>CM038052.1:120143853-130143853 GCA_021397845.1 Areca catechu | reverse complement strand
GCTCCAATGTTTTGTTATCATCAAAATCACTCAAGGGGTCAATAATCTCCCCCTTTTTGATGATGACAAAACACCGGGCATGAAAAGATAAGATAAAACTTTACATTTACTTGTATAATTATATTTGTAAGCAGGTATAAACAAGTATAGAAAGAATTGACTCTAATTTTGAACAATACAATTTTATGACATGCTCAACTATCATTAATGTTAGATCATGGAAGGAAAATTAGAGCATGTTAGTGGTAACGAGAGAGATAAAGAATCAGACCAATGAAAAATAATCTCCCCCTTAATAAAATACTCCATGCTTTAACAAACTTTTAATGCAAGACAATGTAGAAAATTTCATGTTTCAGAGCTCATGTATCAAGGTTTTTATGAAAACTTTATGTATCAGAGCTAAGAAAACTTTATGTATCAGAGCATATATACTAAGGAAATCTTCATGTATCAAAGCATATCATTCATAAATCAGAGCATATTCTGAAAGATTAATGTTCATGTATCTGAACATATTAATAGAGCATATTATGTTTCATGTATCAGAGTTTCATGTATCAAAGCATAAGCATATAGATTTTATCCTTTTCATGCAAGTACATAAATTTCTCCCCCTTTTTGTCATAAATCAAAAAGGTGAAGGTAGTAAAGCTCAATTTTGTAATAGATTGAGAAAGTTTTTAATATTTGTTTGAGATAATTTCACTTTATCAAATTATGAAGATATTCTAAAAAAAATTAGAATCAATCAAAGTAGAAATAACAATTCTAGTGCACAAGTACCCAAAATTAAGATATTCATTGCATCATCAAAATTCAGTACAAAAAGATGATATTAAAAAGAAAGATTCTAGTCACTATCACTAGAATCAAAAGAGGTAACAACAATAGACTTTCCCTTAGCTTTTCTAGGTTTCCTAGAACTAGTTGGCATGTGAGGAGTAGGTCTTCTGGGTAGAATAGAAGAAATGGGAGTTGGATCAAGAGGTCTTGTAGTAGGTGCACAATGAGCTACTTGAAGCTCTTCAACCATAGTCTTTAACTTCCACATGAAATTGTTGATGGTCTTCAACTCACTTTCCACCTTCTTTGTATTCTTGGAATCAGTTAACTTTTGCAATGTGGCCTTGATCTCTCCAACTTCCTTTTGCAGTGAAAGCACTTCTGAGGCTTGAACATTTGTATAAGCTTCTGCTGAACCTCTCAGCCTTCCAAGTTCTCCTCTCAGTATGCCCAAGTCTTCAGTAAAATTATCTTTTCTCCTCAATCTTTTCTCAATAGCTCCCATTCCCATTTTTACTCGATTTAATTCATCTCTAAACTCATTGAGTCTTTGGTCCACTTTAGATTTAAGATCATTTATCATAGACCCAAAAGAACTTAACAATTCTTCTAAAAATTTTCTGAGCTGCTTTGAGATGTCAATGTGATGAATAGTAGCAGGTGCAGGAGTAGCAGTGTTAGGTATAGGAGCATCAGAAGCTGGCTGAATAGTAGCAGGTGCTGTAGGAGCAAAGTTAGGTACATGAGCATCAGAAAATGGCTGAATAGTAGCAGGTGCTGTAGGAGCAAAGTCAGGTATAGGAGCATCAAAAAATGGCTGAATAGGTGAGTCTGGCTATGATTGTGGCTCAAGAATAGGAATTAAGGTGTTCTTACTAGCCTGCATCTCACCTTCCTCTTCTTGTTCTTCAGTATCAGCTAGAGCATCAGACTTCTTCCTCCAGGTGCCTTCAGAAAGTAGATATCCCATTCTTTGTAGAGTTTTTACAGTGTATGTGTCAGTATGAAGGAGTGATATGCTATCTTCATCACATAAATCAACATTTGCAGCTTGGAAGAACAAGGTCAGTACCATGCCATAGGGCAAGCAAGCTCTCACCTTTCTGATTGCATCCTTCATTTGAGATAACATGATTGCTGGAAGATTTATCTTGTCTCCATGAATCAAAAGCTCCATAAAGCATAAATCCCTCTCACTAACCCAGTCAAAGCATCCCGTTCTAGGTAGGAAAATTCGACTGATGAAGTTGTGAAGGAGTCGCATTTCAACTGATAAGGAGATAGCCTTTAAAATACCAATCTCATTCACTTCAGCCTGTTCCAAAACTATTTGCAGTGCCTTTGCCCTATCTTTTAAAACTAAGTGTTCAATCCCTTCAAAAGGCATTTCCAACATGTTGCTAAGGGTTTCTTCAGAAATTATAATCCTTTTCCCTTTGACTACATATTCAATATGCTACTCTTCATTTCTTAGATTTTCATAAAATGCCCTAACCAAGTTCGGATAAGTAAGAATATTCAAGGAACACATATAAGACCAGCCTTGGTTTTCAATCAAATCTCCAACAATCAGCCCTATTTCTTTGAGATATTAAAATATAATCCATCTCCCAGTCATGACGGGTCTCATTGCCAAGGACATTTGCTGACGAGGAGAAGAGGGGCTTGGTTCTTCAACAGGTTGAGCCGGAATCTGTTAGGAGCTCTCTTCCTGAAATTTGGAGTGCCTTTCTTACGGTGCTTGCTCAGTTTCCCGACGAGGTCTCTTCCCAATAGCTTTTCATGGAGCCATTCCCGCAAAGACACAGTGATCCGAAGTATTTGGAGGGTAAGGGTGTTTTTTGGAAATAGGTTTCGGAGGGAAGGAACGAGGAGCCAAAGAAAGAAAAGCAATAAAAAAAACTACGGCTTGACTTAAGAAAGAGTCGGCCTGACATCTGAGCTGGCTTAACCAACATGACTTCTGCTCGAGTAGAGGGAGCACAAAAAATAAATTGAAGCCTTATTCAAAAATTCTCAAAGTTAGAAATCATGAATAAAAATAAAATATGGAGGTTATCTAGATAATGTCCCGTTAAGTTTGAGGAAAATAGGTTAAGGTTTCTAAAGAGGGTCATACAAACCTAGTTCACATCTAATCATTGCAAACTTATCATAATTTAAAGGTTTAGTAAAATATCAACAAGTTGATTTTCAGTTGGCAAAAATTCAAGTACAATATCATTATTCAAAACATGATCTCTTATAAAATGGTGCCTAATTTCAATGTGCTTAGTTCTTGAATGCTGAATAGGATTCTTGGTTAAATTTATAGTACTTGTGTTATCACATTTGATTGAAATTTTAGATTGTGTAACACCAAAATCTTATAGCTATTGTTTAATCCAAAGCACTTGAGCACAACAACTACCAACAGCAACATACTCTACCTCAACAGTGAACAATGCTACAGAGTTTTGCTTCTTATAGTGCCATGTGATTAAATTCAACCCTAAAAATTGGCATGTTCCACTAGTGCTCTTTCTATCAATTTTATATCCAGCATAGTCAGCATCCGAAAAACCAATTAAATTTAATGAAGATTCTTTAGAATACCAAAGATCTAAATTACTTGTACCTTTTAGTTATTTGATAATTCTTTTAACAGCAAGCATGTATGATTCCTTAGGATTTGATTGAAAACGAGCACACACACATACACTATACAAGATATCAGGTCTACTGGCAGTAAGATATAACAATGATCCAATCATACCTCAATAAAGCTTTTGATCAATGTTGCAACCATCTTCATCTTTGTCTAGTCTGCAGGTAGGGCTCATGGGTGTGCTAGCCTCTTTGCTTGTCTCAATGCCAAACTTCTTGATTATTTCGTTGATGTACTTTGCTTGGCTTATGAAGATCCATTCCTTTGTTTGTTTTACTTGTAATCCAACGAAGTAGTTGAGTTCACCCATAAGGCACATTTCAAACTCACCCTGCATCAACTTAGCAAATTCTCCACAAAGGTTTTCATTAGTTGCACCAAATATGATATCATCAACATAATTTGTACAACTAACATATCATTCCCTTCTTTCTTAATGAAAAGAGTTTTCTCGACATTTCCTTTTTTGAAATCATTTACAAGTAGAAATTTGCTAAGTCTATCATACCAGGCCCTAGGTACTTGTTTCGAACCATATAATGATTTATTTAGTTTAAACACATGATTTGGAAAAGTATGATTTTTGAAACTTGGTGGCTGTTCTACAAAAACTTGTTCAGAAATAAATCCATTTAGAAAAGTACTTTTTACATCCATTTGGAATAGTTAAAAATTCATGTAGCAAGCAAATGCAAGAAATAATCTAATGGTCTCAAGTCTTGCTACAGGTGCATAAGTTTCATCAAAATCTATTTCCTCTTTCTGGTTGTACCCTTTAGCTACCAACCTTGCTTTATTTCTCATAACCTTACCATTCTCATCTAATTTGTTCCTATATATCCATTTGGTTCCTATGATGGGATGGTCTAGAGGTCTACTAACAAGAGTCCAAACATTATTCGTTTCAAACTGGTTTAATTCTTCATGCATGGCCATCATCCAGTTTGGATCAGATTTAGCTTCTTCTAAATTATTTGGTTCAATCTATGAAACAAAGGCTAGGTAGTCATGTGCATCTCTATGTGCAGACCTAGTCCTAACACCATGAAAAGGATCATGAATAATTAGATCTTTAGGATGTGAAGTTGCATACCTTCATTCCTTTGGTAAATCAGTATGATCCTTACTTACCACTTCATTTTCATCTTGTGATGGCTTGTCTTGTATGCTTAGATCTTCCATCTCCTTTTGGATTGTTCCTGCATCATTGTCTACATACTCATCTTTTCTAGATGGTGAGGGATTAGCTTCATTAAAAACAACATGAATGGACTCTTCTATAGTAAGAGTCCTCTTATTAAATACTCTATATGCTTTGTTGTGCAGTGAATAACCAAGGAATATGGATTCATCAGATTTTGCATCAAATTTTTCTACGTTATCTTTACCATTATTCAACACAAAGCATTTACACACAAAAAACATGAAAATAGTTAATATTAGGTTTTCTTCCATTCCAAAGCTCATAGGGGGTTTTCTTTGAAATTGGGCATATTAAAACATGGTTCAATATGTAACAGGCAGTGTTCACCACTTCTGCTCAAAAGTATCTTGGAAGATTGCCTTCACACAATATAGTTCGGGCCATTTCTTCCAAAGTCCTATTCTTTCTCTCTACAACACCATTTTGTTGAGGTATTCTAGGAGCGGAGAAGTTGTGATCAATGCCGTGCTCAGTGCAGTATTCATCAACAAATTGATTTTGAAATTCAGTCCCATTATCACTTCTTATAGAAATAATAAAAAGATTTTTCTCATTTGAAACCTTTTTATGAAATTTTCAAATATATTAAAGGTTTCATCTTTATTTGTGATAAATAATATCCATGTGAATCTAGAAAAGTCATCTATAATCACAAGGCCATATTTCATACTACCTAGGCTTGTGATCCTAGTTGGTCCAAATAAGTCCATGTGAAGTAGCTCAAGGGGTCTAGTAGTTGAAATTCCATTTTTTGATTTAAAACTCTCCCTAGTTTGTTTGCTTAATTGACAAGCATCATATATATAATTAAGATCAACTTTAAAATGTGGCAAACCTTTAACTAGATTCTTTGAAATTAATTTGGTAGTTGTATGCATGATAGCATGACCTAATCGTCTATGCTAAAGTAAACAAGACTCCGTGGTCTTAGCATTCATTGCTACTAGACTGGAACTACTAGTCTCATTTAGATCTACCACATAGATGTTTCCAAGTCTATGATCAATGAATTTATTGCTAGAGTTAAGAGAGTTAGTTACTATACATATAGATGATAAAAAGATAACCTTGAAGCCTTTATCACAAAGTTGACTAATACTCAATAAATTATGCTTCAATTTATCTACTAGCAGCACATCTTCAATAAAAGTACAGGGGGTTATCTTGATCTTACCAATTTTGATTATTTTTTCCTTGCCATTATCACTGAAGGTAACCGATCCTCATTTGTAAGGTGATAAATTGCTTTTTATCATCGGTCATATGCCTTGAACAGTCGTTGTCCAGATACCATCGTTTCTTAGTATACAGCACTGCAAGACAATCCTGCAAAATAATCAAGGAGTGGTTTTAGGTACCTAAGCTAACTTGGGTCCTTTCGATTAGCAAAATTGGTTCCTTTTGGAACTCAAACAGTTCTGAATTTTATTGCACCAATCTTAGAGTTTTTCAAAGAGTTGCATTGGTAAAACTTATGCCCAAATCTATGACATGCATGGCAAACAAATTTGTCATTTATGAACAATGCATGCTTTGATGCTTTAACAGATGCAAAAATGGATATGTTTGGCTTGAAAGATTTTTGAACAAAAATCTTAGGAATGTACTTTAAGCCTTTTGAAACAGAATTTGATGGAAATGAACCAAAAGCATTTGGAGATTTAGTGTTTGAAGCTGAAGCTTTTGAAGATACAAATTTTGTTGCTGAAATTCCTTTGGCATTTAAAGCATTAAATCCAATTCCAGCTTTGCTTTTTGAATCTCTTTGTTCTTTCAGAATTAGCTCGAGCTTATTAGAACTCAAAGTAAGTTTTTCTATGAGAGGCTTATGCTTTTCAACCTTCTTTTTCAAATCATTATTTTTGGTAACTAAAGCTTTGTTTGTCTCATTTAAAACATTCTTCTCAGTTTTCAAAGCTATAACATTATCAGAAAAAATATTTAGTTCTTTTTGCAAAATATTACTCTTTTCTGAAATTTCATCCTTGTCTTTTAGCAATAAATCAGTTTGTTTCTTCAAGGATTTAATTTTAACCCCAGCTTTCTTGAATTCAGCAAGAAATCATGAAAAGCAAAATTCAATTCATTATAAGTAAATTAAGTTTAAAGCTTAGGGGATGATACCTCATTCTCAAGACCCATTAAACAGAAGTTTGCAATTTTTGTGGTATCTTCTTCTTCAGTAGATGTGGATGCTTCGCTGTCACTCCACGTCACTACCATAGCTCTCTATTTTTTTTCTTGATGCCCTTTTTCAGCAAAGGACAGTCTGGTCGAATATGCCCTGGTTTCTTGCATTCATAGCATACAGGCACTTCTTTTTCCTTTTCTTTTTCCTTGTCCCTTTCCTTGCTGTATTCTTTGTTCTTGTGGAATTTCCTATAGTTTATTCATTTCCTTCTTCCCATGAACCTTTTGAACCTCCTAACGACCATAGCAACATCTTCATCTTCCATGTCATTGTCAATGGAGGAGCATTCTTCTTCCGATTCATCATCATCCTTTCTTGAATCCACTGTAGCTTTGAAGGCAATAGATTTTTTCTTCTTTTGATCATCCTCAATTCTATGCTGCATGGTCAATTCATGAGTGATGAGAGATCCTAGCAGTTCATCTAGCAGTAAAGTATTCAGATCTTTTGCTTCCTGGATGGCAGTCACTTTTGGATCCCATTTGTCTGGAAGAGATCTTAAAATCTTTTATATAAGATCATCATTGGAATATACCCTGCCAAGACTTTTTAGGCCATTAATAATATTAGTGAAGCGTGAAAACATGGCAGAGATTGTTTCATTAGGATCTAATATAAATAACTTGTAACTATGTACAAGAAGATTAATTTTTGAGGACTTCACTTGGGAAGTTCCTTTGTGGGTCACCTCAAGTTTATCCCAAATTTTCTTTGCAGAAGAGCAAATGGAAATTCGATTAAACTCATTGCTGTCCAAAGTATAATATAGCAAATTCATTGCTTTGGCATTTAACTCACCCATTTTCATGTCATGTTCGTCCCAATCCTCTTCAGGTTTGGAACGTCCACTCTATCAATTTTAACCATGGGGATATATGGACCCTTCAAAATGACCTTCCATAACTGAAAATCAACTGCTTAAATATAAATTTTCATCCTAGCTTTCCAGTATGCATAATTGGTGCATATGAAGAGTGGAGGTCTATTGGTTGATTACCCTTCGACAAGGATGTACTCATAGGATGAGCCATCAATCTTTACTCTAAATGTATTCAGAGACACTGCTCTGATACCAGTTGTTGCCCAGGTGGCTACCTAAGAGGGAGTTGAATTGGGATTTTAAAACAAAAATAATTACTGCAGCAGATATGTGCTTTTAGAATTTAACTTCTCTAAGTGAAAGGTGCCATGATTATGAATGTAGAGCACAATTTAAAAGGAAAGAGAAAGGCAGCAATACAAACACCAAAGATTATAGTGGTTCGGAGCGAACCCGCTTCTACATCTACTATCCAAGATACCACTTGGGATTTTCACTATATTCACACCCGAATACAGTAGGATTGTTTTATAGGCTCACAATCCAAGCCTATACTAGGTTTTAAACAGGATCACCTAGAACCCAAATCTCTTTGGTTTTAAATGGGAGCACCAAAGAAATCCAACACCTTTTGGTTTTAAAATGGGAGCACCAAAGAAACACAATACTTGGTTTTAACACAGGATCACCAAGAACCTATTTGGTTTTAATTCGAGCTCACTAATACCCAAACAACTCACAAAGAAGTTGAAAGAAATTGCAACAATAAATGACGAACTCTCGTTGTCGGATAGTTGCCGTTGTAGCGCTAATGAAGCCTTCTTTAACTTTGCTTTAATGCACTTAAGAGGCTTCCTTTCTTTCTTCAATGAATGCTTCAATCTTCATATGCGTTTTGGTGAAGAATGATGACTATCTTGAATGCTCACTTGTTCTCACAAACTCTTTTTCTATTTAATTAAGCTTCCTTCCTTTTTTTTAATCAGTGATATTTAATCCCTTTATATAGTCTCTTGTACTTATCTCTGAAGGATATGGCCATTGTAGTTCATTGGGATTCAAAAACTAGCTGTTGGAGCACTTTTTTGCATTCAAAAAAGATTCTGGAACTAGCCATTGTGTACCTGGAAATGATACTCGAGTCGACTCGGATCCTTAAAGTCGGCATGGATCCTTCGAGTCGGATGGTCGAGTCGCCACTTCTTTAGCAGGGTTGGCTCTTTGTCTCTAGGTGCAGAAGCCTCACTCTAGACGAGTCGGCTCATGTCCATTCGGGTCGGCTCGAACTTTCATCATTAAATTATTGAACTCGAAGAGTCGGCTCACTTTTTTTGGGGTCGATTCTTCATCTCAGAATCAGAAGTCTTCACTTTGGAGGAGTTGGCTTGTTGCAGTTCGGGTCGGCTCGCTTTCTCAGGTCTTCAAAATTTGTTTTGGCAGAGTCGGCTCATTCTTGTTGGGGTCGACTTGCCTGGCTTGTTCTCAAAAAACTTAAGAACTAGACTCTAGATGAGTCGGCTCGGTTTTACTTGACTCGGCTCGGATTCACTCGAGTCGGCTTGGATTTTCTCGTGTCGGCTCGGATTACTGCATGCCAGAATCCTCAGTGCATGCCACGAGATAGAGTCGGCTCTTCTTCTGGTTGGGTCGGCTCGAGTGAGTTCTTCAGGAATTTTACAACTAGACTTAAAAACACTCTCACCAAAACTCTCAATCTTTCGATACAAACCAACTCAAATTAAATTTAGAGCACATCACTCATAGAAGTAACCTAGCTTCATGATTTTAAAAGGTTTTTCAAGGGGTTCTTCTTTACATAACACTCATACAATATTACTTAACATACTCAACAGAATAAAGTAGGAGTAACTGATAATCAATAAGAATCATCCTACAAAACTTGTGAAACACTTTAGAGTAGTTAGTAATATATGTGCATGCTCCAATATTTTGTTATCATCAAAATTACTCAAGGGGTCAACAAAGTACTATTCTCAGGTTTCTTTAACCAGTCCACATAGTTTGGTCCGGACAATTTATTGGCATCCAAGATACCTCGCAGTGAAAGAGTAGAAGCCATAATTTAAATCTACAAACAAACAAGAACATTACATAAGCAGACCACTCAAGATGATGATCACAATTAGATAAGGACTTTAAATCTAATTGTGTCTTCCATTATTTTCTTCGAATACCATAACCCTCAACTATGGTAAATGAGAAACCAATATCCAGTTTCTTTAATGGGATTGAGATCCCAATTCCTTATAAATGCCTTATGTTTGCACAATAAATAATTATAAGTTCAAGGGTAGGAAATTTCTTTCTAATTGCATCCCTGGCAATCTCAACATAACACTTGCCTCTAAGACACTTATAGTCTTGTGTTTGCAAAACAAACCATAATGTCTTAGTTTAGTTGAACCCTTCATTTTATATAGTCATGATTGAATAATATCACCCTTGAGTTTGCTCAATAAAGTAACATTATTAACCATACTATAAAGCACAAAATGCACCATGTCAAACTTTATATCAAACCTTAATAGTAAGCCTTGAGTTTGCTTAACAAACATACTATAGTTTTGATATAAATTTGTCATAGCATAAAGGAAGGCAATTTGTAGTGTGCTTAATCAATTAGCATTTCAAATTGAAGGTTTAGATGTGACCAAATTGGCCAGGTAAGTGGAAGAGATGAGGGGGTCCCCCATTATTTTTCTTAGATACCAATTAATTTGGCCAAGTCAGATAATGGAACCAATTAAAAACCTCATTCCCTTTACCTTCTAGAGCCACTTTGCCTCGACACTAATTGGCTGATCATACCTTAATTGAATTTGCATCATGATTAACTTACACTATGAATAATATAATTTTTATGAGAGCTTTGATGGTCTCAAATACATCCTAATTAAACTTGATATTCAATCCATCATACAAGCATATTAACCCTAATATGCATAACATAGCGTGATTATAATAGTAATTAGTTCAACTCACTTGTTCATGGGATATGGCCACAGCGGCACCCCTACATGCCATAGGAGATCCTATTGAATGGGAAGAGAGGGCCTTTAAACCTTACTTAGCTCTTATGACCAGACGGCTATGGTGACTAACCCAATCTGAAGTAGTTACTAGGATATAACATATCACATATATGATTTGAACTAATCTTGTATCAATTCATAGCATAGCAAAAATCAACACTAAAGAGATTTCTAATTGCATGCATCAAGGTGGCTTTGATACCACTATTGGGTTCCTTGGGCCGGGCACAGCAGAAGATCGGATTTCAAGATTTTATTTTTTGAAACCCTAACTGGCCAAAACCCTAAATCCTAGGACCACTTGAGCATAACAACTAATAAATCAAATCTTTAGGATTATAGAAGAATACATAGAGTGCTATACTCTTTATTTCCATAAGACACACATGTGTGTGCCCTCCAGAGGTGATCCACACAGGAACCGAACCAAGGAAGCACTCCTGCCAAGCTTGCTTATTTGATTGGGACTCTTCCAGTAACCTTCCGAACTTTCTCTCTTTGCTGGACTCCCTACCCTCTTGTAGGGCACTCAGAGCACTCTCTGAATCCTCTCTTAGAATCTAGTTATCCCTTCTATGGCTCTTCCTAGGACTTTATCTTAAAGTGACAAGGTTTGTCTTAAAAGGACAAGCCTTATCTTTAAAGGACAAGGCTTGTCTTAAAAGAGCAAGAAAGAAGAATAGAAAGGACTCTATCGGATGAAAATTGGAATGCATGGCATCAGATTACCGATGCCTATTTATAAAGAGGGATAAGGTGCCTGATATGTCCATATCTTAGCCATCTGATAAGACCCTTCAATGAGAAGGAGTCTTTTGGATGAATAAACATATCATGATACCACCTTTCATGTGCCAAGAGACATATAAATGTCTCTTGGATTTTCCAGCATTTTTTCTATATGTCTGAAAGTTTAAAAGGCATAGTAGGCAGACAGACTATATTTTAAAACTATTTTAAAGTATAGCATAGTAGAAGACTTGGTAGATTGATCAAGTCGATCACCAATCCACCTACAACAGGATCCGACATAATAAAAGCACATGTAGAGATTCAAGAGCAAAGAAAAGGAAAGAGTACATTACCTTTAACCTTTGAATGCAGGTGATGAAGAGCCACTGAGCCATATAAATGTTTGGCCTCTATGGGTAGTTCACACCAGGGCTTGATCCCAATCAACTCCCTTGGAGTGCTAGCTCCTCAGAATCCTTGAGGCTGATATTTTCCTTCTTGGGACTTGCAAGACTTTCTTGAAGCCGCTAGAAAATCTGGTTGGGAAATAATGGAGAGAATGATGAGGACATTAAAGCCAGCCCAGAATCTGAAGCAGCCCAGATCAAACCTGAAGCCCAGCCTAGCCCAAAACCTGAAGCCAGCCTAACATAGAAGCCTAGCCTAGAACCTGAAGCCCAACCCAGCACAAGCCCTGGGGCCCAAGATCCTGGAGTCGATAAGCATAGATCCTGAAGTCGTCATCATCAACACTAATCTTGATGCAGCACCACTCTTAAATTTAAATTCAAGAATATTATCTTATCTTATCAGTTGTTAGGATTGATTTGTTCTGATTGTTTTTAGGATTTGATTGTTTAGTTTGAATATTTATTTTAGGATTTATCTTATCATTTATTCGGATCTCTCGGTCTATTGAGAAGTTTCGATTAGATTTTAGTCTATTTAAGATCTTTGGTTATTCAGAATAAAATTAACGAGCGATGAAGAAAATTATTTGAGAAATCATTTGGGTGCGTCCCGACTTCCTCCCCCTTCTTCTTCTTCCTTGGTGCTATTTCTCCTCTTCCCGGTTCTTCCCCTCTCCCTCCTCTATTATATTCCCTCCCAATTTCTGCTTCTCTTCCAAGTGACTCGATCAAACCGACCAACCGAAAGCATCCCATCCTTCCTTCTGATCGACGCGCCTTTCCCTTCACCGGAGCCACCACAGAGTGCAAGAAACAAAACACCCCTGCCAATCACCAGGAATCCTGCCCAGATCCAAGCCACAACCAAAGATCTTGTCTCGGCCTCCTCCTCCTTCCATTGGTCCGACATAGATCCGGCGAGCGGACTCCTCCAGCAGATTTTCCCATCCAATTTCCTGTCGACAGATCGAGCGCCCCACTCTGCCAACCGGACGTCTGACGAGCGCCCCACTCCATCGATCAAACATCTCCAACCGGCGACTCCTTCGCTCCCAGTCACCGTCCATCTCTTCCGCTCTCCAACTCCGTTTGTGATGCCATGCCAACGGCCGCCCGGCTCCTTATGAGCATGACGTCCGCCACCTTCCAAGCCGTCACCTGCCACCCAGTGCCATCACCGGTGTAGATCCCCGCCGGATCACCGATCCCTCGTGGCTCTGCATCGGCCTGTGAGAAGGAGACCCTTTGCACAGTCAGACAAGCAAAGTCGGTAGCCTCCTCTATCGACTTTAAAAAAGATCGTGAGAAGGAAAAAAAATGAGAAGAGAAATAAATTAAAAAAAAGGTGAAAAGGAAAATATAGTGAGAAAAAATTGAAAAAAAAGGAAAAGAAAATAGGGAAAAAAAAGAGAGGAAAAAAAGAAATCAGATAAAAAAAATGATGAAAAAAATATGAAAAAAGAAAGGGTTCATTGGAATAAAAATTTTGGAAAATAATTTGGGTTTTAGTTTAACCTAGCCTAGGGTCATTTCTTAATGACCAATGGTCCAATTTCCTAGAATAAAAAATTGATCAGGGTTTGTCCCGCGTCAGAGAAGTAGAGGTGGAACCCTTCCCAACTAACTCCTTATTTCCAAACCCTAGCTTGATAGCTTGGTAGGCTCACACCCAAAGCACAAATCCTTTCAAACCCCACTCTAAGGATACCTTTTCTCCCTCTCTTAGAAAAGCCCAGCAAAAGTCAACCTTAACTAACTCTGCTGCCCCTACAAAGACACCTATTTATAGTATAGCAAAGAGGGAGAGAGATATGAAAGGAGTGATTGGGGGAGAGGGTTAAGGGTTGAACCAAATTAGCTCTAGGTTTATACGGGAAAAAATTTGCATTCCAAATAATGCATTCCATAAAAAACCTTGGAGCCTATTTCAGCCAAGATTTAAAATTTGAATTCAAAATTCAAATTTGAATATTTTAAAGGAAAGTGAGCATGACAAATCAAATCTAATTTGATCTTAAGCCAAATCACATTTGGCTTGACCCATCAGATTATAATCATATTGCAAATAAGTCCACCAAAAATTCACTAATCGAATTAGTGAAAAATCCTAGTCATAGCCAAGTGTCGACTTATGAAAGTGTCGACATTTGGGTCATGGTCAATCATATTGACCCCATAGTGGTGCTAAATGATTCTCCATCATCGATCAGCCTTTAGATTAGGTAGAACA
Organism: Areca catechu; assembly: GCA_021397845.1. NCBI lineage: Eukaryota > Viridiplantae > Streptophyta > Magnoliopsida > Arecales > Arecaceae > Areca > Areca catechu. The sequence goes on along the minus strand of CM038052.1, from coordinate 130,129,780 downwards.
CCTATGGTATGTGACCCCATAGGTTTGAATACTAAACCGGTAGCATTGGAACATTTTTAGTACTAGTTAAAGTCATCATCTAGCAATGATACCCGATATCTGGATAGGTCAAAGATGCAGAGCAACTCTCTAGAACCTCTAGCATATGGTTACTGTATAATTCATCCCTTTGATCTCAAAATACTTAGGATGACCTAGGGTTTGACTGCCAATCCTAATTTAGTATATCCTGATCATTTCTCAACCTTATAAGTTCTGTGACTCTTTACAAGAACTACCTTGGCCAATATTTTGCTAAATTGAGATATTGTGAGTCATTCACTCCAAACCATTTGGAGGGGTCAATCCCATCTTATTCCATCACTACTCTATAAGTACTTGACTGTATCCAAAAACCTTCCATCACTGGATTAGAAATTCAGGTAGTTTGGTAATAAAGTATGATAGTTGGTTGCAAGCTACCATGGTGACCTCTAGTCTGAGGGACACATATATCCATATCCCTTTGTGAGCAACCCTTTGGCAGAAGGGAGCTCCATAAATGGTTACATTTAGTGAGATGTCATATAGCTCACTTATATGTCATATCAGTGTCCCTACACTCCTTGGTTAAGAGGACAACCAACTAATGCGACATACAATAACCTATGCTTGATACATCATCATCCTATAACAATGTATCATTTGGTTGTGAACTAGTTTAAGAACTACTCGATACATCCTCTCTGTATCAAATATAATATAGTTCTAAGGATTCCATCACATAAGAGTTCATTTCAAGAAAATGCACATGTGATGAATAGCCAAAATAATAACTTTTTCATTTAAAGAATTCATATGCAATTAAAAATAGCACAACCATCTATACCCTAGATGATTGGCTTTGGGACACTATTCCCGACAATGCCATGTGGCATATTACCTATCAAGAATAAAGCAAGGGGTATGGGATCTCAAGAGGTGTATCAGAGAAAACTTAAAGTCTTCAAATTGGACTCTGGCCTTTCAAATGTGTGCCTCTCTGTAAAATGTTGCAACCTTTCATTGTGCGCCACTTTATTCCATGCCAATTCTTCATTTTGACCAGTCAAAGCCCATTCATTTGGGCATGGAGATTAGAGAGAAAGCCTTTAGGCTTATTTGGAACAAGTGATTAAGTGGTAGAAGGAGTCTTGGTCCTTCTGCACCCCTTAATGTTGCCGCAGACAATTCTTGGCACCAAGAGTCCCATGCTAGTAGGACTCTTCCATAATTCCAAGAAAAAGCCTAAATAAATTTAGATAAAATAAGGCTGTCCTAATTAAGACACAACCTAATTTAAGTCCCTCTTAAATAGGTTAGCCCAATTAGCAAGCAAGCTCACCCAATTCAATTAGGTTAGGAGTTGGGCTAGCCAACAATGCTAGTATACTAATTAGCTAGCTAATTCAGGTCCCATGACCCAAATAAAAAATAATTTTCTTTCTTAGCTAATTCCATAATGTGTGTGATCCTTTGGGTTCTACATCTAGCTTGAAGTAGGTCTAGGTCCAAGCCGATTCGATCCAATCAAATCCGATTGACCTAATTAGGTCAAATTAAGCTGATCTAAGTTGCCAATTCGAACCAACTTCTGAATTGACTCATGAGACTAATTGAATTGATCAATGAAAACCTACAAGACATGATTTACATCTAGCAACATGTCATGCCTACCTGGAAGATGAGGAATTTGATGAAAATTATCAAAATACCCTTTAGTAAAATGTTACCTTGCAATTCAATCCTTCGATCTTCTTTTATTCCGATTAAGTGATGGGCATGGATAAATGTCAAACCATAGCACTTAATCCTTTTGAATCTCAATTCGATAATGAATACTTGATCAATGAAAGATTAGAAACCCTATCTAATCTCATTATGCTTTGATCAAAGACTTCCTGAGTCATTATTCGAAGAGATCACACGGGATAACTTCTCCACTTACTAGGAGTGATTGATTCCTTGTTGACCTACTCATTACCTTCATCCACAATCCACCATAACCAAAAGCACCCCGTACATAACTTAATTTTCATGAATGAGTATGCACCAAAACATGGGTTCATGTGTACAAGATACCATAGTAGTCTCGGGTCTAAGGATCACATGCACAACTCCCACTAAGAGAACATACTTTTTGACAGGTAAGACTTCCATTTGATGTTCTCTTGTCAAATTAGTTCAGTGGACTCATAACCTAATAAGCACCCACATCCTTGTATTTATGTCTCTACATAAGTGGTTGTGAGACCAACACCCTGTCCATTGAGCATACATAGAATGTGCTAGTCTTTCCAGATTCATTGATCCCTGAATCGATGATCCAATGACTAGGAATATTTTAGATTAGGATTTATAAAAACTTAGGTCTCACTATTATGATCTCCATCATAACCCTAATTCCATTGCCCTGACCTATGGGTTCATCATAATCTTATGATTAAAATATAAGACACATCAAATGATGAATCAAAAATTGCCTTTATTTATATCAATCTTGAGTTGGTAGAATACAAAATGCCATGATACAATAACTGTGATTGACTTTCAAGGTATAATTCTTTTGCACATCAGAGATGAGTCACTATATGCCTCAGTGCTCACCACTACCTACCTCGATGCTTAGCCTGAAGGCCCTAAGGATTCTAAGGATGGGGGGTTCAACCCATATCAACATGAATAATGTTTTGATAAAACTACATAATTGAAATTGATTTTGATATGTTGAATGCTATAAGCTTACTTTCTATAAAGGATTATTTAATTTATTACTTGATTAATCTAGTTAAAGTATTTATTGCTTACTTAGGCTATTAGCTTACTATCGCATAATTACTATTTTTAAAGATCTTGAAAACTAAGATACATGAAAATATGTGCAGGAGAGTGATTAGAAGTAGGATGTTGATATATTCATTTTAGATTATAAACATTATTGATTTGGATGTAAGATCTTTAAATATCATTGAATTTATTTGGATATTAAAGTTAAATTTCAATTGGTTAAGTTTGGACTTAATTTATTGACTAATTATTTCATTGTTATTTTATGACAGCATGATAAGATGCTTTACATGCTTGTAAAGAGTTCTCTATGAATATGCAAAGGTTGCCCTGACCCCTGGCTCACAATCTTGGTCTAGGGCATGATAGAAACCCTGAGCAAATGGATATTAGTAGTGAGAACTTTATCATGGAACACTGCCTCTTCTTCCTCTAGTATAATAAAGCACAAAATAAAACACATTTTTTTTTTTTTTCAATGCACATCCTAGATCTATGGCTAAATCATTAAAAACAACTTCTCTTTTCCCTATCTTCAATGGGGGAATACAACCTTATCATTGATAAATGAAATAATTTGCAATAAGAAAATGTCACCTGGTTAAATGCAGTAAATAGATTATATTATCAAATAAAAAAAACAAAATATTTAAGGCAATAGAACCAAGTAAGAAATGAGTTAAAGAACTAGACAAAATTCAAGAATTTTGGGCTTCTAGATCCAATAATAGAGATTGATGTAAAGACACTTCATTTTTACAATTTGTGGAACTGTTGATACGTTTAGACACTTTGACATATTACATACATAATAAATTATATTATTGAAAATAAAAGAGCACCCACATATATGAAATAAGTGGCTAGGACATTGAGAGAAATAGTGTTAAGTGATTTGTGACAGGCAATAAGGAGAGTGGCATTGAGAGAATAGGGTTTGTGGTTGCAATAGTCAATGAGGACAGAATCCACTTGAATCGTTTAGCCTTCATAGCAAAATATCCAATCAAAGTGCCCCGAATTTATCAAAGTAGGTCAAAAGAAGGATGCTTACCTAATAAGAATTGATTTAGAAAGAGAATAAATTGTGTTGTGGCAACTACTACTCAGATGTTTGTCCTCGTGGGATAGTTGGATCAATGACCAATTCAATGACTAAGCTAGGGCTACACTGAACAACTATGGCATATAGATCCAAGTAACTATGAGCGACCACAAGTCCATCGGCATGATGCCCCTTGATGATTGATGTGGGGGAGACCCTGCCCCTGGGGTCCAAAATGTTTTAAGAGCGAGAGGAAAATGACTGAACTATATTAGGGTGGGATGAAACTATACCCTGCTACTTCTACCTCCAATGCTAAATCTATAGTATTTCGGATACACAAACACCTAAATCACCTAGAAATAACTACCTGTATGACTAGAATAGCATGATGCTGAATCACTTGATGGATAAATCCTACTTTGGGATAGTCCTCTAAAGTATTTCTCTAGTCATCTGGTTTTGCTTATTGAGAGTAGAAGTCATGAGAAGCACTTCAACTCCCAGCCCTATCGGACACCACACTAAGGTACATTCAGCCACCTGAGACTCCAGCGGGCCAAATATTTGACCTTATAGCTCCCTCCCAGACCAAAGATCTTTATGGCTTCATCCTAGGATGAACCTTCAGTCCTCCAGGCCCCTGCTAGGCTTGGACCTTCCAGACCTCGCATTTGGTACATTTGGTACTTAGACCCCCCCATCCTTAAATCTTGAATAGCTTCAATCACGAAAGGCCTATAGGCCTACCAAACTACAACACATAGGGTCCAAGCCCGACTAGCCATTTGCCCTAAGTGTGTCCATTGAATGTTCAAAGGAAGAATCCGTTGATGCTCACTCTGATATACCCCTTAAAATATATAAGTAATCAAATCCCATTATCAAGAATACTTCTCAGCCATTAAAAAAGCATGGCCCCTTATTAGGCTAGAACTCCTAGAGCCATTAAGGCAAACGATGGGAGACATGAATGACAAAACCTTCCATTAATGGAGAGGGGATATTCCAAATAATAAAGGATGATTTTTTCTCAAAAATCCTGATAGTGGTCAAAACTCAATCATTCTCTGCTTGCTTTCTTACATATTAAGGCATCTCTCGACTCCCCTATAGCTTGAGTATAAAAGGGGGTTCTTAGTGAACCCCCTAGAGGTACACACCCTCTATGTGCATACATGTGTTTCATTCTACTTTCATTCAATATTCTGCTATGTGGTCTGAGACATTGACTTGAACGTTAGTAGGCCTTTGCTAGAGCCATCTCTATCAAGGGCTTCTTTTGTAGGCATAGCCATCGGTGTCCCCTCTCTAGCTTACTCCAATATTGAACATATTTCAGCACCATCAGATAGAGGAATGGCCTACTTTTCACCCATTATTTAAGATCTCGAGGGCGAATCACATACCACCGAAAGGTGTGTCCACCTGGCACTCCAATGCTACCACATCCTAATGGGATAGTCAACCTATTGGAAACCTAGTTCTAGGGACTCAAGCCGACACCATCCTACAAGGAAGTTAACCTAACACTCTAAAATGGCTCAACAAGCAAGTCCATGAGCTAATCACCATTGTCCAAGCCATGCAACATCTAGTGGCTTCTTCAGCACTGGCTACTGTGCTATAGCTAGAAGCAGATCAAGCAATTCCATCACAAAATCCTTCCCCCTAGGAGAGGTGCACTTGGAGCTACGATGACTCCCACTCTCACAAGGTGTTGCCTAGGAGGAACTAGTTCCTCCCATGGCATTGAAGAACCCCAAATAGTCAAGGAGGCACTCCCTTTTATCTCAATCAGATAAAGGTTCCACTCTGTCTTGTTCACCCCCATGACCTTCTAAAGTGCACCCAGCTAGAGATGCTAAGGTGGACCATAAGTTTCAAGAGATGAACTGACACATCGAAGCCCTAGAGGCTTAGTACCACCTAGAGATGAACACCTTGATTTCACCAATGAACCACCTTTCTGTTGGGTTACCAAGGCCAGGCACAGCGGAAGACTAGGTTTCAAAAATTTCATATTCAAAACCTTGACTGGCTAGAACCCTAAACCCTAGGGCCACTTAAGCATAACAACAAATAAATCAAATCTTTTAGGTTATCGAGGAATACCTGGAATGCTGAATTCCTAAATTTCTATGAGGCACACAAGTGCATGCCCTCCAGAGGTGATCCACATAGAAATCAGACCAAGGAAGCACTCCTACGAAGGTTACTTGTTTGACTGGTACTCTTCCAGCAGCCTTTTGAACTTTTTTCCTTTGCTGGATCCCCTACCCTCCTATAGGGCTCTTAGAGAACACTTTAAATCCTCCCTCAGTTTTCTAATATCCCTTCTATTTTCTCCCTAGGCTTTTGTCTTAATTAGACTAGCCTTGTCTAGAAAGAACAAGTTTTGTCTTAAAAAGACAACCTTGTCTTAAGAAAGAGGGAGAGAAAATAGCAGGTAGTATTCTGATGGGAGACTCTTATAACTTGGCATCATATTACTGATGCCAATATATAGAGAGGGATGGGTCACTAGATATGTCTTTCCTTCAGCCATTTGATAAGACCATTCAAGCAGGAGTCTTATCAGGATGATAGGACATATCATGACAACACTTTTTATGCGCCAAGAGACAAATCATTGTCTCTTTGGTTTCCAGCATTTTTCCTCCTTTTGCCACTTGACATTGAGCAGTTATGGGAAGGCCAAAAGGTGTGGGTTCAGATATGAAGCATCAAAAAAATATAGGAGCCTTCAAATAGAAGGACTCCTAGTCTCAAATTAGTGCCAAAATAAAGAGATGCAACTCTTCATTTTGCGCCAACCCCTTCCACACCGAATTCCTTTCTTTTGACCGGTCAATGCCCTTCCAAAATAGCATGGAGATAAGGATGGAGTCCTTTGGACTTTATCTGGCCTTTGTGACTGACTGGCAGAAGGACTCTTTGATGGGGACATCAATAAGAAAGAAGTTTTTGGACTAACTCACTTTTGTTTTGCAGTTAAAATATACAAATCTAATAAAGGATTTGAGCCCATCTTTTCTTTCAGCAAATACTTGAGCCGATTCATGTTAACGAGTCAACTCAACCTAAATTCAAGCAGGGTATGAGGCCACTTCTTCAATGCCCATTTTCCTCACTTGGTGCCATCCATTTGAAGCCCACTTCCCTCAATGGGATGCCATCTACTTGAAGCCCATTTCCCTCACTTGGACGCCATGTACTTGAAGACCATTTTCCTTAATTGGTTGACACCACATCAAGCACCTTTTTGGGAAGGAGGAAGGACACTACATCAAAAATTTTATGGGGAGATTGAAGCCATGTTCTATTACCCTAACAACCCTCCAACTAACTTGCCATGTGGGATGCCACATCACATGACACATAGGGCTCCACATCAGCAAATTAAGCCAAGTCATTGCCACATGTCAATTGGTTGTAACCTTCTACCCATAAATTATTATAAAAACTAATTCTAGAAACTACCCAACTAGAGTTAGCTAGACCTAACCTCCACTCTCTCTCTCTCCTTGGTCGACCCATGTGGGTTATGAAGGGCTATAAATAGGGCCTAAGCCCCTCCATTGTATTCATTCTATTTTGGATTAAATAAAGAAAGCTATCTTTCTTGTTCTAGTTCCCCTATGTTCTCTTATTTGGAGAGAAAAGTTCTTGAGTTTGAGAGTTAGAAGATAGGTTTGAGAAGAGAGTGTGAGGTTCTTGAATGAGTGTTTGAAGGGTAGAATACCCTTGAGTGTTTGAAAGGTGGAGTGCTCCTTTCTTGATCCAGGATCCAAGCATCATTCTTTGAAGGCGCCGGCTTCTACTTGTTTCCCTTTCTTCTTCTCCTTGTTTCAATTCCAATTTTGAATTCTAATTCCATGCCAAATTTTTTATTTGATGTAGGTTTTCTGATTTTCCAAGTCGAAGATGAACGTCTCCAAGCCAAGGATCATGGCCAAGGTGAGTTCTAAGGGTAGGGAGTGCTAGTCTTATGGTTTAGGCCTTAATCATTGAGTAATGAGAGCTCCTTCTTCCACCAAATAATTAGCCATCATTGTTGATAGGAAAATTCTTTCAATGCTTCATTAGATCTGATCATTTGAAGGTTAACTTGTCATAGTAGTGATGGTTTCCTTGCCATGAAGATCCTAATCTCTATTTTGAACTAGATCTACATTTCGGGTATTGTAATTCAGATCAACTAGTCTCCTTATAATGATTCTTTTCTTGGATTAATTTAGACCATTTATTTGATAATTAATTGCTCAAGTTTGCTTGCTGGTTATCTTGCTAAAACTCTCCATTCATTATTTTATTTTCATCTCCCATCAATTTTTTGGTATCAAATCTTAAGGTTCTACTAGGTCAAGGTTTTGATTGCTGAAATTTCTGTTCTAGTATTCATCCAAATATTATATGAATTTTAGTATTTTCTATATTGATAAAAAAAATCTAAAAAATACTTTTTCAGTACCTTAGTTTGTTATAATTCAAAATATAAAATTAAAAAAAATATTTTCCTTTATTTTTGGATTTAGAAATATGAGTTTTCAGATCATTTCTAAAGTTTTATCCAGAATTTTGTTTCTGCCTTCCATTTCAATTGATTTCTAAAAAAATATAAAAATATTTTTTCTAAAATTTTAATTTTTAGATCTGAGATCCAGACTTCGATTTTTGTTATTTTATGGAAATTCTCAATTTTAGAAGGATCTAGAGTTAGGAATTCAAAATTTGAATTCAAGTTGTTAAGAGTTAGCTAAATTGCTGGAACCTTCTAGCATGTATTTTCAAACTACCTTCTCAACCAAAATTCGAGTTAATATAAAGTCAAAACTTTAAAATCCAAGAATTATTATCTGAGAGTTAACCAAATAAGTTTTATTTTGAATTTTTAAAAATTTGAAAAGATTAAAATTTGAAATTTTAAATTAAACTAGCTAGTTGAAAGTTGTTCCCTGCAGAGATTTTTTTTACAACAAGCTTTCAAAATGAATTTCTTAACCAAATCCCCGGAATTAAATTTCAAAATTTAGAATATAGAATCTTCACTGAGGGATCTAACAATTCAATTTTTAATTTTAATTCTTTTGAAATCTTAAAATTTTAATTTTGAATTTTAAAACTAGTTGACTAGAAGTTGTTAGGGCTGAAAGTATCTTGCAACAACTCTAACTTCTAGAATGAATTTTTAATCCTAATTCAAGATTTAAATTTTAAAATTTGATTTATGAAATCTAGACTTCAAAATCTAAATTTTTTAATTTATTTTTTTTAAAATTTTAATTTTTTTTAAATTCAGGTTTGAATCACATGTTTGTGCTAATACTAGTTATTGTGTTAACTAGTTGGTGAATTGTTTGTGCATTTATTCCTAAATCTAATTAAGGGCATTCAATCATAACATAAGGGAAGGAAGTCATTACATTTTCTTGGCCTAAAACAATCACACACATTTGCATTAACCTAAACCATAACTAAAATCAAGTAGGAACCTAAAACTAGGGACACCCACAAGTCGGGTTCAAGTGCAAGATGAGACCAAATATTAGTTAAGTTTGTACTTACTTCTTGAAATTGGTGTCTAAAGTAAGAGGTTCAATGGAAAATGCCTTAAGTGGACTTGCAATTTTTAATTAGGATCTCATGAAAGCAAGGGGAGCCTCCCGCAACCCCACCTCTTACCTGGCCAGTGGAAAAGGTAATTACAACTTTAATTAGTACTTAGTCAATTCCTGTATTTTGAACTTTTAGGTCTAGGAGCTCTAGAAGTTAGGTTTGTACTACTTGTTTTGAAGCTCCATGTCAATAGTTCCACACTCAATCTATTTTTATCCATGGATCCTAATCTTGAATTCTTTTTGAAAACCCTGACTAAAAAGTTTGATACCATAAATGGGCAATTAGGACAAATAAGAAAGGAATTAGGTCAAGTGAAGGACTATGTTGGGACACTTGAAGAGACCCCATTGACCCCCACTGAACATGAGTCACTTAGGTCAATTCCACGAGGTCCAAGAGTCTATCATCATGAATTCACTACTGAATACAATTCAAGATGACTTCACCATGACTTCATAGAAGAAGCCGATAGGATCCATGCTGAGCTTGAATCATCTAATCCACCTCCCCTTGGTCCAAGAGCCCAATGTCATGATCTCACCCCTGAGTATAACCATAGATACCCCTACCAAGACTTTGTAGATCAGGAGGAGAGAGTCTTTAGGAGAAATCGACCCTGAGGTGTATGTCGATTGGGAAGAGAAAATGGATTAATACTTTAAATTTGATGAGATGTCGGAAGTAACAAAGTATCAATTTGCCAAATCAAAGTTAGTCTGACATGCTAAAGCATTTGGGGAGAAGTTGAGTGAAAAAATTATTATAGTGGGAATAAAATAAATACTTGAAGAGAAATGAAGAGTAAACAGAGTGAAAAGTACCTAGGTAAATATTATGAGCAAAAACTTTTAGACCAATGGTACAAATTGAGACAAGATGATACAACTGTATCTGATTATATTGCCAAATTCAATAAGTATGAGGGAGATGAAGAAGACACTAAACCCATGAAAAAATTAGAGAAAAAATCTCCTGAACCTATTTAAGAATTTAAGGATGAAATAGTGTCAAAGTCTTGTCCAAATGAAGGGCTAGAAAGAGATAATCCTAAACCCGTTGAAGAACTTAAGGAAGAAGTTTATGAAGTTGGATCTAACCTTATGGACAAATATGATCAAGAACAATTACTTGAAGATAAAATAATTATCCAGCCTAAAGAAATCAACAATGGGGATGATCAAAATGAAGTCCAAGAACAAAGCTATGAAGAACAATTTGAGGAGATAATAGAGGACCCGGAATTAATCACTGTTGAGGATTTACATTTAGAGATTAATGAAGGATCACCTAATGGGATATGACCATCAGAGAAATCTAAAACCAATTTCAAAGGATCAACCCCAAGAAATTATGGAGCCTGCAAAAGAATTTAACATGAGGATTAGAAGTGAAGAGATGGTAGGAATTGAAAGATGGAAATGTAAGAGAAGGAAGATGGAAAGTGTATTCCGTGATAATTATCCTAAGCATGATACACCCTTCTAGAACATTCCCAATCCTAATCCACCCAGCTGGGACATCACCCTACCATTGATCATGTCCCAGTAATATTCAACAGTTACTTTTGGAAGACATTATGGCATTTATTAGGTACCAAATTAAGATTCACTACCACCTACCTAAAGTTGTGTGCTAGAGTTTTCAAAGCCATTTAGGAAAATATTAAAAATTAGGAACTTTTATTTCCTAGCAATAAAGTTTAGTTCATAGATAATAAAGTCCATTAGAGCTTGTTTGTTTTGGTGTCATTTATATTTTGTCATTTGATGTCATTTGACCTTCCCATGCATAAGTGTCAATGACTGCGAGAGTCGTATGCATAGCATGATTAGTAAGAAAATTTGAGCAATGAAATTAACAAGCATATGATTAACTCACGTAAAAGAGCTAAAAAATTTCAAGAATAAAACTATGTCATGGAAAGGCCAAACTTAAACGATTATATGCCCGTGGTGTAGGTCATTTTCAAAATAGTAAGAAAAATTTGGACCTAATATGTGCTAGATTTAGCATCCAACTTTGGTATCAATTTCACTTTGAATAATTCAGATGTAGGAGGATAATAGAACCAACAATGATACCTAGTGAGCCTTTCGAGCCTGATTTTGTCTTTGAGAGTAAGCCAACCTATGAGTGTCCACCAGCCAAATTACCAAAGTAGTAAGATTGGATTGAGCGAATCTTAGACAATAAGACTGTCACTACTCGAAATAGGGACTATCAACGCTACTTGGTTCATTGGCAAGAATGCCCTGATTTCGAAGACTCATGGATTTCTTGAGAAGACCTACAAAAAATCAACCAGACCTACTAGAGTATCACCAGAGTCAGATTAATTCTTACTCGATAGAATCGAGTTCTTTTCACCCCAGGAGAATTGATGGGGACATCAACAAGAAAGAAGTTTTTTGGACTAACTCACTTTTGTTTTACAGTTAAAATAGACAAATCTAATAAAGGATTTGAGCCCATCTTTTCTTTCAGCAAATACTTGAGCTGATTCATGTTAATAAGTCAACTCAACCTAAATTCAAGCAGGGTATGAGGCCACTTCTTCAATGCCCATTTTCCTTACTTGGCATCATCCATTTGTAGCCCACTTCCCTCACTGGGATGCCATCTACTTGAAGCCTATTTCCCTCACTTGGACGCCATCTACTTGAAGCCCATTTCCCTCAATTGGTTGACACCACATCAAGCACCTTTTTGGGGAGGAGAAAGGACACTACATCAAAAATTTTATGGGAAGATTAAAGCCATGTTCCATTACCCCAACAACCCTCCAACTAACTTGCCAGGTGGGATGCCACATCACATGACACATAGGGCTCCACATCAGCAAATTAAGCCAAGTCATTGCCACATGTCAATTGGTTGTAACCTTCTACCCATAAATTGTTATAAAAACTAATTCTAGAAACTACCCAACTAGAGTTAGCTAGACCTAACCTCCACTCTCTCTCTCTCCTTGGCCAACCCATGAGGGTTATGAAGGGCTATAAATAGGGCCTAAGCCCCCCCATTGTATTCATTCTATTTTGGATTAAATGAAGAAAGCTATCTTTCTTGTTCTAGTTCCCCTATGTTCTCTTGTTTGGAGTGAAAAGTTCTTGAGTTTAAGAGTTAGAAGATAGGTTTGAGAAGAGAGTGTGAGGTTCTTGAATGAGAGTTTGAATGGTAGAATACCTTTGAGTGTTTGAAAGGTGGAGTGCTCCTTGCTTGATCCAAGATCCAAGCATCTTTCCTTGAAGGTGCTGGCTTCTACTTCCTTGTTTCCCTTTCTTCTTCTTCTTGTTTCAATTCCAATTTTGAATTCTCTTTCCATGCCTAATTTCTGATTTGATGTAGGCTTTCTCTAATTTTCCAAGTCCAAGATGAAGGTCTCCAAGCCAAGGATCATGGCCAAGGTGAGTCGTAAAGGTAGGGAGTGCTAGTCTTGTAGTTTAGGCCTCAATCCTTAAGTGATGAGAGCTCCTTCTTCCACAAAATAATTAGCCATCATTGTTGATAGGAAAACACTTCCTAAGCTTCATTAGATCTGATCATTTAAAGGTTAACTTGCCCTAGTAGTGAAGGTTTCCTTGCCTTGAAGATCCTAATTTCTATTTTGAACTAGATCTACATTTCGGGTATTGTAATTCAGATCAACTAGTCTCCTTATGATGATTCTTTTCTTGGATTAATTTAGACCATTTATTTGATAATTAATTGCTTAAGTTTGCTTGCTGGTTAGCTTGCTAAAACTCTCCATTCATCATTTTATTTTCGTCCCCCATCACTCTTGGTCCTTTTGCACATAATTTTCTTGGCGCACAGCATAAGATGGCGCTAAGAGTCCATGCCATGTAGGACTCTTCATTCTGACCAAGATAAATTTCAAATAAATTTAGATAAATACTAAATTACACTACCACACTTAGGACTCAACCTAATTTAAATACCACTTAAATTGTTTAGCCTAATTAGCAAACAAGCTGACCCAATTTAATTGGGTTAGGAGTTGGGCTAGCTAACATATGCTAGTATGTCAATTAGCTAGCCAATTATGATCCCATGACCCTAATAAATATATAATTGACTTTCTTGGCCAATTTCCTGATGTGTATAATCCTTTGGGTTCCACATCTAGCCAGTAGTAGGTCTAGGTCCAAGCCAATTCGATCTAATCAAACCCAATTGACCTAATTAGGTTAAATTGAGCTAACCTAAGTTGCCAATTCAAATCAACTTTCAAATTGGCTCATGAATCCAATCAAATTGATCCATAAAAACTTACAAGACATGATTGACATCTAGAAACATGTCATGCCTACCCAGAAGATGAGGAATTTGATGGAAATTAGCAAAATATCCTTCAATGAAAAGTTACCGTGCAATTCAATCATTCGATATCTCTTAATCCTGATTAAGTGATGGTAAATGTGAAACCCTAGCACTTAATCCTTTTGAATCTCAATTCGATAATGAAGACTTGACCGATGAAAGATTAGAAACCCTATCTAATCTCATCATGCTTTGATTAAAGAATTCTTGAGTCATCATTCGAAGAGATCATATGGGATAACTTCTCCTCTTACTAGGAGTGATCGATTTCTTTTGACCTACTCATTACCTTCATACACAATCCACCTTATCTAGACACACCCTGCACATGACTTAATTGTCATGAATGAGTATGCACCAAAATATGAGTTCATATGCACAAGGTACCATGGTAGTTTCGGGTCTAAGAACCACATGCACAACTCCCACTAAAAGAACATTTTTTTGATAAGAAAGAAAGACTTCCATTTGATATTCTCTTATCATATCAGTTTAGTGGACTTATAACATAATGAGAACCCATATCCTTGGATTAGTGTCTCTACATAAGTGGCTGTGAGACCAACCACCCTCTCCATCAAGCATACATAGGATGTGCTAGTCTTTTCGGATTCATCGATCCCCAAATCGATGATCCATCGACTAGGAACATTTTAGATTAGGGTTTATAGAAACTTAAGTCTTACCATTATGATCTCCATCATAATCCTAATTTCATTGCCCTAACCTATGGGGTTCATCATAATCTTATAATTAAAATAAAAGATATAGCAAATGATGAATCATAAATTGCCTTTATTAATATCAATCTTGAGTTGGGAGAATACAAAAATGCCACTAATACAATAACTATGATTGACTTTCATGGCATAATTCTTTCAATCTCCCACTTACACTAAAGCCAATCACCATTGTATTTAATACCCATACAATCTAGATGGAGATCTAACTGCTATGAAGGGCGGGCCTTAGTGAATGGGTCTGCTATGTTGTTCTTTGATCAACTCGTTCTACTATCACATCATTTCTTTCAATGATTTCTCGAACAAGATTGAAGCATCTTAGGATCTGCTTGGACTTATAGTGAAACCTTGGTTCTTATGATATAGGAACCATGTCGAATTCCATGATGAATTTCTTCATCCAAATAGCTTCTTTATTGGCTTCACTAGCAGCTATGTATTTTGCCTCAGTAAATGAGTCAGCTATGTTGGCTGCTTGGTACTATTCTAACTCACTTCTGCTCCATTCAGAGTAAAAACATACCTTGATATAGATTTACTATCATCTAGATTATAATGGAAACTAGAATCTGTATAGCCTTCTAGTTTCAACTCTGATCCATCATATATCAGAAAAACATCTTTAGTCCTTCTAGGTACTTAAGAATGTTTTTCAAAGCTTTCCAATGATCCTCCCCTGGAACGGCCTGGAACTTGCTTACTATGCCTATGGCATAAGTAACATCAGGCCTGGTACATAGCATTGCATACATTATTGATCCTACCGTCGAAGCATAAGGGATCTTATTCATCCTATCTCTATCTTTTGGAGTCTTAGGATACATCCTTTTAGATAGGAGTATGCCTTGACTCATGGGCAAGTAACCCTTCTTACTTCCCTCCATATTGAATCTCTTCAATATTAAGTCTATGTACCTGGATTGGGATAATCCCAGTATCCTTTAGATCAATCTCTATAGATCTTTATTCCTTAGATTTTGATGCTTCTCCCAAATCTTTCATGAAAAATTATTTTGACAGCCATGATTTAACTGACTGCATCATTGGAAAATTATTTTCAATGATTATTATGTCATCGACATACAAGACCAAGAAGACAATGGCACTCCCACTTGTCTTCTTATACACATACGGCTCATCCATATTCTTGATGAAACCATTAAGGCATCGACATACAAGACCAAGAAGACAATGGCACTCCCACTTGTCCTCTTATACACACACGGCTCATCCATATTCTTGATGAAACCAAATTTCTTAATAGTTTCATCAAAATGGATGTTCCACCTCCTTGATGCTTGCTTCAATCCATAAATGGATTTCCTAAGCTTACATATTGGTTTGGTCTCCCACTTGACAAACCCTCTGGCTGTGACATATAGACTTCTTCTTCAAGATTTCCATTTAGGAATGTAGTCTTAACATCTATCTGCCATATTTCATAGTCATAGTATATAGCAATAGCAAGCATGATCCTAATGGACTTGAGCATGGCAACTGGCAAGAAGGTTTCATTATACTTCATACCATGCTTTTGCTTGAAACCTTTTGCCACCAACCTAGCCTTGTAGGTTTTTATTTTCCCATCTGCTATAATCTTTCTTTTGAAGATCTATTTGCACCCTATTGGGATAATTCCCTCAGGTGGGTCAACCAAGGTCCAAACTTGGTTGCCATACATGGAGTCCATTTCGGATTTCATGGCACTTAACCATTTGTTAGAGTCTTTACTCATGATAGCTTCCGTATAGGTCAATGGATCATCTCCTTCATTAATACCGGTTTCATTATTGTTTCCAATCATAAAATAATATCTTAGAGGTGCAGTCCACACTCTCTCTGACCTATGGAGAGGAGGTGTGTGTTGTGGTTGTACCTAATCAGCTGGTACTTCTGGTTAAGGAACTTGAGTTTGTTTATTTTGAACTTCACTCAATTCTATTATTCTCCCATTACCATCTTCTTGGATAAATTCTTTCTCCAAGAATATGGCATACCTACTAACAAGAACCTTTTATTCAGTAAGATTATAGAATAGGTATCCAATACCTTCTTGAGCATAACCAATAAACCTACATTTCTATAACTCAGCTTATGTCTAAATTCCTTTTTAACATAAGCTGGACAATCCTAAATCTTATGATGTTTAAGACTTGGTTTCTTGCCTTCCATAATTCATATGGAGTACTAGGCATTGATTTTGATGGTACCCTATTTAATACATATATAGCAGTTTCTAGGGCATATCCCCAGAAGGATATTGGAAGATCTGTGAAGCACGTCATGGACCTTACCATGTCAAACAAGGTACAATTCCTCCTTTCAGCTACACCATTTAACTATAGTGTATATGGAGGGATCCATTCAGAGAGAATACCATTTTTCTTAAGATGTTTAAGAAATTCACTAGATAAGTATTGTCCTCCTCAGTTAGACCGTAGGACTTTAATACTTTTTTCAGTTTGTTTCTCAACCATACTTTCATACTCTTTAAATTTAACAAATGCTTCAGATTTATGTTTCACAAGATACACATATCTGAACCTAGATAAATCATCAATGAAAGTGATGAAGTAAGAGTATCCTCCTCTAGCCTGAGTTGACATAGGTCCACATACATCTGAGTGTATTAAACCTAGCAACTCAGTTGCCCTTTCTCCATGTCCTCTGAATGGAGACTTGGTCACTTTTCCCATGAGGAAAGATTCAAGTTCCTAATGATTTATAATCAAAAGGACCAAAGAAATCATTTTTGTATAACTTGTTAATCCTTGACTCATTAATATGACCTAACTAGCAATGCTAAAGGAAGGTTTCATTGGTCTCATCTCTCTTTCTCTTTTCATTTTCTACAAGCAACACTTCATCATTGAGCTATAGAATTAAAAGACCATTCATAAATTTTTCCATTCGAAAGAAGTCACTAGAACAAAAAATGAAGCAACCATTTTTCTCAAAATTTATTTCATAACCTTGTCTTAATAATAATAGAGGTACAGAAATAATATTTCTAATAACATCTGGAATGAAATAACAGTCTTTCAATTCCATTATCTTGCCCAAAGGCAATAATAACATGTAGGTTTCAACAACTTCAGCATGAATGGCTTGTCCACTCGTGCCATAAAGCTTGAAGTCATCCTTCTTCAACCTTCTAATCTTGTGGAGTCCCTGCAAAGACTTGCAAATATGAGACCCACATGTGGTATCCAATACCCATGAATTAGAAGTTGAAGAGCTCAATGATGAGTTTGTTTGTATCATAAACAAACCTCTTGATGCTCCACTAGCATCCTACTTCAGACCTGCAAGATATATCTTGCAATTCTTCTTTCAATGTCCTTTCTTGCCATAGAAGAAATAAGATCCATCATTTGAAGGCCTCTTTGCCTTCTTCTTCTTATTGATGCTGTTCTTAGGGTTCAACTTTTGCTTTGTACCCCTTTTTATTAGTCCTTTCTTCTTCCCATCAACTAGAAGAAGATGATTAGCCTTATCTCCTTTGAAGTGGCAATCGCTACCTTAAGCATGTTAAGCAGCTCTGGTAATAAAAGATTTAGTTTGTTCATGTGATAGTTCATGACAAACTGAGAGAAGGAATCTGAGAGTGATTACAGGATCAAATCATGATTAAGCTCTCCATCCATGACAAAGCCTAATTGACCTAATCGAGTAATTAAGTCAATGGACTTGTATGGGCGAGCCCTCACTCATTCATGCCTAGAACAACTACTTTGATATTTCATATCTGGCAGTCCTATTATGCTCTCCATGTAGTTCTTTGAGATTGAGCAATATGGATTGAGATTCCATGTCTTCATGTTGCCTCTATAGCTCATTGCTCATCGAGGCTAACATGATGCACTTAATAGTCAAGCTATCATTCTGCCATATTCTATAAGTGGCCTTTTTCTCCTCTGTAGCATCATCTCCAATCAGATTTGGATCCAGAGAATTAAGGATGTAGGAAACTTTTTCCTGAGCAAGTACTATTCTCAAGTTCTTCAACCAATCCACATAATTTGGTCTAGTCAGTTTATTGGCATCCAGGATGCCCCACAGTGAAAGAGAAGAAGCCATTTAATTTTAATTCTATGAACAATAAGAATAATACATAAGCAGACCACTGAAGATGATAACCATAATTAGATAAAGACTTGAATCTAATTATGTCTCCCACTATTTTTTTTGAATACCATAACCCTTAACTATGGTAGATGAGAATGTTGGGAATTGTGTTCCAAAGCCAACCATCTAGGCTGTAGATGGTTGTCCGACTCATGTATATGTATATGAATTATTGAATTGAATAAAAAGTTTATTCTGATTGTTCATCACATGACATCTTCCTAATTGAACTCTTGTATGATGATGTCCTTTGAGCTACCTTGTATGCGATGTGGAGATAATGCATCGTGTAGTTCATAAATTATTTCGCGACTAAAAGATACGCTATTTCAAGATGATGCTGTATCGAGAGTAGGTTATTGATATCATATCTATTGGTTATCCTTTAAACCAAGTAGTATGAAGATGATGGTATGACATCAGGTGTTGTATTTGACACTTCACTGAATGTGACTCTTATGCAAGATTCTCCTTCTACCAAAGAGAAGTCTTGCATTGGAATGTGGACATGAATTATTCCTCTGACTTGAGATCATTATGGCATCTTGCAAGCAACTCACTATGCTTAGGTGCTAGACTACCCAGATTTTTAATCCGATGAGGAAGGTTGCTAGGTACAGTCAAGTACTTATGTAGTGGTAGTAGGATCAAGATAGGATTGATCTTTCCAAATGATTTGGATTGAATGCTTAATATGCCTCAATTAAGAAAGACCTTGGCTAGGGCATTCCTTGTAGGGAGTTTCTAGGATTCTTTGTTTGAGTCATATTGTGATGGACTAATTAGGGTTGGGTTGTTTAACACTAATCCATCCGAAGTATTAAGAGATTAAAAGAATAATTTCACTGATATTCCATATTCGATAGGTTCATGTTGCTCTGTAACCTTCAACATATCCGGATGCCGGGTATCATTGCTAGATGGTGACTTTGGCTGGTATTGGAAATGTTCTTGTGCTACGGGTTTAGTGTTTGAACCTACGGGGTCATACATTATGGGGTTTCTTATTGCTTTGTTGGCATGCAAAGTTTAGGAATCGTTACGGACTCATTTGACAAAGAGTTGTCAAAAACTGCTGCTGGAGCTGGCTCATTTGGATGAGTCGACTCAAGTCATTCGAGTAGACTCAAGTCAGTCGAGTTGACTCGACTGATGGACTTTGGGAAAATTGAAAATGCTTCATTAATAGCTGTAATAGTTATGGTTCTTGATGAGAGGCATTTCTGGGTTTTAATAGTTGCTGTTGCTGAATTCCAAGGGTTTTCATAACCTCCGTGGAATCTCAAGAGACCGCAAATTGCTCATTATTCTCTCTTGTGTCCTCTTAATTATTTTAAGGGCTGCTGTTATAAAAGCAAGGGTTGAAGAAGGTGAATGGTTCACATTCAACATTCTAGACTCCAGATTTGGATGAAAGTTTAGACTCCGCCCAGAAAATTTTTTGGATAGAGATCTTGCTTGATCCTTGAGGGATTGCGAGATTTGATCTCCGAGATAGAGTGAGCTTGGGTTTTGGGATTCCTGTGTGTATACCTTCTATTAAAGGTTTGGGATAGAGTGTTGGGAAGTGTTCTCAAGGGTCTTTGTTCCAGCACTACGGTAGCGACAGATCTTCAAAGTGTTGAAGGAGTTCACACCTCTTTAAGGAGTTGAAGAGGGAGTCCTTGATGCTGACATTGTTTCCCAAGGGCCTAGCACCCTAAAGGAAGGAGGAGAAGTCCCTCTACCTAGTGTGAACCACCCGTAGAAGCACTACGCGTGTGCCACCCATAGAGCCCAATCATCTTTCTGTAGTGCTGATCTTCATCGAGTGCTGTTTTAGCTTTCTGTCGGAGCACGTGCCTTCCAGGTGAATGTCATCTCAAAGCTATGCCTCTAGATTATATATATGACATATTATAATCTGTCACATCATTGTGTGAATCTAAAATAGTTCTATTTTTCATTCAATGGATGCTTGATTTCATATATACATTATTCTATACATGCATCAAGATCTACATAGAAAACCTATGTTAATAAGATTAACATGCTTAGATAAATTATGTATCTACTTCCGCTGTATCATGTAATCTAGAAACAGTTTTTAAATTACATGTCTTGGGCCGTGCCACACGAATTCCATTTCTATTGTTCATCAATAGTGGTATCAGAGCATCCAGGTTGGATGCACATGTAGTTTAATATTTTTGTATGAAATCAGATTATTTCCTTCACAAATTACTTGGATTAAGGTTGATTCGCCATGGCTATCCGATCATAGGAGATATGCATGGTTTAAAGACCATCTCTTCCCATTCCATGGGGTTCTCCTATGATGTGTAGGGGTGCCGCTACGTCATGACCTTATGAAGAAGAAAGTGAGGAATTTGATGGATTAAAATGGTTTTAATCTATGGTTAATAGATCATAACTATGTTTAGATGAGATCTAAAAGATGTTTGATCTAAAACTTTGAAAAGTTCAAGTGAAAATGACTGAAATTTGAAGTTACTATGTTCTGGAAGAGCTGACTCGACTAGAAAACTATGTTCTGGAAGAGCTAACTCAACCCGCAAGAGCTGACTCGACCAGAAAACTATGAAACAGTAATTTTAAGCTTCATATTTTTATAAAATTGTTTCACTTGATTTTGAAAATGTTTCAATTAGTGTAATACACTTAATTGGAAATTAAGTTATATATTTTTAAGATTTAGGATATGATTCTGATCTTAAGTCATGATTAATAAACCATGGGTTGATTGGGTTAGCTTGAATTGGGTCCTTAAATGGGTTAGACCTAGGTTTAGATGAATGGATTAAATAGAGAAAAGACTAATCAAAAGTTGAATTAGGTTTCTCCTTTATAGATCTCTCTAATAGTTAGTTAGATCAGTCCATACATCTAAATGGACTTGATTCATGGCTTCGTGGTGAGCCCGGGTCTTTAGGTTAGTCTGATTGAGTCTGGTAAACCACTTAGTGTCTAAGATAAGTTTGACAGTTGTGATCAAGGTTCTTTAGGTACCACTCTTACTTGGCCAACTCATGGTTGGTGTCTAAGGCAAGAGGCTTACTTGGCTTAACCCATCCCTTGATCTTACTTACCTGGCTAATATGGAGAATCATATCAGAATAGACTATCTATTGATTCGAGTTGACCCATGTCAACTAAGGTTAATCAGTTTGACTGGTTTATAGGTGCCCATGGACCAAATTGATCTAGAAATCCTCTAAGTATTTCTAGATCAAGGTCCATGTCTTCATTTCAAATGTCACAAAATTTAAATCCTCTAAATTATTAGGTCCATAAAAAGATAAAGTTATATGATAGCCCATTAAGTTGGATTAGCAATAAGTCCATAAGTTGGGTGATCATCGGTAGTTCCAAAGAACGGGTGGTCATCAAGCAAGTGGGATTGCCATTCAACATATGATGGCTTAGTGCAACGATCTTAACACGTGGTCAGGTGGGCCGGCCAAAGTCGGGCTTGATCATGGGTTAGTTAGGAGCATTGAACTTGATCATGTTAATGGTTGGACCTAACCAGGACCTTCAATAGGAGGCCCAACGGTAGATTGTGAGGACCCTTGGGGCAAAATGATTACTAGGAGTAGTTTAGAGAAGCAATTAGTATTGTACCTACCTTTAGATGCATTTGAGTTGGCCGGCCAAAGTCGGGCTCATATGTAGTCTATTGGATCCTAGTACCTGCTAAAGGATAAATGTTATTCTTTGGATTGGAGTGTAGAGGCTACCAATCTGAATATAATAGTGGAAGAAAACTTTAGACTAAAATCCATAACTTTAGGATTTTTAAATAATTCATATACTAATAGGTCTTGTTCTCCTTTTTTAGATAATGTTGACCACTTTGTCGCTTTGGTCATTATTAGATAATGACAAACTTTCTGGACCCAATTTGATAACTGGTATCGAAAACTCAGGATTATCCTGGAGCACAAGTGGATCCTTTATGTGATCACGAATTCAGCACCTGAAATCCCAGCCCCCAACGCTCGTGGCACTGTCAAGGACACTTACCAGAAGTGGATCTCTGACTGCACCATGGTGCATTTCATTATGTTGGCTACGATGAACGATGAGTTCACTCACAAGTTCAAGGAGGCCCAGCCAGAGGAGATTCTTCAAAAGTTAAAGGAGTCTTTTGGTACTCTGAATGATATGGAGAGATACTAGAACTCTTTCGCCATTTATAACATGCATATGCATGATAGAGCTTCGGTGACTAATCATGTAATGTACATGATTGAGTTATTTGAATGTTTGGGCAAACTCGGATGCCCTTTGCATGAGCAGCTCGGCAAGGATGCAATTATGAATTCTCTGCCCCCTTCCTACTAGGTCTTTCTTGATAATTTCAGAATGAATAGGCCTGTAATAACTATCATGAGATATTAGGGTTACTGCATACCTATAAGAGAGACCACAACCTCAACAAGGGGTTGGTGAATTTGGTGGGAGGTTCTGGAGCAGGACGTCAACCCTTCAAGAAAGGGAAGAAGAAGAAAAAGAACAAGAAGGTGCAAAGTGCTCAGCCTAGTCAGACTAAGAGGGCAAAGGCTGATAAGAGTAAGGCAGAGTGCTTCTTCTGTAAGAAGTCGGGTCACTAGAAATGGAACTGTTCTGCTTACCTTGCTACTCTGGACCCGAATAGGCCAAGGAAGGGAAAGTAGCAAGGTGTTGCTGGTCAAGGTATTTGATGCAGAATGAAAGCTTTGATACCAAAAATGATGCAGAACAAAAGAGATAATGCGATGCGGAAGAAAATTAAAATTAATATATTTTTTTGTTTTAATATATTTTCAGAAGTCGGCTTTGACTCAAAGGAAAGATAAACTAATGTTGAAAGAACTAAGAAATGACAGAGAGCACAATTAAAAGGAGTGGATTATCAGAGTAACTCAAAGTAGGATCGCTGGGGATTGAGAAACCCCCAGATCTAGGGTTTGCTCTGAGTTTCAACGAAACAGACAAAGTGAGAAGGGAAGGTTCTTGTTACCTAGCAGTGATATCTCTCGATGCTTCAATTGGAGGACACTCTCGAGCAGATTGTAGGATCCTTGGAGACGGGGTATCTTCGCAATGGATCCTTGGATTGTAGTCCTATGGCAAGGTTGGCCTCCTTCTCGAACTCAGGATCTGGAAGAAGAAGAACAAAAGAAGAACCAGAAACTCAAAGAAAGACACTGACCTGAGGACTTAATGAAGATTGTTGGATGTAGAAGTTCCGGATATCTTGATATTGATCTGACTCTCATTTGAACTGGCTCTGTAGTTGAAACAGTTGATCTGAACCTGGATGCTGGTGACCGGCTTCGATGTGGAAGAGAGGGGCCATGGGATGAAGATGGAAAATTAGGTTTTGGTGGTGGTGGAGTAGAGATGGGTGGACTAAGCTAGGGTTTGGGGTTGGAGATCTCACACCTCCTCAAGGTTCCTAGGGAACCCGGATTTACTCCCTCACGGAGCTCAACACCTGAATACAAGTGCGGAAGAGAGAAACATAAAGTTGCTCACAAAGAAATTGATTTCATTCATCTCTACTCCACCACCACCCAAACCTAATTTTCCATCTTCATCCCACGGCCCCTCTCTTCCACATCGAAGCCAGTCACCAGCATCCAGGTTCAGATCAACTATTTCAACTACAGAGCCAGTTCAAATGAGAGTCAGATCAGTATCAAGATATCCGGAACTTCTACATCCAACAATCTTCATTAAGTCCTCAGGTCAGTGTCTTTCTTTGAGTTTCTGGTTCTTCTTTTGTTCTTCTTCTTCCAGATCCTGAGTTCGAGAAGGAGGCCAACCTTGCCATAGGACTACAATCCAAGGATCCATTGCGAAGATACCCCGTCTCCAAGGATCCTACAATCTGCTCGAGAGTGTCCTCCAATTGAAGCATCGAGAGATATCACTGCTAGGTAACAAGAACCTTCCCTTCTCACTTTGTCTGTTTCGTTGAAACTCAGAGCAAACCCTAGATCTGGGGGTTTCTCAATCCCCAGCGATCCTACTTTTGAGTTACTCTGATAATCCACTCCTTTTAATTGTGCTCTCTGTCATTTCTTAGTTTCTTTCAACATTAGTTTATCTTTCCTTTGAGTTAAAGCCGACTTCTGAAAATATATTAAAACAAAAAATACATTAATTTTAATTTTCTTCTGCATCACATTATCTCTTTTGTTCTGCATCATTTTTGGTATCAAAGCTTTCATTCTGCATCATTTTTGGTATCAGAGCCCTGTCTAGGATTTCTATTTTGATTGCTTGTTTGAGTCTCTCTCTTTTTACTTTGTCTGCTCGAAGTAGACTCCCCAGGACGTCCAGTCCTAGGAACGAAGCGAGGTGCAAACCTCTTCTTCCCATTCCACGGGATGTTCCTAGGGCGTGTAGGGGATCCGTTGGGTTATAACTTCGTAGCAGGAATTGTAAACGGGGAAGTTCTCTATTTTCAGCCCGTAATTGCCCTGTTGCAGGAATTATTTCTCACTGCAGTTAACTCCAAACTCGGTGATTTTTGTTTTGCTGAAACCAGTATAATTGAAACCAATTTACATAATTTCCCCATGATTTATTAGTTTCTGTGCGATTTCTGAGAATTAAATTACTGCAACTCTATTTTTTGTATTCTGCAATCCATTTATTTTTGAGTGTTCATCTCTTAATTCATCTTAAGGGCATTTGAGCATCTAAGATAAGGGGAGGAGTTGATAACCTCTCCTTAGCCCTAAACCACCACCCCTTCATTCGAACCTAAGCCTTTAATCTAAAATTTGATTAAACCTAATTTGCCCTAGTGGGCTAGGGACATCAACAAGTCGAGTCAAGGCTAGTGTTGAGTCAGTTTGTCTGGTTACTCTGTGTGTGCTTTGTACTCAGTGTCTAGAACGGTGGTTCAGGAATTCCATCCCGAAGGGCTTGTGTGCTGGTCCGCCTACCTGGCCAATCTCTGATTGGTGTCTAGGATTGGCAATTAGGGACCTAACACTCCCCTTACACCTGTCTTGCTGAGTCCCGAGTTACTACAGGCTAGCTTGCCACTCTGATTGGGCATCTAGTTTGGGCTCTAGGTCTAGTTAGCCCGTAGTCGTTTCAGTCGAGTCTCATTTGGTGTGCTTGCTTGCATCATCATGTCCACCCGGAATGAAGTACCCTACCAACCTGGTCAAACCCAACCTGATTTAGAGGCCATGATTAGAACTCTTACCGAAAGTATGACCAAATTGAGTCAGGATATGAATGAGGGTTTTGCCCAGTTTAGAGACCGAGCCCAGAGACTTGAGAAATGTAGACATCAAAATTGGACCCCTGATCCAAAATTTAATAGGCCCCAACCTCACCCATGCCAGGAGCCTAGGAGGACCTTATACCGTGATCCCGAGCATAACCCTAGGAGCCTATATCCATACTTGGTCGACTCAGAAAAGGGACCTGTTAGGAACACCGAACCTTATGCACCCACTTTTGATGGAAGACAAGAGACATATACTAAGTGGGAAGAACAAATGGATCGGTATTTTGAGTGCACTAACATATCGAAATTAGGACAAATTAGGTTGGCCAAAACCAAGTTCACCAAACATGCTAGGTCGCATTGGTATGCTATTGAGCATGAGTGTTATCAAAGAAAAGAGGAAATATATACTTGGAGAGATATGAAAAGTAAGTTGAGAGATAGGTACCTAGGTAGATCCTATGAGAAAAGACTTTTAGACCAATGGTACCAATTGCGACAAGGTAATAGGCCTGTGTCTAAATATATCGAGGACTTCCAGTGGTATGACATGAAATGCAATACCATTGAGACCGAAGCTCAGATCACATCGAGGTTTAGGGTTGGGTTACACCCAGACATTTATAGGAAGCTATGCCTTGAAAAGACCAATAAGTTAGACCGAGCCTACCAAGAAGCCCAAGACTATGAGTGGTCTTTAAGATATAACCAATCAAGTACTTTGGACTTAAACCCAACCTCTACCAACTTGAGTCAAGTTCCGATTTATCCGACACCCGTAGTGAACCAGACTTTTGTTTGTCAAGTCCAACTTGTGTCACCTCTTGACCAGAAGGATAACACTGAGACGGAGTTGGGCATGGCCATCCCAAAATTAGTTGACCTGACCAGAGTCGTACTTAAAGAGGAATCAAAGGAGAATAGATTAGAACCTTTCAGTGAGATTGAGGAAGAAATATATGAGCCTGACATAAGTTTGATAGATGAATATGAAGAAGAAGAATTTGAGGATATCTCTCCTGATAATTCAATTAACCAACTCCTACTTGATGGGGTTATTAAGGGGACCCCTGCCACTCAAGGAATTCAGGAGCTAACCCTAAGAGAAGACCCTTTTGAGGAAGTTCAGGAAGAGGAAATTGCACCCAATGAGAGTTTAAGTGAGAATACCTCTGAACTCATTGAGGAATCCAAAGAAGACACCCCTGAGTCAAATCTGGTAGAGAAGTGTGAAGAAGGAAGGGGTTCACAAGAATTGCCCATTGAGAAGGTCCAAGAAAAAGAAAAAGATAGTAGCTTAGAGGACTTTTTAGATAAACATTCCAAAGACCTTCCTGATAACCTTCCACCTTCTAGGAGCACCCAGCCTACCCTAGAACTTGCACTTGTAGACCCTCCTAGAGCAAATCATGAGGTTTGGATGAGTGCACCTATAGAACAATGTCCTCATTTTAAGGTCATCCTGAATAACCAAGGTTTGTTTCTTGTTTCTGATAAGCCACCTCAAAACTCTGATTCTTATTTCCTACCCTTCCCTGAATCTTCTCATGTTTCTAGAGCTATGGGATTACACTTTACTGAGATCTCTAGGTTGCAAGACTCCTTAGAACCTATTATGTTTGCCACCTACTTCTGGAAGACCTTATGGCACCTACTAGGCATCCATAATAAGTTTCATGCTCTGCATGCCCTCCTCCAACCCAAGGTCAAACCTAGAGAGCCTTAGTTTGTTAGGTTTAGACCTAGGGTTCCTTTGAATAAAGTCCATTCTTTAGGAATGCATCGTCAGTCGAGTTTAGGACATTGTCTCAGATTTTGGTTAAGTGAGAATACCAGGAGTTAGGATTTGTATTTACCCAGGGCTAAATTTGCATATAATGTTTCGATCAATAGGTCTATAGGCTAGAGTCCCTTTGAAATTGTTCATGGATACAAGCCTCACACACCACTTGATCTGATTTCATTATTAGTCCACATACACAAGTCTCTAAATGCACTTGCAAAGCATGTAAAAGACTTGCATAAAGAAATTCATGCCAAAATAAATTTAAGTAATGAAACTTATAAGAAGTTGGCTGATTCTCAAAGGCGAGTCAAAACTTTTGTTGAGGGAGACTATGTAATGATTAGGTTAAGGCCTGAACGGTTTCCTCCTGGAACCGTTAGAAAGTTACATGCTAGAGGAGCTGGACCATTTAGAGTGGTGAAGAGAGTAGGATCCAATGCCTATGTGCTCGAGTTACCTCCAGAACTAGGCATTAGCTCCACTTTCAACATTACAGACCTAGTAGAGTATAGGGAGCCAGCTATGATTCCCAGTGAGGCTTTTGAACCTAATCCTGCTCTTGAGAGTGAACCTGACCCTGTGTGTCCACCAACAAACTGGCCTGTGAGGAAAGAGCAGATTGAAAAGATCCTGGATGATCAGGTTATCTCTACTCGTAATCGAGGATATCAAAGATACCTGGTCCGCTGGCTAGGAAGGCCAGATTCTGATGACTCTTGGATCTCCCGAGAAGAATTACAAGAGTTGGACCCAGACCTCTTGGAGAGATACCAGAGCCAACTTGATCCATACTCGACAGGGTCGAGTTCCTCCCACCCTGGGAGAATTGGTGCGGGCACCAGACTCAGAAGAAGACTTCAGAGCTCCATCTGGATCTCTGATTAACCTTGCCCGAAGAATTAGGGTTTTTTTTTGGCTTGTAATAAGGGTTGACTGGATCAACTCAATTCTAGCTTGAGTCTATATTACCTGCATTTTATTTTGTTGAGTCATGTTGACTCAGTAGTGGACTAGGGTTTCAACCTGGGGTGTTACATTTTCTCCCAAGACCAAGCAAGTGGACACCACACTCCCAGCCACACTCCCAGCCATACGCCTAAGTCCAGGGGGCCATATCTACATCCAGCAGCCTTTGGTCCCCACTCCACAGATAGCAGCTTCCTTCTCTCATGCATCAGATGAGGAGAAATCCACCAAGAGTCCACAAATCAAGGGGGCGGCCAAGACTTTCCCAAGAGAACCAAAGTAAAGATGGGAAGAAATTTTCTTGGAGAGAACTTCAAGGAGGCGCCCACTACCTGCCAAAAAAATCCAAAACAAAGATAGGAAGGACCTTGACTTAGGGAGGAAGAAAAGGAGGAGTCCAAAAGAGTTGATCCATGGAAGGAAAAAAATTCTCTTGAAGATCCATACAAGGAGGCGCCATCTACCTGCCTTTTATAACCCAAATCAATTTTTTTTGGTACTTTGGCCGACCATATGTGTATGATTTTTCTTGATTTGTAGATCCCCTCCTTTAGTCCCACATGGGAAGATGTAAAACCCTACTCTCTTGTAAAGTCCTATAAATTAAACCCCTCTTGTAAGTTTAAATCAATCAGATGAATGAAACCAAATTTTTTTTGTGAGCAAACTTTGTGTTTTCTCTCTTTCGCACTTGCATCCAGGTGTTGAGCTCCGTGAGGGAGTAAATCCGAGTTCCCCAGGAACCTTGAGGAGGTGTGAGATCTCCAAAACCCAAACCCTAGGTTAGCCACTCCACTCCCAAACCCTAGCCGCCATCACCCTTCTCTTTCCACCAAGCCCTAGCCTATTCCACTTCTCACGGCCATCCTCTCCAAGTCCAGGCCGGCCACCAGCATCCAGCTCTAGTCCAGACACTTCAGATCTACAGCAATTCTAAGAGGAAGCAGATCGGCCTCCAGGAGAATCCTGATTTCAGCAACTTCAGCTTTCAAGTTCTTCAACCTGGTAAATCTTTTCTTAAGTATCTGAATTCCATCACTTGTTCCTCTTCTTTCCCAGATCTTGAGTCCAGGAGAAGCCGACCAAACCACAAGATCAGTATTGGAGGATCCATTGCGAAGATAGCCGACTCCGAGGATCCCACAATCTGCTCGAGAGAGTTCTTCCACCAAAATCCTGAGAAGATCACTGTCTGGTTAGTAAACCATCTCTCCTCTCTATTTCTGTTCTGTTGAAAGTTCAGAGCGAAACCCTAGGTCTGGGAGTTTCTCAACCCCCCAGCGATCCGTTACTTCTGAACTACTCTGATAATTTAGTTTCTTCTAAACTGTGCTTTCAATCCTTACCTAGTTTCCTTCAACTTAGTTTAGCTTTACTTTGAGTCAAAGCCAATTTCTGAAATATATAAAAAAAAAAAAAAGAAAAAGAAATTAATCCTAAATTTACTTCCGCATACGCTTCTTTGTTCTTTGTTCTGCATCAGTATTTATATAATAAATCCTTGTAGTTTCTCTATTTATGATACTACTAGCTAGGTATTGGATACCAGAAGTCCTTACCACATTTGTAATTCTTTACAGGGACTTCAAGTTAGTAGGAGATTTGAAGGCGGTAAAAGGTTCCTAAATGTTAGGAATGGAAGTCAATCTCCAGTTCTGGCATTGGGAACTGTTTCTTTATTTTTCATGTCTCGTACTATCATTCTTAATGAATGTCATTTTTGTCCTTCCTTTTTGATAAATATTATTTCTATAGGCCTATTGGCCAATGATGGTTATGAATTATCAATAAAGAAAGATATTTGCTACATCACTTTGAATGGTTCTAATGTGATGAATGGACAAGTAAAGAATGGTGTATATGTACTGTCACAGCTTGTTACAATATTGTACATTGCTAATAAATATCCTGGATTAGACAAGGTCAGTGACATTTATCTCTGGCACTGTAGGCTAGGTCATATAAACAAGAACATGATAAATAAGTTGGTGGGAGAAGGTCTCCTAGATATCACTGAGAGTGAATCTTTACCAACTTATGAATCTTGTCTTCTTGGAAAAATGACCAAGTCACCTTTTACTGGAAAGGGTGAAAGAACCAGTGATATTCTAAGTTTGATACATACTGATGTATGCGGACCTATGAATATTAGTGTAAGAGGTGGATATAATTATTTCATTATGTTTATAGACGATCTTTCGAGATACGGTTATGTCTACCTCATAAGACACAAATCTGATTCATTTGAAATGTTCAAACATTATCGTAATGGAGTTGAAAAAGAAACTAGGAAATTTATTAAAACTCTTCTATCAGATTGAGGTGATGAATATCTTTCTAGTGAGTTTCTGACTTATCTTAAGAAGAATGGGATTCTCTCTCAATAGACCCCTCCAGGGACACCTCAGTTAAACGGTGTGTCTGAAAGGAGGAATCGAATTTTGTTGGACATGGTTCGATCCATGATGGGCTTAGCTAGTCTACCTAAATCCTTTTGGTGATATGTTCTTGAGTCAGCATCCTACCTTCTGAATAGAGTTCTAAGTAAGTCCGTTGATAAAACACCATATGAGATATGGACTGGATGCAAGCCAACTCTCTCTCACCTTTGGGTTTGGGGGTGTTCAGCCTATGTCAGACATTTAGAGATGGATAAGCAAGGACCTAAGTCTGATAGGTGTCTTTTTGTTGGGTATCCTAAAGAATCTAAAGGGTATTATTTCCATCTGCTTGAGGAACAAAAGTTGTTCATCAGTCTTAGGGCAACCTTTTAGAAAGGGAGTACCTTGGTGAATACACTCAAGCTACTGAGGTTGAACTTGGGGAAGTTCAATAGATAGAAAACCCTTCTCACTCTAAGGCCACTATAGAACTGGATTTGATTAGATTAGATCTAGAGTCCATGCTACAGCCATTAAGGAGATTTGGTAGAGTACCACGTCAACCGGATAGATACTATGGTTTCTTGGTCCAGGACAGTGATCCTGTTGAGCTCGATGAGAACAACAAGGATCCGATCATCTATATGGATGCATATTCAAGGTCTAATTCTGAGTCATGGCTAAGAGCTATGAAATCCAAAAAGGAATCCATGGAAATCAACAATGTATGGACATTGGTTGATCTACCTATAGGGATAAAATCCATTGGGTGCAAGTGGATCTTCTAGCAAAAGTGGGGAGCAGATGGGCAGGTGGAGACCTATAAAGACTGTTTGGTTGCTAAGGGGTATCGTCAACATTATGGTATTGACTATGATGAGACATTTTTTTCTGTGGCAATGCTCAAGTCTATTCGGATTATGCTTGCTTTAGTTGCACATTTAGATTATGAAATCTGGCAAATGGATGTCCGAACAGCTTTCCTAAATGGTGAGCTGGAGGAGGTGGTGTATATGATACAACCTCAAGGGTTCACATCCATAGATGAGTCTAAATTGTGCAAGCTACCTAGGTCCATCTATGGACTGAAGCAGGCTTCTTGGAGTTGGAACATGTGGTTTGATAAATGTATCACGATGTATGGCTTCATTAGGAACGGAGAGGAACCTTGTATATATAAGTGGATAAATGGTTCTGTAGTTGTATTTCTTGATTTGTATGTGGATAACATTAAACCTAATCAGGAATGACATTTCAGCATTACAAGGAATAAAGGTTTGGCTTTCATCTCAATTCTTTATGAAAGACTTGGGTGAAGCCTCATTCATACTGGGTATGAAGATCTATAGAGATAGATCTAAGAGGCTTCTGGGACTCTCCCAATCTATGTACATAGACATTGTGTTGAAGCGGTTCAGCATGGAAAATTCTAAAAGAGGCTATCTTCCGATAGGTCATGGAATTACTCCTTCCAAGAAGGATTGTGCGACAACTCCTGAAGAAAGAGAGTGTATGAGTAGGATTCCATATGCTTCGACAGTGGGTTCTATTATGTATGCTATGTACTAGACTGGACATGGCATACTCACTAGGGATATTGAGTAGATACCAGTCTGACCCAGGTGAAGCTCATTGGAGAGTTGTTAAGAACATCCTTAAGTATTTGAGAAATACTAAGAAGCAATGGCTTATTTATGAAGATTTTGACTTAAAACTTATGGGATATACTGACTCTAGTTTTCAGTCAGATAGAGATGACAGTAAGAGTGTATCTAGTTTTGTGTTTACCCTTAATGGTGGAGCTGTCTACTGGAAAAGTTTCAAATAGCATACAGTGGCCGATTCTATTTGCAAGGTAGAGTATATTGTAGCATCAAAAACAGCAAAGGAGGCTGTGTGGTTGCGGAAGTTCCTAGGCGAGCTAGGAGTGGCACCTTCCTTAGATGGTCCTATTCCGGTGATTATGACAGCACTGCAGCCATAGCTCAAGCCAAAGAGCCGAAGTCACATCAGCGGACCAAGCATATTTTGTGTCGTTATCACCTTGTCTGGGAGATTATTAAATGAGGTGACATCGAGCTTTTGAAGATTGATGGTAAGGATAACCTGACCGATCCCATCACTAAAGCCATTAGAATTCAAGAGTTCGACAACTACAAATAGAAGATGGGATTATGTTCTGATTGGCTTTAGTCCAGGTGGGAGTTGTTGGGAATTATATCTCAAAGCACATCATTTAGGCTGTAGATGGTTATGCGACTCGTGTATATGTATATGAATTATTGAATTGAATAAAAGATCTATTTTGGTTGTTCATCACATGACATCTTTCTAATTGAACTCTTGTGTGATGATGTCCTTTAAGCTACCTTATATGCGATATAGGGAGGATGCATCATGTAGTTCATAAATTGGTTCACGATCAAAGGATACGTTGTTTCAGGATGATGGTGTATCGAGAGTAGGTCGTTGATGTCATATCTGTTGGTTATCCTCTTAACCAAGTAGCATGGATATGCTGGTATGATATCAGGTGTTGTTTTGATACTTCACTGAACGTGACTCTCATGTGAGATTCTCTTTCTACCAAAGAGAAGTCTTGCATTAGAATATAGACATGAATTATTCCTCTAACTTGAGATCACTATGGCAGCTTGCAAGCAACTCACTATGCTTAGGTGTTGGACTACCCGGATTTTTAATCCGATGATGAAAGGTTGTTGGGTACAGTCAAGTACTTGTGTAGTGGTAGTAGGATTGAGATAGGATTGATCTCTCCAAATGATTTGGATTGAATGCTTAATATGCCTCAATTGAGAAAGACCTTAACTAGGGCATTCCTTGTAAGGAGTTACAAGGATTCTTTGTTTGAGACATATTGTGATGGACTAATTAGGGTTGGGTGGTTTAACCCTAAGCCATCCAGAGCATTAGGAGATTAAAGGAATAAGTTTGTTGATATTTCATATTCGACAGGTTCGTGTTGCCGAACAACCTTTAACCTATCCGAATGCTAGGTGTCATTGCTAGATGGAAACTTTGGCTGGTACTAGAAATGTTCCTATGCTACGGGTTTAGTGTTTGAACCTACGGGGTCACACACCATGGGTTTTCTTCTTGCTTTGTTGGCATGTAAACGATTGGGAATCGTTCCATACTCATTTGACAAAGAGTTGTCAAAAACTGCTACTGGAGTCGGCTCATTTGGATGAGTAGACTCAAGTCATTCGATTAGACTCAAGTCAGTCGAGTCGACTTGACTGACGAACTTTGGGAAAATTGAAAATGCTTCATTAATATCTATAATAGTTATGGCTCTTAATGGGAGGCATTTATGGGTTTTAATAGTTGCTGTTGCTGAATTCCAAGGGTTTTCATAACCTCCCTGGAATCTCAAGAGACCCCAAACTGCTCATTAATCTCTCTTGTGTCCTCTTAATTATTTTGAGGGATGCTATTATAAAATCAAGGGCTGAAGAAGGTGAATGGTTCACGTTCAACATTCCGGACTCTAGATTTGGATCAAAGTTGAGACTCTGCCCAGAAAATTTCTGGAATAGAGATCTTGCTTGATCCTTGAGAGATTGCGAGATTTGATCTCTAGGATAGAGTGAGCTTGGATTTGGGATTCCTGTGTGTATACCTTCTGTTGAAGGTTTGGGATAAAGTATTGGGAAGGGTTCTCAAGGGTCTTTGTTCCATCACTGTTGCAGCGACAGATCTTCGAAGTGTTGAAGGAGTTCACATATCTTCAAGGAGTTGAAGAGGGAGTCCTTGCTGCTGACATTGTTTCCCAAGGGGCTAGCACCCCAAAGGAAGGAGGAGAAGTCCCTCTACTTGGTGTGAACCACCCATAGAGGTGGTACGCATGTACTGCTCATAGAGCCCGATCATCTTTCTGTAGGGCTAATCTCCATCGAGTGTTGTTCTAGCTTACTGTCGAAGACGTGCCTTCTAGGTGATCGTCATCTCAAAGGTACGCCTTTAGATTATATGTTTGACATATTATAATTTGTCGCATTATTGTGTGAATCTAGAATAGTTCTGTTTTTCATTCAATGGATGCTTGATTTCATACATACATTATTCTACACGTGCATCAAGATCTGCATAGGGAACCTATGTTAATTAGATTAACATGCTTAGATAAATTGTTATCTGCTTTCGCTGTATCATGTAATCTAGAAAAAGTTTTTAAATTGCATGTCTCTGGCCATGCCACACGGTTCCCGTTTCCTTGGTTCTCCAATAGAGAAACCAATATCTGGTTTCTTTAGTGGGGTTGAGATCCCAATTCCTTATAAATGCCTTGTGTTTTCCCAATAAACACTCATAAGTTCAAGGGTGGGACATTTCTTTCCAATTGCATCCCTTGCAATTCTCAACATAACACTTAACTCTAAAGCACTTATGGCCTTGTGTTTGCACAACAAACCATAATGTCTTAGTTTAGTCTAACCCTTCATTTTATATAGTCATAATTGAGTAATGTTATCCTTGAGTTTACTCAACAAAGTAACATTATCAATCATACTATAAAACATAAAATGCACCATGTCAAACTTTATATCAAACCCTAACAGTAAGCCTTGAGTTTGCTCAACAAACCTACTATAGTTTTGATACAAATTTGTCCTAGCTTGAAGGAAGGCAATTTGTAGCGTGCTTAATTAATTAGCATTTCTAATTTAAAATTTAGAAGTGACCAAATTTACCAGGTAAGTGGGAGAGATGAGGGGGTCCCCTTGCTGCTTTCCTTAGACACCAATTAAATTAGCCAGGTTAGACAACAGAACCAATTAGAAAACCTCATTTCCTTTACCTTCCCAGAACCACTTTGCCTAGATACCAATTGGCTAATAAAATCCTAATTAGATTTGCATCATGATTAACTTTCACTACAACTAAATAAAAATTTTATGAGGGCTTTGATGGTCTCTAACACATCCTAAATAATCATGTCAATGTAACATTCATTCCACAACAATCAAGCATATTAACCCTAATATGCATACCATAAGCATGATTATAACATCAATCCGTTCACCTCACTTGTTCAAAGAATATGGCCACAGTAGCACCCCTACATGCCATAGGAGACCCCATTGAATGGGAAAAGAGGGCCTTTAAATCATAGTTGGCTCCTATGACCAGATGACTATGGTGACTAACCCAATTTGAAGGAGTTACTAGGATATAACATATCACATATATAATTTAAACTAATCATGCATCGATTCATAGCATAGTAAGCAATCAATGCTTAAAGAAATTACTAATTGCATGCAACAAGGTGGCTCTGATACCACTATTGGGTTACCAAGGCTGGGCACAGCAGAAAAACAGGTTTCAAAAATCTCATATTTGAAACCCTGACCGGCCGAAACTTTAAACCCTAGGACCACTTGAGCATAACAATTAATAAATCAAAACTTTTGGGTTATCGAGGAATACCTAGAATGTTGTATTCCTTAATTTGTACAAGGCATACAAGTGCATGATGTCCAAAGGTGACCCACATAGAAATCGGACCAAGAATGCACTCCAACGAAGGTTGCTTGTTTGACTGGTACTCTTTCGATAGCCTTTTAAAATTTCTTCCTTTGCTAGATCTCCTACCCTCTTATAGGGCTCTTAGAGAACACTCTGAATCCTCCCTCAGTTATCTAATACCCCTTTTATTTTTCTTCCTAGGCCCTTGTCTTAATTAGACTAACCTTGTCTAGAAAGAACAAGTTTTGTCTTAAAAAGACAACCTTGTCTTAAGGAAGAGGGAGAGAAAATAGTAGGTAGTATTTTGATGGGAGACTCCTGTGCATTGGCATCAGATTACCGATGCCAATATATAGAGAGGGATGGCACACCTATTTTGTCTCTCCTTCAGCCATTTGAAAAGACTCTTCAAACAGAACAAGTCTTATTAGGATGATAGGACATATCATGATAACACTTTTCATGTGCCAAGAGACAAATCATTGTCTCTTTGGTTTCCAGCATTTTTCTTCCTTCTACCACATAGCTTTGATAGGTTATGGGAAGGCCAAAAGGTGTGGTTTCAGATATGAAGCATCAAAGAAATACATGAGCCTTCAAATAGAAGGACTCCTGGTCTCAAATTAGAACCAAAATGAAGAGATGCAACTCTTCATTTTGTACCAACCCCTTCCACACTGAATTCCTTTCTTTTGACCGATCAATGCCCTTCCAAAAGGGCATGGAGATAAGGATGGAGTCCTTTGAACATTATCTGGCCTTTGTGACTGACTGGCAGAAGGACTCTTGGTCCTTCTACACATATTTTTCTTGGCGCACACCATAAGTTGGTGCCAAGAGTCCATGCCATGTAGGACTCTTCATTTTGACCAAAATAAATTCCAAATAAATTTAGATAAATATTGAATTAGGTTACCACACTTAGGACTCAACCTAATTTAAATCCTACTTAAATTGGTTAGCCTAATTAGCAAACAAGCTGACCCAATTTAATTGGGTTAGGAGTTGGGCTAGCCAATATATGCTAGTATGTCAATTAACTAGCCAATTAGGATCCCATGACCCTAATAAATATATAATTGACTTTCTTGGCCAATTCCCTAATGTGTGTGACCCTTTGGGTTCCATATTTAGCTAGTAGTAGGTCTAGGTCCAAGCCAATTCGATCCAATCAAACCCGATTGACCTAATTAGGTCAAATTGAGCTGACCTAAGTTGCCAATTCAAACCAACTTCTGAATTGACTTATGAATCCAATCGAATTGATCCATAAAAACCTACAAGACATGATTGATGTCTAGCAACATTACATGCCTACCCGGAAGATGAGAAATTTGATAAAAATTATCAAAATACCCTTCAATGGAAAGTTACTATGCAATTCAATCCTTCGATCTCTCTTTATCTTGATTAAGTGATGGGCATGGATAAATGTCAAACCCTAGCACTTAATCCTTTGAAATCTCAATTCGATAATGAAGACTCAATTGATAAAAGATTAGAAATCTTATCTAATCTCATTATATTTTGATCAAAGACTTCCTGAGTCATCATTCGAAGAGATCACACGGGATAAATTCTCCTCTTATTAGGAGTGATCGATTCCTTGTTGACCTACTCATTACATTTATAAACAATCCACTATATTCAGAAGCACCCCGTACATGACTTAATTTTCATGAATGAGTATACACCTAAACATGGGTTCATGTGCACAAGGTACCATGGTGGTCTCAGATCTAAGGACCACATGCACAACTCCCACTACGAGAACATTCTTTTAACAAGTAAGACTTCTATTTGACATTCTCTTATCGGATCAATTCAGTGGACTCATAACCTAATGAGAACCTACATCCTTATATTAGTGTCTCTACACAAGTGGCTGTGAGACCAACCACCCTCTCTATCGAGCATATATATGATATGCTAATCTTTCCAGATTCATCGATCCCTAAACCGATGATTCATCGATCCCTGAACCGATGATCCATCGACTAGGAACATTTTAGATTAGGGTTTATAGAAACTTAGGTCTCATCGTTATGATCTCCATCATAACCCTAATTCTATTTCCTAACTTATGGGGTTCATCATAATCTTATAATTAAAATATAAGATACAGTAAACGATGAATCATAAATTGTCTTTATTAATATCAATCTTGAGTTGGGAGAATATAAAAATGCCAAGAATACAATAATTGTGATTGACTTTCAGGGCATAATTCTTTTACTTTTGAAGCCCATATCATGTAGGAGCTACTGCCAAGATATTTCAAGATGCTACATTTGGAGATATGTGATGGATCTATTAATTCGGTGGACCATCTACATGACTTCAAGATGATGATGCTCTTGCATGGAGCACCTAATGTGGTATTATGTCATGCCTTTCCTTCAACTCCCAAAAAACTGGCACAATACTGGTACTCCAGCTAAAGCCAAGTTTCTATCCACTCCTTTGACTAGTTAAGTTAATCTTTTATTTTTTATTTTGCTAGTAGCGAGAATCCCCTATAGAGTTTGGACTACCTAATTTGTACTAAGTAGCGAGGGGGTGAATCCCTTAGGTCTTATGTGAGCCGGTTCAATGAAGTGGTTCTAGAAGTATACAATCATGATCACTCGATTGCCATGCATGAAGTATGGTCTTTAGTAGTGTCCCTTTCTTTTTTCCTTGGAAAAGAAACCATTGGTGGACTTTTTCAAGATGCTCACTAGGGTAGAAAAGTATGCAAGCAAGGAGGAAGCATATGGTGCCCACGTCCCTCCAACCATTCTATCTCCCTTAGCTCTCACTCCATCTTCTACTCTGCCATCTGCTTTGACTTCTAAGGAGCCACCCTTAGTCCTAGGATTTAGCTTGAGAAAGGAAGACTGGGAAAAAAGGTTGAGAATCTTGTCGCCCCTATGACAAAGGATGCCTCTCCAAATTCGCATCTATGAAGCCTTGACAGCTAGGCATTCTGTCACCATGAAAGTTGTTCAGTATACCCCACTCAATGTCTTGCATGCTTATGTTTTAATGCAAATTCGGGGATAGCTACCTGAAGCTAGAAAGATGCAAGCAAATCTAGAAAGATGCAAGCAAAGCTAGAAAGAAGGAACCAGAACAAGTATTGTCTTTATCATCAAGATCACGATCATGACAAAGAAGAATGCATGAAGCTTTAGGATGAGATCGAGAAGCTTATCCATCATGACAAGTTGAATAGATTCCTTCGAGTTAAAGGAGAAAGACACGATGCTCCAGTCCTAGCTTGCTAGAGCCTCCATTGAGAGTGGAGGAACCCATTGATCGACCTACCAGAGATGATGTCCATGCTATCACTGGGGGATCGAAGGAAGAAGCACAAGCTAGTAGCTAAGAGGAGAGTCTTGATGAGGCTATAACCTTTACTTGGATCGATGCAAAGGGGGTCCAATATCCCCACCATGATCCTATCATCGTAATGCTTAATATTGATGATTGTAACATTCATTTTGTACTTGTTAATAGTGAAAGTTCAGTGGATATTTTATTTTATGATGCACTCTTAAAGATTAATATTTCTCTTGACTAAAAAGGGTAGATGCACTGATAATGGGATTTTTGGGGAATCGATTCCCATTGAAGGTACTATCACTTTGCTAGTGATAGTAGGGAGTGCTCCTTGATGATCCCAAGTGTGCCTTACTTTTATAATGAGTTATTAGGGTTAATACATATAGATGTATGTGGACCCATGTCAACTCAAGCCAAAGGAGGATACTCATATTTCATTACCTTTACAGATGATTTATCTAGGTTTGGATATGTGTATCTTATGAAACATAAATCCAAAGCCTTTGATAAATTTATAGAGTATCAAAGTATGGTTGAGAAACAAATTAGAAAGAGTATGAAAATCCATCGATCAGATTGAGAAGCAGAATACTTATCTACTAAATTTCTTGATCATCTTAATTTCAAGAGCCATTTTGATTGACAGTATATATCATTTGCATGTTATGCATCCATGAACATTGATGAGCAAATAGTGAATGCCATAGGATACAAGTAACCTAGAGATGACTTAAACCAAAAGTATATGTGACATCTTAGGCTTGGTCACATTGTAAAGGACAGGATTAACAAACTAGAAA
Organism: Areca catechu; assembly: GCA_021397845.1. Classification (NCBI taxonomy): domain Eukaryota; kingdom Viridiplantae; phylum Streptophyta; class Magnoliopsida; order Arecales; family Arecaceae; genus Areca; species Areca catechu. The sequence continues at coordinate 130,089,121 of CM038052.1, read as the reverse complement.
AGGATGGGATCCTAGACTCATTTAATTTTTAGTCGTATCTAGTTTGTGAATCATTCCTTCAAGGAAAAAAGATCAAGTTACCCTTTATGGGACAAGGGAAGAGGGCCATTGAATCACTTTCTCTGGTACACACTGACATGTGTAGGCTATTTGATGTGCAGGCCAAGGGTTGTTTTCCATACTTCATTACCTTTACCAATGATTACTCATGGTATGGGTATTTGTTTCTTATAAAAATAACTTTGAAGCCTTTGAAAAGTTCGAGTTTAGACATAAAGTAGAAAAGCAAACAAGAAAATCCCTTAAGGTTCTCTAATCAGATCGAGGAGGAGAATACCTTAGTAGAAAATTTTTGGATTATCTCAAGGACAATGGTATAGTCTCATATTAGACTCCTCCTGGTACACCTTAACTTAATAGGGCATTAGAAAGAAGGAATAGGACCCTATTGGATATTATCTAGACCATGATGAGCTTCACTGACCTACCAATATTTCTTTAGGGACATGTCCTACAAACTTTGATTTACATTTTAAATAAGGTTTCCTCTAAGTCCATTTCTACCATACCATATGAGATATGGCATAGTAAGAAACCAAGTCTTAGTCATCTCAAGACTTGAGGCAATCTAGCCTTTGATAAGAGACTAATGATAGATAAGTTAGAGTCCAGATCTATGAAAGCTCCTTTATAGGATATCATAAAGAATCTAAAGGGCACTACTTTTACTTCTCAGAAGATCATAATGTGATTATGAGCTGGCATGCCATGTTCCTAGAAAAATAAATTTTTTAAGATGGTGGTAGTGGGGATTAATTGAGCTCAATGAGAAAGTCTTTAAAAAGTGGCTAGCTAGAAATCAAGTAGAACCCAATGAACCAGGAGATATAGTTGATCCTCCATTTTGTAGGTCTAGTAAAGACTCATGTCCTCCTGAAAGGAACCTAGGTATGCTTACAGAGAACATAGAAGAAGTGTTCTTCATAGGAGACAAGGATCAAATAGTTGATCCTAAAATCTACAATGAGGTAATGTCAGACATCAACTCCGAGAAATGGTTGAGTGCCATGAAGTCAGAAATTGACTCAATGCATTCAAACCAAGTCTAGTCCTTAGTAGATCCACTAGAGGGTATAGTACCCATTGGGTGTAAATGGATTTACAAAAAGAAGATAGCTATAGATGGTAAAGTGAAAACTTATAAAGCTAGGCTAGTGGTGAAAGGGGTATAGTGATGGCGGACTAACTAAATGCAAGATGAAATGATGCAGGTGATTTATTGTTTTGTGACTTTTAGGGTTTTGAATTCAGTTAAGGATTCCCGAAGACAAGAAAGAGTAAATCTAGGATTCTATACTAACAGGAATCTCAGGCAAGCAAGTAGTCCCTAAGCAATGATAAAGAGAGGACCACAGGATTTAGAAACCCCGTAGGACTTAGCTCTCAGAATAATATTGACTTAGAAGTCCAGGAAGGCAAACCTCAAAGATCTGAAGCACCCGATGCTGAGATCACTCATTCTCGTGGATGTGGCCTGGATGATCGAGCCTTCAACCTGTGGATTCGCTGACTCGCTATCTGAAGGTCTCGATGGCAAGGGCAACCGACTCCATGTTCTTGTCACCTGGAGGACCTGCAAGCATTCAAAGAAGAAGAGTTAGGTTATGATCAAAGAGAAGGCGAATAGAGAAAGGGATGAAAGTTGAAGTGGTGATGGTGGAGTTCTTCTGGCTAAGCACCTGGTTGGATGATCCCAATGGGCTCTGATTCGAAGTTGGAGGATGGAGTTGCGGAAGTGATGGTACCTTGAGGTCTCACACCTCTCGATGCCCGAAGGCGAAGGCGCTCCCTCATGGAGATCAATGTTCCTAGTGAACGAAGGCAACTAAAGAGAAATTGGATCTCAAGAAACTTGGTTTTTCATTCATCAAAGATTAATCTTACAAAGGAGGGGTAAGGTCCTTTAAATAGGCACCTTAGGACCCCATTTGAAATTCAAATAAAAGAAATACAAGTCTTCTTGAAGGGGCGCCCAAAATTTCAAATTTTTTTCTCTCCTTGGCCGACCATGAAGTTGGACTTGATTGGGCGTGGCATGATGTAAGGCTTGGAAGAGAGATCTTGGTGCCTTGAACTTAGAATGTTGACCCTTTATATTGGAAGAAGACAAGAAGTGAGGCTTGTAGCAAGGCAAGTGTTCTCCTCTTTCCTTGGTTGTGCATCCATCTTTGGAACAAGGCAAGATGTGGGGAGTGGGAGGTGGAGGCGCCCATGGATTCTTGCCTTCCTTCCATAGTTGTTCATGTAGTTTTGGAAGAAAGCTTGATTGGAGGGCTTGAAGTAAGGGATATGAATTCCAAACTCCAACTCCCATTTGGCCTTCCTTTGGCCGGCCACCTTTACTTGGGAAAGAGCATGATGTGGGGGAGGGAAAGAGGGAGTGAGTCATGTGATATGTCCCCGCCTTTGGGCGTCCAAAGATGAAATGTGTGCCACCCATATGGCAAGTTGTCATGGTGCCACATAGGATGAAAAGGTGGGCCCTGAGCTAAGTTGGATTCCTTCCTGACTTGGCTCCAAAGAGACTAGATTTTAAGACCAATTCTTGCTTGGACCCATACTTCAAACTGACTCTAACTGGACTCAGTACAGGACATAATTGACTCACTACGGACTGGACTCAGTACAGGACACAATTCAACCCAATTGGTCAAAGTACATGACTAGACAGACATATGAGACTCAATTCAAAACTAAAGACATTACAAGTTTTAGGCTTGAAGCCTTATTACAAGTCTCGAAAATTAAACCCTAATCAGAGGTCTAGTGCCCACACCATATAGTCAGCATGAAGGCATTGACTATCAAGATACTTTTTTGTCGATAACCATGTTGAAATCCATCTGCACACTATTTGCAATTATAGTATTTCATGATTATGAGATATGATATATGGATATGAAAAATACATTCCTTAATGAATATCTTGAAGAAGATATGTATATGGAACAACCTTTGGGTTTTACTTTTAATGATGAGGATCACAAAGTCTATAAGATGCATAGGTCCATTTATGGATTAAAACAAACTCTTTGGAGTAGGAACACTCATTTCAATGACATGATCAAATCATTTGATTTCATCAAGAATGAGGTGGAGCATTGTGTATGCAAGAAGGTTAGTGGGAGGGTTGTGACATTCCTCGTATTATATATGGATGACATCCTCTTTATTGGGAATTTTATTCCCATGCTAACTTTGGTTAAGAGTTGGTTGTTCAAAAATCTTTTTACGAAAGATCTATGTGAAGCATCTTACATTCTAGGAATTAAAGTCTAAATATATAGATTGAATAGGATGCTTGGCCTTTTATAGAAAATGTACATGAGGAAGTGTTGAAGGGTTCAACATAGAGAACTCTAGGAGGAGACTTTTATCCCTTGGACATGGAATTAGTCTCTCGAAGAAGTTGCGTCTTAGCACACTTAAAGAGATTCAGCATATGAGTAAGATCCCTTATGCTTTAATAATAGGGAGCCTCATGTATGCCTTATTATGTACATAACCTGATATAGCCCTTGCCATGAGTGTCACGAGCAAGTACCAATCAAATCTGGGCAAAGAGCACTAAATTGCTATGAAGAACATTCTTAAGTACTTAAGAAGAATTAGAGATTTGTTCTTGATTTTTGGAGGAGGTTTTGAGTTGCGGGTAAAGGGATACACTGATTTAGACTTTATATCTGATCCTGATGATAGAAGGTCTACATCAAGATATATGTTCCTTTGCAATGGTGGTTCTACTAGCTTAAAGAGTTCCAAGTAACCCATTATTTTTTATTCTACTATGAAAGCCAAGTATATTGCCACTTCTGAAGCTACAAAAGAAGTCTTCTGATATAAGATATTTATTCTGAAGCTACAAAAGAAGTCTTACCAAAAGTCCAAGCACATCAAGTAGTGGTTCCATATCATACACGACTATTTCGAGAACAAGTATGTTGAGGTACGAAGAGTAGACTTCATGGATAGTATTACAATTCCATGAATAAAGTAGTTGAGTTAGTAAAGGACTAGAGTCCACTTTGAGATGGAACTTAGGTATATGGCCAATTTCTTTAGTGCAAGTGGATAATTATTAGATGTATGTTATATAAGCCAAGTTGGCATGACAAATTATATTTCTAGTATATATTTTTATGCTTGATTTATTAAAATCAATAAAATTGAGCATTTTTTTTCCACTCATATCTAATATGTCTATAAGTCATCCTTAGAGTTAATGGATAATAACACATATTCTTAAGAGTTGAGAATTTAAGAAATATATCATTATAGATTAACTCTTAAAAGCTCTCGATCGTTAGATTATCATGAAGATAATGATTGATCCATCAGGATCAGTGCATGATCACTTTCCTTTCGAGTAGATGTCTTGAGTCCACAGTATAGAGACACTGGAGCAAGAGTACAGGTGGTTGTTGGAGAACAATGGTACTAAGCATGACAAAGTACAAGAAGCCACATAGATGTCTACTCACTCATCAATGACTTCTCGATGCTATAGTTGTATGTTGACCCCATAAGTGATTTTGATGATAACCAAACATTGGAGCATGTACATTTATTTCTAACAACTCTTCAAGTGTTTGACAAGTTTTTGTAGGATGAATAACATGTTCAAACTTCAACTCCTACATTTTTGCTTGATTGAGTTGTATTGTAAATGTTTTTGTAAAGAAGAACCCAATAAAAATGCTAAGAAAAATCAATTAAAAGGGTTACTTCTGTGAGTGTATGTGTGCCATGAATTTTAGTTTGAGTTGGTTTGTATGAAATTGTAAAGAGTTGGTGAGAATTTTCTTTAAGTTCATTTATAAAATTTTGAAAAAGATACTCGAGCCGACCCCAAATGATGAAGAGCTGACACTGCCTACTGGCACGCAGCAAGGATTTGGAATGCAACAATATGAGCTGACTCAATAGAAAGCAAGCCGACTCCAGTGAATCCGAGTCGACTGGAATCAGTCCGAGCCAACTCCTCCAGAGTCCATTTTCTGAAGATTTTTGAGAACAGCCAGGCGAGCCGACCCAAACCAAAAAGAGCCGACTTTGCCAAACCTAATTTTGAAAGCCTGAGAAAGCAAGCCGACCCGAACTACGTCAAGCCAACTCATCCAGAGTAAGGTTTTTCGAACCTGAGAAGAAGAGCCGACCCAAGCTAAAAACAGCCGACTCCTCGAGTTCAAGATTTTCAAGATTCAAGTTCGAGCCGACCTAAACTACAAAGAGCCGACTCATCCAGAGTGATGTTTTACACCTTGAGACAAAGAGCCGACTGCATTGAAGATTTAGTGACTCGACCCATCTACTCGAAGGATCCGAGCTGACTCGAAGGAATCCGAGCCGACTCGAATGACACTTTCAGGTATCCAATGGCTAGTTCCAGAATTCATTTTTGAATGCTAAAAAGTGCTCCAACGGTCACAAATCATTTCCCAATGGTCTACAATGGCTAGAACTACCTTGGGATGATGGAAGACTTTAAATTTGAAGGATTTGGACTTTCTTGAAGTATAGATTTTAGAGAATTCTTCAAAGAAAAGAGAGCTTCATTGAATATCCAACCAACCAACAGCAAAAGAGCACAAGAGCACTCAAGTCAAGCTTTTCAGTCTTCACCAACTCCAATCTGAAGCTTGAAACAACTTTAGGAAGAAGCCACTGAAGTAATTAAAGCTTATTCAAGTGCATTCAAGTGGACTTCCAACAAGCTGCACCGGCAACTATCCAATAAATTGAGTTTGTGATTCTTGTTGCATTTATTTTCAATTCAATCTTTGAATTGTTGGATTATTGGTGAGCCTGATTGAAAAACCAAATAGGTTCTTGGTGAGCCTTGTTAAAACCAAGGGTTAGGTTCTTGGTGATCCAGTGAAAACCAAGTTGGGTTTCTTTGGTGAGCCTGTTAAAACCAAAGGGTGTTGGGTTTTCTTTGGTGATCCCGTAAAACCAAAGTGTAGAGGTTTGGATTGTGATCCTGTAAAACAATCATACTGTATTCGGGTGTGAATATAGTGAAAATCCCAAGTGGTATCTTGGGTAGTGGATGTAGGAGCTAGGTTGCTCCGACCACTATAAATTTGGTGTGTTTGTATTGTGCTTTCTTGACTCTGTTTAGCTTCTGCATTTTATAATTCTATCGCAGCACATATCACTTGCAAAGGATTTTGAATTCCACATTACTTGCTTTAATTTTTTTAAAAGACCCAATTCACCCCCCTCTTTGGTAGCCACTTGGGCAACAACTGTATCAGGGCAATGTCTTTGATTATCTTGGAGTAAAGATCGATGGCTCATCCCATGAGTACGTCATTCGCCGAAGGCCAGTCAACTAATAGGCCTCCACTTTTCACAGGCACAAATTATTCTTTTTGGAAAGCATGAATGAAAATATATATTCAAGCAGTTGATTTTCAATTATGGAAGGTCATTCTAAAGGGTCCTTATATTCCCATGGTTAAAATTGATGGAGTGGATGTTCCTAAACCTGAAGAGGATTGGGACGAACACGACATGAAGATGGGAGAGTTAAATGCCAAAGCCATGAACTTGTTATACTATGCTTTGGATAGTAATGAGTTTAATCGAATTTCAATTTGCTCTTCGGCAAAAGAAGTTTGGGATAAACTCGAAGTGACCCATGAAGGAACTTCACAAGTGAAGTCTTCTAAAATTAATCTTCTTGTACATAGTTATGAATTATTTAAGATGGAACCAAATGAAATAATCTTTGCCATGTTTTCACATTTCACTGATATTATTAACAGCTTAAAAAGTCTTGGCAGGGTATACACTAATGCAGATCTAGTGTAGAAGATTCTAAGATCTCTTTCGGACAAGTGGGATCCGAAAGTGACTGCCATCCAGGAAGCAAAAGATTGAATACCTTATTGCTAGATGAACTGCTGGGATCTCTCATCACCCATGAACTAACCATGCAGCACCGAATTGAAGATGATCAAAAGAAAAGAAAATCGATCACCTTTAAAGCTGCTATAGATTCTAAAAGGGATGAAGAATCAGAAGAAGAAAGCTCCTCTACTGAAAGCGACATAAAAGACGAAGACGTTGCCATGGTCATCAGAAAGTTCAAAAAGTTCTTGGAAAGAAAGAAAGGAAGATATTTTCAAAAATTCCACAAGAACAAAGAGTTCAGTAAGGAGAAGGACAAGGAAAAGGAGAATAAAAAAAAGTGCCCACATGTTATGAGTGCAAAAAGCCAGGGCACATCAGACCAGATTGCTCTCTACTGAAAAAGGGATTTAAGAAAAAGAAAAAGAAAGCAATGGTAGCGGCGTGGAGCGACAGCGAAGCATCCTCATCAAATGAAGAAGAAGAGGCTCTAAAATCTGCGAATCTATGCTTGATAGGTCTTGAAAATGATGTATCATCCCCTGAGCTTCAAACGAAATTACATATGATGAACTGAATTCAGCATTTCATGATTTACTCATCGAATTCAAGAAAGCTGGGGTTAAAATTAAGTCCTTAAAGAAACAAAATGATATTTTATTAAAAGGAAGGATGAAATTTTTGAAAAGAATAACATTTTGCAAAGAAAATTGGATAACCTTTCTAAAAATGTTATAGTCTTGAACAATGAAAAATATTTTATATGAGACAAACAATATTTTAGTTGCCAAAAATATTGATTTGAAAAAAGAGGTTGAAAAGCTTAAGCCTTTAGTAGAAAAGTTGACCTTGAGTTCAAATAAGCTTGAGCTAATTTGAAAGAACAAAAAGACTTAAAAAATAAAGCTGGAACTGGATTTAATGCTATAAATACTAAAGAAATTTCAGCAACAAAATTTGTATCTTCAAAAGTTTTAGCTATAAATGCTAAATTTGAAAAAGGTTTTCCATCGAAATCAATTTTAAATGGCTTGAAATATGTTCCTAAGAATAATATGCAAAAATCCTTCAAATCAGGTATTTCCATTTCTGCATCTGCTATAGCTTCAAAGCATGCATCATTCAAAAATGACAAAATTATTTGTTATGCTTGTCATAGGTTTGGGCATAAATCTTATCACTGCAATTCTTTAAAAAATTTTATGATTAGTGCATTGAAATATAGAACTATTTGGATTCCAAAGGGAACCAATGTTGCTAACTCGAAAGGACCCAAGTTAGCTTGGGTACCTAAAATCACTCCTTGATTATTTTGCAGGATTGTCTTATAGCCCAAAATATAAGAAAAGATGGTATCTTGACAGTGGCTATTCAAGGCATATGTCGGGTGACAATGATCAATTTATCACCCTACAAATGAAAGAAGGAGGATCGGTTACTTTTGGAGATAATGGCAAGGGAAGAATAATCAGAATCGATAAGATTAAAATAGTCCCCTATACTTCTATTGAGGATGTGCTACTAGTCGATAAATTGAAGCATAATTTATTAAGTATTAGTCAATTATGTGATAAAGGCTTCAAAGTTATCTTTGAATCATCTATGTGTATAGTAACTAACTCTCTTGACTCTAGTAACAAATTCATTGGCCATGGACTCGAAAATATCTATGTGGTAGATCTAAATGATCTAGCCATGCCTAGTAGTTCGAGTCTAGTAGCAATGAATGCTAAGACCAAGGAGTCATGTTTATTATGGCATAGATGTTTAGGTCATGCTAGCATGCATACTATTGCCAAATTAATATCAAAGAATCTAGTTAGAGGTTTGCCTCATTTCAAAGTTGATCTTAATTATGTATGTGATGCTTGTCAATTAGGCAAACAAACTAGGAGGAGTTTTAAATCGAAAAATGTTATTTCAATGACTAGACCCCTTGAGCTACTTCACATAGACTTATTTGGACCAACTAGGACCACAAGCCTAGGAGGTATGAAATATAGCCTTGTGATCGTAGATGACTTTTCTAGATTTATATGGGTATTATTTATTGCACATAAAGATGAAACTTTTGATGTATTTCGAAAATTTCATAAAAAGGTTTCAAATGAGAAAAATCTTTCTGTTATTTCTATTAGAAGTGATCATGGAACTAAATTTCAAAATTAATTTTTTGATGAATATTGCACTGAGCACAGCATTGATCACAACTTCTCCTCTCCTAGAACACCACAACAGAATGGTGTTGTAGAGAGAAAGAATAGGACTTTGGAAGAAATGGCCCGAACAATGTTGTGTGAAGGTAATCTTCCAAGGTACTTTCGGCAGAAGCTGTGAAACACTGCCTGTATATACTAAACCGAGTTTTGATAAGACCAATTTCACAGAAAACCCCTATGAGACTTGGAATGGAAGAAAATCAAATATTAATTATTTTTATGTTTTTGGGTGTAAATGCTTTGTATTAAATAATGGTAGGATAATCTAGGAAAGTTTGATGCAAATTTGATGAATCTATATTCCTGGTTATTCATTACATAGCAAAGCATATAGAGTGTTTAATAAGAGGACTCTAACTATAGAAGAGTCAATTCATGTTGTCTTTGATGAAGCTAACCCCTCACCATCCAGAAAGGATGAGTGCATAGATAATGATGCAGGTACATTACAAAAGAAAATGGAAGATCTAAACATTCAAGACAAGCCAACGCAAGAGGAAGTGAAATGGTAAGCAAGGATCATGCTGATTTACTAAAGGAAGTGAGGTATGTAACTTCTCATTCCAAAGATTTAATCATTGGTGATCCTTCTCATGGTGTTAGGGCTAGGTCAGCACATAGAGATGCATATGACTACCTAGCCTTTGTCTCTCGAATTAAACTAGTTTGAAAGGAATAATATTTGGACACTAGTTAATAGACCTACAGACCATCCTATAATAGAAACCAAATGGGTTTATAGAAACACACTAGATGAAAAAGGTAATGTAATAAAGAATAAAGCAGGTTGGTAGCAAATGAATTCAATCAAGAAGAGGATATCGATTTTGATGAAATTATGCACCTATAGAAAGATCTGAGACCTTTAGATACTTCTTGCATTTGCTTGCTAAATGAATTTAAACTCTTTCAAATGAATGTCACAATGTGCTCTTCTAAATGGATTATTTCAGAACAAGTTTTTATAGAACATCGAAAAGTTTTGAAAATCATGTTTTTCCAAATCATGTATTTAATTGAACAAAGCTGTATATGGTTTGAAACAAGCCCTAGGGCCTGTATGATAGATTGAGCATTTTTTTAAAATGATTTCAAAACGAGGAAATGTTAACAAAACTAGTTTACAAAAGATACATTGATGATATTATCTTGGTACAACTAATGAAAGTTTTTGTGAAGAATTTACTGAGCTAATGCAGGTTGAGTTTGAAATGAGCTTTATGGGTGAGCTCAACTACTTCCTTGGATTACAAGTCAAACAAATGAAAGAAGGAATTTTTATACGCCAAGCCAAATATATCAAAGAATTAATCAAGAAATTTGGCATGGAAATAAGCAAAGAGGCTAGCATACCCATGAGTCCTACCTGCAGGCTAGACAAAGATAAAAATGGATCCAATGTTGACCAAAAGCTATACAAAGGTATGATCAGATCCATTTTATATTTGACAGCCAGTAGGCCTGATATCTTATACAGTGTATGTGTCCATGCTAGATTTCATGGTAATCCTAAAGAAACACATATGCTTACTATTTAAAAAATTATCAAATACTTGAAAGGTATAAGTAACTTAGGTCTTTGATATTCTAAAGAATCATCTTTGAATTAATTGATTTTTCTAAGGCTGACTATGCTGATTGCAAAATTGATAGAAATACACACTAAATAAGGCACCATTTTATAAGAAAACATATTTTGAATAATGATATCACTCTTGAATATATGCCAACTGAAAACCAATTTGCTGATATCCTTACCAAACCATTGAATTTAGATAGGTTTGCAATGATTAGAAATAAACTAGGATTATGTGATCCTATCTAGAACCACCTCCTGAGTCTTAAGGACAATATATCTAGATAACCTTCTGGTCCAAATCCCAAAATTTTATGAGGGAGCCCAAAAAAAATCATTCGGTTTCTCCAAGCCTCCAAATGTCCCTAGGTATGCGACCAATCACTACCAGCCGACGTATTTTATTCGAATATCTAAGGGAAATCAATTTTGTGATTGGAGATCTTATTGAGAACCAAGGCTGGAGGAATTTGTGTTCACTAGATATTAAGACCTATCCAAACCTAGTTAGAATATTCTATGAAAACTTGAGGTTTGGGGAAAATTTCATTAAGTCCTCAGTTAAAGGAAAGAGAATAATTATCACTGCTGAAATCCTAGGTAGTGTTTTGGATATGCCTTTTGAAGGCACAGAATATCTTGTACTGAAGGATAGAACCAAGGCATTGTAGATAGTTTTGGAAAAAGCTGAGGTAAATGAGATTGGGATTCTCAAGGCAAACATGTTGTCCATTGAGATGAGACTCCTACATAACTTCATTAGCTGAATCTTCTTACCTAGAATAGGTCAATTCGACTGGGTAAGTGAAAGGGATTTATGTTTTATGGAGCTCTTAATTAATGGAGAAAAGATCAATTTGCCTGCAATAATGATTAGCCAAATGAAGGAGGAAATTAGGAAAGTTAAAGCCTATTTGCCATATGGAATGATTCTTTCAATCTTTTTTCAAAGAGCAAATTTAGATTTGACAGAAGAAGACAGTAAGGCATTACTTCACACTGACACATACACAGCCAAGATCCTTCAGAGAATGGGATACTTGGTAACAAATGGTACCTGGAAGAAGAAAACTGACACTCCTATAGTTGAAGAGACTGAAGAAGTCCAAGAACAGATAGAACTGGCTGGTGAAGACACCACAGTGAATATCCCCGAGCCATAGCCATAGTAGGAATTTGATACTTCTCTTCCAGATATTTCTATCCCTGACTTGCCTGACATGCCATACAGTACACATACCTTTGATCAGGCTACAGACATTCCAAGTCATGTTCAAGCTGCTACTGCTCCTACTATGAACACTTCAATGATACAAGACTTTTTGGCACAATAGATGAATAGTATGACTGAATCCATTAAATCTTCTATGGGTGAGATGTTTGGAGTATTTCAAAAATCAGTTGATGACAAGCTAACCCATTTTGGAGAACAAATAAATGATCTAAAAGGAAGAATTGACAATATTGAAACCTCCAAAGCTACAGCAACCAGTACAACTAGCACAACTATGACAGATGTTCAACCAATTCTTTAGTTGATTACATCAAGTTCAGACTCTATAAAAGCTCAGTCACTCAAATCCTTGAGCCTACATAACTGAGATGGATAACTTGTGGGTCAGAATGGGATCACTTGAAGCTGGAAAAAGGATGGAGGAAGATTATACCAAAGGTATTGGTATAATTAGAAGTGAATTTGGGAGATTAAGAGGTTCAGCCGAAGCATTTGCCAATGTTCAAGCTTCAGAAATGCTTACTCTACAAAAAGAAATGGTAGTAATCAAAGAAGGAATGGAAGACTTGGTTGCTTCTAGAAGTGTAAAGAAAGTTGAAGCCAAATTGAAGTCAATGAGTAGCTTTCTATGGAAAATGATGGGCAAGATTGAAGATATCTAAGCTACTCTCAAGACTCCTTTTAGATCCTTTTTTAGTCACTCAAGTCATCCAAGACAACCTGCTCCACACATTAGGACACCTGGATCTCATGATATTCCACAATTCGTTGATCCTATTGCTTCTCTACCTCCTGGAATTCAGATCCCTGGCCAAACTTCTTCAAAACCTAGCATAGATATAGACAGTGACTAAGTGTATCACCTTTTTGTACTTTGTACTAAACTTTTGGAATAGAATGAAGTACATCTTTTGTCTCACAAATTCTTCAATTTCTCCATGAATTGAATGTTTGACTGCTCTTACAATGATTAATTTTTTTAATTAGAAATTCAAGATAAATATGAGAAAGTGAAATTATCTCAAACAATTTTAAATACTTTCTCAATCTATTTAAAGTCTAAACTTATTTCATACTCACCCTTTTGATTGACCGACAAAAGGGGAAGAGAAAGTATTGCATGAAAAAGATAAAACATTGATACTACAAAGCATCGATACATATTTGCTCTGATACTTGAAATGAACATGTATTGATATTTCAAGCTCTGATGCTTAAGTTCTGACTTTTAATGTTTAAAGCCTGAATTGCACTTTTTTACAAACTCTGATACATAATGACTCTGATACATAATGTTTTACACTTCAACAATTGTTAGCTCTGTTGATCAAAACTTTTGAGCTTTAAAATGTAAAATTGAATGAAGAGTTTGCCAAAACATGAGAGTTTTTATTAAGGGGAGATTATCTCTAAGCCCTAATTCTCCTCTCATTGTTTGGCACTAACTGAAGTCAATTTGCTCTACTTGTTCATATACTCTTGCAAATATTATTAAACAAGCAATTGTAAAGTTTTATATTGATTTTTCATGCCCAGTATTTTCATCATTAAAAGGGGGAGATTGTTGACCCTATAAGTACTTTTGATGATAACCAAACATTGGAGCATGTACATTTATTTTTGACAACTCTTCAAGTGTTGACAAGTTTTTGCATGATGAACAACATGTTCAAACTTCAACTCCTACATTTCTGCTTTCTTGATTGAGTTGTGTTGTAAATGTTTTTGTAAAGAAGAACCCAATCAAAATGCTAAGAAAAATCAATTAAAAGGGTTACTTCTGTGAGTGTATGTGTGCCATGAATTTTAGTTTGAGTTGGTTTGTGTGAAATTGTAAAAGAGTTGGTGAGAGTTTTCTTTAAGTTCATTTATAAAAATTCTGAAGAAGATACTCGAGCCGACCCCAAATGATGAAGAGCTGACTCTACCTGCTGGCACGCAGCAAGGATTCTAGAATGTAGCAATCCGAGCTGACTCGATGGAAAGCGAGCCGACTCCAGTGAATCCGAGTCGACTGGAATCAGTCCGAGCCGACTTTTCTAGAGTCCATTTTCTGAAGATTTCTGAGAACAGCCAGGCGAGCCGACCTGAACCAAAAAGAGTCAACTTTGCCAGACCCAATTCTGAAAGCTTGAGAAAGTGAGCCGACCTAAACTGCATCAAGCCGAATCTTTCAGAGTAAGGTTTTTCGAACCTGAGAAGAAGAGCTGACCCAAGCTGAAAAGAGCCGACTCCTCGAGTTCAAGATTTTCAAGATTCAATTTTGAGCCGACCTAAGCTACAAAGAGTCGACTCGTCCAGAGTGATGTTTTGTACCCTAAGACAAAGAGCTGACTGCATTGAAGATTTGGTGACTCGAGCCATCGACTCGAAGGATTCGAGCCAACTCAAAGGAATCCAAGCTGACTCGAATGACACTTTCAGGTATCCAAGGGCTAGTTCCAGAATTTGTTTTTGAATGCTAAAAAGTGCTCTAATGGTCATAAATCATTCTCCAACAGTCTACAATGGCTAGAACTGCCTTGGGATGATGGAAGACTTTAAATTTTAAGGATTTGGGCCTTCTTGAAGTATATATTTTAGAGAATTCTTCAAAGAAAAGAGAGCTTCATTGAATATCCAACCAACCAACAGCAAAAGAGCACAAGAACATTCAAGTCAAGCTTTCGAGTCTTCACCAACTCTAATCTAAAGCTTGAAACAACTTTGGGAAGAAGCCACTGAAATAATTAAAGCTTATTCAAGTGCATTCAAGTGGACTTCCAACAAGCTGCACCGGCAACTATCCGACAAATCGAGTTTGTCATTCTTGTTGCATTTATTTTCAATTCAATGTTTGAATTGTTGGATTATTGGTGAGCCCAGTTGAAAAACCAAATAGGTTCTTGGTGAGCCTTGTTAAAACCAAGGATTAGGTTTTGGTGATCCTGTGAAAACCAAGTTGGGTTTCTTTGGTGAGCTTGTTAAAACAAAGGGTGTTGGGTTTTCTTTGGTGATCCTGTAAAACCAAAGTGTAGAGGTTTTGGATTGTGATCCTATAAAACAATCCTTACTGTATTTGGATGTGAATATAGCGAAAATCCTAAGTGGTATCTTGGGTAGTGGACGTAGGAGTTGGGTTACTCGAACCACTATAAATTTGGTGTGTTTGTATTATGCTTTCTTGACTCTGTTTAGCTTCTGCATTTTATAATTCTATCATAGCACCTACCACTTGCAAAGTATTTTGAATTGCACATTATTTGCTTTAATTTTTTCAAAAGACCTAATTCACCCCCCTCTTGGGTAGCCACCTGGGCAACATTGTTTGAATGTTTGCTTAATATACAATGCCTCGGCTACTCATAATGGGGTTGCTATAGTTTTATAGTACATAAACTTTGTTCCTAGTCATTTGGAGTATTGTAGTGTTGTTGACTATATTAGGATAACTATAGGAGTAGAGTGTATACATATAGGGATCTATCAGCCTTAGTACTTAAGGAATAGCCCTATATAACCTAAGAGGCTGAGTTCTTGAGTTTATGGCTATAGTAGTATGATAATGGAGAAGAGTTTCCATGAAAATTATGATTGGGCTCTAGCTAATTAAGTCTTGTATATGATTGATGCTTAGGATTTGATGAGATTCAATGACATACATTCTGTGGGGACTTTCGATAGAGGAACTTGATCACATGGTAACTACACCTAGGATTTTTTTCTACTCTACTAGTTTACCACTACACACTGCTAGGTATCACTGGTAGATTATGAGAGCTCATTAAGATCATTTTCAAATAAACAATTCTTATTAGGGTTGAGCTAGAATTATTCCAGTTCATCAAAAGAATTTCGATGATACTATGATAGAAATCATGTATATCTCACTACCAGACAGAATATAGAGCCTTAGGTGTCACACACAAAAGGAGCTTAACCTAATCAAAACTTGGATCAATATATATAAGAGTTACATATTTAGAACTTGCTAATTTTGGCACCTACTATTTTGGTACTACTAATTTTGGCATATGATATTTTATTATAAGGGTTCTATTTACAAATGTTGCAATATAAATCTAATTGAATTAAATTAGATTTAATTTAATTAGAATTGACTTAATTGGGTTCAATACCCAAGTTAGACTAGGATTGCAAGTTTAATTGTTTTGGGTTGATAGCCTTTTCGAAATTGGTTAGAATTGGGTTCAAAATGGTTTCAGAAATGACCCAAACCAAAGCCAAATCAAATCAAGTAGCCAAAACCCACATTTATTTGTTTCCCTCTCATTTTTCATGTGAAATAGGGAGAGGGGGCAATCATTTTGTCACTTCCTTTCTCTTGGCATGCATGGAAGGGTAAGATGTGCAACATGGCATCTTCATGTTTATCTTGTAAGGAAATGTTATGTAGGCAATAATCATGCAACTTTAAAACTTTTTCGACCTTGCATCACAACGGAAGACTAGATTAATCATATTAATCAATATTAAATATTAGAACATTCCTAATATAGGCCTACAAATAGGATCATGTACGAATATTAACGTGAAAATGAAAGAAAACATAACCACACAAAGTCGTGCATCACATAGAACCACTCTATGTTCGATGCACATGCTAAAGCACACTTCTTTAGCAAACTCACCAAGAATCTTACCTTTAATCCAATGCGACACTCGCCAGGTTGAGGAAAAGCTCACCAAGGAAGACAATCATACTAGAAGCCGCACACGTGTCAAGCCTCTATAGGTAATCCACACTGGAGTTCTTCCTTGACCTTCTTCCTTTGAAGTGCTAGCTTCACCGGAATGAAATGGCTTATGGACTCTTCTTCTTCTTCTTCTTTGTCGAGACACTCCAGGAGATGAAGAAGTACTATGGAGGATTTAGGAAGCACTTAAGAACCCTTCCCAAGATTCTCTTTCCAAGCCTAGAACACTAGGTAGCACACACCCAAATCCAAACCATTTTTCCCTACACAAAGGTCTCAAAATCATCTGGCCTTTTCTCCCTCTTTTAAAGATTTTTTTTTCAGCAAAAACTTTCAAAAGTCTCTCTTCTCCACATCCTCATTCAGCCCCCAAATATAGAGGTAAGTAGGGAGAGAAGAAAAGGTAAGAGTTACAAAACAAAGGGGGTTACATAAGTAATGGGATTACATAATTATGGGGGGTTACAAGACATTCAAGGCCTTGGGAGATACATCCTTTTAAATTCAAACTAAATTCTAAATTTACATGCCAAATCAAAATTTTAATTCATAATTCAAACTTAAATCTGAAATAGACTACAATGATTTCGCCCCATCACATTGGACCTAACCCGAGCCCAAACCGAATCATATTCGGTTGACCCAAACTAAATTACTCAAGCAAATTGAGTTAATTAAGCAATCACATTGCCACTAACTTTCCATATAATTACCAACATTTAGTAATTAAAAACTTTGTCACAACATTTGTAACATGATGTGCAACCTTGACAAATCATCAAATCCCTACAACTGAATCGACTCATGACTCTAGTCGACTTTGAAAGTGTAGATGGGCAATCAAATTATTTAAAGAGTCCAAAATGATTTCCAATTATTCAATAGCCATTAGGTCAATCAGAAACCCCTATGGTGTGTGACCCCATAGGTTCAAATATTAAGCCAGTAGTACTAGAACACTTCCAGTACCAGCCAAGAACTAAATGGATATGATAATTATATAATATATTTCTTTAACCCTCAATGCTCTGGAAGACATAAGGTTTATTTGCCCAACCATAGAGTAGTTCATCGCAATATGTCTCAATACTCAAAATCTCTGTAACTGCTTACAAGGACTACCTTGGCCAAGGTTTTACTCAATTGAGACATAATGAGTCATTCACTCCAAACTCTATTGGAGGGATTAATCCCATCTTGATCCAACCACTGCTATACAAGTACTTGACTATGCCTATCAACCTTTCATCACCAGATTAGAAATCTGGGTAGTCCAGCATCTAAGCATAGTGAGTTGCTTGCAAGCTACCATGGTGATATGAAGTCAGAGAAATACTATATCTATATCCTAATGCAAACTACTCTTTAGTAGAAAAATATTCTACAATGGGTCACATCCTGTGAAGTGTCATACACAACACCTGCATGCCATACTAGTATCTCCACACTTCTTGGATAAGAAGACAACCAATGACTATGACATACAATGACCTACACTTGATACACTATTATACTGTGATAATGTATCATTTGGTCATGAACCAATTTAAGAACTAGATGATATATCCTCTATATCATGTCAACGTAGTCCTAAGGACTTCATCATATGAGAGTTGATGGGGACCTGAGAGTCTAGTATATTTTATTTTGAGTCTAGTTGAGTCCATTTAGTCGAGTCCAGTAATTTTCAGTCCAATCAAGTGAGTTAGATCGAGTCCTGTAATTTTTCATGTCAAGATCCAAGAGGAGAGTAAGCAGACCAGGAGATTCACCAGGCGCCGTCCAACCAGAGCTGGCCTTCAAGCAATTGGGCCCTTTCATGCCGCCAAGCCCATAAGAGAGAGCTCTAGTCCAAGACAAAGGCTCATTGTTGACTAGGTCCACCAGGGTTTCTTGGCCCACAAGTTAGGGTTTCTTAGCCCTCAAGTCATGTATCCTGGGGTGAATCTAAAAATACCCCACCCCTCTTGTATTTTTTTTCAATACCATGGATGAATAAAATTTCTTGAGTTATGTATGAAGGATCTGTGTGATCCCGGGCTATCTATGTGATCCCTGATTTACTGTGTGAGGGCATCTATGTGAGCCCAGGATATCTGTGTGATTCCTGATTTACTATGTGAGGGCATCTATGTGAGCCCAGGATATCTGTGTGATCCCTTTCCCCTTCTTTTTAGGATATCTGTGTGATCCCTGGGGCATCTATGTGAGTCCTTTACTTTGTGCTTGTCCTTCTAGGGAATCTATGTGAACCCTACTTATCTTTCTAAATCCTTCACCTCTCTTTCTTCTTCCAGACAAACACTAATTCCTTGGTGACTTCTCAGCTCACTAGCAATCCAACCCCAATCTCTGTCCCGCATCAACTTGGTATCAAAGCCCAAAGGATTAGGTTTTTCTTCTTCCTCCTCAAGCCTTTTATCAAACTACCATAAAGCATCCCGTGCAAATCCTGTTTTGATTGCTAGGGTTGCCACCGTCAGCCAAATCTGCATCCCCCAGCATTATGAGCCATCGTTCTCTCTCAACTATCCTTCCTCCATTGTCTACCTCTTTGGCATACGTTTGTGCCAGTCGTGAGACCTCTATCCACCAGTGTTCTCCCCCCCACAACACATGACCACACGAGCCATCTTCAAATCTCCAAATCCTTCTCAATGGCCCGAATGAAGCAGATCGTCTGCAAGTCCACCGATGGCAAGAATTCCTGGAAGCAGCTGGCAATGAAGGCTGCACGAAAATCAACCCCGACCATCGACGACGTGAAGAAGCCCTATCGACTGTGGTGCCCAGATTCGATTTGTGCCTCTAGTCAGATCAAGAGATCGAGATCTGGGAACCTCGGAGCAGGCGGTGGTGATGAGGCCCTCCTCCACCTCGTCCTCCTCCTCGCGGTGGCCCTCCTGGCCTCCTTCAGATCGTTGATGGTGGAGATCCGGGTGACAGAAGTCCGATCTGATGGGCTGACCAACATTACCTTCGACGAGTTCAACTTCTCCCATTGCTGACAATGCTGACGAACCTCACCATCCCTCATTTTCGCCCGTTGCTGCCAGTCTCCGAAATAGCACCGACCGTGTCACCTCTTGCCACCAAGCCAATCTCCTCGTTTGTCATCATCGATGCACCATCCAAACTAGAGTGCACCACCTCCCTGGCTCCACCTCCTTCCTCCCATCCAGACCCCCGTGCCGCCGTCTTCCTTCCCTCACCGTCGCTGGTGAAGGCATGCCTGGTTTAACTGTTGGAGGACCTCCCATGTTCCAGCCTTCGATCCATGGAGAAGAAGGAAGTCCAGTGCACGAATGTGAATGCAATCTCCCACCCTGTAGCTGACTTCAGCACTGCATGGTTTCTAAAGCTGTACGATTTTTGGAGCTACACGATCCTTAAAGCAGCAAGAATTTCAGAGCTGCATGGATTTATGAGTCACATGGATCTCAGAGTTGCATAGCTCTCAGAGTAGAGCTAAAAAAACAAAAAAAAAGGTGAGCCTAGCCTCTTTTAATTTGATTGGTTTTGGTTCCATCAAAGCTCCCACTGAGTCTAACTCGACGGAGTCGAGTTCTCCCCACTCCAGGGAAATGATGGAGACCTGAGAGTCTAGTATATTTTATTTTGAGTCTAGTTTAGTACATTTAGTCGAGTCTAGTAATTTTTAGTCCAATCAAGTCAGTTAGATCGAGTCCTGTAATTTTCATTCATGTCAAGATCTAAGAGGAGAGTAAGCAGACCAGGAGATTCACCAGGCCTCCCCCCTAACCACAGCTGGCCTTCATGCACCTGGGCCCTTTCATGCCGCCAAGCCCACAAGAGAGAGCTCCAGTCCAAGACAAAGGACCACTGTTGACCAGGTCCATCAGCATTTCTTGGCCCGCAAGTCAGGGTTTCTTAGCCCTCAAGTCATGTACCCTGGGGTGAATCTATAAATACCCCACCCCCTCTTATATTTTTTTTGAATGCCATGGATGAATAAAATTTCTTGAGTTCTGTGTGAAGGATCTGTGTGATCCTAGGATATCTGTGTGATCCCTGAATTACTATGTGAGGGCATCAGTGTGAGCCCAGGGTATCTGTGTGATACCTGATTTACTGTGTGAGGGCATCTATGTGAGCCCAGGGTATCTGTGTGATCCCTTTCCCCTTCTTTTCAATGTATTTGTGTGATCCCTAGGGCATCTATGTGAGCCCTTTTCTTTGTGCTTATCCTTCTCGGGGAATCTGTATGAATCCCAGTTATCTTTCTAAATCCTTTACCCTCTTCTTTCTTCTTCCAGACAAACCCTAATTCCCTAGTGACTTCTTAGCTCACCAGCGATCCAACCCCAATCTCTGTCCCGCATCATGAACAGCCAGGATAAACATTTTATTCAATATAATTCATATACAATTACAACAATAGCTCAACCATCTATAAGCTAGACGATTGGCTTTGGGACACATTTCCCAACAACTCCCACTTGGACTAAAGCAAATCAGAACAGAATCGTATTTCCATCTTCCATTTACAATCGTTGAACTCTTAAACTCCAATGGCTTCAGTGAAGGGGTCGACTAGATTCTCCTATCATCGATCTTCATAAGTTCGATGTCACCTCGTTCCACGATCTCTCGTACAAGGTGGTAGCGACACAAAATAGCAACATACACTGATGGGACTTTGGCTTTTTGGCTTGAGCAATGGCTCCAGTGTTGTCATAATATATCGAAACAGGACCATCCAGGGAAGGTGCCACTCCCAGGTCGCCTAGGAACTTCCACAACCACAAAGCCTCCTTTGCAGCATCTGATTCTATAATGTACTATGCTTCGCATACAGAGTCTGCCACTGCTGCTTGAAACTTTTCCAGTAGATGGCTTCTCTATTCAGGGTAAACATAAATCTAGATACACTCTTGCTATCATCTTTATTTGACTAAAAACTAGAATCAGTATACTCAATAAGTTAAGTCATGTTCTCTATAAGTTAGCCATTGGTCTTTAATGTTTTATAAATACTTAAGGATTGTCTTTACTACCTTCCAATGTGCCTCACCTGGGTCAGACTAGTATCTACTCACTACCCGTAGTGAGTATGCCTTGTCTGGTCTAGTACATGTTATGGCATACACGATAGAATCCACTGTCGAAGCATGTAGAATCTTATGCATATGCTCTCTCTCCTCAGGAGTTGTCGCACAATCTTTTTTGGAAAGAGTAATTCTATAGCCTATCGAAAGATAGCCTTCCTTGAAATTTTTCATACTGAACCATTTTAGCATAGTGTCTATGTACGTAGATTGAGACAATCCTAAAAGCTTCCTAGATCTATCTCTATAGATACATACCAAGTATGTAGGAAGCTTCACCCAAGTCCTTCATAGAAAACTGAGATAACAACCAGACCTTTATTCCTTATAATGCAGGATGTCATTCCTAATTAAGAGGATGTCATGCACATACAGAATAAGAAATACAACTATAGAACCATTAGCCCATTTATTTGTGTAAGGTTCTTCTCCATTCCTAACGAAGCCATACATCTTGATACATTTATCAAAATGCATGTTCCAACTTCGAGATGCCTACTTCAGTCCATAAATGGACCTCTGCAGCTTGCACACCTTAGACTCAACTATGGATTTGAACCCTTCAGGTTGCATCATATACACCTCTTCTTCCAGTTCACCATTTAGAAAAGCTATTTGGACATCCATTTGCCAAATCTCATAGTCTAGATATGCTGCCAGAGCAAGCATAATCCGAATAGATTTGAGCATTATCACAGGAAAAAATATCTCATCATGGTCTATACCATAACGTTGTTGATATCCCTTAGTAACCAGACAAGCTTTATAGGTCTCCACCTGCTCGTCTGTGCCCCTCTTCCTCTTGAAGATCCATTTGCACCCAATGGGTTTTATCCCTTTAGGTGGATCAACCAATATCCACATATTATTGATTTCCATGGACTCCATTTTGAATTTCATGGCCTCAAGCCATTTCTGAGAGTCAGACCTCTACATTGCATCCATATAGGTGATCAAATCCTTGTTGTTCTCATCGAGCTCAACAGGATCACTATCCTAGATCAGAAAATCATAGTATTTATCTAGCTAACGCGGTATTCTATCGGATCTCTTTAATGGTTGCATAATAGGCTCAGATCTTATCAAATCTGGTTCTATAGTGATCCTAGAATGTGTTATTTCCTCTACCTGTTGAACTTCCCCAAGTTCAACCTCAGTAGCTCGAGTGCTTTCAATAAGGTACTCCCTTTTCAAAAAGGTAGCCCTAAGACTGACGAACACTCTATGTTCCTCAGGTAGATAGAAGAAATACCCTTTAGACTCTTTTAGATATCCAACAAAGAGGCACCTGATAGACCTAGGTCCAAGTTTATCCATCTGCAAACATTTGACATAAGCCAGACACCCCCAACTCGAAGATGTGAAAGTGTTGGCTAAGCCCAGTCCATATCTCATATGGAGTTTTGTCAACGGATTTACTAGTAGCCCTATTCAGAGGATAACATGCTGACTCAAGAGCATATCCCCAAAAGAATATAGGTAGAGTGGCTAAGCCCATCATAGATCGGACCATATCTAATAGAGTCTGATTCCTCCTTTTAGACACTCCATTTAATTGAGATATCCTTGGAGGAGTCCATTGAGAAAGAATCTCACTCTCCTCAAGATAAGTCAGAAACTCACTAGAAAGATACTCACCATCTCGATCTGATCGAAGATATTAATAAACTTTCCAGTTTATTTTTCTACTTCATTACGATATCGTTTGAATATTTCAAATGACTCAGATTTATGTATCATTAAGAAGACATAACCATACTTGGATAGGTCATCTATAAATATATGAAATAGTTATACCCATCCCTGGCACTGATATTCATTGGTCCACATACATCAGTATGTACCAAACTAAGAATATCATTGGTTGCTCGCCCTTTCTAGAAAAAGGTGACTTGGTCATTTTACTAAGAAGACAAGATTCATAAGTTGGCAGTGATTCACAATCACTGGTATTCAGGAGACCTTCTCTAACTAACTTCTTGATCTTGTTCTTGTTAATATGACCTAGTCTACAGTGCCGAGATAAGTATCACTGACATTATCTATCTTACGGCATTTGCAAAAAGTAGTCATTACTATAACATGTCGTGATAGTAAGTATATGCCATTACTTAAACATCCATCCATAAGTTTCACACCATTCATAATAATAGAAAAAATATCATTCTTTATTGGAAATTCATAATTTTCATTGGCCAACTAGACTACAGAAATGACATTCATAATAAAAGATGGATAGTAATGACAGTCATTCAAAATGACATTACAAGACTCGAAAATTAGCTTGATAACTCCCAACGCCAAGATAGGAACTTGGCTTCCATTTCCATGTTCAAGAATTTCTCACCATCCTCAAATCTCCTACTAACTTGAAGCCTTGCGAAGAATTACAAATATGAATAGGACTTCCAGTATCCAATATCCAATTAATAGTATCATATATAGAGAAATTATAAGGTATTATCATATAATTACCTTGTGCAGTAATAGCTTGCTACTTCTCTTCTTCGGCCTGTTCAGGTCAAGAGTAGCAAGGTAGGTAGGATAGTTCCTCCTCTAATGACCCTACTTCTTGCAGTAGAAGTACTCTATCTTACTCTGATCAGCCTTCTTCCTTATCTGACTAGGCCCAGCACTTTGCACCTTCTTAGATTTATTCTTTTATTTTTCCCTTTCCCAAAGGGATGACATCCTGTCGCACTGCCTCCCACTAGGTTCACCAACCCTTTATTAAGCTGATGATCTTTCTCATAGGTCTGCAATAAACCCAACAAACCTTGGTAGTTTACTATAGGCCTATTCAATTTGTAGTGATCGAGAATGTTCAAGTAAGAGGGAGGCAAGGAATTCAAAATCACATCTTTCCCTGGATACTCATGCAAAGGAAATCCGAGCTTGCCTAAATGCTCAATCAACTCGCTCATGTACAGTACATAATCAGTGACTGATGCTTTATCATCCATCTAAGTGCTGAAAATGGCAAAGAAAATCCTATACTGCTCAACATCATCAGGTGTGCCAAAAGACTTCTTCAACTTTTGAAGGATCTCCTCTAGCCGGCTTCCTCAAACCTTTGACTGAACTCATCGTTTATTGCCGCCAACATTATACATCGCACCATAGTGTTGTTAGAGAGTCACTTCTGATAAGCATCCATAACTACAGTACGAGCATTGGTAGCATGTTCCTCAGGTGCAGGATCCGCTATCACATATATGATCCTTTCATGCTCCAAAATTATTTTGAGTCTCCAATACCAGTCATCGAAGTTGCAACCCATAAATTTGTCTTTGTCAAGCAGTGATCGGAGTGACAATTGGTAGACAATCTAAAAGGAAAACCCCCCCAAAAATATTACTGTATATAAATTATTAACATCCTAAAGACATGGACTTTAATCTAAAGGTTTCTCCCACTATTTATATAAACTAGTAGCCTCTACACTCCAATCCAAAGAATAACACTTAGTCCTTAGTGGGTAATAGAATCAAATAGATTACAAATGTGCCTAACTTTGGCCGGCCAACCCATGTGCATCTAAAGGTAGGTTCATAACCAATTACTTCTTGAAACAATTTCTAGTAAATAGTTTTTTGCCCCAGGGTGCCAATCAATCGACCTTTGGGCCTCTAATTGAAGGTCCTAGTTAGGTCCAACCATTAACATGACCGACTTCAATGCTTCTAACTAATGAATGATCAAGCTCGACTTTGGCTGACTAATTTGACCACTTGTTAAGATAGTTGCACCGAGTCATCATATTATGAATGGCAATTCTACCAGCCTGATGACCACCCGATCTTTGGATCTGTCGATGATCACCCTACTAATGGACTCTTTACCATCCACTCAATGGAAGGCTAAGACTAGGTTATCCTATAACTTTGTCTTTTAAAGGACCTAATAATTTAGAGGATTTAATTCATTGTGACACATTAAGAGAAGACATAGACCTAATCAAAAAACCTCCCACTATCTCATGGAGAGGTTCATGTTCAATTGGTCCTTAGGCACTGAATAACCAATCATGACTGATTAACCTTAGTTGACATAGGTTAACTTGAATCAACAAGTTATCCAATCAATTATGGTTCACCACATCGGCCAGGTAAGTGAGATCAAGGGATGGGTTGTGTCGAGTAAGCATCTTGCCTTTGATACCAACCTTGAGTTGGCCAGGTAAGAGTTAGCCCCAAAGAACCTTGATCAAGATGCCAGACTTACCTTAGACCGATCAAACTAACTTATTAGAGTGATCTATAGAGAAGAGACCTAATACAATATTTGATTAGACTTATTCTCTATTTAATCCATTTCATCTAAACTTAGGTCTAACCCAATTAATGACTTAATCATAGCTAGCCCAATTAACCCAAGGTTATGATCATGTCTTAAGATTTTTAATCACATTCCTAAATCTTAAAAGGTTATTAGATAACTTAATTCATAATTAAGTTTATCAATTCTAATTAAATATTTTTAATTAATCACTTATTATTTGAAATAATTTTAAATATGTGAAATAATTTTACAAAAATTAAAAGATTTTCACTAAACTTTTCAGTGGATTTAGATCATATCTAAACAAATCAAAGATCTAACATACAAGATTAAAACCTTTTTAATCTACTAAACCTTTCATTTTTCTTCTTCATAAGATCATGATGCAAGCGGCACCCTACATGCCATAGGAGATCCCATTGAATGGGAAGAGAGGGCCTTTAAACCCTACTTCTCTCCTATGACCGGACGGCCATGGTGAATTCACCTTAATCCAAGTACTTCCTATGTGAAAGGAAACTAAGATTTCATATCTACATGTAAAATCATCATACAAATGAACCTGGCTCTAATACCACTGTAAGGAAACATTATGTAGGCAATAGTCATACAACTTTAAAATTTTTTCAACCTTGCATCACAGCGGAAGACTAGATTAATCATATTAATCAACATATATATTAGAACATTTCTAATATAGGCCTACAAATAGGATCATGTATGAATATTAATATGCAAATGAAAGAAAACATAACCACACAAAGTCGTGCATCACATAGAACCACTCTATGTTCGATGCACATGCTAAAGCACACTTCTTTAGCAAACTCGCCAAGAACCTTACCTTTAATCCGATGCAACACTTGCTGGGTTGAGAAAAGCTCACCAAGAAAGATAATCACTCTGGAAGCCGCACACGTGTCCGGCCTCTACAGGTAATCCACACTAGAGTTCTTCTTTGACCTTCTTCCTTTATGGTGGGGGCACCAGGATCAAACATAGATTACTGGGCCCTATTTGGTTTACTTAGCCATGTGTCAAAGTTTTGTAATCAAGTAAGATTGAGTCCAGTAATAAGTTGAGACTAGTTGATTTGTTTCAACCCCAGTCCAGTCCATTGAGTCCTGTACATGTAAATGAGTCCAGTAAGAGTCCAATTTTGCACAAGAGAAGAGATACCCTATTTTGGAGTTCCACCAGGCTTCATCTAGGAGCCAGAGGCAATCATATCAGCTTATTAGGCCTTGTTTGTCACCCTAGGGTCCAAGATTCTCTCTAGATGCTAAGATTCCCTCAAGATGCCAGAGTATATTCCCAGACCATAGCACCCCATGATTCTCAGGATATTCCAGCACCCCAGGCCTTGAAATCCCAAGCCCAAGAGTCAAGCCCATGCGCTTGGAACCTAGATACTGGGAATATTCTGTTACTAGGGCACCCCAGCTTCTAGGGCCCAATCCCATGCACCCAAACCCAATGTGGCCGACCCCTTGCTGCCCCTTGAAGCCCAACATGCTCAAAAGGAGGCATCCTTAAGTGTTGACCAGTCCAAGCTTGGTGAGAGATTCCCTGGGATATGCTTTCCTAATCTTTTAAGGACTTCTCTTCCTAAGTCCTTAAGGAGATGTAATCCTAAACTACTTGTAATCCCTAATCTAACAAGGAATAGGACTTGTAATCCAAACAAGGAGAGGGCATGAGAGCTCTATAAATACCCCACCCCTCTTCCTCTTGTAAGCATAACTTCTTATGAAATAATATTCTACTGAATTTATTCCAAGACTGGTGCTCTTGAGTTATGTTTTCGTTTATGTTCTTGTGCTTGGCTGACCACCCTCTCTTGCTCTCATCCACACCCTGGCTTCTTTCATCCGAGTCCAAGAAGAAGACATCCTAGCTGCCTTCAAGTCAAGAGCCATCTTCTTCTCCAAGCCGCCCACTCCAGATTTGCCCTAATTCTTGCATCCTTCCAAAACCTAGTTTGCTTCTTTTGATTACTTGTTTTCTTGCTAACCTCTGATGCTTGCAGGATTTCCGAGGTGCTTTACCTCCAAAGAGGAGCCCTCTTGCCTCTAGGACCACCAAGATCAGCCTTCTACTTCATGGGAACTAAAGCTTCATCATCTAGGCTCCAATCTGAGTGTTGAGTGATCTTTTCAACATCAAGTTCTTCAATCTCTAACTGGTACAAACTTTTCTACTCTTAATTTTTATTTTGATTGAAGGTTTGCTATAATAAGCCAGGAATTTCTCAATTCTCGAGTCCTGATTTTTATTATTTTGCATGAGTATACCTGCAATTATTGCTACTCTTCCTGCTAGCCTTGAATTTAAAAATTTAGCTTGCAAATTAAAATTATAAAAAAATTCTAAAAAAAATTGTTTACTATTTTTCTTGCATATTTAGCAATCTTAGAGTCATCTTGCATCATTTTGGTATTGGAGTGGGTTTAGGATAGTTTTCACCTACATTAGATTCACAAAACCCAATTCCTGAAATTTCTGCATCCTGTCACCTGCATTAGAGGTCTAGGTTTTGCTCAATTTTGGCATCTTAGGCATTTTATTTTTCAATGAAATTTGCACTTCATGTCCTCTGTTCTATCTTGGTAATTTTCATAATTTTTAATCAATTTATAGAAAACCTAATTCTTTAAAATTCAGCATTTTAGAAACCCTAACTGAAATCCTGAGATTCTGCATCAGTCTAAAAACCTAGGATTTGTATCATCATCTGACTATTGTTTTACATAAATTTGGTAGAGTTCATCATCACCATCCATCCTCTGTTCTGTGATTTTTTAGATTTTTTTCTGCATCAGTAACCATGTCAAATTCTACATCTCTCAAAATCCTAATTTTCTGAATTATGTCAATTCTGCATTTTGACTGAACCAAACCTAATTAACTACCAACCCCTCAAATCCCAAGCCTAATCTTTGTTTGAAAATCCCATTAACTTAAATTTAATTTGTCACACCATAAAATAATTAAAAATATATTTTATTTTTTTGATTGTTTTAATTGCATCAGGACCATCGATTGCCATCATCACTTTAACCTAATCTTAAGGACAATTGCTATCTAACATCAGGGTAGGATTTCATCACCTGTCTTGGGCCCAAAACAACCACCAACATTCTGACCCAAGCTTAATTAAAATTAATTAGATCTAATTTACCCTAGTGGGCTAGGTGACACCAATAGGTCAGGTCCGAATTGTGTGGGCCAACTAGTGCATTCAATTCTCCATCTATTACTAGAATCTAGTGACTACGGCTGGAGGTCTAGAGTCAAATGACCTAAGTGGTGTTGTGGTTTTTAATTGGGTCCCAGTGAAAGCAGGGGAGGCCTCCCACACTCCCACCCCCTACCTAGCCAAAGGAAGGATTAGTTATTGAGTTGAGTGTAAGTTGAGCTGACCTACTCAGTTTTGGCTCTAGGTCTAGCAAACCCTAGATTGTACTAACCCTTTTGCATGCTTGGCTATACCATTCCACCTTGATTGATTATTTGTTTGCATGACCACTAGACTAAGAACCCAATACCAGAAGTCTACACCCCAACCCAGCTCAACCATGGATTCCAATTTTGAGACCCTTATGAAAGCCATGACTGATCAGTTTGCTCAGATGAATACCCAAAAGCAAGCCCAGTTTGCCCAAATGAATTTCAAGTTTGACCAATCCAACACCCAGATGACCCAGATAAATAATAGATTAAACCTAATGATCCAATCCAATAACCAAGAAACCCATAGGATTGATCCATTAGATGACCAAGTAGGAACCCTAGGCAAGACCCATAGAGCTGAACCCCAGAAACCCATAGTCCATAGGAATCAGCCTAGTGCCAATCGGTTTTCTCCTAGTCACCCTAAATCTCATAAGATTAGTACCCCTAGAGATGAACCAAGTATTAGTCGAGAACCCTTTAGTCAACCCACCCATGTTTCCCTAGACATTAGTCAAATTTTCCTTAGCCAACCCCTTCTTACCACCTCATTGGTTCACCAGAATGACATTGAAGGGGAGATATATGAGGCTAACCCAAGCTTAGTGGAGGAGTATGAGGAAGAAAAAGAGGAGTTTCCTGTAGAAGACTTAGAATTAGTTGACCTAGTAGGGGCCCAGGTAGAAGCCAACCCAAGATCAGTTGACCCAGTAGACCCTGAGCACATCCAGACTATAGAGGAAGAGTAGTTAAAGGATGAGGAACCCAGCTTTACTATTAGACTCTTCCCTGAGGAGCCACTAGACGAAAGCCCAAGTATAGAGCCCAGTCCTAAATTTCTTGAACCAGATGACTTTATTAAGGATTTGGCTTATCAATATCCTTAGGAAGAATCCCATCCTGTAGTTCCCATTGACGATCTCTTTCCTGAGATTAGTGACTCATTCTTCCATACTATAAACCATATAGGTACCCATCAACCCCATAAGGTCAACTTTATTAGTCTAGGATTAATCCTTGACACCCCTTCTTACATCCTATTCTATCCAATTAAACCTGAAACCCCTTCTTACTTTCCACCCTACCAGACTAACCCCGAACCCACTTCTTATTTTCTACCTTTTTTTGAAACTTCTTGTATTTTTCTCACCATTAGATTATATTTTATAGGAGTATGCATACTACATACGTTCGTTGCGTATATTAGGTTTGCATCTTACTTCTGGTATACCTTATGGCATTTGCTAGGAGTCCATTATAAATTTTTATATGCATATCAAACCAGGGTCAAACCTAGAGAGCCTGTAATCTATTAGGTTTAGGCCCAGAAGAGTAAAATAAAATTCCTTCGATAGAAATGCCTAATCGAGTCTATTAGGTGTTAGTATAAGTCCCTTTCATCATATGTTAGGAGTCTGCATGTGTCCAGCATATTTGCATCTGCATAAAGAAGTTAGCCAAAAGATAAACCTAAATAATGAACTATATAAGAACTTGGCTAATTCCCGAAAGAGAGCTAAAGAATTTTTTATAGGGGATTTTGTGATGATCAGGCTTAGGCCTGAATGGTTTCCTCTAGGGACCATAAAGAAACTTCGTGCTCATGGAGCTAGCCCATTCAAGATAATAAAAAGAGTTGGACCCAATGCCTATATGCTTGAGTTACCACCTGACTTAGATATTAGTTCCACCTTCAACATCTCAGACCTTGTAGAGTATAGGGAGCCAGCAGTGATACCCAGTGAGCCTTTTGGACCTATCCCTTCCATGAGAGTGAGCCTGCCCTAGAGTGTCCCTCCAACAAATTGGCCAAATAGTGAGGAAAAGATTGAGAAAATCCTGGATGATTAAGCCATCGGTACCTGGAATAGAGGCTATTAGAGGTGTTTGGTCCGGTGGCAAGGTAAGCTAGAACTGAGGACTTGTGGATCACCCGTGAGGATCTGCAATGCCTCAACACAGACCTACTCGAGCAATATGAGAGCCAAATTAACCCTTACTCGACGGGATCGAGTTTCTCCCACCTCAAGAGAATTAGTGGGGGCACCAGGATCAGACATGGATTATTGGGCCCTATCTAGTATAGTTAGCCATGTGCCAAGTTTTGTAATCAAGTAAGATTGAGTCCTGTAATAAGTTGATACTAGTTGATTTTTTCAACCCCAATCCAGTCCATTGAGTCTTGTTGTTGACCCTATAAGTGATTTTGATGATAACAAAACATTATAGCATGCATTTGTTTTACTAACAACTCTTCAAGTATTTTACAAGTTTTTGTAGGATAAATTCATTTCTCAATTTCAACTCCTACATTTCTATTTCTTGTGTTGAGTTGTATTGCAATTAAATCTTGTAAAGAAGAACCCAAAGAAAAACTTAAGTAAAAACCAATCAAATGGGTTACTTCTAGATTATTTCAAGCTTAAAATTACCTTGAGTATGTTGTAAGAAGAGTTTGAAGGCATCTTGAAAGCTTGAAGCCTTGCTGGATGAATTTTGGAGAAGAATTAAAAATTCACTGAAGAACTCATCTGAGCTAGCTCGAAGAGAAGAGAGTCGACTCTAGCACATGGCATGCATGAAGATTTCTAGCACACAAATATCCAAGCTGACTTTAAGGGACACGAGCTGACTTGTCTAGAGTACCACTTCCTGAATCAGACAAGCGAGTTGACCCAAAGGAGTTTGAGTTGACTTTATCATTTGGTCAGACATCCGAGCTGACTCTTTAGAGGTTCGAGCCGACTCCTCTAGAGTCCAGAAAAAGAGCTCAAGAAATACAACCAACCAAGCTAACTCTAGAGAGAAAGAGCTGACTCTTTCAAACTACATTTTGAAGGCCTGAGGATCTAAGTCACAAGAATCAAGGCGAGCCGACTCTTACAGAGTGAGGAATCAGAACACTATGTAACCGAGCTGACTAGATTGAAGAGAGTCGACTCAACCAGAACTACTCTAAGGATCTGAGCCGACTCGAGTAATCCGAGCTGACTCGAAGGTTGATTTAGACTTATAACGACTAGTTCTAGAACTTGAAATTTGAATCCAAAAAGTGCTCCAATGATCAAATGTCACATCCCAATGGTCTACAACAACTAAAACTACCTAAGAAGGGTACAAGACTATATATTTGAGGAATTTGAACTACTTGGAAGGAAGCTTTTGAAAGGAAAAAAAGTAAATGCTATATTGAAAGCTTGTAAGCAAGAGAGCACTGTAAGAGCATTCAAGATAGACTTCAAGCCTTCACCAACTACCAACTGAAGCTTGAAGCATTTTTTGAAGAAGTTGAAGAAGCCAACCAAGTGCATTGAAGTGTAATCAATTAGGCTTCTCTCGAGCTGCATCGACAACCATTCAACAAAAATCTGTTTGTCATTCTATTACTTTTCTTTACAATTCTTTATTGAATTGTTGGGTTATTGGTGAGCCCGATTTAAGAACCAAATAGGTTCTTGGTTAGCCAGTGTTAAAACCAAGTGTTGGGTTCTTGGTGATCCTGGTAAAACCAAGTTGGATTTCTTTGGCGAGCCCGGTTTAAAAACTAAAGTGTAGAGGTTTGGATTGTGAGCCTGTTAAAACAATCCGACTATATTCCAGTGGGGGATATAGTGGAAATCCCAAGTGGTAATCTTGGATAGTGGACATAGGAGCTGGGTTGCTCCAAACCACTATAATTTGCTTGTGTTTGTGTTGTGCTTTTCTTATTTGATTATGCTTCTGCATTCAATTATCCTATTATAGCACTTAACACTTCAAGGGTTTCAAAGAGCACATTATTGCTTAAATTTTTTAAATTCCCAATTCACCCCCCTCTTGGAAAAGCCACCTGGGCAACATTGGTATCAGAGCAGTGTCTCTGAATACATTTAAAGTAAAGATTGATGGCTTATCCTATGAGTACATCCTTGGTCGAAGGCCAATCTACTAATAAACATCCACTCTTCACTGGTAATAATTATTCTTACTAGAAAGCTAGAATGAAAATCTATATACAAGCTATCAATTTTCAATTATGGAAGGTCATTCTAAAAGGGACAAAATTCCCATGATCAAAATAATGGCATAGATGTCCCAAAGCCTGAAGAGGACTGGGATGAACATGACATGAAGATGGGAGAATTAAATGCCAAAGCAATAATTTATTTTATTATGCTTTGGATGCTAATGAGTTCAATCAAATTTTTACTTGCTCTTCTACAAAGAAAATTTGGGACAAACTTGAAGTGATCCACGAAGGAACTTCCCAAGTGAAGACTTAAAAAATTAATCTTCTTGTACATAGTTACAAACTTTTCAAAATGGAACCAACTGAAACTATATTTGCCATGTTTACTCGATTTATAGATATTATTAATGGTTTGAAAAGTCTTGGCAGGGTTTATTCAAATGTTGACTTAGTACAGAAGATCCTCAAATCACTTCAGGACAAGTGGGATCCCAAAGTGACTGCCATCCAAGAAGCGAAAGATCTAAACACATTATCCCTGGATGAATTAATGGGTTCACTCATCACTCACGAATTGGCTATGCAGCACTGAATTGAAGATGATCAAAAGAAAAAGAAGACTATTGCATTCAAGGCCACATCTGATTCTAAAAGATATGATGAGGAATCAAAAGATGATTGCACCTCCTCCGAAGATGATCTAGAAAATGAAGATATCACAATGGTCATGAGGAGATTCAGAAGATTTATGGGAAAGAAAAAAGGTAGATATCATAGAAAGTTTTACAAGAAAGAAGAATATAGTAAAGATAAGGACAAGGACAAGGAGAAAGAAAGGAATAAGTCTCCACTTGCTATGAATATAAGAAATCGGGGTACATTCGTCCAGATTGTCCACTATTGAAGAAAACTTCAAGAAGAAGAAAAAGAAGGCGATGGTTGCTACATAGAGTGATAGCAAGGAATCCACCTCAATTGAAGAGGAAGAGACCATGAAACTGCTAATCTTTGTCTAACGGATCTCGAAGATGAGGTAAACATCTCCCAATGCTCAAACAGAATTTACATTTGATGAATTGAATTCTACTTTTTATGATCTATTATCTTAATTCAAAAAGGCTGGAGTAAAGATTAGATCCTTAAAGAATATCAATGACTCTTTGCTAAAGGAAAAAAAAAAAAATTTCTAAAAAGAACATTATATTGCAAAAGAATTTACATGTCTTTTTTGAAAAGTTTAAAGCTTTGGAAACTGAAAACTATGCATATCTTAACAAGAACAAGGCTGCAACTATTGAAAATGATGATTTGAAAAAGGAGGTTGAAAAACTCAAGCCACTTGTTGAAAAACTTACATTATCTTCAAAAAGCTTGAGTTGATTTTAAAAGATTAAAGAATTTCTGGAAATAAAGCTGGAATCGATTTTAATTCTTCAATTTCAAATGAAATTTCAGCTACTACTTTTGTGACACCAAAAGTTTATGTTCCAAAATTAATATCATAAAAAGCTTTTGCAACAAATGTTTCTCCTTCTACTCCTAAAGCTACATTGTATGTTCCTAAGAGCTCAAATAGAAAATTTTTTATATCTGCATCTTATGCATCAACATCTAGAACTTCAAAATCTACATCCTTTCAAAATTTTGGAGTTGAATGTTATGCATGCAAAGGGTTAGGACATAAAGCTTTTAAATGCAATATCTTTAGAAATGTTAAGAGTAAAGAAAGATTTGGGTTTCCAAAGGAACCACCTCTGCTAACCTGCAAGGACCCAAGTTAGCTTGGATACCTAAAAGAACTTCTTGATTGTCTTGCAGGAATGTCTTATAGCCCAAAAATTGAAGAAAATATGATATCTCGATAGTGGTTGTTCAAGGCATATGATGGGTGACAAGGACAATTTATCATCCTAGAGATGAAAGAAGGAGGTATGGTTACTTTTGGAGACAATGGCAAGGGGAAAATAATCGGGATTAGTAAGATCAAGATAACCCCCTGTACTTTTATTGAAAATGTATTGCTAGTAGATAAATTAAAGCATAATTTGTTAAGCATTAGTCAATTATATGATAAAGGCTTCAAGGTTATCTTTGAATCATTTATGTGTATTGTAATAAACTCTCTTGATTCTAGTAATAAGTTATTGGATATAGACTTAGAAATATTTATGTGGTAGACCTTCATGATCTTGCCATGTCAAATAGTTCTAATCTTGTTGCAATGAATGCTAAGACCAAAGAGTCTTGCTTACTTTGGCATAGACGATTAGGTCATGCTAGCATACATACTATTGCCAAGTAAATTTTCAAGAATTTAGTTAGAGGCATGCCTAAGTTTAAAGTAGACTTTGATCATGTTCGCGATGCATGCCAAATGGATAAACAAACTAGGGGGAGCTTTAAACCCAAAAATATGATTTCAATTACTAGACCTCTTGAGCTACTTCACATGGACTTATTTGGACCAACTAGGATCACAAGCCTAGGTTGTATGAAATATGCTCTTGTGATAGTAGATGATTTTTCTAGATTTACTTGGATTTTGTTTATCATAAGCTACTTCACATGGACTTATTTGGACCAACTAGGACCACAATGTTGGGAATTGTGTCCCAAAGCCAATCGCTTGGGTTGTAGGCGGTTGTGCTTAGTATTGTACTCATTTTATGAATTAATAAAATATTTTTTGGCAGCTCATCACATTTTAAATTTCCCTGAAATGAAATCTTTCCATGTGATGAAGTCCTTAGGGCTACACTGACTTCGATACAGAGAGGATTTATCGAGTGGTCCTTAAATCCTGTTCACAACCAAAGGATATATTGTACTGGATGGCAATATATCAAGTATAGGTTTTGTAGTTCACATCGTTTGGTTGTCCTCTTGACCAAATGAGTGTGATGACACTGATGTGATCTGCTAGTGGGATATGTGATATCTTATTAAACATGACTCCGTGCAGCCCCTTTCTGCCAAAGGGATACTCACGATTGGATATGGGTATATGTGTCCCTCTGACATAAGGTCATCATGGTAGCTTGCAAGCAACTCCCTGTGCTTTGGTGCCGGACTACCCGGATTTTTAATCCGGTGATGGAAGGTTTCTGGGTACAGGCAAGTACTTATGGAGCAGTGATGGACCAAGATGGAATTGACCTGTCCAAACAGTTTGGATTGAATGTCTCGCAGTATCTCAATTTAGCAAATCCTCGGCCGGGGTAGTCCTAGTGAAGAGTCACTGGGCTTGCGAGGTTGAGACACGTTGTCGACTGACACAGTCTAGGTTGGCAGCCCAATCTCAGTCGTCTTGAGGATTAGAGGTCAAAGGGATGAATTATACGGTAACCATATGCCAGAGGTTCGATAGT
This sequence comes from Areca catechu, assembly GCA_021397845.1. Classification (NCBI taxonomy): domain Eukaryota; kingdom Viridiplantae; phylum Streptophyta; class Magnoliopsida; order Arecales; family Arecaceae; genus Areca; species Areca catechu. The sequence continues at coordinate 130,052,360 of CM038052.1, read as the reverse complement.
TTGCTCCCGCATCTTCGACCTATCCGGACACCGGGACCCATTGCTAGATGGTTTCCTGTGCTGGTACTAGAAATTGTTCTAGTGCAACCGTTTAGGTTCGAACCTATGAGGTCACATGCCATAGAGGATAACTCTCTGATCCGGATACCAATTACGATTGAGAATCGTCTCGATTTTATGGTCACAGTATTTTTGAGCACTCTTTTTCCCATCTTGCCCTTGTCTGTGTCAACCGAAAATTGTTCCGGGTTGACCAGCACTGCACCAGGATTTTTCTGAATTAGTTTTGAACTGATTCAGAGTTCATTTAGGTCTCCAATGGTTGTGAACCAATTGAACCAATTTATTTTTTGGGCTTGGACCGGTTCAATTGAATTAAACCAAGTGGTTTTATTGGTTTTGGGCCGGTTGATTGAACCGACATTTTTTATTTCTCTTGGACCGGTTCTCATGGTGTTTTTGACGTTGTTGAAACTTCTTTCATTGGAATTTTTTTCCAACCGCTGGGAGTGGAACTCCTAGCGTTGGCAGGCCCAACGTTTGAACTAATTCCAAACGTTCGAAACCACTCCTTGCTGGACGTATCTTCCCTTCCCTCCACCCCCTGTTTTATCCACTCTTTAATCCATGTTAATGGCTGTTAATTGGGTGATTAACAGTAGCTGCAGCCTCCCAGCCTCTTCACCTCACCGTCTCTCCACCTCCCTCTCTATGCTGCCTATTTATACAACCCATTGCTGTCCCTGATTCATGGTTAGAAAAATCCACCGTGAGAACCAAGAAAAGGCAACAAAATTCCTTGTACTTTGGCTGGTTGAGAGATGCTGGTTGAGAACTTAGTGATTGCTCTTTTAGGCTGGGTTTAGGTGGGTGTGAGGGAGAGTTTTCCCATTGTTTCAAGTGCTCCAATTCCCATTTCAGCAAAGCCCTGTTGCTGAATTTTCTTGTGACCGTGTTGCTCCTTCCAGCGGCTAGCACCGTGTGTGAAGGCTGATCGGAGGGCCCCCGGCGTGTCTCCCCTCTAGAGAGAGTACTCTTCTACTCCTGGGAGCAAGCCACATGAGCCGGATCACCCACTGCAGCTCAAAATGCGAAGACAAGTGCTGCTGTCCTGTTCTGTAGAAATTTTTAGCAGCAGTCTTTGGTGATTTTTATATATTTTTTAGCTTGTTTTGGTTGTAGTTTATGGTGGCAAATCGAAGAAGACTTGTCAAAGGAGCCGCTGCTCAAATTTGGGAGCAAACGGTGGTCCGGATGGTGGTGTTCCGGTGCCATTTTGAAAGCCAAAAACAGATCCTATTTCAGCCCAACGAGGAAGACAACTGGAATAACTTTATTCCAGTTATTCTAGTCTATTCCAGGTTTATTCCAGAGTTATTCCAGGTAGAATAAAGGTATGGAAAATTTGTTTTTTAATCATGCATGGATATATTAAATTGTTTAATATTTTATAAATATTTTATATGACTATGCATGCCTAAATGCAACTAGACTTAGATTAGTTCCTGGCAGAGCAGATACCCGCTGCGCGAATTTAAAAATTGTATTAAATCCTATCTGCTCCCGCAGATGTTTACATGCCTAGTGTAGGATCTTGTCAAACCACCTGCTTCAGTTTCCTTTCAATGGTATCAGAGCCAGGTTGAATTTGTAATCTAATCTAATTTGCATGTTCTTAGATTAAAAATTGTTTAATCTTATAAATGTATCCAGTTTTCTTTTTGGAACCTAGTTGAGACCTTCACCATGACCATGTATCTTTGACATGATGTGGATCGTCTATATTAGCCTATTCAGAAGGATCCTTAAAGAATATTAAAATTTAAAAATTATTTTAATTTAGAGATACATGGATTAGGCATGTTTTATAAAATGTTTTGATGCATGATTTGGTATGTAAATTGTTTTACATAGAGACTTAATTAAAAATTATTTTAATGAAGTGTTTGGTTTATTAGAAAATCTTTTAGGTTTATGAAATCTAAAACACTTGCATAAGCCATTTTTGGGTTAATGGGTTAGCTTACTAGTTGGGTCCAAAACTGGGTTAGATCTAAGTTTAGTTGAACCGGATAATAAGAAGAAGATTAAACAAAAGTTGTTTAAGGTCATTCTTAAAACTATCTAATAGTTAGAATAGTTGATCCATTCATCTAAAATGGATCCAATTAGTGGCTCAGTGGATGCCCGAGTCTTTAGGCTAGTCTGATCGAGTCTGGTAAACCGACTGGTGTCGAGGTAGGTTTGGCATTGTGATCATAGTTGTATGAGGCTACCTCTTTCCTGGCCAACTTGGTTGGTGTCTAGGAAAGATGGTTAATGGCGGATACTCACCCATGATCTCACCTACCTGACTAGTCGAGTCAACCAGAACTGATTGGAAAAGCTCAATGACTCGAGTTAACCCATGTCACCCAGGTTGATCGGTCTGACTGATCTATAGGTGCCCATGGATCATTTGTTGATTTATTTCAACCCTCCTAGAATATGATTGATTCAGTGGGAGGATGATCCATGTTCTTATCTCTTTCTTCTGTCACAATTAAAAATTCTCTAAAATTATTAGGTCCTTTAAAATACTAAGTCAAGGAGTTGATAGTGTCTTTGCCTCCCATTAAGTTGGATAGAAATGTGTCCACTAGCTTGGTGTGCATCGGCAGTTCCATAGAACGGGTGTACATCCGGCGACTGGAATTTCTATCTGATCAATGATGGTTCAATGCAACCTCCTTTACGGGACTAGGTGGGCCGGCCATAGTCGGGCTTGGTCTTTAGTTAACTGGAAGCATTAGATTCATCATTTTAATGGTTAGACCTAACCAGAGACCCGCAATAGGAGGCCCCTAGGCTGATTGGAGTGCTCTCTAGGGCAAAATAAAATACTAAAAATTGTTTAGGGAAACAATTGGTTTACGAACCTACCTTTAGGCTCGTATGGGTGAGCCGGCCATAGTCGGGCTCATGCGAGGCCTATTGGATTTCAGTACCCACTGAGAAAAAGTATTTTCACGGATTGGAGTTAGAGGCTACCAATCTGAAAAATTAGTGGGAGAAACCTTTAGACTAAAGTCCAAGTCTTTTGGTTAAGTTATTAATTCATAAACTAATTTGGTCTTGTTTTCTTTTCAGATGTCTTCAAATTATCACTCCAGTCACTTCTCGATAACGAGAAGTTAAAGGGTCATAACTTCGATAGTTGGTATCGAAGATTAAGAATTGTTCTGGAGCATGAACGGATCCTATATGTGATAACGGATCCGGCACTTGAAATCCCTCCCACTAATGCACCGAGTGCGGTCAGAGACGCTTATCTGAAGTGGGTCTCTGATCGCACTACTGTCTGGTGCATTATGTTAGCGGCGATGAATGACAAGTTCAGTCACAAATTCGAGGAGGCCCAACCTGATGAAATCCTTCAAAAGTTGAAGGAATCCTTCGGCACCCCGGATGATGTAGAACGGTACAAAGTGTCTTGTGCCATCTACAACTCCAAGATGCCGAATGGTGGTTCAGTCACTGATCATGTATTATACATGATCGAGTTGATTGAAAAGTTGGGCAAACTCAGATGCCCTTGCACGAGCAGCTCGGCAAGGATGAGATCCTGAATTCTCTTCCCTCCTCCTATCTTGACTTTCTTGATCATTACAGAATGAACAAGCCTGCAGTCAACTACCATGGTCTTTTGGGGTTGCTGCAGACTTTCGAGAAAGACCACCAACTGAATAAGGGGGTGGTGAATTTAGTGGAGGAAGTAGAGGTCGTCGTCCCTTTAAGAAGGAAAGAAGAAAATAAATAAGAAGGGAAAGAAGGTGCAGAATGTTCCTGGCCCTAGTCAGACCAGGAAGTATAAGGCTGATCAGTCTTCTGCAGAGTGTTTCTACCGCAAGAAGAAGGGACACTGGAAGAGGAATTGTCCTCTTTATATTACGTCCCTTGATCCGAACAGGCCGAGGAAGCAGAAGTCTGCTGAACAAGGTATTTATATGATAAAACCTTGTAATTACTCAATTATTGATACTGCTAACTGGGTATTGGATACTAGTAGTCCAATTCATGTTTGTAATTCGTTACAGGGACTTCAAGTTAGCAAAAGATTTGAAGATGGAGAACAGTTTCTGAGCGTCGGGAATGGAAATCGTGTTCCAGTACTGGCGGTTGGAGTCCTGCGTCTTGTCTTTGAGTCTTGTACTGTCGAACTAGTCGACTGTCACTATTGTCCTAGTTTTATTATGAGCATAATCTATGTAGGCCTTTTGGCCAATTATGGTTTTGAACTATCAATAAAAGGAGATTTTTGCAATGTTATTTTGAATAACTCTGTTATAATGAAAGCTAGATTAAATAATGGCATATACGTACTATCAAGGCCTGTTAGTGTAATGTACATTCTAGCAAACGCCCAAGGTTAAATAATGTCAATGATTTGTATCTTTGGCACTGTAGGCTAGGTCATATTAACCAAAATAGGATAAACAAGATGCGAGGAGATGGACTTCTCGAGGTCAGTGATTCTGAATCACTGCCCATTTGTGAATCCTGTTTACTTGGTAAAATGACCAAGTCACCTTTTACTGGAAAAGGTGAACGAGCTATAGAACTTCTAAGTCTAATACATACTAATGCATGTGGACAGATGACAGTTAGTGCCAGAGAAGGATATAAATATTTCATTACTTTTACAGATGACTTTTCAAGATTCGGTTGTCTTTTTAATGAGACATAAGTCTGAATCGTTTGAAATGTTCAAATGATACCGTAATGAAGTAGAAAAGCAAATTGGAAAAAGTATTAAAACCCTTCGATCTGATCGAGGTGGTGAATACTTATCTGATGCTTTTTGACATATCTTGAGGAGAATGGAATTCGCTCTCAGTGGACTCCTCCAGGAACACCATAGTTGAATGGTGTGTCCGAAAGGAGGAATCGAACCTTGTAGGACATGGTTCGATCCATGATGGGCTTTGCAACTCTGCCGCTATCCTTTTGGGGATATGCGCTTCTGACAGCCTGTTACTGAAGGATGTTTTTTTTTTTTGATTTTTTTTTTTTTTTTTTGTGTGCCTACACTAAGCAGAGGATAGGAACAGGCAGATGTTTAAAATAATTTTAATTAATTGCGGAAAAACCTGTCCCAAAACCAGGATCAAAAAATATATTTGCATAGAGAACAATAAAATGCATGGCATATATTTTTTCATAATTTTTGGATATGTATAAATGCATATAAAAATTAAATTGAACTTATTCCAGGATGGAATAAGGGAGGAATAGGGTGGAATAGCAATGAGGAATAGGGTGGAATAGCTATTCCCGCTATTCCACCCTTCTTCAACCTCGGTCCAGAAATTGCTTACCGTGGAGCAATGTTCAGACGCCGACTGCAGAGCGCACAGGCCTCCAAACTCCGAGCTCCTAGGTTCGCTGAAATCCTTGCTTGACCGGCTACAAGGTGATGAAATCGGATCTCCAGGTCTCCGGCGTTTTCCTCTTCGAATCGGGGCTCCAAAAGTCGTCCACGGCCACGGTTGCAGCAGGGGGATTTGAAGATCAAACTTTGATTACCTTGCACTGGAGCGATGACCTGCTCCGAGAATCTCAGGCGAAATCCCTCTCGGGGGGATACACGCCGTGGGAACTTCTGATCGGAGCTCCGGCGTCGCTAGCCGCCGGATCCCAAGTTTTCACGGTTTTTGGAGAAATGGAGGAAGCTCTCAAAAAAACCCCCCGAAAGAGAGCAAGAAGGGGGTATAAAAAATTCCTCTGGATGCCAACCGAAGGGGAGAGCAAGGGTCTTGAGTTTGGTGCGATGGGGTAGTGGGATTTAATTGAAATAAATCAGGGAAGGGAACGCCCTGTTTCGGTTTCAGAAATTGAAAAGTCTCAGGCGTGAGGATGAAGACGACGGTTCAATAGGTGAACCGGCAAATGACCAAAAAGCCCTTCGGTCCAAGGGCAAAGCAGGGTCAATTGGGTTCAGGCCAAAACCCAGTCAAACGAAGTCCAAATCGAACGAAACTGGACTCAAAACGAAGCTAAGAACGAACCCTATCTTTCTACAGTCCAACCTCACTGATTTGAGTTGAAATCGATTTGCAACCAATTTAAAACAAAATCAATTAGACTTAGAAACATTCATCAAACCATTTGATGAACATGGGTTCAATCCTAGTCAGCCAGGAACATATTCCTGGTTGATCCAGAGAAGACCCGATCAACCCAAGACCGGGTCATCCAGAAGAAAACTCAACCAAAAATCGTGACAAAATACCGAAACGATTCCCAATCGAATCGGATCCTGATCAGATAGAAATCCTCTGTGGCGTGTGACCTCATAGGTTCGAACCTAAACGGTAGTACTGGGACACTTCCAGTACCAGCACAAGATACCACCTAGCAATGTGTCTCCGCGTCCGGATAGGTCGAAGATGCAGGAGCAATCCATCGAACCTCTGGCATATGGTTAGCGCATAATTTATCCCTTTGACCTCCAATGCTCAGGATGACCTAGGGTTGAACTGCCAACCCCAGCTATGTCAATCCACTACGTGTCTCAATCTCGCATGTCTAGTGACTCTTCACTGGGACAACCCCGGCCGAGGATTTGCTAAATTGAGACACTGCGAGACATTCAATCCAAACCATTTAGATAGGTCAATTCCATCTTGGTCCACTACTGCTCCACAAGTACTTGCCTGTACCCAGAAACCTTTCGTCACCGGATTAAAATCCAGATAGTCCGGCACCAAAGCACAGGGAGTTGCTTGCAAGCTACCATAGTGACCTCAGGTCAGAGGGACACTTATGCCCATATCCATTCGCGAGCGATCCTTAGGCAGATAAGGTGCTACGCGGAGTCACGTCTAATGAGATTTCTAATATCCCATTTGCAGATCACATCAATGTCACCACACTCCTTTGGTCAAGAGGACAACCAAACAATGCGAACCACAACAGCCTATGCTTGATATGTTGCTATCCAGGCACAACATATCATTTGGCTGAGAACCCTGTTTAAGGACCACTCGATATATCCTCTCTATATCGATGTAATAGTAGTCCTAAGGACATCATCACTAAAGAATTCATTATAGGAAGATGTAAAGTGATGAGAAGCCAGAATAACTTTATTCATTATAAAAATTACATAATAATTAGCTCAACCATCTACAACCTAGATGATTGGCTTTGGGATACAATTCCCAACAAACTCCCACTTAAACTAAAGCCAATCAGAATAGTATCGAATACCCATCTTCCATTTGCAACTGTCGAATTCTTTAATTCCGATGGCTTTGGTAAAGGGGTCGGCCGGATTTTCCTTTCCATCGATCTTCTGAAGGTCGATGTCACCTCGTTCCACGATCTCTCGTACAAGGTGAAAGTGCCGCAGAATATGCTTGGTGCGCTGATGTGCCTTCGGTTCTTTGGCTTGAGCAATCGCCCCTGAGCTGTCACAATGCAGAGGAATAGAATGCTCCAGGGAAGGTGCCACTCCCAGCTCGCCTATGAACTTCCGCAACCAGACAGCCTCTTTAGCTGCATCAGATGCAGCAATATACTCTGCTTCACAAACCGAGTCTGCAACAGTATGCTGCTTGGAACTTTTCCAGCAGACAGCTCCACCATTCAGGATAAAAACAAATCCTGACACACTTTTGCTGTCATCATGATCTGACATAAAACTGGAGTCAGTATACCCCTCTAGTTTTAGATCAGAATCTCCATAGAGTAGCCATTGATCTTTAGTATTTCGCAAATACTTAAGGATGGTCTTTACCACCTTCCAATGTGCTTCTCCTGGGTTAGATTGGTATCTACTCACTACCCCTAGTGAGTATGCCACATCGGGTCTAGTACACAACATAGCATACATAATAGAACCCACTGCCGAAGCATATGGTATTCTACTCATACGCTCTCTTTCCTCAGGGGTTGTCGCACAATCCTTTTTGGAAAGAGTGATTCCATGGCCTATCGGGAGATAGCCTTTCTTGGAATTTTCCATGCTAAACCTTTTAACACGGTGTCAATGTATGTCGACTGGGACAATCCCAGAAGCCTCTTTGATCTATCTCTATATATTTTCATACCTAATATGAATGAGGCTTCTCCCATATCCTTCATGGAGAATTGTGATGAAAGCCAAACTTTTATTCCCTGTAATGCAGGAACGTCATTCCCGATTAAGAGAATATCGTCCACATACAATACAAGAAATACAACTACATAACCATTAGCCCATTTGTATATGCAAGGTCCTTCTCTATTCCTAACGAAGCCATACGATTTGATACACTTATCAAACCGCATGTTCCAACTCCGAGATGCTTGCTTTAGCCCATATATAGACTTCTGAAGTCTACACACTTTTGACTCGTCTATGGAAGTGAACCCTTCAGGTTGTGTCATATACACTTCCTCCTCCAGCTCTCCATTTAGGAAGGCTGTTCGGACATCCATTTGCCAGATCTCATAGTCAAAATGTGCAGCTAAAGCTAGCATAATCCGAATGGATTTCAGCATTGCCACAGGAGAAAATGTCTCGTCATAGTCAATACCATAACGTTGACGATACCCCTTGGCAACCAGACGGGCTTTATAGGTCTCTACCTTCCCGTCTGCGCCTCTTTCCTTTTGAAGATCCATTTGCACCCAATGGGTTTTATCCCTTCAGGTGCATCAACCAATGTCCATACATGGTTGATTTCGATGGACTCCATTTCGGATTTCATGGCTCCAAGCCATAACTCAGAATCAGACCTTTGCATTGCATCCATATAGGTGATCGGATCCTCGTTGTTCTCATCGAGTTCAACAGGATCGCCATCCTGGATTAGATATCCAAAATATCTATCCGGTGGACGCGATACTCTATCGGATCTCCTTAATGATTGCACAATAGGCTCAGGATTTGATCTTACCAAATCAGGTTCAATAGCAGCCTGTGTGTGCCCAGGTTCTTCTACTTGTAGAACTTCATCAAGTTCTATCTTAGAAGCTACAGTTCCTTTAATAAGGAACTCCTTTTCTAAAAAGATAGCTCTAAGTCTGACGAACACCTTTTGTTCATCAGGCAAGTAAAAGTAGTATCCTTTGGATTCTTTTGGATAACCAACAAAAAAACATTTTTCAGACCTTGGCCCTAGTTTATCTGTTTCCAAACACATGACATAAGCGGGACACCCCCAGACACGAAAACGTGAAAGGGTTGGCTTACGTCCTGTCCATATTTCATATGGAGTTTTGTCAACGGATTTACTAGGAACATTATTAAGAAGTTGACATGCAGTCTCCAATGCATATCCCCAGAAAAACATAGGCAAAGTAGCAAACCCCATCATAGATCGGACCATGTCCAACAAGGTCCGATTTCTCCTTTCAGACACTCCATTTAACTGAGGTGTCATAGGAGGAGTCCATTGAGAGAGAATCCCATTCTCCTCAAGATATGTCAAAAACTCACCTGAAAGGTATTCACCACCTCGATCTGATCGAAGTATTTTGATTTCCTTTCTAGTTTGTTTTTCAACTTCATTACGATATCGTTTGAACATTTCAAACGAATCAGACTTATGTCTCATGAGATAGACATAACCAAACCTCGAAAGGTCGTCTGTAAAAGTAATGAAATATCTAAAACCTCCTTTAGCACAGATAGACATAGGTCCACATACATCAGTATGTACAAGACCTAGGATATCTGAGGCTCGTTCACCTTTTCCTTTAAAAGGTGATTTGGTCATCTTTCCAATAAGACAAGATTCACAAGTTGGCAGTGATTCACAATCACTGACATCTAGGAGGCCATCTCCTATTAACTTGTTAATCCTATTTTATTGATGTGACCTAGCCTACAGTGCCAAAGATAGGCTTCATTGACATCATCTATTCTAGGGCGTTTACTAGAACTTGTACTCATTACAATAACAGGTTGTGATAGTAAATATATGCCATTAACTAAGCTTCCATTCATGATAGTCTTACCATTCAAAATGATAGAACAAACGTTTTTCTTTATTGAAAATTCAAAATTTTCATTGGCCAGAAGGCCTACAGAAATAACATTAAGCATGAAAGAAGGACTATAATGACAGTCACTTAGAGTGACATTACAAGACTCATAAGACAACTCCAGAACACCCAACGCCAGAACTGGAACAGCATTTCCATTCCCTACGTTCAGGTACTTCTCGTCATCTTCGAATCTTCTACTAACTCGAAGTCCCTGTAAAGAATTACAGATATGAATAGGACTTCCGGTATCTAATACCCAGCTAGTAGTATCACAAATAGTAAAGTTAGGATATATCATATATACCTGGTGCAGCAACAGCTTGCTGCTTCTTCTTCTTCGGCCTGTTGGGGTCAAGTGAAGCGATGTAAAGAGGACAATTCCTCTTCCAATGACCCTGCTTCTTGCAAAAGAAGCATTCTGCCTTGCTCTGGTCTAACTTCTTCTTGGTCTGACTTGGACCAGGAGCAGACTGTACCTTCTTGCTCTTCTTCTTATTCTTTTTCTTAAAGGGTCGAGGAGCACGTGCCGACGAACCTCCTACATAATTCACCAGCCCTTTGTTGAGCTGGTGGTCCTTTTCATAGGCTTGCAGTAAACCTAACATCTCATGATAGTTTATTACCGGCCTATTCAATCTCCAATGATCGAGAAAGGACACGTAGGACGGTGGCAGGGAGTTCAGGATCGCATCTTTTCCCAGCTGTTCGTGAAGGGGACAGCCGAGCTTGCCCAGGCGCTCGAACAACTCGATCATGTTCATAACATGATCAGTCACAGAAGCACCTTCACGCATACGCGTGTTATAGATGGCGCTGGAGATACGGTATCTCTCAGCATCATCAGGAGTGCCAAAAGACTCCTTCAACCTTTGAAGGATATCCTCAGGCTGGGCCTCCTCAAACCTGCGACTGAACTCATCGTTCATCGCAGCCAGCATAATACATCGGACAGTGGTCCGATCAGAGATCCACTTCTGGTAAGTGTCTCTAACCGGTCCCCGAGTATTGGCAGCGGGAACTACAGGTGCCTGATCCGTCAGAACGTACAAGATCCGTTCATGCTCAAGGACTATCCTCAATCTTCGATACCAGCTATCGAAGTTGGGTCCAATCAATTTTTCATTGTCCAACAATGGACGGAGCGATAGATTGGTTGACATCTGAAAGAAAAATATGACCAAAATTAGTTTATGTAATTTTCAAAACCCTAAGACTTGGACTTTAGTCAAAAAGGTTCTCCCACTAACTTTTCAGAATAGGAGCCTCTACCTCCAATTCCGTGAAGTCATAATTCAAGGTGGGTACTAGAATCCAATAGACCACGTACAAGCCCGTCTAGGGTACGGCTCACCCATACGTGTCTAAAGGTAGGTTCTTATAACCAATTGCTGCCCTTAGCAATTTCTAGTAATCTATTTTGCCCCAAGATGCACTGTAATTGACCTAGGGGCCTCCTATTACAGGCTCTCGGTTAGGTCCAACCATTAACATGCCGAATTCAATGTTTCCAACCAACAAATGACCAAGCCCGTCTAGGGTACGGCTCACCTGATCAATGTTGAGAAGGTCACACTGAACCTTCATATTAGGGAGAGTAATCCCAATAGCGTGATATACACCCGTTCTATGGAACTGCCGATGCATACCCAACTAATGGACACATTACAAACCCACTTAATGGGAGGCAAAGACTTTGTTAACTCCTTAACTAGGTCTTTTTAAGGACCTAATAATTTAGAGGATTTTAAAATTTGTGACATATAATAAAAAAAAAATTCATGAACCTTGATCCATAAACTCCCACTAAATCTTAGAAGGGTTTATGGTTAGGTTCATGGGCACCTAAATCAGTCAGACTGATAACCTTAAATGGCATGGGTTGATCAAACTCAATAATCTTTTCTAAATCAAATCAGGTTAGCCAATTTGGCCAGGTAAGTGCGGTCGAGGCATGAGTTACGGCATTAACCACTTTCCTTAGACACCAATTACAAGAACTGGCCAGGAAAGGGTACCCTCAAAGCCAAGGACCAAAAGGCTGCTTACCTTAGACACCAAATTGGTTTACCGTCATCAATTAGATTAGAAAAATTGAGTTAGGTTAGCCACTGAGCCAGATTAGATCCATTTAGATGAATGGACTCAAGCTTCTAACTAATTAGAAACTAGGAAAAGATAATCCTTAATCAACTTTTGATTAAAATTAATTTTAGAGTTCATTCAACTAAACCTAGGTCTAACCCAATTAGGATCTAATCCTAGCCCAACCATTTAACCCAATTGGCTTATCAAATGACTTAAGGTTTTATAAACCCTAATTCGCATTTATCATTTAAATATTTCAAATAATTCATAATTAAAGAAATCAAGCCAATTATTTAATTAAAGCAATTTTAATTAAATCTTGTAAAACTCCTTTTACAATTAATTCTTATTTACATTTAACATATCAAAAATAAAATAATACATGCCATCATTAATTCTTAATTAAAACAATTTTAATTAAAAATTAAATAATTCAACTAATTACCAAATTAGTTAATTAAACAATTTTAATTAACTAAAAACATGCAAATATAATTTTAAATTGAACCTGGGCTCTGATACCATTTGAAGGATGTTTTTTTTTTTTGATTTTTTTTTTTTTTTTTGTGTGCCTACACTAAGCAGAGGATAGGAACAAGCAGATGTTTAAAACAATTTTAATTAATTGCAAAAAAACCTGTCCCAAAACCAGGATCAAAAATATATTTGCATAGAGAACAATAAAATGCATGGCATATATTTTTTTCATAATTTTGGATATGTATAAATGCATATAAAATTAAATTGAACTTATTCCAGGATGGAATAAGGGAGGAATAGGGTGGAATAGCAATGAGGAATAGGGTGGAATAGCTATTCCCGCTATTCCACCCTTCTTCAACCTCGGTCCAGAAATTGCTTACCGTGGAGCAATGTTCAGACGCCGACTGCAGAGCGCACAGGCCTCCAAACTCCGAGCTCCTAGGTCCGCTGAAATCCTTGCTTGACCGGCTACAAAGTGATGAAATCGGATCTCCAGGTCTCCGGCATTTTCCTCTTCGAATCGGGGCTCCAAAAGTTGTCCACGGCCACGGTTGCAGCAGGGGGATTTGAAGATCAAACTTTGATTACCTTGCACTGGAGCGATGACCTGCTCCGAGGATCTCAGGCGAAATCCCTCTAGGGGGGATACACGCCGTGGGAACTTCTGATCGGAGCTCCGGCGTCGCTAGCCGCCGGATCCCAAGTTTTCATGGTTTTTGGAGAAATGGAGGAAGCTCTCAAAAAACCCCCCGAAAGAGAGCAAGAAGGGGGTATAAAAAATTCCTCTGGATGCCAACCGAAGGGGAGAGCAAGGGTCTTGAGTTTGGTGCGATGGGGTAGTGGGATTTAATTGAAATAAATCAGGGAAGGGAACGCCCTGTTTCGGTTTCAGAAATTGAAAAGTCTCAGGCGTGAGGATGAAGACGATGGTTCAATAGGTGAACCGGCAAATGACCAAAAAGCCCTTCGATCCAACGGCAAAGCAGGGTCAATTGGGTTCAAGCCAAAACCCAGTCAAACGAAGTCCAAATCGAACGAAACTGGACTCAAAACGAAGCTAAGAACGAACCCTATCTTTTTACAGTCCAACCTCACTGATTTGAGTTGAAATCGATTTGCAACCGATTTAAAACAAAATCAATTAGACTTAGAAACATTCATCAAACCATTTGATGAACATGGGTTCAATCCTAGTCAGCCAGGAACATATTCCTGGTTGATCCAGAGAAGACCCGATCAACCCAAGACCGGGTCATCCAGAAGAAAACTCAACCAAAAACCGTGACAAAATACCGAAATGATTCCCAATCGAATCGGATCCTGATCAGATAGAAATCCTCTGTGGCGTGTGACCTCATAGGTTCGAACCTAAACGGTAGTACTGGGACACTTCCAGTACCAGCAAAATATACCACCTAGCAATGGGTCTCCGCGTCCGGATAGGTCGAAGATGCAGGAGCAATCCATCGAACCTCTGGCATATGGTTAGCGCATAATTTATCCCTTTGACCTCCAATGCTCAGGATGACCTAGGGTTGAACTGCCAACCCCAGCTATGTCAATCCACTACGTGTCTCAATCTCGCATGTCTAGTGACTCTTCACTGGGACAACCCCGGCCGAGGATTTGCTAAATTGAGACACTGCGAGACATTCAATCCAAACCATTTAGATAGGTCAATTCCATCTTGGTCCACTACTGCTCCACAAGTACTTGCCTGTACCCAGAAACCTTTCATCACCGGATTAAAAATCCAGATAGTCCGGCACCAAAGCACAGGGAGTTGCTTGCAAGCTACCATAGTGACCTCAGGTCAGAGGGACACTTATGCCCATATCCATTCACGAGCGATCCTTAGGCAGATAAGGTGCTACGCGGAGTCACGTCTAATGAGATATCAAATATCCCATTTGCAGATCACATCAGTGTCACCACACTCCTTTGGTCAAGAGGACAACCAAACAATGCGAACCACAACAGCCTATGCTTGATATGTTGCTATCCAGGCACAACATATCATTTGGCTGAGAACCCTGTTTAAGGACCACTCGATATATCCTCTCTATATCGATGTAATAGTAGTCCTAAGGACATCATCACTAAAGAATTCATTATAGGAAGATGTAAAGTGATGAGAAGCCAGAATAACTTTTATTCATTATAAAAATTACATAACAATTAGCTCAACCATTTACAACCTAGATGATTGGCTTTGGGATACAATTCCCAACAGTTACTTATTAAATAATGTTCCAAGTAAGTCTGTTGTCTCCACTCCGTATGAGATGTGGAATGGGCGTAAACCCTCAATCTCACACCTTCGGGTCTGGGGTTGTCCGGCTTACGTAAAGCGTTTAGACTCAGAAAAACTTGGTCCTAAGTTTGACAGGTGTTTTTTCATTGGTTATCCTAAGGAAACCAAAGGGTATTTCTTCTACTTGGAGAATGAACAAAAGGTGTTCGTTACTCTTAGAGCTATCTTTTTGGAAAAGGAGTTCCTTGGAGAAGGAACTATAGCTTCTAAGATTGAACTTGATGAAGTTCAGCCAATAGAAGAACCTACACACTCTAAGGACATCGTAGAACGGCTGTGATTGAATCACATCCAGAACCCATTAGGACATCCGGTAGAATACCGCGACACCCGGACAGATACTACGGTTTCTTGGTCTGGGATGGCGATCCCATTGAGCTCGATGAGAACAATGAGGATCCGATCACCTATATGGATGCACTTCAGAGATCTGACTCTGAGGCATGGCTTGGAGCCATGCGATCCGAAATGGAGTCCATGAAAATCAACAATGTTTGGACATTGGTTGATCCGCCTGAAGGAATAAAACCCATCGGGTGTAAATGGATCTTCAAGAGGAAAAGAGGCGTAGATGGGAAGGTAGAGACCTATAAAGCCCGTCTGGTTGCCAAGGGGTATCGTCAGCGATATGGTATCGATTATGACGAGACTTTCTCCCCTATGGCAATGCTCAAGTCCATTCAGATCATGCTTGCTTTGGCAGCATATTTTGATTATGAGATCTGGCAGATGGATGTTCGAACCGCTTTCCTGAATGGGGAGCTGGAAGAAGAGGTGTATATGATACAGCCTGAAGGGTTCACATCCACAGATGAATCAAAAGTATGCAAGTTGCAAAGGTCCATCTATGGACTCAAGCAAGCATCTCGAAGTTGGAACTTATGGTTTGATAGGTGTATCAAATCGTATGGCTTTGTTAAGAACGGAGAAGAACCGTGCATCTATAAATGGGTTAATGGTTCTGTGATCGTATTCCTAGTACTGTATGTTGACGACATTCTCTTAATCGGGAATGATGTCACAGCATTACAAGGAATAAAGGTCTGGTTATCATCTCAATTCTCCATGAAGGATTTGGGTGAAGCTTCTTACATACTAGGTATGAGAATCTATAGAGATAGATCTAAGAAGCTTTTGGGACTGTCCCAGTCTACGTACATTGACACTGTGTTGAAACGGTTCAGCATGGAAAATTTTAAGAAAGGCTATCTTCTGATAGGTTCTGGAATTACTCTTTCCAAGAAGGATTGTGCGACAACTCCTGAGGAAAGAGAGCGCATGAGTAGAGTACCTTATGCTTCTGCAGTAGGCTCTATCATGTATGCTATGACTTGTACTAGACCAGACATGGCATACTCACTAGGAGTAGTGAGTAGATACCAGTCTGACCCAGGTGAGGCGCATTGGAAGGTAGTTAAGTCCATCCTTAAGTATTTAAGAAATACTAAAGATCAATGGCTCATTTATGGAGAACCTGACTTAAAACTTGTGGGGCACTCTGACTCCAGTTTCCAGTCGGATAGAGATGATAGCAAGAGTGTGTCAGGGTTTGTTTTTACCCTGAATGGAGGAGCGATCTGCTGGAAAAGTTCTAAGCAGGCAACTGTTGCAGATTCGGTATGCGAAGCAGAATACATTACAGCATCAGATACGGCAAAGGAAGCTGTGTGGTTGCGAAAGTTCCTTGGAGAGCTAGGGGTGGCACCTTTCCTAGATGGTCCTATTCCGGTGTACTGTGACAGCACTGGAGCCATTGCTCAAGCTAAGGAGCCGAAAGCTCATCACCACACCAAACACATTTTGCGGCGCTACCACCTCGTACGAGAGATCGTGGAACGAGGCGACATCAATCTTTTGAAAATCGAAGGAAAAGAAAATCTGGACGACCCCTTCACTAAAGCCCTTGGAATAAAAGAGTTCGACTATTGTAAATGGGAAATGGGTATTAAATACTCTTCTGATTGGCTTTAGTACAAGTGGGAGTTGTTGGGAATTGTGTCCCAAAGCCAATCGCCTGGGTTGTAGGTGGTTGTGCTTAGTATTGTACTCATTTTATGAATTAATAAAATATTTTTTGGCAGCTCATCACATTTTAAATTTTCCTGAAATGAACTCTTTCCATGTGATGAAGTCCTTAGGACTACACTGACTTCGATACAGAGAGGATGTATCGAGTGGTCCTTAAATCCTATTCACAACCAAAGGATATATTGTACTGGATGACAATATATCAAGTATAGGTTGTTGTAGTTCACATCGTTTGGTTGTCCTCTTGACCAAATGAGTGTGATGACACTGATGTGATCTGCCAGTGGGATATGTGATATCTTATTGAACATGACTCCGTGCAGCCCCTTTCTGCCAAAGGGATACTCACGATTGGATATGGGTATATGTGTCCCTCTGACCTGAGGTCATCAAGGTAGCTTGCAAGCAACTCCCTGTGCTTTGGTGCCGGACTACCCAGATTTTTAATCCATTGACGGAAGGTTTCTGGGTACAGGCAAGTACTTGTGGAGCAGTGATGGACCAAGATGGAATTGACTGTTGGGAATTGAATGTCTCGCAGTATCTCAATTTAACAAATCCTCGGCCGGGGTAGTCCTAGTGAAGAGTCACTGGGCTTGCGAGGTGAGACACGTTGTCGACTAACACAGTCTGGGTTGGCAGCCCAATCTCAGTCGTCCTGAGCATTAGAGGTCAAAGGGATGAATTATACGGTAACCATATGCCAGAGGTTCGATAGTTTGCTCCCGCATCTTCGACCTATCTGGACGCCGGGACCCATTGCTCGATGGTTTCCTGTGTTGGTACTAGAAATTGTTATAGTGCTACCGTTTAGGTTCGAACCTATGAGGTCACACGCCATAGAGGATAACTCTCTGATCCGGATACCAATTATGATTGGGAATCGTCTCGGTTTTATGGTCACAGTATTTTTTAGCACTCTTTTTCCCATCTTGCCCTTGTCTGTGTTAACCGAAAATTGTTCCGGGTTGACCAGCACTATGCCAGGATTTTTCTAAATCACTTTTGAACTGATTCGGAGTTCGTTTAGGTCTCCAATTGGTTGTGAACCAATTGAACCAATTTATTTTTTTGGGCTTGGACCGGTTCAATTGAATTGAACCAAGTGGTTTTATTGGTTTTGGGCCGGTTGATTGAACCGACATTTTTTTATTTCTCTTGGACCGGTTCTCACGGTGTTTTTGACTTTGTTGAAACTTCTTTCGTTGGAATTTTTTTCCAACCGCTGGGAGTGGAACTCCTAGCGTTGGCAGGCCTAACGTTTGAACTAATTCCAAACGTTCGAAACCACTCCTTGCTGGACGTATCTTCCCTTCCTTCCACCCCCTGTTTTATCCACTCTTTAATCCATGTTAATGGCTGTTAATTGGGTGATTAATAGCAGCTGCAGCCTCCCAGCCTCTTCACCTCACCGTCTCTCCACCTCCCTCTCTATGCTGCCTATTTATACAACCCATTGCTGTCCCTGTTTCATGGTTAGAAAAATCCATCGTGAGAACCAAGAAAAGGCAACAAAAGTCCTTGTACTTTGGCTGGTTGAGAGACGCTGGTTGAGAACTTAGTGATTGCTCTTTTAGGCTGGGTTTAGGAGCGTGTGAGGGAGAGTTTTCCCATTGTTTCAAGTACTCCAATTCCCATTTCAGCAAAGCCCTGTTGCTGAATTTTCTTGTGACCGTGTTGCTCCTTCCAGCGGCTAGCACCGTGTGTGAAGGCGGATCGGAGGGCCCCCGGCATGTCTCCACTCTAGAGGGAGTACTCTTATACTCCTGGGAGCAAGCCACGTGAGCCGGATCACCCGCTGCAGCTCGAAATGCGAAGACAAGTGCTGCTATCCTGTTCTGCAGAAATTTTCAGCAGCAGTCTTTGGCGATTTTTGTATTTTTTTTAGCTTGTTTTGGTTGCAGTTTTTGGTGGCAAATCGAAGAAGACTTGTCAAAGGAGCCGCTGCTCAAATTGGGAGCAAACGGTGGTCCGGAAGGTGGTGTTCTGGCACCATTTTGAAAGCCAAAAACAGATCCTATTTCAGCCCAACGAGGAAGACAACTGGAATAACTTTATTCCAGTTATTCCAGTCTATTCCAGGTTTATCCCAGAGTTATTCCAGGTGGAATAAAGGTATGGAAAATTTGTTTTTTAATCATGCATGGATATATTAAATTGTTTAATATTTTATAAATATTTTATATGACTATGCATGCCTAAATGCAACTAGACTTAGATTAGTTCCTAGCGGAGCAGATACCCACTGCACGAATTTTAAAAATTATTTTAAGATCCTATCTGCTCCCGTAGATGTTTGCATGCCTAGTGTAGGATCTTGTCAAACCACCTGTTTCAGTTTCCTTTCACACAAGCCTCGGTGGTATGAAATATGCTCTTGTGATAGTAGATGATTTTTCTAGATTTACTTGGATTTTGTTTATCGCTCATAAAGATGAAACTTTTAAAGTCTTTCAAAAATTTCATAAAAAAGTTTCTAATCAGAAAAATCTTTCAATAGTTTCAATTAGAAGTGAACACAACATCGAATTTGAAAATCAGTTTTTGATGATTATTGCACAAAAAACAACATTGATTTAAACTTCTCCGCTCCTAGGACATCACAACAAAATGGTGTTGTAGAGAGAAAAAATAAGACTTTGGAAGAGATGGCCCGAATAATATTATATAAAGGCAATCTTCCAAGGTACTTTTGGGTAGAAGCAGTGAACACTGCTTGTTATATTTTGAACCACATTTTGATTCATCCTATTTTGAAGAAAGCCCCCTATGAGCTTTGGAATGAAAAGAAACCTAACATTAATTATTTTCATGTATTTGGTTGTAAATGCTTTATGCTTAACAATGGTAAAGATAATCTAAAAAAATTTGATGCTTAATCTGATGAAATAATTTTTCTTGGTTATTCATTACATAGCAAAGCATATATGTATTTAACAAAAGAACTCTAACTGTAGAAGAATCTATGCATGTTATTTTTGATGAAACTAACCCTTTACCTTCCAAGAAAGAAGAGTGCATAGACAATGATGTGGGTACAATTCAAAAAGAAATAGAAGACATAAGCATACAGGAAAGACCAACTCAAGAAGGAGAAGAAACGGTAAGGATCATGCTGATCTACTAAGAGAATGGAGGTATGTAACTTCTCATCCAAGAGAATTAATTATTGATGATCCTTCACAAGGTATTAGGACTATGTCATTACATAGAGATGCACATGATTACCTAGCATTTGTATCACAAATAGAACTTCATACCTTAGAAGAAGCTAAATCTGACCCAAACTGGATGATGGCCATGCATGAAGAACTAAATTAGTTTGAAAGAAATAAGGTATGGACTTTAGTTGAAAGACCATCAGACCATCCCATCATAGGAACCAAATGGGTATATAGAAACAAGTTAGATGAACAAGGAAATGTAATCAGAAACAAAGCTAGATTAGTGGCTAAGGGATATAATCAAGAAGAGGATATAGATTTTGATGAAACATATTCACCTGTAGGAAGACTAGAAGCCATTAGATTACTTCTTGCATTTGCCTGCTATATGAATTTTAAATTTTTTCAAATGGATATGAAAAGTATATTTTTAAAAGGTTTTATTTCTGAACAAGTTTTTATAGAACAACCATTAGGTTTTGAAGATCATGTTTTTCCAAATCATGTGTTTAAACTGAATGAAGCATTATTTGGTTTGAAACAAGCACCTAGAGCCTGGTATGAAAGACTTAGCACTTTCTTGATTGAAAATGATTTTTCAAGAGAAAATGTTGACAAAACTCTTTTCATCAAGAAGAGAAATAATGATCTACTAGTTGTACAGATTTATGTTGATGATATTATATTTGGTGCAACTAATGAAGCTCTTTGTAAAAAATTTGCTAAGTTAATGCAGGAAGAATTTGAAATGAGCCTAATGGATGAACTTAACTACTTTCTTGGACTTCAGGTGAAACAAACAAAGAAAAGAATCTTCATTAACCAAGCCAAGTACATCAAAGAAATAATCAAAAACTTTGGTATAGAGTCAAGCAAACAAATGAGCACACCCATGAGCCCAACTTGTAGATTGGATAAAGATAAAAATAGATCCAACATTGACCAAAAGCTCTATAAAGATATGATCGGATCCTTGTTATACTTAACTACAAGTAGACCTGATATCTTGTATAGCGTATGTGTATGTGCTAGATTCCAATCTAATCCTAAAGAATCACATATTCTTGCTATTAAAAGGATTATCAGATATTTGAAAGGTACAAGTAATCTAGGTCTATGATTTTCAAAACATTCTTCATTAAATTTAATTAGATTTTTGGATGCTGATTATGCTGGTTGTAAAATTGATAGAAAACGTACTAGCAGCACATGCCAATTTCTAGGGTTGAATTTAATCTTATGGCACTATAAGAAACAAAGCTCGGTAGCACTATCTACTTTGAGATAGGGTATGTTGCTGCAGGGAGTTGTTGTGCACAAGTGTTATGGATTAAACAATAACTAGAGACTTTGATGTTACATAATCTAAAATTTTAATCAAATGTGATAACACAAGTGCTATAAATTTGACAAAAAATCCAATTCAGCATTCTAGAACTAAACACATAGAAATTAGACACAATTTTATTAGAGATCATGTTTTGAATGGTGATATTAAACTAGAATTTATCCCAACTAAGAACCAACTTGCTGACATTTTCACCGAGCCACTCAATTAGGATAGATTTGAAATGATTAGAGGAGAATTAGGTCTTTGTGATCCTTTCTAAATTTCCTAACCTAATTCTTTCAAAATTAAGGAAAAGCTATCTAGAAAACCTCCTACATCAATTCATGTTCTTTGAACAACTTTCCTTAAGATTTTATCGAATTAATTTTAATTTCTGAATCATTTCAACTTTTGTGGAAAGTTTCTCTTCAAGTCGACTCGCATAATAATTTGGCTCTGGTTGAGCTGACTCGAACAATTTGGCTCTGGTCGAGCCGACTCAAATCTCTATTGTTTCAATTTTTGCTCTGGTCGAGCTGACTTGGGCAATTTAGGGTTATTAAAGCTGACTCGGAAGTCGGGAAAATAGTTTTTTAAAAGAGCCATAGAGCCTTTTCCAAATTTTTCTATCTTTCGTTCTTGCTCTAAACCCTAACTCTCCACTCAAAACCTCTAGCAAAACCTGGAAATCTTCTTTCTCAAGCTACCATTCCATATTTCTTCCCATAAGTGTTGCAATGGAACCAAAGATGGCTGTTGGGAAGAGATCTAAAAGAGTTGCACCCTCAGTGGAAGTAGAAAGAAGAACAAAGCCTCAGCAAGAGGAGCCAACTCGAGTAGTTGAGAGGGAAGAAGAAGAAATAGAATAGTTAGCCTCTACTCACTCTCCAAGACAGGTGATGTCAATGTCTAACTGGCCTGTTACTAGTGGTAGAAAAATTATTTTCAAGTTTCTTGAAGAAATTGGACTGAAAATTGGGGATTTAATTGATGAACAAGGTTGGACATTCTTTTGCTATCTGAATTTATCTACATATCCAACCCTTGTTAGAGCATTCTATGAAAACCTGAGAATTGAACCCTAACACATTGAATCCATGGTAAAGGGAAAACAATTATAGTGATAGAGGAAAGGCTCAGCATAATATTGGAAATGCCTGCTGAAGGGACTAAGCACTTAGTTTTGAAGGATAGAGAAAAAACCCTTCAAACAATTCTGAGCAGGACTGATGTTAGTGGAGTAGGAACTGTAATGGCTAATACACTTTCAATGGAAATAAGACTACTCCATAACTTCATTAGTAGAATATTTCTTCCAAGGACTGGCAGATTTGATTGGGTAAGTGAACGTGACCTCAGCTTTATGGAACATATCATTCAGGGGGAGGCATTAAATTTAGCCTATATCATGATAATGCAAATGAAGGAGGTTGTCGGAAAAGTTAAGGCATGTTTACCTTATGGAATGGTTCTAACCTTGTTGTTTCAAGCCTCCACGAACAGTTTAAAAGGAGAAGATGGTAAACCCCTTCATCACATCGACACATATACTTCTAAATCTCTAATCCAAATGAGATATATTCTTAGTGAAGGGATGTGGAAGAAAAAGGAAACTGAAGAGAGGGCTATAGCATCCTCCAGCAGCAGCAACAGTAGTACTGAGGATAGTGACAGTGAAGACCTTCCTAGGGAGATCTCCACTGCAAGGCCCTCAGCACCTGAGCACATTATTGATGTTCTAGTTGGCACTTCTACTGACTTTGCTAGCATTTCTGAGCTAGCTGAGACTATTGTAGCTGGACTTGCACCTACTAAGACTGAGCATGCTACATTTGAGGCTATGGAGACAGTGCATTTTGAGTATGAGACTCCCTTACCAGCATCTCCATCAGTACCAAATACTACTTATGTTCCTCCTGCACCTTCTGTTCCAGGACCACCTTCACCTTCAACTGGACCTTCAGTGACATAGGACTTCATAGCACTGCAGATGAAGTCATTGACAGAATCTTTGAATGCTTCCTTGGCTATAATGTTTGGTGAGTTTCGCTAATCAATGGATTGTAGACTGGATCATATTGACAGTGAGGTCAAAGAGTTGAGAAGCAGAGTTGAATCACTTGAGACCTCCAGACATATATCTCAGCCTGATCTATAGCTTATCATTGATACCATATCATCTGGTTCTGATTCAATCAAGAAAACTATTGATCAAACTTTAGAAGAATTCAGAATAGAGCTAAATGAAATAAGATTCAAAATCGGATCATTAGAACAGGGAAAGAGGATGGAGGAAGATTATACAAGGGGTATAGGGATCTTAAGTTTAGAATTTGGGAGACTACGAGGTTCTGTTGAAGCTTTTGCAAATGCACAAGCTGCTGAGTTAATTGCTTTAAACACTGAGGTGAAGAAGCTTCATGAGGAGATGGAGGTGGATCAATTTCAACTTGATTAGCTCAAAACTACTATTATTGTAGCATTTGCCACTCCTAAACCTAGACCTGTACCTACACCTAAACCTACCTCTACTACACATCCTAGGCAGCTAGCTCCTCATTTTAGGCCCCAACATTCTAAACCACAATTTGTGGACCCTATAGCATCTATACCACCTTTTGGGCCATCCAATACTACTCAGCTAGATAGCAATTGATTGTACTGCTTTCAATTTCTTGTAACTTGTATTGAAAACTCTAAATGAAATGAAAGCACTTTTGTTGACACATTTTCTGTGTTTGAATTGAGTTGTACAATGTTGTGCAGTCACATCTTTAGTTGTACAATACTAATAAACATGGATTTAGATTAGAATGTCAAAATTAATTTGAGAAAGTGAAATTATCTCAAACAAACTTTATCAACTTTCTCGTTCTATCATAAAAATTGAGCTTTATTCGAATACCTTTTGATTATTGACAAAAAGGGGGAGAATATTAAGATTGCATGAAAAATACTTATAACTATTTGAGAATATACAAAAAGGGGGAGAATATATTTGACTAAGCATGAACATGAAATTGTTTCAAAATTTTCAAATCATCAAAAAGGGGGAGCAAATGTTTGAAACTAAATGGCTCTAGCTCAAAACTTCCAATTTGCTCTGACTGCTTCAAAAATTTAGCTCAAGAACTAGTTCTAATACTTACAATTTGAGCTCTGATACTTTGTGTTTGTACTAGTTCTGATACTTTGAAACATACAATCTTTAATACTCTGATACATACAAAGGCACTAACACAATACTATATAGTTTTTCATAAAAAGCTCTGATACTTATTTGCAAATATAGTTAGCTTAGATATATGTTAATGCTTACTCTCAAATATAATCATACATGCAATTGTAAAGAATTTTTCATGCCCAGTGTTTTATCATCATTAAAAAGGGAGAGATTGTTGACCCCATAAGTGATTTTGATGATAACAAAATATTGGAGTATGCATTTGTTTTACTAACAACTCTTCAAGTGTTTTACAAGTTTTTGTAGGATGAGTTCATTGCTCAATTTCAACTCCTACATTTCTATTTCTTCTGTTGAGTTGCATTATAATTGAGTCTTGTAAAAAAGAATCCAAAGAAGAATTTAAGTAAAAACCAATCAAATGGGTTACTTCTAGGTTACTTCAAGCTCAAAATTACCTTGAGGATGTTGTAAGAAGAGTTTGAAGGCATCTTGAAAGCTTGAAGCCTTGCTGGATGAATTCTGGAAAAGAATTAAAAATTCAATGAAGAACTCATCCGAGCTGACTCGAAGAGAAGATAACCGACTCTGGCACATGGCACGCATCAAGATTTCTGGCATGCAGATATCCGAGCCAACTTTAAGGGACCCGAGCCGACTCGTCTAGAGTACTACAGCCAACCTGTCCTGAATCAGACAGGCGAGCCAACCCAAAGGGAGTCCAAGCCGACTCTATCATTTAGTCAGACATCCGAGCTGACTCTTCAAAGGTTCGAGCTGACTCCTCTAGAGTCCAGAAAAAGAACTCTGAGAACTACAGCCAACCGAGCCGACTCTAGAGAGAAAGAGCCGACTCTTTCAGACTATATTTTGAAGGCCTAAGGATCCGAGTCGACTAGAATCAAGGCGAGCTGACTCTTATAGAGTGAGGAATCAAGACACTGTGCAACCGAGCCGACCAGATTGAAGAGAGTTGACTCAACCAAAACTACTCTGAGGATCCGAGCCGACTCGAGTAATCCGAGCCAATTCAAAGATCGATTTCAAACTTATAACGGCTAGCTCCAAAACTTGGAAATTGAATCCAAAATGTGCCCCAACGGTCAAATGTCACATCCCAATGGTCAACAGTGACTAAAACTGCCTGAGAAGGGTACAAGACTATATATTTAAGGGATTTGAACTACTTGGAAGGAAGCTTTTGAAAGGAAAAAGAGTAAATGCTATATTGAAAGCTTGTAAGCAAGAGAACACTATAAGAGCATTCACGACAGTCTTCAAGCCTTCACCAACTACCAACTAAAGCATGAAGCATTTATTGAAGAAGTTGAAGAAGCTAACCAAGTGCATTGAAGTGCAATCAATTGGGCTTCTCTCGAGCTGCATCAACAACCATTCGACAAAAATCTATTTATTATTTTATTGCTTTTCTTTACAATTCTTTTATTGAATTGTTGCATTATTTGTGAGCCCGGTTTAAAAACCAAATAGGTTCTTGGTTAGCCTGTGTTAATAAAAAGTGTTGGATTCTTGGTGATCCTGGTAAAACCAAGTTGGGTTTCTTTGGTGAGCCCGATTTAAAAACCAAAGTATATAGGTTTTAATTATAAACCTATTAAAATAATCTGACTGTATTCCAGTATGGGATATAGTGGGAATCCCAAGTGGTAATCTTGGGTAGTGGACGAAGGAGCTAGGTTGTGTGTTGTGCTTTCTTATTTGATTACGCTTCTGCATTCAATTATCCTATCACAGCACTTAGCACTTCAAGGGATTTTCAAAGAGCACATTATTGCTTAAATTTTTTAAATTTTCAATTCAACCCCCTCTTGGGAAAGCCACCTGGGCAACACCTATACATGTGAATGAGTCCAGTAAGAGTCCAATTTTGTACAAGAGAAGAGGATACCCTATTTTGGGGTTCCACCAGGCCTCATCCAGGACCTAGAGGCATTCATATCAGCTTATTGGGCCTTGTTTGTCATCCCAGGGTCCATGATTCCCTCCAGATGCCAAGATTCCCTCTAGATGCCAGAGTATATTCCCAAACTAGAGCAACCCATGATTCCCAGGATATTCCAGCACCCCAGGCCTTGAAATCCCAAGCCCAAGAGTCAAGCCCATGCGCCTGGAACCAAGATATTAGGAATATTCTATTACTAGGGTGCCCCAGCTTCCAAGGCCCAAGCCCATGCACCCAAACACAGTGTGGCCGAGCCCTTACCACCCCTTGAAGCCCAACATGCCCAAGAGGAGGTGTCCTCATGTGTTGACCAGTCCAAGCTTGGTGAGAGATTCCATGGGATATGCTTTCCTAGCCTTTTAAGGAGTTCTTTTCCTAAGACCTTAAGGAGATGTAATCCTAAACTACTTGTAATCCCTAATCTATCAAGGAAGAGGATTTGTAATCCTAACAAGGAGAGGGCATGAGAGCTCTATAAATACCCACCCCTCTTCCTCTTGTAAGCATAACTTCTTATGAAATAATATTCTGCTGAATTTCTTCCAAGACTGGTGTTCTTGAGTTGTGTTTTTATTTATGTTCTTGTGCTTGGCCGACCACCCTCTCTTGCTCTCGTCCATGCCCTAGCTTCTTTCATTCGAGTCAAAGAAGGAGACACCCTAGCTGCCTTCAAGTCAAGAGCCATCTTCTTCTCCAAGCCGCCCACTCCAGAATTGCCTTAATTCTTGCATCATTCTAAAACCTAGTTTGCTTCTTTTGATTACTTGTTTTCTTGCTAACCTCTAATGCTTGTAGGATCCCCGAGATGCTTCACCTCCAAAGAGGAGGCCCTCTTGCCTCCAGGATTGCCAAGATCAGCCTTCTACTTCATGGGAATAGAAGCTTCATCATCTAGGCTCCAATCTGAGTGTTGAGTGATCTCTTCAATAGCAAGTTCTTCAATCATTGACTGGTACAAACTTTCCTGCTCTTAATTTCTGTTTTGATTGATGGTTAGCTATCCTAAGCCAATAATTTCTTAATTCTCAAGTCTTGAATTTTATTATTTTGTATGAGTATGCCTGCAATTATGATGATTCTTTGCATTACTACTCTTCCTGCTAGCCTTTATTTGATTTTAGGAATTTAGCCTGCAAATTAAAATTATAAAAAAAATTTAAAAAAATTAGTTTACTATTTTTCTTGCATATTTAACAATCTTAGAGTCTTCCCGATCACTTTGAAGTGCTAGCTTCACCGGAATGAAATGGCTTATGGACTCTTCTTCTTCTTCTTCTTTGCTGGGACACTCTAAGAGATGAAGAAGTACTATGGAGGATTTAGGAAGTGCACTCAAGAATCCTTCCCAAGACACTCTTCCCAATACTAGAACACTAGGCATAATATGTTGGGTTTTGATGGCACAGAGAAGAATGGATTTTAAAAAAAAAATCATTTTAAAACTCCAAACAACTTGAAACCCTAAGCCCAAGATCCCTTATTCATTATAATTAACAAATCATTCAATTAGGGTTTAGAAGAATACCTGGAATGCTAATTCCTTCTTCTTTTCATGAGGCACACAAGTGCATGCCCTCTAGAGGTGATCCACATAGGAATTGATCCTAGGAGGCACTCCTTAGCAGGTTGCTTAAACCACTAGGACTCTTTTGATATCCTTTCTTCCTTTGGCAGTCTTTTCTTTCTTGCTTGGATCTTTGCCTTCCAGTAGAGTACACTTAGCCTCCCCAAATCTTCTCTTCACTCTCTTTTTCACTTCCTTGTTCACTTCCTAAACCCTTGTCTTAAAATAGTGAACTTGTCTTAAGACAAGACCTCAGTTCTAACAAGGAAAGGAAGAGACAAGGAGAGGTGGCAGAGTGTAAGTGTAAGAAAGAAAGGATTTGTTGACCCCTTAAGTGATTTTGATGATAACAAAACATTGGAGCATGCACATATATTACTAACTACTCTCAAGTGTTTCACAAGTTTTGTAGGATGATTCTTATTGATTATGAATTGCTCCTATTTTATTCTATTGAGTATGTTAAGTAATATTGTATGAGTGTTATGTAAAGAAGAACCCCTTGAAAGACCTTTTAAAATCATGAAACTGGGATACTTCTATGAGTGTTGTGCTCTAAATTTAATTAGAGTTAGTTTGTATCGTTTGTTTGAGAGTTTTGGTGAGAGTGTTCTCAAGTCTAATTATAAAATTCTTGAAGAACTCACTCGAGGAAACCCAACCAGAAGAAGAGCCGACTCTATCTCGTGGCACGCATTGAGGATTCTGGCACACAGCAATCCAAGCTGACTCGAGGAAATCCGAGCCAACTCGAGTAAATCTGAACCGACTCAAGTAAGTCCGAGCTGACTCATCCAGAGTCCAGTTATGAAGCTTTCTGAGAACAAGCAAGGTGAGTCGACCCCAACAAGAATGAGCCAACTCTGCAGAATAAATTTTGAAGACTTGTGAAAGTGAGCCGACTACAATGAGCTGAATCCTCCAGAGTGAAGAATTCTAATTCTAAGAGTTTGAGTCGACCCAAGTAGAAGCGAGCCGACTCCTCCAATATAATGATTTCAATAATGATAGTTCGAGATGACCCGAATGGAATTGAGTCGACTCATCCAGAGTGTGGTTTCTGCACCCTAAGATAAAGAGCTGACCTGGTTGAAGAAGTGGTGACTCGACCATTTCAACTCGAAGGATCCGAGCTGACTCAAGTGTCGATTCTAGGTACACAATGGCTAGTTCCAGAATTTTTTTTTGAATGCAAAAAGGTGCTCCAACGGCTAGTTTTTGAATCCCAATGAACTACAATGGCTATATCCTTCAGAGATGAGTACAAGAGACCATATAAAGGGATTCAAAAATAGTGATTAAAAAGAGGATGCTTAATTGAATACAAAAAGAAGAGTTTATGAGCACAAGTGAGCATTCAAGACAGTCTTCATTCTTCACCAACTTCCATCTGAAGATTGAAGCATTCATTGAAGAAAGAAAGAAAGCCTCTCAAGTGCATTAAAAAAAAGTTAAAGAAGGCTTCATCAGTGCAACAGCGGCAACTATCCAACAACGAGAGTTTGTAATTTATTATTGCAATTACTTTCAACTACTTTGTGAGTTGTTTGGGTTATTGGTGAGCCTGATTTAAAACCAAATAGGTTCTTGGTGATCCTATGTTAAAACCAAGAGTTGGGTTTCTTTGGTGCTCCTGTTTTAAAACCAAAGGGACTTAGGTTCTTGGTGATCCTGTGTTAAAACCAAGAGTTGGGTTTCTTTGGTGCTCCCATTTTGAAACCAAAGGGACTTGGGTTCTAGGTGATCCTATTCAAAACTTAGTGTAGGTTTGGATTGTGAGCCTGTAAAACAATCCTATTATATTTGGATGTGAATATAGTAAAAATCCCGAGTGGTATCTTGGATAGTGGACGTAGGAGCGGGTTTGCTCCGAACCACTATTATCTTTGGTGTTTGTATTGCTGCCTTTCTCTTTTCTTTTAGCTTGTGCTTTACATTCATAATCACAACACCTTTCACTAAGAGAAGTTAAATTCTAAAAGCACATATCTGCAGCAGTAATTATTTTTTAAAATCCCAATTCACCCCCCTCTTGGGTAGCCACCTGAGCAACAGGATTTATGATACCCATCGGCCTAAACACTGATGGCTATTTATAGGAGATGGGGAGGTGCCATATATGGCTCTTCATCAGTCCTTGATCTGTTAATCAACAGATCATATAAGATCCTTCATTAAAAAGAAGTCTTATCTTGACAGGTCAAGACCTTTCTTGCGCCAAGAGACTTCTCTTGATAAAGTTAGCCTCTTATCCTTATACCATGTGGCATGCAACTGGTAGAGAAGGGTCTTCAGATGGCATGGAATGAAGTGTTCTATCCAACAGACAAGTTCCTTCATTGAGAAGGACTCTTGGATTTAAAAACATCTACGGTTAACATGAAGGGATGCAACCCTTCATGTGCATGCCAATAAATCTTCATCGCCTAAGCCATTTTCCACTGGTAATTACCTATAGCATTTGGACATGGGATAAGGCTAAAAATGTCTTGTTTCATCTAGAAACAAATCTCCTAAGCAGAAGGACTCGAGGTCCTTTTTTGCGAGCCAACTTATCTTGGCACATAAACCACTTGGCACCAAGAGTCCCTCCATATTTGGACTCTTCATAAAAATCAAATAAAGGGTGATAAAATATGGATAAAACCAGATAATTGCTGCCCCACTTTGGACTCAACCCAATCTAGGATTCTCTCAAATTAGTTAGCTCATTAAGCAACCTTATGGACCCAATTCAATTGGGTTAGGAGTTAGGTCAGCCTACACATGCTAGTGTGTAATCTAGCTAACCTATTAGGATCCCATGATCCTAATAAAATATCAATTGACTTCCTAGGCTAATTTCCTAATGTGTGTGACCCTTTGGTTTCAACATCTAGCCAGTAGTAGGTCTAAGTTCAAGCCAATTCGATCCAATCAGACTCGATTGACCTAATTAGGTCAAATTGAGCTGACCTAAGTTGTCAATTCGAATTAGTTTTCAAATTGACTCATAAATCCAATTGAATTGATTCATAAAAATCTACAAGACATGATTGATGTCTAGCAACATATCATGCCTACCCAGAAGATGTGGAATTTGATAGAAAGTACCAAAATATCCTTCAGTAGAAAGTTACCATGCAATTCAATCTTTTGATCTCCCTTTATCCCGAACAAGTGATGGGTATGGATAATTGTCAAAACCTAGCTCTTAGTCATTTCGAATCTCATTTTGATAATGAAGACTTTGCTGATGACTAATTAGAAAATACTTCTAATCTCATCCTACTTTGATCTTAGACTTCCTGAGTCATCAATCGAAGAGATTACATGGGATAACAAATTGTTGCCCAGAGAGCAACCCAAGAGGGGAGGTGAATTGGGTCTCTAAAAAAATTTAAAGCTAAGCTTGATAGAACAAGTAGCAAACTTCACAAGACAAGATATGCAATTCAATTCAATAAGGTACTAAAATTTAAAGTGCAATGCTTTAATGTAAAAGTGCAGCGGAAATTTAATGCAATAAACGATAAAGTAAAGAGCAAGGAGGGAGAGAACAAGCTATCACAAACACAACAATCTATAGTGGTTTGGTGCCAACAATGCATCTACATCCACTCCCCAAGATCCCCTTGGAAATTCACTATAATCCAATGATTACAGCCGATTAGTTTTTCGGGCTCACTAATCAAAACCCGACTTGTTTTTACAAGGCTCACAAGTCACAACCTCACTTGGTTTTACAGGCTAACCAAGAACCTAATTGGTTTTCACAAGGCCAACCAAAAACCTCCCTTGGTTTTCCGGGCTAACCAAGAACCTTGGTAGTTTTGCAGGCTAACCACCAACCTAATTGATTTTCTAATAGGCTAACCAATAACCTTTACAAGATATAAGATGTGGAAATAAAGAACCAATGTAAGCTTTCAATAAAAAGTAAATAAGTCGATGTAGCTCGAAGTAGTGTTGCTTTGCTATTGTTGAAGCATTTTGAATGCCCAAGACTGAATGATCTTCAATGCACTTGATAGCTTTGAATGCTTGGAAGGCTTCCTTCTTGCTTGAGAGTGGTTGAGCTTTGAATGAAAGGGAGTTAAGGCTCTTCTCTCTTCTTTTCTCTTTAAACTCTTTAAGGATATTCAATACAATGAATAGTTGTTGTCTTGATTTGATTTGAAGCCTTTATATACCTTTCCAAGTCCCAAAATCGATATCTAGCCATTATACTTGAAAAACTAGCCATTGGAGGGCATTTGGGAGAGTTCTATGCTTGAAAAAACTATCCGTTACTGTTGTCAGAACTCCATGTGTCGACACTTTCTCTTCATGTATCGACACATCAAGTCAACATATGTTCTTCTTGAGTTGACACAAGTTCAAAATGTTCCATTTAGATTCTCTAGAAAAAATCAGCTGAGTCGACACATTCTCAGTGGAGTCGACACATCGAGTCGACACATTTGGTCCATGTGTCGATACATCAACCGTTCTTTCAACTTCTGCAAGTTTTGTGGCTTGAAATTCTCAGGCGATGTGTTGATCCATGTATTGACACTTTGAGTCGACACATAAGGTCCATGTGTCGACACATCATCTATGCCATTTGAAGTTTCGTTGCGTGCCAGTCTGAGTCGACACACCATGTGTCGACATATCAAGTCATGTGTCGACACCTTGAGTCAACACATCAACAAAAAAGGTACATAATTTACTGAACTTGTGCTGGAACAAGTTTTCATTTGCCTTAGTCATCCATTCATCCAACTCTTTGAGTGTCCAAGTCTAGTTTTGTGCAATCATTCCATTCAAACTTGGTTCTTCAACACAATTAGGCTTCTTCAAAACTTTAAGAGCATCCTTTAAATGAAAACACACTTAAAGCAGATCATTAATCCTCAATTTATACTTAACTGTTTTGCTTATCATCAAAATCAATTAGTGGAGTCAACACAATTTCTCTTACTAGGAATGATCGATTCCTTGTTAATCCACTCACATCTTTCGTACACCTTCCACCATATCCGAGAACACCCAGTACATGGCTCAATTTCATGAATAAGTATGAACCAAAACATGGCTTTGTGTGCACAACTATGGTGACCTTAGGTCTAAAGATCACTTGCACAACTCCCACTGTAAGAACTATCTCTTAACAAGTAGTAAGACTTCCATAAGAAAGTCTCAGTACAGATCGGTTCAGTGAACTCATACCCTAATGAGCACCTTTATCCTTGTATTAGTGTCTCTACACAAGTGGCTATGAAACCAACCACTCTATTCATCGAGCATACATAGGATAAGGTAGTCTTTTCGAAAGCATCGATCCCCGTATTGATGATCCAACGACTAGGAACATTTTAGATTAGGGTTTATAGGAACTTAAATCTCACCATTATGATCTTTCATCATAACCCTAATTCCTTTACCCTAATCTACGGGGTTCATCATAATCTTTAAATAAGACACAGTAGTATGATGTAACATAATGCCTTTTATTAATTCAATAATGTCATACAAGAGTTGGAAGATTACCAAAATACCCTTACAAAGATTGACTTTTAGGGTACTTTTTTTCAGCATACACCCAAACCCAAACCTTTCTTCCCCACGCAAAGGTCTCAAAAACTTCTAGCCTTGTCTCCCTTTTTTAATGGTTTTTTTCAGCAAAAACTTTCAAAAATCTCTCTTCCCCACATCCTCATTCAGCCCCCAAATATAGAGGTAAGTAGGGAGAGAAGAAAATAGGAGAGTTACAAAATAAAAGGAGTTAAATAAGTTATGGAATTACGTAATTATGGGGGGTTACATGACATTCAAGGCCATGGGAGTTGGATCCTTTTAAATTCAAACTAAATTCTGAATTTAAATGACAAATCAAAATTTGAATTCATAATTCAAACTTAAATCTGAAATGGGATGCAATGATTTAGCCCAATCACATGACTTAACCCAAATCCAAACCGAATCACATTCGGTTTGATCCAAACTTAATTGCTCAATAAAATTGAGTTAATCAAGCAATCACATTGCTACTAACCCTCCATATAATTACCAACAGTTAGTAATTAAATCCTTTGTCACAACATTTGTAATATGATGTGTCAACACTTGACAAATCATCAAATCCCTATAACTGAGTCGATTCATGAGTCGACTCTGAAATGTAGATGGATAATCAAATTATCTAAAGAGTCCAAAAAAATGGTTCCCAATCGTTCAATAGCCATTTGGTCAATCAGAAACCCCTATGGTGTGTTATCCTATAAGTTTGAACACTAAGTCAGTAGTATTGGAACACTTCCAATACCAGCCAAAGTTGCCATCTAGCAATGATACTTGGCATTCGAATAGGTCAAAGGTTGTAGAGCAACTATCAAGAACCAAATAGATATAATAATCATATAATACATTCCTTTAACCCTCAATGCTCCAGAAGACTTAGGGCTTATTTGCCCAACCCTAGAATAGTCCATCATAATATGTCTCAATACCTAAAATCCCTGTAACTGCTTATAAGAACTATCCTGGCCAAGGTTTTACTCAATTGAGACATAATGAATCATTCACTCCAAACTCTTTTGGAGGGATTATCCCATCTTGATCCAACAATTACTATACAAGTACTTGACTGTACCCAGCAACCTTTCATCACCATATTAGAAATTCGGGTAGTCCGGCCCCTAAGCATAGTGACTTGCTTGCAATCTACCATGGTGATCTCAAGTCAGAGAAATACTTATATCCATATCCTAATGCAAACCACTCTTTAGCAGAATGAATGTTCTACAGATGGGTCACGTCCAGTGAAGTGTCACACACAACACCTGCATACCATACAAGTATCTCCACTCCTTGGTTAAGAGGACAACCAATGACTTTGATATACAATGACCTCACTTGATACACTATTGTCCTGTAACAATGTATCATTTGGTCACGAACCAATTTAAGAACTAGATGATATATCCTCTATATCACATCAATGTAGTCCTAAGGACTTCATCACATGAGAGTTCATTATAGGAAGATGTAAAATATGATGAATAGATAGAATAAACATTTTATTCAATATAATTTACATACAATTACAACAATAGCTCAACCATCTACAAGCTAGATGATTGGCTTTGGAACATATTTTTCAATATATTTAGGAGTCTTTTGAAGGAATCATTTAATGATCCTTAGGTTACATGCTAGTTTTTCAAAAAAAATTATTTAATTAAAATTAATACACTATGAAATAAAAATCTACTCTAAGCATGCATAGCAGGAACCAATCATGAACATGTGATATAGATCTATAAATAAAATCAAAAGTAAAATGAAGATCAAATCTACTTGTTACACTACTCCATCTTTATTGGATCAGATCTAGGAAAAATATCAAGGTTCCACTAGAGCCGTGCACATGCCTGACCTTGTATCCATATGCAGATAGCCTAATCGAAGCTCTAAGGCTACTAGAGTGCTAGCACTTTGCAAGCCTCGCTTTGATGGTTGGATTAAATCCCCTTTTTATCTTCTTTTCTATTTCTCTATGCTAGAGATCCAAGAAAGAAGACTATCTCTTCTTAAGAAATCAAAGGAATAATATTTTTTCTTTTTCTCATAAGAGCTTCTTGAGGAAGACTAAAAATAGGAGGAGGGTGATCAAATAATCTCTCTCTTTATTTTGTGTGGTGGTGAATGAGAAATATGGGGGATGAATTGAGAAACAATCTCACGTTGAACAATCTTAAAACATAAGATCACATTAATCCAAGAAAAAAACTCCATGACACACTTATTTTTTCACCCAATCTATTCATTATTTTCTCATGCCAAATCCTATTTTTTTCTCCATGGTGTCCTTTCTAATATAGAATTAGGACAAGAGTTTAAATCAAATTCAAACACCATAGATAAGGATAAGAGAAAGTGAGGAAACCTTGGAGACTCAAACTTTTTGTGGCTCTTGCACTATGATTCCACTCACATTCTTCTTTTTCACATGAAGAAGGGTGCGGCCCTTCTTTTGTACATGCCAATTTGAGAAAGAAACAGAGGGAGGGAAAGAGAAAAATTAGTTAGTTAGTGAATTAGTTAAAAATTAGTTCAACCAACTAATTAGCTAATTCTAACTAACTAAGAAACTAACTAACTTAATTCCTGACCAATTTAAGTTTAGGTTTAAATCTACAACTAATTAGAAATTAGATTATAATCTAATTAGGACCACTAAAATTAAATAAAATAGATTAAATCTAACTAAATTAAATCATATTTAATTCACCTAGGATTAGGCAACCAATTGGTCAAACTAAATTGGCTTGCAATAATTGCAATTAGGCTAGTCAAAAATCTAATTATAGTAGGTCATCACCTAAACTCAACCAAATCAAATCCAATTCAATTTGTATTAAGCATAATCATAATAAGATGATCAAATCATCTAATTTGATTATAACTTTTGTAATAAAGTCCTTGCAAAAATTAGCAAGTATGAAATTTAACAAGTTCTAAATTTGTATCAATTACAAATATAGACTTTCTAAATATATAAAATTTACATATTTTGATCCAATTCTATGATCAGGCCAAGCTAATATTGTGTGTGAATCCTCAAGTTCCATTTTGTCTGGTAGAGACACATATCATGATCTCCATCATAGTATCGTCAAACTCTTTTGATGGACTAGAATAATTCCAGCTCACCCGATTAAGGATTGTTGATCCAAAATGATCCTAGTGTGTTCTCATAATCCACTAGTAATGCCTAGTAGCATACAGTGGCAACCTAGCAAAATAAAAGAAAGAAACTCTAGGTGTACTTATCATGTTATCAAGTCTTGTATCGAGAGTCCCAATAAGATATAGGTCATGAAAACTTACCAAATCCCAAGATCTGTTATATGCCAAATTTAATTAGCTTAAGTCCAATATAAAACTCATGGAAACACTTTTTCATCCTTCATGTTGCCATGGCCATGGTCTAAGGACTTGCTTCTTAAATTGCATAGGACTACACTGTTCGGTTTTAGGCTGGCGCAACAAAAGACTGGATTTCAAAATTTTCATTATTGAAACCCTAATCGGCCAAAACCCTAGACCTAAGGATCACTTGACCATGACATCTAATAAATCACTATTTAGGGTTATAGAGGAATACCTGGAGTGCTATACTCAATTTCTACTAGGAACACAAGTATATACCCTCTAAAGGTGATCTACATAGGAACCAGACCAAGGAAGCCCTCTTACCAAGCTTGCTTATTGGACTAGGACTCTTCTCGATAGCCTTTCTCCCTTTGCTAGAACCCCTACCCTCTTGTAGGGTACTTAGAGACCTCTCTGAATCCTCTCTCAGAATATGATTATCCCTTCTATTTCTCTTCCTATGCTCTTATCATAAAATGATAAGTCTTGTCTTAAAATGACTTCTTGTCCTAAGAGAAGGAAAAGAAATAGGAAAGTTTTCTTTCGGATAGTTTTTGGATGTTTTGGAATCAGATTACTGATGCCTATTTATAATGAGTGAGGGGTGCCTAATAAATATTTTTCTCAACCCTTGATTTGATTATCTAATGATCAGATAGGACCCTTCAAGTAGAAGGAGTCCCTTAAGTGAAAAGGTTTATCTTTATATGCCATATCAAGCGCCAAGAGACATATAAATGTCTCTTCAATTTTTTCCAGCATTTTATACTTGCCATGTGGCAAATAACTGGTCAACATTTGGCTTAAGGGGCATGGGATTTTAATTGATGTATCAAAGAACAAGAAGCCTTCAAGTAGAAGAACTTCTGAATTTTTGAATACGCACCTAATATGAAGGGATGCATCCCTTCATTATGCGCACCACATTTTTTATGCCAATTCCCATCCTTTTGATCGGTCAAACCCAAAATAGATGGGCATGGGGATAAGGGAGAATGTCCTAAATTTTATCTAGAAAAAAGTGATTAAGTGGTAGATGGACTCTTGATCCTTCTGCACCCCTTAATTTTGGCTCACACCAATATGGCACCAAGAGTCCAACTTAACTTGGACTCTTCTATGATTCAAAGATAAAGCCCAATAAAATCTAGATAAAATTAGATAATTGCTGTCCCAATTAAAACCTAATCCAATCTAAGTTTCACTTAAATTGGTTATTCCAAATAGCAAGCTAATTGACCCAATCTAATTGGATAAGGAGTTGGGCTAGCCAACATATGCTAGTATGTTAATTAGCTAGCCAATTAAGATCCTATGACCCTAATATAAATCCAATTAATATTTTTACCAATTCCCTAATGTGTGTGACCCTTTGAGCTCCATGTCTAGCTAGCAGTAGGTCCAGGTCCAAGCTATTTTGATCTAATCAAAATTGATTAACTTAATTAGGTCAAATCGAGCTAACCTAAGTTAGCCAATTCAAACCAATTTCTAAATTAACTCAAGAATCTATCCATTCTGATTCATGAAAACCTACAATATATGATTGATGTCTACCAATGTATCATGCCTACTCAAAAGATGAGAAATTTGATAAAAATTATCAAAGCACCCTTCAATGAAAAGTTACCATGTAATTCAATCCTTCGATCTCCCTTCATCCCGAATAAGTGATGGGTATGGAGAATTGTCAAACCCTAGCACTTAATCCTTTCAAATCTCAATTCGATAATGAAGACTTGATCAATGAAAGATTAGAAATCCTATATAATCTAATCCTTCTTTGATCAAAGACTTCCTGAATCAATAATCGAAGAGACTACATGAAATAAGTCCTCCTCTTACTAGGAGTGATCGATTCCTTATTGATCCACTCACATCCTTCATGCATAATCCACCATATATGAGAATAGCCCATATATGATTCTTTGTCATGAATGAGTATGAACCAAAAATATGGCTTTATGTTCATAAAGAACCATGGTGATCTGAGGTCTAAGGATCACTTGCACAACTTTCACTATGAGAACCATCTTTTGACAAGTAGTAAGACCTCCAATAAGACATTCTCAAGGTGGTTAGTTTAGTGAACTCATTCCTTAATGATCACCCACATCCTTGTATTAGTATCCCTACACAAGTGGCTGTGAGACCAACCACCCTCTCCATCAAGCATACATAGGATGTGCTAGTCTTTCTAGAAATATCGATCCCTGAATTGGTGATCCAACGACTAGAAATATTTTAGATTAGGATTTACAGAAACTTAGATTCACTTTTATGATCTCCATCATAATCCTAATTTCATTGCCCTAAGCTATGGGGTTCATCATAATCTTGATAAGATGCAGCAGTATAATGAATCAACAATTATCTTTTATTAATAAACATTATCATACATGAGTTGAAAGATTATAGAAATGCCTGTACAAAGATTGACTTTTTGGATACAATTCTTTCAATCTCCCACTTGCACTAAAGCTAATCGCCCTTGTATCTTACACCCATACAATCTAAGTAGCGATTAAACTACTACTGTGGTATGCTCTAGTGAATGGGTCTGCTATATTGTTCTTTGTATCTACTAGTTCAATGACAATATCATGTCTTTCTATGATTTCTCAAACAAGGTGAAAGCATCTTAGGATATGCTTGGTCTTTTGATAAGATCTCTATTCCTTAGCTAGCACGATAGCTCCAGCATTACACAGCTTTTTTTATGGCTTCACTTGCAGCTATGTCTCTATCTCAGTAATTGAGTCAGCTATAGTTTGTTCCTTTGTACTCTTTCAACTTACTGCACCACTATATAGGGTGAACTCATACCTTCATATGGATTTGTTATCATCTAGATCTGATTGAAAACTAGAATCCATATATCCTTCTAGTTTCAACACTGATCCACCATATATTAGAAAAACTTTTTTAGTCCTTCTCAGGTACTTAAGAATATTTTTCACAGTTTTCTAATGATCCTCCCCTGGATCAGCCTATGTTGACCCATATAATGATTTTGATGATAATAAAATATTGGAGCATGTATTTGATACTGACTCTTTTCAAATGTTTAAGAAGTTTTTGTAAGATGTTTTAATGGACAATCATTCACCCTATAATTCTGAGATCATTGTAGTGTATCAATGTACTCATAAAAAAAGTTTCATATATTTAAGAGCCTTAGGTAAATTCATTTGTATATTCATGTAAAAAGGGCTAAATTAATGTAATTTTAAGTATAAAGATCTTAGAAGTTGTTTAGAAGTTATTTGGAAGAAGTTTGAAGATGTTTGGAAGAAGTTTGACGTTGTTTGGAAGCTTTTGGAGAAGTTTCACTCGAGCTGACTCAACCAAATAGAACTGATACATTTCCTTGGCATGGCACAAAAGTTTCATGATACATTCATCCGAGCCGACTCAAGCAAGAATCGAGCCAACTCCTCCAGAGTGATAGAAATCATGTTCTGAGAACTCGGTCTCCGAGCCGACTCAATTGAAATGAGTCGACTCTAACAGACTTCAGTTTTTACTTGACTAAGAATCTAAGCTGACTCAATCATCTGAGCTGACTATAATCTGTGGTTTTCAACAATAACGGCTAGTTCCAGAATTCAAATTTCTTGGTTCTAAAAATCTCCTAGTAGCTAGATTTCAACTCCCAAGGAATTCTAATGGATATATTTACCTGAAAACACTTCAAGGAGCTATAAATGAAGGATTTAAGTAAAGAAAAAGAAGGTTTATCAAGCTTTGAATATTTTAAGTGCTTTCAAGAGAAAAGACTCAAGTTCTTCAACTACTTCCCACCAACTTCTTGAGTTATTCTTTGAGGAATTAAAGGA
Source organism: Areca catechu (assembly GCA_021397845.1). Lineage (NCBI taxonomy): Eukaryota > Viridiplantae > Streptophyta > Magnoliopsida > Arecales > Arecaceae > Areca > Areca catechu. The sequence continues at coordinate 130,011,488 of CM038052.1, read as the reverse complement.
ACCTTGAAGAGCATTGAAGAAGTAATCAAGAAGGCTTCATTAAGAGCTTCAACTGCAACTACTCAACATCTTTGGGTTTGTTTTAGTGTTGCTTTTATTTTGTTACTCTACTTTGAGTTGTTTCAAGTACAGCAGGTGGCTGTAACTTGTGAATTATTTTAAGATTGATTAGTTAGCCTTGAAAATTAAGTTGGATTGTTAGTGAGCCCAGGAAAACTAACATTATATTGGATTTTGGATTGTGAGCTCGTAGGAAAACAATTCGGCTGTATTCGGGAAGAATATAGTGCAAATCCCAAGTATGCACCTTGGGTAGTGGACATAGGAGCTGGTTTGCTCCGAACCACTCTAAATTTTTGGTGTTTGTAATTATTCTTGTCTTTGCATACTCATTTGCTTCCACACATAATACTTTATACACTTCACTCACCACACAATGTTTTTAAAAGGCATATGCACTTCACTCACCACACAATTTTTAAAAGGTTCATACTTGTTGAAATTGTTTTCAAACCCAATTCACCCCCTTCTTGGATTGGCCAACTAGGCAACAAGTGGTATTAGAGCCATATCTCAGTACCATTAATCTAATGATTAAAAGAAAAGTTCAATGGCAACCCAAATGAGCACCTCTTTGGTCGAAGGTCAATCAAGTAATAGACCTCCACTTTTCACCGACACCAATTATACTTATTGAAAGGCTAGTATAAAAATATATTCAAGCCATTGATTTTCAATTATGGAAGATAATTTTGAAAGGACCTCACATACCCATTAAGAAAGTTGATGGTATAGATATCCCAAAATCGGAAGAGGAATGGGATGAATATGACATGAAAATGGGTGAATTGAATGCCAAAGTCATGAATTTTCTTTATTGTGCATTGATACTAATGAGTTTAACCAGATTTCCACTTGCACTTCTACAAAAAAATTTGGGATAAAATACAAGTTACCCATGAAGGCACAACACGAGTGAAGACCTCCAAAATTAATATTCTTGTGCATAATTATAAATTATTTAAAATGGAACCAAATGAAATAATATCTAAAATACTTGATAGATTTATAGATATTATTAATGGTTTGAAAAGTCTTAGCAGGGTATACTCTAATGTTGATCTTGTCCAAAAGATACTTAGATGTTAAACAGATAAATGGGATCCCAAGGTCACTATAATTCAAGAGGCCAAGAACTTGAACACACTCCCACTTGAAAACTTCTTGGTTCTTTAATTATATATGAGCTAACAATGCAGCGCTGCAGTGAAGATGACAACAAGAAGAAAAAATCTATTGCATTCAAGGCTGCAGCTGAAATCAAGAAGCAAGAAGAAGAAAAAGAAGAAGAAAGCCCCTCCTCTAATGAAGAACTAGGAGATCATGATATAGCCTTAGTCATGAGGAGATTCAGGAGATTTATGGGTAGAAGAAAGTCAAGGTACTAGAAGAAGTACCTTGGCAAGGGTGAACAAAGTAAGGAGAAAGATAAAGATAAAGATAAAGAAAAGGAGCAATAACCCATATGTTATGAGTTTAAAAGCCGGGGCACTACCGTTTGGAGTGTCTTACATTGAAGAAGGGATACAAGAAGAAGAAGAAAGCCATGATACTACATGGAGTGATAGCAATGAATCTACTTCAAATGAAGAGGAAGAGACATCAAAGTCGGCAAACATATGTCTAATGGGTCTAGAAGAAGAGGAATGTCTTACAACCCAAAATTCAAAGAAGAGATGATATCTAGATATCGGCTGTTCAAGACATATGATGGGTGACAAAGAATAATTCATCACCCTTGAAATGAAAGATGGTGGAATGGTAACATTTGATGATAATGGCAAGGAGAAGTTCATTAGAATTGGTAAGATCAAAATAATCTCTTCTACTTATATTGAGAATGTATTGCTAGTAGACAAATTGAAGCATATTTTTTTGAGTATTCAATTATGATAAAGGCTTCAAAGTTGTATTTGAATCTTCAATGTATATAGTAACTAGCTCTCTTGATTCTAGCATTAGGTCCATTAGTCATAGACTTGAAAATATCTATATTGTAGATTTAAATGATCTAGCAATATCAAGTAGTACAAGTCTAATGGCTTTTAATGCTAAAACCAAGGAATCTAATTTAGTTTGGCATAGAAGATTAGGTCATTCTAGCATGCATACTTTAGCCAAATTGATTTCCAAAGACTTAGTTAGAGGTTTACAAAAGTTTAAAGTTGATTTTGATCATGTTTGTGATGCATGTCAATATGGTAAATAAACTAGTAGGAGTTTTAAATCTAAAAATATTGTTTCAATATCAAGATCCTTAGAGCTGCTATACATGGACTTATTTGGACCAACTAGGATCACAAGCTTAGGAGGTATGAAATATGGACTTGTGATAGTAGATGATTTTTCATGATTTATATGGGTTTTATTTTTGGCACACAAAGATGAAGCTTTCAGATTTTTTCAAAAATTTTATAAAAAGGTTTCAAATCAGAAAAATCTTTCAATTATTTCAATTAGAAGTGATCATGGTACTGAATTTGAAAACCAATACTTTGAATAATTTTGCACTGAACATGGCATTAATCATAACTTTTCAACCCCTAGAACACCATAACTAAATGGTATTGTAGAAAGGAAAAACATAACATTGGAAGAGATGGCCTGAACCATGTTGTGTGAAGGCAATCTTTCAAGGTACTTTTGGACAGAAGTTGTGAACACTACATGTTATATACTAAACCATATTTTGTTAGACCAATTTTGAAGAAAACCTCCTATGAGCTTTGAAATAATAGAAAACCAAATATTCATTACTTTCATATTTTTGGATGTAAATGTTATATTTTGAATAATGAAAAAGATAACTTAGTAAAGGAATATCTGATCAAGGTATATTTCTTTGATATTCAACTACTAGTAAGCATATAGAGTATTTAACAAAAGAACTTTAACTATTGAGAAATCTATTCATATTGTTTTCGATGAGTCTAACCTCACACCTTCGAGAAAAGAAGAGTGTATTGATAATGATGCAGGTTCACTGAATGATGGAGTGGACTTGAGCTTGAAAGAAAAATAAGTTGAGCAAGGGAAGGAAAAGGTAAGTACAGAATAAGATGAGCTACCAAAAGATTGGAGGTACGCACATTCTCATCCTAGAGAGTTAATTATTGGTGATCCCTCACAAGGAGTATGAACTTGGTCATCCTTTAAAGATACATTTGATTACTTAGCATTTGTTTCTCAAGTTGAACCTAACTGAATAAGGGAAGCTAAAAATGATCCATATTGGATGATGGCTATGTAGGAGAAACTTAATCAATTTGAAAGAAACGATGTATGGACCCTAGTGCTAGACCTAAGGAACATCCTGTTATAGGTTCAAAATGGGTCTTTAGAAATAAATTAGATAACAAAGATAATATAGTTATAAACAAAGTTAGATTAGTTGCTAAATGATACAACCAAGAAGAATGAACAGATTTAGATGAAACTTATGCACCTGTAACAAGATTAGAAGTCATAAGACTCCTACTTGCATTTGCATCTCACATAGAATTTAAACATTTTCAAATGGATATAAAAAGTGCTTTTTTAAATGGCTATATTGAAGAAGAAGTTTTGTAGAACAACCTCCCAGATTTGAAAATCACTCTTTTCCAAATCATGTTTTCAAACTAAACAAAGCTTTTTATGGTTTGAAACAAGCACCTAGAGCATGGTATGAGAGGTTGAGCAAATTTCTTTTAGAAAATGATTTCAAAAGAAGTAAACTAGATACAACATTGTTTATTAAAAGAAAAGATGATGAATTGTTAGTTGTATGATGGGTAAACTCACTTTCTTCCTTGGACTACAAATCAAACAAACAAAGGAAGGGATATTCATTAACCAAACAAAGTATATCAAAGAACTATTGAAGAAGTTTGAGATGGAATCTATAAAAGAAATTAGCACACCCATGAGCCAAACCTACAAACTTGACAAAGATGAGGAAGGTAACAAAGTAGATCAAAAATTATATCAAGGTATGATCGGATCTCTAATTTATTTAACTGCAAGTAGACCTGATATGCTATTTAGTGTATGTATATATGCAAGATTTCAATCTAATCCTAAAGAATCATATATACTCGTTGTTAAAAGAATCATAAGATATCTTAAAGGTACATCAAACTTAGGTTTATGATATTTTAAACCTTCATCTTTAAATTTAATTGGTTATTGTTGGCTTTAGCCATTGATTTTGATGACTAACAAAATGTTGAGTACATATTTATACTAATATTTCAATGGTAGTTATGAGTTTCAGGATACAGGCACCTCAAATTTTTAATATAAAAGTTTCATGGCACTCATTGGAAGCTGAGCAATTATCATGATTTAAGAAGTCTTCTCATCAGAAAAAGGCCTCAAAATAGATCAATCGTGCCGTACAAAAAGTGTATTGAAGTTTTATTGAAGATTATTTTGAATTTGGAAGGATGACACATGTTTTTGTCAATCTACTGAGTCAAGTGTTGACTCATGGCACGCTAAGTGTCAACACTTCAGAAACTGGCATGCAAAAATTTTCTCTGGCATCCAAGTATTGACTCATAGAAATCAAGTATCGACTCACAGAATACAAGTGTCGACTCAAGGATTTTAAGTATCGACTCAAGGCCTGAGATTTTTGAAGATACAGAACTTGTCATTTTGGGAGGTTTTCTATCAAGTGTCGGCTCAAGTGACTCCAGTGTCGACCCAGTAGATTTAAATGTCGACTCAGGAGATTCAAGTGTCGACTCAAGAATTTCAAGTGTTGACTCAAGGCCTGAGATTTTTGAAGATACAAAACTTATCATTTTGGAAGGTTTTTGATTCAAGTATCGACTCAAGAAATTTAAGTGTCAACTCAGGAGATTCAAGTGTTGACTCACAGAAATGAAGTGTCAACTCATGAAGACTCAAGTGTCGACTCACAGAAGCCAAGTGTCGACTCACGGGTTTTGACAACCATAATGGCTATATTTTTTAAGAGCCAAAATTGACTCCTACAAGCTCCCAATGGCTAGTTTTGCTCCTTCAATGGTCTAAAATAATTTTTTGAAAGTTTTTGAAGTATTTAAGCTTTACCAAACTCATTCATGAAGTATAAAACATACAAGAGATATTTATTCCTCAAGAACTTCACTTCCAAAACTAAAAAGAGAAGATTCCACTGAAAAAGCTTACAAGCCTTTCATTTCAGTATTCCAAAAGTATCTTTGAAGAGATTCTAAAGAGATGTCAAGTCAAGCAATCATCAAGAGCCTCAAAGCTTCCATATTTCACTCTACAAGAGAGTTTGATTGTGCTTTTATCTTGTATCTCTGATTTTATTCTTTGTTGACCTAGCTTTGAAGGTTTTTGAAAGTAGGTTGTTAAAGGTTGTTGGTGAGCCAAAGGTATAAAACCAACTAGGATTTAGCTTGTGAGCCCAAAGACAAAACAAGTTGTAAAGGTGTTGGTGAGCCTAGGTGACAAAACCAACTTAGGTTTTGACTTGTGAGCCTTGGAAAACAAGTTGACTGTAATCTTAAAGAGATTATAGTCAAATTCCAAGGGAGGCTTGGAGAGTGGATGTAGGTGCTTGGAGTGCATCGAACCACTATAAAACTATGTTTGTGTGTGATTGCTCTTTCTATTACTTGCTCTTCATTCCTTGAATTTAATTTACTGTTATCTGTTGCATATCTTTTATTATTAAATCACATTGCTTCACAAACACTTCAAGATCAGCACATAATTGTTTAAATTTTGAAAGACCCAATTCATCCCCCCTCTTGGGCTCCTTTTCTGGGCAACAAGTGGTATCAGAGCACCGGTACTCTACTTGTAGGTCCAAGGATTTTGAGTGAAAGATCATGGCAGTGCCAATTGGTATGGGTGTTGTAGAAGGACAAGCCTCTAACCATCCCCTATTATTTAATGGCATAAATTACACATACTAGAAAACACGCATGCGTATTTACATTCAAGCCATTGACTATAACATTTGGAGGACTATTGTTAAAGGTCCTCATCAGCCTACTATCTTGATTAATGGCATTCTCACTCCCAAGATGAAAGATGATTGGGATGAGAATGACATTAAGCAAATAGAGCTTAATGCAAAGGCTATGAATCTATTATTTTAGGCTTTAGATCCAAGAGAATTTAATAGAATTTCAAATTATCGCTCCATAAAGAAAATATGGAACACACTTGAAGTTACCCATGAGGGTACTCATCAAGTGAAAACTACCAAAGTTAACATGCTCATTCATACATATGAAATGTTTAAAATGGAACCATATGAATCTATTAATGAAATGTACACTAGATTCTCTAATATTGTGAATGGCATGGAAGCTTAGGTAAAGTTATTTTTAATAGTGAACTTGTTAATAAACTTTTTAGGTCTCTTCCAGCTTCTTGGGATGCTAAAGTCACTACTATAGAAGAAGCCAAAGATGTAAATACACTTCCACTCGAGCAGCTTTTGGGCTTATTGATGACTTATGAGCTCTCCTTGAAATAAAAGATAGTGGACTATGATAAGAAGAAGAAAGTGATTGCCTTCAAGTCCACTACCAAAGAAGAATCAAGTGATGATTCTGATGAGAAAGATGATGATGATGAAACGACTCTCATTACAAGAAAGTTTAGGAGGTTTATGAGAAAGAAGAAATATAACTTCAAGAGGAAGCCTCAAAAGGGAGAGCCTAGTAAAGAGAAAGAAAAAGAGAAAGAAAGGGAGCAACCCATGTGCTTTAAGTGCAAGAAACCCGATCACTTCGAGTTGGACTGCCCCTTACTCAAAAAGAGCAGAAAAAATTAAGAAAGAAAGCCATGATGGCCACCTGGAACGAGAGCAAGGACTCAAGCTCAGATGGAGAGCAACAAGAGGTTACAAATTTCTACTTACTGGCCAACAATGATGAGGTAATGTCTGAATCTGAAAATAAATTTACTTTTGAAGAATTGCATGATATTTTGATGATTTAGTAGTTGAATTTCAAAAACTTAAGATGAAACACAAAGAACTAAAGAAGCAAGATTTGGAGTTGGTTAAAATAAATGATAAGTATTTAATTGAACATGATTGTTTACTCCAAGAAAATAAAAAGTTAAATGGTAAAATTATCTTTTTGGAAAAAAAAAGGAAGATTTGAAAAAGAAAAATTCTTTTACATCAACTAAATATTTTATAAAACAAAACAAAGAAATTTTGCAAGAAAACAAGAAGTATAAGGATGAGCTTGAAAAAATAAAACCTTTTGTTGAAAAATTTACTTACAATTCTGAAAAACTCAATATGCTTTTAAATAATCAAAAAGCTATTTTTAACAAAGTTGGATTATGTTTCAAAACACAAAAACAACAAAAGTTTTTCAAGAATTTCTTTGTGCATGCTTCATCCTCTATTACTTGTTATTCTTGTGGCAATATAGGACATAAATCATATTTCTGCAATAAAAGAAAATTGAACAAAGTTAGAAAAGTTTGGATTCCAAAAGGAACCATTACTACTAACCTTAAAGGATCCAAAATAACTTGGGTACCTAAAGTCTCCACCTGATTTGCTGTTGTAGGTGTGTCTTGCAACCAATAAAAGAAGATTGTCGTACCTCAATAGCGGTTGCTTAAGGCACATGACTGGAGATGTGGAGCAGTTCTCCTCACTTGAATATCAAAATGATGGAAATGTGACCTTTGGTGATAATGGAAAGGATAAGATTGTTGGAATTGGTAAAGTCCAATCACCCCGTCTACTTATACAGATAATGTTCTATATGTTGATGGTTTAAAGCATAATTTACTTAGCATTAGCCAGTTTTATGATAAAGATTTTAAAGTTATTTTCGAATCTTCCATGTGCATTGTTTCTTGTCTTGATGATAATGGCATAAAGTTTATTGGTCATAGGCATGGCAATATTTATATGGTTGATCTTGATGATCTTCCTATTCAAAATAGTCAATGCCTAGTGGGAATGGAAGCCAAGATCAATGAAACTAGTTGGCTTTGGCATCGTAGACTAGGATATGCTAGTATGCATTTGCTTTCAAAACTTCACAAAAAGGATTTAATTAAAGACTTGCCAAAACTTAATTTTGAAAAGGATAAGATTTGTAGTGCTTGCCAACTTGGAAAACAAATCAAATCTTCTTTTAAATCTAAAGGAGTAGTTTCAACATCTAGGCCTCTAGAATTACTTCATATGGACCTCTTTGGACCTACTAGAACATCTAGTTTGCGAGGCAAGAAGTATGGTCTAGTTATTGTAGAGATTACTCATGTTTTACATGGGTCATGTTTTTAGCTCACAAAGATGAAACTTTTTTTTGCATTCATTAAATTTCATAAAATAGTCTCAAATAAAAAAGGTGTTTCAATTATTTCTTTAAGGAGTGATCATGGTACAGAATTTGAAAATCATGATTTTGAAAAGTTTTGTAATGAAAATGGCATTCATCATAATTTTTCTGCACCTAGGATACCTCAACAAAATGGGGTGGTAAAAATAAAAAATAGAACTCTTGAAGAAATGGCACACACCATATTTTGCAAAAATGATTTGCCTAGATATTTTTGGGCAGAGCCATAAATACTGCTTGCTATGTTTTAAATCATGTTTTAATCCAATCTATTTTTAAAAAAATACCTTATGAACTTTGGAAAGGTAGGAAACCTTCAATTAAGTATTTCCGTGCTTTTGGATGCCGTTGTTTCATCTTAAATAATGGCAAGGACAATCTAAGAAAATTTGATGCCAAGTCAGATAAGGGTATCTTTTTAGGTTACTCTACATCTAGCAAGGCATACAGGATCTTCAACAAAAGGACACTTGTTATTGAAGAATCCATCCATGTTGTGTTTGATGAGACTAATCAAAAATCTTCTGGAAAAGAAGATGTTCTTAATGATGAAATAGGGATCCAAAGAACTGAAAAAGTGAACAACAATGAAGAACCTTCCAAAGAGCAAGATGACAATCAAAACAATAAAAAAGAACAAGTACATGGAGTTGAAACATCTTCAACACAATATCCATTGCCTAAAGAATGGAGGTATGCTCATGGACACCCCAAAGAACTCATAATTGGTGATCCATCAAAAGGGGTAAGCACTCGTTCCTCATTAAAAAATGTATGTGATTATTTAGCTTTTGTTTTTCAAGTAGAACCGAAATCTATTGAAGAAGCTGAAAATGATTGTAATTGGATAAATACTATCCAAAATGAACTAAATCAATTTAAAAGAAATAATGTTTGGACTTTAGTTGAAAGACCTTCTAATATTTCAATAATCGGTACAAAATGGATTTTTAGAAATAAGCTTGATGAAAATGGAATAGTTACTAGAAATAAAGCTAGGCTAGTTGATAAAGGATACAATCAAAAGCAAGGAATTGATTTTGATGAAACCTTTGCTCTTGTTGCTAGATTTGAGGCAATTAGGCTATTATTGGCATTTACATGTTTTATGAATTTTAAACTATTTCAAATGGATGTTAAGAGAACCTTTTTGAATGAATTTATTGAAGAAGAAGTTTATGTTAAACAACCCCCCAATTTTGAAAATCATGAATTTCCAAATCATGTTTTTAAACTTTATAAAGCTTTGTATGGTTTGAAACAAGCTCGAAGAGCTTGGTATGATAGATTGAGTTCTTTCTTGCTTAAAAATGATTTTTCTAAAGAAAATGTTGATACTACATTATTTTTGAAAAAGAAGAATGATGATCTTCTAGTAGTACAAGTTTATGTGGATGATATCATATTCGGTGCTACTAATGAATGTCTTTGTCAAGAGTTTGCAAAGTTAATGTAGGGTGAGTTCGAGATGAGTATGATGGGAGAACTTAACTTCTTCCTCGGACTCCAGATCAAACAAACAAAAGAAGGAATCTTCATCAACCAAGCTAAGTATATAAAAGAAATATTAAAGAAATTTGGGATGGAGAGCACCAAGCCATTAGGTACGCCTATGAGCTCCTCTTGTAAGCTTGACAAAGATGAATCAGGTAAATCTGTAGACCAAAAGTTATATAGGAGAATGATTGGTTCATTACTATATCTAACACTAGTAGGCAAGATATTATGTTTAGTGTTTGTATATATGCAAGATATCAATCTTCCCCTAAAGAGTCTCATCTTTTGGCTGTTAAACTCATACTAAGATACCTATCTGGCACTATAGATATTGGTCTTTGGTACTCTATAGATTCATCATTTGAATTGATTGCTTATTCTGATACAGATTTTGCTGGATGTAAACTTGATAGAAAAAGTACTGGTGGAACTTGTCAGTTTCTTAGAGGTAATTTGATTTTATGGAGTAACAAGAAACAGAATTCAGTTGCTCTATCTATGGTAGAAGCCGAATATATAGTAGTTGGAGGCTGTTGTGCTCAAATCCTATGGATCAAACAATAACTTGAGGATTTTGGCATCAAATTAACTAAGACACCCATAAGAGTGATAATACTAGTACAATTAAATTAACTAAGAATTCTGTGCAACATTCAAAAAGCAAACACATTAAAATAAGACATCACTTCATAAGAAATCATGTGCAAAACTCTAATGTGATGCTTAAATTTGTTTGTACCGATAATCAATTAGCTGATGTTTTCACCAAACTCTTGAGGGAAGAAAGATTTTGCATGATTAGAAGAGAACTAGGGGTCATAGACCCTATATAAAACTCTTCCAAACCCTATTCTTACCCAATCTTTTAGTGCTCAAAATCATGTTCTCTAAGTTCTAAATCCTTCTCTAGAAATCCCTTGATTTTATAAAATTTTTTTTAAATTTTTTTTGGGGAATTCCTGGCCAAGTGTCGACGCTTGATTTTTGGCCAAGTGTCGACTCATGCTAAAGTATCGACACTTGACGAAATTGAAGTGTCGACTCACGGGCAGTTTTTTTGACTTTTTTAGGGCATCACCTATTCATTCTAAGTCTCTTATCCTATGTTTTTCCGTACCCTAGTGGTCCCCTCACCCTCCTTTGATCTCGCAACAGTGATCTACCCACCATGCCCTTCGATTTTTGGTAAATCTTTTCATTTCTCCCTCTTTTATTTTGATTGTTCATGGATTCTACGTTCACTTACTATTGATTTGATCCGAGCCCCTTCTCCATTTGATTTTTTTTCTTACTTTGGATCGATTTACAATAGTTTTCTTGTGGATTGATCTAAGTATTACTCATTTCCTTCCATTCTTCTCCCTCTTGGTTCATCCAGTTGGCCGATCCTTGCATTCTCTTTCTCTACCCATCGATTTCACTCTTTTTCTTGATATGTTCCTTTTTGCTTGGACCCTTCTTGGCTTTGCCCATTTCATCACTTGCATTCCTTCCCTCTGTTAGTATTTCATGGGTCCATGCAAACAGCTAGCTTCTAGGAGGAGACCGAGTCAGGGTGAAATTGAAAGAAGGACAAAGGCTAGAAGTGATAGTGGACAATAGTTAGAGAGAGTGGCACCCCCTCATTCCCCCTCGATAGACAGAGTTTCTGGCAAGATCAAAGCTGCTAGTCGACGAGTTGACCTTGGATTCTTTGACCACGAGGGCTTTGGACTGGGTCAGATTCTTGAGGTTGCTGGGCTAATTTCCTTCTGTACCATGAAGGAGAAATTCTATCTGCACCTAATCTGGGAGTTCTATGGGAGCCTAGCATGCAGTAGACTGATATGGAGTGCTATCGTCTGAGGCATTCAGATTCTAGTTTCAGAGGAGATATTGAGCAGAGTCTGGGATATTCCCCATCGAGGGATTGTCACCAGCCCTGTTGAGGATAGAGAGGAGGCATTCTGATGTATCCTAGAGCATGACGATGTTCGCGGTGTGACCACAGTCACTGTGAATTAGCATCTGTTGAGATACTCCTCCTACACCATTTCATTGCCAGGATATTATTGCCGAAGACAGGATGATTTGATTTTTATCACAGAGAGAGAGCTGATGCTGATGGTTTGCTTAACTCAGAGGATGGCTGTAGACCTCCCTGCCTTGATGATGGCCTAGATGAGAGAGGTTGCGACACATCAAAGACTGTCTTCCATATGGGATGGGGCTGACTCGTCTATTCAAAGCTTATGATGTTCCTTTGGAGGGGGAGGCCTCCAAAGATATTCTACATACCGATGCATATGACGAGCACTCTCTACATCGTATGAGATATTGAAGGTTGGCTGGGAGATGGGTGCGTCGAGAGTCTGGTCAGGAGCCAGATGAGGAGGATGAGATTAGAGCTGCCGAGGCAAGTCCATCTGAGCTTGCTGAGCAGTTGACACCTAGAATCGCACCTATTGCTGCTTCTGGATCTGAGCCTGTCACACCCACTGCCACTCCTCGTGCCTCTATTGAGTTATCTTTTGAGGAGTATGTGAGACATCAATTTATAAAGATCAAGAGCGAGATTATTGGACTTGGAGTAAGGACTACTCAACTCCGTATTAAGTTTGAGGGACATAGACTCCATATTATTGGGTAGCATTCAGACATCTGTCAGATGATGGAGGCAAGTTTTGCACGTATCGAGGAGATGTTGAGAGCATCTGGCTTATTTGGACCAGCAGATCCACCTCCTCCTCGACCGGTAGATGATGACGACCACCCAGATAGACATGATGGCACTCCTCTCGGTGGTGATGGTGATGATGGTGATGGCAGTGATGGTGCTGGCTAAGGTGGTCGTGATACAGATGTCCTTGGTGATGACAGCGATGGCAGTGACGACAAAGCAGGAGACTACGAGATTGTCAGCAGAGAGGCTCACAATCTAGATACTCCTATTGTTCCTCCTAGATATGATCAACTTGCCACTGCACCTATATTTCTGACACCTGCCGAGATCCTTCCTCCACCATCTACTAGATCTTCTTGGGTTATACCCTGATTTGGACCATTTGCTAGGACCAGGAGCCATAGCATCCTTAAGACCCCTAGATCCATTGTTTCTAGGACTAGGATTAGTGCTCCCATTTCTTTTGAGCTTCCATCTGATGAGAAGTTGCCTCACAGATGTTTATCATGCTATTTATGTTTATGCTTTTAGATAACTATGTATCAGGTTATGTTTATCATGTTGTTTATCTTTACTATGTATCAATCTTAGTCATGTATTAGTTTATGATATGCAAGCAATGTTGTACTGAAATTCTCATTGAATATACAAAAGCTTGCTTTTATCTTATGATTACTCTTGTTTTTTTATCCATTGGCTCTGATACCAACTGATTTTTATTTATAATTTTTGGATCATAGCCTCTAACCAACCTTTCATGCATTAATTCAGGGGGAGTCTACTCCTTTTAATGTTTAATGTTGACAAAAAAGGGGAGTAAGATACATATATAAGCATTTTGAAATATTTCATAACTTAACTCACTTAGGGGGAGAAAATTTTTTTTTCAACTTTGTTTGGCACTTCTCCTCCATGAAACTAAGTTGCATAAACCTTGATATGTTGAATTTAAAGTGCATGCTCTCTTGAATAAGTGTTTAATATCTTAAATTGAATTTAAATGCTTACATACTCAAGGTTTTGTCATCATCAAAAAGGAGGAGATTGTTGGCTTTAGCCCTTGATTTTGATGACTAACAAAATGTTGAGTACATATTTTATACAAATATTTTAATGGTAGTTATGAGTTTCAGGATACAAGCACATCAAATTCTTAATATAAAACTTTCATGGCACTCATTGGAGCTGAGCAATTTTCATGATTTAAAAAGTCTTCTCATCAGAAAAAGGCCTCAAAATAGATCAATCGTGCCTTACAAAAAGAGTATTGAAGTTTTATTGAAGATCATTTTGAATTTGGAAGGATGACACATGTTTTTGTCAATCTACTAAGTCAAGTATCGACTCATGGCACACTAAGTTTGACACTTCTGAAACTGGCACGCCAAGTGTCGACTCACAGAAATCAAGTGTCGACTCACAGAATACAAGTGTCGACTCAAATATTTCAACTGTCGACTCAAAGCTTGAAATTTTTGAAGATATAGAACTTGTCATTTTGGGAGGTTTTATATCAAGTGCCGGCTCAGGTGACTCAAGGTCAACTCAGGAGATTCAAGTGTCGACTCAAGAATTTCAAGTGTTGACTCAAGGCCCGAGATTTTTGAAGATACAGAACTTGTCATTTTGGGAGGTTTTTGATTCAAGTGTCAACTCAGGAAATTTAAGTGTCGACTCAGAAGATTCAAGTATCGACTCACAAAAATGAAGTGTTGACTCATGAAGACTCGAGTGTCGACTCACAGAAGCCAAGTATCGACTCACGAGTTCTGACAGCCATAATAGCAATATTTTCTAAGAGCCAAAATTGACTCCTACAAGCTCCCAATGGTTAGTTTTGCTCCTCCAATGGTCTTAAACCATTTTTTGAAAGTTTTTGAATTATATAAGCTTCTCCAAACTCATTCATAAAGTATAGAACATACAAGAGACATTTATTCCTCAAGAACTTCACTTCCAAAACCAAAAAGAGAAGATTCCACTGAGAAAGCTTACAAGCCTTTCATTTCAGCATTCCAAAAGTGTCTTTGAAGAAATTCCAAAGAGATGTCAAGTCAAGCAATCATCAAGAGCCTCAAAGCTTCCATATTCCACTCTATAAGAGAGTTTGATTGTACTTTTATCTTGTATCTCTGATTTTATTCTTTGTTGACCTAGCTTTCAAGGCTTTTGAAAGTAGGTTGTTAAAGGTTGTTGGTGAGCCAAAGATATAAAACTAACTAGGATTTAACTTGTGAGCCCGAAGGCAAAATAAGTTGTAAAGGTTTTTGATAAGTCTAGGTGACAAAACCAACTTAGGTTTTGACTTGTGAGCCTTGGAAAACAAGTCGACTGTAATCTTGAAGAGATTATAGTCAAATTCCCAAGGGAGGCTTGGGGAGTGGACATAGGTGCTTGGAGTGCACCGAACCACTATAAAACTTTGTGTTTGTGTGTGATTGCTCTTTCTATTACCTGCTCTTCATTCCTTGCATTTAATTTACTGTTATCCGCCGCATATCTTTTATTACTAAATGACATTGCTTCACAAACACTTCAAGACCAGCACATAATTGTTTAAATTTTTGAAAGACCTAATTCACCCCCCCTCTTGGGCTCCTTTTCTGGGCGACAGTTATTCTGATACTAATTATGGTGGTTGTAGAATTGATAGAAAGAGCACTAGTGGCACATGTCAATTTCTGGAGTTGAACTTAATCTCATGGCACAGTAAGAAGCAAAACTCTGAGGCATTATCTACTGCTGAGGTAGAGTATGTGGCTGCAAGGAGTTGTTATGCTCAAGTTGTATGGATTAAGCAACAACTATAAGATTATGGTATTATTCAATCAAAAATTTCAATCAAATGTGATAACACAAGTATTATTAACTTAACAAAGAATCCTATTCAGCATTCAAGAACTAAACATATTGAAATTAGACATCATTTCATTAGGGATCATGTATAAAATAGTGATATTGAACTTGAATTCATTTATACTGAAAAATAATTGGCGGACATCTTTACTAAACCACTTAGTGAGGATAGATTTCAAATGATTAGAAGAGAATTAGGCCTTTATGATCCTTTTTAGAATTTTGACCTAATTTCATCAAAAATTAAGAAAAAATTATATAGAGAATCCTAATCACTTATCTAAGCTAGACAAAAATCTATTTTAGTATTCTATAAGAGTAGAAACCATTTCCTTATTTTTTGGACCCTTTTTCTGTGTTTTTGCTCGAGCCGACTCGAGCAGGAAAACCTGCTAGCTAAGCCGACTCGATCTGGAAAACCTGCTAGCTAAGCCAACTCGATCTGGAAAACCTGCTAGCTAAGCCGACTCGATCTGGAAAACCTGCTAGCTAAGCCAACTCGATCTGGAAAACCTGCTAGCTAAGCCGACTCGATCAATGGGCCTTTATAAGAGCTGAGTGCCCTAAAATTTCATTTCACTTCCCTATTCACTATTGAAACCGAATCCTAGGGGACCACTTTCCACTCTAAGCTTAGGAACCACTCAACCCTTCCTTTTTCCCCTTAGATCTTGATCCTATGGCACCCAAGAGAGCAGTAGACAAGAGATCCAAGTGGGTGGCACCCAACACTGCACAAGCTGAGAGAAGATCAAAAAGGAGGGAGGATGAGCCGACTCATAAGGATCCCCAAGAACATCAAGGCAAATCATTCAAATGGGTAATCATCCAGTCACTTTTGGAAGAAAAATAGATTTTACTTTTCTTAAAAATCAAGGGTTTTGGATTGGAGATTTGATTGAAACCCAGGCTTGGAAATACTTTTGTTCACTAGAAATTCCTACTTAACCTACATTAGTAAGAACTTTCTTTGAGCATTTGACACTTGGAGAACATCAGATTTTGTCAACTATCAAGGGGATTACAATTTTAGTTGATGAAGCCAGACTTAGCAGGGTTTTATAGTTACCTAAAGTTGGAAAATGTTATTTAAATATCAAAGATAAGCAAAGGACTTTGAGGACTATGCTTGAAAAGAGTAATGTAGTACCTAAAGTTGGAAAATGTTATTTAAATATCAAAGATAAGCAAAGGACTTTGAGGACTATGCTTGAAAGGAGTAATGTAGAGGGTATCACAAATGTACAAGCTAATATTCTTTCTTTGGAAATAAGGCTATTACATAACATTTTCAGTAGAGTCTTTTTACCAAGAATTAGAGATTTGATTGGGTCAGTGAGAGAGATTTAATGTTTATAAGATACCTGATTGAGGGGGAGACCCTCAACCTACTTTTTATTATGATGACCCAGATCAGGGATGAGCCAAGAGGGCCATGGCATGTCTGCCCTATGGCATAGCTTTTACACTTCTATTTCAGGATTATGGTATAGACCTGACTGGTGAGGATAGCAGACCTCTACTGCATATAGATATGTACTCAGAGAAATCCCTACATAGGATGGGATACCACCAAGTAGAGAGAGTCTAGATGAGGAAGACTTCAGGATAGAGGGTAGTACACTTTGATGATTCTGATGAGGCTGATGTTCTAGCTGGTGCTGATGACTCTGAGGATGAGGATGAGCCAGTTGAGGAGGCTGGACCTTCAGAGCCAGCTCCTACTACACCACCTTAGACAGTTCCATTTGAGCCCAGTACGGGAGGACATCATGATACCGAGCAGATACAGACACTACGGGCTGATATTTTGACTCTAAGAGCTGATTTACATACTGTCCAGATAGAGTTATATTCAACGATTGATCTGCTACAGACGAAGATGCGAGAGGGTTTCAGTCAGATTCTAGTAGCTATTCATTGGACCTCTTCGGTTGGACCTTCCAGATCATCGCCTCCACCAGATCATGATGGTCAAGACTTTGGTTACTAGGTAGATGAGCATAGTATGGAGACTCCAGTAGTACTTGAGCTTGAGCAGCTTGAGCAGAGCTTTTATAATACCTCAACTACTCAGATACTCATAGGGACTAGCATATTAGCTCTATCATATGCCTTCACAGATCAATGGACTCCTGTTCTTTCAGAGGCTCCTATAGTACCTCAGCCAAAGCCTACTCCTCCTGCACCCATCAGAGACACTCTGAGACAATACCATAGGACTAGAGTTCCTAGAGCCGGACCCTCACTTAGGACTAGGAACTTGACACACCAGACTCTTAAATCCACTGCACATAGGGTTGTGGCTAACATTGTACTAAACCTTTCATTTAGTGAGGACTAGCCTCACAGATGTTTTTTCTTGTGTCTTATGTATGTTGTGTTTGAATGTATTACATGTATTGAACTGAAGTTCTAATGAAATTTCACTTTTATGGCAATTACAGTGATTTACTCTCTTTTATTCTTTAAATCTGTGATGAAATTTAATAGTCATGGGGAGAATACAACAAAGCATTTCAATCCTTTTGTTGATGACAAAAAGGGGGAGAAGTATAACTAAGATGCATGGAAAATGATATGTGAAACATGGAAAACTATATGAGCAATTATGCAATGTTTGTGCAAAATGCTTAAGTTAAGTGGAGTATATTTTATAGAATTACAATAAGCCTTGACATTTCACTTCACAGCTCTGATACTTTTGTTAAAGCTTTGATAGCTCTGATACTTCTGTCAAATTGCAAAAGCTCAGATACTTAAGATAAAATGTAAAATGAACTCCCATATAAAGCTCTAATACTTAAGCCCTAATACTTCAGTCTATTTCTAAATTGAATGCTTGACAGCTCTGATACATAATTTAGCCTGATACTTAACTTATACAGCTTTGATACTTAACTTGCAAAGCTCTGATACTATAATCAAACTCTGATACAGTTGTCAAACTCTAGGTCATAATCTAAATAGACAATTTGAATTGTTCGATACTATATAGCATTTTAAACTTATTTACTATGTTATAGTTGTCATTTACTTTGATACAATTAAAATATAAAGGTACTCGTTATATTTCCATGCCCAATGTTTTGTCATCATCAAAAAGGGGGAGATTATTGACCCCTGGAATGATTTTGATGATAACAAATTATTGGAGCATGCATTTGATACTAACTCCTTTCAAATGTTTAAGAAGTTTTTGTAGGATGTTTCAAATGAACAATCATTCACCCTACAATTCTAAGATCATTATAGTGTATCAATGTACTAATAGAAAAAGTTTCATGTATTTAAGAGCCCTAGGTAAATTTGTTTGTATATTCATGTAAAAAGGGCCAAATTAATGTAATTTTAAGTATAAAGATCTTAGAAGTTGTTTGGAAGAAGTTTGAAGATGTTTGGAAGAAGTTTGAAGTTGTTTGGAAGATTTTGGAGAAGTTTCACTCAAGCTGACTCAACCAAATAGAGCTGATACATTTTCTTGGCATGGCACAAAAGTTTCATGATACATTCATCCAAGCCGACTCAAGGAAGAATCAAGCTGACTCCTCTAGAGTGACAGAAATTTTGTTCTAAGAACTCAGTCATCCAAGCTGACTCAATTGAAACGAGCTGATTCTGACAGACTTCAGTTTTTACTTGACTGAGATTCCGAGCTGACTCTAATCTTTGGTTTTCAAAAGTAACGGCTAGTTCCAAATTTCAAATTTCTTGGTTTTAAAAGTCTCCTAACAGCTAGTTTTCAACTCCAAAGGGATTCTAACGGCCATATTCACTTGGGAACACTTCAAGGAGCAATAAATGAAGGATTTAAGTGATGAAAAAAAAGGTTTTTCAAGCTTTGAATATTCTAAGTACTTTCAAGAGAAAAGACTCAAGTTCTTCATCTACTTCCCACCAACTACTTGAGTTATTCTTTAAGGAATTAAAGGAGCCTTGAAGAGCATTGAAGAAGTAATCAAGAAGGCTTCATTAAGAGCTTCAACTGCAATCACTCAACATCTTTGGGTTTGTTTTAGTGTTGCTTTTGTTTTGTTACCCTACTTTGAGTTGTTTCAAGTACAGCAAGTGGCTATAACTTGTGAATTGTTTTGAGGTTGATTGGTTAGCCTTGAAAACCAAGTTGGGTTGTTAGTGAGCCCAGGAAAACTAACATTATATTGGATTTTAGATTGTGAACCCATAGGAAAATAATCTGGCTGTATTCAGGAAGAATATAGTGGAATTCCCAAGTGTGCACCATGGATAGTGGACATAGGAGCTGGGTTGCTCCGAACCACTCTAAATTTGTGGTGTTTGTGATTGTTCTTGTCTTTGCATACTCATTTGCTTCTACACATAATACTTTATACACTTCAATCACCATACAAAATTTTTAAAAGGCACATTCTTGTTGAAATTATTTTCAAACCCAATTCACCCCCCTCTTGGGTTAGCCAACTGGATAATAGTATAATTAGATAACATGGGATACAACATATGCTATAACTATTATGCTAGATATAATTAGATAGTATATAATCATTCAAATATTTAATTAACTATTAATTGAATGAATCAAGGTGTCTCTAATACCACCGTAGAATTACAGTTGCATAATGAAAGACCAAATTTCAAAATTTTTAAACCTTAAAATCCTAGTCAACCGAAACCCTAGATCCATAATCCCTTGATTATATCAACTAATAATACAATACATTAGGATATAGAAGAATATTTATAATGCTAATATCTTTTATCCCACTAGGCACATAAGTGTATATCCTCCTAAGGTGATCCACATAGGAACTAGATCAAGGAAGCACTCCTATTTCTTGCTTGTTTGATTAGAAACTCCTTCCAGTAGCCTTCCTCTCTTGCTAAGACCTTTACCTCCTGAAGAGTATTTCAAGACCTTTTCAAAACTTTTCTTACTATATTATTATTCTTTTCTAATTCTTTTTCTAAACCCTTATCTTAAAATGATAGACTTGTCTTAAAAGAATAGACTTGTCCTAACAAGGGAAGGAAAAGAGTTATCAAGATAAATTTAGATGCATTTGCTTCAATCATTGAAGCCTTTAAATAATCATAGAGGAGGTGCCAAAAGCATCCTTTTCTCAGCCCTTAATCTGATATTTAATATATCAAATAAGATCCTTTAAGCAAAAGGAGTCTCTACATAGAAAGGTGCTAAGTGAAACCGTAAACATACAATGTTTCATTAAATATTTGTGCTAAGAGTTGTTTATTGCAACTCTTCAAACTATCAGCATTTTTTCAATCCTTCCACTTGACTTAGGACCTGGTCAAAGCACCCAATAAGCATATAATCAAGAGAGGCTTATCAAGAAAAAGGTGATTAATAATCAAAAGGACTCTTGTTCATTCCATGCACCATATATTCCAAGTGTCACAACCTTTCATACACCCACATGAATATGCATTTTCTATAAATTTTGAGAACTTATCAAACATAAAAGGAGAGAAAATAATCTTTCAACCTTGTTTGGCACTTCTCCTCCATGAAACTGTATTATATAAACCTTGATATGTTGAATTTAAAGTGTATGCTCTCTTGAATAAGTGTTCAGTATCTTTAATTGAATTTAAATGCTTATATACTCAAGATTTTGTCATCATCAAAAAGGGGGAGATTGTTGGCTTTAGCCCATGATTTTGATGACTAACAAAACATTGAGTACATATTTTATACTAATGTGTGAATGGTACTTATGAGTTTCAGGATACAGGCATCTTAAATTCTCAGTATAAAAGTATCATGGCACTCATCGGAAGCTGAGCAATTTTCATGATTTAAGAAGTCTTCTCATCAGAAAAAGACCTCAAAATAGATCAATCAGAGCTCTACAAAAAGTGTATTGAAGTTTTATTGAAGAGCATTTTGAATTTTGAAGGTTGCCACATGTTTTTGTCAAGTTATAGAATCAAGTGTCGACTCATGGCATACTAAGTGTCGACACATCAGAAACTGGCACGCAGAAAATCCTTTTGGCATGCCAAGTGTCGACTCACGGGAATCAAGTATCGACTCACAAAAGTCAGGTGTCGACTCACAGAAATGAAGTGTCGACTCATGGCCTGAGGTTTTTGAAGATACAAAACTATGCCATTTGGAGGCTTTTTGTATCAAGTGTCGACTTAGAGAATGCAAGTGTCGACTCAAAAGATTCAAGTGTCGATTTATATGGTTCAAGTGTCGACTCATAGCCTGAGAATAGGAAAAGGACATAACCCTGATTTTTTGAGTGTTTATACCTTGAGTCGACTTATGCTAATCCAAGTATCGACTCATGAAGACTCAAGTGTCGACTCACAAAAGTCAAGTGTTGACTCATGAGTTCTGACAGCAATAACAGCTATATTTTTTGAGAGGCAAATTTGACCCCCACAAGCTCCCAACGGCTAGGTTTGCTCCTCCAATGATCTCAAACTATTTTTTGAAAGTTTTTGAAGTATTTAAGCTTCACCAACTCATTCATGAAGCATTCAACACACAAAAGATAACACATTCCTTGAGAACTTCACTTTCAAAGTCAAAAAGAAAAGATTCTACTGAAAAAGCTTACAAGCCTTCATTTCAGCATTCCAAAAATTTCTTTGAAGTGATTCCAAAGAGAAGACAAGTCAAGCAATCATCAAAAGCCTCAAAGCTTCCATATTCCACTCTATAAGAGAGTTTGATTGTGCTTTTATACTTGTATCTTTGACTTTGTTCTTTGTTGACCTAGCTTTCAAGGTTTTTGAAACTAGGTTGTAAAGGTTGTTGATGAGCCAAAGTGATAAAACCAACTAGGGTTTGACTTATGAGCCTGAAGACAAAACAAGGTATAAAGATTGTTGGTGAACCTAGGTGACAAAACCAACTTAGATTTTGACTCATGAGCCTTGGAAAACAAGTCGACTATAATCTTGAAGAGATTATAGTGAAATTCCTAAGAGAGCCTAGAGGAGTGGATGTAGATGCTTGGATTGCACCGAACCATTATAAAACTTTATGTTTATGTGTGATTTCTCACTTTATTGCTTGCTCTTTATTCTTTGCATTTAATTTGTTGTTATCCACTACATATCTTTTAGAGCTAAATCACTTTGTTTCACAAGCACTTCACGACTAGCACATAATTATTTAAATTTTTTGAAAGATCCAATTCACCCTCCCTCTTGGGCTCCATTTCTAGGCAATAATTTGTCAACATTAAACATAGAAAAAAGTAAACTCCCCCTAAATTAATGCATACAAGGTTGGTTATAGGCTATGATCCAAAAATTAATAAATATCAGTTGGTATCAGAGCCAATGGACAAAAAGAAGAGTAAACATAAGATAAACACAAACTTTCAGCTTTCATATATTTAATGAGAATTTCAGTACAACATTGCTTGCAAAGCATAAACTGATACATGACTGAAACTGATACATAGTAAAGATAAACAACATGGTAAACATAACCTAATACATAGTAATCTAAAAGCATAAACATAAATAGCATGGCAAACATTTGTGAGGCTTCTCCTCATCAGATGGAAGCTCAAAGTAAATAGGAGCACTAATCCTAGTCCTAGAACTAAGGGATCTAGAAGTCTTAAGAGTGCTATGGCTCCTAGTCCTAGTGGAAGGACCAAAATGGGGCACAACCCGGGACAATCTAGTAGATGGAGGAGGTAGAATCTCGGTAGGTGTCAAAAACACAGGTGCAGTGGCAAGCTGATCATCTCTAGGAGGAACAGAAGGAGCAATTGTAGTGTGAGTCTCTCTGCTGACGATCTCATAGTCTCATGCTCTATCATCACTGCCATCGCTATCATCATTAAGGACATCTGCATCATCACCACCATAGCCATTGCCATCACTGCCATCATTTCCATGTCCATCACCACCATCATGAGTGTCATCATGTCTATCTGGGTGGTCGTCATCATCTGCTGGTGGAAAAGGAGGTGGATCTGAAGATGCACTCGGAGGCAACAGGGATCTCAAGAGATCATGAATCTCAGTAAAGCTCACCTTCATAGAATGTATGATCCCTGAGAGCTGACTATCAATATGAGCTCTCAGTCCCTTAATCTCAATCCGGAGCTGAGAAGTCCTGACTCCTAGTCCAATCATCTTACTCCTAACCTCAGCAAACTCATGTTTGACATGCTCCTTAAAAGATAACTCAGTAGATGCATAGGAGCGGCTGCAGGTGAAGAGATAGGTGCTGGTGTGATGGGCTCAGACCCAGAAGCTATAATAGGTGCGGGTCTAGGAGGTGTTAACAACTCAGCAAGCTCAGATGGACCTACCTCGGTGGCTCGCAGCTCATCCTCCTCATCTGGCTCCTGACCATACTCTAAACGCACCCATCTCCCATCCACCCATCGATATCCCATATGATGTAGAGAATGCTCGTCATACACATCAGTGTGTAGAATGTCTTTGGAGGCCACCTCCTCCAAAGGAACATGATAGGCTCTGAAAAGATGAGTCAACCCCATCTCGTATGGAAGACACAATCAACGCTGGGTAGCAGCCTCTCTCATCTGGCTCAGCATCAAAGCTAGGAGGTCGATGGCCCTCTTTTATGAGAGGCAAACCATCAACACCAGCTCTCTCTCAGTAATGAAATCAAAGTGACCTATCTTTGGTAGCAGAATCCTCGCTATAAAGTGGTGAAGAAGCCGCATCTCTATAGATAGCTGATTCACAGTGACTGTGGTCACATCACGAACATCGTCTCGCTCCAAGATGCATTGAAATGCCTCATCTTTATCTCCAACACTAGTGGCAACAATCCCATGATGGGAAATATCCTAGACTTTGCTCAAAATCTCCTCAGAAATAGGAATCTTAATGCCTCGGACTGTGGCACTCCAAAGTAATCCTCTGTAGGTTAAACTTCCATAGAACTCCCGGATAAGATGCGGATAATATTTCTCCTTCATGGTACAGAAGGAGATCAAACCACCTGCCTCAAGATTCTGACCCAGACCAAAACCCTCACGGTCAGAGAATGCTAAGTTAACTTGCTGACCAGCAACAATAATCTTCCCTGAAACTCTATCAGCTACGGGGGAACGAGGGGGTGCCACTCTCTCAGACTGCTATCCTCTATCACTTTGAGCCTTGGTCCTTCTTTTAGATGCTCCCTGACTCACTCTCTTCCTTGAGGCTAATTGCTTACGAGGACCCATGTTCACCAAATAGAGGAAAGGAAAAAGGGAGAGGAAAGGGTGAACTGGGAATGGCCAAAAGAAGAAGGAAATGACCAAGTAGGGAAAGAGGAGGCCGACGGGAGTAAAACAGTGAGGGCAAACAAAATTGGTAAAGAGAATGAAAAAGAAGGAGGAAAAAGAAAGAAAGAGGCAATGGCTTGATCAATCCACAAGGAATCAAGAGAAAAACCGACCGTAAGGATCGAAAAGATGGGTTCAGCAGAAACAACGAAAAACACAAAGAAAACCTGTGAAGAATCAGACCAAATCAAGGAAAAAACTCAGACAACACAGTGAGGAATGGTCCAAATGAGGAAAAAAGAGAGGATTTAATCGAGAAATTGAAGGGCACGGATGGAAGAACACTATTCCGAGGTCAAAGGAGAGCTTGGGGACCACTAGGGTAGAGGAGAAACAGGAAACAAGTGGCTCAGATTAAATAATTTGATGCCCTAGAAATAACAGATTTCCATCCATGAGTCGACACTTCATATTTGGTCAAGTGTCGATACTTGGCGTGAGTCGACACTTGGCCAAAAATGAAGTGTCGACACTTGGCCAAAAAATCCCAAAAAAAATTCAATAAAATTTTCAAAAATAAGGGGGGTTTCTAAAAAGGGGTTCAAGACAAAAAGAGATGACTTAAAGCACAAGAATAAGATTTGAGGGAGTCCTACACAAAGGGATCTATAATACTTGACTCTCTCCTAATCATGCAAAATCTTTCTTCATTCAAGGGTTTTGTGAAATATCAGCTAATTGATTATCAGTACAAACAAATTCAAGCATCACATTAGAGTTTTGCACATGATCTCTTATAAAGTGATGTCTTATTTCAATGTGTTTGTTTCTTGAATGTTGCACAAGATTCTTAGTTAAATTGATTGCACTTGTATTGTCACATATTATGGATGTCTTAGTTTATTTGATGCCAAAATTTTCGAGTTATTATTTGATCCATAGGATTTGAGCACAACAACTTCCAACTACTATATATTCAGCTTCTGTCATAAATAGAGTAACTGAATTTTGTTTCTTGCTACTTCATGAAATCAAATTAACTCTAAGAAATTGATGAGTTCCACTAGTACTTTTTCTATCAAGTTTACACCCAGCAAAATCAGCGTCAGAATATATAATTAATTCAAATGATGAATCTCTAGAGTACCAAACTCCAATGTCTACAATGCTAGATAGGTATCTAAGTATGCATTTAACAGCCAAAAGATGAGACTCTTTAGGGGTAGACTGATATCTTGCACACATATAAATGCTAAACATAATATCTGGCCTACTAGGAGTTAGATATAGTAATGAACCAATCATTCCTCTATATAGATTTTGGTCTACAGATTTACCTGATTTATTTTTGTCAAGTTTACAAGAGAAGCTCATAGGCTTACCTAATGGCTTGATGCTCTCCATCCCAAACTTCTTTAATATTTTTTATATATACTTAGTTTGGTTGATGAAGATTCCCTCTTTTGTTTGCTTGATCTAGAGTCCGAGGAAGAAGTTAAGCCCTCTCATCATGCTCATCTCAAACTCTCCCTGTATTAACTTTACAAACTCTTGACAAAGACATTCATTAGTAGCACTGAATATGATATCATCCATAAAAACTTGTACCACTAGAAGATCATCATTCTTCTTTTTCAAAAATAATGTAGTGTCTACATTTCCTATAGAGAAATCATTTTTAAGCAAGAAGGAACTTAATCTATCATACCAAGATCTTGGAGCTTGTTTCAAACCATACAAAGCTTTATCAAGTTTAAAAACATGATCGGAAAATTCATGATTTTCAAAACTGAGGGGTTGTTCAACATAAACTTCTTCAATAAATCCATTTAAAAAGGCACTTTTAACATCCATTTGAAATAGTTTAAAATTCATAGAACATGCAAATGACAATAATAGCCTAATTTTCTCAAGTCTAGCAACAGGAACAAAGGTTTCATCAAAATCAATCCCTTCCTCCTGATTGTATCCATTGGTAACTAGCCTAGCTTTATTCCTAGTAACTATTTCATTTTTATCAAGCTTATTTCTGAAAACCCATTTTGTACCAATTGTTGAAATATTAGTGGGTCTTTCAACTAAAGTCCAAATATTATTTCTTTTAAATTGACTTAGTTCATCTTGCATAACATTTATCCAATTATAGTCATTTTCAGCTTCCTTAATAGATTTGGTTCTACTTAAGAAACAAAAGCTAAATAATTACATATATTTCTTAATAAGGAACAAGTGATTACCCCTTTTGATGGATCACCAATTATAAGTTCTTTGGAATGTCCATGAGCATACCTCCATTCTTTAGGTAGTGGGTTAGGTATTGATGTATTGCCAACTCCTAGTACTTGTTCTCTTTCATTGTTTTGATTGTCATCTTGCTCCTTGGAGGGCTCTTCATTGTTGTTCACTTCTTCAGTTCTTTGGATACATGTATAATCATCAAGAACATCTTCTTTTCTAGGAGATTTTCGATCAGTCTCATCAAACACAACATGGATGGATTCTTCAACAAGAAGTGTCCTTCTATTGAAGACTCTGTATGCCTTGCTAGATGTAAAGTAACCTAAAAAGATACTCTCATCTGACTTGACATCAAATTTGCTTAGATTGTCCTTGCCATTGTTTAAAATGAAACAACGGCATCCAGAAATACAAAAATACTTAATTAAAGATTTCCTACCTTTTTAAAGCTTATAAGGTGTTTTCTTTAAAATAGGCCAGATTAAAACATAATTTAAAATATAGCAAGCAATGTTTATGGCTTCCATCCAAAAATATCTAGGCAAATCATTTTCGCAAAGCATAGTGCGTGCCATTTCCTCAAGAGTTCTATTTTTTCTTTCTACCACCCCATTTTGTTGAGGTGTCCTAGGTGCAGAAAAATTATGATGAATACCATTTTCACTACAAAACTTTTTAAAATCATGATTTTCAAATTCTGTACCATATCACTTCTTAAAGAAATAATTGAAATACCTTTTTCATTTGAGACTCTTTTATGAAATTTAATGAATGCAAAAAAAGTTTTATCTTTGTGAACTAAGAACATGATCCATGTAAAATGTGAGAAATCATCTACAATAACTAGACCATACTTCTTGCCTCCCAAACTAGGTATTCTAGTAGGTCCAAAGAGGTCCATATGAAGTAATTCTAGGGGTCTAGATGTAGAGACTACTCCTTTAGGTTTAAAAGAAGATTTAGTTTATTTTCCAAGTTGGCAAGCACTACAAATCTTATCCTTTCCAGAACTAAGTTTTGGCAAGTCTTTTATTAAATCCTTTTTGCAAAGTTTTGAAAGCAAATGTATACTAGCATGTCCTAGTCTATGATGTCAAAACCAACTAGTTTCATTGATCTTGGCTTCCATTGCCACTAGGCATTGACCATTTTGAATAGGAAGATCATCAAGATTAACCATATAAATATTGCCATGCCTATGACCAATAAACTTGATGCCATTGTTATCAAGACTAGAAACAATGCACATGAAAGATTCGAAAATAACTTTAAAATCTTTATCACAAAACTGGCTAATATTAAGTAAATTATGCTTTAAACCATCAACATAAAGAACATTATCTATATAAGTGAAGGGGTGATATGGACTTTACCAATACCAACAATCTTTCCCTTTCCATTATCACCGAAGGTCACATTTCCACCATTTTGGTATTCAAGTAAGGAGAACTGCTCTACATCTCTAGCCATGTGCCTTAAGCAACCGCTGTTGAGGTACCACAATCTTCTTTTGTTGGTTGCAAGGCATACCTACAATCAATAAATCAGGTAGAGACTTTAGGTACCCAAGTCATCTTGGGTCCTTTAGGATTAGTAGTGATGGTTCCTTTTGAAATCCAAACTTTTCTAACTCTGTTCAATTTACTTTTATTTCACAAATATGATTTATGTCTCATATTACCACAAGAATAACAAGTAATCGAAGATGAAGCAGGTATAAAGAAATTCTTGAAAAATTTTTGTTATTTCTTAGATTTAAAACCTAATTCTGCTTTGTTGAAAATAGCTTTTTGATTATTTAAAAGAATATTCAAATTTTCAGAACTATAAGTGACCTTTTCAATAAATGGTTTTAATTTTTCAAGCTTACTCTTGTACTTCTTGTTTTCTTGCAAAAGTTCTTTATTGTGTTTAGCAAAGTTTTTAGTTGTTGCAAACAATTTTTCCTTTTTTAATTTTTTTTCTTTCAAAAAGATAATTTTATCAATTAGCTTCTTATTTTCTTAAAGCAAACAATCATTTTCAATCAAAGACCTATCATTTGTTTTAACTAATTCAAAATTTTCCTTCTTTAGCTCTTTGTGTTTCATTTTAAGTTTTTGAAATTTAACTACTAATTCATCAAAAACTTCATGCAATTCTTCAAAGGTAAACTCATTTTTAGATTCAAGCATTGCCTTATCATTGTTTGCCATTAAGCAAAAATTTGCAACCTCTTGCTACTCTTCATTTGATCTTGTGTCCTCTCTCTCGCTCTAGGTGGCCATCATGGCTTTTTTACTTAATTCTCTTATGCTCTTCTTGAGTAAGGGGCAGTCCAACTTGAAGTGACAGGGTTTCTTGCACTCAAAGCAAGTGGGTTGCTCCCTTTCTTTCTCTTTTCTTTCTTTTTACTAGTCTCTCCTTTTTGAGGCTTCTTCTTGAAGTTATATTTCTTCTTTCTCATAAACCTCCTAAACTTTCTTGCAATGAAAGCCATTTCAACTTCCTCATCGAAATCATCACTTGATTCTTCTTTGATAGTGGACTTGAAGGTAATCACTTTCTTCTTCTTGTCATAGTCCTCTGTCTTTTATTTCAAGGAGAGCTCATAAGTCATAAATAAGCCCAAAAGCTGCTCAAATGGAAGAGTATTTACATCTTTGGCTTCTTCTATAATGGTGACTTTAGCATCCCAAGAAGCCAGAAGAGTCCTGAGAAGTTTATTAACATGTTCACCATTAAAAATAACTTTACCCAAGCTTCTCATGCCATTCACAATATTAGTGACTCTAGTATACATTTCACTAATAGATTTAGATGGTTCCATTTTAAACATTTCATATGTATGAATGATCATGTTAACTTTGATAGTTTCACTTGATGAGTACCCTCATGGGTAACTTTAAGTGTGTCCCATATTTTCTGTGTGGAGAGAAAATTTGAAATTCTATTGAATTCGCTTGGATCTAAAGTGCAAAACAATAGATTCATAGCCTTTGCATTAAGCTCTATTTGCTTAATGTCATACTCATCCCAATCATCTTCCATTTTGGAAGTGGGAATGCCATTAATCAAGATAGTAGGCAGATGAAGACCTTTAACAATAGTCCTCCACATGTTATAGCCAATGGCTTGAATGTAAATGCGCATGCATGTCTTCCATTATGTATAATTTGTGCCATTAAACAATGGAGGATGGTTAGAGGCTTGTCCTTCCATAATACCCATACCAATTGGTGCTGCCATGATCTTTTACTCAAGAACGTTGGACCTACAAGTAGAGTATCGGTGCTCTGATACCACTTGTTGTCCAGAAATGGAGCCCAAGAGGAGGGGTGAATTAGGTCTTCAAAAAATCTAAATAATTATGTGCTGGTCTTGAAGTATTCGTAAAACAAGGTGATTTGCTCTAAAAGATATCCAGCAAATAATAGCTAATTAAATGCAAGGAATAAAGAGCAAGCAATAGAATGAGCAATCACACACAAACACAAAGTTTTATAGTGGTTCGGTGCAATCCAAGCACCTACATCCACTCCCCAAGCCACCATTAGGAATTTCACTATAATCTCTTCAAGATTACAGCTGACTTGTTTTTCAAGGCTCACAAGTCAAAACCTAAGTTGGTTTTGTCACTTAGGCTCACCAATAACCTTTACAACTTGTTTTGTCTTTGAGCACACAAGTCAAACTCCAGTTGGTTTTATCACTTTGGCTCACCAACAACCTTTACAACTTAGTTTTAAAAACCTTAAAGGCTAAGTCAACAAAGAATAAAGTCAAAGATACAAGTATAAAAGCATAATCAAACTCTCTTATAGAGTGGAATATGGAAGCTTTGAGGCTCTTGATGATTGCTTGACTTGTCTCCTCTTTGGAATCACTTCAAAGGTACTTTTGAAATATTGAAATGAAGGCTTATAAGCTTTTTTAGTGAAATATTTTCTTTTTGACTTTGGAAGTGAAATTCTCAAGGAATGTGTTGTCTCTTGTATGTTCAATGGTTCATGAATGAGTTTGGTGAAGCTTAAATACTTCAAAAACTTCCAAAAAATGGTTTAAGACTGTTGGAGGAGCAAAACTAGCCATTGGAAGCTTGTAGGGGTCAAATCTGTCTCTCAGAAAATATAGTCGTTATTACTGTCAGAACCCGTGAGTCGATACTTGACTTCTGTGAGTCGACACTTGAGTCTTCATAAGTCGACACTTGGATTAGCCTGAGTCGACTCTAGGTATAATTACTTGAAAAACCAGGATTCTATCCTTTTTTTGTTCTCAGGCTATGAGTCGACACTTGCACTCTCTGAGTCAACACTTGACATAAAAAGCCTCCAATTGGCATAGTTTTTCTATCTTCAAAAATCTCAGGCCATGAGTTGACACTTCATTTCTATGAGTCAATACCTGACTTTTGTGAGTCGACACTTGATTCCTATGAGTCGACACTTAGCATGCCAAAAAGATTTTCTGTGTGCCAGTTTCTGAAGTGTCGACACTTAGTGTACCATGAGTCGACACTTGACTTTGCAACTTGACAAAAACATGTGCCAACCTTCAAAATTCAAAATGCTCTTCAATAAAACTTCAATACACTTTTTGTAAAGCTTCGATTGATCTATTTTGAGGTCTTTTTTAGATGAGAAGACTTCTTAAATCATGAGAATTGCTTAACTTTCGATGAGCGCCATGATACTTTTATATTGAGAATTTGAGATGCCTATATCCTAAAACTCATAACTACCATTGAGACATTAGTATAAAATATGTACTCAATATTTTGTTAGTCATCAAAATCAAGGGCTAAAGCCAATAGAATTCATGCCCAAGATTTATCCACTTGATTGGTCAAATCCAATCCAAATGGGCACAAATAAGAGAGGATAGGGGATAAGCTTTATCAACAAAAATGTGATTTAATTATAGGACTCTTGGTCCTTCTGCACCTCTTATATTTTATGCACACCAATGTTGGCACCAAGAGTCCCAAGCCCTTGGGACTCTTAGTTTAAGGCACGATAAGGGAATAAAATCAAGATAAATCCCAAATTGGCTGTCCCACTTAAGGCTTAATCCAATTTAAGTTCTACTCAAATTAGTTAGCTTAAATAGCAAGCATTTAAACCCAATCTAATTAGGTCAGGAATTAGGCTAGCCAGCATCTGCTAGTATATTAATTAGCTAGTCAATTAGGATCCTATCACCCTAATAAAAATTATAATTGACTTTTATTGACCCCATGAATGATTTTGATGATAACAAAATATTGGAGCATGCACTTGAGTTACTAACTACTTTTTAAGTGCTTTACAAGTTTTTGTAGGATGATTTTAATGCTCAATCATAACTCCTACAACCTTGTTATATGTCATGTGTAGTGTTGTAAATGTATCATGTAAAGAAGAGCCCAAAAAAAAATTAATGTAGTATTCATAAAAATGGGTTGCTTTTATGTGTTTTTCAAGCTCAAAATTCTTTAGAATCTATTGTTAGTTGAGTTGGAAAGTGTCTTGAGTGATTAAAAGCTGCTGGATGATTTCTGGAGAAGAGTTGAAGATCTTATAGAAAACTCACTCAAGCCAACTCGAGTAAGGAGAGCCGACTCTAGTTCTTGGCATGCATGAAGGATTCTGGCATGCAAAGATCTAAGCCAACTCAAAGGAACCCGAGCCTACTCGTCCAGAGTATTATTTCTTGAATCAGACAAGTAAGCCAACCCAAAAGCAATCTGAGCCGACTCAACCATTCAGCCAGGCATCTGAGTCGACCCTTTAGTAATCTGAGCTGACTCCTCCAAAGTCAAGAAAAAATTAGTTCTGAAAGAACAAGCCAGGTGAGCCGACTCTACTGAGAAGAGCTGACTCCTGTAGAGTACTATTTTGAAGACCTAAGAATTCGAGCCAACTCGATTGAGGCGAGGCAACTCGACCAAAGTGAAGATTCAACTATTTTGAGGATCCGAGCCGACTTGAAGCATCCAAGCCGACTCGAACATCGATTCTAGGCATGTAACGACTTGTTCTATAACTTCATTTTTTAATTTGAAAATTGCTCCAATGATCAAATTTCAAATCCCAATGGTCTACAATGGCTATATCCACCTAAGAAGAGTACAAGACTCTATAAATGAGGGATTTGGATAACCTTTGGAAAGGTTAATGAGCAGTTAATGATCATTTGAGCTTATGAGCAAGAGAGCACTAAAGAGCATTCAAGTCAGCCTTCAAGACTTCACCAACTCAAATCTGAAGCTTGAAGCATTTATTGAAGAAGTTGAAGAAGCCATTGAAGTGCATTAAAGTGAAATTAAGAAGGCTTCTCTCGAGCTGCAACTGCATCCATTAGATAACTTTAGTTTGTCAATTAGTTGCTTGTTTTTCTTAACTCCTTTGTGAGTTTGTGGGTTTTTGGTGAGCCCTGTTGAAAAACCAAGTGTAGGTTCTTGGTGAGCCTGTTGAAAAACCAAGTGTGGGTTCTTGGTGATCCTGTTCAAAACCAAGTGTGGGTTCTTAGTGATCCTGTTCAAAACCAAGTTGGGTTTATGGTGGGCCTGGTTGAAAAACCAAGTTGGGTTTTTGGTGAGCCCGGTTGAAAAACCAAGTTGGATTTTGGATTGTGTGCTTGGTAAAATAATCCGACTGTATTCCATGAGTGAATATAGTGGAAATCCCAAGTTGTATCTTGGGTAGTGGATGTAAGAGTGAGGTTGCTCCGAATCACTATAAAATTACTATGTTTGTGATTGTGCTTTTTCTTCTTTACTTACTTCTACTTTAAATATCTGAATCATAGCACTTACCACACAAGAAGATTTAAAAGAGCACATATCTTTTTAAAGTTTTTTAAATTCTCAATTCACCCCCCTCATGGGAAAGCTACTTGGGAAACAATTGGTATCAGTGCAGAGTCTCTGAATTTTAATTAGAGTAAAGATTAATAGCTCATCCCATAAGTACCTTCTTGGCCGAAGACCAATCCACTCATATACCTCCACTGTTCACTGGCATGAACTATTCTTATTGGAAAGCTAGAATGAAGATATATATTTAAGCTGTTGACTTTCAATTATAGAAGGTTATTCTAAAGGGTCCTCATATACCCATGATAAAAGTTGATGGCATGGATGTCCCAAGACCTGAAGAGGATTAGGATGAACACGACATGAAAATGGGTAAGCTGAATGCCAAAGCATGAACTTACTATATTGTGCTTTGGATGCAAACGAATTTAACCGAATTTCTACATGCAATTCAGCTAAGAAAGTTTGGGATAAACTCGAGGTTACCCATGAAGGAACTTTCCAAGTGAAGACTTCAAAAATTAATCTTCTACTAGACAATTATAAATTGTTTAAAATGGAACAAAATGAAACTATCTCTATCATGTTTTCATGTTTTACATATATTATTAATGGCTTGAAAAGTCTTGACAGGATTTACTCTAATGCAGATTTAGTATAGAGGATCCTAAGATCACTTCCGAACAAGTAGGACCCCAAAGTAACTGCCATCTAGGAAGCAAAAGATCTAAATACTCTACCTCTGGATGAACTGATGGGTTCTTTGATAACACATGAGTTGGCCATGCAACACAGGAATGAAGATGATCAGAAAAAGAAAAAGACTATTGCCTTTAAAGCTACATCAAAAATGAAGAAACAAGAAGAGGAATCGGAAGATGATTTCTCCTCCTCCGAAGATGACTTATAAGATGAAGACATAGCTATGGTCGTGAGGAGATTTAGGAAATTTATGGGAAAGAAGAAGGGAAGGTATCTCAGAAAATTTCACAAGAAAGGTGAATATAGTAAGGACAAGGACAAGGAAAAAGAAAAAGGAAAGGATCAAATGCCCACTTGTTATGAGTGTAAGAAACCTGGGCATATCCATCCTAATTATCCTTTGTTAAAGAAAACATTTAAGAAGAAGAAGAAGAAAGCGATGGTTGTAACTTGGAGCGACAGTGAGGAGTCGACTTCAACTAAAGAATAAGAGACCACTAAAATTGCCAATATATGTCTTATGGGTCTTGAAGATGAGGTAATGTCCCCTGAACCTCAAGTTGAATTTACTTTTGATGAGCTGAATTCTACATTCCATGATTTGCTTTCAGAATTTTAAAAAGTTTGGGTAAAAATTAGAGCTTTAAAGAACAATAATGATTCTCTGTTAAAAGAAAAGGAAGAGATTTCAAAAAAGAACAAGTTATTGCAAAAAAAATTAATTATCTTTTCTGAAAATAATAAAGCTTAGGAAGTTGAGAAAAAGGTGTATCTTGAGAAAAACAAAGCTTTAAATGATGAAAATACTAATTTGAAAAAGGAGGTGGGAAAACTCAAGCCTTTGGCTGAAAAGCTAACTTTAAGTTCAAATAAGCTTGAGTTGATTTTGAAAGAGCAAAGAAATTCAAATAATAAGGATGGAATCATCATAACTCTTTAAATACAAACAGAATTTCAGCTAACAGATTTGTATCTTCAAAAGTATTTGTATCAAAATCTATATCTCAAAAAGCTTTTGTATCAAATGCTTCCACATCCATTTCTAGAGATTCAATGTATGTACCTAAGATTTCAAATCAAAAATCTTTTAGATCAATTATTTCTACATCTGCATCACATGCTTCTACTTCTAGAACCTCAAAATTTACATCTTTTCAAAATTTTAAAGTTATCTGTTATGCATGTAATGGGGTTGGACACAAATTTTTCAATGCAATGTTTTTAAAAAAAATAGACTTGTTAAAAATAGAATAAGAAAGATTTGGGTTCCCAAAGGAACCAATCCTACTAACTTGAAAGGACCCAAGGTAGCTTGGGTACCTAAAAATACTCCTTAATTGTTTTACAGGAATGTCTTGCAACCCAAAATGTTAAGAAAAGATGGTATCTGGATAGCGGCTACTCAAGGCATATGACGGGTGATAAAGAGCAATTCATCACCCTACAAATGGAAAAAGGAGGAATAGTAACTTTTGGAGATAATGGCAAAGAAAAAATAATCGGAATTGGTAAGATCAAAATAATCCCCTCTAATTTTATTGAAAATGTATTGCTAGTAGATAAATTAAAGCATAATTTGTTAAGTATTAGTCAATTGTGTGATAAAGGCTTCAAGGTTATCTTTGAATCATCTATATGTATAGTAACAAATCACTTGATTCTAGCAACAAATTCATTGAACATAGACTTGAAAATATTTATGTAGTAGATTTGAATGATCTAGCCATGTCTAGTAGTTCCAGTCTAGTAGCGATGAATACTAAGACCAAGGAATTTTGTTTACTTTGGCATAGACGATTAGGTCATGCTTGCATGCATACTATTGCCAAACTAATTTCTAAGAATCTAGTTAGAGGTTTACCTAAATTCAAAGTTAATTTTGAACATGTTTGTGATGCTTATCACATGGGTAAATAAACTAAGGAGAGTTTTAAATCTAAAAATATGGTTTCAACTTCTAGACCCCTTAAGCTACTTCACATGGATTTATTTGGACCAACTAGGACCACAATCCTAGGTGGTATGAAATATGCACTTGTGATAGTAGATAATTTTTTTAGATTTATATAAGTCTTGTTTATTACACATAAAGATAAAACTTTCAAAGTTTTTCAAAATTTCATAAGAAAGTTTTAAATCAGAAAAATCTTTCAATTATTTCAATTAGAAGTGATCATGGCATGAAATTTGAAAATCAATTTTTTGATGATTATTGCATAAAAAATGGTATTGATCATAACTTCTCCGCTCCTAGAACACCATAACAAAATGGTGTTGTAAAGAGAAAGAATAGGACTTTGGAAGAAATGGCCCGAACAATGCTATGTGAAAGCAATCTTTCAAATTACTTTTGGGCAGAAGTGGTGAACACTGCTTGTTATATTTTAAACCATGTTTTGATATAACCAATTTTAAAGAAAACCCCTTATGAGCTTTGGAATGAAAAGAAACCAAATATTAATTACTTTTATGTCTTTGGTTGTAAATGCTTTGTGTTGAAAAATAGAAAGGATAACCTAGGAAAATTTGATGCTAAATCTAATGAAGCTATATTCCTTGGTTATTCAATACATAGCAAAGCATATAGGGTGTTCAATAAAAGAACACTAACTAAAGAAAAATCAGTGCATATTATTTTTGATGAAGCTAACCCCTTATCTTCAAAGAAAGAAGAGTATATAGATAATAATGCAGGTACACTTAAAAAGGAAATGGAAGATATGAGCATACAAGAGAAACCAACTCAAGAAGGAGAAGAGATGGTAAGTAAGGATCATGCTAATCTACCAAGAAAATGGAGGTATGTAACCTCTCATCCAAAAGATTTAATTATTGGTGATCCCTCTCAAGGTGTTAGAACTAGGTCATTACATAGAGAAGTACATGATTACCTAGCATTTGTATCACAAATAGAGCCACATAGCTTAGAAGAAGCTGAAAATGACCCTTACTGGATGTTAGCCATGCATGAAGAACTAAACCAGTTTGAAAGAAATAATGTGTGGACTCTAGTTAATAGACCATCCCATTATAGGAACCAAATGGGTCTATAAAAATAAACTAGATGAACAGGGTAATGTAATTAGAATAAAGCAAGGTTGGTAGCTAATGGATACAACCAAGAGGAAGGAATAGATTTTGATGAAACCTATGTACCCGTAGCAAGACTAGAGGCCATAAGATTACTACTTGCATTTGCTTGCTACATGAATTTCAAACTATTTCAAATGGATATAAAAAGTATATTTTTAAATGGTTTTATATTTGAACAAGTTTTTGTAAAACAACCACCAAGTTTTATTGATCATGCTTTTTCAAATCATATTTTTAAACTCAATAAAGCATTGTATGGACTTAAAAAGCACCTAGAGCCTGGTATGAAAGATTAAGTAAATTCTTACTTGAAAATAATTTTATAAGAGAAAATGTTGATAAAACTTTATTTATCAAAAAGAAGAATGATGATATATTAGTTGTACAAATTTATGTAAATAATATTATATTTGGTGCAACTAATGAGAATCTTTGTAGAGAATTTGTTGAGTTGATGTAGGGTGAATTTGAAATGAGCCTAATGGATGAACTAAATTATTTCCTTGGACTCCAAGTTAAGCAAACAAAGGATGGAATCTTCATAAATCAAGCAAAGTACATCAACGAGATCATCAAGAAGTTTGGTATGGAGTCAAGCAAACAAATGAGCACACCCATGAGCCCTACTTGCATATTAGATAAAGATGAAGATGGCAACAACATTGATCAAAAGCTCTATCAAGGTATGATCGGATCACTGTTGTACTTAACCACTAGTAGACCTGATATCTTATTTAGCGTATGTATATGTGCTAGATTTCAATCTAATCCTAAAGAATCACATGTGCTTGCAGTAAAAAGAATTATAAGATATCTAAGAGGAACAATTAATCTAGGTCTATGGCATTCAAAGCAATCTTCATTAAATTTAATTGGTTTTTTGGATGCTGATTATGCTGGTTGTAAAATAGATAGAAAAAGCACTAGTGGTACTTGCCAATTTCTAGGATTGAGTTTAATCTCATGGCACTATAAGAAACAGAACTCTATAGCACTATCTATTGCTAAGACAGAGTACGTAGCTACAGGGAGTTGTTGTGCACAAATGCTTTGTACTAAACAACAACTAAAAGACTTTGGTGTTACATAATTTAAAATTCGTATCAAATGTGATAACATAAGTATTATTAATTTATCAAAAAATTTAATTCAGCATTCTAGAACAAAGCATATAGAAATTAGATATCATTTTCTTAGGGATCATGTTCAAAATGAAAATATTATACTTGAATTTATTCCTACTAAAAACTAACTTGCTGACATTTTTACTAAGCCACTTAATGTAGAGAGATTTGAGTTGATTAGAGAAGAATTAGGTTTATGTGACCCATTTTTGAAAACTTATGACCTATATTCTTCAAAATTAAGGAAACATTATCTAGAAAGCCTCCTACATCAAACTAAGAATAATGACCATCTCTCTTAGTGTATATCTTTCATTTTAGACCATTTCTGAACTGTTTGAAACCTTTTATGGAGTTTTGGTTTGAGTCAACTCGAGCTACAGTGCTCAAGTCAAGCCGACTCGAATTTCGGGTTAGGCATTTTTATATAAAAGTCGCAGAACCCTTCCTAGAGCCTTAAGTTCATTCAAATCCTAAGCTAAGCTCTTATTTATTCTCTCCAAGCTTAGAATCACAAATTCCAACCCTACACTCTCCCAAAATCCACTTTATCCGAACCTATTAGATCCTAATGGCTCTGAAGAGGGCTGTCGGCAAGAGATCTCAACAACTTGAACCAACTATTGAAAGAGAAAGAAGACAAGAAGAGCCGACTCTGATAAATGAAGTGGAGGAACAGGAAGATAGTGAGGAAGACTGAAATCCATCACATGTGCAGCCACGATAGATCATCTTAATGGGGAATCGACCCGTGACTACTGGTAGGAAAATCGATTTTACATTCTTAGAAAACCAAGGTTTCCAAATTGGTGAATAGATAGAATCTCAGGGTTAGGTATTTTTTTGCACATTGGATTTACTTACATATCCTAGCCCAATCATAACTTTTTTGAAAACCTAATCCTAGAGAAAAATAGTGTTATTTCAATTATTAAAGGGGTTAGACTGACTGTGAATGAAGACTGTCTGAGCCAAGTTCTTCAAATGCCAAGCAAAGGAAGCTGCCATCTAGTTATGAGGGAAAGACAATGGACTTTGAGGTTAATTTTAGAAACAAACAATGTGGATGAAGTTTCTAATGTAAAGGCGAATGTCTTATCCTTAGAAATGAGGCTACTTCATAACATAATTAGCAGAATCTTTTATCCTCGCACTGGTAGATTTGACTAGGTCAGCGAGAGAGATTTAGTCTTCATGAGATATGTGATTGAGGGGGAGGCCCTCAATCTACTGTACATCATGCTGACTCAGATGAGAGACGCAGCTAGGAAGGCCAAAGCATGCTTACCATATGGTATGGCCTTCACACTCATATTCAGGCATTTTGGTATTGAGCTAGATGGTGAGGACAGTAGGCTATTACACCACACAGACACGTACTCAGCTAAGTCACTTCAGAGGATGGGTTATCATTTGACTGAAGGTGGTTGTTCGAAGAGGATATCAAATCAGAGGGCTGCTATTTCTTCTGATGAGGATGAGGATGATGAGGAGCCTACACAGCAGTTACCTATTGAGGAGACTACCACTGCTGCTGAGCCTTCAGTACCTGATGTTGAGGAGCATGAGCACATACAGAGTGAGCCTAGGAGTCCTAGGACTTCACCAGCACCAGCACCATCAGCACATCATGCTTCACCAGTACCATCAGCACCAGCACCTGCAGTGACTGCTACACCAGCTTCGG
Organism: Areca catechu; assembly: GCA_021397845.1. Taxonomy (NCBI): domain Eukaryota; kingdom Viridiplantae; phylum Streptophyta; class Magnoliopsida; order Arecales; family Arecaceae; genus Areca; species Areca catechu. The sequence continues at coordinate 129,971,246 of CM038052.1, read as the reverse complement.
GATCATCTGCAGATACCACAGGACCTTCTGTCTCATGCCTTCTTTGCACAGCAGATGAGATAGCTATCTCAGACCCTGACCAGCTCCATTGGTTCGATGTTTGGCGAGCTTCATCAAACAGTCGATACCAAACTTGAGGAGATCTATGATGAGATTAGACAGCTACATTCCAGGATAGACAGTATTGAGTCTACCAGACCAGAGCAATAGATTGACATACAGTCACTGTCAGTCTCCTTCAAGTTAGTATCTGATGACATCCGACAGATTGTAGCTCATAGCATTGAGGAGTTCAGATCTGAGTTGCGAGAAATGAGCTATAGGATGGGATATATTGAGCAGAGCAGGAAAATGGAAGATGATTATACTAAAGATGTGGAGATACTCAGGGCTAAATTTGGCAGATTGAGAGGTTCAATAGAGGCCTTTGCCAATGCTCAGGCTAGTGAGCTCATTGCACTCCACGAGGGAAATAAGAAGATTCAGACTGAGCTGAGCATTATATGGCTTTTTCTATCGAAGCTGTCTTTAGTCATTGAGACTCTTGGAGCATCTCTCAGACAGCCAGCACCTCCTCCACCTTTTGTACCTCCTGGATTATTTGATCTAGAACCCATATCCTCCTGTCCACCTTCTTCATCCTATCACCCTAGACAGCCTCCACCTCACTCTACTAGGACTGGACCTTCTACTAGGGCTAGAGGTTCTTCTAGTCATCCTAGATCTTGGCAAGGTAGATCTGAGTCTGTCAAGGTAGAGTCTAGTGATAGTGAATAGACCAATCTTTTGTACTTTTGTGTGTTTCTATAAGTTCTATTGAACATTTTAAAAGAAATGCAAGTATTTCCTTTCTTATTGTGTTTGCAATGTTATCTATGCATTGATGATTTTATATTAGATTATCAAAATTTTTATGAGAAAGTGAAATTATCTCAAACAATGCTTATAATCTTCTCATTCTGTTTCAAAATTTGAGCAATTAATTGAATACCTTTTTGATTAATGATACAAAGGGGGAGAATATTGCATGGAAATATTGAATGGGAGAATGATATTATTGAATTGTATATGCATGGATAATTGCCAATTAATGAATGAAATAGGGAGAGATATTTGCTTATATTTGCTCTGATAAGCATCTTTATAATTTTCCAAATTGCTCTGATATAATTTGAATGGCTATCTACTACTATTAGCTCTGAATAAGCTCTGATACATATTGAACTTATTTCAAAAGGTCTGATACATTGTCAATATGCTCTAATTCTTTCAAATACATTCTTGGTATACAACTCATACATGTTCATACTTACTTCCAAATATACTCATACATGTAATTGTAAAGTTTTTTCCATGCCCAGTGTTTTGTCATCATCAAAAAGGGGAAGATTGCTGATCCCTTGAATGATTTTGATGAAAACAAAACATTGGAGCAAGCGCTTGAGTTACTAACTACTTTTAAGTGCTTTACAAGTTTTTGTAGGATGATTTTAACACTTAATCATAACTCCTACAACCTTGTTATATGTCATGTGTAGTGTTGTAAATGTAACATGTAAAGAAGAGCCCAAAGAAAAATTAAAGTAGTATTCATAAAAATGGGTTGCTTCTATATATTTTTCAAGCTCAAAATTGTTTAGAATCTATTGTCAGTTGAGTTAGAAAGTGTCTTGAGTAATTAAAAGTTGCTGATGATTTCTGGAGAAGAGTTGAAGATCTTATGAAAAACTCACTCGAGCTGACTCGAGTAAGGAAAGCCAACTCTAGTTCTTGGCATGCACGAAGGATTCTAGCATGCAGAGATCCAAGACGACTCGAAGGAACCCGAGCCAACTCATCTAGAGTATCATTTCTTAAATCATATAGGCAAGCCGACCCGAAAGCAATCCGAACTGACTCAACCATTTAGTCAAGCATCCGAGTCGATCCTTTAGTAATCTTAGCCGACTCTTCCAGAGTCCAGGAAAAATCAGTTTTGAAAGAACAAGCCGGTGAGCCGTGTTGAACCCTGAAGTGATTTTGATGATAACAAAACATTGGAACATATATTTGGTTATCTAACAACTCTTCAAATGGTTGACAAGTTTTTGTAGGATGACTACTTTGACATATTTTTTGAACCCTACAACTTTTATTTCTTTGTGTTGAGTTGTAAGTAATTAGAATCTTGTAAAGAAGAACCCAACAAAAATTCCAATTTTAATCAAAGATAAAGGGTTGCTTCTACTAGTTTCAAGCTTCAATTTTTCTTGATTGTGTTGTAAGAAGATCTGAAGGAAACCTTCAAAGCTTGGCATGTGAGTTCTGGAATATAGAAATAGGTCTGGGTGAAGAACCAATCTCGAGCTGACTGGATGGAGGAACCAGCCGACTCTGGCACTGGCACAAGAAAGAAGATCTCTGGTACGCAGACCCAGTCGACTCGCATCAAGTCCTAGCCGACTCACCAGAACTTGGTTAAGAATGTTCTGAGAACCTCAGGGATCCGAGCTGACTGGAGTACAGCCTAGCCGACTCATCCATAACTTAGTTAAAAATATTCTAAGAATCTCAGGGATCCGAGCTGACTAGATTTCAACCTAGCCGACTCGTCCAGAGTGAACTATTTTCTCAACTGTGGAACCTAGTCGACTGGCATTCAACCCAGCCGACCCGAACTGATCCGAGCCGACTCGAAGAATGTCCGAGCCGACTAGAATGACAGGATCACTTCCAATGGCTAGTTCCAGTTTTCTAATTTTGAATTCCAAAAGTGCTCCAATGGTAACCTGTCACTTCCCAACAGTCTACAATGTTCAAAATCAAGGGAAGGCAGTTGAAGTCTCTATAAATGAGGTATGAGAACATCCTTAGAGAGGCTAATGAGTTATTGAACATTCATTGAACATTTATTGAAGAGAGAGCACTTGATCTTTGAAGTCAGTCTTCAAGCCTTCACCAACTCTTATTAGAAGCTTAAAGCATCTTTTGAGGAAAGCAAGGAAGCCATTGAAGTGTATTGAAAAGCATTCAATTGAGCTTCACTCAAGCTACATCGGCAACCACCAGACAACTTAGTTTATCATTTCTGTTGCTTTTTATTCTACTCTTATAATACTTGGGTTATTGGTGAGCCCGTTGTAAAAACCAAATAGGTTTCTTTGGTGAGCCTACTGAAAACAAAGTGTAGAGGTTCTAGGTGAGCCTGTGAAAACCTAGTGAGGGTTTCTTTGGTGAGCCCGGTTTAAAAACCAAAGTGTAGAGGTTGGGATTGTGAGCCTGAAAAACAATCCGACTGTATTCTGGTTTGGGGGATATAGTGGAAATCTCGAGTGGTGAACTTGGATAGTGGACGTAGGAGCTGGGTTGCTCCGAACCACTCTAAACTTTCTTTGTTTGTGTTGTACTTTACTTACTTTTCAGCTTCCGTACTTAATTCTGATTAATACAGCACTCAACCACTAAGAGGAATTATTTGTGCACATTTTTGCAAGAAATTTTGTAATTCCCAATTCACCCCCCTCTTGGAAAAGCCACCTGGGCAACAAGCCGACTTTACCAAGAGGAGCTAACTCCTCCAGAGTACCATTTCGAAGACCTGAGAATCCAAGCTGACTTGATTGAGGCGAGGTGACTCGACCATAGTGAAGATTCAACTATTCTGAGGATCCGAGCTGACTCGAAGCATCTGAACCGACTCGAACGTCGATTTCAAGCATGTAACTACTAGTTCTAAAACTTCATTTTTGAATTTAAAAAGTACTCTAACGGTCAAATTTCAAATCCCAACAGTCTACAATGGCTATATCCACCTAAGAAGAGTACAAGACTCTATAAATGAGAGATTTGGACAACCTTTGGAAAGGTTAATGAGCAGTTAATGATCATATGAGCTTATGAGCAAGAGAGCACTAAAGAGCATTCAAGTCAGCCTTTAAGACTTCACCAACTCAAATCTAAAGCTTGAAGCATTTATTGAAGAAGTTGAAGATGCCATTGAAGTACATTAAAGTGCAATTAAGAAGGCTTCTCTCGAGCTGCAATTGCAACCATCAGACAACTTTAGTTTGTTAATTAGTTGCTTGTTTTTCTTAACTCTTTTATGGGTTTGTGGGTTTTTGGTGAGCCCAGTTGAAAAACCAGGTGTAGGTTCTTGGTGAGCCTGTTGAAAAAGAAAGTGTGGTTTCTTGGTGATCCTGTTCAAAATCAAGTATGGTTCTTGGTGATCCTGTTCAAAACCAAGTTGGGTTTTTGGTGAGCCCAGTTGAAAAATCAAGTTGGATTTTTGGTGATCCTGGTTGAAAAACCAAGTTAGGTTTAGGATTGTGAGCCTGGTAAAACAATCCGACTGCATTCCATGTGTCAATATAATAAAAATCCCAAGTGGTATCTTGGGTAGTAGACATAGGAGCAAGATTTCTATGAACCACTATAAAATTGTTGTGTTTGTGATTGTACTTTTTCTTCTTTACTTGCTTATGCTTTAAATATCTGAATCACAGTACCTACCACACAAGAAGATTTAAAAGAGCACATATCTATTTAATTTTTTTTAAAATTTCCAATTCACCCCCTTCTTGGAAAAGCCACCTAGGCAAAACTTTCTTGATCAATTCCTTATCATGTGTGATCCTTTGGACTCTATATCTAGCTAGTAGTAGGTTTAGGTTCATATTGATTTAGTTCGATTCGAAATCAACTAATTAAATTAGGTCAAATTGAGCTAACCCTAGTTACCAATTTGAACCATCTTTTAATTGACTCATGAATTCAATCAATTTAATTCATGAAAATCTATAATACATGATTGATGTCTAGCAATATATCATGCCTATCCAAAAAATGAGAAATTTGATAGAAATTATCAAAATACTTTTCAATGGCAAGTTACCATATAATTTAATCCTTCGCTCCCTTTATCCCAAATAAGCAATTGGTATGGAAAATTATCAATCCCTAATACTTTATTCATTAAATCTTGAATCAATAATGAAGACTCAATAGATGAAAGATTAGAAACCTTTTTCTAATTTTATCTTGCTTTGATCAAAGACTTCCTGAGTCATAATTTAAAGAGATAAATGAGATAAATATTTCTCCTACTATGAGTGATCGATTTTTTATTGACCTACTCATAACCTTCATACACAATTCACCATATCCATGAACACCCCATATATGCTAAGTCATGAATGAGTATAAACCAAAACATGAATTTATGTGTACAAGATTCCATAAGGATCTCAAGTCTAAGGATCACTTGCATAACTTTCATTAAGAGAATCATCTTTGGACAAGTAAATAGACTTCCATAAGATGTTATCATGATGGATCATTTTAGGGAAGTCATACCTTGATGAGCTCCCACATCCTTGTATTAGTATCCTACACAAGTGGTCATGAGACCAACCACTCTCTCCATTGAGCATATATAGGATGTTCTAGTCTTTTCAAAAATATCAATCCTTGGCTCGATGATCCATGACTTGAAATAGTCTAGATTAGGATTTATAAGATCTTAGGTCTCACTATTATAAACTTCATCAGAACCTTAAATCCACTGCCCTAATCTAGGGGTTCATCATAATCTTAAAATAAAAAGGATAGACAAAGCATATGATGAATTAAAATACTTTTTATTAATATAATATCATAGATGAGTTAGGAGAATTTTATAGAAAGGCCCTTGTTACATAAGAAATATAATTGGCTTTCATGGTACTATTCTTTCATGTGGCACCTCTTATACTTATCTAAATTATTGGACTTATTATCATTCACTTAATGGAAAGCTATGAATAAGTGATCTCTATAACTATGTCACTTTAAGGACCTAATAATTTAGAGAATTTGAGAGAAGTTTAACCAGCAATAGAAAATTTCTCCACTGACTTCATTAAGTCATTAAGGAGGACAATCGATAAAGCTAGTTCAGGGATGCCTAAATCAGTCATACTGATTGACCGTAGATAGCATGGGTGAACTCGAATCACTTAACGACCATTTTCAAAACTTGATCAATCAATTAGCCAGGTAAGTAAGATCGATGGAAGGGTTCTACCTCTTTCTCTTTCCGTAGACAACAATGAAGGTTGCCAGGTAAGACAATGGCCACAATTAAAGACCACACCGAATGGTTTATTAGTTTTAATTTTGTCAACTAAAAGACTCGGGCTCGACTGTTGAGCCACAATCAAGTCTATTTGATACAATCACATATATAGACTTGATCAATTATAACTATTGAGTTTGATTAACAGAGAAGAATTGACCTAATATAATTCAACTCTTAGTTTGATCTGATCAACTACTCTAATTAGGTATAGTCTATTAAATGTGGATTATGATCCCTAGGTCTTACCTTGTCAATGACCCGATTAGTTAACCCATGCTATTTATTCATGATTTAACATAACAATTATGCATCACATAAGAAATTTGAAATTTAGACCTTATGGAGTAACATCACATGTTAATTAAATATCAAATAATTACTTTTCACTATTCTTCTTCATGAGTTAAATCACACAGCATCCCTACATATCATAAGAGAATCTCGTCGAATGGAAAGAGAGGGGCTTTAAACCTTACCTCCTCTTATAACCGGATAGTCATGGAGATGCACTCAATTCAAGTACTATGCTACCAGGTAAAATTAACTAAACTAAACATATCATATACGTCTAACCATTTTACAACATGTCATATAAGCATATAAAAGAGAATTTAGATGTTCAAATCTAATCTAATTAGATCATTCTTAATGATTCATGACCACCAAAAGAAATTGACATGTAATCATATCAGAATGTAGTTAAATAATAGGTTAGAAAATCAAAACAATTTATTCTAGGATAAATCTGTTCAAAATAGATTTTACATTTCACACACAATCAAATTTACAGAAACATATCCTGAAATAAACTATCAAGAATAATTTGTAAAATAGATCTTGTATCTGATCATACAATTCTATTAGTTCAAAGACGTGCAGAAATACAACATATAGATTTGAATTTATGAAATAGAACCTGATCATATAGTAATTCTATTAACAGAACAAAAGAGGAATTTCTACATAGAAATCTTATTTTACAAAACATGATCATAAAACCTGTCAAATCCTTATAAAACCTTTTCCCCCTTTTGTTTTTAAAATTTCTGATTTGGATTTTCCCAAATCTTAAACCCCTATGTCCAAGGCTCAAAAGCCCATAAAAATTGGTGCACAAAAGATCTCATCACTAATGCTAAGAAAATGCTAAGAACTATTCTCAGCATACTCTGAGAACTGTTCTCAGCATTGGTGCTGAGAAATGTTCTCAGCGGTGGCTAAGAACTATTCTCAGCAAGAGGGCTTCCAAAAAAAAATGGACATATCTTTTTGAGAAAAAAAAGGGCCTGAACATGAATCCTGTAAACTGGTTTGAAAACTTTTTCAAAAGCAAAACAAAAATGATCTGAAATTGAAGAACAAAATCCCCAAAACAGAACCTGCTCTGATACTAGTTCAAGGGTGTTATGATAATCCGGTTCAATTTAAAAATAATTACCGTTCATCCATCAAACCAATTTCAATTTTTGGTTTATCAGTCAAATCAGCATACTAGGGGAAATATCTCCTTGGTTTGATGAAAACTCTGATCCACAAAAAGAATATGTTATTGATTACATTCCTTCGGCTTCGTATCTTCAGCCCGGTCTGAAGAGTAAGCCTATTGATTTTATTCCTTCGACTTCATATTTTCAGCCTGGTTCGAAGAGTAAGCCTATTGATTTTATTCCATTGGCTTCGTATCTTCAGCCTGGTCCGAAGAGTAAGCCTATTATTACATTCCTTTGACTTCGTATCTTCAGCCTGGTCCGAAGACCTGGTCCGAAGACCTGGTCCGAAGAGTATGCCTCTAGATTATATTATCCTTCTCTCGCTTAGGATTATTGTAAGTACTATTTTTCCTTGTTAATTCCAAAAAAATTTGCCTGAAGTGTATAGCTAACATTCCCTCGGGTCTTCCCAAAGAAGCTCCACTAAAGGGAATGTTAGGTTCACTTCGGATCTTCTCTAGAAGAGAAGAAGGCATATTGAACATGTGGGTTTTTTCCAACCCCAAATAGTTGAAGTTTGTTCTGATTGTTGTAACTACCCACATGGTCAATATCCTCAGATTTGATAACCACGGAATAACTAATTCCCTGACCACCACTACTTATAGTTATGAGAAGGTTTTGTTAGCTAACTCCCATAACCGTAAGTAGTTATACTTATGCCTATAAATACTAGCAAGATGGGACACTCGATGTAAGCTAAGCTAATTCGAGATAATTTGAATCTTTCCTTTCTTTCTCACCACACTTTGCTTTCGAGCTCTCCATTCTGCTGCTTGAGTTTTTGCTGACTTTGGCATCAGAGTGTCCCCTACTAGAAAAATTCTTGTCAGGATAGTTGTTTTGCAGGTTCCAGCTGATGGCGAACCGGCAGGCGAACCACTCCATCCGTTGACGAGGATTTAGCGTCAATAGATTGGCATGCCAGGAAAGGAAAGAGATCTGTTTCCCTTGTTAAAGTCTTGAGGAACTATGCTTTGATAAAATTACCTTAAAAATCTGTACGAATCCCGATGCTTATAAGAGACACAGATTCAAATAGGGCAAGTTTTAAATCATGCATTCCCTCATGATAGACTCAATAAAATAATAAAGAACCAGGACTCAGAGATTGAGAAATCCCTTATCAAGGACATGCACGCATTTCAAAGTTTTAGATCTAAAGCAATGAAGAAAAAAATAAATCCTATGATAGTAATTACTATTTCCAGCATAATGAGTTCACTTATCCTTAGAAGATGTGGCCTGGATGATCAAAGGTCAATCGTCCATAACAGGCATCAAGAGCACTAGTAGATGGCTAGGATCCCTTCAAGGCTCGGTACCGGAAAGGACCTAACACAATTAACCTCGGATTAGCCCAAGTAAGGCAATCAAAGCCAAAAACATAACCTAACTTAAAGTAAACAGGATTTATTCCAAGCTGGAATAAATCTAGGATATATGTGGAATAGCTGGAATAGCTAGAATAGCTATTCCGGTCTTCTTCAACAGCAGCTTCATGGAATAGGGGATCTGGGCGGCTCTCGGTGGAGTGGTGGCTCGGAGAAGACGATGGCGATGGGGAGGTCGGGCTCCGATGGAGATCGGCCCGGCAGACGTCTGGCACGATCACTAAGACCCGAGGAGTAGGGGGAGGGAAGATGCACCTGGTTCGGGCAAGCGCTCCGTGGAGGAAAGCTGGGACTGTTGACAGTGTCACGGTGGACCGGAGGAGGGATGCCTGGTGATGGGAGGCCGGAGGAGGGAGGTCCGACGATGGAAGATGGAGGAGAGGGGATCTGGCTTCGTGAAGACCGAAGGAGGCACTGTTGGTGCTCGAGAGGATAGGGTGAGGGAGATCCAATGATGGGAGGGGCCGGAGGAGGGAGAGCCGGCGACGGAAGGACCGGACGAGGGGGTTCGGATGACGGGAAATCGAAGGTGGATGTCTGGTGTCAAGAAGACCGGAAGAGGGTAGGCTAGCTACGGGAGGACCTTAGGAGGATAGGCCTGGTGTCTGGAAGGCCGGAGGAAGGAGTGGGCCGGAAAGGTAAGCTTGGCATCTCAGGCAACGGGTGCAGTAGCTTCTTCTCGGTGGTGGGGGTAACAGTGGGCTTTGGGGAAGACGATGGACCTTTGGAAAACATGGTGGAGCTTGGAGCAGGGGAGTTGTTTTATAGTGAGACGAAGGAGATCGGTCATGGGAAGATGAAGCAGCGACGATGGAGATCGATGGAGGTAGATGGGGAGGCGCTTTTGGAGAAGACGATGTCGTTGTGGAAGGAAGGTAGCGGTGGAACGATGGATATAGATGAGGCCTCTTACCTCTCAACGTTGCAGTCACGACGAAGGCTTTGGACAGGGCCTCTCACCCCTCGACGTTGCAGTGGCAACGAAGTCAAGAACGAGACTCAATCGAAGAAGAAGAAGTTGAAGCTTTCATTACAATTCATCATGCTCTGTACAAAGATCGAGCCCTCATTTATAGGCATCGAACGGATTTCTAGAACCACCTAAAACTAGCTTAAGTGTTAACCAATCCAAGGATTAGTTACAGGATCCTAACTAATCAAGAACATGGCTGCAAAGTTTATTGCAGCCACGACTTCCAAATATTCCATGGGATTTTTTTCTTTTTCATATATATTTTTTAATTACAAAAACTGAAGCAAAATAAATTTGGAAATTTTTTGATACCTGGGATTCAGTTTGATTGTCTTGAGTCGGCTTACCAGTCTCGGGTCAGCTCGATAGTGCAGATCCTATGCTCCTTGTTCTGTGATCTAAATGGGTTCTTGAGGCTTGGTCTTGGTCTTGGTGTCCCCACCATTTCTTCTGGGGTGGGAGGAACTCAACCCCGATGAGTAAGGGTCTGTTTGGCTTTGATACTCTTCCAAGAGGTCCGGATCACTGCGTTGTAGGTCCTCTCTGGTAATCCACAATTTCTCTGATTCGGGATGACCTTGCAATCTTACCAAGTAGCGCTGATAGCCATTCCATCAGGTACTGACAACTTGATCATCCAGGATTCGCTCGATCTTCTCTCTTCGCTCAGGCCATTTTTGTGGACATTCCAGGGTAGGTTATCTCTCAAGTAAAAGGTCAAGCCCGAATGCCTCACTAGGAATTACAGACGGTTCCCTGTACTCAGTTGATCAAAAACGTTGAAAGTGGAGCTAATACCTAAATCAAGGGATAACTCGAGCACATAGGCATTGGGTCCAATTTTCTTAATAATTTTATAGGGTCCAGCACTTCGGGAATGCAGATTCTTGACAGTTCCAGGAGAAAACCATTTAGGTCTGAGTCTTATCATGACGAAGCCCCCTACAGAAAATTCTTTGAAACGTTTTCCAGAATCAACGTGTCTTTTATAAGCATCGTTATTCATTTTGATATTTTGGGTGATTTCCTTATGCAAATTTATAATACGCTGTGCAAAAGATTCGGCTGACTCGGATACTCTAGCATGCAATGGCAAGGGAATCAGATCAAGTGGTTTATTGGGTTGGTACCCATGGACAATCTCGAAAGGGCTCTTATCGGTGGTCTTATTAATAGAATTGTTGTAGGCGAACTCGGCTTTAAGTAACAGCAGATCCCAATTCTTAATGTTTTCGCCTACAAGGCACCTAAGCAGGTTTCCAAGGCTTCGATTCACTACTTCGGTCTGGCCATCGGTTTGGAGGTGATATGTAGTAGAAAACTTCAACTTAGTCCCTAACATATGCCAGAGGGTTTTCCAAAAGTAACCGGTGAACCTTACATCCCTATCAGACACAATCATTTTAGGTAGGCCATGTAATCGAACTATCTTATCCAGAAAATCTTAGCTATCTTAGAAGCATCATAAGTCTAACTACATTATAGGAAATGGGCCATTTTAGAAAACCTATCAACCACAACAAAAATGGAGTCATGTTTCCTCTGGGTTCTAGGCAATCCTAACACAAAATCCATACTCAAATCTTGCTAGGGACAATCAGGATTGGGCAAAGGGGTATACAAGCCGGTGTTCTATTTTTCCTGTTTGGCAACAGCGCAGGTTCTACACCTAGCTATGATCAGGGCTACATCCCTCTTCAGACTTGGCCAAAAGAAATGTTCTTCAACAGCTAAGATGGTTTTATTCCTACCAAAATGTCCTGCTAAACCTCCCGCATGGGTCTCCCAGATTAAAAACTCTCTCAAAGAAGTTCTTGGGATGCATAACTTACTTTCCTTGATCAGATAACTATCTAACAGGATATAATGGCTGTATTCTCTAGATGGTCTTAAACTCAAAGTTTGGTGAATCTTCTTGAAATCGGGATAGGTATCGTACTGCTCTTTGATTTGGTCAAATCCTACAACCTCAATTTGAATGGTACTTAGAAGCAAGGATCGTCTGCTAAGGGCATCGGCTACGTTATTTTCAGTTCCGGCTCAGTGTTTCAGTACAAAGGTATAAGCCTGAATATACTTTACCCACTTAGCATATCTAGGGTTTAACTTTTTCTAGGAATTCAGGTATCTCAATGCCTCATGGTCAGAGTACAGCACAAACTCATGCGGCAACAGGTAGTGTCTCCAATACTTCAGTGCTTGTACTAAGGCATAGAACTCCTTATCATAGGTCAAATACCTAAGCTTAGCCTCATTTAATTTTTCACTGAAAAAGCCTATCGGGTGGTTCTCTTGGCTTAGGACTCCTCCTATTCCTACACCTGAGGCATCACAAGCTACCTTGAACACTTTGAAAAAGTTGAGCAATCTCAAAACTGGTGCTTGGGTCATCTTTTTCTTAAGTTCTAGGAAGGCTCTATCGGTAGATTTGGTCCACTTAAAGGTTCCCTTCCTAATGCAGTCGGTGATGGGTGAGACAATGGTGCTAAAATCCCGAATAAATTGCCTATAGAAAGTGGCTAGGCCATGGAAACTACAGACATCAAAAACAGTAGTTGGTACTAGCCACTCAACTATCGACTTAATCTTTTGTGGATCAGCTGATACTCCTTCGAGGGTTATGACAAATCCTAAGAAGATGACTCTATGGGTCAAGAACTCACATTTTCCTAGATTGGTATAGAGACTATCTTTCCTAAGGGCCATACAAACTTGTCTTAGGTGGTCTAAGTGGTCCTCTTTGGTTCTGCTATAAATTAGGATGTCATCAAAATAGACTACCACAAACTTTCCTATGAACATCCTAAGGACCTGGGTCATAATCCTCATGAAAGTACTAGATGCATTAGACAGGCCAAAAGGCATTACTACCCACTCATACAAACCATCCTTAATCTTAAAGGCTGTTTTTCACTCATCCCCGGGTCTGATTCTAACATGATGGTAGCCACTTTTAAGGTCAATTTTGGAAAAGATGGTGGCTCCTACCTTCATGTCTAACAGGTCATCTAGGTAGGCTATGGGAATCTATACTTGATGGTGATCTTATTTATGGCACGGCTATCCACACACATCCTCCACATGCCATCTTTCTTATGTGTCAATAGGGCTAGGACGGTGCAAGGACTTAAGCTTTCCCTAATGAAACCTTTCCTCAACAGCTTACTAACTTGCTTTTATAACTCTTGGTGCTCAGTTGGGTTCATCCGGTAATGGGGCAAGTTAGGCAAGGTGGATCCTGGGACAAGGTCTATGGCATGCTGGATGTCCCTAAGTGGTGGAAGTTGGTCAGGCAGGTCATCTGGAAAAACATCTTGGAATTCCTCCATAACTTTTATAACTTCCTGGGGGTGTTCTCCTAAGGCTGGTTTCCTAATTTTCTTGGTGGTCAAAATCCAGATAGGTGATCCCTCAGCAATTTCTCTCTTAAGCTCTTTGGCACTAATCAAATGCAATCCAGGTTTTTTTTCCTTTAAAGAGCTGGCTCCTTTCTTAACTTCATCCTTAGGGGGAACAGGGTTGATCACTATCTTCTTCCTTAGATGGTTAAATGCACAGGAATTGGTCTTACCAAATAGGGTGGCATCATGATCATACAGCCAAGGTCTCCCTAATATAATGCTGCTTACCCCCATAGGTAACTGTTGACTCTAGTCTTGATTTTGATGATTGACAAAATATTTAAGTATATATGAGTACTAATTGTGTTTTAAGTGTATTTCTTAGATCTTAGTACTCAACCATGTTGAATGAAGAAATGCTTGTATTTCAGTTGAAAAAGTCCTTAAATTAATGGAAAATCAAATATATGGACTTTGGAATTAATATGAAAGGATTTGAAGATGGTTCAGCAAAACTGGCACGGCAAAATTTCAGTGGCACGCTTCAGAGGTCGACACCAGAGGTCGACACCTGTCCAGAGGTCGACACCTGAGGTCAACACCTGTCCAGAGGTCGACACCAGAGGTCGACTCATAGCCTGAGAATTCAAACTGGGCAGAACTATAGTTTTCTGGATTTTTGCCTAAGATAAACTGGAGGTAGACTCATGAGGTCGACACTTGATCCAGAGGTCGACTCATGAGGTCGACTCATGGTATAACGGCTAGTTTTTCTGAACTTCTTATTTGATTTCTAACGGCCATAAACGGCCATATTTTTGATTCTAACGGTCTTGTGGAGTTGTTTCAGCATGAATGAGGTATTTAACCTCCACCAAACTTCAAAAAAGACATGGAGACAAGGTGAAAAGGATTAGAGTGAAAGTAAAAAGCCTTCAATCAATTCCAAGCCAAAAAGAGTGAGAAATCCAAGAGATTCCTTAGCCAAAGCTTTCCATCTTTGAGGAATCCAACTTTCAAGAGTTTGGCATTTGATGAGGTCCAAGATTCCAAGAGAAAGGCTTGAAGAGTCTCCATCAAGAGCTACATCGAATTACCTTTTGCTCAAAAAGGAGTTTGTATTGTTTTTTATTCATTGTATTCAAATTCTATTTATGGTAGGCTAGTTTCAAGGGAATTTGAAACTAGTGTGAGGTTTGTTGGTGAGCCAATTGATAAAACCAACTAGGGTTGCTTGTAAGCCCGAAGCCAAACAAGTGAGTGAGGTTTGTTGGTGAGCCAATTGATAAAACCAACTAGGGTTGCTTGTAAGCCCGAAGCCAAAACAAGTGTGTGAGGTTTGTTGGTGAGCCAATTGATAAAACCAACTAGGGTTGCTTGTAAGCCCGAAGCCAAAACAAGTGTGTAAGGTTTTGACTTGTGAGCCTGGTAAAACAAGTCGGCTGTAATCTAAAGATTATAGTGGAAATTCCCAAGTGGAGCTTGGGGAGTGGATGTAGGTGCTAGGTGCACCGAACCACTATACTTCTTGTGTGTTTGCATTGCTTTACTCTTTATCTTCTTTTGCTCTTTAATTGTTATTTTATTTCATTGCTTCCGTTGCACAATTATTTGAGCACTATCACTCTTCACCTTAAAACTTGATAGCACATATATTGCTTTAATTTTTTAAATACCCAATTCACCCCCCCTCTTGGGCACCATATCTGGGCAACAAGTGGTATCAGAGCTCGGTGCTCTGATTGAAAATCTAACGATTTTGAGCTAAAGATTATGGTAACCCTTGTAGGTATTAGTGTTAGACCACCATTTTTCAATGGCATAAATTACATATTTTGGAAACTCGCATACGCATCCATATTCAATCTATTAGTTATCATCTTTGGAAAACCATTATTAGTGGTCCTCATATTCCTTCCATTTTGGTTAATGGCATTTCCATTCCAAAGCTCGAAGAGGATTGGAATGAATATGACATTAAACAAATTGAACTCAATGCTAAAGCAATGAACTTGCTTTATTGTGCATTGGACTTAAATGAATTTAATAGAGTTTCTACATGCTCATCAGCGAAGGAAATATGGGACACACTTGAAGTTACTCATGAGGGTACTCTTCAAGTGAAGAACACTAAATTAATTTGCTTATACATTCTTTTGAAACTTTTGAAATGATGCATTATGAATCTATCTGATATGTTTTCAAGATTTATGACTATTATTAATGAATTAAAAAGTCTTGGCAAAATCTATACTAATGCTGATTTGGTGAACAAAATTCTTAGATCCTTGCCAAAATCATGGGATCCAAAGGTGACGGCGATCCAAGAAGCTAAAGATGTAGAAACCTTACCTTTGGAGGAGCTTATCGGTTCACTCATGACCTATGAGTTGAACTTATGGCAAAGGATAGTGGAAGCTGACACAGAAAAGAAAATAATAGCTCTCAAGGCCAAAAGGAAATTCAAGGCAATGATGGCAACTTGGAGCGATAGCGAAGATTCAAGTACGGATGATGAAGTTGCCCATCTTTGTTTCATGGCTAATGAGAAAAAGGTATATGCTAAAATAATTATGATTTTACCTTTAAAGAATCACATGATGCATCTAATGATCTTGTGTATGAATACAGATTGCTAAAAATTGAGCACAAGAAATTAAATAGCCATGTAGATTCATTTTCTCTTGACAACACCAATCTTGCAAATAAAAATGATGATTTAAATGCCAAGATTGATATTTTGAAAAATGAAAAGAATAATTTTTCTAAAGAAAAAGAATTTTTAGAAAAAGAAAATGTTATTTCAAAAGATTTATGTAAAAAAGTTTTTAATGAGAAAAATATTTTGATTGAGGAAAAGAAGCAAAAACTCTTGAAGAACTTCAATTTTCCTGCTTCTTTCAATTCTTCTTATAAATGTGGTTTCAATGCTTATCCTTCTAGAAAAGTTTGGGTTCCAAAAGGAACCATAATTACTAATCATAAAGGACCCAAGAAAGTTTGGGTACCAAAAGTGTCCACTTAATTTGTTTTGCAGGAATGTCTTGCAACCCAACATGTAGAAAGGATGTTCTTGAAAAGAGGTTGTACAAGACAATTTAAAGAAGTGGACAAGCTATATTTGGACTAAATGGTAAAAGGAAGGATTATGTATATTGGTAAATTCTAAACATCTCCTTCCATAATTAAAATTGTAGATTAATTTTATTGCATCAATTACTTTGAAAAATTGTTTTAAATAGTTAATTAGAATCAAGTTTGGACTTATCATCATTGGCTATGATCATGAACTTTTTGGTGTTGATGAATTTCATGCTATCATGATTAAATCTATGATTGTAAGACCTTCACTTGATTTTGATTAATGTATTTCATGAAAAATATTTTTAAAGATGCATATTGATTTGAAAAATATTTTAATTGATTGATTAGAATCAAGCTTAGACTAATAATCATTTGTTGTGATCATGACCATTTTTGATGTTGATGGATTTCAAGCTCTCATGGTCAAACTTGTGATTATTAGATCTTCACTTGATTTTGATTAATATAATTTCTAAATTATTTCAAGTGAAATGCTATGATTTATATGTTTTTATTTTTTGGCATCTATGCATAATCTAGAAATGATTTGGATCAAGTATAGAACTAGCAGTTAAGGGTTACTTTTAAGAAGAAGGTATGCTTATTGACAAACCCTTGCTCTAATAGCTAGACTTGATATCATATTACTTCTAGCATTTGTATGGATATCAAATCATCTTAAATGAATTTGAAATAATGCTAAATATTTTTATGCGATATAAATGTTTTGTATTTTGAAAATCATGAATATCTTGAAAAATTTCAAATCTTGATGCATAAGCTTTCATATTTTATTCCTGAAATAAATGTATATTTTAAAGAAGGAATAACATTCAGGGGGAGCATCCAAAGATTTGTTATCATATTTGATGCTTTGAATATCTTGTTGATATCATGCTTTGCTTATATTGCTCTAGTACTCTTCTTGTTTTCAAATCTAATTCTTTGGAGGAGTTACATTCAAATGGTATCATATTCTATTAGCATCAAGATTTTTTTAAGAATTCCTAGTAACCGCTTCGGATTGGGTTAGTCACCATGGCCGTCCGGTCATAGGAGATAAGTAGGGCTTAAAGACCCTCTCTTCCCATTCAACGGGCTCTCTTATGACGTGTAGGGGTGCCGCTGTGACCTTATCCCATGAACAAGTAAGGCGAATGGATATATACTTCAAATCATTTCTTGCATGTGCTTACATTCTTTGGTATCTTGTTCAATTTATATCATATTCAATTGATATCATAATTGATTTTGATGACCTACTTGCTATTCTTTCCAACTTCATTCCACTTTGTATTGCATTTCATCCTTTTTCATGATGTCAAAAAGGGGGAGAAAATTGTTAAGTATGAAAAGGGGAAGATTGGATAAACATGAAAAATCTTTTGAGAAATGAAAGAAAGTGCAAAAGGGGAGAAGAATGTAAAAATTTTTATCTAAAGGAAAGAATTAGTAAGAAGAAGAAATTTTGAAAATTTTAAAATTTTCTTTTGCATATTTTAAAAAAAAAAATATTTTTGAAGATTTTTGGATCATATTTGAGGGGGAGCTTGGTGCTTATTGTTTTGAGCTTACATGTTTATCTTATTGTTAATCTTTTTAAGCTTACCCTATTCATATACTTAAAGGTTTTGTCATCATCAAAAAGGGGAAGATTGTTGACTCTAGTCTTGATTTTGATGATTGACAAAATATTTAAGTATATATGAGTACTAATTGTGTTTTAAGTGTATTTCTTAGATCTTAGTACTCAACCATGTTGAATGAAGAAATGCTTGTATTTCAGTTGAAAAAGTCCTTAAATTAATGGAAAATCAAATATATGGACTTTGGAATTAATATGAAAGGATTTGAAGATGGTTCAGCAAAACTGGCACGGCAAAATTTCAGTGGCACGCTTCAGAGGTCGACACCAGAGGTCGACACCTGTCCAGAGGTCGACACCTGAGGTCAACACCTGTCCAGAGGTCGACACCAGAGGTCGACTCATAGCCTGAGAATTCAAACTGGGCAGAACTATGGTTTTCTGGATTTTTGCCTAAGATAAACTGGAGGTCGACTCATGAGGTCAACACTTGATCTAGAGGTCGACTCATGAGGTCGACTCATGGTATAACGGCTAGTTTTCTGAACTTCTGATTTGATTTCTAACGGCCATAAACGGCCATATTTTTGATTCTAACGGTCTTGTGGAGTTGTTTCAGCATGAATGAGGTATTTAACCTCCACCAAACTTCAAAAAAGACATGGAGACAAGGTGAAAAGGATTAGAGTGAAAGTAAAAAGCCTTCAATCAATTCCAATCCAAAAGAGTGAGAAATCCAAGAGATTCCTTAGCCAAAAGCTTTCCATCTTTGAGGAATCCAACTTTCAAGAGTTGGCATTTGATGAGGTCCAAGATTCCAAGAGAAAGGCTTGAAGAGTCTCCATCAAGAGCTACATCGAATTACCTTTTGCTCAAAAAGGAGTTTGTATTGTTTTTATTCATTGTATTCAAATTCTATTTGTGGTAGGCTAGTTTCAAGGGAATTTGAAACTAGTGTGAGGTTTGTTGGTGAGCCAATTGATAAAACCAACTAGGGTTGCTTGTAAGCCCGAAGCCAAAACAAGTGAGTGAGGTTGTTGGTGAGCCAATTGATAAAACCAACTAGGGTTGCTTGTAAGCCCGAAGCCAAAACAAGTGTGTGAGGTTTGTTGGTGAGCCAATTGATAAAACCAACTAGGGTTGCTTGTAAGCCCGAAGCCAAAACAAGTGTGTAAGGTTTTGACTTGTGAGCCTGGTAAAACAAGTCGGCTGTAATCTAAAGATTATAGTGGAAATTCCCAAGTGGAGCTTAGGGAGTGGATGTAGGTGCTAGGTGCACCGAACCACTATACTTCTTGTGTGTTTGCATTGCTTTACTCTTTATCTTCTTTTGCTCTTTAATTGTTATTTTATTTCATTGCTTCCGTTTCACAATTATTTGAGCACTATCACTCTTCACCTTAAAACTTGATAGCACATATATTGCTTTATTTTTTAAATACCCAATTCACCCCCCTCTTGGGCACCATATCTGGGCAACAGTAACACATCACACCAAACTTTCTCCTTATAAGATTGCAATTGAATCAGGACTTGGCATCTAAGTTTGACATTGAAGTGGAGTCAATCTAGAATACCTTATAGGGCTAGGATGGGGAACAGGGGTTAGCCCTAAGGTCTTGACAGAACTAGCAGAAATAGCATTTACATAGCTCCACTATCTATGATGACTTTATAAACCTTTTCCCTGTTCTTGATAGGTGTGTAGGATGTTGGTCCTATGCCAGTCTTCTTGCTCCTTAGATTGGGTTAGGATGCATCTAACAACTCCCATAAGATCAATGGGGTCACAACTCTCTTCATCTCCCTCGTACTCTTCTGCTAGGTTGAAACCTTTTCATACACTCTTCTTCACATTCAGGGGTGTCATCTAGGTTTCCTTCTCTTCTAAGTCACCTAAATGAAGGGATATATTGGGGCAATCACTAGCATAATGGCCGGGCTAGTGACATCTAAAACAGGTGCCAAACTTCTTGGATGCTTCTACAGATTTTCCTTTGTTAGCTGGAGGTCGGCTCAAGTTGGGTCGGGCTGGACTAGGTTGGCTTGGTTCCGGTCGACTTGGGTCAGGTCAGCTTGGGTCGGGTCAACTCGGATTTGGGCAGGCAGGGTAGGGCTGACTCGGGTAGGGCAGGGCTGTTCTAGGGTACTGGCTCTTGGGAGTCCTATGAACTACTCAAAGTCCCTAGCTACCTGGTAAGCTTGTTCTAAATCCCGTACCTCTCTCAGATACAATTCACTCTTCACATCATCATGCAGGCCAGATCTAAAACCTTGATAAAATCATAGACTCAAACTCATTATTCCACACCTCATGGCTAACTCGTCAAACTTGGCTATATACTCGGTGACACTCTTGTTTCCCTGAACCAATCTGTGCCATTGGTCTAAAAGTCGATGATGGTATGACACAAGAAGGTATTTTTCCCTAAGCCTGGCTTTCAAATCTCCCCAGGTGGCTATGGGTTCCTGTCCTCTTTGCCTAATTAATCTTTCCACATTATCCCAATACATCCTGGCTTGACGGATCAACCTAAGCTTGGCAAACTTGAATTTCCTACCTTCAATCATCTTGTACCACTCAAAGTACTGGTCCATCTCTTTCTCCCAGTCTAGGTATACCTTAGTGTCAAGGGTACCATCAAATGTGGGTGCTTCTAGTCTGATACTCCTGAAGGCTCTTCTTCTTGGTCAATGAAATCCTGATTGGGCCTTCTAGGGTTCGGGTCTCGAAATGGATCAGGCTGCTGAACTCTCCTAGGATTGGGTGCCTCAAAGGGATCAAAGTTTCTGTCTCTCCTAGGGTTGGTCAGTGGAGAAACGGGGTCTCAGGTTCATGTTCAAACGGTGGTCTAGGGGCTCTCTCCATGGAATCAAGTCTTGCCTCAAATTGGTTTAACCTATTATCTATATAAGTGGTCAATTGGGTAGATAATTGGGCAGACAATTGGGCAAAGTGTTCTGACATGGTCTTAGCAGGGCTTCTTGCGGGTTGTCCATGGATGACTCAGGCTGATATGAGGTTCCTGCTCTAGTGGGCATGAGTCAAGCATGCAAAATCGTCTACGATCTACTAGACCTAGAATCTCAACTAGTTGCCTAAGTAAATGAGGCAAACCAGTCTGTAGTAACCCTGTTCTTGGCCAGGTAGGTGGAGGGGAATGTAGGTCCCTGATCGCCAACCTTAGACACCAATCTGGGATTGGCCAGGTAGGCGGACCAACTCACTAGCCCTGAATCACCAATCCTAGACACCAAGAGCAGTAGCACACATAGAAAGGGCTGACGCCATGAAATAGAAACTTAGCCTTGACCTGACCAGTTGGTGTCCCTAAGCTCTCTAGAGCAAAAGTATGTTTCTACTAGATTTTAATTAGAAGCTTGGGTCAGGAATGCAGGGGGTGGTGTTTGGGCTAAGGAAAGGTAATGAAGTCCTTCACTTATATTATGATATTGCTGCCCTTAAGTAGCTTAATGCAAGATATGAAATGCACACTCCATGATCTTAATGCAAACTAAGAAAATAGAAATGAAACATAGATTTTTTTTTTTTTTGTATGCTTGCAATAAAACAACTGAAATAAAGAAATGCGGTAGAACTAACTATGCAAAGAACTAATTATGAACAGGATTTCAGCTAACAAAATGCTATACAAAAAAGTGTTGAGCTAAATAAAATGCATGTCCTAACTGTGCTCTGATACCAGAAAGTGATGACGAACTATGCTCTAATAAAATTATCCTAAAAATCCGTACGAATCCCAATGCTTATAAGAGACACATATTCAATAGGGCAGGTTTTAAATTATGCATTCCTCATGCTAGACTCAATAAAATAATAAAGAACCAGGACTCAGAGATTAAGAAATCCCTGATCAAGAACATGCATGCATTTCAAAGTTTTAGATCTAAAGCAATGAAGAAATAAATAAATCCTACGACAGTAAATAACTATTCCAGCGTGATGAGTTTACTTATCCTCGGAAGATGCGGCCTAGATGATCAACGGTCAATCATCCAACAGCAGGCATCAGGAGCACTAGTAGATGGCTAGGATCCCTTCAAGGCTCAGTACTGGAAAGGACCTAACATAATTATCTCGGATTAGCCTAAGTAAGACAATCAAAGCCAAAAACATAACCCAACTTAAAGTAAACAGGATTTATTCCAAGCGGAATAAATCTAAGATATATGTGGAATAGCTGGAATAGCTGGAATAGCTATTCTGGTCTTCTTCAACAGCAGCTTCGTGGAACAGGGGATCTGGGTGGCTCTCGGTGGAGTGGTGGCTCGGAGAAGACGACGGTGACGGGGAGGTCAGGCTCTGGTGGAGATCGGCTGGGCAGACGTCCGGCACGGTCACTAAGACCTGAGGAGCAAGGGAAAGGGAAGATGCACCTAGTTCGAGCAAGCGCTCCGTGGAGGGAAGCTGGGACTGTTGACGGTGTCATGGCGGACCGGAGGGGGGATGCCTGGCGATAGGATGCCGGAGGAGGGAGGTCCGACGATGGAAGATGCAGGAGAGGGGATCTGGCTTTGTGAAGACTGGAGGAGGTGCCATTGGTGCTTGGGAGGACCGGGTGAGGGAGATCCGGTGACGGGAGGGGCCAGAGGAGGGAGAGACGGCGATGGAAGGACCAGAGGAGGGGGTTCGGACGACGAGAAATCGAAGGCAGATGGTCTAGTGTTGGGAAGACTGGAAAAGGGTAGGCCAGCAATGGGAGGACCTTAGGAGGACAGGCCTGGTGTCAGGAAGGCCAGAGGAAGGAGTGGGCCAGAAAGGTAATCTTGGCATCTCAGGCGATGGGTGCAGCAGCTTCTTCTCGGTGGTGGGGGTAACAGTGGGCTTTGGGGAAGACGATGGACCTTTGGAAAAGACGGTGGAGCTTGGAGCAGGGGAGTTGTTTTATAGTGAGACGAAGGAGATCGGTTATGGGAAGAGCAGAAGAGTGACGATGGAGATCAATGGAGGTAGATGGGGAGGCGCTTTTGGAGAAGACAGTGTCATTGTGGAAGGATGGTAGCGGTGGAACAATGGAGATAGATGAGGCCTCTCACCTCTCGACGTCTGAGTCGCGACGAAGGCTTTGAACGGGGCCTCTCACCCCTCAACATTGCAGTCGGCAACGAAGGCAAGAATGAGACTCAATCGTAGAAGAAGAAGTTGAAGCTTCCATTAAAATTCATCATGCTCTGTACAAAGATCGAGCCCTCATTTATAGGTGTCGAACGGATTTCTAAAACCGCCTAAAACTGGCTTATGTGTTAACTAATCCAAGAATTAATTACAGGATCCTAACTAATCAAGAACATGGCTGCAAAGTTTGTTGCGGCCACGACTTTCAAATATTCCACGAGATTATTTTCTTTTTCATATATATTTTTTAATTACAAAAATTGAAGCAAAATAAATTTGGAAATTTCCTGATACCTGGGATTCAGTTTGATTGTCTTGAGTTGGCTCGATGGTCTCGGGTCAGCTCGATAGTGCAGATCCTATTCTTCTTGTTCTATGATCTATATGGGTTCTTGAGGCTTGGACTTGGTCTTGGTGTCCCCACATAAAGGAGAGCTTCACTCAAGCAAAAATGGTGAAAGGAAAGGTTCAAAATGCATCCATAAGCAGGGAGCAACATGCTCCTCAAGCAGATGATCCTCTAGCATATCATGATATGCAACCTTCTATGCTGATGGTAGGGTAACAACAATTTGAAGCCCTCTTGAATAGGGTAGACACCTTGACTACATTAGTTCAAACTCTGCAAGAAATTACGGTTCAAAGGCAATGTCCACCACCCATCTCATAGCCCAACCATCAAACTAAAAGGAGAGAGGATCGGCGTCAAGAACTCACTCCAAGTTCTTCACGGATCTATTCATCTCATAATCATTATGCTTCCCTCCAGATCGATAGGTGAGAGATAATAATGGAAAGAAGAGAATCAGGCATTCTCCCTCTATTTCTTCCAGAGATTCTACACATGAAAGAGCTAGACGGAAAGTAGTAAATTTTGAATTTGAAGAGAAATTCAAGTTGCTGCAAGCAAAGATAGCCAAGCTTTCATATCAAAGGAGAAATGACGAAGTTGTAGCTTTCAACTCCAGCCTCCCTTCTCCGATCGGATCATGGACAAAGTTATCCCTCGGCACTTAAGATTCCATAACTAGAAGCTTATGATGGAACTACGAACCCTCTTGACCATCTAGGGAGTTTTAAGGCTAATATGATAGTACAAGGAGCAACTGATACTTTGTACTGTCTTGCTTTTCCTGCTACCTTGAGAAGATCTGCTCGAATGTGGTATTCGAGCTTACCACCAAAGACTATTCATTCCTTTGCTAAACTGGAGTGGCAATTTGTTTCACACTTCATAACATGCCAGAAGATATCATGCAACACTGATATTTTATTTTTCCTTCAACAAAATGAAGGAAAAAGTTTGAAAGAATTTGTGGTCCACTTTAATTCGCCCACTTTGGAAATCCCAAACCTTAATGAACATGTGGCCATGTATCTTCAAAGAAGGGCCTCAAGTCGTCCAGGTTCACTTTTTTCCTAGACAAGAGATTTCCAATGAGCTATGCCAAACTATTGGCAAGG
This sequence comes from Areca catechu, assembly GCA_021397845.1. NCBI lineage: Eukaryota > Viridiplantae > Streptophyta > Magnoliopsida > Arecales > Arecaceae > Areca > Areca catechu. The sequence goes on along the minus strand of CM038052.1, from coordinate 129,946,684 downwards.
ACTCAAAAATATGCTTTGCTGAAGAGCAGGCTGCAAGCCGAAGACTTACTGAAGGGAGATACCCTTCTAAGAAGAAAAATGCCAAGGGACAAATATGCCCACATCTAATAATGCTTTGGTTCCTAGGCGATGAGTCCCAAGCCAGCAGTTAGAATAATCGATTTGATGCCTACATACCCCTCAACTTACCAAGGAGAAAATTCTGCTATAAATTGAGAAAGAAAATTACTTGCAAAGGCCACGTCCTCTGAAGACTTCTACAAAAGCAAGAGACAAAAGCAATACTACCGATTTCACCGGACCATGGCCACAACACCGAAGAGTGTTTTCAGCTTCGAGATGCCATTGAAGATCTAATAAAAGAGGATATCTATGAAAATACATCAACTGCTCAGAATCTCAAGCTAAAGCAACAACTCTTCAGAGGATATCTGATGAAGCCAATCTACCTCATCAAAGGCCAACTGATGGAAATGTTGTCATGCGTCATCGATCAATTGCATTGAACAATGAAGCTGAAGAGAATATTCCTAAAAGATTCAAAGAAAAAAATTTCATTATTTTTTTCGATGAAGATATCCAAGAAGTTCAACTTCTACATGATGACCTCGTCGTGGTCTCAGTTGTAATTGCTAAATATGATGTAAAAAGAATTCTGATTGATAATAAAAGTTCTATTGATATTTTGCTGTATGATGCTTTTCTTAGAATAGGATTATCTGGACGTGAATTATAGAGGACCCCATTCCTATAACTAGTTTCGGAGGAATCAGGTTCGAGTTGAAGGAGAAACAGTCTTGCCCGTGACTTTTTGGATCCGAACCATATCAAAGGACCCTTTCCATCAATTTCATTATAGTCCAAATGTCTTTGGCTTATAATGCAATCCTGGGGCATCCAGCATTGAATAAGTTCAGGGCTATAGTATCAACTTATCACCTTTTGGTTCGTTTTCCTACTAGATTAGGCATTGGAGATGTGAGGAGGGATCAAAGGATCGCTCGCCAGTGCCTAATGATCCAAGATAAACAGTCAGCTAAACCCTTAATACTTGATCAATTAGATCCGAGGGATGAAGCCAAAGACTGTGGAGAACCGGTTGAGAAAACTCTTTTTGTGCCATTGTCCGAAGACGACCCAACGAAACTTATACAAATTGGCATCTTATTAGATAAAGAGTCAAAGGCAAGGTTAATTGCATTTCTTCAAAATAATGCTGATATTTTTGCTTGGGCAGCTTTAGACATGCCTGGAATTCTATCCGAAGTAATCACACATCGATTAGAGGTATCTCCTAGCTATAACCTGTTCGACGGAAGAGAGAAATTTTGCTCCAGAGGCAAAAAGTTATTAATGAAGAGGTTAGTAAATTTCTTGAAGCCAATTTTATAAGGGAAGTGCAATATCCGAATTGGCTGGCCAATATAGTTATGGTGAGGAAATCTAACAGCAAGTGGAGTATCTATATAGACCATACATATCTTAACAAAGCATGCCCGAATGATAGTTTCCCTTTGCCGAAGATTGACCAATTAGTTGATGCCACTGCTGTCATCAATTGTTAAGCTTTATGGATGCTTTTTCAGGTTATAACCAAATTCAAATGAATCCTATAGATGAGAGAAAACTGCTTTCAATTACAGAAAAAAGACTTTACTGTTATAAAGTAATGCCATTTGGATTAAAAATGCTAGGGCAACTTTTCAAAGGCTGATCAACAAAGTCTTCAAATTAGATTGGAAGAAATATGGAAGCTTATGTTGATGATATGATTATGAAAAGTCTTCATAACTGATCATATTGCAGATCTGAAGGAATCTTTTGATGCTCTTAGACACCATCAGATGAGATTGAATCCAACCAATGCATTTTTGGTATAACTTCTAGGAAGTTCCTAGGATACTTGGTCACTAAGCGGGAGATCCCACTTGCAAAAAGGAAGTACAGAGGTTAACGGGAAGACTTGCTTCTTTGAGCCGATTTATCTCCCAGTTTGCAGAAAGATATCTACCCTTTTTCAAGGTTCTTTGCCAAGCCCAAAATTTTGAGTGGACAGAAGACTGCAAAATTGCTTTTGACAAATTGAAAGAATACTTGGAAAATCCTCCTTTACTCTCCAAGCCTTATGAAGGAGAGACTCATTACTTATATTTATCTGCCTCAGATGAAGCAGTTAGTTCAGTGCTAGTACGAAAAGATGCCAATCACTTGCAGAAGCCGATCTACTATACTAGTAAAGTATTGCATGAGGCAGAAGTTCGATACCCCAGAGTGCAAAAGCTTATTTTTTTCTTAGTGGTTGCAGCAAAGCATTTGCGCCTATTTCCAAGCTCATTCTATTGTGGTTCTGACAGATCAGCCCCTAAAGGCCATTCTTCGCTATCCCGACACCTCTGGAAGGATAGCTAAATGGGCTATTAAGTTGGGGGAGTTTGACATTGATTTCTAACCTAGATCAATAATGAAAGCATAGATTTTGGCTGATTTTATAGTAGAATGTACTTGGGGATCTGAAGAGGGCTAGCTAAGAGCCGAAGAGGAAGAGATTGCCGAAGAAGGTCTAGAATTTTTTTTGGATGCTTCATGTGGATGGTGCTTCTAACGCCAATGACTATAGAGTGGGTCTCATTTTGGCCGGTCCAAATGGACAAATTATTGAATATGCTCTTCGATTTTCTTTCCAAGCTTCAAATAACCAAGCAGAGTATGAAGCACTTATTGCTGGGCTTAGAATTTTCCACAAAATGGAGATTAAGAAGATTAAAGTTTTTTTTGATTTACAATTGGTGGTGAATCAAGTAAAAGGTGATTTCGAAGCCTAAAATCTCAACATGATTAAGTATCTGGAAAAAGTTCGAAGCCTGATATCCAGTTGGAGCATTTTGAGATTGTTCATATACATAGAATGGAAAATTCTTGGGCTGATGCTCTTTCTGTTGGAAATTATGTCTCAAAGCCAATCGCCTAGGCTATAGGCGGTTGTGCTCAGTATTATAATTTATATATGAATTAATAAAATTTTATTTTGGCAGCTCATCATATTATTCATTTCCCTGTAATGAACTCTTTTTATGTAATGAGGTCTTTAGGACTGCACTGACTTCGATATAGAGAGGATATATCGGGTGGTCATTTAAAATGTTCACAACCAAAGGATATAATGTACAGGATGGCAATGTATAAAGTGTAGGTTGTTGTGGTTCACATCGTTTGGTTGTCCTCTTGACCAAAGGAGTGTGGTGACACTGATATGATCTGCAAGTGGGATGTGTGACATCTCATCGAATGTGACTCCATGGAGCTCCTTTCTGCCAAAGGATTGCTTGTGATTGGATATGGGTATATATGTCCCTCCGACCTGAGGTCACCATGGTAGCTTGCAAGCAACTCCCTGTGCTTTGGTGCCAGACTACCCGAATTTCTAATCCGATGATGGAAGATTTCTGGGTACAGGCAAGTACTTGTGGAGCAGTGGTGGATCAAAATGGAATTGATATGTCCAAGTTGTTTGGATTGAATGTCTCGCAGTGTCTCAATTTAGCAAATCCTCGGCCGGGGTAGTCCTAGTGAGGAGTCACTGGACTTGCGAGGTTGAGACATGTTATGGATTGACTCAGTTAAGGTTGGCAGTCTAACCCTAAGTCATCTTGAGCATTGAAGGTCAAAGGGATGAATTATACGGTAACTATTTGCCAGAGGTTCGATAGATTGCTCTCGCATCTTCGGCCTATCCGGACACCGGGATCCATTGCTAGATGATATCTTGTGCTGGTACTAGAAGTATTCCAGTGCTACCATTGAGGTTCGAACCTATGAAGTTACATGCCATAGAGGATTTCTTCCTGATCCGTGAATCGATCAACGATTGGGAATCATTTCAGTATTAAAGTCAAACGGATTGATTAAGCACGTATTGGATTTTTTCTAGTCCATCTGATCTGATTTGGATCGATTAGGATAGGTTTGGGTTAACCAGGAATTGTTTCTAGTAGATCAGGACTGGTCCTATTTTTTCTTACTAATCGGGTTTGGTCGGACCGAGGTCTTTGTCGGACCGGTTTTTAATTTGGGTTTGTTATCACGGTATATTCTCCCGGAACTTTTAATCACCGGTTTAAAACTTGGCTTGGTCTTCAACGTGTTTTTCTCCCAGCAAATTTAATCACCGGTTTGAAGACTTGCTAGTTTCCTTGCTCTCGATTTTGCCACCGCATTGCGGCAACCTGCTTCTCACGGTGTTCCCCTGCTTCTATCGTTGTTTGTTGTTATCCTATTTCCCCTTCTCGGTTTGGTTTTTAGATGGGATAAGGACAGCAAGAGCAGGATAGCAGCATGGGATTTCAGATTACAATCCTTTGCACCGTGATCTGGAAGGATCCCACGGTGACTCTCCCGCACGTCTTCCTCTTTCTCGGTCGTTGTTGTTTTCTCGCTGCTGTCGCCCCCTTGTTCTCTTCCAGCGGTTCCCTGCTTCTCCACCGATCATGAGGCATTTCAAAGGGTTTGGGTTTTATCTAAACCTTTTCTCGATGTATTTCCTGCCGTCATGGGTGTTCTCTCTTATATATTGGTTGAAGGGCCGTACGATAAAAGAAGGGAAGAAAACAGGGTATGAGAGAAAGAAAGAGGGCTTGCGGTGAGAGGAGAAGAAACAGAGAGATCTGAAAGAGAGGGAGAAGGAACGTGAATAACAGAGGAGCAAAGAGTCTTTGGGACGATTTTGTAAGTGCAGAAATTCGTAGAGACTCTTGATTCCTTCCCTGTTTTTTAACTCTTCTGGTGTGTGCCTTTGGTGGAATTTGGGCGGTCTTGCAGAAGACCGTCCGTGAAGATCTCTTTGATTTTTCCTGCTCAACTGTCCGTGATCTATTCATTGATTCTTGAAGGACTAACATCCATCAGAGAGTGGATCAGCGAGAGCTCATGCATGGATACTCTAGAAGGTGGACATTTGGACACCTTAAGAGGAGTCTTGCTGCTGCCTTGATTTGCTGTTGAGGGAGTCGGCTTCTTCCAGCTTTGATCCAAGTTCAGAACAAAGGAAGCTCTACAATGTATGTTATTATTTTTTTTATTATCATGCATGTTTAGATCTAGCATTTATGATACTGTTTATATTTAATGCACTTGCCTATACATACCTTGTATTTGTTATATGAATCAATTTATGTTAGATCAAGTACATGAGTAAGCTTAAAAAGCTTAATTATGCAATACCTATTCCCTAGTGTAGCATGCCTAGGATAGGCATCCGGTGCACTTGTTTTCCTTTCAGTGGTATCAAAGCCATAGGTTCCTGTATAGCATATCATGATTGCATGTAATTGGATCTGTATCCAGTTTAGGGATTACTTTAGGAACCTAGTTGAGACCTTCACCATGACCGTGTGTCCAGATTATTTAGGGTTTAAAATCCCTAAGTTTTTATGGCACGAGATGGTTCATCTGTGTTGGCCTTTTCAGAATGATCCTTAAAAGAAACCTATGGTATTAAAAATGTTTTAATACTGATACATGATTTTACATTGGCATGTCTAAAATTGTTTTGGCTTGTAATATTATAAATGATATGATAGAACTAGATATGATGGATGAAAGATGTAAAAGGGTTTTACATGAATTTAATTAAAAATGTTTAAATTAAAGTTGGCTTATAATCTAACAATTATGAATTGAAAGATTAATTAAATGACAAGCCATTAGGGTTTATAAAACCTAATGTCATTTAAATAAGCCATCCGGGTTAATTGGGTTAGCTATCTGATTGGATCCATTTATTGGGTTAGACCTAAGGTTAGTTGAATTGGACTTAAGAGAACTAATCAAATATTGATTAAGGACTTTCCCTTTAGTATCTATCTAATAGTTAGATGGGTAGTCCATTCTTCTAAAATGGATCTAATTAGTGTTCTGGGTAAGCCGAGTTCTTAGGCTGGTTTAATCAAGTATGGTAAACTGATTGGTGTCTAGGCAGGTTTGGCATTTTTTATCATGGCTGCATGAGGCTACCTCTTTCCTGGCTAACTTGGTTGGTGTCTAGGAAAGATGGTTAATGGTGGATACTCACCCATGATCTCACCTACCTGGCCAATCCGATCAACCAGAACTGATTAGAAGAGCTTATTGATTCGAGTTAAACCATGTCATCCAAGTTAATCAACCTATCTGATCTTTAGGTTAATTTAATTCAACCCTTCTGAGAAATGATTTGATCAGTGGGAGGTTGATCCATGTTCTTCTTTTATTCTTCTGTCACAATTTAATTAAAATCCTCTAAAATTATTAGGTCCTGAAAAAGACTAAGTCAATAAGTTGATGGTGTCTTAGCCTCCCATTAAGTGGGTTAGTAATGAGTCCTTTAGCTTGGTGTATATCGGTAGTTCCATAGAATGGGTGTGAATCCGGTTACTGGGATTACTCTCCCATAGATGATGGTTCAATGCAACCTTCTTAATGGTGATCAGGTGGGCCGACCATAGTCGGGCTTGGTCATTCGTTAGCTAGAAGTATCAGATTTGTCATATTAATGGTTGGACCAACCAGAGACCTAAAATAGGAGGCCCATAGGCCGATTAAGGGTTCTATGGGGCAAAATTTACTACTGGAAGTTGCTTAGGGAAGCAATTGGTTAGAGACCTACCTTTAGGCACGTATGGGTGAGCTGGCCATAGTCGGGCTCAAACGTGATCTATTGGATTTCGAAACCCACTATGAAATGATAATTTCATGGATTAGAGTTAGAGGCTCCCAATCTGAAAAATTAGTGGGAGGGACCTTTAGACTAAAGTCCAAGTCTTTTGGTTTAATTGATTAATTCATATACTAATAAAGTCTTAATTTTCCTTCAGATGTCTTCAAACCTTTCGCTCCGGTCACTTCTCGATAGTGAGAAGTTAAAGGGTCCCAATTTCGATAGCTAGTATCGAAAATTGAGGATAGTCCTAGAGCACGAGTGGATCCTTTATGTGATAACAGATCCAGCACCCGAAATCCCTTCTGTCAATGCTCGGAGTTCGGTCAAGGATACTTATTTGAAGTGGGTTTCTGATTGGTCTACGATCCAATGCATAATGTTGGTGGTGATGAACAACGAGTTCAGTCACAAATTTGAGGAGGCCCAGCCATATAAGGTTCTTCAAAAGTTGAAAAAATCTTTCGACTCGCTAGACGATGTGGAACGGTACAAAGCATCTTGTGCCATCAATAATGCCAAAATGCGGAATGGCGGTTCGGTCACCGATCATGTATTGTACATGATTGAGATGATCGAATGATTGGGCAAGCTTGGATATCCCTTGCATGAGCAACTCGGCAAGGATGCAATCCTGAATTCTCTACCCTCCTCCTATCTTGATTTTCTTGATCATTATAAAATGAATAAGCCTGCAATCAATTATCATGGTGTTACGGCCGTAACGATGACGTGGCACGTCTCAGATTTCGTTGGGCGTGACTCGAGCCATGTGGAGTTTTTTTTGGCCAAGTCAGTTGCGGCTCCGCTCCGGCCGAGGTCGAGTTCGGCCTGGGCCCTCCTGCCGCTGCTCCAGGTGTCCACCCAGGAGGGGTCCACCTCGACCGAAGCCGGTGGCTCCCCCGCTCCCTCGCCAGGTGGCACACCGAGACGGTCCCCCTCGACCGAGGTCGAGTCAGGTCCCTTTGCTACTTCGCCAGGTGGCGCCCGGAGACGGGACCACCTCAGCCGAAGTCGAGCGACCCTCTACCGCTCCGCCAGGTGTCCACCCAGGAGGGGTCCACCTCAGCCAAAGCCGGCGGCTCCCAAGCTCCCTCACCAGGTGGCACCCTGAGACGGTCCCACCTCGGTCGAGGTCGAGCCGGGTCCCTTCGCTCCTTCGCCAGGTGGTGCCCGGAGACGGGACCACCTCGACCGAAGTCAAGCGACCCCTGCCGCTCTGCCAGGTGTCCACCCAGGAGGGGTCCACCTCGGCCGAAGCCGGCGGCTCCCCCACTCCTCGCCAGGTGGCACCCTGAGACGGTCCCACCTCGGTCGAGGTCGAGCTGGGTCCCTTCGCTCCTTCGCCAGGTAGCGCTCGGAGACGGGACCACCTCGACCGAAGTCGAGCTACCTCCTGCCGCTCCGCTAGGTGTCCACCCAGGAGGGGTCCACCTCGGCCGGAGCCGGCGGCTCCCTACTCCCTCGCCAGGTGGCACCCTGAGCCAGTCCCACCTCAGCCGAGGTCGAGCCGGGCCCCTTCGCTCCTTCGCCAAGTGGCGCCCGGAGACGGGACCACCTCGGCCGAAGTCGAGCGGCCTCTTGCCGCTCCGCCAGGTGTCCACCCAGGAAGGGTCCACCTCGGCCAACACGGGCCGGTCGTTGCAGAAAAGGTCCCGAGGAATGGAAGCACATGCTCCAAGGTTGCCCCTCGAGCCGTGCGCGCCGCACTCCGAGAAAGGCGCCCCGTACGATCGACGGCGGCATGCGAAACATCACTTACGTCGGTCCGACATGTTCCGCAGTCGAGAGACGAGGCCCTGACAAAACAGGACCCGATAACGGATAAGCGTCGGCGCCCGGGAAGGAGAGCGCTCATGCTCGGCCCAAGGTCTGGTCGGCGGCCTGACCAGCGCCCCCCTCCCCTACTCTTTCCCCGCTAGGCTCGGCAAACGAGGCCGGAAAGCAGCCCGGCTCTTTGATCCAGAAGGGGAAAGAGAAAGGGGCGGAGGGGAGGAGATGAAAGCAACAAAGGAGCCTCCCAGGAGCGGAAAACGAGGGGGCAACAGGAGGAGATAAAAGGAAGGAGAGAATAGACGATAAGGTAAGTTAGCAAGCAAGAAACAAAGGCTGGAGACTCCGCTCCAAGAGCAAGATCCAAGGTCCCGAGAGGGGGCCCCTTGGCGTGAGCTCGGCGAAGGAACCCAGCCGGGTTTCTGGTCTTTCTGACACCTTTCTTGCTAGCACATTCTCTGAGTCTGGGACTCCTTCGGGGGCCCGTCCCATTGAATCTGTTCCCTCTCACCCTCTACTAACTTGACCGTCGGAGCTTCCTCGCCGGAATCCCCGGCCAGGGTTTCTGACCTTGCCTTGCAGGTTCGATCCAGCCAGGAGACCCCAGGGGCGAGACGGTCTAGTTGGATCGGCGACTCCGAAGCCACAGGTGTGGCGGCGGGATCGGTAACAGATTGGCGTGCCAGGAAGGGAAGCAGGAAACACCCTAGTCGGAGGAACCCAGTCGGGTTTCTGGTCTTTCTGACACCTTTCTTGCTAGCCGTTCTCTGAGTCTGGGACTCCTTTGGGAGCCCGTCCCAGAGAATCTGTTCCCTCTCGCCGTCTACTAACTTGACCGTCGGAGCTCCCTCGCCGAAATCCCCGGCCAGGGTTTCTGACCTTGCCTTGCAGGTTCGATCTAGCCAGGAGACCCCAGGGGCGAGACGGTCTAGTCGGATCAGTGGCTCCGAAAGCCACAGGCGCGGCGACGGGATCGGCAACACATGGTTTGATGGGGTTGCTGCAGACTTACGAGAATGACCACCAACTAAATAAGGGGGTGGTGAATTTAGTAGGAGGTTCTAGAGGTCGTCGTCTCTTTAAGAAGGGAAGAAGAAAGGTAAGGGAAAGAAGGTGCAGAGTGCTCCTGGGTACAGAGTGCTTCTATTGCAAGAAGTAGGGACACTGGAAGAGGAACTATCCTTTTTATCAAGCATCCTTAGACCCGAACAACCCAAGAATGGAAAATGTCAGTGACTTGTATCTATGGCACTGTAGGCTAGGTCATGTTAACAGAATAGATAAACAAGCTACGAGGAGAAGGCCTCCTCGAGGTTAGTGATTTTGACTTACTGCCCACTTGTGAATCCGTTTGCTTGGTAAAATGACCAAGTCACCTTTTACTGGAAAAGGTGAACGAGCTACGGAACTTCTGAGTCTCGTACATACGGATGTCTGCGGACCCATGATACAGATATTTCATTACATTTACAAACGACCTTTCTAGGTATAATTATGTCTTCTAATGAGACAGAAATCTAAGTCGTTTGAAATGTTCAAACGATATCGTAATGAAGTGAAAAAACAAACTGGAAAGAGTATTAAAACCCTTAGATCTGATCGAGGTGGTGAATACCTATTAGGTGAGTTTATGACATATCTGAGAAGAACGGGATTCTCTCTCAGTGGACTCCTTTAGGAACACCCAGTTGAATGGTGTGTCCGAAAGGAGGAATCGAACCCAGTTGGACATGGTTCGATCCATGATGGGCTTTGCAACTCTGCCGCTATCCTTCTGGGGATATGCACTTGAAACAGCTTGTTACTTGTTGAATGATGTTCCGAGTAAGTCTGTTGTCTCCAATCCATATGAGTTATGGACTGGACGTAAGCCCTTAATTTCACACCCGGGTCTAGGGTTGTCTGGCTTATGTAAAGCGTTTAGACTCAGATAAACTTGGTCCTTAGTCTGATCGGTGCCTATTTATTGGGTACCTTAAGGAAACAAAAGGGTATTTCTTCTACTCGGAGGATGAACAGAAAGTGTTCGTTGCTCTTAAGGCTATCTTTTTGGAAAAGGAGTTCATTGGAGAAGGAACTATAGCCTCTAAGATGAACTTGGTGAAGTTCAACCAGTAAAGAACCTACACACTCTAAGGATATCATAGAACTGGCTGTGATTGAATCACACCCGGAACCCATTATTAGGAGATCCAATAGAGTACCGCATCAGCCGGACATATACTACGATTTCTTGGTCCGGGATGGTGATCCCATTGAGCTCGATGAGAACAATGAGGATTCGATCACCTATATGGATGCACTTCAGATATCTGACTCTAAGACGTGGCTTGGAGCCATGCGATCCGAGATGGAGTCCATAGAGATCAACATTGTATGGACATTGGTTGATCCACGTGAAGGAATAAAATCTATCGGGTGCAAATGGATTTTTAAGAGAAAAAGGGACGCAGATGGGAAGGTGGAGACCTATAAAGCCCGTCTGGTTGCCAAGGGGTATCGTTAGTGATACGGTATCGATTATGATGAGACGTTCTTCCCTGTGGCAATGCTCAAGTCCATTCGGATCATGCTTACTTTGGCGGCATATTTTGATTATGAGATCTGGTAGATGTTCGAACCGCTTTCCTGAATGGGGAGCTGGATGAGGAGGTGTATATGATACAGCCTGAAGGGTTCACATCCACAAACGAGTCAAAAGTGTGCAAATTGTAGAGATCCATTTATGGACTCAAGCAGTATCTCGAAGTTGGAACATGCAATTGATAGGTGTATCAAATCGTATCGGTTCGTTAGGAATGAAGATGAGCCCTGCATCTATAAATGGGTTGATGGTATGTGATTGTATTCATGGTACTGTATGTTGATGACATTCTCTTAATCGGGAATGACATCGTAGCATTGCAAGGAATAAAGGTCTGGTTGTCATCTCAGTTCTCCATGAAGGACTTGGGTGAAGCTTCTTACATACTGGGTATGAAGATCTATATAGATAGATCTAAGAGGCTTTTGGGATTGTCCCTGTCTACGTTCATTGATACCGTGCTGAAATGGTTAAGCATGAAAAATTCCAAGAAAGGCTATCTCCCGATAGGTTCTGGATTTACTCTTTCCAAGAAGGATTATGTGACAACTCCTAAGGAAAGAGAGCACATGAGTAGAGTTCCTTATGCTTCTGTAGTGGGCTCTATTATGTATGCTATGACATGTACTAGACCAGACATGGCATACTCACTAGGAGTGGTGAGCAGATACCAGTCTAACCCAGGTGAGGTACATTGGAAGGTGGTTAAGACCATCATGAAGTATTTGATAAATACTAAGGACCAATGGTTGATTTATGGAGAACCTGACTTGAAACTTGTGGGGTATACTGACTCCAGTTGCCAGTCAGATAGAGATGATAGCAAGAGTGTGTCAGGGTTTGTGTTTACCCTGAATGGAGGAGCGATCTACTGAAAGAGTTCCAAGCAAGCAACAGTTGCAAACTCGGTATATGAAGCAGAGTACATTGCAACATCAGATGCAGCAAAGGAAGCCGTGTGGTTGCGGAAGTTTCTTGGAGAGCTAGGGATGGCACCTTCCCTAGATGGTTCTATTCCAGTGTATTGTGACAGCACAGGAGTAATTGCTCAAGCAAAGGAGCCAAAGTCTCTTCACCGTACTAAGTACATTCTGCGACGCTATCACCTCGTGCGAGAAATCATGGAACGAGGCGACATCAATCTTATGAAGATCGATGGAAAGGAGAATCTGGCCGACCCCTTCACTAAAGCCCTCGAAATCAAAGAGTTCGACTATTGTAAAAGGGAAATGGATATTAGATACTGTTTTGATTGGCTTTAGTACAAGTGGGAGTTGTTTGGAATTGTGTCCCAAAGCCAATTGCCTAGGTTATAGGCGGTTTTGCTCAGTATTGTAATTTGTATATGAATTAATAAAACTTTATTTTGGTAGCTCATCACATTATTCATTTTCCTATAATGAACTCTTTTTATGTAATGAAGTCCTTAGGATTGCACTGACTTCGATATAGAGAGGATATATCGGGTGGTCCCTTAAAAAGGTTCACAATCAAAGAATACATTGTATAGGACGACAATGTATCAAGTGTAGGTTGTTGTGGTTCACATCGTTTGGTTGTCCTCTTGACCAAAGGAGTGTGGTGTGATGCAAGACTAACTAGATGCTAGGATGATGCAGTTGATTTTTCTTTGGTGGTTTTTAGGGTTTTAATGAAGTTAAGGATTCCCGAAGATGAGAGAGAATAGATCTAGGGTTCTACAGTAATAAGAACTTCAACTAGCAAGTAAGCCCCTAAACAAGATAAGGAGAGGACCCGGGATTGAGAAACCCTATAGGACTTAGCTCTCGGATCAATACCTACTTAGGAGTTAGGGTGGCAAACCTTAAAATATCCGAAGCGCCCGATGCCGAGTTCACTCGCTCTTGCGGATGCGGCCTGGATGATCGACCCTTCAACCCTGCAGATGCGCCGGCTTGTTGTCCGAAGGTCTCGAAGGCAAGAAAAATAGACTCCATGTTCGTGGCACCTGGAGGACCTGCAAGCATTCCATAGAAGAGTTAGGATTCAACCAAAAAGAAAGCAAGAGATGAAGGAATGAGAGTTGATGTGGTGGTGGATAGAGTTCTTCTTGCAAGGCGCCCGGTTGGATGATCCTGATGGACTCCGAACTCAAAGTTGAAGGATGGATTTGTGAAAGAGATAGTAATTTGAGGCCTCACACCTCTCGATGCCCGAAGGTGAAGGTGCTCCCTCACGGAGATCGACGTTCTTAAAAAACGAAGGCAACTAAAGAGAATGGCTCTCAAATCTTATCTTTTCATTCATCATCATTAACATTACAAAGGAGAGGGTAAGGTCCTTTATATAGGCACCTTAAGACCCTTCCAAAATTTGAATGAAAAAATACATTCCTTCTCTTGATGAGGTACCAAAAAAAATTTGAATTCAAAAAAAGTCTAAAATCCTCCTCCTTGGCCGACCAAGGCTTAAATTTGATTTGGGCGTGCAAGATATTGGGCTTGGAAGCAGGAATTTGGCTCCCTTGGACTTGGAAAGTTGACCTTCAATTTGGGAAGAAAGCAAGATTCATGGCTTGTGTCTTCCTTCTTTCCTTGGTTACTCACCCTTCTTTGGAGAGAAGCTTGAAATGAGGCTTGGAGCAAGGCTTTTGTCTTCAACCTTTCCTTGGTTGCTCTCCCTTCTTTAGAGAGAAGCTTGAAATGAGGCTTGGAGCAAGGCCTTTGTCTTCAACCTTTCCTTGGTTGCCCATGACTTTTTTAGTAAGTGGCTTGATGGAGGGAGGGAAAGGAGGAAAGGATATTTGATGTGTCTCCATTTGGCATCCAAGAAAATCTCACTTGTGCCGCCCACATGGCTGGATGAGGTGATGACACATGGGATGATGAAGTGGTGCCATATGGGGTGGTGAAGTGGTGCCCTAGGGTTGACATGTTGACTTTCAAGGCTCAGCCCAAAGTAGTTGAGATGGACTCAAAGACCACTCCGGCTTGGACCCAGACTCGGACTAGACTCAATACAAGACTATACTCAATACAGGACACAACTTGACCCAATTGGTCAATGTACAGGACTAAAAAAAATAATTGAGACTAAATTCATGACTAAAAATTACAACACTTAGGCTTGAAGCCTTATTACAGTATCCAAAAATTGAAACCCTAATCAGAGGTTTAGTGCCCACACCATGGTGACACTAATATGATCTGCAAGTGGGATGTGTGACATCTCATTGAACATGACTCCGTGGAGCTCCTTTCTGCCAAAGGATTGCTCGCGATTGGATATGGATATATGTGTCCCTCCAACCTGAGGTCACCATAGTAGCTTGCTAGCAACTCCCTGTGCTTTGGTGCTAGACTACCCGGGTTTCTGATCCGATAACAGAAGGTTTCTGGGTATAGGAAAGTACTTGTGGAGTAGTGGTGGACCAAGATGGAATTGACCTGTCCAAGTTGTTTGGATTGAATGTCTCGCAGTATTTCAATTTAGCAAATTCTCGATCGAGGTAGTCCTGGTGAGGAGTCACTGGACTTGCGAGGTTGAGACATGTTATAAATTGACTCAGTTAGGGTTGGTAGTCTAATCCTAGGTCATCTTGAGCATTGGAGGTCAAAGGGATGAATTATACGTAACCATATGCTAGAGGTTCGATAGATTGCTCTCGCATCTTTGGCTTATCAGACACTGGGACCCATTGCTAGATGGTATCTTGTGCTAGTACTAGAGTGTTCCAGTGCTACCGTTTAGGTTCAAACCTATGAGGTCACATGCCATAGAGGATTTCTTCCTAATATGGGAACCGATCAACGATTGGGAATCATTTCGGTATTAAGGTCAAACGGACTAATTGAGCACACATTGAGTTTTTTCTGGTCCATCTGGTCTGATTTGGATCGGCCAGGATTGGTTTGGGTCAACCAGGAATTGTTCCTGGTAGACCAGGACTGGACCCATTTTTTCTTTCTGATCGAGTTTGGTCGGACCGAGGTTTTTGTCGAACCGATTTTTAATTTGGGTTTGTTTTCATGGTATATTCTCCCAGGACTTTTAATCACTGGTTTAAAACTTGGCTTGGTCTTCAATGTGTTTTTCTCCCAGCAAATTTAATCATCGGTTTGAAGACTTGCTAGTTTCCTTACTATTGATTTTGCCATCGCATTGTAGCAACCTGTTGAGGAAACGAGACACCTCGCTCCATCTTGCAGAATGCCCAGGATCTCATTGATGTTGTCATGGCCATGAAAGGAACCTCACCAGGAAAGGATTGGGGCACACCATCCACTCCCGTTGCGGAGGTGTGCCCCCATGGGGCTGTCAACGATAGAGAGAACCATAGAGAGGGAGATAAAGAAATCAAGAATGGGGAGAAAGAGACTTGGCTCTCTTCTTGCAACTCTACGTCAACCACCGGCTCTACACATACAAGATATATATATAGCCCTAAGTCAACATGACTCAGCCCAACAAAACTCTCTCTCTCCCCCCAGGCCAACACATGAGCTCTAAACCCATTAGAAGAGTCGACTTGAATAGACCTCGAGCTGACTCGACTAGACCATGAGTCGACTCGAACAGACCTCGAGCCGACTCGACCAGAACTCCAACCTACTATCGACCTGCAGGAATCGACTCCTCAATAGCCCAAGCCGACTCCAACCTCAAGATCTCCAAACCCAGATCTTGAGCCTCCTGGAACACCTCTAGGAAATGCTTGGCATGCCTCTAAGCACCTAGGGATCGCCTCCAGCATCCCTGCCATGGTCTCCCAAGTCTCTCCAAAGCTTGGGAACACCACTCAAATCCCAACAATCTCCATCTTGGTTCCCCAAGCTTTGGCAAACCTGGCAATGTCCTCAACGCACACTCTACTGTAACTGCATGTCCTAATAGCAATGTGCGAATATCCATGCCTCAGCCAATATCTTCTAGCTGCTGATATCACCTGGAGACCTCTGGGATGACTGCCTCCACAGCTAATGATCCTAGCTTGTATCTTGGCACCACAGATTATTGCTTTCCTTCTGTCTGGTAGCTGCATCAGTCTGTTCTTGGACTTTCCTGGAGAGAACCCAGCGAACTTGAACCGGCACTCACTGTAACTGGAGCTCTACCTGACACAATCTCCACAGAGCCACACCATACTCTGCACTCTCTGCTCCACCTGGCTAAGTGCACCCTTGGCATCCGTGAAGGATATGGTCCTATATGCACCTCCTGCTCTGAACATGTGTCAAAACCTGCTCCACCCGTGAAGCCACCTGTTACTAGTGCTCCACCTGAAACTGAAGTCCCCCTAATGCCGCAGAAAGAAACCCCGAGGCCAACATCTCAACGCTGCCCTACTGAGCATGACCTGAACCTCGTAACCAGTCACTGTCTCCTCGAGCCCTCTGCACACTACGGACCTCTCCGAGACCATCTCGGATACTCTGCAACCCTGCAGGAATCTCCAAAACTCAGGAGCTCATCCCAACTCCTTAAATATAGCAACTGAACATAGCAACTATCGCAAGTGGCTGCTCCATCATGTCCTAGCCTATCAATAGGCTGCATGAAGTTTGTCATGTCCCAGCCTATCTCTAGGCTATATGATGTCTACTCCATCACATCCCAGCCTGTCCTTAGGCTGCATGATGTCTATTCCATCACATCCCAGCCTTTCCATAGGCTGCATGACATCCCTGGCACTCCTTGAGACTGTCTCCTGTCTCCCTGAGCTACAAGCCTCCATTAGCTCTAGTGACTGCATCATCATGTCCCAACCTATCCATAGACTGCATGATCATGTCCAAGCCTCTACTGATGTACCTGGGTCTCCTGAGACCTCCGTGGTGCTCCCTAAGCTACCAGCCTACATCAACCTTTGCTGATGTACCTCCCCGGTCTCCCTAAGACCTATCCCCGGTCTCCCTAAGCTGCCAACCTCCATCAGCTCCAGTGGATGCATCATCACATCCCAGCATGTCCATAGGCTGCATACCGAAACTCCCTCCGATCCATGCCAACGCAATCTGAATTTTCATCCATCATCACCGAGCCATCTAGATCTGATGAAAACATCTCCATTTCCATCGGAGATCCACAGATCCGGACTCCATGACCCCTCAAGCCGACGCATGAGCTCTAAACCTGTCAGAAGAGTCGACTTGAATAGACCTCGAGCTGACTCGACCAGACCATGAGTCAACTAGAATAGACTTCGAGCAGACTCGACCAGAACTCCAACCTACTATCGACCTGCATGAATCGACTCCTAAATAGCCCAACTGACTCCAACCTCAAGATCTCCAAGTCCAGATCTCAAGCCTCCTGGAACACCTCCAAGAAATTCTTGGCACGCCTCCAAGCACCCAGGGATCGCCTCCCGCATCCCTGCCATGGTCTCCCAAGTCTCTCCAAAGCTTGGGACAACCATTCAAATCCCAACACAACCTGTTTCCCATGGTGTTCCCCTGCTTCTATTGTTGTTTGTTGTTATCCTATTTCCCCTTCTCGATTTGGTTTTTAGATGGATAAGGATAGCAAGAGCAGGATAGTAGCATGGGATTTTAGATTACAATCCTTTACACCGTGATCTTGAAGGATCCCACGGTGACTCTCCCACATGTCTTCCTCTTTCTCGGTAATTGTTGTTTTCATGTTGCTGTCGCCCCTTTATTCTCTTCCAACGGTTCCCTGCTTCTCCACCGATCATGAGGCATTTCAAAGGGTTTGGGTTTTATCTAAACCTTCTCTCGATGTATTTCCTACCATCACAGGTGTTCTCTACCTCTCTTATATATTGGTTGAAGGGCCATGCTATAAAAGAAGGAAGAAAACAGGGTATGAAAGAAAGAAAGAGGGCTTGCGGTGAGAGGAGAAGAAACAAAGCGATCTGAAAGAGAGGGAGAAGGAACATGAATAAGAGAGGAGCAAAGAGTATTTGGGATGATTTTCTAAGTGCAGAAATTCGTAGAGAGTCTCTTGATTCCTTCCCTAGTTTCTTAAGTCTTCTACTATGTGCCTTTGGTGGAGTTTGGACGGTCTTGGAGAAGACCATCAATGAAGATCTCTTTGGTTTTCCATGCTCCACCTATCCATAACCTATTCATTGATTCCTGGAGGACTAGCATCCATCCGGGAGTTGGATTAGTGAGAGCCTTCACGTGGATACTCTAGAGGGTGGACATTTGGACACCTTGAGAGGAGTCTTGTTGCTGCCTTGATTTGCTGTTGAGGAGTCAGCTTCTTCCTGCTTCGATCCAAGTTCAGAATAGAAGGAAGCTCTACAAGGTATGTTATTATTTTTTTATTATCATGCATGTTTAGATCTAGCATTATCATACTATTTATATTTATTGTACTTGCCTATACATACCTTGTATTTGTTATATGCATCATTTTATGTTAGATCCCGTGCATGAGTAGGTTTTTTTCCATATGCATGCTTAAACTTTTTTTTTCCATATGCATGCTTAAAAAGTTTAATTATGCAATACCTACTCCCTAGTGTAGCATGCCTATGATAGGCGTCCGGTGCACTTGTTTTCCTTCACTTTCATGACTTGCAACTACTGCGCTAGATTCTCTGTGGAAGACATATGTAAAGTACCTTGAAGATCCCAGCATATCATAGTCCACAGTTGAGGTATGTCCAGTTGAATGTGAACCCTCATGGATGGATTCTATTCTTAAATTTTTTAAGGAAGGCACCTTACCCAAAGACAAGTTGGAGGCCAAATGGCTTCGGTGGATGGCCTCTCAATATGTGATCCTAGATGGAACATTATATAAAAGGTCTTTCACACAGCCCCTGCTAAAGTGTTTGGAACCTTCTGATGCTGATTATGCACTCAGGAAAGTGCAAGAAAGTATATATGGAGATCAATTATGGGGCAGATCTTTGGCTTACAAGATAATCCATCAAGGTTATTATTAGCCGACTATCCAGAAGGACTCTACAGAATTTGTCTGAAGATTTGATCACTGTCAAAGGTACTCCAATATACAATGACGTCCTGCAAATCAATTGACTCCATTAACAGCTCCCTGATCATTTGCGCAATGGGGAATGGATATTCTTGGTCCGTTTCCTCCGGCTTCTAGACAGAGAAAATTTTTTATAGTGGCAATTGATTATTTTACAAAATGGGTCGAAGCCGAAGTACTGGTATAGATTACCGAAGCAAAAGTTGAAAACTTTGTGAGGAACTTTATCATCTTCCATTTTGGAATTTCTTATTCCATAATAACTGACAACGGGAGGCAATTTGACAATTTGAAGTTCAAGAGCTTTTGTACTCAATATCATAATCTTCACAGGCTTAATTCTGTGGGGCATCCTCAATCTAATGGAGAAGCTGAAGTGACAAATAGAACCATTCTTCATGGTCTCAAAATCAGATTAAATGATGCCAAGGGATTGTGGGCCGATGAATTAAATTCAGTTCTTTGGGTATACTGAACCACTCCCAAGACAGCTACTGGTGAATCTTCGTTTCATCTATCTTACGGCACTAAAGCAGTTCTTCCTGTGGAAGTCTCTTTACAATCTTTATGAATTGATCAGTATAAAGAGCCTAAAAATTCAGAATGCAGAAGAGTTGACCTGGATTTGTTACAAGGTACTCGACTTCAGGCATAGCTAAAAATGGCTACATATCGGCAAAAAATTGTAAAATACTATAACTCTCGCATAAAGGAATGGATCTTTCATCCTGAGGATCTAGTTTTTCGAAGATCAGAAGTATCTAAACTAGCCAAACAAGGCAAACTTTCTCCTACATGGGAAGTTCTATATCAGGTTAAAGAATTCATTCATCCCGGAACTTATTGGCTAAAAATCTTAGAAGGTATTCTACTACCTCAACCTTGGAATGTACAAAACCTTCGCAAATATTATCAATAAAGATTTTAATTCAAGGTTATCAAGATAGATTTAATTATTCTATCTTCATCTCTCTTCTAAAAAGGCATAAGGATAATCTACGTGTCTACCTTACGAAGTATCGAGATGGGCTTGACTAGCCTACTTTAATCTTTTTTCTTTGAAGGCATAAGGATGATCTCCGTGATCTACCTTATGAAGTTCGAGTTGGCCTTAACCAACCTATCTTAACCAAAAAGGCATAAGGATGATCTCCATGATCTACCTTATGAAGTGCCGAGGTGGGCATGATTAGCCTGTCTTAAATCTTTTTCTAAAAGGCATGAGGATGATCTCCGTGATCTCCTCTATGAAATACCGAGGTGGGCCTGATCAACCTATCTTAATCTTAACTAAAAGGCATAAGGATGATCCATGCGATCTATCCTGAAAAATGCCAAGGTTTAATCAGCCTATTTCATTTCTCATAAAAGCATGGATGACCCGTACGGTCTATCTTATCCTAAGTCCGAAGACTAGTATATTTTTCAAGTTCGAAGACTTGGTATTGATATTTGGAGACTGGGTATTATTTCTTCAGTCTCAATTATTCAAATCATCCTAAGTTTGAAGACTTATTATATTTTTCAAGTTCGAAGACTTGGTATTGATATATGGAAACTCAGCATTATTTCTATAGTCTCAATTATTCAGAATTATCCTAAGTTCAAAGACTTAGAATATTTTCAAGTCCGAAGACTTGGTATTGATATCTAGAGATGGTATTATTTCTTCAGTCTCAATTAT
The DNA here is from genome assembly GCA_021397845.1 of Areca catechu. Classification (NCBI taxonomy): domain Eukaryota; kingdom Viridiplantae; phylum Streptophyta; class Magnoliopsida; order Arecales; family Arecaceae; genus Areca; species Areca catechu. Next base: position 129,926,020 of record CM038052.1, on the reverse strand, counting down.
TCAGAGTTATCCTAAGTCCGAAGACTTTACAAATGAATCATTACCTCGAAATTGAGAAAGTATGTGCATTCAATCAGAAAATTCATTCATAGATGCATAATCTTGCTTATGGTAAGTTTTCGATTGAAACTTTTTCCAATAAAGCTTGAGTTTCTATTCATGAAAATTATCATGTACATCTTTTCAAAAGAAGAAAAGTTACAGATCGCCTTCAACTGGAGTGTCTTCAGTCTGAGTAAGGTCGATCAGCTCGATCGCTTCTTTGGCTGTAGTAGGTTCTTTAAAGGGTCTTTTTGATGGTTCGTGCTCCTCTATCTCTTCAAGTTCAAATAACTGGATGTCTGAAATATCCAAATCTAGGTGAAAATTTTGTACTTCTTTCACCCCATCATTAAAGCCGGCCCGATAACTGTAGGTCCCCGCTTCGATCATTTCATCATCAAAAGCCGAAGATTTCTTATAATCTTCGACTGCTCTTCCCAGTTGGTCTTTCAAAGATCTTATTTCTACGGCTGATGACTCAGCCTTTTTAGTCGCTTCCTTAGCCTTCTTTATGGCTTCTTTAGTATTTTGCTGGCTTTCCTTGACTGAAGATTCTAGGGATCAAATCTTCTTCTTCTTCTTGAGCTTCACATCTTATTCAGAGTTCTTTGATTGAACTCTTTCCAGATCGGTCTCCATACTCTGAATGAGAGCATCACTTTGGAAAAGTTTTTTCTCCATAGCTCGTCTCTGTTCTTTGGCTATCACCTTTTCAGACTCAGCCATTTTCATCTTATCCTTCATCTTCTTAGAGCTGTCTCAGAATTCAAAGATTCCTTCTTCAATGATAGTGATATCATGGATTAGCTGTATTGACAAGCATAATAGATAAAGTTAGCAAGAACATATAACACCTACATTTTGAAAAGAAAGAAAGATCCGATGCTTACCTTCAGCGTGGATAAAAATGCTGAGTCATAAATGTCCTCAATGCATCGGGATTTGGTATTATCTTAATCCTTGGGGAGAACTGTATGCTTCAACAGTTCCCTAGCCAGTTCGGGGTTCTATAGACTGTGCCCATCAAAAAAATGGTGAAGTCAACATGGCAGCCTTCATCCGAAGCACTCCTCCTAGGGTCATCTTCAGAGCGATATCATGCTTTCCCTTTTCCCTTTTCTCTTGGAGAGTCAAGGAGTGACTCTCTATTAAGGGGTAGATTACGTTGATCAAGAGGCATCAGACAGGGCTCCTTGCAGAGGGCCCTCTTGGAGATGGACTCTTCAGAGGTTTTGTTGGAGATGGACTCCTTGGTAGAGATACTGGGGGTGCTTTGTCTCCATCCGATGCAGCCCTCATCGGAGGCATGCTTGAAGTTTCTTCAGCCCTTGCTTTCTTTCGAGCTTCAATTTCTTTTGGCATCGATATGGGCCTTTTCCTTGAGGCCTGTCGAAGTTTGTCAAGCTTCGGCCTCATTGGATCACATGCAGTTAAAGAAAAAGACTTTCAGTTAAAAAAAAAAAAAAAAAATGAAGCCTGCTATCTCTATACCTAGTGTTGGAACTTCGCTGATATAGGTATGATGGAGGTTTTCTTCCCTCAGCAATTTCTTGAACATAGGGATTTTTGGTTCTGATAAAGTCTCAAAATCTTTTTGGTCAGCTTTCAGAACCTTCTTCCCAGTGTTTGCATCTAAACATGGAGTCCTCCATTTAGCATTGAACCCCCAATTTGAGTAGTATACAAAGAAGTAATAGGGTTTCTACCCATGTATGGCACTAGGAGTCCCTTTTATCAATCTTTGGCCTGGCCGAGGACCTATAACCGACCACCCTTCACCATGGAAATCCCTTTTAATACAAACAGGAAAGTGAACAAAGAAGTCCTTGGCTCTATATTTTGGAGTTTGCAAAGAAATAAGAACTCGCAGATATTCCTAAAACTATTCGAAGTTAGTTGGGCTAGAACTATCTGGTAAAGATTGAAAATTTTTATAAAAAAGGGATAGAGTGGAAGCCGAAGACTAGCCTTGAGATGGTCTTCGTATATGGCGACTGACCTAGTGGGAGGTTTTACTACTCTTTCATCAGGTTTTGGAAGGAATGCTTTAAAGGTTCGTGGAATATGAAAATGGTGTCGAAGGCTCTCTAACCTACCATGCGACAAAGAACTGGCAACTGCTTCGGGAGATCTATCAGGGCTCCTCTTTCTACCTAAACCTCTCCCCCTATTGGGTTCACCTCCTGTTAAACCCCCGCTAGTAGAAGGATTACCTATGGACCCTGACATTGCAAAGAAAAGAGAAAAAGAAAGGACCTCTACCTCCAAAGAAAACTAAAATGGCTTGTTGAAGAAACGGCAGCGCAGAGCAAGAAGGAGAAGAATTTCGGAGATGTAGAAATCCTTCTTACGGAGTTTTTCCCCCTTTATATAAGCAAAATGGTGGCATTTTCCATCGATTCAGAGATCTCCTCGATCGTGCATCGTATCGATGGCATCGATCATGGGTATGACTCTCTAAGAGACATTCATTAATGAGACGGCAATTGCAATCTGCATGAAGAGCTACGTGTTGCTACCAAGATCGTCGTGGCCTATAGCTGTCAAATGGCCCCAGACCACGCCCCTCATCGCCTCGGATCCTGCTCAGATGCTCAGACCTGCAAAACAAGGTTAGGGACCCGGGCCGGTAATCTCGGTGGGGGCACTCCGATGCTCAAGTCAGTGACGGCCTTGGGGAACAGATCCTCTCGGTCAAGCCCCATGGGTGGACTTCATGCTAGCAGGAGAACATAATGAACTGGAAGAGTGTAGTGGAGTTGAACACAAAGCAGGAGAGGTGCTGGCTGAGGAGAGTTGGAGATGAAATGATTGTGTCCATCAAGACCTTTCCTGCAGGTCTCCGGAAGCTTGTAATCCTCCAGCTAGTTTTTTGCTCACCTGTGTGCCTAGCTTCTCTTCCCCTTGCTCCACAGTGTTTTTGATTGCTTACCTTCTTTCTAGAACCATGAAAAGTTCTTTTAAGCCACTAGGGGGCTGCCAGGTACTTGCCTTGGGATCCTCGCATTGTTTGCTAGCACATGCGACATTGCCTGGTGCCGTGTGCGAGATGCCTTTCCCCATTTATGAAAGAGAACGGTACCGCATGCGCTGACATTCCTTCTGGTCGCTCTACTTCTAGAAACATGGCAGGGCCTCAATCTACGGGCTGCCACCTCCTGGATCCAAATCTGCTAGTTGACTTTTTCTTTTTGGGGCGCAGATGGTTGGTGAGGAATGCAGGGCCTCGATCAGGGGTCTCTTCCTATTTTGGTGTAAGTAACGGCTGGAACCATCATCGCGGGCCGGCAGGCATCCTCTCGTAGTCCTCGAGCACCAGACCACCATCCTAGGAGAGTGGCGACCTCCTTTAGCAGCAGACCTCCTCGTCCAATGCGGATCTGATCTAGAGAGGAGGAGCTCGACTTCAGCCTCAACGTCTCGACCCGAAGGGAGTGCGGCTAGGCGAAGAAGGGTGGAGCTCGACTTTGGCCTTGACATCTCGAACCGAAGGGAGCACGGCCGAGTGAAGGAGGGTGGAGCTCGACTTCGGCCTCGACGTCTCGACCCAAAGGGAGCGCAGTTGGGCAAAGGAGGGTGGAGCTCGACTTTGGCCTCAGCATCTCGACCCGAGGGAGTGCAGCCGGGTGAAGGAGTCCAGGTAGAGGCGTTCCACATGGCAACTTCATCCGCTGTGTTGCTCAATGAAATCTGACATGGGTTTCACGTCATCGATCTTGCCACATCATTTTTCTCCCACTCTCGAGTCCTGTTGGCACGTGGCACTCGGGGTGAAGGGAGTTAATGCGGCGCTGACATGGAAAGGCAAAATCCGATGCAATAATGGCCATGTTGGTGACGCTTCATAAGACAATTTTTCAAGCCAATGCAGGGGAGACATGTGGCCACGTCCGAGGAATACTTATTGCTGCCGCAGGATTTGGAGCGGTCGCGACTGAAACGAGGTGCTTCCTTCGCTGATCACTGACACGTAGCACAGATCCGTCGGTGGGGATGCAGCAACGGTACGGTCAGGCATCTGGTCACCTCGAAAAGAAAGGCAGTCCTTCTCAAAATACTTCTTCTTTCAAACTTCATGTGCTCGCCATTGTACCAGCACCCTTTTTCTTCTCCAGTTGCCCTTGTTCTCCATAATTAACCAGGTTCATCCATTTCTCCTTTAGGCTAGGCAGAGCTTCCTTCTAGGGACCAGGCCCCCCTCAGACCTCGTTTGCCTTTGCTTCCTACCTCTTCTTCTTCTTCTTCATTCCTCTTCATCTTCTTCTTTACTATGTCCCGCTTCGATCCAGGTTTTCACCCCATGACCAACCAGAGCGAGGCCGGTCCCTCCCAGCCGAGGTCGCCTTCCTCCTCCGACGAGGAGGAGGAAGTGGCATGGTTTGAGTTCAGTAGAAGGCCTACACCCCGAGGGATAGTGATTAGGGAGCCTTCAGCCAATCTTCCACCTCCTCCTCCACCCGAACCAATCTTCGAACCTGCTCGGTCGACAGGTCCCGATGGGGTCGCCTCGACGATCTCCACTGAGGAACTGGCGACTATCCGGGAGACCTATGATATCCCAGACTCTATCCGGCTTTCGATTCCTCGACCTGGGGAGCAGGTCACTTCCAGTGGCCCACGTCGGATTGCCCTCTACGAGGAGACACTCACATGGGGCCTCCAATTTTTTTTCCAACCCTTTTTCCTTTCAATTTTAAGCCACTACCGCCTTGTCCCCGCTCAACTTGTCCCCAACACTGTAAGGACAATCTTTTGCTTTGTAGTCCTTTGCCATTTTCATGGGATTGTTGCCCATTTTTCCTTGTTCAGGGCCTTTTTCATCCTAAAATGCCACCCTTCCGAGGAGGGGTGGTGGTCCATCTCATCCCGGCTGAAAGGCCTGAAATTTAAGCTCCCCTCTTCCATCAAAGGATGGAAGAGTAAGTACTTTTTTGCCTCGGTAGAGGGGGTTGACTGGGCTTGGAGCAACCCGGATCAGACCCCAAACTAGAATTCTGTGATCGAATCAGCGGATCAGGAAATCTACAACCAGCTTCATGCCGACCAGGTCCTAGACCTCAAGGTTATGTTATCGAAGCAGAGCCTGTTTGAGGCTGAGGTCAACCTAATTTAATAGTTGGGTAAGTTCGGCTCCAACATCACCTCCTCATGCTTACTCGGTCTCTCCAGGCTCAGAACTAACATTTCCTTTTGTGCAGGTATGAAGTTCTCCCTAGATGATCTCCTCTCATTCTCCCAGAAGAGGGGTGCGCCAGAGGGGCCCAGCGAGTCTCCTTCGAAGAGGGCTCATGTGGAGAGCGATGCAGGGGCTGCTCCCGCTGCACCAGTCGAGCCCAACAGGAGAGTGGCATCGCCTGATCCTGAGCTGGACAGGAGGGCGACAGAGCCTGCTCCCGAGTCAAGTAGGACCACCGTGCTTAGTCTCGAGGAACCGAGGCAAGTCGGTCCACCCCCGATCCAAGAGCCCGAGGTGGTGGTCCGGACTAGATCCATCGCGGTCGCTGCTACGGTGATGTCACCTCCTCCGGTGGTCATCGAGGTTAAGGAGGAGGAGCAGCAGGTGGTCAAGCTAGCAGTAGTGGCATGGCTTGAAGTGGTGCCAAGCTCCCTATGTGCCCCAAACACTCCCCCAGAAGGAGGGACAGACGATCCCGTGTCGGCAGTAGGCAGGAAGGAGCGGGACTACTGCAGGGTTCCTTTTAAGCTGGCACCAAACATCTCTCTTGTTCGGGATCAGAAGCTTGCCGAGCGTATGATGGACTTTACCATCCAATCATGCGACCAGCGAGAGAAGGTGAGGAAGCTCCTTGGTGATGCCATCGGTAGCACCTTCTCCCAGCTCTACTCGGTGAGTGTTTCCTCATTTTGCTTTGCCTTGCTCTTCTCGGCTTATCTTGGAGACTGACATTTTTCCTGGTGCAGCTTGGCACCAAGCTCCTCCTTATCAAGGATTATTACCGAACCTGGGCCAAGAGGGACAGGCTGCAGGGAGCAGAGCTTGAATCTATGAAGGAGGAGGTAAAGCGAAGAACTAGTGATGCCTGGGAGTCCTCTATGAAGGTCAAGGAACTCCGTGGTGGGACCACCAAGGCCGAAAGGTAGATCATGGAGCTCGAAGAGTCCCTGGATCGGGAGAGAAGTCGGTCCAGGGGCAAGTCAGAAGAGCTCAAAGCCAAGGAGGCCAGGCTTAAAGAGCTTGATGCCGAGGTCGTCATAGAGAGGGGACGGACCCAGTCCCTCTTGGTAGAGCTGGAGGCAGCAAAGAATCGACCCATTCCTGCCGAGAAGAGGGCCGCAGAGGCGAAAGAGAAGACCACCGCGGTGGTCAGCTCAACAAAGACTGCGGAGAAGAAGGTAGCCGAGGTGATATACCAGGCCAAGATCATCAGGAAGAGGGCCATAGAGGCGGTGGCTGACTACAAGGCCTCCAGCGAGTTCAAGGCCAATTTTTGGAGGCTGCGACGGACTCCTTCCTCAAGGGATTTATGTACTACCGATCCCAGGTGGAGGGTTTCATCTCGGAAGAGCAATTGAGCAAACTGAGACTCCCGGGCATGATGGAGGAGCCAGCTGCCACCGAGCCAGCCCCTCTATTGGTGGCCGCCGAAGATGGGGTTCTGCCACTGGAGGTTCCAGAAGATGCTGCCCGACTGAATGCCATCACGGGAAGGGATGGCCGAGTAGGGTAGGGTCCTTGTAGTTTTCTCCTTTCCTTTCCTGATATGGGCTGCCCGGCTTGTCGGGGCCCGGAGACATTTGTAAAAATTTTAGCAATAATCATAGAACTTCTTTTTGATCATCCAAATCTATGTTCTCTCCTTCTTTTTTTTTTTGTTGTTGTTGAGGCCCAAACATGCGATGAAGTCAGAGAGAAGTCCTTCAACTTATTGAGTTGTATCCACTTTGTGTGCGAAGTGGATGAATGATTTTGAATGCTTTGTTTAATAAGACCCTTTCAGTCTCACCGAGATCAGCTCCAAGCATGCTGGGGAGCTGGACTTCGAGCTTCGGTGTCAGGCTATCCGGTCTCTGGTGCTCGGGAGCTAGGCTTCAAGCTTTAGTGTCAGAGAGCTGGGCTCCAGGCTTTGGTGCCGGAGAGCATGGGGTCCGGGCTTGAGTGCCGAAGAATTGGGCTTTGATCTTGAGTACCGGAGAGTTGGGCTCCGAGCTTGAGTGCTGGAGAGCATGGGATCCGGGCTTGAGTGCCAGAGAGCTGGGCTCTTTGGGCTTTGGTGCTGGAGGTCGTGGGATCTAGGCTTGAGTGCCAGAGAGCTGGGCTCTTCGGGCTTTAGTGCCAAAGGTCATGGGATCCGGGCTTGAGTACCGGAGAGCTGAGCTCCGGGCTTGAGTGCCAGAGAGCGTGGGATCTGAGCTTGAGTGCCGAAGAGCTGGGCTCTTGGCTTTGGTACCGGAGAGCTGGGCCCGGGCTTCGGTGCCGGAGAGCTAGGCTCTTGCTTCTGTGCTAAAGAGCTGGGCTCCAGGTTTGATGCTGGAGAGCTGGTTCCCGGGTTTCGATGCCGGAGAGCTGGGCTCCGGGCTTCTGTACTGGAGAGCTGGGCTCCAGTTTGATGCCGGAGAGCTAGGCCCCGGCTTCAGTGCCGGAGAGCTAGGCTTCGGGCTTTGGTGCAAGAGAGCTAGGCCCTGGGCTTCGGTGCCGGAGAGCTGGACTCCGGGCTTCGGTGCCGGAGAGCTCGACTCCGAGCTTTGGTGCCGGAGAGCTGGACTCCGGGCTTCGATGCCGGAGAGCTCAACTCCGAGCTTTGGTGCCGGAGAGCTGGACTCCAGGCTTGGGCTTGAGTGTGCCAGACCTTAGGCTGGGCAGCGATATCCTTGCAAGGCAAAAGAAGGTTGCACAAAAGAGGATCTGATGGGGGAGACGGGTAGGATCGTTGGTGAGCCTAGAAGTCACCAAAATTAGGATATCATATTTTTTTGGAATTTTTTTAGATAAAGGGTGGCGAAGGAATAGTGGGGCTGGAAGACAGGGTTTGGAACTCATGGACTTTGGGACTCACCCTAACGAAGAGACCTCTCACCTCTAGGGCATTACATCCTCCTCGATACTTGGAGGTGCTAGGATGAATCTCAAAGGTCATGAGGGGATAAAGAAGATGGAATGGGAGGGGGATAACTAGGGCATCATGCCCATGCCCGAAGACGAAGGCAAGAAGAATCACTCTTCTAAAAACTCAATTTTTTTTCTCCAAAAACTATGTTTTTACAAAGGACTGAGGGTTGTATTTATAGACTTATCCAACCCTCATTTAAATTTGAATACAAGATTAAAAGATAAGAATGATTCAAATTCAAATACAAGATAGGATAAGATAAGCCTATCCATATCTAAATCCTAACCAACCAAACTCTAATTCAAATTCAAATAAAAGATAAATCCTAGATTTATTCTGGATATGTTCCAAATTCGTGCGGCTCCAAGATTCGTGCTGGTGAGGTCCCCATCATTCCCCTGAGGTGGGGAAAACTCGACTCTGTCGAGTTTGGGTCAGGTTCCAACTTCAGCTTGACTTCAGTTTCTGGGAACTCCAAACTCTAGCTTGACATAACCATGATTTTGATTTTTTTTTTTTAAATCATCTTTGCTTTGAAAATGGTGCACCTTTGAGATTGGTGTGCTTTGAAATCTGTGTAGCTTTCAGGTGCATGCAGCTCTAAAATCTGTGCTGAATTGAAGTCGGCAAGAGGGAGGGGATTTGCTTTCATGTTCGTGCATCCCTTTCCTTCTTCTCCATGGATGGAAATGGAGGGGTGTCGAGCCCGGCTTCCACCAAGAACTCCAGCCCACCAGATATCCGGTTGTCAAAGAGGATGAGCCACTGGAGGGCCGGCAAGCGGGGGAAGCCTTCGAGCGATATGAGCAGTACAATGGCGATCGAGAGGTGCTCAAGGGTCGGGAACTTCTCGAAAAGGGCCAGTGACGGGAGACGGCCGTGAAGGCACTTCACAGCACCGTCCAGTGTCAGGGCTCATAGCGGCTCCACCGACGACGAGTCAGCTTGGCGGCCGAGTGCCGCCTCGATGGCTTTCTCCTAGGTCTCATCCATCGACGACGACGAAGAATGAGGAGAAATGGTGTGCAAGACCGTATCTGGACAACAGGAGCAATGCCCTAACCCTAGGCTAGAGGCTAAACCCTCAACGGAGATGGCTTTTTTTTGACTCACTTCTCCCTCGGACGGTTGCACGAAGAGGGCATCGAGAGCGCCGAACATGACCTCCTCGAGCTCGGTGATGAGTTTGCGGCGGAGCTCCCAAATCTCTCGTGGCGAACGGGAGGCGAGGCTAATGGTGACGCTGCGACTGTGGCCGTTTGACTGAGGCCACGGAGGTGGGGGCAGGGGCTGCAGCGTGGCCGTGTTGTGGTGGTGGGGGTTTGGTCGGAGGAGGATAGGGGCCGAGGGTTGGATGTGGGCTTGGGGGTCTTGTTGTGCGATTTTCGGGTGTAGACCTTGTTGCTCTCCGCCCAACGCTACTTTTCCAACGATTCTCTCGAGATACCAGTTTTGAATCCTGATCGCAATGGGATGGCTTTGGATGGAGACCATGGTCGATGGCAGTTGGAACAGTAGAAGTGGATGGATGCTTCGGACGGCTCGAGGGGCCCTGGCTTGGGTTTTCGAGTGGCGGTGAAAGGTGCAGGGTTTTGATGGATTTTTTAATGGGATGAATGGACGGAGGACGAAAAAGATGGAAGAAGGTGTAAGGGTTTTGGTGACCAAGGCAAAAGCGTGGATTTCAAAAATTTATTATGAAACTACTACCAAACCATTAACCCAGACCTCCTTACTAGGAATTAAAATATACAAACATGCATATATAATATAAACTAGAGTTTAGGCACCAACCTGAATCGATAGTATCCAATCCGATGAAGAAAACCCTGATTCAGCCTTCTTCTCCACCAGGCACCCAAACGTTCACCCTCCAACGGTGATCCACATGAAACTCGGACCAAGGAAGAACTCCTTCTTCAAGTTGCTTGGAGAAGTGGAACTCTTTCGGTAGCCTTTGGTCTATTGACCACTATAGGACACCTGCCCTACTGTAGGGCACTAAAGACACTCTCCTAAACCACTCTTGATTTTAGGACAACCCTCTTCTAGACCTCTTAGGCTTATGTCCTAAAACAAAACCTTGTCCAATTAGAAAAGACCTTGTCTTAACAAGACAAGTCTTGTCTTAAAGAAAGAAGGAGGGAGAGAGAGACACTCAGAATAATACTTCGGTGGAATTCTTATTTTTTTTTTATAAACTCATTTCACCACCCCTATTTATAGATACAAGAGGGACGTGTGATATGTCCTCCCATTAACTTATCATATATGGTTTTTCAAGATCGAAGAGAAGTTATATGGCTTGAAAAATCATATCTAATAAGCCCATTCATGCACCGAAGGCCTTATTCACATCCCTTCTTTTATCTGGACGAATTTTACCTGCCACATGTCAATTACTAGTCCCTAGGAGGCCAAGAGGTGCCTCTTCAATCTTCAAACATTGAAGATTATGAAGAGTCCTGATAGCAGAAGGACTCTCCATCAGAACCGCATGCCACATGAAGAGTTGTGACTCTTCATGCACCGCGCGTGCCATCTTTCTTCCATGCAAATTTCAAGAATGTTGACCAGTCAAAACATAGGCAATATGGGTGTCATTGGAAAGAGCATAAAATTTTCTTTCTGACCATATAAATTATATTCAAATCAGAGATCTATAGCTCATTATGTGCCCTTTTGAAGTTAAGGTATCATTTAGGTACCAAGAGTCCCATGCCATTGGGACTCTTCATGTATGGCACCTAAAATGCCCATAAATTCAAATTAAAATCAGGTTTAGCTCTGATTAAGCTAGCCCCACTTAGGACTCAACCTAATTTAGGTTTTCCATAATTAGGTTAGCCCAATTAGAAAGCAACCGGACGCAATCCAATTGGGTTAGGAACTTGGTTAGCCAACATATGGTAGTATGTAATCCGGCTAACCAATTAGGATCCTATGACCCTAATTAAATCATGAATGACTTCCTTGGCCAAGTCTCTATTGTGTGTGACCTATTGGATTCCACATCTAACCAACAGTAGGTTTAGGTTTGAGCCGATTCGATCCGATCGAACCCAATTGACCTAATTAGGTCAAATTGGCTCACCTAATTGTCCAATTCGAATCACATATCGAATTGACTCATGAAACCAAATAAATTGGTTCATGAAGACCTACAAGACAAGATTGATGTCTAGCAACATGTCATGCCTACCCGGAAGATGAGAAATTTTGGTGGATTTATCAAAATACCTTTTAGTGGTAAGTTACCGGGCAATTCAGTCCTTCGATCTACTTGCACCCTGAATATGACTATGGATATGGATACTTGTCAAATCCAATTTCATATTCATTCCTTGCTCAATCTGATAATGATGATTCATTAATGAACCATTAGAAACTATTTCTAATGTTCATACTTTGATCAAAGATTTCCTGAATCTTCATTTGATTGAAATCATCTGGATGCGCTTCCCTCTTACTAGGGTTGATCGATTCCTTTTTGACCTACTCACAACCTCCATATGCAATCCACCATACCCAGTATCACCCCATGCATGACTCAATGTCATGATTGAGTGCGAACCAAAGTATGGATTCATGCATACAAGGTACCATGACAGTGTCAGGTCAAAAGACCACATGCACTACTCCCACTATGAGAACTATCTATTGACAAATAGATAAGGTTCCATTAGATATTCTCAAGCTGGATCCATTCAGTGAACTCATTCTCTAATGACCACCCACATCCTAGTATTAGTGTCAAACACAAGTGACTATGAGATCAGTCACCCTCTTCACCAAGCATACATAAGATGTGCTGGTCTTGCCGAAAACATTGATCCCTTACTCAATATCCCATCAACCAGGAATATTCTAGATTAGGGTTTTAAGGCTTTAGGTTTCACTGGTATAATCTCATCATAACCCTAGAACCATAGCCCTAATCTATGGGGTTCATCATATCTTAATAAAATTAATAAGACACAGCGTATGATGAAAATAAAATGCCTTTATTAATTGATAATGTCAACACACTGGTTTGGGATACAAAAGAAAATCCCATCGAAATATAATATTTCGATTGGCCTTTAGGGCATAATCCTTTCAATCTCCCACTTGCACTAAAGCCAATCATCTTTAAATTTTAACCCCATACAATCGAGGTGGCGATCAAACTCCAGCTGTGGTAGAGCCTTAGTGAACAGGTCTGCTATGTTGTTCTTCGTTTCTACTCTTTTAATGCAGACTTCTTGTATTTCAACAATCTCTCGAACGAGATGGAAGCATCTTAGAATGTGCTTTGATTTGTGATGAGCTCTAGGTTCCTTAGCTTGAGCGATGGCTCCAGCATTATCACAGTAAAGTGGTACTGGACCCTCAATCTCTGGAACAACACCCAACTCTGAGATGAACTTCTTCATCCAGACAGCTTCCTTGGCAGCTTTACTAACAGCAATGTATTCTGCCTCGGTTGTTGAGTCAGCTACAGTCTGCTATTTAGAACTCTTCCAGTTTACAGCTTCTCCATTTAGGATAAAAACATACCCTGAAATAGATTTGCTATCATCTAGATCCGATTGAAACTAGAATCTGAATAAGCTTCCAGTTTAAGATCAGATCCTCCATATATCAGAAAAATATCCTTAGTCCTTCTCAAGTACTTAAGAATATTTTTCACAGCCTTCCAGTGATCCTCTCTGGATCAGCCTGAAATCTGCTGGCTATACCTAAGGCATATGCCACATCAGGCCTGGTACATAACATAACATACATTATAGATCCTACAACCGAAGCATAAGGTATAGAACTCATTATATTTCTTTCTTCAGGTGTCTTAGGAGACATCTTCTTAGAAAGATGTATGCCATAACCAATGGGCAAGTAACCTCTTTTACTTCCCTACATGCTAAATCTCTTTAGCACTTGGTCAATGTACCTAGACTGGGATAAGCCTAGCATCCTCCTAGATCTATCTCTATAGATCTTGATACCTAGTATATAGGATGCTTCTCCCAAGTCTTTCATGGAAAATTGTTTAGATAACCATACCTTGACTGATTGTAACATTGGGATATCATTCCCAATGAGGAGTATGTCATCCACATACAGAACCAAGAAAACTATGGCACTCCCACTAGTCTTCTTGTACACACAAGGTTCATCCTCATTTTTGATAAAGTCAAACTCTTTGACTGTCTTATCAAATCGGATGTTCCAACTCCTGGATGCTTGCTTTAATCCATAAATAGATTTCTTCAGCCTACATACCTGATTAGGTTTAGTCTCCAAGACAAAACCATCTAGCTGTGACATATAGACCTCTTCCTTAAGGAAACCATTAAGGAATGCTGTTTTTATATCCATCTGCTAGATTTCATAATCATGATATGCTGCTATAGCAAGCATGATCCGAATAGATTTGAGCATGGCAACAGGAGAAATTTTCATCATAATCTATTCCCTATTTTTATCTAAAACCCTTAGCCACTAATCTGGCTTTATAAGTTTCAACTTGGCCATCTACCCCAATCTTTTTCTTATAGACCCATTTGCATCCAATAGGGTTAACACCCTCTGGTGCATCAACCAAAGTCCACACTTGGTTGACATACATGGAGTCCATTTCGGATCTCATGGCTTCCAGCCATCTATCTGAGTCCCTACTCATGATAGCATCCGTATAGGTTAGAGGCTCATCATTTTCAATGATCCGGGCTTCATTATTTTCAATAATGAACCCATACCTCTTAGGTGCATTACGCACCCTATCAGACCTACGGATAAGAGTGGTGTGTTCTGGTTCTATACTAACTATTTTATCATTTTGTTAAGATGTATCTATTTGTTGAACTTCTTCAAGTTCAATATTTCTCTCACTGCCCTTTTGTAAGATGAACTCTTTCTCTAGAAAAGTGGCATGCCTACTGACAAAAACTTTTTGTTTAGTAGGGTGGTAGAACATATATCCTATACTATCTTTAGGATATCCTATAATAGATACTTATCTGCTCTAGCATTCAGCTTATGTCCAAAATTTCTTTGACATAGGCTGGACATCCCCATATCTTAAGATTCTTAAGATTGGGTTTCTTACCCCTCCATATCTCATATGGAGTGCTAGAGAAAGATTTAGATGGTAATATATTTAAGATTTTAGCCACGATTTCCAAGGCATATCCCTAGAAGAAAACAGGTAACTCTGTGAAGCACATCATGGACCGTACCATATCTAATAAGGTACGATTCCTCCTTTTAGCAACACCATTTAATTGTGGTGTGTAAGGAAGGGTCCATTCAGGGATAATCCCCTTTTCTTTAAGGTGATCAAGAACTCGGTGGATAAGTATTCACCTCCTTGATCTGATCGAAGGATTTTAATACTTTTCCCCGTTTGTTTCTCTACCATACTTTGATACTCTAAAAATTTATCAAAGGCTTCGGACTTATGTTTCATAAGATACATAAATACGTACCTTGAAAAATCATCAGTAAATGTGATAAAATAAGAGTATCCACCCTTGCCTGAGTTGTCATAGGCCCACATATATTTGTATGTATGAGTCCTAATAACTCAGTTGTCCTTTCTCTATGTCCACTAAATGGAGTCTTGGCCATGTTACCCATGAGACATGATTCACAAGTTCCTAATGATTCATAATCATAAGGATTAAGGAAATTTTTCTTGTATAACATGCTAATCCAAGTCTCACTAATATGTCCAAGCCGACAGTGCCAGAGTAAAGTATTGTTTACATCATCTCTCTATTGTTTGTTACTTACATGAAGTATATTGTCATTAGTGGATAGAGTTAAAAGATCATTGCAAAATATGCCATAATATATAATTTCATTAGAAAAGCTGATTGAGCAACCATTGCTCATCACATTCATAGTATAACCTTGTCTAAGTAACAAGGGTACATAAATGATATTTCTAATGACCTTAGGCATATAGTAACAATCTCTCAGCTCTAAAATCTTCCCCGAATGTAACTTCAAGATATAAGTCCCTATGGCCTCTGCTTGGATGGACTCTCCTCCAGCACCGTAGAGCTCGAAGTCTCCTTCCTTCAATACTCTAAGCCTCTGCAGCCCCTGCAATGATTTGTAGATATTATGACCACGGCGGTACCAATACCCAAGTATTTGAAAGAATGAAAAAAAAAATAGTAAGAACTTCTTTCATACCTTTTAGTGTATCTGATGCACCAGGCTTCACACCTACAAGGTAAGCCTTGCAGTTCCTCTTCCAATGACCTGGCTTGCCACAGTGAAAGCAGGTCATCTGTCCGGAGGCCTTCTTTCCTTTCTTTTTCTTGATGCCCCTTTTTGGGTTCAATCTCCTCTTGGAATCCTTTCTGCCTGACTTCTTCTTGTTGATCCCATCCACAAGAAGAAGTGGAGCCTTATTTTTCTTTAAGTGTCTCTCTACTGTTTTTAACATGTTTAACAGCTCAGGCAAGGAAGTGTTAAGTTTGTTCATATGATAATTAAGAACAAACTATGAAAATGACTCCGGGAGTGACTGTAGGATCAAATCCTGATTCAACTCCCCATCTATAACAAACCCAATTGACCTAATCGAGTGATCAGGTCAATAACCATCAGTACATGGTCTTGTATGGATGTACCTTCTATCATTCTCGCACGGAACAACTACTTAGATATCTCATATCTAGCAGTTCGACTATGTTCTCCATATAGCTCTTTTAGATTGAGCATTATGGAGTTAGTGTCCATGCTATCATGTTGCCTCTACAACTCATTGGTCATAGAGGCAAGCATGATACATTTGACAGTGAGTGAGTCATTTTGCCACATCTTGTATGTGTTCTTTTCCTCTTGCGAGGCATCTTCCCCTAAAGTTCCAAGGTAAGGGTATCAAGAATGTAAGAAGTTTTTCCTGGCTGAGTACTATCTTTAGGTTTCTAATCAGTCAACATAGTTCGGTCCAGTCAATTTTTTAGCATCAAGTATACTACGGAGTGAGAGTGAAGAGGCCATTTAATCTACATTAACAAAGAACATAACATAAGTAAACAACCAATGTTGACAAAACATAATTAAATTAGGACTTTAACTTAATTATGTCTCCCACTATTTTATCAAGCATCATAACCCTCTATATGATGATCGAGAAACCCTAATTGGTTTTCTTAGTAGGGTTGATATCCTAATTCCTTATAAAAGACCTTATGTATACACAACAAATCTTTTATAAGTTCAAAGGTAGGAAAACTCTTTTCAATTGTATCTCATACAATTCTCAACAAAACCTGGCCTCTAAAATATTAATAGCCTGTGTGTGCACAACAAACTATAATATTTTTAGTTAAGCCCTTTATTCCTTTATAGTCATGATAGTAATAATAATACCCTTGTGTGTTCACAACAAAGTATTATATTAAATCATGCCATAAGCATCAAATGCACCAGGCCAAAATTGTGTTAGTTATCATAATAGGCCTTGTGTACACAACAAACATAATACGGATCATAACATAATAATGACCTAGCATGAAGGAAGGCTTAATGTAGTGAATATTATACTAAGCATATCAATCAAGAATTAAGTTAATCTTATCAGCCAGGTAAGTTGGAGAGTAGTGGGAGTCCCCCCATTGCTTTCCTAGACATCAATAAAAATTGGCCAGGTCAGTCAACGAAACCAATTAAAAACCACGTCCTCTTTACCGATCATGAACCACTTTTCCTAAACACCGAATGATCAACTAATCATCTTGATTATTTTTCTTTTGGTATATGACACTATAACTAATATAATTTTAATAGAGGGCAATTCAAACAGAAGCACATTCTAATATTATCATTCATCAACCATGCATCATATATCATTTATAATGTGCCAAGCATGTCATCATACTAGGACAACATCTACCACATAATGGATCCACCATTATGCCAGGGCAACCTTATTTCAGTATGATGACTAGAAAGCTAAACATATCTCTATATCGGTTAAGGTTTAAGTGAAAACCCTAACCAGTGACATACATATATGCATAAATTATCAATCATATGTAACTTTAAACTTTTGTAGAGTACTACAAAATTGGGCAACTTCAAATTTTGTAGAATCCTACAAAAATGGGCAACCTCAAGAGTCCTACAAAATTGAGCAACTTTAATTTTTGTAAAGTCCTACCAAAATGGGCAGCCTCAAGAGTCCTATAAAATTGGGCAACTTCAAATTTTGTATGATTTAGCCCTAATAAGGTGGCTCTGATACCACTGTAAGGTTTTGGTGACCAGGGTGGAAGCGTAGATTTCAAAAATTATTATGAAACCACTACCAAACCTTTAACCCAACCTCCTTACTAGGAATTAAAACATACAAACATAAATATATAATATAAACTAGAGTTTAGGCACCAACATGAACCGCTAGTATCCAATCCGATGAAGAAACCCTGATTCAGCCTTCTTCTCCACCTGTTCACCCTCCAATGGTGATCCACATGAAACTCGGACCAAGGAAGAACTCCATCAAGTTGCTTGGAGAAGTGGAACTCTTTTGGCAGCCTTTGGTCTATTGACCACTATAGGACACCTTGTCCTATTGTAGGGCACAAAAGATACTCTCCTAAACCACTCTTGGTTTTAGGACAACCCTCCTCTAGGACACCTTAGGCTTATATCCTAAAGCAAAGCCTTGTCCTATTAGAAAAGACCTTGTCTTAACAAGACAAGTCTTGTCTTAAAAAAAAAAAGAAGGGAGGAGAGAGACCAAAAATAATACTTTGGTGGAATTCTAATTTTTTTTTATAAGACTCATTTCATCGCCCCTATTTATAGATACAAGAGGGGCGTGTGATATGTCCTCCCATCAACTTATCAGATATGATTTTTCAAGACCGAAGAGAAGTTATCTGGCTTGAAAAATCATATCTAATAAGCCCATTCATGCACCGAAGGCCTTATTCACATCCCTTCTTTATTTGGATGAATTCTCACCTGCCACATGTCAATTACTGGTCCCTAGGAAGCCAAGAGGTGCCTCTTCAATCTCCAAACATCGGAGATTATGAAGAGTCCTGATAGCAGAAGGACTCTCCATCAGAACCGCGTGCCACATGAAGAGTTGCGACTCTTCATGCACCGCGCACGCCATCCTTCTTCATGCAAATTTCAAAGAATGTTGACTAGTCAAAACATAGGCAATATGGGTGTCATTGGAAAGAGCATAAAATTTTCTTTCTGACCATATAAATTATATTCAAATCAAAGATCTATAGCTCATTCTGTGCCCTTTTGAAGTTAAGGTATCATTTAGGTACCAAGAGTCTCATGCCATTGGGACTCTTCATGTATGGCGCCTAAAATGCCCTCAAATCCAAATTAAAATCAGATTTAGCTTTGATTAGGCTAGCCCCACTTAGGACTCAACCTAATTTAGGTTTTTCATAATTAGGTTAGCCCAATTAGCAAGCAACCGGATCCAATTCAATTGGGTTAGAAATTTGGATAGCCTACATATGCTAATATGTAATCCGTCTAACCAATTAGGATCCTATGACCCTAATTAAATCAAGAATGACTTTCTTGGCCAAGTATCTATTGTGTGTGACCTATTGGATTCCACATCTAGCCAGCAGTAGGTTTAGGTTTGAGCCGATTCGATCCGATCGAACCCGATTGACCTAATTAGGTCAAATTGGCTCACCTAATTGTCCAATTTGAATCACACATTGAATTGACTCATGAAACCAAATCAATTGGTTCATGAAGACCTACAAGACAAGATTGATGTCTAGCAACATATCATGCCTACCCGAAAGATGAGGAATTTTGGTGGATTTACCAAATACCCTTTAGTGGTGAGTTACCGGGTAATTCAGTCCTTCGATCTACTTGCACCCTGAATATGACTATGGATATAGATACTTGTCAAATCCAATTTCATATTCATTCCTTGCTCAATCTGATAATGATGATTCATTAATGAACCATTAGAAACTATTTCTAATATTCATACTTTGATCAAAGATTTTCCGAATCTTCATTTGATTGAAATCATCTAGATGCGTTTTCCTCTTACTAGGGTTGATCGATTCCTTTTTGACCTACTCACAACCTTCATATGCAATCCACCATACCCAGTATCACCCCATGCATGACTCAGTGTCATGATTGAGTGTGAACCAAAGTATAGATTCATGCATACAAGGTACCATGGCAGTCTCAGGTCATAGGACCACATGCACTACTCCTACTATGAGAATTATCTATTAATAAACAGATAATGTTCCATTAGATGTTCTCAAGCTGGATCCATTCAGTAAACTCATTCTCTAATGAGCACCCACATCCTAGTATTAGTGTCAAACATAATTGACTGTGAGATCAGTCACCCTCTTCACCAAGCATACATAGGATATGCTGGTCTTATCGGAAACATTGATCCCCTACTCAATATCCCATCAACCAGGAATATTTTAGATTAGGATTTTAAGGCTTTAGGTCTCACTGGTATGATCTCATCATAACCCTAGAACCATTGCCCTAATCTATGGGGTTCATCATATCTTAATAAAATTAATAAAATACAGCATATGATTAAAATAAAATACCTTTATTAATTGATAATGTCAATACACTGGTTGGGATACAAAAGAAAATCTCATCAAAATATAACATTTCGATTGGCCTTTAGGGCATAATCCTTTCAGAAGGGGGAGGGTTGGCCGGCAGTGGCGGAGGCACCTCCGTCGGTGATGATGGAGGTGTGTGGGAAAGTGCTCTCTCTGGTGGTGTCGGATGGGAGGTGGAAAAAAAAATAAAATAAAACAGGATCAGCAACGGGGAAGTGGAGGGAATGACTGGAGCTGGTGGGAGAGAAGGAAATTTGGTGTACCATAATTTAACCTGGCTTTGATACCAAAAATTGATGGGGGACACGGGTAGGATCGTTGGTGAGCCTAGAAGTCACCAAAAGTAGGGTATCATATTTTTTTGGAATTTTTTTAGATAAAGGGTGGCGAAGGAATAGTGGGGCTGGAAGACAGGGTTTGGAACTCATGAACTTTGGGACTCACCCTAATGAAGAGACCTCTCATCTATAGGGCATTACACCCTCCTCGATACTTGGAGGCACTAGGATGAATCTCAAAGGTCATGAGGGGATTAAGAAGATGGAATGAGATGGGGGATAACTAGGGTATCATGCCCATGCCCGAAGATGAAGGCAAGAAGAATCACTCTTTAAAAACTCAAATTGTTTTCTCCAAAAACTACTTTTGTACAAATGTCTGAGGGTGGTATTTATAAACCTGTTCAACCCTCATTTGAATTTGAATACAAGATAAAAAGATAGGAATGATTCAAATTCAAATACAAGACAGGATAAGATAAGCCTCTCCATATCTAAATCATAACTAACCAAATCCTAATTCAAATTTCAAATAAAAGATAAATCCTAAATTTTTCTAGAAATGTTCCAAAATTCGTATGGCTCCAAGATTCGTGCTGGTGAGGTCCCCATCAGGATCTTTATTATTATTAGGAAGAGGCCTTACATTACTGATAGTATTTTCTTAGGTTACAGGCATCCATGTGCATTGGAATCTAGCTCTGTCCAGGTCCGCTAGATAATAGGCTCCATGAGAGAGGGCCTCGACCACCTTATAGGGGCCTTCCCAGTTTGGCGAGAGCTTGCCACACTCTCGGGGTTGAGACGCTTCAGCTCGGTGCAAACCAGGTCACCAGGGTGGAAGACATTCAGCTTTAACCCGTGCATTGTATTACCGGGCCACATGCTGCCAGTAAGCCACCATCCAGAGTCGGGCCTTGTCCCTGGTTTCCTTAAGGAGGTCCAGGTTGAGAAGAAGGCGTGCCGGATTCTCTGCTTTGCTGTACTGCTGTGTTCACAGTGTGGCATGCCGAGTTCGATTGGAACAACAGCTTCTAAGATAAAAGTGAGGTTGAAAGGTGTTTCGTCCGTTGCCATCCTGGGCATTGTGTTGTAGGCCCAGAGAACGCTAGGGAGTTCTTTTGCCCACCTGCCCTTGGCTTGGTCTAGCTGTTAGGAATTGTGTCCCAAAGCCAATCGCCTGGGTTGTAGGCGGTTGAGCTATGTATTGTACTCTTTGAATTAATAAAATATTTTTTTTTGCGGCTCATCACATTTGTATTTCCCTGAAATGAATACTTTCCATGTGATGAAGTCCTTAAGACTACACTGACTTCAATACAGAGAGGATGTATCAAGTGATCCTTAAACCTTGTTCACAACCAAATGATATATTGTACTGGATGGCAATATATCAAGTATAGGTTGTTGTAGTTCACATCGTTTGGTTGTCCTCTTGACCAAATGAGTGTGGTGACACTGATGTGATCTACAAGTGGAATATGTGATATCTCATTGAACGTGATTCCGTGCAGCTCCTTTCTGCCAAAGGGATACTCACGATTGGATATGGGGATATGTGTCCCACTGACCTGAGGTCATCACGGTAGCTTGCAAGCAACTCCCTGTGCTTTGGTGCCGGACTACCCGGATTTTTAATCCAGTGATGGAAGGTTTCTTGGTACAGGTAAGTACTTGTGGAGCAGTGATGGACCAAGATGGAATTGACCTGTCCAAATAGTTTGGACTGAATGTCTCACCGTATCTCAATTTTGCAAATCCTCGGCCAGGGTAGCCCTAGTGAAGAGTCACTAGGCTTGCGAAGTTGAGACATGTAGTGGACTGACTCTGTCTGGGTTGGCAGCCCAATCTCAATCATCCTGAGCATTAGAGGTCAAAGGGATGAATTATACGGTAACCATATGCCAGAGGTTCGATAGTTTGCTCCCGCATCTTCGACCTATCCGGACGTCGAGATCCATTGCTAGATGGTTTCCTGTGCTGGTACTAGAATTGTTCTAGTGCTACCATTTAGGTTCGAACCTATGAGGTCACACGCCACAGAGGATAACTCTCTGATCTGGATACCGATTATGATTGGAAATCGTCTCGGTTTTATGGTCACAGTATTTTTTGAGCACTCTTTTTCCTATCTTGCCCTTGTCCGTGTCAATCGAAAATTGTTTCGGGCTGACCAACTCTGCGCCAGGATTTTTCTGAATCAGTTTTGAATTGATTCAGAGTTCGTTTCGACCTCCAATTGTTGTGAACAAATTGAACCAATTTTATTGGGCTCGGACCGGTTCAATTGAATTGAACCACCGTTTATTTGAACCAATGGGTTTGAACCAAATTGGTTTAAATGGTTTTTGACCGGTTTTGATTGGACTGGTTTTTCTCTCCTCTTGACTGCTTAACACGGTTCATTTGCTGGGAAAAACTTGCACTGGAGGAGGCCAAACGATCGAAGAGAAATCCAAACGTCCCAAATGATCGATGCTGGCTGTGGGCGCCTCTTCCTCTCCTCCACCCGTGATCTTTATCCCTCGTTTAACTGCTGGTTAAATGGTGAACGATAGCAGTTTTTCTTGGTCTCCCAGCCCTTTTATCTTCCTCCCCTGCAGCTTTTATAAATCCCTGTAGCCGCCCTGTTCTAAGTTGAAGTTTCCAGCGTGTGAGAACCGAGAGAGAGCAACAATAACATCTGAGCATTCTTCTTCTTTGAGAGGCTCATTTCTGGTGCTCTTGGGGCTGGGTTTTGGAGTGTGTGAGGGAGAGAACCGGTTGTTTCCTGTGCTCAAACCCAGGACTGTAGCAAAGCCAGGTTGCTACCATCCACTGTGGCTATTTCTTCTTCCAAAGGCTAGCACCGCGTGTGAAGAGAGATCGGAGGGCCCCCGGCGTGTCTCCCCTCTAGAGGGAGTACTCTTCCACTCCTGGGAGCAAGCCTCGCGAGCCGGGATCGCCGCTGCAGCTCCAAACGCCAAGAAGATTGCTGCTGGTTTTCTGCAACCAGAAAATCTGGCAGCAGACTTTGGCGAATTTCTATATTTTTTTGGCTAACTTTTTCTTGCAGTTCTTTGTTGGAGATTGAAGTAGACTCGATCACCTTGCCACTGCTCAAATTTGGGAGCAAACGGAGGTTCGGAAGGTAGAGTTCCGATGACATTTTTCAACCTAAAAATAGAGCTAAGTTTCAACCCAACGAAGAAGAAGACTGGAATAAGTTTATCCCACTTATTCCAGCCTATTCCAGTTTTATTCCAGAGTTATTCCAGGAAGAATAAAGGTATAAAAAATTATTTTTTATTCATGCATAAGTAGATTTATTTGTTTAATATTTTTGCAAATATTTATGTCTTGATACATGCCTATATGTAGCATGAATATATTAGGTTTTGGGCGGAGCAGTTTTCCACTGCGCGGATTTTTTAAAATATTTTTAAAATCCTTACTGCTCCCGTACCTATTTGCATGCCTAGTGTAGGATCATGTCAAACCACCTGCATCAGTTTTTTTCAGAGGTATCAGAGCCAGGTTGCATGTGTAACCTATTCCTGTATGCATGTTTTTAGATTAAAATTGGTTTAATCTAATTATGTATCATATTTCTTTTGGAACCTAGTTGAGACCTTCACCATGACCGTGTGTCTTTGATACGATGCGGATCGTCTGTGTTGGCCTCTTCAGAAGGATCCTTAAAGAATATTAAAATTAAAATTATTTTAATTTGTTGATACATTTTTTAGGCATGTTTTATATTGGATATAAAATATTTGTAAAATATCTTGATAATGATTTGGTATGTAAAAATGTTTACATAGATACTTAATTAAAAATTATTTTAATTAAGTGTTTGGCTTATTAAAATTTTTTTGGTTTATGAAATCTAATCAAATTTGCATAAGCCATTTTGGGTTAATTGGGTTAGCTGACTAGTTGGGTCCTTAAATGGGTTAGACCTAAGTTTAGTTGAACCGGATAATAAGAAGATTAAACAAAAGTTGTTTGAGGCCCTTCTTTAAAACTATCTAATAGTTAGATTAGTTGATCCGTTCATCTAAAATGGATCCAATTAGTGGCTCAGTGGATGCCCGAGTCTTTAGGCAAATATGATCGAGTCTGGTAAACTGACTGGTGTCGAGGTAGGTTTGGTATTGTGATCATGGTTGTATGAGGCTACCTCTTTCCTGGCCAACTTGGTTGGTGTCTAGGAAAGATGGTTAATGACGGATACTCACCCATGATCTCACCTACCTGGCTAGTCGAGTTGACCAGAACTGATTGGAAAAGCTCAATGACTCGAGTTAACCCATGTCACCCAGGTTGATCGGTCTGACTGATCTATAGGTGCCCATGGATCATTTGTTGATTTATATCAACCCTCCTGGAATCTGATTGATTCAATGGGAGGATGATCCATGTCCTTGTCTTTTTCTTCTGTCACAACTAAAAATCCTCTAAAATTATTAGGTCCTTAAAAAGACTAAGTCAAGGAGTTGACAGTGTCTTAGCCTCCCATTAAGTCAGTTAGAAATGTGTCCACTAGCTTGGTATGCATCGGCAGTTCCATAGAACGGGTGTACATCCGACGACTGGAATTTCTATCTGATCGATGATGGTTCAGTGTAACCTCCTTAACGGGACCAGGTGGGCCGGCCATAGTCGGGCTTGGTCTTTAGTTAGCTGGAAGCATTGGATGTGTCATTTTAATGGTTGGACCTAACCAGAGACCCGTAATAGGAGGCCCCAAGGCCGATTGGGGTGTTCTCTTGGGCAAAATAAAATACTAAAAATTATTTAGGGAAACAATTGGTTTACGTACCTACCTTTAGGCTCGTATGGGTGAGCTGACCAAAGTCGAGCTCATGCGTGGCCTATTGGATTTCAGTACCCACTTGAAAAAGTATTTTCACGGATTGGAATTAAAGGCTACCAATTTGAAAAATTAGAGGGAGAAACCTTTAGACTAAAGTCCAAGTCTTTTGGTTAAATTATTAATTCATACACTATTTTGGTCTTATTTTCTTTTCAGATGTCTTCAAATTTATCACTCTAGTCACTTCTCGATAATGAGAGGTTAAAGGGTCACAACTTTGATAGTTGGTATCGAAGATTGAGAATCGTTCTGGAGCATGAACATATTCTCTATGTAATAACGGATCCGGCACCTGAAATCCCTCCCGCTAATACACGGAGTGCGGTCAGAGATGCTTATCTGAAGTGGGTCTCTGATCGGACTACTGTCCGTGCATTATGTCAGTGGTGATGAACGACGAGTTCAGTCGCAAATTCGAGGAGGCCCCTGATGAAATCCTTCAAAAGTTGAAGAAATCCTTCGGCACCTCGGATGATGTAGAACGGTACAAAGTGTCTTGTGCCATCTACAATTCCAAGATGCCGAATGGTGGTTCAGTCACTGATCATGTATTGTACATGATCGAGCTGATTGAAAAACTAGGCAAACTCGAATGCCCCTTGCACGAGCAGCTCGGCAAGGATGCGATCCTGAATTCTCTTCCCTCTTCTCGATCATTATAGAATGAACAAGCCTGCAGTCAACTACCATGGTCTTTTGGGGTTGTTGCAGACTTTCGAGAAAGACCACCAACTGAATAAGGGGGTGGTGAATTTAGTAGGAGGTAGTAGCGGTCGTCGTCCCTTTAAGAAAGGAAAGAAAAAAATGAATAAGAAGGGAAAAAAGGTGCATAATGCTCCTGGCCCTAGTCAGACCAGGAAGTATAAGGCTGATCAGTCTTCTACAGAGTGCTTCTACTGCAAGAAGAAGGGACACTAGAAGAGGAACTATCCTCTTTACATTGCGTCCCTTGATCCAAACAGGCCGAGGAAGCAGAAGTCTGCTGAACAAGGTATTTATATGATAAAACCTTGTAATTACTCAATTGTTGATACTGCTAACTGGGTATTGGATACTGGTAGTCCAATTCACGTTTGTAATTCGTTACAGGGACTTCAAGTTAGCAGAAGATTTGAAGATGGAGAACAGTTTCTGAGCGTCGGGAATGGAAATCGTGTTCCAATACTGGTGGTCGGAGTCTTGCATCTTATCTTTGAGTCTTGTACTGTCGAACTAGTCGACTGTCACTATTATCCTAGTTTCATTATGAGCATAATCCTTGTAGGCCTTTTGGCCAATTATGGTTTTGAACTATCAATAAAAGGAGATTTTTGCAATGTTATTTTGAATAACTCTGTTATAATGAAAGCTAGATTAAATAATGGCATATACGTACAATCAAGGCATGTTAGTGTAATGTACACTTCTAGCAAACGCCCAAGATTAGATAATGTCAACGATTTGTATCTTTGGCATTGTAGGCTAGGTCATATTAACCAAAATAGGATAAACAAGATGCGAGGAGATGGACTCCTCGAGGTCAGTGATTCTGAATCACTGCCCACTTGTGAATCCTATTTACTAGGTAAAATGACCAAGTCACCTTTTACTAGAAAAGGTGAACGAGCTACATAACTTCTAAGTCTCATACATACTGATGTATGTGGACCGATGACAGTTAGTGCCAGAGGAGGATACAAATATTTCATTACTTTTACAGATGACTTTTCAAGGTTTGGTTATGTCTTCTTAATGATACATAAGTCTGAGTCGTTTGAAATGTTCAAACGATACCGTAATGAAGTAGAAAAGCAAACTAGAAAAAATATTAAAACCCTTCGATCTGATCGAGGTGGTGAATACTTATCTGGTGAATTTTTGACATATCTTGAGGAGAATGGAATTCTCTCTCAGTGGACTCCTCCAGGAACACCGCAGTTGAATGGTGTGTCCGAAAGGAGGAATCGAACCTTGTTGGACATGGTTCGATCCATGATGGGTTTTGCAACTCTGCCGCTATCCTTTTGGGGATATGCATTTCTGATAGCCTGTTACTTGTTAAATGATGTTCCAAGTAAGTCTGTTGTCTCCACTCCGTATGAGATGTGGACTGGACGTAAACTCTCAATCTTACACCTTTGGGTCTGGGGTTGTCCAGCTTACGTAAAATGTTTAGACTCAGACAAACTTGGTCCTAGGTCTGATCAGTGTTTATTCATTGGGGGTTATCCTAAGGAAACCAAAGGGTATTTCTTCTACTTGGAGAATAAACAAAAGGTGTTCGTTGCTCTTAGAGCTATCTTTTTGGAAAAGGAGTTCCTTGGAGAAGGAACTATAGCCTCTAAGATTGAACTTGATGAAGTTCAGCCAATAGAAGAACCTGCACACTCTAAGGACATCGTAGAACCGGCTGTGATTGAATCATACCCAGAACCTATTAGGAGATCTGGTAGAATACCGCGTTCACCGGACAGATACTACGATTTCTTGGTCTGGGACGGTGATCCCATTGAGCTCGATGAGAACAATGAGGATCCGATCACCTATATGGATGCTCTTCAGAGATCTGACTCTGAGGCATGGCTTGGAGCCATGCGATCCGAAATGGAGTCCATGGAAAACAACAATGTTTGGACATTGGTTGATCCGCTTGAAGGGATAAAATCCATCAGGTGTAAATGGATCTTCAAGAGAAAAAGGGGCACAGATGGGAAGGTAGAGATCTATAAAGCCCGTCTGGTTGAAAAGGGGTATCATCAGCGATATGGTATCGATTATGACGAGACTTTCTCCCCTGTGGCAATGCTCAAGTCCATTCGGATCATGCTTGCTTTGGCAGCATATTTTGATTACAAGATCTGGCAGATGGATGTCCGAACCGCTTTCCTAAATGGGGAGCTGGAAGAGGAGGTGTATATGATACAGCCTGAAGGGTTCACATCCACAGATGAATCAAAAGTATGCAAGTTGCAGAGGTCCATCTATGGACTCAAGCAAGCGTCTTGAAGTTGGAACTTACGGTTTGATAGGTGTATCAAATCGTATGGCTTTGTTAGGAACGGAGAAGAACCGTGCATCTATAAATGGGTTAATGGTTCTGTGATTGTATTCCTAGTACTGTATGTTGATGACATTCTCTTAATCGGGAATGATGTCGCAGCATTACAAGGAATAAAGGTCTGGTTATCATCTCAGTTCTCCATGAAGGACTTGGGTGAAGCTTTTTACATACTAGGTATGAAGATCTATAGAGATAGATCTAAGAAGCTTTTGGGATTGTCCCAGTTTATGTACATTGATACCGTGCTGAAACAGTTCAGCATGGAAAATTCCAAGAAAGGCTATATCCCGATAGGTTCTGGAATTACTCTTTCCAAGAAGGATTGTGCGACAACTCCTGAGAAAAGAGAGTGCATGATTAGAGTACCTTATGCTTCTGCAGTACGCTCTATCATGTATGCTATGACTTGTACTAGACCAGACGTGGCATACTCACTAGGAGTAGTGAGCAGATACCAGTCTGACCCATGTGAGGCGCATTGGAAGGTGGTTAAGTCCATCCTTAAGTATTTGAGAAATACTAAAGATCAATGGCTGATTTATGGAGAACCTGACTTGAAACTTGTGGGGTACTCTGACTCCAGTTTCCAGTCGGATAGAGATGATAGCAAGAGTGTGTCAGGATTTGTATTTATCCTGAATGGAGGAGCGATCTGCTGGAAAGTTCCAAGCAGGCAACTGTTGCAGACTCGGTATGCGAAGCAGAATATATTGCAGCATCAGATGTAGCAAAGGAAGTTGTGTGGTTGCGGAAGTTCCTTGGAGAGCTAGGGGTGGCACCTTCCCTAAGATGGTCCTATTCCGGTGTATTGTGACAGCACTGGAGCCATTGCTCAAGCTAAGGAGCCTAAAGCTCATCACCGCACCAAGCACATACTGCGGCGCTACCACCTCGTACGAGAGATCGTAGAATGAGGCGACATCAATCTTTTGAAGATCGATGGAAAGAAAAATCTGGCCGACCCCTTCACTAAAGCCCTCGGAATAAAAGAGTTCGACTATTGTAAATGGGAAATGGGTATTAGATACTCTTCTGATTGGCTTTAGTACAAGTGGGAGTTGTTGGAAATTATGTCCAAAAGTCAATCGCCTGGGTTGTAGGCGGTTGAGCTATGTATTGTACTCTTTGAATTAATAAAATATTTTTTTTTTGGCAGCTCATCACATTTTGTATTTCCCTGAAATGAACTCTTTCCAAGTGATGAAGTCCTTAGGACTACACTGACTTCGATACAGAGAGGACGTATCGAGTGGTCCTTAAATCTTGTTCACAACCAAAGGATATATTGTACTGGACAGCAATATATCAAGTATAGGTTGTTGTAGTTCATATCATTTGGTTGTCCTCTTGACCAAATGAGTGTGGTGACACTGATGTGATCTACAAGTGGAATATGTGATATCTCATTGAACGTGACTCCATGCAGCCCCTTTCTGCCAAAGGGATACTCACGATTGGATATGGGTATATGTGTCCCTCTGACCTGAGGTCATCACGGTAGCTTGCAAGCAACTCCCTGTGCTTTGGTACCGGACTATCCAGATTTTTAATCCGGTGATGGAAGGTTTCTGGGTATAGGCAAGTACTTATGGAGCAGTGATGGACCAAGATGGAATTGACCTGTCCAAATAGTTTGGACTGAATGTCTTGTCGTATCTCAATTTAGCAAATCCTCGGCCGGGGTAGCCCTAGTGAAGAGTCACTGGGCTTGCGAGGTTGAGACACGTAGTGGACTGACTTTGTCTGGGTTGGCAGCCCAATCTCAGTCGTCCTAAGCATTAGAGGTCAAAGGGATGAATTATACGGTAACCATATGCCAGAGGTTCGATAGTTTGCTCCTGCATCTTCGACCTATCCGGACGCCGGGACCCATTGCTAGATGGTTTCCTGTGCTGGTACTAGAATTATTCTAGTGCTACCATTTAGGTTTGAACCTATGAGGTCACACACCACAGAGGATAAATCTCTGATCCGGATACCGATTACGATTGGAAATCATCTCGGTTTTATGGTCACAATATTTTTGAGCACTCTTTTTCCCATCTTGCCCTTATCTGTGTCAACCAAAAATTGTTCCGGGCTGACCAGCTCTGCGCCAAGATTTTTCTGAATCAGTTTTGAACTGATTCGGAGTTCGTTTCGGCCTCCAATTGGTTGTGAACCAATTGAACCAATTTTATTGGGCTCGGACCGGTTCAATTGAATTGAACCACCGTTGGATTTTTGTACCAATGGGTTTGAACCAAATTGGTTTAAATGGTTTTGGACCGGTTTTGATTGGACCAGTTTTTTCTCTCCTCTTGACCATTTAACACGGTTCATTTGCTGGGAAAAACTTGCACTAGAGGAGGCCAAACGACCGAAGAGAAATCCAAACATCCCAAACGATCGACGCTGGCTGTGGGCGCCTCTTCCTCTCCTCCACCCGTTATCTTTATCCCCCATTTAACTGCTGGTTAAATGGTGAATGGCAGCAGTTTTTCTTGGTCTCCCACCCCTTTTATCTTCCTCCCCTGCAGCTTTTATAAATCCCTCCAGCCGCCCTGTTCTAAGTTGAAGTTTCCAGCGTGTGAGAACCGAGAGAGAGCAACAATAACATCTGAGCATTCTTCTTCTTTGAGAGGCTCATTTCGGGTGCTCTTGGGGCTGGGTTTTGGAGTGTGTGAGGGAGAGAACCGGTTGTTTCCTGTGCTCAAACCCAGGACTGCAGCAAAGCTAGGTTGTTGCCGTCCACTGTGGCTATTTCTTCTTCCACTAGCTAGCACCTCATGTGAAGAGAGATCGGAGGGCCCCCGGTGTGTCTCCCCTCTAGAGGGAGTACTCTTCCACTCCTGGGAGCAAGCCTCGTGAGCCGGGATCGCCGCTGCAGCTCCAAACGCCAAGAAGATCGCTGCTGGTTTTCTGCAACCAGAAAATCTGGTAGCAGACTTTGGCGAGTTTCTATATTTTTTGGCTAACTTTTTCTTACAGTTCTTTATTGGAGATTGAAGTAGACTCGACCACCTTGCTGCTGCTCAATTTGGGAGTAAACGGAGGTTCGGAAGGTAGAGTTCCGACGACATTTTTCAACCCAAAAACAGAGCTAAGTTTCAGCCCAACGAAGAAGAAGACTGGAATAAGTTTATCCCACTTATTCCAGCCTATTCCAATTTTATTCCAGAGTTATTCCAGGTGGAATAAAGGTATAAAAAATTATTTTTTAATCATGCATAAGTAGATTTATTTGTTTAATATTTTTTGCAAATATTTTATGTCTTGATACATGCCTACATGCAGCATGAATAGATTAGGTTCTGGGCGGAGCAGTTTTCCACTGCACGGATTTTTTAAAATATTTTTAAAATCCTTACTGCTCCCATACCTGTTTGCATGCCTAGTGTAGGATCATGTCAAACCACCTGCATCAGTTTGTTTCACTAGCCTAGTTCTGAGCCCTTAGAGAATGGTCCGGTTGGTCACCTTGGCTTCTCCATTGGTTTGGGGATGGGCTACTGAGGTGAAATGATGTTGGATGCCGAGCTCAGCACAAAACTCTTCAAACTCCCAGTTGTCGAACTGCCATCTATTATCAGTAATGATACTGTGGGGAAGCCCAAAGCAACAAATGATCAACTTCCAGAAGAACTAGTGGACCTTGGCTTCCGTGATCCGTGCTAGTGGCTCTGCTTCTATCCACTTGGTGAAGTAGTCAATGGCTACTATCAAAAACTTCTGTTGTCTGGATGCAGGGAGAAATAGACCCAGGATGTCCATTCCCCACTGAGCGAACGGCCATGGGGCAGAGAGCTGGGAGAGCAGCATCGCTGGTTGATGCTGTATGTGGGCATGGCACTTGCACCGGTCACACCTCTTCACGAAGTCAGCAGTGTCCTCCCTCATGGTCTCCCAATAGTATCCTTGTCGGAGGGCCTTGTACGCAAGAGTCCTCCCCCTGACATGGTTTCCGCAAAGGCCTTCGTGTATCTCTTGGAGCATGAAGGTTGCCTCTGAAGGTCTCAGGTATTTTAGAAGCGGATAGGAGTAAGATCGGCGGTAGAGTTGTCCTTCCATGAGGACAAATTGCGAGGCCTTTTTCTTGATAAGGCTGGCCTCTGCTCGATCTTCCGACAGGGTGCCATCGGTGATGTACCTGATGTACTTATCCATCCAGCTTGGCTCCAGGGTGACTTGCTGCATCTCTGCGAGAGCTTCGTTGCTTGGATTTTTGAGGTACTCGATGTGGGCACGCCCCAATGACGAGTCTGGCAAGGTTGCAAGTCTTGACAGTGTATCAGCATGAGCATTCTCATCTCGGGGGATGTGAAAGATGCTGAAGCATCAAAACCTATCATGCTTAAGCAGACCTGCTCTAGATACTTCATCATCTAGGGATCTCTAGCTTCATACTCTTCGGAGACTTGTCCGACCACCAGTTGAGAGTCGGTGAAGACCTTCAAGCTTCGTACGCCCAGCTCGCGGGACACCCTGAGGCCCGCGAGGAGTGCCTCGTACTCTGCCTGGGTATTTGCTGCGGTGAACTTGAAGCGGAGTGCGCATTCAGCACAACCCTGTCGCGGTTAGCGAGGATGAGGCCTGCTCCACTCCCGCCCGTGTTGGATGCACCATCAACGTAGAGGATCCAAGGCTCCTCCTCAGTTCCAGGCTCCACCTGATGCTCTAGGATGGTCTGCTCTGGCTCCTCAGTGAGTCCCGTGCACTCAACCAGGAAGTCAGTGAGCACCTGGGCCTTCTGGGATGACCTCGACCGGTACGCGATGTCGAACTCGCTGAGCTTGAGTGCCCACTTGGCCAAGCATCCGGATGTGTCGAGGTGGCTGAGCACAGCCCTCAGGGGCTGGTCCGTTAGTACCATGATCGAATGCACTTGAAAATATAACCTGAGATGCTGGGAAGACATGATAAGAGCAAAAATGAGTTTTTCGGATCGGGTGTACCTGATCTTAGCATCCCGGAGGATCTTGCTAGCATAGTACACTAGCTTTTGGGACCCGTCCTGATCCATGCAGATGAGGATGGAACTGACGGCTCCAAGGGTGACCGCCAGGTACAGCAGGAGCTCTTCTCCTATCTCCGGCCTGGAGAGTAGTGGTGGCGATGCCAGGAAGTCTTTAAGCTCCTCGAAGGCTACCATGCACTCCTCCATCTAGGTGAAGTCGTTCATCTTATGCAGTACCTTGAAAAAATGAAGGTATCGATCTGTCGACCTCGAGATGAACCGGCTCAGTGCGGTGATCCGATCTATCAGTCATTGCACCTGCTTTTTGAGGTCGGATGCTCCATGTCGATGATGCCTGGACCTTCTCCGAGTTTGCCTCGATCCCTCTTGGATCACCATGAAGCCAAAAATTTTCCTGTCGCTACACCGAAAGCAGACTTTGCTGGGTTCAGCTTCATCTTGTATTCTCGAAGGTTATGGAAGGTTTTCGCGAGGTCAGCGACATGGTCTGACCTTGATTTGCTCATAACGAGCATGTCATCCATATAGACTTGCATGTTTCTGCAAATCTGGTTCTTGAAGACCCGATTGACCAGCCGCTGATACATGGCACCAGCATTCTTCAAGCTGACCGAGATCATTTGATAGTAGTACATCTCTCAGTCGGTGATGAAGGCAGTGTGCTCCTCGTCCTCTAGGTGCATCCAGATCTGGTTGTATTTGGAGAATGCATCCATAAAGAAGAGCAAGCGGTGTCCCGAGGTGGCGTCTACTACCTGGTCGATCTTTGATAGAGGGAAGCTATCCTTCGAACAGGCCTAATTGAGGTCGGTGTAGTCCAAACAGATCCTCCACTTCCTGTTATTCTTCTTCACCATAACCACATTTGCCAGCCAGCTCGAGTATTGTACTTCCCGAACGAAACCGGCCATGAGGAGTTTGTCTACCTCCTCGTTGATCACCCTCTGTCTTTCTGATGCAAAGCTTCTTTTCTCCTACCGCACAGGGCAATACTTTGGATTGATGCTTAGCTTGTGAGTGATGATCTCCGGTGGGATTCTGGGCATGTTGGTCGCCATCCAAACGAACACGTCGGCATTCGTCCAAAGAAACTCCAGCAGGTGGGCTCGCTCATCATCTTACAATTGTGCCCTAATTTGCACCATCTTCGTCGGGTCAGTTCTGAGAGGAAACGATAGCAGGCGCTCGACCGAGCCACCTATGGGGTCCTGCAACCTTTGGTCGAGGTTATCTGCGCTGGGGTCATCCTCGGCAACCTTGGCCCCAGGGATGATTTGGAGGCAATGTTGAATTGGCCGAGGTGTCCCCCTCATCTCCCCGACACCGTAGGGAGTTCGAAACTGCACCAACAGCCACTTTGTGGAGATGACCGCATCGAGCAAGTTGAGCCCGGGTCGGCTAAGGATCATGTTGTAGACAGAGGGAAGCCTTATAACTATAAAATTTATCATTACGGTACTCTGCCGAGGTGGTGTCCGGTAGTAACAGGAAGAGTGATCTCCCCTCGACCCCTATAGAGTCACCTATGAAACCAACGAGGGATACGTGCACAGGTCTGAGCTGAGCAGAGGATAGGTTCATCCTGGAGAAAGCATCATAAAAAAGCACATCGGTGGAGCTTCCATTATCAAGCATGATGTGTTTTACAGGATACTTTGCGATCATCATCTCGACGACCACGGTATCATTGTTTACATTTTTATTTTCAACCTCCCCTTCCCTTGCAAATGGAAGTACATTCTCAAAATTTTCCCCACCCCGAGCCTACTTGAAGGCCCGCACAACTTCCCAGCATATCATCCCCACTGGCTTCTCGGTAGGGCGGTTGTCGACTACAGGGACTGGAGGTAGAGCAGCGAGTGCCTGAGGTTCCTCAGGGGGGGCTAACCCCCACGAACCTTCCGACATAGCCCCTCTTGATGAGTTCTTCAATCTCTCTCTTGAGGTGCCAGCAGTCCTTAGTGTCGTGGTCATGGTCATGGTGGTATTGGCAGTACTTCATCCTATCACGACAGGTGGGTGGCCTCAGTGGAGGTGGGCGCTTCAGATAGCGCTCACCCTCGATCTCCATAAGGATCTTTGCCCTTGGGACGAGGAGAGAAGTGTAACTCTCTTCCAAGATGGAGTCTCTTCTCGGCTTCGACCTTCGGCAGAAGTTCGGTGCGGCCGATCCGGGCTTCCACGCCCGGAGGTCTCCCCGGGGGCTAGCTTCTTCAGAGGCTTTCCATCCAGCTCCCTCCTCGTTCGATCTACCTCCTCGGTGTGGATATACTTCTGGACTCAGAGGTGGAGCTCGGAATAAGTCTTGGAGAGCTTTCTATTGAGAGAGTAAGTCAGGTGGGAGGTCCATACCCAGCATAGCGACTGGCTCATCGAGATTGTAAATCTCCAACACGGCCATGTAGTCCCGTAGGAGCTCGTGGTCCTGCTGCCTGATGGAGAAGAGGCTGTCTGCCTCTCGTGGCACCTTCCGGCAGGTATCGAAGTGAGCCATGAGCTTTCACTCCAGCTGAGCAAAATAGCTAATGCTCTCCGGCTCGAGTCGGGTAAACCATACCCGAGCCGCCTTTTGGAGAGTGGCAAGAAAGGCGACGTATATGAGAGACTCGATTGTGCCTTGGACTCTCATGAGGGCCTTGTAGCTCTCAAGATGATCTAGGGGGTCATCGTAAGGATCCACCTGCGGCATGCAAAATCGGCTCGGAAATGGCTCCTCTTGGACTTCTCGGGAGAAAGGGTGGTGGGGACACCTGAGGCACCAGAATAAGACAGAGGCTTTTTCAACCCTCTGTAAATTGATCAATAATTTATGAGTCCATCTATAATAAGAGCTTAGCTCATCTGAGTCTATTTTAGTTTTTATTTGAGTATTTTTAGTTGTTATTTCAGTTCTGTACTAGTCAGCTCATGTTGAGCTAGTTCAGTCCAATGCTAGTCAGCTCATGTTGAGCTAATTTTATTTTTTTGAGTCCTGTCCAAGCATACTGAAGACTCAAGACTATATCATACAAGTGAAGACCAAGTCCAACTAGATTGAAGACATGGAAATATAGCCCAAGTCCAACCCAGCTTGAAGATTTGAAGACCCCAGGAGGAAAATTCAGAAAACCCTGATTTCTTGCAGATGCCCTCCAGATGCCCAGATTCCCTTCCAGATGCCAAAATATATTCATATACCAAGGCATCCATGATTTTAGAGGTCCATCTACATCCTAGCCCAAAGAAATCAAGCCCAGGTGCCAAGCCCAAGCCCCTAAGAAGCAAGATACCAGGGAATATTCCTGCTACCTGGCTACCAGGCCACCCCAGCTTCCAGAGGCCCAAACCCATGCACCCGGGCCCCTTTGGGCCGGCCCCTTGCTGCTCCTAGAAGCCTAACACGCCCCCCTAGGCACCCTTGGAGTGTTGACCAAGTCAAGAGAATTTTTAGAAATTTTTCTACCTAATATTTCCTTATTTTCTAGCTAGGGTTTGAGAGGGAAAAGGATTCTTATGTAAAGACTTATGTACCCTTACTTGGAGCCCAAGGTTAAGGGTCTATTTAAGGGACCCTAGCCTCTTGTATGAGGAGAATTTTTGATGAATGAAAACCTTGAGTTCTTCTATTGAGTGGTGTGATACCCTGCTGTGTGCATAAAGGGGTTTGTGAGAGTTCTTCTTCCTGGTGTTTGCAATCATCTTCCTGCTGCCAACAAACCCTCCAGATCCCTGGACGCCCACTCCAAAAGAAGCCTTCCCTTGCTGTTTTTACTTTGTTTTCTTGTTCCTTTGTGAGCTTTCTAACCCCTGACAGGTCGTTTGCAGGTCCCTGAGTTCCTATGAATCCAACGACTCCAGCCAAGCCTCAATCGGATCATCGAGCAGAAAGCCGGGTATCCGCGGGTCTTTGGCTCGGTTTTCCAGGCCGCATCCATCGAGGAACGAGAGACCCCTTCACTGCGATCTTCACAGACATTGTCAGGTACACCCCTCTACCTCCAGTAGTTTTATTGTAGGAGAACTTGCCCTAACCGAGGCTTCTCAGCCCCGGCGGTCCTTCTTTGCTACTTTTCTAGGTCCTAATCTGCATGCTGATCTTCAGAAATTCATACAAAATTCCCTACAAATAATTTTGATCTAAAATTTGGGAATTAATCACCTAACTCAACATGTAAAACATACAAAAAAAATTGCATGCATATTAGTTCCCCATCATTTGGTATCAGAGCTTAGATTAGGGCTTGTTTTCTGCAATTTTTCAGTCCGTATATACTCTGTTATTTTAATTATTTCTCCCTGCTAAAAACTCCAAAAATTCTGAAATTTATTTTCCTGGATTTATCATAATTCACAGTAATTTTAAAATTTTTTCCAGATTTTATTATGGCCTGTGAATTTTATGCAAGCCGAAATAGGGCCTGCAAATTTTCGGCTCTGTTTTTTTTAGCAAGACAAGTTTGGAAGTTTTAGGGTTTTGTTTAGGAGTTTTGCATATTTCTTAATTTTAGTATATTTCCGGTATATTAGGCCATGATTTGAAAGTTTTATTCTATTTAAAAAATACCAAAAAAAAATACATATTTTTCAAAAATACCAAAAAAAAAAATATCTAAACCCTAATTTGCATCCTCATCTGCCTGCCATCATTGCATAATTTACTTTTAAGGGCACTCTTGCTATATCAGATGGGGGGAGGATTTGATCACCTCTCCTTATCCCAAAACCACATCCCTTGCATTCAGTCCCAAGCCTTAACCTAAAATTAATTAGACTTAATTTGCCCTAGTGGGCTAGGGACACCAACTGGTCGGGTCCGGGCTAGTGTTAGATCACTGTGTCAAGTTAACCTGTGTGTGCCTTGTGCTCAGTGTCTAGAACGGTGGTTTAGGGATTCAATCCCGAAGGGCTTGTGTGCTGGTCCGCCTACCTGGCCAATCTCTGATTGGTGTCTAGGATTGGCAATCAGGGACCTAACACTCCCCTTACACCTGCCTGGCTGAGTACAGGGTTACTATAGGCTAGTTTGCCACCCTGATTGAGCATCTAGTTTGGACTCTAGGTCTAGTCAGCTATAGTCGGTCTGATCGAGTCTTGCATGAGCACTAGATTAGGAGTTTCATATCACCCACCTCCTTCACAAATGTCTGAACCCATGGAAAATTTACAAGCCCAAATAAAAGCCCTAGCTGATCAAATGGCCCATATGACTACCCAGTTAACTCAGTCTGCTACCCAAACCAACAATAGAATTGACCATCTTGCCAATAGGTTTGACCAGTTAGGAGGCCGTGTAGGGACCATAGCAAGAACCCATGGGTCACGATCTGAGCCAGATCCTGAGTCCCCTCAACCTAGGAGAATCCCAAACCCTGATCTATACCATGAGGTCGAACCTAGGAGAGCCCCTTATCCTGACCCGTACTACAATCCTCAACCTAGGAGGACCCCAAATCCTGATCCATACCGAGAGGTTGAACCTAGGAGAGCCCCTCAGCCTGACCCATACTATAATCCTAAACCTAGGAGGACCCCAAACCCTGAACCATATCGTGAGGTTGAACCTAGGAGAGCCACTCAGCCTGACCCATACTATGATACTGAACCTAGATCCCATGACTCTAGATCCTATTTACCCACATCCTATAAGCCTAGTATACCCACAACCTATAGATCTTATGACTTCAAATCCTCTGACTCTAAAATCTACGAACCCATATCCCATGAGTCCAGTAGACCCAAGACCCATAGAGCTGAACCCAAATCCTATAACCCCAGATCTTATGATCCCGTGACCCATAGATCTGCTCCCTTATCCTATGAGTCTAGGGAGCCCATAATCCCTAGATATCAATCTAGTACTAGTCAGGTTTTCCATAGTCAACTTGAACCCCATAGGATTAGCACCCCTAAATATGAGCCCAGTAGTGAGCCACTACCCCTTAGACAACCTGAACCTACTAGGATTAGTGTCCATAATCAGAAACCAGGACTTAGCCAATTTTTCCCTAGCCGACCTTCTCCAACCATTCCTGAGATTGACAAGGCTTACATTAACGCGGAAGTGTATGAAGCTGATGCGAGCCTAGTGGATGAGTATGAAGGAGAAGAGGAGACACCTTTGGATGAACTAGAATTAGCTGACCTAATAGATACCCAGGTAGAAGCCAACCTAGAGGTAGTTGACCTTGACCACATCCAACCTAAAGCTATAATGGAAGAACAAATAGAGGAAGAGAACCTAGGTACAGCTGCTAGAGCCTTACCTGAGGAAACCATAGAGGAGAGCCAAATTACAGAGTCTAGTCCAAAAATACAAGAACCAGAAGAATTTATTAAGGACCTGATCTCTTTGAATCAATACCTTCAAGATGAGTCCCCTCCTATAGTTCCCATTAAGGACCTCTTCCCCGAAATTGGCGACCCATCCTTCCATTATGCAAACCCTGTAGATATAGCTCAACCTCGTAAGGTTAACCTCATTAGTATAGGATTAGTTCCTGACACCCCGTCTTTTATCCTACTTTATCCAACTAACCATGAACCTTTTTCTCTACCTTACCAAACTAATTCTGAACCCACTTCCTATTTTCTGCCCTTTCTTGACACCTCCAGCATTTCTAGGATCATTAGATTGCATTTAGCTGAGATTAGCATACTGCATGCATTCATCACGCATGTTAGGTTTGCATCTTACTTCTGGCATACTCTTTGGAATTTGCTAGAAGTTCACTGTAAATTTTCATGTGCATGTCAAGCTAGGATCAAACCTAGAGAACCTATAATCTATTAGGTTTAGATCCAAAGAGTTCAATAAAATTTCCTTCGATAGGAATGCATAGTCGAGTCTGTTAGGTGTCAGTATGAGTCCTTTGCATCATTTGTTAAAAGTCTGCATGTGCCTAGCATGTTCACCACCCGCACTAATCTTAAAACAACTGGCTAATTCCCGAAGAAGGGTCAAAGAATTTGATGTAGTGGATTCTATCTTGGTTAGGCTTAGGCCTAAAAGAAGCTTCATGCTCACAGAGCCGGACCTTTTAAAGTGATAGAGAAGGTTGGATCAAATGCCTAGGTGTTAGACTTGCCTTCGGATTTGGGCATTAGTTCTACCTTCAATATTACAGACCTGGTTGAGTATAGGGAACCGACAGCGCTACCTAGTGAGGCCTTTGGACCTATTCCTTTTCATTATAAGTGACCCTAACCTAGAGTGTCCACAAACAAATTTGGCCTGAGAGAGGAGAACGGATCGAGCGTGTCCTGGACAATCAAGCCATCACGACCCAGGGCCATGACTATCAACGCTTCCTGGTCCGATGGCAAGGCCGGCCAGAGTCGGACGATTCATGGATTTCTCGAGAGGATTTGCAACGCCTCAACCCAGACCTTCTCGAGAGATATGTGAGCCAGTCTGACCTTCACTCGACAAGGTCGAGTTCCTCCCACCCCGGGAGAATTGGTGGGGACACCTGAGGCACCAGAATAAGACAGAGGCTTTTTCAACCCTCTGTAAATTGATCAATAATTTATGAGTCCATCTATAATAAGAGCTTAGCTCATCTGAGTCTATTTTAGTTTTTATTTGAGTATTTTTAGTTGTTATTTCAGTTCTGTACTAGTCAGCTCATGTTGAGCTAGTTCAGTCCAATGCTAGTCAGCTCATGTTAAGCTAATTTTATTTTTTTGAGTCCTGTCCAAGCATACTGAAGACTCAAGACTATATCATACAAGTGAAGACCAAGTCCAACTAGATTGAAGACATGGAAGTATAGCCCAAGTCCAACCCAGCTTGAAGATTTGAAGACCCCAGGAGGAAAATTCAAAAAACCCTGATTTCTTGCAGATACCCTCCAGATGCCCAGATTCCCTTCCAGATGCCAAAATATATTCATATACCAAGGCATCCATGATTTTAGAGGTCCATCTACATCCTAGCCCAAAGAAATCAAGCCCATGTGCCAAGCCCAAGCCCCTAAGAAGCAAGATACCAGGGAATATTCCTGCTACCTGGCTACCAGGCCATCCCAGCTTCCAGAGGCCCAAACCCATGCACCCGGGCCCCTTTGGGCCGGCCCCTTGCTGCTCCTAGAAGCCCAACACACCCCCCTAGGCATCCTTGGAGTGTTGACCAAGTCAAGAGAATTTTTAGGGATTTTTCTACCTAATATTTCCTTATTTTCTAGCTTGGGTTTGAGAGGGAAAAGGATTCTTATGTAAAGACTTATGTACCCTTACTTGGAGCCCAAGGTTAATGGTCTATTTAAGGGACCCTAGCCTCTTGTATGAGAAAAATTTTTGATGAATGAAAACCTTGAGTTCTTCTATTGAGTGGTGTGATACCCTGCTGTGTGCATAAAGGGGTTTGTGAGAGTTCTTCTTCCCGGTGTTTGCAATCATCTTCCTGCTGCCAACAAACCCTCCAGATCCCTAGACGCCCACTCCAAAAGAAGCCTTCCCTTGCTATTTTTACTTTGTTTTCTTGTTTCTTTGTGAGCTTTCTAACCCCTGACAGGTCGTTTGCAGGTCCCTGAGTTCCTACGAATCCAACGACTCCAGCCAAGCCTCAATCGGATCACCGAGCAGAAAGCCGGGTATCCGCGGGTCTTTGGCTCGGTTTTCCAGGCCGCATCCGTCGAGGAACGAGAGACCCCTTCGCTGCAATCTTCACAGACGTTGTCAGGTACACCCCTCTACCTCCAGTAGTTTTATTGTAGGAGAACTTGCCCTAACCGAGGCTTCTCAGCCCCGGCGGTCCTTCTTTGCTACTTTTCTAGGTCCTAATCTGCATGCTGATCTTCAAAAATTCATACAAAATTCCCTACAAATAATTTTGATCTAAAATTTGGGAATTAATCACCTAACTCAACATGTAAAACATACAAAAAAAATTGCATGCATATTAGTTCCCCATCAAAGGGGGATGGAGTAGTAGCCTGCT
Organism: Areca catechu; assembly: GCA_021397845.1. NCBI lineage: Eukaryota > Viridiplantae > Streptophyta > Magnoliopsida > Arecales > Arecaceae > Areca > Areca catechu. The sequence goes on along the minus strand of CM038052.1, from coordinate 129,884,253 downwards.
GGCTCGTCAGTGGAGCCCTGTAGATTCGCAAACCAGTGGGATAGCTTCGCCAACTTGCACTCCTGCTCCTCCAGGCACTTCTCTGCCATGCGATTGATGGCCTCATCTGTTGAACCCTCCGTGGAGGCCGACTAGAGCGGAGAAGGTGACACATGAGGGGTGTCACGATGGAGAATCTTGCCTTTTCGACCTCGGCGGGCTCTAGCTGTTACCTACTAGAGGGTCAGGGATCGGCTCTCCTGATCAGCAGATCCGGCCTGTTATCTCTTCGACGGGGTCCGTTGACTATCCCGGTGGTCAGTGATGGCCTGCGGTTGCGAAGGCCTTCCTTGGAAGGAAAACTGGCTATCACGGGGTGCTACAGCATGGGCCGCAAGAGTCCCAAGCTGCTGGTGGGTAGCCAAGGACCGGTGCTGGTGTTGGAGCTGACACACCATCGCAGTCAGAACTTGCATCTGCTGGGTGAGTGCAGCCAGCTGAGTGTCCACTAGAGGTGGTTAAGCTAAAGCGGGGAGCTCCCCTTCCTAACTGTGCGGGTCCCCATGGGAATTGGGATCTCCCACACGGTTGGTGGAGACTTCTCTCACTCGCATCGTCACCATCTCCTGGTAAGCTACTTGCAGGGAGACCGGGTTGGATCAAAATGCGTCCTGCCTTCCCATTCTTGGCATGCCAATCTGTTACCGCCAAGATCATCGTGGCCTGTAGCTATAGATGGCCCCGGACCACACCCCATGTTGCCTCGAATCCTGCTCAGATGCCCGGACCTGCAAAACAAGGTTAGGAAATCGGGCCGGTAATCCTGGTGGGGGCACTCCGACGCTCAAGTCAGTGATGACCTAGGGGAACAGAACCTCCCGATCGAGCCCCATGGGTGGACTCCATGCTAGGAGGAGAACATAATGAACTGGAAAAGTGTAGTGGAGTTGAACATGGAGCAGAAGAGGTGCTTGGTGAGGAAAGTTGGAGCTGAAATGGCTGTGTCCATCAAGACCTTTCCCATGGATCTCTGGTAGCCTGTAATCCTCCGGCTAGTTTTTTGCTCTCTTGTGTGCCTGGCTTCTCTTCCCCTTGCTCCACCATGTTTTTGATTGCTTACCTTCTTTCTGGAACTTTGAAAAGTTCTTTTAAGCCACTGGAGGACTACCAGGTACTCGTTTTGGGATCCCCGCATTGTTTGCTGGCGCGTGCGGCGTTGCTTGGTGCCGTGTGCAAGATGCCTTTCCCCATTTGTGAAAGGGAACGGTACCGCATGTGCTAACATTTCTTCTGGTCGCTTTACTTCTGGAAACATGGCAAGACCTTGATCTGCGAGCTGCCACCTTCTAGATCCAGATCTGCTGGTTGACTTCCTCTTTTAGGAGGGACAGACGGTTGGTGAGGAATGCAGGGCCTCGATCAAGGGTCTCTTCATATTTTGGTGTAAGTAATGGCTGGAACCATCATCGCAGGCCGACAGGCATCCTCTCGCAGTCCTCGGGCACTGGCCCACCATCCTGGGAGAGTGGCGACCTCCTTTAGCAGCATACCTCCTCATCTGAAGTGTAGCTAATCTGGAGAGGCAAAGCTCAACTTTGGCCTCGGCGTCTCAACCCAGAGGGAGCTTGGCCGGGCGAAGGAGGGCGGAGCTTGACTTTGGCCTTGGCGTCTCGACCTGCAGGGAGCGCGACCGGGCGAGGGAGGGCGGAGCTCAACTTCAGCCTCGGCGTCTCGACCCGAGAGAGCACGACCAGGCGAAGAAGTCCGGGCAGAGGTGTCCCATGTGGCAGCTTCGTCCACCGTGTTGCTCAATGGAATCTGACATGGGTTCCATGTCAGCGATCCTGCCACATCACACGGATGGCCAGGATGGGTTTTCAACATTATGATAAGCCACAGATTGACGTAAGGTGTATTGCCTCGATTAAACAAAAGTGCTTTAACATATTTTTTAATGAAAAGATTGGCCAGACTTTTCAAATCCGTACCATCTTTTTAAGGCTCCAATAAGGAGATAACACGTGTCTTCAGCACGATTTCCATGCCACCAAGCAGGTATTATGAATGACAGTTGTTAGTGATATGCCATTATTACTTATCAATTTTCAGTAAATGACAAATCCTGATACTCCCATTTTTTGAAATAAAATTATTTCGAACTTGAAAGTGGGGGGCAGCTATTATGATAATCCGATTCAATTTTAAAACAATTACCGGTTCATCCATCGAACCAATTTTTATTTTTGGTTTATCAGTCAAATCAGCATAGTAAGAGAAATATCTCCTTGGTTTGATGAAAACTCTGATCCACAAAAAGAATATGTTATTGATTACATTCCTTCGGCTTCGTATCTTCAGCCCAGTCCGAAGAGTAAGCCTATTGATTTTATTCCTTCGGCTTCGTATCTTCAGCCTGGTCTGAAGAGTAAGCCTATTGATTTTATTCTATTAGCTTCGTATCTTCAGCCTTATCCGAAGAGTAAGCCTATTGATTTTATTCCAATGGCCTCGTATCTTCAGCCTGGTCCAAAGAGTAAGCCTATTGATTACATTCATTCGTCTTCGTATCTTCAGCCTGGTCCGAAGACCTGGTCCAAAGGGTATGCCTCTAGATTATATTATCCTTCTCTTGCTCAGGATTACTGTAAGTATTGTTTTTCCTTGTTAATTCCAAAGAAATTTACCCGAAGTGTATAGCTAACATTCCCTCGGGTCTTCCCAAAGAAGCTTCGCTAAAGGGAATGTTAGGTTCACTTTGGATCTTCTCTAGAAGAGAAGGAGGTATATTGAACATGTGAATTTTTTCCAATCCCAAACAATTGAAGTTTGTTCTGGTTGTTGTAACTGCCCACATGATCGATATCCTCAGATTGGATAACTATGGAATAATTAATTCTCCGACCACCACTACTTGCAGTTATTAGAAGGTTTTGTTAGCTAACTCCCATAACCGTAAGTAATTATACTTATGCCTATAAATACTAGTAAAAGGGGACATTCAAGATAAGCTAAGCTAATTCAAGATAATTTGAATCTTTCCTTTCTTTCTCACCACACTATGCTTTCGAGCTCTCCATTTTGCTGCTTGAGTTTTTGCTCCTCTACCAGAAAAATTACGGTCAGGGGAGTTGTTTTGCAGGTTCTAGCGACGGGAAACCGGCAGGAGAACCACTCTATCCGGTCGGCGAAGATTCAGCGTCAACAAAGGATATTCCGATACAGAAAGAACGGATCACAAGAAAAAGATATCAGGATTCAATTTTTTTTTTTTTTGCAAAATTACCTTTCTGAACAACGGAAATAACAGATTTCAGGCTAAAGAATACTACTTGCAAGAATAGCAAATGCTGTTCCTCTACTTCGCACAGCGGTCCAAGTGGTCGCAGGAAAGAGGGATGAAAGAGAACACTTCAATGTCCACAGGTTTCAGCAGAACGGTGGAAGAAAAATAGAGATTTTTAGCAAGAAAAATAGAGTTTTTCAACACTGTTTTCAAGGGACAAAGAGAGGGACTTCTCAGGGATTTCAGATGGTTTTCTTCAGGGAGTTTTCTCACCCTTTTCAGAGGAATCATGCGCAGAAATATAAAGCGAGGAAGCCGAGTTTGCTACGAACAAAAATTTATTCGCACGAACAGAGTTTCGGTTCGCTGCGAACAGAAATCTGTTCATGCGCAGGGAGTTTTTTTAAAAAAGCAGAGGAGATCATATCCCAAAACTTTGCTTCTCAAAGGCCCCCTATAATTCTGCAGCCTCTCAAAGCAATGCATGCTGCAAAATTTCAGCACGCTGAAAACACGGCGTGCCGCGTACGCATGATTACTCGTGGCCCAAAAAAGTTTTTTTCTTTTGCAGAGTTTGAATTTTAAAAGTTCCAAGAAAACCCTTAAACAAAAAGAGATTTAATTTCAGGTCCAAACAGATTTCAGACTTGAATCTGACCCCTTCGAAAACTAATTCGAGTCCTAATCAAATTAAGACCCAAACCCAATACCTCCCTCAAAATTAGGTATGATTCGAGTGCTACTCGAATCCAATTCCCTCTCCGATTCTTGAATTATAAATTAATTCAATTTCATTCATCCTTGGAATTAATCCAGCACCTAATGCCCAGATATAGTTGGACATATAGTCAGTTTTTAATTCCGTATGATCTAGAACTTAATTTTTTAATTAAATAAATAATTTATTCAATCAAGTCACTTACTTCGAAATTGAATATATAGATTTCATGTCAATTCTTTCCTACAACACTCGACAATATACGTGACTCCATAGGTTTGAATATTAAACTAGTAGTATAGGAATTAATTTCTATATTAATCAAAGTAACCATCTAGCAATGATACCCAATGTTTAGATGTGTCAAAAATTTGTAAAGCAATATACAAAAATCTTGGCAAATAGTTACCATATAATTCTTCCCTTTGAGTATTATACTAAGGATGACTTTAGGGTAAACTGTCAAACCCTTGATCAGTCTTCTAAGATGTATTTCAAGCTTATAAATCTAGTGACCGAATACATGGATTATCCTAGCCAAGGATTTACTGAATTGAAATATAGCACAGCATAAACACCTTAAAACTAGGAATGGTTAATTCCATCTTGAGTCACATACAAACTTCACAAGTACTTGATTGTGCCTAGAAACAATCCATCACTGTATTGAAAATACAAATATTCCAGCACCAAAGTATAGGAGTTGCTTGTAAGTCACCATGGTGATCTCTATTGGAAAAATGCCTAGGATTTCATGCATATTTTTTTTATAATTCATAGCAAAAATACATCTATTTTAAAATTATTTTAAATAGAAAACAAGCATTTAGAATAATTCTAATAAATCCTAAGTAGGATCGTAACATGATATGCAGTAGAAAATAAAATCAGCATGCATCGATCTACTCGATATATGCAGTAGATCTAATCTACAAATAATATAAAATCTAATTTCATACCTAATCGTGAGTTGATGATCGTCGCTACCGATGGAACATGGTAAAGGCTCTTTACATCACTTCGTAGCTGCACAAAATATTTGGCCTCTACGAATCGTCTACATGAAGCCTCGACGTGATCAACCTCCTGGATTGATACATTTGCACGAAGGCCACTGGATGACTGAGAATAATTTGTTTCTTAGAATATCTTGAACCTTCCAAGAAATCCAAGAAGATGATGAAGAGGTCTAGATCTAAGAAAAAGAAAAATAAAAAATAAGAAATCCTTTTTTACTATTTTTCACTTCTTTTTCTTCTTCCTTCAACCCTTGCACCCAAGAAGGTTCTTTCATGCTAATTAAAAACTCTCGCCTATGTCTCTTATTTTTCCTATGGTTTTCTCATCAGTTGCATACCAATTTAAACCCACTATGGTTGCACAATCCAAAAACAATTCTTGAAAATATGGCATGTGGATTAGGATAGGATTATGTAGACTTTGGATGAGATTAAGAAGCAAATACCTAGTTTGACTAGTCTTTATTATTCCACACCCCATCCTCTTTCAAAAAAAATTTTCATGAATTTATTTTTCAAATTACCAGTATTTGGCCCACTTTTCATCACACATTATATATGAAGTTCTCAAAAAAAAGGCAACAAAAAAAGGATAAGTTTTGAGAGTTTAAGACCAAGTAGAGTTAGGATAAAGCAAAGAGTTTGATTCCCAGTCAAACTCCTCCCTTTAAAATTCAAAACTCATTCTAAATTAATCTAAATCAGATAAGAAAGAGGGAAGACATGAAAACATGTTTGGCATTAATTTTCCATGAATTTATTCAAATAAATGGTTCAGAGAAATCCTAGGGGAACTTAGTTGGGCAAGGTAAGGATTTGACCAAGTTTTGACTAAAATTAGTTAGGAACAAAAACTAATTTGGTTATAACTAATTTAACCAACATAGACTTAGTCCAATTAAATCCCAATTAGACTTAATTAAATTTAATTAAATCTAAAACTAACTGAGCTCAAGTGCAAATCAAACCATAATTAGAAATCCTTAACGATTAGGTCATCAAATAACCTAATTAGATAAATTCTAATTGAATCAAATTCAATTAGACTTGATCTAAACCTCTTCACTCAATAAAACTGAACAATTAGCAATCCTATTAATCCTTCTATAATTAATTAATAATTAATTAATCATTAATTTATAATATTTGTATAGGATTAATTATTCATCATATTTATAATTTTACCACTCAATGATCCTTAATTATTAGTCAACCATCATGATCAGTCAAAAACTTTTATTGTGTGTGATCCCATGGTTCAAACACTATGCTAGTAGTCCAAGAACTAATTTCTGAACTAATCGATGCAACCATCTAGCAATGGTGCCCGACATCTAGATAGATCAAATGTTCATGAAAAAACATTCAAGAACCCAGTTATATGGTTTCTGTATACTTCATTCCTTTGATCCTAATACTCAAAATGATTTTAGAGTTAACTAACAACTCTAAATAATGCATCCAAATATGTCTCAACCTACTAAATCCTGTGACTCTTCACAAGGATTGCCCTGGCCAAGGTCTTGCAAACATAGTAGAGCATTGTCTCCAACATCTTGGAGTGGTCAATTCCATCTTGACTTATCACTGACTTAACAAATACTTGACTGCACCCTGTAACCTTCTGTCACTGGATTAGAAATCCAAGTAGTTCGGCACCTAAGTACAATGAGTTGCTTGCAAATCATCGAGGTGATCTCAGGTCGGAGGGATACTTATACCCATATACTTCTATGAGATACTCTCAATAGTAGAGTACTTAATAGAGTTGCTTATGTTTTGTGCAATATATACCTACACTCACCTGCATACCATACCAATGTCTCCACACTTCTTGGTTATAAGGACAACCAACCCATATGGCATATAATGACTTATGCTCGATAAACATTATCATCTTTGGTAATAATGTATCATTTAGTTACGAACATATTTAAGAAATACTCAATGAATCCTCCTTTATTGAATTGAAGTAGTTCTAAAGACTTCATCTCAAAAGAGTCCAAAGGAAGATGCATAAAGAGATAAACTACTAAAAAATAACTTTTATTGTATCAATGATTCATGTATACATTATAGAAAACTCAACTATCTGTAATCTAGATGATTGGCTATAGGACACATTTCTCAATAACTCTCACTTGGACTAGAGCCAATCAGAATAATATCGAATACCTATTTCTACTAGTGCTCATTGACTCTTTGATTCCGAGGGCTTTAGTAAATGGGTCAGCCAAGTTCTCCTTTCCATCAATTTTTTAAAGGTCAATGTCACCTCGATCCACTATCTCATAAATAGGTAAAAATAATGCAGAATATGCTTGGTCCGCTGATGAGCCTTTGGTTTCTTTACTTGAGCTATAGCTCCAGAGCTATCTAATATAAGAAAATTGGGTCATCAATAGAGTGTGCCTGATGGGGACATCAATAATAAGAATATATACTTTGATTAACTAACTTTATTTTTGCAGCTATAGTTAATAAAATCTTGAGCCATGAAACGAGTCCCAAATTTTCTTGAAGCATACTCATGAGTCAACACATGGAAGAAGATAATTTTTCATGAGTCGACTCAAGCTCAAAGCATGATGGAAAACCACCTCTTCAAAGCCCAATTCAAGCCATTCAAGCCCAATTCAAGCCAATACTTGAAGCCAAAATTTTTACATGGGGTGACACCTCATCAAAAAATCTTGGAGGAGAAGAAATTACACTATATCAAGACTTTTATGGAGAACATAAAGATACCTTCCAACAAGTGACATGTAGGGCGTCACCTCTAATGACACCTAGGCCTCCACATCAGCATTTGACAACCACATGAAGACCTTCTAGAATGTCACATGTCAAGTGGTTGTAACATTCTACCAATAATTTATTTTTAGTTAAAACCACTTACCTAAAAACTGTTGGAGCCAACTAAGCTATCCTTATCCCCTCCTCTCCACCCTTGGATGAAATTCCTAGTATTGGATCTGTTGGCTCCACCCAGTGATTTTGATGAATAACAAAACATTGAGTGCATATTGTATTCTAATAAGGATTTCAAGTTGTGAGTTTTCAGGAAGAAAGCACCTCAAAATTCCAAAAACTTATGGTGTATGGCACGCAATGGCACAGAGCAATTCTCACATATCAGGGCATCCTCTTCATTGAAAAAGGGCATATAATTGTTTAACTATTATGTGTTTATGTATTCATGAATTTTATTTTTGATTTCGAGGCATTTACACTTGAATCTAGATGTTTTCAGTCTCAAGTGTCGACACCTGTACAGTCAAGTGTCGACACTTCAGCACTTGGCACGGACAAAAAATTCTTGGCACGCCAAGTGTCGACACCTATATTCAAGTGTCAACACCAAGTGTCGACACTTAGGTTCCAAGTGTCGACTCAAGGCATGAGATTTTTGAAAATACAGAACTTTGTTGTTATGAGGATTTTTGTGTCAAGTGTCGACACCTATGCATCAAGTGTCGACACTTGAATGCTCAAGTGTCGACCCTCAGAAATCAAGTGTCTACACCTGACAGCCAAGTGTCGACACCTGACATCCAAGTGTCGACACTTGCAGCCTGACAGCTCTAACGGATCTATTTTTCTGGCTTGCAGAAGTTGGTTTTCAAGCTCCAAACGGCTATTTCCAATGCTCCAACGGACACAAACCATTTTAGAAGATTTTTGGTGTATTTAATCTCCACCAACCTCATTTTAAATAAAGAGAAAGCAAGAGAGAAGTGAAGAGAAGTCTATTCAAGAGCATTCAAGTCCACTCAAAAGCCAAAAAGCCAATATTCTTTCCAAACTTCAAATCAAAAGTCTCTTCTCGCTTGATTCCACTGAAAAGCCTACAAGCTCAACCTTACTGCATTCCAAAAAGAGGCAACTTGAAGAAGAGTGAAGACAAAGCATCCTTTTGAGCTTCAAAGATTCCAATCTACTATTGAAGAGAGTTTGTTGTAGCTTTTAAATTTCATATCTGTTTTATTGTGATTTGACCTTACTTTCAAGGGTGTCTTGAAAGAAGGTTATTGTGGTTTGTTGGTGAGCCAAAGGGACAAAACCAACTAGGGTTAACTTATGAGCCCGAAGACAAAACAAGTATTTGGGTTTGTTGGTAAGCCTAGGTGACAAAACCAACTTAGGTTTTGACTTGTGAGCCTTGTGAAAAACAAGTCAACTGTAATCTGGTGTGGATTATAGTGGAATTCCCAAGGGTGGCTTGAGGAGTGGATGTAGGTGCTAGGTTTGCACCGAACCACGATAAACTTTGTGTTTGTGTGTGATTGCTCTCTTCCTCTCGTACTCTTTAATTATTGCTATCATCTTGCATCAAATTTATTATTGCTCACAAGCACCACTGGACCTTCATTTTATTATGTTAAGTTTTTAAAAGACCCAATTCACCCCCCCCCCCTCTTGGGCTCCATTTCTGGGCAACAAGTGGTATCAGAGCTCCGGTACTCTCTTGTAGGTCCAAGGATCTTGAGTAAAAGATCATGGCAGCCCCAATAGGCATGGATATTGTTGAAGGTCAAGCTTCAAACCGTCCCCCACTTTTTAATGGCACAAATTACACATACTGGAAGACACGCATGCGCATATTTATACAAGCTCTTGATTATAATTTGTGGAGAACAATAGTAAAAGAAGCTCATCAGCCTACAATGGTGATTAATGGCATTCTTACTCCAAAAATGGAAGATGATTGGGATGAGAATGATATTAAGCAAATTGAGCTTAATGCTAAGGCAATGAACCTTTTATTTTTCTCTCTTAATCCTAGTGAGTTTAATAGAATATCAAACTGTCTCTCCGTAAAGGAGATTTGGGATACACTTGAGGTTATCCATGAGGGTACACACCAAGTGAAAACCACCAAGGTTAACATGCTAATTCACACATATGAAATGTTTAAAATGGAACCTACTGAGTCTATCAATGAGATGTATACTAGGTTCACAAACATTGTGAATGGCATTAGAAGTCTAGAAAAATATTTTCTAACGGTGAACTTGTGAATAAACTTCTCAGGTCTCTACTAGCTTCATGGGATGCAAAGGTCACTGCAATAGAAGAAGCAAAAGATGTCAACACTCTCCTACTGGAACAACTGTTGGGTTCCTTGATGACCTATGAGCTATCCCTCAAACAGAAGAATGGAGAGGTGGATAAAAAGAAGAAGACGATCGCATTCAAATCTACTACCAGAGAGGACTCAAGCGAAGACTCTGAAGAGGATGACGAAGAAGATGAAACGGCTATGTTAGCAAGGAAATTCAGAAGGTTTATGAGGAAGAAAAAGTTCAATTACAAAAAGAAACCTCTGAAAGGTGAGCCGAGTAAGGAAAAAGACAAGGAAAAGAATGAGGAGCAGTCCACATGTTTTGAGTGTAAGAAGCCCGGGCATTTCAAGGTAGACTGCCCCTTGTTAAAGAAAAGAAGAAGAAAGCTGAGAAAGAAAGCCATGATGGCAACCTGGAGTGAAAGTGAAGACTCCAGCTCTGAGGAAGAACAGCAGGAAATAGCAAATTTCTGTCTGATGGCTGATCAAGAAGAGGTATGTTCTGAAACCGAAAATGAATTATCTTTTGATGAGCTTCATGAGATTTTTTATGAACTAGTCATAGAATTTCAAAAATTAAAGTCAAAACATAAGGACTTAAAGAAGCAAAATCTGGAACTAGCTAAAACAAATAACAACCTTTCAAATAAAATGAATACCTTCTAATTCAAAATAAAAATTTAAATGATAAGATTATGGCTCTTGAAAAAGAAAAGGATATATTTGAAAAGAAAAGTAACTTACTTTCAAATAAAAATTGTCAAGACAAAACAAAGAAATTTTAATAGAAAACAAAAGATATAAAGAAGAAATCAAAAAACTAAAACCTTTTGTTGAAAAATTTACTTACAGTTCTAAAAATTAAATTTACTATTAAATAACTAAAGAGCAGTATTTGACAAGGCTGGATTAGGATTCAGAACTCATAAGAAACAGAAACTCTTTAAAAATTTCTTTATGCCTGCATCTTCATCCATTACATGCTATACTTGTGGTATTAAAGGACATAAATCGTATATGTGTAACAAAAGAAAATTAAATAACTCTAAGAAAGTTTGGGTTCCAAAAGGAACCAATACCACTAACCAAAAAGGACCCAAGATGGCTTGGGTACCTAAAGTCTCCACTTGATCTTTATTGTAGGTATACCTTGCAACCAACAAGAAAAGAATGTGGTACCTTGATAGAGGTTGCTCAAGGCATATGACAGGAGATGTGGAGCAGTTCTCATCACTCACATATCAAAATGGTGGCAATGTAACCTTTGGTGATAATGGAAAGGGCAAAATAATCGGTATTGGTAAAATCCATATCACCCCTACCTCTTATATTGATAATGTTTTATATGTTGATGGATTAAAACATAACTTGCTTAGTATTAGTCAATTTTGTGACAAAATTTTAAAGTTGTTTTTGAATCTTCTTTGTGCATTGTTTCTAGTCTAGATGACAATGGCATTAAGTTCATTGGTCATAGGCATGGCAATATTTATATGGTTGATCTTGATGATCTCCCTATTCAGAAAGGTCAATGTCTAGTGGCAATGGAAGCCAAGATCGATGAAACTAGTTGGCTTTGGCATCGTAGACTAGGACATGCAAGCATGCATTTAATTTCAAAACTTAGCAAAAAGAATTTAGTAAAAGATTTGCCTAAACTCAATTTTGAAAAAGAAAAGATTTGCAGTGCATGTCAACTTGGAAAACAAACAAAATCTTCTTTCAAACCTAAAGGAGTAATCTTATATCTAGACCTTTGGAATTGCTTCATATGGACCTCTTTGGACCTACTAGAACATCTAGTTTGGGAGGTAAGAAGTTTGGTCTAGTCATTGTAGATGATTTCTCACGTTTTACTTGGGTCATGTTTTTAGCACATAAAGATGAAACGTTTTCTGAATTTATTAAATTTCACAAAAGAGTTTTAAATGAAAAAGGTGTTTCAGTAATATCTTTAAGAAGTGATCATGGAACCGAATTTGAAAATGCCGATTTTAATAAATTCTGTATTGAAAATAGAATTCATCACAATTTTTCTGCACCTAGGATACCTCAACAAAATGGGGTAGTAGAAAGAAAAAATAGAACTCTTGAAGAAATGGCACGCACCATGCTTTGTGAAAATGATTTACCTAGATACTTTTGGGTGGAAGCCATAAATACTGTATGCTATATTTTAAATCGAGTTTTAATTCGATCAATTTTAAAGAAAACCCCTTATGAGCTTTGGAAGGGTAGAAAACCTTCAATCCGTTATTTTCATGTTTTTGGATGCCGTTGTTTCATCTTAAACAATGGTAAAGATAATCTAAGTAAATTTGATGCCAAATCAGATGAGGGAGTCTTTCTAGGCTACTCCACATCTAGTAAGGCATACAAGGTCTTCAACAGCTTATTGTTGAAGAATCCATTCATGTGGTATTTGATGAAACTAACCAAAAATCTTCAAGAAAAGAAGATGTACTTTTTGATGAATCAGGTAGCAAGAAAACTGAAGAAATAAACAACAATGAAGGACTTACCATGGAACAGAATGATGATCAAAACACTGACGGAGATCAAGCACAAGGTGATGAAAATATATCAACTGTTGATCCATTACCAAAAGAATGGAGGTATGCTCATGGACACCCAAAAGAACTAATTATAGGTGATCCATCTAAAGGTGTAAGTACTCGATCATCTCTTAGAAATATTTGTGATTACTTAGCTTTTATGTCTCAAATTGAACCTAAAACTATTGAGGAAGCTGAATGTGATAGTAATTGGATAAATGCTATGCAAGATGAACTTAATCAATTTAAAAGGAACAATGTTTGGACACTAGTGGATAGACCTTCAAACACATCAATTATTGGCACAAAATGGGTTTTTCGAAATAAACTTGATAAAATGGAATAGTAATTAGAAATAAAGCTAGACTAGTTGCCAAAGGATACAATCAGGAGGAAATGATAGATTTTGATGAAACCTTTGCTCCTGTGGCTAGACTTGAGGCAATTAGGCTATTGTTGGCTTTTTCTTGTTTCATGAATTTTAAACTATATCAAATGGATGTTAAAAGTGCCTTTTTAAATGGATTAATTGAAAAAAAGTTTATGTTAAACAACCCCCTGGTTTTGAAAGTTCTGAATTTCCAAATCATGTTTATAAACTTCATAAAGCTTTATATGGATTAAAACAAGCTCCAAGAGCTTCGTATGATCGTTTAAGCTCTTTTTGCTGAAAAATGATTTTTCTAGAGGTAATGTAGATAAAACTATGTTTTTAAAGAAAAAGAATGATGATCTCTTAGTAGTACAAATCTTGTTGATGATATATATTTGGTGCTACTAATGAATCTCTTTGTCAAGATTTTGCAAGATTAATGCAGGGTGAGTTCGAGATGAGCATGATGGGAGAACTGAATTTTTTTCTCAGACTCCAGATAAGGCAAACCAAAGAGGGGATCTTCATCAACCAAACAAAATACACAAGAAAAACTCTCAAGAAGTTTGGGATGGAGAACACTAAGCCATTAGGTACCCCTATGAGCTCTACATGTAGACTTGACAAGGATGAATCAGGTAAGTCTATAGACCAAAAATTATATCGTGGCATGATTGGTTCATTGTTATATCTTACTGCCAGTAGGCCAGATATCATGTTTAGTGTCTGTATGTATGCTAGATATCAGTCCAATCCTAAAGAGTCATCTTTTGGCTGTTAAACGCATACTTAGATATCTATCTGGCTCAATTGAAATTGGTTTATGGTACTCTAGAGATTCGTCATTTGATTTAATTGCTTATTCTAATACTGACTTTGCTGGGTGTAAACTTGATCGTAAAAGTACTAGTGGAACTTATCAGTTTCTTGGAGTAAATTTGATCTCCTAGAGTAGCAAGAAACAGAACTCAGTTGCTCTATCTACGGCGGAAGCCGAATATATAGCAGCTAGGAGCTGTTGTGCTCAAATCCTCTGGATCAAACAACAACTCGAAGATTTTGGCATTAAACTAACTAAGACATCCATAAGATGTGACAATACTAGTGCAATCAACCTATCTAAAAATCCTGTGCAACATTCAAGAAGTAAATACATTGAAATAAGACATTATTTCATAAGAGATCATGTACAAAACTCTAATGTAATTCTTGATTTTGTTTGTACTAATGATCAGTTAGCTGATGTGTTTACAAAGCCTTTGATTGAGGATAGGTTCTGTATGATTAGAAGAGAGTTAGGTGTCATTGATCCATTCTCCTAGAACTCTCTTAGTATCTCTTTTACCTAAATCATAAAGCTCAAAACCTATTATTTAAAACCCCAAAATATTGTCAAAATTTTTCCTATTTTTCTGGATTTTCTCGAATTTTTGGCCAAGTGTCGACACTTGGAAAGTGCCAAGTGTCGACACCTGACCAAGTGTCGACACTTGACAAATCCGAAGTGTCGACACTTGCGAATCTGATACTGTTTTTAAACGGACCGAACATGGGTTTTTTGAAATTTTCTTCCCCCTGATTTCTTGGAACAGTGGTCCCCCCTGTCCAAATCCATCCTTTCACCCCTCAATCCTTCACAAATCATGTATTTCTCCTTTCTAATTTCATTTTATTTTCTTTATTTTTAATTTGTTGTTTTCGAACCAAACAACCATGTTTTGGGTTTTTCAAATATTTTTCTTGAATCTAACCGGATTTTTGCGTGTTTTAATGAATTTTAAAACTCCATTTGAGGGAATAATGTTTTAGATTTGTTTTTCTCGGATTTCCCTCATCTTTTGGACGTTTTTCATCCCTTTTTCGCAAAAATCACTATTTCATCAATTTGGGCAACATAAATTGAGTTTTCATCTAAATAAGTTTACTAAATTTATTTATTAACTTTTTGGAAAGGTTTTTCGTGACACATTTGCAATATTTTTGCCTATTTGCTAAAACCCTAAGTGTTTAGATCCAAATCCCACATGTTTTTATCTTTAGACCTTACAAAAAAAAAAAAAAAATATTTTTCCAAAGATTCAAATGTGTTCTACCTAATAAAAACTTCTTCTACAAATTTTGCTCGAAAAATTAGTCATTTGACCAAAATATGTTTTTCAAACTTTGTTGATTCTGGTTTTCGAAACCTATCTGAACCTTTTGTTTCTAATCTCTACCTATGGCCAGTCCTTTGTTCTAAACCCTTCTTCATTCTTCCTGGTCAGTTGGCTGTAATGGGTCCTAGGAAGAGACTTTCAGTTAGGGCGAAGCCCAGTCATGGTACTGAGAGGAGATCGAAGACCAGATTTGATCCTGCACAGCAGAGCCGTACAGCCACACCAAGCTCCCCCCTGTAGAGAGGATGGCAGGGAAGTCTGTAGCTTATGGGAGGAGAGTAGACTTGCAGTGCTTCGACAGGCACCACTTTGGTATCAGGGAGATACTCACAGATGCAGGACTAGTACCCTTCTGCACCATGCAGGAGAGATACTATCCTCACCTGGTGAGGGAGTTCTACGGTGCACTGGACTGTCGACGACTTTTATGGACGACATCCGTCAGGGGTGTTCAGATCTCTTTGACTGATGAGCTGCTGAGCCGTGTATGGGAGATACCCCGGAGAGGAGTCTGTGCATTTTCTATAGATGATAGAGAGGTGGCTTTTAGATGATCCTTGAGCGAGAGGATGTTTGCGGTATTTCAGTGGTTACCGCGAACCAGTTATCATTAGAGATGCACCTGCTGCACCATATTATTGCATGGATCCTATTACCGAAGACTGGCAGATTCGATTTCATCACCGAGAGGGAGCTGATGGTGATGACCAGTCTGATTGAGAGGAGACAGCTAGATTTACCCACTTTGATGCTGTCACAGATGCATGATGCTGCCACTCAGCGCCGACACTGTTTGCCATACGGCATGGCACTGACCCGTCTTTTCAGAACTTGTGGAGTATCATTGGAGGGGGAGATCCCCAAGGAGATACTGCACACGGATGTATACGATGAGAGGTCATTGCACCGGATGGGATACAGGATGGTTGGAGGTCGAAGGGTTCGTAGAGAGTCTGGCCAGGAGTCAGATGAGGAGGACGAGTTTCGAGAGGCTGAGGCTGGACCATCTGAGCTAGCAGTTCTTCCTCCAGTAGATGTACCATCGACACAGGCAGAGCACCTGTCTCCTGATACTTCAGCTCCTCCACCACCATCTACAGGACTATCTTTTGAGGAGCATGCCAAAGCACAGTTCTCACAGATCAGAGGAGAGGTGACTCAGCTGTGTAGCGAGGTCGAGCTTCTACGAGCACATACTACCTCGAAGCATGCTGAGATTTGTAGATCCATGGAGGAGGGTTTTACTCGCATTGAGAGTCTGTTGAGATCATTCATGCCTCCTGCTGCACCTGCACTTGCTCGATCTGACGATGACGACGATGATGATGATGATGGCGACGATCACCAGAGCGACCATGCTGATTTTGCTGAGGATGGTGATCAAGATGTTGACGGAGCTACAGAGGTAGTGGGCAGTGGCAGTGACAGTGTGGGCGGTGCCGATGCTTATGAGGTGGTCAGTTGAGATCCTCCTACTACACCAGCTCCTACTACTGCCTTAGTCGACGTCGCACCGGATCTTATTATGCCAGCTGATCGTCTCTCACCTCCTTCTACTAGATCTTCTAGGGTTGTACCTGCCTTTGGTCCTGCCGGCCGCACTAGGAGTCTTAGAGCTTTAGCACCTCCTAGGGTATTAGCCACCAGATCTAGGATCAGTGCTCCTTTCAGTCTTGATGTTCCATCTGATGAGGATTAGCCTCACAGATGTCTATTTGATACATGTTTGATACTTATTTGACTCTGATGATATATGTATGTTTCAGCTCTTTTGTATTGAAAATTTATCTTATATATATGTGTTTTTGTTCAGTACACTGTTATCTTGAAGATTTTGTGCTTCAGTTTACTATTCTTTGGCTCTGATACTCTTTATAATGGTATATTTTAACTCTGATACTCTTTGACATTAGCATAATTTCAGCTCTAATATCTATGATATTTGTTTCTCTACTATCTTTTTGTATCCATGCTCATTGTGAGGGGGAGGTTATTCCCTTTTTTATGATTGACAAAAAGGGGGAGAACAAGTATTGATTTTGATTTTATGGAGAACAAGTATTGATTTTGATTTTATTGAGAAAAAGGTGTATTATATTGTTTATATTGATTTCACCTTGCAAGAATCTTTGAAGTTTACCTTAATAAGAAGTATCTAATTAAGGGAGAGATTGTTTCCTCATATCTATAAAGTTTTTGCCTCTATTGTGACTAAAATTCATATTTATCAATTAAATGGTTAAAGTTAGAACTATATGCCTCTTTTTCTCAAGGTTTTGTCATCATCAAAAAGGGGGAGATTGTTGGCTCCACCCAGTGATTTTGATGAATAACAAAACATTGAGTGCATATTGTATTCTAATGAGAATTTCAAGTTGTGAGTTTTCAGGAAGAAAGCACCTCAAAATTTCAAAAACTTATGATGTATGGCACGCAATGGCACGGAGCAATTCTCACATATCTGGGCATCCTCTTCATTGAAAAAGGGCATATAATTGTTTAACTATTATGTGTTTATGTATTCATGAATTTTATTTTTGATTTCGAGGCATTTACACTTGAATCTGGATGTTTTCAATCTCAAGTGTCGACACCTGTACAGTCAAGTGTCGACACTTCAGCACTTGGCACGGACAAAAAATTCTTGGCATGCCAAGTGTCGACACCTATATTCAAGTGTCGACACCAAGTGTCGACACTTAGATTCCAAGTGTCAACTCAAGAACTGAGATTTTTGAAAATACAAAACTTTGTTGTTTTGAGGATTTTTGTGTCAAGTGTCGACACCTATGCATCAAGTGTCGACACTTGAATGCTCAAGTGTCGACCCCCAGAAATCAAGTGTCGACACCTGACAGCAAAGTGTCGACACCTGACATCTAAGTGTCGATACTTGCAGCCTGACAGCTCTAACGGATCTATTTTTCTGGCTTGCAGAAGTTGGTTTCCAAGCTCCAAACGGCTATTTCCAATGCTCCAACGGTCATAAACCATTTTTAGAAGGTTTTTGGTGTATTTAATCTCCACCAACCTCATTTTAAAGAAAGAGAAAGCAAGAGAGAAGTGAAGAGAAGTCTATTCAAGAGCATTCAAGTCCACTCAAAAGCCAAAAAGCCAATATTCTCTCCAAACTTCAAATCAAAAGTCTCTTCTAGCTTGATTCCACTGAAAAGCCTACAAGCTCAACCTTACTACATTCCAAAAAGAGGCAACTTGAAGAAGAGTGAAGACAAAGCATCCTTTTGAGCTTCAAAGATTCCAATCTACTCTTGAAGAGAGTTTGTTGTAGCTTTTAAATTTCATATCTGTTTTATTATGATTTGACCTTGCTTTCAAGGATGTCTTGAAAGAAGGTTATTGTGGTTTGTTGGTGAGCCAAAGGGACAAAACCAACTAGGGTTAACTTGTGAGCCCGAAGACAAAACAAGTATTTGGGTTTGTTGGTAAGCCTAGGTGACAAAACCAACTTAGGTTTTGACTTGTGAGCCTTGTGAAAAACAAGTCAACTGTAATTTGGTGTGGATTATAGTGGAATTCCCAAGGATGGCTTGGGGAGTGGATGTAGGTGCTAGGTTTGCACCGAATCACTATAAACTTTATATTTGTATGTGATTGCTCTCTTCCTCTCGTACTCTGTAATTATTGCTATCATCTTGCATCAAATTTATTATTACTCACAAGCACCACTGGACCTTCATTTTATTGTGTTAAATTTTTAAAAGATCCAATTCACCCCCCCCCCTCTTGGGCTCCATTTCTGGGCAACGGGATCCTATAAATAGGGCCCCTAGGCTCTCATTGTATTCATTCTATGCTATGATTTGAATTAATGAAAGGATTGTTTCCTTGTGTTCTAGTTTTCTTGAGTTATTGTTTGGAGTGAAAGTTTTCTAGCTAGTTTGAGTGTGTAGATCCTTATCCAAGGAGAGAATGAGAGTTTTCTAAGTTTGAGTTTGAGAGTGAATAGTGCTTTTGCAAGGAGTAAAGGATGGGATTCCCATTGATGGATCTATGATAAAGCTTCAAGTCCCAAGCCGCCGGCCACTTTCTTCTTCTTCCTTTTTCTTTGTTTTCATTCCAACTCCAATTCTTCTTCCATGTCAAATCCCAAATTTCTTTGCAGGTTCTCTCAGGTTCCTAGGTCAAAGATGAAGGTCTCCACGCCATGAATCAAGGCCAAGGTGAGTCTCAAAGTAGAGAGTGCCAATCTTGACTTCTAGGCCTCAATCCTTGAGTGATGAGAGCTTTTTCTTCCACCAAATAATTAGCCATCATTGTTGGTAGAAAAACTCTTCCTAAGCTTAATTAGATCTGATCATTTGAAGGTTAACTTTTCCTAGTAGTGATGGTTTCCTTGCCATGAAGATCCTAATCCTTATTTTGAACTAAATCTACATTGCGGGACTTAAAATTAGATCAACTAGTCTCCTTATGAAAAATCTTTTCTTGAATTAATTTAGTCCATTTATTTGATGATTAATTACTCAAGTTTGCTTACTGGTTAGCTTGCTAAAACTCTTCATTCATCATTTTATTTTTTTTCCCCATCAATTTTTGGTATCAGAGCAAGTATTTGATGGCTGAAATTTCTATTCTAGTACTCACCCAAATTTTTTATGAATTTTAGTATTTTTTAAATTGATCAAAAAAATTCAAAAAAATACTTTTCTAGTACCTTGGTATCTTAGGATTCGAAATATCAAATTCAAAAAAATATTTTCTGTTTATTTCTAGATTTAAAAATATAAGTTATTAGATCATTTCTAAAGTTCTGTCCAGAATTTTATTTTTACCTTCCATTTCATTTAATTTTTAAAAAAATAAAAAAATATTTTTTCTAAATTTAAAGTTTTAGATCTGAGATCCAGACTTTGAGTTTTATTATTTCCACCAGGATTTTGAACTTTAGAAGGATTTAGAGTTGGGAATTCAAAATTTGAATTTAGGTTGTTAAGAGTTAGCTAAACTACTGGAACCTTCTAGCAACTATTTTCAAACTATCTTCTCAATCAAAATTTGAGTTAATCTGAAGTCAAAACTTTAAAATTCGAGAATTCTGATTTGAGAGCTAACCAAATCAGTTTTATTTTGAATTCTTGGATTTTTTAAAAAATAAATTTTAAATTTTTAAAACTAGCTAGTTGAAAGTTGTTCCCTACTAAAATTTTCTTTTACAACAAGCTTTCAAAATAACTTTCTTAACCACATTTCAGGAATTAAATTTCAAAGTTTGGAATCTAGAATCTTCACTGAGAGATTTAACAATTAAATTAAATTTAAATTTTTTTATAATTTTAAAATTTTAATTTCAAATTTTTAAAACTAGTTGACTAGAAGTTGTTAGGGCTAAAACTATCTTGCAACAACTCTAACTTCTAGAATGAGTTTTTAATCCTAATCAAGATTTAAATTTTAAAATTTGATTTCTAAATTCTGGACTTCAAAATATAAATTTTTTAATTAAATTTCTTAATTTTAATTTTTTTTTATTCAGGTTTGAATCACATATTTGAGCTAGTATAGATATCTTGTTAGCAAGTTGATTGATTATGCAACCATTTCTAAATCCAATTAAGGGCATTCAATCATAACATAAGGAAAGGAGGTCATTACCTTTCTTTGTCCCAAAACAATCACCCATATTTGCATTGACCTAAATCATAATTGAAATCGAGTAGGAACCTAAAACTAGAGACACCCACAAGTCGGGTTCAAGTGCAAGATGAGACCAAATATTAGTTAAGTTGTACTTACTTCTTGAAATTGGTGTCTAAGGCAAGAGGTCCAATGGCAAACACCTTAAGTGGACTTGTAATTTTTAATTAGGACCTCGTGAAAGCGAGGGGAGCCTCTCGCAACTCATTCTCTTACCTGGCCAGTGAAAAAGGTAATTACAACTTTAACTAGTACTTAGTCAATTCCTGTATTTGAACTTTTAGGTCTAGGAGCCCTAGAAGTTAGGTTTGTACTACTTGCCCATTTGATCTAAAGCCCTATATCAATAGTCCTATATGTATCCATAGATCCCAATCTTAAATTCTTTATGAGGACCCTGACTGAAAATTTTAATACCCTAATAAACAATTAGGACAAGTGAACAAAGAGTTAAGGCAAGTAAATAATCAAATCGGGAACCTCGAAAAGATCGCTTGACCCATACTAATCCTAAATCACCTCCCATTGGTCCAAGGGCCCATTATCATGATCTCACCCTTGAGTATAAACCTAGATACCCCTACCAAGGATTTGTAGATTAGGAGGAAAGAGTCTTTGAGAGCAATCGACCCTATGCACCCACTTTTGATGAAAACCTGAGGTATATGTTGATTGGGAGAAGAAAATGGATCAGTACTTTGAATTTGATGAAATATCAGAAATAAAGAAATATCAATTTGTCAAATCAAAGCTAGTCCAACATGTTAAGTCATATTGGAAACATGTTGAGTATAAAAGTTATTATAATGGGGATAAAATAATTACTTGGAGAGATATGAAAAGTAAGCTGAGAGAAAAGTACATAGGCAAATCTTATAAGCAAAATCTTCCAACCCAATGGTACAAATTGAGACAAGATGATGAAACTATGTTTAAATATATTGCTAAATTCAATAAGTATGAGGGAGATAAGGAAAAGACTAAACCCACTAAGAATTTAGAGGAAAGATCTCCTGAACCAATTAAAGAATTAAAAGATGAAATAGAATCAAAATCTTGTCCAAATGAAGGGCTAGAAAGAGAAAATCCTAAACCCGTTGAAGAACTTAAGGAAGAAGTTTATAAAACTGGGTCTAACCTTATTGATGAGTATGAACAAGAACAATTACTTGAAGATAAAATAATTACCCAGCCTAAAGAAATCAACAACAGGAATAATCGACTTGAAGAAAATGAAGTCCAGGGATAAAGCCATGAAGAACAATTTGAGGAGATAATAGAGGACCTGGAATTAATCAATGTTGAGGATTTAAATCTAGAGATTAATGAAGGATCACCTAATGAGGTATTGACCATTAGAGAAAATCTAGAACCAATTCCAAAGGAACAACCCCAAGAAATTATAGAACCTGCAAAAGAATTTAACATGGGATTGGAAGTGAAGAGATGGTAGGAATTAAAAGATGGAAATGGAAGAGATGGAAGATGAAAATTGTAATCCCTGATAATTGCCCTGAGCCTGATTCACCACTACGTTACATGCACTCTCCTATTCCACCAAGCTAGGACATCCACCATACCATTGATCTGGTCCCAGTAATATTCAATAGTTACTTTTTAAGACTTTATGGCATATGTTAGGAACTAAATTAAGATCACTGCCACTTACCTGAAGTTATGTGCCAGAGTCTTCAGAGTTATTTAGGGGAATATTGGAAATTAGGAACCTTGTTTCCTAGCCCAACAATAAAGTTTAGTCCATAGAAAATAAAGTCCATTTGAGCTTGTTTTGTTTTTGTGTCTTTTACCATTTAGTATCATTTGCATTTGTCTCTTGTCATTTGGTGTCCCATGCATAAGTATCCATGATTACGAGAGTCATATGCATAGCGTGATTAGTAAGACAAATTTAGAGCAATGAAATTAACAAGCATATAGCTAAATTTTATAAAAAAAAGCCAAAGAATATCATGAAGGAGACTATGTCTTGATTAAGCTCAAAACGATTATATGCCCGTGGTGTAGGTCATTTTCAAAATAGTAAGGAAAATTGGACCTAATATGTGCTAGATATACTATCCAACTTTGGTATCAGTTCCACTTTCAACATTTCAGATCTAGTAAAGTATAAGAAACTAACAATGATACCTAGTGAGATATTCAAGCCTGATTCCACCTTTGAAAGTGAACCAACCCTTGAGTGTCCACCAGCCACATTACCAAAGCGGCAAGATAGGAATGAGCGAATCTTAGATGACAAGATTGTCACTACTCAAAACAAAGACTATCAATGCTACTTGGTTCACTGGCAAGGACAACCTGATTTCAAAGATTCATGGATCACTCGAGAGGACTTACAAAGAATCGACCCTGACCTCTTAGAGTATCACCAAAGCCAGATGAATTCCTACTCGATGGAGTCAAGCCTTTTTTCCACCCTGGGAGAATTGTTGGGGACATCAATAATATGAATATATACTTTGATTAACTAACTTTATTTTTGCAACTATAATTAATAAAATCTTGAGCCATGAAACAAGTCCCAAATTTTTTTGAAGCATACTCATAAGTCAACACATGGAAGAAGATAATTTTTCATGAGTCAACTCAAGCTCAAAGTATAATGGAAAGCCACCTCTTCAAAGCCCAATTCAGGCTATTTAAGCCCAATTCAAGCCAAGACTTGAAGCCAAAATTTTTACATGGGGAGACACCTCATCAAGAAACCTTGGGGGAGAAGAAATTACACTACATCAAGACTTTTATGGGGAATATAAAGATACCTTCCAACAAGTGACATGTGGGGCACCACCTCTAATGACACCTAGACCTCCACATCAGCATTTGACAACCACATGAAAACCTTCTAAAATGCCACATGTCAAGTGGTTATAACATTCTACCAATAATTTATTTTTAGTTAAAATTACTTACCTAAAAATTGTTGGAGCCAACTAAGCCATCCTTATCCCCTCCTCTCCACCCTTGGATGAAATTCCTAGTATTGGAGCCTATAAATAGGGCCCCTAGGCTATCATTGTATTTATTCTATGCTATGATTTGAATTAATGAAAGGATTGTTTCCTTGTGTTCTAGTTTTCTTGAGTTCTTGTTTAGAGTGAAAGTTTTCTAGCTAGTTTGAGTGTGTAGATCCTTATCCAAGGAGAGAATGAGAGTTTTCCAAGTTTGAGTTTGAGAGTGAAGAGTGCTTTTGCAATGCGTAAAGGATGGGATGCCCATTGATAGATCTATGATCAAGCTCCAAGTCCCAAGCTGCCGGCCACTTTCTTCTTCTTCCTTTTTCTTTATTTCCATTCCAACTCCAGTTCTTCTTCCATGTCTAATCTCAAATTTCTTTGCAGGTTCTCTCAAGTTCTTAGGTCAAGGATGAAGGTCTCCATGCCATGGATCAAGGCCAAGGTGAGTCTCAAAGTAGAGAGTGCCAATCTTGACTTCAGGCCTCAATCCTTGAGTGATGATTGCTCTTTCTTCTACCAAATAATTAGCCATCATTGTTGGTAGGAAAACTCTTCCTAAGCTTCATTAGATATGATCATTTGAAGGTTAACTTATCCTAGTAGTGATGGTTTCCTTGCCATGAAGATCCTAATCCTTATTTTGAACTAAATCTACATTGCAGGACTTAAAAATTAGATCAACTAGTCTCTTTATGAAAAATTTTTTCTTGGATTAATTTAGTCCATTTATTTAATGATTAATTGCTCAAGTTTGCTTGCTGGTTAGCTTGCTAAAACTCTCCATTCATCATTTTATTTTTGTCCCCCATCAGTGCCACTCCAAGCTCTCCATGATGAACTTTCATAGCCAAACAGCTTTCTTTGTAGCATTGGATGACGCAATAGACTCCACCTCACATACAAAATAGGCCATAGTATGCTGCTTGAAACTTTTCCAATAGATAATTCCTCTATTCAGGATAAAAATATGACCTGACACACTCTTGTTCATTTATATATGACTAAAAACTTGAGTCAGTATAATTGACTAGTTTCAAGTCAAAATCTCTATAAATGAGCCATTAGTTCTTAGTATTTCTCAAATACTTAAGGATAGTTTTTACAAACTTTAATGGTTCTCACTTGGATTAGATTGGTATCTACTCACTATCCTAGTAAGTATGCCATATCTGGTCTCATACATGTCATAATGTACATAATAAATCCTACTATTGAGACATATGGAATCCTACTCATACACTCTCTCTCTTGAGGACTTGTCAAACAATCCTTTTTGAGAGATTAATTCCATGGCATATCAGAAGATAGCCTTTCTGGTAGGGGCACCAGGATCAGACATAGATTACTGGGCCCTATTTGGTTTACGTAGCCATGTGTCAAAATTTTGTAATCAAATAGAATTGAGTCCTATAATAAGTTGAGGTTAGTTGATTTGTCTCAACCCTCAACCTAGTCCAGTACATTGAGTCCTGTATACTAGTATGAGTCCAGTGTGAATTCACTTCTTATACAAGAGAGGAGGCTACGCTATTTCGGAGTTCTACCAGACCTCATTCTGAAGCCAGAAGCAGTTACACCAGCTTAGGAGAGCTTAATCGACACCCAGGTGCCCTGATTGTGCCCTAATTTTTCTCGGGTACCATTTTAGATACCAGATTCCCTCCAAATGCTTCCAGAATATTCTATATACTAGGAGCCCATGTTTACCAAGCTATCCCAGTACTCCAGGCCTTCAAATTCAAGCCCAGGAAGCAAGCCCAAGCAAGGAGAACCAAGATTCCCTTTTGATGCCGGGAATATGCCAGCCCAGGGAACCAGGCATCCCAACTTCTAGGGGGCCCAAGCCCAAGCCTTCTAAACCCATGGCCGACCTCCCCCTTGCTGCCCTAAAGCCATACACCCAAAGGAGGGATGTCCAAAGAGGTTTGACCAAGTCCAAGTTGAAGAAAAGTGGGAGAAGACCAAGCCTTTTCTGAACCTAGTTGGGATTTCTAATCCTTTTAAACTTTGTAATTCTAACCTAGCTAGGAGAGGACTTGTATTCCAATTTAGAAGTGGATTTATAACCCAAGTGAGGGTATGGGAACTCTATAAATACCCCACCCCTTCCCCTCCCGTAAGCTCTTTTCTTATGAATAAACCTTGTTGAAATTATGATTAATTGCCTTGTGTTTGAGTTTTGGTTCTCTCTTTGAGTGCTCTCCTTGTGTTCCTGGATTGAAACCATACTGCCCTAGCATCCCTTTGCATCCCTGGAGATTATCCATGCCCAAGGAATTGAAGCCCTTGCTACTGTCCAAGTCCAAGAGCTTCTTCTTCCCGGCTGCCGGCTTTTAGTCCTAATTTTGATTTCCTTCAAATCCTAGTTCTTTTCTAATTTTATTTGCTGCTTTGATTAACCTCTGATGCTTGCAGGATCTCCGAGGTGCTTCCCTCCCTTGAGGAGGCCTTTTTTGCTACCCAGACCATCCAAATTTGCCATCATATTCATAGAAAACAAGGCTTCTTCTTCCAGGCTCTGATCAGAGTTGTGAGTGATCTCTTCTGCTATTGAATTTCAATCTCTGACTGGTAAGAAACCTTCCCTTTCTTATTTTTTGATTTGATGAAGAATAACTATCCTAAACCAGGAGTTTCTCAACTCTTGGGTCCTAGCTATTTCATTAGTTTGCTTGAGTTCGCCTACGATCTGATGATTCTTTACACTACTAGTCTTTCCGCTAGTTCTTACTTTATTTTAGGAATTTAGCCTGCAAATAAATTTATAAAATTATAAAAAATAATTATTTTATTATTTTTCATGCATGTTTAACAGCCTTAAAGTCATCCCGCATCACTTTCTTAGAATTCACCATGTTGAACTGCTTCAACACAGTCTCAATGTACATGGATTGGGTCAACCAAGCCACCATTTAGATCTATCCCTATAGATCTTCATCCCAAGGATGTAGGATGCTTCTCCCATGTCCTCTATAGAGAATATCATTCTGATTAAGAGAATATCATCCATATACAAAATAAGAAATACTATAATTGAACCATTAGCCCATTTATATATGCAGGGTTCTTCTCCATTCCTAATAAAGCAATATGTTCTGATCACTTTATCAAAATGCATGTTCCAACTCCGAGATGACTGCTTCAATCTATAAATGGATCTCTGAAACTTACACACCTTTGTTTCATCTGTGGATGTGAACCCTTTAGGCTATATCATATATACCTCTTCTTCTAGCTCTTCATTGAGAAAAGCTATTTTTACATCCATTTATCAGATTTCATAATCAAGATGTGCACCTATCATAAGCATGAACCGAATGGATTTGAGCATTGCCATAGGTGAAAAAGTCTCGTCATAGTTAATACCATAATGCTAGCAATACCCTTGATAGCTAGACAAGCTTTATAGGTCTCCACCTTCCCATCTATGCTCCTTTTCCTTTTGAAAATCCACTTACATCCTATGGGTTTTTTTCCTTTAGGTGGATCAACAAGTGTCCATACATCATTGACTTTCATGGATTCCATTTTGAAATTCATGGATTTTAGTCATTTATCAGAGTCAATACTTTATATCCATCCATATAAATGATCGGATCCTTATTATTTTCATCAAGTTCAAACAGGAGTATCACCCTAGACTAAGAAACCAGAGTATCTATCTAGTTGATGCGGTACCCTATCGGATCTCCTTAATGGTGCTTCTATAACAGGCTCCAGGTTTGAATTAATCAAATATGGTTCTTTAGGCTCAATCAATGGTATCGGTTCTTCTATGTGTCGAACATCTTCAAGTTCAATATTAGAGGTATTAGTTCCTTCTCTAAGGAACTACTTTTCTAAAAAGACTGCCCTATTACTAACAAACACTTTTGTTTTTTAATATGATAAAAGAAATAACCTTTAGTTTCCTTTGGGGATTTTATAAATGTACACCTATTAGACCTAGGCCCAAGCTTGCCTGATCTTAAATATTTGACGTAAGCTGAACAACCCCAAACCCTAAGGTGATGGGGACATTGCCAGCATGGATCTTGAAGCAAGCACAAATCTTGCAGCTGCACAAATCTTGGAGCATATCCAGAATAAATTAGTTTGGGATTTATCTTTATTTGAAATTTGAATTAGGATTTCGTTTGTTAGGATTAAGATATGGATAGGCTTATCTTATCCTATCTTGTATTTGAATTTGAACCATCCCTATCTTTTTATCTTGTATTCAAATTCAAATAAGGGTTGGACAGGTCTATTAATACCACCCTCGGTCCTTTGTAAAAAAATAGTTTGGTCAATTAAAGATGAGTTTTTAGGAAAGAGAGTCACTTCATGAGGAAAGGGTGTGAGGTCCAATCCCAGGACATGATGATAGGTCATATCTAGTTATCCCCTTCCTTGATTCCATTTTCTTTATCCCCTCATGTCCTTTGAGATTCATCCTAACACCTCCAAGTATCGAGGTGGGTGGAATGCCCTAGAGATGAGAGATCTCTTCATTAGGATGAGTCCCAAAGTCCATGAGATTCAAATTCCTGTTTTCCATCCCCACTATTCCTTCGCCACCCCTATAAAAATATAAAAAATATGATACCCTAATTTTGGTGACTTCTAGGCTCACCAACGATCCTACCCCCTGTCCCCCATCAACATGGGCATAAAAAAGATGAAATCAAGGAAGGGGATAACTAGACATGACCTATCATCATGTCCTGGGATTGGGCTTCACACCCTCTCCTTACGGAGCGAAAGAAAAGAATCACTCTTTTCTAAAAAAACTCATTTTTATTTACTAAACTATTTTTTTATTCACTAAACTATTTTTTTACAAAGGACTAATGATGGTATTTATAAACCTTTCTATCCCTCATTTGAATTTGAATACAAGACAAAAAGATAAGGATGGTTCAAATTCAAATACAAGATAAGGATAAGATAAGGCCTATTCATATCTCAATCCTAACCAGCCAAAACTAACTAAATCCTAAATCAAATTTCAAATAACCAATCCTAATCAACTAATTTTTTTTTAATTTAAACTTATTGAAATCTGTGCTGCTCCAGGATCAGTGCTACTCCAAGATCAGTGCTGCTTCAGGATCAGTGATGGCGATGTCCCCATCAGTCTTCTCTCTCTTTGCCCTCTTCCTCCTTATGTCAATGATGATGGGGAACCGTTCATCGCTATTATGAGAATTTGAAAAAAGGGACTAGGTTACCTCTATATTTATACCACATATATCTCTTCCATTAGAAGATTAAAATCTTAGTTAGAGTTTTACTCCAATACGTTTCGATCAATAAGAACAGTTTCATTAGGAATAGTTTTTCTTAATTAATTAGACTATATATAATTGATTCAGTATATATAGTTAACCCAATAAAAGTTAAACCTTGCTAAGTCATAATTAGGTCATATTAGATATTGTTGCCATCAAGATTGTCATGGCCTATAGCTCTAATGTGTCAGGTTCCAACTGGGCACTTGTCCACATACTTTGCGGTCGGCTCTCTCGTCTGAAAGTCCTGCAACATAGAGGAGACCTGGGCTGGGGATTCCGGCAAGGACACTCCGACAATCAATTCAGTGAGACGATCGAGGAGAATAGAACTTTTATGCTAGATAGCTTGGGGGACTCTCTATATCGAGAGGGTAATAAGAATTTTATGAAAGAAGATAACCAAAAACAGAAAGCGTGTCTACTCCTTACCTCCACTTACCTTCCCTTGCGGGTCTTATATAAATGAATGGCTTTTGTAGGTTTCTAGGTCCTCCTTTTTCGAGAGGGCTTTCTATTATTTTCTATCATCTCCCTGTTAGACCGATTTTTTGCTAAGCCTCGAGCCACTATGGGATATTGCCTTTTCAGGGGGAACTATCAGAGTGCTAAAGGACCTAGGGCCCGAGTGGGATATCCTTCTTAGGAAGGTTCATGCATCCTATCATGGGAGTCGCAGTCTCCCAATCATGCGATCATCGACATGGCAGTGCACTACAGGGCTGGGAGCCTGATGATGCTCAGATTGTGCAAGTCATGAGCAAGGTGATCGCAGGACCTGCGTTCATGACAGGGCATGCACCACCTCTCAAGGCTGTGGGTGACCAAGCTCTCCCTTGTTACAATTTTGAACTTCTGTTTCCTGCCTCCTTATGCCTTTGGCGGGAACTTGGATCTTCATAGGATGGGGGGAGCTGACCTCGGTAGAAGGACCCCCTGGCAGCATGAACTCAACCCCAACCGGGAGCCGACCTCGGATGGGGGGCTCGCTCAATGAGCCCAGCCTTGAATGGGAGCTTGACCTCAGACGGGGGGCTCATCCCATGAGCCTGGCCTCGATTGGGAGCTTGACCTCAGATGGGGGGCTTGCCCAATAAGCCCGGCCTCAGCTGGAAGCTTGACCTCAAATGGGGGGGCTCGCCCAAAGAGCCCGGCCTTGGCTAGGAGCTTGACCTCAGACGAGGGGGCTCGCCCAATGAGCCCGGCCTTGGCTGGGAGCTTGACCTCAGACAGGGGGCTCGCCCAACGAGCCCGGCCTTAACTGGGACCTTGACCTCAGATGGGGGGGCTCGCCCAATGAGCCCAACCTTGGCTGGGAGCTTGACCTCAAACAGGGGGGCTCGCCCAATGAGCCTAGCCTCGACTGGGACCTTGACCTCAAATAGGGGGCTCGCCCAATTAGCCTGACCTCAGCTGGGAGCTTGACCACCATGCCCAGATGGCAGGCATATCACCTGGGTGGCTATTATTAGGGGCTCAACATCAGCGGAGGCTCCATGTCATTGACCGTACCTCATTAGATGCCCCCCACTCCTGAGCCCAGAGAATGAAGTAGCACTTTGGGCGATGGGAGAAATGGTCATGCTGACATTGAGGGAGTGTACCCCTAGCACCATCAATGCCTTGTGCACCTGCATTCCAAAAACCGAGCCTCTATGCTAATTGGATGATGCCACATCACTTCTTTTTGAAAGTGACCATAATTATCATGCTGGGCCCGAGGGGATCGCCTCTGATTCGGGATATCATCCCCATTACATGGCATTCTCTGACTGGCCTAGGGGAAGGATGTGGCGCACGTCTTCGCAGGTACGAGGTGTCAGGGCTCCTAGTCATTTTGAAAATGGGGCCATCTCTCTATTTCTTGAGGGTTTTCTCAGGAGGCAGGAAGGCAAAACTTCTTTCTCAAGGCAATCCTCTTGCACTCTCTTAGGCGAGATTACGATGTTTTGGCAGGTTGGGTTTCTTCCTTCCCCTCCTTTCTTCTTCTTGCCCCCCCCTTCTTTGTGTTGGAGGGGTACTCTTGCCAGGCCCATTAGATCTTTCCTTTTGCTCATCTTCCATTACTTCCAATGAGTCCTTCCGGCAGAGGGCACTGCCACCGGGGATCCCCTGATGGTGTGGGGCCTCTCAGCCAAGGCCTCCTCCCTCAAACAACAAGGATGAGGAAGTTCCAATCGCATCCCATGGTGGCGTCTGCAGGATGGGGATTGTTATCGGACCCCCTGCAGCTCCTTCACAATCTACTCCCCCTGCTATGGAGTCTGGCCGTCCCACTGGCATTGCTTCGGTGATGACCAACGAGGCTCTCCTCCATGTCAGGAGGTCATTCAGGGTCCCTGACTCCATTCGACTTTTCATTCCTGGGCTGGACAATCAGGCCACTTCCATTGCCCTAGGCCAGATAGCCCTATATGAAACTTCTTTTCTATGGGTCTTTGTGTCCCCTTCCATATCTTTTTCTCTTCCCATCTTCGTAACTATTGCCTGGTTCTAGCCCAACTCACCCCCAACGCCATCTGGACCATTTTCTATTTCATAGTCCTCTGTAGCCATGAAGGGATCGTCGCCCACTTTTCTCTCTTCAGGGCTTTGTTTACCTTGAAACGCCACCCCTTCAATAGTGGGTGGTGGTCCGTGTCCCCTCAAAAGGGGGGCCTTAAACTTGATCTACCTACCTCCATCAAGGGGTGGAAGCGCAAGTTCTTTTTTGCTTTGATCGAGGGGGTGGACTGGGTCTGGAGTGACCCAGACACTTCTTCAAATTGGCAATCTATGATTGAACTAGCCGATAAGGAAGTGTTCGACTGGCTTGTCTCCTCACGGGTCCCAGCCCTTCGGGTCTTGCTATGTGTGTGGAACCTTGCTGAAGCTGGGGTCACCCAGGCCCAGCCCCAGGGTAAGACGCGGCACTGGGCTTCCCTTTCTTTATTGGTGGGTCTAGTCTAGGGGTGGGACTGATTGGTCTACCTCATGTCGTAGGGATGAAATTCAACTTTGGGGAACTTCAGAGGATGTCCCGAAAGAGGGCCACTACTGCAAGGCCTAGGGGAGAGCTTGGGAAGAAGGCCAAGGAGGAAGAAAGGTAGGGGGCCAATGATGGGCGGGATAGGAGGGATGCCACTAGGACCACGGAGGGGGCTTCGCCGTCAACCCCAACACCCCCTCCACATGTCGATAGTCCACCACAGGCAGGGGTGGCGGGTGATGCTGCTGCTGCTGCCATGCTGCCCCCACCATTTAAGGCCAGAGCCACCGGTACTGACCTGACTAAGGCGGCGCCTTCACCGGGGGCCATGCCGGGTCTCTCCTAACTGCCCGAGGTGCCAAACCAAGAGGGCCAAATGCTTACCATCATCCTGCCTGCAGGTTCTATGATAACCCGGGATGGGAAAATGGTGGAGGACATTCTAAATTCATCATCCAGTCATCGGATCACCAGGACCAGGTTAGGAAGCCAATACTGGAAGTTGCCAAGGGGTGTTTCCTCAGTTGATGTTAGTGAGTGATCTCCCATGGTTGCTTCTCCACCTCTCCTTCTTTGCGAGGAATGTTGATAGTTGCTTTCTATGCAGGTGATGGTGGTTGTCCAGCTCTTACGGGATGCCAACCGAGCACTGCTGATGTGTGTGGCCCGCCTCTGTCAGGAGAGGGACGAAGCCCAGAGTCTGACTAGCTGGACCTGGGAGTTGGAGGTCCAAGTGGCCGCTACCCAAGCCAGGGCGGTAGAGCTTGAAGCAACCCTCACTAAGGAAAAAGGGGCTACTTCCCATCGGGCTGAGGGGGTGGCCCGCTTAGAGGGGAGGGTGCAGACCCTCCAAGCTCAACTAGACAAGGAGGCAGCCAGAGCCGCGATGATGGTCGGGAAGGCGACGATGGCTATCATGCTGATGGAGATGGCCAAAAAAAAAGCTACCGAGGCCATCCCGAAGTTCATGGCATCTCAAGCCTTCAAGGATGAGGTCGTCGAGGCAGTTCTGGATTCCTTCCATTAGGGATTTAGAGACTTCAAGAGTTTAGCCTTCTGCTTCTATGGACTGAAAGGGCTGGATAATATCCAGCCTTCTCTTCCTTTTCTCGGGCAAGAAGATAAGCAAATCATCGAGGTGGAAACGGAGCTGGAATCGGAGGACGGCAAGGTCGAAGCTAAATCTGAGGCCATCCAAGACTTTCCTTAGTGGATTGAGGCCACTAAGGCTATTCACCAGCCCGGGGAGGATCTGGCGGTCGATGCATAAACTTTTCTTTTTGCTTCCTTTTGTACTCAGAATTTTGGAAGGATTCCTGGTTTGTCTGGGACCTTCACAGCGAATGTAAAGGAAGTTTTATCAATGAAATGCCTTTCCTCCATGGCTGCCTTTCCTCCCTTGATGATAACTCTTTTTTTTCCTTCTTTCTTCTTTTTTTTTGTGCAGTCCTTCCGAAAGCTCTTTAAATTGTACATGGGATCTTGCCTTTGTAGTGAGGGGATAAGTCGATCCAACCGGCAAGTCCTGTATGGTCTTTTTCTTTCTTTTTGATCCATTTATAGAAGTTTTTTTTCAGGTGTTGATTACTCCAAGTCTATGCCGAGGCTTCAGAATTGGTATGGAGGCTCCCAGGGGCCCCTCGTACCCTTCTTCTGGGATCATGCGAGCACAAATGCAAGGCTTTCAGCTCTTTCTGCTTTGCCCAGCTATGAGCCTGATGGCAGATGGTGGGACCTTCTTGGGGTTCCCATCAGCATCTTTAGACTATAAGCAAGGCAGCTGGATTGAGCAATTCACCAAGCTATGAGTCAAGGGCAGATGGTGAGACCTATTGGAGTTCCCATCGACATCTTCAGACTGTAAACAAGGTAGCTAGATTGAGTAATTCACCGAGCTGTGAGTCAAGGGCTAATGGTAGGACCTATTGGAGTTCCATTGACATCTCCAGACTGTGAGCAAGGCAGCTGGGAGTCTTCTGGCCTCGAAGGTAGACTTCTGGTTAAGAGTGACGGGCTTCATAATCTTCCGGGCTTGAAGTACCAGGCTTCGTAAGTTTCCAAGCTTATGGTGCCGGGCTTCGTAAGTTTTTGAGCTTAGAGTGCCGGGCTTCATAAGTTTTCAGGCTTATGGTGTCGGGCTTCGTATGTTTTCGGGCTTAGAGTGCCGGGCTTTGTAAATTTTTGGGCTTATGGTGCCAGGCTTCGTAACTTTCCGGGCTTATAGTATCGGGCTTTGTAAGTTTCTGGGCTTAGAGTGTCAGGCTTCATAAGTTTTCAAGCTTATGGTGCCAGGCTTTGTAAGTTTTCGGGCTTATGAGTGCTAGGCTTATGGTGCCGGGATTCATAAGTTTCCGGGCTTTGTAAGTTTCTGGGCTTATGGTGTCAAGCTTTGTAAGTTTTCGAGCTTATGAGTGCTGGGCTTCATAAGTTTCCGGGCTAAGAGTGTCGGGCTTCGTAAGTTTCCGGGCTTATGGTGTCGAGCTTCGTAAGTTTTTGGACTTATGATGCCGGGCTTCATAAGTTTCCGGGCTTGATCCGTCGGACTTGGAGTCGAACAGACAAGTTCCTGTACATGTAAAAAACAAGGTTGCACCATAAAGGAACTTTAAATATTGAGAAGAAATTCTTATATTATTGATAATACATCCTCAAGTTGCTGGCATTCCATGTCCATGTGAATCGAGGGCCATCAAGCCTAGCAAGGTAGTAGGCCCCTCCTGGTAGGGCCTTGACCATCTTGTAGGGGCCTTCCTAGTTTGGGAAGAGTTTTCCATATTTTCCTGGCTGGGACACCTTTACCCATCTGAGAACAAGATCGCCCGGGAGGAATACCTTGGGCTTTACGCAGGAGTTGTAGTACTGTACCACCCGCTGCCCGTAGGCGGCCATCTGGAGTCGAGCTTTGTCCCTTATCTCATCCAGCAGGTCCAGGTTGAGGAAGAGGTAGGCCGGATTCTCAGCTTCATTGTACTGCTCTATTTGCAGTGTGGGTAAGCCAAGTTCTATTGGAATCATAGCTTCTGCACCGAAGATGAGTTGAAGGGCATCTCGCTGGTAGCCGTGCGAGGTGTGGTGTGGTAAGCCCACAGCACACTGGGCAATTCATCTACCCATCGACCCTTGGCCTCGTCCAACCTCGTACAGAGCCCTTGCAAAATGGTCTGATTAGTCACCTTGGCCTCCCATTGGTCTGGGGATGAGCTACCGAAGTGAAGCGATGGTGGATGCCGAGGTGAGCACAGAACTCTTTGAAAGTCCGGTTGTTGAACTACCTCCCATTGTCAATAATGATCATGTGCGGGAGGCTGAATCTGTAGATTATAGATTTTTAGAAGAAGGACTGGACTTTTGCCTCCATGATACGGGCCAAAGGTTCGGCCTCAACCCACTTGGTGAAGTAGTCGATGACCATGATAAAAAACTTTTATTGATCGGATGTAGCTAGAATGGGACCTAGGATGTCCATTCCCCACTAGGAGAATGGCCACGGAGCCAATAACTGGGAAATAGGAACCACCGGTTGATGCTGGATGTGGGCGTGACGCTGGCATCGATCATATTTTTGCACAAAGTCAGTGGCATCTTCTCGCATAGTCTCCAAGAAGTACCCTTGCCAGATCGCCTTGTAGGCTAGGGTCTTGTCCCCCACGTGATTGCCGCAGATGCCCTCATATATTTTTTGAAGCACATAGGTAGGCTCTGAGGGCTTCAAGCATTTCAGTAGGGGGTAGGAGTAGGATATTTGGTATAGCTGCCCGTCCATCATCACATAGCACATGGCCTTCTTCTTGAGGAGGTCGGTCTCTTTTTGATCTTCTGATAGGTCACCAGTGGTGATGTACTTAACATAGAATCCATCCAACTGGCTTCAGAGGTGACTTGCTGAACTTCAACTACAGATTCGTAGCTGGGAGCCTCAAGATACGCGATGAAGGAATGCCCTAGCAAGGACTTAGGTAGAGTGGCCATGTTGGAGAGGACATCGACCCGAGCATTTTCTACCTGAGGGATATAGGAGATGTCGAAGTACTGAAGGTTTGCCACGTGTGTCCACACCTTGTCCAGGTACTTCGCCATCATAGGGTCTTAGGCCTCATACTCACCAGAGACTTGGCCCACCACCAGCTAAGAGTTAGTGAAGACCTTTAGCCTCTTGACACCTAACTCGTGGGAAACTCTGAGCTCGATGAGGAATGTTTCATACTCCTCCTGGTTATTGGTGGCCTTGAAGAGGAATCATAATGCGTATTCTGCGATGACTCCATCAGGATTGGTGAGGATGAGGCCGGCTCCGCTTCCTCCTACGTTGGATGCACATCGACATGGAGTATCCACGTCATCTCTTTCGAGGCCGGATCTGACCCAGGCTCAGCTTACCAATCTTCCTTCCTCGGGTCTTCATCCATCCAGGTGCATTCCACCAGGAAATTAGCTAGGGCTTGGGCCTTCTACGCCGGTCACGGGTGGTATGTAATATCGAACTCATTGAGTTTCAACACCCACTTGGCCAGGCACCCGGAAGTGTCAAGGTAACTCTGGATCGCCCTTAAGGGGTTGGTCGGTGAGGACGGCGATGGGATGTGCTTGGAAGTAGGGCCTGAGGCACTGCACAAATGTTATTAGAGCAAAAATAATTTTTTTTCTGATCGAGTGGACTTGGTTTCTACATCACAGAGCAACTTGCTGGTGTAGTAGACCAGCCACTGGGCGCCGTCTCTATCGATGCAGACCAGTACTAAGCTGATCACTTCGGGTGAGACTGCCAAGTATAGGAGGAGTTCTTCTCTAGGCTCTGGCCGGGATAGTAGTGATGGGGAGGTGAGGAGCTTCTTCAGTCCCTCGAATGCCTCTAGGCACTCTTCTATTCAAGTGAAGTCATTCATCTTTCGGAGCACCTTAAAGAATGGCTGGCAATGCTCGACAGAGTGTGAGATGAAGCGGCTTAAAGCCGCGATGCACCTAGTCAGATGCTAGACTTCTTTCTTGGAAGTGGGGTGCCTCATATCCATGATCGCCCGGATCTTCTCGGGGTTGGCCTCTATCCCTCTCTGGATCACCATGAACCCCAAGAACTTTCCTGCCATGATGCCGAAGGAGCACTTGGTAGGATTCAGCTTCATTTGATAGCGAAGGAGATTATCAAAAGTCTTTGCCAGGTTGGCGATATGGTCCTCCTCTAGGCCACTCATGATAAGCATGTCATCTACATAAACTTGCATGTTGTGACCAATCTGGTCCTTGAAGACCGTGCTAACCAAGTGCTGGTAGGTGGCCCCAACATTCTTAAGATCGAAAGGCATCACCTTATAACAATACGTGCCTCGGTCGTTCATAAATGATATGTGCTCCTCATCTTCTGGATGCATACAGATCTGGTTATATCCAAAGAAGGCATCTATGAAGCCGAGGTACTTATGGCCCGAGGTCGCGTCCATCAGTTGTTCAATCTTAGGGAGGGGGAAGCTATCCTTTGGGCATGCCTTGTTAAGGTTGGTGTAGTCCACACAGATCCTCCACTTTCCAGAAACTTTTCTGACCATCACCATGTTAGCAAGCCAGTCAGGATACCATACCTCTCAGATGAAACCTGCCATGAGGAGTTTTTCGACCTCCTCATTGATAGCTTTTTGCCGTTCCAAGGCGAAGCTCCTTTTCTTCTACCGAACTGGGCAATGATTAGGGTCAACGTTCAGCCTGTGAGTAATCACCTCATGTGGGATGCCGGGCATGTTGGTGGCAGTCCAGGCAAAAACATCTGCGTTGGCCCATAAGAAGTCAAGTAGACAGAATCTCTCTTCTTCGAGCAATAAAGCCCCAACCTGAATCGTCTTCGAGGGATCCTCCCCTAAGGGAAAAGATAATAGGGGTTCAACTGGTCCACCCTTCAGCTCTGGCATCGCTAGGTTAGGTTGGTCTATGGCAGGGCTCAGATATGCTCCTCGCAGGCCTGGGACAGTCTACCAACAATGCTAAAGCGGCTGCCAGAAACCTCTCATCTCCTCGATCCCACATGGAGTCAGGAACTGCACGAGGAGGCACTTTGTGAAGATGGTGGCGTCGAGCAGATTAAGTCAGGGATGCCCCAAGATGGCATTGTAAGGCGAAGGGAGCCTCATAACAGTAAAGGTTGTCAACACAATGCTCTACCGGGATGGTGTCCCAGTAGTTATTGGGAGTGTAATCTCTCCCTCAACACCGATGGAGTCTCCGATGAAACCCACCAAAGGCATGAACACCTGCCTTATTTGGTCAGTGGATAAATTCATCCTCGTGAAAGCATCATAAAAATGATGTCCGTCGAGCTTCCACTATCTACCATAATTTTTTTATAGGGTGTTTTGCTATCATCATCTCCATGATGATGGCATCATTATTCAGGTTGTCCACCCCAGCCGACCCATTTCCCATGCAAGGGAGTACATCATTGCTCTCCTCTCTCCCCCTAGCCCTCTTTGGGGCTTTCCCTACCCCCCAGGATATCATCCCTACCGGCTTCTCAGTGGGAAGATTATCAATTATTGACTCTGACTTGATTTTGATGATTGACAAAATGTTTAAGTATATATGAATACTAATTATATTTTAAGTGTATTTTTCAGATCTTAGTACTCAACCATATTGGATGAAGAAATGCTTGTATTTCAGTTGAAAAAGTCCTTAAATTAATGAAAAATCAAGTATATGGACTTTGAAATTAATATGGAAGAACTTGAAGAAGTTAAAGTTTCAATTTGAAGATGTTTCAACAATGGCACAGGCAAGTGTCAACACCTGGAAATGAAGTATCAACACCTGAGGATCAAGTGTCGACACTTGAAGAGTGAAGTGTCGACTCAAGGCCTGAGATAAACAGAAAACTTCAGAAAGCACTTTCAGTCAAGTATCGACACCTGGAGCTGAAGTGTCGACACTTGGAAGTGAAGTGTCGACACCTGGAGAATGAAGTGTCGACACTTGAAACTGAAGTGTCGATACTTGAAACTGAAGTGTCGACACCTGGAGGTGAAGTGTCGACACTTGCTGTAATGGCTAGTTTTTTAAAAGATGCAGAACTTCTCCAACTTGCTTCAAACGGCCATATTTTCATCCCCAACGGTCATAAATAGTCAAATAAGGTTTGGAGGGCTATTTAAACACTTGGGGAAGCAAAAGAGAAGAGAGGGAAGAGGATCCATGGATTGAAAGATAAATCCTTTGATTTCCAAGTAAAAATATGTGAAGGATATTTTGAAGATCCAATTTGTTGAGTGTTGAGCCTCCAAGAATTTAAAGAGGAGAGGGAGCTTCCAAGAGCAACATGATCAAGCATCCATTGAAGCTTCTACAACATGGAGACAAGCTCAACATCAACAATCAATGTGCTTCAACGAAAAATTTGCTTTGTAAGAAAGCTTTTTATTTTCATTCTTAAATTCTTGTATCTAGGTTGGTGGTGAGCCTAATGAAAACCATCAAAGGTTGTTGGTAAGCCTATGTAGTAAAAACCAACTAGGGTTTTGACTTGTGAGCTCGAAGACAAAATAAGTTGGGTTGTTGGTTAGCTCGTAAAACCAACTAGGTTCTTGGTTAGCCCGCAAAACCAAGGTAGGTTGTTGGTGTGCCCGCAAAACCATCAAGGTTTTTGGTTAGCCTGGAAAACCGAGGGATTTTTGGTTAGCCCGTGAAAACCAAGGGGTTTGACTTGTGAGCCCGGAAAACAAGTTGACTATAATCGTGAGATTATAGTAGAATTTCTAAGGGGATCTTGGGGAGTGGATGTAGGTGCCTTGGAGTGCACCGAACCACTATAAATTATTTTATGTTTGTGATTATTTTATTATTGCATTTACTTTATAATTTCCACTGCATATTATATTTATCTTACAAACACATGTTTTGAATTGGCACATATTGTTCGAATCGCAAAAAGTTTTAAAAGTCCAATTCACCCCCTCTCTTGGGTTGCCTACCTAAGCCTACATCAATGGTGAGAGGTCGAGGCTCTTCATTCAAGACCGCAGGGGCTGCCCCTCTGTCCACATACTTGTCGAGGTGGCCACACTTGATTAACTCTTCTATCTCCCTCTTTAGCTAGCAGCATTCCTTGGTATCATGGTTGTGGTCCCAGTGGAAATGGCAGTAGCGGGACCTATCCCACCTAGTGGATGGCTTCAGTGGAGGGGGTCGATGCAGAAAATACTCACCCTCGATTTCCATGAGGATTTTGGCTATGGGGGCGAGGAGCGGGGTGAACTCTCTTCCTTGGTGGGGTCAACTATGGGCCTTGGCCCTGATCGTTGGACTGACATCATTTTCTGGGGAGGGGGAGCAGAGGACCCCCCTATAGCCTGCTTCTTCAAGGGCCTCCCATCCAACTCCCTCCTCATATGATCGGCCTCCTCCGCCCGAATGTACTTATGGGCCTGGAGGAGGAGCTCCGAGTAAGTCTTCGAAGGCTTCTTGTCGAGGGAGTAGGTGAAACAAAAGGTCTGCAACCCCCTCTTTAGGGCCAGCATCATAACTGGCTCATCAAGGTTGTAGATCTCCAGGGTGGCAGTCTTAAACCGAGACACGCAGTCCTATAGAGGTTTTCATCCTGCTACCGATCGAGAAGAGGCTGTCAGCTTCACATGGAACCTTCCTGCATGCATCGAAGTGCACTATGAATTTCTTCTCCAGCTGGGAGAAAGAATCAATACTTTCGGGCTCGACCCTGGAGAACCAGACCCGAGCGGCCTTCCGCAAGGTGGTAGGGAAGGCGATGCAGAAGAGGGCATCAGTAGCCCCTTGGACTCTCATAAGGGCCTTGTAGCTCTCCATGTGGTCCAGGGGGTTAGTCGTCCTGTTGTAGGGGTCAACCTGTGGCATGCAAAATTGGTTGAGGATCGGTTCCTCTTGGATCCTCCAAGAGAAGGGGGGATGGGTGTCATAACATGCGAGCTCGCTGGGGAAGCCCTGAGCTTTCGCAAACCAACAGACTAGATCTGCTAACTTGCATTCTTGCTCTTCGAGGTGCTTCTCTGCTCGACGATGGATGGCCTCATCAGTGGACCCCTTGACAGAAGATATCGGGGGTGACGGAGGGTTGGAGTGGAGGAACTCTCGCTTGAGTTCTCGGCCACACCAACGTCACCGGTGTGAGGGCGCACCATGGTTTGAGGTCGAGGAGCGGCTCTCCTGGTCGGTCGGATCATGGTACGGCTCCTTCCTGTTCACCTGATGGTTCCCTCTCGAAGGGGAGCCCGTGTGTAGCAGCCCCTCCCAGTAGGATCGTAAGCTGGTGCGGGGATCGGCAGCATGAGCCACAGGGGTCCCTGGTTGTTGCTGAGTTTCCATAGATTGGTGTTTCTGATGGAGCTGGTGCACCACCGCAGCCAGGACTTGGGCCTGGTGAGCAAGTGCGGTGACTTGAGGATCCGTTAAAGGTGGCTACAATGGAGTGGAAGGCTCCCTCTCCGGACATCGGTCATCATGGTGAGAGGGGTCCTTCGCTAGGCCGGTGGAGGCCTTGCATGCTCGTAGGGTCATCATCAGGTCATGGGCTTTTAGGGATGTCTTTGTCATAATGGGGGACCTGGTATCTTTGTCTCCTCACCCCCCTTCCTGGCATGCCAATCTGTTGCCGCCAAGATCATCATGGCCTGTAGCTCTAACGTGTCGGGTTCTAGCTAGGTGCTTGTCCTCCTACGTTGTAATCGGCTCGCTCGTTCGAAGGTCCTACAAGACAGAGGAGACCTGGGCCGAGAATTCTGGCGAGGACACTCCGATGATCAAGTCAGTGAGACAATCAAGGAAAAAAGAACCTCTATGGCATAGAGCTTGGGGGACTCTATGTGATGGGGATAACAGATCAAACATAGACTTCAAGCTTCACTTTGTTATCTAAGTCATGTGTTGGTCAATTTTTGCTAAGTCTTGTAATAGGATTCTGAGTCTTGTAATTCACTAGTTTTGTGTCACTTATATCAAAGTGAGCCAAATTTGTAATAAGTTGAATTCATTGAGTCCTGTTACTTGAGTCCATTTGTAAGTTGAGTTTACTTGAGTCCTATAATTTTCAAGTACAAGAGGAGAGGATCCCTAGACCAGGAGTTTTATAAGGTCTCACCCAGGAGCTAGAGACCTTGCAACTACACCCTACTGGACCTTTCATGCCGCCCAAGCCCATGGAGCCTACACACTTGAAGATACCAGGCATCCCATGGAATATTCCTTCTCCCAAGCACCTTAGCCCAAAAGCTCATGAAGAAGTGGCACCCCAGATCCCTAGCCTTGACACCCCAGTCCAAGGCCTATAGCAGTTGGCGCCCCACCCTGGCCCATTCATGTTGGCACCCCCCCTCCCAGGCCTTTGACCAATCAAAGAAGGTGTCATCCCAGCCTAACAAGGAGTGAAGCAGTCCAAGCCCAAGAGGAGACCCTTTGACCAAGTCCAAGGAGGCCCAAGGGAAGACTAGGTCAAAAGAGAATATTTTTCTCCCAAGTAAACAAGGAATTGTAATCCTCTTCTTATCAAAATTTGTAATCCTCTTCCTACTCAAACATTGTAATCCAATCCTAACAAAGAGAGGACCTGGGTGAAGCTATAAATACCCACCCCCTTCCCCTCTTGTAAAACAATCTCTTATTCATGAAATAAACTCTGGTGAATTTTTCTTGTGACAATTTATGTTCTTTGGAAGTGTGTGTGAGACTTGTTCTATTTCTTCTCACTAAACCCAGCCATTGCCCATCCAAGCAAGGGCCCAAGATGCCCACCATCAGCTCTCCAAGATCTAGACGCCCAAAGCTTCCTCCAAGGCCACCAACCCCTGCAACTCCATCTTCCAACCATCCTTCAACCCAATCTCCAATTTCTTATTTTTTCCTTCTTGTTCGCCTCTAACCTTTAATGTTTGCAGGATCCCTCCGGTGAAACCATCTTTGGATGAAATCTTCTTTTCCCTCGAATGAAGCTGATAAAAAGCTGGCAGATTTGTAGGAAAGTGACCGTATCATCCAGGTGCCGATCTGAGTGGAGCGATCTCTTCTACAACAACAAGAAATCATTGCCTGGTATGTTAAACCTAATTCCCATCTCACTTTTTCTGATTTCTTGAAGTTGAACATGCTCCTAATAGGCCTTCCTAGACCTAGGATCCTGATTTCTTTTCTCTTTGATTAATCTAGCATGTGGGTAGGATGCTAATTAATACATGATA
Organism: Areca catechu; assembly: GCA_021397845.1. NCBI lineage: Eukaryota > Viridiplantae > Streptophyta > Magnoliopsida > Arecales > Arecaceae > Areca > Areca catechu. Next base: position 129,841,051 of record CM038052.1, on the reverse strand, counting down.
ACCTTAACCTAATCTTGTCTAGTTTCGGGAATAAAATCATAAAAAAATATTTGCTTACTTTAATCTGGTTTTTCTTCATGTTCATCCCTTGCATATCATCCTGCATTATATTAAAATCCCATCCCTTATCAATTTTGGTATCAGAGCTTAGGAAAGGGCATGTTCTTGCATCCTAGTTTAGATTTATGCATATTGAATTTTTCATAACCCCTCAAAATATAGGACTGTTTCCCCCATCAAGCATTTTGTTTTTCATTGATTTTCATGGTAATTAACCTTTATTTTGTCCTCTATCTCTGTTTTTCTAATATTTTTGAGGATTTTTTTCAGATCCTAAAATCAACAAAAAATAGCAAAAATAAAATCCTAACAAAAATCTGCATCTTGTCATCTGCATTAAGGGGCCGAGTTTAGATCTGTTTCATTAACATAAGAATTTTATTTTTCTTTGAAATTTGCATCACGTCATCTCTGTGGAGTCCTCTATTTTACTGATATTTGTTTCAGATTTTACAGAACCAAAATTAAAAAAACATTGGCATCCTAGAAACCCTAACCAGAATTATGTGTTTTCCTACACTCAGTTAGAAACCCTAGGTTTTCCATCATCATTCCATTTTTGCTTTGCATGAAATTTGGTAGGAATCATCCTCACATGTCATTCTATGTTCTATAATTCTTTTTAGAATTTTTTTGCATTGAAATCCATGCTAGCTTCTGCATCAAACAAACCCTAATTTTAGTTTCTGCATATCTGACTAAACCAAACCTAAACAACTACCAAACCCCACCCAACCCAAGCCAATTTTGTTTGATAACTTAACCAACTTAAGTTAATTTGCCACCTCATAAAAAGACAAGAAAACATTTTTATTTTATTTTTGTTATTAGATTGCATTAGGGTCATTGATTGTGCATCATCTCATCTAAACTAATCTTAAGGGCAATCTCAATATCTCAGATCAGGGCAGGATTTCATCACCTATCCTGGGCCCAAAACAACCTTCCAACATCAGAATCCAAACCTAATTAAAATTAATTAGACCTAATTTGCTCTAGTGAGCTAGGGACACCAACAGGTCGAGTTCGAGTCTAGTGAGGAAACTAGAGCACCCAACCCATCACCTATTACTGAAAGCTGGTGTCTAAGACTAGAGGTCTAATGGCAAATGCCCTAAGTGGATTGGTGGTTCTTTAATTAGGACCCTCTCATAGATAGGGGGAGCCTCCCACCACCCCATCTCTTACCTGGCCAATGGAAGGATTAGGTGCTATGTTGAGTGTAAGTTGAGTTAACTCATTAGGTTTTGGCTCTGAGTCTAGCAAACCCTAGTACGATTAGCCCGTGGGTGCTTGGTTGCATCATAACCCTTGTATGTTTGATTGCATGACCATTAGATTAGAGGCCCAATACCAATAGCCTCAACCCAGCCCAACCTAGTGTGACCATGGAGCCCAACCCTAGGAGAGCCCAATACTCTGACCCATACCAGAAGTCCAAGGAGACCCAATTATGATTTCATAGACTCGGATAAGAGAGCCACTAGGTACATTAGGTGAGAAGCACCTACATTTAGTGGTGATCTTGATTTTGAGGATTATCTTGATTGGGAAGGAGGTGTAGCTTTATATTTTGAGAGAGTGACTAGACAAAAAGGGTCGGTCCCCGTAGCAACATGGATGGCCGTGATAAATAGACTTAAAGAGAAGTACCCTTCACTACACCTTGCATCAATTTTACATGAACCCAGAACCTATGAACCCAGATCCTATGAACCCAGATCCTATGAACCCAGAACCTATGCACCCAAATCCTATGCACCCATATCTTATAAGCCCAGTAAACCCAAGACCCATAGAGCTAAACCCATATCCTATGAGCATAAACTTTTAGAATAATGGTACAAATTGAGACAAGGTAATAAAACTGTGTCTGAATACATTGACTAATTTAATAAGTTTATTAGAAGATGTAACACAGTTGAACCTGAGTCTAAGATCATATCGAGGTTTTGAGCTGGCCTACGTAAAGACATCTAGTGGGAACTATTTCAATGGCAAATTCAGGACCTAGAGGAAGCCTATCACATAGCTAGGAAATTCGAGTCAAATTAGAGGGAACTCATGATCAGTCAATCTATGTCCAACAAGAGTAACCTTCCTAAACCCAAGCCCAGACCTAGCTGACTTCCTTTAGAGCAGCCCAGTCCCATTACCCCTAGTTAGACCCTAGCACCTAGTCAAATATGTCTGAGCCAATCCAGCCCAAGCCAAGTCAATCCTAGTCAACCTGAACCCCATAGGATTAGTACCCTTAGATATGAGCCCAGTTTTAGTCCACTTCCTCTTAGTCAACCCATCCTTACCCCAGCCACTAGTTAATCTTTCCTTAGCCAACCCCCTCCTACCATCCCATTGGTTCACCAGAATGACCTTGAAGAAGAGATATATGAAGCTGATGTGAGCTTAGTGGATGAGTATGAGGAAGAAGAAGAAGAGATATCTATAGATGACCTAGAATTAGTTAACCCTGACCAGACTCAAGTAGAAACCAACCCAGAATTAGTTGACCCTGACCATACCCAGATAGAAGCCGACCCAAAGTTAGCTAATCCTAACCACACCCAAACTAAACCTGTAGTGGAAGACCAGTTAGCGGAAGAGAACCCAGATACTACTGTTAGAATTATACCTAAGGAGACTCTAGAAGAGAGTCCAATTATAGAGCCTGGTCCTAAATTTCATGAACCAGAAGACTTTATTAAGGATTTGGCTTATCAGTACCCTCAGGATGAATCCCCTCCTGTAGTTTCCATTGAAGATCTCTTCCCTAAGATTAGTGACCCATTCTTCCATTATGCAAACCCTTTAGATATACCTCAACCCCATAAGGTCAACCTCCTTAGTCTAGGACTCATCCCTGAAATCCCTTCTTGTATCCTATTCTATCCGATCAACCCCAAACCCTTTTCTTACTTTCTATCCCACTAGACTAACCCAGAATCTACCTCATATTTTTTGCCTTTTCTTGAATCTTCTTATATTTCTTTAGCCATTCATCTGTATTTTGTAGAAGTTTGCATGTTGCATTCATTCATTGAACATGTCATGTTTGCATCTTACTTTTGGAGGACCCTGTGGCACCTAGTAGGAGTCCATGCACCATTTTCATCTGCATGTCACCCTCCCGACAAATGGTTAAACCCATAGTTGTAGTTTAGGGTTTAATCGAGTCTACATATTAATAAGTGTTGGCATTTGCCCATATTAGGGGTTTGTCTGCATGTCAATAGGAGTTATTGTGAGTCTTTTGCACTGCATGATTAGATATTTGCATGATGAATTAATCATAAGATTAATGTAAGGAATGTTTTTTATAAAAATATGGTTAATTCTTGAAAGGAGTCCAAAAGTTTGCTAGGAAAATTTTGTAACAATTAGGCTACATACCTGTAAGCTAGATCCATCAAAGTGATAAAGAAAGTTTGACCTAGTGCCTGAGTTACCTAATTAGGCATTAAGCTCAACCTTCAATATCTCAGACTTAGTTGAGTATAGGGAGCCAACAATGATACCCAGTGAGTTTGAGCCTAACCCTTTTCTTTGAGAGCAAACCGAACCCTGGGGTTCACCATCAAATTAGCCTGTGAGAAGAATGATGAGCATATCCTGGATGACCAAGCCACTAGTACCTGAATCAAAGGCTACCATGTCCTTGGTTTGTTGGCAAGGTCGACCGAGATCTAAGGATTCGTGGATTTACTTGATAGGGTCGAGTTCCTCCCATTCCGGGAGAATTGATTGGGACATCAGATCAGACATAGACTTCAAGCTTTACTTTTTTCTCTAAGTCATGTGTTGGTCAATTTTTGCTAAGTCCTGTAATAGGATTCTGAGTCTTATAATTCACTAGTTCTGTGTCACTTATATCAAAGTGAGCCAAGTTTTGTAATAAGTTGAATTCATTGAGTCCTGTTACTTGAGTCCATTTGTAAGTTGAGTTTACTTGAGTCCTATAATTTTCAAGTACAAGAGGAGAGGATCCCTAGACTAGGAGTTTTATAAGGTCTCACCTAGGAGCTGGAGACCTTGCAACTGCACCCTACTGGACCTTTCATGCCTCCCAAGCCCATGGAGCCTACACACTTGAAGATACCAAGTGCCCCATGGAATATTCCTTCTCCCAGGTGCCCTAGCCCAAAAGCTCATTAAGAAGTGGCACCCCAGATCCCTAGCCTTGGCACCCCAGTCCAAGGCCCATAGTAGTTGGCGCCCCTCCCTAGCCCATTCATGTTGGCACCCCCCCTCCCAGGCCTTTGACCAATCGAAGAAGGTGTTATCCCAGCCCAACAAGGAGTGAAGTAGTCCAAGCCCAAGAGGAGACCTTTGACCAAGTCTAAGGAGGCCCAAGAGAAGACTAGGTCAAAAGAGAATATTCTTCTCCCAAGTAAACAAGGAATTGTAATCCTCTTCCTATTAAAATTTGTAATCCTCCTCCTACTCAAACCTTGTAATCCAATCCTAACAAGGAGAGAACCTGGATGAAGCTATAAATACCCACCCCTTCCCCCTCTTGTAAAACAATCTCTTATTCATGAAATAAACTCTGGTGAATTTTTTTTAGTGTGTGAGACTTGTTCTTTTTTTTCTTACTAAACCCTAGCCATTGCCCATCCAAACAAGAGCCCAAGATGCCCACCATCAGCTCTCCAAGATCCAGATGCCCAAAACTTCCTCCAAGGCCACCAACCCCTATAACTCCATCTTCCAACCATCCTTCAACTCGATCTTTAGTTTCTTATTTTTTCCTTCTTGTTCACCTCTAACCTTTGACATTTGCAGGATCCCTCCGGTGAAACCATCCTTGGATGACATCTTCTTTGCCCTCGAATGAAGCTGATAAAAAGTCGATGGATTCGTGGGAAAGTGACTGGATCATCCAGGCGCCGATCTGAGCGGAGCGATGTCTTTTACAACAATGAGAAATCATTGCCTAGTATGTTAAACCTAATTTCCATCTCACTTTTTCTGATTTCTTGAAGTTAAACATGCTCCTAATAGGCCTTCTGAGACCTAGGATCCTAATTTTCTTTTCTCTTTGATTAATCTTGCATGTGGGTAGGATGCTAATTGATACAGGATAACCCTAACCTAATCTTGTCTAGTTTCAGGATTAAAATCATAAAAAAATTTGTTTACTTTAATCTGATTTTTCTTCATGTTCATCCCTTGCATATCATCTTGCATCATATTAGAATCCCGTACCTCATCACTCTGCATCGAGAGGATAATAAGAATTCTATGAAAGAAGATATCCGAAAACAGAAAGCATGTCTGCTCCTTTCCTCCACTTACCTTCCCTTGCGGGTCTTATATAGATGAATGGCTTTTGTTGATTTCTAGGTCCTTCTTTTTAAAGAGGGCTTTCTGTTATTTGCTATCGCCTCTCTGTCAGACCGATTTTCTACTGAGCCTTGAGCCACGATGGGATATTATCATTTTAGGGGGAACCGTCAGAGTGCTACAAGACCCAAGGCCCAAGTGGGATGTCCTTCTTAGGAAGGTTCAAGCATCCTGTGATGGGAGTGATAGTCGTGCGGTCGTCAACGTGGTAGCACACTATAGGGCTGGGAGCCTGATGGTGCTCAGATCGTGCAGGTCATGCGCAAGGTGCATCACAGGACCTGCATTCATAGCAGGGCATGTGCTGCCTCTCGGGGGCTATGGGTGACCAAGCTCTCCCTTGTCATGATTTTGAACTTCTGTTTCCCCCCTCCTTATGCCTTTGGCAGGAACTTGGATCTTCATAGGATGGGGGAGCTGACCATGATAGAAGGACCCCCCTGGCAGCGTGAACTCAACCCGACCAGGAGCCTGCCTCAGACAGGGGGCTCACCTAATAAGCTCGACCTTGATTGGAAGCTTGACCTCAGATGGGGGGCTCATCCAATGAGCCCGGCCTCAATTGGGAGCTTGACCTCAAACGGGGGGGCTCACCTAATGAGCCCGACCTCAACTGGGAGCTTGACCTCAAATGGGGGGACTCGCCCAATAAACCCGGCCATGACTGAGAGCTTGACCTCAGACGGGGGGATCGCCCAATAAGCCTGGCCTCGGCTGGGAGCTTGACCTCAGATGGGGGGCTCGCCCATTGAGCCCGGCCTTGACTGGGAGCTTGATCTCAGACAAGGGGGCTCACCCAATGAGCCCGGCCTCGATTGGGAGCTTGACCTCAGACAGGGGGCTCGCTCAATAAGCCGGCCTCGGCTGGGAGCCTGACCACTATGCCCAGATGGTAGGCGAATCACCTGGTTGGCTATCAATAGGGGTCCACGTCAACGGGTGTACCCCATCAGATATTAAATCTAACATTCTCATACTTGGCCTATAGTATCACTTAAAAATAACTCTTTGATTCTACTAAAATGTTTTACTTTAAAAAAATAAAATATTTTAATTTTCTATAAAAAAAAATAGTACTAAATCAAAATTTTTGAAATTGACCCAATGAGAGCACTCATTTTAAAAAATTATCCAATTATCTATTCCTTAAAAAATTCTTCATACTTTGACTAAGTAAAAAATTATTGATGCAGATCATGGTAATCATACATCTTAATTGACATACTTTTTTCATGTATCGTGACATCAATAATTCTCACTTAATCCAGTCTTACATATTGGAGTACATAGGCTATCAAAATTATAATGCCTATCATAATGGTCCTATTGTAATGTCATATAAATACCCTTCTATTTATTTTAATTTTGATAAAAATCAATCATAATATATACAAACAATAATTGAACAGAAGTAATAGTAGTCAATAAAGTATTAAAAGATCTCAAAATAGTATCTATTACAAATTAAATACGCCAATGATAAACATCTATAAGTTTTACATACTCTTTAAAAATTTTGGATATTAAACTTTTAGTTAATGGATCAGCTATTATACAAGCGATACCAATAAAATCAAAAGACATCTAATAACTACTAATTCTCTTATTTATTATAAGATGTTTAACATTAATGTGCTTATTTACATTGATAATCTTGCCACTATTGGAGAACAAAACTATAGCAAAATTATCACAATAAATTTTCAATAGCTTGAAAATATAATCCATAACTCCTAGCCCTAAGATAAATTTCTTAACCATAAATGATGCGAGACTAACTAGATGCTAGGATGATGTAAGTGATTTTTCTTTTATGATTTTAGGTTTTTTTTTTTTTTAATAGAGCGAAAGATTTCCGAAGACAAGCACGAGTAGATCTAGGATTCTATAATAATAATAACTTCAAACTAGCAAGTAAGCTCCTAAACAGGATAAGAAGAAGACCCGGGATTGAGAAACCCCGTAGGACATAGCTCTTAGATCAATACCCAATTTAGGAGTTAGGGTGGCAAATCTTGTAAAGTTCTGATGCGCCCGATGCCGAGTTCACTCGCTCTCGCGGATGCGGCCTGGATGATCGAGCCTTCAACCCTCCAGATGCACCAGCTTTCCATCCGAAGGTCATGAAGGCAAGGAAGACTGATTTCGTATTTGTGGCACCTGGAGGACTTGCGAGCAATCAAGAGAATGTTAGGAGTCAACAAGAAGCAAGAAGCAATGAAGGAAGAAAAGATGAAGATGGTGATGATGGGGGATCTTTTTGCTAGGTGCCAAGATGGATCATTCAGATGGCCTCCGAACTCGAAGATAGAAGGTGGCTTGCATGGAAGAGAAGGTAACTTGAGGCCTCACACCTCTCGATGCCCGAAGGCGAAGGCGCTCCCTCACGGAGATCAACGTTCTCAAGGAACGAAGGCAATAACTAGAAGTGTAGCACTCAAAATATTTTCTTTCATTCATCAAGATTAAACTTTACAATGGAGGGGTAAGGCCCTTTATATAGGCACCTTAAAATCCATTCAAATTTCAAAAAAAATACAAACCTTCATGAAGAGGGTGCCCAAATTCAAATTTCTTCTTCCTTTGGCCGACCAAGGTCTTATGGCTTGATTTGGGGCTTGAAAGAAGGGAGTTGTCTTCTTGATTTGAGGGTCAATGCTTTTCTTCCATAGCCGACCAAGCACTTTAGGAAGATGGCTTGATATGGGGCTTGAAACAAGGGAGTTGTCTTCTTGATTTGAGGGTCAATGCTTTTCTTCCATAGCCGACCAAGTACTTTGGGAAGAAGTCTTGATATGGGGCTTGAAACAAGGATCATGCCTTCATTGCCCATTGACCTTCCTTGGCTACCCATAGCTCCTTTGGAAAGAGGCTTGATTGGGGAAGGGAAGGGAGGAAAGAATCAAGGAATGGTGCCCAAAAATTCCAGCATTCCCTTCTTGCCTTGGCCGCCCACATATCAAGGTGATGTGGCACCACATGGGATGGATAAGGTGGCACCAAGTGGCATCTTTCATGGCTTGGGAGATGGCTTGACCCATTACAAATTGGACTAGACTCGAAGACCACTCCGGCTTGGGTCCAATCTTCAAACAGACTTGGACTGGAATCATTACAAGACCCATAGACACAACTTGACCAAATTGGTCAAGGTACATGACTAAAACAAAAGCAATTGAGACTAAATTCATGACTCAAGAAAATAAAATGCTTAGGCTTGAAGCCTTATTATATGGCCTAGTAAAATGAAACCCTAATCAGATATCCACATAGAGTTGAGGAGCCTTTGTCGGATTCTGATGCCCACACCAATAAAGCATATGAGGAAGCCTCATAACAACTTGTATATTCAACTTCCACAGTAGAGCAATCAGTAATGCACTATTATGCACTTTTCCATAAGATTGCTCCACCAGCCAACAAAAAAATATAGCCTAATATGGACTTTCTACTATCAAGACAGCCGACATAATCTATATCTAAATAACCAATCATCTCCAACTGATCGATCATTCTATAAGTAAGTATGTAGTCTTTAGTCCCTTAAAGATAGTGCATCACCTTCTTAGCAGCCTTTTAATGGTCCATATCTAGATCACTTTGATATCTACCAAGTATTTTCAAGTATTGGAGCATTACCAAAGTCATGTTGACCCATACTCGACAGGGTCAAGTTCTTGCCATCCCGGGAAAACTGGTGCGGACACCAACAAATGCCTTCAATCAAATTCATTGTGGATTGAATTATAAATTGAAGTAAGCCATTTGAAGCCACAAGAGTCAGCTCAACATAACCCAAAGATCCGACTCGAGCACTAGAGCTGACTCAACTCGAGAGATTCTACTACTTCAACATTTTAGTTATTCAGTACTTATTCTACTACTTGGAATAACTCAACACTCCAGCCTTTATTCTGCCACATCACATAGTCCCAAAGAGACTCTCGATCCTGTTGACGGATCAAGAAGAGGCTGTTAGCCTCACGTGGCACCTTCCTGCATGCATCAAAGTGCACAACAAATCTCTTCTCCAACTGGGAGAAGATGTCAATGCTTTCCAACTCGAGCCTGGAGAACCAGGCTCGAGCGGCCTTCCATAAGGTAGTCGAGAAGGTGATGCAGAGGAGAGCATCAATAACCCCATGGACCCTCATCAAGCCCTTGTAACTTTTCAGGTGGTCCAGGGGGTCGGTTGTCCCATCGTAAGGATCAACCTAGGGCATGCGGGACCGGCTGGGGATCGGTTCCTCTTGGATTTTGAGGGAGAAAGGGAGATAGGTGTCGTAACCCCTAGGCTCACTGGGGGAGCCCTGGATCTCTGCAAGTTGGTAGGAGAGATCAGCCAGTTTGTGCTCCTACTCTTTGAGGTGCCTCTCCGCCTTGCGATAGATGGCCTCGTCAGTGGACCCCCCGGTAGAGGCCATCAGGGGTGAAGGAGGTGCAGAGTGGGAGAACTCTCGCCTGAGCTCCCGGCCATGCCGATGCCATTGTTGGGAGTATGCACCATGGTCCGAGATTGGGGATGGCTCTCTCAGCTGGTCAAACTATTGTGCTATCTCTTTTTGGCCACTTGGTGATCTCCTCTCAGGTGGGAGATCGCATGTAATGGCCCCTCCCAAAAGGACCACAGGCTGGTATGGGGATCGGTGATGTGAGCCACTGGAGTTCCTAGCTGCTGCTATGTTTTTAGAGACTGGTGTCTCTGATGAAGCTGGCATACCATCTCAGCCAGGTCATGGACCTGCTGGGCTAGTGAGGTTATCTGGGGATCCATCAGAGGTGGTAGTGGTGGAGCGGCGAGCCCCCTTTTTGGTCTATGATCACCATGATGGGGGGCCCCCGCTCTGCTGGCGGAAGCCTCGCACACTCTGGTTGTCACCATGAAGCTCTGGGGCTTCTGTAGATTCTTTGCTGGTAGTGGGGGACTCACGGTTGGATTTCCCACAATCGCTGGAGTTCTAGTGCTCCGCTCTCCCCGTACATGGTATGCCAATCTGTTGCCACCAAGATCATCATGACCTTTAGCTATGACGTGTCACGGACATGTCGGGCTCCCGTAGGGTGCTCGATCCTCTGCTCCAGTGCGCTCCTTGGTCGGCTACCCTACAAAATAGAGGAGACACAGGCCGGGGATTCTGGCGGGGATACTCTGATGGTCAAGTTAGTGGAACGATCTAGGAGAACAGAACCTCTGTGGTGGAGAGCTTTCTCCATGCCTAAAGGTTGAAAGATAGAACTGAGATGTAAAGACAAGATCGAGTTGGGATCAGAGAGCTTGGGAGGTTTTGCTGGCAAGTTCCTTGCTCGTTAGCTCTCTGTCTTTTATCGATTACCTCTCTCCTCTCGTTTGGGGGTTCTTTCTTTTATTTTATATGAGAATGATGGCCTAGACCAGGTTTAGGGCTTCCCTGAGATATCCTTTTCCCGGTGCCCCCTTTGGTGGGGGTCTTTCTATTGTCTACCCTACTTCCCCCCCCTCAGATCGGTTTTTGAAGGAGATCCTTCCATTGGGGGAGTTCGTCGGCATGGCACAGACCTTGTCCCTTGGGTGGCATAGTTCCCCATGGGAGGGGCGGACACCATGCCACTCAGCCCCGAGCCATGATGGGATCTTTCTATTCTTGGAGGGACTGTCGGAGCATCGTAGGGCCTGTAACCTTAATGGAATACTCCTCCTGGGGGAGGTTCAGATTTCATGTCGTGAGGGCTAAGGCCACCGATGGCCCCCTATTGCACGATTGTCGATGTGGCAGTATGCTACAGGACCTGGGACTTGGAAGAGCACACCTTGCACAGAGCATTGATGGGTTTCGGTAGCGCAGTGGATGGTAGAATTTCAAAAATTTTCATTTGAAACTATAAGAAATCGAAACCCTAATCCAGAATCCCTTGAGCATAACAATTAACTAATCATATAATGAGTCTTAAGAAGAATACTTGATACGCTATAACCTTCTTCTTTCTACTAGGCACACAAGTGCATGCCCTCTAGAGGTAATCCACATGAGAATTGAACCAAGGAGATACTCCTTTCCTGCTTGCTTAAATCACTAGGACTCTTCGGCAGCCTTTCTAGCCTTTGACAACCTTTTCCACTTTCCCAGACTAATACCCTCCTGACAAGCACTCTGAACCCTCTTCTAAACTCTTCCTACTTCTACTTAACACTTCTTTATTCTCTTCCTAAGCCCTTGTCTTAATTTGGCAGACTTGTCTTAAAGAAAGAACAATGTCTTAACAAAGGAAGGAAGAGACAAAAAGGATAAGTGCAAGAATGTAAGAAAGAAAGGATTGAATGGAATGCTTTTGGTAAAACACCGATGGGTTTATATAGGAAAGCAAGAGGCATGGGATAAGGCTCTTCATCAGCCCTTGATCTGTTTTTCATCATATCAAATAAGACCCTTCAATGAGAAGGAGTCTTTTGGATCTAAGAACACATTCTTTTATGCGCTAAATGACTTATATGCATCCCTTGGATCTAACAGTCTTTTTCTTCACGCCATGTGGCATGTAACCGGCTGATAAGAAGATAACTGGCATGGGAATGAAGAGACACATAAATTATAAGTCCCTTTGGTAATATAACTTTCCATTTGAATTTGAATTGGTGCGGCAACCATGAAGAGTCGCGACTCTTCATGTTGCGCGCGCCAATTCCTTCCTTCTTTTCTTTCTTGTATGGTAAAGAGGCTGAAGGAATGGGTGTTAGAACAAAGGGAGAGACTCCTTGCTTATCTGGAAACCACTTTTCCAAAGCAGAAGGACTCCTATTCCTATTTCACGCCAAAAATTTCTAGCGCCCACAATAAATGGCGCCAAGAGTCTAACCTATTTAGGACTCTTCATTAATCCAAGATAAAGGCTGATAAAATTCAAATAAAATCAGATTATTTGATCCCACTTAGGACACAACTCAATCTAGATTTTTCATAAATTGGTTTTCCCAAATAGCAAGCAAATAGACCCAATCTAATTGGGTTAGGAATTAGGTTAGCATACATATGCTAGTATGCAATCTAGCTAGCCAATTAGGATTAATTAACCCTAATATAACATCCAATAAATTCCTAGGTTAATTCTCATATGTGTGTGACCCTTTGGGTTCCACATCTAGCCAGCAGTAGGTCTGGGTCCAAGCTGATTCGATCCAATCGGACCCGTTTGACCTAATTAGGTCAAATTGAACTGACCCAAGTTGCCAATTCGAACCAACTTTTCAAATTGACTCATGAATCTAATCAAATTGATTCATGATAACCTACACGACATGATTGATGTCTAGCAATGTGTCATGCCTACCCGGAAGATGAGGAATTTTATATAAATTACCAAATATCCTTCAGTGGAAAGTTAGCGTGCAATTCAATCTCTCGATCTCCTTTTATCCTGAATAAGTGATGGGTATGGATTAATGTCAAACCCTAATACTTAGTCATTTTGAATCTCAATTCGATAATGATGACTCTATTGATGACTGATTAGAAAACCTTTTATAATCTCATCTTGCTTTGATCAAAGACTTCCTGAGTCATTATTTTGAAGAGATTATATTGGATAATTTTTTCTCTTACTAGGAATGATCGATTTCTTGTTGATCCCACTCTCATCCTTCATACACCTTCCACCATATTCAAGAACATCTCGTGCACAACTCAATGTCATGAATGGGTATGAATCAAAACATGGTTTAGTGTGCATAAGGATCTAAGATAATCTCAGGTCTAAAGATCACTTGCACAACTCCCACTATGAGAACTACCTTTTGACAAGCAGTAAGGCATCCATAAGAAGTTCTCAGTGAGGATCAGTTCAGTGAACTCATGTCTATAATGAGCACCCATATCCTCATATTAGTGTCTCTACACTAGTGGCTGTGAGATCAACCACCCTCTCTTAAGAGCATACATAGGATATGCTGGTCTTTCTGGAAGTATCAATCCCCTAATCGATAATCCAACGACCAGGAATATTCTAGATTAGGTTTTATAGGAATTTAGGTCTCACTATTATGATCTTCATCATAACCCTAATTCTATTTTCCTAACCTACGGGATTCACCATAATCTATTAATTAGACATAGCAGTATGATGAAAACTAAATGCCTTTATTAATATATAAAAAAAATGTCATACATGAGTTTGGAAGTTTACAGAAATGCCCTTACAATGATTGGCTTTTAGGGCATTATTCTTTCAAGCATGTGGGTGGCATGTTGTAGATCTTGAATTAATGGTAGGGCATGCGCCACCTCCCAGAGGTAGCAGGTGGACGGGAACCCCCTTGCTATGGTTTGAATTTCTATCAATCCTTCCCTCCTTTGCTGTTGGTGGGAATTATGTTTTTTGCGAGGCAGGGAAGGGGCTCGCTTCAGGAGCCCCGCCCTTGGAAGCATGAGCATGACCTCGACCAGGAGCTGGCCTCTACCAGAGGGCTCGCCCTATAAGCACAACCCCGGTTGGAAGCTGACCTCGGTAGGAGGGCTCGCCTTGGCAACATGAGCATGACCCCGATCGGGAGCTCACCTCAGATGGAGGGCTTGCCTCATGAACATGACCCCAGCTGGGAGCTAACCTCGACAGGATGGCTCACCTTGGGAGCATGAGTACGACCCTGGCCGGGAGCTGGCCTCAAATGGAGGGCTCACCTCATGAGCATAACCCCGGCTGGGAGCTAACCTCAGTAGGAAGGCATGCTTTGGAAGCATGAGCACGATCCCAAATGAGAGCTGGCCTCAGATGGAGTGCTCGTCTTATGAGCACAACCCCGGTAGGGAGCTGACCTCAGTAGGAGGGCTTGCCTTGGCAGCATGAGCATGACCCCTGATGCGAAATACAAAGGACAATTTCTAAATTAGAAGATTGACAAGTTTGGTTGAGCAATGATCCTTACTTACATAAACAAAATTCATTCATAAGATAAGCATAGAAATCATATGAAGGAAAGCTAAACAATGGATTTAAGGTAACCCAAACTATAGCTCTTGTTTAATCCATGAAGATTGGACCTAATGGTTGGAAAACCATTCTAACTAGGACACAAACCATTCAAATATTCAAAGCTAAGAGTAAAGGAAGGTTTACTTACCAATATTGAATTCTCACACTTTTAGTGGTGAATCAATTTTAGCACTCTATGGATTGATAATGGAACTTGAAACTTTCACACCATGGGAAGAAGACCTCTAACTTAGATGATTCCAATGGCAAGATTAACCTCCTCTTCAGCTCACAATCTTGGAGGATCCTGAAAAGAAGGGGGGTTAATGACTTGGAATGGTAGAAAGAAGGAAATGTAAAGGTTTAAAGAAGGAATGAATGTTAGTGGATTGGTTGAAGTTGTAGGAGATTAAGATGAATGATTTAGCACCTTAAATGTGGGCTGATTGGAAACCCTTGGCTGAAATCAGGTTGGCATTTCTTGAAGGAAGAAGATGGGCACTCTGAAGGGTTGTAGAATAGCTTCTCTAGAGAAAGGTGTTGGCATCCTTGAAGCTTGAAGAAGATGGCTACTTTGGTTGGTGGATGGGAAGGACTCCCTTGGTTGATGGAAGGGGCAGCACCTTGATGGAATGTAATGGATTTAGGAGGTGGCTAGGTTAGCTAATGGAAGAACTTATGGGCCTCTCACCCTCTCCCTCTCAGAGGATAATTGCACAACACAAATGGAAGTAGAACCTTTAAAATTTTCATTCATCAATAATCATCTTACAAGAAGGGTTTGGAGGGGTATTTATAAGGCTCCAATTCATTTTGAAAATTCGAATTACAAGGAGAAAATCATGGGAGGTTGCAAGCTATATGGAAGGGGAGTTGAAACCATACTTGAATGGGGGAGAAAATGGTGGTCAGCCACCTTGAATTTGAATTCAAACTTGGTCGCCCAATGAGTGGTGATGTGGCATGCTTAGGTGTTCTCTATGTTGGCTTTGAAGATGACATGGCTTCCAATTAGACTTGATGATGTAGCATCCACCTTGGCATGGTTGGTTGGAGTGATTTGTTGCACTTCATCTTCAAGCCCTCTTGCTTAACTTGAATCCAATTCAAACCCATCTTGGACCCAACTTATAAAATCAACTAAGTACAAGGTCAAATTGAACTTTTGACTCAAGAGACCAAATTGACATGGATCTAATCCTAATTACAGGACTCAAACTCAACCAAAGAAATAATTTTTCTATTTACAGGATACATGTTCAATAGAAATAAAATTGAAACCAAAAGTAAAATTAACTTAATCTATTGAAATCCATAATGAGTCTGGCTTGATTAGATTGGATTGAATTCTCTTTCGAGCTGTGGTGCCTGCACCAATTCTCCCGAGGTGGGAAAGACTCAATCCTGTTGAGTATGGGTCAATCCGACTCTAATAGTTTTTCAATAAGTCTGGGTTGATTCATTGTAGATCCTCTCGAGTAATCCACGAGTCATCAGATTCTGATTGACCTTGCCATCGAACCAAATAGCATTGATAGTCTTTATTCCTAGTAGTGATAGTTTTGTCATCTAGAATTCTCTCAATCCTATCTCGCTGCTCTGGTATAGTGGCGGTGGACACTCGGGGGTAGGATCACTCTCAATGATAGGTTTAGGCCCAAAAGGCTCACTAGGTATCGAATTGGCTCCTTATACTCTACTAAGTCTGAAACATTGAAGGTCGAGCTGATACCTAAGTCAGATGGTAGTTCCAATACATACACATTAGGTCCAATTTTCTTTATGATTTTGAATGGCCCTACATCGCAAGCATGTGATTTTTTCATGATTCCAAGTGGGAACCATTCGGGTTTGAGCCTAACCATTACATAGTCTCCTTCATAACATTCTTTGATTTTGTTATATGAATTAGCCATACGTTTGTAAGTTTCATTGCTCATGTTGATTTTTTTATTGATTTTTTTATGCAAATCCTTAATATTCTGTGTATGACTCAGCAGACTTCGAAACTCGTGCATGTGTGGGCAATGGGATGAGATCTATGGGCTTCCTAGGTTTGTAACCATGGACCACCTCAAATGTACTTTTTTCAGTAAATCTATTAACTGAGCTATTATAAGCAAACTTGGTGTGAGGTAATAAGAGATCCCAATTTTCCATACTATCACCAACTAGACATCTCAGCAGATTTCCTAGACTCCAATTAACAACTTCAGTTTGACCATTAGTCTGAGGATGGTAGGCAGTAGAGAATTTCAGTTTGGTTCCTAGCATATTCCAAAGGGTTTTCTAAAAGTAGCTAGTGAACCTAACATCTCTATCTGACACAATGGTTTTGGGTAAACCATGTAGCCTAACTACTTCATCGAGAAAAAGCTTAGCCATTCTTGAGGCATCGAAAGTTTGAGAGCATAGTCTGAAGTAAGCCATCTTAGAAAATCGGTCAACTACAACATAGATGGAATCATGTCTCCTTGAGGTCTTTGGTAGTCCTAGTATGAAGTCCATGATAAGATCTTTCTAGGGACAATCAGGGACTGGTAGAGGAGTGTACATATATCAGTGTTCTACTTTTGCTGTTTGGCAACAGCACATGTTCAACATTGAGCCACAACTTGGGCTATATTTTTTTTGAGGCCAGGCCAAAAGAATTGGTCTTCTATTGTTAATATGGTCTTATTTATATCAAAATGACCTGCTAGGCCTACAGCATGAACTTCCTAGATCAAAAACTCTCTAATAGAAGTTCTGGGGACACACAACTGGTTTCCTTTGAAAAGGAATCCATCATGAATGGTATAATCATTATGTACACTAGATGGTCCTTATTGAAGGGATTGATAAATGACACTAAAGTCAGGACACTTAGGGTATTCTTCTTTCAGTCTATCAAATCCTATAACTTTAGTGCTAATTGAGGTCAAAAGCATGGATCGTCGGCTCAGTGCATCTGCAACCCTATTTTCAGTGCCAGCATGGTATTTCAGAATAAAGGTATATGCTTTAATGTACTCTACCCATTTTCCATGCCTAGGGTTCAATTTCTTTTGAAAATTAAGGAATTGTAGGGCTTCATGATCGAAATAAAGAACAAACTCTTGTGGTAGTAAGTAGTGTCTCCAATATCTCAAAGCTTGAACTACTGCGTACAATTCCTTATCATAAGTCGAATATCTCATTCTCGCCTTATTTAACTTTTTACTAAAGAATGCCACTGGATGACTCTCCTGACTCAAGACTCCTCCAATTCCTACTCTAAAGGCATCACAAGCAACCTCAAATACCTTTGAAAAATCAAGTAATCTTAAAATAGGTGCTTGGGTCATTCTCTCCTTGATTTCTAGGAAGGCTCTATTGGTGGCTTTTGTCCATTCAAAGGTTTCCTTCCTAATGCAGTCGGTAATGGGTGCCACTATGGTATTGAATCCTCAAATAATCTCCTATAGAAGGTGGCTAGACCATGAAAACTACGAACATCATGGACACTTTTGGGTACCGGCCACTCAATTATGGACTTGACCTTTTTGAGATCGGTAGACACTCCTTCAGTGGTGACAACAAATCCTAAAAAGATAACTCTATATGTCATGAATTCACATTTCTTAAGGTTAGCATAGAGACTATCTTGTCTAAGGGCTTGGCAAACTTGCCTAAGATGGTTCAAGTGGTCTTCCTTCGTTCTACTATAAATAAGAATGTCATCAAAATAGATCACTATGAACTTCCCAATGAATGTCCTTAAAACATGGGTCATGATCCTCATGAAGGTGCTAGGTACATTGGACAAACCGAAAGGCATTACTACCACTCATACAAGCCATCTTTAGTCTTGAAAGTGGTTTTCCATTCATCCCCAGGTCTAATTCTTACTTGATGATAGCCACTCTTAAGGTCGATTTTGGAGAAAATGTTGGCTCCGGCCATCATATCCAACATGTCATCCAAACGGGGAATAGAGAAACAATACTTAATGGTAATCTTATTGATGGCTCGACTATCTATACACATTCTCCATGTGCCATCTTTCTTAGGGATCAGAAGGGCAGGTACCGCACATGGGCTCAGGCTTTCTCTAATGAATCCTTTTTGGAGTAGTTCTCCAACTTGTCGTTGTAACTCAGAATGTTCTATAAAATTCATCCTATAATGGGGAAGGTTCGGTAATGTGGATCGTAGGATCAAATCTATGACATGTTGAATCTCTTAAGGGTGGAAGGTGATTAGGGAGGTCTTCTGGAAATATATCTTGAAACTCCTCTAGAAACCTTAACACTTCCTGGATCTGTTCCTTATGGGTTTAATCCTGAACTTTCTTAGTTGACAAAATCTAAATAGGTGAACCACCATTAAGCTCTTGCTCCAATTCCTTAGCACTAATCATGTTTATTCCTTGATTCTTGTCCCTCGGGTGACTTAATCCTCTCTTAACATTATCCTTAGGTGGTGAGGAATTGATCACAATCTTCTTTCCATTATGAGTAAAAGAACATGAATTAGAATGACCATAGAGTATAGTGTCATGATCATACAGCCATGGCCGGCCTAATATGATGCTACTAACCCCTATGAAAGAACATCGCACCAAACCTTTCTTGGTATGACTGGATCTGGATTGTAACTTGGCACCTAAATTTGATGGGAATTGAGGTCGAATCTATCTAGAATACCTTATATAGGTTAGGATGGGGTACAGTGGGCAATCTAAGCTTTTGACTGTACTAGTTGATATGGCATTGACACAACTTCCACTATCTAAGATAATCTTGCAAACCTTTTCTCCTATCTTAACAAATGTTTGTAGAATGCTGATCCTATGCCAATCTTCTAGCTCTTTAGCCTAGGTCAACATACATCTCACAACCCCTAGAAACTTCGATGAGTCAATGATCTCTTCATCCCCATCATACTCATCAACTAGGTTCACACCTGCCTCATATACTTCTTCTTCCTCACAATATTCTATGGGTTCAAGGACTTTCTCTTCTACTTCTCCTATGTGTAATGCTCTGGTGGACATTGGCTTGCATAGTGACCTAGCTTATGGCACTTAAAACAATGGACATTACCCTCTCTTCGAAATTCAGGGCTCTTTCCTTTATCTTCTCTATGAGCTAATGGAGTAGCAAGATTGGCTCTATTGGATGGACTTGGGCTTAGACTTGGCCTACTTCCATGAGTATTAATCCTAGTGGATTCAGGTCGGCAAAATAAGGGTCTCCTCTGAAATCTCTCATAGTCCCAAGCAACTTGGTAGGCTTGGTCTAGGTCATGGACCTCTCTCAGAAATAATTCTCTCTAGATTTCCTCTATTAGACCTACTTAAACCTAGACAGGTCACAGCTCAGACTCAACCAACCTCACACTACATCTCAAACGAACTCATCAAACTTGGCAAATATCTGACACCGTCTTATTTCTTTACTTGATCTTTGCCATTGATCTAAGAGTCTTTGCTTATAGGACATGGGTAAATACTTCTCCCTAAGCTTTACCTTCATAGCTCTCCAAGTGGCTATGGGCATGTCACCTCTCTGTCGACTAATGCGCTCAACAGTATCCCAATAAATATGGCTTGACGGACCAATCTTCGTTTGGCAAACTTAAATTTTCTATCTTTTGACATCTTGTACCAATCAAAGTATTGATCCATATCACTCTTCCAATCTATATACACTTTAGGATCTAAGTTTCCATCGAATGTGGGTGCATCTACATGATATTTTAAGGGCTTTCTCATCCTGGTCAAATAATCATGGTGTGGTCTCCTTTGATGTGGGTCAGGAGTATGGTTTGGTGTTGGGCTCTAGGATGGATGGGTGCAAATCTGAATGATTATGGCTCGGTAGGGGTCATACGGGTCACTTCAAGAGTTCCTATTCTCTCTTATATTTGATCAAACCTATTATTCAATTGCTTAAATTGCTCGATCATAGTTCTCATTAGAGCTTCTAGATTGGGGTCCATGGTAGAACCTGGTTGGTCTTGTGAATGTTGGTATGGAGCTCCTGATCTAGTGGTCATTCAATACAAAGACTCATTCTAGGGTTTGCTAGACCTAAAAGTTCAATATAGTATGAATCGACTAAGTATAGATCAAGACTACAAATAGTCTTTCAACTGGCCAGGTAAGAGGTGAGATTGCGGGAGGCTCCCCCTGCTCTCATAGGATCTTAATTAAAAGTCGTAGATCCACTTAAGGTATTTGCCGTTGGACCTCTAGCCTCGATACCAATCTCCAGAAGTAAATGAAGAATTGACTTACATTAACCTCAATACACTAATTGAGCTTGACCTATGGTGTCCCTAGTCCTAATTAGGTTGCTACTCAATTTTATTAAAGGCTTGGATTCGATGTAAAATGTGGTTGGTTATTTTTGGGCCAAGGAAAGACCTCCTTCCTTATCTTATGATATTGCCGCCCTAAGTGTTTAGAATAAATGCAACATTACAATATCAACAAAACTAATCAAGCAGAATGTAATTTCTAATTTGAAATTTCAAATTCAAATTTCAATTCAAATTTCAAATTTAAATCTTTTTTTTAATTTCAAATTTTAAATTTTAAATTTTAAATTCCAAACTCCTGGTGGGAAACCTAAGTTTGAACTATGCCAGGAATTTTGGAGTGTTCAATGTGCTAAACAAAAGAAAATCAAGCACTTCACACACTCACTTTGACAAATCATGCAATCACACAACAAGCAAGCAAATAGCATATTAAACCTTCAACCTAAAGACTTCATGTTCGGCCATAGCTCATTACTCCCATGGACAGACATTATACTTGTATATACCCCATTCAGGAGGCGTGAAACTCTAGATTAAAGATGCAAACAATGCTAAAATTAAACTAACCTATATGCCCTAGTTACCATGCTCTGATACCAAATTGATGCGGAATGCAAAGGATGATTTCTAAATTAGAAGATTAACAAGTTTGGTTGAGCAATGATCCTTACTTACATAAACAAAATTCATTCATATGATAAGCATAGGAATCATATAAAGGAAAAGCTAAACAATGGATTTAAGGTAACCCAAACTATAGCTCTTGTTTAATCCATAAATATTGGTCCTAATGGTTGGAAAACCATTCTAACTAGGACATAAACTATTAAAATATTTAAACCTAAGAGTAAAGGAAGGTTTACTTACCAATATTGAATTCTCACACTTTTAGTGGTGAATCAATTTCAGCAGTCTATGGATTGATGATGGAACTTGAAACTTTCAAACCATGGGAAGAAGACCTCTAGCTTAGATGATTCCAATGGCAAGATTAACCTCCTCTTCAGCTCATAATCTTAGAGGATCCTAGAAAGAAGGGGGATTAGTGACTTGGAATGGCAGGAAGAAGGGAATGTAAAGGTTTAAAGAAGGAATGAATGTTGGTGGATTGGTTGAAGTTGTAGGAGATCAAGATGAATGATTTGGTACCTTGAATGTGGGCTGATTGGAACCCCTTGGCTGAAATCAGGTTGGCATCTCTTGAAGGAAGAAGATGGGCACTCCGAAGTGTTGTATAACAGCTTCCCTGGAGAGTGGTGTTGGCATCCTTGAAGCTTGAAGAAGATGGCTACTTTGGTTGGTGGATGGGAAGGACTCCTTTGGTTAATGGAAGGGGCAGCACCTTGATTGAATGTAGTGGATTTAGGAGGTGGCTAGGTCGGCTAATTGAAGAACTTATGGGCCTCTCACCCTCTCCTTCTCGGAGGACACTTGCACAACACAAATGGAAGTAGAACCTTTAAAATCTTCATTCATCAATAATCATCTTATAAGAGGGGTTTGGAGGGGGGTTTATAAGCCTCCAATTCATTTTGAAAATTCAAATTACAAGGAGCAAATCATGGGCGGTTGCAAGCTATATGGAAGGGGAGTTGAAACCATGCTTGAATGGGAGAGAAAATGGTGGTCGGCCACCTTGAATTTGAATTCAAACTTGGCTGCCCAATGAGTGGTGATGTGGCATGCTTAGGTGTTCTCCATGTTGGCTTTGAAGATGACATGGCTTTCAATTAGACTTGATGATGTAATGTCCACCTTGGCATGGTTGGTTGGAATGATTTGTTGCACTTATTCTTCAAGCCCTCTTGCTTAACTTGAACCCAATTCAAACCCATCTTGGACCCAACTTACAAAATCAACTATGTACAAGGTCAAATTGAACCTAATTTGACTCAAGAGACCAAATTGACATGGACCTAAGCCTAATTACAGGAATCAAGCTCAACCAAAGAAATAAATTTTCCTATTTACAGGACATGTTCAATAGAAATAAAATTGAAACCAAAAGTAGAATTAACTTAATCCATTGAAATCCATAATGAGTCTGGCTTGATTAGATTGGATTGAATTCTCTTTCAAGCTATGGTGCCCGCACCAACCCTGGCCAGGAGCTGGCCTCAGATGGAGGGCTCTCCTTATGAGCATAATCCCGGCTGGGAGCTGTCCTCAGCATGAGGGCTCGCCTTGGTAGCATGAGCATGACCCTGGATGGGAGCTGGCCACAGACGGAGGGCTCACCCTATGAACATGACCCCAACTGGGAGCTGACCTTGATAGGAGGGGCCCAGCCGGGGGGCTCGCCCTATGAGCACGACCCAGTCTGGGAGCTATCCTCAGCAGGAGGGCTCGTCTTGGCAGCATGAGCATGACCCCGGCTGGGAGCTGGCCTCAGGCAGAGGGCTCGCCCTATGAGCACGACCCTGACTAGGAGCTGACCTCAATAGGAGGGCTCACCTTGGCAGCATGAGCATGACCCCGGTCAGGAGCTAGCCTTAGACGTAGGGCTCGTCCTATGAGCATGACCCCGAATAGGAGCTGACCTCGATAGGAGGGCTCACCTTGGTAGCATGAGCATGACCCCGACTAGGAGCTGGCCTCAGATGGAGGGCTTGTCTTATGAGCATGACACTGGCTGGGAGCTGACCTCAGTAGGAGGGCTCGCCTTGGCAGCATGAGCACGACCCCGACTAGGAGCTTGCCTCAAATGGAGGGCTCATCCTATGAGTATGACCCTGGCTAAGAGCTGACTTCGATAGGAGGGCTCGCCTTTGCTTTTTGTTTGGCCACCATGTCTAGGTGGCAGATCTCTTACCAGCATGAAGGCCAGCATGGGCTCCACGTCAGCGAATGAGCCATATCGGGCACTTCACTTATTGAGCAGCTTGACATTCTAAACCTTTCTAGGATCCTAATAATATATTTTTCTGAGATAAACAAGCAACCTCTTACTTCTATTATGATGGGTTTCTATACCAAGAATATAAGAAGCATCTTTCATATATTTCATATTAAAATATTCAAAAATAAACTTTTTAGTTTTATATAAGAGATCTAAATCATTACTGGCTAGTAAGATATCATTATATATATATAACCAAAAATACACATATACTCTCACTCACCTTCAGATATATACATGATCAGTAATATTTTTCTTAAACTCAAAGAAAGCAATGGCATTATTAAACTTTAAGTACCATTACCTAGAAGCTTGTTTAAGATCATATATGGATTCTTTAATTTACATGCTAACCTTTTATTTTCTTGTATTGAAAATCCTTATGGCTATTCCATATGCACCTCTTCTTGTAAACCCCATTCAAGAACACAGTCTTGATATCCATTTGGTATAACTCTAAATCAAAATAAGCTACTAATGCTATAATATTCTGAATGAATCCTTTCCAGAAATAGAAAAAATATTTAAAAATAATCAATGACCTCCTTTGAGTGAATCCCTTTACTACAAGTCTAGCCTTATATCTTTCGATATTATTTTTGAAGTCTCGTTTGGTTTTAAAAATCCACTTACAACCAATGGACTTAAACTTTTTGGATAATTCAATAAGTTCGTAGACTTGATTTTTACTCATAGATTCCATCTCATCTTTCATGGCATCTAACCAAAGTTCAAAATTATCAGTATTTATGGCATCTTTGAATAAAATTGAATCATCCTTAATTTCAATATCATAATCATATTTTTATAAGTAAAAAATATAATAATCTAGAATAGCTAATCTCCTAATTCTAGTAGATCTCCATAATACTCTAGGTTCAGTATTATGATGATTATTTCTAATTGAATCAGGTTTATCGATAAGCTGTTCAAGAGGTAGTGTATCAACCTCCTATTGATGTTCCATAACTTCAAGATAAATAATTTCATGTGAAATATCTCTAAGTATTACTGTAATGAGAAAAAATTATCTATTTTCTCAAACACTAAATTACATGGTTCTCCACTCCCACTATTATCATCATTCTCAATGAACCTAGCAATTATAGTTTTAACAATTCTAATGGTGTGTGCGATAGACAGTAAAATTTAAAATTCTTTGACCTTTCTAGATATCCATTAAAATAATAACTAATAGTTCTAGGATCCATTTTTTTTCATGTAGGTTATATAATCGAATCTTTGCAAGATAACCCCAAACATGTGGATACACTAAATGAAATTTCCTACCTATCCATAACTCAAAAAAAAGTTTTATGAATGGCTTTACCAAGAATGTAATTTAAGATATATATAGTGATTTTCAAGGCTTCTCCCTATAAATATAAAGATAATGAGGAATTACTAATCATACTCCTCACCATGTCCATCAAGTATAATATGCTTTTCAGTCACACAATTTGTTGAAGATTTTTTGGCATAGTATATATATTATAATACCATACTATTCAAGTAATTTGATAAAAGATTTATGATTACAACCAAATTCATCATATCTACCATAGTATTTACCATCCCTGTCAGATCTCACAACAGTAGTTTTATATCCAATTGATTTTCTTCTTAGCTTGGTACACCTTAAATGCTTCAAAATTTTAGACTTTTCATGTAAAGAAAAACATACCCATAACATAAAAAAATATCAATAAATACAATAAAATATATTTGCCCTCCTAAATAAGGTGAAAAAATAGCTACAAATATTAGTATGTATGAATTCTAAGAGCCCTTGACTTCTAGTGACATACCTTTTATGACTTTTAATTTATCTTTTTTTAATACAATTGATGCACATACCAAAATTACTAAAATCTAGAATTGATAAAATACCTTTCTTAACCAATCCAGTATCCTTTCTTTTGATATATGATTTGTTACCAATGCTATAACATTGAAGAACTCTCATTTATAAAACCACATTTCATTTCAACATTGACATTCAAAAATAAGTAAAGATATACAAAAGAAGAATTTAAAATTTTATATAATCCATTGTACAATATTCCAGTACCAACTAAAATATTTTTTTTATATAAATTTAAAACTTGTATTCATAAAAGTAAATGAGGAACCTTCTAAGTCAAGTTTTGTTAAAGAAATTAAATTTCCAGATACTGAAGGAACATAAAGAACATCATGTAGATATAATTATAAACTGGTATCTATAATATATTTGTAGGTCCCAAATGAAATAACCTTGGACTTCATTCAGTTCTCCATAAAGATCACTGCTTTCTGTCATTTGGTTTCTGGCTTGAAAAGAATTTTTGCAATAAATTAGAAATATGAATTGCAGTACCTAAATCAATCCACCAAGTATTAGAAGGAACATCAATGAATATAATTCATAACAAATAAGTGATAAGGGAATACCCTTCTTTTTTAACCATTCCTTGTTTTCTTACAATCTTTCTTGATATGTCCCTCCTTGTTACAAAAAAAATATTTTAATTTGTGTGAACCTTTCTTTGATAGATTGCTTGGTCCTTTATTTTTTTTCTTTATCTTTTTTTAAAAAAATATTTTTCTAAAACCATGTGAATAATGGGACCCCTTCTTGTCTCAATCTCTCTTCCTCTTATACATATCAAGAGATGAGCTTATTCATTGACCATGATTCTTTATATGTATTATATTAATTTTAAATTGAGTAAACTATAATGAAAGAGAATTGAGAACAAACTAGATAACGAAGTTTTCAAATATTGTCATTCCCAGGTCATTTAATTTTTTAGCTATATCATGCATTTTCATAATATGCTTTCACACTCTAAAGATTTTTATATTTCATAGAGGTTAACTTATTCATTAGGATACCAGCTAAGGTTTTATTTGACTTGATAACTATTACTCTATCGAGAAAAGTACTCAGAAGCTAATTCATTATCAGAAATATATCTTCTAATGTCTCTTACTATAAAGCTCTTAACGATCATGAGAGACAATCTATTAAAATGCTCCTACTATTCATGAAATTTATTTTTAACAGGAGAACTAGTGAGAGTTAGTAGATCGGGTAGAGGTTTATGAAGAGCCAAATCTAAGTTTAGGTATCCTAGAACAATGAGAAGCTGCTCATGTCAATCAGAATAATTTGATCCATTTAGTATGAAATATTAGTTAGATACGATGAGAGTGAAACAGGGATCATAGCATAAATAAAAGAATATCCATACAATCTATCATGATGCAGATTCCAAAAGGGATAATATTGCTAATAATACTTATTATACAACTATAAAATACCTTTGAATAAAAATTATAGTATATAATAAGTTCTGTAACTAATTTAATCATAAATTTAAATATTATAATACCAAAATATGTATTATATAAATCATAAATATAAAATTTTCATAATCAACAATGATATGAAATATATAAGAAAGAACAGTAATTATGGCATAAATATATAATTTATATTTAAATTATAATCTATTATATTAGTTATACTTTTCAGTGGTTTACTAACTATGATTATAAAATCCAAGGTTTTTCCCATCTTTGGGTATGAAACTCCCCATCTTTATATAATTCAAGTTGGTCAACCTATAACTATCAATTTTGTATCTAATTATAGTCATCTTTAGGTCAACTGTAATAGACATACCTTTATATAATTCTAAAATATAATAAAAGAGAAAATCATTAGCCTTCAATGACTTAACTACTCAAAATTCATAGAGTACTCTGGATCCTTTAGGACTATGCAAAAATATACTTAAATAATATAATAATAAATAAAATTATATATAAATAATTTAAAATATTTAAATATTTTAACATGCATGAAAATTCAACCAAAATATTTTTCAAACCATTACAGTCCAACGACTTAAAATCACTCAAATCGGATGTAAAACGAGTAAGTTATAGTGATTTTAATAAAAGTCAATAATAAATGGCTAAACTATGAATAGTAGATAACATAGGGGGCTTTTTATAAAATAGAATAAAAAAACTAGGAGGGACCTAAATATAATTTTAATTTAGATTTTATATAATTTAAAATTTTTATAGGAGTTAAAATGCAAAAATCTCCTTAACCTAAATTAAAACTAATCCAATATGATTTGTTTAGTCAATACATTAATTGGGCTCTTAATTAGTGGATCTTAGTGTAAATGGGTTAAAACTAGAACTCGAAATCCGAAACCCGTAACCCATAACATATCTTCTTCTCCCATCGTTGCTCCCAAAACACCATTAATGGCACCTCCAAGCTCGAGATCTTCCCTACAAATGACCACTGGCTAAATCCAACCACCATTGGCCATCCCTCGGTCACCAGTGACGAGCACCAAGCTCGAGATCTTCCTTACAAAGGATCACTAGCTAAATCCGACCACTATCGGCCATCCCCTAGTCACCGGCGACCTTGTCACCAGCCACATTATGGCTAGGAGCCGTCAGGAAAGGAGAAGACCTTCTTGCCAAATCACGGCCAAAGGTGTTGTTCCTCCTAAGAACAAAATTGCCAATTGAGAGGGAGACCCGCATTCCCATGCACGAGGTGCTAGTGACGGTCCACCCCAAAGGGTGGCCGGGGAGAGGGAGACCAGGGTTCCATCATATTTTTTTAGGCACTTCTTGCCTCTCCTTCCTTGTTCTGAGTTTTGTCGGTGAGCCGCCGACTGACGGGAATACTTCCATGACCAGAACATGGTAGATCTTCGATCTACGTCCACCTGTTCTTGGCACTTAACATCGATGATTTCCCGACGCTTGAGAGGAGAAACCGTCGATTAACTTATATCCAACGATTTCTTCCTCTCTTTTCATTTAATCGCACATGGGGTAGTTTCCGACGGCTTACCGGGCTCTCCGCCACGAGCGAGACACATCAAGATCGGTTCCAAATGATATGGAAGAAATCTTAACCAGAAGGCAGGAAGAACACTAACTTCACCCTTTTATATATTTTATTTATTTATTTAAATTTTAATACAAATAAATAAATGAAATATGAAACCATAATTGATTTTAATATTTTAAAAATAAATCAAAATTTATCTTAAGTTTTTACATGAATGCAAAGCATAAAACATAGCTCTGATATCACATATTATAAAAATCTTTAATCTTTTATGCATGGATCATGTTATTGTGTTCATGCAAATCATAAATTATGGAAGATATACATTGTGCCATTATTCCAATCTGCAGATTGCACAATCCTTGAGATGTCCTTTTTTCGTTGCAAGGTGACTAGCATTTTCTTTCCTCACCCTCTTTCTCTTATATTGATGATTGATGGAGAACCATTTATCGTTGTTATGAGAGTTAGAGATATAAGACCATGTTACCTCGATATTTATACATGTATATGTCTTTTCTATTAGAAAACTAAAACCTTAATTAGAATTTTACTCCTGTTCAATTTGATTAATAAAGATCATTTCATCCGGAATAATTTTTTTTAATTAATTAAATTATTATAATTAATTCAGTATATATGGTTGATCCAAAAAAAATTAATTAAATAATAATTAGATTATTTAGATATTAAATTTAGCAGGTTAGCATCTTCCCAGCTTCTAACGTTATAAAATTTTCACTTCCGGTTATGAAACAGCATTAGAATCTCACACCAATTATAGCAGTCAACTCAAGGTTGAGATTACAATGAACTCAAATTTCGCGTTGAGCGTCTCATGGACTATGGGAGAAGTGAAATCGAAGCGCCAATGGAACCCAGATGATGCCATCAAAAAACAAGTGGATATAGAAAGGTGAACTGCAGTGGAGAAATGCATAGAAAATATCAGAGTTTGAGACCGTCGTCGTTTGAGGAAAAGCAAGAAACGGGAGGATGGTGAAAAGAAGATAAAGAAGCCAAGAACAAATGAAACTCCACTAACTTAAAACAGTGACTCTTCCACCATCTCTTTCGTATAGCTATCATCTTATGAATGCAGGGAAGCTGTTACGATCGAAGTTCATCTTGATCTAAACCTCTTCCAAGAAGGAATTGCATTTTTTTACCTACTTAACAAATAAATGCATTGAAGTTTAGATCCATAGACGAGAAAATGAGAAATGTGAATCGAAATTTACAACCATGCACGGAAAAAAACATACATGAATTATTCCTACATCCATCTACAAACCAATGAATCACAAACTTTTGAACCTCATCTTGCTCCCTACTGCAGTCCCTGAACAACTAACTAGAACAGTAACAGGAAAAAGAAAATGTATAGCTGATGAAGAGCCAAAACTTCAGAGACGAAGTTGAAAATCACCCACAATCCTCTGCTTCCAATTTAAAAGTTGCTCCGGGAAACACGGGAAGTGCTTGAAACTGAAGCAGCAAAATCTCCAAAGACCTGGACGCATTCCACTCCAGCTTGCCATGAATTCTGTCAATCTACCAAATTGAAATGGCTCAAGGAAATGTGAAGGAGCCACCGATCTGGGAATTTGCAGATGGGGGATTGATTGCAACCCAGAGAAGTGATATAGTGATTGCAATGAGTCCAGACCACACAAATACGATGGTTGGCGTCCTTCCTCTCCTCCCCATAAGACCTTTAGCAAATGGGTAGAGATGCGCCAAGACCCAGAAGCTGAAGAACACCCCACCTAATAGCTTGCTCCACTGCGGCTCCACACTATATATGGTTCGACTGACACCAACTGCAATTGCTATCAAATCACCATCATGATTGTGATGGGAGGAATCATCAAAGAAGTCCATTTCACAATGTAGAGGTCGGCAAAGTCATCATCCACATCATCACCGGCTGATTTTGAAGTGAGGGTGAATGAGATTTCGATCCCTGCAATCACTTTCAATAACCCCTGAAGCACAGCAGCAAGGTGAGCACTGGTTCCTCCAATCAGCCAAAACTGTTCATTTCGCCACCACTCTTCAAGTGAAATCCCTGACCACTTGATCTCGAGCCCAGCAAGCATGCTAAGTGTTAAAGTGATGATGAGAAGGTAGGTAAGGAAGGTCACATTGAGAGTCTGCACAATGAACTGTCCTGAGAAGAGGGACAGCGCCGGGAGGAAGCAGTAGACGATAAGAAAGATGGAGGTAAATGGATAGATCCCGACATTGAGGTAAGCAATCCTCTGGAGGAGCTTCAACCTGATGCTGCCTAGCAGGGCATTGTTGCGAGAGAAAAAGATCTCAACAGAGCCCGTGGCCCACCGGAGGACCTGGTGGAGCCGGTCAGTGAGATTAATTGGAGCAGTCCCACGGAAGGCATCAGGCTTGGTGACACAGTAGACTGATTTCCACCCTCTGTTGTGCATCCTATAGCCAGTGAGCACATCTTCAGTAACAGACCCATAGATCCACCCAACACGCTGGCCCCATTCAGTTTTGTCCTCGTACCAGCATGAGATGACACCGATGGCTTCGGCTACTGTAGATGCATCAAGGAGCTCACGTGGGATAGTGAGGGTACCAGGCGGGCGGCCATTCTTGATGGCAGGGTGATCAGCAAGAGGTCGCCCCTGGTACTCAGCCACTGGGATTGAATCAATTAGGAAATTTGAGTTTCCAAACTTCTTGGGAATGTTGACAGGTTCATTTCCTCGTCGTCAGAGTCTCCCATTCGAAGGGCACGGGTCTCCTCTGAGGCAGCAGCCCTAGGACCATTGTGCTGAGGGAAGCAACAGCTACAGCAGCCAGGGTGGTGTTCTTTGGCACGAGGTGGATCAAAACCATAAAGTGCAATGCGGCGGAAGAGACAACCAGTACCCACATACACTGGGCCCTGAAGGCCATCGAGCGCCCTCATATTGGCATCGAAGAAAATGGTGTTGTGGTTGGCATAACGGTCAGAGGGGTCAATACCCTCAAACCGCTGTGGGAACTGGACATAGCAGATACGGTCACCACCACGATCCATCATGAAGCACATGCCCTCCCGGAGGGCCTCAGAGTTGTAGATGTAGTGGTCACAATCAAGATTGAGGATGAAGGGGCCATTAGACATGATGGCAGATGCACGAACGAGGGCATTCATGGCACCAGCCTTTTTGTTATGGTCATAACCCGGACGTTTCTCACGTGAGACATAGACCAGCAAGGGAAGACGGATGTCAATGTCAGTGAAATCGAGGGGCTTTCCTTCTTCATTGTTCCCAAACAGTGGTTCATCACTTGGAGGCTTCAGCATTACCTGCAACAGTGGATAGATAAATTCATCTCATTCCACTATTTTCTTCTCTTTCTTTTCTATTTTACAAATCCATTATAATGTTGTTAAATATGCAGCAAAAGCTCAAGGAATCAAAGAAGTTCAGGATGAAAAAAGAATGAATAATTCTAGAGTATGACCTGATTTTATGTCATTAAAGATAGCAAAATAGGAAATATGATCAAAGATACAAATGGTCTCAAGTAGAAATTCGCACAACTGCATGGCATGACTGGCAGATAAGAATTTTCAAAGCTTATAGGTGGTTCATTAATGGTACATGGATTATTACAAGATCAATGTTATGATGGTAGAAATAGCTGATATTGCGGTTAGAGCATATAATCTATAATGACCACCAACAAAAGTCATATGGGTAACTAACCAAAGAGCATTTGCCATTAAATATGGAAGGCATGGTGATAAAATTAGGATAGTAGTATAAAATAAGAACCAGACACGATGCAGTGCTTTAGAATATAATAAAATACTGATAAACAACCAAATAAAACTTGGGGAAAAGATAGCCAGAATCACAGTTAAACATTACCTGTATAATTCCTGCATGATCACCCCGAGAATGCTCAGAGGAGGGGTCAATCCAAGTACCTGGCCAATGGGTACCATCAGCCATCCAAGTGGCTTTGGGGATCTTAACAGGTTCCACCAGATCATCACCAGCAGTTTCTCGCTGTCTCTTCATGGCTTTAATCTCCTCACGAGCATGATATGCATCAGACCGCCGGCGAATAGAATCAGGCAATCCATTGATGCGGACCTTGAACTCATCATACTCTCTCTTCACTCGCCTCCGGTCCTTGACAAAGTCAGAGCGTACCTTGTTCTTATAAGGATCCCTCTTCAAATTGAAGTAGCTCTCTGGGTTTCTTGGCTCAATATCATGTTTACGGCAGAATGGAACCCACATATTAGCAAAGCTTGCAGCTTCTGCCATTGCTTCAAAAGTCAGCAGGGCACCCCCATCATCAGAAACATAGCAAGAGAGCTTCTCAACAGGGTAATCAGCAGCAAGGATGGAGAGTATGGTGTTTGCAGTAACCAAAGGAGGCTCTTTTTCTGGATCAGCAGTAGAAACAAGACATCAATGCCGGGAAGATCAGACTTCCCAGTAGGGTTGTTAGGCATAGGAGTTTCAACTTGTCTTTCAAGACTGCTAGGTCGGTGCACGGTTTGACAGGACAAAGTTTTGGGAGCTGGTCCAAGATCCAAGAGAAAGCAAACCACAGCTCACAGACAACAGACATCCCCCACAGCCATATTGCATCCTCATTTTTGTGCTTAATTCTCCAAGCAAGAAGAGTCCAAGAGCAGCCAAGCGGATGACAATAAAGCCTGCACAGAATTGATCACAAAATCATCAACTTTTAACATGCCTAGAAAATACTGAAAGATTTTGCAACAATATCTCACTGCTGAAGTAGACAGATAAGATGTATTATGAGAACTCGTAAACTGCAGTAGATGAAGTAAAGAAGGAAAACATGAATTCTTAATTTAGAGGCTTAATAAATTAACTAGTAATAGAAATACATATAAATATAAAGAACACTCCAAACAATAGCATTCAAAAAGCACTAATCTACAATTCTACATTCTCTAACTTGTTAAATTGGAAATTTTAATCAAGCTCATCAATGGTATTACAATTGAAAGAATTTGTTCTCTCAATTATATTAAAAAAAATTGAAGACATGCAAACTTTTACTTGTAAGTGTTGGGTTTTTCGGTGGCACAGCGGAAGAATGGATTTCAAATTTTTCATTTTGAAATTCCAAACAACTAAAACCCTAAACCCAAGATCCTTTATTCATTACAATTAACAAGTCACTCAATAGGGTTTGGAAAAATACCTGGAACGCTAATTCCTTCTTTTCACTAGGCATACAAGTGCATGCCCTCCAGAGGTGATCCACACGGGAATTGAACCTACAAACCACTCCTTAATAGGTTACTTAATCCACTGGGACTCTTCCAATGACCTTTCTTCCTTTGACAGCTTCTCCTTCCCTGCTCAGACCCTTGCCCTCCAGTAGAGCACTCTGAGCCCTCTCCCAAAACTCTCTTCACTCTCTTTATCACTTCCTAATTCTCTCCTAAATCCTTGTCTTAAAATGGTGGACTTGTCTTAAGGAAAGACCTAAAAGGGAAGAGACAAGGAAGTCTAAGTGGCAGAGTGTAAAAATGCCAGAAAGAAAGGATGAAATCAGATTACCATCGGCCTAAACACCGAATGCTATTTATAGGAGATGGAGAGGTGATGGAGACATCAACAAGAAAAAAAACATTTTCTACTAATTCTCTTTGGTTTTGCAGCTAATATAATCTACTAAAATTTAACAAAGAGCCTTGGAATGAAGCCCACCAAGTCCATGAAGTCAACTCCATTTGAAGCACAAATCCTTGAACCAACTCATGAAAGAAAGCCTCATTTTCCTTAAGTCGACTCAACCCAGGTCAAGCCCAACTTCAAGCAAGCCATGACACCACCCAAATCAAAGTCCAAGCAATCATGACGCGACCCTTTTGAAGCCCATTTTCCTTCACATGAGGGACACATCATCAAGCATTCTTGGGAGAAGAGGATGGATACCATATCAAGCATTGTGAGGAAGCATACAACCACTTTCCACTCCCCTAACAAACCTCCAACCAACTTGCCATGTGGGATGCCACATCACACACCACCTAAGGCTCCACAACAGCAAATGGAAGCCACATCATTGCCATCTAGATGCCACATGTCAAGTTGTTGTAACTTTCTACCCAAAAGTTGTTTCTAATTAGAACCACCTAACCAAAGTTGTTAGATCTAACTAAGCTCACCCTTATCCCCTCCTCTCTCCTCTTGGCTGAATTCCCCTTGGCTTGGAAGCCTATAAATAGGGCCCTAGGCCCTCTCTTGTATTCAATGCTATTTTGGTTTAATGAAAGAAAAGTTTTTTCTTGTTCTAGTTTCCTTGTGTTCCCTTGTGTGGAGTGAGTGAGTTTCTCTTGAGTTTGAGTGTTTGAGGCTTTGTTTGAGGAGAGGGTGAGAGGCCCTTGAGTTTGTGTTTGAAGGAGGGATTGCCCTTGTGAAGAGTGAAGGGTGGGACGCCCTCTTGTTTGATCCAAAGTTCAAGTTCCAAGCTCCAAGCCGCCGGCCTACAATCTTCTCTTTTCTTTCCTTGTTTCAATTCCAACCTCAATTCTCCTTCCATGCCTAATCTTAGGTTTGTTGCAGGTTCTCTCAGGTCCTCAAGTCAAGGATGAAGGTCTCCATGCCATGGATCAAGGCCAAGGTAAAATCCTAAAGTAGGGAGTGCTAATCTTGCCTTCTAGTCCTCATTCCTTGAATGTTAAGAGCTTCCTTTCTACCAAATACTTAGCCTTCATTGTGGTAGGAAAACCACTTCTTGGCTCTTTGGATCTGATCATTTGAAGGTGTTTTGACCTAGTATGAATGAATTCCTAGCCATGAGATCCATTTCATATCATTTCGAAAGTGATTAGCATGCAGGTATTTAATTTTGATAAACTAGTCTCTTACTTGGATGAAATTGTCTCCCCTTACAATAAATTTTTGCTTTAAAATTCATTGCTCTTAATGGCTAGTTAATCTTTGGAAGCACATCACCATCCATGCTTTCATCCATCTCCGACGTCCCGCATCAATTTTGGTATCAGAGCTTTAGGTTCTACTAGGTCAAGTTGCCGAAATTTCTACTCTAGTATTCATATGAGTTTTCCACGACGATTTTATTAATTTTCACGTTGCAAAAAAAATCCAAAGAAATTATTATGCTACATTTTAGGACCTTAGGATCTGAGATCTAAAATCTTAAAAAAAAAAAAAGGGAATTTTTGTAGTTTAAAATTCGTCATCTCATGTTGCTCCTTTAGTTAGCTAGTACTTGCTTCAATTCTAATTTCATGTCATTTAGTTGTTCTATTAAATTTTAGAAAGTTTCAAAAAAAAAAAATTTCTGAATTTAGATTTGGATCTGAGATCTCTACTTATTAAAATTCGAATTTTGAAATTTGTTTGAATTTAATTTCGATTTTGGATGTTATATGTTTAAGGATTTGTTGGCTAAAGCTTCTTGTAACAACTTCTACAACAAGCTTTCAAAATTGAGTTTCCGAACAAAATTCGAGAATTAAAATTCAAATTTCAAAATCTGAAGCCTTAACCCTGAGATCTAACATTCAAATTTAAATTCCAATTTTTAAAAATTTTAAAATTTAATTTCGAATTTTTTTAAAACTAGCTAGTTAGAAGTTGTTAGTGGCTGAAATTTTGCTTATAACTTGTACTTTCAAAAATGAATTTTCAAACTAAATCTCAAAATTTAAAATTTAAAATTTTAGTTTTAAAAATTAGGTTTCTAGATCAGCCTTTCCAATTTAAATTTTGAATTTTAAATTTTTGCAAATAAAATTTTAATTCATAAATTGTGCTAGTCTAGTTATGATAGCTAGTTGCTGAAATTTGTGTGCATTTCATTTCTAAATCACTTTAAGGGCACTCAATATTACATAAGGGAAGGAGGTCATTATCTTTCCTTTGGCCCAAAACAATTATCCATATTTGCATTGACCTAAAAGCTATAATTAAAATCGAGTAGGAACCTAAAACTAGGGACACCCACAAGTCGGGTTCAAGTGCAAGATGAGGCAAAGTGCTATTTGAGTTTGTACTTGCTCCTTGAAATTAGTGTCTAAGACTAGAGGTCCAATGGCAAATGCCTTAAGTGTACTTGCGGTTCTTTAATTGGGTCCTCGCGAGAGCGAGGGAGACCTTCCGCATTCCCACCTCTTACCTGGCTAGTGGACAAGGTAACTGCACCCTTAAGTTGTACCTAGTTAAGTCCTGTATTTTGAACTTCTAGGTCTAGAAGCTCTAAAAGCTAGTTTTGTATTGCTTGCCCAATTGATCTGAAGCCCTATACCAACAGTCCAACACTCAGTCTGGTTTACCCGGACCCCAATCTTGAGTTCTTTATAAGGACCTTGATCGAAAAATTTGATACTGTAACTGAACAATTAGGGCAAATGAATAAGAAATTAAATCAAGTGAAAATAGAATTGGGATCCTTGAAGAGGCCCAAAAGACCCTCACCGAACCTGAGTCATCTAGGTCAATTCCCCGAGGCCCAGGAGTCCAACATCATGAGCACACCCCGAGTACAATCCAAGGAGGCTTAATCCTGATTTCATGGAAGAGGCCCGTAGAGCCCATGTTGAGCCTGAGTCACCTAGGCCATTTCCCCATGCCCATCGATATGATACACCTTGATCACTCCTAGGCAACCTCACCAAGACTACTTAGATCAAGATGAAAGAGCCATGAGGAATATTCGATTTGTAGGCTCCCATCTTTGATGGAGCCTGAACCCTAAGGCCTATATTGACTGAAAGTGGAAATGGACCAATATTTTGAATGATATGAGATGACTGAGGAAAAGAAGTTCAAGTTTGCCAAACTAAGCCAGCTAGATTATATTGGGATAATGTTTGAGCAAATGATTAGGCAAAAAGGAGACATGCCCATAGCCACCTGGAGAACCATTAAATCAAGTTTAGGAAAAATACCTCCAATGTCCTATCATCAAAGACTATTAGATTAGTGCAAAGGTTATACCAGGACAATAGACTGTGTCAGAATATATTGCTAAGTTTGATGAGTTTGTAATGAGGTGAAACATTGATGAGTCAGAGCTGACACTATCTAGGTTTAGAGCTGGTTTATGAGAGAAGATTCAAAGGGAATTTTTTTTAAGGAGAAGTCACTGACCTAGACCAAGCCTACCAGATAACCAGGACTGCAAAAGATTTCATAGGGGACCCATAACTCGATGACCTAAACCAACTAAGGTTAGTGCCCCTACTCAAAAACCTGGATTCAACCACGTGTGTCAAACTCGCCCCACTCCACCAGCCCTACCAAGCCAGTCAGTTGATAAGGATAAGGCCCCTGCAATTCAGAAAAGTGGTAACCCAAATATCCAATATTTCAAATGTCAAAAAATGGGACATCTTGCTAGCCAATGCCCTACTCGATCCTTACATATAGGGAAGTTATTTGACGAGGAGACTGAACCCACTGGAGATTTTGAAGAAAGGGTATATGAGCTAAACCAATTTGATCAATGAGTATGATGAAGAGAGAGAGAATGGTTATGAAGAGACATTAGATGTTGTTAGAATCTTGCCCCAACTAAAGAAAGGAAGATTGGAAAAAAAACTAACATCCTCTAAACATTTGTCAAAATATGGGAAAAAGTCTATAAATCATTATAGACAATGGAAGTTGTGTAAATGCAATTCAGCCAAAGCCCTTAAGAACTTAAGCTTGACCCCTATTCCACATCCTAACCCATATAAAGTCTCTTGGATAGACTCTACTCAATCCCCATCAAGTCCAGATGCCAGGTCCCAATTCAAATTCAATCCTATTAGGAACAAATCTAGTGTGATGTTCTTCTCATGGGGGGTAAGTAGCATCATTTTGGGCAGGCCATGGTTATATGACCATGATGCAACTTTATATGGTCGATCCAATTCTTGTGCTTTCACCCATCAAGGAAAAAAGCTTATCATTAATTCGACCCCATCTAAGGACAACATCGAAGAGGGTCTAGTGATTTGAAAGAGAAGAAGCAAGGGTTAAATCCGATTGATGCAAAGGATTTGGAGAAAGAAATCAAGAAAGGATCTCCCATGTGGATCTTGATCCTTAGGGAAGTCC
The DNA here is from genome assembly GCA_021397845.1 of Areca catechu. Taxonomy (NCBI): domain Eukaryota; kingdom Viridiplantae; phylum Streptophyta; class Magnoliopsida; order Arecales; family Arecaceae; genus Areca; species Areca catechu. The sequence goes on along the minus strand of CM038052.1, from coordinate 129,802,557 downwards.
AGGAGCAAAGCCTAAGGAACCACCCCAAGAAGTTGAAAAGATCTTGGAGACTTTAAGGATATATTCCCAGAAGACTTGCCTGATCATCTGCCCCCACTGAGAGATATTCAGCACACCATAGACTTTGTCCCGAGAGCTACCTTGCCCAACCTACCTCACTATAGGATGAATCTTACTGAGCATACTGAACTTCAAAGACAAGTAGGAAACCTCCTCCAGAAAGGGTTCATTAGGGAGAGTTTAAGTCCTTGTACAGTACCAGCCCTATTGACCCCTAAGAAAGATGGCACTTGAAGAATGTGCATTGACAGTCATGCCATCAACAAGATCACAATCAAGTATAGATTCCCAATTCCTCGTCTAGATGATTTGCTTGATATGATGACCGGGGCCACTATCTTTTCAAAAATAGATCTTAAGTGGCTATCACCAGGTTAGGATCAGACCTGGGGATGAGTGAAAAATGGCATTTAAGACAAAAGGTCTTTATGAGTGGCTAGTAATGCCCTCTGGTTTATCAAACGTCCCTAACACGTTCAGAGAATCATGACTCAAGTTTTGAAACCATTCATGGAAAAATTTGTAGTAGTATACTTTGAAGACATCCTTATCTATAGCAAAACTAAGGAAGACCATATAGAGCACCTCAACCAAGTCTGCTGCATCCTTAGAAAAAAAAACCTCTATGCCAATCTGTAAAGTATGAATTAATGACTAGTAGAGTGATCTTTCTAGGGTTCATCATTACTGCTGAAGGGGTATCTACTGACCCCGAGAAAGTTAGATCCATAGTTGAGTGGCCCGAGCCCAGGAGTATATATGATGTGCGTAGCTTTCATGGCCTTGCCACCTTCTATAGGAGGTTCATCAGAGGGTTTGGTACCATCGTTGCCCCAATCACGGATTGTCTTAAGAAAGGAAACTTTGAATGGACCAAACAAGCCAACAAAGCCTTTCGTGAAATCAAAGAAAGAATAACTCAAGCCCCAATCCTAAGATTACCTGATTTTTCTAAAGTTTTTTAGATTGCTTGTGACGCCTCTGGGATTGGGATAGGTGGAGTGTTAAGTCAAGAAAATCACCCTGTTACCTTCTTTAGTGAAAAGCTAAATGAAGCAAAACTAAAGTACTCCACTTATGATAAGGAACTATATGCGGTAGTTCAAGCTTTGAGGCACTAAAGACATTACTTATTACCACAGGAGTTTATTTTGTACTCAGACCATAAAGCACTCCGGTTCCTTAATTCACAAAAGAAACTGAACCCCAACCACGGTAGATGGGTAAAGTATATCTAAGCCTACACCTTGTCCTAAAACACCATGCGGGTACTGAAAATAGGGTTGCTGATGCCCCGAGTCAACGTTCTGTGTTGTTGACCTCTATTAACACCAAAGTCATAGGATTTGATAAGATAAAGGAGGAATATAAAAACTGTCTCGACTTTGGTAGGATCTTTGAAGCTGTTCACCAAGGACCCTCTAGTGAACACAATGGTTACATCCTTCATGATGGATACCTTTTAAAGAAAACAAGTTGTGTATCCCCCGAACCTCTATCCGGGAATTTTTGATCTGAGAAGTCCATACAGGGTGATTAGCTGGCCATTTTGGTAGAAATAAAACGATCCTAGCTTTGGAACACAATTCTTTTGACCAAGCCTTAAAAGAAATATGGCCCAAGTTGTAGCCCAGTGCCAAACATGTGCTATTGCTAAAATGCAAAAAACAAAACACTGGCCTCTACACTCCTTTACTTGTTCCTGATTGCCCTAGTCAGGATATCAGTATGGATTTCCCAAGACTACACATAAGCACGATTCCATCTATCTTATCATTAATCATTTCTCAAAAATGGCATATTTCTTACCTTGTTCCCAGACATTTGATGCATCAAGTGGCCAAGTTATTCTTTAATGAGGTAGTTAGGTTACATGGATTACCTAAGACCATAGTGTCTGATGGGGATGTCAAATTCACTAGCTATTTCTGGAAAATCCTATGGCACCTAATAGGAACTAAGTTGAACTTTTCTACCTCTTACCACCCCCAAACTGATGGCCAGACAGAGGTTGTAAATATGAGTCTGGGAAATATGTTGAGATGTCTAGTGGGAGAACATACTGGAAATTGGAACCTTTATTACGTCGCATAGAATTTGCTTATAATAGCTCAGCGAACAGGACCACTGAAAAGAGTCCCTTTGAAATTGTTCATGGTACAAACCACGAAAGCCAATAGATCTCATTCCCATACCCATGCATGCATGAATCTCAGAGTCTACCAAATCATATGCACATCTTAGGGATTTGCACAAAGACATTAGCAAAAAAATCCATTTGAGCAATGAAGCTTATAAGCATATGATTAATTCACATAAGAGAGCCAAAAAATTTCAGGAAGGAGACTGTCATGATTAGGCTCAAACCTGAACGATTTCCACCAGGAACTATTAAAAAATACATGTCCATAGTGCAGGTCCTTTCAAAGTAATAAAGAAGATTGGACCAAATGCTTATGTACTAGATTTGCCATCCAACTTTGGTATCAGTTCCACTTTCAATATTTCAGATTTAGTAGAGTACAAGAAACCAATAATGATATCTAGTGAGCCATTCGGGCCTGATTCTACCCTTGAGAGTGAGCCAACCCTTTAGTGTCCACCAGCCATATTTCCAAAGCAACGAGATAGGATTGAGCGAATCCTAAACAATAAGATTATCACTACTCGAAACAAAGACTATCAACGCTACTTGGTTCATTGGCAAGGACGTCCTGATTCTGAAGACTCATGGATTACTCGAGAGGACCTGCAAAGAATTGATCCCGATCTACTAGAATATTACAAAAGTCAGACTAATTCCTACTTGATAAAGTCGAGCTCTTTCCATCCCGAGAACTGATGGGGACATCAATAAGAAGAAAACATTTTCACTAATTCTCTTTAGTTTTGTAGCTAATATAGTCTACTGAAATTTAATAAGAGCCTTGGAATGAAGCCCACCAAGCCCATGAAGCCAACTCCATTTGAAGCACAAATCCATAAGCCAACTCATGAAAGAAAGCCTCCTTTTCCTTAAGTTGGCTCAACCCAGGTCAAGCCCAACTTCAAGCAAGCCATGATGCCACCTAAATCAAAGCCCAAGCAAGTCATGATGCCACCCTTTTGAAGCCCATTTTCCTTCATATAAGGGACACATCATTAAGCATTCTTGGGGGAAGAGATGGACACCACATCAAGCATTGTGAGAGGAGCATACAACCACTTTCCACTCCCCAACAAACCTCTAACCAACTTGCCATGTGGATGCCACATCACATGCCACCTAAGGCTCCATAACAGCAAATGGAAGCCACATCATTGCCATCTAAATGCCACATATCAAGTTGTTGTAACTTTTTACCCATAAGTTGTTTCTAGTTAGAACCACCTAACCAAAAGGTTGTTAGATCTAACTAAGCTCATCATTATCCCCTCCTAATCCTTATCCCCTCCTCTCCTTTTAGCCGAATTCCCCTTGGCTTGGAAGCCTATAAATAGGGCCCTAGGCCCTCTCTTGTATTCAATGCTATCTTGGTTTAATGAAAAAAAGTTTCTTCTTGTTCTAGTTCCCTTGTGTTTCCTTGTATGGAGTGAGTGAGTTCTTTTGAGTTTGAGTATTTGAGGCTTTGTTTGAGGAGAGGGTGAGAGGCTCTTGAGTTTGTGTTTGAAGGAGGGATTGCCTTGTGAAGAGTAAAGGGTAGGACGCCCTCTTGTTTAATCCAAGTTCAAGTTCCAAGCTCCAAGCTGCCGGCCTACAATCTTCTCTTTTCTTTGTTTCAATTCCAACCTCAATTCTCTTCTACGCCTAATCTTAGATTTTGTTGTAGGTTCTCTCAGGTCCCAAGTCAAGGATGAAGATCTCCAAGCCATGGATCAAGGCCAAGGTAAGTCCTAAAGTAGGGAGTGCTAATCTAGCCTTATAGTCCTCATTTCTTGAGTGTTGAGAGCTTCCTTTCCACCAAATACTTAGCCTTCATTGTTGGTAGGAAAACCTCTTCTTGGCTCTTTGGATCTGATCATTTGAAGGTATTTTGATCTAGTAAGAATGGTTTCCTAGCCATGAGATCCATTTCATATCTTGAAAGTGATTAACATGCGGGTGTTTAATTTTGATGAACTAGTCTCTACTTGGATGAAATTGCATCCCTTTATGATTAATTTTTGCTTTAAAATTCATTGCTCTTAATGGCTAGTTAATCTTTGGAAGCACATCACCATCCATGCATTTCATCCATCTCCCACGTTCCGCATCAAGAGGCGCCAATAGTGGCTCTTCATCAGCCCTTGATCCATCAATAACAAATCATATAAGACCCTTCATTAAGGAGTCTTATCTTGAAAGGTCAAGACCTTTCCTGCACCAAGAGACTTCTCTTGATAAAGTTAGCCATTTGTCCTCATGCCATGTGGCATGTAATCGGTAGAGAGGCTTCTTAGATGGCGTGGAAATGAAATGTCTTATCCAAGAGTCAAGTTCCTTCATAAAGGACTCTTGGATTTAATTCATCTACGGTTAATCATGAAGAGATGCAACCCTTCATATGCGCGCCATCTTACTTCATTGCCCATTCCTTTCTTTTAACCGGTATTAAGCCAAGATAATCAGGCACAAGATGAGGCAAGGGATGCCTTGTTCCACGTGGAAACCAAGTCCCATAAGTAGGACTCTAGGTCCATCTACGCACCATATAATCTTAGCACATAAATCATTTGGCACCCAAAGTCCATCCAACTTTGGACTCTTCAAATAATAAGATAAAGGTTGATTAAATCTGGATAAAAACAGATAATTGCTGCCCCACTTTAGCCTCAACCCAATCTAGGATTTCCTCAAATTGGTTAGCCCATTAAGCAACCTTTTGAACCCAATTCAATTGAGTTAGGAGTTAGGTTAGCCTATACATGCTAGTGCATAATCTAGCTAACCAATTAGGATCCCATAATCCTAATAAAATACCAATTGACTTCCTAAGTCAATTCCCTAATGTGTGTGACCCTTTGGGTTCCACATCTAGCCAGCAGTAGGTATAGGTCCAAGCCAATTCGATCCAATCGGACCCGATTGACCTAATTAGGTCAAATTAAGCTGACCTAAATTGCCAATTCGAACTAGCTTTCAAATTAACTCATAAATCCAATCGAATTGATTCATGAAACCTACAAGACATGATTGATGTCTAGCAATATGTCATGCCTACCCAGAAGATTAGAAATTTGGTGAAATGTACCAAAATACTCTTCAGTGAAAAGTTACCATGCAATTCAATCTTTCGATCTCCTTTATCCCGAATAAGTGATGGATATGGATAATTGTCAAACCCTGTACTTAGTCATTTCGAATCTCATTTCGATGATAAAGACTGTTGATGACTGATTAGAAACCACTTCTAATCTCATCTTGCTTTAATCAAAGACTCCCTGAGTCATCAATCGAAGAGATTACAAGGGATAACATTTTCTCTTACTATGAATGATCGATTCCTTGTTGATACGCTCACATCCTTCATACACCTTCCACCATATCCGAGAACACCCCGTACATGACTCAATGTCATGAATGAATATGAACCAAAACATGGCTTAGTGTGCATAAGGAACCATGGTGATCTCAAGTCTAAAGATCACTTGCACAATTCCCACTATGAGAACTATCTCTTGATAAGTCGTAAGACTTCTATAAGATATTCTTAGTATGGATCAGTTCGGTGAACTCATACCCTAATGAGCATCCTTATCTATGTATTAGTGTCTCTACATAATGGATGTGAGACCAACCACCCTCTCCTTCGAGCATACATAGGATAAGCTAATCTTTCCATAAACATCGATCCCCAAATCGATGATCCAATGACTAGGAACATTTTAGATTAGGGTTTGTAGGAACTTAGGTCTTACCGTTATGATATTCATCATAACCCTAATTTCTTTGTCATAATCTACGGGGTTCATCATAATCTTTAAATAAGACATAGCAGTATAATGAAACACAATGCCTTTTATTAATTCAATAATGTCATACAAGAGTTAGAAGATTACAAAAATGCCCTCACAAAGATCGGCTTTTAGGACACTTTTCTTTCAATCTTTCACTTGCACTAAAGCCAATCGCCTTTATATTTTATACCCATACAATCTAAGTGGCGATCAAACTACTGCTGAGGTAGTGCTTCAGTAAATGGGCCTGCTATATTGTTTTTTGTATCAACTTGTTCGATGACATCTCGTCTTCCTACGATTTCCCGAACGAGATGGAAACATCTTAGGATGTGCTTGGACTTATGATGAGACCTTGGTTCCTTAGCTTGCGCAACAGCTCCAGTGTTATCATAATATAGTGGCACTGGTTGTTGTATTTCAGGAATCGTGCCCAATTCCATGAATTTCTTCATCTAGATAGCTTCCTTCGCGGCTTCACTTGTAGCTATGTATTCTATCTCAGTGACTGAGTCAGCTACAGTCAGCTGCTTTGTACTCTTCCAATTCACTGCACCACTATATAAGGTGAAGACATACCCTGATATGGATTTGCTATCATCTGGATTTGATTGAAAACTAGAATCTATATATCCTTCTAGTTTTAATTCTGATCCACCATATAGGAGAAAAATATCCTTAGTCCTTCTCAGGTACTTAAGAATATTTTCACAGCTTTCCAATGATCCTCTACTGGATATGCCTAGAACCTGCTCACTATGCTCAAGGCATAAACAACATCAGGCCTGATACATAATCGATCCTATAATCGAAGCATAAGAAATCATAGCCATCCTCTCTCTTTCTTCTGATATCTTAGAAGACATTTTCTTGGAGAGATGTATGCTTTGACTCATACGTAAGTAACCCCTCTTACTTCCATCCATGTTGAATCTCTTCAACACTAAGTCAATGTACCTGGATTAGGATAAACCTAGCATCCTCTTAAATCTATCTTTATAGATCTTTATCCCTAATATATAGGATGCCTCTCCCAGATCCTTCATGGAAAACTTTGATAATAGCCAAGTTTTAACCGATTGTAACATTGGGATATCATTCCCAATGATAAGTACGTCATCGACAAACAGAACCAAAAATAATTGCATTCCCATTTGTCTTTTTATACACACAAGGTTCATCCACATTTTTAATGAAACCAAACTCTGATTGCTTCATCAAAACGGATATTCCAACTCCTCAATGCTTGCTTTAATCCATATATAGATTTTTTAAGTTTGCATACTTAGTTTGGTCTTCAAATTGAGACAAACCCTTCTGGTTGTGATATATAGACTTCTTCCTCAAGATATCTGTTGAAGAAAGCAGTCTTTACATCTATTTGCCAGATTTCATAATCATAGTATGCTGCTATTGCAAGCAAAATCCTGATGATCTTGAGCATTACTACTAGTAAAAGGTTTCATCATAGTCAATACCATGTTTTTGTCTGAAATCTTTTACCACTAGCCTGGCCTTATAGGTATCTACTTGGTCATATACTCCAATCTTCTTCTTGAAGATCCATTTACATCCTATTGGGTTAACTCCTTCAGGTGGATCTACCAAGGTCCAAACTTGATTGGAATACATAGAGTCCATTTCAGATTTCATGGCATTTAGCTATTTATCGGAGTCTCTACTCTTGATAGCTTTCGTATAGGTCACAAGATCATCATTCTGAATGATACCGGTCTCATTGTCATTTCCAATGAAAAAGCCATGTCTAAGAGGTGCACCTCGCACCCTCTCTAACCTTCGGAGAGGAGGTGTATGTTGTGGCTATTCCTGATCAACAAGAACCTTTGGTTGATGAATTTCATTTGAAGACTCTTTAGGGATTGGTTATTGGTTTTGAACTTTACTAAGTTCAAGTGTTGTTCCGCTACTCCTTGGATAAATTCTTGTTCCAAGAATATAGCATGTCTAATGATAAATACCTTTTGTTCAGTAGTATGATAAAAGAGGTATCAATACCCTCTTTAGGATAACCAATGAACTTGCATTTGTCAGCCCTAGCACTTAACTTATGTCCAAAATTATTCTTGACATAAGCATAGCATTCCCAAATCTTCAAGTATTTAAGATTTGGTCTTTTGCCATTCCATACCTCATATGGAGTGTTAGTCACTGACTTTGATGGTATCCTATTCAAAATATAAATAGCAGTTTCCAAGGTCTATCCCCAGAAGGAAATAAGAAGATTTGTGAAGCTCATCATGTACCTCACTATGTCTAACAATATGCGATTTCTCCTTTCTGCCATATTATATAATTGAAGGGTTTAAGAAGTCCATTCAGAGATTATGCATTTGTCTTTAAGATGGTTTAGAAACTCACTAGACAAGTATTCTCTTCCTCGATCAGAACGAAGAATTTTAATACTATGTCCAGTTTGTTTCTCAACCATACATTGATACTTTTTAAACTTATCAAAAGCTTTGGACTTGTGTTTCATCAGATACACATGTCCAAACCTAGATAAGTTATCAATAAACATGATGAAATAAGAGTATCCACCTCTGGCCTGAGTTGTCATAGGTCCACACACATCAACATGTATAAGACCTAATAATTCAGTTACCCTGTCTCCATGTCCAATGAACGGAGACTTGATCATTTTATCTATGAGGCAAGATTCACAAGTTTCTAATAATTGAAAATCATAAGGATCAAAGTAATTATCTTTGACTAACTTGTTTATCCTTGACTCACTTATATGATCTAATTGGCAATGCCAGAGAAATGTGACATTGAAATTATCTCTCTTTCTTTTCTTGTTATCAACAAGTAATATTGTATCATTGAGTTCTAAAGTTAAAAGACCATTGATAAAATAAGCATGTCCAAATATTTTATTAAAAGAAGAATAGAGCAGCCACTGCTCTTTACACTTATTTCATATCTTTGTTGTAATAAAAAGAGTATAAAAATAATGTTTCTTACAACATTTGGGACATAGTAACAATCTTCTAACTTTAGTACATTACCCGAAAATAATAATAGATAGATGCCCACAGCTTTAGCTTACATGGCTTTACCACTTACGCCATATAGCTCGAAGTCACCTTTCTTCAAGCTTCTACTTCTGTGGAGTCCCTATAATGACTTACATATATGAGACCCACATGCGGTATCCAATACCCATGAATTAGAAATAGAAGCACTCAATGATAAATTTGTTTGTATCATGTACAAACCTTTAGATGCTGTCCCAGCATCTTGCTTCACATTTGTAAGATATATCTTGCAATTTTTTTTCCAATGCCCTTGCTTGCTGTAGTGGAAACAGGCTCCATTAACAGCCTTCTTTACTTTCTTCTTCTTCTAGATGCTCTTTTTAGGGTTGAATTTTCTTTTCAAACCCTTCTTCGTTGCCTGTTTCTTCTCCCATCAACAAGAAGAAGATGAGCCTTATCTCCTTTAGAATGGCTCTCTACTGTCTTAAGCATGTTAAGCAGTTCAGGCAAAGGAGTATTCAGTTTGTTCATATGATAATTTAGAACAAACTGAGAGAAGGAATCCGGGAGTGACTACAGGATCAAGTCCTGGTTGAGTTCACCATCCATTACAAACCCTAATTGACCTAATCGGGTGATTAAATCAATCATTTTCAAAACATGAATTTGAACTGATGAACCCTCACTCATACGTGCATGAAACAACTGCTTCGATATCCCGTACCGAGCAGCCCTACTTTGCTCTCCATAAAGCTCCTTTAGATTGAACAATATGAACTAAGGTTCCATCTCTTCATGTTACCTCTGAAGCTCATTGCTCATTAAGGCCAACATGATGCACCTGACAGTCAAGCTATCATTTTGCCACATTTTATGTGTGGCCCTTTCCTCCTTAAAAGCATCCTCTCCGATCGGCTCTGGATCCGGAGAATCACGAATATAAGAAAGCTTTTCCTGAGTTAATACTATCCTCAGGTTCCTCAACTAGTCCACATATTGGGACCAGTCAACTTATTAGCATTTAAGATGCCCCACAGTGATAAATTTGAAACCATAATAAAACCTATATTTAATTAAGAACAATATAAGTAGACCACTCAAGATGACATTCATAACTAGATAAGGACTTTATATCTAATTATGTCTCCCACTATTTTATTCGAATACCATAACCCTCATCTATGGTAAGCGAGAAACCTTACCAGGTTTCTTTAATGGGGTTGAGATCCTAATTCCTCTTGAGTGCCTTGTGTTACATAACAAACACTCATGAATTCAAAGATAGGAATTCCTTCCAATTGCAACCCATGCAATTCTCAACAAATGAACTGTCTCTAAGATACTAATAGTCTTGTGTTACACAACAAACTATAATGTCTTAGTTTAGTCAGACCCTTCATTTCCAGATAGACATGTTCGAATAATATTGCCCTTGTATTACACAACAAAGCAATACTACCAAACATAATAGCAAAAACTGTACTAAGATAATTCATATTAATACTAGGGTAGGCTTTGTGTTACACAACAAACCTACTATAGTTGTTAATATGAACCATACCTAGCATGAAGGAAGGCAAACTGTAGTGTGTTAATTCAATTGGCATTTTCAATTTAAGGTGCAGATATAGCCAAATTGGCCAGGTAAGTGGAAGAGATGAAGGGATCCCCCCGTTGCTTTCCTTAGATACTAAAATAATTGGCCAGGTCAGACAACGGAACCAATTAAAAACCTCATGCCCTTTACCTCCTCAGAACCACTTGCTTAGACACCAATTGGTTAATCATATAATCCTAAATGAATTTTGCCTCTTAACTAACTTACACTATGACTAAATATTTTAATTATGTGGGCTTTTAGTGGTCTTAAACACATCCTAAGTAAACATGATATTCTTGACATCATATAAGCATATAAATCCTAATATGCATAATATAGAATGATTATGACAATAATCCATTCACCTCATTTGTTCATGGGATATGGCCACAGCGGCACCCCAACACGCTATAGGAGATCCCATTGAATGAGAAGAGAGGGCCTTTAAACCCTACTTGGCTCCTATGACCGGACGGCCATGGTGACTAATCCAATCCGAAGCAGTTACTAGGATATAACATATCATATGACATGATATTCATTCTAACAATCGAGCATATTTATCCTAATATACATACCATAGCATGATTGTAATATCAATCCATTCACCTCATTTGTTCATGGGATATGGCCACAGTGGCACCCCAACCACCATAGGAGACTCCATTGAATGGGATAAGAGGGTCTTGAAACCCTAACTCCTATGATCGGATGGCCATGGTGACTAACCCAATCCGAAGCCGTTACTAGAATATAACATATTATAACGTATTTTAAACAATCATGCATTGCTACATATTATAGGAAGCAATCATTACTAATTGCATGGACCATTAATTGAATGAAATAAGGGTGCTCTGATATCACTGTTGGATTTCGATGGCACAGCAGAAAAATGGATTTCAAAATTTTTCATTTTGAAATTTCAAACTAGAAACCCTAAGCCCAAGATCTCTTATTCATTACAATTTACAAGTCACTCAAATAGGATCTGAAAAAATACCTGGAATGCTAATTCCTTCTTCTTTCCACTAGGCACACAAGTGCATGCCCTCCAGAGGTGATCCACACAGGAATTGAATCTAGGAACCACTACTTAGTAGGTTGCTTAATCCACTGGAACTCTTCCAATGGCCTTTCTTCCTTTGGCAGCTTCTCCTTCGTTGCTCAGACCCTTGCCCTCTAGTAGAGCACTCTGAGCCCTCTCCAAACTCTCTTCACTCTCTTTATCATTTCAAAATTCTCTTCCTAAACCCTTATCTTAAAATGGTGGACTTGTCTTAAGGCAAGACCTATATCCTAACAAGGAAGAGACAAGGAAGTCTAAGTAGCAGAGTGTAAGAATGCAGGAAAGAAAGGATGAAATCAGATCACCATCGGCTTAAATACCGAAGGCTATTTATAGGAGATGGAGAGGCGTCAATAGTGGCTCTTCATCAACCCTTGATCTGTCAAATAACATATCATATAAGACCCTTCATTAAGAAGTCTTATCTTGAAAGGTTAAGACCTTTCCTGTGCCAAGAGACTTCTCTTGATAAAGCTGGCCATTTGTCCTCATGCCATGTGGCATGTAACTGGTAGAGAGGCTTCTTAGATGGCATGGAAATGAAATATCTTATCCAAGAGTCAAGTTCCTTCATAAAGAAGGACTCTTGGATTTAATTCATCTGCGGTTAATCATGAAGGGACGCAACCCTTCATATGTGCGCCATCTTACTTCACCGCCCATTCCTTTCTTTTAACTGGTATTAAGCCAAGATAATCAGACACAAGATGAGACAAGGGATGCCTTGTTCCACGTGGAAACCAAGTCCCATAAGCAAAAAGACTCTAGGTCCATCTGCGTGCCATATAATCTTGGCGCATAATCATTTTTGGCGCCAAGAGTCCCTCCAACTTTGGACTTTTCAAAATAATTAAGATAAAGGCTGATTAAATCTGGATAAAATCAGATAATTGCTACCCCACTTTGGACTCAACCCAATCTAGGATTCCCTCAAATTGGTTAGCCTATTAAGTAACCTTTTGGACCCAATTCAATTGGGTTAGGAGTTAGGTTAGCCTACACATGCTAGCATGTAATCTAGCTAACCAATTAGGATCCCGTGACCCTAATAAAATATCAATTGATTTCATAAGTCAATTCCCTAATGTGTGTGATCCTTTGGGTTCCACATCTAGCCAGCAGTAGATGTAGGTCCAAGTCAATTCGATCCAATCGGATCCGATTGATCAAATTAAGTCAAATTGAGCTGACCTAAGTTGCCATTCGAACTAGCTTTCGAATTGACTCATGATCCAATCGAATTGATTCATGAAAACCTACAAGACATGATTGACGTCTAGCAACGTGTCATGCCTACCCGGAAAATGAGAAATTTGGTAAAAAATACCAAAATACCCTTCAGTGAAAAGTTACGGTGCAATTCAATCTTTCGATCTCTCTTTATCCCAAATAAGTGATGGATATGAATAATTACCAAACCCTAATAATTAATCATTTCGAATCTCATTTCAATAATAAAGACTCTGTTGATGATTGATTAGAAATCACTTCTAATCACATCCTGCTTTGATCAAAGACTCCCTGAATCATCAATCGAAGAGATTACATGGAATAACATTTTCTCTTACTAGGAATGATCGATTCTTTGTTGATCCACTCACATCCTTCATACACCTTCCCCCATATCCGAGAACACCCTTTACATGACTCAATGTCATGTACTAGTATGAACTAAAACATGGCTTAATGTGCATAAGGAACCATGGTGATCTAAAGTCTAAAGATCACTTACACAATTTCCACTATGAGAACTATCTCTTGACAAGTAGTAAGACTTCCATAAGATATTCTCAGTGCGGATCAGTTGGGTGAACTCATACCCTAACGAGCACCCTTATCCCTGAATTAGTGTCTCTACACAAGTGGCAGTGAGACCAACTACCCTCTCCTTCGAGCATACATAGGATAAGCTAGTCTTTCCAGAAATATCGATCCCCGAATCGATGATCCAACGACTAGGAACATTTTAAATTAAAATTTATAAGAACTTAGGTCTCACCATTATGATCTTCATCATAATCCTAATTTCTTTGCCATAATCTATGAAGTTCATCATAATCTTAAATAAGACACAGCAGTATGATGAAACACAATACCTTTTATTAGTTCAATAATGTTATACAAGAGTTGGAATATTACAAAAATGCTCTCACAAAGATTGGCTTTTAGGGTACTTTTCTTTCAATAAGGACTTCTCAAGCATAAAGCAAACCCTAGCTTTCTTGGGTCGGATATCTATGTCCAAGCATCCTAAATCACAAGTCCTGGCTAATAGATTTTGCAATGCCCATTGGTGCTTCATTGATAGTCAACTACATTACCTCCATCTCCACAGTTTGCAATGTTTTAAGATTTTATGATCTTCTACCCCCTCCATCTAGCATAACAAAATTATGTGCTCTTTTTTGTTTTTTTGGTGATGAAAATTATGCGCTCTTTGATGCTTCAAATATTATGCATCTACACGGAATCAGCAAATTCCATGCAGAAATTCACTTGGAGAAGGAACAGCCCTTTCCATTCTCTTGAATTACAACAAAATCGTGAAACATAATCACCAAACAACCATGATAAGGCACATATCTAACCAACAAATTAATACTATGAATTTTAGGATTTCATATTGCTGCACAAACAAAGAATATCACTGATTCTAGAATAACTTATAAAAATCATTATGATTAGATTATTTTCATCCAAAGCAGGGCAACAACTGTTTTTACCTATAGGGACTCAAGATTGCTGCAGGGATCTTCAATTTACGTGAGAGAGGCCTCCAAGGCTTGCTCATCAGCTCTGATGGCTGTCCATCTCCTCCATTCTCACCATCACCTCCACTCTCCTTGGGCCAGATCGCGTTTCCATACCCATAGGTTCCCTTTGTCTCGAACAACCATCGGTTGTGATCCCAGTCACCAGTTTGGCCCTGGGTCAACTTTGTGAGACTTCATCAATGACAGCCTCCTCTCCATCCTCGACACCCCAGGGGGTGGTGGTGCCAGTGAGAGCTGCCGCCGTGCAGGCCCAGCATTATTCATCACCTCCTCCAAGTCCGTAGCTTTATATGGCTCCTTGCATCCTGGGCAGACCGCACCACCACCCTTCACCGCATCTGCGAAGCAGTCGGCGCAGATCTTGAAGTCACACTCACAAGGGAGAATGTCATTGCCACGCTCATCAGTCAGGACCTTGGAGTCGCAACCCATGATTGCACAAGAAGAGCCTTTGGCACCAGCCATCTGGGGGTGCATAGCCTCCGACTCGATCACCTTATCCATTAAATGAGCACGGGTGACGCTGTTGAATCCACCAGTGAAGAGGGAATTGGACACATACTGCTCCTCAACCTTGGCAGAGATTGTCTGGTCCATCGTCACCTCCATCGGTTGGTTGTCCGGCGTTGGCGGGATGGTGACATGGTAATTCAGAAACTCGGAGAATTCACCACTCAGCTCGCTGTCAAGATCATCCCTTGAATAGCTGATGTAGCGGCCAGACTGCGTCCGCCGTCCGAAGGTGACGCTGGGTGCGGCGGTAGCTTGTTGCCACCCTGCTGCAGCTCGACCCCGGACGCCGACATCCGAGCAGATCGGCTGCTCCTGAGAGCACCGTTTGAAGCCATATCTATCCGCCTGGTCGTATATATCTCAACGTATCTAAAATTCCACAAATAAATATCACAGCTTGCTCTTTATAAAGATCGCAGCATGTCTGAGCAGATTAATACTGAAAATCCTAAGATGCAGAGGAATCTAGCTTACCATAAGGAGAGCTTCAAGATTCAAACTTTAGCCCAAAAAAACATTAAAAAAACGAGAATATCGCTCACTCGAGCGAAAGATAAGCAATCTGCGGATTTCAGAACCGGAAGTTTCTTAAAGATCAAACAGATTGCTTAAAATTCGATTTTTCTTTTTCTGAGATAACAATATAAGTATACAAGAAAGGAACATCGATCACCAACCTTAGGATTTCGAAATGTGGAATCCGAGCTAGTTCCTTATCGAATTGAATCTGAGGATACGACCGGAACCAAACACCAGAGGCTTATAACGAAAGGATTTATACCAGATCACGACCGATTCTCCACTTGGAATGGGCAATAAGAGACAGCAGAATGGATCCACTCCCTCTGACGTATCTTCTCTCTCTATCCGCCTCTTGCCTCTGTCCTCGTTGTGGGAAGCGTTCAAACAACACGAGCTCAAGAAGGGATACAACTGGACGGAGACCTGAGACCAGGTCCAAGTGCCGCAAGAGTCCAAGCCTTACAAGCCACCGGCAGCCATTTTTTTATTCCTGAAAGCCTTCCGCGGAGGCGACGATGATCGATAAGATTGAGCCCCGGAGACGATCGCCGGCGGTCCAAAGTTGGGCGCTTGGAATATGTTTAGTGTCTTTGGGGACCGAGAACAAAAGAAAAAGATAAAGCGACCTGGGAGATTAAAGAGTCTTCCTTGCTTTCAAGGAAGGGAAGAGATATTTTTATTTTACCTTCCGGTTTCGTATTTATTTTTATCCGCCTTTCTTTTTATGTTATTGCAAGAAAACCGATGGATTGGCGGAGCCCAAGGGGCGAACGGAGGCATACGGACCGGCCGTCTCTTTCTGTGCACGAACAGCAAACACACATGGTAGATCACGTGGTCTGACGTGGACATTCAGCAATTGTTCCACACGCCGGTTGGTCGGGGGGGGGGGAGAGTTGGTGGGGACGCGGGGATGGTGAGCTGGGAGATGGCTGGAGGATACCGAAGATTCGCCTCGGTATGCTACAGTGGAGAATGCCCCCTATGTGGATGGAATTACGGAAGTGGCATTCAGGATTGATCGGTGGCGTGCGAAGTCGGATAACTCTCAGCACCACGCGTTAGACAACGGAAAGGGCCCACCACCCGCGGTGCCTTTTGAGCTTTCGGTTTAACCCTACGTATATTTTGCTGTGGCCATTTCATTCCACCTCGGTGAGACCGTAACTAAGTTAAATCAATGGCAGGTAATCAGGTATGGATAGATCGCTGGATAACCCCCAACATTTTAGTATCAAAAAGTATATGGATAACTGCTCAAGAGATATAGCTATCATCAAGTAGTTGCAAGCCTTCAAATAAATACTTGCTCGGTGTTGGTGCTGAATCCCTACCAGCTGGATGGAGTGGCTCGTCCGCTGGTTCATCATCGCCAGGAATCTACAAAATAGATTTCCTAATTAGAAATCTTCCGGTGGAGACATTCCGATATCAAAATCAGCAAAAATTCAGACAGCAGAATGAAAAACTTGAAAGCAAAGAGGGAAAGGAAAGAATTCGAATTTTTGGGAATGAGTTTAGCTTATGTCGAGTGTCCTCTCTTACCATATTTATAGGCTCCAACGTAACTACTTACGGTTATGGAAGTTGGCAAACACAACCTCCTTATAACTGTAAGTAGTGGCGGTCGGAAAATCAGTTATTTCGGAGCCTATCCAATCTGAAGATTTCGACCATGTGGGTGGTTGCAACAATCAAAACAGACTTCAACTGATTCGGGGTTGGAAAAGCCCATATGTTTAATATGCCTCTATTTTTTAGAGTAGATATGAAGTGAGCTCAACATTCTCTTTAGTAGCGCTTCTAAAGGGAATGTTAGCTATACATTTCAGAAGAGTTTTTTTTGAAAATAACAAGAAAGATAAATACTTACAGTCTTGAATACGAGATACATGCTCTTCAGATTATGTTGAAGGAATAAAGCCGAAGATGTTCAATTGAAAGGCTTGGCATTCGGACCAAGACAACAATACGAAGCCAAGACATAAGGTTAATAATCTTGGCTTCTGGACCAAGAAAAAGATATGAAACTGGAGATATAAAGATTGTTAGGCATGGTCTTCGGACCAGATAAAGATACGAAGCCGGAGATATAAAGACGTTAGGCATACTCTTTGGACCAAGAAAAAGATACGAAGCCAGAGACATAAAGATGTTAGGCATGGTCTTCGGACCAAGATAAAGATACGAAGCCGGAGATATAAAGATTGTTAAGCATGGTCTTCGGCCAAGATAAAGATACGAAGCCAGAGACATAAAAACGTTAGGCATACTCTTCGGACCAAGAAAAAGATATTAAGCCAGAGACATAGAACATCCTTTTGTAGATCAGAATCTTTATTGAGTCCAGGAGATATTTTCCTTTGCATATTGATTTGACCATAATTCAAAAAATTGAAATTGGTTCAAAGAATAGCTCAACAATTAATTTAAAAAAATAGGATATTATAACACTCGGTATTAATTATTCGATATCGATTATTTATCAAATTAATGAACATCATCAATCAAAAAAAAATGAAACATTCGATTTAGGTTAATCAAATTATCGGTTATGAAGGACATAATAAAGCTTACTTCACCATCAACAAGAAGAAACTAACGAAAAAAAGAGAAACATGCCAAATAGCTGCTCCTTTCTAAGCCAAGTAGCTGTTAATACATCAAGATTCGGTGATCTAGCATAGTAACCAGGTTTCAACCCTCTCCAGACATGTATCAACTAGCTCAAGTGACAAGACTACCCTCCAACATCTCATCACGTGGACTCGAATGTGCATGCCCACCAATTTCCTATATGCACGTCAACCATTGTCAGCTTGCTTAGTCCACCCGTCCATGCATGCTCCCGGAATGGTATCATTAATGATTCACTGCTTGAGAAATGCTTTACCGCAGGAACGTGTTGTGCTAGCTGATATATCAGGATTCGGTGGTCCAGCATAACAACCATACTCCAACCCTCTCCAGACATGCATCAGCTAGCTCAGGTGGCGAGGTGACCTCCCAACACCTTATCATGTGAACTTAAAGGTGCATGCACATCAATCATCGCCGACCTGCTCAATCCACCTATCCACGTGTGCTCCCGATGTGGTGATCATTAATATTTGCCAACTAAGAAACACCCTATCATAGGGACATGTCGTGTCGCCACTACTCTCTACCACACCTACCATGGCATGGTTCCCCACTCCGAGCATACCTATAGCAGTTAGAACACGTTAGCTATCATCTCCTATTTTTAGGTGTTAGGTATATGTCTATAACTTGGTTTCTACTAACCCTCCAGGTAAGAAGGCCAAAGTCGAAGCAGAGTGTGTACACAAGAAGAAGAACAAAGGGAGACAATGGAGATGGAACCAAGAGCCCACTCTTCTCAAAAGCTACCTCCTTCCATCACAAAGAAACCCTCTTCTTGCGCTCTCACCAACGCACACCTCAAGCTCTCTGGATTGAGTCTTCCATAAGCTCGCCACCTGAATGAGATCCTATGGGTCGTTCATGCACACTTCCCATTTTCTCTAAAGTACTTCAACTTCCATGACTCCACTCATCTATGTTCCATCCACTAGGAAGCAGGATTCAAAAGCACTAAAGTCCCCTTCCTCCACATATTTCATTATGTCTCCTCTATCTCTCCTTTGCTTCTTCTCTAGCTCCACTCCTACTCTTACTTTAAGTCTAGAGGAGACTCTAAGCATCCTCTATTTGCCTCTCCAGGAAACTGACTTAGGTATCAGAGGGTCCACTACAAGGAACCCACCCCCAATGTGTTGGACTTTTTAGTCTCTCTATCTTGCAAGATCGACTGCCAGTAATATGATCTTGTGAGACCCCCCAGCTCCTCATTAGCATCTACTCCTACTTCAATCTTGTGCTAGCTGAGCCCGAGTCAACACCACCTCCCAGAGATCTACAACAAATTGGCATTAGAGGAAGGGTTGTGCATCTAAAAACTTTATTGAGGATTGGAGTTTATCTCTGTTTTCACTTTGCCCTTTGTTCACGTTGTGGCCAAGGGAAAGAGGGCCATCATGTCTGCCCCTGCTGAGGCATCAGTGGCCTTGGCCACCCCCTCTCAGCTCCCACTGAAAGGAGAGGTAAGGCATCCGGATGCTCCAACTGTCACCATCAAGTAGTTCCAGTAGCTCTCCCAACAAGTTCAGGTACTGACAACCTTAGTACAGAGTCTTCAGTAGGTCCCGTCTAAGCTCAAGGCAGAGCCCACCTGCCATCCATCCACCTCATGCCTGCCTTCCCCTAGGTAGGGACAATAGCCTGCGGCAAGCCTAGGGTGTAGATCGAGGCTGGGGTCACCCTTGCTGCAGAGTTGGGCATTCCTTGCATGAGATGGCCAACTTAGAGAGCAAGGCAAGCTACCCCTCGAGCCTCGCCTCAACCTGCTACATCTCGAAGTCACCCCTCCCACAGGGAGCCGAGTGAGGTGTGCCCATTTAACTCTTTTATTTCTATTTTTGGTTCCTCCACATAAGTGATTTACTGAAGGAGTCTTCAAGCCCTCACCCCACCTGGCGATGTAGGCGGCAAGGTAAGCTGGCTCGCATATTCCAGTAGGTGGACGGCTAATTGAGAGAGCTTCGCCAACATAATCTGACTTGAGGTGGCAAGCCCCAATTCATAGTTCACCCCCCATTCTCTTGCAAGATTATGGAGGAATCAGTGCCCCACCGCTTCAAGGCTCCTGTCATGGAGGCCTATGATGGCACTTTTGATCCGTTTGACCACCTGAAAGCTTCAAGTTCCTTATGCTTCTCTAAGGGGCATCGAATGCCCTCATGTGTAAGACCTTCCTTACTACCTTTAGGGAAATGGCAAGAGAATGGTATACTAGACTTCAGTTGGGGTTGATCTGATCCTTCAAAGAGCTTGGCCAAAATTCATGGCCCAATTCTAGAGCAACAAGAGACTAGATCGAGGCTTTGACTTCCTCTTCCAAATCAAACAAGAGGAAGGCAGTCCCTCTGCCACTACATGGGTCACTTTAAAGCAGCCATGCTAGAGGTCCGTGGCCTCAAATCCTCTATCACCATGTTAGCCTTGAAGAGAGGGCTACATAGAGGCTGCTTCTACTTCACTCTCTCTAAGGGGTTTCCTCGAAGCCTTCTTGAGCTTTTGGTCCATGCAGAAAAGTATATCAATGCTGAAGAAGGCATGGTGGAGAAGCGGAAGGGAAAGGGGGATCAGAAATGTCCTCAAGAAGATGCTCCCATCTAGCCCTTCCCCAGCAGTAGTAGTAGAAAAAAAAGCGGGACAAGGAGTCCCGTCACTAATCCAGAAGCCCCAGGCTACCTCGCTAGTAGGACTTCACTCTCTTGAATGCCCCCCTAAGGATAGATCCTCATGGAAATCAAGGGTCAGGACTTTGTCTAGTTACCAAGGAAGATGAACAAAAAGGCTCGAAAGAATCCCAAAAAATATTATCAATTTCACTAGGACCATGGGCATGATACTGAAGACTGTATTTCCTTGAAAAAGAAGATCGAGTCATTGATTCAGCAAGGCTACCTGCACAGTTACATCGATCAGCCTCGTGCTTTGGAGGTGGCTGGTATGAAATCCCTGTTGGCAACTGAACCCTTTGCAGAGAGAAGAATCCATGTCAAAACAATCTCTAGCTGATTAGCCACTAGGGGCAAGTTCCTTTGGATAACAAGCATATGCCAAGGTGGCCCAGGTGAAGATTTCCTAGTCCAAGCACTAGAGGGCTAGAGAGGAGCCTATCTGTTGAAAAATCTAGGCTATTTCATGCATGCATTTTAAAAATTTATGAAATATAAATATAACAGAAACTACAAAATTGAACTATTTAATCTAGTTATGCAATAAAGTATTTCTTTAAATAGCCTACATAGGATCATGACATGATAATATGCATATAAAAGCAAGTTGAAATATAAAATGAATACAAACCTGATGCTGTAGACTCTATCTATAGCCAATGAGATCAACAACTTATTATTTTCTTGTGAGTGGTCAACGATCGCCATTGTTGGAAGGTTTTGGTAAAAAACTCTTCAAGCCATATAGTGGTCTAGCCTCTATAAGTAATCCACACAGGAGCTCTTGCCTGATCAACTCCCTTGGAGTGTTAGCTTCTTTGAAACCTTGATGGATAATCTTTCTTCTTATTTTGGATGCCGAGACACTCCTAGAATCAAAGAAAAACTTGCTAGAGGATAGAATTTTTAGGTGAAACTCATTTCTCAAGCCTAGACAATCTAGAAACCTAGCCCAGGAGATACTCTTTTTTCTTGAATACAAGCCTCCACACACCCCACTCTATCTTAGAATAGAATGAACCCTCTATTCTTTTCTAAGCCTTTTCTCTAGCCTTCTTCTTATCCACACTCACATCCCATTCCACGTCCACCAGCAACATATTTTAATAGGTTCCCAAGTGGTTAGGAGGGTTAGAGAGATAGGGAGAGATAGAAGGAGATAATAGAGGAGAGATATTGGGAGAGGTTTCTAACCACTTGAATTCAAAATTGAAGTATTTAAATTCAAAATTCAGGTTTGAATTTAAATTTAAAAATTTATTTAATTTACATTCAAAACATGGGCTAGGATATTTGAGTTAGGTCCAAACTAATTGGACTCAAGCTTAAACCAAATCTTATTTGGCTTGACCTAATCATATTGTTCAATCAAATTAAGCTAACCAGTAATCTAATTTTCGACTAATGTTCTAATAATTTATCAACTTTTAGTGAAAATATTATTACAACTTTGCAATATGATGAGTCAACACTTGAAAAAACTCCAAGTGTCAGCTCACCAAAGTGTCAACACCTGGAAGTGCCGACTCAAGTTCAAGTATCAATTAAATTAATAATTGAATCTTGAAACAATTCTCTCATCATTGACCAGATATCAGATCAAGTAGAAACTCCTATTATTTATGACCTCATAGATTTGAACACTAAGTCAATAGCATAGGAACAATTCTTGTACCAATTAAAATCAATATTTAGCAATGACACCCAACATCCGATAGGTCAAAAGTTGTAAAGCAACATCAAGAATCTCTATCATATAGTTACCATATATTCATCTCTTTGATCCTTAATGCTTAGGATGACTTAAAGATTTAATTGCTAACCTTAAAATAGTACATCAATAATGTGTCTTAATATTATAAATTCTAACTCCTCATAAGAACTATCTTGACCAAAGCTTTGCTAAATTGAAACATAATGAGACATTAACTCTAACATTTGGAGGGATCAATTCCATCTTAAATCATACACCGACTTCAAAGTACTTGACTATATGCAGAAACCTTTTGTTACTAGATTAAAAATCATTAGTGCGGTTATAGTGTTACTTGTAAGTCACCATGGTAATTTCAGGTCCGAGGGATATTTATATCCATATCCCTTCGTGAACAATACTTGGTAGAAGAGTGCTCCGCGAGTGGGTTACATTCAATGAAATGTCCTACACTTCATCTGCATGCCATATCAGTGTCTCCACGCTCCTTAGTTAATAGGACAACCAATCCATATGGCACACAATAACCTACACTTGATACTCCATCATCCTATAATAATATATCATTTGGTAGTGAACAAGTTTTAAGAACCATACGATAAATCCTGTCTTTATCATAAAAGACTATCGTTCTAAGGACTTTATCACACGAGAAGTCATTACAAGAAGATGAAATGTGATGAACTACTAAAAATACTTTTATCATAATAGTTTATATACAAGATCAACTATCTACAAGTTAGATAATTAGGATTAGGACACAATTTCCAACAACTTCCACTTGGACTAAAGCTAATTAGAATAGTATCTAATGCCCATCTTCCATTTGTGATCATCGAACTCTTTGATTTCGAGAGCTTTAGTAAATGGATTGGCCAAGTTCTCATTTTCATCGATCTTCTAAAGCTCGACATCATCTCATTTCATAATTTCTTATACAAGATGAAAGTGATGCAAAATGTGCTTGGTGCATTGATGGGACTTCGGCTCTTTAGTGCTATCATAATACAAGAGAACTTAACCATCAAGAAAGGATGCCACTCCCAACTCATCGAGAAACTTTCGTAACCATACAACTTTCTTTGTTGCATCTAATGCCGCAATATTCTGCCTGCCTTGCAAACTAATCTGCTATAGTGTGCTGCTTAAAACTTTTCTAATAGATCGCTCCACCATTTAGGATAAAGACAAAGCCCAACATATTCTTGCTATCATTCCTATCTAACTAAAAACTGAAATCAGTATATCCTATAAATTTTAATTTAGGTTCTTTATAAATGAACCATTGGTCTTTAGTATTTCACAAATACTTGAGGATAGTTTTCATTACCTTCCAATGGGACTCATCTGAGTCAGATTAGTATCTACTCACTATCTCTAGTGAGTATGCCATGTTTGGTCTCATATATGTAATGGCATATATAATAGAACCCACAATCAAAGCATATGGAATCCTACTCATATGCTCTCTCTTTTCGGAGTTGTCATATAACCCTTCTTGGAGAGAAAATTTCATGGCCTATCGAAAGATATCATTTCTTAAATTTTTCATACTGAACTGCTTCAACACAGTATCGATGTACATAAACTGGGACAATCCCAGTAGTTTTCTAAATCTATCTCAATACATTTTCATTCCTAGGATGTAATAAGCTTCACCCAAGTCCTTCAAGAGAATGATCTAACAACCAGACTTTTATTCCCTATAGTGCAGCGATGTCACTACCAATAAAAGAATATCATCTATATATAGCACAAGGAATACTACCATAGAACCATTAGCCCACTTATAAATATAGGGTTTCTCTCTATTCTTAATAAATAGGGATGGCAATAAAAAACCAATCTTGTTACCCGACCTGGCCCACCTGGCAACCTGAATGGGTCAGGTGTCAATATTTTAACTAGATTTGAGCTAGATTTGGATAAAATTTGAATATTTAACTTTGAATTTGGACTGAGACTGGATAGATATGCAACCAAGCCAAGCCCATCAAAAATATTTTAATATTTTAATATAAGTATATATATTATATTAACATATTTTATCAATTATCATCTATTAGTTATTAAATCCTATAAGATAATCTGAATTTTATTTTGATTGAATATGGAACTAAGTGTTGTTAACTAAAACTATAGCTAAATTTTATTTGTTTAAGGTAGTTATGATTTATGGAATGGTAATATAGCTTTAGAGTTAGCAAAAATTAAAAAAATAGTTCAATGTAACTTAATTGGGTTGGGCTAGGTAAACCTGAATTATCCAACACCTGATTAAGATAGATTCAAATAGAAAAACTCAGTCCTGATAGTGTTTGGACTAGGTTTAGATAGTTTATTGGATATTTGGATTTAGATTTGGGTACTTAGAAACCCATCTCAAACCTGGCTCATGCCATCCCTATTAACGAGGCCATGCATTTTGATTATCTTATCAAAATGCATATTTCAACTCTAAGATACCTGCTTCGATCCATAAATAGACTTCTAAAGCTTGCATATCTTAGACTCATCTATGGATGTGAACCCTTCAGGTTGCATCATATCATATCCTCATCCAGCTCTCCATTTAGAAAGGCTATTCGAATATCCATTTGCCAAATTTCATAGTCAAAGTATATAGTCAAAGCAAGCATAATCCAAATAGACTTAAGAATTACCATAAGATAAAATATCTTATCATAGTCAATACCATAATGTTGATGATACCCCTTTGCAATCAAATAGGCTTTATAGGTCTCCACTTACCCGTTTGCATCCCATTTCCTTTTGAAAATCTATTTACACCTAATGGATTATATCCCTTAATGTGGATCAACAAGTGTCCTATATTGTTGATCTCCATGGACTTCATTTTGGATTTCATGGCTCCAAGCCACTTATTGGAGTCAGATCTTAGCATGGCATCTATGTAGGTGATGAGATTCTCATTATTTTCATCGAGCTCAATAGGATCACCATCCCGGATCGAGAAACCATAGTATCTATCTAGCTGACATAGTACTCTACCAGATCTCCTTAATGATTCCTTTATGGGCTTTAGGTTTAATAATCAAAGCTAGTTCTATAATATCCCTTAAATGTATCAATTCATCTACCTATTGAACTTCACTAAGTTCAATCTTAGAAGCTTTAATTCCTTCTCTAAGGAACTCCTTTTTCAAAAAGGTAGCTTTAATATTGATGAACAACTTTTGTTCCTCAGCAAGGTAGAAGTAATAGCCATTAGACTCTTTGGGATACCAAACAAATAGGTATTTATCAAACTTGGTCCAAGCTTATCTATTTATAAATGCTTGACATAAGTCGAGCAACCACAAACCCCCAAGGTGTGAGTGTTTGCATACACCTTGTCCATATCTGATATGATGTTTTATTAATAGACTTGCTTGGAACATTATTAAGATATAATAGGCTGACTCAAGAGCAAATCTCTAAAAGGAGATTGATAAATTAGTAAAGCCCATCATGGACCAAACCATGTCCAACAGGATTTGATTCCTCCTTTTAGACACTCTACTGAGTTGGGGTATCCTTGGAGGAATCAATTGAGAGAGAATTTGATTTTCTCCTAGATATGTCAGAAACTTACTGTTGACTCCATTATTGATTTGATAATAAGCAAAACGGTTAAGTATAAGTTGAGTACTAATGGTTTCCTTGAAGTATATTTTTTATTGAAAAGGTGCTCATAAATTTGAAGAAGCTTGTTTGATTGAAGAAGGCAAGTTTATATGAAAAGAATTGCTCAAAGAGAACCTGGAATGTCAAAGGTTGCTTGAATGGACAATTGAGTTAAGTAGAAATCTGGTTCAGCACAAGTTCAAGAATTTTTGAGAAGATTTCAATAAGGTGTCGACTCAAAGTGTCAACACATGATACCAAGTATCGACACATGGAGATGAAGTGTCGACTCAAGCCGGTACGCAAAGAATGTTTCAAATGGTACAGCTAAAGTGTCGATACATGGACCTGAAGTGTCGACTCAAAGTGTCGACACATGGATCCTCTAATACAGCGGAAGGCTGACGTGTGACCCATAACAAGTGCCATGTTAGGAAAATCGCCATGGTGGACACCCCGCCTCGGATTCCTTCGCCGAGCTGGGCTCTCCTGATCTGTCGGAGTCGAGCTCCGTCCTCCGCCAGGTCGGCGCCCACAAGCTCGGGTCACCTAGGCCAGAGCCACGCGACCCCCTTCACTAGAGCGAGCCCCTTCAAGGTCGAGCCCTCTGGGCAGGGGTCATGCGCTGACCTCCTTCGCCAGGTCGGTGCCCGCGAGCCCGGGTCGCCTAGGCCAGAGCCAAGCGACCCCCTTCACTAGAGCAGGCCCCTCCCAGGTCGTGCTTTCTGAGCAGGAGTTGAGCCCTCCTCCTCTAGCCCAAGCTTCTCCAAAGTCGAGGTCAGGCCCCCTCCGGGTCGGAGCCAAGTTCCAGCTCTCCAGCTCGGCGAACGACTCGGACAGCGCTGCTGGTCTCCAAAAGAGTGGAGCCACCTCCCCGAGGCACTGGCGGGCCACCCGAGGGCCATAAAGAAGCACCCGTCAAATCATAATAATTGCTTGTGGGTGCCACTTACACCAAGAGAGGGAGGAGTTTCCCCTAATTAAGTCACTGCCAGGGTTTCTAGAATGGACACCAGAAGGAATGTTAGAATGCACAGTAGTTTTCTCCCCACCAACCAGGAAAGACGTTCGGTCCATGGCACGGAACGCTCCACACGCTCCTAACAGTACGCATTGGGAGAGACGTCCCATTTGTAGCATGGAGCACCACCGCACGTGCCTGACAGTACAAGGGAGATCCCGATGTAGGTATCTGGTGACTGCCCCGACTAGAAAGAACCTTCGACACGCTCGGAGAAAAGGGGGGTAACAATCATAACCTCTATCTCAACACACAAAAGAAAACCTCAAGCAAGTAGTGGAGGAGAAGGCCATGTAGAGAATCCCTCTAGCTCGGCTACCATCCTCCCGACACGTTTGCACCCATTTTTACATTACTCACTCCTCCTAGCATGGAGTCCATCGAGATGGGCTCGATTAGGAGGATCTGTTTCCTGGATCGTTACTGATTTGATTATCGGAGTGCCCCCGCCGGAACTCCCGCCCTGGTTACTAACCCCGTTTTTGCAGGTTCAAAGGAGTAGGACATCCTAAGAGCTCAAGAGGGGCGATCCGACCTCGACAACATCTACATGCCACAACGATCTTGGCGACAACATATTGGCGCTCTAGGTAGGGGACAGAGCGATCTTTGATCCAGCTTGAGCACCCCCCCATAAGTAGCTTAAAGGAAGGATGGTGATGACACGGGCAAGAGAGGTCTCCACCAGTCATGTGGGAGACTCCCCTTCCCAAGGAAACCCGCACAACCTAGAGGTGGAACCACCCACTTCAGCTCAACCACTTCTAGTGGAATCCCAGTTGTCTGCACTCACCCAGTAGGTGTAGTCCTTACCATGGCAGTGCGCCAGCTCCAGCATCAGCACCGATCCTTGGCTACTCACCAGCAGCCAGGGACCCCTGCAGCCTATGCCGCGGCACCCCGTGATAGCTTGCATTCCTTCCAAGGAAGGCCTTCACAGCTACGAGCCATCACTGGCAACCGGAGTAGCCAGCAAACTCTGGTGAAAAGACAACGAGCTAGGTCTGCCGACAGGGAGAGCCGCTCACCAAATCTTGAATGGGTAGTATTCAAACCCCGTCGAGGCAGAAAGAGCAAGACCCCTTGCTATGAACATCATGCTCCCATGCCACCTTCTCCATCTCCTTCGACGGAGGGGTCCATTGATGAAGCCATCAGGTGCACGATGGAGAAACGCCTGGAGGAGCATGACCACAGGCTGGCGAAGCTATCCCGCTGGTTTGCCAATCTACCGGGCTCCATTAGCGAGCCGGTGGGCTACGACGCCCATCCCCCTTTCTCTCGAGAAGTCCAAGAAGAGTCGATCCCAGATCGGTTCCATATGCCATAGGTGGAACCTTATGATGGTACCACGGACCTCCTGGACCACCTGCAAAGCTACAGGGCCCTCATGAAGGTCCAGGGGGCCACCGATGCTCTCCTTTGCATCGCCTTTCCTGCCACTCTCTGGAAGGCAACCCGGGTGTGGTTCACCCATCTGGAACCGAAGAGCATCAACTCCTTTGTCCAGTTGGGACAGAAGTTCGTGGCCCACTTTGATGCCTGTCGAAAGGTGCCACGAGAGGCAGACAACCTCTTCTCCATCAGGCAGCAAGACTGTGAATCCCTACGGGACTACGTGACCCATTTCAAGGCTACTGCATTGGAGATCTACAATCTCGAGGAGCCCATCGCCATGTTGGCTCTGAAGCGAGGACTCGGGACCTCCTGCCTGACTTACTCGCTTGATAAGAAGCCCCCAAAGAGCTACTCTGAGCTCCTCCTTCGAGCCCAAATGTACATCCACGCTGAGGAGGTGGATTGTACGAGGCGGGAGCTCGACGGGAAGCCACTGAAGAAACCAATTCCCATCGAGATGTCCGGCACGCGGAAGCTGGGGCCTCCAGCTTCGAGCTTCCAGCAGGGAACGAGGATGAGAAGCACTCCCATTACCGAGGGGAGTTACACCCCCTTCCTCGCCCCAAAGATGAATATCCTCATGGAGATCGAAGGTGAGCCCTACCTGAAGCGCCACCTCCAATGAAGCCATCCGCTAGCTGTAATAAAATGAAGTATTGTCGTTTCCACCGCGACCAAGGTCATGACACCGAGGAATGTTGTAACCTCAAATGGAAAATCGAAGAACTCATTAGGAGGGGTTACCTCAAAAGGTTTGTGGGGGGCAGACCTCAAGCAGAATCTCAGGCGCTCGTTGCTCTCTCGCTAGCTCCATGGTCGATAATACCCTTACCGGGAAGCCAGTTGGGGTGATATGCTGGGGGGCTGAGGTGCATTCAAGAAGGCTCAGGGGGCAGGACATTCTGAAAATGTACTCCCTTTTATAAGGGAGGGGGGAGATCAGGGAAAAAATATAAATAATGATGCCATGGTCGTCGAGATGACGATCGCGAAGCATCCTGTAAAATGCATCATGGTTGATAGTAGAAGCTCCACAGATGTGCTTTTCTATGATGCTTTCTCTAGAATGAACCTTTCCTCAACTCAGCTCAGACCTGTGCACACCCCCTTGTTGGTTTCACGGGTGACTCTGTAAGGGTGGGGGATAAATTACTCTCCCAGTCACCATCGGGACCCCACCTCGACTGAGCACCGTCATGATGACCTTCATGGTTGTCAGGCTTCCTTCAACCTATAACGTGGTCCTTGGCCGACCCTGGCTTAACCTACTCGATGCCATCGTCTCCACCAAGAGACCGCTTGTACAGTTCCCAACTTTTTACGACGTCGGGGAGATGAGGGGAACACCCCAACCGATGCAGCACTGCTTCCAAACCCTCCCCGGGGCTAAGGCCCTCGAGGATGATCCCAGGGTGGATGAGCTCGACCAAAGGGCCCAAGACCCTAGGGGAGGCCCGGCTGAACGGCAGCTCTCCTACCCACTCGGAGACAATCCTGCGAAGATGGTGCAAATCAGGGCCCAGCTGCAGGATGAGGAGAGGGCACACCTTTTGGAGTTCCTACGGACGAATGCAGATGTGTTCGCTTGGACAGTGGTAGACATGCCAGGTATCCCCCCAATATCATCATCCACAAGCTGAGCATTGACCCAAGGCACCGGCTAGTTCGGTAAAAGAAGAGAAGCTTTGCCTCGGAGAGGCAGGCGGCCATCAATGAGGAAGTGGACAAACTCTTCTCCACCGGCTTCGTTCGGGAGGTTCAATATCCGAGCTGGTTGGCGAACGTGGTGATGGTAAACAAGAGCAATGGCAAATGGAGGATATGTGTGGACTACACCGACCTCAACAAGGCATGCCCGAAGGATAGCTTCCCCTTACTGAAGATCGACCAATTGGTGGATGCCACCTCAAGGCACAGGCTCCTCTCCTTTATGGATGCATTCTTCGGATACAATTAGATCCGGATGCACCCAAAAGATGAGGAGCACACTGCCTTCATCACCGACCAAGGAACACACTATTACAGGATGATGCCCTTTGGTTTAAAGAATGCCGGGGCCACGTATCAGCATCTGGTCAACAGAGTCTTCAAGGACCAGATTAGCTGGAATATGCAGGTATATATGGACGACATGCTTATCATGAGCAAGCCGAACTCGGACCACTTCGCTAACCTCATCGAAGCCTTTCACAACCTTTGAAAGCATCAGATGAAGCTGAACCAGATGAAGTGCGCCTTTGGAGTAGCGGTGGGAAAGATCCTTAACTTCATGGTCACTCAAAGGGGGATTGAAGCCAACCCAGAGAAGGTCCAGGCGATCGTAGACATGGAGCACCCAGTATCCAAGAAGCAGTTCTAGTGCTTGACGGGGCGGATCACAGCACTGAGCCAGTTCATCTCGAGGTTGGCTGATCGCTGCCTCACTTTCTTCAAGGCGCTGCACAAGATGCACGGCTTCACTTGGATGAAGGAGTGCAGAACGGCCTTCGCAGGTTTGAAGGAGTTCCTGGCCTCTCCTTCGATGCTCTCTAGATCGGAGGGAGGGGAGGAGCTCCTGCTTTATTTGGCGGTCACACCCAGAGTAGTCAGCTCGGTCCTCGTCCGCATAGACAAGGATGGGTCCCAGAAGCCAGTGTATTACACTAGCAAAATTCTTCACGATGAGGAGGTCAGGTATACTCGCTCCGAAAAACTTATTTTTGCACTAATAATGAATGCTAAGCACCTCAGGCCCTACTTTCAAGCACACCCCATCATGGTCGTAACAGACCAGCCGCTGAGGACCATCCTTAGCCACCCCGAGACCTCCAGGAGATTGGCCAAGTGGTCCCTGCTCCTGAGCGAGTTCGATATAGCATATCGACCAAGGTCTTCGTAGAAGGCCCAAGTCCTAGCTGACTTCGTGGTCGAATGCATAGGGCTCACCGAGGAGCTAGAGCGGATAATGACGGAGCCCCAAGTGGAGCTTGGACCTAAGGAGGAGCCCTGGATCCTCCACATGGATGGCACGTCCAATTTCGACGAAAGCGGAGCAGGCCTCATCCTCGCCAATAGCGACGGGGTGGTGACGGAGTGCGCTCTCCACTTCAAGTTCGCCACGACAAACAACCAGGCAGAGTACGAGGTGCTCCTCACGGGTTTGAAAGTCTCCTGCGAGTTGGGCATGCAAAACTTGAAAGTCTTCATCGACTCCCAACTGGTTGCCGACCAAGTATCTGGAGAATATGAGACCAGAGATCCCCAGATGATGAAGTACCTAGAATGAGTCTGCACAGGCATGACAAGCTTTCGGTGCTTCAGCATTTTCCACATCCCCCGGGGCAGAATGCACGCACAGATGCACTGTCGAGACTTGCAACCTTGTAGGACTCATCACTAGGGCGCACCTACATTAAGTACCTCGAGAATCCAAGCTACGAAGACCCAGAGGAGGTGCAACAAGTCACCCCGGAGCCGAGCTAGATGGATTGGTATGTCAGGAACATCACTGATCACACTTTTCCAGAGGACCACATGTAAGCTAGCCTCGTCAGGAAGAAGGCCTCCCGGTTCGTTTTGATGGAAGGCCAACTCTACCGCCGATCTCACTCCTACCCGCTCCTAAAGTGCCTCAGGCCCACAAAGGCAGCCTTCGTACTCCAGGAAATACATGAAGGCCTCTGTGGGAACCATGTGGAAGGGAGAACACTAGCATCAAAGCTCTCTGCCAGGGATACTTTTGGGAGACCATGAGGGAGGACGCTACCGACTTTGTCAAGAGGTATGACAAGTGCCAGTGCCATGCCCAAATACAGCACCAGCCAGTGGGGCTGATCTCCCAGCTCTCATCTCCTTGGCCCTTTTACTTAGTGGAGAATGGACATCCTGGGGCCATTCCCCCCCACATTGGGACAACGAAGGTTCCTGCTAGTGGCAATTGACTACTTCACCAAGTGGGTTGAAGCAGAACCGCTAGCTCGGATCACCAAAGCCAATGTCTGCCAATTCTTCTGGAAGGCAGTTATCTGCCACTTCGGACTCCTCCACTATATCATCATCGACAATGGACGATAATTTGACAATTGGGAATTCAAAGGATTCTGCACTGAGCACGACATCCAACACCGCTTTACCTCAGTAGCCCACCCCCAAACAAACGGGGAGGTCGAGGTGACTAATCGGACCATCCTCCAAGGACTCAGAACCAGGCTGGACCTTACCAAGGGCAGATGGGCGGAAGAACTTCCAAGTATTCTATGGGCCTACCATAAACGCCCAGAATGCCAACTGATGAAATGTCTTTCAACCTTGTCTTCGGCACAGAGGCAATCATCCCAGTTGAGCTCGACATGCCCATATTATGAGTACAGCAGTACGACAAAGCACAGAACTCGGCACACCTTCTGTTCAACTTAGACCTTCTCGAAGAAACAAGGGACAAAGCTCGGCTCCGGATGGTGGCATACCGACAATGGGTGGCCCGGTACTATAATGCATGGGTAAGACTGAAAGTCTTCAAACCCGGAGATATGGTGCTGCACCAAGCTGAAGCATCTCAACCCTAGGAGTGCGGCAAGCTCTCGCCAAACTATTAAGGCCCCTACAAAGTGGTCGAAGCACTCTCACATGGGGCCTACTATCTCAAGGATGTCGATGGCATCAAGTTCCCTCGAACATGGAATGCCTGCAATCTGAGAAGATACTATCAGTAGTGTAAGGCTTTCTCCCATTAATAATAAAGATTTTCTTTTGCATGAAGGGTTATTCGCCTTGTAGGAATATCACCGCCGGGTATAAGACCTGAGCCCAACTCTCAGGCAATCAAGTCCTGGAGCCCAGCTCTTCGGCCAACAAGACCTGAGCCTAGCTCTTAGGCAATCAAGTCCTAGAGCCCAGCTCTCCAGCCAACAAGACCTGAGCCCAGCCCTCAAGCAATCAAGTCCCGGAGCCCAGCTCTCCGGCCAACAAGACCTAAGCCTAGCTCTCAGGCAATCAAGTCTCGGAGCCTAGCTCTCCGGCCACCAAGACCTGAGCCTAGCTCTTAGGCAATCAAGTCCCAAAGCCCAGCTCTCCAGCCAACAAGACCTGAGCCCAGCTCTCAAGCAATCAAGTCCAAGAGCCTAGCTCTTCGGCCACCAAGACCTGAGCCCAGCTCTCAGGCAATCAAGTCTCAAAGCCCAGCTCTTCGGCCAATGAGATATAAGCCCAGCTCTCAGGCAATCAAGTCTCGGAGCCCAGCTCTCTGGCCAATAAGACCTGAGTCCAGCTCTCAGGCAATCAAGTCCCGGAGCCCAGCTCTTCGGCCACCAAGACCTGAGCCCAGCTCTCAAGCAATCAAGTCCCAGAGCCCAGCTCTCTGGCCAACGAGACCTAAGCCCAGCTCTCAGGTAATCAAGTCCCGGAGCCCAGCTCTCCGGCCACCAAGACCTGAGCCTAGCTCTCAGGAAATCAAGTCCCGGAGCCCAGCCCTCCGGACAACAAGTCTTCGAGCTCAGCTCCAAGACACCAAGATCTGAGCCCAGCTCTCGGGCAATCAAGTCTCGGATCCTAGCCCTCTGGACAACAAGTCCCGAAGCTCAGCTCTTCGACCACCAAGACCTGAGCCTAGTGCTCAGGCAATCAAGTCCTGGAGCCTAGCGCTACGGACAACAAGTCTTCAAGCCCAGCTCCAAGACACCAAGACTTGAGCCCAGCTATCAGGCATTCAAGTCTTGGAGCCCAGCCCTCCAAACAAAAAGTCTTCGAGCCCAGCTCCAAGACACCAAGACCTGAGCCCAGCTCTCAAGGAATCAAGTCCTAAAGCCCAGCCCTCTGGACAACAAGTCGTCGAGCCCAGCTCCAAGACACCAAGACTTGAGCCCAGCTCTTAGGAAATCAAGTCCCAGAGCCCAGCCCGCCAGACAACAAGTCTTCGAGCCCAGCTCCAATATACCATGACCTGAGCCCTGCTCTCAGACAATCAAGTCCCGGAGCCTAGCTCTCCGGCCAACAAGACCTGAGCCTAGCTCTCAGGCAATCAAGTCCCGGAGCCCAGCTCTCTGGCTAACAAGACCTGAGCCCATCTCTCAAGCAATCAAGTCCTAGAGCCCAGCCCTCTGGACAATAAGTCTTCTAGCCCAGCTCTAAGACACCAAGACCTGAGCCCAGCTCACGAGTAATCAAGTCCTGGAGCCCAGCTCTCCGGCCACCAAGACCTGAGCCCAGCTCTTAGACAATCAAGTCCTGGAGCCCAGCCCTCCGAACAACAAGTCTTCTAGCCCAGCTCCAAGACACCAAGATCTGAGCCCATCTCTCAGGCAATCAAGTACCGGAGCCCAGCCTTCTAGACAACAAGTCCCGGAGCCTAGCTCTTCGACCACCAAGATCTAAGCCCAGCTCTCAGGCAATCAAGTATTGGAGCCCAGCTTCTAGACAACAAGTCCCAGAGCCCAGCTCTTCGACCACCAATACCTAAGCCTAGCTCTCAAGCAATCAAGTCCTGGAGCCCAGCCCTCCGGATAACAAGTCTTTGAGCCTAGCTCTAAGACACCAAGACCTGAGCCTAGCTCTCAAGCAATCAAGTCCCGGAGCCCAGCCCTCTAGACAACAAGTCTTCAAGCCCAGGTCCAAGACACCAAGACCTGAGCCCAGCTCTCAGGCAATCAAGTCCCGGAGCCTAGCCCTCCGGACA
Source organism: Areca catechu (assembly GCA_021397845.1). Classification (NCBI taxonomy): domain Eukaryota; kingdom Viridiplantae; phylum Streptophyta; class Magnoliopsida; order Arecales; family Arecaceae; genus Areca; species Areca catechu. Next base: position 129,767,392 of record CM038052.1, on the reverse strand, counting down.
ACAAGTCTTCGAGCCCAGCTCCAAGATACCAAGACCTGAGCCCAACTCTCATGCAATCAAGTCCCGGAGCCCAGCTCTCCAGCCAACATGATCTGAGCCTAGCTCCCAGGCAACCTTATCCTGGAGTCCAGCTCTCTGGACAACAAGTCTCCGAGCCCAGCTCCAAGACACCAAGATTTGAGCCCAGCTCTCAGGCACTCAAGCCCAGGGCCCAGCTCTCCGGCCAACGGGTCCCCGAGCTTGAGAGCTCAGCTTTCCGACCACCAAGTCCGGGGCACCCAGAAATGAAGGAGGAGTCTTCCCTTTGATCTTGTCATATACACAAAAAGAAAGAAAAATGGAGAAAGACAGTCTGACGAAATGTGTTTTCATTACTCAATAAAAAGAGTTGCAATACTTCTAGGGCCCGACATGCCGAGCAGCCCAGAGAGGAAAACAACATAAGGCTATGACCGAAAAAGAGATCCTACTCTACTCCACCGGCGCCTTCCCAGGGCGTTGCGCCACTGAAGCTTCGCTGCCCTCGACCTCCGAAACTAGGGCCCCTCCTTCGGTCATCACCACTAGTGGTGCTGGTTCGACTGATGCCGCAAGTGGAGCCAGTTCATTCGCTGCCACATGCGGGGTCGGTTCCATTGCTGCTACCCGAGAAGCCAGTACGACCATAGTAGGATGCTCTTCCACTATAACTGGTGCAGGTTCTGGGCCCTTCTCACCCTTGGAGCCAGGGGGTTGTAGGGCGGCCATCCTCTCTTCCGAGAGGATGCCATGCAGTTGTGATCAGCAGTAAGCGAACCCCTTAAAAAAGGAGTTCGTCGCTACCTCCTTGAAGTCCAGTTTGAACTCTTCGAAGGCCTTATAATCCGCAACCACCTCTGCCGCCCTCCTGTCCGCGTCCCTAGCTCTATTGATGGCCTCGGCAGCCTCCTTCTTTGCGGCCTCGACTAAACTGACAGTGGTGGAGGACCTTCTCTCTGCCTCAGCAGCCTTCTGGTCTCAGAGAAGGCAGCTCATCCTTTCACTGCCTCCAGCTCGGACTAAAGCTCCTTCAGTTGAGCGCCCTTTGATTTGAGCTCTTCCTCAAGCTCCCTCGAGCATTGCCTGGCACTAGCGACTTCACCCCGGAGGTTCTTGATCATCATGTTAGCCTCCCAGAGGTTGTCGCTTTTTCACCTCAGTTCGGTCTTCGAAGACTCGAACTCTGCCTCGTGCTCCTTATCCCTCCTGACCCAGTTACGGCAGTAATCCCGGATCAACAAGAGTTCGGTGCCTTGCTACATTAAGAATGATGTCGGTCAAAAAGAAAATAAGAGAAAGAGAGAACAAGGCATGACAGAAATAGACTAATAGCGTAGAGGTTGGAGAAGGACGCGTTGATGGTGTCGGTCAGGTACTTCCCACTCTCCCGTCGATCGCAGGACTGACTGAAAAATCCGTCATCCGCTCGACAAGTGCCGAGTCCTTCACGAGGGAGACGTTGGGCCCCAGTTTGAAGGGGACCCAATGGTAGTCCTTGTCTCTCTTACCCATCATCGATTGGGGACCACCTGCCCCATCGGTGGTGGAAGCTGTTGGTGCGGGCTGAGAACTTGGCACCACCTCAAACGGAACCACGGAGGTCAGTCTCGCACCCTCAGCTCCCTATCCTCCTTGACCTCAATGATCTCCAGAGGAGGCGACACCATCGCGGTAGCAGCGGTGGCAGATCTTGCCCGAACTACCACCTCGGGATCCGACGCGGGAGCCGAACTGTGCCACCTCGGAGGCTCGGGGGCGGGTTCAGCAACCCTCCTACTCCTTGGCTCAGGAATGGGCTCGGCCGGTACTGTGCTCGCCCCGACATCTACCCAAGCTCTCTTCGGAGTGGGCTCGCTGGTGCCCTCTACCTGATTCCTCTCCTCGGAGAACAAGAGGAGTTCCTTTATGGAGAACTTCATGGGTGCACCAAGTTAGAAGATGTCAGTTTAAAAAATAAAAAAAAAAGAAGAAGAAAGAAGAAAAATAGAAGAAAGAAGAAAAAGGAAGAGGATAAAAAGATTATTAAACTGAACTCACCCAACTCTTATGTTGGGCCAACCCTGGCCTCATGGAGATTCTGCTTCGATAGTAGGACCTCGAGTGAAGGGACCACGACAGAGCGGAGCTGGTCATACACCTCCGAATCGGCTTCATCGATCATGGAGTCCTGGTTGGGGGACCAATCTGGGTCGCTCCAGGCCTAGTCGACCCCCTCGACCGAGCCAAAAAAATACCTACTCTTTCATCCTTTGATGGAAGAGAGAAGTTCAAACTTAATCCCCCTAGGGTGGGAGGAAAGAGACCACCACCCCTCCTTGGTGGGGTAGCATTTCAGGATGAAGAAAGCCCTGAACAAGGAGAATGGGCAATAATCCCGTGGAAGTGGCACAAGATGATGAAAGAAAAAATGGTCCTGACAGCATTCGGGACAAGTTGGGCGGGGACAAGATGATAATGGCTCAGGACAGAAAGGAAGAAAGGGTAGAACGGGAATCGAAGGCCACCCACGAAGGTTTCCTCATAGAAAGCTATCCGACGTGGGCCACTGGAGGTGACCCGCTCCCCCGGTCGAGGAACTGAGAGCCGGATGCCGTCTGGGATACCATTGGTGTCCCGGATGGCTGCGAGGTCCACGGCCATGATCACCAAAGTAATCCCCCAGGACCCATTGATCGAAAAGGTTCGGGAGCAGGCATGGAAGGAAAAGAAGAGGATGAGGTAGGGGAGAAGTGCGGGATCCCTAATCACTATTCCCCTAGGCGCAGGCCTTCAGCTAACTTCGAAGCGCACCACATCTTCCCCCTCATCAGAAGAAGAAGATGGCGGCCTCGGTCTCGAAGGCCCGGCCTCACCTTGGTCAATGGTGGGACGAAAATTTGGTCCGAAATGGGACATGAAGGTCGAGAGCTGGGAAGAGCAGAAAGAGGGAGGAGGTAGACGAAGATCCGAAAGGGGAACCTAACCCTAAAAGAGTCCCTACCTGACCAGTGTAAGAAAGGAGACTAACCTGCTCGGGACTTGGGGAAGCAGAAGTGGCCGGGAGAATGAAGGAAAGACCTGGCACCAAGGCGGGCACACGAAGTTTGAAAGAAGGTACGGTTCGGGAAGGGTCACTTTTTCTTTCGAAGTGACGAGCATCCTACTGCACCGTTATGACTCCCCACCATTGGATCCGCACCACGTATCGACCATCGACAGGGCTAGCGTCTGATTTCAATCGTGGCCGCTCGGGATTCTGTGCCTGCAATAACCACTCCTCAGACGTGTCCATATGGCCCCGTCTGATAGGCTGAAGAAATTACTCCCTAAAGTGCCGACGATCGTGGCCATCATTGTGCTAGATTCTCGCCTGTCCACATCAGCATAGCATTTACTCCCTTCACCCCGAGTGCATTGTGCCAACGAGACTCGGAGTGGGGAGCAAATGATACGGTGGAAGGCTGACGTGTGACCCACAACAAGTGCCATGTAAGGAAAATTGCCACGGTGGACACCCCACCTTGGATTCCTTCGTCGAGCCAGGCTCTCCTAATCCATCGGAGCCGAGCTCCGTCCTCCACTAAGTCGATGCCCGTGAACTCGAATCGCTTGGGCTGGAGCCACGTGACCCCCTTCACCAGAGCGAGCCCCTTCGAGGTTGAGCCCTCTAGGCAGGGGTCACGCGCTGACCTCCTCTGCCAGGTCGGTGCCCATGAGCCTGGGTTGCCTAGGCCGGAGCCAAGTGAGCCCCTTCACCAGAGCGGGCCCCTCCCAGGTCATGCTCTCTGAGTAGGAGTCGAGCCCTCCTCCTCCGGCCTAAGCTTCTCCGAGTCGAGGTCAGGTCCCCTCTGGGCCGAAGCCGAGTTCCAGCTCTCCAGCTCGGCGAACACCTCGGATAGCACTACTGGTCTCCAAGAGAGCGGAGCCACCTCCTCGAGGCACCGACGGGCCACCCGAGGGCCATGAAAAAGCACCCGTCAAATCATAATAACTGCCTGTGGGTGCCGCTTACACCAGGAGAGGGAGAAGTTTCCCCTAATTAAGTCACTGCCAGGCTTCCCGGAATGGAATAATCGAAAGAAATGTTAGAACGCACAGTAGTTTCCTCACCACCAATCAGGAAAGACGTTCTGTCCACAGCACAGAATGCCGCCACATGCTCTTGACAGTATGCATCGAAAGAGATGTCCCATCCGCAGCATGGAGTATCGTTGCACGTGCCCGACAATACATGGGAGATCCCAAGGTAGGCGTCCAGTGACTGCCCTGACTAGAAAGAACCTTCGACACACTCAGAGAAAAGGGGGGTAACAATCACAACCTCTATCTCAACACACAAAAGAAAACCTCAAGCAAGTAGCTGAGGAGAAGGCCATGCAAATAATCCCTCTAGCTGGCTACCATCCTCCCAACACGCTTGCACCCCATTTTCACACTACTCACTCCTCCTAGCATGGAGTCCATCGAAAGGGGCTCGACCAGGAGGATTTGTTCCCTTGGATCATTACTGACTTGACCGTCGGAGTGCCCCCGCCGGAACCCCCGGCCCAAGTCACTAACCCCGTTTTTACAGGTTCAAAGGAGCAGGACATCCTAAGAGCTTAAGAGGGACGATCCAACCTCGATAGCAGCTACAGGCCACGACGATCTTGGTGGTAACAAGCTCATCGCCTAAGATTTTTAAGCCACAGAACTTGCTGAAAATGAAGAACTGCAAAAGTGTCGACACATGGAAGCTAAGTGTCAACTCAAAGTGTCGACCCACCTGAGAAAGTGTCGACACATCTGAGATTTCCAGAATACCAGATTAAAGATTTTTGAACTGGGTGTCGACTCAAGAAGTTCAAGTATCAACAGAAAGTGTCGACACACAGCCGAAGTATCGACACATGAAGTTCTGGGAATAGTAACAGCTAGTTTTTCAAACACAGAACTCGATCCTTTTGCCCTCCAACAACTAGTTTTTCAAGTCTAATGGATAGAAACTTGATTTGAGGCCTTAGGGAGGTATTTATATGCTCCAAATTAAATCAAAAGGGAAACTATTCAAAACTATTGACGAGAATGAAATAAGAGCATTAAAGAGAGAAGAAAAGAGTGCTTTAACTGCTATTCATTGAAGATTCAACCATTCTCAAGCAAAAGCAAACCTCCAAGCATTCAAGAGCCTTCAAAAGCATTGAAGATAATCTATTCTTGAGCATTCAAGAGGCTTCAACAAGTTCAAAGCACCTCTACATCGAGCTTCAAAGAGATACCCGCTTTATTTTAGAAAGCTTACATTGTTTCATTACATTAAAAACTTATTTATTGAAGGGTTCTTGGTTAGCCTATTGTAAAACCAAGGGAGGTTATTGGTGAGCCTTTGAAAACCAATCAGATTCTTGGTTAGCCCGGAAAACCAAGGGAGGATGGTGGTTAGCCCGTAAAACCATTTAGGTTCTTGGTTAGCCCATAAAACCAAGTAAGGTTTTGACTTGTTAGCCTTGTGAAAATAAGTTGGGTTTATGATTAGTGAGCCCACAAAATTAATCAACTATAATCGGTATGATTATAGTGAATTCCCAAGGAAATCTTGGGAAGTGGATGTAGGTGCATTGAATAGCACCGAACCACTATATTTCTTGGTCTTTGTGGTCGATTGATCTCTCTACTTGCTTTACTTTTATTGTTCTTTATTTTGCTACACTTTTATTTAAGAGCATTATACTTGATTTTATTATACCTTGATTGATTGTTGAATTGGATTGCATAGCATTGCATTGCATCAAGTAATATTTTTAGAGACCTAATTCATCCCCCCTCTTGGGTTGCTTGCTGAGCAATACTTATTGGTTAGATATTTTCCCCTTGATCTGATTGAAGAGTTTTAATACTTTTTATTGTTTATTTTTCTACCTCATTATGATATCGTTTGAGCATTTCAAACGACTTAGATTTATGTCTCAAAAGAAAGATATAATCATACCTCGAAAGGTCATCTATAAATATAATAAAATAGTTATACCCACCCCTAGCACTGGTGTTCATAGGTCTGCATACATCAGTGTTGGATTACGATTGCATAACAGAAGATCGGTATCAAAATCTTAATCCTTGAAATCTTAGTCAACTGAAACCTTAGACCTGGACCCCCTTGATCATATCAATTAACATGATAAAATATTAAAAAATAAAAAAATATCTATAATACTAATATCCTTTATTCTGCTAAGCACATAAGTGTATGCCCTCAAGAGGTGATCCACATAGAACTGGATCAAGGAAACACTCCTCTTGCTTGCTTGACTAGAAACTCTTTCCAGTAGCTTTTTTTCTTTAACAGCCTTTCCTCTCTTCTAGGACCTTTTTCCTTCTGAAGAGTACCTCAAAACCTCTCCGAAAACTCTTTTACTATCCTATTATCTTTTCTAATTCTCTTCCTAAGCCCTTATGTTAAAATGGTAGACTTGTCTTAAAATAAAAGACTTGTCCTAACAAAGGAAGGAAGAGAATTGTCAGGACAAATATCGGATGATTTGTTTTCAATCACCGAAGCCTTTAAATAGGAAGAGAGGAGGTGCTTAAACATCCTTTCATCAGTCCCTAATATGATATTTAATATATTAGATAAGATCCTTCAAGGAGTCTCTCGATAGAAAGGTCCTAAGTGAAACATTCACTGTTTCAGAAATATTTTGTACCAAGAGTTGCTTATCACAACTCTTTAGAAAAAATCTGATAATTAGTCTTTAATTTAAGAATTAAATAATTACTTTAATATCCCAATAGGTGTATACTTGGTTCTTTAGGATTATATTGAAATCTAGCACATACACATACATTATACAAAATATAAGGTCTATTGGTTGTAAGATATAGTAGGGATCCGATCATACCTTTATATAGCTTTTGGTCAACATTGGATCCACTTTCATCTTTGTCTAGCATGCAGGTAGTGCTCATGGGTGTGCTAGCCTCTTTACTTGTTTCCATGCCAAACTTCTTGATTATTTTTTTGATATATTTGGCTTGGCTTATAAAGATTTCTTCCTTCATTTGTTTGACTTGCAATCCAAGGAAGTAGTTGAGTTCACCCATAAGGCTCATTTCAAACTCACCCTGCATCAACTCAGCAAATTCTCCACAAAGATTTTTATTAGTTGCACCAAATATAATGTCATCAACGTAGATTTGTACAACTAGCATATCATTCTCTTTATTTTTAATAAAAAGAGTTTTGTCAACATTTTCTTTTATGAAATCATTTTCAAGTAAAAATTTGCTTAGTCTATCATACCAGGCCCTAGGTGCTTGTTTCAAACCATATAAAGCTTTGTTCAATTTAAACACATGATTTGGAAAAGCATGATTTTCAAAACCTGGTGGCTATTGTACAAAAACTTGTTCAGAAATAAATCTATTAGAAAAGCACTTTTAACATCCATTTGAAAGAGTTTAAAGTTCATGTAGCAAGCAAATGCAAGAAGTAATCTAAAGGCCTCAAGTCTTGCTACGGGAGCATATGTTTTATTAAAATCAATGCCCTCCTCTTGATTGTACCCTTTTACTACCAACCTTGCATTATTTCTTATAATCTTACCATTCTCATCTAGTTTGTTCCTATAGACCCATTTGGTTCCTATGATTGGGTGGTCTATAGGTCTACTAACTAGTGTCCAAACATTATTTCTTTCAAACTGGTTTAATTCATCATGCATGGCTATCATCCAGTTATGATCAGTTTCAGCCTCTTCTAAACTATGTGATTCAATTTATGAGATAAAGGCTAGGTAGTCATGTGCATCTCTATGTACTGACCTAGTCCTAACACCATTAGAAGGATCACTAATAATTAAATATTTGAGATGTGAAGTTACATACCTCCATTCCTTTGGTAAATCAGTATGATCCTTGCTTACCATTTCATTTCCATTTTGCGTTGGCTTGTCTTGAATGCTTAGATCTTCTATTTCCTTTTGTAGTGTACCTACATCATTATCTATGCACTCATCTTTTCTAGATGGTGAGGGGTTAGATTCATCAAAAACAACATGAATTGACTCTTCTACAGTAAGAGTCCTCTTATTAAACACTCTATATGCTTTGTTATGTAGTGAATAACCAAGGAATATAGATTCATCATATTTTGCATCAAACTTTTCTAGGTTATCTTAATCATTGTTCAACACAAAGCATTTACACCCAAATACATGAAAGTAGTTAATATTCGATTTTCTTCCATTCCAAAGCTCATAGGGGGTTTTCTTTAAAATTAGTCTTATTAAAACTCGGTTTAATATGTAACAGGCAGTGTTCACCACTTCTGTCCAAAAGTACCTTAGAAGATTACCTTCACATAACATGGTTTAGGCCATTTCTTCCAAAATCCTATTCCTTCTCTCTACAACACCATTTTGTTGTGGTGTTCTAGGAGCGGAGAAGTTGTGATCAATATCATGTTCAGTGCAATATTTATCAAAAAATTGATTTTGAAATTCAGTTCCATGATCACTTCTTATAGAGATAACAGAAAGATTTTTTCATTTGAAACATTCTTATAAAATTTTTGAAATACATCAAAAGTTTCATCCTTATGTGCAATAAATAATAATCCTGTGAATCTAGAAAAGTCATCTATAATCACAAGGCCATATTTCATACCTCCTAGGCTTGTGATCCTAGTTGGTCCAAATAAGTCCATGTGAAATAGCTCAAGGGGTCTAGTTGTTAAAATATCATTTTTTGATTTAAAACTCTCCCTAGTTTGTTTACCGAATTGACAAGCATCACATACATGATCAAGATCAACTTTAAAATGTGGCAAACCTCTAACTAGATTCTTTGAGATTAATTTGGCAATTGTATGCATGCTAGCATGACCTAATCGTCTATGCCATAATAAACATGACTCCTTGATCTTAGCATTCATTACTACTAGACTGGAACTCCTTGTCATGGCTAGATCATTTAGATCTACCAATAGATATTTCCAAGCCTATGACCAATGAATTTATTGTTAGAATCAAGAGAGTTAGTTACTATACACATAGATGATTCAAAGATAACCTTGAAGCCTTTATCACAAAGTTGACTAATACTCAATAAATTATGCTTCAATTTATCTACTAGCAGCACATCTTCAATAAAAGTACAGGGGGTTATTTTGATCTTACCAATTCCAATTATTTTCCCTTGCCATTATCTCCAAAAATAACCAATCCTCCTTCTTTCATTTGTAGGGTGATGAACTAATCTTTGTCACCCATCATATATCTTGAACAGCCACTATCAAGATACCATCTTTTCTTTAATTTGTGGGCTACAAGACAGTCCTACAAAATAGTCAAGGAGTGATTTTAGGTATCCAAGATAACTTGGGTCATTTCAGGTTAGCAAAATTGGTTCCCTTTGGAACCTAAACGGTTATATATTTCAATGCACCAATAATGGAATTTTTCAAAGAATTGTATTGATAAGATTTATATCCAAATCTATGACATGCATGATAAATAATTTTGTCATTTTTAAAGGATGCATGCTTCGAAGCTTTAAAAGATGCAGAAACAGAAATATTTGGTTTGAAAGAGTTTTAAATAAAATCTTTTGGAACATACTTCAAGCCATTTGAAATGGATTTCGATGGAAAAGCTTTTTGAAATTTTGCATTTGAAGCTGAATCTTTTGAAGATACAAATTTTGTTGCTGAAATTCCTTTATAATTTAAGGTATTAAATCCAATTCCAATTTTACTTTTTGAGTCTTTTTGTTCTTTTAAAATTAGCTCAAGCTTGTTAGAATTCAAAGTAAGTTTTCTACTAAAGGTTTAAGCTTTTCAACCTCCTTTTTCAAATCAACATTTCCGGCAACTAAAACTTTGTTTGTCTTATTCAAAGCATTTTTCTCATTATTCAAAACAATAATAATTTTAGAAAAAGATATTCAGTTCTTTTTGCAAAATGTTATTCTTTTCAAAAATCTCATCCTTGTCTTTTAATAAAATATCATTTTATTTCTTCAAGGATTTAATTTTAATCCCAGCTTTCTTGAATTCAATAAGTAAATCATGAAATGCCGAATTCAATTCATTATATGTAAATTCAGTTTGAAGCTCAGGGGATGATACCTTATTTTCAAGACCCATCAGACATAAATTTACAAATTTCGTGGTCTCTTCTTCTTTGGTAGATGAGGATGCTTCACTGTCACTCCACATCACTATCATAGCTTTCTTTTTCTTTTTCTTAAGACCCTTCTTCAATAAAGGACAATCTGGTCGAATGTGCCCTGGATTTTTGCATTCATAGCAGGTAGGCACTTCTTTCTCTTTCTCCTTTTCCTTGTCCTTCTCCTTACTGAATTCTTTGTTCTTGTGGAATTTTCTAAAATGTCTTCCTTTTCTTCTTCCCAAGAACCTTCTAAATTTCCTAACGACCATGGAAACATCTTCGTCTTCCATGTTGCTTTCAGTAGAGGAACATTCTTCTTCCGATTCTTCATCCTTTCAAGAATCCATAGCAACTTTGAAGGTAATAGATTTTCTTTTCTTTTGATCATCTTCAGTTCGGTGCTGCATGGTCAGTTCATGTATGATGAGAGATCCTAGTAGTTCATCCAGCGGTAAGGTGTTCAAATCTTTTGCTTCCTGGATGGCTGTCACTTTCGTATCCCACTTGTCCAGAAGAGATCTTAGAATCTTTTGTACAAGATCTGCATTAGAATATACACTACCAAGACTTTTTAAGCCATTAATAATATCAGTGAAACATGAAAACATGGCAGAGATTGTCTCGTTAGGTTCCATTTTGAATAATTCATAACTATGTATAAGAAGATTAATTTTAGAAGACTTCACTTGAGAAGTTCCTTCATGGGTCACTTCAAGTTTATCCCAAAATTCTTTTATCGAGGAGCAAATAGAAATATGATTAAACTCATTACTATCCAAAGTACAGTATAAGAGATTCATTGCTTTGGCATTTAACTCACCCATCTTCATGTTATGTTCGTCCCGATCCTCTTCAGGTTTTGGAACATCCACTCCATCAATTTTGATCATGGGGATATAAGGACCCTTTAGAATGACCTTTCATAATTGAAAATCAACTGCTTGAACATAAATTTTCATTCTAGCTTTCCAGTATGCATAATTTGTACCGATGAAGAGTGGAGGTCTATTGGTTGATTGGCCTTCCGTCAAGGACGTACTCATTGGATGAGCCATCAATCTTTATTCTTATGTATTCAGAGACACTACTCTGATACCAGTTGTTGCCCAGGTGGCTATCTAAGTGGGGGGTGAATTGGAAATTTAAAAATTCAAAGCAGATAATGTACAATTGAAAAATCCCTTATAAGTGGTAGGTGCTGTGATAGAGTATTAAATTGCAGAAGCTAAATAGAGTCAAGTAAGCACAATACAAATACACAAAATTTATAGTGATTCGGAGCAACCCAGCTCCTACGTCCACTACTCAAGATACCACTTGGGATTTCCACTATATTCACACCCAAATATAGTAGGATTGTTTTATAGGATCACAATCCAAAATCTCTATACTTTGATTTTAACAGGATGACCAAAGAAAATCCAACACCTTTTGGTTTTGAACAGGCTCACCAAAGTAACCTAACTTGGTTTTCATAGGATCACCAAGAACCTAACTTGGTTTTACCAGGATCACCAAGAACCCAACACTTGGTTTTTATCAAGGCTCACCAAGAACCTATTTGGTTTTTCAACCGGGCTCACTAATAACCCAACAATTCAATAAAATGAATTGAAATAAAATGCAACAATAATGACAAACTCAATTTGTCGGATAGTTGCCGGTGTAGCTTTATAGAAGTCCACTTGACTTGCACTTGAATGAGCTTTAATTGCTTCAGTGGCTTCTTCTAAAATTGCTTCAAGCTTCATATCAAAGTTGGTGAAGACTTGAAGGCTTGCTTGAATGCTCTTGTGCTCTCTTTCTTTTTGGTAGGTAGGATATTCAATGAAGCTCTTAAAACTTTGAAGAACTTTTCTAATTATTGCTTTAAGGAAGTTCAAATCCTTCAAATATAAGGTCTTCTATCACTTCAAGGCAATTATAGCCGTTGTAGATCATTGGAAGTGGTTTGTGACTATTGGAGCACTTTTTGGCATTCAAAAATAAATTCTAGAACTAGCCATTGGATACTTGAAAGCGATGTTCGAGTCAACTCGGATCCTTCGAGATAATAGATCGAGTCACCAAATCTTCAGTGCAGTCAGCTCTTTGTCTCACGGTGCAAAACTTCACTCTAGACGAGTCAGCTCTTTGTAGCTCGGGTTGGCTCGAACTTATATCTTTGAAAATCTTGAACTCGAGGAGTCGGCTCTTTGATCATTGGTCAGCTCTTCTTCTCAGGTTCTAAAATCATCACTCTAGAAGAGTCGGCTCGATGTAGTTCGGGTCGGCTCGCTTTCTTAGGTCTTCAAAATTAGGTCTGGCAAAGTCGGCTCTTTCTAGTTCGAGTCGGCACGCTTGGCTGTTCTCAGAAATCTTTAAAAACTGGACTTTGGAGGAGTAGGCTCGGACATATTCCAATCGACTCGGATTCACTGGAGTCGGCCTGGTTACCTTCGAGTCGGCTCGGATTGCTACGTACCAGAACCCTTGTTGCATGCCATGAAGTAGAGTTGGCTCTTCAACATGATGGGTCGGCTCGAGGATCTTCTTCAGGATTTTTACAATTGAACTCAAAGAAAAACTCTTACCAACACTTTTATATTTTTCAAGCATATCAACTCAAAATAATTTTTAAGGCACACATACACAGAAGTAACCTTTGTTACATGATTTTTTCTTAGCTTTTTCATTAGATTCTTCTTTACAGAAACACATTACAACACAACTCAAACAAGAAACAAAGGTATAGGAGTTGAAGTTTGAATAATTAACACATCCTACAAAAACTTGTAAAACACTTGAAGAGTTGTTAGAAATAAATGTACATGCTCCAATGTTTGGTTATCATTAAAATCACTTATGGGGTCAACAATCTCCTCCTTTTTGATGATGACAAAATACTAGGCATGAAAAAGCAAGATAAAATTTTACAATTACTTGTATAACTATATTGCAAGAATATATGAAGAAATAAAAAATTACTTTAATTAGTGCCTACTATGGAAGGAGAATTAGGGCAATGAGAGGTAGTCTCCCCCTCAATAAGATACTCCATGTTTTGACACACTTTCTATGCAATTCATACTTCAAAGCTCAACAGTTTCTAATAGAAGCTCGTTAAATATTCATAGCTTATTAAGTATCAGAGTTTAAAGCATTTAAAATGTTGACTCTGGTCATGATTTTGATGATTGATAAAATATTTAAGTATATATGAGTACTAATTATATTTTAAGTATATTTTACAGATCTTAGTACTCAATCATGTTGAATGAATAAATGCTTGTATTTCAGTTGAAAAAGTTATTAAATTAATGGAAAATCAAGTATATGGACTTTGGAATTAATATGGAAGAACTTGAAGATGTTAAAGTTTCAATTTGAAGATGTTTCAGCAATGGCACAGGCAAGTGTTGACACTTAGAAATGAAGTGTCGACACCTGAGGATCAAGTGTCGACACTTGAAGAGTGAAGTGTCAACTCAAGGCCTGAGACAAATAGAAAACTTCAGAAAGCACTTTCAGTCAAGTGTCGACACCTGGAGCTAAAGTATCAATACTTGGAAGTGAAGTGTTGACACCTAGAGAATGAAGTGTCGACACTCGAAACTGAAGTGTCGACACCTGGAGGTGAAGTGTCGACACTTGAACAGTAACGACTAGTTTTCTAGACTGCAGAACTTCTCCAACTTGGCTCCAATGGCTATATTTTCCTCCATAATGGCTATAAGCAGTCATTTAAGTGTTGGGAGGCTATATAAACATCAAAAATCAAATGGGAAAGCAATCCTTTGGTGAGTTTTTGAATATTCTTCAAGGATTCAAGAGTTGAGTGGTTCAAGCCTTCAAGCTTCCAAGTTTCAAAGAGAACATTCAAAGTTTACATCTACAAGCATCAATTAAAGGCTTCATCAACTTGAAGATAAGATCTTCATCAATATTCAAGGGCTTCAAAGAGATATTTGCTTTATTTTAGAAAGCTTTTATTGTATTCATTTATACTTGCTATTGCATTATTTTACATAAGATTTTTGGTAAGCCTTGGAAAACCAAAGAGATTTTTGGTGAGCCTTGGAAAACCAAAGAGATTTTTGGTAAGCCTTGAAAACCAAAGTGGTTGTTGGTGAGCCTTGAAACCAACTAGGGTTTTACTTGTGAGCCCGAAGCCAAAACAAGTTGTTTAGGTTCTTGGTTATCCCGTAAAACCAAGGGTGGTTGTTGGTGAGCCTTGAAACCAACTAGGGTTTGACTTGTGAGCCCGAAGACAAAACAAGTTGTAAAGATTGTTGGTGAGCCTAAGTTATAAAACCAAACTTAGTGAAATTCCCAAGGGAATCTTGGGGAGTGGATGTAGGTGCTTGGTTGGCACCGAACGACTATAAATCTTTGTATTTGTGTGATTGTTCTTCTTGTGCTTTTATTTCTTTATTTCTGCTGTATTTATTTGAAATACACAAGCACTTGAATTGCATTAGTACATACTTGCTTTAGTTCATATTTTAAATAGTACAAAAGTTTTATAAAATCCAATTCACCCCCCCTCTTGGGTTGCCTACCTGAGCCTATAATTGGTATCAGAGCGGGTGCTCTGTTTGAAAATCTAACGATTTTGAGCTAAAGTTCATGGTAACCCTTGTAGGTATTAGTGTTAGACCACCATTTTTTAATGACATAAGTTATACATTTTGGAAAACTCGCATGCGCATCCATATTCAATCTATTAGTTATCATCTTTAGAAAATCATTGTTAGTGGTCCTCATATTCCTTCCATGTTGGTTAATGGCATTTCCATTCCAAAGCTCGAAGAGGATTGGAATGAATATGACATTAAACAAACTGAAATCAATGCTAAAGTAATGAACTTGCTTTATTATGCATTGGACTTGAATGAATTTAATAGAATCTCTATATGCACATCGGTGAAGAAAATATGAGACACACTTGAAGTTACTCATGAGGGTACTCTCCAAGTGAAGAATACTAAAATTAATTTGCTTGTACATTCTTTTGAAATTTTTGAAATGATGCATTATGAATCTATTTCTGATATGTATAATAGATTTATGACTATTATTAATGAATTGAAAGTCTTGGTAAAATCTATACTAATGCTGATTTGGTGAATAAAATTTTTAGATCCTTGCCAAAATCATGGGATCCAAAGGTGACGGCGATCCAAGAAGCTAAAGATGTAGAAACCTTACCTTTGGAGGAGCTTATCGGTTCACTCATGATCTATAAGTTAAACTTATGGCAAAGGATAGTGGAAGCTGATATAGAAAAGAAGATAATGGCTTTCAAAGCTAAAAAGAAATTTAAGACAATGATGGCAACTTGGAGCGATAGAGAAGATTCAAGTACGGATGATGAAGTTGCCCATATTTGCTTCATGGCAAATGAGAAAAAGGTATATGCTGAAAATAATTATGATTTTATCTTTAAAGAACTACATGATGCATCTAATGATCTTATGCATGAATATAAATTGCTAAAAATTGAGTAGAAGAAATTAAATAGGCATGTAGATTCATTTTCTCTTGATAACACCAATCTTGTCAATGAAAATGATGATTTAAATGCCAAGATTGATATTTTGAAAAATGAAAAGAATAATTTTTCTAAAGAAAAATAATTTTTAGAAAAAGAAAATATTATTTTGAAAGATTTATGTGATAAAGTTTTGAATAAGAAAAATATTTTGGTTCAGGAAAGGAAGCAAAATTTTGAAGAATTTCTCTATTCCTGCTTCTTTCAATTTATCTTATAAATATAGTTTTAATGCTTATCCTTCTAGATTAAAAATGTTTTGGTTCCAAAAGGAACCATAATTGCTAATCATAAAGGACCCAAGAAAGTTTGGGTACCAAAAATGTCCACTTAGTTTGTTTTGCAGGAATGTCTTGCAGCCAAATTTGAAGAAATAAAGTTTTTGATAAATGGCTATACACGATAATTTGAAGATGTGGCCAAGCTATATTTGGACTAAATGATAAAAGGAAGGATTATGTATATTGGTAAATTCTAAACATCTCCCTCCATAACTAAAAATGTAGTTAAATTTTTTGTTATATTTACTTTGAGAATTTGTTTTAAATGGTTAATTAGAATCAAGTTTAGACTTATAATCATTGGTATGACCATGAACTTTTTGATGTTGATGAATTTTATGCTATCATGATTAAACTTGTGATTGTAAGACCTTCACTTGATTTTGATTAATGTATTTTATGAAAAATACTTTTAAAAATGTATATTGATTTGAAAAATGTTTTAATTGATTAATTAGAATCAAGCTTAGACTAATAGTCATTAGTTGTGATCGTGACTATTTTGATGTAAATGGATTTCATGCTCTCATGATTTCAACTTATAATTATTAGACTTTCACTTGATTTTGATAAATACAAATTTTGAATTATTTCAAGTGAAATGTTATGATTTATGTGTTTTCATGTTTGACATCTATGCTTAAGTTAGAATTGATTTGAATCAAGTATAGAACTGGTAGTTAAGGGTTACATTTAAGAAGAAGGTATGCATATTGATAAACCCTTTCTCTAGTAGCTAGACTTGATATCATATTACTTCTAGCATTTGTATGGATATCAAATCATTTTAATGAATTTGAAATCATGCTAAAAATTTTTAAGTTGCATAAATGCTTTATATTTTGAAAATCATGAATATCTTGAAAATTTCAAATCCTTGGTTTCAGACTTAGAATTTATGTTCCATCTAAAATTGTTTGAAATTCTGATGCATGTGCTTTCATGTTTTATTCCTCAAGTGAATGCATATTTTTAAGGGGGAATAACATTCAGGGAGAGCATCTAAAGATTTGTTATCATATATTTGATGCTTTGAATATTTTGCTTGATATCATGTTGTACTTATATTGCTCTGATACTCCTTCTTCTTGTTTCAAATATAATTTTTGAGGGGAGTTACATTCAAATGGTATCATGTTCAATTTGTATCATAATTATTTGATTTCATGCATTGATTTTGATGACCTACTTGCTATTCTTTCCAACTTCATTCTCACTTTGTATTGCCTTTCACTCTTTTTCATGATATCAAAAAGAAGGAGAAAAATGTTAAGTATAAAAAGGGGAAGATTGGATAAACATGAAAAATCATATGAGAAATAAAAGAAAGTGCAAAAGGGAAGAAGAATGCAAAATATTTTATCTAAAGGAAAGAATTAGTAAGAAGAAGAAATTTTGAAAATTTGAAAATTTTGCATATTTTGAAAAATATTTTGAAGATTTTTTGGATCATATTTTGAGGGGGAGCTTGGTGCTTATTATTTTGAGCTTACATGTTTATTTTATTATTAATATTTTTAAGCTTACCCTATTCATATACTTAAAGGTTTAGTCATCATCAAAAAGGGGAAGATTGTTGACTCTGGTCTTGATTTTGATGATTGACAAATTGTTTAAGTATATATGAGTACTAATTATATTTTTAGTATATTTTTTAGATCTTAGTACTCAACTATGTTGAATGAAGAAATACTTGTATTTCAGTTGAAAAAGTCCTTAAATTAATGAAAAATCATGTATATGGACTTTGGAATTAATCTGGAAGAACTTGAAGAGGTTAAAGTTTCAATTTGAAGATGTTTCAGTAATGACACAGGCAAGTGTTGAAACTTGAAAATGAAGTGTCGACACTTGAGGATCAAGTATCAACACTTGAAGAGTGAAGTGTCGACTCAAGGCCTGAGATAAACAGAAAACTTCAGAAAGCACTTTCAGTCAAGTGTCTATACCTGGAGCTGAAGTGTCGACACTTGGAAGTGACCGCCAGGTGTCGACACTTCAGTTTCAAGTGTCAACACTTCATTTTCCAGGTGTCGACACTTCAGTTTCAAGTGTCGACACCTGGAGATGAAGTGTCGACACTTGAAACTGAAGTATCGACACCTGGAGGTGAAGTGTCGACACTTGAACAGTAATGGCTAGTTTTCTATGCTATAGAACTTCTCCAACTTGGCTCCAATGGCTATATTTTCCTCCCTAACAGCTATAAACGGTCATTTAAGTGGTGGGAGGCTACATAAACATCAAAAATCAAATGGGAAAGCAATCCTTAGGTGAGTTTTTGAATATTCTTCAAGGATTCAAGAGTTGAGTGGTTCAAGCCTTCAAGCTTCCAAGTTTCAAAGAGAACATTCAAAGTCTACATCTACAAGCATCAATCAAAGGCTTCATTAACTTGAAGACAAGATCTTCATCAACATTCAAGGGTTTCAAAGAGATATTTGCTTTATTTTAGAAAGCTTTTATTGTATTCATTTATACTTGCTCTTGCATTATTTTACTTAAGGTTTTTGGTGAGCTTCGGAAAACCAAAGAGGTTTTTGGTAAGCCTTGGAAAACCAAAGAGGTTTTTGGTAAGCCTTGAAAACCAAAGTGGTTGTTGGTGAGCCTTGAAACCAACTAGGATTTTACTTGTGAGCCCGAAGTCAAAACAAGCTGTTTAGGTTCTTGGTTATCCCGTAAAACCAAGGGTGGTTGTTGATGAACCTTGAAACCAACTAGGGTTTGACTTGTGAGTCCGAAGACAAAACAAGTTGTAAAGGTTGTTGGAGAGCCTAAGTTATAAAATCAAACTTAGTAAAATTTTCAAGGGGATCTTGGGGAGTGGATGTAGGTGCTTGGTTGGCACCGAACCACTATAAACCTTTATGTTTGTGTGATTGTTCTTCTTGTACTTTTATTTCTTTATTTTCGTTGCATTTATTTAAAATACATAAGCATTTGAATTGCATTAGCACATACTTGCTTTAGTTCATATTTTAAATAGTACAAAAGTTTTATAAAACCCAATTCACCCTCCCTCTTGGGTTGCCTACCTGAGCCTACATAAAACATTATCGAGCTTTCATATACATTATGTACCAGAGCTTTCAATCTTTATAAATCAGAGCAAATATATTCAATTCAATCTTTATGTATCAGAGCCAATATACAACCATGAACACATTTTATCCTAACATATTTTATCCTTTTCAAGCAATAACTTCACAACTTTCTCCCCCTTTTTGTCAATCAATCAAAAAGGTAGAGTAAGATTTAAGCTCAGATTTTAAAATAGAATGAGAAAGTATTTAAAATTTGTTTGAGATAATTCCACTTTCTCATATTCAACTTGAAATTTTAATTAAAAAATCAGTCATTGGATCAATCATTGTATTAACAATTGAATATAAACAATCATTTGCATAAAGAAATAGAACAATTTAAGAGACAAAAAGTGTATTTTCATTTCATTTTAAGGATGTTCAATACAAAGTACAAAGTGAAAAGCAATACATTTAGTCACTGTCTAAGTTTACTTTTGGGGGTTGACACAGAATTTGGATGCCCGGAGGTAGAGAGGCAATTGGGTCAACATCTACAATATGAGATGGTGGAATATTATGAGATCCTTGTGGCCTAAAGTGTGGAGCAGGTTGTCTGGGATGAACAGACTGACCAGCAAAAGAGGATGATTGAGGCCTAGGTCTAGTGGGATCTATTAGGGTTGGAGGAGGTACACTTTGAGCAGATTGAAGATCTTCAATTTTAGTCATCATTTTCCATAAAAAATTGATGATAGATTTCAATTCAGCTTCTATTTTCTTTGTACTTTGGAAGCAGCCAAATCTTCTATTGATTCTTTTATTTCTGCAACTTCCTTTTGCAATGAGAGAATTTCCGAAGCTTGTACATTTGCAAAGGCTTCAGCTGAACCTCTGAGTCTCCCAAACTCACTTCTTATAATCCCAATACCTTTAGTGTAGTCCTCTTCCATTTTCTTGCCTGCTTCTACTGAGCCCATTCTTATTCTTAAATTATCCATCTCAACCCTATATGCTTCAAGTACTTGAGTAACAGATTTCTCAATCTTTTCAGAACTTGAAGTGATCAAATGAAGAATAGGTTGCAAATCTGTCTCAGTTGCATATGCTGTAGTCTTGGAGGTTTCAAGGTCATCAATTCTGCTTTTTAGATTATCTATCTATCCCCTAAACTGATTGAGCCTCTCATCAACAGATTGGCGAAGTTCTCTAAACATAGTAGACATTGAGGAATTAATAGTTTCAGTCAAGTTGCCTAACTGTTGTGCGATGAAATTTTGTAACATGGATGTATCCATAACAGGAGCAGGAATACCATGACTATGACCAGGAATATTAGTGGTGGCCTGAGTGTAGATAGGTGTGCTAGGGGGCATATCAGGCACTGAAACATCTGGAAATGAAGCATCAAAGTCTATTTGGACTGGAGACCCTAGCTGTGGCTATGACTCTGGAATTTGCATCAAAGTGCCTTCACCAGTCTCCATTTCAGCTTACTCTTGAATTTCCTCTGTTTCTTCGACTATTGGAGCATCAGACTTCTTTCTTCAAGTTCCTTCAGATAATAAATAACCCATCCTTTGAAGAGTTTTGGCTGTATAAGTATCGATATGAAGGAGGGTCTTGCTATCCTCTCCTAATAAGTCAATGTTAGCACCTTGGAAGAAAAGTGAGAGGACCATACCATAAGGCAGACATGCCTTAACTTTTCTCACTACCTCTTTTATCTGACTTAACATGATAGCAGGCAGGTAAATCTTGTCACCATTAATTAGAAACTCCATGAAGCAGAGATCCCGCTAACTTACCCAATCAAAGCGGCCAGTTTTGGGTAAAAATATCCTATTGATAAAACTGTGAAGAATTCTCATTTCAATTGACAGTGTGCTGGCCTTGAGAATTCCAATTTTATCTGCTTCAGTCCTTTCCAGTGCTGTTTGAAAAGCTTTAGTTATGTCTTTTAGGACCAAGTACTCAGTGCCCTCAAATGGCATTTCTAAAACATTTTCAAGAATTTTAGCAGATATAATAATTCTTTTTCCCTTAACAGATGATTCAATAAAGTTCTCTCCAAACCTCATATTTTCATAGAAAGTTCTGACTAGGTTTGGGTAAGTTTTAATATCCAAGGAACACATGTTTCTCCACCCTTGATTCTCAATGAGATCTCCAATAATAAAACCTTTTTTTTTTTAAGTATTCGAACAAAATCCTTCTTCCAGTAGTAATAGGTCTCATACTTAAGGAAATCTGGTGGCTTGGAGAAACTGGGCTTGGTTCTTCCTTTGACTGAGGTGGAATTCGGGAAGCACTATCTTCTCGAAACTTTGTTCTCCTTTCTTGCAGAGCAGCTTCTGTATCCCATCTCGATTTCTTCCCAATTGCCCTCTTTGGTGCCATTACAAAAGTACACTTGAGTTCTAAAGTGATTTTTTTTGGAAGTTGGAAGTATTTGGAAAGTTTCTTGGAGGGAAGGAGAGTAGGGTTTAGGAATAGAAATGGGAAAGAAAAATCCTACGGCTCGAATTAAAAAGAGATGTCTCGACATCCAAGCTGGCTCGACCAATAGGTCATCTGCTCGAGTCGGCTCAAGCAGAGGGAGCACAAAAAGTGATTTTTGGATTTCAATCAAAGCTCTTTTAATCACAATATTTGGGATTAGGAGGTCACCTAGATAATTTGTCCTTAACATTGTGGGAGTGATTCTAGAGTGGGTCACATAATCCTAGTTCACTTCTAATCATTGCAAATCTATCGAAATTCAAAGGTTTAGTAAAAATATCAGCAAGTTGGTTTTCAATTAGCACGAATTCAAGTACAATATCATCATTTGATACATGATTTCTTATAAAATGGTGCCTAATTTCAATGTGTTTAGTTCTTGAATGCTGAATAGGATTTTCAGTCCAATTAATAGAACTTGTGTTATCACAATTGATTAGAATTTTAGATTGTGTAACACCAAAGTATTCTAGTTGTTGTTTAATCCACAACACTTGAGCACAACAACTACCAACAGTAACGTACTCTGCCTCAGCAGTGGACAATGCTATGGAGTTTTGCTTCTTACAGTGCCATGAAATTAAATGCAACCCTAGAAATTGGCATGTACCACTAGTACTCTTTTTATCAATTTTGCAACCAGCATAATCAGCATCAGAAAAACTAATTAAATTCAAAGATGATTCTTTAGAATATCAAAGACCTAAATTACTTATACCTTTTAAATATTTGAAAATTCTTTTAACAGCAAACATATGTATTTCTTTAGGATTACATTGAAATCTAGCACATACACATACACTATACAAGATATCAGGTCTACTAGCTATAAGATATAGTAGGGATCTGATCATACCTCTATATAGCTTTTGGTCAACATTGGATCCACTTTCATCTTTGTCTAGCCTGCAGGTAGTGCTCATGGGTGTGCTAGCCTCTTTACTTATTTCCATACCAAACTTCTTGATTATTTCTTTGATATATTTGGCTTGGCTTATAAAGATTCATTCCTTCATTTGTTTGACTTGCAATCCAAGAAAGTAGTTGAGTTCACCCATAAGGCTCATTTCAAACTCATCCTGCATCAACTTAGCAAATTCTCCACAAAGATTTTCATTAGTTATGCCAAATATAATGTCATCAACGTAGATTTGTACAACTAGCATATCATTCTCTTTATTTTTGATAAAAAAAGTTTTGTCAACATTTTCTCTTATAAAAGCATTTTCAATACAAAATTTGCTTAGTCTATCATACCAAGCCCTAGGTGCTTGTTTCAAACTATATAAAGCTTTATTCAATTTAAACACATGATTTGGAAAAGCATGATTTTCAAAACCTGGTGGCTGTTCTATTGTTCAGAAATAAATCCATTTAGAAAAGCACTTTTGATATCCATTTTAAAGAGTTTAAAGTTCATGTAGCAAACAAATGCAAGAAGTAATCTAATAGCCTCAAGTCTTGCTACGAGAGCATATGTTTCATCAAAATCAATGCCCTCCTCTTGATTGTACCCTTTTACTACCAACCTTGCCTTATTTCTTATAATCTTACCATTCTCATCTAGTTTGTTCCTATAGACCCATTTGGTTCCTATGATTGGGTTGTCTATAGGTCTACTAACTAGTATCCAAACATTATTTCTTTCAAACTGGTTTAATTCATCATGCATGGCCATCATCCAGTTATGATCAGTTTCAGCCTCTTCTAAACTATGTAGTTCAATTTATGAGACAAAAGCTAGGTAGTCATATGCATCTCTATGTGCTGACCTAGTCCTAACACCATGAGAAGGATCACCAATAATTAAATCTTTGGGATGTGAAGTTACATACCTCCATTCCTTTGATAAATCAGTATGATCCTTGCTTACCATTTCATTTCTATTTTGCATTGGCTTGTCTTGAATGCTTAGATCTTCTATTTCCTTTTGTAGTGTACCTGCATCATTATCTATGCACTCATCTTTTCTAGATGGTGAGGGATTAGCTTCATCAAAAATAACATGAATTGACTCTTTTATAATAAGAGTCCTCTTATTAAACACTCTATATGCTTTGTTATGTAGTGAATAACCAAGGAATATAGATTCATCAGATTTTGCATCAAACTTTCCTAGGTTATCTTTACCATTGTTCAACACAAATCATTTATACCCAAAAACATGAAAGTAGTTAATATTCGGTTTTCTTCCATTCCAAAGCTTATAAGGGGTTTTCTTTGAAATTGGTCTTATTAAAACTCGATTTAATATGTAACAGGCAGTGTTCACCGCTTATATCCAAAAGTACCTTGGAAGATTACCTTCACACAACATGGTTTGGGCCATTTCTTTCAAAGTCCTATTCTTTCTCTCTACAACATCATTTTGTTGTGGTATTCTAGGAGCGGAGAAGTTATGATCAATACCGTGCTCAGTACAATATTCATCAAAAAATTGATTTTGAAATTCAGTTCCATGATCACTTCTTATAGAGATAACAGAAAGATTTTTCTCATTCAAAACATTCTTATGAAATTTTCGAAATACATCAAAAGTTTCATCCTTATGTGCAGTAAATAATATCCATGTGAATCTAGAAAAGTCATCTACAATCACAAGGCCATATTTTATTCCTCCTAAGCTTGTGGTCATAGTTGGTCCAATTAAGTCCATGTGAAGTAGCTCTAGAGATCTAGTTGTTGAAATAACATTTTTTGATTTAAAACTCCCCTTAGTTTTTTGCCTAATTGACAAGCATCACATACATAATCAAGATTAACTTTAAAATGTGGCAAACCTCTAGCTAGATTCTTTGAGATTAATTTGGTAGCTGTATGCATGCTAGCATGACCTAATCATTTATGCCATAATAAACATGACTCCTTGGTCTTAGCATTCATTGCTCGTAGACTGGAACTGCTTGTCATTGCTAGATCATTTAGATCTACCACATAGATGTTTCCAAGCCTATGACCAATGAATTTATTGCTAGAATAAAGAGAGTTAGTTACTATACATATAGATGATTCAAAGATAACCTTAAAGCCTTTATCACAAAGTTGACTAACACTCAATAAATTATGCTTTAATTTATCTACTAGTAGCACATCTTCAATAAAAGTTCAGAGGATTATTTTGATCTTATCGATTCCGATTATTTTTTCCTTGCCATTATCTCCAAAAGTAACCAATCCTCCTTCTTTCATTTATAGGGTGATGAACTGATCTTCATCACCCATCATATGCCTTGAACAGCCGCTGTCAAGATACCATCTTTTCTTTAATTTGTGGGTTGCAAGACAGTCTTGCAAAACAGTCAAGGAGTGATTTTAGGTACCCAAGCTAACTTGGATCCTTTCGGGTTAGCAAAAGTTGTTCCCTTTGGAACCCAAACGGTTCTATATTTCAATGCACCAATCATGGAATTTTTCAAAGAATTGCATTGATAAGATTTATGTCCAAATCTATGACATGCATAACAAATAATTTTGTCATTTTTGAATGATGCATGCTTCAAAGCTTTAAAAGATGCAGAAATAGAAATATTTGGTTTGAAAGATTTTTGAATAGAATCTTTTAGAACATACTTCAAGCCATTTGAAATGGATTTCGATGGAAAAGCTTTTTGAAATTTTGTATTTGAAGCTGAGACTTTTGAAGATACAAATTTTGTTATTGAAATTCCTTACAAATTTTGTTGTTGAAATTCCTTTATAATTTAAGGTATTAAATCCAATTCCAGCTTTACTTTTGAATCTTTTTGTTCTTTTAAATTAACTCAAGCTTGTTAGAACTCAAAGTAAGTTTTTCTACTAAAGGCTTAAGCTTTTCAACCTCCTTTTCCAAATCAACATTTTTGGCAACTAAAACTTTGTTTGTCTTATTCAAAGCATTTTTCTCATTATTTAAAATAATAATATTTTCAGAAAAGATATTTAGTTCTTTTTGCAAAATGTTATTCTTTTCAGAAATCTCATCCTTGTCTTTCAATAAAACATCATTTTGTTTCTTCAAGGATTTAATTTTAATCCTAGCTTTCTTGAATTCAATAAGTAAATCATGAAATGCAGAATTCAATTCATCATATGTAAATTCAGTTTGAAGCTCAAGGGATGATACCTCATTTTCAAGACCCATCAGATATAAATTTATAGATTTCGTGGTCTTTTCTTCTTCAGTAGATGAGGATGCTTCTCTGTCACTCCATGTTGCTACCATAGCTTTCTTTTTCTTTTTCTTAAGACCCTTCTTCAATAAAGGACAATCTGGTCGAATGTGCCCTAGTTTTTTGCATTCATAGCAGGTGGGCACTTCTTTCTCTTTTTCCTTTTCCTTGTCATTCTCCTTACCAAATTATTTGTTCTCGTGGAATTTTTTTAAATGTCTTCCTTTTCTTCTTTCCAAGAACCTTTTGAATTTCCTAACGACCATGGCAACATCTTTGTCTTCCATGTCGCTTTCAGTAGAGGTGCATTCTTCTTCCGATTCCTTATCCTTTCTAAAATCCATAGCAGCTTTCAAGGTAATAGATTTTCTTTTATTTTGATCATCTTCAGTTCGGTGCTGCATGATCAGTTCATGTGTGATGAGAGATCCTAGTAGTTCATTCAACGGTAAGGTGTTCAAATCTTTTGCTTCCTGGATGGCTGTCACTTTCGGATCTTACTTGTCCGGAAGAGATCATAGAATCTTTTGTACAAGATCTGCGTTAGAATATACCTTGCCAAGACTTTTTAAGCCATTAATAATATCAGTGAAATGTGAAGACAAGGCAGAGATTGTTTCATTAGGTTCCATTTTGAATAATTCGTAACTATGTACAAGAAGATTAATTTTAGAAGACTTCACTTGAGAAGTTCCTTCATGGGTCATTTCGAGTTTATCCTAAATTTCTTTTGCCTAGGAGCAAATAGAAATTCAATTAAACTCATTACTATCCAAAGCACAGTATAAGAGTTTCATTGCTTTAGCATTTAACTCACCCATCTTCTTATCATGTTCGTCCCAATCCTCTTCAGGTTTTGGAATGTCCACTCCATCAATTTTAATCATGGGGATATAAGGATCATTTAGAATGACCTTCCACAATTAAAAATCAACTACTTGAACATAAATTTTCATTATAGCTTTCCAGTATGCATTATTTATGCTAGTGAAGAGTGGAGGTCTATTAGTTGAATGGCCTTCCGCCAAGGACATACTCATTGGATGAGCCATCAATCTTTACTCTTATATATTCAGAGACACTGCTCTGATACCAGTTGTTGCCCAGGTGGCTACCCAAGAAGGGGGTGAATTGAAAATTTAAAAATTTAAAGCAGATAATGTGTAATTGAAAAATCTCTTATAAGTGGTAGGTGCTGTGACAGAGTATTAAATTATAGAAGCTAAATAGAATCAAGTAAGCACAACACAAACACATAAATTTATAGTGGTTGGAGCAACCCAGCTCCTATGTCCACTACTCAAGATACCACTGGGGATTTCCACTATATTCACACCTGAATACAGTAGGATTGTTTTACAGGATCATAATCCAAAACCTCTACACTTTGGTTTTAATGGGATGACCAAAGAAAACCCAACACCCTTAGATTTTGAACAAGCTCACCAAAGAAACCTAACTTGGTTTTCACAGGATCACCAAGAACCTAACTTGGTTTTACCAGGATCACCAAGAACCCAACACTTGATTTTTATCAAGGCTCACCAAGAACCTATTTGGTTTTTCAAATGGGCTCACCAATAACCCAACAATTCCATAAAATGAATTGAAATAAAATGCAACAATAATGACAAACTTAATTTGTCGGACAGTTGCCAGTGTAGCTTGATAGAAGTCCACTTGACTTGCACTTGAATGAGCTTTAATTGCTTTAGTGGCTTCTTCTAAAATTGTTTCAAGCTTCAGATCGGAGTTGGTGAAGACTTGAAGGCTTGCTTGAATGCTCTTGTGCTTTCTTTCTTTTTGGTAGGTAGGATATTCAATGAAGCTCTCAAAACTTTAAAGAACTTTTCTGATTATTGCTTTAAGGAAGTTCAAATCCTTCAAATATAAGGTCTTCTATCACTTCAAGGCAATTCTAGCAATTATAGACCATTTGAGAACTTTTTAGCATTCAAAAATAAATTCTGGAACTAGCCATTGGATACCTGAAAGCGATGTTCAAGTCGGCTTGGATCCTTCGAGTCAATAGGTCGAGTCACCAAATCTTCAGTGCAGTCGGCTCTTTGTCTCAGGATACAAAACTTCACTTTGGATGAGTCGGCTCTTTGTATCTTGGGTCGGCTCGAACTTATATCTTTGAAAATCTTGAACTCAAGGAGTCAGCTCTTTTGATCATTGGTTAGCTCTTCTTCTCAAGTTCTGAAATCATCACTCTAGAAGAGTCGACTCGATGCAGTTCGGGTCAGCTCGCTTTCTTATGTCTTAAAAATTAGGTCTGGTAGAGTCGGCTCTTTCTGGTTCAGGTCGGCTCGCCTGGTTGTTCTCAGAAATTTTCAAAAACTGGACTCTGGAGGAGTCGGCTCAGACATATTCCAGTTAACTCGGATTCACTGGAGTCGGCTCGGTTACTTTTGAGTCAGCTTGGATTATTGCATACCAGAATCCTTGTTGCGTGCTATGAAGTAGAGTCGGCTCTTCAACATGCTGGGTCAGCTCAAGTATCTTCTTTAAGATTTTTACAATTGAACTCAAAGAAAAACTCTTACCAGCACTTTTACATTTTTTAAGCTTATCAACTCAAAATAATTTTTAAGGCACACATACATAGAAGTAACCCTTTTTACATGATTTTTTCTTAGCTTTTTCATTGGGTTCTTCTTTATAGAAACACATTACAACACAACTCAAACAAAAAACAAAGGTGTAGGAGTTGAAGTTTGAACAATTAAATCATCCTACAAAAACTTGTAAAACACTTGAAGAGTTGTTAGAAATAAATGTACATGCTCCAATGTTTGGTTATCATCAAAATCACTTATGGGGTAAACAATTTTGTTAGTCATCAAAATCAAGGGCAAAGCCAACAATCTTCCCCTTTTTGATGATGACAAAACCTTGAGTATATAAGCATTCAAAATCAATTTTAGATATTGTATCCCATAATCATGAATTTAAAGCTCATACAACACAAGTTTAATAGAGGAGAGTTACAAATTAAGTGTTGAAGTTAAATTTTCTCTCCTCCTAAGTGAGTTGAGATATGAAATAATTCAAAATTTAAGAAAATGCTTAGATATGTATCTTAATGCTTATATGCACATCTTACTCCCCTTTTTGTCAATATTAAATAATAAAGGGAGTAAACTCTCCCTGAATTGATGCATTAAGGCATAGAAATTCAAGATTAGATTAGCAAAATATAACAAATATTAGAGCAAATGAACAAGGTAGGGAGTAACCAAGTACAATACATAAATGATACAAGTAAAGAATTGAAATGCAAGTTTTCATATATATATATATATAAGTAAGTTTTTTGTACAAAATTGCTGATACACTCAGCATACACTGAGACATGATACATAACCATGACAAGTACAACATAGATGATAACATAGATAACATGAAAACTAATACATAAGCAATAAACATCAAGATAAACATCTATGAGGCTACTCCTCATTAGATGGAAGCTCAAAGTAAATAGGACCAATAATCCTAGACCTAGGAACAAGGGCTCTAGGGGTCTTAAGGGTACTATGACTCCTAGTCCTAGTAGATGGTTCATATCTAGGTATAACCCTAGATGATTGAGTAGATGGTGGAGGAAGAGTCTCAGCAGGTGTCAGAAAGATTGGAGCAGTTGAAATCGGAGTATCACAAGGATCATCAGGATGAACAACTGGAGTCTGGGTGTCTCGATTGACTATCTCATAATCACCTGCTGGTCATCACTCCCACCAGAACTGTCAATAATAAGATCAGTCTCTCTGTTGCCACCATCACCATCACCACCACCAAGAGTGTCATCATGTCCATCAGGGTGGTCATCATCATCATCTATCGGTGGAGGAGGAGGTGGATCTGAAGGTGCTGCTAGAGGTAAAAGTGATCTCAATAAGTCTCTGATCTCTCTAAAACCAGCCTCCATGGTCTCCCAAATACCTGAGAGCTGAGAGTCAGTGTGAGCTCTCAAACTCTCAACCTTAATCCTCAGCTGGGTAGACCTAATAGCCAAACCAATAATCTC
This sequence comes from Areca catechu, assembly GCA_021397845.1. Taxonomy (NCBI): domain Eukaryota; kingdom Viridiplantae; phylum Streptophyta; class Magnoliopsida; order Arecales; family Arecaceae; genus Areca; species Areca catechu. The sequence goes on along the minus strand of CM038052.1, from coordinate 129,737,727 downwards.
ACTTTGGACCTCTGAGAACTCCTGCCTAACAAGTTCCTCAAAGGATGTACCTGTAGCTGAAAGAAAAGCAGCAGAAGGTGAAGCAGCTGGTGCAGGTGTGACAGGCTTTGGCTCAGTCGCTACTGCTGGTGCCGATCTAGGAGGTGTATCAGAAGGCCTTAATGGCCCTGCCTCTACCTCTCTAAGGTCATCATCCTCATCTGGCTCCTGGCCAAACTCTTGGCATACCCATCGCTCTGCCAATCTCCTGTATCCCATGCGGTGAAGGGAACGCTTATCGTACACATCTGTGTGTAGAATGTCTTTGGAGGTCTTCCCCTCCAAAGGTACACCGTAAGCTCTAAACAGATATGTCAGCACCATCCCATAAGGAAGATAGTGATGTCGTTGGGTTGCAGCATCTCTCATCTGCACCAACATCATAGCAGGAAGATCAATAGTAGTCCTCTGCATCAGGCACACCATCATCATCAGCTCCCTCTCAGTGATAAAGTTAAAACATCCAATCTTCGGTAGTAAAATCTGAGCAATGATATGGTGCAGGAGGTGCATCTCAACAGAAAGCTGGTTCACGATGATTGTAGCCACACCGTGAATGTCATCATGCGCTAATATGCACTTGAAGACCTCCTCTCGATCCTTAATACATGAAGTAACGATCCCATGGTGGGGAATCTCCTAGACATGACTAAGAACCTCCTCCATAATTGGAATACGAATACCTCTGATAGTGGCACTCCATAACATCCTGCTGCAGTCGAAGCTCCCATAGAACCCACGAATCAAATGTGGGTAGTATTTCTCCTTCATAGTACAAAAGGAGATCAACCCTGCTGACTCGAGAACCTGTCCTAGATTGAGCCCTGATGGTCAAAGAAACCCAAGTCCACTCGACGACCAGCAGCAATCATCTTCCCGAATACCTTGTCAGCTGAAGGTAAAGAAGAAGGTGCTGCTCTTTCAGTCTATTGACTAGTGTCATTCCTGGCTTTAGTTCTTCTTTTTGCGGAACCCATACTCGGTTTCCTTTTATATGAAAGCTGCTTCCTTGGTCCTATGACAACCAACTGAGAGAGGGAATGGAAGGAGTGAAGAGGTTGAAACAAGAAATGACAACAGTCCAACCAAAAAGAAACTGATGGGAAGAGAAAAGAAAAAGTTTGGCCAAGAACGATGGAGGAGAAAGAGGAGAAATGGGAAGGAGCAATGTGCCGATTCAACCCAAAGAGAATCCAAAGATAATCGGTCCAAACAGGGGAAAATCAAATGGGGATGAACATGGTTCAAAAACCACAGTAAAAATGGCAAGAATAGTGAATAACCGTGAAGAAACGGGCTAAATCAAAGAAAGAACCGGATGCAAACAGTGAATGATCGATCCAAAAGAGGGAAAAAAGCAAACGGAGATGAACACCATTCAAAAACCATAGTAAAAATGGTGATTAACGATGAGGAATAGGATCAAATCAAGGAAAAATTAGATGGAAATGGTGAATGAACGGTCCAAACCAAGAAAATAGGAGAAATTACCAGAATTTCGGGGGGACACGAGTTGAAAATTACTGTTCCACGAGCAAAGGAGTCTTTGGGGACCACTAGGGCATGGGAGAGAAAAGGAATAAACAAAAGAAAAGGATCGGTTGATGCCCTAGAAAAATAGAAAATTCTGCTCGAGTGTCGATACTTGGGATTTGTCAAGTGTCGACACTTGGTCAGGTGTCGACACTTCGCCAAATGTCAAGTGACGACACTTGGCCAAGAAATCCAAAAAAAAATCCAATAAAAATTTCAAAAAACCAAGGGGACTCTAGTGAAAGGTTTATGACCAAGAGAATATGATTTTGAGCAATAAGAAATTGGGCATGAACAAGATTTGAGAGAGTTCTATAAGAAGGGGTCTATGATACCTAACTCTCTTCTAATCATGCAAAACCTTCACTCAAGGGTTTGGTAAAAACATCAGTTAATTAAACATTAATACCAATAAATTCAAGCATCCATTAGAGTTTTGCACATGATCTCTTATGAAGTGATGTCTTATTTTAATGTATTTACTTCTTGAATGTTGCACAGGATTCTTAGTTAGATTAATTGCACTAGTATTGTCACATCTTATGGGTGTCTTAGTTAGTTTGATGCCAAAATTTTCAGTTGTTGTTTGATCTATAGAATTTGAGTACAACAGCTTCTAACTGCTATATATTTAGCTTCTGCCATAGATAGAGCAACTGAATTCTATTTCTTGCTACTCTATGAAATCAAATTGACTCCAAGAAACTGATAAGTTCTACTAGTATTTTTTTATCAAGTTTACGTCCAGCAAAATTAGCATCAGAATAAGTAATCAATTCAAATGATGAATCTTTAGAGTACTAAAGACCAATATCTATAGTGCCAGATAGATATCTAAGTATGCGTTTAACAGCCAAAAGATGAGACTCTTTAGGGGCAGACTAATATCTTGCACACATACAAACACTAAACATAATATCTGGCCTACTAGCAGTTAGATATAATAATGAACCAATCATTCCTCTATATAACTTTTGGTCAACATATTTACCTGATTCATCTTTGTCAAGCTTATAAGAGGAGCTCATAGGCATACATAATGGCTTGGTGTTCTCCATCCCAAACTTCTTTAATATTTCTTTCGTGTACTTGGTTTGGTTGATGAAGATCCCTTCTTTTGTTTGCTATATCTGGAGTCCGAGGAAGAAGTTAAGCTCTTCCATCATGCTCATCTTGAACTCAATTTGTATTAACTTTGCAAACTTTTGACAAAGACATTCATTAGTAGCACTGAGTATGATATCATCAACATAAACTTGTACTACTAAGAGATCATCATTCTTCTTTTTCAAAAATAAAGTAGTATCAATATTATCTCTAGTAAAATCATTTTTAAGAAAGAAAGAACTCAATCTATCATACTAAGCTCTTGGAGCTTGTTTCAAACCATACAAAGTTTTATGAAGTTTAAAAACATGGTTTGGAAACTCATGATTTTCAAAACCGGGTGTTTGTTCAACATAAATTTTTTCTTCGATAAAACCATTCAAAAAGGCACTTTTGACATCCATTTGATATAATTTAAAATCTATAAAACATGAAAATGTTAATAATAGCCTAATTGTCTCAAGTCTAGCAACAGGAGTAAAGGTTTCATCAAAATCAATCCCTTCCTCCTGATTGTATCATTTGGCAACTAGCCTAGCTTTATTTCTGGTAACTTTCCATTTTCATCAAGCTTATTTTCCAAAACCCATTTTGTGCCAATTATTGAAATATTAGTAGGTCTATCAACCAAAGTCCAAACATTATTTTTTTTAAACTGATTTAGTTCATCTTGCATAGCATTAATCCAATTACAATCATTTTTAGCTTCTTCAATAGATTTAGGTTCTACTTGAGAAACAAAAGCTAAATAATCTTATACATTTCTAAGAGATGAGCGAGTACTTATTCCTTTTGATGGATCACCAATGATAAGTTCTTTGGGATGTCCATAAGCATACCTCCATTCTTTAGGTAGAGGATTAGGTGTAGATATTTTTTCACCTCCTTGTACTTGATCTCTTTCATTGTTTTGATTGTCATCTTGCTCCTTGGTAGGTTCTTTATTGTTGTTCACTTTTTCATTTCTTTGGATACCTGTATCATCATCAAGAATATCTTCTTTTCTAGAAGATCTTTGATTAGTTTCATTAAACACAACATGGATGGATTCTTCAACAACAAGTGTTCTTTTGTTCAAGACCTTGTATGCCTTGCTAGATGTAGAGTAACCTAAAAAGATACCCTCATCTAACTTGGCATCAAATTTGCTTAGATTATCCTTGCCGTTGTTTAAGATGAAACAATGGCATCTAAAAACATAAAAATACTTAATTGAAGGTTTCCTACCTTTCCAAAGCTAATAAGGTGTTTTCTTTAAAATAGGTCAGATTAAAACATGATTTAAAATATAGCAAGCAGTGTTTATGGCTTCCATCCAAAAATATCTAGGTAAATTTTTTTGCAAAGCATGGTGCATGCCAATTCTTTAAGAGTTCTATTTTTCCTTTCACCATCTCATTTTGTTGAGGTGTCCTAGGTGCAGAAAAATTGTGATGAATGCCATTTTCACTACAAAATTTCTTGAACTCATGATTTTCAAATTTTATACCATGATCACTTCTTAAAGAAATAATTGAAATACCTTTTTATTTGAAACTCTTTTATGAAATCTAATGAATGTAGAAAAAGTTTCATCTTTATGAGCTAAAAACATGACCTAAGTAAAACATGAAAAATTGTCTACAATAATTAGACCATACTTCTTACCTCCCAAACTAGATGTTTTAGTTGGCCCAAAGAGATCCATATGAAGTAATTCTAAGGGTCTAGATATAGAGACTACTCCTTTAGATTTAAAAGATGATTTAGTTTGTTTTCCAAGTTGTCAAGCACTATAAATCTTGTCCTTTTCAAAATTGAGTTTTGGCAAATCTTTTATTAAATCCTTTTTACAATGTTTTGAAAGCAAATGCATACTATTATGTCCTAATCTTCAATGCCAAAGCCAACTAGTTTCATTGATCTTGGCTTCCATTGCCACTAGGCATTGACCATTTTGAACATAAAGATCATCAAGATCAACCATATAAATATTGCCATGCCTATGACCAATAAACTTGATGCCATTGTCATCAAGATTGGAAACAATGCACATAGAAGATTCGAAAATAACTTTAAAATCCTTATCACAAAATTGGCTAATGCTAAGTAAATTATGCTTTAAACCATTAACATATAAAGCATTATCTATATAAGTAGAGGAGGTGATATGAACTTTACCAATTCCGATAATCTTGCCCTTTCCATTATCACCGAAAGTCACATTTCCTCCATTTTGATATTCAAGTGAGAAGAACTGCTCCACATCTCCAGCCATATGCTTTGAGCAACCGCTATCTAGGTATCACAATCTTCTTTTGTTGGTTGCAAGACACACCTACAATAACAAATCAAGTGGAGACTTTAGGCACCCAAGTCATCTTGGATCCTTTAAGGTTAGTAGTGATGGCTCCTTTTGAAATCCAAACTTTTCTAACTTTGCTTAATTTTCTTTTATTGCAAAGATATGATTTATATCCTGTATTACTGCAAGAATAACAAGTAATAGAAGATGAAGCAGGTACAAAAAAATTCTTGAAAAACTTTTGTTGTTTTGAGTTTTGAAACCCAATCCAGCTTTATTGAAAATAGCTCTTTGATTATTCAAAAGCATATTGAGTTTTTCAAAACTGTAAGTAAATTTTTCAATAAATGATTTTAATTTTTCAAGTTCATCTTTGTACTTCTTGTTTTCTTGCAAAATCTTTTTATTTTATTTTGTAAAATCTTCAATTAATGCAAAAGAAATTTTTTTTTTCCAAATCTTCCTTTTCTTTTTCTAGAAGAATAATTTTATCATTTAACATTTTGTTATCTTGAAGCAAGCAATCATTTCAATTAAAAAGTTATCATTTGTTTAACTAAATCTAGATTTTGCTTCTTTAGTTCTTTGTGCTTCAATTTAAGTTTTTGAAATTCAATCACAAGCTCATCAAAAATTTCATGCAATTCATCAAAAGTAAATTCATTCTTAGTTTCAGATAATACCTCATCATTATTGGCCATCAAGCAAAAATTTGCAACCTCTTGCTGCACTTCATCGGAGCTTGAATCCTCGCTATCGCTCTAGGTTGCCATCATAGCTTTCTTTCTTAATCTTCTTCTGCTTTTCTTGAGTAAGGGGCAGTCCATCTTGAAGTGGCCAGGTTTCTTACACTCAAAGCATGTGGGCTGCTCATTTTCTTTCTTTGTTTCTTTTTCTTTGCTAGGCTCTCCCTTTTGAGATTTCATCTTGAAATTGTATTTCTTCTTTCTTATAAGCCTCCTAAACTTTCTTGCTATGAGAGCCATCTCATCTTCTTCATCTTTCTTATCAGAATCTTCACTTGACTCTTCTTTTGTAGTGGACTTGAAGGCAATCACTTTCTTCTTCTTATCATAGTCCATTATTTTTTGTTTCAAGAAAAGCTCATAGATCATTAATGAGCCCAACAACTACTCGAGAGGAAGTGTGTTTACATCTTTGGCTTCTTTTATAGCGGTGACTTTAGCATCCCAAGAAGTCGGAAGAGACCTGAGAAGTTTATTTACAAGTTCACCATTAGAAATAACCTTTCCTAAACTTCTCATTCCATTCATAATATTAGTGAACCTAGTATATATTTCACTAATAGATTCAGAAGGTTCCATTTTAAACATCTCATATATATGAATGAGCATGTTAACTTTGATAATTTTCACTTGATGAGTACCCTCATGGGTAACTTCAAGTGTATCCCATATTTCCTTTATGGAGAGACAATTTGAGATTCTATTGAATTCGCTTGGGTCTAAAGCCGCAAAACAATAGATTCATAGCCTTTGCATTAAGCTCTATTTGCTTAATGTCATTCTCATCCCAATCATCTTCCATTTTGAAAGTGGGAATGCCATTAATCAAGATAGTAGGCTGATGAGGGCCTTTAACAATAGTTTTCCAAATATTATAGTCCATGTCTTGAATGTAAATGTGCATGCATGTTTTCTAGTATGCGTAATTCATGCCATTAAACAAGGGGAGACGATTAGAGGCTTGACCTTCTACAATACCCATACCAATTGGGGCTGCCATGATCTTTTACTCAAGATCGTTGGACCTACAAGTAGAGTATGGTGCTCTGATAACATTTGTTGCCCAAAAATGGAGCCCAAGAGGGGGGGTGAATTGGGTCTTTCAAAAATTTAAGTAATTATATGCAGGTCTTGAAGTGTTTGTGAGCAAAGTGAATTAGCACTAATGGATATGTAGCAGATAATAGTAAATTAAATGCAAAGAATAAAGTACAAGTAATAGAAAGAGCAAACACACATAAATACCAAGTTTTATAGTGGTTTGGTACACTCCAAGCACCTACGTTCACTCTCCAAGCTTTTCTTGAAAATTTTCACTATAATATCTTCAAAGATTATAGCCGACTTATTTTCCAAGGCTCATAAGTCAAAACCTAAGTTGGTTTTGTCACCTAGGCTCACCAACAACCTTATAACTTGTTTTGTCTTCGGGCTCACAAGTAAAACCCTAATTGGTTATGTACCTTTGGCTTACCAACAACCTCAATAACCTACTTTCAAAAATCCTTGAAAGCTAGCTCAACAAAGTATAAAGTTAAAGATACAAGAATAAAAGCACAATCAAACTCTCTTCAAAGAGTGGAATGTGGAAGCTTTGAGGCTCTTGAAGATGCTTGTCTTATCTTCTCCTTAGAACCTTCTCAAAGACACATTTGGAAAGCTGAGATGATAGGCTTATAAGCTTTTTGAATGAATCTCTCCTTTTTTGGCTTTTGGAAGTGAAGTTCTTGAAGGAATATTTGACTTTATGTATTCAATGGAGTTCAATGCTTCATGAATGAGTTTGGTGAAGCTTAAATACTTCAAAAACTTCCAAAAAATGGTTTGAGACCATTGGAGGATCAAAACTAGTCGTTGGAAGCTTGAAAAGTTGAATCTGCTTCTCAGAAAATAGAGCCATTGAAGCTGCCAGAACCCGTGAGTCGACACTTGACTTTCAGGTATCGATACTTCGCTCTCAGGTGTCGACACTTGGTCCTTCAGGTGTCAACACTTGAATTTCATGTATCAACACTTGATACAAAAATACTCTAAATGGCAAGTTCTGTATTTTCAAAAAATCTCGGGCCTTGAGTCGACATTTGAATTTCAGGTGTTGACACTTGAGTTTCAGGTGTCAATACTTGACTTCCAGGTATCGACACTTGGCATGCCAGTGGAGAATTCTTGCATGCCAGATTCTGAAGTGTCGACACTTGGCAATCCGTGAATCGACACTTGGTTCTGCAGTTTGCCAAAACATGTGCCAAAACTCCCAAAAACTTAAAGATCTTCAATGAAACTTCAAAACATATTTTATAAACCATGTTTGATCATCTTTGAGGCCCTTTTTAGATGAGAAGACTTTCCAAAACTTGAAAATTTCTTAGCTTCAAGATACTTTTATTTTAAAAATTTGAGGTGCATGTATCCTGTAACTTATAACTACAATTGAAACATTAGTATACAATATATACTCAACATTTTGTTAGCCATCAAAATCAATGACAAAGCCAACAGGGCTTCTCGTCTAGCTAGCAGTAGGTCTAGGTTCATGTCGATTTAGTTCGATTAGAAATGAACTAATCGAATTAGGTCAAATCAAGCTAACCCTAGTTGTCAATTTGAAACATCTTTCAAATTGATTCATGAATTCAATCAATTTAATTCATGAAAACCTACAAGATATGATTGACATCTAGCAATATATCATGCCTATCTAAAAGATGAGAAACATAGTAAAAATTATGAAAATATCCTTCAATAGTAAGTTACCGTGTAATTCAATCCTTCGATCTTCCCTTATCCTGAATAAGTAATGGGTATTGAAAATTGTCAAATTCTCATACTTCATTCATTCAAATCTCAAATCAATAATGAAGACTCAACTAATGAAAGATTAGAATCCTTTTCTAATTTCATCATGCTTTATCAAAGACTTCCTGAGTCATCATTTGATGAGATTACATAGGATAAATACTTTCTTTTGACCTACTCATAACCTTCATACATAATTTACCATATCCATGAACACCTATACATGACTAAGTCATGAATAAGTATGAATCAAAATATGGATTCATATATACAAGGTACCATGTGATCTCAGAGGGCGTCGTCTCTTTAAGAAAGGGAAGAAGAAAAATAAAGGGAAAAATGTTCTAAGTGCTTTTGGGCCCAGTCAGGCCAAGAAAGTGAAGGCTGATCAAAGTTATGCAGAGTGCTTTTTCTGCAAGAAGTAGGGTCACTGGAAGAGGAACTGTCCTCTTTATATTGCATCCCTTGACCCGAACAGGTCCAAGAAGAGAAAGCTGCAAGATGGTCCTGGACAAGGTATTTATATAATAACACATTGTAGTTTCTTTGTTTGCGATATACTAACTAGGTATTGGATACAGGAAGTCCAATTCACATTTACAATTCTTTACAAGGATTTCAAGTTAGTAGAAGATTCGAGGACGCAGAGAGGTTCTCGAACATGGAAAATGGAAGCCGAGTTCCAGCTCAGGCATTGGGAGTCCTTAAACTTGTTTTTAAGTCCTGTACCATCATTTTGAATGAATGACATTTTTATCCGTCTTTCATTTTAAATGTCATTTCTGTAGGCCAATTGGCCATGTATAGTTATGAACTATCAACAAAGAATGACATTTGCAAAATCATTTGGAATGGTTCTGTAATTTTGGCTAGACAAATGCATGATGGCATCTATGTACTATCACGACTTGTCAGTGTATTGTACATGTTTCGCAAATGCTCTAGGATAGATAATGTTAGCGAAGTATACCTATGGTATTGTAGGCTAGGTCATATTAACAGGAATAGGATAAACATGTTGAAAACCGAGGGTCTCCTTGATTTTAGTGAAGATAGATCACTTTCAACCTGTGAGTCTTGTCTTCTTGGAAAAATGACTAAGTCACCTTTTACTGGAAAAGGTGAACGAGCCAAAGAAATTCTGAGTCTGGTACATACTGATGTATGCGGACCCATGAATGTTAGTGCTAGGGGTGGGTATGGTTATTTCATTACTTTTATAGATGACCTTTCGAGGTACGGTTATGTCTTCTTGATAAGACATCAATCTAAGTCGTTTGAAATGTTCAAACGATATCGTAATGAAGTAGAAAAATAAACTAGAAAGTGTATCAAAACCCTTCGATCTGATCGAGGTGGTGAATACCTTTCTGGTGAGTTTCTGATATATCTCAAGGAGAATGGGATTTTCTCTCAATGGACACCTCCAAGGACACCTCAATTAAATGGAGTGTCTGAGAGGAGGAATCGAATCCTGTTAGACATGGTTTAATCCATGATGGGCTTTGCTTCTCTGTCGCTAACCTTTTGGGGATATGTTCTAGAATCAGCCTATTACCTTCTGAATAGGGCTCCAAGTAAGTCTATTAGTAAAACACCATATGATATATGGACTGGATGTAAGCCAACACTATCATACCTTCGGGTTTGGGGGTGCCCGGCTTATGTAAAATGTTTGGAAACGGATAAACTTGGACCTAGATCTGACCATGCCTATTTGTTAGATATCTAAAGGAGTCTAAGGGGTATTACTTCTACTTAGCTAAGGAACAAAAGTTGTTCGTTGGTCTTAGGGCTATCTTTTTGGAAAAGGAGTTCCTTGGTGAAGGGACTGTAGCCACTAAGATTGAACTTAGTGAAGTTCAACAAGTAAACGAACCTTCACACTTAAGGGATAACATAGAATCGACTATGATTAGATCACACCCAGAGCCCACTCAGGAACCATTAAGGAGATCCGGTAGAGTACCGAACCGACCGGATAGATACTACGGTTTCTTGGTCCAGGATGGTGATCCCATTGAACTCGATGAGAATAATGAGGACCCGATCACCTATATGGATGCGATATAGAGGTCCGACTATGAGAAATAGCTAGGAGCCATGAAATCCAAAATGGAGTCCATGGAGATCAACAATGTATGGACATTGGTTGATGCACCTGAAGGGATAAAACCCATTAGGTGCAAATGAATTTTCAAAAGAAAAAGGGGTGCAGACGAGCAGGTGGTGACCTATAAAGCCTGTCTGGTTGCCAAAGGGTATCATCAACATTATGGCGTTGACTATGACGAGATATTCTTTCCTGTGGAAATACTCAAATCCATTCGGATCATGCTTGCTTTAACAGTACACTTTGACTATGAAATTTGGCAAATGGATGTCCGAACAGCTTTCTTGAATGGTGAGCTAGAAGAGGAGGTGTATATGATACAACCTAAGGGTTCACATCCATAGACGAGTCAAAGGTGTGCAGGCTTCAAAAGTCCATTTATGGACTGAAGCAAGCATCAAGGAGTTGGAACATGCGATTTGATAAGTGTATCAAGTCGTATGGCTACGTTAGGAATGGAGAAGAACCTTGCATTTATAAATGGGCTAATGGTTTTGTGATTGTATTCCTTGTATTGTATGTGGATAACATTCTCTTAATTGGGAATGACATCCCAGCACTATAAGGAATAAAGGTCTGGTTATCATCTCAGTTCTCTATGAAGGACTTGGGTGAAGACTTTTATATACTAGGTATGAAGATCTATAGAGATAGATTTAAGAGGCTTCTAGGACTGTCCTAGTTTATGTACATTGACACCATGCTGAAACGGTTCATCATGAAAAATTTCAAGAAGGGCTATCTTCCGATAGGCATTGGAATTGATCTCTCCAAAAGAAATTGTGCGACAACTCTTGAAGAGAGAGAGCGTATGAGTAGAATCCTATATGCTTCGATAGTGGATTCTATCATGTACACCATGACATGTACTAGACCAGACGTGGCATACTCACTAGGTGTAGTTACAGATACCAGTCTGACCCAGGTGAAGCTCATTGGAAAGCGGTAAAGACCATCCTTAAGTATTTATGAAATACTAAGGACCAATGGCTAATTTATGAAGAATCTGACTTGAAACTTATGGGGTTTACTGACTCTAGTTTCCAGTCAGAAAAGGATGATAGCAAGAGTGTGTTAGGATTTATCTTTACCCTAAATGGAAGAGCTATATACTGGAAAAGTTCTAAGCAGCCTACTGTGGTGGACTCAGTTTACGAAGCAGAGTACATTGTAGTATCAGATGCAGTGAAGGAAGCTGTGTGGTTGCGGAAGATCCTTGGCGAACTGGGAGTGGCACCTTCCTTGGATGGTCTTGTTTCGGTGTACTGTGACAACACTGGAGCCATTGGTCAAGCCAAAGAGTCAAAGTCTCATCACCGTACAAAGCATATTCTGCGGTGCTATCATCTTGTACGAGAGATCATGGAACAAGGTGACATTGACCTTCTGAATCGATGGAAAGGAAAACTTGGCTGACCCCTTCACTAAAGCCATCGAAGTTCAAGAGCTCGACTTTTGTAAAAGAAAAATGGGAATGAGATTCTGTACCGATTGGCTTTAGTCCAAGTGGGAGTTGTTAATAATTGTATCCCAAAGTTATAGTCTAAGCTATAGACGGTTGTGCTATCTTGTATTTGTATATGAATTCTTTTAATAAATAAAAGTTATTTATTTTTGCCGTTCATCATATTTATGTTTTTCTGAAATGAACTCTTGTGTGATGGAGTCCTTAGAACTACATTGTTTGATATAGAGAGGATATATCAGGTAGTTCTTAAACTGGTTCACAACCAAAGGATACATTGTTATAGGATGACGATGTATCAAGTGTAGGTTGTTGTATGTCACATTTATTGGTTGTTCTCTTAACCAAGGAGTGTGGAGACACTGGTATGACATGCAAGTGAAATGTATGACATTTCATTGAATGTGACCATCTGCGGAGCTTCCTTCTGCCAAAGGGTATCTCATGAAGGGATATGGATATATGTGTCCCTCAGATCTGAGATCACCATGGTAGCTTGCAAGCAACTCACTGTACTTTAGTACTAGATTACCTGGATTTTTAATCCAGTGACAGAAGGTTTTTGGGTGCAGTCAAGTACTTGTAGAGCGGTGGTGGATCAAGATGGAATTAACCTCTCCAAATAGTTTGGAGTGAATGACTCATTATGTCTCAATTTAGCAAAACCTTGGCCAGGGTAGTTCTTGTGAGGAGTCACAGAACTTGTGAGGTTGAGACATGATCTAGATAAACCAAATTAGGGTTGACAGTCAAACCCTAGGTCATCCTGAGCATTATGAGGTCAAAGGGATGAATTATATGGCAACCATATGCTAAAGGTTCTTGTGAGGTGCTCTGCATCTTCGACCTATCCGGACATCGGGTATCATTACTAGATGAGGACTTTGACTGGTACTAGAAATGTTCCAGTGCTACTTGCCTAATGTTCAAACCTATGGGGTCACACACCATAGAGGATTTCTATCTGATCTTAAGGCTAATCAATGATTGAGAATCGTTTGCCATCACCAGGAAGTCAATATGATTGACTTTGTTCCAAGTATCGATACTTGGATTTTTGCAGGTGTCAACACTTGGTGAAGTGTCGACACTTGATATTTTTTGGGTATCGATACTTCCGGTGACGAGCAGATTTTTGGAAAGATTTTTTGAAGGATTTTGGGCAAGTTTTGACCTAGTTTGAATTTTGAATTCAAACTAGTTTTGGCTCCAAGGTTATTTAGTATGATAGTCATACTTACCTTAATGGGTTGGACCCATTTGGTATGGCCTTGATCCTCTCCCCCATTCTATCCCCTCATCTCTCCTCCTTCCTTCTTCTCCCTCTCATGGCTGCACCTATAAATGAGGGTCATTCTATAGGTTGCAGAGGTTACAACACCACTAGAGAGAAAAGTAAAAGGGTTTACTAGAAGGAGAAGAGTTTGTGAGGTCTAGGGATTGGGTGTGAGTAACCTAGCAATCATGCTAGGTCTCGGGAAGAGAGTCTCTTGGGAAAGGGTTCCACCTCTCCTCCTTATCTTCTCGGAAGAAGAAGATCGGCCCAAGGATCCTGAAGAGCTAGCACTCCGAGGGAGTTGATCAAAGTCGAGCCCAAGTGTAGATTTCCTGTAGAGGCTAGACATGTGTGTGGCTCGAGCGCCCTCCTCCTTCCACTGCTTCTCTCTTGGTATAAAGGTATGGTACTTTTATATTTGTGGTTTTGTCTTGCTTTGATGTTATGTTGCATGCTAGATTATTATGCTAGATATTGTTGCGGGCAGATCGGTAGATCGTTTAGTTATATCTACCGAGCCTCCCGCTGTGCATGCTTTAAAATTATTTTAAATGCATATCTTCTGCCCTATTTTTCTTGCATATTGTATGCTTGGTGTAGGTACTTTTCACCTTCACAAACTACTCAATATGATATACATAACTAGATAAGGACTTACCAGTCTAATTATATCTCCAACTATTTTTCTATGAATACTATAGCCCTCACCTATGGTAAGTGAGAAACCCTAAAAGGATTTTTTTAGTAGGGTTGTGATTCCAATTCCTCGTAAATGCCTTGTGTTATATAATAAACATTTATGAGTTCAAGGATTGAAAATTTTCTTTTCTAAATGCAACCCATGTAACTCTCAACATGACAGCTGCCTTTAAGACACTTACAGCTTATGTTACTTAATAAACTATAATGTCTTACTTTAGTCAGGCCCTTTATTTCCATATAGTCATGATTGAATAATGTTGCTTTTATGTTACACAACAAATCAACACCTCAATCATGCTATAAAGCATCAGATATATTATGACAAATTTTACATCAAATCCTAGAGTAGGCCTTTTGTTACATAACAAACCTACTATAGTTTTTCACATAAATTTAGCTTAGCATGAAGGAAGGCAATTAGTAGTGTTTTAATTAATTAGCATTTCCAAATCAAGGTCTAAATCAATTGAATTGGCCAGGTAAGTGGGAGATAGGTGGGAGGCCCCCGGTGCATGCCTTAGACATCAAAAATTTTGGCCAGATAAGTAATGATCCAATTAAAATATACATTCTCTTTACCTTCCCAGAACCACTTTCCTAGACACCAATTGATCAATCAAACCTTAAATGGAATTATATTATAATTTTATAATACTATGACTAAATATAATTTTTAAAGAGGGCTTTATGGTCTCATGCACATCCTAATACTTTAAACTATCTAACAGGCATACTACGACATCATATGTACCAAGTGTGTCATCATTCTAGGATAACCTTAGAACATAATAGGCATCTATCTCTATGTTAGGACAACCTTATTTTAGAATGATGACTGAATATTCTAAACATATCTCTATGTTGATTAGGATTTAAGTGAAACCCTAATCAATGGCATACATTAAATCAACATATGCTACAACTATTATGCTAAACATAATCATTTAAACATTTAATTGATTATTAATTGAATAAATAAAGATGGCTCTAATACCACTATTAGGTTATGGTTGCACAGTAAAAGATTGGATTTCAAAATTTTAATCCTTGAAATCCTAGTTAACCGAAATTCTAGACCAAGGAGACTCTTTTGATTATATCAATTAATATGGAAAAATATTAAAAATAGAAGAATACCTATAATGCTAATATCCTTTATTCCACTAGGCATACAAATGTATGCCCTCTAGAGATGATCCACACAGGAACTGGATTAAGGAAGCACTCCTCTTTCTTGCTTGACTCCTTCTGGTAACCTTTCTTCGTTCAGCAGCCTTTTATCTCTTATTGGATTTTTCCCCTTCTGAAGAGTACCTCAAAATCTCTTTGAAAACTCTTTTACTATTCTATTATCCTTTCTAGTTCTCTTCCTAAGCCCTTATCTTAAAATGGTATACTTATCTTAAAATAAAAGATTTGTTCGAATAAGGAAAGGAAAAGAGTTGTCAGGACAAACTTCAGATGCTTTGGTTGCCTGTAAATTGGAAGAGAGGAAGTGCCTAAAATATCTTTTCATCAATCTCTAATATGATATTTAACATATTAGATAAGATCCTTTAAATAGAAGGAGTCTCTAGGTAGAAAGGTGCAAAGTGAAATGTTATTTCACTAATATTTTGCACCAAGAGTTACTTATCGCAACTTTTTAGGAAAAATATGATAATTAGTCTTTAATTTTAGATTTAAAGACTTGGTCTAATATTGCAATAGGCATATAAACTAGAGAGGCTATTTTGGTAAAAGAGGATTGATAAGTAGAAGGACTCTAGCCCATGCCATGTGCCATACATTTCAAGCATCGCATCTGTTCTTGGAATCATACTTATAATTATGTAATTTAACCAGTCAAATCCAATCCAAATGGGCATGTATGAGAGAGGATAGGGGCTAAGGTTTATCACCAAAAAGTTGATTTAATTATAGGACTCATGGTCCTTCTACGCCCCTTAATATGTGCGCACACTGATATTGGTGCTAAGAGTCCCAAGCCCTTGGGACTCTTGGTTTGAATAATGGATAAGGGCTATAAAATTAGGATAAATCTCAATTTAGCTACCCCACTTAAGGCTCAATGCAATTTAAGTCCCACTCAAATTAGTTAGCCCAAATAGCAGGTATTTAAACCCAATCTAATTAAGTTAAGAGTTCGGCTAGCCTACATATGCTAGTATATTAATTTGCTAGCCAATTAGGATCCTATGACCCTAATAAAAATATAAATGATTTCTTTGATTAATTTCTTAATATGTGTGACCCTTTCAGTTCCTCATTTAGCTAGTAGTAGGTCAGGTTTATATTGATTTAGTTCGATTATAAATCAACTAATTGAATTAGGTCAAATCGAGCTAACCCTAGCTACCAATTTGAACCATCTTTCAAATTAACTCATGAATTCAATCAATTTAATTCATGATAACCTACAAGACATGATTAACATCTAGCAACATGTCATGCCTACCTAGAGATAAGAAATTTGGTAGAAATTATTAAAATATCATTTAGTGGTAAGTTAGCATGCAATTCAATTCTTCAATCTTCCTTTATCCCGAATAAGTGATGGGTATGAAATTTGTCAAACCCTCATATTTTATTTATTTGATCCTCAAATCGCTAATGAAGACTCGATCAATGAAAGACTAGAAATCCTTTTTTAATTTCATCCTACTTTGATCAAAGACATTTTGAGTCATTATTTGATGAGATTACATGGGATAAATACTCCTCTTATTAGGAATGATCGATTCCTTACTTGTAGGGTTTTGCATGGTGCTCCCAAGCCTTGGAGAGACTTGGAAAGCCATGGCAGGAATGTTGGAGGTGATCCTTGGAGCTTGGGGGCGTGTCCCAAGTAGGTCCTGGAGGTGTTCCAGGGGTTCATGGGTGTTCATGGACATGTTTGGGAGCTTAGATTTATAAGTTCCCAGGGCCCCAGAGTCATATTGGGTCAGGGGGCTTGACCCAAGGTTGAGGATTTTCTCACATTGAATTGTTGGGGAGAAGTTTTTTGAGAGATTCTATCATAATCCAATTGGATTATGGGGTTGGGTCCAAGTTTGTTAATTGGTTAGGAGGTTAGCTAGTTGGTTGGTAGTTGGTTGTAACTAATTTGGAAGCCCAACTACCTGAAGAGTCCTAATCAGGTTTGGACCAAGAAGACCAAGAAGATCAAGAAGTCTAAGCCCAACCATGTGAGGAGTTGTAACCACCCAAGAAGTGGTTGACTTCCAAGAATCCAAGATGCCCAAGACTTGAGACCTCATGCCCCATGTGTTTATTTATGAGAGGGAGTGCATGAAAGTGAGATGACGTTCCATGAGGAATTGCCCCCCTTGAGGGGGCTTAATCACCATGAGGGGAGAAAGTCTGTGAGGACTTCTCACGGTTGAGTCTAGACATGGAGGCCTCTTGAAAGGGGGCATGACCATGGGAGAGCTTCTCGGGTTTTGGGAGGCCATGATGTGAAGGGCTTAGGGAGACATGGTAAGGGCTTTACGGTGCGATGCTTCTTGGACTATGGGATGTTCCACGGGGCTTTAGAGAAGGGAACCTGCATTGAGGTATTGTCCACAGGTAGAGCTTCTTCTCGGGTTTCAGAGATGAAGGGATGCACGTTGAGGTATTGTCTGTGCATGGCCATACATGGGTTCTTGGGGCATGAGGCCTGCAAGAGAGAAGACTTGCGAGGGATGGCGAGAAGCTTCTGAGGTTTCAAAAGGGGTGCCGGGTATTGTGTCTTATCTTGTAATAAGGTTCATCTCCAAAAAAAAGAATAAATCAATCTCTATTTTTATTCTACATCTCTTCTCTATATCTCCTTTGTTGCATGATATTGAATCCAAGAATAGGTTGTTGTTGGTTCTTGATCTTTTCCTCGCTGTTTCCACTACGTAGGCACTAATCCGGATTCCCAACAAGTGGTATCAGTGCCTAGGAATCCTAATAAGTGGTATTAGAGCAGGTTCGAGCCTTGTTCGAGTATTAGGAGAGGAAGATTCAAGGAAGATGGAGTCTTTGTAGAAGTGGTCTGACATTGGTGTTAGCTTTGCATAGCTGTTTGGGTGCACTGTAGAAGCATAGGTTGGTGTTGCTATCATGGGGACAGAGCAAGAAGACATCAGTTTGAGGTCAGGAGTGCGATGAAGCACGAGTCTTAGGAGCTGTGGAGCATGGGTTGATGTTGTAGCTGGGGAGGCAAGGTGGCTTCGATGGGAAGATGTCAGCTCTGGAGATAGTATGAAGGGTGCAGATGGTCACGTGGAGCTTGTTAGGGATGGAGAAAAGAAATGCCCAGATTTCTCAGGTTCAGTCACTAGGTTAGAGGAGTTGGGATGAGCTCTTAGGTTTTGAAGGAGACTGCAAGAAGGCAGTGTATCTGAAATATGTTGGGAATCCGGTGCACCATTGTGAAAAAGTAATTTCAAAATGATGAAATTTGCACCATAAACCCTTAGCCAGGATCTCCTTATTCAGGATTAAAACATATATTAAACATGCAAACATACATTGTTAGAATTAGGGCACCAACCTGTTAACGCTAAATCCAATTTTGATGTAGAATCAAAACTTGATGTTGAATGCCCCTTTTGAATTCACTAGGCATCCAAATGTCCACCCTCCAATGGTGATTCACAAGAAGATTGATCAAGATGCTAGCTTCTTCAAAATTCCTTTACTTGAATCTTATCCTAGAACTCAAGAGGACTATGGCTTTAAAACTCCATGGCAGGGACTCCTTACTTCCTTTCTTTCTTCTTCCTCTCCCTTTCTTAAGACCTTGTCCTAAGAATAAAACTCTTTTCTTGAAGGAGGAGGAGGATTTAAGACACTAATGTCTTAATGTAAAAGGAAATAGAAACAGAGTAGTAATTCCTTTCTTTTACCGATCGAGAGATTCTTCCTATCTCTTGTTTTAGACTTGAGTTTCAACAGAGAAGAGAACTCTGTAAAAGGGAAACTCTCTATGTCCTAAACAAGCTAAGGAGGAATCAGTCTCCTGGAAAGAAAAAAAAAAAACCTCTGTCGTACATTAGTCAATCACCCGAAGTCTCTGTTCCTTAAATAGATTATAAAAAGGTGCCTTTTCAAAAGAACACAACTCTCCGTAAAATATTTCTCACGGTCTTCCATATTTCTCATGCCCCCTTCCCTCCTTCTCACGCCCTTCTATATTAAAACTCACGGCTTTTCCTAAATGAAAAGTCGTGAAATTCCAGAAGAAAGGAATCACGATGTTTCGGTCTCCGAAGAGACGTTATTTCGCGCAACTGGGAAGAGTCAGCGTTTTCCTTCTTTCTTAAAAACCCATCAGCCATTGGATTCCCATCCAAGGGGGGACAAGTGAAGCGCTAACTCTAAGAAAGGAGGCCGCCCCATCTTAATTCATCAGAGAATTAAGTGGGGCGCGCCAAGAGTCCATGCGCCATGGACTCTTCCAAATGGCGCGCCAAGAGTCCATTAGCGCATGGACTCTTGGTATTTTGGCATGAAAAAAAATAAGGAGCGGGTGGGGGGCTAGCCTAGGTGCATGGTTAGCCAATAGGGTTAGCCATAATCTGTATTTTACAATTAGGGTCTAATTAGATCCAATTAGAACTCAAATTGAACCAATTCGGAACCCTAATTCGAATCTAATTCGAATAGAAGCTAGGATTTGCAACACCTGCTAGAGTGTCATCATGCAAAATGATTTAATTATAAAATTAAACCCTTGATCAATTCTCTTAAGTGTGTGACCCATTGGGTTCCATATCTAGCCAGCAGTGGGTTCGAATACAAGTTGACCTAATTTGATTAGAACTCTTTCTAATCGATTTAGGTCAAATCGGGCTTACCCGACTTGATCAATTAGGTGTCTTCCTAATAAGTGATCTTTAAATTTGATCAACCCACAAGACAAGATTGACGTCTAGCAACGTGTCATGTCTACCCGGAAGATATGGAAATTCTGGTGAAATACCAAAACTACCCTTCAGTAGAGAGTTACCATATAATTAAATCTTTCGATCAGCCTGCATCCAAAATATAACCATGGATATGGATATATGTCAAATCCAATATTATATTTATTTCTAGCTCAATCTTATATTGATGATTCAATTATCTTGATATTAGAAACCATCTCTAATATCTATACTTTGATCAAAGATTCCCTGAATCATCATTCGATTGTTTAACTAGCTAGATGCTATCTCCTCTTACTAAGAGTGATCGATTCCTTGTTGACCTACTCATTACCTTCATATCCAATTCACCATTCCCAGTATCAATCCTGTACATGACTCAGTGTCATGATTAGGATTGAACCAAAGCATGGGTTCATGTATATAAGGTACTTATGGCAGTCTTAGGTCAAAGGATTACTTGTACCACTCCCACTATGAGAACCTTTTATTGACATGTAGCTAAGACTCCATTAGATGTTCTCAAGTTGGATCATATCAGTGAACTCATTCTCCAATGAGCACCCACATCCCAGTATTAGTGTCATACACAAGTGACTGTGAGAGCAGTCACCCTTTCCAGTATACATGGGATGTGCTAGTCTTACCGGAAAACCCTGATCCCCTACTCAGGGTTCCTTTGACTAGGAATATTTTAGGTTAAGGTTTTAAGACTTTAGGTCTAACTGGTATGATCTCATCATAACCCTAAAATCATAGTCCTAATCTATGGGGTTCATCATATAATATAAACACAGCGTATGATGAAAAATAATGCTTTATTAGAATATTGTCAATTACAATGGTTTGGTAGATACAACATAGATTGGCTTGTAGGGCATATCCCTTTCAATCTCCCACTTGCACTAAAGCCAATCGCCTTTAAATCTTAATCCCATACACTCGAGATGGTGATCAAACTCTCGCTGTGGTAGAGCCTTAGTGAATGGGTCTGCTACATTGTTCTATGTATCAACTCTATTTATGTAGACATCTTGTCTTTTTACTATTTCTCGGACGAGATGGAAGCGTCTCAGAATGTGCTTGGACTTATGATGAGCTCTTGGTTCCTTAGCTTAAGCAACAGCCCCAGTGTTGTCACAGTAAAGTGGCACTGGATTTTCAATCTCAGGAACAACATCCAACTCTGTGATGAACTTCTTCATCCAGACTGCTTCCTTGGCGGCTTCACTGACAGCTATGTATTCTACCTCTGTGGTTGAGTCAGCTACAGTATGCTGTTTGGTACTCTTCCAACTCACTGCTCCACCATTTAGGGTAAAAACATATCCCGAAATGGATTTGCTATCATCAGGGTCTGATTGAAAACTAGAATCAGAATAAGCTTCTAGTTTAAGATCAGAACCACCATAAACCAGAAAAATATCCTTAGTCCTTCTCAGGTACTTAAAAATATTTTTAACTGGTTTCTAATGATCCTCTCCTGGATCAGCCTGAAACCTAGTGACAATGCCTAAAGCATATGCCACATCAGGCCTGGTACATAACATGGCATACATTATGGACCCTATTGCCGAAGCATAAGGTATAGAATTCATTCTATTTCTTTCTTCAGGTGTCTTAGGAGACATCCTTTTTGAAAGATGTATGCCTTGACTCATAGGAAGATAACCTCTTTTACTTCCATCCATGCTGAATCTTTTCAGCACTAAGTCAATGTACCTAGATTGGGATAAACCTAGCATCCTCTTAGATCTATCTCTAAAGACTTAATACCTAGTATATAGGATGCTTCTCCCAAATCTTTCATGGAAAACTGGTTTGATAGCCAAACCTTGACTGATTGTAGCATTGGGACATCATTCCCAATGAGGAGTATGTCATCTACATACAGAACCAAGAAGACTATGGCACTCCCACTAGTCTTCTTATAAACACAAGGTTCATCCACATTTTTGATAAAACCAAACCTTTTAATAGTTTCATCAAAGCGGATGTTCCAACTCTTGGAAGCTTGCTTTAATCCATAAATGGATTTCTTTAGCTTGCATACTTGATTAGGTTTATTCTTTGAAATAAAACCTTCTGGCTGTGACATGTAGACTTCTTCCTCAAGAAAACCATTGAGGAATGCAGTCTTCATATCCATTTGCTAAATCTCATAATCGTGGTACGCTGCTATAGCAAGTAAAATCTGAATTGATTTGAGCATGGCAACAGGTGAGAATGTTTCATCATAATCAATTCCCTGTTTTTGTCTAAAACCTTTTGCCACTAATCTGGCTTTATAGGTTTCAACTTGGCCATCAGCCCCAATTTTTTTCTTATAGACCCATTTGCACCCAATAGGATTAACACCCTCTGGTGCATTGACCAAAGACCATACTTGGTTTACATACATAGAGTCTATCTCGGATTGCATGGCTTCTTGCCATCTATCTGAATCAGTACTCAAGATAGCTTCCGTATAGGTCAGAGGTTCATCATTTTGAATGACTTGGGCTTCATTATTTTCAATAATAAATCCATACCTCTCAGGTGCCCGTGGCACTCTATCAAACCTACGGGGAGGAGTTTTGTGTTCTGGTTCTGTCCTAACTATATGTTCTAATGGTTGAGAATTGTCTATCTATGTTTCTTGTACTTCTCCAAGTTCAACAGTTCTACCATTGCCCTTTTCTAAAATGAACTCCTTTTCTAGAAAAGTGGCATGCCTACTGACAAAAATCTTTTGTTCAGTAGGATGGTAGAACAGATATCCTCTACCCTCTCTAGGATATCCTACAAATAGACATTTATCCGCTCTAGGTTCCAACTTATGTCCAAAATTTTTTTTAACATAAGATGGACATCCCCATACTTTAAAATATTTAAGATACGGTTTCTTTCCACTCCAAATTTCATATGGAGTACTAACAATGGATTTAGAAGGTACCTTGTTCAGAATGTAAACAGCAGTTTCTAGGGCTTGACCCCAGAAGAAAATGGGTAAATTTATGAAGCACATCATGGATCGTACCATATCTAATAAGGTATGATTCTTCCTTTTAGCTATACCATTTAGCTGTGGTGTATAAGGAGGGGTCCATTCAGAAAGAATTCCATCAACTTTAAGATAGTCTAAAAACTCCATGGATAAGTATTCTCCTCCTCGATCAGAACGAAGAACTTTAATACTTTTCCCAGTTTGTTTTTCGACCATACTTTGATACTCCTTAAATTTATCAAAGGCTTCAGATTTATGTTTCATAAGATACACACATCCGAACCTAGATAAATCATCTATAAAAGTGATAAAATATGAGTATCCTCCTCTGGCCTGAGTTGTCATTGGACCACATACATTAGTATGTATAAGTCCTAATAACTCAGTTGACCTTACTCCATGTCCAGTAAATGGAGTCTTGGTCATCTTACCCATGAGACATGATTCGCAAGTTCCTAATGATTCATACTCATAAGGATCAAGGAATTTTTCCTTGTATAACTTGCTTATCCTAGACTCATTAACATGACCAAGTCATTGATGCCAAAGTAAAGTATCATTAAAGTCTTTTCTTTTTCTTTTATTATTGACATGAAAAACATTATCATTGGAAGAAAGAGTTAAGAGCCCATTGCTAAATATGCCAGAACAAATAATTTTATTAGATAACATTATCGAGCAACCAGTGCTCGTTACATCCATTACATATCCTTGTTTTAATAACAAAGGAATGGATATAATGTTCCTAATAATTTTAGGCATATAGTAACAATTTTCTAACTCCAAGATCTTTCCTGAAGACAACTTCAAAATATAGGTCTCTACAGCTTCTGCTTGGATGATATCACCACTAGCACTATAGAGATTGAAGTCACCTTCCTTCAATACTTTAAGCTTGTGGAGGTCCTGCAAAGATTTGCATATATGGTAACCACAAGCGGTATCCAATACCCAAGTATTTGATATAGATGAATTTAATGTCAATATAGCATGTATCTCATACATACCTTTTGGTGCATCTGACGCACCAGGCTTCATAGTTGCAAGGTAAGCCTTGCAATTTCTTTTCCAATGTCCCGCTTTGTCGCAAAAGAAACAGGTTGACTGTTTTGAGGCCTTCTTTCCTTTCTTATTCTTATTGATGCCACCCTTAGGGTTTAGCCTCCTATTAAAACCCTTTTTGCCTGTTTCTTCTTATTGGTTTTATCAACAAGAAGAAGTGGAGCCTTTTCTTTCTTAACGTGGCTCTCTGCTGTTTTTAACATATTTAACAGCTCAGGCAAAGAAGTGTTCAGTTTGTTCATGTGATAATTCAAGATAAACTAAGAAAATGACTCCAGGAGTGATTGCAGGATTAAATCCTGATTTAACTCCCCATCCATGATAAAACCTAATTGACCCAACCTGGTGATTAAGTTAATTACCTTCAGAATATGATCCTGAATGGATGTTCCCTCTGTCATCCTAGCACAGAATAACTGCTTAGATATTTCGTATCTAGCAGTTCTGCTTTGTTCTCCATAAAGCTCTTTTAAATTGAGCATTATGGATTGAGTATCCATGCTTTCATGCTGTCTCTGTAACTTATTGGTCATAGAGGCCAGTATGATACACTTGACAGTGAGGGAGTCATTCTGCCACATTTTGTATGTGGCCATATCTTCCTATGTGGCATCATCCCCTAGTGGATTAAGACTAGGGGTATCAAGAATATAAGAAAGTTTTTTTGAACTCAGTACAATATTTAAATTTCTCAACCAGTCCACATAGTTTGGACCAGTCAGTTTATTGGTATCTAAGATACTTCCCAGTGATAATGAAGATGCCATTTATCTACATTTAATAAAGAACAATATATAAGCAAACAACCATGAAATGACTTACATAATTAAATTAGGTCTTCAATTTAATTATGTCTCCCATTATTTTATCAAAAAATCATAGCCCTCACTATGATAATCGAGAAGAACCCTGATCAGTTTTTCTTAGTGAGATTGAGATCCTAATAACTTATAAAAGATCTTGCAGATAACACAACAAATCTTTTACAAGCTCAAAGGTAGGAAACTCTTCCAATTATATCTCATATAATTCTCAAGAAGTAACTTGGCCTCTAGAACATTATTAGTCTTGCAGAAAACAAAACAAACCTTAATGTTCTAGTTAAGTCAAGACCCTTTCATTTCAATACAGTCAGTACTCAAATATAATGCCCTTGCAGATAACACAACAAAGCATTATACTGAATATACTGTAAGCATATCTATGCACTATACTAGTATTATGTCAATCACCATATTAGGTCTTGCAGATAACACAACAAACTTAATGTGGTTCATAACACAATAATGATCAAGCATGAAGGAAGGCCAATATATAGTATTTTTAACACTAAGCATTTTAGTCAAGATTTAAATATAATCAAATCGGCCAGGCAAGTGGAAGAGATGTGGGAGTCCCCCCATTGCTTTCCTAGACACCAATAAAAATTGGCCAGGTCAGTCAACGGAACCAATTAAAAACCACAATTCTCTTTACCTTCCCAGAACCACCTTTCTAGACACCGAATGATCAATTGTTCATCATGACTAGTGATGCTTATTAGTTAAATATACTATGACTTAATATAATTTTTAAGAGAAGGGTTTTATAAAATTACCAGCACATTCTTATAGAACATATCATAATCAAAAGAAATATGTGCTAAGTGTGTCATCATACTAGGACAACCATTTACCACATAATGGATCCACCATTATGCCAGGGCAACCTTATTTCAGTATTATGACTTCAAAACTAAACATATCTCTATAATAATTAGGATTTGAGTGAAAAACCCTAATTAGTGACATACATATATAACATAAATTATCATACATGCATCCCATAAATATGCTAAGTATATTAGCATTCAAGGGTTTAAAACCCTAACTTGCGACACTACAACAAAAACACATATAAATAATTTTCATATGTTTTAACTCTAATAAGGGTGGCTCTGATACCACTGTTGGGAATCCGGTGCACCATTATGAAAAAATAATTTCAAAATGATGAAATTTGCACCATAAACCCTTATCCAGGATCTCCTTATTCAGGATTAAAACATATATTAAACATGCAAACATACATTGTTAGAATTAGGGCACCAACCTATTAACGCTAAATCCAATTTTGATGTAGAATCAAAACTTGATATTGAATGCCCCTTTTGAATTCACCAGGCATCCAAATGTCCACCCTCCAATGGTGATCCACAAGAAGATTGATCAAGATGCTAGCTTCTTCAAAATTCCTTCACTTGAATTCTTATCCTAGAACTCAAGAGGACTATGGCTTTAAAACTCCACGGTAGGGACTCCTTACTTCCTTTCTTTCTTCTTCCTCTCCCTTTCTTAAGACCTTGTCCTAAGAATAAAACTCTTGTCTTGAAGGAGGAGGAGGATTTAAGACACTAATGTCTTAATGTAAAAGGAAATAGAAACAGAGTAGTAATTCCTTTCTTTTACCGATCGAGAGATTCTTCCTATCTCTTGTTTTAGACTTGAGTTTCAACAGAGAAGAGAACTCTGTAAAAGGAAAACTCTCTGTGTCCTAAACAAGCTAAGGAGGAATCAGTCTCCTGGAAAGAAAAGAAAACTAAAACCTCTGTCGTACATTAGTCAATCACCCGAAGTCTCTGTTCCTTAAATAGATTACAAAAAGGTGCCTTTTCAAAAGAACACAACTCTCCGTAAAATATTTCTCACGGTCTTCCATATTTCTCACGCCCCCTTCCCTCCTTCTCATGCCCTTCCAGATTAAAACTCATGGCTTTTCCTAAAAGAAAAGTCATGAAATTCCAGAAGAAAGGAATCGCGATGTTTCGGTCTCCGAAGAGACGTTATTTCGCGCAACCGGGAAGAGTCAGCATTTTCCTTCTTTCTTAAAACCAATCAGCTGTTGGATTCTCATCCAAGGGGGGACAAGTGAAGTGCTAACTCTAAGAAAGGAGGCCGCCCCATCTTAATTCATCGGAGAATTAAGTGGGGCGCGCCAAGAGTCCATTAGCACATGGACTCTTGGTATTTTGGTGTGAAAAAAAGTAAGGAGCGGGTGGGGGGCTAGCCTAGGTGCATGGTTAGCCAATAGGGTTAGCCATAATCTGTATTTTTACAATTAGGGTCTAATTAGATCCAATTAGAACCCAAATTGAACCAATCCGGAACCCTAATTCGAATCTAATTCGAATAGAAGCTAGGATTTGCAACACCTGCTAGAGTGTCATCATGCAAAATGATTTAATTACAAAATTAAACCCTTGATCAATTCTCTTAAGTGTGTGACCCATTGGGTTCCATATCTAGCCAGCAGTGGGTTCGAATACAAGTTGACCTAATTTGATTAGAACTCTTTCTAATCGATTTAGGTCAAATCGGGCTTACCCGACTTGATCAATTAGGTGTCTTCCTAATAAGTGATCTTTAAATTTGATCAACCCACAAGACAAGATTGACGTCTAGCAACGTGTCATGTCTACCCGAAAGATATGGAAATTCTGGTGAAATACCAAAACTACCCTTCAGTAGAGAGTTACCATACAATTAAATCTTTCGATCAGCCTGCATCCAAAATATAACTATGGATATGGATATATGTCAAATCCAATATTATATTTATTTCTAGCTCAATCTTATATTGATGATTCAATTATCTTGATATTAGAAACCATCTCTAATATCTATACTTTGATCAAAGATTCCCTGAATCATCATCCGATTGTTTAACTAGCTGGATGCTATCTCCTCTTACTAAGAGTGATCGATTCCTTGTTGACCTACTTATTACCTTCATATCCAATTCACCATTCCCAGTATCAATCCTGTGCATGACTCAGTGTCATGATTAGGATTGAACCAAAGCATGGGTTCATGTACATAAGGTACTTATGGCAGTCTCAGGTCAAAGGATTACTTGTACCACTCCCACTATGAGAACCTTCTATTGACATGTAGCTAAGACTCCATTAGATGTTCTCAAGTTGGATCATATCGGTGAACTCATTCTCCAATGAGCACCCATATCCCAGTATTAGTGTCATACACAAGTGACTGTGAGAGCAGTCACCCTTTCCAGTATACATGGAATGTGCTAGTCTTACCGGAAAACACTGATCCCCTACTCAGGGTTCCTTTGACTAGGAATATTTTAGGTTAAGGTTTTAAGACTTTAGGTCTCACTGGTATGATCTCATCATAACCCTAAAATCATAGCCCTAATCTATGGGGTTCATCATATAATATAAACACAGCGTATGATGAAAAATAATGCCTTTATTAGAATATTATCAATTACACTGGTTTGGGAGATGCAACATAGATTGGCTTGTAGGGCATATCCCTTTCAAAATAGTCTTAGAGAGGTTTGCAGGTTGCGAAGGATTTGAGGAGGTAGCAACTGGGGTATGAGGTGTAGGTGTAGGCTCAATAGGGCAGCATTGAGTGGCTGGCCTCAGGATTTCTTTTTGTCGCATCAAGGGGACTTTAGTTTCAGGTGGAGCACCGATTAGAAGTGGCTCACAGGTGGAGCAGGATTCAACACGACTTCAGAGCAGGAGGTGTAGGGATAGTGCCATATCATAGTATGAGCACCAGGGGTGCACTTAGTCAGGTGGAGCAGAGTGTGCAGAGATTGGCATGGCTCTGAGAAGAAGGTATCAGGTAGAGCTCCAATAACAGCAAGTGCTGGTTCTGGTTCGCTGGGGTCTCTCCAGGTAAGTCCAAGGAAAAGACTGATGCAGTTGCTAGGCAGAAGGAAGGTTACAATGGTGGTGCCAAGATATAAGCAAGGATCTTTAGCGGGGGAGGTGGTCATCCCAAAGGCCTCCAAGGGAGCTCAGCAGCTGAAGGGTGTTGGCAGAGGTAAGGAGATCCACATAAGGGGCTATCAAGACATGCAGATATAGCGAGGTTATGCAGGAGGACATTACCAGGTTTGCCAAGGCTTGGAGGCACCAAGGTGAAGATTGTAGGGTTTTGCATGGTGCTTCCAAGCCTTAGAGAGACTTGGAAGGTTATGGTAGGGATGCTGGAGGCGACCCCTAGAGCTTAGGGGTGCGTCCTTAGTGGGTCCTGGAGGTATTCCAAGGGATTCATGGGTGTTCATAGATGGGTTTGAGAGCTTAGGTTTATAGGTTCCCAAGGCCCCAGAGTCATATTAGGTCAGGGGGCTTGACCCAGGATTGAGGATTTTCTCACATTGATTTGTTGGGGGGAGTTTTTTGAGAGATTGTAACATACCTAATTAGGTTATGGATTTGGGTCCAAGTTTGTTAATTGGTTAGGATGTTAGCCAGTTGGTTGGTTAGTTGGTTGGTTGTAACCAATTAGGAAGCCCAACCACCTGAAGAGTTCAAATCAGGTTTGGACCAAGAAGACCAAGAAGATAAAAAGTCTAAGCCTAACCATGTGAGGAGTTGTAACCATCCAAGAAGTGGTTGACTTCCAAGAATCCAAGATGCCCGAGACTTGAGACTGCATGCCCCATGTGTTTATTTATGAGAGGGCGTGCATGAAAGTGAGATGACGTTTTATGAGTGATCGCCCCCCTTAGGGGGGCTTGATCATCGTGAGGGGAGGAAGTCTGTGAGCACTTCTCATGGTTGAGTTCGGACATGGAGGCCTCTTAAGAGGGGGCATGACCATGGGAGAGATTCCCAGGTTTTGGGAGGCCATAGCATGAAGGGCTTAGAAAGACATGGCAGGGACTTTACTGTGGGATGCTTCTTGGACCATGGGGTGTTCCACGGGGCTTTGGAGAAGGGAATTTGCGTTGAGGTATTGTCTGCAGGTAGAGCTTATTCTCGGGTTTCTGAGAGAAATGGATGCACGATGTGGTATTGTCCGTGCATCGCCGTACGTGGGTTCTTGGACGTGAGGCCTGCAAGAGAGAAGAT
The DNA here is from genome assembly GCA_021397845.1 of Areca catechu. NCBI lineage: Eukaryota > Viridiplantae > Streptophyta > Magnoliopsida > Arecales > Arecaceae > Areca > Areca catechu. Next base: position 129,707,846 of record CM038052.1, on the reverse strand, counting down.
GTGCGGGTGATGGCGAGAAGCTTCTGGGGTTTCAGAAGGGGTGCCAGGGTATTGTGTCTTGTCTTGTACAAGGTTCATCTCCAAAGAAAGAAATAAAGCAATCTCTCTTTTTCTCCTATATCTCTTCTCTATATCTCCTTTGTTGCATGATATTGAATCCAAGAATTGGTTGTTGCTGGTTTGTTGCTCAGGTGGCTTCCCAAGAGGGGGGTGAATTGGGATTAAAAACTTTTCATAATTATGTGCACTTTGAAATTCTTTTAGTGTTATGGTGTAATATGCAATGCAGAAGTATTTAAGTAAGAGCAATAAAGCAATAAGAACACAATCATAAACACGACGAAATTTAGAGTGGTTCGGAGCAACCGGCTCCTATGTCCACTACCCAAACACCACTTGGGATTTTCACTATATCCGCTAACTGAAATATAGTCGGATTGTTTTACCAGGCTCACAATCCAAATTTATACACTTTGGTTTTACCAGGATCACCAAAGAAATCCAAACTCCCTTTGGTTTTAAACGGGATCACCAAAGAAAACCCTAACACTTGGTTTTATACCAGGATCACAAAAAACCCAACTTAGGTTTTCACAAGGCTCACCTAAAAACCTTTAACCCTTTCTTAAGACACAGCCCCTTGCTGTTCTTATAGAGAAAACAAAGATAGATAAAAGATAAACAAGCAACTACAACAAACCAAGTTTGTTTAAATGTTGCCGATGTAGATCAAGATGAAGCCTAGCTTTGAATGCTCTTCAAGTTGCTTCGTAGCTTCTTTAATGAGTGGATTCAATAATGGAGTAGAGTTGGTGAAGCTTTGAGTCCTAACTTGAAAGTTCTTGAAGTAGATAGATGAAAGACTTGAAAGCTCTTCAATATCTCAAGATAATTCCACAATAATGCTCTAATAACTATTTAATCCTTCAAAAACAATCCCTTTTATAGTTTTCCAAGAGATATGGCTATTGTAGGGCCTAGGAATTCGTGAAAGAGCTATTGCAAATGGAATGGAGTTCAAAAATCAACTTCAGCAACTAGCCGTTGGAGTGCAGAAAATGGCTACACGAGTCGGCTCGAGGTCCACGAGTCAGCTCGAAGTCTTAGACAACCCAAAAAGAAATTCTGTAAGAGTCGACTCTTCAGACTAGAGTTGGCTCTTGCTTTCAGTCAATTAAAAATGATGAATACCTAGAGTTTGCTCTTCAAGGCAGAGTCGGCTCGAGTTCTCAGTCCTTCAAAATTCATAACTCTGGACGAGTCAGCTCTTGGGGTAGGAGTCGGCTTGAGGTCTCAGGCTTCAGAAAAAGATATTGTTCCATTAGTCAGCTCTTGGGATAGGAGTCGACTCTTGATCCAAGAGTCAGCTCTTGTAAAGTCTTCAACAAATGCTTCAAGCTTCTCCAAAACTCTTCAACAATTGAATCAAGTAAAAGCAAATCTACATACTCTTAATTTTATAATTTTCAGTCCATTTTAAAAGATTACAATATTAACATAACTAGGGCTTTTACAAGTTTAAGTTCATAAAACTTTATACATAATTAAATTACCTTCCAATCAATTTGAAAAACATTTTAAACTAAAGGTAACCAATTTCCTGCAAAACCTCTCAAGTAGTTTGAAAGAATTAGTATCAAATACATGCTCCAATATTTTATGATCATCAAAATCATCCCAGGGGTCAAAATCTCCTCCTTTTTGATGATGATAAAACACTGGGCATAATTAAAAATTAAAACACTTTACATTTGTAGTATATTCATATTTATCAAAAGATATTAGACATAATATGCATCACAAAGATTAAGTATCAAGATATCAACATAGTGTGTCACAATGTATCATATGTATCAAATGTATAAAACTGAACATTATTAACACCAAGTATCATATGTATCGATACACTGTATTATCTGATCATAAGAGGAATAAGTATCGAAACATAATATATCAAGAGTATCATCTATACAATGTATATCAAAACTTATAAACTTTTCAAGTGTTTGAAATAAATTTTATGAAAATTTAACAAGAAACTTAACAAAAGCCTAACAAGAAACTTAACAAAAGCTCCCCCTTACTATTGTAATAATATTTCATTCAATTTTCATCAAATTTTCATAAATTAACATTCTAACTCATCATATCATTTTCATGTCAATCTCCCTTCTTCACAACATATCATTTTCATTCATGCACATTCTCCCTTCTCCCCCTTTTTGTCATCAACAAAAGGTATAGAAGAGAACATTCGTTCACAATAAATCATTCATAATAAAGATAGACATGTAGCATGAAAAAGTGATATATATATGGATATAAAAAGTGAGTACATGGGTGATACTTTATAGATGTGCCACGGCACGACAAAATAGTATCACAACTTCAAAAGATAAAAAGCATACAAAATATAGAATCCTAAAAACATCAAGATAAAGGCCTAAAAATATCAAAATGATGGACTAGGATCATCACTATGGTCTTCTTCACTGGAAGAAGAACCGACTTCTAAGATTCCAGGACTAGGCTTAAACTTAGGAAATCTAGGTCTACGATCCCTAATCCTAGTCCTAGTAGGAGTGGTAGTCCTAGAAACTTTACTTTTAGCTTTGGCTTTAACTTTGGACTTTGAAGATATGATAATGGGAGTGGGTCTAACAGTCGGAGGATCAAAGGATAATGCCAAGGTGCTGGTAGTAGATAGAATCTCTGTGGCTGGAGTCTGTCCAACATCAGATCCTGGAATGTCCATACCAGCATCGGCCTTTGAAGGAATATTATTAGACTGTGCAGCTCTCCTTGCTCACAATCAATGCCAATACTAGTGCCAAGTGCTGCAGTCGAAGTCGTCGGTACAGACTGGTTGGCAGAAAGCTGTCTAAGAATGGTCATAATCTCCTGGAATCCATGCTGCATCTCAGACTGAAGTAAAGTAATCCTGGTATCAGTGTCAGATCTGAGACAAGATATCTCATCCAGTACTCTCTGTAGTCTATCATCTGTATCGGGTCTAGTAGATGTAGATCTCCTGAGTGGTGAACGAGGAGTGGTAGGAGCTGCCTCTGACGGTCCAGCCTCATCAGCATGTGTATCAGCCTCCTCACTAAGTCCCTCTACTACCTGAGTGTCCTCCTGTGAATCATCTGAATGTGCTATCGGAATACCTAAAGTCTTTCGAATCCAATGGCCGTCTACTTTTATAAATCCCATTCTAGTAAGGGATTTCAGAGTATATCTGTCAGTGTGTAGCAGTAGTCGACTGTCCTCACCTGTCAGATCTACCAGGGCATCCTAAAATAAAAGTGTGAAGACCATCTCATATGGTAGACAAGCTCATGCCCTACAAGCTGCCTCTCTCATCTGTGAAAGCATGATAAACGGTAAGTTGAGGGCCTCCCCCTCAATTAGACATCTCATAAAAACAAGGTCACGCTCACTGACCCAATCAAAATGCCTTGTCTGGGGCAAGAAAATCTTACTGATAATATTGTGCAACAGCCTCATTTCCAATGAAAGCTGATTTGCACTAACATGCACAATACCCTTCACATTTGATCTTTCCAGTATAAGTCTAAGGATCTTCTGCTTCTCTTTTAAAACCAAATAGCATTCACCTTCTTTTGGAATATTTAGGACACTTGAAAGTTGCTCACTAACCTCAATGTGTTTTCCTTTTACAGTTCCTTCAATATGAAATGCACCTAATGACATATTTTCAAAAAATAATCAGACTAAATTGGGATATGTAGGTACATTCATCAAATAGAAATTCTTCCAGCCTAGTCTTTCTAACCAATCCCCAATACATAACTATTCTTGCTCCAAGAAACTAAAATCAATGCACCTACCAGGAGTTACTTGACAATTGCCCATTAGAATCACTTGCTTGGGTGCCTGAGGTTCTTGTTCTTGCTCAATGTGCTGCTCTTCTTCCAGATTGGAGGTGTCCAAGCACCGTTTTGTTCTCCTTTCTTCCGCGACCATCCGAACCACCCGCCGGGGTTTCTTAGCTACGTCTTTGCGAGGTGCCATCTAGCTAGGATTAAGAGTTTGGAGGGATTTGAGAGTGTTTTGGAAAGTTTTCCTAGGATGGAATGAGGAGTCAGCTAGGTGGAATAGAGCAAAACCTTAAAACACAATGAAAACAAACCATTAAAACCCTATTTAAAAACATTCGGCCCGACCTTTGAGTCGGCTCTCCGAACACCCTGATGACTCGAGTCGGCTCGAGCCAAAAAGCATTTTAAAAGTCGAAAAAGGTTAGAATCATTTTTTATAGGTTTCTAGATATTAAAATAGGTTGTCCTATGCTCTAGAGAAAAATTTGAAATACCTAGATAATTTTTCCTTATTTTTCAAAAATTAGGTCAAAAATTATTCAGAATGGATCACATAACCCTAATTCTCCTCTAATTTTCTTGAATCTATATAGACTAAGTGGTTTAGTAAAGATATCAGCAAGTTGATCTTTAGTAGGTATGAATTCTAGCTCAACAACATTATTTAAAACATGATCATGAATAAAATGATGCCTAATTTCTATGTTCTTAGTTCGTGAGTGTTGAATTGGATTTTTGGATAAATTAATAGCACTAGTATTGTCATATTTGATAGGAATTTTAGATTGGACAATACCATAATCTTCTAGTTGTTGCTTGATCCACAACACTTGAGTACAACAGCTCCCAGCAGCTACATATTCTGCCTCAGTAATAGATTTTGCTACAGAGTTCTATTTGCGACAGTACCATGAAATCATGTTAACACCTAAAAATTGATAGGTGCCACTTGTACTTTTTCTATTAATTTTACAGCCTCCATAATTAGCATTAGAATAGCTAATTAATTTCAGAGATGTGTGCTTAGAGTACCATAAACCTACATTGCATGTACCTTTCAGATATTTAATAATTCTTTTAACAGCTATGATGTGTGACCTTTTGGATTAGATTGAAATCGTGCACACATACAAACACTAAATAATATATCAAGTCTACTAGCTGTCAAATAAAGTAATGAACCGATCATACCTCGGTACAGCTTTTGATCAACATTTGTGCCATTCTCATCTTTATCAAGTCTACATGCAGGACTCATGGGTGTTCCATTTTCTTTGCTTGATTCCATGCCAAATTTTTGATAATCTCCTTGATGTACTTGGCCTGGTTGATCAGGATACCTTCTTTAGTTTGTTTGATTTGAAGTCCAAGAAAGTAACTCAGCTCACCCATCAAGCTCATTTCGAATTTTCCCTGCATTAGCTTAGCAAAATCTTGACACAAAGATTCATCAATAGATCCAAAAATAATATTATCAACATAGATTTGAACAACTAAAATATCATCATTTTTTCTTTGAATAAACAGTGTAGTATCAACACTACCTCTTACAAAATCATTTGTAATTAAAAACTTGCTTAGTCTGTCATACCAGGCTCTAAGTGCCTGTTTCAGACCATACAAAGCTTTATTCAATTTAAAAACATGATTCAAAAAAGTGTGATCAATAAAACCCGATGGTTGCTCAACAAAAACTTTTTCGGATAAAAAACCATTTAAAAATGCACTCTTTACGTCCATTTGAAATAATTTAAAGTTCATAAAGCATGCATAAGCTAATAGTAATCTAATGGCTTATAATCTAGCTACTGGTGCATAAGTCTCATCAAAATCTGTTCCCTCTTTTTGATTTTATCCTTTGCTACCAGTCTAGCCTTATTTCTAATTACATTTCTATTTTCATCTAGTTTATTTCTATAAACCCACTTAGTACCTATAACAGGATGGTTACTAAGTCTTTCTACTAGGGTCCAAATATTATTTTTTCTAAATTGGTTTAATTCATCATGCATTGCTAACATCCAATTGGGATCAGTTTCAGCTTCTTCTATATTGTGTGGTTCTACATGAAAAACAAAAGCAATTAAATCATGTGTATCTCTATGTTCAGATCTAGTTTTAACACCTTGAGATGGGTCTCCTATAATTAATTCTTTAGGGTGTGATTGTACATACCTCCATTCCTTGGGTATATCATCATGATTTTTGCTTACCTCTTTTTCATGTGGTTCACTTGATTATTTATCTTTAAGAGTCAAATCTTTCAGTCCATGTTCTAGAGTACCTGTATCATCATCAGCAAAATCTTCCTTTCTAGAAGATGTAATGTCAGATTTATTGAAAACAACATAAACAGATTCTTCAACAGTTAAAGTTCTTTTATTAAAGACACGATAGGCTTTACTATTTAAAGAATATCCAAGAAAAATTACCTCATCTGATTATGCATCGAATTTACCAAGATTATCTTTTCCATTGTTAAGAACACAATATTTGCATCCAAAAACATGAAAATACTTAATATTAGATTTTCTATTGTTCCAAAGTTCATAGAGGGTTTTTCTGATAATAGGTCTAATCAAAACTCTGTTCAAAATATAGCATGCGATATTAACAGCTTCTACCCAAAAGTATTTTGGAAGATTTCCTTCACAAAGCATTGTTCTGGACATCTCTTCCAAAGTACGATTTTTTCTTTCACAACACCATTTTGCTGTGGTATTCTAGGTGCAGAGAAGTTATGATCAATACCGTGCTTTGTGCAAAAGTGATCAAAATGTTGATTTTCAAACTCAATGCCATGATCACTACGAATTGAAATAATAGATAGATTTTTCAAATTTGTAATCCTTTTATAAAACTTTTTGAATACATTAAAAGTTTCATCTTTATGTGCAATAAATAAAACCCATGTGTATCTTGAAAAATCATCTACAATTACAAGGCCATATTTTATATCACCTAGGCTTGTAGTCCTAGCAGGTCCAAATAAGTCCATGTGAAGTAGCTCTAAGGGTCTAGTAGTAGAAACAATGTTTTTGGATTTAAAATTCCCCCTCACTTGTTTTCTTAACGACAAGCATCGCAAACATAATCAAAATTAACTATACATTTTGGCAAACCTTTGACTAAATATTTTGAAATAAGTTTAGCTATAGTGTCCATACTAGCATGACCAAGTCACCTATGCCTTAGTAAACTTGATTCCTTGCTTTTGTCATTCACTACTACAAGACTTGTGTTGCTTGACATAGCTAGATCATTAAGATCTACTACATAAATGTTACCAAGTCTGTGTCCATTGAATTTAGTACTAGAGTCAAGTGGATCAACTACTATACACATTGATGACTTGAAGAAAACATTAAAACCAATGTCACAAAGCTAACTAATACTCAAAAAATTATACTTTAATTTCTCTACAAGTAACACATTTTCAATAAATGTAGAAGGAGTAATTTTAATTTTATCAATACTGATTATCCTTTCTTTTCGATTATCACCAAATGTTACCATTCCACCATCCTTTTGTTCTAGGGTGAAGAATTGATCAGCATCACCCATCATGTGTCTTGAACAGCTTCTATCCAGATACCATCTTTTCTTTATATTTGTGGTTGCAAGACATCCCTGCAAAACAATCATTTAATAAATTTAGGTACCCAAGCTTTCTTGGATCCTTGCAAGTTAGTGAAAATGGTTCCTTTTGAAACCCAAACTTTTTTAATCTTCTTTTTGTCACTATATTTCAAATGACACTCAAATGCCTTATGACCAACATTATTGCAAGCATAACATATAATTTTTGACATTGCATAATAAGCATGAGATGATGCAAATTTAGATCTAACTAGTTGTGAGGTAGTAAACTTAGGAGCATATGAAGTAGATGCAGAAAATTTGTTTGAATTAGAACCTTTATAACCAATTTCAAATTTATTATTTATCTCTCTTTGATCTTTCAAAATTAATTCAAGTTTGTTAGAACTTAGGGTTAATTTTTCAACCAAAGACTTTAGCTTTTGAACTTCCTTCTTTAAATCATCATTTTTATTTTCCAAACCTTTATTTTTCTCACAAATCTCTTCTTTTTCAAGTTGAGTAGTTTTAAGTCTTTCACAAATAAGGTTTAATTCTCTTTGCAAAATTTTATTTCTTTCATCAAATTTATTTTTATCTTTTTAAATGTATCACACTGATTTTTTAAAGTTTTCATTTTCAAACCAGCTTTCTTATATTCTACTAATAGTTCACAAAATGCATTGTGTAATTCATCATAAGTGAATTCTAAATTGGGTTCAGAAGTAGTTACCTCATCTTCTAAGCCCATAAGATAGATTTGTGCAGTCTTTGTTGTCTCTCATCTTCTTTAGTAGATGTAGATTCATCACTATCACTCCAGGTTGCAAGCATTGCCTTCTTCTTCTTTTGGTGAACATCTTTTTCTTTCCTTCAGGACAGTCAGGACAAATGTGTCCCGGCTTCTTGCATCAATAGCAGATTGGTACTTGATATTTATCTTTATCCTTCTCTTTTTCTTTATCTCTCTCTCTTTCTTTCCCAAAATCTCCTTTTCTAAATTGCTTTCTCCATCTGTTTGTTTTTCTTTTGCCCATAAACCTTTTGAATCTTCTCATTACCAGGGCTATTTCATCATTCTCTAGATCATCATCATCTGATGAGTTAGAGTTTTCATTTTTATCTTTTTCTGTAGCTTTAAATGCTATAGCTTTCTTTCTTTTGGTATCTTCCTCAGTCTGTTATTGCATAGCCAATTCATGTGCGATCAGTGATCCAAGCAGTTCATCTAATGGCAGAGTGTTTAGGTCCTTCGTCTCTTGAATAGCTGTTACTTTGGCTTCCCACTTATCTGGCAAAGATCTCAAAACCTTTTGAACAAGATCAGTATTAGTATAAGTTCTACCAAGACTTTTGAGACCATTTATAATATCAGTAAAGCGAGTATATATAGAAGATATAGTCTCACTAGGATCCATCTTAAATAGCTCATAGTTATGCACAAGAAGATTGATTTTTGATGTTTTAACTTGTGATGTGCCTTCATGTGTGATTTCTAGCTTGTCCCAAATTTCTTTAGCAGAATTGCAAGTTGAAATTTTATTAAACGCATTTGGATCCAAAGCACAATATAATAAATTCATTGCTTTGGCATTCAGCTCAACTAATTTCATATCATTATTATCCCAATCCTCTTCTGGTTTGGGAATCTCTACATCATTAACTCTAATTATGGGTGTGTGAGGTCCTTTCAGAATAATCTTTCATAAATAAAAATCTACGGCTTGAATGTATATTTTCATTCTTGCCTTCCAATATGTATAATTGGTTTCGGTGAAAAGTAGAGGTCTATTTGTGGATTGACTTTTGACCAATGAAGTGCTCATAGGATGTGCCATATATCTTTACTCTAAGTAACTTTCAGAGACTCCGCTCTGATACCACTTGTTGCCCAGGTGGCTTCCCAAGAGGGGGGTGAATTAGGATTAAAAACTTTTCATAATTATATGCACTTCGAAATTCTTTTAGTGTTGTGGTGCAATATGCAATGCGAAAGTATTTAAGTAAGAGCAATAAAGTAATAAGAACACAATCACAAACACAACAAAATCTAGAGTGGTTCGGAGCAACCATCTCCTACGTCTACTACCCAAGCACCACTTGGGATTTTCACTATATTCCCCAACCGGAATATAGTCGGATTGTTTTACTAGGCTCACAATCCAAATCTATACCTTTGGTTTTACTGGGATCATCAAAGAAACCCAAACTCCCTTTAGTTTTAAACGGGATCACCAAAAAAACCCTAACACTTGGTTTTATATCAGGATCACCAAGAACCCAACTTAGGTTTTCACAAGGCTCACCTAAAAACCTTCAACCCTCTCTTAAGATACGGCCCCTTGCTATTCTTAGAGAGAAAACAAAGATAGATAAAAGATAAATAAGCAACTACAACAAACCAAGTTTATTTAAATGTTGCCAATGTAGATCAAGATGAAGCCTAGCTTTGAATGCTCTTAAATGCTCTTCAAGCTGCTTCGTAGCTTCTTTAATGAGTGGATTCAATGATGGAGTAGAGTTGGTGAAGCTTTGAATCCTAACTTGAAAGTTCTTGAAGTAGGTAGGTGAAAGACTTGAAAGCTCTTCAATATCTCAAGATAATTCCATAATAATGCTCTAATAATTATTTAATCCTTCAAAAACAATCCCTTTTATAGTTTTCCAAGAGATATGGCTGTTGTAGGGCCTAGGGATTTGTGAAAGAGCTATTGCAGACAGAATGGAGTTAAAAATCAACTTCCGTAACTAGCCGTTGGAGTGCAGAAAATGGCTACACGAGTCGGCTCGAGGTCCACGAGTCAGCTCGAAGTCTCAGACAGCCCAAAAAGAAATTCTATAAGAGTCGGCTCTTCAGACTGGAGTCGGCTCTTGCTTTCAGTCAATTAAAAATAATGAATACCTAGAGTCAGCTCTTCAGGGCACAGTCGGCTCGAGTTCTCAGTCCATCAAAATTCATAACTCTGGACGAGTCAGCTCTTGGGATAGGAATCAGCTTGAGGTCCTAGGCTTCAGAAAAAGATATTGTTCTATTAGTCGGCTCTTGGGATAGGAGTCGGCTCTTGATATTGAAACTCTAAAACTTTCTCCGTGCCGTGCCACAACGAGTCGGCTCTTGATCCAAGAGTCAGCTCTTGTAAAGTCTTCAATAAATGCTTCAAGCTTCTCCAAAACTCTTCAACAATTGAATCAAGTAAAAGCAAATCTACATACTCTTAATTTTATAATTTTTAGCATATTTTATAAGATTACAATATTGACACAACTAGGGCTTTTACAAGTTTAAGTTCACAAAACTTTATACATAATTGAATTACCTTCCAATCAATTTGAAAACCATTTTAAACTAAAGGTAACCAATTTCCTACAAAACCTCTCAAGTAGGTTGAAAGAATTAGTATCAAATACATGTTCCAATATTTTGTGATCATCAAAATCATTCCAGGGGTCAACATGGTTTTTGATCAAGAAGGTTGGTTCTTGATCCTTCCCTCGCTGTTTTCGCTATGTAGGCGCTGGTCTGGATTTCCAACAAGTGGTATCAATGCCTAGGAATCCCAACATTATTAACCTACTCATAACCTTCATACATAATTTACCATATCCATGAACATCTCGTACATGATTAAGTCATGAATGAGTATGAACCAAAATATGGATTCATGTATATAAGATACCATGGTGATCTTAGGTCTAAGGATCATTTGCATTGCTTTTACTAAGTGAATCATCTTTTAACAAGTAAGTAAGACTTTCATAAGATGTTCTCATGATGGATCAATTTAGTGAACTCATACCTTGATGAGCACCCACATCCTTATATTAGTATCCCTACATCAGTGGTCATGAGATCAACCACTTTTTATATCGAGCATACATAGGATGTGCCAGTCTTTTTGGAAACATTGATCCCCGACTCGATGATGTTAGGTCTCACTATTATGAACTCTATCATAATCCTAAAATCATTGTCCTAATTTATGGGGTTCATCATAATCTTAAAACAACAAAGTATAAGACAGCATATGATAAAACAAAATGCCTTTTATTAATATCATACATGAGTCAAACAAATTTTATAGATAAGTCCCTATTTTATAAAAAAATTTGATTGGCTTTTAGGACACTTTTCTTTCAGACCTTACCATATCTAGCAAGGTACGATTCCTCCTTTCTGCTATACCATTTAATTTTGATGTATATGGAGGTATCCATTATGAGAGAAAGCCTTTGTCCTTAGATGATCAAGAAATTCACTAGATAAGTATTTTGCACCTCGATCTGACCGAAGGATTTTAATACTCTTTCCAGTTTGTTTCTCAACCATACTTTGGCACTCTTTAAATATATCAAAGGCTTTGGATTTATGTTCTATAAGATACACATATCCAAATCTAGATAAATCATCGGTAAAGATGATGAAATAAAAGTATCCTCCTTTGACTTGAGTTGACAAAGGTCCATATATATCTATATGTATTAGCCCTAATAACTCAGTTGCCCTATCTCCATGACCATCAAATGAAGATTTAGTCATGTTACCCATGAAATAGGACTTACAAGTTTCTAATGATTGATTATCATAAGGATCAAATAATTTATCTTTGTATAACTTGTTTATCCTAGACTCATTAATATGACCTAATCGATAGTGCCAAGGAAAAGTTACATTGATATCTTCTCTCTTTCTTTTATTATTTTCAATAAGTAAAACTTCTTCATTGAGTGAAAGAACTAAAATATCATTAACTAATAAACCAGTTCCAAAGAAATTACTAAAATGATAAATGGATCATCCACTACTCTTTATATTAATTTCAAAACCTTGTTGTAACAACAAGGATATAAAAATAATATTTCTAATAATATTTGGAATATAGTAATAATTTTTTAATTTTAAAGTTTTTCTCGAAGGAAATAATAATAGATAGGTGTCCACAGCATTCGCTTGAATGGCTTTACCATTTACACCATAAAGCTCAAAGTCACCCTTTTTCAAGCTTCTAATTCTCTGAAGTCTTTGCAAAGACTTGCATATATGAGCCCACATGCGGTATCCAATATCCATGAATCAGAAGTGTAGTACTTAATGACAAGTTAGTTTGTATCCTGTACAAACCTTTTGATGCTCCACCAGCATCAAGCTCTAAACTAGCAAGATATGACTTGTAATTCTTCTTCTAGTGTCCCTACTTGCCATAGTAAAAATAGGTTCTATCAGTAGAAGGCTTCTTTGCCTTCTCCCTCTTTAGGATGCTTTTCTTAGGATTCCATTTTCTCTTTGAACCCTTCATCATTACTATTTTCTTCTTCCCATCAATTAGAAGAAGATGAGCCTTGTCCCCTTTAAAATGGTTCTTAGCTATCTTAAGCATGTTAAGTAGCTCATGTAATGAAAGGTTTAGTTTGTTCATATGAAGTTCATGACAAACTGAGAGAAGGAATCGAGGAGTGATTATAGGGTCAAGTCTTGATTAAGCTCTTTGTCCATAACAAACCCAATTGGCCTAATCAAGTGATTAAGTAAATCATCTTTAGTACATGGATATGAATGGATGAGACCTCACTCATACATGCTCAGAACAACTGCTTTGATATTTCATATCGGGTAGCCCTACTTTGCTCTTCATAAAGCTCTTTGTGATTAAGCAGTATAGACCGAGGTTCCATTTCTTCATATTATCTATATAATTCATTACTCATAGAGGCCAATATAATGTACTTGATAATTAAACTATCATTCGGCCATATTTTATATATGGCCCTTTCCTCCTTCGAAGCATCGTCTCCGATCGAAATTGGATCAAGAGAATCGAGGATGTAGGATACCTTCTCTAGAGTTAGGATAATTATCAGGTTCCTTAACCAATCCACATAATTAAGACGGCCAATTTATTGGCATCTAAAATACTCTATAGTGATAAAGTAAAAGCCATAATATTAATCTATATAAAATAAAGAATAATATATAAGCAGACAACTCAAGATGATATACACAACTATATAAGGACTTATCAATCTATTTATGTCTCTCACTATTTTTCTATGAATACCATAGCCCTTACCTATGGTATGCGAGAAACCCTAACAGGATTTCTTTAGTGGGGTTGAGATCTCAATTCCTCATAAATGCCTTGTGTTACACAACAAACATTTTTGAGGTCCAGGGTAAGAAATTTCCTTTTCCAATTGCAACCCATGCAACTCTCAACATGATGGCTACCTCTAAGATACTTACAGCCTTGTGTTATATAATAAACTGTAATGTCTTAGTTTAGTTAGACCTTTCATTTCCATATAGTCATGTTTGAATAATGTTATCCTTGTGTTACATAATAAAGCAATACCATCAATTATGCTATAAAGTATTAGATACACTAAGATAAATTTTATATCAAACCCTAGAGCAGGCCTTGTGTTACACAACAAAGCTACTATAGATTTTGACATGAATTTGGCTTAGCATGAAGGAAGGGAATTAGCAGTGTTTTAATCAATTAGAATTTCCAATTCAAGGTCTAAATCAATCGAATTGACTAGATAAGTGGGAGAGAGGTGGGAGGCCCCCCGCGCTTGCCTTAGGCACCAAAAATTTGGCTAGGTAAGCAATGGATCCAATTAAAAACCACCTTCTCTTTACCTTTTCATCACCACTTTTCTAGACACCAATTGATCAACCAAATCCTAAATGGATTTGCATCATAATTTTATAACACTACAACTAATTATAATTTTTAAAGATAGCTTTCATAGTCTCATACATATCCTAATACTATAAACTATCTATTAGGCATATAATACCATGATATTATATGTACACCAAGTGTATCATCATTCTAGGACAACCTTACAACATAGTAGATATCCACCGCTATATTAGAACAACTTTATTTCAGAATGATAACTGAATAATTTAAATATATCTATGTGTTGATTAGGATTTAAGTGAAACACCTAATTAGTGGCATACATTAACCGACATATGCTATAACTATTATGCTAGATATAATTAGATAGCATATAATTATTCAAACATTTAATTTACTATTATTAAATGAATTAAGGTGGCTCAGATACCACTGCTGGTTTATAGTTGCACAGTGAAAGATTAGATTTCAAAATTTTAATCCTTGAAACCCTAGTCAATTAAAACCCTAGACCCAAGACCCCTTTGATCATATCAATTAACAAGGCAAAATATTAAGAAATAGAAGAATACCTATAATGCTAATATCCCTTATTCTACTAGGCACAAAAATGTATACCCTCCAAAGGTGATATGCATAGGAACTACTTCAAAGAAGCACTTCTCTTGCTTGCTTGACTTGAAACTCTTTTCGGTAGCATTTTTTTTTTTAACAACCTTTCCTCTCTTCTAGGACCTTTTTTCTTTTGAAAAGTATCTCAAAATCTCTCTGAAAACTTTCTTACTATACTATTGTCCTTTCTAATTCTCTTTCTAAGCCCTTGTCTTAAAATGGTAAACTTGTCTTAAAATAAAAGACTTGTCCTAACAAGGAAAAGAAAAGAGTTGTCAGGACAAACTTCAGATTTAGTTTCAATCATCGAAGCCTTTAAATAAGAAGAGAGGAGGTGCTTAAAATACCCTTTCATGAACCCCTAATCTAATATTTAACATATCAGATAAGACCCTTCAAGTAGAAGGAGTCTCTAGGTAAAAAGGTGCTAAGTGAAATATATGTTATTTCATAAATATTTTGCACTGAGAGTTGCTTATTGTGACTCTTTGGAAAATATCTAATAATTAGTCTTTAATTAAGAATTAAACACTTGGTCCAGCACCCCAATAGGTATATAAACTAGAGTAGCTTATTTGAAAAAGGTGATTGATAAGCAGAAGGATTCTATCCATCCCATGCATCATATATCCTAAGCATCGCATCCCTTCATGTGCCCACATGAAATCACGCCCATAATTTCTCAATTTGATCAGTCAAATCTAGTCTAATTTGGCATGGATGAGAAAGGATAGGGGTTAAGTTTATAACCAAAAAGGTGATTTAATTACAGAAGGACTCTTGGTCCTGATGCACTCCTTAATATGTGTGCATGCCAATATTGGCACCAAGAGTCCCAAGCCCTTGCTACTCTTGGTTTAATACATAGACAAAGGATATAAAATTAGGATAAATCTCAATTTGGCTGCCCCACTTAAGGCTTTACCCAACTTAAATTCCATATAAATTAGTTAGCCCAAATAGCAAGCATTTAACCCAATCTAATTAGGTTAGGAGTTAGGCTAGCCAACATATGCTAGTATATTAATTAGCTAGCCAATTAGGATCCTATGATCCTAATAAAATTATAAATAACTTTCTTGATAAATTCCTTAATATGTGTGACCCTTTGAGCTCCTTATCTAGCTAGCAGTTGATGGAAATTTTCTCGGAGCCTAGGCCATCATGCTACATTCGGAAGTGAATTTTGAAACAAAAATTCAAGCATGAAAACCCTAACTGGCTAGAAGAAACCTTAATTCCCGGATCCCCTTAGACATTATCAACTAATGAATCATAAATGAAGTACAAGAAACATACCTGAAATGCTATTTTCCACTTCTTTCCACAAGGCTCACAAGTGTAAGCCCTCCAACGGTGATCCACACAAGAATTGAGCCAAGGAAGAATTCCTTCTTCAATTGCTTGCTTGACTAGGATTCTTCTTGACAGCCTTCTGGACTTTGACCTTTGAAGGACACCCTATCCTTCTGTAGGGTACTCTGAATGCCTTCCACTCTTGGATTTGATATTTCCCTCCTCTAGAACACTCTAGGTTTATGTCTTAAATTCTAAGACTTGTCCTAGTAAGAACAATCTTGTTTTAAAGAGATAAGGTTTGTCTTAAAGGAGGAGGGAGGGAGAACAAAAACTTTCAGAATAACTTTTTGGTGGAATCAGATATCTGAAAATCATATCACCATCCCTATTTATAGTTTTAAGAGGGACGTGTGATATGTCCTCCGAACAAGTTATCAGATATGATTTTTCAAGACCGAAGAGAAGTTATCTGGCTTGAAAAATCATATCTAATATGTCTTATCATGCACCAAAGCACATATTAGCATCCATTCCCATTCCTGGATGATTTGTCACTTTCCACATGGCAAGTACCGGTCTCTAGGAAGCCAAGAGGCACTTCTTCAATCTCCAAACATCGAAGAATTTGAAGAGTCATGATAGTAGAAAGACAGTTCTTCAGGCCGCATGCCAAATGAAGAGACACGTCTCTTCATGCGCGCATTCCCTTTTCAGGCCAATTCAAAATGTGTTGACCGGTCAAAAACAATCCTAAGGGGTGTGGGGATATGTACCAAGAGAGTCCCAGATGAATCAGCTAAAGTGATTCATCTGCAGAAGGACTCTTGGTCCTTTCTGCGCCTTTTCTTCCTTGGCGCGCACAATATTGCACCCAAGAGTCCATGCCAACTTGGACTCTAATCCAAGTGGCATTCCAAGTCCAAATAAATTATGATAAAACCTAATAAATGCTGTCTTAACCCAGACTTAACCCAATTTAAGTCTCTCTTAAATTGGTTAATCAAAATAGCAAGCAACTGGACCCAAATTGACTTGGTTTAGGAATTAGGTTAGCCTAGCCTACACATGCTAGTGTGCAATCTAGCTAACCAATTAGGATCCCATGACCCTAATTAAACCATGAATGACTTTCTTGGTCAACTCCATAATGTGTATGACCCTTTGGATTCCACATTTAGCTAGCAGTAAGCTTAGGTTTGAGCCGATTCGATCTAATCGAACCCAATTGACCTAATTAGGTCAAATTGGCTCACCTAATTGTCCAATTCGAAACATCCATCGAATTGACTCATGAAACCAATCCAATTGATTCATGAAAATCTATAAGACAAGATTGACATCTAGCAACGTGTCATGCCTATCCAAAAAATATGGAATTTAGTAAAAAGTACCAAAATACCCTTCAGTAGAAAGTTATCATGTAATTCAATCTTTCGATCTCCCATTATCCTGATTAAGTGATAGGTATGGATATATGTCAAACCCTAACACTTAGTCATATTGAATCTCAGCTCGATCATGAGGACTCAATTGATGACTGATTAGAAACCATTTCTAATCTCATCCTACTTTGATCAAAGGCTTCTTGAGTCATTCATTGAAGAGATTACATGGGATAACAATTCCTCTTATTAGGAATGATCGATTCCTTGTTGGTCCACTCACATCCTTCGTACACCTTTTACCATACCCAGAACATCCCGTACATGACTCAATGTCATGAATGAGTATGAACCAAAAATATGGCTTAGTGTGCACAAGGAACCATGGTGATCTCAGGTCTAGAGATCACATGCACAACTCCTACTCTGAGACCTATCTTTTGATAAGCAGTAAGACTTCCATAAGATAGTCCCGGTGTGGATCAGTTCAGTATACTCATACCCTAACGAGCACCCTTATCCTTGTATTAGTGTCTCTACATAAATTGTTGTGAGACTAACCATCTTCATTAACTGAGCATGTATAGGATAAGCTAGTCTTACCAGATTCATCGATCCCTGAATCGATGGTCCATTGACTAGGAACATTTTGATTAGGATTTATAGGAACTTAGGTCTCACTGTTATATCTTTATCATAACCCTAATTTCATTGCCCTAATCTATGGGGTTCATCATAATCTATAAATAAGACACAACAGTATATGATGAAAATAAATGCCTTTATTAATATAATATCATACAAGAGTTGGAAGATTACAAAAATGCCCTTACAATGATTGGCTTTTAGGATACTTTTTTTTCAATCTTCCACTTGCCTTAAAGCCAATCACCCTTATACTTTATACCCATACTATCTAAGTGGCAATCTAACTACTGCTTGGGTAATGCTTTAGTAAATGGGTATGCTATATTGTTCTTTGTATCAACTCGATCGATGACAACATCTTGTCTTTCTATTATCTCTCGAATGAGGTGGAACCATCTTAGAATGTGCTTGGACTTATGGTGAGACCTCGGTTCCTTTGCTTGTGCAACAGTTCCAGTGTTATCATAATATAATGGCACTGGCTGATGTACATCAGAAACCATGCCCAATTCCATGATGAATTTTTTCATCTAGATAGCTTCCTTCGTCGCTTCACTCGCGCTATGTATTCTGCCTCAGTGATTGAGTCAGCTATTATTGGCTACTTTGTACTCTTCCAACTCATTGCACCACCATTCAAGCTGAAGACATTCCTTGATGTTGATTTGTTATCTTCTGGATCTGATTGGAAACTAGAATCTGTATAGCCTTCTAGTTTCAATTCAGATCCTCTATATACTAGAAAAATATCTTTAGTCCTTCTCAGGTACTTAAAAATATTTTTCACAGCTTTCCAATGATCCTCTCCTGGATCTACCTGAAACCTGCTCACTATGCCCAAGGCATAAGCAACATCAGGTCTGGTACATAACATAGCATACATAATTGATCCTATAGCCGAAGCATAAGGAATCATAGCCATCCTCTCTCTTTCTTCTGATGTCTTAGGAGACATTTTCTTAAAGAGATGTATGCCTTGACTTATAGGCAAGTAACCTTTCTTTCTTCCATCCATGTTGAATTTCTTCAATACTAAGTCTAAGTACCTTGACTGGGATAAGCCTAGCATCCTTTTAGATCGATCTCTATAGATCTTTATACCTAGTATATAGGATGCTTCTCCCAAATCCTTCATAGAAAACTTTGATGATAGACAAGTTTTAACCAATTGTAACATTGGGATATCATTCCCAATGATTAGTATATCATCAACATACAAGATCAAGAAAACAAGTGCACTCCCACTTGTCTTCTTATATACACATGGTTCATCCTCATTTTTGACAAAACCAAAACTCTTGATTGTTTCATCAAAATGGATGTTCCAACTCCTTGACACTTGCTTTAGTCCATAAATAGACTTCTTTAACTTGCATACATGGTTTGGTCTCCCACTTGAGATAAAACTTTCTGGTTGTGTCATATAGACTTCTTCCTCAAGGTTTCCATTGAGAAAAGCAGTCTTGACATCCATCTGCTAGATTTCATAATCATGGTATGCTACTATGGCAAGCAAAATCCTAATAGATTTGAGCATGGCTACTGGAGAAAAGGTTTCATCATAATCAATACCATGTTTTTGTCTAAAATCTTTTGCTACTAGCCTGGCCTTGTAGGTTTTTATTTGACCATCTGCTTCTATCTTCTTCTTGAAGACCCATTTACAACCTATTAGGTTAATTCCATCAGGTGGATCTACTAAGGTCCAAACCTGATTGGAATACATGAAATCCATATCAGATTTTATGGAACATAGCCATTTGTCAGAGTTTTTTCTCTCGATAGCTTCTGAATAGGTCACAAGATCATCATTCTGAATGATACTGGATTCATTGTTATCCCCAATGACAAAGCCATATCTTAGAGGTGCTCCCCACACCTTGTCTGACCTTCGGAGAGGAGGTGTGTATAGTGGCTGTTCTTAATCTATAAGAACTTCTGGTTGAGGAATTTCATTTGAAGACTCAATAGGTTGTTGGTTTTTTCTTCATATAACTCAAGTGAAGAATCACTACTTCTTTCTTGGATAAATTCTTGCTCCAAGAATGTAGCATGCCTATTGACAAAAATCTTTTGCTCAGTAGCGTTATAAAAGAGGTATCCAATACCTTCTTTAGGATAACCAACAAACCTACACTTATCAGTCCTAGCACTTAACTTATGTCCAAAGTTATATAAGCATAGCAACCCCAAATCTTTAAGTACTTAAGACTTGGTCTTTTGCCATTCCATAACTCATATGGAGTGCTACTTACTGACTTAGATGGAACCCTATTCAAAATATGTGCAGCAATTTCCAAGGCATATCCCTAGAAGAAAATGGGAAGATCTGTAAAGCTCATCATGGACCTCACCATGTCTAACAAGGTACGATTTCTTATTTCTGCCACACCATTTAACTGGGGTGTATAAGGAGGAGTCCATTCAGAGATTATGCCTGTCTTTAAGATGGTTTAGAAACTCACTATACAAGTATTCACCTCCTCGATCAGAATAAAGAGCTTTAATACTATGTCCAATTTGTTTTTCAACCATACTTTGATATTCTTTAAACATATCAAAAGCTTTAGACTTGTGTTTCATAAGATACACATGACCAAACCTTGATAAATCATCAATAAAAGTGAAAAAGTAAGAATATCCACCTTTGGCTTGAGTTGTCATAGGTCTACATATATCAGTATGCACATGACCTAGTAACTCAGTTACCTTGTCTCCATGTCCAGTGAATGGAGACTTGGTCATTTTTTCTTTGAGACAAGACTCACAAGTTCTTAATGATTGGAAATCATAAGGGTCAAAATAATTATCTTTGACAACTTGTTTATCCTTGACTCACTGATATGACCTAACCGGCAATGCCAAAGATATGTGACATTGACATTATCTCTCTTTCTCTTCTTATCATTCATAAGAAGTATTTCATCATTGAGTTCCAAAGTTAAAAGACCATTAATAAAACAACCATGCCCAAATATTTTATTATTATGAAGAATAGAGCAGCCACTGCTCTTTATATGTATTTCATATCTTTGTTATAATAACAAGGGTATAGAAATAATGTTTCTTACAATATTGGATATGTAGTAACATTCTTCTAGCTTTAACATATTACCCAAAGGTAATAATAAGATACAGGTGCCCATAGCTTCAGCATAAATGGCCTCACCACTTGCCCCATATAGCTTGAAGTCACCTTTCTTCAAATTCCTAATTTGGTGGAGTCCTTGCAACGAATTGCAGATATGAGATCCACATGCGGTATCCAATACCCATGAATTAGAATTTGAAGAACTCAATGATAAATTTATTTGTATCATGTACAAACCTTTAGATGCTCCACTTGCATCTTGCTTCACACTTGCAAGATATATCTTGCAATTTTTCTTCCAGTGCCCTTGCTTGCCGCAGTGGAAACAGGCTCCATCAATTTTCTTAGCTTTCTTCTTATTCTGGAAGCTCTTCTTAGGGTTGAATTTTCTTTTCAAGCCCCTCTTCTTTGCCTGTTTCTTTCTTCCATCAACTAGAAGAAGATGAGCCTTGTCTCCTTTAGAATGGCTCTATGCTATCTTAAGCATATTAAGCAGCTCTGGCAATGAATTATTCAGTTTGTTCATATGGTAATTAAGAACAAACTGAGAGAAGGAATCTGGGAGTGACTGCAGGATCAAGTCCTGATTGAGTTCACCATCCATGATAAACCTTAATTGACCTAATCAGGTGATAAAGTCAATCATTTTCAATACATGGGTTTGTACAGATGAACCCTCACTCATCCGTGCATGGAATAACTACTTCGATATCTCGTATCGAGCAGCCCTACTATGCTCTCCATATAGCTCCTTTAAATTGAGCAATATGGACTGAGGTTCCATACCTTCATGTTGCCTTTGGAGCTCGTTGCTCATTGAGGCTAACATGATGCACCTGACAATTGTACTGTCATTTTGCCATATTCTGTGTGTGGAAATTTCCTCTTCTAAAGCATCCTCTCTGATCATCTCAGAATCTGGAGAATCAAGAATATAGGAAAGCTTCTCCTGAGTCAGTACAATCCTTAGGTTCCTCAACCAGTCCACATAATTGGGACCGGTTAACTTGTTGGCATCTAAAATGCCTCGCAGTGATAAATTTGAAGCTATAATGTAAATATCCTATATTTAATTAAAGAACAATATCAGCAGACCATCCAAGATGACATTCATAATTAGATAAGAACTTTAATATCTAATTATGTCTCCCACTATTTTCTTCGAATACCATAACCCTTAATTTATAGTAAGTGAGAAACCTTACTGGTTTCTTTAGTGGGGTTGAGATCCTAATTCTTCATGAATGCCTTGTGTGTACACAACAAATACTCATGAGTTCAAAGGTAGGACTTCCTTTCCAATTGCAATCTATGCAATTCTCAACTATTAAACTTACCTCTAAGACACTTATGGCTTTGTATATACACAACAAACCATAATATATTAGTTTAGTAAGACCCTTCATTTCTATATAGCCATGATTGAATAATGTTGCCCATGTATGTACACAACAAAGCAACAATTCCAATCATGCTATAAAGCACCTAGTGTACCAAGACAAATTTCATATCAAACCCTAAAGTAGGCCTTGTGTGTACACAACAAACCTACTATAGTATTGACATAAATTTTGCTTAGCATGAAGGAAGGCAAATTATAGTATTCTTAATCAATTAGCATTTCCAAATTAAGGTTTTAGATATGACCAAATTGGCCAGGTAAGTGGAAGGGATAAGGGGGTCCCCCCGTTGCTTTCCTTAGACACCAATTGAATTGGCTAGGTCAGACAACGGAACCAATTAAAAAACATCAATCCCCCGTTGCTTTCCCAGAACCACTTGCCTAGAAACCAACTAGCTGATCAAACCATAATTAGTTTTGGATCATGATTAAGTTTATACTATGACTAAATATGATTTTTAATGAGGGCTTTGGTGGTCTCAAACACATCCTAAATAATCATATCAACAATGTTCATAACAACAAGTATAAACATAAAGCATATCATTCTAGCATATACATAACATTGCATGATTACATAGCAATCGTATCATAGAATGATATTTCAATACCCCATTTACCTCACTTTTTCATGGGATATGGCTACAGCGGCACCCCTACACGCCATAGGAAATCCATTGAATGGGAGGAGAGGGCCTTTAAACCCTACTTGGCTCCTATGATCGGATGACTATGGTCACTAACCCAATCCAAAGCAGTTACTAGGAAAAAACTTGTTATAATGATGAATTTGATCAATAATATACATAATATCATATC
Organism: Areca catechu; assembly: GCA_021397845.1. NCBI lineage: Eukaryota > Viridiplantae > Streptophyta > Magnoliopsida > Arecales > Arecaceae > Areca > Areca catechu. The sequence continues at coordinate 129,684,525 of CM038052.1, read as the reverse complement.
ATAACAAAATCATGCTATTTTCATGATAAAATAGAAACCAAACATATTAATTCTAATATGCATACAAACACAATTCTGGAAGAGTTGACTCGATAGGTTTCAGGTCGACTCGGTCTCTAGTCGGGTCGACTTGAATAGGCTTGGGTTAACTTGGATGTGGATGTTCATGAACTCCAAAATGACATATAATTGAATGAACTAAGGGTGGCTCTGATACAACTGATGAGAATTTCTAGGAGCCTAGGTCATCATGCTACATGCAGAAGTAAATTTTAAAACAAAATTCAAGCATGAAAACCCTAACAGGCTAGAAGAAACCCTAATTCATGGATCCCCTTAGACATTATCAACTAATGAATCATAAATGAAGTACAAGAAACATACCTGAAATGTTGTTTTCCACTTCTTTCCACAAGGCTCACAAGTGTAAGCCCTCCAATGGTGATCCACAAGAGAATTGAACCAAGGAAGAATTCCTTCTTCAGTTGCTTGCTTGACTAGGATTCTTCTTGATAGCCTTTTGGACTTTGACCTTTGAAGGACACCCAATCCTTCTATAGGGTACTCTGAATGCCTTCCAAAATTAGATTTGGTATTGCCCTTGTCTAGAACACTCTAGGCTTATATCTTAAACTCTAAGACTTGTCCTAGTAAGAACAATCTTGTCTTAAAGAGACAAGGTTTGTCTTAAAGGAGGAGGGAGGGAGAACAAAAACTTTCAGAATAACTTTTTGGTAGAATCAGATATCTGAAAATCATATCACCGCCCCTATTTATAGTTTTGAGAGGGGCGTGTGATATGTCCTCCCAACATGTTATCATATATGATTTTTCAAGATCAAAGAGAAGTTATCTGGCTTGAAAAATCATATCTAATATGTCTTATTATGCACCAAAGCGCATATCAGCATCCATTCCCATTCCTGGACGATTTGTCACTTGCCACATGGTAAGTACCAGTATCTGGAAAGCGAAGAGGCACTTCTTCAATCTCCAAACATCGAAGAATTTGAAGAGTCTTGATAGTAGAAAGACAGTGCTTTAGGCCGCATGCCGAATGAAGAGACGCGTCTCTTCATGCATGCATTCCCTTTTCACGTCAATTCAAAATGTGTTGACTGGTCAAAAACAATCCTAAGGGGCATGTGGATATGTGCCAAGAGAGTCACAGATGAATCAGCCAAAGTGATTCATCTACAGAAGGACTCTTGGTCCTTTCTGCATTCTCTCTTCCTTGGTGCACGCAATATTGCGCCTAAGAGTCCATGCCAACTTGGACTCTAATCCAAGTGGCATTCCAAGTCCAAATAAATCAGGAGTAAACCTGATAAATGCTATCTTAACCCAGACTTAACCCAATTTAAGTCACTCTTAAATTGGTTAATCAAAATAGCAAGCAACTGGACCCAAATCGACTTGGGTTAGGAATTAGGTTAGCCTACACATGCTAGTGTGCAATCTAGCTAACCAATTAGGATCCCATGACCCTAATTAAACCATGAATGACTTCCTTGGTGAACTCCCTAATGTGTGTGACCCTTTGGGTTCCATATTTAGCCAGTAGCAGATTTAGGTTTGAGTCGATTCGATCCAATCGAACACGATTGACCTAATTAGGTCAAATTGGCTCACCTAATTATCTAATTTGAAACATCCATCGAATTGACTCATGAAACCAATCTAATTGGTTTATGAAAATCTACAAGACAATATTGATGTCTAGCAATGTATCATGCCTACCCAGAAAATATGAAATTTGGTGGAAAGTACCAAAATACCTTTCAATAGAAAGTTATCGTGCAATTCAATCTTTCAATCTCCCATTATCCCAATTAAGTGATAGGTATGGATATATGTCAAACCCTAACACTTAGTCATATCAAATCTCAGCTCGATCATGAGGACTCAATTGATGACTGATTAGAAACCACTTCTAATCTCATCCTGCTTTGATCAAAGGCTTCTTGAGTCACTCTTCGAAGAGATTACCTGGGATAACAATTCCTCTTACCAGGAATGATCAATTCCTTGTTGGTCCACTCACATCCTTCATACACCTTCCACCATACCCAGAATACCCCGTACATGACTCAATGTCATGAATGAGTATGAACAAAAAATATGGCTTAGTGTGCACAAGGAACCATGGTGACCTCAGGTCTAAAGATCACATGCACAACTCCTACTCTGATACCTATCTTTTGATAAGCAGTAAGACTTCTATAAGATAGTCCCGGTACAGATCAGTTCAGTTACTCATACCCTTACGAGCACCCTTATTCTTGTATTAGTGTCTCTACACAAATGGTTGTGAGACCAACCATCCTCATTAACTGAGCATACATAAAATAAGCTAGTCTTATTGGATTCATCAATCCCCGAATTGATGGTCCATTGACTAGGAACATTTTGATTAAAGTTTATAGGAACTTAAGTCTCACTGTTATGATCTTTATCATAACCCTAATTTCATTGCCCTAATCTATGGGGTTCATCATAATCCATAAATAAGACATAGCATTAAATGAAAAAAATAAATGCCTTTATTAATATAATGTCATACAAGAGTTGGAAGATTACAAAAATACCCTTACAATGATTGGCTTTTAGGGCACTTTTCTTTCAGCAGTAGGTCTAGGTTCATACAATTTAGTTTGATTAGAAATTAGCAAATCAAATTAGGTCAAATCAAGTAACCCTAGTTGCCAATTTGAACCATCTTTCATATTAACTCATGAATTCAATTAATTTAATTCATGAAAGTCTATAAGACATGATTGATATCTAGCAACATATCATGCCTTCCTAGAAGATGAAAATTTGATAAAAAATATCAAAATATCTTTTAGTAGAATGTTATCATATAATTTAATCTATCAAATTCTTATGCTTTATTCATTCAAACCTCAAATCAGTAAAGAAGACTCGACAGATGAAAGATTAGAATTCCTTTTCTAATTTCATCCTACTTTGATCAAAGACTTCTTGAGTCATCATTTGATGAGATTATATAGGATAAATACTCCTCTTACTAGGAGTGATCAATTTCTTGTTAACCTACTCATAACTTTCATACATAATTCACCATATCTAAGAACATTCCATAGATAACTAAGTCATAAATAAGTCTGAACCAAAATATAGATTCATGTATATAAGATACCATGGTGATCTCAGGTCTCACGATAACTTGCACAACCTTACTAAGAGAATCATCTTTTGATAAGTATGACTTTCATAAGATGTTCTCATGATAGATCAATTTAATGAACTTATACCCTGATGAGCATCTATATCCTTGTATTAGTGTCCCTACATAAGTAGTCATAAGACCAACCACTCTCTCCATCGAGCATACATAGGATGTGCTAGTCTCTTTAGAATCATCAATCCCTAACTCGATGATCCTTTTACTAGAAATATTTTAGATTAGGGTTTATAAAATCTTAGATTTCACTATTATGAACTCCATCATAACCCTAAAATCATTATCCTAATCTATAAGATTCATCATAATCTTAAAAATAATAAAGTATAAGACACAGCATATGATGAAACAAAATACCTTTTATTAATATCATACATGTATCGAGAAAATTTCATAAAAATATCCCTGATACATAAAAAATATGATTGGCTTTTAGAGCATTATTCTTTCATTCAGTATATACCAAACTGATACGGGATGACTTGATCTAGGGATGCAAGAGATGGGACTAATGTGGATTTTATTTATTTATTTTTAAGTGTTAGTAAATTGAAACTATAACTAAAACTAGCTACTTCAATTTTTTTATGATTATGGAATGGATTAAGCTATAATCAATTTTTTTCAAAAAGATAACTATAGGCACCAAAAAAACCCTAAATCTTAAGAATAGGACCATGGGCATTTGAAAAACTATCCATAAGGTTTGGTTCAATATAGGTAATTAATATATTAATCTAATAAAATCTAAGAGTTATGCTTACAACCAATATTAACTAAATATATTTATTTTAAATAAAGGGAAGGTGCTGACAATCTTGATCATGGTCAAATTTAGAAAAGGAGGTATTTTTCAAGTTGGGTTGCAATCGTGGTTGGATGGCAAGTCTTGTAAAGCCTTCGAACCTGGAATTCCAACTTGAGATAATAGCAGTCGAAAGATTATCTCAAATACGAATTAAATTCAATTAAGCCCAATGAACCCAGATTTAATGTCGACAAAGATTTTTGGATTTGCTCTAAAAAGCATGCAAATTCCAACCAGATAAACAAATAGCCCCTAATTTTCCAAAAAATATCAAATTCTCCAACTTTTCCTAAAATAGCCCAAAGTCTGCAGGGTGGATGGGTTTTTACTTTCATGATCATGCTAGAGTGCTTTCACGTTCATGTGGGCAAGGGGCCAAGGGAAAAATAGAGCTCGCAAGGCTCGATGGAGGAGTAGTGAAATCGCCATGGCTAGAGGACAAGGGCTTGTGAGTGGAGATGTGTAGTGGCATGGAAGCCTCAGCTTCGAGGATTAGTGGCATGATGGTACAGGTAGAGAAGTTAGCATGGCCTTGTCTATGGCACACAAGAGGTAAGGTGGAGATGGAAGATGATGGCGGGGGATTGGTGGAAGTGAAGGGGAAACAATGGCCAGCATCTTAGTTTGTTGGTGGTGTAGCTGTTCGGGAACCTTGGGAAAGGGCACTGTGCTTGGCATGCCCCAAGACATGCAATTCAAAACCTTTTTAAATGACATGATGCAGCAAAAGAAGATAAACCATTTATCTACATATATTAATCTAATTAACACATGTTCTCTATGCAGATTTTGATGCATCTAGAGTAATGTAAATATGAAATCATGCAAGCATTGTGTGAAATACAAAATCATTCTAGGTATCACACAATGATGCAGTAGATTATAACACGTCAAATGTATAATCTAAAGCCGTACCTCAGTGACGATCACTTGGGACTACAGTAATCTATGGGAAGTGCTCCGGGTCTACCTGCAAGGAAGAAGATCGGGCTCTACGAGTGATGCACGTGCACCGACTCTACGGGTGGTTCACACCATGTAGCATGATTTCTTCTCCTTCCTTTGAGGTGCTAGCCTCATCGAAAACACTGTGGTAAGCAGCAGACTCCCTCTTCAACTCTTTGAAGACCGATTGCTGATGCGTTAGAACAAGAAACCTAAGGACCCTCCCTAGATCATTCTATCCCAGACCTTCAATAGAAGGTAGTGCACAAGAATCCCAAAACCAAACCTCACTGCATCCCAGAGATCTAATCTCACAATCTCTCAAGGATCAAGCAAGGTCACTATTCCAGAAACTTTTGGGTAGAGACTCGAGCTTAATCCAAAGTGGAAAAATCATGTGAACCATTCACCTTCCTGCTGCATTTTATCAGCCCTCAAAAATAGTCCCATAATGAAACATTAATGAGGAGATAAGGAGAGATTAATTGGGAGGTTTGGAGTCTCTTGGGATTCATGTAGGTTACAAACCCCTTAAACTTCAGCAACCGAAGTAGATTAAAATCTCAAAATGCCCATCATTAATTTTCTTAGCCATTAAAGCAATCAATGAAGCATTCTCGGATTTTACTAGAACTCGTCAGTCGAGTCGACTCGACTTCTCGAGTCAACTTGAATGACTTGAGTCGACTCATCCAAATGAGCTAGCTAGAGTTTTGACAACTCTTTGTCAAATGAGTTCGGAGTGATTCCCAATTTTTCTCAAGCTAACAAAGTAAGAAGAAACCCTCGGTGTGTGATCCCATAGGTTTAAATACTAAACTGTAGCATGAAAACATTTCCAGTACCAGCCAAAGTCACCATCTAGCAATGACACCTGGCATCCAGATAGGTTGAAGGTTGCAGAGCAACATGAACCTATCAAATATGGAATAGTACTAAACTTATTCCTTGAACCTCCTAATACTCCGGATGACATAGGGTTAAACTACCCAACCCTAATCAATCCATCTCAATATGTATCAAACAAAGAATCCTTGTAACTCCTTACAAGGAATGCCCTAGCCAAGGTTTTTCTTAATTGAGGTATATTAAGCATTCAATCCAAACCATTTAGAGAAATCAATCCTATCTTGATCCTACTATCACTACACAAGTACTTGACTATACCTAGCAACCTTTCATCACCTGATTAGAAATCTGGGTAGCTAGGCACCTAAGCACAGTTGATGCGGGATGATTTATGCATGCAAACTATTTTTTCGTGATTAAGAATGAAGATAAGGTTTTAGATCCCAAATTTCAAGCCAATATTCAAAGTATAGAATTCTATGAAAAATATGGAAGTCATGCATGCAGAAATAAATCCTAAAGTAATGGATAAGAAAGATCACCAAGGTTGAGAAACCCTGGTCATGCTAGCTTTCCAAAAATACCACTATTGATGAATCAAGGGGATGTACCTGGCAACGGTAGAAGCGCCTGCTAAAGATTGTTCCATGAAGAGATCGCTCATGCTCCCGGATGTGGCCTGAAAGAATAAGCTTCTGACCCTATGGATTCGTAGCTTTCTGCTTGATGATCCGACGGTTGATCAAAAGGTATCGTCGAACTCGTGGGAACTGAGGGACCTACAAATCACTATCTAGGGTTAGAAAACTAAGAGTATAAGAACTAAATAATTGGAAGAAAAGAAAAGAAAGGCTCTTGGATGATGGCGGCCAAGGGTTGGAAGGAAGGGGCGGCTAGGGTTTTGATGTTATAGATGGAGGCAGGGCACAGGATCACAAAGAACTCGCACACAACTCACACACAGCAAAGGCACACAGCAAAGAGAGAAAACTTAAATTTAATTCATCAATATTTTAAAATTACATGAGGAGGGGAGTCCTTTAAATAGGCTTACAAACTTGGGGCTCAAGTAAGGATATTCATGAGAAATTATATTAGTCCTAAACCCATACAAAGACATAGACTAGGGCTCTCCACTTTTGATTGAGCCTCTCTCTCTCCCTCTCCTTTTCTTGGTCAGCTAAATAGGGGTGACTCTAACAGAGGCAGACCAAGGGGGTGACCATAAGGGTTGGCACCCCTCTTGATGCTCCTCATGAGCCTTGGGCGGCCTAGCATGCTCCAGGCTACGGTCCTGGGTTCCAAGGCCTTCAAATTCTCTTGCTGGGTCTTCCATGGTCTTTAAGTGTACTTCCATGACTTTAAGCTGGCTGGATCTTCGATTATCTTGAGTCTTTTACTTGCAAAATTTGACTGGACCCACTATAAAATTTATAGGATTCAGAAAAATGACTAGCTCAACATGAGCTGACTTGACCGATAAACTTCAAAACTTACAGGACTCAAAACTTGACCTGACTCAACTGACTTGGCATTCTAAATACAAGACTCAAGTGTGGACAAGACTCCAATGGACATACTCACAAAACTCAAATGAACTCACTTAAATTGACTAAACCCTAATTACAAATTGAACAAACTTGGAGTCACATCCTAAACTCTAATTTGATAACCACAGAGGGTTGAAATGTCTCTGCCAAAGTCTGGAGCCTCTGATGTCCCCATAAATTCTCCCAGGGTGGGAGGAATTCGACCCCATCGAGAAGGGTCACACTGAACCTGGTGCCTCTCAAGAAGGTCTGAGTGGAGGCATAGCAAGTCCTCTCGAGTATCCCACGAAGCGTCGGGTCCTGGTAGACCTTACCAACAGACCTAGTGGCATTGAAAATCGCTATCCTGGGTCATAGAAGCTCGATTGTCCAGGACATGCTCGATCCGTATTCCTCTCTTAGGCCAAATTATAGGTGGACACTCAGGGTCAGGCTCACTCTTAATGGATGGGATAGGTTCAAAGGTCTTACTAGGAATCACTGCCGGTTCCCTAGACTTAATCAGGTCTGCGGTATTGAAGGTAGAGCTAAAGCCAAACTCCAAGAGAAAATCATGTACATGGGGTCCTACCTTCTCTATCACTTCTAAGGATCTAGCTCTGCAAGTATGAAACTTTTTTTTAAGCCTAAGCCTAACCAAGATAGAATTCCCTACATTGAATCCATTGGCTCTTATTCAGAAATTAGCCAGTTTGTTAGATGTTTCATTACTTAAATTACTCTTATGGCTAATATCCTAATGCATATGCTATGCGGTGTTCAGTATAGGTGTGGACAGTTGAACTAGGTTTATGGACTTATCAGGCTCAGCACCAGTTGGAAGGTCATCAAGAAGGTCTTTGAGAAGAAAGTCTCCTAAACTAATGTCTACCTCCTAGGGTTGTTCCTTAGGGACTTGTTCCTGGACCTCCTCTATAGACAACTCTCTTGAACCCTCTATTATGTTTGATCTTGTCTTAGTCACTTCTTCTTAAAATTCTGCAGTGGGTTCAAGATCCTTTTTCTTTGATTCCTTAAGGGGTTCTGGTGAGGACACAAGAGCTAGGAAGAGGAACCAAACCTTTTTCAATTCAATTTGGATCACTAATGAGTAAGTCCATGTGTTCTTCACAAAGAACACTCGAGTCCCAATTATTTTGAGTTTGTCAAATTGAGTTATAATTTGACCAAATTGAGTGTAATTTGGTCAATTAGGGTTGTTGAGTTACCAATTGAGTCCATTAAGTCCATCAATTGGTTTAAGAGTCCTGTAAATAGCATTAATTTGCTTTATTTGGTGAATTATCCAATTTGAGTCCTGTAACTAGTGCTTGAAAAGTCAAGGGGTGTCATAAGTATCCAAGACCCAAGTCATCATCACCTTGGTGGATCAATTATAGGTCAAAAAAGGGTTATCCAAATTTTTCTCCAGACATCCAGACATCTAGATATCAAGACATCCAGACATCCGGACATTTGGACATCCAGACATTGGGACAACATTTAAAATCCAAGTTTATCCAAGGGAGGTGCCATCCAAACTCTCTTCTCATAGCCCATTTCAAATCCAAATGGAGTTTTCATCGCCTATTTTAAATCCCATGAAGACACCAATTAGGAGAAGTAAAGCAGAAGGATTCTCCTCCCATTTCACACCATTTCTCTTGAATTGTCGCCTTCTCCACAATGGTCGGCCAACTCAAATTTGAATTCAAATTTAAAGGGAAGTTCATCCAAGAAGATTTCAAATTCAAAAGGAGTTTCATCCAAAAATCAAAGAGTTCTCTATTATCAAGTTATATCCCTTCATTTATATTTCAAAGGAGTCCAAGTTCCATGGAGTCTCATCCAAGTATCAAGATTAAAGGGAGGATTAAGTAAACTTCTTTCAAATTCAAAGAATCAATATGAAGTCTACTCATGCCAAAGTGGGATTCATGCCAAGAAGGGAGAAGAAAAGTCACCCCATCTTAATTGAGTGTTGCCACTTTTTAAGATGAGTATGAGAGGACTTCTCCTCTTTCCCACTCTTTTATCGTCCAAGCCATGAAAAGCCAATTCAAATTTTAAATTCAAGTAAGATGCCAAGAAGCCAAGGAGTGTTTGAATTAGAATTTAAATTTAAATATAATTTGAATTCAAAGGAGTCCTATGATATCTTTATGTGTGAAGAACCCTATAAATAGGATCCCATACCCCCTTGTAATTATTATTCATTCATGAAATAAAATGCATTTTTTCTTCCACAAAGCTGGGTTAGGCTTTAGTGTTTTTCTTTAAGGACGGGGAGGTCCTTAAGAGCTCAAGGCAGGGAGGTCCTTGAGAGCTCAAGGTGGTGAGGTCCTTGAGTGGAGGTTTTGCTGGATTCGGTAAACTGCTACCGATCTTCTTCAAGCTCTACACATCCAACCCTTCATTTTTCCATTTTGAATCTAATTTACTTCATTCTTAAAGTCTTGTTTGCTACCTTCTCTACAGATCCCAAGTGTTCAAGGACTTTAGAGGTTGGATCCTTTGCTTCCGTACCTAGATCTGACAGTAGATCTGAAATCTGGAGTCCCGATCTTCATCCTGCTATGAGATCTGAGTTACCAAGCAGCCGATCTATCCCGAGTCAGAGAGAATCTTCATTGTGGTAAGCATCCAATCCTTTCTCATTAGATTTGGTAGTTGAAGCATGGAATAGCCTAATATTAGATGGTTTCCTAGCCAAAGGGTCCTTATTCTTTATAGCTTACGGATCAGATTGCGGGTAAGTAGTTAGTTACTTTCTTTAATCTCTTTATTCTGTTACGTTTAGTTGCTTTACTGCTATGATCATTGCTCTATAAAACATCTTACACTAAAATTGAATCATCTTACACCGTATCGCATTGTTCCGCATCAAGTTCTTTCTTTAGCTTCTCTTCTACTGGACTCAACTCTTCAATATCAATGGGCTTAGGGTTTTTTCTCTAATTCCTTAGCCTTAATTAAATTAACTTCTGTTTTCTTCTCCTTAAGGCTATTAGAAGCTCCCCTAAATAGGTCTTTAGGTTGAGTCGGGTGGATCACAAACTTCTCCCCATGGTGACTAAATGTACAGGTATTGGTTCGAACAAACAAGATTGCATCATGATCATAAAGCCATGGTCGACCTAGGATAATACTACTAACTCCCATGGAAAGGATATCACACCAAATCTTCTCCTCATATGTTTGCAATTTGATCAGGATTTGGCATCTAGATTTGATTGGGATGGAGGTGGAATCTACCCAAGAAACCTTATAGCGGCTAGGATGGGGAATTGGGATCAATCCTAAAGATTTCACTATACTGGTAGAGATGGCATTGACACAACTCCCATTATCTATTATGATCTTGAAAACCTTACCTCCTATCTTAACAAAGGTTTGTAGGATGTTGGTCCTATGTCAGTCTTCCTTAATTTGGGTTTGGGTCAAGATGCACCTAACCACTCCTAATAGGTTTTCGGACTCAAGTACTTCCTCCTCTCCCTCATACTCATTTATTAATTGTTCATCAGCTTCATTAACTTCTCCCTCGGGCTCAACTATGAACTCAAGCTCATCCTCACCTAGCTCACCTATGTATAGGGCATGGCTGGACACTAGCTAGCAAAGTGACCTGGTTTATGGCATCTATAGCACACCTTCTGGGAGATGAGTTCCCTCTGACCCTCTACAGCTTTTCCTTTATCTTCTTTATGGGTCATGGAGGTACTAGGTTGAGGTCTACTCGGGTCAGGGCAACTTAGACTGGGCCGACTCAAGTTGGGTCGATTTAGGTCAGGTCGACTAGGGTAGGCTTGACTAGATCCTGAGTATGGGCTAGGGTTTCTAATGGGCTCAGGTTTACGAAAGATGGGCCCTCTCTAGAAATGCTCAACATTCCTAGCAATCTGGTAGGCCTGCTCTATGTCTTTGACCTCTCTTAGGTAAAGCTCCCTCTTAATGTCATCCTTAAGGCCAGCCCTAAACCTAGACAGGACAACATCTTCATCTTCATCTAAGTCACATCGCATGGAATACTCATCAAATTTGGTGATGTACTCATCTGCACTCTTGCTACCTAGACTTAATCTTTGCCATTGATCCAACAAACCCTGGCGATATTAGGTTGGAATGTATTTCCCTCTAAGCTTGGTCTTCATGGCCCTTCAGGTGACTATGGGTTCATGGCCTCCTAGCCTAAGTGTTCTTTCAACAGTAGCCCAATATAACCTGGCCTGGCATACTAGCTTAAGCTTGGCAAACCTAAACTTATGTTTCTCAGACATATCATACCACTCAAAATACTGGTCAACTTCTCCCTCCCAATCTATATAAACCTTTGGGTCAATACAGCCATCAAAAGTGGGTGCATCAATTCTAATGTTTCTATAGGCCCTGTCTTCCTGGTCTATGAAATTCTGATGGGTCTCCTTGGGTGAACCTATAGAACTGGGTCATGACGATGGGCTCTCCTAGGTTCAACCTCAAAGTATGGATTAGGGTTTGGGTTTCTTTTAGGGTCAGCCTCATAGTAAGGATCTCGGCATGGGGTTTTCCTAGGATGGGGAGGTGACTCAAGATTTGGTTCAGAATGGGACCTGTGTCTTCTCTAGGGTTTATAGCCAAACATCTACTTGGTCAAATCTATGAGTCAATTGGGCATTCGATTGGGTCATCTGGTCATCCATTTGGTCTAATCGGGTGTTCAATCGAGCCATATGGTCACTCAAGGTCTTTAGGACAGCATCAAGGTGGGCTTCCATGGGTTCAGCCTGTTGTGGAGGTGGTGGATGATATGAAGCTCCTGATCTAATGTACATGCAAGATTCAAACAAATTGACTATGGGTACCTAGACTTAGAGTCCAAATAGAATGGGTTGACTCAACTTACACACAACTCAACCCCTAATCCTTCCACTGGCTAGGTAAGAGGTGGGATGGTGGAAGGCCCCCTGCTTAACGTAGGATCCAATTAAAGAACCACCAATTTGCTTAGGTCATTTGATACCGTACCTCTAGCCTAGACACCAGCTTCCAGTAATAGGAGATGAATTGGGTGTACTTGTCTTCCCATAATGGTTGAACCTGACCTGTTGATGTCCCTAGTTCTCTAGAGCAAATTAGGTCTGATCAATTTTAGTTAGGGTTGGGTTTAGATGCAAGGATTGTGGTTTTGGGCTAAGGAGAGGTGATCAAATCCTCCCCCATCTGACATAGTAAAAGTGCCCTTAAGATAAGTTATGTAGATGATGACATACATATGAAATGCAAATTAGGATTTTATAGGTTTGGTACTTTTTGATTTTGAATATCATTTTGTCTTTATATTTGGCAGGAAATAAAATATGTAAAAAAGTACCTAATACATAGGAAATATGCAGAAAAATTAAAATATGGAAAGATTATGCAAGAAAAACCCTAAACATACAAAACTTGTCTTGCTGAAAATAGAGCAGGATTGTTCTCAGGAATTATTCTGACGTACAAAATATCCACAGACCAAATTAAATCATGAGAAAACTATGAAAAATAATTTCAATTATAAAGAATCCAGAAGGAGTCGGCTCTTGATCCATGAGTCGGCTCTTTCAAAAACTTCATTTAGAGCTTCAAACTTCTCTAAAATTCTTCAACATATGAATCCAACAAGAGCTAATCTACTCACTCTTATTTTTACAATTTTATACCTCATTTACAAGATTACATAGTTTAAGAAATTAGGACTTTTACAATTTGAAGTGCATAAGAGTTTATACAATGTTGGATTACATTTCAACCAATTTGAAAACCAAGTAAAGATAAAGATTTTCCTGCAAAAACTTCTCAAGTAATTAAAAGAATTAGTAACTCATACATGCTCCAATATTTTGTGATCATCAAAATCATTCCAGGGATCAACGATCTTTTCCATTTTGATGATGATAAAACACTGAACATGAACAGGATTTAAAAACACTTTACATTTACCATGTATCGTATTCACATATATCAAATAATATTTAACATAGTGTGTATCAAACCAAATTGAGTATCAAGTTATTAAACTGAAAAGTATCAGCATAATGTGTCATATGTATCACAAATTGTTAAACTAAAAAGTATCAACACATTATATCATATGTGCATTAAGTATCGAAACGGTATCAACATAATGTATCATATGTATCACAGAATTAACTTATATTTGAAGTAAGTTTAATAAAAAACTTAACATAAGCTCCCCCTTACTAATGTAATAATATTTTCTTCATATTTACTTTCATATTCACACTTTCATGCACATTCACACTTTCTCCCTTCTCCCCCTTTTTGTCATCAACAAAAAAGTATGTAAAAAGAAAACATTCATTCACAACATGTATCGAATGTATCATAAAAGGATATATATATATATGAAAAGTGTCAGTACAAGAGTAATACAATACAAAAGTGCCTCAGCATGACAAAAGTAGTATCACATACAACATAAAAAGCTAAAAACATCAAGTTCTACAACATCAAAATGAAGGACTAGGGTCATCATCACTAAGCTCTTCCTCACTAGAGGAGGAACCGACCTCTAAAATACTTGGAACAGGCTTGAATTTAGGGAACCTAGGCCTTAGGTCCCTAAGTTTGGTCCTAATAGGAGTAGTAGTCATAGAGGTTCTAGGTTTAGCTTTAGCTCTAGATTCAGAAGAAATCATAATGGGGGTAGGTCTAGCAGTAGGAGGATCAACAGAAAAGGCAAGAGTGCTGGTAGTAGATAGAATCTCTATCACTGGATTGTCTCCAACATCAAAACTAGGAAACTCAGTACTAATCCCAGCCTCAACAGGAGTAGTAGCTGAAGGAATGTCAGTGAAGTGTACTGCCTCTCCCTGCTCACAATCTGTGCCAATGTCCGGGCTGCTGCAGAAGGAGTAGGTGCTGCTGTAATCTACTGAAGAATAGTCATGATGTCCTGAAATCCCTGATGCATCTCTGACTGAAGTGCAGATATCCTGGCATCAGTCTATGATCTCCCTCTTTGAAGACTAGAGATCTTATCCAGTATACGCTGCAGTCTGTCGTCATCATCTGGTCCAACAACAGTTGATCCTCTGACAGGTGATCGAGGAGTAGAAGGAGCTAGCTCTAAAGGTCCAGCCTTGTCAGCATGTGGCTCTGCCTCGGCATCCTGTCCCTATGCTAGATCATCCTCTCCTGAATCATCATCAGAATGAGCCACTAAAAGTCCTGAACTCTTCCTAATTCAGTGACCCTTAACCTTTAAGAATCCCATCCAGGTTAAAGACTTCAAGTTGTATTTGTCTATATGCAATAGTGGTATGTTGTCCTCTCCAGACAAATCAACATGGGCATCCTGAAATAGTAGGGTAAAGACCATCCCATACGGAAGACATGCTCATGCCCTCCGAGCAGCTTCCCTCATCTGTGATAACATGATGAATGATAAATTGAGGGCCTCCTCCTTAACTAAGCATCTTATGAAGATTAGGTCTCTCTCGCTCACCCAGTTGAATCTCCCAGTCCGAAGTAGAAAGATGCGGCTAATAATGTTATGTAGCAACCTCATCTCTAATGAAAGTGGTTGGCTCTAACATGAATCACTCCAGTCACATTTGTCCTTTCCAGTACAATTCTCAATGTTTTCTGTTTGTCCTTCAACACTAAGTAACCTCCACCTTCTTTTGGTATTTGAAGAACACTAGATAATTTTTGCTCACTGACTTCTATATGTTTTCCCTTCACAGTAGATTCAATATGAAATGCACCCAAAGACATATTCTCAAAAAAATGTCTAACAAGGTTAGGATATGTAGGAAGATTAAGCATGCAAAAATCTTTCCAACCTTGTCCAACTATCCAATCTCTAATTTTTAAACTCTCTTGTTCTAAAAATGAGAAATCAATACATCGGACTGGGATTACTTGCCTATTTCCCATTGAAATTACTTGCCTTGGAGATTCTTGCTCCTCTTCATGCTCTTCTTGCTATTCCTTTGATGGATTTGAAGTGTTTAACCTTCGTTTGGTCCTCCTTTCCTCTGCCACTAACCGAACAACCCTCCTAGCCTTCTTTGCCACGGCTTTCCTAGGAGCCATCTAGGTTAGATTAGGGTTTTGGAAGGGTGTAGGGGTGTTCCAAGGGTTTTTCTTAGGTTAGGGAAAGGAAATGGCTAAGGGAAAATAAGAAAGGCGGAAACAAATAATAAATTCAAACCTACGATGCCCTATTTAAAAAGCCTCGGCCTGACTCTCGAGTCGGCTTGCCAATATAGTAGGTGGCTTGAGTCAGCTCGAGCCCAAATTTAGGTCAAAACTCAAAAAAAGATAAAATAAATTTCTATGGGTTTTTCAATACTAAAGGAGGTTGTCATAAGCTCTAGAAGAAATTTTGAAATGTCTAGATAATTTTTTCTTATTTTTTGATGAATTAGGTCAAAACATTCAGAATGGGTCACACAGGCTAAATTCGCCTCTAATCTTTTCAAATCTATCTTGACTAAGGGGTTTAGTAAAAATGTTAGCAAGTTGATCTTCAGTAGGTACAAATTCTAATTCAACAACATTATTTAAAACATGATCTCGAATGAAATGACGTCTAATTTTTATATGCTTAGTTTGAGAATACTGAATTGGATTTCTAGATAAGTTAATAGCATTAGTGTTATCACATTTAATAGGAATTTTAGATTGAACAACATCATAATCTTCTAGTTGTTGCTGGATCCATAACACTTGAGCACAATAGCTTCCCGTAGCCACATATTTTGCCTCAGCAGTTGATAGTGCTATAGAGTTTTATTTACGACAGTGCCATGAAATCAAGTTGACACCTAGAAATTGACAAGTGCCACTTGTACTTTTTCTATCAATTTTACAGCCTCCATAATCAGTATCAGAATAACTAATTAATTTCAAAGATGTATGCTTAGAATACCATAATCCTAGATTGCATGTGCCTTTAAGATACTTAATGATTCTTTTGATTGCTATGATGTGTGACTCTTTTAGATTAGATTGAAAATGTGCACACATACAAACACTAAATAAAATATCAGGTCTACTGGCTGTTAAATAAAGTAAAGAACCGATCATACCTCTATACAGCTTTTGATCAACATTTATGCCATTTTCATCTTTATCCAGTTTACATGCAGGATTCATGGGTGTTCCAATTTCTTTGCTCGATTCCATGCCAAACTTTTTGATAATCTCTTTGATATATTTGGCCTGGTTGATTAGGATACCTTCCTTAGATTGTTTGATCTAAAGCCCGAGTGGTGGGGACACCAAGACCAAACCTCAAGAACCCAACTGGATCATGGAACAAGAAGAGTAGGATCTGCATCTTGACCATCAAGCCGACTCGAGATCGCCGAGCCAACTCGAGACATGGTCGAACTGAATCCCATGTGGCAAAAATTTCCAGAATTTCATTTTGCTTCAATTTTGGGCATTAAAATAATATGGAAGATCCCGTAAAATATATGGAAAATCATGGCCGCAACAAACTCTGCAGTTACGTTCCCCGATTAGTTAGGATTTGTGACTAATCCTTGGATTTGTGACTAATCCTTGGATTAGTTATCCTGTAATCCCATTTTTTGGAGCCTATAAGTAAGGCTCATTTTGTACGAAGGAAACAATGAGAAAAATACAATGAAAGAGCTGTTCTTCTTCTCTGATTGGCCTTCGTTATTGAGATAATGTCGAGGAGTGTGAGGCTCCACCGCTGCCATCATTGCAACCCTGTCCGTGCCTTCATTGCAACCGCAACATCGAGGAGCGAGAGGCTCCACAACTGCCTTCGTTGCAACCGCGACGTCGAGGGGTGCAAGACCCCATCTATCATGCCATGTCTCCATTCACGTCATCCTTCATCGACCACTCCATCCCCTTCATCCTTCATCGACCACTCCATCCCCTTCATCTTTCCTAAAGTGCCATTCAACCCCCACTACCCTGTCCTCAAAGAAGAAGCCCCGTCCATAGTTTAGAAGCTGACCTCCCTAAAGCTTCCCTGATTTGAGCCCTAAGACCTGGAATCCCATCAAAGATGAAGCTCCACCCTCCCTCGGAGATCGCTATGATGCCGGCCTCATCTCCGAACCACCACCCCAACAAAGCTTCCACCCAGCTTCAGAACCTTCCTCACTGCTCCCGCGCTCTCGGTCACATTTCCGGACGTCTACTCCACTGTTCTTCCACCGAAGTCCGACTCCCCCATCGAGAACGAAGCTCCATCCCCCCCTCGGAGATCACCATGACACCGTCACCTCCGAACCACTGCCCCACGAAGTCTCTGCTCAGTTTCCGGATCCCATCCCCTATTCCACGAAGCTCTCGATCATTTTTTTTTAATCTTGGGTTGTGTCTTAGTTGTGGCTATTTTATTTGATCTGATCCATGATTTAACCTTGTAGGGTCCTTTCCAGTATCGAGCCTTTGAAGGGAGCCTAGCCATTAACCATTTCCCCTGATGCCTTTCATTGGATGGCTAATTATTGATCACCCAGGCCGCATCTTCCAAGGATAAGTGAACTTATCACACAGGAAGTAGTTATTGCTATTGTAGGATTTTATTTCTCCTCCCGTGCTTTAGATCAGACTCTTTGAAATGTGTGCATGTCCTTGATCAGGGATTTCTTAATATCTGAGTCCTGGTTCTTTCTCATTTTATTGAGCCTAGCATGAGGGAATGCATGAACTAAAATCTACCCTATTTGAATGTTCTCCCAGAATCTATGTTTATTATAAGCATCGGTACTCTATAGGTTCTTAGGGTGATTATTATGCATGTCATCCCCCATCACCCACTTTTGATATCAGAGCAAGTTAGGACGTGCATTTTGTTTAGCTCACTCACTATTTTTTCCACAGCATTTTGTTAGCTGAAATCCTGTTCATATTTGTTCTTTTGCATGGTTTAGTTCTACCTCATTTCTTTATTTCAGTTACTTTATTGCAAGCATTATATATATATATATATATCTGTGTTTCATTTCTATTTCTTTAATTTGCATTAGGATCATGGAATGTGCATTTCATGTTTTGCATTAAGCTACTTAAGGACGGTAATATCATAATATAAGAAAGGACTTCATTACCTTTCCTTAGCCCAAAACAACCACCCTGCATTTCGGATCCAAGCTTTTAATTAAAATCAAGTAGAAATGTACTTTTGCTCTAGAGAGCTTAGGGACACCAACTAGTCGAGTTAAGACTAAGTGTCTATTCATGGCATCAGCCCTTTCTGTGTGTGCTACTACTTTTGGTGTCTAGGATCGGTGATTCAGGGCTAGTGAGTTGGTCTGCCTACCTGGCCAATCCTAGATTGGTGTCTAAGGTTGGCAATCAGGGACCTACACTCCCTTACACCTGCCTAGCCAAGAACAGGGTTACTACAAACTAGTTTGTCACCTTGACTTAGGCAATTAGTTGAGATTCTAGGTCTAGTAGATCGTAGACAATTTTGCATGCTTGAATCATGTCCACTAGAGCAGGAACCTCATATCAGCCTGAGTCATCCATGGACAACCTGCAAGAAGCCATGCTAAGGACCATGTCAGAACACTTTTCCCAAATGTCTGCCCAATTGTCTACCCAATTGACCACTCATATAGACAATAGGTTAAACCAATTTGAGGCAAGACTTGATTCCATGGAGAGGGCCCTTAGGCCACCGTTTGAGCATGAACCTGAGACCCTGTTTTCTCCACTGACCAACCCTAGGAGAGAGAAACTTTGACCCCTTTGAGGAACCCAATCCTAGGAGAGTTCAGTAGCCTGATCCATTCCGAGACCCGAACCCTAGAAGGCCCAATCAGGATTTCATTGACCAAGAAGAAAGAGCCTTCAGGAGTATCAGACTAGAAGCACCCACCTTTGATGGTACCCTTGACACTAAGGTATACCTAAACTGGGAGAAAGAGATGGACCAAAACTTTGAGTGGTACGAGATGACCAAAGGTAGGAAATTTAAGTTTGCCAAGCTTAGGTTGATTCGTCAAGCCAAGATGTATTGGGATAACGTGGAAAGGTTAGTTAGACAGAGAGGATATGAGCCTATAGCCACCTGGGGAGATTTGAAAGCCAAGCTTAGGAAAAAATACCTTCCTGTGTCATACCATCAGCGACTTTTAGACCAATGGCATAGACTGGTTCAGGGAAACAAGAGTGTCATCGAGTACATAGCTATATTTGATAAGTTAGCCATGAGATGTGGGATAAACGAGTCTGAGTCTATGATCTTATCGAGGTTTAGATCTGGCCTACATGATGATGTGAAGAGAGAATTATATCTGAGAGAGGTATGGGATTTAGAATAGGCTTACCAGGTAGCTAGGGACTTTGACTAGTTTCATAGGACTTTTAGGAGCCAATACCCTAGAACAACTCAGACCTACCCGAGTCGACCCTACCCTGCCCATCCAAATCCCAGTCGACCTGACCAAAGCCATCCAAATCCGAGTCGACCCAACCAAAGCCATCTAGATCTGAGTTGACCCGAGCCAAACCGACCTAGTCCATCCCGAGCCAACTTGATTCGACCTCTAGATGACAAAGGAAAATCTATAGAAGTATCCAAAAAGTTTGGCACCTGTTTTAGATGTCACCAGCTTGGCCATTACTCTAGTAATTTCCCCACGAGATCCCTTCATATAGGTGACGTAGAAGAGGAAGGAAATCCAGATGACACCCATGAATGTGAAGAGGAAGTGTATGAAGAAGGTTTCAACCTAACAGAAGAATATGAGGGAGATGAAGAGAGTTGTGACCCTACTGACCTAATGGGAGTTGTTAGATGCATCCTAACCCAATCTAAGGAGGAAGAGGACTGGCGTAGGACCAACATCCTACACACCTTTATCAAGATAGGGGAGAAGGTTTGCAAGGTCATCATAGATAGTGAGAGCTATGTAAATGCCATTTCTACTAGTTTTGTCAAGACCTTAGGGCTAACCCCTATTCCCCATCCTAACCCATATATGGTATCCTGGATTGACTCCACTTCAATACCCATCAAACTTAGATGCCAAGTCCTGATTCAGTTGCAATCTTATAAGGAGAAAGTTTGGTGTGATGTGCTACCCATGGGGGTAAGCAGCATTATATTAGGGAGACCTTGGCTGTATGATCATGATGCTACCCTATTTGGTAAAACTAATTCCTGTGCATTTAACCATTTAGGGAAGAAGATAGTGATCAACCCTGTTCCTCCTAAGGATGAAGTTAAGAAGGGAGCCAGCTCTTTGAAGGAAAAGAAGCCTGGATTACATTTGATTAGTGCCAAAGAGCTTAAGAGAGAAATTGTTGAGGGATCACCTATCTGGATTTTGACCACCAAGGAAATTAGGAAACCAGCCCTAGTAGAACACCCCCAGGAAGTTGTGAAAGTTTTGGAGGGATTCCAAGATGTTTTTCAGGATGATCTGCCTAACCAACTTCCACCACTTAGGGATATCCAGCATGCCATAGACCTTGTCCTAGGATCCACCCTGCCTAACTTGCCCCATTACCGGATGAACCCAACTGAGCACCAAGAGTTACAAAAGCAAGTTAGTGAGCTGTTGAGGAAAGGTTTCATTAGAGAAAGCCTAAGTCCTTGCACCATCCCAGCCCTTTTGACACCTAAGAAAGATGGCACATGGTGGATGTGTGTGGATAGCCATGCCATAAATAACATCACCATTAAGTATAGATTCCCCATACCCCGCCTAGATGACCTGTCAGACATGATGGCAGGAGCCACCATCTTTTCCAAAATTGACCTTAAGAGTGGCTACCATCAAGTTAGAATCAAACCCGGGGATGAGTGGAAAACAGCCTTTAAGACTAAGGATGGTTTGTACGAGTGGGTAGTAATGCCTTTTGGCCTGTCCAATGTACCCAGTACTTTCATGATAATTATGACCCAGGTCCTTAGGATGTTCATAGGTAAGTTTGTGGTAGTTTATTTTGACGACATCCTAATTTACAGTAGAACTAAGGAGGACCACTTAGACCATCTTAGACAAGTTTGTATGGCCCTTAGGAAAGATAGTCTCTATGCCAATCTAGGGAAATGTGAGTTCTTGACCTATAGAGTCATCTTTCTAGGATTTGTCATAACCCCCGAAGGAGTATCAGCTAATCTAGAAAAGATTAAGTCGATAGTTGAGTGGCCAGTACCATTAATATTTCTGATGTTTGTAGTTTCCATGGTCTAGCCACTTTCTATAGGCGATTTATTCGGGATTTTAGCCCCATTGTCTCACCCATCACCGACTATATTAGGAAGGGATCCTTTGAGTGGACCAAAGCTGCCGATAGAGCCTTCCTAGAACTTAAGAAAAAGATGACCCAAGCACCCATTCTGAGATTGCCCGACTTTTCCAAAGTGTTTGAGGTAGCTTGTGATGCCTTAGGTGTAGGAATAGGAGGAGTCCTAAGCCAAGAGAACCACTTGGTAGCCTTTTTTAGTGAGAAATTAAATGAGGCTAAGCTTAGGTATTTGACCTATGATAAGGAGTTCTATGCCCTTGTACAAGCACTGAAGTATTGGAGACACTACCTGTTGCCACACGAGTTTGTGCTGTATTCTAACCATGAGGCATTGAGATACCTGAATTCCTAGAAAAAGTTAAACCCTAGACATGCTATATGGGTAGAGTATATTCAGGCTTATACCTTTGTACTAAAACACCAAGCTGTAACTGAAAACAAGGTAGCCGATGCCCTTAGCAGACGATCCTTGCTTCTAAGTACCATTAAAATTGAGGTTGTAGGGTTTGACCAAATCAAAGATCAGTACGATACCTGTCCTGATTTTAAGAAGATTCACCAAGCTTTGAGTATAGGACCATCTAGAGAATATAGCCATTAAACCCTATTAGATGGTTATCTGTTCAAGGAAAGTAAGTTATGCATCCCAAGAACTTCTTTGAGAGAATTTTTAGTCTGGGAGACCCATGCGGGAGGATTAGCAGGACATTTTGGTAGGAATAAAACTGTCTTAGCAGTTGAAGAGCAATTCTTTTGGCCAAGTCTAAAAAGGGAGGTAACCCAGATCGTAGCTAGCTATAGGACCTGCACTGTTGCCAAACAACGAAAATAGAACACTGGCTTGTATACCCCCTTGCACATTCCTGATTATCCCTGGTAAGATTTAAGTATGGATTTTGTGTTAGGATTGCCTAGAACCTAGAAGGAAACATGACTCCATTTTTGTTGTGGTTGATAGGTGGTGGGGACACCAGAGGCACCAGAATAAGACAGAGACTTCTCAACCCTCTATTGATTACTTAGTCGTATTTGAGTCCATTTGTAATAAAGGCTGAGTCCATTTGAGTTGTCTTTTTCTTACTGAGTCCTGTACTAGTCAGCTCATGTTGAGCTAATCATTTTTCAAGTCTTGTAATTATGTCCAGTTATATTGAGTCTGTTTGAGTCAAGCCTAGTCAAAGAAGACTCAAGCATGTGAAGGACACCACCCAACATGCCACCTTAACAGCAGCATGGAGCCCAGTCATACCCTGGATTGCGCCACCTAGGATTACTTGGAGGATCATGAAGTTGGCCCATGCATGAGGAGTTGATGACCACACACCAGCACACCCCTTCCACACACTAAGCACACCAACTCCACATGCCAGCATGACAAGAAGGAAAGTCAAAACAGATAAACATGAATCCCCTGATTCATGCTAGCTTGCTTAGGAAAGAAGTGGTCCCCCCCCTTTTGGATGTCCACACCTTCCACACCTACCATGTTTGGAAGGATTTTATATGGCATGAGAGTATTTTCTTCCACATATTTAGCTTCACACTTTTGGAAGAAAGTGGTCAAATATTATTTTCCTTGTTTTCTTTTGCTTGGTCCCTAAGTCTCATGACTCTATATAAGGGATCCCTTATATGAAAATTTTAACAATTCTGATATATGAAATACTCTTGATTCTTCAATTGCTACGTGCCTCCTTGCTATGTGCATTAAGGGATCTTGTATGAACCTGAAGTCCTTCCGAAGTGCTACCTGAAGAAACCCTAGCCAACCAATCTTCTTCCAAGCCTCTTCTTCCAACATGCCCTTGCTACCTTTCTTTGAAATTATTCTTGTTTCTAGCCTTTGTTTTCTTACCCTTAACAGTTGTTTACAGGTCCTCGAGTTCCTACGAATCCAATGACTCCAACCGGGCCATAATTGGACCATCGAGCAGAAAGCCGGGAATCCGTGAGCCTCCGACTTGATTTTTCAGGCCGCATCCATCGAGGAACGAGTGATCTCTTCACTGCGATCTTCACCAGGTGCATTAGACATTGCCGGTACATGCCCTTTGCCACCAGTAGTTTTATTGTAGGTAAACTAGTACTAACCGAGGCTTCTCAGTCCCAGCAATCCCTTTTTACTGCTTTCTTAGGTCCTGATCTGCATGCATAGTTTCTAAAATTCATATAGAACTCTCTATATCTTATTTTGATCTGATATTTTGGATTTAACCACCTCACCCCATATATAAAACACACAAAAATAATCGCATGCATATCAATTCCGCATCAATTTGGTATCTGATGCGGGACTAATATGCATGCGATTATTTTTGTGTGTTTTATAAATGAGGTGAGGTGGTTAAATCCTGAATATTAGATAAAAATAAGATGTAGAGAATTTTATATGAATATTAGAAACTATGCATGCAGATCAGGACCTAAAAGCAAAGGAAAGAGGACCGCCGAGGCTGAGAAGTCTCATTTGGGCTCGTTCATCTTCAATAAAACTATTGGTGGCAGAGGGGTGTACCTGGCAATGTCTGATGCACCTGGTGAAGATTGTAGCAAAGACATCATTCATTCCTCGATGGATGTGGCATGGAAAATCAAGCCAGAGGCCTGCAGATTCTCGACTTTCTGCTCGGTGATCCGATTATGGCCCGGCTGGAGTTGTTGGATTAGTAGGAACTCGGGGACCTGCAAACAACCGTCAAGGGTGAGAAAACAAAGTGGGAAACAATAAAAATCTTAGGAAAATAGCAAGGGGCATGTGGAAGAAAAGGCTTGAAGGAGGTTGGTCAGCTAAGGTTTCTTCGGGCAGCACTTCGGCAGGACTTCAAGCTCACAGGATCCCTTAATGCACACAGCAGGGAGGCACACAGCAAGAGAAGAACTCAATAGAATTCCGTATATCAAAATTAATTCTCATATAAGAGACTAGAGTCTTTTAAATAGACTCATAGTCTTGGCCCCCAAGTTAGGTTAAAAGAGACATTACATAGGAGTTTGAATCCCCATTCAACTCTAGCTAGAAAAATAAGGAAAGCTTGGTAGAAAAAAATCCCTAACAACTCTCTCCTCCTCTCTTGACTTGGTCAACACTCCAAGGATGCCTAAGGGGGCATGTTGGGCTTCTAAGAGAAGCAAGGGGTTGGCCCAAAGGGGTTTGGGTGCGTGGGCTTGGGCCTCTGGAAGCTGGGGTGGCCTGGTAGCCAGGTAGCAGGAATATTCCCTGGTATCTTGCTTCTTAAGGGCTTGGGCTTGATTTCTTTGGGCTAGGATGCAGGTGGACCTTTGGAATCATGGAGCCCTGGTTTATGAATATACTCTGGCATCTGGAAGGGAATCTAGGCATCTGGAGGGCATTTGCAAGGAATCAGGGTTTTTAGAAGACATCTTGGATCCTGTGGTGTCACACAAAATTCCATAATTGATTTCTTCTACTGGGCCTTCCATGGTCTTCATGTCTTTAGTTGGGTTGGTCTTCATGTCTTCAGTTGGGTTGGTCTCCACTTGGACTGGCTTGGTCTTCTCTTGTACTTGGGCTGACATGTACAGGACTTAGGAAGAAGATTAGCTCAACATGAGCTGACTAGTACAGGACTCAAGTGATAATATAACAACTCAGATGGACTAAATCTTTATTACAAATAGACTATGATGCTGCTAATTGATCCACAGAGGGTTGAGAAGCCTCTGTCTTATTTTGGTGCCTCTGGTGTCCCCACCAGTTTCAGAGCCTAGATTAGGGCCCGTTTTCTGCACCCTTCATAATCCATATATATACTGTTCTTTTAATTGTTTCTCCCTACTCAAAACTTTAAAAAAGATTTATTTTTATTTTGATGGATTTATATTAATTCAAAATATTTTACAAAATTTTTGCAGATTTTATTTCAGTCTATATAGTTTCTTCAAGCCAAATATAGTTTGTAAATTTTTGGCTCTATTTTTTTCAGCAAGATAACTTTGGAAGGTTTAGGATTTTGTTTAGCATCTCTTTGCATATCTTTTATTTTTAGTATGTTTCTAGCATATTAGGTCATTGGCTACAAATCATATTTCTGCAAAAAAATAAATTTTCTTTTTTTTACATATATAAAAGCTACCTAAAATACTTAAAACCTAATTTTGCATCATCTGCCTGCCATCATTGCATAAACTACCTTTAAGGGCACTCTTGCTATGTTAGATAGGGGGAGGATTTGATCACCTCTCCTTATCTCAAAACCACATCCCCTGCATTTGATCCCAAGCCTAACTCAAAATCTATTAGACTTAATTTGCCCTGGTGGGCTAGGGACACCAACTGGTCGGGTTCGGGCTAAGTGTCAGATCACTATGTCAAGCTAATCTGTGTGTACCTTGTGCTTAGTGTCTAGAACGGTGGTTCAGGGATTCAATCCTGAAGGGCTTGTGTGCTGGTCCGCCTAACTGGACAATCTCTGATTGGTGTCTAAGATTGGTAATCAGGGACCTAACACTCCCCTTACACCTGCCTGGCTGAGTACAAGGTTACTATCGGCTAGTTTGCCACCCTGATTGAGCATCTAGTTTTGGACTCTAGGTCTAGGGAGCTGTAGTTGGTTTGATTGAATCTTGCATGAGCACTAGATCAGGAGCATCATATCACCCACCATCTCCACCTTTGGCTGAATCCATGGACACTCTTGAAGCCCAGATTAAAGCCCTTATTGAACAGCTAACCCAGATGAATACCCAGATGACCCAGTCCAATACCCGAACCCACAATAGACTTGACCACTTAGCCAATAGATTTGATTAAGTAGATGTTTGGATAGGAACCCTAGAGAAAATCTGTAGGACTCAGATTAGATCCAAACCTGAGCCACCCATATCCACACTACCCAAATTATATGAACCTAGAACCATGTACCCAAAACCTATGAACATAGGTCCTATGCACCCACTCCCTATAAGCCTAGTATACCTACAACCCATAGATCTTATGACTCCAAATCCTACGACTCTAAAACCTATGAGCCCATATCCTATGAGCCCAGTAAACCCAAGACCCATAGAGCAGAACCTAAATCCTATGACCCCAGATCCTATAATTCCATGACCCATAGATCTACACCCTTGTCCTATGAGCCCAGAGAGCCCATAACCCCTAGGTATCAGCCTAGTATTAGTCAGGTTTTTCCTAGTCAACTTGAATCCCATAGGATTAGTACCCCTAAATATGAACCCAGTAGTAAGCCACTATCCCTTAGGCAACCTGAACCTACTAAGAGTAGTGCCCATAATCAGAAACTAGGACCTAGCCAATTTTCCCTTAGCCGACCTTCCCCTACCATCCCTTTGATTGACAAGGCTTACATTAATGCGGAAGTGTATGAAGCTGATGTGAACTTAGCGGATGAGTATGAGGGAGAAGAGGAGATACCTATAGATGACCTAGAATTAGCTGACCCAATAGATACCCAGGTAGAAGCCAACCTAGAGGTAGTTGACCCTAACCACATCCAGCCTAAAGCTGTAGTGGAAGAACAATTAGAGGAAGAGAACCTAGATATTGCTGCTAGAACCTTGTTTGAGGAAACCATAGAGGGGAGCCAAATTATAGAGTCTAGTCCTAAAATACAAGAACCAGAAGAATTTATTAAGGACCTGATCTCTTTGAATCAGTACCCTCAGGAAGAGCCTCCTCCTATAGTTCCTATTAAAGATCTCTTCCCTGAGATTAGTAATCCATCCTTTCATTATGCAAACCCTGTAGATAGACCTCAACCTCATAAGGTTAACCTCATTAGTTTAGGATTAGTCCCGGACATGCCTCCTTATATCATACTTTATCCAACTAACTCGGAACCTTTTCCTCCACCCTACCAGACTAATTCTGAATCCAATTCCTATTTTCTGCCCTTTCCTGACACCTCTAGCATTTCTAGGATCATTAGATTGCATTTAGTTAAGATTAGCATACTGCATGCATTCATTACGCATGTTAGGTTTGCATTATACTTCTGGCATACCCTATGAAATTTGCTAGGAGCCCATTGTAAGTTTTCATGTGCATATCAAGCTAGGACCAAACCTAGAGAACCTATGATCTATTAGGTTTAGGTCCAAAGAGTTTAATAAAAATTTCTTTGATAGGAATGCATAGTCAAGTCTGTTAGGTGTTGGTATGAGTCCTTTGCATCACCTATTAGGAGTTTGCATGTGCCCAGCATGTTCACCACCTACACTAATTTTGAAAGAAACTAGCTAATTCCCAAAGAAGGGCCAAGGAACTTAATGTAGTGGATTCTATCTTGGTTAGGCTTAGGCCTAAAAGAAGCTTCGTGCTCGCAGAGCCAGACCTTTTAAAGTGATAGAGAGGGTTAGACCAAATGCCTATGTCTTAGATTTGCCTTCGGATTTGGGCATTAGTTCTACCTTCAATATTACAGACCTGGTTGAGTACAGGAAACTGGTAGCGATACCTAGTGAGGCCTTTGAACCTCTTCCTTTCCATTATGAGTGACCCTAACCCAGAGTGTCCACCAATAAATTGGCCTGAGAGAGGAGAACGGATCGAGCATATCCTGGACGATCAAGCCATAACGACCGGGGTCGTGGCTATCAACGCTACCTGGTCCGATGGCAAGGCCGGCCAGAGTCGGACGATTCGTGGATTTCTCAAGAGGACTTGCAGCGCCTCAACCCATACCTCCCCGAGAGATATGTGAGCCAGCCTGATCTTCACTCGACAGGGTCGAGTTCCTTCCATCCCGGGAGAATTGGTGGGGACACTAGAGGCACTAGAATAAGATAAAGGCTTCTCAACCCTTTGTCGATTACTTAGTTGCATTTGAGTCCATTTGTAATAAAGGCTTAGTCCATTTGAGTTGTCTGTTTCTTACTTAAGTCTTATACTAGTCAGCTCATGTTGAGCTAATCATTTTCTGATTCTTGTAATCATGTCCAGTTATATTGAGTCTGTTTGAGTCAAGCCCAGTCAAAGAATACTCAAGCATGTGAAGGACACCACCCAGCATGCCACCTCAGCAGCCGCATGGAGCCCAGTCACATCCTGGATTGCAACACCTAGGATTACTTAGAAGATCATAAAGTTGGCCAATGCATGAGGAGTTGATGACCACACATCAGCACACCCCTTCCACACCCTAAGCACACCAACTCCACACGCCAGCATGATAAGAAGGAAAGTCAAAATAAATAAACATGAATCCCCTGATTCATGCTAGCTTGCTTGGGAAGAAGTGGTTCCCCCGCTTTTGGATGTCCACACCTATCATGTTTGGAGGGATTTTATATGGCATGAAAGTATTTTCTTCCATGTATTTAGCCCTACACTTTGGGAAGAAAGTGGTCAAATCTTATTTTCCTTGTTTTCTTTTGCTTGGGCCCTAAGTCTCATGACTTTATATAAGGGACCCCTTGTATGAAAATTTTAATAATTTTGATATATGAAATACTCTTGATTCTTCAATTGCTGTGTGCCTCCCTGCTGTGTGCATTAAGGGATCTTGTGTGAGCCTGAAGTCCTTCCGAAGTGCTGCCCAAAGAAACCCTAGCCAACCAATCTTCTTTCAAGCCTCTTCTTTCAACACGCCCTTGCTGCCTTTTTCTGAAATTATTCTTGTTTCCAGCCTTTGTTTTCTCACCCTTGACGATTGTTTGCAGGTCCCCGAGTTCCTACGAATCCAACGACTCCAACCGGCCGTAATCAGACCACCAAGCAGAAAGTCGGGAATCCACGGGCCTCCAGCTTGATTTTCCAGGTCGCATCTATCGAGGAATGAGTGATCTCTTCACTGCGATCTTCACCAGGCACATCAGACATTGCCAGGTACATCCCCTCTACCACCAGTAGTTTTATTGTAGGTAAACTAGCCCTAACCGAGGCTTCTCAATCTCAGCGATCCCTCTTTACTGCTTTCTTAGGTCTTGATCTGCATGCGTAGTTTCTAAATTCATATAGAACTCTCTACATCTTATTTCGATCTGATATTCGGGATTTAACTACCTCACCCCATATATAAAACACACAAAAATAATTGCATGCATATTAGTTCCACATCAATAGGTTTTCCTAATTGGCCCATTTCCTACCATGTAGTCAACTTATGATGCTTCTAAGGTAGCCAAACTTTTCCTGGATGAGATAGTTCGGTTACATGGCCTACCTAGAATGATTGTGTTTGATAGAGATGTAAGGTTTACCAGTTACATTTGGAAGACCCTCTGGCACATGTTAGGGACTAAGTTAAAATTTTTTACTACCTATCTGATGGGAGACTAATATGCATGCAATTATTTTTGTATGTTTTATATATGGGGTTAGGTGATTAATTCCTGATTTTCAGATCAAAATTAGTTGTAGAGAATTTTGTATGAAATTTTGAAGCCACGCATGCAGATTAGGACCTAGAAAAGTACTAAAGAAGGATCGCTGGGGCTGAGAAGCCTCGGTTAGGGCAAGTTCTCCTACAATATAATTACTGGAGGTAGAGGGGGTGTACCTGACAACATCTGAAGCACCCGGTGAAGATCGCAGTGAAGGGATCTCTCGTTCCTTGATGGATGTGGCCTGGAAAACTGAGCCAATGACCCGCGGATACCTGGCTTTCTGCTCGGTGGTCCGATTGAGGCTTGGCTGGAGTCGGATTCGTAGGAACTCGGGGACCTGCAAATGACCTATCAGGGATTAGAAAACTCAAAGGAGATCAAGAAAATAGAGGAAAACAATAAAGGGAAGAAAGTTTTGGAGGGGGCTGGAAGGATGGTTGGCGGCAGGAAGATGGTTGCAAACACCTGGAAGAAGAACTCTCAAACCCTTTATGCACACAGCAGGGTAATCACACCAAAACAATATAAGAACTCAAGGTTTATTTCATATCAAAAATATCTCTTCATACAAGAGGCTAGGGTCCTTTAAATAGACCCTTAACCTTGGGCTCCAAGTAAGGGCATACAAGTCTTTACATAAGAATCCTTTTCCCTCTCAAACCCTAGCTAGAAAATAAGGAAACATTAGGTAGAAAAATCCTTAAAATTATCTTGACTTGGCCAACACTCCAAGGATGCCTAGGGGGGTGTGTTGGGATTCTAGGAGCAGCAAGAGGCCGGCCCAAAGGGGCTCGGGCGCATGGGTTTGGACCTCTGGAAGCTGGGTGGCCTGGTAGCCAGGTAGCAGGAATATTCCCTGGTATCTTGCTTCTTTGGGGCTTGGGCTTGGCGCCTGGGCTTGATTTCTTTGGGCTAGGATGTAGATGGACCTCTAAAATCTTGGATGCCTTGGTATATGAATATATTTTGGCATCTAGAAGGGAATCTGGGCATCTGGAGGGTATCTGCAAGGAATCAGGGTTTTCTAAATTTTCCTCCTGGGGTCTTCAAATCTTCAAGCTGGGTTGGACTTGGGCTATACTTCCATGTCTTCAATCTAGTTGGACTTGGTCTTCACTTGTATGATGTGGTCTTGAGTCTTCAATATGGTTGAACAGGACTCAAAAGAATAAAATTAGCTCGATATGAGCTGACTAACACTGGACTGAACTAGCTTAACATGAGCTGACTAGTACAGAACTGAAACTCAAAAGACTTAAATAACAACTAAAATGGACTCAGATGGGCTAAGCCCTTATTACAGATGGACTCATAAATTATTAATCAATTCACAGAGGGTTGAAAAGCCTCTGTCTTATTCTGGTGCCTCTGGTGTCCCCACCAATTCTCCCGGGGTGGGAGGAACTCGACCCTGTCGAGTGAAGATCAGACTGGCTCACATATCTCTCGAGAAGCTCTGGGTTGAGGCATTGCAAGTCCTCTCGAGAAATCCATGAATTGTCTGACTCTGGCTGGCCTTGCCATCAGACCAGGAAGCGTTGATAGTCACGGCCCCGGGTCGTGATGGCTTGATCGTCCACGATACGCTCGATCCATTCTCCTCTCTCAGGCCAATTTGTTAGTGGACACTCTGGGTTAGGGTCACTCACAATGAAAAGGAATAGGTCCAAAGGCCTCACTAGGTATCGCTGCCAATTTCCTATACTCAACGAGGTCTGTAATATTGAAGGTAGAACTAATGCCCAAATCCGAAGGCAAGTGTAACACCTAGGCATTTGATCCAACCTTCTCTATCACTTTAAAAGGTCCGGCTTTGCGAGCATGAAGCTTCTTTTAGGCCTAAGACTAACCAAGATAGAATCTACTACATCAAATTCTTTGATCCATCTTCGAGAATTAGCCAGTTTGTTTAAAATTAGTGTAGGTGGTGAACATGCTGGGCACATGCATACTCCTAACAAATGATTCAAAGGACTCAAACCTACACCTAACAGACTCGACTAAAGAGATTTATTAGGCCTTAACTACCACTTGGGCATGGGGGCATGAGTCATGGTTGATGGGTGACATGCAGAAGAAAATTTGCTAGTAACTCCTAATAGGTGCCAGAGGGTCTGCCAAAAGTAGGTAGCAAATGGGATGGGCTCT
The DNA here is from genome assembly GCA_021397845.1 of Areca catechu. NCBI lineage: Eukaryota > Viridiplantae > Streptophyta > Magnoliopsida > Arecales > Arecaceae > Areca > Areca catechu. The sequence continues at coordinate 129,652,484 of CM038052.1, read as the reverse complement.
ATGGATCCTTGCAACCTAGTAACCTCAACAAAATGTAACCTAATAGTTCTAGACACATGATAAGACTCAAGAAAGGGTAGGAAATAGGAAGTGGGTTCAGAATTAGTCTGGTAGGGTGGAGAAAAAGGTTTAGTTGGATAAAGTAGGATAAAAGATGGGGTGTAAGGAACTAATCCCATACTAATGAGGTTAACCTTACGAGGTTGAGCTATATCTACAGGGTTTACATAATGGAAGGACGGGTTACTAATCTCAGGGAAGAGGTCCTTAATGGGAACTATAGGACGAGGCTCATCCTGAGGGTACATATTCAAAGAGATCAGGTCCTTAATAAATTCTTCAGGTTCTTGTATTTTAGGACTAGACTCTATAATTTGGCTCTTCTCTATGGTTTCCTCAGGTTAGGCTATAGCAGCAGTACCTAGGTTCTCTTCTTCTAATTGTTCTTCTACTATAGCTTTAGGTTGGATGTGGTCAAGGTCAACTAGCTTTGGGTTGGTTTCTACCTGGGTATCTACTGGGTCAGCTAATTCTAGGTCTACTAAAGGTGTCTCCTCTTCTCCTTCATACTCATCCACTAGGCTCGCATCAGCTTCATACATTTCCGCATTAATGTAAGCCTTGTCAATCTTAGGAATGGTTGGAGAAGGTCGACTATGGGAAAATTGGCTAGGTCCTAGTTTCTGATTATGGACACTAGTCCTAGTAGGTTCAGGTTGCCTAAGGGGTAGTGGCTCACTACTGGGTTCATATTTAGGGGTACTAATCCTATGGGGTTCAAGTTGACTAAGGGAAACCTGACTCGTACTAGATTGATACCTAGGGGTTATGGGCTCCCTAGGCTCATAGGACAAGGGTGCAGATCTATGGGTCATGGGATTTTAGGATCTGGGGTCATAGGATTTTGGGTCAGCTCTATGGTCAGGTTCTAAGGATGGATCATGGTATGGGGTCCTCCTAAGGTTGGGCTCCCTATATGGGTCAGGATATTGGGTCCTCCTAGGGTTGGACTTCCTATATGGGTTAGAATATTGGGTTCTCCTAGGATTGGATTCCCTAAATGGGTCAGAATATTGGGTTCTCCTAGGGTTGGACTCCCTATATGGGTCAGAATATTGGGTTCTCCTAGGGTTGGACTCCCTATATGGGTCAGAATATTGGGTGTTGGGTCTACTAGGCTCATAGGGTGTGGGTGCATAGGATCTATCTTCATGGTCTACAAAATCCTGATTGGGTCTTCTAGGACTAACCTTAGGGATTGGGTCATGACGATGGGCTCTCCTAGGTTCAGCCTCAAGGTATGGATCAGGGTTTGGGGTCCTCCTAGGTTGAGGATTGTAGTACGGGTCAGGATAAGGGGCTCTCCTAGGTTCGACCTCATGGTATAGATCAGGGTTTGGGGTCCTCCTAGGTTGAGGGGACTCAAGATCTGGCTCAGACTGTGACCCATGGGTTCTTTGTATGGTCCCTACACGGCCTTCTAACTGGTCAAACCTATTAGCAAGATGGTCAATTTTATTGTTGGTTTGGGTACCAGACTGAGTTAACTGGGCCATGGATTGGGTTAGTTGCTTAGTGAGTGCTTTTATTTGGGCTTGCAAATTTTCCATGGGTTCAGACATTTGTGAAGGAGGTGGGTGATATGAAACCCCTGATCTAGTGCTCATGCAAGACTCGATCAGACCGACTATAGCTGACTAGACCTAGAGTCCAAACTAGATGCTCAATCAGGGTGGCAAACTAGCCTATAGTAACCCTGTACTTAGCCAGGCAGGTGTAAGGGGAGTGTTAGGTCCCTGATTGCCAATCTTGACACCAATCAGAGATTGGCCAGGTAGGCGGACCAGCACACAAGCCCTTCGGATTGAATCCCTGAACCACCGTTCTAGACACTGAGCACAAGGCACACATAGGTTAACTTGACACGGTATCTAACACTAGCCCGGATCCGACCAGTTGGTGTTCCTAGCCCACTAGGGCAAATTAAGTCTAGTTAATTTTAGGTTAAGGCTTGGGGCCGAATGCAAGGGATGTGGTTTTGGGCTAAGGAGAGGTGATCAAATCCTCCCCCCATCTGACATAGCAAGAGTGCCCTTAAAGGTAGATTATGCAATGATGGCAGGCAGATGAGGATGCAAATTAGGGTTTAGATGTTTTTGGTATTTTTGGAGAATATATAATTTTTTTTTGTTATTTTCTTAAATAGAAGAAAACTTGCAAATTATGACCTAATATGCTGGAAATATACTAAAATTAAAAGATATGCAAAAAATGCTAAATAAAACCCTAAAACTTCCAAACTTGTCTTGCTGAAAAAAAAATAGAGCCAAAAATTTGTAGGCTGTATTTCGGCTTGCAAAAAATTTACAGGACATAATAAAATCTGAAAAAATCATGAAATTACTTTGAATTATGATGAATCTAGAAAAAGAAATTTAAAAATTTTTGGAGTTCTTAACAGGAAAAAATAACTTAAAAATAGAGCATATACGGACTGAAAAATTACAGAAAATAAGCCCTAATCTAAGCTCTGATACCAAATGATGCGGACTAATGTGCATGCAATTATTTTTGTATGTTTTATATATGGGGTTAGGTAATTAATTCCTGATTTTTAGATGAAAATTAGTTGTAGGGAATTTTGTATGAATTTTTGAAGCCACGCATGCAGATTAGGACCTAGAAAAGTACTAAAGAAGGATCGCCGGGGCTGAGAAGCCTCGGTTATGGCAAGTTCTCCTGCAATATAATTACTGGAGGTAGAGGAGGTGTACCTGACAATGTCTGAAGCACCCGGTGAAGATCACAGTGAAGGGATCTCTCATTCCTCGATGGATGCGGCATGGAAAACCGAGCCAATGACCCGCGGATACCCGACTTTCTGCTCGGTGGTCCGATTGAGGCTTGGCTGGAGTCGTTGGATTCGTAGGTACTCGGGGACCTGCAAACGACCTATCAGGGGTTAGAAAACTCAAAGGGATCAAGAAATAGAGGAAATAGTAAAGAAAAGAAAGTTTTGGAGGGGGCTGGAAGGATGGTTGGCGTAGGAAGATGGTTGCAAACACCGGGAAGAAGAACTCTCAAACCCCTTTATGCACACAGCAGGGTAATCACACCAAAACAATATAAGAACTCATGGTTTATTTCATATCAAAAATCTCTCTTCATACAAGAGGCTAGGGTCCTTTAAATAGACCCTTAACCTTGGGCTCCAAGTAAGGGCACACAAGTCTTTACATAAGAATCCTTTTCCCTCTCAAACCCTAGCTAGAAAATAAGGAAACATTAGGTAGAAAAATCCCTAAAAATTCTCTTGACTTGGCCAACACTCCAAGGACACCTAGGGGGCGTGTTGGGCTTCTAGGAGCAGTAAGAGGCTGGCCCAATGGGGCTCGGGCGCATGGGTTTGGACCTCTGGAAGCTGGGGTGGCCTGGTAGCCAGGTAGCAGGAATATTCCCTGGTATCTTGCTTCTTTGGGGCTTGGGCTTGGCGCCTGGGCTTGATTTCTTTGGGCTAGGATGTAGATAGACCTCTAAAATCATGGATGCCTTGGTATATGAATATATTTTGGCATGTGAAAGGGAATCTGGGTATCTGGAGGGCATCTGCAAGGAATTAGGGTTTTCTGAATTTTCCTCTTGGGGTCTTCAAATCTTCAAGCTGGGTTGGACTTGGGCTATACTTCCATGTCTTCAATCTAGTTGGACTTGGTCTTCACTTGTATGATGTGGTCTTGAGTCTTCAATATGGTTGAACAGGACTCAAAAAAATAAAATTAGCTCGACATGAGCTGACTAACACTGGACTGAACTAGCTCAACATGAGCTGACTAGTACAGAACTGAAACTCAAAAGACTCAAATAACAACTAAAATGGACTCAGATGGGCTAAGCCCTTATTACAGATGGACTCATAATTATTGATCAATTCACAGAGGGTTGAAAAGCCTCTATCTTATTCTGGTGCCTCCGGTGTCCCCACCACTATCACCCCCAAACTGATGGTCAGGTTGAAGTAGTGAATAGAAGCCTTGGAAACCTACTTAGGTGCCTTGTAGGCGAGAACGTTAAGAATTGGGATCTGCTATTGCCTAAAGCCGACTTCGCCTACAACAGTTCTATTAATTGCACCATCGGTAAAAGCCCTTTCGAGATTGTCCATGGGTACCAACCCAATAAACCACTTGATCTGATTCCCCTGCCCTTGCATGCTAGAGTGTCCAAGTCAGCTGAATCTTTTGCACAGCATGTTAGAAATTTGCATAAGAAAATCACCCAAAAGATCAAAATGAGTTACGATGCTTATAAAAGACAAGCTGATTCGAGAAAATGTTTCAAAGAATTTTTTGTAGGGGATTTTGTCATGGTAAGACTCAGGCTTGAACGGTTTTCTCCTGGAACCATCAAGAAACTGCATTCCCGAAGTGCTGGACCCTTAAAATTATTAAGAAAATCGGACCCAATGCCTATGTGCTTGAGTTATCCCCTGATTTAAGCATTAGCTTGACTTTCAATGTTTTTGATCTAACTGAGTACAGGGAACCGATAGTAATTCCTAGTGAGGCATTCGGGCTTGACCCTTTACTTGAGGAGAACCTATCCTGGAGGGTCCACAAAAATGGCCTGAGCAAAGAGAGAAGATCGAGCGAATCCTAGATGATCAAGCTATCAGTATTTGATGAAATAGCTATCAGCGCTACTTGGTAAGATGGCAAGGTCATCCTGAATCAGAGGACTCGTGGATTACCAGAAAGGACCTGCAACACATTGATCCGAATCTCTTGGAAGAGTATCAAAGCCGAGCAGACCCTTACTCAATGAGGTTGAGTTCTTCCCACCCCAGGAGAAATGGTGGGACCACCAAGACCAAGACCAAACCTCAAGAACCCATCTGGATCACGGAATAAGAAGAGTAGGATCTACATCTTGACCATCGAGCCGACTCGAGACACGGTCGAACTGAATCCCATGTGGAAAAAATTTCCAGAATTCTTTTTGCTTCAATTTTGGCTATTAAAAAATATGGAAAATCCCATAAATATATGGAAAATCGTGGCTGCAATAACCTATATTCGTAGCCATATTCCTCGATTAGTTAGGATTTGTAACTAATCCTTGGATTAGTTATCCTGTAATCCCATTTTCTGGAGCCTATAAGTAAGGCTCATTTTGTACGAAGGAAACAATGAAAAAAATACAATGAAAGAGATGTTCTCTTTTCTCTTCTTCATGGCCTTCCCTTACTGAGGTAATGTCCGAGGAGCAGGAGGCTCCACTGCTACCATCATTGCAGCCCCGTCCGTGCCTTCATTGCAACCACAACGTCGAGGAGCGTGAGGCTCCATATTTACCTTCATTGCAACCGCGATGTCGAGGGTGCGAGGCCCCATCTATCATGCCGTGTCTCCGTTCACATCATTCTTCATCGACCACTCCATCCCCTCTATCTTCCCCAAAGTGCCATTCAACCCCCACTACCCTTTCCTCAAAGAAGAAACCCCGTCTGTAGTTTAGAAGTCGACCTCCCTAAAGCTTCCCTGATTCGAGCCCTAAGACCTGGAATCCCATCGAAGATGAAGCTCTACCCTCCCTCAGAGATCGCCGCGACATCGGCCTCATCTCCGAACCACCGCCCCCATGAAGCTTCCGCCTAGCTTCAGAACCTTCCTCCCTACTCCCGTGCTCTCAATCACATTTTCAGACATCTACACACACCACTTTTCTTCCACCAAAGTCCGACTCCCCCATCGAGAACGAAGCTCCATCCCCCCCCTTGGAGATCGCCATGATGCCATCACCTCCGAACCACTGCCCCACGAAGTCTCCACCCAGTTTTTGGATCCCATCCCTTGTTCCACGAAGCTCTCGGTCAATTTTTTTTATCTTGGGTTGTGTCTTAGTTGTGGCTATTTCATTTGATCTGATCCATGATTTAACCTTGTAGGTCCTTTCTAGTATCGAGCCTTTGAAGGGAGCCTAGCCATCAACCATTTCCCTTGATGCCTTTTGTTGGATGGCTGATTATTGATCACCCAGGCCACATCTTCCAAGGATAAGTGAACTCATCACACATGAAGTAGTTATTGTTGTCATAGGGTTTTATTTCTCCTCCTGTGCTTTAGATCAGACTCTTTGAAATGTGTGCATGTCCTTGATCAGGGATTTCTTAATCTCTGAGTCCTGGTTCTTTCTCATTTTATTGAGCCTAGCATGAGGGAATGCATGACCTAAAATATATCCTATTTGAATGTTCTTATAGAATCTGTGTTTATTATAAGCATCGGTACTCTATGGGTTCTCAGGGTGATTATTATGCATGTCATCCCCCATCACCGAGGAAGTAACTCTGCTCACCCATCAAGCTCATTTCAAATTCACCCTGCATTAACTTAGCAAAATCTTGACACAAAGATTCATCAGTTAGATCCAAATTATATCATCAACATAAATTTGAACAACTAAAAATCATTATCTTTTCTTTGAATAAACAGTGTGGTGTCAACACTACCTTTTACAAATCATTTCTAATTAAAAGCTTACTTATTCTATCATACCAGGCTCTAGGTGCCTATTTAAGACCATATAAAGCTTTATTCAATTTGAAAACATGATTTAGAAATGTGTGATCGATAAAACCCGGTGGTTATTCGACAAAAACTTTTTCAGATAAAAAAACCATTTAAAAATGCACTCTTTACATCCATTTGAAATAATTTGAAATTCATAAAACATGCATATGCTAGTAGTAATCTAATAGCCTCTACCTAGCTACTGGTGCATAGGTCTCATCAAAATCTATTCCCTCTTTTGATTATAACCTTGAGCTACCAGTCTAGCCTTATTTTTAATTACATTACCTTGCTCATCAAGTTTATTTCTATTAACCCATCTAGTGCTTATAACAGGGTAGTCATTAAGTCTTTCTACTAGAGTCCAAACATTATTCCTCCTAAATTGGTTTAATTCATAATGCATAGCTAACATCCAATTAGGATCAGTTTTAGCTTCTTCTATAGTGTGTGATTCTACATAAGAAACAAAATCAATCAAGTCATATGCATCTCTATGTACAGCTCTAATTTTAACACCTTGAGATGGATCTCCTATAATTAGTTCTTTGGATATGAGTGTACATACCTCCATTTTTGGGTATATCATCATGATTTTTGCTTACCTCTTCTTCTGTTGTTCACTTATTTGTTTATCTTTGAGAGTCAAATCCTTCATTGTTCTAGTGTACCTGCATCATCATATGCATTATCTTCTTTTCTAGAAGATGTAATGTCAGATTCATTGAAAATAACATATATTGATTCTTTCATAGTCAAAGTTCTTTTGTTGAAAACTCGATAGGCTTTACTATTTAAAAAATATCCAAGAAAAATAGCCTCATCAGATTTTGCATCAAATTTATCAAGGTTATCTTTACCATTATTAAGAACAAAACATTTACAGCCAAAAACATGAAAATAATTGATATTAGGCTTTCTATTGTTCCACAGTTCATAGGAGGTTTTTCTAATGATAGGTCTAATTAAAACTCTGTTCAAAATATAGCAAGCGATATTTACAGCTTCTGTCCAAAAGTATTTTGGAAGATTTCTTTCACAAAGTATTGTTCTGGACATCTCTTCCAAAGTTGGATTCTTTCTTTCTACAACACCATTTTGCTGTGGTGTTCTAGGAGCTGAGTTGTGATCAATACCATGCTTTGTGCAAAAGTGATCAAAATATTGATTTTCAAATTCAGTACCATGATCACTACGAATAGAAATAATAGAAAGAATTTTCAAATTTGAAACTCTTTTGTAAAACTTTTTGAATACTTTAAAAGTCTCATCTTTATATGTAATGAACAAAACCCATGTGTATCTTGAAAAATCATTTACAATCACAAGGCCATATTTCATACCTCCTAGGCTTGTTGTCTTAGTAGGTCCAAATAGGTCCATGTGAAGTAGCTCTAAGGGTCTAGTAGTAGAAACACTATTTTTGGATTTAAAAATCCCCCTCACTTGCTTTCCTAATTGACAAGCATCGCAAACATAATCAAAATTAACTTTGAACTTTGGCAAACCTTTAACTAAATCTTTGGAAATAAGTTTTGCAATGGTATCCATACTAGCATGTCCAAGTCATCTATGCCATAGTAAACTTGATTCATTGCTCTTGTCATTCATTACTACAGGACTTGTATTGCTTAACATAGCCAGATCATTAAGATCTACTACATAAATGTTACCAAGTCTATGTCCAATGAATTTTGTACTAGAGTCAAATGGATCAACTACTATATACATTGAGGACTTGAAGAAAATATTAAAACTAATATCACAAAGCTGACTAATACATAAAAGATTATATTTTAACTTTTCTACAAGTAACATATTCTCAATAAATACAGAAGGAGTAATTTTGATTTTATCAATACCGATTATCCTTCCTTTGTGATTTTCACCAAAGGTTACCATTTCACCATCTTTTGGTTTTAGGATGAAGAATTGATCAATATCACCCGTCATGGATCTTGAACAGCCGCTATCAAGGTACCATCTTTTCTTTGTATTTGTGGCTGCAAGACATCCTTGCAAAACAATCAGGTAATAGATTTAGGTACCCAAGCTTTCTTGGATCCTTGCAAGTTAGTAGAAATGCTTCCTTTTGGAACCTAATTTTTTTTGATTTTCTTCTTGTCATTATATTTCAAATGACATTCAAATGCCTTATGACCAATATTATTGCAAGCATAGCATACAATTCTTGGCTTTGAATAAAAGTATATGACGATGCAATTTTAGGTCCAATTATTTTGAAGTAATGAATTTAGGAGCATATGATGTAGATGCAAAAATTTATTTGAAATTGAACCTTTGTAACAAATTCCAAATTTATTATTTGTCTCTCTTTGATCTTTCAAAATTAGTCAAGCTTATTGGAACTTAAGATTAATTTTTCAACTAAAGGTTTAAGCTTTTAAACTTCCTTTTTCAAATCATCATTTTTATTTTGTAGACTTTTGTTTTTCTCAAGAAGTTCTTCTTTTTCAAATTGAGTGGTTTTAAGTCTTTCACAATTAAACTCAATTTCCTTTGTAAAATCTTATTTCTTTTACCAATTTCATTTTTATTTTTTTCAATCATATCACAATGATTTTTCAAATTTTTCATTTTCAAACCAGCTTTTTTATATTCTACTAATAATTCACAGAAAGCATTATGCAGCTCATCATATGTAAATTCTAAATTAGGTTCAAAAGTAGTTACCTCATCCTCCAAACCCATAAGGCAGATCTGAGCAGTTTTTATTATTTCTTCATCCTTTTCAGTGGATGTAGATTCGTCGCTGTCACTCCACACTGCAAGCATTGCCTTTTTCTTCTTTCTCTTAATAATCTTTTTCTTGGCTTCTGGATGGTCAGGACGTATATGTCCCGGTTTCTTGCACTCATAGCATTTTGGAATTTGATCTTTATCTTTGTCCTTCTCCTTTTCTGTCCTGTTCTCTTTCTCTTCCATACTCTCCTTTTCAAAATTGCTTCCTCCATCTATTTGTTCTTCTTTTGCACATAAACCTTTTAAATTTTTTCATTACAAGGGCTATCTCATCATTTTCAAGATCTTCATCATTAGATGAATCTGAATCTTCATTCTTGTCTTCTTCAGTAGCTTTAAATGGTATAGCTTTTCTTCTTTTTGAATCTTCATCAGTTCTTTGTTGCATAGCTAATTCATGAGTAATTAATGATCCAAGCAACTCATCCAGTGGTAGGGTATTCAGGTCCTTTGCCTCTTGAATAGCTATCACTTTAGCTTCCCATTTGTCTGGCAAGGATCTCAAAATTTTTTGAACTAGATCAGCATTAGTATAAGTTCTACCAAGACTTTTAAGACCATTGATAATATCAGTAAAGTATGTATACATAGCAGATATACTTTTACTTGGATCCATTTTAAATAATTCATAGTTGTGCACAAGAAGATTGATTTTTGAAGTTTTAACTTGTGATGTGCCTTCATGTGTAATCTCAAGCTTATCCCAAACTTCTTAGCAGAATTACAAGTTGAAATTCTGTTGAACTCATTTGGGTCCAAAGCACAATAAAGCAAATTCATAGCTTTGGCATTCAACTCTACTAATTTCATATCATTTTTGTTCCATTCCTCTTCTGGTTTGGGAACCACAATATCATTGATTCTAACAGTGGGTGTGTGATGTCCTTTCAAAATATTTTCCACAAATGAAAAACTATGGCTTCAATGTATATTTTCATCCTCACCTTCCAATATGTATAATTGGTTCCAGTAAAAAGTGGAGATCGATTTATGGATTGGCCTTCGACCAAAGAAGTGCTCATGGGATGTGCCATCTATCTTTACTCTAAGTAATTTTCAGAGACTCTACTCTGATACCACTTGTTGTCCAGGTGGCTTCCCAAGAGGGAGGTGAATTGGGATTATAAAAATTTTGGCAAGTATGTGCAATTTGAAATCCTTTTGGTATTGTGGTGCAATATGCAATGCGGAAGTAATTAAGTAAATGCAATAAGGTAAAGTAAGCACAAACACAAATACAAGAATACTTAGAGTGGTTCAGAGCAACCGGCTCCTACGTCCACTACCCAAGGACCACTTGGGATTTCTACTATATCTCCCAACCGGAATACAGTCGGATTGTTTTACCAGGCTTACAATCCAAACCTATACACTTTGGTTTTACCGGGATCACCAAAGAAAACCCAACTCCCTTTGGTTTTAAACGGGATCACCAAAGAAACCCTAACACGTGGTTTTATACTGGGATCACCAAGAACCCAACTTAGATTTTCACAAGGTTCACCTAAAACCTTTAACCCTCTCTTAAGACATAGCCCTTGCTATTCTTAGAGAGAAAACAAAGATATGAGAAAAATATAAAGCAACTACACAACAAACCGAGTTTGTTTAAATGTTTGCCGATGAAGATCAAGGTAAAGCCTAGCCTTGAATGCTCTTTTAATGTTCTTCAAGCTGCTTTTTTACTTCTTTAAAGAGTGGATTCAATGATGAAGAGAAGTTGGTGGAGCTTTGAATCCTATCTTGAATGCTTTTGAAGTGGGTTGGTGAAAGACTTGAAGACTTTTCAAATTCCCAAAATAAATCAATGAATAATCTCTCAAAAATTCTTTAATCCATCAAAAACTCCCTTTTATAGTTTTCCATAAGATATAGCTGTTGTAGGGCCTAGAAAAATGGGAAAGAGTTGTTGGAGGCCATTTGGAGTTCAAAATTTATTTTCAGCAACTAGCCATTAGAGTGCAGAAAATGGTCACTCGAGTCGGCTCGAGGTTCACGAGTCGGCTCAAAGTCTCAGACAGCCCAAACAAAATTTTGTGCGAGTCGACTCTTGAAGTTGGAGTCGGCTTGAACCTTTAAATAGTACAAATCCATATTTTTCTTTGAGTTGGCTCTTCAAGCTGGAGTTGGCTTGAAGTCTCAGTCACCAACAAACATAACTCTGGATGAGTCAACTCTTCTGGGCTTGAGTTAGCTCGAGGTCTCAGACTTCAAAAACATGTATTCTTTAATGAGTCGGCTCGAGGTACTGAAACTCTAAAATTTTTGTGCCATGCCGAAGGAGTCAGCTCTTGATCCATGAGTCGGCTCTTGCAAAAACTTCATTTAGAGCTTCAAAGTTCTCCAAAATTCTTTAACATATGAATCCAACAAGAGCTAATCTACTCACTTTTATTTTTATATTTTATAGCCCATTTACAAGATTACATAGTTTAAAAATTAGGACTTTTACAATTTGAAGTGTATAAGAGTCTATACAATGTTGGATTAAATTTCAACCAATTTGAAAACCAAGTAAAGTAAAGATAAAGACTTTCCTGTAAAAACTTCTCAAGTAATTGAAAGAATTAGTAACTCATACATGCTCCAATATCTTGTGATCATCAAAATCATTCCGGGGTCAACATCTAGTACATAGCATAGCATACATAATAGAATGCACTGCCAAAATATATGGAATTCTACTCATACGCTCTCTTTCCTCAAGAGTTGTCGTACAATCCTTCTTGAAAAGAGTAAATCCATGACCTATCGAAAGATAGCCTCTTTTGGAATTTTTCATGTTGAACCGCTTCAACATAGTGTCATGTACGTAGATTGGGACAGTCCCAAAAGCCTCTTAGATTTATCTCTATAGATCTTCATACCCAGTATGAATGAGGCTTCACTCAAGTCTTTCATGGAGAATTGAGATGAAAGCCAGAACTTTATTCCTTGTAATGCTGGAATGTCATTCCCGAATAGGAGAATGTCATCCACATATAAAATAAGAAATACAACTATAGGACCATTTGCCCACTTATATATATAAGGTTCCTCTCCATTCCTAACAAAGCCATATGTCTTGATACATTTATCAAACCGCATGTTCCAACTTCGAGAAGCCTGCTTCAGTCCATAGATGGACTTCTTCAACTTGCACACTTTAGACTTATCTATGGATGTGAACCCTTCAGGTTGCATCATATACACATCCTCCTCTAGCTCACCATTTAGGAAAGCTGTTCGGACATCCATTTGCTAGATTTCATAATCTAAGTATGCTGCCAAAGCAAGTATAATCTGAATGGACTTGAGCATTGCCATAGGAGAAAATGTCTCATCATAGTAAATAACATAATGCTGACAATACCCCTTGGCAACCAGATGGGCTTTATAGGTCTCCACCTGCCCATCTGCACCCCACTTTCGCTTGAAGATCCACTTGCACACAATAGGTTTTTTCCCTTCAGGTGGATCAATCAATATCCATGTACTATTGATTTCCATGGATTCCATTTTGGGTTTCATAGCTTCCAGCCATGACTCAGAATCAGACTTTATCATTGCATCCATATAGGTGATTGAATCCTCGTTGTTCTCATCGAGTTCAACAGGATCACCATCCTAGACCAAGAAAACATAGTATCTATCCGGCTGATGTGGTACTCTACCAGATCTCATTAATGGCTGCACTATGGACTCTGGATCTGATCTAATCAAATTTGGTTTTATAGTGGTCTTAGAGTGAGAAGGTTCTTCTATCTGTTGAACTTCCCCGAGTTCAACCTCAGTAGTTTGAGTGCCTTCACCAAGGTACTCCCTTTCTAAAAAGGTTGCCCTAAGACCGATGAACAACTTTTGTTCCTTAGGCAGATAGAAATAATACCCTTTGGATTCTTTAGGATACCCAACAAAAAGACATCTATCAGACTTAGGTCCTAGCTTAACTATTTCCAAACATCTGACATAAGTCGGCCCCCCCCAAACCTGAAGGTGAGAGAGAGTTGGCTTCTGTCCAGTCCATATCTCATATGGTGTTTTGTCAACGGACTTACTTGGAACCCTATTCAGAAGATAGAATGCTGACTCTAGAGCAAATCCCCAAAAGGATTTAGGCAGACATGCTAAGCCCATCATGGATCAAACCATGTCCAATAGTGTTCGATTCCTCCTTTCAGACACACCGTTTAACTAAGGTGTCCTTGGAAGGGTCCATTGAGAGAGAATCCTATTATCCTCAAGATAAGTCAGAAACTCACTAGAAAGATACTCATCACCTCGATCTGATAGAAGAGTTTTAATAAACTTTCTAGTTTATTTTTCAACTTCATTACGATAATGTTTGAACATTTCAAATGATTCAGATTTATGTCTCATGAGGTAGACATAACTGTATCTCAAAAAATCATCTATAAACGTAATGAAATAACTATATCTACCTCTTTCACTGATATTCATAGGTCCACATACATCAGTATGTACCAAACTTAGAATATCACTGGCTCTTTCACCATTTCTAGGAAAACTTGACTTGGTCATTTTTCCAAGAAGACAAGATTCACAAGTTGGTAAAGATTCACTCTCAGTGATATCTAGGAGACCTTCTCCCATCAACTTATTTATCCTGTTCTTGTATATATGACCTAGCCTACAGTGCCAGAGATAAATATCACTAACCTTATCTATCTTAGGACATTTATTAGTAGTGTACAATATAGTAACAGGCTGTGATAGTACATATACACCATTCTTCACTTGTCCATTCATCACATTAGAACCATTCAAAGTGATGTAGCAAATATCTTTCTTTATTGATAATTCATAACCATCATTGGCCAACAGGCCTACAGAAATGATATTTACCAAAAAGGAAGGACAAAAATGACATTCATTAAGAATGACAGTACAAGACTCGAAAAATAAAGAAACAGTTCCTAATGGTAGAACTGGAGCTTGACTTCCATTCCTAACATTCACGAACCTTTCATCGCCTTCGAATCTCCTACAAACTTGAAGTCCCTGTAAAGAATTGCAAATGTAGTAAGGACTTCTTATATTCAATACCTAGCTAGTAGTATCATAAACAGAGAAACTACAAGAATTTATCATATAAATACCTTGACCAGCAACACCTTGCTGCTTTTCTTTCCTGGCTTGTTCGGGTCTAGAGTTGCAAGGTAAGCAGAATAGTTTCGCTTCTAATGACCTGGCTTCTTGCAGAAGAAGCATTCTGCCTTACTTTTGTTAGCCTTCACCCTCTTAGTCTAACTAGGCTGAGCACTTTGCACCTTCTTATTCTTTTTCTTCTTCCCTTTCTTGAAGGGACGATGTCCTGCTCTAGAACCTCCCACCAGATTTACTAACCCCTTATTGAGGTTATGGTCTCTTTAATAGGTCTGCAACAACCCTAACATCTCATGATAGTTTACTGCAGGCCTATTCATTCTGAAATTATCAAGAAAGACCTGGTAGGAAGGGGACAGAGAATTCAGTATCGCATCCTTGCCGAGCTGCTCATGCAAAGGACATCCGAGTTTGCCCAAATGCTCAAATAACTTGATCATGTACATTACATGATCAGTCACTGAATCTCCATCATGCATACACGTGTTATAGCTACTGGAAGAGATTCAGTATCTCTCCGTATCATCCAGAATGCCAAAAGATTCTTCAACTTTTGAAGAATCTCCTCTAGCTGGGCTCCTCAAACTTGCGACTGAACTCATCGTTCATCGTAGACAACATAATACAATGCACTATGGTCCGGTCAGAGACCCACTTCTGGTAAGTGTCCCTGATAGTGCCACGAGCATTAGGGCTGGGATTTCAGGTGCCAGATCCATTATCACATAAAGGATCCACTCGTGCTCCAGGACAATCCTGAGTTTTTGATACCAGCTATCAAAATTGGGTCCAGATAGTTTATCATTATCTAATAATGATCGGAGTGACAAAGTGGTCAACATTATCTAGAAAAAGGAGAACAAGACCTATCAGTATATGAATTACTTTAAAAATCCTAAATACATGGATTTAGTCTAAATATTTCTTCTACTATTTTCTTCAGACTAGTAGCCTCTATACTCAAATCTAAAGAATAATATTTATCCTTTAATGGGTACTAGGATCTAATAGACTACATATGAGCCTGACGTTGACCGGCCAATCCAAATGTATCGTAAGGTAGGTACAATATCAATTGCTTTTCTAAGCAATTCCTAGTATTCATTTTGCCCCAGGGGTCCTCACAATCGGCCTTTGGGCCTCCTATTAAGGGTCCTGGTTAGGTCCAACCATTAACATGATCAAATTCAATGCTTCTAACTAACCCATGATCAAGCCTGACTTTGGCTGGCCCACCTGACCACATGTTAAGATAGTCACAGTAAGCCATCATATGTTGAAATGGCAATTCCACTCACTTGATGACCACCCGTTCTTTGGAACTACCGATGACCACCCAACTTATGGACTCATTGCCAATCCAACTTAGTGGGAGGCTAAGACTTAGGCTATCACATAACTTAGTCTTTTTATGGACCTAATAATTTAGAGGATTTCAATTTTGTGACATTTGAAATGAAGACATGGACCTTGATCAAGAAAACTCCCACCAAACACTTAGAGGGTTTCTAGATGAAATTGGTCCATGGGCATCATAACCAGTCAGACTGATTACCCTTAGTTGACATGGGTCAACTCGAATCAATAGATAATCTAATCAGATCTGATTCACCATATTAGCTAAGTAAGTAAGATCAAGGGATGGGTTAAGCCAAGTAAGCCTCTTACCTTAGACACCAACCATGAGTTGGCCAGGTAAGAGTTAGCCCCAAAGAAACTTGATCCCAACTGTCAAATTACCTTAGACATAAAGTGGTTTACCAGACTCAATCAAACAACCTAAAGACCCAGGCTCACCACGAAGCCTTGAATCAAGTCCATTTAGATGTATGGACTGATCTAACTACTATTAGAGAGATCTATAGAGGAGAGACCTAATTCAACTTTTGATTAGTCTTTTCTCTATTAATCCATTCATCTAAACCTAGGTCTAACTCATTTAAGGATCCACTTCTAGCTAACCCAATCAATCCATGGTTTATCAATCATGACTTAAGATTAGAATCATATCCTAAATCTTAAAAATATACAACTTAATTCATAATTAAGTGTATCATATTAATTGAAATATTTTCAAAATCAAGTGAAATAATTCATAAAAATTTGAAGCTTAAAATTACTGTTTCATAATTTTTTGGTCGAGTCAGCTCTTCTAGAACATAGACTTCTGGTCAAGTCAGCTCTTTTGCTTGAGTCAGCTCTTCCAAAACATAGATTTCTGGTCAAGTCAGCTCTTCTGCTTGAGTTAGCTCTTCCAGAACACAGTAACTTCAAATTTTAGCCATTTCTACTTAAACTTTTCAAAGTTTTAGATCAAACATCTTTTAGATATCATCTAAACATAGTTATAATCTATTAACCATAGATTAAAACCATTTTAATCAATCAAATTCTTTACTTTCTTCTTCATAAGATCGTGATGCAGCGGCACTCCTACATATCATAGGAGAACCCCTTGGAATGGGAAGAGATGGTCTTTAAACCATGCTTCTCTCCTATGTCCGGATAGCCATGGTGAATCCACCTTAATCCAGTACTTTATGAAGGAAATAATCCGATTTCATATAAAAAACATTAAATTAGATGGGCATCTAACCTGGATGCTCTGATACCATTGTTAGGGAACCTTGGTGCTCGACACGCCCCCAGACATGCAATTCAAAACCTTTTAAAATGACATGACATAGCAGAAGAAGATAAACCATTTATCTATGTATGTTAATCTAATTAAAACAGGTTCCCTATGCAGATCTTGATGCATCTAGAGTAATGTAATTATGAAATCATGCAGGCATTGTGTGAAATACAGAACCATTCTAGGTATCACACAATAATGCAACAGATTATAACATGTCAAATGTATAATCTAAAGCCGTACCTCAATGATGATCACCTAGGACTATAGCAATCTATGGGTAGAGCTCCGGGTCTACCTCAATGACGATCACCTGGGATTGAAGCAATCTGTAGGAAGAGCTCCGGGTCTACCTGCAAGGAAGAAGATCGGGCTTTGCGAGCGATGCACGTGCACTGCCTCTACGGGTGATTCACATCATGTAGCATGGTTTCTTTTCCTTCCTTCGAGGTGCTAGCCTCACCAGAAACACTATGGCGAGGAGCGGACTCCCTCTTCAACTCTTTGAATATCGATTGCTGATGTGCTGGAACAAGAAACCTAAGGACCCTCCTCAGATCACTCTATCCCAGACCTTTAATATAAGGTAGCGCACAAGAATCCCAAAACCAAACCTCACTCCATCTCGGAGATCTAATCTTATAATCTCTCAAGGATCAAGCAAGGTCTCTATTCCAGAAACTTTTGGGTAGAGACTCGTGCTTAATCCAAGTGGAAAAACCATGTGAACCATTCACCTTCCTGCTAAATTTTATCAGCCCTAAAAAATAGTCCCATAATGAAACATTAATAAGGAGATAAGGAGAGATTAATTGGAGGTTTGGAGTCTCTTGGGATTCATGTAGGTTACAAACCCCTTGAACTTCAGCAATCGAAGTAGGTTAAAATCTCGAAACGCCCATCATTAATTCCCTTAGCCATTAAAGCAATCAATGAAGCATTCTTGGATTTTACCAAAACCCGTCAGTCGAGTCGACTTGAATGAGTCGACTCAACTTCTTGAGTCGGCTCGAGTTTTGACAACTCTTTGTCAAATGAGTCTGGAGTGATTCCCAATCATTTCCAAGCCAACAAAGCAAGAAGAAATCCTTAGTGTGTGACCGCATAGGTTCAAAACTAAACCAATAGCACGGGAACATTTCCAGTACCAGCCAAAGTGACCATCTAGCAATGACACCCAATGTCTGGATAGGTTGAAGGTTGCAGAGAACATGAACCTGTCGAATATGGAATAGCATTGAACTTATTCCTTGAACCTCTTAATGCTCCAGATGGCATAGGGTTAAACTGCCCAACCCTAATCAATCCATCTCAATATGTCTCAAATAAAGAATCCTTGTAACTCCTTACAAGGAATGCCTTAGCCAAGGTCTTTCTCAATTAAGGAATATTAAGTATTCAATCCAAACCATTTGGAGAGATCAATCCTATCTCGATCCTACTATCGTTTACAAGTACTTGATTGTACCCAGCAACCTTTTATCATCGGATTAGAAATTTAGGTAGTTCGACACCTAAGCACAGTGAGTTGCTTGCAAGCTACCATAGTGATCTCAAGTCAGAGAGATAATTCATGTCCATATTCTAATGCAAGACTTCTCTTTGGCAAAAAGAGAATCTCGCATGAGAGTCATGCTCAGTGAAGTGTCAAACACAACACCTGATATCACACCAGCATATCCATGCTACTTGGTTAAGAGGAAAACCAACATATATGATATCAACAATCTACTCTTGATACACCATCATCCTGAAATAGTGTATCCTTTGATCGCGAACCAATTTATGAACTACATGATACATCCTCTTTACATCGCATACAAGGTAGCTCAAAGGACATCAGCACATAAGAGTTCAATTAGGAAGATGACATGTGATGAACAACCAGAATAAACTTTTTATTCAATTCAATAATTCATATACACATACATAAGTCGCACAACCATCTATAGCCTAGATGATTGGCTTTGGGACACAATTTCCAACAGTAGTGACACGGTAGCATGGCTCGGTCGGCACGGGTAGAGTCCATAAATAAGAGGCATCACATGGCTTTGTTTGGTTGGGGGTGTGCTTGGTGGTGGTACACGATGGGGTTTGGTAGCCATGGGGCTCTCCAGATGGGAGGGAGGAGGTCACGGGTGTTGGTTGACTATGGTAGAGTGCTCAGGTGCTTGGGGAGAAGAGATCCAGTTTGAACCCTATCCATGGAACTTGGATGGAGGTGGGGGCATGGCAATCGATGGTGGATTGATGGTGGTAGCAGATGGTAGAGAACGGAGGTCCATAGTGGAGAGATGGGCAATGGGGTGGTTGGTTGGTGGCAGGGAGCAGGAAGATGTCTTGTAGTGGTGGTTAATGCTGGGATGGTTGAGTCGGTTGAAGTTGGGATGGAGATAAGGTATGAAGAACTTAGGGATTAATAAGGAATAGGAGAGTAAGTGGAAGAAGAAGAACATGGAAGAGGAAGGAGAGGAAGAAGGAGAAGTAGAGAAGAATAGAGGAGGAAAGAAAGAATATAGGGAAAGAGGAGAATTGGGAGAAACTCATAATTTTATTAATTTACTCGATGAATTATTCTAATAACAAGACCTCTTTAAATAGACTTTAGTCCTCAACAAGTTGGAGGCCAACTTAACTAAAACTCTAGGACTTCAGACTAATTTGAAACAATTAGATTAATCTTAAATAAATTTAAAATAAACCAAACTAATCCAATTTTATGCTTTAAGACCCGTGCATGAGCTAGATAGAAGAAAATAAATAAAAATAAATCCAACCCATATCCAAGTAAAATAAAATATAATACATATATCTATTCAAAGAAATGTTGGGTATGCATCAAAACCCATACTGAACGAAGTCCTCATGACAAACTTAGAATTTCACTGGCTCTTTTATCCTTTCCACTAAAAGGTGACTTGGTCAACTTTCCAAGAAGACAAGATTCTCAGGTTAGCAGTGATTCATAATCACTGACATCGAGGATACCCTCTTTTATCAACCTATTTATCTTGTCTTATTAATATGACCTAGCCTATAGTGCTAAAGATATATATCACTGAATCATCTAACCTAAGGTGCTTGCTCGAAGTGTATATTATACTAATAGGTTGTGATAGTATATATATGCCATTTCTCATTTGTCTACTCATTACTTGCTCGAAGTGTATATTATACTAATAGGTTGTGATAGTATATATATGCCATTTCTCATTTGTCTACTCATTACAATAAAACCATTCAAAATGATATTGCAAACATCATTCTTTATTAATAGTTCATAACCATCATTGACTAAAAGGCCTACAAAAATGATATTTAATAAAAATGATGGACAAAAATAACATCATTTAAAATGACTACACAAGAATTGAAAATAAGCTTCATGACCCCAAAGCTAGGATTAGAACTTGACTTCCATCTCTCGTGTTTAGAAATCTTTCATGTTAGCAAATCTCCTACTAACTTGAAGTCTCTGCAAAGAATTGCAAATATTAGGACTTTTGATATCCAATACCCAAATAGTAGTATCACAAATAGAGAAATTACAAGGTGTTATGATATAAATACCTTATTCAACAACTCCTTGCTACTTTTTTTTCTTTGCCTGTTCGAGTTAAGGGAAACAATATAAAAAGGATATATCCACTTCCAATGACCTTGCTTCTTGTAGAAGAAGCATTCCACCTGATTCTTATCAACCTTTTCTTCTTAGTCTGAAAAGAACTCTATACCTTCTTATGTTTAATTTTCTTCTTTCATTTCTTAAAGAAATGATGCCCAATGAAGAATCTCCTAGGTATATAGTAATCCTAGCAAATCATGGTAGTTTACTATAGGCCTCGTCATTCTATAATAATAGAGAAAGTCTAGGTAGGAAGTAGGCAAAGAATTTAGGATCACATCTTTCCTAAGCTACTCATGCAAGGGATAGTCGAGTTTGCCAAGGTGCTCGATCTACTTAGTCATGTATAATACGTGATTAGTCATTAAGGTCCCTTTACACATTTGGGCATTGAAAATATCACAAGAGGTCCTGTGCCGCTCAACATCGTTAGATGTGCCAAAGGATTCCTTCAACTTTTGAAGGATTTTCTTTAGTTGAGCTTCCTTGAACTTGCAACTGAACTCATTGTTCATAGTTGCCAGTATTATATATCGCATAGTGGTCTAGTTAGAGAGCCACTTTTGATAAGTATCCCTAACCACATATAAGCATTGGGAGTAGGTTGCTTAGGTGCAGGATCTACTATCACATAAGGATCCTTTTATGCTCTAGGATGATCCTAATCTTTTGATACCAGCTATTGAAGTTGAGATCTATGAGCTTATCATTATCCAATAATGACCTGAGAGACAAATTAATGGCCATTATCTAAAAAGATAACTATAAGAAATTAATGCCCATTATCTAAAAAGATACTATAAGACTAATTAGTATATGAATTATAAATCCTAAAGACTTGGACTTTAGTTTAAAGGTCCTTTTGCAATTTTATATAGATTGGCAGCCTCTACCTCTAATCTAAGGAATTACATTAATTTCTTAGCAGATACTAGAGTCCTATAGATTACTTATGAGCCCGATTATGGCCGGCCTACCCATGCCATCTAAAGGTAGGTTCTAAACCAATTGTTTCTTCAAAACAACTTTTAGTAATTAATTTTCCCTAAGTATCTCTTCAATAGGCCTATGGCTTTTCACTGGAAGTCCTGGTTAGGTCCAACTATTAACATGAAAAAATTCAATACTTCTAACCAATGAATAACAAGCCCAACTTGGTTGGCCCACCTGATCACTATTAAGAGAGTCGCACTGAGCCATCATATTATAAATGATAATTTTAATAGCCTAATAAAAACTAGGCCTATGGGCCTTCCAGTGATCACCCAACTATTGAACCCATTACCATCCACTTAATGAGAGGTTATGACTTAGTTGTCACCATAACTTCATCATTTTAAGGACCTAAGAATTTAGAAGATTTTAAATTTATATGTGATAGATGAAAGAGAAGACAAGGACAAGCTAGTCAATAATCCTCCCATTGACTTTACTAAGTCATAAAAGAGTGTTTAGGATAAACCAGTCCAAGGAACGTAATTTGTCAGACTGATCAACCATAATGACATGGGTTAACTCGAATTAATAAGCTATCTTTTCAAATCTAATTAACCACATTGGCTAGGTAAGTGAGATCAATGGAAGGGTTCAGCCATTAATCTCTTTCCTTATATATCAAATGAGCTAGCTAGGTAAGAGGGTGCCCCACAAACCATGATCAAATAGTTAAACTTACCTTAGATATCATTGGTTCACTAGATTCAATTAGACTAGCCTAATGACTTAGGTTCAACCATAGAGCCATAATCAGGTCCATTTAGAAGAATGGACTTGATCAAATATTAACTATTATGAATGATATATAGAAAAGAAAATCTAAATCAACTTTTGATTAGATTAATTTTTCATTAAGTCCATCTAAATCTAAACTAAAGTCTAACCCAATTAAAGAACCTGACAAGAACTAACCCATGATCCAAAGGTATATGAAAAATGACTTAAGATCTTTCATTCCCAAATTTAGATCTTTTAGTCATTAAAGCTTAATTCTTAATTAAGTTCTGTTGCGGCAACTTCTACTGGACAGGGCTCGGTCGGTTGTGCTGGAGCGCTCCTCTCCCGGTCGACCTGCAATAAAGTCCCCAAGGTGTCGATGGTGTTCTGGCGGGAGACCTTCCGATGCCTAAGTTAGCAGGAGCTCGAAGGCAACAGAATGGAGGAGTCAAGGAGATAGTGTATGGAGAGGGAAGAGAGTCCTTACTTTGAACGGGGTCCTCCGGTTACCTTATATAGGTGCAGAACAGTCTAGAATCCATTAGATGAGAGGCCGAAAAGGACCGATCTACCCCTAGGAGAATCTGGAGAGTGGCCACGTGGTGCTCAGACAGGGCAACACTATGGGAGTAGTGAAGCAAGACTACTGGTATGGTAGGATTCTGTTGTAACAGAAGGGGCTTCTAGAATCCTCCAAGTCCTGAAGCATGTCTGTCGGAGGCTGACCGAGAAGGCAAGTCGCTCAGACAGGAGGTCAGACTCCCAAAAGAGAGCAATGGGCCGGATCCCAGTAGGAGTGGGTCGTTCGGACCTCTGCTCCAGTGGGTCAGACTTCTAAACGAGAGCAATGGGCTGGATCCCCCAGGAGTGATCGTTCGAACCTCTGCTCCTGGTCGGACTTCGAAAGAGAGCATCTGGCCGGAATCCGAGCAGGAGGGGTCATTCAGGGGAAGGGTCCCAATCAGACCTTAAAGAGGGACCGGTCCAATCTGATGGTGAACCGATAGGGTATAACAGTTGCCCCATTGCCTTTGGCCTTCGAGCAGGCCTGCAGACTCGAAGGATGTGGGCATTACTTGATAATTAATGTGCCAGTCCTCAAGATGATGGCGAATCTGATTCAGCGTGTTGCGACCGGCCATCTTCTTCTTCGATTTTCACTCTTGGACAGGTGTCAGCATTAGATTGGTGGTGGCAGGAGAGGCAGTTATTGTTGGTACGATGCATGATGAGAAGTGCTAGTCCGGAAATGCATGCCCGCTGAGCCCCCGACATGACGTGGGCCACGTGGCCTCATCCGAGAGATCGATGTGGTGTCTGAAGTGATCCATCCACCGTTGCTTTGACAGTCATGCGGATCGCAACCGGATACATCCGGCATGTCCCATCGGATCTCTCTAAACCTAAGGATGCACCGCTTGCCGTCGGGTCACAGCACATGGGGGGCATTGGAAACTGCCCCCCGACACTTATAGAAGGAAGGAACCAGCACGTAGAGAGAGTTTTCCAGCACACCCAGGTTCGAAGAGAAAGCTTCCTCCTCTCGCTGCTCTAGCTCCTTTAGGAAATCAAAAGTCCAGGTTAGTCCCGCAACCGTCTTCCTCCTTTTCTGTAACTCCATTAGGATGGCCTATAGGAGTTGGAGTTCAGCTCATGGAATAGGGAACCCGGCCCGTATGATATCCCTTCAACCATGACCGAGAGAGGGTTGAAAGTCTTAGAATTGTGTATAGCATCCCCTCCACTTTGCACTTGACTATCCCCAGTCGCGAGGGTAGGGTGAACGACCCCCTAAATTTAGGAGCCCTTCCTATATATGAGGATCACCTGAAAGCTGGCCTTCGATTTCCACTCCATAACTTTTTTGTTCAGATTTTCAACCTATATAGGATCACCCCTTCTCAACTGACCCCGAATAGTATTCGGGTGATTTGTGGTTTTATGGTCCTCTGTCGGGAAGCCGATATCGAACCAAGGACGTCGCTGTTCTCAAACTTTTTTCTGTTGAAGTAGGACTTTTGGAGTCAGGAGTAGTGGATGTTTAGTCCCCCCTGGCCAGAAGATCCTAAGGGGGCTTCCTTCCGCCATTCATGGATGGAAGTCCCGATATTTTTTTGTTGATAGTCTAGAGCCATGGGGCTTTGAGACGGCTTGGAGAGGGTCGAGGCCGAATGCCCTGAACGGAAGGAAAGTATCAAGGGCCGATGAGGCTGACTTCCATAAGCCGAATGGCGAGGACCCGAAGTTTGTCAGCTTCATGCTCCACGAGGGGAGCCTCCATCAAGCTGGGATCAGCCAACACCGAGCGCTGGGTAAGATGGAGGTCGTTGAGAGGGATCTACTATCCTTTATTTTATTAGTTCTGTTACTGACTCTAGTCTTGTTTGTTGGCAGGCGGCAAAATGAAACCAGATCAGGTGACCCTTTCAGCATGGTCGGCATAGAGGAGGGGTCCATATTTCTGAGCCGACTCCTCGGGAGCCGAAGAGGTAGAGGGCGGCAGAGCCGATCCCCGAGAGGCCTAAGAAGCGATGAACGGAGGAGCCGTCAGCCACGGTAGTGTCATTGGAGTTAGAAGACGACCTACCACTGGCAGATCGCCGAAAGGTGATGGCATAAGAGCGATCTTCTTCGATTAGGCAGTCAGCCGCCTGAGCAAAGGAGGAAAGTCCAGCATCGACTGGAGTAGAGGTGATTCCATCCTCTCTGCCACTGCATTTGACAGAGGGGGCTTCTTTGACGGTCCAGGGGGACCAAGTGGCTGAAGGGCCGATGGCTTCCCAGGGGAGGGTCGATGATGTCGGCGACACTGAGAACTGCCAAAAGTGGCAAGATATCCATGACACTGAACAAGTCAAAGAGTAGCTCCAGAGGGCTGTTGACGGTGTTGATAGACGGTCAGTGAGTGAGGCCATCAGGAGCTCTCTTCATCATCTCTTGGGGGTAAGTTTCAAATCCCAGCCTTTTGCTGTAACTTTGTTACTTACAATCTTCTAACTGTGTGTCTGTCGGCAGCTCCTCCGAGACAGTCTGCTCATAGATGATGGCCTGGGCAAGTTGCTCCATCTGAAGGAGCACCTGACCAAAAGGGCTGAGGTGGTAGAGGTAACAAGAGACACTGCCTGGGTGGCGCTGACAGCCTCCAGGGCATAGCTAACC
Source organism: Areca catechu (assembly GCA_021397845.1). Taxonomy (NCBI): domain Eukaryota; kingdom Viridiplantae; phylum Streptophyta; class Magnoliopsida; order Arecales; family Arecaceae; genus Areca; species Areca catechu. The sequence goes on along the minus strand of CM038052.1, from coordinate 129,626,911 downwards.
TGTCTATGGGCCATTGAAGAAAAAGTGTCCACCCTACGGGCCGAGTCGGAGGCCTAAAGGAAATAGCTCGAGGGCTCGCTGGCCCGGGAGGCTGACCAGGAGACGAGGCTAAAAGATAAGAGGCGGAAGGTCAAAACCCTGACCCGTCGGCTGGCAGAGAAGGAGGGGCGCCTGGCCAAAGTCGAGGCACATTCGAGGGGCCACCAGGCGGTGGAGAGCGATACAAGGGTCTACTGAATGATGGAAAAATGCCCTAAGAGCCAATCATTATTTGGGCCTTTCTTTTTGTAAACTTCCAACTCATGCATGACATCATTATTTATAATAAAGGCATTTGATTCATCATATACTGCTATGTCATATTTTTGACTATAATGAACCCCATAGAGTAGGGCAATGGAATTAGGGTTATGATAAAATAACAGCGAGACCTAATTCCTATAAACCCTAATCTAGAATGTTCCTAGTCATTGGACCATCGATTTGGGGATCGATGAATCTGATAAGACTATCTTATCCTATGTATGCTCAGTTGATGAGGGTGGTTGTCTCACAGCCACTTGTGTAGAGACACTAATACAAGGATATGGGTGCTCATTAGGTTATGAGTACACTGAACTGATCTGCACCGAGACTATCTTATGGAAGTCTTACTCCTTGTCAAAAGATAGGTCCCAGAGTAGAAGTTGTGCATGTGATCTTCAGACCTGAGGTCACCATGGTTCCTTGTGCACACTAAGCTATACTTTGGTTCATTCTCATTCATGGCATTGCAACATGAACGGGGTGTTCTGGGTATGGTGGAAGGTGTACGAAGGATGTGAGTGGACCAACAAGGAATTGATCAATCCTGGTAAGAGGATATGTTATCCCAAGTAATCTCTTCGATGAGTGACTCAAGGAATCTTTGCAAAGTGGGATGAGATTAGAAGTGGCTTCTAATCAGTCATCAACTGAGTCCTCATGATCGAGCTAAGATTTGATATGATTAATGATGGGGATGTCGACCAGAATCTGAAGCAGCCTAGCCCAAACCTGAATCCCAGCTTAGAACCTGAAGCCCAAGCCCAATCCTGAAGCCAGCCCAACCCAGAAGCCCATCCCAAAACCTGAAGCCCAGCTCAGCCCAAACCATGGGACCCAAGATCCTGGAGTCAATGAGCACAGATCCTAATGAGCACTAATCCTGATGCAGCACTCTTGAATTTAAATCTTATCTTATCAGTTGTTCGGATCTCTCGATCTGTTGAGAAGTTATGATTAGGCATTTATTTAAGATGTTCGGTGATTCAATAAAAAAATTAGCGATGATGAAGAATATTTAAGAAAAGTGTCTGGGTGTGTCCCGACTGCTCCCCCCCACTCCTTCTTCTTTTCCTCCGGCTCTTCTCTCTTCTAGTTCAAAAATTAGCGATGATGAAGAATATTTGAGAAAAGTGTTTGGGTGTGTCCCGACTGCTCCCCCCCTCTCCTTCTTCTTATCCTCCGGCTCTTCTCTCTTCTAGTTCTTTCTCTCGGATTCTTCTTCCTTCCCCCTCTCTTGTAGTTCTTCCTCTCAGATTCTTCATCCTCTGATACTCCTCTCGATACTTTCCTTCGACTGCTCCTTTCTCTTCTTCTTCTATTCCCTCTTGCACTTCTTTCTTCCTACTACTATGAAGAACTTGAGATTCCATCCCACTACCCTCCTGGATCATCTGTATCCATACTCCCATCTAGAAGCTTCTACTAGCCACCCATGCTTGACTCCACCACCTCCGGTCTATAGCAACCATGTCAAAGGGCCCCGCCTCCCATGGCTCTCTCCCCTCTAACCAACCTTTGGTGATTTGGTCCATGGCCCATGTCTCCTCCATCCTCCACCAACCTCTCGGCACATCGAGGTCAATCGAGTCACCCGATTCCTTGCTGCCTTCCCATCCATGGAGACACCTCCATCCCTGCACTGCCTCCAACCAAGCCAGCACCCCCCTGCGCCACCCACGTTACCTCCTCTGAGTCCATGCCAATGCCCCCCATGCCGCCAGCCGTCGATCGAGCACCTCCTCCCCACTATGCCACCGCCTCCGCCTACCATCATTGCCAGAGAGTCGCCGAAACCCATCGGCTCCCCATCTCCGCTCGTGACCGAGACCCGCTCGGCTTCCCAAGTCGACGTCACAACCGAAGAGCCGCACCACCACCATCCCGAGCCACCGTCGCCACCTTGCCGCCGATCGTTGGAACAAACCGCGCCTCCCTTCCCCGCCGCCGTCACCGTTGGAGATCCCCGCCGGATTTCCCTCGCCCCGTTCCACCCTGTTTCGATCATGTGGGGAAGAAAGACCCTGCACGAACATGAAAGCAGGGTTGTTCTCCCCTTTACTGATTTCTTCTACATGATTCTCAGAGCAAAGCCAGCTTCTTAATGCCGACTTCAAGATTAGGAAAAAAAAAAAAAGAGAAAACCGTGAGGGAAAAAAAAGAAAAAATACAAAGAAAAAAATATGGGTTTATTAGTATAAAAAAAGGGGTTATTTGATTAAAAAAAGAAAAATATGAAGAAAAAAAATGGTTTTTATTTGAATAAAAAAATTGGGAAAAATAATTTGGGTTTTAGTTTAACCTAGCCTAGGGTCATTTCTTAATGACCAACTGTCTATTTTCCTTGGAATAAACATTGATTCGGGCTCGTGTCCCATGTCAATTAAGTGTTAGGATTTGACATTTATCCATACCCATCACTTAATCGGAATAATGGGAGATCAAAAGATTGAATTGCACGGTAACTTACTACTGAAGGATATTTTGATAATTTCTACCAAATTTCTCATCTTTCGGGTAGGCATGACACGTTGCTAGATGTTAATCTTGTCTTGTAGGTTTTCATGAACTAATTGGATTGGTTTCATGAGTCAATTCGATGTGTGATTTGAATTAGACAATTAGGTGAGCCGATTTGACCTAATTAGGTCAATTGGGTTCGATCGGATTGAATCGGCTCAAACCTAAACCTACTGCTGGCTAGATATGGAACCCAATGGGTCACACACAATAGAGAGTAGGCCAAGGAAGTTACTCATGGTTTAATTAGGGTCATGAGATCCTAATTGGTTAGCCAGATTGTATACTAGCATATGTAGGTTAACCCAATTTCTAACCCAATTGGATTGGGTCCGGTTGCTTGCTAATTGGGCTAAACTAATTAAGGGAACCTAAATTAAGTTGAGTCCTAAGTGGGATAGACAAATCAGAGCTTGATCTAATTTTATTTGGACTTTTGGACGTTTTATTGAAGAGTCCATTTGAGTTGGGACTCTAGATGCCAAAATGACACCTTGGCATTCAAAAAGGCCTAGAAGAGTCTATAGTCCTCTGATCTAAAATATTTTTATATGGATGGAAAGAGGATTTAATGCTCTTTCTTTTGACAGCCATATTTCATATGTTTGACTAGTCAAAGGTTGCATGGGGTGTAGATAAAATTGACCATGACATAAGGGTTTCTTGGCGCCTCTTGGTGCGCGAGGGAAATGAAGGTGCGCACAGAAGGATAAAAGTCCTTCTACAGATGAAACACTTGAGTGTTTCATTTTAGTGGGCACCTTTTCATCTTATCCCATGCCTCTTGGATATGTTTGACTGGTCAAGGCTTTTTGAAAGGGCGTGAAAAATGGATGGAAGCAAAAGCGCGCATGAAGAGACGCGCCTCTTCATGTGGCATGCACCCTGAAGTAGAGTCCTTCTGCTTTCAGGGCTGTTCATATTCTCTGGTGTTTGGAGATTGAAGAGGCACCTCTTGGCTTCCCAGGGACTGGTACTTGCCATGTGGCAAGTCACAGATTGTCTAAGAAAATGGATGGATGCCAATATGTCTTTTCGTGCATGAGGAGACATATTGGATATGATTTTTCTGTCTTGAAAAATCATATCTGATAACTTGTTGGAGGACATATCACACGCCCCGCTTAAAACTATAAATAGTGGTGGTGATATGAGTTTCTGTTGCCCAGAAATGGAGCCCAAGAGGGGGGGGGTGAATTGGGTCTTTTAAAATTTAACACAATAAATGAAGGTCTAGTGGTGCTTGTGAGCAATAATATATTAGATGCAAGATGATAGCAATTAATTAAAGAATACGAGAGGAAAAGATCAATCACACACAAACACAAAGTTTATAGTGGTTCGGTGCAAACCTAGCACCTACATCCACTCCCCAAGCCACCCTTGGGAATTTCACTATAATCCACACCAGATTACATTTGACTTATTTTTCACAAGGCTCACAAGTCAAAACCTAAGTTGGTTTTGTCACCTAGGCTTACCAACAAACCTAAATACTTGTTTTGTCTTCGGACTCACAAGTTAACCCTAGTTGGTTTTAACACTTTGGCTCACCAACAAACCACCATAACCTTCTTTCAAGACACCCTTGAAAGCAAGGTCAAATCATAATAAAACAGATATGAATTTAAAAGCTACAACAAACTCTCTTCAAGAGTAGATTGGAATCTTTGAAGCTCAAAAGGATGCTTTGTCTTCACTCTTCTTCAAGTTGTCTCTTTTTGGAATGTAGTAAGGTTGAGCTTGTAGGCTTTTCAGTGGAATCAAGCTAGAAGAGACTTTTGATTTGAAGTTTGGAGAGAATATTGGCTTTATGGCTTTTGAGTGGACTTGAATGCTCTTGAATAGACTTCGCTTCACTTCTCTCTTGCTTTCTCTTCTTTTTCTTGCTTTAAAATGAGGTTGGTGGAGATTAAATACACCAAAACCTTCTAAAAATGGTTTGTGACCGTTGGAGCATTGGAAATAGCCGTTTGGAGCTTGAAAACCAACTTCTGCAAGCCAGAAAAATAGATCCGTTAGAGCTGTCAGGCTGCAAGTATCGACACTTGGCTGTCAGGTGTTGACACTTGATTTCTGGGAGTCGACACTTGAACATTCAAGTGTCGACACTTGATGCACAGGTGTCGACACTTGACACAAAATCCTCAAATCAATAAAGTTCTGTATTTTCAAAAATCTCAGGCCTTGAGTCGACACTTGGAACCTAAGTGTCGACACTTGGTGTCGACACTAAATATAGGTGTCGACACTTGGCGTGCCAAGAATTTTTCCGTGTCAAATGCTGAAGTGTCGACACTTGACTGTCCAGGTGTCGATACTTGAGACTGAAAACATCCAGATTCAAGTGTAAATGCCTCGAAATCAAAAAAAAATTCATGAACACATAAACACATAATAGTTAAACAATTATAAGCCCTTTTCAATGAAGAGGATGCCCGGATATGTGAGAATTGCTCCGTGCCATTGCGTGCCATACACCATGAGCTTTTGGAATTTTGAGGTGCTTTCTTCCTGAAAACTCACAACTTGAAATCTTTATTAGAATACAATATGCACTCAATATTTTGTTATTCATCAAAATCATTGGGTGGAGCCAACAATCTTCCCCTTTTTGATGATGACAAAACCTTGAGAAAAAGAGGCAATATAGTTCAAATTTTAACCATTTAATTTATAAATATGAATTTTAGTCACAATAGAGGCAAAAACTTTATAGATAGGAAGAAACAATCTCCCCCTTAATTAGATACCTCTTATTAAGGTAAACTTCAAAGATTTTTGCAAGGTGAAATCATTATAATCAATACAATACACCTTTTTCTCAATAAAATCAAAATCAATACTTGATCTACAAATCAATACTTGTTCTCCCCCTTTTTGTCAATCATAAGAAAGGGGAATAACCTCCCCATTACAATGAGCATGGATACAAAAGAGAGTAGAGAACCAAATATCAGAGCTGAAATTATGCTAATATACCATTATAAAGAGTATCAAAGCCATTATAAAGAGTATCAGAGCCAAAGAATAGTAAATTGAAGCACAAAATTTTCAAGATAACAAGGTACTGAACAAAAATACATATATATAACATAAATTTTCAGTACAAAAGAGCTGAAACATACATATATCATTAGAGTTAAATAAGTATCAAACATACAAAATAAGATCTGAAACAGACATCTGTGAGGCTAATCCTCATCAGATGGAACATCAAGACTGAAAGGAGCACTAATCCTAGATCTGGTGGCTAATGCCCTAGGAGGTGCTAAAGCTCTAAGACTCTTGGTACGGCCGGCAGGACCAAATGCGGGTACAACCCTAGAAGATCTAGTAGAAGGAGGTGAAAGACGATCAGCTGGCGTAATAGGATCTGGTGCGAGGTCAACCAATGCAGTAGAAGGAGCAGGTGTAGTAGGAGGATCTCGACTGACCACCTCATAAGCATCGGCTCCGCCTACACTGTCGCTGTCAGTGCCCACTACCTCTATGTCTCGGTCAATATCCTGATCACCACCCTCAGCAAAATCAGCATGGTCGCTTTGGTGATCGTCGCCATCATCATCATCATCGTCATCATCGTCAGATCGAGCAAGTGCAGGTGCTGCAGGAGGTATAAATGATCTGAGCAGACTCTCAATGCAAGTAAATCCCTCCTCCATGGATCTGCGAATCTCAGCATGCTCCGAGGTAGTCTGTGCTCGTAGAAGCTCGACCTTGCTACGCAGCTGAGTCACCTTACCTCTGATATGTGAGAACTGTGCTCTGGCATGCTCCTCAAAAGATAATCCGGTAGATGGTGGTGGAGGAGCTGAAGTGTCAGGAGATAGGTGCTCTGCCTGTGTCGATGGTACATCTAGTGGAGGAAGAACTGCTGGCTCAGATGGTCCAGCCTCAGCCTCTCGAATCTCATCCTCCTCATTTGGCTCCTGGCCAGACTCTCTCCGAACCCATCGACCTCCAACCATCTTGAATCCCATCCGGTGCAGTGACCTCTCATCGTATACATCTGTGTGCAGTATCTCCTTGGGGATCTCCCCCTCCAATGATACTCCACAAGCTCTGAAAAGACGGGTCAGTGCCATGCCGTATGGCAAACAGTGTCGGCGCTGAGTGGCAGCATCATGCATCTGTGTCAGCATCAAAGTGGGTATATCAATCTGTATCCTCTCGATCAGACTGGTCATCACCATCAGCTCCCTCTCGGTGATGTAATCAAATCTACCAGTCTTCGGTTGAAGGATCCGTGCAGTAATATGGTGCAGCAGTTGCATCTCTAAAGATAACTGGTTCGCGGTAACCATTGAAATACCGCGAACATCCTCTCGCTTAAGGATGCATCTGAAAGCCGCCTCTCTATCATCAACAAAAAATGCACAGACTCCTCTCCGGGGTATCTCCCATACTCGGCTCAGCAGGTCATCATTCAAAGAGATCTGAATACCCCTCACGGATGTCGTCCATAAGAGTCGTCGATAGTCCAGTGCACCGTAGAACTCCCTCACCAAGTGAGGATAGTATCTCTCCTGCATGGTGCAGAAGGGTACTAGTCCTGCATCTGTGAGTATCTCCCTAATGCCAAAGTGGTGCCTATCGAAGCACTGCAAGTCTACTCTCCTCCCAGAAGCTACGGACTTCCCTGTCATCCTCTCTACAGGGGGGAGCTCGGAGTGGCTGTACTGCTCAGCTGTGCGGGATCAAATCTGGCCTTCGACCTCCTCTCAGTACCCTGACTAGGCCTCGCCCTAACTGCAAGTCTCTTCCTAGGACCCATTACAGCCAACTGACCAGGAAGAATGAAGAAGGGTTTAGAACAAAGGACTGGCCATAGGTTGAGATTAGAGTTCAGATAGGTTTCGAAAACCAGAATCAATAAATTTTGATCAAATGACAAAATTTTTAAGCAAAATTTGTAAGAAAATTTTTTTGTTAGGTAGAACACATTTGAATCTTTGGAAAAATAATTTTGTAAGGTCTAAAAATCAAAAACCATGGGATTTGGGTTTTAATCACTTAGGGTTTTAGCAAATAGGTGAAAATGTTACAAATGTATCACAAAAAATCTTTTTAAGTCATCAATAAATGGATTTAGTATGCTTAAATTAGATGAAAACCCAATTTATTTTGCCCAAAATTGATGAAACAGTGATTTTTACGAAAAGGGTTGAAAAATGCCCAGAAGATGAGGGAAACCCGAGAAAAACAAATCTAAAACATTATTCCCTCAAATGGAGTTTTAGAAATTCACTAAAATATGCAAAAATCCAATTAGATTCAAGAAAAATATTCAGAAAACCCAAAACACGGTTGTTTGGTTCGAAAGCAATAAAATTAAAAACAAAAAAAAAAAAAACGAAATTAGAAAGGAGAAATACCTGATTTGTGAAGGATTGAGGGGTGAAAGGATGGATTTGGACAGGGGGGACCACTGTTCCAAGAAATCTGGGGGGAAGAAAATTTCAAAAAACCTTTGTTCGGTCCGTTTAAAAACAGTATCAGATTTGCAAGTGTCGACACTTCGGATTTGTCAAGTGTCGACACTTGGTCAGGTGTCGACACTTGACACTTTCCAAGTGTCGACACTTGGCCAAAAAGTTCGAGAAAATCCAAAAAAAATAGGAAAAATTTTGATAAAGTTTTGGGGTTTCAATCAAAAGGTTTTGAGCTTTAGGACTTAGGTAAAATGATACTAAGAGAGTTCTAGGAGAATGGATCAATGACACCTAACTCTCTTCTAATCAGATAGAATCTATCCTCACTCAAAGGCTTTGTAAACACATCAGCTAACTGATCATTAGTACAAACAAAATCAAGAATTACATTAGAGTTTTGTACATGATCTCTTATGAAATGATGTCTTATTTCATGTGTTTACTTCTTGAATGTTGCACATGATTTTTAGATAGGTTGATTGCACTAGTATTGTCACATCTTATGGGTGTCTTAGTTAGTTTAATGCCAAAATCTTCGAGTTGTTGTTTGATCCAGAGGATTTGAGCACAATAGCTCCCAGCTGCTATATATTCGGCTTCCACCGTAGATAGAGCAACTGAGTTCTGTTTCTTGCTACTCCAGGAGATCAAATTTACTCCAAGAAACTGATAGGTTCCACTAGTACTTTTACGATCAAGTTTACACCCAGCAAAATCAGCATCAGAATAAGCAATTAAATCAAATGAAGAATCTCTAGAGTACCATAAACCAATTTCAATTAAGCCAGATAGATATCTAAGTATGCGTTTAACAGCCAAAAGATGAGACTCTTTAGGATTGGACTGATATCTAGCACACATACAGACACTAAACATGATATCTAGCCTACTGGCAGTAAGATATAACAATGAACCAATCATGCCACGATATAATTTTTGGTCTATAGACTTACCTGATTCATCCTTGTCAAGTCTACATGTAGAGCTCATAGGGGTACCTAATGGCTTAGTGTTCTCCATCCCAGACTTCTTGAGTATTTCTCTTGTATTTTTATTGGTTGATGAAGATCCCCTCTTTGGTTTGCCTTATCTGGAGTCCGAGGAAGAAATTCAGTTCTCCCATCATGCTCATCTCGAACTCACCCTGCATTAATCTTGCAAAATCTTGACAAAGAGATTCATTAGTAGTACCAAATATTATATCATCAACATAGATTTGTACTACTAAGAGATCATCATTCTTTTTCTTTAAAAACAATGTTTATCTACATTACCTCTAGTAAAATCATTTTTCAGCAAAAAAGAGCTTAAACGATCATACCAAGCTCTTGGAGCTTGTTTTAATCCATATAAAGCTTTATGAAGTTTATAAACATGATTTGAAAATTCAGAACTTTCAAAACCAGGAGGTTGTTCAACATAAACTTCTTCTTCAATTAATCCATTTAAAAAGGCACTTTTAACATCCATTTGATATAGTTTAAAATTCATGAAATAAGAAAAAGCCAACAAAGCCTAATTGCCTCAAGTCTAGCCACAGGAGCAAAGGTTTCATCAAAATCTATCCCTTCCTCCTGATTGTATCCTTTGGCAACTAGTCTAGCTTTATTTCTAATTACTATTCCATTTTCATCAAGTTTATTTCGAAAAACCCATTTAGTCCCAATAATTGATGTGTTTGAAGGCCTATCCATTAGTGTCCAAACATTGTTCCTTTTAAATTGATTAAGTTCATCTTACATAGCATTTATCCAATTACTATCACATTCAGCTTCCTCAATAGTTTTAGGTTCAATTTGAGACACAAAAGCTAAGTAATCACGAATATTTCTAAGAGATGATCGAGTACTTACACCATTAGATGGATCACCTATAATTAGTTCTTTTGGGTGTCCATGAGCATACCTCCATTCTTTTGGCAATGGATCAACAGTTGATGTATTTTCATCACCTTGTGCTTGATCTCCGTCAGTGGTTTGATCATCATTCTGTTCCTTGGTAAGTCCTTCATTGTTGTTTATTTCTTCAGTTTTCTTGTTACTTGTTTCATCAAAAAGTACATCTTCTTTTCTTGAAGATTTTTGGTTAGTTTCATCAAATACCACATGAATGGATTCTTCAACAACAAGTGTCCTTCTGTTGAAGACCCTGTATGCCTTACTAGATGTGGAGTAGCCTAGAAAGACTCCCTCATCTGATTTGGCATCAAATTTACTTAGATTATCTTTACCATTGTTTAAGATGAAATAACGGCATCCAAAAACATGAAAATAACGGATTGGAGGTTTTCTACCCTTCCATAGCTCATAAGGGGTTTTCTTTAAAATCGGTCGAATTAAAACTCAATTTAAAATATAGCATGCAGTATTTATGGCTTCCGCCCAAAAGTATCTAGGTAAAGCATTTTCACAAAGCATGGTGTGTGCCATTTCTTCAAGAGTTCTATTTTTCTTTCTACTACCCCATTTTGTTGAGGTATCCTAGGTGCAGAAAAATTGTGATGAATTCCATTTTCAATATAGAATTTATTAAAATCGGCATTTTCAAATTCAGTTCCATGATCACTTCTTAAAGAAATTACTGAAACACCTTTTTCATTTAAAACTCTTTATGAAATCTAATAAATTCAGAAAACGTTTCATCTTTATGTGCTAAAAACATGACCCAAGTAAAACGTGAGAAATCATCTACAATGACTAGACCATACTTCTTACCTCCCAAACAAGATGTTCTAGTAGGCCCAAAGAGGTCCATATGAAGCAATTTCAAAGGTCTAGATGTAGAGATTACTCCTTTAGGTTTGAAAGAAGATTTTGTTTGTTTTTCAAGTTGACATGCACTGCAAATCTTATCTTTTTCAAAATTGAGTTTAGGCAAATCTTTTACTAAATTCTTTTTGCTAAGTTTTGAAATTAAATGCATGCTTGCATGTCCTAGTCTACGATGCCAAAGCCAACTAGTTTCATCGATCTTGGCTTCCATTGCCACTAGACATTGACCTTTCTGAATAGGGAGATCATCAAGATCAACCATATAGATATTGCCATGCCTATGACCGATGAACTTAATGCCATTGTCATCTAGACTAGAAACAATGCACAAAGAAGATTCAAAAACAACTTTAAAATTTTTGTCACAAATTGACTAATGCTAAGCAAGTTATGTTTTAATCCATCAACATATAAAACATTATCAATATAAGAGGTAGGGGTGATATGGATTTTACCAATACCGATAATTTTGTCCTTTCCATTATCACCAAAAGTTACATTGCCACCATTTTGATATGTGATTGATGAGAACTGCTCCACATCTCCTGTCATATGCCTTGAGCAACCGCTATCAAGGTACCACATTCTTTTCTTGTTGGTTGCAAGGCATACCTGCAATAAAGATCAAGTGGAGACTTTAGGTACCCAAGCCATCTTGGGTCCTTTTGGTTAGTGGCATTGGTTCTTTTGGAACCCAAACTTTCTTAGTGTTTTCAATTTTCTTTTGTTGCACATATAAGATTTATGTCCTTTAACACCACAAGTATAGCATGTAATTGATGAAGATGCAGGCACAAAGAAATTTTTAAAGAGTTTCTGTTTCTTATGAGTTCTGAATCCTAATCCAGCTTTGTCAAATACTGCTCTTTGGTTATTTAATAGTAAATTTAATTTTCAGAACTTTAAGTAAATTTTTCAACAAAAGATTTTAGTTTTTCGATTTCTACTTTATATCTTTTATTTTCTATTAAAATTTCTTTGTTTATCTTGACAATTTTCATTTGAAAGTAAGTTACTTTTCTTTTCAAATATATCCTTTTCTTTTTCAAGAGCCATAATCTTATCATTTAAGTTTTATTTTGTATTAGAAGGTATTCATTTTTATTTGAAAGTTTGTTGTTTGTTTTAGCTAGTTCCAGATTTTGCTTCTTTAAGTCTTTATGTTTTGACTTTAATTTTTGAAATTCTATGACTAGTTCATCAAAAATCTTATGAAGCTCATCAAAAGATAATTCATTTTCGGTTTCAGAACAAACCTCTTCTTGATCGGCCATCAGATAGAAATTTGCTACTTCCTGCTGTTCTTCCTCAGAGCTGGAGTCTTCACTTTCACTCCAGGTTGCCATCATGGCCTTCTTTCTTAGCTTTCTTCTGCTTTTCTTTAACAAGGGGCAGTCTACCTTGAAATGCCCGGGTTTCTTACACTTAAAACATGTAGGCTGCTCTCCTTCTTTTCCTTGTCTTTTTCCTTACTCGGCTCACCTTTCAGAGGTTTCTTTTATAGTTGAACTTTTTCTTCCTCATAAACCTTCTGAATTTCCTTGCTAACATAGCCATTTCATCTTCTTCGTCATCCTCTTCAGAGTCTTCGCTTGAGTCCTCTCTGGTAGTAGATTTGAAAGCGATCGTCTTTTTCTTTTTATCCACCTCTCCGTTCTTTTGTTTGAGGGATAACTCATAAGTCATCAAGGAACCCAACAATTGTTCCAGCGGGAGAGTGTTGACATCTTTAGCTTCTTCAATTGCAGTGACCTTTGCATCCCATGAAGCTGGTAGAGACCTGAGAAGTTTATTCACAAGTTCACCATTAGAAATTATTTTTCCTAAACTTCTCATGCCATTAACAATGTTTGTGAACCTAGTATACATCTCACTGATAGACTCAGTAGGTTCCATTTTAAACATCTCATATGTGTGAATTAGCATGTTAACCTTGGTGGTCTTCACTTGGTGTGTACCCTCATGGGTAACCTCAAGTGTATCCCAAATCTCCTTTGCGGAGAGACAGTTTGATATTCTATTAAACTCACTAGGATCAAGAGAGAAAAATAAAAGGTTCATTGCCTTAGCATTGAGCTCAATTTGCTTAATGTCATTCTCATCCCAATCATCTTTCATTTTTGGAGTGAGAATGCCATTAATCATCATTGTAGGCTGATGAGGACCTTTTACTATTGTTCTCCATAAATTATAATCAAGAGCTTGTATAAATATGCGCATGCGTGTCTTCCAGTATGTGTAATTTGTGCCATTAAAAAGTGGGGGTCGGTTTGAAGCTTGACCTTCAACAATACCCATACCTATTGGGGCTGCCATGATCTTTTACTCAAGATCCTTGGACCTACAAGAGAGTACTGGAGCTCTGATACCACTTGTTGCCCAGAAATGGAGCCCAAGAGGGGGGGGGGGTGAATTGGGTCTTTTAAAAATTTAACACAATAAAATGAAGGTCTAGTGGTGCTTGTGAGCAGTAATAGATTAGATGCAAGATGATAACAATTAATTAAAGAATACGAGAGAAAAAGAGCAATCACACACAAACACAAAGTTTATAGTGGTTCGGTGCAAACCTAGCACCTACATCCACTCCCCAAGCCATCCTTGGGAATTCCACTATAATCCATACTAGATTACAGTTGACTTGTTTTTCACAAGGCTCACAAGTCAAAACCTAAGTTGGTTTTGTCACCTAGGCTCACCAACAAACCTAAATACTTGTTTTGTCTTCGGGCTCACAAGTTAACCCTAGTTGGTTTTAACACTTTGGCTCACAAACAAACCATAATAACCTTCTTTCAAGACACCCTTGAAAGCAATGTCAAATCATAATAAAACAGATATGAAATTTAAAAGCTACAACAAACTCTCTTCAAGAGTAGATTGGAATCTTTGAAGCTCAAAAGGATGCTTTGTCTTTACTCTTCTTCAAGTTGCCTCTTTTTGGAATGTAGTAAGGTTGAGCTTGTAGGCTTTTCAGTGGAATCAAGCTAGAAGAGACTTTTGATTTGAAGTTTGGAGAGAATATTGGCTTTATGGCTTTTGAGTGGACTTGAATGCTCTTGAATAGACTTCTCTTCACTTCTCTCTTGCTTTCTCTTCTTTTTCTTGCTTTAAAATGAGGTTGGTGGAGATTAAATACACCAAAAACCTTCTAAAAATGGTTTGTGACCGTTGGAGCATTGGAAATAGCCGTTTGGAGCTTGAAAACCAACTTCTGCAAGCCAGAAAAATAAATCCGTTAGAGCTATCAGGCTGCAAGTGTCGACACATGGCTGTCAGGTGTCGACACTTGATTTCTGGGAGTCGACACTTGAACATTCAAGTGTCGACACTTGATGCACAGGTGTCGATACTTGATACAAAAATCCTCGAATCAACAAAGTTCTGTATTTTCAAAAATCTCAGGCCTTGAGTCGACACTTGGAACCTAAGTGTCGACACTTGGTGTCGACACTTGAATATAGGTGTCGACACTGGCGTGCCAAGGATTTTTGTCCGTGCCAAATGCTGAAGTGTCGACACTTGACTGTCCAGGTGTCGACACTTGAGACTGAAAACATCCAGATTCAAGTGTAAATGCCTCGAAATCAAAACTAAAATTCATGAACACATAAACACATAATAGTTAAACAATTATAAGCCCTTTTTCAATGAAGAGGATGCCCGGATATGTGAGAATTGCTCCGTGCCATTGCGTGCCATACACCATGAGCTTTTGGAATTTTGAGGTGCTTTCTTCCTGAAAACTCATAACTTGAAATCCTCATTAGAATACAATATGCACTCAATGTTTTGTTATTCATCAAAATCACTGGGTGGAGCCAACAGTTTCAGATCTTCTTCTTTTTACTATAAAAAGATATTCTGAGTGTTCTTCCACTTCTCTCTCCCTCAATTTAGGACAAGACTTGTCTTGTTAAGACAAGGTCTTTTCTACTAGGACAAGGATTAGTTTTAGGATATAAGCCTAAGGGGTCCTAGAGGTGGGCTGTCCTAAAACCAAGAGTGATTTAGGATTGTGTCCATAAAGCCCTACAGTAGGTTAGGGTATCCTACAGTGTTCAAAGCTCAAAAGGCTGACAAAAGAGTTCTGTTGAAGCAAGCAACCCCGGTAGGGATTCTTCCTTGGTACCATTCTCATGTGGATCACCGTTGGAGGGCTTGAACTTGTGAGCCTCATGGAAAAGATTGGATTTCAGCAATTCAGGTATGTATTCTGACTTCATTTATGTTTTGTTGATTGGTATTGCATAAGGAGTTTCTGGGAATTAGTGTTTTCTAGCCATATTAGGGTTTCATGGTTAGAATTTTATTTTGAAATCACTTCTACATGCTGCATGATTCCCGGCACCCTGGTAGAATTTTCATCAGTGGTATCAAAGCCCTCCTTGTGGCATACCAATTATGAATCATTTTTGAAGTTCATGATTTCCACATATCGAGTCGACCCGACTCAAATCCTGTCATGTCGACTCTACCAGAATCTTGTGATTAATATGTTAGATTTATGGTTTCTTCATGAAAAAGGCATGTTAATGCATTGATATGAAATTTTGCATATTAGGATAGTATGTTTAATTTCTATTTTTTCATGAAATACATGTTATCATTTCAAGTATGAAATTATGCATGTTGATTGAACCAAGTAACTGCTTTGGATTGGGGTTGCCATAGTTATCCGGTCATAGGAGTAAAGTAGGGTGTAGAAAGCCCACTAGGTCCATTCTATGGATTTCCTATGGTGTGTAGGGGTGCAACTTTATGGTAATTCCCATGAATGAGTGAGATGAACGGTATTTTACATTAATCATGTCATGTTTTGCATATTAGGGTAATATGCGTGTTATCATGCTATGCATATTAGGGTAATATGCTTGTTGTCATGTAATGCTTTGCATATTAGGACGATATGCATGATGACATGAAATGTTCTTCATATGTTAGAGTTATATGCAATATGTTTATATTTGTTATAAACATAGTTATCATGTTTATGTTTATACTTGTAGTTATAAATGTAATTATCATGATAGTATTTAGAATGTGTTTTTGAGACCATCAAAGCCCTCATAAAAATCATATTTAGTCATAGTAAAAAAACTTAGTCATGATGCAAAACCGATTAGGGTTTGATCAATCGATTGGTGTCTAGGCAAGTGGTTCTGGGAAGCTAAAGGGAATGAGGTTTTTAATTGGTTCCATTGTCTAACCTGGCCAATTTAATTGGTGTCTAAGGAAAGCAACACGGGGACCCCCTCACCCCTTCCATTTACCTAGCTAATTTGGTCATATCTAAACCTTAACTTGAGAATGCTAATTGATTATGGATACTATAATTTGCCTTCCTTCATGCTAAGCCAAATTAATATCAAAACTATAGTAGGTTTGTTGTGTAACACAAGATCTACTCTAGGATTTGATATGAAATTTGTATTGGTGCACTTAGTGCTTTATGGCATGGTTGAAATTGTTGCTTTGTTGTATAACACAAGGGCAACAATTATCAATTATAGCTATATAGAAATGAAGGGTTTGACTAAACTAAGATATTATAGTTTGTTGTGTAACACAAGACTATAAGTGTCTTAGAGGCAAAGATAATTGTTGAGAATTGCACGGGTTGCAATTGGAAAGTAAGTCTTACCTTTGAACTTATTAGTGTTTGTTGTGTAACACAAGGCACTAATGAGAAATTAGGATCTCAACCCCACTAAAGAAACCGGAAAAGTTTCTCGCTTACCAAAGTTGAGGGTTATGGTATTTGAAGAAAATAGTGGGAGACATAATTAGATAGAAAGTCCTTATCCAGTTATGGATGTCATCTTGAGTGGTCTGCTGATATTGTTCTTTAATTAAATATAGGACATTTATTTTTATGGCTTCAAATTTATCATTGCATGGCATCTTGGATGCTAATAAGTTAACCAATTCAAACTATGTGGACTGGTTGAGGAAGAAGGATGATGGAGCCTGTTCCCATTGTAGCATGTTTGGGCATTGGAAGAAGGATTGCAAGACTTGTCTTGCAAACGTGAAGCTAGATGCAAGTGGTGCATCTAGGGGTTTTGTATATGATATAAACTAATTTATCATTGAGTGAATCTATTTCTAATTCATGGGTATTGGATACCGCATGTTGGTCATATATTTGTAAATCTTTACAAGGACTCCACAGAATTAAAAATTTGAAGAAAGGTGACTTCAAATTATATGGAGCAAGTAGAGAACCCATATATGTTGAAGCTATGGGCACCTATCTTCTGTTATTACCTTCGGGTAATATCATAAGGTTGGAAGAATGCTACTATGTGCCAAATATTGTAAGAAACATTATTTCAATATCCTTGTTGTTACAATAAGGATATGAAATAAGTGTAAAGAGCAGTGGCTGCTCTATTCTTTATAATAATAAATATTTGGACATGGATCTTTTATAAATGGTCTTCTAACTTTGCAACTCAATGATAATATTTTTCTTGTTGATGATAAGAAGAGAAAAAGAGATAATGATAATGTCACTATCTCTGGCACTGCCGGTTAGGTCATATCAATGAGTCGGAGATAAACAAGTTAGTCAAAGAGGATTACTTTGACCTTGATGATTTTCAGTTATTAGGAACTTGTGAGTCTTGCCTCAAAGAGAAAATAACCAAGTCTCCATTCACTGGATATGGAGAAAGGGCAACTGAATTGTTAGGTCTTGTACATACTGATGTATGTGGGCTTATGTCAACTCAGGCCAGAGGAGGATATTTTTATTTCATCACTTTTATTGATGATTTATCAAGGTTTGATTATGTGTATCATATGAAACACAAGTCCAAAGCTTTTGATAAGTTTAAAGAATATCAGAGTATGGTTGAAAGACAAACTGGACTTAGTATTAAAGCTCTTTGGTCTGATCGAGGAGGGGAAAACTTGTTTAGTGAGTTTTTGAACCATCTCAAGGACAAAGACATTATTTCTGAATGGACCCCTCCTTATACATCCTAGTTAAATGGAGTGGCAGAAAGGAGAAATCGTACCTTGTTGGACATGGTGAGGTCCATGATGAGCTTCACAGATCTTCCCATTTCCTTCTGGGGACATGCCTTGGAGACTACTTCATATATATTAAATAGGGTTCCATCTAAGTCAGTAAGTAGCACTCCATTTGAGTTATGGAATGGTAAAAGACCAAGTCTTAAGTACTTAAAGATTTGGGGTTGCCATGCTTATGTCAAGAATAACTTTGGACATAAGTTAAGTTCTAGGGTTGATAAGTGTAGGTTTGTTTGTTACCCAAAAGAAGGTAAGGGATACCTTTTTTTTTATAATGCTACTGAGCAAAAGATAATTGTCAGTAAGCATGCTATATTCTTGGAACAAGAGTTAATCCAAGAAGGATGTAGTGATTCTTCACTTGAGTTGTGTGAAGAGCAGAACCAACAAACCGATGAGCCTTCAAGTAAACTTCCTCAACCAGTGGTTCTTGTGGGTCAAGAACAGCCACAATACACACCTCCTCTCCGAAGGTCAGAGAGGGTGCGAGGAGCACCTCTCAGATATGGCTTCGTCATCGGTAATGACAATGAAGCCAGTATCATACAGGATGATGATCCTGTTTGGAAGCTGTCGAGAGTAGGGACTCCGATAAGTAGCTTGGTACCATGAAATCTGAAATGGACTCCATGTATTCCAATCAGGTTTGGACCTTGGTAGATCCACCTAAAGGAATTAACCCGATAGGGTGTAAATGGGTATTCAAGAAGAAGATTGGAGCATATGGTCAAGTTGAGACCTATAAGGCTAGGCTGGTAGCAAAAGGTTTTATACAAAAACATGGTGTAGACTATGATGAAACCTTTTCTCCAGTAGCTATGCTTAAGTCCATTTGGATACTGCTTGCCATAGTAGCATACCATGATTATGAGATCTGGAAAATGGATGTAAAGATTGCTTTCCTCAATGAAAACCTTGAAGAAGAAGTCTATATGTCACAGCCAGAGGGGTTTGTCTCAAGCGGGAGACCAAACCAGGTATGCAAGTTAAAGAAGTCCATTTATGGACTTGAGCAAGCATCAAGGAGTTGGAACATCCATTTTGATGAAACAATCAAAGGATTTGGTTCTATATATACCAGGCCTGATGTTGCTTATGCCTTGGGCATAGTGAGCAGGTTTCAGGCAAATCCAGGAGAGGATCATTGGAAAGCTGTGAAAAATATTCTTAAGTACCTGAGAAGGACTAAAGATGTTTTTCTAGAATATCTAAGATCTGAGTTGAAACTAGAAGGCTATACAGATTCTAGTTTTTCAATCAGATCCAGATGATAGCAAATCCATATCGGGGTTGTCTTCACCCTGAATGATGGTGCAGTGAGTTGGAAGAGTACCAAGCAGCCTACTGTTGCTGACTCAGTCACTGAGGCAGAGTATATAGCTTCTAGTGAAGCCACAAAGGAAGCTGTCTGGATGAAGAAATTCATCATAGAATTGGGCGTGGTTCCGAATGTACAACAACCAGTGCCATTATACTATGATAACACTTGGGCAGTTACACAAGCTAAGGAACCAAGGTCTCATCACAAGTCCAAGCACATTCTAAGACAGTTCCATCTCGTTCGAGAGATCATTGAAAGACATGATGTTACCATTGAACGAGTTGACACAAAGAACAATAAAGTAGACCAATTCACTAAAGCATTAGCCAAGCAGTATTTAGATCGCCACTTGGATTTTATGGGCATAAAGTATAAGGGTGATTAGCTTTAGTGCAAGTGGGAGTTTGATAGAAAAATGCCCTAAGAGCCAATCATTGTTTGGGCCTTTTTTTTATAAACTTCTAACTTATGTATAACATCATTATTTATAATAAAGGCATTGTATTCATCATATACTGCTGTGTCATATTTTTGACTATGTTGAACCCCATAGAGTAGGGTAATGGAATTAGGGTTATGATAAAATAACCGTGAGACCTAATTCCTATAAACCCTAATCTAGAATGTTCCTAGTCATTGGACCATTGATTCGGGGATCGATTAGTTCGGTAAGACTAGCTTATCCTATGTATGCTCAGTTGATGAGGGTGGTTGGTCTCACAGCCACTTGTGTAGAGACACTAATATAAGGATAAGGGTGCTCATTAGGTTATGAGTACACTGAACTGATCCGCACCGGGACTATCTTATGGAAGTCTTACTCCTTGTCAAAAGATAGGTCCCAGAGTAGAAGTTGTAAATGTGATATTCAGACCTGAGGTCACCATGGTTCCTTGTGCACACTAAACCATACTTTGGTTCATACTCATTCATGGCATTGCAACATGTACGGGGTATTCTGGGTATGGTGGAAGGTGTACGAAGGATGTGAGTGGACCAACAAGGAATTGATCAAACCTGGTAAGAGGATATGTTATCCCATGTAATCTCTTCGATGAGTGACTCAAGGAATATTTGCAAAGTTGGATGAGATTAGAAGTGGCTTCTAATCAGTCATCAGTTGAGTCTTCATGATCAAGCTGAGTCTGTTGGCTTGTCCAAGCCCAGAGGTAGTTGAGGTAGCGGTCGAACTATAGCCCAGGCTGGACCAATTCACTTAGGATTTTCTTCCCAAGTATTGGTCCGTCAGCTTGTCCGGACTCAAAGAGAGTGCAGGTGGGCGAAGGACCGTAGCTCAGGCCGGACCAAGCTACTCTAGGATTTTTACCCTAAGTGTTGGTCTGTCGGCTTGTCTGATCCCAGAGATAGTGCTGGTCGGAATCGAACTTTTCGAGAGTGGGCTGCCCTAGAGCCTTTGCTGACCGGAGTTGGACTTTTGGAGGTGGGCTACCCTAAAGCATTTGCCGACCGGAGTCAGACTTTTGGAAGTGGGCTGTCCTAGAGCCTTTGCTGATCGGAGTCAGACTTTTGGAAGTGGGCTACCCTAGAGCCTTTGTCGATTGAAGTCAAACTTTCAGAAGTGGGCTGCCCTAGAGCCTTTACCGATCGGAGTCAGACTTTTGAAGGTGGGCTGTCCTAGAGCCTTTGCCGACCGAAGTTGAACTTTCGGAAGTGGGCTGCCCTAGAGCCTTTGTCGACCAGTGTCGGACTTTCGAAAGTGGGATGCCCTAGAGCCTTTGCCGACCGGAGTTGGACTTTCAAAAGTGGGCTATCCTAGAGCCTTTGCCGACCAAAGTCGGACTTTCGGAAGTGGGCTACCCTAGAGCCTTTATTGACCAGAGTCAGACTTTTGGAAGTGGGCTGCCCTAGAGCCTTTGCCGACTAGAGTCGGACTTTCGAAAGTGGGCTTCCCTAGAGCCTTTGCCAATCGGAGTCGAACTTTCAAAAGTGGTTCATAAAGAAGAGTTGTGGACTTTATTGATAATACTTGTGAAGGTTGTCTACATTCCATGAGCGTGCTATCTACCGACCGTCCAAATGCTCAAGTCGGTGGGTTCCGGCCCAGATTACTTCAATGACTCGATAAGGTCCTTCCTAATTTGTGAAAATCTTTCCTTGCTTGGTCGATCTCGAAATCTCCATCCTCCGCAAGACTAGATCTCTGACCCGAAAAACTAACGGCTTGACCCATGAGTTGTAATATTTTGCCATTTTCTAATGGTAGGTCACCATCTTCAGGCTTGTTCGGAGTATAGTTTCTTCAAGTAGGTCCAGGTCAGCCCTTCGCTGCTCAGAGTTAGTCGGTTCGGCACAGTGGTCAATCTGTAGGGATTGCAGAGAGATCTCAACGGGGATGACGGCTTCACTTCCATAAGTAAGGTTGAATGGAGTCTCCCCGATCACCGTTCGGGCAGTCATCCAATATGCCCATAGCACTGAGTGGAGTTCTTCTGCCTAAAGCCCTTTGGCTTTGTTTAGTCAGGTCTTCAGCCTATGTAGGATCGTCCGATTGGTGACCTGAGCTTCTCCATTAGACTGAAGATGAACGATTGACGTTAGTTGATAGGAGATATGATATTGCTGACAGAAGTCCCGAAACTTAGAGTTGTCGAACTGTCTTCCATTATCGATAATGATTGTCTGTGGAATGCCAAACCATAATACCATTTCGGACGAAGCTCTCCACTTTGGCCTCCATTATTTTTGCCAACGGTTCAGCCTCCACCCATTTGGTGAAGTAGTCAATGGCCATAACTAGAAATTTCCATTGCCCGGACGCCGGGGGAAAGGGCCCCAAGATATCCATCCCCCACTGTGCGAACAGCCATGATGCAGTAATCGGAGTCAGCTGGTTGGTAGGTCTCCTTTGGATAATGGAGTATCTTTGACATGCGTCGCACCTTCAAATGAAGTCCAACGCGTCTTTTTGAATAGTAGGCCAATAGTACCCCTGTCGGATGATCTTGTAGGCTAGGGACCTTCCTCCAAGGTGGTCATCACAATGCCGACATGGACTTCTCTGAGTGCTTAATCTGCATCGGTCGGCCCCAAACACTTCAGTAGCAGTTGTGAGAATGACCGCTTGTATAGGATGCCATCAAGGATGACGTACTTGGAGGCCGTCCAGCGCACTCACTTGGCCTCAGCCAAATCTTCCAGAAGAGTCCCTTTGACCAGGAAAGCAAGAATTGGTTCCATCCAAGAAGCTTCTTGTTCCACTTGGTGGACCTCGGTCGGCTCTTCCATAACACTTGGATGCTGTAGATGCTCCACGAAGGTTCGATCGGAGGTACTGGTGGCGGCCGTAGCCAACCGTGATAGAGCATCCACCCAAGAGTTTTGCAGTCGGGGTATATGGAGGATTTCAAAGAATTAGAGCCAAGAGATGAAGTTTTGTACCTTGCTTAAGTATTTGGCCAGGGTCGGGTCCCTTGCTTCGAATTCACCCTTCACTTGATTGATCACCAGCTGGGAGTCAGGGAAGGCTCTCACCCTGCTGATGCCTAGTTCATGGCGATTCGCAATTCTGCAAGGAGGGCTTCATACTCCGCCTGATTGTTTGACACTTGTAATAAGAAATACAATGCATACTCCAGGCTTTCTCCATCTGGGTCAGCTAAGATCAGGCTAGCCCCATAGCCTGCAAGGTTGGATGGTCCATCCATATGGTGGGTCTAGGCTAGTTTAGCTTCATAGATGGCGTTAGCTTCAGGTGCTTCGGTTGTTTGAGGGGATGCATCTTGCTTCCATGTGCATTCTACAATGAAGTCAGCAATTACCTAGGCCTTCAAAGCAGACCATGACTGAAAAGAGATGTTGAACTCACCAAGTTTGATGGCCCACTTGGTGAGCCGATCGGATGTGTCCGGACTCCGAAGGATTGCTTTAAGTGGTTGGTCGGTCATCACCACAATCGGATGCACTTGGAAGTACGGTTGGAGCTACTTAACAGATATAACCAAAGAATGAACCAATTTTTGCATCTTGGGGTATCTTGTTTCGGCATCATGGAGGACTCTACTGATATAATAAATAGGCTTCTACTGACCGTCTTCTCCGATCCGCATGAGGACAGTGCCGACCGCCTCATCAGATGCTGACAGGTAGAGATATAAAGGCTCCCCCTCTGTCGATTTGGCCAGTAACAGGGGATTCTTCAAATATTCTTTTAGTGCTTCAAAAGCTGACCGACATTCGTCAGTCCAAATGAAATTTTCTGACCAATGCAAGGTCTTGAAGAATAGCAGGGACTTTTCAACCGAACGGGAGATGAAATGACTGAGGGAGGCAATTTGACCTGTGAGCTCTTGCACCTGCTTCTTGTTGGTTGGATGTGCCATCTTAATGACGGCCATTATCTTGTCAGGGTTCACTTCAATTCCTCTCTGTGTGACCAAGAAGCCGAGAAATTTGCCAGAAGTTATCCTAAAAGTATACTTCATGGGATTCAGCTTCATCCGATGATGTCTGAGTGCATCAAAGGATTCCTGCAAGTCTTTGATGTGGTCGGCTTTGTGGAGGCTCTTTGCTACCATATCATCTACATAAGCCTCCATATTTCTACCTAGCTATCCTTCGAATACTCGGTTAATCAGTCTTTGGAAGGTGGCACCGGCATTCTTCAAGCCGAAGGGCATCATCCTATAACAGTACAAGCCTTTGTCGGTAATAAAGGCAGTCTTCTCTTCATCCTCTGGGTGCATCCTGACTTGGTTATAGCCAGAGAAGGCATCCATAAAGCTAAGAAGCTAGTGGCTAGCCATAGCATCTACCAGCTGATCAATCTTTGGTAGGGAGAAACTATCCTTCGTACAAGCCTTATTAAGGTCGATGTAATCCACACAGATCCTCCACTTCCCGTTAGCCTTGTTCACCATAACAACATTTGCCAGCCATTCAAGATAGTGGGCTTCCCTAATGAAGCCAGCATCGGAGAGCTTCTTTACTTCTTCATTGATGTCTCTTTGCCTTACAGTGGTGAAGCTCCTCTTCTTCTGTCGAACGGGCCTGTAGGTCAGATCCACCTTGAGCTGGTGAGTAATGACATCCGACAGTATGCTTGGCATGTTCGATGCCGATCAAGCAAAGACATTGATGTTACTTTTGAGGAAGTCGATCAGCTCTGACTTGAGGTCTTCGCTGAGGGAGCTTCTGATCCGGAGAACTTTGGTGGGGTCATCCTCTTGAGGGGGACAATTAGGATTTTTTCATCCGACTGACCATGGCCATTGGCGTCAGCCATTGGGTCAAGCTGCTCCAGAGTAGGATGGCCTTCTGACTGCTGGTTCAAAATAGTTAAACACTGCCTGGCCATCCGATGGTCTCTCCTCATAACTCTGACCCCATTCCTAGTTGGAAACTTTGCCAACAGATGATAAGTGGACACGATGGCTCGGAACTTATTGAGGGCCGGTCGGCCCAAAATGGCATTATAAGCCGAGGTCATCCGGACGACCATAAAGTTGATGGAAAGAGTTTTCTGGAAGGGCTTCATCCCGATCATCATAGGGAGAACTATTTTCCCTTCAACTCTGATGGAATTACCTCCGAAACCCATCAGCAACATGGGGGATTCATGCAGCATGGACCTAGATAAGTTCATTCTCATAAAAGCATCTTACAATAATACCTCCATGGAGCTTCCATTATCAATAAGTATCCTTCTTACATCGTAGTTGGCAATTACTATTGACACGACTACAGGATCATTTTCAAAAACATGGGACTCCAGGAGGTCTTCATCGGAGAAGGTGATTGCATTAGAGCCCCTGGGCCTCTTGACAATATCCAGACCATCTTCATAGCTCCACTCGGACTATCGATGCAGCATGCCGACATCCTTTCCAGTCGGCCATTGGTTGGGACGCTCCGCTTCCTCTAGAGGGTTTCTGGTGTTTAAGGTTTTGGTCCGATCCCGATGGGGTCGGACATATTTGTGCAGGTACCCCCTCCAGATGAGGTCTTCAATGGCATCCTTCAGCTACAGGCATTCCTCAGTGCTGTGCCCATGGTCCTTGTAGAATCGACATAATTTATCTCTGTTTCTGCATGCAGGGGGCCCCTCATTGGTTGAGGCCTTTGAAGGAAGTCTCGTTCTCGATCTTCAAAAGGATTTTCTCCCTTGGAAGTGAGAGGGGCGTGTAGGTCTCAAACCTCCTAGGGAAGTCCTTCAGCTTTGAACTTCGGTGCTGGGCTGATCGGTTGCTGTCATTCGGAGGTCAGAATTTAGGAGACTTGTTGCTCTACTTCTTGGGGGCCAGTCTCCCCTTTGCCTGGCACCAGCTGGCCGCTTGTTCTTTCACTAGGGTGTATTTCTGTGCCCTGGTCAGGAGTTCACTGTAGCTTGTCAAAAATCTTTTGTCCAGGAAGAAAGCCTGGATGAGCAGAGCCCTCGCTTGAAGGCTGACATAGCTACGTCTTCATTTAGATATGAGATCTCCATGGCCGCTGAGTTGAAATGGGCCATGAAATCCCGGAGAGTCTCTCCCTCCTTTTGCTGTACGAGGAAGAGGCAGTCGATGTTCCTTGGGATCCGACTGCAGGTCCTGAAATGGGAAAGTAAAAGGTTTTCAAGCTAAGGAAAAGAGTAGATTGTACCTGGTCAGATGGTATTAAACCACATATGAGCGGCCTTCTTCAGGATTGCTGGGAATGCGATATAGTGGAGGGCATCGGAGGCACCCTGTACCATCATGTGGGCCTTGTAGGTGCCCAGATGGTCTAGCAAGTCGGTGGTGCCATCGTAAGGGTCCACCTGAGGGATTTTGAAGTGGTGGGGAATAGTCTCTGCCAGAATCTCGTTGGAGAATGGGGAATGGGAATCGTATACCTGCCCCCCTTCGGCCTTTTACCGGTGAGCAATTTCTACAATGCACTCCTCCATACACAAAATCTTGCTGGTGTAGTCTCTCGGGAGTTTGGCGATAGGCCAAATGCCAGTAGGGATGGATTCGGTGAAGGATGGCAAAGTAGATCTTGCCCTCTTACCATCGGCACGAGCCCCCAAGGATCTTCGGGGCTCTACGGTGGCACGAGAATAATGCTGGGGGACCTCCGGCTGTGGTCTTCCCTCAGCAACAGTTGGAGGATTAGTGCAGGAAGCAGCTAGCGATTATTGTCGGTTGTTAGCCATCTCCTGGAAATGTAGAATCACGGTGGTTAGCATTTCAATGCGGTTCATTAACATTTGGAACTGCTGTAGTTCCAGAGTAATGGTAGGCTCAGCGACAATAGCAGTGGCGTCATTGATGCGGGACACAGACTCGATGTAACCTTGGATTATTTGGGAAAGGGAAAACACCTAAGCAAACTAGGACCGTGGGAGGGCTAAGAAGCCTCTCGAGACTTGGGTGACACTGAAAACTAAAATCCTAAAACAGCTGATCTCTTTTGTTTTCAAATTTCTTTGGTGGAGGTGGCGAAGGAAAGATGGAGATGGGAGATTGGAAACAAGAACTCATGGCCCTGGGACTCACTCTAACTGGGAGACGCACATAGAAAGTCAGGGGTCAAAGCATAAAGATACCCTCCCGAGGGATCAAAGCACATAGCTACCCTCCCGAGGGATCAAAGCACTAGCTACCCTGAGCTCTCATCGAGCCCATCATCCACATAGTAGGGCTCTCATAGAGGCCGCTAGGGTGACTCTCAATGGACACGAGGGATAAAGAGACAAGATAGGGGATAACTAGGATGCTCGAACCCATCATCCACAAAGTAGGACTCTCACACCCCCCAACGAACCCATTATCC
This sequence comes from Areca catechu, assembly GCA_021397845.1. Taxonomy (NCBI): domain Eukaryota; kingdom Viridiplantae; phylum Streptophyta; class Magnoliopsida; order Arecales; family Arecaceae; genus Areca; species Areca catechu. The sequence goes on along the minus strand of CM038052.1, from coordinate 129,599,768 downwards.
ACATAATAGGGAACGAAGGCAAACGGGCCTCAGCCTAGAACCAGAACCAGAACCAATGGAGAACACAAAAATTTATATCAAATCATAATTATTATAGGGGGAGAGGGGGCCTTTATATAGAAAAACCAAAACCCTCAGTTTCTTAGCCTTAAGAAAACTAAAAAAAGAAAATAAATTCCATCAAAATTCATGTTGCATCAAAAGTGGGGCTGATATGCTCTGAGAAGTGTGTCGGCTTGATGATCTGCATTGAAAAGCATGCTGCTTGGACTGCTCTAGAAAGCATGCGGAAGCACCTCACGGACGAGCATAGAGGGAGGGAACCAACTCCGGCGGGGCACCGACGGACGGTCGGGAAGCGGGCGGCAGACGGGGCTGGCGGATGGTGAACGACGGACGTTCAGATGGTGGGATGGTGGAAAGTGGCTGGGTGGCAGCACAGGGGGTGGCATAGCACGCCCAGGGCATGCCGTTTGGTCGGCCATGGCTGTGGGGGACCCCCTAGGTGCCGGCGAGGCAGTTGGCGGCCGGCAAACGACCGGACGGTGAGTTTGGCGGGACAGCGATGGCGACGGCAAGCGGCAATGGCAGGCGGCTGCGTAGGGATGGCACGGTCGCATGGTCACGCACGGGCGGACCGTTCGACTTCCCTCGGGCATGGGGCCCAAGGGCCCTCCGACGACCGGGCATGAGCTGGCGGGCGACGGGCGGGAGGCTGGTGGCATGCCGGTGGCGACGGCAGTGGCCGTGGGGTGGTGGTTGGTCTTCCCATGGGCCGTCCCTTCATCTTCCATGGGCCGGGGTAGCGAACGCCGGGTTTTCGACGAGGGTGGGGCTGGCGTGGGCCGGCGGTAAGCTGGCGGGGGCGGCCGGGGGTCGGGTAGCCCGGATCTGGGGCTGGTGGCAGTGGCGGCTAGGGTTCGGGAGTTTAAAAGAAATTAACGGGAGAAGGATGGAGGAGATGGAATAAGGCTGGAATAACTCGGGAATAAACCAAGAATAAAACTAGAATAGTGGGGATAGGTGGAATAGCAGGAATAGGAAAATTAAAAAAATGTGAGAAAATTTAAAAAAAATGGAAAAAAAATACCCAGACGATGGCTGGATCCCCATTATTCTCCTCGACCATGAAGAACTCGACTTTGTCGAATTCAAAAAATGGAGCACACCCTAATCCACAACTCGCTCTGATACCAAATGATGCGGGACACAGACTCGATGTAACCTTGGATTATTTCGAAAGGGAAAACACCTAAGCAAACTAGGACCGTGGGAGGGCTAAGAAGCCTCCCGGGACTAGGGTGACACTGAAAACTAAAATCCTAAAATAGCTGATCTCTTTTGTTTTCAATTTTCTTTGGTGGAGGTGGCGAAGGAAAGATGGAGAAGGGAGATTGGGAACTGGAACTCATGGCCCTGGGACTCACTCTAATGGGGAGACGCACATACAAAGTCAGGGGTCAAAGCATAAATCTACCCTCCCGAGGGATCAAAGCACATAGCTATCCTCCCGAGGGATCAAAGCACCAGCTATCTTGAGCTCTCATCGAGCCCATCATCCACATAGTAGGGCTTTTATAGAGGCCGCTAGGATGACTCTCAAAGGATACGAGGGGATAAAGAAGATGAGATAGAAGATAACTAGGGTGCTCGAACCCATCATCCACAAAGTAGGACTCTCACACCCACCAACGAATCCATTAACCACATAGTAGGGAACGAAGGCAAACGGGCCTCAGCCCAGAACCAGAACCAGAACCAATAGAGAATCCAAAAATTTATATCAAATCATAATTATTACAGGGGGAGAGGGGGCCTTTATATAGAAAAACAAAAACCCTCAATTTCTTAGCCTCTAAGAAAACTAAAAAAGGAAAATAAATTACATCAAAATTCATGTTGCATCAAAAGTGATGCTGATCTGCTCTGAGAAGCATGTCGGCTTGATGATAAGTACTGAAAAGCGTGCTACTTGGACTGCTCCGAAAAGCATGTGGAATCACCTCATGGATGTGTACAAAGGGAGGGAACCAACTCTAGCGGGGCACCGACAGACGACCGGGAAGTGAGCGGCGGACGGTGAACGACGGACGGCCAGATGACTGGACGGTGGCAAGTGGCTGGGTGGCCACACAGGGGGTGGCACGGCATGCCCAGGGCGTGCTGTTTGGTCTCCCACGGCCGTCGGGGAACCCCTAGGCACTGCCGAGGCCTCCGGTGGTCGGCGGACGACCGGACGACAGCTCCGACGAGATGGCGGCGGTGATGGCAGCAATGGGCGATGGCGTAGGGATGGCACGGCTACACGGTCATGTGCGAGCGGATCGCTCAACTTCCCTTGGGCATGGGGCCCAAGGGCATCAGCAAGGGCCCTCCGACGGTCAGGCGTGAGCCGGCGGGCGACGGGCGAGCAGCTGGTGGCAGGCTGGTGGCAGCGAGCGACGGTGGTGGCCGTGGGGCAGCTGTTTGTCTTCCCACGGGCCGTCCCTTCGTCTTCGACGGGTGAGGCCGGCGAATGCTGGGTTTCTGGCAAGGGCGGGACCGGTATGGGCCGGTGGCAAGCTGGCGGGGGCGGCCAGGGGTCGGGCGGCCCGGATCTGGGGCCGGCGGGGGCAACGGCTAGGATTTGGGCATTTTAAAAAAATTCATGGGTTAAGGATGGAGGAGATGTAATAAGGCTGGGATAACTTGGGGATAAACCAAGAATAAAACTAGAATAGCGGGAATAGGTGTAATATTGGGAATAGGAAAATAAAAAAAATGCAAGAAAATTAAAGAAATGGGAAAAAATACCTGAACGATGGCTGGATCCCCATCAGTCATTTTCCCTTGGTGGTTCCTTGGATCTGGATGGGGAAAGACCCCTTTTGGCGGTGGCATTTGGAGCTCTTCCCTAAGCCATCCCTTGGTTGGGCAGATGGATTCCTCCTTTTAGAGAGGGGTGGAGAGCCCTCCTTTTAGCACCAATTTGTTGCGGCGACTTCTCCTGGATCGGGCTCGGTCGGTTGTGCTGGAGCGCTCCTCTCCCGGTCGACTTACAACAAAGTCCCCAAGGCACCGGTGGTGTTCCGACAGGGGACCCTCTGATGCCTAAGTTAGCAGGAGCTCGAAGGCAACATAATGGAGGAGTCAGGAGATAGCGTATGGAGAGGGAAGATAGTCTTTACTTTGAACGGGGTCCTCCGGTTACCTTATATAGGCGCAGAGCGGTCCAAAATCCATTAGGGAAGAGGTCAAAAAGGACCGATCTGTCCCTAGAAGAATCTAGAGAGTGGCCACATGGTGCCCAGACAGGGCAACACCGTGGGAGTAGTGGAGCAGGACTACTGGTATGGCAGGATTCTGTTGTAACAGAAAAGAGCTTCTGGAATCCTCTAAGTCCTAAAGCTTGTCTGTTGGAGGTCGACCGAGAAGGCCAATCACTCAGACAGGAGGTCAGACTCCCAAAAGAGAGCAATGGACCGGATCCCAACAGGAGTGGGTCATTCGGACCTCTACTCCAATGGGTCGGACTTTTGAAAGAGAGCAATGGACCGGATCCTAGCAGGAGTGGGTCGTTCAGACCTCTGCTCCGGTGGGTCGGACTTCTGAAAGAGAGCAATGGACCGGATCCCAGCAGGAGTGGAACGTTCAGAGCTTTGGAAGAGTGGCCTGATCGGACCGCAAAGAGGGACCTGTCCAATTTGATGGTGAACCGATAGGGTATAACAAGTTCAATAATTTCTCATATTAAAATATTTTTAATTTTAATTTGTAAATATTTTTATAATAAAACTTAACTTTTGAATTTTCTAGTTTTCGCTATGAGTTGACACTTTCTAGTCATGTGTCGACACTTTCATGAGTCGAGTCATAGTAAGTCGGCACTTGATCCTATGAAATCGACTCATAGAAGGTGAATAGAGATCCATTCTTTTGTCTACAGTCTTGAGCTGACACCTATAAGAGAAAGATTGACTTACCAGGTCCAAGTGTCGATGTTTCAAGACCAAGTGTTGATACCTACAGGATGATAGAAAATACTCTATTTCTATATCTGATATTTATGCTAAACTTTTTAACCTAATAATTCATAAATCTTACTTAGATTTTTAAACTAATTTATGAAATCAGATTTAAAATATTAAGAATAAAACATTTTTAATCTAATATCTTTTGTATTCCTTTCCATAGGTCATGACTCAGGTGGCATCCCTACACCTTAGAGGAGACCCCATTGAATGGGAAGAGAGGGCCTATAAACCCTACTTTTTTCTTATGACCAGATGGCTTGGTGAATCCACCTAATCAAAGTACTAAGCAAAAAGAGAAATCATTTTAATATTTTAGATTTATAATTATTATGCCATATAAACCTAGTGCTTTGATTCCAATGTTGGGAAACCCAGGCAATTTCATGCATATATTTTAAAATCTTTTTAAATATTAATGTAGTGGAAACTATAAGATTAAACTATGTAATCTAGTCATGCATTAGAATATTTCTACAAATAGCCTATGCAAGATCATTGTTGCGGCGACTTCTCCTGAACCAGGCTCGGTCGGCTGTGCTGGAGTTCTTCTCACTCGGTTGACCTGCAACAAAGCCCCCAGGTGCCGGTGGAGTTCCGGTGGGGGACCATCCGATGCCTAAGTTAGCAGGAGCTTGAAGGCAACAGAATGAAGAAATCAGAGAGGCAGTGTATTGAGAGGGAAGAGAGTACTTAGCTCCAAACGGGGTCCCCTAGATACCTTATATAGGTATGGAACAGTCCAAAATCTGTTAGGGGGAGGAGGCTGCAAAAGATCGATTTGCCCCTAGGAGGATTTGGAAAGTGGCCACGTGGCGCCTGGACAAGGTGGCATCATGGGAGTAGTGGAGCAGGACCATTGATGTGGCAGAATTCTGTTGCAACAGAAAGAGGTTTCTGGAATGCTCTGGGTCCTGAAGTGAGTCTGTCGGACACCGACCGAAAGGGCCAATCGGTCCTTTGAGGGAGGGTGTCCGAAGTAGAATAGTGGGCCAGACCTCAACAGGAATGAGCTGTCGGACCCCTACTCCATCAGGTCAGTCCTTTCGCAGGAAATGTCCGTCGGGTCTTCAACAGGAGGGGCCGACAGACCTCAGTAGAAGTAGATCGAACCTCCGATTGGGAACGTCCATCGGGTCTTCAATAGGAGGGGCTGACGGACTTTAGCAGAAGTGGGTCGGTCGGGCCCCTAAAGTGGTTTGGTTCAGATGGTGAGCTGGTAGGGTATAACAGTTGCCCCCCCTGCCCTTGCCCTTTGAGTGAGCCCTTAGGCTCGAAGGACGAGGGCATTAATTGGTAATAAATGTGATAGCCTCTAAGATGATGGCGAATCTGGATCATCATGCTATGACTGGCCATCTTTTGCTCCATTCTTTGCTCTTGAACAGCTTTTGCTCTTGAACAGCTGTCAACACTGGATAGGTGATGGCAGGAGCGGTAGTTATTAATGGTATGGTGCATTATGGCTACCAGTCCTGAAGGGCACACCTATTGAACTCTCGATGCGACGTGGACCACATGGCCACCTCCGAATGGTTGGCGCGGTGCTTGAAGCTATCCATCCATCGTTGCTCCAATGGTTACACAGATCACTACCGGATACGATCTGGCACATCCCATCAGATTCTCACCAAACACGGGGGTCGTGTCGCTTGCCATCGGGTCGCGGCACATGGGAGGTGTTGGGAAGCCGCCCCCTGGCACCGATAAAAGGGAGGGATGAACACCCAGAGGGATTTTTCATCGCGTTTGGGTTTGGAGAGAGAGAGAGCTCCTTCCTCCTGCTGCTCTAGCTTCTTTAGGAAACTGAAAGTCCAGGTTAGTCTTGCATCCATCTTCCTTCTTTTCTATGGCTGTAGCTTCCATTAGGATGGCTTCTGGGAGTCGGAGTTTGGCTCGTGGGAACAGGGAACCAGGCCCGTACGACATCCCTTTGTCCATGACCCGAGAGAGGGTGGAGAGTCTTAGGGTCGTTTTCGGCATCCCTTCCACCTTGCACTTGACCATTCCCAGCCATGAGGGTAGGGTGAACGACCCATTAAACTTCGGTTCCCTTCCCATATATGAGGATCATCTGAAAGCCAGCCTCCGATTCCCACTCCACAACTTTTTTATCTAGATTTTCAATTTGTATAGGATTACACCTTCCCAACTGACCCCGAATAGCATTCGGGTGATTTGTGGTTTTGTGGTTCTTTGTCGGGAGGCCAACATCGAGCCAAGGATGTCATTATTTTCCAACTTTTTTCTTTTAAAACAGGACTTCCAAAGTCAGGAATGGTGGATATTCAGTCCCCATCTTGGCCGAAAGATATTAGGGGGGCTTCCATCTGCCATCCATGGATGGAAGTCCCATCATTTTTTCATTGATAGCCTAGAGCCGTGGGGCTTTGAACCGGCATGAAGAGAGCCGAGGCCGAATGTCATGAATGGAAGGAAGGTATCAAGGGCCAATAAGGCTGACTTCCACAAGCTGAACGGCGAGGACCCGAAGTTTGTCGGCTTCCTGCTCCATGAGGGGAGTCTCCATCAGGCTGGGATCAGCCAACATCGGATGCTGGGTAGGAAGGAGGCCGTTGAGAGGGACCTGCTATTCTTTCCTTTGTCAGTTTTGATGCTGTTACTGACTCTAGCCTTATTTGCTGGCAAGTGGCAAAATTAAGCCAGATCGGGCGATCCTTTCGGCACGATCGGCATAGAGGAGGGCCGTTCGTATTTCTGAGCTAACACCTCGGGAGCCAAATTGGCAGTAGGCGACAGAGCCAGTGCCCAAGAAGCCAAAGAAGCAATGGATGGAAGAGCCATCCACTATAATAGTGTCAGTGGAGTCAGACGATAACGTGCCACTAGCGGATCGCCGAAAGGCTATGGCACTGGAGCGTTCATCATCGGTTGGGCAGTTAGCCACCTGGGCGGGAGAGGGACTCCCGGCATCGACCGAGGAGGAGATGACTCTTTCTCCGCCATTAGAGCTAATGGAGGAGACTTCCCTGGCGATCCGGGGTAAGCGAGTGGCCGGAGGGCCATCGAGGGGAGGGCCGATGACATTAGCGATGATGGGGACCACCAGGTACGGCATGCTGTTCACGAAGCCGAACAGGTCAAAGAGCAGCTCCAGAGGGCTATTACCAGTATCGATGAACGGTCAGTAAACGAGGCCGTTAGAAGTTCTCTCCATCACCTTCTCGGGGTGAGTTTCAGATTCCAGCCTCCAGCCCTTACTTTGTTGTTTATAATCTTCTAACTGTGTCTGTAGGCAGCTCCTCCGGGACATGTTGCAAGTAGATGATCACTTGGGCAAGTTGCTCCATCTGAAGGAGCACTTGACCAAGAGGGCAGAGGTAGCAGAGGTGGCAAGGGACATTGTGTGGGTGGTACTGACAGCCGCCAGGGCAGAGCTGACTTGTCTACGGGCTGCTGAAGGAGAGATGTCCGCCCTGTGGGCCGAGTCAGAGGCCCAAAGAAAGTAGTTTGAAGACTCACTGGCCTGCGAGGCTGACAGGGAGGCAAAGCTAAAAAGTAAGAAGCAGAAGATCAAGGCTCTGACCCACTGGCTGGCCGAGGAAAAGGGGCATTTAGCTGAATTTGAAACACGCTCAAGAGGTCACCAGATGGTGGCAGAGCGGTACAAGAGTCTGTTGAAGATGATCCTGGAGCTACTGAAGATGGCAATCGAAAAAGTCGTAGCGAAGTACAAAGCCTCCGAAGATTTTGTAGAGGAGATGAACGAGTCCGGCATAGTCGGCTTCAGCTACGGGTATGAAGAGTGCCTAGAGAAGGTCAGCACCGCTTTTCCAAAGGTCAACCTCTCCTTCCTTTTGCCACCGAAGCCGATGGAAGAGGAGGGCGCGGAGGCGGTGGACCTAACTGCCAGTGTGTACGAGACCCCAATCGAGGCCGTTACAATGAGGACTGGGTCGGATGCTTAGGTCCAAGCTGACACGGGGGCGGCCATCACTCCCGTCGGAGCTCCAGGAGAAGTTGAGGGAGCCGAAGCTGCTATTTCATCTATACTTCCTGATGGCCAAACTTAGATGTTTGTAAAGGTCTGATCTTCTATTTTGTAAAGAACTTTTTGATTTAATATAGAGCTTTTCATAGTATCTTCTGTGTATGCTTGTGTTGCCGGTTGATAAGACTAGCTGAAGCAATTTCTTTTGAAATTTTTTTAAGTATGGGTTTGTCGGCTAGTTTGAGCGGATGGTCGGATCATCGGAGTAGCCGTCGGATAATAGCTTAGGCTGAACCAAGTTACTTTAGGGTTTTCTTCCTAAGTAAGGGGCCCGTCGACTGGTCCGAACCCAAAGATAGTTCCATGGGCGATGGACTGTAGCTCAGGCCAAACTAATTTACTTAGGATCTTTCTTCCAAGGTGTTGGTTTGTCAGCTAGTCCGAACCCAAGGATAGTGCCGTGGGCGATGGACTGTAGCTCAGGTCGAACCAATTTACTTAGGATCTTTCTTCCAAGGTGTTGGTCCGTCGGCTGGTTCGAACCCAAAGATAGTGCCGACCGGAGTCGGACTTTCGATAGTGGGCTGCCCTAGAGCCTTTACCGATCGAAGTCAGACTTTTAGAAATGGGTTGCCCTAGAGCCTTTGCCGATCGGAGTCAGATTTTCGAAGGTGGGCTGCCCTAGAGCCTTTGCCGACCGGAGTCGGACTTTCAGAAGTGGGATGCCCTAGAGCCTTTGCCGACCGGAGTCGGACTTTCAGAAGTGGGCTGCCCTAGAGCCTTTGTCGACCGGAGTCTGACTTTCGAAAATGGGCTACCCTAGAGCCTTTGCCGACAGGAGTCGGACTTTCGAAAGTGGGCTTGTGAAAGAAATTGTAGACTTTATTGATAGTACTTGTGAAGATTGTCTACATTCCATGGACGCGTTATCTGCCTTCCATCCAAATGTTCGAGCCGATAGGATCCGGCTTGAATTACTTCAACAACTTGGTAAGGGCCTTCCCAATTTGGGGAGAGTTTCCCTTGTTCGGTCGGTCTTGAAATCTCAGACCTCTGTAATACCAGATCTCCAACTTGGAAAATTCATAATTTGGCCCGGGAGTTGTAATATTTTGTCATTTTCTGATGGTAGGTCCCCATCTTAAAGCTTGTTCAGAGTCTGGTTTCTTCAAGTAGGTCCAGGTCAGCCCTCCTCTACTCGGAGTTACTTGGTTCGGCATAGTGGTCAATCCGAAGAGATTGTAAAGAAATCTCGATAGGGATAACGGCTTCACTTCCGTAAGTAAGGTTGAACGGAATCTCCCCGATTGGCATTTGGGCAGTCGTCCGATAGGCCCAAAGTATCGAATGGAGTTCTTCTGCCCAAAGCCCTTTGGCTTCGTTGAGACGGGACTTTAGTCCATGCAGGATTGTCCGATTGTTGACTTCAACTTCTCCATTGGACTAGGGGTGTCCGTCCGAAGTGAGTCGATGGGAGATATGATATTGTTGGCAGAAGTCCCGAAATTTTGGATTATCGAACTGCCTTTTGTTGTCGGTGATGATTGTCCATGGGATTACGAATTGAAAGATGATGCAGTTCTGGATAAAGTTTTCCGCCTTAGCCTCAGTTATTTGTGCTAGCAGTTTAGCCTCTACCCACTTGGTAAAGTAATCAATGGCCACTATGAGAAACTTCCACTGACCGGATGCCAGAGGGAAGGGTCCGAGGATATCCATCCCCCACTGCATGAATGGCCAGGGCACGGTGATTGAAGTCAGCTGGCTGGCAGGCCTCCTTTGAATATTAGAATACCTTTAGCATGCATCGCACCTTCGGATAAAGTCTGACACATCCTTCTGGATCGTAGGCCAATAGTATCCCTGTCGGATTATCTTATATGCTAATGATCTTCCTCCGAGATGATCACCACAGATGCCTTCATGAACTTCTTTTAGAGCATAATCAGCGTCGGTCGGCCCCAAGAACTTTAATAGAGGCTGTGAAAATGACCTCTTGTAGAGGGAGCTATCGAGGATGATGTACTTTGAAGTTGTCCAGTGTATCTGCTTGGCTTCGGCCGGATCTTCTGGTAGGGTCCCTTCGACAAGAAAGGTGAGGATCAGATCCATCCATGAAGCTTCCTGCTCAACCTGGTTGACCCCAATCGGCTCTTCACTAATACTTGGACGTTGCAAGTGTTCCACGAAAGTTCGGTCGGAGGTATTGGTGACTGCCGTAGCCAATCGTGACAGAGCATCCGTCCGAGAGTTCTGTAGACAAGGTATATGAAGGATTTTGAAGAATTTGAGTCGAGAGATGAGATTTTGTACCTTGCTTAAATATTTGGCCAGGGTTGGGTCCCTTGCTTCAAATTCACCTTTCACCTGATTGACCACCAGTTGGGAGTCGGAGAAGTGATATAGAACAAAGAACAAAGAAGCATATGCGGAAGTAAAATTAAGATTAATTCTTTTTTTTATATTTTAGAAATTGGCTTTGACTCAAAGTAAAGTTAAACTAAGTTGATGGAAACTAGGTAAGGATTGAAAGCACAATTTAGAAGAAGCTAAGTTATCAGAGTAGTTCAGAAGTGATGGATCGCTGGGAGTTGAGAAACTCTCAGACCTAGGGTTTCGCTCTGAACTTTCAACAGGACAGAAATAAAGAGAAGAGATGGTCTACCAACCAGACAGTGATCTTCACAGAATTTGGATGGAAGAACTCTCTCGAGCAGATTGTTGGATCCTCGGATTCGGCTATCTTCGCAATGGATCCTCCAATACTGGTCTCGTGGCTAGGTCGGCTTCTCCTGAACTCAAGATCTGGGAAGAAGAAAAACAAGTGATGGATTCAGAGACTCAGGAAAGGATTTACCAGTTCAAAGAACTTGAAGGCTGATGTCGCTGAGATCCAGATTCTCTTGAAGGCTGATTTGACTCCCTCTGAAAAGAGCTATGGATCTGAAGTATCCGGACTGGAGCTGGATGCTGGTGGTCGGCCTGGACTTGGAGAGAGAGGCCGTGGGAGGTGGGATAGGCTAGGGTTTGGGGGATTGAAGTGGATGGTGGGCGGCTAGGGTTTTGGAGTAGAAGTGGCTAACCTAGGGTTTGGGTTTTGGAGATCTCACATCTCCTCAAGGTTCCTGGGGAACCCGGATTTACTCCCTCATGGAGCTCAACACCTGGATGCAAGTGCGGAAGAGAGAACACACAAAGTTTGCTCACAAAAAAAATTGGTTTCATTCATCTGATTCTTTTCAAACTTACATGGGGGTTTAATTTATAGGCCATTACAAGAGAGTAGGGTTTTACATCTTCCCATGTGGGACTAAAGGAGGGGATCTTCAAATTAGGATATCAATCCCTACTCATATGGCCGGCAAATTAATTCCAAAGTTGATTGAAGCTTCAAAAAGGAAAGTGGGTGGCGCCTCCTTGTCTTGACCTCCAAGAAAATATTTTTTTCCTTCTATGCTTAGCCTTATCTGGAAGTGTTTGGGCACCTCTTAACCTTGCCCTCCAAGAAAAAATTTGTTGCCTTTTATATCTGGCTTTAGTTGGAATGATTAGGGCGCCTCCTAACCTTGCTTTTCAAGAGAAATCTCCTTCCTTTCATGGCTCAACCCTTTTTGGATACCTCCTTTTCTTTCTCCCCAAGTTATGGCTCCTTCTAACTTTGTTTTGAGTATTTCTGGCAGGTAATGGGCGCCTCCTTGATTCTCTCCAAGAGAATTTCTTCCCTTTCATAGTTTGGTTCTTTTGGGAAGTCTTGGGCCGCCCCCTTGATTTGTGGACCCCTGGTGGATTTCTCCTCAATTGGCGCATGAAAGAGGGGAGCTGCTATCTGTGGTGTGGGGACCAAAGCCTGCTGGATGGAGATGTGGCGCCCCCTGGACTCAGGCGTATGGCTGGGAGTGTGGTGCTTGGCCTTGGAAGAAAATGTAACACCCCCAGGTTGAAGCCCTAGTCCACTACTGAGTCAACATGACTCAACAAAATAAAAATGCAGGTAATACAGACTCAAACTAAAATTGAGTTGATCAAGTCAACCCTTATTACAAGCCAAAAATTCTAATTCTTCGGGCAAGGTTAATCAGAGATCCAGATGGAGCTCTGAAGTCTTCTTCTGAGTCTGGTGCCCGCACCAATTCTCCCAGGGTGGGAGGAACTCGACCCTATCGAGTATGGATCAAGTTGGCTCTGGTATCTCTCCAAGAGGTCTGGGTCCAATTCTTGTAATTCTTCTCGGGAGATCCAAGAGTCATCAGAATCTAGCCTTCCTTGCCAGCGGACCAGGTATCTTTGGTATCCTCGATTACGAGTAGAGATAACCTGATCATCCGGGATCTTTTCAATCTGCTCTTTCCTCACAGGCCAGTTTGTTGGTGGACACACAAGGTTGGGTTCACTCTCAAGATCAGGATTAGGCTCAAAAGGCTTACTGGGAATCACAGCTGGCTCTCTATACTCTGCTAGGTCTATAATGTTGAAAGTGGAGCTAATGCCTAGTTCTGAAGGCAACTCGAGCATATAGGCATTGGACCCTACTCTCTTCACCACTCTAAATGGTCCAGCTCCTCTAGCATGTAACTTTCTAACGGTTCCAAGAGGAAACCATTCAGACCTTAACCTAATCATTACATAGTCTCCCTCAACAAAAGTTTTGACTCGCCTTTTAGAATCAGCCAACTTCTTATAAGTTTCATTACTTAAATTTATTTTGGCATGAATTTCTTTATGCAAGTCCGTTACTTGCTATGCAAGTGCATCAAGAGACTTGTGTGTGGGCTAATAGTGAAATCAGATCAAGTGGTGTGTGAGGCTTGTATCCATGAACAATTTCAAAGGGACTCTAGCCTATAGACCTATTGATCGAAATATTGAATGCAATTTCAGCCCTAGACAAAATATAAATCCCAATTCCTGGTATTCTCACTCAACCAAAATCTGAGACAATGTCCTAAACTCGACTGACGATGCATTCCTAAAGAATGGACTTTATTCAAAGGAACCCTAGGTCTAAACCTAACAAACTATGGCTCTCTAGGTTTGACCTTGGGTCAGAGGATGGCATGCAGAGCATGAAAACTTATCATGGGTGCCTAGTAGGTGCCATAAGGTCTTCCAGAAGTAGGTGGCAAACCTAATAGGTTCTGACACGTGGTTCACTCTAAAGACTTCGACAAAGTATACTTGGATGGTGTAAGAAGCATTGGAAGTCCTAGAGAAAGGGAGGAAATATGAGGTGGAGTCTCGAATTACCTGCTGACTAAAGGTGGTGACCTGAAGGTTTGAATGGTGATCTATGAGTGTCAACTGGTCATCCTTACGAAAGGGAAAGTTTGCTACTCCTAGGAATGGATCAAGAGATGGTTCGGGGAGTAGCCTAGGACTTGTGATTGCAACAGTTAAGGTTTGTTCTCTAAGCAAATAATGATCCACTTTCTCAAGAGATGGATTAGAGAATGATTCATGGAAGGGTCTATGGATGATGACCTCAAGACTTGAAATTTGACCTATGGGTGAGGAAAGGTATACTCTATAGAAGGGTAGCTCAGTCATGCAAAGGAAGGGGTCTGGGGCCATAAGGAAGACTTCTACAGGACTGGGTGAATCAATCCATTCAAGAAAAGGATGTCCAACTGAGATTACGGAAGAGACCTTAGTGGCTGAGCATGGGACAAGGTCCAATTGTAAGATGCTTGATTCAGTCATCCTAAGGAGAGGATCTACCATAGGGTGGGCAAACTTAAACAGTTTAGTGCAAAGATCTTTAATTGGTACTTGGGGAACGACTATCATTAGAGGATACGAACTGATAGCTCAGGCTAACACTATGAGTTCTTCCTGGGGGTATTTGACTAAAGGAACCTGGTTCTCACAAATCTCTTGAATTTCTGAACTAGGTCCTACCACTTGGTTGCTCTCCAAGGTCTCCTCAGGTAAGGAACCAATAGTATTGATGTCACATTCTTCTAGTTCTTCCCCTCATATTCATCAACTAGACTCAAGCTAGCATCATATACATCCTCGATGCCATCTTCAATGGGTTTCGGGTCAGTGGTGATCGGGTCAACTGATTCTAGGCTTATCATACCTAACCTTTCTTCCTCATTGGTAGGCTTGGATTCTCCCTCATTAATGTCATCCTTAGGATTCTTACCACTTAGCTGTGCACAAGCCAGTCCTATGCATGGGCACTGACTAGATTTATGGCCTCTTTCTCCACAAAACAAACATTCTTGAGATATAGGAACCTGGGTCACACTGGCTTTCAAGTTAGTAGAGACCTTACTTGGGCATGGGTGTGGATCTAAACGGTTTGATCTAGAAGACTTGGGTTGTTGAGTGACTGGTCTAGAATATTGTAAGGACCTCTCATAGACACGATCCACACTATAGATATCATGGTTAGGCTTCCTAAGGTTATGCTCGGGATCACGGTATAAGGTCCTCCTAGGTTCCTGGCATGGGTGAGGTTGGGGCCTATTAAATTTTGGATCAGGGGTCCAATTTTGATGTCTACGTTTCTCAAGTACTTGGACTCGATCCCTAAGTTGGGTAAAATTCTCAGGGACTTGTTCTTTACACTGGGCAACATTAGCAGTCCATCCTGACTCAATTTGTTCATACTCTCAGTAAGAGCTCTAACTATGGCCTCTAAATCAGGTTGGGTTTGACCAGGTTGGTAGGGTACTCCATTCCGGGTATACATGATGATGCAAGCAAACACACAGAATGTAACTAGACTAAAGCGACTACTGGCTCACTAGACCTAGAGTCCCAAACTAGATGCCCAATCAGAGTGGCAAGCTAACCTGTAGTAACTCAGGACTCAGCCAGGCAGGTGTAAGGGGAGTGTTAGGTCCCTGAATGCCAATCCTAACACCAATCAGAGATTGGCCAGGTAGGCGGACCAGCACACAAGCCCTTCGGGATGGAATCCCTGAACCACCGTTCTAGACACTGAGTACAAAGTACACACAGAGTAACCAGACAAACTGACTCAACACTAGCCTTGACCCGACTTGTTGATGTCCCTAGCCCACTAGGACAAATTAGGTCTAATCAATTTTTAGATTAAAGGCTTAGGTTCGAATGAGTGGGTGGTGGTTTTGGGCTAAGGAGAGGTTATCAACTCCTCCCCTTATCTTAGATGCTCAAATGCCCTTAAGATGAATTAAGAGATGAACACTCAAAAATAATTGGATTGTAGAACACAAAAACAGAGTTGCAGTAATTTAATTCTCAGAAATCCCACGAAAACCAATAAATCACAGGAAAATTATGCAAAATAGTTTCAATTATACTGGTTTTAGAAAAATAAAAATTACCGAATTGGAGTTATCTGCAGTGAGAAATAATTTCTAAAACAGGATAATTACGGGCTGAAATAGAGCACTTCCCCGTTTACAATTCCTGCTACGAAGTTATAACCCAACGGATCCCCTACACGCCCTAGGAACACCCCGTGGAATGGGAAGAGGAGGTTTGCACCTCGTTTCATTCCTAAGACCGGATGTCCTGGGGAGTCTACTTCGAGCAGACAAAGTAAAAAGAGAGAGACTCAAACAAGCAATCAAAACAGAAACCCTAGACAGGGCTCTGATACCAAAAATGATGCAGAACAAAGAACAAAGAAGCATATGCGGAAGTAAAATTAATATTAATTCTTTTTTTTTTTTTATATTTCAGAAATTGGCTTTGACTCAAAGTAAAGTTAAACTAAGTTGATGGAAACTAGGTAAGGATTGAAAGCATAATTTAGAAGAAGCTAAGTTATCAGAGTAGTTCAGAAGTAACGGATCGCTGGGGTTAAGAAATCCCAGACCTAGGGTTTCGCTCTGAACTTTTAACAGGACAGAAATAAAGAAGAGATGGTCTACCACCACAGTGATCTTCACAGAATTTGGGTGGAAAACTCTCTTGAGCAGATTGTTGGATCCTCGGATTCGCTATCTTCGCAATGGATCCTCCAATACTGGTCTCGTGGCTAGGTCGGCTTCTCCTGAACTCAAGATCTGGGAAGAAGAAAACAAGTGATGGATTCAGAGACTCAGGGAAGGATTTACCAGTTCAAAGAACTTGAAGGCTGATGTCGCTGAGATCCGGATTCTCTTGAAGGCTGATTTGACTCCCTCTAAAAGAGCTATGGATCTGAAGTATCCGGACTGGAGCTAGATGCTGGTGGTCGGCCTGGACTTGGAGAGAGAGGCCGTGGGAGGTGGGATAGGCTAGGGTTTGGGGGATTGAAGTGGATGGTGGGCGGCTAGGGTTTTGGAGTAGAAGTGGCTAACCTAGGGTTTGGGTTTTGGAGATCTCACACCTCCTCAAGGTTCCTGGGGAACCCGGATTTACTCCTTACGGAGCTCAACACCTGGATGCAAGTGCGGAAGAGAGAACACACAAAGTTTGCTCACAAAAAAAATTTGTTTCATTCATCTGATTCTTTCAAACTTACATGGGGGTTTAATTTATAGGCCATTACAAGAGAGTAGGGTTTACATCTTCGCATGTGGGACTAAAGGAGGGGATCTTCAATTAGGATATCAATCCCTACTCATATGGCCGGCCAATTAATTCCAAAGTTGATTGAAGCTTCAAAAAGGAAAGTGGGTGGCGCCTCCTTGTCTTGACCTCCAAGAAAATATTTTTTCCTTCTATGCTTGGCTTATCTGGAAGTGTTTGGGCGCCTCTTAACCTTGCCCTCCAAGAGAAAATTTGTTGCCTTTTATATCTGGCTTTAGTTGGAATGATTAGGCGCCTCCTAACCTTGCTTTTCAAGAGAAATCTCCTTCCTTTCGTGGCTCAACCCTTTTGGATACCTCCTTTTTCTCCCCAAGTTATGGCTCCTTCTAACTTGTTTTGAGTATTTCTGGCAGGTAATGGGCGCCTCCTTGAATTTCTCCAAGAGAATTTCTTCCCTTTCATAGTTTGGATCTTTTGGAAGTCTTGGGCCGCCCCCTTGATTTGTGGACCCCTGGTGGATTTCTCCTCAATTGGCGCATGAAAGAGGGAGCTGCTATCTGTGGTGTGGGGACCAAAGCCTGCTGGATGGAGATGTGGCCCCCCTGGACTCAGGCGTATGGCTGGGAGTGTGGCGCCCACTTGCTTGGCCTTGGAAGAAAATGTAACACCCCTAGGTTGAAGCCCTAGTCCACTACTGAGTCAACATGACTCAACAAAATAAAAATGCAGTAATACAGACTCAAACTAAAATTGAGTTGATCAAGTCAACCCTTATTACAAGCCAAAAACACTAATTCTTCGGGCAAGTTAATCAGAGATCCAGATGGAGCTCTAAAGTCTTCTTCTGAGTCTGGTGCCCGCACCAAGAAGGCTCTCACTTGGCTGATGCCTAGTTCATTGGCGATTCGCAATCCTGCGAGGAGTGCTTCGTATTCCGCCTGATTGTTTGATACATAAAATGAAAATTGGAGCACTTATTCCAAGCTTTCTCCATCGGGGTTGGCCAGAATCAGGCCAGCCCCGTAGCTTGTGAGGTTGGATGCCTATCCATAGGAGGGTCCAAGCTAGTTCGGTGGCTTCATCGATGGGGTCGGCTTCAGGTGCTTTAGCCATTTGAGAAGACACCCCCTGCTTCTAGGTGCACTCTGCATTGAAGTCAGCGATTACCTGGACCTTCAAAGCAGACTATGGCTGGAAGGAGATGTCGAACTCACCAAGTTTGATAGTCCACTTGGCTAGCTGACCGATGTGTTTCGGACTTTGAAGGACCACCTTAAGAGGTTGGTCGGTCATCACCATAATAAGATGTGCCTGGAAGTATGGTCGGAGTCACCTGGCTAATATGACCAAGGAATAAGCCAGCTTCTGCATTTTGGGGTACCTTATTTCAGTGTCATGGAGGGTTTTACTAATGTAATAGATGGGCTTCTACCGGCCGTCGTCTCCGATTTGCACGAGGACGGAGCTGACCGCCTTGTTCGAGGATGACATGTAGAGATACAAAGACTCTCTCTCCATCGGTTTGGCCAACAGTGAAGGATTTTTCAGGTAATCCTTCAGGGCTTCAAAAGTCGACCGACACTCGTCGGTCCAAATGAAGCGGTCCATCCCGTGCAGGGTCTTGAAGAATGGCAGGGACTTTTTAGCCGAACGGGAGATGAAACGACTGAGAGAGGCAATTTTGCCAGTAAGCTCTTGCACCTGCTTCTTGTTGGTCGGATGCGCCATTTCAATGACGGCCCTTATCATGTCAGGGTTAACTTCAATTCCTCTTTGCATAACCAAAAAGCCAAGGAACTTGCCAAAGGTTATCCCAAAACTTCACTCATAGGATTCAGCCTCATTTGATGATTCCCGAGTGCATCAAAGGATTCCTGCAAGTCCTTGATGTGGTCAGCTTTTTGGAGGCTCTTTACTATCATATCATCAATGTAAGCCTCCATATTCTCCCTAGTTGCCCTTTGAAGACTTGGTTGATCAGCCTTTAGAAGGTGGCACCGTCATTCTTCAAGTCGAAGGGCATCATTCGGTAACAATACAGGCCTTTGTCGGTGATGAAAGCAGTCTTCTCCTCATCTTTGAAATGCATCTTGATTTGGTTAAACCCGGAGAAAGCGTCCATAAAGCTAAGAAGCTGATGGTCGGCCATTGCATCCACCAGTTGGTCAATCTTAGGTAGGGGAAAGCTATCATTCTGACAGGACTTGTTGAGATCAGTGTAGTCCACACAGATTCTCCACTTCCCGTTAGCCTTTTTCACCATGACAACATTCGCTAGCCATTCAGGGTAATGAACTTTCCTGACGAAGCCAGCGTTAGAAAGTTTCTTTACTTCCTCATTGATTGCTTTCAGCCTTTCGGCAGTGAAGCTCTTCATCTGTCAGATGGGCTTATAAGTCGGATCCACCTTGAGTTGATGAGTGATGATATCCGACGGTATACCATTCATGTCCGACACTGACCAAGCATAGATATTGGCATTACTCCTCAAGAGGCCGATCAGCTTTGACTTGACATCCTCACTGAGAGAACTCCCAATTTGGAGGACTTTGATGGGATCATCCTCCTCGAGGGGAACAAATAGGATTTTTTCATCTGGTTGACCATGACCATCGGTCTCAGCCTTTGGATCTAGCTTCTCTAGAGTATGACGGTCTTGCGCCTGCTGGTTCAGAATAGTCAAGCATTGTTTGGCCATCCGATGGTCCCCTCTCATAACTCTGACCCCACTCCTGGTCGGAAACTTTGCCAATAGATGATAAGTCGATATAATGGCCCGTAACTTGTTGAGAGCAGGTCGGCCAAAAATGGTATTAAAACCTGAGGTCATACGGATGGCCACAAAGTTGATGGGGAGAGTTTTCTGGATAGGCTCCATCCCGATCGTCATGGGGAGGACTATTTCCCCTTCAACTCCGACAAAATTTCTGCCTAAACCTGTCAGCGGTATAGGGGATTCTTGCAACATCGATCGAGACAAGTTCATTCTTACAAAAGCATCATACAATAATACCTCCGTGGAGCTTCCATTATCTATAAGTATCCTTTTTACAACGTAGTTGGCAATTATCGCCGACACAACTACAGGATCATTTTCAAAAACATGGGACTCTAGGAGATCGTCTCAGAGAAGGTGATTGCATTGGAGTCCCTCGACCTCTTGAAGATGTCTAGGCCATCTTCATAGCTCCAATCGGATCGCCGATGTAGCATGCCGACATCCCCACCGGTCGACCGTTGATTAGGGAGCTCTGCCTCCTCTGGAGGGTATCTGGTGGTTAAGGCTTCGGCCCAGTCCCAATGGGGTCGGACATATTTGCATAGGTACCCCTTCTAGATAAGTCTTCAATGGAATCCTTCAACTGTAGGCACTCTTCAGTGCTATGCCCATGGTCCTTATGGAACCGACAGAATTTATCTCTGTTTCTGAATGCAGGAGGGCCCCTCATCGGTCGAGGCCTCTGAAGGAAGGTCTCATTCTCGATCTCCAGGAGGATCTTCTTCCTAGGAAGGGAGAGGGGCGTGTAGGTCTCGAACCTCCTAGGGAAGTCTTTTGGCTTCGGACTTTGGCGTTGGGCTGACCGGCGGCTGTCATTCGGGGGTCAGACTTTAGGAGCCTTATCACTCTGCTTCTTGGTGGTCAACCTTCCCTCTACCTGGCACTGGCTGGCCGCTTTCTCCTCTGCCATTACGTATTTCTGTGCCCTGGCTAGCAGCCCGCTATAGCTTGTCAGAAACTTCTTGTCTAGGGAGAAAGTAAGCCTGGACGAGCGGATCCCTTACTTGAAGGTCGACATAGCCATGTCTTTGTTTAGGTCTGGGACTTCCATGGCCGCTGAGTTGAAACGAGCTATATAATCCCGGAGAGTCTCTCCCTCCTTTTGAAGTACGAGGAAGAGGCAGTCGGTGTTCCTTGGGGTCTAATCGCAGGTCCTAAAATAGAAAAGAAAAAGGTTTTCAAGCTAAGAAAAAAGTGGATCGTACCAGGTCGGATGGTGGAGAACCACATTCGGGTGGCCTTCTTGAGGGTGGCAGGGAAGGCAATGCAGTGAAGGGCATCGAAGGTGCCCTGTACCATCATGTAGGCTTTGTAGGTGCCTAGATGGTCCAGCAGGTCAGTGGTGCCGTCGTAAGGGTCCATCTGAGAAATTTTAAAGTGGCAGGAAATCGTCTCCACCAGGATCTCATCGGAGAATAGTGGACGGGAGTCGTACATAAGAGGGAGATGCAGACCTCACTCTCTTGCCATCAGTGCAGGCCCCTAAGGACCTTCGGGGCCTCGCACTGGCATTAGAACAATGTTGAGGGACTTCTGGCCATCGGCTCCCCTCAGCCACAGTTGGGTGGTTAGTGCAGGAAGTAGTAGGCGATTGTGATCGGTCGTCGGCTGCCTCTTGGAAATGCTGAACCACCGCGGTGACATGTTAATATGGTTCATCAACATCTAGAACTGTTGTAGCCCTAAAGTAATGGTGAGCTCAACAACGGCGGTGGTGGCGGCGGCGTCATTTTTCCTGGGAGGTCCTTCGGACCTAGGTGGGAAGATACCTCCTCAGGCAGAGGTGTTCTGAGCTCTTCCTAACCATTGCTTGGCTGGACAGGCGAATTCCTCCTTTTAGAGAACGGGTGGCAACCCCTTCCTCTAGCGCGAATCTGTTGCGGTGACTTCTCCTGAACCGGGCTCGATCGGCTGTGCTGGAGTTCTTCTCGCTCGGTCGACCTGCAATAAAGCCCCCAAGGTGCTGGTGGTGCTTCGACGGGGGACCCTCCGATGCCTAAGTTAGCAGGAGCTTGAAGGCAATAGAATGGAGGAATCAGAGAGGCAATGTATTGAGAGGGAAGAGAGTACTTAGCTCCAAACGGGGTCTCCTGGATACCTTATATAGTTGCAGAACAGTCCAAAATCTGTTAGGGGGAGGAGGCTGCAAAGACCAATTTACCTCGAGGAGGATCTGGAAAGTGGCCATGTGGCGCCCGGACAGGGTGGCATCGTGGGGGAGTAGTGGAGCAAGATCACTGATGTTGCAGAATTCTATTGTCATGGGTTCTGGTGTCATGGGGGGTTACAGGTTGTGCAGGTGGTGCACTGCAGAGCCTGTATTTATGACAGGATGTGTGCCGCCTCCCAAAGGTAGTGGGGGGCCAGGTCCCCCTTTATCATGATTGGAATTTCCATTGATCCTCCTCCCCCTCACGCCATTGGCAGGAACTATGGCCTTAACAGCATGAGCACGACCCCAGCCGGGAGCTGGCCTGAGATGGAGGGCTCGCCCTATGAGCACGACTTTGGCTGGGAGCTAACCTCGACAAAAGGGCTTGCCTTGGTAGCATGAGCATGACCCCGACCGGGAGTTGGCCTCAAACGGAGGGCTCACACCATGAGCTCGACTCTGGCTAGGAGCTGACCTTGACAGGAGGTTTCACCTTGGCAGCATGAGCATGACCCCTACTGGGAGCTGGCTTGAGATGGAGGGCTTGCCCCATGAGCTCGACTCCGGCTGGGAGCTGACCTCGACAAGAGGGCTCGCCTTGGCAGCATGAGCATGACCTCGACTGGGTGTTGGCCTCAGATGGAGGGCTCATCCCATGAGCTCGACTCTAGCTGGGAGCTGACCTCGACAGGAGGGCTCACCTTGGTAGCATGAGCATGACCCCAGTCAGGAGCTGGCCTCAAATGGAGGGCTCTCCCCATGAGCTTGACTCCAACTGGGAGCTGACCTCGATAGGAGGGCTCACCTTGGCAACATGAGCATGAACCCAGCCTAGAGCTGGCCTCAGACAGAGGGCTCGCCCTATGAGCTCAAGTCCGGTTGGAAGTTGACCTCGGCAGGAGGGCTCGCCTTGGCCCCTTACTAGGTCATCATGCTTGGGTGGTGGGGCTTTTGCCAGCAAGGCTCCAATTAGTGAATGTACCACATCAGGGTGCCCCATACTCCCGAGCCCGAAAAATGAAGCGGCACTCGGGATGAAGGGTGTAATGATCGTGTTGACATGGAGAGACACGTCTCCTGCATCATTCATGCTTTATGCACTGGTGCCCTTGGGGGCTGTGCTTCCGCACTAATAGGGCGATGCCACGTCACCCCTCATTAAGGGTGGCCATAATTACTGCACTAGGATCGAAGGGGTCGCCTTTGATTCAGGGCATCACTTCTTGAGGATATCAACACGTGGCATACCTCGGCTGGCTTAGGGTGAGATATGGTGCACGCCTTCGGTCAGTATGGGCTACGGGGCTTCGAGTTGCTTGAAATAGACTTGCCCTTTTATTTCTCGAGGGTTTTCCAAGCAACAAAAAACAAAGTTTCTTCCTCAGAACAATCCCTCCACCTTCTTGGGCGAGGTTGCGAAGTTCCAGCAGGTTAGGCTTCCTCCTCCCCCTTCTCTCATTTGTTCTCCCTACTTCGGCCTATGCCTGAGGAGTACTCTTGTTAGGTCTTTTAGTTTTCCACTTCACCATTTCTGATGAGTCCCTTCGGTAGGGGGCACCATCACCAGGGCTTTTTGATGGTGCGGTGCCTTCTTAGTCGAGGCCTCCCTCCTCGGATAGCGAGGACGAGGAAGTCCCGGTCATGCTTTACAGGGGTCCCCGCCCGACGGGAATTATCATTGGACCCCCTACGGCTCCTCCTCCACCTGCCCCCTTAGCCAGGGAGGCTAGCAGCCCCACCGGCATTGCTTCAGTGATGACCGACGGGGATCTTCTTATCCAAAGGTCATTTAGGATCCCTAAATCCATCGACTCTCTATTCTTGGCTGGGGGATCGGGTCACTTCCGGTTGCCCAGGCTGGATAGCCCTATATGAAGACTTCTTTTCTTCTTTCAGGGGTCTTCAGCTTCCCTTCCATGTCTTCTTCCTTTCTTTCTCAGTCACTATCATTTGGTTCCAGCTCAACTCACTCCCAATGCTGTCCAGACCATCTTCAATTTATTGTTCTCTGCCACCATCATGGGATTGTCATCAATTTTTCCCTCTACAAGGCTTTGTTTATCTTGAAGCATCACCTCTTCGATAGCAGTTGGTGGTTCGTGTCCCCTCATAGAGGGGCCCTCAAGTTTGACCTGGCCACTTCTATCAAGGAGTGGAAGTATAGGTTCTTCTTTGCTTCGATCGAGGGGGTGGATAGAGTTTGGAGTGACCCAAACCGCTCTCCCAATCGAAAGTTCACGATCGAGCCGATCGATAAGGAAGTGTTCGACCATCTTCTCTCCACCCAAGTTCCAGCCCTTCAAGATTTGTTGTATGAGGAAAATCTCATAGATGCTGGGATCAGCCAAGCCCGGCCCCAAGGTAAGGCTTGATGCCGGGCTCTGTCTCTACTCAGCAATGAGTCCAGTGTTGAGATGGGACTAATAGATTTGCTCCATTTTGCAGGAATGAGGTTCAGTTTTGATGACCTTCTAGGGATGTCCTAAAAGAGGGCCGCTATTGAAGGCCTGAAAGAGCACCCCAGAAGAGGGCTCAGGAAGAGCTAAGACCGAGGCCCAGTGATGGGCTTAAAGTGAGGGGACCAGCCACCCACACGTGCCATTTGGACCAGGGTCCAGGCTCCTGCTAGGTAGCCCGGGGTGAAACCAGGATCATAGAGGGAGTTGTACCTTCATCTCCAGTGGTCCCTCCTTGCAGTGACAGTCCACCACAGTTGAAAGCGGTGAGGGTGGCAGGATCTACTGCCTCCAGGATGTTGCCTCCACCGCCTGGGGCCGAAGCCACCGGTGTCGATCCCATAAATGCAGTGCCATCAACTGATGATGGAGGACTAACTAAATGCAAGATGAAATGATGCAAGTGATTTGTTTATTTTATGATTTTTAAGTTTTAATGATTTTCTTTGGATTCCCGAAAACAAGTAAGAGTAGATCTAGGGTTCTATATTAACAAGAACCTCAGGCAAGCAAGTAGTCCCTAAGCAATGATAAATAGAGGACCCTGGGGTTGAGAAACCTCGTAGGACTTAGCTCTCAGATCAATACCTACTTAGGAGTTCTAGGATTGCAAACCTCAACAGATCTGAAATGGCCGATGCCGATATCACTCACTCTCAAGGATGCGGCCTGGATGATCGAGCCCTCAACCCTGCAGATGTGCTAGCTTTTGGTCCGAAGGTCACGAAGGCAAGGAAGGCCGATTCTGTGTTCGTGGCACCTGGAGGACCTACAAGCATTCAAAGAGAAAAGTTAGGTTTTGATCAAAAAGATAGCAATAGAAGAAGGAAAGAGAGTTGATGTGGTGATGGGTGGAGTCTTCTTGCTAGGCGCTCGAGTGGATGATCCCAATGGGCTCCAATTCGAAGTTGGAAGATGGAGTTGCAGAAGAGAGGGTAACTTGAGGCCTCACACCTCTCGATGCCCGAAGGCGAAGACGCTCCCTCATGGAGATCGATGTTCCTAGTGAACGAAGGCAACTAAAGCAAATTGGATCTCAAAAGACTTTGTATTTTTTTCATTCATCAACAATCAAACATATAAAGGAGGGGTAAGGTCCTTTTTATAGGCACCTTAGGACCCCATTTGAATTTCAAATGAAAAAAAACAAGTCCTCTTTGGAGAGGTGCCCAAAAATTTCAAAAAAAATTCAGATTTCACTTCTTTGGCCGACCTTGACTTTGGATTTGATTTTGTGGGGCTTGACTTAAGGCTTGGAAGAGGGATCTTGGTGCCCTTGATTTGGTAGGTTGACCTCTTATTTGGAAGAAGACTTGAAGTAGGGCTTGTAGCAAGGCATGTGTTCTCCTCCATTCCTTGGTTGTGCATCCAACTTTGGAACAAGGCATGATGTGGGGAGTGGGAGATGGAGGCGCCAATGGATTCTTGCCTTCCTTCCATAGTTGTTCATGTAATTTGGAAGATAGATTGATAGGAGGGCTTGAAGCAAGGGATTCAAATTCTCCATATTTCAAACTCCTTTGACCTTCTCTTAGCCGACCACCCATAGTTGGACACTAGCTTGATGTGGGGAGGGAAAAAAGGAGTGTATCAAGTATTGTGTCCCCCCTTTGGGCATTCAAAAATCTGAAATTTGTAGCCCACTTGGCATGTTGACATGGCGCCACATAGGATGAAGAGGTGGGCCCCTGAGTTGAGTTGGCTTCCTTCCATGCTTGGCTCCAAAGTGACTAGATTCTTAAGACTAATGTTGCTTGGACCCATACTTCAAACCGACTCTGACTGGACTCAGTACAGGACACAATTGACTCAATACAGGACTGGACTTAGTATAGGACACAATTTGATCCAATTGGTCAAAGTACAGGACTAGACACAGACACATGAGACTCAATTCAAAGCTAAAGAAAATTACAAGGTTTAGGCTTGAAGCCTTATTACAAGTCCCGAAAATTAAACCCTAATCAGAGGTATGGTGCCCACACCAATTCTCCTGGGATGGGAGGAACTCGACCCTGTCGAGTAAGGGTTGATTTGGCTTTGATATTTTTCTAGAAGGTCAGGGTCGAGGTGCTGCAAGTCCTCTCGGGTATCCTATGAATCATTGGACTGTGGTCAGCCTTGCAATCGGATCAAGTAACGCTGATAGCCATTGCCCCGGGTCGTCATAGCTTGATCATCCAGGACATGCTCGATCCGCTCTCCTCTCTCAGGTAAAATTGGAGGTGGACACTCTGGGTCAGGTTTACTCTCAAATGAAATGTTAGGCCCAAATTGCTCACTAGGTATGTTTGCTGGTTCCCTAAACTCGACTAATTACGGGGTATTGAAAGTCAAGCTAATGCCATAATTAGGGGTAACTCAAGCACATAGGCATTAGGGCCAACTCTCCTTATCACTCTAAAGGGACCAGCTCCACGAGCATGAAGTTTCTTAACAGTTCCGGGTGGAAACCATTTAGGCCTAAGCCTAATCATTACAGAATCCCTTTGATCAAACTCTTTGCTTCACTTTCGGGAATCAGTCAAAATATTTAAAATTAGTGCTTAATGTAGAATCCTAACATGATGCAAAATGCAGACTCAACTAAACATTCCAATAGAGCAGAATTTTATTGGACTCTCTAGCGCCTAAACCTAATAGATTATTAACTCACTAGGCTTGACCCAGGTTTGGTATGCACAAGAAAAATTATCATAGATCCCTAACAAATGCCATAAAGTATACCAGAAGTAGATGGCAAAAGGGATGGGTTCTAAGGAGTCATGCAGCCTAGTAATCTCAACTAAATGCAACCCCATGGCTCTAGAAATGTGAGAAGGCTCAGGGAGGGGTAGGAGTAGGAGTCGGAGTCTCGGGGCAACCTATGGGTAGCATGAAACAGACCTTGGTTATTCAGGATAACCTCAAAATTTGGACATTGTTTTATGGGTGCACTCATCCTAACCTCATGATTAGTACTAGGAGGATCTACAGGTGCAAGTTCTAGGGTAGGCTGGGTGCTCCTAGATGGTAGAAGGTTATTAGAAAGGTCTTTGAAAAGTTTATCTAGAAAGTCCTCTAAACTACTGTCTTCTTCTTGTTCTTGGACCTTCTTTATGGGCGATACTTGAGAACCTTCACTATCATCAACTTTGTTTGATCCTGACTTGGTCATTTCTTCTTTAAATTCTGTGGTGGGTTCAGGATCATTATCCTTTGATTCCTTTATGACTTCAACCTTGGATTCATCTACATCACACTTCCCCACTAGGCTTGATTCAGAGATGTCTTCTTTGGATTTCTTAATAGGCTCAGAGGTTTCTTCACTTAGATTCTTAGTGGGCTCAACCTTAAAGTCTTCAATGGGATCAGGGGTTTTGTATTCAAATTTTTGGATTGTTCATCCTTCTCTCCATGAAATTCTTTAAATGTCCTTTCCCGGTAATCTCTTCTTCTTACTCATTGTCCTTGATCAGGTTAACTTCTGGCTTCTTTTCCTTTAGACTACTTGATCCTCTTTTAACCTGATCCTTAGGCTGAACTGGGTTGATTTTAAATTTCTTTCCATGGTGGTTAAAGGTACAGGTATTGGTCCGACCATGAAGGGTGGCATCATGATCGTACAGCCAAGGTCATCCTAAGATAATACTACTGACGCCTATGGGAAGGACATCACACCAAATCATCTCTTCATAAGATTGCTACTTGATCAAGACTTGGCACCTAGAATTTATGGGTATGGAGGTTGAATCAATCCACGAGACCTTATAAGGGTTAGGGTGAGGAACTGGGGTCAATCCTAGGGATTTGGTAGTACTTGAAGAAATGGCATTGACACAGCTCCCACTATCAACTATGATCTTGCATACCTTATTCCCTTGTCTAGCAAATGTTTGTAAGATGTTAGTCCTACGCCAATCTTCTTGCACTATGTCCTGGGTAAGGATGCACCTAATTACTCCTAACAGGTCATCAAACTCATGCAGTTCTTCCTGGTCCAAGAACTCCTGATTAGGTCTCCTACGGTGAATCTCTTGGGCTGGGTCAGGATGTAGGACTCTTCTGGACTCAGCCTCTAAGGAAGGTTCATGATGAGGGCAATCCCTAGGAGAAAAAGGTGACTCAAACTCAGGCTCGACAGATGGTCTAGGGCTATTCTTCTCTAAGGCTCCAATTCTTTCATCAAGCTTGTCTAGCCTACTGTTTATCCTAGCCAATTGCTTAAGAATAACCTCGAGTTGATCTTCTCTTTCATTCTCCATAGGTTCACTTGATTGGAAATGGTGGGGATGATAAGGGACTCCTGATCTAGTCGACATGAGCTAAGCACGCAAAAATCGTTTATGATCTACTAGACCTAGAATCTAAACCAGTTGCCTAAGTCAGGGTGGCAAACCAGTTTGTAGTAACTCTGTGCTTGGCTAGGTAGGTGTAGGGGAGTGGAGGTCCCTGAATGCCAACCTTAGACACAAATATGGGATTGGCCAGGTTGGCGGACCAAACTCACAAGCCCTGAATCACCAAGCCTAGATACCAAGAGCAGTAGTACACACAGAATGGGCTAACGCCAAGAATAGACACTTAGTCTTGACTCGACCAGTTGGTGTCCCTAAGCTCTCTAGAGCAATATTAGTGTCTACTCGATTTTAATTTGAGCTTGGTTCGTGATGCAGGTTAGTGATTTTTGGGCTAGGGACAGGTAATGAAATCCTGACCCTATGTTTAATTGCTGCCCTTAAAACGATTTAAGAAAATGATTGCAAGCAAATGCTCTAATGAGATGTCTCTAATTATATTTGTGTTTTTTTTTTTTTTTTTTGAAGGATGAAATCAGAAATGAGATGAAGGAAATGATAAGAGATGAAGCTAAATGCAAATTAAACTCTAAGAAATGTAAACATAAAAAATGCAATTGCTAAAATTCTCAGAACAGAACTTCTCAGGTAGTATTCTGGCTTGTAAAATTTTACAGGCTGCAATAAAATCTGAGAAAATTATAAAAAATAATCTCAATTATGGTGATCCAACAAAATAAAAATCAGATAATTTGGAGATTCCTACAAATAGAAAAAAAAAAAAAAACAACAGACCATATTTGAAAAGGAAGAAATGCAGAAATTGAAAGATTAGATCTAAGATGCAATTTTTTTTTTTTTTAAATACACTTATCTTCTTGTGTTCCTCTTCAAAGGCCTATCACAGTGGAACCCCTACATGCCTTAGGAGAGCCCGTGGAATGGGAGGAGAGGGTCTTAAAACCCTACTTTTCTCCTAAGATCGGACGTCCTAGTGAAGCACCTTATCCATGTACTTTAAGAAGTGCTAAGTCCTAACCATGCTTCTGATACCTGAAATGATGGGGAATAACTAAATGCAAAGATGGAATGATGCAAGTGATTTGTTTGTTTTATTTAGGTTTTAATGATTTTCTTTGGATTCTCGAAAATAAGTAAGAGTAGATCTAGGGTTCTATATTAACAAGAACCTAAGGCAAGCAAGTAGTCGCTAAGCAATGATAAATAGAGGACCCCGGGGTTGAAGAACCACGTAGGACTTAGCTCTCAGATCAATACCTACTTAGGAGTTCTAGGGTTACAAACCTCAACAGATCTGAAGCGCCTGATGCCGATATCACTCACTCTCATGGATGCGGCCTGGATGTTCGAGCCCTCAACCCTGCAGATGCGCTGGCTTTCGGTTCGAAGGTCATGAAGGCAAGGAAGGTCGATTGCATGTTCGTGGCACCTGGAAGACCTACGTGCATTCAAAGAAGAAAAGTTAGGTTTCGATCAAAAAGATTGCAATATAAGAAGGAAAGAGAGTTGTTGTGGTGATGGGTGGAGTCTTCTTGCTAGGCGCCCGAGTGGATGATCCCAATGGGCTCCGATTCGAAGTTGGAGGATGGTGTTGCGGAAGAGACGGTAACTTGAGACCTCACACCTCTTGACGCCCGAAGGCGAAGGCACTCTCTCACGGAGATCGACGTTCCTAGTGAACAAAGGCAACTAAAGCAAACTGGATCTCAAAAGACTTGGTTTTTTTTTCATTCATCAACAATCAAACATAGAAAGGAGGGGTAAGGTCCTTTTTATAGGAACCTTAGGATCCCATTTGAATTTCAAATGAAAAAAAACAAGTCCTCTTTGGAGAGGTGCCCAAAATTTCAAAAGAAATTCAGATTTCACTTCTTTGGCCGACCTTGACTTTGGATTTGATTTTGTGGGGCTTGACTTGAGGCTTGGAAGAGGGATCTTGGCGCCCTTGACTTGGTAGGTTGACCTCTTATTTGGAAGAAGACTTGAAGTAGGGCTTGTAGCAAGGCATGTGTTCTCCTCCATTCCTTGGTTGTGCATCCAACTTTGGAAAAGGGCATGATGTGGGGAGTGGGAGATGGAGGCGCCCATGGATTCTTGCCTTCCTTCCATAGTTGTTCATGTAATTTGGGAAGATAGATTGATAGGAGGGCTTGAAGAAGGGATTCAAATTCTCCATATTTCAAACTCCTTTGACCTTCTCTTAGCTGACCACCCATAGTTGGAAACTAGCTTGATGTGGGGAGGGAAAAAAGGAGTGTATCAAGTATTGTGTCCCCCCTTTGAGCATTCAAGAATCTGAAATTTGCAGCCCACTTGGCATGTTGACATGGCGCCACATAGGATGAAGAGGTGGGCCCCTGAGCTGAGTTGGCTTCCTTCCAGGCTTGGCTCCAAAGTGACTAGATTTTTAAGACCAATCTTGCTTGGACCCATACTTCAAACCGACTCTGACTGGACTCAGTACAGGACACAATTGACTTAATACAGGACTGGACTCAGTATAGGACACAATTTGACCCAATTGGTCAAAGTACAGGACCAGACACAGACACATGAGTCTCAATTCAAAGCTAAAGAAAATTACAAGGTTTAGGCTCGAAGCCTTATTATGAGTCCCAAAAACTAAACCCTAATTAGGGGTCTGGTGCCCACACCACCTGAGGGTGCACCTGACCTAACTAGTCTGCCTGAGGCATCGAGCCAAGAAAGCAAGAGGTTCATCGTCATCCTCCCCGTGGGCTCCATGATATCCCAGGATGGGAAGCTGGCAGAAGACATCCTCACCTCTCTAATCTAGTCATCGAATCACCAAAGCCGGGTAGGGAGGCCGATGGTGGGGCTTGCCATGGAGGCCTTCACCCAGCTAATGTCAGTAAGCCATCTCCAGATCCGCATCTCCTTTTCATCCTTTTTTACAAGGGTATGCAGCTCCTGCAGGATGCCTGTCAAGCACTGGAAAAGTGCGAGACCCACCTCCGTCGGGAGAGGGATAAGGCCCGGGCCCTATCCGGCCAGGCCCAAGGGCTGGAGGCTCAGCTAATCAGTGCCCAGGCCAAGGTAGTTAAGCTATAGAAGAAGGTGGCCGAGCTCAAGGCTGCCTTGATTGAGGAGAGGGGGGTCACTCATGCTGAGCTGGAGAGATGGCCACCTCTATGGTGGAGGTGGCCCGCTTGAATGTGAGGGCACAAGCCCTCCAGGCTTAGCTGGAGGAGCAGATGGCCAGGGCCATGGTGGTGGTAGAAAATGCTACGGGGCCATCATGCTGATAGAGATGGCCAAGAAAGAAGTTACCGGGGCCATTTCCAAATTCATGGCATCCCGGGCCTTCAAGGACGAGGTCGTTGAAGCCATCCTGGACTCCTTCCACCAGGGATTCAGAGACTTCAAGGATAAGGCTGTTCACCTCTTCAGATGGGAGAGGTTGGATGACATTCAACCATCCCTTCCGTTTCCCAGGTAGCAGGGTGCGCCAGTCATAGGCAGAATCGGAGTCGGAGGGGGCCATAGTCAAGGCTGAATTCGGGGTTGCACAAGATGCCTCTCGAGTAGCTGAGGTCCCTCGCCGGCCTGGGAAGGAGCCGATGACTGATGTATGTGTTGGGAATTGTGTCCCAAAGCCAATCGCCTGGATTGTAGGCAGTTGGCTGAGTTTTGTATTCATTTTATGAATTAATAAAATATTATTTTTTGGCAGCTCATCACATATTGTATTTTCCTGAAATGAACTCTTTCCATGTGATGAAGTCCTTAGGACTACACTGACTTCGATACAGAGAGGATGTATCGAGTGGTCCTTAAACCCAGTTCACAACCAAAGGATATATTATACTGGACGGCAATATATCAAGTATAGGTTGTTGCAGTTCACATCGTTTGGTTGTCCTCTTGACCAAATGAGTGTGGTGACACTGATGTGATCTACAAGTGGGATATGTGGTATCTCATTGAACGTGACTCCGTGCAGCCCCTTTCTGCCAAAGGGAAACTCACGATTGGATATGGGTATATGTGTCCCTCAGACCTGAGGTCATCACGGTAGCTTGCAAGCAACTCCCTGTGCTTTGGTGCCGGACTACTCGGATTTTTAATCCGATGATGAAAGGTTTCTGGGTACAGGCAAGTACTTGCGGAGCAGTGATGGACCAGATGGAATTGACCTGTCCAAAACAGTTTGGATTGAATGTCTCGCTGTATCTCAATTTAGCAAATCCTCGGCCGGGGTAGTCCTAGTGAAGAGTCACTGGCTTGCGAGGTTGAGACACGTAGTCGACTGACTCAGTCTGGGTTGGCAGCCCAATCTCAGTTTGTCCTAGCATTAGAGGTCAAAGGATGAATTATACGGTAACCATATGCCAGAGGTTCGATTGTTTGCTCCCGCATCTTCGACCTATCCGGACGCCAGGACCCATTGCTAGATGGTTTCCTGTGCTGGTACTAGAAATTGTTCTAGTGCTACCGTTTAGGTTCGAACCTATGAGGTCACACGCCTCAGAGGATAACTCTCTGATCTGATACCGATTACGATTGGGAATCGTCTCGGTTTTATGGTCATAGTATTTTTGAGCACTCTTTTCCCCGTCTTGCCCTTGTCTGTGTCGACCAGAAAATGTTCCGGGTTGACCAGCTCTGTGCCAGGATTTTCTGAATCAGTTTGAACTGATTCGGAGTTCGTTTCGGCCTCCAATTGGTTATGAACCAATTTTATTCCCTGAACCAGGTTCAATTGGATTGAACCGTTTGGTTCAATAGGATTGAACCGTTTGGTTCAATAGGATTGAACCAAAATGGGTTGGTTTAAATGGTTTGAACCAAATTTACCATGGACCAGTTTTGGCTCCATGGTTTTTTCTCTCCTTGTAACCGTTTACACGTTGTTATGCTGGGAATTCTTTTCTAGCGTTGGAAGAAGGCCAAACACTCAAAAGCTCACGTCTCTTCCTCTTCTCCCTCCACCATTTGGTTTAATGGCTTTAATCCCCTATTAATAGCAGGTTAATTGGTTTTTGCAGCCGCTGCCTCTCCACCTTCAGTCGCTCCACCTCCCTCTCCCTCCCAGCACCTTTTATAGAACCCCACCTAGCCATCCCCTGTTTGTTGGTTGAAAGGTTTCACTGTGGGTTAAAGTTTTCACCATGAGAACTCTTGAGAGGGAAAAACGAGTTCTTGTCCCATTCTTCTTCTTTGAGAGGCTTAAGGAGAGAGCCTTTAGGGCTGGGTTTAGGAGCTTTAGAGGGAGAGAAACAAGTTTTAAATCCCTTGTTTTGGAGTGCTCAAGTTCTGCCCAACAGCAGAAAATCTGTGACCGTGAAGCCCTCTTTCGGCGGCTAGCACCGTGCATGGAGGCGGATCCGAGAGCCCCGGGCATGTCTCCCCTCTAGAGGGAGTACTCTTCTACCCCTGGGAGCAAGCCACGCGAGCCGGATCACCCGCTGCAGCTCAAAACACAAAGAAAAGTGCTGCTGTCCTGTTTTGCAGAAATTTTTCAGCAGCAGTCTTTGGCAATTTTTTGTATTTTTTTGGGCTTATTTTGGTTGCAGTTGTTGGTGAAAATCAAAGAAGACTTGTCAAAGAAGCCGCTGCTCAAATTTGGGAGCAAACGGTGGTCCGGAAGGTGGTGTTCCGGTGCCATTTTGAAAGCCAAAAACTGATCCTTTTTCAGCCCAACGAGGAGACAACTGGAATAACTTTATTCCAGTCTATCCAGGTTTATTCCAGAGTTATTCTAGGTGGAATAAAGGTATGGAAAATTTATTTTTTAATCATGCATGGATATATAAATTGTTTAATATTTTATAAATATTTTATATGACTATGCATGCCTAAATGCAACTAGATTTAGATTAATTCCTGGCGGAGCAGATCCCCACTACGTGAATTTTAAAAATTGTTTTAAAATCAAATCTGCTCCCACAGATGTTTGCATACCTAGTGTAGGATCTTGTAAAACACCTGCATAGTATTCCTTTTAGTATGTTCTTTTCCTTCCATCTTTTGTACTTAAAAGTTTAGAGGGTCTCCTAGCCTGTAGAGAGCCTTCAAAAGGCTGTAAAGAGAGTTTTGTCAATGAAACATCTTTTTTCTTTGACTACTATTCTTTACTTAGCCCTCTCCTCTTCTTTTCTTTTCTTGTTCACTTTTTTCTTTTTAGGCCTTGACTACTCCAGGCCTACTTTAAGGCCTTAGGATGGGCACAAAGGTCCTTGGGAGCACTTCTCATCCTCTTTCCCTTAATTATTGAGACCATGAGAACAAGAATGCAAGGCCCTTGGATCTTCTCACTTCGTCGAGCTGCGAGTCAGGCGATAGATAGTTGGACTGCTTGGAGTTCCCATCCGACATCTCCAAACTATGAGCGAGGTGGTAGAGTGTCTCTAGACCTCAGAGGTGGGACTGCTGGTGTCTCCTAGCCTCGGAGGTTGGACTGCTGGTGTCTCCTGACCTTGGAGGTGGGACTGCTAGTGTCTCCTGACCTCAGAGGTGGGACTACTAGCTTTTCTTGACCTTAGAGGTGGGACTGCTGGCTTTGAGTGCTGGGCTTAATAAGTTTTCAGGCTTAGAGTGTCGGGCTTCGTAAGTTTTTGGACTTAGAGTATCGGGCTTTTTAAGTTTCCGGGCATAGAGTGCCGGCTTCATAAGTTTCTGGGTTTAAAGTGCTGGGCTTCGTAGTTTCCAGGCTTAGAGTGCTGGGCTTCGTAAGTTTCCAGGCTTAGAGTACCGGGCTTCATAAGTTTTCAGGCTTAGAGTGCCAAGCTTCATAAGTTTTCAGGCTTGGTGTGCCAAGCTTCATAAATTTCTAGGCTTAGAGTGCCGGGCTTCAAAAGTTTCTGGGCTTATTCCACTAGAGTTGGAGTCGGACAGACGAGTTCCTGCACAGGTGAAAAATAAGGTTGTACCAAAAAGAAACTTTAATTATGGATGGAGAACCTTACATTAATGGTAGTACATTCTCAAGTTACCAGCATTCCATATTCGTGTGAATCAAGCACCGTCGAGCTCAGCGAGATAGTAGGCTCCACCCGGTAGAGCCTCGACCACCTTGTAAGGACCTTCCCAGTTTGGGAAGAGTTTCCTGCACTCTCCAGGTTGAGATACTTCTGCCTGCATGAGGATAAGGTCACCCAAACAGAATGCTTTGGGCCTCATGCAGGAGTTATAGTAGTGCGCCACTCGCTACCAGTAAGCCGCCATCCGGAGTCGGGCCTTGTCTCTTGTCTCATCCAACAAATCTAGGTTGAGGAAGAGATATGCTAGATTCTCAACTTCATCATACTGCTCTACCCGCAACGTGGGTAGGCCAAGTTCCACTAGAATCATGGCTTCAGTGCCAAAGACAAGGTTGAAGGGCATCTTGCCCGTTGTCGTGAGGGGTGTAGTATGGTAAGCCCACAACACGCTGGGTAGTTCGTCAACCCATCGACCCTTTGCTTCGTCCAACCTTGTGCAGAGCCCTTGCAGGATGGTTTGGTTGGTCACTTCAGCCTCCCTATTAGTCCTGGGATGAGCTACCGAAGTGAGCTTGTGCGGGCACTAGGATTAGACAGAGATTACTGGGTATGTTATGGATTTCTGATTAGGGTTTGAGTCCTGTAGTCCATTACTACTAAGTCACTTGAGTCTTGTACTAAAGTGAGCCAAAGTTTGAGTCCTATAATAAAATGAGACAACTGAGTCTTGTTGAGTCCACTTAGTCAAGTTCAGTTATTTTAGTCCTAAGAGTCCATGTAATTTTCATTCAAGAGAGAGTCACCAGACTAGGAGATTCACTAGCCCCACTCTAGCCCCAGCCAGGTGCTTGGGCCCTTTCATGCCAAGCCCATAAGGGAGCGCCCCTTCTTAGTCCAAGAGTTGGCACCCCAGATCCACAAGTAGTTGGCACCCCAGGCCTTCCCCAGTCTAGTGTATAGTTGGCACCCTAGGCCTTTCCCAGCCCACTAGGAGTTCATGCACCAAGCCCCAAGGAGGCAGACCATTGCTACCCAAATTCTTGAAGAAGAGATGCCCTAGCCCATGGAGTTCCTGCCCAAGCCCAAGAGGAGCTTTCTTGGCCCTCAAGTTTTGTAATCCTAGTCTATTAGGGAGTCCAGAGACCTGGGTGAATCTATAAATACCCACCCCCTCTCTTTTGTAATGAACAACTTTTGATGATAAAATTTGAGTATTTCTCTTTATTCCATGCCTTTGTGCATTATGCCTCTGTGAGGGAGTGGGTGTGATGCCCAAAGTGTGCTTTCAAACCCTAGCCTTCTTACAAACCCTAGCTGCCCCTTCTCTCTCCATCTCATTAAATCCTAGTTGACCTTCATCCCTTCTCTAACCAAGGCCACCCCTACTCCAACCATCAAGCCCTAGGATGCCTCCCATCTTTATCCTTTTAGATCGCCCCCTCTCTTCCTTCTTCCACTTGGCCGCCAACACCAATCCACCACAAACTCTAGGCTGCCCCATCCCCTTCTCATCCAGGCATCCCCCGACCTCCTGGATGCCAGGTACTCAGCCCTAGGCATCTCCATCAATAACCAGGCCACCCACATCAGTCCAGGCATCCTCCAAAGCTTCAAGCCGCCAGCCCCTGCAACACCATCTTCCATCCTTCCTTCAACCTGACCTCCTGTTTCATATTTTTTCCATCTTTTCCATCTCTAACCTCTGACATTTGTAGGATCCCTCAATGGAAACAATCCCTGGAAGAGGTCCTTCTTTTCCCCAAGACCAGCTGATAAAAAGATGGTGGATCCGCGGAACAAGGCTTCATCAAAAGGCACTGATCTGGAGTGCTAAGAGACCCCTTCTACATCGAAGACTACATCATTGCCAGGTATGTAAACCAACCCCTTCTCGTAAATCTATTTTATTGAAGTGAACTATCCTAATTAGTGGTTTTTAACCCTAGTGGTCCTGTTCTTTATCTTTTTGATTATTCTAAATCTGTGGGTTGTAGTTTTTAGTCTCTACTTGTCTCCCTTGTGTTCTTCATCTCTTTTTTAGGAATGATAATAAAGAAAACAATCTAAAAAAAATAATTAGTTGCTTACTTTACTCTGCTATTTTTTATGTTCATCCTTTTTATATCCAGCTCGTATCAGAAGTGGTGGCGGATGTCGAGGTCGGTGCAAAACTTCTCAAAAGCTTGATTGTCGAATTGCCTCCCGTTGTCAGTGATGATCAAATGTGGGAGGCTAAATTGGTAGATTATAGACTTCCAGAAGAAGGATTTGACCTTCGCCTTTATTATTCGAGCCAAAGCTTTAGCCTTGACCCACTTGGTGAAGTAATCGATGGCCACGTTCAGAAACTTCTATTGACTAGATGCAGTAGGAAAGGGACCTAAAATGTCCATTCCCCATTAGGCGAACAGCCATGGGACTGATAACTAGAAAAGCGAAGCCACTGGTTGTTGCTGAATGTGGGCGTGACGTTGACACCAATCACACTTTCTCACAAAGTCGGTGGCGTCTTCTCGCATAGTCTCCTAGAAATATCCTTGCTGGATTGCCTTGTAGGCTAAGGCCCTACTTCCCACATGATTGCCGTAGATGCCTTCATGTATTTCCCGGAGCACATAGGCAGCCTCAAAAGGTTTCAAGCATTTCAGTAGGGGGTAGGAGTAAGATCTCCGGTATAGCTATCTGTCCATCATCACATAGCATGTGGCCTTCCTCTTGAAGAGGCTGGCTTCCCTCTGATCTTCAGGTAGGGCCCCGGTGGTGATATACCTGACATACGGGTCCAACCAACTAGCTTTAGAGGCGACTTACTGCACTTCTGCTATGGATTCATGGCTGGGCATCTTAAAGTATTCGATGAAGGTACATTCCAGCAACGACTCTAGCAGGGTGGCTAATCTGGAGAGGACATCAACCTGAGCATTCTCCACTCGGGGGATGTGGGAGATCCCCAAGTATTGGAGATTTGCCATGGATAAACATACCTTATCCAGATACTTCACCATCATGGGATCCCATGCTTCATACTCGCCGGAGACTTGGCCCACCACAAGCTGGGAATCAGTGAAAATCTTCAGCCTCTTGATGCCTAATTTATGGGATATTCTTAACCTTGCGAGGAGTGCCTCGTATTCTACTTGGTTGTTGGTTGCCTTGAAGAGGAACCACAGTGCGTACTCCATGATGACCCCATCAAAGTTGGCAAGAATGAGGCCAGCTCTGCTCCCTTCAACGTTGGATGCACCATCAACATGGAGTACCCATGTCATCTCCTGCGAAGCCGGGTCTGGCTCGGATTCAGCCCGTCGGTCCTTTGACTCCAGATCTTCATCTATCCAGGTGTATTCCACTAGGAAATCTGTAAGGACCTGGGCCTTCTGCACCAGTCATGGGCGGTAAGTGATGTCAAACTCGTTGAGTTTCACCGCCCACTTGGTCAGCTACCTAGAAGTATCTGGGTGGCTCAGAAGGGCCCTCAAGGGCTGATTAGTAAGGATGGCGATGGGGTGCGCTTGGATGTATGGCCTGAGGTGCTGCACAAACATTATTAGTACAAAAATAATCTTTTCAGATCAGGTGTACCTGATTTTTGCATTGTAGAGCAGCTTACTGGCATAGTAGACTAGCCACTAAGAGTGGTCCTTATCAGTGCAGACCAGGATTGAGCTGACCGCTATGGGTGAAACTGCTAGGTACAGAAGGAGTTCTTCCCCAGGTTCAGGTCTGGATAGTAGTGGAGGGGAGGCGAGGAGCTTCTTGAGCCCTTTGAATGCCTCCCGGCACTCCTCGATCCAAGCAAAGTCATTCATCTTTTGCAGCACTTTGAAGAATGGCTGACAGTGCTTGGCGGAGTGCAAGATGAAGATGAAGCGGCTTAATGCCATGATGTGTCCCGTTAGGTGCTGAACCTCCTTCTTGGAGATAGGAGTCCCATGTCAGTAATCGCTTGGATCTTCTCTAGGTTGTCCTCTATTCTCCTCTAGGTGACCATAAATCCCGGGAACTTTCCTGTCGCCATGCCAAATGTGCACTTGGCGGGATTCAGCTTCATCTGGTAAAGGCAGAGGTTGCCGAAAGCCTCCTCCAGGTCGGAATGTGATCCGACTCTGGGTCGCTCATGATGAGCATATCATCCATGTAAACATGCATGTTGCGGCTGATCTGATCTTTGAAGATCTTGTTGACCAGATGCTGGTATGTGGCTCCCATGTTCTTAAGACCGAACGACATCATCTTGTAACAGTACATACCTCTGTCGGTCACAAAGGCTATGTGCTCCTCAATCTCCAGATGCATATGAATTTGGTTATACCCCAAGAATGCATCCCTGAAGCTGAGAAACTTGTGACCCGAATTTGCATCCACAAGCTGGTCTATCTTGGGAAGTGGGAATCTATCCTTTGAATATGCCCGGTTGAGGTCGGTGTAGTATACACAGATCCTCCAGTTCCTAGAGTCTTTCCTAACCATCATCATGTTGGCGAGCCAGTTCGGGTACCGTACCTCTCGAATGAAGCCTGTCTTAAGTAGTTTCTCAACCTCCTCATCGATCACCTTCTATCGCTTTGGGGCGAGCTCCTTTTCTTCTACCGAATCAGGTGATGGTTGGGGTCGATATTCAGCCTGTGAGTGACCACTTTTGGAGGGATCCGGGCATGTTGGCGGTAGTGCAGGCGAAGACATCTATGTTGGCCCGTAGGAAGCCAAGCAGACGGGATCTCTCCCCTTCAGGTAGCAGGGCCCCAATCTACACAATCATTGAGGGATCCTCCCCCAGGGGAAAGATAACAAGGGCTTAGTAGGTCTGCCCTTTGGCTCCAACTCCACTGGTTCTGTTGATCGACTGAGGGGTTTGGACTGATCCCTCGAGGGCCTGGGAGGTTTTGCAAGCAGTGCAGGATTGGCTGGCATGATCCTCTCATCTCCCTGGTCTCCCATGGAGTCAGGAACTGAACGAGGAGTTACCTTGTGAAGATGGTAGCATCGAGCTGATTGAGTCCAAGATGCCCTAAGATAGAATTGTAAGGTGAGGGGAGTCTCACAATGATAAATATAGTCAGCACCGTACTCTACCGAGGTGGGTCCCGGAATCACTGGGAGTGTAATTCTCCTTCCACTCCAACCGAATATCTGGTAAAGCCCCCAGGGGCATGAGTACCATCTTTATTTGTCAGTAGATAGGTTTGTCCTTGGAATGTATCAAAAAAAGGATATCCGTTGAGCTTCCACTATCAACCATGATTTTTTTATAGGATGCTTTGCTATCATCATTTTAATGATGACAATCATTATTCAGATTATCCTCCCTAACCGACCCCTCTCCCACATAGGGGAGTACATGGTCACTCTCCTCTCTAGCCCTAGCCCTCTTTGGGGTTTTCCCTACTGTTAGATGTATGTCCTAAAAGTCAAGTTGGCTAGACATTAGTAATTTTTAGGGCATAACTTTGTACTTAATTCTTCTTTATTAATAAAGGGCATTAGTTTCATTCATGTTGATGTGTCTATGGCTCATCCATGGAGTTAATGGGCAATGACACATATTCTCAAGAGTTGAGAATCTGAGATATGTGTCTTTTTAGATTAACTCCTAAAGCTCTCGATTGTTGGAATATCATGAGGATGGTGATTAATCCATTAAAATCGGTGCACAGATCACTTCCCTTTCAGGGTAGATGAGTCTCTGACCTATAGTGTAGGTGACACTGGAGTGAGAGTGCAAGTAGTTGATAAAGATTAACGGTATTGAGCATGACCAAGTATAGGAAATATACAGATGACTACTACTTATCGATAACTTTTGATGCTGTAGTCGTGTGTGAATAGTTCTTTGACCTAGAGTGTCTCAGTTACTCATAATAAGGTTACTATAGTTTGATAATACAATCACATGGTTCCTATCCATACGGGACCTTGCGGTGTTCGTTGGCTATAGTAAGTTTATTGTAGGAGTAGGGTGTTTACTTGTAGGGATCTATCAGCCTTAGTAGTAAGGAATAATCCTATGCAAGCTTAATGAGACTAAGTCCAGAAGACTATGGCCATAGCAGCATGATAATGAAAAGGTATTTTCATTAGTATCACAATTGGACTTGAGTCGATTAAGTTAAGCATATGACTAATGGGTTTGACGAGTATCCATAACCAACATCATATTAGGATTTTGATAGAGGAATCGAATCACATGATAACTATACCTAGAGATCCAATCTTATTCTATTGGGTTGCCACTACATACTGTAAGGTGTCACTGGTGGATTATGAGAGCCCGTTAGGATCATTCTCGGATCGATGATCCTAATTAGGGTTGAGCTAAAATTATTTTAGTCCATCGAAAGGACTTTCGATAATGTATAATAGAGATTATAGCATGTCTCATTACTAGACAGGATAGGACCTGAGGGGTCACACACATTAGGAGCTCAAGTAACCAATCAGCAAATCAATTTGGACATAATTATAAGTGTTACAATTAATATTTGACCTAATTATAAATATTACAATAATTGATTATGTATTAATTGTTAATTAATTTAATTAAATTTAATTTAATTAAGTTAGACTCAATTAATTTATTCTAATTGATTCAGGTCAATGTCCACTTCGAAATGGTTCGATCAGATTTAAAATCGGTTTCAATTTGACTATAAAATCACTTTGTTGGGACCAAGACCTAGAGTCCAGTTAGACTGGGACTCTCTCTTTCATCTCTCTTTGTCCCCTTCCTCCACACACCTAAGTGGGCCTCTCTATGTTTGTACGACAAAAGAAGGATGGGGCGTGAATAGGGGGCGCTAATATGAGATTGGCGTGAATGAATTTTAAGAGGAGTCCTATTCTACTCCTTTTAAAATTTCAAATGAGATAAAAATAAACAACATTCTTTTGCCTTTTGGGATGGGAGATTTGTTTCATGGTAAATAAAAGGGAGAGAAAGGGGTGGCCGCTTTGGTTTTGGCATGCAGTTTCTCACTTGGGCATCCTCTCCAGATAATCTCTCTCCTGGGTGCCATCTCTTCTTCTCTCCTTTCCACTTTATTTTCTTTCGTGTGATCTTCAAGAGTGTTAAGAGGTTTTCCATATAAGAGAAAAAGGAGAGAAAAGGGTCCAAAGGTCTTGCATAGTTCTATTTGCAAGATAGAAGCCGAAAGTCGGTCCGGATTCGGATCGATACAGTTTTTAAAGCAGGCAATTTGCTAAAAAAAGGAGAGGGCTGAAGGAATCTAGTAGTTTGGTACCCTCTATGACTCGGTTGTGAGAGCTTCATGTGGATACCAGCAGAGACCAGGCGATTACGTAGCTTCAACATAATCCTGTTTTTTAGTAGCGAATCTGCACGCTTTTCAGAGCAGGTCTAGATAGTGATCCAGGTAAGTATTTTATGCTTAAAAAAATTTTTATTTTAGATCTAATATTTTTCTCGTTATTCAGATGTTAGAAATTTATGATGAATAAATTATATTTATTTATGATTTGCATGATTAGATAAATTATTTTTATATCTACTTTCGCTGCGATAGGCTGTTGATGCCTGTTCGATTGCAATTTTCTATTCCTGGGAGAAAACCAATATGGGGGTCAGAGCCATGGTTCTCTCTTTAACATGCATGCATGAAAATCAGATTCTGAAAATATTCAGATCAGTTAGATGATTATGATTTTCGATCTATGTTGAACATGAGATTATTCTAGCATAGAATTTTATGTTTTGAAAATTATTTTCAAAATTAAAATCATAATTGTTAGATCTGAAATAAATTTAATAATCTAAAATATAATGATCAAGGGTTGCACAAAGTGACATAAGGTTGTCCTGCTATAGGGTTTATCCCTTATAGTGCAAAGGTTGTCCTACTTTGATGTATACCTGATTTGAAAA
Organism: Areca catechu; assembly: GCA_021397845.1. Taxonomy (NCBI): domain Eukaryota; kingdom Viridiplantae; phylum Streptophyta; class Magnoliopsida; order Arecales; family Arecaceae; genus Areca; species Areca catechu. The sequence continues at coordinate 129,556,847 of CM038052.1, read as the reverse complement.
GGGATTTTCAAAAGGGTTTTGATCGATTTATGATAATGTATGTTGTTGTATGTGGTGCAAAAATTTGGGTTTAGATCTTAATATAATTCATGATCATAAGCCATTAATGTCATGCACTAGAACCTAATTTTAAAATTGATTTGATCAAAAAAATCAAATTAGGTGCATGAGCGTTTGGGTTGAACAAATTAGGTCTAGAGATTGGGCTACGGTAATTAGGGCTTGATTAGATCAACTAGTAACCCTATATGATTTGAGCAAGGGATTAACCAAATCGGATAATGATTAGGGTTAGGTCAAGTGTGCTCAAATTGGTTTTAGATGTAGTCTGGTCAGATCGATTCATTTGATAGTGAATCAATAAGTTAAGACCTAATTTGGCTCAGTGATGAGCCCAGATCATTAGTTAACCTAATTAAATCTTATCAATCAATTGGTGTCTAAGGAAGGTTTCAATAATGATTGTAATTGGGCTAACTCTTTCTCAATCAACTAGTTTGACGTAAAGAGGGTAAATTGCAGAACCCTCCCATGGATCAAATTGACCTGGCCACTTTGGTTGAAAAAGTTTTCAAAAGGGTTACTTTTGATTTGAGTTCACCCATGCTAACTAATTTTAGTCAAACATGAGATTGTGCTGACTGAATGTAATTAGTCAGACATAAGATTGTACTGACTTAATGTAATTGATTAGTCATGATTTGGCTGATCAATTTAGAAGAGACCTGAACCCAAGCTCCTAATAAATATTAAGTCATAGGTCTTCCACCATTGTAGGTGTGCGGGTGTCCTACTGGTATGATTATTCTCGGCTGGTTATAGTGGTCTAGTTGCATCGAAAAGACACAACTTCCCTATTAGGCATGAGATGTTGCTAGGCATTGATGGGGTTGGGCCCAATAAAGGGCACGGTGAGGGACTCAATGATGGCTTTATCTAATAGGAATGGTGGGTCTGACTTAACTAATGATTGGACCAATAAACGGGCATGTTAAGGTTCCATGATTTAGAGATCAAGAGCTACAACTTGTATTAAATACATTGGATAAGAGTTGGCCACTTATTGGTATAGCGTGTTACCAATAACCGGATACGGTGAGGGCCACACATCGATGGGACTGTAGCACCCACTAGAAACCTAGAGTCGCGGGATTTTCGCATCTCCACGGGGAGTGTGAGAGATCTGAGAAAATAGTGGGAGTTCTAAAATATTTCTAAAGACCAAGAATAATTTTTATGATTAAGTATAAAGCATTAATTTGAATTTTACTCTTGCAAATTATTTCTTAAAGACCCAAGAATAATTTTTATGATTAAGTATAAAGCATCTAATTTGAAACTTCTACTCTTGCAGTAACCATGTCTGCTTCAAATCCCTTAGACCATATTCTAAGGACAAACCCACTTGTAGGCCTCAATTTAAAGATTGTTGAGAAACATCAAAATTATTTGAGTTCTAAGAAGGTGGGCTATGTGCTTGACCAGGAAACCCCCTGTCTTACCTGACCATCCAAATGCTCGTCAAAAGACTGCATATGAGAAATGGATGGAAGATGATAATAAGGTTAAGTGTTATATGTTGGCCTCAATGTCAAATGAATGTAAAGCCAACATGAAGATATGCCAACTGCTAAATCGATTCTGATTTACCTACAAAAGTTATATGGTGAACAAAGTCGGATTGCATGCTTCGAAGTGTCGAAAAGCTTTTCAACAACAAGATGCATAAGGGAAGTCAATGCACGATCATTGTTTGACAATGATCAAGGACATCGAACAGCTTGAGAAGCTGGGTATTTCGATTCATAAGGAGCTACAGGTGGATTTGATCCTCCAGTCCTTGACCAGTTCATATGCTCAGTTTGTAATGAACTATAATATGAACAAGTTGAATTACACTTTGCCTCAATTATTGAACATGCTGGTAAGCAATGAGGGGATCTTGAAAAGTTCAAGGGGCTCTATTTTCTCTGTGGAGTAGTCTTCCTCCAAAAGAAAGTCTACTTAGAAGAAGAAGAAACCTGCAAAGAAGCAGAAGAAGGAGAGCAAACAGAAGAAGAAGGACACTCCCAAGAAAGCCAAGGTTAGCAAAGGGAAATGCTTCCATTGCAATACAGATGGCCACTGGAAAAGGAATTGTCCTCTCTACTTGGAAAACCTAAAGAAATAAAAGGAGTTGCACCTTCTGAAGGTAAGCCTATTCTCGTTATCGAATCTAACCTAATGGTTTTATCTACTTCCAGTTGGATTTTAGACTCTGGCTCTAGTGCTCATATATGCATTTCAATGCAAGGCCTGGAAAGAAGTAGAATGCTAAGAGTAGGTGAGATGGTTCTACATATCAGAAATGGAGTAAAAGTTGTTGCTCAAGCCATTGGATTATATTCTCTGGTGTTACCTTTAGGGTTTAGATTAGTTCTTAGTGACTATTATTTTATGCCTGGAGCTAGTAGAAATTTGATTTCTATCTCTGTGCTAGCATAGGAAGGATTTGAATTTATATTCAATAAAGACTTTTGTAGTATTTATTTCAGAAAATAAATTGGTTGCAAAAGCTATTTTAATATACAGTCTCTATCATTTGCATGCTGATGCATCTTTGAACATTAACGTGAAAATTAAAGTGAATGCCATAGGACATAAATGTCCTAGAGATGATCTAAATGATAAATTTATGTGCATCTAAAGCTCTATCATATAGGTGAGGATAGAATTAATAAACTAGAAAGGGATGGGATCTAGATTTAGTTAATTCTGAATCGTACCCACCTTATGAGTCATGTCTTCAAGGCAAAATGACTAAGTTACACTTTGTAGGACATGGGGAGAGGGTCAAAGAATTACTTGCCCTGGTATATATTGATGTGTGTGGTCCATTTGATGTGCAGTATAGGGGTGGTTTTGACTACTTCATAACCTTTACTGATGATTGTTCACGGTATGGTTGTGTTTCTTATGAGACACAAATCTAAAGCTTTTGAAAAGTTCAAGGATTTATGCATGAGATAGAAAAAAAATAGGTAAAACAATTAAGGTTCTTCGATCAGATCGGGGAGGAGAATACCTTAGTGGGAATTTTTAGGTTATCTTAAGGACAATGGCATAGTTTCACAAGGACTCCACCAGGTATGCCTCAGCTTAATGGGGTGTCTAAGAGGAGAAATAGGACATTATTAGATATGGTCTGATCCATGATGAGCTTCATTGACTTGCCTTTATTTTTTAGGGAGATGCCCTACAAACTTCAATTTATATTCTAAAAAGGGTTCCATCTAAATCTGTTCCTACCACACCATATAAGATTGGCATGGTAAGAAACCAAGTCTTGCTAGTTCAAGATTTGGAGATGTCTAGCCTATGTCAAAAGACTAATGGTGGACAAGTCAGAATCTAGATCTGTGAAAGCTCGATTATAGGATATCCTAAAGAAACTTTAGGGTATTACTTTTACCTTCCATAAGATCATAATGTGATTGTAAGTAGCATGCCACATTTCATGAAAAATAATTTATTCAGGAAGGTGGTAGTGGTAGGTTAATTGAGCATGATGAGAAAGTCTTTGAAGAGCAGCAGCTAGAGATCAGATCGAACCTAATCAACCAATATGATGGGGACCCGAGAGTCTGGTATATTTTATTTTGAGTCCATTGAGTCCATTTAGTCGAGTCCAGTTAATTTCAGTCCAATCAAGTGAGTTAGATCAAGTCCTATAATTTTCACTCATGTCAAGATCCAAGAAGAGAGTAAGTAGACCCGGAGATTCACCAGGCCCTCCAATTAGAACTGGATTCCATGCATCTGGGCCCTTACATGCCTCCAAGCCCCAAGAGAGAGCTCCAATCAAGACAAAGGTCCATTGTTGACCAGGTCCACTAGGATTTCTTGGCCCAAAGTCAGGGTTTAGCCCTCAAGTCATGTACCTTAGGGTGAATCTATAAATACCCCACCCCCTCTCGTATTTTATGAATGCCATGAATGAATAAAATTTCTTGAGTTCTGTGTGAAGGATTTGTGTGAGCCCAGGGTATATGTGTGATCCCTGATTTACTATGTGAGGGCATCTGTGTGAGCCTAGGGTATCTGTGTGATCCCTATTATTCCTAAGGGTATCTGTGTGATCCCTTCCCTATTATTCCTAAGGTTATCTGTGTGATCCCTTCCCTCTTCCTTTTCGGATATCTGTGTGATCCCTTCCCTCTTCTTTTTAGGATATTTGTGTGATCCCTAGGGCATCTGTGTAAGCCCTTGCTATGTGCTTATCCTTCTAGGAGAATCTGTGTGAACCCCAGTTATCTTTCTAAACCCTTCCCTCTCTTCTTTCTTCTTCCAGGCAAACCCTAATCCCCTGGTGACTTCTCGGCTTGGCAGCAATCCAACCCCGATCTCTATCCTGCAACATAATATATGTAAATGCTCTTCTACCTCGTAGGTCTATTAGAGTCTCCATACCTCCTGAAAGGTACTTGGGTAGCTTATGAGGTATAAAGGAAATGTTTCTTGTGGGGACAAGGATTAATTGATTGATCCTAAGATTTAATGAGGCGATGTCAGACATCGACTCCATGAAATGGTTGATGCTATGAAGTCAGAAATTGATTCAATGCATTCTAACCAAGTTTAGTCCTTAGTGGATCCACCAGAGGGTTCTGTACCTATTGTTGTAAATGGATCTACAAAAGGAAAATAGGTGCAGATGGTAAGGTGGACATTGGCAAGAGGAAGAAGTTGCAAGCTAACAATCTCTAGTTTGTAGCTAGTCCAATTTTTTTAGGTTCAAATCAAAATTATGGAGATGAAGCCTAACCTCATGAAGCATCTTGAAGGCTTCTAGTTCTACCTATTTAAGAAGAAGAGCCCTATGCATGAAGCAAGTCAAGACTATTTCCATTGAGACAAGCAAGCTAAAGAAATTCAGCTAATGAAGACCTTCTTTCCAAAATTCCAAGCATCCATTTGGCGACCAACTATGATTTGATTCACCTAATTTGAAGCATATTTGAAGAATAAATCTTAGAATACACATGGAAGGCTTTTATGAGGACACTTAGCGAAATAGAATGGCACCACATGGAGATTCTAGTTTTTCTATTGTTAGGATTAGTTTATAGAAGCTTCTCAATGTAATTAGTTAGACTAATCTGAATTAGTTGGCTTCTTAATCCACCTTTTTGCTGCTCATTATGGCTGCCCTTGGTCTATAAATAGGACAAGGCCTTCTCTTGTAAAGCAATGAATTACTTGAGTGAATGAAAGCTTGCTAGTTTGTGTTCTCTTCCACCTTGCCAAGTTCATGAGTTCTTCTTAGAATTTTGAGTGTTTCTTTTGAAGTTTGAGTTTGAGTGTTGAGTTTGAGTGTAACTTTGAGTGAGTGCCTTGAGTTTGAGAGACCTTAGTTCTATTTTCAAGCTTTTCTACCTAAGATCCAAGTAGTCCAAGAAGAAGAGGAAGTGCTGTCCAAAAATTCTAGCAACTCTCTTCCATTCTCTTTGTTGATTCCTTCCTTTTCCCTTAATTTCTTTGAATCATGACCTTACCTTGACTTCTTGCAGGTTCTTCTTGGTGATTTGAAGATGACGATGAAGGCTCCATGCCAAGGATCAAAGCTCTAATGGTAAATCCAAGTAGGGAGTGTAGATCTTGTCTCTGCCTTCAATTCTTGGGTGGGTGAGTGCTTTCCTTCCATTTGAGCTTTGATTTCTCTTCATTGTTGGGAAAAGACCCTCTTGATCCTTAGATATGAGATTCCTAAAGGTAGATTAGCCTAGTTTGAGGGTTTCTATGTCCTTGAATCTTCTCTTTATTTTTTTGATGTAACTTGTACAAGGTGTCAGATTTTCTGCTTGCTTAGTTCCCAGATTGAAGGTCTTCTCCCTTCTACCCATGAATCTAGCCATATCTGGAGCTCTAACACTATTTGTTTGTTGCTAAGTGAGTAGATCACATCTCATACACCATTTCATCAAATTCGTCACACATCATTTTTGGTATCAGAGCCAGGTTTCTAGGTTAAGCTTTGCAAGCTGCTGGAGTTCTATCTAACTGTCTTCTGAGTTTTCTCTGAATTTTTTCATATTTTTATAGTGATTAAAAAAATCCAAAAATACTTTTCCATACCTTATTATGTTATTATTCGAAATATAAAATTAAAGAAAAGATATTTTCCTTTATTTCTAGATTTAAAAATATGAGTTCTTAGGTCATTCTAAAGTTCTATCCAGAATTCTAGTTTGCCTTCCATTTCATTTAATTATCCAAAAAATAAAAAAATATTATTTGATAAATTTAAAATTTAGATATGAGATCCAAATTCAAATACCACTAAGAATTTAATTTAGTGAGATTTAGAATTTGGAATTCGAAATTGAATTCAGGTTGTTAAGAGTCAGCTAAACTACTGGAACCTTCTAGCAACTGTTTTTCAAATACCTTCTTACCAAAATTTGAATTAATTTGAAATTAAAAGTTAAGTTACAAGATTTTAGATTTGAGAGATAACCATGTTAGTTTTATTTCAAACTTTTGGATTTAAAAATTTTAAATTTCAAATTTTCAAATTCAGGTTAGCAGGAGGTTAGTTGGAAGCGGAAAATTACATTTTAACCACTTTACCTCCAAGGATGAATTTTTTAATCAAATTTCAAAATTTAAATTTTAAAATCTGTTGCTGGGATCTATGCTTCAATATTTGAATCACCCAATTTAAATTTGTATTATTTGAAATTTTGAAATGGGGTAAAAATTCATGTATTTGTGCTAAGTCTAGTTGATTGTGCTCCTTATCTTGCTGAAATGTTTGCATCCAATTTTAAACTATCTTAAGGGCAATCAATATTACATAATGGAAGGAGGTCATTACCTTTCCTTAGCCCAAAACAATCACCTACATTCATATTGACCTAAGCCATAAGTAAAATCAAGTAGGAACCTAAACTGGGGACACCCACAAGTCGGCTTCAAGTGCAAGGTAAGACAAAGTATTATTTGAGTTGTACTTATACCTTGAAATTGGTGTCTAAGGCTAGAGGTCAAATGGCAAATGCCTTAAGCGGACTTGTAGTTTTTAATTAGGATCTCACGAAAGCGAGGGGAGCCTCCCGCAACCCCACCTCTTACTTGGCCAGTGGACAGGATAATTACATTCTTAAGTAGTACCTAGTTAAGTCTTGTATTTTGAACTTTTAGGTCTAGGAACCCTAGAATTTGGTCTTGTTTGCTTGTCCACTGTATTGCTTACCCTTGTACTGTGTCCTATATCAAAGTCCCACCCTTAGTCTGGTTTATCCATGGACCCCAATCTTGAATTCTTTATGAGGACCCTGACTGAAAAATTTGATACCATGACTAAATAATTAGGATCAATGAACAAAGAGTTAAAGCAAGTGAATAATCAAATCGGAAACATCAAGAAAGATTGCTTGACCCATACTAATCCTAAATCATCTCCTATTGATCCAAGAGTCTATTGTCATGATCTCACCCCAGAGTATAAACTTAGATATCCTTGTCAAGGCTTTGTAGATCAGGAGGAGAGAGTCTTTAGGAGCAATCGATCCTATGCACCCATTTTTGATGAAAATCCTGAGGTGTGTTGTGTCGATTGGGAGAAGAAAATGGATCAGTACTTTGAGTTTAATGAAATGTCGGAAGAAAGGAAGTATCAATTTGCCAAATTAAAGCTAAACCGACATGCTAAGTCATATTGGGGACATGTTGAGTATAAAAGTTATTATAGTGGGGATAAAATAATTACTTGGAGAGATATGAAGAGTAAGCTGAGGGAAAACTTTCTAGGCAAATCTTAAAAGCAAAATTTCCAACCCAATGGTACAAATTGAGATAAGATGATGAAACTATTTTAAATATATTGCTGAATTCAATAAGTATGAGGGAGATGAAGAAGAGACTAAACCCATGGAAGAATTAGAGAAAAAATCTCCTAAACCTATTGAAGAATTTAAAGATGAAGTGGAATCAAAATTTTTCCAAATGAAAGGCTAGAAAGAGAAGATCCTACACCCATTAAAGAACTTAAGGAAGAAGTTTATGAAGCTGGGTCTAGACTTATGGATGAGTATGAATAAGAACAATTGCTTAAAGATAAAATAATTACCAAGCCTAAAGAAATCAACAACAGAAATAATTAGCTGGAAGAAAATGAAGTCCAGGGACAAAGCCATGAAGAACAATTCGAGGAGATAATAGAGGACCCAAAATTAATCAATGTTAAGGATTTAAATCTAGAGATTAATGAAGGATCGCCTAATGGGGTGTTGACCATCAGAGAAAACCTTGAACAAACCCCTATGGATTAGCTCCAAGAAGTTGGAAAGCCTTAGAGAAACCTTCAGTATGTTTTCCCTAACCATTTTTCTGTCCCTGTTCCACCATCCTTGAACATCCACCTTCCTGATTCACCACTACATAACATGCACTCTCCTATTCTACCAGCTAGGACATCCACCATATCATTGATCTGGTCCCAGTGATATTCAATAGTTACTTTCTTAAGACTCTATGGCATATGATGGGAGCCAAATTAAGATTTACTGCCACTTACTTGAAGATGTGTGCGAGAGTCTTAGAAGTCTCTTAAAGAGAATATTGAAAATTAGAAACTTTTGTTTCCTAGCCAATAATAAATTTCAGTCATTAGTTAATAAAGCCCATTTGAGCTTGCCTTTTGATTTTGTTTTGTCATTTGGTGTCATCCATGCATAAGTCTGCCAAATCATATGCATAACATCTTAGGGATTTGCACAGAGAGATTAGCAAAAAAATCTAAATGAGCAATGAGAGTTACAAGCATATGGCTGATTCTCATAGAGGGCCAAAGAATTTCAAGTAGGGGACTTTGTGATGATCAGGCTAAAATCTGAATAGTTTCTATTGGGAACTATGAAGAAACTCCACACCCGTGGTACAGGTCCTTTCAAAATAATAAAAAGAATAGGACCTAATGCTTATGTGCTGGACCTACCTTCTGACTTTGGCATTGCTCTACTTTTAATATCTCATATCTGGTAGGATATAAGAAGCCCACAATGATTCCTAGTGAGTTCCCAGAACCTGATCCATCCCTTGAGAGTGAACCAACCCCAGAGTATCCACCAGCCACACTACTAAAGCGGGGAGAAAGAATTGAAAGGGTCATAGATGATAAGATTGTCACTACCCGGAATAAAGATTACCAATGATACTTGGTCCATTGGCAAGGTAGACCTGATTCTGAAGATTCATGGATCACTCAAGAAGAACTACAAATGATCAATCCAAATTTACTTGAATACTACCAAAGCCAAAATGATCCATACTCATCAGGGCTGAGTTTTTTTCACCCGGGGAGAATTAATGGGGACATTGGCAAGAGGAAGAAGTTGCAAGCTAACAATCTCTAGTTTTGTAGCTAGTCCAATTTTTTTTAGGTTCCACTCAAAATTATGGAGATGAAGCCCAACCTCATGAAGCATCATGAAGGCTTCTAGTTCCACCCATTTAAGAAGAAAAGCCCTATTGCATGAAGCAAGTCAAGACCATTTTCATTTGAGACAAGCAAGCCAAAGAAATTCAAATAATGAAGACCTTTCTTTCCAAAATTCCAAACAATCCATTTGGGCCGGCCAACCTATGATTTGATTCACCTAATTTGAAGTATATTTGAAGAATAAATCTTAGAAGACACATGGAAGGCTTTTGATGAGGACACTTGGTGAAATAGGATGGCACCACATGGAGATTCTAGTTTCTTCTATTGTTAGGATTAGTTACCTAGAAGCTTCTCAATGTAATTAGTTACCAACTAAATTTGAATTAGTTGGCTTCTTAATCTACCTTTTTGCTGCTCATTATGGCTGCCCTTGGCCTATAAATAGGACCAAGGCCTTCTCTTGTAAAGCAATGAATTACTTAAGTTGAATGAAAGCTTGCTAGTTTGTGTTCTCTTCCACCTTTCCAAGTTCATGAGTTCTTCTTAGAATTTGAGTGTTTCTCTTGATGTTTGAGTTTGAGTGTTGAGTTTGAGTGAGTGCCTTGAGTTTGAGAGACCTTAGTTCCATTTCCAAGCTTTTCTACCTAAAATCCAAGTAGTCCAAGAAGAAGAGGAAGTGCTGTCCAAAAATTCTAGCAACTCTCGTCACTTCTCTTTATTGATTCCTTCCTTTTTTCAAAATTTCTTTGACTCACAACCTTAACTTGACTCTTTTGCAGGTTCTTCTTGGTGATTTAAAGATGATGATGAAGGCTCCATGCCAAGGATCAAATCTCCAATGGTAAATCCAAGTAGGGAGTGTAGATCTTGTCTCTAGCCTTCAATTCTTGAGTGGTGAGTGCTTTCCTTCCATTTGAGCTTTGATTTCTCTTCATTATTGGAAAAAGGCCCTCTTAATCCTTAGATCCGATGTTCTTAAAGGTAGCTTAGCCTAGTTTGAGGGTTTCTATACCCTTAGTTCCTCTCTTTTATTTTTTTGAAAGTAAGCTTGTACAAGGGTGTCAGATTTTCTACTCACTTAGTTCCCAGATCGAAGTTCTTCATCCCTTCTACCCATGAATCTGACCATATCTAGAGCTCTAATGCTAGTATGTTGTTTCTAAGTGAGTAGATCACATCTCCACCCACCCATTTCATCAAATTCGTCCCCCATCAGTAAAGAGCTTTAAAGCTAGGTTAGTGGTGAAAGGGTATAGTCAACGTGAAGGCATTGACTATCATGATACCTTTTCACCAGTAGCTATGCTAAAGTCTATCTATACATTGCTTGCAATTACAGCATATCATGATTATAAGATATGGCAGATGGATATGAAAATTACATTCTTGAATGGATATCTTGAGGAAGATATGTTGCCCAGGTGGCTTCCCAAGAGAGGGGTGTATTGGGATTAGAAAACTTTATCAAGTATATGCAATTTAAAAATCCTTTTGGTGTTGTGGTGCAATATGCAATGTGAAAGAAATTAAATAAATGCAATAAGGTAAAATAAGCACAATCACAAATACAAGGAATTTAGAATGGTTCGAAGCAACCAACTCCTACGTCCACTATACAAGCACAACTTGGGATTTCCACTATATCCCTAACTAGAATACAATCGGATTGTTTTAACAGGCTCACAATCCAAACATATACACTTTGGTTTTACCGGGATCACCAAAAAAAACCCTACACTTTGGTTTTAAACAGGATCACCAAAGAAACCCTAATCTTGGTTTTACACCGGATCACCAAGAACCTAAATTAGGTTTTCACAAGGTTCACCTAAAAACCTTTAACCCCCTCTTAAGACATAGCCCCTTTCTATTCTTAGAGAATAAAATAAGATATATCAAAATGTGAAGCAACTATACAACAAACCGAGTTTGTTTAAATGTTGCTGATGAAGATCAAGGTGAAGCCTAGCCTTGAATACTATTTTAATGCTCTTCAAGTTGCTTCTCTACTTCTTTAAAGGTTGGATTCAATGATGAAGAAAAGTTGGTGGAGCTTTGAATCCTATCTTGAATGCTCTTGAAGTGGGTTGGTGAAAGACTTGAAGACTTTTCAACTTCCCAAGATAAATCAATGAATAATCCCTCAAAAAAAAAAAGTTTAATCCATCAAAACACTTCCCTTTATAGTCTTCCATCAAAAATAGGCATTGTAGGGCCTAGGAAATTGAAAAAGAGCTATTGGAGGGCTTTCTAAGTTCAAAACAACATTCTGCAACTAGCCATTAGACTGCAAAAAATCATCACTCGAGTCGGCTTGAGGTCCACGAGTCGGCTCAAAGTCTCAGATAGCCCAAGCAAAAATTTTATGCTGTCGGTTCTTCAAGCTTGAATCGGCTCGAACCCTCAATTAGCATAAATTCAAATTTTCCTTGAGTTGGCTCTTCAAAGCTAAGTCGGCTCGAAGTCACAGTCACTAACAACCTAACTCTGGACGAGTCAGCTCTTCTGGGCTTTAGTTGGCTCGAGGTCTTAGTCTTCAGAAACATTGATTCTTCATTGAGTTAACTCTTGGGGCTTGAGTCGGCTCGAGGTACTAAAACTCTAAAAAAATTTTATACTGTGCCAGAATGAGTCGGCTCTTGATCCATGAGTCGACTCTTACAAAAATTTCTTTTAAAGCTTCAAACTTCTCCAAAATTCTTCAAAACATGAATCCAACAAGAACTAATCTACTCACTCTTATTTTTACAATTTTATAGCCCTTTTACAAGATTACATAGTTGAAAAATTAGGGCTTTTACAATTTGAAGTGTATAAGAGTCTATACACTGTTCGAATTCCTTTAACCAATTTGAAAACCAACTAAAGTAATAATAAACATTTTCCTGTAAAAATTCTTAAATAATTGAAAGAATTAGTAAAGTATACATGCTCCAATATTTTATGATCATCAAAATCATTCCAGGAGTCAACAATCTTTCCCTTTTTGATGATGACAAAACACTGGGCATGAACAGGATTTAAAACACTTTACAATTACTATGTATCATATTCACATGTATCAAAAATATTTAAAGTAGTGTGTATCAAACCAGATCAAGTATCAAATTGTTAAACTGAAGAGTATCAACACATGTATCATTTGTATCATCCATGCACTAAGTATCAAAACGTCACAATATTAACTTGTATTTGAAGTGAGTTAGTAAAAGCTTAACACAAGCTCCCCCTTACTAATATAATGATATTTTCTTAACACAAGCTCCCCCTTATTAATATAATGATATTTTCTTTATATTTTCATACTTAACTCATTTTCATATTCACTTTCATATTTACACAAGCTTCACAATTTCATGCACACTCTTTTCTCCTTTCTTCCCCTTTATGTCATCAACATAAAGATGTTTGGAAAAGATTTATTCATAAATTAAATCATTCACAACATGTATTAGATGAAACATAAAGATATATATATAATATATATTATATATATATATATATATATATATATATATATATATATATATATATGAAAAGTGTCAATATAAGAGTGATACAATACAAAAGTGCCACGTCACATCAAAGTAGTATCACAAATAACAGAACATGCTAAACATAAAGTCCTAAAACATCAAAATGATGGACTAGGATCATCATCACTAGGCTCCTCCTCGCTAGAGGGTGAACCGACCTCTAAAATACCAGGAGTAGGTTTGAATTTAGGGAACCTAGGCCTAAGGTCCCTAAGTCTAGTCCTAACAGGGGTAGTAGTCTTAGAGGTTTTAGGTTTAGCTTTAGCTGGAGGCTCAGAAGAAATCATGATAGGAGTAGGTCGAGCAGAAGGAGGATCAATGATAAGGCAAGGGTGCTGGTAGTACACAAAATCTCTATCGCCAGAGTATCTCCAACATCAGTACTTGGATCCACAGTACCAGTGCCAATCTCAATAGGAGTTGCAAATGTAGGAATGTCAGTAGAGTGTACTGCCTCTCCCTGCCCACAGTCTATGTGAATATCCGATGCTATTGAATAAGGAGTAGGTGCAGAGTGACTGGCTGCTCTAATCTGCTGAAGTATAGACAAAATCTCCTAAAAACCTTGATGCATCTCTATCTAAAGTGCCAGTATCCTGGCATCTATCTCTGATCTCCCTCTTTGAAGACAAGAGATCTCATCTAGTATTAGCTACAGTTGGCCATCATCACCTGATCCAACAATAGTAGATCCTCTGACAAGTGATCGAGGTGTCAAAGGAGCTGGCTCTAAATGTCCAACCTCATCAGCATGTGGCTCAGCCTTGGCATCTTGTCCCTATCCTGTCTGATCATCCTCTCCTGAATCCTTATCAGAATGTGTCACTGGAAGCCCTGAACTTTTCCTGATCCAATGACCCTCTACCTTTAGGAATCCCATCATGGTCAAAGATTTAATGTTGTATTTGTCTGTATGCAATAATGGTCTACTATCCTCTCTAGACAAATCAACCTGAGCATCCTGAAATAGTAAGGTAAAAATCATGCCATATGGAAGACATGCTCGTGCACTACGAGCAGCTTCCCTCATCTGAGATAACATAATAAAAGGTAAGTTGAGGGCCTCCCCCTCAACAAAACATCTCATAAAGACTAGGTCCCTCTCGCTCACCCAGTCAAATCTCCCAGTCCGGGATAGAAAAATGCGACTAATGATGTTACGTAACAACCTCATCTCTAATGAGAGTTGGTTAGCTCTGACATTATCACACCAGCCACATTAGTCCTCTCAAGTATAATTCTCAGTGTTTTCTATTTTTCTTTCAATACTAAATAGCTTTCTCCCTCTTTATGTATTTAGAGAACATTAGACAATTTCTGTTCACTTACTTCAATGTGTTTTCCCTTCACAACAGATTTAATATGAAAAGCACCAAGAGACATATTCTCAAAAAACTCTCTGACTAGATTAGGATATGTAGGTAAATTTAGCATACAAAATTCCTTCCAATCTTGTGCTACTAGCCAATCACCAATTTTCAGATTTTCTTGTTCTAGAAATGTAAAATCAATGCAATGGCCTGAGGTTACTTGCCTATTGCCCATCAAAACTACCTGCCTTGGAGCTTCTTGTTCCTCTTCTTGCTCTTCTTGTGGTTCCTCGACGATATTTGAGGTGTCAAGCCTCCTTTTAGTCCTCCTTTTCTTTGCCACTGATTGAACAACCCTTCTAGGTTTCTTTGCCACGGCTTTCCTAGGTGCCATCTAGGCTTGATTAGGGTTTTGGAAGGGTTTAGAAGTGTTTTAAGAGCTTTTCTTTGGTTAGGAATAGGAAACGGCTAAGGCAAAATAGGGTGGAAAGAAATAACAATTTGAAACCTATGATGCCCTATTTAAAAAGCATCGGCCCAACTCTCGAGTCGACTCGCCGGAATAGCAGAGTGCTCGAGTCGGCTCGAGCACAAATCTAGGTTAAAGCTTGAAAAATGACAAAAATAATTTCTATGGGTTTCTTAGTACTAGAGAAGGTGGTCATAAGCTCTAAAAGGAATTTTGAAATGTCTAGATAATTTTTCCTTATTTTTGAAAAATTAGGTCAAAACTTTCAGTATGGGTCATACAGACCTAACTCGCCTCTTATCTTTTCAAATCTATCTTGGCTAACTGGTTTGGTGAAATGTCAACAAGTTGATCTTTACAACATTATTTAAAACATGATCTAGAATGAAATAATGTCTAATTTCTATATGCTTAGTTTGAGAATGCTGAATTGGATTTCTTGATAAATTAATAGCACTAGTGTTATCACATTTAATAGAAATTTTAGATTGGACAATACCATAATCTTTTAGTTGTTGCTTGATCCACAACACTTGTGTACTATAGCTCCCCGCAACCATATATTCTATCTCAACAGTAGACAGTGCTACAGAGTTCTGTTTATGACAGTGCCATGAAATCAAGTTGACACCTAGAAATTGACAAGTGCCACTTGTGCTTTTTCTATCAATTTTACAGCCTCCATAATCAGCATCAGAATAACTAATTAATTTTAAAGATGAGTGCTTAAAATACCATAATCCTAGATTGCATGTGCCTTTAAGATACTTAATGATTCTTTTAACAGCTATGATGTGTGATTCTTTGGATAAGATTGAAAATGTGCACACATACAAACACTAAATAAAATATCAGGTCCACTGGTAGTTAAATAAAGTAAAGAGCCGATCATATCTCTATACAATTTTTGATCAACATTTGTACCATTTTCATCTTTACCAAGTCTACATGCAGGATTCATGGGTGTTCGAGTTTCTTTGCTTGATTCCATGCCAAACTTTTTGATAATCTCTTTGATATATTTGGCCTGGTTGATCAGAATACCTTCCTTTGATTGTTTGATCTGAAGCCCGAGGAAGTAACTTAGCTCACCCATCAAACTCATTTCGAATTCACCCTGCATTAACTTAGCAAAGTCTTGACACAAAGATTCATCAGTAGATCTAAATATTATATCATCAGCATAAATTTGAATAACCGAAATATCATTGTCTTTTATTTGAATAAACAATGTAGTATCAACACTACCTCTTACAAAATCATTTTCAATTAAAAACTTACTTAATCTGTCATACCAAGCTCTAGGTACTTGTTTAAGACCATATAAAGCTTTATTCAATTTAAAAATATGATTTAGAAATATGTGATCGATAAAACCTAATGGTTGTTCGACAAAAACTTCTTCAAATAGAAAACCATTTAGAAATGCACTCTTTACATCCATTTGAAATAATTTAAAATTCATAAAACATGCATATACCAAGAGTAATCTAATAGCCTCTAGCCTAGCTACTGGTGCATAGGTCTCATCAAAATTTATTCCTTCTTAATTATAACCTTGAGCTACCAGTCTAGCCTTATTCCTGATTACATTACCTTGCTCATCTAGTTTATTTCTATAAACCCATCTAGCACCTATAACAGGGTAGTTATTAGGTCTTTCTACAAGAGACCAAACATTATTTCTCCTAAATTAGTTTTACTCATAATGCATAGCTAACATCTAATTAGGATCAATTTCATCTTATTCTAAAGAGTGTGGTTCTACATGAGATACAAAAGCAATCAAATCATGTGCATCCCTATATGCAGCTCTAGTTCTAACACCTTGAGATGGATCTCCTATAATTAGTTTTTTGGGATGTGAGTGTACATACCTCCATTCTTTAGGTATATCATCATGATTTTTGCTTACCACTTCTTCATGTTGTTCACTTATTTGTTTATCTTTGAGGGTCAAATCCTTCGGTCCATGTTCAAGTGTACCTGCATCATCATTAGCACAAACTTCTTTTCTAGAAGAAGTAATGTCAGATTCATTGAAAACTACATATATTGATTCTTCCAAAGTCAAAGTTCTTTTATTGAAAACTCGATGGGCTTTACTATTTGATGAATAACCAAGAAAGATAGCTTCATCGAATTTTGCATCAAACTTATCAAGATTATCTTTACCATTATTAAGAATAAAACAATTACAGCCGAAAACATGAAAATAATTGATATTAGGCTTTTTATTGTTCCACAGTTCATAGGAGGTTTTTCTAATGATAGGTCTAATTAAAACTCTATTCAAAATATAGCAAGCGATATTTACAGCTTCTGTCCAAAAGTATTTTGGAAGATTTCCTTCACAAAGCATTGTTCTGAACATCTCTTTCAAAGTTCGATTCTTTCTTTCTACAACACCATCTTGCTGTGGTGTTCTAGGAGCTGAGAAGTTGTGATTAATACCGTGCTTTATACAAAAGTGATCAAAATGTTGATTTTCAAATTCAGTACCATGATCACTATGAATATAAATAATAGAAAGATTTTTCAAATTTGAAACTTTTTTATAAAACTTTTTCAATACTTTAAAAGTCTCATCTTTATGTGCAATGAATAAAACCTAAGTGTATCTTGAAAAATCATCTATAATCACAAGGCCATACTTTATACCACCTAGGCTTGTTATCCTAGTAGGTCCAAATAGGTCCATATGAAGTAGCTCTAAGGGTCTAGTAGTAGAAACAATGTTTTAGGATTTAAAACTCTCCCTCACTTGCTTTCCTAATTGACATGCATCACAGACATAATCAAAATTTACTTTGAACTTTGGCAAACCTTTAACCAAATCTTTTGAAATAAGTTTTGCAATGGTATCCATACTAGCATGTCCAAGTCGCCTATGCCATAGTAAACTTGATTCCTTGCTCTTGTCATTCATTGCTACAAGACTTGTATTACTTGACATAGCCAGATCATTAAGATCTACTACATAAATATTACCAAATCTATGTCCAATGAACTTTGTACTAGAGTCAAGTGGATCAACTACTATATACATTGAAGACCCAAAGAAAATATTAAAACCAATATCACAAAGCTAACTAATTCTCAAAAGATTATGCTTTAACTTTTTTATAAGTAACACATTCTCAATAAATGTAGAAGGAGTAATTTTATTTTACCAATACTGATTATCCTTCCTTTACGATTATCACCAAAGGTTACCATGCCACCATCTTTTGCTCTAGGGTGAGGAATTGATCAATATCACCCATCTTGTGTCTTGAACAGCCGCTATCAAGGTACCATCTTTTCTTTATATTTGTGGCTGCAAGACATCCCTGCAAAACAATTAGGTAATAGATTTAGGTACCCAAGCTTTCTGGGGTCCTTGCAAGTTAGTAGAATTGGTTCTTTTTAGAATCCAAACTTTCTTGATTTTCTTCTTGTCATTATATTTCAAATGACACTCAAAGCCCTTATGACCAACATTATTACTAGCATAGCATACAATTCTTGGCTTTGAATAAAAAATATATGATGATGCAAATTTAGGTCTATATTATTTTGAAATAATGAACTTAGGAGCATATGATATGGATGCAAAAATTTATTTGAAGTTGAACCTTTATAACCAATTCCAAACTTGTTATTCGTATCTTTTTGATCTTTCAAAATTAGTTCAAGCTTGTTGGAACTTAAGGTTAATTTTTTCACCAATGGTTTAAGCTTTTGAACTTCATTTTCCAAATCTATATTTTCATTATGCAAACTTTTGTTCTTTTCAAGAAGTTCTTCTTTTTCAAATTGAGTAGTTTTAAGTCTTTCACAAATCAAACTTAATTTCCTTTGTAAAATCTTGTTTCTTTCACAAGTTTCATTTTTATCCTTTTCAATCATATCACAATTGTTTTTCAAATTCTTCATTTTCAAACCAGCCTTTTTGTATTCTATCAGTAATTCACAAAAAGCATTATGAAGCTCATCGTAAGTAAATTCTAGAATAGGTTCAGAAGTAGTTACCTCATCCTCCAAACCCATAAGGCAAATCTGAGCAGTTTTTGTTGTATCTTCATCTTCTTTAGTGGATGTAGATTCGTCGCTATCACTCCATGCTACAAGCATTGCATTCTTTTTCTTTCTTTTGATCATCTTTTTGTTAATCTCTGGACAGTCATGGCGTATATGATCTGGTTTCTTGCACTCATAGCATATTAAAATTTGATCTTTGTCTTTGTCCTCCTTTTTTTTGTCCTTTTCTCTTTCTTTTCCAAAATCTCCTTTTCTAAATTGCTTTCTCCATCTGTTTGTTCTTCTTCTGCCCATAAACCTTTTAAATCTTTTCATTACAAGGGCTATCTCATCATTTTCAAGATCATCCTCATCAAATGAATCTGAATCTTCATTCTTGTCTTCTTCAGTAGCTTTAAATGTTATAGCTTTTTTCTTTTTGAATCTTCATTAGTTCTTTGTTACATGGCTAGCTCATGAGTAATTAATGATCCAAGCAGCTTATCCAGTGGTAGGGTGTTTAAGTCCTTTGCCTCTTGAATTGCTGTTACTTTAGCTTCCCATTTATCTAGTAAAGATCTCAAAACCTTTTGGACTAGATCATCATTAGCATAAGTCCTACCAAGACTTTTAAGACCATTGATAATATCAGTAAAATGTGTATACATAGCAGATATAGTTTCACTAGGATCCATTTTGAATAATTCATAGTTGTGCATAAGAAGATTGATTTTTGAAGTTTTAACTAGTGATGTGCCTTTATATGTGATCTCAAGCTTATCCTAAATTTCTTTAGTAGAATTGCAAGTGGAAATTCTGCTAAACTCATTTGAGTCCAAAGCATAATAAAGTAAATTCATAGCTTTGGCATTCAGCTCAGCTAATTTCATATCATTCTCATCCCATTCCTCTTTCGGTTTGGAAATCTTTATATCACTGATTCTAACAATGGGTGTGTGAGGTCCTTTTAGAATAATTTTTCTTAAATGAAAGTCTACAGCTTGAATGTATATTTTCATCCTAGCCTTCCAATATGAATAATTGGTTCCAGTGAAAAGTAGAGGTCGATTTGTGGATTGGCCTTCGGCCAAAGAAGTGCTCATGTATTGCCCAGGTGGCTACCCAAGAGGGGGGTGAATTAGGTCTTTTAAAAAATTTAAACAAGTAATGTACAATTTCAAAATCCTTTGCAAGTGGTAGGTGCTGTGATAAGGTTATAGAATGCAGAAGCTAAGCAAAGTAGAGAAAGCACAACACAAACACACTAAATTTATAGTGGTTCGGAGCAACCCAGCTCCTACATCCACTATCCAAGATACCACTTGAGATTTCCACTATATTCACACCCGAATACAGTAGGATTGTTTTACAGGATCACAATCCAAAACCTCTACACTTTGATTTTACAGGATCACCAAAGAAAACCCAACACCCTTTGGTTTTAACAGGCTCACCAAAGAAACATAAACTTGGTTTTCATAGGATCACCAAGAACCTAAACCTTGGTTTTGATAAGGCTCACCAAAAACCTATTTGGTTTTTCAACTGGGCTCACCAATAATCCAACAATTCAAAGATTGAATTGAAAATAAATGCAACAACAAATGACAAACTCAAGTTGTTGGATAGTTGCCGGTACAGCTCATTGGAAGTCCACTTGAATGCACTTGAATAAGCTTTAATGACTTCAGTGGCTTCTTCCAAAGTTGATTCAAGCTTTAGATCAGAGTTGTTGAGGGCTTGAATGCAGACTTGAATGCACTTGTGCTCTATCTCTTATGGTTGGTTGGATATTCAATGAAGCTCTCTCCTTTTCCTTTTTTTTTTGAACTCTCTTTTTTTTCAAAGAATACTTTTTGGTAGTTCAAATCCTTCAAATTTAAAGTCTTCCATCATCCCAAGGCAGTTCTAGCCATTATAGACCATTGGGGAATGGTTTTTGACCATTGGAGCACTTTCTAGCATTCAAAAATAATTTTGGAACAAGCTGTTAGATACTTGGAAGTGTCATTCGAGTCGGCTTAGATTCCTTCGAGTCGGCTCGGATCTGTCGAGTTGATAGGTTGAGTTATCATTTCTTCAATGCAATCGGCTCTTTGTCTTAGGGCGTAGAATGTCATTTTGGACGAGTTGGCTCTTTACAGCTCGGGTCGGCTCGAACTTGAATCTTGAAATTCTTGAACTCGAGGAGTCAGCTCTTTTCAGCTTGGGTTGGCTCTTCTTCTTAGGTTCGAAAAACCTTACTCTGGAAGAGTCGGCTCGATGCAATTCAGCTTGGCTCGCTTTCTCAGGCTTTTGAAATTATGTCTGGTAGAGTCGACTCTTTCTAGGTCGGGTTGGCTTGCCTGGCTGTTCTCAGAAAACTTTTAGAAAATGGACTCTGGAGGAGTCAGCTTGGACTGATTCCAGTCGACTCAGATTCATTAGAGTCGGCTCGCTTTCCATCGAGTCGGCTCGGATTGCTGCATTCCAGCATCCTTGCTGCGAGCGGTGCGGGCACCAGAATTAGAAGAAGACTTCAGGGTTCCATCTGGATCTCTGATTGACCTGCAACAATAAAATTAGGGTTTGTAATAAGGATTGACCTGATCAACCCAATTTTGAGTCTGTAATTTTGTCATTTCAATTTTTGTTGAGTCATGTTTACTCAGTCCAAGTCCAGGTCCAGGTTGGCACCATTCCCTTTGCCATAGGGTGCCATATTTTTTTTCTTCCATGGTCCAGCTACAAGTGGGTGCCACACTCCCTGCCACATCTCCATCCAGTGTCCTTGGTCCCCACACCATAAGAAGTAAGTTCCCCTTTTTCTTGCACCACTTGGGAGAGAAATCCATCAAGATACCTCAATCCAAGAAGGAGCCAACTTCTTTCCAGATAAACCTAAGCCAGGATGGCAAGAATTTTCTTGAAGAGAGGATCAAGGAGGTGCCCCACAATGTTCCATAAAAATCCAAGTTATAAAAGGGAAGAGAGCATGTCTTGGGGAGAAAATCAAGGAGGCAACCAAAAGTTTCCTAAAGTGCTAAAGCCATGAAAAGAAGAAGCCTAAACTTGTGGAGCAAGACTAGGAGGTGTCCAAAAGAGCAAAACCATGAAGGGAAAATCCTTGATTCATGGAGAGATACTAGGAGACACCCCCATAACCTGCCATTTGGAGCTGATTTTCAAGTTTTCTTGGAGTTTTTGGGCCGCTCACTCATGGAAGGAGTCTTGGTTGGCCAAGGGAAGAGAATTTGATGCATAAAGTGTAGATTAGTCCTATTAGTCCCACATGGGAACTTGTATGGTTTTGATTTTTCTTATAGGTCTATATATTAGACCCCTTTTGTAACTTGAACTTATCTTATGAAATCTTATGAATGAAATTCCTTGTTTTTGAGCAAAGTCTTGTTCTTCCGCACTTATTCTGAGTGTTGAGCTCCATGAGGGAGTAAATCCAGGTTCCCTAGGAACCTTGAGGAGGTGTGAGATCTCCAACCCCAAAACCCTAGCTTAGTCCACCCATCTCTACTACACCACCACCAAACCCTAGCCTCTACACCATCTCCAAGGTTCTTCTTCCAAAGGGTGGCTGACCACCAGGACCCCAGTCCAACCATCTTCAAGTCAGCTACCACTGCTTCAGAGTCCATCTAGCAGATCCAGGAGAAGTCCCAAATCCATAGCCCAGGAGTTCCCGATCAGCTGAAGACCTTCAGATCCCATCCTTTCTTCTACTTTGGTAACTCTCTTCCCTGAGTCTCTTGTTCCTAACCTTGTTCTTCTTCTCTCTAGGATCTAGGATTCAAGAAGAGGCCAACTTTTCCAAGGATCATTATCGGAGGATCCATTGCGAAGATACCTTGACTCCCGGAATCCAATAATCTGCTCGAGAGAGTCTTTTTCCACCAAATGGAGAGATATCACTGCTAGGTAACAAGAACCTTCCCTTCTCACATTGTCTGTTTCGTTGAAACTCAGAGCGAACCCTAGATCTGGGGGTTTCTCAATCCCCAGCGATCCTACTTCTGAGTTACTCTGATAATCCACTCCTTTTAATTGTGCTTTCTGTCATTTCTTAGTTTCTTTCAACATTAGTTTATCTTTCCTTCGAGTCAAAGCCGACTTCTGAAAATATATAAAAAAAAAATACATTAATTTTAATTTGCTTCCGCATTTCACATATCCGTTCTACATCATTTTTGGTATCAGAGCTTTTGGTCTGCATCATTTTGGTATCAGAGCTTCTGTTCTGCATCAATTTTGGTATCAAAGCCCTGTCTAGGGTTTCTAACTTGCTTGCATGTTTTGAGTGTCTCTCTTTTTTACTTTGTCTGCTCGAAGTAGACTCCCCAGGACATCCGGTCCTAGGAACAAAGCGAGGTGCAATCCTCCTCTTCCCATTCCATGGGGTGTTCCAAGGGCATGTAGGGGATCCGCTGGGTTACAACTTCGTAGCAGGAATTATAAATGGGGGAAGCATTCTATTTTCAGTCTATAACTATCCTATTGCAGGAATTGTTTCTAATTGTAGGTAACTCTAAATTATATGATTTTTATTTTGTTGGAACCATTATAATTGAAACTATTTTACATAATTGTACTGTAATTTATTGGTTTTTGTGAAATTTTTGAGAGTTAAATTACAGCAATTCAGTTTCTGTGTTTTTGCAATTCAATTTTTTTTTTAAGTGATCATCTCCTAATTCATCTTAAGGGCAATTGAGCATCTAAGATAAGGGGAGGAGTTGATAACCTCTCCTTAGCCCAAAACCACCACCCATTCATTCGATCCTAAGCCTAATTTTAAAATTTATTAGACTTAATTTGCCCCAGTGGGCTAGGGACATCAACAAGTCGGGTCTAGGCTAATGTTGAGTCAGTTTGTCTAGTTACTCTGTGTGTGCTTTGTACTCAGTGTCTAGAACGGTGGTTCAGGGATTCTATCCCGAAGGGCTTGTGTGCTGGTCCACCTACCTGGCCAATCTCTGATTGGTGTCTAAGATTGGCATTTAGGGACCTAACACTCCCCTTACACCTGCTTGGCTGAGTCCCGAGTTACTACAGGCTAGCTTGCCACTCTGATTGGGCATCTAGTTTGGGTTCTAGGTCTAGTTAGCCCGTAGTCATTTCAGTCGAGTCTCATTTGGTGTGTTGGCTTGCATCATCATGTCCACCCGGAACGGAGTACCCTACCAACCTGGTCAAACCCAACCTGATTTAGAGGCCATGATTAGAACTCTTACCAAAAGTATGACCAAATTGAGTCAGGATATGACTGATACTGTTGCCCAGTTTAGAGACCGAGCTTAGGTACTTGAGGGGCCTAGGCACCAAAATTGGACCCCTGACTCAGAATTTGGTAGACCCCAACCTCACCCACACCTAGAGCCTAGGAGACCTTTATACAGGGATTCTGAACCTAATCATTGGAGGTTTGATCTAAGAGCCTATGACCATGATCTTGCCCCTGAGTCTAGCCCTAAGAGCCTATACCCATACTTGGTTGACTCAGAGAAGGGACCTGTTAGGAACACCGAACCTTATGCACCCACTTTTGATGGAAGACAAGAGACATATATTAAGTGGGAAGAACAAATGGATCAGTATTTTGAGTGCACTAACATATCGAAATTAGGACAAGTTAGGTTGGCCAAAACCAAGTTCACCAAAC
This sequence comes from Areca catechu, assembly GCA_021397845.1. Taxonomy (NCBI): domain Eukaryota; kingdom Viridiplantae; phylum Streptophyta; class Magnoliopsida; order Arecales; family Arecaceae; genus Areca; species Areca catechu. The sequence goes on along the minus strand of CM038052.1, from coordinate 129,532,453 downwards.
ATGCTAGGTCGCATTGGTATGCTATTGAGCATGAGTGTTATCAAAGAAAAGAGGAAATATATACTTGGAGAGATATGAGAAGTAAGTTAAGAGATAGGTACCTAGGTGGATCCTATGAGAAAAGACTTTTAGACCAATGGTACCAATTGCGACAAGGTAATAGGCCTGTGTCTAAATATATAGAGGACTTCCAGTGGTACGACATGAAATGCAATACCATTGAGACCGAAGCTCAGATCACATCGAGGTTTAGGGTTGGGTTACACCCAGACATTTATAGGAAGCTATGCCTTGAAAAGACCAATAAGTTAGACCGAGCCTACCAAGAAGCCCAAGACTATGAGTGGTCTTTAAGATATAACCAATCAAGTACTTTGGACTTAAAGCCAACCTCTACCAACTTGAGTCAAGTTTCGATTGATCCGACACCCGTAGTGAACCAGACTTTTGTTTGTCAATTCCCACTTGTGTCACCTCTTGACCAGAAGGATAACACTGAGAAGGAGTTAGGCATGGCCATCCCAAAATTAGTTGACCTGACCAGAGCCGTACTTAAAGAGGAATCAAAGGAGAATAGATTAGAACCTTTCAGTGAGATTGAGGAAGAAATATATGAGCCCGACATAAGTTTGATAGATGAATATGAAGAAGAAGAATTTGAGGATATCTCTCCCGATAATTCAATTAACCAACTCCTACCTGATGGGGTTATTGAGGGGACCCCTGCCACTCAAGGAATTCAGGAGCTAACCCTAAGAGAAGACCCTTTTGAGGAAGTTCAGGAAGAGAAAATTACACCAAATGAAAGTTTAAGTGAGAATACCCCTGAACTCATTGAGGAATCCAAAGAAGACACCCCTGAGTCAAATCTGGTAGAGAAGTGTGAAGAAGGAAGGGGTTCACAAGAATTTTCCATTGAGAAGGTCCAAGAACAAGAAAAAGACAGTAGCTTAGAGGACTTTTTAAATAAACATTTCAAAGACCTTCCTGATAACCTTCCACCTTCTAGGAGCACCCAGCCTATCCTAGAACTTGCACTTGTAGACCCTCCTAGAGCAAATCATGAGGTTTGGATGAGTGCACCTATAGAACAATGTCCTCATTTTAAGGTCGTCCTGAATAACCAAGGTTTGTTTCTTGTTTCCGATAAGCCACCTCAAAACTCTGATTCTTATTTCCTACCCTTCCCTGAATCTTCTCATGTTTCTAGAGCTATGGGATTACACTTTACTGAGATCTCTAGGTTGCAAGACTCCTTAGAACCTATTAGGTTTGCCACCTACTTCTGGAAGACCTTATGGCACCTACTAGGCATCCATAATAAGTTTTCATGCTCTGCATGCCCTCCTCCGACCCAAGGTCAAACCTAGAGAGCCTTAGTTTGTTAGGTTTAGACCTAGGGTTCCTTTGGAATAAAGTCCATTTTTTAGGAATGTGTCATCAGTCTAGTTTAGTTTTCTTGACCCTTTACTAGGCTTTGGCTCAGATTTTGGTTTGATTGAGAGCACCAGGAATTGGGATTTGTATTTTGTCCAGGGCTGAAATTGCATTCAATGTTTCGATCAATAGGTCTATAGGCTAGAGTCCCTTTGAAATTATTCATGGATACAAGCCTCACACACCACTTGATATGATTTCACTATTAGCCCACACACACAAGTCTCTTGATGCACTTGCATAGCATGTAAAGGACTTGCATAATGAAATTCATGCCAAAATAACTTTGAGTAATGAAACTTATAAGAAGTTGGCTGATTCTCAAAGACGAGTCAGAACTTTTGTTGAGAGAGACTATGTAATGATTAGGTTAAGGCCTGAGCGGTTTTTCCTGGAACCGTTAGAAATTTATATGCTAAAGGAGCTGGACCATTTAGAGTAGTGAAGAGAGTATGATCCAATGCCTATGTGCTCGAGTTGCCTCCAGAACTAGGCAATAGCTCTACTTTCAACATTACAGACTTAGTAGAGTATAGGGAGCCAGCTGTGATTCCTAGTAAGTCTTTGAAACCTAATCCTGTTATTGAGAGTGATCCCGACCCTGTGTGTCCACCAACAAACTGGCCTGTGAGGAAAGAGCAGATTGAAAAGATCCTGGATGATCAGGTTATCTCTACTCATAATCGAGGATACCAAAGATATCTGGTCCGCTAGCAAGGAAGGCCAGACTCTGATGACTCTTGGATCTCCCACGAAGAATTACAAGAATTGGACCCAGACCTCTTGGAGAGATACCAGAGCCAGCTTGATCCATACTCGACAGGGTCGAGTTCCTCCCATCCCGAGAGAATTGGTGCAGGCACCAGAATCAGAAGAAGACTTCAGGGTTCCATCTGGATCTCTGATTGACCTTGCCCGAGAAAATTAGGGTTTGTAATAAGGATTGACCTGATCAACCCAATTTTGAGTCTGTAATTTTGTCATTTCAATTTTTGTTGAGTCATATTGACTCAGTCCAAGTCCAGGTCCAGGTTGGCGCCATTCCCTTTGCCATAGGGTGCCACATTTTTTTCTTCCATGGTCCAGCTACAAGTGGGTGCCACACTCTCTGCCACATCTCCATCCAGTGTCTTTGGTCCCCACACCATAAGAAGTAAGTTCCCCTTTTTCTTGCACCACTTGGGGAGAAATCCATCAAGATACCTCAATCCAAGGAGGAGCCAACTTCTTTCAAGATAAACCCAAGCCAGGATGGCAAGAACTTTTCTTGAAGAGAGGATCAAGGAGGTGCCCCACAATGTTCCATAAAAATCCAAGTTATAAAAGGGAAGAGAGCATGTCTTGGGGAGAAAATCAAGGAGGCACCCAAAAGTTTCCTAAAGTGCTAAAGCCATGAAAAGAAGAAGCCTAAACTTGTGGAGCAAGACTAGGAGGTGTCCAAAAGAGCAAAACCATGAAGGGAAAATCCTTGATTCATGGAGAGATACTAGGAGACACCCCCATAACCTGCCATTTGGAGCTGATTTTTAAGTTTTCTTGGAGTTTTTGGGCCGCTCACTCATGGAAGGAGTCTTGGTTGGCCAAGGGAAGAGAATTTGATGCATAAAGTGTAGATTAGTCCTATTAGTCCCACATGGGAACTTGTATGGTTTTGATTTTTCTTACAGGTCTATATATTAGACCCCTTTTGTAACTTGAACTTATCTTATGAAATCTTATAAATGAAATCCCTTGTTTTTGAGCAAAGTCTTATTCTTCCACACTTATTCTGAGTGTTGAGCTCCGTGAGGGAGTAAATCCGGGTTCCCTAGGAACCTTGAGGAGGTGTGAGATCTCCAACCCCAAAATCCTAGCTTAGTCCACCCATCTCTACTCCACCACCACCAAACCCTAGCCTCTACACCATCTCCAAGGTTCTTCTTCCAAAGGGTGGCCGACCACCAAGACCCCAGTCCAGCCATCTTCAAGTCAGCTACCACTGCTTCGAGTCCATCCAGCAGATCCAGGAGAAGAAGTCCCAAATCCATAGCCTAGGAGTTCCCAATCAGCTGAAGACCTTCAGATCCCATCCTTTCTTCTACTCTGGTAACTCTCTTCCCTGAGTCTCTTGTTCCTAACCTTGTTCTTCTTCTCTCTAGGATCCAGGGTTCAAGAAGAGGCCAACTTTGCCAAGGACCATTATCAGAGGATCCATTGCAAAGATACCTTGACTCCCGGGATCCAATAATATGCTTGAGAGAGTCTTTTTCCACCAAATGAAGAGATATCACTGCTAGGTAACAAGAACCTTCCCTTCTCACTTTGTCTGTTTCGTTGAAACTCAGAGCGAACCCTAGATCTGGGGGTTTCTCAATCCCCAACGATCCTACTTCTGAGTTACTCTGATAATCCACTCCTTTTAATTGTGCTTTCTGTCATTTCTTAGTTCTTTTCAACATTAGTTTATCTTTCCTTTAAGTCAAAGCCGACTTCTGAAAATATATAAAAAAAAAATACATTAATTTTAATTTGCTTCCGCATTCCACATATCCGTTCTGCATCATTTTTGGTATCAGAGCTTTCGCTCTGCATCATTTTGGTATCAGAGCTTTCGCTCTGCATCATTTTGGTATCAGAGCTTCCGTTCTGCATCAGCGTGCCAATAATCAAAGTCGGCTCTTTTGTCTTGGGGTCGGCTCGAGCATCTTCTTCAGGATTTTTACATTTTTAACTTAAAGAAAACTCTCATCAACTGTTTTACAAATTCATACAAACCAACTCAAGGCAAAATCTAAGGCACACACACTTATAGAAGTAACCCATTTACTTGATTTTTCTTAGCATTTTCACTGGGTTCTTCTTAACAAAAACACTTACAATACAACTCAAGCAAGAAAAATAGAAATGTAGGAGTTGAAGTTTGAACATGTTATACATCTTACAAAAACTTGTCAAACACTTGAAGAGTTGTCAGTAATAAATGTACATGCTCCAATGTCTGGTTATCATCAAAATCACTTATGGGGTCAACAATCTCCCCCTTTTTGATGATGACAAAATACTGGGCATAAAAAATCAGTAAGATACTTTACATGTATTACAGTATTTGAAACATAAATATTCACATGTAACAGAGATGATTGGATTTAAAAGAAAATCAAAGCTCAACATATGATATTACTATATATCATTAAAGTGTTGTACAAATCATGGAGTATGGAGTATTAGAGAGTTAAAATATGCAATTATAATCAGAGCAATGGGATTAATTTGAATATAATTTGAGCAAAATCATTTAAGAGAAACTCCCCCTTTCTCTAGATTTTAAAGTAATTTAAGTAGTGCTATTCTTTTTGTGCTCCCCCTTTTTCATTACACTTTAAGAATAGATGAAAAGGAGCTGATTTCTAATTTCCCATTCTTTTATATTTTTCATAATTCTCCCCCTCTTTGTCAATCAATCAAAAAGGTGATTTCAAATAAAGCTCATATTTTAAAATAGATTGAGAAAGTTTTTAATATTTGTTTGAGATAATTTCACATTGTCACACTTGAAATTCTAATTAAAATTCTATCATAGTAAACACAATTTGTAAACAGAAAACATTCATTTCATTAAAAAGTTTGCAGGACAAAAAGTACATTGCAATTGTAAAAGATAATTTCTAATATAACTAGAAGACTAGCTGCACAACTTATTCTTCTTCTTCCTCAGATGAAGAAGAGGAGCCTATCTCTATAACTCTATCAGAGGTCTTAGTTTTCAAGGGTTTAAACCTTAAATCCCTGAATCTAATTCTAACAGGGGCTCTAAAAGCTTTGGTCTTCTTGGTTTGGGTTCTTTCTTGGTCTTAGTAGGTTCAGGTGGACCAGACAAAGGAACAGGAGCAGGAATGTTAAGTGATTCCTTGATGATCTGTTCAGGAGCATCTTCAGTGGGAATGGTTTCCTTCTGTGATTGCAGTATGATGCTTCTGATTTCTTCCTTGAAGTCCTCCATTTGCTTTTCCACTTTTTGCTGGTGAAGATCTTGTTCAGATTTTAATTCTTGCAATTTAATGTCAACTGACTTTCTGATTTCTTCAATTACAGAATTCACATGATCTGTCAGAGAGTTGGAGATAGTTTTCATCTTTTGAAATATCAGATTTTTGAGTTCAGATGGAGTAATCATTGATTCTTCAGTCCCTTCTTCATCAATAGCTTCATCTTCTTCAAAAATGGTAGCAGCAACCTGACTAGGCATCTTCTTTATCCATTTTCCTTCTTGTAACTTGTATCCCATTCTTTTTAGTGAATTGAAGGAGTAGATATCAAAGTGGTGTAATGGCTTGCCTATTTCATTTGATAAGTCAACTCCTGCTTCTTCAAATAACAAAGTGAAGACCATACCGTAGGGTAGACAGGCTTTGACCTTTCTTGCTGCTTCAATCATTTGGATCATCATTATGTAGGGAAGGTTGAGAGGCTCTTCTTTGATCAGATGTCCCATGATGGTCATGTCCTTCTCACTGACCCAATTGAAATGGCTAGTTCTGGGATGAAAAATTCTACTGATCATACTGTGCAGTAGCCTCATTTCTATTGACAGTAGATTGGCTTGTACATGTCGAACCGTGCTCACTTCCTCTTTTTCCAAAATGAGTTTCATAATATGTTCCTTGTTCGGTAGTAGAAGTTCAGTAGCACCGGTTGTTGGCATTTGTAGCAATCTGCCCAATCTTTCTTCATCCACTATAACTATCTTCCCCTTGACTATAGATTCCAAATGAAATTCTTTAATGATAATATTTTCATAAAACATCCGCACCAGTGAAGGGTAGGTCAATGTATCCAAAGAACATAAATGCTTCCACCCTTGACTCTCTATCCAGTTTTCGATTCTCATTCCCATTTCTTCTAGGAATGTAAAGTCGATCCTTCTCCCGCAAAAGATAGGATGATTGATCATTGAGACATGCTGTTCGGAAGGAAGAGTTTCTTCGTCTTGCTGGACTAGAGCAGACCTTTTTCTCTTTTCTTTTCTTTCTTTTGTATCTGTACTGCAAGCACTTGATTCAACAATTTGAAGAACCTTCTTTGCAGATCTTCGAGGAGCCATTGCAGAGGAATTAAAGAATTTTAGGCTCTAGTGAATGATTTTTGGGAGAATGGTAAAGCTTCCGAGGGAAGTGGAGTGTGTTCAAAGCAAGGTGAGGGAGTGAAGTACTGAGAAAAGACAGATCAGACTTCCCTAAATAGCGATTTCCCATCTTTTGAGTCGGCTCGCTCTACCCTAAAAATATCCAAGTCGGCTCGACCAGAGAGAACTCAGAAGAAACAGAACACTGAGTCGGCTAAGCATAGACTTAGTCGGCTCGATCAAAGCAAGAGCAAGATACATAGATATTCGAGCCGGCTCGACCAGAGCAAGATTGCTCGAGTCGACTTGAACAAAGACTTTCCAAAAGAGATCAAATAGTTCAGAAGTTTAATTCAATTATACTAAGAAATTCAAGAAAAGTTGTTCAAAAATCATGAATAAATATAGGATGCTTTCTAGATAATTTCCCTTAGGTTTACTAAATTTAGAAAGGATAACATAGCCCTAATTCTCCTTTAAGTAGCTCAAATCTATCCTGATTAAGTGGCTTGGTAAAAATATCAGCTAGTTATTTTTCCGTAGGTATAAACTCTAGCTCTATATCACCATTCAAAACATGGTCTCTAATAAAATGGTGTCTTACCTCGATGTGCTTAGTCCTAGAATGCTGAATAGTATTTTTAGATAAGTTTATGGCACTTGTGTTATCACATTTGATAGGAATTTTGCATTGTGAAACACTAAAATCCTCTAGTTGTTGTTTAATCCATAACACTTGTGCGCAACAACTCCATGCAGCAACATACTCTGCTTCAGCAATAGATAGTGCTACCGAGTTTTGTTTCTTCCAATGCCATTAGATTAAATTCAACCCTAGAAATTGACAAGTACCACTATTGCTCTTTCTATCTATTCTACAACTAGCATAATCAGCATCAGAGAATCCGATTAAATTTAAAGAAGATTCTTTTGAAAACCAAAGACCAAGATTACTTGTACCTTTCAAGTATTTTAATATCCTTTTAATAGCAAGCATATTTGTTTCTTTGGGTTACATTGAAATCTAGCACATACACATACACTATACAAGATATCTGGTCTACTTGCAATTAAATATAATAAGGATCCGATCATACCTCGATATAGCTTTTGGTCAACGTTGGATCCATTTTCATCCTTATCCAATCTACAGGATGGGCTCATGGGTGTGTTCATTTGTTTGCTTGTCTCCATACCAAACTTTTTGATGATTTCTTTGGTGTATTTGGATTGGTTGATGAAGATCCCTTCCTTTGTTTATTTTACTTGAAGTCCGAGGAAGTAGTTTAGTTCACCCATTAGGCTCATTTCAAATTCTCCCTGCATTAACTTAGCAAATTCTTCACAAAGACTCTCATTAGTTGCACCAAAGATGATTTCATCAACATAGATTTGTACAACTAATATATCATTATTTTTCTTTTTAATAAAGAGAGTTTTATCAACATTTCCTCTTGAAAAACCATTTTCAATTAAGAAGGTGCTAAGTCTATCATACTAGGCTCTAGGGGCTTGTTTCAAACCATACAAAGCTTTATTTAGTTTAAATACATGGTTTGGAAAGCATGATTTTCAAAACCGGTGGTTGTTCTACAAAAACTTGTTCGGTAATAGAATCACTTAAAAATGCACTTTTCACATCCATTTGAAAAAGTTTGAAATTCATATAGCAAGCAAATGCAAGAAGTAATCTAATAGCTTCTAATCTTGCTACAGGTGCATAAGTTTCATCAAAATCTATACCTTCTTCTTGACTATATCCTTTAGCCACTAATCTAGCTTTGTTTCTAAAAACATTTCCTTGTTCATCTAATTTGTTCCTATAGACCCATTTGGTTCCTATAATTGGATGGTCTTTAGGTCTATAAACTAATGTCCAAACCTTATTTCTTTCAAACTGGTTCAATTCTTCATGCATGGCCATCATCCAGTTTGGATCATTTTCTGCTTCTTCTAAGGTATGAGGCTCTATTTGAGATACAAATGCTAGGTAATCATGTGAAGACCTATGTGCAGACCTAGTCCTTATACCTTGAGAAGGATCACCAATAATTAATTCTTTAGGATGGGAGTAGCATACCTCCATTTAGTCGGAAGAACAGTATGATCCTTACTTACCATTTCTTCTCCTTCAATTGGTTTTCTTGAATACTTAGTTCTTCCATCTCCTTTTGAATGGTACCTGCATCATTGTCAATACACTCATCTTTTCTAGATGGTGATGAGTTAGTTTCATCAAATATAACATGCATTGACTCTTCAACAGTGAGAGTCTTTTTATTAAAAACCCTATATGCTTTGCTATGTAGTGAATAACCAAGGAAAATGGCTTCATCAGACTTAGCATCAAATTTTCCTAGATTATCCTTACCATTATTAAGCATAAAGCATTTGCATCCAAATACATGAAAATAATTTATATTGGGTTTCTTTTCATTCCAAAGCTCATAGAGGATTTCTTCAAGATAGGATAGATCAAAACACAGTTTAAAATATAACAAGCAGTGTTCATCACTTTTACCTAGAAGTACCATAGAAGATTACCTTCGTATAACATTGTTCGGATCATTTCTTTCAATGTCCTATTTTTCTCTCTACAACCCATTTTGTTGTGGTGTTCTAGGAGCGGAGAAGTTGTGATCAATGCCATTTTCAGAACAGTAATCATAAAAAAATTGATTTTCAAATTCTGTGCCGTGATCACTCCTTATTGAAATTATAGAAAGATTTTTCTGATTTGAAACCTTTTTGTGAAATTTTCTAAATACTTTAAAAGTTTCATCTTTGTGCGCAATAAACAAAACCCATGTAATCGAGAAAAATCATCTACAATCACAAGGGCATATTTCATACCTCCTAGGCTTGTGGTCCTAGTTGGTCCAAATAAGTTCATATGAATTAGTTCTAAAGGTCTAGATGTTGAAATCAGATTTTGGATTTAAACTCCCCTTTGTTTGTTTACCCATTTGGCATGCATCACAAATATGATCAAAATCTACTTTAAACTTGGGCATGCCTCTAACAAGATTTTTGGAAATTAACTTGGCAATAGTATGCATGCTAGCATGACCCAATCTTCTATGCCATAATAAGCAAGACTCCTTGGTCTTAGCATTCATTGCAACCAGACTGGAACTACTCATCATGGCAAGATCATTTAGAATCATTTAGATCTACCATATAAATATTTCCTAGTCTGTGTCCAATGAATTTGCTACTAGGATCAAGAAGGTTTGTTGCTATACACAGATGATTCGAAGATAACTTTGAAGCCTTTATCACACAATTGACTAATACTCAATAGATTGTGCTTCAACTTATCTACTAGCAATACATTTTCAATGAAAGTATAGGGGGTTATTTGATCTTACTAATTCTAATTATTTTCCCTTGCCATTGTCTCCAAATGTAACCATACCTCCTTCTTTCATTTTCAGGGTGATGAACTGATCCTTGTCACCCATCATATGTCTTGAGTAGCCACTATCAAGATACCATTTTTCTTTGATTTCTGGGCTACAAGATATTCCTCATCCTCGAGACCCATTAGACATAGATTTGCTATTTTCGTGGTCTCTTCTTCTTCAGTTGAAGTGGAGTCTTCACTGTCACTCCACGTGGCAACCATCGCCTTCTTTTTCTTCTTTCTGAGAGATTTCTTTAATTGAGGACAGTCCAGATGAATATGCCCTGGTTTCTTACATTCATAGCAAGTAAGGACTTGTTCTTTATCTTCATCTCTATCCTTGCCCTTTTCTTTGATTGTTCTCCTCGCTTATGGAATTTTCTATTATACCTTCCTTTCTTCTTTTCCATAAACTTTTTGAATCTCCTTACGACCATTGCGATATCTTCATCTTCAAGATTGTCTTCGGAGGAGGAGGAGTCACCTTCAGTTTCTTCATCATCTTTAGATTCTAATGCAACCTTGAATGCAATAGTTTTCTTCTTTTTCTGATCATCATCCGTTCTATGCAACATGGCTAATTCATGAGTGATGAGAGATCCCATTAATTCATCCATTGTTAGAATATTCAAGTGGTGTGGTCACCAGGATCCGATAGAGGCTCCTCAACCCTCTGTGGATCTCAGATTAGGGTTCCACTTTTATGAGTTTTGTAATAAGGCTATGAGCCAATGCAATTTCATAATTTCTAGTCATGTAACTAGTCTAAGTTTGTTTAGTCTTGTACCTTGACCAATTTGTATCGAGGTAGGTCATGAGTCCTATATTTATTTTTGGTTCGAGTCTGAGTTTGGACTGGGCCCAAGCCCAATTGAAGTCACCCTGGCTTTCATAACCAAGTCAAGTCCTGGTGGGCCAACCCATCCCTTCCACTTGGAATAATGCCAACTCAGGTGCCACCTAAGCTACCTACGTGGTGCCACATCAGCTGCCACTTGGGCATCTAAGGAGGGAAACAAAGTGGCACCCTCATGCTTTCCACACGCCTTGGGCGACATTGGAAGGAAGAAACACCATCTCCCTCTTCCCTCCCCCACATCACGCCTTGTTCCATCAAAAGAAGGGCGTTGAAGATCCTTGAAGAAACCAAGCCACAAAGCAAGCCCCCTTCCAAGCTTTCTTCCCAAGGTGTTCATGCAAGGATGGAAGGTCAAAGGACACACTCCCCTCTTCAAGCCCTCAACCATGCAACGCCCAAGGAGCTCTCCACTTGGTCGGCCTTGAATCAATCCAAGAGATGGCGTTGAAGAGTCCAAGGGAACACATCCCTTCAAGCAAGCCATGCCACACTCTTTCTTCCCAAAATGAGCTTGCTAAGGAAGGAAGTCAAGAGACCAATCCCCCTCTCCAAGCCTTCCCATATGCCACGCCCAACCCAAGTCTTTTGGTCGGCCAAAGAGAGGAGAAGATGGAGAATTTTGGGCGCCACCATGAAAGTTTGTAATTTGAATTTCAAATGGGCCTTGGGTGCCTATTTAAAGGACCCAATCCCTCCATTGTAAAGCTATTAAAAGATTGAATGATTAATGAAAAAAAAGTTTGAGTTTTCCATCCTCCAACCATTGTCTCTTAGGCTAGGTTTGAGTGAAGTTGCCTTTGTCCCCAGGGATGTCGAGTGGTGTGAGGCCACCTGTCCGTCGCCCCAGGGCGTCATGAATCCTTCATCCTCCAGGACGTCGCGTGGTGTGAGGCCACATTCCTTCATCCTCCGTGACGTCGCGGGGTGCGAAGCCCCAAGTTATCTCCAACTTCAACTTCGAAATCCAGCCCGACACCGGGCTCGAAGCCCCTTCCCAATTCCATCTCAGTTCTTTTCCGTGCATCTCCACATTTTGCTGATCTTTCTTTTGTTTGCCTATAGGTCCTCCCTGACATCTCAGGCATTGGAGACAGTCAGCTTTGCCATCATGACCTCTTGACCCAAAGCCAGTGCTTCCATGGGTTCGACTGCTCGGGCATCCAGGCCGCATCCACCGAGTTGAGCGATCTCTGCACTGGGCACTTCAGAAGTTTGAGGTTTGCTTTCTCTTTATCTCCTAAGTAGATATTGTATGTCGAGCTAGTCCTATCGAGATTTCTTAATCCTGGGATCCTGTTCTCGTTTTCACTTTTAGGGCTTTAAACTGCTAGCGTAAGCTTCATTACTCTTCTTCGTATTCTTGCCTTTGCTTGTGATTGAGAATCGAAACCCTAAAAAAAAAATATCTAAAACTTATCAAACATAAAAAAGAAATTCCTTGCATCATAAGCATCCATCCCAGCATCCCTAGCCCTAACCCCTTGACCCGCATAAATTATGGTATCAGAGCAAGGCTAGGACTAGTGCATTTATTTCATTCTCTACATTCTGGTCAGTCCATATATGGTCTGATCATTGGATTGTTTCTCTCTATATAGACATCCAAATTTTGTGATTTCTATTTTGTTAGATTGAATTAATTTCAAAGTATTTTTGTCTATTTTCTCATATTTTATTTCAATTTGTAGAGTTTCTACAAGCTGAAATACTACCTGAGAAAATCTCAGGTCTGAAATTTTAGCAACCATCTCATCTTTTGATTCATTCATCCATCTAGCTTGCTTCTTGCATGTTTTAATTCCTGCATTTTGTTTAGCATTCACCCATCTAAAAGATGCAAAAGACAAAAAAAAAAAATTTAAGTCATTTCATTAGTTATTATTGGTCTTCATTTTACATAACTTATCTTAAGGGCGTCAAATTAACATAGGGTCAGGATTTCCTTACCTGTCCTTAGCCCAAAAAAACCACCACCCCGCATATCGAACCCTAGCCATTAACTAAAACCAATTAGATGTTTAATCTGCTCTAGTGAGCAAGGGACACCGACGAAGTCGGGTCGACCCAAGTGCTGAGCCAAGCTAGATTGCTTGTTGGTGTGTGCTTGAGTAACTGGTGTCTAGGCAAGTGGTTCAGGGACTAGAGGCCGAAGGGAAGTGAGTTGGTTCGCTTACCTGGCCAATTTCTAATTGGTGTCTAGGCAAGCAACGAGGAACCTCCACTAACTTTACACTTACCTGGCCAGGTGCCAAGTTACTGCTTTCAGGTTCATCTTCTTGACTTTACATTTTGAGAGATCTCCTAGGTCTAGCAAACCGTAGCATCGCTTTGTTTCATGAGCAATAGATCATGAACCTCTTTTCACCTACCTTCTCCACCCTCTACCGACACCATGGACCAATTGCGAGCCGACATTGGAGCCTTAACCCAATCCATGGCCCAATCCATGACCCAGTTGAATAATAGATGTGATCAAATAGAGGCCAGACTAGGACCCCTAGAGGAAGCCGCTAGGCTCCGTGATCATTTTCAGAGAGCTCCCGCCTACAGAAGACCTGAGCCCTTTAGGAACCAGAGTCGTAACCGGATCCACCCAAGGTTACAGCCAGGCTTACCCAAGTCGACCAAGCCCGAACCGATCTGACCCCAATCAACCAAGCCTAGCCCGACCCAGTCCTAGTCTTCCTAGTATGAATCGACCCCAATACAGTAGAGAGACAAGGGTGAGGCTATTGAAGTCTAGAGGAGACCCGATCCCCAAGGTAACAGCTATAGGTACCATAAACCTGAGCATTTTGCTAGTCAGTGCACCGCCCCTGCCTTACTTATGGATGAACCGATTGAAACTGAACCCGAACCCATTGTTGAACCTGAGGAAGACTTGAAGGTTGAACCCATTGAAAATCTAGGGAAAGAAACTCCTGAGCCCATTAAAGAATTGAAAGAAAGCATCTATGAGTCAAGTTTAGTAGAAGATGGGCCCGAGGGTGAAATCATTGAGGAATCCAAGGAAAATGATCCTGAACCCGCTACAAAATTTAAAGAGGAAATAACCGAGCCAGGATCACATCTAGTAAATAAACATGAGGATTCACCAGTCTTTTCCACAGGAGTTCAGGAACTAACCCTTAATGAACCGATCCAAAGAGAACATCCTCAAGAGATGGTTGAAGCTCGGAAAGAAATTGAGGATGAAGTTCCCGATGAGTTACCTGATCAACTTCCACCCCTGGGAGACATCCATCATACTATAGACGTGGTCCCAGGAACCTCTTTAACAGACCTTCCTCACTGTGGGATTGACCCTAGCGAGCCCCAAGATCTACCGGAACAAGTGGACCATATGACACCTATAGAACGATGCCCAAATTTTAAGGTCATCCTGAATAACCCAGGTCTGTTTTATGTTTTCCATAAGCCACCCCAAGACTCTGATTCCTATTTCCTACCCTTCCCTGAACCCTCTCACATTTCTAGAGCCATGGAGTTACTTTTTATTGAGATTACCAGAATGCGTGACTCCTTAGAGCCCATCCCTTTTGCCCTATACTTTTGGTATCCTTTATGGCATTTGCTAGGGATCCTTAATAATTTTCTTGTGCATACCAGACTAGGGTCAAACCTAGAGAGTCAAAAGTCTATTAGGTTTAGATCCTAGGAGTCCAATAAATTTTTTTCTCAATAAGATTTTATAGTTGAGTCTGCATTTTGCATCATGTTAGGATTATGCATTAAATACAATTTTTAAAATAATTTGGCTGATTCCCGAAAGCGAGCCAAAGAGTTTGTGATAAGAGATTTTGTAATGATTAGGCTCCGGCCTGAACGATTTCCATCAGGAACCGTTAAGAAGCTTTATGCTCGTGGGGCGGGTCCCTTTAAAGTGATTAGGAGAATGGGTCCTAATGCCTATGTGCTAGAATTACCTCCGGATTTTGGAATTAGCTTGACATTCAATATCTCTGACTTAGTCGAGTATAGAGGACTCGCAAACATACCCAGTGAGTCATTTGAGCCTGACCTCCTTTTTGAGAGTGAACCTAAACCTGAGTGTCCTCATCCAAATATACCTGAGCGAGGAGAGCGGATCGAGCCTGTCCTGGATAACAAAGCCATCACTACCCAGGGCAAAGGCTATCAACATTACTTGGTCCAATTGCAAGGCTGACCCGAATCTGATGACTCGTAGATCACACGGGAGGACTTGCAACGCATCGACCCCGACATCCTGGAGAGGTACCAAAGCCAGACTAATCCTTACTCGATAGGGTCGAGTTCCTCCCATCTCGGGAGAATTGGTGTGGGCACCAGGATCTGACAGAGGCTCCTCAACCCTCTGTGGATCTCAGATTAGGGTTCCACTTCTATGAGTCCTGTAATAAAGCTATGAGCCAATGCAATTTCATAATTTTTAGTCATGTAACTAGTCTAAGTTTGTTTAGTCTTGTACCTTGACCAATTTGGGTCGGTAGGTCATGAGTCCTGTATTTATTTTTGGTTCGAGTCTGAGTTTGGACTGGGCCCAAGCCCAATTGAAGTCACCCTGGCTTTCATAACCAAGTCAAGTCCTGGTGGGCCAACCCATCCCTTCCACTTGGAATAATGCCAACTCGGGTGCCACCTCAGCAACCTACGTGGTGCCACATCAGCTGCCACTTGGGCATCTAAGGAGGGAAACAAAGTGGCACCCTCATGCTTTCCAGACGACTTGGGCGACATTGGAAGGAAGAACACCATCCCCCTCTTCCCTCCCCCATATCACGCCTTGTTCCATCAAAAGAAGGGCGTTGAAGATCCTTGAAGAAACCAAGCCACAAAGCAAGCCCCCTTCCAAGCTTTCTTCCCAAAGTGTTCATGCAAGGATGGAAGGTCAAAGGACACACTCCCCTCTTCAAGCCCTCAACCATGCAACGCCCAAGGAGCTCTCCACTTGGTCGGCCTTGAATCAATCCAAGAGATGGCATTGAAGAGTCCAAGGGAACACATCCCTTCAAGCAAGCCATGCCCCACTCTTTCTTCCCAAAATGAGCATGCTAAGGAAGGAAGTCAAGAGTCCAATCCCCCTCTCCAAGCCTTCCCACATGCCACGCCCACCCAAGTCTTTTGGTCGGCCAAAGAGAGGAGAAGATGGAGAATTTTGGGCGCCACCATGAAAGTTTGTAATTTGAATTTCAAATGGGCCTTGGGTGCCTATTTAAAGGACCCAATCCCTTCATTGTAAAGCTATTGAATGATTAATGAAAAAAAAGTTTGAGTTTTCCAGCCTCCATGACGCGGCACGATGATGAGGATGCAATCTAAATGATGGATTGAGAAATGAGAGCAATGAAGCCTATTAACAGGTACTAAATTTCAGATCAAAAGTACTAAGGTAAAGCTATGGAAGGAGCACTGAAATTTGGAACTTACGCCGCGATGTAGTTATTTAAATCCTAGAGAAGATTAGGCTGATGAATATTGAATTTAAACCTTAGCAACGATCTTCAATAACTCAGACTTAAGAGATTAGGAGGTGTTATTTATCCAAGATGATCACTCCCTGGTAGATCCATTGAAGCTCTTAGACGAACTAGCCCTGAAGTGGAAGATTGGCATTCCAAGAAACTAGTTTCATTCAACATTGATCTTTGGCAAGAGTCCCTTTCTTGAACTCCGAATCGTAGAAGGATCCTGCACAATGAACGGGTTAGACTGGGACCAATTTGAAAGATATCAAAACAAAGAACCAAACAGGCAAGGGAACTTCGATGGAGGCATGGATCCCTAGAGTTGGATGTTGGCGTTGGACACTTGAAAGCTTGAGAAGAAAAATCAAACACACCCAAAGAAAATAAGAGGATACTACCAAAAAAAAACCTTCTTCAACTACTACTTCACTTAAATTCATTTCATCCAAAAAGCTTCCGCTCTACCATGGGCGTACAAGAGGCTTTAATGGCCTTTCAATCAATTTGAAATTTCCCATATCATGGAGAAATATTAGGGGGGGTTACATGAAATATGGAGGATTTGGTGGAGGATTTGGTGGAGGGTTACATGGAATGTGGAGGATTTGGTGGAGCTGGTTGCATGATTTGTGGATGGAGTTGGCCGACCTCCTTTGAATTTGAAACACTCCTTGGTCGACCACTTGTAGCTTTCATGTAATTTAAAATTTGAATGATGCCACGTGGCAGGTGAGGTGGCAATGATGTGGCATGGCAAGGTGGCATGGTGACATGGCGCATCCTTCTCCATGGCGCCCCTTGGTGATGACATGGCAAAGGTGATGTGATATCCTCTGGTGATGAGTTGGCACAGGTGGTCCATGATGATGTGGCATTCCAAGTGTAGGGTTCCGGTACAACGCAGCGGAAGTGGAATTTCAAAAATGAAAATTAATTCACACCAAGAACCCTAAACCAGGAACTCCTTAAGTAAGACTAGAACATATGGCAAGCATATCTATGTAAATTAGGATTAGGGTACCAACCTGTAATCGCTAATTCCAACAAATTTGATGTTGAAGGGGCTAATTGAATTCACCAGGTATCCAAGTGTCCGCCCTCCAATGGTGATCCACACAGAGCAACGATCAAGTAAACCTATCTTCTTTTCAATGGTTCCTCCTATTGAGTTCTTCTTCCTAGAACTCAATTGCTTGGACTATGGCTTGAATTCTTCCACACAAGAGGTAGCCTCCTTTTCCTTGATCTCTTCTCCTCCTTCCACTAAGACCTTGGCCCTTTAGACACCCTTGTCTTGAAGAAAAGACCTTGTCCTAAGAGGATATAGTCTTGTCTTAAGTTGGAGGAGAAATTAAGACAATAATGTCTTAATGTAAGAAAGAAGGAATAAATCAGAACTCCTTTTTTCCTTTACCGTCGGAAACTTTTACTCTTATTCTTGTTCAGTAGCAGAGTTTCGACAGAGGTGTACTCTGTAAAGAAAACAGTGCAAGAGAAAGAAAAGAATAAAAGAGTCTTAGGAGAGGAAGAAAGAATAAAGAAAAAATCTTAACCCGGTTCTGATCTTTCCGCCCCTTAAATAGTTTTCAGAGAGGCGCCTACAAAACTCTCCGTAAACTCCTTCTCACGCCCTTCTCATTTTCTCACACCCATCCTCCCATCTCACGGCCTTCTAGATTAAATCCCACGGCTTTTTTTAAGAAAAAATGCGGTGTTTTTTAAAGGAAAGGAGTCATGACTTTTCATCTCCGAAGAGATGTTATTTCGCGCGCCCGAGAAGAAACAGCGATTTTCTTCTTTCTTAAAAGCCCATCAACCCTTGGATTCCAATCCAAGGGAGGAGAAGTGAGGTGCTAATTTTTAAGAAAGGAGGCCGCCCCATCTTAATTCATCAGAGAATTAAGTGGGGCGCGACAAGAGTCCATGTGCCATGGACTCTTCCAAATGGCGCGCCAAGAGTCCATTAGCACATGGACTCTTGGTATTTTGGCATGAAATGAATAAGGAGCGGGTGGGGAGGCTAGCCTAGTTACATGGCTAGCCAATAGGGTTAGCCATACTCCCTATTTTCATAATTAGGGTCTAATTAGATCCAATTAGCACCCAATTTGAATCAATCCGAAACTCTAATTCGAATCCGATTCGAATAGAAGCTAGGGTTTGCAACTCCTGCTAGAGTGTTATCCTGCGAAGATGATTTAATTACAAATTAAACTCTTGATCAATCCTCTTATGTGTGTGACCCATTGGGTTCCACATCTAGCTAGTAGTGGGTTCAAATACAAGTTGACCTAATTTGATTAGAACTCTTTCTAATCGATTTAGGTCAAATCGGGCTTACCCGATTTGATCAATTAGGACTCTTCCTAATAAGTGATCTTTGAATTTGATCAACCCACAAGACAAGATTAACGTCTAGCAACGTGTCATGTCTACCCAGAAGATATGAAAATTCTGGTGAAATACCAAAATTACCCTTCAGTAGAGAGTTACCGTACAATTAAATCTTTCGATCAGCCTGCATCCAAAATATAACTATGGATATGGATATATGTCAAATCCAATATTATTTATTTCTAGCTCAATCTTATATTGATGATTCATTATCTTGTTATTAGAAACCATCTCTAATATCTTTACTTTGATCAAAGATTCCCTGAATCATCATCCGATTGTTAACTAGCTGGATGCAATCTCCTCTTACTAAGAGTGATCGATTCCTTGTTGACCTACTCATTACCTTCATATCCAATTCACCATTCCTAGTATCAATCCTGTGCATGACTCAGTGTCATGATTAGGATTGAACCAAAGCATGGGTTCATGTACATAAGGTATTTATGGCAGTCTCAGGTCAAAGGATTACTTGTACCACTCCCACTATGAGAACCTTCTATTGACATGTAGCTATGACTCCATTAGATGTTCTCAAGTTGGATCATATCAGTGAACTCATTCTTCAATGAGCACCCACATCCCAATATTAGTGTCATACACAAGTGACTGTGAGAGCAGTCACCCTCTCCAGTATACATGGGATGTGCTAGTCTTACCGGAAAACCCTGATCCCCTACTCAGGGTTCCTTTGACTAGGAATATTTTAGATTAAGATTTTAAGATTTTAGGTCTCACTGGTATGATCTCATCATAACCCTAAAATCATAGCCCTAATCTATGGGGTTCATCATATAATAATAAAACACAGCGTATGATGAAAAATAATGCCTTTATTAGAATTTTTTGACAATTACAATGGTTTGGGAGATACAACACAGATTGGCTTGTAGGGCATATCCCTTTCACCAACTAAAGCTGGTCTGGCCTAATTTCAAGTAGCTCTTAAACTTGACTCAGTACAAAGCCTAATTGACTCTAATTGAACTTTAAAACCCCAAAAAAAATAAATAGGACTTAATAAATATACAGGACTCATACGAGACTTGAGTTCCTAGTCTCAATCCATAAAGAACTTGGTATTAGTTAAAGCTTCTTCTTTCTGAGCCTGGTCCCCCCACCAATATCAGAGCATGGTTGCATTAGGTTAGGGTGATTATGGTTGCATCATCTGACGGTTGATTATGGTGCTTGAGGGATGCTGGGAAATGGCCCCTCAGCGGTTATAAAAGGAGGGGGTGAAGGTCCGAGGGGATTCTTCTGCTGCACCTGCCCTTGAAGAGAAAGAGCATCCCTCCCATGCTGCTCACGCCCCTTTAGAAACCCCAATCACCAGGTTAGTTTTCCGTCTGCCTCTTTCACCTTCATTAGATTGGCTTCTGGCAGCCGTAGCTCCGCCCATAGGGATAGGGAACCAGGTCCTGGTAATATCCCATCAAAAATGACCCGGGAGATGGTAGAGGGTCTTAGGGTGAGGTATAATATACCATCTACCTTATATTGACTGTCCCAAACAGGGAGGGAAGGGTGACTGGTCCATTGAATCTGGGAGCCCTTCCAGTGTATGAGGATCATCTCAAGGCCGACCTTAGGTTTCCACTTCTTAATTTTTTTTGTCCAGATTTTCAACTCTTATAAGGTGACTCCCACGTAGCTGACCCTGAATAGCATTCAGGCAATCAGCAGCTTCATGGCCCTCTACCAGAGGGCCGAAGTTGAGCCAAGAGTGTCCCTTTTTGTAAATTTTTTCCTCTGGAAAAGAGATTTTCGAAGCCAGGAGTGGTGGATGTTCAGTCCCCGCCCTGGTCAGAGGATTCTGGGAGGCCTTCCATTAGCCATTCACGGGTGGAAGTCCCGTTTCTTTTACATAGATAGCCTGCAGCCTTGGGGCTTCGAGTCGATATGGAGGGAGCCGAGGCCGAAGGCTGTAGACAGCAGAAAGGTGCTGCGGGCCGATGAGACCAACTTTAAAAGAATGGTGGAGGACGGCCTGACATTTATGAATGACCTGCTTCGGGAGGATAGCCTCCACTCGGCTGGAATCAGCCAACACCAACACTTGGGTAGGGTAGAGGCCACCATCGTAGGTCTTCTATTTCTTCGGTCGGCCTTATTTTTTTGCTGCTGACTTTAAACTTGTTCTATGGCAGGTGGAAAAATGAAGCCGGCCTGAGCAACGATTATGGCACGGGCGACTAAGAGAGGGGCATCAGGGTCACGGAGACGATGGCCGAAGGGCAGAAGAAATAGCGAACAGAGGAGCCATCCACTACCGTCATGTCGGTGGACTCCGATGACCACATGACTCTGTTGGAGCATCAAGTAGTAAGGGTGCCTGAACATTTATCATCAATCGGGTAGTTAGTCGCCTGGCCAGGAGGGGAGCCATCAGGGCCAACCGACATAGAGATGGCCCCAACATCGCCGCTCATTGAGCTGATAGAAGAGGTTCCCCGATGGTTAGAGGGAAGAGGGCAGCCAAAGGAGAAGAAGCCGATAGGGAGGGAGTTGGCAGAATTGGTTGTGAAGCACACCAGCTCTGGCATGCCCTACACAACCCTGAGCAGGCCAAAGACCAGCTCAAAAGGGCTATCATAGACACCGACTGGGATGAGTCGAGTCGGCGAACTCTGAACGAGGCTGCAAGGAGTGCCTATCATAATCTGATGGGGGTAAGTCACTTGCTCCCGAGTCTTTGTCTTTTCCTTTATCTTCTATACATGACTAATGTTGTCTTCTCATTTGTAGCTCCTCCACGACATCTCGCTGATGGATGATGGCCTCGATGCCATGCTCTTCATGAGGGAGCATTCGGTCAGGAAGGTCGAAGGGGCGGAGTCAGCCAGAGCTATGGTGGAGGCGTCATGAAAGGCCATCAAAGAAGAGCTGTCTGCCTGTTAGGCCAAGGAAGAAGCCCATAAAAAGTAGGTGGAAGACCTGCAGGCCCGGTTGGCCGACCGGGAGGCTAGCTTGAAGAGGAGGAAGAAGAAGCTAAGATCCCTGGCTCATCAGCTAGCCGAAGAGGAGGCACGATTGGTGGAGTCTGAAAGGCACTCGCGAGGCCACCAAGCCATGTCGAAAAAGTACATGGGCCTGCTAAGGGAGGCCCTAGAGCAGATGGCCAAAGTGACCATCGATGCTATGGAGAATTACAAAGCCTCCATCGATTTCAAGGAAGAGATGGATGAGGCCGGAGCGGTCAGCTTCGACTATGGCTACGAGGAGTGCTTGTCGAAGGTCGGCAATGCATTCCCGGAGCTGGACCTTTCCTTCCTGCAACTACCGAGGCAAGCAGAAGGAGAGGCAGAAGGTGGAACGAGTTCGATCGACAATGGGGCCAGACCTCAAGCTGTAGCTGATGCAGGAGAGACACAGGGCCCCTTGAAGTCTGGAGTCTAAGCCCAAGTCATAGCTGATATGGGAATGGTAGATGTCCCGATCGAAAATTCAAGCACGGTGGGAGTCAAAGTTCTACTTGTACATCCAGAGGGTCAGACTTAAGATGTTTCTAAAAGTCTGATCCGCCCCTTGTAAAAAAAAAAAAAAACTTTTTGCTATGGAATAGAAATTCTTCTTTCTTTGATACATCTTCTATGTATATTTCTATGAATGTGGGGTCGGTCGGATTGACCGAAACTTTTTGTTTCAAAAATGTTTCTAAGTGTTGGACAGTCGACTCAATTTAAACACAAGTCCTCCGAGGTAAACTTTGAACGGTTGCCCGGTCCGAACCCAAACCCTTAGAAATTTTTTTAAATGTTGGTCCGTCAGCTTTAGCCTAAACTCCCCTCTTTCTTAGAAGTATTTCTGAGGAAACCTTGGACTTAGCCATTCGTAGGGCAATCTTCCAAGTGCTTAAGGGTTCCAAGTAGTATTTTGCAAGCGAGGTCGGACCTTCAAGTTGGCTGTTTGAAAGCCTCTGTCGATCGGAGTCGGACTTTTGGAAGTGGGCTGCCCTAGAGCCTCTGCCAACCAGAGTTGGACTTTCGAATGTGGGCTGCCCTAGAGCCTCTGCTGGTCAAAGTTGGACTTTCGAGAGGAGGCTGCCCTAGAAACTCTACCGACCAGAGTCGGACTTTCGGACATGGGCAGCCCTAGAGCCTTTGTCGACCGGAGTTGGACTTTCGGGAGTAGGATGCCCTAGAGCCTCTGCCGACCGCAGTCGGACTTTCAAACATGGGCTACCCTAGAGCCTCTCCCGATCGGAGTCGAACTTTCATAAGTGGGCTGCCTTAGAGCCTCTACCGACTGGAGTTGGACTTTCGGAAGTAGGCTGCCGTAGAGCCTCTGCCGGCCAAAGTCAGACTTTCAGGAGTGGGCTGCCCTAATGCCTCTGCTGACAAAAGTCAGACTTTTGGACATGGGCTACCTTAGAGCCTCTGCCGACCGGAGTCAGACTTTCAGAAGTGGGTTGCCCTATAGCCTCTGCCGATTGGAGTTGGACTTTCGAACGTGGGCTGCCCTAGAGCCTTTGCTGACCGGAGTCGGACTTTCGGAAGTTGGCTGCCCTAGAGCCCTATTGACTGGAGTCGAACTTTCAGACATGGGCTGCCCTAGAGCCTCTGCCGACCAGAGTCAGACTTTCGAAAGTTGGCTATCCTAAAGCCTCTGCCAATCAGAGTCAGACTTTCAGAAGTGGTTCATAGAAGAAGTTGTGGCCTTTATTGATAGTATTTACGAAGGTTGTATATATTCCACGAACGCGCCACTTGCCGTCCGTCCAAATGCTTGAGTTGGTAAGTTCTGGCTTGAATTACTTCAATCACTCAATAAGGGCCCTCCCAGTTGGGGAAGAGTTTTCCTTGTCAATCGATCTTGAGACTTTTGCCTTTCGCAAAACCAAGTCCCTGACCTAAAAGGTTCGAGCCTTGACTCGAGAGTTGTAGTACTTGGCCATCTTGTGATGATACATCGCCATCTTCAAACTCTCCTTGAGTCTTGTTTCTTCAAGTAAATCTAGGTCAGCCCTCCTCTGTTCTGAGTTGGTTGGTTCGACAGAATGATCAATCCACATTGATTGCAAGGAAACATCCACAGGTATGACTGCTTCACTCCCATAGGTCAGACTAAATGGAGTCTATGTAGTCATCGTTCAGGAGGTTATCCGATAGGCCTAGAGCACTGAGTGAAGCTCTTCCACCCAAAGTCCCTTGGCATCATTCAGTCGGGTCTTCAGTCCATGCAGGATTGTCTGATTGGTGACCTCGGCTTCTCCATTGGACTGAGGATGGCCGACTTATGTTAGCTGATTAGAAATGTGATATTGCTGGCAGAATTCCTGAAACTTAGGATTATCGAACTGCCTTCCAATGTTTATGATGATCGTCTGTGGTATGCTGAACTGGAAGATGATCACTTCCGGATGAAATTCTCCACTTTGGCTTCTGTAATCTGTGCTAGCGGCTCAGCTTCCATCCATTTGGTGAAGTAATCAATGGCCACAATCAGAAATTTCCACTGGCCGGATGTTGGGGTGAATAGCCCCAGGATGTCCATCCCCCATTGCATGAACGGCCAAGGCGCGGTGAGTGGGATCAGCTGATTGGTCGACCTTCTTTGAATGTTAGAGTGTCATTGACATGCATCACACTTTCTGACGAAGTCCAAAGTGTCTCTCTGGATGGTCGGCCAGTAATATCCCTGTCGGATGATTTTATAAGTCAGGGATCTTCCTCCCAGGTGGTCACCGTAGATGCCTTCATGCACTTGTCTGAGTGCGTAGTTGGCATCAGTTGGCCCCAAGCACTTTAGCAATGGTTGCAAGAACGACCATTTCTAAAGAGTGCTGTCAAGGATGACGTACTTTGAGGCTATCCAGCATATGCACTTGGCTTCGATCGTATCTTCCGGTAAGGTATCTTTGACAAGGAACGCAAGAATAGGGTCCATCCAAGAAGCTTCATGCCCTACTTGGTGGACCTCTGTCATCTCTTCAGCAATGTTTGGGTGCTGTAGATACTCCACGAAGATCTGGTCGAAGGTGTTGGTAATGGTCGTGGCCAACCATGATAAAGCATCTGCCCGGGAGTTCTACACTCGAGGTATATGGAGAATTTTGAAAAACTTAAGCCGAGTCATGAGGCTTTGTACCTTGCTCAAGTATTTGGCCAGGGTTGGATCTCTCATCTCGAATTTGCCCTTCACCTGGTTCACCACCAGTTGAGAGTCAGAGAAGGCCTTGATCTGACTGATGCTTAGCTCATTAGCTCATTGGCTATTCGCAATCCCGCAAGGAGGGCTTCATATGCTGCTTGATTATTTGATACCTGAAATGCAAAGTGTAAAGCATACTCCAAGCTTTGTTTGTCAAGGTTGGCTAGGATTAGGCCCATCCCATAGCCTGCAAGGTTGGACACTCCATCCACATGGAGGGTCCATGCGGGCTCTGCTTCTTCAATGTTGTCATCCCCAGGTGCATCGGCTATTTGTGAGGGTGCCTCCTGTCTCTAGGTACACTCTGCTATGAAGTCAGTGATTACCTGAGCTTTCATTGCCGACCAAGGTTGGAAAGAGATGTCAAATTCACAAGCTTGATAGCCCACCTAGCAAGCCGACCGGATGTGTCTAGGCTCCTGAGGATCACCTTGAGAGGTTGATTCGATAGGACGATAATCGGATGCGCTTGGAAGTAGGGCCGTAATCACTTGGCTGCTATGACCAAGGAGTAGACAAGCTTCTGCATCTTAGGATATCTCGTTTTAGCACCATGGATAACTTTGCTGATATAGTAGACAAGCCTTTGCTGATTACTTTCTCCCACCCGAACAAGGACGGAGCTTACTGCTTCGTCCGACGCTGACAAGTACAGGTATAAAGGCTCTCCCTCCATCGGCTTGGCCAATAAAGGAGGGTTCTGAGATAATCTTTCAAATCTTTAAAAGCCGTCTGACACTCGTCGGTCCACTAAAAGCAATCCAACCACCGTAATGTCTTGAAGAAAGGGAGGGATTTCTCAGCCGATTGGGAGATGAAGTGGCTGAGAGAGGCTATCTAGCCTGTAAGTTCTTGCACTTGCTTCTTGTTGGTCGGATGCCCCATGTCGATGACGGCTTGATCTTATCAGGGTTGACCTCGATCCCTCTTTGCACGACCAAGAAGCTAAGGAATTTTTTGGAGGTCACCCCAAAGACGCACTTAACGGGATTTAGCTTCATCCGATGGCACCTTAAGGCATCAATGGATTCTTGCAAGTATTTGATGTGGTCGGCTCTGTGTAAGCTTTTGACTATTAATTCATCAACATAGGCCTCCATATTCCATCCAAGTTGCCCCTCGAAGATCCGGTTGATCAGCCTTTGGAATGTGGCACTGGCATTCTTCAGGTCGAAGGGCATCATCTTGTAGCAATACAGTCCCTTATCGATGATAAAGGCTGTCTTCTCTTCATCCTCCTGGTGCATCCTAATTTTGTTGTAACTAGAGAAGGCATCCATGAAGCACAAAAGCTGATGACCAGCCATGGCATCCACCAGTTAGTCAATCTTTGGTAAGGGAAAGCTATCCTTTGGACAAGCCTTATTGAGATCGGTGTAGTCCACGCATATCCTCCATTTTTCATTAGCTTTCCTCACCATTACAACATTCGCCAGCTAGTCGAGGTAGTGGGCCTCTCTGATGAAGCTGGCATCAGAGAGCTTCTTGACCTCCTTATCATTTGCCCTCTATCTCTTAGGAATGAAGCTCTTCTTCTTTTATTTGACAGGCTTGTAGGTTGGATCTACTCTGAGCTGGTAGGCTATGACCTCCGACGGAATGCCTGGAATTTCCGATGCTGACCAAGCAAAGACGTCGACATTCTCTCATAAGAAGCTGACCAACTCCAACTTGACTTCTTCACTGAGTGTGCTTCTAATTTGGAGTACCCAGGTGGGATCGTCCTCTCGAAGGGGGATGAATAGAATCCTCTCGACTAGTTGGCCATTATCGTCGGCTTTGACCCTGGGGTCAAGCTGCTCCAGAGTGGAATGGTCTTCTGACTGTCTGTCTTGAATAATTAAACATTGCCTCACCATCCTGTGGTCTCCCCTCAAAACTACGACCCCGTTTTGAGTCAAAAATTTTGCCAACAGGTGATAGGTAGAGACGATGGCCCGAAACTTGTTGAGGACCGGTCGGCCCAGTATGGTGTTGTAAGCCGAGGTCGTACGTACGACCACAAAATTGATGGGGAGAGTCTTCTAGAAAGGCTCTGTCCCGATTGTCATGGGCAGAGTTATCTCTCCTTCTACTCCGACGGAGTTTTCCCCGAAGCCTATCATTGGCATAGGGGATTCTTGTAGCCTTGATCTGGACAGGTTCATTCTGACAAAAGCATCATATAGCAAAACTTCCGTGGAGCTTCCATTATCAATAAGGATCCTCTTTACATCATAATTAGTAATCATTGCCGACACAACTACAGGATCATTCCCAGAGATGTGGGATTCTAGGAGGTCATTATCGGAGAAGCTAATTACATTAGAACCCTTAGACCTTTTCATAATGTCCTAGTCTTCTTCATATCTTTAGTCAAACCGATAGTGCAGCATGCCAACATTCTCGTCGGTCGGATGCTGGTTAGGAAGCTCTATCTCCTCTGGGGGTTCTCTGGCAATTGAAGTTTTAGCTCGATTCATCCAGGGTTAGATGTACTTGTGCATGTACCCCCTCCTGATGAGGTCTTTGATTGTATCTTTTAATTGGAGGCAGTCTTCAGTGTTGTATCCTTGGTCCCGGTGGAACTGGCAGTACTTGTCTCTGCTTCTGGATACGGATGGGCCCTCATCGGACGAGGCCTTTGCAGGAAGGTCTCATTCTCAATTTCCATGAGAATCTTTTTTCTCAGAAGGGAAAGGGGCGCATAGGATTCGAACCTCCTGGGGAAGTCCTTCAGCTTTGGGCTATGGGGTCGGACCGAATTGTTGCCTTCGATCGGAGCTCGGAATTCGGGAGCCTTGTCGCTTCGCTTCTTTGGAGCCGCCTCCCTTCAGCCTGGCATCAGCTCGCCACCTGCTCTTCTGCCAGGGCATACTTCTACACCCGGGCAAGCAGCTTGGAGTAGCCTATCGAGAACTTCTTGTCCAGGGAGAATGTGAGCTTGGACGAGCATAGCCCTCTCTTGAAGGCCGATATAGCTACTTCTTCATTTAGATCCGGATCTCCATGGTCGCTGAGTTGAATCGGGCCATGTAGTCCCGGAGAGTCTCTCCTTCCTTTTGCAGTATGAGGAAGAGGTAGTCGGTGTTCCTAGACGTCCGACTGCAAGTCCTGAAATGGGAGAGAAAGAGTTTTTCATGTTGGGGAAAGGAGTGGATCGTACCTGGTCGGAGGGCGGAAAACCACATCTGAGTCGCCTTCTTGAGCGTCGCAGGGAAGGTGATGCAGTGGAGGGCATCAGCGGCACCCTATACCATCATGTGGACCTTGTACGTGCCTGGATGGTCCAACGGATCGGTGGTACCATCATAGGGGTCCACCTGTGGAATCTTGAAGTGGCGGGGGATAGGCTCCCCCATGATTCGGTAGAAAAAGGTGGGCGAGAGTCATATGCCTGCTCTCCGTTGGCTTTTTGCCAATCGACCAGCATAGTGATCTGTTCCTCCATGCACTGGAGTTTGCTAGTGTAGTCCCTCGGGACCTTGTTGCAGTACTGGTCACCGTCGGGGACTGAGTCAGCAGAGGAGGGTGAGGCGGACCTTACTCTCTTCCCATTGTCATAAGCCCTCTGGGACCTTCGGGGCTTTAGAGCAATGAAGGAATAGGGCTGGGGGACTTCACACTGTCAGCTTCCCTAAGTAGCAGGTCGATGGTTGGTTTGGGATGCAGCACGCGACAATGGTCTAGCATTAGCAACATCCTGGACATTCTGGATCGTGGCAGCGAGGGTGTCGATGCAATTCAGAAGAGTCTGGAACTGCTGCTGTCCTAGAGTGACAGTGGGCTCAGCAATGTCATTCTCCGTGAGAGGTCCTTCTGACCTGGACAGGGAGTGACATCTCCTAGCGGAGGTGTTATGGGCTCTTCCCTTTGTCATTGCTCTGCCTGGTAGGTGGATTCCTTCTTTTAAAGAAGGGAGGCCCTTCTTCTAGCGCCAATCTATTGCTGCAACTACTCCCAGATCGGGTTCGGTCGACTTTGGCTGGAGTGCTCCTCTCCCGGTTCTTGCAAAAAAAAGTTCCAAGGGCTGGTGGTGTTCTAGCAGGGGACACTCCGATGCCTAAGTTAGCAGGAGCTTGAGGGCAATAGAATGGAGGAATCAATCGAGATGAGCTTGTGAAGCAGGAAGAGAGTGCTTACCGCCTAGAGTCCCCCAGTTTACCTTATATAGGTGCGAAATGTTACCAGCATATGTCCCGCATCTTCTCCTTGGCAAAGAGAAATTTTACCATTCAACCATATCCGCATTTTCTTTGTTCCTGATACGCACGCATATGTCCACACATATATGACATATATCATATATCATATATGCGTCTGGATCATATTTGTGCAGGGCCGGATACTCAGATACTATAGTAAAGTACAGTAAGATTTCAATTAAGATAATCTTAATCTTATTATTATATCCAATTAATAACAATATAATTTTTTTTTACAAAATGACTAATCCGCCATAGGAGAATCCGGGAGTGGCCATGTGGTGCCAGAATGAGGCAACATCATGGAACTAGTGGAGTAGTGGTGCTGATGTGTTAGGTTCTATTGTAATAGAATTCTGGTATCTGGTAGAAGAGGCTTCTAGAGTTCCCCAGGCTATCTTTGGAGTGACCCTTCCAAAGTCGGTCGGATGGACCTCATCAGGAGTGGGTCGGTCATACCTCTATAGGAGTGGGTCAGCCAGAGCTTAGCAGGAGTTGGTCAGTCGGACCTCAGCAAGAGTAGATCAGATGGACCTCAGCAGGAGTGGGTCAGTCGGACCTCAGCAGGAGTGGGTCGGTCGGACATCAGCAGGAGTGGGTTGGTCAGACCTCTGCAGGAGTGGGTCGGTCGGACCTCAGCAAGAGTGGGTCAGACAGACCTCAGAAGGAGTGAGTCGGTCAGACTTCTATAGGAGTGGGTCAGTTGGACCTCAGCAGGAGTGGATCAGTCTGATCTCAGCAAGAGTAGGTCAGACGGACCTCAGTAAGAGTGGGTCAGCCGGACCTCAGCAGGAGTGGGTTAGTCGAACCTCAGCAAGAGTGGGTCGACGGACCTCAGCAGGAGTGGATCGGTAGGATCTCTATAGGATTGGGTCAGATGGACCTCAGCAGGAGTGGGTCGGTCGGACCTATACGCCGGTCTAGTTCGAAGGTGAGCCGATTGGGTATAACAATCTGTATGAAATCAAAACCCTAACTTGCTGAAATTTTTGCATGTTAACCTAGGCTGAACCTAACTTACATCCAAACCCCCCAAACCCAAGCCAATTTTGTTTGCTCACCTAACCAACTTATAATTAAGTCAGTCACGTCATGAAACACACAAATTTCTTTTTTTTTATTTTTCTTGATTTTTAGATTGCATTAGGGTTTATGTGTGTGCATCATACCTAAACTAATCTTAAGGGCAATTTTACTCTGTCAAATCATAGCAGGATTTCATCACCAATCTTGAGCCCAAATAATCACCCTGCATCTAAACTCAAGCCTTAATTAAAACTGAGTAGAAACCTAATTAGGGATATCAACAGGTCAGGTCCGAGTCTTGTAGGAAAACTAGTGCACTCAACCCTCTACTTATTACTGGAAACTGGTGTCTAAGGCTAGAAGGTCTAGTGACAAGCACCCTAAGCAGACTGGTGGTTTTTAATTAGGACCCTGTGACAAGCAAGGGGAGCCTCCCACTAGCCCACCTTTTACCTAGCCAGTGGAAGGATTAAGTGTTGAGTTGGCTGTAAGTTGAGTTGACCCACTCTACTTTGACTCTAGGTCTAGCAAACTCTAGAACATCTAACTTTTGTGTGCTTGACCACTAGATTAGGAGTCTAACCATGGAGTCAATGTGTGTCTGTTTGCATGACCATTAGATTAGGAGCCCAATACCAGTAGTCTCAACCCAACCCAACCTAACCAAGGAATCTGACATAGGAACCCTACCAAGGACCCTTACTGATCAGATAGCCTAGATGAATGCCTAATTGATCACCCAATGAACCAAATGAATGACCAAATGACCCAAGGTTTGACCGAATATACAAGAAAATAGGAGCCCTAGAGAGAACCCATAGGACCCATACTAAACCCAAACCTGAGTCACCTTTGCCTACACTTCCCAACCCTAGGAGAGCCCCACACCCTGAACCCAGATCCTATGAACCTAGATCCTCTGAGCCCATGTCCTATGAGCCCAAGGAACCCATAACCCCCAGGTATCAGCCTAGTGCCAGTCAGGTTTCTCCTAGTAGACCTGAACCCCATAGGATTAGTACCCCTAGATATGAGCCAAGTATTAGTCACGTATCCCTTAGTCGACTTGAGCCCATTAGGACTAGTGCCCCTAACCCAAGACCAGGTCCAAGCCAAGCCTACCCAAGCCAGCCTAACCCTAATCCAACCCGACCCAGCCCTAGTACCCCACTAGCCCATAGGGAAGACAAGAGTAAGGCACCTAAAACCTAGAGGAACCCGAGTCCCAACCCGAATACCTGTTTTCGATGTTATAAGATCGGACATTATACTAGCTAATGCCCATCCGATCCCTACACATAGGAGAACCCGGAGAGGAGATACCTGTAGCTGCCCAGGATTAGCTGACCCAGACCATACCCAGACTAAAGTCAACCTATAATTAGCTAGCCCTGACCATACCCAAACTGAAGCCAACCCAAAGTTAGTTGACCCTGACCACACCCAAACTGTAGTGGAAGAACCATTAGAGGAAAGAAACCAGATACTGCTATTAGAGTCCTACCTAAGGAGACTTTAGAAGAAAATCCAATTATAGAGCCTAGTTCTGAATTTCATGAGCCAGAAGAGTTCATTGAGCACTTGGCTTATTTATCCCAGTACCCTCAGGATGAAGTCACTTCAACCCCGTAAGGTCAACCTCATTAGTCTAGGACTAATCCCTGAAACCCCTTCTTATATCCTATCTATCCGGTCAACCTCGAACCCTCTTCTTACTTTCTACCCTACCAAACTAACCCCGAATCCAACTCTTATTTTCTACCCTTTCCTGAAGCTTCTCATGTTTCTCTAACCATTAGATTGCATTTTATAGAGGTAAGCATAATGCATACATTCATTATGCGTGTTAGGTTTGCATCGTATTTCTGGCATACTCTATGGCATTTAGTTGGGGTGCATGCACCATTCTCATCTACATGTCACCCACCTGACCAAGGATCAAACCCACAATTGTAGTTTAGGGTTTAGTCGAGTCTGCATATCAATAAGTGTTGGCATGAGCCGTTTGCCTGCATTAGGTGTTATGAGTTTTTGCACTGCATGATTAGAGATTTGCATAAGGAATTGACCATAAGATTAATGTAAGCAATGATTTTTATAAGAATATGGTTAATTCCCGAAAAGAGTCAAGAGTTCGCTAGGAAAATCTTATGATGATTAGGCTACATACCCATAAGCTAGATCCATCAAAGTGATAAAGAATGTTGGATCTAGTGCCGAAGTTATCACCTAATTAGGCATTAAGCTCAACCTTCAATATCTCAGACTTAGTTGAGTATAGGGAGCCAGCAATGATACCTAGTGAGCCTATTGAGCCTAACCCTTTCCTTGAGAGTGAACCCAACCCTGAGTATCCACCATCAAATTAGCCTGTGAGAGGAATTGATTGAGCATATATCTGGACGACCAAGCCATCATACCTGGATCAAAGGCTACCATGTCACTTGGTTTGTTGGCAAGGTCAACCGAGATCTGAGATTTCGTGGATCACTTGAGGGGATCTGCAACACCTCAACCCAGACCCATCAGAGTAGAACCACAACCAGATTGACCTTTACTCGACAGGGTCAAGTTCCTCGCACCCCGGGAGATTTGATGTAGAAACATTAGGAGCAGACCAGAATTTCAAGGAATCAGTTTTGTTCTCTATTTCATGTGTTGGGAAGTTAGTAATAATTTTGAATGAGTATATTGAGTCTTGTAATTAAGTGAGCTAGTTGGTTTTGCTAAGTCAGTTGAAGTCCCTGTTTAGTCCAAATTGAGTCCATGTAATTTATCATTCAAGTCAAGATCAAGAGGGAGAGTCATCTGACCAAGAGATCCATCAGACCCCTACTCCAGCACCCCAATCCTTGACCGGGCCCCTTTCATGATGCCCAAAGGTCCCAGGCATTGGCACCCTAGCCTAAGGTCCATCAGGCTAGCATACATCCCAGAGCCTACTGGAGTAAGTGCCCATCCCAGTCCACCTTAATTGGTGCCCCCAGGCCCAAAGCCCATTCATGTTGGCACCCCCTCCCAAGGCCTTTGACCCAGTCCATCTGCATCGGCACCCAAGGCTTTTACCAGTCAAAGAAGATGTCATCCTAGCCTAGCAAGGAGTCAACCAGTCCAAGCCCAGTCCAAGGCTAGCAAGAATTTCATGCTAGTTCAAGCCATGGAGAATAGTTAAAGCTTCCAAGTTCAAGAAGGAGTTGATGTCCAAGTCCTACAAGAATTTCAGTTTACCAATTCTATTCAAACTATGTACTCCTTATTCTACTCAACTTTATTCTCCTAATCCTATTCATACTGTGTACTCCTAGTTTGACAAGGAAAGGGCTGGATGAGTCTATAAATTCCCACCCCCTCCTCTCTTATATGAATAATCTTATCATGAATGAAATTTTGAGAGTTATTTTGTCTAAGTGTTTTCCTCCAAGTGGAGTGGGTGTGAGACCCGTTGCCTTGTTCTCCTGAACATCGGGAGGTGTGAGATCCTAGTTATCGTTAGCTAGTTTTCATCTGCTTAACCATAGTCGCCCCATCATATCTCCATCTCCATCCCTAGGCCGCCCAACCATCAACCCCAAGAAAACTTGGACACCTCTTTCCCCCATCTTCCAAGCCGCCCCATATAATCTTTTCTAGGCCACCACCCTCCAATCTTCTGCAATCCCTAATGTCACCCACCCTCACCTCCCACCATCCAGGCCACCTTCCAAGGAGCCCTAGGCATCCTCTCCATCAAGCTCCCGGCAGCCCTCTAAGGATCTAGGCATCTTCATCTTTTACAAGTCTCAAATCAGCCCCAGTGATCCTCCCACTTCTCCTTCTCTCCTAATTCCTCCTTTATAATTTTTTTCATCATCCTTGACACTAACCCCTAACATTTGCAGGATCCCTCTAGTGCCATGCCCTCAAGATGAGGTATTCCTTGCCTCTGAATCGATCTGATAAAAAGCTAGTGGATCCATGAGAAAGTGACCGGATCATCCAGGCACCAATCCAAGTGGAGCGATCTCATTTACGGCATCAAGACATCATTGCCTGGTAAGTTCAATCCAATTATTTTCTCTATTTGTCTATTTTTTTGAAGATTGAATATGCACCTAATAAGCCTCCTTGGTCCTAGGATCCTTTATTTACTTTGTCTCATTGATAGTTCTAGCATGTGGGTTAGATTTTAACTGTTACTAGAAAACCCTAACCTAGTCTTGACCTGTTTTGAGAATTTAATCATAATAAAATCTAAATTTAATTTGCTTCATATTTTATGTTCCTCCCCTGCATCCTCATCATGCATCATGTTAGAATCTCGTTGATGCAGGAAAATTATGAAAACTTAATCTATTGATTATTAACCTAATTAACAGAGAAAAATAGAGATTAATTTTTTTTATTTTATAATTTTTAGTTTTAAAGACTCAAAGGAGATAATTAGCAAACTAGTCTACTAGTTAATAACCTGCAAAGTAATCTACAAAGTAAACTAGAAAAACAGGATTTGGTGGCTAAGAAACCACCGTAAACTAGGGTCTACTTATCAAATAATCAGAGATCAAAGAGTAGGGAAGGGTTTTTGAATTTTACTAATGAAGATGTTTTTCTCTGAAGAAGATCTGGTTGGACTCTCAAGAATCTAGTAGCAGGGCTTCAAGATCTCGATCTTCGGGCTCTAATCTTCCACGAAGCTAGTTCCAAGGCAAGAATACCTTGACTTTAATCCTTGATCACCTACAATCACTCAACAAAGAAATCACTCAGTTAGAAAGTAGTAATGGAAAGAAGAAGATGGAAAAGTAGAAGGGAAAGGATGGAAGTGGGCGGCTAGTTTCTCGATATTTGGATATGTAGGTTCTCTCACCCACGATGCTTTGAAGAACAAAGGAAAGGGCCTCACACCCTGTGATGCACACAGCAAAGGAATTAGATAGAATGTCACTTTATTTGATCAATAATTCATCAATAATATAGGGAGGTTGATAGGATATTTATAGACCATCAACTAGTGGTGTAATGGATACAAAGACTAACACTGGTGTCCCTTAGGCAGCAACTCCTTGGAATCCTTGCACCTGGTATCTTGAACTCTAGCTTTTGATTTTCCTTGGACTTATCCATGCTTAGGCAACAATTTGGACTTGGAATCATCCCATTTATGTGACAACATGAAGACTTCATTCATTTTGGGTGCCAAGTTAAGATGTATAGTCTTTCTATTTTACTCCTCTCAAATTGGCATCAACTTGAATGTATGGACGACAATCTGGCTTCCAATCTTGAATTCATGTGGTACCTTGAGTCCTGGATTTCTTGATTGCCTAGAACTTGATTGACTTGGACTCTTGAAGCAAGAAATTTCCTTGAACCTCTTCTGGATGGCATCTTTTGGAGAAGAAATTCTTGGCCGACTTCTTTGAATTGGCGATAAAAAAAATGAGTAAGAAGTGGCACTAATATGGGTGGGACTCCTTCTACTTTACTTCTCTTAAAACCATCAACTTGGAATTTAAATGAGGCGCCCTCCTTGGATAAGCTTGCATGTTGTCTAAATGTCTGGATGTCTGGATTTTTGGATGTCTGGATGTCTTATGTCTTGATAAAAAAATAAAGACAACCATTTTTTTGACGTAAAATTGCCCAACCAAGATATGACATGTGATGTTGTCCCAATGAGGTGGCAGGTGATGTCCAAACAAGTCATGTGATGTTGTCCAAAATCTTGAAAAGGTGGCACCAAGAAGTGGTTATCATATGACAAGTGACTTGGGCTAGCACATGGAGTCACATGGCTTGTCTTGACCTAGCACATGGAGTTACATGGGTCTTGACTTGGGTCCCCTCTTGTAGTACAAGACTCAACTAATAATTAAAAGACTCAACCAACTATTAATTAAAGCCCAACTTGATCAATTTGATGAAAAGGAATAACTAACTAAACAAACTTGGTAAATAGGGTTGGCTCAAAAGGGTTTAAATAGGTTTTGACACAACCTGATAAATAGGGTTTATATATAAAATCCTAATTGGTAAAAGGGCTAACTAACACTGGACCATTTTGACCCAATTGAAATTGGGATTATTTTACAAACTCAATTTTGGGTCTAGGGGTTTTTACAGGGACTCAATTTTGGGATTTAGGACTAAACCCAACTAAGCTAAAATAAAAAAACTAAAATAAATATTTACAAGTCATTTAGGGTTTGGGCTTAGGGCTTTATTCACAGGTGATCCATAGCGATGTGGGTTCAACCTATCGATATTTTCTAGCCCTGGTGTTCACACCACCCGTCCCTCATTAGGTGTCGTGGGGGGTTGCAGGTCATGCAGGTGGTGCACTATAGAGCCTATATTTATGGCAGGACGTGTGCCACCTCCCGAAAGTAGTGGGGGGCTAGGTCCCCCTTTGTCATGATTGGAATCTCCATTGATCCTCCTCCCCCTCATTGTTGCCCAGTAAGCAACCCACGGGGGGGGGGGTGAATTAAGTTTCTAAAAATTAATTACAAGTGTGTGAACCAATTCAATAGATAATTTAAGTACAATGAGATGCAAGAGTAATGTGCTCTTAAAGGGTATGCAGTAAAAATTTAAATGCAATAAATGTAAGGGTGAGAGAGAGAGAAAAACAATCACAAACAATCCAAGTATAGTGGTTCGGTGCTTTCCAATGCACCTACATCCACTCCCCAAGGTCTACCTGGGAATTCATAATAATCTTCATCGATTATAGTCGATTAGTTTTTCGGGCTCACTAATCAAAACCCTTTTGGTTTTATAAGGCTCACCAAAAGGAACCTCTTGGTTTTCAAAGGCTAACCAATAACCTCCTTGG
The DNA here is from genome assembly GCA_021397845.1 of Areca catechu. NCBI lineage: Eukaryota > Viridiplantae > Streptophyta > Magnoliopsida > Arecales > Arecaceae > Areca > Areca catechu. The sequence goes on along the minus strand of CM038052.1, from coordinate 129,495,629 downwards.
TTTTCAACTAGGCTTACCAAAATCTTCATTGTTTTCAAAGGCTAAGTAATAACCTCCTTGGTTTTCAAAGGCTAACTAATAACCTCCTTGGTTTTCCAATAGACTAACCAAAAACCTTTACAACAAAGATAGAGTTAAAGTAAAGAAACAAGAAAAACTTTCTTGATAAAAATAGAAGCTTGGAGGAATTGCTTGTCTTGAACTTGATGAAGCCTCAATCAATGCTCAAGGATGTTGGACTTGAATGCTCTTGAAGGCTTTGAATGCTTTGAGACTTCTTTTTGCTTGAAGGTAGTTGCTCTCACTAAATATCAATGAATGCTCTTGCTTTCTCTCTTCTTGTTATTCTCTTTTCATTCTCTTGTATTTTAATTTGATTTGAATCACTTAAATACCATCCCAAGGTCTCAAAGTCAGTTTATGACCATTAGACATGAAAAACTAGCCTTTAGGAGCCAAGAGGGCCGATTCTGTATTTAAAAAACTAGCATTATTGTTTCCATAACTCTAAGTGTCGACACTTCAAGCTATGAGTCAACACTTAGGGTCGACACTTAAGTCCCATGAGTCGACACATAGTTCAAAGTTTTGCATTAAGGCTCTCTAGAAATCTCAGGTGAGTCGACACTTTTTCAGGTGAGTCGACACTTGACATCCATGAATCGACACCTCAGGCAAATCTTCAACTTTAGCATGTTCTGTAAGAAAGTTTTCTCAGGCGATGAGTCGATCCTTGAGTCGACACATCAGTCGACACTTGTAGGCCATGAGTCGACACTTCAGTCATGCCATCTAAAACTTTTTCTGTATGTCGGCTTGAGTTGACACTTGCACTGCCATGAGTCGACACTTGATCAGTGAGTTGACACTTTGAGTCAACACTTACTGAGAATTCTTCAAAAATTACTGAATCTCTACTGAAGCCTTTTTATGCTGAACTCTTTATGTCCTTTCAAGCAATCTTCAAGTACTTAAGTCCATTTAAAACTGATCATTCATTCAAAGAAGGGGCTTCTTCATCATTTGATAGGCATCCATTTTTGTTGAATTGAAGAGTACCTTTTTCAATTTAACACACTTCAAGGAACAGTTAGTACTCAACTTATACTTAAGTATTTTATTTATCATCAAAATCAATAACGAAGTCAACAATCTCTTCCTTTTTGATGATGACAAAACCTTTAAGTATAATTCAAATAATAAGCTCTTAAAAGAATTTTCAACTGATATAAAGCTTATTGCCATTTGCATTAGAGTAAAAGAAAGATAGACATTTAAGACTAAATGTGTATCAGAGTTATGAGGAATATGAGAGCTAAAAATTTTATGAAACAAGATACTTGAAATGTGAATTAAAGATTAAACATGCTTCAAGAAAAGGAAATTCGGCATATAACATATAAAGAATGTAATTAAAAAGGAATCTTTGAATAATAGATTGAAGAGTATGGATACTCCCCCTTAAAAGGTGATTCGAAAAATTGATTTTCAAAGATCTTTCATAAGCGAAAAGCTGAATTTAAAGATTTTGCAAGAAAATTTATCAAAAGGATTACTCCCCCTCACTCATTACTCTTTTCTTTTTACTCTCATTTTTTTCTAACATACACAAACTGAGTTTCATTTTATTCTTATACTTATCTCTTTTATCTTCTTCACTCAAGCTTATCTCGTACATATTTATCTCCCCCTTTATCTTTTACTTATCTCTCCCCCTTTTTGTCATCATTAAAAAAAGAGAGAGGAAGGAAGGGAATGAAGGATAAATAGCAGAAAGAATAAAACATTACAAACATGTCAATCATTCATTCACAATAGATAATATCCAAAGATAAAACACTGAAGTGAAGTTTCATTCATTCATGAAAATTTACATTTCATACAGGAAACAAGTTTGATACAAGAAAAAGCAAATAACCAGAAAAAAGGCATACAAGTGTTGAAATATAAACTATCTAAACATAAAGACTGTCCTAAGCAGATTCCTCATCATCCGAGGATCTAATCTCGATTGGTCTGGTATCAGTAAAAGAGCGAGATTGAGGCCACATAGGTCGAAGATCAGATAGTCGAGTCCTGGTTGGTCTAGATACATCATGATGACCTCATCCTCTACATCTGAAATAGGCTCTGCCTCTAGCTGGTGTAGAAGAGGTAGAAGCTACATCAGTAGCAGGAGAAGAACAGATCAGAGTGGCTGTATCAAAAATATTAGGAAAGAGAGTATGATCAAAGATAGGACCAGAGTCAAGTCGATGGAAACCAGGGGTATAAAATCTTAGTTCCCTGATAAGAGAAGATGTATGCAATGGGGGAGAATGAATGAAGGTGTATCAGAAGCTGAAGGTATGACAGGAGTAGGTCCAGGAATGGAAGTGTGATCATCAAGTCTAAAGAGAGGAGTGGGTAGAATAGGAGTCTGGAAAGATGAACTAGATGGATCAGGAGTAGGACTCCTATGAAGGTCAGCTGCTACCTCTGGCACTGGCTCTATCATCAAATCTGTCATGTCAAACTCATCAGAGTAAGTCTTATCATCATCCAAATCCAGTCCTGGAGCAGGTAGTGCTGGATCTGAATCAGCAGGAGCAGAAAGAGCAGGAGCTCTGCCTGAAGAAGATCTACCCAAGGTAGACAAAATGGTAGAGATCCCATCACTCAGTCCTCGATGGCTCTCCCTCATCTCCATATTGATGCGGGATAGATGGGTGCAGCACTGATCCCAGAGTAGTGCTGCTCCGGGATCAGTATTGGCAATGTCCCCATCACATATGAATCCTGTCAACTTGCTGATGAATGATCATCACCTCAGTCTCATAGAGAGAGACCCTATCCTCTAGACTCTCTGAAACTCCAGGGATATCTATCTATGCTAGCTCAAGCTGAGGAGCTGGCTCAGGCTGTGCTAAAGGCTCGGGTAATGTCTCAGATGTCTCTTTGTGAACCTTAGATGGCCATGCCTATCTAGAAAAGATGTGCTCCTCCTCCGCTACATCCTCATCTTTGTCAGTGACCTGTCCAGATATGCATCATCTCCACTGGCCTTTGACAAGCTGATACCCCATCCGGTGAAGAGATCTAATGCCATAGACATTAGTATGCAGTAGCTGCCGATATGGCTCATCATCTAAGACTACTCCATAAGCTTTAAATAATAGAGTCAACCCCATCCCGTAGGGCAAACATAATCTCTGGTTGATTGATGCCTCACTCAACTGATGTACCATAAGTATCTGGAAGCATACTGGCATGTGCTTTACCAGAGAAACCATCACTAAAAGCCCCCGCTCTATGATGAAGTCAAAATGGCTGGTCTTCGATAGAAGCCGGGCAACTATATGATGTAGCAACCTCATCTTAGGCATTAGCCTCAAGGCCACAATAGCGGCTCCCTCAAGAAGATCATCTATCTCAAAAATGCAACAGAGACCATTGACTTTGTCAACTAGAGCATCAATAACTGATCCTCTCATGAAAATGTCCCATACTCTGCTCAAAATCTCTGTAGATACTAGGACATCTCTGCCTTGGACCTGAGCAATCCATCCATCACTACCTCGGGCAAGTGAACCATAGAACTCTCTGATCAAACCCGGGTAGAATCTCTCTGTCAAGGAGCAAAATGGTGCCAATCCTACATCCCTAAGCCACGGGCCTATCTTGAACTACTACTGAGCTATGAAATCGAAGTCCACAGACATCCTCCGATGATGGTCTTCGATCCCATTCTGCTAGCTACAGGAATAGGGGGTCTAGCAAGAATATCTAGGTCAACAACTGCTTTGGCCTTATGCCTTGCCTTGGTTCTTCTTTCTTCTTCTTGATCTGACTATCTAAGATGTCGGACAACTTGCTTCCTAGGCCCCATTGCAGAGAAACAAAGGAATAAGGCAAAAGGGAGGAAAAGCTAGGGTTCCTACAGTCCAAAATAATGAAAATAGGGTGAGGAATGGTAGAAACAAACACTAACCATCCCAAACGAAGATTCAAGCAATTTGGAGTTGAAATATGGAGGGAAGAATTCGTTGGAACAGAGTTAGGGATGAGTCGGCTCGATTTGGAAGGAAAAAGATGAACAAAACATTTTGTTTTCCTATTTTTATCTCGGTCTGTCGCCGTTCAAGTGTTGACTCATGACACATAGTCAAGTGTCGACACTTCCAGGTGTCGACACTTCCAAGTGTCGACACTTCACTTAAAATAGAAAAAAATAGGAAAAAGAGCATTGATCAAAATGAACAGAATTTCAATGGAATTTAGAAGAATTAAGCATGAATAATAAGTAACTTTGATCAAACAAGAGTTCAAGATGTGAAGAGATGAAAATTTTCAATCAAAAGGGTTGATGACCCCAAGTTCTCTTCTAATCATACTGAACCGATCTTCTTGGAGAGGCTTAGTCAATATGTCAGCTAGTTGTATTTCAGTACTAACAAATTTAAGCATAAAATCATTATTTTCAACATAAATTTTTAATAAAATGATGCATAAGTTCAATATGCTTACTTTTAGAGTACTGAACAGGATTTTTAGTTAAATTTATAGCACTAGTATTATCACATCTTATGGGTGTCTTAATTAGTTTGATTCCAAAATCTCCAAGTTGTTGCTTAATCCACAAGATTTGAGCACAACAACTTCCTGCTATAATATACTCAACCTCAGTTGTGGATAGTGCAACTGAAGTTTGTTCTTGTTAAACCAGGAAATTAAATTAACTCCAAGAAATTGGCAAGTTCTACTAGTACTTTTTCTATCAAGTTTACACCCAGCAAAATCAGCATCAGAATATTCAATTAAATAATAGATGAATCTCTAGAATACCACAAACCAATATCAATTATACCATATAAGTATTTAAATATGCGCTTAACAGCCAACAGATGAGATTCTTTAGGATCAGACTGATATCTAGCACACATACAAACACTAAACATGATATCAGAGTCTACAGTAGTCAAATATAATAAAGAATCAATCATTCCTCTATATAATTTTTGATCAATAGATTTATCGTGTTCATCTTTATCAAGTTTACAAGAGGGGTTCATAGGTGTACCTATTGACTTAGTAGTCTCCATCCCAAACTTCTTTAAGATTTCTCTTATATACTTAACTTGGTTGATGAAGATTCCATCCTTAGTTTACTTGATTTGGAGTTGAAGAAAAAATTGAGTTCTCCTATAATGCTCATTTCGAACTCTCCCTGCATAAGCTTGGAAAACTCTTGACAAAGGATTTCATTAGTAGCACCGAATATAATATCATTAACATAAATTTGTACCGCTAATAAATCATTATTTTTCTTCTTTAGAAATAATATAACGTCAACATGGCCTTTAGAGAAATCATTTTCAATCAAAAACTTGCTGAGTCTTTCATACCATGCTTGGGGTGCTTGCTTTAAACCATAAAGTACTTGTGTAGTTTAAAAACATGATCAGGATGTGCATGATTTTCAAAACTAGGTGATTGCTCTACAAATACTTCTTTTGCTATATAACCATTCAGAAAGTACTTTTAACATCCATTTGAAAAAGTTTGAAGTTCATAAAACATGCAAATGCTAAAAGTAGTCTAATGGCTTCAAGTCTAGCAAAGGTACAAAGGTTCATCAAAATCAATGCCTTCCTCTTGATTATAACCTTTAGCAACCAACTAGCCTTGTTCCTAATAACACAATACCATTTTCATTAATTTATTCCTAAATACCCATTCTGTGCTAATAATTGAAATATTATATAGTCTTTCTATTAGAGTCCAAACATTTTTTCTTTCAACTGATTTAATTCTTCTTGCATTGCATTAATCAATTAGAGTCTTGTTCAGCATCTTCAAATATTTTGGTTCAACTTCAGAAACAAAAGCAATATAATCACATTAATTTCTAATTGAAGATCTTGCTCTTACTCCTTTTGATGGATCACCTAGAATTAACTCTTTAGGATGTTCATGAGCATACCTCCACTCTATGGATAGATCTTGATGCTTGGTGTGGATTGTATGGCTTCTTCTTTTTCATTTTTGTCTTGATCTTCTTCACTTTGTTGAGAAGGTTGATCATCCAATGTCAGCTTCTTTAACTTTTCAGCACCTGCACATGCATCAGAAGTATCATCTTTTCTAGAGGATTTGTTAGCAGATTCTTCAAAGACTACATATACAGACTCCTCTACTACTAAGGTTCTTGTAAAAACTCTGTATGCCCTACTTGATGTAGAGTATCCTAAGAAGATACCTTCATCAGACTTGGTATCAAAATTTTCTAAATTATCTTTCTCATTATTCATTTTAACATTTACAACAAAAAATACGAAAATATTTAAAGTTGGTTTTCTTTGTTTCAAAGCTCATATGGAGTTTTCTTTAAAATAGGATGAATTAAAACATGATTTAAAATATAACAAGCAGTATTAACTGCTTCAGCCAAAAATATCTTGGTAAATAATTTTCATAAAGCATAGTGCGTGCCATTTCTTCTAAAGTACGATTTTTTCTTTCTACAACCCCATTCTATTGAGATGTCCTAGGTGTAGAAAAATTATGTTCAATTCCTTTTTTATTGCAAAAGTTTTCAAATCCTATTTTTCAAATTCAGAACCATGATCAATACAAATGCAAATAACTGAAATACCTTTTTATTAGAAACTTTCGGTAAAACTGTATGATGCTGAAAATGATTCGTCTTTGTGAGCAAAAAATAAAAGCAATGTAAACTGTAAAAAATCATCCACTATAACTAATCTATATCTCTTACCTCCTAGACTTGATATCCTAGTTGGTCCAAAGAGATCCATATGGAGTAGTTCTAATGGCCTAGAAGTTGTAACAAAACCTTTAGGTTTAAAAGATGTTTTTATTTGTTTTCCAAATTCGCATGCTTCGCAAAACTTTATCATTTTCAAAACTAAGTTTTGGCAAATCTCTAACTAAATCTTTTTTGCAAAGTTTTGATAATAAATACATGCTAGCATGACCTAATCTACGATGCCAAAGACAACTAATCTCACTAAAAGTGAAATTCATTGCAACTAGACATTCTCCATTAGGCAAAGATAGATTATCCAATCTATAAGATAAAATTATCATGCCTTTTTCTAATGAATCTCACTCCTTTTTTATTAGGACCAGCAATCATGCAATAAGATGATTCGAAAATAACTTGAAAACCCTTATCGCAAAATTGACTAATACTTAAAACATTATGCTTTAAACCTTCAACTAAAAGAACATCATTAATCCAAGTAGAAGGGGAGATGTGAACCTTACCAATACCAATGATTTTTTCTTTACCATTATCACCTAAAGTTACACTCCCTCCATTTATTGCCTTAAGAGAGGTGAATTGCTTCACATCTCCTGTCATGTATCTTGAGCAACCACTATCGAGATACCACAATCTTTTGCTTTCATTGGTTACAAGACATACCTGCAAAATAAAAAGTTTTGTTTTTAGGTACTCAAGCCAACTGGGTCCTTTAGGATTAGTATTAAAAGTGGTTCCTTTTAAAACCCAAATCTTTCTAAAATCATTAATTTTTCTTAAATTACATTGAAAAGCTTTATGACCTAATCTTTTGCAAGAAAAGCATGTGATACTAGATGATGCAGGTACAATAAAATTTTTGAAATACTTTTCCTGTTTTTAGGTCTATAACCTAATCCGGCTTTATTAAAAATAGCTCTTTGATTGCTTAAAAGAAGATTTAATTTTCAGAACTATATGTGATCTTTTCAACAAAGGTTTATCTTTTTAATCTTATCTTTATATAGCTTATTTTGTATTTCAAGATCTTTACTTTTCTTCAAAAGTTCATTATTTGAAATAATAGCTTTAGGTCTTTTTAAAACTTCATTTTTCATAGATAAAGCATTGTTTTTCTTTTCTAAAACATCAATTTTATTTTTCAAGTCATTAACTTCGTTTAAAAGAGTAGTGTTTCCATATGAAAAAGAGTTTGCATGTTTTTTCAATTTTCAATTTTTAGAAATTATAATTTATAATCATGCATTAGTTCATCAAATGCAGTTCTCAATTCATCAAAGTAAAATCTACTTCTAGAGAATTTACCTCTTCTTGTTCCTGTAGTGCCATGAAACATAGATTGGCAACTTCAGATGATTCTTCATCTGAACTGGAGTCCTTGCTATCACTCTAAGTTGCCATCATTGCCTTCTTTCTAAGCTTTTCCTTGATTTCTTTAGGGAGGGCAATCAAATTTGTAATGTTCGGGCTTCTGCATTCAAAGCATGTTGGTACCCTCCTTCTCCTTGTCCTTTTCTTTCTCTTTTTCTTTTTCCTTTTCTTTGCTTGGTTGAAACTTTTTCTTGTAAGGGAATTTTCTTCTTTTCATGAGTCTTTTGAATTTTCTAGCTAAAAGAGCTTCCTCACTCTCATCTTCTTCTTCTGTTTCTTCTGATTCTTCAGTTGAGGATACTTCTTGTATTGTAGACTTGAAGGCTATCCCCTTTTTCTTCTTATCCAAATCCATAGATTTTTGTTTCATATTTAGCTCATAAGTCATGAGTGATCCTACTAGCTGCTCCAAAGGTAGTTTGTCAACATCTTTGGCTTCTTGTATGGTGTCATCTTTGGATCCCAAGATGTTGGAAGAGACCTGAGAATTTTTTCACAAGATCGGCATTAGACATAACTTACCTAAACTTCTCATGCCATTTATAATGTTTGTGAATCTAGTATACATGTCAGTGATAGATTCATTAGTTCCATGCATTTGGTTCCATGCGAAACATCTCATAAGCGTACACTAACATGCTATCTTTGGTGTTCTTCACTTGATCAGTACCCTTATGGATAACTTCAAGTGTGTCCCATATTTTTTTGGCTGATATGCATGTAGAAATCCTATTAAATCACTAGGATCTATAAGCATAATAAAAAAAATTCATTGCTTTCGCATTGATCTCGGATTGCTTAACGTCATTTCATCCCAATCTTCTTCAAGCTTTGGGATGGAAACACCATTAACCACAACAGAAGGAATATGTAGACCTTTATCAACAACATTTCATAAATATAATCTATAGAATGCATGTAAATTCTCATTCTAGTTTTTCAATAAGTATAATTAGTTCCATTAAAGTATGGAGGTCTGTTTGAGGCTTGTCCCTCAACTACACTAGTACCAAGGGGGGTTGCCATAGATCTTTACTTAAGGTGGTTAGACCTATATACTGAGAACGTGGCTCTGATATCACTTGTTGCCCAGTAAGCAATCCAAGAGGGGGGGTGAATTGGGTTTCTAAAAATTAATTGTAAGTGTGTGAACCAATTCAATAGATAATTTAAGTGCAATGAGATGCAAGAGTAATGTGCTCTTAAAGAGTATACAACAAAATTTTAAAAACAATAAATATAAGAGCGAGAGAGAGAGACAAACAATCACAAACACAATCCATGTATAGTGGTTCGGTGCTTTCTAATGCACCTACATCCACTCCCCAAGGTCCACTTGAGAATTTACTATAATCTCCACCAATTACACTTCTTCAAGTGAGTCGACACTTGAGTCGACATTTGACATCCATGAGTCGACACCTCAGGCAAATCTTTAACTTCAACATATTCTGTAAGAAGTTTTTGTCAAGCAATAAGTCGATCCTTGAGTTGACACATGAGTCGACACTTGTAGGCCAGAGTCGACACTTCAATCATGCCATCTGAAACTTTTTCTGCATGCCGGCTTGAGTCCACACTTGCATTGCCATGAGTCGACACTTGATCAGTGAGTTGACGCTTTCAGTTGACACTTACTGAGAATTCTCCAAAAATCATTGAAGCTCTGTTGAAGCCTTTTTATGCTAAACTCTTTATGTCCTTTCAAGCAATCTTCAAGTACTTAAGTCCATTTAAAACTGATCTTTCATTCAAAGAAGGGGCTTCTTCATCATTTGACAGGCATTCCATTTTTGTTGAATTGAAGAGTACCTTTTTCTATTTAAAATACTTCAAGAAATAGTTAGTACTCAACTTATACTTAAGTATTTTGTTATCATCAAAATCAATAACGAAGTCAACACTCATGCCGTTGGCGAGAACTATGGCCTTAGTAGCATGAGCATGATCCCAGCTAGGAGCTAGCCCCAGACAGAGGGCTCGCCCTATGAGCACGACTTTGACTGGGAGCTGACCTCGGCAAGAGGGCTTGCCTTGGTAGCATGAGCACGACCTCGGCCAGGAGTTGGCCTCAGACGGAGGGCTAACCCATGAGCTCGACTGTGGTGGGAGCTGACCTTGATAGGAGGGCTTGCCTTGGCAACATGAGCACGACCCTGATTTGGAGTTGGCCTCAAACGGAGAGCTCATCCTCTGAGCTCGACTACGACTAGGAGCTGACATCGGCAGGACGGCTCGCCTTTGCCCCTTATTGGGCTATCGTGCCCGGGTGGCGGGGCTTTTGCCAGCAAGGCTCCATGTCAGTGGATGTACCATATCACTAACCACTTGAATTCAAAATTCAAGTGTTTAAATTTAAAATTCTAAATTCAAATTTCAAGTTTGAATTTAAATTCAAAAACTTAATTGAATTTGAATTCAAAAACTTAATTGAATTTGAATTCAAAATATAAATTCAAAACATAGACCAGGATATTTGGGTTAGGTCCAACCCAATTAGACTCAAGCTCAAACCAAATCTCATTGGCTTAACCTAAATCATATTGCTTAATCAAATTGAGCTAACCAATGATCTAATTGATGATTAATCCCCCAATAATTCATCAACTTTTAGTAAAGAAATTGTTACAACTTTGTAATACTGATGAGTTAATACTTGGAAAAATTTCAAGTATCGGCTTACCAAAGTGTTGACACTTGGAAGTGTCAACTCAAGGTTAAGTATCAATCATATTAATAATTAAACCCTGAAACGACTCTCAATCATTGACCAGCCATCAGATCAGATAGAAACTCTTATTGTGTTTGACCCATAAGATCGAATACTAAGCCAATAGCTTAGGGATAATTCCTGTACCAATCGAAGTTGCTATCTAGCAATAACACCTGTTGTTTGGATAGGTCAAACGTTATAAAGAAACAATTAGGACCTTTGGCATATGGTTGTTGTATAATTCATCCCTTTGACCCTCAATGCTTAGGAAGACTTTATGGTTTAACTACCAATCCTAACATAGTACATCAACAATATGTCTCAATTTTACAAGTCTTGTGACTCCTCACAAGAACATCCTGGCTAAGACTTTGCTAATTTGAAATATAAGGAGACATTCACTACAATATTTGAAAGGGTCAATTCCATCTTGACCCACATACTGACTCCACAAGTGCTTGATTATATGTTGCCCAGTAAGCAACCCAAGAGGGGTGGTGAATTGGGTCTCTAAAAATTGAAACTTAATATTACTTGATACTAAGCAATGCAATCCAATTCAACAAAACAATTAGAAAGGTATTATTAAAACAATTGCAATTCTCTAAAATAAAATGCAATAAAAATAAAGAGCAATAATTAAAGAGCAAGGAGAGAGAGATCAAGCAATCACAAAGACCAAGAACTATAGTGGTTCGGTACTATCCAATGCACCTACATCCACTCCCCAAGATCCCCTTGGGAATTCACGATAATCACACCGATTACAGTTGATTAGTTTTGCAAGCTCACTAATAAAAACCCAACTTGTTTTCACAAGGCCAATAAGTCAAAATCTCACTTGGTTTTATGAGCTAACCAAGAACCTAATTGGTTTTCACAAGGCTAACCAACAACCTTCCTTAGTTTTTCGGGATAACCAAGAACCTTCATGGTTTTGCGGGCTAACTACCAACCTAATTGATTTTCCAAGGCTTACCAATAACCTCACTTGATTTTACAATAGCCTAACCAAGAACCCTTACAACAAATATTATTTAAAAGTAAAGAACCAATGTAAGCATTCTAAAACAAAGCAGATATCTCTTTGTAGCTCGATGTAGAGTTGCTTTGCACTTATTGAAGCCTTTTGAATGCCCAAGAATGGATGATCTTCAATGCTCTTGAAAACTTTTGAATGCTTGGAGGCTTCCCTGAGCTTGAGAGTGGTTGAAACTTCAATGAATAGGAGTTAAAGCTTACTTCTCCTCTTTTCTCAAAACTTTTTAATTGTCTTCAATAAGTTATGTTTTGATTTGATTTGGAGCATATAAATGCCTTTCCAAGGCCTCAAAATAGGTTGCTAGCTGTTAGACTTGAAAAACTAGTCATTGAAGGGCATTTGGGGCAAGTTCTGTATTTGAAAAACTAGCCATTACTGTTGCTAGAACTCCATGTATCGACATTTCAGGCTATGAGTCGACACATAAGGTCGACATTTGAACTTCTTGAGTTGACACTTAGTTCAAATTGCTCCATTCAGATTCTCTGAAAATCTTAGATGTGTCGACACTTCCTCAGTTGAGTCGACACCTTGCTTCCATGTGTCGACACTTTAGCTGTACCTTCAACTTCTGCAAGTTCTGTGGCTTGAAAGTCTCAGGCGATGTGTTGATCCATGTGTCGACACTTTGAGTCGATACTTCAGGTCTATGTGTTGATACTTCATCTGTGCCATTTGAAACATTGCTGCGACCGACCTAAGTCAACACTTCATGTCATGTGTCGACACTTTGAGTCGACACTTCTTTGAAAATATCACAAAATGCCTTGAACTTTAGCTAAACATATTTCCATTTGTCTTGGCCATTCAATCAACCATCTCTTGAGTGTCCAAGTCTTCTTTGAGCAATTTTTTCATTCAAAATTGGTTTCATCAAAACAATTGAGCTTCTTCAAATTTGTAAGTACCTTTAAATAAAAACACACTCAAAGTAAATCATTAGTCTTCAACTTATACTTAACCATTTTACTTATCATCAAAATCAATTAAAGGAGTCAATAATCTCCCCCTTTTTGATGATGACAAAACCCTTAAGTATAAATTGCTTTAAACAAAGCTTTTAAAAGAAGTCATCAAGGTACATAATACTTAAAGCATTAAGTGTATCAACATTACATGCATTAATGATATGGCAATTCAAAACAAAAGTAATAGTGCCAGAGCTTGTTATAAAGATAGAGAGTATTAGAGCTTTGGGATACATTTAAAACATAGAAAATATGTATCATGATACTCTACAAGAAGATTTCAGCAAACAACAAAACTCTCCCTGAATCAATGATTCATAACATAAGTGGTAAGAATCTTTTCAAACATTTAAGAGGGGTTTTAAGATGAAATTCATTTTAAAAGGATTTTCAAAATAAAGTAAAGCTCCCCCTTTCTTAAGGAATTTTGTAAATGATTTCAATTCAGTTTTTTTTTTTTAAAAAAAAAATTGTCTATCCCTTGCATATCACAAAACTACTCCCCCTTTTTGTGAAGTGTACTCATTTATACTTAAATCTCATTACTAAACTACTTCCCCTTTTTGTTATCATTAAAAAGGTAAGAAGACAAATAAATTGAGTAGTCAAGATATAGCATTGAGTTATTCTACTATTTTTTTAAGTATTGCATTGAATTTAAAATTCATTCATTCATTCAAGAATGAAGACATTGAAGAGCAATTCAAAATATATCATTCATTTGCATTAAAGACATAAGGATGAAGAACAACAAAATTTTTCATATAAGCTCAGAACTTGTACAACAGATACATAACAAAGATAAAAATACATAGAAGCATAAAAACAAACTATCTAAAAATACATAAAAGTCATCAGAAGATGAACCGATCTCAATCTGTCCTGTATCAGTGAAGAATTGAGCTCGCGGCCATCTCGATTGAAGATCTCTAAGTCTGGTCCTGGTCAGCTGTGGAGGGGTACGACGAACATATGTCCGACCTCTGGTTGGAGCAGTAGAGATAGAAATAATATCTTTCGCAGGAACGAAAGTGATCGGGTCAATAATCTCAGCAATTGCTAGAAGAGGTGTGCGATCAAATGAAGGACCAGAGTCAAGAAACTGAAAGCTAGGTGTATAAAACCCAAGCTCTCTGATAAGCAAAGATGTGTGAAGTGTAGGACTCTCAATAATCTGTGTATCAAGGATAGAGATAACAGTTGATGATACAACAAGCGTATCAAAAATAGAAGTATCAGCTGTAGAATGAACCGGTATGTCTATAATCGGTGTATCAACAATGGGGGTCTCAATAATAGATGTATGTATAATAGAAGTATCAATATCAGGAGAATAATAATAGGTGTCAAGTTAGGAGTATTGATAACTGGAGAGAATAGGAATAGGAATAGGAATGCGATCATCCGATCTAGAATGAGAGGATGGAACAGGAGTCTGGGCAGGTGAATAGGAAGGGTCAAGAATAAGACTCCTAGGCAAGTCAGTTGTCACCTCCGCTATTGGCTATGAAGTAAGATCTATGAACTCAAATATGTCTGAGTCTATCTCCTCATCATCCAACATCATCTCCAATAGTAACACCATCTCCAATTGTAGTATCTACACCAGTATCAATGTCATCAATATCATCAACTGGTGCAGGAGCAGGTACTTGAGCAGGTATAGGAGCAGTATCGGCTACCGGAGTACTCGCTGAAGATCTGGACAGTGCAGAAAGAATAGCTGAGATGCCATCACTAGTTCAAGCATGGCTCTATCTCGTTTCAGCTATGAAATAGTCAAGACGCTGCCTCATGATAAACACATTAATCTCGATGCGTCTGACTCTATCCAGTAAGCTATCTGAAGTGCCTGGAGTCTCCATCTGTGCTAGCTAAGGCTATGCAGAAGTAGAAGGATCAGACTGAGGAGCAACCGCTGGTTGTGCTACCATCTCAGGCTAAGTCTCGTTGGGTCCTGCCTCATCGGAGAGGATGCACTCCTCCTTTGCTGAGTCATCATCATCAGCTTTGTCCTCGGCCTGACCTGATATCCTGTGAGTCCACTGGCCTCAGAACAAGTGATAGCCCATCCGATGTAATGACCTGATATCATACACATCGGTATGAAGCAATGTACGGGTAGGGCTTGTCCTCAAAGCTGATTCCATACTCCCTAAATAATACTGTCAGTCCCATGCCATAGGGAAGGCAGAGTCGCTAGCTAGTTGACGCCTCCATCATCTGATGTACCATAAGAACTGGAATGCATACAGGCATGCGCTGAACCAAAGAGACCATCTGAGCAACTCCTGCTCAGTGATATAGTTGAAACATTCGATCTTCAGCAGAAGTATCCGGGCGATGATGTGATGCAGTAGTCTCATCTCTGCAGATAACCTGGATCCTAGTATAGTGGCTCCCTTTGGTAGAATGTTAGACTCAAAGATGCACTGAAGTCCATTGACTCAATCCATCAAACTGTCAACAACAGATCCTGTCATCGGTATATCCCATACTCTGCTCAGAATCTTTGAAGTAACAAGGATATCTCATCCTCTGACCTATGCCAACCAACCATCTATCCCACGGGTGAGTGATCCATAAAACTCTCGCATCAGCCCGTGATAATACCTCTCACTGAGTGAACAAATGTAGTCAAACCAGCCTAACGAATCCACTCTCGAATTCAAAAATGCTACTAGTCGACAAATAAAAAATCCACTCGACATCCTCCAACTACAGTTTTCGAGCTCATCCGGCTAGATGGTACAAACAAGGGTCGTGCGGGCGGATCTGTAGATCTAGACTCATGTCGGGCTTTTGTCCTTTGCTCTTCTTCTTGGTTTGACTGACGAGGTCGATGGACAACTTGCTTGCGAGGTCCCATTGCTTGGATTGAAGGATTGGGCAAGGTTTTGGTTGAAAAATAGGGTTTCTAGGGTTTAGAAAATAAAACCTAGGAGAAATCCAACCAAAAAACTGGCTACCAAGAGTCCAAATCAAAGAAACAACAGCTAAAAGCTTGGAACAGGGAATGGAAATAGTGAGGATACCTTGAAAGCATGTGTCGGCTCGAAGGAGAAAAGAAATGGAAAGAAAAACGGTTCGAAAACCCCTTTAATCTCAGTCCGCTGTTTTTCATGTGTCGGCAATATGTCGACAATCGACTTAAAAACCAAAAATTTAGGGATTTCAAGGTCAGATCAAAATCAATTGAAATATGATAATTTTAGAGTCAAATCAACAATGATTGAATAATTTATCATGATTAAGTTCGAATTGATCTATTTGAGTCAAAATATAGGAAAAATTTAATCAAACGGATTGATAATCCTGAGCTCTCTTCTAATCATACAGAATCGATCTTCCAGAAGAGGTTTAGTTAAAATATCAGCTAATTAAAATTTAGTACTAATAAATTCAAGTAAAATATCATTGTTTTCTACATGATTCCTAATAAAATGATGTCTAATTTTAATATGTTTACTCCTAGAATTTTGAACAGGATTTTTAGTCAAGCAAATAGTACTGGTATTATCACGTTTAATAAGCATAATATCCAACTTGATTCCAAAGTCTTCAAGTTGTTGCTTAATCCACAAGATTAAGTACAACAACTTCCTGCTGCAATATACTTAGCCTCAGTTGTGGATAGTGCAACTAAAGTTTGTTTCATGCTAAACCATGACATTAAGTTAACTCCAAGAAATTTGCAAGTGCCACTAGTACTCTTTCTATCCAATTTATAACCAGCAAAATCTGCATCAGAATATCTAATAAATTTAGCAGATGAATTTCTAGAATATCATAAACCAATATCAATAGTACCGGATAGATATCTAATAATGCACTTAATAGCCAAAAGATGTGATTCTTTAGGTTCAGACTGATATCTAGCACACATGCATACACTGAACATTATATCTGGTCTACAAGCAGTTAGATACAATAAAGAGCCTATCATACCTTTATATAACTTTTGATCTACTAATTTACCATGTTCTTCTGTATCAAGTCTACAAGAGGGGCTCATAGGCGTACCTATTGGTTTAGTAGTCTCCATTCCAAACTTCTTAATAATTTCTCTTGTGTACTTAGCTTGGTTGATGAAGATACCATCTATAGATTGCTTTATCTGTAGTCCGAGAAAGAAATTGAGTTCTCCCATCATGTTCATCTCGAACTCACCCTGCATTAGCTTAGCAAACTTTTGACAAAGAATTAAATTAGTAGCACTGAAAATGATGTCATCAACATATATTTGTACTACTAATAAATCATTATCTTTCTTTTTCAAAAACAGTGTTTTATCAACATTTTCTCTAGAAAATTCATTTTCAGTTAGAAATTTGCTGAGTCTATCATACCATGCTCGAGGTGCTTGCTTTAATCCATAAGGTGCTTTGTGTAATTTAAAAACATGATCAGGATGTGCATGATTTTCAAATTCAGGTGGTTGTTCAACAAAAAACTTTTCAGTTATAAAATCATTTAAGAAAGCACTCTAACATCTATTTGAAATAGTTTGAAATTCATAAAACAAGCAAATGCTAATAGTAGTCTAATTGCTTCAAGTCTAGCAACAGGAGCAAAAGTCTCATCAAAATCAATCCCTTCCTCCTGATTATAGCCTTTAGCAACTAGCCTAGCTTTATTGCTAACAACAATGCCATTTTCATATAATTTATTCCTAAATATCCATTTAGTGCCTATAACAGAAACATTGGATGGTCTTTCTATAAGTGTCCAAACATTATTTCTATCAAATTGAATTAGTTCTTCTTGTATAGCATTGATCCAATTAGAGTCTTTTTCAGCTTCTTTAAAAGATTTAGGTTCTACTTGAGATACAAATACTATATAATCACATTCATTTCTAATTGAGGCTTGAGTTCTTACTCCTTTAGATGGATCACTAAGAAATTTTTCAGGATGTCCATGAGCATACCTCCACTCCTTAGGAGATCTTAATGCTTTGGAGTGTCATCTTCTTTTTCATTCTTCTCTGATCTTCTTCATTGGTTGAGGTTGATCATTCAATGTCAGCTTCTAAAGCTTGTCAGCACCTACACATTCATTAGATGTATCCTTTTTTCCGAAAAATTTGTCAGTAGATTCTTCAAAGATAATATGTACTGACTCTTCTACAACCAAAGTCCATTTATTAAAAACTCTATATGCCCTGCTTGATATAGAGTATCCTAAGAAGACATCTTCATCAGACTTGGCATCAAACTTTCTAAAATGATCTTTTCATTGTTCAAAATAAAACATTACAACCAAAAACTCGAAAATAATTCAAAATTGGTTTTCTTTTGTTCCAAAGTTCATAAGGAGTTTTCTTTAAAATAGGGCAAATTAAAACTCAATTTAAAATATAACAGGCTAATAGCTTCAGCCCAAAATATCTTGGCAAATCGTTTTCACAAAGCATAGTGCGTGCCATTTCTTCCAAAGTATGATTTTTCCTTTCTACTATCCATTCTGCTGAGGTATCCTAGGTGCAGAAAAATTGTGTTCTATTCCTTTTTCATTGCAAAAGTTTTCGAAATCTTGATTTTTAAATTCAGTTCATGATCACTATGAATGCAAACAACTGAAACACCTTTTTCATTTAAAACTTTTTGATAAAACTTTATGAAAGCTAAAAATGATTCATCTTTTGTGCCCTAAATTAAACCCATGTAAATCTTGAAAAATTATCCACAATGACTAATCCATATCTCTGGCATCATAGACTTGATGTTCTAGTTGGTCCAAAGAGATCATATGAAGTAGTTCAAGGGGCCTACTAGTAGTTACAAATCCTTTTAGTTTGAAAGAAGTTTTGACTTGTTTACCAAATTGACATGCTTGATAAATTCTATCTTTTTTAAAACAAAGTTCAAGTCAATCTTTAACTAAATTTTTTTACAAAGTTTTGAGAGAAGATACATACTAGCATGCCTTAATCTTCTATGCCATAGCCAACTAGTCTCATCTTTAGTAGAATTCACTACAACAAGACATTCTCCATCAGGCAAAGATAGATAATCTAGGTCTATCAAATAAACATTTCTATGCCTTTTTTCAATGAATTGTACTCCATTTAAATCCGGACTAGCAATCATGCAAAATGATGATTTAAAACTACTTGAAAAACTCTATCGCAAAACTGACTAATGCTTAAAAGATTATGTTTCAAACCATCTACTAAAAGTACATTATTAATACTACCAGAAGGAGTTATGTGAACCTTACCAATACCAATGATTTTTCTTTTACCATTATCACCAAAGGTCACACTCCCTCCATTCAAAGCTTCAAGAGAAGTGAATTGCTTCACATCTCCAGTCATGTGCCTTGAGCAACCACTGTCAAGATACCAAAGTTTTTGGTTCTCCTTGGTTTCAAGACACACCTGCAATAAAATCAAGCTTTGTTTTTAGGTACCCAAGACAACTTGGGTCCTTTAGGGTTAGCATTCAAAATGGTTCCTTTTGGAACCCACACTTTACCAAAAGAAATGATTTTTCTAAATTACATTCAAATAATTTATGTCCTAACTTTTTGCAAGTAAAACAAGTAATGCTAGATGATGCAGGTACAAAAAAGTTTTTAAAATACTTTTATGCTTCTATGGTTTATATCATAAAATTGCTTTATAAAAACTCTTGATTGTTTAAGAGTAGGTTTAACTTTTCTGAACTATAAGTAAATTTCTAAACGAAATGTTTTATCTTTTCAAATTCATTTTTGTACTTAACATTTTCAAGTTCCAATCTTTATTTTTCTTTAAAAGATCATTATTTGAAATAACATTTTTAGGTCTTTTCAAAACTTCATTTTTCATAGATAGAGCATTATTTTTCTTTCTAAAATATCTAATTTAGATTTCAAAATACTAACATCATTTAGTAAAGAATTGTTTTCAAAAGAGAAACTATTTGCATGCTTTTTCAATTTCTTGTTTTTAGATGAAATTAGTTTGTAATCATGCATAAGTTCTTCAAAGGAATTCCTAAGTTCATCAAATATAAAATCAATTTGATGTCGGAACTTACTTCATCATTGTCTTGATGTGCCATTAAGTAGAGATTTGCAACTTCGATCTACTCTTCTTTAGAACTGGAGTCTTCGTTGTCACTCTAAGTGGCCATCATTGCTTTCTTCCTTAATTTCTTTCTAGATTGCTTGAGGAGAGGACAATCAAACTTGTAGTGTCCTGGCTTCTTGCACTCGAAGCATGTAGGTACTTCCTTCTCCTTTCCTTTCTTTTTCTTTCTCTTTTCTTTTTCTTTTTCCTTTGATTGATATTTCTTTTTACAAGGAAATTTTCTCCTCTTCATGAATCTTCTAAATTTCGTGCAAGGAGGGCTTCTTCACCTTCATCTTCCTCTTCATCTTCGAACTCATCCATTGATTTTTGTTTCATATTGAGCTTATAGGTCATGAGCGATCCAACTAGCTGCTTAAGAGGTAACTTGTCAACGTCCTTGGCTTCTTGAATTGTGGTCACCTTTAGATCCCATGATGTTGGAAGTGACCTGAGAATTTTATTTACAAGATCAGCATTAGACATGACTTTTCCAAGACTTCTCATACCATTAACAATATTTGTGAATCTTGTGTACATATCAGTGATTGATTCATTAGGTTCCATTTGGAACATCTCATAAGTATGCACTAACATATTTACTTTAGTGTTCTTCACTTGATCGGTACCCTCATGAGTAACTTCAAGTGTATCCCATATTTCTTTGGCAGACATGCATGTAGATATCTATTAAATTCACTAGGATCTAATGCACAATAGAGAAGATTCATTGCCTTGGCATTAATCTCAAATTATTTAATGTCATTTTCATCCCAATCCTCTTCGAGCTTTGGGATGGAAATACCATTAACCACTACCGAAAGAATATGAGGATCCTTATCAACTACTTTTCATAAATTGTAATCAATAGAATGCATATAAATGCTCATTCTAGTTTTCCAATAAATATAATTTGATCTATTGAAAAATGGAGGTCCATTTAAGGCTTGTCCCTCAACTACACTAGTACCATTTGGGGCTACCATAGATCTTTACTCAAGGCCATAAAGCCTATATACTAAGAACAGGGCTCTGATACCACTTGTTACCCGGTAAGCAACTAAGAGGGGGGGTTAATTGGGTCTCTAAAAATTAAAACTTAATATTACTTGATACTAAGCAATGCAATCAAACTCAACAAAATAATTAGCAAGGTACTATTAAAATAATTGCAATGCTCTAAAATAACATGCAACAAAAATAAAGAGCAATAATTAAAGAGCAAGGAGAGAGAGCGATCAAGCAATCACAAAGACTAAGAACTATAGTGGTTCAGTGCTATCCAATGCACCTACATCCACTCCCCAAGATCCCCTTAGGAATTCACTATAATCATACCGATTACAGTTAATTAGTTTTGCGGGCTCACCAATCAAAAATCTAACTTGTTTTCACAAGGCCAACAAGTCAAGACCTCACTTGATTTTATGGGCTAACCAAGAACCTAATTGGTTTTCACAATGCTAACCAACAACCTCCTTGGTTTTTCGGGCTAACCAAGAACCTTAGTGGATTTGCAGGCTAACCACTAACCTATTGATTTTTCAAGATTTACCAATGACCTCACTTGGTTTTACAATAGGCTAACCAAGAACCCTTACAACAAATATGGTTTAAAAGTCAAGAACCAATGTAAACTTTCTAAAACAAAGCGGATATCTCTTTGTAGCTCGATGTAGAGTTGCTTTGCACTTGTTGAAGCCTTTTGAATGCCCAAGAATGGATGATCTTCAATGCTCTTGAAAGCTTTTGAATGCTTGGAGGCTTCCTTTAGCTTAAGAGTGGTGGAAACTTCAATGAATAGGAGTTAAAGCTCACTTCTCGTCTCTTTTCTCAAAACTCTTTAATGGTCTTCAATAGGTTATGTTTTGATTTGATTTGGAGCATATAAATGCCTTCCTCAGGCCTTAAAATAGGTTTCTAGCCATTAGACTTGAAAAAATAGCCATTGGAAGGCATTTAGGGTGAGTTCTGCATTTGAAAAACTAGCCATTACTATTGCCAGAACTCCATGTGTCGACACTTCAGGCTGTGAGTCGACATATAAGGTCGACACTTGAACTTCTTGAGTCAACACTTAGTTCAAATTACTCCATTCAGATTCTCTGAAAATCTTAGATGTGTCGACACTTTCTCAGTTGAGTCGATACCTTGAGTCGACACCTTGCTTCCATGTGTCGACACTTCAGATGTTCCTTCAACTTCTGCAAGTTCTGTGGCTTGAAAGTCTAAGGCGATGTGTTGATCCATGTGTTGACACTTTGAGTCGACACTTCATGTCCATGTGTTGACACTTCATCTATGCCATTTGAAATATTGCTGCGTGCCAACCTGAGTCGATACTTCATCTCCATGTGTCGACACTTCATGTCATGTGTCGACACTTTGAGTCGACACTTCTTTGAAAATTTTATAAAATGTCTTGAACTTTAGCTGAACATATTTCCATTTATCTTGTCCATTCAATCAACCATCTCTTGAGTGTCCAAGTCTTCTTTGAGCAATCTTTTCATTCAAACTTGGCTTCATCAAAATAATTGAGCTTCTTCAAATTTGTAAGCACCTTTTCAATAATAACACACTCAAAGTAAATCATTAGTCCTCAACTTATACTTAACCATTTGCTTATCATCAAAACAATTAGTGGAGTCAACACTATACCTAGAAACCTTCTATCACTGTATTAGAAATCTTGGTAGTCTAGTACCAAAGTATAGTAAGTTGCTTGCAAGTCACTATTATGATCTCAAGTCTGAGGGACACTTATATCCATATCCCTTCGTGACCAATACTTGACAAAATGGGTGGGTCACATTAAGTGAAATATCCTATACTTCACCTATATGCCATATTAATATCGCCACACTCCTTGGTTAAAGGATAACGAATTCATGTGGCACATAATAACCTACACTCGATATACCATCATCCTATAATAATGTATCATTTTGTCACGAACAAGTTTTAAGAACCATATGTTAAATCCTTTCATTATCATAAATGATTATAGTTCTAAGGACTCCATCACACAAGAGCTCATTACAAGAGGATGCAATGTAATGAACTGCCAAAAATAACTTTTATTCATAATAATTCATATACAAGATCAAGCATTGTTGACCCCTTGAGTGTTTTGATGATAACAAAATATTGGAGCATATATTGTCTTACTAACAACTTTTCAAATGCATTACAAGTTTTTGCAGGATGATCTTAATGCCCAATTACAACTCCTACAACCTTGTTATATGTCATGTATAATATTGTAAAAGTTTCATGTAAAGAAGAACCCAAAGAAAGATTGATGTAATATTCATGAAAAAGGTTACTTCTAAGTGTTTTTCAAGCTTAAAGTTCTTTAGAATTTATTGTTAGTTGGATTATGAAGAGTCTTGAATGATTATGAGTTGCTGGAAGATTTCTGGAGAAGAGCTGAAGTTTTTATTGATAATTCACTCAAGCTGACTTCCATGGAGAGAGCCGACTCTAATCCATGGCACGATTGAAGGATTCTGGCATGTAGAGATCCGAGCCGACTCGAAGGAACCTGAGCTAACTCTTTCAGAGCTTCATTTCTTGAATCAAAAAGGTGAGCCGACTCGAAGGCAATCCGAGCTGACTCAACCAGAGTAAGGAATCATTGACACTGAGAATTCGAGCTGACTCGATTATGGTGAGCTGACTCAACCAGAGTGAAGAATCAATTCTCTAAGGATCCGAGCTGACTCGAAGCATCCGAGCTGACTCGAACATCGATTCCAAGCAAGTAATGGCTAGTTCCATAATTTCATTTTTGAATTTAAAAAGTGCTCCAACGATCAAATGTCAAGTCCCAACAGTCTACAACGACTATATCCACCCAAGAAGAGTACAAGACTTTATAAATGAGGGATTTGGACAACCTTTGAAGAAGCTGATGCATGATTGAACATTAAATGAGCTTGTGAGCAAGAGAGCACAAAGAAGAACATTCAAGTCTGCCTTCAAGTCTTCACCAACTCCAATCAGAAGCTTGAAGCACTTATTGAGGAGGAAGAAGAAGCCATTGAAGTGCATTAAAGTGCATTTAAGAAAGCTTCTCTTAAGATGCAACTGCAACCATCAGACAACTTGGGTTTGTCATTAGTTGCTTAATTTCTTTTAACTCTTTTGTGAGTTTGTGGATTATTGGTGAGCCCGATTTATAAACCAAGTATGGGTGTTAGTGATCCCATTTTAAAACTAACGTTGTTGGGTTCTTGGTGATCCTGTTCAAAACCAAGTGTTAGGTTTGGATTGTGATCCTGGTAAAACAATCTGACTATATTCTGATAGTGAATATAGTGAAAATCCTAAGTGGTATCTTGGGTAGTGGAGTGTAGCAGCGAGGGTGCTCTGAACCACTATAAATTTGCTATGTTTGCATTGTGCTTTTTCTTCTTTACTTTCTTCTACTTTTAATTATTCAAATCACAGCACCTACCACACCAAAGAAGATTTAAAAGAGCACAAATCTATTCAAATTTTTTAAATTCCCAATTTATCCCCCTCTTAGGAAGCCACCTGGGCAACAACTGGTATCAGAGTAGAGTCTCTAAACTTATTTAGAGTAAAGATTGATGGCTCATCCCATGAGTACTTCCTTGGTCGAAGGCCAATCCACTAATAGACCTCCACTGTTCACTAGCATGAATTATTCCTACTGGAAAGCTAGAATGAAGATATACATTCAAGCTGTTGAGTTTTAGTCATGGAAGGTCATTCTTAAGGGTCCACAAATACCCATGATTAAAGTTGATGGCATTGATGTCCCAAAACCTGAAGAGGATTGGGATGATCATGACTTGAACATGGGTGAACTGAATGCCAAAGCCATGAACTTACTATATTATGCTTTGGATACAAATGAGTTCAATCGAATTTCTGTTTGCTCATCTATAAAATAAATTTGGGATAAGCTTGAAGTGACCCATGAAGGAACTTCCAAAGTGAAGACCTCAAAAATCAATCTTCTAGTACAAAGCTATGAATTATTTAAGATGGAGCAAAATGAAACTATCTCTGCCATGTTTTCACAATTTATAGATATTATTAACACTTAAAAAGTCTTGGCAGGGTTTATTCTAATGCAGACTTAGTACAGAAGATTCTAAGATCACTTCCAGATAAATGGGACCCCAAAGTAACTGCCATCTAAAAAGTAAAAGATCTAAACACACTAACTCTAGATGAACTGCTGGGTTCTCTTATCACACATGAACTGGCTAGAAAGTATTTAAAAGTGGTTCCTTTTGGAACCCAAATCTTTTAGAATCATTAATTTTTCTTAAATTACATTGAAAAGCTTTATGACCTACTCTTTTGCAAGAAAAGCAAGTAATGCCAGATGATGCATGTACAAAGAAATTTTTGAAATACTTTTGTTGTTTTTGAGATCTATAACCTAATATAGCTTTATTAAAAATAGCTCTTTGATTGTTTAAAAGAATATTTAACTTTTCAGAACTATATGTGAGTTTTCAACAAAAGGTTTTATCTTATCAAGCATATCTTTATATTGCTTATTTTCTATTTCATGATCTTTATTTTTCTTCAAAAGTTCATTATTTGAAACAATTGCTTTAGATCTTTTTAAACTTTATTTTTCATAGATAAAGCTTTTTTTTCTTTTCTAAAACATCAATTCTATTTTTCAAATCATTGACTTCATTTAAAAGAGTAGTATTTTCATGTGAAAAAGTGTTTGCATGCTTCTTCAACTTTCTATTTTCAGAAATCATCACCTTAAAGTCATGCATCAATTCATCAAATGCAATTCTTAATTCATCAAAAGTATAGTCTATTTCAAGATTAGAATGTACCTCTTCTTCTTTATATTGTAGTGTCATGAAACATAGATTGGCGACTTTAGTTGGTTCTTCATCTGAACTGGAGTCCTCATTATCATTCCAAGTCACCATCATTGCCTTCTTTTTAAGCTTCTTCCTTGATTTCTTTAGAAGAGGGCAGTCATACTTGTAGTATCTAGGCTTCTTGCATTTGAAGCAGGTAGGTAGTTCTTTCTCCTTTTCTTTTCCCTTTTCTTTGCTTGGTTGAAACTTTTTCTTGTAAGGAAATTTCTTTCTCCTCATGAGTTTTCTAAATTTTCTTGATAGAAGAGCTTCCTCACTCTCATCATCTTCTTCTTCTGATTCTTTATTTGAGGATTCTTCTTGCATTGTAGACTTCAAAGCTATTCCCTTTTTCTTGCTGTCCAAATCCATAGACTTTTGTTTCAAATTTAGCTCATAAGTCATGAGCGATCCTACTAGCTGCTCTAATGGCACTTTGTCAACATCTTTGGCTTCTTGTATGGCTGTCATCTTTGGATCCCAAGATGTTGGAAGTGACTTGAGAATTTTGTTAACAAGATCGGCATTAGACATAATTTTACCTAAACTTCTCATGCCATTTACAATATTTGTGAATCCAGTATACATGTCAGTGATAGATTCATTTGGTTCCATGTGGAACATCTCTTAAGTGTACCTAACATGTTAACTTTAGTATTCTTCACTTGATCAGCACCCTCATAGATAACCTTAAGTGTGTCCCATATTTCTTTGGCAAATGTGCTTGTAGAAATTCTATTGAACTCACTAGGATCCAATGCATAATAAAGGAAATTCATTGCTTTTGCATTGATCTCGGATTGTTTAATAACATTTTCATCCAAATCCTCTTCAAGCTTTGGGACGGAAACTTCATTAACCATGATCGAAGGAATATGAGGACCTTTATCAACTACTTTCCATAAATAAAATCTATAGAATGCATGTAAATTCTCATTCTAGTTTTTTAATAAGTATAATTTGTTCTATTAAAGTATGGAGGTCTATTTGAGGCTTGTCCCTCAACTACACTAGTACTAAGAGGGGTTTCCATAGATCTTTACTCAAGGCAGTTAGACTTATATACTGAGAATGTGGCTCTATACCACTTGTTGCCTAGTAAGCAACCCAAGAGGGGGGAATGAATTAGGTTTTAAAAATTACTTGCAAGAATGTGTGCCAATTCAAATATCTAATCAAGTGCTAGTGTGAGGTGTAAGAGTATGCTCTTGAAGAGTATGCAGCGAAAATATAAATGCAACAAATATAAGAGCAAGTAAAGAGAGCAATAGACAATCACAAACACAAGCCAAGTATAGTAGTTCAGTGCTTTCCAATGCACCAACATCCACTTTCCAAGGTCTACTTGGGAATTCACTATAATCTCCTATGATTACATCTAATTAGTTTTCCAGGCTTACTAATCAAAATCTCCTTTTGGTTTTTACAAGTCTCACCAAAAGAAACCTCTTGGTTTTCAAAGGCTAACCAATAACCTCCTTGGTTTTCAACTAGGCTTACAAAAAAATTCCTTGGTTTTCAAGTAAGCTAACCAAAAACCACCTTGGTTTTCAACCAGGATAACCAAAAAGCTTTTTGGTTTTATTCTTAGGCTCACCAAAAACCTTTACAACAATGATATGAGATAAAAAAACAACAAGAAAAGCTTTCTAATATAAAGCTGATATCTTTTTGAAGCTTGAAGAAGTTGCTTGTGTTGAACTTGATGAAGCCTCAATCAATGCTCAAAAGTGTTGGACTTGAATGCTTCTGGATAGCTTTGAATGCTTGTAGACTTCTTTTTGTTTGAAGGTAGTTGCTCCCTATGAATGGGAGTGAATGCACTT
This sequence comes from Areca catechu, assembly GCA_021397845.1. Classification (NCBI taxonomy): domain Eukaryota; kingdom Viridiplantae; phylum Streptophyta; class Magnoliopsida; order Arecales; family Arecaceae; genus Areca; species Areca catechu. The sequence continues at coordinate 129,468,016 of CM038052.1, read as the reverse complement.
GCTTTTTTCTTCTTTTTTTTATTTTCACTTGTTCTCTTCATTCTTATATTCTTGTTATGATTTTCTTTAATTAAAATCACTTAAATACCATCCCAAGGCCTTAAAGATGGTTTATGACCATTAGACATGAAAAACTAGCCATTGAGATCCAAGAGGGCCGAGTTTTGCGTTAAAAAAACTAGCCATTACTGTTTCCAGAACTCCAAGTGTCACACTTAGGATCGACACTTAAGTCCCATGAGTCGACACCTAGTTCAAAATTTTTCATTGAAGCTCTCTAGAATTCTCAGGTGAGTCGACACTTCTTCAGGTGAGTCGACACTTGATATCCATAAGTCAACACTTCAAGTAAGTCTTCAACTTCAGCATGTTCTGTAAGAAATTCTTTTCAGGCCTTGAGTCGATCCTTGAGCCAACACCTTGAGTCGACACTTGAGTGGCATGAGTCGATACTTTAGCTGTGCCATCTGAAACTCTTTCTGCATGCTGGCTTGAGTCGACACTTGCACTACCATGAATCGATACTTGAACTGAGTCGACACCTTAAGTCGACACTTGCTAAGATTTCTTCAAAAGTCACTGAAACTCTGCTGAAACCTTTTTGAGCTAAACTCTTTAAGTCCTTTCAAGCATTTCTCAAGTACTTAAGTCCATTTATAACTGATCTTTCATCCACAAAAATAGTTTCTTCATCATTTGACAAGCAATCCAATTTAGCTATTTCGATGAGTACCTTTTTCTATTAAACACACTTCAAGGAACATGTTAGTACTTAACTTATACTTAAATATTTTATTTATCATCAAAATCAATAACGGAGTCAGCAATGATATGCCTAAGTCCCAGTTGAGCAATAAGCCTCCTAGATTTTGAAGCCCAAGGCAAGATTGCCCCAAGCACCCTAGTAAAGCTATCATACTCTCGGGCTAGGTCATGATACCCCTATGTTTTAATTAGTAGTAAGCCTTCTAGGTTCCAAAACCTTAGACGAGGTTGCCTTAAGCACCCTTACAAAGCTATCAGACTCTTAGGCTAGGTCATGATACCCCTAAATCCCTGTTAAATAGTAAGCCTCCTAGGTTTTAAAGTCTTGGATGAGGTTGCCCTAAGCATCCTGGTGGAGCTATTAGACTCTCGGGCTGGGTCATGATATCTTTAAGTCCTGATTAAGCAGTAAACTCCCAAGTTCCAAAGCCTTGGACAAGGTTGCCCTAAGCACCCTAGTGACGTTGTCAGACTCCCAAGCTGGGATATCATCACGATACTCAAAAGTCCCGGTTGAGCAGTAAGCCTCCCACATTCTAAAGTCCTTGGTGAGTTAGCATATGTAGGGTCAAAATATCCCTTATTCTAAGATGCTCTAGACAAGGTTGTCTTAAGCAAGGTTCACGAGTCCTTTTTATGCAATACACTACACAAGCATGCAAATACAAGTAAGTATTGAAAGAATGAAAGTTTATTTCATTAATAAGCACTTGGTACACATGTTTTTGGCTATATAACCAGTTCATATCACACTAAGGATTCCTTGAAAGGTAGATGGAGGATAGGGACAAGTTACATAGGTTGACAAGACATCCTAAAGCTTTGAAGCATCTTTGATGCCTTGCCTGCAAGAGAAGGATCAGACCAAGTCAAAGCTCCCAAGAGATCTCAATAATCCCAAAATTGAATGAGGTCCACTCCAAGAGGCTCTTCCTTTGCTAGATCATGAAGTGGCTCCCAGGCCCTCCGAAGAAGTTTGAAGAAGATGTCGACTGGTAAAGAAAAGTGTGCATCACCCATAGGAGGCTCGACTGGCACATAGGGGTGGTGGAGGCAAGCCATAGGTGTGTTGAGCCTTGCCCATTGAAGATGGAAAAGAAAGTCCTAAGATGCACCAAGGTCCTTCCGGAGTGCCTCACCATGACTTCAGTGTGATCCCATGCAGGCGAGGTGGCATTCCCAAGGTGCTCCTACTCCTGACCTAGTTGCTCCTAACAGAGAGCCAAGCCCTGCTCGATAATACCCAAAACTAAGTCAAAACTAATGATAAGCCATCATAACTCCCCCTCACTAGGATTCTTCAGATTATGGGTGGGGCAGGTTTCCAAGGCAACACCCATTACAAATCCACCTATAACCAGACACAAAGGTGAGCCACAACAGAGGGGGAACTGGGTGATGAGGTATACATCCCTCACCTCCCCTCTGACTCCATCATCAAATTGGTGAAAGCTATAATCTGATGATTGGAATACTGGCCTTATCCAATACCTCCCATTCCCAGAAGAGTGCCTACTAATACTCGTGTATTGTAGAGGAAACACCCCTAGGGAGAACCCTTCCGGCTAGAAAGGGAACTCATAAGAGCCAAGTCCAAAGAACCTTTACTAGTAGTGTAGCATTTATGTGGTCGTTGGAGTTTTAGAAGGGTCTATCAAAGCCTAGTTCTCTTAGTAATCTACTTAGAGAGGGATGGAAGGAAGGACACCATGCATCTAGCCAACCAAAACACAACAAGTGGTGCTATCTTGTCACCCAAGCGACTATTCCCATAGACCTGGAAGACAAGGCATTGAGCAGCTTCCCTAAAATTAACAATTCTCCCAGGAGATTGTGCATTCATGATCCATTGCACTCCAACCAAGGTGATGCCATGAAAGTGCTATGTCACCTTCGGTTGAGAACTTCATCAAAATAGAGTCACCATTAAGAGGCACATCAGGCCATGTTATAACCTGTGATTGGCGAGCAAGCCAAGCCTCTGCATCTTGCTCGAGGCATTACCATACCTGGAGGCTCTGGTGATCCCTCGAGACTCGAGTGAAGATATTCTCTAGTTGACAACACATTAGGTAGCAGATGAACTATTCTAGATTATGCAGAGATATGCAAGGCATCATAGTTCCAGGTGCCAAACATGAAGAAATATAATTAAAGAAGGAAAAATTTTTATTCATTTCTTAAGAAAAGTGGGGGAAGTACAAAGTCAATAAGCCCTAAGGCCTTCCTCAATCCCTTCCTCCTATGCTCTGCCACACCGACAGTTTTCTCAGGTGTAGCATTACGGAGGATAAGAGGCTCGGTTGCCCCTCCCGCTTCAAGGAAATGACCTCTCATGATGAGCTCACACATCTTGAAGCCAATGTTATACCCTTGTAGGCATGACTCATTTGCTACCCTAGATGAGCCACGAACCACATTGATGACTAGAGGACTGTGCATGCTCTTTGAAGTCTTCTCCTCGATGGCATCTGAGCTTTGTTGACCCTCTGAAGTATGGACAAGTTTTATCTTGAGATAATCACCTTCACCTCTACCTCGACCACCCAGGCCAATAGTGTTGCCATATGACAAGCCTCATCTACCCTGGTGGTCTGCTCGGAGGTTGCAGCCTCTTTTGTACCTATCATTCTTCCTCATAGGAGGGCTTGTTCATGTTGCAGACCTTTGGTTGGCTCGATGGACCATCACATCTCTCGTAAGCCCTTCCAATCACCTGCAGCCTCACCTCCTAGAGAAGGAATAACCTTGCCCTCCTTCACCTCACTAGCAGTGCAGGCAATTTGCTCACCTTGCAAGGCATCTCGCCTACTTCTGCTAACACCTTGCCTGTAATGGTGGGTAGTTTGCACTGCTCGGGAAAGATTCCACCATTGCAGCCTCACCGGTGGCATCGAACAACATGCCAAGCCCATGAAGCATGCAAATCACTAGCAAACTAGCAACTCCCTATTACGAGGCCATGTGCTCTCCACCATCATCTTTGGTTAGAGCCTCTATGGTGGCCCCAATAGGAACCTCGGGATCTTTAGTCTATATGCCTATGGAAAATTTAGCTACCATGACTAAAGCCTCGTCCATGCCTGACCTTGTCTCGGCACCCTCCGAGAACTGGGCAAACTTATAGTGGGCAACCTTTAGCTCTTAAACAAGATCCTCATTCATGCTCATGTATAGGTCTAGCTAGCACTCGATCGTCTACCTAGCCTTTTCAACTACAGACTGGTCACACTTTGCAGAGGTGCACACCTCCTTTGTAACCTTCAGTCTGTGCTTGCCAGTGGCAAGCTCTCTCTTCATGCTTTTGACTTTCTTCAAAAGCCATATGGCACTGGTCTTAGCAACCTATTAGGAAAATGAAGCCATCAACCAAGCCAAAAGAAAGAACTTATAGCAATGATAGATGCTACCCTACTTGCAAGCTTTTGGTAAGGCAGTCGATTGTCACCTTGGTAGTAGGTCAGGGATTTTGCTGGCATGAGGTGGAGAGTCTTGAAACCAACTGGTGTTGCTATCTATAGCCATCATGGAGAGTACCTCCACAGGTCGGTCACCTCCAAAAGTGCCAACATAGATGTAGTAGCCCCACATCTCCACCCGCCTTGCTTGTGGTCCTTCTTATCACCTCGATTTTAAGCAACTTATCATGATAGAGATAACTCTAGCCATCGCTTAGACTAATTGCAAGCTCGCCATAGTAGGCATTGCTGTTCCTCTCACCACATCATCGATAGTGTTCCAATAATGATTGAGAGAACTTCCATTGCAACCTCATGATGGGAAAAGTGTCTTAAAGCCAATCATATGGGTTGTAGATGGTTGAGCTATCTTATGAATGTATGAATTATTAATAAAATAAATATTATTTTTGACAAATAAACACTATTTGTCATCTTTCTATGAACTCTAATATGTTGAAGTCCTTAGAACTACATTGATTCAATAAAAGAGAATTTATCAAGTGGTTCTTATATTGGTTTATGACCAAATGATACATTGCTACCTAGGATGACAATGTTTAACAAGAATAGGTCATTGTGTGCCAAATAGGTTCATTGTCCTCTTAACCAAAGAGTGTGAAGACACTGGTATGATATGCAGGTGAGTATAGAAGTACATCTCATTGAATAGTGATCAACTTTGTAGAATACTCTGCTGTCAAGAGTATCTCATAGAAAGGATATGGTATAAGTGTCCCTTTAACTTGAGACTATCACGATGATTTGACAAAAAACTCACTATACTTTGGTGCCAGACTAGCTGGATTTCTAATACAATGATGGAAGATTTCTAGATGTAGTCAAGTCCTTATTAAGTCTGTATTGAGTCAAGAAAGGATTGGACACTCTATGTTGCTGGAGTAAATGCTCAGTAGCATTTCAATTTAACAAAACCTAGGCCTGGGTAATCCTAGTGAGGAGTCATAGGATTTAGTACATTAAGATATATTCGAATGCACTTATTCAGATTTGGCAATAGACTCTGAATTCGTCCTAAGCATTAGGTCAAAGGGATGAATTATATGTAACCATAGCCTGGGTTCTTGAATATTGCTTTGCCATCATTCGACCTATCTTGACATCGAACACCATTGCTAGATGATCGCATTGATTAGTTTAGAAAATCATTCCTGGGCTACTGGCTTAGGATTCAAACCTATAAGGTTACACATAATAGAAGTTTTGATTGATCATGATGGCTGATCGATGATTGAGAATCATCTAGTAGAAAAATTATAAATATGATTAACAATTTACACTATACAAAAGTTATAAATAAATGAATAAATAAATAAATATTAATATTAGGAGGATTAATTAGTAACTGGACTGCTACTTGGGCTGATATAATTGAGTAAAAGATTTGATCAAATCTAATTGAATTTGGTTTAGTAAGATTTTATCCGATTAGGGTATTTGATGACCTAATCGCTAAGAAAGTTTGATGTTGATTTAATTTAGATTTAGACTTGATTAATTTTTTAATTAATTAAGTATAACTAGAGCCTAATTAGATTAGGTTCAATCTACTTGAATTGGTCAAACCAAATTAAATTGAGATTAGAATTAAATTTGACCAAGTCAAACTAAGAATATTATTTCTCCTTTGCACCACTTTGCTCTCCATGCAAAAATGAATTCTTGTGTGAAGAATCTCCATGCCAATTAGTATTTAGCACCCTTTCACTTTTCCATTTTGATTGGAATTAAGCCAAGATAATTTTTAGAAGGAGTTTTAATATGTTTTTGAATTTGGTTTGATCAAGTCAAAACTGATCTTGTGTCCCCTCTTTTCTCCATGCCAAAATGGGTTTTTGCATGAAGAATTCTCCATGCAAAAATGGTATTTGCACCCTCCCCTCTTCCCTCTCTGATTAGGATTAAGGTTATTTAAATTTTAAAGGAGTTTTAAGTTTAAATTAATTAGAGTTTGATTGGATCTAAACTTTAGACCTTATCCTTATCTAGATAAGTCTCTTAACCTATCCAACTTCTCTCCCTCTCCACTTCAGTTTTAAATGGGGTTTGTTTTGAGATTGTGCATGAATTCAGAGAGGATTACCATGGAAAATAGGGAAGAGGCCACCAAAAAAGGGAGAGAAGGATTTGGCATGGAAAAGGGCTTGGGTGTGAAAAATTTTTTCTTGGCACTAGAGAGAAGAGAGAAAGAAAGGAAGAAAAGAAAAATAGAAAAACTAGTTTTATGATTTTGTTTCTTCCATGTCCTAATCCTCCTTATCCTCTACTTTTCATCTTCTTAGAAGACCTAAAGAAAATTTAAAAAAGTTTTTAGATCAGCCATCTACAGCCTTCACATAGAGCTAGCACTCTAGGGAAGGTGATTTCTCGAGATTTTGTATGAACTTTTCAAAGAGGCCGGACACCCTATATGGCTATGAGTCTACATCCTAACCTTCTACCATGATCCATCAATAGTGGTGTTCATTGACCTATGATGAGGTATAAAATCTGATCCTATTTTTATTTGTTGATTAGATCTATAGCATGAATTGATTAGATCGATTCATGCTAATTTTAGTTTTAGTATTTATACTCTATTCATATCGTATCATAATCTTGTAGGGTAGATATTTAGAATTATTCTAATGTATAATTTAGTGATTAAAATTATTTTTAATTTAATATGCTTCCACTGGTTTTGAAAAAAATTCAAGCATGAAACCTTGCCCTAGTTTTTTGACAGTGGTACAGAGCTCCAAGTTCTTAATATGATTTGATTAGATGTAGATCTGAATATTAATTTAAGTAACTACTTTAGATTGGATTAATCATAATGGTCATCTAGCTCATAGGAGAAAAGTATGGTTTAAAGGCCCTCTCTTTACATTCAATGGATCTCTTGTGGCATGTAGGGGTGCCACTTGTGGTTATATCCCATGTACAAGTGAAGTGAAAGGATAATTTTTATTAAAATTATTTCATTAATTTAGATCTAATTTTTGGTAATTTAATCTTGATTATTTTGGTATTATTAATCTAAAATTAAGATATTTATATCAGGTTTTATGCTTAGAATATAAATTATAAACTTTATTTTAGCAATTGTACTAAAATATGTAGTCTACATCTAAAATTATTTTTTCGGTATATGATGCATATAAAAATATTTAGATCTGATTTTAGCAAAATAAATCATGATCAATTACTAGAAATAAGAGTTGGTTGGATCTAGAATTGTGAATTAAAGATCAAAAGTTAATTCACAATACTTAATTTTTGGGTTAGCATGAATCGGGTTAAATTACTAGGTTAGACCTAGGATTAGAATTTGATTAATATGGACCTTAGAGAAATTGATTTAAACTAACCAAAAATTGATTAGGATTTGATCAAAAGGTCTCTAGATCAATTCTATAATGATAAGTTGGTTAAGTCCATATTATCAAATGGACCTGATTATGGATCAGTCATTAGACCTGAGTTCTCAGGCTAGTCTAATTGAAACCGATAAACTAATTGGTATCTAAGATAAGTTTGGCATTTAATCATGATTATTAATTAAGGCTACCTCTTACCTGGCCAACTTTGTTGGTGTCTAAGGAAAGAGGTTGATGGTAGAACCCTCCCATCGATCTTACTTACCTAGCTGATTTCGTCAATCAAATTTTGATTAGATAGCTCATTATTCAAGCAAACCCATGTCAATAAGGAAGATCAGTTTAACTAATCTAGGTGCCCTTGGACTAATGAGATTTGATCCTCGTTAATTGATGAAGTCAGTGAAAGGATTGTTGATTGGTCCATATCTTCTCTTTTATCTACTTAATCTAATTAAACTTGATAAAATTATTAGATCCCTTAAGTGACAAAATTATGGAGATAATTAAGTCATAGCCTTCTATTAAGAGAGTGATAATGAGCCCAATAGTTAAGATAATTATTGGAGGTCCAAAGATCTAGTGCTCATCTGGTTATTAAAATTATTATTCATATTATGATGACTTAGTCGCTTTTTTCTAAATGATGGTTAGGTTGGCCGACCAAAGCCGAGCTTGGACAACATTGGCAAGAAGCACTCAATGCTACCATGTTAATGGTTGGACCTATTTAGAATTTCTAATGGTAGCCTAAAGGCTTATTGATTAGTCCTAGGGAAAATTTATTACCAAAATTTTTTAGAGAAATAATTGATTAAGAATCTATATTTAGATGCACATGGGTCAGCCAACCAAAGACGGGCTCATATGTAGTCTATTAGATTCTAGTATCCAATAAGAAATTGGTGCATTCCTCGAATTGGAGGTAAAGCTGCCAATTTGATTAAAATAGTAGGAGAGTCTTTAGACTAAAATCTTAAGTCTTTAAGATCAAATGACTCATATACCAATTAGGTCTTTTATCTTTTTTTGATTAATATGACTACCACTTTGTCACTCCATTCATTGCTAGATAATGAAAAATTAATGAGTAGGCCTGTAGTAAACTACCATGGTTTGTTGGAATTACTGTGAGACCAGGTTGGAGGGACACTTATATCCATAATCTCAAGTCTGTTGGGATTAATGCAGACCTATGAAAAGGATCATCAGTTCCATAAGGGTTGGTGAATATAGTGGGAGGTTTGAGAGGATGTCATCCCTGTAAAAAAGGGAAGAAAAAAAGAAAAAGGTGCAAAGTGCTCCAATGACTAAGCCAAGTCAGACCAAGAAGTTCAAGGTTGACTAGACTCAAGCTGAATGCTCTACTATAAGAAACAGGGACATTGAAACAGGAATTGTCCTCTTTATATTGCCTCGATGGACTTTAACAGGCCAAATAAGAAGAAGAACTAGAAAGGTATTGTTGGACAAGGTACTTATATGATAACACTACATATTTTTTTATTTGTGATACTACTACTTAAGTATTAGATACCAAAAGCCCTATTAATATTTGTAGTTTGTTGCAGGGACTTCAGGTCAGTAAAAGATTCAAAGATGGTGAGAAACTTTTGAATATTAGAGATGGAAGATTTATTCCAGTTCTAGCATTAGGAATAGTCAAGCTTATTTTTGATTCTAGTATCATTATATTAGATGATTGTCACCATTATCCTAGTTTTTTGTTGAATGTGATCTCTGTAGACCTTTTGGCCAAAAACGGTTATCATTTATTAATAAAAGATAGTCATTGTGATATCATTTTGAATGGTATTACTATAATACGTGGATAATTGAATAATGACATTTATATTTTATCATAGCCTATGAATATAATGTACATATCTAACAAATGCCCTAGGATAGAAAATGTGTCTGATATATCCTTTTGGCATTATAGGCTAGGTCATATCAATAAGAATAGGATGAACAGGTTATCTAAAGAGGGAATCTTCGAGATCAATGATTTTGAATCATTATCAACCTGTGAATCTTGTTTTCTTAGAAAGATGATTAAGTCACCTTTTACTAGAAAGGGTAAAAAAGCCAATGAGGTTCTAAGTGTAATACATAGTGATGTATATGGATCGATGAACACTTCAACCATAGGTGGATATCACTACTTCATCATGTTTACTGATGACCTATCAAAGTATGGATACATTTACTTAATGAGACATAAGTCTGAGTCATTTAAAATGTTCAAATAATTTCATAATGAAGTAGAGAAATTAACTGGCAAGTATATCAAAACCCTTCGATCTGATTGAGGAGGTGAATTCTTACCATTGAATTGATGATATATTTGAAAGAGAATGGGATTCCTTCATAATGGACTCGTCCCGAGACACCTCGGCATAATGGAGCTTGTAAAAGGAGGAATCAAACCCAGTTAGACATGGTTCAATCCATGATGGAGTTTGCGAGTCTACCTATCTCCTTCTAGAGATATGCACTAGCATGGCTTGTTACATTCTAAATAGAGTTCCTAGTAAGTTTATAGACAAAATGCCATATGAAATATGGATAGGGCATAAGCCTATACTCTCATACCTTAGGGTCTAGGGATGTCCAACCTATGCCAAACGATTAAAAGTAAAATGGCTTGGACCTAGGTTTGATAGGTATACATTTATAGGGTATCCGAATAAACTAAGGATTATTTTTTTCTACCATATTGATGAACACAAAGTGTTTGATTGTAATAAGACAGTCATTTTGAAAAAAGAGTTCTTTAGAGAAGGAACTAATACCTCAAAGATTGAACTTGAAGAAGTTCAATAGGTCAAAGAGCTGAGATGTTTAATTGAACCAATTCAATTGGATTTGATTAGATCAAACACAAAAACTACTATAGAAGCAACCTTAAGGAGATCCGATAGAGTACCTCATCAACTGGATAGATACTATAGTTTCTTGGTTTAGGATAAACTTGATGAAAACAATGAGGATCCAATCACCTACATAGATGCGATGTAGATTTTTGACTCTAGAAAATAGCTTAAATTTGTGAAATTCAAAATGGAGTCCATGAAGATCAATAGTGTGTAAACACTAGTTGATTTGCTTGAAGGGTAAAATCTATTGGGTACAAGTAGATTTTCAAAAAGAAAAGGGGCATAGATGGGATGGTGGAGACCTCTAAAGCCCATCTTGTTGCCAAGGAATATCATTAGCATTATGGTATTGACTATGATGAGATATTTTTTCTCATGGCAATGCTTAAGTCCATTTAGATTATGCTTGTGATAGTGGTGTATTTTGATTTTGAGATCTAGCAAATTGATGTCAAAATCACTTTTCTAAATGAAGAGTTGGAAGAAGAGGTGTATATGATACAACCTAAAGGGTTCACATCCATAGATGAATCAAAGGTGTGCAAACTTCATCAATCCATTTATTGATTGAAGCAAGCATCTCAAAGTTGGAACATTCATTTTGACAAAGTGATCAAAATGTATGGTTTCATTAAGAATGGAGAAGAGCCCTTCATATATAATGGGCTAATAGTTTAGTAATTATATTTCTTATTTTGTATGTGGATGATATTTTTTTAATTAAGAATGACATTCTTGTAATATATGGAATAAAGGTTTAGCTATCATGACAATTCTTCATGAAATACCTGGAAGAAGCAACCTATATCCCTAGGATGAAGATCTATAGGGATGATCTAAAAGGTTGCTAGGGTTTCCTAATCAACATACATTGATATTGTGTTGAAGCAGTTCAGCATGATATTATGCTGAAGTGGTTCCAAGAAAGGCTACTTCTAATAGACTATGAATTACTCTCTTTAAAAAGGATTGTCCGACAACTCCTTAAGAGAGAGACATGAGTAGGATTCGATATGCTTCAGTAATGGGCTCCATTATATATGCCATGATATGTATGCAACCAGGTGTTGCATACTCCTAGGAGTAGTGAATAGATACCAATCTGATCCAAGTGAGAACCATTTGAATGTTATAAAAACTATCCTTATGTATTTGAGAAATACTAAGGACCAATGGTTGGTTTATGAAGATTCTAACTTGAAAATAGTCAACTATATTGACCCAAGTTCTCAACTAAATTAGGATGATAGCAAAAGTATGTCAGGTTATGTCTTCATCCTTAATGGAGGAGCTATTTGCTGGAAAAGTTCTAAGTAGCATACTGTGGCTGATTCTGTATGTAAGATGGAGTACATTATGGCTCTTATGCTATAAAGGAAGCTATATGGTTATGAAAGTTTATCACTTAGCTTAGAGTGACTCCCTCCATTCATGGTCCAGTTGTTCTGTATTATGATAGCATGGGAGCCATTGCTCAAGCAAAGAAATCAAAGGCACATCAACAGACCAAGCATGTTCTACATCGCTACTATCTTGTTTAACAGATTATGGAATGAGATGATATCGACCTAATAATGATCGATGAAAAGGAGTACCTGGATGATTCATTTACTAATGCCCTCAGAATCAAAGAATTCGACAATCACAGGTGGAAGATGTGTATACGATACTATTTTGATTAGCTCTAGTCTTAGTGGGAGTTATTAGGAAAAGTATCGTAAAGCTAATCATCTGGTTTGTAGATGATTGATCTATCTTATTAGGAAAAGTATCCTAGAGCCAACCATTTGGGTTGGAGATAGTTGAAGTCCTTAGAATTACATTTATTCGATAAAGGAGGATTTATCAAGTGGTTCTTAAATTGGTTCACGACCAATGATACATTGTTACTTAGAATAATAATATTTATCGAGAATAGGTCATTATGTACCATATAGGTTGGTTGTCCTCTTGACCAAGGAGTTGGAGATATTGGTATGACACGTAGGTGAGTGGAGTACATCTCATTGAACAATAACCAGCTATATAGAGTACTTTACAGTCTAGAGTATCTTATAGAAAGGGCATAGGATTAAATGTCCCTCTAACTTGAGACTATACAGTGACTTGGCAAGCAACTCACTGCACTTTTATACTGGACTACCTTAATTTCTAATATAATGATGAAAGGTTTTTGGGTGTAGTCAAGTACTTGTTAAATCAATGTTGAGTCAAGAAGGGATTGACCACTCCAAGTTGCTATAGTAAATACTTAACAGTATTTCAATTTAGCAAAACCTAGGCCTGGATAATCCTGGTGAGGAGTCATAGGATTTAGCTTGTTGAGATACATTTAGAAGCACTTATTTGGGTTAATAGTAGACTATGAATTCATCTTGAGTATTAGATCAAAGGGATGAATTACATGGTAACCATAGCTTGGGTTCTTGATTATTGCTTTGCCATCATTCAACCTATCTAGATGTCGGGTACCTCTGCTAGATGGTCATATTGAATAGTTTAGGAAATCATTCTTGAGCTACAAGCTTAGTATTCGAACCTGCGAGGTCATATACAATAGAAGTTTTCTATTGATCATGATGGCTGATCGATGATTGAGAATTGTCCAGTGATAAAATTATAAATATGATTAATAATTTACACTATATAAAAGTTATAAATAAATAAATAAATCTTAATTAATATTAGATGGATTAATTAGTAATTTGATTGCTAATTTATTAATATAATTGAGCAAAAGATTTGGTCAAATTTAATTGAATTTGGTTCAATAAGATTTTACCTAATTAGGACATTCAATGACCAATCGCTAAGGAATTTTGATCTTGATTTAATTTATATTTAGACATGATTAATTTTTTAATTAGTTAAGTTTAATTGGAGCTAAATTATATTAGGTTCAAGCTTTTTGAATTGGTCAAACAAAATTAAATTGAGATTAGAACTAAGTTTGACCAAGTCAAACTAAGAATATTGTTTGTCCCTTGCACCACTTTTCTCTCCACACAAAAATAAATTTTTGCATGAAGAGTCTCCATGCCAATTAGTATTTAGTGCCCTCCCACTTTTCTATTTTGATGGGATTAATCCAACAAAATTTTTAAAAAGAGTTTTAATATGTTTTTGAATCTGGTTTTGGACTGAGTCAAAATGATCATACGCCCCCTATTTTCTCATGCCAAAGGATTTTTTTGTGAAGAACTCTCCATGCAAAAATGATATTTGCACCCTCTCCTCTTCCCTATCTAATTAGTATTAAGTTATTTAAATTTAAAAGGATTTTTAAATTTAAATTAGTTAGAGATTGATTGGATCTAAACTATAAACCTTATCCTTATCTAGATAAATCTCCTAACCTATCCAACTTCTCTCCCTCTCCGCACCAATTTTAAATGGGGTTTGTTTTGATATTGTTCATGGAATTGAGAGAGGATTACCATAAAAAATAGGGAGGAGGCCACTAAAAATGGGAGAGAAGGATTTTGTATGAAAACGTGCTTGGTGTGTGAGAAGTTTTTTCTTGGCACTAGGGAGAAAGAGAAAGAAAGGAAGAAAAAAAAAAGGAAAATTGGTTTTACAATTTTGTTTCTTCTACCTCTTGATCCTCCTTGTCCTCTACCTTTTCATCTTCTTAGAGGACTTGAAAAAAAAGTTAAAAAAAGTTTTTTAGATCAACCATCCATAGCCTTTTCATTGAGCTAACACTTTAGGGAAGGTGATTTCTTGGGATTTTGTGTGGAGTTTTCGTAGAGGCTAGACATCCTGTGTGGCTTTGAGGTGATATCTAGACCTTCTACCGTGATCCATGAATAGTGGTGTGCATCGACCCATGATGAGATATGGAATCTGATCCTATTTATGTTTGTAGATTAGATCTATAGCATGCATTGATTAGATTGATGCATGCTGATTCTAATTTCAACATCTATAATCTATTCATTTCCTATCATGATCCTGTAGGTTTTAGAATTATTTAATATATGATTTAGTAATTAAAATTATTTTTAATCTAATATTCTTCTATTGGTTTTGAAAAAAATCAATGCATAAAATCTTGCCCTAATTTTCTGACACCTTGATCACTAGAGGATTCATCATGACAGGTTCCTTCTCTCGGTTACCTTCATGACGATTGGTTCTTCTAGCACTATGGACACCATGATCCCAATATCCTACATTCCTCCTCATATGGAATGATGGGAGCTATAGGTGAGGTAATTGCCAGAGTCACCTTCGGCACCTTGAGGTCCACTGGAGCAATCAAAGCCACTATTGCCCTTCCAATCAGGATGTCTATCCCAAGATCAGTGGCAAACACCCTTGAGAATATCTTGGTGATGCCACCTAAATAAGCCAGTGCCTCTATATCCATGATAGTGCCCTTCTTCCCTTTTCCAGCCTCTCCATCACTTCTCTTTGACTTTCTGACTCCTTGGCAGGGCCCCAATCAGTACTGCCAGTGTGAATCTGAACTTCATTGCCTAGTCAACAAATCAGTGAGCAAGATCAATCATAGGAAAAGAAAATAAGAAGCAAAGCACACTGAAACTGGTGTTTTACAAAAACTGAATTTCATTTCAATAAATTTCTAAATATTTTGTACAAAACCATAGTGGCCAAGACAAAAGAAAGAAAAAAAGAGAAGCAAAAGGACATGCAAGCCAATCATGGAAGGCCAGTTTGATCTTCTCCAACTCTGGGCCACTAGAGCTTGAAGAGTCCTTGTCATCAACATTTGGGACTAGTTCGATGACTTGCCCCTTCAGGAATTTAAAGCTCTACTTGAAAGTGTCCATGCTAGCTTGTAGTACCTCTAGATGATACTCTTCCTCGACCTTAAAGTTCTTAATTACTTTCACCGCTGCTTGGGAAGCCAGTGCCTCTACTACCTATGCTTCCTCTTACATGGCACAAGCTCGATCCTTGGCCTTGCATAGTGCTTCCTCCGCCATCCAGGCCCTTGCCTTGGCTTCTATAGCCTTCGCCTTAGTACTAGCAACCCTCGTGTCAACCTTGGTACCCTTGGCCTCAATTTTGCCAAGCACCTTTTTCACTTTGGTGGCTCTTGCCTTAGATTCGCCAAGCACTACCCAGGCTTCAGCAATGTCCTTCTTCCTTTGATCCCACGCCTTGGCCAACAAGTGATAGAGTTTTGCACTATCCACTACACTCTTATCAAGATAAGTGGACATGACTGCCAAGGAGGCCTCGACTATGTTCGTCCTCTCCTACTCAGCTTCTAGTTGATTGCTGGATAGATTGAGTATACATACCACTATATCCTGCTCCCCCTTTGCCATTTTGGTGAACTTCTGTGACAACTCCACCTCCTTGAGAAGGTAGTCCATATATTATAGTAAGCCCCAAGCTTCCATGCAACCTTGCATCCAGACACCCTGTTTAAAATGGGTCTATATTCTCAAAAGAGGAATAGCATCCAAGCCCTCAAGAAGAAGACTTACCAACACTATGATATGGATGAATTGCTGTAGGCCCTCCCAGCATTCCTCGTAAGTGATTTCTCTTTGATCTCTAAAGGGATGGAATCATCCAGGAACCTAAGGCAAGTGTTCACCCTGGGTAGGTAAATCTCACTAGGGGCAAGAACACCCTCAGGAGCATCAAGGGGTCTCACTTCTTAACCTCTACCTATACTAGTCGATGGGGTCGTCGCTCGCTTCACCTTAGCAATGGCTACCTTGGCTTTCACCGCTGACCTGGTCACCCACATTGGGGATTCCATAGTTAATGCTAGAACTTCGCCAGCCTTTATCCAAGTTCCCTTAATGGCTATTGGCCCTTTTGTTAGAAAAAATATCCTAAAATCAATTATCTAGGTTGTAGATGGTTGAGTTATTTTTGTAAATGTATATTAAATATAAATAAAATAAATATTAATTTTGGTAGCTCAATACTATTTATCATCTTCCTATGAACTCTAATGTGTTAAAGTCTTTATAACAACATTGATCAATAAACGAGTATTTATCAAGTGGTTCTTAAATCGATTCACGACCAAATGATATGTTGTTACCTAGGATGACAATATTTATCAAGAATAGATTATGATGTACTACATAGGTTAGTTGTCCTCTTAACTAAGGAGTATGGAGATACTTGGTATAACATGTAGGTGAGTGTAGGAGTACATCTCACTGAACAGTGACCAACTCTGCAGAGCACTATGCTATCAAGAGTATCTCACAGAAAGGACATGGGTATAAGTATCCCTCCGACTTGAGACTCATGTTAGGGTTGCAAATAAGAAGAAGAACCAGTAAGGCATTATTGGACAAGGTACTTATATGATAATTCCTTATAATTTTTCTATTTATGATACTACTGCCTAGGTATTAGATACCAGAAGTCTTATTAATATTTGCAATTCATTGCACGAACTTCAGATCAGTAAAAGATTCAAAGATGGTAAAAAAATTCTAAAAGTTGGAGATGGAAGATCTATTTTGGTTCTAGCTTTAGAAATAGTCAAGCTTATTTTTTATTCTAGTGTCATTATTTTAGGTTATTATCACTATTATCCTAGTTTTTTGTTGAATGTGATCTCTATAGGCCTTTTGGCCAAAAATGGTTATCATTTATCAATAAAAGATAGATATTATGATATTATTTTGAATAGTATTACTATAATGCGTGGATAATTGAAGAATGATATTTATATTTTATCATAGCTTGTAAATATAATGTGCACATCCAACAAATATCCTAGGATAGAAAATATATATGATGTCTACCTTTAGCATTATAGGCTAGGTCATATCAATAAGAATAGGATGAACAGGTTATCTAAAGAGGGAATCCTTAAGGTTAATGATTTTTAATTATTGTTGACCTGTGAATCCTACCTTCTTGGGAAGATGACTAAGTCACCTTTTACTAAAAAGGGTGAAAGAGCTGCTAAGGTTCTGAGTCTAATACATAGTGATGTATATGGACATATGAACACTTTAACCATAGGTGGATATCACTACTTCATCATGTTTATGAATAACCTATCGAGGTATGGGTAAGTCTACTTGATGAGACATAAGTTTGAGTTGTTTGAAATATTCAAATGATTTCATAATGGAGTAGAGAAACAAACTAGCAAGCATATCAAAACCCATCAATCTAATCAAGGAGGTGAATATATTACTAGTGAATTTATGATATATTTGGAAGAGAATGTGATTCTCTCATAATGGATTCCTCCCGGGACACCTCAACGTAATAGTGTCTAAAAGGAGGAATTGAATCCTATTAGACATGGTTCAGTCCATGATGGTTTATGAGTTTGCCTATCTCCTTCTAGGGATATGCACTAGAGTCGACCTGTTACATTCTAAATAAAGTTCCAAGCAAGTCTGTAGATAAAATGCCATATGAAATATGGATAGGGCATAAGTCAGTACTCTCACACCTTAGGATCTGGGGATGTCCATGATGTGAGACAGGTGGGGGGGGGAGGATCATTGGTGAGCCTAGAAGTCACCTAGATTAGGGTACCTTTTTTTTTTTCTGTAATGGGTTGGTGAAAGAACAATGGAGGTGGAAGACAAGGGTCAGGGCTTTCATGAACTTGGGGACTCACACTCATGGAGAGATCTCACACCTCTAGGATAACCCACCTCACTAATGGAGCCGTATAGAGAGATCTCACACCTCTAGGGCATCCACCCATCTCACTAATGGAGCCATATGGAGAGATCTCACACCTCTAGGGCATCATACCCACCTCATTAATGGAGCCGTTAAGGTGAATCACAAGGGACATGAGGATGGTAGAGAAGGTGGAATGGGGATAATTGGGGCCTCACACCCCTCGACGCCCGAAGGCGAAGGCAAGATGGGCCTAAGCCCACTCCTGACGGAGACAAAACCAAGAACTCTTTCTCAAAAATTCAACTTCATTACCTATAAAGTTTAGATGCCAAGTCATGATCAAATTGCAGTCATATGAAGAGATGATTTGGTGTGATGTCTTTCCCATGGGCATCAGTAGCATTATCCTAGGTCGACCCTGGCTTTATGATCATGATGCCACCCTTTATGGTCTGACCAATACTTGTACCTTTAACCACCATGGGAAAAAATTTACAATCAATCCAATTCAGCCTAAGGACCAGTTTAAAAGAGGATCTAGCAGCCTAAAGGAAGAGAAGCCAGAAGTCAACCTGATCAAGGCCAAAGAGTAAGATAATGTGATGACTGAGGGAACCCTTACCACAAAAGAGATTTATGAACCAACCCAGAGAGAAGAACCTTCTGAAGAATTTCAGGGAGAAAGGATTGAGCCCACTAAGAATTTATGTAAAGAAACCCCTGAGCCTATTGAGGAATCCCAAGAAAAAATCCATGAATCAAGTTTAGTGGAGAAGTGTGAGGAAGATGAACCCAAGGTTGAAGTCATTAAGGAATCAAAGGAAAATGATCCTGAACCCACTACAGAATTTGAAGAAAAAAAGTGTTCTTGGTTCTGCCTCCGTTAGGAGTGGGCATGAAGCCTGTCTTGCCTTCACCTTTAGGCATCGAGGGGTGTGAGGCCCCAGTTATCCTGATTCCACCTTCTCCACCATCCTCATGTCCCTTGTGATTCACCTTAACGGCTCCATTAGTGAGGTGGGTAGGATGCCCTAGAGGTGTGAGATCTCTCCGTACACTCTATTAATGAGGTGGGTAGGATGCCCTAGAGGTGTGAGATCTCTCTATATGGCTCCATTAGTGAAGTGGATTACCCTAGAGGTGTGAGATCTCTCCGTGAGTGTGAGTCCCCAGGTTCATGAAAGCCTCGACCCCAGTCTTTCACCTCCATTGTTCCTTCACCACCCTATTATAGAAAACAAAGGGTACCCTAATCTAGGTGACTTCTAGGCTCACCAGCGATCCTCCCCCCACCTATCCCACATCAGTCCAACTTATGTTAGATGATTAAAAATAGATAAGCTTGGACCTAGGTTTGATAGGTGTACATTTATAAGGTATCCAAAGAAAATTAAGGATTATTTTTTCTACCATACTGACAAACACAAAGTGTTCATTACTAATAAAACAATCCTTTTGGAAAAAAATCCTCAATGAAGGATCTAATACCTCTAAGGTTGAAATTGAAGAAGTTCAACAGGTACAAGATTCAACACAATTAACTAAACCAATTCAATCCAATTCAAAGCTTGTTATAGAGGCAACCTTAAGGAGATCTGGTAGAATATCGTGTTAACCAGATAGATACTATGGTTTCTTGGTCTAGGATGGTGATCCTGCTAAACTTGATAAAAATAGTAAGGATCTGATCACCTACATGGATGCGATTCTGAGTTCTGACTCTAAGAAATGGATTCAAGCCATAAAATATGAAATATAGTCCATGAAGATCAACAATGTATGGATATTAGTTGATCCACCTAAAGGGATAAAACCCATTAGGTGTAAATGAATTTTCAAAAAGATTATAATGCCTGTTTGGTTGCCAAGGGATATCATCAGTGTTATGGTATTGACTATGACGAGATATTTTCATCATGGCAATGCTCAAGTTCATTCAGATTATGCTTGTGAAGCGGTGCATCTTGATTTTGAGATTTGATAAATGGATGTCAAAATTACTTTCCTAAATGGAGAGTTGGAAGGAGAGATGTATATGATATAACCTAAAGGGTTCATATCTACAGATGAATCAAAGGTGTGCAAGCTTCAAAGATCCATTATGAATTGAAGCAAACATCTTGAAGTTGGAACATACATTTTTAAAAGATGATCAAAATATATGGCTTCGTTAAGAATAAAGAAGAGCACTGCATATACAAATAGGCTAATAGTTCAATAATTGTATTTTTTATTTCATATATGGATAATATTTTCTTAATCGAGAATGACATTCTTGTAATGCAAGAAACAAAGGTTTCGCTTTCATCCTAATTCTTCATGAAGGATCTAGGAGAAGCAACCTACATCCTTGGGATGAGGATCTATAGGGATAGATTAAAAAGATTGCTAGGGTTATCCCAGTTGGCGTACATTGATACTGTGTTGAAGCAATTTAGCATGGTAAATTCTAAGAAAGGCTATTTTTTGATAGGCCATGGAATTAATCTCTAAGAAGGATTGTTTGACAACTCCTTTTAAGAGAGAGTGCATATGAGTAGGATTCCATATATCTCGATAATGGAATCCATTATATATGCCATGATATGTATGTGACCAGATGTTACATTTTCCTAGGAGTAGTGAGTAGATACCAATTTGATCTAGGTGAGAACCATTTGAAGGTTGTAAAAACTATCCTTAAGTATTTGAGAAATACTAAGTCTAATGGTTGGTCAATGGAGATTCTGACTTGAAACTAGTCGATTATACTGACTCAAGTTTTCAATCAGACTAGGATGATAGCAAAAGTATGTTGGATTGTCTTTACCCTTAATAGAGGAGCTATTTGCTGGAAAAGTTCTAAGCAACATACTATCACTGATTTCATATGCAAGATGGAGTACATTGCAGTATCTGATATTGCAAAGGAAGCTGTATGGTTATGAAAGTTCATAATTGAGCTCTGAGTTATACCCTTCATACATGGTTTAGTTACTCTACATTGTGATAGCATTGGAACAATTGCTCAGCGAAGAAACAAAGGCACATTAGTGGACCAAGCATATTCTATGTCATCATCACCTTGTTTGAAAGATTTTGGAATGAGGTGACGTTGACCAGCAGAAGATCAATGAAAAGAAGAACCTAGCTAACCCATTTACTAAAGCCCTTGGAATCAAAGAGTTTGATGATCACAAGTGGAAGATGGGTATACTATACTATTCCAATTAGCTTTAGTACAAGTGGGAGTTATTGAGAAAAGAGTCCTAAAGCCAATCATCTAGGTTGTAGATAGTTGATCTATCTTTGTGAATGTATATGATTATAAATAAAATAATTATTAATTTTAGTAGCTCAACACTATTTGTCATCTTCCTATAAACTCTAATATGTTGAAGACCTTAGGACTACATGGATTCCATAAAAAAGGATTTATCGAGTGGTTCTTAAATCAGTTCATAACTAAATGATACATTGTTATCTAAGATGACAACGTTTATCGAGAATAGGTCATTGTGTGCCATATAGGTTGGTTGTCCTCTTAACCAAGGAGGTAGAGATATTGGTATGGCGTGCAGGTGAGTGCAAGAGTATATCTTATGAATAGTCATCAATTTTGTAGAGTACTCTGTTGTCAAGAGTATCTCACTAAAAGGGTATGGATATAAGTATCCCTCTGACCTGAGACCATCTGGTGACTTGGCAAGCAACTCATTATACTTTGGTACTGAATTACCTGGATTTCTAATCCAATGATGAAAGGTTTCTCGGTGCAGTCAAGTACTTATTAAGTTAGTGTTGAGTCAATAAGGGATTGACCACTCTAAGTTGCTGGAGTAAATGCTTGGCAATGTTTCAATTTAGCAAAACCTAGGTTTAGGTAATCCTGGTGAGAAGTCAAACGATTTAGCACATTGAGACACATTCTAATATGCTTATTTGGAGTTGGCAGTAGACTTTGAATTCATCTTAAGCATTAGGTCAAAGGGATAAATTATATGGTAACAATAGCATGGATTCTTAAACATTACTTTGCCATCATTCAACCTATTTAGATATCGGACACCATTGCTAGATGGTTGCATCGATTAGTTTAGAAAATTATTTCTAAGCTATAGACTTAGGGTTTGAACCTATGAGGTTACACACGATAAAATTTTTTGATTGATAATAATTGCTAATCGATGATTAAGAATCATTTAGTGACAAAATTATAAATATGATTAATAATTTACAATATAAAAAGTTGTAAATAAGTAAATAAATATTAATTAATTAATATTAGAAGAATTAATTAGTAATTGGATTGATAATTGGGTTGATATAATTAAGCAAAATATTTGGTCAAATTTAATTGAATTTGGTTCAATAAGATTTTACCCAATTAGGTTATTCGATAACCTAATCACTAAAAGATTATGATCTTGATTTAATTTAGATTTGAACCTAACTAATTTTTTGATTAATTAAGTTTAATTTGATCCTAATTAATTAGGCTCAAACTATTTGAATTGATCTAACCAAATTAAATTAAAATTAGAATTAAGTTTAACCAAGTCAAACTAAGAATATTGTTTCTCCTTTGTTCCACTTTGCTCTCCATGCAAAAATGAATTTTTGCGTGAAGAATCTCCTTTCCAATTAGTGTTTAGTGCCTGCCTTCCCACTTTTTGATTGGGATTAAGCCAAGAAAATTTTAAAAGGAGTTTTAATACATTTTTTAATCTAGTTTGATCGAGTCAAAATTGATCTTGAGCCCCCTCTTTTCTCCATGCCAAAATGGGTCTTTGCACGAAGAATTCTCCACGTAGAATTGGTATTTGAGCCCTCCCATCTTTCCTCAATAATTAGGATTAGGTTATTTAAATTTAATAAGAGTTTTAAGTTTAAATTAGTTCGAGTTTGATTGGATCTAAACTCTAGATTTTATCATTATATAGATAAGTCTCCTAACCTATCCAACTTCTCTCCCACTCCACACTAATTTTATATGGGGTTTGTTTTGAGATTGTGCAAAGAATTGAGAGAGGATTACCATGGGAAATAGGGAGGAGGTTTCTAAAAAAGGGAGAGAATGATTTTGCATGGAAAAGGGCTTGGGCATGAGAAGTTCTTTCTTGGCACTAGGGAGAGGGGAGAAAGAAAGGAAAAAAAAGAAAAATAGGAAAACTGGTTTTATGATATTATTTCTTCTATGACCTGATCATCCTTGTCCTTTACCTTTTCATTTTCTTGGAGGATCCAAAGAAAATTCAAAGAAAGTTTTTTAGATCAGCCATCCATAGCCTTCACAAAAAGCTAGTACTCTAGGGAAGGTGATTTCTCGGGACTTCGTGTGTTTTTTTGTAGAGGCCAAGCATCCTGTATAGCTATAAGATGACTTCCAAACTTCTACCATGCTCCATCAGTAGCGGTGTTCATCAACCCGTGACAAGGTTTGGGATATGATCCTATTTATATTTATAGATTAGATCTATAGCATGCATCGATTAGATCGATGCATGCTAATTTTAATTTTAGCATCTATACTCTATTCAATCCTATCACGATCCTATAGGGTAGGTTTTTAAAATTATTCTAATGTACGATTTAGTGGTTAAAATTATTTTTAATTTTATATGCTTTTGTTGGTATAAAAAAAATCCATGTATGAAATCCTCTCCTAGTTTTTCGATAACTTCTCTTTTCCCTCATTAGCTTCATCCACATCGATTGTGATTACACTATAAGATAGAGTTATGCCAGTTTGAAAAAAATTAAACAAACAAAAGACTATTCATTAAACAGTTTATAGGGACCTACCTTGGGACAAAGAAGCTCTCGTCACATAAAGGGCCTTCAGCCATCTCTTTAAAAGAAGAACTCCATATGGTGGGACTTGTATCAATAATAGCTCATCCACCATAATCCACTCCAATTCTTGCAATGCTAGAGGATTCAATAATCATGAAGGCTTCACCTCACCCCAGCATTTGGAGAACAGCCACGATGATGGGGAAGCCACAAAGAAGAATCATGACTTCCAACCCCACAGTTTTTCTAGGCTGACTGGGAAGCTAAATCTCTTATGGGGAGAGACATAGCACCACCCCTGAAAGGCTTCCACTTGGAATAAATAGCAGAACATCCTCACCCTGGGCTTCATGTGATGATGAACCATCAAGCTAAAATAGTCGATAATGGCTCTCTAGGCATTGGGGACCAACTATGCCGGGCATAGTTTATACCACCATAATAGGTCTGCCATT
Source organism: Areca catechu (assembly GCA_021397845.1). Classification (NCBI taxonomy): domain Eukaryota; kingdom Viridiplantae; phylum Streptophyta; class Magnoliopsida; order Arecales; family Arecaceae; genus Areca; species Areca catechu. The sequence goes on along the minus strand of CM038052.1, from coordinate 129,443,705 downwards.
ACTAAAAGCAGGGAATCCTGAGACCCGAATTCAATGACTTTTTGTGAAAGGCGACTCTCATCATCGTCCCCCTAGTGATTTGCTCATTTTTCATAGGAACCTCTTGGTGAATGCCTGCCGCAAGGATTAATGTATCCCCTGATTGGAGGACCTTCTCCTCCATCAGGACAAAGGTTGTGGTTTTAGGTGTCAAGCCTTTCTCCTCCACTCCCATGATCATCATGCATCAAAAGTAGGAATAAAGGAAAAAAGGAAGGGGGAAAGAAGGATAGGAAGACCCATTGTAGGTATCCATTGTATCCCTCTTTGACTGGTTGAAAGCTCCTCTCCTCTTTCTTGTCGCTTCATTACTTAGACGCCATAAGAATATGAGGGGCCTAACCAGCCCCCACATGCTCTTATATATATATCCATCAAAATGACCTATCTATTCCTCGAAGAAGAGGCACTGGTTTTAACCTATCAATCGTATCATGTTGGCCTCAATGAGTAATGAGTTCAGAGGAAACATGAGAAAATGGAACCTCAATCCATATTGCTCAATCTTAAAGAGCTATATGGAGAGCATAGTCGGACTGCTCGATATGAAATATTGAAGCAGTTATTTCGAGCACAAATGAACTCTAAAAGTAGTTTCTAGAAAAAGAAAAAGGCAAGGAAGCCCTCTGCTGGTGGAACCTGCTATCACTGTGGAAAGCAAGGGCACTCGAAGAAGAATTGCAAGTTATATCTTGCAAGTCAGAAGCAGGATGCTGATGATGCATCCAAAAGTTTGTACATGATACAAACAAACTTATCATTAAGTTCTTCAGCTTCTGATACATGGGTATTGGATATCATATGTGGGTCTCATATCTGCAAGTTATTGCAGGGGTTATAGAGATCCAAAAGCTTGAATAAGGGTGACTTCGAGCTATTTGGCATGAGTGGTGATCCCATTCATGCTATAGCTATTGGCACCTATCTGATGTTATTGCCAGCTGGCAATATTCTTGAATTAAAAGATTGTTATTATGTACCCAACATTATAAAGAATATTATTTATGTACCTTTGTTGTTGAAACAAGGTTATGAAATAAATATTTTGAGCCATGGGTGCTCAATCTTGTTTTCAATGAAGTTCTTTGGTTGTGGTACATTTGTTAATGGTCTTTTGATTCTATCACTTAATGATGAAGTTATGCTTGTTGAAAATAAGAAGAAAAAGAGAGATGATATAAATGTCACATATCTCTGGCATTACCGTTTCGATCATATGCTTGTTAAAAACAAGAAGAGAAAGTGAGATGATATAAGTGTCGCATATCTCTGGCATTGCTGTTTGGGTCATATTAGTGACTTTACGATAAACAAGTTGTACAAAGAAAATTTCTTTGAACCTTTTGATCATGAATCATTAGGAACTTATGAGTCCTGTCTCAAGGGTAAGATGACCAAATCTCCATTCACTAGACATGGAGATAGGGCAATTGAGTTATTAGGTCTAGTATACATAGATGTGTGTGGTCCTATGACAACCCAAGCCAAAAGAGGATACTCTTATTTCATCAGTTTTACTGATGACTTATCAAGGTTCAGATATGTGTATCTTATGAAACACAAGTCTGAAGCCTTTGAAAAATTCAAATAGTATCAAAGTATGATTGAGAAACAAACTGGGCATAGTATTAAAATCCTTCGATTTGATAGAGGAAAAGAATACTTGTTTAGTCAATTTCTAGATCATCTTAAAGACAAAGGAATTCTCTCTGAATGGACCCCTCCATATACGCCATAGTTAAATGGTGTAGCAGAAAGAAGGAACCAAACCTTGTTGGACATGGTACGGTTCATGTTGTGCTTCATAGATCTTCTAGTATCCTTCTGGAGTTATGCCCTAGATACTGCTACCCACATACTAAATAGGGTGCCATCAAAGGCTGTTAAGAGCACTCCATATGAATTATGGAATGAGAAAAGGCCAAGTTTTAAATATTTTAAGATTTGATGTTGCCCTGGTTATTCAGGAATGTTTTTGGACATAAGCTAAGTGCTAGGGCTGATAAGTGCAGGTTTGTAGGATATCCTAAAAAGGTATGGGTTACCTTTTCTACCACCCTATTGAGCAAAAGGTCTTTGTCAGTAGGCATGCCACATTCTTGGAAAAGGAGTTTATCCAAGAAAAAAGCAATGAGAGGATATTTAAACTTGAAGAAGTTCAACCTATACCTAAAACAATTCCTTAACCAGATGTTCCTAAGATTCAGGAACAACCACAACACACATCTCCTCTCCATAGGTCAGAGAGAGTGCGAAGTGCACCTCTCAGATATGGCTTTGTCATTAGAAATGATAATGAAGCTAGTATCATACAGGATGATGATCCTATGACTTATACGGAAGCTGTCACGAGTGGGGACTCTGACAAATGGCTTGAAGCCATGAAATCCAAGATGGAATCCATGTACTCTAATTAGGTTTGGACATTAATTGATCCACCAGAGGAATTAAACCCAATCGGGTGTAAATGGGTCTTCAAGAAGAAGAATGGAGCAGATGGTCAAGTAGAGACCTACAAGGCCAAGCTGGTGGCGAAAGGTTTCAAACAAAAACATGCATTGACTATGATGAAACTTTTTAACTAGTAGCTATGCACAATCCATTCGGATATTGCTTGCTATAGCTGCATACTATGATTAGAGATATGGAAAATGGACGTAAAGACTGCTTTCCTTAATGGATACCTTAAAAAAGAAGTCTATATGTCACAGCCAGAAGGGTTTGTCTCGAGTGAGAGACCAAACCAAGTATGTAAGCTTAAGAAGTCCATTTATGGATTAAAGTAAGCATCAAGGAGTTGGAACATCCACCTTGATGAAACAATCAAAGAGTTTGGTTTTATCAAGAATGTGGATGAACCATGTGTGTGAAGATAAAAAACACCGGCACCTAACATACATTATGCAACAAACAGGGCAAAGAATATGCATTTTAAAACATTTTTAAGACATGCATAGCAGAAGGCTCGGTGGATAGATCTAAACCATCTACCGATCTGCATGCAACAGGATCTAGTATAATAACCTAGCATGCATATAAACATCAAAGCAAGAGAAAACATAAAAGTACCATACCTTTTTCATAAGAGAGAAGCCAAGGAAGTGCTGTGAGAAGGAGGAGGGCGCTCGAGCCACACGCGCATTTGGCCTCTACAAGATGTCCACACCTGGGCTCAACTCTGATCAACTCCCTCGGAGTGCTAGCTCTTCGAGATCCGTGGGATGAACTTCTTCTAGGAAGACAAGAAAGAGAGCAGGAACCCCTTCCCAAAACCTCTTTCCCAATTCCTAGCTTGATTGCTAGGTAGCTCACATCCAATCCCTAAACCTCTCACAAACCCTTCTTCTTCCTCTCTTTTCTTTTCTCTCTTGCGGTTCATGTAACCTCAGCAGCCACTACAAAGACCTATATTTATAGGGGCTACCATGAGAGGGAGAAGAAGGAAGGAGGAGAGATGGAGGGAGAGAATGGAGGAGAGGATCAAGGCCATTCCAAATGGGTCTAACTCATTAAGGTAAGTATGACATTCATACCAAAAAACCTTGGAGCCAAAACTCGTTTGAATTTGAAATTCAAACTAGCTCAAAACATATCTAAGGACTCCATTATACAAGAGTTCATTACAAGAAAATATAAAATGATGGATAGCCAAAAATAAAAAAATCTTATTTATTATTAAAAATTCATATACAAATACAAAATAGCACAACATCTACAGCCTAGACGATTGGCTTTGGAACACAATTCCTAACAACTTCCACTTCGACTAAAGCCAATCAATACAGAATCTCATTCCCATTTTCTATTTACAACAATAGAACTCTTGAACTCTGATGGCTTTAGTGAAGGAGTCAGCCAGGTTCTCCTTTCCATCGATCTTTTGAAGGTTGATGTACCTCATTCCACGATCTCTCGCACAAGGTGATAGCACCGTAGAATATTCTTTGTACGGTGATGAGACTTCGGCTCTTTGGCTTGAGCAATGGCTCCAATGTTGTCATAATACATCGGAACAAGACCATCTAGGGAAGGTGCCACTCCTAGCTCGCTAAGGAATTTTCGCAACCACACAGCTTCCTTCGCTGCATCTAATGCTGCAATGTACTCTACTTCGCATACTGAGTCTGCCATAGTAGGCTGCTTGGAACTTTTCCAGCAGGCAGCTCCTCCATTCAAGGTAAAGATAAAATCTGACACACTCTTGCTATCATCTTTATCTGACTGAAAACTGGAGTCAGTATATCCCACAAGTTTCAAGTCAGATTCTCCATAAATTAGCCATTCGTCCTTAGTATTTCGTAAATACTTAAGGATGGTTTTAACCACTTTCCAATGAGCTTCACCTAGGTCAGACTGGTATCTGCTCACTTCACCTAGGAGTATGCCATGTCTGGTATAGTACATGCATGGTGTACAGATAGAACCTACTGTCGAAGCATATGGAATTCTACTCATATGCTCTCTCTCCTTAGGAGTTGTCACACAATTCCTTTTGGAGAGATCAATTCCAGTGCCTATCAGGAGATAGCTCCTCTTGGAATTCTCCATGATGAACCGTTTCAGCACGGTGTCGATGTACGTAGACTGGGACAATCCTAGAAGACTCTTAGATCTATCTCTATAGATTTTCATACCTAGTATGTAAGAGGCTTTACCCAAGTCCTTCATAGAGAACTGAGATGATAACCAGACCTTTATTCCTTGCAGTACTGCAATGTCATTCCCGATTAAGAGAATGTCATCCATATACAGCATAAGAAATACTATCATAGAACCATTATCCCATTTATAAATGCAAGGCTCTTCTCCATTCCTAACAAAGCCATACGACTTGATACACTTATCAAATCGCATGTTCCAACTCCTTGATGCTTGCTTCAGTCCATAGATGGACTTTTGAAGCCTGCATACCTTTGACTCGTCTATGGATTTGAACCCTTCAGGTTGTATCATATATACCTCCTCTTTCAGCTCACCATTCAGGAAAGCTATTCGGACATCCATTTGCTAGATTTTATAGTCAAAGTGCACTGCTAAAGAAAGCATAATCTGAATGGATTTGAGCATTACCACAGGAGAGAACATCTCGTCATAGTCAATACCATAATGTTGATGATACCCCTTGGCAACCAGATAGGCTTTATAGGACTCCACCTTTCCATCTGTGCCCCTCTTCCTTTTGAAAATCCATTTGCACCCAATGGATTTTATCCCTTCAGGTTGATCAACCAATGTCCATACATTGTTGATCTCCATGGACTCCATTTCGGATTCATGGCTCCTAGCCATGATTTAGAGTTGGACCTCTGCAACGCATCCATATAGGTGATCGTGTCCTCATTGTTCTCATCAAGTTCAATGGAATCACCATCCCGAACCAAGAAACCATAGTATCTATCCGGTTGGCTCGGTACTCTACCGAATCTCCTTAATGGTTCTGGAGTGGGCTCTAGGTGTAATCTAATCATAGCCAGTTCTATGTGGTCACTTAAATGTATTGGTTCTTCTACTTGTTGAACTTCACTAAGTTCAATCTTAGCAGCTACAGTTCCTTCAACAAGGAATTCCTTTTCCAAAAAGATAGCCCTAAGACTGACGAACAACTTTTGTTCCTCAGCTAAGTAGAAGTAATACCCCTTAGACTCCTTTCTACACCCAACAAATATGATGCAGAACGAAAATGTGGAATGCGAAAGTAATTAAAATTAATGTATTTATTTATTTATTTATTTTATATATATTTTCCGAAGTCGGCTTTGACTCAAAGGAAAGTTAAACTAAATTGAAAGAAACTATATAATAATTGAAAGCACAATTCAAAGAAACTAGATTATCATAGTAGTTCAGAAGTAAAGGATCGCTGGGGTTGAGAAACTCCCAGACCTAGGGTTTTGCTCTGAACTTTCAACAGGACAGAAATAAAGAGAAGGGAAGGATTATGTACCAGGCAGTGATCTTCACAGAGTTTGGTGGAAGGACTCTCTCGAGCAGATTGTTGGATCCTTGGATTCGGATATCTTCATAATGGATCCTCCAATACTGGCCCTTTGGCAGAGTTGGCTTCTCCTGAACTCAGGATCTGGAAAGAAGAAGAACAAGTTAAGGAACCAGATACTCAAAGAAAGGATTTACCAGATAAGAAGGACTTGAAAAAAATTGATGTTGCTGAAATCCTGATTCTCCTGGATGCTTATCTGACTTCCTCTGGGATTTGCTCTGTATTCGAAGTAGCCGATCTGGACCTGGATGTTGGTGGTCGGCCTCTACTTGGAAGAGAGGGGCCGTGAGATGATGAGGTAGATTAGGGTTTGGATGATTGGTGGAAGGAAGAAGATGATGGGCGACTAGGATTTGGAATTGAAGTGGCTAACCTAGGGTTTTGGTAGGGTTTGGAGATCTCACACCTTTTCAAGGTTCCTGTGGAACCTGGAATCACTCTCTCATGGAGCTCAACACTTGAATACAAGTGCGGAAGAGAGAAACACAAAATTGCTCACAAAGAAATTGATTTCATTCATCATTTAATTCAAGAGTTACATAGAGTTGAATATATAGACATAACAAAGAAATAAAATTTCATACACTTCCCATGTGGGACTAATAGGACTAACCCACACTTTAGGCATCAAATTCTCTTCCTAAGACTCCTTCCATGAGTGGGCATCCCTAAAACTCCAAGAAAACTTGAAAATCAGCTCCAAATGGCAGGTTATGGGGGTGTCTCCTAGTATCTCTCCATGAATCAAGGATTTTCCCTTCATAGTTTGGCTCTTTGGATACCTCCTAGTCTTGCTCCATAAGTTTAGGCTTCTTCCTTTCATGGCTTTGGCACTTTAGGAAACTTTTGGGTGCCTCCTTGATTTTCTCCCCAAGACATGCTCTCTTCGCTTTTATAACTTGGATTTTTATGGAACATTGTGGGGCACCTCCTTGATCCTCTCTTCAAGAAAAACTCTTGCCATCCTGGCTTGGTTTATCTGGAAAGAAGTTGGCTCCTCCTTGGATTGAGGTATCTTGATGGATTTCTCCCCCAAGTGGCGCATGAAAGAAGGGACCTGCTTTCTTGTGGTGTGGGACCAAGGTACACTGGATGGAGATGTGGCGCCTCCTGGACTCTGGCGTGTGGCTGGGAGTGTGGCGCCCACATGCTTGGGCCTGGGAGAAAAAATGGGCACCCTGGACCTTGACTTGATTTAAAAAAAATGGCACCAACCTGGAGAAGACCTAGACCACTACTAGGACTTGTACCGAGTCAACATGACTCAACAAAATTTAAATTGTAGGGAAATACAGACTCAAGACTAAAATTGAGTTGACCAAGTCAACCCTAATTACAAAATCAGAAAACCCTAATTCTTCGGGCAAGGTCAATCAGACATCCAAATGGAGCCCTGAAGTCTTCTTCTGAGTCTGATGCCCGCACCAATTCTCTCGGGGTGGGAGGAACTCGACCCTATCGAGTAAGGCTCAAGTTGGCTCTGGTATCTCTCCAAGAGGTCTGGATCCAAATCTTGTAGTTCTTCTCGGGAGATCCAAGAGTCATCAGAGTCTGGCTTTCCTCGCTAGCAGACCATGTATCTTTGGTATCCTCGATTACGAGTAGAGATAACCTGATCATCTAGGATCTTTTCAATCTGCTCTTTCCTCACAAGCCAGTTTGTTGGTGGACACACAGGATTGGGGTCACTCTCAATAACAGGATTAGGTTCAAAAGGCTTACTGGGAATCACAGCTGGCTCCCTGTTCTCTACTAGGTCTGTAATGTTGAAAATAGAGCTATTGCCTAGTTCTGGAGGCAACTCGAGCACATAGGCATTGGATCCTACTCTCTTCACTACTCTAAATGGTCCAGCTCCTTTAGCATGTAACTTTCTAATGGTTCTAGGAAAAAACTACTCAGGCCTTAACCTAATCATTATATAGTCTCTCTCAACAAAAGTTTTGACTCGTCTTTGAGAATCAGCCAACTTCTTATAAGTTTCATTACTTAAAGTTATTTTGGCATGAATTTCTTTATGCAAGTCCTTTACATGCTATGCAAGTGCATCAAGAGACTTGTGTGTGGGGCTAATAGTGAAATCAGATCAAGTGGTGTGTGAGGCTTGTATCCATGAACAATTTCAAAGGGACTCTAGCCTATAGACCTATTGATCAAAATATTGAATGCAATTTCAGCCCTGGACAAAATACAAATCCCAATTCCTGGTGCTCTCAATCAAACCAAAATCTGAGTCAAAGCCTAGTAAAGGGTCAAGAAAAACTAAACTAGACTGATGACGCATTCCTAAAGAATGGACTTTATTTCAAAGGAACCCTAGGTTAAACCTAACAAACTACGGCTCTCTAGGTTTGACCTTGGGTCGGAGGATGGCATGCAAAGCATGAAAACTTATCATGGGTGCCTAGTAGGTGCCATAAGGTCTTCCAGAAGTAGGTGGCAAACCTAATAGGTTCTGACACGTGGTTCACTCTAAAGACTTCGACAAAGTATACTTGGATGGTGTAAGAAGCATTGGAAGTCCTAGAGAAAGGGAGGAAATATGAGGTGGAGTCTCGAATTACCTGTTTACTAAAGGTGGTGACCTGAAGGTTTGAATGGTGATCTATGAGTGTCAACTGGTCATCCTTACGAAAGGAAAAGTTTGCTACTCCCAGGAATGGATCAAGAGATGGTTCGGGAAGTAGCCTAGGACATGTGATTGCAACAGTTAAAGTTTGTTCTCTAAGCAAATAATGATCCATTTTCTCAAGAACTGGATTGAAGAATGATTCATGGAAGGGCCTATGGATGATGACCTCAAGACTTGAAATTTGACATATGGGTGCGGAAAGGTATACTCTATAGAAGGGTAGGTCAGTCATGCGAAGGAAGGGGTCTGGGACCATAAGGAGGACTTCTACAGGACTGGGTGAATCAATTCGCTCAAGACAAGGATGTTCAACTGAGATTACGGGAGAGACCTTAGTGGCTGGGTATGAGACAAGGTCCAATTGTAAGAGGCTTGATTCAGTCATCCTAAGGAGAGGATCTACCATAGGGTGGGCAAACTTAAACAGTTCAGTGCAAAGATCTTAATTGGTACTTGGGGAATGACTGTCATTAGAGGGTATGAACTGATAGCTCGGGCTAACACTATGAGTTCTTCCTGGGGGTATTTGACTAAAGGAACCTGATTCTCACAAATCTCTTGAATTTCTGAACTAGGTCCTACCACTTGGTTGCTCTCTAAGGTCTCCTCAGGTAAGGAACCAATAGTATCAATGTCACATTCTTCAAGTTCTTCCCCCTCATATTCATCAACTAGACTCAAGCCAGCATCATATACTTCCTCGATGCCATCTTCAATAGGTTTTGGGTCAGTGGTAATCGGGTCAACTGATTCTGGGCTTGTCATACCTAACCTTTCTTCTTCATTGGTAGGCTTGGGTTCTCCCTCATTAATATCATCCTTAGGATTCTTACCACTTAGCTGTGCACAAGCAAGTCCTATGCATGGGCACTGACTAGATTTATGGCCTCTTTCTCCACAAAACCAACATTCTTGCGATATAGGAACCTGGGTCACACTAGGTTTCAAGCTAGTAGAGACCTTACTTGGGCATGGGTGTGGATCTAAATGGTTTGATCTAGAAGACTTGGGTTGTTGAGTGACTGGTCTAGAATATTGTAAGGACCTCTCATAGGCACGATCCATACTATAGATATCATGGTTAGGCTTCCTAAGGTTATGCTCGGGATCACGGTATAAGGTCCTCCTAGGCTCTTGGCATGGATGAGATTGGGGCCTATTAAATTTTGGATTAGGGGTCCAATTTTGATGTCTACGTTTCTCAAGTACTTGGACTCGGTCCCTAAGCTGGGTAAAATTCTCATGGACTTGTTCTTTACACTAGGCAACAGTAGCAGTCATATCCTGACTCAATTTTTTTATACTTTCAGTAAGAGCTCTAACCATGGCCTCTAAATCAGGTTGGGTTTGACCAGGTTGGTAGGGTACTCCATTCCGGGTAGACATGATGATGCAAGCAAACAAATCAAATGACACTCGACTGAAATGACTATGGGCTAACTAGACCTAGAGCCCAACTAGATGCCCAATTAGAGTGGCAAGCTAGCCTGTATTAACTCGAGACTCAGCCAGGCAGGCAGGTGTAAGGGGAGTGTTAGGTCCCTAAATGCCAATCCTAGACACCAATCAGTGATTGGCCAGGTAGGCGGACCAGCACACAAGCCCTTCAGGATAGAATCCCTGAACCACCATTCTAGACACTGAGTACAAAGTACACATAGAGTAACTAGACAAACTGACTCAACATTAGCCTAGACCCGACTTGTTGGTGTCCCTAGCCCACTAAGGCAAATTAAGTCTAATAAATTTTAAAATTAGGCTTAGGATCGAATGAATGGGTGGTGGTTTGGGCTAAGGAGAGGTTATCAACTCCTTCCCTTATCTTAGATGCTCAATCGCCCTTAAGATGAATTAGGAGATGATCACTCAAAAATTGAATTGCAGAAACACAGAAATAGAATTGCTATAATTTAACTCTCAGGAATTTCATGAAAACCAATAAATTACAGTAAAATTATGTAAAATAGTTTAAATTATACTGGTTCCATCAAAATAAAAATCATACAATTTGGAGTTACCTGAAATGAGAAACAATTCCTGTAACAGGGCAGTTATGGACTGAAAACAAAATGCTTCCCCCGTTTACAATTCCTGCTACGAAGTTGTAACCCAGCGGATCCCCTACACGCCCTAGGAACACCCATGGAATGGGAAGAGGAGGCTTGCACCTCGCTTCGTTCCTAGGACCGGACGTCCTGGGGAGTCTACTTCGAGCAGACAAAGTAAAAAAGAGAGACACTCAAAACATGCAAGCAAGTCAGAAACCCTAGACAGGGCTCTGATACCAAGATGATGCAGAATGAAAGCTCTGATACCAAAAATGATGCAGAACAAAAAAGATGATGCGATGCGGAAGTAAATTAATTCTTTTTAAAATGATGCAGAATGAAAATGTGGAATGCGGAAGCAAATTAAAATAATGTATTTATTTATTTATTTTTTATATATATTTTCAGAAGTCGGCTTTGACTCAAAGAAAAGTTAAACTAAATTAAAAGAAACTATATAATAATTGAAAGCACAATTCAAAGAAACTAGATTATCAGAGTAGTTCAGAAGTAAAAGATCGCTGGGGTTGAGAAACTCCCAGACCTAGGGTTTCACTCTGAACTTTCAACAGGACAGAAATAAAGAGAAGGGAAGGATTATGTACCAGGCAGTGATCTTCACAGAGTTTGGTGGAAGGACTCTCTCGAGCAGATTGTTGGATCCTCGGATTCGGATATCTTCGCAATGGATCCTCCAATACTGGCCCTTTGGCAGAGTTGGCTTCTCCTGAACTCAAGATCTGGGAAAGAAGAAGAACAAGTTAAGGAACTAGATACTCAAAGAAAGGATTTACCAGATAAGAAAAACTTGAAAAAAGTTGATGTTGCTGAAATCCTGATTCTCCTGGATGCTTATCTGACTTCCTCTGGGATTTGCTCTGTATTCGAAGTAGCCGATCTGGACCTGGATGTTGGTGGTCGGCCTCTACTTGGAAGAGAGGGGCCGTGAGATGATGAGGTAGATTAGGGTTTGGATGATTGGTGGAAGGAAGAAGATGATGGGCGGCTAGGGTTTGGAATTGAAGTGGCTAACCTAGGATTTTGGTAGGGTTTGGAGATCTCACACCTCCTCAAGGTTCCTGTGGAACCCAAAATCACTCCCTCACGGAGCTCAACACTTGAATACAAGTACGGAAGAGAGAAACACAAAGTTGCTCACAAAGAAATTGATTTCATTCATCATTTAATTCAAGAGTTACATAGAGTTGAATATATAGACATAACAAAGAAATAAAATTTCATACACTTCCCATGTGGGACTAATAGGACTAACCCACACTTTAGGCATCAAATTCTCTTCCCAAGACTCCTTCCATGAGTGGGCAGCCCAAAAACTCCAAGAAAACATGAAAATCAGCTCCAAATGGCAGGTTATGGGGGTGTCTCCTAGTATCTCTCCATGAATCAAGGATTTTCCCTTCATGGTTTGGCTCTTTTGGACACCTCCTAGTCTTGCTCCACAAGTTTAGGCTTCTTCCTTTCATGGCTTTGGCACTTTAGGAAACTTTTGGGTGCCTCCTTGATTTTCTCCCCAAGACATGCTCTCTTCCCTTTTATAACTTGGATTTTTATGGAACATTGTGGGGCACCTCCTTGATCCTCTCTTCAAGAAAAATTCTTGCCATCCTGGCTTGGGTTTATCTGGAAAGAAGTTGGCTCCTCCTTGGATTGAGGTATCTTGATGGATTTCTCCCCCAAGTGGCGCATGAAAGAAGGGACCTGCTTTCTTGTGGTGTGGGGACCAAGGCACACTGGATGGAGATGTGGCGCCTCCTGGACTCTGGCGTGTGGCTGGGTGTGTGGTGCCCACATGCTTGGGCCTGGGAAAAAAAATTGGGCACCCTGGACCTAGACTTGATTTAAAAAAAATGGTACCAACCTGGAAAAGACCTTGACCACTACTAGGACTTGTACTGAGTCAACATGACTCAACAAAATTTAAATTGTAGGGAAATATAGACTCAAGACTAAAATTGAGTTGACCAAGTCAACCCTAATTACAAAACTAGAAAACCCTAATTCTTCAGGCAAGGTCAATCTGACATCCAGATGGAGCCCTGAAGTCTTCTTCTGAGTCTAGTGCCCGCACCAAAATAGACACCGATTAGACCTAGGTCTAAGTTTGTCCATTTTCAAACGTTTTACATAAGTCGGGCACCCCCAGACCCGAAGGTGTGAAAGTGTTGGCTTACGTCCAGTCCACATCTCATATGGTGTTTTACTAACGGACTTACTTGGAGCCCTATTCAGAAGGTAACAGGCTGATTCTAAAGCATATCCCCAAAAGGGTATCAGCAGAGAAGCAAAGCCCATCATGGACCGAACCATGTCTAACAGGGTTCGATTCCTCCTCTCAGACACTCCATTTAATTAGGGTGTCCCTAGAGGCATCCATTGAGAGAGAATACCATTATCCTTAAGATATGTCAGAAACTCACCCGAAAGGTATTCACTGCCTCGATCAGATCGAAGGATTTTGATACACTTTCCAGTTTGTTTTTCTACTTCATTACGATATCATTTGAATATTTCAAATGATTCAGATTTATGTCTCATTAAGAAGACATAACCATTCCTCGAAAGGTCGTTTGTAAAAGTAATGAAATAACTGTCCCTCCCTGGCACTAACATTCATAGGTCCGCATACATCAATATGTATCAGACTTAGAATTTCATTGGCTCGATCACCTTTCCAATAAAAGGTGACTTAGTCATTTTTCCAAGAAGACAGGACTCACAGGTTGGAAGTGAACTATCTTCACTAAAATTGAGGAGACCCTCAGTTTTCAACCTATTTATCCTATTCCTATTTATATGACCTAGCCTACAATGCCATAGGTACGTTTCGCTGACATTATCTATCCTAGGGCATTTGCTAGACGTGTACATTATACTAATAGGTCACGACAGTACATAGATGCCATCACGCATTTGTCCATTCAAAATAACATAATCATTCAAAATGATTTTACAAATATCATTCTTTATTAATAGTTCATAACCATACATGGCCAACTGGCCTACAGAAATGACATTCAAAATGAAAGAAGGACAAAAATGACACTCGTTCAAAATGATATTACAGGACTCGAAAACAAGTTTATGGACTCCCAATGCCAGAACTGGAACTCGGCTTCCATTTTCCACGTTCAAGAACCTCTAGACATCCTCGAATCTTCTACTAACTTGAAGTCCCTACAAAGAGTTGCAAATATGAATTGGACTTTTGTATCCAATACCCGGTTAGTAGTATCGCAAACAGAGAAACTACAAGGTGTTATCATATAAATACCTTGTCTAGGACCATCCTGCAGCTTTCTCTTCTCGGACCTATTCGGATCAAGGGATGCAATATAAAGAGGATAGTTCCTCTTCCAGTATCCCTGCTTCTTGCAGAAGAAGCACTCTGCTCGACTCTGATCAGCCTTCACTTTCTTGGCCTGACTGGGCCCAGAAGCACCAAGCACCTTTTTCCCTTTATTATTTTTCTTCTTCTTCCCATTCCTAAAGGGACGACGCCCTCCCGAAGAACCTCCCACTAGATTCACTACCCCTTTATTCAACTGGTGGTCTTTCTCAAAGTCTGCAGCAACCCCAATAGATCGTGGTAGTTGACTACAAGCTTATTCATTCTGTAATGATCGAGAAAGTCTAGATAGGAAGAAGGGAGAGAATTCAGTATCGCATCTTTTCCAAGCTGTTCATGCAATGGACATCCAACTTTACCTAGGCGCTCAATCATCTCGATCATGTACAGTACATGATCAGTGACTGAGGCCCCATCATGCATCCGCGCGTTGTAGATAGCATAGGAGACCCTGTACCTCTCAATGTTGTCTGGTGTTTCGAAAGACTCCTTCAACCTTTGAAGGATTTCTTTCGACTGGGCTTCCCGAATTTATGACTGGGCTTCCCGAATTTATGACTGAACTCATCGTTCATCGTAGCCAACATGATGCATCAGATAGTGGTCCTGTCAGAGAGTCACTTCTGATAAGTGTCTCTGACCAAACCCCGAGCATTGGCAGCAGGGATCTCAAATGCCGGATCTGATATCACATATAGGATCCGTTCATGCTTCATGACAATCCTGAGCCTTCGATACCAGCTATCGAAGTTGGGTCCATTGAGCTTCTCATTGTCAAGAAGAGATCGGAGTGACAGGTTGGAAGACATCTGAAAAGAAAATCAAAACTAATTAGTGTATATGAATAATTAATCTAAAGACATAGACTTTAGTCTAAAGATCCCTCCCACTATTTTGCATAGATTGGTAGCCTCTACCTCCAATCCGAGGAATTACTTTAATTTCTTAGTGGGTATTAGAGTCCAATAGACAATACATGAGCCCAACTTTGGCTGGCCCACCCATGAATGTCTAAAGGTAGGTTCTTCAACCGATCACTTCTCCATGTAACCTCTAGTAATTGGGTTTTGCCCAAAGGAGCACTTCAATTAGCCTTTGGGCCTCCTATTGAAGGTCCTGGTTTGGTCCAACTATTAACATGACAAAATTCAATACTTCTAACTAATGAATGGTCAAGCCCAACATTGGCTAGCCCACCTGACCACCATTAAGAGAGTCGCACTGAGCCATCATATTAGGAACAGCAATTCCAATAGCTCGATGAACACCCAATCTTTGGATCTGCCGATGAACACCGAACTAATGGACACATTACTATCCCACTTGATGGAAGGCTAGGACTTGGTTATCCCTATAACTTTGTCCTTTTAAGGACCTAATAATTTAGAGGGTTTTAACTTTAATGTGATAGATGAAGAGAAGAGAAAACATTGGATCAACCTCCCACTGACCATATCAGCAATCTAGGATGGTTACACATAACAATGATCCATGGGCACCTAAAATCAGTCAAGACTGATTAACCTTGGGTGACAAGGGTTAACACGAGTCAATGAGCTATCTAATCAATCTTGATTGACCACATTAGCCAGGTAAGTGAGATCATGGGTTGGGTTCCGTCATTAACCGTCTTGCCTTAGACACCAACAGAGTTGGCCAAGTAAGAGGTAGCCCCAAAGAACCATGATCAAGCAAAATTTTTCATCAGACTCGATTAGACTAAATTAAAGACTCAGGCTTCCCACTGAGCCATAAATTAGATCCATTTAGATTATGGACTAATCAATCTAACTATTAGATAGATCTAGAGAAGAAATCCTAACTCAACATTTGATTAGATTAGTTCTCTAATAAGTCCAATGCATCTAAACTTAGGTCTAACCCAATTAAGGACCTAATAAAAGCTAATCCATGACCCTTAAGGCTTATTGAAATGACTTAAGATCTTTGAATCATATTCCTAGAGTTTTTAGTCAATCTTAATTCAAAATTAAGTTCAATAACCTTAAAATAAATTAAAACAATTTTAATTTATTAGTGTAAAATAATTTTGCAACAAAATAAAATTTGAATTCACTGTTTAAGCATTTCTACAGCCAAGTATTGTCACTTCAAGAGCAAGAGTCGACTCAAGGCCTAAGACAGGGAACAGAAAATAGAACAACATGTTTTCTGGCACGCCTCAAGTGTCGACACTTCAAGGGTCAAGTGTCGACACTTCAAGGGTCAAGTGTCGACACTTCAGGCTCAAGTGTCGACACTTCAAGGATAAGTGTCGATACTCTAGCCTGTCTTAGAATAGAAACAGAAACAAGATCTCAAGAAAATTTTTCAATGAGTTAACACTTCAAAAGCCAAGTGTCGACTCACAGCCTGAGACAATGAAAAATAGTGATTTCAAATCAAATGTTTCTCCAAACATTCAAGCAAAATCGATAAAAAATAACTCTTAGATCTTACCTAAAGTCGTTTTATGATCATGCTATTAGATTAAAATATTTTTAACCTACAAATTTTCTTTCTTCTTATTTTTCTTTTCAAGAGCCAATCACAGTGGCACCCCTACACACCATAGGAGACCCCATTGAAAAGGAAGAGAAGGTCTTGTAGCCCTACTTCTCTCCTATGACCGGATGGCCTGGTGAAGCACTCAATCCAAGTACTTAAGAAGAAAGTAGATGTTATTAGCATGCTAGCATCATTATACGACAAAATGAACCTATTGCTCTAATACCATTGAAGGTGGAAAACACCTACACCTAGCATACATTATGCAAAAAATAGGGCAGAGAATATGCATTTTAAAATATTTTTAAGACATGCATAGCGGAAGGCTCATTAGATAGATCTAAACCATCTACCGATCTACCCGCAACAGGATATAGTATAATAACTTAGCATGCATATAAAAAACAAAGCAAGAGAAAATATAAAAGTACCATACCTTTTCCACAAGAGAGAAGCCAACGAAGTGCTGTGAGAAGGAGGAGGGCACTCAAGCCACACACGCGTCTGGCCTCTACAGGATGTCCACACCTGGGCTCAACTCTGATCAACTCCCTCGGAGTGCTAGCTTTTTGAGAAACGTGGGCTAAACTTCTTCTTCCAGGAAGACAAGAAAGAGAGCAGGAACCCCTTCCTGAAACCACTTTCTCAAGACCTAGCTTGATTGCTTGGTGGCTCATACCTAATCCCTAAACCTCTCACAAAACCCTTCTTCTTCCTCTCTTTTCTTTCTCTCTTGCGGTTCATGTAACCTCAGCAGCCACTATAAAGACCTATATTTATAGGGGCTAACATGAGAGGGAGAAGAAGGAAGGAGGAGAGATGGAGGAGAGAATCAAGGCCATCCAAATGGGTCCAAACCATTAAGGTAAGTATGACATTCATACCATAATGCCTTGGAGCCAAAACTAGTAAGAATTCAAAATTCAAACCAGGTCAAAACCTGCCCAAAAAACTCTCACAAAATCCTCTCAGATTTATGCTCGTCATAGAAAGTGTCGACACTCGAAAACTGCCAAGTGTCGACACTTCACCAAGTGTCGACACCTGCAAAAATCCAAGTATCGACACTTGGAGCAAAGTCAATCATATTGACTTCGGATGACGGCAAATGATTCTCAATCATTGATTAGCCTAAAAGATCAGACATAAATTCTTTATGGTGTGTGACCCCATAGGTTCGAATACTAAACTGGTATCACTGGAATATTTTTAGTACCAATCAAAGTCTTCATCTAGCAATGATACCTGACGTCCGGATAGGTCGAAGATGCAGAGCACCTTACAAGAACTTCTGGCATATGGTTGCCACATAATTCATTCCTTTGAGCTTACAATGCTCAGGATGACCTAGGGTTCAACTGCCAACCCTAATTTGGTATATCCAGATGATGTCTTAACATCACAAGTTCTGTGACTCCTCACAAGAACTACCCTGGCCAAGGTTTTGTTGAATTGAGACATAGTGAGTCATTCACTCCAAACAATTTTGAGAGGTCAATTCCATCTTGATCCACCACCGCTCCATAAGTACATGACCATATCCAGAAACCTTCCATCACTAGATTAGAAATCCAGGTAGTCCGGCACCAAAGTATAGTGAGTTGCTTGCAAGCTGCCATGGTGACCTCAGGTCTGAGGGACACATATATCCATATCCCTTCACAAGCAACCCTTTGGCAGAAGGGAGCTCTGCAGATGGTCATGTTCAGTGAGATGTCATATATTTCACTTGCATGTCACACCAGTGTTTTCACACTCCTTGGTTAAGAGGATAACCAACAAATATGACATAAAACAATCAATACTTGATACATCGTCGTCCTATAACAATGCATCCTTTGGTTGTGAACTAGTATAAGAACTACTTGATATTCCTCTCTATATCAAAACAAAGTAGTTCTAAGGACTCCATCATACAAGAGTTCATTACAGAAAAATGTAAAATGATGGACAACCAAAAATAAATAACTTTTATTTATTATTAAAATTTATATACAAATACAAAATAGAACAACCATCTACAACCTAGATGATTGGCTTTGGAACACAATTTCCAACAGTGTGTACAAGAAGACAAGTGGGAGTGCCCTTGTTTTCTTGGTTTTGTATTTTGATGACATACTTATTATTAGGAATGATATCCCAATGTTGCAATCGATCAAGTCTTGGCTATCAAAGTAGTTTTCCATGAAGGATTTGGGAGAAGCATCCTATATACTAAGTATAAAGATATATAGAGATAAATCTAAAAAGATGCTAGGCTTATCCCAATCTAGGTACATTGACTTAGTGTTAAAGAGATTTAACATGGAGGGAAGTAAGAAGGGTTACATGCCCATGAGTTAAGGCATACACCTATCTAAAAGGAGATGTCACCAAAGACTTTAGAAGAAGAGATAGGATGAATAAAATCCTTTATGCTTTGGTAGCGGGATCGATAATGTATGCCATGTTATGTACCAGGCCTGATGTTGCTTATGCCTTGGGCATAGTGAGCAGATTCTAGGTTAATCCAGAGGAAGATCATTGGAAAGCTGTAAAAAATATTCTTAAGTACCTAAGAAGGACTAAAAATATTTTTCTTATATATGGGGATTAGAATTGAAATTAGAAGGCTATACAGATTCTAGTTTCTAATCTGATCCAGATGATAGTAAATTCAAATCAGGATATGTCTTTACTCTGAATGGTGGAGCAGTGAGTTGGAAAAGTACCAAGCAGCCTACTATAGCTAACTCAATATAAAAGGTAGAATACATAGCTGCTAGTGAAGCCGCTAAGAAAGTAGTTGGATGAGGAAATTCATCATAGAATTGGGCATAGTTCCAGCTATTCAAACAACTAGTACCAATTTTTTGTAATAACACTAAAGTTGTTGCACAAGCTAAGGAACTGAGGTCTCACCATAAATCCAAGCACATCTTGAGATGCTTCCATCTCGTTCGAGAAATCATTGAAAAAAATGAAGTGGTAGTAGAAAGAGTAGACACAAAGAACAACATAGTAGACCCATTCACTAAGGCCCTTCCACTACAACAGTTAGATCACCATTTAGATTGTATGGATATTAAATACAAGGGCAATTGGCTTTAGTGCAAGTGAGAGATTGAAAGAATTATGCACTAAAAGCCAATCTTGTATGGGCAATTTTGTAATCTTCCAGCTCATATATGACATCAATCATTATAAAGGCATTTTTTGATTCCTCATATGCTGTGTCTTATGCTTTTTATTATAGGATTATGATGGACCCCATAGATTAGGGCAATAGAATTGGGTCATGATGAAGTTCATAACAGTGAGACCTAAGTTCCTATAACCCTAATTTAAAATGTCATAGCCATTGGATCATCGATTTGGGGATCGATGTTTCCAGAAAGACTAGCATATCCTATGTATGCTCAATAAAGAGAGGGGTTGGTCTCACAACCACTTGTGTAGGGATGCTAATACAAGGATATGGGTGCTCATTAGGGTATGAGTTCACTGAACTGATCTAACAAGAGAACATCAAATGAAAGTCTTACTTACTTGTCAAAAGGAATGTTCTCTTAGTGGGAGTTGTGCATGCAATCCTTAGACCTGAGACTACCATGGTACCTTATATACATGAACCCATACTTTAGTGCATACTCATTCGTGATAATTAGGTCATGTACGGGGTGCTTCTGGGCATGGTGGATTGTGTATGAAGGTAATGAGTAGGTCAACAAGGAATCAATCACTCCCGGTAAGGGGAGTAGTTATCCCATGTGATCTCCTCGAATGATGACTCAAGAAATCTTTTATCAAAGTATGATGAGATTGGATAGGGTTTCTAATCTATTATCGATCAAGTCTTCACTATCGAATTGAGATTTAAAATGATTAAGTGTTAGGATTTGACATTTATCCATGCCCATCACTTAATCAGGATAAAGGAAGATCGAAGGATTGAATTGCACGGTAACATTCCACTAAAGGGTATTTTAGTAATTTTTACTAAATTCTTAATCTTTTGGGTAGGCATGATAGGTTGCTAGATGTCAATCATGTCTTTTAGGTATTCATGAACCAATTGGATTGGTTTCATGAGTCAATTTGATAGATAGTTCGAATGGCAACTTAGGCTAGCTCAATTTAACCTAATTAGGTCAATCGAGATCGATGGTTCGAATTGGCATGGGCCTAGACCTATTGCTGGCTAGATTTGGAACCCAAAGGGTCACACACATTAGGTAATTGGCCAAGGATGTCAATTGGATTTTTATTAGGGTCATGGGATCCTAATTGGCTAGCTAATGAACATACTAGCATATGTTGGCTAGCCCAACTCCTAACCTAATTGGATTGGGTCCAGTTGCTTGCTAATTAAGCTAACCAATTTAAGAGGGACCTAAATTGGATTGTGTCTTAATTAGGATAGGAAGTTTAAGATTTTATCTGATTTAATTAGGACATGTATTGCCATTTGGATAAGAGTCCAAGTTGGCATGGACTCATGGGAGTCTCTTTGCATGCGCTAAAGAGAGGGAGCGCAGAAGGACAAGAGTCCTTCTATAGATGAATCACAAATGCAGATTCAAGTGGGCCCCTCTTCCCTCTTATCACCATGCCCCTTGGGAATAATTTAATTAGGATTTATATGAGGCATTGGCATGATAACGCGTGGAAGGGAGACGCGCACAATGAAGGGATGCGACCCTTCATTTGGTGCGACATCTGAAAGCAGAGTCCTACTTTAAGCCTCTTCATTTCTTCTCACATTTGCAATCAAAAGTCATGCCTCTTGGCCTTTAAATGATCTATAATTGCCATGTGGCAAGTGGGGAATTCGACTGGAAAGGAGAAGGGACCGTGATATGCCTTTTGGCGCATGAAGGGATATATCCTGATAAATCCATTCAACCAAAAGACTTCTTTTCATTTGAAAAAGTCTTATCTGTTGGCTGATGGATAGACATAGCACACATCTCTTCTCACTCTATAAAAGGCATGGTAATCTGATGCCTAAGCACTCAATTCCATCGGAAGAACTACCACCTACTACTTTCTCTCCCTCCCCTTAAGACAAAGCTTGTCCTTTTAAGACAAGGCTTTTTGTTCCAAGACAAGGCTTGTTTTTAAGACAAGAGCCTAGGGAGAAAATTAGGAGGGGTATCATAGATCCAAGAGAGGATTTAGAGAGTGTTCAGAGTGCCCTACAGGAGGGTAGGGACTCCAGCAAAGGAGAAAGTCCAAAAGGCTATCAAAAAGAGGCCTAATCAAACAGCAACTGTCATAGGAGTTCTTCCTTGGGCCAGCTCCTATGTGGATCACCTTGGGAGGGCATGTGCTTATGTATCTCTTAGAAATATAAGAATATAGCATTCCAGGTGTTCATCTATAGCCCTAAAGTTTTGATTTATTGATTGTTATGCTCAAGGGGTCCTAGGATTTAGGGTTCTGGCCGGTTAGGGCTTTCAAAATAAATTTTTTGAAACATAGTTTTTCGCTGCGCCCGGCCTAGGTAACCCAACATAGGCCACCCCACATCTTTCTTCTTTCCAAACCCTAGGAATCCCATCCTTCTTCCCAACTCATGGCCACCCCTCTCTTCCATCTCCAAACTCTAGACCACCATATCCCTTCATCCAAAGCCCTAGGCCACCCACCCTTTCTTCCTCCAAAGCCCTAGGCCACCCCTTCCTTCCTCCAAATTACCTGGCGCATCCACTCCTCTAGGCCACCCACATCAGTGCCCCGGATGTCTTCCTCCTCCAAGATGCCCCTCCACATCTAGGCATTCATCATCCTTCAGGCCACCTGCATCAAAGCACCCCTCCTCCCTTTTCTTTACTTCCCACTTTCCCTTCATATTTTCTTTTACTACTTTATAGATCTTTAATCACTGGTGTTTGCATGATTCCTCTAGTACTACGCCCTGCAGAGCTAAGAGTTCAAGGGAAAATTAGCCTCTTCATCCAGGCACATCCTTCGAGGTCCTCTTTGATAACTGAACCGCCAGCCAGGAGCCAAGAGTTCAAGAAAAAATTAGCTTCTTCATCCAGGCACATCCTTCGAGGTTGATGATCCCACTGCTTTCACGAGAGATCTTCATTGCCAGGTATTTCAAACATTTCCCATCTCTTAGATCTGTTTTGTTGAAGGTAGATCGAGCATGTTCCAATTAGGGTTTCTTAATCCTAGAGATCCTTCTTTCTTTCTCTCTTTTGAGAGATAACTTTATGGGGTTGTAATTTTGAACATTGTAGAACCTCTTTGCATGTTCCTTAACATGTTTTGGGAATCAAGCCACTTTAAACTCTGATATCATACTCATATTAATCTGAACTTGATTTCTTCTTTATGATAATCACTTGCATGCCCTATGTCCCTCATCAATTTTGGTATTAGAGCCTAGGATAGGACATGTTCATGCTTGGTTTCTAAACACAAAACCCTAAAAAAATCTGCATGCTAAATTCTGCATACGTAGTCAAAACCTAGGGCTTATTTTCTATCAAAACCTATCTATTTTTCATTCATCTTTGTATCTATTAATCACATAATTAGAACTCTTAATTATGTACTTTTATTTTAATTTTATGATATGAAAACAAAACAAAATTCTACATGAAACCCTAAAGTCTACCATTGCTGAAATTTCTGCACACCTAGTTTAGGGCTGAAATTGCTTATATTGAAACCATCAAACCTAGATTTTTTTACACTTAATTAACTGACATTAATCCATATTAAATCTTCCATCTGCATACAAAAAAAATAGAAAAAAGTTTTAATTTAATTTCTGCAATTTCTTCACTTAGTTTCATGTTGCATATCATGTGTGCATGCATAATTAACTCATCTTAAGGGCACTTCCACTCTGTCAGATAAAGGAAGGATTTCATTACCTTTTCTTGGCCCAAAATAACTATCCTTTATTCAAACCCAAGCCTTAATTAAAATCAAGTAGCAACCTAATTGAGCTAGGGACCCCAACAAGTCCAGTTCGTGGTATGGTAAGAAAGCTAGTGCACTCATCCTCTAATTATCTCTTGAATCTGGTGTCTAGGCCAGAGGTCTAGAGGCAAACACCCTAAGCAGAGCTATGGTTACTTAATTAGGACCTTGCGAGAGTAGGGAGAGCCTCAGACACTCCCATGTCTTACCATGCTAGTGGAAAGGATAATTATTGAATTGATTGTAAGTTAAGCTAACTCATTCTACTTGGGCTGCTAGGTCTAGTAAACCCTAGAACGATATGTGTGCTTATTGCAGACCACTAGATTAGGAGTCTAACCCCACCAGTCTCAACTCCAACCCAGTCTAACCATGGAACCTAACTACGAAACTTATCTGAAGACCATGACTGAATAAATTATCCAAATGAGTGCCCAACTGTGCAATAGGTTTGACCAAATGGAGACACGTATTGGAAACCTAGAAAGGACTAGAAAGATCCATGCCAAGCCTAAATTTGAGACACCATGTCCCACACCTCCCAACCCTAGGAGAGCCCCATGCCATGACCCAATCTGTGAGCTTAATCCAAGGAGACCCAATTATGATTTCATGGACTAGGATGAGAGAGCCTTTAGAAACATTAGGTTAGAAGCACCTACTTTGGAGGCGATTTTGATCGTAAGGGTTACATTGATTGGGAAAGAGGTATGGACTAGTACTTTGAACAGGATGAGATGATCGAAGAGAGGAAATATAAGTTTGCCAAACTTAGGTTAGTTTGCTAGGCTAGACTATACTGGGGGAGTGTTAAAAGAATGACTAGACAAAGAGGAGACATTCTCATGGCTACCTGGAGAACCATGAAGAGCAAACTTAGGAAAAAGTACCTACCCATGTCCTATGTGTTGGAAATTATGTTCTAAAGCCAATCGTCTAGGCTGTAGATGGTTGTGCTATTTTATAATTGTATATAATTTTTAATAAATAAAAATTATTCTTTGGCTGTTCATCACATGTGCATTTTTCTGAAAATAACTCTTATATGATGGAGTCCTTAGAACTACATTATATTTGATATAGAGAGGATATATTAAGTAGTTCTTAAACTAGTTCGAAACCAAAGGATACATTGTTATACGATGATGATCTATCAAGTATAGGTTGTTGTATCTCGTATTGGTTGGTTGTCCTCTTGACCAAGGAGTGTGGTGACACTGATGTGACATACAAGTAAAATGTGGGACATCTCACTGAACGTGACCATCTGTGGAGCTCCCTTCTGCCAAAGGGTTGCTCACGAAGGAAAATGGGTATATGTGTCCCTCAGACCTGAGATCACCATGGTAGCTTGCAAAGCAACTCACTATACTTTGGTGCCGGACTACCTGGATTTCTAATCTAGTGATAAAAGGTTTCTAGGTACAGTCAAGTACTTGTGAAGCAATGGTGGATCAAGATGGAATTGATCCCTCCAAATAGTTTGGAGTGAAGGACTCGCTGTGTCTCAATTTAGCAAAATCATGGCCAATGTAGTTCTAGTGAGGAGTCATAGAACTTGTAAGGTTGAGATACAATTTGGATGAACCAAATTAAGGTTGGCAATCAAACCCTAGGTCATCTTCAGCATTATGAGGTCAAAGGGATGAATTATGCAGTAATCATATACCAGAGGTTCTAGAAAATTACTCTACAATCTTCGACCTATTCGAATGTTGGGTATCATTACTAGATGAGGACTTTGACTGGTACTGGATGTGATCAAGTGCTACCAGCTTAGTGTTCGAACCTATGGGGTCACACACCATAGGGGTTTCTATTTGTTCTAAAGGCTGATCGATGATTGAGAATCGTTTGCCATCACTAGAGGTCAATGTGATGGACCATGTTCAAAGTGTCGACACTTGCAAGTATCGACACTTGGCTATGACAAGCAAAAATCTTGGAAAGATTTCTAGGAAGGTTTTGACTTCAAATTTGAATTCGAATTTCAAAATCTAGCTGGTTTTGGCTCCAAGCTTTCATGGAATGATGGTCATTCTTGTCATTTAAGCTTGAAACCTATTTGGTATAGCCCTCAACCTTCTCTCCCAATCACTCCTTTTTCATTCTCACTCTCATGGTTGCCTCTATAAATAAGAGTTGTTTTAGGGCTACCAAGCTGGATGAAACCGTTTCATGTTGAAGAGTTTCCTTGCTGCTAAGATTATAAGAGGGAAGAGAAAAGGGGCTTGTGAGGACTAGGATATTGGGTGTGTAAATACCTAGCATACAAGTTAGGTCTTGGGAAGAGAACTAGTTAGGAAGGGTTCCATCTCTCCTCCTCGTCTTTCGAGAAGAAGAAGATCAGCCTAAAGGTTCCTAAGGAGCTAGCACTCCAAGGGAGTTGATTAGAGTCGAGCCCTGGTGTCAACTACCCATTGAGGCTAGACACGTGTGGCTCGAGGGCTTTTTCCACAACATCCTTCAAAGGTTTAACGATATGGTATCTTTATATCTTTGGTTCTTTTTTTACTTTTGATGTTTATTGCATGCTATTTTATCACATTATCATACTAGGTCCTATTGCCGGCAGTTTGGTAGATCATTTTGATCGATCTACCAAGTCTTCCGCTGATTTTATTTTAAAATAGTTTTAAAATATCTTTCCGTCATGCATGCTCTCCTACATTAATTTTTCACCTACACTATGAGCCCATGGGACCCATAACCAATCAATCCGAACCCATATCCTAAGAGCCCAAGGAACCCATAACCCATCGATCCGAATCCATGTCCTATGAGCCTAAGCGACCCATAACACATCGATCTGAACCCATGTCCTACGAGCCCAAAAGACCCAAAACCCATGTCCTATGAATCCAAGAGACCCATAACCCATCGATCCAAACCCATGTCCTATGAATCCAAGATACCCATAACCCATCGATCCGAACCCATGTCCTATGAGCCCAAGGGATCCATGACCCATCGACCTAAACCCAATAGGATTAGTGATGCAGGATGGGGATGCAAGGGATGAACATAAAAAAAATAGTAGATTAAATAGAATAATGAATTTCAGACTTTTTTATGAATTTTTGTTCCCAAAAAGGAGATGTAGAATAGACTAGGAGGTGATGCAAAGATCAAAACTACTACCCACAGATTTAGAACTATCAAAGGGATAAAAAATAGGACCCTAATATTAAGAAACCAATAATTAGGGATTGTTCAACTTCAATAAAATAGATCTGGGAGGAGGGTTGGGCTCAAGTACCTGGCAATGATGTTCTCCTTAGCATAGACGGGGTCTCTCAGCACTCTGGATCAATGCTTGGATGATGAAGCCTTGTTCTCGCAGATCCGTTGACTTTTTATCTGCTAGTCTCGAGGCAAGAAAAACCTTCTTCCTGGGACTGTTTCACTAGAGGGATCCTGTAAATGTAAAGGGTTAGGATGGTAGAAGATCAGAAAAATAAATTAGGGAAGTCGGAAGAGAGAAGAGAGCAGGATATGCTGGTAGCCTAGATAATTATATGGGCATCTGGATTGGAGGGGCCGACTTGGGGATTGATGATGATGCCTAGGGCTGAAGACTTGGTAGCCAGGAGATCTGGGAATGCCTAGATGAGAGGGGATGGGGCAAACAGAGGTTTGTTAGAAGTTGGTGTTGGTGGCCTAGGGTTGATGGAAGAGGGTGGCGGCCAAGAAGAACAAGGATGAGAGAGGGGGTGGCAGCCTTGGGCTTGAGGGCATCCTAGGGTTAGATGGAGTATGGGTGGCCTAGGGTTTGTTGGGATGAAGAGAGATGGGGGTGGCTTGGGTTTGTAAGAATGCTAGGGCTTGAAAGAAAATAGGGCCTCACACCCACTCCCTCATGGAGGTCGATGTTCTCAAAGAACAAAGGTAATTAAAAATACTCAAATATTATTCATCAAAAGTTATTCATTACATGGAAGAGGGGGTGGATATTTATAGATTCACCCAGGTTCCTGGATTCCCTGATAGACTAGAATTACAAAACTTGAGGGCCAAGAAAACTCTCTTGGGCTAGGGTAGATTGACTCCTCATGGGCTGGGACGCGTCATCCTCTTGGGCTTGGACCTTGGGGATGCCAATCCTTGTTGATTTGTGCAGCACTCCATGTAGTCTTGGTAGCCTCCATGTGGACTGGTGCATGAATTCCTTGTGGGTTGGGGAAGGCTTGGGGTGCCAACTTTATACTGGACTGGGAAAGGCCTGGGGCGCCTACTAAACTTGGGTTGAGAGGGGCGCCAACCTTGGGCTTGACTGGGGTAGCAAGAAAGGGCCTAGGCACCTAGAGGGCTTGAGTAGGGGCTCAGGTGCATGAAGTCAAGCTCTGGTTAGGAGGGGCTGGTGAATCTCCTGGTATAGTAACTCTCCTCTTGTATGAAAATTACAGGACTCATTGGACTGAAACAAGGGACTCATTTGACTAAGTCGACTTAACTAGACTCAGTTGTCTCACTTAATTACAGAACTCATTCTTCAATATAGGACTCAATTGACTCACTTTAGTATAGGACTAGAGTGACTCAATACTAAAGGACTACAGGACTCAAAAAGACCTAACTAGAAATCCATAATGAGCTCAG
The DNA here is from genome assembly GCA_021397845.1 of Areca catechu. Classification (NCBI taxonomy): domain Eukaryota; kingdom Viridiplantae; phylum Streptophyta; class Magnoliopsida; order Arecales; family Arecaceae; genus Areca; species Areca catechu. The sequence continues at coordinate 129,415,590 of CM038052.1, read as the reverse complement.
TAATCTCTGTCTGATCCAAGTGCCTGCAATAATTCTCTCGGGATGGGAGGAACTCGACCCTGTCAAGTAAGGGTCATCTTGGCTCTCATACTCTTCCAATATGTCTGGGTTGAAGATTGCAGATCCTCTCGAGTGATCCATAATTCTCAAATTCTGGTCGACCTTGCCATCGAACCAAGTATCATTGATAGCCTTTGTTCTGGGTACTAATGGCTTGGTTGTCTAGGATATGCTCAATTTTGTCTCTTCTCTGAGGCCAATTTGTTGGTGGACACTCTGGGATGGGCTCGCTCTTAAGGGAAGGATTACGTCCAAATGGCTCACTGGGAATTGTTGCTGGCTCCCATACTCTGCTAGGTTTGAGATATTGAAGGTTGAATTAATGCCTAATTCGGGTGGTAACTTGAGCACATAGGCATTAGGTCTAACTTTCTTTATCACTCTAAAGGGTCCATCTCCATGAGCATGTAGTTTCTTCACAATCTCTGAAGGGAACTGGTTAAGCCTAAGCCTAATCATTACATAATCCCCCTCAGTAAATTCTTTAACTCTTTTTCGGGAATTAGCCAAATTTTTATAAATTTCATTGCTCATATTAATCTTTTGACTAATTTCCTTATGCAAATCCCTAACATGCTATGCAAATGACTTAGTTGACTCAGAGACTCATGCATGTATGGGCAAGGGATTAGGTTTAAGGGTATGTTAGGCTTATAACCATGGACAATTTTGTATGGGCTCTTGCCGTGGACCTATTGACTGAACTGTTGTAGGCAAATTTGTCTCTAGGTAAAAGAATGTTCCAATTCCTAATGTTCTCACCTACAAGGCATCTCAGCAGGTTTCTAAGGCTACAGTTCACTACCTCGGTCTGGCCATCGGTTTGAGGATGGTAGGAGGTGGAAAATTTAAGCTTGGTTCCTAACAAGTGCCAAAGGGTCTTCTAGAAGTAATTGGTAAAACGAACATCCCTATCAGACACTATAGTTTTAGGAAGGCCATCTAACCTAACCACATGATTAAGAAAGAGCTTGGCCACCTTGGAAGCATCAAAGGTCTAAGAGCAGGGTATGAAATAAGCCATTTTGGAAAACCTATCGACCACAACACAGATGGAGTCATGTTTCCTTAGGATCTTAGGCAATCCTAACACAAAGTCCATACTAAGGTCTTTCCAAGGGCGGTCAGGTACATGCAAAGGAGTATATAAGCTAGTGTTTTTCTTTTACTGTTTGGCAACAGCACAAGTTCGACACCTGGACACAATATGGGCAACATCCCTTTTTAGGCTTGGCTAAAAGAATTGGTCCTCTACAGCTAAATGGTCTTGTTCCTACCAAAGTGACCAGCTAGACCTTCTGCATGGGTTTCCCAAACTAAAAACTCCTAAAGTGAAGTCCTGGGAATGCATAACTTGTTTTCCTTGAAAAGGCAACCATCTTGGAGGGTGTACTCACTATGTAAACTAGATGGTCCTTATCTCACAGATTGGAAGATTTCACTGAAGTCAGGGCAGGTTCATATTCTTCTTTCAGTCGGTTAAACCCTATACTTCAGTCCTAACAGAATTCAAGTGCAGGGCATGGCAGCTAAGGAAATCGCTACCTTATTCTCAGTACCAGCACGATGTTTCAGCACAAAGGTATAGGCTTGAAGGTCTTTACCCACTTAGCATGCTTAGGGTTCAGTTTCTTCTGGGAGTTCAGGAATCGAAGTGCTTCATGATCAGAGTAAAGGACAAACTCCTGGGATAGTAGGTAATGTCTCTAGTATCTAAGAGCTTGTACTACCACATAGAATTCCTTATATAGGTTGAGTACCTAAGTTTAGCCTCATTGAGTTTCTCACTAAAGAAAGCTATAGGGTGACTCTCTTGGCTCATTACTCCTCCTATGCCTACTCCCGAAGCATCACAAGCAACCTCAAAAACTTTGGAAAAATTAGGTAACCTCAGGATGGGTGCTTGGGTTATTTTCTCCTTAATCTCTAGGAAGGCTCTATTGACAGCTTTGGTCCACTCAAAATTCTCCTTCCTAATGCAGTCGGTGATGGGTGCAGCAATGGAACTAAATCCTTGAATGAAATGCCTATAGAAGGTGGCTAGACCATGGAAACTATATACATCATGAATATTAGTAGGTACTGGCCACTAAACTATGGTCTTAACCCTTTCTGGATCAGCTGAAACTCCTTCGGGGGTCACTACGAGTCCTAGGAAGATGACTCAATGGGTCATGAAATCACACTTCTTTAAATTGGCATAGAGACTCTCTTTCCTAAGGTTTAACATACTTGTCTAATGTGGTCCAGATGGTCTTCCTTAGTCCTACAGTAGATCAAGATGTCATCAAAGTAAACCACTACAAATTTGCTAATGAATACTCATAGGACTTGGGTCATGATCCTCATGAAGGTGCTAGGTGCATTGGATAATCTGAAAGGCATCACTACCAATTCATAAAGCCCATCCTTAGTTTTGAATGCGGTTTTCTACTCATCCCTAGGTCTGATCCTAACCTAATGATAGCTGCTCTTAAGGTCAATCTTTGAGAAAATGGTTGCACTGGCCATCATGTCTAACATGTCATCCAAATGAGGGATGGAAAACCTATACTTCATCGTAATCTTATTTATGGCATGACTGTCGGCACACATTATCCAAGTTTCATCTTTCTTAGGGGTGAGCAAGGTAGGTACATCACATGGACTTAGGCTCTCCCTAATAAATCCTTTTCTAAGGAGATCTCTAACCTATTTCTGCAACTCTAAATGTTCAGTTGGGTTCATCCTAAAGTGTGGGAGGTTGGGCAGGGTGGCTCCTGAGACTAAATATATGGCATGTTGATGCAAGATGGCTCTAAGAATGCTAAATATGCAGGAAAAATAGTAAATTAATTTTTTTGTGATTTTTATAATTTAGGTTTGTAGGCTAAATTCCAAAGTTAAGTAAAGAACTAGCAAATAGGATAGCAATGCATAGAATCATCATGATCGCAAAGAACTCATGCAAGATAATAGGTAGCCAGGACTTGAGAGTTGAGAAACTCTTAGTTTAGGATATCTTATCTTCATCAAAATAGATATCAAGAGAAGGAAAGGTTTCTTACCAGTCAGAGATTGAAAACTTTGCAGTGGAAAGGATTACTGACACTATGATAGGAGCCTAGATGAAGAAGCTTCAGTTCCTTGAATCAAATGGCTGATCTGGATCCGGTCTGAAGGCAAGGAAAGCCTCCTTTAAAGAGGTGAAACATCTCAGGGATCCTGCAAGCATCAGTGGTCAATCAAAACAGCAATTAAACAAAGGAATAAAAACTAGGATTTAGAATTGAAAGAAACTAGGTTTAGGTGTGGATGTCCTGGGGAAGAAGCAGTTGCTTGACTGGGATAGCAGCTAGGGCATCTTCTTATGGGTATGGCTGATCTCTAAGGATGTAGATGGAAGCTAGGGCAGCAGGGTTTTGACCAAGGGACACAAGGAGAGCATACAAGAACAAGAGAACCAATACTAGAACACCAAACACAAAGCAATTACTCAAAATTCAGCAAGGTTGCATTCATAAGAAAAAGTTGATTACAAGAGGGGGAGGGCTGGGGTATTTATAGAGTTTCCATGCCCTCTTTAACTAGGGTTACACTTAGGTTACAAGTCCTCTATCTAGTTAGACTACAAGTCCTTTCCTAGCTAGGTTAGAAATACAAGGCTTAAAAGGATTAAAAAACCCAACTAGGTAAGAATAGTGTTAGTCTTCTCCTTCTTCACTTGGGCTTGGACTTGGTCAACATCTTTGGATGCTTAATCCCTCTTTGAATGGCATGTTGGGCTTTGGGGCAGCAAGGGGAGGTTGGCCATGGGCCAAGGGTGCATGGGCTTGGGCCTCCTAGAAGTTGGGGTGCCTTGTCCCTTGGGCTAGCATATTCCCGGTATTAAAATGGAAATCTTGGTTCTTCTTGCTTGGGCTTGCTTCCTGGGATTGAATTTGAAGGCCTGGAGTGCTGGGATAACTTGAAAAACATGGGCTCCTGGCATATGGAATATTCTGGAAGCATCTGGAGGGAATCTAGCATCTGAAATGGTATTGGAGGGAATCAGGGCACTTGGATGTCAATTGAGCTCCCCTAAGTTGATGTAACTGCATTTGGCTCTAGAATGAGGTCTGGTGGAACTCCAAAATAGTATAGCCTCATCTCTTGTACAAGAAGTGGACTCATACTATACTCATACTAATGTACATGACTCAATGTATTGAACTAGGTTGAGGGTTGAGATAAATCAACTAACCTCAACTTATTACAGGACTCAATTTTAATTGATTATAAAATTCTCAAAATTTTGACACATGACTAAGTAAACTAAATAGGGCCTAGTAATCTGTGTCTGATCCTGGTGCCCCCACCAATTCTCCTGGGGCTGGAGGAACTCGACTCCATTAATTATGGGATAACTTGGCTCTCATAGTGCTCGAGTAGGTCTAGGTTGAGGCACTGTAGATCCTCACGGGTGATCCACGAGTCCTCAAATTCTGGTCGACCTTGCCACTGGACCAAATACCTCTAATAGCCTCTATTTCGGGTACATATGGCTTGATCATTCAGGATTCTCTCAATCTTTTCCTCATTATTTGGCCAATTGTATGTGGTTGCTCTGGGATGGGTTCACTCACAAAGAAAGGGAGTGGCTCAAGGGGCTCGCTGGAATCACTACTGGCTCCCTATACTCTACAAGATCTAAGATGTTGAAGGTGAAACTAACGCCTAAGTCTGGTGATAACTAAAGCACATAGGCATTGGGTCCAGCTCTCTTTATTATCTTAAATGGGCTAGCTCCACGAGCATGAAGTTTCTTTACGGTCCCTAGAGGGAACCGCTCAGGCCTAAGCCTGATCATCACAAAATCTCCTACAGAAAATTCTTCATTTTTTCCTTTAGAAATTAGCCAAGTTATTATTTAGTTCATTACTTAGGTTCAGTTTTTGACTAATTTCCATATGCATATGCTATGCAGAGGTAAGTACAGGTGTAGATGATTCAAGGTTGTGAATTTATTGGACTCAACTAATACTTATTAGACTCGACTAAACTTTCCTATCAAAGAAAATTTTATCAGACTTTCTAGGGTCTAACCTAACACACTATAGACTCTCTAGTTTGACCCTAGCATGGCATGCACATGAAAATTTACTATGGACTCTTAGTAAATGCCATAAGGTTTTTCAGAAGTAAAATGCAAACATGACAGGCTCAATGAATGAATGTAACATGCAAACTCCTATAAAATGTAATTGTTGCCCAGGTGGCTACCCAAGAGGGGGTGAATTGGAATTTAAAAATTTAAAGCAAGAAATATGCTATTCAAAATCCGTTGCAAGTGGTAGGTACTGTGATAGAGTTATAAAATGCAGAAGCTAAATAGAGTAGAAAAAGAACAACATAACACACCAAATTTATAGTGTTCGGAGCAACCCAGCTCCTACGTCGACTACCCAAGATACCACTTGGGATTTCCACCATATCACACCCGATACAGTGGGATTGTTTTATAGGATCACAATCCAAACCTCTACACTTTGGTTTTACAGGATTACCAAAGAAAACCTGACACCCATTGGTTTTAAATAGGCTCACCAAAGAAACCAACTTGGTTTTCATAGGATCACCAAGAACCTATATTGTTTTTCAATCGGGCTCACCAATAACCCAATAATTCAAAGATTGAAATGAAAATAAATGCAATATAAATGACAAACTCAAGTTGTCGGATAGTTGCCGATGTAGCTCGTTGGAAGTCCACTTGAATGCACTTGAATAAGCTTTAATGACTTCAGTGGCTTCTTCTAAAGATGATTCAAGCTTTAGATCAGAGTTGTTGAAGGCTTGAATGCAGACTTGAATGCTCTTTTTCTTGGGTTGGTTGGATATTCAATAAAGCTCTCTTTTCTTGAAGAACTTTCTTATTTTTTTTCAAGGAAGTCCAAATCCTTCAAATTTAAAGTCTTCCATCATCCCAAGGTAGTTCTAGCTATTGTAGACCATTGGGGAATGATTTTGACCGTTGGAGCACTTTTGAGCATTCAAAAACAAATTATGGAAGTAGTCATTAAATACCTGAAAGCGATATTCAAGTCAGCTCTTTATAGCTCGGGTCACCTCGAAATTGAATCTTGAAAACTTGAACTCGAGGAGTCGGCTCCTTTCAGCTTGGGTAAGCTCTTCTTTTCAGGTTCGGAAACCATACTCTGGAAGAGTCGGCTCAATGCTGTTCGGGTCGGCTTGCTTTCTCAGGTTTTCGAAATTAGGTCTGGCAGAGTCAACTCTTTCTATGTCGGGTTGGCTCGGCTGACTGTTCTCAGAAACCTTTAGGAAATGGACTCTGGAGGAGTCAGCTCGGACTGATTCCAGTCGACTCGGATTCGCTAGAGTCGGCTCACTTTCCATCGAGTCGACTTGGATTGCTGCGTTCTAGAATCCTTGCTGCATGCCAGTAAGCAGAGTCAGCTCTTCTTTTCTCGGGTCGGCTCGAGTGTCATCTTCAGGATTTTTAATTTGAACTTAAAGAAAACTCTCACCAACTCTTTTTACAATTTCACACAAACCAACTCAAAACAAAATCTAAGGCACACACACTTAAAGAAGTAACCCTTTTTACTTGATTTTTCTTAGCATTTTTGAGTTGGTTCTTCTTTACAATAACACTTACAACACAACTTAAACAAGAAAGTAAAATGTAGGAGTTGAAGTTTGAACATGCTATACATCCTACAAAAACTTGTCAAACGCTTGAAGAGTTGTCAGTAATAAATATGCATGCTCTAATATTTGGTTATCATCAAAATCACTTATGGGTCAACAATCTCCCCCTTTTTGATGATGACAAAATACTGGGCATGAAAAATCAGTAAGGCAATTACATGTATATAGTATTTGAAATATAAATATTCACATGTAACAGATCTGATTGGATTTAAAAGAAAATCAGAGCTTAACAGATGATATTACTATATATCATCAAAGTGTTAAACTCGTCATGCTTCGTAATATTATAATTAGCACACTACATGGAGTATCAGAGAGTTAAATATGCAATTATGATTAGAGTAATGGGATTAATTTTGAATAAAGTCAGAGCAATATCATTCAAGAGAAACTCCCCCTTTCTCTAGATTTTAAAGTAATTTAAGCAGTGCTATTATTTTTTTGTTCTCCCCCTTTTTCATTACACTTTAAGAATAGTTGATAAGGAACTAATTTCCCATTCTTTTCATATTTTTCATAATTCTCCTCCTTTTTGTCAATCAATCAAAAGGTGATTTCAAATAAAGCTCAATTTTAAATAGATTGAGAGTCTTTAATATTTGTTTGAGATAATTTTACTTTCTCATACTTGAAATTCTAATTAAAATTTCATCATAGTAAGCGCAATTTCTAAACAGAAAACATTCATTTCATTAAGAAGTTTGCAGGACTGAAAGTAAGGCAAGTGTAAAAATAACAATTCGAACAAACATTCATTTCAGAAATACAACCAGAAGACTAACTACACAACTTATTCTTCTCCTTCCTTAGATGAAGAAGAGGAGCCTACCTCTATAACTCTATCAGAGGTCTTAGTTTTCAGGGGTTTAAACCTTAAATCCCTGAATCTAGTTCTAACAGGGCTCTAAAAACTTTGGTCTTCTTGGCTTTTGGTTTTTTCTTGGTCTTGGTAGGTTTAGGTAGATCAAATGAAGGAATAGGAATGTCAAGTGACTCTTTGATGATATGTTCAGAAACATCTTCAGTGGGAGCAGTTTCCTTCTGGGATTGCAGTAGAATGCTTCTGATTTCTTCCTTGAAATCCTTTATTTCTTTTTCCACTTTTTGCTAGTGAAGCTCTTGTTCAGATTTCAATTCTTGCAATTTAATGTCAACTGACTTTCTGATTTCTTCAATTGCAGAATTCGTATGATCTGTTAAAGAGTTGGAGATAGTTTCCATCTTTTGAAATATCAGATTTTTGAGTTCAGATGGAGTAATCATAGTGTCTTCAGTCCTTTCTTCAGCAGCAACCCAGCTCCTACGTCGACTACCCAAGATACCACTTGGGATTTCCACCATATCACACCCGAATACAGTGGGATTGTTTTATAGGATCACAATTCAAAACCTCTACACTTTGGTTTTACTGGATTACCAAAGAAAACCCGACACCCTTTGGTTTTAAATAGGCTCACCAAAGAAACCCAACTTGGTTTTCATAGGATCACCAAGAACCTATTTGGTTTTACAATCGGGCTCACCAATAACCCAATAATTCAAAGATTGAATTGAAAATAAATGCAATAATAAATGACAAACTCAAGTTGTCGGATAGTTGCCGATGTAGCTCGTTGGAAGTCCACTTGAATGCACTTGAATAAGCTTTAATGACTTTAGTGGCTTCTTCTAAAGATGATTCAAGCTTTAGATCAGAGTTGTTGAAGGCTTGAATGCAGACTTGAATGCTCTTTTTCTTGTGGTTGGTTGGATATTCAATAAAGCTCTCTTTTCTTGAAAAACTTTCTTATTTTTTCATTAAAGGAAGTCCAAATCCTTCAAATTTAAAGTCTTCTATCATCCCAAGGTAGTTCTAGCTATTGTAGACCATTAGGGAATGATTTTTGACCGTTGGAGCACTTTTGAGCATTCAAAACAAATTATGGAAGTAGTCGTTAAATACCTGGAAGCGATTTCAAGTCAGCTCTTTATAGCTCGGGTCACCTCGAAATTGAATCTTGAAAAACTTGAACTCGAGGAGTCGGCTCCTTTCAGCTTGGGTCAGCTCTTCTTTTCAGGTTCGGAAACCATACTTTGGAAGAGTCGGCTCGATGCTGTTCGGGTCGGCTTGCTTTCTCAGGTTTTTGAAATTAGGTCTGGCAGAGTCAACTCTTTCTATGTCGGGTTGGCTCGGCTAACTGTTCTCAGAAACCTTTAGGAAATGGACTCAGGAGGAGTCAGCTCGGACTGATTCCAGTCGACTCGAATTTGCTAGAGTTGGCTCACTTTCCATCGAGTCGACTTGGATTGCTGCGTTCTAGAATCCTTGCTGCATGCCAGTAAGCAGAGTCGGCTCTTCTTTTCTCGGGTCGGCTCGAGTGTCTACTTCAGGATTTTTATAATTTGAACTTAAAGAAAACTCTCACCAACTCTTTTACAATTTCACACAAACCAACTCAAAACAAATCTAAGGCACACACACTTAAAGAAGTACCCTTTTTACTTGATTTTTCTTAGCATTTTTGAGTTGGTTCTTCTTTACAATAACACTTACAACACAACTTAAACAAGAAAGTAAAATGTAGGAGTTGAAGTTTGAACATGCTATACATCCTACAAAACTTGTCAACGCTTGAAGAGTTGTCAGTAATAAATATGCATGCTCTAATATTTGGTTATCATCAAAATCACTTATGGGGTCAACAATCTCCCCCTTTTTGATGATGACAAAATACTGGGCATGAAAAATCAGTAAGGCAATTTACATGTATAATAGTATTTGAAATATAAATATTCACATGTAACAGATCTGATTGGATTTAAAAGAAAATCAGAGCTTAACAGATGATATTACTATATATCATCAAAGTGTTAAACTCGTCATGCTTCGTAATATTATAATTAGCACACTACATGGAGTATCAGAGAGTTAAAATATGCAATTATGATTAGAGTAATGGGATTAATTTTGAATATAAGTCAGAGCAATATCATTCAAGAGAAACTCCCCCTTTCTCTAGATTTTAAAGTAATTTAGCAGTGCTATTATTTTTGTTCTCCCCCTTTTTTCATTACACTTTAAGAATAGTTGATAAGGAACTAATTTCCCATTCTTTTCATATTTTTCATAATTCTCCTCCTTTTTGTCAATCAATCAAAAAGGTGATTTCAAATAAAGCTCAAATTTTAAATAGATTGAGAAAGTCTTTAATATTTGTTTGAGATAATTTTACTTTCTCATACTTGAAATTCTAATTAAGATTTCATCATAGTAAGCGCAATTTCTAAACAGAAAACATTCATTTCATTAAGAAGTTTGCAGGACTGAAAGTAAGGCAAGTGTAAAAAATAACAATTCGAACAAACATTCATTTCAGAAATACAACCAGAAGACTAACTACACAACTTATTCTTCTCCTTCCTTAGATGAAGAAGAGAGCCTACCTCTATAACTCTATCAGAGGTCTTAGTTTTCAGGGGTTTAAACCTTAAATCCCTGAATCTAGTTCTAACAGGGGCTCTAAAAACTTTGGTCTTCTTGGCTTTTGGTTTTTCTTGGTCTTGGTAGGTTTAGGTAGATCAAATGAAGGAATAGGAATGTCAAGTGACTCTTTGATGATGTTCAGAAACATCTTCAGTGGGAGCAGTTTCCTTCTGGGATTGCAGTAGAATGCTTCTGATTTCTTCCTTGAAATCCTTCATTTCTTTTTCCACTTTTGCTGGTGAAGCTCTTGTTCAGATTTCAATTCTTGCAATTTAATGTCAACTGACTTTCTGATTTCTTCAATTGCAGAATTCATATGATCTGTTAAAGAGTTGGAGATAGTTTCCATCTTTTGAAATATCAGATTTTTGAGTTCAGATGGAGTAATCATAGTGTCTTCAGTCCTTTCTTCAGCAGCAACCCAGCTCCTACATCGACTACCCAAGATACCACTTGGGATTTCCACCATATCACACCCGAAATACAGTGGGATTGTTTTATAGATCACAATTCAAAACCTCTACACTTTGGTTTTACATGATTACCAAAGAAAACCCGACACCCTTTGGTTTTAAATAGGCTCACCAAAGAAACCCAACTTGGTTTTCATAGGATCACCAAGAACCTATTTGGTTTTTCAGTCGGCTCACCAATAACCCAATAATTCAAAGATTGAATGGAAAATAATGCAATAATAAATGACAAACTCAAGTTGTCGGATAGTTGCCGATGTACTCGTTGGAAGTCCACTTGAATGCACTTGAATAAGCTTTAATGACTTTAGTGGCTTCTTCTAAAGATGATTCAAGCTTTAGATCAGAGTTGTTGAAGGCTTGAATGCAGACTTGAATGCTCTTTTTCTTGTGGTTGGTTGGATATTCAATAAAGCTATCTTTTCTTGAAAAACTTTCTTATTTTTTCATTAAAGGAAGTCCAAATCCTTCAAATTTAAAGTCTTCTATCATCCCAAGGTAGTTCTAGCTATTGTAGACCATTGGGGAATGATTTTTGACTGTTGGAGCACTTTTGAGCATTCAAAAACAAATTATGGAAGCAGTCGTTAAATACCTGGAAGCGATATTCAAGTCAGCTCTTTATAGCTCGGGTCACCTCGAATTGAATCTTGAAAAACTTGAACTCGAGGAGTCGGCTCCTTTCAGCTTGGGTCAGCTCTTCTTTTCAGGTACGGAAAACCATACTCTGGAAGAGTCGGCTCGATGCTGTTCGGGTCGGCTTGCTTTCTCAGGTTTTTGAAATTAGGTCTGGCAGAGTCAACTCTTTCTATGTCGGGTTGGCTCGGCTAACTGTTCTCAGAAACCTTTAGGAATGGACTCAGGAGGAGTCAGCTCGGACTGATTCCAGTCGACTCGGATTCGCTAGAGTTGGCTCACTTTCCATCGAGTCGACTTGGATTTGCTGCGTTCTAGAATCCTTGCTGCATGCCAGTAAGCAGAGTCGGCTCTTCTTTTCTCGGGTCGGCTCGAGTGTCTTCTTCAGGTTTTTATAATTTGAACTTAAAGAAACTCTCACCAACCTTTTACAATTTCACACAAACCAACTCAAAACAAAATCTAAGGCACACACACTTAAAGAAGTAACCCTTTTTACTTGATTTTTCTTAGCATTTTTGAGTTGGTTCTTCTTTACAATAACACTTACACACAACTTAAACAAGAAAGTAAAAATGTAGGAGTTGAAGTTTGAACATGCTATACATCCTACAAAAACTTGTCAAACGCTTGAAGAGTTGTCAGTAATAATATACATGCTCTAATATTTGGTTATCATCAAAATCACTTATGGGGTCAACAATCTCCCCTTTTTGATGATGACAAAATACTGGGCATGAAAAATCAGTAAGACAATTTACATGTATAACAGTATTTGAAATATAAATATTCACATGTAACAGATCTGATTGGATTTAAAAGAAAATCAGAGCTTAACAGTGATATTACTATATATCATCAAAGTGTTAAACTCGTCATGCTTCGTAATATTATAATTAGCACACTACATGGAGTATCAGAGAGTTAAAATATGCAATTATGATTAAGTAATGGGATTAATTTTGAATATAAGTCAGAGCAATATCATCAAGAGAAACTCCCCCTTTCTCTAGATTTTAAAGTAATTTAGCAGTGCTATTATTTTTGTTCTCCCCTTTTTCATTACACTTTAAGAATATTGATAAGGAACTAATTTCCCATTCTTTTCATATTTTCATAATTCTCCTCCTTTTTGTCAATCAATCAAAGGTGATTTCAAATAAAGCTCAAATTTTAAAATAGATTGAGAAAGTCTTTAATATTTGTTTGAGATAATTTTACTTTCTCATACTTGAAATTCTAATTAAAATTTCATCATAGTAAGCGCAATTTCTAAACAGAAAACATTCATTTCATTAAGAGTTTGCAGGACTGAAAGTAAGGCAAGTGTAAAAAATAACAATTCGAACAAACATTCATTTCAGAAATACACCAGAAGACTAACTACACAACTTATTCTTCTCCTTCCTTAGATGAAGAAGAGGAGCCTACCTCTATACTCTATCAGAGGTCTTAGTTTTCAGGGGTTTAAACCTTAAATCCCTGAATCTAGTTCTAACAGGGGCTCTAAAAACTTTGGTCTTCTTGGCTTTTGGTTTTTTCTTGGTCTTGGTAGGTTTAGGTAGATCAAATGAAGGAATAGGAATGTCAAGTGACTCTTTGATGATATGTTCAGAAACATCTTCAGTGGGAGCAGTTTCCTTCTGGGATTGCAGTAGAATGCTTCTGATTTCTTCCTTGAAATCCTTCATTTCTTTTTCCACTTTTTGCTGGTGAAGCTCTTGTTCAGATTTCAATTCTTGCAATTTAATGTCAACTGACTTTCTGATTTCTTCAATTGCAGAATTCATATGATCTGTTAAAGAGTTGGAGATAGTTTTCCACCTTTTGAAATATCAGATTTTTGAGTTCAGATGGAGTAATCATAGTGTCTTTAGTCCTTTCTTCAGCAGCATCTTCATCTTCTTCATAAATGGTAGCAGCAACCTGACTAGGCATCTTTTTAATCCATTTTCCTTCTTGTAACTTGTAACCCATTCTTTTTAGTGAGTTGAAGGAGTATATATCAAAGTGATGTAGTGGCTTGCCTATTTCATTTGACAAATCAATTCCTGCCTCTTCAAATAACAGAGAGAAAACCATACCATAATGTAGACATGCCTTGACCTTTCTTGCTGCTTCAGTCATTTGGATCATCATTATGTAGGGAAGGTTGAGAGGCTCTTCTTTGATTAGATATCCCATGATGATCATGTCCTTCTCACTGACCCGTCGAAATGGCCATTCTAGGAAGGAAAGTTCTATTGATCATACTGTGCAGCAGCCTCATTTCCCTTGACAGTAGATTGTCTTGAACATGTCAGACCGTGCTCACTTCCTCTTTTTCCAAAATGAGTTTCAGAATGTGCTCCTTGTTCGATAGAAGAAGTTCAGTAGCACCAGTTGTTGGCATTTGTAGCAGCTTGCTCAATCTTTCTTCATTAATTATAACTGTTTTTCCCCTGACAACTAATTCCAAATAAAATTCTTTAATAATAATATTTTTATAAAATGTCCATACCAGTGAAGGGTGGGTCAGTATGTCTAAAGAACATAAATGCTTCCACCCTTGGCTTTCTATCTAATATCCGATTTTCATTCCCAATTCCTCTAGGAAATGTGATCTCAGGTGATCCTTCTGCAGTGACAGGTCGATTGATCATTGAGACTGCTGCCCGGGAGGAGTTCTTCATTTTTGTTGGACTGGAGCGAACCTTTTTCTCTTTTCCCTTTTTTCTCCTGCATCTATACTGCGATTACTTGATTCACCGAGTTGAAGAACTTTCTTCATAGATTTTCGAGGAGCCATTGCAGAGGAATCAAAGGATTTTAAGCTTTAAGGAATGATTTCTATGAGAATGGTAGAGATTTTGAGAGATGTAGAGTGTGTTCAAAATAAGGTGAGGGAGTGAAGTACTAAAAAAGGACATATCAGACTTTCCTAAATAGCGATTTCCCATCTTTTGAGTTGGCTTGCTCTGCCCTAAAAATACAAGTCGGCTCGACCAGAGTGAACTCAAAACAAATAGAACAACGAGTCGGCTAAGCACAGACTTAGTCGGCTCGACCAAAGCAAGAGCAAGAAATACAGATATTTGAGCCAGCTCAACCAGAGCAAGAATGCTCAAGTCAACTCGAACAGAAACTTTTCAAAAGAGATTAAATGGTCCAATAGTTTAATTCAACTACACTGAGAAATTCAAGGAAAGTTGTTCAAAAATCATGAATAAATATAGGAGGATTTCTAGATAATTTTTCCTTAGGTTTACTAAATTTTAGAAAGGATAACATAGCCCTAATTCTCCTCTAAGCAACTCAAATCTATCCTGATTTAGTGGCTTGGTAAAGATATCAGCTAGTTGTTTTTCCGTAGGTATAAACTCTAGTTCTATATCACCATTCAAAACATGGTCTCTAATAAAATGGTGTCTAATCTCTATGTGCTTAGTCCTATAATGATGAATAGGATTTTTAGATAAATTTATAGCACTTGTATTATCACATTTGATAAGAATTTTCCATTGTGAAATACCAAAATCCTCTAGTTATTGTTTAATCTATAACACTTGTGCACAACAACTCCCTGCAGCAACATACTCTGCCTCAGTAGTAGATAGTGCTACCGATTTTCGTTTCTTGCAGTGCCATGAGATTAAATTCAACCCTAGAAATTGACAAGTACCGCTAGTGCTTTTTCTATCTATTTTACAACCAGCATAATCAGCATCAGAGAATCCAATTAAATTTAAAGATGATTCTTTGAAAACAAAAGACCAAGATTACTTGTACCCTTCAAGTATTTTAGTATCCTTTTAACAGCAGGCATATGTGTTTCTTTAGGATTACATTAAAATCTAGCACATACACATACACTATACAAGATGTCTGGTCTACTTGTAGTTAAATATAATAAGGATCCTATCATACCTCGATATAGCTTTTGGTCAATGTTGGATCCACTTTCATCCTTATCCAATCTGCAGGATGGGCTCATGGGTGTGTTCATTTGTTTGCTTGTCTCCATACCAAACTTTTTGATGATTTCTTTGGTGTATTTGGATTGGTTGATGAAGATCCCTTCCTTTGTTTGTTTTACTTGAAGTCTGAGGAAGTAGTTTAGTTCACCCTTTAGGCTCATTTCAAATTCTCCATGCATTAACTTCGCAAATTTTTTACAAAGACTTTATTAGTTGCACCAAAGACGATATCATCAACATAGATTTGTACAACTAATATATCATTGTTTTTCTTTTTAATAAATAGAGTTTTATCTACATTTCTTGTTGAAAAATTATTTTCAATTAAGAAAGTGCTAAGTCTATCATACCAAGCTCTAGGGGCTTGTTTCAAACATATAAAGCTTTATTGAGTTTAAACACATGATTTAGAAAAGCATGATTTTCAAAACCCGGTGGTTGTTCTACAAAAACTTGTTTGGCAATAAAATCATTTAAAAATACACTTTTTACATCCATTTAAAAAAGTTTGAAATTCATGTAGCAAGCAAATGCAAGAAGTAATCTGATAGCTTCTAATCTTGCTACAGGTACATAAGTTTCATCAAAATCTATACCTTCTTCTTGACTATATCCTTTAGCCACAAATCTAGCTTTGTTTCTAATAGCATTTCCTTGTTCATCTAATTTGTTCCTATAGACCCATTTGGTTCCGATAATTGGGTGGTCTTTAGGTCTATCAACTAATGTCCAAACCTTATTTCTTTCAAACCTGGTTCAATTCTTCGTGCATGGCCATCATCTAGTTTGGATCATTTTCTGCTTCTTCTAAGGTATGAGGCTCTATTTGAGATACAAAGGCTAGGTAATCATGTGCAGTCCTATATGCAGACCTAGTCCTTATACCTTGAGAAGGATCATCAATAATTAACTCTTTAGGATGGAAAGTAACGTACCTCCATTCAGTCGGTAGATTAGTATGATCCTTACTTACCATTTCTTCCCCTTCTTCAATTGGTTTTTCTTGAATACTTAGTTCTTCCATCTCTTTTTGAATGGTACCTGCATCATTATCAATACACTCATCTGTTCTAGACAGTGAAGGATTAGTTTCATCAAATATAACATGCATTGACTCTTCAACAGTGAGAGTTCTTTTATTAAAAACCCTATATGCCTTGCTATATAGTGAATAACCAAGGAAAATGGCTTCATCAGATTTAGCATCAAATTTTTCTAGATTATCCTTACCATTATTAAGCACAAAGCATTTGCATCCAAATACATGAAAATATTTTATATTGGGTTTCTTTTTATTCCAAAGCTCATAGGGGTTTTCTTCAAGATAGGATGGATCAAAACATGGTTTAAAATATAACAAGCAGTGTTCACCGCTTCTACCCAAAAATACCTTGGAAGATTACCTTCACACAATATTGTTCGGACCATTTCTTTTAATGTCCTATTTTTTCTCTCTACAACACCATTTGTTATGGTGTTCTAAGAGCAGAGAAGTTGTGATCAATGCCATTTTTAGAATAATAATCATCAAAAATTGATTTTCAAATTCTGTGTCGTGATCACTCCTAATTGAAATTATAGAAAGATTTTTCAAATTTGTAACCTTTTTATGAAATTTTCTAAATACTTTGAAAGTTTTGTCTTTGTGTGTAATAAACAAAACCCATGTAAATAGAGAAAAATCATCTATAATCACAAGGGCATATTTCATACCTCCTAGGCTTGTGGTCCTAGTTGGTTCAAATAAGTCCATGTGAAGTAGTTCTAAGGGTCTAGATGTTGAAATCAGATTTTTGGATTTAAATCTCCCCCTTGTTTGTTTACCCATTTGGCATGCATCACAAATATGATCAAAATCTACTTTAAACTTAGGCATGCCTCTAACAAGATTTTTGGAAATTAACTTGGTAATAGTATGCATGCTAGCATGACCCAATCTTCTATGCTATAATAAGCAAGACTCCTTGGTTTTAACATTCATTGCAACTAGACTGGAGCTACTTGACATGGCAAGATCATTTAGATCTACCACATAAATATTTCCTAGTCTATGTCCAATGAATTTGCTGCTAGGATCAAGAAAGTTTGTTACTATACACATAGATGATTCGAAGATAACTTTGAAGTCTTTATCACACAATTGACTAATATGCAATAGATTGTGCTTCAACTTATCTACTAGCAATACATTTTCAATGAAAGTACAGGAGATTATTTTGATCTTATC
The DNA here is from genome assembly GCA_021397845.1 of Areca catechu. Classification (NCBI taxonomy): domain Eukaryota; kingdom Viridiplantae; phylum Streptophyta; class Magnoliopsida; order Arecales; family Arecaceae; genus Areca; species Areca catechu. The sequence goes on along the minus strand of CM038052.1, from coordinate 129,398,082 downwards.
AATTTCAATTATTTTTTCCTTGCCATTGCTCCAAATGTAACCATATCTCCTTCTTTCATTTCCAGGGTGATGAATTGATCCTTGTCACCCATCATATGCCTTGAGCAGCCACTATCGAGATATCAGTTTTTCTTTGATTTATGGCTGCAAGACATTCCTGCAACAAAATTAAGGAGTGCTTTTAGGTACCCAAGCTAACTTGGGTCCTTTCGGGTTAGCGAGTTGGTTCCTTTGGGAACCCAAATCTTTCTTATATTATGGACATTTCTAATTGTATTGCAGTTAAAAGCTTTATGTCCTAATATTTTGCAAGCAAAACATTTGATTCTAGAATTTTGAAATGCTTATATTTTTGAAATTCTAGATGCATTAAGTGCAGAAATAGCAGGTGTTGCATTTAAATTCTTAGAAACATATGAAGCAGATTTTGAAATGGAAATAGAGTCTTTTGTAACAAAAGTTTTATAAGAAGTTAACTTGGGAACAAAGTCTTTTTGTTTCACAAAAGTAGTAGCTGAAACATAATTTGAATTTGAAGCATTAAAACCTATTCCAGCTTTATTTCCAGAAATTCTTTGTTCTTTAAGAATTAACTCAAGCTTATTAGAAGACAAAGTTAATTTTTCAACAAGTGGCTTGAGTTTTTCTACCTCCTTCTTTAGCTCATTGTTTTCTTTTAGCAAAACTTTATTTTTATCATTCAATTCATTATTCTCATTTTTCAAATCATTGCATTTTTCAGAAAAGATGTGAAGTTCCTTTTTCAGTAAATTGTTCTTTTCCGAAACTTCATTTTTCTCTTTGAGTAAAGAATCATTGATATGCTTTAGTGATCTAATCTTTACTCCAGCCTTTTTAAATTCAGATAGTAAATCATGGAATGCAGAATTTAATTCTTCAAAAGTAAATTCAATCTGAGTATCGGGGGAATTTACCTCATCCTTGAGACCCATTAGAAATAGATTTGCTATTTTCATGGTCTCTTCTTCTTCAATTGAAGTGGAGTCTTCACTATCGCTCCACGTTGCAACCATTACTTTCTTTTTCTTCTTTTTGAAAGATTTCTTTAGTTGAGGATAATCCGAATGAATATGCCCCGGTTTCTTACATTCATAGCAGGTGGGGAGTTGTTCTTTATCTTTATCTTTGTCCTTGTCCTTTTCTTTTAAACGTTCTCCTTGTTTATGGAATTTTTTGTTATACCTTCCTTTCTTCTTTCCCATAAACTTTCTGAATCTCCTCATGACCATTGTGATGTCTTCATCTTCAAGATTGTCTTTGGAGGAGGAGGAGACACCTTCAATTTCTTCATTATCTTTAGATTCTAATGCAGCCTTGAATGCAATCATTTTCTTCTTTTTCTGATCATCATCCGTTCTATGCTGCATGGCTAAGTCATGGGTGATAAGTGATCTGATTAATTCATCCATTGATAGAACATTCAAGTCTTTAGCTTCTTGGATGGCTATGACATTAGGATCCCATTTGTCAGGAAGTGATCTCATGATTTTCTATACTAAGTCAGCATTTGAATATACCCTACAAAGACTTTTCAAACCGTTAATAATATCTGTAAATCTAGTGTACATGGCAGAAATACTTTCATTAGGCTTCATCTTATACAATTCATAATTATGCACTAAAAGATTTATCTTTGAGTTTTTCACTTATGAAGTTCCTTCATGGGTCACCTCAAGTTTATCCCAGATTTCCTTTGCTAAAGAGTAGATGGAGATTCTGTTAAACTCATTTGAGTCCAAAGCACAGTAAAGCAAGTTCATGGCTTTGGCATTCAATTCCCCTAATTTCATGTCATTTTCATCCCATTCTTCTTCAGGCTTAGGGACGTCCGCGCCATTAATTTTAGTCATGGGAACATGTGGCCCTTTAAGAATGACCTTCCATAATTGAAAATCAACAGCTTGAATATAGATTTTCATACGTGCTTTCCAATAAGAATAATTTGTGCCTGTGAAGAGTGGAGGTCTCTTGGTTGATTGACCTTCGGCCAAAGATGTACTCAAGGGATGAGCCATCGATCTTTACTCTAGTGTATTTAGAGACTCTGCTCTGATACCAGTTGTTGCCTAGGTGGCTATCCAAGAGGGGGGTGAATTGGGAATTTAAAATTTTAAAGTAAGAAATGTGCTATTCAAAATATGTTGCAAGTGGAAGGTGCTGTGATAGAATTATAAAATGCACAAGCTAAACAGAGTAGAGAAAGCACAACACAAACACACCAAATTTATAGTGGTTCGGAGCAACCCAGCTCCTACATCCACTATCCAAGATATCACTTGGGATTTCCACTATATTAACACACGAATACAGTAGGATTGTTTTACAGGATCACAATCCAAAACCTCTACACTTTGGTTTTACGGGATTACCAAAGAAAACTCGACACCTTTTGGTTTTAAACAGGCTCACCAAAGAAACCCAACTTGGTTTTCACAGGATCACCAAGAACCCATTTGGTTTTTCAATCGGGCTCACCAATAACCCAACAATTCAAAGATTGAATTGAAAATAAATGCAACAATAAATGTCAAACTCAAGTTATCGGATAGTTACCGGTGCAGCTCATTGGAAGTCCACTTGAATGCACTTGAATAAGCTTTAATGACTTCAGTGGCTCCTTCTAAAGATATTTCAAGCTTTAGATCAGAGTTGTTGAAGGCTTAAATGTAGACTTGAATGCTCTTTTTCTTGTGGTTGGTTGGATATTCAATGAAGCTCTCTTTTCTTGAAAAACTTTCTTATTTTTTCATTCAAGGAAGTCCAAATCCTTCAAATTTAAAGTCTTCCATCATCCCAAGGCAGTTCTAGCCATTGTAGACCTTTAGGGAATGTTTTTTAACCATTGGAGAACTTTTGAGCATTCAAAACAAATTATGGAACTAGCCGTTAAATGCCTGTAAGCGACATTCGAGTTGGCTCGGATTCTTTCAAGTCGATAGGTTGAGTCACCATTTCTTCAATGCAGTCGGCTCTTTATCTCAGGGTGTAGAATGTCACTCTGGATGACTCGGCTCTTTACAGCTCGGGTCAGCTCAAACTTGAACTCGAGGAGTCAGCTCCTTTCAGCTTGGGTCGGCTCTTCTTCTCAGGTTCGAAAAACCTTACTCTGGTAGAGTCGGCTCGATGCAGTTTGGGTTAGCTCGCTTTCTTAGGCTTTCAAATTAGGTCTAGCAAAGTCAGCTCTTTCTAGGTCGGGTCATCTTGTTTGTTGTTCTCAGAAACCTTTAGGAAATGGACCTGGAGGAGTCGGCTCAGACTGATTCCAATCGACTCAAATTCACTAGAGTTGGCTCGCTTTCAATCGAGTCAGCTCAGATTACTGCATTCCAAAATCCTTGCTGCGTGCCAGTAAGCAGAGTCGGCTCTTCTTTTCTCAGGTCGGCTCGAGTGTCTTCTTCAGGATTTTTACAATTTGAACTTAAAGAAAACTATCACCAACTCTTTTACAATTTCACACAAACCAACTCAAAACAAATCTAAGGCACACACACTTAAAGAAGTAACCCTTTTTACTTGATTTTTCTAAGCATTTTTGAGTGGGTTCTTCTATACAATAACACTTACAACACAACTCAAACAAAAAAGTAGAAATGTAGAAGTTGAAGTTTGAACATGCTATACATCCTACAAAAACTTGTCAAACACTTGAAGAGTTGTCAGTAATAAATATACATGCTTCAATGTTTGGTTATCATCAAAATCACTTATGGGGTCAATAGTAACATAATAGTAAAAAACATAGAAGAAGTTTCAGGAAAAGGTAAAAAATAAGAGGTGGGTTCAAGGTTAGTCTGGCAGGATGAGAAATAAGGAGATGGTTCAGGGTTAATCAGAAAGAGAAGAATACTAGAAGAGGTTTCAGGGATGAGTCATAGACTAATGAGATTGACCTTATGGGTTTGAGGTAGTCCTACAGGATTTATAATATGGAAGAGTGGGTCACTAATCTCAGGGAAGAGATCATTAATGGGAACTACAGGATGGGATTCTTTTAAGGGTACTGATAAGCCAAATCCTTAATAAAGTCATCGGGTTCAAGAAATTTAGGACTGGGCTCTCTAATTGGGCTTTCTTCTAGTGGCTCCTCAGGTAGGATTCTAATAGTAGGATTGGGTTCCTCATGGTCTTTTTCCTTTAAGGGTTCTTTCACTACATGGTCATCTAACCTATGTTGGTTTCTGTTTGGGTATGGCTAGGGTTAGCTAAATCTATGTCTACTCCTACTTGGGTGGGTTAGGTTCAAGTAATGTTGGGTGGTCTTCTACCTGGTCATCTAATGATTCAGCTAACTCTAAGTCTTCTATGGGAAACTTTTCTTCTTCCTCATACCATTCACTAGGCTCTCATCGGCTTCATATATTTCTTCTTCTAGGTTATCTAGGTGAACCAATGGGGCGATAAGAGAGGTTTGACTAAAGAAAAATTGACTAAGACTTAGATTCTAACTAAGGAAATTGATCCTAGTAAGTTCTGGTTGCCTAAGGGGTAGTGGGTTACTATTGGGTTCATATGCAGGGACGATGGGTTCCTAGGGCTTATAGGGAGAGGGTGTAGCTCTATGGGCCTTGTCTAGGGTTTTTATTTGGTCATCTAATGGATCAATCTTATGGGTCATTTGGTTATTCAATTGGATCAGTTTGTTAAACATTTTATTCTTTTGGTCAAACCTACGGTTCATTTGGGCAAGCTGGGCTTGGGTTTGGGTATTAGCTTGGTTCATTTGGGTAGTTAATTGGGCAAGCTGGTTCATGATGGCCTCAAAATTGGAATCCATGGCTGAGTCGGTTTGTGGTTTAGACTTCTAATATTGGGTTCCTAATCTAGTGGTCATACAGTCAAACAAGCAATAGAATGGAATGATGCAGCCAAGCATGCAAAAGAAAAGAATAAACTAGTATAATCTAGGGTTTCCTAGTCCTAGAGCCAAAATTGGGTGGGTCAGCTCAACTTACACCTAACCCAGTAGCTTATCCTTCCACTGGCCAGGTAGGGTGTGGGAGTGTGGAAGGCCCCCCTTGCTTTCACAGTGACCCAATTAAAAACCACAACACCACTTAGGTCGTTTGACTCTGGACCCCCAGCCTTAGACACCAGCTTTCAGTAATAGCTAAAGGATTAAATGCACTAGTTGGCCCACACAGCTCAGACCCGACCTGTTGATGTCACCTAGCCCTCTAGGACAAATTAAGTCTAATCAATTTTAATTAAGGCTTGGGTGGAAATGCTGGGTGGTTGTTTTGGGCCCAGAACAGGTAATGACCTCCTGCCCTGATGTTATATTGATTGCCCTTAAGATTAGATTGGAGAGATGATGGCATTCAATGGTCCTGATGGAATCTAAAACAATTAGAAAAATAAAAAAATTTTATGTATATTTTATGGAATGACAAATTAGGTTAGGTTGATTAGGTTAGCAATCAAATTGGGCTCGGGAGTGGGGTGTGTGGAAGTTGGTTAGGTTTAGTTGAGTGAGTGTAGAAATTCAGAAAATTAGGATTTCAAATGATGCAGGCTTTGACATAGATATAGATGCAAAAATATTCTAGGACAGAGGATGGATAGTGATTATGATACCAACCAAATTTGATGCAAATAAAAATCAAATGATTATGCAAATCCTAGGGTTTTTGGACTGATGCAGAATTATCAGACTTTTAGTTAGGGTTCCTAATATGCTGGATTTCAAAGAATTAGGGTTTTGGTAAAATTAATTAAAAATCATGAAATTATCAGGATAGAACAGAGTCATGACATGCAATTTTCATAGAAAAATAAATTTTCTAAGATGCCAAAATAAGATGAAACCTAGACACCTAATGCAGTAGACAAGATACAGAAATTAGGGTTTGTGAATGCAAAACAGATAAAAATTATCCTAAAACTGCTCTGATACCAAACTAATGCGAGATGACCCTAAGAATGCTAAATATGCAGAAAAAAATAGTAAACAAATTTTTTTGTAGTTTTTATAATTTAGGTTTGTAGGCTAAATTCCAAAGTTAAGTAAAGAACTAGCAAATAGGATAGCAATGCATAATATCATAATGATCGCAAAGAACTCATGCAAGATAATAAGTAGTCAGGACCTGAGAGTTGAGAAACTCCCGATTTAGGATAGCTTATCTTCATCAAAAAAGATATTAAGAGAAGGGAAGGTTTCTTACCAGTCAGAGATTGAAAACTTTGCAGTGGAAAGGATCACTCACACTCTGATTGGAGCCTGGATGAAGAAGCTTCAGTTCCTTGAATCAGATGGCTGATCTGGACCTGGTCTGAATGCAAGGAAAACCTCCTTTGGGGAGGTGAAACACCTCAGGGGTCCTGCAAGTATCAGGAGTCAATCAAAATAGCAATTAAACAATGGAATAAAAACTAGGGTTTAGAATTGAAATAAACTAGGTTTAGGTGTGGATGTCCTGGGGAAGAAGCAGTTACTTGACTGGGGTAGCAGCTAGGGCATCTTCCTCTGGGTGTGGCTGATCTCCAAGGATGCAGGTGAAAGCTAGGGCAGTAGGGTTTCGACCAAGGGACACAAGGAGAGCACACAAGAACAAGTGAACCAATACTAGAACACCAAACACAAAGCAATTACTCAAAATTCAGCAAGGTTGTATTCATAAGAAAAAGTTGATTACAAGAGGGGGAGGGTTAGGATATTTATAAAGTTTCCATGCCCTCTTTAACTAGGGTTACACTTAGGTTACTAGTCCTCTTCCTAGTTAGACTACATATCCTTTCCTAGCTATGTTAGAATTACAAGGCTTAAAAGGATTAGGAAACCCAACTAGGTTAGAATAGTGTTAGTCTTCTCCTTCTTCACTTAGGCTTGGACTTGGTCAACATCTTTGGATGCCTAATCCCTCTTTGAATGGTGTGTTGGGCTTTGGGGCAGCAAGGGGAGATCGAACATGGGCCAAGGGTGCATGGGCTTGGGCCTCGTGGAAGCTGGGGCGCCTGGTCCCCTAGGCTAGCATATTCTAGGTATCAAAAGAGAATCTTGGTTCTTCTTGCTTGGGCTTGCTTCCTTGGCTTGAATTTGAAGGCCTGGAGTGCTGGGATAACTTGGGAAACATGGGCTCCTGGCATATGGAATATTTTAGAAGCATCTGGGGGGAATCTAGCATCTGAAATGGTATTTGGAGGGAATCATTGCACCTGGGTGTCAATTAAGCTCCCCTAAGCTGATGTAACTGCCTCTGACTCTAGAATGAGGTCTGGTGGAACTCCAAAATAGTTTAGCCTCCTCTCTTGTACAAGAAGTGGACTCATACTAGACTCATACTAATATACAGGACTCAATGTACTGGACTAGGTTGAGAGTTGAGACAAATCAACTAACCTCGACTTATTACAGGACTCAATCTTAATTGATTACAAAATTTTTAAAATTTTGACACATGAATAAGTAAACCAAATAGGGCCCAGTAATCCATGTCTGATTTTGGTGCCCCCACCACATGTTGCATGTCACTTAGGGGTGGTAGTTGGTCAGGCAAGTCTTAAGGAAACACATCTTGAAACTCATCTAAATTTTCCTTAACTTCCTAAGGGTGTTCTTTCTGGGTTTGATCAAGTACTTGCTTAGCAACTAACATCTAAATGGTCGAACCCTCAGTGATCTCTCATTCTAACACCTTAGCAGTGATTAGATTGACTCTAGATTTCTTCACTTTCAGAGTACTTGATTTTCTCTTGACATTGTCCTTAGGTGGGGTGGGTTAATCACAATCTTCTTCCCATGAAAATTAAAAGAACATGAATTGAATCGACCATACAGGGTAGCATCATGGTCATAAAGCCAAGGTCTTCCTAGGATAATGCTACTAACTCCCATGGGAATGACATCACACCATACCTTTTCCTGATAAGATTGAAGCTGGATCATGACTTGGCACCTAAGTTTGATGGGGATGGAGGTTTAGTCTATCCAGGAAACCTTATAGGGGCTGAGATGGGGAACTGGGGTCAAGCCTAAGGTTTTGACTATGCTAGTTGAGATGGCACTCACATAGCTCTCACTATCAATGATGATTTTGCATATCTTATCCCCTAACTTCACAAAGGTCTGTAGGATGTTGGTCCTACGCCATTCCTCTTATATCTTAGTTTGGGCTAGGATGCACCTAACAACTCCTAATAGGTCAGACTGCTCAATAACTTTCTCATCTCCTTCATATTCATCTATCAGGTTCACCTCAGCTTCATACACTTCTTCCTTGAAATCATCAGTGGGTTCAGGTATTTTCTCCTCGAATTCTCCTATATGCAGGGATTGGGTTGGGCATTGGCTAGCATAGTGTCCCACCTTATGAAATTTAAAACAAGTATTATGGTTGGTACTTGGGTTTCTCTGGGCTTCAAGTGCCTTACCCTTGTCAACTCTAAGGGTCAATGGGTTGCTAGAACTGGGTCGGCTCGGGTTAGGGTTGGGTCGGCTCAGGTTGGGGTTGTGTTGGCCAGTGTATCTTGGCTAGGACTAGGTCTTGGAATAGGGGCATTAATCCTAATGGGATCAGGCCGACGGGTATGGGCCCCCCTGGAATCTCTCATAGTCCCTAGCTATCTAGTAGGCCTGCTCTAGATCCTGTCCAACTCCACCTCAACTGAAACTCCATTTCCAACTGATGTGGAAGACTTATCCTCCACCTGTGTGGGCTCTCACTGCTGTTCATCTTATTGACTACATTTCCTGTTGCAGTCCCAAGTTTCACCAAGATGCTCCTCTCATCAAAAATAACATCCCTATTGATCACTGCCTTTTGAGACTGTGGATCCCACAGTAGGCAACCTTTGACTCCTTGTGGATACCCTATAAAGATCATCTTCTTTGACTTAGGATCCAGCTTGCTTCTTTCAGTTGTCTCCACATGAACATAAGATGGGCAACCAAAAACTTTCAGGTGGCCAAGCTCCACCTTCTTCCCACTCCAAGCTTCTTTTGGAAATCCACCTTCCAACTTGAAGTGAGGGGACCTGTTTTCGAGAAAACATGCTATAGTAATAGTATCGTCCCAAAAAGTTTTTGGTGTGATGACTGTAGCTTCATACTCCTTGCCCTCTCCAATAGTGTCAAGTTCATCCTTTCTGCGACACCATTCTGCCGTGGAGTCATCCTTACTGTGTAATGGCTATTGATACCATTTTTTTCACAGTAACTCCTAAACTCTGTACTAGAGTACTCCCCACCATTATCAGTCCGAAGGCACTTTACATGTCTTCCTGTCTCTTTCTCTACCTCAGCTTTCCAAGCTTTAAACCAGGCAAATACATCTGATTTTTCCCTCATCAGATACACCCATAATTTCCTAGAGAAGTCATCATGAAGGTAACAAAATACCTTGCTCCACCTCTGGATAAAACAGGTGCTGGTCCCCATACATCCAAGTGCACCAAATCCAGCACTCCTTCACTTGGCTTGGTACAAACAACAAATTTCACTCTATATTGTTTACCAAAGATACACGGCTCACACAGGTCATTTCCATCCTTTTTAAAGCTGGGATGTTCCCTCTTCTGCTTAACTCCATGAGCCCTCGGTCACTCATATGACCCATTCGATAGTGCCACAGTTTATATTTCAACTATTCCTCTTGTACCGCTGCAAGCACTTCAGTACTATCACTTATCACTGAGCCTTCCATCCTATATAAATTGTTGCTCAGTCTTCTTCCTCTCATTACCACCAAAGCTCCCTTAGTAATTCTCAAACATCCACTACCAGATTGGCAACTAAAAGCATATCCCTACTCTTCCAAGTAGCCTAAAGAAATCAAATTATTTTTCAATTCTGGTACATGTTTGACATTTGATAGAGTACTTATCACTCCATCATACACCCTCATCCTAATAGTGCCTACTCCAGCTACCATACAAAGGTGATCATCACTAAGACTTACACTACCTCCATCTAACCTATCTTAGGTGTAAAACCAATCTCGATGTGAGGTATAGTGGTATGAGCATGAAGTATCCAAAATCTAGGTATTCTCCTAATCCACTGATCCATCTGATACAACCAGTACTCCTTCTCCATTGCTTTTCAATGCATTAGCACCACTAGTATTAGCTCTTCCCTTTCTATCTTTCAAAGAGGACAATTATTCCTGATATGCCCAAGCTAACGATACTTGTAGCATTCCAAACTCTTGTGGTTCCGAGATTGAGATCTGCCCTTAGACTTTCCCCTAGTTCTTTCCTTGGGTCTTCCTTGCCTCTCATTCACAGCAAGAACTTTTGAATTAGGATTACCTTTGCAGATCTTTTCCCTTTGCTCATTGGACCTGAGCACACCAACAACCTCTTCATAGTTTAGGGTTTCCTTCCCATAAACCAAAGTTGTTCTGAGACCATCATACGATCCAGGAGTGAACACAGCAGCAACAATGCCTGATTCTCCTCGTCTATCTTCACATCCAGACTCATCACCTCAGAACAAACCTGATTGAACCTCTGAAAGTGAGCAACTAGGCCTCCTCCTTCAGGCATTCTCAAGCTATATAATTACTTCTTCAACCATAGCTTCTTCGTCATGTTCTTTCTCATGTATGTGTTCTCTAGTCTTCTCCAAAGACCTTTTGCAGTAGTCTCTGAACACATCTCAGGTAAAACCTAATCAGCCAAACATGTCCTAATGGTTTTGAAAGCAATCTCTTCTAATTCTTTCCATTCTTCAACACTAATCTTTTCTGGTCATTCTTTAACCAAGACCTTGTAGATTCTCTGTTGAACCAGCAAATCTTTAACCCTTGCTGCCACAGGGTGAAGTTTCCCTTGCCATCATACTTCTAAAAAATCTACTTTGAACCCACTTATGCCATTACCACAATCAAGAATTCAAGAGATATGAAAATCGTACCTACAAGAAGCCTTACTTCCAACCCTCTGATCTTGAGATCTTCCTTCCACGAACCTTGCTTTGATACCAAATGTTGAGAATTCGATTCCAAATCCAAATAGATTTAATGAACCAATCCCTCAAGAACAGCTTTGTCCTGATCAAGAACGAACACCCTGACCAACAAAGCAATCGCGGAAGCGTATCACCAGGTTATGGATGACTATCTGCTAGCAATCTCCATTGAAGATTATGGTAGGATTCAGGTCTATGAAGATCAAGAACACCAAGAACGGGAGAAGAGAAAATAGAGAAATTTTCACGGGAGAAAGGAATTTCCACTTCCAGATGTTCGTTACACACTCCCCATCCTCTTACGAGAATACAATATATAAACTCGGTCACACGTGCCCGAGATCCCAAAAACTCCCCCAGCTGGCACCGTTCAAATAGTTCACCCATCATCTAAGCCGACTCAAATTCATTCAAGCCGACTTGTCCAGACTACAGGTTTCCTGACTGTGCATCCGATCCGACTCTAATCCATCTTAGCGACTTGTCCAGACTTCAGGTTTCCTGACTATGCATCTCAGCCAACTCTAATCCATTCGCCAACTCATCCAGACCACAGTCACATGTCTGAGACGTGCCAACCACAGAGTCAACTCTTACCATAGAAGAGCCGACCCTAAGACCCAGACTGACAAAAACTGAGCCTAAACACCTAGGACTCATATCGGACTCAACCCTAGCCCTAAACACATCATAGAAAATCATGATAGACAAGATCAACACATGTACATTTACCCAACTAGCCATGAATGCACCACCTGAGACTCAACAGCCTCCCAGTCCAAGTCCATAGTGCATGGTACCTCCCGGTCCAAGTCGATAATTGATGGCGCCCCCAAGTCCCAAGCTTATAAGAGTTAGCACCTCAGCCCAAGCCCACAAGGAAAAGTCAAAACCCTAGTCCAACAAGGAGTAAGTAGTCCAAGTCCTTCAAGAACTCAAGTCTCCAAGTCCAACAGGGAGATACCTGGAGCCTCCTAATCCCACTCAAACTTTGTACTCCATCTTTGATAGGGAAAGGGCTCGATGAATCTATAAATACCCCTCCCCTCCTCCCTCTTGTATGGATGAATGATGAATTATTGAATGAAGATTTGAGTATTTTTTTTTACTTCCATGCCTAGTGTATTGACGCTCCGTGAGGGAGAGGGTGTGAGGCCCAACCATAGATGCTCCGTGAGGGAGAGGTGTGAGACCCAACCAAACCCAATCTACCAACCAACGAACCCAATCAAGTTCCTTCTTCCTAGCCCTAGGCCACCCCCATTTTCTTCCTTCCAACCCTAGGCATCCCATCCTCTTCCCAACTCATGGCCACCCCACCTTCCATCACCAAACCCTAACCCACCATCCCTTCATCCAAAGCCCTAAGCCGCCCACCCTTTCTTCCTCCAAAGCCCTAGGTCACCCCTTCCTTCCTCCAAATTACCTGGCATATCCACTACACCAGGCCGCCCACATCAGAGCCCCGAACATCTTCCTCTCTAGGCCGCCCCTCCACATCTAGGTGTTCATCATCCTTCACGCCGCCCGCATCAAAGCACCCCACCCTTTCTTTACTTCCCACTTTCCCTTTATATTTTCTTTTACTACTTCATAGATCTTTAATCATTGGTGTTTGTAGGATCCCTCTGGTACAACGCCCTATAGAGGAGGTAATCTTTGACAACTGAACTGCTAGCCAAGAGCCAAGAGTTCAAAGGAAAATTAGCCTCTTCATTAGGAGCAACCTTCGAGGTCGAGTGATCCCATTGCTTTCAAGAGAGGAGATCTTCATTGCCAGGTATTTCAAACCTTTCCCATCTCTTAGATTTGTTTTGTTGAAAGTAGATCGAGCAGGTTCTAATTAGGGTTTCTTAATCCAAGAGATCCTACTTTTTTTCTTTCTTTTGAGGGATAACTTTATCGGGTTGTAATTTTGATCATCGTAGAACCTCTTTGCATGTTCCTTAACTTGTTTGGAATCAAGCCACTTTAAAATCTGATATCATACTCAGATTAATCTAAACTTGATTTCTTCTTTATGATGATCACTTGCATGCCCTATGTCCCGCATCACCATCTCTATAGTGAGCTGCCTTGTTAGTGCAACCTTGCCGTCTTTATTGCGAGTTGCCTTGCTTGGTGCAACTTTGCCATCTCTATTGCGAGCTATCTTACCGGGCATAGCCTCACCATCTCTATCGCAAGCTACTAGCCACATAGCTGCACCATCTTAGCTACAAACATTCGGCTGACCCTAGTAGTGGCAGGCCTCCATGCCCTACTAGACTAGAGAAATCTCTACTTCCTTACATAAGACCATGGAGACCAAACTACTTGGGCAAGAAAGTGGGCGGCATATGATATATTAGGGTTCAGTGGTCTAGCATAGCAAGCAAGCTCTGACCCTCTCCGGACACATGTCAATTAGCTTAGGTGGCGAGGCGACCTCCCGATGCCTCACCACATGGACTCAAAGGTGCATGCATGTCAATCATCGCTAGCCTGCTTAGTCCACTCATCTATGCATTCTCCCGGTGTGGTGGTTATTAATGTTTGCTATTTGAGAAACTTCCTATTACAGGGACATGCCATGCCAGCCACCACTCCTATCACACCTACTGTTGCATGATTTCCCACTCTAAGCATGCTTGCAATAGCCGGAACATGCTAGCTATCATTCCCAGCTTTAGGTGTCAGGTATACAACTATAACTTAGTTCCCGGTAACCCTCCAGGTAAGAAGGCCAAAGTCAAATAAGAACAAAGTGAAGACACAAGGAGAAGAGCAATAGGAGACAATGGAGATGGAATCGAGAGCCCACTCTTCTTAAGAGCCACCTCCTTCCACTATAAAGGAACCCTCTTCTTGCTCTCCCACTAATGTACACCACGGGCTTCTTGGATTTAGTCTTCCATAAGCTCACCACCTGAGTGAAATCTTGTGGGCCATTCATGCACACCTCCTATTTTTCTAAAGTACTTCAGCTTCCATGATTCTACTTATCTATATAACATCCACTAGGAAGTGGGACTCAAATTTGCCAAAGTCCCCTTCATAGATTCTGTTCCGTCTCTCTCTCCATCTCTTCTTTGCTTCTTCTCTGGCTCCTCTCCTACTCTTACTCCAAGCCTAAAGGGTACTCCAAACCTCCTCTATTTGCCTCTCTATGAGATTGACTTAGGCATCGGAGGGTCCACTACCAGGAACCCAACCCCAGTGTATCAGACTTTCTGATCTTCTATGTCTTGCAGGACCTACTCCCTATCATAGGACCCTGCAAGGCCCCCAGCTCCTCATCAGCATCCACTCTTGCTCCAGTCCTATCCAAGCTGAGCCCGAGTCAGCACCACCTCCCAGAGACCAGCAATACCAGCCACTACTCCCTACCTCACCTACCATGGCATCATCTCCCACTTTGAGTGTGCCTGTAGTAGTCAGAACATGCCAACCATCATTCCCTATCCTTTGGTGTCAAGTATACACCAATAATCTAGATCTCGAAAACCCTCCAGGTAAGACCATAAGGGCCAAAGTTGACAAGGGCATGGTAAGGATGCAAGGAGAAGAACAAGGGGAGATGACAAAGATGTGACTAAGAGCTCACTCTTCTCCAGAGCCACCTCCTTCCACTATAAAGGAATCTTTTTCTTGCTTACCTATTCATGCACACCTTTAGCTCCCTAGATTGAGTCTTCCATAAGCTCACCACTTGAGTGAGATTCTGTGGGCTATTCATGCACACTCCCTATTTTCTTGAAGCACCCTTGGCCTCCATGACTCCACTCATCTATGTGCATCTCCTGGGAAGCAGGACTCAAATGTACTAAGTGTTGGTTTCGGTGGCACAGCGGAAGAATGGATTTCAAAAATATTTCATTTTGAAACTCCAATAACAAGAAACCCTAAGCCCAAGATTACTTATTCATTACAATTAACAAGTCATTCAATAAGGTTTGGAAAAATACCTGGAATGCTAATTCCTTCTTCTTTCCACTAGGCACACAAGTGCATGCCCTCTAGAGGTGATCCATAGGAATTGAACCTAGGAACCACTCCTTAGTAGGTTGCTTAATCCATTGGAACTTTTGATGGCCTTTCTTCCTTTGGCAGCCTCTCCTTCCTTGCTCAGACCCTTGCTCTCCATTAGAACACTCTGAGCCCTCTCCTACACTTTTTTTTGCTCTCTTTATCACTTCCTAATTCTCTTCCCAAGCCCTTGTCTTAGAATGGTGGACTTGTCTTAAGGCAAGACCTATGTCCTAACAAGGGAAGGAAGAGACAAGGAGGATAAAGTGGCAAAGTGTAAGAGTGTAAGAAAAAAAGGATAATTATGATACCTTTAGAATAAATACCAAAGGCTTTAAATAGGAGATGGGGGGGCGCCAAATATGGCTCTTCATCAGCCTTTGATCTGTGAAATAATAGATCATATAATACCCTTCATGAAGGAGTCTTATCGTAAAAAGTCAAGACCGTTCTTGCGATAAAAGGCTTATATGAATTCTCTAGATTATATTGGCCTTTTGTCCTTATGCCATGTGGCATGTAACCGGCTAATAGGACTCTTAGATGGCTTAGAAACAAAGTGGCTTATCCAAGAGATCATGTCCCTTCATGAACAAGGACTCTTGGTTTGAAATATCGCAGAAACCATGAAGTCCGCATCCCTTCACTTGCGCGCCAATATCCTCACCACTCATTCCTTCCTTCAACAAGTAATAAGCCAATACTATTTGTCATGGGATAAGGCAAAGGGACACCTTGTTTCACATGGAGAATAATTCCCATAAGTAGAAGGACTCTAGGTCCTGTTGCGTGCCAACATATCTCAAGCCAAAAACCAATTGGTGCCAAGAGTTCCTTTAACTTTGGACTCTTCATATAAATAAGATAAAGGGTTCATAAATCTGAAATCAAATAATTGCTACCCCACTTTGGACTCAACCCAATCTAGGATTCCTTCAAATTGGTTAGCCGATTAAGCAACCTTATAGACCCCATTCAATTGGGTTCGGAGTTAGGTTAGCTTACACATGCTAGTATGTAATCTAGCAACCAATTAGGATCCCATGACCCTAATAAAATACCAATTGACTTCCTAGGCCAATTCCCTAATGTGTGTGACCCTTTGGATTCTACATCTAGCCAGCAGTAGGTCTAGGTCCAAGCCAATTCGATCTAATCAAACCTGATTTGATCTAATTAAATCAAATTGAGCTGACCTAAGTTGCCAATTCGAACTAACTTTTGAATTGACTCAAGAATCCAATCAAATTGATTCATGAAAACCTACAAGACATGATTGGTATCTATCAACATATCATGCCTACCCTAAAGATGAGAAATTTGATAGAAAGTACCAAAATATTATTCAATGGAAAGTTACCGTGCAACTCAATCTTTCGATCTCCCTTTATCCCGAATACGTGATGGGTATGGATAATTGTCAAACCCTAGCACTTAGTCATTTTGAATCTCAGTTCGATAATGAAGACTTTACTGATGACTAATTAGAAAACACTTCTAATATCATCCTACTTTGATCAAAGAATTCCTGAGTCATCAGTCGAAGAGATTACTTAAGATAACACTTCCTCTTACTAGGAATGATCGATTCCTTGTTGATCCACTCACATCCTTCATACACCTTCCACCATATCCGAGAATACCCTGTACATGATTCAATGTCATGAATGAGTATGAATCAAAACATGGCTTAGTATGCATAAGGAACCATAGTGATCTCAGGTCTAAAGATCACTTGCATAAGTCCCACTATGAGAACTATGTCTTGACAAGTAGTAAGACTTTCATAAGATATTCTCAGTATGGATCAGTTCAGTGAACTCATACCCTAATGAGCACCCTTATCCTTATATTAGTGTCTCTATACAAGTGACTGTGAGACTAACCACCCTCTCCATCGAGCATACATAGGATAAGCTAGTCTTTTCCAGAAGCATCGATCCGCAAATCGATGATCCAACGACTAGGAATATTTTAGACTAGGATTTATAGGAACTTATATCTTACCATTATGATCTCCATCATAACCCTAATTCTTTTGCCCTAACCTACGGGGTTTATCATAATCTTTAAATAAGATATTATAGTATGATGAAACATAATGCCTTTTCTTAATACAATAATGTCATACAAGAGTTAGAAGATTACAAAATACCCTTACAAAGATTGCTCTTAGGATACTTTTCTTTCAATCTTCCACTTGCACTAAAGCCAATTGCCCTTGTATTTTATACCCATACAATCTAAGTGGCGATCAAACTGCTGCTGAGATAGTGCTTTAGTAAATGGGTCTGCTATATTGTTCTTTGTATCAACTCGTTCGATGATAACATCTTGTCTTCCTATGATTTTTTGAATAAGGTGAAAATGTCTTAGGATGTGCTTGGACTTATGATGAGACCTTGGTTCCTTAGCTTGCATAACAGCTCTGATTTTATCACAATATAGTGGCACTGGTTGTTGTATTTCAGGAACCATGACCAATTCCATGATGAAATTTTTCATCCAGATAGCTTCATTCGCAGCTTCACTTACAGCTATGTATTATGCCTCAATGACTGAGTCAGCTACAGTTAGCTACTTTGTACTCTTCCAACTCATTGCACCATCATATAGGGTGAAGATATATCCTACTATGGATTTGCTATCATCTAGATCTGATTGAAAACTAGAATCTGTATATCCTTCTAGTTTCAATTCTCATCCACCATATAGGAGAAAAATATCATTAGTCCTTCTTAGGTACTTAAGAATATTTTTCATAGCTTTTGATGTGGGACAAGAGCAAAGATAGATGGCAAGTTAAGAAGTCACCAAGGATTAGGGTACCACTGGAAATTTTTCTTTTTTTTTATATATTTTTCCTTCTATGGAGGTGGTGAAGGAAACAATGGAGATAGAAGACATAAGTTTGGACTCTCATGAACTTTTGGACTCACATTCATGGAGAGGCATCTCACCTCTAGGGCACCCTACCCACCTTACCTGTTAGTCTAGGACATCCTACCCATCTCACTAAAGGAGTTGTGAAGGTAAATCTCAAAGGCCATGGAGGGGTAAAGAAGATGGAAACTCACATGAGCTTTGGGGCTCATATTCATGGAGAGGCATCTTACCTCTAGGGCACCCTACCCAACTCACCTGTTAGTTTAGGGCATCCCATCCATCTCACTAACGGAGCCATGAAGGTAAATCTCAAAGGCCATGGAGGTTGAATCAAAGGAGAAGGGGATAACTAGAGGGGTATCACACCCTCTCTACAACACAAACAAAAGGGCATCACATCCTCACCAAGAAAGAAAACTCAAGCTAATTTAAATCTCCATTGATTGAATGATTCTTCTTATAAGGGTTGATGTGTTATTATAGGCCCCAATCAAGATAAGGATAGGGTAACTAACCTAAGGGAGTTATAACAAGAAACAAGAATAAGTTATAACCTACTTCTAGTTCTAACTACTAACTAGTTTAGTTATGGAGTTGTAACAAGAAACTACTTCTAGTTCTAACTACTAACTAGTTTTGTTAGGATGTTGTAACAAAAAACTAGAATTAGTTGTAATACATGTGGCACTTATGTGGTTGATGAAGTGGTTGGAGCTGATGAAGTGGCGCCCAAGTAGGATGAAGTGGCCCCCAAGATAGGTTGGTTGCTCAAGAAGAATAGGTTGAGTGGCTCAAAGATGAAAGGTTGAGTCGGCTCAAAGTAGAAGTTGAGTTGGCTCAAATACTTTCTCGAATTTGCTCCTGAGTCATCGGATAGGTCTTGGTTTCCCATCATTCCCCTGGAGTGGGGAAAACTTGACCCCATCAAGTTGGATAAGTGGTGACTTTGGTGGAACCGAATACAATCAAATCCTAATTTTTTTTTTCATCAGCTCTGCTGTGAGATCCATGCGGTACTTAAAGTCGACAACAGAGAGGGAAGATGCTTTCATGTTCATGTGCTGCTTCTTCTTCCCCACAGATGGAATCCAGGGATAGGGGAGGCTCACGGAGGGGCTCGTCAGCGTCGATGCTAGGCGAAGGATGATGGCGCACGAGAAGAAGATGGCCAGATGGATGGGTTTTCGGTGGCTGGCGATGTTGCACGGATTTATGGCATAGGAAGATCTCCATGGATGGTGGCTGGGCAGAGCAGAGGGACTTCTGGCATGCTTCACCGGTGATGGTGGTCAAGGCAGAGTATGTGGTGGTTGGCGACGGTAGTAGGGAGATGGGGCAGGACGTTCAAAGCCTTGGTAGTGGAGGCGATTAGGGATAGGGTCAGCTCGGCTATGGAAAGGGCTGAGGATGGTCTCGGAGGGTTAGATCTGGTGAGTTCTCATCGGTGTCCTTGGAGGAACCTTCACCGGAGAAGGGATGGCACTGTGGAAGAAGGTCAACATGGACCTGCAACATGGGCAGCGTTTGTGGCCATGCGACGGCCGTGGGAGGTGATCCAATCAGTGCTATGAGGGGAGGAGGACAGAGGTGGAGGCTGATGGCGATGGAAGTTCGGGATCGGCGATGAAGGCAAATGGTGCACTCGGACTGGATTGATGCTTGTCGATGCTAGGGAATCAGGTTTGAAAGTGTGGGGAAGATGTGATCAGTGGTGTTCCCAGTTGTAGCAGTGTGGAGATGGGCTTGGTGGTGGATCCCGGTCATCAGCTATTGACGATGGAGTAGGAAGGGGTTGAGGGTTGGTGTGGTAGTGGATCGCTAATGGTCAAGCGAAGGGTCATCATCAAGACCGTTGGCAACGGGACAAGGTGGAGACCAAATGGCAGATTCATGTGGCTGTGGGTGTGCAGTAGACTCTGGTGAGATCCGGACCAGAGTGTGGCGTGACGGTGGAGGGAACTTGGTGGTGGGCTATGGTGGTGGATCGGTGTTCCGGGCTTTCAAGTCGAGTAGATTTAGGAAGAAGATGATATGAATAAGTCCAGAATAGGAGGAATAAGGTCGAGATATTGGGAATAAGAAATAGGGAAATAAGTGGAAGAGAGAAAGAAGAAAGAGAAAAATATAGAATACCCTAATCAACCTGTGGCTCTGATACCAAAATTGATGCGAGACAAGAGAAAAGGATTGATGGCAAGCTAAGAGTCACCAAGATTAGGGTACCACTAGAAAATTTTCTTTTTTTTTTTTATTTTTTTTCCTTCTATGGAGGTAGTGAAGGAAATAATGGAGATGGAAGACATAAGTTTGGACTCTCATGGACTTTTGGACTCACATCATGGAGAGGCATCTCACCTCTAGGGCACCCTACCCACCTCACCTGTTAGTCTAGGGCATCCCATCCATCTCACTAACGAGCTGTGAAGTTAAATCTCAAAGGGCATGGAGAGGGTAAAGAAGATGAAAACTCTCATGAACTTTGGGACTCACATTCACGAAGAGGCATCTCACCTCTAGGGCACCCTACCCACCTCACCTGTTCGTCTAGGGCATCCCACCCATCTCATTAACAGAGCCATGAAGGTAAATCTCAAAGGCCATGGAGGTGGAATCAAAAGGGAAGGGGATAACTAGCGCATCACACCCCTCTCCACAACACAAACAAAGGGCATCACACCTCACCAAGAAAGAAAAACTCAAGCTGATTTAAATCTCCATTGATTGAATGATTCTTCTTAAAAGGGTTGATGGGTTATTTATAGGCCCCAATCAGGAGATAAGGATGGGGTAAATAACCTAAAGAAGTTATAACGAGAAACAAGAATTAGTTATAATAACTACTTCTTGTTCTAACTACTAACTAGTTTAGTTAGGGAGTTGTAAGAAGAAACTACTTCTAGTTCTAACTACTAACTAGTTTAGTTAAGAAGTTGTAACAAAAAACTAGAATTAGTTGTAATAGATGTGGCGCCTATGTGGTTATGAAGTGGTTGAGCTGACGAAGTGGCATCCAAGTAGGATGAAGTGGCCCAAGATAGGTTGAGTCGGCTTAAGCATAATAGGTTGAGTCGGCTCAAAGATGAAAGGTTGAGTTGGCTCGAAGTAGAAGTTGAGTTGGCTCAAATGCTTCATCGATTTCCTCCGGGATCATCAGATATCTCTTGGTTCCTCATTAGCTTTCCAATGATCTTCTCTTGGATCTGCCTGGAATACATTACAACTCAACGCAAAACATTAATATTGTAGAATTAAAAATGTGTCAATGTAACTGTCCTACTGATGCAGAACGGAAGCTCTGATACCAAAAATGGTGCAGAACAAAAGAAGAGATGATGCGATGCGGAGTATATAGACTAATTCTTTTTTTTTATATATTTTTTTTTTATATTTACAGAAGTCGGCTTTGACTCAAAGGAAGCTAAACTAAATTGAAAGAAACTAGGTAAATTGAAAGCACAATTTAAAAGAAACTGGGTTATCAGAGTAGTTCAGAAGAAACGGATCGTGGTGGTTGAGAAACTCCCAGACCTAGGGTTTCACTCTGAACTTTCAACAGGACAAAGTAAAGAAAGAGAGGTTACAGACCAACAGATCTTCACGGAGTTTGGTGGAAGGACTCTCTTGAATAGATTGTTGGATCCCCGGATTCAGATATCTTCGCAATGGATCCTCGAATACTGATCCTTTGGCATAGTTGGCTTCTCCTAACTCAAGATCTGGGAAAGAAGAGAACAATTTATGGAATCAGATACTCAAGGAAGGATTTACCAGTTAGAAGAACTTGAAAGCTGATGTTGCTAAAATCCGGATTCTCCTGAAGGCTGATCTGACTTCCTCTGGGAATTGCTCTGGATCTGAAGTATTCGACTGGACCTGGATGCTGGTGGTCGGCCTTGACTTGGAGAGAGTGGCCATGAGAGGTGTGGTAGGCTAGGGTTTGGTGGAAAGAAGAGGATGATGGGCGGCTAGGTTTGGAAGTGAAGTGGCTAACCTAGGGTTTTGGGTTGGAGATCTCACCCTCCTCAAGTTCCTGGGGAACCCGGATTTACTCCCTCACGGAGCTCAACACCTGGATGCAAGTGCGGAAGAGAGAAACACAGAGTTTTCTCACACATAATATGATTTATTTCATCAGATACTTTAAAAATTACAAGAGGGTTTAATTTATAAGACTTTACAAGAGAGCAGGGTTTTACATCTTCCCATGTGGGACTAATAGGGTGGATCTTCAAATTAGGTTTGTAGGATCAATTCCCACACATATGGCCGCCAAGAGTTTCCAAAATGCTGATTGGTGCTTCAAAAGGTAAGTAGGTGGCGCCTCCTAGCCTTGCCTTCAAGAAAAAATATTTTTCCTTCCATACCTGGTTTTATTTGAATTATTTGGGCGCCTCCTACCCTTACTCTTCAGAGAAATTTTCTTCCTTCCATCCCCTGGTTTTATTTTGGAATTATTTGGGCACCTCTTAGTATTGCTCCCCCAAGCTTTGGGTCCTTTCTTTTCATAGCTTGGCTCTTATGGAAACACTTTGGCCGCCCCCTTGAATTGTGGATCCCAGATTGTTTTCTCCTTAAGTGGCGCATGAGAGAAGGGACCTGCTATCTTGTGGTGTGGGGACCAGAGCATACTGGATGGAGATGTCACCCCCTGGACTCAGCGTGTGGCTGGGAGTGTGGCTGGGAGTGTGGCGCCCCCTTGCTTGGCCTAGGAAGAAATGTGACACCCTGGAGAAGTCCTAACCACTACTGAGTCAACATGACTCAACAAAATTAAATTGCAGGGAAATAAAGACTCAAGCTAAATGGAGTTGATCAAGTCACCCTTATTACAAACCAGAAAACCCTAATTCTTCGGGCAGGTCAATCAGAGATCCAGATGGAGCCCTGAAGTCTTCTTCTGAGTCTGGTGCCCGCACCAATTCTCCCGGGATGGGAGGAACTCGACCCTGTCGAGTATGGATCAAGTTGGCTCTGGTATCTCTCCAAGAGGTCTGGGTCCAATTCTTGTAATTCTTCTCGGGAGATCCAAGAGTCATCAGAATCGGCCTTCCTAGCCAGCGGACCAGGTATCTTGGTATACCCTCGATTACGAGTAGAGATAACCTGATCATCCAGGGATCTTTTCAATCTGCTCTTTCCTCACAGGCCATTTGTTGGTGGACACACAGGTTGGGTTCACTCTCAAGAGCAGGATTAGGTTCAAAAGGCTCTTGGAATCACAGCTGGCTCTCTATACTCTACTAGGTCTGTAATGTTGAAAGTGGAGCTAATGCCTATTCTGGATGCAACTCGAGCATATAGGCATTGGATCCTACTATCTTCACCACTCTCAAATGGTCCAGCTCCTCTAGCATGTAACTTTCTAACGGTTCCAGGAGGAAACCGTTCAGGCCTTAACCTAATCATTACAGAGTCTCCCTCATCAAAAGTTTTGACTCGCCTTTGAGAATCAGCAACTTCTTATAAGTTTCATTACTTAATTTATTTTGGCATGAATTTCTTTATGCAGTCTTTTATAGCTGTGCAAAAACTTCGGCAGACTCGAGACTCGTGTGTGCCTGGTAAAGGAGCTAGGTCAAGAGGTGTGTGAGGTTTGTAACCATGCACAATTTCAAAAGACTCTTACCCGTAGACCTATTGACCGAGTCATTGTAGCAATTCAGCTCTAGTAAGTACAAATCCCAGTTCCTAATGTTTTCACCAACAAGACACCTTAACAGATTGCCTAAACTACGATTCACTACTTCGGTTTGCCATCAGTCTGGGGATGATAGGCAGTTGAAAACTTAAGTTTTGTCCCTAACTTATGCCAAAGGGTTTTCCAGAATAGCTGGTGAACCGGACATCCCTATCGGAAACAATTATCTAGGTAGGCCATGGAGTCGAACTATCTCATTAAAGAACAGGGTGGCTACCTTAGACGCATCAAACATTTGGGAACAAGGCAAGAATGGGCCATCTTGGAAAATCGGTCGACTACAACACAGATAGAGTCATGCCTCCTCTGGGTCTTAGGCAAACCTAACACAAAGTCCATGCTCACATCTTGCCAAGGACGATCTGGGACAGGGAGTGGGGTATAAAGGCCGGTGTTCTATTTTGCTGTTGGCAACAGCGCAGGTCCGACACCTAGCCACAATGTGTGCTCATCTCTTTTTAAGCTAGGCCAGAAAAATGGTCTTCAATAGCCAGGGTGGTCTTGTCTTTTCCGAAATGGCCAGCTAAACCTCCAGCATGAATTTCCCAAATCAAAATTTCCTAAGAGAAGTTCTAGGGATGCAAAGCCTATTCTAAAGAACAGAAAGCCATCTAAAAGGGTATAATCCTTATGATCACTAGATGGTCCTTGAGTTAGATCCTGGTACACAGTCTTAAAATCCAGACACGACTCATATTCCTCTTTGATCTGCTCAAACCCTATGACTTCAGCCCTAACAGAATTCAATAACAAAGATCGACGACTAAGGGCATCAGCTACCTTATTTTCAGACCCAGCCTTATGTTTCAAAACAAAAGTATAGGACTGGATATACTCTACCCACTTAGCATGCCTAGGGTTAAGCTTCTTCTGGGAATTCAAGAATCTAAGAGCCTCATGGTCCGAAAACAGCACAAATTCTTGCGGTAGCAAATAATGTCTCTAGTAACGCAAAGCTTGCACTACCGTATAAAATTCCTTATCATAGGTAGAATACATAAGCTTAGCATCATTAAGTTTTTCACTAAAGAATGCTACGGGATGGTTCTCTTGGCTTAGGACTCCACCTATACCTACTCCTGAAGCATCACAGGCAACCTCAAATACCTTTGAAAAGTCGGGTAACCTCAAAATGGGTGCCTGGGTCATCCTATCCTTAAGATCTAGGAAGGCTTTATGGGATGCTTTAGTCCACTGGAATTCTCCCTTCCTAATACAGTCTGTGATAGGAGCAACTACAGTACTAAACCCCTTGATGAATTGCCTATAGAAGGTAGCCAAGCCATGGAAACTTCTGACTTCATGCACACTGGTTGGCTCTGGCCATTCTACTATGGACCTAATCTTTTCTGGATCGGCAGCCACGCCGTCAGGGTTACTACAAACCAAAGAAGATAAATCTATTGGTCAAGAATTCACACTTTTTGAGATTACCGTAGAGACTATCATTCCTCAAAACTTGGCAACTTGTCTAAGGTGGCCGAGGTGATCTGCAGGGGTCTTACTATAGATCAGGATGTCATCAAAATAGACCACTACAAACTTCCCTATGAAAGCTCTAAGCACCTGGGTCATAATCCTCATGAAAGTACTAGGGGCATTGGACAACCCAAAAGGCATAACAACCCATTCATAGAGACCATCCTTAGTTTTGAAAGCGGTTTTCCACTCATCCCCTGGTCTAATCCTAACCTGATGATAGCCGCTCTTGAGATCAATTTTAGAAAAAACCATTGCACCGGCCATCATATCTAGCATGTCATCTAGTATAGGGATGGGGAACCTATACTTGATTATGATTTTGTTGATGGCACGACTATCAACACACATCCTCCACATGCCATCCTTCTTTGGGTCAGAAGTACAGGGACTGCACAAGGGCTAAGACTCTCTCTAATGAACCCCTTCCTCAACAATTCTCCAACCTGCTTTTGCAGTTCCTTATGCTCAGATGGATTCATCCTATAATGGGGCAAGTTGGGTAAAGTAGCTCCTGGGACTAAATCTATGGAATGCTAGATATCCCTAAGAGGTGGAAGGTGGTCTGGCAGATCCTCGGGAAAAACATCCTCAAATTCTTCTAACAAAGGTTTAACTTCCTGAGGAGGCTCTGAGGGTGTAGGAGTCCTAAGTTCCTTAGCAGTCAACATCCAAATAGGTGAACCATTATGAATTTCTTGTTCTAGATCCTTAGCACTAATTAGGTTCACCCCAGTCTTCATCTCTCTGACCTTATTGGGTCCTTTAGCTACCTTGTCCTTAGGAGGGACTGAATGGATTGTGATTTTCTTCCCATTAAAACTAAAGACACAGGTGTTGGATTTTCCTAAGAGGGTGGCATCATGATCATATAACCAAGGTCTTCCAAGAATTATACTGCTCACCCCCATGGGCAAGACATCACACCAATCTTCTCTTGATAGGATTGCATTGGATTTGGACCTGACATCTAGACTGGATGGGTATAGAGGTAGAGTCTACCCAAAAACCCATATAGGGTTGGGGTGGGGGACTGGGTTAAGCCTAACATTTTGACAGTGCTAGCAGAAATGGCATTCACACAACTCCCCACTATCTATGATGATTTTACATACCTTATCCCCTAGTTTAAGGAAAGTCTGTAGGATGTTAGTCCTACGCCAATCTTCCTGAACTCTATTCTGGGACAGGATGCATCTCACAACCCCTAATTGGTCAGACTCTATGGATTCCTCCTCTCCTTCATACTCATCGACCAAATTCATTCCGGGCCTCATAAACTTCGTTCTTCAAACTCTTCATTGGGCCCGGAATTCTCTTCTTCTCCTTCTCTATGTAAGGGATCTACGAGGGCACTGGCTAGAAACATGACCTACCTATGGCACTTAAAACAAGCTATGGCTGTGCACTGGTTTGAGATATGACCAGCTTCTGCACTTAAACCATGATACTAGGTTCTCTGTGTGTCAGGTGCCTTACCTTTGTCCATGGGCTAGGGTGGGAATACCCTGATTAGGCTTGCTAGGGGTAACTTGGCTAGGTCCATTTCTTGGGATTGGGGCACTAACCCTATAAGGCATGGGTCCTCTTTGAAACTTCTCAGTGTTCAGAGCAATCTGATAGACTTGGTCTAGGTCAATAACCTCTCTCAGAAACAACTCCTCTTATTCTTCCCTAAGTCCAGCCCTAAACCTAGACAAAGTGACCTCATGGGCTTCACTCACAACCATCTCATCAGGTATTCATCAAAGTGGTTATGTAGTCTGATATAGATTGGTTCCCTTGTTTCAAAGTCTCCATTGGTCTAACAGATTCTGCTGGTATGAAATGGGAATACTTATCTCTAAGCTCTCTTCATACCCTGCCAAGTGTTATGGGCTCTACATTTCATCTTCTAGTGGTTAGCTCCAATGTTCCCCCAGTATAACCTAGCTTGACATACTAACTTTATCTTGGCAAACTTGAACTTCCTTTCCTCAGACATGGTATAAGTACTGGTCCATCTCACCCTCCCAATCATAATACACCTTAGGTTTAAGCTACCATCAAAAGTGGGTGCATCTAATTGATGTTCCGATGAACCTATCATCTCTATCTTCAGGTTCTGGGTCAGGCCTCCTATGATTAGGTTCAGGATCTCTGTATAAAGGTCTTCTAGGCTCTGGTGTGGGTGAGGTTGAGGCACATTAAATCTGGGTCAGGAGTCCAATTTTGATGCCTAGGTTCCTCAAGTACTTGGACTCGATCCCTAAGCTGGGCAAAATTTCATGGACCTGTTATTTAAACTGGGCAACATAGCAGTCACATCCTGACTCAATTTGTTCATACTCTCAGTAAGAGCTCTAACCATGGCCTCTAAATCAGGTTGGGTTTGACCAGGTTGGTAGGGTACTCCATTCCGGGTAGACATGATGATGCAAGCAAACACACAAAATGAGACTCAACTGAAATGACTACGGGCTAACTAGACCTAGAGCCCAAACTAGATGCCCAATCAGAGTGGCAAGCTAGCCTGTAGTAACTTGGGACTCAGCCAGGCAGGTGTAAGGGGAGTGTTAGGTCCCTAGATGCCAATCCTAGACACCAATCAGTGATTGGCTAGGTAGGCGGACCAGTACACAAGCCCTTCGAGATAGAATCCCTGAACCACCGTTCTAGACACTGAGTACAAAGCACACACAGAATAACTGACAAACTGACTCAACACTTGCCTTGACCCGACTTGTTGATGTCCCTAGCCCACTAGGGCAAATTAAGTCTAATAAATTTTAAAATTAGGCTTAGGATCGAATGAGTGGGTGGTGGTTTTGGGCTAAGGAGAGGTATCAACTCCTCCCCTTATCTTAGATGCTCAAATGCCCTTAAGATGAATTAGGAGATGATCACTCAAATAATTGAATTGCAGAAACATAGAAACAGAGTTGCAGAAATTTAACTCTCAGAAATTTCACGGAAACCAATAAATCACAGGAAAATTATGTAAAATAGATTCAATTATAATGGTTCCAGAAAAATAAAAATCACATAATTTGAGTTACCTGCAATGAGAAACAATTCCTGCAACAGGGCAGTTATAGACTGAAAACAGAGTGCTTCCCCCGTTACGATTCCTGCGCGAAGTTGTAACCCAACGAATCCCCTACACGCCCTAGGAACACCCATGGAATGGGAAGAGGAGGTTTGTACCTCGCTTCGTTCCTAGGACCGGACTTCCTGGGGAGTCTACTTCGAGCAGACAAAGTAAAAAGAGAGAGACTCAAAACAAGCAAGCAAAACAGAAACCCTAGACAGGGCTCTGATACCAAAAATGATGCAGAACGGAAGCTCTGATACAAAAATGATGCAGAACAAAAGAAGAGATGATGCGATGCGGAAGTAAATTGAGACTAATTCTTTTTTTTTGTTTATATATATTTTCAGAAGTCGTCTTTGACTCAAAGGAAAGCTAAACTAAATTGAAAGAAACTATGTAATAATTGAAAGCACAATTTAAAGAAACTAGGTTATCAGAGTAGTTCAGAAGTAACGGATCGTTGGGGGTTGAGAAACTCCCAGACCTAGGGTTTCGCGCTGAACTTTCAACAGGACAGAAGTAAAGAGAAGAGAAGGATTACAGACTAGACGTGATCTTCACGGAGTTTGGTGGAAGGACTCTCTTGAGCAGATTGTTGGATCCCCAGATTCAGATATCTTCGCAATGGATCCTCCAATACTGATCCTTTGGCAAAGTTGGCTTCTCCTGAACTCAAGATCTGGAAAGAAGAAGAACAATTTATGGAATCAGATACTCAAGGAAGGATTTACCAGTTAGAAGAACTTGAAAGCTGATGTTGCTGAAATCCGGATTCTCCTGAAGGCTGATCTGACTTCCTTTGGGAATTGCTCTGGATCTGAAGTATCCGGACTGGACCTGGATGTGGTGGTCGGCCTTGACTTGGAGAGAGTTGCTGTGAGAGGTGGGGTAGGCTAGGG
The DNA here is from genome assembly GCA_021397845.1 of Areca catechu. Classification (NCBI taxonomy): domain Eukaryota; kingdom Viridiplantae; phylum Streptophyta; class Magnoliopsida; order Arecales; family Arecaceae; genus Areca; species Areca catechu. The sequence goes on along the minus strand of CM038052.1, from coordinate 129,369,109 downwards.
TTTGGTGGAAAGAAGAGGATGATGGGCGGCTAGGGTTTGGAAGTGAAGTGGCTAACCTAGGGTTTTGGGGTTGGAGATCTCACACCTCCTCAAGGTTCTTGGGGAACCTGGATTTACTCCCTCACGGAGCTCAACACCTGGATGCAAGTGCAAAAGAGAGAAACACAGAGTTTGCTCACACATAAATTGGATTCATTCATCAGATAACTTTAAAAATTACAAGAGGGGTTTAATTTATAGGACTTTACAAGAGAGCAGGTTTTACATCTTCCCATGTGGGACTAATAGGGTGGATCTTCAAATTAGGTTTGTAGGATCAATTCCCACACATATGGCTGGCCAAGAGTTTCCAAAAATGCTGATTGGTGGCTTCAAAAGGTAAGTAGGTGGCGCCTCCTAGCCTTGCTCTTCAAGAAAAAATATTTTTCCTTCCATACCTGGTTTTATTTGGAATTATTTGGGCACCTCCTAACCTTGCTCTTCAAGAGAAATTTCCTTCCTTCCATACCTGGTTTTATTTGGAATTATTTGGGTGCCTCCTAGTCTTGCTCCCCAAGCTTTGCTCATTTCTTTTCATAGCTTGGCTCTTATGGAAACACTTTGGCTGCCCCCTTGAATTGTGGATCCCAGATTGTTTTCTCCTCAAGTGGCGCATGAGAGAAAGGACCTGCTATCTTGTGGTGTGGGGACCAGAGCATATTGGATGGAGATGTGGCGCCCCATGGACTCAGGCGTGTGGCTGAAAGTGTGGCTGGGAGTGTGGTGCCCACTTGCTTGGCCTTGGGAGAAAATGTGACACCCTGGAGAAGTCCTAGACCACTACTGAGTCAACATGACTCAACAAAATTAAATTGCAGGGAAATATAGACTCAAGCTAAAATTGAGTTGATCAAGTCAACCCTTATTACAAACCAGAAAATCCTAATTCTTCGGGCAAGATCAATCAGAGATCCAGATGGAGCCCTGAAGTCTTCTTCTGAGTCTGGTGCCCGCACCACCTACATAAACTTGTCAATCTTTTGAAGAGTTGTTAGATAACTAAATGTATGCTCCAATATTTTTTTATCATCAAAATCACTTTAGGGGTCAACAATCTCTTTCTTTTTGATGATGACAAAATACTCGGCATGAAAAGAGTCTAATGTATTCACAAATATGTAAGCATTTATATTTAAAAATCAACTGTAATCTCAAATGTATATCAGTATGTGCTTTACAGTGATGCACAAAATCGAGTTCATAAACTGTAAATATTAGGCATTGATTGCTTGTATGTGTCAAGCAGCATTAAGTATCAACTGATAGATATAATAAATTGAGAGCATCATAGTAATCATTGAAGCATGTAAATTAAACATGTATATCTCCCCCTGTTTATAAGATTTCTAGACAATATAATTTTTTTTAAGTTTCTCCCCCTTTGACATTCATTTGAACATTTTATCATAATAATATGCTAGAGATCATTCAAAAAATAACTTAAAAACTCCCCTGTCTACTTTATTTTAGTATTACTATTGCAATTCATTAAGCTTTTTCTTTCATGTATTCTTTCATGCACTCTATGATTCTCTCCCTTTTTGTCAACAATTCAAAACGGTTAAACATGTCAGCTCAGAATTTTAAATAGATTGAGAAAATTTCAAGATTTGTTTGAGATAATTTCACTTTCTCAACATAAAGAGAGAATTCTATTTAAACAAATAGAGGTGTAAACAATATAAATACACACATTACACATTAATCAAATTGATGTTCATTTCATTTCTATCAAAAAGAGTTCAGTACATCAACTATTACAAATTTTTCAAAAAAAAACATCCAAAAGGTACTGAAACTTCAAAGTATCTAATCAGAATCATCTATAGGAACATTGACACCTTGCCAAGAAGTGGGTCTAGGTGCTCGACTAGATGAAGCATGTGGAAGAGGAGCCCTAGGGTGAAAAGAGGTGCTAGGTGCCCTTATGGAAATGGGTGACGGATCATACAATGGTCTTGTCCTAGCTGTGACTTCCAATGACCTGACAGTGCTATTGAGACACCATTTCCATCCAAATTGCTCCCATCTGCTGATCCAAGTCCTTGAGGCTAACTAGCACTTTATTTACTGTCTCTTTCATTTCACCTATTTCTTTCCGCATAGATACAAGCTCAGCTGCTTGGACATTGGTGAAGGCTTCAGCTGATCCTCGAAGTCTGCCAAGCTCCGATCTTATGATCCCAATGCCTCTGGAATAATCCTTTGCCATACCTCTTGTATCTACAATAGTTCCCACTTTGCCTCTAAGCTCTTTCAATTCAGTCTGATATTCATTCAAAGTGGCATCCATAGACTTCAAAATTGTTTCAGAGCTTGAGGAGATACAATTCAGAATAGGCTGAAGGTCTATCTGAGGTGCTGACCTTGAAGCTTCTATAGCTTCAACCTTTCCTTGTAGACTTGATACATGCTCTTCTAATTTATCCAATCTGCTATCCACTGATTGTTTCAAATCAGTAAATAATGAAGTTATTATACCTGTCAGTGACTTTGTCAAGTTTTCAATTGTTCTTCAATCTAAACATGGACAATAGGAGGCTATGTAGCTGCAGTAGGGTAGTCATGTAAAGGAACATCAGCTGAAGGCAGGTCAAACTCCGGTGCTGGCAAATCAAACTCTGCTGCAGGCAAGTCAAACATAGGTGAAGGTGCTCTAGTCTCCTCAGTAACAGCAGCAGGCTTAGGTATAAATGACTCAGGCTCCGGTACAGGTGTATAAGAAGTTCCAGCTGCTTTTACATTTTCTTCCTCTTCCTCTTCTTCCCTGTTACTAGAGTAGCCAATGGCCCTTATATTTGTGCCTTTCTTTCTCCACACTCCTACTTGGAAATATCTCATTCTCTCAGAGTTTTAGATGTGTAGATATCAGTGTGATGCAATTCTAATCCATCTTCACCATCCAAATTGACTCTGTGGGATTTAAACAACAATGTAAGCATCATTCCATATGGCAGACAGGATTTAGCTTTTCTTAATGTTTCTTTCATCTGCATGATTATAATGTATGACAGATTGACAAGAGTTCTTTCTAGAATGTGCTCCATGAGACAGATCCTTTTCTCTCACCGAATTGAACCTACCAGTTCTTTGTAAGAAAATTCAACAAATGAAGTTGTGAAGTAGTCTCATTTCCAGTGATAGGGTGTTAGCAAAAACAGTGCCAATTCCTCCCATATCCTCTTTGTTCAAAATTATTTTCAGAGTCTTCTCTCTATTGTCAATTACTAAAAACTTCAGTCCCTCAGAAGGTATATCCAATAATTCAAGTAAGGACTCCTCATTGATAATAACCCTCTTCCCTTTGACAGTGGATTCCACATGGTTAGTTCCCAACCTTAAGTTCTCATAAAAACTTCTAACCAAAGAGGGATAGGTCTTCTCATTCAATGAACAAAATTTTCTCCACCCTTGGTCTTCGATTAAATCTCCTATCTTTAACCCAATGCCCTTAATAAACTCAAAATTAATTCGGTGGCCGGAGGTTACCGGACGCGGAGACATTGAGGGCACTTGGCTAGGAGCGGTTGGAGCTTCTCTTGTGGCTTCCTCTGTAATTTCTTCACTGCTTGGCTCTTCTTGCCTTCTCTTGGACCTTCTTTCTTTTTCAGTCGAAGGAGCAACCATAACGGACCATTTCCTTGTCACACGTTTGGGTGCCATACCTAGGAAAGATGGAAGAACAAGAAAATGGAGTGCTTGGAATGGAGAAGGAAGACTTCGGAGAAGGTCTTGGAGAGGTACGAAGCATTGAAGAAAATAAAATAGAGTTTAAACGGTTCGGAAAAAGGTTTATAGCCCAAGGCAAACACATATCAGTGCGAAGTTCCAGTCGACTCAAGATTGCTCGAGCCGGCTCTGCCATAGCTCTCCTAAAACAATCAGAAAATCTAGTCGACTCAAAACTGTTCGAGTCGGCTAGGCCAGAATAGGTTCAAAACTCACAGAAAAATCCAGTCGACTCTATCAGAAGGAGTAGAGTTTTGAAAAGTTTGAACAAAATTCAGAAGAATTTTGAATAGAATTTCGAAGGAAATTAAAGCTCAATAAATAGAATAAATTGAGGAGGTTTTCTAGATGAAATTTTTTTAGAATTGAAGGAATTAGGTTAAAGAATCTAGAAGGGATCACAAAGTCTTAATTCACTTCTAATTATCTCAAATCTATCTTGATTGAGTGGCTTGGTAAATATGTCAGCTAATTGATCTTCAGTAGGCACAAAGTCAAGCACAATATTACCATTTGATACATGATCTCTAATAAAATGATGTTTAATTTCAATGTGCTTGGTTCTAGAGTTTTGAATTGGATTCTTTGTCAAATTGATAGCACTTGTGTTATCACATTTAATTAAAATTTTAGATTGTGATACACCAAAGTCTTCTAGTTGTTGTTTAATCCATAACACTTGAGCACAACAACTACCAGCAGCCACATACTCAGCCTCAGCTATGGACAAGGCTACGGAGTTTTGCTTCTTACAGTGCCATGAAATTAAATTCAACCCTAGAAATTGACATGTACCACTAATACTTTTTCTATCTATTTTACAACCAGCATAATCAGTATCAGAGAATCCAATCAAATTCAAAGTAGAATGTTTAGAATACCAAATTCCTAAATTACTTGTTCCTTTCAAATATTTTATTATTCTTTTTACAGCAAGCATATGTGTTTCTTTTGGTGATGACTGAAATCTAGCACATACACATACACTGTATAATATGTCAGGTCTACTTGCAGTCAAATATAATAAGGATCTGATCATACCTCTATATAGCTTTTGGCCAACATTGGATCCATTCTCATCTTTGTCCAATCTACAAGCTGGGCTCATGGGTGTGCTCATTGTTTTGCTACTCTCCATACCAAACTTTTTGATGATTTCCTTGATGTATTTGGCTTGGTTGATGAAGATGCCTTCCTTTGTTTGTTTTACTTGAAGTCCAAGGAAGTAGTTCAGCTCGCCCATTAAGCTCATTTCAAATTCTCCCTGCATAAGCTTAGCAAATTCTTTACATAGAGATTCGTTAGTTGCACTAAAAATGATGTCATCTACATATATTTGAACAACTAAGATATCATTATTTTTCTTTTTGATAAACAAAGTTTTATCTACATTTCCTCTTGAAAAATCATTTTCAATTAAGAAAGTGCTAAGTCTATCATACCAGGCTCTAGGTGCTTGTTTCAAACTATACAATACTTTGTTTAATTAGAATACATGCTTTGGAAAAGCATGATTTTTAAAACCTGGTAGTTGTTTCACAAAAACTTGTTGAGAGATAAAATCATTAAGAAATGCACTTTTTTCATCCATTTGAAAGAGTTTAAAGTTCATGTAGCAAGCAAATGCAAGTAATAATCTAATAGCTTCTAGTCTTGCTACAGGTGCATAAGTTTCATCAAAATCAATACCTTCTTCTTGGTTATATCCCTTAGCCACTAATCTAGCTTTGTTCTTTATAATATTCCCTTGTTCATCTAATTTATTCCTATAGACCCATTTAGTTCCTATAATTGGATGGTCTGTAGGTCTATTATCTACAAGTGTCCATACCTTATTTCTTTCAAACTGGTTTAATTCTTCATGCATTGCCAACATCCAGTTTTGGTCAGTCTTAGCCTCTTCTAAGCTATGGGGTTCTATTTGTGATACAAAGGCTAGGTAATCATGTGCATCCTTATGTGCAGCCCTAGTCCTAACACCATGTGAAGGATCTCCTATTATTAATTTTTAGGATGAGATGTAACATACCTCCAGTCCCTCGGTAGATCAGTGTGATCCTTACTTACCATTTCTTCTCCTTCTTGAGTGTCTTTGTCTTGAATGCTCAAGTCATCCATTCCTTTTTCCAATGTACCTGCATCATTATCTATGCACTCTTCTTGTCTAGAAGGTATAGGGTTAGTTTCAATAAATACAACATGAATTGACTCTTCAACAGTAAGAGTCATTTTATTAAAAACCCTATATGCTTTGCTATGTAATGAATAACCTAGGAAAATTGCATCATCAGCTTTAGAATCAAATTTTTCTAAATTATCTTTTTCATTGTTATGCACAAAGCATTTACAACCAAATACATGAAAATAACTAATATTGGGTTTTTTGTCATTCCAAAGCTCATAGGGGGTTTTCTTTAAGATATGACGGATCAAAACACGGTTCAAAATATAACATGCAGTGTTCACCGCTTCTGCCCAAAAGTACTTTGGAAGATTGCCTTCACACAACATTGTGCGAGCCATTTCTTCCAATATCCTATTTTTTCTCTCTACAACACCATTTTGTTAAGGTGTTCTAGGAGCGAAGAAGTTGTGATCAATGCCAAATTTAGTACAATAATCTTCAAAAAATGATTTTTAAACTCAGTTCCATGATCACTTCTAATTGAAATCAAAGATAAGTTCTTTTGTTTTGAAACCTTTTTATGAAATTTTCTAAAAACATGAAAAGTTTCATCTTTCGATGCAATAAACAAAACCCATGTAAATCTCAAAAAATCATCTACTATCACAAGAGAATATTTCATCCCTCCTAGGCATGTGGTCCTAGTAGGTCCGAAAAGATCCATGTGAAGTAGTTCAAGAGGTCTTGTTGTAGAAACTATATTCATTGATTTAAAACTCTCCCTAGTTTGTTTACCCATTTGGCATGCATCACAAACATGATTTAAATCAACTTTAAACTTAGGCATGCCTCTAACAATATCTTTAGAAATTAATTTAGCAATTGTATGCATGCTAGCATGACCTAATCGTCTATGCCATAGTAAGCCTGACTCTTTGGTCTTAGCATTCATTGCAACTAGACTAGGGCTACTAGACATGGCAAGATCATTAAGATCCACCACATAGATATTCTCGAGTCTATGTCCAATAAATTTATTGCTAGAATCTAAAGAGTTAGTTACTATGCACATAGAAGACTCAAAGATAACCTTGAAGCCTTTATCACATAATTGACTTATACTTAAAAGATTATGCTTCAATTTGTCTGCTAGCAAAACATTTTCAATAAAAGTAAAGGGAGTTATTTTGATCTTACCAATACCGATTATTCTCCCTTTGCCATTGTCTCCAAAGGTGACCATACCTCCTTCTTTCATTTCAAGGGTGATGAATTGGTCCTTGTCACCCGTCATATATCTTGAGTAGCCGCTATTCAAGTACCACCTTTTTTTTAATTTTTGGACTGCAAGACATTCCTGCAAAACAATCAATGACTTATTTTAGGTACCCAAGCTATATTGGATCCTTGCAGGTCAGCAGAGGTGGTTCCTTTGGGAACCCAAATCTTTTTTACCTTTTTATGGACATTTCTAAAATTATTGCATTCAAAAGCTTTATGTCCTATTCTTTTACAAGCATAGCAAACAACTTTAGAATTTTTGTTGGAAACAGAATTTGAAGTTCTAAAAGTTGATGCACTTGATGTAGATTTTGAACCTTTTGGAATGTATGCATTTTTGCTCAAATTCTTAGGAACATTGATAAAGACTTTGAAGTACAAATAGTTTTTGGTGTGGCTGAACCCTTTTGAGATAAAATATTTTGAGCTGGTGTTTTGGATTTCACAAAAATTATTGCTGAAATTCCATTTATAAAAGAAGTGTTGAAACCAATTATAGCTTTATTTCCAGAAATTCGTTGTTCTTTTAAAATTAGCTCAAGCTTATTTGAAGATAAAGTGAGTTTTTCAACCAAAGGCTTGAGTTTTGTAACCTCCTTTTCAATTCATTATTTTCAGCAAGTAAATCATTGTTTTTCTTTTCATATGAAAGATTTTCATTTTTCAATTTTCCAATTTTTTTAGAAAAGTCATGCACTTCCTTTTGTAATAAAGTGTTCTTTTATGAAATTTCATCCTTTTGTTTGAGTAAAGAATCATTCATATTTTTCAATGATTTTATCTTTACTCCAGCTTTCTTAAATTCAGAAAGTAAGTCATGAAAAGCAGAATTTAATTCTTCGAAAGTAAATTTAGTACAGTTGTTAGGGGACGTTACCTCATCTTCAAGACCCATTAAACAAAGATTGGCAGTCTTGGTGGTCTCTTCTTCTTCAGATGATGTTGAGTCTTCACTGTCGGACCATGTGGCAACCATGGCTTTCTTTTTCTTCTTTTGTCTGAAGGATTTCTTCGACATTGGACAGTCCGGATGTATGTGCCCTGGCTTCTTGCATTCGTAGCACGTGGGGACTACCTTTTTGTCTTTCTCTCTGTCCTTTTCCTTTTTTTTCCATAATCCTTCCTATGAAACTTCAGGTTGTACCTTCCTTTCTTTCTTCCCATAAATTTTCTAAATATCCTCACAACCAAAGCGATGTCTTCGTCTTCTAGGTCATCATTGGAGGAGGTGCTTTCATTTTCAGATTCTTCATCATCCTTCTTTGAATCAGAAGCAGCTTTGAAGGCTAATGTCTTCTTTTTTTTCTGCTCATCTTTCGTTGTGTTGCATTGTTAGCTCGTGGGTGATGAGTGATCCCAGCAGTTCATCCAGCATCAAAGTGTTGAGATCTTTGGCTTCCTGGATCATAGTTATCTTGGGATCCCATTTATCGGGCAAAGAGCGAATGATTTTATGAACCAGATCTGCATTAGAGTATACCCTGCCAAGACCTTTAAACCATTAATAATATCTATAAATCTAAAGAACATGGTAGATATTGTTTCAGAAGGTTCCATTTTGAATAATTCATAATTATGAACTAAAAGATTTATCTTGGAGGTTTTCACTTGGGAAGTTCCCTCATGGGTCACTTCGAGTTTATCCCAAATTTCCTTTGCTGATGAGCAAGTGAAAATTTGTTTGAACTCGTTAGCATCCAAAGCACAATATAGTAGATTCATTGCTTTGTTGTTCAATTCCCCCATCTTCATGTCATGATCATCCCAGTCCTCTTCAGGCTTAAGGATGTCCATGCCATCAACTTTAATTGTTGGAATGTGTGGCCCTTTCAAGATGACCTTCCACAATTGAAAATCTATAGCTTGTATATAAATTTTCATTCGTGCTTTCCAATATGAATAATTAGTGCCTGTGAATAGTGGAGGTCTATTTGTAGATTGGCCCTCAACCAAGGATGTACTCATGGGATGAGCCATCGATCTTAACTTAAGTTATCAGAAACACTGCTCTGATACCAGCTGTTGCCCATGTGGCTTAGTCCCAAGAGGGGGGTGAATTAGGAATTACAAAATTTTTGCAAGTATGTGCACAAGTAATTCCAATTAGTGGTTAGGTGCTATGTTAATCAGAGAATGAATGCAGAAGCTAAAAGATAAAATAAACACAACACAAACAAAGCAAATTTATAGTGGTTCAGAGCAACCAAGCTCCTATGTCCACTACCCAAGTTCACCACTCGGGATTTCCACTATATCCTCCAAACTGGAATACAGTCAGATTATTTTACAGGCTCACAATCCCAACCTCTACACTTTGATTTTTGAAACCGGGCTCACTAAAGAAACCCAAGCTAGGTTTTTACAGGTTCACCTAAAACCTTTACACTTTAGTTTTTAGATAGGTTCACCAAAGAAACCTCTACACTCTGGTTTTAAAGGCTCACCAAAGAAACCTATTTGATTTTTACAACAGGGCTCACCAATAACCCAGATATTCTAAATGATAGAATAAAAGGCAACAATAAAGACAAACTCTATTGTCTAGGTGGTTGCCAATGTAGCTCGAGTGAAGATCCATTGAATGCTCTTCAATACACTTCAATGGCTTCCTTGCTTTCCTCAAAAGGTGCTTCAAGCTTCTAGTAAGAGTGGTTGCAGGCTTGAAGGCAAACTTTAAAGCTCTAGTGCTCTCTTCTTCACTTCAATAAGTGTTCAATAAATGCTCATTAAATCATTATTTGCTCATTAGTCTCTCCAAAGATGTTCTCATACCTTATTTATAGAGACTTCAAATGCCTTCCCTTGATTTTGAATGTTGTAGACCGTTGGGAGGTGACAGGTTACCATTGGAGCACTTTTGGAATTCAAAAACTGAGAACTGGAACTAGCCGTTGGAGGTGACCCCATCATTCCAGTCGGCTCGAACAAACTTCGAGTCAGCTTAGATGAAGTTTGGGTCAACCGTGCTGAGTGCCAGTTGGCTAGCTTCCACAGTTGAGAAAATACCTCACTCTGGATGAGTCGACTGGGCTGAATTCCAGTCGGCTGGAGTCTCAGAGGCTTCTCAAACCATTTTCAACTGAGTTCTGGATGAGTCGGCTGGATCTGATTCTAGTCGGCTCTGATTCCTGAGAATCTTAGAACGTTCTCAACCTTGTTCTGGATGAGTCGGCCGGATCTTGGTGCTAGTCGGCTGGATCTGTGTGCCAGAGAACTTCTCTTCAGTGCTAGTGCCAGAGTCTACTGGGTTGTCCTTCTAGTCGGCTCGAAGGTGGTTCTTCGACCATATCAACTTCAAATTTCCAAAACACTTGTCCCATGCATTAAAGTCTTCTTCAAGGACTTTTTACAATAAATTCAAGAAAACTTGAAGCAAGAAAGACTACTAGAAGTAACCCTTGAACTGATTTTAATAGGAAGCTTTTTGTAGGGTTCTTCTTTACAAGATTCTAAATACATTACAACTCAATGCAAAACATTAAGTATTGTAGGAATTAAAAATGTGTCAATATAACTGTCATACAAAAACTTGACAATTATTTGAAGAGTTGTTAGATAACTAAATATATGCTCCAATATTTTGTTATCATCAAAATCACTTTAAGGGTCAACAAATCTCTTCAACACTAAGTCAATGTACCTGGATTGGGATATGATGTCGGAGATAATTAAAACTAAATTAATGTTAATGAGTCCTAATTATTAGAGAAAGACAAAGATTAAGTTTTTTATAATTTTTTAGATTTTAAGAAGACTCAAAGATAATAATAAAGTAAACTAGTTCTAGTTAACTACCCGCAAGTAAACTAAACAAGCAAGCAAGAAAATTAAGATTTGGTGGCTAAGAAACCACCGTAAACTAGGGTCTACTTTCAACTATTTAAAGATCAAAGAGAAGGGAAGAGGTTTTAAGTGTTACCAATGAAGAATCGTCTCTCTAATGCAGATCTGACAGGACTCTCAAGATTCTGCAGCAGGGCTTCAAGATCTTGATCCTTGGGCTCCGATCTCCTGCGATGCTGGTTTCGAGGAAAGAACACCAAACTTTGATCTAGATCACCTGCAAACACTCAGCAAAGTAAACTCATGTTAGGAAGCAGCAAAGGAAGGAAAAAGAATGGAAGGGAAAGGTTAGAAGTGGTGGCTAGGATTTCTTATTGACTGGATAGGTAGGGCTGATGCGGAACTAAAATTTCCTGCAAATATATTTTTGTATTTTTTAGGTTAAGTTATGAATCTAAATCCTGAAGAACGGACCAAGAACCTAAGTAGGAAAATCTATGCAAAATAAAAAGCTAAAGCATGCAAAGTAGAACCTAAAGCAAGAAGAAAGCGGATCGCCGAGGTTGACAAGTCTCGGTTGGGCTAGTTCATCTTCAATAAAGCATCTGGCAGGTAGAGGGGGTGTACCTGACAATGGTTGTTGCACCTGGTGTAGATCGTATGCAAAGGGATCACTCTTGCTCCTGGATGCGGCCTAGAAAATCAAGCCGAAGACCCACAGATTCTCAGCTTTCTGCTTGGTGCTCCGATTACGACCCGGCTGGAGTCGTTGGATTCATAGAAGCCGAGGGACCTGTAAACAACCTTCCAAGGGTTAGAAAACATAGTACGGATGAAGTAAGAAAGGAAAAATAGAAAGGGGAAGAGGTTGTTTGAAGAGGGTGGCTAGGGTTTGGAGAGCAGGATGGTGGCTGGAAGCAGGGACTCCTATGGTCCTGTGGTAAACCCTAAGGATTTCACTGTACTGGCAGAGACGGCATTGACACAACTCCCACTAACTATGATGATCTTAAAATCCTTACCCTCTATCTTAACAAAGGTTTTAGGATGTTAGTCCTATGCCAATCTTCCTTAGCTGGGGTTTGGGTCAAGATGCACCTAACCACACCTAACTGGTTCTCAGACTCAGGTACCTCTTCCTCTCCTTCATACTCATCCAACAACTGGTCATCAGCCTCATAGATTTCTTCCTCAGGTTCAGCTACGGGTTCAAGCTTCTCTTCCTCTAGCTCACCTAAGTGTAGGGCACTAACTAGGCACTGGCTAGCAAAGGGGCCTAGTTTCCGACATTTAAAATAGGTCTTCTGGGGATTGGGACTCCTATGGACCGCTACAGATTTACCTCTATCATCTCTACGGGTTCAAGGAGTACTAGGATGGGGTCGACTCGGGTCAGGGTGACTCAGATTGGGTCAACTCGGATTAAGTCGGCTAGGGTTGGGTCGGCTTTGGTGGGACTGGCTAGCTCCTGGGTATTGACTAGGGTATCTAGTGGGCTCGGGTTTTCAATAGATAGGTCTTCTCTAGAAATGCTCATAATCCCTAGCATTCTGGTAGGCATGGTCTAGGTCCCTAACCTCCCTCATGTAAAGCTCCCTCTTAATATCATATCTCAGGCCAGCCCTAAACCTGATAGAACAACATTCTCAGACTCATTTAAGTCACATCACATGGAATACTCATCAAATTTTGTGATGTACTCATCTACACTCTTGCTACCCTGATTCAATCGCTGCCACTAATGAATTAAACCATAACGATATGAGGTAGGAACATATTTCCTCTAAGCTTACCTTCCATGGCCCTCTAGGTCACTATGGGTTTATAACCTCCTAGTCTAAGAGTTCTCTCACCACTAGCCCAATATAACATGGCCTCCCGGACCAACATAAGCTTGGCAAACCTAAACTTACGCTCCTCCAATATATCATACCACTCAAATATTGATCAACTTCTCCCTCCCAATCTATATAGACCTTAGGATCATGACAACCATCAAAAGTGGGGGCTTCTAACCTTATGTTCTTGTAGGCTCTATCCTCCTAGTCTATGAAGTCCTGATTGGGTCTCCTTGGATGAACCTCTGGGACTGGGTCATGACGATGGGCTCTCCTAGGTTCAGCCTTAAAGTAGGGATCAGGGTTTGGGGTCCTCCTAGGGTCAACCTCATAGTAAGGGTCATGGTGAGGGGTTCTCTTAGGATGGGGAGGTGACTCAGGATCTGGTTCAGACTGCGACCCATGGGTTCTCTCTAAGGTCCCTATACGGTCCTCTACCTAATCAAACCTATTGGCTATGTGGTCAAGTCTATTATGGATTCGGGTATTAGACTGAGTTATCTGGGTATTCACCTGGGCCAAGGATTGCTTAACCGCTCAGTGACTGCATTAATCTTAGCTTCAAGGTTATCCATGGGTTCAGCCAAAGGTGGAGATGGTGGATGATATGATACTCCTGATCTAGTGCTCATGCAAGACTCAACACTGACTCGACTACAACTACCTAGACCTAGAGCCCTATCAGAATGGGTTGACTTAACTTATACACAACTCAAGTCCTAGTCCTTCAATCTAGCCAGGTAAGAGGTGGGATGGTGGGAGGCCCCCCTGCTCTCACAGGGACCCAATTAAAAAACCACCGATCCACTTAGGTCGTTTGACACTGTACCTTTACTCTAGATACTAGAATCCAATAATAGGAGATGAATTGGATGCACTAGTCATCCCACAATGATCGAACCCGACCGATTGGTGTTCCTAACCCACTAAGGCAAATTAAGTCTAATTGATTTTAAATTATGCTTGGAACCAAATGCAAGGATTGTTGTTTTGGGCTAAGGAGAAGTTAACAACTCCTCCCCTTATCTGACATATAGAAAGTGCCCTTAAAGTAATTTATGCAATGATGGCAGGTAGATGAAAATGCAAATTAGGGTTTTGCTATTTTTTTGGAGTTCTGAGTATATGTAAATTTTTTTTTGTTTTGGGATTTTCTTAAATAGAAAGATAACTTGCAGATTATGACCTAATATATAGGGAACATGCCAAAATTAAAGATATGCAAAAATTATACTAAAAAAACCCTGAACTTTCCAAAATTGACTTTGCTACCAAAATAGAGTAGAACTATTCTTAGGCAGTGATTCAGTTGGGAGAAAATACACAGACCAAAATAATTCTTGAGAAAATTTTGAAAATTAACTTAAATTATGGGGAATCTAGAAAAAGAAATTTCAAAATTTTTTGATTTATTTATAGGTAGAAATAAATTAAAATAATAGAGTATATATTAAGAAGATAGAAAACGAAAAAACCTAAAGGAACTCTTTGTGTTCTTCTTTAGGGGTCAATTAATAGCGGCACCCCTACCGCCATAGGAGATCCTGTCGATTGGGAAAAGAGGGTCTTGCAGCCCTACTAGTCTCCTATGACTGGACAGCCATGGTGAAGCACCCGATCCGAATATCCAAAGAGAACTGAGCCCAAACAGGCTCTAATACCAAATGATGTGGAACTAAAATTTCATGCAAATATATTTTTGTATTTTTTAGGTTAAGTTGTGAATCTAAATCCCAAAGAACAGACCAAAAATCTAAGTAGGAAAATCTATGCAAAACAAGAAGCTAAAGCATGCAAAGTAGAACCTAAAGCAAGAAGAAAGTGGACCGACGAGGCTGAGAAGTCTCGGTTGGGCTAGTTCATCTTCAATAAAGCATTTGGTAGGCAGAGGGGGTATACATGACAATAATTGATATGCCTGGTGTAGATCGTATGTGAAGGGATCGCTCTCGGTCCTGGATGTGGCCTAAAAAATCAAGCCGGAGACCCACAGATTCTCGGCTTTCTGCTCGGTGCTTCGATTGCGGCCCGGCTAGAGTCGTTGGATTCATAGAAGCTGAGGGACCTGCAAACAACCTTCCAAGGGTTAGAAAACATAGTAGGGATGAAGTAAGAAAGGGAAAATATCAAGGGAAAGAAGTTGTTTGAAGAGGGCGGCTTGGGTTTGGAGAGCAGGATGGTGGTTGGAAGCAGGGTGCAAAACATCGGGAAGAAGAAGGGCTCACACAGAATCCCTTTTAGCACACAGCCGGTAGCACACAACAATTGGAAGAATTCAACATTATTTCATGAATAAAAGTACCTTGATACAAGAGATTAGAGTCTCTTAAATAGACTCTTAGACATGGCCCCCAAGAAAGGATACAATATTCATTACCTAGGAATCCTATTCCCACCCAAACCCTAGCTAGAATACATGGTAGGTTAAGGTAGAAAAATCTCACAAAACTCTCTCCTCTCACCTACCTTGGTTGGCCAAGAGGGGTGACTCTAAGTGGCCGACCAAGGGGAAGGTCACCATAAGCATGTGGCACCCTAACTCCTCTCCTGGGCCTTAACTGGCCCAATCTGCTTCAGGCTATGGTCCAGGGCTTCAGGGCTTCGGATTTGTCTCCCGGGCTTCTGATTTCTTCTCCTAGGCTTTTGATTTCTCCTCCTAGGCCTTCCATGATCTTCATAGCTTCAGTTGGGTTGGTCTTCACATGGGCTGGCTTGGTCTTCACTTGTATGAGTCTTTACTGGACATGTACTGAACTTCGAAAAATGACTAGCTCAATATGAGCTGACTAGTACAGGACTCAAGTAAGAAAAAAGAGACAACTCAAATGGAATAAGCTTTTATTACAAATGGACCCAAATGTGACTAAGTAATCCATAGAGGGTTGAGAAGCCTCTGTCTTATTCTGGTGCCTCTAGTGTCGCACCAAGGGCCTCACACCCCGTGATATTCCGTAGAATAAAGGAAAGGGCCTCACACCCCGCAAATCACACAGCAAAGGAATTGGATAGAATAACTTCTTTATTGATGAATAAATTATGAATAATACAAGGGGGGTTGATGGGATATTTATAGACCCTCAACCAATGGTGTAAGGGATATAAAGACTAGACTTGTTTTCCCTTAGACTACGACTCCTAGAATCCTTGCTCTAGGCATCCTGGACTCTTGTCCCTTGGCTAATCTGGACCTCTCTTCAAGGTGGGCAAAATCATTGGGCTCTCATCTCATTTGGACACCAAGATGAGATAAGGTGAGTTGTTATGATGTAGGGTCAAGATGGCTCCATCGCTTGGCCTTGATTACTGGACTCTAGAGTCTGGATGATGTGGGCTCTTGCAGGCAAGTGGACTCTCCAGTCTGGATAGAAGAAGACTCAAGAGTTTTGGTGAGATTTTTGAGTTCCTAGATCTTGAGCAGCTTAAAACCTATTTGATTGAAATGCTTGAAGTAGAAACCTTTGGACTTCCAACACATTGAATTAATAATTTGGCTTGAAACTCTTTAGAAGATGGAATCAAGGAAGAGGCTAGAAAGCTTGGTTGACACTTGGTTTTTGGCATGAACTTCCTTGAAGGAAATGGCACTAATTAAGAAGAGTCCTTCTTAGTTACTTATCTTAAAACCAAGTGGCAAGAAATCTCTTCTCATGTGGGTGCTAATTGCTTCTCTCATAGGCCGGTCAATAAGGTGACATGGCATATGATGTTGTCCCAAAATGAAATAGCATGACATGTCCAAACATGACATGTGTTGATGTCCCCTGATGATGTAGCAGGTGATGTCTAAAATTTTGAAAAGGTGGCACTAAGAATGGGATGCCATGTGGTGCCAAGAACAAGCTGACTTGGTTAGCACATGGGTTAACATGGGCCTTGACTTGAGTGCACACGGGATGTTGACTTAAGTCCCTTCTTGTGTTACAGGACTCAACTAATCATATGACTTAACTAATTACATGGACTCAATAACTAATCACATGGTTTAACCAACTAAATAACCAACCATACTTAACTAGGCTTGCAAATAAAAATCCAATTAAAGTTGCTAAAAAGGGCTAATCAAAATTAGACCATTAAAATCCCAATTAGGTAAATAGGGTTAGACTCAATTGGGGTTTTGACTCAATGTGGTAAAAAGGGTTTATCCTAAAAGGCTAAATAAACAAAATCCTAATTACAGTTGGTAAAAAGGGCTAACCCTAACTAAGCCAAAATGACAGAATTTAAGATAGAATATTTACATGTTAAAAGGGGTTTGGGTTCAGGGCTTCATTCACAGGTGATCCACTGGGATATGGGTTCAACCTGTCGATTTCTTCTGGCTCTGGTGCCCGCACTCGGATAAGCCTAGCATCCTCTTAGATTTATCTCTATAGATCTTTATCCCTAATATATAGGATGCCTCTCCCAGATCCTTCATGAAAAACTTTGATGATAGCCAAGTTTGATCGATTGTAACATTAGGATATCATTTCCAATGATAAGTATGTCATCGACATACAGATCCAAAAAAATAATTTCACTCCCATTTATCTTTTTATACACATAAGGTTCATCCACATTTTTAATGAAACCAAACTCTCTGATTGCTTCATCAAAATGAATGTTTCAACTCCTCGATGCTTGCTTTAATCTATATATGGATTTTTTAAGTTTGCATACTTGGTTTGGTCTCCCACTTGAGACAAACCCTTTTGGTTGTGACATATAGACTTCTTCCTTAAGATATCCATTAAGGAAAGTAGTCTTTACATCCATCTGCCAGATTTCATAATCATAGTATGTTGCTATTGCAAGCAAAATCTTGATGGACTTGAGCATTACTACTGATGAGATAGTTTCATCATAGTCAATACCATGCCTTTGTCTGAAACCTTTTTCCACTAGTCTGGCCTTATAGGTATCTACTTCGCCATCTACTCTAATCTTCTTCTTGAAGATGCATTTACACCCTATTAGATTAACTCCTTCAGGTGGATCTACCAAGGTCCTAACCTGATTGGAATACATGGAGTCCATTTCAAATTTCATGGCATTTAGCCATTTATCAGAGTCTCTACTCTCTATAGATTCCGTATAAGTCACAGGATCATCATCTTGAATGATACTGACCTCATTGTCTTCCTAATAACAAAGCCATATCTAAGAGGTGCACCCCGCACCCTCTCTGACCTTCAGAGAGGAGGTGTGTGTTGTGGTTATTCCTGATCAACAAGAACCTTTCTTTGAGGAAATTCATTTGAGGACTCTTTAGGAATTAATTGTTGGTTTTGAACTTCACTAAGTTCAAGTGTTGTTCCACTACTTCTTTCTTGGATAAATTCTCACTCCAACAATGTAACATGTCTACTGACAAATATCTTTTGTTCAGTAGTATGATAAAAAAGGTATCCAATACTCTCTTTGGGATAACCAACGAACCTACATTTATCAACCTTAGCACTTAACTTATGTCCAAAATTATTTTTGACATAAGCATAGCAATCCCAGATCTTCAAGTATTTAAGATTTGGTCTTTTGCCATTCCATACCTCATATGGAGTGCTAGTCACTGACTTTGATGGTACCTTGCTTAAAATATAAGCAGCAATTTCCAAGGCATATCCCCAGAAGGAAATAGGAAGATCTGTGAAGCTCATCATAGACCTCACCATGTCTAATAAGGTGCGTTTTCTCCTTTCTACTATGCCATTTAATTTCGGTGTATAAGGAGGAGTCCATCCAAAGATTATGCCTTTGTCTTTAAGATGGTTTAAAAACTCACTAGATAAGTATTCTCCTCCTTGATCAGAATGAAAAATTTTAATACTATATCTAGTTTGTTTCTCAACCATACTTTGATACTCTTTAAATTTATCAAAGGCTTCGAACTTATGTTTCATCAGATACACATGTCCAAACCTAGATAAGTCATTAATAAATGTGATGAAATAAGAGTATCCACCTCTGGCCTGAGTTGTCATAGGTCTACATACATCTGTATGTATAAGACCTAATAATTCAGTTGCCTAGTCTCCATGTCCAGTGAATGGAGACTTGGTCATTTTACCTATGAGGCAAGATTCACAAGTTCGTAATGATCGAAAATCATAAAGATCAAAGTAATTATCTTTGACTAACTTGTTTATCCTTGACTCACTTATATGACCTAATCTACAATGCCAGATAAATGTGACATTAACATTATCTCTCTTTTTTTCTTGTTATCAACAAGTAATATTTTATTATTGAGTTCTAAAGTTAAAAGACCATTAATAAAATAACCATGTCCAAATATTTTATTAGAATAAAGAATAGAGCAGCCACTGCTCTTTACACTTATTTCAAATTCTTATTGTAATAACAAGGGTACAGAAATAATGTTTCTTATAATATTTGGAACATAGTAACATTTTTCTAACTTTAATACATTAACCAAAGGTAATAATAGAAGATAGGTGTCCACAGCTTCAGCATACATGGCTTCATCACTTATGCTATATAGCTTGAAGTCACCTTTCTTCAGACCTCTAATTCTATGGAGTCCCTATAATGACTTACAGATATGAGACCCACATGCGGTATCCAATACCCATGAATTAGAAATAGAAGTACTTAATGATGATAATTAAGCTTTTGTTTCCTATCAATTTTATTTTTTTCTTAAGTTTATGTCCTGTACTTAGTTATTTGAGTCAATTTATTCTTTCTTCAGTTTATATCCTGTAATTTATTTTATTTGAGCCAAGTTTAACTTAAAAGGTTAACAAACATAGACCTAAGTCAAGACCAAGAAGCATGACCACTAAATAGAGGATGCCACTTCACTCTCCATGCAAGAAAAGACTTCAGAAGGAACCCATTCCTTGTGCCACCTCATCCTCTACATAAGACGATCCCCACCTCACTCTCCACACCAACATGGAAGGTCCCCACCCTTGGTGCCCAGAGCATGGAATTCAAAATTCAAATGGGGTGCCCCATTTTCATCTCCATGGAAGGTTTTTCAAACTCAAATGAGGCATCCCACTTATTCCTCCTTGATCAGTGCATATAATCTCTCTAATTCAAATTTCAAAGAGGCTTGGGTGGATGATAAATACCCTCCTCTTGTAATGGATGTTGAAGAATGAATGAAAAAATATTCTTTTATTTCCATTGCTCCAAGCATTGCCACTTTATGAGGAAGAAGGGCGTGAGGCCCAATAGAGTTCTTTAGTCTTCAAGACTCCATTGCATCTTCTTCTACTTCCCTTGCTGGTGTGAATACCATGACTAGAAGAAAATGATAGGTCGAACCCACATCCCTGTGGATCACCTGTGAATGAAGTGCTAAGCCCAAACCCCATATCACTTGTAAATATTTATCTTAAATTATGTTATTTTAGCCTAATTGGTTTTAGCCCTAAACCCTAAAATTGAGTCATCTGTAAAAACCCCTGGACCCAAAATTGAGTCTATAAAAAAATTTTAATTTCAATTGGGTCATAAATTTTATTATAATGATCCAGTATTATTTAGCCCCTTTTACCAACTTTAATTAGGTTTGTATTTTCAAGCCTAATTAAGTATAGTATGGTTCAATTATAAATTGGTTATGCCTTTTGATTAATTTAATCAAGTTGGGCCTTTAGTTTTTTAGTTGGTTGAGTCTTGTAATACAAAAGGGGGCCAAAGTCAAGACCTATTTGACTCCATGTGCCAACCCAAATCAAGACACCATGTGCACCCAATTCAAGACCCCATGCGACACCATGTGCTAACCCAAGTCATGCCACATGACAACTACCTCGTGGTGCCACACCATCACATGGGACTCATTTGGAGCACCAATTAAGAATTACAACTTGATTTCAAGATATCCGGACATCTTTACATCCAGACATTAGGACATCAAACAATTAAGACCTCATCCTATTTTATCCAAGGAGGGTGCCTCATTTAAATTCCAAGTTGCCAATGGATTTAAGAGAAGTAAAGTAGAAGGACTCTCATCTCTTTAGCACCTCCTCCCATCCTTATTTTGTCGCCCACATAAAGAGGAGTGCCTCCTCTCATCCATTCAAAATTCAAGCCAAGTTCCAAGGATTATCTTATCAGCTTTCAAATTCAAGATGGAGGATTATCTTATTTCAAATGGAAGAGGATTAACATGGATGCCAAGATGGGATTAACATCAAGATGGAAAGGTTTGGATGCCACATCTCCCTCAAGTTATCGCCCACTCTCAAATTTGAATTCAAGAAACTGGAAATCAAGAAGGAAGAATGCCATCTCACATCTTATTTTATCGCCCATCTCATTTTGTCGCTCATCACATGAAATCCAACTTCAAGGGAGCACCTATCTAATTTAAACTCAAGGAATTTCAGCCACTTCAAGGAGGAGATTAGAATCCTATGTTAGCTCCAATTATCTTGTATTCAAAGGGAATTTAATGTTATCTTGCCACCTTGTATAGAGGGTCTATAAATACCACCCCTAAACCCCCTTGTATGACAATTATTATTGATGAAATAAAGCCGACATTCTGTCAATTCCTTTGCTGTGTGCACCGCGGGGTGTGAGGCCCAATTCCTTTGTTCTTCTGAGTATCGCAAGATGTGAGGCCCTAGTTATTCTATATCTATCCCACCATTAGAAACCCTAGCTGCTTACAAGCTTCTTCCTCCCCTTTCCTTTCTTTTTTATTCCATTGAAATACCTTCTTCCTTCCAAATTTTCTTTTGAGTGTTTGATTGACTGTAGGTGATTGAGATCGAAGTGATGGTTATCTTTGCCTTGGAACCAATCGAGTTGAAGATCGAAGCCCGAGGATTGACAATCTTGAAGTGCTGCCACAAGATCCTAGAGAGTCCCATCAAATCTACATCAAGAGGGTTATCATCTTCATTGGTAAAGTATTAACCATCCTTGACTCTTAATTTCTGATCCTTTAATAAGTAGAACCCAAGTTTATGGTGGTTTCTTAATCACCAGATCCTTATTTTTTAATTAGATTTGTTAGATCTGCTTTGCAGGTGATAGCTAGTTGACTAGTCTTACTTTATTCATTGCTTTGAGCTTTAAACTAAAAAAATCCAGAAAAATTAATCTTTGATTAATCACTAAAATTAGATTTAAGATTAGTAATTTAATTATGCATATTATCCTGCATCAGTTTTGGTATCAGAGAGAAGGTTAAATTAGGGTTTAACTACTAGTTCTGAAATTTCTGCACATCATGGTTTAGGCTGAAAATAAACTGCATAAAAACCATCATTAAAATACAAAAAATTATTAATTACTTTTTTGTTAATCCTCTATCAGTATACTATCTAATCTTAGAAAAAAACCAAAAAAAAATTTTATTGCATTGTTTTCTAGTGGAAGGAAATCATGCCTCCTGAGCTGGTATACGAAAGTATACTGTCACGACTCATGGTAGTCATGAGCTACGGCCAGACATGATAACCCGATATCAGATTAAATCTGAAAATTAGGAAATTGACCTAGGAAGTTAATTGAAATTTTATTAGGGTCATGGGATCCTAATTGGTTTGCTAGATTACACACTAGCATGTGTAGTCTAACCTAACTCCTAACCCAATTGAATTGGATCTAAAGGTTACTTAACGGGCTAACAAATTTTAGGGAATCCTAGATTGGGTTAAGTCTAATGTGGGGCAACAATTATCTAGTTTTATCCATATTTAATCAGGCTTTATCCTATTTAAATGAAGAGTCATAACATGAAGGGACTCTTGGCGCCAATTCATGGTATGCGCCAAATTGAATGTGAGCAGAAGGACCAAGAGTCCTTTTGCCTGTTAGTTGCCAAAGCCAGATGAAGTCCAAGAGCATCATCCTCATCTCCATGCCTTTTTAAATGCCTATTGACCGGTCAACAAATGTGAAGTTCGGTGGAAGGGAGTTGGCGCAAATGAAGAGTTGCGACTCTTCATTTGGTGCAAAAACAAGAAGCAGAGTCCTTCTGCTTTAAGCCTTTTTTAATCACCGATATTTCTCATTGAAAAGCCACATCCCTTGGCCTTCTTACAATCGATAATTTCCAAGTGGCATGTGGAGAAGTTGGATGAAAAAATGAAGGGACTTGTATAAGGCTTTTGGCGCATGAAAATTGTTGACTTTTCACTCATATGACTCCTTCTTTATGAAGAGTCTTATTTGATCTTTTGAATGGCTTATCAAAGGTTGATGAAGAACCATATCTGGCACCCCCCCATCTCCTATAAAAGGCCATCGATGTTTATTCCGATGAAACACAATTCACCTTCTTTCTTACATTCTTACACTCTATCATACTTGTCTCTTCCTTCCCTTGTTAGGACATAGGTCTTCCTTTAAGACAAGTCCACCATTTAAGACAAGGGTTTAGGAAGAGAATTAGGAAGTGATAGAGAGAGAAGAAAAGTTTTGGAGAGAGCTCAAAGTGCTCTATTGGAGGGCAAGGGTTTGAGCAAGGAAGGAGAGGCTGCTAAAGGAAGAAAGGCCTTCAGAAGAGTCCCAATGGTTTAAGCTACCTACTAAGGAGTGGTTCCTAGGTTCAATTCCTGTGTGGATCACCTTTGGAGGGCATGCACTTGTGTTCCTAGTAGAAAGAAGAAGGAATTAGCATTCTAGGTATTCTTCTATTACCCTAAAGTATTGATTTACTGATTGTTATGGACAAGTGGTCCTAGGGTTTAGGGTTTCGGCCAGTTAAGGTTTCAAAAATGAAAATTTTGAAACCTAGTCTTTCGCTGTGCCCAGCCTAGGTAACCCAACAATGGTATTAGAGCCACCTTGATGCATACAATTAGAAATCTCTTTGGGGTTGATTGTTTACTATGTTATGTATTGATGCATGATTAGTTCAAATATATACATGTCATATGTTATATCCTAGTAACTGCTTCGGATTTGGTTAGTCACCTTGGCCATCGGGTCATACTAGCCAAGTAGGGTTTAAAGGCTCTCTCTTTCCATTCAATGGAGTCTCCTATGATGTGTAGGGGTGCCGCTGTGGCCATATCCCATGAACAAGTAAGGTGAATGGAGTATTATTATAATCATGCTATGGTTATGCATATTAAGGTTAATATGCTTGTGTGTTGGAATGAATGTCATGTTAACATGATTAATTAGAATGTGTATGAGACCATCAAATCCCTCATTAAAATCATATTTAGTTGTAGCATAAGTTAATTATGATGCAAATCTGATTAGGGTATGATCAGCCAATTTATGTCTGGGCAAGTGGTTCTAAGAAAGGTAAAGGAAATTAGATTTTTAATTGGTTTTATTGTCTGACTTAGCCAATTCAATTGGTGTCTAAGGAAAGCAACGGGGGGACCTCCTCACCCCTTCCACTTACCTGGCCAATTTGGTCATTTATAGACCTTAAATTGGAAATGCTAATTGATTAAGAACACTACAATTTATCTTCCTTCATGCTAAGCCAAATTAATATCAAAAACTATAGTGGGTTTGTTGTGTAACACAAGGCTTTCTCTAGGGTTTGATATAAAATTTGTCTTGGTGTGCCTAGTACTTTATAGCATGATTGGCAATGTTGCTTTATTGTGTAACACAAGGGTAACATTATTTGATCATGGCTATATAGAAATGAAGGGTCCGACTAAACTAAGACATTATGGTTTGTTGTGCACACATAAGGCTATAAATTCTTAGAGGCAAGTGTTATATTGAGAATTGCAAGGGATTCAATTGGAAAGGGGTTTTCCTACCCTTGAACTCATGAGTGTTTGTTGTGTAACACAAGGCATTCATGAGGAATTGGGATCTCAACCATATTAAGGAAGCCTTGGTAGGGTTTTTTCATTTACCATAGTTAAGAGTTATGGTATTCAAAATAAAAAGTGGGAGACATAATTAGATATGAAAGTCCTTATCTAATTATGGATGTTATCTTGAGTGGTCTTCTTATAGTTGTTCTTTACATTTATGTAGATTTAAGTATTATGGCTTCAAGTTTATCACTGCAAGGCATTTTAGATGCCAACAAATTGACCGATCCTAATTATGTCAATTGGTTGAGGAACCTGAGGATAATATTAACTTAAGAGAAGCTTTCTTATTTCTTGATTCTCCAGATCCAGAGCTAATCAGAGATGATGCTTCCGAGGAGGACAGAGACATATAAAATATGGCAAAATGATAGTATGACTGTTAAGTGCATCATGTTAGCCTTAATGAGCAATGAACTTTAGAGGCAACATGAGGAGCTAGAACCTCAATCCATATTGCTCAATCTAAAAGAGCTTTATGGAGAGCAAAGTAAGGCTACTCGATATGAAATATCGAAGCAATTGTTCCATGCATGCATGAGTGAGGGCTCATCAGTTCAAACCCATGTCCTGAGAATGATTGACTTAATCATCTGATTGAGTCAATTAGGATTTGTGATGGATGGTGAACTCAGCCAGGACTTGATCTTGTAGTCACTCTCGAATTCCTTCTCTCAGTTTGTTCTAAATTATCATATGAATAAAATAAATATGTCTTTGTCTGAGCTGCTTAACATGCTTAAGACAGCCGAGAGCCACTCTAAGGGAGATAGGGCTCATCTTCTTCTTATTGATGGAAAGAAGAAATATGCAACGAAAAAGGATATGAAAAGAAAATTCAACCCTAAAAGGAGCATCCAGAAGATGAAGAAAGCAAAGAATGCCACTAACGATAGAGCCTATTTTCATTGTAAAAAGCAAGGGCATTTGAAGAAAAACTGTAAGATATATCTTGCAAGTTGGAAACAAGATGCTGGTGGAGCATTTAAAGATTTGTATATGATACAAACAAATTTATCATTGAGTACTTCAACTTTTGATTCATTGGTATTGGATATTGCATGTAGGTCTCATATCTGCAAGTTATTGCAGGGACTCCATCAAATTAGAAGTTTGAAAGAAGGTGAATTCAAGCTATATGGCGCAAGTGGTGAAGTCATTTATGCTGAAGCTATGGGCACCTATCTTTTATTACTACCTTCAGGTAGTATATTAAAATTAGAAGATCATTACTATGTCCCAAATGCTATTAGAAATATTATTTCTGTACCCTTGTTATTACAACAAGGTTTTGAAATAAATGTAAAGGGCTGTGGTTGCTTTATTCTTTATTCTAATAAAGTATTTGGACATGGTTATTTCATCAATGGTCTTCAAACTTTAGTACTCAATGATATAGTATTACTTATTGACAACAAGAAAATAAAGAGAGAAGATATAAATGTCACTTATCTCTGGCATTGTCGTTTGGGTCATATCAGTGAGTCTAGGATAAACAAGTTGTACAAAGAAAATTTCTTTGAACCTCTTGATCATGAATCATTAGGAACTTGTTAATCCTGTCTCATGGATAAAATGACCAAGTCTCCATCACTAGACATGGAGAAAGGGTAACTGAATTGTTAGGACTAGTACACATAGATGTGTGTGGTCCTATGACAACCTAGGCCAAAGGAGGCTACTCTTATTTTATTAGTTTTACTGATGATTTATGTAGATTCGGATATATGTATCTTATGAAACACAAGTTTGAAGCCTTTGAAAAATTCAAAGAGTATCAAAGTG
This sequence comes from Areca catechu, assembly GCA_021397845.1. Classification (NCBI taxonomy): domain Eukaryota; kingdom Viridiplantae; phylum Streptophyta; class Magnoliopsida; order Arecales; family Arecaceae; genus Areca; species Areca catechu. The sequence continues at coordinate 129,342,761 of CM038052.1, read as the reverse complement.
AGGTCGACAAATAAATTGGGCATAGTATCGAAGTCCTTGTCTGATCGAGGTGGTGAATACTTGTCTAGTGAATTTCTTAATCATCTTAAAAATAAAGAAATTCTCTCTGAATTGACCCCTTCATATATACCACGGCTAAATGGTGTAGCAGAAAGGAGGAATCGTACCTTGTTAGATAAGGTATGGTCCATGATGTGCTTCACAGATCTTCCAGTATCTTTCTGGGATTATGCCCTAGAGACTGCTACTTACATATTGAATAGGGTACCGTCAAAGGTTGTTAAGAGCACTCCATATGAATTATGGAAAAGGAAAAGGCCAAGTCTTAAGTATCTTAAGATTTGGGGTTGTCCTGTTTATGTCAGGAATATTTTTGGACATAAGTTAAGTGCTAAGGCTGATAAATGTAGGTTTATGGGATATCCTAAAGAAGGTATAGGTTACCTTTTCTACCATCCTACAGAGTAAAAGGTCATTGTCAGTAGGCATGCCACATTCTTGGAAAAGGAGTTTATCCAAGAAGGGGGCAGTGGGAGGATATTAGAACTTGAAGAAGTTCAACCTACAACAATTCCTCAACCACATGTTCCAAAAGTCCAGGAACAACCACAACACATACTGTTGGGAATTGTGTCCCAAAGCCAATCGCCTGGGTTGTAGGCGGTTGAGCTAAGTATTGTACTTTCTCTTTGAATTAATAAAATATATTTTTGGCAGCTCATCACATTTTATATTTCCCTGAATTTAACTCTTTCCATGTGATGAAGTCCTTAGGACTACACTGACTTCGATACAGAGAGGATGTATCGAGTGGTCCTTAAACCCTATTCACAACCAAAGGATATATTGTACTGGACGGCAATATATCAAGTATAGGTTGTTGTAGTTCACATCGTTTGGTTGTCCTCTTGACCAAATGAGTGTGGTGACACTGATGTGATCTGCAAGTAGGATATGTGATATCTTGTTGAACGTGACTCCGTGCAGCCCCTTTCTGCCACAGGGATACTCATGATTGGATATGGGTATATGTGTCCCTCTGACCTGAGGTCATCATGGTAGCTTGCAAGCAACTCCTTGTGCTTTGGTGCCGGACTACCCGGATTTTTAATCCGGTGATGGAAGGTTTCTGGGTACAGGAAAGTACTTATGGAGCAGTGATGGACCAAGATGGAATTGACCTGTCCAAACAGTTTGGATGGAATGTCTCACAGTATCTCAATTTAGCAAATCCTCGGCCAGGATAGTCTTAGTGAAGAGTCACTGGGCTTGGAGGTTGAGACACGTAGTCGACTGACTCAGTCTAGGTTGGCAGCCCAATCTCAGTCGTCCTGAGCATTAGAGGTCAAAGGGATGAATTATACGGTAACCATATGCCAGAGGTTCGATAGTTTGCTCCCGCATCTTTGACCTATCCGGACGCCGGGATCCATTGCTAGATGGTTTCCTGTGCTGGTACTAGAATTGTTCTAGTGCTACCATTTAGGTTCGAACCTATGAGGTCACACGCCACAGAGGATTACTCTCTGATCCGGATACCAATTACGATTGGGAATCATCTCAATTTTATGGTCATAGTATTTTTTAGCACTCTTTTTCTCGTCTTGCCCTTGTCTGTGTCAACCGAAATTGTTCCGGGTTGACCATGATTGCACCAAGATTTTTCTGAATCAGTTTTGAACTGATTCGGAGCTCGTTTCGGTCTCCAATTGGTTGTGAACCAATTTTAATCCATTGAACCAATTTAATTGGGCTTGAACCGATTCAATTAGATTGATCCAAGAGGTTTAAATGGATTGGACCATTTTTTTGCTTGAACCGGTTTTGAACCGGTGTTCTTATTTCACCGTGTAAATGTTTTACACGTTGCTGGAAGAAACCCAAGCGCTGGAAACCAAAACGACCGAACGAACACTGTTGCTGGGCGTCTCTTCTCCTCCCTCCACCCATCCTTTTAACTCTTGTTAATGGCTATTTAATGGGAGAATGGCAGCCGGTTTCTTTTGGTTTTCCTAGCCTCTCCATCTCCTTCTTCCCTGCTGCCTATTTAAACCTCTTCAGCGCCCCTATTTCAGCCTAAGATATACACCGTGTGAAGAAGAAAACAGCAAGTGTGTGTTCTTCCCTTTGAGAGGCTGAGAGCTTGGTCCTTTTCCACCCATTGGGTACTAGTTAGGCTGGGATTTGGAGAATGTGAGGGAGAGAAACAAAGCTTTTATTTCTTGTGCTCAAATTCCCATTTCAGCAAAGCTCTGTTGCTGAAACTTACCGTGACCGAGTGTCTTCTTCTAGCGGCTAGCACCGCGTGTGGAGAGGGATCCGAGAGCCCCGGGAGTGTCTCCCCTCTAGAGGGAGTACCCTTCTACTCCTAGGAGCAAACCACGCGAGCCGAACTTGCTGCTGTTGCTCAAAAATGAAGATCGAAGTCTGTTGTCCTGTTCTGCAACAACTTCCAGCAGCAGACTTTGGGCATTTTTGTACACCGTTTTTGCTATGTTTTGGTAGCAGATCTTAGTGCCTAATCGAAGAGCACTCGAACCCCTAGCCGCTGCTACAATTTGGGAGCAAACGGAGGTCCGGAAGGTGATGTTTGGATGACGTTTTGAAAGCTCAAAACAGGGTATCCCACGGTCTAAGGAGGAAGAAGGCTGGAATAGATTTATTCCAGCTATTCCAGCCTATTCCAGGTTTAGCCCAGAGTTATTCCAGTCAGAATAAAGGTATGAAAAATTATTTTTTTTATCATGCATAAATAGATTTATTTGTTTAATTTTTTGCAAATATTTTTATATCATGATACATGCCTACATGCAACATGAATAGATTAGTTTCTAGGCGGAGCAGATTTTCGCTGTGCGAATTTTAAAAAAAGGTTTTAAAATCCATTATGCTCCCGCAGCTGTTTTCATGCCTAGTGCAGGATCATGTCAAACCACCTGCACCATTTTCTTTCACATACCTCCTCTTCGAAGGTTAGAGAGGGTGCGGGATGCACCTCTTAGATATGACTTTGTCATTGGAAATGACAATGAAGCCAATATCATACAGGATGATGATCTTGTGACCTATACAGAAGCTGTCAAGAGTAAAGACTCCGAGAAATGGCTAAATGCCATGAAATCTGAAATGGACTCCATGTATTCTAATCAAGTTTGGACTTTAGTAGATCCACATGAAGGAATTAACCCAATAGGATATAAATGAGTCTTCAAGAAGAAGATTAGAGCAGATGGTCAAGTAGAGACCTATAAGGCCAAGCTGGTGGCAAAAGATTTCAAACAAAAACATGGCATTGACTATAATGAAACTTTTTCACCAATAGCCATGCTCAAGTCCATTCGGATATTCCTTGCTATAGTAGCATACTATGATTATGAGATCTGGTAGATGAATGTTAAGACTGCATTCCTTAATGAAAATCTGGAGGAAGAAATCTATATGACACAGCCAGATGGTTTTGTCTCAAATGGAAGACGAAACCAAGTATGCAAGCTTAAATAATCCATTTATGGATTAAAGCAAGCATCGAATAGTTGGAACATCCGCTTTGATGAAACAATCAAGGAGTTAGGTTTTATCAAGAATGTGGATGAACCATGTGTGTACAAGAAGACAAGTGGGAGTGCACTTGCTTTCTTGGTCTTATATGTTGATGACATACTCATCATTGGAAATGATATTCCAATGTTACAATCAATCAAATCTTGGCTATCAAAGCAATTTTCCATGAAGGATTTGGAAGAGGCATCTTATATACTAGGTATAAAGATCTATAGAGATAGATCTAAGAGAATGCTAGGCTTATCCCAATCTAGGTACATTGACTTAGTATTGAAGAGATTCAACATGGATGGAAGTAAGAGGGGTTACTTACCTATGAGTCAAGGCATACATCTCTCCAAGAAAATGTCTCCTAAGACACCGGAGGAGAGAGAAAGGATGAGTTTGATACCTTATGCTTTAGTTGTAGGATCAATTATGTATGCCATGTTATGTACTAGACCTAATGTTGCTCATGCCTCGGGCATAGTAAATAGGTTATAGAGTGATCCAAGTGAGGATCATTGGAAAGCTGTGAAAAATGTTCTTAAGTACCTGAGAAGAACTAAAGATGTTTTTCATATATATGGTGGATCAGAGTTGAAACTTGAAGGGTATACAGATTCTAGTTTTCAATCAGATTCGGATGATAGCAAATTTATATCAATGTATGTCTTCACCCTATATGGTGGCGTAGTGAGTTAGAAGAGTACCAAGCAGCCAACTATAGCTGACTCGGTCATTGAGACAGAATACATACTACAAGTAAAGCCACAAAGGAAGCTATGTGGATAAGGAAATTCATCACGAAATTGGGCATGGTTCCTACTGTACAATAACTGGGGCAACTGTATTGTGATAACACCGGAGCTATTGCATAAGCTAAGGAACCAAGGTCTTATCATAAGTCCAAGCACATCCTAAGATGCTTCCACCTTGTTCGAGAGATTATAGAAAGATAAGATGTTGTCATCGAATGAGTAGAAACAAAGAACAACATCGCAGACCCATTCACTAAAGCATTACCTCAGCAGCATTTTGATCGCCACGTAGATTGGTATAAGATACAAGGAAGATTGGCTTTAGTGCAAGTGAGAGATTGAAAAAAAAGTGCCCTAAAAGCCAATCTTTGTAAGGGCATTATTGTAATCTACCGACTCTTGTATGACATTAAATAAAGATAATCTTGATTCATCGTATTGCTGCATCTATATTAGATTATGATGAACCACATAAGTTAGGGCAATGGAATTAGGGTTATGATGAAAATCATAACAGTGAGACCTAAGTTCCTATTAATCTTAATCTAAAATGTTCCTAGTCGATGGACCATTGGTTCGGGGATCGATAAATCCGGAAAGACTAGTATATCCTATGTATGCTCATTGGAGAGGGTGGTTGGTCTCACAACCACTTGTATAGAGACACTAATACAAGGATGTAGGTGCTCATTAGGTTAAGAGTCCACTGAATTGATCCAATAAGAGAACATCAAATGGAAGTCTTACTTACTTGTCAAAGGAATGTTCTCTTAGTAGGAGTTGTGCATGTGATCCTTAGACCTGAGATTGCCATAGTATCTTGTACACATGAACCCATATTTTGGTGCATACTCATTCATGGCATTTTGGTGCATACTCATTCATGGCAATTAAGTCATGTATGAGGTGTTTCTGGATATGTTGGATTGTGTATGAAGATAATGAGTAGGTCAACAAAGAATTGATCGCTCTTAGTAAAGGAGAGTTGTTATTCCATGTGATCTTTTCAAATGATGACTCCGGAAGTCTTTGATCAAAGCAGGATGAGGTTAAATAGGGTTTCTAATCTATCATTTGTCAAGTCTTCATTATCGAATTAAGATTCGAAATGATTAAGTACTAGGGTTTGACATTTATCCATGCCCATAACTTAATCGAGACAAAGGGAGATCGAAAGATTGAATTGTACGGTAATATTCTACTGATGGGTATTTTGGTACTTTCCATCAAATTTCTTATTTTTCGGGCAGGCATGACATGTTGCTAGATGTTAATCATGTCTTGTAGGTTTTTATGGATCAATTCGATTGGATTCATGAGTCAATTTAGAAGTTGGTTCGAATTGACAACTTAGGTCAGCTGAATTTGACCTAATTAAGTCAAGCGAGTTCAATTGGATCAAATCGGCTTGGACCTAGACCAACTGTGGTGCGGGCACCAGGATTAGATAGAGGCTCTTCAACCCTCTGTGGATCTTTAATTAGGGTTTTTAACCTTTTGAGTCATGTAATAAGGCTTAAATTCTGAGTAATTTGCTTTCGAGTCTTGTAGTTAGTATCTAGTTGGTTTCAATTTTTTGCTTTAGTCTTATAATTTGGCCAATTTGGTTAAGTTAGGGTCAATTGGTCCTGTAATTAGCCGAATTGGTTCAAGCTCAAGTCAATTTGAAGATGAGCTCAAGCTAGTTTGAAGATGGATCCACAAGTGGGCATTCAAGTCAAGCCCAATTGAAGATGAGTCAAGCCACCTCTCCTCCATGCCAAGTAGGAGTGCCAACTCATGGAGTGCCACATCATCAATGCCACATGGAATAAGAGGTGCCAGTTCAGCTCATGGACTACCACATCATCAGTGCCACATGGCATGGGGAGGTGCCACTTCACCAAGCTCCATTGGGCGGCCAAGCCAAGCTAAAATTTCAAATTCAAATTCCATGGTTGACTCCCATTAAACCTCTCCTTGATCCAAGCCAACAATGATGGGGGACGAAAATAAAATGATGAATGAAGAGTTTTAGCAAGCTAACCAGCAAGCAAACATGAGCAATTAATTATAAAATAAATGGACTAAATTAATCCAAGAAAATAATTTTCATGAGACTAGTTGATTCAGTTTTTAAGACCCGCAATGCATATCTAGTTCAAAATAAAGATTAGGATCTTCATGGCAAGGAAACCATCACTGCTAGGACAAGTTAACCTTCAAATGATCAGATCTAATAAAGCTTAGGAAGAGTTTTCCTACCAACAATGATGACTAATTATTTGGTAGAAGAAGGAGCTCTCATCACTCAAAGATTGTGGCCTAGAAGTCAAGATTGGCACTCTCTACTTTGAGACTTACCTTGGCCTTGATCCATGGCATGGAGACCTTTATCCTTGATTTAGGAACCTGAGAGAATCTGCAAAGAAATTTTGGATTAGATATGAAAGAAGAATTGGAGTTGGAATGGAAACAAAGAAAAAGGGAAGAAGAAGAAAGTGGCCGGCGGCTTGGGACTTGGAGCTTGATCATAGATCCATGAATGGGCATCCCATCCTTTACTCCTTGCAAAAGCACTCTTCACTCTTATACTCAAACTTAGAAACTCTAATCTCTTCTTGGATAAGGATCTACACACTCAAACTAGCTAGAAACTTTCACTCCACAAAACAACTCAAAAAAACTAGAACACAAGGAAACAATCCTTTCATTAATTCAAATCATATCATAGAATGAATATAATGAGAGCCTAGGGGCCCTATTTATAGACTCCAATGCTAGAAATTTTGTCCAAGGATGGAGAGGAGAGGATAAGGATGGCTTAGTTGGCTCCAATAATTTTTAGATAAGTGGTTTACACTAAAAACAAATTATTGGTAGAAAATTACAACCACTTGACATGTGGCACTCTAGAAGGTCTTCATGTGGTTGTTAAATGCTGATGTGGAGGCCTAGGTGTCATTAGAGGTGGCACTCCACATGTCACTTTTTGGAAGGTATCTTTATGTTCCCCATAAAAGTCTTGATGTAGCATAATTTCTTCTCCCCCAAGGTTTCTTGATGAGGTGTCCCCCCATGTAAAAATTTTGGCTTCAAGTCATGGCTTGAATTGGGCTTGAATGGATTGAATTGGGCTTTGAAGAGGTGGCTTTCCATCATGCTTTGAGCTTGAGTCGACTCATGAAAAATTGTCTTCTTCCATGTGTTGACTCATGAATATGCTTCAAGAAAATTTGGGACTTGTTTCATGGCTCAAGATTTTAATAATTATAGCTGCAAAAACAAAGTTAGTTAATCAAAGTATATATTCTTATTATTGATGTCCCCATCAAACAACATCCCCACCTCACTCTACATATCAAGCCATATCACCAAGACTCAAGCCTAGCATTCATGGTTGGTCAAAGTTTCATGAAAAGATTCCAAAATTCAAAAGTTATAAGCCAAGGTTTCATGAAGAAAAAAATTCAAATTTCAAATGGGTGCCCCTTGATTCATGAAGACAACCCACCTTTTTCTCCTCCCCAAATCAAGCTTTGTAACTCCCCTTTTCAAATTTTGAATGTAGACTTGGGTGCTTATAAAAGGACCCTATCCCTCTTGTAAGAATTTTTAAATTTTGAATGAATGAAAAAAAAGAGAGAGTTTCTTCTTCCAATTGCCCTTGTCTTCTAGACTAGGAACTCTATGCAAGAGTGCATTTGTCCTTTGGGACATCGAGGGGTGAGATGCCCTGAGTTACCATCCTCCTTCCCAAGCCATCCAGTCATCTTCAAGCTTGGATGCCCCCTGGAAACTCTACCTGGATGCCTAGCAAGAAGAGCCTCCTCGACCACCATTCTCAACCATTTCCCATCCCTTCTTACTTGCTTATATCTTCTTCTTGATGTTTCCTAATCCTTCACTTGGGTGCTCGCAGGTCTTCCAGGTGCCATAGACAATGGAATTGGTCTTCCTTGCCTCTGTGACCATCGGACAGAAAGCTGATGAATTCGCAAGGTTGAAGGCTTGATCCTCTAGGCCGCATCCGCGAGAGTGGGTGAACTCGGCATCGGGCACATCAGAGTTTTTCAATGTTTGCAACCCTAATCTCTTAAGTAGGTATTGATCTAGAGCTAAGTCTTACAGGGTTTCTCAATCCCATAGTCCTCTTTTTATCTTTGTTTAGGGGCTATCTTGCATGCTAGAAAGTTCTTATCTTTATAGAATCTCTAGATCTGCTCTTTGCTTGACTTCGGGAATCTTTAAATCCACTAAAACTTTAAAAAAATTCATTTGTATATCCATCTCATCATTAGTATAGACCCACATTATCTCCATTCCATATCATGTTTGGTATCAGAGCATGGTTAGGACTTAGTTCTCTCTAAAGTACTTGGACTGGGTGCTTCACCATGGTCGTTCGGTCATAGAAAAATGTAGGGCTGCAAGATCCTCACATCCCATTCAAAGGGGATTTCTTATAGCGTGTAGGGGTGCCAATGTGATTGACCCTTGAAGGGAAAAACAAGGAGAGAGGTTTTAGATCTTAAAGAAAAAAAATTTTGCATCATTAGATTTCATCATCTATAAATTTCTGCATTCTGTCCACCCAGTAAATGGTCTGCTATTTTAGTTGTTTCTATTTGTAGAGACTTCTGATTTTGGTAATTTTTGTTTTTCTAGGTTCTATATATTTTAAAGTAATTTTTAGGATTTTTTCAGATTTTATTGCAGTATGTAGAATTTCTACATACTGGAATACTACCTAAGAACAAATCTGTCCTGAAATTCCAGCAAGTGCATTTCATCACATTTTCATTCCCATTAGTTTAATTTTGTACTTTAGATTCATATTTTATTTCCAGCATCTTATTTCTACTAACATACATCAAAATCCAAAAACAAAACTTAGATACATTTCATTAGATTTCATGTGTATACCATCATTTACATAATTAACTTAAGGACGTCCATATCACAAGATAAGGGAAGGAGGTCATTACCTTTCCTTAGCCCGAAAACCACCACCCTTGTATTTTGAACCTAAGCCTAATATAAAATCAAGTAGCAACCTAATAGCTTAGGGACACCCATGAGTCGGGTTTAACCATTTTGGGGAAGCTGGTTGCATGCAACCCTTCAATTAGTACCGGGAAGCTGGTGTCTAAGGCAAGAGGTCTGGTGTCAAACAACCTAAGCGGTGTTGTGGTTCTTTAATTGGGTCCTTGCGAAAGCAAGGGAGGCCTCCCACACTCCCACCTCTCACCTGGCTGGTGAAAGGGCTAGTTGTTATGCTGTGTGTCTTCTACGTTAACCCATTTTGTTTGAACTCCTAGGTCTAGCAAACCGTAGTACCCTCCATTGTGTGTTGCATGTCTAGTCTAGATTAGGAGTCCATTAGCCCATCAATCCTTATCTAGCCCAGTGTAGTCATGGAATCAAACCTTGAAGCCCACTTGCGGGCCCTCAACGAACAACTGGCCCAATTGAACCAAAAGATGGCCCAAGCAGAGGCACGGGCAGAAGCCCGCAAGGCCCATGCTAAACTCAACTTCTCTAGGCCCAATTCCCTTGATCCAAGAGCCTATGATCATGATCTTGCCCTTGAGTCTAGTCCTAGGAGCCCATACCCATACTTGGTCGACTTTGAGGAGAGACCCATTAGGAGCACCCAACCTTATGCACCCACTTTTGATGGAAGACAAGAGGTGTATATCGATTGGGAGGAGAGCATGGATCACTATTTCGAGTACACTAAGATGTCAGAGTTAGAGAAATTTAGATTGGCCACACGTAGGTTAACCCGATTTGCTAAGTGGCATTGGGCAGCTATTAAGGATGAATGTTATCAAAGAGAAGATAGAATACGTAGCTGGAGAACCATGAGAAGTAGGCTAAGAGAAAAGTATCTAAGTAGATTTTATGAGCAAAGACTTTTAGACCAATGTTACAAACTGAGACAAGGTGATAGACCAGTGTCTGAGTATATTGAGGAATTCAAGGGGTTTGTCGGGAGATGTAACACAACCAAATCTAAGACCATGACCATATCTAGATTTTGAGGAGGCCTATATAAGGACACCTAGAGGGAATTACTTCAACGGGAAATTCATACTCTAAAGGAAGCTTATCGGATTGCTAGAGAATTCGAATCTAATCAAAGAGAACTCATGAGCAGCTGACCTAAGCCCAGCATGATTAGCACCTCTAGGCCAATTCTTAGACAGATTCCTTCAAACCAGCCTACTACTCCTATCCCATTAGTTTGCAAGGGAAAGACCCTTGAACCCATTAGTGAGCCTGAGGAAGAAGTTTATGAGGCTGAATCGAGTTTAATTAATGGATATGAAGGGAAAGAGGAAGAACCCATTGAAGAATTTCAGGGAGAAAAGGTTGAACCCATTAAGAATCTAGAGAAAGAAACTCCTGAGTCCACTGAAGAATTCAAAGAAGATATCTATGAATCAAGTCTAGTGGAGCAGTATGATGAAGGTGGATGCAAGATTGAGATCACTGAGAAACTAATAGAAAAAGATCCTGAACCCACTATAGAATTTGAAGGAGTGACTGAGCCAGGATCAAACATATCAGATGAAAGTGAGGGTTCACACGAGTTGTCCATAAAAGAGGTCCAGGAACAAGTCCCTAAGGAGCAACCCCAGGAAGTAGACATTATTTTAGAAGACGTTCAAGATAAACTTCTCGAAGACCTTCCTGATGACCTTCCACCATCTAGGAGCATCCAGCCTACCCTAGATCTTACACTCATAGATCAATATTCAAATCTTAAGGTCATCCCGGGTAACCAAGGTCTATTTCATGTTTCCAATAGATTATCCCAAGACTTCGATTTTTATATCCTATCGTACCCTGAGGCTTCTAATGTTCTCCAAACTATCAAATTATACTTTGTTGAGGTCATTCGTTGCACCAGTGCTGTGAGTTTGTTAGGTTTGTGACCTACTTTTGGAAGATCTTATGGCATTTCCTAGGGGTCCACTGTAAATTTTCATGTGCATGCTAAACTAGGATCAAACCTAAAGAGTCTATAATCTGTTAGGTTTAGGCCCTAGAGAGTCAAATAAAATTCCTCTAAATAGGAATGCATAGTTGAGTATGCATTTGTTAGGTGTCTGTACAAGTCTTAGAGTCCACAAAGTCATTCGCATAGCATATATAAAGAAATTAACCCAAAAATCAATCTAAGTAACAATACATATAAGAAATTGGTTGATTCCTTAAAGCAAGTCCAAGAATTTGACATAGGGGATTCTATAATGATTAGGCTTAGGCCTGAACGGTTTTTACCAAGGAATCATTAAGAAACTTCATGCTCGTAAAGCTGGCCCCTTTAAAGTGATATGGAGAGTTGGCCCTAATGCCTATGTGCTTGAGCTACCCCAGGATTATGGCATTAGCTTGACTTTCAATATCTCAGACTTAGTCGAGTATAGGGAATTGGCAACAATACCCAGCGAGCCATTTGGGTCTAACCTATCCTTTGAGAGTGAACCCGACCCTGACTGTCCACCTCCAATTTTACCTGAGAGAGGAGAATAGATCGAGCGTGTCCTGGATGATCAAGCTCACAACCCGAGGCAAAGGCTATCAGTGTTACTTGGTCCGTTGGTAAGGCTAACCGGAGTCCAATGATTTATGGATTACCTGTGAGGACTTGCAATGCCTCGACCCCAACCTTCTTGAGAAATACCTAAGCCATATCAACCCTTACTCGACAGGGTCGAGTTCCGCCCACCTCGGGAGAATTGGTGTGGGCTCCAAAATTAGACAAAGGCTCCTCAACCCTCTGTGGATCTCTGATTAGGGTTTTTAACCTTTTGAGTCCTATAATAAGGCTTAAAGCCTGAGTAATTTGCTTTCAAGTCTCGTAGTTAGTATCTAGTTGGTTTCAATTTTTTGCTTTAGTCTTGTAATTTGGCCAATTTGCTCAAGTTAGGGTCAATTGGTCCTGTAATTAGCCGAATTGGTTCAAGCTCAAGTCAATTTGAAGATGGGCTCAAGCTAGTTTGAAGATGGATCCACAAGTGGGAATTCAAGTTAAGCCCAATTTAAGATGAGTCAAGCCAACTCTCCTCCATGCCAAGTAGGAGTGCCAACTCATGGAGTGCCACATCATCAATGCCACATGGCATAGGAGGTGCTACATCAGCTCATGGATTGCGACATCATTAGTGCCAAATGGCATGGGGAGGTGCCACTTCACCAAGCTCCATTGGGTGGCCAAGTCAAGCTGAAATTACAAATTCAAATTCCATGGTTGACTCCCATTAAACCTCTCCTTGATCCAAGCCAACAACATCCCCACCTCACTCCACATATCAAGCTATATCACCAAGGATGAAGCCTAGCATTCATGGTTGGTCAAAGCTTCATGAAAAGATTCCAAAATTCAAAAGTTATAATCCAAGGTTTCATGAAGAAAAAAATTCAAATTTCAAATGGGTGCCCCTTGATTCATGAAGACAACCCACCTTTTTCTCCTCCCCAAATCAAGCTTTGTAACTCCCCTTTTAAAATTTTGAATGTAGACTTGGGTGCTTATGAAAGGACCCTAACCCTCTTGTAAGAATTTTTAAATTTTGAATGAATGAAAAAAAGAGAGAATTTCTTCTTCCAATTGCCCTTGTCTTCTAGACTAGGAACTATGTGAGAGAGTGCCTTTGTCCTTTGGGACATCGAGGGGTGAGAGGCCTTAAGTTACCATCCTCCTTCGCAAGCCATCCAATCATCTTCAAGCTTGGACGCCCCCTGGAAACTCCATCTGGACTCCTAGCAAGAAGAGCCTCCTCGACCACCATTATCAACCATTTCTCATCCCTTCTTACTTGCTTATATCTTCTTCATGATGTTTCCCAATCCTTCATTTGGGTGGTCGCAGGTCCTCCAGGTGCCACGGACAATGAAATCGGTCTTCCTTACCTCCACGACCATCAGATGGAAAGCCGGTGAATCCACAGGGTTGAAGGCTTGATCCTCCAGGCTGCATCCATAAGAGTGAACGAACTCAGAATCGGGTGCATCAAAGTTTTTCAAGATTTGCAACCCTAATCTCCTAAGTAGGTATTGAACTAGAGCTAAGTCCTACGGGATTTCTCAATCCTGGGGGTCCTCTCCTTATCTTTGTTTAGGGGCTATCTTACATGCTAGAAAGTTCTTATCTTTATAGAATCTCTAGATCTGCTCTTTGCTTGTCTTCGGGAATCTTTAAATCCACTAAAACTTAAAAGAACTAACAAGAAATCATTTGCATATCCATCTCATCATTAGTGTAGTCCCGCATCATCTCCATCCCATATCATGTTTGGTATCAGAGCCCAGAGGTTTAGGATATTTTTTTTCTTTTTTGTCCCATCTTATTCATGTTATTCTTGCTATTCCCTACTTATCTTTGATTTATCTTCAAGTTATTCTCATCATCTCCTTCCTTGATCCAAGCCCTCCCATCTCTGCTTACACCACTACTTCAAGATCGACGATCGGGAATCCATCGATCACGCCATTCCATGATCGCTCCAACCCCATCATCCGGCCGGTCGAGCATGCCATCCGGAACCCTTGCTGCCACGAACACCCAATCATCCCGAGTGGAACCATCGCTGCCCTCCACACCTCTGATTGGCACCTCCAAAGCCACTGACCATGGCTAATGCTTCCGCCAGTAGCCCCCTTCCTCCGCCGTCCGGTCGCCGATCCCATAGCCACCGAACCTTCCTCTGCTGCATCCCCAAGCTAGGCCCCTCTAGCCATTCGAACCATCCATCCAACCCCATCGGCTGTGACACCTAGTTCCGCTTGACGCCCCACAGGATCCCTTCTTCCCGTCTGTGCTGCCACCTCCACCACAGTGTCATCGCTGGTGAAGCCCGCCTAGAGTTTTTATCCCCTCTATTCCACCCGGCCTCCTCTTCTCATCGATCCCACACAGCCCAGATCCACCCTACCCCATCGGATCAGCCCATATCAACCCCGCCGGATCTCCTCCCTGCTTCCCGTCAGCTACCCATCCCTCCATCGACTGTGACAACCTCCGTGCCAGCTGTCCGTTTCCCTTCATCAGTTTGTGGAGAGGAAGGGGAGGGATTGCATGAACGTGAAAGCAAATCCCCCTCCCTCTTGCCGAATTCAACTCTTCACTCATTTCAAAGTTGCACAGATTCCAAAGCTACACAGTTTTCAAAGCCAAACCAATCTCCAAGTTGTACGTATCTCATAGTAGGGCTGATGAAAAAAAAAAATGGATTTGTTTGAAAAGGACAAAAAAAATTAATTATTTGAAGGTTATCTAAATCTATAGTTTGGAGTCCAAGGAAAATAATATCAAGCTGAAGATGGGAGACTTGAAGCCAAACTCGAGGAGTCGAGTTCTCCCTACTCCAGTGGAATGATGGGGACTTGAAAGCTATCAACTGCCACGTGGAGTCCCAGCAGGCATCATCCACCCTATTAGGCATCCCAGGATTTTCATATATCCATTCAAGCACAAAAGGCAGCAGATCAACATCCCGTATGGAAATTAGGGACCGTCCAGGAGAAGATGGAAGGGAGTATCAGGCAAATCAAGTAGCATTTGGGTGCCCACTCTCCTTCCCTCTTTCATGAGATTTTATTCCTTATGTTGACCATCCTTTTATGGAATATTTGTGGTGCCTCCTTTCATGCAAATCCTCCCCACAAGGCAGCATGTTGACACCTTCCCTCTTTGCTTTTCAATTCAGGTAATCCAAGGGCTAGGGTCAACTATAAAAGGATCCCCTTTCATGTATAAAAATAATAATGAAGATGAGTTCTTAGGGAAGAGTGATTATTCGTTCTGCCTCCGTAAAGTAGTGGGCATGAGGCCCGTCTTACCTTCGCCTTCGGGCGTCGAGGGGTGTGAGACCCTATGCCTTCGCTTTCGAGTGTTGAGAGGTGTGAGACCCTAGTTTGCCTTTGTTCTTCAGAACATTGAGGGGTGTGAGACCCTAGTTTGCCTTTGTTCTTTGGAACATCAAGGGGTGTGAGGCCCTAGATATCCAAATAGTGGTACCCTAATCTAGGTAACTTCTAGGCTCACCAACGATCCCACCCCTTATCGGCCCCACATCATACTATTGGCTAGATGTGGAACCCAAAGGGTCACATACATTAAGGAATTGACCAAGGAAGTCAATTAGAATTTTATTAGGATCATGGGATCCTAATTGGTTAGCTAGATTAAACACTAGCATGTGTAGGCTAACCTCACTCCTAACCCAATTAAATTGGGTCTAAAGGTTTCTTAATGGGCTTACTAATTTAAGGGAATCCTAGATTGGGTTGAGTCCAATATGGAGTAGCAGTTATCTAGTTTTATCCAAATTTAATCAGCCTTTATCCTATTTAAATGATGAGTCATAACATGAAGGGACTCTTGGCGCCAATTCATGGTATACACCAAATTGAATGTGCGTAGAAGGACCAAGAGTCCTTCTACTTGTCAGTTGCCATAGCTAGATGATGTCCAAGGGACTTCATCCTCATCTCCATGTCATTTTAAATGCCTATTGACCGGTCAACAAATGTGAAGTTCGGTGGAAGGGAGTTGGCGCAAATGAAAAGTTGCGACTCTTCATTTAGCGCAAAAACAAGAGCAGAGTCCTTCTGCTTTAAGCCTTTTTTAATCACCAGTATTTTTCATTGAAAAGCCATGTCCCTTGGCCTTCTTACAACTGGTAATTTCTAAGTGGAAAGTGGAGAAGTCGGATGAAAAAATGAAGGGACTTGTATAAGGCTTTTGGTGCATAAAAATTGTTGACTTTTCACTCATAAGACTCCTTCTTTGTGAAGAGTCTTATTTGATCTTTTGAATGGCTTATCAAAGGCTGATGAAGAGCCTTATCTGGTGCCCCCCAATCTCCTATAAAAGGCCATCGATGTTTATTCCAATGAAACACAATTCTCCTTCTTTCTTACATTCTTACACTCTATCCTACTTGTCTCTTCCTTCCTTTGTTAGGACATAGGTCTTCCTTTAAGACAAGATTGCCATTTAAGACAAGGATTTAGGATGAGAATTAGGAAGTGATAAAGAGAGAGAAGAGAAATTTTGTAGAGGGCTCAGAGTGCTCTACTAGAGGGCAAGGGTCTGAGCAAGGAAGGAGAGGTTGCTAAAGGAAGAAAAGGCCTTCAAAAGAGTCCTAGTGGTTTAAGCAATCTACTAAGGAGTGGTTTCTAGGTTCAATTCTTGTGTGGATCACCTCTGAAGGGCATGCGCTTGGGTGCCTAATGGAAAGAAGAAGGAATTAGCATTCCAGGTATTCTTCTATTATCCTAAAATCTTGATTTACTGGTTTTTATGCACAAGTGGTCCTAGGGTTTAGGGTTTTAGCCGGTTAGGGTTTCAAAAATGAAAATTTTGAAACCTAGTCTTCCACTATGCCCGGCCTAGGTATCCCAACAAAAGTCACCCTTTTTTATGTTTATAGGTCTCTATAACCCCTACAATGACTTGTAGATATGAGATCCATATGAGGTATCCAATACCCATGTATAAAAAACTGAAGAACTCAAGGATAGGTTGGTTTGTATCATGTACAAACCTTTTAGATGCTCCACCAGCATCAAGCTTTAGACTTGCAAAATATAACTTGCAATTCATCTTTTAGTGTCCTTGCTTCCCATAGTAATAGTAGGTCCCATCAGCAAAGGGCTTCCTCTCGTTCTTTCTCTTTTGGAAGCTACTCTTAGGGTTCCTCTTCCTCTTTGAACCCTTCTTAATTGCCTACTTCTTCTTTGTATCAACCAGAAGAAGCTGAGCCTTATCACCTTCGATGTGGCTCTTTTTATCTTGATCATATTTAGTAGCTCAAGCAATAACAAATTTAGTTTGTTCATGTGGTAATTCATGATAAACCGCAAGAAGGAATTCAGGAGTGACTGCAAGATCAAGTCTTGATTAAGCTCTCCGTCCATCACAAACCCAAGTTGACCTAAGCGAGTGATCAAGTCAATCATCTTGAGGACATGTGCCTGAACAGAAGAGCCCTCACTCATGCATGCTCAGAACAACTGCTTTGATGTCTCATATCGAGCAGTCCAACTATGCTCTCCATAAAGCTCTTTAAGATTGAGCAATATGGACTGAGGTTCAATTTTGTCATGTTGCCTCTGCAACTCATTGCTCTAGAGTATAATATGATGCACTTGATAGTCATGCTGTCATTCTACTACATTTATATAAGGCCCTTTCCTCCTCAATAGCATCCTTTCCTATCGGATCTGGGTCAGGAGAATCAAAGATATAGGCAAGCTTTCCTGAGCTAATACAATCCTTAGGTTCCTCAACCAACCCACATAATTCAAACCAGTCAACTTGTTGTCATCTAAGATGCCATGTAGTGAAAGAGTAGAAGCCATAATATAAAATCTACATTAAGTAAAGAATAATTTTAAGTAGACCACCCATGATGATATTCACAATTAGACAAGGACTTTTGCATCTAATTGTTTATCCCACTATTTTCTTTCAAATACCATAACCCTCAACTATGGTAAGTGGAAAAACCCTCCTAGGGCTTCCTTAGTGGGGTTGAGATCCTAATTCCTCACGAATGCCTTATGTTAACACAACAAACACCCATGAGTTCAAGGATAGGAAAACCCTAGTCCAATTGTAACTCATGCAACTCTCAACATAACACCTACCTTTAAGACACTTATAGCCTTGTGTCAATCACAACAAACTATAATATCTTAGTTTGGTCAAATCCTTCATTTTCATACAGCCATATTTGCTAAATGTTGCTCTTGTATAAATCACAACAAAGCAACACCACCAATCATGCCATAAAGCATAAAATATACCAAGATAAATATCATATCAAATCCTAGAGTAGGTCTTGTGTTAATCACAACAAACCTACTACAATTTTTGACATGGTTTTGGCTTAGCATGAAGGAAGGCAATTTGTAGTGTGCTTAATCAATTAGCATTTCCAATTTAAGGTCTAGATATAACCAAATTAGCTAGGTAAGTGGGAGAGATGAGGGAGTCCTCCCGTTCCTTTCCTTAGACACCAAATGAATTGGCCAGGTCAAACAATGAAATCAATTAAAAATCTCAATCCCTTTACTTTTCGAGAACCACATGCCTAGACACCAATTAGCTAATCAAAACCTAAATGGATTTGCATGATGATTAACTTATGCTACGACTAAATATAGTTTTTATATGGGCTTTGATGGTTTCAAACACAACCTAATTAAACATGCCAACATGACACAATTCCAGTAAATAAGCATATTAACACTAATATGCATAAACAAAGCATGATTAAAATTGCAATCTATTCACCTCACTTGTTCATGAGATAAGACCACAGCGGCACCCCAACACATCATAGGAGATCTCATTGAATGGGAAGAGAGGGCCTTTAAACCCTACTTGGCTCTTATGATCGGATGGCCATGGTGACTAATCCAATCTGAAGCAGTTACTAAGAGCACAACATATCACATATGTAATATGAACTAATCATGCAAGAGTCATAGCAAAGCAAGTAATTAACACTAAAATGACCATTAATTGCATGAATCAAGATGGCTCTGATACCACTGTTGGGTTCGGGCTAATGCAGCGAAAGATTGGCCTTCAAAATTATCATTATTAAAATCCTAATCAACCGAAACCCTAAACCCTAGGACCACTTGACCATGACAACTAATAAATCATAATTTAATATTATAGAGGAATACTTGGAGTGCTATATTCCTTAATTTCCACAAGGCACATAAGTGTATGCCCTCTAGAGGTGATCCACATAGGAACCAGACCAAGGAAGCACTCCTACTAAGCTTGCTTATTTGACTAGAACTCTTTTTGGTAGCCTTTCTTTCTTCCCTTTTGCTGGAATCCCTTATTGGGAATTGTGTCCCAAAGCCAATCATCTAGGCTATAGATGGTTGTGCCATTTTATAATTATATATGAATTTTTAATAAATAAAATTATTCTTTCGGTTGTTCATCATATTTACATTTTCTTAAAATAAACTCTTGTATGATGGAGTCCTTAGAACTACAATATTTGATATAGAGAGGATATATCAACTAGTTCTTAAACTGGTTCACAACCAAATGATATATTGTTGTAAGACGACAACGTATCAAGTGTAGGTTGTTATATGTCATATTGTTGGTTGTCCTCTAAACCAAAGAGTGTGCAGACACTGGTATGACATGCAAGTGAAATGTGTGACATCTCACTGAACGTGACCATCTGCAGAGCTCTCTTTTGCTAAAGGATTGCTCGTGAAGGGATATGGGTATATGTGTCCCTCAATCCTGAGGTCACCATGATAGCTTGCAAGCAAATCACTGTACTTTAGTGCCGGACCACCTGGATTTCTAATCTAGTGATGGAAGGTTTCTGGGTGCAGTCAAGTACTTGCGGAGCGATGGTGGATCAAGATGGAATTGACCCTCCAAATAGTTTGAAGTGTGTTGACTCTGGTCTTAATTTTGATTATTGACAAAATGTTTAAGTATATATGAGTACTAATTATATTTTAAGTGTATTTTTCAGATCTTAGTACTCAACCATGTTGAATGAAGAAATGCTTGTATTTCAGTTGAAAAAGTCCTTAAATTAATGAAAAATCAAGTTATAAGGACTTTGGAATATAAAGAAGACTTGGAAGGATTTAAAGTTTAATTTTGAAGAAGTTTCAGTACTGGCTCAACCGAGTGTCGACACCTAAAGATCAAGTGTTGACACTTGCAGGTCAAGTGTTGACACTTGCAGAACCAAGTGCTGACACTTGCAGACCAAGTGTCGACACCAAGTATCGACACCTGGGAACCAAGTGTTGACACTTGGAGGTCAAGTGTCGACACTTGACTGTAACGGCTAGTTTTCAAAAGCTGCAGAACTTCTCCAACTTGCTTCAAACAATCATATTTTCCTTCCTAATGGCTATAAACGGTTATTTAAGTGTTGGGAGGCTATATAAACATCAAGAATCAAATGGGAAAGTAATCCTTTGGTGAGTTTTTTTAATATTCTTCAAGGATTCAAGAGTTGAGTGATTTAAAGCCTTCAAGCTTCCAAGTTTGAAAGAGAGCATTCAAAGTCTACATCTACAAGCATCAATCAAAGGCTTCATCAACTTGAAGACAAGATCTTCATCAACAATCAAGGGCTTCAAAGAGATATTTTCTTTATTTTAGAAAGCTTTTATTGTATTCATTTATACTTGCTCTTACATTGTTTTACTTAAGATTTTTTGGTGAGCCTTGGAAAACCAAAGAGATTTTTGGTAAGCCTTAAAAATCAAAGTGGTTGTTGGTGAGCCTTGAAACCAACTAGGGTTTTACTTGGAAGCCCGAAGCCAAAATATGTTGTTTAGGTTCTTGGTTATCCCGTAAAACCAAGGGTGGTTGTTGGTGAGCCTTGAAACCAACTAGGGTTTGACTTGTGAGCCCGAAGACAAAACAAGTTGTAAAGGTTGTTGGTGAGCCTAAGTTATAAAACCAAACTTAGTGGATTCCCAAGGGGTTCTTGGGGAGTGGATGTAGGTGCTTGGTTTGTACCGAACCACTATAAATCTTTGTGTTTATGTGATTGTTCTTCTTGTACTTTTATTTCTTTATTTCTGCTGCATTTATTTGAAATACACAAGCACTTGAATTGTATTAGCACATACTTGCTTTAGTTCTCACTTTGCAAATAGTACAAAAGTTTTATAAAACCCAATTCACCCTCCCTCTTGGGTTGCCTACCTGAGCCTACAATTGGTATCAGAGCTCGATGCTCTGATTGAAAATCTAACATTTTTGAGTTAAAGATTATGGCAACCCTTGTAGGTATTAGTGTTAGACCATCATTTTTCAATGGTATAAATTACACATTTTGAAAACCTCGCATGCGCATCCATATTCAATCTATTAGTTATCATCTTTGGAAAATCATTGTTAGTGGTCCTCATATTTCTTTCATTTTGGTTAATGGCATTTCCATTCCAAAGCTCGAAGAGGATTGAAATGAATATGACATTAAACAAATTGAACTCAATGCTAAAGCAATGATCTTGCTTTATTGTACATTGGACTTAAATGAATTTAATAAAATTTCTTCATGCACATCGACGAAGGAAATATGGGACACACTTGAAGTTATTCATGAGGGTACTCTTCAAGTGAAGAACACTAAAATTAATTTGCTTGTACATTCTTTTAAAATTTTTCAAATGATACATTATGAATCTATATCTCATATATTTTCAAGATTTATGACTATTATTAATGAATTAAAAAGTCTTGGCAAAATCTATACTAATGCTGATTTGGTGAACAAAATTCTTAGATCCTTGCCAAAATCATGGGATCCAAAGGTGACGGCGATCCAAGAAGCTAAAGATGTAGAAACCTTACCTTTGGAGGAGCTTATCGGTTCACTCATGATCTATGAGTTGAACTTATGGCAAAGGATAGTGGAAGCTGATACAGAAAAGAAGATAATGGCTTTCAAAGCCAAAAAGAAATTCAAGGCAATGATGGCAACTTGGAGCGATAGCGAAGATTCAAGTACAGATGATGAAGTTGCCCATCTTTGCTTCATGGCAAATGAGGAAAAGGTATATGCTAAAAATAATTATGATTTTACCTTTAAAGAATCACATGATGCATCTAATGATCTTGTGCATGAATATAGATTACTAAAAATTGAGCATGAGAAATTAAATAGGCATGTAGATTTATTTTCTCTTGACAACACCAATCTTGCAAATAAAAATGGTGATTTAAATGCCAAGATTGATATTTTGAAAAATGAAAAGAATAATTTTTCTAAAGAAAAAGAATTTTTAGAAAAAGAAAATGTTGTTTTGAAAGATTTATGTGATAAAAATATTTTGGTTGAGGAAATAAGCAAAAACTTTTGAAAAATTTCTCTATTCCTGCTTCTTTCAATTTATCTTCTAAATGTGGTTTTAATGCTTATCCTTCTAGATTAAGAAAAGTTTGGGTTCAAAAAGGAACCATAATTACTAATCATAAAGGACCCAAGAAAGTTTGGGTACCAAAAATGTCCACTTAATTTGTTTAGCAGGAATGTCTTGCAACCTAACATGAAGAAAGGAAGTTCTTGAAAAGAGGTTGTACAAGATAATTTAAAGAAGTGGACAAGCTACATTTTGAGCTAAATGATAAAAGGAAGGACTTTGTATATTGGTAAATTCTAAACATCTCCTTCCATAATTAAAAATGTAGATTAATTTTTATTGCATCAATTACTTTGAAAAAATATTTTAATTGATTAATTAGAATCAAGCTTAGACTAATAATCATTAGTTGTGATCAAGACTATTTTGATGTAAATGGATTTCATGCTCTCATGATTATTAGACTTTCACTTGATTTTGATTAATATAGTTTTTGAATTATTTCAAGTAAAATGTTACGATTTGTGTGCTTTCATTATTGGCATCTATGCTTAAGTTAGAATTGATTTGAATCAAGTATAGAACTAATAGTTAAGGGTTACATTTAAGAAGAATGTATGCATATTGACAAACCCTTGCTCTAGTAGCTATACTTGATATCATATTATTTCTAGCATTTGTATGGATATCAAATCATCTTAAAATGAATTTAAAATCATACTGAAAGTTTTTAAGTAATATAAATGCTTTGTATTTTGAAAATCATGAATATCTTGAAAATTTCAAATCCTTGATTTCAGACTTAGAATTTATGTTTATATCTTAAAATTATTTGAAATTATATTGCATGTGCTTTCATGTTCTTATTCCTCAAATGAATGCATATTTTTAAGGGGGAATAACATTCAGGGGGAGCATCCAAAGATTTGTTATCATATTTGATGCTTTGAATATCTTGCTTGATATCATGCTGTACTTATATTGCTCTTATACTCCTCCTTATTTTCAAATCTAACTTTTTGAGGGGAGTTACATTCAAATTGTATCATGTTCAATTTGTATCATAATTATTTAATTTCATGCATTGATTTTGATGACCTACTTGCTATTCTTTCCGACTTCATTCCCACTTTGTATTGCCTTTTACCCTTTTTCATGATATCAAAAAGAGGGAGAAAATTGTTAAGTATGAAGAAGAGAAGATTGGATAAACATGAAAAATCATTTGAGAAATGAAAGAAAGTGCAAAAGGGGAGAAGAATGCAAAATTTTTATCTAAAGGGAAAATTAGAAAGAAGAAATATTGAAAATTTGAAAATTTTGCATATTTTGAAAAATGTTTTTGAAGATTTTTTGGATCATATTTTAAGGGGGAGCTTGGTGCTTATTGTTTTGAGCTTACATATTTATCTTATTGTTAATCTTTTTAAGCTTACCCTATTCATATACTTAAAGGTTTTGTCATCATCAAAAAGGGGAGATTGTTGACTCTGGTCTTGATTTTGATGATTGACAAAATGTTTAAGTATATATGAGTACTAATTATATTTTAAGTATATTTTTTAGATCTTAGTACTCAACCATGTTGAATGAAGAAATGCTTGTATTTCAGTTGAAAAAGTCCTTAAATTAATGAAAAATCAAGTTATAAGGACTTTGGAATATAAGGAAGACTTGGAAGGGCTTAAAGTTTAATTTTGAAGAAGTGTCAGTACTGGCTCAACCGAGTGTCGACACCTAAAGATCAAGTATTGACACTTGCAGGTCAAGTGTTGATACTTGCAGGTCAAGTGTTGACACTTGCAGAACCAAGTGCTGACACTTGCAGAACCAAGTGCTGATACTTGTAGACCAAGTGTCGACACCTAGGAACCAAGTGTCGACACTTGGAGGTCAAGTGTCAACACTTGGAGGTCAAGTGTCAACACTTGACTGTAACGGCTAGTTTTCAAAAGCTACATAACTTCTCCAACTTGCTTCAAACGGTCATATTTTCCTTCCTAACGGCTATAAATGGTCATTTAAGTGTTGGGAGGCTATATAAACATCAAGAATCAAATGGGGAAGTAATCCTTTGGTGAGTTTTTTGAATATTCTTCAAGGATTCAAGAGTTGAGTGATTCAAAGCCTTCAAGCTTCCATGTTTTAAAGAGAGCATTCAAAGTCTACATCTACAAGTATCAATCAAAGGCTTCATCAACTTGAAGACAAGATCTTCATCAACAATTAAGAACTTCAAAGAGATATTTGTTTTATTTTATAAAGCTTTTATTGTATTCATTTATACTTGCTCTTACGTTATTTTACTTAAGGTTTTTTGGTGAGCCTTGGAAAACCAAAGAGGTTTTTGGTAAGCCTTGAAAACCAAAGTGGTTGTTGGTGAGCCTTGAAACCAACTAGAGTTTTACTTGTGAGCCCGAAGCCAAAACAAGTTGTTTGGGTTCTTGGTTATCCCGTAAAACCAAGGGTTGTTGTTGGTGAGCCTTGAAACCAACTAGGGTTTGACTTGTGAGCTCGAAGACAAAACAAGTTGTAAAGGTTGTTGGTGAGCCTAAGTTATAAAACCAAACTTAGTGGATTCCCAAGGGGTTCTTGGGGAGTGGATGTAGGTGCTTGGTTGGCACTGAACCACTATAAATCATTGTGTTTGTGTGATTGTTCTCCTTATATTTTTATTTCTTTATTTTTGCTGCATTTATTTGAAATACACAAGCACTTAAATTGCATTAGCACATACTTGCTTTAGTTCACACTTTGCAAATAGGATAAAAGTTATATAAAACCCAATTCACCCCCCTCTTGGGTTGCCTACCTGAGCCTACACAGCCCTATTTAAAGTACTTGGAATGAGTGCTTCACCATGGTCGTCTGGTCATAGGAGAGAAGTAGGACTGCAAGCCCTCTCTTTCCATTCAATGGAGTCTCCTATGGCATGTGGGGGTACCACTTGTGATTGACTCATGAAGAGGAAAGATAAAAGAAAATGTAGATTAAAAATATTTTAATCCTGTATTATGATGTTAAAACAAATTTAGATAAGATCTAAGAGTTTGTTTTGATCGGATTTGATTGAAAGCTTGGTGAAACTTTGGATTTGAAATCACTATTATTGCCATGTGGTAGGCCTTGAGTTAACCTCGTGAGTCAACTCATGAAGGTTGAAGTGTCAACACTTGACCAGGAAGTGTCGACACGTGGGCTCGTGAGTCGACACACTGCCTTAAAGGTGTCGACTCATGAGCGCTTCCTAGAAAACATAGTGTTCTATTTTCTTCCTATCTCAGGCCTTGAGTTGACCCAAGTGTCAACACCTAATGTCGACACTTGCCCCTGGTGAGTCGACACTTGACATGAAAAGTTACAAAAATAGTGAATTCAAATTTTTTATTATTGTAAAATTATTTTACATTTGTAAATTAAAATTATTTTAATTTATTAAGGCTATTAAACTTAATTAAGAATTAAGTCACAATAAATGACAAAAACTCTAAGAATATGATTCAAAGACTTTAAATAATTTCAATAAGCCTTAAGGGTCATGGGTTAGCTTCTTTTGGGTCCTTAATTGGGTTAGACCTAAGTTTAGATGCATTGGACTAAATAGAGAACTAATCTAATCAAATGTTGAGTTAGGGTTTCTTCTCTATAGATATCTCTAATAGTTAAATTGATTAGTCCATAGATCTAAATGGACCTAATTTGTGGTTCAGTGGATAGCCCGAGTCTTTAGGCTAGTCTAATCATCTTTGATGAACCAATTGGTATCTAGGTAAGTTTGGCAGTTTGATCATGGTTCTATGGGGCTACCTCTTACTAGGCCAACTCGATTGGTGTCTAAGGCAAGACAGTTAATGGCGGAATCCAATCCATGATCTCACTTACCTGGCCAATATGGTCGATCAGAATTGATTAGATAGCTCACTGATATGTGTTAACCCATGTCACCCAAGGTTAATCAGTCTTGATTGATTATAGGCGCCCATGGATCTTTAGTTATGAGTAACTCTCATTGATTGCTGATGTGGTCAGTGGAAGGTTGATCCATGTCTTTTCATCTCTTCTTCTGTCATAATAAGATTAAACCCTCTAAATTATTAGGTCCATAAAAAGATGAAGTTATAGGGATAACCGAGTGTTAGCCTCCCATTAAGTGGGATGGTAATGGGTCCAATAGTTGGATGTTCATTGGCATATCCAAAGATCGGGTGTTCATCGGACTATTAAAATTGCTATTCCTAATATGACGGCTCAGTGTGGCTCTCTTAATGGTAGTCAGGTGGGCCGGCCAAAGTCGACCTTAATTATTCGTTAGTTAGAAGCATCGAATTTTGTCATGTTAATGGTTGGACCTAACCGGGACCTTCAATAGGAGGCCCAAAGGCCGATAAAAGTGCACCTTAGAGCAAAACCTAAATATTAAAGATTACTTGGAGAAGTAATCGGTTGAAGAACCTACCTTTAGACGTGCATGGGTGGGCCTGCCAAAGTCAGGCTCATGTGTTATCTATTGGAATCTAGTACCCACTTAGGAATCAAAATGCTTCTTCGGATTGGAGGTAGACACTACTAGTCTGAACAAAATAGTGGGAAGGCCTTTAAACTAAAGTCCATTTTTATAGGATAATAATTCATATATAGTAATTAGCTTTGGTTTTCCTTTTAGATGTCTTCCAACCTGTCGCTCTTGTCTCTTCTCAATAATGAGAAGCTTAAGGTTCCCAACTTCGATAGCTAGTATCGAAGGCTCAGAATTATCCTGGAGCATGAATGGATCTTGTATGTGATATCGGATCCAGCACCTGAAATCCCTACTCCCAATGCTCGGGGTTCGGTCAGAGATACTTATCATAAGTGGCTCTTTGACAGGACCACTGTTTGATGCATTATGTTAGTAGCGATGAACGATAAGTTCAGTTGCAAATTCGAAGAAGCCTAGTCGAATGAAATCCTTCAAAGGTTGAAGGAGTCTTTCGGGACACCAGACGACATTGAAATATATAGGGTCTCCTGTGCTATCTATAATGCACGGATGCATGATGGGGCCTCAGTCACTAATCATGTATTGTACATGATCTAGATGATTGAGAGCCCGGGCAAGCTCGGATGTCCCTTGCATGAACAGCTCAGGAAAGATGCGATACTAAATTCCTTGCCCTCTTTCTATCTAGATTTTCTCGATCATTATAGAATGAATAAGCCTACAATTAAGTACCACAGTCTGTTAGGGTTGCTGCAGACTTATGAGAATGACCACCATCTAAACAAAGGGGTGGTAAATCTAGTGGGAAGATCATCGGCAATGCGTCGTCCCTTTAAGAAAGGGAAAAAGAAAAGTAAAGGAAAACATGTGCAAAATGCTTTTGGACCCAGTCAGGCCAAGAAGGAGAAGGCTGATAAGAGCCAAGCGGAGTGCTTCTTCTACATGAAGCAGGGACATTGGAAGAGGAATTGTCCTCTTTACATTATGTCCCTTGACCCGAATAGGTCCAAGAAAAGGAAACAGCCAGAAGGTGTTGGACAAGGTATTTATATGATAACACCTTGTAGTTTCTCTATCTGCGATACTACTAACTGGGTATTGGATACAAGAAGTCCAATTCACATTTGCAACTCTTTGCAAGAATGTCAAGTTAGTAGAAGATTCGAGATGGTGAAAGATTCTTGAACGTGGAAAATGGAAGCCAAGTTCCAGTCCTAGCATTGGGAGTCCTCAAACTAGTTTTTGAGTCTTGTACAATCATTTTGAATGAGTGTCATTATTATCCATCTTTTTTTTGAATGTCATTTCTGTAGGCCAATTGGCCATGTATGGTTATTAACTATCAATAAATAATGGCATTTGCAAAATCATTTGGAATGGTTATGTTGTAATGAATGGATATATGAATAATGGCATTTATATAATATCACGACCTGTTAGTGTAGTGTACACGTCTAGCAAATGCCTTAGAATAGATAATGTCAGCAATGCGTACCTATGGCATTGTAGGCTAGGTCATATTAACAAGAACAAGATAAACAGGTTGAAGTGCGAGGGTCTCCTCGACTTTAGTTAAAGTGGTTCACTTCCAACCTATGAGTCCTGTCTTCTTTGAAAGATGACAAAATTATCTTTTACTGGAAAAGGTGAACGAGCCAAAGAAATTCTAAGTCTGGTACATACTGATATATGCGGACCCATGAATATTACTGCCAGAGGTGGGTATAGTTATTTCATTACATTTACAGACGACCTTTCGAGGTACGGTTATGTCTTCTTGATGAGACAAATCTGAGTTGTTTGAAATGCTCAAATGATATCGTAATGAAGTAGAAAAATAAACTGGAAGATGTATCAAAACTCTTTGATTAGATTGAGGTGGTGAATATCTTTTTGGGGAGTTTATAACATATCTTGAGAAGAATGGGATTCTCTCTCAGTGGACACCTCCAGGGACATCTCAGTTAAATGGAGTGTTTGAAAGAAGGAATTGAATCCTATTAGACATGGTTTGATCCATGATGGGCTTTGCTTCTCTACCGCTATCCTTTTGGAGATATGCTTTGGAATCAGCCTGTGACCTTTTGAATAAGGCTCCAAATAAATCCTTTAACAAAACTCCATATAAGATATGGATTGAACGTAAGCCAACACTCTCACACCTTCGGGTCTGGGGTTGCCCGGCTTATATAAAACATTTGGAAACGGACAAACTTAGACCTAGCTCTGACCGTTGCCTATTTGTTGGGTATCCAAAGAGTCTAAGGGGTATTACTTCTACATGGCTAAGGAACCAAAATTGTTCATTAGTCTTAGGGCTATTTTTTTGGAAAAGGAGTTCCTTGTTGAAGGAACTATAGCCGCTAAGATTGAACTTAGTGAAGTTCAGCAAGTAGAAGAATCGACATACTTAAGGGACAACATAGAACCGATTATGTTAGATCACACCCAGAGCCCACACAGGAACCACTGAGGAGATCCGATAGGGTACCGGTCGACCAAACAGATACTACGGTTTCTTGGTCCGGGATGGTGATCCCATTGAACTTGATGAAAATAATGAGGATCCGATCACCTATATGGATGCGATGTAGAGGTCCGACTCTGAGAAATAGCTAGGAGCCATGTAATCCAAAATGGAATCCATGAAAATCAATAATGTATGGATATTGGTTGATCCGCTTGAAGGGATAAAATCCATTGGGTGTAAATGAATTTCCAAGAAGTAAAGGGGCGTAGACGGGCAGGTGGAGAGCTATAAAGCTCGTCTGGTTGCCAAAGGATATCATCAACGTTATGATATTGACTATGATGAGACGTTCTCTTCTATGGCAATGCTTAAGTCCATTCGGATCATGCTTGCTTTAGCGACACACTTTGACTATGAAATCTGGCAAATGGATGTCCGAACAACTTTCCTAAATGATGAGCTAGAAGAGGAGGTGTATATGATACAACTTGAAGGATTCACATCCACAGACGAGTTAAAGGTGTGCAAGCTTTAAATGTCCATCTATGGATTGAAACAAGCATCACGGAGTTGGAACATACAATTTGATAAGTGTATCAAATCATATGGCTTTGTTAGGAATGGAGAAGAACCTTGCACTTACAAGTGGGCTAATGGTTCTGTGATTGTGTTCCTTGTGTTGTATGTGAATGACATTCTTTTAATCGGGAATGACATCGTAGCACTACAAGGAATAAAGGTCTGGTTGTCATCTCAATTCTCTATGAAGGACTTGGGTGAAGCCTCTTATATACTGGGTATAAAGATCTATAGAGATAAATCTATGAGGCTTCTGGGACTATCCCAGTCTATATACATTGACACTGTGTTGAAGCGATTTAGCATGGAAAATTCTAAGAAAGACTATCTCCTGATAGGCACTGGAATTGCTCTCTCCAAAGAGGATTGTGCAACAACTCCTGAGGAGAGAGAGTGTATAAGCAGAATCCCATATACTTTGGCAGTGGGTTCTATCATGTACGCTATGACATGTACTAGACCAGACATGACATACTTACTAGGTGTAGTGAACAGATACCAGTCTAACCTAGGTGAAGCTCATTGGAAAGTGGTAAAGACCATCCTTAAGTATTTGCAAAATACTAAGGGCCAATGGCTGATTTATGGAGAATCTGACTTGAAACTTGTGGGGTATACTGACTCCAGTTTTCATTCAGATAAAGATGACAGCAAGAGTGTGTCAGGATCTGCCTTCACCCTTAATGGAGGAGCGATATGCTATAAAAGTTCCAAGCAGCCTATTATGGTGGACTCAGTATGCGAAGTAGAGTACATCACAACATTGGATGCATCAAAGGAAGTAGTGTGGTTGCAAAAGTTTCTTGGTAAGCTGGGAGTGGCACCTTTCCTAGATGGTCCTATTCCAGTGTATTGTGACAGCACTGGAACCATTGTTCAAGCCAAAGAGCCAAAGTCTCATCACCACACAAAGCACATTCCACAGTGCTGTCACCTTGTACAAGAGATCATGGAACGAGATGACATTGACTTTCAGAAGATCGATGAAAAGGAGAACCTGGCTGACCCCTTCACCAAAGCCATTGAAATTCAAGAGTTCTACAGTTATAAATGGAAAATGGAAATGAGATTCTGTATCGATTGGCTTTAGTCCAAGTGGGAGTTATTGGGAATTGTATCCCAAAGCCAATCGTCTAGGCTATAGACGGTTGTGCCATTTTATAATTATATATGAGTTTTTAATGAATAAAAGTTATTCTTTTGGCTGTTCATCATATTTACATTTTTCTGAAATGAACTCTTATATAATGGAGTCCTTAGAACTACATTATTTAATATAGAGAGAATATATCAAGTAGTTCTTAAACTGGTTCACAACCAAATGATATATTGTTATAGGACGATAATGTATCAAGTGTAGGTTGTTGTATGTCACATTTGTTGGTTGTCCTCTTAACCAAGGAGTGTGGAGGCATTTGTGTGACATGCAAGTGAAATGTGCAACATCTCACTGAACGTGACCATCTGTAGAGCTCCCCTCTACCAAAGGGTTGCTCGTGAAGGGATATGGGTATATGTGTCCCTCAGACCTAAGGCCACCATGGTAGCTTGCAAGCAACTCACTATACTTTGGTGCTGGACCACCTAGATTTATAATACAGTAATGGAAGGTTTGGGTGTAGTCAAGTACTTGGGGAGTGGTGATGGATCAAGATGGAATTGACCCCTTCAAATAGTTGGAGTGAATGACTCATTATGTCTCAATTTATGAAATCCTTAGCCAACATAGTTCTTATGAGGAGTCACAGAACTTATAAAGTTGAGACATGATCTGGATAAACCAAATTAGGGTTGGTAGTCAAACCCTAGGTCATCTTGAGCATTATAAGGTCAAAGGGATGAATTATGCGGTAACCCTATGCCAGAGGTTCTAGAGAGGTGCTCTGCATCTTCGACCTATCCGGACTTGCATATCATTGCTTGATAAGGACTTTGACTAGTACTGGAAGTGTTCTAGTGCTACCATCTTAGTGTTCGAACCTATGGGATCACATACCATAGGTGTTTCTATCTGATCTCAAGGCTGATCGGTGATTGAAAATCGTTTTGCCATTACTGGAGGTCAATGTGATTGACCATTTTCAAAGTGTCGACACTTGGTAAAATGTGAAGTATCGACACTTGACTGACGAGTAGAAATTCTGGGATGTTTTTTGGGAAGGTTTTGACTTCAAATTTTGAATTTGAATTTTGAATTATGGGCATTTTTGACTCCAGGCTTTCATGGTATGATGGTCATACTTGCTTTTTAGCTTGGACCCATTTGGTATAGCCCTTGACCTTCTTCCCCAATCACTCCTCCTTCCTCTTTCTCCCTCTTTTGGCTACCCCTATAAATAAAGGTTGTTTTAGGGGCTGCTAGTTGGTTGAAGAACTAGAAGAGAAAGGGGGTTTTGTTGCCCAGGTGGCTTTTCCCAAGAGGGGAGTGAATTGGGAATTACAAATTTTCGCAAGTATGTGCACAAGTAATTCCTTTTAGTGGTAGGTGCTGTGTTAATCATAGTATGAATGCAGAAGCTAAAAGCTAAAACAAACACAACACAAACAAAGCAGGTTTATAGTGGTTCGGAGCAACCCAGCTCCTACGTCCACTATTCAAGTTCACCACTCAGGATTTCCACTATATCTCCCAAACCGGAATACAGTTGGATTGTTTTACAGGCTCACAATCCCAACCTCTACACTTTGGTTTTTAAATCTGGGCTCACCAAAGAAACCCACACTAGGTTTTCACAGGTTCACCTAGAACCTCTACACTTTGGTTTTTAGATAGGCTCACCAAAGAAACCTCTACACTCTAGTTTTAAAGGCTCACCAAAGAAACCTATTTGGTTTTTACAACCGGGCTCACCAATAACCCAAATATTCTAAATGATAGAATAAATAAGCAACAATAAAGACAAACTCTGTTATCTAGGTGGTTGCCAATGCAGCTCGAGTGAAGATCCACTAAATGCTCTTCAATGCACTTCAATGGCTTCCTTGCTTTCCTTAAAATATGCCTCAAGCTTCTGGCAAGAGTTGTTGCTGGCTTGAAAGCAGACTTTAAAGCTCTAGTGCTCTCTCTTAACTTCAATAAGTGTTCAATAAATGCTCAATAATTCATTATTCGCTCATTAGTCTCTCCAAAGATGTTCTCATACCTTATTTATAGAGACTTCAATTGCCTTCTCATGATTTTGGATGTTGTATACTGTTGGGAGGTGACAGGTTACCGTTGGAGCACTTTTGGAATTCAAAAACTAAGAACTGGTACTAGCCGTTGGAGGTGACCCCGTCATTCTAGTCAGCTCGGACAAACTTCAAGTCTGCTCGGACCAAGTTCGGGTCGACTGGGCTGAGTGCCAGTCAGCTAGCTTCCATGGTTAAGAAAATACCTCACTCTGGATGAGTCGGCTAAGTTGGAATTCAGTCGGCTTGGATCAGTCGGCTTGGATCTCAGAGGCTCTCAGACCATTCTCAACCAAGTTCTGAACAAATTGGCTGGGCTGAATTCCAGTCGGCTCGGATTCCTGAGAATCTCAAAACGTTCTTAACCATGTTCTGGACGAGTCGGCTAGGCCTGGTGCCAGAGAACTTCTTTTCTGTGCCAGTGCTAGAGTCGGCTGGGTCCTCCATCTAGTCGGCTCGATGGTGGTTCTTCAGCCAGATCAACTTCAAACTTCCAGAACACTTGTCCCAAGCTTTGAAGTCTTCCTCAAGCACTTCTTTCAATAAATTCAAGAAAAATTAAAGCTTGAAAGACTACTAGAAGTAACCCTTAAACTTGATTTTAATAGAGAATTTTTGTAGGGTTCCTCTTTACAAGATTCTAAAGACTTTACAACTCAACACAAAATATTAAAGACTATAGGATTTAGTAAGTGTGTCAATGTAGTTGTCCTACAAAAACTTGTCAATCATTCGAAGAGTTGCTAGATAACCAAATGTATGCTCCAATGTTTTGTTATCATCAAAATCACTTTAGGGGTCAACATGTTTTATGAGAACTTGGGATTGGGTGTGAGAATACCTAGCATTCAAGCTAGGTCTTGGGAAGAGAGATAGTTAGGAAGGGTTCCACCTCTCCTCCTTATCTTCTGAGAAGAAGAAGATCGGCCCAAAGGATCCCAAGGAGCTAACACTCCGAGGGAGTTGATCAGAGTCAAGCCCTGGTGTGAACTACCTGTAGAGGCCAGACATGTGTGTTGCTCAAGAGCACCGTCCTTGGAGCACTGTCACTGCATCCATCAAAGGTATAAGGATAAGGTATCTTTATATCTTTGAGTTGTATCTTGTTTTTGATATTTATTGCATGCTATATCATTATACTAGATCCTATTACGGGCAGATTGGGAGATCATTTTTATCTATCTACCGAGCCTTCCACTGCTTATTTTAAATTCATTTTAAAATACTTTCTTTTGCCTAGCATGTTTTCACTTCACCCCTACCCTCCTATAGGGCACTTAGAATCTCTCTGAATCCAGTCTTAGAATCTGATTATCCCTCGTATATCTCTTCCTAGGCCCTTGTCTTAAAATGACAAGTCTTGTCTCAAATAGACAAAGCTTGTCTTAAAGAGACCTTTATCCTAAGACAAGGAAGAGAAAATGGAAAGGACTTCTCCGAATGAATTTTGGAATGCACTGGCATCAGATTATCGATGCCTTTATGATGGGATCCAGGGTAGGTCCGGATTCTTTTTTTATTTTCTTATTTTCTCACAATTTTTTTATTTTGTCAATTCCCGCTATTCCATCTATTCCCACTATCCCAGCTTTATCCCCAACCTATTCCCACTTTATCCCAATTTTATTCCATCTTCACCATCTTTCTCCCATGGTTTTAAAAAAAAATTCAAAACCTAGCCCACCGCCCCACCGCCGTAGATCTGGGCTGCCCGACCCCTGGCCGCCGCCACCGACCCTCTGCTGGTGCTAGCTGGCCCTGCCCTCACCAGAAAATCTGGCCCCTCGCCACCTAAGACCGTGGGAAGATGAACGGACGCGGAGGCGTCCGCCAGCCATGTCCCTCGGTCATCGCCGCCGCCTGCTACCGGCCGCCTGACCGCCGCCCGCCGGCCCTCACCCGGCAACCAAAGATCCCCCACCGGTGCCTTGCGCCCCATGCCCGTGAGAAGCCCAAACGGCATGCACAGGGCATGTCGTGTTGTCGCTTGCCGTCGCCACACCGTCGGGCCATTTCACCGTCCATCGGTTGTCGCCGTGCCACCGTCCCGCCATCCCACCGACTCGCTAGCTGCCAGAGGCCCTCGTCGGTGAGCTGGTGGCCCCCCACGGCTGTGGGAGATGAAATGGCATGCCCTAGGCATGCCGTGCCATTCCTAAGCCGCCACCCCACCTGCAGCTCGCCGCCCGTCGTCCGTCTGCCTCGTCCACTGCCCGCTTCCCGATCGCTGGCCGCCCGTCGATGTAGACGGAGATCGTTCTTCCCCACGGCCGTGAGATGAGTCCGCATGCTTTCTGGAGCAATCCAAGCAGCACGCTTTTCAGAGTAGATCATCAAGCCAACATGCTTCTCAGAGCAGATCAGCACCGATATTGATGTAGTATGGGTTTTGATGTAAATTATTTTTCATTTTTGGTTTACTTAGGGGCTAAGTAATTGAGGGGTTTGGTTTTTCTATATAAAGAGCCCCTCCCCTTCTTGTAATAATCAGAGAGTTGAATAGAGATTTTTGGTTTAGCCACTGGTTCTGGTTATGGTTCTGGGGTGAGGTTCGTTTGCCTTCGTTCCTTGCTGTGTACATTATGGATTCGATGGGAGGTGTGAGAGCACAGTTATGTGCATTATGGGTTTGATCCCTCGGGGCATCTCTGAGAGCCCTGCTATGTGCATTATGGGTTCGATGAGAGCGCCCTAGTTATCCCCTATCCCATCTTCTTATCCCCTCATATCCTTTGAAAGTCACCCTAGCAGGATGCCCTTTGAGAGCCCTACTATGTGCATTATGGGTTTGAGGAGAGCTCCCCATTAGAGTTAATCCCAGGACCATGAGTTCCAGTTCCCAGTCTTCCATCCTCATCCTTCCTTCGCCACCTCCACCACCAAGAAATTGAAAATAAAAGAGATCAGCTACTTTAGGGTTTTAGTTTTAGTGTCGTCCTAGTCCTAGGAGGCTTCTTAGCTCTCCGACGGTTCTAGTTTGTTAAGTGTTTTCCCCTTTTCCAATAATCCAGGGTTCATCGAGTCTGTGTCCCGCATCAATTTGGTATCAGAGCGAGTTGTGGATTAGGGTGTGCTCCATTTTTCGAACTCGACGGAGTTGATTTCTTCACGATCGAGGATAATGATGGGGATCCAGGGCAGGTTCGGATTCTTTTTTTTTATTTTCTTATTTTCCCGTAATTTTTTTTATTTTGCCTATTCCCACTATTCCATCTATTCCCACTATCCCAGCTTTATCCCCAACCATTCCCACTTTATCCAAGTTTTATTCCATCTTCACCATCTTTCTCCTGTGGTTTTAAAAAAAAATTCAAAACCCTATCCCACTGCCCCAGATCCGGGCTGCCCGACCCTTGGCCGCCGTCGCTGACCCTCCACCGATCCTCGTCGGCCCCGCCCTCACCGAAAAATCATGCCGGCCGTCGCCCAAGACCATGGGAAGATGAACGGACGTGGAGGCATCCACCCGCCATGGCCCACGGCCGTCGTCGCCGCCTGTCATCACCTACTTGCTGCCGCCGCCCCGATCGCCGCCCGCCGGCCCTCGCCCAGTCGCCGAAGATCCCCCATCGATGCCTTGGGCCCCACGCCCGTGGGAAGCCCAAACGACATGCACAGGGCATGCCGTGGCACCGCCACCACGCTGTCGGCCCGTTCAGCCATCCGTCGATTATCGCTGTGCCGCCGTCCCGCCATCCCACTGACTTGCTGGCCGTCGGAGGCCTTCGCCAGTGCCCTGGGGACCCGCCATGGCTGTGGGAGATGAAACGACACACCCTGGGCATGCCATGCCATTCCTAAGCCGCCACCCCACCTGCAGCTCGCCGCCCATCGTCTGCTGGCCCCATCCACCGCCCGCTTCCCGGCCGCTGGCCACCTGCCGGTGTCAGTGAAGATCGTTCTTCCCTTGTGCATGTCCATGAGATGAGTCTGCATGCTTTCTGGAGCAGTCCAAGTAGCACGCTTTTCAAAGCAGATGATCAAGCCAACATGCTTTTCAGAGCATATCAGCACCAATATTGATGTAGCATGGATTTTATGTAAATTATTTTCCATTTTTGGTTTACTTGGGGCTAAGTAATTGAGGGATTTGGTTTTTCTATATAAAGGGCCCCTCCCCCTCTTATAATAATCAGAGAGTTGAATAGAAATTTTTGGTTTAGCCACTTGTTCCGGTTATGGTTCTAGGCTGAGGCCCGTTTGCCTTCATTCCCTGCTATATGCATTATGGGTTCGATAGGAGGTGTGAGAGCCTAGCTATGTGCATTATGGGTTTGATCCCTCGGGGCATCTCTAAGAGCCCTGCTGTGTGCATTATGGGTTTGATGAGAGCGCCCTAGTTATCCCCTATCCCATCTTCTTGTCCCCTCATATCCTTTAAGAGTCACCCTAGTGGGATACCCTTTGAGAGCCCTGCTATGTGCATTATAGGTTTGAGGAGAGCTCCCCGTTAGAGTGAATCCTAGGGCCATGAGTTCCAGTTCCCAGTCTCCCATCCTCATCCATCTTTCACCACCTCCACCAAGAAAATTGAAAACAAAAGAGATCAGCTGTTTTAGGGTTTTAGTTTCAGTGTCGCCCTAGTCCTGGGAGGCTTCTTAGCCCTCCCTCGGTCCTAGTTTGTTAGTTGTTTTCCCCTTTTCCAAATAATCCAGGGCTCATCGAGTCTGTGTCCCGCATCACTTTATATAGAGAGTGAGAGAGCACCTGATAAATCCTTTCCTCGGCCCTTGATAAGACTCTTCAAGCAGAAGGAGTCTCCTAGGTAAAAGCCTTATCCATATATCATTATCATGCACCAAGAGACATACAAATGTCTCTTCAAATTTCTAGCATAATTCCCACCTGCCAAGTGGCATATGACCGGTCAACATTTGGCAAAGAGGTGTGGGATACCAAAGGGTGTATCAAAGAAACTAGAAGCCTTCAAACAAAAGGACTTCTAGAATTAATTCTACACCAAATATGAAGGGATGCATCTCTTCATTATGCACACCTTCTTTTCTCACCAAATTACATTCTTTTAACTAGTCAAAACCCAACCAATTGGGCATGAAGATAAGGAGAGGGACCTTGAGTTTATCTGGATTTTGTGAGTAAGTGGCAAAAAGGACTCTTGGTCCTTCTACACACCTTAATCTTGGCACATGCCAAGCATGGTGTCAAGAGTCCAATCCAAGTTGGACTCTTCATAAATCAATGATAAAGCTCAAATAATTTAGATAAATATTGATTAAGGCTGCCCTAATTAAAACTCAACCCAATCTAAGTTCCACTTAAATTGGTTAGCCCAAATAGCAAGCTAATTGACCCAATCCAATTGGGTTAGGAGTTGGGCTACCCAATATATGCTTGTAGTTAATTAGCTAGATATTAGGATCCTATGACCCTAATAAAAATCCAATTGACTTCCTTGGACAATTTCCTAGCACGTGTGACCCTTTGGGATCCACATCTAGCCAATAGCAGGTCCAGGTCCAAGCTGTTTCGATCCAATCAAAATTGATTGACCTAATTAGGTCAAATCGAGCTGACCCAAGTTAACCAGTTCAAACCAATTTTCAAATTGACTCATGAATCCAACCATTTGATTCATGAAAACCTAAAAGACATGATTGATGTCTAGCAACATGTCATGCCTACCTGCAAGATGAAAATTTTGATAAAAATTACCAAAATACCCTTTCATAGAAAGTTACTATGAAATTCAATCCTTCGATCTCCTTTATCCTAAATAATGGGTATAGAGAATTGTCAAATCCTAGGACTTAATCTTTTTAAATCTTAATTTGATAATGAAGACTTGATCGATAAAAGATTAGAAATCCTATCATACTCGATCGATGAAAGATTAGAAACCTTATCAATCTCATCTTGCTTTGATCAAAGACTTCCTGAGTCAACAATCAAAAGGATTACATAGGATAAGTTGATGTTGGAACATCAGGAGCAGACCAGGATTTCATAATTCCAATCTCTGAATCATGTGTTGGTCAATTTTGTTGAGTCCTATAATGAGATCTAAATTTTGAGTCCTGTAATAAGGTGAGCTGATTGAGTTCACTAAGTCAGTTAAAGTCCCTTTTTTTTGGTCCAATATGAGTCCTGTATTTTCCTTCAAGACAAGAACCAAGAGGGAGAGTCATCAGATCAAGAGATCCATCAGACCCCTACTCCAGCACCCCAGTCCTTGACCTTGGCCCCTTTCATGATGCCCAAAGGTCCCAAGCATTGGTGCCCCAGCCCAAGGTCCACTAGGTTGGTGCACATCCTAGAGCCCACTGGAGTAGGCGCCCCCCCAGTCCATCTCAGTTGGCACCCCAAGCCCAAAGCCCATTCATGTTGATGCCCCTCCCCAAGGCCTTGACCTAGTCCATCTGTATTCGCACCCAAGGCTTTGACTAATCAAAGAAGATGTCATCCCAGCCCAGCAAGGAGTCAACCAGTCCAAGCCTAGCAAGAATTTCATACCAGTCCAAGCCCATGGAGAAAAGTCAAAGCTTTCAAGTTCAAGAAAGAGTTAATGTCTAAGTTCTACAAGGATTTCAGTCTACCAATTCTATTCAAATTATGTACTCCATATTCTACTCAACTTTATTCTCCTAATCCTATTCATATTATGTAATCGTAGTTTAACAGGGAAAGGGCTAGATGAGTCTATAAATACCCACCCCCTCCCCCTCTTGTAATCAATCTCTTTTTTCATGAATACAATCTAAAGTTACTCTATCAAATTGTGTGGTGTGAGATTTGGTTGATTTTTCTCGTGAGCAAACCCTAGCCGCCAACCTTCCTTCCTCTTCCACTAAGCCCTTGCCATCCACCATATGAGGAAAAGCCCTAAGATGCCCCAACTTCCTCCAAGCCAGGTGTCCTTCTTCTTCAACTGGCCACCAACCACCTCTAAGATCCCTTCCATCCCTCTATTCTTCTTTCTTCTAGTTTATTATTTTTCTCATCATCTGTGAGCCTAACCTTTGATGTTTGCAGGATCCCTCCAATGCCATGCCCTCCAAATGAGGTCTTCTTTGCCTCAGAATCAATCTGATAAAAAGTCGATAGATCCATGGAAAAGCGACTCGATCATCCAGGTACCGATCCGAGTGGAGCGAACTCTTCTGAGACTTCAAGAACATCATTGCCAGGTATTTAGAGTATTTCCTAACTCTCTTTGTCTAATTTCCCGAAGATGAACATGCTCCTAATAGGTCTTCTTAGACCTAGGATCCGTTATTTGCTTTATCTTTTTTAATAGTTCTAGCATGTGGGTAGGATTCTAACCATCTCACAAAACCCTAACTTAATCTAGACTAGTTTCGAGAATCAAAACCATAAAAAAGAATTTGAAATCATTGTTTATTTTAATCTAAAATTTTATCCTTCTCATGTCATTCATCTGCATGCATCATGTTAGAATCCAGTCCCTCATCATAAGTCCTCCTCTTAGTAGGAGTGATCAATTCCTTGTTGATCCACTCATATCCTTTATGCATAATTCACCATATCCGAGTGCACCCCATACATGACTCTTTATCATAAATGAGTATGAACCAAAACATGGCTTTATGTACATAAGGAACCATGATGATCTCAGGTCTAAGGATCACTTGCACAACTTCCACTATGAGAACCATCTTTTGACATGAAGTAAGACCTCCATAAGATGTTCTTGAGATGGATCGATTCAGTGAACTCATACCCTAATGAGCACCCACATCCTTGTATTAGTGTCCCTATACAAGTGGCTATGAGATCAACCACCCTCTCCATCGAGCATACATAGGATGCACTAGTCTTTTTGGAAACATTGATCCTCGAATCTATGATCCAATAACTAAGAACATTTTAGCTTAGGTTTTATATGAACTTAGGTCTCACCACTATGATCTTCATCATAACCCTAATTTCATTGTCCTAACCTATGGGATTCATCATAATTTTAATAAGATGCAGCAGTATGATAATTAATAATTACCTTTTATTTAATAAATAATATCATACATGAGTTGGAAGATTATAAATTATTCGTACAAAGATTGGCTTTTAGGGCACAATTCTTTCAGTTGGGATCGATTTTAAGGGCCTTCCATCTTCATCAAGAGGATCTTGCCTTCACCAGTCTAAAGGGAGGAAAAGAGAGAGAAAGAACTTCAAAATGAGATTACTCTTGAGGTTTTCCTCCATGCTAGGTTGGTCCCTTCTCTAGTCTTGTCCTGGTCCATCTTTTCTCCTGGTCCTTCATACGGTCCTTCCAGTGAGGCCATGCTCAACAGTCTCATCTCTCTATAAGGTTTCCATCCCTTTCCATTCTTTAGGTTGACATGAGTTCATATGGGGGTAAAAGCCACTTAATAAGCAATATCTCTAGGCTTTGAGGTTTTGTTGAACCTTCCCTGATTAGGGCTTCTTCCCCTGACCATGAGGAAGAAGATATTTCATTTAGCATGGTGTGCAAGACTCACTAGGCTATGGGTCTAAGTGCCCTAGCATTGCCTCTTATGCTAGTGGTTGTTTCTCCAGTGGTTGACACCCCGATGCTCGCAAGTCTAGCTAGCATGGCCTCTACCATGACACGAGAGGATGTCATCCATCTACGATGGGTGTATGAAGTCCCATATCATATTAGGATTACTAACCCCGAAGTAGTGATAGAGTTACCTCTGGTCTGAAAGGGGGGAACACCTTATATAAGGGCTTATTCCATGCTGGACTCTGCCTTCCACTTTACCCTTTTATCCTTGGCCTCCTAGACCACTACTGACTTATTCTTGCCTAGCCAACCCTAGATTATTTTAGGATCATCTACTCCTTCACTATCCTCTACTACTTTCATAAAATCATGGCTAGGTTTTCCCTATTTTGGGTGATTTATACCCTAAAATGATACCTCATCAAGAAAGGTTGCTAGTTTATAGCTCCTAGGTAGGGTAGAAAGATTCGATTCCCACTGCCTTCCTTTATTAAGGGTTTGAATAACTGGTTTTTCTTTGCATTTTGTGAGGGGGTGAACTGGATGTGGTGTGATGTGGACAGCTCTCCGAACAAAAATGTTAAGTCAACCCTACCGATTTAGAAATCTTCAAGTAGCTTATCAACTTGAAGATCCCTCAAGAGAGAGACCTCCTATCAAAATAGAACTTATTTGATGTTGGGATCAGCCAGGTGAGAGCCGTTGGTGAGTATTCTTGTGTTTGCTCCTCAATGGTTGCTTTGGTTTAACCAATTAGATCTTTTAGCTCGTGCAGATATAAAGTTTTTGGTCAAGATATTAAAAGAGATCAGTCGAAAGAGGGCAGCCATAGGGAAGCCAAGAAATGCCATGGCAAAGAAAGCCCTTATGGTGATACCTAAGCCAATGTAGGCTTCCGAGTCTAGGCCAGAAGAAGCTGCCACACCCCAATCCACTCCCGCTCCTATCATCAATGAAGTGGTTGGAGAGGTTGATCTACCCATGCCAACTATCCATCCATTATTACTAGGGATCTCCACCATGAAAGAATTATGCCCTAAAAGCCAATCATAGTTATTATATCAATGGCATTTTTGTATTCTCTCAACTCAAGATTGATATTAATAAAAGGCATTTGTTGATTCATCATACTACAATGTCTTATTAAGATTATAATGAACTCCATAGGTTAGGACAATAGAATTAGGATTATAAAAGAGATCATAATGGTGAAACCTAAGTTCTTATAAACCCTAATCTAAAATGTTCCAAGTCATTGGATCAGTGATTCAGGGATCAATATTTCTGGAAAGACTAGCATATCCTATGTATGCTTGATGGAGAGGGTGGTTGGTCTCATAGCCATTTGTGTAGGGACACTAATACAAGGATATGGGTGCTCATTAGGGTATCAGTTCACTGAACTGATCTGCCTTAAGAATATCTTATAGAGATCTTACTACTTGTCAAAAGATGGTTCTATAGTGGGAGTTGTGCAAGTGATCCTTAGACCTGAGATCACCATAATTTCTTATGCACATAAAGCCATATTTTGGTTTATACTCATTCATGACAAAGAGACATGTACAGGGTGTTCTCGTATATGGTGGATTGTGCATGAAGGATGTGAGTGGATCAACAAGGATTCGATCACTCCTAGTAAAAGGACTTATCCTATGTAATCTCTTTGATTGTTGACTCAAGAAGCTTTGATCAAAGTAGGATGAGATTAGAAAAGATTTTAATCTTTCATCGATCGAGTCTTCATTCAGGATAAAGGGAGATAGAAGGATTGAATTATATGATAACTTTCCACTAAAGTGTATTTTGGTAATCTCTACAAAATTCCTCATCTTCGAGTAGGCATCACATGTTGCTAGATGTCAATCATGTGTTGTAGGTTTTCATTAATCAAATTGGATGGATTCATAAGTCAATTTGGAAATTGGTTTGAATTGACAAACTTGGGTCAGCTCGATTTGACCTAATTGAGTCAATCGATATCGATTGGATCAAACATCTTGGACCTGGACCTACTATTGGCTAGATGTGGAGCTCAAACGGTCACACATGCTAGGGGATTGGTCAAGGAAGTCAATTGGATTTTGGTTAGGGTCATTGGATCCGAATAGGCTAGCTAATTTTCATACTAGCA
The DNA here is from genome assembly GCA_021397845.1 of Areca catechu. Lineage (NCBI taxonomy): Eukaryota > Viridiplantae > Streptophyta > Magnoliopsida > Arecales > Arecaceae > Areca > Areca catechu. The sequence continues at coordinate 129,299,276 of CM038052.1, read as the reverse complement.
TATGCATGCTAGCCTAGTTCCTAACCCAATTGGATTGGGATAGTTTGCTTGCTATTTGGGCTAACCAATTTAAGTGAGACTTAGATTGGGTTGTGTTCTAATTAGGATAGCATTTATCTATATTTATCTAGAATTAATTGAGAATTATCCTCGGATTATGGAAGAGTCCAAGTGGGATTGGACTCTTGGCACCATGTTTGGCATGCACCAAGATTAAGGGGTGCAGAAGAACCAAGAGTCCTTCAACCACTTAATCACTTATTCTATATAAATGCTAGGCTAATCTCCCTTATCTCCATGCCCATTTGGGTTGGGCTTGACTGGTCACAAGATAGAATTGGTGTAGAAGAATTGTGGCACACAAAAAAAGGGATAAATCCCTTCATGTGTGGCGGGCAATCTTAAATCCAGAAGTCCTACTGCTTGAAGGCTTTTGGTTCTCTGATACATTCATTGGATTTTGACATTTCTTGGCCAAATTTTGACCGATCACTTACAACATGGCAAGTGGAAAAATTGCTAGAAAATTGAATAGACACATATATGTCTCTTGGCACAGTGATATGACATATCATGATAAGACTTTTTACCCAAAGGACTCCTACTTGAAGGGTCCTATTTGATCATTAGAGAATTAGATCAATATTGAGAAAAGGTTTATCATGTAGGTACTCACTTATTATAAAAGGCATTGGTATTCTGAAGCCAAAAACATCCAAAAATAATCTAAAAGAAATCCTTTCTTTTCTCTTCCTTCTCTTAGGAAAAGAAGTCTTCTTTAAGACAAGACTTGTCATTTTAAGATAAGATCCTAGGAAGTGATATAGAAGGGATAATCGAATTCTAAAAGAGGATTCAGAGAGGTCTCTGAATATCCTATTGGAGGGTAGGTGTTTCACCAAAGGGAGAAAGGTCACTAAAGGAAGAAGGCTACCTAGAGGAGTCCTAGTCAAATAAGCAAGCTCGATAGCAGTGCTTCCTTGGTCCAATTCTTGTATGGATCACCTCTGGAGGGCATACATTTATGTGCCTTGTAAAAATTAAGGAGTATATCACTCCAAGTATTCTTCTATAATCCTAAAATTATGATTTATTTGTTATCATGGTCAAGTGGTCCTTGGGTCTAGGTTTTGGGCCAATTAGGATTTCAATAATGAAAATTTTGAAACCCAGTCTTCCACTACATCAGTTCAAAACCCAATAGTGTGTCAAAGCAATCTTGATTCATGTAATTAGTAGTCATTTTAGTGTTAATTGATTGCTTTGCTATAACTCTTGCATGATTAGTTCATATTACATGTGTAATATGTTATGCTCTTAGTAATTACTTTGGATTGGGTTAGTCACCATGGCCGTCTGGTCATAAAAGCTAAGTAGGGTTTAAAGACCCTCACTTTCCACTCACTAGAATCTCCTATGACGTATTGGGGTGCCGCTGTGGCCTTATCCTATGAACAAGTGAGGCGAACGGATTGTTATTTTAATCATGCTATGGTTATGCAGATTAGGTTTAATATGCTTATTTGTTGGAATATGGTCATGTTATCATGGTTAATTAGGATGTGTTTAAGACCATCAAAGCCCTCATAAAAATTATATTTAGACATAGTGTTATATAAAATCTTTATGCAAATTCTTTTTAGGGTTTAATCGATTGATTGGTGTCTAAGAAAAGTGGTTCTAGAAAGGTAAAGAGATTATGGTTTTTAATTAGTTCGGTTACTTACCTAGCCAAAATTATTCGTGTCTAAGGCAAGAACGCGGGGACTCCCATACCTCTTCCACTTACCTGGCTAATTTGATTAAGTTAGACCTTAGAATTGGAAATGCTAATTGATTTTAAACACACTATAATTTGTCTTCCTTCATGCCAAGCCAAATTTGTATCAAAACAATAGTAGGTTTGTTGAGCAAACTCAAGACTTACTATTAAGGTTTGATAAAAAAATTTGGCATGGTGCATTTTATGTTTTATAGTATGCTTGATAATGTTACTTTGTTGAACAAACTCAAGGGTGACATTATTCAATCATGACTATATAAAATGAAGGGCCTGACTAAACTATAACATTATGGTTTGTTGTGCAAACACGAGGATATAAGTATCTTAGAGGCAAGTATTATGTTGAGAATTGTAAGGGATGCAATTGGAAAAGAATTTCCTATCCTTGAACTTATAAATGTTTGTTGTACAAACACAAGACATTTATAAGGAATTGGGATCTCAACCCTACTAAAGAAACTAGATATTGGTTTCTCATTTACCATAGTTGAGGGTTATGGTATTCGAAGAAAGAAGTGGGAGACATAATTGCATTTAAAGTCCTCATCTAATTATGATTATCATCTTGAGTGGTCTGCTATGTATTGTTCTCGTATGACAATAGATTTAAACTAATGGCTTCATCATTATCACTATGGGGCATACTAGATGCCAATAACTAACTATACCAAACTATGTGGACTGGTTAAGGAACTTAAGAATAGTACTTGCTCAGGAAAAAATATCCTACATCTTCGATTCTCTGGATCTAGATCTGATTGGAGATGATGCAACTGAGGAAAGGTCACTTATAAAATGTGGCAGAATGATAGCTTGACTATCAAATGCATCATGTTAGCCTCGATGAGCAATGAGCTATAGAGGCAACATGAAGATATGGAATCTCATTCCATACTGCTCAATCTCAAAGAGCTATGTGGAGATCATAGTAGGACTGCTAGATATGAGATATTAAAGTAGTTATTCTGGGCATATATGAGTGATGGCTCGCTTGTATAGGTCCATGTTCAAGATGATTAACTTAATCACCCGATTAAGTCAATTAGGTTTTATAATGGACAGGGAGCTTAATCAGGATTTGATCCTGTAATCACTTCAAAATTCCTATTCTCCGTATGTCATGAACTACTACATGAACAAACTAAACTTTCATTACCATAGCTGCTTAACATGCTTAAGACAACTGAGAGCCACTTCAAAGGTGATAAGGCTCATCATCTTCTTCTAGTTGATGGGAAGAAGAAAGGAGTAATGAAGTAGGGCTCAAAGAGAAAGCTAAACCCGAAGAAGAGCATCAAAAAGAGGAAAAAGGTCAAGAGTTCTTCAAATGATGGATCCTATTTTTTCTACGACATGAAGGAACATTGGAAGAAGAACTGCAAGATGTACCTTGGAAGTCTGAAGCAACATATCAATCAAGCATCAAGAGGTTTGTTTATGATAAAATAAACTTATCATTGAGTTCTTCAACTTTTGATTCATGGGTATTGGATCCTGCATGTCGGTCTCATATATGCAAATCTTTGCATGGACTCCACAAGATTAGAAGATTGAAGAAAGGTGGCTTTGAGTTTTATGGCACGAGTGGAGAGGCCATTCATGCAAAACCTATTGGAACCTACATGTTATTGTTGCCTTCGGGCAAGATATTAGAATTAAAAAATTGTTATTTCATTCCAAATGTTGTTAAGAATATTATTTCAGTTCTTTGTTATTAAGACTAGGTTTTGAAATAAAAGTTGAGAGCAATGGTTGCTCCATTTTTCTTTCTAATGACTTTTCTAGAATGGATAAATTTGTGAATGGTCTTTTAATTCGATATCTCAATGATGAAGTATTACTTGTAGAAAATAAAAAGAGAAAGAGGGATGATACTAATAAAACATTCCTTTATCATTGTCAATTTGGTCATGCAAGTGAGTCAAGGATTAACAAGTTATACAAAGATGATTTCTTTGGCCCTTATGATTATAAATCATTAGGAACTTGTAAATCTTGTCTCATGGGTAAAATGACCAAGTCTCCATTCACTGGATATAGAGAAAGGGAAATTGAGTTGTTAAGGTTAATACATTTAGATGTATGTGGACCTATATCAACCGAGGCTAAAGGAGGATACTCTTATTTCATCACATTTATTGATGATTTATCTAGGTTCGAATATGTGTATCTCATGAAATATAAATCCGAAGCCTTTGATAATTTAAAGAGCATCAAAATATGGTTGAGAAACAAACTGGAAAAGTATTAAAGTCTTTTGATCTGATCATGAAGGAGAATACTTATCTAGTGAATTTCTTAATCATCTTAAGAAAAATGGTATTTTCTTTAAATGGACCCCTTCATATACATCACAATTAAATGATATAGCAGAAAGGAGAAATTGTACCTTGTTTGACATGGTAAGGCCATGATGTGCTTCACGGATCTTCCAATTCTTTTTAAAGATATGCCCTGGAAACTGCTGTATATATATTAAATAGGGTACCAAGAAAATCAGTAACTAGCACTCCATATGAATTGTAGAATGGCAAGAAACCAAGTCTTAAACATCTTAAGATTTGGGTTGTCTAGCTTATGTTAAAAAGGAATTAGGACATAAGCTAAGTGCTAGGGCTAAGAAATGTGGGTTTATTGATAATTCTCAAGAGGGTATTGGATATCTATTTTATCACCCTACTGAACAAATGATCTTTGTTAGTAGGCATGCCCTTTTCTTAGAAAAAAAAATTTATCTAAGAAGAAGGTAATGAGAGAATAATTGAATTGAGTGAAGTTTAAAATGAACAAACCCAAGCTCCTTAACCAAAAGTACCGGTTGATCAGTACCATCACAACACACAACTCCTCTCCATAGGTTAGAAAGAGTGCAGGATGCACCTCTAAGATATTATTTTATGATTGGAAATAATAATGAAACTAGCATCATTGAAGATGATGATCCATTGACCTATATGGAAGCAATCATGAGTAAGGACTCTGACAAATGGCTCAGTGCCATGAAATCCGAAATGGACTCCATGTATGACAACCAGGTTTGGACCTTGGTTGACCCACCTAAGAGAATTGTCCCAATAGAGTGCAAATGGATCTTCAAGAGAAAGATTAGAGCAGATGGGCAAATAGAAACCTACAAGGCTAGGTTGGTGGCAAAAGGTTTCAAGCAAAAGTATGGTATTGACTATGATGAGACTTTTTCACCAATTACCATGCTCAAGTCTATTAGGATTATGCTTGCCATTGTTACATACTATAATTATGAGATCTGACAGATGGATGTTAAGACTACATTCCTCAATGAAAATCTTGAAGAAGAAGTCTATATGTCACAACCAGAGTGTTTTGTCTCAAGTGGGAGACCAAACCAAGTATGCAAGCTTAGAAAATCCATTTATACTTTGAAGCAAGCATCAAGGAGCTGGAACATTCATTTCAATGAAACTATTAAAAAATTTGGTTTCATCAAGAATACGGATGAGCCATGTATATAAGAAGACAAGTGGGAGTGCCATTCTATTCTTGGTCTTTTATGTCGATGACATACTTATCATTGAAAGTGATATTCCAATGATGCAGTCAAATAAAAGTGGAAGTGCCATTCTATAGTGCAATATTATAGAGCATTCCATCTAGGAAGACTGTGCTATGGAATAGCTCGCTAAAACTTTGGATGACTCCTTGTTGGCTGGAAAGAGAGAGGTACTATAGAGCATTCCATTTAGGGGTGACTCTAAGGGATGCTGACCAAGAGGACCATAAGGGTTGGCACCCCTCTTGATGCTCCTCATGGGCCTTGGGCAGCCCAACATGCTCCAGGCTACGGTCCAGGATTCTAAGGCCTTCAAATTCTCTTGTTGGGTCTTCCATGGTCTTTAAGTATAGCTTCATGACTTTAAGCTGGCTGGATCTTTGATTATCTTGAGTCTTCTACTTGCAAAATTTGACTAGACTCACTATAAAATTTACAGGACTCAGAAAATGACTAGCTCAACATGAGCTGACTTGATTGATAAACTTCAAAACTTACAGGACTCAAAACTTGACCTGACTCAACTGACTTAGCATTCTAAATACAGGACTCAAGTGTGGATAGGACTCCAATGGACTTACTCACAAAACTCAAATGAACTCTCTCAAATTGACTAAACCCTAATTACAAATTGAACAAAACTTGGACTCACATCCTAAACTCTAATTTCATAACCACAGAGGGTTGAAATGCCTCTGCCAAAGTCTGGGGCCTCTGATGTTCCCATCAATTCTTCCAGGATAGGAGGAACTTGACCCTGTTGAGTAAGGGTCCCACTGAACCTGGTGCCTCTCAAGAAGGTCTGAGTAGAAGTGCAACAAGTCCTCTCGAGTATCCCATGATGCATCGGGTCCTGGTAGACCATGCCAACAGACTAGGTGGCATTGAAAATTGTTATCTCGGGTCATGGAAGCTCGATCATCCAAGACACGCTCGATCTATTTTCCTCTCTTAGACCAAATTATAGGTGGACACTCAAGGTCAGGCTCACTCTCAATGGATGGGGTAGGTTTAAATGCCTCACTAGGAATCGCTGCTGGTTCCCTAGACTCAATCAGGTCTACGGTATTGAAGGTAGAGCTAAAGCCAAACTCCAAGAAAAAATCGTGCACATGGGATCCTACCTTCTCTATCACTTCTAAGGATCTAGCTTTACGAGCATGAAACTTCTTTTTAGGCCTAAGCCTAACCAAGATAGAATTCCCTATATTGAATCCATTGGCTCTTATTCAGAAATTAGATAGCTTGTTAGATGTTTCAATACTTAAATTACTCTTTTGGCTAATATCCTGATGCATATGCTGTGTGGTGTTCAGTGCAGGTGTGGACAGTTGAACTGGATTTATGGACTTATCAGGCTCAGCATCAGTTGGAAGGTCATCAGGAAGGTCTTTGGGAAGAAAGTCTCCTAAACTAAAATCTACCTCCTGGGGTTGTTCCTTAGGGACTTGTTCCTGGACCTCCTCTATAGACAACTCTCTTGAACCCTCTATTATGTTTGATCCTGTCTTAGTCACTAAAAGATTGTGCCCTGAAAGCCAATTGAAAAATTGTATTTTGATCCCAAAATCAATGAATTGACATTATTATAATAAAGGCATTATTTTCATCATACGCTGTGTCTTTATGATTATATGATGAACCCCATAGATTAGGGCTATTATTCTAGGGTTATGATGAGATCATACCAGTGAGACCTAAAGCCTTAAAACCCTAATCTAAAATATTCCTAGTCGATGGGACATTAAGTTGGGGATCAATGTTTCCGGCAAGACCAGCACATCCTATATATGCTTTGTGATGAGGGTGACTGATCTCACAGTAACTTGTGTTTAACACTAATACTAGGATGTGAGTGTTTATTAGAGAATGAGTTCACTGAATTGATCCAGATTGAGAATATCTAATGGAACCTTATCTGTTTGTCAATAGATAATTCTCATAGTGGGAGTAGTGCATGTGGTCCTTTGACCTGAGACTACCATGGTACCTTATATATATGAATCCATACTTTGGTTCGCAATCAATCATGACACTGAGTCATGCACAAGGTGATACTGGGTATGGTGGATTGTATATGGAGGTTGTGAGTAGGTCAACAAAGAATTGGTCAGCCTTAGTAAGAGGGAATTGCATCCAGCTAATTTCGATCAAATGATGGATTCAGGAAATCTTTGATCAAAGTATGAACATTAGAGTTAATTTCTAATGATTCATTAATGAATCATCATTATAAAGATTGAGCTAGGGATGAATATGAAATTGGATTTGACAAGTATCCATATTCATAATCATATTCGGGATGCAAGTTGATCAAAGGACTGAATTGCCTGGTAACTCACCACTGAAGGGTATTTTGGTAATTCCATCAAAATTTCACATCTTCCGGGTAGACATGATACGTTGCTAGACGTCAATCTTGTCTTGTAGGTATATGATTGAATTATGGTAATTCAAATCAGTTAATTAGAATTAGATTCTAATTGACCGAGTCGAGCTAGTTTGAGTTGACCTAAATCGGCTTAGTTGAGATCTAACTGAATTAAGTCAAATAGCACTCGGACCTACTGCTGGCTAGGTGTGGAACCCTATGGGTCACACACAAAAGAGAATTGATGAAGGGTTTAATTTGGAATTAAATCATGTTTGCAGGATAACACACTAGCATGTGTTGCAGACCCAATTTCTATTCGAATCAGATTCGAATTTGGTTCCGAATTGGGCTTAATTGGGTTCTAATTGAACCAGATTAAGGTCTAATTTAAATTTTAGGATATTGGGCTAACCCATGGCTGAACCCAAGTGAATCAAGTGCACTGAGACTCTCTCTCCATGCCGCCCACTCCCTTCCTCACCCGCGCGCGCCAAGAAGAAGAGTCCACGCGCGTGTGGACTCCTCTTCACGCGCGTGGGAAGGAAATTCCATCGGAGAAAAATCAAGATAGGGGGCGATTTGGATCCTTGTCTGACGTCCTTGGATCTGGATCTGATGGCTAGAAAAATTAAGAAAAAAGATCCATCATTTTTCGGTCGCAAGTCAGTCTCCAAAAGTCGTGATTCTTCCTGAAGTTTTTCCGAGAGTCCTCCTCGTCGGAAAAATGAAAATTAAATCGAAGAATCATGATTTTTGGTTGAGGGGACGCGTGAGGAATGAGGGATCGTGATTCCTGGGGTTTCAGAGGGTTGCGTTGTTTTGAGAAAATGTCCCTTTGAAATCTATAAAAGGGATTTGGGTTCTCGGGGGTTTTTCATATAATCAAATACAGAGATCATATTCCTCTCCTCCTCTCCAGAATACTCCTTCCCTTTATGCTTGTTGGGTATTGTTTCCCTTATAGAGATAATCTCTGTCGAAACTCTGACCCTAAACAAGAATAAGAGGAAGGTCTTGAACGGTAAAGGAAAGGAAAAGGAAGGGTCTGTTCTTCTTCTTTCTTTCTTGAATTAAGACTTTACTTGTCTTAATTTCTTCTTCCAATTCAATTCAAGAAAAAGAATTCAAGAAAGGGAATTCAAGAAAAGAATTCAAGAAGAGGAAAGAAGGAAGAAAAGAAATTTTCAAGAAAGAAAATTTCAGCCTAAAAGTCCAAGAATTGAATTCTTGAAAAAGAATTCAAGAAGAGGAGCCAAGAACAAGAAATGGTAGTCTTCATCTTTTTCTGTGTGGATCACCATTGGAGGGTGAACATTTGGGCACCTGGTGGAGATTTAAAGTTTGGATTTTAGCAATACAGGTTAGTACTTTAATATGAGTTTAAATCTTATATATACATGTTATATGTTTTAATTTTTTTTAAGGAGATCTTGGGTTAAGGGTTTGGTGAAGATTTCATAAAGATAAAAAAATTTGAAATCTATGTTTCCGCCTTGCCACCGAACCTACAGTCACTTCTTCTTCAAATTTTGCAGTGGGTTCAGGATCCTTTTCCTTTGATTCCTCAAGGGGTTCACTCTCTAGCTTCTCTTCTACTGGACTCAACTCTTCAATATCAATGGGCTCGGGGGTTTCTTTCTCTAATTCCTTAGCCTTAATTAAGTTAACTCCTATTTTCTTCTCATTAAGGGTACTAGAAGCTCCCCTAAATGAGTCTTTAGGTTAAGTCGGGTGGATCATAAACTTTTTCCCATGGTGGCTAAATGTACAGGTATTGGTTCCACAAACAAGATTGCATCATGATCATAAAGCCATGGTCGACCTAAGATAATACTACTTACTAATTCCCATGGGAAGGACATCACACCAAATCTTCTCCTCATATGTTTGCAATTTGATCAGGATTTAGCATCTAGATTTGATTGGGTTGGAGGTGGAATCTATCCAAGAAACCTTATAGGGGCTAGGATGGGGAACTAGGGTCAATCTTAAAGATTTCACTATACTGGCATAGATGGTATTGACATAGCTCCCACTATCTATTACGATCTTGAACACCTTACCTTCTATCTTAACAAAGGTTTGTAGGATGTTGGTCCTACGCCAGTTTTCCTTAATTTGGGTTTGGGTTAAGATGCACCTAACCACTCCTAATAGGTTTCAGACTCAGGTACTTTCTCCTCTCCATCATACTCATTTATCAATTATTCATCAGCTTCATAAACTTCTCCCTTAGGCTCAACTATGAACTCAGGCTCATCCCCACCTAGCTCACCTATGTGTAGGGCACTGGCTGGACACTGGCTAGCAAAGTGACAGGTTTACGGTATCTATAACACACCTTCTGGGAGATGAGTTCCCTCTGACCCTCTACAGCTTTGCCTTTATCTTCTCTATGGGTCATGGAGGTACTAGGTTAGAGTCGACTCAAGTCAGGATGACTTAGACTAGGTCGACTCAGGTTGGGTTGATTTAGGTCAGGTCGACTAGGGTAGGCTTGACTAGATCCTGAGTATGGGCTAGGGTTTCTAATGGGCTCAGGTTTATGAAAGATGGGCCCTTTCTGGAAACACTCAACATTCCTAGCAATCTGGTAGGCCTGCTCTATGTCTCTGATCTCTCTTAAGTAAAGCTCCCTCTTAATGTCATCCCTAAGGCCAGCCCTAAACCTAGACAGGACAACATCTTCATCTTCATCTAAGTCACATCGCATGGAATACTCATCAAATTTCGTGGTATACCCATCTACACTCTTGCTACCCTGACTTAATCTTTGCCACTGATCCAACAAACCCTGGCGATATGAGGTTGGAACGTATTTTCCTCTAAGCTTGGCCTTCATTGCCCTCCAAGTAACTATGAGTTCATGGCCACCTAGCCTATGTGTTCTTTCAACTGCAGCCCAATTTAACCTGGCCTGGCAGACTAGCTTAAGCTTGGCAAACCTAAACTTACGTTCCTCAGACATATCGTACCACTCAAAATACTGGTCAACTTCTCCCTCCCAATCTATATAAACCTTTGGGTTAAGACAACCATCAAAAGTGGGTACATCAAGTCTAATGTTTCTATAGGCCTTGTCTTCTTGGTCTATGAAATCCTGATTGGGTCTCCTTGGGTGAACCTCTAGAACTGGATCATGATGATGGGCTCTCCTACATTCAACCTTAAAGCATGGATTAGGGTTTGGGTTTCTCCTAGGGTCAGCCTCATAGTAAGGATCTCGGCATGGGGTTCTCCTAAGATGGGGAGGTGACTCAAGATCTGGTTCAGAATGGGACCTATGTGTCTCCTCTAGGGTTCCTAGCCAAACATCTACTTGATCAAATCTATGAGTCAATTAGGCATTCGATTGGGTCATCTGGTCATTTATTTGGTCTAATCAGGTGTTCAATCGGGCCATCTGGTCACTCAAGGTCTTTAGGATAGCATCAAGGTGGGATTCCATGGGTTCAGCTGGTTGTGGAGGTGGTGGATGATATGAAGCTCCTGATCTAGTGCACATGTAAGACTCAAACAAATCGACTATGGGTACCTAGACCTAGAGTCCAAATAGAATGGGTCGACTCAACTTACACACAACTCAACCCCTAATCCTTCCACTAGCTAGGTAAGAGGTGGGATGGTGGGAGGCCCCCCTGCTTAACGCAGGATCTAATTAAAGAACCATCAATTCGCTTAGGTCGTTTGACACTGTAACTCTAGCCTAAACACTAGCTTCCAGTAATAGGAGATGAATTGGGTGCACTAGTATTCCCACAATGGTTGAACTAGACCTGTTGATGTCCCTAGCCCTCTAGAGCAAATTAGGTCTAATCAATTTTAGTTAGGGTTGGGATCAGATGCAAGGATTATGGTTTTTAGCTAAGGAAAGGTGATCAAATCCTCCCTCCATCTAACATAGTAAAAGTGCCCTTGAGGCAAGTTATGTAGATGATGGCACATATATGAAATGCAAATTAGGGTTTTATAGTTTTGGTATTTTCTAATTTTAAATATTTTTTTATCGTTATATTTGGTAGGAAATAAAATATGTAGAAAAGTACCTACTATGCAGGAAATATATAGAAAAATTAAAATATGGAAAGATTACACAAGAAGAACCCTAAATATACTAAAATTTGTCTTGCTGAAAAATAGAGCAGAATTATTCTTAGGAAATACTCTAGCATACAAAAAATCTAAAGACCTAATTAAATCATGAGAAAACTATTAAAAATACTTTCAATTATAAGGAATCTAGAGAAAGAAAAATCAAGATTTTTTGATCTTCCTACATGTAGAAGCCATAGGAAAATAGACTATATACTGAGATGACAAGATGTAGAAACTAGCCTTAAACTATGCTCTGATACCAAATGATGCGGGATGATTTATGCATGAAAAGTATATTTTTGTAATTAATAATGAAGTTAAGGTTTTAGATCCTGAATTTTAAGTCAAGATTCAAAGTATAGAATTCTATGAAAATTCTAGAAGTCATGCATGCAAAAATAAATCTTAAAGTAATAGATAAGCAAGATCGCCAAGGTTGAGAAACCCTGGTCATGCTAGCTTTCCTACAATACCACTATTGATGAATCAAGGGGGTGTACCTGGCAACAGTAGAAGTGCCTACTGAAGATTGTTCCATGAAGAGATCGCTCACACTCCCAGATGAGGCTTGGAAGAACAAGCTTCTGATCTTGCAGATTCGTGGCTTTCTGTTCAATGATCCGACGGCTGATCAGAAGGTATCCTCAGACTCGTGGGAACTAAGGGACCTACAAATCACCATCTGGGATTAGAAAACTAAGAGTATGAAGATTGAATAATTGAAAGAAAGGAAAAGCAAGGCTCTTGGATGATGGTGGCTAAGGGTTGGAAGGAAGGGGCGGCTAGGGTTTTGATTTTGCAGATAGAGATAGGGGACAGGAACAAGAAGAACTTGCACACAGCATGCACACAGCAAGGGCACACAGCAAAGAGAGAAAACTTAAATTTAATTCATCAATATTCTGAAATTACATGAGAAGGGGAGGCCTTTAAATAGGCTTACAAACTTGGGGCTCAAGTAAGGGTATTCATGAGAAATTATATTAGTCCTAAACCCATACAAAGACAGACTGGGACTCTCCACTTTTGATTGAGCCTCTCTCTCTCCCTCTCCTTCTCTTGATTGGCCAAAGAGGGGTGACTCTAAGGGAGGCAGACCAAGGGGGTGACCATAAGGGTTGGCGCCCCTCTTGATGCTCCTCATTGGCCTTAGGCGGCCCAGCATGCTCCAACTACGATCCAGAGTTCCAAGGCCTTCAAATTATCTTGCTAGGTCTTCCATGGTCTTTAAGTGTGGCTCCATGACTTTAAGCTGGCTGGATCTTTGATTATCTTGAGTCTTCTATTTGCAAAATTTGACTGGACTCACTATAAAATTTACAGGACTCAGAAATTAACTAGCTTAACATGAGCTGACTTGATTGATAAACTTCCAAACTTACAGGACTCAATCTTGACCTAACTCAACTGACTTGGCATTCTAAATACAGGACTCAAGTGTGGACAGGACTCCAATGGACTTACTCACAAAACTCAAATGAACTTACCCAAATTGACTAAACCCTAATTACAAATTGAATAAAACTTGGACTCATATCCTAAACTCTAATTTGATAACCACAGAGGGTTGAAATACCTCTGCCAAAGTCTCGAGCCTCTGATATCCCCATCATAGTGCTATAAAACATTCCATCTATGAAGATGGTGCTATGGAGCAACTTGCTAGTACTTTGGATGACTTCTTGTCGACTAGATAGAGGGTGGTGCTATAAAGCATTCCATCTAGGATGATGGTGCTATGGAGTAACTCACTGGTACTTCAAATGACTCCTTGTTGGCTAGATAAAGAGTGGTGCTGTAAAGCATTCCATCTAGGATGATGCTCATATAAAGCAACTTGCTGGTACTTCGGATGACTCCTTGTCAATCGGATAAAGGGTGGTGTTGTCGAGTATTCTATCTAGGGAGATGGTGCTATGGAGCAATTGTTGGTACTTTAGATGACTCCTTGTTAACCAAATAGAGGGTAGTGCTATAAAGCATTCTATCTAAGAAGATGGTGCTGTGAAATAACTCGCTGGTGCTTTGGATGACTCCTTATCAGCTTGATAGAGGGTGATGATGTAGTGCATTTTGTATTGAAAGATGGTGCTATGGAGCAACTCGCTGGTACTTCGAACAACTCCTTATTGACTAAATAGAGGATGATGCTGTAGAGCATTCCATCTAGGAAGATGGTGCTGTAGAGCAATTCATCGATACTTCAAACAACTCCTTAATAATCAGATAGAGGGCATTGGTATAGAGCATTTTGTCTAGAAAGACGATACTATAGAACAACTTACCATTACTTTGGATGACTCGTTGACAATTAGATAGAAGGCAGTGTTGTAGAGCAGTCTATCTAGGAAGACGGTGCTATGAAGCAACTCACCAGTACTTCGAACGACTCTATATCGACCGGATAGGAGGCGATGATGTAAAGCATTCCATTTAGGAAGATAATGCTGTAGAGCAAACTCATCAATACTTAAGAGACTTCTTATCGACCAAATAAAGGGCGGTATTATAGAGCATTTCATTTAGGAAGATGGTACTGTAGAGAAACTCAGTAGTACTTTGGATGACTCCTTATCGACCAGATAGAGGGTGGTGCTATAGAGCATTCCATCTAAGAAGATGGTGCTATGGAGCAACTCGCCTGGTAAAAGAACTTTCTTTATTCATGAATGGAGTGAGTACATTATTGATAATACATCCATGATTCTCAACATTGTAGGTTTAATGAATTAGAGTCCCGTCTAGCTCCTTGATCTTGTAGGCTCCTCAATCTTGTAGGCTCCTCGATGCAAAGCTTCCACTACTCAGTATGACCTTTTCAAGTTTGGAGATAACATACCTTGCTCGATTGGCCTTGAGATGTTAGCCCAGTGCAAGACAAAGTCTCTAAGGTGGAAAGTTTTGGATCTCACTCAAGAATTATAGTACCAGGCAACTCATTACTGATATGCCACCTGTTGCCTAGCTAAAGCAACCCAAGAGGGGGCTGAATTGGGTTTTAAAAAGTTTTTGCAAAGATTAAAGATAAGTGTTAGTGTGTTTGCAAGTGTTTGTATGCTTAACAAGAGTATGCAGCAGAAGTAATAAAGTAAATGCAAGAAGAGAAAGATAAGCAATCACAAATACAAGAATTTATAGTGATTCGGTGCACACCAAGAACCTACATCCACTCCCCAAGGTCCACTTGGGTATTTCACTATAATTCTTCCTTAATTATAGTTGATTAGTTTTCTTGGGCTCACTAATCAAAACCCTTTTGGTTTTCACAAGACTTACAAAAATCTAGCTGGTTTTCACAAGGCTCACCATCAACCTAGTTAGTTTTCACAAGGCTTACCAACAACCTAGTTCATTTTTCAACACAAGGCTCACCAACAACCCAAACACTAGTTTCAATTCACTTGAAACTAGGAACATCAAGATAAATCAAATATAATGAAAGATACAATAAGCTTTTTCAAAATAAAAGAAAATATCTCTTTGAAGCTCTTTGATTATTATTGAGAAGCTTGTCTCCAAGTTGTTAAAGCCTTAATCAATGCTTGAGAATTGGACTTGAATGCTTGAAGGCTCAACTTCACTTAAAAGAAATGAATACTCAATGAACTCTTAATGGATGATCAATGAAATTCTAATTGGTTGCATCCCTCTTGTGTTTGGTGCAATTTAAATACCTTTTCATGCCTTAAATGACTGTTTATGATCATTGGAGAAGAGAAAATAGTTGTTAGACACAAAAAGGAGCTATTCAGTACTTCAAAAAGCTAATCATTACTGTTCATCCAGACCTGCAAGTATCAATACTTCAGGTTATGAGTCGACTCAAGTGTTGATACTTGAGTTGACACCATGTTAAAAATATTTTTTGAAGCTCTCTGGAGTATTCTGGTGTGTCAACATTTCTTTTAGTGAGTCGACACTTGAGTCGATACTTCATATCCATGAATCGACACTTGGACAAAATCCAGAAATCAGTATGTTCTATATCATTTTTGGTCTCAGGCCTTGAGTCGATACTTGCTAGACCATGAGTCGACTCATGTGTCGACACTTGGTTTCCATGAGTCGACACTTCATGTGTGCCAGCTGAAACTCTTTCTGCATATCAGGTCAGGATTCTATGAGTTGACACTTATCTTCATGAGTCGACATTTGTTTGAAACTTTGTTGAAACTTGCTGAAACTTTACCAAAATCAAAATTTGACTCCTTCATGGTCATTCTTATGTGCCAAAGTCTATATAACTTGAAATTTCATTAATTTAGGTGGCTTCTTCAATAGTTTGATAAACATTTGAATTCTTTAACACAGTATAGCTTTGATGAGTACCTTAATCTGATAAACACACTTTTAACACATAGTTAGTACTCAACTATACTTAAGTATTTTGTTATTCATCAAAATCAACATAGGAGTCAATAATCTTCTCCGTTTTAATGATGACAAAATCTTTAAGTATACACACATTCTAAACTCAAAAGATTTGTAATAAGTTTCAGAGCATTTGACTATTAGTATCAGAGCTAATGATAATAAGTATCAGAGCTAAGTTGAAATGATTATTAAGAGCAAAAACTCATCTACAATATATCAGAGCTATATGTATATGTAAGAGAGAATTCAATTTCAATGTATTAAAGCTGTAGATATATCTATAGGAAGAGTTCAAATCATATAGTTCCAATGTATCAGAGCTGTAACTATAATGTATCAGAGCTATAATTAAAATGTATTAGAGCTATATGCTTATATGAGATGTTCAAAAGGTGTATCGAGTTAAAATATATTTAAAAGTTAAGCATTAGACCAAAAATAGGTTGAATATGAAGAGTATTATAGAAAAATCTTTAAGAGTATCAAAGCAATCATAGAGAGTATCAAAGCAGCATGAAAAGTATCATAGCATATTAGAATAAATAATGTAACATAAAGAATAAGAGTATCAGAGCAAAAATATTTGAGCATGAAGAGTATCAAATCATGATATTAAAGAGTATCAGAATATAAGAATTAAGGAGTATCAGAGCATAAAAATAAGGAGTATCAGATTATAAAGAAAATAAGGAGTATCAGAATATAAGGCTAAAGAGTATCATAGCATGAAACTAAATAAGAAGTATCAGAGCATAAAAACTGAAGTATTAGAACATGAAACTTAAGAGTATCAAAGCATGCAACTAAAGAGTATTAGAGCATGTGATCAAAGCTCCTCCTTAATATATGATATGAAAATATTTTCAAAAACTTACATGTATTAGCATTTTTCAAAAAAATATTTCCAACAGGTTTAGGAATGTTAAAATTTTCAAAATTTCCTTCTTTAGTACTTTTCTCCCCTTAACATTACTTATAATTTATTCTCTCCCTTTGTTTATCATTTTGATACCATAAAACATTAAACATTGCACTCATTTGCTACTAATATTCTCATCATTACCATTACCATTATTTTACCATTATTTCTCCCCCTTTTTGTCATCATCATAAAAAAAGGTGAAAAGTGGAGATAAAATGAAAAGCATTACAGTAAGAAGAGTGTAGAAGTACACAAGATGATGCTGAAAATATCATCATCATATATATATAATTTTAAACTTTGATACAATAAAACATATTTTGATACAAATATAACTAACTGATACATAACTATCTCATACAATTAGTTGAAATGATGCTAACTAATACAATGACTAGTCCTAAGGGGTGCTGTCCTTATCAAAGGAAGACCTAATCTTTAGAATGATAGGCCTTGTAATCCTAGAGGGACGGAATCACAGCTACATCGGCCGAAGATTAGCAAGCCTAATGCGAACGGCTCTAGGAATGTCACCACATCTTCGGCTTCTACTTCTAGGTCGTGCTCTCCCTCCAGCTCATGCTAAAGACGATGCAATGTCAGGAGTAGGGTCAGAAAATGGTACAAGGTCTGGATCAGTTAGATCAGTATCAAGAATAGGTTGAGTGATATCAAACATAGATCCAAATGAGAGAATGTGGAATCCAGGAGTGTAAAATCCAACTCCATGGATACATAAGGAACTACTTATGTCCTATCCAAAAAAGTAGGAGGCATACTGATGGGGACATCGCCAGCATGGATCCCAGAGCAAGCATGAATCTTGGAGTTGCACGAATCTCGGAGGATATCCAGAATAAATTTGTTTGGGATTTATCTTTATCTTTTGTTTGAATTTTGAATTAGGATTTGGTTGGTAAGGATTGAGATATGGATAGGCTCATCTTATCCTATCTTGTATTTGAATTTGAATCATCCTTATCTTTTATTCAAATTCAAATGAGGGTTAGACAGGTTTATAAATACCACCCTCAGTCCTTTGTAAAAAAAAGTTTGGAGATTAATTATGAGTTTTTAGAAGAGTGATTCTTCTTCTTGCCTTCACCTTCAGGCATCGAGGGGCGTGAGGCCGAAATTATCCCCCTTCCCATTCCATTTTCTTTATCCCCTTATGACCTTTGCGATGTGGAACGACTCTAAGATTGCTAAAGATGCAAGAAAAGTAGTAAACAATTTTTTTTGTGATTTTTATAATTTATGTTTGTAGGCTAAATTCCCAAATAAAAGTAAGAACAAGTAAATAGGATAGCAATGCATAGAATCATCATGATCGCAAAGAACTCATGCAAGATAATAAGTAGCCAGAACCTGAGAGTTGAGAAACTCCTAGTTTAGGATAGTTTATCTTCATCAAAATAGATATCAAGAGAAGGGAAGGATTCTTACCAGTCAGAGATTGAAAACTTTGCTGTGCAAAGGATCACTCACACTCTGATTGGAGCCTGGATGAAGAAGCTTCAGTTCTCTTGAATCTGATGGCTGATCTGGGCAGTCTTGGAAGCAAAGAAGGCCTCCTCAGGGGAGGGGGAAGTACCTCGGGGATCCTGCAAGCATCAGGGTCAATCAACACAGCAAATAAAAAAAGAAAAAGAACTGAGATTTGGAAGGAGTCGAGATTAGGGTTAGAAGATGGTAGCCCAGGGAGTAAGAAGTTCCTGGTCTTGGATGGTAGCTAGGGCTTCCTTTCCTTAGGCATGGCTGATCTCCAGGGATGCAAAAGGGTGCTAGGGCAACAAAGTTTCAATTCAGGAATACAAGGAGAGCACTCAAAGCAAGAACCAAAACTCAAACATTTGCAATTAATCCAAATTTCAGCAAGGTTTATTCATAAGAAAAAGTTCATTAACAGAGGGGGAGGAGTGGGGTATTTATAGAATTTTCATGCCCTCTCTAACTAGGGTTACACTTAGGTTTACAAGCCTTCTCCTAGTTAGATTACATGTCCTTTCCTAGCTAGGTTAGAATTACAAAGCTTAAAAGAACTAGAAATCCTAACTAAGTTAGACTAATCTTCTCCTTCTCACTTAAGGACATCTCCCTTTGAGGTTTGACTTGGTCAACCATTCAAGGATGCCTAGGAGGGCATGTTGGGCTTCTAGGGGCAGTAAGGGGCTGGCCCAAAGGGGCTTGGGTGCATGGGCTTGGGCTTTTGGAAGCTAGGGTGGCTTGGTAGCCTGGTAGCAGGAATAATCCATGAATCTTGCTTCTTAAGGGCTTGGGCTTGGCACTTGGGCTTGATTTCTTTAGGCTACGATATAGGTGGACCTCTGGAATCATGGATGCCCTGGTCTGAGAATATACTCTGGCATCTGGAAGGGAATCTAGGCTTCTGGAGGGCATCTGGAAGGAATCAGGGTTTTTGGAAGCATTTTGGATCCTAGGTTATCACAAAAAATCCAATGGGCTGATGTAGTGGCCTCTAACTCTTGGATGTGGCTTGGTGGAACTCCAAAATAGGGTATCCTTTTCTATTGTATAAATATTGAGCTCATACTGGACTCATAACTGATGTACAGGACTCAAAAAACTGACTAGGTTGAGGGTTGAGATAAATCAACTAATCTCAACTAATTACAGGACTTAATCTTAATTGATTACAAAATTTTCAAAACTTTGACACATGACTAGGTAAACCAAATGGGGTCCATTGATTTGTGTCTGATCTTGGTGTCCCCACCAATTCTCCCAGGGTGAGAGGAACTCGACCCCATCAAGTATGGGTCAATTTGGCTCAAAGAGGGTATGGGTTGAGGCACTGCAGATCCGTACTAGCATTCCACAAGTCCTCAGATTTTAGCCAACCTTGCCACCGGACCAAGTATCACTGACAGTCTCTATCCTGGGTACCAATAGCTTGATCGTCCAGAGTTCTCTCAATCTTTATCTCACTAAAAGGCCAAATTATATATGGTCGCTCTGGGGTGGGTTCACTTACAAAGAAAGGGAGTGGCTCAAGGGGCTCACTGGGTATCACTGCTAGCTCCCTAGACTCTATAAGATCTAAGATGATGAAGGTAGAGCTAATACCTAAATCAGGTGATATCTCAGGCACATAGGCATTGGGTCCATTACTCTTCATTATCTTGGATGGGCCAGCTTTGCGAGCAGAAAATTTCTTTACCATCACATATTTTTCTACAGAAATTCTTCATTTTTCCTTTGGGAATTAGCCAAGTTGTTATTTAGTTCATTACTTAGGTTCAGCTTTTGACTAATTTCCATATGCATATGCTATGCAGAGGTAAGTGCAGGTGCAGATGATTTAGGGTTGTGAATTTATTGGACTCAAAACTAATACCTAAAAGACTCGACTAGACCTTCCTAACAAAGAAAATTTTATTGAACTCTATGGGACAAAACCTAACAGACTATAGACTTCTATATTTGAACCTAGCATGGCATGCACATGAAAATTACAAAACCTAACAGACTATAGACTTCTATATTTGAACCTAGCATGGCATGCACATGAAAATTTACTATGTACTTCTAGCAAATGCCACAAAGTATACCAAAAGTAATATGCAAACCTAACATGGGCAATAAATGATTGCAACATTCAAACCTCTACATGATGTAGGTGAATGGTTAAAAAAATATAAGAAAACTCAAGAAAAGACAAAAAATACGAGGTAGATTTGGGGTTAGTCTAATAGGGTAGAAAGTAAGAAGAAGGTTCTGGGTTGATCGGGTAGAATAAGAGATAAGAAGGGATTTTAGGGATGAGGCCTATACTAATGAGGTTGATCTTATGGGTTTGAGGTAGTCTTACAGGGTTTTCATGATGGAAGAATGGGTCACTGGTCTTAGGGAATAGTTCTTTAATGGGAACTATAGGATTGGATTCTTCCTGAGGATACCGATAAGCCAAATCCTTAATATAGTCTTCAGGTTTAGGAAATTCAGGACTAGGCTCTATACTTGGGCTTTTGTCTAGTGGCTTCTCAGGTAAAACTCTAACAGTGGGATTGGATTCCTTATGGTCTCCTTCCTTTATGGGTTCTTCCACTACAGCTCAGCTTGGGTGTGGTCAGGTTCAACTAATTCTAGGGTGGCTTCTACCAGGGTATCTATTGATTCAACTAACTTCAAGTCTTCTATAGGGAACTCCTCTTCTTCCTCCTCATACTTGTCCACTAAGCTTGGATCAGCCTCATATATCTCTTCTTCAAGGTCATTTGGGTGAACCAATGAGGTGGTAAGAGGGGTTTGGCTACTGAAAATATGACTAAAGTCTGGGGTAATAGGGGTGGGTAAATTAAGGGTTATGGGTTCATAGGTTTTGGGTTTAAAGGTTATGGGTTCAAATCTAGGGTTATCAATCCTATAGGGTTCAGGTCGACTGACGGATATTGGGTTACTACTGGGTTCATATCTAGGGACTATAGGTTCCTAGGGTTCAGTTCTATGGGTCTTGCCTACGGTTCCTACTTGGTTGAATCTTTGGTTCATTTGGTCAAGCTTGGTATCAGATTGGTCAAACCTACGGTTTATTTGGGCAAGCTAGTTTTGGGATTGGGTAGTTAATAGGGCAAGCTGGTTCTGAATGGCCTCCAAATTAGTATCCATGGTTGGGCTGGGCTGAGGTTTGGACATTTGGTATTGGGTTCCTAGTCTAGTGGTCATGTAACAAGTCAAATAATCAAAATGAAATTATGCAACCAAGCATGCAGAAGAAAAAAAAAAGGCTAGTATAATCTAGGGTTTCCTAGACCTAGAGCCAAAACTGGGTGGGTCAGCTCAACTTACACCTAAGCCAGTAGCTAATCCTTCCACTGGCCAGGTAGGGGGTAGGAGTGTGGGAGGCCTCCCTTGCTTTCGTAGGGACCCAATTAAAAACCACAACACCACTTAGGTCGTTTGACTCTGGACCCCAAGCCTTAGACACCAGCTTTTAGTAATAGCTAAGGATTAAATATACTAGTTCGCCCACACAGCTCGGACCCGACTTGTTGATGTCTCCTAGCCCACTAAGGCAAATTAGGTCTAATTGATTTTTAATTAGGCTTGGGTTAGTATGATGATGGTTGTTTTGGGCCCAGGACAGGTGATGAAATCCTTCCCTGATCTAAGATATAGAGTTACCCTTAAGATTAGGTTAAAGATAATGGCAATCGATGGTCCTGTTGCAATCTAAAAGCAATCAAAAAAAATAAAAAAAAAAATAATTATTTTATTATGTGTTAGGTTAGGTTCAAGTTAACTGGGGTTAGCAAATATAGTTTGGCTAGGGATTGGGGTGTGTGGAAGTTGATTAGGTTAGGTTGAGTCAAGATGCAGAATTTAGCAGAAATCAGAGGATTAGGGTTTCAGTGGATGTAGTGTTTGACATAGATTATGATGCAGAGAAAAATCAAAAAATTCTGGAACAGAGGATGGATGGTGTTGATGATTCCTACCAAATTTTATATAGAATAAAATTCATATGATGATGCAAATCCTAGGGTCTTTGGACTACTGCAGAAATTATCAGGATTCTATTAGGGTTTCTAATATGCCAAATTTGTATGACCTAGGGTTTTTAAAATTAATTAAAGTTTTTTTATGAAACAGAGGACTCGACAGAGAACAACACATAAAAATTTCATAGAAAAATAAAATCCCTAGATGGTCGAAATTAGAGGCAAAACAAATATCTATTTCAGTGGACAGAATGCTGAAATTAGGGTTTGTGAATACAAAGCAGATAAAAACTATCCTAAACATGATATGATACCAAACTGATGTGAGATGACTTTAAGATTACTAAAGATGAAGGAAAAGTAGTAAACAAATTTTTTGTGATTTTTATAATTTATGTTTGTAGGCTAAATTCCTAAATAAAAGTAAGAACTAGCAAATAGGATAGCAATGCATAGAATCATCATGATCGCAAAGAAATCATGCAAGATAATAAGTAGCCAGGACCCGAGAGTTGAGAAACTCCTGATTTAGGATAGTTTATCTTCATCAAAATAGATATCAAGAGAAGGAAAGGTTTCTTACCAGTCAGAGATTGAAAACTTTGTAGTGGAAATGATCACTCACACTCTGATTGGAGCCTGGATGAAGAAGCTTCAGTTCTCTTGAATCTGATGGTTGATCTGGGTGGTCCTGGAAGCAAAGAAGGTCTCCTCAGGGGAGGGAAAAGCATCTCAGGGATCCTGCAAGCATCAGGGTCAATCAAAACAGCAAATAAAAAAAAGAAAAGGAACTAAGGTTTGGAAGGAGTCGAGATTAGGGTTAGAAGATGGTAGCCCAGGGAGGAAGAAGCTCCTGGTCTTGGACGTTAGCTAGGGCTTCTTTTCCTAGCATGTAGCTGATCTCCAGGGATGCAAAAGGGTGCTAGGGCAGCAGGGTTTCAATCTAGGAACACAAGGAGAGCACTCAAAGTAAGAACCAAAACTCAAACACAAGGCAATTAATCCAAATTTCAGCAAGGTTTATTCATAAGAAAAAGTTCATTACAAGATGGGGAGGGGTGGGGTATTTATAGAGTTCCCATGCCCTCTCTAACTAGGGTTACACTTAGGTTTACAAGCGTTATCCTAGTTAGATTACATGTCCTTTCTTAGTTAGGTTAGAATTACAAAGCTTAAAAGAACTAGGAATCCTAACTAGGTTAGACTAGTCTTCTCCTTCTCACTTAAGGACATCTCCCTTTGAGCTTTGACTTGGTCAACCCTTCAAGGACACCTAGGAGAGCATGTTGGGCTTCTAGGGGCAGCAAGGGGCTGGCCCAAAGGGGCTTGGGCCTCTAGAAGCTGGGATGGCCTGGTAGCCTGGTAGCAGGAATATTCTATAGAATCTTGCTTCTTAAGGGCTTGGGCTTGGCACCTGGGCTTGATTTCTTTGGGTTAGGATGCAGGTGGACCTCTGGAATCATGGATGCCCTGGTCTGGGAATATACTCTGGCATCTGAAAGAGAATCTGGGCATCTAGAGGCATCTAGAAGGAATCAGTATTTCTGGAAGCATCTTGGATCCTGGGTTGTCACACAAAATCCAATGGGCTGATGTAGTGGCCTCTGACTCCTGGATGTGGCTTGGTGGAACTCCAAAATAGGGTATCCTTTTCTCTTGTAGAAAAATTGAGCTCATACTGGACTCAAAATTGGTTTACAGGATTCAAAATACTGACTAGGTTGAGGGTTGAGACAAATCAACTAACCTCAACTTATTACAGGACTTAATCTTAATTAATTACAAAATTTCAAAACTTTGACACATGACTAGTTAAACCAAATGGGATCCAGTGATCTGTATCTGATCTTGGTGTCCCCACCACTTTGAGATTCATCCTAACGCCTCCAAGTATCGAGGAGGGTGAAATACCCTAGAGATGAGAGGTCTCTTTGTTAGTGTGAGTCCCAAAGTCCATGAGTTCCAAACCCTAAGTCTTCCATCCCCATTGTTCCTTCACCATCCCTAGAAAAAAAATCCAAAAAATATGATACCCTAATTTTGGTGACTTCTAGGCTCGCCAATGATCCTATCCCCCTATCCCACATCAATTTTAATGATGGGGACATCACCAGCACAAATCCCGGAGCAAGCACGAATCTTGGAGCGCATGAATCTCGGAGGATATCCAGAATAAATTTGTTTGGGATTTATCTTTATCTTTTGTTTGAATTTTAAAAAGAATTTGGTTGGTTAGGATTGAGATATGGATAGGCTTATCTTATCCTATCTTGTATTTGAATTTGAATCATCCCTGTCTTTTATTCAAATTCAAATAAGGGTTGGACAGGTCTATAAATACTACCCTCAATCCTTTGTAAAAAATCAGTTTGGTTAATCAAATAAGTTTTTTAGAAAAGAGTTTTTCTTTTCATTTTCCCCATATGAGGAGGGTGAGAGGCCCATTTGTCCTTCGCCTTCGGGCGTCGAGGGGTGTGAGACCCTAGTTATCCCCTTCCCCATCGAGTCCCCTCTATAGCCTTAGGGATTTTTCTTTTACGGCCCTAGGTAGCAATTTGGGTGGGTGCCCTAGGCTCCGCATGTAGTGAGATGGGTGGGATGCCCTAGGATACATGTAGTGGGATGGGTGAGATGCCCTAGAGATGAGTGTCTCTCCGTGAATGTAAGTTCCAAGTCTTAAAGTGTCCAATTTTCCTACCCTCCATCTCTATTTTTCCTTCGCAACCACCATATAAAAATAGAAAAATTAAAAAAAAGGATACCCTAATCTTCGGTGACTTCTCAGCTCACCGATGATACTCCCTGGATCTGTCCCCCTTCAAATTGGTATCAGAGCCCAGAAAATTAGGGTACCTTCATATCACCCCAGATTTCCTCCTACCAACCATCCCCCTACTTCCTAGATCAATAAATAAATAAATAAATAAATAGATCTCCCAACCAGTGCCTTCCCTTCTGTGACTTCAATATTCATGCTTGCTTTGGGATCCATGCTAGTGATGTCCCCATCATATACTAATATAAGGTATAGGTAGGTCATCTAAACTATTAGAAGGGTCAGTATAATGAATGGGTGTGGAAATAATAGGATATGAAGAATCAAGTAAAACAGGGGTACTGGGAAGAACGAGAGTCTGATGAACTGGATTGGGTGGAGCAGGAGCATCCTTAGAGGTCCTCTCAGCATCCATCATAGGCTCAGCATCCTGATCAACTATAGTGTCCAACTCAGGATCTGCTATGAAATCAGCAACATCAAAATTAATGGATGAATCATCCTGACCGTCTCTTATCCCAGTGTCTACTAGTGGAGCTGGCAGAGCAAGTGGTGCTGGTGGAGGTGAAGGTGGCCTACTAGAATATAATCCCTGTATAACAGCTAGAATAGCAGTAAAACTCTCCCACATCTCCTGAAAGTCTGCTCACATCTCCTCATGCATCAGATCTACTCGCTGTCTGATGATCTGCATCTCATCCTCCAATCAAGTGATCCGGTCAATAAAAGAATCTCTAGGAGGTGGCACCTTAGCATGTGCCAGTACTAAAGACTCGGGCTGTGTCTCACGTATATCTTTATGTAGCTCACATGGCCCAGCCTTATCTCTATGTACATCCTCCTCAGCATCTGTATCAACATCCTCCTCATCATCCTAGTCAGTATCAGGTGCCTATCCTGAAGTCTTGCACCTCCACTGACCTCTGTGTCTCTGATAGCCCATCCTCTACAAAGACCTCTCATCATACACATATGTATGAAGTAGCTGTCGATAGGGCTCTCTATTAGGATCCACTCTATATGCCCTAAATGGTATAGTCAAACCATCCCATATGGCAGACAAAGTCTCCTACTGATCGCTAACTCCATCATTTGATGTACCATAAGCACAAGTAGGCAGACTGGAGTCCTCTGTAGCAGGGAAACCATCACAAGAACCTCCCTCTCAGTGATGAAGTCGAACCTCTCAGTCTTTGATAGTAAGATCCAAGCCATATTATGGTGAAGGAGTTGCATCTCTAGTGATAGCCATGAAGCAACAATTCTAGCTCCCTCTCCAATATCATCTCTCTCAAAGATGTACTGTAGCCACTGATCCTGTCTACAAGTGAGTATGTGACTATCCCTGTAATCGGGATCTCTTATACTCTACTCAATATCTCTGTTGTCACAGGAATTATGGTCCCTCTAACCTCTACCATCCACCCGTCTATGCCTTGGGCCAATGTACCATAAAACTCCCTTATCAAAGCTGGATAGAATCTCTCCCTGAGAAAACAAAATTATGCCAAACCAGCCTCTCTCAGCCAATCACCAATTCAAAAATGCTGTTGGTCCATAAAGTCAAAATCCACTCTCCATCCCTCGATAATGGCTTTAAAAGCCATGTGGTCTATCCTAGGGACTGGTGGTGGTCCTGCTAGATTCTCGGGTTATGCAGCTGCCTCCGTAGGCTGATCATCATGTCGAGCCTTCGTGCACCACTCCGCACCCTGGGATACTAAATGTGGCCTCCTAATTAACTACTTCCTGGGCCCCATCATCCAAGAAAAAGAGGAATACAAAAAAAGAGAGGAAAAAACAAAGGGAATCATGGTGAAACCATGAAGGATGGTGGAATGTGAGGGCAAGATTAGGCTCAAACTCAAAATAGTGGTGTTAGAACCAAGAATAAGATCTAACGGAGCTTAGGGTACTGTGG
Source organism: Areca catechu (assembly GCA_021397845.1). Taxonomy (NCBI): domain Eukaryota; kingdom Viridiplantae; phylum Streptophyta; class Magnoliopsida; order Arecales; family Arecaceae; genus Areca; species Areca catechu. Next base: position 129,272,040 of record CM038052.1, on the reverse strand, counting down.
GAGGATGAGTCAGCTCTAGAAGAATGGAAGAAAAATGAGAAAAATTGGTCTATTTTTCCTATTTCTTCACTGATTCCTGTTGGTCAAGTGTCGACTCATGGGCTTAAGCCAAGTGTCGACACTTCGAGGTGTCGACACTTACAGGTGTCGATAATTCGAGAAAAGATTAGAGAAATATGGAAAAATCATAGAAAATCAAGATAATTGATTTTAATAGCCAATAAATGATTGAATATGATCTTCAAGGATATTTGTTCGAGAACTTTCCAAGGAAAATTTTAAAGGTCATAAAGAGAGATCGAGATTTAATCAAAGGAATTAATGACCCCTATTTCTCTTCTAATCATATTGAACCTATCTTCATTAAGAGGCTTGGTCAGTATATCAGCTAATTGCATACTAGTACAAACAAATTCAAGCATAACTCATTGTTTTAAACATGGTCTCTAATAAAATGATGTCTAATTTCTATATGCTTACTTCTTGAGTGTTGAACTAAATTTTTAGTTAAGCTAATTGCACTTGTATTGTCACATCTTATGGGTATCTTAGTTAATTTGATGCCAAAGTCCTCAAGTTGTTGTTTAATCCACAATATTTGAGCACAATAACTTTCAGCTGCAATATATTCAGCTTCAACTATAGATAGTGCAACTGAATTTTGTTTCTTGCTAAACTATGAGATTAAATTAACTCCAAGAAATTGACAAGTTCCAGAAGTGCTTTTTCTATCTAACTTACATCCAGTAAAATCAGCATCAGAATATGCAATTAAATCTATACCTGAATTCTTAGAGTACCATAATCCAATATCAAGAGTACCAAATAAATATCTATGCTTTTAACAGCCATTAAATGTGATTCTTTAGGCTTAGACTAATATCTAGCACATGTGCATACACTAAACATAATATCTGATCTACTTGCAGTTAAGTATAATAAAGATCTAATGATGATAAAGTTTTTGATCAACTTTTTTACTAGTTTCATCCAAGTCAAGCTTATATGAAGGGCTCATAGGTGTACCAATAGGTTAGACTTCTCCATCCCAAACTTTTTAGAATCTTCTTTGTGTATTTCGCTTAGTTGATGAAGGTCCCTTCATTTGTTTGTTTGATCTGGAGTCCGAGGAAGTAGTTCAATTCTCCCATCATGCTCATCTCAAACTCTTCATGTATTAGCTTAGCAAATTATTGACGAAGAGATTCATTAGTGGCACAAAAGATGATATCATCGACATAGATCTGTACTACTAAAAGATCATCAGCTTTTTTCTTTAAAATAAGGTTCTATCTACATGACCCCTGGTAAAACTATTTTCCATTAAAAATTTTATTACCCTTTCATACCATGCACGGGAAGCTTGTTTTAAACCATAAAATGCTTTATGTAATTTAAAAACATGGTCAGGATATGCATGACTTGCAAAACTAGGTGGTTGTTCTACAAAAACTTCTTCGGCAATATAACCATTCAAAAATATACTTTTAACATCCATTTGAAATAATTTGAAATCCATAAAATATGCAAAAGCTAGAAGTAATCTAATGGCTTCAAGTCTAGCTACTGGAGCAAAGGTTTCATCAAAATTAATTCCTTCTTCTTGATTGTAACCCTTAGCTACCAGTCTAGCCTTATTTATAGTTACTATACTATTTTCATCTAATTTATTCCTAAATACCCATTTAGTAGCAATTATGAAAGCATTAGATGGTCTTTCTATTAGTATCCATAATTTATTTCTTTCAAATTGATTTAATTCCTCTTGCATAGCAATCATCCAATTTGGATCTTTTTCAGCTTCTTCAATACATTTAGGTTCTACTTATGAAATAATAGCAATATAATCACATTCATTTCTAATAGAAGATCTAGTTCTTACATCTTTTGATGGATCACCTAAGATTAATTCCTTAAGATGTCCATTAGCATACCTCTATTCTTTGGGTAGATCCTTGTCCTTTAGTGAGGAACTTGTGACTTCTTCTTCATTCTCCTCATTTTGATCTTCTTTGTTCTCCTTGGAAGGATAGTCATCCAATGTCAGCTTCTTAAGTTCTTCAATACCTACAATATCATCAGAAGTATCCTCTTTTTTAGAGGACTTGTTAGTAGACTCTTCAAATATAACATGTATTGATTCTTCTACAAGTATTTTTTTGTTAAAAACTCTGTATGCTTTGCTAGATGTAGAGTGTCCTAAGAAGACACCTTCATCTGACTTGGCATCAAATTTGCTTATATTATCTTTTCCGTTGTTCAATATAAAACATCGACAACCAAATACATGAAAATACTTTAAAGTAGGTTTTCTTTCATTCCAAAGCTCATAGGGGTTTTCATTAAATTGGTCAAATTAAAACATGGTTTAAAATATAACATGTGGTATTAACAGCTTCGATCCAAAAATATCTAGGTAGGCTATTTTCACAAAGCATTTATGTGCCATTTATTCTAAAATCTTTTTGTTTTTACCATCCCATTTTGTTGAGGTGTCCTAGGTGCAGAAAAATTATGTTCAATGCCTTTCTTATTGCAAAAATTTTTAAATCTTGATTTTCAAATTCAATACCATGATCACTACGAATACAAATAATAGAAGTACCTTTTTTATTTGAAATATTTCAATAAAACTTAGTAAAAGCCATGAAAGATTCATCTTTATATACTAAAAATAAAATCCATGTAAAACATGAGAAATCATCCACTATAACTAATCCATATCTTTTGCCTCCTAGGCTTGTGGTCCTAGTTGGTCCAAAGAGATCCATATGGAGTTCTAGTGGCCTAGAAGTTGAAACATTTTCTTTCATTTGAAAAGAGGTTCTTGTTTGTTTTCCAAATTGACAAGCATCACAATTTTTTTTCTTTTTCAAATCTAAGTTTTGGTAAATCTTCAACTAAATCCATTTTGCATAATTTGAAAAGTAAATGCATGCTTGCATGACCTAATCTACGATGCCATAACCAACTAGTCTCATTAATTATGGCACTCATTGCTACTAGGCATTCACCATCTTGTATAAGTAAATTATCAAAATCAACAAGGTAGATGTTGCCATGCCTATTTCCAATGAATCTCACTCCATTATCATCAAGACTAGATACCATGCAAAGAGATGATTCAAAAACTACTTTAAAACCTTTATCACAAAATTGACTGCTGCTAAGTAAATTATATTTTAATCCCTCTACTAACAATACATTATCAATAAAAGTAGTAGGAGAGATGTAAACTTTACCAATACCAATGATTTTGCCTTTACCATTATCTCCAAAAGTTACATTCCCTCCATTCAAAGCTTCAAGAGAGGTGAATTGCTTCACATCTCCTATCATGTATCTTGAGCAACCACTATCACGATACCACAATCTTGATGGGGGACGAACTTTAACTAATGATGCATGCAGGGGATGACATGAAAAGGATCATCATAAAGAAAAAAATTAGATTATTATGAATAATGATTTTTAGATTTTTTATAGTTTGATTCCCTAAAACTAGTCAAGACTAGGTTAGGATTTCAGCAATAGTTAGAATTCTACCCACATGCTAGAACTATCAAAGAAACAAAGGAGAAAAGGATCCTATGGTTAAGAAACACCTATTAGGACATGCTTTAACTTCAATAAGTCAGAAAAAGAAGAGAAAGGATGGGTTAGTTTTACCTAGCAATGACATTCTTGATGTCATAAAAGAGATCTCTCAACTCGGATTGGTGCTTGAACGAAGAGGTCACTTTCCAGCGGATCCATTGGCTTTTTATTAGATTGATTCGAGGCAAAGAAAACCTTCATCTGAGGGTCGCTTCTCTTAAGGGATCCTACAAACATCATGGGTTAGGGTAAAAGATGATTAAAAAAATTAGAAACAGGAAGTTGGAGGTGGAGAAGATCAAAAGAGGTGCTGGAGGCTGATCGGAGGCCTGGATTGATGTTGGACGCCAGGGTTTGCTTGGTGGGGGCAGCCTTAGAGATGTGACGGATGCCTAGTTGCTTGAGGTGGGCATCTTGGAGTGGAGAGAGAAGGTCTAGCGGTTAGGGTTTCATGGAGGATGAGAGGTGGAGGCCTAGGTGAAGGTGGAAGGCGTGGCCAAGATGGAGGTAGGAAGTGGGCGTCCTAAGGCTAGGTCTTTTTTTCTCCTTTTTTTTTGGATAAATGCACCTCACGTGCCCCTTGCGGATTGAGTTTTGGGCCTCACCTCTCTCTCACGAAGTGTCAATGCAAGAAACTTGCATGAAAAAATAAAGAAAAGAACACTCTTCATTAACTTTCATCATTAGTCATTACAAGAGGAGGAGGGGTGGGATATTAATAAAGATTCACCCAGCCCTGTCCCTGTCAAAGTTGAAGTACAAATTCTTATCAACTGGGAGTACAAAGTTTGAGTGGGAGAAGGAATACAAAGTTTGATCATAATTAAAATATTGGACTCCTTGAAGGACTGGGCTGCTGACTCCTTGTTGGACTTGGAAGCTTTGACTTTTTTCCATGGGCTTGGGCTGGTATAAATCCTCTTGGGCTTGGACTGCTTTGACTTCTCCCCTCCCTGGTGGGCTTGGATTAGGAGGGGCGCCAACCATGCTTAGACTTTGACTGGGGTGCCAACTTTTGGGCTTTGACTGGTGGGTGCCAAGCAAGAATGGTCCTAAGGGGGTGCCCTTCAGTTGTGGGCCTAGGGCACCAACCTTGGAAGCCTGGGGCGCCATTGGCTTGGAGGTCTGGGGTGCCATGTGCTTGTGGGCCTGGGGAAACTTGAAAAGGGTCCAGGTGTATGAACTGGGATGGCTTGAGTGAAGGCCCAGTAGCTCTCCTCTTGCTCTTGATTTGAATAAAAAAGTCACACTACAGGACTCAAACTTGACTGGACTAAAACAATTTGACTCAACAAACACTTGACTGAACTGAAATAAGTAGACTCAAGTGACAGGACTTAATTGACTTAGTGAATTCAATTAGACTCAATTAACTTACTTTATTACAAGACTCAATTGAAAAATTATAGACTTCTCAACACATGAATTTGAGAACAAAATTGGAACCTTGAAATTCTGGTCTGCTCCTGATGTCCTCATCAAATCTCTTTTCTCTTTGGTTGCAAGATACACCTGCAAAAAGATCAAGTTTTTGCTTTAGGTACCCAAGCCATCTTGGGTCCTTTAGGGTTAGTAGCAATGGTCCTTTTGGAACCCAAACTTTTGTAGAATATTACTCTTCTAAGATTGCATTGATAAGCTTTATGTCCAAATTCTTCACAACAAAAACATGTAGTACTTTGATGATGCAAGAACAAAGAAATTTTTCAATAATTTTTGTTTCTTTTGTTGTTTGTAACAAAGTCCAGCTTTATCAAAAATAGCTCTTTGATTATTCAAAACTAGACTTAGTTGTTTCATAACTAAAAAAAAAATTTCAACAAAAGATTTCACTTTATCAAACTCATCTTTTAACTTCTTGTTTTCTAGCTCAAGATCTTTGTTTTTATTTATAAGCTCATTTTTTGAAATAAAGGCCTTGGATCTTTTTAAAACTTCTATTTCTTTTGAAAGTGCATTCTTTTATTTTTCCAAAACATCAATCTTGGCTTTTAGTTATTTATTTTCATTAACAAGATTGTTGTTTTCAAAAGAGAAATCAACATGCTTTTTCAATTTTTTGTTCTTAATTTTTAACAATTTGTACTCATACACAAGTTTATCGAAAGCATCTCTAAGTTCTTCAAAAGTAAATTCAAGTTCAGATTGTACCTCATTTTCTATTGTCATAAGGCAAAGATTGTGACTTTTTATTGTTCTTCCTGTGAACTGGAGATGCCCCTCAGTGATAAGTTTGAAGCCATTAAAATAAATGTCCTACATTTAATTAAGAACAATATTAGCAGACCACTCAATGATGACATTCATAACTAGATAAGGACTTTATATCTAATTATGTCTCTCACTATTTTCTTCGAATACCATAACCCTCAACTATGGTAAGCGAGAAAACTTCCTAGTTTTCTTAGTGGGGTTGAGATCCTGATCCCTCATTAGTGCCTTGTGTCACACAATAAACACTAATGAGTTCATGATAGGGACTCGAGAGCCAGCCACCTCAGCAGCCATGTGGAGTCCCAGTTGCATCCTCGATTGCGCCACCTAGGATTACATGGAGGATCACAAGAAGACGACCCGTGCATGACCACATGCCAGCACACCCCTTCCACCCTCCAAGCACATCAACTCCACACGCCATCAAGTGAGAAAGGAAGGTCAAGTGGATAAGCATGAAACCCCTGATTCATGCCAAGCAACTAAGGAAAGAAGTGGTCCCCCCCAAGCCCAAAAAAGCAAGTGTTTGGCACCCCGCATGGTCCACTCTTGGTCCCCCTCTTCTTTCCTTATTTTTCTTGGGTTTTATTGAAAATTGTATAAAACCTTTCATGTTGTCATTCAACAAATCAGGAAGGATTATGGTGCACATATTTTCTTTACTTGCTTCCTAAGTAATTGGTCCATATATACGGACCCCTCTCTTGTATTGAAAGTAATGAAATTGAATTTTTGAGAAAGAGTTTGGTTCTACCCATTTGGAGTGGGCTTTGGCCCATTTTGCCTTCGCCTTCGGGCATCAAAGGGGTGTGAGACCCTATGCCTTTGTCCTGCGGGACATCGAGGGGTGTGAGGCCCTATTTGCCTTTGTCCTGCGGGACATCGAGAGGTGTAAGGCTCTGTTTGCCTTTGTCCTGCAGACATCGAGGGGGGTGAGGCCCTGTTTGCCTTTGTCCTTAGGGACATCGAGGGGTGTGAGGCCCTGGTTATCCCATTCTTGACCCTAATCCCTAGAGACTTCTTAGCTCTCCGACGATCCTCCCTTCTAAATCCGCATCAGTTCAAAGGTAGGACAACCTTTCCAATTACAACACATGCAATTCTCAACAATTATCTTTGCCTCTAAGACACTTATAGCCTTGTGTCACACAACAAACTATAATGTCTTAGTTTAGTCAAACCCTTCATTTCTATATAGCCATGATCGAACAATGTTGCCCTTGTGTCACATAACAAAGCAACAACCAACATGCCATAAAGCACTAAGTGCACCAAGACAAATTTCATATCAAACCCTATAGTAGGCCTTGTGTCACACAACAAACCCACTATGATCTTGACATGAATCTGCCTTAGCATGAAGGAAGGCATATTATAGTACTTAACCAATCAGCATTACCAAAATAGGATTTAGATGTGACCAAAATTGTCCAGGTCAGTGGGAGGGGTGAGGGGGTCCCCTCGTTGCTTTCCTTAGACACCAATTAAATTGGCCAAGTCAGACAATGGAACCAATTTAAAACCTCATTCTCTTACCTTCTAAGAACCACTTGCCTAGACACCAATTGGCTGATCAAACCCTAATTGGTTTTGCATCATGAACTAAGTTTTTTGCTATGACTAAATATAATTTTGATGAGGGCTTTGATGGTCTCAAAATATATTCTAAATTATCATGATTACTATGCTTATAACATATATAAACATGTAACATATCATCATAACATAACATCATAACATAACATGTTATGTTAAACAAGCATATTATAGCTAATATGCAAATCAAGGCATTATAAATTCATAAAAATACCTTTCACCTCACTTTTTCATGGGATATGGCCACAGCGGCACCCCTACATGCCATAAGAGACTCATTAAATGGGAGGAGAGGGCCTTTAAACCCTACTTGGCTCCTATGACCGGATGGCCATGGTGACTAACCCAATCCAAAGCAGTTACTAGGTACAATCAACATGCATAATTTCATACTTGACATAATATCATGCATTTCATAAAGAAACTAGAAATTATGCATATGAATTTGGTCGGGTTGACTCGACAGGGTTCGGGTCGGCTCGACAGGGTTCGGGTCGACTCGATAGGGTTCGAATCGGCTCGACAGTGGAATTTCATAAAACTCCAAAAATGGTTCATAACGGTATGCCATAAGGATGGCTCTGATACCACTAATGGATATTCTCCTAGGGTGCCGGGAATCATGCAGCATGCGAAAGTGAATTTCAAAACAAAATTCTAAGCATGAAACCCTAATATGGCTAGGAAACCCTAATTTCCAGGAACCCTTATGCAATACCAATTAATGAAACGTAAATGGAGTCAGAAAAAATATACCTGGATCACTGAAATCCAATCCTTCCATGAGGCTCACAAGTACAAGCCCTCCAATGGTGATCCACATGAGAATGGTACCAAGAATCACTACCGGGGTTGCTTGCTTCAACAGAACTCTTAGGGTAGCCTTTGGACCTTTGACCACTATAGGACACCCTGTCTACTATTGGGCACCCTGAATGCTCTCCAAAACCACTCTTAGACTTAGGATAGCCCTCCTTTAGAATACTATAGGCTTATGTCTTAAAATCTAAGACTTGTCCTAGAGGAAAAAGCTTTGTCTTAAGGGAGGGAGAGAAGAATAGCAGTTGGCGTTTCTTTTTATCAGAAAATAATTGCCAGGCATCAGATTACTGTGCCTTTTATAAAGTGGATTGGGGCACCTGATATGCCTCTTCTGCAACCATCTGATAAGACCCTTCAATGAGGAAGTGTCTTATGGATGGATAAGCATATCATAATAAGCCCTTTTCATGCACCAAGAGACACCTTTTGGTCTTTTCAATTTTCATCAACTAATCCCCTTCTGCCACTTGGAAATACCAGTCAATTTGAAGCCAAGCAATGTGACTTCTGAAATGTGGCATTGGAAAAAATTCAAGAGCCTTCAAATAGAAGGACTCTTGATCTCAATTAGCACCATAATGAAGAAACGTGTCTCTTCATTATGTGCCAAGCCTTTTCATGCAAAAACCACCTGCTTTGACCCATCCATTATATCCAAGAGGCATGGGGATAAGATGAGAAGGCACTCCAGATATGAAACTCCCAGAGTTTCATCTGCAGAAGAACTCTTAGTCTTTCTGTGTGTACCTTCATCTCCCGCGCATGCCAAGAGGCGCCAAGAGTCTACGCCCACTTGGACTCTAATCCAAGTGTCATTTTAAGTCCAAATAAAATCAAATAAAACCTGGTTAAAGCTGTCGTACATAGGACTCAACCTAATATGGGTTTTCCTCAAATAGGTTAGTCCAAATACCAAGCAACCGGACCCAATCCAATTGGGTTAGGAATTGGGTTAGCCTACACATGCTAGTGTGTAATCTGGCTAACCAATTAGGATACCATGACCCTAATTAAATCATGAATGACTTTCTTGGCCAGCTCTCTATTGTGTGTGACCCATTGGGTTCCACATCTAGCCAGCAGTAGGTAGGTTTAGGTTCGAGCCGATTCGATCCGATCGAACCTGATTGACCTAATTAGGTCAAATTGGCTCACCTAATTGTCCAATTTGAATCACACATCGAATTGACTCATGAAACCAAATCAATTGGTTCATAAAAACCTACAAGACAAGATTGACATCTAGAAACATGTTATGCCTACCCAGAAGATGAGAAATTTGGTAGAAATTATCAAAGTACCCTTCAGTAGTAAATTACCGTGCAATTCAATCTTTCGATATCCCATTATCTCGATTAAATGATAAGTATGGATATATGTCAAACCCTAATACTTAATCATATCAAATCTCATCTCGATTATGAGGACTCAGCTGATGACTAATTAGAAACCAATTTTAATCTCATCCTGCTTTGATCAAAGGCTCCTTGAGTCACTCATCGAAGAGATTGCATAGGATAACAATTCCTCTTACTAGGAAAGATCGATTCATTGTTATTCCACTCACATCCTTTGTACACCCTTCACCATACCCAGAACACCCCGTACATGTCTCAATGACATGAATGAGTATGAACCAAAGTATGGCTTAGTGTGCACAAGGAACCATGGTGACCTCAGGTCTAAAGATCACATACACAACTTCTACTTTGGGACCTATCTTTTGACAAGCAGTAAGACTTCCATAAGATAGTCCCGGTGGAGATTTGTCCATTGTACTCATACCCTGATGAGCACCCTTATCCTTGTATTAGTGTCTTTACACAAGTAGTTGTGAGATTAACCACCCTCATCAATTGAGCATACATAGGATAAGCTAGTCTTTCCGGATTCATCGATCCCCGAATCGATGGTCCAATAACTAGGAACATTCTAGATTAGGGTTTATAGAAATTAGGTCTCACTATTATTTTATCATAACCCTAATTCCATTGCCCTACTCTACGGGGTTCATCATAATCAACAAATCATGACACAGCAGTATATGATGAATCAAATGCCTTTATTAATATGAAAAATATGTCATACATGAGCTAAAAGTTTACAAAAATGCCCTTATAATGATTGGCTCTTAGGACACTTTTCTATCACTATTTGAGACTTGACCCTCAACAACACTAGTACCTATAGGGGCTACCATAGATCTTTAACTTAAGGCAGTTAGACCTACAAGTAGAGTACAAGGCTCTGATACCACTTGTTGCCCAGCTGAAGCAACCCAAGAGGGGGATTGAATTAGGTTTTAAAAAGTTTTTGCAAAGATTAAAGATAAGTGCTAGTATGTTTGTAAGTATTTGTGTGCTTAACAAGAGTATGCGCAGAAGTAATAAAGTAAATGTAAGATGAGAAAGATAAGCAATCACAAATACAAGAATTTATAGTAGTTCGGTGCATACCAAGCACCAACGTCTACTCCCAAGGTCCACTTGGATTTTCACTATAATCCTTTCTTGATTATAGTAGATTAGTTTTCTCGGGCTCACTAATCAAAACTCTTTTGGTTTTTACAAGGCTAACCAAAACCTAGTTGATTTTCACAAGGCTCACCAACAACTAGTTGGTTTTCACATGGCTCACCAATAACCTAGTTGGTTTTCAATACAAGACTAATCAACAATCCAAACACTAGTTTTAATTCACTTGAAACTAGGAACAACAAGAGAAATCAAGTATAATGAAAGATACAATAATCTTTCTCAAAATAAAAGCAAATATCTCTTGAAGCTCTTTGATTGTTGTTGAGAAACTTGTCTCCAAGTTGTTGAAACCTTAATCGATGCTTGAGAATTGGACTTGAATGGTGAGGACACCAGAGGCATCAGATAAGACAAAGGCTTCTCAACCCTCTATAGATTACTTAGTCGCATTTGAGTCCATTTGTAATAAAGGCTTAGTCCATTTGAGTTGTCTTTTTCTTACTTGAGTCCTGTACTAGTCAGCTCATGTTGAGATAGTTTCTTTCTGAGTCTTATATATAGCATTTGATCCATACCATTAGGATTTTGGATCAGTCGATCAAGTCAGCTGATTTTGAGCTAATCATTTTCTGAGTCTTGTAATCATGAGTCTTTTTGAGTCAAGCCCAGTCAAAGAAGACTCAAGCATGTGAAGGACACCACCCAACATGCCACCTCAGCTACTGCATAGAGCCCAGTCACACCCTGGATTGCGCCACCTAGGATTACTTGGAGGATCATGAAGTTGGCCCATGCATGAGGAGTTGATGACTACATGCCAGTACACCCCAAGCACACCAACTCCACACACCAGCATGACAAGAAGGAAAGTCAAAATAGATAAACATGAATCCCCTGATTCACTACCTACCTTGTTTGGAGGGATTTTGTATGGCATGAAAGTGTTTTTCTTCCATGTATTCAGCCCCACACTCTAGGAAGAAAGTGGGAGAGTATTTTCTTCCATGTATTTAGCCCCACACTTTAGGAAGAAAGTGGTCACCCATTATTTTCCTTATTTTCTTTTGCTTGGGCCCTAAGTCTCATGACTCTATATAAGGGACCCCTTGTATGAAAATTTTAACAACTTTGATATATGAAATATGATTGAGTCTCCAATTTCTATGTGCCTCCCTACTGTGTGCATTAAGGGATTTTTTGAGAGCTTGTCTTCCTCCGGTGTTGCAACTGTTTCCAGTCACCATCAATCCTTTAGAGCCCTGGCCACCCCTCCAAAACCTCTTTCCCCTTACTATTTTCTTCTTGTTTCTTCATCTCCTATGAGTTTCTAATCCCTGACAGGTCATTTGCAGGTCCCTCAACTCCGATGAATACAACGACTTCAGCCAGGCCTCAATCGGACCACCGAGTAGAAAGCCAGGAATCCGTGGGTCTCTGGCTTGATTTTCAGGCCGCATCCATCGAGGACGAGTGATCTCTTTGCTGCAATCTATACCAGGTGATTCAGACATTGCCAGGTACACCCCCTCTACCACCAGTTGCATTATTGTAGAAGAACTAGCCAACAGAGACTTCTCAGCCTCGGCGGTCCTCTTTCCTTTGCTTTTTAGGTCCTGTTATGCATGTTGTAGCCTCTAATTTTCATATAGAACTCTTTACATCGTTCCTTAGTCTGTTCTTCGGGATTAATCATACAACTTAACATTAAAAATACAAAAAAATACTTGCATGCATATATAGTTTCTGCATCATTGAATGCTTCTTAAATGTTCTTGAATGCTTAAAGGCTCAACTTCACTCAAAAGTAATGAATACTCAATGAACTCTTAATGGATAATCAATAAAATTCTAATTAGTTGATTCCCTCTTATGTTTTGTATACTTTAAATACCTTTCCAAGCCTTAAATAACTGTTTATGACCATTGAAGAAAAGAAAATAGCCGTTAGATAAAAAAAGGAGCTATTCAGCATTTCAAAAAACTAGCCATTACTATTCATCCAGACCTGTAGATATCGATACTTCAGGTCATGAGTCAACTCATGTGTCGACACTTGAGTCGACACCAAGTCAAAAGTATTTTTTGAAGCTCTCTGGAGTGCTCTGGTGTGTCAACACTTCTTTTGGTGAGTCAACACTTGAGTCGACACTTCATATCCATGAGTTGATACTTGGACAAAATCTAAAAATCAGCATGTTCTGTATCATTTTTGGTCTTAGGCCTTGAGTCGACACTTGCTTGACTATGAGTCGACTCATGTATCGACACTTAGTTTTTATGAGTCAACACTTTATACATGCTGATTGAAACTCTTTCTACGTATCAGCTCAGGGTTCTGTGAGTCGATATCTTGAGTCGATACTTGACCTTCATGAGTCGACACTTGCTTGAAACTTTGCTGAAACTTGCTGAAATGTTGCCAAATTCAAAATTTGACTCCTTCAAGGCCATTCTTATGTGCCAAAGTCCATATAACTTGAAATTCCATTAATTTAGATGGCTTCTTCAATAGTTTGACAAGCATTTGAATTCTTTAACACAATATAGCTTTGATGAATACCTTAATCTGATAAACATACTTTTAACACACAGTTAGTACTCAAATATACTTAACTAATTTGTTATTCATCAAAATCAAGATAGGAGTCAACATCACCATACTAAGGCAGGCTTTATCTCTAGTCTCCTCAATCAAGTTGAGGTTGGCCATTAGTCGATTGGGTTACTTGACTCATCGTAATGCTCGATTCCCATGGTTGGTAGGCCGATCTCAATAGGTATCACCGCTTGAATGCCAAAGACTAGATTGAAGGGGGTCTTATTGGTCAAAGTCCAAGAAGTGGTGTAGTAAGCCCATAACATGCTAGGAAGCTCCTTGGCCCACCTGCCTTTGGGTTCATCCAATCTAGTCCTATGGCCTTAAAGGATGGTTCGATTCATCACTTCTGTTTCTCCATTCATCTTGGGGTGTTCAACCGATGTGAACCAGTACTGGGTGTGCATCTTGGTGTAGAATTCCCCAAATGCCTAGTTGTCAAACTACTGGCTATTATTGGTGACAATGGTGTGGGGGAGCCCAAATCAATAGATGATTGACATCCAGAACAAAGCTTGGACCTTGGCCTCGGTGATGTGCACCAAAGGTTCGGCCTCATCTACTTGGTAAAGTAGTCTATGGCCACAAGCAAATATTTTGGCTACCTAGATACTGGAGGTAATAGGCCCAATATATCTATCCCCCACTAGGTAAATAACCAAGGTGACGTGAGCTGAGAGAGTGGGGTTAACGGCACTGCTAAATATTGGTGTGTCACTAAGTTGGATCATACTTTTGGACTAACTTCGTGGCATCCTCCTGCATGGTAAACCAGTAGTGCCCTTGTTTGAGTGTCTTGTAGGCTAATGATCTACCCCATAAGTAGTTCCCATAGATGTCTTCATGGATCTCCTAGAGGACGTAGTTGGCTTTAGAAGGTCTCAAGCATTTGAACAGGGGATAAGAGGACTTTCTATGGAGTTGTTCGTCTAGTAGTATGAAAAATGAAGCTCTCTTCTTCAACAACCTTGCTTCTCTGGGCTCTTCAAGTAGGACACCTTCAATTATGTACTTAACATACAGGTCTATCCAACTCGACTCTTGTGTGACCTATTGGACCTCTTCTATGCAATCAATGCTAAGGGCCTCTAGGTATTAGATGTATGCTTACCCAAGGAAATTATTCGATGAGGTTTCTAGCCTAAAAAGCATGTTTGCCTAAGTATTTTTATTCCAAGAGATGTGTGAGATACTAAAATATTGAAGTACCACCATATAGGAGCAGACTCGGTCAAGGTATTCAAGTACCACCATATAGGAGTAGACTCGGTCAAGGTACTTGACCATTGTCAAGTCCTGTACCTTGCATTCACTTGTAACTTGATCGGCTACAAGATATGAGTCAATGAACACCCTCAGGTGCTTTACTCTAAGCTCCCTAGTAAGTTTCAGTCCTGCCAGCAGGACCTCATACTCGGACTGGTTGTTGGTTGCCTTGAATAGGAAATACAAGGCATACTTGGTGACCACCCCTTTTGAGTTTGTCAAGATCATTTCGGCTCCACTGCCTTAAGAATTTAAGATGTTGTCCACATGAAGGATCCAAGCTAGGTCCATGTGGAACAACTTAGCAAGCGGCTCACTGGGTACCTCCTTGGGTTTGTCGTCAGTCCATGTGCACTAAACCAAAAAGTTTGCTAAGACTGCACCTTCATGGATGATCTTAGGTGATAGGATATGTCAAACTCATTGAGTTTGATTGTCCCTTTTGCCAATCATCCAGAGATGTCAAGCTAATGTAGGATGGCCTTTAGGGGTTGGTCGATTAAGACAACAATAAGATGAGCTTAAAAGTAGGGCCTGAGACATTGGGTAGAAATAATTAGAGTAAAAATAATTTTTTGGGATTTGAAGTTCTTGGTTTTTGCATTAGGAAGCACCTTGCTAGTATAGTAAATGAGCCTCTAAAATCCCTATCATCCACCCACACGAGCACAAAACTAACTACTTCTAGGGAGGCAGCAAGATACAAGAATAGCTCTTCTCTCGACTCTAGCTTTAACAGTAGGGATGGAGAGGCAAGGAAGCTCTTGAGCTCTTCAAAAGCAAGTCAGCATTCCTCCATCCAAGTGATGTTGTGAATCTTACATAGCACATTGAAGAAGGGCAGATAACATTCCACCGACTTGGAGATGAACCTGTTGAGAGCTGGAACTCAACTGTTAGTTGCTAGACTTCTTTCTTAGAAGTTAGATGCCACATACTGAGTATCGCCTAGATCTTCTCTTGGTTCACCTCGATATCTTGTTGGGTGACTATGAAACTGAGAAACTTCCTTACATAACACCAAACGTGCACTTACTTGGATTCAACCTCATGTGGTGGTGGTGAAGGTTATTGAAGGCTTCCTCCAAGTTAGTGATGTGGTCGGCCTCTCCAAAGCTCTTAATTAGCATGTCATCCACATAGATTTCTTTGCTCTTTTTGAGTTACTTTTTGAATACCTTATTGACCAACCTATGATAGATGGCTCCTAAATTCTTTAAGCTGAAAGGCATGACCTTATAGCAATAGATGCCCTTGTTGGTCATGAAGGTGGTATTTTCTTCATCTTCAGGAGATATCATATCTGATTATATCCTAAAAATGCATCCATGAAGCTAAGCAGCCTATGTCTGGACATCACATTGACCAACTGGAAACTATCTTTTGGGAATGCCTTATTGAGGTTGGTATAGTTAATGCAGTTCTTCCACTTTCTGCTGGCCTTCTTAAGTATTACAACATTAGCAAGCCAATTAGGATAGTGGGCCGCCCTAATAAATCCAGTAGTGAGGAGCTTAACAATTTCTTTATCAATCGCTTTTTGCCTCTTGGGTGAGAAGCTCCTATTTTTTTCTGCCGAATAGGTTTGTACTTAGGGTTGATGTTTAGTTTATGAGTTATTACCTCCTGAGAAATTCCCAGTATGTTGGACACCGACTAGGCAAGAATGTTTGTGTTGGCCTACAAAAAATCAAGCAATCAGTTCCTTTCCTTTTCAGGCAGAAGGGCCTTGACTTGAACCAACAGCAACTAGTCACTCCCTAGGGGAAAGGAGAGTAGTTGTTTAGTAGGCTCACCTCTTTTCTCTAGCTCCCATGGTCTAGGTGTTCCATAGTCGGTACTCTAGCCATTACATAGTCGGTACTCTAGCCATATCCCATTGTTGTGGCACCATCTAAAAACATAGCCTGGCAAGTTGTTGGTCACCACTCATCTCATCGATTCCACCCCTAGTCGGGAAATGGATGAGAAGGCATTTCATTGATACAATGGCATTCAACATGTTTAGCCCTGGTCGATCGAGGATAGCATTATATGCTGAGTGCAGATAGATAATTATGAAGGTCATGAAAATAATGCTCTGACGGTGGGGGGGCCCTTGCAGTGATAGGGAGATTTATCTCACCTTCAACTTTAGCCGTATCACCTGTGAAGCCAACCAGAGGTATAGAGATGGGTTTGGTTTGAGGTGACTTGAAGGTAAATCCATCTAAACAAAAGTATCATAAGAAAGGATATTAATTGAGCTTCAACTATTGACCAAGACTCTTTTACAAGATATTTTGCTATCATCATAGCTATGATGATAGTAACATCATTAGGGTTATGAATCCCGACAAGCTACCAACTAGAAAAAGAAATTACATAATCATCATCTTCTTCTCCCCTTGGCCTCTTCGAAGTGGGCCCTTCTATAAGGAAACATTATGTAGGTAATAGTCATGCAACTTTAAAATTTTTTCAACCTTGCATCACAGTGGAAGACTAGATTAATCATATTAATCAACATATAATATTAAAACATTTCTAATATAGGCCTACAAATAGGATCATGTATGAATATTAACATGCAAATAAAAGAAAACATAAGCACACAAAGTCGTGCATCACACAAAACCACTCTATGTTCGATGCACATGCTAAAGCATACTTCTTTAGCAAAATCACCAAGAACCTTACCTTTAATCCGATGCAACACTCGCCAGGTTAAGGAAAAGCTCACCAAGGAAGACAATCGCTGCATACATGTCCAGCCTCTATAGATAATCCATACCGGAGTTTTTCCTTGACCTTCTTCCTTTGAAGTGCTAGCTTCACCGGAATGAAATGGCTTATGGACTCTTCTTCTTCTTTTTCTTCTTCTTCGCCGAGACACTCCAGGAGATGAAGAAGTACTATGGAGGATTTAGGAAGTGCACTCAAGAACCCTTCCCAAGATACTCTTTTCAAGCCTAGAACACTAGGTAGCACACACCCAAATCCAAACGTTTCTTCCCTACACGAAGGTCTCAAAATCTTCTAGCATTTTCTCCCTCTTTGAAAGGTTTTTTTCAGCAAAAACTTTCAAAAGTCTCTCTTCTCCACATTCTCATTCAGCCCCCAAATATAGAGGTAAGTAAGGAGAAAAGAAAAGGTAAGAGTTACAAAACAAAGAGGGTTACATAAGTTATGCGATTACATAATTATGGGGGGTTACATGACATTCAAGGCCATGGGAGTTACATCCTTTTAAATTCAAACTAAATTCTGAATTTACATGCTAAATCAAAATTTGAATTCATAATTCAAACTTAAATCTGAAATGGAATGCAATGATTTCGCCCAATCACATTGGACCTAACCCGAGCCCAAACTGAATCACATTCAGTTTGACCCAAACTAAATTGCTCAAGCAAATTGAGTTAATTAAGCAATCACATTGCCACTAATCCTCCATATAATTACCAACATTTAGTAATTAAAAACTTTGTCACAACATTTGTAACACAATGTGTCAACCTTGACAAATCATCAAATCCCTATAATTGAGTTGACTCATGACTCTAGTCAACTCCGAAAGTGTAGATGGACAATCAAATTATATAAAGAGTCCAAAAATGATTCCCAATAGTTCAATAGCCATTAGGTCAATCAGAAACCCCTATGGTGTGTGACTCTATAGGTTCAAACACTAAGCTGATAGTACTAGAACACTTCCAGTACCAGTCAAAGTCACCATCTAGCAATGACACCCGGTGTTGGGATAGGTTGAAGGTTGCAAAGCAACAATCAAGAACCAAAAGGACATGATAATCATATAATACATCCCTTTAACCCTCAGCACTCTAGATAACTTAGGGTTTTAACTACCCAACCCTTGAATAGTCCATCACAATATATCTCAATACTCAAAATCCCTGTAACTGCTTACAAGGACTACCCTGGTCAAGGTTATACTCAATTAAGACATAATGAGTCATTCACTCCAAACTCTTTTAGAGGAGTTAATCCCATCTTGATCCAACCACTGCTACACAAGTACTTGACTGTACTTAGCAACCTTTCATCAGCAGATTAGAAATCTGGTAGTCCAACATCTAAGCACAATAAGTTGCCTGCAAGCTACCATGATGATCTCAAGTTAGAGAAATACTTTATCTATATCCTAATACGAACTACTCTTTTACAGAAAGAGTATTCTATAGATGGGTCACTTCTAATGAAGTGTCATACACAACACCTACATGCCATACCAGTGTTTCCACACTCCTTGATTAAGAGGATAACCAATGACTGACATACAACGACCTACACGTGATACACTATCGTCCTGTAATAATGTATCATTTGGTCGTGAACCAATTTAAGAACTAGATGATATATCCTCTCTATATCATATCAAAGTAGTCCTAAGGACTTCATCATACAAGAGTTCATTATAGGAAGATGTAAAATATGATGAACAACTAGAATAAATATTTTATTTAATATAATTCATATACAATCACAACAATAGTTCAATCATCTACAAGCTAGATGATTGGCTTTGGGACACATTTCCCAACAACTCCCATTTGGACTAAAGCCAATCAAAATAAAATCATATTCCCATCTTCCATTTATAATCGTTGAACTCTTGAACTCCAATGGCTTTAGTGAAGGGGTCAGCTATATTCTCTTTGCCATCGATCTTCATAAGTTCGATATCACCTCATTCCACGATGTCTCGTACAAGGTGGTGGTGACACAGAATGTGCTTGATATGCTGATGGAACTTTGGCACCTTCCTTGGATGGTCCTATTCTGGTGTACTATGATAGCACTAGAGCCATTGCACATAGCCTCCTTTGTGGCATCTGATGCTATAATGTACTTTGCTTCGCATACTGAGTCTGCCACTGTATGCTGCTTAGAACTTTTCTAGCAGATAGCTTCTCTATTCAGGATAAACACAAATCCGGATATACTTTTGCTATCATCTCTATCTAACTAAAAATTGGAATCAGTATACCCTACAAGTTTTAGGTCAGGTTCTCCATAATTAGTCATTGATCTTTAGTATTTCGTGAATACTTAAGGATAGTCTTTACTACCTTCCAATGTGCCTCACCTGGGTCAGACTGGTATCTACTCACTACCCCTAGTGAGTATGCCACGTTTGGTCTAGTACATGTCATGGCATACATGATAGAACCACTATCAAAGTATATGAAATCTTACATATACACTCTCTCTTCTCAGGAGTTGTCACACAAACCTTCTTGAAAAGAGTAATTCCATGGCCTATTGAAAGATAACCATTCTTGTAATTTTCTATGTTGAACCATTTCAACATAGTGTCTATGTACGTAGATTAAGACAATTCCAAAAGCTTCCTAGATCTATCTCTATAGATTTTCATACCAAGTATGTAGTAAGCTTCACCCAAGTCCATAGAAAACTGAGATGACAACCAGAACTTTATTCCCTGTAATACAGGAATTTCATTCCTAATTAAAAAAATGTCATCCACATACAGAACAAGAAATACAACTACAGAACCATCAGCCCATTTATATATACTGGGTTCTTCACCATTCCAAACAAAGCCATAAATGGATCTCTATAGCTTGCACATCTTAGACGCATCTGTCGATGTGAACCCTTTAGGTTGCATCATAGACACCTCTTCCAACTCATCATTTAGGAAAGCTGTTCAAACATCCATTTGCCAGATTTCATAGTCTAGATATGTTGCCAGAGCAAGCATAATCCGAATAGACTAAAGCATTGCCAAGGGAAAAATGTCTCATCATAGTCTATACCACAATGTTGATGATTTTTCTTGGCAACCAAACGGGCTTTATAGGTCTTCACCTACCCATTTGTGCCCCTCTTCTTCTTGAAGATCCATTTGCACCCAATGGGTTTTGTCCTTTCAAGTGGATCAACCAATGTCCACACATTGTTGATTTCCATGGACTCCATTTTGGATTTCATGGCCTCAAGCCATTTCTCAGAGTCAGACCTCTGTATTGCATCCATATAGGTGATCAGATCCTCGCTGTTCTCATCAAACTTAACAAGATCACCATCCCAGATCAGAAAACTATAGTAACTATTCGACTGACATGATATTCTATCGGATCTCCTTAATGGTTTTATAATAGGCTCAGATCTTATCAAATATGGTTCTATAGCGGTCTTAGAATGTGTTGTTTCATTTACCTGTTGAACTTCTCCAATTTCAACCTCAGCAGCTCGAGTTCCTTCAATAAGGTACTCCCTTTCCAAAAAGGTAGCCCTAAGATTAATGAACACTCTATGTTGCTCAGGCAGTAGAAGAAATACCCTTTAGACTCCTTTGGATACCCAATAAAGAGGCACCTGTCAGACCTAAGTCCAAGTTTATCCATCTGTAAATGTTTGACATAAGCTAGACACCCTTAAACCCAAAGATGTGAAAGTGTTGGCTTATGCCCAGTCCATATGTCATATGGAGTTTTGTCAATGGATTTACTAGGAACCCTATTCAAAAGATAACACGCTGACTCCAGAGCATATCCCCAAAAGGATATAGGTAGAGTGGCTAAGCCCATCATGGATCAGACCATATCTAATAAAGTCCAATTCCTCCTTTCAGACACTCCATTTAACTGAGGTATCCCTGAAGGAGTCCATTGAAAAAGAATCACATTCTCCTCAAGATAAGTCGGAAACTTACCAGAAAGATACTCATCACCTTGATCTGATCGAAGGGTTTTAATAAACTTCTTAGTTTATTTTTCTACTTCATTATGATATCGTTTGAACATTTTAAATGACTCAAATTTATGTCTCATTAAGAAGACATAACCATACTTGGATAGGTCATCTGTAAACATAATAACATAGCTATACCCACCCTTGGCACTGATATTCATTGGTCCACATATATTAGCATGTACCAGACTAAGAATATCATTGGCTTGCTCACCTTTTTTAGAAAAGGTGACTTGCTCATTTTACTAAGAAGACAAGATTCATAAGTTCGTGGTGATTCACAATCACGATATTCAGGAGACCTTCTCCAACTAACTTGTTAATCCTATTCTTGTTAATATAACCTAGTCTATAATGCCAGAGATAAGTATCACTGACATTATCTATCCTAGCACATTTGCACGAAGTAGTCTTTAGTGTAACAAGTTGTGATAGTAAGTATATGCCATTACTTAAACATCCAACCATAAGTTTCACACCATTCACAATGATATAAAAAACATGATTCTTTATTGAAAATTCATAATTTTCATTAGTCAACTAGCCTACAAAAATGACATTCATAAGAAAAGATGGATAGTAATGATAGTCATTCAAAATGACATTACAAGACTCAAAAACTAGCTTGATAATTCCCAACACCAGGATTAGAACTCGGCTTCCATTTCCCATGTTCAAGAATTTTTCACCATCATCGAATCTCCTACTAACTTGAAGTCCCTGCAAAGAATTGCAAATATGAATAGGACTTTCGGTATCCAATATCCAATTAGTAGTATCACATATAGAAAAATTATAACGTATTATCATATAATTACCTTGTGCAGCAACAGCTTGCTGCTTTCTCTTCTTCAACCTGTTCGGGTCAAGAGTAGCAAGGTAGGCAGGACAGTTCCTTCTCCAATGACCCTGCTTCTTGCAATAGAAGCACTGTGCCTTACTCTGATCAGCCTTCTTCCTCGTCCGACTAGGCCCAGCACTTTGCACCTTCTTGGATTTTTTCTTTTTCTTTTTCCCTTTCCCAAAGGGATGACGTCCTACCGCACTGCCTCCCACTAGGTTCACCAACCCTTTATTAAGCTGATGATCTTTCTCATAGGTCTATAGTAAATCCAATAAATCATGGTAGTTTACTATAGGCCTATTCAATCTATAGTGATCGAGAAAGACCAAGTAGGAGGGAGGCAAGGAATTCAAAATCGCATCTTTCCCTAGTTGCTCATACAAGGAAAATTCGAGCTTGCCTAAATGCTCAATCAACTCGATCATGTACAGTTCATGATCAGTGATTGATGCTTTATCATGCATCCGAGTGATAAAAATGGTAGAGAAAATTTTGTACTGCTCAACATCATCAAGTGTGCCAAAAGATTCCTTTAACTTTTGAAGGATCTCCTCTGGCTGGGCTTCCTCAAACCTGTAACTAAACTCATTGTTCATTGCTGCCAACATAACATATCGCACCATAGTATGGTTTGAGAGCCACTTCTGATAGGCATCCCTGACTGCAGTATGGGCATTGGCAACAGGTTCCTCAGGTGCAGGATCCACTCTCACATATAGGATCCTTTCATGCTCAGAACTATTCTGAGTCTTTGATACCAGTTATCAAAGTTGGGATCCACAAGTTTATCATTATCAAGCAATGACCGGAGCGATAGACTGGTAGATATAATCTAAAAGGAAAAGCTCCAAAAAAATATTAGTTTATGTAAATTATTAACATCCTAAAGACATGGACTTTAGTCTAAAGATTTCTCCCACTATTTTGTATAGACCGGTAGCCTCTACACTCTAATCCAAAGAATAACACTTACTCATTAGCGGGTACTAGAATCCAATAGATTATACATGAGCCCAACTTTAGCTAGCCAATCCATGTGCATCTAAAGATAGGTTCATAACCAATTACTTCTCGAAGCAATTTCTAATAAATAATTTTTTGCCCCAGGGTGCCAATCAATCAACCTTTGGGCCTCTAATTGAAGGTCCTGGCTAGGTCCAACCATTAACATGATCAACTTCAATACATCTAACTAACCAATGATCAAGCCCGACTTTGGCCGGCTAACTTGACCACTTGTTAAGATAGTTGCATTGAGCCATTATATTATGAATGACAATTCCACCAGCCTGATGACCACCCGATCTTTGGATCTACCGATGATCACCCTACTAATGGACTCATTACCATCCACTCAATGGGAGGCTAAGACTAGGTTATCCTATAACTTTATTTTTTAAAGGACCTAATAATTTAGAGGATTTAATTCATTGTGACATAATAAGAGAAGAAATAAATAAAAGAATAGTGCCCTAAAATCCAATCTTTGTATGGGCATTTCTATAATCTTCCAACTCATGTATGATATTTTATGATAAATGGAAAGGTATTTTGATTCATCATATTGCTGCATCTTATTAAGATTATGATGAACCCGTTAGGTTAGGGCAATGAAATTAGGGTTATGATGGAGATCATAATGGTGAGACCTAAGTTCCTATAAACCCTAATCTAAAATATTTTTAGTCATTGGATCATCGATTTGGGGATCAATATTTTTCGATAAGACTAGCACATCCTATGTATGCTCAAAAGGAGGGTGGTTGGCTCACAGCCACTTGTGTAAAGACACTAATACAAGAATGTGAGTGTTCATTATGATATGAGTTCACTGAACTGATCCACCTTGAGAATATCTTATGGAGGTCTTACTACTTGTCAAAGGTTAGTTCTCATAATGGGAGTTGTGCATGTGATCCTTAGACCTGAGACTACCATAGTATCTTGTGCATATGAACCCATATTTTGGAGCATTCTCATTCATGGCAATAAGTCAAGTACAGGGTGCTTCTAGATATGGTGAATTGTGTATGAAGATAATGAGTAGGTCAATAAGGAATCGATCACTCCCAGTAAGGGGAGTAGTTATCCCATATGATCTCTTTAAATGATGACTTGGAAGTCTTTGATCAAAGCATGATGAGATTAGATAAGGTTTCTAATCTCACATCAGTCGAGTTTTTATTATCGAATTAAGATTCAAAATGATTAAGTGCTAGGGTTTGACATTTATCCATGCCCATCACTTAATCAAGATAAAAGGAGATAGAAGGACTGAATTGCATGGTAACTTTCTACTAAAGGATATTTTGATAATTTTTATCAAATTTCTCATCTTCTGGGTAGGCATGACACATTGCTAGATGTCAATCATGTCTTGTAGATTTTCATGAATTAGTTGAATTGCATTCATGAGTCAATTCAAAAGTTGGTTCGAATTGGCAAATTGGGTTAACTTAATTTGACATAATTAGGTCAATCAGGTTCGATTGAATCGAATTGGCTTGGACCTAGACCTACTGTTGGCTAGATGTGGAGCCCAAAGGGTCACACTTATTAGAAAATTGACCAAGAAAGTCAATTATATTTTAATTAGGGTCATGGGATCCTAATTGACTAGCTAATTAATATACTAGCATATGTTGGCTAGCCCAATTCCTAACCTAATTGGATTGGGTCCAGTTGCTTACTAATTGAGCTAATCAATTTAAGAGTGAAGCCATGAAGGAAGCTGTGTGAATGAAGAAATTCATCATGGAATTGGGCATGGTTCCAGCTATACAACAACTAGTGCCACTTTACTGTGATAACACTGGAGCTATTATGCAAGTTAAGGAACCAAGGTCTCATCATAAGTCCAAGCACATCCTAAGATGCTTCCACTTCATTCAAGAAATTATTGAAAGAAATGATGTGATAGTAGACGAGTTGATACAAAGAACAACATAGCAGACCTATTCACTAAAGCACTACCACAGTAGCAGTTTGATCTCCACTTAGATTATATGGGTATAAGATACAAAGGCGATTGGCTTTAGTGCAAGTGGGAGATTGAAAGAATAGTGCCCTAAAAGCTAATCTTTGTATGGGCATTTCTATAATCTTCCAACTCATGTATGATATTTTATGATAAATAGAAAGACATTGTGATTCATCATATTGCTGCATCTTATTAAGATTATGATGAATCCCATAGGTTAGGGCAATGAAATTAGGGTTATGATGAAGATCATAATAGTGAGACCGAAGTTTCTATAAATCCTAATCTAAAATGTTCCTAGTCATTGGATCATCGATTTAGGGATTGATGTTTTATGGTAAGACTAGGACATCCTATGTATGCTCAAAAGGAGGGTGGTTGGTCTCACAGCTACTTGTGTAGGGACACTAATACAAGGATGTGGGTGCTTATTAGGGTATGAGTTCGTTGAACTGATCTGAAAATATTTTATGGAGGTCTTACTACTTGTCAAAAGATAGTTCTCATAGTGGGAGTTGTGCATGTGATCCTTAGACCTAAGACTACCATAATATCTTGTGCATATGAACCCATGTTTTGGTGCATACTTATTAATGGCAATTAAGTCATGTACAGGGTGCTTCTAGATATGGTGGATTGTGTATAAAGGTAATGAGTAGGTCAACAAGGAATCGATCACTTCCAGTAAGGGGAGTAGTTATCCCATATGATCTCTTCGAATGATGACTCTGGAAGTCTTTAATCAAAGCATGATGAGATTAGATAAGGTTTCTAATCTCACATCGATCGAGTCTTTTTTATTGAATTGAGATTCAAAATGATTAAGTACTAGGGTTTGACATTTATCCATGCCCATCATTTAATCAGGATAAAAGGAGATCAAAGGATTGAATTGCACGGTAACTTTCCACTGAAGGTATTTTAGTAATTTTTATCAAATTCCTCATCTTTCGGGTAGGCATAATACATTGCTAGATGTCTATCATGTTTTGTAGGTTTTCATGAATCAGTTGAATTGTATTCATGAGTCAATTCAAAAGTTGGTTCGAATGGCAACTTAGGTTAGCTCAATTTGACCAATTAGGTCAATCGGGTTTGATTGAATTGAATTAGCTTAGATCTAGACCTATTGCTAGCTAGATGTGGAACCCAGAGAGTCACACATTAGGAAATTGACTAAGAAAGTCAATTATATTTTAATTAAGGCCATGGAATTCTAATTGACTAGCTAATTAACATACTAGCATATGTTGATGATGCGGGATGAGTGGGTTAAGGATGTGCATAAAAAAAATTAGATTAATGGATGCAATGATTCTAGGTTTAATTGTGGTTTATTTCTAAAAAAGAGATTAAGATATTGCAAGGTTTTTTTATGCAATGACTAAAAATTACCTACCCACAGAATAGAACTTATCAAAGTAGTAAAGAATTATGGATCCTAGGAGTAAGAAGCTCCTATTAAGGCATGCTCAATTCAATAACTCAGAAATAGAAGAGAAGAGATGGTTTTTCTTACCTAGCAATGATTCCTAGTTAATGTAGATGGGGTCGCTCCACTAAGATCGGCACCTGGATGATTGAGTCACTTTTCCTCAGATCCGCCAACTTTTTATTAGCTCAGTTCGATGGGCAAAGAAGTTCTCTTCCAAGGCTTGCTTCACCTGAGGGATCCTACAAACACCACAAGTTAGATATGTAGATTGTAGAAAGAATATGAAACAAGATGTAAAAGAAAGGATCTGGTAGGGAGAGATGGCTGCAAGGCTAGCAGCCCTGGAGGATATGGGGTGTCTGGATCCTGGAGTTGCTTTCCTGGGGCTGATGGGAGGATGCCTGGAAGCACTTTGGGATGGCGATCTGGAGTTGGGATCATCGAGTGTTTGGGTTTATGGAGGAATTATTGTGGGCGGCCTAGATGGAGATGAAGATGGGGCAGCTTGGGATGCTTGATGGGCATCCTGACTAGATGAAAGTGGAGGTCGGCTAGGGCTAGATGGTGGATGTTGGCTCTACCTTGTGATTTTGAAGAATAACAAAAGTTGAGTATATATTTTGTACTAATGTTTATTCCTAGTTGTGAGTTTTCAAGAAACAAGCACCTCAAATTCTCAAAATTAAAGTATCGTGGCAAGCTTTGGCATAAAGTATCTTTTGCAAATTGAGGAATATTTTTCATGCAAAAAGGGCTCAAACAAGTTCAATTATTGCTTATTTATATTGCATTTAAGTTTCATAAACAATACTTATGTTTTTGGCTTGATTCGCACTTATTTCTAAAAATTACATAACCAAGTGTCGACACCTGGAAGCCTAAGTGTCGACACTTCAACATTTGGCATGCAGAAAATTTTCATGGCATGTCAAGTGTCGACACCCAAAACTCAAGTGTCGACACTTAAGTTCCCAAGTGTCAACTCAAGGTCTAAGACTTTTTGAAAATCTAGAACTTGGCCATGGAGAGTTTTTGTGTCAAGTGTCGACACCTGTGAGTCAAGTGTCGACACTTGAAAGTTCAAGTGTCGATACTTGAAATTTCAAGTGTCAACACCTGGAAGTCAAGTGTCGACACCTGACAGCCAAGTGTCGACACTCGAGTTCTAACAGCCTCAACGGATCTACTTTCTGATAGCATGAAATCATTGATTTTAGCTCTAAATAGCTAGTTTTTGATCTCTAACAGTCTAAAATGGTTTTGGATATTTTTCATATATTTAAGCTTCACCAAACTCACTTATGAAGCAAGAGAAAAGCTAGAAAAAAAAGAAAGATCCAAGAGTTAAAGCCCTTTTTCAAGAACTCTACTTCCAAAAGCAAAAAGGAGAGATTCCTCTTAAAAGCCTTTCAATTCATCTTTCCAAAAGTATTCTTGAGAATATTCCAAGTCAAGTCACATCAAGCAATCATTCAAGAGCTTCAAAAATTCCTCATCCACTCTAAGAAGAGAGTTTGTTTGTGTTATATTCTTGAATTCAGAATTTATTATTGCTTGACCTAGCTTTCAAGGTTCTTGAAAGTAGGTTGTAAGGTTGTTGGTGAGCCAAAACCAACTAGGGTTGATTTGTGAGCCCAAAGTCAAAACAAGTGTAAAGGTTTGCTAGTGAGCCTTGGTGATAAAACCAACTTAGATTTTGACTTGTGAGCCTTAGAAAACAAATCGGCTGTAATCTATGAAGAGATTATAGTAGAAATTCCCAAGGGTGGCTTGGGGAGTGAATGTAGGTGCTAGGTTTGCACCGAACTACTATAAACCTTATGTTTGTGTGTGATTATCTCTTCTATTTCTTGCACTTTTTTTCTTGCACTCTAATTATTATTTTCTGCTGTATATAATCTAGTGCATCAATCACATTGTTCACAAACACCACAAGGCCTGCACATTATTGCTTTAAATTTTTAAAGATCCAATTCATCCCCCTCTTGGACTCTATTTCTAGGCAACAAGTGGTATCAGAGCTTCGGTACTCTCTTGTAGGTCCAAGGATCTTGATTAAAAGATCATGGCAACCCCAATAGGTATGGGTGTTGTTGAATGTCAAGCTTCAAATCGTCCCCCACTATTTAATGGCACAATCTACACGTATTGGAAGACTCGCATGCGCATATTCATTCAAGCCATTGATTATAATCTTTGGAGGACAATCATCAAAGGTCCTCATCAGCCTACTATGTTGGTTAATGGCATTCTCACTCCAAAATGGAAGATGATTGGGATGAGAATGACATTAAGCAAATAAAGCTTAATGCGAAGGCTATGAATCTATTATTTTGCTCTCTTGATCCGAGTGAATTTAATAGAATATTTAACTATCTCTCTGCTAAGAAAATATGGGACACACTTGAGGTTACCCATGAGGGTACACACCAATTGTAAACTACTAAGGTTAACATGCTCATTCACACATATGAAATGTTCAAGATAGAACCTTCTGAATATATTAGTGAGATGTAGACTAGGTTCACAAATATTGTGAACCTCATGAAAAGCTTAGGAAAGATTATATCTAACGGTAAACTTGTAAATAAACTTCTCAGGTCTCTTACAGCTTCATGGGATGCCAAGGTCACGGCTATAAAAGAAGCCAAAGATGTCAACACTCTTCCACTCGAGCAATTATTGGGCTCATTGATGACATATGAGCTTTCATTGTAGCAAAAGAATGTAGATGTTGACAAGAAGAAGAAAGTGATCGCTTTCAAGTCAATAAGTAAAGATGACTCAGGTGAAGACTCTGAAAAAGAAGATGAAGAAGATGAGACGGCTCTCATGGCAAGAAAATTTAGGAGGTTCATGAGAAAGAAGAAGTATAACTTTAAGAAGAAACCTCTAAAAAGAGATCCAAGCAAAGAGAATGAGAAGGAGAAAGATAAGGAGCAGCCCATGTGTTTTGAATGCATGAAACCGGGCCACTTCAAGATGGACCATCCCTTACTTAAAAAGAGAAGAAGAAGACTAAGAAAGAAGGCCATGATGGCAACCTGGAGTGACTGCGAAGACTTCAGTTCTGAGGAAGAGCAACAAGAAGTAGCAAATTTCTGTTTGATGGCTGACAATGATTAGGTATTCTCTGAAACTAAAAATAAGTTTACATTTGATGAGTTGCATAAAGTTTTTGATGAATTAGTTATAGAATTTGAAAAACTAAAATCAAAACATAAGGATTTAAAAAGGCAAAATTTGGATTTGGTTAAAGCTAATGATAAGTTTTCAACTAAAAATGATTGCATACTTCTTCAGAATAAAAATTTAAATGATGAGACTATTGCTCTTGAAAAAGAAAAGGAAGTTTTGAAAAGAAAAACTTTTCTATATCAAATGAAAATATTTCAAAACAGAACAAAGAAATTTTGGATGAAAACAAAAAATACAAAAAATAAATTGAAAAGTTAAAATCTTTTGTTGATAAATTTATATATAGTTCTGAAAAATTAAATATGCTTTTAAATAATCAAAGAGCTATTTTTGATAAAGCCGGATTAGGTTTTAGAACTCAAAAAAAACAAAAAATTTCAAGAATTTCTTTGTGCCTACATCATCATCTATTACTTGTTATACTTATGGTATTGTAGGGCATAAATCTTACTTGTGCAATAAGAGGAAGTTAAGTAATGTTAGGAAAGTTTGGATTCCAAAAGGAACCATTACTACTAACCTAAAAGGATCCAAGATGACTTAGGTTCCTAAAGTCTCCACCTAATTTTTATTACAGGTGTGCCTTGCAACCAATAAGAAAAGAATGTGGTACCTCGACAGCGGTTGCTCAAGGTACATGACTGGAGATATGGAGCAGTTATCATCACTTGAACATTAGAATGGTGGTAATGTGACATTTGGTAATAATGAAAAGGGCAAAATTATCAGAATTGATAAAGTCCATATTGATAATGTTTTGTATGTAGATAGTTTGAAACATAATTTACTTAGCATTAGTCAATTTTGTGACAAGAATTTTAAAGTTATTTTCGAATCTTCTATGTGCATTGTTTCTACTTTAGATGACAATGGCATCAAGTTCATTGGTCATAGGCATGGCAATATTTATATGGTTGATCTTGATGATCTTCCTGTTCAAAAAGGTTAATGCCTAATGGCAATGGAAGCAAGATCAATGAAACTAGTTGGCTTTGGCATCGTAGACTAGGACATGCTAGTATGCATTTGATTTCAAAACATAGCAAAAAGAATTTGATAAAAGATTTACCAAAACTTAGTTTTGAAAAATACAAGATTTATAGTGCTTGCCAACTTGGAAAACAAACAAAATTGTCTTTTAAACTAAAAGGAGTAGTCTCTATATCTAGACCCTTAGAGTTGCTTCATATGGACCTCTTTGGACCAACTAGGACATCTAGTTTGGGAGGTAAAAAGTATGGTATAGTCATTGTAGATAACTTCTCACGTTTTACATGGGTCATGTTTTTAGCACATAAAGATGAAACATTTTCTGCATTCATTCGATTTCATAAAAGAGTTTCAAATGAAAAAGATGTTTCAATTGCATCTTTGAGAAGTGACCATGGAACCGAATTTGAAGATTCTGATTTTGACAAATTTTGTATTGAAAATGGCATTCATCACAATTTTTCAACACCTATGACACCTCAACAAAATGGGGTGATAGAAAGGAAAAATAGAACACTTGAAGAAATGGCACGCACCTTGCTTCGTGAAAATGACCTACCTAGATATTTTTGGATGGAAGCCATAAACACTGCATGTTATGTTTTGAACCGTGTTTTAATTCGATCGATTTTAAAGAAAACTCCGTATAAGCTTTAGAAGGGTAGGAAACCTTCAATTCAATATTTTCGAGTTTTTGGATACCGTTGTTTCATCTTAAACAATGGCAAAGACAATTTAAGCAAATTTAATGCCAAGTCATATGAGGGTGTCTTTCTAGGCTACTCTACATCTAGCAAGGCATACAGGATCTTCAACAGAAGAATACTTGTTGTTGAAGAATCTATACATGTTGTGTTTGATGAATCTGACCAAAAATCTTCTAGAAAAGATGTGCTTTGTGATGAAACAGGTACTAAAAGAACTGAAGAGGTGAACAACAATGAACAGCCTACAAAAGAACAAGAAGATGATCAAAACATTGAAAGAGGACAAGATCAAGAAAATGAGAATGCATCATTACCTGATCCTCTTCCCAAAGATTGGAGGTATGCTCATGGACACCCCAAAGAACTTATCATTGGTGATCCATCTAAAGGTGTAAGTACTCGATCATCCCTAAGGAATGTTTGTAATTACTTAGCATTTGTTTCTCAGATTTAACCTAAAATTATTGAAAAAGCTGAAAATGATTGTAATTGGATTAATGCTATGCAAGATGAACTTAACCAATTTAAAAGAAATAATGTTTGGACTCTAATAGATAGGCCTTCAAATGTTTTAATTATTGGCACAAAATGGTTTTTAGAAACAAACTTGATGAAAATAGAATTGTTACAAGAAATAAAGCTAGACTAGTTGCCAAAGGATACAATCAGGAGGAAGGGATTGATTTTAATGAAACCTTTGCTCCTGTGGCTAGACTTGAGGAAATTAGGCTATTGTTGGCTTCTGTTTATTTTATGGATTTTAAATTATTTCAAATTGATGTTAAAAGTATCTTTTTGAACAGTTTTATCGAAGAAGAGGTTTATGTTGAACAACTACCTAGAGTTGAAAACCATGAATTTCCAAACCATGTTTTCAGGCTTCATAAAGCATTGTATAGTTTGAAACAAGCTCCTAGAGCTTGGCATGATCGTTTAAGTTCATTTTTGCTCAAAAATGATTTTACTAGAGGTAATGTTGATAAAACTTTATTTTTGAAGAAAAAGAATGATGATTTCTTAGTAGTACAAATATATGTAGATGATATCATATTCAATGCTACTAACGAATCTCTTTGTCAAGAGTTTGCAAAGTTAATACAGGGTGAGTTCGAGATGAGCATGATGGGAGAACTTTACTTCTTCCTCGGACTCCAAATAAAGCAAACCAAAGAGGGGATCTTCATCAACCAAGCTAAGTACACAAAAGAAATACTAATTTGGGATAGAGAATACCAAGCCATTAGGTACACCTATGAGCTGCTCTTGTAGACTTGACAAAGATGAATCAGGTAAATCTGTTGACCAAAACTATATCATGGCATGATTGGTTCATTATTATCTAACTGCCAGTAGGCCAGATATCATGTTTAGTGTTTGTATGTATGCTAGATATCAGTCTAATCCTAAAGAGTCTCATCTTTTGGCTATTAAACGCATACTTAGATATCTATCTGGCTCAATTGAGATTTGTCTTTGGTACTCTAGGGATTCTTCATTTGAATGATTGCTTATTCTGATGCTGACTTTGCTAGGTGTAAACTTGATCGTAAAAGTACTAGTGGAACTTGTCAGTTTCTTGGAGTAAATTTGATCTCATGGAGCAACAACAAACAGAATTCAGTTGCTCTATCTACGGCGGAAGCCGAAATATAGTAGCTAGAAGCTGTTGTGCTCAAATCCTATGGATCAAACAACAACTCGAAGATTTTGGCATTAAACTAATTAAGACACCCATAAGATGTGACAATACTAGTGCAATCAATCTAACTAAGAATCCTATACAACATTCAAGAAGTAAACACATTGAAATAAGACATCATTTCATAAGAGATCATGTACAAAACTCTAATGTGGTACTTGAATTTGTGTGTACTAATGATCAATTAGCTGATGTGTTTACCAACCCCTTGAGTAAAGAGAGATTTTGTTTGATTAGAAAAGAGTTAGGTGTCTTTGATCCATTCTCCTAGAATTCTCTCAAATTCTGTCATACCCAAGTTATTTTTACTCAAAATCACTTTTATTAAGTCCCAAAAGCCTTTAAAACTTGAATTTTTGAAAATTTTTTAGATTTTTTTTCAAAAATTTCTTGGCCAAGTGTCGACACTTGGATTTTGCGAAGTGTCGACACCTGACCAAGTGTCGACACTTGAGAAATTCTAAGTGTCAACACTCGCGGAAATTTCAGACTTTTTTAGGGCAAAACTGAGCTTTTGTATTTCATTTCCCCCCATTTTCTCTCAAGTGATTGTGGTCCCCAAGTGTCCTATACCCTCCAAAATCTTCATTTTCGCTCTTTAACCCCACCAAATCCAGGTAATCTTCTACCCTCTCGCTCGTTTTCAAATCATGAACCCTAGTTTTTCTATTTTTCATCCATTTTAACACATTTAAATCCAATTTTTCGATATTTTGGAATGTTTTTAGGTTTCCATTCGGTGGGAAACTTGTTTATCCATATTGCTCTGGGATTTCTTCTCGGATTTTGACCGATTCACCACTTAAATCGTCCAGTTTTCCCCTTTTCACTGTTGCATTGCATTATTTGGCCGAAAATCCTAATGTTTTCAATTTAATTTCAGATTTCTTGGCTAAGAATTAGGTTTTCTCTGATTTGGAAGGAGTGTATGCCTTGATTTCATGATCTACATTCCGTTTCTACTGCTTTACTGTTAGATTACATACTTCTAACCTAAAACCCTAATATCTTTTGTTTTTAGTCCTAATTTCATGGGTTTATTTTATCTAAACAGTTTATATGTTTAATTTTATTTTTGGTGCTTCACTTTGCCTTAGTTTACTTTGTTTTAGTATTGGGATAATTTTTTTTTTGAAAAACCACTCATTTGATAGTTTTCCCTCTTTTTAAACTATTTAAATACTTATTTTACTCAGCATTGTTTTTATCCCTTGAATTCATGTTTTGAAGTCCATCAATTTGATTTTTATCCCAATTTTTTTTTTTAAAAAAAAAACAAATCCTAGCTATTTTTTAAAACCAGTATCTATTTAAGAAAACCTAGGCCTGTTTAGTCTCTTTTAGTCTAACCCATGGCCGATCTTTAGTTCCCAACTTGCTTAAAACCATTCCCCCCTTCAATTTGTTTACCCTCTTCTCTTCCTTCCCCTTCATAACTCAGCTTATAGTAACGGGACCATGGAAGAGATTAGTAGTAAGGAGGAGGTATGGATAGAGTTTTGAGAGGAGGATGAAGACCCGGCACGATGTTGGACAGACTAGCAATTTTGCAGCTCCAGGTTCCCCCCTGTAGAGAGGATGGCAGGGAAGGCTGTGGCAGCGGGCAGACGGATTGATTTGGAGTTCTTTGACCGGAAGCACTTACAGATTAGACAAACGCTCTCAGATGCCGGACTAGTACCTTTCTGTACTATGCAGGAGAGGTACTATCCTCATCTGGTGAGAGAGCTTTATGGTAGACTGGACTGTCGATGATTGTTATGAAGCACCATCATCAGAGGAGTGCAGATACCTTGTCTGAGGAGCTATTGAGTCGAGTTTGGGAGATTCCTCACAAGGTATATGTACTTTCTTAGTTGAGGATAGGGAGGTAGCATTTAGATATATACTTGAGAGGGAGGATGTTCGTGGAGTGACAGTGGTCACCGTGAACCAGCTGTCCATTGAGATGTGCCTACTACATCACATCACTGCACGGATCTTGCTTCCGAAGATAGGCTGATTTGATTTTATCATGGAGTGGAGTTGATGTTGATGGTGAGTCTGACTCAGAGGACCCTAATTGATCTACCCTCACTTATGCTGGTTTAGATGTGCGATGCGGTGACCCAGAGGAGACATTGTCTGCCATAAGGGATGGCACTGACTCGTCATTTTCGAGCCTGTAGAGTTCCTTTGGAGGGGGAGACCTCCAAGGAGATTCTACACACTGATGTGTATGACGAGCAGTCACTATACCGGATGGGCTATCGTTTGGTCATAGGGCGTTTGTTTCGAAGAGAGTCTGGTTCGGAGCCAGATGAGGAGGATGAGCTCAGAGAGGTAGAGGCCGGGCCATCAGGGCCAGTTAGTACACCTCCCTGTGTTGCTCCAGCATTAGAGACTGAGACTGTGACTCCTGCCACTATACCTTCAGCTCCTCCCCCGTCGTCTACTGAGATATCTTTTAAGGAGCACTCCAAGCAGCAGTTTGCTAAGGTGAGGAGAGAGATCATTGGACTTGGAGTGAGGACAACTCGGTTGAGGATTGAGATAGAGGGCCTTAGAGCCCACACCGCTTCAGAGCACATTGAGTTACGTCGCACCATGGAGGCTCAATTTATTCGTATTGAGGACTTGATTAGATCCTTCCTTCCTCCAATAGCTCCTGTAGCCCCACCGATTGATGGTAACGATGATGATCACCCAGATAAACCTGACGATGCTGATGGTAGTGGTGATGATACTGGTGGTGGTGGTGATACAGTTTCTGGTGCTGATGATTCTAGTGATGGAAGTTCAGATGGTAGCATTGATCATGCTGGACGACATCAGATGCTCAGCAGAGATGATCCTCCAGCTACTCCTACAGTTCCTCCTCCAATTGATATAGTCGATTCCACTCCAGATTTCGTTACTCCAACTGAGATGCTTTCTCCTCCATCCACATCATCTTCCAGGGTTGTACCCGCACTAGGACCTTCTATCCAAACTAGGAGTCGTAGGGTTTTAGCCCAGGGACCTCCTAAAGCCTTAGTTCCTAGATCCATGATTAGCGCCCCGATTACTCTTGAGCTTCCATCTGATGAGGATTAGCCTCACAGATGTTTCATTTTGTTGTATGTTACCTATGATTTATGCTTCATGTATGTTCTAGTGTTGCTGATTGAGTCAGCAAATTTTGTACTGAAACTTTGCTTGATATATAAATATACATTTCACTTTGGTGCTTACACTCTTTGAACTCACTATGTTTGATTTTGACTTTGATAATCTTGAAATTGATACTCTACTTTTCGGCTCTGATACCTGTTTACTTTTGAAAAACTAATCTTCTATCAACTCTAATACTTTTTGTCTATATGCACTTTTAAGGGGAGCTTACTCCCTTTTCTATCTAATGATTAACAAAAAGGGGGAGTAGGATATAGAATATTATTTAGTTAATTTAAATTTCAAATTTGATATTTCATACTTCAACTTGCTCTTCAACTTGTTCTAATATGAATTGTTTCACTATTGGGGAGATTCATCCCTCTTAACTATGTAAGTTATGATTGTATGAGCTTGAGATCATATTTGTGAAGTATCATATCTAAAATTTGAATTCAAATGTTTATATACTCAAGGTTTTGTCATCATCAAAAAGGGGAGATTGTTAGCTCTACCTTATGATTTTGATAAATAACAAAATGTTGAGTACATATTTGTACTAATGTTTATTCCTAGTTGTGAGTTTTCAGGAAACAAGCACCTCAAATTCTCAAAATTAAAGTATCGTGGCACACTTTGGAATGAAGTATCTTTCACAAACTGAGAAATCTTTTCCATCAACAAGGGTTCAAACAAGTTCAATTATTGCTTATTTATATTGCATTTAAGTTTCATAAACAATGCTTATGTTTTTGGCTTGATTGGCACTTATTTCTGAAACTTGCAGAACCAAGTGTCGACACCTGGAAGCCTAAGTATCGATACTACAGTATTTGGCACGCAAAAAATTTCCATGGCATGCCAAGTGTCGACACCCAGAACTCAAGTATCGACACCTGAAACTCAAGTGTCGACACTTGAGTTCCCAAGTATCGACTCAAGGCTTGAGACTTTTTGAAAATCCAGAACATAGCCATGGAGAGTTTTTGTGTCAAGTGTCGACACCTGTGAGTCAAGTGTCGATACTCGAAAGTTCAAGTGTCAACACTTGACAGCCAAGTATCGACACTCAGGTTCTAACATCCTCAACGGATCTTTTTTTTGACAGCCTGAAATCATTGGTTTTAGCTCTAAACAGCTAGTTTTTGATCCCTAACAGTCTAAAATGTTTTGGATATTTTTATGTATTTAAGCTTTACCAAACTCACTTATAAAGCAAGAGAAAAGTTGGAAAACAAAGAAAGATCCAAGAGTTAAAGCCCTTCTTCAAGAACTCCACTTCCAAAAGCAAAAAAGGAGAGATTTCTCTAAAAAGCCTTTCAATTCATTTTTCCAAAAGTGTTCTTGAGAAGATTCCAAGTCAAGTCACATCAAGCAATCATTCAAGAGCTTCAAAGATTCCTCATCCACTCTAAGAAGAGAGTTTTTTGTGGTATATTCTTGAATTTTTGTATTTATTGCTACTTGACCTAGCTTTCAAGGTTCTTGAAAGTAGGTTGTAAGGTTGTTGGTAAGCCAAAACCAACTAGGGTTGACTTGTGAGCCCAAAGCCAAAATAAGTGTAAAGGTTTGTTGGTGAGCCTAAGTGATAAAACCAACTTAGATTTTAACTTGTGAGCCTTGGAAAACAAGTTGGTTGTAATCTTTGAAGAGATTATAGTGGAAATTTCCAAGGGTGGCTTGGGGAGTGGATGTTGGTGATAGGTTTGCACCGAACCACTATAAACCTTGTGTTTGTATTTGATTATCTCTTCTATTTCTTGCACTTTATTTCTTGCACTCTAATTATTGTTTTTTGCTGCATATAATCTAGTGCATCAATCACATTGTTCAAAAACACCATAAGGCCTGCATATTATTGCTTTAAATTTTTAAAGACCCAATTCACCCCCCCTCTTGGCTCTATTTCTGGGCAACAGTGGAAGATAGGGATAGCTAGCTAGGGTTTAAAACTATTGCGGGCCTCACACCCTCTCCCTCACGGAGCGTCAATGCATAATGGCATGGAATTAGATAAGAGAAACTTGGTTTCATTCATTCAAAATTAGCTATTACAAGCGGAGGAGGGGTGAGGTATTTATAGATTCACCATGCCCTCTCCTTATCAAAGTTAGAGTACAAGTTTGTATCAAAGTGGGAGTACAAGTCTTTGTCAATGTAGGAGTACAAAGTTGAATAAAATTAAAAGACTGGTCTCCATGAAGGATTGTGCTAGTTGACTCCTTGTTGGATTGCATGACTCCTCTTGGGCTTGGGCTGGATAGGGTGCCAACTGCAATGGGCTTGGGCTAGGGTGCTAGAGTATGAGGCCCTGGGAGTGGGGGCACCAACTACTTGGGCCTGGGATGCCAAGGCATGGGGCGCCGGGCCTAGGGCGCCAGAGTCTAGGGTGCCATGGGCTGGGATGCCATGGGCCTGGGTGCCTTCTCTTGGAGGCCTGGTGTGCCACTGCTTCATGGAATTGGGCAGCATGAGGGGAGTCCAAATGATTGGCTTGAGTGGGGGTCCAGGTTCTCCTCTTGAATTTGACTTGAATGACAACCAAAATTTATAGGACTTATGTGTCTTGACTGAAACTCACAGGACTCTTGACTAGACTTAAATAATTAGATTCAGATGACAAGACTCAACTAATGGTCTCAATTTATTACAGGACTCAATGGACTTATTTGGTTCACTTTAGTACAAGTGACTCATGACAAATGGACTACAGGACTTAAAACCCTAATCAAAAATTCATAACAAGCCCATAATCTCTGTCTGATCCTGGTGCCCGTACCAATTCTCCCGAGATGGGAGGAACTCGACCATGTCGAGTAAGGGTCTATTCGGCTCTAGTACTGCTCCAATAAGTCTGGGTCAAGGCATTGCAAATCCTCTTAAGAGATCCATGAGTCCTCATATTTAGGTCGACCTTGCCAATGAACTAAATAGTCTTGGTAGCCTTTAATCTGGGTTTTGATGGCTTGGTCGTCCAAGATATGCTCAATCTTTTCTCCTCTTATAGGCCAATTTGTTGGTGGACACTCTGGGATGGGTGCACTCTCAAGGAAAGGGTCAGGTCCAAATGGCTCACTAGGTATCATTGCTGACTCCCTATACTCATCTAAGTCTGAGATATTGAATGTTGAGCTAATGCCGAGTTCAAGAGGCAACTAAGCATATAGGCATTAGGTCCAACATTCTTTATCATTTTGAAGGGCCTAGCTCCACGAGCATGTAATTTCTTCATGGTCCCTAGAGGAAACCACTCAGGCCTAAGCCTAATCATTACATAATCTTGTTGAGAATTATATGTTCCAAAGCCAATCATCTAGGTTGTAGACCATTGTGCGACTCATGTATATGTATATGAATTATTGAATTGAATAAAAAGTTTATCTGGTTGTTCATCACATGACATCTTTCTATTGAAATCTTGTGTGATGATGTCTTTTGAGCTACCTTGTATGCGATGTAGAGAGGATGCATCGTATAGTTCATAAACTTGTTCACGACCAAATGACACGCTGTTTTAGGATGATGGTGTATCGAGAGTTGGTCGTTGATGTCATGTCTATTGGTTGTCCTCTTAACCAAGTAGCATGGAGATGCTGGCATGACATCAGGTGTTGTGTTTGACACTTCACTGAGCATGATTCCCATGTAAGATTCTCTTTCTACCAAAAAAAAGTTTTGCATTAGAATATGGACATGAATTATTCCTCTAACTTGAGATCACTATGGCAGCTTGCAAGCAACTCACTGTGCTTAGGTGCTGGACTACCTAGATTTCTAATCCAGTGATGGAAGGTTGTTGTTTATAGTCAAGTACTTGTGTAGCAGTAGTAGGATCAAGATAGGATTGATCTCTTCAAATGGTTTGGACTGAATGCTTAATATGGCTTAATTGAGAAAGACCTTGGCTAAGGCATTCCTTGTAAGGAGTTACAGGAATTCTTTGTTTGAGACATATTGAGATGGACTGATTAGGGTTGGGCAGTTTAACACTAGGCCATCCGGAGCATTAGGAGATCAAAGGAATAAGTTCAGTGGTATTCCATGTTCGACAGGTTCTTGTTATTCTGCAACCTTCAACCTATCCGGATGCCAGGTGTCATTGCTAGATGGCAACTTTGGCTAGTACTGGAAATGTTCCTATGCTGCCGAATTAGTGTTTGAACCTACGTGGTCACACATCATGGGGTTTCTTCTCGATTTGTTGGCTTGGGAATGATTTGGAATTGTTCCGGACTTGTTTGAGAAGAAGTTATCAAACTACCAATCAAGTCGACCCGAGGCGAGTCGACTCAAGGTGAGTTGACTCATCTGACAGACTCTGCTAAAAAATCCGAGAATGCTTCATTGATTGCCATAAGGGTTATGGCACTTAATTTTGGCATTTTAGGATCTTAACCAGCATCAATTGCTGAAGTCCAAAGGATTTGTAACACCCTTGAATCCCAAGAAACTCCCAACATCCCATTTAATCTCTCATTGATCTCCCCTTTATGGTTCTAATTAAAAAAGGGCTATTTTGGGTGAGCTGAAATAAGAAGAATTGTTTTCTTGTCACATAGGTCAAGATTCTACCACTTTTGTTGGTTAGAACTCATCCTTGACCTTTGAGAGATTGTGAGATCAGATCTCATTCTTGGAGAAATAGTGTGAGATTTGGATTTTAGGATTCCTGTGTGCTTACCTTCTATTGAAGGTTTGGGACATAGTGCTCTAGAAAAGGTTCTTGGGTGCTTTGTTCCATCTATTCAGTAGTAGATTCTTCAAGGAGTTGAAGGAGTCTGTCACTACCGCACGATTTCCAAAGAGGCTAGCACCTTGAAGGAAGGAGAAAAATCTCCTTACCCCGGTATGAATAACCTATAGAGGCAGGATGCTTGTGCTGCTCGCAAGGCTATTGCTCATCCTTGAAGTACCTCTCTCCTGGTGATCGTCACCTCAGATAAAAGGTTTGTACTCTTATCCTATGAGTTTGAAGATGTTGACCCCTAGAATGATTTTGATGATAACAAAATATTGGAGCATGCATTTGATTACTAACCATTCTCAAGTGTTTCACAAGTTTTTGTAGGATGATTTTAATGTACAAACACTCTACCTACAATTCTGGTGTAAGTCAAGTTTATTTTCAAATAAGTATTATGTAATCAAGAGCCCAACAAAAAATTACCTATGTATTAATGAAAATGGGCCATTTCAATGTATTTTTCTAGTTTAAATTTCTTAGAATAGGCTTTAAAGGAGTTTGGAATGCTTTAAAGTGAGTTGGAAGCTTTTGGAAGCAATCTGGAGAACTTTGGAAGGTTTTTGGCAAAAGTCACTCGAGCCGACTCAAAGCAAAAGAGCTGACTCGAAGTATGGCACGGTACTAGGGATTATGGCATGTAGACATCCGAGCTGACTCGAAGAATGAAGAGCTAACTCATCCAGAGCTTCATTTCCTAAGTCAGATAGGTGAGCCAACCCTACTGATATCCGAGCCAACTCAAACTTTCAGTCAGACAATCGAGCTGACTCCTCCAAAGTGAGAAAATTCAATTCTAAGAAGTTCAGTCAAGCGAGCCGACTCGTTGAAGAAGAGTCGA
This sequence comes from Areca catechu, assembly GCA_021397845.1. Taxonomy (NCBI): domain Eukaryota; kingdom Viridiplantae; phylum Streptophyta; class Magnoliopsida; order Arecales; family Arecaceae; genus Areca; species Areca catechu. The sequence continues at coordinate 129,230,185 of CM038052.1, read as the reverse complement.
CTGGACCAGAATTCACTTTCTGAAGCATTGAGAACTTGAGCTGACTCGACTGAGAAGAGCCAACTCGAGCAAAGTGAAGATTCAGAAGTTCTAAGGAATCGAGCCGACTCGAAGCATCCGAGCTGACTCGAGAACCAGTTCTAGGCGCGTAATGGCTAGTTCCATAACTACTTTTTGAATCCAAAAAATGCTCCAATGGCTATATTTCAAATCCCAATGTTCTACAATGGCTATATTGACTTGAAATCAGTTAAAGAGATTATTTGTAAGGAATTTAAACATCTTTGAAGAGGTTAATGAGCTTTTAATGAATATTTGAGAGAATATTCAAGAGAGCCTTCAAGCAAGCACTCAAAACTTCACCAGCTCTTATCAGATTCTTGAGTCATTTATTGAGGAAAATAAGAAGCCTTGAAGAGCATTCAAAGAGCAATCAAGAGGGCTTCTCAAGAGCTATAACTACAACCACCCGACAATGTTCGGTTTGTCATAGAGTTGCTCTATTTTTTAAACTCTTTGTTGGAGTTATTCCAAGTACAGTAGGGGCTATAACTTGGGTTTGATTAGGTTTTGGTGATCCCGGTTTAAAACCAAGTTGGTGTTTTGGATTGTAAGCCCATGAAAATAATTCAGCTGTATTTCGATGGTGAATATAGTGGAAATCCCAAGTGATATATTGGATAGTGAATATAGGAGCGAGGTTGCTCCGAACCCTCTAAATTTGCTTTTGTTTGTGCTTGTGTGATTGTGCTCTTCAATTGCTTCCGCATCTCTTGCTCAGTTCATATCACTCACTGCATTAAGTTATTTTAAAAGGATCACATACTTGTCAAAAATTTTAAATACCCAATTCACCCCCACTCTTGGGTAAGCCACCTAGGCAACAACTGATATCAAAGTAGTGTCTCTGAATTATACTTAGAGTAAAGATTAATGGCAAATTCTATGAATACCTATTTGGCTGAAGGCCAATCCATAAATAGACCTCCACTATTCATAGGCACTAACTACACCTACTGGAAAGCCCGAATGAAAATTTACATTTAAGTAGTAGATTTTTAATTATAAAAAATGATTCTAAAAGGACCTCACACACCCACAAAGAAGGTTGATGACATGGACGTCCCAAAACCTGAAGAGGAATGGGATGAACATGACATGAAAATGGGTGAGTTGAATACCAAAGCCATGAATCTCTTATATTGTACTTTGGATGCCAACGATTTTAACCGAATTTTTACTTGCAATTCAGTAGAAGAAATCTAGGATAAACTTGAAGTAACCCATGAAGGAACCTCTCAAGTCAAAACATCGAAGATTAATCTTCTTGTACATAAATATAAATTATTTAAAATAGAACCAAATGAGACTATATTGCCATGTTCTCTAGATTTACAGATATTATTAACTATTTAAAGAGTCTTGGCAGGATATACTCCAATGCTGACCTCGTGCAAAAAATCTTGAGATCTCTACCGAACAAATTGGATCTGAAGGTCACCGTTATCTAGGAAGTGAAAGACTTAAACACTTTACCACTGGATGAGCTATTGGGTTCCCTGATTACTCATGAGCTGACCATGCAGCATAGAAGTGAAGATGATATAAAGAAAAAAAATCAATTGCCTTCAAAGCTACAGCGAAATTGAAGAAATAAGAGGAGGAAATTGATGAAGAAAGCCCCTCCTCCAAAGATGAACTCGAAGATGATGATATCGCACTGGTAGTGAGGAGATTCAAGAAGTTTATGGGCAGGAAAAAGGGAAGATATTGGAAGAAATATCATAGAAAAGGAGAAAAAAGAGAAAGATAAAGAAAAAGAGCAACATCCCATTTGCTATGAATGCAAGAAACTAGGGCACTTCCATTCTGACTGTCTAAATTTGAAGAAAGACTACAAAAAGAAGAAGAAAAAAGCAATGGTTACAACTTGGAGTGATAGCGAGAAGTCTACGTCAAACGAAGAATAAGAGACTTCAAAAATAGCAAATATATGTTTAATGGATATCGAAGACAAGGTAATGTCTCCCGAACCTCAAAATGAATTTATATTAGATGAATTAAATACTACATTTCATGAGCTATTATCTAAATACAAAAAGGTCGATCTAAAAATTAAAGCTTTAAAAAATAGTAATGATATTTTATTGAAAAAAAAAGATGAAATTTCATAAAAGAATAATGTTTCCTAGGTGGCTTTTCCCAAGAGGGGGGTGAATTGGGAATTACAAAATTTTTGCAAGTATGTGCACAAGTAATTCCTTTTAGTGATTGAGTGCTGTGTTAATCAAGGAATAAGTGCAGAAGTTGAAAAGTAAATCAAGCACAATACAAACAAGGCAAGTTTATAGTGGTTCGGAACAACCCAGCTCCTACGTCCACTACTCAAGTTCACCACTCGGGATTTTCACTATATCCCCCAAACCGGAATACAGTCAGATTGTTTTACAGGCTCACAATCCTAACCTCTACACTTTGGTTTTTAAACTGGGCTCACCAAAAGAACCCACACTAGGTTTTCGCAGGCTCACCTAGAACCTCTACACTTTTGTTTTGAAAAGGCTCACCAAAGAAACCTATTTGGTTTTTACAACCGAACTCACCAATAACCCAAATATTCTAAGAATAGAATAAAAAAACAATAATAATGACAAACTCAGTTGTCTGGTGGTTGCCAATGCAGCTCAAGTGAAGCTCAATTGAATGCTCTTCAATGCACTTCAATGGCTTCCTTGCTTTCCTCTAAAGATGCTTCAAGCTTCTAGTAAGAGTTATTGAAGGCTTGAAGGCTGACTTCAAAGCTCAAGTGCTCTCTCTTCTTACTTCAATAAATATTCAATAAATGTTCATTAACCATTAGTCTCTCCAAGGATGTTCTTATACCTCATTTATAGAGACTTCAACTGCCTTCCCTTGATTTTGAATGTTATAGACCGTTGGGAAGTGACAGGTTACCGTTGGGAACTGACAGGATACCGTTGGAGCACTTTTGAAATTCAAAAATAGAAAACTGGAACTAGCTGTTGGAGGTGACACCGTCATTCTAATCGGCTCGAACATTCTTCGAGTCGGCTCAGATCAAGTTCGGGTCGGCTGGGTTGAACACCAGTCGGCTAAGTTCCATAGTTGATAAAATGGTTCACTATGGATGAGTCGACTAGGCTAAAATCCAGTCGGCTCGGATCCCTGAGATTCTCAGAACGTTCTCAACCATGTTCTGGATGAGTCGGCTGGACCTTGGTGCTAGTTGGCTGGATCTATGTGCCAGAAAACTTCTTTCTTGTGCCAGTGCCAGAGTCAGCTAGTTCCTCCATCTAGTCAGCTCGAGAATGGTTCTTCAGCCATATCAAATTCAATTTTCCAGAACTCTTGTGCCATGCTTTGAAAACTTCTTCAAGGTCTTTTTATAATAAAATCAAGAAAAATTGAAGCTTGAAAACTATTAGAAGTAACCTTTTATCTTTGATTTAGTAGGAAATTTTTTGTTGGGTTCTTATTTACAAGATTCTAATCACTTTACAACTTAACACAAAGCAATAAAGATTGTAAAGTTTAGAGAGTATGTCAATGTAATTATCCTACAAAAACTTGTCAACCATTTGAAGAGTTGTTAGATAACCAAATGTATGCTCCAATATTTTGTTATCATCAAAATCACTTTAGGGGTCAACAATCTCCCCCTTTTTTATGATGACAAAACACTGGGCATGAAAAGAATCTATTCTATTCACAAGTAGATGTATATCATAGTAAGCATTTACATTTGTTTGATGTATCGTAATATTAACTGTATTCTCAAATGTATATCAATATATGCTATACAAGTTATACACAAAGCCAATTTTATAAACTGTAAGTGTTAGAGAATAATTGCTTGTATGTATCAAGCAGCATTAAGTATTGACAATTAGATGTAATAAGTAGAGAGCATCATAGTAATCATTGAAGCAAATTAAGCATGTAAATTAAATATGTATATCTCCCCCTTTTTATAAAATGTCTAATCAATATGAAATTTCTCTAAATTTCTCCCCCTTTAATATGGATTTGAGCAATTCAGCAAAAGAAGGTATGCAAAAATCATTAAGCTCTCCCTGTCTAATTAACTTTAGCAATTCTATTCCAATTCATTAAGTTTCTTCTTTCATGCACTCTATTGTATAATAGTTCTCCTCCTTTTTGTCATCAAATCAAAAAGATTAAACATTAAGCTCAGATTTTAAATAGATTGAGAATGTATCAAGATTTGTTTGAGATAATTTCACTTTTTCAATTTAGAGAGAGAATTCTATTAAAAAATAGACGGTGTTAACAGGATAAAACAAATACACAATAGTGTCCAAAAAAGACATTCATTGCATTTCTATCAAAAAATTCAGTACATCAAGCATTACATAAGCTTCAAAAAGCTTCCAAAAGTATAGAAAATACTAAAGACCATACTAAAGACCTATTCACTTTCAGATTCTTCTTTAGGTACATTGATAGGTGTTCTAGCACCATACCAAGAAGTAGGTCGAGGTGGTCTGCTAGAGGATGCATGAGGTGGAGGTGCTATAGGGTGGTGAGAAGTAGTAGGAGCCCTAGTAGAAATAGGAGGAGGATCATACAAGGGTCTGATTCTAGCAGTGACCTCCAAGGATCTAACAGTGCCACAAATAGAAACCATCTCCATCCAGATTGCTCCAGGCTGTTGTTCCATATCCTTGAGGCTTGCTGGTACCTTGTTCACTGCCTCCTTCATCTCACCGATTTCCTTTTGCATTGATATAAGCTCAGAAGCTTGGACATTAGCAAATGCTTCAGCAGATCCTATAAGTCTTCCAAGCTCTGATCTGATGATCCCAATGCCTCGAGTGTAGTCATCTGCCATATTTCTTGTTTCTGCAATAGTTCCCATTTTGCATCTGACTTCACTCAATTCAGTTCTGTATTCATTTAAAATTGCATCCACATATTTCATTATTGCTTCAGAACTAGAAGAGATACGATCTAGGATTGGTTGAAGTTCTACTTGTGGAGCAAATCTTGAAACTTCTATTGCTTCAACCTTTCCTTGCAGATTTATAACATGTTCTTCTAGCCTATCCAGTCTACTATCCACTGACCTTTTCATATCACCAAAAAGAGAAGTAATTGTTCTTGTCAGTGTATCAGTCAAACTTTTCATCTGTTCTTCAATCTAATTTTGGATGATTGGAGGATGTGATGCTGCAGGAGGGTAGTCTGGTAGAGGAATATCAGCTGCAGGCAAATCAAACTCGGGTGCAGGCATATCAAAAATAGGAGAGGGTGCTCTAGCCTCCTCAAGAGTAGTAGCAGGCTCAGAAATATGAGACTCAGGCTCAGGTACAGGTGCAGAAGAAGTTCCAGCTGTTTCTACATTCTCTTCTTCTTCTTCTTCACCGCTAGAGCTACCTATTGCCCTGACATTTGTCCCTTTCTTCTTCCAAACTCCTTCAACTTGGAAGTAACCCATTCTCTCCAGTGATTTGGAGGTGTAAACATCTGTGTGGTGCAGTTCAACTCCATCTTCACCCTACAAACTCACTCTTTGAGACTTAAACAGTAGGGTTAGCATCATTCCATAGGGTAAGAATGACTTGGGCTTTATAACTGTCTCCTTCATTTGCATAATTATAATGTAGGATAGATTTATAGGAGTCTTCTCCAATATGTGTTCCATAAAGCATAAGTCTCTTTCACACACCCAATCAAATCTTTCTATTCTTTACAAGAATATTCTACAGATAAAATTATGTAGCAACCTCATTTCAAGAGACAGGGTATTAGCAAACACTATTCCAATTCCACTAACATCTTCTTTGTTTAAGATTGTTCTTAAAGCCTTTTCTCTATTGTCAATTACTAGGAATTTCACTCCATCTGAAGGTAAGTCCAATAGACCATGTAGAAATTCATCATTGATAATAATTCTTTTTCCTTTAACAGTAGACCCAACATGATGTGTTCCCAGTCTCAGATTTTCATAAAAACTTCTAACAAGAGAGGGGTAAGTCTTTTCATTTAAGGAGCAAAACTTTCTTCATCCTTGATCTTCAATCAAATCACCGATTTTTAACCCAATCTCCTTGATAAATTCAAAGTTAATGCGACGTCCAGAGGTTACCGGTCTTGTAGACATCAAAGGGACTTGACTTGGAATAGTTGAAGCATCCCTTGCGGCTTCTTCCACAAGTTCCTCACTGTGAATGGTGGCAGTTGGCTCTTCTTGACATCTTTTAGTCCTTCTTTCCCTTTCAACAGATGAAGCAGCCCTAATGGAGCATTTTCCAGTAGCACGCTTGGGAGCCATTGCTAGGAAAGATGGAAAACTGAGAGATTGGAGACCTTAGAAGGGAGATAGGAATCTTTGGAGTACGATTAGGAGAGGAACGAACCGTTAGAGAAGACAAAATAGAGATTGAACGGCTCAGAGAGGGGTTTATAACCCAAAGAAAAATACTTAGGCACGAAATTCCAGTCGACTCGAATAGCCCTAAAAAGGCTCGAGTCGGCTCGGCCAGAACTCTCCAAAAAACACTCAAAGAATCTAGTCGACTCGAAAAAGCTCGAGCCGGCTAGGCAAGAACTCACTCAAAACTCTCAAAAAACCCAGTCAACTCGGCTTAAGAGCCAGTCAACTCGAACTAAGAAATTAGAGTTTTGGAAGTTTCGATCATAAATTAGAGAAATTTTGAAGAGAAATTCAAAGGAAATTAAGGCTCTATGATATATAATGAAATCAGGAGGTTCTTTAGATAAAGTCTTTTTAAATTTGAAGGAATTAGATTAGAGAATTTAGAAAGGATCGCAAAGTCCTAATTCACTCCTAATTAGTTCAAATCTATCTTGATTAAGTAGCTTAGTAAATATGTCGCTAATTGATCTTCAGTAGGAACAAAATCAAGCACTATATTACCATTTGAAACATGATCTCTAATAAAATGATGTCTAATTTCAATGTGCTTGGTTCTAGAGTGTTGAATTGGATTCTTTGTCAAATTTATAGCACTTGCGATAGCACATTTAATTGGAATTTTAGATTATGATACACCAAAGTCTTCTAGTTGTTGTTTAATCCATAATATTTGAGCACAACAACTACCAGCAGCCATGTACTCAACCTCAGCTGTGGATAAGGCTATGAAGTTTTGCTTCTTACAGTGCCATGAAATTAAATTCAACCCTAGAAATTGGCATGTACTGCTAGTGCTTTTTCTATCTATTTTACAACCAGCATAGTCAGCATCAGAGAATCCAATCAAATTCAGGATAGAATGTTTAGAATACCAAATTCCTAAATTACTTGTTCCTTTCAAATATTTAATTATTCTTTTAACAGCAAGCATATGTATTTCTTTTGGTGATGACTGAAATCTAACACATACACATACACTATATAATATGTCAGGTCTACTTGCAGTCAAATACAATAAGGATCCGATCATACCTATATATAGCTTTTGGTCAATATTGGATCCATTTTCATCTTTGTCTAATCTGCAAGCTGGGCTCATGGGTGTGCTCATTGATTTGCTACTTTCCATACCAAACATTTTGATAATTTCCTTGATGTATTTGGCTTGGTTGATGAAGATGCCTTCTTTTGTTTGTTTTACTTGAAGTCTAAGGAAGTAGTTCAGTTGCCCATTAAGCTTATTTCAAATTCTCCCTGCATAAGCTTAGCAAATTCTTTACATAGAGATTCATTAGTTGCACCAAAAATGATATCATCAACATATATTTATACAACTAAGATATCATTATTCTTCTTTTTGATAAATAAGGTTTTGTCGACATTTCCTCTTGAAAATTATTTTCAATTAAGAAAGTGCTAAGTCTATCATACCAGGCTCTTGGTGCTTGTTTCAAACCATATAATGCTTTGTTTAATTTAAATACATGGTTTGGAAAAGTGTGATTTTCAAAACCTGGTGGTTGTTCCACAAAAACTTGTTCAAAGATAAAACCATTAAGAAATGCACTTTTTACATCCATTTGAAAAAGTTTGAAATTCATGTAGTAAGCAAATGCAAGTAGTAATCTAATGGATTCTAGTCTTGCTATAGGTGCATAAGTTTCATCAAAATCAATACCTTCTTCTTGGTTATATCCCTTAGCCACTAATCTAGCTTTGTTTCTTATTATGTTTCCTTGCTCATCTAATTTATTCCTATAGACCCATTTGGTTCCTATTATTGGATGGTCAGCAGGTCTATCTACAAGTGTCCATACCTTATTCCTTTCAAACTGGTTTAATTCTTCATGCATTGCCATCATCCAGTTTGGGTCAGTCTTAGCTTCTTCTAAGCTATAGGGTTCTATTTATGATACAAAGGCTAGGTAATCATGTGCATCCTTATGTGCAGACCTAGTCCTAACACCATGTGAAGGATCTCCTATGATTAATTCTTTAGGGTGAGATGTAACATACCTCCAGTCCCTCGGTAGATCGGTGTGATCCTTACTTACCATTTCTTCTCCATCTTGAGTGTTTTTATCTTGAATGCTCAAGTTATCCATTCCTTTTTGCAATATACCTGCATCATTATCTATGCACTCTTCTTGTCTAGAAGGTGTAGGGTTAGTTTCAATAAATACAACATGAATTGACTCTTCAACGGTAAGAGCCTTTTATTAAAACCCGATATGCTTTGCTATGTAATGAATAACCTAGAAAAATTGCATCATCAGCTTTAGAATCAAATTTTTCTAAATTATCATTTCCATTGTTATGCACAAAGCATTTGCATCCAAACACATGAAAATAACTAATATTGGGTTTTCTATCATTCCAAAGCTCATAGGGGGTTTCTTTAAAATAGGATGGATCAAAACATGGTTTAAAATATAGCATGCAGTATTCACCACTTCTGTCCAAAAGTACTTTGGAAGATTGCCTTCACACAACATTATGCGAGCCATTTCTTCCAATGTCCGATTTTTTCTCTCTACAACACCATTTTGTTGAGGTGTTCTAGGAGTGGAGAAGTGTGATCAATGCCAAATTCAGTATAATAATCTTCAAAAAATTGATTTTCAAATTCAGTTCCATGATCACTTCTAATTGAAATCAAAGATAAGTTCTTTTGATTTGAAATATTTTTATGAAATTTTCTGAAAACATGAAAAATTTATCTTTCGAAGCAATAAACAAAATCCAAGTAAATCTCAAAAAATCATCTACTATCACAAGAGCATATTTCATACCTCCTAGGCTTGTGGTCCTAGTAGGTCCAAAAAGATCCATGTGAAGTAGTTCAAGTGGTTTTGTTGTAGAAACTATATTCTTTGATTTAAAACTCTTCCTAGTTTGTTTACCCATTTGACATGCATCACAAACATGATTTAAATCAACTTTAAACTTAGGCATGCCTCTAACAAGATCTTTAGAAATCAATTTGACAATGGTATGCATGCTAGCATGACCTAATCATCTATGCCATAGTAAACCCGACTCTTTGGTCCTAACATTCATTGCAACTAGACTAAGGCTACTTGACATGGCAAGATCATTAAGATCTACCACATAGATATTTTCAAGTCTATGTCCAATGAACTTATTACTAGAATCTATAAAGTTAGTTACTATACACATAGAAGATTTAAAGACAACCTTGAAGCCGTTATCACACAATTGACTTATGCTTAAGAGATTATGCTTCAACTTGTCCACTAGCAAAACATTTTCAATAAAAGTGAAGGGAGTTATTTTGATCTTACAAATACCAATTATTTTCCCTTTGCCATTGTCTCCAAAAGTGACCTTTCCTCTTTCTTTCATTTCAATGATGATAAATTGGTCCTTGTCACCCGTCATATGTCTTGAGCAGCCACTGTCTAAGTACCACCTTTTCTTTAATCTTTGGGCTGCAAGACATTCCTGCAAAACAGTCAATGAATTCTTTTTGGTATCCAAGCTACCTTGGATCCTTGCAGGTCAGCAGAGGCGATTCCTTTGGGAACCCAAATATTCTTACATTCTTAAGGACATTTCTAGAATTATTGCATTCAAAAGCTTTATGTCCAATTATTTTGCAAACATAGCATACAACTTTAGAATTTTTAATATAAGCAGAATTTGAAGTTCTAAAAGTTGATGCAGTTGATGCAGATTTTAAGCTTTTTGAAATATATGTATTTTTGCTCAAGTTTTTAGAAACATACAATAAAGACTTTGGAGTTGAAATAGTTTTTGGTGTGGCTAAAACCTTTTGAGATAAAACGTTTTGAACAGGTCCTTTAGATTTCACAAAAGTAGTTGCTGAAATTTCATTTATAAAAGAAGTTTTAAAACCAATCCCAGCTTTGTTTCCTAAAATTCATTGTTCTTTTAAAATTAACTCAAGCTTATTTGAAGACGAAATAAGTTTTTCAACTAATGGCTTGAGTTTTGTAACCTCCTTTTTCAGTTCAAAGTTTTTAGCAAGTAAATCACTGTTTTTCCTCTCACATAAAAGATTTTCATTTTTTAGCTTTTCAATTTGTTCAAAAAGTCATGCAGTTCTTTTTGTAATAAAGGTCTTTTCTGAAATTTAATCTTTTTGTTTGAGTAAAGAGTCATTCATATTTATCAATGATTTTATCTTTAATCTAGCTTTCTTAAATTCAGATATAAATCATGAAAAGCATAATTTAATTTATCAAATATGAATTCAGTGCAATTGTCAGGGGATGTTACCTCATCTTCGAGATCCATTAAACATAGATTTGTAATCTTGGTGGTCTCTTCTTTCAGATGAAGATGATTCTTCACTATCAGACCATGTGGCAACCATGGCTTTCTTCTTTTTCTATCTGAAGGATTTCTTCAACAGAGGACAGTCTGGATGAATGTGCCCCGGCTTCTTGCATTCATAGCATGTGGGGACTACTTCTTTATCTTTCTCTTTGTCATTTTCCTTTTCTTTTTCATAATCCTTCCTATGAAATTTTTGGTTGTATCTTCCTTTCTTTTTTCCCATAAATTTCTTGAATCTCCTCATAACCATAGCGATATCATCGTCTTCTAGGTTGTCATTGGAGGAGATGCTTGCTTCTTCAGATTCTTCATCATCCCTCTTTGATTCGGAAGCAGCTCTGAAGGCTATAGTCTTCTTTTCTTCTGTTTGTCTTCGATTCTGTGCTGCATAGTTAGCTCGTGGGTGATGAGTGATCCCAGTAGTTCATCCAGTAGAAGTGTGTTGAGATCTTTAGCCTCCTGGATTGCAGTCACTTTGGGATCCCACTTGTCAGGTAGAAAACGGAGTATCTTCTGAACCAGATCAGTATTTGAGTATACCCTGCCAAGACTCTTCAAACCATTAATAATATCTATAAATCTAGAGAACATGGCAGAAATTGTTTCAGAAGGTTCCATTTTAAACAGTTTATAATTATGAACTAAAAGATTTATCTTAGAGGTTTTCACTTGGAAAGTACCCTCATGGGTCACTTCAAGTTTGTCCCAGATTTCCTTTGCTGAAGAGCAAGTGGAATTTCTGTTGAACTCGTTTGCATCCAAAGCATAATATAATAAATTCATTGCTTTGGCATTCAATTCCCCCATTTTCATGTCATGATCATTCCAGTCCTCTTAGTCTTAGGGATGTCCACACCATCAACTTTGATCATGGGAATGTGTGGCCATTTTAAGATGACCTTCCATAATTGAAAATCTACAGCTTGAATGTAAATTTTTATTCATGCTTTCCAATAAGAATAATTAGTGCCTGTGAATAGTGGAGGTCTATTTGTTGACTAGCCTTCGGCCAAGGATGTACTCATGGGATGAGCCATCAATCTTACTCAAGTAATCAGAGACACTGCTCGGATACTAGCTGTTGCCCAGGTGGCTTTTCCCAAGAGGGGGTGAATTGAGAATTACAAAATTTTTGCAAGTATGTGCACAAGCAATTTCTTTTAGTGCTTGAGTGATGTGTTAATCAGGGAATAAGTGCAGAAGCTGAAAAGTAAATCAAGCACAACACAAACAAGGCAAGTTTATAGTGGTTCGGAGCAATCCAGCTCCTGCATCCACTATCCAAGTTCACCACTCGTGATTTCCACTATATCCCCTAAACGGAATATAGTCGGATTGTTTTACAGGCTTACAATCCCAACCTCTACACTTTGGATTTTAAACCGAGCTCACCAAAGGAACCCACACTAGGTTTTCGCAGGCTCACCTAGAACCTCTACACTTTGGTTTTGAAAAGGCTCACCAAAGAAACCTATTTGGTTTTTACAACGGGATCACCAATAACCCAAATATTCTAAGAATAGAATAAAAAGCAACAATAATGACAAACTCAGTTGTCTGATGGTTGCTAATGCAGCTCGAGTGAAGCTCAATTGAATGCTCTTCAATGCACTTCAATGGCTTCCTTGCTTTCCTCTAAAGATGCTTCAAGCTTCTGGTAAGAGTTGGTGAAGGCTTGAAGGCTGACTTCAAAGCTCAAGTGCTCTCTCTTCTTACTTCAATAAATATTCAATAACTGTTCATTGACTCATTAGTCTCTCTAAGGATGTTCTCATATCTCATTTATAGAGACTTCAACTACCTTCCCTTGATTTTGAATATTGTAGACCATTGGGAAGTGACAGGTTACCGTTGGAGCACTTTTGGAATTCAAAAATAAAAAACTAGAACTAGCCGTTGGAGGTGACCCCGTCATTCTAGTCGGCTTTAACATTCTTCGAGTCGGCTCGGATCAAGTTCGGGTCGGCTGGGTTGAACACAGTCGGCTAGGTTCCACAGTTGAGAAAATGGTTCACTTTGGACGAGTCAGCTAGGCTGAAATCCAGTCGGCTCGGATTCCTGAGATTCTTAGAATGTTCTCAACCATGTTCTGGATGAGTCCGCTGGGCCTTGATGCCAGTCGGCTGGATCTGTGTGCCAGAGAACTTCTTTCTTGTGCTAGTGCCAAAGTCGGCTGGTTCCTCCATCCAGTCAGCTCGAGAATGGTTCTTCAGCCAGATCAAATTCAATTTTCCATAACTCTTGTGCCATGCTTTGAAGACTTCTTCAAGGTCTTCTTATAATAAAATCAAGAAAAATTGAATCTTGAAAACTATTAGAAGTAACCCTTTATCTTTGATTTAAGTAGGAAATTTTTTGTTGGGTTCTTCTTTACAAGATTCTAATCACTTTACAACTCAACACAAAGCAATAAAGATTGTAGAGTTTAGAGAGTATGTCAATGTAGTTATCTTACAAAAACTTGTCAACCATTTGAAGAGTTGTTAGATAACCAAATGTATGCTCCAATGTTTTGTTATCATCAAAATAACTTTAAGGATCAACAAATAAGATTTTGCAAAAATAATTAAATAGCTTTTCTGAAAAGCATAAGGATTTACATGTTGAAAGAATAATTGTCTTGAAAAGAATAAAGGTTTACTTGAAGAAAACATTGGTTTACAAAAGGAAGTTAAAAAACTCAAGCCATTGGTTGAAAAGTTAACATTAAGTTCAAATAAGCTTGAGCTGATTTTAAAAGATTAAAGGGATTCAAAGTATAAAGATGGAATTGGTTATAACCCTTTGAATACTAATGGAGTTTCAGCCATAAAGTTAATATCCTCAAAATCATATGTATCAAAGTTTTCAACACCTAAATTTCATGCATCAAAGTTTTCTATATCAAAATCTTTTGCATCTAGAGCTTCAACATATGCATCAAGAGTTGTTTGTTATTCATGCAATGGGATTGGTCACAAGCATTTGAATGCAATTTCAAAAGAAATGTTAGAAGTAAAATTAGAAAGATTTGGGTTTCCAAAGGAACCACTCCTGCTAACCTGCAAGGATCCAAGAAAGCTTGGGTACCTAAAAGAACTATGCAATTATTTGCAGGAATGTCTTGCAGCCCAGAATACAAAGAAAAGATGGTATCTGGACAGCGGTTGCTCAAGACATATGATGGGTGACAAGAAACAATTCATCACCCTAGAAATGAAGAATGGAGGAATGGTCACTTTTGGTGACAATGGTAAGGAAAAGATAATTGGCATCGATAAGAATAGAATAACCCTTCTACATTCATTGAAAATGTATTTCTAGTTGACAAATTGAAGCACAATTTATTAAGTATAAGTCAATTGTGTGATAGAGGCTTCAAGGTTGTCTTTGAATCTTCAATGTGCATTGTAACTAACTCACTTGATTCTAGAACTAAGCTTATTGGTCATAGACTTGGAAATATATATATGTTAGATTTGAATTATCTAGCCATGTCTAGTAGTACAAGTCTTGTGGCAATGAATGCTAATCAAGGAGTCTAGCTTACTTTGGCATAGAAGATTAGGCCATGCTAGCATGCATACAATTGCTAAATTAATTTTCAAAGATCTAGTTAGAGGTTTACGAAAATTTAAGGTTGATTTTGAACATGTTTATGATACATGCCAATTTGATAAACAAACTAGGGAGAGTTTTAAATCAAAAAATATAGTTTCCACTTCTAGACCTCTAGAGATACTGCAGATGAACCTATTTGGACCAACTAGGACCATAAGCCTAGGTGGTATGAAATATGGACTTGTGTTAGTAGATGATTTTTCGAGATTTACTTGGGTGTTATTCATTGCACACAAAGATGAAGCTTTAATGTTTTCCAAAAATTTTATAAGAAAGTTTCAAACCAGAAAAATCTTTCAGTTATTTCTATTAGAAGTAATCACGGCACAGAATTTGAAAATTAGTATTTTGATGAATATTATACTGAGCATGGCATTGATCACAATTTCTCCGCTCCTAGAACACCATAGCAAAATGGTGTTGTAGAGAGGAAGAATAGGATTTGAAAGAGATAGCCCAAATAATGTTATATGAAGGCAATCTTCCAAGGTACTTTTAGACAGAAGCTGTGAACACTGCTTGCTATATTTTGAACCGTGTTTTGATATGATCGATTTTAAAGAAAACCCCCTATGAACTCTGGAATGATAAAAACTAAGCATTCATTATTTTCATGTATTTGGCTGTAAATGCTTTGTGTTAAATAATGGAAAGGATAACCTAGGAAAATTTGATGCTAAATCTGAAGCTATATTTCTGGGTTATTCAATCAATAGCTAAGCATATAGAGTATCTAACAAAAGAACATTAACAATAGAAGAATCTGTTCATGTTATTTTTGATGAATCTAATCCCTCACCTTCTAGAAAAGAATAGTACATTGACAATGATACAGGTGCAATTGATAAAGTTATGGAGCACATGAGCTTAAAGGACAAACCAACACAAGAAGGAGAAGAAATGGTAAATAAAGATCATGATGATCTACCAAGAGAATGGAGGTATGTAACTTCACATCCTAAAGATTTGATTATAGGTGATCCCTCACAAGGTGTTAGAACTACATCATCACTTAGAGAAGCACATGATTATCTAGCTTTTGTTTCACAAGTAGAACCACATAATATAGAAGAAGCAGAAAATAATCCTAATTGGATGATGACCATGCATGAAGAACTTAACCAATTTGAAAGAAATAATATATGGACCTTAGTGAATAGACCATCAGATCATCCTGTCATAGAAACTAAATGGGTTTATAGAAACAAACTAAATGAAAAGGGCCAAATAATTAGAAATAAAGCTAGATTAATAGCTAAAGGGTATAATCAAGAAGAAGAAATAGATTTTAATGAAACCTTTGCACCCGTAGCAAGACTAGAAGTCATAAGATTATTACTTGCATTTGCCTACTACATGAATTTCAAATTATTTCAAATGGATGTAAAAAGCATATTTCTAAATGATTTATATCAGAAGAAGTTTATGTAGAACAACCATCAGGTTTTGAAAATCATGCTCTTCCAAATCATGTTTTGAACATAACAAAGCATTGTATGAATTAAAATAGGCACCTAGAGCATGGTATGATAGACTGAGCAAATTTTTACTTGAAAATAACTTTGTTAGAGGCAATGTAGATACAACATTATTTATAAGAAGAACGAAAATGATATATTAGTTGTATAAATTTATATAGATGATATTATTTCGGGATAACTAATTATGTTGGATCTACCTTGTGATTTGATGAATAACAAAATGTTAAGTACATATTTTGTACTAATGATTATTTCTAGTTGTGAGCTTTCAGGAAACAAGCACCTCAAATTCTCAAAGTTAAAGTATCATGGCATGCTTTGGCACGAAACATTTTTTATGATTTAAGAAGTCTTTTCCATGCAAAAAGGGCACAAATAAGTTCAATTATTGTTTATATATGTTGTATTTAAGTTTCATGAACAATCTTTATGTTTTTGGCTTGATTGGCACTTATTTCTGAAAATTGTAGAACCAAGTGTCAACACCTGGAAGCCCCAAGTGTGTCGACACTTCAGCATTGGCATGCAAAAATTTTCCATGGCATGCCAAGTGTCGATACTCAGAACTCAAGTATCGACACCTGAAACTCAAGTGTCGATACTTAAGTTTCCAAGTGTTGACTCAAGGCCTAAGACTTTTGAAAATCCAGACTTGGCTATGGAGAGATTTTTGTGTCAAGTGTCGACACCTATGAGTCAAGTGTCGACACTTGAAAGTTCAAGTATTGACACCTGGAAGTCAAGTGTCGACACATGACAGCCAAGTGTCGACACTCGAGTTCTGACAGCCTTAACGGATCTATTTTTGATAGCATGAAATCATTATTTTTAGCTCTAAACGGCTAGTTTTTATCCTGACAGTCTAAAATAGTTTTTTGGATATTTTTCATGTATTTAAGCTTCACAAAACTCACTTATGAAGCAAGAGAAAAGTTGAAAGCAAAGAAATATCCAAGAGTTAAAACCCTTCTTCAAGAACTCCATTTCTAAAAGCAAAAAAGGAGAGATTCTACTGAAAAGCTTTCATTTCATCTTTCCAAAAGTATTCTTGAGAAGATTCCAAGTAAGTCATATCAAGAAATCATTCAAGAGCTTCAAAGATTCCTCATCCACTCTAAGAAGAGAGTTTGTTTGTGTTAAATTCTTATATTCTAAATTTATTGCTGTTTGACCTAGCTTTCAAGGTTCTTAAAAGTAGGTTGTAAGGTTGTTGGTGAGCCAAAACCAACTATGGTTGACTTGAAAGCCTAAAGCCAAAACAAGTGTAAAGGTTGTTGGTGAGCCTAGGTGACAAAATCAACTTAGGTTTTGACTTATGAGCCTTGAAAAATAAGTCGGCTATAATCTTTGAGAAGATTATAGTGAAAATTTCCAATGGGAGCTTGGGGAGTGGACGTAAGTGTTTGGAGAACACCGAACCACTATAAATATTGTGTTTGTGTGTGATTATCTTCTCTTACTTCTCGCACTCATTTTCATTTCTGCTTACTTATTTTTTTGCTGCATTTACTTTAGTGCATTATCCATAAACACTACACGGCCTTCACATAATTATTTTAATTTTAAAAGATCCAATTCACCCCCCCTCTTGGGCTCCATTTTGAGCAACAAGTGGTATCAGAGCTCCGGTACTCTCTTGTAAGTCCAAGGATCTTAAGTAAAAGATCATGGCAATCCCAATAGGAAGGGGTGTTGTTGAAGGTCAAGCTTCAAACCGCCCCCCACTATTTAATGGCACAAACTACACATATTGGAAAACTTGTATGCGCATATTCATTCAAGCCATTGATTATAATCTTTGGAGGACAATCATCAAATGTCCTCATCAGCCTACTATGTGGTAATGGCATTCTCACTCCAAAATTGGAAGATGATTGGGATGAGAATGATATTTAGCAAAATAAAGCTTAATGCTAAGGCTATGATCTATTGTTTTGCTCATTGGATCCGAGTGAATTCAATAGAATATCTAATTATCTCTCTGCTAAGGAAATATGGGACACACTTGAGATCATCCATGAGGGTACACACCAAGTGAAAATAACTAAGGTTAACATGCTCGTTCACACATATGGAATGTTTAAAATAGAACCTACTGAATCTATAAGTGAGATATATACTAGGTTCACAAATATTGTGAATGGCATAAAAAGCTTAGGAAAGATTATATCTAATGGTGAACTTTTAAATAAACTTCTCAGGTCTCTTCCGGCTTCATGGGATGCCAAGGTAACTGCTATAGAAGAAGCCAAGGATGTCAACACTCTTCCACTCGAGCAACTGTTGGGCTCATTGATGACATATGAGCTTTCGTTGAAGCAAAAGAATGTTGATGTTAACAAGAAAAAGAAAGTGATCACTTTCAAGTCAACAAATAAAGATGACTCAAGTGAAGACTCTGAGAAGAAGATGAGATGGCTCTCATGACTAGAAAATTCAGGAGGTTTATGAGAAAGAAGAAGTTTAACTTCAAGAAGAGAAACCTTTAAAAGGAGAGCCTAGCAAAGAGAAGGAGGAGAAAGAGAAAGAGCAGCCCACATGTTGAATGCAAGAAACTGGGCCACTTCAAAATGGACTGCCTCCTACTTAAGAAGAGCAGAAAAAGACTAAGAAAAAATGCCATGATAGCAACTGGAGTGACAGCGAGGACTCCAGTTCTGATGAGGAATAGCAAGAAGTAGCGAGCTTCTGTTTAATGACTGACAATGATGAGGTATTTTCCAAAATTGAAAATGAGTTTACATTTGATGAGTTGCATAAAGTTTTTGACAATTGGTTATTGAATTTCAAAAACTGAAATCAAAACATAAAGAGATAAAAAGATAAAATTTGGATTTAGTTAAAGCTAATGACAAGTTTTCAATTGAGAATGATTGCTTGCTTCTTCAAATAAAAAGCTAAATGATAAAATTATTCTCCTTGAAAAAGAAAAGGAAGCTTTGAAAAACAAAACTTTCTGTTCCAAATGAAAAATTTCAAAACAAAACAAGGAGATTTTGGAAGAAAATAAAAAGCACAAAGAAGAACTTGAAAAGTTAAAACCTTTTGTTGATAAATTTATATATAGTTCTAAAAAATGAACATGCTTTTAAATAATCAAAGGACTATTTTTGACAAAGCTGGTTTAGGTTTCAGAACTCAAAAGAAACAAAATTTTTTCAAGAATTTCTTTGTGCATGCATCATCATCTATTACATGTTATACTTGTGATACTGTAGGGCATAAATCTTACTTGTGCAATAAAAGAAAATTTAGTAATGTTAAGAAAGTTTGGGTTCCAAAAGGAACATTACCATTAACCTGAAAGGACCCAAGATGGCTTGGGTACCTAAAGTCTCCACCTGATTTTTTATTATAGGTGTCCCTTGCAACTAATGAAAGAAGAATGTGTACCTCGATAGCGGTTGCTCAAGGCACATGACCGGAGATGTGGAGCAGTTCTCATCACTTATATGTCAAAATGGTGGTAATGTAATTTTGGTGATAATGGAAAAGGCAAGATTGTCGGAATTGGTGAAGTCTATATCACAACTTCTTACATTGATAATGTATTGTATGTTGATGGTTTGAAATATAAATACTTAGCATTAGTAAATTTGTGACAAGGATTTCAAAGTTGTTTTAGAATCTTCAATGTTCATTGTTTCTAGTTTAGATGACAATGGCATCAAGTTCATGATCATAGGCATGGCAATATTTATATGGTTCATCTTGATGATCTTCCTGTTCAAAATGGTCAATGCTTAGTGGTAATGGAAGCCAAGATCAATGAAACTAGTTGGCTTTAGCATCGTAGACTAGGACATGCAAGTATGCATTTGATTTCAAAACTTAGCAAAAAAATTGATAAAAGATTACCAAAACTTAGTTTTGAAAAAGACAAGATTTGTAGTGCTTGCCAACTTGGAAAACAACCAATTATCTTTTAAACCAAAAGAAGTAGTCTCTACATCTAGACCCTTAGAGTTGCTTCATATGGACCTCTTTAGGCAACTAGAACATCTAGTTTGGGAGGTAAGAAGTACGTCTAGTTATTGTAGACGATTTCTCATGTTTTACATGGGTCATGTTTTTAGCACATAAAGATGAAAATTTTCTGCATTCATTAGATTTCATAAAAGAGTTTCAAATGAAAAAGGTATTTCAATTGTATCTTTGAGAAGTGACCATGGAACCAAATTTGAAAATTCTAATTTTGATAAATTTTGTATTGAAAATGGCATTCATCATAATTTTTCAGCACTAGGATACCTCAACAAAATGGGATGGTAAAAAAAAAAAAAGAACTCTTGAAGAAATGGCACACACCATGCTTGTGAAAATGACCTACCTAGATATTTTGCGGGAAGCCATAAACACTACATGTTATGTTTTAAACTATGTTTTAATCCAACTGATTTTAAAGAAAACACCATATGAGCTTTGAAAGGGTAGAAAACCTTCAATTCGATATTTTCGAGTTTTTGGATGCCGTTGTTTCATCTTAAACAATGGTAAAGACAATTTAAGTAAATTTGATGCCAAGTCAGATGAGGGTGTCTTTCTAGGCTACTCTACATCTAGCAAGGCATATAGGGTCTTCAACAGAAGAACACTTGTGTTGAAGAATCCATAATATTGTATTTAATGAGTCTGACCAGAAATCTTCTAGAAAAGAATATGTGCTTTGTGATGAAAATAGGTACCAAAAAACTAAAGAAGTGAATAATGAAGCGCCTACCATGGAACAAGAAGATGATTAAAACACTGAAAGAGGACAAGATCAAGAAAATGAAATGCATCATTACCTGATCCTCTACCTAAAGAATGGAGGTATGCTCATGGGACATCCCCAAGGAACTTATCATTGGTAATCCATCTAAAGGTATAAGTACTCGATCACCCTTAGAATGTTGTGATTATTTAGCATTTGTATCTCAAATTGAATCTAAAACTATTAAAGAAGTGTGAAAATGATTTAATTGGATTAGTGCTATGCAAGATAAACTTACCAATTTAAAAGAAATAATGTTTGGACTTTAGTAGATAGGCCTTCAAATGTTTCAATTATTGGCATAAAATGGATTTTTAGAAACAACTTGATGAAATAGAATTGTTACAAGAAATAAAGGTAGACTAGTTGTCAAAGAATACAACAGGAGGAAGGGATTGATTTGATGAAACCTTTGCTTCTATGGCTAGACTTGAGGAAATTAGGCTATTGTTGGCTTTTGCTTGTTTTATAGATTTTAAGTTATTTCAAATGGATGTCAAAAGTACCTTTTGAATGTTTTATCGAAGAAGAAGTTTATGTTGAACAACCTCTGGCCTTGAAAATCATGATTTCCAAACCATGTTTTTAACCTTCATAAAGCTTTGTATGGTTTGAAACAAGCTCCAAGAGCTGGTATGACCATTTAAGTTATTTCTTGCTCAAAAATGATTTTATTAGAGTAATGTAGATACTACTTTATTTTTGAAAAAGAAGAATGATGATCTCTTGTAGCACAAGTGTATGTGGATGATATTATATTCTGTGCTACTAATGAATCTCTTTGTCAAGAGTTTGCAAAGTTAATGCAGGGTGAGTTCGAAATGAGCATGATGGGAGAACTTACTTCTTCCTCGAACTCCAGATAAAGTAAACCAAAGAAGGAATCTTCATCAACCAAGCAAGTACACAAAGGAAATACTGAAGAAGTTTGGGATGGAGAACACTAAGCTTTAGGTATGCCAATGAGCTCTTCTTGTAAGCTTGACAAAGATGAATCGGGTAAATATGTTGACCAAAAGCTTTATAGAGGAATGATAGGCTCATTGCTATACCTAACTGCTAGTAGGGTAGATATTATGTTTAGTGTTTGTATGTGTGCAAGATATCAGTCTGCCCCTAAAGAGTCTCATCTTTAGGCTGTTAAATGCATAATTAGATCTGTCTGGCACAATTGATATTAGTCTTTGGTTACTCTAGAGATTCTTTATTTGAATTGATTGCTTATTCTGATGCTAACTTCGTTGGGTGTAAACTTGATCGTAAAAGTATTAGTGGAACCTGTCAGTTTTTTGGAGTAAATTTGATCTCATGGAGTAGCAGGAAATAGAATTTGGTTGCTCTATCTCTACGGTGGAAGTCGAATATATAGCTGCTGGAAGCTGTTGTGCTCAATCCTATGGATCAAACAACAACTTGAAGATTTTGGCATTAAACTATTAAGAACACCCATAAGATATGACAATACTCGTGCAATCAATCTACAAAATCCTGTGCAACATTCAAGAAGTAATCACATTGAAATAAGACATCATTTTATAAGAGATCATGTACAAAACTCTAATGTAATACTTAAATTTGTGTGTACTGTGATCAACTAGCTGATGTGTTTACCAAACCCTGAGTGAAGAGAGATTTTGCATAATTAGAGAGATTTGGTGTCATTGATCCATTCTCTTAGAACTCTTCTCAAATTCTATCCTACCTAATTATTTTTGCTCAAAATTACTTTTATTGAGTCCCAAAATCTTATAAACCATTCCTTGGTTTTTTGAAACTCTTTCTAATTTTTTTCAAAAATTTCTTGGCCAACTATCGACACTTGGATTTTGCGAAGTGTCGACACCTGACCAAGTGTCGACACTTGAGAAATTTGAAGTGTCGACACTCGCAGCGGAAATTTCTGATTTTTTAGGGCATATCCGAATCACTTTTTATTTGATTTCTTTCCCTCCACTCAAGCCCTAGTGGTCCCTTAGTATTCGAGAAGCTGGAACATCGATCTTCCACCCTTGCCCCTCATTTTTCAGGTAAAATCCCTCACTTTTCACCATGAATCAAAGTTTTTTGTTTTTCCCATGGTTTTTTCACCATTTTCTTCCATTTTTTCATGATTTGTTCAATCTCCCATCGAGAATCCTATTTTTCTTGGATATGAGTTAGGTTTTCTCAAATTTCTATTATATGGATAGATTGTGTGCTTCGATTTTATAGTTTACATCTTGTTTTTACTCCTAGTTCCATCGATTTACTGTTACATTGAATATTTTTGGCCGAAAACCCTAATATTTTTTTGATTTAAGCTTTGATTTCTTGGGGTTCTCTTATTAAGATGATTTACATGTTCAATTTTATAATTAATGACTCTTTTTGCCCTTGATTTCACTTAATTTCTCTGTCGGATTGAAGTTTTAGGGAAAAACCACCCATTTGATATTTTTTCCTCATTTTAACCTATTTTCTACTAATTAAGAGGTTAATTTTACTCAGCATTGTTTTATATCATAGTTTTAACTATTTTTCTAAAGTTTTTATCCTCCAATTTCATGTTTCGCAATTAATCCCAAAATCTATTTGATTTCATTCTCAATTTTAAAATGAACTCTAGTTATTTATCTTTAAACTTGTATCAATTTTAAAAAGCAAAACCTAAACCTGTTTACCCTCTTTTTTAGTCACACCCTTGACCGAACCTTTGTTCTTAACTTGCTTAAAACCGATCCCCATTCAGTATGCCTCTTCTCTTCCTTCCCCTTCTTTGCTCAACTTGTAGTAATGGGTCTGTGGAAGAGATTAGTAGTAAAGAGGAGATTTGGACAGAGTTCAGAGAGGAGGTCGAAAACCAGGCACGACATTAGACAGTCTAGTAGTTCAGCAGCTCCTGGATCCCCCCTGCAGAGAAGATGGCGGGGAAGGCAGTGGCAGCCAACAGGTGGATTGATTTAGAGTTTTTCGACCGGCAGCATTTCCAGATTAGATAGACGCTCCAGATGCTGGACTAGTACCCTTATGTACTATGCAAGAGAGGTACTATCCTCATTTGGTGCATGAGTTTTATGGAGGACTAGATTGCCGCCGTCTGTTGTGGAGCACTACTGTCAGAGGAGTATAGATTCCCTTGTCTGAGGAGATTTTGAGTCGAGTTTGGGAGATCCCTCATAAAGGTATTTGCACATTTTCTGTTGAGGATAGGGAGGCAGCCTTTCAATGCATCCTAGAGAGAGAGAATGTTCACGGAGTGACAGTGGTCACCGCGAACCAGCTATCGATAGAGATGTGCCTACTCCATCATATCACAGCATGGATTCTGCTCTCGAAGACTGGCAAGTTTGATTTTATTACGAAGCGGGAGCTGATGCTCATGGTGAGCTTGACTCAAAGGACTCAGATAGACCTCCCATCACTTATGTTGGTTCAGATGCGAGATGCAGCGATGCAGAGGAGAAACTGCTTACCATACAGGATGGCACTCACTCGTCTATTTCGAGCTTACCGAGTTCCTTTAGAGGGGGAGACCTCCAAGGAGATACTTCACACAGATGTTTATGACGAGCGATCCCTACACCGGATGGGTTATAGACTAGTTGCTGGGCATTGGATTCGCAGAGAGTCTGGTCAGGAGCCAGACGAGGAGGAGGAGCTAAGAGAGGCAGAGGCAGGGCCATCAGGGCCAGTTGGTACACCTCCCTGTGTTTGTCCTGCATCAGAGACCGAGCCAGTGACTCCTGCTGCTACTCCTTCGGCTCCTCCTCCATCTACTACTGACATATCTTTTGAGGAGCACTCCAGGCAGCAGTTCACTAAGCTGAGGAGTGAGCTTGTTGGACTTGGTGTCAGGATGACTCAATTGAGGATCGAGATTGAGGGCCTTAGAGCCCACATTGCAATGGAGCACACTAAGTTACGTCGCACTATGGAGGTGGGATTTGCCCGTATAGATGACTTGCTCAGATCCCTTCTTCCTCCAGCAACTCTTGTAGCCCCACATATTGATGGTGATGATGATGACCACCCGGATGGACATGACGATGCTGATGATGGTGGTGCTGATGCTGATGATGGTGGTGATGCCAGTGGTGATACAGATTATGGCACTTACAGTTCTAGTGATGGCAATACAGACAGCAGTGTAGATCTTGCTGGACATTATCAGATGGTCAACAGAGATGATCCTACTCCAGCTACTCCCGAGGACCCTCGTCCAGCTGACGTGATCGATTCCACTCCAGACTTTGTTACTCCAGCTGAGATACTTCCTTCTTCATCGACTAGATCCACTAGGATTGTACCCGCACTTGGACCTTCTACCCGTACTAGGAGTCATAGGGTTTTAGCCCAGAGACCTCCTAAAGCCTTAGTACCTAGGTCCAAGATTAGTGCACCTATTACTTTTGAGCTTCCATCTGATGAGGATTAGCCTCACAGATGTTCATTCTGTTGTATGCCATCTATCATTTATGTTTCATGCTTATGTACTCTTGTTGTATCATTGTATGTTTCAGTGTTGCTGATTGAGTCAACAAATTTTGTACTAAAAACACTATTTGATATATATATGTTTTTACTTTGGTGCTTACACTCATTGAATTCACTATGTTTGATTTTGGCTTTGATAATCTTGAATTTGATACCCTACTCTTCGGCTTTGATATCTGTTTCCTTTTGAAAAACTAAATCTTTTATGAGCTCTAATACCTTTTTTTTCTAAGTGCACTTATTGAGGGGGAGCTTACTCCCTTTACTATTTAATGATTAACAAAGGGGGAGTAGGATATTAATGTTAGTTTAAAGCTCTCAAATTTGATATTTCATACTTCAACTTGCTCTTCAACTTGCTCTAATACAAAATGTTTCACTAAGGGGGAGAGTAAATATAGTTTACTTGCTTAACTCATCCCTCTCATCAATTTAAGTTGTGTTGTGTGAGCTTGAGATCATGTTTATGAAGATCTAAAATTTGAATTTAAATGTTTATATACTCAAGGTTTTGTCATCATCAAAAAGAGAAAGATTGTTGGATCTAACAAGTAATTTTGATGAATAACAAAATATTGAGTACACATTTTGTACTGATGATTATTTCTAGTGTGAGTTTTCAGGAAACAAGCACCTCAATTCTCAAAGTTAAAGTATCATGGCATGCTTTGGCACGAAGCATTTTTCATGATTTGAGGAGTTTCTTCCATGCAAAAAGGGTACAAATAAGTTCAATTATTATTTATGTATGTTGTATTTAAGTTTCATGAACAATCCTTATGTTTTTGGCTTGATTGGCACTTATTTTTGAAAATTATAGAACCAAGTGTCGACACTTGGAAGCCCAAGTGTCGACACTTCAGCATTTGGCACATAGAAATTTTCCATGGCATGCCAAGTGTCGACACTCAGAACTCAAGTGTCAACACTTAAGTTTCCAAGTGTCAACTCAAGGCCTGAGACTTTTTGAAAATCCCAGAACTTGGCCATGGAGAGATTTTATATCAAGTATCAATACTTGAAAGTTCAAGTGTCGATACCTAAAAGTCAAGTGTCAACATTTAACATCCAAGTATCGACACTCGGGTTTGACAACCTTAATGGATCAATTTTTTGATAGCCTGAAATCATTGTTTTTATCTCTAAACGGCTAGTTTTTGATCCCTAATGGTCTAAAATGATTTTTTGGATATTTTTCATGAATTTAAGCTTCACCAAACTCACTTATGAAGTAAGAGAAAAGTTGAAAGCAAAGAAATATCCAAGAGTTAAAGCCCTTCTTCAAGAACTCCACTTCTAAAAGCAAAAAAGGAGAGATTCCACTAAAAAGCCTTTCATTTCATCTTTTCAAAAGTGTTCTTGAGAAGATTCCAGGTCAAGTCATATCAAGCAATCATTCAAGAGCTTCAAAGATTCCTCATCCACTCTAAGAAGAGAGTTTGTTTGTGTTAAATTCTTGTATTCTAAATTTATTGTTGTTTGACCTAGCTTTCAATATTCTTGAAAGTAGGTTGTAAGGTTGTTGATGAGCCAAAACCAACTAGGGTTGACTTGTGAGCCAAAGCCAAAACAAGTATAAAGGTTTGTTGGTGACCTAGGTGACAAAACCAACTTAGGTTTTGACTTGTGAGCCTTTAAAAACAAGTCGGCTGTAATATTTGAAGAGATTATAGTGAAAATTTCCAAGGAGAGCTTGGGGAGTAGATGTAGTTGTTTGGAGAATACCAAACCACTATAAATATTGGTGTTTGTGTGTGATTATCTTCTCTTACTTCTTACACTTCATTTTTTGCACTTTACTTATTGTTTTCCGCTGTATTACTTAAGTGCATTATCCACAAACACTACATGGCCTTCACATAATTGTTTTAATTTTAAAAGACCCAATTCACCCCCCTTCTTGGGCTCCATTTCTGAGCAACAAATTAAAATTTGTGTAGAGAATTTACTGAGCTTATGCAGGGCGAATTTGAGATGAGATTGATGAGTGAACTGACCTACTTCCTCGACCTACTTCCTCGGATTCCAAATTAAGCAAACAAAAAAAGAAATTTTTGTCAACCAAGCAAAGTACATCAAGGAGATCATTAAGAAGTTTAGTATGGAGTCATCCAAAGAAATGAGCATAACCATGAGCCCCTCCTACAGACTAGACAAAGATGAAGATGGCCACAACATTGATCAAAAGCTTTATCGAGGTATGATCGGATCACCATTGTATTAACTACAAGTAGGCCTGATAACTTGTTCAGTGTATGTATATGTACTAGATTTCAATCAAATCCTAAAGAATCACATATACTTGTCATTAAAAGAATTATAAGATTCTAAAAGGACAAGTAATCTAGGTTTATGGTATTCTAAGCAATATTCATTGAATTTAATTGGATTTTCTGATGCTGATTATGGTAGATGTAAATTGATAGAAAAAGTACTAGCGGTACTTGTCAATTTCTATGGTTGAACTTAATCTCATGGTACTCTAAGAAACAAAACTCTATAGCACTATCTGCTGTTGAGGTAGAGTATGTGGCTGCAAGGAGTTGTTGTGTATAAGTGGTTTGGATTAAGAAACAACTAGAAGACTATGGGTTATTCAAACAAAATTCCTATCAAATGTGATAATACAAGTGTTATTAATTTGACAAAGAATCCAATTCAGCATTCAAGAACAAAACATATAGAAATTAGACATCACTTTATTAGGGATTATGTACAAAATGGAGAAATTGAACTTGAATTTATTTCAATAGAAAACTAACTTGCTGACATCTTTACTAAGCCACTTAATGAAGAAAGATTTCAAATGATTAGAGGAGAATTATGTTTATGTGATCCATTTCAATAATTTTTGACCTAATTTCTTCTAAATTAAGGAAAATTATCTAGAAAACCTCCATAACCAATTTGAAGTAGATACCCACCTTATTTAGTTTGTTCTTAGGGCTAGATATCTTTTTATTAGCTTTTTATAGCCTTTTTGTTGATTCTTGCTCGAGCTGACTCGAGCAGACAAGGTTCTAGCCAAGCTGACTTGGATGTCGGGATAGTTGTTTTTATATATAACCCATAGGATCCAAACTATGGCATAACTTTCCTTTTAAACCCTAATCAAGCAATAGAACCATCCTTTCCAACTTGGGACCACACCCTCTACCCCACTTAGATTCTCTCAAATCCCTTCTCTCCTACCATCGATTGCTCCAAATGGCACTGAAAAGAGCTGTGGCTAAGCGATCCCATCATGTTGAATCAAGCTCTTAATATGAAAGAAGAATAAAAAAGAGAAGAGGAGAAGAGGAGTCGACCCGAGCCGCAGAGCAAGATGTGCAAAGAAATTATCTCCACAACCACCAAGGTTGGTAATTTCTATGGCAAATTAGCCTGTTACCACTGGAAGAAAGATAGATTTCAGTTTTCTTGAAGGTTTAGGACTGAGGATAGGTGAATGGATTGAAAATCAGGGTTGGAGCCATTTTTGTTCTTTGGACACACCTACATATTGTAATTTAGTGAGAAGCTTCTTTGAAAACTTATTTTTTAGAGAGTTTCACCTTGAGTCTACAATCAAAGGAGTAAGAGTGGTTATTGATGAGGATAAGCTTAGTAGAGTGCCACAGATGCCCAAAGATGGACTGAACTACTTGGTTTTAAAAGATAAGCAAAAAACCCTAAGAACTATCCTAGAAAGAATAAATGTGGATAGGATAGGCAATGTGCAAGCAAATTAGCTTTCTTTAGAGATGAGGCTCCTACATAATATGATCAGTAGGATATTTTTACCGAGACCGGGTGCTTCGACTGGGTCAGTGAGCGCGATATGGTTTTTATGAGGTATATGATTGAGGGGGAGGCCTTTAATTTGCCATTCATCATGCTCACATAGATGGGGGATGCAACCTGAAAGGCTAAGGCCTACTTACCCTACAAAATGGCATTTACCCTACTGTTCAGAGATTCAGGAATTTATTTGGAGGGTGAGGACAGTCGATTGCTACACCACACTGATACTTATTCGGTGAAATCCCTACAGATGATGGGATATCACTAGGTGAGAGAGTTTGGACCAAGAAAGTATCAGGTCAAAGAGTGGTTCACCAGTCATCTGATGGATAAGGAGGCAAAGCTTGAGGTTGCAGACATAAAGACTGCCAGAGAGGAGTCAGATGATGAGAGTAGCAATGGCTCCAGTGATTTTGATGGGGATTCTTCTAATGAAGAGTTTCATGGACAGGCTGGATAGACCAGCAATCCTAGGACTCCACCAGCACATTCAGCACCTATACCATCAAATGCACCTGCACATCCAGGACCTTCTACTCAGGCACCCCGACTACAGCTTAGGTTCTATTGCCGAGTAGCTTTCTCAGTTTTTTGAGACTCTGACGAGTTCCTTTCGATCATGTTTGGCAATCTTCGCTAAACAGTCAAGACAGGACTTCAGGAGTTCAGGACAGAGGTACAAGAGCTGACATTCTCAGTCAAGACAGTCAAGAGGTGATAGACTGAATAGGATGAGCTTCACTCAGATCATACAGACCTCCGCTCAGATATTGGTAGACTTAGAGGAGCAGGAGAGACTTTTGTTGCTCAGCAGACTGCAACCCTTCAGCACATTCAGGAAGGAGTTCAAAGGTTACAATCTGGAATGAGCACCATATTGTTCACCTTTCTGGAGCTTCATCTTCTACACACTCTCCACCTCAGAGCACTCCAAGACCTAGAGCATCACCTCCTAGACAGCCTCCATTATAGACCTAGGAACAGACCTGCTTCTAGGACCAGAAATTCAATAAGACCACCTCCACCTATTAGAAGTTCCCGACTCTATGCGACTCAGACTTTTGATGTAGGGAGTGATGGTGACTAGATTGGATGCTTTTCTTGTATTACATTTTATTTCAATTGTATTGGAATGTTATATTATATTTCTTATCAAAGTAAT
The DNA here is from genome assembly GCA_021397845.1 of Areca catechu. Lineage (NCBI taxonomy): Eukaryota > Viridiplantae > Streptophyta > Magnoliopsida > Arecales > Arecaceae > Areca > Areca catechu. Next base: position 129,200,189 of record CM038052.1, on the reverse strand, counting down.
GAAATGTTTACTTTTAAATCATGTGCACATTTCTTCCTTGCTATTATCTTTGTTATTCTATATATGATCTCATTAATTAACCTCAAGACAATTTTAATGAAGAATTTCAATTGAAAAATTTTATGAGAAGGTGAAATTATCTCAAACAATATTAATATTTTCTCATTCTATTTCAAAAATCATGAATGCTTAATAAATCTTTTTGATTAATGACAAAAAGGGGGAGTAATAGTATGATGCATGGAAAACTAGAAATTTATTGAAAATGTGCAAGAAATGAATGAAAAAGGGGGAGTAAAATAATGATGTACATGGAAATCAAAGAAAATTTTTAACTCTGATATTTTTGAATGCTCAATTAACATTGATGCATCTTGATACTAAATGGAAATTAGCTCTGATACACTTCATTAACTCTAATACACTTTGCTACATCAGTGACTTCAATAGCTCTTATGCATTTTGCTAACTTGATGCTTTATTAACTTCAATGCATTTGAGCAAAAGCAGCTTTTGATGAACATTAACTCTGATACATATTGGATCTATTTCAAAATCTCTGATACTTTTTGATACATTCTTGATACATGTTGATACATATAGATATACATCAGTTTTAATTAATATACAAGTTATCTTGATATGTTTAAGTGTTTATATACTTTTAACCGTAATGCTTTCCATGCCCAGTGTTTTGTCATCATGAAAAAGGGAGAGATTGTTGACCCCTAGAATGATTTTGATGATAACAAAATATTGGAGCATGCATTTGATTACTAACCATTCTTAAGTATTTTACAAGTTTTTGTAGGATTATTTTAATGTACAAATACTCTACCTACATTCTGGTGTAAGTCAAGTTTATTTTCAAATATGTATTATGTAATCAGAGCCCAAAGAAAAATTACCTATGTATTCATGAAAATGGGCCAATTCAATGTATTTTTCTAGTTTAAGTTTTTTAGAATAGGCTTTAAAGGAGTTTGGAAGGCTTTAAAGTTGTTTGGAAGCTTTGGAATCAATCTGAAGAAGTTTGGAAGGTTTTTGGTGAAAGTCACTCAAGCTGACTCAAAGCAGAAGAGCCGACTCGAAGTATGGCATGGCACTAGGGTTTTGGCATGCAAAAATCCAAGCCGACTTGAAGAATGAAGAGCTGACTCATCTAGAGCTTCATTTCCTTAGTCAGACAAGCGAGCGACCCGACTGATATCCGAGTCAACTCAAACTTGCAGTCAAACAACTGAGCTGACTCGATAGTTCACCGAGCTGACTCCTCCAAAGTGAGAAAAATTAGTTCTGAGAAGTTCAGCCAAGCGAGCCGACTCATTGAAGAAGAGTCGACTCGAACAGAGTTCACTTTCTAAAGTACTAAGAACTCAAGCCGACTCGAGCAGAGTGAAGATTCAGAAGTTCTGAGCCTTCAAGCAAGCACTCAAGACTTTACCAACTCTCATCAGATTCTTGAGTCATTTATTGAGGAAGATAAAAAGCCTTTAAGAGCATTCAAAGAGCAATCAAGAGAGCTTCTCAAGAGCTACAACTGCAACCACCCGACAACGTTCGATTTGTCATAGAGTTGCTTTATTTTTTAAACTCTTTGTTTGAGTTGTTCCACATACAGCAAGGACTGTAACTTGGGTTTGATTAGATTTTTGGTGAGCCTTTGAAAACCAAGAGTGGATTGTTAGTGAGCCCGTGAAAACTAACAGTCTATTTGGTTTTTGGTGATCCTGCTTTAAAACAAAGCTGGGGTTTTGGATTGTGAGCCTGTGAAAACAATCCGGCTGTATTCCGAGGGTGAATATAGTAGAAATCCAAGTAGTATCTTATGTAGTGGACGTAAGAGCAAGGTTGCTCTGAACCACTCTAAATTTGCTTGTGTCTGTGCTTATGTGATTGTTCATGTGGCATGCAAAGATGAGTTCTAACTTAGAGGATTAATTAGTTGGTGAGCAATGATTCTTACTTATATGAAGAAAAACTCATTCATAAGAAAGGGCCAAAGTAACTAGATGATGAGACTACTTAATGATAGGAAACTCACCCGCAATGTAGTTCAATTTTAATCAAGGAAGAATGGACCTAATGGTTGAGAAACCATTCTAACTAGGGCATAAACCTTCATATGAACAGACCTAAGAGACTTGGATGGTTTTACTAACCAATGATGAGCTCTCCTTCCTTTGAAGGTAGATCAATTCTTAGCACTCCATAGAGCTGCAACTAGACTTAAAGACTACCACTTTCGGAATGGAAACTCCCTCCATGTCTGGTTCCAAGGTAAAGTAAAACCTCCTCTTTAACTCAAAATTGTAAGGAACCTTGCAATGAATGACATTAGTGATATGGTAAAGTTGGGGAAAACTGAAAGAAGTGATCAAAAGGAAGAATTGAGAGAGGTTGGCATTTTTGTGTTGGAGTGGATGAATGGCTTCCTTGTAGTTGGTGGTCGGCCTTGGATGGAATATGCAGAAGGCAATCTTGGGTGGATTGTTGGAGAGGGCTTCCTTGGAGATGGCATCCTTTGGGGCTTGCTGAAATTGAGGTTTAGGGAAGAAAGAAAGGGAAAGCTTTACTAAGTAGACTAAGAGCTAAGTGGTAGATAGATTGAGCCTCTCGCTCACTCCCTCACGGAGGACCTTTGCATCACACAAATAGAAAGAAATTTGGAACTCAAAAATTTTCATTCATTAGCTACATTACAAAAAGCTATGGAGAGGTATTAATAGACCTCCCAAAGCCATTTTGAAATTTTGAATTTCATGGAGGATTACATGGAGAAAATGGTGGAGAATTACAACCAAGCTTGATGCAAGGAGAGGATTAAGGGCTGGTCACTCCAATTTGAATTTGAAAGTAGGTGCCCAAGTGGAGGGGCGGGGTGTGAGGTGTCCTCCATGTTGGCATGGTAGCCATCTAGGCTTGGTGATGTGGCAGTCCAACTTGGTCTTGTAGTTGACTTGCTGATTTATCCCAAAGTGCTGAGTTATCCCAAATAGCTGAGGGTATTCCAGGTAACTAAATAAGTACTGAAGTGTTGAGTTATTCCAAGTAGCTGAATAAGTGCTGAATAGCTTAAATGTTGAAGTAGAAATTAAGTAGTAGAATTCTCTAGTTGAGTCAGCTCCAGTACTCGAGTTGGCTCTTAGGTTGTAGTTGAATAGACTTGTTGGGGCTTCAAATTTATCATTCAATCTATAAAGAATTTGATTAAAGGCCATTGTTGGTGTCCGCATAAATTGTGCTCTTCAATTGCTTCCGCATCTCTTGCTTAGTTCACATCACTGACTGCATTAAGTTATTTTAAAAGGAGCACATACTTGTCAAAAATTTTAAATACCCAATTCACCCCCCTCTTGGATAAGCCACTAGGCAATAGAAGATATGTTCTTCAACACTCTTTTATGTGATTCATAGAATGGCCATGAGTCACATTTGCATGCTTGATTTCATACATGTATTACTTAATATGCATAAAGATCTATGTAGGGCCAGTGTTAATTAGATTAACATTTTAGATAAAACCATTTTATCTTCTTCCGCTGCGTCATGCATTTAGAAAAGTTTTAAATTGCATGTTTCAAGGGCCCACCCTGGGTTTGCCCAACAAATCTCTCTCAGCAAATTCTTTAACTCTTTTTTAAAAATTAGCCAAATTTTTATAGATTTAATTGCTTACATTAATCTTATGACTAATTTCCTTATGCAAATCTCTAACATGCTGTGCAAATGATTCAGTAGACTAAGAGACTCGTGCATGCAAGGGCAAGGGGATTAGGTCTAAGGATCGATTAGGCTTATAACCATGGATAATCTCAAATGGGCTCTTGCCTATGGACCTATTGACTAAACTGTTGTAGGCAAATTCGGCTCTAGGTAAAAGAAGGTCCCAATTCCCAGTGTTCTCAACTACAAGACATCGTAACAAATTCTTAAGGCTGCAGTTCACTACCTTAGTTTGGCCATCGGTTTGAGGGTGGTAGGCAGTGGAAAACTTAAGCTTGGTTCCTAACAAGTGCCAAAGGGTCTTCTAAAAGTAACTTGTAAAATAGACATCTCTATCGGACACTAAAATTTAGGAAGGCCATGTAACCTAACCATACGATCAAGAAAGAGCTTGGCCACCTTGGAAGCATCAAAAGATTGAGAGCAGGGTATGAAATGAGCCATTTTGGAAAATCTATCAACCACTACACAGATGGAGTCATTTTTCCTTAGGGTCTTAGGCAGTCCTAACACAAATCCATACTGAGGTATTGCAAGGGTGGTCAGGTATGGGGTAAAGGGGTGTATAAGCCAGTGTTTTGCTTCTGATGTTTGGCAACAGCACAAGTTCAACACCTGGACACAATGTGGGCAACATCCCTTTTCAGACTTGGCCAAAAGAAATGGTCCTCTATAGCTAAAAGGTCTTGTTCCTACCAAAGTGACCAACTAGACCTCCTGCATGGGTTTCCCAAACTAAAAGCTTTCTAAGTGAAGTCCTGAGAATGCACAACTTATTATACTTAAAAAGGTAATCATCTTGGAGGATGTACTCACTATGTGTACTAGATGGTCCTTGTCTCATAGATTGGAAGATTCACTGAAATCAAGACAGGTCTCATATTCTTCTTTTAGTCGGTCAAATCCTAGACTTTAGTTCTAACAGAATTCAGGAGCAGGGCACGGTGGCTAAGGGCATCAGCTACCTTATTTTCAGTTCCAACATGATGTTTCAACACAAGGTATAGGCTTGGATATATTCTATCCACTTAGCATGCCTAGGATTCAGTCTCCTTTGGGAGTTTAGGAATCGGGGTGCTTCATGGTCAGAGTAAAGAACAAACTTTTGGGGTAGTAGCTAATGCTCCAGTATATAAGGGCTTGTACTACCACATAAAATTTCTTATCATAGGTTGAGTACCTAAGTTTAGCCTCATTAAGTTTCTCACTAAAGAAGGCTACATGGTGACTCTCTTGGCTTAGTACTCCTCCTATGCCTACTCTCGAAGCATCACAAGCAACCTCAAAAACTTTGGAAAAATCAGGTAACCTCAGGATGGGTGCTTGGGTCATCTTCTCCTTAATCTCTAGGAAGGCTCTATCTATCACTTTAGTCCACTCAAAATTTTCCTTCTAATGCATTTGTGATGGGTGCTATAATGGAGATAAATCCCCAAATGAAATGCCTATAGAAGGTAGCTGGACGATGGAAACTATGCACATCATGAATGCTAGTAGGTACTGGCCTCTCAACTATAGACTTAACCATCTCAGGATTAGCTAAAACTCCTTCGGGGGTTACTACGAATCCTAGAAGAGACTCCATGGGTCATGAAATCATACTTCTTTAAATTAGCATAGAGACTCTCTTTCCTAAGGGTTTGTAATGCGGGACAATATGCAAAAAACTAAACTATCAATTAATTAACTAATTATCTGATATAATAGCAATAATTTTTTTCTGGATTTTCAGATTAAAAGATTTGAAGAGATCAACAAAGTAAAACTAGTCGCTAGTTATCTACCTGCAAACAAAATACACTAGAAAAACTAGGAATTGGTTATTAAGAAATCACCTTAAACTAGGATTATACTTATCAAGGAATTAGAAATTAAAGAGTTAGAGAAGGGTTTTAATTTTACCAACGATTATTATATCCCTCTGATGTGGATCTGACTGGACCTCGAGGATCTTGCGGCAGGGCTTCAGATGGTCGATCTCGGGCTTTGATCTTGAACAATGTTGGTCCGAGGCAAGAACACCCTGACTTCGAATCCTTGATCACCTGCAATCCTCAAAAGAAATTCAAATTAGATGGTTGTAGAAAGAAAATGAAAAAGATGGAAAAGGAGGAAGGGAAGGGATGAAGATGGTGGCTAGGTTTTTCTAATTGATGGATATGTAGGGCCTCACACCCCGCGATGTTCCAGAACAAAGAAAGGTCTTAGACCCCGCGATGCACACAGCAAAGAAAATTTGATAGAATGTCGGCTTTATTTAATGATAATAATTATATTTACAAGAGGGATTAATGGTGTATTTATAGACCACCAACATGAGTTGTATGGGTTACAAAGAGTAGAGTTAATTCTTCTTGGGCAGCAACTCCTTGAATCCTTCTTCTAGTGTCATGACTATTGAATTTGGCTTACTTGGTTTTCATCCAAAGTGGGTGACAACATGGGACAATCTTCATAGATTGGGCATCAAGAATGAGATGAAATGTAGCATCCTTCTCCTTTGACTGCTTCTTCTCAAAAAATGAGCAACAAAATAAAGGGGAGAATTGTTTGGCATTTCCTCTTAACTTCAAATTTCAAGTGATGGAGAGGGGTGGGTGACAATTCATGAGATGGCGTCCAATCTTCTTCCTTTTTGGCGTCAATCCCTCTTGGTGTCCATCTTGATCTTCTTGGTTTCTTAGAACTTGATTGGATTGGACTCTTGAAGCAAGAAATTTCTTTGATCCTCTTCTGGATGGGCATCCCTTAGAGAAGAAATTCTTGGCCAACTTCTTTGAATTGGTGACAGAAGAAAATGAGAAAGAATGGGTGACCAAACTCCTTCTTGTGCTAAACAAGGCTGGGACTCCTGCTTTACTTCTCTTAAAACCATGGCATCTTGGAGTTTAAATGAGGTGTCCTCTTGGATAAAATAGGATGAGGTCTTAATTGTCTAATGTCCTGATGTCTGAATGTCTGGATGTCTGGATGTCTTGATGTCTAGATGTCTGGATGTTTGGATGTTTGGATGTCTTGAAATCAAGCTGTAATTCTTAATTGGCACGCAAATGGATCCCATGTGATGGTGTGGCACCGAGAGGTAGTTGGCACATGATGTGTGGGTTCGCAAATGGAGTCACATGGGTTGACTTGATCACCTCGTATTATAGGACTCAACTAAAATAACTAATCACATGACTCAACCAACTAATTGAAACCAACATAACTAATTACAAGGACTCAATTGTAACTAACTTCTAGCCCAACTTGATCAATTGGAACCCAATTTGATCAAAAGGCATAACCAACTAAATAAAAGAGTTTAAGCTAGTAAATAGGGTTTGGCCCAAAGGGCTTAAATAGGGTTTGACATAACCTACTAAATAGGGTTTATATACAAAACCTCTTGGTAAAAAGGGCTAACTAACACTAGACCATTATAATATAATTATGACCTAATGAAAATTGGGATTTTTTACAAACTCAACTTTGGGTCCAAGGATTTTACAGGAACTCGATTTTGGTGTTTGGGGTAAAACCTAAACTAAGATAAAATAACAAAATTTAAGAGAACTATTACAGGTGATCTGGGATTTGTGCTTACGTCTTCATTCACAGGTGATCCACAGGGATGTGGGTTTGACCTGTCATTTTGATGGGGACCCAAGAGTCTATTTTATTTTATTCAAGTCATGTAGTCCATTTGATTCCATTTGAGTCTATTGAGTCCCATAATAAAGATCGAGTCTGTCTAATTGAGTCTAATTAGTCAAGTCCAGTTGTTTTCAGTCTAGTCAAGTCCAATCGAGTCCATGTAGTTTCATTCAAGTCATGCTCAAGAGGAGAGTCAGCAAACCAGAGATTTACCAGGCCCCCCAAACAGAGCGGCCTTCATGACCTGAGCCCCTACTCAAGCCCACAGGGTTGGCACCTCTCCTAGTCCAAGTTCAGTTGGTGCCCTCCCTAGCCTAGTGCCCAGTCCAAGGCCCAAGGAGTTTTCTTAGCCCTTATGTTTGTAGCCAACATATTAAAGAGTCCAGGGACCTGGGTGAATCTATAGATACCCCACCCCCTCTTATATTTTTTTATGCTAGAATGAATTATGAATAAAATTTCTTGAGTTCTTCCTCAATTGCTGTGTGATTAGGGTATCTGTGTGATCCCTGAGGGATCTACGTGATCGCTACCTGCTATGTGCTTTGCTATGTGATTTTCTATGTGATTTGTCCTCTTAGGGGTATATGTGTGATCCCTAAGGGTATTTGTGTGATCCATACCGCCTGCATCCTAGTCCTCTAGCAAAACACTAGTCGCCATCATCTTCTCACAAGCCCAAAAACTACCCTATCCCTGGTGACTTCTACGCTCGCTAGCGATCCTCGTGGAGCAGGACCTTTTAAAGTGATAGAGAAGGTTGGACCAAATGTCATGTATTAGATTTGCCTCCGAATTTGGGCATTAGTTCTATCTTCAATATCACAAACCTGGGTGAGTATAGGGAACCGGCAGCGATACCCAGTGAGGCCTTTGGACTTACTCCTTCCATTGTGAGTGACCCTAGCCCAAAGTGTCCACCAATTATTTGCACTGAGAAAGGAGAACGGATCGAGCATATCCTGGATGATCAAGCCATCTGATCCAAAGCCGTGGCTATCAACGCTACCTAGTCTGATGGCAAGGCAAGCCAGAGTCGGACAATTCATGGATTTCTCAAGAGGACTTGCAACGCCTCGACCCAGACCTTCTCGAGAGATATATGAGCCAGTGTGATCCTTACACGATAGGATCGAGTTCCTCCCATACCGGGAGAATTGGTACGGACACCAAACACACCAGAATAAGATAGAGGCTTCTCAACCATCTATGGATTACTTAGTAGTGTTTGAGTCCATTTGTAATAAGGGCTTAGCCTAATTAAGTTGTCATTTTCATTATTTGAGTCCTGTACCAGTTAGCTCTGTTGAGCTAGTTTTCTTTCTAAGTCGGTATATGTTAGTCCAAGTAAGTGAAGACTCAGTACATGTGAAGACTAAGCCAGTACAAGTAAAGATCAACCCAGCTTGAAGTTATGAAGACCATGGGAAGCCCAGTAGAAGAAATTAGAAGTCCTAGAACCCTGGAGGAGGCACATAGGTCCCACTCTGAGATAGGTCTTAAGTCACCTCCCCTTCCTAGGAGAACCCCTCGCCATGACCCTTACTATGAGGCTGACCCTAGGAGGACCCCAAACCCTGATCCCTACTTTGAGGCTGAACCTAGGAGAGCCCATCATCATGACCCAGTCCAAGAGGTTCATCCAAGGAGACCCAATCAGGATTTTATATACCAGGAAGATAGATTCTATAGAAACATTAAACTTGATGCACCACTTTTGATGATTGTCTTGACCAAAGGTTTCTATAGATTGGGAGGAGAGTTGACCAGTACTTTGAATGGTATGATATGTCTGAGGAGCGTAAATATCGGTTTGCCAAGCTTAAGTGGTCCGCCAGGCCAGGTTATATTGGGCTAATGTTGAGAGAGCACTTAGACTAGGAGGCCATGAACCCATAGTCACCTAGAGGGCCAAGAAGGCTAAGCTTAGAGGGAAATACGTTCCAACCTCATATCATCATGGTTTGTTGGATTAGTGGCAAAGATTGAGTCAGGGTAGCAAGAGTGTAGATGAGTACATCATGAAATTTGATGAGTATTCTATGCGATGTGACTTAGAAGAGGATGAGGATGTTGTCCTGTCTAGGTTTAGGGCTGGCCTTAGATATGATATAAGAGGGAGCTCTACATGAGAGAGGTTAGTGACCTGGGCCATGCCAACCAGATTGCTAGGGATTTTGAGCATTTTCAGAGAGGACCCATCTATCGTAGACCCGAGCCCACTAGATACCCTAGTCAGTACCCAGGAGCTAGCCAGTCCCACCAGACCGACCCAGCCCTAGCCGACCAAGCCCGAGTTGACCCAATCTGAGTCACCCTGACCCGAGTCAACCCCAGCCTAGTACTCCTTTGACCCGTAGAGATGATAGAGGTAAATTTGTAGAGGTCCACAGGAGTCCCAATCCCCAGAAGACCTGTTTTAAGTATCGAAAACCAGGCCACTTTGCTAGCTAGTGCCCAGTTAGTGCCCTACACTTAGGTGAGCTAGAGGAACAAGAGCCTGAACCCATAGCTAAACCTAAAGGAGAAATCTATGAGGTTGATGACTAGTTATTGGATGAATATGATGGAGAGGAAGAGCTACCTGAGTCTGAGGACCTGTTAGGCATGGTTAGGTGCATCTTGACCCAAACCCTAGTTAAGGAAGATTGGCGTAGGACTAACATCCTACAAACCTTTATTAAGATAAGGGATAAGGTTTTTAAGATCATCATAGATAGTGGGAGTTGTGTCAATGCCGTCTCTGCCAGTACAGTCAAATCTCAAGGTTGACCACAGTTCCCCATCCTAGCCCTTACAAGGTTCTTGGGTAGATTCCATCTCCATCCAGATCAAGTCTAGGTGCCAAATCTTAGTTAAACTGCAATCCTATGAGGAAAAGATTTGGTGTGATGTCCTTCATATGGAAGTAAGTAGTATCATTTTAGGTCGGCCTTGGCTTTATGATCATGATGCAACCCTGTTTGGTCAAACCAATGTCTGTGATTTTAGCTATCATAGGAATAAGTTTGTTCTCCACCCAACTCTACCTAGAGACCCAGTTAAGAGAGGTTCTAGTAGCCTTAAGGGCAAGAAACCATGAGTTAATCTGATTAAGGCTAAGGAGTTAGAGAAAGAGATTATTAAGGGTAACCCTATTTGGATCTTGACCACCAAAGAAATCCATGAGCCGACCCAAAAGGAACACCCTCCAGAAATTGTTGAGGCTCTTACAGAATTTGAGGATGTCTTCCCTGATGATTTACCTGATCAATTACCATCCCTTAGAGACATCCAACATGCCATAGATCTAGTCCCAGGAGCCACTTTACCAAACCTTCCTCACTATAGAATGAACCCTAGTGAGCATCAAGAATTACAAAAACAAGTGGAAGAGTTACTTAATAAGGGTTTCATTAGAGAAAGCTTGAGTCCATGTGCAGTCCCTGCTCTACTGACCTCTAAGAAAGATGGTACTTGAAGGATGTGTATAGACAGTAGAGCAATCAACAAAATAATTATGAAGTATAGGTTTTCCATCCCCCAATTGGATGACATGCTAGATATGATGGCCGATGCTAAAGTTTTCTCGAAGATAGACCTTAAGAGTGGCTATCATCATGTTAGGGTTAGATCTAGGGATGAGTGGAAGACTGCATTCAAGACTAAGGATGGCCTGTTTGAGTGGGTTATGATTCCTTTTGGCCTTTTGAATGCACCAAGTACATTTATGAGGATTATGACCCAAGTCCTGAGAGAATATACTAGAAAATTTGTTGTGGTCTATTTTGATGATATTTTGATTTATAACAGGACTAAAAAGGACCACCTTAGTCACCTTAGGTTAGTATGTCAAACCCTTAGGGAGAATAACCTCTATGCCAACTTTAAGAAATGTGAGTTCAGGACATATAGAGTTATCTTCCTAGGTTTTGTTGTCACCCCTGAGGGAGTTTCTACAGATCCTAAAAAGGTTAGGACGATTGTTGAGTGGCGTGTACCCACTAGTGTCCATGATATGCATAATTTCCATGGCCTAGCAACCTTTTACAGGAGATTTATTAGGGGTTTTAGTACTGTCGTCATACCAATAACCAATTGCATTAGGAAGGGTATATTTGAGTGGACCAAAGCAGCTGATAAGGCCTTCCTAGAACTTAAGGATAAGATGACCCATGCACCCATCCTTAGATTACCTGACTTCTCTAAGATGTTTAAGGTCGCTTGTGATGCCTCGGGAGTAGGAATAGGTGGGGTACTAAGTCAAGAAAACCATCCTGTAGCCTTCTTTAGTGAGAAGCTGAATGAGGCTAAACTTAAGTACTCTACCTATGATAAGAAATTTTATGCGGTAGTCCAAGTCCTTAGATATTGGAGACATTACTTACTACCATAGGAGTTTGTCTTATTTTCTGACCATGAGGGACTCCGATTCCTGAACTCCCAAAAAAAACTCAACCCAAGGCATGGTAAATGGATCGAGTACATTCAGGCATATGCCTTTATCCTGAAACACCATGCCAGAACAGACAATAAGGTAGCAGACGCCCTTAGTCATAGGTCTTTGCTTTTAGATTCAGTCAGCACCCAAGTCATAGGGTTTGATAGATTAAAGGAGGAGTATGAAGCCTGCCCAGACTTTGGTGACATTTTCTAGACCCTTAGGCTAGGACCATCTAATACCCATAGTGAGTATACCATTCAGGATGGCTACCTATTCCAAAATAATAGACTCTGTATCCCTAGAAATTCTCTTAGAGAATTCCTAATTTGGGAGACCCATGCTGGAGGATTAGCTGGTCACTTTGGTAGGAATAAGACTATCTTAGTGATAGAATACTAGTTTTATTGGCCAGGTTTGAAAAGGCATGTTGCTCAGATTATAGCCAAGTGTAGAACTTGGGCTGTTGCAAAATAGCAGAAGCAAAACACTGGTCTCTACACACCTTTATCAGTGCCTGATCACCCTTGGCAGGATCTCAGTATGGACTTCACGTTAGGATTACCTAAGATCCAGAAAAGAAACGATTCTATCTTTGTAGTGGTCGATAGGTTCTCTAAGATGGCTCACTTCATCCCATGTTCCTAGACCTTTGATGCATCTAGAGTAGCCAAGCTTTTCTTAGACAATGTGGTTAGACTCCATGGCCTACCCAAGACCATCGTATCAAATAGGGATGTTAGGTTCACCAGTTATTTCTAGAAAACCCTCTGGCACCTGTTAGGGACCAAGCTTAAGTTTTCTATAGCCTACCACCCTAAACAGATGGCCAAACTGAAGTTGTGAACCTACCCTAGGAAACCTCCTTAGATGCCTGGTAGGTGAACACATTGGAAGTTAGGACCTATTGTTGCCTAGAGCAGAGTTCGCCTACAACATTTCAGTAAATAGGACCACGGGCAAGAGTCCTTTTGAAATAGTCCATGGGTATAAGCCTAATCGCCCCATTGATCTGATTCCTTTACCTTTCATGCATGAGTCTCAAAGTCTGTAAAGTCATTCGCATAGCATATGAGACTTTCATAAGGACATTAGCCAAAAGATTAACCTAAGCAATAAAACATATAAGAAACTGGCTAATTCTCGAAGAAGGGCCAAGGAATTTGATGTAGGGGATTCTGTCATGATTAGGCTTAGGCCTAAGTGGTTCCCACCTAGGACCGTTAAGAAGCTTCATGCCCACGGAGCTGGACCTTTTAAAGTGATAGAGAAGGTTAGACCAAATGCCTATGTGTTAGATTTGCCTTCGAATTTGGGCATTAGTTCTACCTTCAATATCACAAACCTGGTTGAGTATAGGGAACTAGCAGCGATACCCAGTGAGGCCTTTGGACCTACTCCTTCCATTGTGAGTGACCCTAGCCTAGAGTATCCACCAATTATTTGGCCTAAAAAAGGAGAACGGATCGAGCATATCTTGGATGATCAAGCCATCCGACCCGGGGCCATGGCTATCAACGCTACCTGGTCCGATGGCAAAGTCGGCCAGAGTTAGACAATTCATGGATTTTTTGAGAGGACTTGCAGTGCCTCGACCCAAAACTTCTCGAGAGATATGTGAGCCAGTGTGATCCTTACTCGACAGGGTTGAGTTCCTCCCATACCAGGAGAAATGGTGCAGATACCAGAGGCACCAGAATAAGATACAGGCTTTTCAACCCTCTGTGGATTACTTAGTAGTGTTTGAGTCCATTTGTAATAAGGGCTTAACATAATTAAGTTGTCATTTCATTATTTGAGTCCTATACCAGTCAGCTCATGTTGAGCTAGTTTTCTTTTTGAGTCCTGTATATGTTAGTCCAAGTCAAGTGAAGACTCAGTACAAGTGAAGACTAAGCCAGTACAAGTAAAGATCAACCCAGCTTGAAGTTATGAAGACCATGGGAGGCCCAGTAGAAGAAATCAGAAGTCCTGGAACCCTGGAGAGCACCTTGAAACCCTGGACCGCAGCCGAAAGCAATTTGGGCCAACCAAGGCCCATGAAAGGAACTAAGGGGCACCAATTCTTATGCTTAGCCCCCTTGGTTGACCACTAGAGTCACCACCTTTGGCCGACCAAGGCAAGAGAGAGAGACGGAGCAATTTGAGAGAAATCAAATCCTAGACCTACCATGTATTCTAGCTAAGGTTTGGGTGGGATTCAAATTCCTAGGAAAAGTCTTTTGTATCCTTACTTGGGGCCAAGTTTGTGAGTCTATTTAAGAGACTCTATTCTCTTGTATGAAGACAATTTTGATTAATACAATTGAGTTTTCCATCTGCTGTGTGCTATCTGCTGTGTGCTATCTGCTGTGTGCTAAGGAGATTCTGTGTGAGCCCCTCCTTCCTCCTTGTGTCCTGCGCCCAGTCTCTAGCTGCCATCCACTTCTCCAAGCTTTGGCCGCCCACATTAAACATCTCTTTTCCTTTCTGATTTTAAGTTTATTCCTTCATCCTTTCAGTGATTCCTAACCCTTGATAAGCTATTTGCAGGTCTCTCAACTTCTACGAATCCAACGACTCCAGCCGGGCAGTGATCGGTTCACCAGGTTGAAAGCCAGGAATCTACGGGTTTTCGACTTGATCATCCAGGATGCATCTAGGAGCAAGAGCGATCCCTTCATCTACTATCTTCATCGGGTGCATCAACCATTGTCAAGTACACCCCCTCTGCTTGCCATTAGCATTATTGAAGGAGAACTAGCCCAACCGAGACTTCTCAATCTCGGTGGTCCTCTTTTCTATTGCTTTTTAGGTCCTATTTTGCATGCAATTGATTCTTGTTTACATAGAACTCTCTACTTAGGTTCTTGGTCTGATCTTTGAGATTTAAATATCAAACTCTTAATATAAAAAAATACAAAATACTTATGCACGCATTTTAGTTCCGCATCATAATTCCCTTGATCCAAGAGCCCATTATCATGATCTTGCCCCCGAGTTTGACCCTAGATGTCCATATCCATACTTGGTTGACTCAGAGGAAAGACCCATTAAGAGCACCCAACCTTATGCACCCTTTTGATGGAAGCTTAAATCCTGAGATGTATATTGATTGGGCGGAGAGATTGGATCAGTATTTTGAGTACACTAAGATGTCGGAGTTAGGAAAAGTTAGATTGGTCACACGTAGGTTAACCCGACATGCTAAGTGGCACTGGGAAGTTATTGAGAATGAATGTTACTAAAGAAGAGATGAAATAGTTGAAAATCCATAAGAAATCAGTTGAGAGAAAAGTACCTATGACGATTTTATGAGAAAAGACTTTTAGACCCAATGGTACATATTGAGACAGAATAATAAAACTATGTCTGAATACGTTGACCAATTTAATAAGTTTATTAGGAGATGTAACATAATTGAACCTGAGTCTAAGATCATATCTAGGTTTCGAGTTGGCCTACATATGGACATCCAGTGGGAACTATTCCAATGGAGAATTTATGACTTGGATGATGCCTATCGACTTGCTATGGAATTCGAGTCAAGTCAAAGGGATCCCATGAACTATCGAGTTAAGCCCAATAGGATTGGTACCTCTGAACCCAAACCCAACCTTAACCCGAGTCGACCCAACCTTAACCAGAGTCGACCCACCCCTGCTACCTTATGTGTTCACCAGGATGACATTAAAGAGGAGGAATATATTGCAGACCTAGAATTGGTTAACCCAGAAAATACCCAAACTGAAGCTATATTGGAAGGACCCTTAGAAGAAGATCCTAAACCCACTAGTGAGCCTGAAGTAGAAGTGTATAAAGCTGAAGCACACTTAATGGATGAATATGAAGAACAGTTAGAGGGAGAAAGCCATGACACTGATACTACAATGACTTTACCTGAGGAGACACTAGAAGAGAATCCAATTATCGAGCCTGGTCCTAAAATCCAAGAGGAAATTATTGAGGATATGGTCTCTTAAATTCAATATCCTCAAGAAGAGCTCACCCCTTCAATCCTAGTTCAAGATCTCTTCCCAGAAATTGTTAACCATCCTTTCATAGGATGGACCTTTTCTTGCCCATAGATATAACTCAATATTCATATATTAAGGTCAGTCTCTTTAGCCCAGAACCAGTCCCTGAGTCTCTTACCTATTTCCTACCCTTCTCTAAGTCTTCTCATGTTTCTAAAGCCATTAGGTTACATTTTGTTGAGATTACCAGGTTGCATGAACCCTTAGAGCCCATCTCATTTGCTACCTACTTCTACAAGACCCTATGGCATTTGCTAGGAGTTCATTGTAAATTTTCACGTGCGTGCCAAACCAGGGTCAAACCTAGAGAGTCTATAGTCTGTTAGGTTTAGGCCCAAAGAGTCCAATAAAATTCCTCTCAATAGGAATGCATAGTTGAGTCTGTGTTTTGTTAGGTGTCAGTACGAGTCTCAAAGTTCGCAGCCATTCACACAGCATGCATAAGGAGATTAGCCAAAAATCAATCTAAGTAATAATACATACAAGAAATTGACTAATTCCCGAAAGCGAGCCAAAGAATTTGATATAGAAGATTCTGTAATGATTAGGCTTAGGCCTGAACGAATCCTACTAGAAACTATTAAGAAACTACATACTCGTAGAGCTAGCCCTTTAGAGTGATAAGGAGAGTTGGCCCTAATGCCTTTGTGCTTGAGCTACCCCCGGATTATGGCATTAGCTCAACTTTCAATATCTTAGACTTAGTCAAGTATAAGAAGCCGGCAACAATACGCAGTGAGCCATTTAGACCTGACCTATCCTTTGAGAGTGAACCTGACCCTGAGTGTCCACCTCCAATTTTACCTGAGAGAGGAGAACAGATCGAACATGTCCTGGATGATCAAGCTATCACAACCCGGGGCAAAGGCTATCAACGTTACCTAGTCTGTTGGCAAGGCCGGTCGGAGTCTGATGATTCGTGGATTACCAGAGAGGACTTTTAACACCTCGACCCCGACCTTCTTGAGAGTACCAGAGCCAAACCAACCCTTACTTGACCGGGTCGAGTTCCTTTCACCCCGGTGGTGCGGGCACCAGGATTTGATAGAGGCTCCTCAACCCTCTGTGGATTTCTGATTAGGGTTCTTAGTCTATTTTTGGATCCTGTAAGAAGGCTAAAGACACTTAAGCCCGAAAAATTTGCATTCGAGTCATGTAATTAGTATCTAGTTGGTTTTAATTTTGGTTTAGTCTTGTAATTCAACAAAGTTAGTCAAGTTAAAGTCAATTGGTCCTGTAATAAGCCAAGTTGGTTCACAAGCTCAAGACAATTTGAAGATGGGTCCACAAATGAGCATTCAAGTCAAGCCTATTTGAAGAAGGGACAAGCCACTTCTCCTCCATGCTAGATTGGGTTGCCAACTCATCATTCAAAGCCTTGGAGAATGCCACATCACCAATGCCATGTCATGAGAGGCACCACATCACCAAAACTGAATTTCAATTTTAAACTCCAATGCCATGCCATAAGAAGCACTTTGGGTGGCCAAGTTTCAAGCTTCATTTCAAATTCAAGTTCCAAGTGGGCGCCCCCTTGATTCAAACAAACAACCCTCCTCACTCCACTCCACATATCAAGCCATATCACCAACGATCAAGCCTAGCATTCATGGTCGGCCAAAGCTCCATGAAGAGGAATTCAAAATTCAAGTTAGGCACCCTTGATTCATGAAGACAACCACCCCCTTTCCTCTCCCCAAAACAAGCTTGTAACTCCCTTTTTCAAATTTTGAATTCAAATGAGGACTTGGGAGCCTATAAATATGGCCCTAACTCTCATGTAAATGATGATTGTTGAATCAATGAAAATTCTGAAATTTTTCTTCTAGCCCTTGTCTTTGTGACTTGGAACTCTGAGAAAGAGTGAGCCTTTTCTTTTGAGCACGAGGGGTGTGAGGCCCTAGATATCTTCTTCTTACGAAAGACACCAACCCACCTTCACTTCACATTTGGATGCCCTTTGGAAGCACCTCCTGGATGCCTAATAAGAAGAACGCTTCTTGACCGCCACCTTCACTTCACCCCTCTCTTATTTCTTTGCTTTCCCATTCCTTCTTATTTTTTTTCTAACTCATTTCCAGGTTGCTTGCAAGTCCTTTAGGTACACGAACAAAGAAGTTGGCCTACCTTGCCTTCAGGACCATCGGACGGAAAGCTAGCAAACCCGCAAGGTCGAGGACTTGATATTCTAGGCCACATCCGTAAGTGTGAGCAAACTCGGTATCGGGCGCTTCAGAATTTTAAAAGGTTTGGACTCCCTAATCTCTTGAGTAGGGTTATTGATTTAGAGCTAAGTCCTACCAGGGTTTCTCAATCTCGGGGTCCTACCTTATCACTGTTTAGGGTCTATTTCTGCATGCTAGAGTTTCTTGACATTATGTGAATTCCTAGATCTATCCTTAGTTTGATTTCGGGAATTAGTCAATTCATTAAAACATAAAAATAACAAAGAATCACTTGAATGCATCCTGTAGTCCGCATCATCTCTGCTCCTCAGTCTTAACCTCTGTATCATGATCATCATCATCACGAACAGTAGCAGTCTCAGTGTCGGCCAAGTGGTGCTCTGCCTGCTCATCCTCCCCATCCTCATCTGAAGAGGTAGTAACTCTCTGACCTGACACCCTCTTAGACCAAACTCCCTTAACTAGATGGTAGCCCATCCTTTGAAGGAACTTTACAAAATACGTGTCAGTATGATATAGTGGATGACCGTCCTCTCCAGTCAAATATATGCTAGACTCCTGAAAAAGTAAGGTGAATATCATCCCATAGGGTAGGCAAGCCTTCACTCTCCTGGCTGCCTCCCTCATCTAAACCAACATAATGTAGGGAAGATTGAGGGCCTCTCCCTCAATCATGTGCCTTATAAATGCCATGTCCCATTTGCTCACCCAATCGAAGCGCCCGGTTCTTGGCAAAAAGATCCTACTAATATGTTGTGCAGGAGTCTCATTTCCAGTGACAGCATATTAGCCTGCACATTCCCAACACCATCCACATCTCTTCTTTCTAGGATAGTTCTTAGGGTTTTGTGCTTATCTTTTAAGACCAAATGGGTCAGACCATCAGTGGGCATCTGTAGCATATTACTCAATCAGTCCTCATCCACAATCAACCTTACTCCCTTAATAGTAAATTCTATATGATATTCTTCCAAGGTAAGGTTTTCATAAAAACTTTTCACTAGATTAGGATAAGTGATAGTGTCCAATGAGCAAAACTAGGTCCAACCTTGATTTTCTATCTAGTCTCCTATCCTCAGCCCTAATTCTTCAAGAAATGAAAACACAACTCTCCTTTTGCTAGTAATAGGGCAATTTGCCATGGAGATTACCTGTCTACAGGGTAATGGAGACTCATTCCTCTATTCTTCCTCCTGTTGCTGGCCACGGGTCGACTCTTCTTCTCTTCTCTTGGATCTTCTTTCCCTCTGAGTGCATGATTCAACACCATGAGATTGCTTAGCCACTGTCTTTCTAGGAGTCATTGCTGGTAATCGAAGATGGGAGAGGGTTTGAAGGAATGAAGGGAAGGTGGGGTAGAGATGGAGTGGTCCCTAGTTGGAATAAAAGGTTCTATTCCTTAGATAGGATTTAAAAGAAGGACTGTGCCCTAGTTTAGGTACTATGGTTTTTATATAAAAACACCTATCCCGACATCCGAGTCGGCTCGGCCAGAGCCTTGCCTATTCGAGTCAGCTCGAGCAAAAAAGGTGAGGCCACCAGGGCTAAAAGAAATTGACAGGTTGAACCCACATCACTGTGGATCACCTGTGAGTAAAATCCTGAACCTAAACCCTATTTACCATGTAAATATTTTATTTTAAATTCTATTATTTTGGTTTAGTTAGGGTAAACCCTTTTTGCCAACTGTAATTAGGGTTTTATTTATTTTGCGGTAAAACCCTTTTACCAAGTTGAGTCGAAATCCCAATTGAGTCAAACCCAATTTACCCAATTGGGATCTTAGTGGTTCAATTTAATTAGCCCTTTTTACTAACTTTAATTAGGTTTTTATTTGAAAGCCTAATTAAGTATCGTTGGTTCAATTAGTTATTAGTTGGTTAAATCATGTGGTTAGTTATTCATTGAGTCCATGTAATTAGTTTAGTCATTGAGTCCTGTATTACAAGAGGGGACCCAAGACAGCATCCCATGTGCGCCCAATTGAAGACTCAAGACAACCCATGTGCTAGCCCAAGTCACAACCTCTTCTTGGAGTCATCTTTTCAAGGATTTGGATATCAACACATGTCATGTTTGGACATGTCATTGGGACAACACCATTTAGACATTTCATTTTGGGACAAGAACACATGCCATGTCACTTTTGTTTGGACATCTCACATGCCATGTGTTTTATTATTTTTGGTCGGCCAAATGAAAGCAAAATTGGCACCACTTAATATTAAGATAAGTAAAGCAGAAGGACTCCCCAAGATGGCACCCTCCCACTCAATTTTTCATGCCAAAATGAAAAGGAGCCAGCCAAGCAATTCACTTCTTCTTGTCGCCCACTTCAAGGAGAGTTCCAAGGTGTTTGCTTACTAAAGAAAAGAAGGTTCAATGGTCTTCTACTTCAAGAGTTTCAAGCAATCAGGATGGAAGCTGCTTAAGTTCCTAGGACTCAAGAGTCTCAACAAAACTCTTAAGTCTTATTCAATCCAAACTGAAGAGTCTACTCACATACAGAAGTCCAAATCAACCCAACAAGCAAGAGTCCAAGATGCCCAGAAGTAGGACTTTAGTAGTTGTAGTCCAAGGGAGCACAAGACTAGTGTTTATGTCCCTTACATCACTGGTTAGGAGTTTATAAATACCCCACCAGCCCCCTTGTAATTCATCAATTGTTCATCAATATACAATGAAATTCTGTCAAATTTATTCCTTTGTTGTGTGCATCGTGTGGTGTGAGGCCCTTCCTTTATTCTATGCAACATTACGGGGTGTGAGGCCCTATTTATCTAGCCGTTAAGAAATCCAAATCCACCATTTCTAAACCCTCCTTCCTTTCATTCTTTCCTTTCTATTGCTACTTTTAATTCATGTTTCTTTCTTTGTTGAATGTTACAGGTGAACAGGAATCAAGATCAGGTGTTCTTGCCATAGAACAGGCATCGTGCAGAAGATCGAAGCTTAGAAGCAAGATCTTGAAATCCTATCGCTACGATCTTGAGAGTCCTGCCAGATCTACATCGAGAGAGCAATCTTTGTTAGTACAACTGAACTTTTTCCATCTCATAATTTCTGACTCATTGAATAGATGCTAGTTTATGATGGTTTCTCAACCACCATGTCCTGTTTTTTTTTAATTGCTTTATAGGTTTACTTGTGCGGGTAATTGAATTAGTTTGCTTCACCATCTCCTTTGAAGTCTTCTTTAAAATCTAAAAAAAAAAAAAAATAGTTTCTGATTTTCTCTATTAATTAGTTATTAATTTCAATAATTTAGTTTTGGTTTTTGTCCCGCATCAATTTTGGAATCAGAGCACGGTTAAACTAGGGGTTTAATCGCTCTTATGCTGAAATTTGTTTACAACTTTGTTCTCTTTAAGTACTCAGATCGGGTGCTTCACCATGGCCGTCCGGTCATAGGAAAAATAAGGGATCCAAGACTCTCACAACCATTCAAATAGGATTTCCTATGGAATGTAGGGGTGCCGCTGTGAATTGACCCTTGAAGAAGAAAACAAAGAGATAGGCATCTTTAGATTTTAATTTCTGTATCTCGGCTATTTTAGTACATAGTCTATCATTTTAATTATTTCTATCTATAAGTAACTCATAAAAATCTAATTTTTATTTTTCTACATTTTCTATAATTGAGAGTATTTTTCAGAATTTTCTTATGAATTATTTCGATATGTAGATTTTCTTCCTACCGAAATACTACCTAAGAACAGTTCTGCCCTGTTTTTCAGCAAAGCTAATTTCAGCAAGTTTAGGGTTCTTTTGGTAAAATCTTTACATATTTTAATATTTCCTGCATATTAGATACTTATCTACAGAATATATCCTTGTTAAAAAAAAAATTAATTATTTCATTTTCTTCTATTTTTGCTTATTTGCATATTAGGGTTTCATCTTGTGTATGCATCATTTAAACCTAATCTTAAGGGCATTCAATATCTACATAAGGGAGGGATTTCATCACCCTTCCTTAGCCCACAATCACCACCTTTGCA
This sequence comes from Areca catechu, assembly GCA_021397845.1. Taxonomy (NCBI): domain Eukaryota; kingdom Viridiplantae; phylum Streptophyta; class Magnoliopsida; order Arecales; family Arecaceae; genus Areca; species Areca catechu. The sequence continues at coordinate 129,178,204 of CM038052.1, read as the reverse complement.
TCAGTCCTAATCCTAATTAAAATCCATTAGACTTAATTGCTCTAGTGAGCTATGGACACACAACAGGTCAGGTTCTAAGTATTGTGTGTAAGTTAGTGCACCCAATCCTCTGATTATCACTTGAACCTGGTATCTAAGGCTAGAGGTCTAGAGGCAAACGCCCTAAGCGGTTTCATGGTTTTTAATTAGGACCCTGCGAGAGCAGGGAGAGCCTCCCACGACCCCACCTCTTACCTGACTAGTGGACAGGATAATTATTGAATTGGCTGTAATTTGAGCTGACCCATTCTACTTGAGCTCTAGGTCTAGAAAACCCTAGTCCGAGTCTTGTCTGTGTGATTGCATTGCATGGCAACTAGGTTAGGCACACCCTATTAGTCTCACCCAAACCCAACCCAGTTTGACCATGGAGTCCACTATGGAAACCTTCCTTAGGACCTTCACTGAACAATGTACCCAAATAAACCATAAGTTTGATCGACTGGATCAACAATTAGGGAACCTAGAGAAAACCCATAAGACCTATCCTAAACCCAAATTTGAAATACTCCCTGACCCATTCCTAGAACCCAACCCTAAGAGAGCCCCACACCAGGACCCAATCTGGGAGAATAACCATAGGAGACTCAATTATGATTTCATAAACTAGGATGAGAGAGCAACTAGGTATATTAGTTTACCAGCACCTACTTTTGGTGGCGATCTTGATTTTGAGGATTACCTTAATTAGGAAAGAGCTATGGCTGAGTATTTTGCTTGGGATATAATGTCAAAAAAAATAAAATATAAGTTTGCTAAAACCAAGTTAGTTTACCAGGCTAGAACCTATGGGGATAAGTTTTAAAGGATGATTAGACTACAAGTAGAAATCCCCATAACTACTTGGAGAGCCATAAAAAGCAAGCTTAGAGAAATGTACCTTCCTGCACCCTACCATCAGGGATCCTATGAACCCAAACTATACGAACCCAGATCTATAACCCATAGATCCAAATCCATATCCTATGAACCCATAGAACCCATAACACCTAAGTATCAATCAAGTATTAGTCATATTCCACTTAGTCAACCTGAACCTACTAGGTTCAGTGCACCTAATCAAAATCCTGGAGCCAGCCAGTTGCCCTTAACCGACCTACTCCTACTACCCCATTGCTTCACAAAGATAACATTGAAGAAGAAATGTATGAGGCTGAGGTGAACTTAGTGGATGAGTATGATGGAGAAAAGGAAATACATATGGCTGACCTAAAATTACCTGACCCGGTAGGACCCAGACTAAATCCAACCTAGAGATAGCTAACCTTGACCATACCTAGACTAAAGCCATATTGGAAGTACAAGTGGATAAAGAGATCCATGAGGAGTCTAACCCTACTACTAGGACCTTACTTGAGAAAACATTAGAAGAGAATCAAGCCATAGAGCCTAGTTTTGAATTTCATGAACCTAAAGTAATCATTGAGGACTTGATTTTCCCAAACTAGCACCCTCGGAAAGAGTTCATCCCATTAGTCCCAATTGAAGATCTTTTTCCAGAAATTACTAATTCATCCTTCCATAAGGCTAACCTTTATGTGACCCAATGTCCAACCCTTAAGGTTAACCCTATTAGTCTAGGACTAATCCATGAGCCTTTTTCTTATTTCCTACCCTACCAAGTTATCCCCGAATCCACTTCCTATTTTCTACCCTTTCCTGAGATTTTCAATATTTCTAGGACCATTAGATTACATTTTATAGAGGTTAGCATATTACATACATTCATTGAGCATGTTAGATTTGCCATTTATTTCTAGAGAACATTACGGCATCTATTAGGAATTCATGCTAAATTTTCATCAACATGTCATACATTAACCAAGGGTAATTTTAAAAGAAGACTCAAGGAGTACAAAGAAGGAGACTTTGTAATGGTTAGACTACGACTAGAATGGTTCCCACCTAGAACCATGAAAAAGTTACATGCCCATAGTAATGGACCTTACAAAGTGATTAGAAAAATAGGATCTAATGCCTATGTGCTCGAGTTGCTACCTGAACTAGGCATTAGCTCTACTTTCAACATTTCAGACCTTATCGAGTATAGGGAGCCAATGTTGATTCCTAGTGAGCCATTTGGGCCTAACCCTGTCCTTGAGAGAGAACCAACCCAAGTGTGTCCACCTGCCATACCACCAGCCCAGAAAGACAAGATCGAACAAATCTTGGATGACAAGATCATCGCTACGCGGAGCAAAGATTACCAGTGATATCTAGTTCGTTGGTAAGGACGACCTGAGTCTGATGATTCTTGGATCACCAGAGAGGACTTGCAGAGAGTTGCCCCTAACTTTCTAGAGTATTATAATAGTGGAATTAACCCATACTTGACAGGGTCAAGTTCCTCCCACCCAAGAAAAATTGGTGCGGCACCAAGGCTAAAAGAAATCGACAGGTTGAACCCACATCCCTGTGGATCACCTGTGAGTAATACCCTAAACCCAAACCCTATTTATCATATAAATATTTTATTTTAAATTATGTTATTTTGGTTTAGTTAGGATAAACCCTTTTTACCAACTATAATTAGGGTTTTGTTTATTTTGGGGTAAAACCCTTTTTACCAAGTTGAGTCGAAACCCCAATTGAGTCAAACCCTATTTACCCAATTGGGATCTTAGTGGTCCAATTTAATTAACCCTTTTTACCAACTTTAATTAGGTTTTTATTTGAAAGCCTAATTAAGTACGATTGGTTCAATTAGTTATTAGTTGGTTAAATCATATAGTTAGTTATTCATTGAGTCCATGTTATTAGTTGAGTCATTGAGTCCTGTATTACAAGAGGGGACCCAAGATAGCATCCCATATGCACCCAATTGAAAACTCAAGATAACATGTGCTAGCCCAAGTCACAATCTCTTCTTGGTGACACCTTTTCAAGGATTTGGACATCAACACATGTCATGTTTGGACATGTCATTGGGACAACACCATTTAAACATTTCATTTTTGGACAAGAACACATGCCATGTCACTTTTGTTTGGACATCCTACATGCCATGTATTTTATTATTTTTGGTCGGCCAAATGAAAGCAAAATTGGTGCCACTTAATATTAAGATAAGTAAAGCAGAAGGACTCCCCAAGATGGTGCCCTCCCACTCAATTTTCCACACCAAAATGAAAAGGAGCCAGCCAAGCAATTCACTTCTTCTTGTCGCCCACTTCAAGGAGAGTTCCAAGGTGTTTGCTTACTAAAGGAAAGAAAGTTCAATGGTCTTCTACTTCAAGAGTTTCAAGCAATCAGGATGGAAGCTGCTTAAGTTCCTAGGACTCAAGAGTCTTACCAAAACTCTTGAGTCTTCTTCAATCCAAACTGAAGAGTCTACTCACATACATAAGTCCAGATCAGCCTAACAAGCAAGAGTCTAAGATGCCCAGAAGTAGAACTCTAGGAGTTGTAGTCCAAGGGAGCACAAGACTAGTGTTTGTGTCCCTTACATCACTGGTTAATAAATACCCCACCAGCCCCCTTGTAATTCATCAATTATTCATCAATATATAATGAAATTCTATCAAACTTTATTCCTTTGCTGTGTGCATCACAGGGTGTGAGGCCCTTCCTTTGTTCTATGGAACATCACGGGGTGTGAGGCCCTATTTATCCAACCATCAAGAAATCCAAATCCACCATCTCTAAACCCTCCTTCCTTTCATTCTTTCCTTTTTAATGCTTCTTTTAATTTGTGTTTCTTTCTTTGTTGAGGGTTACAGGTGAACAAGAATCAAGATTAGGTGTTCTTGCCTTGGAACCAGCATCGTGCGGATGATCGGAGCTCGAAAGCAAGATCTTGAAATCCTGTCGCTACGATCTCGAGAGTCCTGCCAGATCTATATCGAGAGAGCGATCTTCATTGGTATAACTGAACTTTTTCCATCTCATAATTTATGACTCATTGAATAGATCCTAGTTTACAGTGGTTTCTCAACCACCAGGTCCTATTTTTTTTAGTTTCTTTATAGGTTTACTTGTGCGGGTAATTGAATTAGTTTCATTCGCCGTCTCCTTTGAAGTCTTCTTTAAAATCTAAAAAATAAAAAAAATAGTTTCTAATTTTTCTCTGTTAATTAATTATTAATTTCAGTAATTAAGTTTTGGTTTCTGTCCCACATCAAAAAACTCTCAAAAAGGTTTTAAAAGACTCTAAAAAGGTTTCTAAAGATAGTGGCACAATAGGTAAGGTGGTCATTGTCCTTAAATTGATGAAGGAGGTCTTTTAGATAATTTTTCTTAATTTAGAAGAAATTAGGTCAAAAAATTCTAAAAAGGGTCACATAATCCTAATTCTCCTCTAATCATTTGAAATCTTTCTTCATTAAGTGGCTTAGTAAAGATGTTAGCAAGTTGGTTTTCTGTTAGAATGAATTCAAGTTCAATTTCTCCATTTTGTACATGACCCCTAATAAAGTAATGTCTAATTTCTATATGTTTTGTTCTTGAATGCTGAATTGGATTTTTTGTCAGATTAATAGCACTTGTGTTATCACATTTGATAGAAATTTTTGCTTGAATAATACCAAAATCTTCTAGTTGTTGCTTAATCCACAACACTTGTGCACAACAACTCCTTGCAACCACGTACTCTGCCTCAGTAGTGGATAGTGTTGCAGAGTTTTGTTTCTTACAATGCCATGAGATTAAGTTCAACCCTAAAAACTAGCAAGTACCGCTAGTGCTTTTTCTATCAATTTTACATCCACCATAATTAGCATCAAAAAATCTAATTAAATTTAATAAAGATTGCTTAGAATACCATAGACCAAGATTACTTATTCCTTTTAGATATTTTATGATTCTTTTAATAGCAAGTATATGTGATTCTTTAGGATTTGATTGAAATCTAGTACATATATACATATTGAACAAGATATCATGCCTACTAGCTATTAAATATAATAGTGATCCAATCATACCTCGATAAAGCTTTTGATCAATGTTGCCGCCATCTTCATCTTTATCTAATCTACAGGAGGGGCTTATGGGTGTGCCATTTCTTTGGATGACTCCATACCAAACTTCTTGATGATCTCCTTGATGTACTTTGCTTAGTTGATAAAAATTCCTTCCTTTGTTTGCTTAATTTGGAATCCAAGGAAGTAGGTTAATTCACCCATCAAGCTCATTTCAAATTCATCTTACATTAACCCAGCAAATTCTCAACATAGATCTTTATTAGTTGCACCAAAAATAATGCCATCTACATAAATTTGTACAACAAACATATCATTCTCTTTTTCTTAATAAATAATTTTATATCTACATTGCCTCTAACAAAGTCATTTTCAAGTAAGAACTTGCTCAATCTATCATATCATGCTCTAGGTGCTTGTTTTAATCCATACAATGCTTTATTAAGTTTAAAAACATAATTTGGAAGAGCATGATTTTTAAAACCTGGTGATTGTTCTATAAAAACATCTTCTGAAATAAATCCATCCATTCAAAAATGCATTTTTTACATCCATTTGAAATAATTTGAAATCCATGTAGCAAGCAAATACAAGTCATAATCTAATGGCTTCCAATCTTGCTACTGGTGCATAAGTTTCATCAAAATCTATTCCTTCTTATTGATTGTATCATTTAGCAACTAATCTTGCTTTATTTCTAATTACTTTTCCTTGTTCATCCAACTTATTCCTATAAACCCATTTAGTTCTATTACAGGATGATTTGAGGGTCTGTTCACTAAGGTCCATACATTATTTCTTTTAAATTGGTTAAGTTCTTCATGCATGGACATCATCCAATTAGGGTCATTTTCAGCTTCTTCTATACTATGTGGTTCTACTTGTGAGACAATTGCTAGAAAGTCATGCTTCTCTAAGTGATGACCTAGTCCTAACACCTTGTGAGGATCACCTATGATCAAATCTCTAGGGTGTGAAGTTACATAACTCCATTCTCTTGGTAGATTACCATGATCTATACTTACCATTTCTTCTCCTTCTTGAGTTGGTTTGTCCTTCAAGCTCATATCTTCCATTGCTTGATCAAGTGTACCTGCATCATTATCTATATACTCTTTTTTTCTAAAAAGTGAGAGGTTAGATTCATCAAAGATAATATGAACAAATTCTTCTACTGTTACTATCCTTTTATTAAAAACTCTATAAGCTTTGCTATTGATTGAATAACCCAGAAATATAGCTTCATCAAATTTAGCATCAAATTTTTCTAGGTTATACTTTCCATTGTTTAACATAAAGCATTTACAACCAAATACATGAAAATAATGAATGTTTGGTTTTTTGTCATTCCAAAGTTCATAGGGGGTTTTCTTCAAAATCGGTATTATCAAAACATGGTTCAAAATATAGCAAGCAATGTTCACAGCTTCTGTCCAAAAGTACCTTGAAAGATTGCCTTCATATAATATTTTTCGGGCCATCTCTTCCAATATCCTATTCTTCCTCTCTACAATACAATTTTGCTATGGTGTTCTAGGAGCAAAGAAGTTGTGATCAATGCCATGCTTAGTGCAGTAATCATCAAAATATTGATTTTCAAATTCTGTGCTGTAATCACTCCTAATAGAAATAACTGAAAGATTTTTCTTGTTTGAGACTTTCTTGTAAAATTTTTGAAAAACTTTAAAAGCTTCATCTTTATGTGCAATAAATAAAATCCAAGTAAATCTCAAAAATCATCTACTATCACAAGTCCATATTTTATACCACCTAGACTTGTGGTCCTAGTTGATCCAAATAGGTCCATGTGTAGTAGCTCTAGTGGTCTAGAAGTGAAAACCATATTTTTTTTTTAAAACTTCTCCTAGTTTGTTTACCTAATTGGCATGCATCACAAACATGTTCAAAATCAACTTTGAATTTTGGTAAACCTCTAACTAGATTTTTGAAAATCAATTTAGATATAGTATACATGCTAGCATGACCTAATCTCCTATGCCAAAGTAAGCTAAACTCCTTGATTTTAGCATTCATTGCCTCAAGACTTGTACTACTAGACATGGCTAGATCATTCAAATCTACCACATATATGTTTCCAAGTCTATGTCCAATGAGCTTAGTGCTAGAATCAAGTTAGTTATAATGCACATTGAAGATTCAAAGATAACCTTGAAGCCTCTATCATATAATTGACTAATACTTAATAAATTGTACTTCAATTTGTCAACTAGCAATACATTTTAAATAAATATGGAAGGGGTAATTCTGATCTTACCAATGCCAATTATCTTTTCCTTGCTATTGTCACCAAAAGTGACCATTCCTCCATCCTTCATCTTTAGGGTGATGAATTGTTCCTTGTCACCCATCATATGTCTTGAACAGCCGTTATCCAGATACCATCTTTTCTTTGTGTTCTGGGCTGCAAGACATTCCTTATCTTCAAAACCCATTAGACATATGTTTGCTATTTTTATGGTCTTTTCTTCTTCATTTGAAGTTGATTCCTCGCTGTCGCTCCAAGTTGCAACCATTGCTTTCTCCTTCTTCTTCTTATATGCTTTCTTCAAGTTTGGACAATCTGATCTGAAGTACCCCGATTACTTGCATTCAAAGCAAATGGGCTGTTGCTCTTTATCCTTTTCTTTTTTCTTTTCCTTATCTTTGTTGTATTCTCCTTTTCTATGAAACCTCCTCCAGTATCTTCCCTTTTTCTTGTCCATAAACTTCTTGAATCTCCTCACTACTAGTGCGATATCTTCATCTTCTAGTTCATCTTTGGAGGAGGCGCTTTCTTCATCAATTTCTTTTTCTTGTTTCTTCAACTCTGCAGCAACTTTGAAGGCAATTGACTTCTTTTTCTTGATGTCATCTTCATTTCTATGCTGCATAGTGAGCTCATGTGTAATCAGGGAACCCAATAGTTCATCCAATGGTAATGTATTGAGGTCCTTGGCCTCTTGAATTGCAATTACTTTCGGGTCCATTTATCTGGAAGTGATCTTAAATCTTTTGCACGAGATCTGCATTGAAATATATCCTGCCAAGACTCTTTAAACTGTTAATAATATCTATAAAATGTGAGAACATGATAGATATAGTCTCATTCAGTTCCATCTTAAATAGTTCATAGCTATGTACAAGAAGATTAATTTTAGATGTTTTCACTTGAAAAGTTCCTTCATGGGTTACCTCAAGTTTATCCCAAATTTTCTTAACTAAATTACAAGTAGAAATTTGGTTAAACTCGTTTGCATCCAAATCATAATATAATAGATTCATGGCTTTGGCATTCAGCTCACCCATTTTCATGTCATGTTCATCCCATTCCTCTTCAGGTTTTGGGACATCCATGCCATCAACTTTCTTCGTGCATGTGTGAGGTCCTTTTAGAATCATTTTTCATAATTGAAAGTCTACTACTTGAATGTAGATTTTCATTCGGGCTTTCTAGTATATGTAGTTAGTGCTTGTGAACAGTGGAGGTCTATTTATGGATTGGCCTGCAACCAAAGAGATACTTATGGGATTTTCCATTTATCTTTACTCTTAAGTAAATTCAGAGACATTGCGCTGATACCAATTGTTGCCCATATGGCTTACCCAAGAGGGGGGGGTGAATTAGGTATTTAATTTTTTCTCAAATATGTGCTCCTTCTAAAATAACTTAGTATGGCGAGTGCTGTGAGTTAGATAACTAATGCGGAAGCAAATTAGAAGCATAAGAAACATAATCACAAACATTGCAAATTTAGAGTGTTCAAAGCAATCTCGCTCCTACATCCACTATCCAAGATACCACTTGAGATTTTCACTATATTCACCCTCGGAATATAACTGGATTATTTTCACGGGCTCATAATCAAAAACCCAAACTTGGTTTTATCTGGGCTCACCAAAAACCCAAACTTAGTTTTATCTCGGGCTCACCAAAATCCCAAAATAATGTTAGTTTTAATGGGCTCATTAACAACCCACATTTGATTTTAAAAGGCTCACCAATAACCTATACAAATCCCAAGTTACAACCCCTACTGTACTTGGAACAACTCAAATAAAGAGTATGAAAACAAAGCAACTCTATGACAAATCGATCATTGTCAGATGGTTATAGTTGTAGCTTTTAAGAAGCCCTATTGATTGCTCTTTGAATGCTCTTCAAGGCTTCTAGCTTCTTCAATAAATGCCTCATGAAATCAGATAAAAATTTGGTGTGGTCTTGAGTGCTCTCTGAATGCTCTTTCAAAAACTCATTAATTTCTCATTCCTTTCTTCAAAAGTGGTTCCAATCCCTCATAAATAGTCCCTTTAACTGAATTCAAGTGGATATAGCCATTATAGACCATTGGGATTCGAAATATGACCATTGAAAACCATTTTGGATTCAAAAAAATAGTTCTGGAACTAGCCGTTACTCACCTGGAATTGGACTTCGAATCAGCTCAGATTTTTAGATAGGTCAAAACATTACTCTGGTCGAGTCGGCTCTTCTTCTTTGAGTCGGCTCACTTGGCTAGTTCTTCAAAACTAAAAACATGTAAACTCTGGAAGAGTCGGCTCGTCTATACTTGAGTCGGCTTGGTTGTCAGTCTGAGGAATCTTCACTCTGGTCGAGTCGGCTTAAGTTCTCAGAACTTTAGAAGTTGAACTCTGCCCGAGTTGACTCTTCACTCTCGAATAGGCTCAAATATCTGCATGCCAGAAAACTGAGTGCTGTGCCAAACTTCGAGTTGACTCTCCTGTGATGAGTCGGCTCTTACAACTTAGGTCGAAAACTTTCCAAACTTCTTAGATTTCTTCTAGAGACTTCCAATTAACTCCAAAAGCTCTCCAACTCCATCAAAGCTAAATCTAAGAGATTTAAGCTAGAAAAATACATAGAGATAGCCCATTTTCATAAATACATAAAAGATATTTCTTTGGGCTCTTCATTACATAATACATTTCAATAAACTTATTGTACACCAAGGTTGTAGGAAGAGTGGATTTTCATTAAAGACATCCTACAAAAACTTAAAAAATATTTGAAAATAGTTAGTAATCAAATGCATGCTCCAATATTTTGTTATCATCAAAATTATTCCAGGGGTCAACACCTTATTCCCTAATTTCACAAAGGTCTGTAGGATGTTAGTCCTACGCCAATCCTCTTGTGTCTTAGTTTGGGCTAGGTTGCACCTAACAACACCCAGTAGGTCTGATGACTCAACTACTTCCTCATCTCCCTCATATTCTTCCATTAGGTTCTCTCCAGCTTCATATACCTCCTCCACAAACTCATTAATGGGTTCAGGGGATTCTTCTTCTAGCTCACCTATGTGAAGGGATCGGGTTGGGCATTGGCTAGCATAATGTTCCACCTTATGACATTTGAAATAAGCATTATTGTGGTTGGGATTAGGGTTTCTCTGGACCTCTGGTGCCTTACCCTTGTCATCTCTAGGGGTCAATGGGTTGCTAGAGCTAGGTCGGCTTGGGTTGGGGTTGGGTCGGCTTGGGTTAGGGTTGGGTCAGCCCGTGTATACTTGGCAAGGACTTGGTCTTGGAATAGGGGCACTAGTCCTAATGGGCTCAAGTCGATGGGTTATGGGCCCCCTCTGAAACCTCCCATAGTCCCTAGCTATCTGGTAGGCCTACTCTAGATCACAGACCTCCCTCAAAAATAGCTCTCTTGAGATATCATCATGAAGTCCAGCCCTAAACCTAGACAGGGTCATAAATTTAGACTCGTCTATGCTACACCTCATGGCAAACTCATTAAATTTGGCTACATGCTCAGACACAATCCTATTTCTCTGACTTAACCTCGGCCATTGGACTAGGAGTCTTTGATGGTAGGATTCAGGAAGGTAATTATCCCTAAGTTTTAGCTTCAGGGCTCTCCAGGTGACTATGGGAAGTTCTCCTTATTGTTTTATGTGCTCAACATTCTCCCAGTATAGCTTAGCCTGCCGAACTAACCTGAGCTTGGAAAATTTGCACTTCCTCTCCTCACTCATCTCCTACCATTCAAAATATTGGTCCATGTCTTCTTCCCAATCTATGTAGACCTTAGGATCAAGACTGATGGGTTTCTTTAGGATCTTATAGCATAAAAAAACATTGGATTTCAAAAATTTTTACATGAAAACCCTAATCGACTAGAAACCCTAATCCCATGATCCCCTTATTCACTACAATTAATGAGTCACAAATTAGGGTTATGAAGAATACCTAGAATGTTGATTCCCACTTCTTTCCACTAGGCTCACAAGTGCAAGCCCTCCAACGATGATCCACACAGGAATTGGCCCAAGGAAGAACTCCTATGACAGTTGCTTGCTTGACTAGGACACCTTCTCACAGCCTTTGGACTTTCTCCTTCTCTGGACACCCTACCCTCCTGTAGGGCACTTTGAGCACTCTCTAAATCCACTCTTGGATCTAGGATAGCCCTCCTATATCTCACACTAGGCTCTTGTCTTAAAACTAAGCCTTGTCCTTGAAGAAAAAGCCTTGTCTTAAAAAGACAAGCTTTATCTTAAAAAGGAGGGAGGGAGAGAGACAGTTGGTATTTCTTCTAATGAAAAGTATGTTCTGAAACATCAAAATACCGTGCATATTTATATAGTGAAGAGGGGCATGTGATATTCCCATTGAATATCTTATCAGATAAGATTTTTCAAGACCAAAGAGAAGTGCTCTGATTGAATTATCTTATCTTGATAAGTCTCTTCATGCGCCTAGGTGCATAACTGCGTCCCTTCCATTTTCCAGACATATTTCCCACTTGCCACATGGCAAGTACCGGTCATTAGGAGGCCAAGAGCTATCTCTTCAATTTCTAAAAGTTGGAGAAATTGAAGAGTTATGATAGTAGAAGACTCTGCTACTAGATAGCGCACCAAATGAAGGGACGCGTCCCTTCATGCACGCACGGTTCCTTCCATGCAATTTTAATGCCATCTCCACTTGTTTGACCGATCAAATAACTCCAAGAGGCATGGGAATAAGTGCCAAGAGGGGGCCCACTTGAATCAGCCAGAGTGATTCATCTTCAGAAGGACTCTTGGTCCTTTCTGTGCTCCCTTTTCTTGGCGCGTGCACATATGCGCCCAAGAGTCCATGTCGACTTGGACTCTAGTCCAAGTGGCATTACATGTCTAAATAAATTAGGGAAAATCCTGACATAGGTTGTCTTAATTAAGACACAACCCAATTTAAGTCTTTCTTAAATTGGTTAATTAAATTAGTAAGCAACTGGACCCAAATCGATTGGGTTACGAATTGGGTTAGCCTACACATGCTAGTGTACAATCTGGCTAACCAATTAGGATCTCATGATCCTAATTAAATTATGATTGACTTTCTTGGTCAACTCCCTAATGTGTGTGACCCTTTGGGTTCCACATCTAGCCAATAGTAGATCTAGGTTCAAGCAGATTCGAACCAATCGAACCTGATTGACCTAATTAGGTCAAATTGAGCTGACCTACGTTGCCAATTCGAACTATCCATCGAATTGACTCATGAAACCAATCTAACTGGTTCATGAAAACCTACAAGACATGATTGACATCTAGCAATATGTTATGCCTATCTGAAAGATGAGGAATTTGGTGGAAAGTACCAAAATCACTTTCAGTAGAAAGTTACCGTGCAATTCAATCTTTCGATCTCCCTTTATCCTGAATAAGTAATAGGTATGGATATTGTCAAATCCTAGCACTTAATCATTTCGAATCTCTATTCGATAATGAAGACTTTGCTGATGACTGATTAAAAACCACTTCTAATCTCATCCTGCTTTGATCAAAGACTTCCTGAGTCATTAATCGAAAAGATTACTTGGGATAACAATTCCTCTTACTAGGAATGATCGATTCTTTGTTGGTCCACTCACATCCTTCATATACCTTCCACCATATTCGAGAACATCCCAATATGACTCAATGTCATGAATGAGTATGAACCAAAACATGGCTTAGTGTGCATAAAGTACCATGGTGACCTCAGGTCTAAAGATTACTTACACAACTCCCACTATGAGAACTATCTATTGACAAGTAATAAGACTTCCATAAGATAGTCTCGGTATGGATCAGTTCAGTGAATTCATACCCTAATGAGCACCCTTATCCTTGTATTAGTGTCTCTACATAAGTGGCTATGAGACCAACCACCCTCTCCATTGAGCATACATAGGATAAGCTAGTCTTTCCAGAAGCATCGATCCCCGAATCGATGATCCGACGACTAGAAATATTTTAGATTAGGGTTTATAAGAACTTAGATCTCACCGTTATGATCTCTATCATAACCTTAATTCCATTGCCCTAACCTATAGGATTCATCATAATCTTTAAGTAAGACACAGCAGTAAGATGAAACAAAAATGCCTTTAATAATATAATAATGTCATACAAGAGTTGAAAGATTACAAAAATGCCCTTACAAAGATTGACTTTTAGGGCACTTTTCTTTCAATCTCCCACTTGCACTAAAGCCAATCGCCCTTGTATTTTATACCCATACAATCTAAGTGGCGATCAAACTGCTGCTTGGGTAGAGCTATGTGAATGGATCTGCTATATTATTTTTTGTATCAACCCGTTCGATGACAACATCTTGTCATCGAATGACGTGGAAGCATCTTAGGATGTTCTTGGGCTTATTATGAGACCTTGGTTCCTTAACTTGCATAACAACTCCATCGATTATTTTATAGTAGGAACCACATCAAATTTATGATAAATTTCTTCATTCACATAGCTTCCCTTATGGCTTCACTTTCAGCTATGTACTCTGCCTACTCACTAAACCACCATATAGGATGAAGACATACCCTGATATGAATTTGCTATCATCTGGATCTGATTGAAAACTAGAATTCGTATATCCTTCTAGTTTGAACTCCGATACTCCATATACAAGAAAAATATCTTTTGTCCTTCTTAGATACTTAAGAATATTTTTCACAGCTTTCCAATGATCCTCTCCTGGATCTGCCTGGAACCTGCTAACTATGCCTAAGGCATAAGCAACATCAGGCCTGTACATAGCATGGCATACATAATTGATCCTATAGTTGAAGCATAAGGAATCATAGCCATCCTTTCTCTTTCTTCTGTTATCTTTGGCGACATTTTCTTAGAGAGATGTATGCCTTAACTCATAGGTAAGTAACCCCTCTTACTTCCATCCATGTTGAATCTCTTCAATACTAAGTCAATGTACCTGGATTGGGATAAGCCTAGCATCCTTTTACATCTATCTCTATAGATCCTTATACCCAGTATATAGGATGCTTCTCCCAAATCCTTCATGGAATACTTTGATGATAGCCAAGTTTTAACCGATTGTAATATTAGGCTATCATTTCCAATGATTAGTATGTCATCAACAAACAAGACCAAGAAAACAAGTGCACTCCCACTTGTCTTCTTATACACACATGGTTCATATACATTCTTGACAAAACCAGATTCCTTGATAGTTTCATCAAAGTGGATATTCCAACTCCTCGATTCTTGCTTTAGTCCATAAATGGACTTCTTTAGCTTGCATACTTGGTTTGGTCTCCCACTTGAGATAATATCCTTTGGCTGTGTCATATAGACTTCTTCCTTAAGATTTCCATTGAGGAAAGCAGTCCTTACATCCATCTGCCAGATTTCATAATCATGGTATACTGCTATGGCAAGCAATATCCGAATGGACTTGAGCATGGCTACTGGTGAAAAGGTTTCATCATAGTCAATGCCATATTTTTGTCTAAAACCTTTTGCCACCAGTCTGGCCTTGTAGGTTTCTACTTGACCATCTACTCCTATCTTCTTCTTGAAGATCCATTTACACCCTATTGGGTTAATTCCTTCAAGTGGATCTACCAAGGTCCAAACTTGATTGGAATACATGGAGTCCATTTCAGACTTCATGGCACTTAGCTATTTGTCAAAGTCTTTTCTCTCGATAGCTTCCAAATTGGTTACAGGATCATTATCCTGAATGATACTGGCCTCATTGTCATCCTCGATGACAAAACCATATCTGATAGGTGCTCCCCGCACCCTCTCTGACTTTCGGAGAGGAGGTGTGTGTTGTGGTTGTTCCTGATCTACAAGAACTTCTAGTTAAAGGGATTTCATTCGAAGACTCTTCAAGTTGTTGATCTTGTTCTTCACTTAGTTCAAGTATTGATTCACTACTTCTTTCTTGGATGAATTCTTGCTCTAAGAATATAGCATGTCTACTGACAAATACCTTTTATTTAGTAATATGATAAAAGAGGTATCCAACACCCTCTTTTGGATAACCAACAAACCTACATTTGTCTGCCCTAGTGCTTAACTATGACCAAAATTATTCTTGACATAAGCATAGCAACCCTAAATCTTTAAGTACTTAAGATTTGGTCTTTTGCCATTCCATAACTCATATGGAGTGCTAGACACTGACTTAGATGGTACCCTTCAAAATATAGGCAGCATTTTTCAAGGCATGTCCCCTAGAAGGAAATGGAAAGATCTATTCAGCTCATCATGGACCTTACCATGTCTAACAAGGTGCAATTTCTCCTTTCTGCCATGCCATTTAATTGGGGTGTATAAGAAGGGGTCCATTTAGAGATTATACATTTGTCCTTAAAATGGTTTAGAAACTCACCAGATAAGTATTCACCTCCTTGATTAGAACGAAGAGTTTTAATACTATCCAGTTTGTTTTTCAACCATACTTTGATACTCTTTAAACTTATTAAAGGCTTCGGACTTGTGTTTCATTAGATACACATGACCAAACCTAGATAAATCATCAATAAATATGATGAAGTAAGAGTATCCACCTCTGGCCTGAGTTATCATAGGCCCACACACATATGAATGCACAAGACCTTATAACTTAGTTGCAATGTCCCCATGTCTAATGAATGAAGACTTGGTCATTTTACCTTTGAGACAAGACTCACAAGTTCCTAATGATTGAAAATCATAAGGGTCAAAGTAATTATCTTTGACTAACTTGTTTACTCTTGACTCGCTTATATAACCTAACCGGCAATGCCAGAGAAATGTGACATTGAATTATCTCTCTTTCTCTTTTATCAACAAGTAATATTTCATTATTGAGTTCTAATGTCAGAAGACCATTAATAAAATAACCATGTCTGAATATTTTATTGCTATGAAGAATAGAGCAGCCACTGCTCTTTACACTTATTTCATATCTTTGTTATAATAACAAGGGTATTGAAATAATGTTTCTTACAATATTCGGTACATAGTAAATTCTTCCAACTTTAAAATATAACTCGAAGGTAATAATAGAAGATAGGTGTCCATAGCTTCAGCACACATGGCTACACCACTTGCACCATATAGCTTGAAGTCACCTTTCTTTAAGCTTCTAATTTTGTAGAGTCCCTGCAATGACTTGCAGATATGAGACCCACATGCGGTATCCAATACCCATGAATTAGAAATGGAAGCACTCAATCATAATTTTATTTGTATCATGTACAAACCTTTTGTTGCCCAGAAATAGAGCCCAAGAGGGGGGGTGAATTGGGTCTTTTAAAAAATTAACACAATAAAATGAAGGTCCAGTGGTGCTTGTGAGCAATAATAAATTTGATGCAAGATGATAGCAATAATTAAAGAGTACGAGAGGAAAAGAGCAATCACACACAAACACAAAGTTTATAGTGATTCGGTACAAACCTAGCACCTACATCCACTCCCCAAGCCACCCTTGGAAATTCTACTATAATCCACACCAGATTACAGTTGACTTGTTTTTCACAAGGCTCACAAGTCAAAACCTAAGTTGGTTTTGTCACCTAGGCTTACCAACAAACCTAAATACTTGTTTTGTCTTTGGGCTCACGAGTTAACCCTAGTTGGTTTTGTCCCTTTGGCTCACCAACAAACCATAATAACCTTCTTTCAAGACACCCTTGAAAGCAAGGTCAAATCATAATTAAAACAGATATGAAATTTAAAAGCTACAACAAACTCTCTTTAAGAGTAGATTAGAATCTTTGAAGCTCAAAAGGATGCTTTGTCTTCACTCTTCTTTAAGGTGCCTCTTTTTGGAATGAAGTAAGGATGATCTAGTAGGCTTTTCAGTGGAATCAAGCTAGAAGAGACTTTTTGATTTGAAGTTTGGAGAGAATATTGGCTTTATGGCTTTTGAGTGGACTTGAATGCTCTTGAATAGACTTCTCTTCACTTCTCTCTTGCTTTTTCTTGCTTTAAAATGAGGTTGGTGGAGCTTAAATACACCAAAAACCTTCTAAAAATGGTTTGTGACCGTTGGAGCATTGGAAATAGCCATTTGGAGCTTGAAAACTAAGTTCTGCAAGCCAGAAAAATAGATCCGTTAGAGTTGTCAGGCTGCAAGTGTCGACACTTGGCTGTCAGGTGTCGACACTTGGCTGTCAGGTGTCGACACTTGATTTCTGGGTGTCGACACTTGAACATTCAAGTGTCAACACTTGATGCACAGGTGTCGACACTTGATACAAAAATCCTCAAAACTACAAAGTTCTGTATTTTCAAAAATCTCAGGCCTTGAGTCGACACTTGGAACCTAAGTGTCGACACTTGAATATATGTGTCGACACTTGGCATGCCAAGGAATTTTGTCCATGCCAAATGCTGAAGTGTCGACACTTGAATGTCCAGGTGTCGACACTTGAGACTGAAAACATCCAGATTCAAGTGTAAATGCCTCGAAAACAAAAATAAAATTCATGAATACATAAACCATAATAGTTAAACAATTATATGCCCTTTTTCAATGAAGAGAATGCCCGGATATGTGAGAATTGCTCCATGCCATTACGTGCCATACACCATAAGTTTTTGGAATTTTGAGGTGCTTTCTTTTTGAAAACTCACAACTTGAAATCCTCATTAGAATACAATATGCACTCAATGTTTTGTTATTCATCAAAATCACTGGGTGGAGCCAACACCTTTAGATGCTGCCCCAGCATCTTGCTTCACATTTGCAAGAAATGTCTTGTAATTTTTCTTCCAATGCCCTTGCTTGCCATAGTGGAAACAGGCTCCATCATTGACAACCTTCTTGTCTTTCTTCTTCTTTCGGATGCTCTTTTTAGGGTAGAATTTCTTTTTCATACCCTTTTTTATTGCCTGTGTCTTCTTCCCATTAATGAGAAGAAGATGAGCCTTATATCCTTTAAAAAGGCTCTCTACTATCTTCAGCATGTTCAGCAGTTCAGGCAAAGAAACATTCAGTTTGTTCATATGATAATTTAGAACAAACTAGGAGAAGGAATTCGGGAGTGATTGCAGGATCAAGTCGTGGTTGAGTTCACCATCCATTACAAACCCTAATTGACCTAATCGGGTGATTAAGTCAATTATTTTTAAAACATGGGTTGGCACTAATGAACCCTCACTCATTCATGCATGGAATAACTGCTTCAATATCTCGTACTAAGCAACCCTACTATGCTCTCCATAGAGCTCCTTTAGACTAAGCAATATGGTCTGAGGTTCCATCCCTTCATGTTGCCTCAAAAGTTCATTGCTCATCGAGGCTAACATGATGCACCTGATAGTTATACTATCATTTTGCCACATTTTGTGTGTGACAATTTCCTCCTTGGAAGCATCCTCTCCAATCGGCTCTGGATCCGAAGTATCAAGAATATATGAAAGCTTTTCCTGAGTCAATACTATCCTCAGGTTCCTCAACCAGTCCACATAATTGGGACCGGTCAACTTATTGGCATCTAAGATGCCCTGCAGTGATAAATTTGAAGCCATAATAAATCCTATATTTAATTAAGAACAATATAAGCAGATCACTCGAGATGACATTCATAACTAGATAAGGACTTTATATCTAATTATGTCTCCCACTATTTTATTTGAATACCATAACCCTCACCTATGGTAAGCAAGAAACCTTACCGGTTTCTTCAGTGGGGTTGAGATCCCAATTCCTCATGAGTGCCTTGTGTTACACAACAAACACACATGAGTTCAAAGGTAGGACTTCCTTTCCAAATGCAACCCATGCAATTCTTAACAAATAAACTGCCTCTAAGACACTTATAGTCTTGTTTTACATAACAAACTATAATATCTTAGTTTAGTCAGACCCTTCATTTCTATATAGCCATAATTGAATAATGTTGTCCTTGTGTTACACAACAAAGCAACAATTCCAATCATGCTATAAAGCACTAAGTGCACCAAGACAAATTTTATATCAAACCCTAGAGCAGGCCTTGTGTTACACAACAAACCTACTATAGTTTTGATATTAATTTGGCTTAGCATGAAGGAAAGCAAATTGTAGTATATATAATCAATTAGCATTCCCAAGTTAAGGTTTAGATATGACCAAATTGGCCAGGTAAGTGGAAGGGGTGAGGGGGTCTCCCTGTAGCTTTCCTTAGACACCAATTGAATTGGCCAGGTCAGACAACGAAACTAATTAAAAACCTCAATCCCTTTACCTTCCTAGAAGCACTTGCCTAGACACCAATTGGCTGATCAAACCCTAATTGGTTTTGCATCATGATTAATTTGATACTATGACTAAATATGATTTTAATGAGGGCTTTGATGGTCTCATACACATCCTAAAAAATCATGTTATTATGTTTATAACAACAAGTATAATAATTGCATATCAACCTTAATATGCATAACATTACATGATTATACAAGAAGCATATTTACCTTAATATGCATATCATAGCTTGATTATACAATACTCCGTTCACCTCACTTGTTCATGGGATATGGCCATAGAGGCACCCCTACATACCATAGGAGACTCCATTGAATGGGAAGAGAGAGCCTTTAAACCCTACTTGACCCCTATGACCGGACGGCCATGGTGACTAACCCAATCCAAAGCAGTTACTAGGATAACACATATTACTAATATGCATATGAATAGCATCATGTATAGTCATCATATAAAAACAATAACATGCACTATTCTTGATAGTATTCACTATCAAATATAGATTAGGGTTTAAGTATAACAGCCCCTAACCAATAGTAAGCATCATACTATGATTATCATACATAATCATGCAGCATTTCACTGAACCCTAATTATTGGCATGCATCAAAATCTATGATCAAACTAACTATCTCATAAGAATTTGATCATTCATTTGACCATTAATTGAATAGAATAAGGGTGGCTCTGATACCACTGATGGATTTCTTTAGGGTATTATAGCATAAAGAAACACTAGATTTCAAAAATTTATACATGAAAACCCTAATCGGCTAGAAACCCTAATCCCATGATCCCCTTATTCACTACAATTAATGAGTCACTAATTAGGGTTATGAAGAATACCTGGAATGCTGATTCCCACTTCTTTCCACTAGGCTCACAAGTGCAAGCCCTTCAACGGTGATCCACACAGGAATTGGCCCAAGGAAGAACTCCTATGACAGTTGCTTGCTTGACTAGGACACCTTCTCACAACCTTTGGACCTTCTCCTTAGCTGGACACCCTACCCTCCTACAGGGCACTTTGAGCACTCTCTAAATCCACTCTTGGATCTAGGATAGCCCTCTTATATCTCACACTAGGCTCTTGTCTTAAAACTAAGCCTTGTCCTTGAAGAAAAAGCCTTGTCTTAAAAAGACAAGCTTTGTCTTAAAGAGGAGGGAGGGAAAGAGATAGTCGGTATTTCTTTCGATGAAAAGTATGTTATAAAACATCAAAATACCATGCATATTTATAGAGTCAAGAAGGGCATGTGATTTACCATTCAATATCTTATCAGATAAGATTCAAGATCGAAGAGAAGTGATTTGGTTGAATTATCTAATCTTGATAAGTCTCTTTATGCGCCTAGGCGCATATCTGCGTCCCTTCGATTTTCTGGATATATTCCCCACTTGCCACATGGCAAGTACCTGTCATTAGGAGGCCAAGAGTCATCTTTTCAATTTCTAAAAGTCGAAGAAATTGAAGAGTTCTGATAGTAGAAGGACTCTACTTCCAAATAGTGCGCCAAAATGAAGGGACGCATCCCTTCATGCACGCGTAGTTCCTTCCACGCAATTTTCATGCCATCTTCACTTGTTTGATCGGTCAAATAACTCCAAGAGGCATGGGGATAAGTGCCAATAGGGGGCCCACTTGAATCAGCTAGAGTGATTAATCTGCTGAAGGACTCTTGGTCCTTTATATGCTCTCATTTATTGGCATGCACACATATGTGCCCAAGAGTCCATGCCAACTTGGACTCTAGTCCAAGTGGAACTACATGTCCAAATATATTTAGGAAAATCCTAACATAGGTTGTCTTAATTAAGACACAACCCAATTTAAGTCTCTTTTAAATTGGTTAATTAAATTAGCAAGCAACTGGACCCAAATCGACTGGGTTAGGAATTGGGTTAGCCTACACATGCTAGTGTGCAATCTACCTAACCAATTAGGATCCCATGACCCTAATTAAATTATGATTGACTTCCTTGGTCAACTCCCTAATGTATGTGACCCTTTGGATTCTACATCTAGCCAGCAGTAGGTCTAGGTTCAAGCCGATTCGAAACTAATCGAACCTGATTGACCTAATTATGTCAAATTGAGCATACCTAAGTTGCCAATTCGAACTATCCATCGAATTGATTCATGAAACCAATCTAACTGGTTCATGAAAATCTACAAGACATGATTGACATCTAGCAACGTATCATGCCTACCCAGAGATAAAAAATTTGATGAAAAATATAAAAATATCCTTCAATATAAAGAAACCGTGCAATTCAATCTTTCGATCTCCCTTTATCTTGAATAAGTGATGGGTATGGATAATTGTCAAACCCTAACACTTAATCATTTTGAATCTCTATTCAATAATGAAGACTCTACTGATGACTGATTAGAAACCACTTCTAATCTCATCTTGCTTTGATCAAAGTCTCCCTGAGTCATCAATTGATGAGATTACTTTGGATAACAATTTCTCTTACTAGGAATGATTGATTCCTTGTTGGTCCACTCACATCCTTCATACACCATCCACCATATCCGAGACCACCCCGTACATGACTCAATGTCATGAATGAGTATGAACCAAAACATGGCTTAGTGTGCATAAGGAACCATGGTGATCTCAGTTCTAAAGATCACTTGCACAACTACCACTATGAGAACTATCTCTTAACAAGTAGTAAGAATTCCATAAGATAGTCTCGGTGCAGATCAGTTCAGTGAACTTATTTCCTAATGAGCATCCTTATCCTTGTATTAGTGTCTCTATACAAGTGGCTGTGAGACCAACCACCCTCTCCAATGAGCATACATAGGATAAGCTAGTCTTTCTAGAAGCATCGATCTCCGAATCGATGATCCAACGACTAGGAACATTTTAGATTAGGATTTATAGAAACTTAGATCTCACTGTTATGATCTCCATCATAACCCTAATTCCATTACCCTAACCTATGGGGTTCATCATAATCATTAAGTAAGATAGCAATATGATGAAACAAAAATGCCTTTAATAATATAATAATGTCATACAAGAGTTGGAAGATTACAAAAATATCCTTACAAGGATTGCATTTTAGGGCACTTTTCATTCAAAGACTGCAATCAAATATGGGTGCTTCTAGCATGATATTCCTGATGGCTCTCTCATCCTAGTCAAAGAAATCATGATTGGGTCTCCTATGGTTGGGCTCCAAGAATGGGTCATGGTGTTGGGCTCTCCTAGGGTTGGGCTCCAAGATTGGATCAGGGTGTGGGACTCTCCTATGGTTGGGAGGTGTGGGAAGAGGTGACTCAGGCTCGGGTTTAATGTTGGACTCTTGGGTTCTCTCTAGGTTTCCTAAACTAGCTTCTATTTGGGCTTGGTGTTCAGTAATGGCCGTTAGTTGGGTTCCCAGACCAAGGTCCATGGTTAGGTTGGGTTGGGGTTTAGACTGACGATAGTGGACTCCTAATTTAGTGGTCATGCAATCAAGCACACAAGTGTTATGTGTCCTAGGGATTGCTAGACCTAGAGCCCAAGTAGAGTGAGTCAACTCAACTTACACTCAACTCAATAATTAATCCTTCCACTGGCCAAGTAAGAGGTAAGGTGGTGGGAGGCTCCCCCTGCTTGTTGTAGGGTCCTAATTAAAAACCACTAGTCCACTAAAGGTGTTAGCCTCTAGACCTCTAGCCTTAGACACCAGCTTCCAATAATAATTGAAGAGTTGAGTATACTAGTTTTCTCACAAGACTTGAACCCGACCTGTTGGTGTCCCTAGATCAATTAGGTTTCTACTTGATTTTAGTTAGGCTTGGGTTCAAATGCAAGGTGGTTGTTTTGGGCCCAAGAAAGGTGATCAAATCCTTTCCTGATCTGATAGAGTAAAAGTGCCCTTAAGTCAATTTCAAAGATGATGCACACATATGCAATCCTAATTCAATATGAGACTAAAAAAAATCAGAAAATTCAGAGAATAAATTTTTTTTTTATGTTTTATGCAGATGGTAGATTTAATTTCAGTTAATTAATGTGCAAACAAAAGTGGCTTGGGTTGGGGGGTTTGAATGTAAATTAGTTTCAGCCCTAATCAGAAATTTCAGCAAGCAGTTTTTTGTCAATTTTTTTTTTTTGTATGCAGGTTTTTTTTGGTTTGTTGGATCTGTAAAATCAAAAAAAAATGGAAGAAAATAAAAGGACAAATCAGAGATCAATTGATGCAAAAATCAAGGGAAAACAGGAAGGCTTTAATGATGAATCAGACCGATGTTTGACTTCTACCCAGATTTCAGCAAGCAATTTTTTTGTGTTAGGGTTTTGTTTTACTGGGTTTTTTATTGTTTTTAGATCTAGAAAATTCAACTAAAATTGCAGAAAAATAGAAGACTAAACAGAGATCAATTGGTGCAAAAATCAGAGGAAAACAACAAGGATTTAATGGGAAACTAGCCCTAGGTTTAGACTACTAATGCAGATTTCAACAAGCAGTAATTTTTTTGGTGTTTTTTGTTTATAGAAGATGCATGAACATGCCCTAATCCTAAGCTCTGATACCAAACTGATGCATGATGAGTGGGTTAAGGATATACATAAAGAAAATCAGATTTGTGGATGCAATGATTCTAGGTATAATTGTGGCTCATTCCCAAAAAGAGATTAAGATATGCCAAGGTTTTTTTATGCAATGACTAAAAATTACCTACCCGCAAAATAGAACTTATCAATGTAGTAAAGAATTATGGATCCTAGGACTAAGAAGCTCCTATTAAGGCATGCTCAATTCAATAACTCAGAAATATAAGAGAAGAGATGGTTTTTCTTACCTAGCAATGATTCCTAGTTGATGTAGAAGGGGTCGCTCCACTTAGATCGGCGCCTAAATGACCGAGTCACTTTTCCATGGATCCGCTGGCTTTTTATCAGCTCAGTTTGAGGGGCAAGGAAGTCCTCTTCCAAGGCTCGCTTCACCTGAGGGATCCTGTAAACACCACGAGTTAGATATGTAGATTGTAGAAAAAATATGAAACAAGATGTAAAAGAAAGGATCTAGTGGGGAGAGATGGCTGCAGGGCTAGCGGCCCTGGAGGAAATGGAGCATCTGGATCCTAGAGTTGGCTACCTGGAGCTGATGGGAAGATGCCTGGAAGCACTTTAGGATGGCAATCTGGAGGTGGGATCAGCGAGCATTAGGGTTTGTGGAGGAATTGTTGTGGGCGGCCTAGATGGAGATGAAGATGGGGTAGCTTAGGATGCTTGATGGGTGTCCTAGACTGGATGAAAGTGGAGGTCGACTAGGGCTAGATGGCGGAAGACAGGGGTAGTTAGCTAGGGTTTAGAACTGTTGTGGGCCTCACACCCTCTCTCTCACAGAGTGTCAATGCACAATGTCACGGAATTGGACAAGAAAAACTTGGTTTCATTCATTCAAAGTCAGCTATTACAAGAGGGGGAGGGGTGGGGTATTTATAGATTCACCCAGCCCTCTCCTTGTCAATGTTGGAGTACAAGTTTGTATCAAAGTGGTAGTACAAGTCTTTGTCAAAGTGGGAGTACAAAGTTGAATAAAATTAAAAGACTGGTCTCCTTGAAGGATTGTGTTGGCTGACTCCTTGGATTGCATGACTCCTCTTGGGCTTGGGCTGGATGGGGAATCAACTGGAATGGGCTTGGGTTGGGGTGCCAGAGTATGAGGACCTGGGAGTGGGGGAGCCAGCTACTTGGGCCTGGGGTGCCAAGGCCTGGGGCACTAGGGCTCATCCCGAACTCACTCCTAGCCCTAGATACATCATGTGTGACCATGATAAACGAACCAACCTGAACCTTGGCCCATCCCCCAGGAATCTTGGATGCACCACCTGAGACTCAACAATCTCCACCTTGGTGCTCTAAGATTACAGTTTATTACACCAAATACCTCAAACCCATCAACCACATACATGAATGAAAGCTTTCTCCTGGTATAGCCTTTGTAAGTGCATCAGCCTGGTTCTCCTTTGTATGGACCTTCACAGTGCCACTTCTCCTTCCTCCACCAACTCCCTGCTCCTGTGGTACCTCACATCTATATGCTTTGTGCAAGCATGATAGACTAGGTTCTAAGTCAAATGTATGGCACTCTGGCTATCACTGTGCAAGACCACCTTACACTGTTCCACCCCTATCTCAGCAACTAGCCTCCTCAGTCATAGTGCTTCCTTTGCAGCCTCTGTAATACCTATATACCCAACCTCTATTATAGATAGAGTAGTGATAGGTTGAAGGGTAGATCTCCAAGAAATCGGTCCACCATGTAAGCAGAAGATATAACCTGTAGTAGACCTTCTATATCAAGATCACCTACATAACTTGCATCTACATACCCTTCCAAAGGACCCGAACCTCCATATAACTTGTTGCCCAGAAATGGAGCCCAAGAGGGGGGGTGAATTGGGTCTTTTAAAAAATTTAAAACAATAATGTGAAGGACTAGTGGTGCTTGTGAATAATAAAAAATTCAATGCAAGAGATTGAATGCAGCGAAAAACAATAAGTGAGTAGCAATAACCAAATAGCAAAAGAGAAAGAGGGCAATCACACACAAACACAAGGTTTATAGTGGTTTGGTGCAAACCTAGCACCTACATCCACTCCCCAAGCCACCCTTGGGAATTTCACTATAATCCAAACAAGATTACAGCTGACTTGTTTTTCACAAGGCTCACAAGTCAAAACCTAAGTTGGTTTTATCACCTAGGCTTATCAACAAACCTTAACAATTATTTTGTCTTTGGGCTCACAAGTTAACCCTAGTTGGTTTTATTCCTTTGGCTCACCAACAAACCACAACAACCTTCTTTCAAGACATCCTTGAAAGCAAGGTCAAATCACAAGATAAAAAATAGATATACCATTTTAAAACTAAAACAAACTCTTTTCAAGAGTAGAATGGAATCTTTGAAGCTCAAGTTGATGCTTTGTCTTGACTCTTCCTTGGAATATCCTTCAAAATGCTTCTTTTGGAATGATGTAAGGATGAGCTTGTAGGCTTTTTCAGGGAATCAAACTATAAAAGGCATTTGATGTGAAGTACTTGAGAGAATATGGGCTTTTTTGCTTTTGAATGGACTTCAATACACTTCAATGCACTTCTCTTTCTTTAAAATGAGGTTGGGAGAGGTTTAATGCACTAAGAACCTTCCAAAAAATGGTTTGTGACCATTGGAGCCTTGGATATAGCCGTTTAGATCTTGAAAAGTAAGTTCTACAAGTCAGAAAAATAGATCCGTTAGAGCTGTCAGGCTTCAAGTGTCGACACTTGGTTATCAGGTGTCGACACTTAGCTGTCAGGTGTCGACACTTGATCTCTAGGTGTCGACACTTGAACTTTCAAGTGTCGACACTTGTTGCACAGGTGTTGATACTTGACACAAAAATCCTCAAATGACAATGTTTTATATTTTCAAAATTCTCAGGCCTTGAGTCGATACTTGGAAACCTAAGTATCGACACTTGGTGTCGACACTTGAGTTCTGGGTGTTGACACTTGGCGTGCCAAGGATTTTTATTCGTGCCAAATGCTGAAGTGTCGACACTTGACTCCTAGGTGTCGACACTTGAAACTGAAAAACTCATAGTCAAGTGTAAATTACCCAAAAACATAAATATAAATTTTGAAACTTAAATGAATCGTAAACACATAATAATTAAACATGTAGATGCCCTTTTTTTTATGAAGAGGATGTCTAGATTCGCAAGAAATGATCCGTGCCATGATACATAAGTTTTTAAAATTTTGAGGTGCTTTCTCCTTGAAAAATCATAACTTGAAATACACATTAGTATACAATATGCACTCAATATTTTGTTATTCATCAAAATCACTAGGTGGAGCCAACAATCTCCCCCTTTTTGATGATGACAAAATCTTGAGTAAAATAGCATTACGTTTAAAACTTCAACTGTTATAATTCATGAATATGAATGTAAGTCCATATGAGGCATAATCTTCATAGTTAGGAAGAACAATCTCCCCCTCAATTAGATATTTCTAATTAAAACAAATTTCAAAGGTTCTCACAAGGTGGAACCACAACAATTTAGGCATCTATACAATCAATACTATTACTCCCCCTTTTGTCAATCATTAGAAAAGGAGAATAACCTCCCCCTAACAATGAGCATGGAGACAAAAGATGGTAGAGTATCAAATATGATAGGTATCTGAACCAAAAAGATCCAAAGAGAGAATCAGAGATAAAGATGGTAAATTTAACCACTCAAACACAAATAATAAGCACTAAACTGAAATATATAATAGATAAGAGAAGTTTTCAGTACAAAAATTTGCTGAGTCATCAGCAAGAACTGAAATATACATAAAGCATCAGAGTCATACTGATGTGGGCACTAGAATCAGGAAAAGACTCCAACCAATTCAAGTCAAGTCCGAGTCCTTGTGGTTGGAGTAGCAAAAGAGAAGTCCTATAAATTTTTTTTTTTTGAGTCCAAATAATCTTGTAGTTAATTTCAAGTCCATGTTGGGTCTGGTTTAATATCTTAGTTAACCCTGCAATTGAGAGTTGGGTCCAGTTAAATCAAGCCCAATCCATGAGTCCATGAAGCATCAGGACAAGAAGAAGCCACCTCATCAAGTGACCCCCACCTTGTGCCACATGTCAAAAGCTCCAATGGATGTCGCCACCTCAACAAGTGGTCCCCACTTTATGCCACATGTCAAGAGCTCCAAAGGACACCGCCACCTCATCAAGTGGTCCCCCCTTGCGCCACATGTCAAGCTTTGAAGGAGTTTCAAGCAACAAATGCCACCATATCCTCCAACTCCCCACATTTCAAGCAACAAATGCCACCATATCCTCCAACCCCCCCTTGTAATCCTCCTAATCCTATGGTTTTCAAATTTTAAAAATGTTGTAAGGCTTCTATTTAAGCTATGGGATGCCCCATTGAAGAGAGGGTTAATGAATGAAGTTGGTATTTTTTCTTCTATGTATTTTTTTCCTATGTGTCTATGTGGTAGCTTAGCCTTTCTCTTCCTCCATGCCAACCCTAATCTTTCCTTCTTCCATTCCCAACGCTAAAGACTTCCTCTTCTTTCATAACTTCAAACTAGCTCCAGCGTTCAAGGGTGAATCAAGAAGATCATCACAAGGCGACCAACCTACTCGACTTCAAGCATTCCACCATGATGCCAAGATGGATCTCCTTCAATGCCTCTTCCACCCTTCTTTCTTTTCTCTAGTTGATTGCTTGTTAAGTCACTCATCTTAGGGTTTCTTTGTTGCAGGGTTCTCCGGGATTCCGGCTTCAAGAAGAAGGTTTACTTGCCATAGATCCAGAAAAGAAGAGGGGCCTTCAGTGGTATTATGTTCATGTCATCCGGGAGACCTCTTCAAGAGTGAATCTATTCTAATTGAAGGGCCAATGTCAGGTATGTCTAGTGTTGATTAAGTCTGCAATGTTAAATCAGACCTAGCTTGGCTTGCGTGGTTCTCTTCTGGTCCTATTCCTTTCTTATTCTGAGAGTCTCGATCACTAGGTTTATGTTAGATCCTTCGAGCTTCTTCACTAGATCTCTTTGATAGATTATGTCGAGTTGTTTATATGCAAATAGGGAATTGCTTGGTTAATCATTTGCTAATCTCCATTAGGGTTGTATAGTTTCATTTTACATTCTACACCATTCTTGGTATCAGAGCATGGTCGGATAATTTCCTGCATTTAGATATGTTGCATGCATAGTTGTTATCTAGTTATTTTTTTAAAATCCAAGCAAGATCTAAAATTCACGTCTCCTGAGCGGGTGTACTCCAGTACACTCTCACGACCCATGGGAATAATGAGCCCCTGTCCGGACGTGAATTTTTAGATTGAAGTTGGGTAATTCAATGCACTTGTTTGATTAGGTTCTGTTTACTAAAAAATTGCATCTGCTTACTGTAATCCATCTGCAGCTCCAAAGGCAAGTTGCTAATTTCTTATTGAAATATTTTTTTTCTTGTTCCTTTTAAGTCAGTTATCACCATGTTAAATTTCATCATCAGAAAAAAAGATACCAAAAAAAAAAAGAAAATTCCTACTTCAATCTTCTGTCCTGCTGAAATAGTCTACAGTACATAGTCTGTTGTTTTTATTGTTTCTCTTTATATGTAGATCTAAAGTTTCTGATTTTTATTTTGCTGGGATCCTCATAATTCATATTTTTTCAACAATCTTTCAGATTTTATTTCGATTCTTAGAATTTTTAGCGTTCGAAATACTCTCTGAGATTCAGTCTGAACTGAAATTCCAGCAAGAACCAATCTCAGAAAATTTTTAAATTGAAGTTCAAATTTTAAATTTTAAAATTTTGAATTTGACATTCTAGAATCTGAAACTTGAAGTTTGAAATTTAAATTTTAAAATTTAATTTTGAATTTGAAATTGTTTGAAAACTAATCAAGTCAAATAATTAAGTCAGCTCATAAAATAATATATATATATTTGCATTCATTTGAAAACATCTTAAGGGCATCAATATGACATGGGGGCAAGAATTCATCACTTGTCCTTATCCCAAAACCACAACCCATCATCTCGATCCCAATCCTTAATTAAAATCAATTAGACCTAATCACCCTAGTGGGTTAGGGACACCAACGAGTCGGGTTCGGATTAGGGTCAAGTTAATTATGTCCACTAATTGGTGTGTGCTTACGGGCTTGGTGTCTAGGATTGGTGTATTAGGGCTTGTGGGTTGGTCCGCCTACCTGGCTAATCACAGATTGGTGTCTAAGGTTGGCAGAACAGGGACCTCCACTCCCCTTCCCACCTACCTGGCCAAGTCACATAAGTTACTACTAGCTAGTTGGTCCTTTTAATTAGATCTCTAATTCGTACCCTTGGTCTAGAAATCCTTAGCCCGAATTTGAGTCTAATTGTTTGTATGACAACTAGATCAGGAACTCCTTACCACCCTTCACAAGACCAACCAAGTTCATCCATGGACACTAGTATGGAAACCCTTATGAGATCTATGATTAAGCGACTGGAATGTTTGGATGCTAGGTTTGATCAGTTCAAGGAAAGGATAGGAACCCTAGAGGAATCTAGGTTGACCCCAACTGAACCACCTTCACCCAGATTACCTTCAGTTCGTCCTAGAGCCCAACGACAGGAACATACACCTGATCCAATTCATAGAAGGCTACATCAGGATTATGCTGATCACACTCCAGAGCCATATCCTAGAAGACCTCGCCATGATACTTTTGATCAGGATGATCGGGCCTTAAGGAATATCCGTCTAGATGCACCAACCTTTGAGGGAAGCCTAGATCCTAAGGTGTACATAGACTGGGAGGCTGACATGGACCAATATTTTGACTGGTATGATATGTCTGAAGAGAGAAGGTTCAAGTTTGCCAAAATCAGACTAGTCCGTCAGGCTAGGTTGTATTGGGAAAATGTCGAACACATAGCTAGGCAGAGGGGAGACTTACCTATAGCGACCTGGAGAGACATGAAGAGAAAGCTTAGAGAGAAATATTTGCCTATGTCTTATCAGCAAAGGTTGTTAGATCAGTGGCAGTGATTGACACAAGGAAATAAGACCGTTTCTGAATACGTTGCTAAATTTGATGAGTTGTAATGCGATGCAATGTAGTCGAGTCTGAGGCAGCCACTTTATCGAGGTTAGATCAGGATTGAATGAAGATATAAAAGGGGAATTATTTTTGAGAGAAGTCCATGATTTAGAACAGGCATACCAAGTTGCCATGGACTATGAGAGGTTTCAGAGGAGAGCTTCATTTAGGCGACCAGTGCCCACTAGGTTAAATTCTCCTGTTAGTCGACCTAGTTCAGTCCCTAATACAGCCAATAGACCAAGACCCAGCTCGAATCCAACCCCTAGACCCAACCCTTCCATTCCTCCAATTCCTAGAGAAGACAAAGGAAAGAGCCCTGAAGTTCGAGGAGAGAGGGAGCGAGTTTGCTATAAGTGTCGTAAACCCGGTCATTTCCTGAGCCAATGTCCCTCTAGAGCTTTGCATATAGGGGAGGTAGAAGAAGAAGAAGAATCAGAACCCATGGAGAATAAAGAAGAGGAGGTTTATGAAGCAGGGGATTGCTTAGCTGATGAGTATGAAGGAGATGAAGAAAATGTAGACTCATCAGATGTGTTAGGAGTTGTGAAATATATCATGACACAGACCAAAGAGCAGGAAGACTGGCGTAGGACTAGCATCCTACATACATTTGTCAAATAGGAGAAAAGGTCTGTAAGATCGTGATCGATAGTGGAAGCTGTGTCAACGCCATTTCCACTAGCGCAGCCAAGAGTCTAGGTTTATCCACTGAACCACATCCCAACCCATATAAGGTATCCTGGATCAATTCCACTTCTATCCCAATCAAGCAGAGATGTCAGGTCCGAATCCAACTTCAGTCCTATCAGGAACGAATTTGGTGTGATGTGCTCCCTATGGGAGTAAGTAGCATCATCCTAGGTAGGCCATGGCTGTTTGACCATGATGTGACAATTTTGGTCGATCAAGTTCCTGTGCTTTCAATTTTAATGGCAAGAAAATTGTCATTCATCCAACCCAGCCTAAGGACAACACCAAAAGAGGAGCTAGCAGCCTGAAAGAAAAAAAGACTGGATTAAATTTGATAGGTGCAAGAGAATTAGAAAAAGACATTAATAAGGGAGCACCTATTTGGATGGTAGCTGCTAAGGAAACTAAGGACCACACCCCTGTAAAATACCCGCAAGAGGTGGTCCAATTATTGAAAGAATTTGAAGACGTGTTTCCTGAGGACCTACCCGATAGTCTTCCACCTTTAAGGGACATACAGCATGCCATAGATTTAGTCCCTGGCACGACTTTACCTAATTTGCCTCATTATAGGATGAATCCAACTGAACATCATGTGTTACAAAGGCAAGTTAGTGAACTTCTTAGAAAGGGGTTTGTTAGAGAAAGTTTAAGTCCATGTGCAGTCCCTGCCTTTTTAACCCCTAAGAAGGATGGCACCTGGAGGATGTGTGTAGACAGCCATGCCATCAACAAGATTACTGTCAAATATAGGTTTCCAATCCCAAGACTGGACGATATGTTAGACATGATAGCCGAATCAACGATTTTCTCCAAGATAGACTTAAAGAGTGGCTATCACCAGGTTAGGGTTAGGCCTGGAGATGAATGGAAGACTGCTTTTAAGACTAAAGATGGATTATATGAGTGGTTAGTCATGCCGTTCGGTCTGTCCAATGCACCCAGCACTTTTATGAGAATTATGAATCAGGTGTTGACAACTTTAATCAGGAAATTTGTGGTGGTCTACTTTGATGACATTCTTATCTATAGCAAGACTAAGGCAGACCATTTAACCCACCTAAGGCAAGTTTGCCAAGTCCTTAGAAAGGATAGCCTCTATGCCAATATCAAGAAGTGTGATTTCTTAACACATAGAGTTATCTTTCTAGGATTCGTAGTCAAATCTGAAGGAGTGTCCGCTGACCCTGCGAAAATTAAGTCCATAGTAGAGTGGCTTGTACCCAAAAGCATCCATGATATCCGTAGTTTCCACGGTTTAGCCACCTTCTATAGGAGATTCATTAGAGGGTTCAGTACGATAGTGGCTCCAATCACTGATTGTATTAGGAAGGGAGCTTTTGAGTGGACTAAAGCAGCAGACAAAGCCTTCCTAACAATTAAGGAAAAAATGACACACGCACCCGTCTTGAGTTTACCCGATTTTACCAACGTGTTCGAGGTTGCTTGTGATGCTTCTGGGGTAGGAATTGGAGGTGTCTTGAGTCAAGAGAATCACCCAGTAGCATATTTCAATGAAAAGTTAAATGAAGCGAGAATAAGGTATTTTACCTATGATAGGGAGCTATATGCGGTAGTTCAGGCATTACATTATTGGAGGCATTATCTTCTACCACAAGAGTTTGTCCTATTTCTGACCACGAAGCTCTTAGGTTCCTTAGTTCTCAGAAGAAATTGAACCCTAGGCACGGGAAATGGGTAGAGTTCATACAAGCTTATACGTTCGTACTGAAACATCGTGCCGGTATTGAAAATAGGGTTGCCGATGCGTTGAGTCGTCGTTCCATGTTGTTGACTTCTGTGAGCACTAAGGTAGTAGGGTTTGATAGATTGAAAGAGGGGTATCCTACATGCCCTGATTTTGGTAACATCTATCGATCCCTTCACAAGGACCATCTAGTAAGCATAGTGATTATACCCTTTTAGGTGGATACCTTTTCAAAGGAAATCAGTTGTGTATTCCCAAGACCTCTGTTAGGAAATTTCTAATCTGGGAAGTTTATGCTGGATGCTTGTCAGGACATTTTGGTAGGAATAAGACCATCTTAGCAATAGAACACCAATTCTTTTGGCCTGGTCTCAAAAGAAATGTGGCCCAGATTATAGCTCAGTGTCGTACTTGTGCTGTTGCAAAATAGCAAAGATAGAACACCGGTCTGTACAAACCCTTACCTGTCCCTGATTGTCCATGGTAGGATATTAGCATGGATTTTGTAGTAGGCCTCCCTAAGACGTCTAGGAAGCATTATTCTGTCTTTGTGGTTGTCGATCGTTTCTCCAAGATGACTCACTTCTTCATTCCTTATTCTCAAACTTTAGATACTTCGAAGGTGGCCAAGCATTTTCTCGATTAGGTCGTTAGGCTTCATGGTTTACCCAAAACCATTGTGTCCGATAGAGATGTCAAATTTACTAGCTATTTCTGGAAAACCCTCTGGCACATGTTCGGTACAGAGCTGAAATTCT
Source organism: Areca catechu (assembly GCA_021397845.1). Taxonomy (NCBI): domain Eukaryota; kingdom Viridiplantae; phylum Streptophyta; class Magnoliopsida; order Arecales; family Arecaceae; genus Areca; species Areca catechu. The sequence continues at coordinate 129,143,995 of CM038052.1, read as the reverse complement.
CTACTGCCTATCATCCTCAAACCAATGGCCAGACAGAGGTAGTAAACCGAAGCTTAGAAAATCTGTTGAGATGTTTAGTTGGTGACAACCTGGGAAACTGGGACCTATTACTTCCCTCGTGCTGAATTTGCCTACAACAGCTCAGTTAATAGGTATATTGGAAAAAGTCCGTTCGAAGTGGTCCATGGATACAGACCTAGGAAACCTTTAAACCTAGCTCCATTACCCACACATGCACGAGTGTCTGAGTCTGTTGAGTCATATGCACAGCATATTAGGGAATTGCATAAGGAGATTAGCCAAAAGATCCAATCGAGCAATGAACTCTATAAGCATATGACTAATTTACATAAACGGTTAAAAAAATTTAATGAAGGGGACTCCGTTATGATCAAATTTAAACCTGAAAGGTTTCCGCCGGAACTATGAAGAAACTCCATGCCCAGGGAGCCGGACCTTTCAAAATAATAAAGAAATTGGACCTAATGCTTATGTATTAGAATTACCACCAAGTTATGGCATTAGTTCAACATTTAATGTTTCAGACTTAAAGAATACAAAGAACCTGCATTGATACCTGGTGAGCTTTTTGGTCCTAATACTTCTTTTGAGAGTGAAGCCCCAAAAGAATGCCCACCACCGAGTGTTCCTGAGCGAAGGGAGAAAATTGAAAGGATCTTGGATGACCAGATCATTACCACTAGAAATAAGGGCTACCAACGTTATCTGGTAAGATAGCAAGGATGTCCTGATTTTGAAGACTCCTGGATCACCCGAGAGGACCTACAACAATCGATCCAGATGCATTAGAAGCTTATAAGGCTAATCCTTACTCGACAGGGTCGAGTTCCTCCCACCCCAGGAGAATTGATGTGGGCACTAGAATCAGGAAAAGACTCCAACCAATTCAGGTCAAGTCCGAGTCCTTGTGGTTGGAGTAGCAAAAGAGAAGTCCTATAATTTTTTTTTTTTTTTGAGTCTAAATAATATTGTAGTTAATTTCGAGTCCATGTTGGGTCTGGTTTAATATCTTAGTTAACCCTACAATTGAGAGTTGGGTCTAGTTAAATCAAGCCCAATCCATGAGTCCATGAAGCATCAGGACAAGAAGAAGCCCCCTCATCAAGTGACCCCCACCTTGTGCCACATGTCAAAAGCTCCAATGGATGTCGCCACCTCAACAAGGGGTCCCCACTTTATGCCACATGTCAAGAGCTCCAAAGGACACCGCCACCACATCAAGTGGTCCCAAACTTGCACCACATGTCAAGCTTTGAAGGAGTTTCAAGCAACAAATGCCACCATATCCTCCAACTCCCCACATTTCAAGCAACAAATGCCACCATATCCTCCAACCCCCCCTTGTAATCCTCCTAATCCTATGGTTTTTAAATTTTAAAAATGTTGTAAGGCTTCTATTTAAGCTATGGGATGCCCCATTGAAGAGAGGGTTAATGAATGAAGTTGGTATTTTTTCTTCTATGTGTTTTTTTCCTATGTGTCTATGTGGTAGCTTAGCCTTTCTCTTCCTCCATGCCAACCCTAATCTTTCCTTCTTCCATTCCCAATGCCAAAGACTTCCTCTTCTTTCATAACTTCAAACTAGCTCCAGCGTTCAAGGGTGAATCAAGAAGATCATCACAAGACGACCAACCTACTCCACTTCAAGCATTCCACCATGATGCCAAGATGGATCTCCTTCAATGCCTCTTCCACCCTTCTTTCTTTTCTCTAGTTGATTGCTTGTTAAGTCACTCATCTTAGGGTTTCTTTGTTGCAGGGTTCTCCGGGATTCCGGCTTCGAGAGGAAGGTTTACTTGCCATAAATCTAGAAAACAAGAGGGGCCTTCAGTGGTATTATGTTCATGTCATCCGGGAGACTTCTTCAAGAGTGAATCTATTCTAATTGAAGGGCCAATGTCAGGTATGTCTAGTGTTGATTAAGTCTGCAATGTTAAATTAGACCTAGCTTGGCTTGTGTGGTTCTCTTCTGGTCCTATTCCTTTCTTATTCTGAGAGTCTCGATCACTAGGTTTATGTTAGATCCTTCGAGCTTCTTCACTAGATCTCTTTGATAGTTTATGTTGAGTTGTTTATATGCAAATAGGGAATTGCTTGGTTAATCATTTGCTAATCTCCATTAGGGTTTCATAGTTTCATTTTACATTCTACACCATTCTTGGTATTAGAGCATGGTCGGATAATTTTCTGCATTTAGATATGTTGCATGCATACTTATTATCTAGTTATTTTTGTAAAATCCAAGCAAGATCTAAAATTCACGCCTCCTGAGCGGGTGTACTCCAGTACACTGTCATGACCCATGGGAATAATACCAAGATAATTATGAAAAACCAGAAACATTTTGAAGGTGAGGATTTTATAAGCTAGATAAAGTTTTTGGCTGGAAATTTTATAAGAGTAAATTTTGTAATACCAGAATACCAAAATACCTGGGTTTTGGGCTTAGAACATTTAGGGTTCTACTAAAATAAAAGTAATGTGGCCAAAACATTATAATGAGTCACTGGAAATATTCATTAAACACTAGTTTTTAGATGAATACCTAAATTTTTGGCTAAAAACCAATCAAACAGTGATTTTACCCAAATTTGGATGAAATGAGTGTGGAGAACGACCTAAATCTTGAAAAAACCATGAAAATATCATATAAATCACTATTCCTTCAAACGGAGTTTTGGAAAACCATAAAAACTCAAGAAAATCTGGTTGTAAACCAATTAAAATCGGCAAATCCTAAATTTAGGTCAAAATGGTTTTAACGGTGAGAAAAAGAAAATTTTGAGAAATAATGTGGAATAAAGAGAAATCAGAAAAGGGAATACCTGATTTGTGTGGGGTTAAACGGGAAGAAGAGAGATTTGGATAGAGGGAGACCACTGTTGCTTGAAATCAACGGGGGAAAATAAAAATAAAACCCTCGGTCAGTCTTTTAAAAATAGATTTTGTTTCACAAGTGTCAACACTTATAATTTGTTAAGTGTCGACACTTGGTCAAGTGTCGACACTTGACAATATCCAAGGTCGACACTTGGCCAAGAAAAAATTTTTAAAAAATCAGAAAAAATTTCAAAAAATCAAAGAAAATATTTAACAACTTTTGGGGTTCAAAGCATGTGGTTTTGAGTGAAAAAAAAAAAAAAAAAAAAAAAAAAAAAAAAAAAAAAACTTAGTTATAATTAAAACTATGAGAGTTCTAGAAGAATGGATCAATGACACCTAACTCTCTTCTAATCAGACAGAACCTATCCTCACTCAAAGGTTTGGTAAATACATCTGCTAACTGATCATCAGTACTTTCAAAATCAAGAATAACATTAGAGTTTTGTACATGATCTCTTATGAAATGATGTCTTATTTCAATGTGTTTACTTTTTGAATGTTGCACAGGATTCTTAGATAGATTGATTGCACTAGTATTGTCACATCTTATGGGTGTCTTAGTTAGTTTAATGCCAAAATCTTCGAGTTGTTGTTTGATCCAAAGGATTTGAGCACAACAGCTTCCAGCTGCTATATATTCGGCTTCCGCCGTTGATAAAGCAACTGAATTCTATTTCTTGCTACTCCAAGAGATCAAATTTACTCCAAGAAACTGACAGGTTCCACTAGTACTTTTACGATCAAGTTTACACCCAGTAAAGTCAGCATCAGAATAAGTAATCAATTCAAATGAAGAATCTCTTTAAACTGATATCTAGCACACATACAGACGCTAAACATGATATCTGGCCTACTGGCAGTATGATATAACAATGAACCGATCATAACATGATATAATTTTTTGTCAATAGATTTACCTAATTCATCCTTGTCAAGTCTGCAAGTAGAGCTCATAGGGATACCTAAAAGCTTAGTGTTCTCCATCCCAAACTTCTTCAGTATTTCTTTTGTGTACTTTGCTTGGTTGATGAAGATCCCCTCTTTGGTTTGCTTTATTTGGAGTCCGAGGAAGAAATTTAGTTCTCCCATCATGCTCATCTCAAACTCACCCTGCATTAACTTTGCAAAATCTTGACAAAGAGATTCATTAGTAACACCAAATATTATATCATCTACATAGATTTGTATTACTAAGAGATCAACAATCTTTTTCTTTAAAAACAAAGTTTTGTCTACAATACCTCTAGTAAAATCATTTTTTAGCAAGAAAGAGCTTAAACAATCATACCAAGCTCTAGGAGCTTGTTGCAATACATACAAAGCTTTATGAAGTTTGTAAACATGATTTGAAAATTCAGAATTTTCAAAACTAGGAGGTTGTTCAACATAAACCTCATCTTCAATTAGACCATTTAAAATGCACTTTTAACATCCATTTGATACAATTTAAAATCATAAAGCAAGCAAAAGCCAACAATAGCCTAATTGCCTCAAGTCTAGCCACAGGAGCAAAGGTTTCATCAAAATCTATCCCTTCCTCCTGATTGTATCCTTTGGCAATTAGTCTAGCCTTATTTCTAGTAACTACTCCATTTTCATTAAGTTTATTTCGAAAAAAACCCTTTGTACTAATAATTGAAGTGCTTGAAGGCCTATTTACTAATGTCCAAACATTGTTCCTTTTGAATTGGTTAAGTTCATCTTGCATAGCATTTATCCAATTACTATCACGTTCAGCTTCCTCAATAGTTTTAGGTTCAATTTGAGAAACAAAAGCTAAGTAATCATAGATATTTCTAAGGGATGATCGAGTATTTACACCTTTAGATGGATCACCGATAATTAGTTCTTTTGGGTGTCCATGAGCATATCTCCATTCTTTTGGTAATGGATCAACTGTTGATGTATTTTCATCACCTTGTGCTTCTCCTTCAGTGTTTTGATCATCGTTCTGTTCCTTAGTAAGCCCTTCATTGTTATTTACACTTTCAGTTTTCTTGCTACCTGTTTCATCAGAGAGTACATCTTCTTTTCTTGAAGATTTTTGGTTAAATTCATCAAATACCACATGTATGGATTCTTCAACAACATGTGTTCTTCTGTTGAAGACCCTGTATGCCTTACTAGATATGGAGTAGCCTAGAAAGACTCCCTTATCTGATTTGGCATCAAATTTACTTAAATTATCCTTACCATTTTTTAAGATGAAACAACGGCATCCAAAAATGCGAAAATAATGAATTGAGGGTTTTCTACCCTTCCAAAGCTCATAAAGTGTTTTCTTTAGAATCGGTCGAATTAAAACTCAATTTAAAACATAGTATGCAGTATTTATGGCTTCCGTCCAAAAATATCTAGGTAAGTCATTTTCACAAGCATGGTGCGTGCCATTTCTTCAAGAGTTCTATTTTTTCTTTCTACTACCCCATTTTGTTGAGGTGTTCTAGGTGCAGAAAAACTGTGATGAATGCCATTTTCAATACAAAATTTATCAAAATCAGCATTTTCAATTTGGTTCCATGATCACTTCTCAAAGATATGACTGAAATACCTTTTTCATTCGAAACTCGTTTATGAAATCTAATGAATTTAGAAAAAGTTTCATCTTTATGTGCTAAGAACATGACCCATATAAATCATGAGAAATCATCTACAATAACTAGACCATACTTCTTACCTCCCAAACTAGATGTTCTAGTTGGCCCAAAGAGGTCCATGTGAAGCAACTCTAATGGTCTAGATGTAGAGATTACTCCTTTTGGTTTGAAAGAGGATTTGGTTTGTTTTCCAAGTTGACATGCACTGCAAATCTTGTATTTTTCAAATTTGAGTTTAGGCAAATCCTTTATAAAGTTCTTTTTGCTAAGTTTTGAAATTAAATGTATGCTTGCATGTCCTAGTCTGCGATGCCAAAGCCAACTAGTTTCATCGATCTTGGCTTCCATTGCCACTAGGCATTGACCATTTTGAATAGGAAAATCATCAAGATCAACCATATAAATATTGTCATGCCTATGACCAATGAACTTGATGCCATTGTCATCTAAACTAGAAACAATGCACAAAGAAGATTCAAAAATAACTTTAAAATTCTTGTCGCAAAACTGGCTAATGCTAAGCAAGTTATGTTTCAAACCATCAACATATAAAACATTATCAATATAAGAAGAAGGGGTGATATGGACTTTACCAATACCGATAATTTTGCCCTTTCCATTATCACCAAAAGTTACATTGCCACCATTTCAATATTCGAGCGATGAAAGCTGCTCCACATCTCCTGTCATATGCCTTGAGCAACCGCTATCAAGGTACCACATTCTTTTCTTGTTGGTTGCAAGGCATACCTGTAATAAAGATCAAGTGCAGACTTTAGGTACCCAAGCCATCTTGGGTCCTTTTAGGTTAGTGGCATTGGTTCCTTTTGGAACCCAAACTTTCTTAATATTACTTAATCTTCTTTTGTTGCACATATAAGATTTATGCCCTTTAGTACCACATGTATAGCAAGTAATGGATGAAGATGCAGGCACAAAGAAATTTTTAAAAAGTTTTTTTTCTTATGAGTTATGAATCCTAAACCTGCTTTATCAAAAACTGCTCTTTGGTTGTTCAAAAGCAAATTCAATTTTTCAGAACTATAAATAAATCTTTCTACAAAAGGTTTTAATTTTTTAATTTCTTCTTTATATCTTTTATTTTCATCTAAAATTTCTTTGCTTTGTTTTGACAAATTTTCATTTGAAAGTGAAGAACTTTTCTTTTTCAAGACTTCTTTTTCTTTTTCAAGTGCTACAATCTTATCATTTAATTTTCTATTTTGAAGAAGAAGGCATTCATTTTCACCTGAAAGCTTGTCATTTGTTTTGGCTAAATCAAAATTTTGCTTCTTTAAATCTTTATGTTTTGATTTTAGTTTTTGAAATTCTATGACTAATTCATCAAAAACATCATGAACCTCGTCAAATGTAAATTCATTTTCTATTTCAGAACATACCTCATCATGATCAGCCATCAGACAGAAGTTTGCCACCTCCTACTATTCTTCCTCAGAACTGGAGTCCTCACTTTCACTCCAGGTTGCCATCATGGCTTTCTTTCTCAGCTTTCTTCTACTTTTCTTGAGCAAGGGGCAGTCTACCTTGAAATGGCCGGGTTTTTTGCATTCAAAACAAGTGGGCTGCTCCTCCTTTTCTTTGTCCTTCTCTTTACTTGGCTCACCTTTCAGAGATTTCTTTTTGAAGTTGAACCTTTTCTTCCTCATGAACCTTCTAAATTTTCTTGTCATTAGAGCTGTCTCATCTTCTTTATCATCTTCTTCGAAGTCATCGCTTGATTCTTCTCTCGCAGTAGATTTGAAAGCGATTACTTTCTTCTTTTTGTCGACTTCCACATTCTTTTATTTGAGGGAGAGCACATAGGTCATCAGTGAGCCCAACAGTTATTCAAGTGGAATAGTGTTGACATCCTTGGCTTCTTCAATAGCTGTTACTTTTGCATCCCAAGAAGCTGGTAGAGACCTGAGAAGTTTGTTCACAAGTTCACCATTAGAAACAATTTTCCCTAGGCTTCTCATGCCATTCACAATATTTGTGAACCTAGTATACATCTCACTAATAGACTCAGTAGGTTCCATTTTAAACATTTCATATGTATGAATAAGCATGTTAACTTTGGTAGTTTTTACTTGGTGTGTACCCTCATGGGTAACCTCAAGTGTATCCCAAATCTCCTTAGCGGAGAGACAGTTAGATATTCTATTAAATTCACTTGGGTCAAGAGAGCAAAATAATAGATTCATTGCCTTAGCATTGAGCTCGATTTGTTTAATGTCATTCTCATCCCAATCATCTTCCATCTTTGGAGTGAGAATGCCATTAACCAACATCGTAGGCTGATGAGGATCTTTTATAATTATCCTCCATAAATTATAGTCAAGAGCTTGAATAAAAATACACATGCGTGTCTTCCAGTATGTGTAGTTTATGCCATTGAAAAGTGGGGGACGATTTGAAGCTTGACCTTCAACAATATCCATTCCTATTGGGGATGCCATGATCTTTTACTCAAGATCCTTGGACCTACAAGAGAGTACCGTGCTCTGATACCACTTGTTGCCCAGAAATGGAGCCCAAGAGGGGGGGGTGAATTGGATCTTTTAAAAAATTTAAAACAATAATGTGAATGACTAGTGGTGCTTGTGAATAATAATAAATTCAATGCAAGAGATTGAATGCAGCGGAAAACAATAAGTGAGTAGCAATAACCAAAGAGCAAAAGAGAAAGAGGGCAATCACACATAAACACAAGTTTATAGTGGTTCGGTGCAAACCTAGCACCTACATCCACTCCCCAAGCCACCCTTGGGAATTTCACTATAATCCAAACAAGATTACAGCTGACTTATTTTTCACAAGGCTCACAAGTCAAAACCTAAGTTGGTTTTGTCACCTAGGCTTACCAACAAACCTTAACACTTGTTTTGTCTTTGGGCTCACAAGTTAACCCTAGTTGGTTTTATCCCTTTGGCTCACCAACAAACCACAACAACCTTCTTTCAAGACACCCTTGAAAGAAAGGTCAAATCACAAGATAAAAAACAGATATACAATTTGAAAACTAAAACAAACTCTCTTCAAGAGTAGAATGGAATCTTTGAAGCTCAAGTTGATGCTTTGTCTTGACTCTTCCTTGGAATATCCTTCAAAATGCCTCTTTTGGAATGATGAAAGGATGAGCTTGTAGGCTTTTTCAGGGAATCAAACTATAAAAGGCTTTTGATGTGAAGTACTTGAGAGAATATGGGCTTTTTGGCTTTTGAATGGACTTCAATACACTTCAATGCACTTCTCTTTCTTTAGAATGAGGTTGGTAGAGGTTAAATATACCAAGAACCTTCCAAAAAATGGTTTGTGACTGTTGGAGCCTCGGATATAGCTGTTTGAAGCTTGAAAAGCAAGTTCTGCAAGTCAAAAAAATAGATCCGTTAGAGCTGTCAGGCTTCAAGTGTCGACACTTGGCTGTTAGGTATCGACACTTGGATGTCAGGTGTCGACACTTGATCTCTAGGTGTCGACACTTGAACTTTCAAGTGTCGACACTTGTTGCACAGGTGTCGACACTTGACACAAAAATTCTTAAATGACAAAGTTCTGTATTTTCAAAATTCTTAGGCCTTAAGTCGACACTTGGAAACCTAAGTGTCGACACTTGGTATCGACACTTGAGTTCTGGGTGTCGACACTTGGCGTGCCAAGGATTTTGTTCGTGCCAAATGCTGAAGTGTCAACACTTGACTTCCCAGGTGTCGACACTTGAGACTGAAAAGCTCAGATTCAAGTATAAATTACCCAAAACATAAATATAAATTTTGAAACTTAAATAAATCATAAACACATAATAATTAAACATATAGATGCCCTTTTTTTTATGAAGAGTATGTCCAGATTTGTGAGAAATGCTCCGTGCCATGATACATAAGTTTTTGAAATTTTGAGGTGCTTTCTTCCTGAAAACTCATAACTTGAAATACACATTAATATACAATATGCACTCAATGTTTTGTTATTCATCAAAATCACTGGGTGGAGCCAACATAACTTTCCAGAGTTCCTTCCTTGTCCTTCTGGCTACCAACCAAATACCAGTCCATGCTTTTGAGTTCCTTGTAGATACCTCAAAATCCACTTCAATGCTTTCCAGTATTTCTTCCAAGGATTTGCCATGTACCTACTCACCTGGCTTACAGCATATGCTATATCTGGCCTGCAACACACCATAGCATATATAACACTGCCTACAGCATTTGCATATGGAGCTCTCTCCATGTACTTTCTCTCCTCATCTATCTAGGGGCTTTGAATCTTAAAGAGAAATATGTGCCCTGGTAATGGTGTTTCCACTAGTTTGGCCTTCTCCATCCTAAACCTCTCAAGAGTCTTCTTGATATAACCTCCTTGTGACAAATGGAGAATCCCCTTGCATTTGCATCTATCTCTGAAATCTCCATTCCAAGGATTTTCTGAGCTGGACCCAAATCCTTCATCTCAAATTTTTTAGATAATGCTTTCTTTAGCTGATTGCATCACTCATACTTCTGCTGGCTATCAACATATCATCCACATACAGAAGTAGATATAAAGCATTATCATTATCCACATCCTTGACATATACACAGCAGTCATGTTCACACCTGAGAAACCCAAGGCTTAAAATAAAAGCATCAAATCTCCGATACCACTAGTGAGGTGATTGTTTCAGACCATACAATGACCTCTGGAGTAAACATACCTTATCCTCCTTTCCAACTTCTATGAAACCATCAAGTTGCTTCATATAGATCTTCTCATCCAGACTTTCATGTAGAAAGGTTGTCTTCATATCCATCTTGTTGACCCCTGAAGTGATTTTGATGATAACAAAACATTATAGCATATATTTAGTTATCAAATAACTCTTCAAATGGTTGACAAGTTTTTGTAGGATGACTACTTGGACATATTTTTTAAACCCTACAACCTTTATCTCTTTGTGTTGAGTTAGAAGTAATTAGAATCTTATAAAGAAGAACCCAATAAAAATTTTCCTATTTGAATCAAAGATAAAGGGTTGCTTCTACTAGTTTTCAAGCTTTAATTTCTGTTGATATTGTTGTAAGAAGATCTGAAGGAAGTCTTCAAAGCTTGGCATGTGAGTTCTGGAGAATAGAATTGGTCTGGGTGAAGAACCAATCTCGAGCCGACTGGATGGAGGAACCAGTCGACTCTGGCACTGGCACAAGAAAGAAAACCTCTGGCACGCAGACCCAGCCGACTAGCACCAAGTTCCAGCCGACTCATCCAGAACTTGGTTGAAAATGTTCTAAGACCTCTAGGATCCGAGCTGACTAGATTTCAGCCTAGCCGACTCGTCCAGAGTGATCTATTTTCTCGATTGTGGAACCTAGCCAACTGGTTTTCAACCCAGCCGACCCAAACCTGATTCGAGCTGACTCGATGATGTCTGAGCTGACTGGAATGTTGGGATCTCTTCCAATGGGTAGTTCCAGATTTCTGAGTTTAAATCCCAAAAGTGCTCCAACGGTAACCTGTCACTTCCCAACTGTCTATAACATTCAAAATCAAGGGAAGGTAGAAGAAGTCTCTATAAATGAGGTATGAGAACATCCTTAGAGAGACTAATGAGTTGTTGAACATTTATTGAACATTTATTGAAGTAAGAAGAGAGAGCACTTGAGCTTTGAAGTCAGTCTTCAAGCCTTCACCAACTCTTATCAAAAGCTTGAAGCAACTTTTGAAGAAAGCAAGGAAGCCATTGAAGTGTATTGAAGGGCATTCAATTGAGCTTCACTAGAGCTGTATCGAAAACCACCAAACAACTTAGTTTGTCATTTTGTTGCTTTTCATTCTACTCTTAAAATACTTAGGTTATTGGTGAACCCGGTTGTAAAAACCAAATAAGTTTCTTTGGTAAGCCTACTGAAAACCAAAGTGTAGAGGTTCTAGGTGAGCCTGTGAAAACCTAGTATGGGTTTCTTTGTGTGAGCCCGGTTTAAAAACCAAAGTGTAGAGGTTGGGATTGTGAGCCTGAAAAATAATTCGACTGTATTCCGGTTTGGGGGATATAGTGAAAATCCCGAGTAGAGAACTTGGGTAGTGGACGTAGGAGCTGGGTTGCTCCGAACCACTCTAAACTTGTTTTGTTTGTGTTGTGCTTTACTTACTTTTTTCTACTTCCGCACTTAACTCTGATTAACACAACACTCAACCACTAAAAGAATTACTTGTACACATATTTGCAAGAAATTTATAATTCCTAATTCACCCCCCTCTTGGGAAAAGCAACCTGGGCAACAGCTGGTATCAGAGCAGTGTCTCTGATTACTCGAGTAAAGATTGATGGCTCATCCCATGAGTACATCCTTAGTCGAAGGCCAGTCAACAAATAGACCTTCACTATTCACAGGCACTAAATACTCTTATTGGAAAGCATGAATGAAAATTTACATTCAAGCTATTGATTTTCAATTGTGAAAGATCATCTTAAAAGGGCCACACATTCCCACGATCAAATTTGATGGCGTGAACATCCCTAAGCCTGAAGAGGATTGGGATGATCATGACATGAAAATGAGGAATTGAATGCCAAAGCAATGAACTTACTATACTGTGCTATAGATGCAAATGAGTTCAACCGAATCTCCACTTGCTCTTCAGCAAAGAAAATCTGGGACAAACTAGAAGTGACCCATGAGGGAACTTCTCAAGTGAAAACCTCAAAGATAAATCTTTTAGTTCACAACTATAAACTATTTAAAATGGAACCTTCTGAAATAATTTCTGCCATGTTCTCTAGATTTACAGATATTATTAATGGTTTAAAGAGTCTTGGCAGGATATACTCAAATGCTGATCTAGTTCAGAAGATTTCCGATCTTTACCTGACAAGTGGGATCCCAAAGTGATAGCAATCTAGGAGGCCAAAGACCTCAACACATTACTACTGGATGAACTACTGGGATCACTCATCACCCATGAGCTGACTATGCAGCACAGAACTGAAGACGAACAAAAGAAAAAGAAAACTATAGCCTTCAGAGCTGCTACCGAATCAAAGAGGGATGATGAAGAGTCTGAAGAAGAAAGCACCTCCTCCAACGATGACCTAGAAGATGATGATATTGCAATGGTTGTGAGAAGATTCAGAAAGTTAATGGGAAGAAAGAAAGGAAGATTCAACCAGAAATTCCATAGGAAGGATTACAGAAAAGAAAAAGAAAAGGACAGAGAGAAAGATAAAGAGGTAGTCCCTACATGCTATGAATGCAAGAAGCCGGGGCACATTCGTCCAGACTGTCCTCTGTTGAAGAAATCCTTCAGACAAAAAAAGAAGAAAAAATCCATGGTTGCCACATGGTCTAATAGTGAAAAATCATCTTCGTCTGAAGAAGAAGAGACCACCAAGGCTACAAATCTATGTTTAATGGGTCTCGAAGATGAGGTAACATCCCTTAGAAATTGCACTGAATTTACATTTGACGAATTAAATTCTGCTTTTCATGATCTATTATCTAAATTTAAGAAAGCTGGAGTAAAGATAAAATCATTAAAAAATTTGAATGACTCTTTACTCAAATAGAAAAATGAAATTTTAGAAAAGAACATTTATTGCAAAAAGAACTGCATGACTTTTCTGAAAGAAATGAAAAGCTGAAAAATAAAAATCTCTTATGTGAAAGGAAAAACAATGATTTAATTACTGAAAATATTGAACTGAAAAAGGAGGTTAAAAAACTCAAGCCATTAGTTGAAAAACTTACTTTGTCTTCAAATAAGCTTGAGTTAATTTTTAAAAGAACAACGAATTTTAGGAAACAAAGCTGGAATTGGTTTTAAAACTTCGATTATGAATGGAATTTCAGCAACTACCTTTGTGAAATCTAAAGTACATGTTCAAAACATATGATCACAAAAAGCTTTGGCTGCACCAAAAACTATTTCGACTTCAAAATCTTTATTGTATGTTCCTAAGAACTTGAGCAAAAATGCTTATATTTTAAAAGTTCAAAATCTGCATCAATTGCATCAACGTTTAGAACTTCTAATTCTGCTTTTATTAAAACTCTAAAGTTGTATACCATGTTTGCAAAAGAATATGACATAAAGCTTTTGACTGCAATAATTCTAGAAATGTCCATAAAAATGTAAGAAAAATCTAGGTTCCCAAAGAACCACCTCTGCTGACCTACAAGGATCCAAGGTAGCTTGGGTACCTAAAAGAATTCATTGATTATTTTGCAGGAATGTCTTGCAGCCCAAAAATTGAAGAAAAGGTGGTACTTAGACAGTGGCTGCTCAAGATATATGACGGGTGACAAAGAACAGTTTATCATCCTTGAAATGAAAGAAGGAAGCATGGTCACCTTTGGAGACAATGGCAAAGGGAGAATAATCGGTATTGGTAAGATCAAAATAACTCCCTTCACTTTTATTGAAAATGTTTTGCTAGTAGATAAGTTGAAGCATAATCTTTTAAGCATAAGTCAATTATGTGATAAAGGCTTCAAGGTTGTCTTTGAGTCTTCTATGTGTATAGTAACTAACTCTTTAGATTCTAGCAATAAGTTCATTGGACATAGACTTGGGAATATCATGTGGTAGATCTTAATGATCTGGCCATGTCAAGTAGCCCCAGTCTAGTTGCAATGAATGCTAAGACCAAAGAGTCATGTTTACTATGGCATAGACGATTAGGTCATGCTAGCATGCATACTATTGCCAAATTGATTTTTAAAGATCTTGTTAGAGGCATGCCTAAGTTTAAAGTTGATTTTGATCATGTTTGTAATGCATGCCAAATGGGTAAACAAACTATGGGGAGTTTTAAATCAAAGAATATAGTTTATACAACAAGACCACTTGAACTACTTCACATGGACCTTTTCGGACCTACTAGGACCACAAGCCTAGGAGGAATGAAATATGCTCTTGTGATAGTAGATGATTTTTCAAGATTTACTTGGATTTTGTTTATTGCTTCAAAAGATGAAACCTTTAATGTTTTCAGAAAATTCCATAAAAAGGTTTCAAATCAAAAGAACTTATCTTTAATTTCAATTAGAAGTGATCATGGAACTAAATTTGAAAATCAATTTTTTAAAGATTATTGTACTGAATTTGGCATTGATCACAACTTCTCCGCTCCTAAAACACATCAACAAAATGGTGTTGTAGAGAGAAAAAATAGAACATTGGAAGAAATGGCTCGCACAATGTTGTGCAAAGGCAATCTTCCAAAGTACTTTTGGGCAGAAGCGGTAAACATTGCTTGCTATATTTTAAACCGCATTTTGATCCGTCCTATTTTAAAGAAAACCCGCTATGAGCTTTGGAATGATAGAAAACCCAATATCAGTTATTTTCATATGTTTGGATGCAAATGCTTTGTGCATAATAATGGAAAAGATAATTTAGAAAAATTTCATTCTAAAGCAAATGATGTAGTTTTTCTAGGTTATTCATTACATAGCAAAGCATATCAGGTTTTTAATAAAAGGACTCTTACTGTTGAAGAGTCAATACATGTTGTATTTATTGAAACTAACCCTACACCTTCTAGACAAGAAGAGTGCATAGATAATATGCAGGTATGTTGCAAAAAAGAATGGAGGACTTGAGCATTCAAGATAAAGACACTCAAGACGAAGAAGAAACGGTAAGTAAGGATCACACCACTCTAACGAGGGACTGGAGGTATATTACATCTCACCCTAAAGAATTAATCATAGGAGATCCTTCACATGGTGTTAGGACTAGGTCTGCACATAAGGATGCACATGATTACCTAGCCTTTGTATCACAAATAGAACCCTATAGCCTAGAAGAAGATGAGACTAACCCAAATTGGATGATGGCAATGCATGATGAATTAAACCAGTTTGAAAGGAATAGGGTATGGACACTAGTAGATAGACCTACTGACTATCCAATAATAAGAACCAAATGGATCTATAGGAATAATTAGATGAACAAGGAAACATAATAAGAAACAAAGCTAGACTAGTGGCTAAGAGATATAACCAAGAAGAAGGTATTGATTTTGATGCAACTTATACACCTGTAGCAAGACTAGAAGCCATTAGATTACTACTTGCATTTGCTTGCTACATGAACTTCAAACTTTTTCAAATGGATGTAAAGAGTGCATTTCTTAATAGTTTTATATCTGAACAAGTTTTTGTGGAACAACAACCAGGTTTTGAAAATCACACATTTCCAACCACATATTTAAATTAAACAAAGCATGTATGGTTTGAAACAATCACCTAGAGCCGGTATGATAGACTTAGCACTTTCTTAATTGAAAATGATTTTCAAGAGGAAATATAGATAAAACTTATTTATCAAAAAAGAATAATGATATCTTAGTTGTACAAATATATGTTGATGATATCATCTTTGGTGCAACTAATGATTCTCTATGTAAAGAATTTGCTAAGCTTATGCAGGAGAATTTGAAATGAGCTTAATGGACGAACTAAACTACTTCATTGGACTTCAAGTAAAACAAACAAAGGAAGGCATCTTCATCAACCAAGCCATATACATCAAAGAAATCATCAAAAGTTTGGTATGGAGAGTAGCAAATCAATGAGCACACCTATGAGCCCAGCTTGCAAATTGGACATATGAAAATAGATCCAATGTTAACCAAAAGCTATATAAAGGTATGATCGGATCCTTATTATATTTGACTGTAAGTAGACCTGACATATTATATAGTGTATGTGTATGTGCTAGATTTTAGTCATCACCAAAAGAAACACATATGATTGTTGTTAAGAGAATAATTAAATATTTGAAAGGAACAAGTAATTTAGGAATTTGGTATTCTAAACATTCTACCCTGAATTTGATTGGATTCTCTGATGCTGACTATGCTGGTTATAAAATAGATAGAAAAAGCAC
The DNA here is from genome assembly GCA_021397845.1 of Areca catechu. Taxonomy (NCBI): domain Eukaryota; kingdom Viridiplantae; phylum Streptophyta; class Magnoliopsida; order Arecales; family Arecaceae; genus Areca; species Areca catechu. Next base: position 129,127,625 of record CM038052.1, on the reverse strand, counting down.
TAGCAGTACATGCCAATTTCTAGGGTTGAATTTAATCTCATGGCACTGTAAGAAGCAAAACTCCGTAGCCTTGTCCGTAGTTGAGGCTGAGTACGTGGCTGCTGGTAGTTGCTTTGCTCAAGTGTTATGGATTAAACAACAACTAGAAGACTTTGGTGTATCACAATCTAAAATTTCAATTAAATGTGATAACATAAGTGCTATCAATTTAACAAAGAATCCAATTCAACACTCTAGAACCAAGCACATAGAAATTAGACATCATTTTATTAGAGATCATGTTTCAAATGATGATATAGTGCTTGATTTTGTTCCTACTGAAGATCAATTAGCTGATATATTTACTAAGCCACTTAATCAATATAGATTTGAACTAATTAGAAGTGAATTAGGACTTTGTGATCCTTTTTAAATTCTCTAACATAATTCTTTCAAATTTAAGGAAACATCATCTAGAGAACCTCCTGATTTCATTCTCTATCATAGAGCCTAAATTTCCTTAGAAATTTTCTCCAAAAATCTCTCAGGTTTGTGATTGAATTTTCCAAAACCTGATTTCCCTGTTTGAGTCAACTGGTTCTTAAACCGAGTCGACTGAATTCTCTGTATGTTTTGGGCGAGTTCTGGCCTAGCCGACTCAAGCCTTTCTAGGGCTTTTTTGAGTCGACTGGATTGTCGCACCTAAGTTTTTTTATTTGGATCATAAACCCCTTTTCGAGCTTTCTAACCTCCATCTCATCTTTCTAACCGTCCGTTCCTCTCCTAATCCTATTCGAAATACTCCTCTCTCCCTTCTAAGCTCTCCATTCTCTCATCTCTTCCTCTTTCCTAGCAATGGCTCCTAAACATGCTACCAGGAAACGATCTTTACGGGCCGCTTCGTCCGTGGAAAGGGAAAGAAGAACGAAGAGGCGTCAAGAAGAGCCGACTGCCACTGTTCATCGTGAAGAACTTATGGAAGAACCTGCAAGGGCTGCTCCCATTGCTCCAAGTCAAATCCCTTCAATGTCCATAAGACCGGTAACTTCTGACCATCGTATCAACTTTGAATTTATTAAGGAGATAGGGTTGAAGATTGGTGACTTGATTGAGGATCAGGGCTGGAGGAAATTTTGTTCTCTAAATGAAAGAACCTACCCCTCACTTGTTAAGACATTTTATGAAAATTTGAAAGTAGGTACAAATCATGTAGAGTCTACAATTAAAGAAAGAAGAGTTTTTATCAATGAAGAAGTTCTGCACTGCCTATTGGATTTACCTACTGATGGGGTGAAGTACCTAGTAATTGAGGATAGAGAAAAGGCCTTAAGAACTATCCTAAACAAGGAAGATGTCAGTGGGATTGGAACTATCTTTGCCAATACTTTATCACTTGAAATGAGGTTGTTGCATAATTTCATTAGTAGGATACTTTTGCAAAGAACTGGAAGGTTTGATTGGGCAAGTGAGAAGGACCTGTGCCTTATGGAACATATCATAGAAAAGACTCATGTGAATTTATCTCATATTATCATTATGCAAATGAAGGAGACTGTTAGAAAGGCTAAGCCTTGCTTACTTTATGAAATGATGTTAACCCTGCTATTCAAGTCCCAAAGAGTGAATTTGGAAGGTGAGGATGGAGTTGAACTGCACCATACTGACGTCTACACCTCCAAGTCACTAGAAAGAATGGGTTACATTCAAGTTGAAGGTGTTTGGAGAAAGAAAGGAACTAATATCAGGGCAATTGGTAGTTCAAGCAGAGAAGAAGAAGAAGAAGAAAATGAAGAAACTGCTGGTACTGCTTCTGCTGAAGCTGGAACCTCCATTGCACCTGCACCTAAACCAGAATCTCTCATTCCAGAACCTCCTTCCACTTTTGAAGAGACTGAAGCACCTTTCCCTGAATTTGATATGCTTGCACATGAGTTCATGACAGCTGACATACCTTTACCAGACTTCACTCCTGCAGCTTCACATCCTCCAAATATCTGAAGTCAAATTGAAGATCAGATGAAGACTTTGACTGATTCACTGACAGGAACTATCACTTCACTTTTTGGTGATCTAAAACAGTCAGTGGATAGTAGACTATCTCAACTGGAAGAACATGTTACAAGTTTGCAAGGAAAAGTTGAAGCAATAGAAACTTTGAGATCTGCACCTCAAGTGGAACTTCAACCTATCCTAGACCTTATTTCTTCTAATTCTGAAGCCATAAAGAAATCAGTTGATGCAACCTTAAATGAGTATAGAACTGAGTTAAATGAAGTCAGATGCACTATGGGAACAATTGCAGAAACAAGAAATATGGCAAATGACTACACACAAGGCATTGGAATTATCAGATCAGAACTTGGAAGACTAAGAGGATATGCTGAAGCTTTTGCTAATGTCCAAGCTTCTGAACTTTTGTCAATGCAAAAGGAAATTGGTGAAATGAAAGAGGCTGTGAACAAGGTACCTACAAGCCTCAAGGACATGGAACAGCAACTTGATGCAATCTAGATGGAGATGGTTTCAATCTGTGGCACTGTTAGATCCTTGGAGATCACTGCTAGGACTAGACCTTTATATGATCCTCCTCCTATTTCCTCTAGGGGTCCTACCACTTCTCACCATCCTAGAGTACCTCCACCTCATGCATCTTCCAGTAGACCTCCTAGACCTGCTTCTTGGTATGGTGCAAGTATGCATATCAATGTACCTAAGGAAGAATCTGATAGTGAGTAGGTCTTTGGTAATTTATGTATTTTCTGGAAACTTTTTGAAGATTATGTAATGTTTATTGTACTAAATCTTTTAATGGAAATACAATTAATATCCTTTTGGATACATGTGTGCACTTCTTTTATCTTGTTAACACTTTCTAATATTTTTTAAATAGGATTCTCTCTCTAATTTGAGAAAGTGAAATTATCTCAAACAAATCTTAATATAATCTCAATCTACTTAAAATCTGAGCATAATTGTATAACTTTTTGATTTGATGACAAAAAGGGGGAGAACTATTATACAATAAAGTGCATGAAAGAAGAAACTTAATGAATATTGTAGAATTGGGATAGAACTGCTAAAGTTAATTAGACAGGGGGAGCTTAATGAATATTGCATATCCTTAATGAATATTGCATATCTTTTCTACTGAAGTGTTCAAATAAACGATAAAAAGGGGAGAAACTTCACATTGATTAGAAATTTTATAAAAAGGGAGAGAAATACATGTTAATTTACTTCAATGTTTCATATTCTGCTCTCTACTAATTACATTTAACTGTCAATGCTTAATGTTGCTTAATACACACAAGCACTTATTATCTGACACTTACATTTTATAGAATTGGCTTTGTGTATAACTGTACAGCATACATTGATACTCATTCGAGAATACAGTTAATATTGTGATACGTCAAACAAGTGTGAATGCTTACTATGATATACATCTATACTTGTGAATAGAATATATTTTTTCATGCCCAGTATTTTGTCATCATCAAAAAGGGGAAGATTGTTGACCCCTGAAGTGATTTTGATGATAACAAAACATTGGAGCATGTATTTGGTTATCTAACAACACTTCAAATGGTTGACAAGTTTTTGTAGGACGACTACTTTGACATATTTTTAACCCTACAACCTTTATCTCTTTGTGTTGAGTTGTAAGTAATTAGAATCTTGTAAAGAAGAACCCAACAAAAATTTCTCTATTTGAATCAAAGATAAAGGGTTGCTTCTACTAGTTTTCAAGCTTTAATTCTCTTGATATTGTTGTAAGAAGATCTGAAGGAAGTCTTCAAAGCTTGGCATATGAGTTCTGGAGAATAGAATTGGTCTAGGTGAAGAACCAATCTTGAGCCGACTGGATGGAGGAACCAGCCGACTCTGGCACTGGCATAAGAAATAAAATCTCTGGCACGTGGACCCAGCCGACTGGCACCAAGTCCCAGCCGACTCATCCAGAACTTGGTTGAAAATGTTCTGAGAACCTCTGGGATCCGAGCCGACTGGATTTCAGCCTAGCCGACTCCAGAGTGAGCTATTTTCTCGACTGTGGAACCTAGCCAACTTGTTTTCAACCCAGCCGACCCAAACTTGATCCGAGCCAACTCGAAGATGTCCGAGCCGACTGGAATGTCGGGATCTCTTCCAACGGCTAGTTCCAAATTTCTGAGTTTGAATCCCAATAGTTCTCCAACGGTAACCTGTCACTTCCCAACGGTCTACAACGTTCAAAATCAAGGGAAGGCAGTTGAAGTCTTTATAAATGAGATATGAGAACATCCTTAGAGAGACTAATGAGTTGTTGAACATTTATTGAACATTTATTGAAGTCAGAAGAGAGAGCACTTGAGCTTTGAAGTCAGTCTTCAAGCCTTCACCAATTCTTATCAAAAGCTTGAAGCAACTTTTGAAGAAAGCAAGAAAGCCATTGAAGTGCATTGAAGGGCATTCAATTGAGCTTTACTAAAGCTGCATCGGCAACCACCAGATAACTTAGTTTGTCATTTATGCTGCTTTTCATTCTACTCTTAAAATACTTGGGTTATTGATGAACCCGGTTGTAAAAACCAAATAGGTTTCTTTCGTGAGCCTACTGAAAACCAAAGTGTAGAGGTTCTAGGTAAGCCTATGAAAACCTAGTGTGGGTTTTTTTGGTGAGCCCGGTTTAAAAACCAAAGTATAGAGGTTGGGATTGTGAGCCTGAAAAATAATCTGACTGTATTCCGATTTGGGGGATATAGTGAAAATCCCGAGTGGTGAACTTGGGTAGTGGACGTAGGAGCTGGGTTGCTCCGAACCACTATAAACTTGTTTTGTTTGTGTTGTGCTTTACTTACTTTTCTACTTCCGCACTTAACTCTAATAAACACAACACTCAACCACTAAAAGGAATTACTTGTGCACATATTTGCAAGAAATTTTGTAATTCCCAATTCACCCCCCTCTTGGGAAAAGCTACCTGGGCAATACACCTGCTCCAATTCCATACCATGTTATGCCACCAATGACAGTAACATCCAAATTGAAGTATGGCATACCACAGGAGAAAATATCTCAATGTAGTCAACTCCTTCCCTTTATGAGTATCCTTTTGCTACCAGCCTTGCTTTGTATCTACTCCACCTTGCTCTGAAGGTACTATTTACTTTGTGAACACCCATCTGGAGCCAATTGCATGAGCATCTTTAGGCAGATCCACCAATTGCCATGTCTTGTTCCTCCTAAAAGATTCTATCTCTTCCATCATGCCTTGTATCCATGATTCTTTATATGAACTCTCCATGGTCTCCTTGAATGTTTCTGGATCTCCATTCACAGATATGAGAGCATAAGATATATTCTCATCCAAGCCATATCTCATTGGCTTCCAGATTGTGCACTAAGGTTTATGCAATGCCACTCCCCTTGCACTGTCCTGCAAGTCTTCTGTTTGTGGCTGTTCCTGCACTTTACTTTGAACAACTGGTTTTCCTTTCTAATCCTTCATCACAAGAGGACCTTTCCTGCCTAACTCCACCTTAACTAAAACACCCTTGCTAGTTGATGTAGATGGCCTATCCTCCACCTATGAAGGACAGTCACTACTGTTTACCTTTGAAGCTGCAATTACATCCATACTCCCCAATCTCTCCAAGATGCTCCTTTCATCAAATATGACATCCCTACTGATCACTATCTTTTGAGACTGCGGATCCCACAGTAGGTAACCTTGAATCCCCATGGATACCCAATGAAGATCATCTTCCTTGACTTAGGGTCCAACTTACTCCATTCAATTGCCTCCACATGTGCATAGGCCGAGCAACCAATCACCTTCAGGTGACCAAGCTCCACCTTCTTTCCACTCCAGTCTTCCTCTGGAAGTCCTCCATCCAACTTGAAATGAGGGGACCTGTTTACAAGAAAACATGATAGTACAAGAAAACATGATAGAGTAATAGCATCACCCCAAAAATTTTCGGCAGTGATGACTATAGCCTCATACTCCTTGCCTTCTCCTATAGTGTCCGATTCATCCTTTCTGCAATACCATTCTGTTGTGGGATCATCCTTATTGTGTAATGGAATTTAATTCCATTCCCTTCACAGTAATTCCTAAACTCTTCACTAGAGTACTCCCCACCATTGTTTGACCGAAGGCACTTCACATATTTTCCTGTCTCATTCTCTACCTCAGTCCTACAAGCTTTTAATCGGGCAAATACTTTTAATTTTCTCTCATCAGATACACCCATAATTTCCTAGAGAAGTCATTAATGAAGGTAACAAAATACTTTGCTCCACCCCTGGATAAAATAGGTGCCGGTCCCTATACATCTGAGTGAATTAGTTCTAAAACATCCTCACTCTGCTTGGTACCGCTGGCAAACTTTACCCTACACTGTTTGCCATAAATGTAAGGCTCACATATGTCATTTCCATCCTTCTTCAATGCTAGAAGGTTTCCTCTTCTGCTTAACTCTGTAAGCCCTTGGTCACTCAAGTGACCCATCCGATAGTGCCATAACTGGTAGGAGAGCTTCTCCTCCTATGCTGCTGCAAACACTTCCACACTATCATTCATCACTGAGCCTTCCATCTTATACAGATTATTGCTCAGTCTTCTTCCTCTCATCACCACCAAAGCTCCCTTGGTTTTTCTCAAACATCCACTACCAGACTGGCAACTGAAGGCATAACCCTGCTCTTCCAAGTAGTCCAAAAAAATCAAGTTCTTCTTTAATTCTGGTACATGCTTGACATTTGATAGAGTCCTTATCACTCCATACATTCTCACCCTAATGGTGTCAACTCCAGCCACCGGACAAGGATGATCATCACCAAGGCTTACACTACCTCCATCTGATTTATCATAGGTATCAAACCACTCCCGATGTGAGGTATAGTGATAAGTGAAAGAAAAAATGGATTGCAAAGGCCTACCCTAAGCGTGCAACAGCACCGGGAGCAGGTATGTATTTTAAAACATTTTAAAATTACAGCGGAAAAAACCTACTCCGTGCAAGATCTAACATATTTTGGATGCATGTATAGGCAAAAGAAGGCATGAACAAGGGCATGTAATATTTATAAATAGTTTGGTAAACATAGATCTAGGCATGCATGAAAAAATATAAACACAAATATTACCTTATTCCTGCTTGGAATAAAACAGGGATAACTCTGGAATAGTTGAGATAACATGAATAACTTTATTCCTGTCTTCTTCTTCCAGCAAGCTTTTGAACGTTGTTTCTTCTTCTTTCCAACAGCAGTAATGGCCAACCACAAATGGCCAATCCTTGGTCTCTTCTTAGGCAACAACAGCAAGATATCTTCTTGCTTCAATGGAGAGGTAGATGTTGCTTCAAAGTGAGCCTTTGGATGGATCGTTCTCTTCTCTTTTGCTGCAATAATAGAAATTCCTGCAACCAAAAACAGCAGCAAACAAAACAAAACCAACAGCTTTGAAAGGTTGATCCGACTCTTAGGTGTTCAAGGGAACACCCTCTAGAGGGGGGACATGCCTGGGGCTCCTCTGAACCGCCTTCTCGCACGATGCTAGTCACCGGAAGGTCTTGAAATGGTGAGGGAAGGAAATGGAATAGAACACTCTGTTATGTGGTTCTGTTTTCTCCAAAACAAATCTATCCTCCACCAATTTGAGCACCAACAATAATAGGAGATTATGGAATTTTTCCTCTCCCAATCACTCAACTAAACCCAGCCCTAATATCACTGGTTAAAGGAATGGTTGAAGCTCTTCTAGGAAGACGACGCCCAGAAATCTTCAGCGCCGAGAATAATATTCAGCGTGAACAATTAAAACCGTGGTTTAGAAGCTGAAGAGATTAGCTGGGAATACAATCGGCCACCACATTTTAGAATGAATGGATTTCATTTTTAACCAAGCAATGAAGGCCTTAACGTGGAGGTTTAAATCCAGCTAAAAATCGATGGAAAATGAGAGAGGAGAAGACGCTTCAAATGCCCTATTCGCCCAAGCCAAAGGATGGGTTTAAATCGGTTCACAACCGGTTCAAAAAATCCCAACTGGTTCAATATATTAATTAGATCAAAATCTAATAAATAAAAGGCTTAGTCAAGTCCTAATTACCCAGAAATAATTCCTGGTGGACCCGAACAAAAAACTCCAGAAATAATTCCTGGTGGACCCGAACAAAAACTGATCGACCCAAAATCATGTCAGTCCAATGTGTGCCCAATCAAATCATTACTGAAATGATTCCTAATTATTAATGGATACCTAGATCAGGAAGAGATCCTCTATGGCATGTGACCTCATAGGTTCGAGCCTAGATAGTAGTACTAGAACAATTCCAATACCAGCACAAGATACCATCTAGCAATGGGTCCTGGCGTCCAGATAGGTCGAAGATGCGAGAGCAATCAATCGAACCTCTAGCATACGGTTACCATATAATTCATCCCTTTGACCTCCAATGCTCCGGATGACCTAAGGTTAGACTACCAACCCTAGCTAAGTAAATCCAGAACATATCTCAACCTCGCAAGTCCAGTGACTCCTCACTAGGACTACCCCGGCCGAGGATTTGCTAATTGAGACACTGCGAGATATTCAATCCAAACTATTTATACAAGTCAATTCCATCTTGGTCCATCACTGCTCCATAAGTACTTGCATGTACCCAGAAACCTTCTGTCATCGGATTAGAAATCCGGGTAGTCTGGAACCAAAGCACAGGGCATTGCTTGCAAGCTACCATGATGATCTCAGGTCTGAGGGACACATATACCCATATCCAATCATGAGTATCCCTTTGGCAGAAAGGGGCTACACGGAGTCACGTTCAATAAGATTCATATATCCCACTTGCAGATCACATCAGTGTCACCACACTCCTTTGGTCATGAGGACAACCAAACGATGTAAACCACAATAACCTACACTTGATACATTGTCGTCCAATACAATGTATCCTTTGGTCGTGAACCTGGTTTAAGGACCACTCGATATATCCTCTCTATATCGAAGTCAATGTAGTCCTAAGGACTTCATCACATGAAAAAGAGTTCATTACAGAAAAAAGTCAGAATGTGATGAGCTGCCAAAATAATAATTATTAACTCATACAAAAAATACAATACTCAGCTCAACCGCCTACAGCCTACGTGATGGCTTTGGGACACAATTCCCACTTGTACTAAAGCCAATCAGAACAGTATCTAATACCCATTTCCCTTTTACAAAAGTTGAACTCTTTTATTCCAAGGGCTTTAGTAAAAATGTTGGCCAGATTTTCCTTTCCATCGATCTTCATACGATTAATATCGCCTCGTTCTACGATCTCTCGTACGAGGTGGTACCGCCGCAGAATATGCTCAGTGCAGTGATGAGCTTTCGGCTCCTTAGCTTGAGCAATGGCTCCAGTGCTGTCACAGTACACTGGAATAGAACCATCTAGGGAAGATGCCACCCCTAGCTCTCCAAGAAACTTCCACAACCACATGGCTTCCTTCGCTGCATCTGATGCTGCAAGGTACTCTGCCTTGCATACCGAATCTGCAACTGTCGCCTGCTTGGAACTTTTCCAGCAAATCACTCCTCCATTCAGGGTAAATACAAACCCTGACACACTCTTGCTATCATCTCTGTCTGACTGGAAATGGAGTCAGTATACCCCATAAGTTTCAAGTCAGATTCTCCATAAATTAGCCATTAGTCTTTAGTATTTCTCAAATACTTCAGGATGGACTTAACCACCTTCCAATGCACCTCACCTGGGTCAGACTGGTATCTGCTCACTACTCCTAGTGAGTATGCCACGTCTGGTCTAGTACATGTCATAGCATACATGATAGAGCATACAACAGAAGCATAAGGTACTATACTCATGCGCTCTCTTTCCTCAGGAGTTGTCGCACAATCCTTCCTAGAAAGAGTAATTCCAAAACCTATCGGAAGATAGCCTTTCTTGGAGTTTTCCATGCTGAACCGTTTCATCACAGTATCAATGTACATAGACTGGGACAATCCTAGAAGTCTCTTAGATCTATCTCTATAGATCTTCATACCCAGTATGTAAGAAGTTTCACCCAAGTCTTTCATGGAGAACTGAGATGATAACAAGACCTTTATTCCTTGTAATGCTGCGACGTCATTCTCGATTAAGAGAATGTCGTCAACATACAGTACCAGGAATACAATCACAGAACCATTAACCCAGTTATAGATGCATGGTTCTTCTCCATTCCTGATGAAGCCATACGATTTGATACACTTATCAAACCATAAGTTCCAACTTCGAGATGCTTGCTTGAGTCCATAAATGGACCTCTGCAACCTGCATACTTTTGACTCATCTGAGGATATGAACCCTTCAGGCTGTATCATATACACCACCTCTTCCAGCTCCCCATTTAGGAAAGTGGTTCGGACATCCATCTGCCAGATCTCATAATCAAAATATGCTGCTAAAGCAAGCATGATCCGAATGGACTTGAGCATTGCCACAGGAGAGAAAGTCTCGTCATAATCGATACCTTATCGCTGACGATACCCCTTGGCAACCAGACGGGCTTTATAGGTCTCCACCTTCCCATCTGCATCCCTTTTCCTCTTGAAGATCCACTTGCACCCGATGGGTTTTATCCCTTTAGGTGGATCAACCAATGTCCATACATTGTTGATCTCCATGGACTCCATTTTGGATCGCATGGCTCAAAGCCATGCCTCAGAGTTAGATCTCTGAAGTGCATCCATATAGGTGATCGGATCCTCATTGTTCTTGTCGAGCTCAATGGGATCGCCATCCCGGACCAAGAAACCATAGTATCTGTCTAGCTGACGTGGTACTCTACTGGATCTCCTAATAATGGGTTCTGGGTGTGATCCAATCATAGCCGGTTCTATGATATCCTTAGAGTGTGCAGGTTCTTCTACCTGTTGAACTTCACCAAGTTCAATCTTAGAGGCTACAGTCCCTTCTCCAAGGAACTCCTTTTCCAAAAAGATAGTCCTAAGAGCGACGAACACTTTCTATTCATCCTCCAGGTAGAAGAAATACCCTTTGGTTTCTTTATGGTAAACAATAAACAGGCACCGATCAGACCTAGGACCAAGTTTATCTGAGTCTAAATGCTTTACATAAGCCGAGCAACCCCAGACCCGAAGGTGTGAGATTGAGGGCTTACGTCCAGTCCACATCTCATATGGAGTGGAGACAATAAACTTACTCGAAACATTATTTAACAAGTGATAAGCTATCTCAAGTGCATATCCCCAAAAGGATAGCGGCAGAGTTGCAAAGCCCATCATGGACCAAACCATGTCCAATAGGGTTCGATTCCTCCTTTCGGACATACCATTCAACTATGGTGTTCCTGTAGGAGTCCATTGAGAGAGAATCCCATTCTCCTCAAGGTATGTCAAAAACTCACCAGATAGGTATTCACCGCCTTGATCAAATTGAAGGATTTTAATACCTTTTCTAGTTTTTTATATACTTCATTATGATATCGTTTGAACATTTCAAACGACTCAAATTTATGTCTCATCAAAAAGACATAACCGAACCTCAAAAGGTCATCTATAAATGTAATGAAATATCTGTATCCACCTTTGGCACTAACTATCAAGGGTTCGCATACATCAGTATGCATGAGACTCAGAAGTTTTGTAGCTCGTTCACCTTTTCCATCAAAAGGTGACTTGGTCATTTTACCAAGTAAACAAGATTCACAAGTAGGTAGTGATTCAAAATCACTGACCTTGAGGAGGCCTTCTCCTCGCATCTGTTTATCCTATTCTGGCTAACATGACCTAGCCTACAGTGCCAAAGATACAGATCATTGACATTTTCTAACCTTGGACGTTTGCTAGATGTGTACAATACACTAACAGGCCGTGACAATACATAAATGCCATTATTTAACTTAGCTTTCATTATATAGAGTTATTCAAAATAACTTGGCAAATATCACCTTTTATTGATAGTTCAAAAACACAATTGGCCAAAAGGCGTACAAAGATAATGCATATAATGAAACTAGGACAGTAATGACAGTCGACTAACTCGACAGTACAGGACTCAAAGACAAGACTCAGAACTCCGATCACCAGTACTGGAACACGATTTCCATTCCCAACGCTCAGGAACTGTTCCCCATCCTCGAATCTCTTGCTAACCTGCAGTCCCTGTAATGAATTACAAACAGAATAGGACTACCAGTATCCAATACCTAGTTAGCAGTGTCACAAATAGAGAAATATATAAGGTTATCATATAAATACCTTGTCCAGCAGTCTGCTGCTTTCCATTTCTTGGCCTGTTCGAATCTAGGGATGCTTGGTAAAGAGGACAGTTCCTCTTCCAGTGTCCTCGCTTCTTGCAGTAGAAGCACTCTGCAATAGATTGGTCAGCATTCACTTTCCTGGTCTGACTCGGGCCAGGAGCATTCAGCACCTTCTTTCCCTTCCTTTTATTCTTCCCTTTCTTAAAGGGACGATGACCTCCAGAACCTCCCACTAAATTCACCACCTCCTTGTTCAGTTGGTGGTCTTTCTTGTAAGTCTGCAGTAATCCCATCAAACCATGGTAATTGACTGTAGGCTTGTTTATTCTGTAATTGTCGAGAAGTCAAGATAGGAGAAGGGCAGAGAATTCAAATTGCATCCTTGCTGAGCTGCTCATGCAAGGGACTTCCGAGCTTGCCCAACTTTTCTATCAGCTCAATCATGTACAATACATGATCAGTGACAGAACCACCATTCGGCATCTTGGCATTATAAATGGCACAAGACATTTTGTACCGCTCTACATCGTCCAGCATGCTAAAAGATTCCTTCAACTTTTAAAGGATCTCATCTGGTTAGGCCTCCTCGAACTTGCGACTGAACTCGTCGTTCATTGCCGCTAGCATAATGCATCGAACAATAGTCCAATTAGAAATCCACTTCTGATAAGTGTCCCTGACCGAACTCCGAGCATTGGCAGAGGAGATTTCAGGTGCCGGATCCGTTATCATATAAAGGATCCGTTTATGCTCCAAGACAATTCTCAACTTTCAATACCAACTATCGAAGTTGTGACCCTTCAACTTCTCATTAGAGAAGTGACCGGAGCGAAAGATTTGAAGACATCTGAAAGGAAAAAACAAGACCAAATTAGAGTATAAATTAATCAATTAACTAAAAGACTTGGACTTTAGTCTAAAGGTCTCTCCCACTAATTTTTTAGATTATGAGCCTCTAACTCTAATCCGTGAAATCACTTTCATAGTGGGTACTGAAATCCAATAGACCACGTATGAGTCCAACTATGGCCAGCTCACCCATACGTGCCTAATGGTAGGTTCACTAACCAATTGCTTCCCTAAGCAACTTCCAATAGTTTATTTTAACCCAGAGAGCACCCAATCGGCCTAGGGGCCTCCTATTGCGGGTCTCCGGTTAGGTCCAACCATTAACATGATAAATCCAATACTTTTAGCCAACAAATGACCAAGCTCAACATGGCCGACTCACCTGATCACCATTAAGAAAGTTGCACTGAACCATCATCTATAGAGAGCAATTCCACTAACCGAATGCACACCCGTCTATGGAACTACCGATGAACACCAAGTTAAAGGATACATTACTAACTCACTTAATGGGAGGCTAAGACACCATCAACTCTTTGACTTAAGTCTTTTTCAGGATCTAATAATTTTAGAGGATTTTAGGTTGTGACAGAAGAATAAGAGAAAAACATGGATCATCCTCCCACTGAACGAATCAGTTTTCAAGAGGGTTAAATCAATTCAATAATTGATCCATGGGAACCTATCGATCAGTCAGACTGATTAACCTGGGTGACATGGGTTAACTCGAGTCAATGAGCTTTTTTATTCAGTTCTGGTCGACATGACTGGCTAGATAGGTGAGATCATGGGTGAGTATCTGCCATAACCATCTTTCCTAGACACCAACCAAGTTGGCTGGGAAAGAGGTAGCCTTGTACAACCATGATCACAATGCCAAACCTACCTCGACACCAATCGGTTTACCAGACTCGATCAGACTAGCCTAAAGACTTGGGCTTCCACGGAGCTATAAATTAGATCCATTTTAGATGAATGGACTAACTTATCTAACTATTAGATAGTTCTAAAAGAAGGACCTTAATCAACTTTTAACTAGTCTTCTTATTATCCAATTCAACTAAACATAGGTCTAACCCAAATTATGGACCCAATTAGACAGCTAACCCAATTAACCCAATTGGCTTATTAAATGACATTAGATTTCATAAACCCTAAGATTAACTTGTCATTTAATTAATCATACAATTCAAAATTGTTTGAATATAAGCCAAACATTTTAATTAAAACAATTTTAATAAAAACATGTAAAACTCCTTTTACATATAAATTCATGCATCATATCTAGATTTAATGCTTTTATAAATATTACATTAGCCAAAAAGAAATTTATAAGTCATGCCAAAATGTATCTGAATTAAAACAATTTTAATTCTGAGATTTTCTTAAAGGATCCTTCTGAAGAGGCCAACACAGACGATCCACATCATGTCAAAAATACACGATCATGGTGAAGGTCTCAACTAGGTTCCTAAAAGTACTCTCTAATCATATCATATGATTAAAATACAGATACAATTCTTAAGATTAAATAATTTAATCTACTATACATGCATCAAGAAATGTTACTCCTGAACCTGGACGTGGCTCTGATACCACTGAAAGAAAAAATGAGTTGCAAAGACCTACGCTAAGCATGCAACAGCATTGGGAGCAGGTATGTATTTTAAAATATTTTTAAAATTGCAGCAGAAAATGCAAGATCTAACATATTCTGGATGCATGTATAGGCAAAAGAAAGCATGAACAAGAGCATGTAATATTTATAAATAGTTTGATAAACATAGATCAAGGCATGCATGAAAAAATATAAACACAAATATTACCTTATTCCTGCTTGGAATAAAGCAGGGATAACTCTGGAATAGCTGGGATAACAAGAATAACTTATTCCTGTCTTCTTCTTCCAGCAAGCTTTTGATTGTTGTTTCTTCTTCTCTCCAACAGCAGCAATGGCCAACCACAAATGGCCAATCCTTGGTCTCTTCTTAGGAAACAACAGCAAGGTATCTTCTTGCTTCAATGGAGAGGTAGATGTTGCTTCAAAGTGAGCCTTTGGATGGATCGTCTCTTCCTCTTTTGCTGCAACAACAGAAATTCCGGCAACCAAAAACAGCAGCAAAAAAAACAAAACCAGTAGCTTTGAAAGGTTGATCCGGCTCTTAGGTGTTCAAGGGAATACCCTCTAGAGGGGGGACATGCCTGGGGCTCCTCTGAACCGCCTTCTCGCACGATGCTAGTCACCGGAAGGTCTTGAAATGGTGAGGGAAGGAAAAGGAATAGAACACTCTGTTTGTGGTTCTGTTTTCTCCAAAACAAATCTATCCTCCACCAATTTGAGCACCAACAATAACAGGGGATTATGGAATTTTTCCTCTCCCAATTGCTCAACTAAACCCAGCCCCAATATCACTGGTTAAAGGAATGGTTGAAGCTCTTCTAGGAAGACGACGCCCAGAAATTTTCAGCGCCCAGAATAATATTCAGCGTGAACCATTAAAACCATGGTTTAGAAGCTAAAGAGATTAGCTAGGAATACAATCGGCCACCACATTTTAGAATGAATGAATTTCATTTTTAACCAAGCAATGAAGGCCTTAACGTGGAGGTTTAAATCCAGCTAAAAATCGATGGAAAATGGGAGAGGAGAAGACGCTTCAAATGCCCTGTTCGCCCAAGCCAAATGACCATGTGGATGGGTTTAAATCGGTTCACAACCGATTCAAAAAATCCCAACTGGTTCAATATATTAATTAGATCAAAATCTAATAAATAAAATGTTTGGTCAAGTCCTAGTCACCAAGAAACAATTATTAATGGACTCGAACAAAAAATTGATCGACCAAAACCAGATCAGTCCAACGTGTGCCCAATCAAACCGTTACCGAAATGAATCCTAATCATTAATCAGTACCTGGATCAGGAAGAGATCCTCTATGGCATGTGACCTCATAGGTTCGAACCTAGACGGTAGCACTGGAACAATTCCAGTACCATTACAAGATACCATCTAGCAATGGGTCCCGGCATCCGGATAGGTCAAAGATGCGAGAGCAATCAATCGAACCTCTGGCATACGGTTACCGTATAATTCATCCCTTTGACCTCCAATGCTCCGGATGACTTAGGATTAGACTGCCAACCCTAGCTGAGTTAATCCAGAACATGTTCAACCTCGCAAGTCCAATACTCCTCGCTAGTACTACCCCGGCCGAGGATTTGCTAAATTGAGACACTGCGAGACATTCAATCCAAACTATTTGGACAGGTCAATTCCATCTTGGTCCATCACTACTCCATAAGTACTTTCCTGTATCCAGAAACTTCCATCACCGGATTAGAAATCCGAGTAGTCCGGCACCAAAGCACAGGGAGTTGCTTGCAAGCTACCATAATAACCTCATGTCTAAATGACACATATACCCATATCCAATCGTGAGTATCCTTTTGGCAGAAGGGGCTACACAGAGTCACGTTCAATGAGATATCATATATCCCACTTGCAGAACACATCAGTGTCACCACACTTCTTTGGTCAAGAGGACAACCAAACGATGTGTGACCACAGCAACCTACATAACCTACACTTGATACATTGACGTCTAGTACAATGTATCCTTTGGTCATGAACCTGGTTTAAGGACCACTCGATATATTTTCTCTATATCAAAGTCAATGTAGTCATAAAGACTTCATCACATGAAAAAGAGTTTATTATAGGAAAAAGTCAGAATGGGATGAGCTGCCAAAATAATATTTATTAATTCATACAAAGAGTACAATACTCAGCTCAACCACCTACAGCCTAGGCGATTGGCTTTGGGACACAATTCTCAACAATAAGAGCATGCTGAATCCAACGTCCAAGTATTATCCCAATCAACTGATCTATCTAAAGCTATCAGTACATCTTCTCTACTGCCTTCAGATATACTTGCACTACTAGTGTTGGTCTTCCCTTTCTCGATCTTCCAAAGAGGATAATTCCTTTTGAAGTGACCATGCTGATGACATTTGAAGCACTTCAAGCCCTTCTTACTATCTTGAGACTGTGATCTACCCCTTGATTTCCCCCTAACTCTTTCCTTTGATCTTCCTTGCCTTTCATTCACAACAAGAACCTCTGAGTTAGGATTTTCTTTGTAGATCTTCTTTCTTTGCTCATTTGATCTGAGCACTCCAACAACCTCTTCATAGATCAGGGTTTCCTTCCCACACACCAAGATTGTTATAAGACGATCATCATATGATACCGGGAGCAAACACAATAGCGACAATGCCCGATCCTCCTCATCAATTTTTACATCCAATACATTACCTCTGAACATACTTAGTTGAACCTTTGAATGTGAGCAACGAGGTCCCTCCTTCAGGCATTCTCAGACTATGCAGCTGCTTCTTCATCCATAGCTTGTTTGTCATGTTCTTGCCCATGTATGTGTACTCCAATCTCAGCCAAAGATCCTTTGCTGTAGTCTCGGTACATACCTTTGGAAAAACTTGATCTGCCAAACATATCCTGATGGTGCTGAAAATGATCTCTTCTAGCTCTTTCCAATCCTCAATACTGATCTTTTTGATCTCTGTCTCACCAAGACCTTGTGGATCCTCTGTTGAACTAGCAAGTCTTTTTCTCTTTGTTGCCATAGAGTAAAATTCCCCTTGCCATCATACTTCTCGAAATCCACCTTGAAACTGCTTGATGCCATTACCATAATCAAGTAGAATCAATATGTACTAGATCTTTCTTCCTTCATGCAACCTTGCTCTGATACCAATTGATGGTGAAAAACTCATCTGATGAATAATTGATGATGAACGATCCGGCAAACCCACGCCCAGCGAAAGCAATTCAAGTACATGAATGACCCTCCATCAGTGATCCAAAAATGATCACGGTAGGATACAGGTCGAACAAAGATCAATCGATCCCTTGGATTGATCGAGAAGTGATGGAGAAGGAAAGGAGAAAAAAATGAGATCTGGAAGAACGGAGAGAGTTCTTGATTTCGATTTTTTCTTGGACTGTTACAAAAATGACCTCTCTCTCTTGTTTTCTCTCATAACCGTCCCAACTTACATATATATATACCTAGATCGCAAAGGACCTA
This sequence comes from Areca catechu, assembly GCA_021397845.1. NCBI lineage: Eukaryota > Viridiplantae > Streptophyta > Magnoliopsida > Arecales > Arecaceae > Areca > Areca catechu. The sequence continues at coordinate 129,109,425 of CM038052.1, read as the reverse complement.
GCCCCCCCAAACTTCCGGCGTGGCAACATGTGATTCAAAGGATCCCATCATCCTAGTCGGCACGAACCCTTTGAGTCAACTCCATGTTACAGGAAGCACTCTGGATGAGTCGACTCTCAAACCTAGAGCCGACTCATCCAGATCGCAGTTTACCTGTTCTGTAGAACCGAGCTAACTCCCAGTGATCCGAGCCAACTCTCGCAATACCGAACCGACTCCCAATAGTATGAGCTGACTCTCAGCAAAACTCCTCCCTGTATCCATGCCATGCCAACCATTAAAGTTGACTCTGACCAAAATCGAGATGACTCTAATGTCCAGACTGACCAAAACTCAGTCTAACACTAAGACTTATCCCAAACTCACTCCTAGTCCTAGATACATCATGTGTGACCATGATAAACTAGACCAACCTAAACATTGGCCCATCCTCCTGGAATCTTGGATGCACCACCTGAGACTCAACACATGGGGGGGTTGGTTGCTAGTAGATCTGGGGTGCCTTCTCTTGGAGGCTTGGGGTGCCACTACTTCAAGGACTTGGGCAGCATGAGGGGAGTCCAAATGATTGGCTTAAGTGGGGGTCCAGGTTCTCCTCTTGAATATGACTTGAATGACAACCAAGATTTACAGGACTCATGTGTCTTGACTGAAACTCACAGCACTCTTGACTAGACTAAAATAATTGGATTTAGATGACAAGACTCAACTGATGGACTCAATTTATTACAGGATTCAATGGACTCATTTGGCTCATTTTAGTACAAGTGACTCATGACTAATGGACTACAGGACTCAAAACCCTTGCTAATTAAGCTAATCAATTTAAGAGGGACTTAAATTGTATTGTGTCTTAATTAGGATAGCCTATTTCAGTTTTTTATCTGAATTAATTTGGACTTATCTTGGATTCATATGAGATTCCATGTTGGCATGGACTCTTATGCGCCATTTTGGTTTCATGCCAATATTGGCACACGTAAAAGGACCAAGAGTCCTTCTGCTAATGAAATACAAGTGCTAGATGAATCCCAAAGAGCTTCATATTTATCTCCATGCCCCTTGAGATGGGTTTGACCGGTCAATATAATGCAAGAGGGAAAGGAATTCGGTGCACAAAGTGAAGAGTCACGTCCCTTCACTTTGGCGTTAATTCAAATAAGCAGAATTGTTGCCCAGCAAGGTAGCCCAAGAGGGGAGGTGAATTGGATATTTTAAGAAATTTAAATAGTTATGTGCTTCACTTTTAGTGTTTGTGTAATTAAGTGATTGTGCCTAGAATATATGCAGCAGAAATAACAAATAAATGCAGAGTAATAAAGAGTAGGAAATAAAGGAGACAATCATACATAAACACAAAGGTTTAAGTGGTTCGGTGCACTAAGCACCTACATCCACCCCCCAAGCTTTCCTTGGATATTTCACTATAATCTCTTCAAGATTATAGTCGACTTATTTTCCAAGGCTCACAAGTCAAAACCTAAGTTTGTTTTATCATCTAGGCTCACCAACTACCTTTACAACTTGTTTTAATCCGGGCTAACAAGTTAAACCCAAGTTGGTTTTATCTCTTAGGCTCACCAACAATCTTTAACATTAGTTTCAATACCTTTGAAACTAGAACAAATAAATGAAATCAAGTGTACATAAAGTAAATACAAGAATTAGCTCCTTAATGAGCGAAAATAATATCATTGAAACTCTCTTGGTTGCTTGAATTGACTTCTTCTTGGAATCTCTTGAATGCAGACTTTGGCTAATGACTTGAAAGCTCAAACTCTCAAAAATGGAAGCCTTTTTCAGGTGGAATCTCTTAAAAGCTCTCTTTATCTTTTCAAATGATGGGACATGTCTCTTCTTTTTCTTTCTTATTGACTTTAAGAGGTTGGTGAGTGGTAAATAGTTCAAATCCACTGAAAAAGTTGTTGGAGACTGTTAGAGGGATCAAACTAGCATTTGGAAATAATCTAAATTCTGAAAAACTAGCTATTGTACCAAGTGTCGACACTTGAGTTCTTCATGAGTCGACACTTTGAGTCAATAGTTAGATCAGCTCAAGGCAAAATTTGAATTTCCTGCGCTCTACTCCACTTCTAGTCTCAGGCTATGAGTCGACACTTTGAGTCAACACTTGGACTGTGAATCAACACTTTGAGTCGACACTTAAGAAACTTCAGAAAACACAAGTTTTGTCTATTTGTTCTCAAGCGATGAGTCGATCTTTGAAGTGTCAACACTTGACCGTGAGTCGACATCTTGAGTCGACACTTAGCATGCCAATCTAAAATTTCTATGTGCCAGTCTTCTAAAGTGTCGACACTTGATCCATGAGTCGATACTTGCTTTGTGCCAAATCAAAAATCTATGCCAAACTCTGAAATTTTCATGATCTTATCCAAAAATCCTTTAGATGCTTCTCTATAAATGCCAAAAAGAATGTTTTAAGGTTAGGGAATCACTTAAACATTGAGAAGATATCTTGCTTCTATATTAGTGAGCTTGATACACTTGAATGGAGAATTTTATATACTTATGACCTGAAATTTATACTTAATTTGAAACATTAGTCCAAACGCATACTCAATATTTTATTATTCATCATAATCAAGGATCCAAAGTCAACAATCTTTCCCTTTTTGATGATGACAAAACTTTGAGTATAAAAGGAATTAAGTTCCAAAAAAATAAACCAGTATAGTATCAATAGATCTGTAATGATGACTTATCAAAAATAATTCCACAATTATTTTTCAACAAAGTTCAAGGTTTATTTAGTAAAAATTCAAGAGTTTCAAAAACTCCCCCTATCTTAAGTAACATTTGAAAAGCATTTGAATTCACTTATAAAACTTTGTATACCTTTAATAACACCATAACCTTTTATACCATGTATCTACTCCCCCTTTTTATCATCATTAAACATTGAACTTTAAGCATTAAAAAGGGAATTTTCTCCCCCTAAAATAGTGCTTTCATCATAATACAACATTCACTTTGACAAAAGGAAGAGAGATCATAGAAACAACATAAGCATACATAAACTAAACTTTCATTTAATAAAGGTTTCAGTACAACATAAGCATAAATTGAAACATAAACATACATAAGCTAAAACATAAGATAAGCATAATCTAAGATAAGCATACATAGTCTGTGAGGCTACTCCTCATCAGACGGAAGTTCAAAGAAGATAGGTGCCATGATCTTAGTGGTTGAAGATCTAGGGGTCTTGTGGATCAGGCTTCTAGTCCTAAGTGAAGGGCCAGAGTGAGGAATAACCCTAGAAGTCCTAGAAGACGGTGGGGAAAAGGTCTCTGCAGGAGTCTGAAATGCTGAAGTAGTGTCAGGCTAAGCATCACTGGGAGTGACTGTAGTGTGATCATGAGTATCAATGCCTATCCTTCCCTGCTAACAATCTGAAAGTCTATTGCTCCACCACTGTCATCACTATCAGACTCAACAACATTAGTGTCACCACCTGTATCACCATGACCTATGCCGTTACCATCTACCACTGCATCACCATGTTCAGGAGGAGTACCACCACTGGGAGAGGCATCATGTGTTTCACCGTGATCATCGTCATCTGCTGGCAGAGGTGGAGGTGGAGGTCCTGAAGGTCCTACCAGAGGCAACAAGGATCTCAATAGATCTCGTATCTCAGTGAAGCCTACCTCCATCGATAGTCAGATACCTGGAGCTGCTCATTTGTATGAGCCCTTGGTCCATGAATCTCCATCTGAAGTCTGCTAGCTTGAATAGCCAGTCCAATAATCTCCTCTCTAACATCAACTATCTGTGCTTAATGCGCTCCTCGAAGGTAGATACAGTCTCTGAAGCAATGCAAGGAGTAGTAGCTGGAGTCTGTGTAGATGCTAGTGTAGCTAGCTCAGAACCTGATGTAGTGACAGGTGTAGGTTTTAGAGGGGTAGTATGCTCAGCAGGTCTAGATGGCCCTGCCTTGGCAGCATAAGCTCGTCCTCCTCATCTGGCTCCTGACCAAACTCTCTATGCACCCATCACCCAGCCACTCTCTGGTAGCCCATCCTATGAAGTGATTTATCTTCATATGTGTCTGTATGGAGGATCTCCTTGGAGGGCTCTCCCTCCAGTGGGATACCGAACTCACGAAAGATCCTAGTGAACCCCATGCCATAGGGTAAACACAGACAATGCTGGGTGGCGGCCTCACCCATCTGGTGAACCATGATCATTCGCAGAAACAACTGATACCCCGCTGACATCCTCCCTCTCAAGTATATATCAAAATGCAACAACCCTATCTCCAACATAATTCATGGCCCTGCAACGAAGTGGAATCTGCCACACTCTACTAATAAGCTTAGGGGTCACTGGGATTCGAACACCTGAGTCAGCAACCATCAAAAACCATCAATGGCCAAGGATTCGTAGAACTCCCTGATAAGCTACGGATAGTATCTCTCAGTCAGAGTGCAGAAAGGGACAGGTCCAGCTCCTCTAAGTAAATCTCCAATGATAAAACTCTCTGAGTCCCAAAACTGCATGTCTACTCTCCTACCAGAGGCAATAGCCTTCCTGGCCACTCGTGCTACTCCTGAGGAAACTAGTGGAGGCGGATCCTATGGCTCCTACTCATGCTAACCTGTGGGGTCCTGACGAGCTTAGTCCTTCTCTCTACTACCACTCACCCTACTCAGACCTCCTCTTGCGGTAAGCTAACTATTTTCTTGGAGCCATTTCACACAGAGACAACATAAAGCAAAGTAGGAAGAAAGAGTGAACTAGGAAGGAAAGAGGGAAGAAAGGAAGTGTCGGCCAACAGTGGACCAAGAAGGGGAGAAACAGACCAAAAGGTGGACACAAATGAAAGGGAAAGGACCAAAGATGGAGAAACCCGATGGGAAGGAAGAAGAATCTGAGTCAAACCGAGCCAAAAGTGGACCCAAAAGGGAGAAATGGTTCGAAGGAAAGAAAAACCATGAAAGAAATAGGGAAAACTTGGCTGAACCATAGAAATACCATGAAGAGTGGTGAGAAAACGCATGGATTGAAGACAAAAAGAGAGGAGAAGGAAGAAGATTACCCGAAAATGAAGAGTTAGGGCTACAAATCCACTGTTCACGGGAGTTAGGGGAATTTTTGGGACCGCAAGAACCTAAGGAATGGAAAAAGAATGGGTCAAATAAGGTTTCGAGATGCCCTAAAAATCTCAGACCCGACGGTCATGAGTTGACACTTTGAAATTGTTCAAGTGTCGACACTTCGCATGAGTCGACACTTGGACAATTTGTAAGTGTCGACACTTGACCTCTAAAAATCAGAATAAAATCCAATAAATTTCAATAAAATTCAGGAAGAGTAAAGAGGTCATTCTAGATGATATTTGAAAAAATTTGAATCATTTTTGGAGGATTTCATCAGGAATTTGAAGAGTTTAGATAAAAGGATCAATGATTCCTAATTCTCTTCTAATCATGCAAAATCTATCTCACTTATAGGTTTATGAAAATATCAGCAAGTTGTCTATCAGTACACACAAAATCAAGCATCACATTACCATTTTGTACAGATCTTATGAAGTGATGTCTTATTTCAATGTGTTTGCTTCTTGAATGTTGTACAGGATTTTTAGTTAAATTGATTGCCCTAGTATTATCACATCTATGGATGTCTTAGTTTAATTTGATGCCAAAATCTTCGAGTTGTTATTTGATCCATAAGATTTGAGCATAACAGCTTCCAGTTGCTAATATTCAACTTTCGCCGTAGATAGAGCAACTGAATTCTATTTCTTGCTAAACCATGAAATCATATTACTCCAAGAAATTAACAAGTTCCACTTGTACTTTTTCTATCAAGTTTGCACCCAACAAATCAATATCAAATATGCATCAATAATAGATGAATCTCTAGAGTACCATAGTCAATATCAATAGTGCCAGATAGATATCTAAGTATGCATTTATAGCCAATAAATGAGACTCTTAGGAGCAGACTGATATCTAACACACATACATACACTAAACATTATATCTTGTCTATTTGTAGTCAAATATAACAATGAACCAATGATACCTCTATAGAATTTTTGATCTACATTTTACTTGATTCATCTTTATCTAATTTACAAGAAGAGCTCATAGGTGTACCTAATGGCTTGGTAGTCTCCATTCCAAACTTCATTAAGATTTGTCTTGTATACTTAGCTTGGTTGATGAAGATTCCTTCTTTTGTTTGCTTGATCTGGAGTTCGAAAAAGAAATTAAGCTCTCCCATCATACTCATCTCGAACTCTCTTTGCATAAGCTTGGCAACCTCTTGGCAAAGAACCTCATTAGTAGCACGAAAATGATATCATCAACATATACCTGTACTACTAATAAGTCATCATTTTTTTTTTTTTTCAAAAATATGTAGTGTTTATGTTTTCTCTAGAAAAACCATTTTCAAGCAAAAATTTATTCATCTATCATACCAAGCTCTTGAAGCTTGTTTCAAACATACAAAGTTTTATGAAGTTTAAAAACATGATTAGGGCATTCCTGATTTTCAAAACCTGGGGTTGTTCAACATAAACTTCTTCTTTAATGAATCCATTGAGAAAAGCACTTTTGACATCCATTTGAATAGTTTGAAATCCATGAAATATGCAAATTCAATAATAGCCTAATTGCCTCAAGTCTAGTAACAAGAGCAATGTTTCATCAAAATTAATCCCTTCCTCCTACTTATAGCTTTTAGCAACTAGCCTAGCTTTATTCTTGTTACAATATCATTTATCAAGTTTATTTCTGAAAAACCCATTTTGTTCTTATTATTGAAATATTAGATGGTCTTCAACTAAAGTCCAAACTTTATTTCTTTAAATTGATTCAATTCATCAATATAGCATAATCCAATTGCAATCATTTTAGCTTCTTCAATGATTTTGGTTCTATTTGAAAAAAAAATACTAAGTAATCACAAATATTTCTTATTGAAGAACGTGTACTTATCCCTTTTGATGGATCACCAATGATAAGCTTCTTTAGGGTCCATGGGCATACCTCCATTCTTTAGGCAATGGCTTGGGTGTTGATGCTCCAATTTCTTGTACGGGTTCTTCATTTTCTTGATCACCATCTAGTTCTTTGGATGCTCCTGTTGGGAATGTGTCCCAAAGCCAATCATCTAGGCTATAGACGATTATGCTAATTTTGTACATGTATATGAATTTTAATAAATAAAGTTATTCTTTTGGATGTTCATCATATTTACATTTTTCTGAAATGAACACTCTTGTATAATGGATCCTTAGAACTATTATTTGATATAGAGAGATATATCAAGTAGTTCTTAAACTGATTCACAACCAAATGATACATTATTATAGGATGATGATGTATCGAGTATAGGTTGTTGTATATCACATTTGTTGGTTGTTCTCTTAACCAAGGAGTATGGAGACACTGGTGTGACATGCAAGTGAAATGTGTGACATCTCACTGAACATGACCATCTATGGAGCTCCCTTCTGCCAATGGGTTGCTCGCGAAGGGATATGGGTATATGTGTCCCTCAGACCTGAAGTCATCATGGTAGCTTGCACAAGCAACTCACTATACTTTGATGCTGGACTACCTGGATTTCTAATCTAGTGATGAAAGGTTTCTAGGTGCAGTCAAGTACTTATGGAGCGATGGTGGATCAAGGTGGAATTAACCCTTCCAAATAGTTTAGAGTGAATGACTCGTTATGTCTCAATTTAGCAAAACCTTGGCCAGGGTAGTTCTTGTGAGGAGTCATAGAACTTGTAAAGTTGAGACATGATCTGGATGGACCAAATTAGGGTTGGCAGTCAAATCCTAGGTCATCCTGAGCATTATGAGGTCAAAGGAATGAATTATGCGGTAACCATATGCTAGAGGTTCTTGAAAGTTGCTTTACAATCTTCGACCTATCCGGATGTCGATATCATTGCTAGATGAGGACTTTGATTGGTACTGGAAGTGTTCCAGTGCTACCAGCTTAGTGTTTAAACCTATAGGATCAGACACTATAGGGGTTTCTATTGATATAAAGGTTGATCGACGATTAAGAATTGTTTGCTGTCACTTGTGGTCAATATGATTGACCATGTGTCGACACTTGAGGGGTCAACATTGGGCTGTGACAAGAAACACTTCTGAAAGTCATTTTTAGCCTAGCGTACTCGACCCCTACTCGAGCCAACTCATTCAGTGTTCTAGACGAGCTGACTCAACCTTCGCTTGAGCCGACTCATTCTATTTTTGGATGAGCCGACTCATTCTATTTTTAGATGAGCCGACTCGACCCTTGCTCAAGTCGACTCATCTTTGCTCGACTAGAAAAACCTGAACATGATTTTTTGGGAAGCTTTTTGGGAAGGTTTTGACTTGGTTTGAATTTTGAATTCAAGCTATTTTGGTTCCAAACTTTCATGGAATGATTGTCATTCCTTCATTCTGTGGTTAGAGCCAAATTGGTAGTCCCTATACCTTTGATGTGGAATAATGTGATACGATATAAGATGATTTATTTTAGTCTAAAATATTTTAAAGAACAATGATCATAGCAGTAAAGCAACTAAACATAACAGACTAAAAAAATTAAATAAAGTAATTAACTACTTACCCGTAATCTGATCCGCAAGCTATAAAGAATAAGGACCCAACGGTTAGGAAACCATCTAAGATTAGGCTATTCCATACTTCAACTACCAAATCTAATGAGAAAGGATTGGTTGCTTACCCCAATGGAGATTTTCTTTGACTCGAGATAGATCGGCTACTTGGTCGCTCAGATCTCATAGCAGGATGAAGATCGGGACTCCAGATTTCAGATCTATCGTCAGATCTCGATTCAGAAGCAAAGGATCCATCCTCTAAAGTCCTTGAACACCTGGGATCTGCAGAGAAGGCAGCAAACAAAACTTTAAGAATGAAGTAAATCAGTTCAAAATGAAAAAAAGGAAGGGTTGGATGTGTAGAGCTTGAAGAAGATCGGTAGCAGCTTGTCAAATCCGGCATAACCTCCACTCAAGGACCTCACCGCCTTGAGCTCTCAAGAACCTCCCCGTCTTGAGATCTTAAGGACCTCCCCGCCCTTAGAGAAAATCACTAAAGCCTAACCCAGCTTTGTGGAAGAAAAATTGCAGCATTTCATTTCATGAATCAATAATTATTTCAATTACAAGGGGTATGGGGTCCTATTTATAGGGTTCTTCACACATGAAGATATCATAGGACTCCTTTGAATTCAAATTATATTTAATTAAATACTCCTTAGCTTCTTGGCTTCTTCCTTGAATTTGAAATTAAATCCCTTTTTTTCATGGCTTGGGCGACTTCATGAAAAAATGTGTGACAGAATGGAGATGAGGCACAAATCTTCTTCTCACTTGACATAAATTCTTCTCAATCTGATTTTTTAATCCTTCTTGATCGACAACATGAGATAAGAAGGCCTTTGAATGCTTGAATTAAAATCCTTTCTTGAATTTGAATTAGGATGAAGATATCTCTCCCTTTGAATTTGGGATGAACCTCCATTTATCTTGGACTCTTCCTCCCATTTAAATTTTGAATAAATCATGGGTGGGCGTCATCTGGAGTGGATGACAAGAGAGAATGAGGGGGGGTGCCAGATAAGAAGTAGAGTCCTTCTGCTTTACTCCTCCCAATTAGCGCCTCCTTGAAATCTCAAATGGGCGATGAAAATAAATGGGATGGGGCACCTCTCTTGGATAAGGATGACATTCAAATTATCTTCTTGTCTTCTTGTCTTGATGTCTGGATGTCCTAATGTCTTGATACCCCAATATCCAAATGTTCGGATGTCCGGATGTTTGGATGTTTGGTAAAAATTTTGGAAACCTTCTTTTGACCTAGAATTGATCCACCAAGATGATGATGACTTGGATCTTGGGTCCTTATGACACTCTTTGACTTATTCAAACACTAATTACAGGACTCAAATTGGACAATTCAATGAACAAAGCAAATTAATGCTATTTACATGACTCTTAAACCAAACGATGGACTTAATGGACTCAATTGGTAACTCAAACAACCCTATTACACTCAATTTGACCTAATTACAAACTCAAAACAACTGAGACTCGAGTGTTCTTTGTGAAGAACACATGGACTTACTCATTGGTGATCCAAATTGAATTGAAAAAGATTTGCTTCCTCTTCCTAGCTCTTGTGTCCTCACCACCTTCTCCCCCAATCACTCCTCCTTCCTCTTTCTCCCTCTTCTAGCTGCCTCCATAAATAAAGGTTATTTTAGAGGCTGCTGGTTAGCTGAGAGAAAAAGGTTAAAGAACTAAAAGGAAAAGGGATTTTGTGAGGACTTGAGATTGGGTTTGAGAATACCTAGCATTCAAGCTAGGTCTTGGGAAGAGAGATAGTTAGGAAGGGTTCCACCTCTCCTCCTTATCTTCCGAGAAGAAGAAGATCAGCCCGAAGGATCCCAAGATGCTAGCACTCCGAGGGAGTTGATCAGAGTCGAGCCCCGGTGTAGATTACCTGTAGAGGCCAGACACGTATGTGGCTCGAGCACTTTACCCTTCTCCACAGCATTTCAAAGGTATAACGATAAGGTACTTTTATATCTGATTATTTTTCTTGCTCTTGATGTATATTATATGTTGCATTATTTTACTAGATCCTGTTGTTGGCAGATTGGTAGATCATTTTAATCGATCTACCAAGCCTTCTGCTATTTATTTTAAAATTATTTTAAAATACTTTATTTCTGCCTAGCATGTTTTCCCTACACATGGTATCAGAGCACAGGTTTCTTCGTTGTATTATAATGCTAGCATGCTTTAACATCATTATTTCTCTTAAGTACTTGGATTGAGTGTTTCACTATGGCCGTCTGGTCATAGGAGAGAAGTAGGGCTACAAGACCCTCTCTTCCCATTCAATGAGATCTTCTATTACATGTAAGGGTGTTGCTTGTGATTGACTCAATGAAAAGAAAATAGAGAAAATATAGATTAAAAATATTTTAATCTAATGTTAGGATCATAAAATAAATTTAGAGATATCTAAGAGTTTGTTTTTGATCATATTAATATCTAACTTTGAATAGTTCAAGTAAGGAACCTAGTTGAGACCTTCACCATGGTCATGTGTCTAGATTAATCAGGGTTTAAAATCTTTAATTTTATGGCACGAGGTGGTTCATCTATGTTGGCCTTTTCAGAAGGATCCTTAAAGGGAACCTATGGTATTAAAAATATTTAATCCTGATACATGATTATACATTGGCATAGGCTTGCAAATTATAAATGATGTGATAAAACTAAATATGATGCATGAAAAATGTAAAAGGGTTTTACATGAATTTAATTAAAAATATTTTAATTAAAAGTTGGCTTATAATCTAACAATTATGAATTGAAGATTAATTAAATGACAAGCCAGATTAGGATTTATGAAACCTAATGTCATTTGAATAAGCCATCCGGGTTAATTGGGTTAGCTGTCTGATTGGATCCATTATTAGGTTAGACCTAAGGTTAGTTGAATTGGACTTAAGAGAACTAATTAAATGTTGATTAAGGACCTTCTCTTTAGTATCTATCTAATAGTTAGATGGGTTAGTCCATTCTTATTAAATGGATCTAATTGTGGCTCTATGGTAAGCCCGAGTTCTTAGGTAGTCTAATCAAGTCTGGTTAATTGATGGTGTCTATGTAGGTTTGGCATTTTTTATCATGGCTGCATGAGGCTACCTCTTTCCTGGCCACTTGGTTGGTGTCTAGGAAAGATGGTTAATGGCGGATACTCACTCATGATCTCACTTACCTGGCCAATCTGGTGAACCATAACTGATTAAAAGAGCTAATTGATTCGAGTTAACCTGTGTCACCCTGGTTGATCAGCCTGTCTGATCTTTAGGTGCCCATGGACCAACTTGTTGAATTTAATTCAACCCTCCTGATAATTGATTTGATCAGTGAAAGATTGATCCATGTTCTTCTCTCTATTCTTCTGTCATAATTTAATTAAAATCCTCTAAAATTATTAGGTCCTGAAAAAGACTAAGTCAATGAGTTGATGGTGTCTTAGCCTCCCATTAAGTGGGTTAGTAATGAGTCCTTTAGCTTGGTGTACATCGGTAGTTCCATAGAACGGTTGTGCATCCGGTTACTAAGATTACTCTTCCATAGATGATGGTTCAGTGCAACCTTCTTAACGGTGATCAGGTGGGCCAGTCATAGTCGAGCTTGGTCATTCGTTAGCTGGAAGTATCGGATTTGTCATATTAATGATTGGACCTAACCAGAGACCTGCAATAGGAGGCCTAGGCCGATTGGGATTCTATAGGGCAAGATTTATTACTGGAAGTTGCTTAGGGAAGCAATTGGTTAGAGAACCTACTTTTATGCGCATATGGGTTAGCCGACCATAGTTGGGCTCATACATGATCTATTGGATTTCGGTACCCACTATGAAATGATGATTTTATGGATTGGAGTTAGAGGCTCCCAATCTGAAAAATTAGTGGGAGGGACCTTTAGACTAAAGTCCAAGTCTTTTGGTTTAATTGATTAATTCATATACTAATTTGGTCTTAATTTCCTTCTGATGTCTTCAAACCTTTCGCTCTGGTCACTTCTCGATAGCGAGAAGTTAAAGGATCCCAATTTCGATAGCTAGTATCAAAAATTGAGGTTAGTCTTGGAGCATAAGCGGATCCTTTATATGATAATGGATCCAGTACCCGAAATCCCTCCTGCCAATGCTCGGAGTTCGGTCAGGGACACTTATTTGAAGTGGGTTTTTGATCGGACTACTGTCCGATGCATAATGTTGGTGACGATGAACGACGAGTTCAGTCACAAATTCGAGGAGGCCCAGCCAGATGAGATTCTTCAAAAGTTGAAGGAATCTTTCGGTATGCTAAACGATATAGAATGATATAAAGTGTCTTGTACCATCTACAATGCCAAAATGCAGAATGGCGATTCAGTCACTGATCATGTATTGTACATGATCGAGATGATCGAACGATTGGGCAAGCTCGGATGTTCCTTGCACGAGCACAACGGCAAGGATGAGATCCTAAATTCTCTATCCTCATCTTATCTTGACTTTCTCGATCATTATAGAATGAATAAGCCTGCAGACAATTACCATGGTTTGATGGGGTTGCTGCAGACTTACAAGGACCACCAACTGAATAAGGGGGTGGTGAATTTAGTGGGAGGTTCTAGAGGTCGTCGTCCCATTAAGAAAGGGAAGAAGAAAGGTAAGGAAAAGAAGGTGCAAAATGCTCCTGGCCCTAGTCAGACCAAGAAAGTGAAAGCTGATCAAACTGGTGCAGAGTGCTTCTATTGTAAGAAGCAGGGATACTGGAAGAGGAACTATCCTCTTTATCAGGCGTCCATTGACCCGAACAGCCCAAGGATAGAAAATGTCAGTGACTTATATCTATGGTACTGTAGGCTAGGTCATGTTAATCAGAATAGGATAAACAAGTTGCAAGTAGAAGGCCTCCTCGAGGTCAGTGATTCTGACTCACTGCTCACTTATGAATCCTGTTTGCTTGGTAAAATGACCAAGTCACATTTTACTGGAAAAGGTGAATGAGCTATAGAACTTCTGAGTCTCATACATACTAATATATGCAGACCCATGACAGTTACTGCCAGAGGTGAATACAGATATTTCATTACGTTTATAGATGACCTTTCCAGGTATGGTTATATTTTTGATAAGACATAAATCTGAGTCGCTTGAAATGTTCAAACGATATCGTAATGAAGTGAAAAAACAAACTAAAAAGAGTATTAAAATCCTTCGATCTGATCGAGGTGGTGAATACTTATCCGGTGATTTATGACATTTCTTGAAGAGAATGAGATTCTCTCTCAGTGGACTCCTTCAGGAACCCCAGTTGAATGGTGTGTCCGAAAGGAGGAATCGAACCCTGTTGGACATGGTTCGATCTATGATGGGCTTTGCAACTCTGTCACTGTCCTTCTGGGGATATGCACTTGAGACAGCTTGTTACTTGCTGAATAATGTTTCGAGTAAGTCTGTTGTCTCCACTCCATATGAGTTATGGACTGGACGTAAGCCCTCAATTTCATACCTTTGGGTCTGGGTTTGTCCGGCTTATGTAAAACATTTAGACATAGATAAACTTGGTCCTAGGTCTGATCGGTGCCTGTTTATTGGGTATCCTAAGGAAACAAAAGGGTATTTCTTCTACTTGGAGGACAAATAGAAAGTGTTCGTTGCTCTTAGGGCTATGTTTTTGGAAAAGGAGTTCCTTGGAGAAGGAACTGTAGCCTTTAATATTGAACTTGGTGAAGTTCAACCAGTGGAAGAACCTGCACACTCTAAGGACATCATAGAACCGGCTGTGATTGGTCACACCCGGAACCCATTAATAGGAGATCCGGTAGAGTACTGCATCAGCTAGATAGATACTACGATTTCTTGGTCCGGGACAGTGATCCCATTGAGCTCAACAAGAATGATGAGGATCCGATCACCTATATAGATGCACTTCAGAGATTTGACTCTGAGGCATGGCTTGGAGCCATACAATCTGAGATGAAGTCCATGGAGATCAATAATGTATGGACATTGGTTGATCCACCTGAAGGGATAAAATCCATCGGGTGCAAGTGGATTTTCAAGAGAAAAAAGGGCACAGATAGAAAGGTGGAGACCTATAAAGCTTGTCTGGTTGCCAAGGGGTATCGTCAGCGATATGGTATCGATTATGACGAGACGTTCTTCCCTGTGGCAATGCTCAAGTCCATTCGGATCATGCTTGCTTTGGCAGCACATTTTGACTATGAGGTCTAGAAGATGGATGTCTGAACTGCTTTCCTGAATGGGGAGCTAGACAAGGAGGTGTATATGATACAGCCCGAAGGGTTCACATCCATAGAGAGTCAAAAGTATGCAAATTGCAGATGTCCATTTATGGACTCAAGCAAGCATCTCGAAGTTGGAACATGCGATTTGATAGGTGTATCAAATTATATGGCTTCGTTAGGAACGGAGAGGAACTCTGCATCTATAAGTGGGTTAATGGTTCTGTGATTGTATTCATGGTACTGTATGTTGATGACATTTTCTTAATCGAGAATGATATCGCAGCATTGCAAGGAATAAAGGTCTGGTTATCATCTCAATTCTCCATGAAGGACTTGAGTGAAGCTTCTTACATACTGGGTATAAAGATCTATAGAGATAGATCTAAAAGGCTTCTGGGATTGTCCCAGTCTATGTACATTGATACCATGCTGAAATGGTTCAGCATGGAGAATTTAAAGAAAGGCTATCTCCCGATAGGTTCTGGAATTACTCTTTCCAAGAAGGATTGTGCGACAACTCCTGAGAAAAGAAAGCACATGAATAGAGTGCCTTATGCTTCTACAGTGGGCTCTATCATATATGCTATGACATGTACTAGACCAAACGTGGCATACTCACTAGGAGTAGTGAGTAGATACCAGTCTGACCCAGGTGAGGTGCATTGGAAGGTGGTTAAGTCCATCCTGAAGTATTTGATAAATACTAAGGACAATTGGTTGATTTATGGAGAACCTGGCTTGAAACTTATAGGGTATACTGACTCCAGTTAGATAGAGATGATAGCAAGAGTGTGTCAGGGTTTGTGTTTATCTTGATGGAGGAGCGATCTACTGGAAGAGTTCCAAGCAAGCAACAGTTGCAGACTCGGTATGTGAAGTAGAGTACTTTGCAGCATCAGATGTAGTAAAGGAAGCCGTGTGGTTGCGAAAGTTCCTTGGAGAGTTAGGGGTGGCACCTTTCCTAGATGGTCCTGTTCCTGTGTATTGTGACAGCACAGAAGCCATTGCTCAAGCTAAGAAGCCTAAGTCTCATCACCGCACTAAGCACATTCTACGGTGCTATCACCTTGTGCGAGAGATCGTTGAACGAGGTGACATCAATCTTATGAAGATCGATGGAAAGGAGAATCTGGCCGACCCTTCACTAAAGCCCTCGAAATCAAAGGGTTCGACTATTGTAAAAGGGAAATGGGTATTAGATACTGTTCTAATTGGCTTTAGTACAAGTGGGAGTTGTTGGAAATTGTGTCCCAAAGCCAATCACCTAGGCTATAGGCGGTTGTGCTCAATATTGTAATTCTTATATGAATTAATAAAATTTTATTTTGGTAGCTCATCACATTATTAATTTTCCTGTAATGAACTATGTTTATATGATGAAGTCCTTATGACTGCACTAATTTCGATATAGAGAGGATATATCGAGTGGTCCTTTAAAAAGGTTCGCAACCAAAAGATATTGTACAGGATGACAATGTATCAAGTGTAGGTTGTTGGGTTCACATCGTTTGGTTGTCCTCTTGACAAAAGGAGTGTGGTGACACTGATATGATCTGCAAGTATGATGTGTAACACTCATTGAACGTGACTCCATGGAGCTCCTTTCTGCCAAAGGATTGCTCGTAATTGGATATGGGTATATGTGTCCCTCCAACCTGAGGTCACCATGGTAGCTTGCAAGCAACTTTCTGTGCTTTGGTGCGGACTACCTGGATTTCTAATCCGGTGATGGAAGGTTTCTAGGTACAGGCAAGTACTTATGGAGCAGTGGTGGACCAAGATGGAATTGACATGTCCAAGTTGTTTGGATTGAATGTCTCGCAGTGTCTCAATTTAGCAAATCCTCGACCGGGGTAGTCCTAGTGAGGAGTCACTAGACTTGCAAGGTTGAGACATGTTATGGATTGACTCAGTTAGGGTTGGCAGTCTAATCCTAGGTCATCTTGAGCATTGGAGGTCAAAGGGATGAATTATACAGTAACCATATGCCAGAGGTTCGATAGATTGCTCTCGCATCTTCGACCTGTCCAGACGCCGGGATCCATTGCTAGATGGTATCTTGTGCTGGTACTGGAAGTGTTCCAGTGCTACCGTTTAGGTTCGAACCTTCATAGAGGATTTCTTTCTATTCGGGAGCCAATCAATGGTGGGAATCATTTTGGTATTAGGTCAAACGGTCTGATTGAGCACATGGATTTTTTCTAGTCCATCTGGTTTGATTGGATCAACCAGGATTGGTTTGGGTCAACCAGGAATTGTTCCTGGTAGACCAGGACTGGACCCATTTTTCTTATTGATTAGGTTTGGTCGAACCAGGATTTTGGCTGAACCGGTTTTTGGTTTTTTGTTGAACTGGTTTTATTACATGGTTTGTTTTATTAAACCGGTTTTTATTTGCTTGGTTCTCTCATTATTTCTCCCTCTTCCCTATTTTCTCGTTGCCTTGGTTTCTCCATGTGAATAGATAAGGACAGCAAGTTGATCAAATCCTTATCGTTTGCACTGCAATCTGAAAGGATTTCTCACGGTGTTTCTCTCCTGCTTGGACTCTGTTTTCACGTGGTTTCGCCCTCTTCCAGCCTGCGATTCCTAGTTTTATCCACCGATCAAAACAAATTCAAATAGGAGTTTGGGTTTGATCCGGACTTTCCTCTCCCGGTGTTTTTCACAGCCTTCACGTTGTTTTCCAAGCCTCCACGATTTCTTCTTCACGAATTTTTTCCTCCGCTGGATGTTCTCTCGGCCTGCAGTATTTTCTGGGTTGCAACCGTGTTATGGGGAGAAGGGAAGTAACAAGAAATAGAGCAAGGGCGTGCAAGAGAGGAAGGAAGCTCTACAAAGGTATGTGATTTATTTTTGTTATCATGCATGCTTGGATCTAGATTATATCATGTTATTTATGATTATTGCAATTGCCTATACATGCCTATGTTTCAGTTTCATGCATCATTTTTGTTAGATCCTATGCATGAGTAGGTTTTTCAGTATGCATGTTTAAAAAGTTTAATTATACAATACCTACTCCCTAGTGTAGCATGCATAGGGTAGGCATCCGATGCACTGGTTTTCCTTTCAAGGGAATCACTCAAACATTGAGAAGATATCTTGCTTTGATATTAATGAGCTTGATACACTTGAATGGAAAATTTTATGTACCTATGACCTGAAATTCATACTTAATTTGAAACATTAGTCCAAATACACTCATTGTTTTTTATATTATCAAAATCAAGGAGCCAAAGCCAACAAGAATCCTTCTGCTTTAAGTCATTTTAATTCTTCGATGCTTCTCAATTAAAAGACACGTCTCTAGCTTGAAAAATGATCGGTAATCCCATGTGGCAAGAGGAGATAAATGCTGAAAAAAACCAATAGATATATGTCTCTTGGCACAGAAAAGATTTTATCATGATATGTCCATTCAACCAAAAGACTCCTTCTCATTGAAGAGTCTTATCATATGGCTGATGGATAGACTTATCACACACCCTTCCCACTCTATAAATTGCATCGATAATCGATGCAAAGGCATCTGAATCATTCATCCAAAAAAGTCCATTATATTCTTCTTCCTTATTTTTAAGACAAGCCTGGTCTTCTTAAGACAATACTTATCCATTTAAGACAAACCTTGTCATTTAAGACAAGGTCTTAGGAAGAGTTATAGGAGGGATAACCGAATTCTGAGAGAAAATTCAAAAAGTGCTCATAGTGCCCTACAGGAGGATAGGGAGTTCAGCTAAGGAGAAAGTCTAAAAGGCTATCAAAAGAGTCCCAGTCAAATAAGCAACTATTGTAGGAGTGTTTCTTTGGTCCGGTTCTTTGTGGCTCACCTTTGGAGGACATGCACCTGTATGCCTCGTGGAAATAAAGGATTATAGTAATCCAGGTATTCTTTTATAATCCTAAAGATTATATTTATTGATTGTATTAATCAAGTGGTCTTAGGGTTTAGGGTTCCGGCCGGTCAGGATTTCAAATATGAAAATTTTGAAACCTAGTCTCCGCTGTGCCGACCTAAGTAATCCAACAATAGACCTAATCAAGAAACCTCCCACTATCTTATAGAGGGATTCATGATCAATTGGTCCTTAGGCACTAATAACTAGTCATGACTGATTAACCTTAGTTGACATGGGTTAACTCGAATCAACAAGTTATCCAATCAATTCCGGTTCACCACATTGGCCAAGTAAGTGAGATCAAGGGATGGGTATACCAAGTAAGCCTCTTGCCTTTGACACCAACCTTGAGTTGTCCAGGTAAGAGTTAGCCCCAAAGAACCTTGATCAAGATGCCAGACTTATCTTAGACACCAATTGGTTTACCAGACTCAATTGGACTAACCTAAAGACTCGGGCTCTCCACGAAGCCAAAAATCAAGTCCATTTAGATGTATGGACCCATCAAACTAACTAATTAGAGTGATCTACAGAGAAGAGACCTAATACAATATTTGATTAGACTATTCTCTATTTAATCCATTTCATCTAAACTAGGTCTAACCCATTAAGGACTTAATCATAGCTAACCCAGTTAACCAAGGTTATGATCATGTCATAAGATTTGAATCACATTCCTAAATCTTAAAAGGTTATTAGACAACTAATCATAATTAAGTTTATCAATTCTAATTGAAACATTTCAATTAATCAATTTTTATTTGAAACAATTTTACAAAAATTCAAGTAATTTCACTAAGCTTTTCAATGGATTTAGACCATATCATTGTATTAGATCATATCTAAATAAATTAAAGATCTAACATACAAGATTAAAATATTTTAATCTACTAAAACCTTTCACTTTTTTCTTCATAAGATCATGATGCAAGCGACATCCCTGCACACCATAGGAGACCCATTGATGGGAAGAGAGGGCCTTAAACCCTACTTTTCTCCTATGATCTGATGGCCATTGCGAATTCACCTAAATCCAAGTACTTCCAATGTGAAATGAAACTAAGATTTCATATTTACATGTAAAATAATCATACAAATGAACCTGGCTGTGATACCAATGTAAGGAAACATTAGATAGGCAATAGTCATGCAACTTTAAAATATTTTCAACCTTGCATCGCAGCGAAAAAGTAGATTAATCATATTAATCAACATATAATATTAGAACATTTCTAATATAGGCCTATAAATAGGATCATGTATGAATATTAACATGTAAATGAAAGAAAACATAAGCACACAAAGTCGTACATCATATAGAACCACTCTATGTTCAATGCACATGCTAAAACACACTTCTTTAGCAAACTCACCAAGAACCTTACCTTAATCCGATGCAACACTCGCCGGGTTGAGAAAAAGCTCACCAAGAAAGATAATCACTTTGGAAGCTGCACACGTGTCCGGCTTTTACAGGTAATCCACACTAGAGTTCTTCCTTGACCTCTTCTTTTGAAGTGCTAGCTTCGCCGGAACAAAATGGCTTATGGACTGTTCTTCTTTCTTCTTCTTTGCCAGGACACTCCAGGAGATGAAGAAGTACTATGGAGGATTAGGAAGTGTACTCAAGAACCCTTTCCAAGGCACTCTTTCCAAGCCTAGAACACTAGGTAGCACACACCCAAATCCAAACCTTTAGTCCTCACACAAAGGTCTCAAAATCTTCTAGCCTTTTCTCCCTCTTTTAAAAGATTTTTTTCAGCAAAAACTTTCAAAAGTCTCTCTTCTCCATGTCCTCATTCAGCCCTCAAATATAGAGGTAAGTGGGGAGAGAAAAAAAGGGAAGAGTTACAAAATAAAGGGGGTTACATAAGTTATGGGATTACATAATTATGGGGGGTTACATGACATTCAAGGCCATGGGAGTTACATCCTTTTAAATTCAAACTAAATTCTGAATTTACATGCCAAATCAAAATTTTAATTCATAATTCAAACTAAATCTGAAATGGGATGCAATGATTTAGTCCAATCATATTGGACCTAACCCAAGCCCAAACCGAATCACATTCAATTTGACCCAAACTAAATTGCTCAATCAAATTAAGTTAATTAAGCAATCACATTGCCATTAACCCTCCATATAATTACAAACATTTAGTAATTAAAACCTTTGTCACAATATTTGTAACATGATGTGTCAATACTTGACAAATCATCAAATTTCTATAACTGAGTCGACTCATGACTCTAGTCGACTCCGAAAGTGTAGATGGACAATCAAATTGTCCAGAGAGTCCAAAAAAGATTTTCAATCATTCAATAACCATTAGGTCAATCAAAAACCTCTATGGTGTGTGACCCCATAGGTTCGAACACTAAGCCAGTGTACTAGAATACTTCCAGTACCAGCCAAAGTCACCATCTAGAAATAACACCCGATGTCCAGATAGGTCGAAGGTTGCAGAGCAACTATCAACAACCAAATGGACATGACAATCATATAATACATTCCTTTAACCCTCAATGCTCCGAATGACTTAGGATTTTAACTACCCAACCCTTGAATAGTCCATCACAATATGTCTCAATACTCAAAATCTCTGTAACTGCTTACAAGGACTACCCTGGCCAAAGTTTTACTCAATTAAGACATAATGAGTCATTCACTCCAATCTCTTTTGGAGGAGTTAATCCCATCTTGATCCAACCACTGCTACACAAGTGCTTAACTATACCTGGCAACCTTTCATCACCGGATTAAAAATCCGGGTAGGCCAGCACCTAAGCACAGTGAGTTCCTTGCAAGCTACCATAGTGATCTCAAGTCAGAGGAACACTTATATCCATATCCTAATACGAACTACTCTTTGGCAGAAAGAATGTTCTATATATGGGTCACTTCTAGTGAAGTATCATATACAACACCTGCATGCCATGCCAGTATCTCCACACTCCTTGGTTAAGAGGACAACCAACAACTATGACATAAAATAACCTATACTTGATACACTATCATCCTGTAAAAATGTATCATTTGGTCATGAACTAATTTAAGAACTAGATGATATATCCTCTCTATATCACATCAAAGTAGTCCTAAGGACTTCATCACATAAAAGTTCATTATAGAAATATGTAAATGTGATGAACAGCCAGAATAAATATTTTTTTCAATATAATTCATATATAATCATAATAATAGTTCAACCGTCTGCAAGCTAGACAATTGGCTTTAGGATATATTTCCCAATACTTGCCCTCCAGGATATCATGCCGACTTGCCTTTCAATTGATGCATTATCTATCTCAGCCTAAGATATTACTGGATGGGAGTCGAGGCGGCAGGCTAAGCTCCTCCATGAACATACTTTCCAAGGTAGCCATGCTGGATCAGATTCTCGATCTCTTTTATCAAGCGGTGGCAGTTCTCAATGTCATGGCCATATCTTGATGAAATTGGTAATATTTGAACTTGTCACGAGGGGCTACTGACCTCAACAGATAGGGACTTCTGAGATACTTTTTGTCCTCAATTTTATCAAGATTTTGCTTTGGGGTGAGAAGAGGAGTGTACTTGCCATTGTTATTAATGAAGCTCCTTGGATTGGAATCTGGTCAGCACGATGGATCAGGTTTTTCTGCTCGGGCTCCACTTGGCTCTCCATGGGCTTGCTTCCTTTTAAGCCTCCCATCCATCTCCCATCGAATAGAGTCTTCATCCTCCATGTGGATATACTTCTATGCATGGGTCAATGGTTCAGAATGGAACTTTAGGGGCTTTTTATCGAGGGAGTAAGCGAAGCAAGAGGTGTGGTGTCCTCTCTTCATGGCCAGCATGGCCACGGACTCATCCAAATTGTATACCTCCATCGCAACTCACTTGAAACAAGTTACGTAGTCCCGGAGAGTCTCTTGATCTTGTTGCCAGATAGAAAAGAGGCTATCAGCATCACACAGCATCTTCCAATAAGCATCAAAGTGCACTACAAATTTCTCCTCTAGCTTATTAAAGGAATTAATACTTCTCGGTTCGAACCGGGAGTATCAAGCTTGCACTGACTTGCATAGTGTGACCGAAAAGGCAATATAAAGGTGGGCATCATTGGCACCCTAAACTTGCATGAGAGACTTGTACCTCTTTAGGTGGTCAAGTGGATTAGAAGTACCATTATACGAATCCAACTGGGGCATCCTGAATGATTGGGGATCGATTCTTGTAGGACTTGGTGAGTAAGCATGAGATAGGTACTGAAACTCAGCCACTCCCGACTTCCACCTTGGAAATCATCAAACCAGGGATTGTGGTTGTCCAGCTTACATTCATATTTGTCTAGGCACCATTCAACCAAGCACCTGATTGCCTTATTAGTAGACCCCCCTTTAGAAGACTCAAGGATTGAAATAGAAGAAGTGGGGGATGCTCGTGTTTTGGGTCCTTTCCCCAATCATCGCTCTAGTGCTCGGGCATGGTGCATCATAATGTGAGGGACCATGAGCGATGAGTAGCATGATGGTGATGGGGCCTCCCTCGAGAGATGTAGTGGCTCACGGGTCGTCGGGGTGAAGGAGATCATCGGCAAGAAGTATGTCGATGCAGAGATCAGTGACTAGCTTGAGCAGGGACAATAGAGGTGGCAAGGATCCCTACTTGCAGCTGTGTTTCCATAGAATATTATTGCTTTTGCTGCCCTTGAATCGCCATCACCAGCATTTGGACTTGCTGTGTAAGGATAGCAAGCTGGTCATGCTATTTTGATAGTGATGGAGGTAGAGGAGCAAGGGCTCCACCTTCTAGATGCACTAGTCTTCATGACACAATGGATTCCCCGTACGGCTAGTAGAGGCATCATGCATGCACGTAATCACCATGACTTCTAGCTCCGATAATGGGATGCTCACTATTTCATCCCTTCCTAGTGCGCCAATCTATTGTCGTTCGTTCACCAATCACCAAATTCTGGCATGGAGTAGGAATGCTCGAGTCTTCTTCGATAGTGATTGGAGATCTCCTTAGAAGATTTCACTTTGGTGACTTGCAAGAAGGTCCCTGGACTAGAGTTACTGGCAGGGACACTCCAAGGCTCAAATCAGTGATCAAACAATAAGAGGCTACAGTGGCTAGAGCCGGTGGCCTATGGTAATCCAGTGAAAGTAAGAGCAAAAGCGTGTGTTTGAGTGCATATGATGGGGCATGGGATCAGGGGTAGGATCTTCAGCGAGCTGAGAAGTCACCGAAGATTAGGATATCCTATTTTTTTATTTTATTTTTTCTAGGGGGTGGCGAAGGAATAATGGAGATGAAAGGTAGTAAAAATCTGGACTCATAGACTTTGGGACTCACACTCATGGAGAGACGTCTTACCTCTAGGGCATCTCACCCACCCCACTACATGTAGCCTAGGGCATCCTACCCATCTCACTACATGCGGAGCCTAGGGCATCCTACCCAAATTGCTACCTAGGGCCATGAAGGAAAATCTCTAAGACCATAGAGGAGACTCGACGGGGAAGGAAATAACTAGGGCCTCACACCTCTCGACACTCAAAAGTGAAGGCATAGGGTCTCACACCTCTCGACACCCAAAGGTGAAGGCAAGACGAGCCTCACGCCCACTCCTTTACAGAGGTAGAATGAATAATCACTCTTCCCTAACAACTCATCTCCATTAACCAATTTTTTACAAAGCAATGAGAGTGGTATTTATAGACCTTTCCAACTCATTTGAATTTGAATATAGGATAGAAAGATAATGATTCAAATTCAAATACAAGATAAGGCCTATCCATACTAGATAACTCAATCCTAACCAATCAAAACAAACTAAATCAAATTTCAAATCAATTGATAAAGATAAATCCTAAACTAACTAATCTTCGAATTTGAGTTTAATTTCATTAAAATCTATGCTGCATCAGAATTAGTGCTACCTCGAGATTCGTGCTGCATCGGGATTCATACTACTTCAAAATCTGTACTGCTTCAGGATCTGTGCTACTAATATTTCATCATTCTCCTGAGGTGGGGGGAACTCGACTCCGTCAAGTTTGGATCAACGGGGACTTTGGTGAACCGAATCCAATCAAACCAAAAAGGCTATGCTCTGAGAATCGTGCACTTTGAAAAGTGTGTAGCTTTGAGGATCGTGCACTTTGAGGTGCATGCAGCTTTGAAGATGTGAGCTTTAAGAAGCATGCAACTTTCACGTTCGTGCAATGGAGCTCTTCTCCTTCTCCACGGATGGAGGAAGGGCAGAATGGAGGAGGGAACCTCTGCAAGCTTCACCGGTGATAGCGGCAGCGGGAGGAGCTGAAGGTGGTCTTGGACGGCGACAATGGAGGCGCGTGGGGAGGAAGGGACGGAGGGTGTCGTTGGTGGTGGAGCACGGTCGTCAACTGCTGGGCGTTGATCAAGGCAATAGAGATTGGGCATGCCGGAGGAGATGGCCGTGGGTCTTTCGGATGGGAGGGGATCTGGTGGAGGCTTGGAATGAGGTAGAGAGGAGGGGGCTCGGCTTGGGTGGAGGCTGACGAGGCAGATCTTCTGGTGGAGGGGGGCACGGGCAGCCGACAGTTGGTGCAGGCTTGGATCTGGGCGGAGTTGTTCCAATCATAGAAGCAAGGGACGTCGGTGGTGTCGCTCGGTAGGGGAGGGCTTTGGAGGAGGAGACTGGCCGTGGATCTTCCGGACGGGAGGGGATTCGGTGGAGGCTTGGAATGAGGTAGAGAGGAGGGGGCTCGGCCTGGGTGGAGGCTGATGAGGCGGATCTTCTGGTGGAGGGGGGCACGGGAGGCTGACAGTTGGTGCAGGCTTGGATCTGGGCGGAGGCGTTCCGATCATAGGAGCAAGGGACTTCGATGGTGTCGCTCGGCAGGGGAGGGCTTTGGAGGAGGAGACTGGCAGGGCGGTGTCGTGCGGATCCGTGTCTGGTCGGTCGATGGGGATTTTCATATGAACGGGAGGGAGGTGGACACGATCTGGGGCTGAGGATGGCCATGGCGCAGGGATGGTCGATGGCTGTTCGTCGGAGGTAGGGAGGTCTGGTGAGAGGCGGCGTCGCTAAGTCTTCTCGGGTGTCCGATCGGTGGGAAGCTTCAGGGATGGAGGATGGGGCATCGGAAGAGGATGTGGGAGCTTCTTCTTCCCCGGTCGGTGACTGGGATTAGGGAAGAGAGGACAGAGGGTTCTACATTGTGGAGGGAATGGCTGTTGGCGGTCCTGTTGATCGTGGTGGCGGGCGGAAGGGATGGAAGACGACTTCACGGGTCATTGGATGGAGAGGATCGGATGGTGGTGATTGGCGACGGAGAACGAAGGGCTTCCGGTGGGATTGGGAAGCAGAGAGGCAGCAATCTGAGGTGCACAGGGTGGATGGATCAACGACGGGACGGTGATGCTCAGCGACGAGATCGGCAGTTGGTGGTGATGCGGAAAGCTTCATAGAGAGATATGGCAGGAATCTGGCAGAGATTGGCGTCGTGGTCGGCTATAGGCAACGGAGCATGAACAGGGGAGAAAGAGAACGGCGGAACCAACGGGGAAATTTAGGATCGGGAAGAAGAAATATACCCTGACCTATGGCTCTGATACCAAATTGATGGGGCACGGGATCAGGGGTAGGATCATCGACGAGCTGAGAAGTCACCGAAGATTAGGGTATCCTGTTTTTTTTAAAAAAATTTTATTATTTCTAGGGGGTGGCAAAGGAATAATGGAGATGGAAGGTAGGAAAAATTTGGACTCATGGATTTTAGGACTCACACTCACGGAGAGACCTCTCACCTCTAGGGCATCTTACCCACCTCACTACATGTAGCCTACGACATCCCACCCATCTCACTTCATGCGAAGCCTAGGGCATCCCACCCAAATCGCTACTTGGGGCCGTGAAGAAAAATCTCTAAGACCATAGAGGGGACTCAACGGGGACTTTGGTGAACCGAATCCAATCAAACCAAAAAGGCTCTGCTATGAGAATTGTGCACTTTGAAGAGTGTGCAGCTTTGAGGATCGTGTGCTTTGAGGTGCATGTAGCTTTGAAGATGTGAACTTTGAGAAGCGTGCAGCTTTCACGTTCATGCGATAGAGCTCTTCTCCTTCTCCATGGATGGAGGAAGGGCAGAATGGAGGAGGGACCCTCCGCAAGCTTCACCGGTGATAGCGGTAGCGGGAGGAGCTGAAGGTGGTCTTGGACGGCGACAATGGAGGTGCGTGGGGAGGAAGGGATGGAGGGTGTCGTTGGTGGTGGAGCACGGTCGTTGGCTGCTAGGTGTTGATCAGGGCATTAGAGATCGGGCATGCCGGAGGAGATGGCCGTGGGTCTTCCGGACGGGAGGGGATTCGGTGGAGGCTTGGAACGAGGTAGAGAGGAGGGGGCTCGGCCTGGGTGGAGGCTGATGAGGCGGATCTTCTGGTGGAGGCGGGCACGGGCGGCCGACAGTTGGTGCAGGCTTGGATCTGGGCGGAGGTGTTCCGAACATAGGAGCAAGGGACATCGATGGTGTCGCTCGGCAGGGGAGGGCTTTGGAGGAGGAGACTGGCAGGGCGACGTCGTGCGGATCCGTGGCTGGTCGGTCGATGGGGATTTTCATATGAACGGGAGGGAGGTGGACACGATCTGGGGCTGAGGATGGCCATGGCACAGGGATGGTCGGTGGCTGTTCATCGGAGGTAGGGAGGTCCGGTGAGAGGCGGTGTCGCTGAGTCTTCTCGTGTGTCTGATCGGTGGGAAGCTTCAGGGATGGAGGATGGGGCATCGGAAGAGGATGTGGGAGCTTCTTCTTCCCCGGCCGGTGACTGGGATTAAGGAAGAGAGGACAGAGGGTTCTGCATTGTGGAGGGAATGGCGATTGGCGGTCCAGTTGATCATGGTGGTGTGCAGAAGGGATGGCAGACGACTTCACGGGTCAGTGGACGGAGAGGATCGGATGGTGGTGATTGGCGACGGAGAACGGAGGGCTTTCGGTGGGATTGGGAAGCAGAGAGGCAGCAATCTGAGGCGCATGGGGTGGATGGATCAGCGACGGGATGGTGATGCTCAACAACGAGATCGACAGTTGGTGGTGATGCGGAAAGCTTCATAGAGAGATCTGGCAGGAATCTGGCGGAGATTGGCTTGTGGTTGGCTATGGGCAATGGAGCATGAACAGGGGAGAAAGAGAACGGTGGAACCAATGGGGGAATTTGGGATCGGGAAGAAGAAATGTACCCTAACCTGACCTATAGCTTTGATACCAAATTAATGGGTCACGGGATCAGGGATAGGATTGTCGACGAGCTGAGAAGTCACCGAAGATTAGGGTATCCTGTTTTTTTTTTTATTTTATTTTTTTTAGGGGGTGGCAAATGAATAATAGAGATGGAAGGTAAGAAAAATCTGAATTCATAGACTTTAGGACTTACACTCACGGAGAGACCTCTCACCTCTAGGGCATCTTACCCATTTCACTACATGTAGCCTAGGGCATCCCACCCATCTCACTACATGCGGAGCCTAGGGCATCCCACCCATCTCACTACATGCGGAGCCTAGGACATCCCACCCAAATCGCTACCTGGGGTCGTGAAGAAAATTCTCTAAGACCATAGAGGGGACTCAACGGGGAAGGGGATAACTTGGGCCTCATGCCCCTCGACGCTCGAAAGCGAAGGCATAGGGTCCACACCCCTCGACGCCTGAAAGCGAAGGCAAGACGGGCCTCACGCCCACTCCTTTACGGAGGTAGAACGAAGAATCACTCTTCCCTAACAACTTATCTTTATTAACCAATTTTTTACAAAGCAGTGAGGGTGGTATTTATAGACCTTTCCAACCCTCGTTTGAATTTGAATACATGGTAGAAAGATTAGGATTCAAATTCAAATACAAGATAAGGCCTATCCATACTAGATAACTCAATCCTAACCGATCAAAACAAACTAAATCAAATTTCAAATCAATCGATAAAGATAAATCCTAAACTAACTAATCTTCGACTTTGAATTTATTTGCATTAAAATATGTGCTGCATCAGAATTGGTGCTGCCTCGAGATTCGTGCTGTATCGGGATTTATACTGCTTCAAAATCTATGTTGCTTCAGGATCTATGCTGCTAAATCTCCATCAGCGTACCTAGGCCGGAGGTCCCTCTTACCAATTTATATAGCTACGTGGCATAACAGAATGCCTTGGGAGTAGATATCAAACTCTGACAGGTATAATGGATTCAGTTGAAGTGGCAGGATTTTGTTCTCTGAGATTTCGATCACTAGGATTTTTCAGTTGTGTCATCAGGAGCCGTTGAGATTTTGTCTGCCACTACTCACATATAGGCCAACTATACTAAAATGAGACTATGGCCATATGGGTAGGCTAACCGCTTGTTATAAATTAGGTTGCCCAACCAACTAGTCAAATCAAATAAGAAGCCAGCCTGGACGGCACGGTGTGAGATGTAGTATAAAATGGGGCCAGTACTATCTAGCCAGTCCCAGCAATGGTGCTTAGTTGACGGGCCGCACTCATGATTTTTGGTGGTACATGTGGCAATCCATCATGCCACCGATTACATGTTAGCTATGGCTATATCATTAGTGATGCCTCATTTCCTATAGATATTCATGTACAATGTGCAACTAAGACGCACCATTTCTCATAAATTTTGATTGGTACTCTCACCCATTGGGCCGCTACTACTTATAGATGCTTCGGCGAAGACACGTTAGCTTGAAGACTTTCAACACGTTGTTTCCACAAGATATCGTTTCCTTGGCTGGCTATGGACTTCCCACCATCACATGGTTCTTTTGCTTTATAATAACATTGAGCTTTGTTGGAATAGTTAATCTAATTTCAAATGGAAGTGATTTTGGAGGATATTTTTTTGTAGTTTAGGAGAAAAAGGAACGGCATTTTTGTAAACCATGGTCCTGTGTGGCACTCCTATCACATGCTAATTAATGGAATTGCGAGGGATAGGGTATATTGGTTGGACAGACGAGGTCATCTTAAGGCGGCTAGCTAGCTGGAGCCAACTTAAGGTGGAACGCCTTTTTTTTTTTTTTTTTTTTTTTGTGTGCGCGCGCGCGCGTATGGGGGCGCGCGTGCGTGTTTATGCGCGCGCGCGTGCTGGTGAGCCAAAATGATAATGTTATATTAATTAAGGATCAGCTTTTTTTACCTGATCTGATATAATTTATATTATCTTTTTATTAATTTTTTACCTGCTCTGAAACAATTTATACTGTCATTTTTATTAATTTAAACTTTGTATATACGCTAAACAACTGCACTCCGTGTTTGTTTCTTTAAAAAAAATCTTAATAAATAGAGGGTAGCGTGATAAAACAATGATGGCTGTGAATAAATGCTTGGTGGCCATGGTGACTATTAGGAAGTTTTTTTATCACAAAACCAGAAACTTTGTACAGCAAATCCAAAAATTATATTTTAATATATTAATTAAAAATAATAATATTTTAATAAAATAGTAAATTTAATAATAATGATAATACTGATAGTATTTTTATAAAAATAATATATTTTAATAAAAAATAATATTTTTATTAGTAATATTTTAGAAGGTTAATAATATTTAATAATATTAAGAGGTGCATATCATTAAACAAGAAAAAGAGTGAAAAATTGCTAACTCCTAATTTTAATAAAAAGAGCAGAACCACTGGTGAGTGGTGCAGTTGATTGTGAGACTTTTCTCACAATCAGCTGGTAGGGATTCGAGTTTTGGTTTGGACATATTTCGACTGAAAAATTCAGGGATAAAATAAAAAAATAGAAAAATAATCCAGGAGTAAAATCAAAAAAAGAGAAAAATTAATAAAATAATCTCGGAGCCCTTGTTGGCCAGTGGTAGTGGAAAGTTAAGGATATATATAATAAATTCCGTTCACTCGGCTGACACCAGTGATAGTCAGATTGATGTACTCATCTTTGAATGGGGAACGACTATGGAAAAATTAATATGCGCCGTGTATCGAATATTTCCTAGCTGGGGTTGAGGGACCGTCTGGAGGTTGCCATGCCCGGAGTCTAACTCCTCCCCTTTTTTTCTACCAAAAAAAAAAAAGAGAGGGAGCAGAGGAAGATGGTTTATTTTAAAATAAACATCCATTTTTTACTCTTTCACTCTTTTGTGCTGTTATTCATGGGTCTTTTTTATAGAGATTAAAAAAAGGATGAAATTATATTCACGGAGAATGCTGGACCGTGTCGAAGAGCAAAGAGGAGCTACGAGAAATAAAATAAGGATGTTTTAGTTTGTGTGGCATCGCATCCAATTATAAGTCATTTTTTCATCAGGTATATTAGCGTAGAATTTCTTTTTCGACCGGGCATAGCTGTCGGATCATAGGTTCGCTCCCAGGTTCATCTGCAAAACAGATTCCTGGCCGGATGTTTTTCGGCAGAGGACACTCCGATACCTAAATCAGAGACGGGCTCCAGCCACAAAATGTGGAAGATTCTGAGAGAGGATGGTGAGGAAAGGAACTCTGGATTTTTCAGGGTCTAGTTGTGCCTTACCTGAAGTGTCCCCTCTTACTAGTATTTATATCGGCTAGCCCGACCTGTGACTCCGTCATCTTTCCTGCAGTTACGATGGGGGGTTAATTGATTCCCTTCTGTCCATAACCATAGGCGGTTATTGAACGGTTCCGGTCAGGTCGGAGGCGTTACAGTTGGAGTTAGTGGCCACGTGGCTACTTCGATGTAGTTATGCTTTGGAGGTGATAGCAGATTGTAACTGTTATTCCCCACGTTCATGTGGGTTTGAAATATATCAAAGATCTACCTTCGGGCTTCTTCTATGTTTGCTAGATCAGAAGGGTGCCTTCGTTCCGAGACATCTTCGTCTTGAGATGCCTTCGGATCGGCATTTGCGATGAAGGTCATGCCTTCGGTTGAGACCGAAGGCCGCGTCTTCAGCCGAGGGCGAAGGTCATATCCTCGACCGGGGTCGAGGGCCATGTCTCGGCTAGGGCTGTTAATCCTTCGGCTTATTCAGGGTGCTTTGGTTTGGCGTGCCTAGTTTGGGAAGGAGTGTACGAGCGGTCGAACCGGTGGCTAATTTATGCCTGAACCGACATATTCCAACAGTTTCCACCCACTCTCAGTTTTCGAAGCAGTGATCTGCCTCGAAGAGTGAGAGTATCACTAGATTATCATTTTCCTCTGGGGAGTGGTGTGGCTGATGATTGCAAAATCTCTGATTTGATCGTTCGCCATAACTATCGGTTGATTCGAGGATGAGGTGGTGGCTAGCTGTCATCCCTTAATTGGAGTGCGAAAAAGGAACGGGCGGACAAGGAGGTTACCTCTCCTTTTTCTATTTTGCGGTGATTCAGTCGATCTTTCCATTAGGAATTTGGGTGGAGGTTGTGGCCTCTTTCCATCCCTCGGAAAAGACACGAGCTCCATCTTCGTCGTTGATTGGTGTCGCGCAGATCATGACCTTCGATCCTTTCCACGTCAAATCAGCTTAAGGCCGTTTGGGGTTTCGCATCCATCTCCAGCATCTGTGGCGAACTCAAAGAGATGGTCCTTTCTATCAAGGTGGCATCCTGGAGTCTTCACGTACCTTTATGAGGGGAAAGGAAGGACTGGTTGAGGAAGCTTCTCCACCTTTGTTCACTTCCACCTTTGGCCCAGCTTTTCCTGTTTTGGCTATTAGTCTCTCCCACAGGTAGGACCTTTCTCCCACTCTCTTGTTTCTTTTTCCTATCATGACCAAGACCTTGGGAGCTCGAGGGGGAGAGGCTGGGCCTTCCGGTACTGATAATATGGTGAGTTCGGAGCTAGTTTCTAGCTCCATTTCGCTGAGAAAAATAGCCCACCTTCGGGAGCGCTATCATGTCCCTGAAGGGTTTTCTTTGATACTTCCGACATTAGAAGAAAAGGTGCATAAGCCTCCCATCAGGTGCATTGCTGTGTACGAAGATCATCTAAAGGCTGGTCTTCGTTTTTCGCTACACCCTTTCTTCATCAAAGTCTTCCACATGTATCAGATCGTACCCGCATAGTTGACTCCGAATAGTATTCAGAATATCTGCGGGTTCTTGGTCCGATGTCACATAACTAATGTAAGGTCTGGGACCAACTTATTTACTTCTTTCTTTGTTCTCAAGAGGGGTTTCCACGGTCACGGATGGTTGGTTATCAGCCCTCGGCCTGGTCGCAAAATCATGAAGGGCATGCCCAGTGCCATCCATGGTGGAAGTCCAACTTTGTTTTTGTTTCTTCCACCGAACCCTGGGGTTTCAATAGTGAGTGGAGGGAGCCATGCCCGGATGCCAATTCTGGGAAAAAGATTCTGGCGATCGATCAATCTGATTATGCCTTGTTGTCCGGTTCAGAGGCCGTTTCCATTCGTGAACTGTTGGAGGAAAGGAATCTCCATCTTGCCAGGATCAGCGGGTCCCCGGTGTTAGGTATAAGTGGTAGAGGTCTTCGACTTTCCTCTTTCAATTTCTCCGTGGTCCAGTTGATTCTGAAGAGCATTTTTGTTTGTTGGAGGCGGAATGAGGCCTGACTTGGGCTGGCTTCGTCAGTCTTCCAAGAAGAAAGCAGCCCAGGCTCCCCTTTCGGGATCAGAAGTCCGAAAGAAGGTCCAGGGGATGATCATGACAGAAATAGAAGTGCTTCGTTCTCCAGAGGGACGTCTAGAGGGGACGGGGTACCAACGATGGAGGCTCCGGAAGGGCCTCCACCAACTGAGTCTTTGCTAACAGTCGACTCTCCGGTTCGGATTAGGGAGAGTCTGTCTCCAGTGGCCGATGCACCATCGCCTTGCCCCCTATGGCGGATAGGGGCAAGGCACCGCAAGTCGAGGAGGAGTCAATTTGGGGGGCTCCTCCAGGTGGAAGTTGTCCTGCGGACCTTTCGAAGCTTTCCACCATGAGGGGTCTTTCAGTCCCTACCGTTGCTAGGCTGGTATTGAAGGACACTTTGATGCCCCATGATTTGGCAGTTATCCAGGGTCGGAGCCTCACCAGGGTGTCTGATTCCGCCTTTTCCTCTCTACTACAGGTAGAGTTTTTTATCACTCCACCTGTGTCCGGTGGGTCATTTATTTTATGACTGATCTCACGCTTTGTTTTGTTGGTACAGCTGCTCTACGATATCACCTTTCTGGAAGAGGGTTTGAAAAGCATTGATAGCCTCATTTATGGCTTGAAGGAGGAGCTCCAAGTGGCCAGAGCCGAAAGGGAGGTGGCCAAGGAGCTGAATCTATCCATGGAGAATCAGCTCACCTGTATGGATGCCAAGGTTCAGGGCCTGAAGGGCGAACTGAAGAATGCCCATCTAAAGATCTCTGAGCAGGAGGAGAAGCTAAGGAGGAAGAAGAAGCAAATTGACTCCCTGGAGCATTCTGTTAAGGAGAGCCAGGAGAAGGCTGAAGGCCTAGTTAGGATGGCTGAGGAGGCGACCAGGAGGGCCGAAGAGGCAATTTTGAAGGTTGAAGTGGCCACGAGGGAGTCCGAAGCCATTAGAGAGCAGGCTGCTAAAGCTATTGAAGACTTTAGAAAGTCTTCGCAGTTCAAGATAGAAGTAAATGAAGTAAGCCTGTTCAGTTATCAATATGGCTTTAATGACGGTCTCGCTAAGGTCAGTGAGGTCTTTCCTGATCTTGATCTTTCCGATGTCCCTGCGTATGATATTGAGGAGGAAAAAGTGGAAGAGATCGGGGCCCCTGCCAAAGTCGAAGAGATGCCAAGTCGAAGTGACGAAGCCCGGTCATAGTTGAGGAGTTGGCCATGGTCGATCTGGTAGTTCCAGTGCAAACTAAGGAGATTCAGGCCGAAGATTCCTCAGCTTTGGCTTAGATTGAGGAAATCCTTCCTGTCCAAATTGATGAGATACTCCATTCCGCCAACATTGGGGCTCTCTCAGCTGATTTGTAAGGGCTCGATAGGCTTCGAGCTTTGTACTTCTTTTTTTCTCCTTTCTTGATATGTAATCAATGATTTCTCTTGGATTAATGCATATTTCTCTTTTTTCCCTTTTTGTGGATGCTAAGGGACCCTCTTGCATGTAGAGTCTTCGAACTTAGCTTTGGTTGGGCCGTCGATTTTAGCGATGGATTGGTTCATGCAGCCCTTTGCTGAGTCGCTCCTAAACATGGGCTTATCCCTTGGATCTTAAAACATGTAGGGGAATCTTTACGTGAGAGAAACTTCTGGTTCATCGGGGGTTTGGCGATCATCATGCTGCTGCCTGGAGAGATGATGGCAATTAGAGTCATAATGACTGCTTGGAAAAAAAGGGATCATCGTGGCTGCAGCCTTTAGTGGTCCCTTCCAACACACAATAGTTCTCCCCAGTGGTCCCCTCTATCATGCAAATTGGGGCCCTGGTTAATAAGGGCAAGCATGCGTGGCGTGCCCACGGGCTTGTTGTAAATGGGGGCATTTGATCTGAGCCCCGTTAGTCTTGATTTAAGGAAGAGGGCCTTCTTGGATCGAATGCCATCCACTCCCGGTGAAGCCTCTCCCAACACCATTTCCGTCTCACCCCGCGTGGCTCGAAGGACCTTTTTGCTGTATGAGGTCGAACCTAGCGTAGCTCAGGCGAGCAGCAAGGGGGAGGTCGGTGAGAGGTTTCCAGGTGAGGAGATCGGATCGGAGGCAGAGGTGTGTGTTGGCATTGTCATGCGCCTAGGTTGGGAGCAGTGTCCCAATCGAGATCGGTTCCTCCTCAAGGGAGGAACCAGCTTCTCCTGGGAGGGCCGTGCTGGCCGGGCCATCTAAAGAGGTCAAGTCCACGGCACATTGGCAGGGTTCCCTCACATGTCGAAGATGTCAAGCTAGCAGCTCCAGCTGCAAGAGGAAGGAATCTCGCGGGGTGTGATGTACCTACCACTGGAACCAAGAGACAGGAGTTCGGGGACCCTTTTTCTGCCGTCCTTCTTGGAATACAACAAGTAGGCTCCGGCATGCATGTTGCCAGTCTGTGTGTCTCGACTAGCTTAACTTTTCATGTGCTCCCCTTTCGACAGAGTTCTCACGGCCTTTCCTTGCTGGAGAAAGGCGCTCACGAGTCCATCAGCTTTGGCGAAGACCTCCGAAGTCAGGTGACCTCGGCTGTAGTTGAGAAAGATGTTGCCGAAAGACTCCGGATCGTCGCAGAAGAAGAGTTGGGGAAGGCTGTCGCCTCCAACAACGTCCTGAGAAGATAATTGAGGATGCTTCAGGCACAGGCGGCTGATCTGGCGATCAAAGCACAGAAGAAGAGAAGGAAGGTGATCTCTCTTGAACTGTTGCTGAGGGAGACCCTTCGGGACGTCGAGGGATTGAAGTCCCAACATGCCAACTTGGAAAGAAGGATCGATGAAATGAAGACAGGCCTTTCAGTGGCCAACCAAAGGGCTACGCATGTCGAAAGGAGATCCATCGAGGCCGTCAAGGCCTACAAAAGCTCTCAGGCTTTCAAAGCTGAAGTGCATAAAGCCGCATTGGAGAGCTACCTTCTGGGTTACGCCGACTGCCTGGGCAAAGTCAAGAAACTTTACCCCAGCTTGGACTTTTCCTTGGCAGCCGTTTCGGGGGACGGAGCCGAAGACTTAGAGGTTCAGTCTGAAGCGATGTCGGTGCGCCTTGGTGAAGGCAACGGAAAGGTCATTGGCGAAGCATCGATCCCTGCTCCTGTTTCGGCTGCTAAAGGGGCTGACGGGGAATAAAAATGTATATTTTTCTTTCTTTTATCAACCAATTGTAATGTCTCCCTCCTAAATGAGGGTTTTTCCCACCTTGAAATAAACGACTAATTTTCTTTAAACTAGCCTCTTTTGAGTTGATTCCTTCCTGGTGGGTGAGACAAAGATATGACCAGTTCGGGGCCGATACTCTCAGCTTGGTTGAAGATGAACTCCGAAGTGGGATTGTAGTGCTGTCAGACCATTGCTAATTTCCTAAGCACGGTTGACCGTATTAAAGAGCACCAGACCGATCCTTTGGACCAGGATTTAACCTCGGTTTGATTGATGTTGATTATCCACCATAATTGTCCTTTATGCGTTAGTGGTGATACGGCGAACAGATGTCACCTCACCATTGGCGACCGGTTGGGGGACATTGAGCACATTTTTTGCTGTCCGTGTTGAGCGCGTTGGTTTTTGAACAGCCGCATCCTCCCGCATCCTAGGTACCGCCAAGCTTTCCTTTTATGAAAAATAGTCATTAATGTTGAAATCGTCCAAGGAAGATTGCTCCATATTCGAAGCACTGGCGGCCTCCATCCTCGAGAGCAGCTACTGGTGACTATACCATTCCCAGGGTGTCCGTTCAAGCTTCGATGCATCATTTCAACACGTGGCACCCTCTGGCTAGCTTAGGACAAGGCATGGGGCACATTTTCCTGTGGTTGTCTGTGGGTATGGGATCCCTTAAATAGGTCTCGATACCTTCCTTTTTGGAGGCCATCGAGACATCAGAGGGGCATACCTTTATTCCAAAGGCTGTCTTCCCCTTTCCTCTTAACATACCCCGGAGATGAAGTTTAATATTGTAGAGCTCCAAAAAATGGCCCTGAAAAGGGCTTCCAATTCTGTGGCGGAGGGTGAGCCTAGCGAGAAGGCTCAGCAGGGCGACGACCATGGGGACGTGGCCTATCTAGAGAAGAAGATACAAGTCTTGGAGGCCCGGTTGGAGGAGGTCAAAGTCCAAGTCGCGAAGGTAGAGAAGAGGCAAGGAGGGAGGAGAAGGAGGCTGTCATGAAATTCAAGGCATCATTAGCCTTCAAGAATGAGGTCGCCGAGACGGTCCTGGACTCCTATCACCAGGGGTTTCGGGAGCACAGAGACAAGGCCTTCCGTTACTACAATTTGAAGGGCCTAGAGAATATTAGGCCTTCTGTCCTCTTCCCTGGTCATGAATATGACTCCGACTATGAAGAGAAGTCGGAGTCTGAATCAGAAGGAAAGCATGGAAAGGGGCCGGCGGGTGGTCTTTAGATCTGCCTTTCCACTATTTGTTCTCTTTTCTTCTTCTTTCTTTCTTCTTTTTTTTTTTTGTAAAGTTCCTGAAATGAAATAAGAGTATCTTCCTTTTCTCTTCTTTCTTTCTCTGTGAATGGCATACCCCGGAACATTACAGAGTGTGGCTCTCCAGTATGATAGTCGT
Source organism: Areca catechu (assembly GCA_021397845.1). Classification (NCBI taxonomy): domain Eukaryota; kingdom Viridiplantae; phylum Streptophyta; class Magnoliopsida; order Arecales; family Arecaceae; genus Areca; species Areca catechu. Next base: position 129,071,572 of record CM038052.1, on the reverse strand, counting down.
GTGATAAACTTGTAGAGCCATTTGGGATTTGTTAACGAGATGGGATCAATTAAGTCATCCCGTGAGGCGTCTACTGTTGACAAGGTGAGTGATTTAGACTCACTTTGGCATGTCTTCAGATTTACCGTAGGGTAAGGCATCTGGGCCATCCCTGTGCCTCTCTATTGGAGTTAAGGTAGGCTAATTAAGCCCACCCTAGCGCATCTTCAGATTTACCATAAGGTAGGTTGCGTGAACTGTCCCTACGCCTTCTTTCATAATTAAGGTAGGCTGATTAGACCCACCTCGGCGCATCTTCGGATTCACCATAGGGTATGCTATATAAACCATCCTTGCACCTTTGATCATTTGGCAGCCTGATTGGGCTATCCATTGTGCTCGTCGGACCTACCGATAATGCTAGTGGGTCAGGCTCACCTTTGCGCCTTTGGTCGATTCTGTTGAACGGATCATTGAGACCATTGTTGCACCATCAGGATAGTGGGCTATTTAGATTTGAATATAGTTTCATGAAAATCTCTCGGATATGTTTATTGATAGTACTTGAGAAGGTTTTGTACATTCTAGGGCCGAGACAGCACAACGCCATCCAGGGTCTCGAGTTGATACGTTGCTGGATGCATAACTTATTTGATTTGGTATGGCCCCTCTTAGTTGGGGAAAAGTTTGCCTTGCTCCATTAGTCTAGATACTTCGGTCCTTCGCAGTACCATGTCCCTAGTGCGGAAAGTCTGCTCTTTCACCCTAAAGTTGTAATACTTGGCAACTTTTTGTTGATATGATGCCATTTTCATTTAATCCTGGAGTCTGGTACTCGATAATAGATCCAAACCCACCCTCCTGCGTTTGGAGTTCCCAGGCTCCTCATATTTGTCGATTCTCGAAGATTGTAGGGTGATTTCGATAGGGAGGACTGCTTCGGCACCATATGTCAGGTTGAATGGGGACTCGCCAGTGGCCATTCTTGGAGTCGTCCGGTATGCCCAGAGAACAAAGGTCAACTCCTCTGCCCAAAGTCCCTTGGCATCATTCAGTCGTGTCTTCAGACTATATAGAATTGTCCGATTCATCACTTCAGCCTCCCCATTAGATTATGGATGGCCGACAAATGTCAACATGTGCTATAATGGTACCGAGCGCATAAGTCTTTAAATTTGGGATTATCAAATTACCTCCCGTTGTCGATAATTATAGTGTATGAAATTCTTAACCGGAATATGATGGAATTCCTGATGAAACTTTCGACTTTCCCCTCTGTGATGTGAGCCAGTGGTTCGGCCTCGACCCACTTGGTAAAGTAGTCAATGGCAACGACGAGGAATTTTCTTTGCCCGGATGCCGGTGGGAATGGGCCAAGGATGTCCATGCCCCACTGGGCAAAGGGCCATGGTGCCGTCAGCTTAGTCAAATGGCTTGCCGGTTGTCTTTGGACATTGACATACCTCTGGCATTGATCATATCTTCGGACAAAGTCGACTAAGTCCTTTTAAATAGTGGGCCGGTAGTATCCTTAGCATATTATTTTATTTGCCAAGGACCTGCCCCCTAGGTGATCTCCGCATATGCCTTCATGGACTTCTCTCAAGGAATAATCGATATCCGATGGTCCCAAACACTTCAGTAGAGGCTGGGAGAATGATCTCTTATAGAGGGTCCCGTCTAAAATGACGTATTAGGATGCCATCCAACGGGTCCTTTTAGCCTCTGCTTTGTCTTCTGGTAGTGTACCCTCATTTAGAAATTTAAAGAAGGGATCCATCCAACTGGGTTTAGTCTCGATTTGGTACACTTCCAAAGTTTCTTCGGCTATACTTGGAGCCTCAAGGTGTTCGATGAAGGTACGACTGAGGGATTTCGGAGTGGTGGTGGCGAGCCTACACAGTGCATCTTCCCGGGAGTTCTCCGATCGGGGGACCTGAATGATCTCAAAAAATATCAATTGAGAGGATAGGGCTTGCACCTTCTCTAAGTATTGAATCATCGTAGAGTCTCTAGCTTCAAACTCACCTTTGACCTGGTTTACCACTAGCTGGGAATCCAAAAAGATCTGAAGTATCTGAATCCCCAAGTTCTTGGCGATTCGGAGTCCTATAAGTAAGGCTTCGTACTCGGTCTAGTTGTTCGAAGCATGGAAGGAAAATTGGAGTGCGTACTCTGATGTATGCCCCTCTGGTTCGACTAGTATGAGACCCGCTCCGCATCCAGCAGAGTTAGAGGCCCCATCTACATGGAGTACCCAGATGGACTCCACTTCCTTCAGAGTGACTCCTTCCTCTTCAATTGGTTGTACCTCATCTTCGAACTTCCAAGTGCACTCAGCCAGGAAGTCGGATAGCACTTGTGCTTTCATTACCGATCGGGGCTGGAAGCTGATGTCAAACTCACTTAACTTCATGAACCATTTGGCTATCCTTCCCGAAGTGTCAGGACATCGGAGAACGGCCTTAAGGGGCTGGTCAGTCAAAACCACAACTGTGTGACATGGAAATAAGGCCATTGTAGCTTTGCCGCAATTATCAAGGAGTAAATCAGCTTCTGCATCTTTGAGTACTTTATCTCAGCATCGTGCAAGACTTTGCTGATGTAGTAAATTGGCTTAAGGAGCCATCCTCCTCTCTTCGGACAAGGACCGAACTGACCGCTTCATTTGTAGTAGAGAGGTACAGATAGAGTATTTCCCCCTCTTGAGGTTTGGAGAGCAAGGGTGGAGTCTCCAAATATCTCTTCAACTCTTCAAAAGCAATGCGGCAGTCCTCGGTCCATTCGAAGCCTTGGGACTGTCGGAGTACCTTGAAGAAAGGGAGGCATTTCTCGATCGACCGGGAGATGAATCTGTTCAAGGAGGCAATCCTCCCTGTCAGCTGCCGTACCTCCTTCTTGCAAGAAAGATATCTCATATCCCTAAGGGCCTAGATTTTCTCAGGGTTTGCCTCGATCCCTTGTTTAGTAACAAGGAACCCCAAGAACTTGCCCGAAGTTACTCCGAAGGCACACTTCGACAGGTTCAACTTCATATGGTGGCATCGTAGGGCACTAAACGACTCTTCCAGGTCCTGGGTGTGGTTTTCTTTAAGGAGGCTTTTGACGATCATATCTTTCGGGCAAGCTTTATTGAGGTATGTATAGTCAATGCAGATCCTCCACTTACCACTAGCTTTTTTCACCATTACCACATTGGCCAGCCACTTGGGATAGTGCACTTCTCGAATGAATCACACCCTGATGAGCTTATTTACTTCTTCATCTATTGCCTTCTGTCTTTCGGGGGTGAAGCTCCTCTTTTTCTACCAAACCGGCTTGTATTCGAGGGTGACTTCCAGCCGATGAGTAATCACTTCGGCTGGGATCCCAGGCATATCCGAGGCTGACCAGGCGAAAACATCAGCGTTGTTTCTGAGGAAGTATATCAGTTCGCCTTGGTTACCTCATTGAGCATGCTTCCAATTTGCATGGCTCTGGTGGGGTCCCCTTCAGTTTGTTGTACCGGGATGGTTCTTTCCATGGGTTCACCAAAATCTACAGTTGAGTCCCTTGGATCTAATTGATCCCAAGTTGTGGGATCATTGAATTGCCTGTCTTGAATCATCAAGCATTGTCGTGCCGTTCTCTGATCTCCCTTTGCTTCTCCGATGCCACTCCTGGTGAGAAAACGTACCAAGAGGTGATAAGTTGACACTATGGCCCGAAATTTGTTCAGGACGGGCCGTCCCAAGATCACGTTGTAGGCCAAAGGGGTTCGGGCTACCATGAAGTTAATTGGTAGTGTCTTCGTCGGGGTTCAGTATCGAGGGTTACAGGCAATACTATTTCACCCTCGACATCGACCTGGTTGCCTCTGAAGCCAGTGAGTGGTATAGGGAACCTTTGCTTTTAGGTAGGCACATCCGAGAGAACGCATCATAGAGTAAGATGTCAGCATAACTTTCATTATCAACTAAGATACGCCTTACATCATAATTGGCCACCATGGTTGATATTACAACAGGATCATCATGTGAGAGTTGGACCCCCGCGAGGTCATCATCGGGGAAGAGTATAATATCGTTGTCTTTAAGCCGCTTCAAGGTATTGTCTTCGGTGCTTCTCCGGTCGATCGGTCGATGCAGCATTCCCATGTTCTCACTGGTGGGCCTCTGGTTCGGCAATTCGGCTTCTTCAGGAGCCCTCTAGGGAACAGTAGATTCTGACCGAGGTCCTTGGCGACCGACGTACCGCCCCAGGTAACCTCTCTTAATAAGATCCTCAATGGCATCTCTAAGTTGGATGCACTCTTCGGTGTCATGGCCATGGTCCCGGTGGAATCAGCAGTATTTGTTCCTGTTCCTCACGGAAGAGGATACCTTCATGGGACATGGCCATTGGAGATAGTTTTCTTTCTCTATCTCCAGCAGGATCTTTTCTCTAGGGAGGTTGAGGGGGGTATAGGAGTCGAATCTCCTGCCAAATGCTCTGGGCTTGGGACTTCATCGTCGATCAGAATATTTATTGTTGTTGTTGGGTGAAAGGGGCCTTGTCCCCTACTATTCTTCTTCTCCGGGAGGGGCTTCCCTTCGGCTAGTCACCAGTTCGCCGCTTGCTCTTCGGCATCGGCGTACTTATGAGCTCTTGACAAGAGCTCGGCATAGCTCGTAGGAAACTTTTTGTCCAGGAAAAAAGTTAGCCTGGACGTTTGGAGCCCCTTCTTTAATGCGGACATGGCCATGTGCTTGTTGAGTTCAGGGATCTCGAGCTTAGCCGAGTTGAATCTGGAGATGTAATCTCGTAGACTTTCTCCTTCGTTCTGGTGAAGGAGGAATAATGTATCCGTGTTGAGGGGGATCTTGCGGCAGGTCCTGAAATGCAAGACAAATAATTTTTCTAGCTCGAAAAAAGAATCGATGGTACCTGGACGTATGCTCGAGTACCACATCTGAGCGGTTTTCTTCAGAGTGGCTGGGAATGCGAGGCAGTCAACGCATCCAAAGCCCCTTGAATCATCATATGGGCTTTGAAATTGCCCAGGTGATCAAGTGGATCGATGGTGCCATCATAAGGTTCCATCTGAGGGATCCTAAAGTGCCGAGGGATAACTTCGGCCATGATGCGAGCGGTGTATGGAGGGCATAGCTCACACGCCACAAGGTCACTATGGTTCCTCTACTCCTGAAGCTTCGCAACCTCCAATTCGAGGGCCTTAAGCTTCCCCTCGTAATCGGGGTGGACTTCCTTCGGGAGATCCCTCCCAAGAGTGGAGTCTTCGGAGGAAGCAAAGAGAGATTGCCTATGCCTTTTTCCTATTCGTAGTGAATCGATGGGTCTTGGCATCCTGGAGCTTTGGCCCTCAAGAGAGGGTTGGTGACGGAGGGAAAGATGGGTGGACCCCTCTTGACGGGCTCTTTTCCTCCGAGATCGAGAACTATATCTGGAGGTGGCTGGCGGGTGCCCCACCTAGAAGGCTTTATCCTGGAAGTTCTGAACCATTGCTGTGAGAGCATTGACCTGGTTTAGGAGAGTCTCAAACTGTTGTTATCCCACCACAAGCATGGGAGGTGGAATGTCGTTTCCTATCAGGGGTTTGCCCCCTGGGAGGGAACGCGACTTCTGCTCGCTGAGATGTTCTGAGTTTTTCCTCTTGCCATTGGAAACTCCTTACACCTCCCCTTTTTTAAGGAAGGGATCTAACAGTAGATGTTTCATATGCTCTGGTACACTCTTCTCACCCCCCTACCTGGCGTGCCAATATGTTGGCATAGAATCCCTTTTCCGATCAGGTAGAGCTGCCGGATCACAAGTTTGCTCCCGGTTCACTTGCAAAATAGACCCATGGCCGGATGTTCTCCGGTGGGGGACACTCCGATGCCTAAGTCAAAGGCAGGTTCCAGCCATAAAATGGAGAAGATTCTGAGGAGGGAGGATGGTGAGGAAAGGAACTCTGGATTTTTCAGAGTCTAGTTGTGCCTTACCTGGAGTGTCCCCTCTTACCAGTATTTGTATCGACTGGCCTGACCTGTGGCTCCGTCCTCTTTCCGACGATTACGATAGGGGGTTAATTGATTCCCTTCTATCCGTAACCATGGGCGGTTATTGAATGGTTCCGGTCAGGCTAGAGGCATTACAATTGGAGTTAGTAGCCATGTGGCCACTTCGACGTAGTTGTGCTTTGGAGGTGATAGCCGATTGTAACCATTATTCCCCACGTTCATATGGGTTTGAGGTATATCGAGATCTGCCTTCGGGCTTCTTCTCCATTTGCTAGATCGGAGGGATGCCTTCATTCCGAAACATCTTCGTCTTGAGACGCCTTCGGATCGGCATCTGCGACGAAGGTCATGCCTTCGGTTGAGACCGAAGACCATTCTTTCAATTGAGACCGAAGACCGCGTCTTCAACCGAGGGCGAAGGTCATATCCTCGGCCATGGTCGAGGGCTATGTTTACGATTGGGGCTGTTTATCCTTCGGCTTATTCAGGGTGCATTGGTTCGGCATGCCTGGTTTAGGAAACAGTATACGAGCGATCGAACCGGTGGCTGATTTATCCTTGAATCGACATATTCCAACAAGGTAAAAGTATGCCCTGCTGAGATATAGATATGTTGTTTAAAATCATAGTAAACTCAATTGATCCTTTGGTATAAATGAAAGCGTAATTTTTTCTAGTGGTTTGATAGTTTATATTACCCAACAGGATGGCTTCAAAGAAAGGTATATAAATAGTAGATCTAGAAGATTGTATTTTAATACATTAATTAATATAATAATATTTTAATTAAAATAGTAAAATTAATAATATTAATAAAACTGATAATACCAATAAGGTTTTAATAAAAATAATACATTTTATCAAAAATAATATTTTTTATTAATAATATTTTTAGAAAATTAATAATGTTTAATAATATGTTAATGCATTAATAAGATAATAATTATTAAAAATAAATAAAAAATATTTACTAATAAATAAATATTTTATTTATTAATAAAATATGTTGCGTCCAAACAAACTTCGACGATACTTGAGTTTGAATCAAGTTGGAGAGAATCGAATTGAGCTATTAGATCTAGCCCTTTGTCATCTTCTTGGAGGATCTGTGTGCCGAGGTTGCTCTCAAGCTTCGTCAATGGTGTCAGGACTGAATATATGAGGTCTGAAGAAAGGCTAGGTGAAGGGTCCTCCAGAAAAAGGAATCCCCTGCTTCATCGTGCTCACTAATATTTATAGGCCTCAAACCTAACCGTGTACAGCTGGAGTCCAGCTGTAAACAGTTAGTTTATTAAGACATAAGTACGTGCAACAAATGTTATCCACAGATGTTGAATAGTTTTGCATCACTTGAACATTAATCAGCTTTGCTTCTCCTGGGCATTGATCGGCTTTATGCCTCTAGACATTGATCAGCCTTATGCCTCTTGGGCATTGATCGGCTTTACGTCTCTGGGACGTTGATCAGCCTTATGCCTCTTGGACATTAATCGGCTTTACGTCTCTGGGACGTTGATCAGCCTTATGCCTCTTGGGCATTGATCGAATTTATGCCTCTATGACGTTGATCAGCCTGGATCAGACCCAAATCCTCACCAGATCAGTATAAGTAGACCAAACGTATCGTATCCCAATACTAGTCCCCCCAGTTTCTGAATTCATTAATTGAAAATCAGAAACAGTTAGAAACTTTCATTCTTGGGCGACACGCTTTGATGACATGTCAATCTCTGACAGGGGAGGTGGTTATAAAAACTAACAGCCATATCCTGCCATCATCATTGCAATTTTTGGAATCCAAAAAAGGTTGAAAAATCTTCGTCATAAAATAAATGCATCCATCCCATCAATAGCATGTTGCCATTAGATTATGAATGGTCATTTCGACTCTTCGAGAAACTCTATCATTTTACTAGATATTGTGGACAGGTGGCCAAATATGGATCAATCTCGTTATTCGAGAAAAATCTTGGACCGTTGAAGGATATTATATAAGCACCATCTTCTCCAGGAAAATAGATTTTTTACCATTTCAGTTTCTTCACCTTAGGAGCAAAAGAAACCTCTCAGGTCGGCCTCTTCCTTTCTTCTACCTTTTTCTTTTAAGTTAATCTTCCTTTACTTCTTTCCTCCGCTATGGCTAGAATCTTAGAAGTTAGTCGTGCTGAAAATCTCAAAGAATCCTCTTCCCAGAAATAGAAAAAACAAGCCGAATCAGTGAAGATAGGTGATGTTAGGTCTTCTTTAACAGATCACCGAGTCTTAGCGTTGAAACAATATTATAACATTCCAGACGATTATGCCGTAGTTCTTCCAAATCCTGAAGACCAAATAGATCAGCCTCCACCTGGTAACTTGACAATCTATGAAGAACATCTAAGAGCCGGTCTTAGATTTTCGATTCATCCCTTTTTCCTTACAATCTTTAGATTATATCGTGTACTACCAGTCCAACAACTCCCAATAGCATCCGAATAATCTGCGCTTTCTTGATTCTTTGCCAGGACGCAGATATAGTCTCCAAAACTTCCCTTTTCATCGCTTTGTTCGTTTTGAAGCGGGATTTTCATGGCCATGGGTGATGGGTAATCAATCCATGCCATGGTCGGAAATTTATTTTGGGGTTCCGTCGGCTATTCATGGTTGGAAGTCTTGCTTCTTTTACATTGTTTCCAAAATTTCTTGGGATTTTACCATTAGTCATAGAGAACCCTAATTAACTCCAAATGATGGCAAGAAAATTCTAACAGCCGACCAAGAAGACTATAAGAAGCTCATGGGGGTGGAGATTCCCCCAATAAAAGAACTTCTTGATGAAAGAGGGCTTTTTTTGGCGGAAATTAACCCCAAACCTTCTTTAGGTATTTCTATAGCTGATGTTATCGCTTCATTCCTTTTCTGACAATCAATCTTAATATTTGACTTTTTAATCATTGTAGATACATCAGTCATGGTGGATGTTCGGAAGCTTCGAAAACTGTTGAAGAAAAGACGAGCAGAAGCCACCTCCTCCAACCAAGAAGGAAGGATTAAAAGACCAAAGAAGATAAAACCAACAACTCTAACAGCTTCAGTAGTCTCAACAGATCCTATTTCTCCTATACTAATAGCAAGTGTATCGAAAGATGATGAAGTACCATTATCAGTATCTCTTCAACCTCTAGTACAAGAAAGACGACCAATAGAAATCTCAGGAGTTGGTCCATCATCCTTTCCTACTGACCGAGCTAATAAGGAAAAAGCTCTGATGATGGAGGAAGAAGAAGAGAGAGTACCGACTGCAAATATCACATCCGACTTTCCTGTATATGCTGATGACTCGGGTCTGAATGACCCAATGCTAGTCCGTCGCCTTTTGAAGTCTATCATCATTCCGAGAGATTTAGGAAATAACCAAGTCCAAGCAGACTGATGACACCATTTTGTTACTTCATCCAACACTGTTGAATGTATGGAATCAACCTTGTACTTTAAATAATTAAAGAGTTAATCGTTTACCTTTATTTATTAAGTCTGACTAATTTAATATGCAAATAAATAGCTTATCCATGGGGTCAACATCATGGATGAAAGTCTAAAAAATTTTGACCAATTTGTTGAACTATGTGTAATGAGGTGAAAGTTGCAAGGGCAAAAAAGAGGTTGCTGAGGAGCTAAAAAATGCTATGGAAAGGAAGCTAGAAGAAGTAGCAACTAAAACATCAACTCTAGAAGCAGAGCTGAACGAGGCATGGTCAAAAATAAATCTCATGGAGTCAAAGCTGAAAAAGAAGAACAAGAAAATCCGATCGATATCTATTAATTTGGAGAAAGCTGAAGAAAAAACTTTAATGGCTGGAAAGAAAGTTTTAGCGGCTGAAGAAAGAGCTTTAATGGCAGCAAAAAAAGCTGAACAAGCTATTGAAAAGGCTGTTAATGAAGCCATAAAGAAATATGTTCAGTCAAAAATCTTTGACGATAAACTCCACGAAGCGGGAGTTGAAAGCTATAACCATGGTTGCGCCGACTGTTTAAACAAAGTAAAGAAATTTTATCCCGACCTAGATACTTCAAAAATAGAGGAAGACTCTGATGAGGAAGACTCTAATGAAGAAAATTCTGACAAAGAAGATCAGGTCAGTGAACCGATCATAAATCAAACTAAAGAACCAATCGGCGGCCAAACTGAAGAATCAGCACCAGGTTCTCAAATCCAAGAAGAACCGCCAATAGTTCCTACTATAAACCAGGTCGAGATAGAAGAAAGTGTAGTTGAAAAGAATATAAACGACCAATCTATATGAATGATGTAAGAATTCATTTTGTTCTTAATATGAAATGAAAAATCTTTCTTTTTAGCAATGTCTACTGGATTGTAAGAATTCTAACTTTTATAAATGAAAAATTTTCTAAGTATAAAATCATTAGATCAAACAAGAAAATTTTCAAGAAAGACCGGTCCAATCATGAAATTATCCAAATCAAATTACAAATGCTAATCATTATTCAAAAAATTTAGTCAAACCAATTTCGAACAAGTCCAGTGAACAAGAATCTTTAACAGAATAAGTTGATCGGAAAGCATAATCTCTAATTTCTCCGGAGGAAAAAATTATATTTACTGAACATTTAGAAAAATCAATCTCCAAATTAATCAAACCCCTAACTTACGCATAGATGATATAATATTTCAATCTAATTTACCAAATATCTTTTTCCTTTCCCCTTATATTTTAAGAAGAAGAATCCCTTGTAAAAGATTTTTTCAGATGAAGTCCCATAAGTCATCATACCAACTTTGCCAAGTGTCATCTTCCTATCAGAAGAGCGGTTGTTAGGCAGGCCGTATAACCGCATTTGTCAGTATTTAAGAGACCGTATAAGATTTGAATTCAAATTCAAACCAAATACAATTATGTATATATTTTATAACTGACTTTTTGAGAATCAGAAGCAGTGCATAGATTCCCACCAAATCAGGATCTTAAATGTGTCAAGATCTCAAGATATCTCGGAATTTGGACCATAAATCATGGCCATTAACATTCCCTATATAAAGAGGTCTTAGGCCCAAGTCTTTCAGCCAATTTTGTCTCAAGTATTTTGAGTTTCTTTTCTCCTTCGAAACTCTTTGCTTCAAGGAATACTTCCAAGAAGAAATCTTTATCGTATTTGAGAAATGAAATCAAGCGACAAAAGACTTCATCAAACACACTCAAGAGAAAAGCCAGACCAGTACAATTTAGAGAAGAAAAATCATGCGTAAGAAGAAGTCGTTTGTCAAAAAGTACTTCCAATAGGCCGGAGTCTTCCGAATACGCTGCGTCTTCATCCGAGGAAGAGCAACAAGAGCCTTATGTTCCTCTCTCAAAGGAACCAGAATGTGACCCACCTGCTAAGCATACTTCAGATAAAAGAAAAGCTCCTGTAGAGAAATCATCTGATCCAAGTAATTAAAATGAAGACCTTCGAGTGCTCATCGCTGATACGAGCATTAACAATCCGAAGCTGGAAAAAACCATACTACAATCCACCATCCTTCGGAAAGATTGGGAGACAACAATCAAACATGGAGTAAAAGAGACTCTATCTTCCATTTATCCAGGAATAATGAAAGTAAACAGCACTTCCCTTTTTCTTCCCTATTTTTTTTTTAAACAGTCTATTCTTGTTCTGATGAATTCCAACTCTTTTGCTCAGTTTATCAATGATATTTCTATGATTGAAGAGAGTTGGTGTCAAACGATTGGCCTTCAAGAAGATCTTCAGAAGCAATTAGCATTAGCCAAGGAAGAAAAAGACAAGGCTGATGCTAACCAGATAGCCTTAGAATCAAGGTTATCCGATTAACTTCAATGGTTTTGTCCTTACAAAACAAACTAAGAATAATCGAAAAGCAAGCCATGCAACTTCTGGATGACGAAGCTAAAAAAAGAAAAATACTCCGGCAGGCAAACGAAGCTATAGAAGAGAAAACTCGGGCATACGAAGAAGTATTGAGTCAAAAATCCATGATGGAAGAGAGAATAACATTTTTTAAGAAAAAGTTGGAACAAACCGAACAAGAAAATGCTTCTGTAGTTCAAAAAAGACTTCTTGCAATTGAAGAATTTAAGAAATCCAAAGCGTTCGAAGATGAAAGATCAATAGATCAACCAGGAGCTTCGTTCGGCTTTGAAGATTGTATCAATAAGGTCAAGAAATTATATCCTAACCTTGATATCTCCTCCATTTTCATAGACAATTTTGTAAGAAGAAGAAGAAACAAGCCAACCGATAATCCTGTAATTTCTCCTGTTAAAGAAACATCCAAACAAGAGAAAACTTTATGTGATCAAACCAAAGAAGAGGAAGCCGAATAGCATTTGTAATCATGAATTTCTAGTAACTTCTCGTGAATCCATGTTCACCATTGTTTGTTTTGCTTTTTTCTCCTTCTTGTAATCGGAATATCAATGAAGTCTTCAATTTCTCTTCAATATACCAAATCATGCTTTCAATATTTTGGACATTTTAAGATAACATCATTAATAGAATAGTAAACCACACTGTCTCTCATCACTTGTCCCATGATTAACTTATCAAGTCAACCTTTTAATCAATCGGTTATCTTGATACTAATACATTGATGAGTTAATGAGTCAGATCAACCCAATTTGTCAAATTATAGTCAGCTTATCAGGCCAACATTTTAATTGATCAGTAAGTTATTCTGATCATTAAATACTGATGAGTTAGTGGATCAGACCAACTCAATTTGTCAAATTATGGTCAGCTTATCAGGCCAACCTTTTGATCAGTTATTTTGATCGTTAAACACCGATGAGTTAGTGGATCAGATCAATTCAATTTGTCAGATTATGGTCAGCTTATCAGGCCAACCTTTTGATCAGTTATTCTGGTCGTTAAACACCGATGAGTTAGTGGATCAGACCAACTCGATTTGTCGGATTATGGTCAGCTTATCAGGCTAACCTTCCTTTTCTCTTTTTTGTTTAGAGATCATTTCAACTTCATACTTTTCCTCCATATGAAAGGAACAAAAGAGAAAATGTCTCTTTACTGATAGTATTATGAAGATTTTCTACATTCCACGGTCTGATCATTGGATAACCATCCAGACTTTCAAGCCGATAAGTCCCGGATCGCACAACTTCAGTGATGCGATAAGGGCCTTCCCAATTTGGAGCATGTTTGACCTGTTCAGTTGGTCGGGATACTGTCGTTCGATGTAGAACAAGGTCTCCAATTCAAAAAACTCGAGCCTTGACTCTTAAATTATAATATCGCGCCACCCTTTGTCGATACGCTGTCATTTTAATTATGATTGTAATATGGAATTTTCGAGTAGATCTAAATCGATCCTCCTTTGGTCAGCATTATTTGATTCTTCAAAGCAATCCGTTCTTCTAGAACGAAGAACCATCTCTATGGGCAACATAGCTTCACTCCCATAAGCAAGGTTGAACAGAGATTCTCCTATTGTAGATCGGGAGTTGTTCGGTAAGCCCATAAAACAGAGTTGAGTTCATCAATCCAAGATCCCCTAACTTCATTCAATCGGGTCTTCAATCCATGAAGGATTGTTTGATTAGTTACCTCAGCTTCCCCATTAGCTTGAGGATGTCCAATGGATGTTAGTTCGTGGAGAATATTATATTAAGCACAGAAATTCCTAAATTTCTTATTATTAAACTGCCTTCCATTATCAGTGGTAATAGCATGAGAAATTCTGAACCTATATATGATGGAATTTCTGACAAACATTTCAACTTTTTTTTCAGTGATTAAAGCTAGAGGCTCGGCTTCTATCCATTTTGAAAAATAGTCAATGACAACGATCAGGAATTTCCGCTGCCCAGAAGCCGGAGGAAACATACCAAGTATATCCATTCCCCATTAAGCAAATGGCCAAGGAGCTGTTACTGTATTAGCTGACTAGCAGGACACCTTATATATTTGCATACCTTTGATAAGAATCATATTTTCTTACAAAATCCGAAGCATCCTTCTGTATAATTGGCCAGTAATATCCTTGCCTTATGATTTTGTAGGCCAATGACCTTCCTCCCAAATGATCGCCATATATTCCCTCATGCACCACCTCTCTAAGAGCATACTCAGCATCTGAAGGAGATAAACACTTCAATAGCAGCTAAGAAATGATTTTTTATATAACAAGCCATCTAAGATAACATACTAAGAAGCAAACTTTCGGAGTTGTTTAGCTTCTATATTATTTTCAAGCAATACCCCTTCAGTCAGATATTTAATTATTGGACTCATCCAACCCATTTCCGGCTCTATTTGAAGAACCTTTTCTTTTTTAGTTGTTGAAATACTTGCCCTGCAGATGTTTCACAAAAGTCCGACCTATTGGTCAGGTGTAGAAGTAGCCAATCTAGACAATGAATCGGCTCGAGAATTCTCAATTCTAGGGACATGACTGATGTCCCAAGAATCAAATAAAGCTCCAAGCTCTTGAACCTTCCTCAGATACAAAGCTAAAGTAACATCACGAACTTCAAAATCTCCTTTTACTTGGTTGACGACTAATATGAATCAAATAATACTTGTAACCTTTGGATATTTAATTCATTTGCAATTCTCAAACCAGCCAAGAGGGCTTCATATTCGGCTTGATTATTAGAGGCTTTAAAAGAATCAGAGTGCATACTCAATAACATCTCTATTTGGATTGGACAAGATCAATCTAGCTCCACAACCAGAAGAATTTGAAGCTCTATCTACATGTAATATCCAAGGTGCATTGACCTTTTCCATTTCATCAGATGGCTGGATTTCCATTTCATTATCACTCCAAGTATATTTGGCTATGAAATTAGCCAATACTTGAGCCTTCATTGCAGATCGAGGCCGATAGGTAATATCATATTCACTTAATTTGATTGCCCATTTCGCCATCCGACCAGAAGTATCAGGATATTGTAGAATTGTCCTTAGAGGCTGATTGGTTAGTACAATAATACGATGAGATTGAAAATATGGCCTGAGGCGTTTGGCTGATATTACCAGGGTATAAACAATCTTTTGAAATTTTGGGTATTCGGTTTCTGCATCATGAAGGACTTTGCTGATGTAATAAATGGGCTTATATGATTCATCAAATTCCTTTCTCACCAACACTGAACTAATTGCTTCATCAGATGCAACCAGAAAAAGATACAAATATTCTCTTTCTTGGGGTTTAGACAATATGATCGGATTTGTCAAATACTTCTTAAGCTCTTCAAATGCTGACCGACAGTCATTCGACCAATTGAACTCTATGGTCTGTCGTAAAGCTTTGAAGAAAGGCAAACAGTTCTCAGCTGAACGAGAAATAAATCGACTTAATGAAGCAATTCGTCCAGTCAACTATTGGATTTCTTTCTTATTAGCTGGATGCCTCATATCCAATATGGCTCGAATCTTTTCTAGGTTAGCTTCAATTCCTCGCTTCGTAACCATGAAGCCTAAAAATCTTTCAGAAGTTACACCAAAAACATATTTGGTCGGATTTAGTTTCATATGATTTTGCCGCAAAATATCAAAGGCTATCTACAGATCTTTAATATGATCATCATAATGATTACTCTTAACAATCATATCATCTACATATAATTCCATAGTCTTTTCAATTTGATCTTCAAAGATCTTATTCACTAACCTCTGATAAGTGGCTCCGGCATTTTAAGACCAAATGGCATTACCTTGTAACAATATATCCCTCGATCTGTGATAAAAGATGTCTTTTCTCATCTTCTAGACTCATTCGTATCTGATTATATCTAGAAAAAGCATCCATGAAACTCAAGAGTTTATGTCCAGATGTTTGTATCAACAAGTTGATCAATTTTAGGCAAAGGAAAGCTATCTTTAGGGCATGCCTTATTGAGATCAGTATAATCTATACATATTCTCCACTTCCCGTTCGCTTTCCTTACCATTACTACATTGGTAAGCCAATCAGGGTAGTGGACCTCCCGAATGAATCCGGCATCAAGCAATTTAGATACTTCTTCATTGATAACCTTCTGTCTTTCTGGGACAAAATTTCGTTTCTTTTGTTGAACAGGCCAACTAAGTGGGTCAACTTTGAGTTCATGCATAATCACTTCAGGAGGAATACCCAACATATCAGCAGCTTTCCACGCAAATATGTTAGCATTTTTTTGTAGAAAGTCAATCAACTTCTTCATTTGGTCTTCAATAAGTGAACTTCCAATCTGAACAGTTTTAGTAGGATCATCTTTCGTCAATGGAGCATGATTGTTCTTTCTATTGACATGCTTATTCCTTCAGTTGGATCCCACGGATCTATTTGCTCAGAAACTGAGTTGTTAGTTGATTGTTGATTTTGAATTGTCAAACATTTATGGGCCATTTGTTGATTTCCCCTTACTACTCCAATCCCATTTTGGATTAGAAATTTCATCAGAAGATGATATGTCAATACGATGGCTTGAAACCTATTCAGAGCAGGCCTCCCCAAAATGGCATATACGCGGAGGGAATTCGAACAACCATAAAAGTAAGAGGGAACTTCTTTGCTTTGGCATTGTTCCGAGGGTTACAGGAAGTATAATTCTTCCTCTACTCCTACAGAATTTTTGCCAAATCCAGTTAGTGGCACATGAATTCTTCGCAGCTTATCAGTTGGTAATTTCATCTTGACAAAAGCATCGTAAAGCAAGACTTCGGTAGAACTTCCATTATCAATCAAAATTCTATGTACATCATAGTTAGCAATTATTGCGGAAATCACTACAGGATCATTATGAGGCATCTGAATGCCTTGTAAGTCATCATCAGAAAAAATAACACTTTCAAGAAACCTCTTGGGGCTCCAATCATCTTCATAATATGCTTGGTGAATCATTCCGACCGATCCATCAATCAGTTGTTGATTTGGGAGCTCCGTCCCATCAGTGATCATTCTTGAGCCTACTGGCCTTGGCAGCATTGCCTCAGTTGGTCAGTTCTGATTTTGATTTCGAACATATCTGCCTAAATAGCCCCGCTTAATCAGGCTTTCGATCTCATCTTTCAGTTGGATGCATTCCTCTGTATCATGTCCATGATCACGATGAAACCGACAGTATTTGGCCTTATTGCGCATAACAGGTGGAGCTTTCATTGGCCTTGGTCTTTGAAGAAAAGTTTCTTTCTCAATTTCCATCAGAATTTTTTCTCTCGGAAGAGTTAGGGGGATGTAAGCGTCAAATCGATTGACATAATTCCTGCCGACCAAGTTCCTCGGCCTCTGACCTTGCCGCCAAATTGATCAGACTCCAGGAGATCGGAATTCATCTTCCTTGGCATTCTTCCTGCTTGGCACCGATTTCTTCTCTATTTGTCATCGGCTCAAGGCTTGTTCTTCGGCCTGAGCATACTTTTGAGCACGGGCCAGTAATTCAAAATAATTGGTCGGAAACTTTTTATCCAAGAATAATGTGAACCTAGAGGCTCGCAATCCCTTCTTCATAGTAGACATCATCATGTATTCATTGAGATCCGGAATCTCCAACGTGGTGGAATTGAACCTTTTGATGTAGTCTCTCAAAGACTCTCCTTCTAACTGTTGGATAAAGAATAAGCTATCATAATTTCTGAGTATTTTCCTGCTTGTTCTGAAGTGAGAGACGAACAACTTCTCTAATTAACTGAAAGAATGAATGGTGTCCGGCTGTAGACTTGAATACCACATTCTCGCAGATTTCTTTAAGGTTGCAGGGAAGGCAAGACAGTGGAGTGCGTCTGATGCCCCCTGAATCAACATATGGGCTTTAAAGCTGTCCAAATGATCCAAGGGGTCAGACGATCCATCATACAACTCATTTGTGAAACTTTGAAGTGATGTGGAATTCTCTCCTCCATAATCTTCTTAGAAAAAAGATGTAGGATGTCGCAGCTTGGTGTTGCATCATCTGCTTTCCTCTGCTCAACCACTCTGGCAATCTGCAACTCCAGCTTTCTGAATTTTTTATCAAAATCATTTGCTCTTGCAAGGTTTTGAACTTGAGTACTGTCAAGAGTGGATTCTTTAGATGACGTGGAACGAGATCGCGGACGTTTTTCCTTGTTCCATTTCTTGGTATGATGATGAGATCGGTGATGTTATTTTGAAGGAGATTGCTGACCTGAAGAACATTGATAAGATGAATGTCTTCTTGGACTGAGATGTCTACTTACCTAGAGAGAAGGTCGCCGGCTACTTCTTGATACAGCAGGTTGCGATGGCTCCTTCGCGACAATTTCTTGAAGGTTTTGCAATGTCGTAGTAAGTACTTCTATCTTGTCAAACAAAGTGTTTAACCTTTCTTGATCCATGTTTCCGGCAGGAAGAGCTCCTACCCTCTCGCTAAGAATGGGATCGTTCCCCTTTGAAGGATGTGGAATATCTTTCACGGGAAGATTCCTTTTCCTACCTTTTACCATACTTCCTTCCAGATTCTTGAAACTCTTTCATTGAGTTCCCCTACCTGGCGCGCCAATCTGTTGCATCCAGACAAACTTCGACGATGTTTGAGTTTGAATCAAGTTGAAGAGAATCAAATTGAGCTATTGGATCTAGCCCTTTGTCATCTTCTTGGAGGATCTGTGTGCCGAGGCTGCTCTCAAGCTTCGTCAATGGCGTCAAGACTGAACAGATGAGGTCTGAAAAAAGGCTAGGTGAAGGGTCCTTCGAAAAAAGGAATTCCCTGCTTCATCGTGCTCACTGATATTTATAGGCCTCAAACCTAACCGTGTACAGCTGGAATCCAGCTGTAAACGGTTAGTTTATTAAGACATGAGCACGTGCAACAAATGTTATCCACAGATGTTGAATAGTTTCGCATTACTTAAATATTAATCAGCTTTGCTTCTCCTGGATATTGATCGGCTTTACATCTCTGGGACGTTGATCAGCCTTATGCCTCTTGGACATTGATCGACTTTACGTCTCTAGAACGTTGATCAGGACCTTACCAGTTCAGCAAGCATCACATTTCCCTGCCTTATAGAAAGACTAGGTCTGATCTCCCGTTTGCAAAGCAATTTCAATACTCAAGATCCAGAATCCAAATATTTTTTATAGGTGAAAGGGGAGCCTTTCAGACACCGACCCGACCCCATTTCATGAAGGAAACGAAATCAGGAGTTTACATGATAAAAAGCGAAAGAAGAGAACCTAGAGATCCTAGCTAGCTCATGTCACCACCTATAGTCCATGTTTAAATGGCCAGCCTCTCACGGAGAACACAGAAACTTCTTTATCTCCATCCTCTGGAACCCTTTCCAGATTGCCGCCGCAAATAAAGCCATTGACATAGCCTTTTCTTTTCTTTTCTTTTCTTTTTGGATGAAAAAAGCCATCGACAAAGTTGGTTGACTGATTCTCGAGACGGCCATAGCCCAGGAATAATAGAAGAATGCATGCAAGTTTGCCACACCATAATATTCTAATGGTTGTCATCTATAGCAGAAAATTTAAAACATTGACAGGGTCCAACAGAAAACACATTTACATAAAATTTGTCACATAAGTACAGATTAAGGATATAAACATTAAGAAAACAGGATCAACCTAATTTTGATATCTACCGTTGACACCAAGCCAACTGCCCAACAGCTTTGACGTTTCTATCAATTCCTCCAATCAACACAGTCCATTAGCACCACAAATGATTCTGCTCATTTACAATTAGTAAACCATGCAATTTAGACTGATAGTAGCTCCAAATGATTACTTTGATTTTATAAGCAGTATTCATAACACAATTAGCAACATTTGGAGAGGAATTGCCAAGCATTACCCAATACCAATCAAATAATATTTCAACAAAGGTATGGAGACCTACAAGTGTAAGAAGAAAAACAAACAACCAGATATGTCTTATCCTCTTATACAACGTGAACTTGGCTACCTCCCCGTAGCAGTGCACCGAAAAGGGTTAGATATCCAGGCAAGTTTCTATACAAACACCAATATCAATGCCCATCTCCGCCACAACACCAGTTGCAGGAGTACACTGACCCCTTGTAACTCCGCAACTTCAGACATCCTGTTTGTGAACAGCCTGAGCAAAGAGGTTTCCGGATTCTAATTTGGCAGCAGCAGTTAGTAGTGAAAGTAGTGGTGGTGGCTGTGCTCACATTAGAAGCTTTTCTAGGGAGTTGGAGGCTCTGTCGGATCTTTTTGAGCCGGGTAGCGGTGGTGATGTTCTCCATTTCCAAGATAAACTTGCATAAATGGTGGATGTAGTCTGGGTACAACTCCAGGTTGCAGTGACCACCTCCTTTGATCCACAAGGGTTCGTAGGGTTCTCTTGCTAGTTTCCATAGCCCATAACCGTGAAGCCAATTCACTACATCATCCTCAGTCCCCTGATCAGAAACAATCACCACAGTTTAAACAAGCTAGTTAAGTAACTCAGAATGTTTCCTGTCTTCATCAATCTAGTAACTACACTCAGCTTCCAATCATAAAGAATCAAGAGAGTTCAAACAGGAGCTAAGCATCAAACGTTTATTTTAATGATAAACAGTGATTTACTAGATGTAAATTACCAAGCTTGTTAGGCACTGTTCTATTAAGTTGTGGCTTACAAAACCCATGATGGGAATGGATCTGATAAATGCTTCCATCGGGTCCCAAAGATTGTTCTGTTCAGTTCTGACTAACAAAAGAAGCTTGCAGTCTAGATTCATGCGGTAGAAGGTAATAGCTTGAGAAAAAGATAGACTAATGTCATAGGAGTACAGTTTAGGAAGCTGGTGACTGCATAACTCCAGTTTTAAGAATGGATCCTGCAACTTGTGACAGGAAAATGTTCCAGGATCTCATCCATAAAGACAATTGATCCTTTCATATACACCACAATCAACCCATGGTCAGCACCCATGCTGTCTCCTAGTCCATATAGGCTATATGGACTGAGTCAACTTTGATATAATTTAAAATAATCTAGGACCTTACCGACAAAGACTAGCCAAAAGATATTCTTTAGGTTCTTCGATTCTATATAAGTATCCAAGATATTTTCAGCGAATAACCGATATGAGATTAAATACATGTCCACACATATCCTATATAAATATCCAAGATCTTCCCAGCAAATAATCGATATGGAATTAAATACATGCCCGCATGGGTCCTCACATACTCTTCTTGTTTAGGCCCCGATATCCTTGTCAAGCTAAAGGTCCTGGTGTGGGGAAAAACCCACCCTCGGGGTCCCGAAAATCGAAGGAGAACGAATTGACCGAATCTAATTTAAGATAGGCAAGAATTGTACCCGGCCATTTCTATTTCTAGCAGTGGGGCTATAGTATCCTAGACATATACTGGCCCAATACCTGCTCAATTCAGAAATAACCGAATCTATATAACCAAATTAATATGCTACCGAATCAACAGAGACGAGTCCTACTTCAGGATGTTCCCTCCCGAAACTATTCCACCCGTCATCAGATTTTGTCTCCTGAGGACAGAAGAAAAGAACAATGTTGCTACCCCAAGTTTTGTCGACCAACATGCCAAAATACATTCGGCCCCACGACCCTACCCGACCCAACATTCGGTCCTAGGGCCTATTGCCAATGCGAACCTCCGGTATTACTAGACTTCACCATGCTTAGCCTTTGATCTTTCAGATCCAGTTCGAATGAACATTCGACCGAACCTTCAATCAAGGTATCTCTATCTACCCACCTTCAGTATAATTAACACTCAGCATTTTTGACCCCCATGTCATGGGAAATTCCTATCCAGAAAAGCTCCTAGGTCCACCGAACCATGACACTCAGAGTCCGAGATCAACCGATCAACGCCCTATGTCATCCACCAAAATGGCCAAAGAAAGAACCTATCGATGGTTACCCTCATAAGGCTCTCGCAACAGACAAACAGTCAAGTCTCATAATTAAGTGTGGATCTTAGCCATTAAAGGTGCATAACCCCTCTTTTAAGCCTTAATTTTCAGAGCCATTAAGGCAAATGGTGGAAAGGCATATAAGACAACCTTCCATCAATAGGAAAGAGATATCCTAAATAATCAAGAACAATTTCCTCCTGAAAAACCTAATAAAGGACAAAGTCCAATCATCCTCCAACTGCCCTCTGACAAATCAAGACGTCTCCAGGCTTCCCCATTAGACTGAGTATAAAAAGTTTTCAACGAATTCCCTGAAGGTATGCACCACCCATGCATGCATATACACACCTTCATTCTCATTGTTCCATTATTCGATCATGTGATTTGAGATACTGACTTGACCATCGGAGAGCCTTCACTAAACCCACCTTCGATCAAGGCTTCTTTTGTAGGTATAGCCGCCGACGTCCCCTCTCTAGCCCATTCTAGCATTCGAGCAAATTTCAACACTGTCAGATAGAGGAAAGACCTACTGTTCGGCTGCCACTTGAAAAGAGACATTTTGTTGAAGTTACATGCCTCCGAAAGGTGTCCAATCAGTGCACCGGCTAGGGCTGGAAATGGGCCGACCCAAAGACTATATTTTAAAAATTTTTGGACCGAATCCGGGCATCCCTTTGGTCCAAAAATTAAATGGACTCTATTTTACAGCCTGAAGACTAGTCCAATATGCTTAAAATTTGGTCCGAAGCCTGGCCCAGCCCAGTTCTAGACAATGGGCTTTTGGGCCGACCCATTTCCAGCCCTAGCACCGGCATACCACTTCCCAACAAGACAATTAACTCACTGAGAATCTGGTCCTTAGGGCTCAGGTGGACACCATCCTGTAAGGAAATCACTTAGCACCCTAGAATGGCTTACTCAGCAAGTTCATGAGTTAACTGTAGTTCAGGCGATGCAATGCTCGGCGGTACTCATAGCACCGACAATCGCACCGCAACCAAAAGCAAATCAAGCCATGCTGCCGCAAACTCTTGCACCCTTAGGAGCAGCACGTCTAAAGCTACGATGACCACATTCTCTCAAAACATTGAGCGAGAGGAACATGTCCCTCTCGTGGCCCCGGAAGATCTCAGGCAGGCAAGAAGGCGTTCCCCCTCATCTCGATCGGATGAAGGATCCATGCTGGCCTGTTCATACCCATAGCCTTCTGCAGCACACCCAGCCAGAGATGGCTGAAGTGGACCGTAAGTTCCAAGAGATAGATCGATGCAATGAAGCCTTACGAGGCTTAAGCACCATCCAAGAATGATGACCTTGGTTTTACCATTAAGCCACCTTTTGAAACCCGCATCCTGTAAGAGCCACTGCAAAGACATTTCAAGATACCGCAGTTAAAGATATATGATGGGTCTACTGATCTAGTGAACCATCTACAGGGCTTCAAAACAATGATGCTTTTGCATGGAGCTATCAATGCGGTGCTATGCCATGTCTTTCCCTCAATCATCAAAAAAAATCAGCATGATACTGATATTCTAGCTTAAAGCCAGGTCCATCTACTTCTTTGATCAGTTAAATCGATCTTTTGCTTCTCATTTTGCTAATAGCCAAAAGCTGCAGCAGAGTTTTGACTCCCTGATTCATTTAAACAAAAGGATGGAGTCCCTCAGGTCTTATAAAGCCGGTTCAATAAAGCAACTTTGGAAGTATACAACCTTGACCATTCGGTTACCATGACCACCATGGAGTACGGTCTCTAACTATGTCCTTTTCTTCTCTTTGAAAAAGAACCATCAGTAGATTTTTCTAAGATGATCATTAGAACGGAGAAGTACGCATGTACGGAGGAAGCATATAGTGCTCATTTCCTCCCATTGTCCCACCTACCTTGGTCCTTGCTCTACCTATTTTGCCACCTACCCTAACACCAAAGGAACAACCCTCGGCCTTAGAATTTCATTCAAGAAAAAAAAAACCAGAAAAAAAGGCCGAGAAGCCAATCGCCACCATGATGCCGAAGGTCACCCCTTAGATTCGGCATCTTCAAAGCCCAACTGATCGAGCATCTTACCACCACGAAAGTTTGGTCAGTATATTCCTCTCAATATCCCGCGTTCTCATGTTATGATGTACGTTTGGGAGCAGTTGACCAAGACCAGAAAGATGCAAGCAAAGTTTGAGAGAAGGAACCAAAATAAATACTGTTTATATCACCAAGACCACGACCAAGCAACTTCAGAACAAGATTGAGAACTTATTCGCCATGGCAAGTTGAACAAATTCCTTTGAGATCGAGGGGAGACGTGATGCTCCGGTTCCGCGTCTGCTAGAACCGCTGCCAAGAGTGAAAGAACCTACTGACCAACCCACTAGAGGCGACATCAACACTATTATCGGGGACCGAAGGTAGCAGTTAGGAGTCTTGATAAAGCCATAACATTCACTTGACAGATGCAAGAGGGATCTAATATCTCCACCATGATCTTGTCACCATAACACTTAACATTGATGACTGTAATATCCATCGTGTACTTGTTGATAGTAAAAGTCCGATAAACATTTTATTTTACGATGCATTCTTAAAAATGAACATCTCGCCTGAACTGCTAAAAAAGGTAGACGTGCCGATAACAGGATTCTCGAGAAAATCGATCCCTATCGAGGGTACTATTACTTTCCCAGTAATAGCAGGAAATGCCTCCCAATGTTCCTAAGTATGCCTTACTTTTACAGTCATGAAAACACCCTCGACCTATAATATCATATTCAACCAACCGGGTCTAAATGCTTTACGAGCGATAGTGTCTATTTATTATCTACTAATGAGATTCTCCATATTGCAAGGGATAGAAGTACAAGAAAACCAAGCCCTAGTGAGACAATACTACCTGGTAGCCCAACAAACCAAACAAATCAAACCCCTAGATGGTCTTCTAGTCGAGGGACTAGACACCAGGGACGAACTGATCGAAGAAAGAGAGAAGCCTGTGGAAGACCTCGCAGCCATCCCCCAACATGATGGCAACCCTCGACATGTTATTCAAATTGGCTCAAAGTTGGACGAAGACAAAACAAAGATTGATAGTCTTTCTATAAAAAATGCCTATATCTTTGCCTGGACTCTTACAGACATTCCAGGGATTGCAATTGAAGTGATGACACATCACTTAATGGTGGACCAGAATCATCATGTAAAACAAAAGAAAAGAAGCTTTGCGCTAGAACGTCAAAGAACCGTACGAAGGTGCAGAAGCTCACCGATGCGGGATTCATCAAAGAAGTTAACTATCTTGAGTAGTTAGCAAATATAGTGTTGGTGAAAAAGGTCAAAGAGAAGTGGCGAATGTGCATAAACTTCACAAACCTTAACAAGACCTGCCCGAAGGACAGCTACCCTCCTCCCTACATCAACCAATTAGTGGATGCAACAGCCAATCATGAACTTCCTGACTTTCATAGATGCATTTTTGGGATACAATCGGATCTGGATGGCGCCAAAGATGAGAAAAAAATCTTTCATTACTGACCAGGATTTGTTTTATTACAGAGTGATTTTCGGGATACAATCAGATCTGAATGGTGCCCGAAGACGAGGAAAAAAAAACTCTTTATTACTGATCAGGGTTTGTTTTATTACAGGGTGATGCCGTTCGACTTAAAAAATGCAAAAACAACCTACCAACAGTTGGTGAATAAGATCTTCAAAGGCCAGATCAATCGCAATATGAAAGTATATGTTGACATGCTGATTAAGAGCTACATCTCGCAGAATCATATGAAAGACCTTGAAAAACCTTTTACCATACTGCGCTAATACCAGATAAAACTGAATTCCGCCAAATACGCATTTGGAATTACCTTCGAGAAGTTCCTCAAATTTATGGTGTCTGACCGAGGGATCGAGGCTAACCTGAAGAAAATCCTAGCCCTAACACAAATAACTACACCAAAGACGATAAAAGAGGTCCAAAGGCTTACTAAGCGGATTGCTGCCCTTAGCCAATTATCTTCAAATCGATCGAATGATGCTTGCCTTTTTTCCGGACATTGAAAAAGCCAGAGGATTTTGAATGAACCGAAAAATGCCAAAAGGCATTCGAAGAGCTCAAAGCTTATCTCGGTGCTCCTCCGCTTCTCAACAAGACAAAAAAAGACGAGCTGTATCTATACTTGGTAGTCTCCCCTTCCACCATAGGCTCTGTCCTCATTCAAGAAGACCGAATACAAAAGTTGGTGTATGATGTTAGCCGGGTCCTATAAAATATTGAGACTAGGTACACCCAGCTAGAAAAGCTCATCTTTGCTCTTGTGATATTGGCCAGAAAACTTCGACCATATTTTTAAGCACATACGATCATAGTCCTCAGATCAACCCCTCCGGATGATTTTGCACCGACCCGACACCTCGGGTAGAATGGCTAAATGGGCTCTTGAACTTTTCGAGTTCGATTTGGTATTCCATCAGAGACCTATTAAGGTGCAAATATTGGTAGACTTTCTTATTGAATTAGTACTCCCGAAGAACCTGAAAAAAGAGATCTGATACTTGAAGACCCCGAGAACCAATGGACACCGTATGTAAATGAAATCTCAAATACTAATGGTTCCGGAGCAGGACTCGTACTCATTAACCCAGAGGGTGGGATATCCAATATGCCCTCTGGTTCAAGTTCTTCACCAACAATGAAACTAAATACAAGGCCTTAATTGTCGGCCTCACCATCACCAAGGAGATGGGAATGCAGCATCTCAAAGTTCATAGTGACACCTGACTTGTAATAAGCCATGTCCTGAATGAGTACGAGGCTCGAGAGAAAAACATGAAGCAGTACCTCCAAAAGACCAAGAACTTGATTTCAATCTTTTATAGGTTTGACATTCAGTAGATCCCCAGAGAAGAATATTCGAGCCGATATCCTATCTAAGCTCACCACATCTATGCCTAACGACTTGTGTACACAATTTTTTAAAGTTTTGGAGGATCCCAGTATCAACAAGTCAACATCGATGCTTTAGATAGATGCTGAACCTTGCTGGATGGATCCACTTATCTAGTATCTCCGCGATGGAAGCCTTCCCACAGATAGGAAGCCCAAAAGGCACAGAATCGAGCTTCCAGATTCATCCTTCATGAAAAAAAGCTTTATAAGAGGGGATTCTCCCAACCTTTGCTAAAGTGCCTATGCCCTCTGAAGTATGCCCTCCAAGAGGTTCAAAGAAAAATGTGGCAATCACTTAGAGGATAGGGCCGTCTCTTAAAATTCTGAGACAGTACCATTGACCCACCATGGAATAGATGCAAAGTACAATCCGAAGATGTGATCGGTGCCAGCACGACTCCAATATACAGTGACTACCATCTGCTCCACTCGCCCTTGTAAACACGCCATGGCCTTTCCCTCAGTGGGGCATGGATATATTAGGACCTTTCCCTCTAGCCACTAGAGGACGGAAGTTCTAATTTATGATGATTGATTATTTTGCTAAGTAGATAGAGGTCGAATCACTCGCCAAGATTATCAAAACCAGAGGACTTCATATGAAAATCCATAGTTTGTCGCTTCGGACTATCCCGAACCTTATCACCAACAATGGCCGGTAGTTTAGCAGCTTCAAGCTTGTTGAATTCTGCTATGATTTGGGTATAACAATGTTCTACCTCTGTCGGCCATCCCTAGGCTAACAGAAAGGCCAAAGTTGTTAACCAAATTCTCTTGCAGGGACTAAAGACTTGCCTGGATCGAGCAAAAAGATAGTGGGGCGGGCAAATTATATCACATCCTCTGAACCTACCGGATCATACAAAGAACTCCGATGGATGAAACCCCTTTTAACCTTGCCTTCAAAACTGAAGTTGTCATCCACTTGGAAGTAAGCTCCCGTCCCTTGAGAGTGGAAAGTTTTTGATGAAGCAATTCTGAACGACTCTAAGCAAACCTAGACCTATTATAGAAAGTTCAGGAGTGTGTAGCCATAAGGATGGCCGCTTACCGAGGGAGAGTCATCCATTATCACAATGCCCAAGTTAGGGATAAATATTTCAAAATCGGAGACCTAGTCTTAAGGCGAGCCAAAGTTTCCAACCAACTCACCAAGAAAAACTCTTATAAACTAGGACGGACCATACCGGGTTGAGGAAGCTATTCGACCCGACAACCGATCCCTAACACAGCTACGATGGCACATCCCTACCTCGATATTGAACTCTGAAAACCTTTGAATACATATGAAGGTAAATCCCTTTGCAAGTTTTATATGAAAATTGTCTTTTTGATTAGCAGGAAATTCAAAAGGTTGAAGCAACTACCGAACCCAAAACCCCGAGGGTGAAACGAAGCCTTCACTAGAATTCACAAAAAAAATATTCGGGTTATCGGTCATCGGTGGAAATGCGGACAACCATAAAATATCAAAACAATCATTTTCCATTACAAAATGTTGAGATACATTTCTATTTCGACTAAGTTACATTTCTTCAGGGAATGCTCTGTGAAATACAGGTAGGACAAAAAACTGTCAAGAAGATCGTGGCAGAGGTATATCGTGCAGGTGAGTGAGGTCAGCAGATAGCATGTCTGGGCCCTCGCCGCACAGTGTTAAAGCAATGAAAAGGCCCCCTTTGGTCCACCGACAAGTGAAGGAGAGGGAACTCATGCATATCGAAGGCCCCTATATGTTACAAAGAAAAAGAAAGGAACATCTTGGAGATCCACAGTCGCTCATCGCCTGCGGTAGGGATTCTTGGAGAGTGTTTCCCACTTCTCCCTTGCTCCCAAAGTCTGTTACACTAGATGATGGAGGGAGACCAAGAGAGGGGGGCCACGACAGAGACCCTCCTCCAGTCTCATTCCCTCGCTAGCAAGGGTGGCAACTCCGCAGCCAAGCCACTGGCCATTTTCAATACCTCCCATCCCAAGATAAGTGCCTCCTCACTATGCCGTTAGTTTCTCTTAGGCATCATTCCCCAGGAACGTTCACCCATTGGAGAAGACTATACATCTTCAATACTAGTACCCATAGCCAAAGATACCGTTGGAGAAAGCTACTAGAACTTCGCTAAGAGTCGGAAGAAACCAACAAAGGCGACAGGAAGATAAGATCTTGAATCCCCTATTTATAGGGGAGTTAGGCAGAGGTTGGCTAACCTATTGGCCAACTGACAGTCAACACATGGCTCTCTTACCATCAAAGGTTCTCGGAAAGAAAAGCAGATATGATGGATTTTTGGGATGAAATCTCATTTTCCCCACCATTGAAATAAGCATGAAAATCCTACGAGATTCCTAACCAAGCAACGCCATACGCGTGCTCTTGGCTCGAGAAAAAACTAGAATTCCCAAAACTTGATATTACTTATAAGCTGTATCTTGTCTTTAAGCGCATAGGACCCTACCGAAGAAGGCTAAGGTACCCGAAGCAAGATGTCCTGAAAGCTTTTGGCGGGAAGTAAAGATTTAGCATTTAAAAGTCTTTGCCCAGGCTAGCATTGGAAAGCCTTTAGCCTAATGCTCAACTCTTGAAAGCCTTTGGCCGGAACCTAAAGATTTAGCACCTGAATGCCTTTGACCAGGCTAGCGTTGGAAAGCCTTGGCCTAACGCTCAACTTCCGAAAGCTTTTGACCAGGACGTGAAGATTCAACACTCGAAAGCCTTTAATCGGGCTAGTATTAGAAAGCTTTTGGCTTAATGCTCAACTCTCAAAAGCCTTTAACGATGATATAAAGATTAAACATCCAAAAGTCTTTGACTAGACTAGCATTGGAAAACCTTTGGCTTGATACTCAACTCCCGAAAGCCTTTAACCGAGATGTAAAAATTCAATGCCCAAAAGCTGTTGCCGGGCTATAGCGTTGGAAAGCCTTTGGCTTGACGCTCAATTCCCGAAAGTCTTTGACGGGACATGAAGATTCAGCACCTGACCGGGCTAATGTTAGAAAGCCTTTGACCTGATGCTCACTCCCGAAAATCTGACTGGACAGTATTGAAAAGCCTGACCTGATGCTCAACTCCTAAAAAATTTGACTGGAACGTGAAGATTTAGTACCCAAAAACCTTTGACCAGATCAGCATTGGAATGCCTTTAACCTGGCGCTCAACTCCCGAAAGTCTTTGACCAGGACATGAAAAATCAGCACCCGAAAGCCCTTGATCGGGCCAACATTGAAAGGCCTTTGGCCTGATGCTCAACTCCGGAAAGCTTTGGCCGTGATCTGAAGATTCAATGCCCAAAAGTCCTTGGCCGGGCCAGCATTGAAAAGCCTTTGACCTAACGTTCAACCCCCGAAAGCCTTTGATCGGGCCAATATTAGAAAGCTTTTGGCCTGATACTCAACTCCCAGAAATCTTTGGTCAAGCCAATGTTGAAGGGCCCTTGGCCAAGCCAAAGCAAGAGAGCACTTGAAAGCTGCTGACTTGACCTTGCATATAGGTGCCGGAAAGTTCATAACCAGATGATTTCACACCATGTAATAACCTCCCTCTGAAAGCCAAGCCGATATCATGGGATTGACCACCGAACGAGAACACCAAACGTCCTTAACTTCTTAGTCAAATCCGAGTCGAATCGTTTTAAGCCCTCCAATAAGTTCCCGATATGGTGGACTTTCAATGTCGAGCAATTGGCAAACATTCAATGCCAGGCAACTAGGATATATTTGATGATTGGTAACAAAAATCATCTATGTCGCTGTCTATGCCGTTATCCAAGAAAGAATGCAGCATGGCATCTCCTCCTAAAGGCCGCACCTAGCTCTTAGTTCAACAATTCAGGCCCTTACCAACGGCCAGTAAGTTTTTAATTTTCTAACATTATGGAATCAAAAACACTCACAACTACACACGCCGAATCATAACACTTGGACAAAAATCAAAGATATTTTATTAATAGTATTGAAAAAAAATCCAAAGGTTTTATAAAAGTGGTCATCTTTATAAGACAAGCCAATGACCTATATGTTGATAAAAAAAAACAAGAAAAAAATAAACACGACTCAAATGGCGGAGCGCTGGCGACTCTCAGTCCAAGCCACTCCTGCTTCTAGGCCACTCCTGCTTCGAGGGCTGGCGCACCTTAAGACATCCTCGTCCAAATCCTCATCTAGGAAATCTAGGTTGAGGTCAGAGTAATGCTTAAGAATTCTCCTCCAAGTATCATCCATACCTCAACAAAAGCCGGTCGAGCAAAGAGCAGCTTCTCCTGGCGACACTCTTCAGAGGCCTTGTACGTTGCCATCGCTTTCCGTGTCACCTCATCCTTCTGCACTTTAAGATCCAAGATCTCCTATTGCATAGCCTCTAGGGCCCTCCTTCAAAGAAAGCTCCTCCTTCAACTAGTCCCCTTCGGTCTCAATACATATGAGACTAGCTTCGGCTTTCCTCTGGCCGACTTCCACCTCCTTTAGGCGGGCCGCCAGATCCTTTTTCTTCTCGATTGTCCAGCGATCCCTCAGATCATAATAATTCTTGATGAAGTGATATACCTACAAATTACCGAATCAAACTATGAGTCACCGAATAATAAAAACCAAATGCGAAAGAAGAAAAACTCATCCTTATGATGCTTAAAACAGCATCCCTTCGATGCTATTGATTGCCCTCTCCGATAACTTGCTTAGCATCCACCGGGCGAATGAAGTTCTCGAAGACGTCTTTGACAACCTCCCAGTTATCAAAGACAAACCTCAGATCCCGGGGTCTGATCATCCAGTACCCCCTCGAACGGTTGGGTCTAATCATCCAGTACCCCCTCGAACATGACCGTTCGAGGGGTGAAGGGCGCTCCCGACCTTGGAAGCCCGAGAGTGCTTGGAAGTGGTAGGGGGAACAGCCTCCTGAGGTTTGGCCAAGGCTACCTCCGACTCAAAGGTGGCAATAATCTGAACCACTGATAACTCTCCTATGGCGAGAGCCGCATCAGCCTTTCTTTTTCAGTGTAGCCTTTCTTAATGCATGGGCATCCGAAGGGTCCATATCTAGAATTAGAGAAAAAGAAAGTTTAGAAGAAAATAAAGACCGAAGTAAATTAATAAAAGAAATGGATCGAGATTCTTCTCACCTCTAGGCTAAACGTGACTAAATCTTGTCTAAAAAAGGATCGACTCAAACAGCAAAACTTTCAAGCTAAAAACTTAAAATCACTGAAGAACACCGATCCATTCCTCTTCCCTAAACAAAAGGGTGGAACGAGTCAGTTGGCAAGATTGGATGCCCCAGTAAGGAAAAACCTACTTGTTGACATCCGAATGTTTTACAAAAAAAATTTGCTTCTTCCAATGACGAATGGAAGAAGGATTTTTCCAAATCAAGGGATGCCAATGCCACCCTTTACAGGGACAAGCAAACCATCCGCGATAGCGATGGTTTGCAGAAGGAAAAAAAAGTCTTAAAAAGGAAACTGTAGGACAAACCCAGACTAAGATTACAGAAAAACTATAAATAAACTGCCACATATTCGGTGTGACGACAAAGACAAACTTGATCCTATAGAGTTTAACAAAGAAAGAAACCAAAGACAATCTCAACCCGGCCAAAAAATACTCTCTATACAGAGTTAACCATCCTAGGAGAGGGTTGCATGCTCAATCTATCTCGAGCGAAATTTCTAATTCAAAACACGAGAAAACTTGATACTTTGCAGTTTTTCCAATTGAACTTTCCAAATTTCGAACCGGATGAGACCGAAAAGTCTCCTTCGGGATACCCTAGAAGTTCCTCTTCGGAATCTCCCAGTTCTCCCTCAGAGTTCGAGAAGGATTCTCCTTCGCGGTCCACCAACCCTTACGACAAGGCAACTACTGTTACCTTGCCTCCTAGGACAATCTCCATGTCTCCAACGAAAATTTCTAATTCAGTAGGTTCTTGATCCGAAAACCACGAACCGCCCAACTCGGAGCACCAGTCAGAATCTGACATTTCAAGATCAAACAAAACACTTAAAATCAAGAAAAACAACTTTAAAATAAAAGGGAAGAACTCTTAAGAGTTCAAAACCAAAACAAATGACAGGGACCACTAAAATCAAAATAAAAACTATCCTAAAGAAAGCAAAAAAACCCCTAAACAAACCTAAAGGAGAAATCGAAGAGCCCAAACAAAAAGAAAATCGGAAAAATAATAGCGAACACTGATGGAACTCACCGAAAATGGCTGTCGAACAGGAAGAAATTGGAGGGAGGGAGCGAGAGGAAGAAGAAAAGGTTACGAAAGTAAAGGATAAATCAGGCACCAAAGGTTCCTCTATTTATAAAATTCTTCCAACGACTTAGATTATTAAAATAAAACTAACCATCGTATGACCGACAAGTGTCGCATGAGTAGGCCGAACTGCATCCCCCACAGATCACTAACGATAGGACATTTCAAATATCCCCCACCGACTCTTCATTTTCCATGCAAAGGTCTGACCTGCCTCGAGTCACGATACTTAGAAAATATTCACACTCCATTTACTCTGAAAGTAATTATAGGGCTGAGATGAAAGGGAAGAAAAAAAAAGCAAAAAAATTCACAATAGATGGGTTCTTAATTCCCCCACCCCTGTTCTCAATTTGCATGACTTGCATGGACTGTATAGCCTGTGCCATGACATGAACCCGAAGCAAACGCACCCCAACTTCGGAAAGAATCTAGATTGTTAGAAGCCAGAAATCCTCAAATCCAGCCTCGTACGAGTTAATTTCAGCATGACAAAGTCGGGTCTCGGCAACCCCCACATTGCTTCGACCAACCATGCTTTGATTTGCAATCTCAAAATTTCGTTACTATAGTTATCATTACTCTTCCACAACCCGTAAATAGTAATCTTGGCCACCTCCAGTTGGGTATGAAGGGATGTATTTTCTCCTGTCTCCATGTTTCGACGAGTTTGGACTCACTGAAAAACAACTGCGTTCCTGATCCTTCTAGATCCTGCTGAAAGAACCAAACTTCCGCCATGGCTTCATCGCTAACTTGCTCAACTTGTTGATCCTATCACCTTGTTCCGAGGGTCCCTTACCCTGCACCCAACTTCAAGCAAGGCAAAGTTCTTTCCATAACCACTCGTTCTAAGTCCTGGCCAAGTTAAACTCCTCCCAAAATCATTGAATTCTATTATCTGCTTCGGCCTTTAGGTCCTTGACTTTGGCTAGGAAATTCTTTTCCAACTCGACAATCCCCACTTTAGCATTTGAAATCGTCTGGGCCTCACACTGGCCTCGACCTCTACCTTCCGATGCATTGAAGCTAGGTAACTTCCCGTTTCTCCTAATTTTACCTCCGAATGGATGATTTTTGAAAGACCATTTACATGCTTCTTTTGCTCCTGAAACTCTCCTGCTTTACAAGCCCGAATCTCAGCCTCACCGAGTTTTTTCGGTATCAGCCACCTTTTCCTCCAACGCTGCAACTTTCTTCTTCGCTGCTTTGATCGATTCCATGAAGTTGAGATGACAGGCTAACTACACCGAATCCCATCACAAACAATAAAAAAAGAGCACGATAAAAGGATAATGGCATAAAAATTAGATAACATGTTTTCCATATACCAGAATAATAGATTCAAATGCCTCCTGCCTATGATCCTCGGATGATATTTCACAAGCTTAGGAAACACTTGCCACCTGGAGAAAAGCCCGAACTTGTTCTTCAACAAAAAGTAGACCCTTAGGATCCTTTGGGGCCTTGGGCCGCCCCCCAAAGCTTCAGCCCTAACCGCATTGCCAAATTGACCAAGACCTCATTAACCAAAGCATCCATCCTTCGGCGCTTTAAATCTGTCCTTCACAAATCCCGAACATCATGCGGATTCATCGAACACAAACCACCATAAAATTCACCAGAAATCACCCTTCCTACTGGAAATCGCCACTTCAAGAACAAAAATCTCTCCAAAGAAGAAATCAGAAATAGCAAGCCACCTTTGAGGTTCCCTTATAAAGAGAATAAACTGCATTAATTTTTCATGCTCTTCAAAAAGACATCATAAAAATGGAGTTACAGAAACTATTTCCCAAACAGGCCCTTTTCTCGAGAATGCAAAATCCAACGTAGCTTTCAAGATCCTTTGGACACGATGCTAAAACTACTCGGCCCGAATACTTATTCAGATTGAGTGGGGGCAATTGGTATGAGAGAAAACCCACCCCCAAGGTCCCCAAGGTCGAAGGGGATCGAATTGACCGAATCTAATTTAAGATAGGCAAGAATTGTACCCGACCATTTTTGTTTCTAGCAATGGGGTCACAATATCCTAGACACATACTGACGCAATGCCTGCCCGATTCAGAAATAACCAAATCTATATAATCAAATTAATATGCTACCGAATCAACAAAGGAGACGAGTCCTGCTTCAGCATGTTCCCTTCCAACATATTCCACCGGTCATCCGGTTTCGTCCCTGAGAGCAGAAGAGGAACAATGTCTCTACCTCTGATTTTGTTGACCAACATGCCAAAATACGTTCAGCCCCCGGAACCCTACCAAGCCCAACATCCGGTCCTGGGGCCTATCGCCAATGTGAACCTCCGGTATTACTAAACTTCTACCATGCTTAGCCTTTGATCTTTCAAGCCCCGTTCGAATGGACATTCAGCCATTTAAGCTACTGTCTTGCAAACCTTCAATCAAAGTATCTCTGTCTACCTACCTTGGTATAATTAATACTCGGCTTTTTCAACCCCCATGTCCTAGGAAATTCCTGCCCAGGAAAGCTCCTAGGTCCACCAAACCATAACACTCAGAGTCCGAGATCGGCTGATCATGCCTTATGAAGGCATCCACCAAAATGGCCAAAAGAAGAAACTATCAATGTTCACCCTCATAAGGCTCACAAAAGACAATCAGTCAAGTCTCATAATTAAAAGCGAATCTTAGTCATTAAAGGTGCATGGCCCCTCTTTAAGCCATAATTCCCGGAGCCATTAAGGCAAACGTCGGAATGCATATAAGACAACCTTTCATCAACAGGAAGGAGATCCCATATAATCAAGGACGATTTCCTCCTGAAAAACCTGATAGAGAACAAAGTCCAATCATCCTCTAACTGCCCTGTAGCAAATCAAGACGTCTCCATACTACCCCATCAAATTGAGTATAAAAGGGAGTTCTCAGCAAACTTCC
The DNA here is from genome assembly GCA_021397845.1 of Areca catechu. NCBI lineage: Eukaryota > Viridiplantae > Streptophyta > Magnoliopsida > Arecales > Arecaceae > Areca > Areca catechu. The sequence goes on along the minus strand of CM038052.1, from coordinate 129,035,671 downwards.
CAAAGGTACGCACCACCGATGCATGCATATACTTATATTTTTATTCTCATTATTCCATTATTCTATCATGGTCTGAGATACTGACTTGACCATCGGAGGGCCTTCGTCAAAATCATCTCCGGCCAAGACTTTTTACAAGTCCAGCCACCAACATTTCCTCTCTAGCCGACTCCAGCGTTCGAGCAGATATCAACACCATCAGGTCCAAATCTATGTATCCATTCATAAACACCAAAATTAGCCTATGATCAACTCCAATCAACTTGTGCTGCAGTATTCCCTAATCCATATAGACTATGGACTAGATCGGCTCTAATATCATTTGCCGCAATCCAAGATCTCTTCCCAAAAGACCAGTCAGAAGGTATTATTTGGATTCCTCGATCCTGCATAAGTATCCAAGATCTTCCTAGAAAATAACCGATGTGAGACGATACACGCTTACATGGGTCCTCACATTAAGAAGACTGGAACTTGTGTACAACCAAAGAAACTTTAAAAGAAGCCACAATGGCTCTGCTTGCTAGTTATGTGGATGAATAAGTTCTTTTTTTAAAGTGGTGTTTTTCGGTGATTTTCTTCAACTTTTCTCATGCATACATCATTGCAATCTTCTCTTCTTTAACAGAGGTGTTTAAACTCCATTGTGTATTAGAATAATGCATCAGGTATTCTTTCCCATCCATGAAGGACTTCAAGGTTGCCAATACTTGCTTTAATTGCTAATAATCAGTCAACAACAAACATCCATTAATTCTAAATTTTAATACAATGAATAATGTGTCTTAGCACTCATATCTAGCAGAAAAATCACATGGTGCGCTTCAAATTTCATTGCAATATATAGGTAGCATGTCAACACAGGCAAATTATATCCAAATGAAAAACAAATCATAAATCTTAGAGGACTCACATGAATCACAAGAACGGGGCACTTCACCTTTTTAATTTTGTTAATGTTCTGCATAACCAAGTATACCAATATTAGTTTAAATTGCAAACAAGAAACAAGCTAATAAGAAAGACAATCATCAATGCATGAAACTTACTTTATAAATGTCAAAGCAGAAATTGAAATTCACATGGCACACCACACGGAGGCCTGACAATATAGCACTGTGAAGCACTACACCACGCAATCTTGGCAAGCAAGCTGCCAAGTGTAGTGTGGGACCACTACCAACAGACTGTCCGTACAAGATCAAGTCTTCCTGATTGACTCCATATTCAGTTTCCAGGCATTGGTATACAGCTTCAATGTCTGCATAACTGTTGTATTCACTTGGCTAGACACCAAAAACAGAACATTAAGAACACTAGGTCACTTCACTTCATCCAACGTGTAGACTTCTAAATATAAATCAAAAGTGAAGGTAACATTGGTTAATGCAATCCACGAGACTTGTGATGTTTACATCAACCAGATGGCATTAACTTGCAGTTGCAGCTACCAGTGTCTTGTTATAATCCAGAGGGACAGGATCCCTTTGAAAACTCTCAAAAACAATAATGACCTACCCATGTGTCATTTAAATCTTGCGAGCAGGTTGATTTTCCATGTTAGTGAATCTTTTTTGAAGTAAAACAATCATCCACAATTAAAGAATGCCTTTGTATAAATAATTAATGCCAGTCATGCAGGCTACTGCTTGATTGAGATCTTTGATCAAGAATATGAAAGTGTTTTGCTTTGCATGGTGCTACAAAAATGCAAAGACTAGGCTAAATCAGGTAAAATTCAGCAACAGACCAAGTAATGGTGTTGAAGCTGACCAAATTACTGGAATTGTCATCAAACAATACCAATATTATAATGAACAACTGATCCTAACAAACCTAAGATGCTTATTTTGTCTTTGCTTGTTTGAATTAGGCACATTTGTCATGTGGAACCTGACAAAGTTTGGCCATTGCATTTTCTCTTTCGCTTAACATCATGACATGGCTACATGATTGTATATATGATGTATCTATAATATCAACCGTGTAGAAGTTGAATCCAACATCTGCACTGATGTTCGACATAGATGTCAAGCAGCACTAATGCAATTTTGAAAGTTTAGGGAAATAATTTCAAGAGAACTTATAATATTCATCAAAGATTTCTACAAACTCCTCCAAAAATATACACAGATTTAATGGTATTTAGGCTGCAAGCAGTGAGCAACCGCATTCTCAAACAAGACGAGATATGAATAAAGATACAAAAACAGCCTACCTTACCAGTTGAGGCTCCATAACCAGAGTAATCATATCTGCAGATACACATATATAACATTAACTTCATTAGAACAAGAGAAGCAACTGCAATTGTTGTGTCTGTGTGTGGGAGGGGGAGAGAGAGAGAGGACCGTGGGAGGGATATCAGGAAGAATATGGAGAAATATTTTATATATATATATGTGTTAAATAATGCAAATACAATATCTTTGAACGATGGTGAAATAATAATCGATCAGACTAAGAAAAATAACTAGTGGACACTCAAAATAAACATTTCAAACTTCAAAGTCTACTGAAAAAAAAAATAGAAATCACACCATGAAAAAATGAACAAATTTGTCATCAAATTCCTCTAAATTATTAATAAATATTCAATTGTTTCTTGAATTTCATAACAGTTTTTCCAGATATTATTATGTTGTACAAGAGGAATGCATCAATTCAATTTTCTATATAAATTTGCCAAAATTTACTTATGAATTCATTGTTCAAAGCAACAACTCAGGTTTGTTCAGAATATAAATAAAGGTTTTGACAACACTGAACTCCTTGTTGAACACAATATTGGCCTTGTCAACCCATATGCCAAATTAAATAAAGATATAGTGTGAACAATATCAGCTTCTCAATTAACTCTCAATTTAAAGAGGCCACCGATAAAATAGAAGCTGTTCAAGCTCTTTAACTCATTTCACCTTTTCCCAGTCCTATCCTACAATAGAATATTCAAGCATTAGCTTCCGTTTTAGCACTTGTAGTGCTATCCATCACCCCATTTGGTTATGAATGCTAACCAAGATATTCTTCATAGCTCCCTAAACAATCAAAGGTCAGTTTCCCACCTTTTTCTCCCCTATTACAACCCATAACCCTTCTCTTCCCCACATTGTCATTAGTCCACCTGGTTTCCCTCATAGATCATCACCATTCATCTAAATTCCCACCATAAACTCTCTTGCAACAATTATGCTCCCATTAGATAGCCTCCAATCATGCAATACAATATTTGAAACTGCATAAAACCTACAAATGTTCACTTGTGAAAAAATAATCCCATTTCAGACTTTATTTCATAAGGCTGAAGCACTCTCAAATAAGCTCACCAATAGGGTTCAAAATGTGGCAAATTACAAGTCCGTAATACAAAAACACTCACATCTTGCATTGTGGTGTGTCCAAACAAAATTACAGCAGGCTTGAAAGAACAATGAACCAGATTGAACTGGTTCGATCTAGCTGTTAACCATCTTCTTGGGGAGTTTGGTGATTGAAGTAGCTTCCAAGCTCGCTAATGGCGTCTGGACAGGAACAGAAAATTCCTGAAGGAAGGCTAAGTGGAAGGTGTTTGAAAAACATGAATTGCCAAAAAGTCCCTTCATCATTGCAATCGTAGGTATTTATAGGCTAAAGAATTAACCGCTTACAGTTAGCATCCATCTGTAAAACGGTTAATCCAGAGTGTATGCACGTGCAACCAAAGTTGGTCGTAATTAATCAATCTTCTCTTCTAAGTGATCGTCTCCTCCAAAGTTGGTCGTCTCCTTCAGAGTTGATCGTCTCCTCCAAAGTTGATCGTCTTCTTCAAAGTTGATCGTCTCTTCCAAAGTTGGTCGTCTCCTGCACTATATAATTATTAACAAATTCTATTCTCAAATAAATCTATCAGTTACCTGGAAACGGACCGATCATGTGTCTGTTGATTATTAATCGGCTTCACACCCTTTGGATGTTGATGAATTATGTACCGATCATATCTGTGCCTTTCAAGCATTGATCGGTTTTGATACCTTTCATAAGAGATATTGATCATGGTCGTGCTTTTCAAGCATAGGCCAATTTCAACTTCAGGCTCTCAACGAGTCAACATAAACAGATTAATTTTATCATATCCCAACACTAGTCCCCCCAGTTTCTGAGTCCATTAAATGGAAATAAAAAATTGTCAGGAATTTCTGCTCTGGGACGACACGCCCGAATGACGTGTCAAACTTTAACGGGGGAAACGGTTATAAAAATAAACCGTCATGTCTTCTTCTCATCATTATAATTTTTTTCAAAATCCGAGAAAATCAAAATATCCTCGAAAAGAAAAAAGATATCCGTCTTATCAGCAGATCGCAGCTATCGTACCATAAAAAACCATTTCGACCCTTCGAGAAACCCAATTTCCATTAAATACTTTAAGGACAAATGGCTAAATCTGGTTCATTCTCGTTGTTTGCAGAGAGATCTTGATCCGTTGGAAGGTATTATATAAACACCACCCCTCTCAGAGAAATAGGTTTTTAGCCATTTCTGCCTTTTTGCTTTAGGAGCGAAAGAAAAACTCTACAGATCGGCTTTTTATTTCTCTTCTTCTTTTCCAAGTTAATCTTCCTTTATTTCCTTTCTTCATCATGGTTAGGATCTTAGAAACCAGTCATATAGAAAATCCTGGAAACCCTAAAGAATCCAGTTCTCAGCAACAAAGAAAACAAACTGAACAAGTTTAAAATAGGAGATATTAGATCTTCTCTATCCGAACATAGGATTTTAGCATTAAAACAGTATTATAATATTTCTGATGAGTATGCTGTAATCCTCCATCTTGCTGCAGATCAAATAGATCGGCCCCCTGCTGGTAGCATAACCATATACGAAAAACATCTAAGGGCCGGACTTAGATTTCCGATCTATCCTTTCTTTCTTATGATCTTCAAATTATATCGGGTATTACCATCCCAACTAACCCCTAATAGCATTCGGATTATATGCGCGTTCTTGATCCTTTGCAAGGACGTGGATATAACTCCAGAAACCTCACTCTTTACCTCTATTCGTATTGAAACAAGATTTTCATGGCCATGGATGGTGGGTAATCAACCCACGACATGGTCGGAAATTTATTTCGGGACTTCCTTCAACCATTCATGGCTGGAAACCGAGCTTCTTTTATATCTTCTCTAAAATCCCTTGGGACTTTATCACTAGCCATAGGGAACCCTGACTAACTCCAAACGACGGCAAAAAGGTTCTGGCTTCTTATCAAGAAGATTACGCGAAGCTTACCGGGATGGAAGTTCCTCCGATTAAAGAACTTCTTGATGAAAGAGGGCTCTTTTCAGCAGAAATCAGTCCTAAACCCTCTTTAGGTATTTCATTACCGATATTATTTCAACATTTCTGATCAATTTGTCTTAATTTCTGACTTCTCCTTTATTGTAAACACATCAGTCATGATGGACGTCCGAAAACTTAGGAAGCTTGCAAAGAAAAGAAAGGCGGAAGCCACTTCCTCTATTCAAGAAGAGAGGAAGATCAAAACGCTGAAGAAGAAAGCTCTGATTAATCCAGCTACTTCACCAATAGTAACAAGACTTGATTCTCTGATCGTGATGGCTAATGTATCGGAGGACGACGAAGTCCCTTTATCAACATCCCTTCAACCTCCCATGCAAAGACAAACAACAAGTACCCCAAGAGACGACCCATCATCTTACCCTACTGATCAGCCGGACAAGGATAAAGCTCCGATGCGGGAAGAAGAAAGAATCCCAGCCGCAAATATTTCGGCTGGTTTCTCTGTATATGCTGATGATTCGGGTTTGAACGACCCAATACTGGCCCGCCAGCTGCTGAAGTCTATAATAATTCCAAGAGACTGGGAAATAACAAAGTCCCAGCAAATCGACGACACAATTTTGCAACTTCACCCAACATTACTAAAGGTACGAATTATATTTATATTTTAAGTAGATACTTGATCGTCTTTTTTATTTTGCCAAATCTGATTAACACAAAGTATGAAACAATAGCTCATCCATGGGATCAGTATCATGGATGAAAGTTAGAAAAACTTTGATCAATTCTACAAAGCCATGGGCAATGAAGTAAACATGGCAAATGCGGAGAAAGAAGTAGCCGAAGAATTAAAGAACTCTATGGAGAAGAAATTGGGGGAAGCGACGACTAAAATTTCGGCACTAGAGGCAGAATTAAAAGAAGCAGGATCAAAAATAAACAATATGAAATCTAAGCTAAAAAAGAAAAATAAGAAGATCCGATCACTGTCCCTTAAATTAGAGGGAGCTAAAGAAAAAATTGCAATGGCTGAAAAGAAGGATGAAAAGAAGGTTTTAGCAGCCGAAGAAAAAATTTTGACAACTAAAAGAATTGAGCAAGCTGTTGAAAAAGCTGTGAACGGGGCAGTCAAGAAATATGTCCAATCAAAGGCCTTCGACGACAAACTCCATGAGGCAGGAGTTGAAAGCTACAACTACAGTCTTGCCGACTGTCTGAAGAAAGTAAAGAAATTTTATCCTGATCTTGACACTTCAAGGATAGAGGAAGTGGGATAGAGGAAGTATCTACTTTATATTTTAAGTAGATACTTGATCGTCTTTTTTATTTTTGCCAAATCTGATTAACACAAAGTATGAAACAATAGCTCATCCATGGGATCAGTATCATGGATGAAAGTTAGAAAACTTTGATCAATTCTACAAAGCCATGGGCAATGAAGTAAACGTGGCAAACGCGGAGAAAGAAGTAGCCGAAGAATTAAAGAACTCTATGGAGAAGAAATTGGGGGAAGCGACGACTAAAATTTCAGCACTAGAGGCAGAATTAAAAGAAGTAGGATCAAAAATAAACAATATGAAATCTAAGCTAAAAAGAAAAAATAAGAAGATCCGATCACTGTCCCTTAAATTAGAGGGAGCTAAAGAAAAATTGCAACGGCTGAAAAGAAGGCTGAAAAGAAGGTTTTAGCAGCCGAAGAAAAAATTTTGACAACTAAAAGAATTGAGCAAGCTGTTGAAAAAGCTGTGAACGGGGCAGTCAAGAAATATGTCCAATCAAAGGCCTTCGACGACAAACTCCATGAGGCAGGAGTTGAAAGCTACAACTACAGTCTTGCCGACTGTCTGAAGAAAGTAAAGAAATTTATCCTGATCTTGACACTTCAAGGATAGAGGAAGACTCCGATGAAGAAAATTCTGATAAAGAGAGCTCAGATGAGGAAAATCAAACTGATGAACCAATTTCCGATCAAGTAGAAAGACTGCCAGGAAACCAAACTGAACAACTGGTCGGAAATCAAATCGAAGGACAAATGTTAACTTCTCAAATTCCAGAAGAGAATTTACTAGTTCCTTTTGTAAATCCAAATGAAATAGAAGAGAGTTCCATCGGACTTAATGTAATGGATTGATGATGTAACAACTTAATTTGCTTTTTAATGGAAAATCCTTCTTCTCAATGTTTGTCGGATCAATGAAGAGTATAAAACAATCAGATTAAAAGAATAAGCTTCCAAGGAAACCCGATCCAATCATGAAATCTTTTAATTAAATCATAAGCATTAAATAGTATAAGTCTATTAAACAATTGTTTCTAACGGAGTAATTTGATCAAATAATACGGTCCTCAACTTTTTAAAAGAAATCGCTAGTACAGAAATAATTTCTAGGTTGTCAGGCTACTTTTTCAAATAAGGTAAGTAATCATACCAACTTCGCTAGATATAATCTTTTTGTCAGAAGTGCAGTTGGAAGCCGTATAACCGTAATTGCCAGAACCTAAGAGGGCGCATAAAATTTGAAATTCAAATCACATGCCTCATATACACTCTTTACAACCAACTTTCTAAAGACCAGAAATAACGTGCAAATTCCCATCAAATCGAATCTAAAACGTGTCAAAATCTCCCGATATCTCGGAACTTGAGCCATGAATCATGACCACTGGCACCCTCTATATAAAGGGATCAAAAGCCCAAGGCTTTGCATCACTTTGTCTAAGGCATAGTCTCGAAAAAAGTCATCTTCATCGTATTCAAAAAATGAAGCCAGGTGATAAAAAATCGCAAATGTCCAAACAGAAAGCATGACCGGTACGATTTAGAGAAAGGTCGCGTGTGAGAAGAAGCTGTTTATCAAGAAGTACTTCCAACAAATCAACAGTTCCTGAATATATCTCATCTTTGTCTGAAGAAGAAGAAGAGAATCCTTTCAGCCCTGCTTTGGAAGAAGCAAACCAAAATCTATTTACAAAACATACTCCGTCGGAAAAAGGAAAGGCCCCCATAGAAGAATCCGCTGATCCAACCGGTAATAAACCCGTTCAAGTATTGGTTGCCGATACAAGTATCAACAATCCGAAATTGGCGAAAACTATACTACAATCCACTATTCTTCGGAAGGATTGGGAGATGACTATCAAACAAGGAATGAAGGAAGCCTTAACTTCCATTTACCCAAAAATCTCGAAGGTAAGCGATACTCTTTTCTTTTCTTCATGACAAACTATTCATATTCTAACAATATTGCAAACCCGTTATACAGTTCACTTTCTGTAAAGCCGTTGCCGATCGGAAGGTCTTTAGGACAAAGTTCTCTTTCTGACAGCGAAGATTATGTCTCTACATAAGCAATTAAAACAGAATGAAGTATATATCCATCAACTTATGGAAGATGGGGCCAAAAGAAGAAAGACACTCCAACAAGCTGATGAAGCCATAGAAGAAGTCTCAAGCATACAAAGAGGTACTGAGTCAAAATCTACTGATAAAGAAGAAAATATCACTCCTTGAAGAAAGTTTGAAGAAAATTGAACAAGAAAATGTTTTGCTAACCCAACAGAAGTCTCTTGTGATTGAAGAATTCACGAAATCTGACGATTTTTTTAGGAGAATAAAAAAAGTGGGAGCCAAAGGTTATGACCTTGGTTTTAAAGATTGCCTTGATAAGGTCAAAAAATTATATCCTGACCTTGATTTTTTCACTATCTCCCCAGATTTTTCTGTAGGGAAAGAAGGACAGCCCAGCAACGATCTGACAAAGTCATCTGTTGAGAAAACACCAGGCCAAGAGAATACTCCAGCTGACCAAATCATTCAGAAAGAAGCTACATAACACATGTAATAGAGAATTGACGATAGCTTTTCTGTCATTTATTTCCTTTTTTTCCTTCTTGTGACAGAATATTAATGAAATCTTCTATTTCTCCTCAATCGATCAGCAATCCATCGAGCATAAATGAATTAGTATATTAGATCAATCTGTTTTGTCGGAATGTAATATAATCTTTATTCTGATCATTGAACATCGATTGAGTTAGTGGATTAGACTAACTCGATTTGTCGGATTGTGATCAGCTTATCAGGCCAATCTTTGGATCAGTTGTTCTGATCATTCAATACCGATTGAGTTAGTGGATTAGACTAACTCGATTTGTCGGATTATGATCAGCTTATCAGGTCAATCTTTGGATCAGCTGTTCTGATCATTAAACACCGATTGAGTTAGTGGATTAGACTAACTCGATTTGTCTGATTGTGATCAGCTTATCAGGCAAATCTTTTTTTTCTCTATTTATTTTATTATTATTTTTTTTTTCAGAGAATGTCGGAAAATAAAGTACCTCCTTCATGTAGCAGAAGAAAAAGAAAGAAACTGTCTTTATTGATGGTATTTGCATAGATTTTCCACATTCCATGGCCTTGCCAAGGGATAACCATCTAGACTTTCTAGTCGATAGGTCCCTGACCGTACAACTTCAGTGACACGATAAGGGCCTTCCCAATTTGGAGCAAGTTTGCCTTATTCAGTTGGTCGGGATATAGTGGTTCGGCGCAGAACAAGATCCCCAGTCCGAAAGATTCGAGCCTTTACTCTTGAATTGTAATACCGTGCCACCCTTTGTCGATAAGCAGCCATCTTCAGTTATGCTTGCAACCTAGAATTTTCGACCAGATCAAGATCCAATCTCCTCCGTTATCATTATCAGATTATGTAAAACCATCAGTTCTTCTGGAATGAAGGACAATTTCCACAGGTAACATAGCTTCACTTCCATAGGCTAGATTAAACGGAGATTTTCCCATTGTAGATCGAGGAGTTGTTCAATAAGCCCATAAAACAGAGTTAAGTTCATCAACCCAAGATCCTTTGGTTTCATTTAATCGGGTTTTCAATCCATGGAGGATCGTCCGATTGGTTACCTCAATTTCCCCATTAGCTTGAGGATGTCCGACGGATGTCAATTTATGAAGAACTCCATATTGAGCACAAAAATCTTTAAACTTCTGATTATCAAACTGTCTTCCATTATCCGTAATAATCGCATGAGAGATTCCAAATCTATATATAATGGAATTTTTGACAAATATTTCAACTTTTGCTTCAGTAATTAAAGCCAGAGGTTCAGCTTCCACCCATTTAGTAAAATAATCAATAGCGATAATCAAAAATTTTCGTTGCCCAGAAGCTGGAGGAAACGGACCAAGTATATCCATTCTCCATTGAGTAAATGGCCAAGGAGCTATTAATTGTGTCAACTGGCTAGCAGGACGCCTTTGGATATTTGCATATATTTGACAAGAATCACTTCTTACAAAATCTACAGCATCCTTTTGCATGGTTGGCCAATAATAACCCTGCCTTATGATTTTATAGGCTAAAGATTTTCCTCCCAAATGATCACCACATATCCCCTCATGCACCTCCCTAAGGGCATAGTCAGCATCCGAAGGAGACAGACATTTCAACAATGGCTGAGAAAATGATTTTTTGTATAGTAAACCATCCAGAATGACATATTGAGCAGCCCATTTTCGAATCTGCTTGGCTTCTATATTATTTTCAGGCAATATTCCTTCAATCAGGTATTTAACTATCGGATTCATCCAATTCCTTTTTGGTTCTATTTGAAGAACTTTTTCTTTTTCAGTTGCCGAGATACTCAGAATCTCCAACTGTTCCACAAAGATTCGACCCATTTGTTCAGGTGTAGAAGTAGCTAATCTGGATAATGCATCAGCTCGAGAATTTTCGATTTTAGGGATGTGACTGATATCCCATGAATCGAATAAAGCCCCTAATTCTTTAACTTTTTTCAGATATAAACTTAAAGTAGCATCATGAACCTCAAAATTTCCTTTCACCTTATTGACAACCAATTGTGAATCAAACAATACCTTCAATCCTCTGACATTTACCTCTTTCGCAATTTTCAAACCTGCTAAAAGAGCTTCATATTCGGCTTGATTGTTAGAAGCTTTGAAAGAAAACCGGAGTGCATACTCTATGGCATCTCAATAGGGGCTAGATAAGATTAACCCCGCTCCACAACCAGAAGAGTTGGACGCCCCGTCTACATGTAATATCCAGGGTGCATCGGTTACTTCCATTTCAATAGATGATTCACTATCACTCCAGGTACATTCGGTTATAAAGTCAGCCAATACTTGGGCTTTCATTGCAGATCTAGACTGATAAATGATGTCATATTCACTCAGTTTAATCGCCCATTTCGCCATTCGACCAGAAGTATCAGGGCATTATAAGACAGTCCTTAAGGGCTGATCAGTTAATACAATGATTCGATGAGACTGGAAATATAGTCTGAGTCGCTGGGCTAATATCACCAAAGTGTAAATAATCTTTTGAAGTTTTGGATATCTAGTTTCTACATCATGAAGAACTTTGCTGATATAATAAATGGGCTTATGCGATCCACCAGAATCCTTTCTGACCAATACGGAACTAACTGCTTCATCTAATGCAGCCAAATAACGATACAAATCCTCGCCTTCTTGAGGTTTAGATAGTATGATCGGGTTCACTAAGTACTTCTTCAGTTCTTCAAATGCTGTCCGACAATTATCCGACCAATTGAACTCCTTGGTTTGCCGTAAAGCCTTGAAAAAAGGCAAGCATCTCTTAGCTGAACGAGAAATAAATCGGCTTAATGAAACGATTCGTCCAGCCAACTGTTGAATCTCCTTCTTATTAGCTGGTTCTCTCATATTCAAGATAGCTCAAATTTTATCTGGATTGGCTTCAATTCCCCGTTGTGTGACCATGAATCCCAGAAATTTCCCAGAAGTCACACCAAAGATACATTTGGTCGGATTTAACTTCATGTGATTATGCCGCAAAATATCAAAGGCTATCTATAAATCTTAATATGGTCATCAGACTGATTGCTCTTAACAATCATATCATCGACATATACCTCCATAGTCTTCCCAATTTGGTCTTCAAAGATTTTGTTTACTAATCTCTGATAAGTGGTCCCGGCATTTTTGAGACCAAACGGCATCACTTTATAACAATATATCCCCTTATCTGTAACAAAAGATATTTTTTCTTTATCTTCTGGATTCATTCGTATCTAATTGTATCCGAAAAAAGCATCCATAAATTTAAAAACTTATGTCCAACCGTTGCATCAACTGATCAATTTTTGGCAAAGGAAAACTATCTTTCGGACATGCCTTGTTAAGATCGGTATAATCTATGCATATCCTTCATTTTTCATTTGCCTTCCTGACCATCACTACATTAGCAAGCTAATCAGGATAATGAACCTCTCTGATGAACCAGCATCGAGCAGTTTGGTGACTTCTTCGTTAATAATACTTTGTCTTTCTAGGACAAAATTTCGTTTCTTTTGTCGAACAGGTCTAATGAGCAGATCGACCTTAAGTTCATGCTTGATTACTTCAATAGGAATCCCTAACATGTCAATAGCTTTCCATGCAAATATGTAAGTATTTGCCCGTAAGAAATTAATCAGCTTCTCCCTTTGATCTCCAGCAAGTAAACTTCCAATCTGAACTGTTATGGTAGGATCATCTTTTGTCAGAGGAATATGAATGGTTTTCTCTATTGATACACTAACTTCATCATTCGGATCACGCGGATCCATTTGTTCAGAAGTTGGTTTGACTGCTGATTGCTGATTCTAGATTGTCAGGCATTGCCGAGCCATCTGCTGGTTTCCCCTTACTACCCCAATTCCACTTGGAGTTGGGAATTTCATCAAAAAGTGGTATGTAGACACAACGGCTTGGAATTTATTCAGGGCAGGTCTCCCTAAAATGGCATTATAAGCAGAGGGGATTCGAATAACCATAAAGGAAAGAAGGTAGGTTCTTTGCTTTGGTGCCGTCCCAAGAGTTATAGGAAGGGTGATCTCTCCTTCTACTCCTACAGAATTTCTGCCGAATCCAATAAGCGGTGTACGAATTCTCGTAACTTATTAATTGGTAAGTTCATTTTGATAAATGCATCATAAAGCAAGACCTCTGTGGAACTTCCATTATCAACTAGTAGAACTTCCATTATCAACTAGAATCCGATGTACATCATAGTTTGCAATAACAGCAGAAATTACAATAGGATCGTTATGAGGTGTTCGAACGCCTTGTAAATCGTCATCAGAAAAAACGACACTTCCTTGAAACCTCTTAGGACTCCGATCCTCTTCAAGACATGCATGGCAAATCATTCTAACCGACCCATCAGTTGGTTGCTGGTTTGGGAGCTCTATCCCGTCAGTGATCATCCTCGGAACAGTTGGCCTTGGTATTGCCGCTTCAGTTGGTCGGTTCTGATTTTGACTTCGGATATATCTGGCCAAATAACCTTGTTTGATCAGAGCCTCAATTTCATCCAGCAGTTGAATGCATTCTTCTGTTGTATGGCCATGATCCCGATTATAGCGACAATATTTGGCTTTATTTCGCACAGCTGGTGGAGCTCTCATTGGTCTTGGCCTTTGTAGAAAGTTTTCTTTCTCAATCTCCATTAAAATCTATTCTCTTGGATGAGTCAATGGAGTGTACGTATTGAATCGGTTGACATAGTTTCTGCCGATCAATTCTCTTGGCCTTTGACTTTGCCGTTGAATAGATCGGACCCCAGAAAACCGGGATTCATCCTCTTTGGCTTTCTTCTTACTTGACACTAATTTTTTCTCCACCTGTCGCCGCTCAAAGCCTGTTCTTCGGCCTGGGCATACTTTTGAGCACGAGCCAGTAATTCTGAATAATTGATCAGGAATTTCTTATCCAAAGAAAATGTAAATCTAGAGGCTTGCAAGCCTTTTTTCATTGCAGACATCGCCATATATTCATTGAGATCAGGTATCTCCAACATGGCGGAATTAAATCTCTTGATATAATCCTTTAAAGATTCTCCTTCTGATTGTTGGATAAAGAACAAACTATCAGAATTTCTGGACATTTTTCTGCTTGTCCTGAAGTGAGAGACGAACAACTTTTCTAGTTGACCGAATGAATGGATGGCGTCCGGCTGCAAACTGGAATACCATATTCTTGCTGACTTCTTCAAGGTCGCGGGAAAGGCAAGACAATGCAATGCGTCTGACACTCCCTGAATTAGCATATAAACTTTAAAGCTACCCAAATGGTCTAAAGGATCAGACGACCCATCGTACAATTCAATCGACGGTACTTTGAAATGATGTGGAATCTTTTCATCCATAATCTTCTTGGAAAAAGGGGGCAAAATACTATAACTAGATGCAACATCCTCTATTCTTCTTTGCTCCAAAACTTTGGCAACCTGCAACTCCAACTTCTTGAATTTTCTATCAAAATCGCTCTCTTGCAAGGTGTTGAGCTTGGATACTGTCAGGGGTTGATTCTCCAGATGAAGTTGACCGAGATCGTGGCCATTTCCCTTTGCTTTGCTTCTTGAAGTGATGACGAGATCAGTGATGATGTCTTATAGGAGATTGTTGACCTGAAGAACATTGATAAGAGGAACGTCTTCTAGGGCTGAGATGTTTACTTACCTGGAGTGAAGGTTGCCGGCTGGTTCTTGATACAGCTGGCTGCATCGACTCCATGGCAATTTCTTGAAGATTCTGCATTGCCGTGGTGAGCACTTCTACCTTGTCAAATAGAGCATTCAACTTTTTTTGATCAAAGTGCCCTGCAGGAGGAATTTTCACCCTTTCCTCTGGAACAGGGTCATTTCTTCTTTCATCAGAAACAGGATCTGTTGCTTTGCCATCAAGAACAAGATTTTTTCCTTGGTTGCCAAGAACAAGATCGGTTTCTTTTGAAGAATTAGGAGCACCTTCTGTTGGCAAATTCTTCTTCCTATCTTTCACCATGCTTCCAGATTTTTCGGAACTCTTTTACAAAGAATCTCCTTCCTGGCATGCCAATCTGTTGTGTCCAAACAAAATTACAGCAGGCTTGAAAGAACAATAAACTAGATTGAACTGGTTCGATCTAACTGTTAACCATCTTCTTGGGGAGTTTGGTGATTGAAGTAGCTTCCAAGCTCGCTAATGGCGTCTGGACAGGAACAGATAATTCCTGAAGGAAGGCTAAGTGGAAGGTGTTTGAAAAACATGAATTGCCAAAAAGTCCCTTCATCATTGCAATCATAGGTATTTATAGGCTAAGAAATTAACCGCTTACAGCTGGCATCCATCTGTAAAACGGTTAATCCAGAGTGTATGCACGTGCAACCAAAGTTGGTCGTAATTAATCAATCTTCTCTTCTAAGTGATCATCTCCTCCAAAGTTGGTCGTCTCCTCTAAAGTTGGTCGTTTCCTTCAGAGTTGATCGTCTCCTCCAAAGTTGATCGTCTCCTTCAAAGTTGATCATCTCCTCCAAAGTTGGTCGTCTCCTTCAGAGTTGATCGTCTCCTCCAAAGTTGGTCGTCTCCTACACTACATAATTATTAACAAATTATATTCTCAAATAAATCTATCAGTTACCTGGAAACGGACCGATCTTGTGTCTGTTGATTATCAATCAGCTTCACACCCTTTAGATGTTGATGAATTATGTACCGATCATATTTGTGCCTTTCAAGCATTGATCATTTTTGATACCTTTCATAAGAGATATTGATCATGGTCGTGCTTTTCGAGCATAGGCCAATTTCAACTTCAGGCTCTCAACGAGTCAACATAAACAGATTAATTTTATCATATCCCAACACATTGCAACAAGTTAATATATGTGGGCATATTACACTGTATTTAGTGCACTCATTTCACTATTTTTTGAGTACAACAATTGCACTAGAGAAAGATCAAAAGATACCTGCAAGTATCATCCAAGCTATACCAATTCACAATATGAGGGCATTTAAGTAATTTCACTAATAGAACTACATGTGAGTTGGTCAAATTGGACCATTAACCTGCCCTACATATACACTCCTACATACAAGCATCATAAAAATTGTAGACCTTGCATTGCATTGAGAGATCACCTAGGTGCCCACTTTGATGGTATTTCATTATATTAACATTCTTCATTTTGACCCTGGGTTCGGATATGGAGAAGTTAGAGCAAAATTGCATGTTTTGAAGATATAAATGATGCAGGACATGAACGAAAATTAAATAAAATTAAATAAAAAAGAAAGAAAAAATTAAATATTTCTAGGATTCAATTCAATCATTCAAGTCTGACCTTCTCCATACAACTAGAGCTCTTAAATAGAACAACAAACCATATCCGAACGGAAGTCAATTTACTAAATCCTAATAAAAGATGTCCTAATAAAATAATAATAAAAGAATACTCTAAATAAATGAAAATAAAGAAAATCCTAAATAAACCGTCTTTCTGGAATAGAATTAGGATTAGAATTCCTCTAAGCATACAAAGTTTCTTTCTAAAATATATGTGAATTTTTTGATTCCCATCATTCCATCCTGGCCGAAAAAAACTTGACTCTAGCGAAGAATTGAAATAGGTTTCTAATAAATATGGATCAATACATCATAACTCTTCTTCAAGAATCCAAGTAGCATCCAAATCTGGACAGCCATGCTACTTAATCAAAAATCTTTGAAATTCTCCATCAACAAGAGAAACAGCTTCGTTAGTGATAATTCATCCAATACAGTCTCGCGAAAATATCGAAAATAAAGAAAGAACTGGAACTGACATTGGAAGAGACTAAGTGTACACCTTAAAATCACCTGCATGCATAGTAGGAGGCTTGAATTTGCCTCGATGAGGTAATAAATTTCTAATATTAAAAACTAAACTAAATTTTAAATTAGAGGGTAATTATTCTACATAATAAGCATTAGGTTCAAGTTTACGAAGAATGTAAAATGGACCAGTGGCTCGAGCATGCAAGTTTTTGAATGAGTGTCGGGATAACATTCTGGACAGATACGAACCATCACATAATCAACCTCGTTAAACTCTACATTTTTCCGGTGAGCATCAACAACGATCTTATATTTTTCAATTCATATAGCAATCTTTTACTTAATATCAGGATGAATATCATCAATGTGTTTAGCAAAAGAAGTGACAAATTCAAAAGTATGGTTATTCATAGATAGAAAAACAAAATCAATAGATTGGTGAGGATTAAAATCATGAACAATATCAAAAAGATTTTTGCCGGTAGACTAGTTCAGTAAGTTATTATAAGGAAGTTATACTGTAGGCAACGATAAATCCCATAGATCAAGTCTATCACGAACCAAACACTTAAGTAAATCACCAAGACTATGATTCACAACCTATGTTTGACCATTTGTCTGGGAATGAAGGGCTGAAAAAAACTTTAAAGTGGTTCCAAATAGTTTTCAAAGGGTCTTCCAAAAATGACAAAATTAACATCATGGCCAGACAAAAGAGTTTGGTGTCAAAAGGGCACGCACAGTACTAGAACTAAGGCTAGGTCAAATATGATCTTTATGCAGCAAACTATCTACCTACCTTTTTATTTCCTATACTCTCTAGAGTTTATTTTGTCAAGTGAGATATCAAGTACTTGGGATCCTAAAACTAAATCAATAGCATGTTGGATATCATGTATGGGGGTAAACCATTCGGTATGTCTTCCGGTATCACGTTTTTAAACTCTTCTAGTAATTGTTAAATTTTAGGAGAAGGGTTATTTTGAACATTTGCGGTTATTTAATCACAGCCTTAGGAATCACTGCTAATATGATACTAGACTCCGAACTTTCCTACTCAAATTTCTTATAAGTTATAATGTGAATTTTTTTGATTAAGGATTTGAAAACTGTTATCTTTTCTAAAAGATCAGGTCATGATAGATTTAGTAGAGTTTAACCTAATTTTCTTCTTATCATGCATAAAAATGTAAGTATTTTCCCTGCCAAAGTGATGAACGTCTACATCATAAATCCAAGATCAACCTAATAGGACATTGGCTACCTCCTTGGATAATTCATTATATATAATCTCAACCGAATAGGCTCCCATCTGAATCGGTACTAAATAACATTCATTAACATGGAGCGATGTTTTGTCGACCCAAGCAACTCAATAAGGATGAGGATGGAATTGAGGTTTCAGCTTTAATCAACTAATAGCAGATTCAGATACAACATTCATGGAACTACAGCCATCGATGATAGGCTTTCAGACCTTATCCCTATATTGAGCATAGGTATAAACATGCTAGTACACTTCCATATTTCAGAATCTGCAGGAGTGGTAACTATATATCACATGACATTGACACATCCTCCTGACTCCTCATAATCTCCCTCATACTTTTCCTCTAACATAGCTGGTTCTAAAGGATTAAAGTCTTTTAGTGTACTTTCAGATAAAATTTCCTCACATGCTATTTTCATGGATAAAGTATGGCATGGACAACAGTAGCTATGTGATCCTTTCCATAATAGAAGTAACATTCGATGTTTGAGAAACTAGCTGACTGTGACACCAAAAGAGTGGGTTCTCGAGTTTTAACAACCTGGGGATGCAGGCTTGCACGAGAAGGCACTAGTTGTGTATCATTTCTTATACGACTAACAAGAGTAGACCTAAACTTTTCAGTCATTAGAGAAGGGACCTCTCTTTTGGATTGAAGTTTTATAAAATTTTTCAATCTCTAACGCTTTGTGATCGGCTTCTTTTACAAAGTCAGGTGAATATAAGAAAACTTTTCTTTTCAAATCGGCCCTTAAACCGCTAATAATTTAGATAATTTTTCATAACTCTTCAGATATATCACATCTCAATTATAAGTCCTCAAATGAGTCATGTAGTCAGTAATACTAGCGTTTCCTTGCCTAAAAGTAAAGATTTAGGTCTCGACGAGACGTCCCACGAAAAATCAGGACAGGACTGAATGGGAAAGCATCCCATTTATTGGGACAGGACGTCCCGCCAATATCCCAACATTTGCAAAGCGAATGCGAGATGCATCCAACATTTGATACCATTTAAAATAAGCTTTTAAGTCCTGCAACCAATCATGGAATACCTTTGGATCTAATCTACCATCACAAGAGACGACATCGACCTTAACTCCTTTTAGTAGTTCCTCAAAATCCTCATATCTAGGTGGATATGATCTAAATTATTATCCTTGGGATCTAAGATATCTAGGACCTTGTGCAAACTTAGTAGGTTGTTCAAGATATCTAGCTATGAAAATTAGTGGCTTTATATCTCTCATAGTCATCCCATTCATATTCGTCACCCCTGACTTCCATTTGTGATACCCTATGATAAAGAGAACCCTTAAAAGTAAGGAGTGGTGCATAATTGGATGAGTTGTTGTGTAGATTGGGGATGATTAAAATGGCCGACTGATATACCTAAAATGATTCTGGCTTCTGGTAGGTTTAAAATTCTGAGAAGGTGACTAATGGATAGGTTGACTATTAGAAAGGTCATTTTCTAGTGGTTGGTTATCCAATCTTGATTCTTTTAGAGATAATTGGTGTTCTACCTGCTGACCTATGAGATTTGACAGGTCTACATGGTTATCAACTTGATTAACATGAAGCTCACTAATTTCAGTATAAAGTTAATCTACTAATATTTTTAACAGATTCAAGTTCTTTTTTCATGATAGTATGTGCATCTTTTAGGTTGCCAATAGTCATTGTCACAAAGAAATGTTGGATCTCAAGCTAAAGGCTATAATCATTAAAAAACTTGATTAGCTACGATGCTTAAATAAATTTGTAGAATCAACGCATTTGGTGCGTATAATATATGGATGAAATATGATAACAAATAAGATATGTGGATGAAATATAATGATAGGCAAAATAAGAACCTAAGCAATAATAAAAATTATTCAATAATTTTTAAAAATCTAAATTTCAATGAATGGATCATAACTTTTACAAGACGGGCTCGAAAACCCCAAGTACCTGCTTGCAAGCCAAAGACAAGGTAGGAAGACTTCAGTTTTGCCAGGTCTATCGACTGGGTGTACGGACTAGTCTATGAACCGCGCATCTATGGACCAGTGTATGGTTCGCACAATCTATTGGCCAGTCTATGAACCGCGCGGTCTATGGGCCAGTCTATGAACCGTGCGGTCTACAACAGCCCTGTAGACCGTACTAACTCCAAAGAGGGGGGCCTAATGTTCCTTCTTCAGCCCCTCATATGTGGGAGGTGTAGCTTCGACGACAGTAATGGGGAAGGTAGCATCGATGAAGGGTGGCAGCATCAGGGAAGGAAGTGACGACGAGGGTGAAGGTGGTAATGGCAAACTGGAGACAAGGCGGTGATGGCGAAGTCGGTGACGAAAGTACTGACAGTTGGTGGTGGGGAGGCTACTCCAACGACTGATAACGAGGTGATTTGATGCCATTCATACCCCTCTTCATCCATAAATGATATGGGGAAAGCGATGGCAAATCCATGATGCTGAGACGGCAACGGTGATGGAGGAGGTGACAGCAAGTCGACGACGGCTTCGGCAAAGGGTAACCCTCCTAGAATAAAATTAAGGTTAGGATTCTTCAAAGCACAATTTCTAAAATATGTACGAATTTTTTGATTCCAATCACTCCCTCCTGGCTAGAAAGAACTCGCTCCAGCAAGAGTCCTCAAGGCATCCAGCGATGAGGGAGGCGATGACACCGATGGTGAAGGCAACAATGGTAACAAAGGATGCAGAAGAGGGCGATCGGTGAGGGGAACAACAAAGAGTGACGAGAGAGGGGAGATCAGGCTCTTTCATCGTCCAGTAGAGCACTCTTCATCCTCGATGCTGGCATGTGAAAGGAAAGGGGTAGAGGCGGGAGAGGGCCAGAGGAACGGGGACACCAAGGCCTTGAGATGAAAGATGGCAGTCTCAGCGAGCAGGGAGAAGGAAAGGAGGCAATTGCAGGCATGGCAGTCACAGTCCCATCCAGGTCACGCTGGCGATGGTTGGTGCCAGAGGTGGAGGGGGTGTCAGATTTGTTGTAGTAGGTCTTGGGCACGACAACACTACTCGGCGATGTCAAGTTGGTCAAGATGGCCCAATTCCTCAGGGCCTCAATCGGGTGGGAGCCTTGGAGCGACCGAACAAGGAAACTTGTTTTTCCCCTGGTTCCTTCCATGCTTAGAAGTCTCAATCAAGCAAAGGTTTGCATGCCCAAAAACTAACTAGTTTCAGTCTAGTTTTGGCAGTTTTGGCCAAAACTGACAGAACTAGCTACAAGTACTTTTTTTAAGTATTATTTGGGTGTTTATAATCATATTTTGATCATTCTTTATTTAAATGCAGTCTACAGAATATTATTTTCAATAATTGTTCCTTCTTTTTCTTGAGTTAAAAACAAAGTAGATAATGAATATAATCTTGACAAGCTGACGCATCCAAAAATGAATCCTTATTAGAACATATTGCATTGACCAAGTTGCAAATTAAATATAAGATATTTGAGGAGTAACATTGTTTAATAAAATAACAATATTCTTTATGTACATGCAAATTATAAAAAATAATTGCTTAATTCAATTTCAAAAGTATAAAAATTCAATGTACTTGTGACTTCTAGAAAATTAAAAAAAGATTTGAATGCATGAATGCACTCATACTAAAAGGCTTTAAAATTGGTAAATACACTATAATTGGACAAAACTTTGGCTTGTCTTCATAGACATCTACTTGTGAAAGCCTATGTTTGTGTGTGTTCAATCCCCATTGATTATACACTTTGAGAGATTTGGGGCACTGATACAAGGCTAAGAAACTAGAATAACATATTTTAGTTAGCTTTTTAGGTGAGGTCTTAGGTAGTTACAAATGGTATTAGAGCAACCTAACATATGACCTATATGAACTAGGAGATACTATAGCATGAGTACTTCCAGAGCTGACCATAAGTCAATCATGGTGTCCATGATTGAATGACCAGATATGGACCCTTAGCCTAGTAAGAATGCCAAGGTTTAAATGGGAGTAGCATGTGAGTGCCCATATTAGTGTTGGTTCCACATCAACTATGTATTGAAAGATCTTGAATATTTTATAGAACCAAAGAACCTAAATAACACCTTCCAAGTAGCCTTTTTGGATGAGATCCTAAATCGTGATAAAAAAAGAAACAAAAAGGGAAGAGATGTGCAAATACAAGTAGCCAGTGCATGGAAGAAGAAAATAAGGAGTGGGAAGACATGATCACGTGCACTCTTGGTCAACTGGCACGGAGACCTTGTGCATGGAGACAATGCCAGTTGACTGCATATAATCTCTTCCCATTCCTTATTTTTTTTCTTCCACATGCCCACTACCCTTATCCACATGTCTCTTCCCTTTTATTTCTTTCTTTTCTATTTATTTATTTCCTTTGCATGTGGATATGGTGACTCCATGATCCTTCTCTGCATCGTAGATGTCTCCATCTCTCCACTTTCTCTCTCTTTCCCTCTCTCACTCCACCTTGTGTGCAAGCATACCAGAGCATCTTTTCTATGGCACTATCAAGCATCTTCCTGATGACACCATTGAGCATCTCCCTTGACACCACCGACCACCTCCCAAATGATGTCATTGAGCATTTCCTCTCATAACATTGCTGGGCATCATCATCGTCACTTTGTAGTGCATCCCTTGTGACGCTACTGAGTGTTTCTATTACCATTGATGATCTGTACAAGGATTCTATCTCCCCTCCATCTCTCTCTATCTCCAATAACATTTCTCAATTCATATGTAGGATCAGACCATCCTCCTTTTTCTCTCTTAGATGCAAAGGCTAAGACCCATTATCTTAGAGGAGAATCAGTCTTAAGGGATGACTACATGATATCTATCTTGTAATTTATAGGTTAGATCTCCAGATCGATGCTTGAATTAGGGGATAGATAGGATCCCTGGATGCTAGGCTAGGCTCAGGGATGTGTGCCAGGATCTGTGCTCAATCATATAGATGTAGAGCCACTGATTTGTGGATCTAGGATCATAGCCATGATCCAAAGTCCTCCGTATATGCAAAAGTGAAGGAAAGATTAGGTTGTAGAGGTTGTACTTTAGGATTTTGAAGAGAAACTTAATGATTGCTATATTGTCTTACGTCATGCAGGTGGAGAACTTTCTAAACTTTTTCAATATATAACTGTAACCTCACCACCCTAGCATGTTTACTATGCATTTCATATGATCTGATTCAAAATTTACTTGGCCTAGTTTTTAAATGTGTTTGGAAAATAGCCATATTACTTGAAATCAAATTTTTAAAAAATATTTATAAACATTGCATGTTTGAATTAAATATTGTGTTTACCCTACATAAAGAAATGATTTTAAAATATTTATCAAGCATGAAATACTCAACTTAAATATTATGTTTAGTTTCATTATTTTAATTTGTTTGTTTTAAAAGTGACTTCATAATTTAAGGAAAATGTGAAAGTGAAAATTTTCACTTCCAAAATTTTCAAAAGTAACTTTATAAGCCAAGAATAGCTCCTCATATCACGCTTCCAACTCCATGATTTATTTTGTATCTTCTCTTGTTCCCTACCCTTACCATACCCTATCCCAAGATGTCAACCCCCCTGCCGGTGAGATATGGCACATTGACAAGGAGCATCAATTGACTTAGTCAATCTAGTAGGTCTTTCCTCTCCTCCATTCATCATTTCATCTCCTTCCTGTTGGGTGAGATCCTTCTCTTGCCTCGTTCGAAAAGTCAGGGTCCTATAGGATGTAGAAGGGAACAATCAAGGATGATAACAGGGAATTGCATGATGGGAGTGGTGTAGAAGGAGATGATCGAGAGTAGAGGATGAGAACCACCAACCCTCCCATAGCCTCCATCCAAAATCCAGCCACCAATCTTCTCAAGAAAGGCCACACTTGTCTCTTGAAATGAATGAACTCATAGCACTTGGGTCGGTTGTCCTCGGGCTCCTTGTTGCAGATGATGTTATAGCCTGGCTCACCAAAGTTGTGGAAGAGGGCTACAAGTGGGGTGCTCATCAGGAGACCATTGTTGAAGAGCTTGCAATGTGCCAGACCTGCATCGACTTCTTTGAGGATGTCTTGATGATGTCTAGGTGCTTCTTGGAGGTGGCATAGAGGTGCCCCACCTGCTGGTTCCTATAGAAGGGATCTAGGAGATCAGGTCAGGGGCTTTGGTGGGGTCGAGGGTTTCTTGGGGTTGAGGGTTGGGATCAAGGCTGGAGTCGTGAGTTGTTTCAAGCTTTCGCTTCCTTGCCATGGTGGAAGAAATGTAAAGAAGGTACCTAGGATTGGGGGCGAAGGGAAGAAAAGACAGGAGCTTATGTTTTCTTCATTCTCACCCTCAATCATTCCCTTCTACATCACAGAGATTATGGCATGCATGGATGCAAGGATTATTTTCTTGGTTAGGTTCCCTAGATTTCTTCAGTTACTTGCTTGGTTAGTTGCCTTAGATTTTCTTTTTTCCTTTTTCTATTCTTTCTAGTCAAGTTCAAGGAGACAAGAATCATGTTGCTTTTTCTTTTCTTTTTTCAGATGCATTCAGATCAATTCAATCGCAAAACTTATATAGGATAACACATGTATTATGGATTTAGAAAAATATAGAGTGGGTAAAGAATATCATAGAAGGATTTAAAAGGTGGAAAATATCTTTATAAATTATTTGAAAGAGAGATTCACATAGTCGGGTAGTAATACATTTGTGTTGCTTAGCACCTGTTAGTGATATGTAAACAGGTTTTAAAATCAGTTAACAGGCAAATCACAAGGCAATATAGTTCACATATGTACACATTTAAAACAAGCAAATAAAAAGGCTTACCAACCAATGCAACTAAATTCTATAGACAGAGAAAAACACACATATAATTAAGTAAAAATAAAGATGATAAGATATGGTTCCTACTTGACATCTTGTTCTGGAAAATATTTTCTAGGTTGCCTCTTCCTCTATTACTGAATAAGGCTCTAAAACACCTTTAGGATCCATTCTTTGGTGGATAAATATCATGGAAAGTTAGTAAACTTTTCCATTAACAACTTACCCATATCTAGGTAGGTAAGTTTTTCCATTGATAGCATTTATTCATGAAAAGGGAGGAAAGTCTTCCCCACCTAAAGATGGATAAATCATTTTCCCATCAACCCAAAAAAATAAGCTTTTTATTGTATTCCTAAAATACCCCTAACCATATATTAATAATATATAATATATTTATATTTATAATTAGTATATTATAATATAATATATATTATCTATATTATTATATATTGTTATATATTTTGTTATATATAATACAATCTAATACATTTATATATAATATAATACAATATTTAATATAAAATTTATAATCATATAATAATATGTTATTATACTAATATAATATATTATTATTTTGTTATAATTAAATTGTTATTTAAGATAATTTATCATTATTATATAATATATGATAATATTATATGATATTATATGATATATAATATTATAGTACATTATATATATCATATTATAGTAAAATAAAAATATTATTTATATTACATCATATATATAGCATATTAAATTATATATATTATAATATAAATTATAATGTATAATAGATATATTTATATAATAAATGGTATTATGAAAAATATAGATAGATCTTAGCAACTTATCCAGGAAAGTAGTAATACAAAAGACCATGGGTAATAGATTTCAAAGCCATTTTTCAATGTATAAAAGAACATAGATAATTATTTTCCTATCCAAATATTACTTGAAAAACACCTATTGAAGAAAATAAAGATTTCTAGGTAAATTATTTACCATCTGAAGAAAGGGCCTTTATAGTGCTTTCTCCTAAAACGTGGCTAATTTGTTGTCTTTGAAAGTTATTTTCTAATTCTAGATGATAAAGAGATAGGGTTATCGATAATGACTTGGGGTACTTTAGGCCTTTCCTAGATATTGTCAATCATTTATTAAGGATGATGTTGGAGAAGGTATGCCATGGAGATGGTCCGCTTTAAAAATCCTGTCCTATGTTCAATTGAAAACCATATTTAACTAATATATATTCTACTTGCTGCCGCCTAGATCGCCGTGGCCTGTAGCTCCTACGTGGCATCGATTGGTGGCTCTCCCGCCTGGTACCCAATGCGCATACCCGGTCCTACAAAAGAAGGAAGACCCGGGCCGGGGATCCCGACAGCGGCACTCCGACGGTCAAATCAGTGGACGATCAAGGAGAATAGATCCTCCTCGATGAATCCCGAAGTGGTCTCCACGCTTAAAGGTCTTGAGAAATGGAGTAAGGGCTAGGATTGAGAAGAAGGGCTTGAGCAGTGATGGCTGCAGCCACTGGAACTCTCCTGGGAAGTTCTGGTGTATTCCGGATGTCCTCCGAGCCTTGCTGAATTGCCTCCATTTTCTCGCTTACCTTTGCCGGAGGCCCCTTTGGATTTCTTATAGATGAGTGGCACCTCCAATGAGGTGCGGAGTTCTGGCTTGGCCCCCTCTGGGCGTTTCTCACGCAGATAAGGCGTAGGCCTGCTCTCCTTCCCCCCTCTAGAGGGGGAGCGTCTGCCATTGGCAGTGGAGCATGGAGTGCGCGTCCCTTTCGTGGCGAATACATGAGGTACGCCGCAGATCCTGACACTCCGACAGAGAACTGCTCATCTCTGGCATCGTCCCACCATGTTTGGGGAGACCTGGCAGAGCACCGATCTGAAGGAAGACACTACAGGGTCTGCATTCCCTGGAAAACCTTCTTCTGGGTGGTGCAGATGGTGGGTAGAGAGGCATAACGCCCCGAGTGGAGTGCCCTTCCCCAGATGGTGCCGACAACGGGTTGAGGGGTCTGACGCTCCGGCGGAATGCCCCTCCACAAGCGGCGTGCTCTGATGAAACGCCATCCCGCAGGGGTCACAGTCGGCGTGCCATGGAGGGGTGCTATTTCTCAGAGGTTCCAGGCAGCGTGCCTTAGCAGGGCACCACCCCTTATAAGTGTTAGCCTCTCCATGCCGTGCCTAAGATTTCTAGTGAGGGCGGTGGCGCCACCTGCCGACGTCACCCGCCCGTTTGCCCTAGGGGCGCTCGTGGAAGAGGCCGCGCTCACCTGAAAAAATTCATACCTAACTCCGGGAAAGAGGTTAACTTTGACTAGGGGCTCGAAAAGCGAGGGCATGACCTTAACCGAGGCTCAACCTCGAGGGAGCTACTTCGGCCAATTGGCCCGAAAAGCAAGGGCACGGCCTCAGCCGGGGCTCGACCTCGTGGGAGCCACTCCAGCCAAGGGGCTCGAAAAGCGGGGCTCAACCTCGAGGGAGCTCACTTTGGCCAGGGGCTCGAGAAGCGAGGGCACGACCTCGACCAGGGCTCGACCTCGAGGGAGCCATTTTAGCCAAGAGGCTCGAGAAGCGAGGGCACAATCTCGATCAGGGCTCGACCTCGTGGGAGCTCACTCCAGCCAAGGAGCCGGAAAAGCGAGGCACGACCTCGGCCGGGGCTTTGACCTCGAGGGAGCCACTTCGGCCAAGAGGCTCGAGAAGCAAGGGCACAACCTCGACCGAGGCTCAACCTCGTAAGAGCGACTCCAGCCAAGGGACCCGAAAAGCGGGGCACGACCTCGATCGGGGCTCGACCTCGAGGGCGCCACTTCGGCCAAGGGGCTCGAGAAGCGAGGACACGACCTCGACCGGGGCTCGACCTCGAGGGAGCCACTCCAGCCAAGAAGCTCGAGAAGCGAGCGCACAACCTCGGCCGGGGCTTGACCTCGAGGGAGCCACTCCAGCCAAAGGGGCTCTCTAGACGCTTCTCCCGGGGTCCGCGTCCAAGTGGCGTCTTTTGCCAGCATGGCCGCCAACTAGATTTGAGAGGGATTCCACATCAACAATCCTGCAATATCAGTTACCCCCCACTCTCGAGTTTCAACATGATGCAGCACTCAGGACGAAGGGAGTTATGGTGATGCTGACATGGAAAGGACAAATATCCAGTGCCATTAAATGCCACGATTGCCGATGATTCGCGGATCGTGCCTCGAAGCCAATGCGGGGATGCCGTGTCAGCAGGTCCAAGGAGGCATGATGATTGACGCCGGGCCCGAGACGATCTTCAACATGTCGAGGCGCCATTCCCAGCCGATCTTGACACGTGGCACGCATTCGGTGGTAAGAGGACCGAAAAGATGCACGGGTACTATCAGGCTGCTTTTGAAGAGGAAAACTTTTTCCAAACTCTCTTTCGAACCTTCGAGCTCGCAACAGAACCAGAGCCCTTTCTTTCCCAGTCCGACCCTTCTATCCGAGGCACCCAGGTCAGTTTCTCCTCTGTCTTCTTCTTCTCCATCGACCTGCACTGAGGGAGTCCCCTTTTTAAAGTCTAGGTTTCTCTCTGTTAGTATCTCCCTCTCCTTTGCTTTAGGATGGATCCGTCTGGCTGAAGACGCTTTCGCTCAAGGCAATCCAGCGAGGTAGGGCCCTCTCGGCCCAGGACCCCATCCTCCGATGAGGAGGATGATGTCCCCCTTAGCATCCATAGAGGTCCCCGGCCGACGAGGATCGTCATAGGTCAACCTAGGGCAACCCCTTCTCCTTCTGCTCCTCTTGTTTTTTCTGCTCTCATATCTTCTGCTGCTCCTATCCCTTCTGTTCCTTCTAGTGCGGCTGGTCCCTCTAGCATCGCCCTGGTGATGACTAAGGAGGACCTCTTGGCTCCGGGACACCTCCAAAATTCTGGACTCCGTCCGGCTTTCGATTTCGGGACCGGGGGAGAGGGTTACCTCCAATAGCCCAAGCCGGATTGCCTTGTACGAAAACTTCTTCCTCAGGGGTTCGTCTGCCTCTGCATCCTTTCTTCCTTTCTTCCTTAGTAATTTTCACCTAGTTCCAGCTTAACTCACCCCAAACACCGATAGGGTTATTTCCTGCTTCACTGTCCTCTGCCATTTTCATAGGATTGTTGCCCGTTTTTTTCCTCTTCAGGGCATTCTTCATCCTGAAACACCACCCGTCTAATGATGGGTGGTGGTTCGTGGCCCATCGCGGGGGCCATCAAATTTGAACTTCTTCCATCAAGGGATGGAAAAATAGATATTTCTTTGCCTCGATCGAAGAGGTCAACTGGGTCTGGAGTGACCCTGACCGTTCCTCGAACAGCAACTCCCAAGTGGAGGCCGCAGACCGGGAGGTGTACAACCAACTCGTCACCTCCCAGATTCCTCCCCTTCAAGACCTGCTGGCGAGCAAAACCTGTTCGAGGCCGAGGTCAGCCTAATTCATGCCTTTGGTGAGCCCCATAATATGTTTCTTTTCTCTGCTTGGATTCTTCTCAACTTTGAGGCTAATCAGCATTCTTCCTTCTCCGTAGGCATGAAGTTCACAATGGACCAAATCCGGAAGATGTCCCAGAAGACGAGCGCGTCCCCAAGGCCCAAGGAGGACCCATCAAAGAGGGCCCGCGACGAATCTAGACAGGGGCCCAGGGCAAGCTCATCGTCTGGTCAGAAGGAAAGGAGAACTGGGCCGTCCCCACCTCGTCTGAGGCACAGGCCCAACTCCCAGTCCGTGGGCCCAACACAAATGCCCGGGCCGGGCTGGCAACTTCCCTGCAGAGACCCAGAGATGGTTGAAGTGGAGGACGAGGCGATGATCGAGAGAAGACCGACAGCACCTCCAGCAGCAGGAGCAGTGACAACCCCGGCAACTGAGGTGCCCACGCAATCGCCCACTCCAGGACTGGTGACGGCCCCAGCGACAGCGGCACTCGGGGTGAAGCGAGTGTCCATTGTGGTCCCGCCGAACGTGATGGTTTTCCAGGACACCAGGTTGGTCGAGTGAATGGGGTTCGCCATCCAGCCGCGCGACTACCACGAGAGCGGCAAGCAACTGACGGTCGCCATCACGGGCATCCTTTCCCAACTCTTCACGATTAGTCTTCTACACTCAACTCCCTTTCATTACTATCTGCATTGTTTCTGCTGACGCTTCCGTTGTTGCAGATTTCCACCGACGTAATCCTCATCAGGGATTACTATGCTCAATGGGCCAAGCGGGGAGGCCTAGGAGAAGAGACACTTAGAGGCGCTGGATGCTAAGGCTCGGGGGCAAACGGAGAGGATCCAGGTCCTGGAGGAATGGACCAGGATCCTCCGATCAGAGGTGCCCGATGCGAAGGAGGCAGCGGCCAGAGCAAAGAGGCAGGCCAGGGACCTGGAGGCATCCTTGGCCACCGAGAAGAGCAAGGCCACCCGCCAAGCGAAAGAGTCCATCGCAAAGGTGGCATGCTTGGAGGGGCAATCCAAAACTCTCCAAGTGCGACTGGAGGCCGTGATGGCGAGGGCGTCAGCGGCGAAGAAGTTGCAGGCGACAGTGGCCTTGATGGAGGCCGCCAAGGAGGCTGCGGAAGCGGTGCCAAAGTTCAAAGCTTCGGTGGAGTTTGTCGAGGAGGTCCGGGAGGCGATCGTGGACTCCTTTATCAAGGGATTCATGGACTGCAAGTCGAAGGTGGCCCTGGCCTATCCCGGACAGGACTGGAAGCCACATCATCCCAGATCTCCCAGGTATCAGCACCAAGGGGGCAAGGGCTTCAACAAAAGGGGCCGAGGCGGTGCCCATCACTGCTGAACACCCCCCACACCGGCGGAGAGCCAAGAAAACGCCGGCGAGATCCACCGTCGTCCCGGCAAGGAGCCTGTGACATCGCCGCGATCTTTCTTCTTTGTTTTTATTTTTCTTTCTCTTTTTTCTTTTTTTTGACTCCTGCACTTTGGAGTTTTTTAGGGACTACTCGGCCTGTGGGGGGTTCTTTTTGCTATAAGAACTTCAATTCTTAATGAAATTTTAGTTTCTTCAATAAGTTCTCCACTTCTCTTCTTTCTCTTCTTTTTCTTTGCATAGAGATGGATTTTCACTGTAATTGTCAATCTTAAGGTCTCCCAGGTTTCGGCTTTTCCTTGCTAACCCCGAAGTTGGCAGGTGGCCAAAGGAACCTTAGGGATTCTGTGAACTATCTCCACCAGACCGGGAGATTCACTGAGGTGGCCAATCCCTTAAGGATTCCGAAGCTCCGGCTCTCCCTGCCCAATTCCAAGACTAGCAGGTGGCCGAAGAGGCCTCGGGGGTCCTAATGGGACTGGTCGCCAATCTTGGAGTCTCCAAAGTTCTAGCTCTTCCTACCAAATTCAAGAGTTGGCAGGCGGCCGGAGAAACCTCGGAGATTCTGTAAGTTATCCCTGTCGCACCGAGAAACTTGCAAGTTAGAGTGCAAGGCTTCGGGGGTTTCCCGGCTTGCCTTCGCCAGACCCAGAGTCTGATGGATTGAGTGCAGGGCTTCAAGAATTTCGATCCTACTATCGCCGATCTAGGAGCCCGATGGATAGGATGCAGGATTTCTGGAGTTTCCCGGCTTGCCATCGCTGAACTGAGAGTCCGATAAATGAAGTGCGGGGCTTCTGGAGTTTCCCGGCTGGCCGTCGCCGAACTGAGTCCGACGGATAGAGTGCGGGGCTTCTGGAGTTTTCCGGCTTGCCGTCGCCAAACTAAGAGTCCAATGGATAGAGTGCAGGGCTTCTGGAGTTTCCCGGCTTGGAAGTGCGGGGACTTCTGGAGTTTCCTAGCTTTGGAGTACAAGGCTTCAGGAGTTTCCCGGCTTTGGAGTGTGGGGCTTCAGAAGTTTCCTGACTTGGAAGTGCGGGGCTTCTGGAGTTTCCCGGCTTGTCATCGCTGAACTGAGAGTCCGACAGATAGAGTTCCTGCGTAGGTGAAGACAGTGTTACACCAAAAAGAAACTTTTGATTAATGAAAGAAAATATTGCATCATTGGTAGTATATCCTCAGATTACTAGCATTCCAAGTTCGTGGAAATTGGATGCCATCGAGTCCGGCGAGGTAGTAAGCTCCATGAGGAAGGGCTTTAACCACCTTGTAAGGACCTTCCCAGTTGGGGAAGAGCTTGCTACATTCTCCAGGCTGTGAGATTTTTGCACGTCATAGAACTGGATCACTTGGACGGAAGACTTTCGGTTTCACGTGGGAGTTGTAATATCGGGCCACCCGTTTCTGTAGGCTGCCATGCAGAGCCGAGCTTTGTCTCTTGTCTCTTCCAGGAGGTCCAGGTTGAGCAGAAGGTGGGCCGGGTTCTCAGCCTCGTCATATTGCTCTACCCGCAGTGTGGGCACTCATTTCTACTAGAATCACAACCTCAATGCCGATTGAAGGGTGTCTCGCCTATTACCATCCTAGACGTCGTATGATAGGCCCAAAGAATGCTAGGAAGTTCCTAAGCCCACCAGCCCTTGGCCTGGTCTAGCCTGGTATGGAGCCCTTGAAGGATGGCCCGATTGGTTACCTCCGCCTTCCCGTTGGTCTGAGAGTGAGCCACCGAGATGAAATGATGGCGGATGTTGAGATCAACACTGAACTCTTCAAATGCTTACTTATTGAATTGCCATCCATTATCGATGATGAAGTGGAGAAGTCCGAAACGACAAATGATCGACTTCCAGAGAAAAGATCTGGCCTTAGCTTCAGTGATTTGCGCCAATGGCTCGGCCTCGAACCACTTGGTAAATTAGTCGATGGCCACTATCAGATATCTCCATTGCGCGGATGCGGGGAAAGGGACCCAAGATGTCCATCCCCCACTGAGCGAACGGCCAAGGAGCGGAAGTTGGAAAAGCGGTGCAACCGGTTGATGCTGTATGTAAGCATGCCATTGGCAGTGGTCACACTTCTTTATGAGGTCAGCCTCGTCTTCCCTTATGGTCTCCCAGTAATATCCTTAGCGGAGGGCTTTGTACACCAGTGTCCTGCCCCTCACATGATTCCTGCATAGGCCTTCATGGATCTCCTGGAGCACAAAGGCTGCCTCTGAGAATCTCAAACACTTCAGGAGCGGGTACGAATAGGACCTTCGATAGAGCAGTCCATCCATCAACACAAAACGCGCAGCCTTATTCTTGAGACCGGCCTCTATGCGGTTCTCGAGCAGGGTACCATTAATGATGTATCTAACATAGCGATCCATCCAGCTAGGTTCAGGAGTGACTTGCTGCACCTCGCCAGACACTTCGTAACTAGGAGCCTGTAAGTATTCGATGTAGGCGCGTCCCAACGATGAGTCCCGCAGAGTTGCAAGCCTGGAGAGGGCATCGGCACGAACATTCCCCTTACAAGGAATGTGGGAGATGCTGAAGCACCGGAAACCTGTTGTACTCGAGCGTACCTACTCCAGATATTTTGCCATCTGAGGATCTCGGGCTTCGAACTCTCCCGAGACTTGACCCGCGACCAGTTGCGAGTCAATGAAGACTCTGAGGCTGGACACACCTAGCTCGCGAGATACCCTTAATCCCGTGAGTGCTTCATATTCGATCTGGTTGTTGGTAGCTTTGAACAGGAAGCGTAGCGCGCACTCGACCATAACCCGTTAAAATTAGCAAGGATGAGGCTAGCTCCACTTCCTCCCGTATTGGATGCGCCGTCCGCGTGGAGGACCCAAATCGCCTCGTCGAACAGTGGTTCCACGAGGTGCTCCAAGGAAGCCTCCTCTGCAAGGTTCCCGGTACCAATACCAGGAGCTATATCGGCGGGAGGCCGGTACGGTATGGTACGGTCCGTACCGTACCGACAAGCGTACCGATCCTTTTTTTAATATAAAAACATTCTCTCCCTTCCAAAAAAGTATTTAAAACATAAAAAGGACCTGAACCGGGCTGAACCGAGCCCATACCGGGGTGAACCGACCAATTCGTACCGGTACGGTACCGTACCATACCGGTACGGAAATCAATTTTTTTAAATTTTTTTAACAGTCCGGATGCCAGACCGTTTTAATAGGCTGAACCGTACCAGCTGCTAGCCGGTACGATACAGTATGCCCCGTACCGGGCGGTTCAGGACGGTACCGCGATCCCTGCTCCTTTGGCTCTTCACTCATATTGGCGCATTCCACCAGGAAGTCAACCAGCACCTGCACCTTTTGAGATGGCCTCGGGTGGTAAGTAATATCAAACTCACTAAGCTTCAACATCCATTTAGTCAAACGTTCAGATGTATCCGGATGGCTAAGCATAGTCCTTAGTGGCTGGTCGATAAGGACCGCGATCGGGTGGGCTTGAAAATATGACCTGAGACGTTGAGCAAACATAATGAGTGTGAAAATTAGTTTCGTGGAGTAAGTGTACCTGATCTCCGCATCCCGGAGGAGCTTGCTGGCATAGTACACCGGCCTCTGAACTCCGTCTCCGTCTGTGCAGACAAGCACTGAACTGACGGCCCCTGGGGAAACCGCCAGATATAGGAGTTCCTCCCCTTCTTCCAGCCTAGAGAGCAGCGGCGGCAATGCCAGGAACCTCTTCAACTCCTCGAAGGCTTCTCGGCACTCCTTTGTTCAAGGAAGTCATCCACCTTGCGCAGTGCCTTGAAGAAGGGCAGGCAATGGCCAGCAAAGCAAGAAATGAACTAGCTCAGGGCTGCGATCCGGCCGGTTAGGCACTGAACCTGCTTCTTCGAGGTAGGGTGTTCCATGTCGACGATCGCCTGGACCTTCTCAAGGTTGAGTTCGATCCCTCTCTGAGTAACCATGAAGTCCAAAAACTTCCCGGCTACCATACCGAAGGCGCACTTAGCTGGGTTCAACTTCATCTGATGGATACGAAGATTTTGGAAGGCTTCTGCTAGGTCCGCAACATGGTCTGACTCCGGCTTGCTCATAACGAGCATGTCGTCCACAAACTTGCATGTTGTGGCCGATTTAGTCTTTGAAGACCTTGTTGACCAAATGCTGGTATGTGACTCCAACGTTCTTCAGACCGAATGATATCATCTTGTAGCAGTACATCCCTCGATCTGTGATGAAGGTAAGTGTGCTCCTCGTCTTGCAGGTGCATACGAATCTGATAGTGCCCGGAGAATGCATCCATGAAGGTGAGTAGACAGTGCCCTGACGTAGCATCCACCAACTGGTCAATCTTTGGAAGGGAGAAGCTATCCTTTGGGCAAGCTCGATTAAGGTCAGTGTAGTCTACATAGATCCTTCACTTTCCATTGACCTTCTTGATCATGACTATATTCACCAGCCAGTTGGAATACTGGACTTCGCTGACGAAGCTGGTAGTGAGGAGCTTTTCCACCTCTTCATTGACTGCCTTCTGCCTTTCTAGGACGAAGCTCCTCTTCTTCTACCGGACTGGGCAACATTTCGGGTCGACGTTCAGCCTATGAGTGATGATGTCAGGAGGGATTCCCGGCATGTCCGCCACGGTCCCGGTGAAGACATCTGCATTCGCCCGGAAAAAACTTAGCAGGTGAGCCTTCTCGTCCTCCTGTAGCTAGGCTCCTATCTGTACCGTCTTCGATGGATCTGCACCAAGGGGGCATGACAGCAGGCGCTCGACTAGGCCACCCTTGGCATCCTACGCCCTTTGGTCAAGCTCAAAGGCGACTAAGTCCTTTTCAGTGCTTCTTGTGCCAGGGAATGCCTGTAGACAATGCTGAACCGACTAAAGGGTCCCCCCACATCTCTCTCACGCCGTAAGGAGTTGGGAACTGATCCAGGAGCAATTTTGTTGATATGACCGCATCGAGCAAATTGAGCCCGGGATGACCAAGAATCATATTGTAGGCTGAGGGAAGCCTAATAACCGTGAAGGTCATCATGACCTTGCTCTGCCGATATGGCGACCCAGCAGTGACTGGGAGAGTGATCTTCCCCTCGATCCCTACCAAATCTCTGGTAAAATCGACCAGGGGAGCATGTCCCAGCTTCAGCTGGGCAGGAGACAAATTCATCTTGAAAAGGGCATCATAAAAAAGAACATCAATCGAACTTTCACTATCGACCATAATCCATTTTACAGGATGCTTCGCTATCGTCATCTCGATGACGACAGCATCATTATTTACATTTTACATCCCGATCTCGCTTTCCCTCGCAAAGTACATTCTCAGACCCTTTCCCCATCCTGGTCCTTTTCGAGACGCGCTCTATCCCCCAGGATATCATACCTACTGGCTTCTCAGTAGACCGGTTGTCAACAGGAGGGAGAGCTACAAGCGCCTGAGATTCCGCCGAAGCTTTGCCCCTACGAATTTTCCGAGGTAGCCTCTTTTTATCAGATCTTCGATCTCCCTTAAGGTGGCAGCATTCCTCGGTGTCATAGCCGTGGTCGCGGTGGAACTGGCAATACTTCGACTTGTCGCGGCCACCGGATGGCTTTAGCGGGGGAGGGCGGTGCAGGTAGCGCTCGCCCTCAATCTCTATAAGAATCTTGGACCTTGAGACGAGAAGGTGTATCTTTCTTCCTGTATAGGGGCACTCTTTGGCTTCGAGCCCGTTCGAAGGTTCAGGGATACTTCGGTCCTATGCATCGCGAAGGTTTTTCCCTGGGGTTGCTTCTTCAGAGACCTCCCGTCTAGCTCCCTTCGGGTACGGTCCGCCTCCTCTGCACGGATGTACTTGTGGACCCGGAGGAGGAGCTCAGAGTAAGTCTTCGAAGGCTTCTTGTCCAGGGAGTAGCTGAGACGGAGGTTCTTAGCCCTCTCTTCAGTGCCAACATGGCAATGGGCTCGTCTAAATTGTAGATCTCTAGGATAGTAGTTTTGAAGCGGGATACGTAGTCCCGCAAGGACTCATGATCCTGTTGCCGGACGAAGAAAAGCCTGTCAACTTCTCATGGCACCTTCCAACAAGCATCGAAGTGCGCCACGAACTTCTTCTCTAGCTGCGCAAAGGAGTTAATGCTCTCAGGCTCGAGACGGGTGTACCAACTCGAGCAGCTTTCCGAAGAGTAGCCGAGAAGGTAATGTAGAGGAGGGCATCAATCGCCCCCTGGACTCTCATGAGGGCCTTGTAGCTCTCCAGGTGGTCGAGGTCGATGGTCCCATCGTAGGGATCCACCTGAGGTATGCAAAACCGATTGGGGATCAGTTTCTTTTGGATTTCTCGGGAGAGGGGGACAGGTGTCATAGCCCACTAGCTCACGTAGGAGCCTGTAGGTTGGCAAACTGGCGGGACAGCTCAGCCTGCTTGCGCTCTTGTTCCTCCAAGCGTCTATCAGCTGACACTTAATAGCCTCGTCAATGAAACCTTCCACTGAGGCTGTCGGAGGAGAAGACAAGGGTCGGAGAAGATCGTGCCAGGGGGCCTTGCCTTGACGGTGCTTGCGACACCTGGAGGCGACGTGGTTGGAGACCGGAGACCGACGCTCTCAATCGGTCGACCCACTCCACTGCCTCTTCCTTAGGATCTGAAGGCTTCCTCGATGATCAAATGTGGCACGGGATGCGATGGCCTTCCTTGGAAGGATCGCAAACTACTGCGATATCCGGTGACCTGAGCCGCGAGAGTTTCTAACTACTGCGGATTGCTAGGGACTGGTGCTAATGATGCAGCTGCCGCACCGCCGTGGTCAGGATTTGGACCTACTGGATGAGCGCGGCGAACTAGGGATCTGCTGGAGGTGGCGATGGCAGAGCGGGGAGCTCCCACTCCGGACTGCGTGGGTCTCCATGGGATCCCCATGCAACTAATGGAAGCTTCCCATGCACGCGTCACCACCATGTTACCGACGAAACCATTCTGATGACAAGAGACTGGCTCAATGCGAGACCATCGCCCCCTACCTGGCACGCCAATCTGTTATCGCCTAGATCGCCGTGGCCCGCAGCTCCTGCATGATGTCGATTGGTGGCTCTCCCGCCTGGCACCCAACGCGCGTACCCGATCCTGCCAAAGAAGGGAGACCTGGGCCGGGGATCCCGATGGGGGCACTCCGACGGTCAAGTCAATGGACGATCAAGGAAAACAAATCCTCCTCGATGGATCCTGAAGTGGTCTCCACGCTCAGAGGTCTTGAAAAATGGAGTAAGGGTTAGGATTGAGAAGAAGGGCTTGAGCAGTGATGGCTACAGCCGCTGGAACTCTCTTTTGGGAGTTCTGGTGTATTCCGGATAGCATCCGAGCCTTGTTGAATTGCCTATCCTTTTCTTGCTTACCTTTGCCAGAGACCTCTTTGGGTTTCTTATAGATAAGTGGCACCTCCAGTGAGGTGCGGAGTTCTAGCTTTGCTCCCTCTGGGCATTTCTCACGCGGGTGAGGCGTAGGCCTACTCTCATTCCCCACTTTAGAGGGGGAGCGTCTGCCACTGACAGTGGAGCATGGAGGAGTGCGCATCCCTTTCATGGCAGGTACATGAGGTACGCCGCGGATCTTGACACTCCGACAGAGCACTGCCCTTCTCTGGCATCGCCCTACCACGTTTAAGGAGACCTGGCAAAGCACCGGTTTGGAGGCAAACCCTACAGGATCTGAATTTCCTGGCGAACCTTCTTTTAGGTGATGCAGATGTGGGTAGAGGGGCACAACGCCCCGAGCGGAGTGCCCTTTCCCAGGTGGTGTCGACAGCAGGCTGAGGAGTCTGATGCTCTAGCGGGACGCCCCTCCATAGGCGGCGTGCTTTAACGAAATGCCATCCCACAGGGATCACAGTCGGCGTGGCACGGAGGGGTGCCATTCTCAGAGTTCCAGGCAGCGTGCCTTAGCAGGGCACCGCCCCTAGGGGTATCAGCCTCCCCACGCCGTGCCAGGATCTAATGAGGATGGTGGTGGCCACCTACCGACATCACCACCCATCTGCCCTGGGGCGCTGTGGGAGAGGCCGCGCGCACCTGAAAAAATTCATACCTAACTCCGGGAAAAAGGTTCTTTGACCGGGGGGATCGACCTTGCACAGGGGAGCGTGATCCCGGTCGAGGGCTTGACCTCGAGAGAGCCCACTTCGACTAGGGGCTCGAGAAGCAAGAGCACGACCTCGACCAGGGCTCGACCTTGAGGGAGCCACTTCGACCAAGGAGCCCGAGAAGCGAGGGCACGACCTCGACTGAGGCTTGACCTCGTGGGAGCCACTCCAGCTAAGGGGCTCGAAAAGCAGGACACGACCTCGGCCGGGGCTTGACCTCGAGGGAGTCCACTTCGACCAGGGGCTCGAGAAGCGAGGGCACGACCTCGACCGGAGCTCGATCTTGAGGGAGCCACTTCAGCCAAGGGACTCGAGAAGCAAGGGCACGACCTTGGCCGAGGCTCGACCTCGTGAGAGCTCACTCCAGCTAAGGGCCCGAAAAGTAGGGCACGATCTCAACTGGGGCTCGACCTCAAGGGAGCCACTTCTGCCAAGGGGCTCGAGAAGCGAGGGCACGATCTCGACTGGGGCTCGACTTCGAGGAAGCCACTTTGGCTAAGAGGCTCGAGAAGCGAGGGCACGACCTCGACCTCGTAGGAGCCACTCCAGCCAAGGGCCCCGATAAGCGGGGCACGACCTCGACCGGGGCTCGACTTCGAGAGAGCCACTTTAGCCAAGGGCCCGAGAAGTGA
Organism: Areca catechu; assembly: GCA_021397845.1. NCBI lineage: Eukaryota > Viridiplantae > Streptophyta > Magnoliopsida > Arecales > Arecaceae > Areca > Areca catechu. Next base: position 128,996,130 of record CM038052.1, on the reverse strand, counting down.
GGACATGACCTCGACCGGGACTCAACCTCGAGGTAGCCACTACAACCAAGGGGCCCAAAAAGCGAGGGCACAACTTCGACCGGGGCTCGACTTCGAGGGAGCCACTTCAGCCAAAGGGACTCTCCAGACGCTTCTCTCAGGATCCGCGTCAAGTGGCGTCTTCTGCCAGCATGGCCGCCAGCTAAATTTGAGAGGGATTCCACGTCAATGATCCTGCCATATCACTACTCTTACTTGATTTTGTTGTAGATTGCATTTGTAACACTTAAATGCATAGTAAAAATGCATTGGTATTGTTCATAACTTCCATTTGTAGGCTCACAGTACTTCTAAAATATCATAAAGATTTGGTCCGTCTAACTTGTATTGTACTTTAATTTGTTTTTTTTAATAGATGGTAGAACGTATACATGTAAACATGAATTAATCTAAGAATGAAAATGATGTGGTTAAGGTGGGTGTGATGGTGTATGGAAAACAGAGAATGAACAAATGTTCATTTCTTTGTGAAACAAGTTCTCAAGGAGAACAAACCGACAACACTTTTCTTGAAGCAAGTTCAGTCAATTGAGGACATTCCAAACAGACTTTGATAAGTTGATAAAAGAGGATGGATTGGTTACAACTCATTAACAAGAAAGGTGACCGCAAAGGATGAAGTCTGGCAAAGGTTAAATAAGGTAAACCTAAAATAAGAAGGCTTTAAGTTTTTATTTTAATATTTCAATTTAGAAGATATTATTGTTAAATTTATTCAAATTATGATGTATGGTAATTTTTCTCTGTAAATAAATTTGCAAGGAAATTTTCAAAAGAAAGGATGTCCTATTTCTAAAAAGTTGTGCATGATATTTGGGATACTATGACCTGTGGTCATTTGTTACATCCTTCAACTAAAAGTCCCTAAGACACTAATGATCAAGAGGACATTGGAGAGAATAATTTGAGGATCACTTGATGGTGAAGTTAATCTACTTACTGTTGCCGAAGTCGCTCTATCACCCCCATCAGGATAGCATCAAGGAAAGAAAGCCAACTTTTGTTCAGATCTAGTTAATGCACCGACACCTTTAGTGAATAAGGAGAAACAAGAAACATGCTCAGCGAAGAAAATGGCATGCTCATCTAGCATAGTTGATTCTTTGGCTACATCAGACTCACCACATACAAATTTTCAAAAGAATCTTGCAAATATTGAATGACTCTCAATTGTAGATTGGTTGAGTTATTGAAAGGTAGTGAAGAAATTTCGTGAGGACCTAGTTATGATGGATCCATCCAAGAGATGCCAGACGAGAGGAGGATTGATTGGCTGAAAATCTTTAGTGAAGATGCTAGATGTGATTAGTTTTTGCTGGGCTATGGTTAAGGTTTGATTGATAGTTTTTTGTGAGGACTTGTTTAGTCATGTGTTTGCGGAGTCGTAGATTTTATGAATGCTATATTGAACCTATGATATGGCAATTTTTTTAAAGTTTAGTTTGGTTCCTTTAATTAATGTGGCTGTTATGGATGTTTTGATTGATGTTCTTTACATACAATATATTATATGATCTTATGGATACCATTTTGTACATGCTGGATCATGTATTAAATATTTAGAAATGATATTTGATAAATTAGTAAATATCTATTATGGTTGGAGTAATATCACGAATAAATATTTGAGGTTGGAATAGCATTAAGTCATTTTTTGCCATATTTATTTTAATGTTTTATAATCATCTTGGAATGGGATATTGCTATTCCTAATTTGATAGGAAGCACTTAGATCATTGTTGTAGTTGAAAAGATGGCATCCAATAGCTACAACTCAAACTCACCCGATGAGTTTGATTCTGACATGAATGGTGGGTCATAGGTGATACTATTATTGTAGCAATGCTAAGTATTATAAAAACCATTTATGCAAGCAACCTTGTAGAACCTCTCGCTTGACAGGGCGTAAGTAGCTTAAGTATTTAAAGGTCATCTAGATAGATATTATGATTCTTTCAAAATGGAGCCACATGTTTTATAGATTTCTGCAATTTATCGAAGGAGCAACAACTTTTGAAAAATTCTTTTTTTTTTTGTTGTTGTAAAGAAGTAGGGTACAATATTGTTAACAACGATATCCCATAATGAGCAAAATCGAGTAATGGCAGAGAGAAGATTCAACACTTGAGGAAAACCACATCTCAAGACTTCAACAAAGCTCTTAGACAAATATGTCACCTTGGCAAGGAGTTAATTGCTCCCCCTTCTTTCAATACAACTCCACTTAAGATTCAATTAAATCCTAAATATTATCCATATATTAGGGTAATTCAGCGGGTGTTTAGTTGGAGCAAATGGGGCCTAGGATGAGAATGGGAATGATGGCTCTCATTCTAACCATTTGATTGGGAGAAATTCCATTTCGATTCCAATTCCAAAGAAGAATGGGAAAGTTCAATCCCCACAACCCAATCCAGGCTCTCCCCCATGAATTCAAATCTCATTCCACCATTTAAAATATTAATTTTCAAAAATGCACGACTGCAGACTTTCTTTCTCACCCTCCGACAACATCTTCTTCAAACGGTGTCAATATCCTGTGGACCCTCCTTGCCTAGCTCCAATCCCCAATTCTGGGCTTTCCTCTTTTGCTCCACCACCAAGCTCCACGTCTTCACATTCAAGCTCAAGAAAAGACCAAATCCTCACCGGCGAAGCCCAATGTTGCTTCTCTAGCACCATTGGCAGTTTTTGCGAAGCGGCATCAAAGCAAGCTTCATATCAAATTCAAAGTAGACGAGGTGCCGATCGTGTAGCTTTTCACATGAGACAACAGCTCTACAACCTCCAATAGCAACTGGTTGGGGAAATTCCACGCAAACAACAGCTCATTGGAATCAAAAGAGAAGAGAGTAACCAAGGAAGTAATTCAAAAGTATCTGAATAAGATTAAGTTGCTCTACATTACGGTTTCGAAGAGCTATGGTGAGAAGCTCCAGTTCTCTGGTCACCTAGCTCCAATAGTGCCTTCAAGGTGAGTACCTCCAAAGCTGATGGAGAAAGGAGATTTGTGACAAAACGGCGGCGGGAGTCACATTTAAGAATCAAAAGGTGCAGGGGGTATTCCAGCAGGGTTAAGGGTGGATGCCAATTATTTGGAAAGAGCCAATCGGCCTCATCAGCAATGGCTGCTGATGCAGGACGGTTACGATGCGGTGTAGAATGATTCAATTTTAGCTTAGATGATTTAGAGAGCAATTAACATAATAAATTGAAGAGAGTAAAGAAGGCAATTAACCACTTACCCGCAATCAGCTCCACAAGCTATAAAGAATAAGGACCCGACGGCTAAGAAACCATCTAAGATCAGGCTATTCCATGCTTCAATTACCAAATCCAATGATAAAAGGATTGGTTAATTACCCCAACGGAAATTCACTTTAAATCGAGATGGATATGCTGCTCGATCACTCCGATTTCGCAGTAGGATGAAGATCAGGACTCCAAATTTCAGATCCACCATCAGATCTTGGTTCGGAAGCAAAAGATCCATCCTCTAAGGTCCTTGAACACCTGGGATCTGCAAAGAAGGCAGCAAACAAAACTTAAGATTGACGTAATTCAGATTCGAAATGGAAAAACGAAAGGTTGGATGCGAAAAGCTAGAAGAATATCGGTAGCAATTGTCGAATCCGGCAGAACCTCCACTCAAGGACCTCACCGCCTTGAGCTCTCAAGGACCTCTCTGTCTTGAGCTCTTAAGGACCTCCCCGCCCTTAGAGAAAATCACTAAGTCTATCCAGCTTTATACAAAAAAGACAGCATTTCATTTCATAAATCAATAATCAATAATTACAAAGGGTATGGGGTCCTATTTATAAAGTTCTTCACACATGAAGATATCATAGGAATCTTTTAAATTTAAATTACATTTAAATTCAAACACTTCTTGAATTTGAAATTTGAATTGACTTGGACGATAACTTGAGAAAATGTGCGAAAAAATGGCACGCTCCTTGATGCTAATCCTTCTTCATTTGGCGCTAATTTTCTTCTTATTCTCAATTGGCGTCTCATCTCCTTGATCGGCAACATGGGATAAGAAACATTTGAATTTGAACCCTCCACTTGAATTTGAAAAAGATTTGCTTAATCCTCCCTTGATACTTGGATAAGACTCCATTTGAAATTTAGATGTAGTAGACAACTCCACTTATCTTGGACTCCATTTGAAAATTTAGATGTCGTAGATAACTTCACTTATCTTGGACTCTTCCTTCCATTTAATTTTGAATAGATCATAGGTCGACATCATCTAGAGTGGGCGACAAAAATGAGGGGGGGGCGCCAAATAAGAAGCAGAGTCCTGCTTTACTCCTCTCAATTTAGCGCCTCCTTGAAATCTCAAATGGGCAATGAAAAATGGGATGGGGCGCCTCCTTTGGATAAAGATGGATTTTGAATGTTGTCCCAATGTCTGGATATCTGGATGTCCTGATGTCTGAGTATCTGGATGTCTGAATGTCAATGAAAATTGGACAACCCCTTTTTTACCTAGAATTGATCTATCAAGGTAATGACGACTTGAGTCTTGGGTACCTATGACACCCCTTAACTTATTCAAACACTAATTACATGACTCAAACTACACAATTCATCAAACAAAGCAAATTAATACTATTTACAAGACTCTTAAACCAATTGATGGATTCAATGGACTCAATTGGTAACCCAACAATCCTAATGACCAAATTACACTCAATTTGATCAATTACAACTCAATTTGACCTAATTACAACTCAAAATAACTGGGACTCGAGTGTTCTTTGTGAAGAACACATGGACTTGATCATTGGTGATCTAAATTGAATTGAAAAAGGTTTGCTTCCTCTTCCCAGCTCGTGTCCTCACCAATTCTCTCGGGGTGGAAGAAACTCGATCCCGTCGAGTATGGGTCAATTCGGCTCTGGTAATGTTCTGGCAAGTCAGGGTTCAACTTTTGAAGATCCTCTCTAGTGATCTAAGAATCCTCAGACTCGGGTCTCCCTTGCCAACGAACCAGATATCTTTGGTAGTTCTTATTTCTAGTAGTTATGATCTTATCATCCATGATCTGCTCAATCTTTTCTCTCCTCTCTAGTAATTTGGCTAGTGGACATTCTGGGATAGGGTCACTCTCAAAGGTGGGATCAGGCTCAAATGGCTCACTAGGTATCACCATTGGTTCCTTAAACTCGACTAAATCAGATATATTGAAGGTCGGACTAATACCTAACTCAGATGGTAATTCTAGCATATAAGCATTAGGTCCAATGTTCTATATAATCCCATATGGTCCAGCACTACGGGCGTGTAGTTTTTTCATGGTTCCAACTGGAAACCGCTCAGGTCGTAACCTGATCATGACGAAGTCCCCTTCGTTAAACTCTTTAAATCTCTTATGTAAGTTAGCCTCATGCTCATATGATTCATTGCTCTTTTTAATTTTGTTACTAATTTCTTTATGCAATGCTTTGACATGTTGTGCAAATGACTTGGCTGATTCGAAAATGCGGGCATGCATGGGTAATGGAATCAAATCTAAAGGCTTTCGTGGCTTGTACGTATGTACAATTTCAAAAGGACTCTTACCAGTAGACCTATTGACTGAATTGTTATAAGCAAACTCAGCTCTAGACAGTAATAGGTCCCAATTGCTAGTATTATCCCCTACCAGACATCTTAACAAGTTTCCTAGACTTCGTTCGGTTTACTACCTCGGTCTGGCCATCAATTTAAGGATGATAAGTAGTAGAAAACTTCAGCTTAGTCCCTAACATATGCCAGAGGGTTTTCCAGAAATACTTGTGAACCGTACATCCCTATCAAATACAATTGTCTTGGATAAACCATGTAATCTGACCACCTCATCTAGGAAAAGTTTGGCGACTCTAGAGGCATCGAATGTTTGTGAACTAGGAATGAAATGCGCCATTTTGAAAAATCTGTCTACCATGACAAAGATGGAATCGTGTCGCCTCATGATTTTTGGTAAACCTAGAACAAAGTCCATACTTAGATCTTGCCAAGGGCAGTCGGGCACAGGCAAAGGGGTATAGAGGCCAGTGTTCTGTCTTTGCTGCTTCGTAACAGCACAAGTTCTACACCTAGCAACTATTTGTGCTACATTTCTCTTAAGACTTGGCCAGAAGAATTGGTCCTCCATTGCCAGAATAGTCTTATTTCTTCAAAATGTCCTGCTAAGCCTCTAGCATGGATCTCCCAAATCAGAAATTCCCTAAGGGATGTTCTAGGTATGCAAAGCTTATTTCCCTTAAAAAGATAACCATCTCGCAAAGTATAATCACTATCCAAACTAGATGGTCCTTGCTTGATTTTCTCATAGATTTTTCCAAAATCTGGACAAGACTCGTACTGGTCCTTGAGCTTGTCAAATCCAACAACCTCAGTATTGACACAATTCAACAACATTGATCGGCGACTAAGGGCATCTGCAACCTTATTTTCTAAACCAGCTCGATACTTCAACACGAAAGTATAAGACTGGAGATACTCTACCCACTTGACATGTCTTGGATTTAACAATTACGATGCGATGTAGGATGATTCAATTTTAGCTTAGATGATTTAGAGAGCAATGATCATAGTAAAGCAACTAACATAATAGATTGTAGAGAGTAAAGAAGGCAATTAACCACTTACCCGCAACCCGCTCCGCAAGCTATGAAGAATAAGGACCCGACGACTAGAAAACCATCTAAAATCAGGCTATTCCATGCTTCAATTACCAAATCCAATGAGAAAAGGATTGGTTACTTACCCCAATGGAGATTCACTTTGAATCAAGATGGATATGCTGCTCGGTCGCTCAGATTTCGCAGTAGGATGAAGATCAGGACTCCAGATTTCAGATCCACCGTCAGATCTTGGTTCGGAAGCAAAGGATCAGTCCTCTGAGGGCCTTGAATACCTGGGATTTGCAAAGAAGGCAGCAAACAAAACTTAAGATTGACATAATTCATATTCGAAATGGAAAAACAAAAGGTTGGATGCGAAGAGCTAGAAGAAGATCGGTAGCATGATCTTCTTGGAAAAAGGAGGTAAGGTGTCGCAGTTAGGTGTGGTATCCTCTATTTTCCTCTATTCAATAGCCCTAGCAATCTGCATCTCCAGCTTCTTGAATTTTTTATCAAAATCATTCGTTCTTGCAAGATATTGAACTTGAATACTGTCAGGAGTTGATTCTCCAGATGATGTCGAACGAGACCGTGGACGCTTCCCCTTATTCCGCTTCTTGGTGTGATGGTGAGATCGGTGATGATGCTTTGAATAGAACTGTTGACCTGAAGAATATTGATAAGATGTGTGTCTTCTTGGACTAAAATGTTTACTTACCTGGAGAGAAGGTTGCCGGCTAGTTCTTGATGCGACAGGTCGCAACGATTCCTTAGCAGCCATTTCTTGGAGGTTCTGCATTGCTACAGTGAGTGCTAATACTTTATCAAACAGAGTATTCAACTTTTCTTGATCCATATATTCAACAGGAGGAGGTTCCATCCTTCCGTCAAGAACGGGATCGTTCTTCTTTGAGAGATGGAGAATGTCCTCCGCAGGTAGATCTCTTTTCCTGGTCTTCACCATGCTTCCTTCCAGATTATTGAAACTCTTTTGCTGAGTTCCCCTACCTGGCGCGCCAATCTGTTGCGTCCAAACAAATTACAACAAGCTTGAATTAAAAGAGAAGTAGGGCGAGCCGATTTGGTCTAACTCTCAGTTATCATCTTGCAGGATCTGGGTGTTGTGGCAGCTTCTAAGCTTGTTAATGGCATCTGGACTAGAATAATTTGATCTGAAGGAAGGCTAAGCGAAGAATGGCCAAAAAGATCCCCCTCATCATAATCAGGGGTATTTATAGGCCATGAATCCAACCGCTTACAACTGGCATCCAGCTGTTAAGTGGTTAATTTAAGATAAATGAACGTGCAGCGAAAGGTCATCCATAATTAATCAGCTCCTTTTTCTTATGTCAAATGATATCTGCATTACTAGAAATATTAATTGGCTTTACCTTTTCTGAATAATCTTATACTTGCTGAGCGTCAATCGACCTAATGTCTCATGGATATTGATCATACTTATGCCTATAGAGCATTGATCGATTTTACGCCTCACGAGCGCTGATCATATTTATGCCTATCGGGAATTGATCGGCTTTACGCCTCATGAGCGCTGATCATACTTGTGCCTATCGGGAATTGATCGGCTTTACGCCTCATGGGCGCTGATCATACTTGTGCCTATCGGGCATTGATCGGCTCTACGTCTCATGGACGCTAATCATACTTATGCCTATCGGGCATTGATCTGCTCTACGTCTCATGGGCGCTGATCATATTTGTGCCTATTGGGCATTGATCAACCAAATTCAAATCTTTGACAAGTGAGCATAGACAAACCAATCAGAGTAAACTTGTCGTATCCCAATATTTCCTAATTTCATATAGATTAGATAAAATTCATCTCCAATGCAAGTTTTCAGGGCAACGTGTTTGATCCTCACTGTGATTTCAGTTGACATGAAAAAAACATCAGAAGACTTAAGTTCAATTCAAACACAGATTTAGTCAACAAAGAATTACTGAAAAACAATACATTAAAAACTTCCAACGAACTCCATAAAGTGGGGCACCTACATATGGAGAAAATTCAGAAGAAATGCCGAAACTAATCGATGGGAACAAACAAACATGAATGAAAAATCCACTTACCCCATCAGATTTACCCTGAGATTGACCTTGAGCTGCACAAAGAGATCATAGAGCTGCCCCAGATCAGCGGCGTTGCCGTGCGAGTAAAGCACTGTGAGGCGGGCACAGGGGTTCCTCAAATAGAAGGCTACTACCTTGTTCCCACGCTTCGTGTCCAACACCACAACATCCATTGAATGATCCCGGGCAATCCCCGAGGCCACCAGCCGTCCACCATCGTCCTTCTTGACAGTGTAGGTAGGTGGGTCGGGCGGGAAGAAGGCGAATTTCGCCGCCAGACTCGAAACCGAGCACCCCGATAGCATCGAGATCGATCCAACTCATTGACAGAGAAGAATTTTCATATGAAAATAGGACTAAGGAAGGAAAATCCTGAACAAAAATCCCACCTTTTCCACTTTTCCCCTTTTGCTGAGGCGACCAAAATCTCTAGGGTTTTGTTCTGAGAAAGGGGTTTGAAAAATGGGATTCAAAGAGGAACCGAATGGAAGAACCAAGGAATCACCTTTCTTAGAAAAGCTGATGACTTTAGGGTTTTACTAGGGTTTTACGTAGAGAAGCAGAGAGATTTGTTGAAAGGAGTGGAGGACGGGGAAGTTGGTCTCCTATTTGAGCAGGAGATGGAGTGGTTTTGAGCACTTTTCACAGATTTCTTGGAAAGGGACCGGAGCTAAAATGGAATACAGAGAAGGTGAAGTAGGTTTATTGGCAGCTATCTATCCATGGCCTGGATGTAGAAACAGAGAGTGAAACAGACGAGACCCTGGAAGAAGGGTGGGATGGAGATGTTGGTGTTTTTCTCCTCTCCTCTTCTTTTTTATTTTTAATCTTTCACCTTTATCGAGTTTAGATTCTGGATAAAGTAGGCCTAGGTGGGGGAGGAAGTTTAGGAGTTCATGGCTTTAGGTTGCCTTTCCTCTCTCTCTATATACACGAAGTTAGGTGTGGGCCGTCTTCTTTAAGGATTCCTGGATGTGGCTTTGGGATTTTAGGGTTTTCAAGTCCCTTTCTCTCTTTTCTTCTTTGGGAAAAGCTTGTGGGCTAGAAAGTTTTGCTTTCATTTGCCAATTCGGACGCTTGCATTTGTTTTGTGGTTGGGAGGAGTGAGGCAGAGAGAGATAGGCGCTTGGATGTAAGATTGAGGTTGGTATTATGGGGACGTGTGAGAAAGACTGCAACTTTTGAACAGTGAACAGAGTTTTAGTCTCATGTGGTCACCCATTTTTTTTTGAAAAAAAAAAAGAAAAGTTTCAGTGTCATGTGGCCACCCGTGTGCGTGAGACCACCAAATAAGACAACCCTATCATGAAAACAAAATGAGTTTAGGTGGGACCCACATGATGTCTCCTAGTGCCCGGGTCCCATATGGTATGCTCAATTGTCCTGGCTGCCTGCTTCTGTTTTATGTCCTTGCGTGTTTGCAGCATCGGTCACAATTGGCTTATAGTATGTCATTTTTGCTTTTAATTAGCGGTTGATCTTTCCTGTCTCCATAAAAAATTAGTGGTTGATCTTTTCTGCCTGTGTTTGTAAGCGATATTTAGAGTTAGGCGTGAAGAGTAATTCTTTGTACACATACAATGGGCTGTGGTATAAAAAATCCAACATGGAATACAAGGTACATCATGATTGGAACATGTTGTGTTTATATGCTATAACTAAGTTTCCATCCTTTCAATGTCAAATCATAATAATAAATGAAGATGTACATGGGATATCAGAATTGATCGGTATTAAATATGTTATCTAATCAAAATTTTAGAATTTATAGGATGAAAATGCACTCTCTCCAAAATGATCCTTTTTTTTCTCATTCTTTACTTGGTGCCAAATTATTTTTGAAACTTTCCATTTATCATCTTCTTCCTCCTTCCATTCTTTTCTCTCTCTTCGTTCTCCTTCCTTTCCTCGTCTAAGTGCCAATTGTCCGATAGCTCTATTTTTCTATCATTACTCCACGAAACAACTGGATGCCATCAAGAAGTAAATATTTTTTTAAATTAACCTAGTTCTTGGAGTAGGTTACTCCGGTTGTTAATTTTTAAACTACTTCTTGGAGTAGTTTCCATTCCTTTCGCTGCACGTTCATTTATCTTAAATTAACCACTTAACAGCTGGATGCCAGCTGAAACTACTCCAAGAAGTAGTTTTTAAACAACTGGATGCCTCTATAGATTGTTGGCAACAACGTCTTTTCTTAAATTGCTATGAAAACACATGACGAAGCCATCAAGAAGTAAAATTTTTTTTGATGCGGTTCCTTTATTACAGCACCATCTTTGATTGTTAAACCTAGTTAATGCATCTGGTATATTCACCATAACATAAATGCTCTCCTCGAAGTAATCATTTTACCCGACTCTATGATACCTAATGACCAGCTTATGACCTTCCCTGCCTGAATCCTACTTTTGCAATGGCGTATGATATTTTATGACCCGTTTATAATACCTGCTTGCCAATTATGATATTCTCTGCTCGAATTCAACCTTTATAATAACTTAAGATCACTTCCCGTGCCTTGATTATGATATCTGCTAGCCAACCTAAGGCATTCCCTACTTGAACCGGTCCTTTTTAACAGTGTAAGATGAACTATGATACCCCATCTCCAAAAAACTCCCCAAACCCTGCCTTTTTAGCTTCTTATGTCATGTCGTTCTAAAATACTCCACGAACCAACCATTTTCACATACTTTAACATCATGATATTCGATTATGACACCTCGTATATAGCTGATGACATCCTCCATCCCAAGTGCTCTAGGAACCAACATTTATGACAATATCGTGACATCCTATGTCCGATTTGACACCCAATGCCCTGATTATAACATCCGCTCACCAAAATACTCCCGTCCCAATCTCGTTCACTTACATATGATACCTATGTCCAATTCATGACATTCCCTACCTCAACTACCCCAGGAGCCAATATTTCACAATGTAATGACATCCTGTGGCCAGATCATGAACTCCGTGTCTAACTTTTGATATTCCCCGCCCCGACTACTCAAGCAATATAACATCTTACGGCCAAATTATGGCACCCCATGTCCAAGTTATGACATCCTCCATCTACTCCAGCAAGCAATCTTTTTCAGGATTTTATCATATACTATTGCTCAATTATGACACCCCATGTCGATTTATGACATCCTCTCGTCGAAATATTCCTTGAGCCAGCCTTTTTCACCTGCTTATTACTCCCAATGGCTAGCTTATAATACCCCATGTCATCAATATTTCAAAATACTCCCTGAACCATGGCTTTCCACGACCATATGATATCGCGCAGCCCGATTATGACTTTGTGTACATATGGCATCCCCCATTGAAACTACTCCAAGAACTAACCTTTTCCATAATATTATGACACCCTATAAGCCTGATTATAATACCCATATATTCACATTATGACATCTTCCGCCAAAACTACTCCATGAAGTTACCTTTTTTACAACCTTATTATGACACCCCCATAAGTGGACCTATCTCCACTTTATGACATCCTAGTCTTAACTACTCTAGGAGCCAGCCTTTTTCTCAACGTAATGACATCCTGCTACCAATTATGATATCCGTGCCCAGCTTATGACTTCCCTCAATCCGACTACTCTAGGAAGCGACTTTTTTTATAATTTTATCAGATACTATGGCCCAATTATGACACCCATAGCTACTTATTACATCCCTTCCTAAAATATTCCCTAAGCCAAACTTTTTCACCAGCTTATTACTCTTGGTGGCCAACTTATGATATTACATATCATTCCTTTTCCAAAATACTCCCTGAAATATGCCTTCTCATAACCCTATGATATCATGCAGCCCAATTATGGCACTCTCTATAGAGGTTATGACGTTCTTGCCCAAAATACTTTAGGAACCAATATTTTACAAAATATTACAACATCCTGCAGCCCGATTATGACACCCAGTGGTCCACATTATGACATCTTCCACCAGAAAATACTCCATTATCCAACCCTTTTCGCAATCTTATTTTGACTCCCCCTAACGACCCTATGTCCACTTTATGATCTCCCCATCCTAACTACTCCATGAGCCAACCTTTTTCTCAACATCATGATATCCTACTACCAACTTATGACACCCGATATCTAGCTTATGACTTCACTCCCCCCAACTACTTTAGGAACCGACCTTTTTCACTTATTATAACATCCTTCGCCCCGATTATCACATCCCGTATCCATCTTTATGACATCTCCTCTCCAAAATACTACCGAGCCAACCTCTTTCCACTATATAATGATATAATACATCCCCATTATCATATGTTATGGCCGATTTATGGCATCCCCTCATAAAATGCTTTTCGAAATAAATCTTTTAAAATTACTTCCTGACACCTCATCATCGGAAAATATTCCATGAACCAATCTTTTTCAAAACCTTATTACATCCTGTGACACTATTATTGACGAGTGAACTGTTTTTTAACGTGCCAGCTGGGAGAGTTTTTTGGGATCTCGGGCACGTGTAACCGATGTATATATATTGTATTCTCGTAAGAGGATGGTAGTTGTGTAACAAACTTCTTGGAATTAGAAATTCCTTTCTTCCATGAAAATTTCTCTATTTTCTTCTTCTTTTTCTCTTCTCCCGTTCTTTGTGTTCTTGATCATCACAGACCTGAATCCTACTGTGATCTTCAATAGAGATTGCTGGAAGATGGTCATCCACAACCTGGTGATACGCTTCTACAATTGCTTTGTTGATTAAAGCGTTTGTTCTTGATCGGGAACAAGGCTATTCTTGAGAGTTTTGGTTCGTCAAATCTGGTTGGATTTGGAATCTGTTGCCGATCTTACCGCAGTGGCCTGTAGCTCGTGAGCTGGTGCCAGTTCTCGGACTCTCTCACCCCGAGATCTCCAAGCTTCCGGACCTGCAAAATAAAGTTAGAGACCCAGGCCGGGAATTCCGGCAGGGGCACTCCAACGATCAAGTTAGAGAGTGGCAAGATGGAACAGGACCTCTAAGGCGGGTTCCCGAAGGATTCCCATGCTTAGAGGAGAAGTAGATGAAAGAAGTGTAGGGAAAAGAGGGATTGAAGCATGGCTTCCTGCGTTGGGTTCACCGAGCTCATGCCTGAGAACTTCTTGGGGGTCCCCGGATCGTTCTCTCGATGTTCTCTCCACCTTCCCCCCTTCCCTTTCCGTCCGCTTTCTCCATCCCTTTTATACCACCGGACCGCCTTCAGTCCACTCCCCACCTGGGAGCTCCACGAGATCTCTGGATCCTCTCCCCTCCTTCTCCTTCAAGCCCGGGAGTTAAGTGGCCGGCATGCCTCGTCCGTTGTGTGTCACGAAAGGGGGAAAGACTGGCAAGACCTTGGGCTAAGTGCGGAAGCTTTCCTTTCGGGGCGTTGATGGTGGGCTTCTAGCCATTTTAGGCTCCTGCCCGTAAGGATTTCATTCCTCGGTTGCGGGGCCCTGTTTAACTAATGTAAACGAGATTTCGCATATCACTGCAGGCCGTACTTGTGCACAGTACGGGGCAAGGCGCGCGTCGGCTCTAGTGGCGACCTCGTGGCCTGTGTCTCTGCCTCCCCAAGGCTTTACAGAGTAGGGTTGATTCAGCCGAGGTAGACCCGTCAGGGGGTGCCACCTGGCAGAGCAGGGGCTACTAGCATCGGCCGAGGTGGACCCCTCCTGGATGGACACCTGGCGGAGTGGCAGAGAGGTGCTCGACTTTGACCGAGGTGGACTTGTCTTGGACGCCACCTGGCGAAGGAGCAGGAGGGCCCGACTCGACCTCAACAGAGGTGACCCATCTTGGGGTGCCACCTGGCGAGGGAGCAAGGGGCCGCTAGTTTCAGCCAAGGTGGACCCCTCTTGGGTGGGCACCTGGTGGAGTGGCAGAGAGGTGCTTGACTTCGACCGAGGTGGATCCGTCTTGGGCGCCTCCTGGCGGAGGAGCAGGAGGGCCCGGCTCGACCTCGGTAGAGGTGGACCCATCTTTGGGTGCCACCTAGCGAGGGAGCAAAGGGGCCGCCAGCTGCGGTCGAGGTGGACCCCTCCTGGGTAGACACCTGGCGGAGTGGCAAAGAGGGCTCGACTTCGACCGAGGTGGACCCATCTTGGGGCGCCACCTGGCGAAGGAGCAGGAGGGCTCGGCTCGACCTCGGCAGTGGTGGACCCGTCTTGGGGTGCCACCTGGCGAGGGAGCAGGGGGCCGCCAGCTTCGGCCGAGGTGGACCCCTCCTGGGTGGATACTTGGCGGAGCGGCAGAGAGGTGCTCGACTTTGGCCGAGGTGGACTCGTCTTGGGGCACCACCTAGCGAAGGAGCGGGAGGGCCTGGCTCGACCTCGGTAGAGGTGGACCTGTCTTGGGGTGCCACCTGTGAGGGAGCAAGGGGCCGCCAGCTTCGGTCGAGGTGGATCCCTCCAGGATGGATACCTGGCAGAGCGTAGAGAGGTGCTCGACATCAGCTAAGGTGGAACCATCTTGGGGTGCCACCTAGCGAAGGAGCAGAATGGCCCGGCTCGACCTCGGTAGAGGTGACCCTTCTCGGGGTGCCACCTGGCGAGGGAGCAAGGGGCCGCCAGCTCCGATCGAGGTGGACCCCTCCTGGGTAGACACCTAGCGGAGTGGCAGAGAGGTGCTCGACTTCGGTCGAGGTGAACCCATCTTAGGGCGCCACCTGGCGGAGGAGCAGAGGGCCCGGCTTGACCTCGGTAGAGGTGGACCCGTCTTGGGGTGCCACCTAGTGAGGGAGCAGGGGGCCGCCAACTTCGATCGAGGTGGACCCCTCTTAGATGGACACCTAGCGGAGCGGTAGAGAGGTGCTCGACTTCGGCCGAGGTGGACCCGTCTTGGGGTGCCACCTGGCGAAGGAGTAGGAGGGCCCGACTCGACCTCGGTAGTGGTGGACCCGTCTTGGGGTGCCACCTGGCAAGGGAGCAGGGGGCCACCAGCTTCAGCCAAGGTGGACCCCTCCTGGGTGGACACCTGGCGGAGCGGCAGAGAGGTGCTCGACTTTGATCAAGGTGGACCCATCTTGGGCGCCACCTGGAGGAGGAGTGGGAGGGCCCGGCTCGACCTCGGCAGAGGTGGACCCGTCTTGGGTGCCACCTGGAGAGGGGCAAGGGGCCGCCATCTTCGACCGAGGTGGACCCCTCCTGGGTGGACACCTGGTGGAGTGGTAGAGAGGTGCTCGACTTCAGCCGAGGTGGACCCGTCTTGGGGCGCCACCTGGCGAAGAAGCAGGAGGGCCTGGCTCGACATCGGTAGAGGTGACCCATCTTGGGGTGCCACCTGGCGAGGTAGCAAAGGGCCGCCAGCTCCGGCCGAGGTAGACCCCTCCTGGGTGGACACCTGGCGGAGTGGCAGAGAGGTGCTCGACTTCGGCCGAGGTTGACCCGTCTTGGGGCACCACATGACGGAGGAGCAGGAGGGCCCCGGCTCGACCTCGACAGAGGTGGACCAGTCTTGGGATGCCACCTGGCGAGGGAGCAGGGGGCCGCCAGCTTCGGCCGAGGTGGACCCCTCCTCGGTGGACACCTGGTGGAGCGGTAGAGAGGTGCTCGACTTTGGCTGAGATGGACCCATCTTGGGGCGCCACCTGACGGAGGAACGAGAGGGCCCGGCTCAACTTCGGCAGGGGTGGACCCGTCTTGGGGTGCCACCTGGTGAGGGAGCAAGGGGCCGCCAACTTCGGCTAAGGTGGACCCCTCCTAGGTAGATACCTAGCGAAGCGGCAGAGAGGTGCTCAACTTCGGTCGAGGTGGACCCCTCCTGGGTGGACACCTAGTTGAGTGGCAGAGAGGTGCTCGACTTCGGCCAAGGTGGACCCGTCTTGGCATGCTACCTGACGAAGGAGCAGGAATTTTGAAAGAAAAATCCACGTGGCACCGACAGCGTCCAGCTGGACCTGACACACATTCCACGTCAGCGATGTAGCCATATCAGTTGCCCCCAATCCCCAAGTCCCATCAGAGCGTCGTGGCTTGGGGCATGGGGAGTTAATGCAGAGATGACGTGGAGAAGGCAGAAATCCCGTGCCATAATTGCCATGATCCCTGCCGTCGCTTCTGTTGCGCCCGAGACCCTGTGAGAGGTTGCCACGTGCCTGCGTCTGACGGGCCATTAATACAACATTTCGAAATCGATGTCATTTCCATCAAACCGAAGTGTTGATGTTAGGCATGCCTCCACATGGCAGTCATCTGATGGTCCGGGACGGAAAGTGGCGTATGGCTGCTGTTGATTAAGTTTGAAAAGGAAGGGAACTTTTTGGAAATGAGGTCTCTCCGCTTTCTCACACCTCGCTGGCGGTTGCAGTGGTCTCCCTTCATCTTCCTGGGGTCGCCATTCCTTTGGTTCAAAACATTCCGGAGAGTGCTTGTGCCTTTTTCTCTTTTTCTCTCGTCTCCCAAGCCCTGTGCTTGTCCTTCTTGCTTCTTCCTCCTTTATGGCGTGTCGCCGTCATATTTCTTCTAACCCGGACGAGGCCGGTCCTTCCCGGCTGAGGACTCCATCGTCTTCCTCCTCGGAGGGGGAAGAGATCCCGGATGAGGTTCATAGGCAGCTCCAACCTGGGGCCATGACCATAGGCATCCCTAGGGGTCCTAGGTCCCCTCCCATAGTTTCTGCACGTCCCATTTCTTCTCTTCCTCCTTCGGAAGCCTCTTCCTCTGGTCCCTCCGGTTATGCCTCGACGATGTCCGATGATGATCTTTCTTGGATCCGGGATACCTATGGGGTCTCGGATTCAATCCGTCTTTCCCTCCTAAGGCCTAAGACCGAGTAACCTCGAGTGACCCTGGGAGGGTCGCCTTCTACGAGGACTTCCTCATCAGGGATCTTCGTTTTCCCCTTCATCCCTTATTTGTTTCGTTTCTTAGTCACTATCGTCTTGTCCCGACCCAGTTGGCTCCTAATTCTATCCGGGTCATATTCGCTTTCATCGTCTTCTGCCACTTTCATGGGTTCGTTGCCCATTTCTCCCTTTTCAGAGCTCTCTTCATCCTAAAACGTTACTCCACCGATGATGGCTGGTGGTATATTTCATCCCGGCCTAGGTGTCTTAGGTTCGACCTCCCTCATCGATTAAGGATTGGAAGAACCGCTTTTTCTTCACCTCGATCGAGGACGTCGATTGGGCCTGGAGTGAGCCGGATCGGTCCCCGAACCAGAATTCCCAGGTTGAGCCGGCGGATCAGGATGTCTATGCACAGCTGATGGGTGACGTGGTCCCAGCCCTCGATGTTCTGCTCTCATAGCAGAATTTATTCGAGGCAGGGATCAGTCCCATCCGGGAGTTGGGTGAGGCCCCGAATCTTCTTTCTCTACCTTCATTTTCTACTATGCACTTCCTTTCTTTATACTGGCCTAACTGACCTTTTTTCCTCAGGTATGAAGTTCTCCGTAGAAAGCTTAATGGAGGGCATCCTGGAGAGGGACGCTGCCAAAGGGATTGAGGACCCCCCAGCGAAGAGGGCTCGCATTGAGGCGAACCGGGGGCCTGCGCCCACCTCCGCCATCACCGATCCTGGGGCAACGACTCCTGCTCCCAGGTTGCCTCGGGCCCGGGTGCCCGACGTCCCTGTCGTCGACCTCGACAAGGTCGGGGGAGAGAGGAGGCTGGAACCCTCCCGGGCGATGCCTGCTCCAGCCGTTGTGCCGGTCATCTCCACGGTGGCCACCAGGGCGACGGTAGCTCCACCGACGGCCGCACCGCCCAGTGAAGGGATGGCCACCCAGCCCATTGCGGATGACCTCATTCCACCGCCGAGCCTCACCAGTTGCTGCTCTGTGATCCATGATCAAGGGCTTGCGGAGAGGGTGATGGAGTTTGTGAGCACCTCCCGGGACCGCCATCTGAGGGGCGGCTGAGACTACTCTGAGGCGCTGCTCGGGATCCTCCCATTACTTTTTACGATAAGTTCCGAGCTCTGACATTTTAAAGTTCCAGTTGGAGCTTACTAATATCTTATGTCTTTTTTGATGTAGATCGGGAAAGACGTTCTCTTGCTGAGGAACTTCCTCACCGGCTACGCCAAGAAGGATGCCGAGAAGGAGGAGAAGCTTGGCAAACTCGCAACCGACGTCAAGGACCTCATGGAGAAGGGGGTCGAGCTGCGAGCAAACAACCAGGCCGTTCGGGCGGACCTGGGCCATGCCAAGGGGCATGTGAAGGAGCTCGAGACCTCTCTGTCGGAGGAGAGGATCTCGAACCAGTGCCGCGCGGGGGAAGATGCGACAGAGACGACTCGCCTTAGGGCTCAGTCTCGGTCGTTGGAGCACTGGATCGAAGAGGTCCTCAAGGAGCTAAGCGCAGCCAAGGAGAAGAACTCTTATGTCAACGGGCTACTGGAGGCATCCAAGAGGGAGGCACAGGAGGCCGTGCCGAAGTTCTGGGCCTCCGAAAAATACGTTGCGGAGGTGCACGAGGCGGCCATGGACTCCTTTCTGAAGGGCTTCCAGGTGTGCCGGGAGAAGGTGAGCTCCTTCTACCCCGAGCTCGACCTTAGCGGAGTTGTTCTGAGCGACCGGAGGGAAGAGCCCACCGAAGGAGCTCCAACTGTGGTGGTTGCTGAGGTGGTAGCTCCTGATCAGCCTTCTAACGATGCTGCCGGTGGAGAGGATGCCCCCAGCCCTAGGAGGACGCGGCCGCATCGAAGTAGCTCTGCAGCTTCACTCTTTATTTTTGCATGATTATGTACTCCTTTGTCTCTTTTTTTTTTTTTTTTTGGGGTCACCCGGCCTGTCGGGGCCTTTTTGTAAGAACTATTATTAATGAAAAATTTCTTCCATTAACTTGTTCTGACATGTTTGCTTTCTTCTTCTTTTCTCTTTTTCTTTGTGCATCTTTCGGACTGAACCCCGGTGCTAGCCAATAGGACTAAGTCCCGTGGGGTATTCCGAGCTGAACTCCGGGATTGCATGGGCGAACTAGGTTCTGCCCTACCTTCCAGACCGAAGTCCGGGACTTCACTTTGGAACCAGGTTCCTTGCAAGCTTTGGATTGAACCCCGAGGCCGCAGGCTGGATTTGAGCCTTGCATGGCTTGCCAAGCTGCTCTCCAGGATTGCATGGGCGAATTGGGTTCTGCCCCACCTTCCAGATCGAAGTTCGGGACTTCGCTTTGGAACCAGGTTCCTTGCGAGCTTCAGGACTAAACCACAGGGCCGCAGGCTGGATTTGAGCCTTGCATGACTTGCCGAGCTGTTCTCCGGAATTTTATAGGACCGGGACCTAAGTCTCTGGGACCACTTTCGGACTGAACTCCGGGGCTGCATGTCAGAATTTAATTCCGTGCGACACTCCAGACTGAACTCCAGGATTTTTTCAGAGGAGACTTCATGCCTTCGTGGATCTTCTGCCATATCCATGCTCGTCGAACCTAGAGCTGGATAGCTTTTGTCCTACGAGACGAGAGTAGGCATTTGATGAAAAAGATTTTATTGCTAAAGTTTAAAGAGCCTTACACTATTGGTAGTACATCCTTAAGTTTGAGGCATTCCAGGTCCGAGGGAACTGGGATCCGCTTAGGCTCCTCTAGGTAGTATGCCCCGTGGGGAGTGCCTCCGCCACCCTATAAGGGCCTTCCCAATTCGGGGAGAGCTCCCGCACTCCCGAGGTTGGGAAGCTTCAGCTTGGCTTAGCACCAAGTCTCCTAGAGGAAGGACTTCGGTCGTACCCTGGAGTTGTAGTATCTGGCCACTCATTGCTGGTAAGCCACCATCCGAACTCGGGTCCTATCCCTCTTTTCTTCGAGGAGGTCCAGGTTCAGTAGCATCCAGGCCGGGTTCTCCATCTCGTCATATTGCTCCACGCGTAGGGTTGGTAGGCTGAGCTCAACTGAGATAACTGCTTCCGCCCCGAAGAAAAGGTTGAACGGGGTCACATCCGTAGCCATCCTTGGGGTAGTGTGATATGTCCAAAGGATGCTCGGGAGCTCTTCTGCCCACCTCCCCTTGGCCTGGTCTAGTCTTGTCGGAGGCCTTGCAAGAGGTTATGTTCGTTACCTCGGCCTCTCCATTTGTCTGAGGATGCGCCACCGAGGTGAAACGGTGATGGATGCCAAGGCCGTCGCAAAACTCCTCGAACTCCTGACAATCAAACTGGTGTCCGTTGTCGGTGATGATGGTATGGGGTAAGCCGAAGCGGCAGATAATCGACTTCCAAAGTGATGCAGAACAAATAAATGATGCGATGCGGAAGTAAATTAAGACTAATTCTTTATATATATATATATATATATATATATATATTTTCAGAAGTCAGCTTTGACTCAAAGGAAAGATAAACTAATATTGAAAGAAACTAAAAAATGACAGAAAGCACAATTAAAAGGAGTGGATTATCAGAGTAACTCAGAAGTAAGATCGCTGGGGAATGAGAAACCCCCAGATCTAGGGTTTACTCCTCTTTCAAGAAACAGACAAAGAGAGAAGAGAAGGTTTTATACCTGACTGTGATATCTCTCGTTGCTTCAATTGAAGGACACTCTTGAGCAGATTGTAGGATCCTTGGAGATGGGGTATCTTCGCAATGGATCCTCGGATTGTAGTCCTATGGTAAGGTTGGCCTTCTTCTCGAACTCAGGATCTGGAAGAAGAAGAACAAAAGAAGAACCAGAAACTCAAAGAAAGACACTGGCCTGAGGACTTAATGAAGATTGATGGATGTAGAAGTTCTGGAGATCTTGATACTGATCTGACTCTTCTTTGAACTTGCTCTGTAGTTGAAACAGTTGATCTGAACCTGGATGCTGGTGGCCGGCCTCTAGAGGGGCCGTAGGATATAGATGGAAAATTAGGGTTTGGATGGTAATTGGAGGATAGATGATGGGCGGCTAGGGTTTGGGAATTGAAGTGGCTAACTTAGGGTTTTGGTAGGGTTTGGAGATCTCACACCTCCTCAAGGTTCCTGTGGAACCCGGAATCACTCCCTCATGGAGCTCAACACTTGAATACAAGTGCGGAAGAGAGAAACACAAAGTTGCTCACAAAGAAATTGATTTCATTCATCATTATTTTAAAACTTACAAGAGGGGTCTATTTTATAGACCTTTACAAGAAATCAAGTTTTTACATCTTCCCATGTGGGACTAATGGGATGGAATCTCAAATTAGGCGTGTAGAATCAAATCTCCTCCTCATAAGGCCGGCCAAAGCTTCCTTAAATGTTGATTGGTGGCTTCAAATGGCAAGAAGATGGCGCCTCCTAGCCTTGCTCTTCAAGACAAGCATTTTCCTTCCATGCTTGGTTTTATTTGGAAGTATTTGGGCGCCTCCTAGTCTTGCTCCCCAAGTGTTGCTCCTTTCTTTTCATAGCTTGGCTCTTATGGAAATTGTTTTGGGCGCCCCCTTGGATTGAGGATCCTAATTGATCTCTTCTTAAGTGGCGCATGAAAGAAGGGACCTGCTTTCTTGTGGTGTAGGGACCAAGGCACACTGGGCAAGGGATGTGGTGCCTCATGGGCAAGAGATATGGCGCCTCTTGTCTTGGGTCTTCAAATAGCCCTCTTGACTTTGACCATGACTCAAACAAATGACAGACTGAGTCAACATGACTCAATTGAATTGAAATGCAAAGGTCCCAAAAGGACTACAGACTCAAAAATAAAAATACAACCTCACGTTGACTAGGTCAACTTTATTACAAAACTTGAAACCCTAATTATCTCGGGCAAGGTTAATCAGAGATCCGAATGGAACCCTGAAGTCTTCATCTGATCCTAGTGCCCGCACCACAAAGGAACTTGGTGACATTTGCCTCCATGATCCGGACCAAGGGCTCAGCCTCGACCCATTTCGTGAAGTAGTCGATTTCCATGATCAGGAATTTCTGTTGCCCGGATGCCGGAGAAAAGGTCTAAGGAGATCCATGCCCCATTGAGTGAACGACCATTGGATGGAGAGTTGGGAGGGTGGAGCAGCGGCTAACATTGCACCACAGCATGTTGCTAACATCGGTCGCACCTCTTTACGAAGTCAGCAGCGGCTTCTCTCATTGTCTCCCAGAAATAACCTTGACGGAGGGCCTTATACGCCAGCGTCCTGCCCCCAACATGGTTCCCACAGATGCCCTCGTGGATCTCCTGGAGCACGAGCACGGCTTTTTCAGGTCTCAAACACTTGAGGAGCGGGTAGAAGTAGGATCTCCGATATAGCAGCCCGTCCATCAATACAAATCATAAAGCCTTCCTCTTAATGAGGTCGGCCGCCACGCGATCCTCTGGCAGGGTGTCGTTGGTGATGTACTTGATGTACTTATCCATCTAGCTGGGCTCGGGGTTGACCTGCTGGACCTCCATGGGCGTCTCGTAGCTCGGGGCTTTAAGATGCTCGATGTAAGCGCGGCCCGATGATGAGTCCGGCAGGGTTGCAAGGCGGGAGAGGGCGTCTGTGCGAGCGTTTTCCCCACGAGGGATATGGGAGACGCTGAAGCGCCGAAATCCTGCCATGCTCATTTGCACGAGTTCCAGGTATTTCGCCATTTGGAGGTCTCGCACCTCGTACTCCCCTGAGACCTGCCCAGCCACTAGCTGCGAGTCGGTGAAGACCCTGAGGCAAGACACACCCAGCTCGCGGGACACTCTTAGCCCTGTAAGGAGCGCTTCGTACTCTGCCTGGTTATTGGTGGCGGTGAACTAGAAGTGGAGCGCACACTCGGTGACGACCCCTTCGCCATTGGCAAGGATGAGTCCAGCTCCGCTCCCGTCGGAGTTCGAGGCTCCGTTGACATGAAGGATCCAGACGTCCTCCTCCGGTCCTGGCTCTGGCTGCCGGTCTTGGGGGCTTTCTTCTGGCCCCTCGTCTAGGCCTGCACACTCAACCAAGAAATCAGCGAGTACCTATGCCTTCATGGTTGACCTCGGCCTGTAGGTGATGTTGAACTCGTTGAGCTTGAGCGCCCACTTCGCTAGGCATCCAGACGTGTCAGGTTGACTGAACACCGCTTTTAGCTATTGATCCGTCTGGACCGTAATGGGGTGCGCTTGGAAATAAGGCCTGAGACACTGAGCGGACATGATTAGCGCAAAAATCAGTTTCTCAGAGCGAGAATACTTGAGTTCCACATCGTGGAGGAGTTTGCTAATGTAGTACACCGGCCTCTGCATCCCTTTGTCGTCCGTCCGAACCAAGACCGAACTGACAGCTTCCGGTGTGACTGCCAGGTACAGGAGGAGCTCCTCTCCTTCCTTTGGCATGGAAAGTAGTGGCGAGGATGCCAATGTCCTCTTCAGCTCCTCGAATGCCTCCTAGCACTTCTTCATCCAGGCAAAGTCGTTCATCTTCCTCAACGCCTTGAAGAAGGGCTGGCAGTGGTCAGCGGACCTTGAGATAAATCGACTCAAGGCGGCTATCCGACTGGTGAGTCGTTGCACTTGCTTCTTGGAGGTGGGCTGCTCCATGTCTAGGATCGCTTGGACCTTCTCCGGGTTGGGCTTTATCCCCCTTTGGGTTAGCCTTTATCCCCCTTTGGGTTACCATGAATCCTAGGAACTTCTCTACGGAGACACCGAAGGTGCACTTTGCAGGGTTCAACTTCATTTGGTGAAGTCGAAGGTTACTGAAGGTCTCCGCCAGGTCACCGACGTGGTCCGAATTTGGCTTACTCATCACTAGCATGTCGTCTACGTACACCTGCATGTTGCGACCAATTTGGTCTTTGAAGACCTTGTTGACCAGACGTTGGTACGTGGCACCTGTGTTCTTGAGGCCGAACGGCATCATCTTATAGCAGTAGGTTCCACGGTCGGTGATGAAGGTGGTGTGCTCCTCATCCTCCAGATGCATTCGGATCTGGTTGTATCCGAAGAAGGCATCCATAAAAGAGAGGAGGCGATGTCCCGAAGTGGTGTCCATGAGCTGATCGATCTTCAGAAGAGGGAAACTGTCCTTCGGGCAAGCTCAGTTGAGGTCGGTGTAATCCACACAGATCCTCCACTTGCCGTTGCTCTTCTTCACCATCACCACGTTCGTCAGCCAACTGGGATACTGTACCTCTCGTACAAAGCCGGTGACGAGAAGCTTCTCTACCTCCTCATTGATGGCCTTTTGTCTTTCTGCACCGAAACTTCTTTTTTTCTGGCGGACTGGGCAGCATCACGGATCAATCTTTAGTTGATGGGTGAAGACCTCCGAGGGGATACCAGGCATGCCAACAGCAGACCAGGTGAACACGTCGGCATTCGCCCGGAGGAATTCCAGCAAACGAGTCCGCTCTTCTTTTGGGAGCTGGGCTCCTATCTGCACCGTCTTCTGAGGGTTCGAGCTGAGGGGATACGTCAATAAGCATTCCACAGGGCCTCCCCTAGGATCTTGCGCTCTTAAATCGAGGTCGTCGATGTCGGAACCGACCTTGGCACTCCGGGGCCCTGGGACCGTTTTCAGACAATGTGGAACGGGTTGGGCTGTCCCTCTCATTACTCCTATCCCAGAGGCGGTAGGGAACTGCACCAGCAACCTCTTGGTGGAAATAACTGCATCCAGCTAGTTGAGCCCTGGATGGCCTAGGATAGCATTGTAAGGCGATGGGAGCTTGACGACAGTAAATATCATCATGATCGTACTCTGTCGAGGTAGGGATCCGGCAGTGACTGGGAGAGTGATCTCTCCTTCGACCCTCACTGAATCTCTGGTGAAGCCCACAAGAGGGGTGTGCACCGGCTTTAGTTGACATGAGACAAATTCATTCGGGAGAAAGCATCGTAAAAAAGTACGTCAGTAGAGTTCCCACTATCCACCATAATGCGATGTACAGGATGCTTAGCGATGGTCATCCCGACCACCACCGCATCATTGTTTATATTTTCATTTTCATTCCCCTTTTCATAAGGGAGTGCATTCTCCAGATCTCCCGCCTCCGGGGCTCTCTTCGTCGCACGCCCTATCCCCCAAGAGATCATGCCCATTGGCTTCTCCGTTGGACGGTTGTTAATTGTAGGGATGGGGGGAAGGGCTGCAAGCGGCTGACCCTCCGACGGGGCTTCATTCCTCACGAACTTCCTGAGGTAGTCCCTCTTGATTAGCTCCTTGATCTCCCACTTCAGATTGCGGCATTCCTCCATGTCGTGGCCGTGCTCATGGTGAAATTGACAATACTTTGTCTTATCACGGATGTTCCTTGGGTTCTAAGGAGGAGGTCGGCGGAGGTAGTGCTCACCCTCAATCTCCATGAGGATCTTCGTTCTGGGAGCAAGGAGAGGGGTGATGGTCCGCTTCGAGGCAGCACCATTTTTTGACTTCAGACCTGGATGGAAGTCTGCAGGTGGTCCAGGCCTCTGAGTTCCAGGGACATCTCTTGGGGCAGGCTTCTTCGAAGGATTCCCGTCCAGCTCTCGCCTGGTGTGATTGGCCTCCTCAGCTCGGATGTACTTGTGGATGCGGAGGAGGAGCTCAGAATACATTTGGGGGGCTTATTGTCCAAGGAATACGTCAGACGGGAGGTCTTGAGCCCGCGCTTCAATGCCAGCATGGCAAGAGGCTCGTCTAGGCTATAAATTTCCAGGGCGGTGTTCTTGAAGTGGGTGACGTAATCCCGCAGCTCCTGGTCTTGCTAGTGGATAGAAAAAAGGCTATTTACCTCCCTTGGCACCTTTCGGCAAGCGTTGAAGTGTGCCACAAACTTCCCTTCCAGTTGATGGAAGGAGCTGATGGATTCCGACTCGAGGCGGGTGAACCAAACTCGAGC
Source organism: Areca catechu (assembly GCA_021397845.1). Classification (NCBI taxonomy): domain Eukaryota; kingdom Viridiplantae; phylum Streptophyta; class Magnoliopsida; order Arecales; family Arecaceae; genus Areca; species Areca catechu. Next base: position 128,969,707 of record CM038052.1, on the reverse strand, counting down.
AACCTTCCGGAGAGTGGCTGGGAAGGCAATGCACATAAGAGCATCCGTCGCTCCTTGGACCCTCATAAGAGCCTTGTAGCTCTCTAAGTGGTCCAAGAGGTCAGTGGTCCCATCGTAAGGATCCACCTGAGGCATGTGGAACCGATTCAAGATCGGTTCCTCTTGGATTTTCCAGGAGAATGGTGGTCGGGCATCGTAGCCCGCTGGATCGGCTGGGGAGTTCTGCATGTCGGCAAAGTGGTGAGAGAACTCCGCCAACTTGCGCTCGTGCTCCTCCAAGCGCCTCCCGGCCTAGCGCCCGATGGCCTCGTCGGTGGAATCTTCCATTGAGGCTGTTGGAGAAGGAGGTGCCGATCAGTCTTGGCGAGGGGCCTTACCCCGATGGCGCCTGCTGTGCCGTATCGCTTCGGCATCGTCGGCCGGGGATTGACTCTCGTGGTCTGCCGAAGCGGAGTGGTTTCTTTTTGCGGGAGTTTGGTGGCTCCCGCGGGGATTGGAAATTGCCCGCGGATGGGAAGGCCTGCCTTAGATGGAACGCAGGCTTTCACGGGGGCTCGTGGCTCAGGCCATGGGGGTCCCTAGCTGGGGTGGGTGGCCGGGGAGCGCTGCTGGTGCTGCAGTTGCCGCACAGCAATAGTCAGAGTTTGCAGCTGCTGGACGATAGCTGCGAAAAGACTGTTCATTGAGGATGGCAGAGGAGGAGGAGGAGGAGCAGGAAGTTCCCTCTCCAGGCTGCACGGCCCCTGGGGAGAAGGAACCTCTCCTGCTCGGCTGGTGGATGCTTCGCGCCACGCATCACCACCATGGTTGGAGCACTCTTTCGCCTACTAGAGCTTGCTTGTGCAGGGGTTGCTGTTCTGCCCCCCTTCCTAGCGCACCAATCTATTGTCGATCTTACCACAGTGGCCTGTAGCGCGTGAGCTGGTGCCAGTTCTCGGACTCTCTCACCCCGAGATCTCCAAGCTTCCGGACCTGCAAAACAAAGTCAGAGACCCGGGCCAGGGATTTCGGTAGGGGCACTCCGATGGTCAAGTTAGAGAGCGATAAGATGGAACAGGACCTCTAAGGTGGGTTCCCGAAGGATTCCCATGCTTAGAGGAGAAGTAGATGAAAGAAGTATAGGGAAAAGAAGGGTTGAAGCTCGGCTTCCTGTGCTGGGTTCACCGAGCTCGCACTTGAAGACTTCTTGGGGGTCCCCGGATCGTTCTCTCGATGTTCTCTCTACCTTCCCCCTTTCCCTTTCCGTCCGCTTTCTCCGTCCCTTTTATACCACCGGACCGCCTTCAGTCCACGTCCCCTCTTGGGGGCTCCCCGAGATCTCTGGATCCTCCCCCGTCCTTGTCTTTCAAGCCTGGGAGTTAAGTGGCCAGCACGCCTCGTCCGTCGTGTGTCACGAAAGGGGGAAAGACTGGCGAGACCTTGGGCCAAGTGCTGGAGCTTTCCTTTCGAGGCGTTGACGGTGGCTTCTAGCCGTTTCAGGCTCCTGCCCGTAAGGATTTGATTCCTCGATTGTGGGACCCTATTTAACTGATGTAAACGAGGTTTCGCATATCACTGCAGGCCGTACTGGCGCCCGGTATGGAGTGCGGCGCGCGTTGGCTCTAGTGGCGACCTCGTGGCCCGTGTCTCTACCTCCCCGAGGCTTTGCAGAGTAGGGCTGATTCGGTCGAGGTAGACCCGTCAGGGGGTGCCACCTGGCAGAGGAGCAGGGGCTGCCAGCATCGGCCGAGGTGGACCCCTCCTGGGTGGACACCTGGCGGAGTGGCAGAGAGGTGCTCAACTTTGGTCGAGGTGGACCCATCTTGGGATGCCCTTGGTGAAGGAGCAGGAGGGCCCGGCTCGACCTCAGCAGAGGTGACCCATCTTGGGGTGCCACCTGGCGAGGGAGCAAGGGGCCACTAGCTTCGACCGAGGTGGATCCCTCCTAGGTGGACACCTAGTGGAGTGGCAGAGAGGTACTCGACTTCGATCGAGGTGGACCCATCTTGGGATGCCACCTGGCGAAGGAGCAGGAGGGCCCGGATCGACCTCGGTAGTGGTGGACCCGTCTTGGGGTGCCACCTAGCGAGGGAGCAGGGGGCTGCCAGCTTCGATCGAGGTGGACCCCTCCTGGATGGATACCTGGCGGAGCGGCAGAGAGGTGCTCGACTTCAACCAAGGTGGACCCGTCTTGGGGCGCCACCTAGCGGAGGAGCGGTAGGGCCCAGCTCGACCTCGGCAGAGGTGGACCCGTCTCGGGGTGCCGCCTAGCGAGGGAGCAAGGGGCCGCCAGCTTTGGCCGAGGTGGACCCCTCCTGGGTGGACACCTGGCGAAGCGGCAGAGAGTGCTCGACTTCGACCGAGGTGGACCCGTCTTGGGGTGCCACCTACCGAAGGAGCAGGAGGGCCCGGCTCGACCTCGGCAGAGGTGACCCTCTTGGGGTGCCACCTGGCGAGGGAGCAAGGGACCGCTAGCTCCGGCCGAGGTGGACCCCTCCTGGGTGGACACATAGCAGAGTGGCAGAGAGGTGCTCGACTTTGATTGAGGTGGACCCGTCTTGGGGCGCTGCCTGGCAGAGGAGCAGGAGGGCCCGACTCGACCTCGGTAGAGGTGGACCCATCTTGGGGTGCCACCTGGCGAGGGAGCAGGGGGCCGCCATCTTCGGCCAAGGTGGACCCCTTTTGGGTGGACACCTGGCGGAGCGGTAGAGTGGTGCTCGACTTCAGCCATGGTGGACCCGTCTTGGGGCGCCACCTGGCGAAGGAGTAGGAGGGCCCCGCTTGACCTTGGCAGTGGTGGACGCATCTTGGGGTGCCACCTGAAGAGGGAGCAGGGGACCGCCAGCTTCAGCCGAGGTGGACCCCTTCTAGGTGGACACCTGGCGGAGCGGTAGAGAGGTGCTCGACTTCGATCGAGGTGGTCCCATCTTGGGGCTCCACCTGGTGTAGGAGCGGGAGGGCCCGGCTCGACCTCGGTAGAGGTGGACCTGTCTTGGGGTGCCACCTGGCGAGGGAGCAAGGGGCCGCTAGCTTCGGCCGAGGTGGACCCCTCCTAGGTGGACACCTGACGGAGTGGCAGAGAGGTGCTCGACTTCGGTCGAGGTGGACCCATCTTGGGGTACCACCTGATCAAGGAGCAGGAGGGCCCGGCTCGACCTAGACATAGGTGACCCGTCTTGGGTTGCCACCTGGCGAGGGAGCAAGGGGCCGCCAGCTCTGGCTGAGGTGGACCCCTCCTGGGTGGACACCTGGCGAAGTGGCAGAGAGGTGCTCAACTTCGACCGAGGTGGACCCGTCTTGGGGCACCACCTGGCGGAGGAGCAAGAGGGCCTGGCTCGATCTCGGCAGAGGTGGACCTGTCTTGGGGCCACCTAGGGAGGGAGTAGGGGGCCGCTAGCTTCGGCCGAGGTGGACCCGTCTTGGGGCACCACCTGGCGGAGGAGCAAGAGGGCCTGGCTCGATCTCGGCAGAGGTGGACCTGTCTTGGGGTGCCACCTAGGAAGGGAGTAGGGGGCCGCTAGCTTCGGTGGACACTTGGCAAAGCGGCTGAGAGGTGCTCGACTTCGACCGAGGTGGACCCATCTTGGGGTGCCACCTGGCATAGGAGCAGGAGGGCCTAGCTCAACCTTGGCAGGGGTGGACCCGTCTTTGGGTGCCACCTGGCGAGGGAGCAAGGGGTCGCCAGCTTCGATCGAGGTGGACCCGTCTTGGCGTGCCACCTGGCGAAGGAGCAGGAATTTTGAAAGAAAAATCCACATGGCACCGACGGCATCCAGCTGGACCTGACACACGTTCGGCGTCAGCGATGTAGCCACATCATAATTGAATTCTCAATATTTGGTATCAGAGCAAGGTTCGTGGAAGGAAGATCTCAAGATCAGAGGGTTAGAAGTAATGCTTCTTGCAGGTACGATTTTCATATCTCTTGAATTCTTGATTGTGGTAATAACATCAAGTAGGTTCAAAGTAGATTTTGAGAAGTACGATGGCTAGGGAAACTTCATCCTGTGGCAGCAAAGGGTTAAAGATTTGCTGGTTCAACAAAGAATCTATAAGGTCTTGGTTAATGAAAGATTGAAAAAGATTAGTGTTGAAAATGGGAAGAGTTAGAAGAGATTGCTTTTAGCACCATCAAGATGTATTTAGCTGATCAGGTTTACCTGAGGTGTGTTCAGAGACTACTACAAAAGGTCTTTGGAGAAGATTAGAGAACACATACATGGAAAAGAACATGACTAACAAGCTATAGCTGAAGAAGCAAATATATAGCTTGAGAATGCCTGAAGGAGGAGACCTAGTTGCTCACATTCAGAGGTTCAATCAAGTTTGTTCTGAGGTGATGAGTCTGGATGTGAAGATAGACGAGGAGGATCGGGCATTGTTGCTGCTGTGTTCACTTCCTGGATCGTATGATGGTCTCATAACAACTTTGGTTTATGGAAAGAAAATCCTAAACTATGAAGAGGTTGTTGGTGTGCTCAGATCCAATGAGTAGAGGGAAAAGATCTGCAAAGGTAATCCTAATTCAGAGATTCTTGTTGTGAATGAGAGGCAAGGAAGATCCAAGGAAAGAACTAGGGAAAGTTTAAGAGCAGATCTCAATCTTGGAATCATAAAAGTTTGAAATGCTACAAGTGTCGTCAACTTGGGCATATTAGGAAGAATTGTCCTCTTTGAAAGACAGAAAAGGAGAGAGCCAACACTAGTGGTGCTAATGCTTTGGAAAGTAATGGAGGAGTACTAGTTATATCAGATAGATCAGTGGATTGGGAGAATACCTGGATTTTGGATTCTGCATGCTCATACCACTATACCTCATATCGGGATTGGTTTTACACCTATGACAGGTCAGATGGAGGTAGTGTAAGTCTTGGTGATGATCATCCTTGTATGGTAGTGGGAGTAGGCACTATTAGGATGAGGATGTATGATGGAGTGATAAGGACTCTATCAAGTATCAAACATGTACCATAATTAAAAAAGAATTTGATTTCTTTGGGCTACTTGGAAGAGCAGGGATATGCTTTTAGTTGCCATATGGTAGTGGATGTTTGAGAATTACTAAGGAAGCTTTGGTGGTAATGAGAGAAAGAAGATTGAGCAACAATCTATACAGGATACAAGGCTCAGTGATAAGTGATAGTGCTGAAGTGCTTGCAGGGTACAGGAGGAACAGTTGAAATATAAACTGTAGCATTATCGAATTGGTCATATGAGTGGCCGAGGGCTCATGGAGTTAAGTAGAAGAGGGAACATCCTAGCTTTGAAAAAGGATGGAAATGACATGTGTGAGCCGTGTATCTTTGGTAAACAGCATAGAGTGAAATTTGCTATTTATACCAAACCAAGTGAAGGAGTGCTGGATTTGGTGCACTCGGATGTATAGGGACAAGCACCTATTTTATCCAGAGGTAGAGCAAGGTATTTTGTCACCTTCATTGATGACTTCTCTAGGAAACTGTGGGTATATCTGATGAGGGAAAAATCAGATGTATTTGCGTAGTTTAAAGCTTGGAAAGCTGAGGTAGAGAAGGAGACAGGGAGACATGTAAAGTACCTTCGGACTGATAATGGTGGGGAGTACTCTAGTACAGAGTTTAGGAGTTACTATGAGGAAAATGGTATCAAATGCCATTACACTCTAAGGATGATCCCATAGCAGAATGTGTCACAGAAAGGATGAACTGGACACTATTGAAGAGGATAAGGAGTATGAGGCTGCAATCATCACTGCCGAAAACTTTTTGGGGTGATGCTATTACTCTGGCATGCTTTCTCATAAACAGGTCTCCTCATTTCAAGTTGGATGATGGACTTCCAAAAGAAGCTTGGAGTGGGAAGAAGGTGGGGCTTGGCCACCTGAAAGTTTTTGGTTGCTCGGCTTATGTTCATGTGGAGGCAACTGAAAGAAGCAAGCTAGATCCTAAGTCAAAGAAGATCTTTATAGGGTATCCACAAGGAGTCAAAGGTTACCTATTATAGGATTCACAGTCTCAAAAGGTAGTGATCAGTAGGGATGTTATTTTTTATGAGAGGAGCATCTTGGTGAAACCGGGGACTGCAATAGGAAATGCAGTCAATAAGATGAACAGCAATGAGAGCCCGTCACAGGTGGAGGATATGTCTTCAACACTAGCTAGAAATGGAGTCTCAGTTGAGGTAGAGTTGGACAGGAAAGATTCTCCAAGAGTGAAGGAGAGGCAAGAAGAATCAGCTGTTCAAAGGGAAGTGCAGGAGGAGCCACAAATAGTAGACTTGTAGGATAGTACAAGGGGAGTGTAATTGCATAAGCCTCAACGTACAATCTGAAAGCCGGTGAGATATGGCATGGATGAAACAATTTTATATGCTCTTATATCTATAAATGGAGATCCAGAAGGTTTTGTAGAAGCCATGAAAAGTCCTGATAAAGAGTCATGGATGCAAGGCATGATGGAAGAGATGGAATTTCTCAAGAGGAATCAGACATGGCAGCAGGTGGATCTACCTAAAGATGCTTATGCTATTGGCTCCAAATGGGTGTTCACTAAGAAATCATTACCTTCAAAGCAAGATGGAGTAAGATACAAGGCAGGATTGGTAGCAAAGGGATACTCACAGAGGGAAGGAGTTGACTATACAGAAGTGTTTTCTCCAGTGGTATGCCATACTTCAATTCAGGTGTTGTTGTCTTTGGTGGCAAAACATAATTTACAATTGGAGCAGATGGATGTGAAGACAACCTTTCTACATGAAAGACTAGAAGAGAAAATCTATATGAAGCAACCTGATGGCTTCATTGAGATTGGACAGGAGAACAAGGTATGTCTACTTCAGAGGTCATTGTATAGATTGAAACAATCATCTCGTCAGTAGTATCACAGATTTGACACATTTATCTTGAGCCTTGGATTTCTCATATGTGAACATGATCATTGTGTCTATGTGAAGGATGTGGATACTATGGATCTCTGTATTTACTTTTGTATGTGGATGAGATGTTGATAGCCAACAGAAGTATGATAGCTGTGAAAGGGCTGAACAGAACATTATCTCAGGAATTTGAGATGAAAGACTTGGGATCAGCTCAGAAAATCCTTGGAATGGAGATTTGCAAAGAAAGGTGCAAAAGAATACTCCATTTGTCACAAGGTGGGTACATTAAAAGGGTACTCGAGAGGTTTGGAATGGAAAAGGCCAGACCTGTGGAAACACCTTTACCAGGACTTTTTTCTCTCTCGAAAAAAAAGTGCCTCCAATCAGAGGAGGAGAGAGAGTACATGGAAAGAGTTCCATATGCCAATGCAGTGGGCAGTTTGATGTATGCTATGGTTTGTTGCAGGCTGGACATAGCAAATGTGATGGGGGATGAAAATAAAATGATGAATGGAGAGTTCTAGCAAGCAAACTTGAGCAATTAATTATCAAATAAATGATCTAAATTAATCCAAGAAAAGAATCTTCATAAGGAGACTAGTTGTTTAAATTACAATACCTGAAATGTAGATCTAGTTCAAAATAGAGATTAGGATCTTCATGGCAAGAAAACCATCACTACTAGGGCAAGTTAACCTTCAAATGATCAGATCTAATGATGCTTATAAGAGTTTTCCTACCAACAATGATGGCTAATTATTTGGTGGAAGGAGCTCTCATCACTCAAGGATTAAGGTCTAAACCATAAGACAAGCACTCCCTACCTTTGGACTCACCTTGGCCATGATCCTTGGCTTGGATACCTTCATCTTGGACTTAGAAAATCAGAGAAAACCTGCATCAAATCAGAAGTTAGGCGTAGAAGGAGAATTCAAAATTGGAATTGAAACAAGAAGAAGAAGAAAGGGAAAACAAGGAAGTAGAAGCCGGTGCCTTCAAGGAATGATGCTTGGATCTTAGATCAAGCAAAGAGCACTCCATCTTTCAAACACTCAAGGGTATTCTACCCTTCAAACACTCATTCAAGAACCTCACACTCTCTTCTCAAACCTATCTTATAACTCTCAAACTCAAGAACTTTTCACTCCAAACAAAAGAACATAGGAAACTAGAACAAGAAAGAAAGCTTTCTTCATTTAACCCAAAATAGATTGAATCATAGAATGAATACAAGAGAGGGCCTAGGGCCCTATTTATAGGCTTTTAATCCAAGGGAATTTTGTCCAAGGGGAGGGGATAAGGATGAGCTAAGGGGATAAGGATGAGCTAGCTAATTCTAGTTGGATCCAATAATTCTTGGTTAAGTGGTTCAACTAGAATTTGTTTTTTTACAACCATTTATGGGTGGAAGATTACAACCAATTGACATGTCACTCCTAGGTGGCATGATGTATCCTCCATTTGCTAGTGTAGATCATGTGATGTGGCATCCCATATGGCAATTTAGTTGGAGGGTTGTTGGGTAATAGAACACGGCTTCAGTCTCCCCATAAAATTCTTGATGTGGTGTCCTTCCTCCTCCCCAAAAGGTGCTTGATGTGGTGTCGACCAATTAAGAGAAATGGGCTTCAAGTAGATGGTATCCAAGTGAGGAAAGTGGGCTTCAAATGGATGGCACCAAATGGAAAAAATGGGTATTGAAGAAGTGGCCTCATACCCTGCTTGAATCTAGGTTGAGTCTACTCATGAATCGGCTCAAGTATTTGCTGAAGAGAAGATGGACTCAAACCTTTTATTAGATTTGTCTATTTTAACTGCAAAACAAAAGTAAATTAGTCCAAAAATTTTTTTCTTGTTGATGTCCCCATCAATTCTTCCGGGATGAAAAGAACTCGATTCTATCGAGTAAGAATCAATCTGACTCTGGTGATACTCTAGTTGGTCTGGTCGATTCTTTGTAGGTCTTCTCAAGTAATCCATGAGTCTTTAGAATTAGGGCATCCTTGCCAATGAACCAGGTAGCGTTGATAGTCCCTATTTCGGATAGTGATAGTCTTATTGTCTAATATTCACTCAATCTTATATGCTGCTTTGGTAACTTGGCTGGTGGACACTCATGGATTGGCTCACTCTCAAAGATAGAATCAGGCTCGAAAGACTCACTAGGTATCATTGTTGGTTACTTTACCCTCCTAGATCTAAATTGTTGAATGTGGAACTGATACCAAAGTCGGATGGTCAATCTAGCACATATTAGGTCCAAATTTTCCTTACTATTTTGAAAATGACCTACACCACGGGCATATAATCATTCAGGTTTGGCCTTACCATGATATAGTCTCCTTCCTGAAATTCTTTGGCTCTTTTATGTGAGTTGATCATATGCTTGTTAATTTCATTGCTCAAATTTTTTTACTAATCATGCTATGCATATGACTCTCGCAGTCATGGACACTTATGCATGAGAAGGTCAAATGATATCAATGACAAAACATAAATGACATCAAAACAAACAAGCTCTAATGGACTTTATTATCTATGAACTAAACTTTATTGCTAGGAAACAAATGTTCCTAATTTCTAATATTCCCCTAAATGGCTTTGAAAACTCTGGCACACAACTTTAGGTAGGTTGGTGCGGGCACCAGACTCAGAAGAAGACTTCAGAGCTCCATCTGGATCTCTGATTAACCTTGCCCGAAGAATTAGGGTTTTTTTAGCTTGTAATAAGGGTTGACTGGATCAACTCAACTTTAGCTTGAGTCTATATTACCTGCATTTTATTTTATTGAGTCATGTTGACTCAGTAGTGGACTAGGGTTTCAACCTGGGGTGTTACATTTTCCTCCCAGACCAAGCAAGTGGACACCACACTCCCAGCCACACTCTCCAGCCATACGCCTGAGTCCAGGGGGCGCCATATCTACATCCAGCAGCCTTTGGTCCCCACTCCACAGATAGCAGCTTCCTTCTCTCATGCGCCAGATGAGGAGAAATCCACCAAGAGTACACAAATCAAGGGGGCGGCCAAGACTTTCCCAAGAGAACCAAAGTAAAGATGGGAAGAAATTTTCTTGGAGAGAACTTCAAGGAGGCGCCCACTACCTGCCAAAAAAATCCAAAACAAAGATGGGAAGGACCTTGACTTAGGGAGGAAGAAAAGGAGGAGTCCAAAAGAGTTGATCCATGGAAGGAAAAAATTCTCTTGAAGATCCATACAAGGAGGCGCCATCTACCTGCCTTTTATAACCCAAATCAAATTTTTTTGGTACTTTGGCCGACCATATGTGTATGATTTTTCCTGATTTGTAGATCCCCTCCTTTAGTCCCACATGGGAAGATGTAAAACCCTACTCCCTTGTAAAGCCTTATAAATTAAACCCCTCTTGTAAGTTTAAATCAATCAGATGAATGAAACAATTTTTTTTTTGTGAGCAAACTTCGTGTTTTCTCTCTTCCGCACTTGCATCCAGGTGTTGAGCTCCGTGAGGGAGTAAATCCGGGTTCCCCAGGAACTTTGAGGAGGTGTGAGATCTCCAAAACCCCACCCTAGGTTAGCCACTTCACTCCCAAACCCTAGCCGCCCATCACCTTTCTCTTTCCACCAAGCCCTAGCATATCCCACCTCTCACGGCCATTCTCTCCAAGTCCTGGCCGACCACCATCCAGCTCCAGTCCAGATACTTCAGATCTACAGCAATTCTAAGAGGAAGTCAGATCGGCCTCCAGGAGAATCCTGATTTCAGCAACTTCAGCTTTCAAGTTCTTCAACCTGGTAAATCTTTTCTTGAGTATCTGAAATCCATCACTTGTTCCTCTTCTTTCCCAGTTCTTGAGTCCAGGAGAAGCCGACCAAACCACAAGATCAGTATTGGAGGATCCATTGTGAAGATAGCCGACTCCGAGGATCCCACAATCTGCTCGAGAGAGTTCTTCCACCAAAATCCTGAGAAGATCACTGTCTGGTTAGTAAACCATCTCTCCTCTCTATTTCTGTTCTGTTGAACGTTCAGAGCGAAACCCTAGGTCTAGGAGTTTCTCAAACCCCAGCGATCCGTTACTCTGAACTACTCTGATAATTTAGTTTCATCTAAATTGTGCTTTCAATCCTTACCTAGTTTCCTTCAACTTAGTTTAGCTTTACTTTGAGTCAAAGCCAATTTCTGAAATAAAAAAAAAAAAGAGAATTAATCTTAAATTTACTTCCGCATACGCTTCTTTGTTCTTTGTTCTGCATCATTTTTGGTATCAGAGCTTCCGTTCTACATCATAGGTGGTAGTGAATCTTAATTTGGTGCCCAATAAATGCCATAATGTTTTCCAAAAGTAATTGTTAAATATTATTGGGACTTGATCAATTGTATGGTGGTTGTCCCAGCCGGATGGGATAGAAGAGTGAATGAAACGTAATGGTGGATCGGGATGGTGGATGTTCAGAAATGGAAATCAGGGATAGAAAAATTGTTAGGAAAAATATTTGCAGGGTTTTCAAAGGCTCTACAGCTTCTTGGGACTGATCCGTAGGGTTTTGTTCTTTGACGGTCAATATCCAATATGTGATCCTTCATTGATCTCTAAATCTAAACCTTCAACATCAATTAATTCTGGATCTTCTATTATCTCCTCGAATTGTTCTTCATGGCTTTGTTCTTGGACTTCATTTTGTTCATCCCCGTTGTTGATTTCTTTAGGCTGGGTAATTATTTTATCTTTAAGTAATTGTTTTTGATCATATTCATCCATAAGGTTAGACCCAGCTTCATAAACTTCTTCCTTAGGTTCTTCAACAAGTTTAGGATTTTCTCTTTTTAGCCCTTTATTTGGACAAGACTTTGATTCTATTTCATCCTTAAATTCTTCAATAGGTTCAGGAGATTTTTTCTCTAATTTTTCATGGATTTAGTCTCTTCTTCATCTCCCTCATACTTATTGAATTTGGCAATATAATCAGATTCAGTTGTATATCTTGTCTCAATTTGTATCATTGTCTAAAAGTTTTTGCTCATAATATTTACCTAGGTACTTTTCCCTCAGTTTACTCTTCATTTCTCTCCAAGTACTTAGTTTATCCCCACTATAATAACTTTTTTGCTCAACTTCTCCCCAATATGCTTTAGCATGTCGAATTAACTTTGATTTGGCAAATTGACACTTTGTTACTTCTGACATTTCATCAAATTCAAAGTATTGATCCATTTTTTCTTCCCAATCGATATACACCTCAGGGTTTCCATCAAAAGTGGGTGCATAGGGTCGATTATTCCTAAAAACTCTCTTCTCCTGATCTACAAAGTCTTGGTAGGGGTATCTAGGGTTATACTCAGGGGTGAGATCATGACATTGGGCTCTTGGACCAAGGGAAGGTGGACTAGGTGATTTAGGCTAAGCATGGATCCTATGGGCTTCTTCTATGAGTCATGGTGAAGTCGTCTTAATTGTATTCAGTAGTAAACTCATGATGATGGACTCTTGGACCTCGAGGAATTGACCTAAGTGACTCAGGTTCGGTGGGGGTCATTGGGGTCTCTTCAAGTGTCCCAACATGGTCCTTCACTTGACCTAATTCCTTTCTCATTCGCCCTAATTGTCCATTTATGGTATCAAACTTTTTAGTTAGGGTTTTCAAAAAGAATTCAAGATTAGGATTCATGGATAAAAAAATAGACTGAGTATGGGACTATTGGTATGGAACTTCAAAACAAACAGTAAAAACCTAACTTCTAGGGCTTGTAGACCTAAAAGTTCAAAATACAAAACTTAACTAGGTACTACTTAGTATGTAATTACCCTGTCCACTAGACAGGTAAGATGTGGGGTTGCGGGAGGCTCCCCTCGCTTTCACGAGGTCCTAATTAAAAATTGCAAGTCTGCTTAAGGTGTTTGCCATTTGACCTCTTGCTTTAGACACCAATTTCAAAGAATAAGTACAAACTCAAATAATACTTTGTCTTACCTTGTACTCAAACCCGACATGTGGGTATCCCTTGTTTTAGGTTCCTACTCGATTTCAATTATGATTTAGATCAATGCAAATGTGGATAATTGTTTTGGGCCAAGAAAAGGTAATGACCTCCTTCCCTTATGTTATGATTGAATGCCCTTAATTAGATTTAGGAATGGATGCACAAACAATTCACCAACTAGTTAACACAACAACTAGTATTAGCACAAACATGTGATTCAAACCTGATTTTAAAAAAATTAAATTCAAAAATTAAATTAAAAAATTTAGATTTTGAAGTTCAGATTTCAAAAATTAAATTTTAAAATTTAAATCTTGAATTGGGATTAAAACTTGTTCTAGAAGTTAGAGTTGTTGCAAGATAGTTTCAGCCCTAACAACTTCTAGTCAACTAATTTTAAATAAATTTAAAATTAAATTTAAAAATTTTAAAAGAATTAAAATTAAAATTTGAATTGTTAGATCCCTTAGTGAAGATTCTAGATTCTAAATTTTGAAATTTAATTCCTGAAATTGGTTAAGAAATCATTTTGAAAGCTAGTTGTAAAAAAAATTTTCAGCAGGGAACAACTTTCAACTAGCTAGTTTTAAAATTCAAAATTTAATCTTTTAAAAAATATAAAAATTTAAATAAAATTGATTTGGTTAACTCTCAGATAAGAATTCTTTAATTTTAAGTTTTTGACTTCAGATTAACTTGAATTTTGGTTGAGAAGGTAGTTTGAAAGCATATGCTAGAAGGTTCCAGCAGTTTAGCTAACTCTTAACAACCTGAATTCAAATTTTGAATTTATAACTCTAGATCCTTCTAAAATTCAAATTTTGGTGGAACATAATAAAATCTGAAGTTTGAATCTCATATATAAAAATTAAAAATTTTAAAAAAATATTTTTGTATTTTTTTGAAAATTAAATAAAATGTAAGGCAGAAATAGATTCTGGACAGAACTTCAAAATGTTCTAAGAACTTATATTTTTAAATCTAGAAATCAATGAAAAATATTTTTTAAATTTTATATTTTGAATCCTAACAACTAAGGTACTATAAAAGTATTTTTTTGGATTTTTCTATAGTGTAAAAAAACTACTAAAATTCATGAAAATCTTGGATGAATACTAGAACAGAAATCTCAGCAATCAAACACCTGACCTAGTAGAACCTTAAGCTCTTGATACCAAAAATTGATGGGGGACAAAAATAAAATGATGAATGGAGAGTCTTAGCAAGCAAACTTGAGTAATTAATTATCAAATAAATGGTCTAAATTAATCCAAGAAAGAATCTTCATAAGGAGACTAGTTGTTTAAATTACAATACCCGAAATGTAGATCTAGTTCAAAATAGATATTAGGATCTTCATGGCAAGAAAACCATCACTACTAGGGCAAGTTAACCTTCAAATGATCAGATCTAATGATGCTTAATAAGAGTTTTCCTACCAACAATGATGGCTAATTATTTGGTGGAAGGAGCTCTCATCACTCAAGGATTAAGGTCTAAACCATAAGACAAGTACTCCCTACCTTTGACTCACCTTGGCCATGATCCTTGGCTTGGATACCTTCATCTTGGACTTAGAAAATCAGAGAAAACCTGCATCAAATCAGAAGTTAGGCGTAGAAGGAGAATTCAAAATTGGAATTGAAACAGAAGAAGAAGAAAGGGAAAACAAGGAAGTAGAAGCCGGTGCCTTCAAGGAATGATGCTTGGATCTTGGATCAAGCAAAGAGCACTCCATCTTTCAAACACTCAAGGGTATTCTACCTTCAAACACTCATTCAAGAACCTCACACTCTCTTCTCAAACCTATCTTATAACTCTCAAACTCAAGAACTTTTCACTCCAAACAAAAGAACATAGGAAACTAGAACAGAGAAAGCTTTCTTCATTTAACCCAAAATAGAATGAATCATATAATGAATACAAGAGGGCCTAGGGCCCTATTTATAGGCTTTTAATCCAAGGAATTTTGTCCAAGGGAGAGGATAAGGATGAGCTTAGGGGATAAGGATGAGCTCGTTAATTCTAGTTGGATCCAACAACTCTTGGTTAGGTGGTTCAACTAGAATTAGATTTTTTACAACCATTTATGGGTGGAAGGTTACAACCAATTGACATGTGGCTCTTAGGTGGCAATGATATGTCCTCCATTTGCTAGTGTAGATCATGTGATGTGGCATCCCGCATGGTAATTTAGTTGGAGGGTTGTTGGGGTAATAGAACATGGCTTCAGTCTCCCCATAAAATTCTTGATGTGGTGTCCTTCCTCCTCCCCAAAAGGTGCTTGATGTGGTGTCAATCAATTAAGAAAAATGGGCTTCAAGTAGATGGCATCCAAGTGAGGGAAGTGGGCTTCAAATTGATGGCGCCAAATTGAGAAAATGGGCATTGAAGAAGTGGCCTCATATCCTGCTTAAATCTAGGTTGAGTTGACTCATGAATCGGCTCAAGTATTTGCTGAAAGTTAAGATGGACTCAAACCCTTTATTAGATTTGTCTATTTTAATTGCAAAACAAATGTAAGTTAGTCCAAAAACTTCTTTCTTGTTGATGTCCCCATCAATTTGCTATAAGTCAGGTGAGCAAGTACATGGCTAATCCTGGGAAGGAACACTAGAAGGCATTGAAGTGGATTTTGAGATATCTGTAAGGGACTCAAAGACATGGACTGGTATTTGGTGGGCAGCCTGAAGGACATGGATGGCACTCCATAGAATCATGTGAGGATTCAGGTCCTTTGGAAAGGTTTGTTGATGCAAGCTATGCAGATGATCTTGATACAAGGAGGTCTACAACAGGTTATCTCTTCTGCATTTATGGTGGATCGGTTTCTTGGAGATCAACCCTTCAACCTATTACAGCTTTGTCTACAACAAAAGCTGAGTATATAGGGATTACTGAAGCTGCAAGGAAGTACTATGGCTGAGAAGGCTAGTGTCTAAAATGGGGTGAAACAGTGTATGGTGGTCCTACACAGAGATAGCCAGAGTGCCATACACTTGATTTAGAACACGGTCTATCATGCTAGGACCAAGCATATAGATGTGAGGTACCACAGAGTCAGGAAACTGGTGGAGGAAGGAGAAGTGGCGCTACTGAAGGTTCATACAACGGAGAACCAAACGGATGCACTTACGAAGTGATGCGGAACAAGGGGGTTAGGGCTAGGGATGCTGGGATGGATGCTTATGATGCAAAGGAATTCTTTTTAGGGTTGTTGAGTTTTAGATATTTTTTTAGGATTTCGATTCCCGATCACAAGCAAAGACAAGAAATACGAAAGGAGAGTAATGTAAGCTTACGCTAGCAGTTCAAAGCACTAAAGTGAAAACGAGAACAGGACCCCGGGATTAAGAACCCCGGTAGGACTAGCTCGACATACAATACCTACTTAGGGTAGAGAGAAAGCAAACCTCACACTTCTGAAGTGCCTGGTGCAGAGATCGCTCAACTCGGGAAATGCGGCCTGGATGCCCGAGCAGTCGAACCCGTGGAAGCACTGGCTTTGGGTCAGGAGGTCACGATGGCTAGGCTGACTGCCTCCGATGCCCGAGATGCTAGGGAGGACCTGTAGGCAAACAAAAGAAGGATTAGCGAGATGTGGAGATGCACGAAAAGGAACTGAGATGGAGTTGGGAAGGGGCTTTGAGCCCGGTGTCCGACTGGATTCCAAAGTCGAAGTTGGGGATAACTTGGGGCCTCGCACCCCGTGACATCCCGGAGGATGAAGGATTGTGGCCTCACACCATGCGACGTCCAGGAGGACGAAGGATTCGTGACGCCTTTGGACGATGGGCAGGTGGCCTTACACCACTCGACGTCCCTTGGGACGAAGGCAACTTCACTCAACCTAGTCTAAGAGACAAGGGTTGGAAGATAGAAGACTCAAGCTTTTCTTTTTTTTCATTCAACATTCAATCATTCAATAGTTCTGCAAGGGAGGGATTGGGTCCTTTAAATAGGCATCCAAGGCCCATTTGAAATTCAAATTACAAACTTTCATGTTGGCGCCCAAAATTCTCCATCTTCTCCTCTCTTTGGCCGACCAAAAGACTTGGGTTGGGCATGGCATGTGGGAAGGCTTGGAGAGGGGGATTGGTCTCTTGACTTCCTTCCTTAGCATGCTCATTTTGGAAGAAAGAGTGGGGCATGGCTTGCTTGAAGGGATGTGTTCCTTTGGACTCTTCAACTCCATTTCTTGGAGTGATTCAAGGCCAACCAAGTGGAGAGCTCCATGGGCGTTGCATGGTTGAGGGCTTGGAGAGGGAGTGTGTCCTTTGACCTTCCATCCTTGCATGAACACTTTGGGAAGAAAGCTTGGAAGGGGGCTTGCTTTGTGGCTTGGTTTCTTCAAGGATCTTCAACGCCCCTCTTTTGATGGAACAAGGCGTGATGTGGAGGAGGGAGGAGGGGAATGGTGTTTCTTCCTTCCAATGTCATCCAAGGCGTGTGGAAAGCATGAGGGTGCCACTTTGTTTCCCTCCTTGGATGCCCAAGTGGTAGCTGAAGTGGTGCCACGTAGGTAGCTGAGGTGGCACCTGAGTTGGCATTATTCCAAGTGGAAGGGGTGGGTTGGCCCACCAGAACTTGATTTGGTTAAGAAAACCAGGGTGACTTGAATTGGGCTTGGGCCCAGTCCAAACTCAAACTCGAACAAATACAGGGCTCATGACCTAACTTGATCCAAATTGGTCAAGGTACAGGACTAAACAAACTTTGACAAGAAATTATGAAATTGCTTTGGCTCAAGGCCTTATTACAGGACTCATAGAAGGGGAACCCTAATCTGAGATCCACAGAGGGTTGAGGAGCCTTTGTCGGATCCTGGTGCCCACACCAGTTCTCCCGGGATGGGAGGAACTCGACCCTGTCGAGTAAGGGTTAGCTTGGCTTTGATACCTCTCCAGGATATCAGGGTCGATGCACTGCAAGTCCTCCCGTGTGATCCACGAGTCATCGGATTTGGGTCAGCCTTGCCATCGGACCAGGTAACGCTGGTAGCCTTTGCCCCGGGTAGTGATGGCTTGGTCATCCAGGACACGCTCGATCCGCTCTCCTTGCTCAGGTATATTTGGAGGTGGACACTCAGGTTCAAGTTCACTCTCAAAAGGGAGGTCAGGCCTAAATGGCTCACTGGGTATGTTTGCGGGTTCCTTATACTCGACTAAGTCAGAGATATTGATTGTTGAGCTAATTCCATAATCCGGAGGTAATTCTAGCACATAGACGTTAGGGCCCATTCTCCTAATCACTTTAAAGGGACCCGCCCCACGAGCGTGAAGCTTCTTAATGGTTCCCAGTGGAAACCATTCAGGCTGAATCCTAATCATTACAAAATCCCCTATTTCAAACTCTTTTGTTCGCTTTCGGGAATCAGCCAGCTTTTTATATATGTTATTACTTATATTAATTTTCTGGCTAATTTCTTTATGCATGTCCCTAATATGCTGTGCAAGTGAATCAGCTACGGAGACACGTGCATGGATGGATAGGGGAATTAGGTCAATAGGTCGGTTAGGCTTGTATCCACAGACAACTTCAAAAGGACTCTTCCCGGTGGTCCAATTTACAGAGCTGTTGTAGGCGAACTCGGCTCGAGGTAAAAGAAGATCCCAATTTCCTGTATGTTCACCTATCAAGCATCTAAGAAGGTTTCCTAGGCTGCGGTTGACCACCTCAGTTCGACCGTCGGTTTGCGGGTGGTAGGCAGTGGAGAATTGGAGCTTGGTGCCTAAGAGGTGCCAAAGGGTTTTCTAGAAATAGCTAGTGAAGCGGACATCCCTATCGGACACTATAGTCTTGGGTAGGCCATGTAACTTAACCACATGTTCCAGAAAAGCTTGGCAACTTTGGAAGCATCTAGGATCTGAGAGCAGGGTATAAAATGAGACATTTTGGAAAACCTATCCACTACTACAAAGACAGAATCATGCTTCCTAGCGATCTTGGGTAATCCTACCACAAAATCCATGCTGAGGTCTTGCCAAGGGTGGCTAGGTATCGACAAGGGGGTGTAAAGGCCAGTATTCTATTTCTGCTGCTTGGCCAAAGCACAGGTTCGGCACCTAGAGACCATATTGGTGACATCTTTCTAAAGGCTAGGCCAAAAGAACTGGTCTTCAACAGCTAGAATGGTCTTCTCCCTACCAAAGTGACCAGCTAGGCCTCCTGCATGGGTTTCCCACACTAAAAAATCTCGGAGAGAAGTCTTGGGAATGCACAACTTATTGCTCTTGAAAAGATAGCCATCTTGTAAGGTGTAGTCACTATAGGCACTACATGGTTCTTGAAGCTTAGACTAGAAGATCTCACTAAAGTCAGGACAAGATTCATATTGCTCCTTAAGTCGGTCAAATCCTACAACCTCAGTCCTAACCATGTTTAACAAAGGGCACGACGGCTAAGGGCATCAACTACCTTATTTTCAGTACCAGCACGATGTTTAAGCACAAAGGTATAGGCTTGGATATACTCAATCCACTTAGCATGCCTAGGGTTCAATCTATTCTGGGAGTTCAGGTATCGAAGGGCTTCATGGTTTGAAAACAGGACAAACTCATGGGGTAAAAGGTAGTGTCTCCAATACCTAAGGGCTTGGACGACTGCATAAAACTCCTTATCATAAGTCGAGTACTTAATTTTGGCCTCATTAAGTTTTTCGCTAAAGAAGGCCACAGGATGATTTTCCTGACTAAGAACTCCACCAATCCCAACTCCCGAAGCATCACAAGCAACCTCGAAAACCTTAGAAAAACCTGGCATTCTCAGGACAGGTGCTTGTACCATTCTATCCTTAATTTCAAGGATGGCTTTGTCTGCAGCTTTAGTCCATTGAAAACCTCCCTTCCTGATGCAGTCAGTTATCGGTGCTACAATTGAACTGAATCCCCAAATGAA
The DNA here is from genome assembly GCA_021397845.1 of Areca catechu. Classification (NCBI taxonomy): domain Eukaryota; kingdom Viridiplantae; phylum Streptophyta; class Magnoliopsida; order Arecales; family Arecaceae; genus Areca; species Areca catechu. The sequence goes on along the minus strand of CM038052.1, from coordinate 128,950,013 downwards.
TCATCTATAAAATGTGGCTAGGCCATGGAAACTACGTACATTATGGATGCTAGCAGGGACATGCCACTCAACTATAGCTCTAACCTTTTCGGGGTCGGCTGAAACTCCTTTAGGGGTAACTACAAAGCCTAAGAAGATAACCCTAGTTGTCATAAATTCAAACTTCTTAGGGTTGGCGTAAAAGCTATTCTCCCTAAGGGTTTGGCAAACTAACCTTAAGTGGTGAAGATGGTCCTCTTTGGTCTTGCTGTAGATCAAGATGTCATCAAAATACACTACAAGAAATTTTCCAGTGAACTCGCGCAAGACTTGGGTCATGACTCTCATAAAGGTACTGGGCGCATTAGATAACCCGAAAGGCATCACTACCCACTCGAACAGACCATCCTTAGTCTTAAATGTTGTTTTCCATTCATCCCCCGGTCGAATTCTAATCTGGTGGTAACCACTCTTGAGATCTATCTTGGAAAAGATAGTGGCACCGGCCATCATATCGAGCATATCATCCAGGCGGGGAATAGGAAACCTATATTTGATTGTAATTTTGTTGATAGCCCTGCTATCAACACACATCCTCCAGGTCCCGTCTTTCTTAGGGGTAAGTAGGGCAGGGACGGCACAGGGACTTAAACTCTCCCTAAGAAAATCCTTCCTAAGCAGCTCTCCCACTTGTTTCTGAAACTCCTGATGTTCAGTAGGGTTCATCCTATAGTGGGGAAGGTTGGGCAAAGTGGATCCTGAGACCAAATTTATAGCGTGCTGGATGTCCCTTAGGGGTGGCAGTTGATCAGGTAATTCTTCCGGAAAACATCCTCAAATTCTTTCAGAGTCTTTACTACCTCTTGGGGTGTTCTACATTGGTTGGCTCGTGACTCTCCTTGGTGGCTAGAATCCAAACAGGGGCTCCCTCTAAAATCTCTTTCTCTAGCTCCTTAGGTGTGATCAGGTTGACTTCTGCTTTCTTCTCCTTAAGGCTACTAGATCCTTTCTTGACGGGTCCTTAGGGTGGATTGGGTTGATTGTGATCTTTTTCCCTTGGTGGAGAAAGACACAGGTATTGGATCGACCATAAAGGGTGGCATCATGGTCGAAAAGCCAGGGTCGTCCTAGAATGATACTACCCACACCCATGGGTAAGATGTCACACCAAATCGATTCTTCATAGGAACTCATTTTTATCTTGATTTGGTACCTAGACTTTACAGGGATTGAAGTTGAATCTATCCAGGAGATTTTGTAAGGGTTGGGGTGGGGAACTATGGCTAGTCATAAAGATTTAACTGTACTCAAGGAAAGGGCATTAACACAGCTTCCACTATCGATGCTGACCTTATAAACTTTATCTCCTAGCTTGATCAGGGTCAGTAGGATGTTGGTCCTACGCCAGTCTTCCTGTACTATGTTTTGGGCTAGGATGCATCGGACTACCCCTACAAGGTCTTCAGATTCATACACTTCTTCCTCTCCCTCATACCCTTCTAATAACTGATTTTCGGGATCATAGATGTCCTCTTCAGGTTCTACGGTTGGTTCGGGTTCAGTCTCAGTTGGTTCTTCTATGAGTAGGGCAGGGACGGTCACTAGCTAGCAAAATGTCTAGGTTTATGACACCTAAAGCATTTACCTTGGGGATCAGGTTTCCTTTGGACTTCAACAGCCTTACCCTTTTCCTCTCTGCTATACTGGGGTCGGTTCAGGCTGGGGCGACTAGGACTGGGTCGGGCTGGGTTTGGTCGACTTGGGTTAGTTCAGTTTGGGTTTGGTAGACTCGGGTAAGCTTGATTATAACCTTGGGTGGATCCAAGGATACGGCTCGGGTTTCTAAAGGGCTCAGGTCTTCTATAGGTGGGAGCTCTCTGGAAATGCTCACAGAGCCTAGCAACTTAGTAATCTTCTTCCAAGGTTCTGGTTGATCTAAAATACGGCTCTCTCTGAATGTCTGGGTATAGGCCAGCCCTAAACCTAGACAGGGTTACCTCAGGTGATTCAACAACCTTACATCGCATAACATATTCATCAAACTTGGCGATGTAATTGGCCACACTCTTACTCCCTTGACTTAAGGTTTGCCACTGGTCCAACAGTTTCTGGGTGTAAGATGCAGGTAAGTATTTCCTTCTAAGCTTATCTCTCATCTCCCCCCAGGCGGTTATGGGTAATTGGCCTTTCTGCTCTATGTAATTTTCAACACTGTTCCAGAACAACCTAGCTTGGTGAACCAACCTAAGCTTGGCAAACTTAAACTTAGTTCTCTCAGACATAGAGTACCAGTCAAAATACTGCTCCATAGCAGACTCCCAATCTTCATACACCCTAGGATCTAAGCTACCATCGAAAGTGGGTGCCTCAAGCTTGATGCTCCTAAGGGCTCTTTCTTCCCGGTCCTCCAGATTGGGTCTCCTAGGATGGGTATCAACAAAAGGGTCAGGGTCTCTCCCAAAGTCATCCTCAAAGTAAGGGTCTTGTGGCAGGTTTCTCCTAGGATGAGGGGACTCAAGACTGGGTTCAAGTCGGGGCCTAGCAGCTTCCTCTAGGAGTCTCAGTTTGGCCTCTATCTGATCCAGCCTATTATTCAACTAGTTGCCTAATTGGGTCATGGATTGAGTCATGGATTGGGTTAGGGCTCCAATGTCAGCTCGCAGTTGGTTCATGGTGTCAGTAGAGGGTGGAGAAGGTGGGTGAAAAGAGGTTCCTGATCTAGTGCACATGTAACAAACGATGCTACGGTTTGCTAGACCTAGGAGATCTCTCCAAATGTAAAGTCAAGAAGATGAACCTGGAAGCAGTAACTTGGCACCTGGCCAGGTAAGTGTAAGGTTAGTGGAGGTTCCTCTTTGCTTGCCTAGACACCAATTAGAAATTGGCCAGGTAAGCAAACCAACCCACTTCCCTTCGGGCTCTAGTCCCTGAACCACTTGCCTAGACACCAGCTACTCAAGCACACACCAACAAGCAATCTAGCTTGGCTCGGCACTTGGGTCAACCCGACTCGTGGGTGTCCCTAGCTCACTAGAGCAGATTAAATGTCTAATTGATTTTAGTTAATGGCTAGGGTTCGATATGCCGGGTGGTGGTTTTTGGGCTAGGGACAGGTAATAAAATCCTGACCCTATGTTAAATTGATGCCCTTAAGATAAGTTATGTAAACTGAAGCACAATAATGACTAATGAAATGACTTAAAATTTTTTTTCTTGTTTTTTTGTTCTTTTGTGTCTTTTAGATGGGTGAATGCTAAACAAAATGCAGGAATTAAAACATGCAAGAAGCAAGCTAGATGGATGAATGAATCAAAAGATGAGATGCTTGCTGAAATATCAGATCTGAGATTTTCTCAGGCAGTATTTCGGCTTGTAGAAACTCTACAGACTGAAATAAAATCTAAGAAAATAGACAAAATACTTTGAAATTATTGCAATATAAAAAAATATAAATCATGAAATTTGGATGTCTTTACAGAGAGAACAATCCAATGATCAGACCATATACAGACTGACCAGAATGCAGAAAATGAAACAAATGCACTAGTCCTAGCCTGGCTCTGATACCAGAAATGTTGCGGAACAAAGGGGTTCGAGCTAGGGATACTGGATGGATGCTTATGATGCAAAGGAATTCTTTTTAGGGTTGTTGAGTTTTAGATATTTTTTTAGGGTTTCGATTCCCGATCACAAGCAAAGATAAGAAATACGAAAGAAGAGTAATGTAAGCTTACGCTAGCAGTTCAAAGCCCTAAAAGTGAAAACGAGAATAGGACCCCAGGATTAAGAAATCTCGGTAGGACTAGCTCGACATACAATACCTACTTAGGGTAGAGAGAAAGCAAACCTCACACTTTTGAAGCGCCCGGTGCAGAGATCGCTCAACTCGACGGATGCAGCCTGGATGCCGGAGCAGTTGAACCTGTGGAAGTACTGGCTTTGGGTCGGGAGGTCGTGATGGCAAGGCTGACTGTCTTCGATGCTCGAGATGCCAGAGAGGACCTGTAGGCAAACAAAAGAAGGATCGGCGAGATGTGGAGATGCACGAAAAGGAACTGAGATGGAGTTGGGAAGGGGCTTCGAGCCCGGTGTCTGGCTAGATTTCGAAGTCGAAGTTGGGGATAACTTGGGGCCTCGCACCCCGCGATGTTCTGGAGGATGAAGGATTGTGGCCTCACACCACGCGACGTCCAGGAGGATGAAGGATTCGCAATGCCCTGGGGCGACGAACAGGTGGCCTCACACCACTCGACGTCCTTGGGGATGAAGGCAACTTCACTCAACCTAGTCTAAGAGACAAGGGTTGGAAGATAGAAGACTCAAGCTTTTCTTTATTTTCATTCAACATTCAATCATTCAATAGTTCTACAAGGGAGGGATTGGGTCCTTTAAATAGGCACCCAAGGCCCATTTGAAATTCAAATTACAAACTTTCATGGTGGCACCCAAAATTCTCCATCTTCTCCTCTCTTTGGCCGACCAAAAGACTTGGGTTGGGCGTGGCATGTGGGAAGGCTTGGAGAGGGGGATTGGTCTCTTGACTTCCTTCCTTAGCATGCTCATTTTGGGAAGAAAGAGTGGAGCATGGCTTGCTTGAAGGGATGTGTTCCCTTAGACTCTTCAACGCCATTTCTTGGAGTGATTCAAGGCCGACCAAGTGGAGAGCTCCATGGGCGTTGCATGGTTGAGGGCTTGGAGAGGGGAGTGTGTCCTTTGACCTTCCATCCTTGCATGAACACTTTGGAAAGAAAGCTTGGAAGGGGGCTTGCTTTGTGGCTTGGTTTTTTCAAGGATCTTCAACGCCCCTCTTTTGATGGAACAAGGCGTGATGTGGGGGAGGGAGGAGGGGAATGGTGTTTCTTCCTTCCAATGTCATCCAAGGTGTGTGGAAAGCATGAGGGTGCCACTTTGTTTCCCTCCTTGGATGCCCAAGTGGCAGTTGATGTGGTGCCACGTAGGTAGCCGAGGTGGCACCTGAGTTGGCATTATTCCAAGTGGAAGGGGTGGGTTGGCCCACCATAACTTGATTTGGTTAAGAAAACCAGGGTGACTTCAATTGGGCTCGGGCCCAGTCCAAACTCAAACTCGAACAAATACAGGACTCATGACCTAACTTGACCCAAATTGATCAAGGTACAGGACTAAACAAACTTTGACAAGAAATTATGAAATTGCTTTGGCTCAAGGCCTTATTATAGGACTCATAGAAGGGAAACCCTAATCTGAGATCCACAGAGGGTTGAGGAGCCTCTGTCGGATCCTGGTGCCCACACCATGAAGGCTCTACCAAGGGATAGCATCTACTCTTGTAAGTGGTTAATGGGTTTGAGAAATCTGGCATATGTAGCCTTGAAGCACCAAGGTGGAGATTGTTGAGTCTCAAGTGGTGCATTTATGGCTAGTTGGGTCAATGTACATGTGTTGATATGGTCTATCATGGTTTTCCATGATGTGTCTAGGGCTAGGGTTGAGTTCGGTGTGAGTCCTAGGTGTTTAGGCTCAGTTTTGGTCAGTCTGGGTCTTAGGGTCGGCTCTTCTATTGTAAGAGTCGACTCTGTTGGTTGGCACATCTTAGTACAGGTGATTATAGTATGGACGAGTCAGCTCAGATGGATTATAGTCGGCTCGGATGCATAGTTAAAAAACCTGAAGTCTGGACGAGTCGGCTCGAATGGATTAGAGTTAGCTCGGATACATAGTCAGGAAACCTGTAGTTTGGACCAGTCGGCTCGAATGGATTTGAGTCGACTCGATGATGAGTGAACTATTTTTTGAAAGGTGCTAGCTGGGAGAGTTTTTGGGATCTTGGGCACGTGTGATCGAGGTATATATATTATATTCTCGTAAGAGGATAGTAGTTGTGTAACAAATTTCTTGGAAGTGGAAATCCCTTTCTCCCATAAAAATTTCTCTATTTTCTTCTTCTTTTTCTCTTCTCCCGTTCTCTGTGTTCTTAATATTCACAGACCTGAATCCTACCGTGATCTTCAATGGAGATTGCTGGCAGATGGTCATCCACAACCTGGTGATACACTTCCACAATTACTTTGTTGATCAAGGTGTTTGTTCTTGATCGGGAACGAGGCTGTTCTTGAGAGTTTTGGTTCATCAAATCTGGTTGGATTTGGAATCAAATTCTCAACAATTATGACAGCACGTGTTCACCTTAGGATGTCATAGAATGGTTGTGAACATAATTCTGAGCCGTATTTGGATACCTATGTATCATATAATTCCCTTAGACTCTCATAAAAACTTGTTGGGATGTCATAGAATGGTGCCATGCCTTATTCGAGGGCACATTCTGATACCGATGTGTCATACATTCTCCTCAGGATATCATAGAATCCCCTTAGGATGTCAAAATAAAGCTCAATTATAACAACTCTTGTGACCTTATGACATCCCCCAGCCAAAATAGTAACCAAATCCCGGTGTTGATGATTTTTGGACATTTTGCGAGTGACTTATGACTCTTGGTTTCTAGATTAACACATCCCCCACCCCAAGTACTCCTAGAATCGATAATTTTTCGTGTACTTGTGTCACCTGTGTCCAATTTATGATATTCTATGTCCACCTTGTGACATTTGCTCGCCAAACCTCTCCTAGAAATTACCTTTCTTTTACAATATTATGACATCATGCTACATGACTATGACTCCCTATGGCCCACTTATGACATTCCTCACTAGTATACTCCTATAGAATCCCCTTAGGATGTCAAAATAAAGCTCAATTATAACAACTCTTGTGACCTTATGACATCCCCCAGCCAAAATAGTAACCAAATCCTGGTGTTGATGATTTTTGGACATTTTGTGAGTGACTTATGACTCTTGGTTTCTAGATTAACACATCCCCCACCCCAAGTACTCCTAGAATCGTTAATTTTTTGTGTACTTGTGTCACTTGTGTCCAATTTATGATATTCTATGTCCACCTTGTGACATTTATTCGCCAAACCTCTCCTAGAAATTACCTTTCTTTTACAATATTATGACATCATGCTACATGACTATGACTCCCTATGGCCCACTTATGACATTCCTCACTAGTATACTCCTATAAGCAACCTTTTTGACTTGCTTGTTATACCTGGTCTTTAGTTTAGGACAGTTGTTGATCTAATTACTCCTGAACAAAAATTTTGCAGCAATATATGACATCCGATGGCTCGATTATGATACCCCATAGTGGCTTATGACATTAGCCTCTCAAAATACTTAATCAACCAAACCTTTTCATGTGGTTATGACATCCCTTTGCCATATCATGATACCTCCATGCCTAGCATGTGACATCCCCTGTCCAAAATATCATAGAAAATAAACTTTTGTACCGTGTATTGCGAGATCCATATTTAACACTTGTTAGCCAAAATACTAATGAACCAAATATTTTCACCTTATTATGACATCCTATGGCCCTATCATGATACCTCCATGCTTAGCATGTAACATCCCCTATCCAAAATAACTTAGGAAATAAACTTTTGAATCATATAACTTGAGACCCATTGTTGACACCTGTTAGCCAAATTATGATAATTTAATAATTAGACCCTGCCATCGATTACACCACTGCCATTGGATGCATCTTTTCGAAGGTAGAAACTCTCAATTTTCCCCCCATTTGATATATAATAAAACATATAGATGAGAGAAAAAACTTCCTTTTTCCAAATTGTTGACCCCTTGAGTGATTTTGATGATAACAAAATATTGGAGCATGCATTTGTCTTACTAACAACTTTTCAAGTGCATTACAAGTTTTTGTAGGATGATTTTAATGCTCAATTGCAACTCCTACAACTCTGTTATATGTCATGGGTAGTGTTGTAAAAGTTTCATGTAAAGAAGAGCCCAAAAAAAATTGATGTAATATTCATGAAAATGGGTTACTTCTATGTATTTTTTAAGCTTAAAATTTTTTAGAATATGTTGTTAGTTGAGTTGGGAAGAGTCTTGAGTGATTAAGAGTTGCTGGATGAATTCTGGAGAAGTGTTGAAGATTTTATTGAAAATTCACTCGAGTCGACTCATGTAAGGAGAGCCGACTCTAGTCCATGGCACGGTTGAAGGATTCTGGCACGTAGAGATCCGAGCCGACTCGAAGGAACCTGAGTCGACTCATCCAGAGCTTCATTTCTTGAATCAGATAGGCGAGTTGATTTGAAGGTAATATGAGCCGACTCAACCATTCAGTCAGGCATCCGAGTCAACCCGTCAGTAATCTGAGCTGACTTCTCCAGAGTCCAAAGAAAATCAATTATGAAAGAACAGCTAGGAGAGTCGACTCTACCAAGGCAAGCCGACTCCTCTAGAGTACAACTTTGAAAGTCTGAGAATCCGAGCCGACTCGACTGAGATGAGCCAGCTCAACCAGAGTAAGAAATCATCGACACTAGGGATCCGAGCTAACTCAACTGTGGCGAGCCGATTCGACCAGAGTGAAGAGTCAACCCTCTAAGGACCCGAGCTGACTCGAAGCATCCGAGCTAACTCGAACGTCAATTCCAGGCAAGTAATGGCTAGTTCTAGAACTTCATTTTTGAATTTAAAAAGTGCTCCAATGATCAAATGTCAAATCCCAATGGTCTACAATGGCTATATCCACCTAAGAAGAGTACAAGACTCTGTAAATAAAGGATTTGGACAACCTTTGAAGAAGCTAATGCATGATTGAATATTAAATGAGCTTGTGAGAAAGTGAGCATAAAAAAGAACATTCAAGTCAGCCTTCAAGTCTTCACCAACTCCAACCAGAAGCTTGAAGCACTTATTAAGGAAGAAGAAGAAGCCATTGAAGTGCAATAAAGTGCATTTAAGAAGGTTTCTCTTGAGCTGCAACTGCAACCATCAGATAACTTGGGTTTGTCATTAGTTACTTACTTTTTCTTAACTCTTTTATGAGTTCTTAGGTTCTTGGTGAGCCTGATTAAAAACCAAGTATGGGTTGTTAGTAATCCCATTTTAAAACTAACATTGTAAGAATTTTTGGTGAGCCCAGTTAAAACCAAGGTTAGGTTCTTGGTGATCTTGTTGAAAACCAAAAGTTGGATTTTTGGTGAGCCCGGTTGAAAAACCAAGTTGGGTTTTGGATTGTGAGCTTGATAAAACAATCCGATTGTATTCCGGTGATGAATATAGTGAAAATTTCAAGTGGTATCTTAGATAGTGGACGTAGGAGAGAGGTTGCTCCGAACCACTATAAAATTGCTATGTTTGTGATTGTGCCTTTTTTTTCTTTACTTGCTTCTGCTTTAAATATCTGAATCATAGCACCTACCATACAAGAAGATTTAAAAGAGCATATATCTGTTCAAATTTTTTAAATTTTCAATTCACCCCCCTCTTGGAAAAGCTACATGGGCAACAACTGGTATCAGAGCAGTGTCTCCGAACTTATTTAGAGTAAAGATTGATGGCTCATCTCATGAGTACCTCCTTGATCGAAGGCCAATCCACTAGACCTCCACTATTCACTAGCACAAATTATTCTTGTTGGAAAGCTAGAATGAAGATATACATTCAAGCTGTTGATTTTCAATTATTGAAGGTCATTCTTAAGAGTCCACATATACCCACGATTAAAGTTGATGGCGTGGATGTCTCAAAACCTAAAGAGGATTGGGATGACATGATATGAAAATGGATAAACTGAATGCCAAAGCCATGAACTTACTATATTGTGCTTTGGATGCAAATGAATTTAACTGAATTTTCACATGCAACTCAGCTAAGAAAATTTGGGATAAACTCGAAGTGGCCCATGAAGGAACTTCCCAAGTGAAGACATAAAAAATTAATCTTTTAGTACATAACTATGAATTATTTAACATGGATCAAAATGAAACTATCTTTTCCTTGTTTTCATGATTTATAGATATTATTAATGGCTTGAAAAGTTTTGGCAGGGTTTATTCTAATGCAAACTTAGTATAGAAGATTTTAAGATCACTTCCGGACAAGTGGGACCCCAAAGTAACTGCCATCCATGAAGCAAAAGATCTAAATACTCTACCTCTGGATGAACTGATGGGTTCTCTCATCACACATGAATTGGCCATGAGCATAGGAATGAAGATGATCAAAAAAAGAAGAAAATTATTCCTTCAAAGCTGCATCAGAATCAAAGAAATAAGATGAGAAATCGGAAGATGACTGCTCCTCCTCCGAAGATGACTTAGAAGATGAAGATATAGCTATGGTCGTGAGAAGATTTAGAAGGTTTATGGGAAAGAAGAAGGAAAGGCACTTCAGAAAATTTTACAAGAAAGGTGAACACAGTAAGGACAAGGAAAGAGAAAAAGAAAAGGATCAAATTAAATGCCCACATGTTATGAGTGTAAGAAACCTGGGCATATCCATCCTGATTATCCTTTGTTAAAGAAAATATTTAAGAAGAAGAAAAAGAAAGCGATGGTTATGACTTGGAGCGATAGTGAGGAGTCGACTTCAATAGAAGAGGAAGAGACTACAAAAACTGCCAATCTATGCCTTATGGGTCTCAAAGATAAGGTAATGTCCCCTGAACCTCAAGTTAAATTTATTTTTGATGAACTAAATTCTACATTCTATGATTTGCTTTCAGAATCTAAAAAGGTTGGAATAAAAATTAGAGCTTTAAAGAGCAATAATGATTCTTTGTTAAAAGAAAAGGAAGAGATTTCATAAAAAAATAAGTTATTGCAAAAAGAATTAACTATCTTTTTTTAAAATAACAAAACTTTGAAAATTAAGAAAAATCTATATCTTGAGAAAGATAAAGATTTGATTGATGAAAATACTGATTTGAAAAAGGAGATGGAAAAACTCAAGCCTTTGGTTGAAAAGCTTACTTTGAGTTCAAATAAGCTCGAGTTAATTTTAAAAGAGCAAAGAAATTCAAGTAACAAGACTGGAATCGGTTATAACTCTTCAAATACAAATGGAATTTCAGCTACTAAATTTATATCTTCAAAAGCATATGCACTAATATCAATACCTCAAAAAGCTTTTGTATCAAATGCTTCAACATCCATTTCAAGAGCTTCAAAGTACATACTTAAGATTTCAAATCAAAAGTCTTTTAAGTCAAATGGTTCTACATCTGCATCACATGCTTCTATAACTAGAACTTCAAAATTTTCATCTTTTCAAAATGCTAGAATTATTTGTTATGCCTGTCATGGGGTTGGATATAAATTTTTCCAATGCAATTTATTACAGCAAAATAGTAATGCAAAGAATATAATTAGAAAGGTTTGGGTTTCTAGAGGAACCACCTCTGCTAACCTGCAAGGATCCAAGATAGCTTGGGTACCTAAAAGAACTTCTTGATTATTTTGTAGGAATGTCTTGCAGCCCAAAAAATGAAGAAAAGATGGTATCTGGACAGTGGCTGTTCAAGACATATGACAGTGATAAGGATCAATTCATCACCCTAGAGATGAAAGGAGGTTTGATAACATTTAGAAATAATGGCAAAGGAAAAATAATTGAAATTGGTAAGATCAAAATAATCCCCTCTACTTTTATTGAAAATGTATCACCGTAGACAAATTAAAGCATAATTTATTAAGTATTAGTCAATTATGCGATAAAGGCTTCAAGGTTGTCATTGAATCATCTATGTGTATAGTAATAAACTCACTTGATTCTAGCAAAAAATTTATTGGACATAGACTTGGAAATATCTATGTGGTAGATCTGAATGATCTAGCCATGTCTAGTACTTCCAGTCTAGTAGCAATGAATATTAAGATCAAGGAGTTTTGTTTACTTTGACATAGATAATTAGGTCATGCTAGCATGCATACTATTGTCAAATTAATTTCCAAGAATTTTGTTAGAGGTTTACCTAAATTTAAAATTGATTTTGAATATGTTTGCGATGCTTGCAAAATGGATAAACAAATTAAGGGGAGTTTTAAATCTAAAAATATGATTTCAACTTCTAGACCCCTTGAGCTACTTCACATGGACTTATTTGGACCAACTAGGACCACAAGCCTAGGTGGTATAAAATATGCACTTGTGATAGTAGATGATTTTTTTAGATTTACATGGATCTTGTTTATTACACATAAAGATGAAACTTTCAAAGTTTTTCAAAAATTCCATAAAAAATTCAAACCAGAAAAATTTATATCTTCAAAAGCATATGCACCAATATCAATACCTCAAAAAGCTTTTGTATCAAATGATTCAACATCCATTTCAAGAGCTTCAAAGTACATACATAAGATTTCAAATCAAAAGTCTTTTAAGTCGAATGGTTCTATATCTGTATCACATGCTTCTGCATCTAGAACTTCAAAATTTACATCTTTTCAAAATACTAGAATTGTTTGTTATGCTTGTCATGGGGTTGGACACAAATTTTTCAAATGCAATTTGTTAAAGAAAAATAGAAATACAAATAATAGAATTAGAAAGATTTGGGTTCCCAAAGGAACCACCTCTACTAACCTATAAGGATCCAAGATAGCTTGGGTACCTAAAAGAACTTCTTGATTGTTTTGCAGGAATGTCTTGTAGCCCAAAAAATGAAGAAAAGATGGTATCTGGATAGTGGCTGTTCAAGATATATGATGGGCGACAAGGATCAATTCATCACTCGAGAGATGAAAGAAAGAGATTTGGGAGATGATGGCAAAGAAAAAATAATCAGAATTGGTAAGATCAAAATAACCCTCTCTACTTTTATTGAAAATATATTGCTAGTAGACAAATTGAAGTATAACTTGTTAAGTATTAGTTAATTGTGTGATAAAGGCTTCAAGGTTGTCATTAAATCATCTATGTGTATGGTAACAAACTCACTTGATTCTAGCAACAAATTTATTAGACATAGACTTGGAAATATCTATGTGGTAGATTTGAATGATCTAGCAATGTCTAGTAGTTCCAGTCTAGTAGCAATGAATGCTAAGACCAAGGAGTCATGTTTACTTTGGCATTGATGATTAGGTCATGCTAGCATGCATACTATTGCCAAATTAATTTTCAAGAATCTTGTTAGAGGTTTACCTAAATTTAAAGTTGATTTTGAATATGTTTGCGAATCTTGCAAAATGGGTAAACAAACTAAGGAAAGTTTTAAATCTAAAAATATAATTTCAACTTCTAGACCCCTTAAGCTACTTCACATAGATCTATTTGGATCAACTAGGACCACAAGCCTAGGTGGTATGAAATATGCACTTGTGATAGTAAATGATTTTTCTAGATTTACATGAATCTTGTTTATTACATATAAAAATGAAACTTTCAAAATTTTTCAAAAATTTTACGAGAAAGTTTCAAACTAGAAAAATCTTTTAATTGTATCTATTAAGAGTGATCACATCATAGAATTTAAAATTAATTTTTTGATGATTATTGCATAGAAAATGACATTGATCATAACTTCTTCGCTCCTAGAATACCACAATAAAATGGTGTTGCAGAGAGGAAAAATAGGACTTTGGAAGAGATGACCCGAACAATGTTATATAAAGGCAATCTTTCAAGATACTTTTGGATAGAAGCGATGAATACTGCTTGTTATATTTTAAACCATGTTTTGATTCGACCAATTATAAAGAAAACCCCTTATGTGCTTTGGAATGAAAAGAAACCAAATATTAATTATTTTTATGTTTTTGGTTATAAATGCTTTGTGCCGAATAATGAAAAGGATAATCTAGAAAAATTTGATGCTAAATATGATGAAGCAATTTTTCTTGGTTATTCAATATATAGCAAAGCATATAGAGTATTTAATAAAAGAACATTAACTGTAGAAGAATCAGTATATATTATATTTGATGAAACTAACCCCTCATCTTCAAAGAAAAAAGAGTGTATGACAATGATGTAGGTACACTTGAAAAGGAAATGGAAGATATGAGCATACAAGAGAGACCAACTCAAGAAGGAGAAGAGATGGTAAGTAAAGATCATGCTGATTTACCAAGGGAATGGAGGTATGTAACTTCTCATCCAAGAGATTTAATTATTGGTGATCCCTTTCAAGATGTTAGGACTAGGTTATCACATAGAGATGCACTTGATTACCTAGCATTTGTATCACATATAGAGCTACATAGTTTAGAAGAAGCTGAAAATGACCCAATTGGATGATGGCCATAAGATTACTCCTTGCATTTGCTTATTACATGAATTTCAAACTTTTCTAAATGGATATAAAAAGTCTATTTTTAAATGATTTTATATCAGAACAAGTTTTTGTAGAACAGCCACCAGGTTTTGAAAGTCATGCTTTTCCTAATCATGTTTTAAAACTTAATAAAGCATTGTATGGACTTAAACAAGCACCTAGAGCCTGGTACGATAGATTTAACAAATTCTTACTTGAAAATGATTTTATAAGAAGAAATATAGATAAAACTCTTTTTATCAAAAAGAAAAATAATGATTTGTTAGTTATACAAATTTATGTTGATGATATTATATTTGGTGCAACTAATGAAACACTTTGTAGAGAATTTGCTGAGTTGATGCAGGGTGAATTTGAAATGAGTCTAATGGATGAACTAAATTACTTCATTGGATTTCAAGTAAAATAAACAAAGAAAGGAATCTTCATAAACCAAGCCAAATACATCAAATAAATCATCAAGAAGTTTGGTATGAAGACAAGCAAAGAAGCGAGCACACCCATGAGTCCTACATGTAGATTAGATAAAGATGAAGATGGCAACAACATTGATCAAAAACTCTATCAAGGTATGATCGGATCACTGTTATACTTAACTACTAGTAGACTTGATATCTTGTTTAGCATATATATTTGTGCCAGATTTCAATCTAATCCTAAAGAATCACATATGTTTGCAGTAAAAAGAATCATAAAATATCTAAGAGGAACAAGTAATTTAGGTATATGGCATTCAAAGTAATCTTCATTTAATTTAATTAATTTTTTGGATGCTGATTATGGTGGATATAAAATAGATAGAAAAAGTACTAGTGATACATGCCAATTTCTAGGGTTGGATTTAATCTCATGGCACCGTAAGAAACAAAACTCTGTAGCACTATTTACTACTGAGGTAGAGTACGTAGCTGTAGGGAGTTGTTGTGCACAAGTGCTTTGGATTAAATAACAACTAGAAGACTTTAATGTTACACAATCCAAAATTCCTATCAAATATGATAACACAAGTGCTATCAATTTGTCAAAAAATCTAATTCAGCATTCTAGAATAAAGCACATAGAGATTAGACCTCATATTATTAGGGATCATGTTTTAAATGATGATATTGTGCTTGAATTTGTACCAAATGAAAATCAACTTGTTGATATTTTCACTAAACCTTTTAACTTAGATAGATTTCAATTCATTAGAGGTAAATTAGATCTATATGACCCTTTCTAGAAAACTTGACCTAATTTCTTCAAAATTAAGGAAACATTATTTAGAAAGCCTCCTACATCAAACTAAGGATAATGACTATATCTCTAAGTGTATATCTTTCATTTGAGACCTTTTTTGAACTGTTTGGAACCTTTGATGGAGTTTTTGCTCGAGTCAACTCGAGCAATTTAGGTTGAGCCTAGCCGACTCGGATGTCGGGTTAGGCATTTTTTATTTGAGCCATAGGACTTAACCTAAGACCCTATCTTTGTTATTTCCTTCTCCATTTGCTTAGAATCCTTGTTTCCAAGCCAAGAACCTCTTCCTTTTCTCTCGACCGACCTTCTCTAGCTTAAACTCTTGCAATCCTCTTGAGCTCGAGCAATGGCATCAAAGAAAGCTATCGCAAAATGCCCTCGAACCAATGAAGAAGCTCTCCATAGAAAGATGATCAATAAGAAGAGAAGATGAGTTGACTCAGAGTCGACAATAGGCTGAAGAACAAGAGGCATCACCTTCTCCACCAAGAAAAGTACTTTCCATGGCAATCCATCTGGTTACAAGCGGACAACAGATAATTTTTTCATTCCTCAAGGACCCAGGGCTTCGGATTGGTGACATGATTGAAGATCAAGGTTGGTCATTCTTCTATTCTTTGAATGTTCCTACATATCCCAACCTGGTTTGAAGTTTTTATAAGAATCTAATTTTGGAAGAACATCACATTGAATCCACTGTCAAAGGAAAGAGAATAATTGTGACAGAAGAAAGGTTAAGCAATTTGCTTGAAATGCCTAATGAGGGAATCAATCATTTAGTTCTAAAGGATAGATAGAAAACCCTCAGAACCATCTTGGAAAGGAGTGATGTTAGTGGAACTGGAAATGTAAAAGCTAACTCCCTTTCCTTAAAGATGAGATTGCTACACAATTTCATTAGCAGGATTTTTCTCCTAAGAACAAGTCGATTTGACTGGGTGAGTGAGAGAGACCTGTGCTTCATAGGACATCTAATTGAGGGGGAGGCCCTCAATTTGCCACATATCATGCTATTACAGATGAAGGAAGCTATAAGAAAGGTAAAGGCCTGTCTCCCTATGGAATGGTTTTCACATTACTGTTTCAGGCCTCTAAGGTTGACTTGACTGGTGATGATGGTAGGCCACTGCACCATACGGATACATACTCTTCCAAGTCATTACAAAGAATGGGTTACTAATTGATAGATGGAACTTGGAGGAAGAAAGGATCTGGATAGAGAGCAGTTGGCTCATCTAGTGATGATGATGTTGAGGAGCCTAAGGAGCAGCTACCTGAGGAGACTAGCACTACTATTGAGCCTTCTGTTCCTGATGCTAAGGAGTTAGAGCTTAGAGAGAGAGAGTTTGGGAGTCATAGGGGACTTCACCAGCATCTCCAACAGCACCAGCATCTCCACCAACTTCAGCACCGGCACCTACTTCGGGATCATCTGCAGATATCACAGGACCATCAATGTCTCATGCATTCTTTGCCCAGTAGATGAGACAGCTATCTCAGACCCTGACTAGCTCCATTGGTTCAATGTTTGGTGAACTTCATCAAATAGTCAACACCAAACTTGAGGAGATCTGTGGTGAGATCAGATAGCTACATTACAGGGTAGACAGTGTTGAGTCTGCCAGACCAGAGCCATAGATTGATATACAGTCATTGTCAGACTCCTTCAGGTCAGTATTTGATGACATTCAACAAACTGTAGCTCATAGCATTAAGGAATTCATATATGAGTTGTGAGAGATGAGCTATAGGATGGGATATATTGAGTAGAGCAGGAAAATGGAAGATGATTATACTAAAGGTGTGGGGATTCTCAGGGCTGAATTTGGTAATTGAGAGGTTTAGCTGAGGCTTATGCAAATGCTCAGGCTAATGAGCTCTTGCTCTCCATGAGGGAAATAAGAAAATTTAGACAGAGCTAAGCACTATTTGGGTTTTTCTAGCGAAGCTATCTTCAGTCATTGAGACTTTTGGAGCATCTAGACCTACACCTAATCAGCTTGCACCTCATCCTAGACAGCCTGCACCTCATTTTAGATAGCCTCCACCTCATTCTACACCGCCACTATCTTTTGTACCTCCTGGTTTATTTAATCCAGAGCCTATTTCTTCCAGACCACCACCTGGACCATCCACTAGGAATAGAGGACCTTCTAGTCAACCTAGTTCTTGGCACGATAAATCTGAACCTATTATAGAAGAACCTAGTGATAGTGAATAGACCAATCTTTTGTATTTTTACTTGTATTTCAATAAGTTATATTGAACATTTTGAAAGAAATGAAAGTATTTCCTTTCTTACTTATTGTGTATGCATTGTGATTTGTGCAATGATGTTATTTATGTATGCAACTTAAGATCATTTTATATCAGATTATCAAAACTTTAATGAGAAAGTCAAATTATCTTAAACAATCTTAATAATCTTCTCATTCTATTTCAAAAATAAAGATTAATGTACTTAACAAAGAGGAAGAATGATATTAATTGAATACCTTTTTGATTAGTGACAAAAAGGAGGAGAATGGTATCGACAATGAATGCATGGAAAAATGGTAGAAGAAAAAATGAATAACAATGGTTTTTAATGAAAAACATGAGGTTTCAAAGTTTCAAGAACATACAAAAAGAGAGAGAAAAATTGTTGAAACTAAATGGCTTGAATATATTTAGTTTGTTGGCTTTGACTCCTTAGTTTTGATGATTAACAAAAGGTTGAGTATATGTTTGGACTAATGTTTAATCTCAAGATAAAGTTTCAGGACTTAGGTTATTCAAAAAGAGTATCAAAAGGACAATGATGAAACTAAGTTTACCTGATTTGGAAAAGAGCTCTTCTACCTTGGACAAGATCAAAATTCTTAAGAAATATTTGACAAAAGAAACAAAGGCTTAAAGAAACTCAAGCATGGCACGCATATCTCAAGAGTTTCAGAAAAATTCAGATCAGAGGTCGACCCCCAGAGGTCGACACCTTGTCAAAGGTCGACCACCAGAGGTCGACTCATGAAGAAAAGAAAAGTTCAGCATGGCCGGCACGGCAAAGTCTCAGTGGCACGCTTCAGAGGTCGACCACCAGAGGTCAACACCTGTCCAGAGGTCGACACCAGAGGTCGACTCATAGCCTGAGAATTCAAAATGGGCAGAACTATGGTATTCTGAACTTTTGCCTAAATTTTACTGGAGGTCGACTCATGAGGTCGACACTTGATCCAGAGGTCGACTCATGGCATAATGGCTAGTTTTTCTGAACTTCTGATTTGATTTCCAACGGCCATAAATGGCCATATTTTTGAATCTAACGGTCTTGTGGAGTTGTTTCAGCATGAATGAGGTATTTAACCTCCACCAAACTTCAAAAAAGACAAGGAGACAAAGTGAAAAAGTGTTGATTCAAAGTACAAAGCCTTCAATCACTTCCAAGCCAAAAATATGAGAAAACAAGAGATTCCCTACCCAAAAGCTTTCCATCTTTGAGGAATCCAACATTCAAGTGTTTGGCATTTAGTGAGGTCCAAGATTCCAAGACAAAAGGCTTGAAGAGTCTCCATCAAGAGCTTCAACGAATTTATTATTGCTCAAAAGGAGTTTGTTTAGTTTTCATTAATTGTATTCATACTCTTTTGTCTTTAGCTAGTTTCAAGGGAATTTGAAACTAGAGTGAGGTTTGTATGTGAGCCAATTGATAAAACCAACTAGGGTTGCTTGTAAGCCCGAAGCCAAAACAAGTGAGTGAGGTTTGTTGGTGAGCCAATTGATAAAACCAACTAGGGTTGCTTGTTAGCCCGAAGCCAAAACAAGTGTGTAAGGTTTTGACTTGTGAGCCTGGTAAAACAAGTCGGCTGTAATCTAAAGATTATAGTGGAAATTCCCAAGTGGAGCTTGGGGAGTGGATGTAGGTGCTAGGTGCACCGAACCACTATATTTCTTGTGTGTTTGCATTGCCTTTCTCTTTTACTTCTTTAGCTCTTTAATTGCCATTTTATTTCATTGCTTCCATTGCACAATTATTAAAGTACTATCACTCTTCACCTTAAAACTTGATAGCACATATATTGCTTTAAATTTTTAAATATCCAATTCACCCCCCCTCTTGGGCACCATATCTGGGCAACATAGTTTAACATACATCTATCTACAATATGCTCTCAAAATTTACAAATTTGCTCTATTTAGAACTGGCAATAAACATCTATTAATATCTCAAGACTTGATACTTTTGCTAATCTGAAACTCTGATACATTTTAGGCAAAAATAGCTTTTGATAAGTGTTTATTATGATACATATTGGACTTATTTCAAAAGCTTTGATACATTGTCAATATGCCTTAATTCTTTCAAATACATTCTTGGTATACAGCTCATACATGTTAATATTTACCTCCAAATATATCTATACATGTAATTGTAAAGTTTTTCCATGTCCGGTGTTTGTCATCATCAAAAAGGGGGAGATTGTTGATCCCTTGAGTGATTTTGATGATAACAAAATATTGGAGCATGCATTTGTCTTACTAACAACTTTTCAAGTGTATTACAAGTTTTTGTATGATGATTTTAATGCTCAATTGCAACTCCTACAACCCTGTTATATGTCATGTGTAGTGTTTTAAAAGTTTCATGCAAAGAAGAGCCCAAAGAATAATTGATGTAATATTCATGAAAATGGGTTACTTCTATGTGTTTTTCAAGCTTAAAATTTTTTAGAATCTGTTGTTAGTTGAGTTGGGAAGAGCCTTGAGTGATTAAGAGTTGCTGAATGAATTCTAGAGAAGTGTTGAAGATTTTATTGAAAATTCACTCGAGCCGACTCATATACGGAGAGCCGACTCTAGTTCATGGCACGGTTGAAGAATTCTGGCATGTAGAGATCCGAGCCGACTCGAAGGAACCCGAGTCGACTCATCCAGAGCTTCATTTCTTGAATTAGATAGGTGAGCCGGCCTGAAGGCAATCTGAGCCGACTCAACCATTCAGTCAGGCATCCGAGTCGACATTCAGTAATCCGAGCCAACTCCTCTAGAGTCCAAAAAAAATTAGTTATGAAAGAACAGTCAGGAGAAACGACTTTACCAAGGTGAGCCGACTCCTCTAGAGTACAACTTCGAAGGCCTGGCAATCCGAGCTGACTCGACGGAGGCAAGCCAACTCAATCAGAGTAAGGAATCATCGACACTGAGGATCCAAGCTGACTCGACTGTGGTGAGCTGACTCGACCAGAGTGAAGAGTTAACCCTCTAAGGAACCGAGCTGACTTGAAGCATCCGAGCTGACTCGAACGTCGATTCCAGGCAAGTAATGGCTAGTTCCAGAACTTCATTTTTGAATTTAAAAAGTGCTCCAATGGTCAAATGTCAAATCCTAACGGTCTACAATGGCTATATCCATCTAAGAAGAGAACAAGACTCTATAAATAAGGGATTTGGACAACCTTTGAAGAAGCTAATGCATAATTGAACATTAAATGAGCTTGTGAGCAAGAAAGCACAAAAAAGAACATTCAAGTCAGTCTTCAAGTCTTCACCAACTCCAACCAGAAGCTTGAAGCACTTATTGAGGAAGGAGAAGCCATTGAAGTGCATTAAAGTACATTTAAGAAGGCTTCTCTTGAGCTGCAACTGCAACCATCAGATAACTTGGGTTTGTCATTAGTTACTTACTTTTTCTTAACTCTTTTATGAGTTGTTAGGTTCTTAGTGAGCCTGATTAAAAACCAAGTATGGGTTGTTAGTGATCTCGTTTTAAAACTAACATTGTAAGGATTTTGGTAAGCCCGATTAAAATCAAGGTTAGGTTCTTGGTGATCTTGTTGAAAACCAAGAGTTGGGTTTTTAATGAGCCCGGTTGAAAAACCAAGTTGGGTTTTGGATTATGAGCTTGATAAAACAATCAGACTGTATTCCGGTGGTGAATATAGTGGAAATTCTAAGTGGTATCTTGGATAGTGGATGTAGGAGAGAGGTTGCTTCGAACCACTATAAAATGCTATGTTTGTGATTGTGCTTTTTCTTCTTTACTTGCTTCTGCTTTAAATATCTGAATCATAGCACCTACCACACAAGAAGTTAAAAGAGCACATATCTGTTCAAATTTTTTAAATTTCCAATTCACCCCCCTCTTGGAAAATCCACATGGGCAACACAAATCTTCTCGTCCTTTGCTACTAATGTTTTGCCTCCCTCTCCAGTGACTAGAGTTACTTCTACTGTCTCATTTGCATTTTCCTAAAGTCTGCCATCTGCAGCACCTTGCTAGTATATTTTGAATGACATCTCTTGAGAATTGATGTTATAGTATATCACCTTAGACTTGAACTCATAATATAATCTTTATTTCAAGAGTACATCAGTGGGCCAAGAATTTTTTGTATTTCCTCATAAAATATCTGGAAGAAAGTATGTGGTTAAAAAGCATCATGGATAAGAGAAGGACACCAACCAGGCCAGCTAGGAGAGCACAACAATAGTTGTGTACATGGGAGAGGATGCCACTGTTTCCTCCAGTGGAAGAGGAGAGATACAAATTAGTCTAAAAATTATGGAAGGTATTTCACTATTTCTTCCAAGTAACAGTCATATATTCTATATAATATTTGACATCCCCTTGCAAAATATGACATCTACTTGAAATTTATGACATTTCTCTTGAGTAATACTGACACCTAGCTGATTCTTGCAATCTAACATCCAAAAGTTTGCCATTGTAAGAAAGTCAAGGCCTCTCAATGTTATAAAAACTCATGTAAGCTGGCTATATATATAAAATATCCATAAAATGAGATTTACCCCTACTCACTTAGATCTCATCTAAAACACTCCATTTGATACCTTTATTGACATGCAACCATTCGTAGTTGATGGGTCACTCCTGTCCAATATCATAAGATGTCATGCAGGAGGAGATCGATTTATATTTGTTGGAAAGGTAATAAAGTTTAGTGTAAAAAAAACATCACTTATCTTGGGCCTTTCATGTCATGGAATTAAAATCTTAGACTCCAAAAAGAAGGGAAGGCTGGTTAAGAGATTTGGTAGTTTTCTAGACCTACATCGTAAGTGATGTAGAGGAAGAGTGAGGTACTTAAGGACTATATGGAGATAGAGGACATCGAGGATACTATGAGGCTTTGGATAGCCTACATGCTTCCATGTTTCTGGCTCCAAAGTCAGATCAAACATGTCCAAGATTTCTAATCTCCTACTTGGATGACCTTTCTTTGCTGGGAGATTTTGCATGGGCTCTTATAATCAGAACCTGATGCTTGAGAAAGTTTCAGAGGTTGCTAAGTACTTGAGGTGTGGGAAGCTAGGATAAGCTAAGAGGCTGGACAAGTATAGGAGGTAGCCCTCTCTTTAGCTATACATCATCCCTCCTAGTAAAGATATTTTCAATCTTAATCATTTGTACTATGTCAATATTATTTTATTTCCCTGCTTTGTATGGTTCTATAAAATTTCTTTATACAAGCATGGTTTTTTGAGCATTGTAATATAAGAACCACAGTAGAACCTTTGAAGTTATCATGTATTTTGAGGTAGTATGCTTTTTAGAAGTAGAGCTATGACAAGCGGTTCAACATGATCCAACCACGTGAGATAAGTTGATTACCTTGATTTCAAAAAATCATACAATAATGAAGACTTGTCATAATTTTTTTAGAATATCATAATTTACTAATTTTATTTTTTCTCTTGTATATTCTTTGGCACTAGTTTAATGACTATCTTATACCTTTTCTGTAGGAGTACTGGCTTCTCTCACATGATGAAGAGAGACCGGTCATGGCTACACAATCTTTCTTTGCAGGATGCAATTGGCTATAGATCAAAGTTAATGAACTTAGGAGAAGGCTCTCATTATAGGAGGAACTGATGAAATTAATGTTCCAAAAGGAGAGGATGAGGAGAGCTAAGAAGTGCAAGGTGGAGAAACAAGAAGTGAAGTCTAAAGTTCAAGAGGAAGAAGTTGAATTTATTATTGGTGGAGAGGATGTAGAAGTTAATGTTGAGGTAGATAATATACATGATATAAATGTGACGAAGAAGGAAAAAGAAAGAAGAGGCAAGAAGGTCGATGACAGGAAGAAAAAGAGACAAGAATCCATAAAAAAGAGGTAGTCTAGGAAGAAGAAAGAGAAAAGGAATGATGAGGAGGAGATGAAGAAGGAGGGGAAAAGGAAGAAAAAGGTGATGGGGATGAAAATAAAATGATGAATGGAGAGTTTTAGCAAGTTAACCAGCAAGTAAACTTGAACAATTAATTATCAAATAAATGGGCTAAATTAATCCAAGAAAAAAATTTTCATAAGGAGACTAGTTGATCTAATTTTTAAGTCCTGCAATATAGATCTAGTTCAAAATAAGGATTAGGATCTTCATGGCAAGGAAACCATCACTACTAGGGCAAATTAATCTTCAAATGATCATATCTAATGAAGCTTAGGAAGAGTTTTCCTACCAACAATGATGGCTAATTATTTGGTGAAAGAAGGAGCTCTCATCACTCAAGGATTGAGGCCTAGAAGTCAAGATTGGCACTCTCTACTTTGAGTCTCACTTTGACCTTGATCTATGGCATGGAGATCTTCATCCTTAACCTAGGAACCTAAGAGAACCTGCAAAGAAATTTGGAATTATACATGGAAGAAGAATTGGAGTTGGAATGGAAACAAAGAAAAAAGGAAGAAGAAGAAAGTGGCCGGCGGCTTGGGACTTGGAGCTTGATCATAGATCCATCAATAGGTGTCACATCCTTTACTCCTTGCAATAGCACTCTTCACTCTCAAACTCAAACTTAGAAAACTCTCATCTCCTTGGATAAGGATTTACATACTCAAGCTAGCTAGAAAACTTTCACTCCAAACAAGAACTCAAGAAAACTAGAACACAAGAAAACAATCGTTTCATTAATTCAAATCATAGCATAGAATGAATACAACGAGAGCTTAGGGGCCTTATTATAGGCTCCAATGCTAGGAATTTGTCCAAGGATGGAGAGGAGGGGATAAGGATGGCTTAGTTGGCTCCAACTATTTTTAGGTAAGTGGTTTTAACTAAAAATAAATTATTGGTAGAAAGTTATAACCACTTTGACATGTGGCATCTAGAAGATCCTAATGTGGCTTCCAAATACTGATGTGGAGATTTAGGTGTCATAAGTTGTGGGATCCCACATGTCAAATATTATTAGTATAGTGGAAGGAATCTTTATGTTCTCCATGAAACTCTTGATGTAGTGTAATTCCTTCTCCCCCAAGGTTGTTGATGAGTTGTTCCCCCATATGTTTCAAATCTTGGCATGAATTGGGCTTAGGCTTAGTCTTGAAGAGGCTTGAATGGTTGGTCTTGGACTTGAAGAGGACACCCTCCATCATGCTTTGGGCTTGAGCCAAATGGGCTTCTTCCATGTGTTGGCTTATGAGCCAAATCATGCTTCAAGAAAATTTGGCTTATGAACATGTTTCAAGAAAAATTGTAACTTTCTTCGAAAACTTATTGACTATAGCTGCAAAAATAAAGTGAGTTAATCAAAGTATATATTCTTATTATGGATGTCCCATCAGTTCTCCGGGGTGGAAAGAGCTCGACTCCGTCGAGTATGATTCATCTAGCTTTGGTAGTACTCTAGGAGGTCAGGATCAATTTTTTTGTAAGTCCTCTCGAGTGTCCATGAGTCTTCAGAATCAGGATGTCCTTGCTAGTGAACCAAGTAATGCTGATAGTCTTTGTTTCGAGTAGTGATAATCTTATCATCTAAGATTCGCTCAATCCTATCTTGCCGCATTGGTAATATGGCTAGTGGACACTCAAGGGTTGGTTTCACTCACTAGGTATCATTGTTAGTTCCTTATACTTTACTAGATCTGAAATATTGAAAGTGGAACTGATACCAAAGTCGGATGGTATATCTAGCACATATTAGGTCCAATTTTCCAAATATTTTGAAAAGGACCTACACCATGGGCATATAATTGTTTTGAGCCTAATAAAATATAGTTTCCTTCCTGAAATTCTTTGGCCTTTTTTACAAAATTTAGCCATATGCTTGTTAATTTCATTGCTCAAAATTTGTTTTACTAATCACGCTATGCATATGACTCTTGTAATCATGGATACTTATGCATGGGATACCAAATGACAAGAGACAAACACAAATGATACTAAATGGTAAAAGACAAACAAAAACAAAACAAGCTCAAATGAACTTTATTATCTATGGACTAAACTTTATTGTTGGGCTAGGAAACAAGGTTCCTATTTTTCGATATTCCCTAAATGGCTTTGAAGACTTTGGCACAAAACTTCAGGTAGGTGGCAGTGAATCTTAATTTGGCTCCCAATATATGCCAAAGAGTCTTAATAAAGTAACTGTTGAATATCACTGGGACAAGATTAATGGTATGGTAGATGTCCCAATCGGATGGGATAGAAGAGTGAATGAAACGTAATGGTGGATTGGGATGGTGGATGTTCAGAAATGGGGAATCAGGGATAGAAAAAATTGTTAGGAAAAATATTTTACAAGTTTTTGAAAGGCTCTACAGCTTCTTGGGGCTGATCCGTAGGGTTTTGTTCTTTGATAGTCAATACCCCAATATGTGATCCTTTATTAATCTCTAGATCTAAACCTTAAACATCAATTAATCCAGATCTTCTATGTTATCCTCAGATTGATCTCCATGGGTTTGTCCTTGGATTTCATTTTGATCATCCCCGTTATTGATTTCTTTAGGTGGGTAATTATTTTATCTTCAAGTAATTGTTCTTGATCATATTCATCCATAAGGTTAGACCCAGCTTCATAAACTTCTTCCTTAAGTTCTTCAACGGGTTTAGAATTTTCTCTTTCTAACCCTTCATTTGGATAAGATTTTGATTCTATTCATCTTTTAATTTTTTAATTGGTTCAGAAGATCTTTCCTCTAACTTCTCAGTGGGTTCAATCTTCTTCTTCATAGTCATCAATTTGACTTCATTCAGCTTTATATATTTTCACTTTAGGCTCTTCAATGGGTTCAATGATTTCTTCCTTACTAATTACTGGGATGATAGGAGTTGGCTTGTTTGAAGGAATTTGGTTAGAATTTGGCCTGTCCAGATGTATAATCCTATTGGACTTAGGTTGATTGATCAAGAGTTCCTTCTGATATGTATCAAATTCTCTAGCAATTTGATAAGCATCTTCTAGATAGTGAATTTCCCATTGAAATAATTTCTACTGGATGTCCTTACGTAGACTAGCTCGAAATCTAGATATGATCATTGCTTCAGATTCGACTGTACTACATCTCCGATATACTCATTGAATTTGGCAATATAATCAGTTACACTTGTATCATCTTGTCTCAATTTGTACCATTGGTCTAAAAGTTTTTGCTCATAATATTTACCTAGGTACTTTTTTCTCAGTTTACTCTTCATTTCTCTTCAACTATTTATTTTATCCCCACTATAATAACTTTTTCACTCAACTTCTCCCCAATATGCTTAGCATGTAGGGCTAACTTTGATTTGGCAAATTGACACTTTCTACTTCTGACATTTCATCCAATTCAAAGTATTGATCCATTTTCTCTTCCTAATCGACATACAGTACTTCAGGATCTAATTTCCATCAAAAGTGGATGCATAGGGTCGATTGCTCCTAAAGATTCTCTCCTCCTGATCTACAAAGTCTTGGCAGGGGTATCTATGACTATACTCAGGGGTGAGATCATGACATTGGGCTCTTGGACCAAGGAGAGGTGGACTAGGTGATTTAGGCTCAACATGGATCTATGGGCTTCTTCTATGAAGTCATGGTGAAGTTGTCTTGGGTTGTATTCAGGAGTGAATTCATGATGATGGACTCTTGGACCTCGAGGAATTGACCTAAGCGACTCAGGTTTAGTGGGGGTCATTGGGGTCTCTTCAAGTGTCCCAACATGGTCTTCACTTGACCTAATTCCTTTCTCATTTGCCCTAATTGCCCATTATGGTATCAAACTTTTAGTTAAGGTTCTCGTAAAGAATTCAAGATTAGGATCCATGGGTAAAATAGATTGAGTGTGGGACTATTGATATGGAGCTTGAAAACAAGTAGTACAAACCTAACTTTTAGGGCTCCTAGACCTAAAAGTTCAAATACAGGATTTGACTAAGTATTAGTTAAAGTGTAATTATCTTTTCCATTGGGCCAGGTTAGAGATAGGGTTGTGGAAGGCTCCCCTCGCTTTCAAGAGGTCCTAATTAAAAACCGCAAGTCCACTTAAGGCATTTGCCATTAGACCTCTAGCCTTAGACACCAATTTCAAGAAGTAAGTACAAACTCAACTAATATTTGGTCTCATCTTGCACTTGAACCCGACTTGTGGGGTCCCTAGTTTTAGGTTCCTACTCGATTTTAATTATGGTTTAGGTCAATACAAATGTGTGTGATTGTTTTGGGCCAAGGAAAGGTAATGACCTCTTTCTCTTATATTATGATTGAATGCCCTTAATTAGATTTAGGAATGGATGCACAAACAATTCACCAACTAGATAACACAACAACTAGTATTAGCACAAACATGTGATTCAAACCTGAATTTTAAATTAAATTAAGAAATTTAGATTTTGAAGTTTAGATTTTAGAAATCAAATTTTAAAATTTAAATCTCGAATTAGGATTAAAAATTCATTCTAGAAGTTAGAGTTGTTGCAATAGTTTTCAACCTTAACAATTTCTAGTCAACTAGTTTTAAAATTTAAAATTAAAATTTTAAAATTTTAAAAAATTAAAATTAAATTAAAATTATTAAATCTCTCAGTGAATATTCTAGATTCCAAATTTTGAAATTTAATTCTTGAAATTTGGTTAAGAAACTCATTTTGAAAGCTTGTTGTAAAAGAAAATTTCAGCAGGGAACAACTTTCAAGTAGCTAGTTTTAAAATTCAAATTTAATTTTTTTAAAAATCCAAAAATTAAAATAAACTAATTTGGTTAACTCTCAGATAAAAATCTTGGATTTTAAAGTTTTGACTTCAGATTAACTTGAATTTTGGTTGAGAAGGTAGTTTGAAAATAGTTGCTAGAATGTTCCAGCAATTTAGCTAACTCTTAACATTCTGAATTCAAATTATGAATTCTGAATTCTAAATCCTTCTAAAATTCAAAATTCTAGTGATAAATAACAAAAATTGAAGTTTGGATCTTAGATATAAAATTAAAAACTTATAAAAAATATTTTTGTATTTCTTGAAAATTAAATGAATGGAAGGCATAATTGAATTCTGGACAGAACTTCAAAATGAACTAAGAACTCATATTTTAAATCTAGAAATCAAAGAAAATATTTTTTTGAATTTTATATTTTGAATCTAACACACTAAGATATTGTAAAAGTATATTTGTGGATTTTTTTGCAATTCAAAAAAATTACTAAAATTCATGAAAAATTTAGGTGAATACTAGAACAAAAATTTCAGCAATCAAACACTTGACCTAGTAAACCATAAGCTCTGATATCAAAAAAATTGACGGGGGACGAAAATAAAATGATGAATGGAGAGTTTTAGTAAGCTAACCAGCAATAAACTTGAATAATTAATTATCAAATAAATGGATTAAATTAATCCAAGAAAAGAATTTTCATAAGGAGACTAGTTGATCTAATTTTTAAGTCTTGCAATGTAGATCTTGTTCAAAATAAGGATTAGGATCTTCATGGCAAGGAAATTATCACTACTAGGGCAAGTTAACCTTCAAATGATCAGATCTAATGAAGCTTAGAAGAGTTTTCCTACAACAATGATGATTAATTATTTGGTGGAAGAAGGAGCTCTCATCACTCATGGATTGAAACCTAGAAGTCAAGATTGGCACTCTCTACTTTGAGACTCACCTTGGCCTTGATCCATAGCATAGAGACCTTCATCCTTGACCTAGGAACCTGAGAGAACCTGCAAAGAAATTTGGGATTAGACATGGAAGAAGAATTGGAGTTGGAATAGAAATAAAGAAAAAAGGAAGAAGAAGAAAGTGGCCGGCGGCTTGGGACTTCGAGCTTGATAATAGATCCATCAACGGGTGTCCCATCCTTTACTCCTTGCAAAAGCACTCTTCACTCTCAAATCAAACTTAGAAAACTCTTATTCTCTCTTTGGATAAGGATCTATACACTCAAACTAGCTAGAAAACTTTCACTCTAAACAAGAACTCAAGAAAACTAGAACACCGCGAAACAATCATTTTATTAATTCAAATCATAGCATAGAATGAATACAATGAGAGCCAGGGGCCTTATTTATAGGCTCCAATGCTAGAAATTTCGTCCAAGGGTGGAGAGGAGGGAATAAGGATGGCTTAGTTGGCTCCAACAATTTTTAGGTAAGTGATTTTAACTAAAAATAAATTATTGATAGAAAGTTACAACCACTTTGACATGTAGCATCTAGAAGATCCTAATGTGGCTTCCAAATACTGATATGGAGGCTTAGGTATCATAAGTTGTGGCATCCCACATGTCAAATATTGTTGGGGTAGTGGAAGGAATCTTTATGTTCCCCATAAAACTCTTGATATAGTATAATTCCTTCTCCCCTAAGGTTTTTTGATGAGTTGTTCCCCCATGTGCTTCAATCGTGGCATGAATTGGGCTTGGGCTTGGTCTTGAAGAGGCTTGAATGGTTAGTCTTGGACTTGAAGAGGATGCCCTCCATCATACTTTGGGCTTGAGCCGAATGGGCTTCTTCCATGTTTGGCTTATGAGCCAAATCATGCTTCAAGAAAATTTGGCTTATGAACATGCTTCAAGAAAATTAATGGGCTTCTTCCATGTGTTGGTTAATGAGACAAATCATGCTTCAAGAAAATGTGGCTTATGAACGTGTTTCAAGAAAATTTTTATCTTGCTTTGAAAACTTTATTGACTATAGCTGTAAAAACAAAGTGAGTTAATCAAAGTATATATTCTTATTATGGATGTCCCCATCAAAAGGAGGATAACAGAAATAGGGAAGAAGATAAGAGGAATGAGGAGGAAAAGAGGAAGTAGGAAAAGAGGAAGAAGGAAGAGGTGTAGAAGGCTAAGGAGGAGAGGGAGAAATTATTAGAGGAGGAAAAGAGGAAGGAGGAGGAAAGGAAGAAGAAGATGAGAATAAGAAGGCCGAGGAGGAGAGAAAAAAATTATTGGAGGAGGAAAAGGATAAGAATGATGAGAGCAAGAAGGAAGAGGAGAAGAAGAAGGCTGAGGAGGAGAGAATGAAATTATTGGAAGAGAAGGAATCAAAAAAGAAGAAAGAGGATGATGAAATGAAGAAGATGAATGAGGAGAAGAAGAAGAAGGAGGAAGAGGATAGGGAGAAGGAGGAAGAGAAGAAGAAGGAAGAGGAACAGTGGAAGAAGGAGGAGTGGTGTGGATTCCAGAGGCACTAGAATAACACAGAGGCTTCTCAACCCTCTGTGGATTACTTAGTAGCATTTGAATCCATTTGTAATAAAGGCTTAGCCTATTTGAATTGTCTTTTATTATTTTAGTCCTATACCAGTCAGCTCATGTTGAGCTAGTCTTCTTCTTGAGTCCTGTACATGTCAGTCCAAGTACAAGTAAAGACATGTCAGCCCAAGTACAAATGAAGATCAAGCCAGTACAAGTAAAAATCAACCCAGCCTGAAGTTATGAAGATCATGGAAGGCTTAGTAGAAGAAATCAGAAGTCCTGGAGTCAAGTCGGAAGCCCTGAAGCCCTAACCGCAGCCTGAAGCAGGTTGGGCCAGCCAAGGCCCAGGAGGGGAGCTAGGGCGCCATCTACCCTATGGTCACCACCCCTTGGTCGGCCACTAGGGTCACCTCCCTTGGCCGACCAAGGCAAGAGAGGGGAGAGTGGTTTGAGGGATTTTAAATCCTAGTCCTACCATGTATTCTAGCTAGGTTTGGGTGGGATTCAAATACCTAGAAAAGGCTATTATAACCTTACTTGGGGGCCAAGTTTAAGAGTCTATTTAAGAGACTCTATTCTCTTGTATGAGGACAACCTTTCTGAATGAATACAATTGATTTCTCTTATTGCTATGTGCTACCTGCTGTGTGCTAAGGGAATTCACTATGAATCTCTCTTCTTCTTCCTGGTGTTCTGTGCCCTGTCTCCAGTCTCCATCTACCTCTCCAAGCCCTAGCCACCCTTTCTAAACACCATCTTCCCTTTGCTGTTTTTCAATTAATCTTCCTCTGTGCTTTGTTTTCTAACCCTTGTAGGGCTGTTTGCAGGTCCCTTGACTCCTACGAATTCGATGACTCCAGCTGGGTAGCAATCGGATCACCGAGTTGAAAGCCGAGAATCCACGGGTCTCCGGCTTGATCATCCAGGCCGCATCCAGGAGCGAGAATGATCCCCTCATCTGCGATCTTCATCGGGCGCATCAACTATTGTCAGGTACACCCCCTCTGCCTGCCAATAGCCTTTTTGGAGATGAACTAGCCTAATCGAGACTTCTCAGCCTCGGCGGTCCTCTTCTTATTACTTTTTAGGTTCTACTTTGCATGCTATAGTTTCTTACTAGAATAGAATATTTTTCTTAGATTCATGGTCTATTCTTCAGGAATTAAACACATAACTTAATCAAAAAAATTATAAAAATAATTTGCATGCAATTTTAGTCTCGCATCATTTGGTATCAGAGCCTATTTTGGGCTTAGTTCTCTTTAGATATCGGATTGGGTGCTTCACCATGGCCATTCGGTCATTGGAGACTAGTAGGGCTACAAGACCCTCTCTTCACAATCTATGGGATCTCCTATGGCAGTAGGGTGCCGCTGTGAAATGACCCCCGAAGAAGAACACAAAGAGTTCTATTAGGGTTTTTGCATCTCGGCCTTCTCAGTACATCTCCTGTGTTTTAATTGTTTCTTCCTGCATAGAACTCAAAAAAACTAAATTTATTTTGCTAAATTCTTATAATTGAAATTAAGTTTTAGAGTTTATTAAGAATTATTTCAGTATGTGGATTTTCTCCTAGTCAAAACACTGTCTGAGAATAGTTCTACTCTATTTGGCAGCAAAGCTGATTTCGAAAAGTTTAGGATTCTTTTAGTATAATTTTTGCATATCTTAATTTTAGCATGTTCCTTGCATATTAGGTCATAATCTACAAGTTATCTTTCTATTTTAGAAAATACCAAAACAAAAAAAAAATTTATATATATTCATAAAACTCCAAAAATAACTAAATCCTAATTTGCATTTTCATCTGCCTGCCATCATTGCATAAATTATTTTAAGGACACTTTCTATATGTCAAATAAGGAGAGGAGTTGATAACCTCTCCTTAGCACAAAACCACATCCCTTGCATTCGGTCCCAAGCCTAATCTAAAATTAACTAGACTTAATTTATCCTAGTAGGCTAGGGACATCAATCGGTTGGGTTTGATCATTGTGGGATAACTAGTGCACCCATTCATTCCTATTACTAGATTCTGGTGTCTAGGCTAGAGATATAGTGTCAAACCCTAAGCAGATCAGTGGTTCCTTAATTGGATCCCTACGAGAGCAGGGGCCTCCACCATCCCTCCTCTTACTTGGCCAGTTGAAGGACTAGGATTTGAGTTGTGTGTAAGTTGAGTCAACCCATTCTGATTGGGCTCTAGGTCTAGATAACTATAGTCGAGTCAGTGTTGAGTCTTGCATGAGCACTAGATCAGGAGCATTATATCACCTACCATCTCCGCCTTTGGCTGAATCCATGGATAATCTTGAAGCTAGATTAGAAGCCCATATAGCCCATACTAATGTAGATCATCTAGGCCAACTCCCTTGATCCAAGAGCTATTATCATGATCTTGCCCTGAGTCTAATCCTAGATGTCCATACCCATACTTGGTTGATTCAGAGGAAAGACCCATTAGGAACACCCACCCTTATGCACCCACTTTTGATGGAAGCCAAGAGTTGTATATTGATTGGGAGAGAGAATGGATCAGTATTTTGAGTACACTAAGATGTCGGAGTTGGAAAATTTAGATTGGCCATACATAGGTTAACCCGATATGCTAAGTTGCATTGGGCAGTTATTGAGGATGAATGTTATTGAGGAGGAGATGAAATACATACTTGGAAAGCCATGAGAAGTAAATTGAGAGAGAAGTACCTAGGTGAATTTTATGAATACAAACTTTTAGACCAATGGTACGAATAAGGCAGGGTAATAAAACTGTGTCTGAGTATATTGATCAATTTAATGAGTTTATTAGAAGATGTAATATAGTTGAACCTGAGTATAAGATCATGGCTAGATTTCGAGATGGCCTGCATAGGGATATCTAGTGGGAACTGTTTCATTGGCAAATTCAAGACCTAGAGGAAGCCTATCACCTAGTGAGGAAATTTGAGTTATATTAGAGGGAACTCATGATCAGTCAATCTAAGTCCAACCAGGTTAATTCCCTTGAACCTAAGTCCAAACCTAGCTGGCTTCCTTTAGACCAACCTACTACTCCTATCCCATTAGTTTGCAAGGAAAAGATCCAGAACCCATTATGAGCCTGAGGTAGAAGTGTATGAGGTTGATCCTAGTTTAGTAGATGAATATGAAGGAGAAGTTTGAAGAGGATGAACCCCTTGAAAATTTAGAGAAAGAAACTCCTGAGCCCACCGAGAAATCTAAAGAGGCCACCTATGAGTTAAGTCTAGTAGAGGAACCTGTAGTGGAAGAACAATTGGAGGAGAACTTAGATATTGCTGCTAGAACCTTACCTGAGGAAACCATGAAGGAGAGCCAAATTATAGAGTCTAGTCCTAAAATACAAGAAACAGAAGATTTATTAAGGACATGATCTCTTTGAATCAGTACCCCTAGGATGAGCCCCCTTCCATAGTTCCCATTGAGGACCTCTTCCTAGAAATTATTGACCCATCCTTCCATAGCATGGACCTTTTCTTGCCTAGAGATATAACCCAATGCTCATACATTAAGGTCAGTCTCTTTAGCCCAGAACCAGTCCCTGAATCCCCTTCCTATTTCCTACCCTTCCCTGAGTCGTCTCATATTTCTAGAACCATTGGGTCACATTTTGTTGAGGTTACTAGGTTGCAAGAATCCATAGAGCCTATCCCATTTGCTACCTACTTTTGGAAGACCCTCTGACATCTATTAGGAGTTCCTAGCAAATTTTTTTCTGCATGTTATCCATCAACCATGACTTATGCCCCATGCCCAGTCGTAGTTAAGACTTAATAAACCTCTTTCGATAGGAATGCATAGTCGAGTCTATTAGGTGTTAGTATGAGTCCTTTGTGTCACCTGTTATGAGTCTACATATGCCCAATATGTTCACCACCTGCACTAATTTTGAAACAAACTGGCTAATTCCCCGAAAAGGGCCAACAAATTTAATGTAGTGGATTTTGTCATGATTAGGCTTGGGCCTGAGTGGTTCCCACCCGAGACCGTTAAGAAGCTTCATGCTCGCAGAGCCGGACCTTTTAAAGTGATAGAGAGGGTTGGACCAAATGCCTATGTGTTAGATTTGCCTATGGATTTGGGCATCAGTTCTACCTTAAATATTACAGACCTGGTTGAGTATAGGAAACCGGTAGCGATATCCAGTGAGGCCATTGTACTTAATCCTTCCATTGTGAGTGACCCTAGCCCATAGTGTCCACCAATAAATTGGCCTGAGAGAGGAGAACGGATCAAGCATATCCTGGACGATCAAGCCATCACGACTTGGGCCCACGGCTATCAACGTTACCTGGTCCGATGGCAAGGCTAGCTAGAGTCGGACGATTCATGGATTTCTTGAGAGGACTTGCAGTGCCTCGACCCAGACATTCTTGAGAGATATGTGAGCCAGTGTGATCCTCACTCGATAGGATCGAGTTCCTCTCATCCCAAGAGAATTGGTGCGGACACCAGAGGCATCAGAATAAGACAGAGGCTTCTTAACCCTCTATGGATTACTTAGTATCATTTGAGTCCATTTGTAATAAAGGCTTAGCCTATTTGAGTTGTCTTTTATTTCTTGAGTCCTGTACTAGTCAGCTCATGTTGAGCTAGTCTTCTTCCTGAGTCCTGTACATATCAGTCCAAGTACAAGTGAAGACATGTCAGCCCAAGTACAAGTAAAGACCGAGCTAGTACAAGTAAAGATCAACCCAGCCTGAAGTAATGAAGATCATGGAAGGCTTAGTAGAAGAAATTAGAAGCCCTGGAGTCAAGTCGGAAGCCCTGAATCCATGAACCGCAGCTTGAAGCAGGTTCGGCCCAGCCAAGGCCAAAGAGGGAGCTAGGGCGCCATCCACCCTATGGTCACCACCCCTTGGTCGGCCACTAGGGTCACCTCCCTTGGCCGACCAAGGCAAGAGAGGGGAGAGTGATTTGAGGGATTTTAAATCCTAGTCTACCATGTATTCTAGCTAGGGTTTGGGTGGGATTCAAATACCTAGAAAAAGTCTATTGTAACCTTACTTGGGGGCCAAGTTTAAGAGTCTATTTAAGAGACTCTATTCTCTTGTATGAAGACAACCTTTTTGAATGAATACAATTGATTTCTCTCATTGCTATGTGCTACCTGCTATGTGCTAAGGAATTCTGTGTGAATCCCTCTTCTTCTTCCTGTGTTCTGCACCCTGTCTCCAATCTCCATTTACCTCTCCAAGCCCTAGCTGCCCTTTCCAAACAACTTCTTCGCTTTGTTGTTTTTCAATTAATCCTCAATCTGTGCTTTGTTTTCTAACTCTTGTAGGGCTGTTTGCAGGTCCCTCGACTCCTACGAATCTGACGACCCAGCTGGGCAGCAATTTGATCACCGAGTTGAAAGTCGAGAATCTGTGGATCTCCGGCTTGATCATCCAGGCAGCATCCTGGAGCGAGAGTGATCCCCTCATCTGTGATCTTCATCGGGCACATCAACTATTGTCAGGTACACCCCCTCTGCCTACCAGTAGCCTTATTGGAGATGAACTAGCCCAACCGAGACTTCTCAGTCTCGGCAGTCCTCTTCTTATTGCTTTTTAGGTTATACTTTGCATGTTGTAGTTTCTTACTTGCATATAATCCTTTTCTTAGATTCATGGTCTGTTCTTCGGGAATTAAACACACAACTTAATCAAAAAAATTACAAAAATAATTTGCATGCAATTTTAGTCCTGCATCAAGGAGGAGAGGAAGGGGAAGGATGAAGAGGACAATAAGGAGGAGAAGAAAAAGAATGAAGAGGAAGAGAGGAAGAAGGAGGAGGGGGAGAGGAAGAAGATAGGCAAAAGGTGGAGGAGGAGAAGGAAGAGGAGGAGAGGAAGAGGACAGTAAGGATGGGGAGGAGAAGAAGAAAGAAGAGAAAGGTGAAAGGAAGAGGAAGGAGGAAGAGGACATGAAGAAGGAGGAGGAGAAGAAGAAGGAGGAGGAGAGGAAAAGGAGGAGGAGAAGAGGAAGAGGAAGGAGGAAGAGAATAGAAAGGAGGAGGAGGAGAAGGAAGGGGATGAGAGTAAGAAAGAGGAGGAAAAGATGATGAAGGAAGAAGATGACTGGAAGGTGGATAAGAAGAAGAATAAGGAGGAGAGGAGGAGAGGAAAGAGGAAGAGGGTTGGGAAAGTGTTGCCCAGTATAGCAACCCAAGTGGGGAGGGTGAATTGGGTTTCTTAAAACTTTTAACTTAAGCAAGTATGTGCTGAACTAAAGTACTTGTGTAACATTGTGATTGTGCTCAATAATGATATGCAGCAGAATAACTATGAGAAAGTAATAAGAAAGAGCAAGCAATCACAAACATAAAGATGTATAGTGGTTCGGTGCACTTCAAGCACCTACATCCACTCTCCAAGCTTTTCCTTGGGTATTTCCACTATAATCACCAAAATTACAGCCAACTTATTTTCTGGGCTCACAAGTTAAAATCCAAAGATGGTTTTCTCACTTAGGGTCCCCAACAACCTTTCTCTCAAGCCAAACCTAGGCTTGAATTCCAATTCATGACTTGGAAGGGCCTAACCCTAGTTTCAATAGCCTTGAAACCAGTTACAACAATAAAAGCCAAATGTACAGTAATAAGCACAAGAAAAACTCTCAAAAGAGTAGAAATAAATATCGTAGAAGCTCTTCTTGAATGCTTGAGTTATCTCCTTATTGGATGTTCTTCAATGAATACTTTAGGAAAATGATTTGAAGGCACAACAACAAGATTTGAAGGCTTTTTCATGTGGAATCTTCTTTATGGCTCACTCTTGTCTTTTTAAAGGCTTTTCTTAAAAGATAGGATTTGTCTCTTGTATCCCACTTTTTCTCTTGAGCATTCAATCAGTTTGGTGAGTGATAAATAGTCCAAAAACCTCCAAAAAATTATTGGTGACCATTAGTTTGAAGAAACTAGCCGTTTGGAGCCGTTTGAGCAAATTCAGAACTTCAAAAAATATAGCCGTTACTATTGTCAGAAGCTGAGTCGACTTGTGAGTCGATACTTGGGTCGACACTTGAATCTTTATAAGTTAATACTTGGAAAAACACTAGGTATAATTCTTGAATTTCCATGGTTCTGCTTCACTTCTGGTCTCTGGTTATGAGTCGACCTATAAGTCGATACTTGAGTCGACACTTGAGTCAGTACTAGGTAAAAAGTTCAGGAATGATACTGTTCTGTTTTCTTTCTTGTCTTAGGCTTTGAGCTGATCTATGAGTCGACACTTGAATCTTGTGAGTCGACACTTGAGTCGTGTGAGTCGACACTTCATTTAAGTTCAAAAATGATGTTTTGTCTATTTCTATTCTCAGACCTTGAGCTGATCTATGAGTTAACACTTCAATCTTGTGAGTCGACACTTAGGTCGACACTTGAGTTGACACTTGGCATGCCAGCTAAAACTCTGCATACCAGTCTTCAGAGGTGTCGATACTTGTTTCATGATTCGACACTTTGATTCGACACTTAGGTCGACACTTGATCTGTACCATTTCCAAAAAGTGTGCCAAACTCTAAAATTCTCAAATCTTGTCCATTAGACTTCCAGTTTTTTCTTCATAAAGGCCAAAGTGATCATTTTCATAGTATTCCAAGGTGAGAAGACTTCTTAAATATTAAAGTTCATCTTGCTTTGATGTCCATAACTTTGATACTCTTGAATAAAGAATTTGATGCACCTATGACATAGAATTCACAACTCCAATTGAAATATTAGTACTTTCATATATCAACATTTTATTATTCATCAAAATCAAGGGCCAAGCCAACAATCTCCTCCTTTTTGATAATGACAAAACTTTGAGTATATATATAAGCATATTTTCAAAAGTATTTAATAAGTTCATTAAATGTGCTTCACAATTGTCAAAATATCAAAGTTCATACAAGTATTTAGATTAAAATGTATCAGTTATTTAGTTCATACAATAATGTTTCAAGTATTTCAAGATTAGTTTTTCTCATTTTCTCCCCCTGTCTTAAGTAACTTGTGAATTCTTGAAAATCTTGAATTTGTAGACGTTTCTTATCTTACTCCCCTTTTTGTCATCATTAAATATTAAAAGGGAGTTTCTCCTCCTAAATTAGTGCTTTTGTCACAACAAAAAGTCAATTCGACACAAAAAGAAGAGTAACATGGCAACTTTCATAACTAAGAAACATAACATTCATATATAAAAAGTTTCAGTACAGCAGAAAGTACAAGCATAGCATAAACTGAAAATACAACATAAAAGAGTTCATGAAATACAAACATAGCATAACATCTATGAGGCTACTCCTTATCAGAAGAAAACTCTAGAATAATAGGTGCCATAATCCTAGAGGATGAAGATCTAGGAGTCTTGTGCAACATACTCCTAGTCCTAAGAGAAGAGCCATATCGATCTATAACCCTAGAGGTCCTAGTGGCATGGGATCTAAGAGTTTTCGCAGGTGTCACAAAATTTGAATCAAGGGCAGGATCCGAGGCCTGAGCAGGAACATCTAGAGTCTGATCCTCATGAACTGCATCACCACCACCAGTCTGATCATCAGCACCTGCACCACTGCCATCATCATCATCATCACTGCCACTGCCATCATCTGAACCATCACCAGTAGTGCCATCACCATCATCATGATCATCACCATTTGCTGGTGGAGGAGGAGGTGGAACTGAAGGTCCAGCTGGAGGCAACAAGGATCTCAGCATATCTTTGATCTCTGCAAATCCTATCTTCATAGTCTATTTAATAATAGTGAGCTGCTCATCTGTATGAACTCTCACTCCATACAGCTTAAGCTGTAACTGGCTAGTCCTAACTGAAACACTCATAATCTCCTCCCGAACTATAGTGAACTGCTTAGTGATCCTCTGCTCAAAAGTAGAATTTGTAATTGTAAAGTCCCGAGAAGTTGGAGCAGGAGTAGAAGTCGCAGGCTCTGACTCTGAAGCAGTAATAGGAGTAAGTATAGGGGGACTCATCTATGATGCAGGTCTAGAGGGTCCTACCTCTGCAGCTGTAATCTCGTCCTCCTCGTCTGGCTCCTGTCCTGACTCCCATTTGACCCATCTGCCAATGATCTTCCTACAGCCCAAATGATGTAGAGATTTCTCCCCATATGTATCATTGTGGAGATTCTCCTTGGAGGCCTTATCCCCTAGTGGTATACCAAATGCCCTAAAAATCCTGGTGAGTCCCATACTGTAAGGCAGGCACAATCTTTGCTAGGTGGACCATAATCATAGGAAGATTGATGGCCATCTGCTATCTCAGAGTGACCATCAATACCAACTCCCGCTCAGTGATAAAATCAAATCAGATTGTCTTCGGGACCAAGATCCTAGCAATGATAAGAAGGAGCTCTCTCATCTCCAGAGATAACTGATTTGCTGACACTGTGGATACTCCTCTGATGTCCTCATGCTCCAGTATACACCTGCATGCAACATCCCTGTCTCCTACCCACTTTATTGCCAAACCTCATAGGGGAATCTCCCATACTCTGCTGATAGTCTCTGGTGTAATCGGAATAACAACTCCTCTGACTTGTGCTATCCACCTGATGCCATCTATAGCCAAACTCCCATAGAACTCATGCATTAGATGTGGATAATACCTCTCCCTCATCGTACAGAAGGGGACTAGGCCAGCTACCCTCAGTAAATCTTTGATGATAAACCCCTTCGAATCCCAGAACTATAGGTCAATCCTCCTGCACGTGATCACTTTCCCTGTAACTCTCTTCGCTGCAAGGGATAACTTTCGAGGGGGTGAATTGACCGCTGCCTGCTGATCCTCTGGTTGCTCATGATGCCCAACCGGGTCATGACGGGCCTTGGATCTTCTCTCACCTAAGCTCGCCTCACCTCTCTTGAAGTGAGTTCACTTCTTATGGAAGGCAACTTGCTTCCTAGGACCCATGCTCACTAACATGGCTAAGGATGGACCGCAAGGAAAAATAGGCCAAAGGCAAGGGAAAATGGACTGAAAAGAGGAAAAACTGGAAAAAACTGGTCGAAAAAGAGGGAAAGCCAGACTAAACGAAGGGAAGGAAGAGGGATTTGCCAAAAATGGAAGGTTAGGATTGGAAGAGCACTGTTTGTGGGAGATTGGAAGAGTTGGGGACCACAATGGAGAGGGGAGAGAGGGAAAAAGAATGAAGAAATAAAGGTTCGGATGCCCTAGTAATACTGTCAAATCATTCATGAGTCGATACTTGGGCAATTTCCAAGTATCAACACTTGGTCAACATCAGAAAAAAATTTAGAATAAATTCCAATAAATTTATAAAAAATCAAGGGGGTTTTAGGGTTTATAAAAGATGATATTTAAGAGGATTTTAAGTATCTAAAAGAATTCAACAAGGAATTTGAAAAGCTTTCAATCAAGGGGTTAATTATGTCCAATTTTCTTCTGATCATGCAAAACCTATCTTCGCTAAGGGGTTTAGTAAAAATTTATGCTAATTATGTATCAGTACACACAAAATCAAGGATTACATCATCATTTTGCACATGATCTCTTATGAATAATGTCTTATTTCAATATGTTTACTTCTTGAATATTGAACTGGGTTTTTAGTTAAATTAATTGTACTTGTGTTATCACATCTTATAGGAGTTTTATTTAACTTAATGCCAAAATCTTTGAGTTATTATTTGATTCATAAGATTTGAGCATAACAACTTCCAACTGCTATGTATTCGGCTTCCGCCATAGATAGAGCAACTAAATTTTATTTCTTGCTAAACCATGAAATCAAATTAACTCCAAGAAGTTGACAAGTACCACTAGTTCTTTTTTTATCTAGTTTATATCCGGTAAAGTCAATATATGAATAAGCAATTAATTCAATTGATGAATCTCTAGAGTACCACATTCCAATATCAGTTATGCTAGACAAATATCTAAGTATGCACTTAACAGCCAATAAATGAGATTCTTTAGGAGCAGACTGATATCTAGCATACATACATACACTGAATATAATATCTGGCCTACTTGCAGTTAAGTATAACAATGAACCAATGATATCTCTATATATTTTGATCAACATTTTTACCTAATTCATCTTTATCAAGTTTGCAAGAAGGGCTCATAGGTGTACCTAATGGCTTGGTTGTTTCCATCCCAAACTTCTTTAAGATTTTCTTTATGTACTTAGCTTGGTTGATGAAGATTCCTTCTTTAGTTTGCTTGATCTAGAGTCCGAAAAAGAAGTTTAACCCTCCCATCATGCTCATCCCGAACTCTCCTTGCATAAGCTTGGCAAACTCTTGACAAAGTGTTTTATTAGTAGCACCGACAATGATATCATCAACATAAACTTGTACTACTAAGAGATCATTATTTTTCTTTTTTAAAATAATGTAGTGTCAACATTGCCTCTACAAAAATCATTTTCAAGTAGAAATTTACTTAATCTATCATACCAAGCTCTTGGAGCTTGTTTTAAACCATACAAAGCCTAGTAAAGTTTAAAAACATGATTATGGCATTTATGATTTTCAAAACCTAGGGGCTATTCAACATACACTTCTTCTTCAATAAAACCATTTAAAAAGGCACTTTTGACATCCATTTGAAATAATTAAAATCCAGATAACAAGCAAAAGCAAGCAATAATCTAATTGCTTCTAATCTAGCAACAGGAGCAAATGTTTCATCAAAATCAATACCTTCTTCTTGATTATAATCTTTTACTACCAATATAGCTTTTTTCTTATTACTACTCCATTTTTATTAAGTTTATTTATGAAAACCCATTTTGTTCATATTATTGAAATATTAGAAGGTCTTTCAACTGAGGTCTAAACTTTATTTCTTTTGAATTGATTTAATTCATCTTGCATAGCATTAATCCATTTGAATCTTTTCAGCTTCTTCAATAGATTTTGGTTCTACTTATAATACAAAAGCTAAATATATCATAAACATTTCTTAGAGAGGAACGGGTACTTATCCCTTTGATGGATTACCATAATAAGTTCTTTAGGGTGTCCATGGGCATACTGTTGCCACTTGGCCAACCCAGGAGGGGGTGAATTGGGTTTGAAAACTTTTTAATAAGTATGTGCCTTTTGAAATCTTTGTGTAGTGAGTGAAGTGTATTAAGTGATGTGTGCGGAAGTAAATGAATAAAC
Source organism: Areca catechu (assembly GCA_021397845.1). Lineage (NCBI taxonomy): Eukaryota > Viridiplantae > Streptophyta > Magnoliopsida > Arecales > Arecaceae > Areca > Areca catechu. Next base: position 128,907,111 of record CM038052.1, on the reverse strand, counting down.
AAAGACAAGAACAATCACAAACACCATAAATTTAGAGTGGTTCAAAGCAACCTAGCTCCTATGTCCACAATCCAAGGTGCACACTTGGGATTTCTACTATATTCTCCCCGAATACAGTCGGATTGTTTTATAACGGGCTCACAATCCAAAATTTAATATAATGTTAGTTTTTCCGAGCTCACTAACAATCCAAACTTGATTTTCAAGGCTCACCAATAACCTAAAATTAATTCATAAGTTACAGCCCCTGCTGTACTTGAAACAACTCAAAAATAGAGTAATAAAGAAAGCAACACTTAAAACAAACCCAAAGATTTGAATGGTTGCAGTTGAAGCTCAAATGACACCTTCTTCAATGCCTCTTCAATGCTTTTAAGGATTTCACACTTCTTCAATGATTGACTCAAGAAATTGGTTGGGAGTTGTTGAAGAGCTTGAGTTCTTTCTCTTGAAAAGCACTTAGAATATTCAACACCCTCATAAAAGTTGTTCAAAACTTGTTTAGATCCATCATTTATAGCCTCTTGAAGTGTTTCCAAATGGATATAGTCGTTGGAGTGCCTTGTGATTCAAAACTAGCCATTAAGAGGCTTAAACTTCAAGAAATTTGAATTCTGGAACTAGTCATTACTGTTCAAAAACTGGGATTCGAGTCGGCTCGGACGACTCGAGTCGGCTTGGATTCTCAGACAAGTAAAACCTGAAGTCTATTAAAGTCGGCTCATTTCAGATTGAGTCAGCTCGGATAACAGAGTTTGTAGAATACAAATTCTGTCACTCTAAAGGAGTCAGCTCGACTATCATTGAGTCGGCTCGATTGGAAAGTATCAGAATGCCATGCCAATTCAATGTATCAGCTCTAGTATTGAGTCGGCTCGAGTGAACTTTCTCCAAATACTTTCAAACTTCTCCAAACCTCTTCCAAACAACTTCCAACAACTTCTAAACCTAATCTAAGTTATTTACACTTAAATTTACAATAATTTTGCCTTTTTTACAAGAATATACATTCAAAAAATCTTTAGGGCTCACAATGAAACATACATGAAACTTTTCTTTGTGTACGTGAATTCATTACATTCGTAGAATGAATGATTGACCATATAAATTGCCCTACAAAAACTTTTTAAACATTCTAAAATATATTAGTATCAAGTACATGCTCCAATATTTTGTTATCATCAAAATCATTCCAGGGATCAACAATCTCTCCATTTTTGATGATGACAAAACACCAGGCATGAAAAAAATAAGTACTCTACATTTACAATTGTCTCAAAGTAAAATGTATCAGAGTAAATGATTCTAGAATGTTCTATACAGTGTACCATATAATTAAAGCATAGAGTTTCACTTTACAAGTCAACTGAAGTATCAGAGTTGTTTTACAAGTTAACTGAAGTATCAAAGTTATTTAGTGAAGTATCAAGACTCATTGTAAGTTTTGTCAACCTTTAATGAGATGAACTTCCTTTTTCAATCATTTTTCATATGAGAGTCATAATTTTAGAGAATTTGTAAGATTGTAAGGTTTTAAAATTAGTTCTTCCCCTTTTCTTTTTCTTGCATATTTTCATGCATCTCATTACATTTTCCATAATAATACTTCTTATACATTGTCCATTTTCCATGCTTGCATCACATAAGATATTTTTCATCATGTTTCATTTTTCCATGCATCAATATTACTACTCTCCCTTTTTGTCATCAACAATAAAAAAAAGGTAAAACAAAACATTACTACCCTTTACTAAAAAATGTTGTATAGTAAGATAATAAAAGGAGTTTAAGTATCATTCAGCAAAGTATTCAATACTTAACAAGATGTATAACAAAGCAAATATATCTATATATATACTGCTGGGAATTGTGTCCTAAAGCCAATCATTTAGGCTATAGATGGTTATGCCATTTTGTAATTGTATATGATTTTTAATGAATAAAAGTTATTCTTTTGGCTGTTCATTATATTTATATTTTCCTGAAATGAACTCTTGTATGATGGAGTCCTTAAAACTACATTATTTGATATAGAGAAGATATATCAAGTAGTTCTTAAACTGGTTCACAACCAAATGATACATTATTATAGGATGACAATGTATCTAGTATAGGTTATTGTATGTCACATTTGTTGGTTGTCCTCTTAACCAAGGAGTGTGGAGATACTGGTGTGACATGCAAATAAAATGTGTGACATCTCACTGAACGTGACCATCTGCAGAGCTCCCTTTAGCCAAAGGATTGCTCGCAAAGGGATACGGGTATATGTATCTCTCAGACCTGAGGTCACCATGGCAGCTTGCAAGCAACTCACTGTACTTTGATGCCAGACCACCTGGATTTCTAATCCAGTGATAGAAGGTTTCTGGGTGTAGTCAAGTACTTGTAGAGTGGTGATAGATCAAGATGGAATTGATCCCTCCAAATAGTTTGGAGTGAATGACTCATAGTATCTTAATTTAGCAAATCCTTGGCCAGGATAGTTCTTGTGAGGAGTCATAGAACTTGTAAAGTTGAGACACAATTTGGATAAACCAAATTAGGGTTAGTAGTCAAGCCCTAGGTCATCCTGAGCATTATAAGGTTAAAGGGATGAATTATGCATTAACCATATGCTAGAGGTTCTAGAATATTGCTCTACAATCTTTGACCTATCCAGATATCGGGTATCATTGCTAGATGAGGACTTTGACTGGTATTGAAAGTGTTCCAATGCTATCGGCTTAGTGTTCAAACCTATGGGATCACACACCATAGGGATTTCTATCTGATCTAAAGGCTAATCGACAATTGAGAATCTTTCCATCATTGGAGGTCAATGTGATTGACCATGTTCCAAGTGTCGATACTTGTAAGTGTCGACTCTTACTCTTTGCCATCATTGGAGGTCAATGTGATTGACCATGTTCCAGGTGTCGACACTTGTAAGTGTCGACACTTGTAAGTGTCGACATTTATAAGTGTTGACACTTGGATATTTTTGAAATGTCGTCACTTGACTAACAAGCAGAATTTTTGGAAAGATTTGACTTCGAATTTTGAATTTGAATTTTGGTTTTTGGGCATTTTTGGCTCCAGGCTTTCTCGGTATGATAGTCATACTTGCTTTTTTTGGCTTGGACCTATTTGGTATGGCCCTTGACCTCTCCCCCAATCACTCCTCCTTCCTCTATCTCCCTCTCATGGCTGTCCCTATAAATAAAGGTTATTCTATAGGGCTTTGGCTGATTTTTTTGGTTCTTGGTTTTGTTTTGTTGGCTGGTTACAAGGTCTCCATGCCACAAGAGAAAAAGAGAGAAAGGGTTTATGAGGTCTTTGGGATTGGGTATGAGAAACCTAGCATTCAAGCTAGGTCTTGGGAAGAGAGTTTCCTAGGAAGGGTTCCACCTCTCCTTCTTATCTTCCTGGAAGAAGAAGATTGGCCTGAAGGATCCGAAGAGCTAGCACTTCGAGGGAGTTGGTCAGTTTTGAGCCCTGGTGTGAACTACTCGTAGAGGCCAGACGCGTGTGTGGCTTGAGAGAATTTTCACCACCTCCATCATTAAGGTATAGTGGTAAGGTACCCTTATGCCTTCATCCTCTTTTCTATTGATGTTGATGTTTTTAGTAGCATGCTTCATTATTATATTAGATCCTGTTGCAGGCATGTCGATAGATCATTTTGATCTATCTGCCGAGCCTTCCACTGCTTATTTTAAAATTATTTTAAAATATTTTTCTTCTGCCTAGCATGTTTTTCACCTTCATATCATCATGTTTTGATAAAAAAGATGGCTGATACAGCCAACAAATAAAGATGAGATCTAATAAGACCTAGTCTTCTTCTTCCTTACTAGAAGAAGAGCCAATCTCAAGATGAAACTACAATCATCATAGGCTTCGATCTAAGATATCTAAACTTAGTTCGGGTAGGAGCTCTAAGTGCTCTAGATCTACCTCTACCTCTTGGTCTAGGTGATGTAGGAGTAGAATCTGGAATGGGTACTATAGGAGGCTCAGACTAAGGAAAAATATCTGAAAGTAGCAGAGTCTGCTAGACAATGAAATCATCAGATAGGGCTAAGGTGCTAATCTCTGACAGGATCTGAGTGGTAGTAGTGCCGGAAGTGCACTGCTCCGGCTCTTCTCTCTTTACTGCTGGTGTCTCCATGACCCGAGTATCTGCTGAATACACACCAGCCTACTGAAAGTCTTGTCCAACATTTGGTGGAGGTGGAGGTGAGTCTAGTGGCATGGAGGGTCTAGCTAAAGTGTGCAATGCAGCTAAGATCTGGCTGAACCCATCCTTGACCTCAACCTGTAGCTTCGGGAGTGTGCCTCTACGCTCACTGTCTGAAGATCAGACCTAAGAGTTGTGATGTCCTCTCCTAGAATTTTCAATTGCTCTGACTCAGACTGCGGTCCACAGTACTAGGCTCCGAGGGAGCTGATCTCGGTGGTGTAGTAGGAGCTGGCTTCGAAGGTCTAGCTATATCATCATGCTCATCCTCATCAGCTCTAGCCTGTGCAGCAACCTCTGTAACCTCAGGCTCATCATCAGAGTCATTAGAGTGAACTGCCCTCTGACCTGATACTCTCTGCATCCATACTCCCTCAACATGATGATATCCCATCTATGTAGGGATTTCTCTGAGTACCTATCAGTATGGAGTAGAGGTCTGCGGTCCTCAGCAGTGAGATCTATCCCAAAATCCTGAAATAGAAGTGCAAATGCCATGCCATAGGGCAGGCAAGCCCTGGCTCTCCTGGCTGCATCACGGATCAGGGTCATCATAATAAAGGATAGATTGAGAGCCTCCCCCTCAATCATAAACCTCATGAACATCATGTCCTTCTCACTGACCCAATCAAACCTGCCAGTCCTAGGCAAAAAGACTCTATTGATAATATTATGCAATAGTCTCATTTCCAAAGAGAGTAAATTAGCCTGCACATTTGTGATTCCATCAACATTGCTTCTCTCAATAATTAACCTTAAGTCCTTTGCCTATCTTTCAAATTCAAGTAGCATTTCCTAACTCTTGGCATTTGTAGCACCCTACTCAGTCTAGATTCATCAACAGACATTGAAATTCTTTTAACTATGGATATAATTTGATTTGCTCTAAGGGAAAGGTTCTCAAAGAATGCTCTGACTAAACTAGGGTAGGTTGGGACATCCAATGAACAAAAGTAATCCCAACCCTAGGTTTTAATCTAATTTCCTATTAGAAACCCTTATTGCTTAAGACAAGTAAAATTAATCTATCTACCTGAGGTAACAAGATGATTACCCACTAGAAGAATCTAGCTCTGAGGAGCTAGATGTTCTTGGGGTTCTTCTTGAGTTTCCTAAGGATTCGGCTCATCCTCTCTTTTCTTTGATCTTCTCTCTCCTTGAACTGCCCTTGATGCTGCTTGCTTAGATCTCTGGCTACAGCCATTTTAGGTGCTATTAGATCTAAATCTAAGGGAAAAATGGAAAGATTTTGTAGTCCCTAAGGTAGGAAAGGGATGTGGTCCCCTAGGGCTAGGTTCAACAGTGAAATGGAAAAGAAAGATGAGATTTTAGGTCTTACGGGCTTTAAGTAAACTCGCTGTTCGAGTCAGCTTGGATAGACATTCTCCTGCTCGAGTCAGCTCGAGCAGAAACTAAGAAAAAGGTTATAAAAATTAGAAATTTTTTTTTGCTTATATAAAAACATTAAAATGGATATGCATCTAGCTTGGATAGGTAATGGGGGTTTTCTAAATAATTTTTTCTTAAGTTTTGAAGAAAATTGGTCAAAGTTCTAAAAAGGATCACAAAATCCTAATTCTCCTCTAATCATTTAAATCTATCCTCACTAAGTGGGTTAGTAAAAATATAAGCTAATTATTGGTTAGTACAAACAAATTCAAGTTCATTATTACCTTTTTGTATATGATCCCTGATAAAATGATGTCTAATTTCAATATGTTTAGTTCTTGAATGCTGAATAGGATTCTTTGCCAAGTTAATAGCACTTGTGTTATCACATTTGATAAAAATTTTAGATTGAATAACACCATAATCTTCTAGTTGTTGTTTAATCTAAAGTACTTGTACACAATAACTCTCTACAGCTACATATTCTGCCTCTGCAGTAGATAGTGCCATAGAGTTTTGCTTTCTTCTGTGCCAAGAGATTAAGTTCAACCCTAGAAAATGACAAGTACCACTAGTGCTTTTTCTATCAATTTTACATCTACCATAATCAGCATCAGAATAACCAATTAACTCTAAGAAAGATTGTTTATAATATCATAGACCGAGATTACTTGTTCCTTTTAGATATCTTAAAATTCTTTTAAGAGCAAGTATATGTGATTCTTTTGGATTAGATTGAAACCTAGCATATATACAAACACTGAATAAGATATCATGTCTATTAGCAATTAAGTATAACAATGATCCAATCATACCTCGATAAAGCTTTTGATCAATGTTGTTTCCATTTTCATCTTTGTCAAGTCTGCAAGCAGGGCTCATGGGTGTGCTAATTTCTTTAGTGAACTCCATACCAAACTTCTTAAGAATCTCCTTGATGTACTTAGCTTGGTTGATAAGTGTTCATTCTTTTGTTTGCTTAATTTGAAGTCCAAGGAAGTAGGTTAACTCACCCATAAGCTCATTTCAAATTCGTCCTGCATAAGCTCAGCAAATTCTCTACACAATCTTCATTAGTTGCACCAAAATTATATAATCTACAAAAATTTGCACAACTAACATATCATCTTCTTTTCTTTTAATGAATAGTATTGTGTCTACACTACCTCTAGTAAAATTATTTTCAAGTAGGAATTTACCTAATCTATCATACCATGCTCTAGGTGCTTATTTTAAACCATATAATGCTTTACTGAGTTTAAAAATATGATTAGGTAAAGCATGGTTTTCAAATCTAGGGGATTGTTCTACAAAAACTTCTTCAGAAATGTAACCATTTAAAATACAATTTTTATATCCATTTGAAATAATTTAAAGTCCATGTAGCAAGCAAATACAAGTAAAAGTCTTATGGCTTCTAATCTAGCTACTAGTGCATAAGTTTCATCAAAATCTATTTCTTCATTTGTAGGATTTTGCATGATGCTTCCAAGCCTTAGACAGACTTGGAAGGCCATGGCAAGGATACTGGAGGCGATCCTTGGAGCTTAGGGGCATGTCCTAAGCGATTCCTAGAGGTGTTTTCAGGGGATTCCTGGAGGTGTTCCAGGGGGCTCTGAGTCATATTTGGATCACTATATGTGGGCCAGGGGCTTGATCCAAGGTTGAGTGTTTTTCTTATGTGACTTAGGAGAGAGTTTTTTGAGAGATTGTAACATAACCCAATTGGGTTATGGGGTTGGGTATAGGGTTGTTAAGTTGGTTAGTATGTTAGCCAGTTGGTTGGTTAGTTGGTTGGTTGTAAGCAATTAGGAAGCCCAACCGTGTGAGGTGTTCTGACTAGTTTGTTATTGGACCATCCAAGTCCTAACTGTCGATGTGATTGAGTCCTAACAAGATTCAAGAAGTTGTTAGCCCAAGTAGTCCAAGAAGTAGTTGACGTCCAACACCAAGAAGACCAGGATTTCATCACCCACTCTATTTAAGAGAGGAGGGCGTGCGATGGCAAAGCATCTCTGGTTTGTATGAGAGGAGACCATGGGGGGAACACCACCCCTTTGTAGCGTCCATGATTTGAGGTAGGATGTGAGGCTTGGCTCACGATCCTAGCCTGGTGACATTTTCTTGTGTGTGGAGACCGCGTGGAAGGGAGTCCACGTGGGGACTTGGTCGTGGGAACCTGCGTGAGAGAGTTCGTAGGTGGAGACCTCCTGGGTTTCAAGGAGGCCACGATGGAGGGCTTCAAAGAGGTACACATGAGGGAGATATCACGTGGAGGGCTTGGACTGTGGGGTGTTCGACGAGACTTTGGAGAAGAAAAAGTCTGCGTGAGTTATTGTCCGCATGTAGGGGCTTCTACTTGGGTTTGTGAAAGGAGGATGGTGTCCCGTTCTTGTGTATTATAATAAGGTTCTTCTCTGAAGGAATATAATCTCTATTTTTCTCATACATCTCTACTTATATCTTCTTTGTTGCATGATATTGAATCCAAGAATAGGTTGCTACTAGTTCTTGATCAAGAAGGTTGGTTCTTGATCTTCCCTCGTTATTTTCGATGTGTAGGCGCTGATCCAGATTCCCAACAAGTAGTATCAGTGCCTAGGAATTTTCAACATCTTCTTAGTTATATCCTTTGCAACTAATCTAGCTTTATTCCTAATTATATTACCTTTTTCATCTAATTTATTCCTATGTACCCACTTAGTACATATAACAGGATTTCAGAGGGTCTATCTACTAAGGTCTATACATTATTTCTTTTGAATTGATTAAGTTATTTTGCATTGCCATCATCCAATTTGGGTCATTTTCAGCCTCTTCTATGCAATCTGGTTCTATTTGTAAGACAAGCAAGATATCATATGCATCTCTAAGTGAAGATCTAGTTCTAACACCTTCAGATGGATCTCCAATAATTAATTCTTTGGGATGGTGATGTACATACCTCCACTCCTTTGGTAAATCACCATGCTCTTTACTTATCATTTCATCTCTTTCTTCTACTTGCTTGTCCTTTAAGCTCATGTCCTTCATTGCTTTGTCAACTGTACCTGCATCATTATCAATACACTCTTTTTTTCTAGAAGGTGAGGGGTTAGTTTCATCAAATGTTACATGAATAGACTCTTCTATAGTCAATATTCTTTTGTTGAAAACTCTATATGCTTTACTTGAAGTGAATAACCAAGAAATATCCTTCATCAGATTTAACATCAAAATTTTCAAGGTTATCCTTTTCATTTTCAATATAAAGCATTTACAACAAAAAATATGAAAGTAATGAATATTTGGTTTTCTTTCATTCCAAAGCTCATAGAGGGTTTCTTTAAAATATGTCTAATCAAAACATGGTTTAGTATATAACATGCAGTGTTCACAGCTTCTATCCAAAAGTATCTTGGAAGATTGCTTTCATACAACATGGTTCGGGCCATCTCTTCCAATGTTCTATTTTTTCTTTCACAACATCATTTAATTATGGTATTCTAAGGACTGACAAGTTATGATCAATGCCATGTTCTATGCAAGATTCTTCAAAATATTGATTTTCAAATTCTGTACCATGATCATTTCTAATTGAAATAATTGAAAGATTTTTTGGTTTAAAACATTTTTATGAACTTTTTGAAAAACTTTAAAAGCTTCATCTTCATGTGCAAGAAATAAATCCAAATAGATCATAAAAAATCATCTACTATCACAAGTCCATATTTCATACCTCCTAGGCTTGCGGTCCTAGTCGGTCCAAATAAGTCCATATGTAGTAGCTCTAAGGTTCTTGAAGTTGAAACAATATTTTTAATTTAAAACTCTCTCTAGTTTATTTACTATACTAACATGCATCACAATATGATCAAAATTAACTTTAAATTTAGACAAATCTTTAACTAAGTCTTCAAAAATCAATTTGGCTAAAGTATGTATGCTAGCATGACCCAATCTTCTATGCCAAAGTAAATTAGATTCCTTGGTTTTAGCATTCGTTGCCACTAGACTTGTACTACTTGACATTGCTAGATCATTCAGTCTACAATATAGATATTTCCAAGTCCATGACCAACAAATTTAATGCTAGAATCAAGAGAGCTAGTTATTATACACATTGAAGATTCAAAAATAACTTTGAAGCCTTTATCACATAATTGACTAATACTCAATAAATTATGCTTCAATTTATCTACTAGCAATACATTTTCAATATAAGTAGAAGGGATTATTTTGATCTTACAAATTCCAATGATTTTTCCCTTGCCATTATCACCAAATGTTACCATTCCATCATCTTTCATTTCAAGGGTGATGAATTGATCTTTGTCACCCATCATATGTCTTGAATAGCTGCTGTCTAGATACCATCTTTTCTTTAAACTCTGGGCTATAAGATACCCCTACAAAATAGTCAAGTTGAATTTTTAGGTACCCAAGCTTTCTTTGATCCTTGAAAGTTAATAACAATGGTTCCTTTAGGAACCCAAATCTTTTTTATCTTATTTTTATTTTTCTTTCTCAAATTACATTCATAGGATTTATGTCCAACCCCATTACAATAATAACAAACTACATTTGATTTTTGAAAAGATATGGATGTTGAAAACTTTGATGCATAAGGTCTTGAAGCTAAAAACTTGTTTATATGCAATGAATTGTATCCAATTCCAGCTCTATTATTAGATTCCCTTTGATTTTTTAAAATCAACTCAAGTTTGTTTGAACTTAAGGTTAATTTGTCAATAATAGGTTTGAGTCGACTCATTTCATTTTGCAAGCTCTTATTCTTTCGAAACACTCATCCTTTTCTACTTATAAACTTTGTACTTTTCAGAAACACTACTTAATTCTTTTTGTAAAGATTGTTCTTTTCTGAAATTTTACTCTTTTCTTTCATTAATACATCATAGTTATTTTTTAAAGTCTTAATTTTCAAGCCAGCCTTTTTATACTCAGTTAAGAGCTTATAAAAAGCAGCATGTAACTCATCATAAGTAAATTCATTAGTGGGTTCAGTAGATATTACCTCATCTTCTAGACCCATTAAACAAATATTTATCGACTTTGTGGTCTCTTCCTCTTCATTTGAAGTTAATTCATTGCTATCGTTCCATATGGTCATCATAGCTTTCTTCTTCTTCTTTTTGTATCCTTTCTTCAATGTTGGACACTCTAAATGATAGTGCCCCAATTTTTTGCACTCATAATATATAGGTTGTTGCTCCTTTTTTTTCTTTATCTTTCTCTTTCTCCTTACTTTGTTCATCCTTACCAAGGTGCTTTCTCCAGTACCTTAACTTTCTTCTACCCATAAATCTCTTGAATCTCCTCATGGCTAGTGCTATGTCATCATCTCCGAGTTCTTCATCAAAGGAGGGCTTTTCTTCTTCTTTTTCTTCTTCTTGTTTCTTGATTCAGCTGCAGCTTTGAAGGCTATAGATTTTTTTTTCTTGTTGTCATTTTTGCTGCGTCACTACATTATTAGGTCATGTGTAATTAGAGAACCAAGAAGTTCATCAAGTGGAAGTGTGTTCAAGTCCTTGGCCTCTTCAATTGCAGTGACTTTAGGATCTCATTTATCAGGTAAGCATTGGAGAATCTTTTGTATGAGATCTGCATTTGAGTAGACCCTGCCAAGACTTTTCAAACTATTAATAATATCTATAAATCTAGCAAACATTTAAGATATTATCTCATTTGGCTCCATTTTAAATAATTCATAATTATGCACAAGAATATTGATTTTAGAGATCTTAACTTGTGTTGTGCCTTCATGGGTAACTTGTAGTTTATCCCAAATTTTCTTTGCTAAAGTGCAAGTAGAAATCTGGTTAAACTCATTTGCATCCAAAGCACAATATAAAAGATTCATTGCTTTGGCATTTAGTTCACCCATCTTCATGTCCTATTCATCCTATTCCTCTTCCGATTTTGGGATGTCTATGCCATCTACTTTTTTAACAGGTATGTGTGGTCCTTTTAAAGTTATTTTCCATAATTGAAAATTAATGGCTTGAATATAAGTTTTCATTCTTGCTTCGCAATAAGTGTAATTGGTGCCAGTGAATAGTGGAGGTCTATTGCTTGATTGACCTTTGACCAAAGAAGTGCTCATTTGGATTGCCATAGTTCTTTTCTCTTAATCGTGGGATTAATGGCACCGAGACGAAGCTCTGATACCACTTGTCACCCAGTTAGCCAACCCAACAGGGGGATGAATTAGGTTTGAAAACTTTTTAACAAATATGTGCCTTTTGAAATCTTTGTATGGTGAGTGAAGTGTATTAAGTGATATGTGCGAAAGCAAATGAATAAGCAAAGTCAATAATAATCACAAACACCATAAATTTAGAGTGTTCGGAGCAACTCAGCTCCTACGTCCCAATCATCTTCTAATTTAAGGATGAGAATGCCATTAATCAAGACAGTGGGCTGATGATAGCCTTTAACTATAGTTTTCCAAATATTGTAATCTATTGCTTGAAGTATATGCGCATGCATGTCTTTCAGTAGGTGTAATTTATGCCATTAAATAGTGGGGGACGGTTTGAGGCTTAACCCTTAACAATACCAACATCAATTTGGGCTGCCATTAGATCTTTGACTCAAGATTATTAGACCTAAACACTGACTACCAAGCTCTGATACCACTTGTTGCCCAGTGTAGCAATCCAAGAGGGAGAGGTGAATTGGGTTTCTTAAAATTTTAAAGTTAAGCAAGTATGTGCTCTCTACAACTTTGACCCTGGTAGTCAATTGCCTTAGCTATGCCCCGATGTCCTGTAGACTAGTGTCAACTATCTGGCATAGCTCACCAAACATCAAACTAATGGAGCTCGTCAGAGACTCTGAGAGAAGTCTGATCTGCTAGGCTATAAAGGCCTATGAAGCTGATGGTGCTGTAATCGAAGGTTCAGGAGCAGGTCCAGTAGAAGGTCCAAGAGGTGTCCTGGGACTGTCAGGCACTCTCTGTGTCTGACTATTCTCATCAAAATCAGCTTGAGTACCATCACTCCAGCTGTAGAGTGACTATGGTGAAGAAGCAAGAACAGGTTTAGCTGGTAGAGTGACTAGCTCATGCTGCTCAAGCTAGACTGGTGCAGGCTAGGAGGTGTATCTACTCAGCAAGTCTAAAAGGTCCTACCTTGGCTGCTCTAATCTCATCCTCTTCATCTAGCTCCTGGCCAGACTCTCTGCGCACCCATTGTCCACTAATCTGTCAGAATACCATCCTGTGAAGAGATCTATCTCCACATGTGTCCATATAGAGGATCTCTTTGGAGGGCTCCCCCTCCAATGGAACACCGAAATCTCTGAAAAGCTGGGTCAGCACCATGCCATAAGGTAAACATAATCTGCGTTGGGTGGCTACCTCTCCCATCGGTGGATCATAATCATCGACAAGTTGATTGGGGACTGCTGTCTCAGAGCCACCATCATAAGCAACTCCCTATTAGTAATAAAATCAAATCGCTCGGCTCTTGGAATCAGAATCTGAGCAATGATGTGATGAAGAACTCGCATCTCGATCAAGAGCTGGTTTGCAGAAACAACTGAGATGCCCTCCACATCATCCTGCTCTAGGTTACACCGAAAGGGTACCTCTCGATTCCCAACATTGTTCGCGCTCTGCCATGATGTGGATCTGCCATACTCTGCTAATCACGTCAGGGGTCACCTGGATCTCAGCTCCCCTGACTACAACTATCCATCGAAGGCCATCAGTGGCCATACTGCCATAAAACTCTTTGATAAGCTGGGGGTAATAATGCTCTCGCATAGTGCAGAAGTGAATAAGCCTAGCTGCTTTTAGTAAGTCTTCGATAATGAAGCTCTGTAAATCCCAAAACTATATATCCACACGTCTACCACAAGCAATGGTCTTCTCCATAACTCTAGCTGCTCTAGGGAAAGAGCGTGAAGACTACTCATGAGAAACATGCTCTGCCTGCTCAGCTGGATCCTGACAGGCCTTGGTTCTTCTTTCCCTGCTAGACTGATCCTGCTCAGATCTTCTTTTTCTGTAAGCCAGTTGCTTCCGGGGACCCATTTCATAGACAACACCAAGAAGAGGGACACGGAAGAGGAAAGAAGGCTAAGAAAACAAGAGAGGGAAGAGCAATAGGTCGAAAGAGGACCTAAAATGGAGAAATAAGCTAGAGATGATAGAAAGGGTTGGAATGCAGGAAGAAACAAAAGAAAATGTGGTGGAGAAGGAGGAGAAAAGAGAAACTGAGCAAGCCACAAGCCAAAGCAATCCAAAAGAGTAGGAATTAGCTTGGATGAGAGGGAAAAATCATGAAAGAATCAAGGATTCTAGCCAAAAACACAGCAATATGCAAGGTTTGGACCAAATGCAAAATGAAAATGAAAGGAAAATCAAGAGATATGGTCTGACCGAAAAATCCATGGAAAAGAGAGGAGAAAATACCTAAAATTCGAAGGCTAGAAGGGGCAATCCCTGTTCTTGGAGTTTGGACGGCTTTTGGGGACCACATGACTCTAAGGGAAGGATAAAAAATTAGGTTAAAAGGATTTATGGAAGGCCCTAAAAATCTCGGTCCTGACATCATGAGTCGATACTTTGAAACTGCTCAAGTGTCGACACTTCAGGTGAGTCGACACTTGGCAATTTTTCAAGTGTCGACACTTGACCTTGGGAAAGCAAAAAATAAATCTCAATAAAATCCAGAAAAAATCCGGAAAAATATATGAGATATTTTAAGAGATATTTGAAGGATTTTGAGAGATTTTTGGAGGATTTCATAAGAATTTGGAGGGTTTAGACAAAAGGATCAATGACGCAAATTCCCTTCTGATCATGCAAAATTTATCTTCACTTAGAGGTTTTGTGAAAATATCTGCTAATTGCTTATCAGTACACACAAAATCAAGCATTACATTTCTATTTTGTACATGATCTCTTATGAAATGATATCTTATTTCAATATTTACTTCTTGAGTATTGAACATGATTTTTAGTCAAATTAATTGCCTAGTATTATCACATCTTATTGGTGTCTTAGTTAGTTTGAAGCTAAAATCTTCAAGTTATTATTTGATCCATAAGATTTGAGCGCAACAGCTTCCGGCTGCTATATATTCGACTTATCTACCGTATATAGAGAAACTGAATTCTACTTCTTACTAAACCCTGAAATCAAATTAAATTCTAGAAATTGACAAGTTTCACTAGTATTTTTTCTATCAAGTTTACAACCAGCAAAATCAGCATCAGAATATACAATCAGTTTAATAGATGAATTTCTAGAGTACCCAAAGTCCAATATTAATAAAGCCAGATAGATATCTAAGTATGCATTTAACAGCTAATAAATGAGACTCTTTAGAGCAGACTGATATCTTGCACACATATATATGCTGACATTATATCTGGCATACTAGTAGTCAAATAAGTAGTGAACCAATGATACATCTATATAAATTTTGATCTACATTCTTACCAGATTCATCTTATCTAATTTAAAATAAGGGCTCATAGGAGTACCTAATGATTTGGTGCTCTCCATCCCAAACTTCTTTAATATTTCTTTTATGTATTTGGTTTGGTTGATGAAGATCCCTTCTTTAATTTGCTTATCTGGAGTCCGAGAAAAAATTTAGTTCTCCCATTATGCTCATCTCGAACTCACCTTGCATAAGCTTAGCAAATTCTTGACATAAAATTTTATCAGTAGCACCGAAAATATATCATATCGACATATACACTTGTATTACTAAGAGATCATCATCTTCTTTTTCGAAAATAAAGTAGTGTCTACATTTCCTCTAGAAAAATCATTTTCAAGCAAAAATCTACTTAATCTATCATACCAAGATCTTGGAGCTTGTTTTAAACTATATAAAGCTTTATGAAGTCTAAAACATGATTGGAAAATTCATGATTTTCAAAATCGGGAGGTTGTTAAACATAAACTTCTTCTTCAATAAACCATTTAAAAAGGTACTTTTGACATCTATTTAAATAGTTTGAAATTCAAGAAACATGCAAATGTACATAATAGTCTAATTGCTTCAAGTCTAGCAACAAGGAGCAAAGATTTCATCAAAATCAATCCCTTCTCCTGATTGTAGCCTTTGGTAACTAGCCTAGCTTTATTTCTATTAACCAAATTATTTAACATCAAGTTTATTTCTGAAAATCCATTTTGTTCCAATATTGAAGCATTTGATGGTCTTTCAACTAATGTCCAAAACTTTTTCTTTTAAATTGGTTTAGTTCATCTTGCATAGAACTTATCCAATTGCAATCATTTCAGCTTCTTCAAATGATTTTGTTCTATTGAGAAACAAAAGTTAAGTAATCACGTACATTTTTCAAAGAGGAACGTGTACTTACTCCTTTGATGGATCACCAATTTAAGTTCTTTGGTGTCCATGAGCATACCTCCATTCTTTAGGTAGTGATTGGGTGAAGATGAAGCTCCTACTTGTTCTCCTTCATTGTCCTGATTATCATCTTGCTCCTTGGAAGGTTCTTCATTAATTATCATTCTTTCAAACTTTTGAGTACCTATAACATCATCAACAATATCTTCTTTCTTCTAAAGATTTATCATTAGTCTCATCAAACTACATGTATGGATTCCTTAACTAGAAGAGTTTTTCTATTGAAGACCCTGTATGCCATGCTAGAAGTAGAGTATCCTAGAAGATACCCTCATCTGACTTGGCATTAAATTTGCTGAGAGTTTCTTTACTATTGTTTAGAATGAAACAACGACATCCAAAAACATGAAATATTTAATAGTTGGTTTTCTATTTTTCCAAGTTTATATGATGTTTTTTTCAAAATAGGTCGAATTAAAATTGATTTAAAACATAACATGCAGTATTTATGGCTTTTGTCCAAAAATATCTAGGTAAATTATTTTTACAAAGCATTATACAACCATTTCTTCAAGAGTTCTATTTTTTCTTTCTACCATCACATTTGTTGAGGTATCCCAGGTGTAGAAAAATTATGATCTATACCATTTTTATTGCAAAATTTTTAAAATCATAATTTTCAAATTCAGTAACCGATCACTTCTTAAGAGATTTAAACATCTTTTTTATTTGAAACCTTTTTATAAATTTTAATGAATGCTAAAAAAGTTTCATCTTTGTGTGCCAAAAATATTATCCATGTAAATTGTGAATAGTCATCTGCAATCACTAACCTTTTTTTTTACCTCCCAAACTAGTTATTCTAGTTGGTCCAAAGAGGTCCATATGAAGTAATTCTAAGGGTCTAGTGGTAGATACTACTCCTTTAGGTTTGAAAGAAGATTTTGTCTGTTTCCAAGTTGACATGCACTACAAATTTTATCTTTTCAAAAATAAGTTTTGGCAATCTTTTATAATATTTTTTCTATTTATTTTGAAGTCAGATGCATACTTGCATGTCCTAGCCTATGATACCAAAGCCAACTAGTTTCATTTGTCTTGACTTCTTTTGCCACTAGGCATTGACCATTTTTCATAGGTAGACCATCAAGATGAACTGTGTAAATGTTCCCATGCCTATGATCAATGAACTTGATGCCATTATCCTCTAGCAACCCCTTGGGAATTTACTATAATCAACCTAAATTATAGCCAACTTGTTTTCAATAGGCTCACAAGTCAAACCTAAAGTTGGTTTTCCTCACTTAGGCTCACCAACAACCTTTACTCAAGCCAACCTAGACTTGGATTCTATTTAAGGCTCAAGCTTGGAAGGGCCTAACTCCTAGTTTCAAACATCCTTGAACTAGTACAAGAAATAAATTCAGAGATACAGTTTAAAGCACAAGCAAACTCTCTCATAGAGTAGAATATGGAATCTTTGAGGCTCTTGATGATTGCTTAGTTGTCTTCTCTTTGGAATCACTTCACAAACTATTTTTGGAATACTAAAATGAAGACTTGTAAGCTTTTCAGTGGAATCTTCTCTTTTGCTCTCTTTTTAACTTTGAAGTGAAGTTCTTAAGAAAAGTCTTGTCTCTTGTGAATTTTTTTCTTCATGAAGTGAGTTTGGTGAAGCTTAAATACTTAAAACTTTTAAAAATGGTTTTAAGACTGTTGGTGGAGAAAAACTAGCCATTGGGAGCTTGTAGGGATCAAATCTGCCTCTCAGAAAATATAGCCGTTATGGCTATCAGAACCTGAGTCGATACTTGAATCTTGTGAGTCGATACTTGGGTTAGCATGAGTGACTCAAGTTAAATATTTGAAAAACCAGGGTTTGTCCTTTTTCTATTCTCAGGCTATGATTGATACTTGAATCTCCTGAGTCGACACTTGAATTTTTCTGAGTCGACACTTGACAGAAAAACCCAGAATGGCCTAGTTTTGTGTCTTCAATTTTCTCAGGCCATGAGTCGACACTTTGTTTCTGTAAGTCGACACTTGCTTTTGTGAGTCGACACTTGATTCCCTATGAGTCAACACTTGGCATGCCAAAGGGATTTTCTACATGCCAGTTCTCTAAAGTTTCAACACTTAGCGTGCCATGAGTCGCACTTGACTCTGCAACATGATAAAAGCTTGTGCCAACCCTCAAAATTCAAAAAATTCTTTAATGAAACTTCAATATCCTTTTGTAAAGCTCTGTTTGATTTATTTTGGGACCTTTTTTCAGATGAGAAGACTTCTCAAATATTTAAAATTATTTAGCTTCCATGAGTTCTTAATACTTTCATATAGAGAATTTGAGGTGCTTGTATCCTGAAACTCATAACTATAATTGAAACATTAGCATAAACATATACTCAACATTTCGTTAGTTCAACAAAATCAAGGGTTAAAGCCAACACCTCCATCTTCTATTCCTCTTCTTTAGTCTTTAGAATAGGAAGGTGTATTTCTGGGGCCATCTTAAGTTTGTTCCAGACTTTCGGCTTCTGTAGGATGATGCTAGAGCCTTAAGGCCGATGTGAAGGCCTTTGGCTTCTGAAGCTTCCAGGGTCCCTCAGCTTGACTTTCCGAGTGAGACCTCGAATCCTTCAGTTTGTATCCCCAGACTGTGATCGAGCCTGGTGGCTAGAGCTGAGAGGCTTGGTGGAGGTGGCCGAGGGGCCTGATGGAGGAGGCTAAGAGGCCTAATGGAGGGGGCTAAGAGGCCTGATGCACCAAGTTTTGAGTCAGGCGGTAGATGGCCGGGACTTCTGGAGTTTCCTAATGGGTATCTCCAGAATGTGAGTAAGGCGGCCGAGCTGAGAGGCTTGATGGAGGGGGCTGAGAGGCCTGATGAAGGAGCCAAGAGGCTTGATGAAGGAGGCTGAGAGGCCTGATGGAGGGCCCGAGAGGCTTGATGAAGGGGGCGGGCCCTGATGAAGAAGGCCGAGTGGCTGATGGAGGGGTCCGAGAGGCCTGATGTATCGAGCTATGAGTTAAGCGGTAGATGGCCGGGATTTTTGGAGTTTTTTGGTAGACATCTCTAGATTGTGAGCAGGGCGGCTAGAACCGAAGGCTTGATGGAGGGGGTTGAGAGGCTTAATGCGCAAAGCTATGAGTCAAGCAGTAGATGACCGGGACTTCTGGAGTTTCCTGGTGGACATCTTCGGACTATGAGCAAGGCGGTTAGAGCCGAGAGGCTTGATGGAGGGTGCCGAGAGGCCTGATGCCCAAACTATGAGTCAGGTGATAGATAGCCAAGGCTTCTGGAGTTTCCTGATGGCCATCTCCAAATTATGAGCAAGGCAACTGGAGCTGAGAGGCTTGATGGAGGTGGTTGAGAGGTTGGATGAAGGAGGTCGAGGGCCTGATGAAGGAGGCTGAGAGCCTGATGGAGGGGGCCAAAAGGCCTGATGGACGGGGTCGAGAGGCCTGATGTGCCAAGCTGTGAGTCAGGTGGTAGATGGGCCGGACTTCTGAAATTTCCCAGCGGACATCTCTTCGAACTATGAGCAAGGTGAATAGTGGTGCGGACATCAGGGCCATAAAAAATGACAGGTCAAATCCACATCCCTATAGATCACCTGTGAGTGAAGCCTAAGCCCAAACCTATTTATAAATAGTTATCTTGAATTTTTGTTATTTTAGCTTAATTCGGTATAGCCCTAAACCCTAAATTGAGTCCCTATAAAAATCCCTAGACCCAAATTGAGTCCTATAAAAAATCTCAATTTGAATTGGATCGTAAATGGTCCAGTGTTAGTCTGTCCTTTTTTATCATTAGGGTTTTGATATAAATCCTATTTATCAGGTTGTTGTCAAACCCTATTTGGGCCAAACCCTATTTATTAGCTTAAGACATTTTATTTTATTGGTTTATGCCTTTTGATCAATTTGATCAAGTTGGGCTTTAATTAATTAGTTGGTTGAGTCTTGTAATTATTAGTTGAGTCTTGTAATACAAGAAGGGACCCAAGTCAATGCCCATGTGACTCCATGTGCTAGCCCAAGTCACTTGTCATATGACAACCACTTCTTGGCACCACCTTTTCAAGATTTTGGACAACATCACATGACTTGTTTGGACATCACATGCCACTTCATCGGGATAACACCACACTTGCCATGTCACACTCTTGGTCGACCAAATAAATTCAAGTGTTTTAGCACCCCTTCTTTTAAAAATGACTAAATGAGAAGGAGTCTTCAAGTTAGCGCCATCTCCCTCAAATAATTCATGCCAAATTACAAGGAGTCGGCCAAGCTTTCCATCCTTTCTTTGACACCAACTTCTAAGGAGTCTCAAGCTTATTTTATCGCCCAAAGTGAAGGAGATTCAATGGTTTTCTACTTCAAGTATTTTAATCAATCAAGTTCCAAGCTGCTCAAGTTTCAAGAACTCAAGAATCCTACAAGAAGTCTTGAGTTTTCTTCTATCCAGACGGAGAGTCCACTATCCTGCAGGAGCCCACATCATCCAGACTCCAGAGTCCACCTCTCATGGCCACTCAAGAACCCATCTTGGCCACTCATCATTACACATCACCTATCCTCATCTTGGTGCCCAAATGGGATGAGGATCTCTTGTTGTCGCCCACTTTGAAAGAAGCTCCAGATCAACCCAAAGATAGGAATCCAAGATATCAGAAGCAAGGATTCAAGGAGTTGTTGCCTAAGAAAAAATAATACTAGTCTTTGTAACCCTTACACTTCTGGTTGATGGTCTATAAATACCCCATCAGCCCTCCTTGTATTATTCATTCCACATATATGAAATAAAGCTGATATTTTGTCAAAATTTTCTTCGCTGTGTGCATCATGGGGTGTGAGGCCCTACATATCCAGCCACCAAGAAACCCTAGCCGCCCACCTCCATCCCTTCCCTTCCATTTTTTCCATCTTCTTCTTTCCATTACTACTTCCTAACTGAGTGATTTTCTTTGTTGAGTGATTACAGGTGATTGAGGATTCAAAATTAGGGTGTTCTTACTTTAGAACCAACATCGCAAAAGATCGAAGCCTGAAGATCGAGATTTTGAAGCCTTGTTGCAAGATCCTTGTGAGTCCAGCCATATCTACTCCAGAGGGTTATAATTCTTCATTGGTAAATCTTATAACCCATCCCTCCTCTTTTATTTTTGATTCTTTGATAAGTAGACCCTAGTTTACGATGGTTTCCCAGCCGCCAAATCCTATTTTTCTAGTTTACTTTGTTAGATTTACTTTACAGGTTGTTCACTAGTTTGCATATTTTCTTTAATTATTTCTTTGAGTCTTTTAAACTAAAAATCTTAAAAAATTAATCTCTATTAATCTATGTAATTAAGATTAAAATCAGTAATTTATTTATCATATTCTGTTCCACATCATTTTGGTATCAGAGCGAATGTTAAACTAGGGTTTAACTTCTAGTTTCGAAATTTCTGCATACCTTGAACTAGGCTAAAATTAAAACATCATAAAACCTATCTAAAAAAATTAAAATAAATTAGTAATTAATTCTTTGATAATACTCTATTAATCCTTTATTTAATCTAAAAAAAAATAGAAGAAAAATTTATTTATTTTTTCTGGTGGAAGGAAATCACGCCTCCTGAGCGGGTACATACAATAATACTATCACGACCCATATGAGTAATGAGCTACGGCCGGACGTGATATCCTGAGATCAAAAATCTAAAAATTAATTAATCTAAAATTTAATAATTAAAATTTTATTTTTTTCTATTTTTAATTATTTAATTTCATTTTTATGGTTTCATATTGTGTGATTACATCATCTAGTAACCAAATCTTAAGGGTACTTGACCATCTCAGATCAGGGCAGGATCTCATCACCTATCCTGGGCCCACAACCACCACCTTTGCATCGAACCTAACCCTAATTAAAATTAATTCTAAATCTAAAGCAATTTAGGGATACCAACAGGTCGGGTTCCAAGTATTGTGTGAAAGCTGGTGCACCCAATGCTTTGATTATCACTTAAATCTGGTGTCTAAGACTAGAGGTTCAGAGGCAAATGTCCTAAGTGATTTTGTGATTTTTAATTAGGACCCTGTGAGAGCAGGGGGAGCATCCTACGACCCCACCTCTTACCTGGCCGGTGAACAGGGTATTTACTGAATTGGCTATAATTTGAGCTGACCCATTCTACTTGAGCTCTAGGTCTAGGAAACCCTAGCTCGAGTTTTGTGTATTTGCATTGCATGGTAACTAGGTCAGGCACACCATATTAGCCTACCCAAACCCAGCCCAATCCACCCATGGACCCTAATATGGAGAATTTTATGAGAACTATAACTGAGCAATTTAGACATCTTACTACAAGGTTTGACCAAATGGTAGAGAGACTAGGTAACCTTGAGGAATCCCATGCAACTCGTTCAGACCTTGAAATACCTAGACCCACTCCCCTAGGTCAAAGCTTTGAGATGCCTAGACCTATTCTCCCAATTCCACAAGCCCAACTCACTCCCCCAGATCCAAGAGGTCAATATAGAGAACCTACTTCCCCAGGTCCAAGAGCCCAACATAAGGAAATTACTCTTGACCCAATTCCTAGGTACCACACCTCTGATGTAAATGACCAGGAAGAAAGGATCCTTAGGCATTCGCTAGATGCACCCACATTAGAGGGAAGTTTAGATTATAAGGTTATACAGATTGGGAGAGTGATATGGACCAATAATTTGAATGGTAAGAAATGTTGGAGGAGAGAAAATTTAAATTTGCTAAGCTTAGGCTAGTCTGATAGGCTAGACTATATTGGGAAAATATGGAGCGACTAAATCGATAAAGAGGTGATTTACCTATAGACACATGGCGAGCAATGAAGGTAAAGCTTAGGAAAAAATATCTACCATTTTCATACAATCAAAATTTTTAGATCAATGGCAAAAGTTGACTCAAGGTAATAAATCTATGGCTGACTACATAGCCAAATTTGATGAGTTCGTTATTAAGTGTAGTGTAGTCAAATCAGATGCTGTTACCTTATCGAGGTTTAGAGCTGGCTTAAATGAGGATATCCAAAGAGAATTATTCTTAAGAGAAGTTAATGACTTAGACCAAGCCTACCAGATTGCTAGGGATTGTGAACGATTTCAAAGAAAACTTATTATTTGCCAATCTGAGCCTAGTAGGTTTAATGCCCCTGGAAATATACCTAGCACAAGTCGATTCCTAAATAGCTTACCTAATCCTACCTCCCAACCAGCTCGTAGGGAAGATAAAGGAAAGGCACCCATAATTCAAAGAGATAGAAATCCAAATACACTATGTTTTAGGTGTCGTAAAATAGGTCATTTTGCTACCGAGTGCCCAATATGAGCTTTACATATAGGAGAGTGTGAAGAAGATAATTTAGAAAATAATGAAGAATTTGAAGAAGAATTCTATGAAGCTAAGGAAGACTTGGTAGAAGAATATGTAGGTGATGAAGAGCCTATAGAGTCATCTGATCTATTAGGTGTAGTTAGGTGTATTCTAGCTCAGACCAAGAAGAATGAGGACTGGTGCAAAACAAAATCCTACAGACCATCATTAAGCTAGGAGACAAAGTATGCAAGATTATTATAGATAGTGAAAGTTGTGTGAATGCCATATCTACCAGTGTTGTTAGGAGCTTAGGCTTACCCGCAGTACCACATCCTAGCCCATATAAGGTATCTTGGATTGATGCGACATCTATTCCCAATAGATTACAATGCTAGGTCCCAGTCCAAATTAAATCCTACCAAGAAAAGGTATGGTGTGATGTGATTCCAATGGGGGTTAGTAGCATTATATTAGGCAGACCATAGTTATATGATCATGATGCTACCCTCTTTGGCCAGACTAACTCATGTTCATTTAAACACCATGAAAAAAAATAGTGATCAACTCAACCCCACCCAAAGACAATACCAAAAGAGGGTCTAGTCATTTGAGAGAGAAAGAATCAGGATTGAACCTAATTACTGCTAAGGAATTAGAGCATGAAATTGTTGAAGGTTCAACAGTCTGGATGCTGACTGCTAAAGAAGTTCATGATGAACCACAAAAGGAACTCCATAAGGAGATTTTAGAGTTTCTTAAGGAGTTTAAGGATGTATTCCCAGAAGACCTCCCTGATTGTTTACCTCCATTAATAGACATACAAATGTTGGAAATTATGTCCCAAAGCCAATCATCTAGGCTGTAGATGGTTGTGCTATTTGTATATTGGATATGAATTTTGATATAAATAAAAGTTATCTTTTGGCAGTTCATCACAAGTGCATTTTCCTTAATATAAACTCTTGTATGATGAAGTCCTTAGAACTTTCTTTTACTCGATATAGAGAGGATATATCGAGTAGTTCTTAAATTGTTCACGATCGAATGATGCATTGTTATAGGATGATTGTATGTCAAGTATGGATCATTGTATGTCATATAGGTTGGTTATCCTCTTAACCAAGGAATATGCAGACAATAGTATGACATGCAAATGGAGTGTATGACATTTCACTGAATGTGACCCACCTGATAGAACTCCCTTTTCTATTAAAGGGTTGTTCTCTAAGGGATATGGATATATGTGTCCGTCAGACTTGAGATCACTACTATAACTTATAAGCAACTCACTATACTTTGGCACCGGACTCTCTGAATTTCTAATTCGGTCTTGAAAGGATGCTGGGTACAGTCAAGTACTTATGAAGCAATAGTAGGATCAAGATGGGATTGAACTCTCCGAATTAATTGGAGTGAATGACTCACTGATATCTTAATATAGCAAAACCTTGGCCAAGGTAGTTCTGGTGAAGAGTTACTGAACTTGCAAAATTGAGACATATGTTTAGATGAGCTATTCTTGGATTGGCAGTCTAACCCTAAGTCATCCAGAGCATTAAGTGGTCAAAGGGATGAATTGTATAGTAACCGTATGCCAGAGGTTTTTGATGGTTGCTCTGCAACTTCGACCTATCCGGATGTCGGGTGTCATTGCTTGATGGCGACTTTGATTGGTACTAAAATTATTCCAGTGCTACCGACTTAGTGTTCAAACCTATGGGGTCACACGCCATAGGGGTAACTACTTAACCTAATAGCCGATTGATGATTGGGAATCATCGAGGGGTCAAATTTCATAAGATAAAATTTTAGCTATGTGTTGACATTTCAATGTGTCGACACATGAACTTATCTCATGAGTCGACACTTGGCTTCACAAAAGTTATGAAATTATTCTTATCAATTGTTAATGATGTCTTGGAGGTCTAATGTGCAATATGATTGCTTCAAAACTCAATTTGATCGAGTTACAAATTTACTAGCTCGAATCAAATCGGATTTGATTTGGACTAGGTTTGGGTCAACTCGGGTTGAACCAAAATTGGTGCACCTTATCCATCTGAGTTTGAAATTATATTTTAAACTCAACATCTTTTAATTTTGAATTATCATTTTAATTTTTGAATTTAACCTGATATTTGAAATTAATGGTCGGATAATTGCTGACCTTAACTCCCTCCCCACTAATTCTCTCCATAACTCTCACCCACCTTCCTCCCTCTCTCCTATAAGATAGGGGCTGTTTAGGAAGTGGATGAAGAGAGGAAATGAAAGGTTTTTGATAGAAAAGCTTTGCAAAAATTGAGAGAAAAAGGAGAGAAAGCTAGAGTGATTTTCTACCAAAAGTTGGGAGGAGAGATCTAAGGGTATTGGGTGTGCGATTGCCTAGTGCTCTAGGCTAGAAAAGAGAGTCTGGGAAGGATTGTTTCCAGAGTGTTTTCCCCCTCCATTGTGTTCTTCGGTGGCGTGAGGAGTCTCGTTGTTCAAGAAAAAAGAATCGGCTACCAAGGAGTTTCCGGAGCTAGCACTTCGGAAAGTGCTGGTCAAGCAAGTCCCCGGTGTGAACCACCCGTGGAGGCCAGATGATTATGTGGCTGGTAGAGCTTCGTCCACCTCTTCAATTGGTGATTTGAGAGTGCCATCCATTCCATCTTCCACTGCTGCAAGGAGTTGCTTTGCATCTTCAAAAGGTGTGCATCAAAAGGTTTGATATGATAGGTTCATGTTTTATATTATTCATTGCTGTTCATGTCATATTACATTGGTAGGCTATGTAAAAAGTAGTTTCTATATCATATTTAGATTAAAATAGTTTAATCTTTACTCTTTCATTGTAGTGCATGTTAAAAAGGTTTTAAAATGCATATCTTTTGCCTACCTATGGTTCCTCTTAAATGGTATTAGAGCCAGGTTTATATTGACATGATTTGTTTTGTACAATGTATTCCATGTTATCCTTAGTAGATTCATGTATCGGATGGAAACATCGGGCATTTCATTGTAGGAGATTAGTACGGTTTAAAGGCCCTCACCTCCCATTCAAGGGGTCTCCTATAGCGTGTTAGGGTGCCAAAAGGAATCAAAATGGAGTTGTAGATTAAAGCTAGTTTCTAACGTAGTAGATTAAAATTGTTTAATCTTGGTTTGTTCTAAATTTGATGACATAAAAGGTTTAGATTAGATCTAAAGGGGTTTATGATTATGTTGAAAAGTTGTTTTGACAAGAAGAATCAATTTTAGAAGTAATTTTTGAGTTTACTCACAGAAAACAGAAAATCAAAAGTTCAAAATTTGATGTAGAATCATTTGACATTAATCTTGAAACTGTTTCAATGATTAAAAAAAATGTTAAACTTGATTTAGAATTGAGTTTTCTAATGACTTGAGACATCTAGGAATTTTATTTGAAGATCTTAAGTGATCTGAATCCAACTCGGGTTAAATGGGATGGGCTAGGAATAGATTCTTATTTGGGTTAGACCTAAGGTTAGATGAATTGGATTAATTAGAGATAAGAAACTAATCAAAAGTTGAATTAGGTTTCATTTCTCTATATTTTCTAATAGTTAAAAAGTGTGATCCAAACATCTAAAAGGGTCCATTGTGGCTCAGTGATTAATCTGGTTCTTTAAGTCTGATCTGGTTGAGAAAGGTGAACCGAATTGGTGTCTAGGCAAGCAGCCTTATGGTCTATGGTTATGAGGGTACCTCTTACATGGCTAGCTCACTTGTAGCTAGTGTCTAAGGAAAGATGATTACTGCCATAACTTGTATCTTGACCGTGCTTACCTGGCCGATACGGCTAACCAGAATTGACTCATAAGAAGCTTATTGAATTGGATTAACCCATGTCACCTAAGGTTAATCAGATTTGTATGATTTCAAGTGCCCAAGGACCAAGATGTTCATGAACCTTCCACAAGTTAGTGGGAGGTTCTTGATCATGGTCCATGTTTTCTTCATATGTTACTTTTTTTTAAAAATCCTCTAAATTATTAGGTCCTTTCAAAGATGAAGTTATAGGGATAACTGAGTCTTAGCCTTCCATTAAGTTGGGTGGCAATGTGTCCTTTAGTTGGGTGATCATCGGCAGTACTAAAGTATGGGTGGTCATCAGGCCATTGGAATTGCCATTCATAATATGATGGTTCAGTGCAACTCTCTTAATGGTGGTCAGGTGAGCCGGCCTAAGATGGGCTTGATCATTCATTGGTTAGAAGCACTAAATTTAGTCATGTTAATGGTTGGACCTAACCAGGACCTTCTTTAGCAAGAAGCCCAAAGGCTGATTGAAGTGCCCTTGGGGCAAAATTGAAATACTAGAAATTGCTTGGAAGAAGCAATTGGTTAATTAAACCTACCTTTAGGTTCACGTGAGTGAGCCGACCAAAGTCATGATAGAAAAGTGCCCTAAGAGCCAATCATTATAAGGGCTTTTTTGTAAACTTCTAGCTCATGTGTGACATCTTTTTCATATTAATAAAGGCATTTGATTCATCATATACTGCTGTGTCATGATTTGTTGATTATGATGAACCCCATAGAGTAGGGCAATGGAATTAGGATTATGATAAAATAATAGTGAGACCTAATTCCTATAAACCCTAATCTAGAATGTTCCTAGTTATTGGACTATCGATTTGGGGATTTATGAATCCGGAAAGACTAGCTTATCCTATGTATGCTCAATTGATGAGGGTGGTTGATCTCACAACTACTTGTGTAGAGACACTAATACAAGGATAAGGGTGCTCATCAAGGTATGAGTACACTGGACTGATCTGTACTGAGACTATCTTATGGAAGTCTTACTGTTTGTCAAAGATACTTCCCAGAGTAGAAGTTGTGCATGTGATCTTTAAACCTGAGGTCACCATGATTCCTTGTGCACACTAAGCCATACTTTGGTTCATACTCATTCATGTCATTGCAACATGTACGGGGTGTTCTGGGTATGGTGAAAGGTGTATGAAGGATGTGAGTGGACCAATAAGGAATCGATCTTTCCTAGTAAGGAATTAAACCTAGGAACCACTCCTTAGTAGGTTGCTTAAACCACTGGGACTCTTCTGAAGGCCTTTCTTCCTTTGACAGCCTCTCCTCCCTTGCTCAGACCCTTGCCCTCTAGTAGAGCACTCTGAGCCCTCTCCAAAATCTTTCTTCACTCTCTTTATCACTTTTTAATTCTCTTCCTAAGCCTTTGTCTTAAAATAGTGGACTTGTCTTAAGGCAAGACCTATATCCTAACAAGGGAAGGAAGAGACAAGGAGGATAAAGTGGTAGAGTGTAAGAGTGTAAGAAAGAAAGGAATTAGATTACCTTCGACATAAACACTGAAGGATTTAAATAAGAGATGGGGGGGTGCTAAAAATGGCTCTTCATCAACCTTTGACCTATCAAATAACAGATCATATAAGACCTATCATGAAGAAGAAGTCTTATCTTGAAAGGTCATGACACTTCTTGCACCAAAAGCCTCTATGCATGTTCTCTAAATTATTTTGGCATTTTATCCTCATGCCATATGGCATATAACTGACAGATAGAACCCTTGTTGGTGTGGGAAATGAAGTGGCTTATCAAGAGTCAAGTTCTTTCATAAAGAAGGACCCTTGAATTTGAATTATTTCGGTAATCAAGTCAAGGGATGCAACCCTTCACTTGCGCATGCCATCTTTCTTCACCGCCCATCCTCATTTCCACCAGTAATAAGCCATGACATTTGGACATGGGATAAGGCTAGTGTTGACTCCATTATTGATTTTAATGATAAGCAAAACGGTTAAGTATAAGTTGAGTACTAATGATTTCTTTGAAGTATATTTTTATAGAAAAAGGTGCTCATCAATTTGACAAATGTTGGTTGATTGAAGAAGTCCAAATTTAGATGAAAGATTTGCTCAAAGAAGACTTCGACAGATGAAGATTGCTTGAATGGATACTTGAGTTCAACACAGACTTGATTTAGCGTAAGTTAAGCTATTTATGTGAAGATCCTAGTGAAGTGTAGACTCAAAGTGTCGACATAGACAGTAAGTGTCGACACATGATAGTGAAGTGTTGACTCAAGCAGGTACTCAAAGAAAGTTCATATGGCATGGCTGAAGTGTCAACACATGGACTTGAAATGTCGACTCAAAGTATCGACATATGGATTGGCTCATCGTTTGAGATTTTTGGATCACAGAACTTGCTGAAAATGAAGATCTGGTGAAGTGTTGACACATGGATGCCAAGTGTCAACTTAAAGTGTTGACTCACCTGATGAAGTGTAGACATATCTGAGATTTCCAGAAAGCTACAATGAAGATTTTTAAACTAGGTATCGACTCAAGAAGTTGAAGTGTCGACCTGAAGTGTCGACTCATAGCCTGAAGTTTCGATACATGGAGTTCTAGGAATAGTAACGGCTAGTTTTTCAAATGCAGAACTTGTCCCTCTTGGCTCCCAACGACTAGTTTTTCATGTCTAATGGCTAGAAACTGGATTTGAGGCCTTGGAAAGGCATTTATATGGTTTAAATCATATCAAAACTAGAGAGGATGAAAAAGGAATAACCAAGAGAGAAGAAAAGAAGAGCATTCACTCCTATTCATTGAGTTCAACCACTTCCAAGCAAGAAGAAGCCTTCAAGCATTCAAGAGCCTTTAAGAACATTAAAGATCAATCCTTCTTGAGCAATCAAAGAGGCTTCATCAAGTTGAAAGCATCATAATAATGAGCTTCAAAGAGATACCCGCTTTTATTAGAAAGCTTTTATCGTCTCATTACTTCAAAACTTTATTTTTTGTAAGGGTTCTTGGTTAGCCTATTACAAAACCAAGGGAGGTTATTGGTGAGCCTTTGAAAACCAATTAGGTTCTTGGTTGGCCTATAAAACCAAGGGTGGTTAGTGGTAAGCCTTAAAACCATTTAGGTTCTTGGTTAGTCCATAAAACCAAGTGAGGTTTTGACTTGTGAGCCTTATGAAAACAAGTCCGGTTTTGATTAGTGAGCCCAAAAAATTAATCGACTATAATCGGTTGAGATTATAGTGAATTTCTAAGGGGGTCTTGGGGAGTGGATGTAGGTGCATTGGATAGCACCGACCACTATACTTCCTTGTGTTTGTGATTGTTTGTCTTCTCTACTTGCTCTTACTTTTATTGCTTTATATTTCTGCTGCACATTTACTTAAGAGCACTTCATTTGTATTCATAGTACTTTGTTTAAATTGTTGGATTGGATCACACACTCTTGCATTCCATCAAATAATTTTTAGAGATCCAATTCACCCCCCTCTTGGGTTGCTTACTGGGCAACAAGTGGCATCAGATCCCTGTTCTCAGTTTATAGGTATAACCACCTTGAGCAAAGATCTATGACAACCCCTATTAGTACTAGTATAGTTGAGGGACAAGCCTTAAATAGACCTCCATTATTCAATGGATCAAATTATACTTATTGGAAAACTAGAATGAGAATATATATGTATTCAATTGATTATAACTTGTGGAAGGTAGTTGATAAAGGTCCACATTTTCCTTCGGTTGTGGTTAATGGTGTTTCCATCCTAAAGCTTGAAGAGGATTGGGATGAAAATGATATTAAACATTCTGAGATCAATGCAAAAGTAATGATTCTCCTCTATTGTGCAATAGATCTTAGTGAATTCAATAGGATATCTACTTGCACATCTGCCAAGAAAATATGGGACACACTTGAAGTTACCTATGAGGGTACCGATCAAGTGAAAAATACTAAAGTGAACATGTTAGTGCACACATATGAAATGTTCCGAATGGAACCTAATGAATCTATCACTGATATGTACACTAAATTTACAAATATTGTAAATGGAATGAGAAGCTTAGGAAAAGTAATGTCTAATGCTGATCTTGTCAACAAAATCCTCATGTCACTTCCAACATCGTGGGATTCGAAGGTGACCGCCATCCAATAAGCTAAAGACGTTGACAAGCTACCATTGGAGCAGCTGGTAGGATCGTTCATGACTTATGAGCTGAATTTGAAGCAAAAATCTATGGACACGGATAAGAAGAAAAAGGGGATTGCATTCAAATCAACCATACAAGAAGAATCCTCAATTAATGAGTCCGAAGAAGAAGAAGAAGATGAAAGTGAAGAAGCACTCCTAGCAAGAAAATTCAGAAGGTTCATGAAGAGAAGAAAGTTCCCTTACAAGAAGAAGTTCCAATCAACTAAAGAAAAGGGAAATGAAAAAGAAAAAGAAAAGGAAAAGGAAAAGGAGATACCTACATGCTTCGAGTGTAAGAAGCCAGGACACTATAAATTTGATTGCCCTCTTTTAAAGAAGTCAAGGAAAAAGCTAAGGAAGAAGGCAATGATGGCCACCTAGAGTGATAGTGAGGACTCCAGTTCAGAAGAAGAGCAGGCTGAAATTGCAAACCTATGTCTCATGGCACATCAAGAGCAAGAAGAGGTAAATTCCGATATAGAAATAGATTTTACTTTTGATGAATTAAGAAATGGTTTTGATGAATTAAGAAATGGTTTTGATGAACTAATGTATGATTACAAATTAATTTACCTGAAAATAGAAAACTGAAAAAGCATGCAAATAGTTTTTCTCATGAAAACAATTCTTTATTAAATGAAGTTAGTAATTTGAAAACTAAACTAGATGTTTTAAAAAAGAAAACAATGCTCTAACAATGAAAAATGATGTTTTAAAAAGACCCAAAACTATTATTTCAAATGGTGATCTTTTGAAAAAAAAATAAGGATTTAGAATTGGAAAATGAAAAGTACAAAATGAGCTTGACAAGATGAAACCTTTTGTTGAAAAGTTTACTTATAGCTCAGAAAGATTAAATCTTCTTTTAAATAGCCAAAGAGCAGTTTTTAACAAAGCAGGATTAGGTTATAGACCTCAAAAATAATAAAATATTTCAAAAACTTTTTTGTACCTATATTATCTAGCATAACATGTTTTTCATGCAAAAGACAAGGTCATAAATCTTTTCAATGTAATATGAAAAAAATGAATACTTATGAAAAATTTTGGGTTCCAAAAGGTTTTGTTACTACTAGTAGGCCACTAGAACTACTTCATATGGATCTCTTTGAACCAACTAGAACATCTAGTCTAGGAGGCAAGAGATATGGATTAATTACAGTGGATGATTTTTCAAGATTTACTTGGATTTTCTTTCTTGCACATAAAGATGAATCATTTTCTGCATTTGTAAAGTTTTACTGAAAAGTTTCAAATGAAAAAGGTGTTTCAGTTATTTGCATACATAGTGATCATGGTTCTGAATTTGAAAATCAGGATTTCAAAAGCTTTTATAGTGAAAAAGGTATAAAACATAATTTTTCTGCACCTAGGACACCTCAGCAGAATGGGGTAGTAGAAAGAAAAAATCGTACTTTAAAAGAAATGGCATGCACTATACTTTGTGAAAATGATTTGCCAAGATATTCTTGGGCTGAAGCTATAAATACTGCATGTTACATTTTGAATCAAGTTTTAATCCGTCCTATTTTAAAGAAAACTCTTTATGAACTTTGGAATCAAAGAAAACCAACTTTAAAATATTTTTGAGTTTTTGGTTGTCAATGTTTTATCTTAAATAATGGCAAAGACAATCTTGAAAAATTTGATGCCAAGTCTGATGAAGGTATCTTTTTAGGATACTCTACATCAAGCAGGGCGTACAGAGTTTTTAACAAAAGAACCCTAGTTGTAGAGGAATCTATACATGTTATTTTTGAAGAGTCTGCTAACAAATTCTCCAAAAAAAGGATACTTTGATGCATGTGCAGGTGCTGATAAGCTTCAAAAGTTGACATTGAATGATCAACCCTCTCAGCCAAGTGAAGGAGATCAAGATAAAGATGAAAAAGGTGAAGACACTCCAAAGCACCATGTCTACCAAAGGAGTGGAGGTATGCTCATGGACATCCTAAGGAATTAATCCTAGGTGATCCATCTAAAGGGGTAAGAACTCGAGCCTCAATTAGAAATGAATATGATTATATAGCTTTTGTTTCTCAAGTAAAGCCTAAATATTTTGAAGATGCTGAAAAAGACCCTAACT
Organism: Areca catechu; assembly: GCA_021397845.1. Lineage (NCBI taxonomy): Eukaryota > Viridiplantae > Streptophyta > Magnoliopsida > Arecales > Arecaceae > Areca > Areca catechu. Next base: position 128,873,750 of record CM038052.1, on the reverse strand, counting down.
GGATAAATGCTATGCAAGATGAATTAATTTAGTTTGATAGAAATAATATTTGGACATTAATAGAAAGACCATGTAATGTTTTATTATTGGCACTAAATGGGTGTTTAGGTATAAGTTAGATGAAAATGGAATTGTTGTTAGAAATAAAACTAGGCTAGTTGCCAAAGGTTATAATCAGGAGAAAGGAATTGATTTTGATGAAACCTTTGCTCCTGTTGCTAGACTTGAGGAAATTAGACTACTATTAGTATTTGCTTGCTTTATGAATTTTAAACTCTTTCAAATGGATGTTAAAAGTGCTTTTCTGAATGGTTTTATAATAGAAAAAGTTTTTGTAGAACAACCACATGGATTTGAAAATCATGCACATCTTGATCATGTTTTTAAATTATACAAGGCACTTTATAGTTTAAAGCAAGCACCTCGTGCATGGTATGAAAGACTCAGCAAATTTTTGATTAAAATGAATTCTCTAAAGGCCATGTTGATAAAACTTTGTTTCTAAAAAAGAAAGATGATGATTTATTAGTAGTGCAAATCTATGTTGATGATATTATTTTTGGTGCTACTAATGAAATTCTTTGTCAAGGTTTGCTAAGCTAATGCAGGGTGAGTTCGAGATGAGCATGATGGGAGAACTCAATTTCTTTCTTGGACTCCAAATCAAGCAAACTAAAGATGGAATCTTCATCAACCAAGCTAAGTATACAAGAAAAATTATAAAGAAGTTTGGGATGGAGACTACTAAGTCAATAGGTACACCTCTGAGCCCCTCTTGTAAACTTAATAAAGATGAGCATCGTAAATCTGTAGATCAAAAATTATATAGAGGTATGATTAGCTCTTTATTGTACTTAACTGCTAGTAGACTAGATATAATGTTAAGTGTATGCATGTGTGCTAGATATCAATCTAAACCTAAGGAATCACGTCTGTTGGCTGTTAAGCACATTATTAGATATCTATCTGGTACAATTGATATTGGCTTATAGTATTCTAGAGATTCATTTGCTGAATTAATTGGATATTCTGATGCTGATTTTGTTGGATATAATTAGATAGAAAAATACTAGTGGAACTTGCCAATTTCTTGGAGTTAACTTGATCTCCTAGTTTAGCAAGAAACAAATTTCAGTTACATTATCCATGGCTGAAGCTGAGTATATTGCAGTAGGAAGTTGATGTGCTCAAATCTTATGGATTAAATAACAACTTGAAGATTTTGGAATCAAGTTAACTAGTACACCTATAAAATATGATAATACTAGTGCTATTTGCTTGACTAAAAATCCCGTTCAATATTCTAGAAGTAAACATATTGAAATTAGGCATCATTTTATTAGAGATCATGTTTAAAATAATAATGTTGTGCTTGAATTTATTTGTACTGAATTGTAATTAGCTGATATTTTGACTAAGCCTCTCCAAGAAGATCGGTTCAGTATGATTAGAAGAGAACTTGGGATCATTAATCCTTTTGATTGAAAATCTTCCAATCTTTGACTCAAAATAGATCAAATTTGACATTAATCTTATTGAATATCATTATATTTCTCTTGGTTTTGATTTGCACTTCATTCTCTTAATTTTTGGTTTTAAGTGATGTGTCGACACATGCATGTGTCGACACTTGAATGTGTCGACACATTCGTGAGTCGACACATGAATGGTTGCAGACCGAGGTTAAGGGTGAACCGAAGTATTTTTCTTCTATTTCTCCTCCCCACTCGAGCCGACACATGCCCTAACTCTTTCCAAACTATTCCTTCCCTCGAATCTTTGCTTAAAACTCCTTGATTCTCCGTCTTGGATAGTTTTTGGTCTGGATTAAGCGACATTCCCTCTCCCATTTTTGTTTTGAACCCTAGAAACCCTAGGTTTCTTCTCCATTCTTGTTCAAATCCCTATTGTGAGGAATGGGATCCCGAAAATAGGTTGTCCGTTGCTCTCGGCCATCCAATCAGGAAGAAGAGTGAAGAATCAAAGCCAGACATGAAGCTAGAGCTCCAGATCCACCTGTTCGACCACTATTCACTACTTCTAGCGGATGAGCTCAAAGATGGTTGTTGGAGGATGCTGTATGGATTTCAATTTTGTCGACCAGCAGCACTTTAGGATAGGTCAGTGGATTAGAGATGCTGGTCTGACATCATTTTGTTCTCTGAGTGAGAGATACTACCAAGGGCTTATATGAGAGTTCTACGGATCTTTAGCCAGTGGGAGTAATGGTTGGCTAGCTCAGGTCAGAGGCAGGGATATCCCCATGACTTCATAGATATTGAGCAGGGTATGGGATATACCTATGACTTGTTCAGTAGTTGATAGTTTGATTGACAGAGTGAGTGAACTCCAGTGTATCTTCGAGTCAGATTTTTTGCCTGAGGAAGCCACTATGCCTGCATCCCTTTATCTGCTAAGATGAGACTTCTGCATCACATTGTCGTCCGGATTCTTCTACTGAAGATTGGTTGTTTTGATTACATCACTAAGAGAGAGCTGCTCGTGATGGTCTCATTGGTTCAGCACACACCCGTCTACCATCCGGTACTCATGATAGATCAGATGATGGAGGCTTCGACGAGTCAAAGACTCTGCTTACCCTACGGGATGGGGTTGACTCTGCTATTCAGGGAGTATGGTGTGAGTTTTGAGGATGAGCCCTTCCAGATACTCCTACATATTGATGTCTATGACATCAGGTCTCTACACTGGATGGGATATCAGCAATTCAAAGGCTAGTGGAGATGCAGAATATCTGGTCAGGCCGATGACAAAGATGATGACACTGCTGAGGAGGAGCATATATTCTTTGGCAAGGCAGGACCCTCAAAGGCACCTATTCCAGAGATTCATCTTGAGCCAGCAGCGCAGCCAGAGTTTGCTTCTCAGTCTGAGCCTACATCTCAGCCTCAGCCAGCTCAATCAGATGCTCTAGGAGCTTCGAAGAGTTTTTTGGACAGAGTCAGTCACATAGAGATAGATATCTTGATTATTAGATAGCGACTTTATAGCTTTATTATGGAGATGAGAGACAGCCACAGAGGATTGAGTGATGACATCTCCGCTATCTTATCACACTGTCCAAACCCTCTTCTTAAAGTGTTCTAGATTCTGTTCTAGCCCACCTGCCCCAGCACTAGTTATGGATGATAGTGATAATGGTAATGATGAGGAGACTGACTCTGATGGTTTCGACTTTCCAGACTTGATGTCAGAGCTAGCGGTAGAGGTGGTAGTAGACTTTCCTAGGAGTCCCATTCATGATCCTTCCAGTTCATCCACTCAGACTCCTATTCTATCTACTCCATCCAGATCCGATGATCATGCTCTTATACCTATTCTTTCACCTGTTGTTGATTCACCTATCATTGAAACCTGAAACCCCCATTACTGATACTTCTATTGTTGACTCACCGATTACAAATACACCTCTTGATTTGTTAGCTGATATGCCTATCGTTGATATGCCTATCATTTGTTCAGCTGATACACCAGTTTTTAACACACCCATAGTTGATACACCTACCTTACATACATCCTCTCTTATTTGAGAACTAGGTTTTTACACACCTGGCTTTCATTATCTTAATTCCGGTCCATCATTTGATCATACACCACATCCGATAATTGTAAAGACTGTCGCTCTGATTTGCTTTGTTGCTGCTGATGACATAGCCTCCACCTCTTCTGCTTCAGCTAGAGGTAGGACATATGTTAGATGCAGAGGACGTGGTTGTTGTACTCCTTCATGATCGACCAGAATCCGTCTTTGTGATGTCAGATCGATGTGGCCCCGAGCTCGTTCTTTCACTGATATAGGACCGATTGAGATCGGATCTTCTGAGGATGAGGATGAGGATTAAGATACTTTTTATGATTAGTTAGTTTACTTTTCTACACCTTTTTGTATGTTTTGATGTTCTCTTTATGTACAAATTTTGACATTATATGAAATCTTATGTTGTACTACATGTTATGATCTCAAATGAATGAAATGCATTAATTTCCTTTAGTACTTCATTGTCATTATTTATGAATGAATGGATAAATGAATTTTATATTGCACTTCATTGTTATATCTTGAATGACTTACTATTCTCTTCCTACCTTTTTAATGATAACAAAATGGGGGAGTAATAAGACTAAAGTATAAATGTGCGGGGGAATAATAAGAGTAATAGTATAAATGTGCTTAGAAATTTGTGTTTAAAAATTCTTTTGAGAATTCTTTGAGCTTAAATTGAAAATTCTTTACAAAATTCATTAAGTAAGGGGGAGCAATACCTCCTTTGTATTGAAAATATATTTTGAATTGAATTTTATGTCAAATCTTTTCTTTAGATGATTAAAAAGATGTTTACAATTTTACGAGTCATCTATTCAGGGGTAGTCTCGTCTTTTGCTGAATTTATTTCTCCTGCATGTTTTTATTTAGAGTATCATGATACATGAGTTTATATCATATATATCCCAAGCTCTGATACTCTTGACCATTACAATATTCTTACTCTGATACATCTTTTAAATATTGCAATTGCTTTGATACACCTATTGTAATTAGCTCTTGCACCTTGAAAAGTTCTTTTGAAAGCTTTTTATGTAATTTATACTTAAAGATTTTATCATCATCAAAAAGGAGAAGATTGTTGACTTCATTATTGATTTTGATGTAAGCAAAACGGTTAAGTATAAGTTTAGTACTAAAAATTTTTTTAAGTGTGTTTTTATAGAAGAAGGTGCTCATCAATTTGACAAATGTTGGTTGATTGAAGAAGTCCAAATTTAGATGAAAGATTTGCTCAAAGAAGACTTTGATAGATGAAGATTGCTTGAATGGATACTTGAGTTCAACACAAACTTGATTCAGTGCAAGTTGAGCTATTTATGTGAAGATCCCAGTGAAGTGTCGACTCAAAGTGTCGACACATGACAGTGAAGTGTCGACTCAAGCTGATACACAAAGAAAGTTTCAGATGGCACAGTTGAAGTGTCAACACATGGACTTGAAGTGTTGACTCAATGTGTCGACACATGGATCAGCTTATCACCTGAGATTTTTGGGTCACAGAACTTGCTAAAAATGAAGATCTGGTGAAGTGTCGACACATGGATGCCAAGTGTCGACTCAAAATGTCAACTCACCTGATGAAGTGTCGACAAATCTGAGATTTGTTGAAAGCTACAATGAAGATTTTTGAACTAGGTGTCAACTCAAGAAGTTCAAGTATTGATTTGAAGTATTGACTCACAGCCTGAAGTATCGACACATGGAGTTCTGGAAATAGTAACGACTAGTTTTTCAAATGCAGAACTTATCCCTCTTGGCTCCTAACGGCTAGTTTTTCATGTCTAATGGCTAGAAATCGGATTTGAGGCCTTGGAAAGGTATTTATATGGTTTAAATCAAATCAAAACTAGAGAGGATGAAAAAGAAATAACCAAGAGAGAAGAAAAGAAGAGCATTCACTCCTATTCATTGAGTTCAACCACTTCCAAGCAAGAAGAAGCCTTCAAGCATTCATAAGCCTTCAAGAGCATTAAAGATCAATCCTTCTTAAGCAATCAAAGAGGCTTTATCAAGTTGAAAGCATCATAACAATGAGCTTCAAAGAGATGCCCGCTTTTTATTAGAAAGTTTTTATTGTCTCTTTACTTCAAAACTTTATTTGTTGTAAGGGTTCTTGGTTAGCCTATTGCAAAACCAAGGAAGGTTATTGGTGAGCCTTTGAAAACTAATTAGGTTCTTAGTTAGCCTGCAAAACCAAGGAAGGTTGGTGGTGAGCCTTAAAACCATTTAGGTTCTTGGTTAGCCCGTAAAACCAAGTGAGGTTTTGACTTGTGAGCCTTGTGAAAATAAGTCGGGTTTTGATTAGTGAGCTGGAAAAACTAATCGGCTATAATCGGTTGAGATTATAGTGAATTCCCAAGGAGATCTTGGAGAGTGGATGTAGGTTCATTAGATAGCACCGAACCACTATACTTCCTTATGTTTGTGATTGCTTATCTCCTCTACTTACTCTTACTTTTATTGCTTTATATTTCTACTGCACATTTACTTAAGAGCACTTCATTGCATTCATAGTACTTTGTTTAAATTGTTGGATTGGATCACACACTCTTTCATTCCATCAAATAATTTTTAGAGACCCAATTCACCTCCCTCTTAGGTTGTTTACTGGGCAATTGCCTTGTTTCATTTGGAAATAATTCCCTAAAGCAGAAGGACTTTAGGTCCTTTATGCGCGCCATTTAATCTTGCGTATAAACAAATTGGCTCCAAGAGTCCCTCCAACTTAGGACTCTTCAAATAAATTAGATAAAGGTTGATTAAATCTGGATAAAACTAGATAATTGCTGCCCCACTTTGGACTTAACCTAATCTAGGATTCCCTTAAATTGGTTAGCCCATTAGCAACCTTATGGACCCAATTTAATTGGGTTAGGAGTTAGGTTAGCCTACACATGCTAGTTTGTAATCTAGCTAACCAATTAGGATCCCATGACCCTAATAAAATGCCATTTGACTTCCTAGGCTAATTTTCTAATATGTGTGACCCTTTGGGTTCTACATCTAGCTAGTAGTAGGTCTAGGTCCAAGCCAATTTGATCCAATTGAACCTGATTGACCTAATTAGGTCAAATTGAGCTGACTTAAGTTGCCAATTCGAACCACTTTCTAAATTGACTCATGAATCCAGTCGAATTGATTCATGTAAACCTACAAGACATGATTGATTTCTGGCAACTATCATGCCTACCCGGAAGATGTGGAATTTGGTAGAAAGTACCAAAATACCCTTTAGTGGAAAGTTACCATGCAATTCAATCTTTCGATCATCCTTTATCCCGAATAAGTGATGGGTATGGATAATTGTCAAACCCTAGCACTTAGTCATTTCAAATCTCTATTCGATAATGAAGACTCTGCTGATGACTGGTTAGAAAATATTTCTAATCTCATCCTGCTTTGATCAAAGACTCCCTTAGTCATCAATCGAAGAGATTATATGGGATAACATTTCCTCTTACTAGGAATGATCGATTCCTTATTGATCCACTCACATCCTTGATACACCTTCCACCATATCTAAGAACACCCTGTACATGACTTAATTCCATGAATGAGTATGAACCAAAACATAGCTCAGTGTATATAAGGAACCATAGTGATCTCAGTTCTAAAGATCAGCTGCATAACTTCCATTATGAGAACTATCTTTTAACAAGTAGTAAGACTTCTATAAGATATACTCAGTGTGGATCAGTTCGGTGAACTCATACCCTAATGAGCACCTTTATCCTTGTATTAGTGTCTCTATATAAGTGGCTGTGAGACCAACCACCCTCTTCATCAAGCATACATAGGATAAGCTAGTCTTTCCGGAATCATCAATCCCTGAATCGATGATCCAATGACTAGGAACATTTAGATTAGGATTTATAGAAACTTAAGTCTCACCATTATGATCTTTATCATAACCCTAATTCATTTACCCTAATCTACGAGGCTCATCATAATCTTTAAATAAGACACAGCAGTATGATGAAACAAAAATACCTTTCATTAAAATAATAATGTCATACAAGAGTTGGAAGATTATAAAAATACCATTACAATGATTAGCCTTTTAGGATACTTTTCTTTCATACTTAGATGCTATATTCCTTTATTTCCACTAGGCACATAAGTGCATACCCTCTAGAGGTGATCCCCACAAGAATCGGACCAAGCATTCCTATGCAAGTTGCTTGTTTGCCTGGGACTCTTCCGGTAGCCTTTCAGACTTTTCTCCTTTGCTGGATCCCCTACCCTCTTGTAGGGCTCTTAAAGAGCACTCTTAATCCACTCTCAGTTCCCTAATACTCTTCCTATTTTTGTCCCTAGTCTCTTATCTTAATTAGACTAGCCTTGTCAAGGAAGAACAAGTTATGTCTTAAAGAGACAAACTTGTCTTAAGAGAGAGGGAGAGAAAATAGGAGATAGTATTCTGATGGGAGTCTAATCTACCTTGGTATCAAATTATCGATGCCCTTATATAGAGTGGGATGGGGTGCCTAATGAGTCTATCCATCGGCCATTTGATAAGACCCTTCAAACAGAAGGAGTTTTATTAGGATAAAAGATCATATCTGGATAAGACCCTTCATGTGCTAAGAGACAAGTCTTTGTCTCTTCAGTTTCTAGCAATTTCCCTCCTTCTGACACATGTCCTTGATTGATTATGGGAAGCCCAAGAAGTGTGACTTCAAATATGAGGCATCGTAGAAATGCAAGAGCCTTCAAATAGAAGGACTCTTGGTCTCAAATTCAGTGCCAAACTAAAGAGATGCAACTCTTCATTTCGCATCAATCCCATTCACATCGAATTTCTCCCTCTTGACCAGTCAACACTCTTCCAAAGTGGCATGGAGATGAGAATAAAGCCCTTTGAAATTTATCTAGCCTTGGAGATTAACTGGCAGAAGGACTCTTGGTCCTTTTACGCACATGCATTTTGGCACACACTCATTTTGGCACCAAGAGTGCATGCCTTGTTGGACTCTTCCATTGGACCAAGATAAATGCTAAATAAATTTAGATAAATACTAAATTAGGCTACCCCACTTATGACTCAATCCAATCTAAATACCACTTAATTGGTTAGCCTAATTAGCAAACAACCTGACCTAATCCAATCGGGTTAGGAGTTGGCTAGCCAACATTTTCTAGTATGTCAATTAGCTAGCCAATTAGGATTCCATGATCCTAATAAATATATAATTGACTACAATGGACAATTCCTTATTGTGTGTGATCCTTTGTATTCCACATCTAGCTAGTAGTAGGTCTAGGTCCAAGCCAATTCGATCCAATCAAACCCAATTGACCTAATTAGGTCAAATTGAGCTGACCTAAGTTGCTAATTCGAATCAACTTCTAAATTGACTCATGAATCCAATCGAATTGATCCATAAAACCTATAAGACATAATTAATGTCTAGAAACATGTCATGCCTACCCAGAAGATGAGGAATTTGGTAGAAATTATCAAAATACCTTTCGGTGGAAAGTTACCATGCAATTCAATCCTTCGATCTTCCTTTATCCTGATTAAGTGATGGGTATGGATAAATGTCAAACCCTAGCACTTATTTTTTTGAATCTCAATTCGATAATGAAGACTCGACTGATGAAAGATTAGAAATCCTATTTAACTTCATCATGCTTTGATCAAAGACTTCCGGGTTATCATTTGAAGAGATCACATGGGATAACTTCTTCTCTTACTAGGATTGATTGATTCCTTGTTGACCTACTCATTACCTTCATACACAATCCACCATATCCAGAAGCACCCTGTACATGACTTAATTTTAATGAATGAGCATGCACCAAAATATGAGTTCATGTACATAAGATACTATGGTAGTCTCAGTCTAAGGACCACATGCATAATTCCCACTAAGAGAATATTCTTTTAACAAGTAAGTAAGACCTGCATTTGACGTTCTCTTATCGGATCAATTCAGTAAACTCATAACCTAATGAGCACTCGCATCCTTGTATTAGTGTCTCTACATAAGTGGTTGTGAGACCAACCACCCCCTCCATCAAGCATGCATAGGATGTGCTAGTCTTTCTGGATTCATCAATCCTCGAATCGAGTATCCAATGACTAGAAACATTTTAGATTAGGATTTATAGGAACTTAGGTCTCACCATTATGATCTCCATCATAATCCTAATTCTATTGCCCTAACCTATGGGGTTTATCATAATCTTGATAAGACACAGCAGTATGATGAATCAAATAGTTTTTATACATCAATAATATCATATATGAGCTGGAAGATCGTAATTGTGCCCAGATAAAGATTGGCTTTTAGAGCATACATAGGATGTGCTAGTCTTTCTGGATTCATTGTTCCCTGAACCAATGATCCATCGACTAGGAACATTTTAGATTAGGATTTATAAGAACTTAGGTCTCACCATTATAATCTCCATCATAACCCTAATTCCATTGCCCTAACATATGGGGTTCATCATAATCTTATAATTAAAACATAAGACACTGCATATGATGAATCAAAAATTGCCTTTATCAATCTTGAGTTGGGAGAATGCCATTGATACAATAACTACGATTGACTTTCAGGGCATAATTCTTTCAATCTCCCACTTGCACCAAAGCCAATCACCCTTGTATTTAATACCCATACAATCTAGATGGTGATCTAATAGATGTAGAGGAAGGGTCTTAGTGAATGGGTCTACTATGTTGTTCTTTGTATTAACTCATTCTACTACCACATCATTTCTTTCAATGATTTCTCGAATGAGGTGGAAGCATCTTAGGATGTGCTTGGACTTATGGTGAGACATCGATTCCTGTGATTACAGGTGACGTGGCAACATCCGCTGATGTAGAGTCTGACATGGCAACATCCGCTGACATGGAGTCTGACATGGCAACATCTATTTACGTGGAGCGTACACAGCCACCAGCCAACGACCGCATGGGTGGGGCCTGTGGTACGGACCCAAGGTCAGAAGAAATCAACAGGTCGAACACACATCCCTATGGATCACCTATGAATAAAGCCTTAAGCCCAAGCGCCAGGTCACTTGTAAATATTTATTTTAGCCCTGCTGGTTTTAGCCCTAAAATCCAAAATTGAGTCTATAAAAAACCCTTGGACGCAAAATTGAGTCTATAAAAAACCCCGTGAAACCAAATAAAACTTGTATATATATATAACCCTATTTACCGAGTTGAGTCAAACCCTTTTTATCAAGTTATAATATTTGTTTAGTTGGTTATGCCTTTTGATCAAATTGGGTTCCAATTGATCAAGTTGAGCTTGAAATTAGTTACAATTGAGTCTTTGTAATTAATTAGTTGGTTTTAATTAGTCATGTGATTAGTTATTGAGTCCTGTAATACAAAATGGGACCCATTAAAGACCCTATGTGATACCATGTACCAACCCAAGTCAACCCATTCTTGGCACCACATGACAACCACCTCTTGGTGCCACCTCTTCAAGTTTTGGACATCACTTCCTACATCATCTTGGACATCATCACATGGCATGTCACTTACCCTTGGTCGGCCACATGAAGATGTTGAATTGTCGACACTTGTTTTTAAGAGAAGTAAAAGAGGAGTCCAGCCATATTGGCACCATTCCCTCATTTTATCGCCAAATCTAAAGAAGAAGTCAGCCAAGAATCCATCTCAAAGGGATGCCCATCATGGAGAAGTTCAAGGAAATTTAGTATCTCAAGAGACCAAGGTTATCAAGTTTTAAGAATGAAAGATTTCAAAAACTCAAGAATCTTACAAGAACTCTTGGGTTTTTCTTATCCAAATTGAAGAGTCCACTATCATGCAAGAACCCTCATCATCAAGACTCTAGAGTCCACCTCTTATTGCCATTCAAGAAACAATCTTGGCCACTCATCATCACACATCATCCATCCACATTTTGGCACCCCAAATGAATGAAAATCTCATGTTGTCACCCACTTTGAGGAAGCTAATCTCAAGTTGTCACCCAAGCTGGTTGAAGCCCAAGGAGAGCTCAAAGACAAGAGTCCAAGATGCCCAAGAAGAAATTCCAAGGAGTTGTTGCCCAAGGGAAACCAATGCAAGACTTTGTAACCCATACAATTCTAGTTGGTGATCTATAAATACCACCATCAATCCCTTTTATAAATTTAACTATTATTCATCAATGAAGGAGAAATTCTGCCATTCCTTTATTGTGTCAAGCATCGTGGGGTGTGAGGCCCTATACCTTTATTCTTTGGAGCATCACGGGGTGTGAGGCCCTATTTATCCAACCATCAGAAACCCTAGCTGCTACTTCCAGCTTCTTCCCTTCCAACTCTTTTCTTTCATTTTGCTTCTTCCTTCCATGCCCACTTACTGAGTGTTGTAATTGATTGCAGGTGATCGAGTGATGAGGGACAAGGCTAGGAGGATCGTTGGAGAGCTAAGAAGTCTCCTAGGATTAGGATCAAGAAGGGGATATTTAGGGCCTCACACCCCGTGATGTTCTGAAGAACAAAGATAAAGGGCCTCACACCTTGCGATGTTCCCAAGAATAAAGGAAAAGGGCCTCACACCCCTCGACGGCCAATGGCGAAGGAAAAATGGGCCTCACACCCTTCCCATACGGGACGAACGAAAAGAACACTCTTTTCTAAACACTCATCTATATTCTCCAATTTTTACAAATGATTGAGGGTGGTATTTATAGACTTTCCAACCCTCTTACAAGATAAAGATGAAACCTATTCCGATCTTAACAAACTTCAAACTAATAATCTAATCTAAAACAAACTTGAAATTAAAACAACTTCAAACTAATCAATATATCTAGATTAAAAATTAAAATAAATAAAATATAATCTAAATTCATCAAGATCCATGCTGAGTGGCTCTGAAATCTGTGCAAAAGACCCTGCTATGAGAAGCATGCAACTTTGAGATCTATACAAAGCTATTTTGCTGCTTTAAGATCTGTGCAGATTTCTCCTATGACCATGGAATAGAGGGAATGGCAGTGGATGGAGAAGAGGGGCTAGGGTTGTTATTGAGGCGGGACAGGATGATGACTGGCATGGAGATCATCACGACCGGGCAGAGGGAACAGCAAGTCAACGGGAAGCAGCGTGGAGATCCGGCAGGCCACAGGCATCAGGCATCGGCATGGATGGAATGAAGAGAACGTCATCATGGTCATGGGTGGCGGTGGGGTGGTTTTGCTTCTTCCTGGGCTTGAGGCTGAGCTTGCAGGCGATGCAGAGGGCGAACGGGCCAGTGCAAATCTCCGGGAACCGGAGTGATAGGTGCTCGGCCAGGAGGTTGTGGATGGGGAGGTGATGGTGACATGACAGAGATGATGGTCACCATGGCAGTGGGGGTGGATCAGTTGGCTGGAGCGACCGGGCGGCACGGTCTGCTTGACTGTGGGTCTTATGGATGGGAGGGAGCTGCTGTGGGTAGGGGCAGCGGCAGCACGAGGTCGTGAGCGGTGGATTCGAAAAAAGACAGTTTGGGGCTGGGAGGAAGAAGATGATAGGAATAGCTAGGGATAAGTCAGGGATAAGTCAAGGATAAACATGGAATAAAATGGGAATAGTGGGGATAAGTGGAATAGTTGGGATAAAAAATATAAAATAAAATAAAAAAAATCCAGGAGAAAAAAGAAAAAACCCAGATGGGTTTTGATGTCCCCATCATTCTTCTAGGATGGGAAAAACTCGACTCCATCGAGTCAGGCTCGATGTTGCAACTTTTTTTTTTCTCTTTTTTTCTTTAACCCTAATCCTAGCCCGCTCTGATACCAAATTGATGGGGGACAAGACTAAGAGGATCGTTGGAGAGCTAAGAAGTCTCCTGCGATTAGGATCAAGAAGGGGATAACTAGGGCCTCACACCCCATGATGTTATGAAGAACAAAGAAAAAGGGTCTCACACCTCGCGATGTTCTGTAGAACAAAGAAAAAGGGCCTCACACCCCGCGATATTCCGAAGAACAAAGAAAAATGGTCTCACACCCCGCAATGTTCCGAAGAACAAAGGAAAAGGGCCTTACACCCTCCTCATGCGGGGCGAACGAAAAGAACACTCTTTTATAAACACTCATTTTTATTCTTCAAATTTTACAAATGACTGAGAGTGGTATTTATAGACTTTCCAACCCTCTTACAAGATAAAGATGAAACCTATCCCAATCCTAACAAACTTCAAACTAATAATCTAATCTAAAACAAACTTGAAATTAAAACAACTTCAAACTAATCAATACATCCAGATTAAAAAATTAAAATAAATAAAATATAATCTAAATTCATCAAGATTCATGCTGAGTGGCTCTAAAATCTATGCAAAAGACCCTACTCTAAGAAGCGTGCAACTTTGAGATCCATGCAAAGCTATTTTGTTGCTCTGAGATTTGTGTAGATTTCTTTTGTGACCATGGAATAGAGGGAATGGCAACAAATAGAGAAGAGGGGCTGGGGCTACTGTCGAGGCAGGATGGGATGATGACTGGCATGGAGATTGTCACGGCCGAGCGGAGGGAACAACCAGCTAACGAGAAATAGCATGGAGATTCGGCAAGCCACAGGCATCAGGCGTCGGCATGGATGCGAGCGAAGAGAACGGTGTCGTGGTCATGGGCGGTGGTGGGGTGGTTTTGCTTCTTCCTGGGCTTGAGGTCGAGCTTGTAGGCGACGTGGAGGGTGGATGGGCCAGCGCAGATCTTCGGGAACCGGAGTGACGGGTAGTTGGCCAGGAGGTTGTGGATGGGGAGGTGGATGGTGACACGGCAGAGATGATGGTCACCATGGCAACAGGGGTGGATGGATGGCTAGAGCGACCGGGCGGCACGGTCTGCTCGGTCGTGGGTCTTCTGGATGGGAGGGAGCGGCTGTGGGGCAGGGGCGGCGGCAATGCGAGGTCACGAGCGATGGACTCGAAAAGAGACGGTTTGGGGCTAGGAGGAAGAAGATGATAGGAATAGCTAGGGATAAGTCAGGGATAAGTCAGGGATAAACATGGAATAAAATGGGAATAGCGGGGATAAGTGGAATAGCTGGGATAAAAAATATAAAATAAAATAAAAAAATCTAGGAGAAAAAAGAAAAAATGTAGATGGGTTTTGATGTCCCCATCATTCTCCTGGGATGGAAAAAACTCGACTCCGTCAAGTCAGGCTCGATGCTGCAACTTTTTTTTTCTCTTTTTTTTCTCTAGCCCTAATCCTAACCCGCTCTGATACCAAATTGATGGGTGACAATGCTAGGAGGATCGTTGGAGAGCTAAGAAGTCTCCTAGGATTAGGATCAAGAAGGGGATAACTAGGGCCTCACATCTTGTGATGTTCTGAAGAACAAAGGAAAAGGGCCTCACACCTCACGATATTTCGAAGAATAAAGAAAAAGGGCCTCACATCCCTCGACGCCCAATGGCGAAGGAAAAACGGGCCTCACACCCTCCCTATGCGGGGCGAATGAAAATAACACTCTTTGTAAACACTCATCTTTATTCTCCAATTTTTATAAATGATTGAGGGTAGTATTTATAGACTTTCCAACCCTCTTACAAGATAAAGATGAAACATATCCCAATCCTAACAAACTTCAAACTAATAATCTAATCTAAAACAAACTTGAAATTAAAACAACTTCAAACTAATCAATACACCCAGATTAAAAATTAAAATAAATAAAATAATCTAAATTCATCAAGATCCATGCCGAGTGGCTCTGAAATCTGTGCAAAAGACCCTGCTTTGAGAAGCATGTAGCTTTGAGATCCGTGCAAAATTGTTTTGCTGCTCTAAGATCTATGTAGATTTCTCTTGTGACCATGGAATAGAGGGAATGGCAACGGATGGAGAAGAGGGGCTGGGGCTACTGTCGAGGTTGGACGGGATGATGACCGGCACGGAGATCGTCATGGTCGGGCGGAGGGAATACCTAGCTAATGCGGTGGCAAGGGGCTAGGGCTAGGGATGCTGGATGCCAATATGGATGCTTATGAGGCAAGGAATTTTTTTTAATGTTTTTTTAATGTTTTTTTTTGTTTTAGGGTTGATGATTTTTTTTTTGTTATGTTTCTTGTTGTTCTTCTTCGTTGTTTAGGGTTTCGATTCCCGATCACAAGCAAAGATAAGAAATATGAAAAGTAGTAAGGGAAGCTTACGCTAGCAGTTCAAAGCCCTAAAAGTAAGAACAAGAACAGGACCCCGAGATTAAGAAATCCTGGTAGGACTAGCTCGACCTACAATATCTACTTAGGAGATATAGAGAAGGCAAACCTCAAACTTCTGAAGTGCCCGGTGCAGAGATCGCTCAACTCGGCGGATGCGGCCTGGATGCCCGAGCAGTCGAACCCATGGGAGCTCTGGCTTTGGGTCTGGAGGTCGCGATGGCAAAGCTAACTGTCTCCAATGCTCGAGATGCCAGGGAGGACCTGTAGGCAAACAAAAGAAAGGTTAGTGGAATGTGGAGATGTATGGAAAGGAATTGAACTGGAGTTGGGAAGGGGCTTCGAGCCCGGTGTCCGGCTGGATTCCGAAGTTGAAGTTGGAGATAACTTGGGGCCTCAAACCCCGCGACGTCCTGGAGGATGAAGGAATGTGGCCTCAAACCACGCGACATCCTGAAGGACGAAGGATTCGCGATGCCCTGGGGCGACGGACAGGTGGCCTCGCACCACTCGATGTCCCTGGGGACGAAGGCAATTCCACTCGAACCTAGCCTAAGAGACAAGGGTTGGAGGGTGGAAGAAACTCAAACTCAATCACTCAAATTTTCATTCATTCATTCATTAATTTCTACAAAGGGAGGGATTGGGTCCTTTAAATAGGCACCCAAGGCCCTTTTGAAATTCAAAATACAAATCTCATGGTGGCGCCACAAATTTTCCACATCCCTATTTCTTTGGCCGACCAAATATTTGGAGTTGGGCATGGAATGAGCAAAGGCTTCGAGGGGGGGATTGGTCCCTTGACTTCCTTCCTTAGCATGCTTAATTTAGGAAGAGGAGTGGGGCATGGCTTGCTTGGAGGGATGTGTTCCCTTGGGCTCTTCACGCCATCTTCTATGAATGATTCTTGGCCGACCAAGGGAGAACTCCATGGGGCGTTGCATGGTTGAGGGCTTGAAGAGGGGAGTGTGTCTTTTGACCTTCCTTCCTTGAAAGATCACTTTGGGAAGAAAACTTGGGAGGAGGCTTGCTTTGAAGCTTAGTTCCCTCAAGGATCTTCAACGCCCTCTTTAGATGGAACAAGGCGTGATGTGGGTGAGGGAAAAGGGGGATGTTGTCCAAGGCATGTGGAAAGCAAGAGGAGGCCACTTTGTTTCCCTTCTTGGATGCCCAAGTGGCAGCTGATGTGGTGCCACGTAGGTAGCTGAGGTGGCACCTGAGTTGGCATTATCCCTAGTAGATGGGGTGGGTTGGCCCACCAGAACTTGAGTTGGTGAAGAAAACCAGAGTGACTTCAATTGGGCTTGGGCCCAGACCAAACTCAGACTCGAATAAATATTGGACTCAAGACCTAACTTGACCCAAATTGGCCAAGGTACAGGACTAAACAACTTTGACAAGAAATTATAACAATGTTTTTGGGCTCAAGGCCTTATTACAGGACTCATAGAAAGGGGAACACTTATCTGAGATCCACATAGGGTTGAGGAGCCTTTGTCGGATCCTGGTGCCCACACCAATTCTCCCGGGGTGGGAGGAACTCGACCTTGTCGAGTAAGGGTTAGCTTGTCTTTGATACCATTCTAGGATGTCGGGGTCGATCCGCTGCAAGTCCTCCCGTGTGATCCATGAGTCATCAGATTCGAGCTGGCCTTGCCATCGGACCAAGTAACGTTGATAGCCCTTGCCTCGGGTAGTGATGGCTTGGTCATCTAGGACACGCTCGATCCACTCTCCTCGCTTAGGTATATTTGGAGGTGGACACTCAGGTTCAGGTTCACTCTCAAAAGGGAGGTTAGGCCCAAATGGCTCACTGGGTATGTTTGCAGTTCCCTATACTCGACTAAGTCAGAGATATTGAATGTCGAGCTAATTCCATAATCCAGAGGTAATTCTATCACATAGGCATTAGGGCCCATTCTCCTAATCACTTTAAAGGGACCCGCCCCAAGAGCATGAAGCTTCCTAATGGTTCTCGGTGGAAACCATTCAGGCCGGAGCCTAATCATTACAAAATTCCCTATTTCAAACTCTTCGGCTCGCTTTCGGGAATCAGCCAAATTATTTTAAAATTGTATTTAATGCATAATCCTAATATGATGCAAAATGCAGACTCAACTTATGCATCCCTACTGAAAAAAAAAAAAAAAATTATTGGACATTCTAGGGCCTAGACCTAACAGATTATGGACTCTCTAGGTTTGACCCTAGTCTGGTTTGTACAAGAAAAATTATCAAGGATCCCTAACAAATGCCATAATGTGTACCAAAAGTAAATGGCAAAAGGGATGGGTTCTAATAAGTCATGCAGCCTGGTGATTTCAACGAAATGCAACCCCATGGCTCTAAAAATGTGAGATGGCTCTGGGAAGGGGAGAAAATAGGAGTCGGAGTCTTGGGGTAATCTCTGGGCATCATGAAATAGACCTTGGTTGTTCAGGATAATCTTAAGATTTGGACATTATTCTACATGTGCAAGTTCCAAGGCTAGATGGGTGTTCCTAGATGGTGGAAGGTCATTAGGAAGGTCTTTGGGAATGTTATCATGAGAGTCCTCAAAACTGATGTCTACCTCCTGGGGTAGTTCTATAGGGACTTGTTCCTGGACCTCCTCTAAGGGCAATACTTGTGAACCCTCGCCATCCTCTACAACATTCGATCCTGGCTCAATTACTCCTTCACAATCTCTAATGGGTTCAGGATCTTTTTTTTTGGTTCCTCGATGAATTCTACTTGGGCCCATCTACCCCATATTCTACTAAACTGGATTCACAGATGTCTTCTTTCAATTCTTTAATGGGCTCAGGAGTTTCTTTCCCTAGATTTTTAATGGGTTCAACCTTAAAGTCTTCAAGGTGTTCAACAATGGGTTCAGGTTCAGTTTCAGTCGGTTCATCTATTAGTAGGGCAGGGGCGGTGCACTGACTAGCAAAATGCTCAGGTTTATGGCACCTATAGCTGTTACCTTGGGGATCGGGTCTCCTCTGGACTTCAATAGCCTTACCCTTGTCCTCTCTGCTGTATTGGGGTCGATTCAGACTGGGAAGACTAGGACTGGGTTAGGCTAGGCTTGGTCAACTGGGATCAGATCGGTTCGGGCTTGGTCGACTTGGGTAAGCCTAGCTATAACCTTGGGTGGATCTGTTGGGGTTTCAGGTGCACCGCAGCGGAAGTGTAATTTCAAAATGATGAAATTTGCACCGAAATCCCTTAGCCAAGATCTCCTTTTACTAATTAAAACATACATACTAACATTCAAACATAGATTGTTAGAATTAGAGTACCAACCTGTAATCGCTAATTCCAACAAAGTTGATGTTGAAGGGGCTGATTGAATTCACCAGGCGTCCAAGTGTCCGCCCTCCGATGGTGATCCACACAGAGCAGTGATCAAGACAACTCTATCTTCTTTTCAAAGGTTCCTTCTATTGAGTTCTTCTTCCTAGAACTCAATTGCTTGGACTATGGCTTGAATTCCTCCACACAAAGGCTTGCTTTCCTTTCCTTGACTCCTTCTCCTCCTTCCACCAAGACCTTGGCCCTTTAGATACCCTTGTCTTGAAGAAAAAGACCTTGTCCTAAGAGGACATAGGCTTGTCTTAAGTTGGAGGAGAGATTAAGACAATGATGTCTTAATGTATGAAAGAAAGGAAGAAATCAGAACTTCTTTCTTTCCTTTACCGTCGGAGACTTTTACTTTTATCTTGTTCAGTAGCAGAGTTTCGACAGAGGTTTACTCTGTAGAGGAAACAATGCAAGAGCAAGAAAAATAAAAGAGTCTTCAGGAGAGGAAGAAAGAAAAAGATTACATGATGTTCTGATTTTTCCCAACCCTTTAAATAGAAATCAGATAGGCGCCTACACACCTCTCCGTGATTTCTTTCTCACGCCCTTTCCAATTTCTCACGCCCCATCCTCCCATCTCACGGCCTTCCAGATTAAATCCCACGGCTCTTCTTAAAGGAAAAACCGCGGTGTTTTAAAAAGAAGGAAGTCGCGACTTTTCATCTCCGAAGAGATGTTACTTCGCGCGCCCGGGAGGAGTTAGCGCTTTCTCTCTTTCTCAAATCCCATCAGCCGTTGGATTCTCATCCAAGGGGGGAGAGAAGGTGCGCTAATCACTTAAGAAGGAGGCCGCCCAAATAAAATCATCGGAGAATTTTATTTGGGGCGCGCCAAGAGTCCATGCGCCATGGACTCTTCCTTAAGGCGCGCCAAGAGTCCATATGCGCATGGACTCTTGGTGTTTGGCGTGAAAAACAAAAGGGGGCGGGTGGGGAGGCTAGCCAAGCTACATGGCTAGCCAATAGGGTTAGCCACATTCCCATTTTTCTTAATTAGGGTCTAATTAGGTCCAATTAGAACCCAATTTGAACCAATTCGGAACCCTAATTCGAATCCGATCCGAATAGAAGCTAGGGCTTGCAACACCTGCTAGAGTGTTATCTTGCAAAGACAATTTAATTCCAAATTAAATTCTTGATCAATCCTCTTAAGTGTGTGACCCATTGGGTTCCATATCTAGCCAGTAGTGGGTTCGAATACAAGTTGACCTAATTTGATTAGAACTCTTTCTAATCGATTTAGGTCAAACCGGGCTTACCCGAATCGATCAATTAGGATTCTTCCTAACATGTGATCTTTGAACTTGATCAACCCACAAGACAAGATTGACGTCTAGCAACGTGTCATGTCTACCCGGAAGATATGGAAATTCTGGTGAAATACCAAAATTACCCTTCAGTAGAGAGTTACCGTACAATTAAATCTTTCGATCAGCCTGCACCCAAAATATAACTATGGATATGGATATATGTCAAATCCAATATTATATTTGTTTCTAGCTCAATCTTATAATGATGATTCGATTATCTTGATATTAGAAACCATCTCTAATATCTTCACTTTGATCAAAGATTTCCTGAATCATCATGCGATTGTTGACTAGCTGGATGCAATCTCCTCTTACTAAGAGTGATCGATTCCTTGTTGACCTACTCATTACCTTCATATTCAATTCACCATTCCCAGTATCAATCCTGTGCATGTCTCAGTGTCATGATTAGGATTGAACCAAAGGATGGGTTCATGTACATAAGGTACTTATGGCAGTCTCAGGTCAAAAGATTACTTGTACCACTCCCACTATGAGAACCTTCTATTGACATGTAGATAAGACTCCATTAGATGTTCTCAAGTTGGATCATATCAGTGAACTCATTCTCCAATGAGCACCCACATCCCAGTATTAGTGTCATACACAAGTGACTGTGAGAGCAGTCACCCTTTCCAGTATACCCGGGATGTGCTAGTCTTATCGGAAAAACCCTGATCCCCTACTCAGGGTTCCTTTGACTAGGAATTCTTTAGATTAAGGTTTTAAGATTTTAGGTCTCACTGGTATGATCTCATCATAACCCTAAAATCATAGCCCTAATCTATGGGGTTCATCATATAATAAACACAGCGTATGATGAAAAATAATGCCTTTATTTAGAAAATTATCAATTACAATGGTTTGGGAGATACAACAGAGATTGGTTTGTAGGGCATATCCCTTTCAATCTCCCACTTGCACTAAAGCCAATCGCCTTTGAATCTTAATCCCATACATTCTAGGTGGCGATCAAAATCTCGCTGTGGTAGAGCCTTAGTGAACGGGTCTGCTACATTGTTCTTTGTATCAACTCTATCTATGTAGACATCTTGTCTCTCTACTATTTCTCAGACAAGATGGAAGCGTCTCAGAATGTGCTTGGACTTATGATGAGCTCTTGGTTCCTTAGCTTGAGCAACGGCCCCAGTGTTGTCACAGTAAAGTGGCACTGGGTTTTCAATTTGAGGAACAACACCCAACTCTGTGATGAACTTCTTCATCCAGACTGCTTCCTTGGCGGCTTCACTAACAGCTATGTATTCTGCCTCTGTGGTTGAGTCAGCTACAGTCTGCTGCTTGGTACTCTTCCAACTCACTGCTCCACCATTTAGGGTAAAAACATATCCCGAAATGGATTTGCTATCATCAGGGTCTGATTGAAAACTAGAATCAGAATAAGCTTCTAGTTTAAGATCAGAACCACCATAAACCAGAAAAATATCCTTAGTCCTTCTTAGGTACTTAAGAATATTTTTAACTGCTTTCCAATGATCTACTCCTGGATCAGCCTGAAACCTACTGACAATGCCTAAAGCATATGCCACATCAGGCCTGGTACATAACATGGCATACATTATGGATCCTATTGCCGAAGCATAGGGTATAGAATTCATTCTATCTCTTTCTTCAGGTGTCTTAGGAGACATCCTTTTAGAAAGATGTATGCCTTGACTCATAGGAAGATAACCTCTTTTACTTCCTTCCATGCTGAATCTTTTCAGCACTAAGTCAATGTACCTAGATTGGGATAAACCTAGCATCCTCTTAGATCTATCTCTATAGATCTTAATACCTAGTATATAGGATGCTTCTCCCAAATCTTTCATGGAAAACTGGTTTGATAGCCAAACCTTGACTGATTGCAACATTGGGATATCATTCCCAATGAGGAGTATGTCATCTACATACAGAACCAAGAAGACTATGGCACTCCCACTAGTCTTCTTATAAACACAGGGTTCATCCACATTTTTGATAAAACCAAATCTTTTAATAGTTTCATCAAAGCGGATGTTCCAACTCCTGGAAGCTTGCTTTAATCCATAAATGGATTTCTTCAGCTTGCATACTTGATTAGGTTTATTCTTTGAAATAAAACCTTCTGGCTGTGACATGTAGACTTCTTCCTCAAGGAAACCATTGAGGAATGCAGTCTTCACATCCATCTGCCATATCTCATAATCGTGGTATGCTGCTATAGCAAGTAAAATCCGAATTGATTTTAGCATGGCAACAGGTGAAAATGTTTCATCATAATCAATTCCCTGTTTTTGTCTAAAACCTTTAGCCACTAATCTGGCTTTATAGGTTTCAACTTGGCCATCAGCCCCAATCTTTTTCTTATAGACCCATTTACACCCAATAGGATTAACACCCTCTGGTGCATCAACCAAAGACCATACTTGGTTTACATACATAGAGTCTACTTCGGATTCCATGGCTTCTTGCCATTTATCTGAGTCAGTACTCAAGATAGCTTCTGTATAGGTCAGAGGTTCATCATTTTGAATGACTTGAGCTTCATTATTTTCAATAATAAACCCATACCTCTCAGGTGCCCGTGGCACTCTGTCAGACCTACGAGGAGGAGTTTTGTGTTCTGGTTCTGTCCTAACTATATGTTCTAATGGTTGAGAATTGTCTATCTGTATTTCTTGCACTTCTCCAAGTTCAATTGTTCTACCATTGCCTTTTTCCAAAATGAACTCTTTTTCTAGAAAAGTGGCATGCCTGCTAACAAAAATCTTTTGTTCAGTAGGATGGTAGAATAGATATCCTCTACCTTCTTTAGGATATCCTACAAATAGACATTTATCCGCTCTAGGTTCCAACTTATGTCCAAAATTTCTTTTAACATAAGCTGGACATTCCCATACCTTAAAATATTTAAGATATGGTTTCTTTCCACTCCAAATTTCATATGGAGTACTAACAACGGATTTAGAAGGTACCTTGTTCAGAATATAAACAGCAGTTTCTAGGGCATGACCCCAGAAGGAAATGGGCAAATTTGTGAAGCACATCATGGATTGTACCATATCTAATAAGGTACGATTCCTCCTTTCAACTATACCATTTAGCTGTGGTGTATAAGGAGGGGTCCATTCAGAAAGGATTCCATTAACTTTAAGATAGTCTAAAAACTCCGTGGATAAGTATTCTCCTCCTCGATCAGAACGAAGAACTTTAATACTTTTCCCGGTTTGTTTTTCGACCATACTTTGATACTCCTTAAATTTATCAAAGGCTTCAGATTTGTGTTTCATAAGATACACATATCCGAACCTAGATAAATCATCTGTAAAAAGTGATAAAATATGAGTATCCTCCTCTGGCCTGAGTTGTCATTGGACCACATACATCAGTATGTATAAGTCCTAATAACTCAGTTGACCTTTCCCCATGTCCAGTGAATGGAGTTTTTGTCATCTTACCCATGAGACATGATTCGCAAGTTCCTAATGATTCATACTCATAAGGATCAAGGAATTTTTCCTTGTATAACTTGCTAATCCTAGACTCATTAACATGACCAAGTCTATGATGCCAAGTAAAGTATCATTAAAGTCTTTTCTTTTCCTTTTAGTATTGACATGAAAAATACTATCATTGGAAGAAAGAGTTAAGAGCCCATTGCTAAATATGCCAGAACAAATAATTTTATTAGATAACATTATTGAGCAACCAGTGCTCGTTACATCCATTACATATCCTTGTTTTAATAACAAAGGAATAGATATAATGTTCCTAATAATCTTTGGCATATAGTAACAATTCTCTAGCTCCAAGATCTTCCCTGAAGGCAACTTCAGAATATAGGTCCCTACAGCTTCTGCTTGGATGATATCACCACCAGCACCGTAGAGATTGAAGTCGCCTTCCTTCAATACTTTAAGCTTGTGGAGGTCCTGCAAAGATTTGCATATATGGTAACCACAAGCGGTATCCAATACCCAAGTATTTGATATAGACGAATTTAATGTCAATATAGTATGTATCTCATACATACCTTTTGGTGCGTCTGCCGCACCAGGCTTCACAGTTGCAAGGTAAGCCTTGCAATTCCTTTTCCAATGTCCCGCTTTGCCGCAAAAGAAACAGGTTGACTGTTTTGAGACCTTCTTTCCTTTCTTGTTCTTATTGATGCCACCCTTAGGGTTTAGTCTCCTGCTAAAACCCTTTTTGCCTGATTTCTTCTTATTGGTCTTATTAACAAGAAGAAGTGGAGCCTTTTCTTTCTTAACATGGCTCTCTGCTGTTTTTAACATATTTAACAGCTCAGGCAAGGAAGTGTTCAGTTTGTTCATGTGATAATTCAAGACAAACTGAGAAAATGACTCTGGGAGTGATTGCAGGATTAAATCCTGATTCAGCTCCCCATCCATAATAAACCCTAATTGACCTAATCTGGTGATTAAGTCAATTACCTTCAGGACATGATCCTGAACGGATGTACCCTCTGTCATCCTAGCACGGAATAACTGCTTAGATATTTCGTATCTAGCAGTTCTGCTTTGTTCTCCATAAAGCTCCTTTAAATTGAGCATTATGGATTGAGTATCCATGCTTTCATGCTGCCTCTGTAACTCATTGGTCATAGAGGCCAGTATGATACACTTGACAGTGAGGGAGTCATTCTGCCACATTCTGTATGTGGCCATATCTTCCTGTGTGGCATCATCCCCTAGTGGATTAAGATTAGGGATATCAAGAATATAAGAAAGTTTTTCTGAACTCAGTACAATCTTTAAGATTCTCAACCAGTCCACATAGTTTGGACCAGTCAATTTGTTGGTATCTAAGATGCTTCTCAGTGATAATGAAGATGCCATTTATCTACATTTAATTAAGAACAATACATAAGCAAACAACCATGAAATGACTTACATAATTAAATTAGGTCTTCAATTTAATTATGTCTCCCACTATTTTATCAAAAATCATAGCTCTCACTATGATAATCGAGAAGAACCTTAATCGGTTTTCTTAGTAAGATCGAGATCCTTATAATTTATAAAAGATCTTGCAGACAACACAACAAATCTTTTATAAGTTCTAAGGTAGGAAACTCTTCCAATTATATCTCATATAATTCTCAAAAATAACTTGGCCTCTAGAACATTATAAGTCTTGCAGAATACACAACAAACCATAATGTTCTAGTTAAGTCAAGACCCTTTCATTTCTATACAGTCAATATTCAAATATAATGCCCTTGTAGATAACACAACAAGGCATTATACTGAATATACTGTAAGCATATTTTGCACTAGACCAATATTATGTCAATCACCCTATTAGGTCTTGCAGACAACACAACAAACCTAATGTGGTTCATAACACAGTAATGATCCAGCATGAAGGAAGGCCAACATATAGCATTTTTTTTTTAACACTAAGCATATAAGTCAAGATTTAAATATAATCAAATCGGCCAGGCAAGTGGAAGAGATGTGGGAGTCCCCCCGTTGCTTTCCTAGACACCAATAAAATTGGCCAGGTCAGTCAACGGAACCAATTAAAAACCACGATTCTCTTTACCTTCCCAGAACCACCTTTCTAGACACCGAATGATCAATTGTTCATCATGACTAGTGATGCTTATTAGTTAAATATGCTATGACTTAATATGATTTTAAGAAGAGGGCTTTATAAAATTGCCAGCACATTCTTACATAAAAACATATCATAATGATATCACTCTGATAAACATATATATGCCAAGTGTGTCATCATACTAGGACAACCATTTACCACATAATGGATCCACCATTATGCCAGGGCAACCTTATTTCAGTATGATGACTTCAAACTAATCATATCTCTATAATAATTAGGGTTTGAGTGAAAAACCCTAATTAGTGGCATACATCAAAACATTAATTATCATATATGCATTCCTTAAATTATGCTAAGTGTATCAGCATTCAAGGGTTTAAAACCCTAATTTCGATACTACAACAAAAATGCATATCATATTGTTGGCTTTGACTCCTTAGTTTTGATGATTAACAAAAGGTTGAGTATATGTTTGGACTAATGTTTCATCTCTAGATAAAAGTTTCAGGACTTAGGTTATTCAAAAAGAGTATCAAAAGAACATTGATGAAACTAAGTTTACCTGATTTGGGAAAGAGCTCTTCTACCTTGAACAAGATCAAAATTCTCATAATGGACCTTCTTGTTAAGAAATATTTGACAAAAGAAACAAAGGCTTAAAGAAACTCAAGCATGGCACGCACATCTCAAAGAGTTTCAGAAAAATTCAGATCAGAGGTCGACCACCAGAGGTCGACACCTTGTCAAAGGTCGACCACCAGAGGTCGACTCATGAAGAAAAGGAAAGTTCAGCATGGCCGGCACGGCAAAGTCTCAGTGGCACGCTTCAGAGGTCGACCACCAGAGGTCAACACCTGTCCAGAGGTCGACACCAGAGGTCGACTCATAGCCTGAGAATTCAAATGGGCAGAACTATGGTATTCTGAACTTTTGCCTAAACTTTACTGGAGGTCGACTCATGAGGTCGACACTTGATCCAGAGGTCGACTCATGAGGTCGACTCATGGCATAACGGCTAGTTTTTCTGAACTTCTGATTTGATTTCTAACGGCCATAAACGACCATATTTTTGAATCTAACGGTCTTGTGGAGTTGTTTCAGCATGAATGAGGTATTTAACCTCCACCAAACTTCAAAAAAGACAAGGAGACAAAGTGAAAAAGTATAGGTTCAAAGTACAAAGCCTTCAATCACTTCCAAAGCCAAAAAGTGTGAGAAAACCAAGAGATTCCATTCCCAAAAGCTTTCCAATTTTTTGAGGAATCCAACATTCAAGTGTTTGGCATTTAGTGAGGTCCAAGATTCCAAGACAAAAGGCTTGAAGAGTCTCCATCAAGAGCTTCAACGAATTTATTATTGCTCAAAAGGAGTTTGTTTAGTTTTCATTACTTGTATTCATACTCTTTTGTCTTTAGCTAGTTTCAAGGGAATTTGAAACTAGAGTGAGGTTTGTTGGTGAGCCAATTGATAAAACCAACTAGGGTTGCTTGTGAGCCCGAAGCCAAAACAAGTGAGTGAGGTTTGTTGGTGAGCCAATTGATAAAACCAACTAGGGTTGCTTGTTAGCCCGAAGCCAAAACAAGTGTGTAAGGTTTTGACTTGTGAGCCTGGTAAAACAAGTTGGCTGTAATCCAAAGATTATAGTGGAAATTCCCAAGTGAAACTTGGGGAGTGGATGTAGGTGCTAGGTGCACCGAACCACTATACTTCTTGTGTGTTTGCATTGCTCTTCTTTTGCTCTTTAATTGTTGATTTATTTCATTGCTTCCGTTGCACAATTATTTGAGCACTATCACTCTTCACCTTAAAACTTGATAGCACATATATCGTTTAGTTTTTTAAATACCCAATTCACCCCCCCTCTTGGGCACCATATCTGGGCAACACATATGTTTTAACTGTAATAAGGATGGCTCTGATACCACTGTTGGGGTTTCAGGTGCACCGCAGCGGAAGTGTAATTTCAAAATGATGAAATTTGCACCGAAATCCCTTAGCCAAGATCTCCTTTTACTAATTAAAACATACATACTAACATTCAAACATAGATTGTTAGAATTAGAGTACCAACCTGTAATCGCTAATTCCAACAAAGTTGATGTTGAAGGGGCTGATTGAATTCACCAGGCGTCCAAGTGTCCGCCCTCCGATGGTGATCCACACAGAGCAGTGATCAAGACAACTCTATCTTCTTTTCAAAGGTTCCTTCTATTGAGTTCTTCTTCCTAGAACTCAATTGCTTGGACTATGGCTTGAATTCCTCCACACAAAGGCTTGCTTTCCTTTCCTTGACTCCTTCTCCTCCTTCCACCAAGACCTTGGCCCTTTAGATACCCTTGTCTTGAAGAAAAAGACCTTGTCCTAAGAGGACATAGGCTTGTCTTAAGTTGGAGGAGAGATTAAGACAATGATGTCTTAATGTATGAAAGAAAGGAAGAAATCAGAACTTCTTTCTTTCCTTTACCGTCGGAGACTTTTACTTTTATCTTGTTCAGTAGCAGAGTTTCGACAGAGGTTTACTCTGTAGAGGAAACAATGCAAGAGCAAGAAAAATAAAAGAGTCTTCAGGAGAGGAAGAAAGAAAAAGATTACATGATGTTCTGATTTTTCCCGACCCTTTAAATAGAAATCAGATAGGCGCCTACACACCTCTCCGTGATTTCTTTCTCACGCCCTTTCCAATTTCTCACGCCCCATCCTCCCATCTCACGGCCTTCCAGATTAAATCCCATGGCTCTTCTTAAAGGAAAAACCGCGGTGTTTTAAAAAGAAGGAAGTCGCGACTTTTCATCTCCGAAGAGATGTTACTTCGCGCGCCCGGGAGGAGTTAGCGCTTTCTCTCTTTCTCAAATCCCATCAGCCGTTGGATTCTCATCCAAGGGGGGAGAGAAGGTGCGCTAATCACTTAAGAAGGAGGCCGCCCAAATAAAATCATCGGAGAATTTTATTTGGGGCGCGCCAAGAGTCCATGCGCCATGGACTCTTCCTTAAGGCGCGCCAAGAGTCCATATGCGCATGGACTCTTGGTGTTTGGCGTGAAAAACAAAAGGGGGCGGGTGGGGAGGCTAGCCAAGCTACATGGCTAGCCAATAGGGTTAGCCACATTCCCATTTTTCTTAATTAGGGTCTAATTAGGTCCAATTAGAACCCAATTTGAACCAATCCGGAACCCTAATTCGAATCCGATCCGAATAGAAGCTAGGGCTTGCAACACCTGCTAGAGTGTTATCTTGCAAAGACAATTTAATTCCAAATTAAATTCTTGATCAATCCTCTTAAGTGTGTGACCCATTGGGTTCCATATCTAGCCAGTAGTGGGTTCGAATACAAGTTGACCTAATTTGATTAGAACTCTTTCTAATCGATTTAGGTCAAACCGGGCTTACCCGAATCGATCAATTAGGATTCTTCCTAACATGTGATCTTTGAACTTGATCAACCCACAAGACAAGATTGACGTCTAGCAACGTGTCATGTCTACCCGGAAGATATGGAAATTCTGGTGAAATACCAAAATTACCCTTCAGTAGAGAGTTACCGTACAATTAAATCTTTCGATCAGCTTGCACCCAAAATATAACTATGGATATGGATATATGTCAAATCCAATATTATATTTATTTCTAGCTCAATCTTATAATGATGATTCGATTATCTTGATATTAGAAACCATCTCTAATATCTTCACTTTGATCAAAGATTTCCTGAATCATCATGCGATTGTTGACTAGCTGGATGCAATCTCCTCTTACTAAGAGTGATCGATTCCTTGTTGACCTACTCATTACCTTCATATTCAATTCACCATTCCCAGTATCAATCCTGTGCATGTCTCAGTGTCATGATTAGGATTGAACCAAAGGATGGGTTCATGTACATAAGGTACTTATGGCAGTCTCAGGTCAAAAGATTACTTGTACCACTCCCACTATGAGAACCTTCTATTGACATGTAGATAAGACTCCATTAGATGTTCTCAAGTTGGATCATATCAGTGAACTCATTCTCCAATGAGCACCCACATCCCAGTATTAGTGTCATACACAAGTGACTGTGAGAGCAGTCACCCTTTCCAGTATACCCGGGATGTGCTAGTCTTATCGGAAAAACCCTGATCCCCTACTCAGGGTTCCTTTGACTAGGAATTCTTTAGATTAAGGTTTTAAGATTTAGGTCTCACTGGTATGATCTCATCATAACCCTAAAATCATAGCCCTAATCTATGGGGTTCATCATATAATAAACACAGCGTATGATGAAAAATAATGCCTTTATTTAGAAAATTATCAATTACAATGGTTTGGGAGATACAACAGAGATTGGTTTGTAGGGCATATCCCTTTCAGGATCCGGGGATACGGCTCTGGTTCCTAAAGGGCTCAGGTCTTCTGTATGCGGGAGCTCTCTGGAAATGCTCACGGAGCCTAGCAGCTTCCTTTATGGGTCCTAGTCTGGCCTCTATTTGATCACATCTATTAGTCAACTGGTTGCTTAATTGAGTCATGTATTGAGCTAGGGCTCCAATGTCAGCTCGAAGTTGGTCCATGTCTTTGCTAGGGGGTGGAGAAGGTGGGTGAAAAGAGGTTCCTGATCTAGTGCACATGTAACAAAACGATGCTACGGTTTGCTAGACCTAGGAGATCTCTCCAAATGTAAAGTCAAGAAGATGAACCTGAAAGCAGTAACTTGGCACCTGGCCAGATAAGTGTAAGGTTAGTGGAGGTTCCTCTTTGCTTGCCTAGACACCAATTAGAAATTGGCCAGGTAAGCGAACCAACCCACTTCCCTTCGGGCTCTAGTCCTTGAACCACTTGCCTAGACACCAACAACACAAGCACACACCAATAAGCAATCTAGCTTGGCTAGGCACTTGGGTTGACCCGACTTCGTGGGTGTCCCAAGCTCACTAGAGCAGATTAAACGTCTAATTAATTTTAGTTAATGGCTAGGGTTCGATATGCCGGGTGGTGGTTTTTGGGCTAGGGCCAGGTAATGAAATCCTGACCCTATGTTAAATTGACGCCCTTAAGATATGTTATGTAAAATGAAGTACAATAATGACTAATGAAATGACTTAAAAATTTCTTGTTATTTTGTGTCTTTTAGATGTGTGAATGCTAAACAAAATGCAGGAATTAAAATGTGCCCCTAAATGCAAGAAATAAACTAGATGGATGAATGAAATGCTTGCTGAAATTTTCAGATCTGAGATTTTCTCAGGTAGTATTTTGGTTTGTAGAAATTCTACAAACTGAAATAAAATCTGATAAAATAGAAAAAAATACCTTGAAATTAATGTGATCTAACAAAATAGAAATCATAAAATTTGGATATCTCGACAGGGAGAAACAATCCAATGATCCGACCATATACGGACTGACCAGAATGCAGAAAATGAAACTAATAAAATGCACTAGTCCTAGCCTTGCTCTGATACCAAGATTGATGCGGTGGCAAGGGAGTTAGGGATAGGGATGCTGGATGCCAATATAGATGCTTACGAGGCAAGGAATTTTTTTTTTATGTTTTTTTTTTTTGTTTTAGGGTTGATGATTTTTTTTTTGTTATGTTTCTTGTTGTTCTTCTTCGTTGTTTAGCGTTTCGATTCCCGATCACAAGCAAAGATAAGAAATATGAAGAGCAGTAAGGGAAGCTTACACTAGCAGTTCAAAACCCTAAAAGTAAGAACAAGAACAGGACCCCGGGATTAAGAAATCCCGGTAGGACTAGCTCGACCTACAATATCTACTTAGGAGATATAGAGAAGGCAAACCTCAAACTTCTGAAGCGGCCAGTGTAGAGATCGCTCAACTCGGCGGATACGGCCTGGATGCCCGAGCAGTTGAACCCGTGGGAGCTCTGGCTTTGGGTCTGGAGGTCGCGATGGCAAAGCTAACTGTCTCCAATGCTCGAGATGCCAGGGAGGACCTGTAGGCAAATAAAAGAAATGTTAGTGGAATGTGGAGATGTACGGAAAGGAATTGAACTGGAGTTGGGAAGGGGCTTCGAGCCCGGCGTCCGGCTGGATTCCGAAGTCGAAGTTGGAGATAACTTGGGTTCTCACACCCCGCGACATCCTGGAGGACGAAGGAATGTGGCCTCACACCACGTGACGTCCTGGAGTACGAAGGATTCGCGATGCCCTGGGACGACGGACAGGTGGCCTCGCACCACTCAACGTCCCCGGGGACGAAGGCAATTCCACTCGAACCTAGCCTAAGAGACAAGGGTTGGAGGGTGGAAGAAACTCAAACTCAATCACTCAAATTTTCATTCATTCATTCATTATGTTCTACAAAGGGAGGGA
Source organism: Areca catechu (assembly GCA_021397845.1). NCBI lineage: Eukaryota > Viridiplantae > Streptophyta > Magnoliopsida > Arecales > Arecaceae > Areca > Areca catechu. Next base: position 128,841,517 of record CM038052.1, on the reverse strand, counting down.
TTGGGTCCTTTAAATAGGCACCCAAGGCCCTTTTGAAATTCAAAATACAAATCTCATGGTGGCGCCAAAATTTTCCACATCCCTATTTCTTTGGCCGACCAAATATTTCGAGTTGGGCGTGGCATGAGCAAAGGCTTGGAGGGGGGGATTGGTCCCTTGACTTCCTTCCTTAGCATGCTTAAGTTAGGAAGAGGAGTGGGGCATGGCTTGCTTGGAGGGATGTGTTCCCTTGGGCTCTTCACGCCATCTTCTAGGAATGATTCTTGGCCGACCAAGGGAGAAATCCATGGGGCGTTTCATGGTTGAGGGCTTGAAGAGGGAAGTGTGTCTTTTGACCTTCCTTCCTTGCAAGATCACTTTGGGAAGAAAACTTGGGAAGAGGCTTGCTTTGAGGCTTGGTTCCCTCAAGGATCTTCAACGCCCTCTTTAGATGGAACAAGGCATGATGTGGGGGAGGGAAAAGGGGGATGTTGTCCAAGGCATGTGGAAAGCAAGAGGAGGCCACTTTGTTTCCCTTCTTGGATGCCCAAGTGGCAGCTGATGTGGCGCCACGTAGGTAGCTGTGATGGCACCTGAGTTGGCATTATCCCAAGTTGAAGGGGTGGGTTGGCCCACCAGAACTTGAGTTGGTGAAGAAAACCAGAGTGACTTCAATTGGGCTTGGGCCCAGACCAAACTTAGACTCGAATAAATATCGGACTCAAGACCTAACTTGACCCAAATTGGCCAAGGTACAGGACTAAACAACTTTGACAAGAAATTATAACAATGTTTTTGGGCTCAAGGCCTTATTACAGGACTCATAGAAAGGGGAACCCTAATCAGAGATCCACAGAGGGTTGAGGAGCCTCTGTCGGATCCTGGTGCCCACACCAATTCTCCCAGGGTGGGAGGAACTCGACCCTGTCGAGTAAGGGTTAGCTTGGCTTTGATACCTTTCTAGGATGTCGGGGTCAATGCACTGCAAGTCCTCCCGTGTGATCCATGAGTCATCAGATTCGGGCTGGCCTTGCCTTCGAGCCAAGTAACATTGATAGCCCTTGCCCCGGGTAGTGATGGCTTGGTCATCCAGGACACGCTCGATCCGCTCTCCTCGCTCAGGTATATTTGGAGGTGGACACTCAGGTTCAGGTTCACTCTCAAAAGGGAGGTCAGGCCCAAATGGCTCACTGGGTATGTTTGCGGGTTCCCTATACTCGACTAAGTCAGAGATATTGAATGTCGAGCTAATTCCATAATCCGGAGGTAATTCTATCACATAGGCATTAGGGCCCATTCTCCTAATCACTTTAAAGGGACCCGCCCCACGAGCTTGAAGCTTCCTAACGGTTCTCGGTGGAAACTGTTCAGGCCGGAGCATAATCATTACAAAATTCCCTATTTCAAACTCTTTGGCTCGCTTTCGGGAATCAGCCAAATTATTTTAAAATTGTATTTAATGCATGATCCTAATATGATGCAAAATGCAGACTCAACTTATGCATTCCTACTAAAAAAAAAAAAAATTATTGGACGCTCTAGGGCCTAGACCAAATAGATTATGGACTCTCTAGGTTTGACCCTAGTCAACAATGTACAAGAAAAATTATCAAGGATCCCTAACAAATGCCATAATGTGTACCAAAAGTAAATGGCAAAATGGATGGGATCTAATGAGTCATGCAGCCTGGTGATTTCAACAAAATGCAACCCCATGGCTCTAAAAATATGAGATGGCTCTGGGAAGGGGAGAAAATAGGAGTCGGAGTCTTGGGGTAATCTCTGGGTGTCATGAAATAGACCTTGGTTGTTCAGGATAATCTTAAGATTTGGACATTGTTCTACATGTGCAAGTTCCAAGGCTAGATGGGTGTTCCTAGATGGTGGAAGGTCATTAGGAAGGTCTTTGGGAATGTTATCTTGAGAGTCCTCAAAACTGATGTCTACCTCCTGGGGTAGTTCTATTGGGACTTGTTCCTGGACCTCCTCTAAGGGCATTACTTGTGAACCCTCACCATCCTCTACAATGTTCGATCCTGGCTCAATTACTCATTCACAATCTCTAATGGGTTCAGGATCTTTTTCTTTTGGTTCCTCGATGAATTCTACCTGGGGCCCATCTACACCATATTCTACTAAACTGGATTCATAGATGTCTTCTTTCAATTCTTTAATGGGCTCAGGAGTTTCTTTCCCTAGATTTTTAATGGGTTCAACCTTAAAGTCTTCAAGGTGTTCAACAATGGGTTCAGGTTCAGTTTCAGTCGGTTCATCTATTAGTAGGGCAGGGGCGGTGCACTGACTAGCAAAATGCTCAGGTTTATGGCACCTATAGCTGTTACCTTGGGGATCGGGTCTCCTCTGGACTTCAATAGCCTTACCCTTGTCCTCTCTACTGTATTGGGGTTGATTCAGACTGGGAAGACTAGGACTGGGTTAGGCTAGGCTTGGTCGACTGGGGTCAGATTGGTTCGCGCTTGGTCGACTTGGGTAAAAGGCTGGCTATAACCTTGGGTGGATCCGGGGATACGGCTCTGGTTCCTAAAGGGCTCAGGTCTTCTGTATGCGGGAGCTCTCTGGAAATGCTCACGGAGCCTAGCAGCTTCCTCTATGGGTCCTAGTCTGGCCTCTATTTGATCACATCTATTAGTCAACTGGTTGCTTAATTGAGTCATGTATTGAGTTAGGGCTCCAATGTCAGCTCGAAGTTGGTCCATGGCTTTGCTAGGGGGTGGAGAAGGTGGGTGAAAAGAGGTTCCTGATCTAGTGCACATGTAACAAAACGATGCTACAGTTTGCTAGACCTAGGAGATCTCTCCAAATGTGAAGTCAAGAAGATGAACCTAAAAGCAGAAACTTGGCACCTGGCCAGGTAAGAGTAAGGTTAGTGGAGGTTCCTCTTTACTTGCCTAAACACCAATTAGAAATTGGCCAGGTAAGCGAACCAACCCACTTCCCTTCGGGCTCTAGTCCCTGAACCACTTGCGTAGACACCAGCTACACAAGCACACACCAACAAGCAATCTAGCTTGGCTCGGCACTTGGGTTGACCCGACTTCGTGGGTGTCCCTAGCTCACTAGAGCAGATTAAACGTCTAATTGATTTTAGTTAATGGCTAGGGTTCGATATGCCGGGTGGTGGTTTTTGGGCTAGGGACAGGTAATGAAATCCTGACCCTATGTTAAATTGACGCCCTTAAGATATGTTATGTAAAATGAAGTACAATAATGACTAATGAAATGACTTAAAAATTTCTTGTTTTTTTGTGTCTTTTAGATGTGTGAATGCTAAACAAAATGAAGGAATTAAAATGTGCCCCTAAATGCAAGAAATAAACTAGATGGATGAATGAGATGCTTGCTGAAATTTTCAGACCTGAGATTTTCTCAGGTAGTATTTTGGCTTGTAGAAATTCTACAAACTGAAATAAAATCTGAGAAAATAGAAACAAATACTTTGAAATGAATGTGATCTAAAAAAATAGAAATCATGAAATTTGGATGTCTCTACAGGGAGAAACAATCTAATGATCAGACTATATACGGACTGACCAGAATGCAGAAAATGAAACTAATAAAATGCACTAGTCCTAGCCTTGCTCTGATACCAAGATTGATGCGGTGGCAAGGGGGTTAGGGCTAGGGATGCTGGATGCCAATATGGATGCTTATGAGGCAAGGAATTTTTTTGTTTTTTTTTTTTTTTTTTTTTTAGGGTTGATGATTTTTTTTTTTTTTATGTTTCTTGTTGTTCTTCTTTGTTGTTTAGGGTTTCGATTCCCGATCACAAGCAAAGATAAGAAATATGAAGAGCAGTAAGGGAAGCTTATGCTAGCAGTTCAAAGTCCTAAAAGTAAGAACAAGAACATGACCCCGGGATTAAGAAACCCTGGTAGGACTAGCTCGACCTACAATATCTACTTAGGAGATATTGAGAAGGCAAACCTCAAACTTTTGAAGCGCCCGGTGCAGAGATCGCTCAACTCGGCTGATGCAGCTTGGATGCCCGAGCAGTCGAACCCGTGGGAGCTCTGGCTTTGGGTCTGGAGGTCACGATGGCAAAGCTAACTGTCTCCAATGCTCGAGATGCCAGGGAGGACCTGTAGGCAAACAAAAGAAAGGTTAGTGGAATTTGGAGATGTACGGAAAGGAATTGAACTGGAGTTGGGAAGGGGCTTCGAGCCCGACGTCCGGCTGGATTCTGAAGTCAAAGTTGGAGATAACTTGGGGCCTCGCACCCCGTGACGTCCCGGAGGATGAAGGAATGTGGCCTCACACCACGCGACGTTCTGGAGGATGAAGGATTCGCGACACCCTGGGGCGACGGACAGGTGGCCTCACACCACTCGACATCCCTGTGGACGAAGGCAATTCCACTCGAACCTAGCCTAAGAGACAAGGGTTGGAGGGTGGAAGAAACTCAAACTCAATCACTCAAATTTTCATTCATTCATTCATTAAGTTCTACAAAGGGAGGGATTGGGTCCTTTAAATAGGCACCCAAGGCCCTTTTGAAATTCAAAATACAAATCTCATGGTGGTGCCAAAAATTTTTCACATCCCTATTTCTTTGGCTGACCATATATTTGGAGTTGGGCATGGCATGAGAAAAGGCTTGGAGGGGGGATTGGTCCCTTGACTTCCTTCCTTAGCATGCTTAATTTAGGAAGAGGAGTGGGGCATGGCTTGCTTGGAGGGATGTATTCCCTTGGGCTCTTCACGCCATCTTCTAGGAATGATTCTTGGCCGACCAAGGGAGAACTCCATGGGGCTTTGCATGGTTGAGGGCTTGAAGAGGGGAGTGTGTCTTTTGACCTTCATTCCTTGCAAGATCACTTTAAGAAGAAAACTTGGGAGGAGGCTTGCTTTGAGGCTTGGTTCCCTCAAGGATCTTCAACGCCCACTTTAGATGGAACAAGGCGTGATGTTGGGGTGGGAAAAGGGGGATGTTGTCCAAGGTGTGTGGAAAGCAAGAGGAGGCCACTTTGTTTCCCTTCTTGGATGCCCAAGTGGTAGCTGATGTGGCACCATGTAGGTAGCTGAGGTGGCACCTGAGTTGGCATTATCCCAAGTAGAAGGAGTGGGTTGGCCCACCAGAACTTGAGTTGGTGAAGAAAACCAGAGTGACTTCAATTGGGCTTGGGCCCAGACCAAACTCAGACTCGAACAAATACAGGACTCAAGACCTATCTTGACCCAAATTGGCCAAGGTACAGGAACTAAACAACTTTGACAAGAAATTATAACAATGTTTTTGGGCTCAAGGCCTTATTACAGGACTCATAGAAAGGGGAACCATAATCTGAGATCCACAGAGGGTTGAGCAGCCTCTGTCGGATCCTGGTGCCCACACCACTAGCCGACGAGAAACAGTATGGAGATCCGGCAGGCCACAGGCGTCAGGTGTCGGCTTGGATGCGAGCGAAGAGAATGGCATCATGGTCGTGGGTGGCGGTGGGGTGGTTCTTCTTCTTCTTGGGCTTGAGGCCGAGCTTACGGGCAATGTAGAGGGCGAATGGGCTAGTGCAGATCTCCGGGAATCGGAGTGACGGGTGCTCGACCAGGAGGTTGTGGATGGGGAGGTGGACAGCGACACGGCAAAGATGACGGTCATTGTGGCAGCAGGGGTGGATCGGACTGCTGGAGCGACCGGGCGGCACGGTCTGCTCAACGTGGGTCTTCTAGATGGGTAGCGACCATGGGGCAGGGGCGGCGGCAGCGCGAGGTCATGAGTGGTGGATTCAGAAAGAGATGGTTTGGGGCTGGGAGGAAGAAGATGATAGGAATATCTAGGGATAAATTAGAGATAAACATGGAATAAAATGGGAATAACAAGGATAAGTGGAATAGCTGGGATAAAAAATATAAAATAAAATAAAAAAATATATGAGAAAAAATAAAAAACCTAGATGGGTTTTGATGTCCCCATCATCGAGATTGGATGTGATTGTGATCTTTTCCTTGGAGCTAGTCTTATTGCAGATCGGAGCCCAAGAATGACAATCAGGAGTCCTGCCGCAAGATCCTTGAGAGTCCAGTCAGATCCTCAACAAGAGCGAAAAAAAAACCTTCATTGGTAAAATCAAAACCATTACTAACTCTTAATTTTGATCCTTGAAAGTTCTAAATCCTAGTTTACTATGGTTTCTTAATCACCATATCCTTATTTTCTAATTAGCTTTGTTAGATTTGCTTTGCGGGTGATAACTAGTTGACTAGTCTTACTTTATTCGTTACTTTGAGTCTTTAAACTGAAAAAAAATCTAGAAAAAATAATCTCTAATTAATCTCTGAAATTAGATTTAAAATCAGTAATTTATTTTTGCATATTGTCCTGCATCAACTTTGGTATCAGAGCGGGGTTAAACTAAGGTTTAATCGCTCTTGTGCTGAAATTTCTGCATACCTAGTTAGGCTGAAATTAAAATTTCATAAAACCATCATAAAAAAATACAAAAAAATTAGTAATTAATTTGCTGTTAATCCTATATTAGTCTATTATCTTATCTTAGTAAACAAATCAGAAAAGAAAAAAAATTATAGCATAGTTTTTCTTGTCAAAGGAAATCACGCCTCTTGAGTGGGTATATGCAAGTATACTGTCACGACCCATAGGAGTAATGAGCTATGGCCAGACGTGATATCCTGAGATCAAAAATCTAAAAATTGATTAGATCTAAAATTTAAAAATTAAAACTTTATTACTATTTTTGTTATTTTTAATTATTTTGCTTCATCGCATATTAGGGTTTCATATCATGTGATTGCATCATACTTAACCTAATCTTAAGAGCACTTGACTATCTCAAATCAGGGCAGAATTTCATCACCTGTCCTGGGCCCACACAACCACCTTTTGGATCAAACCTAATCCTAATTAAAATCAATGAGAAACCTAAAGCAGTTTAGGGACACCAACAGGTCGGGTTTCAAGTATTGTATGAAAGCTAATGCACCCAATCCTTTGATTATCACTTGGATCTGGTGTCTAAGGCTAGAGGTCCAAGGAAAAATACCATAAGCAGACTCGTGGTTTTTAATTAGGATCCTACGAGAGCAGGGGGAGTCTCCCATGACCCCACCTCTTACCTGGCCAATGGATAGGATAATTGCTAAATTGGTTGTAAATTGAGCTGACCTATTTTACTTGAGCTCTAGGTCTAGGAAACTCTAGCTCGAGTTCTGTGTGATTGCATTGCATGGCAACTAGGTCAGGTACACCCATCGGCATACTCAAACCCAACCCAATCCTACCATGGATCATAATATTGAGACTTTGTTGAGATCCTTAATTGAGGAAGTTAGGCAACTCAATACTAGGTTTAACCAAGTAGAAGAGAGACTAGGTAACCTTGAGGAATCCCATGTGACTCGTTCATACCTTGAAACATCTAGACCCACTCCCCAAGGTCAAAGCTCTGAGACACCTAGACCCATTCCCCTAATTCCAAGAGCCCAACTCACTCCCCTAAATCCAAGAGGTCAATATAGAGAACCTACTTCCCCTGGTCTAAGAGCCCAATATAGGGAATTACTCCTGACCCAATTCCTAGGTGACAAACCCCTGATGTGAATGACCAAGAAGAAAGGATCCTTAGGAATATTAGACTCGATGCACCCACATTTGAGGAAAGTTTAGATCCTAAGGTTTATACAGATTGGGAGAGTGACATGGACTAATACTTTGAATGGTATGAAATGTTGGAGGAAAGAAAATTTAAATTTGCTAAGCTTAGGCTAGTCCGACAAGCTAGATTATACTGGAAAAATATGGAGTGATTGAATCGACAAAGAGGTGATTTACCTATAGACACATGGTGAGCAATGAAGGTAAAGCTTAGGGAGAAATACCTACCATTCTCATATAAGCAAAAATTGTTGGATCAGTGGCAAAAGCTCAAGGAAATAAATTTATGACCGACTATGTTGCCCAGGTGGCTTTTCCCAAGAGGGGGATGAATTGGGAATTACAAAATTTTCACAAATATGTGCACAAGTAATTCCTTTTAGTGTATAGGTGCTGTGTTAATCAGAGAATAAATGCAGAAGCTAAAAAGTAAATCAAGCACAACATAAATAAGGCATGTTTATAGTAGTTCGGAGCAACCCAGCTCCTACGTCTACTATCCAAGTTCACCACTCGGGATTTCTACTATATCCCCCAAACCGGAATACAGTTGGATTGTTTTATAGGCTCACAATCCCAACCTCTACACTTTGATTTTTGAACCGGGCTCACCAAAGAAATCCACACTAGATTTTTACAGGCTCACCTAGAACCTCTACACTTTGGTTTTTTAAAAAGGCTCACCAAAGAAACCTATTTGGTTTTTACAACCGGGCACACCAATAACCCAAATATTCAAAGATTAGAATAAAAAGCAACAAAAATGACAAACTCTGTTGTCTAGTGGTTGCCAATACAGCTTGAGTGAAGCTTAATTGAATGATCCTCAATGCACTTCGATGGCTTCCTTGCTTTCCTCAAAAGATGCTTCAAGCTTCTGGTAAGAGTTGGTGAAGGCTTGAAGGCTGACTTCAAAGCTCAAGTGCTCTCACTTCTTTCTTCAATAAATATTCAATAACTGTTCATTAACTCATTAGTCTATCCAAAGATGTTCTCATACCTCATTTATAGAGACTTCAACTGCCTTCCCTTGATTTTGAACATTGTAGACCATTGGGAGGTGACAAGTTACCGTTGGAGCACTTTTGGAATTCAAAAACTGAAAACTTGAACTAGCCATTGGAGGTGACCCCATCATTCCAGTCGGCTCGGACAATCTTCGAGTCGGCTCGGATCAAGTTCGGGTCGGCTGGGCTGACGCCAGTCTGCTGGGTTCCATAGTTGAGAAAAAGGTTCACTTTGGATGAGTCGGCTAGGTTGAATTCCAGTCAGCTCGGATCTCAGAGGCTCTCAGAGCATTCTCAACCAAGTTCTGGACGAGTCGACTAGGCTTTGGTGCCAGTCGGCTGGATCTATGTGCCAGAGAACTTCTTTCTTGTGCTAGTGCCAGAGTCGGCTGGTTCCTCCATCCAGTCGGCTCGAGAGTGGTTCTTCAGCTAGATCAAATTCAATTCGCCAGAACTCTTATGCCAAGCTTTGAAGACTTCTTCAAGGTCTTCTTACAATAAAATCAAGAAAAATTGAAGCTTGAAAACTACTAGAAGTAACCCTTTATCTTGTTTTAAGTAGGAAATTTTTTTAGGGTTCTTCTTTACAAGATTCTAAACACTTTACAACTCAACACAAAGCAATAAAGATTGTAGGGTTTAGAAAGTGTGTCAATGTAGTTGTCCAACAAAAAACTTGTCAATCATTTGAAGAGTTGTTAGATAACCAAATGTATGCTCCAATGTTTTGTTATCATCAAAATCACTTTAGGGGTCAACAATCTTCCCCTTTTTGATGATGACAAAATACTGGACATGAAAAGAATCTATTCTATTCACAAGTATGGATGTATATCATAGTGAGCATTTATACTTGTTTGACAAATTATAACATTAACTATATTCTCAAATGTGTATTAATATATGCTATACAGTTTTACACAATGCCAATTTTATAGACTGTAAGTATCAGAGAATGATTGCTTGTATGTATCAAGCAGCATTAAGTATTGACAGATAGATATAATAAGTAGAGAGAATCATAGTAATCATTGAAGCAAATTAAACATGTATATTTCCCCCTTTTTATAAAATTTCTACACAATATGAAATTTTTCTAAGTTTCTCCCCCTTTATCATTCATTTGAACATTCCAACAAAAAAGTATGCAAAAATTATTCAAAATTAATTAAGCTCCCCCTGTCTAATTTACTTTCGCAGTTCTATCTCAATTCATCAATTCATTAAGTTTCTTTTTTCATGCACTCTATGGTTCCCCCTTTTTGTCATCAAATCAAAAAGATTAAACAGTTAAGCTCAGATTTTTAAATAGATTAAGAAAGTATCAAGATTTGTTTAAGATAATTTCACATTCTCAACTTTAGAGAGAGAGTTCTATTAAGAAAATAGAGTGTGTAAACAGGATAGCATGAGTATACACAATACACAGTGACCAAAAAGATGTTCATTTCATTTCTATCAAAAAAAATTCAGTACATCAACCACTGCATAAGTTTCAAAAAGTATAGAAAATACTAAAGACCATACTAGAAACCTATTCACTTTCAGATTCCTCTTTAGGTACATTGGTAGGTATACTAGCACCATACCAATAAGCAGGTCTAGGTGGTCTACTAGAGGATGCATGAGGTGGAGGTGCCCTAGGATGATGAGAAGTACTAGGAGCCCTAGTGAAAATAGGAGGTGGATCATACAAGGGTCTGGTCCTAGTAGTGACCTCCAAGGATTTGACAGTGCCACAGATAGACACCATCTCCATCCAGATTTCTCCAAGCTGTTGCTCCATATCCTTGAGGCTTGTTGGTACTTTGTTCACTTCTTCCTTCATCTCACCGATTTCTTTTTGCATTGAAATAAGCTCAAAGGCTTGGACATTGGCAAATGCTTCAGCTGATCCTCTAAGTCTTCCAAGCTTTGACCTGATGATCCCAATGCCTTTAGTATAGTCATCAGCCATCTATCTAGTTTCTGTAATAGTTCCTAATGTACATTTGGCTTCATTCAGTTTAGTTCTGTATTCCTTCAAAGTTGCATCCACAGATTTCAAAATAGCTTCAAAACTAGAAGAGATACAATTTAGGATTGGTTGAAGTTCTATCTGAGGAGCAGATCTTGAAGCTTCTATTACTTCAACCTTCCCTTGTAGATTTGAAACATATTCTTCTAGTCTATCCAATCTGCTGTCCACTGACTTTTTCAGATCACTAAATAGAGAAGTAATTGTACTTGTCAGTGTATCAGTCAAGCTTCTCATCTGTTCTTCAATCTGACTTTGAATGATTGGAGGTTGTGATGCTGCAGGAGGGTAGTCAGGCAGAGGAATATCAGCTGCAGGCAAATCAAACTCGGGTGCAGGAAAATCAAACTCAGCTGCAGGTAAATCAAAAATAGGGGAAGGTACTCTGGTCTCCACAATAGTGGCAGCAGGCTCAGAAATATGAGACTCAGGCTCAGGTAGATGTGCAGAAGAGGTTCCAGCTATTTCTACATTCTCTTCTTCTTCTTCCTCTTCACTACTTGAGCTGCCTATAGCCCTGACATTTATATCTTTCTTCCTCCATACTCCTTCAACTTGGAAGTACCCCATCCTCTCTAGAGATTTGGAAGTGTAGACATCTGTATGGTGCAGTTCTACTTCATCTTCACCCTCCAAACTCACTCTTTGAGATTTAAACAGTAGGGTAAGCATCATTCCATAGGGTAGACATGACTTGGCCTTTTTAACTGTCTCCTTCATTTGCATGATTATAATGTAGGATAGATTTACAGGAGTTTTCTCTATAATGTGTTCCATAAGGTATGAGTCTTTTTCACTCACCCAATCAAATCTTCCCGTTCTTTGCAAGAATATTCTATAGATAAAATTGTGTAGCAATCTCATTTCTAAAGACAGGGTGTTAGCAAACACTGTTCCAATTCCACCAACATCTTCTTTATTCAAGATTGTTCTTAGAGTCTTTTCTCTATTGTCAATTACTAGAAATTTCACTCCCTCTGAAGGTAAGTCTAGTAAACCATGTAGAAATTCTTCATTGATAATAATCCTCTTTCCTTTAACAGTGGACTCAACATGATTTGTTCACAATCTCAGATTTTCATAAAAACTTCTAACAAGAGAGGGATAAGTCTTTTCATTCAAAGAACAAAACTTCCTCCATCCTTGATCTTCAATCAAATTTCCTATTTTCAACCCAATTCCCTTAATAAACTCAAAGTTAATTCGACGGCCGGAGGTTACCGGTCATGTAGACATCGAAGGCACTTGACTAGGAACTGTTGGAGCATCCCTTGCGGCTTCTTCTACAAGTTCCTCACCGTGAACGATGCTACTTGGCTCTTCTTGACGCCTTTTTGACCTTCTTTCCTTTTCAACAGATGGAGCAGCCCTAATGGAGCATTTACCGGTTGCACGCTTGGGTGCCATTGCTAGCAAAGATGGAAAATTGAGAGATTGGAGTGCTTAAAAGGGAGATAGAAGTCTTTGGAGCACGATTAGGAGAGGAACGAACCGTTAGAGAAGACAAAATAGAGGTTAAATGGCTCGGAGAAGGGTTTATAATCCAAGGCAAAACACTTAGGCACGAAATTCCAGTCAACTCGAATAGCCCTAAAATGGCTCGAGTTGGCTCGGCCAGAGCTCTCCTAAATTAATCAGAGAATCTAGTCGACTCGAAAATGCTCGAGCCGGCTAGGCCAGAACTTGCTCAAAACTCTTAGAAAATCCAGTCGACTCGAACAGAGAAACTAGAGTTTTGGAAAATTTGATCATAAATTAGAAAGATTTTGAAGAGAATTTCAAAGGAAATTTAGGCTCAATGATATAGAATGAAATCAGGAGGTTTTCTAGATAATGTTTCCTTAGATTTGAAGGAATTATGTTAGAAAATTTAGAAAGGATTACAAAGTCCTAATTCAATCTTAATTAGCTCAAATCTATCTTGATTGAGTGGCTTAGTAAATATGTCAGCTAATTGATCTTCAGTAGGAACAAAATCAAGCACTATATACCATTTGAAACATGATCTCTAATGAAATGATGTCTAATTTCAATGTGCTTGGTTCTAGAGTGTTGAATTAGATTCTTTGTCAAATTGATAGCACTTGTGTTATCACATTTAATTAGAATTTTAGATTGTGATGCACCAAAGTCTTCTAGTTGTTGTTTAATCCATAATACTTGAGCACAACAACTACCAGCAGCCACGTACTCAGCCTCAACTATGGACAAGGCTACGGAGTTTTGCTTCTTACAGTGCCATGAAATTAAATTCAACCCTAGAAATTGGCATGTACCACTAGTCCTTTTGTATCTATTTTACAACCAGCATAATCAACATTAGAGAATCCAATCGAATTTAGGGTAGAATGTTTAGAATACCAAATTCCTAAATTACTTATTCCTTTCAAGTATTTAATTATTCTTTTAACAGCAAGCATATGTGTTTCTTTTGGTGATGATTGAAATCTAGTACATACACATACACTATATAATATGTCAGGTCTACTTGCAGTCAAATATAATAAGGATCCGATCATACCTCTATATAGCTTTTGGTCAACATTGGATCCATTTTCATCTTTGTCTAATCTGCAAGCTGGGCTCATGGGTGTGCTCATTGATTTGCTACTCTCCATACCAAACTTTTTGATGATTTCCTTGAAGTATTTGGCTTGGTTGATGAAGATGCCTTCCTTTGTTTGTTTTACTAGAAGTCCAAGGAAGCAGTTCAGCTCACCCATTAAGCTCATTTCAAATTCTCCCTGCATAAGCTTAGCAAATTCTTTACATAAAGATTCGTTAGTTGCACCAAAAATGATATCATCAATATATATTTGTACAACAAAGATGTCATTATTCTTCTTTTTGATAAATAAGGTTTTTTCTACATTGCCTCTTGAAAAATCATTTTCAATTAAGAAAGTACTAAGTCTATCATACCAGGCTCTAGGTACTTGTTTCAAACCATACAATGCTTGTTTAATTTAAATACATGGTTTGGAAAAGTATGATTTTCAAAACCTGGTGGTTGTTCCACAAAAACTTGTTCAAAGATAAAACCATTAAGAAATGCACTTTTTACATCCATTTGAAAAAGTTTGAAATTCATGTAGCAAGCAAATGCAAGTAGTAATCTAATAGCTTATAATCTTGCTACAGGTGCATAAGTTTCATCAAAATCAATACCTTCTTCTTGGTTATATCCCTTAGCCACAAATCTAGCTTTGTTTCTTATAATATTTCCTTGCTTATCTAATTTATTCCTATAGACCCATTTGGTTCATATTATTGGGTGGTCAGTAGGTCTATCTACAAGTGTCCATACCTTATTCATTTCAAACTGGTTTAATTTTTCATGCATTGCCATCATCTAGTTTGGGTCAGTCTCAGCTTCTTCTAAGTTATGGGGTTCTATTTATGATACTAAGGCTAAGTAATCATGTGCATCCTTATGTGCGGACCTAGTCCTAACACTATGTGAAGGATCTCCTATAATTAATTTTTAGGATGAGATGTAACATACCTCCAGTCCCTCGGTAAATCAGTGTGATCCTTACTTACCATTTATTCTCCATCTTGAGTGTCTTTGTCTTGAATGCTCAAGTCATCCATTCCTTTTTGCAATGTACCTGCATCATTATCTATGCACTCTTTTTGTCTAGAAAGTGTAGGGTTAGGTTCAATAAATACAACATGGATCGACTCTTCAACAGTAAGAGTCCTTTTATTAAAACCCGATATGCTTTGCTATGTAATGAATAACTAGGAAAATTGCATCATTAGCTTTAGAATTAAATTTCCCAAATTATCTTTTCCATTGTTATGCACAAAGTATTTGCATCCAAACACATGAAAATAACTAATATTGGGTTTTCTATCATTCCAAAGCTCATAGGGGGTTTTCTTTAAGATAAGACAGATCAAAATGTGGTTTAAAATATAATATGCAGTGTTCACCACTTCTGTCCAAAAGTACTTTGGAAGATTGCCTTCACACAATATTGTGCGAGCCATTTCTTCCAATGTCCGATTTTTCTCTCTACAACACCATTTTGTTGAGGTATTCTAGGAGCAGAGAAGTTGTGATCAATGCCAAATTCAGTACAATAATCTTCATAAAATTGATTTTCAAATTCAGTTCCATGATCACTTCTAATTGAAATCAAAGACAAGTTCTTTTGATTTGAAACCTTTTTATGAAATTTTCTGAAAACATGAAAAGTTTTATCTTTCGATGCAATAAACAAAACTCAAGTAAATCTCGAAAAATCATCTACTATCACAAGAGCATATTTCATACCTCCTAGGCTTGTGGTCCTAGTAGGTCTGAAAAGATCCATGTGAAGTAGTTCAAGTGGTCTTGTTGTAGAAACTATATTCTTTGATTTTAAACTTTCCCTAGTTTGTTTACCCATTTGTCATGCATCACAAACATGATTTAAATCAACTTTAAACTTAGGCATGACTCTAACAAGATCTTTAGAAATTAGTTTGGCAATAGTATGTATGCTAGCATGACCTAATCGTCTATGCCATAATAAGCCTGACTTTTAGGTCTTAGCATTTATTGCAACTAGACTAGGGCTACTTGACATGGCAAGATCATTAAGATCTACCACATAGATATTCCCAAGTCTATGTCCAATGAACTCATTGCTAGAATCTAAAGAGTTAGTTACTATATACATAGAAGATTCAAAGACAACCTTGAAGCCTTTATCACACAATTGACTATACTTAAGAGATTATGCTTCAACTTGTCTACTAGCAAAACATTTTCAATAAAAGTGAAGGGAGTTATTTTGATCTTACCAATACCGATTATTCTCCCTTTGCCATTGTCTCCAAAGGTGACCATTCCTCCTTTCATTTCAAGGGTAATAAACTAGTCCTTGTCACCCGTCATATGTCTTGAGCACCACTATCTAAGTACCACCTTTTTTTCAATTTTTGGACTACAAGACATTCCTGCAAAATAGTCAATGAATTCTTTTAGGTACCCAAGCTACCTTGGGTCCATGCAAGTCATCAAAGGTGGTTCCTTTGGAAACCCAAATCTTTCTGAATTTCTTATGGACATTTTTAGTATCATTGCATTCAAAAGCTTTATGTCCTATTCTTTTACAAACATAGCATACAACTTTAGAGTTTTTGATAGAAACAGAATTTGAAGTTCTAAAAGTTGATGCACTTGATGCAGATTTTGAACTTTTTGAAATGTATGCATTTTGGCTCAAATTCTTAGGAACATATAATAATGACTTTGAAGTTGAAACAATTTTTGGTGTGGCTAAAACTTTTTGTGATAAAACATTTGAGCAGATATTTTAGATTTCACAAAAGTAGTTGCTAAAATTCCATTCATAAAAGAAGTTTTAAAACCAATTCTAGCTTTATTTCCTGAAATTCGTTGTTCTTTTAAAATTAACTCAAGCTTATTTGAAGACAAAGTGAGTTTTTCAACTAAAGGCTTGAGTTTTGTAACCTCCTTTTTCAGTTCATTATTTCAGCAAGTAAATCACTGTTTTCTTCTCACATAAAAGATTTTTATTTTTCAGCTTTTCAAATTTTTCAGAAAAGTCATGCAGTTCTTTTTGTAATAAAAGGTTCTTTTCTGAAATTTCATCCTTTGTGTTGAGTTAAGAATCATTCATATTTTTCAATAATTTTATCTTTACTCCAGCTTTTAAATTCAAATAATAAAATCATGAAAAGCAGAATTTAATTCATCGAATGTAAATTTAGTGCAATTGTTAGGGGATGTTACATCATCTTCGAGATCCATTAAACATAGATTTGTAGTCTTGGTGGTTTCTTCTTCTTCAGATGAAGATGATTCTTCACCGTCGGACCATTTGGCAACCATAGCTTTCTTTTTCTTCTTTGTCTGAAGGATTTCTTTAATAGTGGACAGTCTGGATGTATGTGCCCCAGCTTTTTGCATTCGTAGCATGTGGGGACTACCTCTTTATCTTTCTCTCTATCATTTTCTTTTTCTTTTCCATAATCCTTCTTATGAAATTTCTGGTTGTATCTTCCTTTCTTTCTTCCCATAAATTTTCTGAATCTCTTCACAACCATAGCAATGTCATCATCTTCTAGGTCATCATTGGAGAAGGTTCTTTCTTCTTCAGATTCTTCATCATCCCTCTTTGATTTGGTAGTAGCTCTGAAGGCTATTGTTTTTTTTTTCTTCTGTTCGTCTTCAGTTCTGTGCTGCATTATCAACTCGTGGATGATGAGTGATACCAGCGGTTCATCCAGTAGAAGTGTGTTGAGATCTTTGGCCTCTTGGATTGCAGTCACTTTGGGATCCCATTTGTCAGGTAGAGAATGAAGTATCTTCTGAACTAGATCTACATTGGAGTATACCCTGCCAAGACTCTTCAAACCATTAATAATATATGTAAATCTAGAGAACATGGCAGAAATTGTTTCAAAAGGTTCCATTTTAAATAATTCATAATTATGAACTAAAAGATTTATCTTTGAGGTTTTCACTTGGAAAGTACCCTCATAGGTCACTTCGAGTTTGTCCAGATTTTCTTTGTTGAAGAGCAAGTGGAAATTCGGTTGAACTCATTTGTATCCAAAGCATAATATAATAAATTCATTGCTTTGGCATTCAATTCCCCCATCTTCATGTTATGATCATCCCAGTCCTCTTAAGGCTTAGGGATGTCCACGCCATCAACTTTGATTATGAAAATGTGTGGCCCTTTTAAGATGACCTTCCATAATTAAAATCTATAGCTTGAATGTAAATTTTCATTCGTGCTTTTCAATAGGAATAATTAGTTCCTATGAATAGTGGAGGTCTATTTGTTGATTGGTTTTCGACCAAGGATGTACTCATGAGATGAGCCATCAATCTTTACTCAAGTAATCAGAGACAGAGCTCTGATACCAGCTGTTGCCTAGGTGGCTTTTTCCAAGAGGGGGGTGAATTGAGAATTACAAAATTTTTGCAACTATGTGCACAAGTAATTTTTTTAGTCGATAAGTGCTGTGTTAATCAGAGAATAAATACAGAAGCTAAAAAGTAAATCAAGCACAACACAAACAAGGCAGGTTTATAGTGGTTCGGAGCAACCCAGCTCCTACGTCCACTACCCAAGTTCACCACTCGGGATTTCCACTATATTCCCCAAATCGGAATACAGTCGGATTATTTTACAGACTCACAATCCCAACCTCTACACTTTGATTTTTGAACCGGGCTCACCAAAGAAACCCACACTAGGTTTTTACAAGCTCACCTAGAACCTCTACACTTTGGTTTTTTAAAAAGGCTCACCAAAGAAACCTATTTGGTTTTTTAAAAGGCTCACCAATAACCCAAATATTCTAAGATTAGAATAAAAAGCAACAAAAATGACAAACTCTGTTATCTAGTGGTTGCCAATATAGTTCGAGTGAAGCTCAATTGAATGCTCTTCAATGCACTTCAATGGCTTCCTTGCTTTCCTCAAAAGATGCTTCAAGCTTCTGGTAAGAGTTGGTGAAGGCTTGAAGGTTGACTTTAAAGCTCAAGTGCTCTCACTTCTTTCTTCAATAAATACTCAATAACTGTTCATTACCTCATTAGTCTCTCCAAAGATGTTCTCATATCTCATTTATAGAGACTTCAACTGTCTTCCCTTGATTTTGAACGTTGTAGACCGTTGGGAGGTGACAGGTAAACGTTGGAGCACTTTTAGAATTCAAAAACTGAAAACTGGAACTAGCCGTTGGAGGTGTCCCGTCATTCCAGTTAGCTCGGACAATCTTTGAGTCTGCTCGGATCAAGTTCGGGTCGGCTGGGCTGAACGCCAATCAGCTAGGTTCCACAGTTGAGAGAAAGGTTCACTCTGGATGGGTCGGCTAGGCTAAATTCTAATCGGCTCGGATCTTAGAGGCTCTCAGAGAATTCTCAACCAAGTTCTGGATGAGTCGGCTGGGGCTTGGTGCCAGTCGGCTGGATCTGTGTGCCAGAGACTTCTTTCTTATGCCAGTGCCAGAGTCGGCTGATTCCTCCATCCAGTCGGCTCAAGAGTGATTCTTCAGCCAGATCAAATTCAATTTGCCAGAACTCTCGTGCCAAGCTTTGAAGACTTCTTCAAGGTCTTCTTATAATAAAATCAAGAAAAATTGAAGCTTAAAAACTACTAGAAGTAACCCTTTATCTTGATTTAAGTAGGAAGTTTTTGTAGGGTTCTTCTTTACAAGATTCTAAACACTTTACAACTCAACACAAAGCAATAAAGATTGTAGGGTTTAGAAAGTGTGTCAATGTAGTTATCCTACAGACACTTGTCAATCATTTGAAGAGTTGTTAGATAACCAAATGTATGCTCCAATATTTTGTTATCATTAAAATCACTTTAGGGGTCAACAGACTATATAGCCAAACTTGATGAGTTCGTTATGAGGTGTAGTGTTGTCAAATCAGAAGCTGTTACCTTATCGAGGTTTAGAGCTGGCTTACATGAGGATATCTAGAGGAAATTATTTTTGAGGGAAGTTAATGACTTAGAATAAGCCTATCAGATTGCTAGGGATTGTGAACGATTTCAAAGAAAATCCATTACCCGTCAATCTGAGCCTAATAGGTTTAATGCCCCTGGAAATAGACATAGCATGAACCGATTCCCAAATAGTCGACCTCCAAATAGTTGACCTAATCCTACCTCCCAACCAGCTCATAGGGAAGACAAAGGAAAGACACCCATAGTCCAAAAAGATAGGATTCAAAATACACTATGTTTTAGGTATCGTAAAGTAGGCCATTTTGCTGCTAAATGCCCAGTATGAGCTTTACATATAGGAAGAGTGTGAAGAAGAGAATTCAGAAAATGTTGAAGAATTTGAGGAAGAAATCTATGAAGCTGAGAAAGATTTGGTAGAAGAATATGAAGGTGATGAAGAGTCTATAGAGTTATCTGATCTACTAGGTGTAGTTAGGTGTATTCTAGCTCAGACCAAGAAGAATGAGGACTGGCATGGGACCAATTTCTTACAGACCTTCATTAAGCTAGGAGACAAAGTGTGCAAGATTATTATAGATAGTGGAAGTTGTGTGAATGCCATATCTACCAATGCTGTTAAGAGCTTAGACTTATCCATAGTACCACATCCTAGCCCATATAAGGTATCCTGGATTGATGCGACATCTATTTCCATTAGGTTATAATGCCAGGTCCCAGTCCAAATTCAATCTTACCAAGAGAAGGGATGGTGTGATATGATTCCAATGGGGATTTGTAGCATTATATTAGGCAGACCATGGTTATATGATCATGATGCTACCCTCTTTGGTCGGACTAACTCATGTTCTTTCAAACACTATGAAAAGAGAATTGTGATCAACTCGACCCCACCCAAAGACAATACCAAAAAAGGGTCTAGTCATTTGAGAGAGAAAGAACTAGGATTGAACCTAATTACTGCTAAGGAATTAGAGCACGAAATTGTTGAAGGTTTAATAGTCTGGATTTTGACTACTAAAGAAGTTCATGATGAACCCTAGAAGGAATACCCTAAAGAGATCTTAGATTTTTAAAAGAATTTAAGGATGTGTTCCCAGAAGACCTCCCTGATTGTTTACCTCCATTAAGGAACATACAACATGCTATAGATTAGTCCCAGGAGCTACCTTGCCAAATTTACCCCACTATAGGATGAATCCTACTCAACATAAGGAATTACAAAGGCAAGTTGAGGATCTTCTTAGGAAAGAATTTATTAGAGAAAGTTTAAGTCTTCATGCCATTCCAGCTCTCTTGACTCCTAAGAAAGATTGCACTTGGAGAATGTGTGTCGATAGTAGAGCCATCAATAAGATTACAATAAAATATAGATTTCCAATACCTCGACTTGATGATATGTTGACATGATGGCTAGTGCTACCATATTTCAAAGATTGACCATACGAGTGGCTATCATCAGGTTAGAATTAGGCCTGAGGATGAATGGAAAATTGCTTTTAAGACTAAGGATGGCTTATACGAATGGTTAGTGATTCCTTTTGGCTTATCAAATGCACCAAGTGCTTTTATGAGGATTATGACTCAAGTTTTGAAAGCATTTATTAGAAAATTCATGGTGGTATATTTCGAGGACATCCTCATATATAGTAAAACTAAAAAGGATCACTTAGACCTTCTTCAGCAGGTATGTCAAGTTCTTAGAGGAGATAATCTTTATGCTAATTTGAAGAAATATAGTTTTATGACCCCAAGGATTATTTTTCTAGGTTTTGTAGTGACTGCTGAAGGAGTATCTGCTGACCCCGAGAAGGTCAAATCTATGTTGAGTGGCCTATACCTAAAAATGTACATGATGTTTGGAGTTTTCATGGATTAATCACTTTCTATAGGAGATTTATTCAAGGGTTTAGTACAATTGTTGCACCTATTATGGATTGTATGAGGAAGGGAGCTTTTGAGTGGACCAATAACACCAATAAAGCCTTCCTAGAAATTAAGGACAAGATGACCCAAGCCCAAATTCTGAGGTTACCGGATTTTCAAAAGTTTTTGAAGTAGCTTGTGATGCCTTAGGTGTAGGAATTGGAGGAGTCTTGAGTTAGGAGAATCACCCAGTTGCTTTCTTTAGTAAAAAATTAAATGATGTTAAATTGAAATATTCAACTTATGATAAGGAATTATATGCGGTGATTCAAGATCTCAGGTACTGGAGACACTATTTGCTACTGCAAGAGTTTGTACTTTATTTTGATCATCAAGCACCTAGATTTCTTAACTAGCAAAAGAAATTAAATCCTAGTTATGAAAAATGGGTTGAATATATACAAGCCTATACTTTTATTTTGAGACATCAATCGGGTACTGATAACAAGGTTGCTGATGCACTTAGTAGATGATTTATGCTCTTGAGTTGTGTTAGTACTAGAGTAGTGGGATTTGAAAAGTTAAAGGATGACTACGAGAATTGCACTAACTTTGGTGAAATCTATAAGGCAGTTAAACAAGGACCGTCTAGTTCATATAGTGAATATACTATTCAAGATGGTTATCTTTTTAGAAAAAGTAAATTATGTATTCCTAATACTTCACTTAGAGACTTTTTGATTTGGGAAACACATGCATGAGGTTTAGCTGGATACTTCAGTAGAAATAAGACAATTTTAGCATTAGAAGACCAATTTTATTGGTCAAATATAAAAAGAATGTTGCTCAAATAGTAGCTAGATGTCAAACTTGTGCTGTTGCCAAACAGCAGAAGCAAAACACTGGCTCATATACCCCACTTCCTGTACCGGATTGTCCATGGCAAGATCATAGCATGGACTTTGTTCTTGGATTGCCTAAAACCATTAGGAAACAAGATTCTATTTCATTGTGGTTGATAGGTTTTCAAAGATGACACATTTTCTACCTTGTTCCCAAACCTATGATGCTTCTAAGGTAGCCAAATTATTTCTGAATAAAGTAGTTAGACTACATGGTTTACCTAGGACCATAGTATCCGACAGAGACGTACGGTTCACCAGTTATTTCTAGAAAATGCTCTAGCACTTGTTAGGGATGAAAATTAAATTTTCTACTTCTTATCACCCTCAAATAGATGGCCAGATAGAATTAGTGAATCACAGTCTAGAAAACTTACTGAGAAGTTTAGTTGGAGAGAATTGAAAGGGATATGCCCTACAAGCCAATCTATGTTGTATCCCCCAAACCATTGTAATTGACAATATTCTAATAAAGGCATAATTTTTCATCATACGCTGTGTTTATATTATATGATGAACCCCATAGATTAGGGCTATGATTTTAGGGTTATGATGAGATCATACCAATGAGACCTAAAGTCTTAAAACCTTAATCTAAAGTATTCCTAGTCAAAGGTACCCTGAGTAGGGGATCAGGGTTTTTCCGGTAAGACTAGCACATCTTATGTATACTGGAGAGGGTGACTGTTCTCACAGTCACTTGTGTATGACACT
This sequence comes from Areca catechu, assembly GCA_021397845.1. Lineage (NCBI taxonomy): Eukaryota > Viridiplantae > Streptophyta > Magnoliopsida > Arecales > Arecaceae > Areca > Areca catechu. Next base: position 128,818,958 of record CM038052.1, on the reverse strand, counting down.
AATACTAGGATGGGGTGCTCATTAGAGAATGAGTTCACTGATATGATCCAACTAGAGAACATCTAATGGAGTCTTAGCTACATGTCAATAGAAGGTTCTCATAGTGGGAGTGGTACAAGTAATCCTTTGACCTGAGACTGCCATAAGTACCTTATATACATGAACCCATGCTTTGGTTCAATTCTAATCATGACACTGAGTCATGCACAGGATTGATGCTGGGAATGGTGAATTGGATATGAAGGTAATGAGTAGGTCAACAAGGAATCGATCACTCTTAGTAAGAGGAGAATAAGAGGAGAATGCATACAGCTAGTTGTCAATCGGATGATGATTCAGGGAATCTTTGATCAAAGTAAAGATATTAGACGATTTCTAATATCAAGATAATTGAATCATCAATATAAGATTGAGCTAGAAACGATATAATATTGGAATTGACATATATCCATATCCATAATATATTCTGGGTGCAGGCTGATCGAAGGATTTAATTATATGGTAACTTTCCACTGAAGGGTAGTTTTGGTATTTCACCAGAATTCCATATCTTCGGGTAGACATGACACGTTGCTAGACGTCAATCTTGTCTTGTGGGTTGATTAATTGAATGATCACTTATTAGGAAGAGTCCTAATTGATCATAATCAGGTAAGCCTGATTTGACCTAAATCGATTAGAAAGAGCTCTGATCAAATTAGGTCAACTTGTGTTCGAACCCACTGCTGGCTAGATGTGGAACCCAATGGGTCACACACTTAAGAGAATTGATCAAGGGTTTAATTTTGTAATTAAATCATTTTGCATGATGACACTCTAGCAGGTGTTGCAAAACCTAGCTTCTATTCGAATTAGATTCGAATTAGGGTTCCGGATTGATTCAATTTGGTTTCTAATTGGATCTAATTAGACCCTAATTGAGGTTATAGGGATTATGCCTAACCCTATTGGCTAACCATGCACCTAGGCTGGCCCCCCACCCGCCCCTTAGCATTTTCATGCCAAATGCAAGAGTCCATGCGCTAATGGACTCTTGGCGCGCCATTTGGAAGAGTCCATGGTGCATGGACTCTTGGCGTGCCCCACTAATTCTCCGATGAATTAAGATGGGGGCGGCCTCATTTCTTAGAATTAGCACCTCAGATATGCCCCCTTGGATGGGAATCCAACGGTGATGGGTTTTTTAAGAAAGGAAGAGCGCCTGTTGCTTCCGGTTGCGCGAAATAACATCTCTTCGAAGATTTAAATTTGCGACTCCTTTCTTTTAAAAACATCACGACTTTTCCTTTAAGAAACGCCATGGGATTTATCCGGAAGGCCGTGAGAAGGAGGATGGGGCATGAGAAAATAGGGAAGGGGTGTGAGAAAAAAGGGAATGGTGTTTACGGAGAGTTGTGTTCTTTTGAGAAGACATCTTTTTGTAGTCTATTTATGGAACAGAGGCCTCGGGTGTTTTGGCTAATGTACAACAGAGTTTTTTTTTATTTGTCTTTCCTTTCCAGGAGACTGATTCCTCCTTAGCTTGTTTAGGACACAAGAGTTTCCCTTTTACAGAGTTTTCTTCTCTGTTGAAACTCAAGTCTAAAACAAGAGATAGGAAGAATCTCTCGAATGGTAAAAGAAAAAAAGATATACTCTGTTTCCTATTTCCTTTATATTAAGACATTAGTGTCTTAAATCCTCCTCCTCCTTCAAGACAAGAGTGTATTCTTAGGACAAGGTCTTAAGAAAGGAAGAGGAAGAAGAAAGAAAAGAAGTAAGAAGTTCCTGCAGTGGAGTTTTTTCAGCCATAGTCATCTTGAGTTCTGGAAGAAGAATTCAAGTGAAGGAACCTTTTGAAGAAGCGAGCATCTTGATCAATTTTCTTGTGGATCACCATTGGAGGGTGGACATTTGGATGCCTGGTGAATTCAAAAGGGTCATTCAACATCAAGTTTTGATCCTACATTAAAGTTGGAATAAGCGATTACAGGTTGGTACCCTAATCCTAATTTGCATAGATATGCTTATCATATGTTCTAGTCTTATTTAAGGAGTTCCTGGTTTAGGGTTTTTGGTGTGAATTTAATTTCAATTTTGAAATTACCCTTCCGCTGCATTGCACCGGAATCCATCAGTGGTATCAGAGCCACCTTAATTAGGACTATAATCTATGATAGTTTGTATGTACATATTAGGGTTTTTTAAATCCTAATATGTTACTACACTTAGCATATCCTTGATTGCATATATGTTTTGATGTATGCCACTAGTTAGGGTCTTTCACTCAAACCTTAATTATTATAGAGATATGTTTAGTTTTGAAGTCATCATACTGAAATAAGGTTGCCCTGGCATAATGGTGGATCCATTATGTGGTAAATGGTTGTCCTAGTATGATGACACTTAGCACATATTTGTTTATAAGAGTGATATGTTGATTGTGATATGTTCTATAAGAATGTGCTGGCAATTTAAAATCCCTCCTTTTAAAAATTATATTAAGTCTTAGTATATTTAACTAATAAGCATCACTAGTCATGATGTACAATTGATCATTCGGTGTCTAGAAAGGTGGTTCTGGGAAGGTAAAGAGAATTATGGTTTTTAATTGGTTCCGTTGACTGACCTGGCCAATCTTTATTGGTGTCTAGGAAAGCAACGGGGGGACTCCCACATCTCTTCCACTTGCCTAGCCGATTTGATTAAATTTAATCTTGACTAAAATGCTTAGTGTTAAAAATACTATGCATTGGCCTTTCTTCATGCTGGATCATTATTGTGTTATGAACCACATTAGGTTTGTTGTGTTATCTGCAAGACCTAATATGGTGATTGACATAATACTAGTCTAGTGCATAGATATGCTTACAGTATATTCAGTATAATGCTTTGTTGTGTTATCTGCAAGGGCATTATATTTGAATATTGACTGTATAGAAATGAAAGGTTTTGACTTAACTAGAACATTATGGTTTGTTGTGTTTTCTGCAAGACTAATAATGTTCTAGAGGCCAAGTTACTTCTTGAGAATTATATGAGATATAATTGGAAGAGTTTCCTACCTTTGAGCTTATAAAAGATTTGTTGTGTTTTCTGCAAGATCTTTTATAAGTTATTAGGATCTCAATCTCACTAAGAAAAATCGATCAGGGTTCTTCTCGATTATCATAGTGAGGGCTATGATTTTTTGATAAAATAGTGGGAGACATAATTAAATTGAAGACCTAATTTAATTATGTAAGTCATTTCATGGTTGTTTGCTTATTATTGTTCTTTATTTAATGAAGATAAATGGCATCTTCATTATCACTGTGAAGTATCTTAGATATCAACAAACTGACTGATCCGAACTATGTGGACTGGTTGAGAAATTTAAAGATTGTGCTGAGTTCAGAAAAACTTTCTTATATTCTTGATACCCCTAGTCTTAATCCACTAGGGGATGATGCCACAGAGGAAGATATGGCCACATACAAAATGTGGCAGAATGACTCCCTTACTGTCAAGTGTATCATACTAGCCTCTATGACCAATGAGTTACAGAGACAGCATGAAAGCATGGATACCCAATCCATAATGCTCAATTTAAAAGAGCTTTATGGAGAACATAGCAGAACTGCTAGATATGAAATATAAGCAGTTATTCCATGCTAGGATGACAGAGGGAACATCCGTTCAGGATCATGTTCTGAAGATAATTGACTTAATCACCAGATTGGGTCAATTAGGTTTTATTATGGATGGGGAGTTGAATCAGGATTTAATCCTGCAATCACTCCCGGAGTCATTTTCTCAATTTGTCTTGAATTATCACATGAACAAACTGAACAATTCCTTGCCTGAGCTGTTAAATATGTTAAAAATAGTGGAGAGCCATGTTAAGAAAGAAAAGGCTCCACTTCTTCTTGTTGATAAGACCAATAAGAAGAAATCAGGCAAAAAGGGTTTAATAAGAGGCTAAACCTAAGGGTGGCATCAATAAGAATAAGAAAGGAAAGAAGGCATCAAAACAGTCAACCTGTTTCTTTTGCGGCAAAGCGGGACATTGGAAAAGAAATTGCAAGGCTTACCTTGCAACTATGAAGCCTGGTGAGTCAGATGCACCAAAAGGTATGTATGAGATACATGCTATATTGACATTAAATTCGTCTATATCAAATACTTGGGTATTGGATACCGCTTGTGGTTACCATATATGCAAATCTTTGCAGGACCTCCATAAGCTTAAAGTATTGAAGGAAGGTGACTTCAATCTCTACGGTGCTAGTGGTGATATCATCCAAGCAGAAGCTGTAGTGACCTATATTCTGAAGTTGCCTTCAGGGAAGATCTTGGAGTTAGAAAATTGTTATTATATGCCAAGATTATTAGGAACATTATATCTATTCTTTGTTATTAAAACAAGGATATGTAATGGATGTAACGAGCACTGGTTGCTCGATATTGTTGTCTAATAAAATTATTTGTTCTGGCATATTTAGCAATGGGCTCTTAACTCTTTCTTCCAATGATAGTGTTTTTCATGTCAATAATAAAAGAAAAAGAAAAGACTTTAATGATACTTTACTTTGGCATCATCGACTTGGTCATGTTAATGAGTCTAGGATAAGCAAGTTATACAAGGAAAAATTCTTTGATCCTTATGAGTATGAATCATTAGGAACTTGCGAATCATGTCTCATGGGTAAGATGACCAAGACTCTATTTACTGGACATGGAGAAAGGTCAACTGAGTTATTAGGACTTATACATACTGATGTATGTGGTCCAATGACAACTCAGGCCAGAGGTGGATACTCATATTTTATCACTTTTACAGATGATTTATCTAGGTTCGGATGTGTGTATCTTATGAAACATAAATATGAAGCCTTTGATAAATTTAAGGAGTATCAAAGTATGGTCGAAAAACAAACCGGGAAAAGTATAAAAGTTCTTCGTTCTGATCGAGGAGGAGAATACTTATCCACGGAGTTTTTAGACTATCTTAAAGTTAATGAAATTCTTTCTGAATGGACCCCTCCTTATACACCACAGCTAAATGGTATAGCTGAAAGGAGGAATCGTACCTTATTAGATATGGTACGATCCATGATGTGCTTCACATATTTACCCATTTCCTTCTGGGGTTATGCCCTAGAAACTGCTGTTTACATTCTGAACAAGGTACCTTCTAAATCCATTGTTAGTACTCCATATAAAATTTGGAGTGGAAAGAAACCGTATCTTAAATATTTTAAGGTATGGGGATGTCCAGCTTATGTTAAAAGAAATTTTGGACATAAGTTGGAACCTAGAGCAGATAAATGTCTATTTGTAGGATATCCCAGAGAGGGTAGAGGATATCTGTTTTACCATTCTACTGAACAAAAGATTTTTGTCAGCAGGCATGCCACTTTTCTAGAAAAAGAGTTCATTTTAGAAAAGGGCAATGGTAGAACTGTTGAACTTGGAGAAGTACAAGAAACACAGATAGACATTTCTCAACCATTAGAACATATAGTTAGGACAGAAGCAGAACACAAAACTCCTCCCCGTAGGTCTGATAGAGTGCCACGGGCACCTGAGAGGTATGGATTTATTATTGAAAATAATGAAGCCCAAGTCATTCAAATGATGAACCTCTGACCTATACGGAAGCTATCTTAAATACTAATTCAGATAGATGGCAAGAAGCCATGGAATCCGAGATAGACTCTATGTATGTAAACTAAGTATGGTCTTTGGTCGATGCACCAGAGGGTGTTAATCCTATTGGGTGCAAATGGATCTATAAGAAAAAGATTGGGGCTGATGGCCAAGTTGAAACCTATAAAGCCAGATTAGTGGCAAAAGGTTTTAGACAAAAATAGGGAATTGATTATGATGAAACATTCTCACCTGTTGCTATGCTCAAATCAATCCGGATTTTACTTGCTATAGCAGCATACCACGATTATGAGATCTGGCAGATGGATGTGAAGGCTGCATTCCTCAATGGTTTCTTTGAGGAAGAAGTCTACATGTCACAGCCAGAAGGTTTTATTTCAAAGAATAAACCTAATCAAGTATGCAAGCTAAAGAAATCCATTTATGGATTAAAGCAAGCTTCAAGGAGTTGGAACATCCGCTTTGATGAAACTATTAAAAGGTTTGGTTTTATCAAAAATGTGGATGAACCCTTTGTTTATAAGAAGACTAGTGGGAGTGCCATAGTCTTCTTGGTTCTGTATGTAGATGATATACTCCTCATTGGGAATGATATCCCAATGTTGCAATCAGTCAAGGTTTGGCTATCAAACCAGTTTTCCATGAAAGGTTTGAGAGAAGCATCCTATATACTAGGTATTAAGATCTATAGAGATAGATCTAAGAGGATGCTAGGTTTATCCCAATCTAGGTACATTGACTTAGTGCTGAAAAGATTCAGCATGGATGGAAGTAAAAGAGGTTATCTTCCTATGAGTCAAGGCATACATCTTTCTAAAAGGATGTCTCCTAAGACACCTGAAGAAAGAAATAGAATGAATTCTATACCTTATGCTTCGGCAATAGGGTCCATAATGTATGCCATGTTATGTACCAGGCCTGATGTGGCATATGCTTTAGGCATTGTCAGTAGGTTTCAGGCTGATCCAGGAGAGGATCATTGGAAAGTAGTTAAAATATTCTTAAGTACCTGAGAAAGACTAAGGATATTTTCTAGTTTATGGTGGTTCTGATCTTAAACTATAAGCTTATTCTGATTCTAGTTTTCAATCAGACCCTGATGATAGCAAATCCATTTCGGGATATGTTTTATCCTAAATGGTGGAGCAGTGAGTTGGAAGAGTAACAAGCAGCAGATGTAGTTGACTCAACCACAGAGGCAGAATACATAGCTGTCAGTGAAGCCGCCAAGGAAGCAGTTTGGATGAAGAAGTTCATCACGGAGTTGGGTGTTGTTCCTGAGATTGAAAACCCAGTGCCACTTTACTGTGACAACACTGGAGCTGTTTCTCAAGCTAAGGAACCAAGAGCTCATCATAAGTCCAAGCACATTTTGTGACGCTTCCATCTCGTTCGAGAAATAGTAGAGAGACAAGATGTCTACATAAATAGAGTTGATACAAAGAACAATGTAGCAGACCCGTTCACTAAGGCTCTACCACAGCGAGAGTTTGATCACCACCTCGAGTGTATGGGATTAAGATTTAAAGGCGATTGACTTTAGTGCAAGTGGGAGATTGAAAGGGATATGCCCTACAAGCCAATCTTGTTGTATCCCCCAAACCATTGTAATTGATAATATTCTAATAAAGGCATAATTTTTCATCATACGCTGTGTTTATATTATATGATGAACCCCATAGATTAGGGCTATGATTTTAGGGTTATGATGAGATCATACCAATGAGACCTAAAGTCTTAAAACCTTAATCTAAAGTATTCCTAGTCAAAGGAACCCTGAGTAAGGGATCAGGGTTTTTTCGGTAAGACTAGCACATCCTATGTATACTGGAGAGGGTGACTGTTCTCACAGTCACTTGTGTATGACACTAATACTAGGATGTGGGTGCTCATTAGAGAATAAGTTCACTGATATGATCAAACTAGAGAACATCTAATGGAGTCTTAGCTACATGTCAATAGATGGTTCTCATAGTGGGAGTGGTACAAGTAATCCTTTGACCTGAGACTACCATAAGTACCTTATATACATGAACCCATGCTTTGGTTCAATTCTAATCATGACACTGAGTCATGCACATGATTGATGCTAGGAATGGTGAATTGGATATGAAGGTAATGAGTAGGTCAACAAGGAATCGATCACTCTTAGTAAGAGGAGAATGCATACAGCTAGTTATCAATCAGATGATGATTCAGGGAATCTTTGATCAAAGTAAAGATATTAGATGATTTCTAATATCAAGATAATTGAATCATCAATATAAGATTGAGCTAGAAACGAATGTAATATTGGAATTGACATATATCCATATCCATAATTATATTCTGGGTGCAGGCTGATTGAAGGATTTAATTATATGGTAACTTTCCACTGAAGGGTAGTTTTGGTATTTCACCAGAATTTTCATATCTTCTGGGTAGACATGACATGTTGCTAGACGTCAATCTTGTCTTGTGGGTTGATTAAATTGAATGATCACTTATTAGGAAGAGTCCTAATTGATCATAATCAGGTAAGCCTGATTTGACCTAAATCGATTAGAAAGAGCTCTAATCAAATTAGGTCAACTTGCGTTCGAACCCACTGCTGGCTAGATGTGGAACCCAATGGGTCACACACTTAAGAGAATTGATCATGGGTTTAATTTTGTAATTAAATCATTTTGCATGATGACACTCTAGCAGGTGTTGCAAAACCTAGCTTCTATTCGAATTAGATTTGAATTAGGGTTCCGGATTGATTCAATTTGGGTTCTAATTGGATCTAATTAGATCCTAATTGAGGTTATAGGGATTATGGCTAACCCTATTGGCTAACCATGCACCTAGGCTGGCCCCCCACCCGCCCCTTAGCATTTTCATGCCAAAATGCCAAGAGTCCATGTGCTAATGGACTCTTGGCATGCCATTTGGAAGAGTCCATGGTGCATGGACTCTTGCGCGCCCCACTTAATTCTTCGATGAATTAAGATGGGGCGGCCTCATTTCTTAGAATTAGCGCCTCAGATATGCCCCCTTGGATGGGAATCCAACGGTTGATGGGTTTTTAAGAAAGGAAGAAAGCGCCTGTTGCTTCCCGGTTTCGCGAAATAACATCTCTTCGGAGATTTAAATTCGTGACTCCTTTCTTTTAAAAACGTTGCGACTTTTTCTTTAAGAAAGGCCATGGGATTTATCCGGAAGGCCGTGAGAAGGAAGGATGGGGCGTGAGAAAATAGGGAAGGGGCATGAGAAAAAAGGGAATGGTGTTTACGGAGAGTTGTGTTCTTTTGAGAAGACATCTTTTTGTAGTCTATTTAAGGAACAGAGGCCTCGGGTGTTTTGGCTAATGTACAACAGAGTTTTTTTTTATTTGTCTTTCCTTTCTAGGAGACTGATTCCTCCTTAGTTTGTTTAGGACACAAGAGTTTCCCTTTTACAGAGTTCTCTTCTCTGTTGAAACTCAAGTCTAAAACAAGAGATAGGAAGAATCTCTCGAACGGTAAAAGAAAAGAAGATATACTCTGTTTCCTATTTCCTTTACATTAAGACATTAGTGTCTTAAATCCTCCTCCTCCTTCAAGACAAGAGTGTATTCTTAGGACAAGGTCTTAAGAAAGGGAGAGGAAGAAGAAAGAAAGGAAGTAAGAAGTTCCTACTGTGGAGTTTTTTCAGCCATAGTCATCTTGAGTTCTGGGAGAAGAATTCAAGTGAAGGAACCTTTGAAGAAGCGAGCATCTTGATCATTTTCTTGTGGATCACCATTGGAGGGTGGACATTTGGATGCCTAGTGTATTCAAAAGGGTCATTCAACATCAAGTTTTAATCCTACATCAAAGTTGGAATAAGCGATTACAGGTTGGTACCCTAATCCTAATTTGCATAGATATGCTTGTCATATGTTCTAGTCTTATTTAAGGAGTTCCTGGTTTAGGGTTTTTGGTGTGAATTTAATTTCAATTTTGAAATTACCCTTCCACTGTGTTGCACCGGAACCCATCAAGAATACTGACAATTGGGATCTATTACTATCTAGAGATGAATTTGCATACAATAGCTCAGTTAATAGATCCACCGGAAAAAGCCCTTTTGAAATTATTCATCGGTACAACCCTAGAAAACCTTTAGATCTCATTCCTTTACCCATGCATGAATGCATTTCAGAGTCTACTGAGTCATATGCTGAGCATGTTAGAGAGTTGCATAAAGAAATAAGTAAAAAAATTAATGAAAGCAATGAATCTTATAAACATATGGCTGATTCCAGAAAAAGACTCACAAATTTAATGAAAGAGACTTTGTTATGGTCAAGCGACGACTTGAACAGTTCCCTGGAACCATGAAGAAGTTACATGCCCGTAGTAGTGGACCATACAATGTAATTAGAAAAATCTGATCGAATGCCTACGTGATTGATTTACCACATGAACTAGGCATTAGTTCTACTTTCAACATTTCAGACCTTATAGAGTATAAGGAGCCAACGTTGATACCTAGTGAGCCTTTTGGACCTAATCCAATCTTTGAGAGTGAGCCAATCCATGTGTGTCTCCTTGCCATATTACCAGCCCGGAGAGACAGGATCGAGCGGATCTTGAACGACAAGATTATCGCTACTCGGAGCAAAGACTATCAATGATATCTGGTTCGTTGGCAAGGATGACTCGAGACCGCCGATTCTTGGATCACCAAAGAGGATTTTCAAAGGTTTGATCCCGACTTACTAGAGCACTATCATAGTAGAGTTGACCCATACTCTACAGGGTCGAGTTCCTCCCACCCAGGAAGAATTGGTGCGGACACCAGGGCTAGAAGAAATCGACAGGTCGAACCCACATCCCTATGGATCACCTGTGAATAAAGCCCTAAGCCCAGCCCCAGATCACTTATAAATATTTATTTTAGCCCAGTTGGTTTTAGCCCTAAAATCCAAAATTGAGTCTGTAAAAAACCCCTGGATACAAAATTGAGTCCGTAAAAAACCACCTGAACCCAAGTGAAACCTGTATATATATAAACCCTATTTACCTAGTTGAGTCAAACCTTTTTACCAAGTTGAAATATTTGTTTAGTTGGTTATGCCTTTTGATCAAATTAGATTCCAATTGATCAAGTTGGGCTTGAAATTAGTTACAATTGAGTCTTTGTAATTAGTTAGTTGGTTTTAATTAGTCATGTATTAGTTATTGAGTCCTGTAATACAAAAGGGGACCTAATTAAAGACCGCTAGAGTGTCATCATGCAAAATGGGACCCAATTAAAGACCCTATGTGATACCATGTACCAACCCAAGTCAACCCATTCTTGGCACCACATGACAACCACCTCTTGGCACCACCTCTTCAAGTTTTGGACATCACTTGCCACATCATCTTGGACATCATCACATGCCATGTCACTTACCCTTGGTCGGCCACATGAAGATGTTGAGTTATTGATACTTGTTTTTAAGAGAAGTAAAAGAGAAGGAGTTCAACCATATTGGCACCATTCACTCCTCATTTTGTCACCAAATCCAAAGAAGAAGTCAGCCAAGAATCCATCTCAAAGGGACGCCCATCAAGGAGAAGTTCAAGGGAATTTCTTATCTCAAGAGACCAAGGTTATCAAGTTTTAAAAATGAAAGATTTCAAAAACTCAAGAATCCCACAAGAACTCTTGAGTTTTTCTTATCCAATTTGAAGAGTCCACTATCATGCAAGAACCCTCATCATCAAGATTCTAGAGTCCACCTCTCATGGCCATTCAAGAAACAATCTTGGCCACTCATCATCACACATCATCCATCCACATTTTGGCACCCCAAATGAATGAAAATCTCATGTTGTCGCCCACTTTAAGGAAGCTAATCTCAAGTTGTCACCCAAGCTGGTTAAAGCCCAAGGAGAGCTCAAAGACAGGAGTCTAAGTGCCCAAGAAGAAATTTTAAGGAGTTGTTATCCAAGGGAACCAATGCAAGACTTTGTAACCCATACAATTCTTGTTGGTGGTCTATAAATACCACCATCAATTCCTTTTGTAAATTTAACTATTATTCATCAATAAAGGAGAAATTCTGCCATTCCTTTGCTATGTAAAGAATCACAGGGTGTGAGGCCCTATACCTTTGTTCTTCAGAGCATCGTTGGGTGTGAGGCCCTATTTATCCAACCATCAGAAAACCCTAGCTGCCACTTCCAGCTTCTTCCCTTCCAACTCTTTCCTTTTGATTTGCTTCTTCCTTCCACGCCCACTTACGGAGTGTTGTGACTGATTATAAGTGATCGAGATCAGACGTGACTATGATCTTTACCTTGGAACCAGTCTCATTGCAGATCGGAGCCGAGAACAACAATCAGGAAGCCCTGCTGCAAGATCCTTGAGAGTCCAGTTAGATCCTCAACAAGAGCGGAAAAAAAAAATCTTTGTTGGTAAAATCAAAACCTTCCTAACTCTTAATTTCTGATCCTTAAAAGTTCTAAATCTTAGTTTATGGTGGTTTCTTAATCACCATATCCTTATTTTCTAATTAGCTTTCTTAGATTGCTTTGCGGGTGATAACTAGTTGATTAGTCTTAATTATTCGTTGCTTTAAGTCTTTAAACTAAAAAAAAATCCAGAAAAATTAATCTCTAAAATTATATTTAAAATCAATAATTTATTTTTGCATATTATCCTGCATCAGCCTACCACCTGGATGTGGCCTCCGGGTGGAAGGCTGAAGCGAGCCCAATACCGAGGTCAGCTCCTAGCCAGGTCGAACTTATGAAGTGAGCCCCCATTGAGGTCAGCTCTCGACCAGGGTCATGTTTGTGCGACCGAAGTCAGCCCCCTACCGAGGTCATCTCCCAGTCGAGGTCGAGTCCGTACTACTGAAGCGAGGCCCCAGCCTGAGGCCAGCTCCCGACCAGGATCATGCTCATACTACTGAAGCGAGCCCTCCAAAAGATGCTAGCTTTCGATCGAAGCAGAGCTCATAAAGTCAGCTCTCTCAGTCGAGGTAGAGTTCATAAGGCAAGCCCTCCATCGAAGCCAGCTCCTAGCTAAGCTCATGCTGCCAAAAGAGGACCCCCCCTTGCGAGGTCTTTCCAGGCCATGCGAAGGATCGAATTCTCTCTAGCAACAGAAGAGGGAATGATTAGCAAGAATTAAAATCGAGGTCCCTGTCCACCTGCAATCTTCGAGAAGTGGCCTATGCCTTGCCACCAGTGCCAGTCCTGCAACCCGCTGCCCGCATGCTCTGAACAAGGCAAGCCCTGTCAGACCCAGGGTCCAGCCATACACCACCATGTCCACCACTGTATAGCCGGGGGATGCTAGCCTGCATGGTGCTAGACTCAGAGTTCCCCTAGAAGGAGAATCTTGTCCAAGCCCAAGGCCTTGCAATGCCTGGACAGTCCCTCCAGAAATGGAAAGATCCTACCATGGCATTGAGCCCAGCGCTTACCCCTCATAAGAAAAATAGCACCCCTAGCAAAAAAGGGAGATCGAAAAAAAGGAGGAGCACCGAAGAAAGGAGGGGGGCCGAAAGGTGCAAGGTAAGAAAGATAAGAGGCAGACGCAGGAGGAGCGGGGAGAGGCAAGTAAGCAAGCCCCCCAAGAGCTCAGTGACCGAGGAGTTGGCCTGAAAACCTCCCCGCTCCCCGCTCTCCAGTCCTTCCTTCTATCATTCAGGCATCGTTATCTTGTCCTTTATATTATCTAAATATCTTTATCATGTCACCCCCTAAGGTGTGGGAGTCCCCCAAGCTCTCTATTTTAGAGGTTTTCTATTCCCCTCGATCGTCCCATTGATTTGATGTCAGAGTGTCCTCACCAGAATCCTCAGCCTAGGTCTCCTCTATTTTGTAGGTCGAGCAAGCTGAAGGGCCGACACCCCCGGAGGGGGAGAGCTCTCTCGGTGAGAGGAGGAGATGCCCGACACGGTGATGACGTGTTGGAGCTATAGGCCATGACGATTCGAGCGGCAATAGATTGGCACACTAGGTAGGGGGAGAGAAAGCATGATGGACCTGGTGACCATAGATTGGCATGCAAGGAATTGAGAGAGCATGACGGACCTAGCGACCACAGATTGGCATGACAGGTACGGGGGTCCCAGCCGAATCTAAGGATCTAAGCTCCCTAACCACCAGAGGCAATAGAAGCCACCCCCCTTGGGCGGCAGGTGGGGAATACGAGAGCTCCCTCCTGGAAGCCTGCCCAAAGAAAGAGAGGGAAATCCAGGCATTCCCCTATGTGTCAGGGTTTTCATCATCTCTGTTAACTCCACTAATTGATTTTGATGATAAGCAAAACAGTTAAGTATAATTTGAGGACTAATGATTTGCTTTAAGTATGTTTTCATTGAAAGGATGCTCACAAGATTTGAAGAAGCCCAATTGTGTTGAAGAACCAAGTTTGAATGGAATGATTGCACAAAACAAGACTTGGACACTCAAAGAAATGGTTGAATGGATGACTAAGGCAAATGGAGACATGTTCCAGTACAAGTTCAGCAATTTCTGTACTTTTTTGATGATGTGTCGATTCAAGATATCGGCACATGACATAATGTGTCGACACATGAAGATGGTGTGTCGACTCAGGCCGGCACGAAGCAAAATTTCAAATGGCACAGATGATGTGTCGACACATGGACCTTATGTGTCGACTCAAGGTATCAACACATGGATCAACACATCGCCTGAGAATTTCAAGCTACAGAACTTGCAAAAGTTGAAGGAACAGTTGATGTGTCGACACACGGACCTTATGTGTCGACTCAATGTGTCGACTCAACTGAGAATGTGTCGACTCAGCTAATTTTTTCAGAGAATCTGAATGGAACAGTTTAAACTTGTGTCAACTCAAGAAGAACATGTGTCGACCTAATGTATCGACACATGAAGAGAAAGTTTCGACACATGAAATTCTGACAAAAGTAACGGCTAGTTTTTTCAAGCACAGAACTCTCCGAAATGCCCTCCAACGGCTAGTTTTCAAGTATAACGGCTAGATTTCGATTTTGGAGACTTGGAAAGGTATATAAAGGCTCCAAATCAATTCAAGACAACAACTATTGAAGAACTATTCAACTATTCAAAAGATATTGAATATCCAAAGAGAGAAAAGAAGGGAGAAGAGCCTTAACTCCTATTCATTCAAAGTTCAACTACTCTTAAGCAAAGGGAAGCATTCAAAGCTATCAAGTGCATTGAAGATCATTCAATCTTGGGCATTCAAAAGGCTTCAACAAGAGCAAAGCAACACTATATCGAGCTACATCGACTTATTTGCTTTTTTATTGGAAGCTTACATTGGTTCTTTATTTCTCAATCTTATATCTTGTAAAGGTTATTGGTTAGCCTATTGGAAAATCAAGTGAGGTTATTGGTAAGCCTTGAAAACCAATTAGGTAGGTGGTTAGCCGGCAAAACCACTAAGGTTCTTGGTTAGCCCAAAAAACCAAGGGAGATTTTTGGTTAGCCTTGTGAAAATCAATTAGGTTCTTGGTTAGCCCGTAAAACCAAGTGAGGTTGTGACTTGTGGGCCTTAAAAAACAAGTCAGTTTTGATTAGTGACCCTGGAAAACTAATCGGTGTAATCATTGGATTATAGTGAATTTCCAAGGGGATCTTGGGGAGTTGATGTGGGTGCATTGTTGGCACCGAACCACTATAGTTTGTTGTATTTGTGGTTGCTTGTTCTCTCCCTCCTTGCTCTTTACATTTTCTTATTGCTTTTAATTTCCACTGCACTTTTACATTAGAGCATTGCACTTTAATTTTGGTACCTTGTTGAATTGAATTGCATATCTTGTCTTGTGAAGTTTGCTACTTGTTTTATCAAGCTTAGCTTTAAATTTTTTAGAGACCCAATTCACCCCCCTCTTGGATTGCTATCTGGGCAACAAGTGGTATCAGAGCCTTGTTCTCAGTATATAGGCTTTACTGCCTTGAGTAAAGATCTATGGCAACCCCAATTGGTACTAGTGTAGTTGAGGGACAAGCCTCAAATAGACCTTCATTTTTTAATGGAACAAATTATACTTATTGAAAAACTAGGATGAGAATTTATATGTATTCTATAGATTATAATTTGTGAAAAGTAGTTGATAAGGGTCCTCATATTCCTTCGATGATGGTTAATGGTATTTCCATCCCAAAACTTGAAGAGGATTAGGATGAAAATGACATTAAACAATCCGAGATCAATGCTAAGGCAATGAATCTCTTGTATTGTGTATTAGATCCTAGTGAGTTTAATAGGATATCTACATGCATGTCCGCCAAAGAAATATGGGACACACTTGAAGTTACCCACAAGGGTACGATCAAGTGAAGAACACTAAGGTTAATAGTTAGTGCACACATATGAGATGTTCCTAATGGAACCAAATGAATCTATTACTAATATGTACACACGTTTACAAATATTATAAATGCTATGAGGAGTCTTGGTAAAGTCATATCTAATGCTGATCTTGTGAATAAAATTCTTAGGTCACTATCGACGTCATGGGATCCAAAGGTGACCGTAATTCAAGAGGCAAAAGATGTAGATAATCTTCCACTTGAGCAGCTAGTAGGATCGCTCATGACCTATGAGCTCAACTTGAAAAGAAATCAATGGACTTGGATAAAAAGAAGGGGATCGCTTTTAAATCAAATATTCAAGAAGAATCCTTGATTGATGAGTCCGATGATGATGAAGAAGAAGAAGGTGAAGAAGCCCTCCTTGCCCAAAAATTAGAAGATTCATGAAGAGGAGGAAGTTTCCCTACAAAAAGAAATTTCAATCCAAGGAAAAGGGAAAGGAAAAAGAAAAAAGTGAAAGAAAAAGAAAAGGAGAGGGAAGTACCTATATGCTTCGAGTGCAAGAAACCCGGACACTATAAATTTGATTGTCCTCTCTCAAGAAATCAAGGAAGAAGAAACTAAGGAAGAAAGTAATGATGGCCACGAGGAGTGATAGCAAAGACTCCAGTTCAGAAGAAGAGCAGACTGAAATTGCAAATCTCTGCTTCATGGCATATTAGGATAATGAAGAGATATGTTCCGACTCTGAAGTTGATTTTACTTTTGATGAACTTAGAAGTGCTTTCGAAGAGCTTATGAATGATTACAAGTAGTATTATCTGAAAATAAGAGATTAAAAAAGCATGCTAATAGTTTTCATTAGAAACAATTCTTTACTTAATGATGTTAGTTCTTTGAAAACTAAGCTAGATGTGTGGAAACAAAAATAATGCTTTAGCTATGGAAAATGAAGTTTTGAAAAGGCCTAAAAATGTTGTTTCTAACAATGATTTAAAGAAAAACAAGGATTGGGAACTTGAAAATGAAAATACAAAAATGAACTTGAGAAAATCAAACCTTTTGTTGATAAGTTCACTTATAGTTCAGAAAAGCTGAATTTACTTTTGAATAATCAAAGAGCAGTTTCCAACAAGGCAGGTTAGGATATAAGCCTCAAAAGTAACAAAAGTATTTCAAAAACTTCTTTATGCCTGCATCATCTAGTATCACTTGTTTGACTTGCAAAAATTAGGTCATAAATCATATCAATGTAGCTTTAGAAAAATCATGTCTTTTGGTAAAGTATGGATTCCAAAAGAAACCATTTGAATGCTAATCTGAAAGGATCCAAGTTAGCTTGGGTACCTAAAAACAAAGCTTGATCTTATACAAGTGTGTCTTGCAACCAGAAAAACAAACGAATTTGGTATCTTATAGTGGTTGCTCAAGGCACATGACTGGAGATGTGAAGAATTCACTTCTCTTGAAACTTGAATGGAGGGAGTGTGACCTTCGATGATAATGGTAAAGGTAAATCATTGAAATGGTAAGGTTCACATAACTCCTTCTAATCGGATTATGAATGTACTTCTAATAGATGGTTTAAAGCATAATCTTTTACGTATTAGTCAGTTTTGCGATAAAGGTTTTCAAGTAGTTTTTAATCATCATATTGCATGATTTCTAGTCCAGATTTAAATGGAGTACAATTCATTAGAAAAGGCATGAAATATTTATCTTGTAGATTTTGATGATCTATCTTTACCTAATGGAGAATGCCTTGTTGTAATGAATTCTACCAAGGAAGAGACTAGTTGGTTATGGCATAGAAGGTTAGGGCATGCTAGTATGTACCTTATTTCAAAACTTTGAAAAAAATATTTAGTTAGAGATTTACCTGAAATCAGTTTTGAAAAAGATAGAATTTGCTAAGCATGTCAATTTGGAAAACAAGTCAAAACTTGTTTTAAACCAAAAGGATTTGTAACTACTAGTAGACCACTTGAACTACTCATATGGATCTTTTTGGACCAACTAGAACATCAAGTATAGGAGGCAAGAGATATGGATTAGTTATTGTGGATGATTTTTCGAGATTTACTTGGATTTTCTTTTTAGCACAAAAGATGAATCATTTTCCATATACATAAAGTTTTATAGAAAAGTTTCAAACGAAAAAGGTGTTTCCGTCATTTGTATCCATAGTGATCAAGGAACCGAATTTGAAAATCAATATTTCGAAAACTTTTATAATGAAAAAGGGATAGAACACAATTTTTCTATACTTAGGACACCTCAGCAAATAGGATAGTAGAAAGAAAAAATTGTACTTTAGAAGAAATGACACACACTATGCTTTGTGACAACGATTTGCCAAGATATTTTTGGCTGAGGCTATAAATACAGCCTGTTTTGTTTTGAATCGAGTTTTGATAGTCCTATTTTAAAGAAATTCCATATGAGCTTTGGAACAAAAAAAAACCAACTTTGAAATATTTTTGAGTTTTTGGTTGTAAATGTTTTATTTTAAACAATGAAAAGATCATCTAGGAAAGTTTGATGCCAAGTCTGATGAAGGTATCTTCTTGGGATACTGTATATAAAGCAAGGCATACAGAGTATTTAACAAATAGACTTTAGTTGTAGAAGAGTCAGTACATGTTGTATTTGAAAAATCTGCTAACAAATCCTCGAGAAAAGAGAATACATTTGATGATTGTGTAGGTGCTGACAAACTTCAGAAGCTGACATTGGATGATCAAGCTTAACCAATGAAGAAAATCAGGATAAGGGTGAGAAAGAAGATGACACTCCAATGCATCATGATCTACCTAAGGAGTGGAGGTATGCTCATGGACACCCTAAGGAATTAATCTTAAGTGATCCATCTAAAGGGGTAAGAACTCATGCTTCTATTAGAAATGAATGTGATTACATAGCTTTTGTATCTCAAGTAGAACCTAATGTTTTGAAGAAGCTGAAAAAGACTTTAATTGGATCAATGCTATGCAAGAAAAACTAATACAATTTGACAAAAATAATGTTTGGACACTTGTAGAAAGACCATCTAATGTTTCAATTATTAGTACTAAATGGGTATTTAGGAATAAATTAAATTAAAATGGGTTTGTCATTAGAAATAAAGCTAGGCTAGTTGCTAAAGGCTATAATCAGGAGGAAGGGATTGACTTTGATGAAACTTTTGCTCCTGTTGCTAGACTTGAAGCAATTAGACTATTGTTAGTATTTGCTTGTTTTATGAACTTCAAATTATTTCAAATGGATGTTAAGAGTGCTTTCTTAAATGGTTTTATAAATGAAAAGGTTTTTTGTTGAACAACCACCCGAATTTGAAAATCATGCACATCCTGATCATGTTTTCAAACTGCTCAAAGTACTTTATGGATTAAAGCAAGCACCTAGAGTTGGTATGAAGGTTAAGCACAATTCTTATTGAAAATAAATTTTCTAGAAGAAATGTTGACAAAACACTATTTTTGAAAAGGAAAATAATGATTTATTAGTAGTACAAATATATATTGATGACATCATTTTTGGTGCTACTAATGAAATTCTTTGTCAAGAGTTTGCTAAGCTTATGCAGGGTGAGTTTGGGATGAGCTTGATGGGAATTCAACTTCTTTCTCGGACTCCAGATCAAGCAAACTTTAGATGGTATCTTCATCAACCAAGCTAATTACACAAGAGAAATTATCAAAAAGTTTAGGATGGAGACTACTAAGTCAATAGGTATGCCTATGAGCCCCTCATGTAAACTAGATAAAAATGAAAATGGTAAATCTATAGATCAAAAATTATACAGAGGCATGATAGGCTCTTTACTGTATCTTACTGCTAGTAGACCAGATATTATGTTCAATGTTTGCATGTGTGCTAGATATCAGTCTGAACCTAAAGAATCACATCTTATGGCTGTTAAGCGCATTATTAGATATGTGTCTGGTACTATTAGTATAAGTTTGTGGTATGCTAGAAATTCTTCTACTGAATTGATTGGATATTCTGATACAGACTTTGCTGGTTGTAGATTAGATAGAAGAGTACTAGTGGAACTTGCCAATTCTTGGGGTTAACTTAATCTCATGGTTTAGCAAGAAACAATTTCAGTTGCACTATCCACAGCTGAGGCTGAGTATATTGCAGCAGGAAGTTGTTGTACTCAAATCTTGTGGATTAAGCAACAACTTGAAGACTTTGGAATAAAGTTAGCTAGAACTCCTATTAAATGTGATAATACCAGTGTTATTTGCTTGACTAGAAATCCTGTTCAACACTCTAGAAGCAAGCACATTGAAATTAGGCACTATTTTATTAGAGATCATGTTGAAAACAACGATATTTTGCTTGAATTTATATGTATTGAATTTCAATTAGCATATTTTAACTAAACCTTTTTTGGAAGATCGATTCTGTATTATTAGAAGAGAGCTGGGAATCATCAATCCATTTGATTAAATCTTTACTTCAAATTTGAATCAAATTAGATTTATTCAACCTTATTTTTGATGAATCATGATTAATCATTGATGATTTGACTCCAAAAACCTGTTATTTCAATTGATTTTGATCTTTCAGTGAAACTCCTATTTTTTAGTTTTTAAGTCGATGTGTCGACACATCATGTGTCGACACTAAAATGTGTCGACACATGCGTGAGTCGACACATGCCCGATGGCAAACTGAGATTTTAAGGGTTTCCAAACTATTATTCTCCCAAAATTCATTCTCCTCCGAGCCGACACCTCGATTCCAGGTATCCATTCCTATTCATCCTCTCGTTTCCTTGCTTTTACCCACCATTTTCTCAGATTTGGAGGTTCGATGGTCATTTTTGATTGGATTTCCTTCTAGGTTTTAGCTTCTAAACCCTAGAAACTCCCTATTTCCACCAAAACCTTGCCCAAATCTTAATTGTTGACAATGGGTCCTCACAAACAAGTCTTCGCTGACCGCATCAGTCACAGCATGAAGAAGAGTGGAGAATGAAGGCATGACACGAGTCTAGGGCTCTGGATCCGCCAGCACGATAGTTGTTTGCACCTTCTAGTCGGATGAGCTCCAAGACAGTGGTTGGAGGATGCCGAGTGGACTTCTCTTTCTTGGACCCGCAGCATTTTAGGAATGGAGATTGGATCTGACATGCTGGTTTGGCATCCTTCTATTCGCTCAGTGAGAGATACTATCTCGGGTTAATGAGAGAGTTCTACGGATCACTTGCCCGTGGATCAGATGGCTGGAGTGCTCAGGTCAGATGATGGGATATTCCCATTTCAGCAGAGATTCTGAGTAGAGTATGGGATATACCCGTGACTGGATCAGTTATTGACAGTCTGTTGTATAGAGTTAGTGGGCTTCGGTGTATTTTTGAGTCTGATACCTTACCAGAGGGAGCCACTATTCCTGCTTCAAGACTGTCTACGGAGATGAGACTGCTACATGATATAGTTTTCCAGATTCTTCTGCCGAAGATCGATCGATTTGACTACATTACCGAGCGAGAGCTGCTCGTGATGGTCTCCCTGATTCAGCGGACGACGATTTGTCTTCCTGTTCTGATGGTTCATCAGATTACTGAGGCAGCATCTAGTTAGTGGCTCTGCTTTCCGTATGGCATGGGTTTGACAGTACTACTCAGAGAGTATGGAGTCAGCTTCCAGGATGAGCCTTATCGTATTTTGATCCATACCGATGTATATGACATCAGGTCGTTGCATCGCATGGGTTATCACTTAGTCCGAGGCCAGTGGACACGAAGGACATCAGGCCAGGCCGAGATGCAGCTGACATTGATGAGGACATAGCAGAGAGTAGCAGATTCTATCAAGTGAGGCTGGACCGAGCGAGACATAGTCTGAGATGGCAGCACAGCCAGCTCAGCCTGATCCATCTACATTTTCCCAGCCACAGCCAGTGCATACAGAGACTCCTGGTATTTCAGATACTCTAGAGGACAGAGTCAGACGCATAGAGATCGATGTTTTCATCATGAGGCAGCGTCTTGACGTGTTTATTGCTGATACGAGAGAGAGCCACATTAGTCTCGGTGAAGGTATCTTGGCTATTCTCTCAGCTCTGTCCAGATCTTCTACGGGTGCTCTTGCTGCAGACACAGTTCCTGCTTCTGTTGATGTTCCTCCTCCAGCACCAGCTGATGACATTACTGATATTGACACTGGTGTTGAGACTAGAGTTGGAGATGGAGATACGGTGATTGGAGATATTGATGGAGATGAGGTGACTGACTCAGACTATTTCAACATTGCTAATCTTACGTTAGAGGCAGTTGTGGAGGTATCGGATGATGTGGCTGCGAGACCTGTTATTGACCCATCCTTCTCACCTACTCCGAAACCTATCCATCCTCTCCTACCAGATCGGATGATCACACTCCAGTTCCAGTTCCGATTCCTATTCTTAGTCTTGTTATTGACCTACCTGACATTGATATTTCATTCATTGATTCTCCTGACATTCAGACACCTATCATCGAGACCCCCACACTTGATACACATATCATAGATATATCGATACCTTCCACAGCTGATACTATTATTCTTGATACGCCTGTATCATCAGCTGTTACACCTACTTTTGATACTCCTACCCTTCATACATCCTCATTGATTCGAGAGCTTGGTTTTACACACCCGGCTTTCAGTATTTTGTTTCTAGTCCTACTTTTGATCGTATTCCTGCTCCAGCTGTTGCTGAGATGATTCACCCGATCAGTTCATTTTCTGCGGAGGATGTAGCTTCTACCTCTACTGCTTCAGCCAGAGGCCAGACCTATATTCGTCGCAGAGGACGTAGATGCCGTACCCCTCCCCAGCCGACCAGGACCAGACTTCGAGATCTTCGACCACGATGCCACGAGCTCGATCTTTTACTGATACCGGACCGATTGAGATCGGTTCATCTTCTGATGACTCGATGGATGAGTATTAGGACATTGATGTACTTTTAGATAGTTTATTACTTTTAGATAGCTTACATTTATGCTTATATGTACTTTTACCTTTGTTATGTACTTGATGTACAAGTTTCTGACATATATGAAAAACCTTTTATTTATTCATTTCTATGTATTTGATCAATAAATGATGTCTTGAATTTCTTTTATACATTCTATGACTATGCTTTGTCTTGGTTATTCATTTCCTTTACTTCCTACCTTTTTAATGATAACAAAAAGGGGAGTAATTCATGATATTATTTAAGTATAAATGTGTTTACTTCTTCAAACTAAAGGGGAGTAAGTTTAATTTTTGAAAACCTGAATTTATGAAAGGGGGAGCTTTACCTTTTGTCAAAGTAAATTTGATTCTCAAAACCCCTCTTTCAATATTTTTGAAAATATTCTCACAAATTTTTTTATGAATCATTAATTCAGGGGAGCTTTATTAATTACTGAAATTTTCATTGTAAGAGTATCATGATACATGTTCTTAATGCATTTAAATGAATATCAAAGTTTTGACAAAGCTTTGATACTCTCTATCTTTGAAACAAGCTCAAATTATATCACTTGTGTGTTGAATGATTATATCTTTAAGTAATGATTGATATACTTAATGCTTTCAATATTGTGCATCTTGATCAATTTTCTTAAAGCTTTACTTTTAAAGCAATTTATACTTAAGGATTTTGTCATCATCAAAAGGGGAAGATTGTTGACTCCACTAATTGATTTTGATGATAAAAAAATAGTTAAGTATAATTTGAGGACTAATGATTTGCTTTAAGTATGTTTTCATTGAAAGGATGCTCACAAAATTTGAAGAAGCTCAATTATGTTGAAGAACCAAGTTTGAATGGAATGATTGCACAAAACAAGACTTGGACACTCAAAGAAATGGTTGAATGGATGGCTAAGGCAAATGGAGACATGTTCCAGCACAAGTTCAGCAATTTCTGTACTTTTTTGATGATGTGTTGACTCAAGATGTCGACACATGACATAATGTGTCGACACATGAAGATGGTGTGTCGACTCAGGCCGGTATGCAGCAAAATTTCAAATGACATAGATGATGTGTCAACACATGAACTTTATGTGTTGACTCAAGGTGTCAACACATGGATCAACACATCACCTGAGACTTTCAAGCTACAAAACTTGTAGAAGTTGAAGGAACAGTTGATGTGTTAACACATGGACCTTATGTGTTGACTCATTGTGTCGACTCAACTGAGAATGTGTCGACTCAGCTGATTTTTCTAGAGAATCTGAATGGAACAGTTTGAACTTGTGTCGACTCAAGAAGAACATGTGTCGACCTAATGTGTCGACACATGAAGAGAAAGTGTCGACACATGGAGTTCTGACAACAATAATGGCTAGTTTTTTCAAGCATAGAACTCTCCCAAATGCCCTCCAACGGCTAGTTTTTTAAGTATAACGGCAAGATTTTGGTTTGGGGGCTTGGAAAGTTATATAAAGGCTCCAAATCAAATCAAGACAATAACTATTGAAGAACTATTCAACTATTCAAAGATATTGAACATCCAAAGAGAGAAAAGAAGAGAGAAGAGCCTTAACTCCTATTCATTCAAAGCTCAACCACTCTTAAGCAAAGGGAAGCCTTCCAAGCATTCAAAGCTATCAAGTGCATTGAAGATCATTCAATCTTGGGCATTCAAAAGGCTTCAACAAGAGCAAAGCAAAACTACATCGAGCTACATCGACTTATTTGCTTTTTTATTGGAAGCTTACATTGGTTCTTTATTTCTCAATCTTATATCTTGTAAAGGTTATTGGTTAGCCTATTAAAAAACCAAGTGAGGTTATTGGTAAGCCTTGAAAACCAATTAGGTTGGTGGTTAGCCCGCGAAACCACTAAGGTTCTTGATTAGCCCGGAAAACCAAGGGAGGTTTTTGGTTAGCCTTGTGAAAACTAATTAGGTTCTTGGTTAGCCAGTAAAACCAAGTGAGGTTGTGACTTGTGAGCCTGGTAAAATAAGTCGGGTTTTGATTAGTGACCCCGGAAAACTAATCTGCTGTAATCATTGGATTATAGTGAATTCCAAAGGAGATCTTGGGGAGTGGATGTAGGTGTATTGTTAGCACCGAACCACTGTAGTTTGTTGTGTTTGTGATTGTTTGTTCTCTCTCTCCTTTCTCTTTATATTTTGCTTATTGCTTTTAATTTCCGCTGGACTTTTACATTAGAGCATTGCACTTTAATTTTAGTATCTTGTTGAATTGAATTGCATATCTTGTCTTGTGAAGTTTGCTACTTGTTTTATCAAGCTTAGCTTTAAATTTTTTAGAGACCCAATTCACCCCCCCTTGGGTTGTTCTCTAGGCAATAATCTCCCTCGAGCCTAACGAGTAACTCTCTTTCCCACTACCCTTACAATATGAAAACTGTATCACAGTCCTACAGGGGAAGGCCCTGCATCACCGTCGAAGGCATGCATCATGGCCTCGCTCACGATTAGGAGATGGCAGTGGGATGTCATCCATCACATGACTCACAGCCAGACAGACTAACAAGAAATGGGGCTTGACCTCGGGGGGCTGCCAGTCTGTGGAAGATGGCACGCTACCGAAACCCCCATAAAGGACCCCAATGAGGGAGTCAAAATCTGGCCAGACGAAGCCTGCTACCTCGTCGGTCCTGATGCTCACGAATCAAAAATGTGAGCAACTCAAGAGGGCGCCACCGGTGATGTAAAATTTCCTCCCTATTATCAAAGCCCCTTTTTCGTGCAACTATGCCTTTCACTTGTGTAGGGACATTTCCATTCGACTCATAGTCTGACAGGCACCATACGGGCCCCCCATCGAGCCTGCCTTCATCGCTGAGCTCATAGCCCGGAGGTGGTGATAGGGCAACCTACTACCTACCGCGTGACTCACAGCTCATCGCCCCTCATCAATAACTTGGGCCCCTCTATTTGGCCCATTCCTTTCTCAGCAATGCTCATAGCCCGGAGGTGGCACCAAGTTGTCGTCTACCGCGTGACTCATAGTTCGGCATCCTCATTAGCAACGTGGGCCCCTCCATCAGGCCAGTGCCTTTCTCAACAATGCTCATAGCCCGGAGGCGGCACCAAGTTGTCGTCTACCATGTGACTCATAGTTTGGCACCCTCATTAGCAATGTGGGCCCCTCCATCAGGCCTGTGCCTTTCTCAACAATGCTCATAGCCTAGAGGCGGCACCAAGGTGCTATCTATCACGAGACTCATAGTATGGTAACTCCTCATCAGTGAGCCAGGCCCGCTCCATTAGGCCCGTGCTCCACACCGTTGAGCTCATAGCCCAGAGGTGGCGGTAGGGCAACCCGCTACCTACCGAGTGACTCATAGCTCGGTGCCCCTCATTAACAACACGAGCCCCTCTGTCAGGCCTACACCTTTCTCAGTCATGCTCACAGCCTGGAGGCAGCACCAAGTTGCCATTTACCGCGTGACTCATAGCTCGACGCCCCTCATCAACAACATGGGCCCCTTTGTCAGGCCTGCACCTTTCTTAGCCATGCTCACAGCCCGGAGGTGGCATCGAGGTACTGTCTACTGTGAGACTCATAGCATGGCAACTCCTCATCAGCGAGCCAGGCCCGCTCCATTAGACCCGTGCTCTTCATCGCTAAGCTCACCATTCGGAGGCGGCACCAAGTTGCCATATATCGTGTGACTCATAATTCAGCACCCTTATCAACAACGTGGGCCCCACCATCAAGCTCGTGCCTTTCTCAACCGTGCTCATAGCCTGGAGGCAGCACCAAGGTGCTATCTACCACGAGACTCGCAGCATGGTGACTCTTTATTAGTGAACTAGGTCCACTCCATCAAGCCCGTGCTCCTCACCGCTGAGCTCATAGCCCAGAGGCAGCACCAAGTTGCCATCTATTGCATGACTCACAGCTCAACACTCCTCATCAACAACATGGGCCCCTCCGTCAGGCCTGCACCTTCCTTAGCAGTGTTCACAGCCTAGAGGTGGCACCAAGGTGCTGTCTACCATGAGACTCACAGCATGACAACTCCTCGTCAGCGAGCCGAGCCTACACCATTAGGCTCGCGGTCCCCACCACTGTGCTTATAGCCCAGAGATGGCACCAAGATGCCATCTACCACGAGACTCATAGCATGGTGACTCCCAAACAAGCCGGGCCCCCCATCAGGCCCGCGCTTACTAGTTTAGCACATAGCCTGGAGGTGGCGACAGGGTGACTGACCACCTGCCATACGACTCATAGTTTGGCCCTTCTAGGTTGATGTATGGGTTTTGGTGACCAGGGCGAAAGCGTGGATTTCAAAAATTTATTATGAAAACACTACTAAACCCTTAACCCAAGACCTCCTTACTAGGAATTAAAATATACAAACATGCATATATAATATAAATTAGAGTTTAGGCACCAACCTGAACTGCTAGTATCCAATCCGATGAAGAAAATCCTGATTTAGCCTTCTTCTCCACCAAGCACCCAAATGTTTGCCCTCCAACGGTGATCCACATGAAACTCGGACCAAGAAAGAACTCCTTCTTCAAGTTGCTTGGATAAGTGGAACTCTTTCAGCAGCCTTTGGTCTATTGACCACTATAGGACACCCTGTCCTACTGTAGGGCACTAAAGACACTCTCCTAAACCACTCTTGGTTTTAGGACAACCCTCCTCTAGGACCCCTTAGGCTTATATCTTAAAACAAAGCCTTGTCCTTGTAGAAAAGACCTTGTCTTAATAAGACAAGTCTTGTCTTAAAGAAAGAAAGAGGGAGAGAGAGACACTCAGAATAGTACTTCGGTGGAATTCTTATTTTTTAGACTCATTTCACAGCCCCCTATTTATAGATACAAGAGGGGCGTGTGATATATCCTTCCATCAACTTATCATATATGATTTCTCAAGACCGCAGAGAAGTTATCTGGCTTGAAAATCATATCTAATAAGCCCATTCATGCACCGAAGGCCTTATTTACATCCCTTCTTTTATCTGGACGAATTCTCACTTGCCACATGTCAATTACCGGTCCCTAGGAAGCCAAGAGGCACCTTTTCAATCTCTAAATATTGAAGATTATGAAGAGTCCTGATAGCAGAAGGACTCTCCATCAGAACCGGGCGCCATATGAAGAGTTGCGACTCTTCATGCACTGCACGCGCCATCCTTCTTCCATGAAAATCTCAAAGAATGTTGACCAATCAAAATAAAGGAAATATGGGTGTCATTGAAAAGAGCATAAAATTTTCTTTCTGACCATATAAATTATATTCAAATCAGAGATCTATAGCTCATTCTGTGCCCTTTTGAAGCTAAGGTATCATTTAGGTACCAAGAGTCCCATGCCATTGGGACTCTTCATGTATGGCACCTAAAATGCCTTTAAATCCAAATTAAAATTAGATTTAGCTCTGATTAGGCTAGCCCCACTTAGGACTAAACCTAATTTAGGTTTCCCATAATTAGGTTAGCCCAATTAGCAAGCAACCGGATCCAATCTAATTGGGTTAGGAATTTGGTTAGCCTACATATACTAGTATGTAATCCGGCTAACCAATTAGGATCCTATGACCCTAATTAAATCATGAATGACTTTCTTGGCCAAGTCTCTATTGTGTGTGACCCATTGGGTTCCACATCTAGCCAGCAGTAGGTTTAGGTTTGAGCCGATTCGAACCGATCGAACCCGATTGACCTAATTTGGTCAAATTGGCTCACCTAATTGTCCAATTCGAATCACATATCGAATTGACTCATGAAACCAAATCAATTGGTTCATGAAGACCTACAATACAAGATTGACGTCTAGCAATGTATCATGCCTACCCGGAAGATGAGAAATTTTGGTGGATTTACCAAAATACCCTTCAGTGGTGAGTTACTGTGTAATTCAGTCCTTCGATCTACTTGCATCATGAATATGACTATGGATATGGATACTTGTCAAATCCAATTTCATATTCATTCTTTGCTCAGTTTGATAATGATGATTCATTAATGAACCATTAGAAACTATTTCTAATGTTCATACTTTGATCAAAGTTTTCCCAAATCTTCATTTGATTGAAATCATCTGGATGCGCTTCCCTCTAACTAGGGTTGATCGATTCCTTTTTGACCTACTCACAACCTCCATATGCAATCCACCATACCCAGTATCACCCCATGCATGACTCAGTGTTATGATTGAGTGTGAACCAAAGTATGGATTCATGCATACAAGGTACTATGGCAGTCTCAGGTCAAAGGACCACATGCACTACTTCTACTATGAGAACTATCTATTGACAAATAGATAAGGTTCCATTAGATGTTCTCAAGCTGGATCCATTCAGTGAACTCATTCTCTAATGAGCACCCACATCCAAGTATTAGTGTCAAACACAAGTGACTGTGAGATCAGTTACCCTCTTCACCAAGCATACATAGGGTGTGCTGGTCTTACCGGAAACATTGATCCCCTACTCAATATCCCATCGACTAGGAATATTCTAGATTAGGGTTTTAAGGCTTTAGGTCTCACTGGTATGATCTCATCATAACCCTAGAACCATAGCCCTAATCTATGGAGTTCATCATATCTTAATAAAATTAATAAGACACAGCGTATGATGAAAATAAAATGCCTTTATTAATTGATAATGTTAATACACTGGTTTGGGATAAAAAAAGAAAATCTCATCGAAATACAACATTTCGATTGGCCTTTAGGGCATAATCCTTTCAGTTGAGCCCACTCCATCGGGCCCGTACTTCTCAGCTGGCCTCATGGCCTCGAGGCGATGACAAGGCAACCCACCATCTACCGAGAGGACCGTAGTTGGGTAGTCTCCAAACCGGGTTCTTCCGGTAGACCCGTGCTCAGTCACCCCACTCATAGTCTTGAGGTGTAGTTGGGGATTCCTGGAACCTTGCCATCTACCATGAAACTCACAGTTTGGCACTTATAAGCCGGGAAACTCATAAAGCCCCACATCCATTGCCTTACAGTCCGAAAATGCCTGTCGAAAAACTCCAAGAGTTTCATCTTCTGCCTCTTGACTCATAGTGCGACAAACTGAGCCGGGATACTTTGAAGGCCCTGTGATAGATTGCCTTGCTTACGGCCTGAGGATGTTGGTGAGGAATCCCTGAAGTCCCATCATCGGTCACCTGATTCATGGCTCGGCAAGCTAAGGAGATCCCCCAAAAGTAGTTTGAGCCAAAGAAAAGTACATTAACAAGCAAAGTGAAGGGAACATGAAGCGTTTCGACTAGGGGGAGAAGAAAGAAAGCCACCCTCATCAAAACATCCCTCACTTTGGAAAGAGACTCCTAGCAGCTCGGGAAGACCGAGCTGAGACCCCCAACAGTTCGGGAAGCCGAGCAACAGATTTAGGCTCAAAAAAAAAGAAGAGGAAGGAAAGAAAAAAAAAGGAAAGACAGAACAACAATCATAAAAGAAGGGATATTTTCATTGATCAAAAGTCTCTTACACCCTATGGAGGCCCCCGACAAGCTTGGAGACCTCCTGAAATTCTAAGATACAAGATGAAAGGAGGACGGGCCGAGGCCCCATCTCTACTTCTACCCAAGCATGCTGGCGCCCTTTCTCAAAAGCCCGCCGGATCTCTAAAGCCCTGCATCGGCTCTGCCTTTAACGCACTGTCCTCCTTGGAATTCATCGATCTTGTAATTCCAAGGATAGCTGTAGTAGCTCTACATCAGGATGGTCCTACTAACACCACAACGGCCATGGCCCCTTCTATAGTGACCATGACCCGGGCCACCACCTCTTCCTATAAGATCTCCGATCTCATGAACCGGGTGGTGGCTCTGACAGCCCCTCATTTTTGAGGTAGCTTGTTTATCTACCCCGGCGGCACAACCGATGGTGTGGGCACCAGACCTCTGATTAGTGTTTCAATTTTTGGGTCCTGTAATAAGGCTTTAAGCCTATGTATTGTAATTTTAGTCAAGAAGTTAGTCTCATTTATTTTGTTTAGTCCTGTACATTAACCAATTGGGTCAAGTTGTGTTCTGTATTAAGTCCAATCTGAGTTTGGGTCCAAGCTGGAGTGGTCTTTGAGTCCAGCTCAACTACTATTGGGCCAAGCCTTGAATGTCAACATGTCAACCCTAGGGTGCCACTTCACCACCCCATGTGGCACCACTTCACCATCCCATGTGGTGCCACTTCATCTTGCCAAGTGGGCGGCACAAGTAGGAGTTTCTTGGGTGCAAAATGGAGACACTTCAAATATCCTTTCCTCCTTTCCCTCCCTCCATCAAGCCACTTACCAAAGTAGGGAGAGCAACCAAGGAAAGGTTGAAGACAAAGGCCTTGCTCCAAGCCACATTTCAAGCTTCTCTCCAAAGAAGGGTGAGTAACCAAGGAAAGAGGGAAGACACAAGCCATGAATCTTGCCTTCTTCCCAAATTGAAGGTCAACTTTCCAAGTCCAAGGGAGCCAAATTCCTTCTTCCAAGCCCAAAATCATGCCACGCCCAAATCAAATTCAAGCCTTGGTCGGCCTAGGAGGATATCGATTTTTTTTTTCGAAATTTAGAATTTTTTTGGGTGCATCATCAAGAGAAGGAATGTATTTTTTCATTCATATTTTGAAAGAATCTTAAGGTGCCTATATGAAGGACCTTACCCCCTCCTTTGTAATTTTAATGATGATGAATGAAAAGAAAATATTTGAGAGCCATTCTCTTTGTTAGTTGCCTTCATTCCTTAAGAACGTCGATCTCCATGAGGAAGCACCTTCGCCATCGGGCATCGAGAGGTGTGAGGCCTCGAGTTACTTTCTCTTCTGCAAATCTATCTTCCATCTTTGAGTTTGGAGGCCACTAGATGATCCATCTAGGTGCCCAATAAGAAGACCCCGCAATCAACATCATCTCCACCCTCTCTTCCCTAATTTCTTCCTGATACTTATTAATTCCTAATCCTTCTATTGATTGTTCGTAGGTCCTCCAGGTACCATGAATAAGGAGTCGGTTTTCCTTGCCTTCGAGATCTTGGATGGAAAGCCGGCGCATCCACAGAGGTTGAAGGCTCGATCATCCAGGCCGCATCTACGAGAGCGAGTGAACTCGGCATCGGGTGCTTCAGAACTTTAAGATTTGCAACCTTAGACTCCTAAGGGGTTATTGATCTGAGAGCTAAGTCCTATAGGGTTTCTCAATCCAGGGATCCTCTTCCTATCCTGTTTAGGGACTTACTAGCTTAGATTTCTTTTTATTATAGAACCCTAGATCTTATTTTTATCTGTCTTCAGGAATCAAAAATCCATATAAAAAAAACTAAAAATCATAAAGAACAAAAATCACCTGCATCATCTCATCCTGGCATCTAGTTAGTCCCACATCAAGTTTGGTATCAGAGCATGGTTAGGACTTAGCACTTCTTAAGTACTTGGATTTGGTGCTTCACCAGGTCGTCCGGTCATAAGAGAAAAGTAGGGTTTCAAGACCCTCTCCTCCTATTCCACGGGGATCTCCTAAGGCATTTAGGGGTGCCACTATGATTGACCTTTGAAGGGGAACACAAGAAAAAAAATTTAAAAATCCAAAAGAAAATTTTTGCATCATTATATCTCATCTTCTTTAAATTTCTGTATTTTTTTCTTTCAGTGCATGGTCGTTATTTTAGGTATTTTTATTTGTAGGAAACTCCAAACTCTTTAATTTTTATTTTTTTAGATCAAATATAATTGAAAGTATTTTTGATGATTTTCTCATATTTTATTGTAGCATGTAGAATTTCTACAAGCCAGAATACTGCCTGAGAGAAAAATCTATTCTGGGATTTTTCAGCAAGTGCATCTTTTCATGTTTTCATTTTTCAAGTAGTTTAATTTTGCATTTAGTGTCATCTCTTGTCATTTCCATCATTTATTTCTTCTTTCATACATCAAAAACATCTAAAAAAAAAAAACATAAATTAGATCCTTCTCATTAGATTATTTGTAAGCCATCATTTTCATAACTCATCTTAAGGGCATCAATTTGACATAGGGTCAGGATTTCATTACCTGTCCCTAGCCAAAAATCACCAACCTACATAACAAACCCAACCCCTAAGTAAAATAGAGTAGACACTTAACTTGCTCTAGTGAGCTAGGGACACCCACGAAGTCGGGTCGAACCAAGTGTCAAGCCAATTTAGACAACTTGTGGTAAGGACACCTGAGGCACCAGAATAAGACAGAGGCTTTTCAACCCTCTGTAAATTGATCAATAATTTATGAGTCCATCTATAATAAGGGCTTAGCTCATCTGAGTCCATTTTAGTTGTTATTTGAGTATTTTGAGTTGTTATTTCAGTTCTGTACTAGTCAGCTCATGTTGAGCTAGTTCAGTCCAATGCTAGTCAGCTCATGTTGAGCTAATTTTATTTTTTTTTGAGTCCTATCCAAGCATACTGAAGACTCAAGACCACATCATACAAGTAAAGACCAAGTCCAACCAGATTGAAGACATGGAAGTTTAGCCCAAGTCCAACCCAGCTTGAAGATTTGAAGACCCCAGGAGGAAAATCAGAAACCCTGATTCCTTGCAGATGCCCTCCAGATGCCTAGATTCTCTTCTAGATGCCAAAATATATTCATAGACCAAGGAATCCATGATTTTAGAGGTCCATCTGCATCCTATCCTAAAGAAATCAAGCACAGGCGCCAAGCCCAAACCCTTAAGAAGCAAGATACCAGGGAATATTCCTGCTACCTGGCTACCAGGCCACCCCAGCTTCCAGAGGCCCAAACCCATGCACCCGGGCCCCTTTGGGCCAGCCTCTTGCTGCTCTTAGAAGCCCAACACGCCCCCCTAGGCATCCTTGGAGTGTTGACCAAGTCAAGAGAATTTTTAAGGATTTTTCTATCTAATGTTTCCTTATTTTCTAGCTAGGGTTTGAGAGGGAAAAGGATCTTATGTAAAGACTTATGTGCCCTTACTTGGAGCCCAAGGTTAAGGGTCTATTTAAAGGACCCTAGCCTCTTGTATGAAGGGACTTTTTGATATGAATTAAAACCTTGAGTTCTTCTATTGAGTTGTGTGATACCCTGCTGTGTGCATAAAGGGGTTTGTGAGAGTTCTTCTTCCCTGTGTTTGCAATCATCTTCCTGCTGCCAACAAACCCTCCAGATCCCTGGATGCCCACTCCAAAAGAAGCCTTCCCTTGCTATTTTTTCTTTGTTTTCTTGTTCCTTTGTGAGTTTTCTAACCCCTGACAGGTCGTTTGCAGGTCCTCGAGTTCCTACGAATCCAACGACTCCAGCCAAACCTCAATCGGACCACCGAGCAGAAAGCCGGGTATCCACGGGTCATTGGCTCGATTTTCCAGGCTGCATCCGTCGAGGAACGAGAGACCCCTTCACTACGATCTTCACAGACGTTGTTAGGTACACCCCTCTACCTCCAGTAGTTTTATTGTAGGAGAACTTGCCCTAACCGAGGCTTCTCAGCCCCGGCGGTCCTTCTTTGCTACTCTTCTAGGTCCTAATCTGCATGCTGATCTTCAAAAATTCATACAAAATTCCCTACAAATAATTTTGACATGAAATTCGGGAATTAATCACCTAACTCAACATGTAAAACATACAAATGGAATTGCATGCATTTTAGTCCCCCATCAACTTGTTTGTGTGTGCCTGGGTATCTGGTGTCTTGCAAGGGGTTCAGGTACAAGAGCCCGAAGGAAGGTAGGTTGGTTCGCTTACCTGGCCAATTTCAAATTGGTGTCTAAGGCAAGCAAAGAAGAACCTCCACCAACCTTACACTTACCTAGCCAGGTGCCAGTTACTACCACCAAGATTATCATATTGATCTTACATTTGGTTTGAACTCTTAGGTCTAGTAAACCCATAACATCTTTCATTGTGTGTTGCATGTCAACTAGATCAGGAGTCCCTTATCACCCCCATCATTCCCAATCAAGTGAACCCATGGAAAACACCCAAGAGAATCACTTAAGGGTCATCACTGAACATTTAGCTAGGATAAACAAAAGGCTTGATGAGTTTGAAGATAGATTTGGAGCCTTAGAAAAGAACATTAGACCATCCATCATGCTTGAGTCTACGTCACCTCAACCTAGGGAATACCCTCAGCATGATCCTACCTTAGAGTCCGAAGACCTTTTAGGAATAGTCAGGTGCATCCTTACCCAAAACATAGTGCAAGAAGATTGGCGTAGGATTAACATCCTACAAACATTTGTTAAGTTAAGGGATAAGGTATGTAAGATCATAGTTGATAGTGAGAGTTGTGTCAACGTCATCTCTTTAAGTACTGTCAAAGCCCTAGGATTGACCCTAGTTCCTCACCCCACCCCTTATAAGGCCTCATGGATAGATTCAACTTCCATATCTATCAAGTCTAGATGCCAAGTTTTGATCAAATTGCAATCATATGAGGAAGAGATTTGGTGTGATGTCCTTCTCATGGGAGTCAATAGCATTATCCTAGGTCAACCCTGGCTTTACGATCATGATGCCACCCTTTATGGTCAGACCAATACTTGTGCCTTTAGTCACCATGGGAAGAAATTTGTAATCAAACCAATTCAGCCTAAGGACCAGGTTAAAAGAGAATCAAGTAGCCTTAAGGAAGAGAAGCCTGGAGTTACCCTGATCAAGTCTAAGGAGTTAGAGAAAGAGGTTACTGAGGAAGAACCCTTTAACGAATTTCAGGGAGAAAAGGTTGAACATTCTGAGAATTTAAATGAGAAAACCCCTGAGCCCATTGAAGTCTTTAAGTATGAAAAGGTTGAACCCATTGATAATCTAGAGAAAGAAACTTTGGAGCCCATCAAAGAATCCAAAGAAAACATCTATGAGCCAAGTTTAGTAGAGGAGTATGGTGAAGATGGGCCCAACGTTGAAATCATTGAGGAATCAAAGGAAAAAGATCTTGAACCCACTAAAGAATTTGAAGAAGAAATGATCGAGCCAGGATCACATTTAGTAAATGAACTTGAGGGTTCTACAATCTTGTCCACAGAAGGAGTCCATGAACAAACCCTTAATGAACCGATCCAAAGAGAACATCCTCAAGAGATAGTTGAACTCTGAAAGGATTTGAGGATGTACTTCTTGATGAGTTACCTGATCAACTTCCACCCCGGAGAGACATCCATCATACTATAGACTTGGTCCTAGGATTTTTTTAACAAACCTTTCTCACTGTGGGATTGACCCTAGCGAGCCCCAAGATCTACTGGAACAAGTGGACCATATGACACCTATAGAATAATGTCCAAATTTTAAGGTCATCCTGAATAACCAAGGTCTGTTTCATGTTTCCCATAAGCCACCCCAAGACTCTGATTCTTATTTCCTACCCTTCCCTGAGCCTTCTCACGTTTCTAGAGCCATGGGGTTACATTTTGTTGAGATTTCTAGGTTACATAAATCCCTAGAGCCCATCCCATTTGCTACCTACTTCTGGTATACCTTATGGCAATTGCTAGGGATCCATGATAATTTTTCTTGTGCATACCAGACCAGGGTCAAACCTAGAGAGTCAGTAGTCTATTAGGTTTAGACCCTAGGAGCCCAATGAAATTCCTCTCAATAGGAATGCATAGTTGAGTCTGCATTTTGCATTATGTTAGACTTTTGCATTAAGTATAAATTTTGAAATAATTTGGCTGATTCCCGGAAGAGAACCAAAGAGTTTGAACAAGGGATTCTATAATGGTTAGACTTAGGCCTGAACCGTTAAGAAACTTCATGCTCGTGGAGCTGGCCCCTTTCGAGTGATAAGGAGAGATAGCCCTAATGCCTATGTGCTTGAGCTAACCTCGGATTATGGCATTAGCTCGACTTTCAATATCCTGAACTTAGTTGAGTATAGGGGACTAGCAAACATACCCAGTAAGCCATTTGGACCAAACCTTTCATATGAGAGCAAACCTGACCAAGAGTCTCCACCTCCAATTTTACCTGAGAGAGGAGAGTGGATCGAGCGTGTCTTGGGTGATCAAGTTATGACCCCCCAGGACAAAGGCTTTCAGCGTTACTTGGTCTGATTGCAAGGCCGACCGTAGTTCGATGACTCGTAGGATACTTGAGAGGACTTGCAGCACCTCGACCCCGACCTTCAAAAAAAATATCAAAGCCAAATCAACCCTTTCTTGACAGGGTTGAATTCCTCCCACACCAGAAGAATTGGTGTGGGCACCAGACCTCTGATTAGGGTTTTAATTTTTGGGTCCTGTAATAAGGTTTCAAGCCTATGCATTGTAATTTTAGTCATGAAGTTAGTCTCATTTATTTTTGTTTAGTGCTGTACATTGACCAATTGGGTCAAGTTGTGTCCAGTATTGTGTCCAGTCCTGTATTGAGTCCAGTCTGAGTCTGGGTCCAAGCTGGAGTGGTCTTTGAGTCCAGCTCAACTACTATTGGACCAAGCTTTGAAGGTCAACATATCAACCCTAGGGCGCCACTTCACCACCCCATGTGGTGCCACTTCACCATCCCATGTGGCGCCACCTCATCTTGCCAAGTGGGCGGCACAAGTAGGAGTTTCTTGGGTGCCAAATGAAGACACTTCAAATATCCTTACCTCTTTTCCCTCCCTCCATCAGGCCACTTACCAAAGTAGGGAGAGCAACCAAGGAAATGTTGAAGACAAAGGCCTTGCTCCAAGCCTCATTTCAAGCTTCTCTCCAAAGAAGGGTGAGTAACCAAGGAAAGAGAGAAGACACAAGCCATGAATCTTGCCTTCTTTCCAAATTGAAGGTCAACTTTCCAAGTCCAAGGGAGCCAAATTCCTTCTTCCAAGCCCAAAATCATGCCACGCCCAAATCAAATTCAAGCCTTGTTCGGCCAAGGAGGATTTCAATTTTTTTTTTGAATTTTAGAATTTTTTTGGTGCCTAAACAAGAGAAGGAATGTATTTTTTCATTCAGATTTTGAAAGGGTCTTAAGGTGCCTATATAAAGGACCTTAACCCCTCCTTTGTAATTTTAATGATGATGAATGAAAAGAAAATATTTGAGAGCCATTCTCTTTGTTAGTTGCCTTCGTTCCTTAAGAACGTCGATCTCCATGAGGAAACGCCTTCGCCTTCGGGCATCGAGAGGTGTGAGGCCTCGAGTTACTTTCTCTTCTGCAAATCTATCTTCCATCTTCGAGTTCGGAGGCCATCGGATGATCCATCTAGGCACCCAGCAAGAAGACCCCCCAATTAACATCATCTCCACCCTCTCTTCCCTTATTTCTTCCTGATACTTATTGATTCCTAATCCTTCTATTGATTGTTCACAGGTCCTCCAGGTACCACGAATACGGAGTCGGTTTTCCTTGCCTTCGAGACCTTGGATGGAAAGCCGGCGCATCCACGGAGGTTGAAGGCTCGATCATCGAGGCCGCATCCGTGAGAGCGAGTGAACTCGGCATCGGGCGCTTTAGAACTTTAAGGTTTGCAACCTTAGACTCCTAAGGGGTTATTGATCCGAGAGCTAAGTCCTACAAGGTTTCTCAATCTCGGGGTCCTCTTCCAATCCTATTCAGGGACTTACTTGCTTGGATTTCTTTTTATTATAGAACCCTAGATCTTCTTTTTGTCTGTCTTCAGGAATCCAAAATCCATATAAAAAAAATTAAAAATCACAAAGAACAAAAATCACCTGCATCATCTCATCCTGGCATCTAGTTTGTCTCACATCATGTTTGGTATTAGAGCATGGTTAGGACTTAGCACTTCTTAAGTACTTGGATTAGGTGCTTCATCAGGTCATCCAGTCTTAGGAGAAAAGTAGGGTTTCAAGACCCTCTCCTCCCATTCCACGGGGATCTCCTAAGGTGTGTAGGGGTGCCACTGTGATTGACCTTTGAAGGGGAGCACAAGAAAAAAATTTTAAAAATCCAAAAGAAAATTTTTGCATTATTAGATCTCATCTTCTTTAAATTTCTGTATTTTTTTTCTTTCAGTACATGGTCTGTTATTTTAGGTATTTTTATTTGTAAGAAACTCCAAACTCTTTGATTTTTATTTTGTTAGATCACATATAATTGATAGTATTTTTGATGATTTTCTTATATTTTATTGTATCATGTAGAATTTCTACAAGCTAGAATAGTACCTGAGAGAAAAATCTATTCTATGATTTTTCAGCAAGTGCATTTTTCATGTTTTCATTTTTCAAGTAGTTTAATTTTGCATTTAGTGTCATCTCTTGTCATTTGCATCATTTTTTTTCTGCTTTCATCCATCAAAAACATCTAAAAAAAAAAAAAACATAAATTAGATCCATCTCATTAGATCATTTGTATGCCATCATTTTCATAACTCATCTTAAGGGCATCAATTGACATAGGGTCTGGATTTCATTACCTGTCCCTAGCCAAAAAATCACCAACCTGCATAACAAACCCAACCCCTAAGTAAAACAGAGTAGACACTTAACTTGCTCTAGTGAGCTAGGGACACCCACGAAGTCGGGTTGAACCAAGTGTCAAGCCAATTTAGACAACTTATTTGTGTGTGCTTGGGTATCTGGTATCTAGGCAAGTGGTGCAGGGACAAGAGCCCGAAGGAAGGTGGGTTGGTTCGCTTACCTCGCCAATTTCAAATTGTTGTCTAAGGCAAGCAAAGAAGAACCTCCACCAACCTTACACTTACCTAGCTAGGTGCCAAGTTACTACCACCAAGATTGTCATATTGATCTTACATTTGGTTTGAACTCTTAGGTCTAGTAAACCCATAACATCTTTCATTGTGTGTTGCATGTCGACTAGATCAGGAGTCCCTTATCACCCCCATCATTCCCAATCAAGTGAACCCATGGAAAACACCCAAGAGAATCACTTAAGGGTCATCACTGAACAGTTAACTAGGATAAACAAAAGGCTTGATGAGTTTGAAGATAGATTTGGAGCCTTAGAAAAGAACATTAGACCATCCATCGAGCTTGAGTCTAAGTCACCTTTTCAAACTAGGGAATATCCTCAGCGTGATCCTATCTTAGAGTCTGAAGACCTTTTAGGAATAGTCAGGTGCATCCTTACCAAAAATATAGTGCAAGAAGATTGGTGTAGGATTAACATCCTAGAAACCTTTGTTAAGTTAAGGGATAAGGTATGTAAGATCATAGTTGATAGTGGGAGTTGTGTCAACGTCATCTCTTTAAGTACTGTCAAAGCCCTCGGATTGACCCCAGTTCCTCACCCCACCACTTATAAGGCCTCATGGATAGATTCGACTTCCATACCTATCAAGTCTAGATGCCAAGTTTTGATCAAATTGCAATCATATGAGTTAGAGATTTGGTGTGATGTCCTTCTCATGGAAGTCAATAGCATTATCCTAGATCAACCCTGGCTTTACAATCATGATGCCACCCTTTATGGTCAGACCAATACTTGTGCCTTTAGTCACCATGGGAAGAAATTTGTAATCAAACCAATTCAGCCTAAGGATCAGGTTTAAAAAGAATCAAGTAGCCTTAAGGAAGAGAATTCTGGAGTTACCCTGATCAAGTCTAAGGAGTTAGAGAAAGAGGTTACTGAGGAAGAACCCTTTAACGAATTTCAGGGAGAAAAGGTTGAACATTCTAAGAATTTAAATGAGAAAACCCCTGAGCCCATTGAAGTCCTTAAGTATGCAAAGGTTGAACCCATTGATAATCTAGAGAAAGAAACTCCGGAGCCCATCAAAGAATCTAAAGAAAACATCTATGAGCCAAGTTTAGTAGAGGAGTATGGTGAAGATGGGCCCAACATTGAAATCATTGAGGAATCAAAGGAAAAAGATCTTGAACCCACTAAAGAATTTGAAGAAGAAATGATCGAGCCAGGATCACATTTAGTAAATGAACTTGAGGGTTCTCCAGTCTTGTCCACAGAAGGAGTCCAGGAACAAACCCTTAATGAACCGATCCAAAGAGAACATCCTCAAGAGATAGTTGAAGCTCTGAAAGGATTTGAGGATGTACTTCTTGATGAGTTACCTGATCAACTTCCACCCCTGAAAGACATCCATCATACTATAGACTTGGTCCTAGGATCCTCTTTAACAGACCTTTCTCACTGTGGGATTGACCCTAGCGAGACCCAAGATCTACTGGAACAAGTGGACCATATGACACCTATAGAACAATGTCTAAATTTTAAGGTCATCCTGAATAACCAAGGTTTGTTTCATGTTTCCCATAAGCCATCCCAAGACTATGATTCTTATTTCTATCCTTCCCTGAGCCTTCTCACATTTCTAGAGCCATGGGGTTACATTTTGTTGAGATTTCTAGGTTACATTAATCCCTGGAGCCCATCCCATTTGCTACCTACTTTTGGTATACCTTATGGCAATTGCTAGGGATCCATGATAATTTTTCTTGTGCATACCAGACCAGGGTCAAACCTAGAGAATCAGTAGTCTATTAGGTTTAGACCCTAGGAGCCCAATAAAATTCCTCTCAATAAGAATTCATAGATGAGTCTGCATTTTGTATCATGTTAGAATTTTGCATTAAGTATAAATTTTAAAATAATTTGGCTGATTCCCGGAAGAGAACCAAAGAGTTTGAACAAGGGATTCTATAATGGTTAGGCTTAGGCCTGAATGGTTAAGAAACTTCATGCTCATGGAGCTGGCCCCTTTAGAGTGATAAGGAGAGTTAGCCCTAATGCATATGTGCTTGAGCTAACCCCGGATTATGGCATTAGCTCAACTTTCAATATCCTGAACTTAGTTGATTATACGGGACTAGCAAACATACCAGTGAGCCATTTGGGCCTAACCTTTCATATGAGAGCGAACCTGATCCAGAGTGTCCACCTCCAATTTTACCTGAGAGAGGAGAGCGGATCGAGCATGTCTTGGATGATCAAGCTATGACCACCCAGGGCAAAGGCTTTCAGCATTACTTGGTCTGATTGCAAGGCCGACCGTAGTTCAATGATTCGTAGGATACCCGAGAGGACTTGCAGCACCTCGACCCCGACCTTTAGAAAGAATATCAAAGCCAAATGAACCCTTACTCGACAGGATCGAATTCCTTCCACACCGGAAGAATTGGTGTGGGCACGAGACCTCTGATTAAGGTTTTAATTTTTGGGTCCTGTAATAAGGTTTCAAGCCTATGCATTGTAATTTTAGTCATGAGGTTAGTCTCATTTATTTTTGTTTAGTCCTGTACATTGACCAATTGGATCAAGTTGTTTCCTGTATTGTGTCCAGTCCGAGTCTGGGTCCAAGCTGGAGTGGTCTTTGAGTCCAGCTCAACTACTATTGGGCCAAGCCTTGAAGGTCAACATGTTAACCCTAGGGCGCCACTTCACCACCCCATGTGGCACCACTTCACCATCCCATATGGCGCCACCTCATCTTGCCAAGTGGGCGGCACAAGTAGGAGTTTCTTGGGTGCCAAATGGAGACACTTCAAATATCCTTTCCTCTTTTCCCTCCCTCCATCAGGCCACTTACCAAAGTAGGTAGAGCAACCAAGGAAATGTTGAAGACAAAGGCCTTGCTCCAAGCCTCATTTCAAGCTTCTCTCCAAAGAAGGGTGAGTAACCATGGAAAGAGGGAAGACACAAGCCATGAATCTTGCCTTCTTTCCAAATTGAAGGTCAACTTTCCAAGTCCAAGGGAGCCAAATTCCTTCTTCCAAGCCCAAAATCATTGCACGCCCAAATCAAATTCAAGCCTTGGTCGGCCAAGCAGGAGTATTTCAGATTTTTTTTTAATTTCAGAATATTTTTTGGTGCCTCATCGAGAGAAGGAACATATTTTTCATTCAAATTTTGAAAGGGTCTTAAGGTGCCTATATAAAGGACCTTACCCCCTCCTTTGTAATTTTAATGATGATAAATGAAAAGAAAATATTTGAAAGCCTTTCTCTTTGTTAGTTGCCTTCGTTCCTTAAGAACATCGATCTCCATGAGGGAACGCCTTCGCCTTCGGGCGTCGAG
Source organism: Areca catechu (assembly GCA_021397845.1). Lineage (NCBI taxonomy): Eukaryota > Viridiplantae > Streptophyta > Magnoliopsida > Arecales > Arecaceae > Areca > Areca catechu. Next base: position 128,776,209 of record CM038052.1, on the reverse strand, counting down.
AGGTGTGAGGCCTCGAGTTACTCTCTTCCGCAAATCCATCTTACATCTTCGAGTTCAGAGGCCACCGGATGGTCCATCTAGGCACCCAGCAAGAAGACCCCCCAATCAACATCATCTCCACCCTCTCTTCCCTTATTTCTTCCTGATACTTATTGATTCCTAATCCTTCTATTGATTGTTCATAGGTCCTCCAGGTACCATGAATACGGAGTCAGTTCTCCTTGCCTTCGAGACCTTGGATGGAAAGCCGGCACTTCCACGGGGGTTGAAGGCTCGATCATCGAGGCTGCATCTATGAGAGCGAGCGAACTCGACATTGTGCACTTCAGAACTTTAAGGTTTGCAACCCTAGACTCCTAAGGGGTTATTGATCCGAGAGCTATGTCCTACGGGGTTTCTTAATCCCGGGGTCCTCTTCCTATCCTGTTTAGGGACTTACTTACTTTCTTGGATTTCTTTTCATTATAGAATCCTAGATCTTCTTTTGTTTGTCTTCGAGAATCCAAAATCCATATAAAAAAAATTAAAAATTACAAAGAACAAAAATCACCTGCATCATCTCATCCTGGCATCTAGTTTGTCACGCGTCAACTAAAAGATCTCCCCTTCACATTTGAGGGGGAAGTTTCGAGCTCGGTGGATTTCTTTTCCGAACCAGACACCTTCACATTAGCGCTGTCTAGTTGCTCCTGGAGAGCTTCTATTAGGCCCCCCAGGCCTCGGACTAGAACCCTGAAGTCCACCAAGATCCCTCCCTCAGTGCAAGCTGAAGGAGAGGGATCAAAGAAGGAAAACATGAAGGTCAACACCAGAACCATAAGGGTGCTCAGGAAGAAGAAAGGAAGCTTTGCAGAACCCTAGCTCCCTGCACCCGAAGGCCTCTTAAAGGCCACGCAGCCAATCAAAAGTCACCACGTGTTAGCTCCAGGAACCTCCCAATGCTTCAATTTGTGGAACAAGCACCTTGACCCATTTAGGGCATTAATAATCCCTCCATTGGAAAATTGAGCGCAATACCCCATTAATGTAAAGGCATGATTTTTGGGGCATGCCTAGTCAAAGCATTGATGGTGCTGAAGGTATGCCCGCCCATGTCAGCATAGTCGTTACTCCCATCGCTTGAGCGACACATCATTCTCCAGGCTCGGGAGTGGGGGGCATCTGATGTGGCAACATCCACTAATGTGGAGTCTGACATGGCAAAATCTGCTGACATGGAGTCTGACATGGCAACATCCGCTTATGTGGAGCCTACACAGCTGCCAGCCAATGACTGCATGGGTGGGGCCTGCCACCTGGATGCGAACCCTGGGTGGAAGGCTAAGGAGAGACCTCTATTGAGGTCAGCTCCTAGTCGGGGTCGAACTCATGAAGTGAGCCCCCGATTGAGGTCAGCTCCCAACCAGGGTCGTGTTCATGTGACCGAAGTCAGCCCCCTACTGAGGTCAGCTCCCAGCTGGGGTCAAGCCCATACTACCAAAGCGAGCTCCCCGCCTAAGGCCAGCTCCCAGCCATGATCGTGCTTATATTGTTGAAGCGAGCCCTCCACTCGATACCAGTTCCTGGTCGAAGCAGAGCTCAAAAAGTTGGCTCTCCCGGTTGAGGCAGAGTTCAGAAGGCAAGTTCTCCGTCTGAGGCCAGCTCCCAACCAAGGTCGAGCGCATGAGAGAGCCCTCAAACTGAGGTCAGCTCCTGGTCAGGGTCAAGCTCATGCTGCCAAAGGAGGTCCCCCCTTGCGAGGTCTTTCCAAGCCATGCCAAGGCCAGAATTCTAGCCAGTAGCGGAGGAGGGAAAGATCAGCGAGAATTCAAACCTTGGTCCCTGTCTACCTATGATCTCTAAGAAGTGGTGCATGCCCTGCCACCAGTGCATGCCCTGCCACCAGTGCCAGTCCTACAACACGCCGCCGGCATGCTCTGAACAAGGAAAGCCTTATCAAACCCAGGGTCCAGCCATACACCACCACGCCCACCACCGTACGGCCGGGGGATGATGGCCCTCACGGTGCTTGTCCCAGAGTTCCCCCAGAAGGAGAATCCTGTCCAAGCCACAGGCCCTGCAATGCCTGGATGGTCCCTCCAGAAATGGAAAGATCTTGCCATGGCACGGGGCCTAGCGCCTACCCCTCATAAGAAAAACAACACCCCCAATGAAAGGGGGAGACTGGAAAAAAGGAAGAGTACGGGAGAAAGAAGGGGGGGTCGGAAGGTGCAAGGTAAGAAAGGTAAGAGGCAGACTCAGGAAAAGCTGGGAGAGGCAAGTGAGCAAGCCCCCGAGAGCTCAGTGGCCAAGTAGTCGGTCGGAAAACATCCCCGCTCCCCGCTCTCCATTCCTTCCTTCTGCTATTCAGGCATCGTTATCTTGTCCTTTATATTATCTGAATATCTTTATCATGTCACCCCCTGAGGCGAGGGAGTCCCCCAAGTTCTCCATCTCAAAGGTTTTCTATCCCCTCGATTGTCCCACTACTTGATCGTCGAAGTGTCCTCGATGGAATCCCCGGCCTGGGTCTCCTCTATTTTGCAGGTCAAGCAGGCCGAAGGGTCGATGCCCCTGAAGGGGGAGAGTGCTCCCAGCAGGAGGAGGAGGCACCCGATGCGATGGTGACATGCCGGAGCTGCAGGCTATGACGATCTGGGTGGTAATAACAGGAACCACATCCAATTCTATGATGAATTTCTTCATCCAGACTGCTTCCTTAGCGGCTTTATTAGCAACTATATATTTTGTCTCAATGACTGAGTTAGCTATAGTTGGCTATTTGGTACTTTTTCAACTCACTACTCCTCCATTTAGAGTAAAATATACCCTGATATGGATTTATCATCATCTGGATCATATAGGAAACTAGAATCTATATAGCCTTCTAGTTTCAACTCTAATCCACATATATCCAAAAAACATCTTAGTCTTTCTTAGGTATTTAAGAATATTTTTAATAGTTTTCTAATGATCCTCCCCAGGATCAGCCTGGAACCTGCTTTTATGCCTATGGCATAAGCAACATCAGGCCTGGTATATAGCATTTCATATATTATTGATCCAACTACCAAAGCATAAGGGATCTTATTCATCCTATCTCTTTCTTCTGGAGTCTTAGGTAACATCCTTTTAGATAGGCGTATGCCTTGACTCATGGGCAAGTAACCCTTCTTACTTCCCTCCATATTGAATCTCTTCAATATTAAGTCTATGTACCTAGATTAGGATAATCCTAGCATCCTTTTAGATCTATTTCTATAGATCTTTATTCCTAGAATATACGATGCTTCTCCCAAATCCTTCATGGAAAATTGTTTTGACAGCCATGATTTAACTAACTGCATCATTGGAACATCATTTCCAATGATAAGTATGTCATCGACATACAAGACCAAGAAGATAATGGCACTCCCACTTGTCTTCTTATACACGCGGCTCATCCGTATTCTTGATGAAACCAAATTCCTTAATAGTTTCATCGAAACGAATGTTCCACCTCCATGATGCTTGCTTCAATCCATAAATGGATTTTCTAAGCTTACATACTTGGTTTGGTCTCCCACTTGAGACAAAACCCTCTAGCTATGATGTATAGACTTCTTCCTCAAGATTTTCATTAAGGAATGAAGTCCTAACGTTCATCTGCCAGATCTCATAGTCATAGTATGCAGCAATGGCAAGCATAATCCTAATGGACTTGAGCTTAGCAACTGGTGAAAAGGTTTCATCATAATCGATACCATGCTTTTGCTTGAAACCTTTTGCCACCAACCTAGCCTTGTAGGTTTCTATTTGCCCATCTACTCCAATCTTCCTTTTGAAGATCCATGTGCACCCTATTAGGACAATCCCCTCAGGTGGGTCAACCAAGGTCCAAACCTGGTTATCATACATGGAGTCCATTTTGGATTTCATGGCACTTAACCATTTGTTAGAGTCCTTACTCATGATAGCTTCCGTATAGGTCAGTGGATCATCTCCTTCAATGATACTAGTTTCATTATTGTTTTCAATCATAAAACCATATCTTAGAGATGCAGCCCACACTCTCTCTGACCTATGGAGAGGAGGTGTGTGTTGTGGTTGTACTTGATCAACTGATACTTCTGATTGAGGAACTTGAGTTTGTTCATTTTGAACTTCACTCAATTCAATTATTCTCCCATTACCTTCTTCTTGGATAAATTCTTTTTCCAAGAATATGGCATACCTACTAACATAAACCTTTTATTTAGTAGGATGATAGAATAGGTATCCAATACCCTCTTGAGAATAACCAATAAACCTATATTTCTCAGCCCTAGCACTTAGCTTATGTCCAAATTTCTTTTTAACATAAGTTGGACAACCCCAAATTTTAAGATGTTTAAGACTTGGTTTCTTGCCATTCCATAATCATATGGAGTGATAGGTACTGATTTTGATGGTACCATATTTAATACAAATGTAGCAATTTCTAGGGCATATCCCTAGAAGGATATTGGAAGATCTGTGAGCACATCTTGGATCTTACCATGTCAAACAAGGTATGATTCCTCCTTCCTGCTACACCATTTAATTATGGTGTATATGGAGGGGTCCATTCAGAGAGAACACAATTTACCTTAAGACGATTAAGAATTTCACTAGATAAGTATTCTCCTCCTCGGTCAGATCAAAGGATTTTAGTACTTTTTCCAGTTTGTTTCTCAACCATACTTTAATACTCTTTAAATTTATCAAAAGCTTCGGATTTATGTTTCATGAGATACATGTATCCGAACCTAAATAAATCATCAATGAAAGTGATGGAATAAGAGTATCCTCCTTTAGCCTGATTTTGATGAACCCTAACTCCATCATAGTTCCATTGCTCTAACACATAACCCTGATCATAATTTATCAATTATTGATTCATCATACTGCTGCATCTTGTCAAGATTATGATGAACCCCATGGTTAGGGCAATGAAATTAGAGTTATGATAGAGATCATAATGGTGAGACCTAAGTTCCTATAAATCCTAATCTAAAATGTTTCTAGTCATTGAATCATCGATTCGGGGATCGATGTTTCCAAATCATAGGTGGAGAGGGTGGTTAGTTTCATAGCCACTTATGTAGGGACACTAATATAAGGATTTGGGTGCTTATTAGGGTATGACTTCACTGAACTAATCTACCTTGAGAACATTTTATGGAGGTCTTGATACTTATCAAAAGATGGTTCTCATAGTGGGAGTTGTGCAGGTGATCTTTAAACCTGAGATCACCATGGTTCCTTATGCACATAAAGCCATGTTTTGGTTCATACTTACTCATGACAAAGAGTCATGTATGGTGTGTTCTCAGAAATGGAGGATTGTGCATGAAGCATATGAGTGGATCAACAAGGAATCGATCACTCCTAGTAAGAGGACTTATCCCATGTAATCTCTTTGATTGTTGACTTAAAAAATCTTTGATCAAAGCAATATAAGATTAGATAGGGTTTCTAATTTTTATCAATCGAGTCTTAATATCAAATTGAGATTTAAAAGGATTAAGTGCTAGGGTTTAACAATTCTCCATACCCATCACTTATTCGGGATAAAGGGAGATTGAAGGATTGAATTGCACGGTAACTTTTCACTAAAGGGTATTTTGATAAATTTTATCAAATTCTTCATCTTCTAGGTAGGCATGACATGTTGTAAGATGTCAATCATGTCTTGTAGGTTTTTATGGATCAACTTGGAAGGATTCATAAGTCAATTTAGAAATTGGCTTGAATTGGCTAACTTGGATCAGCTCGATTTGACCTAATTAGTTCAATCAGTTTTGATTGAATCAAAACAGCTTAGACCTAGAGCTACTGCTAGCTAGATGTGTAGCCCAAAGGATCACACATGCTAGAAAATTGGCCAAGGAAGTCAACTGGGTTTTATTTAGGGTCATAGGATCCTAATTGTCTGCTAATTAACATACTAGCATATGTTGGCTAGCCCAACTCCTAACCAAATTGGATTTGATCAATTAGCTTGCTATTTGGGCTAACCAATTTAAGTATGACTTAGATTTGGTTGAGTCCTAATTGGGGTAGTAATTATCTACATTTATCTATAATTATTTGGAGCTTTATCCTTGAATTATGGAAGAGTCCAAGTGGGACTGGACACTTGGTGCCAAGCTGGGCATACACCAAGATTAAGGTGCGCGGAGGGACCAAGAGTCCTTCTGCCACTTAATCACCTATTCTAGATAAACACAAGGATCCTCTCCCTTATCTCCATGCCCATTTGGATTGGGCTTGAAGGGTCAAAAGAAGGATTTGGCATGGAATTGGATGGTGCGCACAATGAAGGAATGTGTCCCTTCATATTTGGCATAGATTTAAATTCTAAAAGTCCTTCTATTTGAAGGCTTCTATTTTCTCTGATACATCCCTTGGAATTGCATGCCCCTTAGCCAATTTATGACCGATTGCATGCCACATGGCAAGTGGGAATAATGCAAGAAAAATGAAGAGATATATATATCTCTTCATTTTTCTTGCATTATTCCCACTATATATATATCTCTTGGTGCATGATATGTCATATCAAGATAAGTATTTTCATCCAAGGGACTCCTTCTGCTTGAAGGGTCTTATCAAGGGTTGAAGAAAAGATTTATTAAGCTTCCCCTCACTCTTTATAAATAGGCATCAATAATCTGATGCCAGATTATCCAAAAAAAATATCCAGAAGAAGTACTTTCCATTTTCTCTTCCTTGTCTTAGGACAAAGTTCTCTTTTAAGGCAAGGCTTGTTCTTTTAAGACAAGACTTATCATTTAAGATAAGAGCCTAGGAAGAGATATAGGAGGGATAATCAGATTTTAAGAGAGGATTTAGAGAGGTCTCTGAGTACCCTATAGGAGGGTAGGGTTCTAGCAAAGGGAGAGAAAGAAAGGGTGCCGAGAAGAGACCTAGTCTAATAAGCAAGCTCGATAGGAGTGTTTCCTTGATCTGATTCCATGTGGATCACCTCTGGAGGGCATACACTTGTGTGCCTTATGGAAATTAAAGAGTGTAGTACTTCAGGTATTCCTCTATAACACTAATGTTATGAATTATTAATTATCATAGTCAAGTGGTCCTAGGGTTTAGGGTTTTGGCCAATTAAGGTTTCAATAATGATAATTTTGAAACCTAGTGTTCTGTTGCATCAACCCAAACCCAACATGGTAGATGGATGTAAAAACTATATTCGTTAATGGATATCTCAAGGAAGATATCTATATGGAGCAGTCTTTTGGTTTCACTTCCAGTGATAAGGATCACAAAGTTTGCAAGCTGTGTAGGTCCATTTATAGATTAAAGAAAGCTTCTTGAAGCTAGAACACTCATTTCAATGATATGATCAAATCATTTGATTTTGTTAAGAATGAAGAGCAGCCTTGTGTATACAAGAAGGTTAGTAGGAGGGCTATGATATTCCTTGTATTATACATGGATGACATCCTCATTGAATATGGCATTTCCATGCTAGCTTTGATTAAGAGTTGGTTATCCAAAGAATTTTTCATGAAAGACCTAGGTGAGGCATCTTGTATTTTAGGAATTAAGTTCTATAGAGATAGACCAAATAGGATACTTGGCCTTTTACAAAAAATATACATAGAAGAAGTACTAAAAAGGTTCAGTATGGAGAACTGTAAGAGGGGATTATTATCTCTCAGGCATGGCATTAGTCTCTCCAAGAAGATGTGTCCTAACACACTTGAGAGGATTTAGTGGATGAGCAAGATCCCTTATACTTCGGTAATAGGGGGTCTCATGTATGTCGTATTGTATACATGACCTAATATAGGCCTTGTTATGAGTGTCACTAGTAGGTATCAGTCAAATCCAAATGAAGAGCACTGGATTGCTATGAAAAACATCTTTAAGTACTTGAGAAGAACTAAGGATTTATTCTTGGTCTTTGGAGGAAGTTCTAAGTTCTAGGTACAAGGATACATTGATTCAGACTTTATGTATGGTAGAAGGTCTACTGCAAGATGTGTGTTCCTTTGCAATGATGGTTCTACCATTTGAAAGAGTTCTAAATAATCCATCATTGCTGATTCTACCATAAAGGCTAAATACATCACCACCTTTGAAGTTGCAAAGGAAGTCTTCTGGTAAAAAAAATTATTGTGGAGTTGGAGTGATGCCATCAAATGCCATCCCCCTATACTATGACAACAATGGTACCATAGTCCTTGCTAAGTGTTAGGTTTTAGTAGGAGTAGTGAAAGCATTGGTGTTTAAAAATTTCATTCAAAACACCCTAGCATACTGAAACCCTGATGCCCAAGATACATCTTAACAATACAATCAAAGTACAAAATATAAGAAGAGGGTATTGAGACTTACCTATCTTGCTAAATTTTTTATGGATGCACAAATATGCATCCTCCAATAGTGATCTACACAAGAACTGCACTGAGGACATTGCCCTCGACCAATCTTGCTTCAAGAATTCTAGCCCCTTGAACTCGCATAGCCTCACACTTGAAGTTTAATGCCTCTATTTGATCATCTTGACCAATAGCACACATTCTTAACCATCAAAATACTTCATAGACTTCTTGATTTCCTCTTCTAAGACCTCCATTAGCCTTGATTTTATAGGATTAGCCCTTGTCCTAAAATTACTAGGCTATATTTTAATATGTAGGCTAGATAGTAAGTTGGACAGCACTTTGTCTGAAAGGAAATCCATACAAAATCCTATCTATCATGCCTTATTTATAGAGTCAAAAGGGTGATAATGAAGCATCACAACCTCACTTCAAGTCTATCTAAAAGAGAGTTATCAAATTTGATAAGTCTCTTAGCAGAATGACTCTTTATTAGGCAGATATGGTTCTTTAGGCTTCTCCTCATGCACGTGCAAAGAGAGGGTGTTTCTAGCATCTTTCATTGATCAAAAAATCTAAAAAAATATCAATAGATCTCCATTCAAAATTGATGTAGAATGGGTAAGGAATCTAATCAGAAGACATCTCCTTCCATTTAAAATAGAAGGAAAATTCATGACCCTTTGCATGTCCTAGGATTACTTTGCATGTGCATATGTGAAGAGGTATTTATTTAGGCATCCAATCATTATTAGTTCCTTCCTATATTTGATAAACTAAATCATCACTAATTAATGATTCAAATAAGTGAAGAATCCTAATTTTGTAAGTTGTCCTTTCATTTAAAATCGAAGGAATACTTGGCATCCCTTCAAGCAACCAAAGAGACTCTCATGCATGTAGCTTGGTGAGAGGAGGATTTTTAGGCATTTAAAATTGATCAAAAAAATTCCAAAAAATACCACGTGGAATCCCCTTTTAAAGTGAATTTAGAATGGGAGAAAATCTTGAACAAATAACACCTGTCCTTCTACTTTAAATAGAAGGACTCTCATAACCATTCATGCTCAACCAGAAATCCTTGTGCATGCCAACTCCTTTCCTAGCATTCCACACCCAAAATAAAAGCTAATAAATGCTTTGAAAATAGTGCTGATGTATATGAAGAGCCCTCTTCATGCCACATAGATCTAAAACCCATCAGAGAAGGATTCTTGATCCATTCTCATGCTAAAAGTGCATCATGTGCCCTCCTACAATTTAGGCACCTATTCTATGTGAAGACAACCTATACAAGCAGTCATTCTCTCTGCCTCTACTAAAGTGTTTGTGCCCATTCAAGTCAGATTATGCACTAAGGGAGCTTCATGAAGGAGTTTGTATAAATCACTTGGGGGTAGGTCACTGACCTTTAAGATTCTCTAGCAAGGTTATACTGGTCCACACTGAAAGGATTATGCCCTATAAGCCAATATCTGTATCTCCCAGACCATTGTAAATTGACAAATTAATAAAGGCAATAATTTCTTCATCATTCGCTGTGTCATTATATGATGAACCCATAGATTAGGGCTATGGTTGTAGGGCTATGATGAGATCATACCAGTGAGATCTAAGGCCTTAAAACCCTAATCTAGAATATTCCTAGTCATAGGAATCCTGAGTTGGGGATCAGGGTTTTCGGTAAGACTGGCACATCCTATGTATGCTAAAAAGGGTGACTGCTCTCACAGTCATTTGTGTAGGACACTAATACAAGGATGTGGGTGCTCATTAGAGAATGAGTTCACTGAATAGATCCAGTTTGAGAACATCTAATGGAGCCTTAGCTGCATGTCAATAGATGTTTCACATAGTGGGAGTTGTACAAGTAGTCCTATGACCTGAGACTGCCATAATACCTTATGTACATGAACCCATGCTTTGGTTCAATCTCAATCATGACACTAGGTCATGCACGAGGTTGATGCTGGGTATGGTGAATTGTATATGAAGGTAATGAGTAGGTCAACAAGGAATTGATCACTCCTAGTAGGAGGAGATTGCATCCAGCCAAATTAGGTCAGATGATGATTCAGGAAATCTTTGATCAAAGTACAGATATTAGAAATGATTTCTAATATCGAATTAATTGAATCATTAGTGTATGACTGAGCTGGGAATGAGTATAAACTGGATTTGACATGATTCCATATCCATAGTTATACTCGGGATGCAAGATGATTAAAGGATCGAATTGTACGGGAACTTTCCACTGAAGGGTAGTTTTGGAATTACACCAGAATTTCCATATCTTCCGGGAAGACATGACACGTTGCTAGACGTCAATATTGTCTTGTGGGTTGATCAAATTAAATGGTTTAATTGGATCACTAATTAGGAGGAGTCCTAATTGACTGACTCGAGTTAGCTCGATTTGACCTAAATCGATTAGAATGAGTTCTGATCAGATTAGGTCAACTTGCACTCGGACCCACTGCTGGCTAAGTATGGAACCCAATGGGTCACACACTTAGGACAGATAATCAAGGATTTAATTTGGAATTAAATCTCGTTTGCAGATGAACACACTAGCATGTGTTGCAAACCATGGCTTCTACTTGAATCGGATTCGAGTTAGGGTTCCGATTTGGTCTTTTTAGATCCAAATTCATTCCGGTTTGAATCTAATTGAAGATTCAAAATGTTGGGCTAACAGTAGGCTAGCAATTGGGCTAACCTAAGAGGCTAAACCCCTTTCCCACATCGCCTAAAACCCCTCCCCTTCTCTTCCCACGCGCGCGCACAAGGAGAAGAGTCCACACGCGCGTGGACTCTCTCCAAGTCGCGTCTTTGCATGAAAAGAAAGAAGAGACCGGCGTCTTTGGCTGATGAGGCATGGATCAGAGTCCACCTAGGCGTGGACTCTTCAAAAATTGGAATTACCGTGAAAAGAAAGAAAAAACACCGAAGGGGCGCGACTCTTCTTTCTGCGCGCGCCCTTCTGAGTTTTTCACGGTCCTTCTTCGCGTCTTCCCTTCCCAAAGGCCGTGAGATTAATCCCAAGGGCCGTGAGATAAAGAGAGAAGATGTGAGAGAGAGAGAGGGACGTGAGAGGATGTTTCAGATGAGAAGGCGCCTCTCTGTCGCCTATTTAAGAAGAAGGCTTCACCGTAAAATTTTTCCAGATTTTCTACGGCGAAGCCTTGCTTCTCTTTCCTTCTCCCTCTCCAGAAGATTGTTTCCCCCTCCTCTCTTTCCTCTTTGATTCCTTTACAGAGCCTAGGCTCTGTCGAATCTCAGAACAGAAGGAGAGTCAGAGAGAGAAACTCTCCGACGGTAAAGGAAGAAGGCGCCTCTTATCTTTCTTTCTTACATTAAGACAATTTTGTCTTAATTTTCTTCTCCCTCCAAGACAAGCCTTGTCTCATTTTAGGACAAGGGCTTATTCTTAAGACAAGAGTGTCTTAAGGGGCCAAAGTTGCTAAAAACTAGGAGAAGAGTAAGAGAGAAGGTTTAGTCCCCGTTTGGCTAGAGGAGTCCTAGCCAATAGCCCATATATCAAGTTCTTGGGGTAGAACTTGATTGGAAGGAACCCAATTGAGGAGTCACTGTCTTGATCATCTGCCCGTGTGGATCACCATCGGAGGGCGGACAAGTGGACGCCTGGTGTGTTCAAAAGGTTACTCAATTGGAGTTTATTTCTACATCAGATTGGATATAGCGATCTGAGGTTAGTATCTAAACTATGTTTAAATTTGGACATGCATGTAGTCATAACTTTTAATTGCTAATAAGGAGATTTGGGATTAGGGTTTGGACCTGATTTCATAAAATTTTGAAATCCACACTTCCGCACTGGTTCCCGAACCCAACAGTGGTATCAGAGCCTCCTTATTAAGATTAAAACTTATGCAGTTCAATTCGTGATGTAGTATCAGTTTAAAGTTTTTATATTGATGCACAATATTGGACATGCATTGATGATTGAACATGAGTTTGATGATTGCCACCAGTTAGGGTTTTTCACTGAAACCCTAATTGTCTTAGATATATGATTAGCCCTGGAGCCATCATACTGAAATAAGGTTGCCCTGGCATAATGGTGTATCCATTATGTGGTAAATGGTTGTCCTAGTATGATGGCACACATTTCACATATTTGCTTAGTTTAAAGCATGTATTAATATATGTGATAGTTTTTAATTGAATGTGCTGGCATTGCATGAACCCCTCTTAAAATTATATTAAGTGGTAGTATAGTTAACCGATAAGCATTATTAGTCATGATGGATAATTAGTCATTTCGGTGTCTAGAAAGGTGGTTCTGGGAAGGTAAAGGGAATCGTGGTTTTTAATTGGTTCCGTTGACTGACCTGGCCAATTTTAAATTGGTGTCTAGAAAAGCAACGGGGGGACCCCACATCTCTTCCACTAGCCTGGCCGATCTGATTGATTTAATTCGTGACTAACATGCTTGGTGTTAAAATACTATTATTGGCCTTCCTTCATGATAGGTCATTATTGTGTTACGATCTATACTAGGTTTGTTGTGTACACACAAGACCTAATATGGTGACTAACACAATTTTGGCCTAATACAATTATTTGTTTATGGCATGATTTAATGTAATATTTTGTTGTGTACACACAAGGGTATTACTATTAAAGTCATGACTATATGGCAATGAAGGGTCTTACTTAACTAAAATATTATAGTTTGTTGTGTATACACAAGGCTATTAATATTTTAGAGGCCGGATAAGTTGAGAATTGTACGGGTTACAATTGGAAAGAGTTTTCCTACCTATGAACTTATATAAGATTTGTTGTGTACACACAAGGTCTTTATAAGGGATTGGGATCTCAACCCCACTAAGAAAAACTAATTAGGGTTTTCTCGATCATCGTATAGAGGGTTATGATGCTCGATAAAATAGTGGGAGACATAATTAAATTAAAGTCCTAATTTAATCATGTATTATCATTTCATGGTTGTTTGCTTATGCATTGTTCTTTGTTTAAATGTAGATAAATGGCCTCTTCACTCTCACTCCGTAGTATTTTAGATGCCAACAAATTGACTGGGCCTAATTATGTTGATTGGCTGAGAAATTTAAAAATAGTACTCAGTCAAGAAAGAATTTCCTATATTCTTGATACCCCAATTTTGGAACCACCAAGGGAAGATGCCTCGCAAGAGGAGAAGACCACATATAATATGTGGCAAAATGACTCACTTACTGTCAAGTGTGTTATGCTTGCCTCTATGACTAATGAGTTGCAGAGGCAGCATGACAGCATGGATACTAACTCCATACTGCTCAATTTAAAAGAGCTTTATGGAGAACACAGTAGAACTGCTAGATATGAAATATCTAAGCAGTTGTTCCGTGCAAGGATGACAGAAGGTACATCAGTACAAGACCATGTATTAAAGGTAATTGATCTAATCACTCGATTAGGTCAATTAGGTTTTGTAATGGATGGGGAGTTGAATCAAGACTTGATCTTGCAATCACTCCCAGAGTCATTTTCACAGTTTGTTCTTAATTACCATATGAACAAACTTAATTCTTCCTTGCCTGAGCTGTTGAATATGTTGAAGACAGCAGAGAGCCATGTAAAGAAAAATAAGGCTCCAGTTCTTCTTGTGGATAAGAAGAAGACAGGCAAAAGGGGTTCCAGTAAGAGGATGAATCCCAAAGGGGGCATTAAGAAGAAGAAAGGAAAGAAGGCCTCCGGACAGATGACCTGCTTTCATTGTGGCAAGCCGGGTCATTGGAAAAGGAACTGCAAGATTTACCTTGCAAGTGTGAAGCCTGGTGCATCAGAGGCACCAAAAGGTATGAAAGAAGTTCATACTATTTTGTCATTGGATTCTTCCATTTCAAATACTTGGGTGTTGGATACCGCCTGTGGTCATAACATCTGCAAATCATTGCAGGGACTTCAGGGGCTTAAAGTATTGAAGGAAGGTAACTTTGAGCTCTACGGTGCTGGAGGGGACCCCATCCAAGCAGAAGCTGTAGGGACTTATGTTTTGAAGTTACCTTCAGGGAAGATCTTGGAGCTAAGGAATTGTTACTATATGCCAAAAATCATTAGAAATATCATATCTGTAACCTTGTTACTTAAACAAGGATATACTATGAATGTAATAAGCAGTGGCTGCTCAATTTCTTTATCTAATGAAATTATATGTTATGGCATATTCTGCAATGGTCTCTTAACTCTTTCCACTAATGACAATATTTTTCATGTTTCTAACAAACGGAAAAGAGATGATGTTAACAATACCTTACTTTGGCATTGTCGACTTGGACATATTAGTGAGACTAGGATTAACAAGTTGTACAAAGAAAATTTCTTTGATCCTTATGACTATGAGTCATTAGGAACTTGTGAATCATGTCTCATGGGTAAGATGACCAAGACTCCATTTAGTGGACATGGAGAAAAGACAAAAGAGTTATTAGGACTCATACACACAGATGTATGTGGGCCTATGACAACTCAAGCCTATGGTGGATACTCATACTTCATCACATTTACTGATGATTTTTCAAGGTATGGATTTGTGTATCTAATGAAACATAAGTCCGATGCTTTTGAAAATTTTTAGAGTATCAAAGTATGGTAGAGAAACAGACAGGAAAAAGTGTAAAGATCCTCCGATCAGATAGAGGAGGTGAGTACTTATCCACTGAGTTTCTTGATCACCTTAAAGATAAGGGGATCATCTCTGAATGGACTCCTCCTTACACACCATAATTAAATGGTGTTGCTGAAAGGAGGAATCGTACTTTATTGGATATGGTACGGTCCATGATGTGCTTCACGGAGTTACCTTTTACTTTCTGGGGATATTCTTTGGAAACAGCAACTTATATCTTGAATAGAGTACCATCTAAAACTGTCTCTAGCACTCCATATGAATTATGGAGAAGTAAGAAGCCCAATCTTAAGTATATTAAGATATGGGGATGTCCAGCCTATGTAAAAAAAATTTTGGACATAAACTAGATGCTAGAGCAGACAAATGTCTATTTATCGGATATCCTAGAGATAGTATAGGATATGTGTTCGACCACCCTACTGAACAAAAGGTTTTGGTCAGTAGGCATGCCACTTTTATGGAAAAGGAATTTATCCTACAAAAGGGCACTGGTAGAAATATCGAACTTAATGAGATTCAACAAATAGACACTTCTCAGTCAAGTAACAACATAGTTAATATAGAACCTGAACACACTCCTATCCGTAGGTCTGACAGGGTGCGACAGGCACCTGAGAGGTATGGGTTCATAATTGAAAATAATGAAGCCCAAATCATTCAAAATGATGAGCCTCTAACCTATACGGAAGCAGTCATGAGTAGAGACTCAGACAAATGGCTGGAAGCCATGAGATCCGAGATGGACTCCATGTATGTCAACCAAGTATGGTCTTTGGTTGATGCACCAGAGGGTATTAACCCTATTGGGTGTAAATGGGTCTATAAAAGGAAGATTGGGGCAGATGGCCAAGTTGAAACTTATAAAGCCAGATTGGTGGCTAAGGGTTTCAGACAAAAACAGGGAATAGATTATGATGAAACATTTTCCCCTGTTGCCATGCTCAAATCTATTCGGATTATGCTTGCTTTAGCAGCATATCATGATTATGAGATCTGGCAAATGGATGTAAAAACTGCATTCCTCAATGGTTTCCTTGAGGAAGAGGTTTATATGTCACAACCAGAAGGTTTTGTCTTGGAGACTAAACCTAATCAGGTATGTAGGCTAAAGAAATCCATTTATGGATTAAAGCAAGCATCCAGGAGTTGGAACATCCGATTTGATAAAACAGTCAAAGAATTTGATTTTTTCAAAAATGAGGATGAACCTTGTGTGTACAAGAAGACTAGTGGGAGTGCCATAGTTTTCTTAGTTCTATATGTTGATGATATACTTCTTATTGGGAATGATATCCCAATGTTACAATCAGTCAAAGTGTGGTTATCGAAACAGTTTTCCATGAAAGACTTGGGAGAAGCATCCTATATACTGGGTATAAAGATCTATAGAGAAAGATCAAGAAGGATGCTTGGCTTGTCCCAGTCTAGGTACATTGACCAGGTGCTAAAGAGATTTAGCATGGAGGAAAGTAAAAGAG
Organism: Areca catechu; assembly: GCA_021397845.1. Taxonomy (NCBI): domain Eukaryota; kingdom Viridiplantae; phylum Streptophyta; class Magnoliopsida; order Arecales; family Arecaceae; genus Areca; species Areca catechu. The sequence continues at coordinate 128,759,746 of CM038052.1, read as the reverse complement.
GTTACTTACCTATTGGTCATGGCATACGTCTTTCTAAGAGGATGTCTCCTAAGACACCTGAAGAAAGAAATAGAATGAATTCTATACCTTATGCTTCGGCTATAGGGTCGATTATGTATGCTATGTTATGTACCAGGCCTGATGTGGCATATGCCTTGGGTGTAGCCAGTAGATTTCAGGCTGATCCAGGAGAGGATCACTGGAAGGCTGTGAAAAATATTCTTAAGTACCTGAGAAGGACTAAGGATATTTTCTTATATACGGAGGATCTGATCTTAAACTAGAAGCCTATTCAGACTCTAGTTTTCAATCAGACCCAGATGATAGTAAATCCATTTCAGGGTATGTCTTTACCTTGAATGGTGGAGCAGTAAGTTGGAAGAGCACTAAATAGCAGACTGTAGCTGACTCAACTACCGAGGCAGAGTACATAGCTATCAGTGAAGCCGCCAAGGAAGCTGTCTGGATGAAGAAATTCATCACAGAGTTGGGAGTAGTTCCTGAGATTGAGAACCCGGTGCCACTCTATTGTGATAACACTGGAGCAGTTGCTCAAGCTAAGGAACCGAGAGCCCATCACAAGTCCAAGCACATTCTGAGACGCTTCCATCTTGTCCGAGAGATAATCGAAAGACAAGAAGTCTGCATCAATAGAGTAGATACAAAGAACAACATAGCAGACCCGTTCACTAAGGCTCTACCACAGCGGGAGTTTGATCGCCACCTCGATTGTATGGGGTTAAAGAATAAGAGCGATTGGCTTTAGTGCAAGTGGGAGATTGAAAGGATTATGCCCTATAAGCCAATATCTGTATCTCCCAGACCATTGTAAATTGACAAATTAATAAAGGCAATAATTTCTTCATCATTCGCTGTGTCATTATATGATGAACCCCATAGATTAGGGCTATGGTTGTAGGGCTATGATGAGATCATACCAGTGAGATCTAAGGCCTTAAAACCCTAATCTAGAATATTCCTAGTCATAGGAACCCTGAGTTGGGGATCAGGGTTTCCGGTAAGACTGGCACATCCTATGTATGCTAAAAAGGGTGACTGCTCTCACAGTCATTTGTGTAGGACACTAATACAAGGATGTGGGTGCTCATTAGAGAATGAGTTCACTGAATAGATCCAGTTTGAGAACATCTAATGGAGTCTTAGCTGCATGTCAATAGATGTTTCACATAGTGGGAGTTGTACAAGTAGTCCTATGACCTGAGACTGCCATAATACCTTATGTACATGAACCCATGCTTTGGTTCAATCTCAATCATGACACTGGGTCATGCACGAGGTTGATGCTGGGTATGGTGAATTGTATATGAAGGTAATGAGTAGGTCAACAAGGAATTGATCACTCCTAGTAGGAGGAGATTGCATCCAGCCAAATTAGGTCAGATGATGATTCAGGAAATCTTTGATCAAAGTACAGATATTAGAAATGATTTCTAATATCGAATTAATTGAATCATTAGTGTATGACTGAGCTGGGAATGAGTATAAACTGGATTTGACATGATTCCATATCCATAGTTATACTCGGGATGCAAGATGATTAAAGGATCGAATTGTACGGGAACTTTCCACTGAAGGATAGTTTTGGAATTACACCAGAATTTCCATATCTTCCGGGAAGACATGACACGTTGCTAGACGTCAATCTTGTCTTGTGGGTTGATCAAATTAAATGGTTTAATTGGATCACTAATTAGGAGGAGTCATAATTGACTGACTCGAGTTAGCTAGATTTGACCTAAATCGATTAGAATGAGTTCTGATCAGATTAGGTCAACTTGCACTCGGACCCACTGCTGGCTAAGTATGGAACCCAATGGGTCACACACTTAGGACAGATAATCAAGGATTTAATTTGGAATTAAATCTCGTTTGCAGATGAACACACTAGCATGTGTTGCAAACCATGGCTTCTACTTGAATCGGATTCGAGTTAGGGTTCCGATTTGGTCTTTTTTAGATCCAAATTCATTCCGGTTTGAATCTAATTGAAGATTCAAAATGTTGGGCTAACAGTAGGCTAGCAATTGGGCTAACCTAAGAGGCTAAACCCCTTTCCCACATCGCCTAAAACCCCTCACCTTCTCTTCCCACGCGCGCGCACAAGGAGAAGAGTCCACACGCGCGTGGACTCTCTCCAAGTCGCGTCTTTGCGTGAAAAGAAAGAAGAGACCGACGTCTTTTGGCTGATGAGGCATGGATCAGAGTCCACCTAGGCGTGGACTCTTCAAAAATTGGAATTACCGTGAAAAGAAAGAAAAAACACCGAAGGGGCGCGACTCTTCTTTCTGCGCGCGCCCTTCTGAGTTTTTCACGGTCCTTCTTCGCGTCTTCCCATCCCAAAGGCCGTGAGATTAATCCCAAGGGCTGTGATATAAAGAGAGAAGACGTGAGAAGAGAGAGAGGGATGTGAGAGGATGTTTTCAGATGAGAAGGCGCCTCTCTGTCGCCTATTTAAGAAGAAGGCTTCACCGTAAAATTTTATTCCAGATTTTCTACGGCGAAGCCTTGCTTCTCTTTCCTTCTCCCTCTCCAGAAGATTGTTTCCCCCTCCTCTCTTTCCTCTTTGATTCCTTTACAGAGCCTAGGCTCTGTCGAATCTCAGAACAGAAGGAGAGTCAGAGAGAGAAACTCTCCGACGGTAAAGGAAGAAGGCGCCTCTTATCTTTCTTTCTTACATTAAGACAATTTTTGTTTTAATTTTTTTCTCCCTCCAAGACAAGCCTTGTCTCATTTTAGGACAAGGGCTTATTCTTAAGACAAGAGTGTCTTAAGGGGCCAAAGTTGCTAAAAACTAGGAGAAGAGTAAGAGAGAAGGTTTAGTCCCCGTTTGGCTAGAGGAGTCCTAGCCAATAGCCCATATATCAAGTTCTTGGGGTAGAACTTGATTGGAAGGAACCCAATTGAGGAGTCACTGTCTTGATCATCTGCCCGTGTGGATCACCATCGGAGGGCGGACAAGTGGACGCCTGGTGTGTTCAAAAGGTTACTCAATTTGGAGTTTATTTCTACATCAGATTGGATATAGCGATCTGAGGTTAGTATCTAAACTATGTTTAAATTTGGACATGCATGTAGTCATAAGTTTTAATTGCTAATAAGGAGATTTTGGGATTAGGGTTCGGACCTGATTTCATAAAATTTTGAAATCCACACTTCCGCACTGGTTCCCGAACCCAACACACACGCAGCAAGAAGCATCCAAGTTTGTATGGAAGTGTGATTGTTGCTAGGGAAATACCATTATCCAACAATGATTGGTAGCACCTTTAATACCAATCAATTCTCTTTGGTCTTTTGCCCAATGGAGAATGGACATCCTTGGCCCGTTTCCTTAAGCACTAGATCAGTGAAAACTTCTTCTGGTGGTCATCATTACTTCACTAAATGGATGGAAGCCAAGCCTCTAACTCGCATCACTGAAGCTAGAGTGAAGGATTTCATTTGGAAATCCCTTATTTGCTAATTTGGTCTTCCTAAAGCCCTAATTACAAACAATGGCAGGTAATTTAGTGGTGCATAGCTTCATGAGTTCCATCAAGAATATGGGATTATGCATCACTTTACATCAATGGGAAATTCTTAGGCTAATAGAGAAGTTAAAGTGACTAAAAAAACCCTTCTACATGGTACGAAGACCAGATTGGATCAAGTGAAGCGATATTGGTTTGATGAGTTGAAAGAATAGTATTGTTAACCCTTGAGTGATTTTGATGATAACAAAATATTGTAGCATGCATTTGTCTTACTAACAACTCTTCAAGTGAATTACAAGTTTTTGTAGGATGATCTTAATGCCCAATTGCAACTCCTACAACCTTATTATTTGTTTTGTGTTGTGTTGTAAATGTTTCATGTAAAGAAGAACCCAAAGAAAGATTGATGTAATTTTCACGAAAAAGGGTTACTTCTAAGTGTTTTTCAAGCTTAATTTCTTTAGAATTTGTTATTAGTTGAGTTAGGAAGAGTTTTAAGTGTTGAAAAGTTGCTGGATGAATTCTGGAGAAGAGTTAAAGTTTTTATTAAAGATTCACTCGAGCCGACTCACGTGAAGAGAGCCAACTCTAATCCATGGCACACTTGAAGGATTCTGGCATGCAGAGATCTGAGTCAACTTGTCTAGAGCATCATTTCTTGAATCAGATAGGTGAGCCAACCTGAAGGCAGTCCAAGCCGACTCAACCATTTAGTTAGGCATCCTAGTCAACCCTTCAGGCATTCGAGCCGACTCCTCCAGAGTTTAGAAAAAATTAGTTCTGAGAGAACAGCCAGGCGAGCTAACTCGACTGAGATGAGTCGACTCAACTAGAGTGAGGAATCATCGACACTGAGGATTCGAGCTGACTCGATTATGGCAAGCCGACTCGACCAGAGTGAAGAATCAACTCTCTAAGAATCTGAGTCGACTCGAACGTTGATTCCAGGCAGGTAACGACTAGTTCCATAACTTCATTTTTGAATTGAAAAAGTACTCCAATGATCAAATATCATGTCCCAACAGTCTACAATGACTATATCCATCCAAGAAGAGTACAAGAGCTTATAATTGAGGGATTTGGACAACCTTTGAAGAAGCTAATGCTTAATTGAACATTAAAAGAGCTTGTGAGCAAGAAAGCACAAAAGGAACATTCAAGTCAGCCTTCAAGTCTTTACTACCTCCTACCAGAAACTTGAAGCACTTATTGAAGAAGAAGAGGAAGCCATTGAAGTGCATTAAAGCCCATTTATGAAGGCTTCTCTTACGCTACAACTGCAACCATCAGACAACTTGGGTTTGTCATTAGTTGCTTTCTTTCTTTAACTCTTTGTGAGTTTATGGGTTATTGGTGAGCCCGATTTAAAAACCAAGTTGGGTTGTTAGTGATTCCATTTTAAAACTAATAGTGTATGGGTTTTTGGTGAGCCAGGTCAAAACCAAGGTTAGATTCTTGGAGATCCTGTTCAAAACCAAGTGTTGGGTTTTTGGTGAGCCCGGTTGAAAAATCAAGTTGGGTTTTGGATTGTGAGCCCGGTAAAACAATCCAACTATATTCCAGTAGTAAATATAGTGAAAATCACAAATAGTATCTTGGATAGTAGACATAGGAGCGAGGGTGCTCCGAACCACATAAATTTATTGTGTTTGCATAATGCTTTTTCTGTTTGCATTTGCTTCCGCTCTGAATTATTTGAAACATAGCACCTACCACTAAAGTAGATTTAAAAAGAGAACATATCTGATTAATTTTTTAAATTTCCAATTCTCCCCCCTCTTGGAAAAGCCACTTGGGCAACAACTGTATCAGAGCAGAGTCTCTGAACTTATTAGAGTAAAGATTAATGCTCATCCCAAGAGTACTTCCTTGGCCGAAGGCCAACTAATAGACCTCCACTATTCACTGGCATGAATTATTCTTACTAGAAAGCTCGAATGAAGATATACATTCAAGCTATTGATTTTCAGTTATGGAAGGTCATTCTTAAGGGTCCACAAATACCCATGATTAAAGTTGATGGCGTGGATTCCCAAAACCTGAAGAGGATTGGGATGAACAAGACATGAAAATGGGGGAACTGAATGCCAAAGCCATGAACTTACTATATTATGCTTTAGATGCAAATGAGTTCAACCAAATTTCTATTTTCTCATCTGTAAAAGAAATCTGGGATAAACTCGAAGTGACCCATGAAGGAACTTTCTAAGTGAAGACCTCCAAAATCAATCTTCTAGTACATAGCTATGAATTATTTAAGATGGAGCAAACTGAAACTATCTCTGTCATGTTTTCATGGTTTACAAATATTATTAATGGTTTAAAAAGTCTTGGCAGGATTTATTCTAATGCTGATTTAGTACAGAAGATTCTAAGATCACTTCCAGACAAAAGGGATCCCAAAGTAACTGCCATCCAGGAAGCAAAAGATCTAAACACACTAACACTGGGTGAACTATTGGGTTCTCTCATCACTCATGAACTGGCCATGCAGCAAAGAAATGAAGATGATCAGAAAAAGAAGAAAACAATTGCCTTCAAAGCTACATCAGAATCTAAGAAACAAGATGAGGAATCGGAAGATGAATGCTCCTCCTTCGAAGATGACTTAGAGGATGAAGATATCGCTATGGTCATGAGGATCTAGAAGATTTATGGAAAAAAAGAAAGGAAGATACTTCAAAAAGTTTCACAAGAGAGGTGAACACAATAAGGACAAGGAAAGAGAAAAAGAGAAGGAACAAATGTCCACATGCTATAAGTGTAAGAAACTAGGGCATATCTATCCCGATTGTCCTTTATTAAAGAAAATATTGAAGAAGAAGAAAATGAAAGTGATGGTTACAACTTGGAGTGACAGTGAGGAGTCAACTTCAACAAAAGAAGAAGAGACCACAAAAACTGCCAATCTATATCTTATAGGTTCAAAGATGAGGTAATATCTCCTGAACCTCAAGCTAAATTTACTTTCGATGAACTGAATTCTGTATTCCATGATTTACTTTCTGAATTTAAAAAGGCTGGTACAAAAATTAGAGCTTTAAAGAACATTAATGATTCTTTAGTAAAAGAAAAGGAAGAGATTTCAAAAAAGAATAAATTATTGCAAAAGGAATTAACTGTCTTTTTTGAAAACAACAAAGCTTTAGAAATTGAGAAAAATCTATATCTTGAGAAAAACAAAGCTTTTGTTGATGAAAATTCTGATTTGAGTAAGTCTTACCTTAAGTTCAAATAAGCTTGAGTTAAATTTGAAAGAGCAAAGAATTTCAAGTAACAAGGCTGGAATTGGTTTTAATTTTTTGAATTCAAATGGAATTTTAACTACTAGATTTGTATCTTCAAAAGTATTTGTACCAAAATCTATTTCTCAAAATGCTTTTGTGTCCATGCTTCTACATCTGCATCACTTGCTTCTACATCTAGAACTTCAAAGTTTACATCTTTTCAAAATACTAGAATTATTTGTTATGCATGTCATGGGGTTGGACATAAATTTTTCCACTGCAATCTATTAAAGAAAAATGGAAATGGAAAGAATAAAATTAGAAAGATTTGGGTTCCCAAAGGAACCACCTCTGCTAACCTGCAAGGATCCAAGTTAGCTTGGATACCTAAAAGAACTTCTTGATTGTTTTGCAGGAATGTCTTGTAGCCCAAAAAATGAAGAAAAGATGAAATCTCGATAGTGGCTGTTCAAGATATATGATGGGTGACAAGGATCAATTCATCATCCTAGAGATGAAAGAAGGAGGTTTGGTGATCTTTGGAGATAATGACAAGAGAAAAATAATCAGTATTGGTAAGATCAAATTAACCCCCTCTACTTTTATTGAAAATGTATTGCTAGTAGTCAAATTGAAGCATAAATTGTTAAGTATTAGTCAATTATGTGATAAAGGCTTCAAGGTTGTCTTTGAATCATTTATGTGTATAGTAACAAACTCACTTTATTCTAGCAACAAATTCATTGGACATAGACTTGAAATTATTTATGTGGTAAATTTGAATGATCTAGCCATGTCTAGTAGTTCCAGTCTAGTAGCAATGAATGCTAAGACCAAGGTGTTTTGTTTACTTTGGCATAGACAATTAGGTAATGCTAGCATGCATACTATTGCCAAATTGATTTCCAAAAATCTTGTTAGAGGTTTACCTAAATTTAAAGTAGATTTTGAACATGTTTACGATGCTTGCAAAATGGGCAAACAAACTAAGGAAAGTTTTAAATCCAAAAATATGATTTTAATTTCTAGACCCCTTGATCTACTTTACATGTACTTATTCGAACCAACTAGAACCACAAGCCTAGGCAGTATGAAATATGCTTTTGTGATAGTAGATGATTTTTCAAGATTTACTTGGATCTTGTATGGCCCGAACAATGTTATGTAAAGGCAATCTTCCAAGGTACTTTTGGGTAGAAGTGGTAAACACTGCTTGTTATATTTTGAATAATATTTTGATTTGTTCAATTTTAAAGAAAACCCCTTATGAGCTTTGGAATGAAAAGAAACCAAATATTAATTATTTTCATGTTTTTGGTTTTAAATGCTTTGTGCTGAATAATGAAAAGGATAATCTAGGAAAATTTGATGCTAAATCTGATGAAGCAATTTTCTTGGTAATTTAATATATAGCAAAGCATATAGAGTATTTAATAAAAGAACATGGAAGAATCAGTACATGTTATATTTAATGAAACTAACCTCTCACCTTCAAAGAAAGAAGAATGCATAGATAATGATGCAGGTACACTTCAAAAGGAAATGGAAGATATGAGCATTCAAGAGAGACCAACTCAAGAAGGAGAAGAAATGGTAAGTAAAGACTATGCTGATCTACCAAGAGAATGGAGGTATGTAACTTCTCATCCAAGAAATTTAATCATTGGTAATCCCTCTCAAAGTGTTAGGACTAGGTCATCACATAGAGATGCACATGTTTACCTAGCTTTTGTATCACAAAGAGAGCCATATAGTTTAGAAGAAGCTGAAAATGACCCAAATTAGATGATGGCCATGCATGAAGAACTAAACTAGTTTGATAGAAATAATATGTGGATTTTAGTTGATAGACCTTTAGACCATCCCATTATAGGAACCAAATGGGTCTATAATAATAAACTAGATGAACAAGGTAATGTAGTTAGAAACAAAGATAGATTAGTAGCCAAAGGGTACAACCAAGAGGAAGGAATAGATTTTGATGAAACCTATGCACCCGTAGCAAGACTAGAGGTGGTGGGGGCACCAGGATCCGACATAGATTACTGGACCATATCTGGTTTACTGATTAGTTTTTTTCTTGAACCCTTAATAATGTGTCAAGTTTTGTAATCAAGTTAGTCTAGTTGAGAGTTGAGTCCTGTAATAAGTTGAGCTATCTCAACCTCAATCCAATTGAGTCCTGTAAGTCTAGTACAAGTTATGTTATAAGTCCATGTCAAGTACCAATTTCATACAAGAGAAGGATCTCCAAAGTAGAAGCCCATGAAGTCTCTCGACATAAAGATTCCAGGCATATTCTTCTTCCAGGCACCCCAGCCTATAAGTTCTTCAAGTCCCAAAAGCCCATGGTAACCCAGGCTTTCACAAGTCCACTTCTAAGTAGGAGCCCTAGGTTTCCAGCCCACCAGGGGACATGCATCAAAGCCCAAGCGCCACTCATTGGAGCCCGCCCAAGTCCTACTCAAGCCCATGCGCCAAGCCAAGCTTTGAAGGTCGCTAAGCCCAATAGGAGGCCGCCCCTTGCTGCCCAAGGTCCAAGCCCAAGAGTTGATGGAGTCCAAGCCTAAGTGAAGCACCTTTGATCAAGTCCAAGGAAGTGAGAAATCCATATCAAACAAGGAGATCTAGTTTTATTTTCACTCAAATTGTATACTCCTAGTTTTAAGCCAATTTATAATCCCTCTCCCACTCAACTTTGTAATTCAATCCTAACAAGGAGAGGACTTGGGGAACATCTATAATTATGCCACCCCTCCCCCTCTTGTAAGCAACTTTTATTCATGAATCAAAACTCTGGTGAAATTTTGTCTTAAGCTTGTGTTCTTTTGTGTGTGAGTGTGAGTTTGACTTTTGAACCCTAATCCACCCAATCCATAGCCACCCAAAGCCTTCTTCATATAAACCCTAACATGCCAAGGAGAAGAAGCCCTAAGCCATCCATCAGCAAGAGGCCTTCTTCCCTCTCTAGCTGCCAGCAACAGAAACCCTAATTCCCTTTTTTCCCAAACCCTAGTTCTTTTCTTTGTTTCTTATTTGTTCCCTTGCTAACCTCTGATGCTTGTAGGATCCCCGAGATATTCACCTCCAAAGAGGAGGCCCTCTTTGCCTCTAGGACCGATCCCAGATAGCTGCCCGAACTAAGGAACTAAAGGCTTGTCTTCCAGGCGACAATCTTGAGTGCTGTGTGACCCCGGCTTTGAACAGATCTTCGAATCGGTGCTTGGTACAATCCTTCTCCCTCCTAATTTTTGATTTGTTGAAGGTATGCTATCCTAACTAGGAGTTTTTCAATTCTCAAGATCTTTCCTTTATTATTTTGACATGAGTTCATATGCAGGTAGGTTTGATCTTTTCATTGCTTGTTTACCTGCTAACCTTTACTTGATTTAGGGACTTTAGCCTGCAAATTAAAATTCTAAAAAATTACAAAAAAAACTAGTTTCTATTTTCCTGCATTCATATCAGTTTTAGGTTCATCCTACATTAGTTTGGTATCAAAGCTAGTTTAGTATAGCTTGCATCTTCAACAAAAAAATCGTAAAACATTCATCTCTGTTTTCAGTATCTTGTCATATGCAGTAAGGGTCTGATTTTTGGTCTATTTCATCAACATAGAAATTTTATTTTTTATTAAAACTTGCACTAAATACTCTATATTTAGTCTTGATAATTATCATAATTCTTAATTATTTTTACCAAAATAAAAAAATATAAAAATTTTTGCACCTTAGAAACTCTAATAGAAATCCTGAACTTATGCACACAAACTGAAAACCCTAGGTTTTGCATCATCATCCGAATTTTGCTCTACATGATATTTAGTGGGGATCATCTGCACTATTCATACTCTGTCATAAAATTTTTTATTTTTTTCTGTACCAAAAATCGAACCAAATTCTGCATCGAATCAAACCCTAATTTCTATTCTGCATACTTGACCTAACCAAATTTAATCAACTTCCAAACCCTACCTTACCCAAGCCCAAATTTTGTTTGCTAACTTAACCCACTTAAACTTAATTTGCCATCTCATAAAAGATAAAAAAAATATTTTATTTTTTGATTGTTATTAGATTGCATTAGGGCTCATAGTGTGTTCATCATCTCATTTAATCAATCTTAAGGGCAATTTCCTCTCTTAGATCTGGGCAAGATTTCATCACCTGTCCTAGGCTCAAAACAACCATCCAGCATCAGAACCCATGCCTTAACTAAAATCAACTAGCAACCTAATTATTCTAGAGAGCTTAGGAACACCAACAGGTCAGGCCCAAATTGTGTGGGCCAATTAGTGCACCTAATTCCCCAGCTATTACTGAAAACTGGTGTCTAAGGCTAGAGGTCCAAAGGCAAATGCCCTAAGTGGACTGGTGGTTTTAAATTAGGACCCCATCATAAACAGGGGGAGCCTCCCACCACCCCACCTCTTACCTGAATAGTGGAAGGATTAGCTGCTGAGTTAAGTGTAAGTTGAGAAGACCCATTCAATTTTGGCTCTAGGTCTAGCAAACTGTAGTCCATAGTAACCATGTGTGCTTGACTGCATCATAGCACTATGCTTGTTTGTTTGCATGACCACTAGACTAGGGACCAAATCTCAACAATCTAAACCCCAATCTAGCTCAACCATGGAATCCAATCTTGAAGCTCTCATTAAGGCCATGAATGAGCAGCTAACCACCCAGATGAACCAGATGAACTTCAGGTTTGACCAATCCAATATCCAAACCCAAAATCAGCTAGCCCAGATGAACCAGACAAATACCCAAACCCAAAACCAGCTTGCCCAATTGACCACTCAGATCAACCAGATGACCCAATCAAATAACCAAGCAACCCATAGGATTGATCAGTTAACCAATAGGTTGGACGAAGTAGAAAACTGATTAGATACCATAGAAAGAACCCAAGAGTCCAATACTGAACCTGATCTTGAGTCACCCTGTTCCACCTCTCATAACCCTAGGGCAGCCCTAAATAAAGACCAATTTATGGAGCCCAATCCTAGGAGAACTCAGAACCAAGGCCAATTTATGGAATCCAATCCTAGGAGAGTCCAACACCAGGAACCATACCAGGAACCCAACCCTAGGAGAGTTTAAGACCCTGACCTTATCCAGGAACCCAATCGTAGAAGGCCCCACCATGAAGTTTGTGATCAAGATGAGAGGGCCATGAAAAACATTAGGGTAGAAGCACCCACCTTTGATGGTAGTCTTGAACCAAAGGTCAATGTAGACTGGTTAGGAGACGTGGATTATTATTTTGAGTGGTATGACATGAGTGAAGAGACGAAGTACAAATTTGCAAAGATGAGGTTGATTTGTCAGGCTAGGCTACATTGGGCTAACCTTGAGCATACTAGGAGACAATAAGATCTACCTCCCATAACCACCTAGCAAGAGATGAAATTGAAACTTAAGGAGATGTACCTTCCTGAATCCTACAATCAGAAGCTCTTAGATCAATGGAATAGGATCCATCAAGGGAATAGGTCAATAGCAGATTACATCGCCCAGTTTGATGACTTTGCTATTAGGTGTAATGAATCAGAATCTCTAGCATAGACCTTATCTAGGTTTAGAACCGGGTTATGTGAAGACATCTAGAGAAAGCTATACATGAGAGAGGTCATCGATTTATAGCAAGCATACCGGATAGCTAGATATTATGAACAATTCCAGAGGGGACCTACATATCAGCGATTTGAACAAATTAGGAACAATGCCCCATTCCCAAAATCAAACCCAAACCAGGTATACTAAGGTCGACCCAATCCTAACCTAGTTTAATTTTACCCCAATCTAGTTAGGTCAAACCCTAATCCAGTCCGAACCAACCCTAACACAATTTGATCTAATCCTAACTAAACCCATCCCAACCCTAATCCACTTCGACCCAATCCGAGTTTGAGTTAGTCCAGTTCAAGCAATTCTGCACTAGTTAGAATCGATAAGGGTAAGGCACCAGCATTTCAGAAAGCCCCAAGCCCTAGCTCCAATGCCTATTTTAGATGCAATAAGGTAGGTCACTATGCTAGCCAGTGTCCCACCAGATCATTACACATAGGGAAGTTTGAGGAGGAAGAGCCTGAACCCCATAATGAGGAGGAAGAGCCTGAACATCACAATGAGGAGGAAGAAGAAGAGGTTTATGAAGCTGAGGCAGACTTGATAGAGGCGTATGAACAAGATGAGGAGGATTTTGATCAGTATGACTTTGTAGGGATAGTTAGATGCATCTTGACCCAGACCCAAATCGAGGAAGACTGGCATAGGACTAGCATCCTATAAAGCTTTGTAAAAATTGGGGATAAGGTATGCAAGATTATAATAGATAGTGGGAGTTGTGTCAATGCCATCGCTGCCGATACAGTTAAATCTTTAGGATTGACCCCATTTCCTCATCATAGCCCCTATAAAGTCTCATGGATAGATTCCACCTCCATTTCAATCAAGTCTAGGTGCCAAATCTTGATTAAACTACAATCATATGAGGAGAAGATTTGGTATGATGTCCTTCCCATAGGAGCCAATAGTATCATCTTAGGTCGACCATGGCTTTACGATCATGATGCAGCCCTATCTGGTCGAACCAATATCTATACTTTTAGTCACCATAGGAAGAAATTTGTGATTCACCCGACTTAACCCAAAGACCCAATTAAGAGAAATTCTAGTAGCCTTAAGAAAAAGAAATCAGGAATTAATCTAATTAAGGCCAAGGAATTAGAGGAAGAAACTTCTGAACCCATTGAAGAATCAAAGGAAAATGATCCTGAACCCACTATAGTATTTGGAGAAGAAGTGATTAAGCTATGATCAAACTTATAGATGAAAGTAAGGGTTCACAAGAGTTTTTCATAGAGGAAATCCAAGTACAAGTCCCTAAGGAACACCCCAGGAAATAGGTGCAAGTAGTGAAATAATATACGGTTTCGAGTCCAATCAGTCCACAGACCTACTTCATCTATCCACTCTTGTACTAACCTCTGCACAGCATTTGCATCAGGACATTAGTCAAAAGATAAACATAATTAATGAACTGTATAAAAACTTGGCTAATTCTCAAAAATGAGCTAAAGAGTTTTCTGCAGGGGATTATGTGATGATCAGGCTTAGGCCTGAGCGGTTCCCTCCAGGGACCATAAAGAAATTTCATGCTCATGAAGCTGGACTGTTCAAAATAATAAAAAGAGTTGGATCCAATGCCTATGTGCTCGAGTTGTCACTCGAATTAGGTATTAGTTTCACCTTCAATACTTTAGACCTTATGGAGTACTGGGAGACAGCAGCGATACCTAGTGAGCACTTTGAACCTATCCCTTCCCTTGTGAGTGAACCCACCCTAGAGTGTCCACTTACAAATTGGCCTATTAGTGAGGAAAAGATTGAGTGCATCTTGGATGATCAAGCCATCAATACCTAGAATAAAGGCTATCAACAGTATATGGTCGGATGGCAAGGTTGGCCAGAATCTGAGGACTCATGGATCACCCGAGAGAATCTGCAATGCCTCAACAAAGACCTTCTTGAGCAATATAAGAGCCGCATTAACCCTTACTTGTCAGGGTCGAGTTCCTCCCACCCCGGAAAAATTGGTGGGGGTACCAGGATTTGACACAGATTACTGGACCCTATCTGGTTTACTGATTAGTTTTTTCTTAAACCCTTAATAATTTGTCAAGTTTTATAATCAAGTTTTGTAATCAAGTTAGTCCAGTTGAGAATTGAGTCCTGTAATAAGTTAAGCTATCTCAACCTCAATCCAATTGAGTCCTGTAAGTCTAGTACAAGTTATGTTACAAGTCTGTGTCAAGTACCAGTTTCATACAAGAGGAGGATCCCCAAAGTAGAAGCCCATGAAATCTTTCCACATGAAGATTCCAGGCATATTCTTCCAGGCACCCCAGCCTAGAAGTTCTTCAAGTCCCAAAAGCCCATGGTGCCCCAGGCTTTCACAAGTCCACTTCTAAGTTGGTGCCTAGGGTTTCCAACCCACTAGGGGACATGCATCAATGCCCAAGCGCCACTCATTGGAGACCGCCCAAGTCCTACTCAAGCCCATGCACCAAGCCAAGGTTTGAAGGCCGCCAAGCCCAATAGGAGGCCGCCCCTTGCTGCCCAAGGTCCAAGCCCAAGAGTTGATGGCGTCCAAGGCCAAGTGAAGCACCTTTGACCAAGTCTAAGGAAGAAATCCAATTCAAACAAGGAGATCTAGTTTTGTTTTCACTCAAATTGTATACTCCTAGTTTTAAACCAATTTGTAATCCCTCTCCCACTCAACTTTGTAATTCTATCCTAACAAAGAGAGGACTTGGGGAACATCTATAAATATCCCACCCCTCCCCCTCTTGTAAGCAACTTTTATTCATGAATCAAAACTCTGGTGAAATTTATCTTAAGCTTGTGTTCTTTTATGTGTGAGTGTGAGTATGTCTTTTGAACCCTAATCCACCCAATCCATAGTCGCCCTAAGCCTTCTTCATCTAAACCCTAACACACTAAGGATAAGAAGCCCTAAGCCATCCATCAGCAAGAGGCCTTCTTCCCTCTCCAGCTGCTAGCAGGAGAAACCCTATTTCCCTTTTTTTTCCAAATCCTAGTTCTTTTCTTTGTTCCCTTGCTGACCTCTGATGCTTGCAATATCCTGGAGGTGTTCACCTCCAAAGAAGAGGCCCTTTTTGCCTCCAAGACCGATCCCAGATAGCTACCCAAACCGAGGAACTAAAGGCTTATCTTCCAGGCGACAATCCTGAGTGCTATGTGACCCCGGCTTCGAACAGATCTTCGAATCGATGCTTGGTACAATCCTTCCCCCTCCTAATTTCTAATTTATTGAAGGTACTTTATCCTAATCGGAGGTTTCTTAATCCTTGAGATCCTTCCTTTATTATTTTGACATGAGTTCATATGCAGGTAGGTTTGACTTTCCATTGCTAGTTTACCTGCTAACCTTTACTTGATTTTGGGACTTTAGCCTACAAATTAAAATTTTATAAAATTAAAAAAAAATATTTTTTGTTCTCCTACATTCATACCGGTCTTAGGTTCATCCCGCATCAAGAGGCCATAAGATTACTACTTGCATTTGCTTGTTACATGAATTTCAAACTTTTCCAAATGGATGTAAAGAGTGCATTTTAAATGATTTTATATCAGAACAAATTTTTGTAGAATAGCCACCAGGTTTTGAAAGTCATGCTTTTCCAAATCATGTTTTTAAACTCAATAAAGAATTATATGTACTTAAACAAGCACCTAGAGCCTGGTATGATAGATTGAGCAAATTCTTACTTGAAAATAATTTTGCAAGAGAAAATCTTGATAAAACTTTGTTTATCAAAAAGAAAAATAATGATATGTTAGTTGTACAAATTTATATTGATGATATTATATTTGGTGCAACTAATGAAACTCTTTGTAGAGAATTTGCTGAGTTAATGTAGGGTGAGTTTGAAATGAGCCTTATGTATGAACTAAATTACTTCCTTGGACTTCAGGTGAAACAAACAAAGGAAAGGATCTTCATAAACCAAGCCAAATACATCAAAGAAATCATCAAGAAGTTTGGTATGGAGACAATCAAAAAAGCAAGCACACCCATGAGCCATACCTGCAGATTAGATAAAGATGAAGATGGCAACAACATTAATCAAAAGCTTTATCGAGGTATGATCGGATCACTGTTGTACTTAATTGCTAGTAGGCCTGATATCTTATTTAGCATATGTATTTGTGCTAGATTTCAATCTAATCCAAAGAATCACATATTCTTTCTATAAAAAGGATCATAAAATATTTAAGAGGAACAAGTAATTTAGGTCTATGGTATTCAAAGCAATCTTCATTGAATTTAATTGATTTTTTGGATGTTGATTATGGTGGATGCAAAATAGATAGAAAGAGCACTAGTAGTACATGCCAATTTCTAGGGCTGAATTTAATCTCATGGCACTGTAAGAAATAAAACTTTGTAGCACTATCTACTGTTGAGGTTGAATATATAGTTGCTAGGAGTTGTTGTGCACAAGTGCTTTGAATTAAACAACAACTAGAAGACTTTGGTATTACACAATCTAAAATTTCTATCAAATATGATAATACAAGTACTATTAATTTGTCTAAAAACCCAATTTAGCATTCTAGAATAAAGCACATAGAGATTAGACATCATTTTATTAGGGATTATGTTTCGAATGGTGATATTGTGCTTGAATTTGTTCCTACTGAAAATCAACTTGCTGACATTTTCACTAAACCTCTTAATTTAGATAGATTTCAATTGATTAGAGGTGAATTAGGTCTATGTGACCCATTTTAGAAAACTTGACCTAATTCTTCAAAACTAAGGAAACATTATTTAGAAAGCCTCCAACATCAAATTAAGGATAATGACCAGTTCTCTTAGTGTATACCTTTCATTTGAAACCATTTTTGAATTGTTTAGAACCTTTTATGAAGTTTTGGTTCGAGTTGACTCGAGCTACAGTGCTCAAGTCGAGCTAACTCGAATTACGGGTTAAGCATTTTTATATAAAATCGCAAAACCCTTCTTAGAGCTTTAAATACACTTAAACCCTAACTGAGTTATTGCTCACTCTCTCCAAGCTTAGATTCTAGATCCCCTACCCTACATTCTCCCAAAATCCATCCTACCCTAACCTAATTTATGCTAATAGCTCCGAAGATGGCTATTGGAAAGAAATCACGACGGGCTATGCCTACTGTGGAAAGAGAAAGAAGAACCAAGAGACAGTAAGAAGAGTCGACTCGGACTGATGAAGTGGAAGAGCAAGAAGTCAATGAGGAAGATCGGAATCCATACCCATGCAGCCTCGACCAATCATTCTGATGGGGAATCGACCTGTGACTACTGGTAGGAAAATCAACTTCACATTTTTAGAGAACCAGGGTTTTCGATTTGGTAATTGGATTGAGTCTCAGGGCTGGGAAATTTTTTGCACTTTGGATTTGCCTACATACCCTAGCCTAGTCAGATCCTTCTATGCAAACCTAACCCTAGAAGAAAATGGTGTTACTTCAACTATGAAAGGGGTTAGAGTGACTATGAATGAGGCATGTCTGAGCCAACTTCTCCAAATGCCAAGTAATGGAAGCTGTCATCTGGTTATGAGGGAAAGACAAAGGACTTTAAGGCTGATATTGGAAACAAATACAATGGATGAGATTTCTAATGTAAAGGCTTTCCCTAGAGATTAGGCTACTTCATAACATTGTCAGCAAAATATTTTTGCCTCGCACTAGTAGATTTGACTGGGTCAACGAGAGAGATTTGGTTTTTATGAGATATATGATTGAGGGGGAGGCCCTCAATCTCCCATACATTATGCTAACCCAGATGAGAGATGCAGTCAGGAAGGCCAAGGCTGCTTACCCTATGGTATGGCCTTCACACTTATTTTCAGACATTTTGGTGTTGTGCTTGATGGGGAGGATAGCAGGTTGTTACACCATATTGATACCTACTCAGCTAAATCACTTCAATGTATGGGTTATCATCAGGTTGAAGGGGCTTGGTTAAAGAAAAAATCATATCAGAGGGCTGGAGGATCTTTAGATGATGATGAGGAGGAGTAGCTACCTGAGGAGATTGGGATTGTTGCTAAGCCTTCTACACTTGAGGAGACTGCCACTACTTTTATTGCTTTTAAGCTTACTGCTACTGCTACTGAGGAGTTAGAGCATAGAGAGAGGAGTCCTAGGACTTTCTTAGGATCTCCACCAGCACCAGCATCTCCACCAGCACCAGCATCTCCACCTACTTCAGTACCTGTACATCCTGTGCTAGCACCTGCAGTAATTGATACACATGCTCCTGGTCCATCTACCGATACTCTGAGACCATTTTCTGATACTCTTGCACCTTCAATGTCTCATGCATTCTTTTCCCTGTAGATGAGACAACTATCTCAGACTCTGACCAGCTCCATTGGTTCGATGTTTGGTGAACTTCGCCAAACAGTCGACACCAAACTTGAGGAGATCTGTGATGAGATTAGATAGCTGCACTCTAGAGTAAACAGTATTGAGTCTACTAGACCACAGCCACAGATTGATATATAGGCACTATCTGACTCCCTCAGGACTACATTAGATGAGATCCGACGACTGTAGCTCACAATATTGATGAGTTTAGATCAGAATTATGTGAGATGAGCTATAGGATGGGATCAATTGAGCAAAGTAGAAAGATGAAAGATGATTACACAAAAGGAGTGGGTATTCTTAGAGCATAATTTGGAAGAATGAGAGGATCAGCAGAGGCTTTTACTAAAGCTCAGGCTAGTGAGCTCATTGCTCTACAAGAAGGGAACAAGAAGATTCAGACCGAGCTAAGCACAGTGTGGGTATTTCTAGCCAGCCTATCTTTAGACATTCAGGCTCTTGGAGCAGCTAAACCTTCAGCTAGTCAGCCTGCACCTCATCCTAGATAGCCTGCACCATACTTTAGATAGCCTCCATCTTAGTCTACTCAGCCACCACCTTTTGCTCCTCCTGGTTTATTTGATTAAGATCCTATCTCTTCTAAACCACCACCTGAAACATCCATTAGCACAAGAGGACCTTCTAGTATACCTAAATCTTGTCTAGGTAGATATGAAAACATTAAGGTAGAACTTATTATAGAAGAGCCTAGTGATAGTGACTAGACTAAAGTTTGTATATCTGCTTTCAAACTTTTGTAATCTGTATTGAAAATCCTTGAATGCAATGAAATTATATGTTTTTTATGTCTGCAATGTGGTTTGTGGAATAAATGGTATTGTTAATGTGATTTGTGTATGCAACTCAGGATTAAATTTAAATTAGATTATCAAAATTTCTTTGAGAAAGTGAAATTATCTCAAACAATCTTGATAATCTTCTTATTCTATTTCAAAAATCAAGATTTATGTACTTAATAAAGGGGGAGAATGAATCTAATTGAATACCTTTTTGATTATTGACAAAAAGGGGGAGAATGATATTGATATTGAATGATATTGAATGCATGGAAAATTAGCAAAAGAAACAAATGAAAAAGAATGTTTTTAATGAAAATCATGTTGTTTCAAAATTTTCAGAACATACAATAAGGGGGAGAAAAATTTGTTGAATGGCTTAAACTTATTTACAATTGCTCTTAAATATGTGCAAACTTGCTCTGATTAGATCTTGCTATAAGCATTTGTTGATATCTCTAGATTTGATACCTTTTGCCAACCTAAAACTCTAATACATTTCTGGCAAAAATGGCTTTTGATAACTATTTCATATGATATATATTGATCTTATTTCAAAAGCTTTGATACATTGTCTATATGCAAGCTCTGATACATTGATTTCAAATACATTCTTAGTATATAGCTCATACATGTTAATATTTACTTCCAAATATATTTATACAAGTAATTGTAAAGTTTTTCCATGCCTGGTGTTATGTCATCATCAAAAAGGGAGAATTGTTGACCCCTTTAGTGATTTTGATGATAACAAAATATTAAAGAATGCATTTGTCTTACTAAAGACTCTTCAAGTGAATTACAAGTTTTTGTAGGATGATCTTAATGCCCAATTGCAACTCCTACAACCTTATTATTTGTTTTGTGTTGCATTGTAAATGTTTCATGTAAAGAAGAACCCAAAGAAAAATTGATATAATTTTCATGAAAAAGGGTTACTTCTAAGTGTTTTTCAAGCTTAATTTCTTTAGAATTTGTTATTAGTTGAGTTGGGAAGAGTTTTAAGTATTGAAAAGTTACTAGATGAATTCTAGAGAAGAGTTAAAGTTTTTATTGAAGATTCACTCGAGTCGACTCACATGAAGAGAGCCGACTCTAATCCATTGCACGGTTGAAGGATTCTGGCATGCGGAGATCCGAGCTGACTCGTGGGAAGCTGAGCCGACTCATCCAGAGCATCATTTCTTGAATCAGATAGTCGAGCCGACCCGAGGCAGTCTGAGCCTACTCAACCATTCAGTCAAGCATCCGAGTCGACCCTTTAGGTATTCGAGCCGACTCCTCTAGAGTCCAGGAAAAATTAGTTCTGAGAGAATAGCCAGGTGAGCCGACTCGATTGAGGCAAGCCAACTCAACTAGAGTGAGGAATCATCGACACCGAGGATCCGAATGGACTCGATTATGGTGAGTCGACTCGACCAGAGTGAAGAATCAACTCTTTGAGAATTCGAGCCGACTCGAGGCATCCAAGTCGACTCGAACGTCGATTCCAGGTAGGTAACGGCTAGTTCCAGAACTTCATTTTTGAATTGAAAAAGTGCTCCAATGGTCAAATGTCAAGTCCCAATGGTCTATAATGACTATATCCATCCAACAAGAGTACAAGACTTTATAAATGAGGGATTTGGATAACCTTTGAAGAAGCTAATGCTTAATTGAACATTAAAAGAGCTTGTGAGCAAGAGAGCACAAAAAGAACATTCAAGTCAACCTTCAAGTCTTCACCAACTCCTACCAGAAACTTGAAGCACTTATTGAAGAAGAAGAGAAAGCCATTGAAGTGCATTAAAGCCCATTTTAGAAGGCTTCTCTTGAGCTGCAACTACAACCATTAGACAACCTGGGTTTGTCATTAGTTGCTTTCTTTCTTTAGCTCCTTGTGAGTTTGTGGGTTATTGGTGAGCCCAGTTTAAAAACCAAGTTGGGTTGTTAGTGATCCTATTTTAAAACTAACAGTGTATGGGTTTTTGGTGAGCTCGATCAAAACCAAGGTTAGGTTCTTAGTGATCCTGTTCAAAACTAAGTGTTATGTTTTTGGTGAGCCCGGTTAAAAAACCAAGTTGGGTTTTGGATTGTGAGCATGGTAAAACAATCCGACTGTATTCCAGTAGTGAATATAGTGGAAATCCCAAGTGGTATCTTGCGTAGTGGATGTAGGAGTGAGGGTGCTCCGAACCACTATAAATTTGCTATGTTTGCATTGTACTTTTTCTATTTGCATTTGCTTCCACTCTTAATTATTTGAAATACAGCACCTACCACTGAAGTAGTTTAGAAAGAGAACATATTTGATTAATTTTTTAAATTTCCAATTCACCCCCCTTTTGGGAAAGCCACTTGGGCAACAAGTACCCTACAAGCCAATCATATAGTTGATGCAATTGAGCATTTTATACTTTATCTCCATACTCACATAAATGACATTAATATAGAGTCACAGTGTTTCATCATATGCTACATTCTATTTTAGATTGAATTATGATGAAACCCATAGATTGAGGCAATGATTTTAGGGCTATCATGAGATCAAGCCAATGAGACTTAAAACCATGATAGCCTTGATCTTACACTATTGAACTCGGGAATGATTTTGATGATTGCAAAACATTGAAGCATGAATTCTATACTAATACTTTTCAAATGTTTAAGAATGTTTTTATAGAAAGCTTTCCAATGCACACAACCTTTATTTGAAAATCCTATGGAATAATGGAACAATTAGTGAGCTTGTTTGCATCAACAATAATCCTTTTTAAAAATCAATGTAATAATTGGAATGTGTGTGGTGAGCTCCTATAATTCTTTGGAAATATTTCTATGTATAGAAAGTTCACTTGTATTCATTAGATTTCTTTAAATACTTTGAGAGATTTTTGTATCATGGAAAGAATAGAGAAGTTATCTCTTGTATTTAAAATAGTATGTGTATTCGTAAAAACCTTTAGAATTACTTGTAAGACACTTGGAAGACATTTGGAAGCCTTAAAGAGTCAATCATTTCAATTTCTTAAAGTTTTGAAGAACAGGCTGCAAGAGCCGACTCACACCAAAAGAGCTAACTCTAGCATGACACGGTCATTAGCACAATTTTGAAGAGCCAACTCCTGCTCTGGCTAACCTTCTCTCTCAAATAGGTAGAAATCTAATTTTTCTAACATTGTAAAAATGAGTCGACTCCTGTTCTACGAGCCTTCTCTCTCAGGAAGGACAGAAAACAAGTTTTTGAAGACTATTCAAAAGAGTCGACTCCTTTTCTATGAGCTTTCTCTCTTAGGGAGATAGAAACCAAGTTTTTTGGATACTGCTACTTCGAGTTGACTCCTTTGCTGCGAGTCTGATGGGGGACGGATCAAGGAAGGATCGTTGACGAGCTGAGAAGTCACCAAAGATTAGGGTATCCCATTTTTTTTTTGATTTTATTTTTTTCTATGTAGGTGGTGAAGGAAAAATAGAAATGGAGGATAGGAAAATTGGACACTCTAGGACTTGGAACTTACATTCATGGAGAGACACTCACCTTTAGGGCATCTCACCCATCCCACTACATATATCCTAAGGCATCCCACCCATCTCACTACATGCGGAGCATAGGGCATCCCACCCAAATCGCTATCTGGGGCTGTGAAGGAAAATCCCTAAGACCATAGAGGGGACTCGACAGGGAAAGGGGATAACTAGGGTCTCACATCCCTCGACACTTGAAAGCGAAGGACTAGGGTCTCTCATCCCTCGATGCTCGAAAGCGAAGGACTAGGGTCTCTCACCCCTCGACGCCCGATGGCGAAGAATAGATGGGCCTCTCACCCTCCCCATACGAGGTGAATGAAAAGAAAAACTCTTTTCTAAAAACTCATTTGATTAACCAAACTGATTTTTTTACAAAGAATTGAGGGTGGTATTTATAGACCTGTCTAACCCTCATTTGAATTTGAATATAAATAAAAAGATAGGGATGATTCAAACTCAAATACAAGATAGGATAAGATAAGCCTATCCATATCTCAATCCTAACCAACCAAATCCTAATTCAAAATTCAAACAATAGATAAAGATAAATCCCAAATTTATTCTGGATATCCTCCAAGATTCGTGCAGCTCTAGGATTCGTGATTGCTCCAGTATCCATGCTGGCGATGTCCCCATCATTCCCCTGAGATGGGGAGAACTCGACTCCATCGAGTTTGGATCAACGGGGCTCCGATGGAATCGAATCAAAAATAAGGCTTGCTTTGAAAACTGTGCTTCATAGATCTTTGAATTGCTTTGAAATCCATGTGCTTTGAAATCCATGTAGCTCTAAAAATCATGTAGCAGCTTTGAGGAACATGCAAAATCTTGAAGCAATAGGGATGGCACCTTGCTTTAAGAAATGGGCGATTCCATCCCCATTGTTCCTTCACCATCCCTAGAAAAAAATATAAAAAAAATAGTGGTACCCTAATCTAGGTGACTTTTAGGCTCACCAACGATCCTACCCCCATCTGTCCCCCATCAGAGTCGACTCTTATCTCATAGATTGTAATGGTAATGGCTAGTTTTAGAACTTGCAGAATTCAATTTCCTAAATTTCTAATGGCTATTTTTTGATTTTCAATGGCCATAAATGGCTAGAAGGGATTTTAAACACATGGGAAAACATCTAAAAGATATAAATTTTTGGATAGAAATCAATAGGAATATTCATTGAAGACACTTGAACATTTATTCTAATCATTTAAAACAAGGAGAATAATTTGAGCAATCATTGAAAGCTCAAGAGGAATTCCAACTTCCTCCCATCTAACCTCTTGAAGCATTAACTGAGGATTCAAGAGTGCATTGAAGAGCAACTTTTGAAGCCCTTGAGTAGATATATATCAAGCTTCAGCTGCAACAATCAGCTCTTTTAAGGTATGTTTTCTATTGCTCTATTTTATATTTTTGAACTATTATTTGTTTCAACAGGGAGCTAAAACTTTGAATTGGGTTTATATTTTGATTGGTTGACCTTAGAAAACTAATTGGATTGTTTGTAAGCCCAGAAAACAAACATGTATTTGGATTTGGATTTATGAGCATTGAAAAACCAATTAGGTTGCTTTTGAGCCCATAAAATAAACATTATACTTAGATTTTGATTTGTAAGCCCAAGATAAAATAAACCAGCTATATTCTTGTGAGAATTAGTGAAAATCATAAGAGATCCTTGGAGAGTGGATGTAGGAGCTAGAATTGCTCCGGACCACTCTAAATCCTATTGTGTTTGTGTGTTTGCTTGTCTTTCTATCACATTCTCTTATATTTCAGTACTTGCACACTTACTTTGACATAACATTTGGTCCACACATCAATTGAGTTTTAAAAAATTAATATATACTTGTTTTAATTTTTAAAAACTTAATTCATTCCCTTTTGGGTTGTTGGTCTGGGCAACAGGTGGTATCAAAGCCATGTCACAATGCCACTAATCCAATGATTAGGAAAAAAAATCATAGCAACTCATATGAGCACTTCATTAATTGAAGAACAATCTAGTAATAGACCTTCACTTTTCAATGTCACTCACTATATGTATTGGTGGGGCACCAGGATTTGAAAGAGGCTACATCAGATTCAGACTAATCCAAGCTCATTATGGATTGTAGATAATTAAACTTTTGGATCCTGTCAATTTTGTTTTTTCCTTAAGTTTATGTCCTGAGTCAATTTTTCTTTTTTCAGTTTATGTCCTGTAATTTATTTTATTTGAGTCAAGCTTAACTCAAGAGGACAACCAACATAGACCCAAGTCAAGACTAAGAAGCATGACCACTGGATAGAGGATGCTACGTCACTCTCCATGCAAGAAAAGACTCTAGAAGGAACCCATTCCTCGTACCACCTCATCCTCCACATAAGATAGTCCCCAACTCACTCTCCATGCTAACATGGAAGGTCCCCACCCTTGGTGCCCAAAGCATGGAATTCAAAATTCAAATGGAGCACCCCATTTTCATCTCCATGCCATGGAAGGTTTTTCAAATTCAAATGAAGCATCCCACTTATTCCTCCTTGATTAGTTCATGTAATCTCTCAAATTCAAATTTCAAAGAGGCTTGGGTGAATGATAAACACCCCTCCTCCTCTTGTAATGGGATGTTGAAGAATGAATGAAAAAATAAATTTCTTTTATTTCCATTCCTCCAAGCATTACCACTCTATGAGGAAGAAGGGCATGAGGCCCAATCGAGTTCTCTAGTCTTTAAGACTCCACCGCATCCCCTTCTCCTTCCCTTGCTAATCTCCATCTCTTTTCTTTTTCCTACTCTTTCCTTGGTCTCTGATTAATCTATCTACAGGATCCCTGGGTGCCCAGAGCCAAAGAAGAGGTCCTCCTTGCCTTGGAACCATTGACGTGAAGCTAGCACATTCAAGGGATTCAACCTTCCTATCCAGATGCTTAATCTAGGAGTGTTGAGTGATCCAACTATTGAGGGAAGAGAGATCACTATCTGGTAACAATCCCCTTTCTCTCTCAAATCTGATCTCTTGAAAGAGCTTATCCTAATTCAAATGGTTTCTCAACCATTAGGTCCAATCGATTTATCGCTTAGATAGGTCTAATCTACGGGAAAGTGATTTAATCTTCTAGTACTTTACTTCAGTGCTCTTTTATTCTCTCACGGAAGAGATAAGCCATATTTTTTTTGGAATCATTGCTCACCTTAAATTTCTGTATTTCATTATGTTGGTGTTCTGCATTGCATTGCTCTGATATAGTGCCCACATCAACCGGTATTAGAGCATGGTTAAATTAGGACAAGATATGCTAGTTGTTAAAATTTCTGTATTTTAAGGATTGGATCTGAAAGTTCTTATAACTTTTCAGATCTAAGTTTATTAGTAATTTTCAATTAATTTTCCAGATTCAAATCTATATTTGAATTCTCTCCTATAGATTTCTAGATCTGAATTTTTAAAATTTATTTTCTTATCTTCAACCTTTAATCTAAGATTTCATGCCTCCTAAGCGGGTATACAAAAGTATACTTATGACCCATGGGAGTAATGAGCTACAGCTGGACGTGAGACCTTTTAGATCAAAGAGTTCGATGTGATAATTGCATGCTTGCATGATTGAAGTTAGATTAGTGAAATCTTCATTGAATGATCTTTTAATGGCACAACGAACATTTTTTATTTTTTTGGCACAATATAAATCTAAGTTCTCCATAAGGAATTTTAGATTTGAAATTTGAAATTTGGAAATTTTGATTTCTTGAAATCTAAATTTTAAAATTTGAAACTTCAAATTTTAGTTTTGAAATTTGAATTTTGACAAACCTACCAATTATAGTCTTTATGGTAGATCTTTGTTTGTGCATTCATTTTAAAATACTTAAGGGCAATCCTATCATAAGATAAGGGAAGGATCTCATCATCTTTCCTTGGCCCAAAAATAGCCAACCACATATTGCATTGATCCAAGCTTAATCTAAAACTGGGTAAGAACCTACACTAGGGATACCAACAAGTCAAGTTCATGTTTCATGTTGAGACTTAGTATTGATTAATTATGTATTTACTCTTGGAGAATGGTGTCTAAGGCTAGGGGTCCAATGGCAAATGCCTTAAGTGGATTTGTGATTTTTTAACTAGGACCTTGTGAAAGCAAAGGAAGCCTCCCATAATCCCACCACTTACTTGGCCAGTTGAAAGGGTGACTACAGTCTTGATTGGTGCTTTGGCAATTCATGCTACATTGAGCTTCTAGGTCTAGGAGCCCTAGAAACTAGGAATTTTGTGCTGCATGACCACTAGATTAAAAACCCAATACTAACAGTCCCAAACCCAGCCTAGTTTAACCATGGATCTCAGTTTTGAAACACTCCTAAGGACCATGACTGAATAGTTTGCCTAATTAAATAATCAGTTTGATCGAATGGAGGAGCGTATCGGAACCCTAGAAGAGATCCATGTGGACCCATGCTAAACCTGAATCACCTCTACCAATGCCCCTTAATCCTAGAAGAGCCCAATGCCATGAACCTACCTTGGAGCATAACCAGAGATGACCATACTACGATTTTATGTACTTGGATGAGAGAGCCATTAGGAGCATTCGCCTAGAAGTACCTACCTTTGATGGAAGTCTAGACCCTAAGGTATACACTGATTGGGAAGGCGACATGGATTAGTACTTTTAATGGTATGAGATATCAGAAGAGAGGAAGTTTAAATTCGCCAAACTTAGATTAGTCTGCCAGGTAAGATTATATTTGAGAAATGTTGAGTGCATATGTCGTCAGAGAGGAGATATGTGATGCGGGACTAATTATGCATGCAAACTATTTTTTGTTATTAGGCATTAAGTTAGGTGTTTGTATCCCGAATTTTAAGCCAAGAAACTATGTAATTCTACGAAAAATTTAGAAGCAGATGTGATGCGGGACTGTACGCTCTGATATCAAGACTGGGTCAGACCGTTGATTGTTAAAAAAACGATCTCTAGATTAGGGTGTCCAATTAAATTAAATTAAATCTAATTAAATAAAAATAACCAGCAATCAATTGGGTCAGGTTATCAAAGTGGATCTCACCCGGAAACACAGAATCTCACAAAATTTGGAAAAGGGAGATCGTCCTGAGATCGTCCAAAAATCCGGACCAGTGGTTCGTAGGCAAAACAGATTTGAAGTCGTCGGACCTAGAATACCAAAAAATAGGTGAAGAATAAATTGAAAATCAAATAAAAATTAATTAAAATCCAATGCTTTGAAATCTATGCTTCGAGATCCATGAGTCATTTGGGATCCCTGTGCTTTGGGATCCGTGTGCTCTGGGATCCGTGTGGTGCAGAAATCGATAGCAGAGAACGTGAAGGCTTTCACGTTCATGTGAAGTTCTTCCTTCTTTCGTCCGATGCAAGGGAGAATAGGGGAGGCCGAAGGCCTGCGGTCAGATTCGCCGGCATTGGTGTTGGGCGGCGACGGTGGTGATTTCGGTGGAATGGACGGTGATGGCTGTTGGGAATCCGGTGCACCGCAGCGGAAGTGTAATTTCAAAATGATGAAATTTGCACCATAATCCCTTAGCCAAGATCTCCTTATTCAGGATTAAAACATATAATAAACATACAAACTTACATTGTTAGAATTAGGGCACCAACCTGTAATCGCTAATTCCAACAAAATTTGATGTTGAAGGGGCTGATTGAATTCACCAGGCGTCCAAATGTCCACCCTCCAATGGTGATCCACAAGATGATTGATCAAGATACTAGCTTCCTCAAAATTCCTTCACTTGAATTCTTATCCTAGAACTCAAAAGGACTATGGCTTTAAAACTCCAGGGTAGGGGCTCCTTACTTCCTTTCTTTCTTCTTCCTCTCCCTTTCTTAAGACCTTGTCCTAAGAATAAAACTCTTGTCTTGAAGGAGGAGGAGGATTTAAGACACTAATGTCTTAATATAAAAGGAAATAGTAACAGAGTAGTATTTCTTTCTTTTATCGATCGAGAGATTCTTCCTATCTCTTGTTTTGGACTTGAGTTTCAACAGAGAAGAGAACTCTGTAAAAGGAAAACTCTCTGTGTCCTAAACAAGATAAGGAGGAATCAGTTTCCTGGAAAGAAAAGAAAAATAAAAACCTCTGTCGTACATTAGTCAAACACCCGAGACCTCTGTTGTTTAAATAGATTACAGAGAGATGTCTTCTCAAAAGAACACAACTCTCTGTAAACACCATTCCACTTTGTCTCACGCCCCTTCCCTATTTCTCACGCCCCATCCTCTCATCTCACGGCCTTCCAGATTAAATCCCATGGCTTTTCTTAAAGGAAAAATCATGGTGTTTAAAAGGAAAGGGGTCGCGACTTTTCATCTCCGAAGAGATGTTATTTCGCACGCTCGGGAAGAGACAACGATTTTCTTTTTCTTAAAAACCCATCAGCCGTTGGATTCCTATCCAAGGGGGGTTATGTGAGGCGCTATTTCTTAAGAAAGGAGGCCACCCCATCTTAATTCATCGAAGAATTAAGTGGGGGCGCGCCAAGAGTCCATGCGCCATGGACTCTTCCAAATGGCGCGCCAAGAGTCCATGCGCCATGGACTCTTCCAAATGGCATGCCAAGAGTCCATAAGCGCATGGACTCTTGGCATTTGGCATGGAAAAGCAAAGGGGGTGGGTGGGGAGGCTAGCCTAGTTACATGGCTAGCCAATAGGGTTAGCCATAATCCCAATTAACTCAATTAGGGTCTAATTAGATCCAATTAGAACCCAATTTGATCCAATCCGGAACCCTAATTCGAATCCGATTCGAATAGAAGCTAGGGTTTGCAACACCTGCTAGAGTGTTATCCTGCAAAGATGATTTAATTCCAAATTAAACTCTTGATCAATCCTCTTAAGTGTGTGACCCATTGAGTTCCACATCTAGCCAGCAGTGGGTTCGAATACAAGTTGACCTAATTTGATTAGAACTCTTTCTAATCGATTTAGGTCAAACCGGGCTTACCCGATTTGATCAATTAGGACTCTTCCTAATAAATGATCTTTGAATTTGATCAACCCACAAGACAAGATTGACGTCTAGCAACGTGTCATGTCTACCTGGAAGATATGGAAATTCTAGTGAAATACCAAAATTATCCTTAAGTAGAGAGTTACCGTACAATTAAATCTTTCGATCAGCCTGCACCCAAAATATAACTATGGATATGGATATATATCAAATCCAAATTATATTTATTTCTAGCTCAATCTTATATTGATGACTCAATTATCTTGATATTAGAAACCATCTCTAATATCTTTACTTTGATCAAAGATTCCCTGAATCATCATCCGATTGTTAACTAGCTGGATGCAATCTCCTCTTACTAAGAGTGATCGATTCCTTGTTGACCTACTCATTACCTTCATATCCAATTCACCATTCCCAGTATCAATCCTGTGCATGACTCAGTGTCATGATTAGGATTGAACCAAAGCATGGGTTCATGTACATAAGGTACTTATGGCAGTCTCAGGTCAAAGGATTACTTGTACCACTCCCACTATGAGAACCTTCTATTGACATGTAGCTAAGACTCCTTTAGATGCTCTCAAGTTGGATCATATCAGTGAACTCATTCTCTAATGAGCACCCACATCCCAGTATTAGTGTCATACACAAGTGACTGTGAGAGCAGTCACCCTTTCCAGTATACTTGGGATGTGCTAGTCTTATCGGAAAACCCTGATCCCCTACTCAGGGTTCCTTTGACTAGGAATATTTTAGATTAAGGTTTTAAGACTTTAGGTCTCACTGGTATGATCTCATCATAACCCTAAAATCATAGCCCTAATCTATGGGGTTCATCGTATAATATAAAAAACAGCGTATGATGAAAAATAATGCCTTTATTTAGAAAATTATCATTTACAATGGTTTGGGAGATACAACATAGATTGGCTTGTAGGGCATATCCCTTTCAATCTCCCACTTGCACTAAAGACAATCGCCTTTAAATCTTAATCCCATACACTCGAGGTGGCGATCAAACTCTCGCTGTGGTAGAGCCTTAGTGAACGGGTCTGCTACATTGTTCTTTGTATCAACTCTATTTATGTAGACATCTTGTCTCTCTACTATTTCTTGGACGAGATGGAAGCGTCTCAGAATGTGCTTGGACTTATGATGAGCTCTTGGTTCCTTAGCTTGAGCAACAGCCCCAGTGTTGTCATAGTAAAGTGGCACTGGGTTTTCAATTTCAGGAACGACACCCAACTCTGTGATGAACTTCTTCATCCAGACTGCTTCCTTGGCGGCTTCACTAACAGCTATGTATTCTGCCTCTGTGGTTGAGTCAGCTACAGTCTGCTGCTTGGTACTCTTCCAACTTACTGCTCCACCATTTAGGATAAAAACATATCCCGAAATGGATTTGCTATCATCAGGGTCTGATTGAAAACTAGAATCAGAATAAGCTTCTAGTTTAAGATCAGAACCACCATAAATCAGAAAAATATCCTTAGTCCTTCTTAGGTACTTAAGAATATTTGTAACTGCTTTCCAATGATCCTCTCCTGGATCAGCCTGAAACCTACTGACAATGCCTAAAGCATATGCCACATCAGGCCTGGTACATAACATGGCATACATTATGGACCCTATTGCCGAAGCATAGGGTATAGAATTCATTCTATTTCTTTCTTCAGGTGTCTTAGGAGACATCCTTTTAGAAAGATGTATGCCTTGACTCATAGGAAGATAACCTCTTTTACTTCCATCCATGCTGAATCTTTTCAGCACTAAGTCAATGTACCTAGATTGGGATAAACCTAGCATCCTCTTAGATCTATCTCTATAGATCTTAAATCCTAGTATATAGGATGCTTCTCCCAAATATTTCATGGAAAATTGGTTTGATAGCCAAACCTTGACTGATTGCAACATTAGGATATCATTCCTAATGAGGAGTATGTCATCTACATATAGAACCAAGAAGACTATGGCACTCCCACTAGTCTTCTTATAAACACAGGGTTCATCCACATTTTTGATAAAACCAAAACTTTTAATAGTTTCATCAAAGCGGATGTTCCAACTCCTGGAAGCTTGCTTTAATCCATAAATGGATTTCTTTAGCTTGCATACTTGATTAGGTTTATTCTTTGAAATAAAACCTTCTGGCTGTGACATGTAGACTTCTTCCTCAAGGAAACCATTGAGGAATGCAATCTTCACATCCATCTGCCAGATCTCATAATCGTGGTATGCTGCTATAGCAAGTAAAATCCGAATTGATTTGAGCATGGCAACAGGTGAGAATGTTCCATCATAATCAATTTCCTGTTTTTGTCTAAAACCTTTAGCCACTAATCTGGCTTTATAGGTTTCAACTTGGCCATCAGCCCCAATCTTTTTCATATAGATCCATTTGCACCCAATAGGATTAACACCCTCTGGTGCTTCAACCAAAGACCATACTTGGTTTACATACATAGAGTCTATTTCGGATTCCATGGCTTCTTGCCATCTATCTGAATCAATACTCAAGATAGCTTCCGTATAGGTCAGAGGTTCATCATTTTGAATGACTTGGCCTTCATTATTTTCAATAATAAACCCATACCTCTCTGGTGCCCGTGGCACTCTATCAGACCTACGGGGAGGAGTTTTGTGTTCTGGTTCTGTCCTAACTATATGTTCTAATGGTTGAGAATTGTCTATCTGTGTTTCTTGTACTTCTCCAAGTTCAACAGTTCTACCATTGCCCTTTCCTAAAATGAACTCCTTTTCTAGAAAAGTGGCATGCCTGCTGACAAAAATCTTTTGTTCAGTAGGATGGTAGAACATATATCCTCTACCCTCTCTAGGATATCCTACAAATAGACACTTATCCTCTCTAGGTTCCAACTTATGTCCAAAATTTCTTTTAACATAAGCTAGACATCCCCATACCTTAAAATATTTAAGATACGGTTTCTTTCCACTCCAAATTTCATATGGAGTACTAACAACGGATTTAGAAGGTACCTTGTTCAGAATGTAAACAGCAGTTTCTAGGGCATGACCCCAAAAGGAAATGGATAAATTTGTGAAGCACATCATGGATCGTACCATATCTAATAAGGTACGATTCCTCCTTTCAGCTATACCATTTAGCTGTGGTATATAAGGAGGAGTCCATTCAGAAAGAATTCTATTAACTTTAAGATAGTCTAAAAAAACTCCGTGGATAAGTATTCTCCTCCTCGATCAGAACGAAGAACTTTAATACTTTTCCCGATTTGTTTTTCAACCATACTTTGATACTCCTTAAATTTATCAAAGGCTTCAGATTTATGTTTCATAAGATACACACATCCGAACCTAGATAAATCATCTGTAAAAGTGATAAAATATGAGTATCCACCTCTGGCCTGAGTTGTCATTGGACCATATACATCAGTATGTATAAGTCCTAATAACTCAGTTGACCTTTCTCCATGTCCGGTAAATGGAGTCTTGGTCATCTTACCCATGAGACATGATTCGCAAGTTCCTAATGATTCATACTCATAAGGATCAAGGAATTTTTCCTTGTATAACTTGCTTATCCTAGACTCATTAACATGACCAAGTCGATGATGCCAAAGTAAAGTATCATTAAAGTCTTTTCTTTTTCTTTTATTATTGACATGAAAAACACTATCATTGGAAGAAAGAGTTAAGAGCCCATTGCTAAATATGCCAGAACAAATAATTTTATTAGATAACATTATCGAGCAACCAGTGCTCGTTACATCCATTACATATCCTTGTTTTAATAACAAAGGAATATATATAATGTTCCTAATAATCTTTGGCATATAGTAACAATTTTCTAACTCCAAGATCTTCCCTGAAGGCAACTTCAGAATATAGGTCCCTACAGCTTCTGCTTGGATGATATCACCACCAGCACCGTAAAGATTGAAGTCACCTTCCTTCAATACTTTAAGCTTGTGGAGGTCCTGCAAAGATTTGCATATATGGTAACCACAAGCGGTATCCAATACCCAAGTATTTGATATAGACGAATTTAATGTCAATATAGTATGTATCTCATACATACCTTTTGGTGCATCTGACGCACCAGGCTTCACAGTTGCAAGGTAAGCCTTACAATTCCTTTTTCAATGTCCCGCTTTGCTGCAAAAGAAACAGGTTGACTGTTTTGAGGCCTTTTTTCCTTTCTTATTCTTATTGATGCCACCCTTAGGGTTTAGCCTCCTATTAAAATCCTTTTTGCCTGATTTCTTCTTATTGGTCTTATCAATAAGAAGAAGTGGAGCCTTTTCTTTCTTAACGTGGCTCTCTGCTGTTTTTAACATATTTAACAGCTCAGGCAAGGAAGTGTTCAGTTTGTTCATGTGATAATTCAAGACAAACTAAGAAAATGACTCCGGGAGTGATTGCAGGATTAAATCCTGATTCAGCTCCCCATCCATAATAAACTCTAATTGACCCAATCTGGTGATTAAGTCAATTACCTTCAGAACATGATCCTGAATGGATGTTCCCTCTGTCATCCTAGCACGGAATAACTGCTTAGATATTTCGTATCTAGCAGTTCTGCTTTGTTCTCCATAAAGCTCTTTTAAATTGAGCATTATGGATTGAGTATCCATGCTTTCATGCTGCCTCTGTAACTCATTGGTCATAGAGGCCAATATGATACACTTGATAGTGAGGGAGTCATTCTGCCATATTTTGTATGTGGCCATATCTTCCTGTGTGGCATCATCCCCTAGTGGATTAAGACTAGGGGTATCAAGAATATAAGAAAGTTTTTCTGAACTCAGTACAATCTTTAAATTTCTCAACCAGTCCACATAGTTTGGACCAGTCAGTTTGTTGGTATCTAAGATACTTCGCAGTGATAATGAAGATGCCATTTATCTACATTTAATAAAGAACAATATATAAGCAAACAACCATGAAATGACTTACATAATTAAATTAGGTCTTCAATTTAATTATGTCTCCCACTATTTTATCAAAAATCATAGCCCTCACTATGATAATCGAGAAGAACCCTGATCGATTTTTCTTAGTGAGATTGAGATCCTAATAACTTATAAAAGATCTTGCATAAAACATAACAAATCTTTTATAAGCTCAAAGGTAGGAAACTCTTCCAATTATATCTCATATAATTCTCAAAAATAACTTGGCCTCTAGAACATTATTAGTCTTGCAGAAAATACAACAAACCATAATGTTCTAGTTAAGTCAACACCCTTTCATTTCAATACAGTCAGTACTCAAATATAATGCTCTTGCAGATAACACAACAAAGCATTATACTGAATATACTGTAAGCATATCTATGCACTAGACTAGTATTATGTCAATCACCATATTAGGTCTTGCAGATAACACAACAAACCTAATGTGGTTCATAACACAATAATGATCCAGCATGAAGGAAGGCCAATATATAGTTTTTTTTTTAACACTAAGCATTTTAGTCAAGATTTAAATATAATCAAATCGGCCAGGCAAGTGGAAGAGATGTGGGAGTCCCCCTGTTGCTTTCCTAGACACCAATAAAAATTGGCCAGGTCAGTCAATGGAACCAATTAAAAATCATAATTCTCTTTACCTTCCCAGAACCACCTTTCTAGACACCGAATGATCAATTGTTCACCATGACTAGTGATGCTTATTAGTTAAATATACTATGACTTAATATAATTTTAAGAGGAGGGCTTTATAAAATTGCCAGCACATTCTTATAGAACATATCACAATCATATCACTCTGATAAAACAAATATGTGCTAAGTGTGTCATCATACTAGGACAACCATTTACCACATAATGGATCCACCATTA
Organism: Areca catechu; assembly: GCA_021397845.1. NCBI lineage: Eukaryota > Viridiplantae > Streptophyta > Magnoliopsida > Arecales > Arecaceae > Areca > Areca catechu. The sequence continues at coordinate 128,723,973 of CM038052.1, read as the reverse complement.
TGCCAGGGCAACCTTATTTCAGTATGATGACTTCAAAACTAGTCATATCTCTATAATAATTAGGGTTTGAGTGAAAAACCCTAACTAGTGGCATACACCAAACATATATTATCATACATGCATCCCATAAAATATGCTAAGTGTATCAGCATTCAAGGGTTTAAAACCCTAACATGCGACACTACAACAAAAACACATAAAAATTTTCATATGTTTTAACTATAATAAGGGTGGCTCTGATACCACTGTTGGAAATCCGGTGCACCGCAGCAGAAGTGTAATTTCAAAATGATGAAATTTGCACCATAATCCCTTAGCCAAGATCTCCTTATTTAGGATTAAAATATATATAAAACATACAAACTTACATTGTTAGAATTAGGGTACCAACCTGTAATCTCTGATTCTAACAAAATTTGATGTTGAAGGGGCTGATTGAATTCACCAGGCGTCCAAATGTCCACCCTCCAATGGTGATCCACAAGATGATTGATCAAGATGCTAGCTTCTTCAAAATTCCTTCACTTGAATTCTTATCCTAGAACTCAAGAGGACTATGGCTTTAAAACTCCAGGGTAGGGGCTCCTTACTTCCTTTCTTTCTTCTTCTCTCTTCCTTTCTTAAGACCTTGTCCTAAGAATAAAACTCTTGTCTTGAAGGAGGAGGAGGATTTAAGACACTAATGTCTTAATATAAAAGGAAATAGTAACAGAGTAGTATTTCTTTTCTTTTACCGATCGAGAGATTCTTCCTATCTCTTGTTTGGACTTGAGTTTCAATAGAGAAGAGAACTCTGTAAAGGGAAACTCTCTGTGTCCTAAACAAGCTAAGGAGGAATCAGTTTCCTGGAAAGAAAAGAAAAATAAAAACCTCTGTCGTACATTAGTCAAACACCCGAGACCTCTGTTGTTTAAATAGATTACAGAGAGATGTCTTCTCAAAAGAACACAACTCTCCGTAAACACCATTCCACTTTGTCTCACGCCCCTTCCCTATTTCTCACGCCCCATCCTCCCATCTCACGGCCTTCCAGATTAAATCCCATGGCTTTTCTTAAAGGAAAAACCGCGGTGTTTAAAAGGAAAGGGGTCGTGACTTTTCATCTCCGAAGAGATGTTATTTCGCGCGCCCGGGAAGAGAGCGATTTTCTTCTTTCTTAAAACCCATCAGCCATTGGATTCCTATCCAAGGGGGGGTATGTGAGGCGCTATTTCTTAAGAAAGGAGGCCACCCCATCTTAATTCATCGGAGAATTAAGTGGGGCGCGCCAAGAGTCCATGCGCCATGGACTCTTCCAATGGTGCGCCAAGAGTCCATGCACCATGGACTCTTCCAAATGGCATGCCAAGAGTCCATAAGCGCATGGACTCTTGGCATTTGGCATGGAAAAGCAAAGGGGGTGGGTGGGGAGGCTAGCCTAGTTACATGGCTAGCCAATAGGGTTAGCCATAATCCCAATTAACTCAATTAGGGTCTAATTAGATCCAATTAGAACCCAATTTGAATCAATCCAGAACCCTAATTCGAATCCGATTCGAATAGAAGCTAGGGTTTGCAACACCTGCTAGAGTGTTATCCTGCAAAGATGATTTAATTCCAAATTAAACTCTTGATCAATCCTCTTAAGTGTGTGACCCATTAGGTTCCACATCTAGCTAGCAGTGGGTTCGAATACAAGTTGACCTAATTTGATAAGAACTCTTTCTAATCGATTTAAGTCAAACCGGACTTACCCGATTTGATCAATTAGGACTCTTCCTAATAAATGATCTTTGAATTTGATCAACCCATAAGACAAGATTGACGTCTAGCAACGTGTCATGTCTACCTGGAAGATATGGAAATTCTGGTGAAAAACCAAAATTATCCTTCAGTAGAGAGTTACCGTACAATTAAATCTTTCGATCAGCCTGCACCCAAAATATAACTATGGATATGGATATATGTCAAATCCAATATTATATTTATTTCTTGCTCAATCTTATATGATGATTCAATTATCTTGATATTAGATACCATCTCTATTATCTTTACTTTGATCAAAGATTCCCTGAATCATCATCCAATTGTTAACTAGCTGGATGCAATCTCCTCTTACTAAGAGTGATCGATTCCTTGTTGACCTACTCATTACCTTCATATCCAATTCACCATTCCCAGTATCAATCCTGTGCATGACTCAGAGTCATGATTAGAATTGAACCAAAGCATGGGTTCATGTACATAAGCTACTTATGGCAGTCTCAGGTCAAAGGATTACTTGTACCACTCCCACTATGAGAACCTTCTATTGACATGTAGCTAAGACTCCATTAGATGTTCTCAAGTTGGATCATATCAGTGAACTCATTCTCCAATGAGCACCCACATCCCAGTATTAGTGTCATACACAAGTGACTGTGAGAGTAGTCACCCTTTCCAGTATACTTGGGATGTGCTAGTCTTACCGGAAAACCCTGATCCCCTACTCAGGGTTTCTTTGACTAGGAATATTTTAGATTAGGTTTTAAGACTTTAGGTCTCACTGGTATGATCTCATCATAACCCAAAAATCATAGCCCTAATCTATGGGGTTCATCATATAATAAAAAAACAGCGTATAATGAAAAATAATGCCTTTATTTAGAAATTTGTCAATTACAATGGTTTGGGAGATACAACATAGATTGGCTTATAGGGCATATCCCTTTCAATGGCAGGGCGATAGCAAGGGCATTGGCTTGCACGGGCAGAGGAGACGGACGGGGTGCTCGGTTGCATTGGCTTCACGGGTGGACCACAGCTACAGTCGTTGGCGGCCATGGAGGGCACGGGTAGCCATGGAGGGCACGTTAGCAGCGACGGCTTGCACGGGAGGGGCGAGGTGAGATCTGCTCAGTGGGGCACAGATCTGGTCGAGGCGCCGGAAGAGTGGCTTCAGGTGGGGGTGTATGCCGCGGTCGATGGCCTTGGAGGCGATGCCGAGGTGAGGCGTCGATCGCGCGATCTCGTGGAAGTCAGGGACGGAGGCGGATGGCGTGCGGCGACCGTGGGGCTGGGAGATGTCCAGATCTGTGGCAGGTGGTTTTGACAATAGAGGGTCGGTGGGATCCGGTGGGGCGATGAGCGAGAGAGGTACTGGGTTGCCTTGGTTGAGTGGCTTGGGAAAGAGGTGGGAACTTCGATTGATTGACTTGGAAGAGAAGAGTGGAGGGAAACACAGAGAAGAGAAAGAGGAAAGAGGGAGAGGGAGAACTGAGAAGAGAGGAAATAGAACCAGGAAGAAGAGGGATCCGAGAAGAGACAGAGAGGGGAAGAAGAATCGAGAAGAAGAGAGGGGGAAGGAATCGGGATGCACCCTGAATTCTTTTCTCAAAATAATATTCGCTAATTTTATTCGATGACAAAAGCTTCTTAAATAAACTAAGATAACAACCGATAAAACTAAATCCCTAAAAAAATCTCAAAGTAATCGGAACGACTAAGGTATTCCGATAACTCTAAAAGGAATAAAAATATGATCTTCGATATTTCCCGAATCCCATGTACACCCATAAAATAATAAAATAATAAGAAAAAAATACATCAAGATCCGTGCTGGGCTGGCACCGAGATCTGGGCTGGCTGCTGGGTGTGAACTGGATGGATCTGAACTGGCTCAATGTCCCCATCATTTCTCCAGTGGCGGGGAGAACTCGACTCCGTCGAGTCAAGCTGGTGGTGCTCAAATAGATTTGGATCAATGTTCTGCAACTCCTCTTCAGTAATCCAGGAGTCCTCTGACTTCGGTCTGCCTCGCCAGTGAACCAGGTAGCGGTAGCAATTTTGACTCCTTAAAGACTTGATCTTCTCGTCCAAAATTCGTTCAATCATATCATGTTTCCTCTCTTTTGGAAAGGTGGACTCTCAAGAGGAGGGTCACTCTCAAAGAATGCAGGCTCAAATACATCACCAGGTGTCAATGCTGGTTCTTTATATTCAATTAGATCCAAATTATTAATCAAATTAACTCCTAATTGTTTTTCAGCTCTAACCTCATGGTCTTGTTCTTCGTAGGCATCAGCTAATCCTGGGTCAGCAGTGTAAACTTCTTCTTCAAGGATATCACCTAGATCTTTTTATTCTTCAAGTGTCCCTATATGAAAGGTTCTATATGGACATTGGCTAGCTACATGACCTATCCCATTACATCTAAAGCAGTGGATCTTAGAGCTACTTCCACGGGAAGTTTCTCCTATAATCCCTTTTTCTTTGTCATCTCTCGGGGGTCGACTACCAGGGGTCTGACTAATGTTAGGTTGTGGACTAGTCGAGACTTGGTTCATGCTAGGCCTTGGACCTAAAATTCCTAGTTTAGAAAGTTCAGATCTACGAGTGATAGACATTTGCTGAAATCTTTCATAGTCTTGAGCTAATTGATATGCTTGCTCTAGACTATAAACTTCTCTCAAAAACAATTCCTTTGGATATCCACTCTCAGACCAGCTCTAAACCGGGATAAAGTGACAGATGGTTCTTCACGCACATTACATCGCATAAGGTATTCATCAAATTTATCGATGTAATCATTTACAAGTCTAGTTTCTTGGGTCAACCTTTGACATTGGTCCAAAAGTCGCTGTTGATAAGATGCAGGAAGATACTTCTCTCGAAGCTTATCCTTCATCTCATCCCATGTTCCGACGGGGTCCTGTCTCCTATGAATGGCTAACCTCTGGACATTGTGCCAATATAGCTTTGCTTGACCTAACAATCTCATTTGGGCAAACCTAACTTTTCTATCCTCAGACATATCATACCAGGAGAAGTAATGGTCCATATCAGCTTCCCAGTCAATATATTCTTTGGGGTCCAGGCGACCTACAAAACTTGGGGCATCAACCTTAACACTCCTCATGATTCGTTCATCTTGATCAATTGGATTGTGATAAGGCCTAAGTGTTGGATGATTACCTGGATAATCATGTCGATCCTAGGGTTAGGTTGAAGGATTTGAGTACGACCACCATCATAATCTAGGTAGTCATTTCGGTCTCTAGGGTCTCTAGGATCTGGAACTCTAGGATCTGTAACTCTTGATGAAGAGTTCCTAATAGGGTAATTGGTATTCACTAGTCGTTCCTCTTTAAGAGTTAATACCCTGGCATCTAAAGATCCTAACTTGCTGTCAATTTTTTCGAGTCTACCCATGATTACTTGAAGGGCAGCTTCTAAACTGGGATCCATTTTGTTATCTAAGGAAGAATGTTCTGATTGATACTTGTTTCTTGACCTAGTTGTCATGCAAAATTGAAATTGACCCTAACCTAACCTATTGCTCTGATACCAATTTGATGCGGGACTGTACGCTCTGATATCAAGACTGGTGTCGGACCGTTGATCGTTAAGAAATGATCTCTAGATTAGGGTGTCCAATTTAATTAATTAAATCTAATTAAATAAAAATAACCAGCAATCAATTGGATCAGGTTATCAAAGTGGATCTCACCCAAAACACAGAATCTCACGAAATTTGGAAAAGGGAGATCGTCTTGAGATCGTCCAAAAATCCGGACCAGTGGTTCATAGGCAAAACAGATTTGAAGTTGTCGGACCTGGAATACCAAAAAATAGGTGAAGAATAAATTCCAAATCAAATAAAAATTAATTAAAATCCAATGCTTTGAAATCTATGCTCCGAGATCCATGAGTCATTTGGGATCCGTGCAGTGCAGAAATTGGCAGCAGAGAACGTGAAGGCTTTCACGTTCGTTCCAAGTTCTTCCTTCTTTTGTCCGATGCAAGGGAGAACAGGGGAGGCCGAAGGCCTGCGGTCAGATTCACCGGCATTGGTGTTGGGCGGTGACGGCGGTGATTCTGGTGGAATGGACGGTGACGGCGGGGCGACAGCAGGGGTGTTGGCTTGCACGGGCGGAGGAGACGGACGGGGTGCTCGGTTGCATTGGCTTCATGGGTGGACCTCGGCTACAGTCGTTGGCGGCCATGGAGAGCACGGGCAGCCGTGGAGGGCACGTTAGCAGCGATGGCTAGCACGGGAGGGGCGAGGTGAGATCTGCTTTGTGGGGCATAGATCTGGTCGAGGTGCCAGAAGAGTGGCTTCAGGCGGGGGCATCAGCCACGGTCGATGGCCTTGGAGGCGATGCCGAGGTGAGGCGTTGATCACGCAATCTCGTGGAAGTCAGGGACGGAGGCGGATGGCATGCGCAACCGTGGGGCTGGGAGATGTCTAGATCTGTGGCAAGTGGTTTTGACGATAGAGGGTCAGCGGGATCCAGTGGGGAGATGAGCGAGAGAGGTACCGGGTTGCCTCGGTTGAGTGGCTTGGGAAAGAGGTGGGAACTTTGGTTGATTGACTTGGAAGAGAAGAGTGGTGGGAAACACAGAGAAGAGAAAGAGGAAAGAGGGAGAGGGAGAACTGAGAAGAGAGGAAATAGAACCAGGAAGAAGAGGGATCTGAGAAGAGACAGAGAGGGGAAAGAAGAATCGAGAAGAAGAGAGGGGGAAGGAATCGGGATGCACCCTGAATTCTTTTCTCAAAATAATATTCACTAATTTTATTCGATGACAAAAGCTTCTTAAATAAACTAAGATAACAACCGATAAAACTAAATCCCTAAAAAAATCTCAAAGTAATCGGAACGACTAAGGTATTCCGATAACTCTAAAATGAATAAAAATATGATCTCCGATATTTCCCAAATCCCACGTACACCCATAAAATAATAAAATAATAAAAAAAATACATCAAGATCCATGCTGGGCTGGCACCGAGATCTGGGCTGGTTGCTGGGTGTGAACTGGATGGATCTGAACTGGCTCAATGTCCCCATTAAGATGCATGCAGAAATTAACCCTAAGTAGCAAAAGAGAAGGATCGCCAAGGCTAAGAAGCCCTGGTAGGCTAGCTTTTCTGCAATACTGCTGTTTGATGAGTCTAGGGGGTGTACCTGGTAGAGATTTGAAGATCGATCCATGAAGAGTTCACTCTTCGCTGTCGGATGTGGCCTAAAAAAATAAGTTAAAATCCGTAAGGTTGGGACTTGGGCGATGATCATAAGGGTGGCCGACCAAGGGAAGGTGACCATAAGGTTGGGTGCTGAAATCCATGAAGAGTCTGGGCCTTGGGTGGCCTAGTTCAATCCTGGGCAAGCTCCAGGGTTTTTCTGATGTCCATCCTCCTAGTAGGCTGATGTTATAATGATCTTAAAGGTCCTTCTTGTGCAATCCATGGTTGAACATTCAAGTGTGACTGGGACTCCTTGAAGTTGTCAAAATGTCATTCTGGTTGGGGTCCATCATTGTCTTGAGTCTTCTCTTATTGAACTAGACTGGACTCAATATGAGACTTATAGGACTCAAAATAAAAATGGCTCAACATGAGCTGACTCAACCAACTAACTCAAGTGACTTGACTCAACTGAACTTGACTCAACTTGACTCACTTGAATTGACCATATCCAAAACCCTAATGGCATGGATGACTCTAAATATAGGACTCGAATGTCGAAAGGCCCAAAACAAGACTCAAGGGTTAAAATATAAACTCAATTGGGCTAAGCCCTTATTACAAAATTGGACTCAACTACTCAAAACATTACTCATATAACCACAGAGGTTTGAGAAGCCTCTATCTTATTCTGTGCCTCTGGTGTCTGCACCAATTCTCCCGGGGTGGAAGGAACTCGACCCTGTCAAGTAAGGATCACTTTGGCTCTAGTATCTCTCAAGAAAGTCTGGGTTGAGGTGCTACAAGTCCTCTTGAGTAATCCATGAATCGTCAGATTCTGGTCGACCTTGACAACGGACCAGGTAGCGTTGATAGCCGTGGCCCCGGGTCATGATAGCTTGATCATTCAGGATACGCTCGATCCGTTCACCTCTCTCAGGTTAATTTATAAGTGGACACTCCGGGCTTGGTTAGCTCTCAAAGGATGGGTAGGTCTAAAGGCCTCAGTAGGAATGACTACCAATTTCCTATACTCAACCAAGTTTGTGATATTGAAGGTAGAGCTAATGCAAAAATCCGAGGGTAGATCTAGCACATGGGCATTGAGTTCTACCATCTCTATCACTCTAAAGGGTCTAGCTTCGTGAGCATGAAGTTTCTTAACTGTCCTTGGTGGGAACTGCTCAGGCCTAAGCCTAACCATGATAGAATCCCTTACATTAAATTCCTTAGATCCTTTTCGAGAATTAGCCAGTTTCTTATTTGTTTCATTACTTAAATTAATCTTTTGGCTAATATCCTGATGTAGATGCTGTGCAGAGGTCAGTGCAGGTGTGGACATATGGATTAGGTCTGTGGACTTATTGGACTCAAAACTAGATACTACTTCACTACCTACATCTACTTCGCACCAAGAACTATATATCCTTAGGAATTTGGTCCATCTTTTAGGGGTTGAACTTAAAATCCTTGGTGAATTAAAAATCTTGAAAGTCTTTTGATAGGGGTATAAAATTAAATCTCGTGGAAGTAGAAATTTCCTCCAGAATTGCAGGACTTGAATTGCAGCAAGGAAATCCTTAGGATAGACATGGTTTAACAAGCTTCTATGCTTATCCTTAGGAATTTGGTCTATCTTTCAGAGGTTTAACTTAAAATCCTTGGTGAATTAAAAATCTTGAAAGTCTTTTGATAGGGTATAAAACTAAATCTCGTGGAAGTAGATATTTCCTTTAGAACTGTAGGACTTGAATTGCATTAAGGAAGTCCTTAGGATAGACATGGTTTAACAAGATTCTATGCTTAAGAGAAATTAAAGGCTTGTCCACATGTTTGACACTAGGGTGGTTTACAAGCACCAGTTCTAGAGTACTGGTGGAAGGTCATCAGGAAGGTCATTAGAAAGCTTATCTTGAAAGTCTTCTAAACTAATGTCTACTTCCTGGGGTTGTTCCTTAGGGACTTGTTCCTGGACCTCCTCTATGGACAATTCTTGTGAACCCTCACTTTCATCTACAAGGTTTGATCCTGGCTCAGTCACTTCTTCAAATTCTATAGTGGGTTCAGGATCATTTTCCTTTGATTCCTCAATGGGTTCACTCTCTAGTTCCTCTTCTTTAGGTTCCTCTAATGGATTCAACTCATCGATGTCCTCTTTAGATCCTTCAATGGGCTCAAGAATTTCTTTCTCTAATTTCTTAGTCTTAATTAGATTAACTCCTGGTTTCTTTTCCTTAGAATCTCTCCTAACTGGATCTCTAGGTTGAGTCGGATGAATTACAAACTTCTCTCCATGGTGACTAAAGGTACGGATGTTGGTTCGACCAAACAGGGCTGCATCATGATCGTGAAGCCATGACCCAAGATGATACTACTATCTCCCATGGGAAGGACATCACACCAAATCTTCTCCTTATATGATTGTAGTTTAATCAAGATTTGGAACCTAGACATGATTGGGATGGAGGTGGAATTTACCCATGAGAACTTATAGGGGCTAGGATGGAGAACTGGGGTCAATCCTAAAGATTTAACTGTACTGGTAGAGATGCCATTGACACAACTCCCACTATCTATTATGATCTTAAACACCTTACCTCCTATCTTGACAAAGATTTGTTGGATGTTAGCCCTACGCCAGTCTTCCTTAGTTTGGGTCTGGGTCATGATGCACCTAACCACTCCTAATTGGGTCTTCAGACTCAGGCACCTCCTCCTCTCCCTCATACTCATCTATCAATTGGGCATCAGCCTCATAGACTTCTCCCTCTGGCTTAACTATGGGTTCAGGTTCATTTTCATCTGGCTCACCTAAGTGTAAGGCACTGACTGGGCACTGGCTAGCAAAATGTCATAGTTTGCGACATCTAAAGCACACCCTTGGGGTATTCTGGACCTCTACAGACTTACCTCTATCCTCTCTATGGGCCATAGGGGTACTAGGTTGAGGTTGACTAGGCTCAGGGTGGCTTGGACTAGGTCGGCTCGAGTTGGGTTGGCTTGGGTTGGGTCAGTTCGGGCTAGGTCGACTCGAGCAGGCCTTGCTAGAACCTAGGTACCGACTAGGGTTTCTAGTGGGCTTAGGTTTATGAAAGATGGGCCCTATCTGGAAATGAAAATAATTCCTAGCAATTTGGTAGGCCTGATCTAAGTCACTAACCTCTCTCAAGTAAAGCTCCCTTTTTATGTCATCCCTAAGGCCAACTCTAAACCTAGACGGGATGACATCCTCAGATTTGTTTAGGTTACATCGCATGGCATACTCATCAAATTTCGTGATGTACTGATCTATACTCTTGCTACCCTGATTCAATCTTTGCCACTGGTCTAATAATCCTTAGTGGTATGAGGGTGGGAGGTACTTCGTTCTAAGCTTAGTTTTCATGGCCCACTGGGTGACTATGGGTTCACGACCTTCTTGTCTAACTACTCTCTCAACATTAGCCCAATATAACCTGGCCTTGCAGACTAACTTAAGCTTGGCAAACTTAAACTTATACTCCTCAAACATATCATACCACTCGAAATACTGGTCAACTTCTCCCTCCAAATCTATACAAACCTATAGGTCAAGACAGCCTCGAAAGTGTGTGCATCCAGCCTAATGTTCTTGTAGGCTCTCTCTTCCTGGTAGATAAAATCCTGATTGGGTCTCCTTGGATGAACCTCTATGATTGGGTCATGACATGGGGCTCTCCTAGGTTCAGCCTCTAAATAAGGATCATGGCATGGGATTCTTCTAGGACGGGGAGGTGACTCAAGGTTTGGCTCAATGTGGGGTTCAGGGGTCCTTTCTAAGGTTCCTAGCCTTTCTTTGACTTGATCAAGCCTTTGGGTCAACTGATCAATCTTATAGTTCATCTAGGCATTCATCTGGGCAAAGGACTGGGTCATCTATTCAGTAAGGGCTCTAATTTGGGCTTCCATATTAGAATTATCTTGGGTTCAACCAAAGGTGGGTGATATGCAGCTCCTGATCTAGCGCACATGCAAAACTCAAGGACAAATCGACTAGGGCTTCCTAGACCTAGAGACCAAACAAAATAGGTCGACTCAACTTACATGCAACACAACTCCTAGTCCTTCTACTAGCTAGGTAAGAGGTGGGATGGTGGGAGGCCCCCCTGCCACTTTCAGTAATAGGAGAAGTATTGGGTGCACTAGTCTTCCCACAAAGGTTGGACCCGACCGGTTGGTGTCCCTAGCTCATTAGAGCAAATTAGGTCTAATTAATTTTAATTAGGCTAGGATCGAATGCAAGGATTGTTGTTTTGGGATAAGGAGAGGTTATCACTTCCTCCCCCCATCTGGCATATTGGGAGTGCCCTTAGAGTAGTTTATGCATATGATAACAAGCAGATGAAACCCTAATGATGAAATGTCTCTAAATTTTTTTTTGTATTTTCTGATTTTATATGTTTTTTGTTTTATAATTTGTAAGAAATATAATATGTAGGAAATTACCTAATATGCAGGAAATATACAGAAAAATTAAAATATGCAAAAATTATGCAAAAAAACCCCTAAACATGCTGAAACTAGGTTTGCTGAAATTTTAGGGCAGAATTATTATCAGGCAGTAAATTAGAGGTTCAAATGACCTAAATTTTGAATTAATTTTGAAAAAATCTTGATAAATAACATCAATTATGAGGAATCTGGAAAAATAAGAATCAGGATTTTTTGATCTGCCTACATATAGAAACAGTAAAACAACAGACTATGTATAAGAATTATGGGATGTAGAAACTAGCCCTAATACATGCTCTGATACAAAATGATGCGGGACTAATTATGCATGAAAACTATTTTTCTACTTTTAGGCATTAAGTTAGGTGCTTGTATTTCGAATTTCAAGCCAAGAAACTAAGTAAGTAACTCTATGGAAAATTCAAAAGCAGATGCATGCAGAAAGTAACCCTAGGTATCGAAAGAGAAGGATTGCCAAGGCTAAGAAGCCTTGGTAGGCTAGCTCTTCTGCAATACCGCTGCCTGATGAGTCTAGGGGTGTACCTATAGATTTGAAGATCGATCCTTGAAGAGTTCGCTCTACGCTCTCATATGTGGCCTAGAAAAATAAGCTGATGACTCGACAGATTCGTGGCTTTCAACTCGGTGACCCGAAAGCTTGCCGATTGGAATCCTGGATTCATGAAAACTGAGGGACCTACAAATCACCATTAAAGGGTTAGAAAAGAAAGGCAAAATCAGATTGGAGGCTAAAAGATAAAAGTAAGAAAGAAGTTTAAGGAAGGGTGGCAAAAAGGTTGATGAAGGATGGCGGCTAGGGTTTGCTGGAGACTTGAAGTAGCACTAGGGATCACATAGATTCTCTTCACACAGAATTCACACAGAAATCACACAGAATTCACACATAAAGTTGAGAATAACTCAAGAAATTTTCATTCATCAATAATCAACAAAATACATGAGAGGGGTCCTTTATATAGGCATACAAACTTGGGCTCCAAATAAGGGCATACAAGGGAATTTAAAAGAATTTTAGTCCCACCCAAACCCTAGCTAGAATCCCACTCCCACAGAGGCTCTCTCTCCTTGCTTTGGTCGGCAAAGAGGTGGTGATCATAAGGGTGGCAAACCAAGGGAAGGTGACCATAAGGTTGGGCATTGAAATCCATGAAGAGTCTGGGCCTTGGGCAGCCCAGTTCAGTCCTGGGCAAGCTCTAGGGTTTCTTCTGATGTCCATCCTCCTAGCAGGCTGATGTTGTAACGATCTTCAAGGTCCTTCTTATGCAATCCATGGTGGCACTTCAAGTATGACTGGAACTCCTTGAAGTAGTCTAAATTTCATTCTGGCTGGGGTCCATCAGTGTCTTGAGTCTTCTCTTATTGAACTGGACTGGACTTAATATAAGACTTACATGACTCAAAATAAAAATGGCTCAACATGAGCTGACTCAACCAACTAACTCAAGTGAACTTGACTCAACTTGACTTACTTGAACTGACCATATCCAAAATCCTAATGGTATGGTTGACTCTAAATACAGGACTCGAATGTAGAAAGGCCCAAAACAGGATTCAGGGGCCAAAATACAAACTCAAGCGGGCTAAGCCCTTATTACAAAATTGGACTCAACTACTCAAAACATTACTCAGATAACCACAGGTTGAGAAGCCTCTATCTTATTCTGGTATCTCTGGTGTCCGCACCAATATGCCCATAGCTACCTAGAGAGCCATAAAGATTAAACTTAGGAAAAAGTACCTTCCCATGTCCTATCAACAGAGACTTTTAGACCAGTGGCAATGATTGAGTTAGGAAAATAGAATTGTATCCAAATACATTGCCAAATTCGATGAGTACGTTATCATATGTAGCATCGATGAGTTTGAGGCCATGACCCTATCTAGATTTCGAGCTGGCCTACGTGAGAAAATTTAAAGAAAGTTATTTTTAAGAGAAGTCCATGACCTAGAACAAGCCAATCAAATCACTAGGGACTTTGAAAGATTTTAGAGGGGACCCGTTATCCGTTGGCCTGAGCCCAATAGGATTTGTACACCAAGACATAAGCCAAGTTCTAGCCAAGTCCCTTCCAACCAACCCACTCCTACTACCCCATTATTCATAAGGATGACAGGGGTAAGGGCATTGAATTTCAAAAGGATAATCATCAAAATATTCATTGCTTTAGGTGTCATAAGGTTGGCCACTATGCTAGATAGTGTCCTACTTGAGCCTTACACATAAGAGAATTAGAGGAAGAAGCTCCTGAATCCTTTGAAGAATTTAAGGAAGAAGTGTATGAAGCAGGAACAAACTTAGTGGATGAGTATGAAGGAGATGAGGAAACTATAGATCCACCTAAGTTACTGGGAGTCGATAGATGTATTCTAACTCAAACTAAGGGACATGAAGATTGGTATAGGACCACCATCCTACAAACTTTTGTCAAATTAGGAGAGAAGGTTTGCAAAATTATCATAGATAGTGGGAGCTGTGTTAATGCCATTTCTATTAATGCTGTCAAAAATTTAGGTTTGCCTATTGTTCTCCATCCCAACCCCTATAAGGTATCTTAGATTGATTCAACCTCCATTCCCATTAAGTTAAGATGCCAAGTTACAGTCCAAATCCAATCTTATCAAGAAAAAGTTTGGTGTGACGTTCTTCCTATGGGGGTTAGCAGTATTATTCTAGGATGACTTTGGTTGTATGATCATGATGCTATCCTGTACGGTCATTCCAACTCCTGTTCCTTCAACCACCATAGAAAGAAAATTGTAATAAACTCTTCACCACCTAAGGACAACACCAAAAGAGGGTCTAGCAATTTGAAGGGAAAAAAACAAGAATTACACTTGATCAATGCTAAGGATTTAGAATGCAAGCTTAACGAGGGTTCACCCATTTAGATATTGTCTACTAAGAAAATCCAGGATCAACCCCAAAGGGAACAACCCCATGTTAGATTCATGAGCTATTTTTGGAAGACCCTATGGGATATGTTAGGAACCAAGCTCAAATGTTTTACCACCTACCACCATAAACCGATGGCTAGACTGAAATTGTGAATAGGAGCCTTGAAAACCTATTAAGGTGTCTTGTAGGCAAAAATGTTGTGATGCGGGATAATATGCAAAAACTAAATTACTGATTTTAAATCTAATTTTCAGAGATTAAGCAGCAATTATTTTTCTATAATTTTTTAAAATTGAGACTCAAAGAATTCAATAAAACTAGACTAGCCAACTAGTTCTAAAACCCGCAAAGTAAATCAAGCAAAACTAATTAGGAATAGGACTTGGTTATTAAGAAATCACCTTAAACTAGGATTCTACTTATCAAGAAATTAAAAATTAAAGAGTAGGGATGGGTATTTAAATTTACCAACGAAGATTATATCCCTCTGGTGTGGATCCGACACGACTCTCAAGGAACTTGCGGCAGGGCTTCAAGAAGGTCGATCTTCGGGCTTCGAGCTTTCATGATATTGGTTCCAAGGTAAGAACACCCTGACTTCGAATACTTGATCACCTGCAATCACTCAAAAGAAACTCAAATTAGATGGTTGAAGAAAGAAAAGGAAGAAGATGGAAAAGGCAGAAGGAAAGGGAAGGAAGATAGCGGCTAGGGTTTTCTGATTGTTGGATATGTAGGGCCTCACACCCCGCGATTCTCTAAAGAATAAAGGAAGGGCCTCACACCCCGCGATGCACAAAGCAAAGGAAATTTGATAGAATGTTGGCTTTATTTGATGAATAATAATTGTATTCACAAGAGGGATTAATTGTGGTATTTATAGACCACCAATATGAGTTGTAAGGGATACAAAGAGTAGAGTTAATTCTTCTTGGGCAGCAACTCCTTGAATTCCTTCTTTTGGTGTCATGACTCTTGAGTTTGATCTCCTTGGGACTTCATCCATGCTTGGGTGCCAAAATGAGATAAACTTCATTCTTGATGGGCGATCTTGATGGATGATGGTGTGTGGCCATGATTGGTTCATTGGTTGGCCACGAATGGTGGTCTCTGGAGTCTGGATGATGAGGTCTCCTGTATGATAGTGGAGTCTCCAATTTGGATAGATAAAAACTCAAGAGTTCTTGCTGGATTCTTGAGTTTGGAACTTGAGTAGCTTGAACTCTGAATTAAGAAATTTTCTTAGTCCTCTCCTTGATTAGTGTCCCCTTGAGATAGAATTACATTGAGATGGGCCATGAGAAGCTAAGTGGCATCTCCCTCTTGGAATTGGTGACAACATGAGAAAGAGTGGGTGCTAACTTGGCTAGGATTCCTTCTGCTTTACTCCTCTTAAAGTGGCGTCAACTTCCCTCTCCATGTGGCCGACCAAGGTAGGTGAGATGTCATGTGGTGTTGTCCCGATGAGGTGGCAAGTGATGTCCAAACATGTCATGTGATGATGTCCAAACTTGTGGCATGTGACATAGGCTGATGATGTGGCAAGACATTGTAGCAAGATGACATGTGGTGAGTGACATGGGCATCCAAGATGAAGTGGCACATGGCTTGACTTGGGTTGCACATGGAGTCACATGACTTGATTTGAGTTAGCACATGGAGTCACATGGGTCTTGACTTAGGTCCCCTCTTGTATTACAGTACTCAACTAACAATTACAAGACTCAACCAACTAATTAATTAAAGCCCAACTTAGATCAATTTGATTAAAAGGCATAACCAACTAAATAAACTTGGTAAATAGGGTTAAGCCCAAAGGGTTTAAATAAGTTTTGACACAACCTGATAAATAGGGTTTATATACAAAACCCTAATTGGTAAAAAAGGCTAACAAACACTGGACCATTATAACATAATTTATAATCCAATTGAAATTGGGATTTTTTTTACAAACTCTACTTTGGATCTAGGGGTTTTTATAGGAACTCAATTTTGGAGTTTAGGGCTAAACCCATCTAAGATAAAATAACAAAATTCAAGATAACTATTTACAAGTGATCTAGGGTTTGGACTTAGGACTTCATTCACAGGTGATCCACAGGGATGTGGGTTTGACCTGTTATTTTCTTTTAGCCCTGGTGTCCACACCAATTCTTCCTGGGTGGGAGGAACTCGACCCTATCGAGTATGGGTCAACCTTACTGTGATAGTGCTCTAGTAAGTTTGGGTCAATTCCTTGTAAGTCCTCTCGGTGATCCAAGAATCATCAGTCTCAGGTTGTCCTTGCCAATGAACCAGATATGGCTGATAGTCTTTGTCCCAAGTAACGATAATCTTGTCATCCAAGATCTGTTCGATCCTGTCTCTCTGGGCTAGTAGTATGGCAGGTGGACACACATAGGTTGGCTCACTCTCAAGGATTGGATCAAGCCCAAAAGACTCACTAGGAATCAACATTGGCTCTCTATACTCTATAAGGTCTGAAACATTGAAAGTAAAACTAATGCCTAGTTCAGGTGGTAACTCAAGCTTGTAGGCATTAGATTCAATTTTTCTAATTACTTTGTATGGTCCACTACTACGGGCATGTAACTTTTTTATGGTTCAAGGTGGCAACTGTTCAGGTCATAGCTTGACCATGATAAAGTCTCCTTCATTGAATTCTTTGAGTCTTTTTCTGGAATCAGCCATATGTTTATAAGATTCGTTGCTTTCATTAATTTTTTTACTTATTTCTTTATGCAACTCTCTAACATGTGAAGCATATGACTCAGCAAATGTCTAATAGACTCACTATGCATTACTAATGAAGATAATTTATTTATTTATTTATTTATTTTTAAGTCCTTAATTTTAATTCTGTGCTTGACCCTTGGTCGGTGGGTGACATGCAGATGAAAACTTAACATGAACTCCTAATAGTTGCCATAAGGTTCTCCAGAAATAGGTGGCAAATCTAACAGGGTTAAATGACTGATGAAACATACTAACCTTAACAAGGTGTAACCTAATGGTTCTAAAACATTGGAAGCTTCAGGGAAGGGTAGAAAATAAGAAGTGGATTTGGGGGTGACTTGGTAGGGTAGGAAATAAGAAAAGGTTTCGGGGATTTGTCCTAGACTAATGGGGTTGACCTTAAGGTTTGGACATTGGGTTACATGAATAGGTAAATAAAGGTCAGCCTTATGGAAGGAGGAGTCAGTAATTTCAGGAAAAAGATCTTCAATTGGGATCATAGGGGTGAAGTCTTCCTAAGGGTACTGGACTAAATAAGCCAAGTCCTCACCAATTCCCTCTTGTTCTTGGATTTCAGGACTAGGCTCTATGACTTGAGTCTCTTCTAGTGTTTCCTCAGGTAAGGTCCTAACAATAGGGTTAGACTCCTCATGGGTCTTTTCTTCTAATGGTCCTTCCAGTATAGTTTCAGTCTGGGTAGGGTTAGGGTTAGCTAACTCTGGGTCTACCTCCTGTATGTTCTCATCCTCATATTCATCTACTAAGCTCACATCAGCTTCATACACTTCCTCGTCAATGGCGTCTTGGCAGACCAATGGGGTAATAGGGGTGGGTTGACTAAGGAGACAATGACTAGGATCTGGGATAGTGGGGAAGGGTTGGCTAAGGGAAACCTGAATAGTACCTAGGTTTTGACTATGGCTACTGATCCTAGTGGGTTCAAGTCGATGGATTCTGGGGTCAAGGGTAGTTGGTTTGGGTAAACTAGGGTTAGTACGAGTCTTACAGGTTCTCTCTAGGTTTTTGAATCGTTCATCTAGTCGGTCAAACCTATTATTTATTTGGGCACATTGTTCAGTCATTAACCTCAAAAAGTTTTCAAAATTGGGGTCCATGGTTAAATTAGGTTGGGTTTGAGACTACTGGTTGGGTTAGAGTTCTAATCTAATGGTTATGCAATGTAGAAACACAAAATCGAACTAGGGTATCCTAGACCTAGACCTCAAGTAGAATGGGTCAGCCAATTTACAACCAATTCAGCAATTACCCTATCCATTGAACAGGTAAGAGGTGGGGTTATGGGAGACTCCCTCTACTCTTGTAGGGTCCTAATTAAAATCCACGAGATCGCTTAAGACATTTGCCTCTAGACCTCTAGCCTTAGGCACCAAATTTAAGTAATAATCAAAGGATTGGGTGCACTTGCTTTCACACAATACTTGGAACACGACCTGTTGGTGTCCCTAAATTATTTTAGGTTCCTAATTAATTTTAATTAAGGTTAAGTTCGATGCAAAAGGTGGTTGTTGTGGACCCAGGTCAGGTGATGAAATCCTGTCCTGATCTGAGATGGTCAAGTGCCCTTAAGATTAGGTTACTAGATGATACAATTACACGATATGAAACCTTAATATGTAATGAAACTAAAATAATTAAAATAGCAGAAAATAAAAAATTATTATTAAATTTTAGATCAAATTAATTTTCAGATTTTCTATCTCGGGATATCACGTTTGGTGGGAGCTCATTACTTCCATGGGTCGTGACAGTATACATGCATATACCCCCGCTTAGGAGGCGTGATTTCCTTCCACTAGAAAAAATAGTAAATAATTTTTTTTTTCTGATTTTTTTTGATATTATCAGGGGATTAATAGAAAATTAACAACAAATTTATTTATAATTTATTTTGTATTATTTTAGGATGATTTTTTATGAGTTTAATTTCAGCCTAGTTCTACGTATGCAGAAATTTCAGAACTAAAAGTTAAACCATAGTTTAAACTTCGCTCTGATACCAAAGATGATGTGGGATAATATGCAAAAACTAAATTATTGATTTTAAATCTAATTATCAGAGATTAAGCACCAATTATTTTTCTAGAATTTTTAAAATTGAGACTTAAACCATTCAATAAAATTAGACAAGTCAACTAGTTTTAAAGCCCGCAAAGTAAATCAAGCAAAACTAATTATGAACAGGACATGGTGATTAAGAAATCATCTTAACTAGGGTTCTACTTATCAAGAAATTAGAAATTAAAGAGTAAGGATGGGTATTTAAATTTACCAAAGAAGATTATATCCCTCTGGTGTGGATCCAACAGGACTCTCAAGGAACTTGCAGTAGGGCTTCAAGAAGGTCGATCATCGGGCTTTGAACTTTCACGATGTTGGTTCCAAGGCAAGAACACCCCGACTTCGAATCCTTGATCACCTGCAATCACTTAAAAGAAACTCAAATTAGATGGTTGTAGAAAGACAAAGGAAGAAGATGGAAAAGGAGGAAGGGAAGGGAAGGAAGATAGCGGCTAGGGTTTCTTGATTGTTGGATATGTAGGGCCTTACACCCCGCGATGCTCTGAAGAATAAAGGAAGGGCCTCACAACCCGTGATGCACATAGCAAAAAAAATTTGACAGGATGTCGGCTTTATTTGATGAATAATAATTGTATTTACAAGAGGGATTAATGGTGGTATTTATAGACCACCAACATGAGTTGTAAGGGATACAAAGAGTAGAGTTAATTCTTCTTGGGCAGCAACTCCTTAAATTCCTTCTTTTGGTGTCATGACTCTTGAGTTTGATCACCCTGGGACTTTGTTGACCCCTTGAGTGATTTTGACGATAACAAAACACTGGAGCATGCATATTTATTACTAACAACTCTTCAAGTGGTTTACAAGTTTTTGTAGGATGACTTATTTGTTCAAACTTCAACTCCTACATTTATACTTTTTATTTTGAGTTGTGTTGTAATCTTATTTTGTAAAGAAGAACCCACTAAAAAAGTTAAGAATAATCATGTAAAAGGGTTACTTCTATGTGTGCTATGCATTAAATTTATTTTGAGTTGGTTTGTATCAAAAGGTTAAGAGTGTTGGTGAGAGTATTCTTGAGTATAATTGTAAAAGTTTCGAAGAAGTCACTCGAGCCGACCCAACCTCAAAAGAGTCAACTCCACCTCATGGCATGCACTAAGGATTCTGGCACGTAGCAATCCGAGCCGACTCGAAGGAAACCAAGCCGACTCGAGTAAATTCGAGTCGATTGGAATAAGTCCGAGCTGACTCTTCTAGAGTCTAGTTTGAAGTGTTCTGAGAACAAGCCAGACGAGCCGATCCGAACCACAACGAGTCAACTCTGTCGGAACAAATTTTGAAGGCTTGATGAAGTGAGCTGACTCGATCTGCAATGAGCCAACTTTTCCAGTGTAAAGTTTTCTAATTTTGAGAAGAAGAGTTGACCCAAGTAGAAGCGAGCCGACTCCTCGAGTTCAATGTTTTCAATGATGGATGATCGAGCCGACCCGAGCTATCAAGAGCTGACTCATCTAGAGTGAAGTTTTTGTACCCTGAGACAGAGAGTCGACCTTGCTAAAGAATTGACAACTCGATCTATCGACTCGAAGGATATGAGTCGACTCAAATAATCTGAGCCGACTCGAGTGTCGTTCTCAGGTATATAACGGCTGGTTCCAGAATTTCTTTTTGAATGCTAAAAGGTGCTCCAACAGTCATATGTCACATCCCAATGGTCTACAATGTCTCAAACTATCTTGGAGTGATGGAAGATCATATATTTGAGGGATTTGAACTTTATTGAAGTAAGAGAGAAGAATAAAAAGAAAGTTCCACAAAGTTTTAAGGGTTTATTGAATATCTAACCTACCAACAAGCAAGAAGAGTATAAAGAGCATTCAAGTCAGTCTTCAAGTCTTCACCAACTCTGATCTAAAACTTGAAGCACTTTGGAAAGAAGCCACTGAAGCTTTTAAAGTGCATTCAAGTGCATCCAAGTGGACTTCTCTCAAGCTACACTGGCAACCATCCGACAACTAGAGTTTGTCATTTATTGTTACATTTATTTCTCAATTCATTCTTGAATTGTTGGGTTATTGGTGAGCCCGTTTGAAAAACCAAATAGGTTCTTGGTGAGCCTTAAATAAAAATCAAGTGTTGGGATCTTGGTGATCCTGTGAAAACTAAGTTAGGTTTCTTTGGTGATCCTGTTCAAAACCAAAGGGTATTGGGTTTTCTTTGGTGATCCCGGTAAAACCAAAGTATAGAGGTTTTGGATTGTGAGCCTGTAAAACAATCCTACTATATTCGGGGTGTGAATATAGTGAAAATCTTAAGTGATATCTTGGATAGTGGATGTAGGAGCTGGGTTGCTCCGAACCACTATAATTTCTATGTATTTGTGTTGTGTTTCTTTGATATTACCTAGCTTCTGCAAGTCATTATTTTGCCACAGCACCTAACACTTTAAAAGAGACTTTTAAGTGCAGATTATCTGCCTAAATTTTTTAAATTCTCAATTCACCTTCCTCTTGGTTAGCCACCTTGGCAACAATTGGTATCAGAGCAGTGTCTCTGAATACATAAGAGTAAAGATTGATGGCTCATCCAATGAGTACGTCCTTGGCCGAAGGCCAATCAACCAATAGACCTCCACTCTTCATTGGCACAAATTATACATACTAGAAAGCTAGAATGAAAATTTATGTTCAAACAGTTGATTTTTAATTATGGAAGGTCATTCTGAAGGGTCCATATATCTCCATGGTTAAAATCGATGGAGTGGACGTTCCAAAACCTGAAGAGAATTAGGACGAACATGACATGAAAATGGGTGAGTTAAATGCCAAAGCAATGAATTTGCTATATTGTGCTTTGGATAGTAATGAGTTTAATTGAATTTCTATTTGCTCCTCGACAAAGAAAATTTGGAATAAACTTGAAGTGACCCACGAAGGAACTTCCCAAGTGAAGTCCTTAAAAATTATTCTTCTTGTACATAGTTACGAGTTATTTAAAATGGAACCTAATGAGACAATCTCTGCCATGTTCTCATGCTTCACTAATATTATTAATGGCTTAAAAAGTCTTGGCAGGGTATATTCTAATACTGATCTTGTATAAAAGATTTTAAGATCTCCTCCAGACAAGTGGGATCCAAAAGTGACCACCATCCATGAAGCGAAAGATTTGAATACCTTACTACAGGATAAACTACTAGGATCTCTCATCACACACGAAAGATTTGAAGCAAAAGTTATAGCTATTCAATAGGCAAAGAACTTTAACACACTACCATTAGATGAGCTACTGGGGTCATTGATCACTCATGAGCTAGCCATGTAGCAAAGAATAGAAGAAGATTGAAAAAGGAAAAAGGCTATTGCATTTAAAGCTATTGAAGAAGAAAAGGATGGAAATTCAAAAATCTCTGATGATGATATGGAAGATGATGAATTTGCCCTAGTCATGAGAATGTTTAAGAGATTTATGGGTAGAAGAAAAATGAACAGATGGGGGAAGCAATTCAAAAGAGGAGACTATGGAAAGGAAAAGAAAAAGACAAAGAAAAGGATAAGAACAAAGATCAAACTCCAATTTGTTATGAATGCAGGAAACCAGGACACATATGTCCTGATTGTCCAGAAATCAAGAAAAAGTTGTTTAAGAGAAAGAAAAAGAAAGTAGTGATTACAGTGTGGAGCGATAGTGATGAATCTACATCAACCAAAGAAGAAGAAGATACAACAAAACAACTCAAATATGCCTTGTGGGTTTGGAGGATAAGGTAACAACTTCTGAACCTAATCTAGAATTTACTTATGATAAGCTTCATAATACTTTTTATGAATTATTGATAGAGTACAAAAAGGCTAGTTTGAAAATGAAGAATTTGAAAAATAATTGTGATATAGTTGAAAAAGATAAAAATGAAATTGTGAAAGAAACAAGATTTTACAAAGAGAATTAAGTTTGATTTGTGAAAGACTTAAATCTATCCAATTTGAAAAGGAAGAACTTCTTGAAAAGAATAGAACTTTACAAAAGGAAAATACTATTTGTAAGAAGAAGTTCAAAACTAAAATCCTTGGTTGAAACATTAACTTTAAACTCTAACAAACTTAAACTGATTTTGAAAGATCAAAGAGATTCAAATAATAAGTTTGGAATCATGTTATAAAAGTTCAAATTCAAATAAATTTTTTGCATCCACATCTTATGCTCCCAAGTTCATTTAGACCAAAGCAATATGGACCTAAGTTTGTATCACATGCTTTTTATTCAAAGTCAAAAATTATCTGCTATGCTTGCAACAACATTGGTCACAAAGCATTTGAATGTCATTTGAAATATAATGGTAAAAAGAACATCAAAAAATTTGGGTTCCAAAAGGAACCAATCCTACTAACTTGCAAGGACCCAAGAGAACTTGGGTACCTAAATCAACTACTTGATTGTTTTGTAGGGGTGTCTTACAGCCATGAATGCAAAGAAAAGATGGTACCTTGATAGCGATTGTTCAAGACATATGATGGGTGATATAGATCAATTCTTCACCCTGGAACAAAAGATGGTGGCATGGTAACCTTTGGTAATAACTGCAAAGGAAGAATAATTGGTATTGGTAAAATTAAAATTACTCCTACTTTTATTGAGAATGTATTACTTGTAGAGAAATTAAAGCATAATCTTTAAGCATCAGTCAACTTTGTGATATTGGTTTTAAGGTTTTCTTCAAGTCTTCAATGTGTATAGTAGTTGATTCTTTTGACTCTAGTACAAAGTTTATTAGATATAGACTTGGCAATATATATGTAGTAGATCTTAATGATCTAGCTATGTCAAGCAATACAAGTCTTGTGGTAGTAAATGATAAGAGCAAGGAATCAAGTCTACTTTGGCATAGACATCTTGGGCATGCTAGTATGGATACTATTGCAAAGCTTATTTCAAAAGATTTGGTTAAAGGTATGCCAAAGTTTAAAGTAAATTTTGATTATATTTATGATGCATGCAAATTAGGAAAGCAAGTGAGGGAGAGTTTTAAATCAAAGAATATTGTTTCTACCACTAGACCTTAGAGCTACTTCACATGGATCTCTTCAGACCTACTAGGATAATAAGCTTAGATGGTATGAAGTATGGTCTTGTGATTATAGATAATTTTCAAGATACACTTGGATTTTATTTATTGCACATAAAGATGAGACTTTTAAAGCATTTATGAAGTTTTACAAAAGAGTTTCAAATTTTAAAAATCTTTCTATTATTTCAATTCTTAGTGATCATGGTATGGAATTTGAAAATCAATATTTTGATCACTTTTATACAAAGCACATATTGATCATAACTTCTCCGCTCCTAGAACACCATAGCAAAATGGTGTTGTGGAGAGAAAGAATAGAACTTTGGAAGAAATGTCCAGAACAATGCTTTGTGAAGGAAATCTTCAAAAATACTTTTGGGCAGAAGCTGTAAATACTGCTTGCTACATTTTAAATAGAGTTTTGATCAGACCTATTATAAGAAAAACCCCCTATAAACTGTGGAACAATAAAAAGATGAATATAAATTATTTTCATGTTTTTGGTTGCAAATATTTTGTTCTCAATAATGGTAAAGATAATCTTGGTAAGTTTGATGCAAAATATGATGAGGCTATATTTTTGGTTATTCTACAAATAGTAAAGCCTATCAAGCTTTCAATAAAAGAACTTTAACTGTGAAAGAATCAATTTATGTTGTTTTCAATGAAATTTACATGACATCTTCTAGAAAAGAAAATTATACTGATGATGATGCGGTACACTTGAACATGGACTAAAAGGCATGACTATCAAAGATAAGCATACAAATGAACAACATGAAGAAATGGTAAGCAAAGATCATGAAGATATACCTAAAGAATTGAGGTATGTACATACACATCCTAAAGAACTTATTATAGGAGATCCATCATAAGGTGTTAGAACTAGAGCTTCACATAAGGATGCACATGATTTGATTGCTTTTGTATCTCATATAGAACACACGCCATAAAAAAAGCTGAAACCGACCCTAATTGGATGTTAGCTATGCATGACGAGTTAAACCAATTTAGGAGAAACAATGCTTGGACACTTGTAGAAAGACCAAATGACTACCCTGTTATAGGTACTAGATGGGTTTATAGGAACAAGCTAGATGAGCAAGCTAATGTAATTAGCAACAAGGCTAGACTGGTAGCTCAAGGTTACAATCAAGAAGAAGGAATAGATTTTGATGAGACCTATTCACCAGTAGCTATGCTAGAAGCTATTAGATTACTCTTGGCATATGCATGTTTTATGAACTTTAAATTATTTCAAATGGATGTAAAAAGTATTTTTTTAAATGGTTTTCTATCTGAAGAAGTTTTTGTGGAACAACCACCCAGTTTTATCGATCACACTTTCCAAATCATGTTTTTAAGTTGAATAAAGCATTATATGGTCTTAAACAGGCACCTAGAGCCTGGTATGATAGATTAAGCAAGTTTTTGCTTGGAAATGATTTTATAAGAGGTAGTGTTGATACTACCTTGTTTATTCAAAGGAAAAATAATGATATTTTGGTTGTTCAGATTTATGTTGATTATATAATATTTGGATCTACTGATGAATCTATGTGCCAAGATTTTGCTAAGTTAATGCAGGGTAAATTCAAAATGAGTTTAATGGGTGAGCTAAGCTACTTCCTCGAGCTTCAAATCAAATAATCAAAGGAAGGAATTCTAATCAACCAAGACAAATATATTAAAGAGATTATCAAAAAGTTTGGCATTGAATCAAGCAAAAAAGTTGGAACACTCATGAGTCCTACATGCAGACTTGATAAAGACAAAAATGGCACAATTGTTGATCAAAAATTGTATAGAGGTATGATTGGTTCTCTACTTTATTTAACTACCAGTAGACCTGATATTCTATTCAGTGTTTGTATGTGTGCATGTTTTCAATCAAATCCAAAATAATCACACATTATTGATGTTAAAAGAATGATTAAGTATCTTAAAGGCACATGCAATTTAGGATTATGGTATTCTAAGCATTTATCTTTAAAGTTAATTAGCTATTCTAATGCTGATTATGGTGGCTATAAGATTGATAAAAAGAGCACCATTGGTACTTGTCAATTTCTAGGTATCAACTTGATTTCGTGGTACTGCCGTAAATAGAACTCTGTAGTACTGTCTATTGCTAAGGCAGAATATGTGACTGCAGGGAGCTGTTGTGCACAAGTTTTATGGATCAAGCAATAGCTAAAACATTATGGTGTTATCCAATCTAAGATTCCTATTAAATGTGATAACATGAGTGCTATTAATTTATCTAAAAATTCAATTCAGCATTCTAGAATAAAGCATATGAAAATTAGACATCATTTTATTAGAGACTATGTTTTGAATAATGTTGTAGAATTAGAATTTGTGCCTATAGAAAATCAACTTGCTGATATTTTCACCAAACCTCTTAGCCAAGATAGATTTGAAAAGGTTAGAGGTGAGTTAGGTCTATATGACCCATACTAAAAATATTGACCTAATATTTCAAAAATAAGGAAAAATTATCTTGACTTTTCAAAATTCACTTTAGAGCTAATGACCACTGCCTCTAATGCTAAGTTACCTATAGAATTTTTCTTTTTAAACTTTGAACTTTAACCTTAATTTTTGCTCGAGCCGACTCTTGGAAACCCCTATTCTATTGAGCTGACTCGAAGATCGGGCTCAAACTTTTAAATAGGGTTCTGTAGGTTTCGAAATTCATTCTCTTTCCACTTTTCCTATTCTACACCGTTCTCTCTTCCAAAACTTAGGAAAAACACTAGAACCCCTCCAAACCTCAAATCCAAGCAAGATGGGTCCTAGGAAGGCCATAGGGAAGAGAGCAAAAAGGGTTGTGTGGACAGTCACAGAGGAAAGAAGAACAAAAAAGAGACTGGACACTTCACATCCCATGATGAGCAACAAGAAAAGCAGCAAGAAGCTCCAGAAGCTCCAAGGAAAATCATTTGTATAGGAAACAGGCAAGTTACTCCCGGAAGATGTGTAGATTTTACTTTTCTTGAATAAGAAAACCTGAGAGTAGGGGAATGGCTTATTGCTCAAGGGTGGAAATCATTTTGCATGATGGATTTACCAACATTTCCAACCTTAGTAAGGGAATTTTTTAAAAATCTATCTTTGGGTACTTTCCATGTGGAATCTACAGTTAAGGACAAAGACATTATGGTAAATGAGCAAAAACTGAGCAACATTCTTTAGATTCCCAAGGAAGGGGAAAGTTTCTTGGTATTGAAAGAGAAGCAGAAGACTTTGAGAATAATCTTAGAAAGGAATGATGTTTTTGGAGTTGTGCATGTTAGGACAAACCAACTATCTTTGGAGATGAGGTTAATTCATAATATTATTAGCCATATATTGCTCCCAGAATTGGAAGGTTTGACTGGGTAAGTGAGAGAGATCTTATATTTATGAGATGTTTGATTGAGGGGGAGGCCCTCAACTTGCGCTACATCATGATATCTCATATGCGGAAGCAGCTCGTAGGGCATGAGCTTGTCTTCCTTATGGTATGTTTTTTACACTTCTTTTTCAGGATGCCAAGGTGGACTTATTTGGTGAGGACAGTAGGCCTCTGCTACATACTGACAGATACAACATAAAGTCATTGAGCAGAATGGGATTTCTGAAAGTAGATGGACAGTGGATCAGGAAGACTTCAGGGCTACAAGCTACACATTCTGATGGGGAGTTAGATGAGGATGACCAGACTGGTCAGGCACAGGGCACTGAGGCAAAGTTACCGACTGATGAGGCTGGACCTTCTGAGCCAGCACCTTCTACATCTCATTCACCTATGAGAGGATCTGCTTCTGGTGGTTTGGGAGATGATCGCCAGTTACAGATTATCTTGGAGGAGCTCTCTACTATGTAGTGAGGTAGGGTAGAGACTGATGCCAGAATAGTGGCTCTTCAGACTGAGATATGAGATGGCTTTCAGTAAATATTATCAATTTTTCAGCAGATTAGTACAGCTAGCCATTCAGCACCTCCTCCACCTTCAGCAGGACTAGATGATCTTGATGCTGACTGTGCTCAGGGAGAGACCGAGCATTCCACTGACACTCATGTTGCAGCTACTACTTTTGGGCATGGTACTGGTACTCAGGGACAGAGCACTGGCGTATCAGACACTCCAGCAACTCAGATTTTATCGAGCACCAGCACCTTATCCTTGTCCGATCCTCCTTCTGTACAACCTACACCCATCTTGATCTCTCCAAAACCTCTAACCAAATCTAGACCTAGAGTTTCTAAACCCTCTACTCCTGTTAAGACAAGACTTAGGGATCTTAGACCTAGGTTTCCTAAATTTAGACCTGCGCCTGGCATTCAAGAGATTGACTCTTCTTCTAGTGATGATGAGCCTGGTCCTTCTTTCTGACCATTAAGACTTTATTTTTTTTTCTACATTAGGACTTTATTTCTCTTGTTTGTTATACAATTTTGTTGTGTTGTAACACTTTTGTAATGTATCACACTCTGTACTGACCTTCAGTATATACATATATCTTTTCAAAGTTTTATGTTTTGATTAATGATTGTCAATGAATGTTATCTAGAAAATTTGTATGTTTTATTGATGACAAAATGGGGGAGAAGAGCATGAAAATGAAAAAGAAAATGGAGAAGAGCATGAAAATGAAAAAGAGATTGAAAATGTGAATGATCATAAGATGAGAGCTAAAAATGAGAAAAATGAGAAGACATAAAATGAATAGAAAAAGATGAAGTATATTGCATATCTTTTAATTCCTATTATATAAGAAAGGGGGAGAATCCATTAAAAAGCATTTATTGAAATATCAAGTGAAAATTCTCCTGACTAAAGTTGAAAATTTGTAAGTTGATGATTAGTACATAATCTGGTACCTGCGTACAATTTTAGTACATGACTACTAGTATAGCAATTCTATTGCCCTGATACATGCTGATACGGTATTTTGATACTAAGTTCATTTCAACATCTTGATACTTCAATTGTTCTGATACACACTATCTTTAATACACCTTGATACATGTGAATATGGTATATAGTATATCATTATAGGTGATTGTAAAGTGTTTTAAACCTTTTCATGCCCAGTATTTTGTCATCATAAAAAAGGGGGAGATTGTTGACCCCTGGAATGATTTTGATGATTACAAAATATTGGAGCATGTATGCTTTACTAATTCTTTCAATCACTCAAGAAGTTTTGCAGGAAGTATTTATCTTTATATTAGTTGGTTTTTTATCTAGTTGAGATATATTCCAGTATTGTATGAACTCATATACATTTCAAGTTGTAAAGCCCTAATTTTTTATCCATGTAATCTATTAAAAAGGGCTCTAAATCAGTAAAAATGAGTGTAAATAGGATAGACATGTGTGGTAGGCTCTTTGAATTGATTGGAAGACTTGCTCTTGTTAGAATCTTGATTTGAAGAAGTTAGGAGAAATATGAAAGCATTAGAAGAATTTTTGCAAGAGCCGACTCGTGGACCAAGAACAAACTCCTGTTCTGGCATGGCACAAACATTTCAAAGTTTCAGAAGTTTGAGCCGACTCGAGAAACTTATATTTTTGATGACTAAGACTTCGAGCCGACTTGAGCCCAAAAGAGCCGACTCATCCAGAGTTTATGTTGTTGGTGACTGAGACTTTGATCCGACTAAACCTTGAAGAGCCAACTCCTCCAGGATTTGTTTTTGCATTGTTTGAGACTTCAAGCTGACTCATGGTTCTCGAGCCGACTCGAGTGATGGGTTCTAGCTTGTAACGGCTAGTTGCTGAAACAGTTTTTTGAATTCCAAAAGCCCTCCAATGGCTATTTTCTGGTTTCATAGGCTCTACAATGGCTAGTTTTGCTTGAAAACTATAAAAGGGAGTATTTATGAGGGATTAAACAATTATTCATAGATTATTCATTGATTATTCTTGGAAGTTAAGGAACATTCAAGTTGATTTCAAGTCTTTCACCAACCAACTTCAAGTGAGCATTCAAGAAAGGATTCAAAGCTTCACCAACTGATCTTCATTCTTGAATCCAACCTTTTGATGAAGTTAAGAAGTAGCTTGAAGAGTATTCGAGAGCATTTAAAGCTAGGCTTCAATTTGATCTTCATCAGTAATTATCAAACAAATTTGGTTTGTTGTAAAGTTGCTTTTTCCATTTGATATATCTTATTTTTTCTCTAAGAATAGCAAGGGGCTTTGTCTTGAGAGTGTGTTGGGTTTCTTTGGTTAGCCCGATTCTAAAAACCAAAGGGAGTTAGGTTCTTGGTTAACCTATGTTAAAATCAAGTATGGGTTTTCTTTGGTGATTCCGTATTAAAACCAAAGTGTAGAGGTTTGGATTATGAGCCTGTGAAAACAATCCGATTGTATTCTGGTGGGGAATATAGTGGAAATTCCAAGTGATGCTTGGGTAGTGGATGTAGGAGCGGGTTGCTCCGAACCACTCTAAATCTCTTATGTTTGTGATTGCACTGATTGTGTTTAATTGTTTACTTCCACATTGCATATTTCACCACAACACTAAAAGGGTTTTAAATTGCATATACTTGCAAAAGTTTTTATAATCTTAATTAACCTCCCTCTTGGGAACCACCTGGGCAACAATACCCGATGTCCAGATAGATCGAAGATGCAGAGCACTTCTCTAGAATCTCTAGCATATGGTTACCACATAATTCATCCCTTTGATCTCATAATGCTCAGGATGACCTAGGGTTTGATTGCTAATCCTAATTTGGTTTATCCAGATCGTGTCTCAACCTTACAAGTTTTGTGACTCCTCAGAAGAATTACCCTGGCCAAGGATTTGCTAAATTGAGACACAATGAGTCATTCACTCCAAACTATTTGGAGGGGTCAATTCCATCTTATCCACCACCGCTTTCCAAGTACTTGACTGCAACCAAAAACCTTCTGTTACTGGATTAGAAATCCAGGTGGTCCAGTACCAAAGTACAATGAGTTGCTTGCAAGCTACCATGATGACCTTTGGTCTGAGAGACACTTATACCCATATCCCTTCACGAGCAACCGTTTGGTAGAATGGAGCTCCGTAGATGGTCACGTTCAGTGAGATGTCACACATTTCACTTGCATGTCACACCAGTGTCTCTACACTCCTTAGGTTAAGAGGACAACCAACAAATGTGACATATAACAACCTACACTTGATACATTGTTGTTCTATAACAATGTATCATTTGGTTGTGAACCAGTTTAAGAACTACTTGATATACCTCTCTATCAAATAATATAGTTCTAAGGACTCCATCATACAAGAGTTTATTTCAGGAAAATGTAAATATGATGAATAGCCTAAAAGAATAACTTTTATTCATTAATAATTCATATACAATTATAAAATGGCACAACCATCTATAGCCTAGATGATTAGCTTTGGGACATAATTCCCAACAGGGCTGGGGTGCCAAATGAGCTTGGACTAGGAGGGGCGCCAACCTTGTGGGCTTGGGTGGCATGAAAGTGGCCCAAGCACATGGGCTGGGTTGCTAGAGTAGGGGCCCAAGCACATGAACTGGAGTGGCTTTAGTGGGGGTCTGGGACTCTCCTCTTGTGCTTGACTTGAATGAAGGAAAGCAAAACTACATGACTTAAAACTCACTTGATTGGACTCGAACACAAAGGGGCTCACTTGCTTGGACTATATGGACCCAATTGAACTCAAATGACTCACTTGACCTAAATTTATTACAGGACTCAATCTTTATTATAGGACTTGAATGACTCTGGACCCAAACAAAAATTGACTGACTTCCCAACATATTAATTAGAGATCCAAATTAGGGCTTTGAAGTTTGTGTCTGGTCTTGGTGTCCTCACCAATAGATACTTAGGATTTGATGAGCTTCTATGACCTGCATATTGTCGGGATTTTTGATAGAAAAATTGATCACATAAAAACTATACCTAGAAAATTCTTTCTATTCTACTGGGTTTCCATTACATACTTTTAAGTGTTATTGGTGGATTGTGATAGCTCACTAGGATCATTTTCGGATCAACAATCCAAGTTAGGGTTAAGCTAAAATTATTTAGTCCATCAAAAGAGTTTCAACGATACTATAATAAAGATCATGGTATATCTCACTACTAGATGGAATAAAACCTAAGGGGTCACTCATAATTGGAGTCAACCTGGCTAAAGCAAGGGTTTATATAAGAGTTTACATATTCAATACCTGCTAATTTTGGCACTGACCAATTTTGACCTAATTTTAGTACTTGCTAATTATAGCATGATGGACCTATTTATTAATATTATAATAGTATTTGACTTAATTAAATTAAATTTAATTGTTATTAAATTTATTTAATGTTAATTAGATTAGTAATTCAAGTTGGACTTGAATTATAGACCTAATCTAATTGGGTTAGCAGCCTTTTTTGAATTTGATTAAATTTGGGCTTGAAATAGTTTCAAAAATCAATAAAAAATTAGTCAAATTTGACCAATAGCTAGGAGACCCAGCTGACTAGATCTCTCTCTTATCTCATGTAGAAATCAAGAGGTGGGCATGGAAAATGCATGCCTCCTCTTGGCATGCATAGTGAGAAGCCCCTCTTTTTATCTGGGACTCTCTTTTCTTGACATAATGTTGGATTCTTATCTGATTTGAAGTTTGACCAAATTAGATAAGAAACCAATTTTATCTAGAATTTTAAGGAGGTGTGAAGGGGGGTTTTGGGTGTGGAGTTTTAAAGGATGCAGATTTATGGAGTGCAAAATTAATTCTATCGCATTTCCCTTCATAATTTTATCCAAGTTCTTTTTATCCATAAAAAATTAAGCTTTATATCTTTGTAGAAATTGAGAGCCTATTATTTCCATGAAAAATATTATAAAAATATTACTTTATTTTTTGGTATTTAATTTCTTGAGAGAATAGAAGAGAAGGCTGTTGAGTTCTAGTTTCTATATTAGTAGAAGAAGGTCCATCCCCATGCTTAAAGAAAGACCTACAAGGAACTAGCAATCTAGGGATCTTTGTGATTCAGTCAAGAAGGCTCTATGTAGATACTAGTAGAGGCTAGGCACATGTGTGGCTCTAACAAATCCTGATAGATCCTATCGATCTGATA
Organism: Areca catechu; assembly: GCA_021397845.1. Taxonomy (NCBI): domain Eukaryota; kingdom Viridiplantae; phylum Streptophyta; class Magnoliopsida; order Arecales; family Arecaceae; genus Areca; species Areca catechu. The sequence goes on along the minus strand of CM038052.1, from coordinate 128,690,720 downwards.
GATTTGGCATTTGAAGAAGGATTTTAGCAATCATGATAAGTAAATTCCTTATTCTTGTAATTTTTAACTTTTTAGATCTGATTTGTTTTAATTATTCTAACATTCTAGAGATATGATTTAGATGTACATGTGATTTGTTTAAATTAGCATGCCTTTAGAAAATTATTTTTCATACATTTTGCTTCCATTATGATAAGGACTTTTTAACCTAGAATAGCATGTTTATCATCAAATCATATATCCTAACAAAGGATTCCTTTAAGAATCCATATTCTCTTTAATTTGTTCTCATATTTCTTTCTTAAATTACATTCATAAGCTTTATGACCTATCTCCTTGCAAAAATAACAAACAATGTTTGAATTTGAAGAGGTAGTAGGATCTAAAAACTTGTTTGTTGAAAATCTATTCTTACAATTAGAATTGAATCAAATTCCAACTTTATCATAAGTTTTCCTTTGATTTTAAGAATCAGCTCAAGTTTGTTGAAGCTCAAGTTTATCTACCAAAGGTTTTAGCCTTTGAACATCTTTTGCAAATTCTAATTTTCTTGTTTCAGATCCTTAAATTTTTGCAAACCTTTATCTTTCTCCTTTTCTAAAGTTTGTCTCTTTGATGTACTTCATCTAATTCTTTTTGCAAAACTTCCTTTTTTTGCAAAGCTTCATCTTTTTCTCTTAGTAAAGCATCATTTGTTTGTTTAAGAGTTTTATTTTTCAAACCAGCTTTTTAAATTTAGCAAGTAATTCATAAAAAGCTCTACATAATTCATCAAATGTAAATTCTAAGTTGGGTTTAGCACTTACCTCATCTTCCAAGGCCATTAAGCAAAGATTGGTTGTCTTCCTTTCTTCTCCTTCATTGGAGCTTGTATCCTTGCTATCGCTCCAAGTGGCTACTACCACCTTCTTCTTGTTCTTCTTGAATGATTTCTTTAAGGTGGGACAATCAGACCTATAATGCCCCAACATTTTACATTTATAACATATATGCTGGTCTTTGTTTTTATCTTTCTCCTTCTCTTTCTCTTTGCTTGGCTCTCCCTTAGCCAAGTTTCTCCTTTTATATTTTGATCTTTCCTTGTCTACAAATCTTCTAAACTTTCTTATCATAAGGGTTATGTACTTAACTCCTTGCTCTTCTCTGGATGAGAGACCCTCTTCTTTTTCTTTAGTCACTGACCTAAGGGTAATTGTTTTCTTCTTTTGTCCTCTTCCTTAGTGTGTTGCTCATTACCAGGTTGTATGTCATCAGGGATCTAAGGTGCTCTTGAAGAGGCAGGTTGTTGAGGTCTTTTGCTTCTGGGATTGCTGTGACCTTTGTTTTCCAGCTACTAGGCAATGATCGAATCACCTTCCTTATAAGGTCACTATTAGAATATGACCTGCCAAGACTTTTAAGACTATTAATAATATTATTAAACAGTGTAAACATTTAGTGATGGTCTTAGTGGGTTCTATTTTAAATAGTTTATAGTTGTGCACAAGCATATTAATCTTTGACTCCTTGAATTGATTAGTGCCTTCACGAGTTACTTCAAATTTATCCCAGTTTTTTTTTGCTAAGTTACAAGTAAAAACTTGGTTGAATTCATTTGGGTTAGGTGCATAATATAATATATTCATGGCTTTTGCATTCAATTCAACCATTTTCATATCATATTCATCCTAATGATCCTTTGATTTTGAAATATGAAAATCATTTACTTTTATTGTGGATGTGTGTAGACCTTTAATTATCACCTTTTACAACTACTAATTAAGTTCTTGTATGTAAATTCTCATCCTAGCTTTCCAATATGCATAGTTAGTGCCATTAAATAGTGGTGGTCTGTTACTTGATTACCTATCGGCTAGAGAGCTACTCATGTAAATTGTTATGATCTTTTCTCTTGATTGTTAAATCAATGGCATTGAGAACATGGCTTTGATACCACTTATTGCCCAGACCAATAATCTAAGAGGGAGGGTAAATTGGGTTATCAAAACTTTAAGTAGATATGTGCACATTGAAAACTTATGGCATGTGAGCCAAGTATTGTGTAAAGAAAAACTGATGCAAGGAAGGGAAGAATAGAAGCACATATACAAATACAAGAAATTTATAATGGTTTGGTATAATCCCAATACCTATATCTACTCTCCAAGGATCACTTGAGATTTCCACTATATCCCCTTAAGAATATAATTAGATTATTTTCTTGGGCTCATAATCTAAAATCCAATACAAGTTTGTTTTACAAGGATTCATAAATAAATCCAATTAGCTTTCTAAGGCTAGCCAATCATAGCCTAAACAAATCCCAAGTTTCTGATGTCACTGAAAATTATAACAACAAAAAACAAAGCAAAATAATGCAATAAAAATAAACTCTCAAAAAGAGCAGAATGTTGCCGGTAAAGATTGACTTGTAGATGCTTGAACACTTCAATAATTGATCTTCAATGCTCACTCAGTTGCTCACTAAATTCTTTAAGAGAGTTGGTTGGAAGTAGTTGGAACTTCTTTTAAGTTTTCAATGATAGCTCTCTGAATATTCTCTTTATTCTCAAGTATATTCAATGATTGCAATGAATGTTAAGAATAATATTGGTTTTTGATCTTAATCCATGTTTTTATACTTCTCCAAATGTTCTCGCATTAGTTTAGAAATTTTTTAGCCATTTCTAGCTATTACAAACCAAGAATAGTGGTTAGAATAAAAAACCTTAAAATTTGGAAGTTTACAAAACTAGCCATTACATTGCTATCAAAGGCCCTTGAGTTTGCAAGTGATCTTTAGATCTGAGATCACCATGGTTCCTTATGCACACTAAGCCATGTTTTGGTTTATACTCATTCATGACATTGAGTCATGTATGGGGTGTTCTCAGATGTGGTGGAAGGTGTGTGAAGGATGTGAGTGGATCAACAAGAAATCGATCATTCCTAGTAAGAGGAAGTGTTATCCCAAGTAATCTCTTTAATTGATAACTCAAAGAGTCTTTGATCAAAGCAGGATGAGATTAGAAGTATTTTCTAATCAGTCATTAGTAGAGTCTTCATTATCGAATTGAGATTTGAAATGACTAAGTGCTAGGGTTTGACAATTATCCATACCCATCACTTATTCGGGATAAAGGAAGATCAAAAGATTGAGTTTCACGGTAACTTTCTATTGAAGGGTATTTTGGTACTTTCAATCAAATATCTCATCTTCTGGGTAGGCATGATAGATTGCTAGATGTCAATCATGTCTTGTAGGTTTTCATGAATCAATTTTATTAGATTCTTGAGTCAATTTAGAAGTTAGTTCGAATTAGCAACTTTGGTCAGCTCAATTTGAACTAATTAGGTTAAATTAGGTTCGATTGGATCGAATTAGCTTGGACCTAGACCAACTATTAGCTAGATGTGGAACCCAAAGGGTCACACATATTAGGGATTGGTCTAGGAAGTCAATTCATATTTTATTAGGGTCATAGGATCCTAATTGGTTAGCTAGATTACATACTAGCATGTGTAGGCTAACCTAACTCCTAATCAAATGGAATTGGGTCTATAAGGTTGGTTAATGGGATAACCAATTTGAGGGAATCCTAGACTGGGTTGAGTCCAAAGTGGGGCAGCAATTATCTAGTTTTATCCAGATTTATTAAGCCTTTATCTTATTTATTTGAAGAGTCCTAAGTTCAAGGGACTCTTGGTGCCAATTGGTTTTGGGCATGAGATATGTTGGTGCACAGAAGGAACTAGAGTCCTTCTGCTTATGAAAATTGGTTTCCACCTGAAACAAGGCATCCGTAGCTTTATCCCACATTTGATTGCATTGGATAATTACTTGTGGAAAGAAGGATTGGGTGGTGAGGAGAATTGGCACGCACAAGTGAAGGGTTGCATCCCTTCATTGTTGCCGCAATAATTCAAACCAAGAGTCCTTCTTCATGAAGGGACTTGATCTCTTGGATAAGCCATTTATTTTCATGCCATCTAAGAATCCTATTAGCCGGTTACATGCCACATGGCATAAGGACAAAAGGCCAATATAATCCAGAGAATTCATATAAGCCTTTTGGTGTAGGAAGGGTCGTGACTTTTCAAGATAAGACTCCTTCATGAAGGGTCTTATATAATCTATTATTTGATAGATCAAAGGCTGATGAAGAGCCATATTTGGCACCCCCCCATCTTCTTTTTAAAGCCTTCGGTGTTTATGAAGAAGGTATCATAATATCCTTTCTTCCTTACTCTTACACTCTGCCACTTTATCCTCCTTGTCTCTTCCTTTTTTTGTTAGGCTATAGGTCTTGCCTTAAGACAAGTCCATTCTAAGATAAGGGCTTAGGAAGAGAATTAGGAAGTGATAAAGAGAGTAAAAGAAAGTTTAGGAGAGGGCTCAGAGTGTTCTACTGAAGAGCAAGAGTCTGAGCAAGGAAGGAGACGATACTAAATGAAGAAAGGCCATCAGAAGAGTCCCAGTAGATTAAGCAACCTACTAAGGAGTGGTTCCTAGGTTCAATTCCTATGTGGATCATCTCTAGAGGGCATGCACTTGTGTGCCTAGTGGAAAGAAGGAAGAATTAGCATTCCATGTATTTTTCCAAATCTTGTTTGAATGACTTGTTAATTGTAATAAATTAGTGATCTTGGGCATAGGGTTTCTAGTTGTTGGAGTTTCAAAATGAATTTTTCCTTTTGAAATCCATTCTTCTGTTGTGCCACTAAAATCTAATAGAGTTATCTTGCTTGGCCATGAGTTGGCTCACCTACAAAAACTCAAAAACTCAAGTTTCTATTTTATTAAGAGAGTTGGCTCATCTGCTACAAGAGTTAGCTCTTCTATTTGTGTCAGAAAAATCATCTTTCTGTATCACTAAGAGAGATGGCTCATCTGAGTCACATGAAAATTCAATGTTTTATTTTTTTAAGAGAGTTGTCTCTTACTCCATAGGAGTTGGCTCACCTTCCTGAGATAAAAAATTGATCTACTAATCTGAGAGAGTCGGCTCGTCCTTCTTATGAGTTGGCTTGTTTGCATGCCAATTCTATGTGCACTTCCAAATTGTGCCAAATTCAGCTCTAAGTTTTATGGATCACTCCTCAATCTAAGCATGGATTCTAACTTCTATTTTACTTTAAATGATGTTCATTAAGCCCTCAAAATGTTATAAACACTTTTAACAACTTCTAATGATTCATATCCTTACTAATCTTCTCAATAGTTCATGAATCATTCTTTGTATCTATATACTCTCTATAAAAACATTCTTTAAACCAATTAAAAGATATTAGTATACTTTTCATGCTCCAATGTTTTGTAATTATCAAATTCATTCTCGGGGTCAACAAACTTGCTCGCTACTACTAGATGTTCATGTACCACTAATATTGGTTACACTTTGAACAAGATCTATGACATCTTCTTACATTATAAGCCACTAGCATCCCTACCTTAAAGCTTTGTAAGTCAAGGATCTATCCCCTTGATGATTCCTGTAAATTCCTTCATGGATTTCTCAAAAGTATATGGTCGGCTTCAGTGGATCGCAAGCACTTGAGTAAGGGGAGAGAGAAGGATCTTTTATAGAGTTGCTCGTTCAATAGCATATATTGAGAAGCTCTCTACTTTAACTACATCTCTAAGGGATTGTTGGGTAAGACTCCTTCCATCAATAATTTGACCAAAGGGTCTATCTAGCTCGGCTCATGATTAACTTATTGAACTTTTTCAATTTCATTAAGACTCCTTCCCTCAATATAATTTTGACTAGTTGGGAAAGTGCATTCGCCCAGGCATTCTCACACCTTGGTGTATGGAAAATGCTAAAGTGCTTGAGGGCTGACATGATAGTCTGCACCTTGTCAAGATATTTCATCATAGTCGGGTCCCGAGCTTCATATTTATCAGTGGCTTGACTGGTTATCTACTAGGAGTTGGTGAAAACTCTTAAACATTTTATTCCAAGTTCCTTGGTAATCTTTAGCTTGGCTAGCAAGGCTTCACACTCAGCTTGATTATTGGTTACTTTGAATGAAAAGCGAAATGTATATTCAGCAACTACCTTTTTTTTATTTTGTCAAGATTAATCTAGCTCCACTCCCTTATAAATTAAAGGCTCCATGCATGTGAAGGATCCACGTTGTCTCCTAATCAAATTGCTCAATGGGCTCTTCTTCAAGATTCTCCTCTAACAAGTGTACTTAACCAGGAAATTGGCCAAGACTTGGGCCTTCATGGATGACCTTAATTGAAAAGATATGTCAAATTTGTTGAGTTTGATAACTCACTTAGCCATTCTTCCAAAAGTAGCCATTCTTTGCAGAATGGCTTTGAGTAGTTAGTCAGTCAAGATCATAATTGAATGAGCTTGAAAATATATCTTGAGATGCTACATGATAAGTGTACTTAAAAGGACTTAGAAGCACTAAAATAGTTGATAATTGATTCAATCTTTATAGAATTTAATGCTTCTTATCTTATTTTATGGATAATCGAGAGATTGGATCCAAAAGATCAAGAAAAATCATACTTGGCTTAGATCCAAGTATACCAGAGCAACTAACTTGGGGGATAGACTAAAAGGAAAAGACATCAAAGGGTTAAGAAGCATTCACTTGAAGATGAAAGGCCAAAAACTTTAGATTCTTCTTAACATGAATCTAAGTGTGAACATAACTTAAAAATAAGGATCCAGATTACAAGAGTACCTTTCACATGGACCCAAGTGTGAACATGACTTAAAGATCAAGGATCTAGATTACAATAGCACCTTTCACATAGATTCAAGTATGAACATGACTTAAAGATTGATGAAGGAGAATCAAGTGTTAGATGTATGCCCTAGAAACCAATCTAGCTAATATATTTTTATTTTTAGAACATAAAATTATATTTAATATTTAAAATTAGATAATTTTTTGAAAAATGATATGTCCATGTATCATTCAAGGAATTAATGGACAATGACATATTCTCAAGAATTGAGAATTTGAAATATGTATCATTATAGATTAATTTCTAAATGCTTTTGATTATAGGATATTATAGGGACGGTGATTAATCCAGTTTGATTGGTGTACATATCACTTCCTTGTGAGTAGACGAGTCTCAAGTCTAAAGTACGAGGACATTGAAGTGAGAGGGCAAGAGGTTGTTAGAGAGCAAGGTACCAGGCATGACCATCATGAGAAGTCACATGGTTGTCTACTTATCAGCGACTTTCACGATGCTATAGTTGTGTGAGTGGTTCTTTGACCTGCAATATCTTGGCCACTCATAGTAGGATTGTTGTAGTTTGACATCACAAAATATTGATCCTAGCCATTTGGGCCCTTGCATTATTGGTGGCTACAGTAAGTTCACTCTATAAGGATGGGAGTACACTTATAGGAGATCTATCGACCTTAGTAGTTAAGGTGCAGTCCTATATGATTTAAAAAGCTAAGTCCTTAAGACTATGGCCACGGTAATGTGAATGATAGAAAAGAGTTTTCATGAGTTTTCATAATTTAGACTTGAGCTGATTAAATCATATATATGATAGATGCTTAAGGTTTGGTGAGTTTCCATGGTGTGGGCACCAGGATTAGACAGAGGCTCTTCAACCCTTTGTGGATCTCTGATTAGGGTTTCTAAGTCTTTTGGGTCCCGTAATAAGGCTTAAAGCCTGAGTAATTTGCTTTCGAGTCATGTAATTAGTATCTAGTTGGTTTCAATTTTTGGTTTAGTCTTGTAATTTGGCCAATTTGGTCAAGTTAGGGTCAATTAGTCCTGTAATTTGCCGAATCGGTTCACAATCTCAAGTCAATTTGAAGATGGGCTATAGCTAGTTTGAAGATGGGTTCACAAGTGGGCAATCAAGTCAGGCCCAATTGAAGATGAGTCAAGCCACCTCTCCATGCCAGGTTAAGAGTACCAACTCATGAGGAGTGCCACATCATCAGTTCCACATGGCATGGGAGACGTCACTTCAACTCATGGAGTGAATATCATCAATGCCACATGGCATGGGAGGTGCCACTTCATCAACCACCTTGGATGGCCAAGACAAGCAAAAAATTCAAATTCAAATGACATATGGATGCCCATTAAACCTCTCCTTGATCCAATCCAACAACATTTCCACCTCACTCCACATATCACGCCTCTCCAAAGATCATGATTAGCCAAGGAGGAGTTCAAAATTCAAATGGAGACAACCTTCCTCTCTTCCCTCCCCGAATCAAGCATTTTCAAATTTCAAATGGGTGCCCCTTGACTCATGAAGACAACCTACCTTTGTCTCCTCCCCAAATCAAGTCTTGTAACCTTTATTTCAAATTTGAATGAGAACTTGGGTGCTTATAAAAAGGACCCTAGCCCTCTTGTAAAGATAATTTGGATGAATGAAATTATTTGAGAAGTTCTTCTTCCTTTAGCCCTTGTCTTCTTAGACTAGGAACTCTGTGAGAGAGTGCCTTTATCCTTCGGGACATCGATGGGTGAGAGGCCCTGAGTTACCTTCTTCCTTCACAAGCCACCAATCCATCTTCAAGCTTGGACGCCCCATGGAAGATCCACCTGGACGCCCAACGAGAAGAGCCCTTCTCAACCTCCATCCTCAACTCTGTTTCCCATCACTTTTACCTTCTTATACCCTCTTCTTGCTATTTTCTAACCCCTTCACTTGGTTGCTTGCAAGTCCTCCAGGTGACATAGATAGAGGAGTCAGCATTCCTTGCCTTCGGGACCATTGGATGAAAAGCTGGCAAATTCGCAGGGTCCAAGGCTTGATCTTCCAGGCCGAATCCGCGAGAAGAGAGAACTCGACATTGGGCGCATCAGAGTCTTAATGGTTTGCACTCCCAAGTCTCCTAAGTGGGTATTGATCTAAAGCTAAGTCCTATCGGGTTTCTCAATCCCGGGTCCTTTCTTTATCTTTGTTTGGGCTATATGTGCATGCTAGAAATTTCTTGTTATTACAGAATCACTAGTTCTATTCTCCACTTGACTTTTGGGAATCAGTAAATCTATTAAAAACTTAAAACAATAAAAAGAAAATCACTTGCATGCATCTCATCCATCTTAGCATAGTAGTTCCGCATCATTTCTGGTAGCAAAGCTTTTGGCATCCCGCATCATGTTTTGTATTAGAACATGGTTAGCACTTAGTTTCTCTTTAAGTACTCGGATCGAGTGCTTCACCATGGCTATTCAATCATAGAAAAAAGTAGGGCTGCAAGACCCTCACATCCCATTCAAAGGGGATTTCCTATGGTGTGTAGGGGTGCCGATGTGATTGACCCTTGAAGAAGAAAACAAGGAGATAGGTATTTTAATTCTATAAAAAAAATTTGCCTCATTAGATTTCAGTATCTTTAAAATTCTGCATTTTCCAACCCAGTACATAGTCTATTGTTTTAGTTGTTTCTATATGTCAGAATTCTAAATTTATTGATTTTTGTTTTGCTGGACTCTAAATAATTGATAGTATTTTTTAAATTTTTTTCAGATTTTATTTCAGTCTATAGATTTTCTACATGCCCGATTACTATCTGAGAACAATTCTACTCTAAATTTCTAATAAGCCCATTTCATCATACTTTCATTCCTACATAGGCTTTCTTATATTCTTGATTCTCTGGATCTAGAGCCGATCGGAGATGATGTTTCTTTGGAGGAAAGAGCCACACATAAAATGTGCCAGAATGATAGTACAACTGTCAAGTGCATCATGTTAGCCTCAATGAGCAATGAGCTTCAGAGGCAACATGAGGACAAGGAACCTTAATCCATATTGCAAAATCTAAAAGAGCTTTATGGAGAGCAAAGTAGGGCTGCTCGATATGAGATATCAAAGCAATTATTCCGAGCACGCATGAATGAGGGCTCATCCATTCAACCCCATGTTTTGAAAATGATTGACTTGATCACTGATTAAGTCAATTAGGGTGTGATAGATGGTGAACTTAACTAGGACTTGATCTTGCAGTCTCTCCCAGATTCCTTCTCTCAGTTTGTTCTAAACTATCATATGAATAAACTAAATATTTCTTTGCCTGAGATACTTAACATGCTTAAGATAGCCAAGAGCCACTCTAAGGGAGATAGAGCTCATCTTCTTCTTGTTGATAGAAAAGAAATAGGCAACGAAGAAGGGTTTTAGGAGAAAATTCAACCCTAAAAAGAGCATCCAAAAGAAGAAGAAAGCAAAGAAGGCTACTAGTGATGGAGCTTGTTTTCAATACAGCAAGCCGGGGCATAAGAAGAAAAATTGTAAGACATATCTTGCAAGTTTGAAGCAAGATGCTGGAGGAGCATCTAAAGGTTTGTATATGATACAAATGAATTTATCATTGAGTATTTCAACTTCTGATTCATGGGTATTGGATACCGCATGTGGATCTCATATTTTCAAGTTATTGCAAGGACTTTAGCAAATTGGAAGTTTGAAGAAAGGTGACTTCGAGCTATATGGCGCAAGTAGTGAAGCCATTTATGCTGAAGCTATGGGCACCTATCTTTTATTACTACATTTGAGAAGTGTATTAAAGTTAGAAGATTGCTATTATGTTCCAAGTGTTATTAGAAACATTATTTCTGTAACCTTGTTATTGCAACAAGGTTTTGAAATAAATGTAAAGGGCAATGGTTGCTCTATTCTTTATTGCAATAAAGTATTTGGACATGGTTATCTTATTGATGGTCTTTTAACTTTAGTACTCAATGATAAAGTATTGCTTGTTGATAACAAGAAAAGAAAGAGAGATGATGTCAATGTCACATTTCTCTAGTATTATCGATTAGATCATATAAGTGAGTTAAAGATAAACAAGTTATTCAAAGATAATTACTTTGATTCCTATGATTATGAATTATTAGGAACTTGTGAGTCATGCTTCATTGGTAAAATGACCAAGTCTCCATTCATTGGACATGGAGATAGGGCAACTGAATTAGTAGGTTTAGTACATATTGACATGTGTGGACCTATGATAATTCAAGCCAGAGGAGGATATTCTTATTTCATCACATTTATTGATGACTTATCTAGGTTTGGATATGTGTATCTAATGAAACATAAATCAAAAGCCTTTGATAAATTTAAAGAATATCAAAATATGGTTGAGAAATAAATTGGACATAGTATTAAAATTCTTCGATCTGATCGAGGAGGAGAGTACTTGTCTAATGAGTTTCTAAACTATCTTAAAGACAAAGGCATACTTTCAAAATGGACCCCTCCTTATACACCGCAATTAAATGGTGAGCAGAAAGGAGAAATCATATATTGTTAGACATGGTGAGGTCCATAATGAGCTTCGTAGATCTTCCTATTTCTTTCTAGCGATATGCCCTAAAGACTGCTGCTTATATTTTAAACAGGGCACCATCAAAGTTAGTTACTAGCACTCCATATGAGATATGAAATGACAAAAGACCAAGTCTTAAATTTTTAAAGATTTGGGATGCTATGCTTATGTCAAGAATACTTTTGGATATAAGTTAAGTGCTAGGACTGACTAGTGCATGTTCATTGGTTATCTTAGAGAGGATGTTGGATACCTCTTTTATCATTCTACTGAACAAAAGGTATTTGTCACTAGACATGCTACCTTCTTGGAGCAAGAATTTATTTGAGATAGTGGTAGTGGGACAACCATTGAACTTAGTGAAATTCAAGATCAACAATATACTTCTGAAGGGTTCTTAAATGAAATTCCTCAACCAAAGGTTCTTGTTGATCAAGAACAATCGCAACATACATCTCCTCTCTGAAGGTCAGAGAGGGTGCGAGGAGTACCTCTCAGATATGGTTTTATCATTAGAAAAGATGATGAAGCAAGTATCATTCACGATGATGATCCTATGACCTATACGAAAGCTATCGAGAGTAAAGACTCCGACAAATGGCTAAATGCCATAAAATCTAAAATGGACTCCATGTATTTCAACCAGGTTTGGACTTTAGTAGATCCACCTGAAGGAATTAACCTAATAGGATATAAATGGATCTTCAAGAAGAAGATTGGAGCAGATGGTCAAGTAGATATCTACAAGGCCAGGCTAGTGGAAAAAGGTTTCAAACAAAGGCATGATATTGACTATGATGAAACTTTTTCACCAGTAGCTATGCTCAAGTCCATCAGGATTTTGCTTGCAATAGCTGCATACTATGACTATGAAATATGGCAGATGGATGTAAAGACTAGTTTCCTTATTGGATATCTTGAGCAAGAATTCTATATGTCATAGCCAGAGGGTTTCATCTCTAGAAGGAGACCAAACCAAGTATATAAGCTTAAGAAATCCATTTATGGATTAAAGAAAGCATCGAGGAGTTTGAACATCTAACTTGATGAAGCAATCAGAGAATTTGATTTCATCAAAAATGTGGATGAACCATATGTGTATAAAAAGACAAGTGGAAGTGCCATTATCTTTTTAGTTTTATATGTCAATGACATACTTATCATTGGAAATGATATCCTAATGTTACAATCAGTCAAAACTTGGCTATCCATAATGTTTTCCATGAAGGATTTGGGAGAAGCATCTTATATATTAGGTATAAAGATCTATAGGGATTGATTTAAGAGGATGTTGGGATCATCCCAATCTTGGTACATTGACTTAGTATTAAAAAGATTCAATATGGATGGAAGTAAAAGAGGTTACTTACCTATGAGTCAAGGTATACATCTCTCCAAGAAAATATCTCCTGAGACATCAGAAGAAGAGAGAGAATGACCATGATTCCTTATGCTTTGGCTATAGGATCAATTATGTATGCAATGTTATGTACCAGGCCTGATGTTGCTTATGCCTTGGGCATAGTAAGTAGATTATAGGCAGATCTAGGAGAGGATCATTGGAAAGCTATGTAAAACATTCTTAAGTCCCTTAGAAAGACTAAAGATATTTTCCTGATATATGGGGGATTAGAGTTAAAACTAGAAGGATATACAGATTCTAGTTTTCAATCAGATCCAGATGATAGCAAATCCATATCAGGGTATGTCTTCACCCTATATGGTGGTGCAATGAGTTAAAAAAGTATAAAGCAGCCAACTATAGCTGACTCAGTTACTGAAGTAGAATAAATAGCTGCAAGTGAAGCTACAAAAGAAGATGTCTGGATGAAGAATTCATCATAGAATTGGGTGTGGTTCCTGAAATACAACAACTTGTGTCACTTTATTATGATAATACTGGAGCTGTTGCGCAAGCTAAGGAACCTAGGTCTCATCAAAAGTCCAAGCATATTCTAAGATGCTTCCACCTCATTCGAGAGATCATAGGAAGATAAGATGTTGTCATCGAATGAGTGGAAACAAAGAACAACATAGCAGACACATTCACTAAAGCATTACCTTAGCAGCATTTTGATTGCCAATTAGATTGTATGGGTATAAGATACAAGGGTGATTGGTTTTAGTACAAGTGGGAGATTGAAATAAAAGTACCCTAAAAGCCAATCTTTGTAAGGGCATTATAGTAATCTACCAACTCTTGTATGACATTATTTAATTAATAGAAGGCATATTTATCCATCATATTGTTGTGTCTATATATTAGATTATGATGAACCCATAGCTTAAGGCAATGGAATTAGGGTTATGATAAAAATCATAATGGTGAGACCTAAGTTCCTATAAACCCTAATCAAAATGGTTCCTAGTCATTGGATCATCGATTGAGGGATCGATGTTACCGGTAAGACTAGCACATCCTATGTATGCTCGATGGAGAGGGTGGTTGGTCTCACAGCTACTTGTGTAGGGACACTAATACAAGAATGTGGTTGCTTGTTAGGATTTGAGTTCACTAAACTGATATGCCTTAAGAACATCTTATGGATATCTTACTACTTATCAAAAGATAGTTCTTATAGTGGGAGTAAAAAACATGATGATAGAAAAGTGCTCTAAGAGCCAATCATTATAAGGGCCTTTTTATAAACTTCCAGCTCATGTATGACATACTTTCATGTTAATAAAGGTATTTGATTCATCATATACAGCTGTGTCATGTTTTTAATGATTATGATAAACCCCATAGAGTAGAGCAATGAAATTAGGGTTATGATGGAGTTCATAATAGTGAGACTTAATTTCCTATAAACCTTAATCTAGAATGTTCCTAATCGTTGGACCATCGATTCGGGGATCGATGAATCCGAAAAGACTATCTTATCCTATGTATGCTCAGTTGATGAGGGTGGTTGATCTCACAACCACTTGTATAGAGATACTAATACTAGGATAAGGGTGCTCATCGGGGTATGAGTACACTGGACTGATCCACATCGGGATTATCTTATGGAAGTCTTACTACTTGTCAAAAGATAGATCCCAGACTAGAAGTTGTGCATGTGATCTTTAGACCTGAGGTCACCATGGTTCCTTGTGCACACTAAGCCATACTTTGGTTCATACTTATTCATGCCATTGTGACATGTATGGGATGTTCTAGGTATGGTGGAAGGTGTACAAAGGATGTGAGTGGACCAACAAGGAATCAATCATTCCTAGTAAGAGGAATTGTTATCCCATGCAATCTCTTCGATGAGTGACTCAAGGAGCCTTTGATCAAAGTAGGATGAGATTAATGGAATCTAATCAATCATCAGCTGAGTCCTCATGATCAAGCTGAGATTCGATATGATGAAGTGTTAGGGTTTGACATTTATCCATACCTATCACTTAATCGGGATAATGGGAGATCGAAAGATTGAATTGCACGGTAACTTACTACTGAAGGGTATTTTGGTATTTTTCATCAAATTCCTCATCTTCTAGATAGGCATGATACATTGCTAGACATCAATCTTGTCTTGTAGGTTTTCATGAACCAATTGGTTTGATTTCATGAGTCAATTCGATATGTGATTTGAATTGGATAATTAGGTGAGCCAATTTGACCTAATTAGGTCAATTGAGTTTGATCGGATTGAATCGGCTCAAACCTAAACCTACTGTTAGCTAGATGTGGAACCCAATGGGTCACACATAATAGAGACTTGGCCAAGGAAGTCATTCATGATTTAATTAGAGTCATAGGATCCTAATTGGTTAGCCAGATTGCATACTAGCATATGTAGGCTAACCTAATTCCTAACCCAATTGAATTGGGTCGGTTGCTAGTTAATTGGGCTAACCTAATTATGTAAAACCTAAATTAGGTTGAGTCCAAAGTGAGGCTAGCTAAATCAAAGCTTAATCTGATTTTAATTTGGACTTAAGGGCATTTTAGGTGCCATATATGAAGAGTCCCTATGACATGGGACTCTTGGTACCTAAATGATACCTTAACTTCAAAAGGGCACTGAAGGGCCTACAGACCTCTGATCTGAAAATAAAAGATATGGTCAGAAAGCTTATTTGATTCCCTTTCCAATGACACCCATATTGAATATGTTTGACAAAGTCAATTTGATGCTTTGGGTGGATAAAATGGAAAGGGAAAGACTATTGGTGCCTTTGGCGCACCCGGGAGAATAAGTGGCACGCAAAAGGATTAGGAGTCCTTCTATAGATGAGACTCTAAGAGTTTCATCAGGAAGGTGCCTCTTCATTTTATCCCCATGGTCTTAAGAAGTCTAATAGCCAGTTTAAAGTTTAAAGGGATGGCTTGAAGAGGTGTGAAATATGGCGCGCACATGAAGAGTCACGCCTCTTCATATGTGCGCGCACAACAAAGGGCAGAGTCTTTCTGCCTTTGAAACTTTTCAAGCCTCACTTACTTCGGATTAGAAGAGAAATCTCCCTATCTCAAAAACTGGTATTTGACACATGGCACGATGGGGATTGATCTGGTAAGTGAAAGAACACAGATATGACTCTCCATTCCCGAAGAGTCTTATCAGATATGATGTTTCATATCTAATAAGTGTTATCGGGATGCATTTCATGCCCCATCTAAGATTATAAATAGGGGTACAGTGAAATGAGAATAATATATTTATGATGGACTTCGGTCTTTTGAGAGTCTGATTGTTTTATTTTCCCGAGAGTCAGCGTGTTCTTCCACTTTCTCCCTCCCTCCTTGTTTTAGGACAAGACTTGTCTTGCTAAGACAAGTTCTTCTACACTAGGACAAGGCTTGGTTTTAGGACATAAGCCTGTAGGGTCCTAGAGAAGGGTAGTCCTAGATCCTACAGTGGTTTAGGATAGTGTCTTGAGTGCCCTTCAGTAGGACAGGGTGTCCTACAATGGTTAATAGACCAAAGGCTGCCGAAAGAGTTCCACTTCTCCAAGCAACTTGAAAAAGGAGTTCTTCCTTGGTCCGAGTTTTGTGTGGATCACCGTTAGAGGGATTGCGCTTGTGAGCCTTGTAGAAAAAGTTGGATTTTAGCAATCCAGGTATTTTCTTGACTTTATTGATGATTCATTGGTTGTAATTACCCAAGGGGTTCCTTAGAATTAGGGTTTTCTATACATGTTATACATGTTAGGGTATCATGCTATGAAATTTTATTTTGAAAGTCAATTCCGCATGCTGCACAATCCCCGGCACCATGGGAGAATTCCCATCACATGAGATCCTTGGACCTGAGATCACCGCGGTTCCTTATGCACATGAAGCCATATTTTGGTTCATACTCACTCATGATAATTAAGTTATTTATGGGATGATTTCGGATATGGTGGATTGTGTATGAAGGATGTGAGTGGATCAACAAGGAATCGATCATTCCTAGTAAGAAAAAATTTGTCCCAAGTAATCTTGTCGAATGATGGCTTAGAGAATCTTTGATTAAAGCAGAATGAGAATAGAAATGGTTTCTAAATTAGTCACCAGTTGAGTATTCATTATCAAATTAAGATTCAAAAGAATTAAGTAATTGGATTTGACAATTATCCATATCCATCACTTATTCGGGATAAAGGGAGATCGAAGGATTGAATTATATGGAGATTTTCCACTGAAGGATATTTTGGTAATTTCGATCAAGTTTTCATCTTCTGGATAGGCATGACATGTTGCTAGATGTCAATCATGTCTTGTAGGTAATCGTGAATGAAATTGATTGGATTCATAAGTCTATTTGAAAGTTGGTTCGAATTGGTAACTTGGGTTATTTCGAATTGACCTAATTAAGTCAATCAATTTTGATTGGATTGAAACAACTTGGATGTGGATCTATTGCTGGCTAGATATAGAAGTCAAAGGGTCACACACATTAGAGAATTGGCCTAGGAAGTCAATTGAATTTTATTAGGGTCATGGGATCCTAATTGGCTAGCTAGATTACATACTAGCATATGTAGGTTAGCCTAACTCCTAAACCAATTGGTTTGGGTCTATTAGCTTGCTAATTGGGCTAACCAATTTAAGTAAGACTTAAATTGGCATAAGTCCTAAGTGGGGCAGCATTTTTTAGATTTTATCTGCTATTAAAGAAGCCTTTATGTGCCAAAAACCAAGAGTCCCAAGGGCATGGGACTCTTGGTGCCAAATGGTATGCGTGGCAATATAAGGGGCACAGAAGGACCAAGAGTCCTTCTGCTTGTCAATCACCTTTTATGTGATAAACCTCTTTTAATCTTCTTTCATTTGACACCCATTTTGAATAGGCTTTGACCGGTCAAAGAAGGTTTTTGGCATGTATAATGGTTGGCGTACAAAATGAAGGGTCACGACTCTTCTCTTTGGCACGCAATCTCAAAACCAGAAGTCCTTCTGTTTGAAGACTTCTTGGTTGACTGAAACTTCCTATGGAATCCCACACCCCTTAGCCTTTCTTTGACTAGTCAATTGCCACATGGCAAGAGGAGAAAAAGTGCTGGAATTTTGAAGAGACGCAAAGGTGTTTCTTGGTGCATGGAATGACATGTTCTTTCATCCAAAAGACTCCTTCTTTATGAAGGGTCTCATTTTATCACTTGATTGGCTGATCAAGGGCTGATGGGAAGACATATCAGGTGCCTCTTTATTTCCTATATAAAGGCATCAGTGATTGATGCCAAGATTATTCCGAATCATTCTTAACTTTCATGCATTATCCACCTTGTCTCTTCCTTCCCTTGTTAGGACGAAAGTCTTCTTTTAAGACAAGTCCGCCATTCTTAAGACAAGGGTTTAGGAAAGGAATAAGGTAGTGATAAGAAGAAATAAGAGAGGTTTTGGAAAGTGCTTAAAGTACTCTACTGGAGGGCAAAGGTCTGAGCAAGGAAGGAGAGGCTGCCAAGTAAGAAAGGCTATCAAAGAGTCCTAGTGGAGTAAGCAACTTACTAGGAGTGCTTCCTATGATTAATTTCTATGTGGATCACCTCTGGAGGGCATGCATTTGTGTTCCAAGTTGAAGCAAGTGGGAATTAGCATTCCAAGTATTCTTCAAAACTTAACTTTGTGACTTATTAATTGTTATGAACAAGGGATTTTGGTTTAAGGGTTTCATGCAACTTGGATTTTCTACATGTTAAATTTTGAAATCCACTCTTTCGTTGTGCCAATGAAACCCAACACTATGTGGAGTTTTGTGCATCAAAAACTAAGAAGGAACTTAGAGTGGCACACATACTCTATACTGCAAGTCTTTTATTCTCATCATTAGTCTCATCACTATTTTATTCCTAAAATGAATTTAATTCATGTGTGATTAGATGTGATATGATTTGATGAAGAGTGTCTAGAAGTTGGCTTGATGAGTGGGTTTTATTTTATGAAACAAATATAAAATAGGGAGTAAAGAAGTGGGTGACAAGCTTCCTCGATTTGATACCTTACCACATGCTAGTTTTTCTTCCTATCCCATTCTTTTGCTTCTTCCTTCTAAATATTCCATGCATAAAATCTGAAAGAAAGAGACTTTAGAGAAAAGATATGAGGAGAAGAATGAGTGTTGTTCTCCTCTAGGTGTCTTGAAGTAGTCTTGAAGATCTGCGCAAAAGGTTTGCACAAACGCTACAAAGGTTACAGCGCTTCCTTCAAGATATTAAAGGAAGATTCAGATCCAAGCCAGAGAAGATACCTATGAAGGAACATGCACTTTGGTGGCATCATTGAGTTGATTAGGAATAAGCCCCTATGGATACTAGTAGAGACTGGGCACGTGCATGGCTCTGACAGAAACCCTGATAATCAGTCCGATTTGATGCGATCGGAGTTGAAGAAAGGATAGTGATCGATATAAGTGTTCTATCCTTTTCTATTTTATTTTGTTTTTAGATCAAATATCATGTGTTGATATGTTAATCAGTATGTTAAATAGATATATAGGTATATTTTAAATTAATTTTGCATGCTTTGATGAATTATTTTGTAAATCTCTTCCACTAGGGTTCTAGAAATCTTATATTTCTACATGATTCTACCCCTATTTCCTTCAATGGTATCAGAGCCTAGGATTGATCTAACATACTAGACTAAGTTAAGATATAAAATAAAATAATATTAATTTCATAATTATTATGATTTCTTTAGCCAAATACTTGGATTAGATGTATCACCACGGCCATCTAGTCATAAGAGCTCAGTAGGGTTTAAAGGCCCTCTCTTTCTATTCGATGGGGTCTCTTATGATATATAGGGTAGTCGCTTGTGACTTGATTCATGAAGAAAAATATGAAAAGAAATTAATTTTATTATTTAGATCTAAAACAAGATGTATGAGATACATGAACAAGGGTTTAGATCTAAAAAACCAATTGATCATAAACTATTAATTCTATGAACTTAAACATAATCCAAAATCTTTTTAGGTTTTGAATTTTTAGTTCATGGATATGGGTGTGGCTCGAACAATTAGATCAAATGATTAGAATATATAATAGGGTTTTATTAGATCAAGCTAGAACACTGTTTTAATTTTGAGTAGCTGATAGACCACGATATTGTTGTTAAGACACCGTGGCTATCAGTTTAGACTTCTATATTGAATTAAAAATCCATAGACAAGGTAGTCAGGTTGAATTCTCAGGGAAGGCAGTATATGAATGTTTGAAATCTTTGATTTAAGAAAATAAAAAGGTTGAAGCTAGATAAATTGAAATTAAAAGTGCAAAATAAAGGAGAATATGTGGTACTAGGATTTATTATTTAGACCCTAGCATCTACTTACAATGAAAATAAAAGACACAAATTAAAGATGTAGGAAAATAAACTTTTCATTAATTGAATTTATGATCCTATTACAAGAAAGCTATGCTAGAACAAAAGTAAAAGTAAAAGTAAAGAAGGAGCAAAGATCAGAAGGAGGTCAGTGCAGCTTCATCAGGAAGGTGGTCGATGAATGTTCTTCTTCCTTCATACTCCTTGGAGCAAACTAGGCCTAGTTGCTTCTTCTTCTTTGGTTCTTGATCTGGAGGTGACGTCGGCTCGAAGATGGCATAGGGAAAGCACTTCTCTCCAAGATATCCCACTCTTAGAGATCAACCCATAACCCAAGTACTATCCTTATCCTATACTGTACTCTCTCCAAAATGATTTCTTCTCAGGTCAGGGATCCATTAAATAGATATGGGCTAGGGCTTCCACCTAGTCAAATTTGAACTCAATCAGGTACCAGATTGACAACATATCATGGAAAACAATCTGGGCCATCCAATGTATAGGCTGATGGGGTGTTCGACGCTCTTCTTCCTTTTCTAGCAATAGTAGAGTCAATCTAGACTCTCGCTGGATCTAGACTCTGGGTTGAACTTGGACTCCTCCCACTGGGATTGGGCTTCTCCTAGTGAGGGGCGGTGGCAAGAGGCGACGGCGGTTGAGCAGTGGCGGCAGTTGTGAAGGATGTTGGTGATGGTGGTGGACGATGGATTGGGATGGTGAAACAGGGAAGAGGGTGGCCGGCGATGAGGATGGGTGGCGGATGGTGAATATGGGGTAGTGGCTGTGGATGGTGGTGGTGCTAGGTGATGGTGGATGGCTGAGAAGATGATGCGGTGATAGTGAGCATGGGGGCAACAATGGTGGCCATGATGAAAGGTGGCCGACGGTGATGGGAGAAAGAGGGTGGAGGCTTTCTGTGACAGCTGGTGGCTAGTGGCAAAGCTCAGAATAGGGAGTGGGATCGATAAGAGGAGGAGCTGATGACCGTACAAAGAAGAAAGGCATCTTGCCAAAAAAAACAGGGCCTCCGGCAACTTTCTGGTGGATTTTTCGGTAAGGGTGGTTCCCGGCAGCGAGGGGATGGCCATAGGAAGTATCTCGATGCTTTTCCGATGAAAATACCCTCCATGGTCCAAGGCTTAGAGCCGTGGACCACGAGCCATGGCAGATCGTGGACCAGGCAAGCTTCTGTAGACCGAGTGGCTAGTCCATGGTGGTCCGGCTGCTCCAAAAATCATGCAATCCTTTATTGATGTTCAAAATATAATTTTGGGCCCATCTGGACTTTGATTCATGTGTTATTTGCACCGTTGGACTCCAAAAATCGAGCTCTTTATAGTAACAGTCTTCTTTTCAATAAATGATGTATAAAAATATCAATTGATATAAAAAAGGTGGTTTAATTATTAAATAATAATTTTATATGTTTATAAAATATAATTATCACACCCCCCAACTTGAACTTTGCTCGTCCTCGAGTAAAACAGATGAATTAGTTGTGTTTACAAACTCATCCTTGAATTAAAAGTTGACTTAGACAGTCCTAAAGGTAGTTGATACCTGGCTAGACCATTAAAGGGGTACTTCATTGTATCAATGAGTCAACCCAATTAGTGGTTGAGTGTTGACCATAGAAATCTTTTAGAGGTCTTCCTTACTATCTCACCAACTCACTCTTTAAATCGTTTAACTTGATTTGAGTGGACTTTATTATCTTTTTATACTTTAGTCCTCTTTTTTTTCTTTCTTTTTTGCTCTCTTTTATTTCTTTTTTTTTTTTTCTTTGAAGAGTCTAGTGCAATATCTTGACCTCTTAAATATTAGCATCCTCACTTTTTTATATGAACCACAATGCTTACTTAGATGAAGTGGCCCAGTTACTTAGCAGGTGCGATTGCTTAACAAATCTCTTGATTTTCTCATCTTTTGATGTGAACCATACGCTTACTTAGATGAAGGGACCTGGGTACTTAATAAGAGTTCAAGAAGAGTAGTGAGGTTAGACAGACTCTCTAATTTTTTTTTCAGACTTTTTGTATATTTCAACATTTCTATCCCTACTCTCATTAGCAGATTCTTTATTACGATAAGAAGGAAGAGAGTTTTGGAATCACTTCCAAAATTTAACTTGGTCAACACTCTACCATTTGTTGGGTTTTCTTAATGATTTGCCCCTTAGTATCTCTAAAATTATCTAGACCATTAATCAATCATTGATTAGGGTGCCTAATTAACTTTTAATCGAGATAAAAATTGGATACAAAACTAATTACTTCTAGTCATACTTGAGAACTTAAGTAGATTAGTTATTATCCCCCCAACTTAATCAACATTGTCCTTAATGGAGAAGAAAAATAAAGGGTGCAATATGTAAAAGGAATAGGAAAGAGTATACCTGGAATGGATGTGCTTTGGGAGTTGAAGAAGGCTTCATGAAGTAGTGGGCTCATGAAGTACTGGGCTATTATATGTCCATCTAAGCTCCTGTAATTATACTAACGAAAAAAATGAGATTGTTGGGTTGCCTCCCAACTAGTGCTAAGTTTAATGTCTTCAGCGGACATCATAAGGGAGTCCAATAGATAATCAATTTTATTATATCCCTCATAATATCAAAAGGACAGGGCCAATCAGGAGGCCTTGTCATCGTAGTAGAAAATCATTCATAGAGTACTCTATGATGATTAGCCCGAATAAGTAAGGTACATTGGACAAGCATGTTGTTCCATAATTTCAAGATATTATTAGAGTTCATACTATACTCAGGAAGGGATTGTATTTGTTGGGCTGAGATTAGGGGTGGTAGTTTAAAAACTTCTTCGATTATGGGTTGGGCTATCCTACTCCCCTTCTCGAACATGATTGGTTCAGTCAATATCCCTTCCCATTTTAAATTTGGGCACCTTTTTTAGATTAATATTAGACCTGTCTCTACACATTATTTTAATATCATGGAAAGGTTTTGGAGGTAGTTCTCAAAATTTGTGCCAAATATGGATAAATCAACTATAAAATTTTTAAGTTCTTAATCCCTCATTTTAGCAACATCCCACCTGATAGCTCTTTATATGCTTTTAGAATACCACTAAGTGGGCTTCTTGGGTAAGGTTCACTGGAAAAGTTTCACTAGGTGCATCGGAAGTGATTTCAGTTCCAGATCAGGTGGTGATTCTAACAAGGGGGCTATGGTGGGCTAGGTGATGGCTCTTGTAATTCATCAATCGAAAGTAAGGTGGTTTCAAAGTAGGGTATTTGTATTGGGTTATTCACTTTAGTACGATACCCATCTACATTAAAATCATCTACCCTGAGTTGAGCTAGACAAGAATCGAACAAATCCTGGGAGAGAATTATGGGAGTGGCTTCCTCTATTGAGTCATGCATTGTGGTTCATGGGAAGTCTCTACCAATTCCATCATTACATCAATTTGTTCTCCCATCCATTAAAAGGCATAGATGATTTTAGGGCACTAGGAAATATGGCCATAGGTGAGTGGGGTAATGATAAAACTGGTTCATCCAACAAGTTTAATGTCTCCATATATTTCTGCCTTAGCCAACTATATATATTGATCTTTGGTTGTGCATAGTTATTCTAAGACTAGTTCATTCCCGGGAGTCAGGGTTGATTGTCAGGAAAAGATAGAGGGTCATTAAATCTTGAGCTAGGTATGATCCTTCTAGGTTACTCTGGTTGACTAGGCAGTTCACCTCCCTCCTCATTATTGAGCTTAATCAATCAATAATCAGTTTGATCCATTAGCCTATCAAAAGATTGCCATTGCACTATAATCATTTATTGAATTGGGCAAACCTATGGACATCTAGGTTGGTCTGTAGGGGAGGTGGATATGGTGCTTGCTGAACCTTCTCTTCAAATGATGGGCTATAATTAAGTGAAGAAGGTTGAAAATGTGGGTAGGGCTGATCATAATAGGGTGCCTCTATAAAGATGGATCCTTGGGTAACCAGGGTAACCACTGGGTATGGTTGTCCTGAAAAATCTGGTTCAGCCCCCCAACTTGAATTATAGGTATTATAGTATGGGTTATCTCCTAAGTTGTAGGCTGGTTGGGTTTGATCTTGATAAACTTGGTCATTCCTAAACTCAAGAGATTGGTACCCAGTAGGGTACTCACTCTCGAAGTGGGTGGGACTCAAATAAATTTGGTGTGCTAGAAGAAAAGATATTTACTAAAGGATTCATTCTCATGGCACTGATTCAGTCTACCAGATTGTGCTGATCATTGGGATATGTAATCAAAGGTTGGATCAGAGCAATCTTTATTTATTTATATTTTTATTTATTATTATGATCACTATTTTTATAAGAGGAGTGTGAGATAAAGAAGGAGAAGAGTTCTAAAGAAAAGGGCCTAAGGAGTCCTAAAACTATGAGAGAGAAGAAGAATTAGTTAGGGTTATGTGATTTACAAGCAAGTTAGCATACATGGACTCTCTATCCTAGGGTTCCCTAATTCTAGACAGCTCCTAATTGCCAAGGCAACCTTGGAGCCCAACAAGTCAAAAAAATTGACTAATTAATTGGCCAGGTAAGGGTAAGATTGGTGGGGGTCCCCCGTTGCTTTCCTTAGACACCAATTAAAATGACCAGGCAGTCAATGGAATCAATTAAAAATCACCTTTCTTCTGGGCTATATCATCCTTGAATCCCTTCTTAGACACTAGTGAATTAGCAAATCCTGCTCGGTCCAACTCTTTTGGATGCCTTGTCCTATTGAGTTTGAGTTTCTAGGGGCTGGCATCTAATGATTTTAATTAATAGGATTAAGTCAATACAATATGCAGGGTGGTGGTTTGTGGGCAAGAAAGGGTTATCAACTCTCCACCTTATCTTGTTTATGGGTTAATATCCTTAAGATAGTTTATGAAAATATGAAATGCAAACAGAAAGGTGTTCCAAACAAGCAGTAGGCTTTTAAGTTTTAGTTAGTTATTCTATTTTAGTCACATGTTATGAGGTGTTTGTGTTTCCTTTTTATATTGTGTTATTTCAAGCAAGAAAAATAAAAAGGTAGCTTTTAATTTGGTTAATTAGGTGTGAGACAAAAAAAATCTAAATTTAGGTTAAGCAAATAAAAAAACTATGGGTCTTGTAAGTAAGGTAAGAAATCAAATCAGTATTTAAGATAATTAATTAAAAAGTTAAGTACAATTTTTTTTAAGGAATAATTTTAAAAAAGGAAGAAACTAAAAAAAATTATTTTGTAATCTGTTATCGCGAAGACCGTCATGGCATGTAACTCCAACGCATCGGTTCTAGCTGGGAGCTTTCTATTTCGCGGTCGGCTCACTCATCTGAAAGTCTTGCAAAACAAAGGAGCCCTGGGCTGGGAATTCCGATAAGGACACTCCAATGATCAAGTTAATGGAACGATCGAGGGGAACTGAACCTCTGTGATAAAGAGCTTGGGGGACTCTCTGCATCTAGAGGGAGTAATAAGAATTCTGTGAAAGAAAGATAATACTCAGTCAAAAGCGAGTCTGTTGCTTACCTTCACTTACCTTCCCTTGCGGGTCTTATATAGATGAATGAATTTTGTTGGTTTCTGGGTCCTCCTTTTGAAGAAAGCTTTTGGTTATTTGCTGTCGCCCTCTGTCGGGCCAGCTTTCCATTAAGCTTGGAGTTGGGATGGAATATTGCCATTTTAGGAGGGACCATCGGAGCGTTGCAGGCCCTGGGGCCTGAGTGGGATGTCCTTCTCAGGAAGGTCCAAGTGTCCTATCATGGAGGTCACAGTCTTCCAGCCATGCAGTTGTCGATATGGCAGCACACTACAAGACTATGGGCTGGTGATGCTCAGATCGTGCGAGTCGTGCTGAAGGGGCATCGCAGGACTTGCGCTCATGGCAGAGCACGCGCCTCTTCTTAGGGATGGTGAGTGATCAGGCTTTCCCTTGTCACAGTTTTGAACTTCTATTAGCCCCAACCTCTGCTAGACGGGGAGTGAGGCATCATTTCGGGCTTCCGACATTCCAGCAAAACAAATCCCTAACCAGAATTTCTTTGATGGGGGACACTCCGATGCTTAAGTCAATAGGGTTCAAGCCACAGAATGGAGAGCTCAAAGAAAGAAAGTAAGATGAAATGAGTGGAGAGTCAGGTGTGCATAGTTCGAGCTTGTCCTAGACTGGGCTCAGACTTGCATGGAATGGCTTGGCATAGCCTGGAATTGCTTACCTCGAATGTCCTCTCTTACCATTTTTTATAGCTGTTGTTATAATGGAAAGCTGTTAAGCCTTTTCAATTTCTGTTAGAGAAGTTAGTCAATCTAACTTCCCTTCAACTGATTATGGTTACTGTTGAAGGTCAATTACTTTGGTCTTACTGAGACCATAGCATTAGATACAAGGTTGGTTATAATAACCAAGTCAATTCTTGATGGCTTTAGCTTGAAGTAGATCAGCCATTCCCTTCGAAGATGGTCGATAGTTATTTCATTGGTTATAGTTAGCCATTCACTGTAGAACTGTGTGGACCAGCCATTTACTTCGAAGCTGTTGGCTTCAAAGCATATGTTATGAGTTAGCCAGTTACTTCGAAGTAGTTTACTTTAGAGCAAACATAGTAGATCGGCTATCTGCTAAAGTCCAATCTCAAGTTGTACGTCGTTGCTAGTCGAAGTGTAGTATTGATCTATTCTCCCATCGAAGGTCGGGTGTGTTGATATGTCAATCCATCTGATCAATTGGTTAGGTAGGATCAATTGAATCTTTGAATCAGTAATTATCTTTTTAAACACAGTTTATCTCAACATTGCCCCCCACTCTCAATTTCAAAGCAATTAATTACTTTGAAAAATGGGAGTATTAATATTTTGTCATCTTTTGGTGGAAAGAAAGATAGCATATGATGGCAGATCTTCTATTCAGCTGATCACAATAACTACCTTCTATTTCGAGCATCATGTCTTGGACAGGTGTCGAATTCTTATTAATTCTTGAAAAAGTGGAGTAGACTGGAGAGTCATGCTTATCCTTTCCATTATGGGGTTTTTAGTGGACTCTTTGTCTTCAACAAGGATCAAGTGACGTGGCATAATCACATCCATCCTATGTCTCATGGAAATCTCGTTCGACCATTGATAATCTTCTTGCAGATCCCAATTGATAGGTTGGTTCTTCTCCCATCGAATTGACTAGCATCCCTTAGGACTTCATACCCATGATCAATGCCACTTATACGTGGCACGATCAGAGGCATTTCCATTCTTCCGAGGAGATCAACTGAACTACTGTTATCTTCTATATAAAGGGTATTTGCCTTATGAAATGTATTTCTTCGCCTTTGTCGAAATTTCTCTTCTCCTTCAATCATTCCAAACTTTTTTTTTCTCCTCAGGTTTTCTTCTTCTTCTACAGGTATATAGCTTTTTTTTTTCCCTATTTTTTACCATGGTTAGGTCTATAAAAGTCCCTGCCACCGATGGGATCCTAGCCGGTAGAGAGTGGGGTGAGTCCTCAGGTGTCTCAAGCCCTTCTAGAAAGAGTAACGCTGAGTTTACACTAGAATCCTTCCCTTGTTCTTTGTCCTTTTCCAAAATAGCTTTCTTTAGAGAGCATTACCATATTTCGAGAGTCTCCCTTTGATATTTCCTCAACTTGATGAAAGGGTGAACCGCTCTCCTTCAGGTTCCATTTCAATATATGAAGACCACTTGAAGGCTAGTCTTCAGTTTCCTTTACATCCCTTTTTCCATTAGGTCTTCAATATGTATCATGTAGTCCCTGCATAGTTGGCTCAGAATAGCATTCAGACCCTCTGTGATTTTTTAGTTCTTTGTGATATCCTGAATATAAAACCTAGGACTTCTTTATTCACATCCCTCTTCATGATGAAGAAGGATTTCCATAGCCAGGGGTGGTGGGTCATCGGTCCTTGTCCTGGTTGGAGATTAACTAAGGGCATGCCCAGCGCCATCCATGGATGGAAGCCCTATTTTTTCTTCATCTTCTCTTCTTAACCATGGGGCTTTAACATAGAGTGGAGGGAACCCCAATTGGATACCAATGCGGGCAAGAAAGTTTTAAGGCTGACCAAATAGACTACGAAATATTATATGGGTCTGAAGTTCCTTTGATCAAGGAATTGCTAGAAAAGGGAAACCTTCACCTTGCTTACATCAACAAGTTCCCATCATTAGGTATAGTTGATAGTTAGTCTCTGATCCATTTTGTTTCCTGTACCTTCCGTTAGCAAATCTTTTGTAGCTTTTTCTGCCTGCAGGTGGGAAGATGAAGCTGTATTTCGGGAAGCTTCACCAGGCTGCCTGAAAGAGACCGGTTGGCCCCTCTAGAAGGGGTAGATATTTGGAAGAAGGTTTGGCCGAAGAGGCCTCAAGAGTACCCCGACAAGGATGCCTTCGGAGGATGATGATGTGCCTTTGTGGAAGCTCCACCAGAGGGGCTCGACTCCCTCTCGGACTCCAAGGCATCTAGATCCTGTGCCCATCACAATATGCCACCTGCACAACCTCCCTTAAGATAAGGGCAAGGCTCTTCAAGTTGGAGAGGGGTGGGAAGAGATACTTTCCTCGATTGGGAGTATGAAGTGGATTTCGTAGTTTTCTCGGATGCACGATGTTTAAAGAATCTTAAATTAGCATGGAACCTACTAAAGGCCACCCTACTCCCAAGAGACTAGGGGGTCATTAAGAATCTCCACCTTCACGAGGTGGTTGATTCAGTATACCCAAATATACTGAGCGTAAGTGTTCTTCTCTTTTCTTATTTCTTCACAAATATAGACAACATAACTAATTCTTTCTTTTATTGCTTGGTGTAGCTGATTCATGATGTAACCCTGATGGAGGAGAGCATATCAGAATTCACCAACCTCATCAGGGCATCTGAGAAGAACTCCAATCGGTGAGAGCCAAAAAAGAGGTGGCTGATGAATTGAAAGTAGCCATGGAAGAGAAACTGAACTAGAGCATTATCGATGTTCAAGGTCTGAAAGTTGAGTTGAAGAAGGCTCAACTGAAGCTTTCTGAGCAGGAGGCAAAGCTCAGGAAGAAGAAGAAAAAGATTCACTCCTTGGAGCATTCTGCCAAGAAGAGCCAGAAGAAGGTCAAAGAAGTGGCCAAAGAATCTGAAGCTCTGACGGAGCAAGTTGTCGGGGCTATCGATGACTTTAAGAAGTCTTCAAAACTCCAGGATGAACTGATGGAGCCTAGAGTGGTTAGCTACCAACTAGGCTTCAATGACAGCATCAAGGATGTTCTCGGGCTCTAGCCAGAGTTAGACCTCTCAAGCATTCACCTCTATGAGGTTGAAGAAGAACTCGAACCTCAAGTTGTAGCCAAAGGAGTTTCGAGATAGCCAAAAGAGGTCTTGGCTATAGTTGAAGAAGTGTCAGGACAACCAAAAGAGGTCCTAGCTATAGCTGACCTAGAGGCTCCAAATATGGCCGAAGAGGTTCCTTCTACTGCCGACCCGAATGTCGTCCTAATAGATGATTAACTCTTTGTAGCTTTTCCTTTTGTTTGTGTAATGAAGCTAAATTGCAGATGTAACTTTTTGATATGAATGAAAAGTATATTTTCCTTCTGAGTCATGTCACTATGTAGCTTTTTTTGAAAGAATTTTTCCCAGTATATAGTCATCGGATATAGAACAACTCCTATTCTGAGAAAAACTTCTTTAAGTATGTAGTCATCAAATGTATGATGATTCCTATCCAGAGAGAAGTTTTGCTAAGTATGGAGTCATCGAATGCCTTTCAATAAGGATATCAATCTGATAAGTGATTGGCCATTGTGCATCAATTGGCCTTAGAGCATTGTTCGACTCTTATATAGAGGCCGGCCTTTATGTAGTGATCGATCTTTGGTAGTAGCTCAGTCATATATTGAAAAATTGCTCTTTTTTTTGCCTCATCTCTCCCTCTTTTTTTAGAGAAGGGCTTCTTTAATGAAGAGAGAGAAAGGGATGTTTTTTGTAAATGACAAACCTTAACTTATGTCAACAGTTTTGATTCATCATTAGTGGAGCATACTACCTTTGCCAGATGTCATATTTTCGTTGGCAGGAAAGTTATAATTCAGATCATGGGTCACTTCTATCATAGTCACTAAAGTTGTGTGCCTCCAAAATCGGATCAATCATGGTCTTTTTATTTCTCCTAACTATCTTCCCATGAACCGAAGTCATCACCTCGACTCTCGTCGATTGAAGTTAATACACGTGGCATGATCAAGGGATGCTCAAGGCTATCGGCGTCTCCTATATAAGAGGCCTTTGTCCTTGAAGGGTAAGAATTTTATGCCATTAGCATCTTTGCCACTTGAGTAGCCCTTTACCCTAGTCCTCCCCTCCTGCAGATTCTTCCATTTCTCTTTAACATAACAAAGTTTGATTCTCCTTTTCCTCTGTGGACTTCAAGATGAAGCTAGATGCTAGAAGGCTCCGGCAGGCTATTAAGAAAAGGGCGACTACAAAACCTTTGAGGAGATCATAATGAAGGGGCATAAAGAGGACTCCTGCTTCTCCAAAGGTTCCTATTAGGGATGACACTCCCATAATCGTAGAGTCTTCTTTTGATAAGGATAACGTTCCTTCACTAGAACGTTCTTCAAAGAAAATGTTGGTGGATCCTTCATCAAAGCATCCTTGCACACCTGCTGAGCAACCGACGACACAGTCCACCTTGAGCCATCTGAGGAGCCCAGCCAAAGGATATAGGTAAGGCTCCTCTGATCAAGATAGCTTCTTCCTTCAGGGCTTCAATATCCTTGGTCGCTTCTTTGGCCTTCTTCTAGCTCTCCTTGGCTGAATGCTCCAAGGAGTGAATATTTTTTTTTTTCAATCTGAGCTTTGCTTCCTGCTCAGATATCTTCAGCTGAACCTTCTTCAACTCAACCTTCAGACCCTAAACCTCAACAATGCTCTAGTTTGCTTCTCTTCCATGGTCTCTTTCAATTCTTTGGCCACCTTCTTTTTAGCTTTCATCGTTTGGAGTTCTTTCCAGATGCCCTGATTGAGGTTGGCAAATTTTGATATACTCTCGTCCATTAGGGTTATATCATGAATCAACTGCACTAAGTAATAGAAGAGAAGAATTAGTCATGCTACCTCTATTCATGATGAAATAAGTAAAGAGAAGAACACTTACTCTCAGTATATTTAGGTATACTGAATTAGCCACCTCATCAAGGTGGTGATTCTTCGTGACCCCTAAATCTCTGGGAGTAGAGTGGCCTTCAACAGCTTCCATGCCAATTAAGATTCTTTAAACCCTGTGCATCTGAGCAAACTACAAAATCCACTTCATACTCCCTATTGGGGGGAGTATCTCTTCCTAACCCTATTCAGACTTGAGGAGCCTTGCCCTTATCTTGAGGGGGGGTCATGCTGGCAGCACATCGGTGATGGGCATAGGATCTGGATGCCCTGGAGTCTGAGAGGAGTCTGTTGACACCATTAATTGATTTTGATGATAAGTATAATTGTTAAGTATAAGTTAAGGACTAATGATTTGCTTTAAGTGTGTTTTTATTGAAAGGGTGCTCATAAAATTGAAGAAGCCAAGTTGTTTTGAAGAAGCTAAGTTTATGATGAAAAGATTGATCAAAAAAAGACTTGGACACTTATGAGATGGTTGAATGGATAGCTAAAGTTAAGTAGAAAACTTGTTCTAGCTCAAAATCAGCAGTTTGTGTATTTTTCAGTAATGTGTCGACTCAAAGTGTCGACACATGACATGAAGTGTCGACAAATGGAGATGAAGTGTCGACTCAGGCCAGTATGTAGCAAAGTTTCAATTGGCACAGATAAAGTGTCAACACATGGACCTGATGTATCGATTCAAGATGTCGAAATATGGATCAACACATCGCATAAGATTTTCAAGCCACAGAACTTGCAGAAGTCAAAGGAATAGTTGAAGTGTCGACACATGGAAGCAAGGTGTCGACTTAAACTGTCGACTCAACTGAGAAGGTGTCGACACATTTGAGATTTCTAGAGAATCTAAATGGAGCATTTTGAACTATGTGTCGACTCAAGAAGAACATGTGTCGACTTTATGTGTCGAATCAACTAAGGAAGTATCGACACATGGAGTTCTGACAATAGTAATGGTTAGTTTTTTCAAGCACAGAACTCGCCCAAATGCCCCCCAACAGCTAGTTTTTCAAGTGTAATGGCTAGATTTTGGTTTTGAGGTCTTGGAAAGGTATTTATATGCTCGAAATCAAATTAAAATGTAACATATTGAATATCCTTAAAGAGTTTAGAGAGAAAAGAAGAGAGAAGAGCCTTAACTCCTACTCACTCAAGGTTCAACCACTCTTAAGCAAAAGGAAGCCTCCAAGCATCCAAAGCCATCAAGAGCATTGAAGATCATTCAATCTTAGGCATTCAAAAGGCTTCAACAAGAGCCAAGCAACATTACATCGAGCTACATCAACTTATTTGCTTTATTATTGAAAGCTTACATTGGTTCTTTATTTCTCTACTTATTTCTTGTAAAGGTTATTGGTTAGCCTATTGAAAAATCAAGTGAGGTTATTGGTAAGCCTTGAAAAACCAATTAGGTTGGTGGTTAGCCCGCAAAACCACTCAGGTTCTTGGTTAGTCCGAAATACTAAGGGAGATTTTTGGTTAGCCTTGTGAAAACCAATTAGGTTCTTGGTTAGCCCGTAAAACCAAGTGAGGTTGTGACGTGAGCCTTGTAAAATAAGTCAGGTTTTGATTAGTGAGCTAGGAATACTAATCGGCTATAATCAATGTGATTATAGTGAATTCCCAAGGGGATCTTGGGGAGTGGATGTAGGTGCATTGTTGGCACCGAACCACTATAGCTTGTTGTGTTTGTGATTGCTTGATCTCTCCCTCCTTGCTCTTTATATTTGCTTATTGCTTTTAATTTCTGTTGCACTATTATTCTAGAGCATTGCAATTAAATCATAGTACCTTGCTGAATTGGATTGTATATCTTGTTTTATAAAGTTTGTAGCTTGTGATATTAAGCTTAGTCTTAAATTTTTAGAGACATAATTCATCCCCTCTTGGGTTGCTTTCTGGGTAACAAGTGGTATCAGAGCCTTTTTCTCAGTATATAGGCTTTACCACCTTGAGCAAAGATTAATGGCAGCCCCAATTGGTACTAGAATAGTTGAGGAACAAGCCTCAAATAGACCTCCATTTTTAATGAAACAAATTATACTTATTGAAAAACTAGGATGAAAATTTATATGCATTCTATTGATTATAATTTATGGAAAGTTGTTGATAAGGGTCCTCATATTTCTTCGATGGTGGTTAATGATGTTTCCATCCCAAAACTTGAAGAGGATTGGGATGAAAATGATATTAAATAATTCGAGATCAGTCCTAAAGCAATGAATCTCCTTTACTGTGCATTAGATCCTAGTAAATTTAATAGGATATCTACATGCATGTCTGCCAAAGAAATATGGGACACACTTGAAGTACCCATGAGGGTACCAATCAAGTGAAGAACACTAATGTTAACATGTTAGTGCACACATATGAGATGTTCCGGATGGAACCAAATGAATGTATCATTGATATGTATACACATTTTACAAATATTGTTAATGGTATGAAAAGTCTTGGTAAAGTCATTCTAATGCTGATCTTGTGAATAAAATTCTTAGGTTACTTCCAATGTCGTGGGATCTGAAGGTGACCGCAATTCAAGAAGCAAAGGATGTGGACAAGCTACCTCTTGAGCAGCTAGTGGGATCGCTTATGACTTATGAGCTCAATCTAAAATATAAATCTATGAACATGGACAAGAAGAAGAAGGAGATTGCTTTCAAGTCAAATATTCAAGAAGAATCCTCGATTGATGAGTCCAAAGATGAAGAAGAGGAAGAAGAAGAAGAAGCCCTTCTTGCACGTAAGTTTAGAAGATTCATGAAGAGGAGAAAGCTTCCCTACAAAAAAAAATCTATCCAAGGAAAAGGGAAAGGAAAAAGAAAAAAAGAAAGAAAAGAAAAGGAGAAGGAAGTACCTATATGCTTCGAGTGCAAGAAGTCGGGACATTACAAGTTTGACTGTCCTTTCCTCAAGAAATTAAGAAAGAAATTAAGGAAGAAAGCAATGATGGCCACTTGGAGTGACAGCGAAGACTCATGTTCAGAAGAAGAGCAGAATGAAGTTGCAAATCTCTGCTTCATGGCGCATCAAGACAATGATGAGGTATGTTCTGACTCCGAAGTTGATTTTACTTTTGATGAACTTAAGAATGCTTTTGAAGAATTGATGCATGATTATAAATTAGTTTTATCTGAAAATAAGAAATTGAAAAATCATGCAAATAGATTTTCTTTAGAAAACAACTCTTTACTAAATGATGTTAGTTCTTTGAAATCTAAGATAGATATTTAGAAAAGAAAAATAATGCTTTAAGTATGGAAAATGAAGTCTTAAAAAGATCTAAAAATGTATGACTAACAATGACCTTTTAAAGAAAAACAAGGATTAGAACTTGAAAATGCTAAACACAAAAATAAACTTGAAAAGTTAAAGCCTTTTGTTGACAAATTTATTTATAGTTCAGAAAAGTTAAACTTACTTTTAAACAATCAAAGAGCAGTTTATAATAAGACAGTTTAGGATATAAATCACAAAAACAATAAAAGTATTTGAAAAACTTTTTTATACCTGCATAATCTAGCATTACCTATTTTACTTGCAAAAAATTAGGTCATAAATCATATCAATGTAATTTTAGAAAAATCATGTCTTTTGGTAAAGTATGGGTTCCAAAAGGAACCATTTTAAATGCTAACCCTAAAGGATCCAAGTTGGCTTGGGTACCTAAAAACAAAGCCTAATCTTATTGCAGGTGTGTCTTGCAACCAAGGAAAACAAATGAGTTTGGTATCTTTATAGTGGTTGCTCAAGGCACATGACTGGAGATGTGAAGCAATTCACTATTCTTGAAGCTTTGAATAGAGGGAGTGTGACCTTCAGTGATAATGGTAAAGGAAAAATCATTGGAATTGGTAAGGTTCACATTACTCTTTCTAATAGCATTAGTAATGTACTTTTAGTAGATGGTTTAAAGCATAATCTTTTAAGTATTAGCCAGTTTTGTGATAGAGGTTTTCAAGTAGTTTTTAATCATCATATTGCATGATTACTACTTCGGATATAAATGGAGTATAATTCATTGGAAAAAGGCATGGAAAATTTATTTGGTAGACCTTGATGATCTATTTTTACCTAATGAAGAATGCCTTGTTGCAATGAATTCTACTAAGGAAGAGACTAGTTGGTTATGGCATAGAAGATTAGGGCATGCTAGCATGTATCTCATTTCAAAACTTAATAAAAAGAATTTAGTTAGAGATTTACCTAAAATTTATTTTGAAAAAGATAGAATTTGCCAAACATGTCAATTTGGTAAACAAGTCAAAACTTCTTTAAACCAAAAGGATTTGTAACTACTAGTAGACCACTTAACTACTTTATATAGATATCTTTGGACCAACTAGAACATCAAGTCTAGGAGAAAAGAGATATGGATTAGTCATTGTGGATTATTTTTCAAGATTTGCTTGGGTTTTCTTCTTAGAACAAAAAGATGAATCATTTTCTGTATTTATAAAATTTATAGAAAAGTTTCAAATGAAAAAGGTACTTCTATCGTTTGTATTCGTAGTGATCATGGAACCGAATTTGAAAATCAGGATTTTGAAAACTTTTGTAATGAAAAAGGCATAGAACATAATTTTTTTGCACCTAGGACATCTTAGCAGAATAGGGTAGTAGAAAGAAAAAATCATATTTTAGAAAAAATGGCATGCACTATGCTTTGTAAAAATGATTTGCCAAGGTATTTTGGGTTGAAGTTATAAATACAGCCTGTTATGTTTTAAATCGAGTTTTGATATGTCCTATTTTAATGAAAACTCCATATGAGCTTTGGAACCAAAGAAAACCAACCTTGAAATATTTTCGAGTTTTTGGTTGTAAATGTTTTATTTTGAACAATGGAAAAGATCATCTAGAAAAGTTGATGCCAAGTCTGATGAAGGTATCTTCTTAGGATACTCTACATCAAGCAGGGCATATAGAGTATTTAACAAATGAACTTTGGTTGTAGAAGAGTCAGTACATGTGTATTTGAAGAATGTTCT
This sequence comes from Areca catechu, assembly GCA_021397845.1. NCBI lineage: Eukaryota > Viridiplantae > Streptophyta > Magnoliopsida > Arecales > Arecaceae > Areca > Areca catechu. Next base: position 128,654,570 of record CM038052.1, on the reverse strand, counting down.
AACAAGTCCTCGAAAAAAGAGGATACATCTGATGAATGTGCAGGAGCTGACAAGCTTCAGAAGCTGACATTGAATAATCAAGCTCAACCAAATGAAGAAGAACAAGACATGGATGAGAAAGAAGATGATACTTCAAAGCATCAAGATCTACCTAAGGAGTGGAGGTATGCTCATGGACACCCTAAAGAATTAATCTTAGGTGATCCATCTAAAGGGGTAAGAACTCGTGCTTCTATTAGAAATGAATGTGATTATATTGCTTTTGTATCTCAAGTAGAACCTAAATATTTTGAAGAAGCTGAAAAAGACTCTAATTGGATCAATGCTATGCAAGAAGAACTAATACAATTTACAGAAATAGTGTTTGGACACTTGTAAAAAGACCATCTAATATTTCAATTATTGGCATTAAATGGGTATATAGGAATAAATTAGATGAAATGATATTGTTATTAGAAATAAAGCTGGGCTAGTTGCTAAAGGCTACAATCAGGAGGAAGGGATTGACTTTGATGAAACTTTTGCTCCTGTTGCTAGACTTGAAGCAATTAGACTGTTATTAGCATTTGCTTGTTTTATGAATTTAAAACTATTTCAAATGGATGTTAAGAGTGCTTTCTTGAATAGTTTTATAAATGAAAAGGTTTTGTTGAACAACCATCTGGATTTGAAAATCATGCACATCCTGATCATGTTTTTAAATTACACAAAGCATTTTATGGATTAAAGCAAGCACCTAGAGCATGATATGAAAGACTAAGTAAATTTCTTATTAAAAATGAATTTTCTAGAGGAAATGTTGACAAAACTCTATTTTTGAAAAGGAAAGATAATGATTTATCAGTAGTACAAATATATGTTAATGATATCATTTTTTGTGCTACTAATGAAATTCTTTGTCAAGAGTTTGCTAAGCTAATGCAGGGTGAGTTTGAGATGAGCATGATGGAAGAACTCAATTTCTTTCTCGGACTCTAGATCAAGCAAACTTCAGATTGTATCTTCATCAACCAAGCTAAGTACACAGGAGAAATCATTAAGAAGTTTGGAATGAAGACTACTAAACCAATAGGTATGCCTATGAGCCCCTCTTGTAAACTTAATAAAGATGAACATAGTAAATGTATAGATTAAAAGTTATACAGAGGCATGATAGGCTCCTTATTGTATTTAACTACTAGTAGACCATATATAATATTTAGTATTTGCATGTGTGCTAGATATCAGTCTGAACCTAAAGAATCACATCTTATTGCTGTTAAGCGCATTATTAGATATCTGTCTGGTACTATTAGTATTGGTTTATGGTATGATAGAAATTCATCTGCTGAATTGATTGTATATTCTGATACAGATTTTGCTGGTTGTAGACTAGATAGAAAGAGTACTAGTGGAACTTGCCAATTTCTTGGGGTTAACTTAATCTCATGGTTTAGCAAGAAACAAACTTCAGTTGCACTATCCACAGCTGAGGCTGAATATTGCAGCAGGAAGTTGTTGTACTCAAATCTTGTGGATTAAGCAACAACTTGAAGACTTTGGAATCAAGTTAACTAGTACTCCTATTAAATGTGATAATACCAGTGCTATTTGCTTATCTAAAAATCCTGTTCAACATTCTAGGAGTAAGCATATTGAAATTAGACATCATTTCATTAGGGATCATGTAGAAAACAATAACATTTTGCTTGAATTTATATGTACTGAATTTCAATTAGCAGATATTTTGACTAAACCTCTTCTTGAAGATCGATTCTGTATGATTAGAAGAGAGCTCGGGATCATCAATCTATTTGGTTAAATCTTTTCCATATTTGACTCAAATTAGATCATTCTAACCTTATCCATGATAAATCATGATTAATCAATGTTGATTTGACTCCGAAAATATGTTATTTCAATTGATTTTGATCATTCTAAAAAATTTCCAAATTTTCAGTTTTTAAGTTGATGGGTCAACACATCATGAGTCGACACCAAAATGTGTCGACACATGCATGAGCTGACACAGGACCGACAGCGAACTAAGATTTAAGGGTTTTCGAACAGTTTTTCTCCCAAATTTCTTTCTCCTCCGAGCCGACACATTGAATCAGTGTATCCATACTGTTCATCCTCTCATTTCCTTGGTTTTGTATGCCGTTTTCTTGGATTTGAAAGTTTGGTAGCATTTTTGTTGGATTTCTTCCTAGGATTTAGCTCCTAAACCCTAGAAACCCCCACTTTCCACCAAAAACCTTGCCCAAACTTTGATTCTTGACAATGGGTCCTTGCAAACAAGTCGTTCACCAACCTCGTCAGTCACAGCAAGAAGAAGAGCGGAGAACGAAGGCCCGACATGAGTATAGAGCTCCAGATCCGCCTGCACGATCGTTATTTGTTCCTTCTAGCCGGATGAGCTCCAAGACAGTAGTTGGAGGATGCCGAGTGGGCTTTTCTTTCATAGACCAGTAGCATTTCAAGATTGGAGATTGGATTAGACATGCTGGGTTGGTCACTTTTTATTCACTTAGTGAGAGATACTACCCAGGGCTGATGAGTGAGTTCTATGGATCACTTGCCCAAGAGACTGATGGCTGATTGCTCAGGTTAAAGGATAGGATATCCTCATTTCTTCAAAGGTTCTGAGCAGAGTATGAGATATACCCATGATTGGGTCTATAGTTGACAGTCTGATGGATTGAGTTAGTGGTCTCCAGTGTATTTTCGAGTCCAACATTCTACCGGAGGGAGCCACTGTACCAGCTTCTAGACTATCCGCAGAGATAAGACTGCTGCATCATATTGTCACCGGATTCTTCTGCCGAAGATCGATCGTTTCGACTATTTTACCGAGTGGGAGTTGCTCGTGATGGTCTCACTAATTCAGCGCACACCGATATGTCTTCCTGTTATGATGGTACATCAGATTACTGAAGCGTCATCTAGTCAGCGACTCTGCTTGCCTTACGACATGGGATTGACTGTATTATTCAGGGAGTATGGAGTCAGCTTCCAGGATGATCATTATCGTACCTTGATCCATACTGATGTGTTTGACATCAGGTCATTGCATCGTATGGGTTATCATTTGGTCCGAGGCCAGTGGACACGGAGGATATCAGGTCAGGCCGAGGATAGAGTTGACGGTGATGAGGACATAGTAAAGGAGGAGTGGATTCTTTTCGGTGAGGCTGGACCTAGTGAGACTCAGCCTGAGACGGCAGCACAGCCAGCTCAGTCTGATCCTTCTACATCTACACAGCCTCAGCCAGCGCAGATGAAGACTCCTGGCATGTCAGATAGCTTAGAGGATAGAGTCAGACGCATCGAGATCGATGTATTCATCATGTGGCAGCATCTAGACATTTTTATTGCTGAGACAAGAGAGAGCCACATTGGTCTTAGTGATGGCATTTCGGCTATTCTCTCAGCACTGTCCAGATCTTCGACGAGTGCTCCTGCTGCAAACACTGTTCCTGCTTCTATTCATGTACCTGCTCCAGCACCAGCTAATGACCTTGCTGATATTGTTACTGGCATTGAGACTACTATTGGAGATGGAGATGGAGACACAGTTATTAGAGATATTGATGGAGATGAGGAGACTGACTCAGACCGTTTTGACATTGCTGATCTTGTGTCAGAATCAATTGTGGAGGTGATGGATGACATGCCTGCGAGCCCTGTTGACCCATCCTTCTCACCTGTCCCGATTCCTGATCCATCCTCTCCTTCCAGATCAGATGATCACACTCCAGTTCCTATCCTATTCCTATTCTCACTCCTATCATTGATATACCTACTATTGATCTACCTGACAAGGATACTTCATTCATTGATTCTCTTGATATTCATACACCTATCATTCAGACTCCCATTGTTAATACACACATTGTAGATACACCAACACTTTCTTCAGCTGATATTGGTACTCTTGATATGCCTGTATCATCAACAGTTACACCTACTCTTGATACTCATATCACTGATACTCCTACTCTTCATACATCCTCATTGATTCGAGATCTTGGGTTTTATACACCCGGCTTTCAGTATCTTGATTTCGGTCCTACTTTTGATCGTACACCTCTCCCAATTGTTGCTGAGATGATTCACCCGATCTGTTCAGTTCCTGCGGAGGACATAGTTCCTACCTCTATTGCTTCAGCCAGAGGTCGGACTTATATTTGTCATAGAGGACGTGGACGTCGTACCCCTCCTCAGCCGACCAGGACCAGACTTCGAGATTTTCGATCGATATGGCTGCAAGCTCGATCCTTCATTGATATAGGATCGATTGAGATCGGTTCATCTTCTGATGACTCGATGGATGAGGATTAGGATTTTGATGTACTCTTAGATTGTTTACTTTCATGCTTCTATGTACTTTTGTCTTTGAAATATATCATTTGTTGTACAAATTCCAAGTTTATATGAAAACACTTGTTGTTTCTCATCTTTATATATTTGATGGAATGATTGTTAAATCTTGAATTGCTTTTATATTCATGATCTTCACTTATATTGCTTGTATGAGTACTTGTCTATTCAATTTATTTATTTCCCTAACTTTTTAATGATAACAAAAAGGGGGAGTAATTCAGTGAGATTTAAGTATAAATGGTGAGCAATTTTTTTGACATGTGATATGTATACTTGTGATATGCAAGAAATAGATTTTTTTTTGAAAAACCTGAATTGAAGAACATTTACAAAATTCCTTAAGAAAGGGGAGCTTTACTCTATGTTCAATTAAAAATCCTTTCAAAGTGAATTAATCCTTAAAACCCCTCTTTCAATGTTTTGAAAAGATTCTTACAAATTTCGTTATGAATCATGGATTCAGGGGGAGCTTTGTTATTTGCTGAATTTTTCTTGTGAGAGTATCATGATACATGTTCTCAAATTCATTTGAATGAACATCAAAGTTCTGATACTCTTTATCCTTGTAACAAGCTCTAATTTTATTACTTGTATTTTGAATGATCACATCTTTAATGCAAGTAATGTTGATATACTTAATGCTTTCAATATTATGCATCTTGATCAATTCTCTTAAATCCTTATTTTAAAAGCAAGTTATACTTAAGGGTTTTGTCATCATCAAAAAGGGGGAGATTGTTGACTCCACTGATTGATTTTGATTATAAGCAAAACAGTTAAGTATAAGTTGAGGACTAATGATTTGCTTTAAGTGTGTTTTTATTGAAAGGGTGCTCACAAAATTTGAAGAAGCCAAGCTGTTTTGAAGAAGCCAAGTTTGTGATGAAAAGATTGATCAAAAGAAGACTTGGACACTTATGAGATGGTTGAATGGATAGCTAAAGTAAAGTAGAAACTTGTTCCAGCTCAAAATCAGTAGTTTCTGTATTTTTCAGTGATGTGTCAACTCAAAGTATCGACACATGACATGAAGTGTCGATATATGAAGATGAAGTATCGACTCAGGCCGGTACGCAGCAAAGTTTCAATTGGCACAGATGAAGTGTCAACACATGGACCTGATGTGTCGACTCAAGGTGTCAACACATGAATCAACACATCGCTTGAAACATTCAAGCTATAGAACTTGCAGAAGTTGAAGGAATAGTTGAAGTATCGACACATAGAAGCAAGGTGTCGACTCAAGGTACTGACTAACTAAGAAGGTGTCGACACATTTAAGATTTCCAGAGAATTTGAATGGAGTATTTTGAACTATGTGTCGATTCAAGAAGAACATGTGTCGACCTTATGTGTCGACTCAACGAGGAAGTGTCGACACATGGAGTTCTGACAATAGTAATGGCTAGTTTTTTTCAAGCGCAGAACTCACTCAAATACCCCCCAACAGCTAGTTTTTCAAGTATAACGACTAGATTTCGATTTTGAGGCCTTGGAAAGGTATTATATGCTCCAAATCAAATCAAAATGAAAATATTGAATATCCTTAAAATGTTTAGAGAGAAAAGAAGAGAGAAGAGCCTTAACTCCTATTCACTTAACGTTCAACCACTCTCAAGCAAAAGGAAGCCTCCAAGCATTCAAAGCTATCAAGAGCATTGAAGATAATTCAATCTTGGGCATTCAAAAGGCTTCAACAAGAGCAAAGCAACACTACATCGAGCTACATCTACTTATTTGCTTTTTATTGAAAGCTTACATTGGTTCTTTATTTCTCTACTTATATCTTATAAAGGTTATTGGTTAGCCTATTGGAAAACCAAGTGAGGTTATTGGTAAGCCTTGAAAAACCAATTAGGTTGGTGGTTAGCCCACAAAACCACTAAGGTTCTTGGTTAGCCCGGAAAACCAAGGGAGGTTTTGGTTAGCCTTGTGAAAACCAATTAGGTTCTTGGTTAGCCCATAAAACCAAGTGAGGTTGTGACTTGTGAGCCTTGTAAAACAAGTCGGGTTTGATTAGTGAGCCCGGAAAACTAATCGGCTGTAGGTGTGATTATAGTGAATTCCCAAGGGGATCTTGGGGAGTGGATGTAGGTGCATTGTTGGCACCGAACCACTATAGCTTGTTGTGTTTGTGATTGCTTGATCTCTCCCTCCTTGCTCTTTATATTTTGCTTATTGCTTTAATTTCCACTGCACTATTATTCTAGAGCATTGCAATTAAATCATAATACCTTGCTGAATTGGATTGTATATCTTGTTTTATAAAGTTTGTAGCTTGTGATATTAAGCTTAGCCTTAAATTTTTAGAGACCCAATTCAACCCCCCTCTTGGGTTGCTTTCTGGGCAACAGAGTCAAACCCCTCTAATGGAGCTCCAACCAAGGCACATCATCGTCCTCCAAAAGCATCCTCATCGGGGTACTTCTTAAGGCCTCTTTGGCTCGAGCCTTCTTTTGAATCTCTGCCCCTTCTTGAGGGGTCGAATTGGATCTCTTTCAGGTGGCTTGGCATAGCTTCCTGAAATCCGGCTTCATCTTCCCACCTGCATGCAGAAGAAGCTACAGAAGATTTGCTAACAAAAGGTATAGGAAACAAAATGGATCAAAGACTAACTTTCAAATATACCTAAGACAGGAACTCACTGATGTGAGCAAGGTGAAGGTTTCACTCTTCTAGTAATTCCTTGATCAAAGGAACTTTAGACCCAAATAATATTTCATAGTCAGTTTCGTCAACCCTTGAACTTTCTTGCCCGCATTGGCATCCAATCGGGGTTCCCTCCACTTTGTGTTAAAGCCCTATGGCTGAGAAGAGAAGATGAAGAATAAATAGGGCTTCTATCCATGGATGGCACTGGGCATGCCCTTAATCAATCTTCAACTAGGACGAGGGCCAATGACCCACCACCCCTGGCCATGGAAATCCTTCTTCAATATGAAGAGGGATGTGAATAAAGAAGTTCTAGGTTCTATATTCAGGATATCACAAAGAACTAAAAAATTGTAGATGGTCCATATGCTACTCGGAGTTAACTACGCAGGGACTACATGATACATATTGAAGACCTTATGGAAAAAGGGATGTAAAAGAAATCGAAGACCAGTCTTCAGGTGGTCTTCATATATTTAAAGGGCACCAGAAGGAGGGCGGTTCATCCTTTCATCAGGTTGAGGAAGTATTAGAGGGAGACTTTCCAGAATATGGTAATGCTCTCTAAAAGAATCTATTTTGGAAAAGGACAAGGAACAAGGGATGGATTCTAGTCTAGACTTAGCATTACTCTTTTTGGAAGGGTCGGAGACACCTGAGAACTCACCCCCCTCTCTATCAGCCAGGATCCCATCAATGGTAGTAACCATGGTCAAAAGAAGGAAAATATAAAGAGTTATATACTGTAGAAGAAAAAGAAAACCTGAGGAGAAGAAAGAAGTTCAGAATAATTAGAGGAGAAGAGAAATTCAACAAAGGCGAAGAAATTTGTTCCACAAGGCAAATGCCCTTTAAATAGAAGATAATAGTAGTTCAGATGATCTCCTCAGAAGAATGGAAATGCCTTCGATCGTGCCATGTAAAAGTGGCATCGATCGTAGGTACGAAGTCCTAAGGGATGCTAGCCAATTTGATGGGAGAAGAACCAACCTGTTAGTTGGGATCCGTGGGAAGACTATCAATGGCCAGAATGAGGTTCCATGAGACATAAGATGGATGTGATGATGCCACGTCCTCGATCCTCAGTGAGGACTAAGAGTTCGCTAAAAACCCCATAATGGAAAGGATAAGCACAACTCTCCAGCCAACTCCACTTCTTCAAGAACCAATAAAATTCATGATGGGGACTCGAGAGCATCCAATAGTTTATTTGGTTGATCAAGTCAAAGAGGAGAGCTACTAGACCTCACTTCAAGCCCCTCTTGAAGCAAAGAAAGAAGGTCAAGTGGATAAACATGAATCCCTTGATTCATGCCAAGCAACTAAGGAAAGACGTGGTCCCCCAAGCCCAAAAGAGCAGGTGTTTGACGCCCCACATGGTCCCCCCTTGGTCCCCCTCTTCTTTCCTTATTTTCTTGTGTTTTTTGGAAATTATATAAAACCTACCATATTTTCAATCAGCAAACCAGGAAGGATTGTGGTGTATCATATTTTCTTTACTTGCTTCCTAAGTAATTGGTCCCTATATAAGGACCCCTCTCTTATAGTTAAAGAAATAATGAAGATGAGTTTTTAGAAGAGTGATTCTTCATTCGCCCCTGCATGGGGGGGTGAGAGGCCTAATATTATTGTCTTCATTCTTTGAGAACATCAACCTCCATGAGGAAGTGGGTGTGAGACCCGTTATTGCCTTTGTTCGGTAGAACATCGAGGGGTGTGAGGCCCTAGTTTGCCTTTGTCCTTCAGGACATCGATGGGTGTAAGGCTCTAGTTATCCAACTATCCAAAAAAAAAAAAGTGGTACCCTAATCTAGGTGACTTCTAGGCTCACCAACGATCCCACCCCTTATTGGTCCCATATCATTTTTTGGCATCAAAGCCCAAAGGATTAGGGTATTCTATATCATTCCCTTTGTTTTTCACTTTCTCATTATTCCCGCTATCCTGACCTTATTCATCCTTTATTCCGGTCTTATTCCCATCATCTTCTTCCTAAACTACCCGAATCATCCCAGAACCCCTGCCTTGCCCCAAATCCCACCATGCTCCAAGATCCCCCTCCCCAGGCCCAACCGAAACCATAACCCTAACCCAATCCCAATCATCGGCCGGGGAAGAAGAAGCCACCACACCACCTCCATCGCCCCCAGAACCCCAACACCTCTGTACATCTCACCGACACCTCTGTTCATCCCCGTCAACGGCCCTGCTACCGTGAACACCCGATCGTCCCGACCGGAAACATCGTCACCTCCACTCCTCTAATCGGCGCCTCCAAAGCCACCGACCGTGGTCGACGTAATGCCCGAACCTGAGCACCACATTCCCCAGCTCTGCCTCCGTCCTCCTATCCAGATCTCTGCACGCGACGTCGCACAACACCATAGCCCAAATCTTGACGATCCTACTCTTCCCCAAGCCGCCCATCCTCCTTCGCCCATTGTCTGCCTCCCCTGTTCCATTTTCCTACCGCCTGTCCTCCTCCGCCCGACCGGCCATCTTCCAGTCCCAGACCGGTGCCTCCATTACCGTTTGAGCCGCCTCTCCCTTTCACCACCATCCAACGACCGTGCTCCCACCAGACTTCCTTCCCTCCAGTGATTGATACCCTCCAAGGCCACCGGCGGTCATTTCTCCCCTACTCAATTCTAGCCTTCGGTCCATGGAGAAAGGAGACGTGCACGAATGTGAAAAGCTACATGCTCTTCAAAGTGCATGCTCCTCAAAGTGCATGGATCTCAAGCAGCCCAAAAATGGTGAAGTACGGATCTCAGAGCTGCACCAATTTCAAAATAGCATGATTCTTGATGCAGTCAAAAAAAATCATCAAGCACTGCATAGACTTCAAATAATAAGTTTCAGTTCCACCCAAGTCATCTTCAAACTTGACGGAGTCGAGTTCTCCTTACTCTAGGAGAACGATGGGGACCCGAGAGCATCCATTAGTTTATTTGGTTGATCAAGTCAAAGACGAGAGCCGCTAGACCTCACTTCAAGCCCCTCCTGAAGCAAAGAAGGAAGGTCAAGTGGATAAACATGAATCCCTTGATTCATGCCAAGCAACTAATGAAAGACGTGGTCATCGCAAGCCTAAAAGGGCAGGTGTTTGATACCCCACATGGTCCCCCCTTGGTCCCCTTCTTCTTTCCTTATTTTTCTTGAGTTTTTTTGGAAATTATATAAAACCTTCCATGTTTTCAATCAGCAAACCAGGAAGGATTGTGGTGCTTCATATTTTCTTTACTTACTTCCTAAGTAATTGGTCCCTATATAAGGACCCCTCTCTTATAGTGAAAGAAATAATGAAGATGAGTTTTTAGAAGAGTGATTCTTCGTTCGCCCCCGCATGGGGAGGATAAGAGGCCCAATATTGTTGCCTTCGTTCTTTGAGAACGTTGACCTCTGTGAGGGAGTGGGTGTGAGACCCGTTATTGTGTTTGTTCTATGGAACATCGAGGGGTGTGAGGCCCTAGTTTGCCTTTGTCCTTTGGGACATCGAGGGGTGTGAGGCCATAGTTATCCAACTATCCAAAAAAAAAAAAAAAGTGGTACCCTAATCTAGGTCACTTCTAGGCTCACAAACGATCTCACCCCTTATCAGTCCCACATCAATTCAACACCTATCCAAGACATGATGCTCGAAATAGAAGGTAGTTATTGTGATCAGCTGAATCAAAGATCCACCATCATTAGCTATCTTTCCTTCCACCAAAAGATGACAAAATATTAGTACTGCCATTTTTCAAAGCAATTAATTGCTTTGAAATTAGGAGTGGGGGCAATTGTTGAGATAAACTAGTTTAAAAAAGATAATTGCAGATTCAAAGACTCAATTGATCCTACCCTAACCAATTGATCAGATGGATTGACATATTGACACACTGACCTCCGACGGGAGAACAAATTAACACTATGCTTCGATTAGTAATAACGTACAACTTGAGATCGGACTTTAGTAGATAGTCGATCTATCATGTATGCTCCAAAGTAAACTACTTCGAAGTAACTGGCCAACTCACAACATATGCTTCGAAGCCAACAACTCTGAAGTAAATAGCCGATCCACATAGTTCTACAGTAAATGGCTGATTTACAACCAATGAAATAACTATCGGCCAACTCCAAAGAAAATGGTCGATCTACGTCAAGCTAAAGCCATCAAGAACAGACTTGGTTGTTATAACCAACCACGTGTCTGATGATTACGGTCTCAATATGACCAAAGTAACTGACCATCGATGGTAACCATGATCAGTTGAAGGGAAGTTAGATTGACTAACTTTCCTAATAGAAATTGAGAAGGCTTAATGGTGCAGGGTGGTTGTCAAACGCCTACAGCGACCAAAACCCCGATTCAGGGAGAATGGGTTCTGGGAATTCTTGGATGCTAGGATTGAGCAATATGGGGAAACCTGCAATGATCAAGCACTGGAGGGGCCGCGTGATTCCTCACGTTGCCAGCCCTCTACCGGATTTCAATCCGGGTCTTCAAGATTGGAAGGGATGAACGATGGGTTTCTCACCGTGAGTCCCTGTTTCTTCTTTTTCTTTTTTTTTTTTTTTATCAAGAACTTGGAATGGAAGGAAGAGATTCCTCACGGAATCGTCTTCTCCCAACCAGGCTTTTGGCCTAGTGTGCGCAAGGGAAAAAAATGGCGGCCTTCCACGGAAAGGAGATGCCCAAACACCAAAAGGGAAAAAAAAAAATGTCCAATTGTATATTCCAAAACAAAGAAATGCTCCAATATCGTTCCAAACTAAACAACACGCTGCCTTTTTTGTTTCCTTGGTTTGGGATTTAAAAAAAAACAATACCAAGCATTAATGACCCCCACGTGACTAAGAGGGAGGGAGAAAACAATTGTAACACAATCCAACACGTTGACTCTTGTGTGAAAACTCCAAACAGATTTTTTTTTTTTTTTAAAAAAGAAATCAAGAGATCACGCCACTAATAAAATAATAATAATAATAATAATAAGACTAAAGACTCCGGTGTTTTCCGGATCCGAAACTTCACGGACGCAATTAGTGTATTGGGCCTTCGGCCCAATTCTCAATTAATTGTTTTCATCCCAAAAATGGGTCAGATTTGAAACTTGCTTCCCTTGAAGGCATCTGGACCTGCGCACGTTTCCTGCTGGCGAGGCTGGCGGCCCCAAATCGTCATGGGCCAGAAGCTGAACCGAAATGTCTGGGTTGGGCTTCGCCGAACTATCACCGGGCTGTCCTGATATATGAGTCAATTGATCAGGTTCAATATTCATCTCGATGTCCGCATCACTCTCCCCTTCCTCTGAAAAGCTTGTCCTCAAGCTTGAATTATCACCTGCATAAGGGATTAGATGTCGAATATTGAATACATCAGAAATAAGGACATCGTCTGGTAATTCAACTCGGTAGGCATTGTCACTAAATTTCTCCAACACCTGACAAGGATCAATTTTCTTTGGCTTGAGTTTGGTGTAGGCCCCCTGTGGATATCGTTCTCTTGGCAAGAAGACCCATACCAAATCACCAACCTCAAAAGTCTGCTGTCGACGTGTCTGATCAGCCTTAGCCTTATACTTGGCATAATTTTGCTCTAGATTGGTTTTAACAGTTGCGTGCACCTCACGTAGATCAGCCACTCGATCTTCTATTTCTTACTTGATTTGTTTGGCACATCAACAGGTAAATATCAAGTGGTCCTTTTGGCAGAAATCCATACAATACCTGAAAGGGTGAAAAACCAGTAGAACAGTTCACCGAAGAATTGAACTCAAACTCAGTTTTTGGCAAACATACATCCCAGTTTTAAATTCTTGTACATTGTCTCTCAACAAGTTACCAAGACTTTAGTTGACAATCTCAGTTTGCCCATCGATCTGAGGATGATAGGGACTACTGAATTTTATTTTGTATCCAATTTTTCCACAATTCACGCCAGAAATGCCCCATAAACTTGCTATCTCGGTCCAAAACTATCGACGATGGTAATCCATAATGTTGAACAACTGCAGAAAAATAAAGATCAGCTACTTTCGATGCATCAAATATCGTTTTGCATGGCAAGAAACAAGCCATCTTGCTGAACCGATCCACGACTACCATAATTGAGTCTAGACCTCTCACTGTCCGTGGTAAACCTACAACAAAATCCATAGATACCTCTCGCCACGGCTCATTTGGAATCAGTAAAGGGGTATATAAACCTTGATTTGTATCTGTTCCTTTGGATTCCTGACACAAACGGCATCTCTTCACAAAGGTTTTGACATCTCGGTCAAGCCTAGGCCAATAAAACCGTTGACGAATTAACCATGCAGTTTGTCTCTTCCAAAATGTCCTTGATTATGCAGCTCCTGAATAATCAATATACATAGTGAAGTGTTAGGAATACAGAGACAATTACCATGGAACAAATATCCATCATGTAGGATGAAGTCAGATCGACCTCCAGCTTCCAATTCAGTCACAATGCTCTGGAAATGCTCATCTGCACGGATATCATCCTTCATGCTTTCAAACCCAAGGGTATATACTTGCATAGCACCAATCAATAAACTCCGTCTACTTAAAGCATCTGCTACTTTGTTCAAAGTGCCTGACTTATGCTTGATGCTGAAAGTATACTCCTGTAGAGTACTTACCCATTTTGCATGTCTGGAGCTCAACTTATGCTATCCCTGTAGAAATTTTAATGCTTGATGATCTGAGTACAACACAAATTCTCGCTGAATCAAGTAATGTCGCCAATGTTGCAATGACCTCACAATGGCGTATAGCTCCAAATCATAAACCGAATACATCAGTTTGGCACCTCCAAGCTTCTCACTATAGAAATCAATGGGTCTCCCATCTTGGCTAAGTACTGTGCCAATCCCAATCTTCGAAGCATCACAATCCACTTCGAATACCTTGTCAAAATCTGGAAGAACCAACAGTGGTGCTTGGGTCAACTTGACTTTCATCTCATCAAATGCTGCCTGAGCAGTGTCATTCCATCCAAACTGATTTAATTTCAACAAGTCTATTAAGGGTGCAGCAATCTCACTATACCTCTTCACAAACCTTCTGTAAAAACCCGTAAGACCCAAAAAGGATCTCAATTCAGTTAAAGTTGTAGGTGCTGGCCAGTCCACTATCGCTCGCACCTTACTTTCATCTGGAAGAATTCCATCACCAGTCACAACATATCCATGAAAAATAATTTGTCTACCATCCAAATACACTTCTCTGGGTTAGCAAAAAGCTGGTTTTCACGTAATACTGTTAGAACTTGTGAAACATGCTCAACATGCTCTTGTGCTGTCTTACTGTATATCAATATATCATCAAAGTATGCAACAACAAAAAAACTAAGGAATGGACGCAAAACCTGGTTCATTACTCGCATGAACGTACTAGGAGCATTAGATAGCCCGAATGGCATCACCAACCATTCATACATGCCTTCCTTTGTCTTGAAGGCTGTCTTCCATTCATCACCTGGCTTCATTCTGATCTGATGGTACCCACTTTTCAAATCAATCTTAGTAAAGAACACGACACCACTCAACTGATCTAGCATATCATCTAGCCTCGGTATTGGAAATCTATACTTCATAGTAATTCTGTTTATTGCCCGACTGTCAACACACATACGCCATGAACCATCCTTTTCGGCACCAAAAGTGCTTGTACCACGCACGGGCTTATGATTTCCCGTACAAAGCCTTTGTCTAAAAGATCTTGAACCTGTCTCTTCAGCTCCACATGCTACTGTGGGGTCATTCGATAATGAGCCTTATTCGGCAACACAGAACCCGGAATCAGATCAATCTCATGCTGAATATCTCGAAGTGGTGGCAAACCCGCAGGAAGCTCACTCCGTATAACATCCCGAAATTCCTCCAAAACTGACACCAACTCCTAAGGAAGGTCATGTAGCTCCTGTTCCCCATTCTGGCCAAACTCCTCTGGCTTACTAATCAGGGCAAAACAGAAATCTTCTTCCTCTAAACTCGCCTCAAACTCCCTGCTTGGCAAACAAATTACTACCTTCTGTTCAGCCATGTCTTGTAGCGGTTTCAAGATCACTTTTCTCCCATCTGGTCGTAGCATATAAGTATGAATGTAACCATTATACACTGCTTTATTATCAAACTGCCATGGTCGTCCCAAAATGATGTGTGTCACATCCATCGGTACAACATCAGCTACTATTGACGTTTCAAGCTGAGGACCAAAAGACAAGGCCAACCTAAAACGTCGACTGACCTGAATATCTGCATCCCGATTCACCCAGCCGAGCTTGTATGGTTGAGGATGGGGCTCAGTCATCAACCCCAATTTCTTCACAACTTCCTCAGCAATCACATTCTCCCAACTTCCAGAATCAATAATTACCTTGCAAGTTTTACCAGCTATAGTGCACTTTGTTGAGAAAATATCGTGTCGTCGCCAATCTCCACCAGCTCTTGGTGCAAGACACATCCTTCTAATGATCAGACTCTCTCCCTGGATGTGGTCTGGGTCAATCACATACATCTCATCCTCGAACTCCTCATCCTCGGGAAATTCAACTTCCTGCTCCTCCTCCATAAGTAACTGGGTACGCGCCCTGGGGCACTCATTGGCATAATATCCTAAGTCATGACACCGATGGCAGCGAACATTGGCTCGATTGCCACCCACCCTCTGCTGGGTACCTGAAGCCCCACTCGGCACTGTAGGTCTCGGAGGAACTGTCGAAGTTTATTGCCTCACCAGAGGAGGTGCACTCCTACTACCAGAACTCTGCCCCGAAAACTGACTAGATAATTTTCCTCTACTCTGGAACCCTCTATTCCGCATCAGGCTCCGCTCCACTGCTTACACCCGATGTGCGCATCACCAACACTGTCAATCCGATGCAGAGCCAATGCATCCTGGATCGGGAATCGCAGTCCAAGCAAATACATAGCTACCAACCTTGGTTCTGACTCCATCAATCGATTTCGAGCCACCAGTCGGTAGAACTCTGTAGTATAATCTTCCACGCTTCGATTTCCTTGTGTTAAACCATGCAATTTAGAATAAAGGACCTGTTCATGGTTCTGAGGAAGGAACTCCCGATTCATCTCCTGCTTCAAGGCTACCCATGATGCAATTGGTGGCCTCCCATCCATATACCTCCGATAGTGCTGTGCATGCCACCAAGCCGCTGCTCGATCTCGGAATCGGATTGTGATAAGCGGCACTTGCTTGTCCAAAGGCACTTCTTTCAGCCAGAAAATATCATCTACCTGCAGGGTCCAATGCACATACTCATCAGGATTCAAACCACCTCTGAACTCCGGTATTTCAATCCGAAACCGGACTCCAACGAGTCTGATTGTCATGAATAGACGACGGTCCGAAATCCCTGGGAAGCGCTACATCACGCCACGGTTGCTGCCCTCTTTGCAATGGTGGAGGATTTTCAATATTCTGGAAAGGGTCGGCATCACCTTCTTGATGTTCATCAGGTACATTGTGATCTTGATGAGGTATAGCACGATCTTGCACCTCCAACCATGCCATCATTGCTTGTAAAACAGCCATCATCTGCTGCTGGGTCTCCACAACATCATGAAGAGAAGGCTCCCCGTTGTTCCGCTCTATGGTTGCCGGCAATTTTTTTTTTTTTTTAAATCAAGAACGGATCAAGGACAGATCAAGAACGGATCAAGGCTCTGATACTAAGCTAGTGCAGGGTGGTTGTCAAACGCCTGCAGCGACCAAAACCCCGATTCATGGAGAACGGGTTCTAGGAATTCTTGGATGCTAGATTGAGTAATATGGGGAAGATCCTTTAAAACCTACAACGATTAAGCGCTGGAGGGGCTACCTGATTCCTCACGTTGCCAGCCCTCTACCAGATTTCAATCCGGGTCTTCAAGATTGGAAGGGACGAACGATGGGTTTCTCACCATGAGTCCCTGTTTCTTCTTTTTTTCTTTGTTTTTTTTTTTTATCAGGAACTTGGAATGGAAGGAAGAGATTCCTCACAGAATCGTCTTCTCCCAACCAGGCTTTTGGCCTGGTGTGCAAGGGAAAAAAATGGTAGCCTTCCACGGAAAGGAGATGCCCAAACACCAAAGGGAAAAAAAAAATGTCCAATTGTATATTCCAAAAAAAAGAAACACTCCAATATCTTTCCAAACAAAACAACATGCTGCCTTTTGTATCCTTGGTTCGGGATTTAAAAAAACAATACCAAGTATTAATGACCCACACGTGACTAACAGGGAGGGAGAAAACAATTGTAACACAATCCAACACGTTGACTCTTGCGTGAAAACTCCAAACGGGTTTTTTTTTTTTTTTTATAAAAAAAAATCAAGAGATCACGCCAAATAAAATAATAATAATAATAATAATAATAAGACTAAAGACTCTGGTATTTCCCGGATCCGAAACTTCACGGATGCAATTAGTGTATTGGGCCTTCGGCCCAATTCTCAATTAATTGTTTTCATCCCAAAAATGGGTCAGATTTGAAACTTGCTTCCCTTGAAGGCGTCTGGACCTGCGCACGTTTCCTGCTGGCGAGGCTTGCGGCCCCAATCGTCATGGGCCGGAAGCTGAACCGAAACGTCTGGGTTGGGCTTCGCCGAAGTATCACTGGGCTGTCCTGATATATGAGTCAGTTGATCAGGTTCAATATTCATCTCGATGTCCGCATCACTTAACTACTTTCTATTATAGCAACACCTATAAAAAGCGATAAGAGGGGACATCCGAGATAAGCAATTCCAGGCCATGCACGTCTAAGCCTAGTCCATGACTAGCTTGCACTATGCCACCTGACTCTCCACTTGTTCCATCTCACTTTCTTATTTGAACTCTCCATTCTGTGGCCTGAACTCTACTAACTTAAGCATCATAGTGTCCTCCATCGAAGAAATTCTGGTCAGAGATATGTTTTGCAAGAATTCTGGAAGGTGAACTAGTGACCCAAGCACTCAATCCGATCTATGGGGATCAGCGTCAACAAGTACCAATCAACTTATTGGTATCTAAAATACCCATAGTGATAAAGTAGAAGACTTAATATATAATCTACATAAATAAAGAAGAATATATAAGCAAAACACTCAAGATGATATATATAATTAGATCACTCAAGATGATATATACAATTAGTAAGGACTTATCAATCTAATTGTATCTCCCACTATGTTCTACGAATACCATAGCCCTCACCTATAGTAAGAGAGAAACCCTAACCAGATTTCTTTAGTGGGGTTGAGATCCTAATTCCTCATAAATACCTTATGTTTAAACTGAAAAAATGATGCCCTGAAAGCCAATCATAGCTATTATATCAGCGGCATTTTTGTATTATATCAACTCAAGATTGATATTACTAAAGATAATTTTTGATTCATCATATGCTATGTCTTGTATTTTAGTTATAAGATTATGATGAACCCCATAGATTAAGATAATGGTTTTAGGATTATAAGGATAACAATGAGACCTAGAACCTATAAACCCTAATCTAAAATATTCCTAGTCATAGGATCATCAATTTGGGAATCGTTGAATCCGGATAGACAAGCACATCCTATGTATGCTCGATGGAGAGGGTGGTTTATCTCATAACTACATGTGTAGTGACACTAATATAAGGATGTGGGTGCTCATTAGGTTATGAGTTCACTGAATTGATCCGACAAGAGAACATCTAATAGAAGTCATACTTATTAAAAAGATTGTTCTCTTAGTCGGAGTTGTGCATGTGATCCTTAACATGAGATCACCATAGGATCTTATGCACATGAACCCATGTTTTGGTGCATACTCATTATGAAAATTAAGTCATGTACGGGGTGCTTTTGGACATGATGGATTGTGTATGAAGGATGTGAGTGGATCAATAAGGAATCGATCACTCTTAGTAAGAAGAGGACTTATCCCATGTAATCTCTTCGATTGTTGACTCAAGAAGTCTTTAATCAAAGTAGGATGAGATTAGAAAGGATATCTAATCTTTTATCGATCAAGTCTTCATTATCAAATTAAGATTCGAAAGAATTAAGTGCTAGGGTTTGACAATTCCTTATGCCCATCACTTATTCGAGATAAAGAGAGATCAAAGGATTGAATAACATGGTAACTTTCCATTAAATGATATTTTGATAATTTCTACCAAATTCTTCATATTTTGGATAAGCATGACATGTTGCTATATATCAATCATATCTTGTAGGTTTCATAAATCAAATGGATGGATTCATGAGTCAATTTGGAAATTAGTTCGAATTGGCTAACCTGGGTTAGCTAGATTTGACCTAATTAGGTCAATCAGTTTCAATTGGATCGAAACAGCTTGGACCTAGATCTACTGCTAGCTAGATGTGGAGCCAAAAGGGTCACACATGCTATGAAATTCATCAAGAAAGTTAATTATATTTTTTAGGATCATAGGATCATAATTGGCTAGCTAATTTGAAAGGAACTGTTCCTAGGGGCGATGCATGCAATTTAAAACTTTTCTAAAAGAATGCGGTAGTAGAAAGCGATAAAATTTTTTTATCAAGATGTTAATCTAATTAACATAACCCCTTTAGCAAGATCTAGATGCATCTATAGTAATATAAATATGAAATCATGCATCCATAATATGAAATATGGAACTATTTATATAACCATACAATGATGCGGTATAGCTAATTATGTGATACATAATCAATCACATACCTTGGTGACGTTCACGGGAAGAACCGGATGTTGCAGAAATGCCCATGTCTCAGTTGTGATTCCTGGGATGGCACAAACTATAGAAAAATATGACTGCAAACAGTACTTGTGTACTGCCTACATGGATGATTCACACCGTGTAGCGCGACTCCTTCTTCCTTTTGGGGTGCTAGCCTCTATGGAAGCTTTGTCGGGTGGACTCCTTCTTCAACTCCTTGAAGAGAGTAGGACTCCTTCAACTTCTTGAAGTGCTAATTGCTATAGCAATGCTGGAATATAATGAGGACTCTCCCAATTCTCTCTATCCCAAACCTTCTAATAGAAGGTATGCACTCAAAGATCTCACCCAAAGCTCAATCAACCCTGTGATTTAATCTCTCAATCTCTAAGAGGTCTTAGAAGATCTCCAACCTAAGGAGAAAGTCTCGACCTCAGAACAAGTGGAACAGTAAAACTGATCTGCTCTCTTTCCATAATTTGCCTAGCAGAAATAAATAGTAGCAGCAACCTTTAAAATAATTAAGAGGGATTAATGAGAGATTATTGGGGAGTTATGGGGTCTCTTGAAATTCCAGGGAGGTAGAAGTCCCGTGGAATTCAGCAACAGTAATAATTAAAACTCGAAACTCCCAGCATTAAATCCCATAATAATTATAGCATTTAATGAAGGATTTTTGAATTTCAGTAGTCCGTCAAACGAGTCGACTCGACCATTCGAGTCAACTCGGCTCGAGTCGACTCATTCAAGAAGAGTTGGCTCGAACAGAAGTTTTTACAACCACTTGTCAAACGAGTTTGGAATGATTTCCAATCATTCACATGACAACAAAGCAAGAAGAAACCCTCGGTGTGCGACTCCATGGTTCAAACACTAAATCGATAGCATGAAAACATTTCCAGTACCAGCCAAAGTTGCCATCTAGCAATGGCACTCGAGATCTGGATAGGTTGAAGGTTGCAAAGCAACAAGAACCTATCGAACATGGAATAGCATTGAACTTATTCCCTGCACATCCTAATGCTTCGGATGGCATAGGGTTAAACTACCCAACCCTAAGCAGTCCATTTGAATATGTCTCAAAGAATTCTTGCAACTCTTTACAAGGAATGCCTTGGCTAAGGTATTTCTCAATTGAGGCATATAAAGCATTCAATCCAAATTATTTGGAGAGGTTAATCCTATCTCGATCCTACTGGCACTACATAAGTACTTGACTATACCCAGCAACCTTCTATCACCGAATTAGAAATCTAAGTAGTCCGGTGCCTAAGCATAGTGAGTTGCTTGCAAGCTACCATAGTGATATCAAGTCAAAGGAATAATTCATGTCCACATTTTAATGCAAGCCTTTTCTTCGGTAGCAAGAGAATCTCGCATGAGAGTCACATTTAGTTAATTGTCAAACACAACACATGATGTCATACCAGCATCTCCATGATATTTTGTTAAGAGGACAACCAACAAATAAGACATCAACGACCTACTCTTGATACACCATCCTGAAATAGCATATCCTTTGATCGCTAACCAATTTAAGAACTACATGATGCATCCTCTATACATCATATATAGGTAGCTCAAAGGACATCATCACAAAAGAGTTTAAATTAAGAAAAATGAACCTATGATGAATAGCCAAAATATAACTTTTATTTATATCAAAATTCATATACAAATAGCACAATCATCTATAACCTAGATGATTGGCTTTGGGACACAATTTCCAACAACTCCCACTTGGTCTAAAGCCAATCAGAATAGAATCACATTCCCATTTTCCAATTACAATCTTTAAACTCTTAAATTCTGACAACTTAGTGAAGGGGTTGGCCAGATTTTCCTTTCCATCGATCTTCTGAAGGTTGATGTCCCCTCGTGCTACAATCTCTCGCATGAGGTGGTACGCAGAATGGGCTTGGTGTGTTGATGGGACTTTGGCTCTTTGGCTTGAGCTATGGCTCCAGTGCTATAACAAATACTAGAACAGGGCCATCCAGGGAGGGTGCCACTCTCAGCTCGCCTAGGAACTTTCATAGCCTACAGCTTCCTTTGCTGCATCAAATGCTGTAATGTATTCTGCTTCGCAAATCAAGTCCGCCACAGTGTGTTGCTTGGAATTTTTCCAGTAGATGGCACCTCCATTTAGGGTAAATACGAAGCCCAACACACTTTTGCTATCATCTCTATCTAACTGAAAACATGAATCGGTATAACCAACAAGTTTTAAGTCAGACTCTCCATAGATAAGCCATTGGTCTTTAGTATTTCTCAAATACTTTATGATGGTTTTTACCACCATTCAATGTGCTTCACCTAGGTCAGACTGGTATCTACTCACTACTCCTAGTGAGTATACCACGTCTGGTCTAGTACATGTCATTGCATACATAATAGATCCCATAACCGAAGCATATGAGACTCTACTCATATGCTCTCTCTCCTTAAGAGTTGATGCACAATCCTTTTTGGAGAGAGTAATTCCATGGCCTATTGGAAGATAGCCTTTCTTGAAATTTTTCATGCTGAACCGTTTCAGCATGGTATCAATGTACGTTGATTGGGACAATCCTAGAAGCCTTTAGATCTATCTCTATAGATCTTCATACCCAATATGAATGAGGCTTTGAGAATTGAGATGAAAGCCAGACCTTTATTCCTTGTAATGCTGGAATATAATTCTCGATTAGGAGAATATCATCCACATACAATATAAGGAATACAACAACAGAACCATTAGCCCACTTATAAATACAATGTTCTTCCTCGTTCTTAACGAACACATACAACTTCATACACTTTTCAAATCGTATGTTCCAACTCCGAGATGCCTGCTTCAGTCCATAGATGGACCTTAGAAGTTTGCAAACCTTTGACTCATCTATGGATGTGAACCCTTCAGGTTGTATCATATACACCTTCTCTTCCAGCTCACCATTTAGGAAGGCTATTCGGACATCCATTTGCCAGATTTCATAGTCGAAATATGCAGCTAAAGCAAACATAATCTGAATGGAATTGAGCATTGCCACAAGGGAGAACATCTCATCATAGTCAATACCATAATGCTGACGATATCCCTTGGTAACCAAACGGGCTTTGTAGGTCTCTACCTTCTTGACTGCACCTCGTTTCCTTTGAAAATCCATTTACATCCAATGGATTTATCCCTTCAAGTGGATCAACTAATGTCCACACATTATTAATCTCCACGGATTCCATTTTGGATTTAATGGCTTCTAGCTAGTTATCAGAGTTGGACCTTTGTAGAGCATCCATATAGGTGATCGGATCCTCATTGTTTTCAACAAGTTCAATGGGATCTCTGTCCTAGACCAAGAAACTATAGTATCTATCCGGTTGACATGGTACTCTACTGGATCTCCTTAATGGGTGCTCAATGGGCTCTGGATTGAATTAGTCAAATCCAGTTCTGAGGGTCTCCTAAATGTGTCGGTTCTTCTACCTGTTGAGCTTTAATAAGTTCAATCTTAGTGGCTGCAGTTCCTTCACTAAGGAACTCCTTTTCCAAAAATATAGCCCTAAGACCAACAAACAGTTTTTGTTCATCAGGCAGGTAAAAGAAATACCCTTTAGATTCTTTCGGATACCCAATGAATAGGCACTGGTCAGACCTAGGTCCTAGTTTATTAGTCTACAAATGCTTAACATACGTTGGACACCCCGAGATCCTAAGGTGTGAGAGTACCGATTTCCGTTTAGACCACATCTCATATGGAGTCCTGTCCATATAATTACTAGGAGATCTATGAAAAAGATAACAAGCAGTCTCCAAGGCATAACCCTAGAAAGAGATAGGCAGAGTAGCAAACCCCATCATGGACCAGACCATGTCCAACAAAGTCCTATTCCTCCTTTCGGACACACAATTTAGTTGGGGTGTCCCCAGAGGTGTCTATTAAGAGAGAATCCCATTCTCTTGAAGATAAGCTAGAAACTCACTGGAAAGATTTTTGCCTCCTCGATCAGATCGAAGAGTCTTTATACTCATTCCAGTTTGTTTTTCAACTTTATTACGATATTGTTTGAACATTTCAAATGACTCAGACTTATGTCAATAAGATAAACATAACCGAACCTAGATAGGTTGTCTATAAAAGTAATGAAATAATTATACCCACCTCTAGCATTGACATTCATAGGTCCACATACATCTGTATGTACTAGACTTAGAATTTCTTTGGCTCTTTTACCTTTTCCAGAAAAAGATGATTTGGTCATTTTTCCAAGTAAACAAGATTCACAGGTAGGTAATGATTCAAAATCATTTACCTCTAAGAGACCTTGTCTCAACCTATTCATCCTGTTCTTGTTTATATGACCCAGCCTATAGTGCCAGAGATAAGCATCACTGAAATTATCCATTCTAAGGTGTTTGCTAGCTTGCACATTACACTCATAGGCTGTTAGTAATATAAATGCCATTTACTAGATTTCCACTCATTACAACTGAACCATTCAAAGTAATGTTGCAAACATTTCTCTTTATTGAAAGTTCAAAACATTCATTGGCTAACAAGCTACAGAGATAATGTTTACAAGAAATGTACGACATAATGGCAGTCATATAAAATGACTTTACAAGATTCAAAAACAAGAGAAAAATCTCCTAACGCTAGAACTAGAACTCGACTTCCATCTCCAACATTCAAAAACCTTCTCCTTCCTCGAACCTCCTACTAATTTGAAGTCCCTGCATTTTATTGCAAATATGGTAAGGACTCCCAGTATCAAGTACCCAATTAGTAGTATCACAAAAAGAATAGGTACAGGGATTTATCATACAAATACCTTGAATAGCTACATCTTGCTACTTCCTCTTCTTCGGCCTATATGGGTCAAGGGATGAAATATATAGAGGACAATTCCTCTTCCAGTGACCCTGCTTCTTACAGTAGTAGCACTCTGCCCGACTCTAGTCCCTTTTTCTTCCCAGCTTGACGGGGCCCACCAACACTCTGCACCTCTTTTGGTCTTTTCTTTTTATCTTTCTTCTCCTTCCCAAGGGGACGATGCACTACCCTGTTTCCTCCACCAAGTACACTAACCCCTTATTGAGGTTGTGGTCCTTCTCATAGTTCTGTAGTAACCCCAACAAATTGTGGTAGTTCACTATAGGCCTATGCATTCAAAAGTGACCAAGGAAACCAAGGTAAGAAGGGGGCAGAGAATTCAGTATAGCATCCTTCCCCAGCTGTTCATGCAGGGGATATCCGAGTTTGGCCAGGCATTCAAATAACTCTATCATGAACAATACATGATCAGTTACGAATGCCCCATCTCACATATGAGCATTATAGATGGCACAAGAAGTCTTGTACCGCTCTACATCATCATGCGTGCTGAATGATTCCTGTAACTTTTGCAAGATTTCCTCTGGTTAGGCCTCCTCAAATTTGCAAATGAACTCATCGTTCATAGCCACCAGCATAATGCAACGTACAATAGTTCTATCAAAACTCACCTCTGATAAGTGTCCCTGACAGATGTAAGAGCATTAGCTGCGGGGACCTCAGGTGCCTGATCCGATACAACGTACAAGATCCTTTCATTCTCTAAGACTATCTTGAGCCTTCGATACCAATTATCGAAGTTTGGGCTAGAAAGTTTTTTATTATCAAGTAATGAGCAGAGGGACAAGTTGGCAGACATTTTCCTGAAAAGAAAACCATAAGACCAATTAGTACATGAATTTCAATTTTAATCCTAAAGACATAGACTTTAGTCTAAAGGTTTTGCTACATATTTATTCAGATTAGTAGCCTTTACATCTAATCCGAGGAATTACACTTAATTCCTTAGTGGGTACTAGAATCTTAAAGGTGCCACATGAGCCCGACTTTGGTTGGCTCACCTACATGAACCTAAAGGTAGGTTCAATAAACCAATTAATTCTTCCAAGCAATTTCTGGTATTTAAAATTTTGCCCCATGAATACTTCAATCAACCTTTGGGCTTCCTGCTAAAGAAGGTCCTAGTTAGGTCCAACCATTAACATGACTGAATTCAGTGCTTCTAGCTAATGAATAATCAAGCCCGACTTTGGTCGGCTCACTTGACCACCATTAAGAGAGTTGCACTGAGCCATCATATTATGAATGGCAATTCCAACAGCCTGATGACACCCATACTTTGGTACTGCCGATGATCACCGAACTAAAGGACACATTACCATCCAACTTAATGGGAAGCTAAGACTCAGTTATCCCTATAACTTCATCTTTTTAAGGACCTAATAATTTAGAGGATTCAAAAGTATGACATATGAAAAATATATGGACCATGATCAAGAATCCTCCCACTAACTTGCAGAACGTCCATGAACATCTTTGTCCATGGGCACCTAAAATCAGACAAATCTGATTAACCTTAGGTGACATGGGTCAATCCAATTCAATGAGCTTCTCATGAGTCAATTCCAGTTAGCCGTATCAGCTAGGTAAGCACGGTCAAGGAATGAGTTGCAGCATTAACCATCTTTCCTTAGACACTAGCTATAAAGGAGCTAGCCAGGAAAGAGGTACCCTCAAAACTATAGAACATAAGGCTTTTTGCCCAGACACCAATTCAGTTCACCTTCCTCAACCAGATCAGACTCAAAGAACCAGATCAAACACAGAGCCACGACATATCCTTTTAGATGTTTGGATCATACTTTCTAACTATTAGAAACTATAGAGAAATGAAACCTAATTCAACTTTGATTAGTTTTATCTCTAATTAATCCATTGCATCTAAACATAGGTCTAACCCAAATAACGATCTATTCCTAGCCCTTCCCATTAACCCATGATTTATGAATCAAGACTTAAGATTAGAATCATATCCTAGATCTTAAAATTATACATCTTAATTCATAATTAAGTGCATCACACTATTTGAAACATTTTCAAAGTGAAATGAAACAATTTCATAAAAGTTTGAAGCTTAAAATCATTATTTCATAATTTTCTGGTCGAGTCAGCTCTTACAGATCAAGTCAGCTCTTCCAGAACACACATTTTTTATCAGGTCGACTCTTTTGTCAGTTCTGCTGCTCGAGCCAACTCTTCCAGAACACAGATTTTGGTTGGGTTAGCTCTATCTGAACGAGCTAGCTCTTCTAGTCAGCTCTTCTGGACAAGCTAGCTCTTCCAATCAACTCTTCTGAACGAGCCAGCTCTTCCAAACAGCTCTTCTAAAAGAGCCAACTCTTCCTGAATAAAGTTTTTCCAAACTTCAAACATTGCACATGAAATTTTCAAGGTTTTCAGATGAAATTTCTTTTAGATCTCATCTAAACATAATAATGATCTATAAATCAAAGATTAAAATAATTTTAATCCATTAAATTCCTTACTTTCTTCTTCATAAGATCATGATGCATCGGCATCCTTACACGCCATAGGAGAACCTCTTGGAATGGGAAGAGATGGTCTTCAAACCATACTTCTCTCCTGTGATCGGACGGCCATGGTGAATCCACTTTAATCCGAGTACTACATGAAAGAAATCAATTATTTCATAAAGAAAAATATTAAACTACATGCATGCACCAAACTGGCTCTATACCATTGAAAAGAACTATTCCTAGGGCGATGCATGCGATTTAAAACTTTTCTAAGAGCATGCGGTAGCGAAAAGCAATAAAAATTTTATCAAGATGTTAATCTAATTAACATAACCCCTTTAGCAATATCTAGATGCATCTAGAGTAATATAAATATGAAATCATGCATCCATAGTATGAAATATGGAACTATTCATATAACCATACAATGATGTGGTAGAGCTAATTATGTCATACATAATCAATCACATACCTTGGTGATATTCACTGAGAAGAACCGAATGTTGCAGAAATGCACACATCTCAGTTGCGATTCTTGGGATGGCATAAACATGTAGAAAAATATTACTCTGCAAGCAGTACTCATGTACTACCTCCACGGATGATTCACACCATATAGCGGAACTCCTTCTTCCCTTAGGGGTGCAAGCTCCTACGGAAGCTTTGTCGGGTGGACTCCTTCTTCAACTCCTTGAAGAGAGTGAGACTACTTCAACTCCTTGAAGTGCTAATTGCTACAGCAGTGCTGGAACAGAATGAGGACTCTCCCAGTTCTCTCTATCCCAAACCTTCAATAGAAGGTATGCACTCAAAGATCCAACCCAAAGCTCAATCAACCCTGTGATTTAATCTCTTAATCTCTAAGAGGTCTTAGAAGATCTCTAACCTAAGGAGAAAGTCTCGACCTCAGAACAAGTGGACAACAAATCTGATTTGCTCTCTTTCCATAATCTGCCCAGCAGAAATAAATAGTAGCAGCAGCCCTCAAAATAATTAAGAGGGATTAATGAGAGATTATTGGGGAGTTATGGGGTCTCTTGAAATTCCAGGGAGGTTAGAAGTCTCTGGAATTCAGCAACAACAATAATTAAAACTCGAAACTCCCAGTATTAATCCCATAATAATTATAGATTTAATGAAGGGTTTTGAATTTCAGCAGTCCATCAAACGAGTCTACTCGACCATTCGAGTTGACTCAGCTCGAGTCGACTCATTCATGAAGAGTCGGCTCGAGCAGAAGTTTTGACAACAACTTTCAAACAAGTTTAGAATGATTCCTAATCATTCGCATGCCACAAAGCAAGAAGAAACTCTTAGTGTGCGACTTCATAGGTTCAAACACTAAACCAGTATTACAAAAATATTTTCAGTACCAGCCAAAGTCGCCATCTAGTAATGACACTCAGCATCGGATAGGTTGAAGGTTACAGAGCAACAAGAACCTGTCGAACATGGAATAGCATTGAACTAATTCCCTGCACCTCCTGATGCTCCAGATGTCATAGGGTTAAACTACCCAACCCTATGCAGTCCATCTGAATATGTTTTAAAGAATCCCTGCAACTCTTTACAAGGAATGCCCTGGCCAAGCTCTTTCTCAATTGAGGCATATAAAGCATTCAATCCAAATCATTTGGAGAGGTCAATCCTATCTCGATCCTACTACTGCTATACAAGTACTTAACTATACCCAGCAACCTTCCATCATCGGATTAGAAATTCGAGTAGTCCTGTGCCTAAGCAAAGTGAGTTGCTTGCAAGCTACCATAATTATCTCAAGTCAAAGGAATAATTCATGTCCACATTCTAATGCAAGACTTTTCTTCGGTAGCAAGAGAATCTCGCATGAGAGTCACATTCAGTGAAGTGTCAAACACAACACCCGATGTCATACCAGCATCTCCATGCTATTTGTTAAGAGGACAACCAATAGATATGACATCAACAACCAACTCTTGATACACCATCATCTTAAAATAGCATATCCTTTGGTCACGAACCAATTTATGAACTACATGATGCATCCTCTCTACATCACATACAAGGTAGCTCAAAGGACATCATCACAAAAGAGTTTAAATTAAGAAAAATGAAACTATGATGAATAGCCAAATATAACTTTTATTTATATCAAAATTTATATACAAATAGCACAACGTCTATAGCCTAGATGATTGGTTTTGGGACACAATTCCTAACATAATTAACATACTAGCATATATTGGCTAGCTTAACTTCTAGCCTAATTAGATTGGATTTAAATGCTTGCTATTTGGACTAAAAAATTTGAGTTGGACTTAAATTGGATTGAACCTTAAGTGGGGTATCCAAATTAAATTTGTCCTAATTTATCAAGCCTTATCCATATTTAAACCAAGAGTCCTAAGGGCATGGGACTCTTGGTGCCATTTTAGCATATGTATAAATAAAGGGGCATAGAAGGACCAAGAGTCCTTCTGTAAATTAATCACCTTTTAAGTAATAAGGCTTAGCCCCTAACCTATCCAATGGGCATCCATTTGGCTAGAATTGACTGGTGAAATCATGTAAGAAAGGGCATAATTTGGTGAAGGGACACAATGCTTAATATATAAATATGGGGCATGGATAAGCAAGAGTCCTTCTGCTTGTTAATCACTTTTTCTAGATAAACATCTTCATTTGATATGCCTATTGGGGTATGGGACCTTGTCTTAAATCTAAAATTAAGAGATTAATTATCAGATTTTAATGTAAAGTTGTGATAAGCAACTCTTGGAGCATAATTAGTGAAACAGTGTTTCACTTTATACCTTTCTACAAGGGACTCTTTTTGATTAAAGAGTCTTATCTGATATGTTAAATATCAAATAAAGGGCTGATGAAAAGGTATATCAGGTGCCTACTTTCTTCCTATTTAAAGGCTTTGGTGATTGATGCCAAGATATCAGAAAGTTAACTTAATAATTATTTTCTTCTCATATTAGGTCAAGTCCATTATTTTAAGACAAGTTTGCTATTTTAAGACAAGGGCTTATAAAAAGAATTTGAAAGGATAATAGGATAGTAAGAGAATATTCAGAGAGGTACTAAGCTACTCTTTAAAAGGGAGAAAGGTCCTAGAGGGGAGAAAAGGCTGTAGAAGGAAGAAAGGCTGCCAGAAGGAGTCAAGTTAGCAAGAGGAGTGCTTCCTTGGTCTAGTTCCTGTGCGGATCATCTCTGAAGGGCAAACACTTATGTATTGATATGGACTTTAGTTTAACCGCAAGCTTACAGTGTGCAGAGTAGCACGTCCAGTGAGTATGGGTCGATCCCATGAGGAAATGGGTTTTTGAACTATATTCAAACCCCTTGCTCACGTGAGCTCTAACAAGATTGAGAGATTAACTGCTAAATTATTCTAAAGCTGTAACTTCAAAATAAATAATTAAAATAATCCTAGGATCTTTGAATTTGCTAGATTGATGACTAATAAAGCCTTTTTAAGGTTTCCTTCCCTTTCACTTTTTCTCTTGTACTTCTCAAGTATGGATTATGAATGGGCTCTGACCCTACAATAACCCATCAAGAGTATTTATAAGGAAAAACTAACTATATGGTGAGCCTATTACTTAGAACCCTTCTAACACTAAGCCAAATATGAACTATAAAGGGATTATGACCCAATGATAGCTCATTAAAATTAGTAGCAAGAGATAAAAGGAAAAACACTAAAGATTTAAAACATAGAAGGATCCCAAATATAGGATTGCTAATCAAGGTCTAGCTTCATCACAATCCTAGGATAATCACTTAGCTAGACATGTTTTTAAAAAAAACTCTAAAAACAAAATAAGAAAAAAGAATTCTACCCTACTTGCAAGTATTTAAAGTGCAGAAATTAAACTA
The DNA here is from genome assembly GCA_021397845.1 of Areca catechu. Classification (NCBI taxonomy): domain Eukaryota; kingdom Viridiplantae; phylum Streptophyta; class Magnoliopsida; order Arecales; family Arecaceae; genus Areca; species Areca catechu. The sequence goes on along the minus strand of CM038052.1, from coordinate 128,623,647 downwards.
TTCTATTTGTAGAAATTAGATTACAGGAATTAAACTAACCTACTTGCAAATATTTAAATGACATTAATAAAATTTTAATAAATTAAACTAGTCCTAGAGCAGAAATTAAAATGACAAGAATAAAATAATAATAATGAGACTTTATTGCTAAAATGAAATAATTATTGTCAAAAAATAACTCTTAAGCTATTAAGAAAGCTTAGAGTTGGAACATGAAATAAAACTCTCAGGCTCTTGGAACAAATGAAAAAATGCTCTCGGGTGCTCTAGCCCCTTAGAGAAAAGAATAATGTTCGGAAAAGGAAAAAAAAAAATAATCCCTAGCCTCCTCGAAGTCTCTTGTATTTAAAGGCTGAAGGAACTCATCCAGTTCGTGTCCCATTTGTTGGGTTTCTAGGGTTTCAATGGTACAGCAAAACAAAAGATTTCAAAAAATTTCATTCTTGAAAACCCTAACAATTAGAAACCCTAAGCCCAAGATCCCTTATTCACTATAATCAACATGTCACTAAATTATGGTTATGAAGAATACCTGGAATGCTAATTCTTTTCTTTCCACTAGGCTCACAAATGGAAACCCTCCAGAGGTGATCCACACTCCTCAAACTAGGAAGCTCTCCTTAGTAGGTTGCTTGATAAATTGGGACTCTTTTGATGGACTTTCTTCCTTCAATAGCCTTTCTTTCCTTGCTCAGATCCTTGCCCTCCAATAGAGCACTCTGAGTCCTTTCCAAAACACTCTTCACTTTCACTTTCACTTCCTAATTCACTTCCTAAAACCCTTGTCTTAAATTGGAGAATTTGTCTTAAGACAAGACAAGGGAGGAAGAGACAAAAGAGAGTGTGGTAGAGTGTGAGTGTAGAAATGCAGGAAAGAAATGAGTTTTGTGATATCCTTCGGCCTAATAACCAAAACCTATTTATAGGAGAATGGGAGGCACCAGATAAGCCTTCTCATCTGCCCATGATAAGTCTTTCAATTTATCAAATAAGACTCTTCATATTGAAAGAGTCTTATTAATGAAGCATCATGACCTTTTGTGCGCCAACTACCTCATTCAAGTCCCTTCAAGTTTTCATCCGACTTCTCCATTGGCCACCTGGCATTTTTTGGTTATAATAAAGCCAAGGGACATGGCTTTCAAGTAAGAAGAGTCAGGGATTCAAAACTCCTTAAAGCAGAAAGACTGCTTCTCAGAATTGTGCCAAACATGAAGAGTCGCAACTCTTCATGCACCAACTCCTTCCACCGAACTTCTTTTCTCATTTTGATCGATCATAAGCCATTCAAATGGAGTGGAGATGAGGCTAGGGGGTGCCTTGCTTCATCTAGAAACAAAGTCCCAAAGTAAAAGGACTTTAGGTCCTTTCTACATCCATTTATTTCTTGCGCACAAAATAAGTTGGTGCCAATTATGAAGAGTCACTACTCTTCACTTGTCAGTCAACATTTTCCATACAATATGCCATCTTTGACCTAGTCAAAGTATATGCAATATGGGTGTCATTTGAAAGAGTATTAAATCTACTTTCTGATCATATAATCTATTTTTAGATAGGAGGTCTATTGGTCCTTCCGCATCCTCCTGAATGCTGAGATATCACTTAGGTGCCAAGCGTCCCATGCCATTTGGACTCTTGATAAATGGCGCATAAAATGTCCAAAAAGGATCAGATAAAATTTGATAAATTCATCCCACTTAGGACACAACCCTATTTAGGTCTCGCATAAATTGGTTAGTCTATTTAGCAAACCTTTAGACCCAATTCAATTGGGTTAGGAGATTAGGTCAGCCTACAAATGCTAGTGTGCAATCTAGCTAACCAATTAGGATCCCATGACCCTAATTAAATGTCAATTGACTTTCTAGGTCAATTTCCTAATGTGTGTGACCCTTTGAGTTCCACATCTAGCTAGTAGTAGGTCTAGGTCTGAGTCAATTCAATCTAATCGAACTCGATTGACCTAATTAGGTCAAATTAAGTTGACCTATGTTGCCAATTCGAACCAGCTTTCGAATTGACTCATGAATCCAATCGAATTGATTCATGAAAACCTACAAGACATGATTGACATCTAGCAATGTGTCATGCCTATCCAGAAGATGAGAAATTTGGTAGAAAGTACCAAAATATCCTTCAGTGAAAAGTTACCATGCAATTCAATCTTTCGATCTCGAATTATCTCGATTAAGTGATGGGTATGGATAATTGTCAAACCCTAGCACTTAATCATTTGAATCTCTATTTGATAATAAAGAATCTACTGATGGCTGATTAAAAATGACTTCTAATTTTGTCCTGCTTTGATCAAAGACTCCCTAAGTCATCAATCGAAGAGATTACTTGGGATAACAATTTTTCTTACTAGAAATGATCGATTTCTGTTGGTCCATTCACATCCTTCATACACCTTCTATCATATCCGAGAACACTCCGTACATGTTCAATGTCATGAATGAGTATGAACCAAAACATGGCTTAGTGTGCATAAGAAACCATGGTGACCTCAGGTCTAAAGATCACTTGCACAACTCCCATTATGAGAACTATCTCTTGACAAGTAGTAAGACTTCCATAAGATATTCTCAGTATGAATCAGTTCAGTGAACTCATACACTAATGAGCACCCTTATCCTTGTATAGTGTCTCTACACAATTGGCTGTGAGACCAACCGCCCTCTCCATCGAGCATACATAGGATAAGTTAGTCTTTTTGGAAGCATCGATCCCCGAATCGATGATCCAACAACTAGGAATATTTTAGATTAGGGCTTATAGGAACTTAGGTCTCACCATTATGATCTCCATTATAACCCTAATTCCATTGCCCTAACCTATGGGGTTCATCATAATCTTTAAGTAAGACATAGCAATATGATGAAACAATAATACCTTAATAATATAATAATGTCATTTAAGAGTTGGAAGATTAGAAAAATGCCTTTATAAAGATTGGCTTTTAGGGCACTTTTCTTTCACCATCGGGCATGCCAAAAAACTTGATGTGAACTTTAGTTTAATCGCAAGCGCACGATGTGTAGAGTAGCACGAGTAGGGTCAATCCCATGAGGAAATGGGATTTTGTACTGTGTTCAAACCCCTTGCTCAAGCGAGCTCTAACAAGATTAGGGGATTAATTGCTAAATTATTGTAAAGGTGTAACTTCAAAAATAAATAATTAAAATAATCCTAAGATCTTTGAATCCGCTAGACTGATGACTAATAAAGCCTTTCTAAGGTTTCCTTCCTTTTCACTTTTTTCTTGTATTTCTCAAGTATGGATTATGAACGGGCTCTGACCCAACAATAACCCATCAAGAGTATTTACAAGGAAAAATTAACTATTTGGTGAGCCTATTACCTAGAACCCTTCTTACACTAAGTCAAATATGAACTATAAAGGGATTATGAACCAATGATAGCTCATTAAGATTAGTAGCAAAAGGATCAAAGGAAAAACTTTAAAGAATTTAAAACATAGAAGGATCCCATATACAGGATTTCTAGTCAAGGTCTAGTTTCATCATGATCCTAGGATAATCGCTTAGCTAGACAAGTTTTTAAAAAACTCTAAAAGCAAAATAAGAAGAAAGAATTCTACCCTACTTGCAGGTATTTAAAGTGCAAAAATTAAACTATTCTATTTGCAGAAATTAGATTGCAAGAATTAAAAAAAACCTACATGCAAATATTTAAATGACATTAATAAAATTTCAAAAAATTAAACTAGTCCTAAAGTAGAAATTAAAATGACAAGAATAAAAAAATAATAATGAAACTTTATTGCTAAAATGAAATAATTATTTGTAAAAAAAAAAACTCTTAAGCTATTAAGAAAGCTTACAATTGGAACATGAAATAAAACTCTCAGGCTCTTGGCACAAAGGAAAGAATGCTCTCAGGTGCTCTAGTCCCTCAAAGAAAAGAATAATGTTCGGAAAAGGAAAAAAATAATAATCTCTAGCCTCCTTGAAGTCTCTTGTATTTAAAGGCCGAAGGAATGCATCCAGCCTGCATAAGTTCCTCCATCGTAATCCCCTTAATTTCTTCCGGTTCTCTATCCTTATCCTCGTAACCATACAACCACCGCATTCATATCCCATAACCGCTCAACAACCGAACTTAATCTTCATTTCAAAATCAAACATCAGTGTTATCCATATCTATGTTTTCCCTCCAGAATCTGATCTTTCTTTTTTTCTATTCCTTTGAACATCCAAATTCCCGACATCTAGTAGTGATGTAGCGACTCACGGTAACATCGTTGGTGACAGCAGCAACTTAGTCTGGTATCAGCAGGAAGAAAACAGTGATGGCCGGTGATAGTTGCTTGAATAGGGGAATTGACAGAGTTTGCTTTTCTCGTGATGCTGAATTGGAGTGGAAGCGGCGAATTAATAGAGTCTAGCCAGTGATGAAGAAGAAGACAACCATGGGAGAAGAAGGCAATGGATCTTGGGATTTTCTGGCATAGGAGGGTTCACCAGTCGGCGAGGAGGGTCCTGGCAACAAGAGAGGGAGCTCCAGCATCTTCTTCGGCAAGTTCACGGCTTGGGGAGGTCTATGGTCCATGGGCAGGAGTCATGGACCAGCAGTAATAAAGGATATGGACCAACTGGCTAATTTATGAACCATTGAGTTGGCTTACAGTGGACTGCTTCTTTAAAAACTATGCAAAACCTTGTTAAAATCTTTTCTCGGCTCAATTGAGGTCCAATTTGCATGTTGTTTATGCCACTGAACTCCAAAAATTAGCCTCTTCATGTTGGTAAGGTTCTTTCATTAAAAGACTGCATAAAAATATTAATTTTAATTAAATAAATATAAATTGATATATGCATTAATGCACTTAATGTTAATTTTTATGCACTTATTACTCCCCCCAACTTGAATCTTTCTCATCCTCGAGTAAAAATTATTTCATGAATTAATTAAGGAGGCTGCCAAAAACTCTTAATATCTCACACAAGTTTACTTAGATTCAAAGGTTGTTCTCATACCCATTTTATGAGTAGAAGATTTTCCATTAGATAGTAGATGAAATGGGTCATTGGGATATTAATAGCTTCAAGTAAATTGGTTAAGTGCAAACTCCTCATTTTTCTAAATAATTCTTAACCAACTCCTACTGTTATTTCTAAATCTTCTACTCCCATGGAGTGTTGAGACATTGTTTTAGTGCAAGGATGTTCCTCTTATTCTTTCACTTTTTTTTTTCATTTTTTGATATAGATCATGCAATGTCTTAATCTATTAAGCTTTCTATCTGACTTTTGTAACAAGTTTTCGACCAATCTCTCCCAGATCAGTTGGCCTTAAAACACTAGGTGGAGAATACCCCTCGGGCTTACTAGCTTGAGTCAGAAAGGCTACAGATCAAAATTGACTGTATGGCAAGGTTTCTTCACATCTCCCTTTTTGATGCAAAACTCAACCACTTACTTAGGCGAAGAGGCCTAGTTACTCGGTGGAAAAATGTATAGAACTTGCTTTTTTTATTTCATTTTTTTCTTTTCTTTTTTTTCTTTTTTTCACTAATAGAGGAACTTTGCATTTAACAATATCCACACACATCCAAGAAATAGATTCTTCTTCGATGCGAATAGGCGGGTTAAAATTATCTAGAAATTGATTTCATTCTTACTTACCATTTTTACTTGAGTCTATTAATATTTACCCCTCAATATTTCAAATAATATCTAGACCATTCAATCAATTACTTATCAAAAGTGTATGATTTACCCTAAGTTTAAAATCAACAAGTGTAAGATAATAAGGTGAAGGTAGCTCCAAATATATACTTATTTTACTTTTTATCCCACCCCTGCAAAAAATAATTCCTAAATGTATGCATGATATGGTATAAAGGAAGCGAAGACACTTGAGTAAGAATTTTATTGAGCTCTCCCCTAACTTAGCCAATGGATCCTATTTGAGTCAGGATTTGCTAAACCTAAACATGCTAAAAAAAAAAATTATTAGAAAGAAAGAAGCTGGGTTGCCTCCTTGGAGTGCTAAGTTTAAAGTCTTCAGCCATACTTGATAGCAGACTAACTAAGATATGTTGGTTCATAGAGAACCATGGCTTCCTCCATAGATTCTATGGGTAATTCCAAGAATGGTTTTAATCGTTGACCGTTAACTTTGAAAAAAATACCATTGCTTGGGTTTTCAATTTTTACAGCTCTATATGGAAAGACTTCTTTAATTAAGAAAGGTCCTGTCCATTTAGACCTAAGCTTCCTAGAAAAAAGATGTAATCTCGAATTATATAATAGAACTTTTGTCCAGGAGTAAAAGATTTTCTATGAATTGCTTGATCATGAAATACTTGTGTTCTTTCTTTGTAGACCCTGGCATTCTTGTAAGCTTCATTTCTAAGTTCATCTAATTCATTGTCTGAAGCTTCCTATGGTTTCAGTTAAGTCCAAGTCCATGTTTAATTTTTAATTGCCCACATAGCTTTGTATTCTAATTCAACAGGCAAGTGACATGGCTTTCCAAACATAATCCTATAAGGAGACATTCCTAGGTTGGTCTTGTAGGCAGTGCAGTATGCCTAAAGTGCATCAACTAATTTCAAAGACCAATCTTTTCTATTGGCATTAACAATCTTCTCCAAGATTTGCTTGATTTGTCTATTGGATACTTCTACTTGCCCACTTGTTTGAGGATGATATTGTGTAGCTAACTTATGGGTAACATTATATTTTTTATTAATGTGGCAAAGGTCGGTTGCAAAAATATGTCCCCCAATCATTAATGATTGCTCTAGGAATACCAAAATGGGAGAGAATATTTTTCTTAAAAAATTTAATGACCACTTTGCTATCATGGATCTATATGGAATAGCTTCTACCCACTTAGACATATAATCAACAACCACTAAAATATATTCATTTCCAAAGGAGTTTGGAAATGGTCCCATAAAATCGATTCCCCATATATCAAAAATTTCTACCACTAGGATTGGATTAAGTGGCATCTTGTCTCTCTTAGTGATCCAACCTATTTGTTGGCACCGAGCAGAACTCTTACAGTACACATGTGCATCCTTAAATAAATTAGGCCAATAAAATCTACATTGAAGTACTTTGGCAGCTATTTTCTTAGATGCAAAGTGACCACCACATGCTTGATCATGATAAAATGATAGAATACTTCTAACCTCAATATCCAGAACATACCTCCTAATGATCTGATCAGGAAACTATTTAAATATGTAAGGATCATCCCAAGTGAAGTATTTCACTTGAAAAAAGAATTTATGTTTATCCTGAGTGGTCTAATGAGAAGGAACTTTACCAATGGCTAAATAATTTATAATATCAGCATACCATAGTTTTGTGGACATAGACATGAGTTGTTCATTAGGGAAGAATTCATTGATAGGTGCTTCACTAGATGGTACGATTATGATTCGGGACAAGTGATCAGCTACATCATTTTCTGTTCCTTTCTTATCCTTAATTTCTAGGTCAAATTCTTGAAGAAGTAAGATCCATCGTATTAAGCGTGCCTTAGCATCTTTCTTTGCTAGAGGATGTCTGATGGCTGAGTGGTCAGTATAAATGATGGTGTGTGACCCAACCAAGTATGACCTAAATTTTTTAAGGGCAAAGACAATGGCTAGGAACTCCTTTTCTATGGTCATGTAATTAAGCTATGCTCATTTAATATTTTACTAGCATAATAAATAACTCTATGCAGCTTATTAATCCTTTGACCTAAAATTGCACCTATAGCAGATCAGATGCATCGCACATGAGTTCAAAGGGTTCACTCTGTATGGGTGGATGAATGATGGGAGCAGAAATGAGTGTCCTTTTAAGGAATTTAAAAGACTCTAGGCACTTAGGAGTAAACTCAAATTTTACTTCCTTTGCTAACAAATTTGTCAATGCATGAGCCACTTTGCTAAAATTGAGTATGAACCTTCTATAAAATCTAGCATGTCCTAAAAATGAACAAATTTCTTTAACATATTTTGGTGGTGGAAGACTTGCAAATAGCTCAACTTTGGCCTTATCAACTTCTATTCCTTTTTTTGAAAATATATGGCCAAGAACTATACCTTCTCTTACCATGAATTGACATTTTTCCTAATTAAGAACTAAATGCTTCTCCTTACATCTCTCTAGAACTAATCTCAAATGGTTTAAACATTTGGAGAAGGTAGGGCCAAAGACAAAGAAGTCATCCATGAAAATTTCCAAAAATTATTCAACCATATCAGAAAAAATGCTAATCATGCATCTTTGGAAGGTTGCTGGTGCATTACATAACCCAAAGGGCATTCACCTGTAAGCAAAGGTTCCGAATGGACACATGAATGTAGTCTTTTCTTGATCTTCAGGGGCTATGGGGATCTGATTATAGCCGGAGTATCCATCTAGAAAATAGTAAAACTCTTGTCCAGCTAACTTTTCTAATATTTGATCAATAAATGGCAAAGTAAAGTGATCTTTCCTTATCGCAGCATTGAATTTCCTATAGTCTATGTAGACTCTCCATCCTGTTTGGGTTCTGGTTGGGATAAGTTCATTTGCTTCATTTTGAATCACTGTTATTCCAGACTTTTTAGGTACCACTTGTATAGAGCTCACCCATGAGCTATCAGAAATAAGAAAAATAATTCCATTATCAAGTAACTTCAAAATCTCTTTCTTGTCTACTTCTTTCATTGCTGGATTTAATCTCATTTGGGCTTCTTTAGTTGGTTTAGCCTCTTCCTCTAGGTGTATCCTATGTTGAACTATGGAAGGGCTTTTTTTCTTAATGTCTATCATGGTCCAGCCTTTTGCTTCTCGATTATATTTCAGAATAGTTAACAACTCCTCTTATTTAGGGTTCAAGTTTGATGCCATAATTACAAGCAATGTTTCCATTGGACCTAAATACACATACTTTTGGTGCTTAGGGAGGGGTTTCAATTCTAACTTGGGTGTCTCTTCTTTTAATGGCTTGGTTGATGGTTTAACCATTTCCATGAGTGTTTCAGTAAGAGACTCCCATCTCTGGCTAATCTTGTCATCATCAAGTATTTTATCAATATCTTCATATTCATGTGTTGGCCAGATACTAGACTCAAGATCGACTTTCTCTTTGCTAATGTTTATGGATTCATAAATCTCATCTTGGATTACACTTACATTAGCATGCTTGGTAGATTCCTGTTCCAAATTGAATATATTCAGCTCAATAGTCATGTTCCCAAATGATAGATTCATAAGTCCAATCCGATAATTGATTTCAGCATTAGCAGTAGCTAGGAATGGTCTTCCTTAAATAACTGGGATATGACCTTTAGGATTTGATATTGGTTAAGTCTCCAAAATAATGAAATCTACAGGGAAGATAAAATTGCCAACCTTAATTAAGACATCCTCTACCATCCTTTAGGGATTCTAAAAGATTGGTCTGCTAATTATAATGTGATCCCTTTTGGTTGTAGTTTTCCCAATCCTAATTGCTTATAAACTGAATAGGGTAGAATGTTTACACTAGCCCCTAAATCAAGTAAGACCTTCTCAATGTGGGTTTCTCCTATAACACATGAATTTGTTGGAGATCCTGGATCCTTATATTTTATGGGCATGTGACTTAACAAGTATGAACTCACACTTGCTGCTAAGAAAGCTCTCTTTGGTGCATTATTAGTCTTTTTCTTGGTACAAAGATCTTTTAAGAATTTAGCATAAGTCAGAACCTATTGGATCATGACTAGTAGAGAGATGTTTACTTGAACTTGCTTAAACACCTCTGACATTTTATCTAAATATTTCGATTATTTATTATACTTAAATAGATTTGGAAAAGGAGCTCTAGAGATTTTAGGTACCTAGGTTGGTGGACTATTAATTTCAGATTCTCGAGTTTGTAAAGTAGGTTGTTCATTAGGCAGCTTAGTTGACTCAGTAGTTAAGTTTTCTCTAGTGTCAGATATATCTACCTTATTATCCACTTGCTTTCCTGATCTCAAAGAATGAATAGCATTTACTTGATTGACTTGATTTCCTTGAGGTGGATGACCATTTTGATTTCTTGGGTTGGGCTCAAGTTGGCTAGGTAGCCTACCTCGTTCTCTTTCTTTAATGGTAGATGCTAGCTAACCCCCTATATTTCCAAGTGGGCTATGGCCTGAGAGTTTGAATTTAGAAGTTGGCCCATGGTTTGTATAAAATTACTCATGTGGCACTGGTGTCAGCATTGGATTTGGCTAGGGCTTCCAGGATTTTCTAGAAAGAACTAAGTCTTTTATCAATGTTATTGAAGCCTGGTGGTAACGGGTTGTTTATCATAGGATTAGGCCTTAGGTTTTGTTGATTGAAACTAGGACCACCTACATTTGGATTCTATGATCATGAAAAATTTGGATGATTCCTCCATCCTGGGTTATATAAGGGTGCATAAGGATTGTCAATGGTCTCTGATAGGTGGCATTCACTTGTGCATATCCATTATCTATTGGGTTCATTAGGAGTGGACATTTCTCAAGGACATGGTTTGGTGCCTTGCACCTATTACATATTAGTACAGACACTTGGTTCAAACTGACTGGTCTCTGAAGTTCTAAGGCCTCTAACCTACGTGTCATGGTTGCAATTTTGGCTTCTATAGCTAACGAAGTCTACATTTGGTGCATTCCACCTCTTGAAGGTGTGGATCTTTTTGGTTCTCTAGTTGTTTCCCATTGTAGTCTCTTTTTAGCTAGGTCTCTAAGAATTACCAGGCTTCATTAGGTTCTTTACACATAAATTGGCCTTGGCACATATACTCTAGCATGGTTCTTGAATTGGAATCTAAACCCTCATAAATGATTTAACATAGTCTCCAAGTTTCTATTCCATGGTGCAGACATTGGGTCAAGAGGTTCTTGAAACGGTCAAAGTACTTCCAAAATGACTCACCAGCTAATTGATCAAATTGGTTTATTTCATTTCTAATCATAACTGTTTTATGATAGGGAAAATATTTCTTTAAGAACACTCTTACAAAGCCCTCCCAAGTCGTGATAGATTGATTTGGAAGACTATAAAGCCACTTTTTAGCATTATCCTTAAGGGCAAAGTTGATTTGTCTCAGCTTGATTTCATCCTCTGACAATTGTTGCAGCCCATTGTTGCACAAACCTCTTCAAATTCCCTAATAAATATATATGCATCCTTTATTCCCGTGAACTTTGAAAGCATATTAATTATCTAAGGTTTGATTTCAAAATTATCTGTTGTGGGTTGAGGCAACTTAATGCAAGAATGTTGGTCAAAACCAACTAGATAACATAAATCCTTAAGGGTTTGGATTTGATTAGTTAAATCCATTGTAGAGGCCATAGGATCTGAAATAGGAATTAAATCAGTTCTAACAAGTTGACCTGATATCCTTCTCCACACAGGAGTTGGAGAATTCACTAAATCTACTATGTCTTCTATTTTTTAAATTTTGTATATTTATATTTTTTTAGTTTTTTTTTATTTTTTTATTTTTTTCTTTAGAAGCTTTTCTTAAAAAAAATCTAAATCAATTCAACCTTTTCATACCCTAGGACAACTAAGCAACATAACTTCCAGTTATGCCAGGGCAACCTTATGTCAGGGTAGTCAAGATTGAGAATACCTAAAGTAATTTAATTAATTTTTTTAAAATTTTTTAAAAATTTTTAAACAAGTTTCACATAAAATTAATCATATCTTGGGGTTAACCTAGAACTAGACAGCTCCTAACTATTCCAAGTTGACCTTCGAGCACTCCAAGTTCGAACCAATTCACTAAACTGGCCAGGTAAGTGTAAGATTAGCGAGAGTCCCCTCGTTGCTTTCCCTTAGACACCAATTGGATTGGCTAGGTCAGTGAACGGAACCAATTAAGTAACCGCCTTTCTTCGAGACTTAATCTCTGAACCATTTTCCTAGACACCAATTCAATTGAATCTAGCTTGGTATAACTCTTAGGTCTCCTTGTCCTAATGAGCTCGAATGTCCCTAGGGTCAGCGACTAATTAATTTTATTTAGAGGCTTGGGTTGATGCAAGTGAATGAGTCTTGTCTGTGGGCTAAGGAAGGGTGATGAACTCCTCACCTTATCTTGTTTAGGTTCGTTCCCTTAACGTAATTTAGAAATGATATGCACAAATAAAAAGATCAAACAAGTTTAAATTAAAAACTAAACTAAACTAAGATCAAGATGAAAATAAAATTTGTTGAAAGAAAAAGAAATAATTTAAAATTTGTACTTGCTTCTAGCACTCACCAACTTAAAAATAAATGATAGTAGGTCAAATTAAAGCAAGAATTTAAAACATAATTTAAAATCAACCAAGATTCCACGGCAATGGTGCCAAAAACTTGATGTGAACTTTAGTTTAACTGCAAGCTTATGGTGTGCAGAGTAGCACGTCCAGTGAGTACGGGTCGATCCCACGAGGAAATGGGTTTTTGAACTATGTTCAAACCACTTGCTTAGGTGAGCTCTAACAATATTGGGAGATTAATTGCTAAATTATTCTAAAAATGTAACTTCAAAAATAAATAATTAAAATAATCGTAGGATCTTTGAATCCGCTAGACTGATGACTAATAAAGCCTTTCTAAGGTTTCCTTCCCTTTCACATTTTCTCTTGTATTTCTCAAGTATGGATTATGAACGGGATCTGACCGAACAATAACCTATCAAGAGTATTTACAAGGAAAACTTAACTATCTAGTGAACCTATTACCAAGAACCCTTCTTACACTAAGTCAAATATGAAGTCAAATATGAACTATAAAGGGATTATGATCCAATGATAGCTCATTAAGATTAGTTGCAAGAGAATCAAAGGAAAAACTCTAAAGAATTTAAAACATAGAAGGATCCCAAATACAGGATTTCTAATCAAGGTCTAGCTTCATCGCGATCCTAGGATAATCGCTTAGCTATACATGTTTTTAAAAATACTCTAAAAAAAAAATAAAAGAAAGAATTCTACCTTACTTGCAGGTTTTTAAAGTGTAGAAATTAAACTATTCTATTTACAGAAATTAGATTGCAAGAATTAAACTAACCTACTTGCAAATATTTAAATGATGTTAATAAATTTCAATAAAGTAAACTAGTCCTAGAGTAGAAATTAAAGTGACAAGAATAAAAATAATAATAACAAACTTTATTTCTAAAATGAAATAATTATTTGTAAAAAAAATAACTCTTAAGTTGTTAAGAAAGCATAGAGTTGGAACATGAAATAAAACTCTCAGGCTCTTGGAACAAAGGAAAGAATCCTCTCGGGTCCTCTAGCCCCTCAGAGAAAAGAATAATGTTCAGAAAATGAAAAAAAAAATAATCCCTAGCCTCCCCGAAGTCTCTCATATTTAAAGGCCGAAGGAACGCATCCAGCCCACATAAGTTCCATCATCGTAATCCCCTTAATTTCTTTCAGTTCTCTGTCCTTATCCTCGTAACCATATAACCACCTCATTCTTATCCCACAACTACTGAACAACCGAACTTAATCTTTATTTCAAAATCAAACATCAGTGTTATCCATATCTATGTTATCCCTTTAGAATCCAATCTTTCTTCCTTTCTATTCCTTCAGACATCCAAATTCTCGACATCAGGTAGTGATGCAGCGACTCATGGTAACATCGTTGGTGGTAGCAGCAACTTGGTCCGGTATCAGCCAGAACAAAACAGGGATGGTCGGTGATAGTTGCTTGAACAGGGGAATTGGCGGAGGTTGCTTTTTCGGTGATGTTGAATTGGAGTGGAGGTAGCGAACTGATAGAGTCTAGCCAGTGATGAAGAAGAAGACAACCATGGGAGAAGAAGTCAATGGATCCTGGGATTTTTTGGCATAGGAGGGTTCACCGGTCGGCTGGAGGGTCCCGGCGACAAGAGAGGGAGCTCCGGCATCTTCTCTAGCGAGTTCGTGGCTTGGGGAGGTCTGTTGTCCATGGGCAGGAGTCATGGACCAGCAGCAATGCAGGATATGGACCAACTAGCTAATTCATGAACCGTTGATCTGGCTTACAGTGGACCACTACTTTATAAACTATGCAAAATCTTGTTAAAATCATTTCCCGGCTAAATTGAGATCCGATTTGCATGCCGTTTGTGCCACTGAACTCCAAAATCAGTCTCTTCATGTTGGCAGGGTTCTTTCATTAAAGACTGCATAAAATTTTAATTTTAAATAAATAAAGATAATTTAATATATACATTAATGCACTTATGGTTAATTTTTATGCACTTATCATGTACCTTATAGAAATTAAGGAGTATAGCATACTAGGTATTCCTCTATAATCCTAGATTATGATTTATTAGTTATCATGGTCAAGCAGTTCTTGGGTCTTGGGTTTCGACTAATTAGGATTTCAATAATAAAAATTTTGAAATTCAGTCTTCCACTCATCATGCCAAAACCCTACAGTGGTATTAGAGCCATCATGATTCATGCAATTGTAGTCATTTTAGTGTTAGTTGTTTGCTTTGTTATAACTCTTGCATGATTAGTTCATATTACATATGTGATATGTTATGCTCTTAGTAACTACTTCAGATTGGGTTAGTCACCATGGCCATCCAGTCATAGGAGCTAAGTAGGGTTTAAAGGTCCTCTCTTTTTATTTATTGGGATCTCCTATGACATATTAGGGTGTCACTGTGGCCTTATCCCATGAACAAGTAAGGTGAACGGATTGTTGTTTTAATCTTGCTATGGTTATGCACATTAGGGTTAATATGCTTATTTGCTGGAATATATGTCATGTTGGCATGGTTAATTAGGATGTGTTTGAGACCATCAAAGCCCTCATAAAAATTATATTTAGTCATAGTATTATATAAAATCTTGATGCAAATCCTTTTATAGGGTTTGATTGATCGATTGGTGTCTTAAGAAAGTGGTTCTGGGAGGGTAAAGGGAATGAGATTTTTAGTTGATTCCATTGTCTAACCTAACCAAATCATTTGGTGTCAAGGAAAGCAATGGGGGGATCCCCTCATCTCTCCCACTTACCTGGCCAATTTGGTTATATATAGACCTTAAATTGGAAATGCTAATTGATTAAGCACACTACAATTTGCCTTCCTTCATGCCAAGCCAAATTTATATCAAAACTATAGTAAGTTTGTTAAGAAAACTCAAGGCTTACTATTAGGGTTTGATAAAAAAAATTACATAGTTTATTTTATGCTTTATTGTATGCTTGATAATGTTACCTTGTTAAGCAAACTCAAGGGTGACATTATTCAATCATGATTATATAAAATGAAGGGTCTGACTAAACTAAGACATTATGGTTTGTTATGTAAACATAAGGCTATAAGTATCTCAGAGGTAAGTATTATGTTGAGAATTGCAAGGGATGAAATTTAAAAGAATTTCCTACCTTGAACTTATAAATGTTTGTTGTGCAAATACAAGACGTTTAAAAGGAATTGGAGTCTCAACCCCACTAAATAAACCAAATATTGGTTTCTCATTTACCATAGTTGAGGGTTATGGTATTCGAAGAAAATAGTTGGAAATACAAGTAGATTTAAAGTCCTTATCTAATTATGATTATCATCTTGAGTGGTCAACTTATGTATTGTTCTTGTTTGACTGTAGATTTAAATTAATGGCTTCATAATCATCACTACGGGGCATACTAGATGCCAATAAATTGACTGGGCCAAACTATGTAGACTGTTGAGGAACTTGAGAATAGTACTTGCTCAGGAAAAAGTATCTACTATCGTTGATTCTTCAAATCCAGATCTGATTGGAGATGATATGACAGAGGAGGAAAAGGTGACTTATAGAGTGTGGAGAATGATAGCTTGACTATCAAGTGCATCACGTTAGCCTCAATGAGCAATGAGCTACAGAAGCAACATGAAGATATGGAACCTCAATCCATACTGCTCAATCTCAAAGAGCTATATGGTGAGCATGGTAAGACTTCTTGATATGAGATATCGAAGTAGTTGTTCCAGGCGTATGAGTAAAGGCTTGCCTGTACAGGTTCATGTTCTTAAGATGATTGACTTAATCACCCGATTTGGTCAATTAGGTTTTATTATGGACGGGGAGCTTAACTAGGATTTGATCCTGCAATCACTCCTAGATTTCTACTCTTAGTTTGTTATGATCAGTCATGAACAAACTTAACCTTTTATTACCAGAGCTGCTTAACATGCTTAAGATAGCTGAGAGCCACTTCAAAGGTGATAAGGCTCATCATCTTTCTCTAGTTGATGGGAAGAAGAAAAGAGTAATGAAGAAGGGTTCAAAGAGATAGCTGAACCCAAAGAAGAGCATCAAAAAGAGGAAAAAAGGCAAAGAGGTCTTCAAATGATGGATCCTATTTCTTCTATGGCAAGAAGGGACATTGGAAGAAGAACTGCAAGACGTTCCTTGCAAGTCTGAAGCAAGATGCCAATGGAGCATCAAGAGGTTTGTTTATGATATAAACAAACTTATCAAAAAGTTCTTTAACTTCTGATTCATAGGTATTGGATACTGCATGTGGGTCTCATATCTGCAAGTCATTACAGGGGTTATAGAGATCTAGAAGCTTGAAGAAGGGTGACTTCGAGCTGTTAAGCATGAGTGGTAAATCTATTTAGGCTGAAGCTGTTGTTACCTATCTGTTATTATTGCCATAGGACAATATTATTAAATTAAAAGATTGTTATTATGTACCTAACATCATAACGAATATTATTTTTGTACCTTTATTATTGAAACAAGGTTATGAAATAAATTTGATGAGCCATGGCTGCTCGATTTTTTTTAAAGAAATTCTTTGGTTATGATACATTTTTTAACGATCTTTTGATTCTATCACTCAATGATAAGGTTATACTTGTTGAGAACAAGGAAAGAAAGAGAGATGATATGAATATCACTTATCTCTAGCATTGCTGTTTGGGTCATATCAGTGAATCCAGGATAAACAAGTTATACAAAGAAAATTTCTTTGAACCTTTTGACTATGAATCATTAGGAACTTGTAAATCTTGCCTCATGGGTAAAATAACCAAGTCTCCATTCACTGGACATAGAAAAAGGGCAACTGAGTTGTTAGGGTTAATACATTTAGATGTATGTGGACCTATGTCAACTCAGGTTAGAGGAGGATACTCTTATTTTATAATATTTATTGATGATTTATCTAGGTTCGGATATGTGTATCTCATAAAACATAAATATGAAGCCTTTGATAAATTTAAAGTGTACCAAACATGATTGAGAAACAAACTAGAAAAAGTATTAAAGTCTTCCGATCTGATTGAAGAGGAGAATACTTATCTAGTGAATTTCTTAATCATCTTAAGAAAATAGTATTCTCTCTGAATGGACCCCTCCATATACACCATAATTAAATGGTATAGCAGAAAGAAGAAATCGTACCTTGTTTGACATGTAAGGTCCATGATGTGCTTCACAGATTTTCTAATATCTTTCTGGGGATATGCCCTAAAACTACTGCATATGTATTAAATATGTACCATCAAAATCTATACCTAGTACTCCATATGAATTATGGAATGGCAAGAAACCAAGTCTTAAATATTTTAAGATTTGGGATTGTCCAGCTTATGTTAAAAAAGAATTTGGATATAAGATAAGTGCTAGGGCTAAGAAATGTAGGTTTATTGGTTATTCTTAAGAGGGTATTGGATACCTATTTTATCATCATACTGAACAAAAGGTCTTTGTTAGTAGGCATGCCATTTTCTTGGAAAAAGAATTTATCCAAGAAAAAGGTAATGAGATAAAAATTGAATTGAGTAAAATTCAAAATGAACAAACTCAAGTTCCTTAACCAGAAGTACCAGTTGATCAAGTACAACCACAACACACACCTCCTCTCTGTAGGTCAGTAAGAGTGCGGAAAGCACCTCTAAGATATAGTTTTATGATTGGAAACAATAATGAAACTAGCATCATTAAAGATGATGACCCACTGACCTATACAGAAGTAGTCATGAGTAAGGACTCTGACAAATGGCTTAATGCCATGAAATCCGAAATGGACTCCATGTATGACAATCAAGTTTGGACCTTGGTTGACCCACCTAAGGGAATTATCCTAATAGGGTGTAAATGGATGTTTAAGAGGAAGACTAAAGCAAATGGGCAAATTGAAACATACAAGGCTAGGTTAGCGACAAAAGGTTTCAAGCAAAATCATGATATTGACTATGATAAATCTTTTTCACCAGTTGCCATGCTCAAGTCCATAAGGATTATGCTTTCCATTGCTGCATACTTTGATTATAAGATATGGGAGATGGATGTTAAGACTGCATTCCTTAATGGAAATCTTGAGGAAGAAGTCTATATGTCATAGACTGCGGGTTTTGTCTCAAGTTGGAAACCAAACCAAGTATGCAAGCTTAGAAAATCCATTTATGGATTGAAGCAAGCATCAAGGAGCAAGAACATTCATTTCAATGAAACTATTAAGAAATTTGGTTTCATCAAGAATACGGATGAGCCATGTGTATAAGAAGACAAGTGGGAGTGCCATTGTCTTCTTGGTCTTGTAAATCGATGACATACTTATCATTGGAAATGATATTCCAATGACGTAGTCAGTTAAAACATGGCTATCAAAATAATTTTCCATAAAGGATTTGGAAGAAGCATTCTATATTCTAGGAATAAAGATTTATAGAGATAGATCTGAAAGGATGCTAGGTTTATTCCAATCCAGATACATAAACTTAATATTGAAGAGATTCAATATGGAAAAAAGTAAGGGTTACTGCCTATGAGTCAAGGGATATACCTATCTAAAAGGATGTCACCTAAGACTCTAGAAGAAAGAGATAGGATTAATAAGATCCCTTATGCTTTGGCAGTGGGATCAATTATGCATGCAATGCTATGTACCAGGCCTAATGTTGCTTATGCTTTAGGCATACTAAGCAGGTTCCAGGCTGATCCAGGGGAGGATTATTGAAAAAAAGAAACTAGAATCTATATAGCCTTCTCGTTTTAGATCCGATCCTCCATATATTAAAAAAATATCCTTAGTTCTTCTCAGGTACTTAAGAATGTAGTAAATCCATATCAAGGTATGTCTTTACTCTGAATGGAGGAGTACCAAGAAACCAACTATAGCTGATTTAGTCATTGAGGTAAAGTACATAGTCGCAAGTGAAGCCACAAAGAAAACTGTGTGGATGAAGAAACTCATCACAAGATTAGGCATGGTTCTTGCTATACAACAACTAGTGCCATTATATTATGATAATACTAGAGTTGTTGCATAAGCAAAGACACCAAGATCTCATCATAAGTGTTGCCCAGTAAGCAACCCAAGAAGGGGGTGAATTGGGTTTCTAAAAAATATAATAACAAATGAGTTCCAATTCAAAAACAATTAAAGTTCTTGTGTATATCTAGTGTTGATGAGTGCTCAAGAGTGTGTAGTGGAATTAAAAGGCAAATGTAAGCTAAGTAAAGATAAATAAGCAAGCAACACAAATATATAAATTTTATAGTGGTTCGGTGCACACCAAAGAACCTACATCCACTCCCCAAGGTCCACTTGGGATTTCCACTATAATCTTTATTGATTATAGTCAATTAGTTTTCCAGGCTCACTAATCAAAACCCAACTTCTTTTCACCGAGAACACAAGTCAAAACCACTTTGGTTTTGCGAGATACCAAAACCTAGTTGGTTTTGTAACTTAGGTTCACCAACAACCTCCTTGGTTTTGTGACTTAGGCTAATCAAAAACCTCCATTGGTTTTAACACAAAGGCTCACCAATAAACCTCCACTTTTTGTTCCAATCCCTTTGAAACTAAAAACAAAAGAAAGGATTCAATAATATTGTTAAGAATACAAAAAGATTTCAATAAAAGCAAGTATCTCTTTAAAGCTCTTTTAGAGTTGTTGTAGATGCTTGTCCTCAAGTTGTTGAAGCCGGGAATGCAGCTTGAATGGTTAAACTTGAATGCTTTGAAAGCTTGAAGGCTTAACTTGACCTGAAAGTAGATGAACTCTTGATGAATATTCAATGTAAACTCATTCCTCTTGTCCCTCT
Organism: Areca catechu; assembly: GCA_021397845.1. NCBI lineage: Eukaryota > Viridiplantae > Streptophyta > Magnoliopsida > Arecales > Arecaceae > Areca > Areca catechu. The sequence continues at coordinate 128,603,609 of CM038052.1, read as the reverse complement.
ATAATTAAGATGACCTCAAATACCTTTTCAAACCCCAAATGGTAGTTTATGACTGTTAGAGAGGTGAACTAACCGTTGAAGGGCAAAAAGGACAAGTTCTATGTTTGAAAAACTAGCCATTACTATTTATCAGAACTTCAAGTGCCAATACTTCAGGTCATGAGTTAATACTTGAGTCGACACTTGGCTTCCATGAGTCGATACTTAGTTCAAAAAATGTTCTTTGAAGCTCTCTGGAAATCTGAAGTGAGTCGACACTTCATCTGGTGAGTCGACACTTGGCTTCCATGAGTCGATACTTGGATTCCATTAGTCGACACTTGAGGGAAGTCTTGAAATTCAGCAAGATCTGTATAAATTTTGTTTCAGGCTTTGAGTCGATCCATGAGTCGACACATGAGTCGACACTTCATCTATATGAGTTGACACTTCAAGCATGCCATCTGAAACTTCTTCTATGTATCGGCTTAAGTCAACACTTCACTTTCATGAGTCGACACTTGCACTATGAGTCAACACTTGCTGAAACTTTCTGAATTTCAATTGAAACTCTGCTAAATCTTCTTTAAACTTGACTCTTAAGTCCTTTCAAGCCATCCTTATATACTTAAGTCCATTAATCTTGAATGTTTCATCCATAAAGAGGGCTTCTCCAACTTTTTGACAAGCAATCCAATTTACTAACCTGATGAGTACCTTTTCTGATGAAACACACTTCAACAACTAGTTAGTACTCAAATATACTTAAATATTTTGTTAATCATCAAAATCAATACATGAGTCAACAATAAGTCTAAGAACATCCTGAGATGCTTCCACCTTGTTCGAGAAATCATTGAAAGAAATGATGTGGTGGTAGAATGAGTTGATATAAAGAATAACATAGCAAACCCATTCACTAACGCACTTCCTCTACAGCAGTTAGATCACCATCTAGATTGTATATGTATTAAATACAAGGGCGATTAGCTTTAGTGCAAATGAAAGACTGAAAGAATTATATCCTAAAAGCCAATCACAGTTATTGTATCAGTGGCATTTTTGTATTCTCTTAACTCAAGATTGATATTAATAAAGGCAATATTATATTCATCATATGCTATATCTTGTATTTAAGTTATAATATTATGATGAACCCTATAGATTAGGGCAATGGTTTTAGGATTACAGGGATAACAATGAGACCTAAAACTTATAAATCCTAATCTAGAATATTTCTAGTCATAGGATCATCGATTCGGGGATCGTTGAATCCGAATAGACTAGCACATCCTATGTATGCTCGATGGAGAGGGTGGTTGATCTCATAACCACTTATGTAGTGATACTAATACAAGGAATTTCGGTGCTCATTAGGTTATGAGTTCACTGAGTTAATCCGATAAAAGAACATCTAATGGAAGTATTACTTACTTGTCAAAAAGATTATTCTCTTACTAGGAGTTATGCATGGAATCCATAGACCTGAGATCACCATAGTATCTTGTGCACATGAACCCATGTTTTGGTGCATACTCATTCATGATAATTAAGTCATGTACGTGACACTTTTGGACATGATGGATTGTATATGAAGGATGTGAGTGGATCAACAAGAAGTCGATCACTCCTAGTAAGAGGAGGGCTGATCATATGTAATCTCTTCGATTGTTGACTCAAAAAGTCTTTGATCAAAGCAGGATGAGATTAGAAAGGATTTCTAATCTTTCATCAATCGAGTCTTCATTATCGAATTGAGATTCGAAAGGATTAAGTGCTAGAGTTTGACAATTCTCTATACCCATCACTTGTTTGGGATAAAGGAAGATCAAAGGATTAAATTATATAGTAACTTTCCACTAAAGGGTATTTTAGTAATTTTATCAAATTCTTCATCTTCTGGGTAGGCATGATAAATTACTAGATATAAATTATATCTTGTAGATTTTCCTGAATCAAATTGGATGGATTCATGAGTCAATTTGGAAATTGGTTCAAATTGGCTAACTTGGGTAAGATCGATTTGACCTAATTGAGTCAATCGATTTTGATTGGATCGAAATAAGTTAGACCTAGACCTATTACTAGCTAGATGTGGAGCCCAAAGGGTCATACATTCTAGGAAATTAGTCAAGGAAGTCAATTGTATTTTTATTAGCATCATAGGATCCTAATTGGCTAGCTAATTAACATACTAGCATATGTTGGGTAGCTTAACTCCTAACCTAATTAGATTGGGTTTAAATGCTTGCTATTTAGGCTAACCAATTTGAGTTGGACTTAAATTGTGTTGAGCCTTAAGTGGGGCAGCCAAATTGGGATTTGCCTTAATTTACCAAGCCTTATCCATTACTTAAACTAAGAGTCCCAAGGGCATGGAACTCTTGGTGCCATTTTGGCGTATGCACAAATAAAGGGGTGTAGAAGGACCGAGAGTCCTTTTACAAATTAATCACCTTTTAGGTGATAAGGCTTAGCCCTTATCCTATCTAATGGACATCCATTTGGCTAGAATTGATTGGTCAAATCATGTAATAAAGGGTATAATTTGGTGAAGGGACACGATGCTTAATATATAAATACGGTGCATGGATAAGATAAACCTCTTTATTTGATATTCTTAGTGGGGTGTGGGACCTTGTCTTAAATATGAAGTTAAGAGATTAATTATCAAATTTTACTGTAGAGTTGTGAAAAGCAACTCTTGGTGCATATAATTAGTGAAACAGTGTTTCACTTTACACCTTTCTACCAAGGGACTCTTTTTGATTAAAGGGTCTTATCTAATATGTTAAATATCAGATAAGGGGCTGATGGAAAGGTGTATCAGGAATCTACTCTCTTCCTATTTAAAGGCTTTGGTGAATGAAGCCAAGATATCAAAAAGTTGTCGTGATAATTCTCTTCCTTCTCTTGTTAGGACAAGTTTATTATTTTAAGACAAGTCCACCATTTTAAGACAAGAGCTTAGGAAGAGAATTTGAAAGGATAATAGAATAGTAAGAGAGTATTCAGAGAGGTACTAAACTATTCTTCGAAAGGGAAAAAGGTCCTAGAGGGGAAAAAGTCTACAGAAGGAATAAAAGTTCCTGGAAGGAGTCAAGCAAGCAAGAGGAGGGCTTCCTTGGTCGGGTTCCTATGTGGATCACCTCTGGAGGATATATACTTGTGTGTTTTATAAAAATTAAAGAGTATAGCATACCAGGTATTCCTCTACAATCCTAAATTATGAGTTATTAGTTGTCATGGTCAAGCAATTATTTGGTCTAGGGTTTTGGCCGATTAGGGTTTCAATAATGAAAATTTTGAAACTCTGCCTTTTGCTGCATCATCCTGAAACCCTACATATACAACAAATAGTTATGAGTTCAAGGGTAAAAAATTTTTCTTTCCAATTGCAACCCATGCAACTCTCAACATGACAACTACCTTTAAGACACTTACAACCTTGTGTTTATACAACAAACTATAATGTCTTAGTTTAGTTAGACCCTTCATTTCCATACAGTCATGATTGAATAATGTTACCCTTGTATTATACAACAAAGCAATACCATCAATCATGCTATAAAGTATTAGATGTATCCAGACGAATTTTACATCAAACCCTATAATAGACCTTGTGTTACACAACAAACCTACTATAGTTTTGACATATATTTGGCTTAGTGTGAAGGAAGGCAATTAGTAATATTTTAATCAATTAGCATTTCCAAATTAAGGTCTAAATCAATCGAATTGGTGAGGTAAGTGGGAGAGAGGTGGGAGGCCCCCCGCGCTTGCCTTAGATACCAAAAATTTTTGGCCAGGTAAGCAACAGACCCAATTAAAAAACCATGTTCTCTTTACCTTTCCAGAACCACTTTCCAAAATACCAATTGATCAATCAAACCCTAAATAGATTTGTACTATAATTATATAACACTACGACTAATATAATTTTTAAAGAGGACTTTTATGGTACCATGCACATCCTATTACTATAAACTTTCTAACAAGCATACAACAACATCATATGTGCCAAGTGTGTCATCATTCTAGGATTACCTTATAATATAGAAGAATCTACCACTATGTTAGGACAACCTTATTTTAGAATGATGACTGAATAGTCTAAACATATCTATGTTGATAAGGGTTTAAGTGAAACCCTAATCAATGGCATATATCAACAATCGTATGCTACAACTATCATATAGATATAATTAGATAGCATATAATCATTCAGATATTTAATTGACTATTAATTGAATGAATCAAGGTACTTCTGATACCACTATTAGGTTCAGAAGTGCAGTGGAAGACCGGATTTCAAAATTTTAAACCTAGAAATCCTAGTCAACCAAAACCCTAGACCCAAGACTCCCTTGATTATATCAATTAATATAATAAATATTTTGGAAATAAAATGTTGCCCAGTGATGATGCAATCCAAGAGGGGGGATGAATTGGGTTTTAAAAATTATTTGAACTATTTCAATGGATATGTGCTAATTGCAATTAAATGCTTATATTTTGCCAAAGTGTTTGTGTGCTTAATGAAAATATGCAATGGAATTAACAAAGTAAAAGCAAGAGTAAATAAATAATAAATAAGAGCAATCACAAATACAAGAATATATAGTGGTTTTGTGCACTCCAAGGCATCTACATCCACTCCCCATGATTTCCTTGGGTATTTCACCATAATCACTAAGATTACAATTGATTAGTTTTCCAGGCTTACTAATCAAAACCCAACTTATTTTCTTGAGCTCATAAGTCAAAATCCCTTGTTGGTTTTATAACTTAGGCTAACCAATAACCTCTGATGGTTTTATGGGCTCACCAACAACCTATGTTAGTTTTACACAAAGGCTAACTAACAACCTCTTTGGTTTTCCAAGGCTCACCAAAAATCTTGATACAATAATGTAAGAATGAAAGTAAAGAAAACAATAAAGCTTTCTAAAATAAAGCAAGTATTTCTTTGAAGCCTTTGGATGATGTTGAAGAAGCTTATCTTCAATTTGTTGAAACTTTTGAATGAAGCTTGATGTTGTAGACTTGGATCAACTCTCTTATCTTTGGAAGCTTGAAGGCTTGAACCACTCAACTCTTGAATCCTTGAAGGATATTCAATGATCTCACCAAAGAATTGCTTCCTCTTTGATTTTTGGTGTTTATATAGCTCTCCAAACCATAGATGAATATTTATGACCGTTGGAGATGAAGAACTAGCCGTTTGAAGCAAGTTGGAATTAATTCTGTACTTCTGAAAAACTAGCCGTTACTCCAAGGTCGAACTTGAATCTGGTATGTCGACACTTGATTTTTCTGACTCAACACTTGGGTCAGCTCAAGGCAAAAACTCTGGAATGACACAGTTATGTATTTTTCTTGTTCTTAGACCTTGAGTCGACACTTTGACATCTTCATGAGTCGACATTTGAGAGTGCTAGTGCTAAAACTTGCTGAAACTTTTTCAAAATCAAACTTTAAGTCCTTCAAAGTCTTCCTTATGTTCTAAAGTCCTTATAACTTGAAACTCCATGAATTTGAAGGCTTCTTCAATTGAAATACAAGCATTTTGTTCTTTCAATTGATATGAGTACTTAATCTAATAACCACACTAAAACACATAATTAGTACTCATATATACTTAAGTATTTTGTCAATCATCAAAATCAAGACTAGAGTCAACATAGAAGAATACCTATAATACTAATATTCTTTTCTTTCCACTAGGCACTCAAGTATATGCCCTCCAAAGGTGATCCACACAAGAACCGAACCAAGGAAGCACTCCTTTTTGCTTTCTTGACTCCTTTCGATAGCTTTTCTTCTTTCTGCAGTCTTTTCTTCCTTCTAGGACCTTCTCCCTTTCGAAGAGTAGCTTAGTACCTCACCAAAAACTCTCTTACTATCCTATTATCCTTTAAAATTCTCTTCCTAAGTTGTTGTCTTAAAATTGTGCACTTGTCTTAAAATAATATACTTGTCCTCATAAGAGAAGGAAGAGAATTATCAAGATAACTTTCAGATACCTTAGCTTCAATCATCGAAGCCTTTAAATAGGAAGAGAGTAGGCACCTGCACCTTTTCATCAACCTCTTATCTGATATTTAATATATCAAATAAGATCCTTTAATTAGAAAGAGTCTCTTGGTAAAATGGTGCAAAGTGATAGTCGTTTCACTAATTATTGGTGCCAAGAGTTGCTTATTGCAACTTTTAAAGAAAATATGATAATTAATTTAAAATCTTAGATTTAAGACATGGTCTCACATCCCAGTAAGCATATCAAGTAGGGAGCTTATCTGGAAAAAAAGAGATTAACAGGTAGAAGGACTCTATCCATGTGCCATATACATGAAGCATTATGTCCCTTCATTATTCACTCCCTTCTTACATTAATCGACTGGCCAATTCCAGTCAATTTTGGTGTCCAATGGATAAGATAGGGGCTAAACCTTATCATATAAAAGGTGATTAATTTGGAAGGCTCTTGGTCCTTCTGTGCCCCTTTTCTTATGCGCACACCAATATGACACCAAGAGTCCCAGGCCCTAGGGACTCTTGGTTTAATTAATGGATAAAGGCTGATAAATTAGGATAAATGATAATTTGGCTACCCTAATTAAGACTCAACCCAATTTAAATTCCACACAAATTGGTTAGCCCAAATAATAAGTATTTAAACCCAGTCTAATGAGGTTAGGAGTTAGGCTAGCCAACATATGCTAGTATATTAATTAGCTAGCAAATTAGGATTTTATGACCCTAATAAAAATACAAATGACTTTTTTGATCAATTCCTTAATATGTGTGACCCTCTAGGATTCTTATCTAGCTAGTAATAGGTCTAGGTTCATGTCGATTTGATTTGATTAAAAATCAACTATTCGAATTAGGTCAAATCGAGCTAACCCTAGCTACCAATTTGAACCATCTTTCAAATTGACTTATGAATTCAATCAATTTGATTCATGATAACCTACAAGACATGATTGATATCTAGAAATATATTATGCCTATCCAAAAGATGAAGAATTTGGTAGAAATTATCAAAATACCCTTTAGTGGCAAGTTATCATGTAATTCAATCCTTCGATCTTCCTTTATCCCGAATAAGTAATGGATATGGAAAATTATCAAACCCTCACACTTTATTCATTCAAACTTCAAATCACTATTGAAGACTTGATCGATATAAAATTAGAAATTCTTTTCTAATTTTATCTTACTTTGATCAAAGACTTCTTGAGTCATCATTCAATGAGATTACATAGGATAAATACTTTCCTTAATAGGAGTGATTGATTTCTTGTTGGCCTACTCATAACCTTCATACATAATTCACCATATCCATGAACACCCCATACATGAATACTGAGTCAGGAATGAGTATGAAACAAAATATGGATTAATGGGTATAAGATACCATGGTGGTCTTAGATCTAAGGATTACTTACATAACTTCCACTAAGAGAATCATCTTTTGACAAGTAAGACTTCCATAAGATGTTCTCATAATGGATCAATTCAGTGAACTCATATCCTAATGAATATCCACATTCTTGTATTAGTATCCCTACATAAGTGGTCATAAGACCAACCACTATTTTCATTAAGCATACATAGGATGTGCTAGTCTTTTCAAAAATATCGATCCCTAATTCGATGCTCCTATGACTAGGAAGATTTTATATTAAAATTTATAAGATCTTAGGTCTCACTATTATGAACTCCATCATAACCCTATAATTATTGCCCTAATTTATGGGATTCATCATAATCTTAAAATAACAAAGTATAAGACATAGCATATGATAAAACAAAATGCCTTTTATTAATATCAAACTTGAGTCGGGAGAATTTTATAGATAAGCTTTTATTTCATAAGAAATATGATTAGCTTTTTGGGCACTATTCTTTCACCGAATGTGTGCCAACCCCAAGGTGAAAGTGGCTGAGATCGAAGGAACCGCTAACCCCTCATCTACTTAAAGCATGCCTTTTCTTTTCTTTTTTTTGATGATGTAAATCTCATCGACCTGTCTTGTAAGATGGCCACCTTTGTAAAACCTTTGGGTTCCTTTTCTTGCATTATCAATGAAATAATTTTCAATTTTTTAGCTAAGTATGGTGGTTCAGTCTGCATAGTTGTAAATGCTTTCAGGTATTATGCTCAATATGGAATTAAGAACTTACTAGCCCTTGGTAAAGGCCTGAAGCCACTATTGTCATGCTGCGAGCATGGCACAACTTCTTTGGTAAAACATAACACCCCCTCTACATTTAGGCTATGGCATATGCTACAGTATAGGTGAACTTTTGTTGGGAATGAATTATTCCATACCAGATGTTCGTTGGTCTAGGGACTTCTTACTATGGGGCTTGAAATGATTTGGCATGGATTTGACAGGGAAGTTGGGCACATCCTATATCATTTTCATTCGATTGTTGATCCATTGACACTGTCATGATTCCTGAGTTAAGACCATATGGTTGGGCATTTGATTATAGGCTCTCTAGGGCCAAGTAGAAGATTTGGGTATTGGTGTCCAGGTGCTCGCTGACACTAGCTTGGCTTGAGGTACGTGGGAGTTAGGCATTATGCCAAAGACTTCTCAATGCTGGCCTAGCCAAAGGCTTTCAAGCATTGATTCTTTCTATCCTAGTCAAAGACTTTCAGGAGTTGATTCTTCCTATCCTGGTCAAAGACTTTCAGGAGTTAAGCATCAGGTTAAAGGCTTTCTAATACTAGCTCGGTCAAAGGCTTTCAGGCATTGATCCTTTCTATCCCGGTTAAAGGCTTTCAGGAGTTGAGCATTAGGCCATAAGCTTTTAATGCTAGCCTGACCAAAGGCTTTCAGGTATTGATTCTTTCTATCCTAGCCAAAGATTTTTGAAAGTTGAGAGTCAAGTCAAAGGCTTTATAATGCTGGCTTGGCCAAAGGCTTTTGGGTGTTATCCTTCCTGTTATAGCCAAAGGCTTTTAGGACTCAAGCATCAAGCTATAGGCTTTCTAATGCTAACCCACCTAAAGGTTTTTGGGCATTGATTCTTCCTATCCTAACCAAAGGCTTTCAAGAGTTAAGCATCAAGCCAAAGGCTTTCCAACTTTTGCTTGGCTAAAGACTTTCAGGTATTGATTCTATCTATCATGACCAAAGGCTTTCGAGAGTTGTGCATCGGCTAAAGGCTTTCGAGATATGTGCATCAGCGAAAGGCTTTCCAATGCTGTCCCAACCAAAGGCTTTCAAGAATTGATTCTTCCTATCCTGACCAAAGGCTTTCAAGAGTTAAGTGTCAAGCCAAAAGCTTTCCAATTCTAGCCTAGTCAAAGGCTTTTAGGAGTTGATTCTTTGTATCCTGGCTAAAAGCTTTCAAGAGTTAAGCATCAAGCCAAAGTCTTTCCAACACTGGCCTGACCAAAGGCTTTCGAGAATTGATTCTTCCTATCCTGGTCAAAGGCTTTTGGAAGTTGAGTGTCAAGCCAAAGGCTTTCTAATGGTAGCCTAACCAAAGGCTTTTGAGTACTGATTCTTTCTATCATGACCAAAGGTTTTTGGGAGTTGAGCTTTAGACCAAAGACTTTTTAATGCTAGCTTAGCCAAAGGCTTTCAAGTATTGATTCTTCTTATCCCAGCCAAAGGCTTTCAAGAGTTGAGTTTCAAGCCAATGGTTTTTCAATACTGGCCTAATCAAAGGCTTTTGGGCATTGATTCTTCCTATCCTAACCAAAGGCTTTCAGGAGTTAAGCATAGGCCAAAAGCTTTCCAACACTAGCCCAATCAAAGGCTTTCAAACACTAACCTACCTAGAGGCTTTCAGGCATTAATCTGTCCTATCTCGACCAAAGGTTTTCAGGAGTTGAGCATCAGGCCAAAGGCTTTCCAATGCTAACCCGATCAAAAGGTTTTAGGCATTGTTCCTTCTTATTCTTGCCAAAGAATTTTGAGAGTTGAGTGTTAGGCCAAAGGCTTTTCAATACTAGTTTGACCAATTTCAGATATTGATCCTTCTTATCCCATCCAAAGGCTTTCGAGAGCTGAGTGTTAGGCCAAAGGTTTTTCAATGCTAGCCTGATCAAAGGATTTCGGGCATTGATTCTTCCTATCCTGGCCAAAGACTTTCAAAAATTGAGCGTTAGGCCAAAGGCATTCCAATGCTGGCCTGGCCAAAGGCTTTCTGGTATTGATTCTTCTTGTCTAAGCTAAAGGCTTTCTAGAGTTAAGCTTCAAGCTAAAGGCTTTCCAATGCTAGTTTGGCCAAAGGATTTTGGGTGTTGATTCTTCTTATTCTAGCCAAAGGCTTTCAATAGTTGAGCAACGGGTCAAAGGCATTCCAATGCTAGCCCGGCCAAAAGGCTTTCAGGTGTTAATTCTTCCTGTCCTAGCCGCAGGCTTTCAAAAGTTGAGCATCAGGCCAAAGACATTCTAATGTTGGCCTGGACAAAGGCTTTCGAGATATCTTGCCTTAGGTATTTTAAGCTCTTTTGGTAGAACCCTATATGCTTAGAAACTGGGGGTACAATTTAAAATAATATCAAATCCAAAGAATTCTAGCTTTTTCTCGAGCCAAGAGCATGCGTATGGCATTACTCGATAAGGAATCCTACAAGATTCTCAAGCTTACTTCCATGGTGAGGAAAATGAATTTTTGTCCCAAAAATCTACTGCATCTATTTTTCTTTCTGGGGACTTTTAATGGCAAGAGGGCCACATGGTGACCGTCGGTTGGCCACTAGGTTGGCCAACCTTTGTTTGAATCTCCTATAAATAGGGGACCTGAGATCTCATCTTCCAATCACCTTTGCTAGTTCCTTCTAGCTCTAGTAGAGGAGTTCCACTAACCTTTTCCAATGGTGTCTTTGGCCGTGGGTACTAACATCGAAGATGTATAATTTTTTTCCCAAATGGGCAAGCATGCCTAGTGAATGATGCCTAAGTGAAGCTATCATCATGGCAAGGAGGTGCCTTAATGTGGGATGAATTAGCATGCAAGGGAATTTTCATGGATTCAGCATTAAGTTAACATTTTAATTCCAAAATTTCAAGTCAAATAGACAAAAGGGTGATCCTAAAGAAATTCTAGACCGCAAGCATGCAAAAAAGATACTCAAAGAGATAAAAATAGGATAGCCAGGGCTAAGAAACCCCGGTAGGGCTAGCTTTTCTGCAATATCAAAATCTAGAGGGCTAAGGGGTGTGTAGCTGGCAATGTTTGCTGCTGCTTCCACAAAGGGATCACTCCCTGCTCCCGGATGCGACCTGGAAGGTCAAGCCAAAAACCCATGGATCCGTCGGCTTTTTATCTGCTGACCCGACGGCTAGGAAAATGGACTCTGATTCATGTGAAACTTGAGGGATTTGTAAAACACCAAACAAGGAGTTAGATATAATGGGAAACTTGCTGGACTGATAAAGGAACAAAAGAAAGAGAGATAGGATGGGATGGCTGGAAGATGGCTTGAAGAAGGTGGGCATCCAAGGTTGATGAAGGTTGGATAGGAAGGGCCTCACACTCCTCGATGCTCAAAGATCAAAGGCAAATGGGTCTCTCACCCACTCTCTCATGGAGGTCGATGCACAAAGGCAAAAGCAATGATAATAACAAAACTCTTAACTTTTCATTAATCATAACATTACATAACATTAGAGATAGGGCTTTTATATAGACTTACAAAACTTGGTCCCTAAGTAAGGGTATACATAAAAACTCATAGATATCCTTTTCCCACACAAAACCACGTTGAAATACAAAGAATAAAATTCCTAAAGTCCCTCGCCTATGCAACTACTATGGGCGGCCAAGAGTGGTGATAATAAGGGGGCGGCAACCATGTGGAGATGACCATAGCAGGGGCACCAATTAGGGTTTCTCATGGGCATTAGGTATCCCATTACACTCCAAGCTGCTTTCCAAGGTTCCAGGGTCTTCAAATTTGGTTGCTTGGTCTTCCTTTCTGGTAAAGATGAGGTGGAGATGTCCAGAAGGTCTTCAAGGTGGCTCTAGGGTCTTCATGCTCTTCAAAATTGGTGCACACATGTGGATGATTGGACTCTATGCATTGATGGATGCATCAGGCTGGCTGGGGTCTATAATTGGCTTGAGTTTTTTTCTTACAAGGCTGGACTTGACTCGATACAAGACTTGGACCAAATCATAGGACTCAAATTGACACAAGACCCAAATGACAAAACAAGACCAAAATGACAAAAAGCTCACAATGAGCTGACTTGATCGACTAAGCTCAATTGAGTTGAACATAACCCAAAACTCAACTCAAAAAATCCTAATGGTAGGAGTCGACTCTAAATACAAGACTCGGATATAACAAGGATCAAACATAGAACTCAAGGACCCAAAACATGACTCAAATGGATTTACTTGAGCTTAATTAAGCTAAACCCTAATTACAGGACTTCAAATGACTCAACTGACTCAAGCCCTAATTACAAGACTCAAAGGGCTAACATGACTTGATTTTTTGCAAAATTAAAAATTGGTTAAGGGACTGAAAGATCTCAAAATTCAGGGACCCATAGTGAACTAGCGTTGATCCTGATGTCCCCATCAATTCTCCCAGGGTGGGAGGAACTCGACCCTATCGAGTAAGGATCAATCTGGTGCAGGTATAAGGGTTGGGTCATGGTGCTGCAGGTCCTCTCAAGGGATCCATGAACATTCAGAGTTCGGTCGGTGTTGCCATCGAACCAAACGATATGGATAGCCTTGGTCCTGGGTCACAATAGCTTGGCCATCCAGGTCACGCTCGATCCATATTCCTCTCCCAGGAAAATTTTATGGACACTCAGCTAAGGTTTCTCTCTTAATAATAGGGTGAGGTCCAAAAATCTCACTGGGTGTCATTGCTGGTGCCCTATGCGCAACTAGGCTCAAGATATTGAAAGTCAAGCTAATGCCAAAATCCAGGGGTAACTTAATCACAAAGGCACTAGGGTCAACTCTCCTTATCACTTGCAAGGGTCCAGCTTCACAGGCATGTAGCTTCTTAATGGCTCCTAGAGGAAACTACTCAGATCTAGACCTAATCTCAACATGATCTCCCTCAGCATACTCTTTGACTCGATATCGGGAATTAGCCATGTTATTATTAGTGTCAAGTGAATGCTAATGTCCTGATGTAGATATTGTGCAGAGATCTGTGTAGGTGTGAATAGTGGGATTAGGCCTAAGGTTCTTTTAGGATCAAAACCAGATAGCACCTCAGTATCTATATTCACTTCATCCCTTATGCTAAGGATGTAGACCCAAAACTCAATCCACCTTTTAGGTTTCAAATTTTAAATTCTCTGGACATCATAAAACCTGAAAGTCCTATGGTATGGGTACAGTAAGTTTTCTAGGGGCAGTAAATATCCCCTTCAAAACTATAGGGCATGAATTGCAGCATGGAAGTCTTTAGGGTAGACATGGTTCAACAGGCTCCTATGCCTAAGAGAAATTGATGGCTAGTCTGTCCTAACCATATATTTGGCACTAAGGTGGTCTACAGGCACTAGTTCTAGAGTAGGCTAGGAATCCATTATAGGTGGCAGGTCATTAGGAAGGTCTTTGGGAAGCTTACCTGAAAAGTCTTCTAAAATAATATCAACTTCCTGGGATTGTTCCTTAGGGATTGGTTCCTAGACCTCCTCACTGGATAATTCTAGAGAACCATCACTCTCATCAACTATATTTGATCCTGGCTCAGTCACTTCTCCAAATTCTTTAGTGGGTTCAAGATCTTTTTCTGTTAGGTCCTCATTGGGTTCACTTTCTTGCTCTAGGCTCAAGTCATAGGTATCTTCTTTAGACTCTTCAATGGGCTTAAGGAGTTTCTTTCCCTAGATTTCCAATGATTTCAACCTCTTCATACTCCTCGATCAGACTTGAGTTAGTCTCATAAAGCTCTTCTTCAGGTTCAACAATGGGTTTAGACTCATCCTCTTCTATCTCTCCTATATGTAAGGCTTTGGTTGGACATTGGCTAGCATAGTGTCCCGGTTTGTGGCATATAAAGCACGTGGTATTGGGACTTCTCTGAACCTCTAGTGACTTGTTCTTATTCTTCTCTAGCTCCTCATCCTGGGGATACCTTAAGTCTTGAATATCAGTGCAATCAATTTGAACTTTAGGGTCCTCACTCCTATCATTTGTGGGAACTCATGGGATACTGGGCTCGGGTCGGCTCAGGTCGAGTCGACTCGGGCTGGGTCGACTCAAGTTGGCTTGGCTAAGACCTGGTCTTGGGTTAGGGGCACTAGTCCTAATGGGCTCAGGTCGGCTAAGGGGTACCTGACTAATATTTGGCTTGCACTCAGGGGTAGTAGGGGTGGGTCGACTAAAGGGTAGTGGACTAATACTAGGTTCATATCTAGGGTACTGATCCTATGGGATTCAGGTTGACTAGGGGAAACCTGACTGGCACTAGGCTGATACCTAGGGGTTATGGGTTCCTTGGGCTCATAGGACATGGGCTCAGACCTATGGGTTATGGATTTATCGGATCTGGGCGCATAGGGGCTAGGTTCGTAGGTTCTGGGTTCACAGGACCTGGGTAGGTACTTTTCTCTATGTTTGCTTTTCATGGCTCTCCAGGTAGTTATGGGTGCTTTCTTCTTCTAGTCTAGCCATTCTCTCAAACTTATCCCAATCTACCTTTGCCTGACAAACTAACTTAGCTTTAGCAAACTTGAACTGATTTCTTTCAGAATAGAAACCCATATTTCTTTCAAAATACAGGTTCATATTCCTTTCCAATTAAGATAATCCTCAAACTCAGGATCACCACCAAATGTAGGTGCTCCTGTGAATTTATAATTGGTTCTCTCTACACAAAGATCTAAGATTGGTATAGGGTGTGGGGTTCTCCTATGGTTAGGCTTCGAGTATGGGTCAGGGTGCTGGGCTCTCCTAGGGTTGGGCTCAACACGGGTCCTATGGGTTGTTTGGTTATTCGATTGGGTTAGTTGGTCGAACTTGTGGTTCATTTGGGTGGTCAATTGGGCAAACTGGTCATTAATGGTCTTCACGAAAGTCTCAAGGGTGGATTCCATGGCTAAGCTAGGTTGAGGTTAGGAATGATGGTAATGGGTTCCAGATCTTGTTGTCATGTAATCAAACACACAAGAGTTATGATGCAATGAAGCATACAAGGGCTAATCATACTAGGGTTTGATAGACCTAGACCCTAAGTAGAGTGGGTCAACTCAACTTACACTCAACTCAACACTTAGTCCTTCCACTGGCCAGGTAAGAGGTGGGGTGGTGGGAGGCTCTCCCTGCTTGTCACAGGATCCTAATTAAGTAACCACCAGTCCGCTTAGGGTGTTTGCCTCTGGACCTCTAGCCTTAGACACCAGTTTCCAGTAATAAGTAGAGGGTTGAGTGCACTAGTTCCCTCACTAGACTCGGACCTGACCTGTTGGTGTCCCTAAATCAATTAGGTTGCTAGTTAATTTTAATTAGGGTTTGGGTATGTATGCAAGGTGGTTGTTTTGGGCCTAGGATAGGTGATGAAATCCTGTCCTGATCTGACAGAGCAAATTGCCCTTAAGATTATGTTAGATGTAGATGATGCACAATCAATGAAACCGTAATGCAATCTAATAACAGAAAATAGAGAATAAAATTTTTTTTTGTCCTTTTATGAGGTGGCAACTTAATGTCAAGTTGGTTAAGTGATCAATCAAAATTGGCATGGGTTGGGTGGGGTTTGGTAGTTAACTAGGTTTAGTCAAGTCAAGTATGCAGGAACAGCAGAAATTAAGATTTTTGGTTCTATTTTTGATGCAGAGGTTATCACGAGTTTTAGAGTAGAAAAATTCTTAAAATATTTCAAAATAGAGGGTTATGTGTGAGGATGATTCCAACCAAATTTTTCCCAAATAAAAATATTATGATGATGCAAACCTAGGGTTTCTAACTGGGTGCAAAAAAAATAGATTTCTAATTAGGGTTTCAGGATGCAGTTTTTTTTTAATTTTTTTTTATTCTAAAAAAATTGGAGAAAATCAAAGTAATTAGGTAAACTAATCATAAATTAATCAGTGCAAATTTCAAAAAAGACAAAATGCCTAAGTTGGTGAAACAGAATTAATCTCAGACCCCTAGTGCTGATGACATGATGCAGAAAATCTAAACTATAATGCAAGAACATGCCCTTATCCTGCTCTAATACCAAATGATGCGGAACTAATTAGCATGCAAGGGAATTTTCGTAGATTCACAACTAAGATAAGATTTTAATTTTTGAATTTCAAGTCAAATAGACAAAAGGGTGATCCAATAGAAATTCTAGACTGCAAGCATGCAGAAAAGACCCTCAAAGATATAAAAGTAGGATCGCCAGGGCTAAGAAACCCTGTTAGGGCTAGATTTTCTACAATATCAAGATCTAAAGGGCTAGGGGGTGTGGACCTAGCAATGTTTTCTACTGCTTCCATGAAGGGATCACTCTTCGCTCCCAGATGTAGCATGAAAGGTCAAGACGAAAACCCGTGGATCCATCGACTTTTTATCCACTGACCCGATGGCTAGGCAAACGGACTCTGATTCACGTGAAACTCGAGGGATCTATAAAACTTCAAATAAGGAGTTATATGTGATGGAAAACTTGCTAGACTGATGAAGAAACAAAGGCAAGAGAGATAGGATGGGGCGGCTGGAAGATGGCTTGAAGAAGGTGGGCATCCACGGTTGATGAAGGTTGGATAGGTAGGGCCTCACACCCCTCGATGCTCAAAGAGCAAAGGCAAATGGGTCTCTCACCTACTCCCTCACGGAGGTCGATGCACAAAGGCAAAGGAAATGATAAGAAGAAAAACTCTCAACTTTTCATTAATCATAACATTACATAACATGAGAGATAAGGACTTTAGATAGACTTACAAAACCTGGTCCCTAAGTAAGGGTATACATGTAAACTCATAGATATCCTTTTCCCACACAAAACCATGTTGAAATACAAGGAATAAAATCCCTAAAGTCCCTCTCCTATGCAACTACTATGGGTGGCCAAGAGTGGTGATAATAAGGGGGCGGCAACCATGTGGAGGTGACCATAGCAGGGGTGCCAATTAGAGTTTCTCATGGGCTTTAGGTGGCCCATTGCACTCCAAGCTACTTTCTAAGGTTCCAGGGTCTTCAAATTCAGTTGCTTGGTCCTCCTTTCTGGTAAAGGTGAGGTGGAGATGTCCAGAAGATCTTCAAGGTGGCTCCAGGGTCTTCATGCTCTTCAAAATTGGTGCACACATGTGGATGATTGGACTTTATGCATTGATGGATGCGTCAGGCTAGCTGGGGTCTATAATTGGCTTGAGTTTTTTTCATACAAGACTGGACTTGACTCAATACCGGACTTGGACCAAATTACAAGACTCAAATTGACACAAGACCCAAAATGACAAAACAAGACCAAAATGACAAAAGGCTCACAATGAGCTGACTTGATCAACTAAGCTCAACTGAGATGAACATAATCCAAAACACGACTCAAAAAAACCTAATGGTATGAGTCAACTCTAAATACAGGACTCAGATATAACAATGTTCAAACATAGAACTCAAGGGCCTAAAACAGGACTCAAATGGGTTCACTTGAGCTTAATTAAGCTAAACCCTAATTATAAGACTTCAAATGACTCAACTGACTCAAGCCCTAATTACAAGACTCAAAGAGCTAACAGAACTCGATTTTTGGGCAAAATTAAAAATTGGTTAAGGGACTGAAAGACTAAAAATTCAGGGACCCATAGTGAACTAGGGTTGATACTGATGTCCCCATTATGCTTGAACTAGGATGGGAGGTGTTGGAAATTGCCAACTACTAGACCATGATGCTGCTACCCTCTTTAGCAAGGGCATGAGACTAGAGGAGGGTATATGCTGCAGCCTCCCTCTTCTGGTCTTCCCTCCTCAGCCAGGTCAATAGACTCTAGGAGCAAGGTGGAAATGGAGGACGCTCTCTAAGAAATCCTGGAACAGATGATGAGTGATTATGGGTCTCTAGGATGTTCTTCTCCCTTTCCTTCTTGTAACAAGTGAGAGCGTTGGTCTACATGAGCTCCCCCTCCTTCACTTGTCAGCGAACCAAAGGGGGCCTTTCATTGGCTTAACACAGCTCATGTAGACCTAGAGTCCAAAACTAGGTGTTCAATCAGGGTGGCAAACTAGCCTATAGTAACCCTATACTCAGCCAGGCAGGTATAAGGGGAGTGTTAGGTCCCTGATTGCCAATCCTAGACACCAATCAGAGACTGGCCAGGTAGGCGGACCAGCACACAAGCCCTTCAGAATTGAATCCCTAAACCACCATTCTAGACACCTAGCACAAAGCACACACAGGTTAGCTTGACACAATGATCTGACACTTAGCCCGGACCCGACCAGTTAGTGTCCCTAGCCCACTAGGGCAAATTAAGTCTAATAACTTTTAAGTTAGGCTTGGGATCGAATGCAGGGGATGTGGTTTTGGGCTAAGGAGAGGTGATCAAATCCTCCCCCCATCTGACATAGCAAGAGTGCCCTTAAAGGTAGATTATGCAATGATGGCAGGTAGATGAGGATGCAAATTAGGGTTTAGATATTTTTGGTATTTTTGGAGAATATGTAATTTTTTTTTATTTATATTTTGGTATTTTCTTAAATAGAAGAAAACTTGCAAATTATGGCATAATATGCAGGAAACATACTAAAAATAAAAGATATGCAAAGAGATGCTAAACAAAACCCTAAAACTTCCAAACTTGTCTTGTTGAAAAAATAGAGTTAAAATTTATAGGTTGTATTTCGGCCTGCAAAAACTGCACAAACCAAAACAAATCTACAAAAATTCTGTAAAATACATTGAATTAAGATGAATCCAGAAAAATGAATTTCAGAATTTTTGGAGCTCTGAACTAGGATAAATAATTAAAATAACAGAGTATATGTGGACTAAAAAATTGCAAAAAACAAGCCCTAATCTAAGCTTTGACACCAAATGATGCAGACTAATATGCATGAAATTATTTTGTATGTTTTATATGTGGGGTTAGGTGATTAATTCCTAAATTTTAGATCAAAATTAGTTGTAGAGAATTATGTATGAAATTTTGAAGTCAAGCATGCAAATTAGAACCTAGAAAAGTAATAAAGAATGATCGTCGGGGCTGAGAAGCCTCGGTTAGGGCAAGTTCTCCTACAATAATATTACTGGAGGAAGAGGGGGTGTATCTGACAATATCTGAAGTGCTCGATGAAGATCACAGTGAAAGGATCTCTCGTTCCTCGATGGATGCGGCCTGGAAAACCGAGCCAAAGACCCGCGGATACCTGGCTTTCTGCTCGGTGGTTCGATTGAGGCTTGGCTGGAGTCGTTGGATTCGTAGGAACTCAGGGACCTGCAAATGACCTGTTAGGTGTTAGAAAACTCAGAGGAGATCAAGAAAACAAGGAAAATAGCAAAGAGAAGAAAGTTTTGGAGGGGGCTGGAAGGATGGTTGGTGACAGGAAGATGGTTGCAAACACTGGGAAGAAGAACTCTTAAATCCCTTTATGCACACAGTAGGGTAATCACACAAAGCAATATAAGAACTCAAGGTTTGTTTCATATCAAAATCATGCTTCATACAAGAGACTAGGGCCCCTTAAATAGACCCTTAACCTTGGGCCCCAAGTAAGGGTACTTTAGACTTTTCATAGGACTCCTTCTCCCTTTCAAACCCTAACTGGGAATACAAGGTAACATAGGTAGAAATCCCTAAAGCACTTGGACTCCCTCTCCTTGTCTTGGTCGGCCAAGGGGGTGACCTTAAGTGGCCGACCAAAAAGAGGGTCACCATAAGAGATGGTGCCCTAATCATCTTCCTGGGCCTGGGCTGGCCCAGTTTGCTTCCGGCTGTTCTAGGGCTTCAGGTTTGTCCTTGTTTTCATTTTCTCCTCCTGGGATCTTCAAGTCTTCAAGATGGGTTGGACTTGGGCTCAACTTCTATGTCTTCAATCAGGTTGGACTTGGTCTTCACTTGTATGATGTGGTCTTGAGTCTTCGATATGCTTGGACAGGACTCAAAAAAATAAAATTAGCTCAACATGAGCTGACTAATACTGAACTGAACTAGCTCAACATGAGCTGACTAATTATAGGACTCAAATAAAAAAACTTAGCTAAACTAAGCTTTATTACAGTGGACTTGAATATCATTTAAGTGATCCACAGAGGGTTGAGAAGCCTCTGCCTTATTCTGGTGCCTTTGGTGTTCGCACCACCCACCTATATTTCATAGAGCACTTATAGAAAAATGTAACTTAGTCGAAATAGGAATGTACATATCTCAGCATTTTGTTATGGAAAGGGATTGTTTTGATATTCTATACACCTAGCATTATGTGCTCGTTACTTGTTTGTTCTCAAGACTTGCGATCATCTGCCCTACTACTAATGACCCGAATCTTTGTTTCATGAATATTGGTGAGAGCTCAATTCCACCCTCGGGGCTTTGGATTCAGTAATTGCTTCAACCTTTTGGATTCTCTACTAATCAAAAAAAATAATTTTCATATACAACTTGTAGAGAGAAGTGTACATCATTAATAATATATTCATAGGTTTATAAAGTTCCAAGATTGAGGCAGGGTTGTGCCATCTAGCTTTGTTAGGCAATAAGTGCTGGGTTGAATGACTTCCTTGTATGGTCCCTCCTAGTTCGAAGAGAGTTTTCCTTGGTGAGTTGGTTGGGAAACTTTAGCTCACCTCTAGAGTAGGCCCCCAACTTTGAAATATTTGTCCCAAACCCATGCATTATGATATCGGGTGATTCTCCTTCAGTAAGCAGCCATCCTTATAGCTGCATGCTCCCAAACTTCTTCTAACAAGTCTACGTTTGCCCTAAGTAATTCAGGATTACTTCTTTCATCAAAACTTTCCACTCTTGGTGATGGGAGTCTGACTTTCAAGGGATGATAGCTTCAGTCCCAAAGATGAGGTTAAAAGGAGTTTCTCTCATTGAAGTTCTCTGTGTGGCCTGGTAGGCCCAGAGGATGTGATATGACTTGTTTGCCCACCATCCTTTTGCTCGATTTAGACATGTCTTTAGTCCTTGCAAGAGAATCTAATTAGCCACTTCAGCCTCCCCATTAGCTTGGCGATGGCTGATAGAAGTAAAACATTGGGTCATGCCCAAGCCTTGATAGAATTCGGTGAGTTTAAAACTATTCAACTATTGGCCATTATCGGTGATGATGGTTTGAGATAGTCCGAAGTAACAAATTGTTGGTTTCTATATGAAATACTTTAGTTTGGCTTTGGTAATCTTGGCAAGTGGTTCAGCCTCTATCCACTTGGTGAAATAATCAACTGCCACAAGCAAGAACTTCCTTCCCCTGGTGGCTAGAGGGAAAGTTCCCAATATATTCATTCACCACTGAGTGAAATGCCATGGTGATAGCCCACGATGTTATCGTTAAGACACCGTAGTTATCAATTTACTTTAACTGACTTCTATATTAAATTAAGAATCTGTAGAAAAGGAAGTTGGGTCGAATCCTTAGGGAAGGCAATATAATGAATGTTGGAAATTCATAATTTAAGAAAAAAAAAAGGTTGAAGCTAGATAAACTGAAACTAAAAGTGTAAAATAAAGGAGAATATGTAGTACTAGGATCTATTATTTAGACCCTAGCATCTACTTGCAATGAAAATAAAAGACAAATTTAAAGATGCAGGAAAATAGACTTTTCATTAATTGAACTTATGATCCTATTACAAGAAAGCAAAATATGCTGGAATAAAAGTAAAAGTAAAGAAGGAACAAAAATTGGAAGGAGGTTGGCGTAGCTTCATCGGGAAGGTGGTCGAAGATCTTCCTTCTTCCTTCATACTACTTGGAGCAAACTGGGCCTGGTTGCTTCCTCTTCTCTAGTTCTTGATCTGGAGGTGATGTCGGTTCAAAGATGGCATAGGGACAACACTTCTCTCCAAGATACCCCACTCTTAGAGATCAACCCTTAACCCAAGTATTGCTATCTATCCTGTACCGTGCCCTCTCTAAGATGATTTTCTCTTAGCACAGGGGTCCTTTAAATAGATCTAGGCTAGGGCTTCCTCCCAATCAAATTTGAACTCAATCAGACCCCAGATTGGCAACATATCATGGAAAATAATCTAGACCATCAGATGTATAGGCTGATGGGGTGTTTGACACTCTTCTTTCTTCTTTGGCCAATGGAGTTCGAACAGGACTCTTGCTTCGATCCCGAACTCTTGCTGGATCTTCAATTCATAGTTCGACTCCTTCTTCCACTGGGATTGGGGCTCGACCTCTTTCTCGATCTGACACGGTGGCGGCGGAGTAGCTGGGGATGGTGGCATTGATGGCCCAACAACAGGGAACCATGGAATAGAGGTTATGCTCGGGGCTTGAGAGATGGTGGTCAGCGGCTTCTCCGGGTTGTGAGGGGATGGCGCTGGTGGTTCGGTGGCGCAGGATGGCGATTACGGTGTGAATGACAGTAGGGTTTATGAAGGATGCATTGAAGATGGTTGCGATAATGGGTCTCCAGTGGTGTTCTGGTGACCGAGCGGCCTCTCTCGACTATGAGGAGGTCCCCAATAGTGAGAGGACGACCATGGGCAATGGCTCGATGCTTTTTTGGCAAAAATCCCCTCCACGGTCCATGGCTTAGAGCCATGGCAGACCAGGCAGGCTTTTATAGACCGAGCGGCGGTCCATGGTGGACTGGCTACTCCAAAAATCATGCAATCCCTTATTGATTTTCAAAATATAATTCTGGGCCCGTCTAAACTCTGATTCATGTGCCGTTTGCACCATTGGGCTCCAAAAATTGAGCACTTTGTATTGACTTTTATATAAAGATGATTTAATCATTAAATTAATATTTTATATATTTATAAAATATAATTATCATATCCCCTAACTTGAACTTTGTTCATCCTCGAGTAAAGCGGATGAATTAGTTATGTATACAAACTCATCCTTGAATTAAAAGTTGACTTAGACATTCCTAAAGATAGCTGATACCTGGCTAGACCATTAAAGAGGTACTTCATTAGATCATTGAGTCAACCCAATTAGTGGTTGAGTGTTGACCATAGAAATCTTTAGAGGTCTTCCTTACTATCTTCCTAACTTACTCTTTAAATCCTCTTACTCGATTGAGTCAGGTTTGTTATCTTTTTATACTTTAGTCCCCTTTTTTTTCCTTCTTCCTTTTTTGCTTTTTTTCTTGAGTCTAGTACAATGTCTTGACCTCTTAAGTATTAGCATCCTTACCTTTTGACATGAACCATAATGCTTACTTAAGCAAAGGGAACCAGTTACTCAGTGGGGTGCCATTGCTTAATAGATCTCTTTATCTTCTCATCTTTTGACATGAACCACAACACTTACTTTGGCAAAGGAGCCCGGTTAATCAATAGAGTGCAAGAAAAGCTGTGAGGTTAGACGGACTCTCTATTTTTTTTTAGGAATTTTCGTATATCTCAACATTTCTACCCCTACTCTCAATGAGTAGATTCTTTATTGAGATAAGAAGGAAGAGAGTTTTGGAATCACTCCTAAAACTTAAATTGGTCAACACCCTACCATTTGTTAATTTTTTTAATGATTTTTCCTTTAATATCTCTAAAACTATCTAGGTCATTAATCAATCATTAATTAGGATGCCTAATTAACTTCAAATTAAAATAAAATTTAGATACAAAACTAATTACTTCTGGTCATACATAAAAACTTAATTAGATTAGTTATTCTCCCCTCTAACTTAATCAACATTGTCCTCAATGAAGAAGGAAAATTAAGGGTGCAATATGTAGAAAGGAATAGGAAAGAATACACCTGGAGTGAATGTGCTTTGGGGGTTGAAGAAGGCTTCATGAGGTCCTAGGATCAAGAATCTTGGCTGCACCATGGGAGAACACTTGATTCACTATGTAAGGTCCATCCCATCTAGATCTTAGTTTTCCAGGAAATAATCGAAGCCTTGAATTAAATAACCATACTTGTTGATTTGGCTTAAAGGTCTTCCTAGAGATGTGTTTATCATGAAAGGCTTTCATTTTCTCCTTATAGGTGCATGAATTTTCATAAGCCTCTCATCTCAGTTCATCCAGTTCACTCAACTATAACATTTGATTAGAACCAGCTTGTTTCAAATCAAAATTTAATTGCTTGATTGCCTAATATGCTTTATGTTCAAGTTCTACCGGAAGATGACATGCTTTTCCATAAATCAGTCTATAGGGAGACATGCCAATAGTGTTCTTATAAGCTATCCTGTAGGCCCATAATGCATCATCTAATCATTCTGACTAGTCTTTATGATCGGCCCTAATAGTCTTTTGCAGGATGTTCTTGATCTCCCTGTTGGATACTTCCACCTGGCCACTAGTTTGGGGGTGGTATGGTGTAGCTACCTTATGTGTGACCCCATATTTGTGTAGTAACATTCGAAACTGGTAGTTCATGAAATGGGTACCTCTGTTAGTAATGATGGCACGTGGAAATCCAAACCAAGAAAAGATATTCTTTTGAACAAATATGATAACTACCTTTTGGTCAATGGTTTGGGTTGCCATTGCCTCAATCCATTTTGAAATATAATCGACGGCCACTAAAATGTATTCAAAACCATTGGAGGGTGGAAAGGGCCCCATGAAATCAATTCCCTGAACATCAAACATTTCAACTACCAAGATGGGGTTTAAAAGCATCATGTCTTTTCTTGAGATATTTCTTAAGGCTTGACATTTGGGACATTCTTGGCTAAAAGTATGGGCATCCTTGAATAATGTGGGCAAGTAAAATCTACTTTGCAATACCTTAGCTGCAGTCTTTCTACTAGAGAAGTGTCCTCTGCAGGCTAGAGTGTGACAAAAATTCAAGATACTCAGTTGTTGATGTGGGACCTAGAGGATGCATGCAAGTGATTTTTTCTTTTTGTTGTTTTATGTTTTTAATAGGTTTACTGATTCTCGAAGTCAAGTGGAGAATAGAACTAGAGATTCTGTAAGAATAAGAAATTTCAAGCATGAAAATATAGCCCCTAAATAAAGATGAGAGAGGACCCCGGGATTGAGAAACCCCAGTAGGACTTAGCTCTAAATCAATACCATACTTAAGAGACTAGGGAGTGCAAACCTCTCAAAGCTCTGAAGCTCCCAATGCCAAGTTCACTCATACTCATGGATGCGGCCTGGAAGATCAAGCCTTCGACCCTACAGATTCGCTGGCTTTTCGTCCGATGGTCCCGAAGGCAAGGAAGACCGACTCCTCTGTCCATGGCACCTGTAGGACCTATGAGCAACCAAGTGAAGGGGTTAAAAAATAGCAAGAAAAGGGTATAAGAAAGTAAGAAGTGATGGGAAAAAGAATTGAGGATGGTGGTCGAGAAGGGCTCTTCTCGTTGGGCATCTAGGTGGATCTTCCAAGGGTGTCTAAGCTTGAAGATGGATTGGTGGCTTGAGAAATAAGAAGGTAACTCAGGGCCTCTCACCCCTCGATGTCCCAAGGGATAAAGGTGCTCTCTCACAGAGTTACTAGTTTAAGAAGACAAGGGCTAAAAGAAGAAGAAACTTCTCAAATTCTCATTTCATCAAAACTTCTTTGCAAGATGGCTAGGGTCCTTTTTATAAGCACCCAAGTTCTCATTTAAATTTGAAAGAAAGGTTACAAGACTTGATTTGGGGGGGAGACAAAGGTGGGTTGTCTTCATGAGTCAAGGGGAGCCCATTTGAAATTTGAAAATTCTCCTTCATGATGCCTTGGCCGACTTTGACTTGGTTTGCTCCTAGGTGGAATGTCTTGATTTAGGGGAGTGAAGAGAGGATGTTGTCTTCAAGAATCAAGGGGCACCCATTTGAAATTTGAATCCTTTCTTCATGACACCTTGGCCTTGGTGGAAATGCTTGATTCAGGGAGGGAAGAGAGGAAGGTTGTCTCCATTTGAATTTTGAACTCCACCTTGGTCGATCATGATCTTTGGAGAGGTTTGATATATAGAGTAAGGTGGGGATGTTGTTGGCTTGGATCAAGGAGAGGTTTAATGGGCATCCACATGTCATTTGAATTTGAATTTTCATCTTATCTTGGCCGCCCAAGGTGCTTAATGAAGTGGCGCCTCCCATGCCATGTGGCATTGATGATGTGGCACTTCATGAGCTGAAGCGGCACCTCTCATGACACATGGCACTGATTATGTGGCACCCTTCATGAGTTGGCACTCCTAACCTGGCATGGAGAGGTGGCTTGACTCATCTTCAATTGGGCTTGACTTGATTGCCCACTTGTGAACCCATCTTCAAACTAGCTTGAGCCCATCTTCAAATTGACTTGAGCTTGGGAACCAATTCAGCTAATTACAGGACCCACTGACACTAACTTGACCAAATTGGCCAAGATACATGACTAAAAGAAAAAAATTGAAACCAATTACATGACTCAAAATTAACTTACTCAGGCTTGAAGCCTTATTACAGGACCTAACAGATTAAAACCCTAATCAGAGATCCATAGAGGGTTGAGGAGCCTCTATCTAATCCTGGTGCCTGCACCAGTTGTTTAGATTCAGGGACACATCTATGAATGATTTGATCAGCACAAATTTGAAAAAGGTCCGGATCTTCCCAGAAATAAACTTGATTTGAGCAAAGAATCTATCCTTTTCATTCTTAAACCAGCCATCAGGAACTTGTCCAACCACTAAATAATTGACTATGTCTGCAAACCAAGGGGCCTTTGTATGTGACACTGCTAGGAGTTGTTCATTAAGAAAAGATTCTTCAATTACTGTTGGTTCAAGATTTTCCACTAGGATTCTAGATAAATGGTCTACTACAACATTTTTTAATCCCTTCTTATCTCGAATCTCAAAATCAAATTCTGTAGCACTAAAATCCATCAAATCATGTGTGGTTTAGCATCTTTCTTTGAGAGCAGGTATCTCAAAGATGAGTGATCCGAATAAACCATGATCTTGG
Source organism: Areca catechu (assembly GCA_021397845.1). NCBI lineage: Eukaryota > Viridiplantae > Streptophyta > Magnoliopsida > Arecales > Arecaceae > Areca > Areca catechu. The sequence continues at coordinate 128,576,662 of CM038052.1, read as the reverse complement.
ACCCTAATAAATAAGATCAAAATTTTTCTAAGGCAAACACTATAGCTAGTAACTCTTTCTCAGTGGTGGTATAATTCTTTTGGGCTTCATTAAGAGTTCTGCTGGCATAATAAATTACTATAGGATTTTGTGTACCCTCTGGCCCAAAACAACTCCTGGCAGAGTTGGAAGCGTCACACATTATCTCAAAAGGTAGTGACCAATTAGGGGTTTGGATGATTGGGGCTTTGGTCACAACTTCTTTTAAAATTCAAAGGCCTTAAGACAGTCTTCATCAAAGTCAAAGGGGATATCCTTAGTGAGTATATTATATAAGGATGGGATATTTTGAAAAGTCTTTGATGAATCGATGATAGAATCCCACATGGCCAAGAAAAGATTGAATTTGTTTGATAGAATCGGGTGAAGTTTACAAATCAATTCGACCTTACCTCTATCAACCTCAATCCCTCTTTCTAATACAATATGTCCTAAAATGATCCCTTCTTGAATCATAAAATGACTTTTTTTCTTGCTTAAAACTAGATTAGCCTCAATGCATCATTTTAATATCTTCTTCAAATTATTGAGGCAACTCTCAAATGATTCTCCAAAGATTGAAAAGTCATCCATAAAAACTCTAAGAAATCTCCCACCATATCCAAGAAAATCAACATCATACACCTTTGAAAGGTTGCAGGTGCATTAAACAATCCAAAGGGCATTCTATGAAAAGCAAAGGTTCCATAGGGATAGGTGAAAGTGGTATTTTCATGGTCTCCTAGATAGATTGCTACTTGATTATATCTAAAGTATCCATTTAAAAAATAGAAATATTTTTGGCCAGCTAGTTTCTCCAAAATTTGGTCAATGAAGGATAAGGGAAAATGGTCTTTGTGGGTGGATGTATTAAGTTTTTTTTAGTTAATACAAACATGCCACCCAGTAGAAATTCTCGTTGGCACTAGATCCCCTTGGTCAGTACGGACAACCGTGAGTCCAGATTTCTTGGGAACAACTTGAGTAGGACTCTCCTAGTGGCTATCAGAGATGGGGTAGATGATACCAGCGTCTAACCATTTAATTACTTCCTTCTTGACCACTTCTTGCATGTTTGGGTTGAGCCGTCTTTGCATTTCTCGGGTTGGTTTGACATTATCCTCTGTATAAATATGGTGCATGCAAATTGATGGACTAATACCTTTCAAGTCAGCAATGGTCCAACCTATGGCCTCTTTATATGTCTTTAGAACATCCATTAATTGATCTTCCTGCTCATGGGTTAGGTTCGAAGCAATGATTACTTCAAGGTTTTATCAGGTCCTAAGAATACATACTTAAGTGATTCAGGCAAAGGTTTCAATTCTAGTTATGGAGGGACCTGAGTCGAAGGATGTAATGGTATAGCTCCTAGATCAGGTAAGGTTTCAGCTATCATTGACCAAGGTCATGAAGGTGATGGGTGAGATGACTCAAGCAGGACATTCACCTCCAAGACATGGGTTTTTTCAAGAAGCTTATTATCATTCATCGAATTGGAGGAAGGATCAGATTCAACCAGTTTATCTATCAGCTCAATCACCGAACAACTTTCCTCCTCTTGAACAAATTTTGAGGCATTAAAATTATAAATTTTCACCTTTTGATCCCTAAAAGAAATGTCCATGGCTCCTGTTTTTCAATTAATATTGGCATTTGTAGTGGCTAGGAATGGACAACCTAAAATTATGGGATTTTGATTTAGCTCCTGGGATGGTTCGATGTCAAGTATCAGAAAGTCAACTGGGAAATAACACTGGTTTACTCTAACTAGTACATCCTCAATCAAACCATGTGGAGTCTTAACAGATCTATCTGCTAGTTGTAGGATGACTGACATAGGTTTTAGTTCTCTTATCTCCTAAATCTAGTAAGGCTCGGTCAAAGGTGATGCCTCTTATAATACAGGAAATCAAAGGAGCACCAGGGTCTTTCATCTTTTGAGGTAATTGGTTTAACAGGACTGCACTTACATCCTCAGATAAAACAATTCTTTTCATACTATGCAGCTCACATTTTTGGGTACAAAGTTCCTTGAGAAATTTAGCATAAGCTAAAACATGCTGAATTACATCAAGAAGTTGTAAATTTATATATACTTGCTTAAACAATTCCATCAATTCCTCATTATGTGCTCCTTGCTTTTTGTGTGAGGTGTCTGCTTCTAAGGCTGAGAGGAATGGAACTCTAGGTTTATATGTATCATGCAACTCATTTGCTCTCTTTTTCCCTTTTTCTTATTCATTCAAATTTGGGCCGACATCAATACCTATGTCGGGCTCAGGTTCTTTCACAAGGTTAGTTTCAGAATGAGCCTCCTCTTCTAAGTTCAGCTTCTGGCTAGCATCAGTACTAGCCTCTCCCACCGTGACTAAGTATGGGTCTCTAAGAATCCTACCACTTCTAAGCTCAGATATTGCTTTGGCATTCTCAAATTGGGGGTTCTTAGGTGGAACATTTAAGTGAAGGTTGGGTGGGTGTTCTTGAGGTTCGCTACTGGTTGGCTTGGCAGTTGACTTGGTTCCCTCCTCATGGTGGACTCAGCTATTTGTCCTATCTGTGCTTCTAGCTTGGCGAATGATTATTGTTAAGCCATTATTAATTGTTGGAGTTGATTAAACCTATCATCGGCTAGATTGGTCTGTTGAGGAGGTTGGTATAATGGCTGATTATGATAGGATGGCTGTGTAAGATGACTAGTTGACTAGACTAACCTCTATTATAGGCATAGTTTTGGTATTAGGGTCTATTTTGAAAGTTCTGCACATGAGGAGTTTGGGTCGGACCCTAAGTCTATAGGGTCTTCCAAGAAAATTTGGGATGGCTCCTCTAACCTGGGTTATATATATTGAGAATTGGTCATTAACTGGTTTGGAGTAACCTTGGGTGGCTTGGACTTGTTCTTGGATGAATGGTGGTAACAATGCAACCATAGGACATTCATTCAATGATGGGTTGGGCTGGCATAGATAGAACAGATTTCCTAATGATTAGAAGGTGACGGGTATTGTGCAGGAGACTATTGATCGAGTACTAGGACTTGATCTATTTTATGGACAAGGAGGTCGACTATATCTAATCTCTGGGCTATCAGGTTCAAGTCAATATTAGGAGTAGGATCCGACTATTTTATTTTGTAAACTCCTGCCCACTTTTGATTAGGGATTGATCTTTCATAGAAGATAATGAAGCATGGTTAATTGAATTTTCACTTAGGATCTCAAAAAGGGCATAGGCTTCATCCTCACTCTTGCTTATGAATGCACCTCCACAAGATGCATCCACCATCTATCTATACTGGTCTCCTAGACCCTCATAGAAGGCTTGGACAATTTGCCACTTAGATAGTCCATGGGGTGGACATTTTCTAAGAAGTTCCTTGAGTCTTTTCTATGATTCATGAATTAATTCTCCTAGGAGTTGAGCAAATCCAGTGATAGCTCACCTGATGGTATTGGTCCTACCTATGGGATAGAATTTCTTAAGGAATTCATGTTGCATCTCATTCTAACTTTGAATTGGTCTCCCTGTTGTGCCAAGCCAGTACTTGGCTTTATCCTTAAGTGAGAAGGGGAATAGGGTCAACTAAGTGCATCAGTGGTAAAATCTTGGATCCTCATCGTAGAGCAAATTTCTAAAAATTCATCTCAATATTTGTAAGGGTCTTCATTGGTGTTCCCATAGAAAGATGGGAGCATCTGGATGGTGGTGGACTTGATCTCATAGTTTCTGGCAAGTATATTGGGTAGGTGGATACAACTTGACGGATTGTAGGTAGTAGGAATGAAGTACTCTTTCGTCTGCCTAGGTGGTTCTTCAAGGTTTTCAACCATTTGATTATCTGGCTTGATATGGATCAGTGTTCAATTTCAAGGTTGGGTTGACCAAGTCAGGAAATAAAGATCTCCTACCGTTCATGTACTAGTGTAACCCTAATATGCAACACAAATTTTTTTAAAGGTTTTTTTTAATAAAAAAATAGAAGAGAAAGGAGGTCTAAGAAGAAAATCCTAAGAGTCCTTAAGCTAAGAGGATAAAGAAGAGTTAGTTTTTTTTTTATTTTTTTTGTGAATTTCAAACACTTGTCACATAGATTCCTATACTAAGTTGTCTAATTCTAGACAGCTCCTAACTTCCAAGACAGTCTTGGAGCTTTCCAAGTCAAAGATTAACTAACCAGCTAGCCAGTAAGGATAAGATTGGTGGGGGTCCCCCCATTGCTTTCCTTAGACACCAATTAAAATTGACTATGTCAGACAACAGAACCAATTAAAAATCACATTTCTTCAAAGCTACATCATCCTTGAACCCCTTTCCTAGACACCAGCTAATCAGCTAATCTTGACCCGGTCCAACTCTTTCGGGTGCCATGTCCTATTGAGCTCGAGTTCCTTTAGGGCTGACGTCTAATTAATTAATTAGTAGGTTCGGTATGCTGAATGCTGGGTGGTGGTTTGTGGCTAAGGATGATTAAATCCCCACCTTATCTTGTTTATGGATTATGCCCTTAAGATAGTTTATAAAATATGAATGCAAAATAGGAAGGTGTCGCAAACAAGTAATAAGTTTTTAAGTTTTAGTTAGTTCCTCTATTTTAGTTAAGTATTATGAGATATTTTTGTTTTCTTTTTATGTAGTGTTATTTCAAGCAAGAAAGATAAAATGGTAGCTTTTAATCTTGATTAATTAGGTATGAAACTAAAATTAGGTTTAGCAAGTAAAGAACTATTAGGTTTTGTAATTAAGGAATGAAATCAAATTAGAATTTAAGGTAATTAATTAAAAGTTAAGTAATTTTTTTAATAATTTTAGAAAAAAATAAACCAAAAAAGATTTTTTTCTTTTATGCTAATTTGAAAAGAAGGGAGCAATAGTAAAGTAGGAAATAAACCTAAAAGGGATTTTTTTTAGGTTATATGAAAAGAAGAAAAGATAATTAGAGGTTACTAATAAAAAAGGAAATTAGAGGTTAGGATTGATCGCACCAGAATGATAGATAACCCCTTTTTTTTCTTTTTTCTTTTTCTTCTTTTTTTTTGATCTACAAGAAACAAGAAAACTAGTAAATTAGATTTACAAAAAAAAAATCAAAGAGATCAAAACTATTGCATTCGTGCCCTTCCCAGCAATGATGCCAAAACATGATAGCCCATGATATTATCGTTAAGACACCATGGTTATTAGTTACTTTAACCGACTTCTATATTAAATTAAGAATTTGTAGAAAAGGAGTCAGGTCGAATCCTCAGGGAGGCAGTATATTGAATGTTTGAAATCCTTAATTTAAAAAATTAAAAGGTTGAAGCTAGATAAACTAAAATTAAAAGTGTAAAATAAGGAGAATATGTGGTACTAGGATTTATTATTTAGACCCTAGCATCTACTTGCAATGAAAATAAAAGACACAAATTTAAAGATGTAGGAATATAATTTTTCATTAATTGAACTTATGATCCTATTACAAGAAAGCAAAATATGCTAGAATAAAAGTAAAAGTAAAGAAGGAACAAAGATTGGAAGGAGGACGGCGCAGCTTCGTCAGGAAGGCGGTCGAAGATCTTCCTTCTTCCTTCATACTCCTTGGAGCAAACTGGGCTTGGCTGCTTCCTCTTCTCTAGTTCTTGATCTGGAGGTGATGTCAACTCAAAGATGGCATAGGGACATCACTTCTCTCCAAGATACCCCACTCTTAGAGATCAACCTTTAACCCATGTACTGCTCTTTACCCTATACCATGCCCTCTCTAAGATGATTTTCTTTTAGCATAGGGGTCCTTTAAATAGATCTGGGCTAAGGCTTCCTTCCAGTCAAATTTGAACTCAATCAGACCCTAAATCGCTAGAATATCATGGAAAATAATCTGGACTACCTGATGTATAGGATGATGGGGTGTTCGACACTCTTCATTCTTCTCTGGCCAATGGAGTCCGAATAGGACTCTTGCTTTAATCCCGGACTCTCGCTGGATCTCCGATTCGAAGTCCAACTCCTTCCACTGGGATTGGTACTCGACCTCTTTCCCAATCTTACACGGAGGTGGCAGCGGTGGTGAAGCAGCTAGGCATGGTGGTGTTGATGGCACAACAACAAGGAACCATGGAATAGAGGCTATGCTTGGGGCTTGGGAGATGGTTGTCAGCGGCTTCTCCTAGCTATGAGGGGGTGGTACTGGTGGTCCGGTGGCGACAGGATGTTGATTACGGTGTGAACGGTGGTGGGGGCTACAAAGGATGCTTTGAAGATAGTGGCGATAATGGGTCTCTAGCAGCGTTCTAGTGGCCGAGCTGCCTCTCCCGATCGTGAGGAGGTTCCCAACAATGAAAGGACGGCCATGGATGGAATCTCGATGCTTTTCTAGTGAAAATCCCCTCCATGGTCCATGGGTCAAAGCCATGGACCATAAGCCATGGTGGATCGTGGACCAAGCGGGCTTCTATAGACCGAGCAGCTAGTCCATGGTCGACCGGCTGCTCCAATAATCATGCAATCCTTTATTGATTTTCAAAATATAATTCTGGGCATGTTTGGACTCTAATTCATGTGTCGTTTGTACCATTGGGCTCCAAAAATTGAGCTCTTTGTAATGATAGTCTTCTTTCCTATAATAATATATAAAAGTATCAATTTAATATAAATAAAGGTGATTTAATCATTAAATTAATGATTTTATATATTTATAACTATAATTATCACATGGCATGCTTTAGGGGTGAGTGAAGCAATTGGTAGTCGCGTACGTTGGAATGGCACTAACACCGATCACATCATTAGACTATGTCCTTTGCATCTTGCTCCATGGTGAGCCAATAATATCTTTGTCTCAAATTTTAAGAGACAAAGTGATAGGCCACGATATTGTCATTAAGACATCGTGGCTATCAGTTTAATTAACCGACTTCTAAGAAATTAAGACTACGTAGAAAGGATGAGTCGAGTCAAATCCATGGATAAGGCAATGCTTAATATGATTTGAAATCTTTGATTTTTTCTAAAAAGAAAAAATAGTTTTTGAAGTTGGATGAATAAAATTAAAAGTATGAAAAATAAAACTGGAGTACGGTCGATCTGCTAATCAGATCTTAGCATCTACCTGCAATAGAATTAAAAATAAGAATTTAAAGTGCACAAATATTGCATTAATTAAAAAAGAATTCAAGTACAATAAATTAAAATAATAATTAAAAAACTATGAAAGTAAGAACAAAGACTTCGAAGTTGATTGGCACAGCCTCATCAGGAAGCGGTTGATGTCACATCCCCTTCTTCCATCGTACTCCATTGAGCGAACTGGGCTTCCTCTTGTTCTTCCTCCTTGGATCTTGATCTAGAGATCAGCGTAGGCTTGAAGATGGCATAGACAGCACAGCTTCTCCTCTAAGAAGCCTCACTCTTAGAGGCCAACATGTAACCCAAAGCTGGACCTGTATCATGTGCTGTACTCTTCTCTCCAAGATGCTTTCTATCATAACCCGGGGTTCTTTAATATAGCTCATCAAAAGCTGTCCCAGTCAAATTTGGACTCAATCAGGCTCCAGATTAGGCATACATTGCATGAAGAATTCTTGACTGTCTGATGTATGGCTTGATGAGGTGATCGGCATTGTTCTTCCTTTCTTGGCACCCAAAGTACGATTCGGGCACTTGCGACACTGAATCCTCGAATCCCTTAGTCTTCCACTTGGACTGGGACTCTGCAAACCTCTCCCAATCTAGCAAGAATATAGGTGATGGTGTTGACAGTGGTGGGAGCGGCGATGGAAGGTGGTGGCGGTGGTGAGGGATGGTGGTCGATAGTGAGGAGGATTCAATGAGGGCAGATAGCTTGCGGATGGCTCTCATGATGGGCGGAGACCATGGGTGGAGCAGGGCGACTAGTAGCGGGCAGACACTGATGGACGAGGTGGTGGGCAGTGGCATTGGTGGCCAATCAACAGAGAAGAGAACCAAACAATTGAGGGATGGTGGCAGCATGGAACAGGGGGTCAAGGTTGGGGGCAGCAACTGTGGTGGCCGAACAGCGGCACAGTTGGTGGTGGATAGTGCTAGGGCGGTGATGAAAGAGATGCCCGATGGTGGGAGAGTAGCAGGTGGCCAAAAAGAAATGGAAGAAATCAACCGACAAAAAAATAGGCTCCGGTGAGCTCTCTTATGATTCTCCAGGTGAAGAAGGTGGCTTAGATGGTCCCAGCGGTGATGAGAGGGTGTCTCTGGTGATCTTGGCTCAAAAGGGGCTTCATGGTCCATGGGTCTATACCGTGGATTGGCTTCAATGGCTTCCTATGGTCCGAGTTAGTTCCCGTCGACCAAGTGGCCGGTCCATGGTGGACTGGCTACTCCAAAATCATGCAATTTCTTTAATAAAATTAAAATTCAATTTTGGGCCCATCTGAACTCTGATTTGAGAGCTGTTTATGCCATTGGACTCCAAAATTGAGCTCTTCACAATGATAGTCCTATTTCCTACAAATGATATATAAAAATATCAATTTGATATAAATAAAGATAATTTAATTATTAAATTAATACTTTGATATGTGTATATAATATGATTATCACATCCCCTAACTTGAACTTTGCTTATCCTCGAGTAAAGAGATAAATTAGCTATGTATATAAACTTATCCTTAAATTGAAAGTTGACTTAGGAAGTCCTAAGGCAACTGATACTTGGCCAGACCATTAAAAGGTTCTTCATTAGATCACAGAGTCTACCAATTAGTAGTTGAGTGTTGATCATAGAAATCTTTAGAGGTCTTCCTTACTATCTTCCCAACTTACTCTTTAAATCCTCTAACTTAATTTGAGTTGAGTTTGTTGCCTTTTTATACTTTAGTCCTTTTTTTCTTTCTTTCTTTTTTTCTTTTTTTAAGAAGTCTAGTGCAATGTCTTGACCTCTTAAGTATTAGCATCCTTACCTTTGATGCGAAACACAATGCTTAAGCGAAGGGGCCCGGTTACTCAGTAGGGTGCCATTGCTTAACAGGTCTTTTGATCTTCTCACCTTTTGACACAAACCACAATGCTTACTTAGGCGAAGGGGCCCGGTTACTCGATAAGAGTTCAAGAAGAGCTGTGAGATTAGACTGAGTCTCTTTTTTTTTCTTTTTTTTTTTGAGGACTTTTCAACATTTCCATCCTAACTCTCAATAAGTAGATTCTTATTGAGATAAGAAGGGAGAGAGTTCTTGAATCACTCCCAAAGTTTAATTTGGTCAATACCCTACTATTTGTCAGGTTTTCTTAGTGATTTCCCCTAAGTATCTAAAAACTATCTTGGCCATTAATCAATCTTTAATTAGGTTGCCTAAGTAACTTCAAATTGAGATAAATTTACAAACTAATTACTTCTTGTTACAAACCCGTGACAGTGACGTGGCCAGGCTCAGGTATCGCCGAATGCGAGCGAGCCACGTGTTAGTTTTAATGCCGGAATCAGCGCCACGTCCTCAAGGCTGGGTCGGCAAGACCGCACCGCCTGATACTGTCTGAAGCAAACGGCCCCCACCGAGGTCGAGTTCGGCGCGAAGTTCCCCCACCAACTCATCTGCGCCCGGGCTCGGAGGAGTCCGCCCCGTGTGAGGTCGGCCGAGGTCGGCTGACCCTCCGCCTTGCGCCAGGTGGCCACCCGGAGACGGGTCCACCTCGGCCGAAGCCAGGCGATCTTCTGCCACCTCGCCAGGTGTCCACCCAGGAGTCCCCCTAGGCCGAGTTGCTGACTGACCCCTCCGCCTTGCCAGGTGGCCACCCGGAGACAGGTCCACCTCGGCCGAAGCCAGGCGATCTTCTGCCACCTCGCCAGGTGTCCACCCAGGAGGGGTCCACCTAGGCCGAGGTCGGCTGACCCTCCCCCTCCGCCTTGCGCCAGGTGGCCACCCGGAGACGGGTCCACCTCGGCCGAAGCCAGCGATCTTCTGCCACCTCGCCAGGTGTCCACCCCGGGGGGGTCCACCTAAGCCGAGGTCGGCCGATCTCTCGCCTCTCGCCAGTCGCCCCCGGAGACAGGTCCACTCAGCCGAAGTCAGACCGCTCGTACGGAGAGGCCCCGGGGGAAAGCGACGGGTCCCGAGGCCATCCCTCGGGCCGTACCGACCCAAGACGGTGTCCCGTACGGAGGGCGGCGGCACGCGGAACGTGACTTACACTGGCCCGACAGGTCCCGCAGTCGAGAGATCCGATCCTGACGGAACAGGCCCATAAACGGATGGCGCCCACGCTCGGGAAAAGAGCACTCTCACGAAGCCGAGGCCTGACGATTGGCCGCTCTGCCAGCGCCACCCTCCCTCCTTTTCTCTTCTGTCCTTGCCTTCTCCCTGCTGGGCCCGGCGGACGAGGTCGGAAAGCCGCCTGGCCTCCTTCGCCAAAAAGGGAAAAGAAAGGAAGACAGGGGGAGTTTTCGAGGAGGAAAAGGACAAGCACACGACGGAGGGAGATAAAGAAGGAAGAATCCGGAGACTGCAAGGTAAGCCAACTAGCCTGGGGACAAGGAGGAAGCACCGGCACAAGGCCTCACTCCGAGGAAGAAACCAGAGATCCCGAGAGGGGAATACTGGACGCGAGCTCGAGGCAGGCCCAGCCGAGATTCCGGTCCCCGCGCTTTCCCTTCACTAGTTAACTCTCCAAACCTGGGACCCTTTAGAGGGCCTGGGAGCGAGAGTCTGTTCCTCCTCGTCGTCTACTGACTTGACCGTCGGAGCCCCCTCGCCGGAATCCCCGGCCAGGGTCCTCTAACCCCTTGTTGCAGGTTTCTCGCAGGAAGGGAGGCTCCCTTACCAGGCGGTCAGGAGGATCGGTTGATCCTCGGCACGGGCGCGGCGACGGGATGGCAACAGATTGGCGCGCCAGGTAGGGGGCGCAGGACACTAACCCCTAGTGGGAACTAGCTTTTTGCAGGTGTCACGCTCTCTAGCAATGGTGGTCACTCGTGGTCGCGAGGTGTCCACCAGCCGTGTGGGAGAAGCCCACTCCCCACCAGGGGGCCACACCCCCGAGCGGGAGCTTCCGGCTCCCCCTCCTCTTCTGCCAGCAGCCTACCCCGGCGGACGGATCCTTTGCAGCCATCGTCCAGCAGCTGCAGACCTTGACCTCAGCGGTCCGACAGCTTCAGCATCAGCAACGGTCCCTGGCCACTCAGCCACAGCCAGGGACCCCCGCGGCCCGAGTCGCGGGACAGCACGGGAGCCTGCGCTCATCCAGGGCAGGCCGTCCCATCCGCAAGCCATCTCCAACCCCCGAGGGAGCCGTCAAGCTCCCCCGAAGAGAAACTATTCCGGCTCGGAGGATCACGAGAGTCGATCCCCGCCGATGGGCCGAAACGACGCATCGCAGCAAGCAAGCGACGCCGGGCCAGACCTCGCGCCGAGACCGATCGGCGCCCCCCTCACCTGCAGCCTCGGTGGAAGACTCCACCGATGAAGCCATCAGGCGCCAGGCCGAGAGGCGCCTAGAAGAGCACGAGCGCAAGTTGGCGGAGTTCGCCCGACGGTTCGCCGACCTGTAGACTCGTCAGCTGACCCGGCGGGCTACGACTCCCGCCCCCCTTTCTCCGAAGATTCAGGCGGAACCGATCCCGAAACGGTTCGCATGCCACAGGTGGACCCTTACGACGGGACCACCGACCCCCTGGACCATTTGGAGAGTTATAAAGCTCTCATGAGGGTCCAGGGCGCCACCGATGCCCTTCTGTGCGTCGCCTTCCCTGCAACCCTTCGGAAGGCCGCTCGAGTTTGTTCGCCCGTCTCGAGCCCGGATCCATTTGATCCTTCCAGCAGTTGGAAGAAAGTTTGTGGCGCATTTCGCGACGCTTGTCGAAAGGTGCCAAGGGAGGTGGACAGTCTCTTCTCCATCCGCCAGCAGGACCAGGAGCTGCTCCGAGACTACATTGCCCGGTTTAAGACCGCAGCCCTGGAGATCTACAGCTTGGACGAGCCCGTCGCTATGCTGGCTTTAAAGCGCGGGCTCAAGACGTCCCGCCTGACCTATTCCCTGGACAAGAAGCCGCCCAGGACATATTCCGAGCTCCTCCTCCGCGCCCACAAGTACATCCGAGCGGAGGAGGCTGACCGCACCCGTCGAGAGCTGGACGGGAAGATTCTGAAGAAGTCAACCCCGAGGGATGCCCCAGTAGCTCGGAGGCCCGGCCATCAGCCGATCCTCGCCCGAACCCAAGGCCGAGGCCGAGTCTGCCCCGAGCGAAGGTTACACCCCTCTCCTCGTGCCTCGAGCCAAAATCCTTATGGAAATCGAGGGCGAGCGCTACCTCCGCCTACCTCCACCTCAGAACCCGAGGCCCCCCGAGACAAATCAAGTACTACTGCCAATTCCACTGCGAGCACGGGCATGACACGGAGGAGTGCCGCCATTTGAGCGGGAGATCGAGGAGCTGATCGGGAGGGGATACCTCAGGATGTTCGTCAAGAACGAGGCCCCCTCCGAGAAGCAGCCGCTCGCGGCCTTAACCGCCTGTCCCTGCGATCGACAATCGGCCAACTGAGAAGCCCGTGGGCATGATCTCGCGCGGATCCGGCCGAGCAGAGAAGAGAGCCCGGAAGTCCCGGAGAATGTAACCCCTCCCAAGGGAGGGGAGTCTAATGACAATGTAAACAATGATGCCGTGGTGTCGAAATGACCATCGCGAAACACCCTGTACATCGAATCATGGTGGATAGGGAAGCTCGCCGACTGTACTTTTTTACGATGCTTTCTCTCGGATGAGTTTGCCTCTCGACCAGCTAAAGCCAGTGCACACCCCACTGGTAGGTTTTACAGGGGACTCCGTGGGAGTCGAAGGGGAAATCACTCTCCCAGTTACCGCCGGATCCCCACCTCGGCAGGCGACCATCATGGTAACTTTCACTGTCGTCAAGCTCCCTTCGCCTTACAACGCCATTCTTGGGCGTCCCGGGCTCAACCAACTAGATGCCACCATCTCCACAAGGAGACTGCTGGTGCAGTTCCCCACGCCTTTCGGTTCGGGGAAATGAAGGGGGCGATTCAGCCAGTCCCGCTCTGCCTACAGACAATCCCAGGCACCAGGGGCGCAGAGCTCGCCCACGACGTCGGGACCTCGACCTGAGAGAAAGGAACCCAGGGAGGGCCCGTAGAGCGCCTGCTCTCCTTTCCCCTTGGTTCGGACCCCCTGAAGACGGTGCAAGTCGGGCCCGCTCCCCGAAGAGGAGTGAACCCGCCTGCTGGAGTTCCTCTTGCCAACGCCGTGTGTTCGCCTGGTCGGCGGCCGACAGCCGGGTATTCCGCCCGAGATTATCATGCACAGCCTGAACGTGGACCAGGCAGCCGCCCGTCTGCCAGAAGAAGAGAAGCTTTGCCATGAGAGGCAGAGGGCGATCGACGAGGAGGTAGAAAACTTCTCGCCGCTGTTTCATCCGAGAAGTCCAATACCCCAGCTGGTTAGCAAACGTGGTCATGGTAAAGAAGAGCAGCGGTAAGTGGAGGATCGCGTGGACTACACCGACCTCAATCGAGCTTGCCCGAAGGACAGCTTCCCTGCCAAAGATCGACCAGCTGGTCGACACCACCTCGGGGCACCGTCTCCTGTCATTCATGGACGCTTTTTCCGGATACAACCAGATCTGGATGAATCCGGAGGATGAAGAGCGTACGCCTTCATAATTGACTGCAGGACTTTCTGTTACAGGATGATGCCCTTCGGCCTCAAGAACGCGGGGGCGACGTACCAACGCCTGGTCAATAAAGTCTTCAAAGACCAGATAGGCCGCAACATGCAGGTGTACGTGGACGACATGCGTGGTAATGAGCAAGCTTGACTCGGACCACGTAGCCGACCTGGTGGAGACGTTCGGCAACCTCCGGCGCCACCAGATGAAGCTGAATCCGGCGAAGTGCGCCTTCGGGGTCCGCCGGAAAGTTCCTAGGGTTCATGGTGACCCAGAGAGGAATCGAGGCCAACCCGGAGAAGGTCCAGGCTATCTGGACATGGAGCAGCCAGCCTCCAAGAAACAAGTGCAGCAGCTGACCGGCCGGGTTGCGGCCCTTAGCCGTTTTATTTCCAGGTCGGCGGACCGCTGCCGTCCCTTCTTCAAGGTGCTGAGGAAGATGAATGGTTTCGCCTGGACCGAGGAATGCCAGCAGGCCTTCGAGGAGTTGAAGAAGACGCTCGCATCACCACCTTTGCTGTCCAGGCCGAGGAAGGGAGGAGCTTACCTCTACTTGGCCGTTCCGGAGGCCGTCAGCTCTGTCCTGGTCCGAACCGACGACCACGGGATCCAGCGACGGTGTACTATACCAGCAAACTCCTCCGGGACGCGGAGCTCAGGTATTCCCGGCCGAGAAACTCGTTTTTGCGCTGATAGTGTCTGCCCAGCGTCTCAGGCCCTATTTCCAAGCGCATCCCATCGCCGTCTTGACGGACCAACCGCTGAAAGCGGGTGCTCAGCCGACCCGACACCTCGGGGCGATTGGCCAAATGGGACTGAAACTCAGCGAGTCGACATTACATACCGACGAGGTCGGCAATGAAGGCACAGGTGCTGGCCGACTTTTGGTCGATGCGCAGGTTGGGCAAGGAGCCCGAGGAGGACTCTCGCCCCAGCCGATGGAGGTCGGCACCACGAGCCGGAGAGGACGCCTGGATCCTCCATGTAGACGGAGCCTCAAACTCCGGGGGAGCGGAGCTGGGCTCATCCTTGCCAACGGCGACGGAGTCGTCGCCGAGTGCGCGCTCCGTTTCCAGTTCCCCGCGACAAATAACCAAGCAGAGTACGAGGCACTCCTCGCCGGACTGAGGGTCTCCCGCGAGCTGGGCATGACCAACCTCAGAGCCTTCACTGACTCCCAGCTCGTGGCGGGGCAGGTGTCCGGGGAGTACGTCGCTCACGACCCCCAGATGGTGAGTATCTGGAGCTCGTCAAGGCAGGCGCATCCAAGTTTCGGCGCTCAACATCTTCCATATCCCCCGCAGGGAGAACGCCCGCGCGGATGCCCTCTCTCGGCTGGCGACTCTGCCGGACACAATGCTGGGACGCGCTCATGTGGAGCGACTCGAAGTCCCAGCCTCGAAGCACCGGCGGGGGTCCATCAGGTCAGCCAGGAGCCGGCTGGATGGACAAGTACCGCGCGTACATCACCGACGGCATTCTGCGGAAGACGAGACGCGGCTCGCCTCGTTAGGAAGAAGGCCGTGCGGTTTGTCCTGATGGACGGGCAGCTGTATCGAAGGTCCTACTCTTATCCCTCTCAAGTGCATTGGACCCACAGAAGCCCAGCTTGTGCTCAGGAGATTCACGAAGGCATCTGTGGGAACCACGTGGGGGGCAGGGCATTGGCGTACAAGGCCCTTCGTCAAGGCTACTTCTGGGAGACGATGAAGGAGGACGCCGCCGACTTCGTGAAGAAATGCGGACCGGTGCCAGCGCCACGCCACGGTACAGCGGCGACCCTCCAACCCGATCTCTCAGCTCTCAGCCCCCTGGCCGTTCGCCCAGTGGGGGATGGACTCCTGGGCCCATTCCGCCGGCGTCCGGCCAGCGGAAGTTCTGATAGTGGCTATCGACTACTTCACAAAGTGGGTCGAAGCCGAACCCTTGGCAAGAATCACCGAAGCAAACGTCGCCAAGTTCTTCTGGAAGTCCATCGTCTGCCGCTTCGGCCTCCCCACACCGTGGTCACCGACAACGGACGCCAGTTCGACTGAGTGAGAGTTCGAAGATTTCTGCAACGACCTCGGCATCAAGCATCGCTTCACTTCGGTGGCGCACCCCCAGACCAACGGGGAGGCTGAGGTCACGAACAGGACCATTCTTCAGGGCCTCCGCACGCGGCTAGACCAAGCCAAGGGCAGGTGGGCCGACGAGCTTCCAGCATCTTTGGGCATACCACACCACTCAAAAACGGCTACTGACGAAACCCCATTCAACCTCGTCTTCGGGGCCGAGGTAGTCATCCCGATCGAGCTCAGCATACCCACGCTGCGCGTGGAACAATACGACGAGATAGAAAACCCGGCCAGGATGATGCTCAACCTAGACCTCCTCGAAGAAACAAGGGACAAGGCCCGAATTCGAATGGCGCATACCGGCAACGTGTAGCCAGATATACAACTCCCGAGTACGGCGAAGGTTTTTCGTCCCGGGGACTTGGTCCTCCGGCGTACAGAAGCCTCCCAGCCACGAGAGTGCGGCAAGCTTTCACCCAACTGGAAGGCCCTTATCGGGTAGCAGAAGCCCCTCACGGGGCATGTTACTGGAAGAATTGGGAGGTGCCAGGTTCCCCCGGATATGGAACCCCTCGAACCTGAGAATGTACTACCGTGATGTAAGGCTCCAGTTCCTTAACAAAGCTTCTTCACTTTAAACATTCTTCTCTAAACTTCAGCAAGGAGGCCTGCGAAGATCTGGTCTTCGGCCTGGAAGGTGGCGTCGAACCCAGTTCGCCCACGCAAGCCCGGAGCACACAGCTCAGCAAGCCGCGCAAGGTTTGAGAAAGCCTGCGGCATCGAGCTCAGTCCGGAAGATCCTGGGCTTCGGCCTGGAAGGTGGCGTCGAACCCAGTTCGCCCATGCAAGCCCGGAGCACAGCTCAGCAAGCCGCGCAAGGTTTGAGAAAGCCTGCGGCATCGAGCTCAGTCCGGAAGATCCTGGGCTCCGGCTGGAAGGTGGCGTCGAACCCAGTTCGACCACGCAAGCCCGGAGCACAGCTCAGCAAGCGGCGCAAGGTTTGAGAAAGCCTGCAGCATCGAGCTCAGTCGGGAAGATCCTGGGCTTCGGCCTGGAAGGTGGCGTCGAAACCCAGTCGACCACGCAAGCCCGGAGCACAGCTCAGCAAGCCGCGCAAGGTTTGAGAAAGCCTGCGGCATCGAGCTCAGTCCGGAAGATCTGGGCTCCGGCCTGGAAGATGGCGTCGAACCCAGTTCGACCACGCAAGCCGGAGCACAGCTCAGCAAGCCGCGCAGGTTTGAGAAAGCCTGCGGCATCGAGCTCAGTCGGAAGACCCTGGGCTCGGCCTGGAAGGTGACGCCGAATCCGCTTCGCCCACGCAAGCCGGAGCACAGCTCAGCAAGCCGCGCAAGGTTTGAGAAAGCCTGCGGCATCGAGCTCAGTCCGGAAGATCCTGGGCTTCGGCCTGGAAGGTGGCGCCGAATCCGCTTCGCCCACGCAAGCCCGGAGCACAGCTCAGCAAGCCGGCAAGGTTTGAGAAAGCCTGCGGCATCGAGCTCAGTCCGGAGGATCCCGGGTTCGGCCCAGAAGATGGTGCAGGAACTGTGTTGTCCGGCAAGCATGAAGGCAGCCCAAAGTCGGACCTGCTCAGGATTCTTGCCTTGCCGCAACACGGTTTGCAGACCCGCTTCGATTTAGTATGGAAGGACCAGGCCCACAGTTGTCTCAGGTATCCGAGACCGACGTCCCAGAAACAACAAACAAAGAAGAAGAAAAAGAAGCAAAGACGATAGACAAGTTTTTATGAAAAATGAGTCTTCATTACAAAGTGTTCAGTACAAACTGGGAGCTCCGACAGGCGGAACTCCCCAAAAAAAAAAGAAGAGGACAAAGATAGCAAAAATACAAAGTAAAGGTCACTGGGGCGCAGGGTCGGCGCCGTCCGCCGGAGGTGCGGGCGCCACCTCTTCAACCTCCACGACAACCGGCTTCGGGGGCTGTGTCGGGGCCGCGGCGTCATCAGTCGGAGGTGCTGCAGGTGCCGCCTGAGGTGTCGCCTGGGCCGTGCCGGAGGCCTGCCCTCGCTCCCCGGCTTCCTGCCGCCGACGACGACCGCACTCAGGTCCAGTTGGGGGAAGAAGGCCCCCACCTTTTCCGGCACATCCGGAACCCCTTCAGGAAGGAGTCCACGGCGGCCTCCCGGACTTCCGACGTAAACTCGTCGGAGGCTCGGAATTTGGGACGGCCTCCAGCGATTCTCGCTTCGCCGCCTCCAGGAGCCGTTGATGTGAGCTCCGATCCTTCGCCGTGGCCGCCTCTCGCGGGCCTCGTCCAGCTGACGCTCCAAGAATAGAGAGTGGGCCTGCAGGCGGGCCTTCTCCGCCGCCTCCTCCTCAGTACGGCGCTGGTTGGAGGTCCGCTCCTCCGCCAAGGAGGCCTCCAGTTCTTGTTCCGCTCCTCGGAACGCATCAGGTCAGGACCGGAGGGCCTGCTTTTCAGCTCGCAGCTCGGCCTCTTGTCCATCAAGTCCTTCACGTCGGCCGCGAGCTTTCCAAGCTTCTGCTCCCGATCGGAGTCCCGCTTGGCGTTCCCTACGAGGTAGTTCCTCAGTAGGAGGACGTCGTTCCCGATCTGCAGGGCAAAAATGACATGTCAGTACCGAGGCAGGAGGCCTCGGATTGGAAGAGAAAGAAGAGTCGAGGATCAGGCTTACCGTGAAGAGTTGGGGCAGGATGCCGAGCAGCGCATCCGCGTAATCTCGGCCGCCCGGGCTCGGCGGTCCCGGGCGGTGGAAGCGTACTCCATCAACTTCTCCGCCAGTCCTCGGTCGAGGATGACCGAGTCTCGGTGCGAGATCACCGGTGCCGGGCCCTTCGGGCCGATCCCCGCGACAGCTGCCCCCTCTGCTGGAGCTGCAGCCGACGGACCGGCGGTCGCCACTGGCGGTGCCGTTGGGCTGCTGATAGGAGTGGGCCCGGCGATGGGCAGAGCGGCGGGCGCCGGAGCTCTCTCGACAGCGTTGCCAGGCCGTGGGGCCGAGGCGCCAGGGGCGCCGCCCTGAGGAGGTCTGGGCGGAGAAACAGCGGCAGCTAGGCCGGGCGCGGTCGCCGCTGCGACCTCCTGGCTCGTCTCTGTGCGAGCCCTCTTCGCCACGGGCTCGTCCACGTCGACGACCTCCCTCTGGGCCGCTCCCTCCAGAAGATTCTCTAAGGAAAACTTCATCCCTGCAAAGTGGAGAAATCAGAAGGTTAGACAGTTCAATCTTAAAAGAGAGGGGGGAAGGGCAGAAGTTAATGCGGGGCCAAATCTCACGGTCTCCCGGATGGGACTGATGCCGGCCTCAAAAGATTCTGCTCAGAAAGCAGAACCTCGAGCGGCGGACCACGTCACTCAGGAGCTGGCTGTAAGACTCCTGGTCCGCGGCTCGACTCGAGAACTCCGGTTCGGCGACCGGTCCGGTTCGCTCCAAGCCCAGTCGACGTCGTCGACCGAAGCAAAGAAAAACCGGCTCTTCCATCCCTTGACCGAAGAAGGGAGGTCGAACCGGAGACACCTAGGCCGGGGCGAAATGTACCACCAGCCATCATCGGTGGAGCACTTCTTCAGGGTGAACAGGGCCCTGAAGAGTGAAAAACGGGCAACGAACCCGTGGAAATGGCAGAAGACAATGAAGGAGAAGATGACCGGATGGCATTAGGAGCCAGCTGGGCCGGGACGAGCCGGAAATGGCTGAGGAAGGAAGGAAAAAAGGGGTGCAGAGGAAAACGAAGACCCCCGAGGAGGAAGTCTTCGTAGAAGGCAATGCGGCCGGGGCCACTCATGGTGACACGCTCCCCGGACCGCGGAGCAAACAGACGGACAGATCCCGGGATGCCATAGGCATCCCGGAGCAGAGAAAGATCACCTTCGGTCATGGTAGAGGCATGACGGAGGGACCGGCGGGAAGAAGTGGCGGAGCAGGAAGAGAAGCCAAGGCGGGGAGTGAACGGAGGGGCACGGCAGGCGCAACGGAGGGGACCGGACCCCCTGGGGATGCCAATAGTGACACCCCGGGTTGCAAGCGCCGGCGGACCTCCTCTGGAATTACCTCCTCATCGAGGAGGAAGAAGACGGAGTCCTCGGCCGGGATGGACCGGCCTCGTCCGAGTTAGAAGAGACATGGCGACGGCGCGCCATGGAGAAGGAAAGGATAAGGGGGCTGAATAAGAAACGAGAGAGAAGGAGAAGAAGACACTTACCCAAAAATGCACAGACGGGCGCGAGCAGCAGAAGTTGTTAGCCTGCAGCGAACCGCCCACGAAGCAAGGGAAAAGGCCTCATTCTGGAAAGTCCCCTCCCTTTCAAACTCAGCCGGCAGCAGCCGTACCCACCATTCCGCCTCAGGCCACTGGATGGTCGCCACGTGGGCACACGCCCGACACCGACGCCTCGTTAGCAGAGTAACGGCCTCTGCCCCGAAGCAACGCATTGATTGCGGGCAAGTGGACGACACGTGGCGACTCCCCATAAGTCTTCAGCCGCATCGAGCCACGACGAATGGAGATCGTGCCAATTATGATGCAAGATCTTCGCCTCTCCACGTCATGTCAGCAATTAATCCCGACGCTCCGTTCTACGATGCCCCGACGGAACGGCGGGCTGGGGGGCAACTGTTACAGCCGTGACAGTGACGTGGCCAGGCTCAGGTTTCGCCGAATGTGAGCGAGCCACGTGTGAGTTTTAATGCCGGAATCAGCGCCACGTCCTCAAGGCTGGGGTCGGCAAGACCGCACCGCCCGATACTGTCTGAAGCAAACGGCCCCGCCGAGGTCGAGTCGGCGCGAAGTTCCCCCACCAACTCATCTGCGCCCGGGCTCGGAGGAGTCCGCCCCGTGTGAGGTCGGCCGAGGTCGGCTGACCCTCCGCCTTGCGCCAGGTGGCCACCCGGAGACGGGTCCACCTCGGCCGAAGCCAGGCGATCTTCTGCCACCTCACCAGGTGTCCACCCAGGAGGGGTCCACCTAGGCCGAGGTCGGCTGACCCTCCGCCTTGCGCCAGGTGGCCACCGGAGACGGGTCCACCTCGGCCGAAGCCAGGCGATCTTCTGCCACCTCGCCAGGTGTCCACCCAGGAGGGGTCCACCTAGGCCGAGGTTGGCTGACCCTCCGCCTTGCGCCAGGTGGCCACCCGGAGACGGGTCCACCTCGGCCGAAGCCAGGCGATCTTCTGCCACCTCGCCAGGTGTCCACCCAGGGGGGGTCCACCTAAGCCGAGGTCGGCCGATCTCTCGCCTCTCGCCAGTCGGCCCCGGAGACAGGTCCAACTCAGCCGAAGTCAGACCGCTCGTACGGAGAGGCCCCGGGGGAAAGCGACGGGTCCCGAGGCCATCCCTCGGGCCGTACTGACCCCAGACGGCGTCCCGTACGGAGGGCGGCGGCACGCGGAACGTGACTTACACTGGCCCGACAGGTCCCGCAGTCGAGAGATCCGATCCTGACGGAACAGGCCCCGTAAACGGATGGCGCCCACGCTCGGGGAAAAGAGCACTCTCACGAAGCCGAGCCTGACGACTGGCCGCTCTGCCAGCGCCGCCCTCCCTCCTTTTCTCTTCTGTCCTTGCCTTCTCCCTGCTGGGCCCGGCGGACGAGGTCGGAAAGCCGCCTGGCCTCCTTCGCCAAAAGGGAAAAGAAAGGAAGACAGGGGGAGGAGTTTTCGAGGAGGAAAAGGACAAGCACACGATGGAGGGAGATAAAGAAGGAAGAATCCGGAGACTGCAAGGTAAGCCAACTAGCCTGGGGACAAGGAGGAAGCACCGGCACAAGGCCTCACTCCGAGGAAGAAACCAGAGATCCCGAGAGGGGAATACTGGACGCGAGCTCGGCAGGCAGGCCCAGCCGAGATTCCGGTCCCGGTGCTTTCCCTTCACTAGTTAACTCTCCAAACCTGGGACCCTTTAGAGGGCCTGGGAGCGAGAGTCTGTTCCTCCTCGTCGTCTACTGACTTGACCGTCGGAGCCCCCTCGCCGGAATCCCCGGCCAGGGTCCTCTAACCCCTTTGTTGCAGGTTTCTCGCAGGAAGGGAGGCTCCCTTACCAGGCGGTCAGGGAGGATCGGTTGATCCTCGGCACGGGCGCGGCGACGGGGACGGCAACACTTCTAGTCATACTGAGGACTTAATTAGATTAGTTATTCCCCCCCAAACTTAATTGACATTGTCCTCAATGGAGAGGAAATAAAGGTGCATATGTGAAAAGAATAGGAAAGAGTACACCTGGAGTGAATATACTTGGGAGTTGAAGAAGGCTTTGTGATGTAGTGGGCTCGTGAAGTAGTAGGCTATTCTACTTTCATCTAAGTTCCCATAATTATCTAAAAAAAAAGATTGTTGGTTGCCTTCCAACCAGTGCTAAGTTTAACATCTTCAGCCGGACATTATGAGGGAGTCCAATAGATAATCAACTTTATTATGTTTCATAATATCAAAAGGATAGGGCAATCAGGAGGCCTTGTCATCATAGCAGAAATCGTTCATAGAGTACTCTATGACAATTAGCTTGAATCAGTAAGGTACACAGGGCAAGTATGTTGTTCCATAATTTCAAAATATTATTAGAGTTCAAACCATACTCAGGAAATGATTGTGTTTGTTAGGCTGAGATTGGAGGTGGTAGTTTAAAAATATCTTCAATTATTGGTTGGTCTACCCTACTCCCCTTCTCATGCATGATGGGTTTAGTCAATGTCCTTCCCATTTTAAATTTGGGCACCTTTATCAAATTAATATTGGACCTGTCTCCATACATTATTTTAATATCACAGAAAAATTTTAGAGGCAGTTCTCAAAATTAGTGTCGAATATGGAGAAATCAACTAAAAAATTTTTAAGATCTTGATCTTGCATTTTAGTGATATCCCACTCGATAGCTTCTTTATGTGCTTTTAGAACACCACTGAGTTGGGCTTCCTAGGTAAGGTTTACTGGAAAAGTTTCAATAGGTACATCAGGAAGTGATTTCAGTTCTAGTTTAGGTGGTGATTCTAATAAAGGGGCTATTGGTGGGCTAGGTGATGGCTCTTGTTGTTCATCAATCAAAAGTGGGATAGTTTCAAAGTGAGGTATTTGTATTGGGTTATTCACTTCAATATTATACCCATCTACATTAAATCATCTATCCTCAATTGAGCCAATAGGGATCTAACAAATCCTGGAAAAGAATTGTGAGGGTGGCTTCCTCTATTGAGTCATGCATTTGTGGATCTTAAGAAGTCTTGACCAATTCCATCATTGCATCAATTGTTCTCCCATCCCATTAAAAGGTATACATGATTCTAGGGCACTAGGGAATGGGGCCATAGGTGAGTGGGGTATGATGAAATTGATTTGTCCCACAAGTTTAATGTCTCCATATATTTTTCTGTCTTAGCCAAATTATCTATATTGGTCCTTATGGTTATGGAAGTTATTCTAAGACTAGTTCATTCCCAGGAGTCAGAGTTGATTGTTCAGAAAAGATAGTGGGTCATTAAAATCTTAAGCTAGGTATGATCCCTCTAGGATACTCTTGGGTTGACTGGGTAGTTCACCTCCCTTCTCTCTATTAAGCTCAATCAATCATTGATCAGTTTGATCCATTAGCCTATCGATAGATTGCTATTGGGCTATAATCATTTGTTGAAATTGAGCAAACCTATCGACATGTAGGTTGGTCTATGGGGGAGGTGGGTATGGTGCTTGTTGAATCTTTTCTTCAAATGATGGGCTATAATTAGTTGAAGAAGGGTGATAGTGGGGATAGGGCTGATCATAATATGGTTCCTCTATAAACATAAATCCTTGGATAGCCGAGGTAACCACTGGGTATGGTTGCCATGAAAAATCTGGTTGAGCCTCCCAACTTGAATTATAGGCATTATAGTATAGATTATCTCTTGAGTTGTATGTCATTTGGGTTTGATCCTAATAAACTCTGTCATACCTAAACTCAAGATATTGGTACTTGGTGGAGCACTCACTCTCAAAGTAGGTGGGGCTCGAATAAATTTGATGTGCCGGGAGAAAGGGTATTCTATTATGAGGATTCATATTCTTGGCACTGATTCAGTCTATCAGATTGTGCTGATCATTAAGATATGCAATCAAAGGTTTGGATCAGAGGAATCCTTCTTTATTCATATTTTTATTTATTATTATTATTATTATTTTTAAAGAAGAGGGCCTAAGGAGTCCTAGATCTAAGAAAGAGAAGAAGAGTTTGTTAGGGTTGGTGTGATTTACAAACAAGTTAGCATACATGGACTCTCTATCCTAAGGTTCTCCAAAATCTAGACAGCTCCTAACTACCAAGGAAACCTTGGAGCCCTCCAAGTCAGAAACTGACTAATCAATTGGCCAAGTAAGGGTAAGATTGGTGGGGATCCCCCGTCGCCTTCCTTAGACACCAATTAAATTGGCCAAGTCAGTCAACGAAATCAATTAAAACCACCTTTATTCTGGGCAACATCATCCATGAACCCCTTTCCTAGACACTAGTTAATCAGCCAATCCTGGCTTTGTCCAACTCTTTTGGATGCCTTATCATATTAAGCTCGAGTTCTAATTGATTTTAATTAATAGGCTTGGGTTGATGTAAGATGCAGGGTGGTGGTTTGTGGGCCAAGGAAGGGTTAGCAACTCCCAACCTTATGTTGTTTAGAGGTTAATGCCCTTAAGATATTTTATAAAAAATGCAATGCCAAAAAAATAAAGATGTCTCAAATAACTAATAGGTTTTTAAGTTTTAATTAGTTACTCTATTTTAGTTAAGTATTATGCAGTGTATTTATTTTCTTTCTATATTGTGTTATTTCAAGCAAGAAGAATAAAAAGTAGGTTTTAATCTTGGTTAATTAAGTGTGAGATGAAAAGACTAAAATTAAATAAAGCAAATAAAGCAAGTAGAGATCCTAAATTAAAGAAAAAAACCCAATCTAATGTTTAAGGCAGATATCTAAAAGGTTAATGATTTTTTTCTTTTTTAGGTTCACTTAAATAGGAAGGAATTTAAAAGGATTTTTTTTTTAGGTTTTTTCTTTTTAGGTTAGATTGAAAAGAAACAAACTAACTAAAATCAAATAAAAATATTTTTTTCTTTTTTTTTTATGTTGAAAAGAAGGAAACTAATTAAAAAAAGTAAAAAAAATGAATGAATCTGGGGTTAGGGTTGATCTCACCAAAATTGCAAAACTTTCCTTCTCCTCTTTGTTTCCCTTTTTCCTTTTTTTTTATGATTTTTTTTTTGCACAAAAGAAAATTAGTACACTTGAATTTACAGGAAATCTAAGAAATCAAAAATGTTAACTTTCATGCCTTCCATGATAATGGTGCCATAAACTTGATAGGCCATGATGTTGTCGTTAAGACACCGTGGCATCAATTTAATTATTAGACTTCTAAAAAATTAAGACTACATAGAAAGGATGAGTCAGGTCGAATCCATGGAGAAGGCAATGCTTAATATGATTTGAAATCTTTGATTTTTTTTTTTTTTAAAAAAATAGTTTGAAGTCAAGTAAATAAAAATTAAAAGTATTAGAAAATAAAACTAGAGTACGATCGATTTGCTAATCAGATCTTAGCATCTACTTGTAATAGAATTAAAAATAGGAATTTAAAGTGCATAAATATTACAATAATTAAAAAGGAATTCAAGTGAAAGAAATTAAAAATAATAATTAAATAAACTATGAAAGCAGGAACAAAGACTCTAAAGTCGATTGGCACAGCCTCATCGAGAAGTCGATTGATGTCACACCCCTTCTTCCATCGTACTCCATGGAGCAAACTAGGCTTCCTCTTCTTCTTCCACCTTAGATCTTGATTTGGGGATTGGCGTAGGCTTGAAGATGGCATAGATGGCATAGCTTCTCCTCTAAGAAGCCTCACTCTTAGAGGCCAACCCGTAACCCAAAGCTGGACCTCCTATCCTATACTGTACTATTCTCTCCAAGTTGCTTTCTACTATAACCGAGGGGTCCTTTAAATAGAGCTCATAGAAAGCTTTGTCCCAGTCAAATTTGGACTCAATCAGGTTCCAAATCAGGTAGATATCGCATGAAGCATTCTCGACCATCCAATGTATGGCCTAATGAGGTGATCGGCATTATTTTTCCTTTCCTGGCACGCAGAGTCCAATCTGGGCTCTTGCGACACCGAATCCTCTAATCCCTCGGTCTTCCACTTGGACTGGGACTCTACGAGCCTCTCCCAACTCAGTAAGGAGACGAGTAGCAGTGTTGACGGTGGCGGGAGCGGCGGTGGAAGGCGGCAGCGGTGGTGAGGGATGGTGGTCAATGGTGAGGAGGATTGAAAGAGGGATGATAGCTTGTGTGTGGCTCTCATGATGGGTGGAGACTATGGGTAGAGCAGGGTGACCAGTAGCAGGCAGACGTCGGTGGATGAGGTGGTGGGCGATGGCATTGGCGGTCGATCAACAGAGAAGAGAACCAAATAATTAAGGGATGGTGGTGGCGTGGAACAAGGGGTCAAGGCTTGGGGGCGGCGATTATGGTGGCTGGACGGTGCTCGGTTGGTGGTGGACAGCATCGGGGTGGTGAGGAAGGAGATGCCCGGTGGCGGGAGAGTAGCAGGTGGCCATAAAAAAATGGAAGAAGGTGGCCAATTGGAAAAATAGCCTCCGGTGAGCTCTCTGGTGGTTCTCCGAGCAGAGAAGGTGGCTCAGATGGTCCCAGCGACGATGAGAGGGTGTCTCCGGTGATCTTGGCTCAAAAGGGGCTTCACGGTTCATGGGTCTGTACCATAGACCGGCTTCAATGGCTGCTCATGGACCGAGTTAGCTCTCGTGGACCAAGTGGCCGGTCCATAGTGGACAGGCTACTCCAAAAATCATGTAATTTCCTTAATAAAATCTAAATTCAATTTCGGGCCCATCTAAACCCCGATTTGAGAGCTGTTTACACCGTTGGACTCCAAAAATTGAGCTCTTTGTAATGATAGTCCTATTTCCTACAAATGATGTATAAAAATATCAATTTAATATAAATAAAAATAATTTGATTATTAAATTTATACTTTTATATGTGTATATAATATGATTACCATAAAATCCTGCCCCTAGGTGATTGCTACAAATTCTTTCATGGACCTCTTGGAGAGCATACTTTGCTTCAGAGGGCATAGGAACTTTAGCAAAGGTTAGGGAAACCCCCTCATATAGAGTTTTTTCTCATGAAGGATGAACCTGGAAGCTTGGTTCCATATCTATCGGGCTTCCTCCCTATTTGTAAGAAGGCTCCCATCATGGAGGTACTAGAGAGTGAGTCCATCCAACAAGGTCTAGCATCTACATGAAGCATTGAGGTTGGCTTATTGATGCTGGGCTCCTCCAAGATTTTAAAGAGGACTTGTGCACATAAGCCATTGGCACAAATGTAGCGAGCTTAGACAGGTGTCAGCCTGAATATTTTCTTTCCTAGGGATTTGCTAAATGTCAAAGCTATAAAAGGTTGAAATCAGGTTCTTGACCTTTTGTAGATATTATTTCATGTTCTCTTCTCAAGTCTTGTACTCATTTAGGAAATGGAGCACTACAAGCTGGGAGTCACTATGAACTTTGAGATGCTATACTCCCATTTCCTTGGTGATGGTGAGGTCGGTAATTAAGGCCTTGTATTCCACATCATTGTTAGTGGAGGAGAACTTGAGCTGGAGGCGTACTGGATACCCACCCTTCAGGGCTAATGAATACAAGTCCTACTCCAGAACCATTAATATTTAAGGCTCCATCCACATATAGCATCCATTGGTTTTTAAGATATTCAAGCATCAGATCTCCTTCAAGTTCTTCTTCAAGAATAGTATATTCGATGAGAAAATCTACCAATACTTGTGCCTTAATAGAAAGTCTCAGATGGAATGCCAAATCAAACTCAAAAAGTTCAAGAGCATATTTGGCCATTCTTCTTGAGGTATCAGGCCGGTACAAAATCATCTAGAGGGGTTGGTCTATGAGGACTACAATTGTATGTGCTTGAAAATATGGCTAAAGCTTCCTAGCCAATATCTAGCCATTTGCATCACGGTTAGGATTTTCTCTAGATTAGCCTCGATTCCTTGGCCAAACACCATAAACCCAAGGATCTTCCTGGAGGTAACTCCAAAGGTGCTTTGGCAGGGTTCAATTTCATCTTGTGCTAACACAATGTGGCAATGGTCTCCTCAAGATCTTCCACATGATTCCATGAGACATAGCTCATGACTAATATGTTGTCAACATAAACTTCCATATTGTAATTGATCTTGTCTTTGAAGATCTTGTTTACCAATTGTTGATAGGTTGCTCCTACATTTTTTAAGCTGAACGTCATCACGTTGTAATAAAACAAATCCTAATTAGTAATAAAAGAGATTTTTTCTTCATCTTCGGGTGCCATCCGGATCTAATTGTATCCTAAAATGTGTCCAAGAAAGTCAAGAGCTCATGGTTGGTTGTTGCATCCACTATTTGTTGATACAAGAGAGAGGGTAGCTATCCTTCTGGTAGGCCTTATTTAGGTCTGTGAAGTTTATGCACATTTGCCACTTTTCATTGACCTTTTTCACCAACACTATATTTACCAGCCATTTAGGATAGTCAACTTCCCTAATGAACCATGCATCGATGAGCTTTTGTACCTCCTTCACTATGGTCCTTTCATGTTTTGATGCAAAACTTCTATTATTTTGTTTCACAAGATGGTGATTCAGGTCCACCTTTAAGTGATGTGTCATCACTTCAGGATCAATCCTTGGCATATCTATAAGGTCCAGGCAAAGATATTCACATTTTTTTATAGAAAGACTACCAGTCTTTGCTTTATGTCTTCATCCAACCTTAAGCTAATTTGAATAATATGCCGAGAGTCCCTATATGTAGGGGACAACTACAAGGACTTCCACAGGCTTCGCTTGATCAATTCATCCTTAGTGTCTAATCCTTTGACTGGAAGATCCTCCAGAAGCTTGATTTGCTTAACTTGGTGGGCCACCAGGTAGCATTGTCTTATTGAGGTTGATTTTCATGTTTTTCTCCTACTCCTAATACTGTGAGGAATTTCATCAACAAATAATATGTTGATACCACTGCTCAAAGAGCATTTAATCCAGTCAGTCGAATATGACATTATAGGTTGAGGAGTCTTCATGACTGTGAAAGTAAGATGTACTTGGGACCATCAGGAAGCACTCATTGCTATTACCGATAATATTATAGTGCCCTCAATAGGGATTGATTCCTCTAAGAATCTTGTTATTGCTACATCCACCTTTCTCGACCTTCAAGGGGACTGTTCATCTTCAAAAATGCATCACAAAACAAAATATCCATCAAGTTTGTACTATCAACAAGTACATGATGGACATTACAATCATCAATATTGAGTGTTATGACCATAGGATCATGATGGGGGTACTAGACTCCCCTTGCATTGGCTTGAGTAAAGGTTATAACTTCATTAAGGCTTTCCTGGCTGCTAGCTCTGATATCATCTTTTGGACCCCCCATGATAGTGTGGACATCATCCATGGTGGGTCGATTAGCAGGTTCTTCCACCCTCAATGGTGGCTCCGATAGGCATGGGACCGGAACATCACATCTCTTTCCTTGATCTCAAAGAAACTTGTTTAGCTTGCGATTTCAAATAAGCTTCTCGATCTCATCCTGAAGTTGCCCGCATTCTTCAAAATCATGGCCATGGTCTCAATGATACAAGCAATATTTGTTTTGGTTCTTTCTCTCAGGCTTTGCTTGCATCTTCCTGGCTTCAAGTAGCTACTCTCAAACCTGCATTAGAACATGAGCATGTGGGATGTTAAACAAAGTATACTGACTAAACTTTCATAGCAGAAGCATGCTTAACCTGTTGGGCTATAAAGATGCTAAATCTAAGGGGATGACCTCTGGCATCATAGTGGTGACCTGCTTTTGGACATTTTTTCCTAATTTTTTTTCCTTAAATGAAATTTAGAGATCGAGGGTTGTTCCTTTGGTGTCAGGGTAGGTGTCAAAAAAGGAGGCGAAGCAAGGACAAATATAGGTGAAACAATGAAAGGAACACAAGTACTATATGCTTTCTCCACACATACATACTTTTCTTCTCTAGTGAGCATCTTAAAAAATCTACTAATGGCTTCTTTTTCAAAGTAAAAAGAAAGGACATAGCTGGAGACCGCTTATCATAGCGATTATGGTAGCCGAATGGTCGAGGTTATGGTGTGGGCACCAGGATCAGATAGAGGTTACTGGGCCCATTATGGATTTCTGATTAGACTTTTGAGTCCTGTAGAGTCCATCAGTCCTGAGTCACTTGAGTCCTATAATAAATTGAGTCAATTGATTTCATCAAGTCAATTGAGTCCTGTAATAAAGTTAATTGAGTCCATTTGTTTCAAGTCCAATCAAGTGAGTTCCAATGAGTCCTATAATTTTTATTCAAGTCAAGTCCAAGGGGAGAGTCATTGCCACCCAAGCCCATTAAGGAATGCAGACTTCATGCATCACACCCCTGGTCCCCCCCACTCAGGTCGCCCAAGTACACCAGAAGATGATGCCTTTTATAGCCCACAAGGAAGTTGGCATCCCAGGCCCACAAGCAGTTGGCACCCCTCCCAGGCCCATATGCAACTGGCACCCCCACCCAGGCCCACAGCAGTTGGCACCCCCTCCTAGGCCCACAAGAAATTCATACCTTCCAAGTCCAACAAAGAGTCAAGCCTCCCAATTCTACAAGGACTCAAGTCTCCTTATCCCACTCAAACTTGTACTCCAACTTTGACAGGGAGACTAGGTGATCTATAAATACCCCCTCCCTCTTGTAATGAATTGATGATTATTGAATGAATGAAAATTTGAGAGTCTTCTTTTATTTCCGTACCTTATGCATTGACGCTTTGTGAGGGAGAGGGTCTGAGGCCCAAACCAGCCAATTATTCTCTATCTCCAAACCCTAGGCTACCCCATCCAACATCCAAACCCTAGCCATCCATCATCATCACAAACCCTAGGTCGCCCCCTCCCATCTTTCAATCAAGTCTGCCAACCCCATCTTCTTCCAAAACCCTAGCTGCCAGGAGTCCAACTGTCAAATCTAAGCCACCACCTCCCAAGCATCCAGGCATCCTTAGGCTGCTAAGTCCTCTACCAGGCCGCCCACTCCAAGTCCAGGCATCCTCATCTTCCAGGCTGCCAATCAGCCTCCAGTGCCCCCTCCTGACTTTTTCTCCCTCCAACTCTCATTTTCATATTTTTCCTATCTTCAGAAACCCTAACCCTTGCTGTTTGCAGGATCCCTCCAATACATCGATCCTTGGAAGAGGTCTTCCTTGCCTTCAGGATCATTTGAAGGAAAGCTGGTGCATCCACGGGAATGAAGCTTGTTCTTCCAGGTGCCAATCTAGAGTGTTGTGCGACCCCTTCGATTCAGAGGTTGATCATCGTTGCCAAGTACGAAAACCAATCCCTTCCTTTTAGATCTATTTTATTGAAGATGAGCATGTTCTAAATTAGTGGTTTCTTAACCCTAGGATCCTACTTTTGTTATCAATTTTTAGATCTTAATCTACGAGTATAACTTATGTCTTTACATGATAAACCTTTGTTGGATTTCTAGGATTTCGATGGCACAATGGAATAATAGATTTCAAAAAAATTTCTTTCTTGAAACTCCAAACAACTCGAAACCCTAAGCCCAAGATCCCTTATTCATTTCAATTAACAACTCATGCAATTAGGGTTTGGAAAAATACCTAAAATGCTAATTCCTTCTTCTTTCCACTAGGCACACAAGTGCATGCCCTCCAAAGGTGGTTTGGAAAAATACCTGAAATGCTAATTCCTTCTTCTTTCCACTAGGCACACAAGTGCATGCCCTCCAAAGGTGATCCACACAAGAATGGAACCTAGGAAGCACTCCTTAGTAGGATGCATAAATCACTGGGACTCTTCTGATGGCCTTTCTTCCTTTGGCAGCCTCTCCTTTCTTGCTCAGACCCTTGCCCTCTAGTAGAGCACTCTGAGCCCTCTCCAAATCCACTCTTCACTCTCTTTTATACTTTCTAAATCTCTTCCTAAACCCTTGTTTTAAAATGGTGGACTTGTCTTAAGACAAAACCTAAACTCTAATAAGGGAAGGAAAAGACAACGAGAGTGTGGCAGAGTGTGAGTGTAATAATGCAGGAAAGAAAGGATTTGTGATGTACTTAGGCCTAAACACCGAAACTATAAATAGGAGATGGAGAGGCACCAATGATGGCTTTTCATCAGCCTTTGATCTGTCTATCAACAGATCAAATAAGACCAAGGCATTAAGAAGGAGTCTTATCTTGAAGCATCATGACTCTTCCTGCACCAAAGGCCATAACCCTTCATGCACCAAAAGACTTCTCCTGATGGTTGGCCATTTGTCCTCATGCCATGTGGCATGTAACCGGTTGATAGGGGTCTTAAGATGGCATGGAAGTAGACTTATCCAAGAGTCAAGTTCCTTCATTAAGAAGGACTCTTGGATTTAAAATGTTGTGGTAACTAAGTGAAGGGTCACGACCCTTCACTTGCACATGCCATTTAATTTCACCACCCATTCCTTCTTACAACCGGTAATAAACCAGGACAAATATGCATGGGATAAGGCTAGGGATGCCTTGTTTCATCTAGAAACAACTCCCCTAAGCAGAAGGACTCTAGGTCCTTTTATGCACGCCAATTGTGAAGAGTCACTGCTTTTCACTTGTGCACCACTTTTCTCCATGCCATTTCTCATCTTTGACCAGTCAAAGGCCATGCAATATGGGTCTCATATGAAAGGGGATAAAGTGTAGTTTATCACCTTACAAGTGATCAACAAGTAGAAGGACTCTTGGTTCTTCTGCGCCCCTTTAATTGCCGACCATTTCTTTTGGCACCAAGAGTCCCATGGCCTTGGGACTCTTGGTATATGGTGCATAAAATGTCCAAAAATTATCAGATAAAATCTAATAATTTTGTCCCACTTAGGACTCAACTTAATTTAGCTCTTCCATAAATTGGTTAGTCCATTTAGCAACCTTTTAGACCCAATTCAATTGGGTTAGGAGTTAGGTTAGCATACACATGCTAGTGTGTAATCTAGCTAACCAATTAGGATCCTATGACCCTAATAAAATGCCAATTGACTTCCAAAGTCAATTCCCTAATGTGTGTGATCCTTTGGGTTCTACATCTAGCCAGCAGTAGGTCCAAGTCTAAGCCAATTCGATCCAATCAAATCTGATTTGACCAAATTAGGTCAAATTGAGCTGACCTAAGTTGCTAATTCAAAACCATCTTTTGAATTGACTCATGAATTCAATCCAATTGATTCATGAAAACCTACAAGACATGATTAACATCTAGCAATATGTCATGCCTACCTGGAAGATGAGGAATTTGGTGGACAATATCAAAATACCCTTCAGTAGAAAGTTACCATGCAATTCAATCCTTCGATCTCCCTGTATCCCGATTAAGTGATGGGCATGGATAAATGTCAAACCCTAGCACTTAATCATTTTGAATCTCAATTTAATATTGAAGACTCGATTGATGAAAGATTAGAAACCCTATATAATCTCATCCTACTTTGATCAAAGACTTCTTGAGTCATCATTTGAAGAGATCACACGGGATAACTTCTCCTCTTACTAGGAGTGATCGATTCCTTGTTGACCTACTCATTACCTTCATACACAATCCACCATATCTAGAAATACCCTGTACATGACTTAATTGCCATGAGTGAGTATGCACCAAAATATGGGTTCATGTACACAAGATACTATGGTAGTCTCAGGTCTAAGGATCACATGCATAACTCCTACTAAGAGAACATTCTTTTAACAAGTAAGACTTCCATTTGATGTTCTCTTGTTGGATCAGTTCAGTAGACTCATAACCTAATGAGCACCCATATCCTTGTATTAGTGTTTCTACACAAGTGATTGTGAGACTAACCATCCTCTCCATCGAGCATACATAGGATGTGCCAGTCTTTTTGGATTCATCGATCCCCGAATCGATTATCCAATGACTAAGAACATTTTAGATTAGGATTTATAGAAACTTAGGTCTCACCATTATGATCTCCATCATAACCCTATCTCCATTACCTTAACCTATTGGGTTCATCATAATCTTGATAAAATGTAGTAGTATGATGAATCAAAAGATGCCTTTTATTGATAAATAATACCATACATGAGTTGGAAGATCATAGAAATGCCCTTACAATGATTGGCTTTTAGGACATCATTCTTTCAATCTTCCACTTGCACTAAAGCAAATCGCCTTTGTATTTTACACCCATACAATCTAAGTGGTGATCAAACTGCTACTTTGGTAGTGCTTCAGTGAATGGGTCTGCTATGCTTTTCTTTGTATCTACTCGTTCAATGACAACATCTTATCTTCAAATGAGGTGAAAGCATCTTAGGATGTGCTTGGGCTTATTATGAGACCTTGGTTCCTTAACTTGTACAACAACTCCACCGATTGTTCTATAATAAGAACCACGCCCAATTCCATGTTGAGTTTCTTCATTCACACAGCTTCCCTTATAGCTTCACTTGCATCTATATACTCTACCTACTCACTGCACCACCATATAGGGTGAAAACATACCCTAATATGGATTTGCTATCATCCAAATCTGATTGAAAACTAGAATCTGTATATCCTTCTAGTTTCAACTATGATCCACCATATACTAGAAAAATATCTTTAGTCCTTCTCAAGTACTTAAAAATATTTTTCATAGCTTTCCAATGATCTTCCCCTGGATCAGCCTGGAACCTGCTTACTATGTCCAAGGCATAAGCAACATCAAGCCTGGTATATAACATGGCATATATAATTGATCCAATAACCAAAGTATAAGAAATCAAACTCATTCTCTCTCTCTCTCCTCCGATGTCTTAGGAGACATCTTCTTGGAGAAATGTATGCCTTGACCATGGACAAGTAACCTTTTTTACTTCCCTCCATGTTGAATATCTTCAATACTAAGCCAATGTACTTGGATTGGGATAAGCCCATCATCCTCTTAGATCTATCTTTATAGATCTTTATACCTAGTATATAGGATGCCTCGGCCAAATCTTTCATGAAAAACTGCTTTGATAGCCAAGACTTGATCGATTGCAACATTAGGACATCATTCCCAATGATGAGTATGTCATCGACATAAAAAACCAAGAAAACAAGGGCACTCCTACTTGTCTTCTTGTACACACATGGTTCATCCACATTCTTGATAAAATCAAACTCCTTGATTGCTTCATCAAAGTGGATGTTCCAACTCCTCGATGCTTGCTTTAGTCCATAAATGGACTTTCTTAGCTTGCATACTTGGTTTGGTCTCCTACTTGAGATAAAACCCTCTGACTATGTTATATAGACTTCTTCCTCAAGATTTTTATTAAGGAAAGTAGTCTTTATGTCCATCTACCAGATTTCATAATCATGGTATGCTGCTATAGTAAGCAATATCTGAAAGGACTTGAACATGGCTATTGGTGAAAAGGTTTCATCATAGTCAATGCCACGATTTTATCTAAAACCTTTTACCACCAGCCTGGCCTTGTAGGTCTCTACTTGACCATCTACTCCTATCTTATTCTTGAAGACCCATTTACACCCTAATGGGTTAATTCTTTCAGGTGGATCTACCAAAGTCCAAACCTGATTGAAATATATGGAGTCTATTTCAGACTTCATGGCATTTAGCCATTCGTCGGAGTCTTTACTCTCGACAGCTTTCGTATAGGTCGCAGGATCATCTTCTTGTATGATATTGGCTTCATTATCATTTCCAATGACAAAGCCATATTTGAGAGGTGCACTTCGCACTCGCTCTGACCTATAAAGAGGAGGTGTGTGTTGTGGTTGTTCTTGAACCTTAGGAACATCTGGTTGAGGAATTACTTCAGGTGTAGGTTGAACTTCTTCAAGTTCAAATATCCTTTCATTGCCTTTTTCTTAGATAAACTTGCTTTCCAAGAATGTGGCATGCCTACTAAAACAGACCTTTTGCTCAGTAAAATGGAAGAAAAGGTAACCCATACCTTCTTTAAGATATCCTACAAACCTGCACTTTTCAGCCCTAGCACTTAGCTTATGTCCAAAAACATTCCTGACATAAGCAAGGCAACCCCAAATCTTAAAATATTTAAGACTTGACCTTTTTCCATTGCATAATTCATATGGAGTGCTCTTAACAGCCTTTGATGGCACTCTATTTAGTATGTGGGTAGCAGTCTCTAGGGCATAACCCTAGAAGGATACTAGAAGATCTGTGAAGCACATCATGGACCGTACTATGTCCAACAAGGTTCGGTTCCTCCTTTCTGCTACACCATTTAACTATGGCACATATAGAGGGGTCCATTTAGAGAGAATTTCTTTATCTTTAAGATGATAGAGAAATTTACTAGACAAATATTCTCCTCCTCTATCAGATCAAAATATTTTAATACTATGTCAGTTTGTTTCTCAACCATACTTTGATACTCTTTGAATTTTTCAAAGTCTTCGGACTTGTGTTTCGTAAGATACACATATCTAAACCTTGATAAATCATCAGTAAAACTGATAAAATAAGAGTTTCCTCCTCTGGCCTGGGTTATCATAGGATCACACACATCTGTGTGTACTAGACCTAACAACTTAGTTGCCCTATCTCCATGTCCAGTGAATGAAGATTTTGTCATTTTATCCATGAGACAGGACTCATAAGTTCCTAATGATTCATGATCAAATGGTTCAAAGAAATTTTCTTTGTACAACTTGTTTATCCTAGACTCACTAATATGACCCAAATGGCAATGCCAAATATATGTGACATTTATATCATCTCTCTTTCTCTTCTTATTTTCAACAAGCATAACTTCATCATTAAGTGATAGAATCAAAAGAACATTAACAAATGTACCACAACCAAAGAACTTCTTTGAAAAGAAGATCGAGCACCCATGGCTCGAAATATTTATTTCATAACCTTGTTTCAACAACAAAGGTACAAAAATAATATTTTTTATAAAGTTGGGTACATAGTAACAATCTTTTAATTCAAGAATATTGCCCAATGGCAATAACATCAGATAGGTGCCAATAGCTTCAGCATAAATGGGATCACCGCTCATGCTAAATAGCTCAAATTTACCCTTCCTCAAGCTTTTGGATCTCTGTAACCCCTGCAATGACTTACAGATATGAGACCTGATGTGGCATGAAAATGCTTTCTATTGAGGATGAGTTAAAAGTTGAGCAATGAAAACCTAAACACATGAACTAGCTTTCAATCTAAGAGACTCAAGCAAGACCTAGAGAAAGATTTGGTAATTCTTAAACATATGCCACAATAATAGCCAGATTGTCCTAAAAGAAGATTAAATCTAAGGCTAAAGGATTAAGGACCTAGAGGTTAACCTTCAATAGATCAGAAATGAAGAGATGAGGAAGATTTGTTACCAATGATGAGCTCTCTTTTTGAAGTGATAGACCCGTAGTAACATTCGAATAAACTAATCCTGGATGAGAAGATGATCATTCTGAGGAATTACGCCCCATCCATTCATGCTCCTTTGGCAAGACGACGAGCTCTTGAACTCCGGATTAAAGAGAACCCTGCAAGGAAAGGATTAGAAATGGAATATTTGAAAAGATCAAAACACAAAGGAAAAGAAGAGATCATAAGAATTGTTCTTCTTATGGAGGCTCGAGAAACTCTTGTTGGAGAAGATGGGATCCATGGAAGGATGTCTCCTTGATGTCTTCTTCTTGGAAATGGAATTGACACTTGAAACTAGATGGAAGTTGTACGCCCAAAGAAGAAATGCTTCTCAAACTTCAAACTAGAACTTTATCTAAAGCTATAAGAGAACATCACAAATACTCAAATAATGGCAAGACAAAGACCTTCTTCTTCATTTCATTTTATCCCCAAAAAAAAATCCACCCAATACAATGGGGCATTGGATCTCCTTTTATAAGCTACCAAGCCCTTTGTTTAAAATTTAAAAGAGAGGAGAGATACATGGGATGGTTGAGAGATACATGGGATAGTTGAGAGATACATGGGATGGTTGGAGAGATATGGGGGAAGTGGTTACATGAGGTGGAGGTTTAGTTTGGCTGCCTAAATTTGAATTTGACTCCTTCTTGGTCGCCCACTTCAATCGATGAGGTGGCACATGCGGTGGCAATCCCATTAGGTGGGGTTGCTTGATGATGTGGATGATGATGTGGCACCCTCTAAGCTTGGTGAAGTGGCATGATGATGTAGTAATCCCAAGAGAAGTTGAGAGGTAGTTGCTTGGTAGTCTTTTGATGGTAGTTGATTGTTAGTTGCTCTGGTAGTTGACTGGTAGTTATCCTGGTAGTTGTCTTGCTTGTATTATTCTAACAAGATAAAATTGTTCTGCAAGTCAGGGTTGGATGTGCTGCATCAGGAGTCGATCCATAGTGAGTGAAGACCATTGTCGGTGTCTGCACCAAATCTCCCGGGGTGACGAGAATTCGACCCTGTCGAATATGGTCCAATCTAGCTTTGATATTGTTCAAATAAATCCAGGTCCATTTGTTGCAGGTCCTCTCTAGTGATCCAAGAGTTGTCAGATTCAGGTCGCCCTTGCCAACGGACCAAATAACGATAGTAGTCCTTGTTCCTGGTGGTGACAATCTTATCATCCAGAATCTGTTCAATTTTCTCTCGTTTCTTTGGAAAGGTGGTTTGTGGACACTCTGGGACAAGTTCGCTCTCAAAAATAGGGTCAGGCCCAAAAGGCTCATTAGGTATCATCATTGGTTCCTTATACTCTATTAAGTCTGAAACATTGAAGGTTGGACTGATACCTAGGTCAGAAGGTAAATCCAGTACATAAGCATTAGAGCTAATCTTCTTTATGACCTTGAATAGACCTGCACCAAGGGCATGTAATTTCTTAAAAGTCCCTGATGGGAATCTTTCAGGTTTGAGTTTAATCATTACATGATCCCCCTCATAGAATTCCTTGACTCTCTTTCATGAATTAGCCTTATGTTTATAGGATTCATTGCTCAAGTAAATTTTCTTGTTTATTTCATGATGTAAATCCTTAATATGCTGTGCATAGGATTCAGTAGACTCAG
This sequence comes from Areca catechu, assembly GCA_021397845.1. NCBI lineage: Eukaryota > Viridiplantae > Streptophyta > Magnoliopsida > Arecales > Arecaceae > Areca > Areca catechu. The sequence continues at coordinate 128,537,867 of CM038052.1, read as the reverse complement.
AAACTCATGAATTTGTGGGTAGTGGGATCAGATCTAAAGGCTTCCTAGGTTTGTAACCATGGACTATTTCAAATGGACTTTTGCCCGTAGATCGACTGACCGAACAGTTATAAGCGAACTCTGCACGAGGCAATAACAAATCCCAATTTCCTAGACTATCTCCCACTAGACATCTCAACAAATTCCCTAGACTTCTATTCACAACTTCAGTCTGTCCATTAGTCTAGGGGTGGTAGGCAGTTGAAAATTTCAGTCTGGTTCCTAATAAGTGCTAAAGGGTTTTCCAGAAGTAACTTGTAAAATGGACATCCCTATCAGAAACAATGATTTTTGGTAGCCCATGTATCCTGACTACTTGATCAAGAAAGAGCTTGGCTACCCTAGAGGCATCAGAAGTTTAGGAGCAGGGTAGGAAATGGGCCATCTTCGAAAATCGGTCAACCACTACAAAGATTGAATCATGTTTTCTAATGGTCTTGAGTAACCCTAGAACAAAGTCCATGCTAAGATCCTGCCATGGACACTCAGGTACAGGTAAAGGAGTGTATAACCCGGTATTCTGTTTCTGCTGTTTTGCAATAGCACATGTCCTACATCAAGCTACAAGGTTTGCTACCTATCTCTTAAGGCCTGGCTAGTAGAATTGCTCCTCAACAGCTAAGATAGTCTTGTTTCACCCAAAATGGCCAGCCAAACCTCCAGCATGTGTTTCCCAAACTAGAAAATCCCTTAAGGAGGTTCTTGGAACACAGAGCCTGTTTTCTCTAAAAAGATAACCATCTAGAAGGGTATAGTCACTATGATTGCTAGATGGTCCTAGATGGAAAGCCTGATAGATCTCTCCAAAATCCGGACAGGTTTCATATTCCTCCTTAAGTCTCTCAAAACCTATGACTTCGGTGCTGACTGAATTTAAGAGGAACGCTCTACGACTTAAGGCATCAGCAACCCTATTCTCAGTTCTCGCATGGTACTTTAGGATGAAGATATAGGCTTGGATGAACTCTACCCACTTGGCATACCTAGGGTTCAACTTTTTCTGGGAGCTAAGAAACCTAAGGGCTTCATGATCCGAGAATAAGACAAACTCTTGCGGTAGCAGATAGTGTCTCCAGTACCTCAAAGCCTGAACTACCGCATATAACTCCTTGTCATAGGTTGAGTATTTCATCCTAGCCTCATTCAGCTTTTCACTAAAAAATGCCACTGGATGACTTTCTTGACTTAAGACTCCTCTAATTCCTACTCTAGAGGCATCACAAGCTACCTCAAAAATCTTAGAAAAATCGGGTAATCTTAAGATCGGTGCTTGTGTCATCCTGTCCTTAATGTTTAGGAAGGCCTTATTAGCAGCTTTTGTCCATTCAAAATTGCCTTTCCTAATGCAATCCGTAATAGGAGCAACTATGGTGCTAAACCCTCTAATGAATCTTCTGTAAAATGTAGCGAGGCCATGAAAACTTCTTACTTCATGAATATTATTGGGTGTTGGCCAGTCTACAATTGCTCTAATCTTCTCAAGGTCAGCAGATACTCTTTCAGGGGTTACGATAAATCCTAGAAAGATAACTCTAGTAGTCACAAAATCACATTTCTTCAAATTGGCATAGAGATTATCCTTCCTAAGTGCCAAACATACTTGCTTCAGATGGTTCAAATGATCATCTCTAGTCCTACTATAGATAAGGATGTCGTCAAAATACACAACGACAAACTTTTCGATAAAGGATCGTAGGACCTGGTTCATGATTCTCATAAAGGTGCTAGGGGCGTTTGATAGTCCAAAAGGCATGACTACCCATTCAAATAACCCATCCTTAGTCTTAAGGGCAGTCTTCCATTCATCCCCTGGTCTAATCCTAACTTGGTGATAGCCGCTCTTCAGGTCAATCTTAGAAAATATCATCGCACCAGCCATCATATCTAGCATGTCATCCAATCTGTGGATGGGAAACCTATATTTCACTGTGATCTTATTTATGGCATGACTATCGACACACATCCTCCACGTGCCATCTTTTTTAGGGGTGAGTAAGGCTGGGACTGCGCATGGGCTTAAACTCTCCCTAATGAATCCTTTCCTAAGAAGTTCTCCTACTTGTCGTTGTAATTCTTGATGTTCGGTAGGGTTCATTCTATAATGGAGAAGGTTCGGTAAGGTCGCTCCAGGGACTAAGTCTATTGCATGTTGGATGTCCCTAAGGGGTGGGAGTTGGTCGGGTAACTCATTAGGGAAAACATCCTTAACTCATCTAGCACTTCAACGACTTCGTGAGGTTGTTCTTTTGGGGAGGGCTCTTGATATTCCTTAGTTGTCAAAACCCAAACAGGTGAACCATTGCTAATCTCTTGCTCCAATTCTTTAGCAGTGATCAAGTTAATCCCTTGTGTCTTATCTCTCAATTGTCTAGATCCTCTTTTAATTGGGTCCATAGGTGGAGAAGAATGGATTACAATCTTCTTCCCATTATGAGTAAACGAGCATGAATTAGAGTGACCATAGAGTATAACGTCATGATCGTATAACCATGGTCATCCTAAAATGATACTGCTAACTCCCATTGGAAGAACATCGCACCAAACTTTCTCTTGGTAAGACTGGAACTGGATGGTAACTATGCACCTAGACTTGATGGAATAGAGGTTGAGTCTATCCAGGATACCTTATATGGATTAGGATGGGGTACAGTAGACAATCATAGGTTTTTGACTGTGTTGGTGGATATGGCATTGACACAGCTACCACTATCTAAGATGACCTTGCACACTTTTTTACCTATCTTGATGAAAGTCTATAGGATACTAGTCCTACGCCAGTCTTCTTGGTCTTTAGTTTGGGTGAGGATACACCTAACCACTCCTAAAAGATCATGATCTACCAGGACTTCATCACCTTCATATTCTTCAGCCAAATTCACATCCGCCTGGTATATTTTCTCTTCACACTCATCTTGGGGTTCTATGGCTTCCTCTTCTACTTCCCCTATGTGTAAGGATCGATTTGGACAGTTGCTAGCATAGTGACCTACCTTCTGACATTTGAAACATGCATTCGGATTTCTTTGGACTTCAGGTGATTTCCCTTTATCATCTCTTTGGGTCACAGGTGCATTAGGATTTGGTCGGTTGAATCTAGACTGACTGGGTCCTATCTGCTAATTAGGTACACTAATCCTAGGGGCATCGGATCTATGATAAATTGGACTCCTGTGAAATCTCTCAGCATCTCTAGCTATCAGATAGGCCAGTTCTAGATCATGGACTTCCCTTATGAATAATTCCTTCTGGATTTCTTCCCTCAGTTCGGCTCTAAATCTAGACAGGGTTACCGACTCAGATTCATCAACATTGCACCTCATTACAAACTCATAAAATTTGGCAATGTACTCTACGACACTCCTATTTCCTTGAGTAAGTCTTTGCCATTGATCTAGGAGTCTTTGGTTGTAGGGCATAGGAAGGTATTTTTCCCTAAGCCTAAGTTTCATCGCTCTCCAGGTTACTATAGGCACATCACCTCTTTGCCTAGCTAATCGCTCAACATTTCTCCAATAGAGCCTAGCTTGTCTTACCAACTTTAGTTTCGCAAACTTACATTTTCTATCCTCAGTCATGTCATACCAGTCAAAGTACTGGTCCATCTCTCCTTCCTAATCGATGTAAATTTTGGAATCTAAGATTCCATCAAATGTGGGTGCTTCCAACCTAACATTTTTTATGGCTCGATCATCTTGGTCGAACTAAATTGGAGTGGGTCTCCTGACATTTGGTTCATAAGTGGGCTCAAGATAGAGTCTCTTTGGATTGGGTTCATGGGCTTGCTCATGATTGGGCCCCTTTGGATTTGGTTCACAGAAATGGTCTTGCTGAGGTCTCCTAGGGTTGGGCTCATGGAAATGGTTTTGGCATGGGACCCTTCTAGGGTTGACTGGTGTTTCAAACTCAGGTTCAAGATCAGGTTCGGGTTCATTCTGGACTTCATGGTTTCCTCCAGGAGTTCTACATTCTAATTGATCCAACCTAGTCGTGATGTGGGCTAACAGATCATTCATGCTCTGGTTGGTCTGGGCCACATTCTGGTTGGTTTGGGCCAATTGCTCAGTCAAATTTTTGTTTAGTTGAGCCACTTGATCATTCAAGGCTTTAATCATATTTCCAAGATTTTGGTCCATGGCTACACTTGACTGGGCTTGGGCTGGTGAATATGATGTCCCTGCTCTAGTTATTATGCATGCAAGTGGACTCAAACTCGGGCTAAGGTTTTCTAGACCTGTTAGCTCAAATAAACTGAGTTGGCTAGATACAATCAAACCAACAACTACTCTTTTCCACTGGCCAGTCAGGAGGTGGGTCTGTGGGAGGTTTCCCTAGCTCTTGCTGGGACCTAATTAAAAACCACAAGAACCGCTTAGGCTTAACCTCGATCCTTGACACCAGCGTCAAATAATAGGTGAAGAATTGGTTGTACAAGCTTGTCCCAATTGACTTGAACTAGACCTAGAGTCCCAAACTAGTCACCTAATCAAGGTGGCAAACTAGATTGTAGTAACTCTACACTTGGCCTGGTGTCAGAACAAGGGGAGTGTGAGATCCCTTCTTTGGCCTACCTAGGCCCGGTGGAATTGGACCGGTAGATGGATCAGCACCCAAGCCCTTAGTTCCAATCCTAGTCACCAAGTAATAGGGTACACACAAGACTAGTTGACACAATGACTTGACACTAACCAGAACTCGACCAATTGATGTCCCTAACCCACTAGGACAAATAAGGTTCTACTCAATTTTAATTAGGGGATTGGGTTCGATGCACAATGAGGGTTGTTATTCTTGGGCTAAGGACAGGTAATCAATCCTGCCCCCATGTCATATTGGTGCCCTTAATTGAGTTAAGATGAATGCACACAACCATGCTGAAAATTAACTCTATTGAAATTTTAGATAGAATAGTACTAAATCACAGCTCAAAAATTATACAGTTAACTAAAAATTCTAGAAAAATTATCTAAACTTTTATCAATTATAATGGATCTAACAAAATAAGAATCACTAAATTCTGAGTTCTATACTGAGAAAAACAATTCATTTATCAGACCATATACGCACAGATTCAGAAAATTCCAGCAAGTAAGACAATTGAGAAATTAATCTATGCTAACAATGGTAATGACCAAGATAGGACAACCTTACACTATAAGGATTCCCCCTTATAGTAGGATAACCTGATTTCACCTTGGTATTTAATATGCAATTATGCAAACACTTAACAGGCTATGCAAGATATTAAAACTCTATGTGCAGATTTCCAGCAAACAATGAATTTCAGCATCTATGCAAATCCTACCCTAATCCAGCCATGCTCTGATACCAAAAATGATGCGGCATGAAAATGCTTTCTATTGAGGATGAGTTAAAAGTTGAGCAATGAAAACCTAAACACATGAACTAGCTTTCAATCTAAGAGACTCAAGCAAGACCTAGAGAAAGATTTGGTAATTCTTAAACATATGCCACAATAATAGCCAGATTGTCCTAAAAGAAGATTAAATCTAAGGCTAAAGGATTAAGAACCTAGAGGTTAACCTTCAATAGATCACAAATGAAGAGATGAGGAAGATTTGTTACCAATGATGAGCTCTCTTTTTGAAGTGATAGACCCATAGTAACATTCGAATAAACCAATCCTGGATGAGAAGATGATCATTCCGAGGAATTACGCCCATCCATTCGTGCTCCTTTGGCAAGACGACGAGCGCTTGAACTCCGGATTAAAGAGAACCCTACAAGGAAAGGATTAGAAATGGAATATTTGAAAAGATCAAAACACAAAGGAAAAGAGGAGATCATAAGAATTGTTCTTCTTATGGAGGCTCGAGAAACTCTTGTTGGAGAAGATGGGATCCATGGAAGGATGTCTCCTTGATGTCTTCTTCTTCGAAATGGAATTGACACTTGAAACTAGATGGAAGTTATACGCCCAAAGAAGAAATGCTTCTCAAACTTCAAACTAGAACTTTATCTAAAGCTATAAGAGAACATCACAAACACTCAAATAATGGCAAGACAAAGACCTTCTTCTTCATTTCATTTTATCCCCCAAAAAAATCCACCCCATACAATGGGGCATTGGATCTCCTTTTATAAGCTACCAAGCCCTTTGTTTAAAATTTAAAATAGAGGAGAGATACATGGGATGGTTGAGAGATACATGGGATAGTTGAGAGATACATGGGATGGTTGGAGAGATATGGGGGGAAGTGGTTACATGAGGTGGAGGTTTAGTTTGGTCGCCCAAATTTGAATTTGACTCCTTGGTCACCCACTTCAATGGATGAGGTGGCACATGCGGTGGCAATCCCATTAGGTGGCGTTGCTTGATGATGTGGATGATGATGTGGCGCCCTCTAAGCTTGGTGAAGTGGCATGATGATGTAGTAATCCCAAGTGAAGTTGAGAGGTAGTTGCTTGGTAGTCTTTTTATGGTAGTTGATTGTTAGTTACTCTGGTAGTTGACTGGTAGTTATCCTGGTAGTTGTCTTTCTTGTATTATTCTAACAAGATAAAATTGTTCTGCAAGTCGGAGTTGGATGTGCTGCATCAAGAGTCGATCCATAGTGAGTGAAGACCATTGTCGGTGTCCGCACCAAGACCCACATGTGGTATCCAATATCCATGTATCAGAAGTTGAAAAACTTAATGATAAGTTTGTTTGTATCATGTACAAACTTTTCGATGCATCACCAGCATCCTGTTTTTAACTTGCAAGATATAACTTGCAATTCTTCTTCCAGTGCCCTTGTTTTCCACAGTGATAGCAGGTTCCATCAGTAGACAGCTTCATTGTCTTTTTCCTTTTCTGGAAGCTACTCTTAGGATTCCTTTTTCTTTTTGAACACTTCTTAGTAGCATCCTCTCCTACCAGATTTAGGTTAGGAGTATCAAGGATATAGGTAATTTTTTCCTGAGCTTATATAATTCTCAGGTTCCTCAACCAATCTACATAATTCAGATCGGTCAACTTATTGGCATCCAAGATGCCCCATAGTGAAAGAGTAGAAACTATAATGTAATAATCTACAGTAAGTAAAGAACAACTATAAGCAGACCACTCATGAAGATATTCATAATTAAACAAGGACTTTTGCATCTAATTGTGTCTCCCACTATTTTCTATCAAATACCATAACCCTTAACTATGGTAAGTGGGAAACCCTTCTAGGATTTTCTTAGTGGGGTTGAGATCCTAATTCCTTATAAATGCCTTGTGTGTACACAACAAACACTTATAAGTTCAAGGGTAGGAAATGATCCTTTCTAATTGCATCCCTTGCAATTCTCAACTTAACTTTTGCCTCTAAGACACTTTAGCCTTGTGTGTGCACAACAAACCATAATATCTTAATTTAGTCAGACCCTTCATTTCCATATAGCCATGATTGAGTAATGTTTCCTTATGGTACACAACAAAGCAACATTATCAGTCATGCTATAAAGCACTAGGTGCACCAAGACAAATTTTATACCAAATGCTAGAGCAGGCTTTGTGTGTACACAACAAACCTACTATAGTGTTGACAAAAATTTGGCCTAGCATGAAGGAAGGCAATGTGTAGTGTGCTTAATCACTTAGCATTTCCAATTTAGGATTTAGATATGACCAAATTGGCTAGGTAAGTGGAAGAGATGAGGGGGTCCCCTCGTTGCTTTCCTTAGACACCAATTAAATTGGCCAGGTAAGTCAACGAAACCAATTAAAAACCTCATTTCCTTTACCTTCCCAGAACCACTTTGCCTAGATGCCAATTGGCTGATCATACCCTAATCGGATTTGCATCATGATTAACTTATACTATGACTAAATATTATTTTTATGAGAGCTTTGATGGTCTCTAACACATCCTCATATAGACTTAATCATGTCAACCTAACATTCATGACATCATAAAACCTAACATTCATGACATCATAATGTATTCATAACCATACACATATGACATGAAATTCATTCCATCATTCGAGCATATTAACCCTAATATGCATACCATAAGCTTGATTGTAATATGAATCTGTTCACCTCACTTGTTCATGGGGTATGGCCACAGCGGCACCCCTACATGCCATAGGAGATTCCATTGAATGGGAAAAGAGGGTCATGAAACCCTAATTAACTCCTATGACCGGATTGCCATGGTGACTAACCCAATCTGAAGTAGTTACTAGGATATAATACATTTCAAATATGTGATTGAACTAATCATGCATAGAATCATATAATTATTCAATAGCATGCACCATACTTGATAATATGCACTATCATATAATCTTTCAATAGTATGTATCATACAATGATTTATATATATGATCATATTATCCTTTAATATATAATTGAAGCCTATTTAGTGGCATGCATCAGAATATGATTCTTATATATGATCATATTCACTATCACATAAGAATAATCAATAACCATTAATTGAATGAAATAAGAGGGCTCTGATACCACTATTGGATTTCTAGGATTTCGATGGCACAGCAGAACAATGGATTTCAAAAAATTTCTTTCTTGAAACTCCAAACAACATGAAACCCTAAGCCCAAGATCCCTTATTTATTATAATTAACAAGTCATGTAATTAGGGTTTGGAAAAATACCTGGAAAGCTAATTCCTTCTTCTTTCTACTAGGCACACAAGTGCATGCCCTCCATAGGTGATCCACATAGGAATGGAACATAGGAAGCACTCCTTAGTAGGTTACTTAAATCACTGGGACTCTTCTGATGGCCTTTCTGTTAGGGAACCATGGGGAAAGGGCACCATGCTTGGCACGGCCTGAGACATGCAATTTAAAAACTTTTCTATATAACATGATACAGTGGAAGCAGATAAATAATTTATCTATGTATGTTAATCTAATTAACATAGGTTTCCTATGTAGATCTTGATGCATGTGTAGAATAATTATGTTTGAAATCAAAGATAAGCAGTCAGGAAATGCACACCATACCTAGAAGGTGACAATCACCATCTAGGACTGCAGCAATCTGTAGGAAGAGCTCCAAGTCTACCTCAGTGATGATCACCTGGGACTACAATAATCTATGGGAAGAGCTCTGGTTCTACCGGCAAGGAAGAAGATCGAGCTCTGCAAGCGATGCATGCGCACTGCCTCTATGGGTGGTTCACACCATGTAGCATGGTTTCTTCCCCTTCCTTTGAAGTGCTAGCCTAACTGGAAACATTGATGGTAGCAACAACTCCTTCAACTCCTTGAAGGGCTATTGCTGCAGTGGTATTGGAACGAAGATGCTCGAGAACCCTTTCCCAACGCTCTGTCCCAAACATTCAGCAAAAGGTATACACACAGGAATCCCAAAATCCAAGCTCACTCTATTCCGGAGATCAAATCTCGCAATCTCTCAAGGATCAAGCATGATTTCTATCCAGAAATTTTCTGGGTAGAGTCTCAACCTTGATCCAAATCTGGAGTATGGAATGTTGAACGTGAACCATTCACCTTCTTCAACCCTTGCTTTTATAACAGCAGCCCTCGAAACATTTAAGAGGACACAAGAGAGATTAATGAGCAGTTTGGGGTCTCTTGAGATTCCAAGGAGGTTATGAAAACCTTTGGAATTCAGCAACAGCAGATCAAAAAACATAGAAACACATCCATTAAATGCCCACAACAATTATAGAATTAAATGAAGTAGTTTCGATTTATAGCAGTCCGACAGATGAGTCGACTCGACCATTCGAGTTGACTCGGCTCGAGTCGACTCATTTAAAAGAGTCAGCTTGAGCAGAAGTTTGACAACACCTTGTCAAACAAGTTCGAAATGATTTCCAATCATTTGCAAACCAACAAAGCAAAAAGAAACCCTCGGTGTGTGATGCCATACATTCAAACACTAAACTGGTAGCATAGGAACATTTCCAGTACTAGCCAAAGTCGCCATTTAGCAATGACACCCGGTGTCTGGATAGGTTGAAAGTTGCAGAGCAACATGAACCTGTTGAATATGGAATATCAGTGAACTTATTCCTTTAATCTCCTAATGCTCCGGATGGCTTGGAGTTAAACTGCCCAACCCTAATCAGTCCATCTCAATATGTCTCAAATAAAGAATCCTTGTAACTCTTTACAAGGAATGCCTTGGCCAAGGTCTTTCTCAATTGAGGCACATTAAGCATTCAATCCAAACCATTTGGAGAGATAAATCCTATCTTGATCTTACTACCACTATACAAGTACTTGACTGTACCTAGCAACCTTTCACACCGGATTAGAAATCTAGGTAGTCCGGCACCTAAGCACAGTGAGTTGCTTGCAAGCTGCCATAGTGATCTCAAGTTAGAGAAATAATTCATGTCCATATTCTAATGTAAGACTTCTCTTCGATAGAAAGAGAATATCGCATAAGAGTCATGTTCAGTTAAGTGCAAACACAACACCTAATGTCATACTAGCATCTCCATGCTACTTGGTTAAGAGGACAACCAATAGATATGACATCAATAACCTACTCTCGATACACCATCATCCTGAAACAGCGTATCCTTTGGTCGTGAACCAATTTATGAGCTACACGATGCATCTTCTCTACATCGCATACAAGGTAGTTCAAAGGACATCATCACACAAGAGTTCAATTAGGAAGATGTCATGTGATGAACAACCAGAATAAACCTTTTATTCAATTCAATAATTCATATACATATACATGAGTCGCACAACCATCTACAGCCTAGAGATTGGCTTTGGGACACAATTCTTAATAACTCCCACCTAGACTAAAGCCAATTGAAAGTGAATCTAATTCCCATCTTCCATTTGTAATCGTCGAACTCTTGAATTCCAATGTCTTTAGTGAAGGGGTCGACTAGGTTCTCTTTACTATCATTCTTCAGAAGCTCGATGTCACCTCGTTCAATAATCTCCCGGACAAGGTGATAACGATGCAGAATATGCTTGGTCCGTTGGTGTGATTTCGGTTCTTTGGCTTGAGTTATGGCTCTAGTACTATCACAATACACCAGAATAGGGCCATCTAAGGAAGATGCCACTCCCAGCTCATCTGGGAACTTCCATAACCACATAGCCTCTTTTGCTTTATCCGATGCCGCAATATACTCTGCCTCATAAATAGAATCAGCCACTGTATGCTGCTTGGAAGTTTTCTAGCAGACAACTCCACCATTAAGGGTAAACACAAAACTAGATACACTCTTACTATCATCTTTTTCTGATTGAAAATTGGAATCAGTATACCCCATAAGTTTTAAGTCAGAATCTTTATAAATAAGCCATTGGTCCTTAGTATTTCTCAGATACTTAAGGATGTTCTTAACAACTTTCCAATGAGCTTCACCTGGGTCAAACTGGTATATGCTCACTACCCCTAGTGAGTATGCCACGTCTGGTCTAGTACATAGCATAGCATACATAATAGAACCCACTGTCGAAGCATATGGAATCCTACTCATATGCTCTCTTTCCTTAGGAGTTGTCAAACAATCCATCTTGGAAAAAGAATTCCATGACTTATCAGAAGATAGCCTCTTTTGGAATTTTCATTACTGAACTGCTTCAATACAATGTCTATATACATAGATTGGGACAGTCCCAGAAGCCTCTTAGATCTATCTCTATAGATCTTCATACCTAGTATGAATGAGGCTTCACCCATGTCTTTCATAGAGAATTGAGATGAAAGCCAGATCTTTATTCTTTGTAATGCTGGAATGTCATTCCCGATTAGGAGAATGTCATCTACATACAAAATAAGAAATACAACTACAGAATCATTTGCCTACTTATATATACAAGGTTCCTCTCCATTCCTAACGAAGCCATACATGTTGATACATTTATCAAAGCACATGTTCCAACTCTGAGAAGTCTACTTGAGTCCATAGATGGACCTCTGCAGCTTGCACACTTTAGACTCATCTATGGATATGAACCCTTTAGGTTGCATCATATACACCTCCTCTTCCAGCTCACCATTTAGGAAAGCTGTTCGGACATCCATTTTCCAGATTTCATAATCTAAATGTGCTGCTAAAGCAAGTATAATCCGAATGGACTTGAGCATCGCTACAGGAAAAACATCTCGTCATAGTCAATACCATAACGCTGATGATATCCCTCGAAAGCTAGATGGGCTTTATAGTCTCCACCTACCCATCTATGCCTCGCTTTTGCTTGAAGATCCACTTGCACCCAATGAATTTTATCCCTTCAGGTGGATCAACCAATGTCCATACATTGTTGATTTTCATGGATTCCCTTTCGGACTTCATAGCTCTCAGCCATGACTTAGAATTAGACCTTAAATTGCATCCATATAGGTGATCGGATCCTCGTTGTTCTCATCGAGTTCAACATGATCACCGTCCTGGATTAAGAAACCATAGTATTTGTTTGGTTGATGTGATACTCTATCAGATCTCCTTAATGGCTGCACTATGGACTCTGGATCTGATCTATCAAATCTGGTTCTATAGTGGCCTTAGAGTGAGAAGGTTTTTATATCTGTTGAACTTTTCCAAGTTCAACCTCAGCAGCTTGAGTGCCTTCACCAAGATACTCCCCTTTCTAAAAGGTTGCTATAAGACTGACAAACACTTTTGTTCCTTAGGCAGATAGAATAATATCCTTTGAATTCTTTAGGATAGCCAACAAAAAGACTTCTATCAGACTTAGGTCCTAGTTTATCCATCTCCAAATGTCTGACATAAGCTGGACACCCCCAAACTCGAAGGTGAGGGACAGTTAGCTTCCATCCAGTCCATATCTCATATGGTGTTTTATCAATGAACTTACTTGGAACTCTATTCAGAAGGTAGGATGCTAACTCAAGAGCATGTCCCCAAAGGACTTTAGTAGACTTACTAAGCCCATCATGGATCAAACCATGTCCAACAGAGTTCGATTCCTCCTTTCAGACACACCATTCAACTGAGGTGTCCCTGGAGGGGTCCATTGAGAGAAAATCCCAACCTCCTCAAGATAAGTCAGAAACTTATTGGAAAGATATTCACACCTCAATCTGATCAAAGGGTTTTAATAAACTTCCTAGTTTATTTTTCAACTTCATTATGATAATGTTTGAATATTTCAAACGATTCATATTTATATCTCATAAGGTAGACATAACCGTATCTTGAAAGATCGTTTGTAAACATAATGAAATAACTATATCCACCTCTTGCACTGATATTCATAGGTCCATATATATCAGTATGTACTAGACTTTGAATATCACTGGCTCTTTCACCCTTTCTAATAAAGGTGACTTGGTCATTTTTCCAAGTAAATAAGATTCATATGTTTGGTAAAGATTCACTCTCTGTGATATCTAAGAGACCTTCCCCACCAGCTTATTTATCTTGTTCTTGTTTATATGACCTAGCCTATAGTGCCAGAGAGAAATATCACTGACCTTATCTAACCTAGGGCATTTATTAGCTGTGTACAATATAGTAACAGGCTGTGACAGTACATATACACCATTCTTTAATTATCCATTCATCATATTAGAAACATTCAAAGTGATATAGAAAATATCTTTTTTTATTGATAATTTTATAACCATCATTGGCTAACAGGCCTACAGAAATGATATTTACCAAAAGGAAGGACAAAAATGATATTCATTAAGAACAATAATACAAGACTCGAAAAATAAAGAAATAGTTCCCAACGCCAGAACTGGAGCTTGACTTCCATTCCAACATTCAAGAACCTTTTATCGCCTTCGAATCTACTACTAACTTGAAGTCCATGCAAAGAATTGCAAATGTGGTAAACACTTTCGGTATCCAATACCCAGCTAGTAGTATCATAAACAGAGAAACCACAAGAATTTATCATATAAATACCTTGACCAGCAACACCTTGCTACTTTCCCTTCCTTGGCCTGTTCGGGTCTACAGTAGCAAGGTAAGCAGAATAGTTCCACTTCCAGCGACTCGGCTTCTTACAAAAGAAGCATTCTGCCTTAATATTGTCAGCTTTAGCCTCTTAGTCTGACTAGGCTGAGCACTTTGCACCTTATTCCTTTTCTTCTTCTTCCTTTTCTCGAAGGGATGACGTCCTGCTCCAGAACCTCCCACCAGATTCGCTAATCCCTTATTGAGGTTGTGGTCTCTCTTATAAGTCTGCAGTAACCCTAACACCTCATGATAGTTTACCGTAGGCCTATTCATTCTAAAATTATCAAGAAAGACCTGGTAGGAAGGGGGCAGAGAATTCAGTATCACGTCCTTGTTGAGCTGCTCGTGCAAAGGACATCCAAGTTTGCCCAAATGCTCAAATAACTCGATCATGTACATTACATGATCAGTCACCGAAGCTCCATCATGCATACATGTGTTATAGATGGTGGAAAAGATCTAGTATCTCTCTGTATCATCCGGAGTGCCAAAAGATTCTTTTACCTTTTGAAGAATCTCCTTTGGCTAGGTTTCCTCGAACTTGCGATAGAACTCGTCGTTCATCATAGCCAACATTATGCAACGCACCATGGTGTGGTCAGAGATCCACTTCTAGTAAGTGTCCCTGACATTGCCACGAGCATTGGGGGCTGGGATCTCAGGTGCTGGATTTGATATCACATAGAGGATCTGCTCATGCTCCAGGATAATCCTGAGTTTTCGATATGAGCTATCGAAGTTGGGTCCAGAAAGTTTGTCATTATCTAATAATGACCCGAGTGACAAAGTGGTCGACATTATCTGAAAAAGGAGAACAAGACCTTTTAGTATGTGAATTATTTAAAAAATTCTAAAGACATGGATTTTAGTCTAAAGGTTTCTCCAACTATTTTATTCAGACTGGCAGCCTCTACACTCCAATCCAAAGAATAGCATTTATCCTTTAATAGGTACTAGGATCCAATAGACTACATATGAGCCTGACTTTGGACACCAACATAGACGCATCTAAAGGTAGGTACAATACCCATTGCTTCACCAAGCAATTCCTAGTATTCATTTTGCCCCAGGGATCCTCACAATCAGCCTTTGGGACTCCTATAAAAGGTCCTGGTTAGGTCCAATGATGGGGGACGGATGGGGATAGGAATCGTTAGCGAGCCTAGAAGTCACCAAAATTACGATATCATATTTTTTTTGATTTTTTTTCTTCTAGGGATGGTGAAGGAATAATAGGAATGGAAGACTTAGGATTTGGAACTCATGGACTTTGGGACTCACACTAACGAAAAGACCTCTCACCTCTAGGGCATTCACCCTCCTCGATACTTGGAAGCATTAGGATGAATCTCAAAGGTCACGAGAGGATAAAAAATGGAATGAAAAGGGGAATAACTAGACATGACCTCACATCATGTCCTGGGATTGGGTCTCACACCCTCTCCTCACGGAGTGAAATAAAAGAATCTCTCTTTCCTAAAAACTCAACCTTATTAACTGAACTATTTTTTTACAAAGAATTGAGGGTGGTATTTATAGACTTGTCCAACCCTCATTTGAATTTGAATACAAGGTAAAAAATAGGGATGATTCAAATTCAAATACAAGATATGATAAGATAAGCCTATCCATATCTCAATCATAACCAACCAAATCCTAATTTAAATTTCAAACAAAAAGATAAATCCAAATTAATTTATTCTAGATATGCTCTGAGATTCATGCAGCTCCAGGATTCGTGCTTGCTCTGGAATCCATGTTGACGATGTCCCCATCATTTCCTTGAGGTGGGGAAAACTCGACTCCATCGAGTCAGGCTTTAAGTCTCCCATCTTTAGCTTGATATTATTTCTCTTGGACTATAAACTTCTACAAATTGTTTATTCAGCAAACTTCAATCTTTTACTTTCCTATTGTCGATAGTGTGATAGAATCAGTTAGCCCCATCGACAGACATCTGAAGAGAAGAATTTTCAATTTCTATATCCATCTTCGGTACATCATTTGTCTGTGTTGGTTGAACCACTTGTGAACTATAAAAGGAGCCCAACTCTCTTTTTGCAAATGATGGCAACACAAATGCAGCCTTATGTATCTCTAAATTGTAGAATCTGATCATCTTCTTGCCTTTGAATGCCTCTTCCTGCTTCTCGATTAGGTTTACGGGATTTAGAAAATTGACAGGAGGGCCATCCATTGAGCATAACAAAAACCCAATCACTCCACTACGATATGTAGGAACACTTGTCCAGGCATAATGGACAAAACCTTAAAGGTCGCATGATAGAAAGAGAGCATATCGTGAATCAGATGTGTATGAAGCCACATACGCTGTGCTTGTTTACAAAGGACACCACCAGGCCTCAGAGCCCTTGCAATTGTCTCAAAAAAAAGGCTTTTCAACAAGCTCTTGAGCTGGACCAATTAGGTTTGATGAATCAACAATAACTGCATCATACATCCCTTCAAAAGCATTTCGCAAGAATTCAACTTTATCGCCAATTTGTAGTTGAACACGAGGGTCCTCAAATCCAACAAATAAATTCGGGAAGAACTTCTTGCAAACATCTATGACCAGCTGATCTTTCTGGTCCCTTAATTCCTATCGAGAAGGGCAAAAGCACTCAACAAGCACAGTAAGAGAAAGAGACATTACCAACTCCACCTGCAGGTCCATCTATAGAAGATTTTGATCTTTGGAAGGGGGATCAAGAAAACTACACACCTGCTCCAGCATGGCATATGGATTCTGGTAGAATTCAGAAATCCACATCATTAAGAGAGATTCAGAGGGAACAGGAAAGGATGTTGGTGTCTATCTAGTAGCAAATTCCAAGAACAACTCCTGTAACAGACTAATCAAACCGCAGTAGTCATGGAAGTGGATCATCTTGGCCAGTTCCTGGATCATCTCCTTCTAAGGCTGCATCACCCATCCAAATTACTTCTCATGTTTCCACTCAATCAAAATTTGGAACTGAAGATGATCTATTTTGGGGTCTGCTTGAACTGGACGAGCATCTGGCCATGAAAGAAAGGCTGGAAGCCTGCGAATGGGAGAGAAGAGCCTCTCAATCATGTCAAAGCTGAGCCCTAGAGGAGGGAGAAGCTCAACCAGAGGTTCTACACTCTCAGAGCCATGGTACCGAACATCTCTAAGATGGACAAGGCCTCTCTTCTCGGCGATGCCATAGCCTATATTACCGAACTCCAGAAGAAACTCAAGGAAATGGAAGCTGAGAGGGAGCGGTGGCTAGAATCCATATCGAGGCGGGGGGTAGGGTCCTGAGATCGATGTCCAGGCTGTGCACAATGAGGGCGAGGGCAACGCGGGCATTGTGGGTGAAGGAGGAAAAGGAGTGGAGGCGATTCCTGGAGGCGGTGGAGGAGGAGGATGGGGAGGGCCAGAGGGGGGTGGAGTTGGGGCTGGGGCTCCGACTATCGATGATAGCTACGGCGGTGAGGGTCTGCTGAGGGCAATCTTGAACGGTGACAATGGAGGCACATGGGAAGGGATGGAGGGTGTCGTTGGCAGTGTTCTTGGTCTCCTCTGCCATGGTGGAGACCGCGTTGAAGTCGATGTATGTGAAGAAGAGCACCGCAGAGGCTTTAAAGATGCTGCGAATGCCATAAGGGGTGAAGGGGGTGAGGTTCTTGGTGTCTACCTTGATGAAACCGATGATGATGATGAAAATGGTGTAGTTGGCCATGGATGTGGAGACTTCATGGGCTGCGGAGACTTCACAGAAGGCAGAGAGGGGGTGGCTCATTCACCAAGTTCCCAAACAACACATCAAAAGAGAAATTCTCCTTGAAGTCCTCGATGTCGAAAGAAGGGGGAGAGAAGCAGCAGACAAAGCCTTTTGTGATACCATGGCTTCTTGGCAGCTACTCCAAGTTCATCACAAAATTCGAAGATCCAAGACATAGAGATTATATTGCGAAATGGTACTCGACCCAGAGATTACGTGCAAAATAGGAGAAGTGATTCAATTGGAGGCAGTAGATAGAAGCATCGCTAGGTTTCAGAACACGAGATATGAAATCACTTGCGAAGAAGATTGGAGTATTCAAGGGGTGGGCTGCAATTCCATGGCTCTATTCCACGGATTTATGGAGTGGTGGAGGTTGGAGAGGCGATGGCGTCCGAGGATGGCTCGGGTAGTGGCGATCTGGAAGATCTAAGAAATCTGAGAGATCTGGGAGAGGGTGAGTGGGGTTGCTGCCGGTGGATGTTGGGGCTTTGCATGCATGACGAAGTTGACTGATCTGGTGGCAGAATGGTGATGTCTCAGACAACAAAGGAAAAGGGGGGGTTTGGATCTGGGTGGAGATGGAAGATGGAGTGGATGGAGTCACGATCGGCTAGATGGTCTCAGTGGCTGCAGACAGTTTATCAAGTGCATGGGAGGGAGAATGGCAAAATTGATGAAGGAATTTGGAATTAGAAAAGAAATGTACCCTAACCTGTCCTATGGCTCTGATACCAAGTTGATGGGAGATGGATGGGGAAAGGATCATTAGCGAGCCTAGAAGTCACCAAAATTAGATATCATATTTTTTGGGTTTTTTTTCTTCTAGGGATGGTGAACAATGGGGATGGAAGACTTAGGATTTGGAACTCATGGACTTTGGGACTAACACTAACAAAGAGACCTCTCACCTCTAGTGAATTTCACCCTCCTCGATACTTGAAAGCATTAGGGTGAATCTCAAAGGTCACGAGGGGATAAAGAAAATGGAATGGGAAGGGAGATAACTAGACATGACCTCATATCATGTCCTGGGACTAGGTCTCACACCCTCTCCTCACGGGGTGAAAGAAAAGAATCTCTCTTTCCTAAAAACTTATCTTTATTAACTTAACAGTTTTCTTACAAAGGATTGAGTGTGGTATTTATAGACTTATCCAACCCTCATTTGAATTTGAATACAAGATAAAAAGATATGAATGATTCAAATTCAAATACAAGATAGGATAAGATAAGCCTATCTATATCTCAATCCTAACCAACCAATTCCTAATTTAAATTTCAAACAAAAAGATAAATCCAAATTAATTTATTCTAGATATGCTTTGAGATTCGTGTAGCTCCAGGATTTGTGCTTGTTCCGAGATCCGTGCTGATGATGTCCCCATCATCCAACCATTAACATGATCAAATTCAATGCTTCTAACTGATCCATGATCAAGCCTGACTTTGGCCGGCCCACCTGACCACGTGTTAAGATAGTCACACTGAGCCATTATATGTTGAATGGCAATTCCACTCACCTGATGACCACCCGTTCTTTGGAACTACTGATGATCACCTAACTTATGGACTCACTATCAATCTAACTTAGTAGGAGGCTAAGACATAGGCTATCACATAACTTAGTCTTTTATGGACCTAATAATTTAGAGGATTTAAATTTTGTGACATTTGAAAAGAAGACATGGACCTTGATCAAGAAAACTCCCACCAAACACTTAAAGGGTTTCAAGATCAAATTGGTCTATGGGTACCTATAAACCAGTCAGACTGATTAACCTTAGTTGACATGGGTCAACTCAAATCAATAGATAATCTAATCATATCTGATTTGCCATATTAGCCAGGTAAGTAAGATCAAGGGATGGGTTAAGCCAGGTAAGCCTCTTGCCTTAGACACCAACAATGAGTCTACCAAGTAAGAGTAGTCCCAAAGAACCTTGATCATAACTACCAAACTTACCTTAGACACTAAGTGGTTTACCAGACTTAATCAGACTAACCTAAAGACCCGGGCTCACCACAAAGCCATGAATCATGTCCATTTAGATGTATGGACTAATCTAACTAACTATTAAAGAGATCTATAGAGGAGAGACCTAATTCATCTTTTGATTAGTCTTTTCTCTATTTAATCCATTCATCTAAACCTAGGTCTAACCCATTTAAGAACCTAATTCTAGCTAGCCCAATCAACCCATGTTTTATCAATCATGACTTAAGATTAGAATCATATCCTAAATCTTAAAAACAAACAACTTAATTCCCAATTAAGTGTATCATACTAATTGAAACATTTTCAAAATCATATGAAACAATTTCATAAAAATCTAAAGCTTACAATTACTGTTTCATAGTTTTTTGGTTGAATCACTCTTCTGCTCGAGTCAACTCTTCCAGAACACAGATTCTTGGTCGATTCAGCTCTTCTGCTCAAGTCAGCTCTTCTAGAACATAGATTTCTAGTCGAGTCAACTCTTCTACTCGAGTCAGCTCTTCTAGAATATAGGTTTCTGATCGAATCAGCTCTTCTACTCGAGTCAGCTCTTCCAGAAATAGTAACTTCAAATTTCAGTCATTTTCACTTGAACTTTTCTAAGTTTTAGATCAAATAACTTTTAGATCTCATCTAAACATAGTTATGATCTTTTAACCATAGATTAAAATCATTTTAATCCATCAAATTCGTTATTTTCTTCTTCATAAGGTCGTGACGTAGCGACACCCCTACACGTCATAGAAGAACCCCTTGGAATGGGAAGAGATGGTCTTTAAACAATGCTATCTCCTATGACCGGATGGCCATGGCGAATCCACCTTAATCCAAGTACATTATGAAGGAAATAATCCGATTTCATACAAAAATTCAAACTACATGTGCATCCAACCTGGATGCTCTGATACCAATGTTGGGTTACCATGGGAAAGGTCATCGTGCTCGGCATGGCTTGAGACATGCAATTTAAAATCTTTTTCTAGATTACATGATATAGTGGAAGCAGATAAACAATTTATCTATGTATGTTAATCTAATTAACACAAGTTCCCTATGCAGATGCTTGTGTTGAATAATGTATGTTGAAATCAAAGACAAGCAGTCAAGAAATGCATACCATACCTGGAAAGTGACAATCACCACCTAGGACTGTAGCAATCTGTGGGAAGAGCTCTGGGTCTACCTCAGTAACGATCACCTAAGGCTACAACAATCTATGGGAAGAGCTCTGGGTCTACTTGCAAGGAAGAAGATCGGGCTCTATAAGCGATGCACGTGCACTGCCTCTACGGGTGTTTCACACCATGTAGTGAGGTTTCTTCTCCTTTCTTTGAAGTGCTAGCCTCATCGGAAACACTCATGGCAGCAGCGACTCCTTCATTAACTCCTTGAAGATGTGCGGACTCCTTCAACTCCTTGAAGGGCTGTTGCTGTAGTGGTGCTAGAATGAAGATGCTTGAGAATCCTTTCCCATGCTCTATCCCAAACCTTTAGTAGAAGGTATACACACAGGAATCCCAAAATCCAAGCTCACTCTATCCCTGAGATCAAATCTCGCAATCTCTTAAAAATCAAGCAAGATTTCTCTCTAAAAATTTTCTGGGCAGAGTCTCAACCTTGATCCAAATCTGGAGTGTGGAATGTTGAATGTGAACCATTCACCTTCTTCAGCCCTTGCTTTTATAATAGCAGCCGTCAAAATAATTAAGAGGAGACAAGAGAGATTAATGAGCAGTTTGGGGTCTCTTGAGACTACAAGGAGGTTTTTAAAACCTTTGGAATTCAGCAACAACAGATCATAAAACCGAGAAATACATCCATTAAATGCCCACAATAATTATAGAATTAAATGAAGTAGTTTGGTTTATAGTAGTCCAACAGACGAGTCGACTTGGCTCGAGTCGACTCATTTAAAAGAGTTGGTTCGAATAGAAGTTTGACAACACCTTGTCAAACGAGTCTGGAATGATTTCCAATCATTCGCATGCCAACAAAGCAAGAAAAAACCCTCGGTGTATGACTCCATAGGTTTAAACACTAAACCAGTAGCACAGGAACATTTCTAGTACCAGCCAAAGTCGCAATCTAGTAATGACACCCGACATTCGGATAGGTTGAAAGTTGCAGAGCAACATAAACCTGTTGAATATGGAATATCAGTGAACTTATTTTTTAATCTTTTAAAGCTCCAGATGTTTTAGGGTTAAATTACCTAACCCTAATCAGTCTATCTTAACATGTCTCAAACAAAGAATCCATGTAACTCCTTACAAGAAATGCCCAGGCCAAGGTCTTTCTCAATTGAGGCATATTAGGCATTCAATCCAAACCAGCTGGAGAGATCAATCCTATCTCGATCCTACTATTGCTACACAAGTACTTGACTATATCCAGCAACCTTCCATCACCAGATTAGAAATCGGGGTAGTTCGGCACCTAAGAATAGTGAGTTGCTTGCAAGCTATCATAGTGATCTCAAGTTAGAGGAAAAATTCATGTCCATATTCTAATACAAGACTCCTCTTCGACAGAAAGAGATTCTTGCATGAGAGTCACGTTTAGTGAAGTGTCAAACACAAAACCTAATGTCGTACCAGCATCTCCATGCTACTTGGTTAAGAGGACAACCAATAGATATAACATCAACAACCTACTCTCGATACACCATCATCTTGAAATAGCGTATCCTTTGGTCGCGAACCAATTTATGAGCTACACGACGCATCCTCTCTACATGACATACAAGATAGTTCAAAGGACATTATCATACAAGATTTCAATTAGGAAGATGTCATGTGATGAATAACCAGAATAAACCTTTTATTCAATTCAATAATTCATATACATATACATGAGCCGCACAACCATCTATAGCCTAGATGATTAGCTTTAGGATATAATTCCTAATACTTCCTTCCTTTGGCAGCCTCTCCTTTCTTGCTTAGACTCTTGCCCTCCAGTAGAGCACTATGAGCCCTCTCTAAATCCTCTCTTCACTCACTTTTCTACTTCTTAAATCTCTTCCTGAACCCTTGTCTTAAAATGGTGGACTTGTCTTAAGACAAGACCTAAACTCTATCAGGGAAGGAGGAGATAAGGAGATTGTGGTAGAGTGTGAGTGTAAGAATGTAGGAAAGAAAGGATTTATGATGTACTTTGGCCTAAACACTGAAGACAATAAATAGCAGATGGAGAGGTGCCAATGATGGCTCTTCATTAGCCTTTGATCTGTTTATTAACAGATCAAATAAGACCCTTCATTAAGAAGGAGTCTTATCTTGAAGCATCATGACTTTTCCTGCACCAAAGGCCATAACCCTTCTTGAGCCAAAAGACCTCTCCTGATGGTTGGCCATTTGTCCTTATGCCATATGGCATGTAACCAGTTGATAGGGGTCTTAAGATGGCATGGAAGCAGACTTATCCAAGAGTCAAGTTCCTTCATTAAGAATGACTCTTGGATTTAAAATATTGCAGTAACTAAGTGAAGGGTCACAACCCTTCACTTGCATGTGTTATTTAATTTCACCGTCCATCCCTTCTTACAACCGGTGAAAAGCCAGGACAAATATGCATGGGATAAGGCTAGGGATGCCTTGTTTCATCTGGAAACAACTCCCTTAAGAAGAAGGACTCTAGGTCCTTTTCTGCACGCCAATTGTGAAGAGTAATTGCTCTTCACTTGTGTGCCACCTTTCTCCATGCCATTTCCCATCTTTGACCAGTCAAAGGCCATGCAATATGGGTCTCATATGAAAGGAGATAAAGTGTAGTTTATCACCTTACAAGTGATCAACAAGCAGAAGGACTCTTGGTCCTTCTGCGCCCCTTTGATTGCTGACCATTTCTTTTGGCTCCAAGAGTCCTGTTGCCGCCAAGATCGTCATGGCCTGTAGTTGCTGTTGGTGATGGAGTGCGCTCCCTTTGCTATCTGGCCATTCGGTGGTCCGAGACTTGCAAAATAAGGGTTAGTGACCCGGGCCGGGGTTTCCGGTGGGGGCACTTCGATGGTCAAGTAAGTGACGATCCAGGGGAACAGATTCTCCTGGTCGAGCCCCTCTTGATGGACTCCATGCTAGGAGTGAATGGTGTAAGAGTGGGATGCAAGTGTGTCAAGGGAAGAGCGACCTAGCTAGAGGGATTCTCTATGTGGCCTTTCCGCCCGCCCTTGCCTGGACTTGCTTATGGTGCCTTGCTCTCTGTTTGAGCTTGCACTTGTGTTTGAATGGTATTGCATGTTACCTCCTTTATCTTCGTTCCTTCGAGCTTTGTAGTCTAGGTTACCGTTGGGCGCTCGTTTTGGGATCTCTGCTGGGCTATCAAGCACGTGTGGCAGTGTCTTGAGGCACCTTTCCCGATTCGTGATAAGGGAAGCTGTCATGAATTCTGACATTCCTTCTGGTCATTTCATTCCGAGAAACCTAGCAATACCTTGATCGGTGGGCCATCACCCCCGGGATTCGAATATCCTAGTTGACTTCCTCTTTCGGGTGGTTCAGGTAATTGGTGAGGAGCGTGGCACCTCGATTAGTGGAACTCTCCCCTTTCTGGTATAACCGGCAACCGTAGGTGGTCATTACGGCCTAGCTGGTGTCCCAGTGTAATTCTTGGGTGGCTCATCTGTGTCCCGGGATAGCGGTGCTGTCCCTTGGTTCACCGGTGTTGACGCCTGAGCTGGGGGCTGAGCTGGAAAGGCAGGGATCGACTCCGACCTAAGCATCCCGAGCTCGCGGGCTCGCCTCGATGGAGGAGGGCAGAGCACGGGCCCGGTCCAAAGGGCTCGACCTCTAAGAGGCTCCACGTGGCGGAGGAGGGCTGAGCTCGACTCTGACCATGGGGCTCGATCTCCGAGGGGCTCGCTCTGGAGGGCAGAGTGCGGGCCCGGTCCAAAGGGCTTGACCTCGAAGAGGCTCTACTTGGTAGAGGAGGGCTGGGCTCGACTCCGACCATGAGGCTCAATCTCCGAGGGGCTCACTCTGGAGGGCAGAGTGTGGGCCCAGTCTAGAGGGCTCGACCCCGAATAGGCTCCACATGGTAGACGAGGGCTGAGCTCGACTCCGACCACGGGGCTCGATCTTTGAGGGGCTCGCTCTGGAGGGCACTGCTCGGCTCCGGCCTAAGCATCCCTGCTCGTGGCCCAAGCTGGCGGAGGATGGAGCTCAGCTTCGACGGGCGGTCCCGTCCCCAGGGAGCTCAGCCTGGCGGAGGAGTCCGAGTTGGGAATCTGATGCGGTGCCTGGCACAGCAGTTTTCTATGGCGTGGCATCTGACAGCTACTCGACATTAGTGGTCTTACCACATCATTTGCCCCCCACTCCCGAGGCTCGTTAGTGCGTGGCGCTCGGGTCAAAGGGAGTAATTGTGATGCTGACATGGGAAGGTGAAGATCTGGCGCAATGATGGCTATTATTGCCGGTGCTCCATGGAATGGTCATTCAGAGCGATTGGGACAGTTAATGCTGGAACAGAATTTAGAGCGATTGGGACACCTTTTTCACCAATTGGCGACACATGGCATGAATACGTTGGTGGAGAGGTCATAACAGTACGGATGCGATGGGTCATTTCGAAATGAAAAGAAGTTCTTACCCAAAATGTCTGTTCTTTTTGAACTCTTCACGCCCGCTGCAGTATAGAGTCTTCTCCTTTCTCTCGGTTGCCTCAAATCTTCTAAGGAACCAGGTTAGTTCCTCCTCTCTTCCTCCTTTATCAGAGTAGGGTCCTTCCTCTGAGCCTAGGTTTTCCCTTAGGTCGAGTATGTCCCTTCATCTTCTTCTTCTTCGAGTCCTTTGCTTCTTCCTTCTTTGGGGATGTCTCGCTTTGGCTTGTGCTTCCGCCCCACCACCAACCAGGGTGAGGCTGGACCTTCTGAGCGGAGGCCAGCATCTCCTTCTTCTTTCGGTGAGGAGGAGGATGCAGCTCATTTCGAGTTTAGTAGGAGGCGCCCTCCTGGTCCAGTACTCATCAGGGAACCAGGGTCTGGTCCTTCTCATCATTCTCATCCTCCTCCCTCTTCTGATTTTGTTCCTGAGTCCGTCCGGTCCACAGGTCCTGGCGGGATCGCCTCGACGATCACCGCTGAGGAACTGGGGACCATTCGGGATGTCTATGGCATCCCGCACTCTGTTTGGCTTTTAATCCCCCATCCGGGAGAACGGATTACTTCCAGTGGCCCGGGCCATATTGCTTTTTATGAGGAGACCTTTTCTGGGGGTCTCTACTTTCCCTTCCATCCATTCTTCATGTCAGTGCTAAATAATTACCATTTGGTCCCTGTTCAGCTGGTATCAAACACCATTAGGGTTATCTTTTTTTTTATTGTGCTTTGCCACCTTCACGGGTTTGTTGCCCGATTTTCTCTGTTCAGGGCTTTCTTTGCCCTGAAGCGCCATCCGACTGAGGATGGGTGGTGGTCCTTGTCTTCCTGCCCAAAGGGCATTAGGTTTGAGCTCCCCTCTTCCGTCAAGGGATGGAAGAGCAAGTTCTTTTTTGCCACGATTGAGGAGGTCGACTGGGTCTGGAGTGACCCGGACCTGTCCCCCAATTGAAACTCCATGGTCGATGCGACTGACCGGGATGACTATGAGCAACACCACACTGCCCAGATCCCTTCTCTCGAGATTCTATTATCAGAGCAGAATCTCTCCGAAGCTGGGGTCGACCCAACGAATGGGTTAGGTGAGTTCGACCTGAACTTTTCTTCTCTTTCCCTTTTCTTGTGCTCCGTACATTGCCTTCCGTGGGTTCTGACTATTGTGTGGCTTGTATGCAGGCATGATCTTCACAAAGAGCGACTTGCTGGAGATCACTCGAAAGAGGCCACCAACCGGGCTGATTGAGGAGCCTCCATCGAGATGGGTCCAAGGTGAGAGCGTGTCTGCAGCTGCTCCTGCCGTGGCGACTGACCCGAGCCAGGAGGCGACTGAAGCTGCTCCTGCTATGCTAGTGGAAAGGGTGATGTCTGCGATGCTGGGACCGGTCCAGCAGGCAGTTCGGAAGGTCCCAGAGTGGCACGATCAACAGGGAGCGACCTCTGCCATAGAACCCGAGGTGGTTGTCCGGGCAAGGGCCGTAGATACTGTCGCTGCATCCCCCAGTCCCCCGAGCCTGGCTATGGTCGAGGCTGGGGGTGGGGAGATCTGAGTTGGGGTCGAGGTCCTGACTGGGGCACCGCCCGCAAAGGTGCCAAGTCCTCAGCCTACCCCCGGGGAACTTGCTACTAGTGGAGCAAGGGCACCTGTCCCTGGAGAGAGCAGGAGGGAGGAGGCGTGGCGCCGACTTCCGTTCAAGCTGGGGCAGGAGAGCTCTTTTCTCTGGAGCCCCACACTAGCAGAGCACATGATGGATTTTTCAATCCAACCATGCGATCGACAGGACATGGCCGAACTGCGGCCGGGGGATGTGCTTAGCGCCATCTTTCCCTAGCTCTACTCGGTAAGTGGCTCCACTACTCTTTTTCTCTTTTTTTTTTTACTAACCTTTTACATGGTGCAGATCAGTGTCAAGGCCCTCTTCATTAGGGACTACTGTCAAAATTGGCAGTGCAGTGAACAGTAGTGGGTGACCGAGATCGAGGCACTGAAGGCCGGCCTGAAGGAGAAGACCGAGGCGAATGGAGTGCTCGAGCAAAGGGTCAAGGACTTGGAGAAGTAGCTCACCGACTCTGAGGGGTGAGCGAAGGAGCTTTGGGAGGGTCTTGACCGGGAGCGAAGTCGCTCAAGGAAGAGTGCTGAAGAGCTCGCACTTGCTGAGAAGTGGCTGAAGTGGTACGATGCCGAGGTCGTTCGGTACAAGGAGGCTGCTCAATCTGCTCAGGTCGAGCTAGTGATGAAGAAGGAGTGGTTGGCCATGGCTGAAAGGGCGGTAAAGGAGTCTGTCAGGTCGGTGAAGGCGGCCAGAGGAGAAGCCATCGAGAAGAGGAGGGATGCTGAAGAGGCTGTGGCCAGGTACAGAGCCTCGGAGGTGTTCATCGTCGAGATTCATCAAACGGTGTCGGACTCCTTCTTCAATGGTTTCATGTACCTA
This sequence comes from Areca catechu, assembly GCA_021397845.1. Classification (NCBI taxonomy): domain Eukaryota; kingdom Viridiplantae; phylum Streptophyta; class Magnoliopsida; order Arecales; family Arecaceae; genus Areca; species Areca catechu. The sequence continues at coordinate 128,510,154 of CM038052.1, read as the reverse complement.
CACGATCGAATTAAGGGATTCGTCCCTGACGAGGGCCGCAGCCGCCTCAGTTACCCTCATGCCTCGTATATGGAGTCTGGTGTTGAAGAAGCTGTTGCCTTCGAGCCTTCCCCACCAGTTGAGGCTGAGATTGGGCCACCCGAGGTCACAGTCGTTCAGCCAGAGGTTCTCGAAAATGGGACCTCACAGCCTCACGGCCCAGCCGAGGGGGGGCAGCTAGAGTGGAGTAACTTTCCTCTTTATTTTCTCCCTTTTTTTTTACTTGGTCCGGGTCACCTGGCATGTCAGGGACCCGAAGATGTTTGTAACTAACTTTTATGAATGAAATAAGAGTTTTCCTGCCACCTATTCCCGAGCACTGCCTGACTTTTCCCCTTACCCTCTTTCTTTCCTTCCCCTCTCTTCCTTCTTCTTTTTTTTTTTTTAGAGATGAGTGGCAAGATTAGAGAGGATGGTTCCACCTTGTCTGGGATTTGGTCACCAGGCTTCAGTGTCGGTAAGTTGGGCACAGGATTTTGGTAGTTAAGAGCAGCTAGGCTCAAAGACTTCTTGGCCGGAGAGCTGGGCCCTGGTCCAAGGTGCCTTATGGCTGGGCTCAGGGCTTGAATGCCTTGGAGCTAGGCTCGAGGCCTTCTTGGCCGGAGGGCTAGGCCCCGGTCCAAGGGTTTCCTGAGAGCTAGGCTCAGGTCTTGGTGTCTTGGAGCTAGTCTCAAAGACCTTCTTGGCCGGAGAGCTGGGCCCCGGTCCAAGGGTTGCCTGAGAGCTGGGCTTAGGTCTTGTCTTGGAGCTAGGCTCGAAGACTTGCCATCCAGAGAGCTGGGCCCCAGGTCTTGGTCACCTGAGAGCTGGTCTCAGGTCTTGGCATCTTGGAGCCGGGCTCGAAGATGTTGATGATTTGAGAGCAGCTTGGCTCGAAGGTCCCTTGGCCGGAGAGCTGGGCCCCGGTCCAAGGTTGCCTGAGAGTTGGGCTCAGGTCTTGGTGTCTCGGAGCTGGGCTCGGAGATGTCTTCTTCTGGAGAGCTGGCCCTGGGTCTGGCATCTTGGACCTGGGCTCGAAGATGTTGATGATTTGAGAGCAACTTGGCTCGAAGGTCCCTTTGTCGGAGAGCTAGGCTCCGATCCAAGGTTGCTTGAGAGCTAGGCTCAGGTCTTGGTATCTCAGAGCTGGACTCGAAGATGTCTTCTTCCAGAGAGCAGGGCCTCAGGTCTTGGCATCTTGGAGCTGGGCTCGGAGGCGTTGATGATTTGAGAGCGGCTTGGCTCGAAGTTCCCTTGGCCGGAGAGCTGGGCCCTGGTCCAAGGTTGCTTGAGAGCTGGGCTCAGGTCTTGGTATCTCGATGCTGGGGTTGGAGACATCTTCTTCTGGAGAGCTGGGCCCCAGGTCTTGGCATCTTGGAGCTGGGTTCGGAGATTATGATTTGAGAGTAGCTTGGCTCGAAGGTCACTTGGCTAGAGAGCTGGGCCCCGGTCTAAGGTTGCCTGAGAGCTGGGCCCCGGGTCTTGTCATCTTGGACCTGGGCTCGGAGACGTTGATGATTTGAGAGCAACTTGGCTCGAAGGTCCCTTGGTCGGAGAGCTAGGCCCCGGTCCAAGGTTGCCTGAGAGCTGGGCTCTGGTCTTGGTGACTTGGAGCTGGGCTCTAAGACTCCTTGGGGGTTTTCCTGCAAGGCAGATAGATACTTGCGTAAAAGAAAAACCATTATTATTATTGGGAGAAAGCCTTACATTATTGATAGTATCTTCGCAGATTGCAGACATTCCATGTTCGAGAGACTTGATGCCATCGAGATCCTCGATGCCATCGAGATCCTCGAGCTAATAGGCCCCCTGTGTGAGATCCTCGCCACCTTGTAAGGGCCCTTCCAGTTCGGTGAGAGCTTACCGCACTCCCGGGGTTGAGATACTTCTACCGGACGTAGCACCAAGTCCCCGGGTCTGAAGACTTTTGGTTTGACCCGGGCATTGTAGTAGCAGGCTACTCGTTGCCGGTATGCCACCATCCATAGCCGTGCTTTATCCCTTGTTTCTTCGAGGAGATCCAAGTTGAGCAGGAGGTGTGCCAAGTTTCGCGCCTCATCGTACTGCTGCACTCATAGTGTGGGCATGCCGAGCTCAATCGGGATGACCACCTCGACATCGAAAACAAGGTTGAAGGGCATCTCGTCAATTACCGTTCTGGGCATTGTGTGGTAGGCCCACAGAATGCTTTGGAGTTCTTCAGCCCATCTGCCTTTGGCTTGGTCCAGCCTGGTTCTGAGCCCTTGAAGGATGGTTCGATTAGTCACCTTGGCTTCCCCATTTATTTGAGGGTGAGCTACTGAGGTAAATCGGTGTTGAATACCATGTTCAGCACAGAACCCTTCGAACTCCCGATTGTCGAATTATTGCCCGTTGTCAGTGATGATACAATGGGGGAGTCCGAAGCAGCAAATAATTGACTTTTAGAAGAATTGGCAAACATTGGCTTCCGCGATCCGGGCCAGTGGCTCCGCCTCGATCCATTTAGTAAAGTAGTCGATCGCCACCACCAGAAATCTTCGCTGCCCTGGTGCGGGGGGAAACAGCCCTAGGATGTCCATCCCCCACTGGGCAAAGGGCCAAGTGGCTGAGAGCTGGGAGATGGGCACTGTCGGCTAGCGCTATATGTGAGCGTGACACTACCATTTGTCGCATCTTTTAACGACATCAGCGGTGTCCTCCATCATAGTCTCCCAGAAGTACCCCTGGTGAAGGGCTTTATAAGCCAATGTTCTCCCTCCCACATAGTTCCCGTAGAGGCCTTCATGTATCTCCTGGAGCTCGAAGGCTGCCTCTACGGGCTTGAGGCACTTCAGGAGTGGGTAGGAGTGAGATCGGCGGTAGAGCTGGCCCTCCATCAGAATGAACCGGGAGGCCTTATTCTTGACGAGGGTTGCTTCCACACAGTCCTCGGGTAGGGAGCCGTCAGTAATGTACCTGACATACCTGTCCATCCAGCTCAGCTCGTGGGTGACTTGATGCACCTCCTCTGAACCCTCGTAGCTTGGGCTTTCGAGGTACTCGATGTAGGCACGTCCCAATGATGAGTTCAGTAAGGTCGCGAGTCTAAATAACGCATCCATGCGTGCATTCTCTCCATGGGGCATGTGGAAGATGCTGAAGCACCGGAAGTCTATCATGCTCGAGTGGACCCACTCCAGGTACTTCATCATTTGGGGGACCCTAGCTTCATACTCTCCGGAGACTTGTTCGTCAACCAGTTGGGAGTCGGTGAAGACTTTCAAATTCTGCACACCTAGCTCATGGGAGACTCTTAAACCCGCGAGGAGTGCCTCATACTCTGCCTGGTTGTTTGTCGTGGTGAATTTGAAGTGGAGGGCGCATTCTGTCACAACTCCATCGCTGTTGGCGAGGATGAGGCCTACTCCACTCCTGCCGGAATTGGATGTGCCATCCACATGGAGGATCCAAGGCTCCTCCTCTGGTCCAATCTTCGTTATTGTCTGCTCTGGTTCCTTGGCGTGCCCGGTGCACTCAACTATGAAGTCAGCTAGGACTTGGGCCTTCTATGAGGATCTTGGCCGGTACACTATATCAAACTTGTTGAGCAGTAGGGACCACTTAGCCAATCTCCCAGAAGTCTCGGGATGGCTAAGTATGGTCCTCAGCGGCTGGTCTGTCACGACCACTATTGGGTGTGGTTGGAAGTAGGGCCTGAGGCGCTTAGCAGACATTATTAGTGAAAAAATGAATTTCTCGGAGCGAGTATACCTGATCTCCGCATCATAGAAGATTTTGCTAGTGTAGTATACTAGCTTTTGAGATTTATCCTCATTTGTACGGATGAGAACTGAGCTGACGGCTCTAGGTGTAACCTTCGATAGAGCAAGAGCTCCTCCCCTTCTTCTGGCCTGTAGAGCAACAGGGGAGAGGCGAGAAATTTCTTCAGCTCCTCGAAGGCCATCCTACACTCCTCCGTCTAGGTAAAGTTGTGCATCTTGTGCAACACCTTGAAGAATGGAAGGCAACGGTTAGCCGACCTCGAGATGAATTGGCTCAGGGTGGCAATACACCCGTTAGGTGCTGGACCTGCTTCTTGGAGGTTGGGTTCTCCATGTCGACGATTGCCTGGACCTTCTCTAGGTTTGCTTCGATACCTCTCTGGGTGACCATAAAGCCGAGAATCTTTCTTGCCGCCACTCCAAAGGCATATTTCGCAGGATTCAGCTTCATTTGATGTTATCACATGTTGTGGAAGGACTCGACGAGGTCAGCAATATGGTTCGATCTTGGCTTGCTCATGACAAGCATGTCATCCACATACACTTGCATGTTCCGGCCAATTTGGTCCTGAAGACCTTATTGACCAGATGTTGGTACGTGGCTCCTGCATTCTTTAGATCAAAGGGCATCATCCTGTAGCAGTATGTTCCTTGGTCGATGATGAAGGTGGTGTGCTCCTCGTCCTCCAAGTGCATGCGGATCTAATTGTATCCGGAGAATGCATCCATGAAGGAGAGCAGCCTATGCCCAGAGGTGGCATCCACCAACTGGTCAATCTTCGGTAAGGGGAAGCTATCCTTTAGGCATGCCTTGTTGAGGTCGATGTAGTCTATACAGATCATCCACTTGCCATTGTTCTTCCTTACCATCATCACGTTCGCCAGCCAACTCGGATATTGGACCTCCCCAACGAAACCGGCAACTAGGTGTTTGTCCACTTCCTCGTTGATATCTGCCTGCCTCTATGGGGCGAAGCTTCTCTTTTTCTGCCAGACCGTCCTATGCTTCGGGTCAATACTCAGTTTGTGAGTAATGATGTCAGGAGGGATACCTGGCATGTCCGCCGCTATCTAGGCGAATACATCTGTGCTTGCCCGCAGGAACTCCAGTAGTTGAGCCCTCTCCTCCTCAGGTAGCTGAGCTCTAATTTGCACCATCCTCGTGGGGTCATCTCCAAGTGGATAAGAGAGTAGGCACTCGGCCGGGCCTCCCCTGGGGTCTTGAGCCCTTTGGTCGAGATCGTTTGCCTTAGGATCACCCTCGAGGACCTTGATCCCAGGGAGGGTTTGGAAGTAGTGCTGCACCGGCTGGGGTGCTCCCCTCATCTCCCTGACATCGTAGGGAGTGGGGAACTGTACAAGTAGTCTCTTGGTGGAGACAACGGCGTCAAGCAGGTTAAGCCCGGGTCGGCCCAGGATCATGTTGTAGGCGGAAGGAAGCCTGATAACCGTGAAAGTCATCATAACGGTGCTCTACCTAGGTGGGGTCCCGGCAGTGACCGGGAGAGTGATCTCTCCTTCCACTCTTACAGAATTACTTGTGAAACCAACAACGGGAGTATGCACAGGTTTGAGTTGATTGGGAGAAAGGTTCATCTTGGAGAAGGCATCATAAAAAAGCACATCTATGGAGCTTCCACTATCAACCATGATGCATTTTACAGGGTGCTTCGCGATCGTCATCTCAACGACCACGGCATCATATTTATTATTTTTTTCCCCATCTCCCCCCTCTCTCATAAAGGGGAGTACATGGTGCGGGCACCAGACTCAGAAGAAGACTTCAGGGCTCCATCTGGATCTCTGATTGACCTTGCCCGAAGAATTAGGGTTTTCTGGTTTTGTAATAAGGGTTGACCAGATCAACTCAATTTGAGTTTGTAATTTTGTCAATTCAATTTTGTTGGGTCATGTTGACTCAGTCCAAGTCCAAGGCCCAGGTAGGTGTCATTCCCTTTGCCATAGGGCACCACATTTTCCAGCTACAAGTGGGTGCCACACTCCCTGCCACATCTCCATCTAGTGTACCTTGGTCCCCACGCCTCAAGTAAGCAGGTTCTTTTTTCTTGCACCACTTGGGGGAGAAATCCATCAAGATACCTCAATCCAAGGAGGAGCCAACTTCTTTCCAGCTAAACCCAAGCCAGGATGGCAAGAATTTTTCTTGAAGAGAGGATCAAGGAGGTGCCCCACAATATTCCATAAAAATCTAAGTTATAAAAGGGAAGAGAGCATGTCTTGGGGAGAAAATCAAGGGGGTACCCAAAAGTTTCCAAAAGTGCCAAAGCCATGAAAGGAAGAAGCCTAAACTTGTGGAGCAAGACTAGGAGGTGTCCAAAAGAGCCAAACCATGAAGGAAAAATCCTTGATTCATGGAGAGATACTAGGAGACACCCCCATAACCTGCCATTTGGAGCTGATTTTCAAGTTTTCTTGGAGTTTTGGGCTGCCCACTCATGGAAGGAGTCTTGGGAAGAGAATTTGATGCCTAAAGTGTGGGTTAGTCCTATTAGTCACACATGGGAAATGTATAAATTTTATTTCTTTGTTATGTTTATATATTCAACTCTATGTAACTCTTGAATTTAAAATGATGAATGAAATCAATTTCTTTGTGAGCAACTTTGTTTTTCTCTCTTCCGTACTTGTATTCAAGTGTTGAGCTCTGTGAGAGAGTAAATCCGGGTTCCCTAGGAACCTTGAGGAGGTGTGAGATCTCCAACCCTAAAACCCTAGCTTAGTCCACCCATCTCTACTCCACCACCACCAAACCCTAATTTTCCATCTACATCCCACGGCCCCTCTCTTCCACATAGAGGCCGGCCACCAGCATCTAGGTTCAGATCATCTGTTTCAACTATAGAGCAAGTTCAACGAAGAGTCAGATCAGTATCAAGATCTCCGGAACTTCTACATCGAACAATCTTCATTAAGTCCTCAAGTCAGTGTCTTTCTTTGAGTTTCTGGTTCTTTTTTTTTGTTCTTCTTCTTCCAGATCCTGAGTTCGAGAAGAAGGCCAACCTTGCCATAGGACTACAATCCGAGGATCCATTGCGAAGATACCCCATCTCCAAGGATCCTACAATCTGCTCGAGAGTGTCCTTCAATTGAAGCAACGAGAGATATCATAGTCAGGTATAAAACCTTCTCTTCTCTCTTCGTCTGTTTCTTGAAAGAGGAGTAAACCCTAGGTCTGGGGGTTTCTCAATCCCCAGCGATCCTACTTCTGAGTTACTCTGATAATCCACTCCTTTTAATTGTGCTTTCTGTCATTTCTTAGTTTCTTTCAACATTAGTTTATCTTTCATTTGAGTCAAAGCCGACTTCTGAAAATAAATAAATAAATAAAATACATTAATTTTAATTTGCTTCCGCATTCCATATTTTGTTATGCATCAATTTTGGTATCAGAGCTTTCATTCTGCATCAATTTTGGTATCAGAGCTTTCGTTCTGCATCAATTTTGGTATCAGAGCCCTGTCTAGGGTTTCTGACTTGCTTGCATGTTTTGAGTGTCTCTCTTTTTTACTTTGTCTGCTCGAAGTAGACTCCCCAGGACGTCCGGTCCTAGGAACGAAGCGAGGTGCAAACCTCCTCTTCCCATTCCACGGGGTGTTCCTAGGGCGTGTAGGGGATCCGTTGGGTTACAACTTCGTAGCAGGAATTGTAAACGGGGGAAGCACCCTATTTTCAGTCCATAACTTTCCTGTTGCAGGAATTGTTTCTTAGTGTAGGTAACTCTGAATTGCATGATTTTTATTTTGCTGGAACCAGTATAATTGAAGCTATTTTACATAATTTTCTTGTGATTTATTGGTTTCCATGAAATTTCTGAAAGTTAAATTACTGCAACTCTATTTTTGTGTTCTGTAATTCAATTATCTTGAGTGAACATCTCCTAACTCATCCTAAGGGCATTTGAGCATCTAAGATAAGGGGAGGAGTTGATAACCTCTCCTTAGCCCACCACCACCACCCCTCATTCGATCCTAAGCCTAACTTTAAAATTTATTAGACTTAATTTGCCCTAGTGGGCTAGGGACATCAACAAGTCGGGTCAAGGCTAGTGTTGAGTCAGTTTGTCTAGTTACTCTATGTGTGCTTTGTACTCAGTGTCTAGAACGGTGGTTCAGGGACTACGTCCCGAAGGGCTTGTGTGCTGGTCCGCCTACCTGGCCAATCACTGATTGGTGTCTAGGATTGGCAATTAGGGACCTAACACTCCCCTTACACTTCCTGGCTGAGTCCGAGTTACTACAGGCTAGCTTGCACTCTGATTGGGCATCTAGTTTGGACTCTAGGTCTAGTGAGCCAGTAGTCGCTTTAGTCTAGTCACATTCTGTGTGTTTGCTTGGATCATCATGTATACTCGGAATGGAGTACCCTACCAACCTGGTCAAACCCAACCTGATTTAGAGGCCATGGTTAGTTAGAGCTCTTACTGAAAGTATGAACAAATTGAGTCAGGATATGACTACTACTATTACCCAGTGTAAAGAATAAGTCCATGAGAATTTTACCCAGCTTAGGGATCGAGTCCAAGTACTTGAGAAACGTAGACATCAAAATTGGACCCCTAATCCAAAATTTAATAGGCCCCAACCTCATCCATGCCAGGAGCCTAGGAGGACCTTATACCGTGATCCCGAGCATAACCTTAGGAAGCCTAACCATGATATTTATAGTGTGGATCATGTCTATGAGAGGTCCTTACAATATTCTAGACCAGTCACTCAACAACCCATGTCTTCTAGATCAAACCATTTAGATCCACACCCATGCCCAAGTAAGGTCTCTACTAGCTTAAAACCCAGTGTGACCCAGGTTCCTATATCGCAAGAATGTTTGTTTTGTGGAGAAAGAGGCCATAAATCTAGTCAGTGCCCATGCATAGGACTGGCTTGTGCACAGCTAAGTGGTAAGAATCCTAAGGATGACATTAATGAGGGAGACCCCAAGCCTACCAATGAGGAAGAAAGGTTAGGTATGACAAGCCTAGAATCAGTTGACCCGATTACCACTGACCCGAAACCCATTGAAGATGGCATCGAGGAAGTATATGATGCTGGCTTGAGTCTAGTTGATGAATATGAGGGGGAAGAACTTGAAGAATGTGACATCGATACTATTAGTTCCTTACCTGAGGAGACCTTGGAGAGCAACCAAGTGGTAGGACCTAGTTCATAAATTCAAGAGATTTGTGAGAATCAGGTTCCTTTAGTCAAATACCCCCAGGAAGAACTCATAGTGTTAGCCCGAGCTATCAGTTCGTACCCTCTAATGACAGTCATTCCCCAAGTACCAATTAAAGATCTTTGCACTGAACTGTTTAAGTTTGCCCACCCTATGGTAGATCCTCTCCTTAGGATGACTGAATCAAGCCTCTTACAATTGGACCTTGTCCCATGCCCAGCCACTAAGGTCTCTCCCGTAATCTCAGTTGAACATCCTTATCTTGAGTGGATTGATTCATCCAGTCCTGTAGAAGTCCTCCTTATGGCCCCAGACCCCTTCCTTCGCATGACTGACCTACCCTTCTATAGAGTATACCTTTCCACACCCATAGGTCAAATTTCAATTCTTGAGGTCATCATCCGTAAGCCCTCCCATGAATCATTCTCTAATCCAGTTCTTGAGAAAGTGGATCATTATTTGCTTAGAGAACAAACCTTAACTATAGCAATCACATGTCCTAGGCTACTTCCCGAACCATCTCTTGATCCATTCCTGGGAGTAGCAAACTTTTTCTTTCGTAAGGATGACCAGTTGACACTCATAGATCACCATTCAAACCTTCAAGTCACCACCTTTAGTCAACAGGTAATTCGAGACTCCACCTCATATCTCCTCCCTTTCTCTAGGACTTCCAATGCTTCTTACACCATCCAAGAATACTTTGTCGAAGCCTTTAGAGTGAACCATGTGTCAGAACCTATTAGGTTTGCCACCTACTTCTAGAAGACCTTATGGCACCTACTAGACATCCATAATAAGTTTTCATGCTCTGCATGCCCTCCTCCGACCAAGGTCAAACCTAGAGAGCCTTAGTTTGTTAGGTTTAGACTTAGGGTTCCTTTGTAATAAAGTCCATTCTTTAGGAATGCGTCGTCAGTCTAGTTTAGTTTTCTTGACCCTTTACTAGGCTTTGGCTCAGATTTTGGTTTGATTGAGAGCACCAGGAATTGGGATTTGTATTTTGTCCAGGGCTGAAATTGCATTCAATGTTTCGATCAATAGGTCTATAGGCTAGAGTCCCTTTGAAATTGTTCATGGATACAAGCCTCACACACCACTTGATCTGATTTCACTATTAGCCCACACACACAAGTCTCTTGATGCACTTGCATAGCATGTAAAGGACTTGTATAAAGAAATTCATGCCAAAATAACTTTAAGTAATGAAACTTATAAGAAGTTGGCTGATTCTCAAAAATGAGTCAAAACTTTTGTTGAGAGAGACTATGTAATGATTAGGTTAAGGCATGAGCGGTTTTCTCCTGAAACCATTAGAAAGTTACATGCTAGAGGAGCTGGACCATTTAGAGTGATGAAGAGAGTAGGATCCAATGCCTATGTGCTCGAGTTACCTCCAGAACTAGGCATTAGCTCCACTTTCAACATTACAGACCTAGTAGAGTACAGGGAGCCAACTGTGATTCCCAGTAAGCCTTTTGAACCTAATCCTATTATTGAGAGTGATCCCGATCCTGTGTATCCACAAATAAACTGGCATGTGAGGAAAGAGCAGATTGAAAAGATCCTGGATGATCAGGTAATCTCTACTCGTAATCGAGGATACAAAAGATACCTGGTCCGCTGGCAAGGAAGGCCAGACTCTGATGACTCTTGGATCTCCCGAGAAGAACTACAAGACTTGGATCCAGACCTCTTGGAGAGATACCAGAGCCAACTTGAGCCTTACTCGACAAGGTCGAGTTCCTCCCACCACGGGAGAATTGGTGCGGGCACCAGACTCAGAAGAAGACTTCAGGGCTCCATCTGGATCTCTGATTGACCTTGCTTGAAGAATTAGGATTTTCTGATTTTGTAATAAGGGTTGACCTGATCAACTCAATTTTGAGTCTGTAATTTTGTCATTTCAATTTTTGTTGGGTCATGTTGACTCAGTCCAAGTCCAAGGCCCAGGTATGTGTCATTCCCTTTGACATAGGGCACCACATTTTTTAGCTACAAGTGGGTGCCACACTCCCTGCCATATCTCCATCCAGTGTACCTTGGTCCCCACGCCTCAAGTAAGCAGGTTCTTTTTTCTTGCACCACTTGGGGGAGAAATCCATCAAGATACCTCAATCCAAGGAGGAGCCAACTTCTTTCCAGATAAACCCAAGCCAGGATGGCAAGAATTTTTCTTGAAGAGAGGATCAAGGAGGTGCCCCACAATGTTCCATAAAAATCCAAGTTATAAAAGGGAAGAGAGCATGTCTTGGGGAGAAAATCAAGGAGGCACCCAAAAGTTTCCAAAAGTGCCAAAGCCATGAAAGGAAGAAGCCTAAACTTGTGGAGCAAGACTAGGAGGTGTCCAAAAGAGCCAAACCATGAAGGAAAAATCCTTGATTCATGGAGAGATACTAGGAGACACCCCCATAACCTGCCATTTGGAGCTGATTTCAAGTTTTCTTAGAGTTTTTGGGCTGCCCACTCATGGAAGGAGTCTTGGGAAGAGAATTTGATGCCTAAAGTGTGGGTAGTCCTATTAGTCCCACATGGGAAATGTATAAAATTTATTTCTTTGTTATGTTATATATTCAACTCTATGTAACTCTTGAATTTAAAATGATGAATGAAATCAATTTCTTTGTGAGCAACTTTGTGTTTCTCTCTTCCGCACTTGTATTCAAGTGTTGAGCTCCATGAGGGAGTAAATCCGGGTTCCCTAGGAACCTTGAGGAGGTTTGAGATCTCCAACCCTAAAACCCTAGCTTAGTCCACCCATCTCTACTCCACCACCACCAACCCTAATTTTCCATCTACATCCCACGGCCCCTCTCTTCACATAGAGGCTGGCCACCAGCATCCAGGTTCAGATCAACTGTTTCAACTACAGAGCAAGTTCAACGAAGAGTCAGATCAGTATCAAGATCTCCGGAACTTCTACATCGAACAATCTTCATTAAGTCCTCAGGTCAGTGTCTTTCTTTGAGTTTCTGGTTCTTTTTTTTTTGTTCTTCTTCTTCTAGATCCTGAGTTCGAGAAGAAGGCCAACCTTGCCATAGGACTACAATCCGAGGATCCATTGCAAAGATACCCCATCTCCAAGGATCCTACAATCTGCTCGAGAGTGTCCTTCAATTGAAGCAACGAGAGATATCACAGTCAGGTATAAAACCTTCTCTTCTCTCTTCGTCTGTTTCTTGAAAGAGGAGTAAACCCTAGGTCTGGGGGTTTCTCAATCCCCAGCGATCCTACTTCTGAGTTACTCTGATAATCCACTCCTTTTAATTATGCTTTTGTCATTTCTTAGTTTCTTTCAATATTAGTTTATCTTTCATTTGAGTCAAAGCCGACTTCTGAAAATAAATAAATAAATAAAATATATTAATTTTAATTTGCTTCCGCATTCCATATTTTCGTTCTGCATCAATTTTGGTATCAGAGCTTTCGTTCTGCATCAGTACATTCTCAGAATCCCCTACCCCCCGGGCCTTCTTGGGCGCACGCGCGGCTCCCCAGGAGATCATACCCACCAGCTTCTCGGTAGGGCGGTTGTCGATTGCGGGAGCTGGCGGAAGAGCAGCGAGCACCTGGGATTCCACTTAAGGTCTGCCCCCACAAACCTTTTGAGGTAGCCCCTCTTGATGAGTTCTTAGATTTCCCACTTGAGGTTGCGACATTCCTCAGTGTTATGGCCATGGTCGCGGTGAAAGTGACAATACTTCATTTTATCATGGCCAATGGAGGGCTTCATCGGAGGCGGGCATCTCAGGTAGTCCTCACCTTCGATCTCCATGAGGATTTTTGTCCTCGGGGCGAGGACGGGTGTGTAACTCTCCTCAGGAATGGGAGCGCCTTTCAGTCTAGGGCCCCTCTGGGAGTTCGGAGCTTGAGATCCTGGCTTCTGGGTTTCGGGCATCTCAGTGGGGGTCAGCTTCTTTAGTGGCTTCCCGTTGAGCTCCCGCCTCATACAATCCACCTCCTCGACGTGGATGTACTTTGGGCTCAAAGGAGGAGCTCGGAATAAGTCTTAGGGGACTTCTTATCAAGCGAGTAGGTCAGGGGGGGAGGTCCTGAGCCCTCGCTTTAGTACCAGCATGGCAACTGGCTCATCAAGGTTGTAGATCTCCAATGCGACAGCCTTGAAGTGGGCCACGTAATCCCGCAGCGGCTCATAGTCCTGCTACCGAATGGAGAAGAGGTTGTCTGACTCTTGTGGCAACTTTTGACAGGCGTCGAAGTGGGCCACAAACTTCTGCCCTTACTGGACGAAAGAGTTGATGCTCTCTGGCTCCAAGCGGGCGAACCACACCGATGGGGGACTAACTAGATGCTAGGATGATGCAGGTGATTTTTTAGGGTTTTAATTAGGTTGAGGATTCTTGAAGATAAGAGAAAGTAATTCTAGGGATTCAATTATAATTAGAACTATCAAGCAAGCAAGTAGTCCCTAAGCAATGATAAAGAGAGGACCTTGGGATTGAGAAACCCCATAGGACTTAGCTCTCAGATCAATACCTACTTAGGAGTCAGGGGGAAAACCTCAAAGATCTGAAGTGCTCGATGCCGAGGTCACTCACTCTGACGAATGTGGCCTGGATGATCGAGGTGTCAACCCTGAGGATGCATTGGTTTGCTGTCCGAAGATCTCGATGGCAAGGGCAACCGACTCTGTACTCGTGTCACCTGGAGGACCTACGAGCATTTAAAGAAGGGTTAGGTTTCAATCGAAAAAAATCAATAGAAGAAGGAAAGAGAGTTGTGGTGGTGATGGCAGAGTTCTTCTTGACTCGAAGTCGGAGGATGGAGTTGCGGAGGTGATGGTAACTTGAGGCCTCACACCTCTCGACGCCCAAAAGCGAAGGTGCTCCCTTACGGAGATCGACGTTCCTAGTGAATGAAGGCAACTAAAGAGAAATTGGATCTCAAGAAACTTGATTTTCATTCATCAAAGATTAGCCTTACAAAGGAGGGGTAAGGTCCTTTAAATAGGAACCTTAGGACCCATTTGAAATTCAATAAAAAAATACAAGTCTTCTTGAAGGGGTGCCCAAATTTCAGATTTTCTCTCTCTTGGCCGACCATGAAGTTGGACTTGATTGGGCGTGGCATGATGTAAGGCTTGGAAGGGAGATCTTGGCACCTTGAACTTGGAATGTTGATCCTTTATTTGGAAGAAGACAAGAAGTGAGGCTTATAGCAAGGCAAGTGTTCTCCTTCTTTCCTTGGTTGTGCATCCATCTTTGGAACAAGGAAAGATGTGGGGAGTGGGAGGTGGAGGCACCCATGGATCCTTGCCTTCCTTCCATAGTTGTTCATGTAGTTTGGGAAGAAAGCTTGACTGGAGGGCTTGAAGTAAGGGATTTGAATTCCAAACTCCAACTCCCATTTGACCTTCCTTTGGCCGGCCACCTTTACTGGGAAAGAGCATGATGTGGGGGAGGGGGAAAGAGGGAGTAAGTCAAGTGATATGTCCCCCCATTTGGGCATCAAAGATGAATGGTGGCCGCCCACATGGCAAGTTATCATGGCACCACATAGGATGAAAAGGTGGGCCCTGAGCTGAGTTGGATTCCTTCCTGACTTGGCTCCAAAGAGACTAAATTTTAAAACCAATTCTTGCTTGGACCCATACTTCAAACTGACTCTAACTTGACTCAGTACAGGATACAATGACTCACTACAGGACTAGACTCAGTACAGGACACAATTCGACCCACTTGGTCAAAGTACAGGACTAGACACAGATATATGAGACTCAATTCAAAACTAAAGACATTACAAGTTTTAGGCTTGAAGCCTTATTTCAAGACCTGAAAAAAAATGGAACCCTAATTGGACAACCATAGAGGGTTGAGGAGCCTCTGTCGATTCTGGTGCCCAAACCAGTTCTCTCGGGGTGGGAGGAACGTCCCTATCGAGTAAGAGTTGAGTTGGATTAGGTACTCTCTAGAAGGTGGGATCGAGGTGTTGCAAGGTCCTCCCGGGTAATCCACAAGTCATCGGACTCAAGTCGGCCTTGCCATCGGAATAAGAAACATTGATAACCTTTGCCCCGGGTAGTGATAGCTTGGTCATCCAGGACACGCTCGATCTGCTCTCCTCTCTCAGGTATAATTGGAGGTGGACACTCAGGTTCGGGTTCACTCTCAAAAGAAAGGTCAGTCCCAAATGGCTCGCTAGGTATGTTTGCTGGTTCCCTGTACTCGACTAAGTCTAAGATATTGAAAGTCGAGCTAATGCCATAATTCAGGGGCAGCTCAAGAATGTATGCATTAGGGCCAACTCTTTTTATCACTCTAAAGGGGCTAGCTCCACGAGCATGAAGTTTCTTAACGGTTCCGGTGGAAACCGTTCAGAACTAAGCCTAATCATTACAGAATCCCTTTGATCAAACTCTTTGGTTCACTTTCGGGAATCAGTTAATTATTTAAAAATTAGTGCTTAATGTAGAATCCTAACATGATGCAAAATGTAGACTCAACTAAACTTTCCTAAAGAGAAGAATTTTATTGACTCTTTAGGGCCTAAACCTAATAGATTATTGACTCACTAGGCTTGACCAAGGTCTGGTATGCACAAGAAAAATTATCATAGATCCCTAACAAATGCCATAAAGTATACTAGAAGTAAATGGCAGAAGGGGATGGTTCTAAGGAGTCATGCAGCCTAGTAATCTCAACAAAATGCAACCCATGGCTTTAGAAATGTGAGAAGGCTCAGAGAGGGGTAGGAGATAGGAGTCGAAGTCTTGGGGCAACCTATGGGCAGCATGAAACAGACCTTGGTTATTCAGGATAACCTCAAAATTTGGACATTGTTTTATGGGTGCACTCATCCTAACCTCATGAATAGTACTAGGAGGATCTACAGGTGCAAGTTCTAGGGTAGGCTGGGTGCTCCTAGAAGGTGGAAGGTTATCAGGAAGGTCTTTGGAAAGTTTATCTAGAAAGTCCTCTAAACTACTATCTTCTTCTTGTTCATGGACCTTCTTTATGGACGATACTTGAGAACCTTCACTATCATTGACTTTGTTTGATCCTGACTTGGTCATTTCCTCTTCAAATTTTGTAGTGGGTTCAGGATCATTTTCCTTTGATTCCTTAATGATTTCAACCTTGGGCCCATCTTCTACTAAACTTGACTCATAGATGTTTTCTTTCAATTCTTTAATTGGCTCAGGAGTTTCTTTCCCGAGATTTTCAATGGGTTCAACCTTAAAGTCTTCAATGGGCTCAGAGGTTTTGTATTCAAATTATCAGAATGTTCATCCTTCTCTCCCTAAAATTATTTAAAGGGTCCTTTCCCAGTAATCTCTTCTTCTAACCCATTGTCCTTGATTAGGTTAACTTCAAGCTTCTTTTCCTTAAGACTACTTGATCCTCTTTTAACCTGATCCTTAAGCTGAACTGGATTAATAGTAAATTTCTTCTCATGGTGGTTGAAGGTACAGCTATTGGTCCGACCATAAAGAGTAACATTGTGATCATAAAGCCAGGGTCATCCTAAGATAATACTACTAACGCCCATGGGAAGAACATCATCCCAAATCATCTCTTCATAAGATTGCAACTTGATCAAGACTTGGCACCAAGAATTTATGTGTATGGAGGTTGAATCAATCCACGAGACCTTATAAGGGTTAGGGTGAGGAACTAGGGTCAATCCTAGGGATTTGACAGTACTTGAAGAAATGGCATTGACACAGCTCCCACTATCAACTATGATCTTGCATACCTTATTCCCTAGTCTGGCAAAGGTTTGTTGGATGTTAGTCCTATGCCAATCTTCTTGCATTATGTCCTGGGTAAGGATGCACCTAATTACCCCTAATAGGTCATCAGACTCAGGCAGTTCTTCCTGGTTCAGGAACTCCTGATTAGGTCTCCTAGGGTGAATCTCTTGGGTTGAGTTAAAATGGGGAATTCTCCTAGGTTCAGCCTCTATGGATGGTTCATGATGAGGGTAATCCCTAGGGGAAAAAGGTGATTCCGACTCAGGCTTGACAGATGGCCTAGGACTATTCTTCTCTATGGCTCTAACTCTATCATCAAGCTTGTCTAGCCTACTGTTTATCCTAGCCAATTGCTCAAGAATAACCTTGAGTTGATCTTTTCTTTCATTCTCCATAGGTTCACTTGATTGGGAATGGTAGGGATGATAAGGGACTCCTGATCTAGTTGACATGGGTTAAGCATGCAAAATCGTCTATGATCTACTAGACCTAGAATCTCAACCAGTTGCCTAAGTCAGGGTGGCAAACCAGTCTGTAGTAACTCTGTTCTTGGCTAGGTAGGTGTAAGGGAGTGGAGGTCGCTGAACGCCAACCTTAGACACCAATCTGGGATTGGCCAGGTAGGCAGACCAAACTCACAAGTCCTAAATCACCAAGCCTAGACACCAAGAGTAGCAGCACACACAGAATGGGCTGATGCCAAGAATAGACATTTAGTCTTGACTCGACCAGTTGGTGTCCCAAGCTCTCTAGAGCAAAATTAGTGTCTACTCGATTTTAATTAGATCTTGGGTTAGTGATGCAGGTTAGCGATTTTTGGGCTAGGGACAGGTAATGAAATCCTAACCCTATGTTAAATTGCTACCCTTAAAACGATTTATGAAAATGATTGCAAGCAAATGCTCTAATGAGATGTCTCTAATTAATTATTATTATTATATCTTTTAGAGTTTTGATGTATGATAACAGAAATAAGATGATGGAAATGACTTGACATGAAGCTAAATGCAAATTAAACTATCTAAGAAATGTAAACATAAGAAAATGCAATTACTGAAATTCTCAGAACAGAACTTCTTCTCAGGTAGTATTCCGTCTTGTAGAAATTTTACAAGCTGTAATAAAATCTAAGAAAATTATCAAAATATTATAAATTATGTATGATCTAAAAAAATAAAAATCAGATAAATTAGATATTCCTACAAATAGAAATACTAGAAACAACAGACCATATTCAAAAAGGGAAAAATGCAGAAAATAAAAGACAATGAGATCTAATGATGCAAATTTTTTTATTTTTTTTAAATCTATTCTTCTTGTATCCCCTTCAAAAGTCAATCACAGTGACACCACTACATGCCTTAGGAGATCTTCGTGGAATGGGAAGAGAGGGTCTTGAAACCCTACTTTTCTCCTAAGACCGGACGGCCTGGTGAAGCACCTAGTCCAGGTACTTAAGAAATGCTAAGTCCTAACCATGCTCTGATACCAGAAATGATGGGGGATTAACTAGATGCTAGGATGATGCAGGTGATTTTAGGGTTTTAAATTAGGTTGAGGATTCTCGAAGACAAGAGAGAGTAATTCTAGGGATTCAATAATAATAAGAATTATCAAGCAAGCAAGTAGTCCCTAAGCAATGATAAAGAGAGGACCCCGGGATTGAGAAACCCCGAAGGACTTAGCTCTCTGATGTAGGATGACTCTAAGACTACTAAAAATGCATGGAAAATAGTAAAATAATTTTTTTATGATTTTTATAATTTTATTTGCAGGCTAGATTTCCAAAATAAAGTAAGAACTAGTGGAAAGACTAGCAGTGCAAAGAATCTTCAGGTCGCACGCATACTCATGCAAACCAATGAAATATCCAGGACTCAAGAGTTGAGAAACTCCCAGTTTAGGATAGCTTTTCTTCATTAAATCAAAAAATAAGAGTTGGAAAGGTTTCTTACCAGTCAGAGATTTGAATTCAGAAGCAGCAAGGATCACTCACAACTCTGATCGCAGCCTGGAAGAAGAAGCCTTGTTTTCCTTGAATCTGATGGCGAATGGGTGGTCCAGGAAGCAAAGAAGGCCTCCTCAGAGGAGGGGAAGCACCTCGGGGATCCTACAAGCATCAGGGTTAATAAAAATAGTAATTAAAAATAAGAAAAGGAATTATGGGTTGAAAGGAATCAGGATTAGGGTTAGAAGATGGCTGTTTGAAGCTTGTTGAAGATCTCCTTGCTTGGCGGCCTAGGGCACTCCTCCTTGGATATGTGAAGGCTTGGATGGTAGTGAGTTAGGGTGTGGAAGGAATTCATCCAAGCATAAAAACACAAACCAAAGAACCAAAACAAAACACTAACACGAGGCAATAACTTAAAATTTTAGCAAGTTGTATTCATAAGAAAGAGATGCTTACAAGAGGTGGAAGGGTGGGATATTTATAGATTCACCCCAGGGTACATTACTTGAAGACTAAGAAACCCTAACTTGTGGCCAAGAAACCCTGGTGGACCGGTGAATAGTGGGCTTGTCTTGGGCTGGAGCTCTCTATTGAGGGCTCGGCAGCATGAAAGGGTCCAGGTGCATGAAGGCCAGTTCTGGTTGGAGGGGTCTGGTGAATCTCCTGGTTGCTGATGACTCTCCTCTTGACTTGAATAATTTAATTGGACTCTTGACTGAACTAAAATGACTGGACCTGACTAAGTGGACTCAAGTGACTTGTTGTCCCACTTTATTACAGGACTCAAGTGGCTCATTTAGACTCAAGTGACACAGGACTAATGGACTCAAATAAAATAAAAAAAATAGGTCTTCGGGTCCCCATCATTCCCTGCGGTGGGGAGAACTCGACTCCGTTGAGTCAAGTTTAGCGGGTTTGACGGAACCGAAACTAACCAAATCAAAACAAAAAGGCTAGTTTCAATTTTTTTCCCTTTCTTTCTCTTTTTTTTCTTTTTTTATTGGCTGCTCTGAGATCAGTGTGGCTTTGAAATTCTTGCTGTTCCAGGAATCGTGCGCTTTGGAATTCGCACTGCTCTAGAAATCGTGGATTGTTGAAGTCGGCAATAGTGAAGCGGGTATGCTTTCATGTTCGTGCGGTGAAGCACCTCATCTCCATGAACCAACACGAAACAGGGGAGGCTCGTGGAGGGGGAGGGAAGTCTGGCGAGCTTCACCAGTGGTGGCGCTGGAGCGAAGACGGTGGCTCGGGGAGATGCTTCCAGTGGATGGCACGGGGTGCGATGACGTTCGACGGTGGTTGGAGCGTGGGCAGCAATGGTCGTGGGAGTCACAGCCGCAGGGGATTGGGCATGCTGGAGGAAGAATGGCTTCTCACAGGTTCGGAGGTGGTCGCAGAGGCTCTGCTTCTGGCGGTTGGTGATGGCAGTAGGACAGAGATCCGATGGGAGGCGACGTTGTGCGGATCTGCGGCACAGGAAGGTCCCACGGTCATTGGGTAGCACCTGAGCGGGAGGAAGACAACAGTGGTGGTGGTGCTGGCATCCGTAGTGGTGGCGGCAGCAGCGGCGAGGTCTTTGACAGTTTTGGCACGCGATGGGGTGGTGGCAGCAGTCATCGGGGGCGGGCGGGAACTCTGGCCATGGCTTAGATTTTCCAGATCCGCTGTCAGGGGCTTTGGTGGTGCGTGCATCCGGAGGAGCCCGGCTTTGTCGGTGGCTGCAGGAGGTAGGGAGGCAGTCCGATGGGTGACATGAGCGACAGATCACTGGACCACATGCAAAAGTCTGTGGCACGGGTTCCATCTGTTGGGCGTTGATCGGAGATGAAGACCGGTGGGTGACGAAGCAACTCAGAGATCCGGTGGTGGTAGGAGCGGATCTGGTGAAGGGGCGGATCCGAAGAGGGAGTCGACGGCATCGGGGAAGACTTGATCGGAGGTGGTGCTGGAGATGGGCTTCACTGGCGATGGCAGCAGGAGATCTGGTGCTCGAGTACAGGATGTTGACAGACCTCGGTGGCTGACCGATGTTTGAGAAGCTACACGAAGATCTGGACAGAAGGAACGATGGTAAGCCAGGGAGAGGAAAAAGCCCTAATCTACTGGGCTCTGATACCAAACTGATGCGGGATGACTCTATGACTGCTAAAAATGCATGGAAAATAAAAACATAATTTTTTGTGATTTTTATAATTTTATTTGTAGGCTAGATTCCCAAAATAAAGTAAGAACTAGCGGAAAGACTAGCAGTGCAAAGAATCATCGAGTTGCAGGCATACTCACGCAAACCAATAAAATATCTAGGATGTGAGGGTTGAGAAACTCCCAGTTTAGGATAGCTTTTCTTCATTAAATCATAAAATAAGAATTGGGAAGGTTTCTTACTAGTCAGATATTTGAATTCAGAAGCAGCAAGGATCACTCACAACTCTGATCGGAGCCTGGAAGAAGAAGCCTTGTTTTCCTTGAATTTGATGGCAAATCTGAGTGGTCCAGGCAGCAAAGAAGGCCTCCTCAGAGGAGGGGAAGCACCTCGAGGATCCTACAAGCATCAAGGTTAATCAAAACAGCAATTAAAAATAAGAAAAGAAACTATGGGTTGAAAGGAATCAGGATTAGGGTTAGAAGATGGCTATTTGAAGCTTGTTGAAGATCTCCTTGCTTGGTGGCCTAGGGCACTCCTCCTTGGATGTGTGAAGGCTTGGATGGTAGTGTGTTAGGGTATGTAAGGAAGCTAGGGCAGCAAGGAATTTGTCCAAGCACAAAAACACAAACCAAAGAACCAAAACAAAACACCAACACAAGGCAATAACTTAAAATTTCAGCAAGTTGTATTCATAAGAAAGAGATGCTTACAAGAGGAGGAGGGGTGGGGTATTTATGATTCACCCTAGGGTACATTACTTGAGGGCTAAGAAACCCTAACTTGTTGGCCAAGAAATCCTGGTGGACTGGTCAATAGTGTGCCTGTCTTGGGCTGGAGCTCTCTCTTGTGGGCTTGGTGGCATGAAAGGGTCCAGGTGCATGAAGGCCAGTTCTGGTTGGAGGGGTCTGGTGAATCTCTTGGCTGCTGGTGAATCTCTTGGCTGCTGATGACTCTCCTCTTGACTTGAACAACTTAACTGGACTCTTGACTTAACTAAAATGACTGGACCTGACTTAGTTGACTCAAGTGACTCAGTTATCCCACTTTATTACAGGACTCAAGTGGCTCACTTAGACTCAAGTGACATGGTACTAATGGACTCAAATAAAATAAAATAAAATAGGTCTTCGGGTCCCCATCACTCTCAGATCAATACCTACTTAGGAGTCAGGGGGCAAACCTCAAAGATCTGAAGCACCCAATACCGAGATCACTCACTCGGGCGGATGCAGCCTGGATGATCGAGCCATCAACCCTGTGGATGCGTCAGCTTGCTGTCCGAAGATCTCGATGGCAAGGGCAACCGACTCCATACTCATGTCACCTGGAGGACCTGCGAGCATTCAAAGAAGGGTTAGGTTTCAATCGGAAGAAAGCAATAGAAGAAGGAAAGAAAGTTGTGGTGGTGATGACGGAGTTCTTCTTGACTCGAAGTTGGAGGATGGAGTTGTGGAAGTGACGGTAACTTAAGGCCTCACACCTCTCAATACCCGAAGGCGAAGGCACTCCCTCACGGAGATCGACGCTCCTATTGAATGAAGGCAACTAAAGAGAAATTGGATCTCAAAAAACTTGGTTTTTCATTCATCAAAGATTAGCCTTACAAAGGAGGGGTAAGGTCCTTTAAATAGGCACCTTGGGACCCCATTTGAAATTCAAATAAAAAAATACAAGTCTTCTTGAAGGGGCGCCCAAAATTTTAGATTTTTTCTCTCCTTAGCTGACCATGAGGTTGGACTTGATTGGGCATGGCATGATGTAAGGCTTGGAAGAAAGATCTTGGCGCCTTGAACTTGGAATGTTGATCCTTTATTTTGGAAGAAGACAAGAAGTGAGGCTTGTAGCAAGGCAAGTGTTCTCCTTCTTTCCTTGGTTGTGCATCCATCTTTGGAACAAGGCAAGATGTGGGGAGTGGGAGGTGGAGGCGCCCATTGATCCTTGCCATCCTTCCATAGTTGTTCATGTAGTTTGGGAAGAAAGCTTGATTGGAGGGCTTGAAGTAAGGGATTTGAATTCCAAATTCCAACTCCCATTTGACCTTCCTTTGGCTGGCCACCTTTACTTAGGAAAGAGCATGATGTGGGGGAGGGAAAGAGGGAGTGAGTCAAGTGATATGTCCCCCCCTTTGGGCGTCCAAAGATGAAATGTGTGCCGCCCACATGGCAAGTGTTCATGGCACCACATAGGATGAAAAGGTGGGCCTTGAGCTGAGTTGGATTCTTTCCTGACTTGGCTCCAAAGAGACTAAGTTTTAAGACCAATTCTTGCTTGGACCCATACTTTAAACTGACTCTGACTAAACTCAGTACAGGACACAATTGACTCACTACAGGACTGGACTTAGTACAGGACACAATTCGACATAATTGGTCAAAGTATAGGACTAGACACAGACATATGAAACTTAATTCAAAACTAAAGACATTATAAGTTTTAGGCTTGAAGCCTTATTTCAAGACTTGAAAAAAAAATGGAACCCTAATTGGACATCCACAGAGGGTTGAGGAGTCTTTGTCGGATTCTGGTGCCCACACCACACACCCGGGCTGCCTTCCGGAGAGTGGCAGTAAAGGTGATGCAGAGGAGAGCGTCGGTGGCCCCGTGGACCCTCATAAGGGCCCGGTAGCTTTCCAAGTGGTCCAAGGGGTCGATGGTCGCGTCGTAAGGATCCACCTGTGGCATACAGAACCGTCTCGGAATCGGCTCCCCTTGGATATCTTGGGAGAAAGGGGGATGGGCGTCGTAGCCCGCTGGCTCGCTAGCTGAGCTTGGTAGATTGGCAAATCGGCGGGATAACTCTGCCAGCTTGCGGTCATGCTCCTCCAAGTGCTTCTCTGCCGCACGCCTGATGGCTTCATCTGTGGACCCCTCCATCGAAGGAGACGGAGAAGGTGACATGGGTGCATGGCACCTGTGGCGGGGGGTCTTACTTTTCCTACCTCGGTGGGGCTTGGATATCGGTCGCCCGAGGTTTGGTGAGCGGCTTTCCCTGTCGGCAGACTCTTCTCGTTGTCTCTTCATCGGAGTTTGATGGCTACCCCAGTTGTTAGTAATGGCTCGCAGCTACGAAGGCCTTCCTTGGAAGGAATGCAGGCTATCGCTTGGGGCCGCAGCATGGGCGTGGGTGTCCCTGGCTACTGGTGGGTAGCCAAAGATCGGTGCTGGTGCTGAAGCTGGCATGCTGCTGTGGCAAGAATCTACATTTGCTGGGCGAGCGCAGCTAGCTGAGACTCCACCGGGGGTGGTTGAATCAGAAAGGATGGCCCTGCCTCTGGGTTGTGAGGGTTCCCCTGAGAGGGGAAGTCCCCTGCACGACTGGTGGAGGCCTCTCGCGCCCGTGTCGTCACCATCCTCCTGTGGAACTTGCTTGCAAAAAGAAAGGGGGGGCTTGAGCTAGATCAAAGACTGTTCACAGTCCACCCTACCTAGCGCGCCAATCTATTGCCGCCAAGATCATCGTGGCCCATAGCTACTGTTGGCGTCGGAGTGCACTCCCTTCGTTGTCTGGCAGTCCGGTGGTCCATGACCTGTAAACTAGGGGTTAGTGACTCGCGCCGGCGTTTCTGGCGGGGGCACTCTGATGGTCAAGTCAGTGACGATCCAGGGAACATATCCTCCTGGTCGAGCCCCTCTTGATGGTCATTGCGGCCTAGTGGGTGTTCCAGTGTAATTCTTGGGTGGCTCATCTGTGTCCTGGGACAGCGGTGCTGTCCCTTGGTTCACCGGTGTTAACGCCTGAGTTGGGGGCTGAGCTGGAAAGGCAGGGCTCGACTCCGACCTAAGCATCCCGAGCTCACAGGCTTGCCTCGGTGGAGGAGGGCAGAGCGCGGTCTCGGTCAAGAGGGCTCGACCTCGAATAGGCTCCACTTGGCGGAGGAGGGTTGAGCTCAACTCCGACCATGGGGCTCGATCTCCGAGGGGCTCGCTTTGGAGGGCAGAGTGAGGGCCCGGTCCAGAGGGCTCGACCTTGAAGAGGCTCCACATGGCGAAGGAGGGCTGGGCTCGACCAGACCACGGGGCTCAATCTCCGAGGGGCTCGCTCTGGAGGGTAGAGTGCGGGCCTGGTCCAGAGCGCTCGACCTCGAAGAGGCTCCATGTGGTAGAGGAGGGCTGAGCTCGACTCCAACCACGGGGCTCGCTCTGGAGGGTGCTGCTCGGCTCCGGCCTAGGCATCCCGGGCACGTGGGCCCAACCTGGTAGAAGACAGAGCTCGACTTCGACGGGCGGTCCCGTTGTCCCCGGGGAGCTTAGCCCGATAGAGGAGTTCGAGCTGGGAATCCGACACGGTGCCTGGCACGGCGGTTTTCTATGACATGGCATCTGACAGCTACTCCACGTCAGTGGTCTTGCCACATCATTTGCTCCCCACTATCGAGAATCGTTAGTGTGCAGCGCTGGGTCGAAGGGAGTAATTATGATGCTGATGTGGGAAGGTGAAGATCTGGCTTAATGATGGCTATGATTGCCGGTGCTCCGTGGAATGGTCCTTCAGGCCAGTGCGGGGGTGCCATGTGGCAATGTCCGAGGAGCAGTTAATTCTGGCACAGACTTGAGCCCTAGCCACCACTTCTAACCCTTTCCCTTCCATTCTTTTCCGTTCCTTATTGCTTCCTAATTTGTGTTTTTTCATTGTTGAGCATTTGCAGGTGATCAGGAATCGAAGTCGGGTATGCTTGCGTCGGAACCGGCATCGTGTGAAAGATCGAAGCCCAGGATCAAGATCTTGAAACCCTGTCATTGAATCTTGAGAGTCTAGCTAGATCTGCATCAGAGAGATGATCTACGTTGATAAAACTTAAATCATATTCTCTACTCTATGATCTCTGATTTGTTGAAAGAAAACCCTAGTTTTGGTGGTTTCTTAGCCACAAGTCCTGCTTTCGAATACTTTGTAGGTTTACTTGTGCGAGTAGTTTAACTAGAACTCGTTTCCTTAATTGCATATTTTAAGTCTTCTTTAAAAATCTGAAAAAAGAAATATAAAAAAATTATTCTCTGCTTTTCTTAGATAATTAGGTCTTAATAACAGTAATTTAGATTTAATTATTTGTCACGCATCACCATGCCCTTGGGACTCTTGGTATATGGCCCATAAAATGTCCAAAAATTATTAGATAAAATCTGATAATTTTGTCCCACTTAGGACTCAATCCAATTTAGGTCTCCCATAAATTGGTTAGTCCATTTAGCAACTTTTTAGACCCAATTCAATTGGGTTAGGAGTTAGGTTAGCATACACATGCTAGTGTGTAATCTGGCTAACCAATTAGGATCCCATGACCCTAATAAAATGCCAATTGACTTCCTAGGTCAATTCCCTAATATGGTGACCCTTTGAGTTCCATATCTAGCTAGCAGTAGGTCCAGGTCCAAGCCAATTCAATCTAATCAAATCTGATTTGACCTAATTAGGTCAAATTGAGCTGACCTAAGTTGCTAATTCGAACCAGCTTTCGAATTGACTCATGAATTCAATCCAATTGATTAATGAAACCCACAAGACATGATTGATATCTAGCAAGATGTCATGCCTACTTGGAAGATGAAGAATTCGGTGGAAAGTATCAAAATACCCTTCAGTAAAAAGTTACCTTGCAATTCAATCCTTCGATCTCCCTATATCTCGATTAAGTGATGGGCATGGATAAATGTCAAATCCTATCACTTAATCATTTTGAATCTTAATTCAATAATGAAGACTTGATTGATGAATGATTAGAAACCCTATCTAATGTCATTTTGCGTTGATCAAAGACTTCCTGAGTCATCATTCGAAGAGATCACATGGGATAACTTCTCCTCTTACTAGGAGTGATCGATTCCTTGTTGACCTACTCATTACCTTCATACACAATCCACCATATCTAGAAATACCCTGTACATGACTTAATTGCCATGAGTGAGTATTCACCAAAATATGGGTTCATGTACACAAGATACTATGGTAGTCTCAGGTCTAAGGATCACATGCACAACTCCCACTAAGAGAACATTCTTTTGACAAGTAAGTAAGACTTCCATTTGATGTTCTCTTATCAGATTAGTTCAGTAAACTCATAACCTAATGAGCACCCACATCTTTGTATTAGTGTCTCTACACAAGTGGTTGTGAGACCAACCATCCTCTCTATCGATCATACATAGGATGTGCCAATCTTTCTGGATTCATCGATCCCCGAATTGATTATCCAACGACTAGGAACATTTTAGATTACGATTTAAAAACTTAGGTTTCATAATTATGATCTCCATCATAACCCTAACTCCATTACCCTAACCTATGGGCTTCATCATAATCTTGATAAGATGCAGCAGTATGATGAATCAAAAGATGCCTTTTATTGTTAAATAATATCATTCATGAGTTGGAAGATCATAGAAATGTTAGGAACTGTTTCTAAGAGACGATACATGCATTTTAAAAATTTTCTAAAGGCATGCAGAAGTGAAAAATGATAAAACCATTTTATCTATAGATGTTAATCTAATTAACACAAGCCCCTACTAGGATCTAGATGCATCCAAAGTAATGAAAATATGGAATCATGTATCCATAGTGATGCGGCACTGCATATGATTAGTGATTTGATTCGTGTTTGTAGAGCAATGAAACCTAATTACACTAGCATTGTACTCATCATAATAAGTCTTAAGGATTACATGAAAAGGGACTATTACATGATTAGACACAATCCTGAAACTAAGAAGGAAGAAGATCTAGACAATAGGGGCTAATGATTGAGGACTTGCCTTGTTGAGCTTTCCAACCTTCTAATGATTTCAAACCTTGAAACTACCGATGCTCTGGACTGGAGAACTCGGATAACAGAGATCAGAACGCTGGGCTTGGGCTTCAGCTTGTTGGTTCATTGTCAAGGGGAACCTTGTTCACAACTCAAAGACTTCGAAGGACCCTGCACTGAAGATCAAAAGTTAAGGAAGAAGAAAGCAGGCATATGGAAGGGATGGAATAATTTATGAGCAAGGAAGGAAGTCTGAGATGGTTTGGCCGGCTCCAATGTATCCTCTCTTGAACTTGGCGTTGGATGGCTTGGAGAAGAAAGTAGATTCGAGTGGGGGGAAAAGGGGCTTAGGAACAATCACTCAAAGAAATAATATAAGACTACAACTTCAACTTCAACTTCATTTTTCATTCATCTCATCAAAATCAATCCCTTTTACAATGGGAGTCCAAGGCTTTTAATAGCCTCACAAAGCTAGCTTTTGAAATTTCAAAACTCCCCAAATCGAGGAGGATTACAAGGGTGGTTGGAGGATTTGGTGGAGAGTTTGGAGGGATGTGGGGGGGTTGGAGGATTGGTAGAGGACTTGGAGGGATGTGGCCAACCTCCTTGAATTTGAATCTCCCTTGTTGGCGCCCAAAGGGTGATGAGGTGGCTAGTGAAGTTGCACCTGATGACTTGGCATGGTGAGGTGGTCTTCTACTTGGATAAGAATGACATGTGGCGCCCAATGGTCCTAGTTGATGGTCCTTTTTCTCTTGCTTGGTTGATGTGTCTTCTCTTCTTCATGTGTCAAATTCTGGGTCTAGATTTGAGTCTTGTTGCTGGCTTTCATGGCTTTAAGACTTGATTAGACTTAACTCAACTGAATTAGACTTAACTCAACTAAACTGACTAGACTGACCTAGACTTTAAAACTTGAAATGGACTTACAAGAAATGAAATTTAAAAGTAATTACAGGACTCAATAAACACTCTTGATTTGAAACTCAAAATTAATTACAGGACTCTTGAAAAGGAAATGACTCTTCAAAATAAAATATTTTTGAACTAAAGGATACAAGGTAACCTAATTATCTTCGATCCAAATTGGGATAAGGCTAACCTTGTTGGAGTGAAGTTTCTTTCGGTTTCTGGTGTCCACACCAATTCTCCTGGGGTGGGCAGAACTCGACCCAGTCGAGTATGGTTCAGTTTTTCCCTGGTAATACTCGAACAAGTCTGGATTAAGTCTTTGCAGGTCCTCTCGAGTAATCCAAGAGTTGTCGGACTCAGGTCGACCTTGCCATTGAACCAGGTATCGCTGATAGTCCTTATTCCTGGTAGTAATGATCTTGTCATCCAGGATTCTCTCAATCCTCTCTCTCTGCTCAGGTAAGGTTGGTGGTGGACACTTGGAAATATGTTCACTCTCAATGAAAGTTTCTGGCTCAAAAGGCTCACTAGGTATTAGTAGTGGTTCTTTGTATTCTACTAGGTCTGAAACATTGAAGGCTGTACTAATACCCATATCTGGTGGAAGTTCCAAACATATGCATTAGGCCCTATTTTCTTAAGATCTTAAAAGGTCCCGCTCCGCGGGCATGCAGCTTCTTATGGTTCCAGGGGGAAACCGTTCAGGGTTGAGCCTAATCATCGCATAATCCCCTTCACAGAATTCTTTCGCCCTCTTATGTGAGTCAGCTAAGTGTTTATAAGTTTCATTGCTCAGGTTGATCTTATTACTGGTTTCTTTATGCAGATTTGTGACATGCTGTGCAAAAGACTCAGCAGACTCAGAAACTTACACAAGCACTTACAAATGCAGACTGAACTAGGCATCTTTATTGAGAAGAATTTTATTGGACTCTCTAGGGCCTAAACCTAACAGATTAATGACTCTCTAGTTTGACCCTGGTCGGTATGTACATGAGAATTTACCATGGGTTCCTAGCAAATGCCATAAGTTTCCCAAAAGTAGTAAGCAAAGGAATAGGCTTTAAAGGCTCTGCAACCTAGTAATCTCATCAAAATGAAACTTAATGGCTCTAAAATTAGGATAAGACTTAAGGAAAGGCAGGAAATAGGAATCCGAGTCTTGGGATAATTTAGGGGAATCTTGAAATAGACCTTGGTTACTCATGATGACCTTAAGATTAGAATTTTGATCTACAGGCAGCATGCTTCTAGGTAGTTGAAGGTCATCAGGAAAGTCTTCTAGAATAATGATTGGGTTCTTCTCAGGTACCTGAAGGAGTTCTTGTGTCGAAGCTAAAGTATTGGGTTCTTCCTGAGGGCATTGTCTTACGGGAACCAAGTCCTCACTAAATTTTGGTTGTTCTGATGTTTCAGGACTATGCTCAATAATCTTTTCTTTACCAAAGGTTTCCTCAGGTAAGGTATTAAAGTTGTTCTCTTCACAGTCTTCCCTTCATTTTATCTATTAAACTTATGTCAGTCTCATACATATATTTACTAGGTTCAAATTTGCCTCTTCCTTCCCTAGCCCTTCAGTTTGAGGATACCCTAAGTCTTGAGTATTCATGAACTCAACTTGTACTTCAGGGTTCTTACTCTTATCATTCATATGAGCTAATGGGATAGTAGGAGTTGGTTGGTCTAAGGAAAATTGTTTAGCCAGCATTTGGTTCAATTGGGCCATTAGATCATTTAGGCCTCTCAGCGTGGTTTCAAGATTCGGGTCCATGGCTACACTGGACTGGGTCTGGACTGGTGAATATGAGGCTCCTGATCTAGTTTTCATGCATGGAAGTGGACTCAAGTTCGAGCTAAGGTTTCCTAGACCTAGAGCACAAATTAGAAGTCTAATTAAGTGTACCAACTAGCTAGAAGTACTTATGGGACTTAGCCAGGTAGGTGGTGGGGAGTGAAGGTCCCTGATTGCCAACCTTAGACACCAATCTGAGATTGGCCAGGTAGGCGGACCAAATCACAAGCCCTGATGCACCAATCCTAGACACCAAGCCAGTAAGCACACACCAATTAGCTGACACAGTTAACTTGACCCTAACCTGAACCCAATTTGTTGGTGTCCCTAACCCACTAGGGCAATTAACGTTCTACTCAATTTTAATTAACGGGCTGGGATCGATATGCTGGTTGGTGATTTTTGGGCTAGGGACAGGTGATGAAACCTGACCCTATGTCAAATTGATGCCCTTAATTTGATTTCTCATGAGATGAATGAAATGCAAAGGTGCTGCAGAAGTGTGTTGCAATTTGAAAGTGGTGTGGAAAACATGATGAGAAAAATGTCCAAAAATTCTGAAAAATTCACAAAGGATTCCTAACTTATATGTTTCAATGTAGATGAAAGGAATTTTAAAACTAAAATCTATACTAATCTAAGAAGATCCTACAAATGAAGATAAATAAAAAGGACAGAACATAACCCTAATGACAGTGTCGAACTGCAGAAATTTTATTTTTTTTATAATTTTTTTCTGATGATGAAATTTAATATGGTGATAACTGACTTAAAAAGGAACAAGAAAAAAAATATTTCAATAAAAAATTAGTGACTTGCCTTTGAAGTTGCAGGCGGATTACAGTCAGCCTACAGAAAATACAGCAAGCAGAAAAACAGAACGTGACCAATGCAAAATTCACAAATGAAATCTAAAAAAGTCCTTTGGCTTTCTTTTTCACGGGTCAATCACAATGGCACCCCGACACGCCTTAGGAGATCCCCGTGGAATGGGAAGAGAGGGTGTTTAAACCCTACTTTCTCCTAAGACCGGATGGCCTGGTAACGCCCCCGATCCAAGTACTTCAAGGACTTAATGCTATGCAATCAGGAACTTATTCTACCATGCTCTGATACCAATTTGATGCGGCACTGCATATGATTAGTGATTTGATTCGTGTTTGTAGAGCAATGAAACCTAATTACACTAGCATTGTACTCATCATAATAAGTCTTAAGGATTACATGAAAAGGGACTATTACATGATTAGACACAATCCTGAAACTAAGAAGGAAGAAGATCTAGACAATAGGGGCTAATGATTGAGGACTTGCCTTGTTGAGCTTTCCAACCTTCTAATGATTTCAAACCTTGAAACTACCGATGCTCTGGACCGGAGAACTCGGATAACAGAGATCAGAACGCTGGGCTTGGGCTTCAGCTTGTTGGTTCATTGTCAAGGGGAACCTTGTTCACAACTCAAAGACTTCGAAGGACCCTGCACTGAAGATCAAAAGTTAAGGAAGAAGAAAGCAGGCATATGGAAGGGATGGAATAATTTATGAGCAAGGAAGGAAGTCTGAGATGGTTTGGCCGGCTCCAATGTATCCTTCTTGAACTTGGCGTTGGATGGCTTGGAGAAGAAAGTAGATTCGAGTGGGGGGAAAAGGGGCTTAGGAACAATCACTCAAAGAAATAATATAAGACTACAACTTCAACTTCAACTTCATTTTCATTCATCTCATCAAAATCAATCCCTTTTACAATGGGAGTCCAAGGCTTTTAATAGCCTCACAAAGCTAGCTTTTGAAATTTAAAAACTCCCCAAATCGAGGAGGATTACAAGGGTGGTTGGAGGATTTGGTGGAGAGTTTGGAGGGATGTGGGGGGGGTTGGAGGATTTGGTAGAGGACTTGGAGGGATGTGGCCAACCTCCTTGAATTTGAATCTCCCTTGTTGGCGCCCAAAGGGTGATGAGGTGGCTAGTGAAGTTGCACCTGATGACTTGGCATGGTGAGGTGGTCTTCTACTTGGATAAGAATGACATGTGGCGCCCAATGGTCCTAGTTGATGGTCCTTTTCTCTTGCTTGGTTGATGTGTCTTCTCTTCTTCATGTGGTCAAATTCTGGGGTCTAGAATTTGAGTCTTGTTGCTGGCTTTCATGGCTTTAAGACTTGATTAGACTTAACTCAACTGAATTAGACTTAACTCAACTAAACTGACTAGACTGACCTAGACTTTAAAACTTGAAATGGACTTACAAGAAATGAAATTTAAAAGTAATTACAGGACTCAATAAACACTCTTGATTTGAAACTCAAAATTAATTACAGGACTCTTGAAAAGGAAATGACTCTTCAAAATAAAATATTTTTGAACTAAAGGATACAAGGTAACCTAATTATCTTCGATCCAAATTGGGATAAGGCTAACCTTGTTGGAGTGAAGTTTCTTTCGGCTTCTGGTGTCCACACCACATAGTATGAAATATGGAACAATTCATATAACCATACAATGATACGACAAAGAACAATATGTCAACATATAATCTAAAAGTGTACCTGGATGATGATCACCAGGAAATCACCAACTAGAAGAAGAAGAGGCGACAGCAGCTCCGAATGTTGCTACTCCTGGGTGAACAAGGGCCTCTACAAAGTGATAATGACCGCCAAGCACAGTACTGCAATGAGGACCACAGAGCTCTGCCAGCAGCACACGCCATCTCTACGGGTCATTCACACCATGTAGCATAGTTTTTTCTCCTTCCCTCGAGGTGCTAGCCTCTTCAAAAATGATGTCGTCACCAAGGACTGCTTCTTCAACTCCTAGAAGAAGAATGGACTCCGTCTTCAACTTCTTGAAGACCTGGTTTCTGAATCATAGCTGGAACAGGGACCCAAGACCATTCCCAGATCACTCTATCCCTATCCTTCAATAGAAGGTAATACACAAGGTTTCCTCCTAAAACTCACTCAACCCTAAGATCCAATCTCTCAAACTCTCACAGGTCTGAGAAGATCTCTTCCAAAGGAATGGAGAGAGTCTCAACCTCAAAATAGGTGGAACAGGAAATCAGATCCTTGAGCATGAACCATTCACCTTCCTGAGCCCTGTTTTATAACAGTAGCCCCTAAAATCATTAAGAGGGCTAATAAGAGATTAATGGGGTGTTATGAGTCTCTTAGGATTCCTGGGACTTTTGGAATTCAGCAACCGATTAGCATAAAAACCAAAAACTTCTCTCATTAATGTTTACAACGATTGTAGTAATTAATGAAGTAGTTTCATTTTTCTCTAGAACCCGCCAGTCGAGTTGACTCAACTACTCAAGTCGACTCAGATGACTTTAGTCGACTCATCCAAATGAGCCGGCTTGAGCAGTTTTGACAACTCTTGTCAAATTAGTTCGGAACGATTCTCAATCATTCACATGCCAACAAAGCAAAAAGAAACCCTCGATGTGTGACCTCATAAGTTCAAACACTAAACTGGTAGCATAGGAATATTTCTAGTACTAGCCAAAGTTGCCATCTAGTAATGACACCTGGCATCCGGATAGGTTGAAGGTTGCAGAGCAACATGAACCTATCAAATATGGAATAGCAGTGAACTTATTCGTTGAACCTCCTAATGCTTCGGATGGCATAGGGTTAAACTGCCCAATCCTAATCAGTCCATCTCAATATGTCTCAAACAAAGAATCCCTATAACTCCTTACAAGGAATGCCCTGGCCAAGGGCTTTCTTAATTGAGCTATATTAAGCATTCAATCCAAACCATTTGGAGAGGTCAATCCTATCTCGATCCTACTATCGCCATGCAAGTACTTAACTGTACCCAGCAACCTTCCATCATCAGATTAAAAGTCCAGGTAGTCCGGTAGCTAAGCATAGTGAGTTGCTTGCAAGCTGCCATAGTGATCTCAAGTCAAAGAAATAATTCATGTCCACATTCTAATGCAAGACTCCTCTTCGATAGAAAGAGAATCTCGCATGAGAGTCATATTCAATGAAGTATCAAACACAACACCTGATGTCATACCAGCATCTCTATGCTACTTGGTTAAGAGGACAAGCAATAGATATGACATCAAAAACCTACTCTCGATACACCATCATCCTGAAACAGCATATCCTTTGGTCGCGAACCAGTTTATGAACAATACGATGTATCCTCTCTATATTGCATATAAGGTAGCTCAAAGGACATCATCACACAAGAGTTCAATTAAAAAGATGACAAGTGATGAACAACCAGAATAAACTTTTTATTAAATTCAATAATTCATATACATATACATGAGTTGCACAAACGTCTATAGCCTAGACGATTGGTTTTGGGATATAATTCTCAATAACTCTCACCTAGACTAAAGCAAATCGCAATAGAATCTAATTTTCATCTTCTATTTGTAGTCGTCGAACTCTTGAATTCCAACAGTTTTAGTGAAGGGGTCAGCCAAGTTCTCCTTTCATCGTTCTTCAGAAGCTCGATGTCATCTTGCTCAATGATCTCCCAGATAAGGTGATAGAGATGCAGAATATGCTTGGTCCGTTGATGTGACTTCGACTCTTTGGCTTGAGCTATGGCTCCAATGCTATCAACAAACACTGGAATAGGTCCATCCAAGGAAGGTGCCACTCCCAGCTCACCTAGGAACTTTTGCAACCACACAGCCTCCTTTGTTGCATCCGATGTTACAACTTACCCTGCCTTGCATATAAAATCAGCAACTGTATGCTGCTTGAAACTTTTCAGCAGATAGCTCCACCGTTAAGGGTAAACACAAAATCAGACACTTTTTCTATGATCTTTATTTGATTGAAAACTGGAGTCAGTGTACCCCACAAGTTTTAAGTTAGAATCTTCATAAATATGCTATTGTTCTTCAGTATTTCTCAAATACTTAAGGATGTCTTAACAACTTTCCAATGAGCTTCACCTGGGTCAGACTAGTATTTGCCCACTAATCCTAGTGAGTATGCCACGTCTGGTCTAGTACATAGCATAGCATACATAATAGAACCCACTGCCGAAGCATATGGAATCCTACTCATATGCTCTCTTTCCTCAGGAGTTGTCACACAATCCTTCTTGGAAAGAGTAATTCCTTGAACTATCGGAAGATAGCCCCTTTTAGAATTTTCCATGCTAAACCATTTCAGCATTGTATCTATGTACATAGATTGGGACAGTCCCAGAAGCCTCTTAGATCTATCTTTATAGATCTTCATACCCGGTATGAATGAGGCTTCTCCTAAGTCTTTCATAGAGAATTGAGATGAAAGCCAGACCTTTATTCCTTGTAATGCTGGAATGTCATTCTCGATTAGGAGAATGTCATCCACATACAAAATAAGAAATACAACTACAGAACAATTTACCCATTTATATATACAAGGTTCCTCTCCATTCCTAATGAAGCCATACATCTTAATACACTTATTAAAGCACATGTTCCAACTCCGAAAAGCTTGCTTCAGTAAATAGATGGACCTCTGAAGCTTGCACACTTTAGACTCATCTGTGGATGTGAACCCTTTAGGTTGCATCATATACACCTCCTCTTCCAGCTCACCATTTAGAAAAAAGCTATTCGGACATCCATTTGCCAGATTTCATAATCAAATGTACTACTAAAGCAAGCATAATCTGAATGGACTTGAGCATTACCATAAAAGAAAATATCTCGTCATAGTCAATACCATAACGCTAACGATACCCCTTGGCAACCAGATAGGCTTTATAGGTCTCCACCTACCCATCTATGCCCCGCTTCCACTTGAAGATCCATTTACACCCAATGAATTTTATCCCTTCAGGTGGATCAACCAATGTCCATACATTTTTGATTCCCATGGACTCCATTTGGATTTCATGGCTCCCAACCATGACTCAGAATTAGACCTTGTCATTGCATCCATATAGGTGATTGGATCCTCATTGTTCTCATCGAGTTCAACAAGATCACCATCCTGGACCAAGAAACCATAGTATCTATCCTATTGATATGGTACTCTACCAGATCTCCTTAATGGTTGCACTATGGGTTCTGGATCTGATCTAACCAAATCCGGTTCTATAGTGGCCTTAGAGTGAGAAGGTTCTTCTATTTGTTGAACTTCCCCAAGTTCAATCTCAGCAGCTTGAGTGCCTTCACCAAGGTACTCCCTTTCTAAAAAGGTTGCTCTAAGACTGACGAACAACTTTTGTTTCTCAGGCAGATAGAAATAATATCCTTTGGATACTTTAGGATACCCAACAAAAAGACATCTATCAGACTTAAGTCCTAGTCTATCCATCTCTAAATGTTTGTCATAAGCCGGACAACCCCAAACCTGAAGGTGAAAGATAGTCGGCTTCCATCCAGTCCATATCTCATATGGTGTTTTGTCAACGGACTTACTTGGAACCCTAGTCAGAAGGTAGGATGCTGACTCTAGAGAAAATCCCCAAAAGGACTTAGGTAGACTAGGTAAGCCCATCATAGATCGAACCATGTCCAACAGAGTTCGATTCCTCCTTTCAGACATACCATTTAACTGAGGTGTCCCGGGAGGGGTCCATTGAGAGAGAATCTCATTCTCCTCAAGATAAGTCAAAAACATACCGGAAAAATATTCACCACCTCGATCTGATCGAAGAGTTTTAATAAACTTCCCGGTTTGTTTTTCAACTTCATTATGATAATGTTTGAACATTTCAAATGCATCAGATTTATGTCTCATGAGATAGACATAACAGTATCTCGAAAAATTGTCTATAAACATAATGAAATAACTATATACACCTCTTGCACTAATATTCATAGGTCCAAATATTATTAGTATGTACTAGACTTAGAATATCACTAGTTCTTTCACCCTTTCTAGTAAAAGGTGACTTGATCATTTTTCCAAGAAGACAAGATTCACAAGTCGGCAAGGATTCACTCTTAGTGAGTCTAGGAGACCTTCTCCTACCAACTTATTTATCATGTTCTTGTTTATATGACCTAGCCTATAGTGCCAGAGATAAATATCACTAACCTTATCTATCCTAGGGCATTTATTAGCAGTGTACAATATAGTAACAGGCTGTGACAGTACATATATGCTATTCTTCAATTATCCATTCATCACATTAGAATGATTCAAAGTGATGTAGCAAATATCTTTCTTTATTGATAATTCATAACCATCATTGGCCAATAGGCCTACAGAAATGATATTTACTAAAAAGGAAGGATAAAAATGACATTCATTAAGAATGACAGTACAAGATTCGAAATACAAAGAAATAATTCCTAACACCAGAATTGGAGCTTGACTTCCATTCCCAACATTTAGGAACCTCTCACCGCTTCCGAATCTCGTACTAACTTGAAGTCCTTGCAAAGAATTAAAAATATTGTAAGGACTTCCGGTATCCAATACCCAGCTAGTAGTATCATAAATAGAGAAACTACAATGATTTATCATATAAATACCTTGGTCAGCAACACCTTGCTGCTTTCCCCTCCTTGGCCTGTTCGGGTCCAGAGTTGCAAGGTAAGAAGAACAGTTCCGCTTACAGTGACCTGGCTTCTTGCAGAAGAAGCACTCTACCTTACTCTTATCAACTTTTATCCTCCTAGTCTGACTTGGCCCAGCACTAAGAACCTTCTTATTCTTTTTCTTCTTCTTCCCTTTCTCGAAGGGACGACGTCCTACTCAAGAACCTCCTACCAGATTCACTAACAACACCTTGTTGAGGTTGTGGTCTCTCTCATAAGTCTGTAGTAACCCTAACATCTCATGATAGTTTACTGCAAGCCTATTCATTTAAAATTATCAAGAAGACCTGGTAGGAAGGGGGTAGAGAATTCAGAATTGCATCCTTGCTGAGCTGTTCAGGCAAAGGACATCCGAGTTTTCCCTAATGCTCAAATAACTCGATCATGTACATTACATGATCAGTCACCGAAGCTCCATCACACATACGTGTGTTATAAATGGTAGAAGAGATCTGGTATCTTTCTATATCATCCGGAGTGCCAAAAGACTCCATCAACTTTTGAAGATTCTCTTCTAGCTGGACCTCCTCAAACTTGTGACTGAACTCGTCATTCATCGTAGCCAACATTATGCAACGCACCATGGTGCAGTTAGAGATCCACTTTTGGTAAGTGTCCCTAATAGTGCCACGAGCATTGGGGGCTGGGATCTCAAGTGCCACATCCGTTATCACATAGAGGATCCGCTCGAGCTCCAGGACTATCCTGAGTTTTTGATACCAGCTATCGAAGTTGGGTCCAGATAGTTTGTCATTATCTAATAATGATCAGAGCGACAAAGTGGTCGACATTATCTAGAAAAAAATAAGACCTATCAGTATATGAATTATTTTTTAAAAAAATCTTAAAGACATGGATTTTAGTCTAAAGGTTTCTTCCATTATTTTATTCAGACTAGTAGCCTCTACACTCCAATCCAAAGAATAACTTTTATCCTTTAGTAGGTACTAGGATCCAATAGACTACATATGAGCCCGACTTTGGCCGACCAACCCAAATGCTTCTAAAGGTAGGTACAATACCAATTACTTCTCCAAACAATTCCTAGTAATTATTTTTCCCTAGGGGTCCTCACAATCGACCTTTGGACCTCCTATTCAAGGTCCTGGTTAGGTCCAACCATTAACATGATCAAATTCAATGCTTCTAACTTACCCTTGATCAGGCCCGACTTTGGCCAGCCTGCCTGACCACGTGTTAAGATAGTCGCACTGAGCCATCATATGTTAAATGGCAATCCCACTCGCCTGATGACCCCCCATTCTTTGGAACTACCGATGATCACCCAACT
The DNA here is from genome assembly GCA_021397845.1 of Areca catechu. Classification (NCBI taxonomy): domain Eukaryota; kingdom Viridiplantae; phylum Streptophyta; class Magnoliopsida; order Arecales; family Arecaceae; genus Areca; species Areca catechu. The sequence continues at coordinate 128,471,130 of CM038052.1, read as the reverse complement.
TATGGACCCATTACCAATCCAACTTAATAAGAGGCAAAGACTTAGGCTATCTCATAACTTAGTTTTTTTATGGACCTAATAATTTATAGGATTTAAATTTTGTGACATTTGAAAGGAAGACATGGATCTTGATCAAAAAAACTCCACCAAACACTTAGAGGGTTTCTAGATCAATTTGATCCACATGCACCTATAAACCAGTCAAACTTATTAACCTTAGTTGACATGGGTCAACTCGAATCAATAGATAATCTAATTTGATCTGATTCATCATATTAGCCAGGTAAGTAAGATCAAGGGATGGGTTATGCCAGGTAAGCTTCTCACATTAGACACCAACTATGAGTTGGCCAGGTAAGAGTTAGTCCTAAAGAACCTTGATCATAACTGTCAAACTTATCTTATGTTGGCTTTGACTCCTTAGTTTTGATGATTAACAAAAGGTTGAGTATATGTTTGGACTAATGTTTCATCTCTAGATAAAAGTTTCAGGACTTAGATTATTCAAAAAGAGTATCAAAAGTACATTGATGAAACTAAGTTTACCTGATTTGGAAAAGAGCTCTTCTACCTTGGACAAGATCAAAATACTCAAATTGGACCTTCTTGTTAAGAAATTATTGACAAAAGAAACAAAGGCTTAGAGAAACTCAAGCATGGCACGCACATCTCAAAGAGTTTTAGAAAAATTCAGATCAGAGGTCGACCACCAGAGGTCGACACCTTGTCAAAGGTCGACCACCAGAGGTCGACTCATGAAGAGAAGAAAAGTTCAGCATGGCCGGCACGGCAAAATCTCAGTGGCATGCTCCAGAGGTCGACCACCAGAGGTCAACACCTGTCCAGAGGTCGACACCAGAGGTCGACTCATAGCCTGAGAATTCATAATGGGCAGAACTATGGTACTCTGAACTTTTGCCTAAAATATACTGGAGGTTGACTCATGAGGTCAACACTTGATCCAGAGGTCGACTCATGAGGTCGACTCATGGCATAACGGCTAGTTTTTCTGAACTTCTGATTTGATTTCTAACGGCCATAAACGGCCATATTTTTGAATCTAACGGTCTTGTGGAGTTGTTTCAGCATGAATGAGGTATTTAACCTCCACCAAACTTCAAAAAAGACAAGGAGACAAAGTGAAAAAGTATAGGTTCAAAGTACAAAGCCTTCAATCACTTCCAAAGCCAAAAAGTGTGAGAAAACCAAGAGATTCCCTTCCCAAAAGCTTTCCATTTTGAGGAATCCAACATTCAAGTGTTTGGCATTTAGTGAGGTCCAAGATTCCAAGACAAAAGGCTTGAAGAGTCTCCATCAAGAGCTTCAACGAATTTATTTTTGCTCAAAAGGAGTTTGTTTAGTTTCATTACTTGTATTCATACTCTTTTGTCTTTAGCTAGTTTCAAGGGAATTTGAAACTAGAGTGAGGTTTGTTGGTGAACCAATTGATAAAACCAATTAGGATTGCTTGTAAGCCCGAAGCCAAAACAAGTGAGTGAGGTTTGTTGGTGAGCCAATTGATAAAACCAACTAGGGTTGCTTGTTAGCCCGAAGCCAAAACAAGTGTGTAAGGTTTTGACTTGTGAGCCTGGTAAAACAAGTCGGCTGTAATCTAAAGATTATAGTGAAAATTCCCAAGTGGAGCTTGGGAAGTGGATGTAGGTACTAGGTGCACCGAACCACTATATTTCTTGTGTGTTTGCATTGGCTTGCTCTTTAATTTCTTTAGCTCGTTAATTGTCATTTTATTTCGTTGCTTCCATTGCACAATTATTAAAGCACTATCACTCTTCACCTTAGAACTTGATAGCACATATATTGCCTTAAATTTTTTAAATACCCAATTTACCCCCCCTCTTGGGGACCATATCTGGGCAATAAGTGGTATCAGAGCACCGGTACTCTCTTGTAGGTCCAACGATCTTGAGTGAAAGATCATGGCCGCCCCAATTGGAATGGGTATAGTTGAAGGACAAGCATCAAATCGTCCTCCTTTCTTTAATGGCACAAACTACACTTATTGGAAAACTCGTATGCGTATTTATTTACAAGCTGTAGATTATCATATTTGGAGAGTAATCACTAAAGGGCCTCATCAGCCCACTCACTTGGTTAATGGCATTATCACCCCAAAATCTGAAGAAGAATGGGATGACAATGACATCAAACAAGCTGAGTTAAATGCTAAGGCGATGAATTTGTTATTCTGTGCACTTGATCCTAGTGAATTCAACAGAATATCAAATTGTGTTTCCGCCAAAGAAATTTGGGATACACTTGAGGTTACCCATGAGGGTACACATCAAGTGAAGACCACTAAGGTGAACATGCTCATTCATACGTATGAGATGTTCAGGATGGAACCAACTGAAAGCATAAGTGAAATGTATACTAGATTTACCAATATAGTAAATGGTATGAGGAGTTTGGGAAAAATTATATCTAATGGTGAACTGGTTAACAACTTCTCAGGTCTCTTCCGGCTTCATGGATGCGAAGGTTACAGCCATAGAAGAAGCCAAGGATGTCAACACTCTACCTCTCGAGCAGCTTCTTGGATCACTGATGACCTACGAGCTTTCACTAAAGCAGAAAACAGTGGACAATGACAAGAAAAAGAAAGCCATAGCCTTCAAGTCCACTACAAAAGAAGAGTCAAGTGATGAATCTGAAGAAGAAGCTGATGATGATGAGACAGCCCTAATTACAAGAAAATTTAAAAGATTCATGAGAAAGAAGAAGGGCTTCTACAAGAAAAGGCCACAAAAAGGTGATCACAACAAGGAGAAGGAGAAAGAGAAAGAAAGGGATCCACCCATCTGCTTCGAGTGCAAGAAGCCTGGACATTACAAAATGGATTGCCCTTTGCTTAAAAAGAGTAGAAGGATGTTAAGAAAGAAGGCCATGATGGCTACCTGGAGTGAGAGTGAGGACTCCAGCAGTGAAGAAGAGCAGCAGGTAGTCGCCAACCTATGTTTCATGGCCAATGAAGATAATGAGGTAAATTCTGAACCTGAAACTGAATTTACTTTCAATGAATTGCATGATGCTTTTGATGACTTAGTAATGGAATATGAAAAATTAAAATTAAAAAATAAGAAATTAAGAAAGCAAAATTTTGAGCTTACCAAAAATTCAGAAAAGTTTTCAAGTGAAATTGAAAATTTAACTCAAGAAAACAAGAAATTAAAAGAACATGTAAAGACTTTGACAAATGATAAAGATAATCTTTTTAAAGAAAATAATTCTTTAAAAATAATAGAAGTCTTAAAACTAATGAGAACATTGAAAACAAAATAAAGAACTATTGCTTCAAAATAAGAATTACAATGAAGAGTTAGAAAAGTAAAACCCTTTGTAGAAAAGTTTACCTTTAGTTCAGAAAAACTAAATATGCTTTTAAATAGCCAACATACAGTGTTTAATAAAGCTGGACTTGGATTTAAACCACACAATCAGCAAAAACTTTACAAAAACTTTTTCATACCTGCATCTTCTAATATTACCTGCTATGCATGTGGTAAAGTAGGTCATAAATCATATGTTTGTAATAGAAGAAAATTAAATACCTTTAAAAAGATTTGGGTTCCAAAAGGAACCAATTTGACTAACCCTAAAGGACCCAAGATGACTTGGGTACCTAAAGTTTCAACTTGATCATTTTTTTGCAGGTGTGCCTTGCAACCAAAAATAAAAGAAGAATGTGGTATCTGGATAGTGGTTGCTCAAGGCACATGACTGGGGATGTGATGCAATTCTCATCACTAGCTGCAATTGATGGTGGAAACGTCACTTTTGGTGATAATGGAAAAGGCAAAATCGTCGGAATTGGTAAAATCCATATCACCCCTAATGCTTATGTAGATAATGTATTATTTGTTGATGGCTTGAAGCATAATCTTTTAGCATTAGTCAGTTTTGTGATAAAGGTTTTAAAGTAATTTTTGAATCATCTTTGTGCATGGTATCTAGTCTAGATGTCGATGGCATCAAGTTCACTGGTCTTAGACATGGAAACATTTACATGGTTGATCTTGATGATCTAGCCATGGAAAGTGGTCAATGCCTAGTGGCTAAGGAAGCCAAGGCAAGTGAAACTAGTTGGCTTTGGCACCGTAGGCTAGGGCATGCTAGTATGCAGTTGATTTCAAAATTAAGCAAAAAGAATCTTGTAAAAGAATTGCCAAAACTCACTTTTGAAAAAGATAAAATTTATGCTGCATGTCAATTTGGAAAACAAACTAAGTCTACTTTCAAACCTAAAGGAGTAGTATCTACTACTAGACCCCTTGAATTATTGCATATGGACCTCTTTGGACCAACCAGAACCACTAGTTTGGGAGGTAAAAAATATGGGCTAGTAATTGTAGATGATTACTCACGATTTACTTGGGTAATGTTTTTAGCTCATAAGGATGAAACTTTTTCAGCTTTTGTTAAATTTCATAAAAGGGTTTCAAATGAAAAGATCTCACTATTGTTTCTTTGCGTAGTGATCATGGAACTGAATTTGAAAATCATGATTTTGAAACTTTTTGTAATGAAAATGGTATTAGTCATAATTTCTCTGCACCTAGGACACCTCAACAAAATGGGATGGTAGAAAGAAAGAATAGGACACTTGAAGAAATGGCACGCACAATGCTTTACGAAAATGATTTACCTAGATATTTTTGGGCAGAAGCCATTAATACTTCCTGTTACATTTTAAATCGTGTTTTAATTCGACCTATTTTGAAGAAAAACCATATGAGCTTTGGAAAAATCGAAAACCTAATCTCAAGTATTTTCGTGTGTTTGGTTGCCGCTGTTTCATATTAAATAATGGCAAAGACAATATCAGTAAATTTGATGCCAAGTCAGATGAGGGTATCTTCTTAGGATACTCTACTTCTAGCAAGGCATACAGGGTCTTCAACAGAAGAACACTTCTGGTTGAAGAATCAATTCATGTAGTGTTTGATGAATCTAACGAAAAATCTTCTAGAAAAGAAGATTCTATTGATGTTGAAACAGGTACAAAGAAACTTGAACAATTGACAATCAATGAAGATGAGCCCAAAGGAGATGATGATCAAGAAAGTCAAGATCAAATTCAAGAAATCAATGCAACTTCACCAAAACCATTACCTAAAGAATGAAGGTATGCACATGGACACCCTAAAGAGCTAATAATAGGTGATCCATCAAAGGGGGTAAGTACACGCTCTTCTATTAGAAATGTTTGTGATTATTTAGCTTTTGTATCTCAGATAGAGCCTAAGTCAATAGAAGAAGTTGAGAAAGATTGTAATTGGATTAATGCTATGCAAGATGAACTAAGTCAATTTAAAAGAAATAATGTTTGGACTTTAACTGAAAGACCCTTAATGTTTCTGTAATTGGCACAAAATGGGTTTTTAGAAATAAACTTGATGAACATGGTATTGTAATTAGGAACAAAGCTAGACTTGTTGCTAAAGGCTACAACCAGGAAGAAGGAATCGACTTCGATGAAACCTTTGCTCCTGTTGCTAGGCTAGAAGCAATTAGACTTTTACTTGCTTTTGCTTGTTTTATGGATTTCAAGTTATTTCAAATGGATGTAAAGAGTGCCTTTTTAAATGGATTTATTGAAGAGGAAGTTTATGTGAACAACCTCCTGGTTTTGAAAATCATGAATTTCCTAATCATGTCTTTAAATTGCATAAAGCATTGTATGGTTTAAAGCAAGCTCCTAGAGCTTGGTATGATAGATTAAGTTCATTTTTGATGAAAAATGATTTTTCTAGAGGTAATGTAGATAATACATTGTTTTTGAAAAAGAAAAATGATGATCTCTTAGTAGTACAAATATATGTAGATGATATATTTTTGGTGCTACTAACGAATGTCTTTGTCAAGAATTTGCGAAGTTAATGCAGAGTGAGTTCGAGATGAGCATGATGGGAGAACTCAACTTCTTCCTCGGACTCCAAATTAAGCAAACCAAAGAGGGGATCTCCATCAACCAAGCCAAGTACACAAGGGAAATTTTGAAAAAGTTTGGGATGGAGACCAAAACCAATAGGTACCCCTATGAGCTCTTCATGTAAATTAGACAAAGATGAATGTGGTAAATCAGTAGACCAAAAATATATAGAGGCATGATTGGTTCTTTGCTATATTTAACTGCCAGTAGACCAGATATAATGTTTAGTGTTTGTATGTGTGCACGTTTTCAGTCTGCTCCTAAAGAATCACATCTCTTAGCTGTAAAACGTATACTTAGATACTTATCTGGGTCTATCGAAATTGGTCTTTGGTACTCTAGGGAGTCATCATATGAATTAATTGCATATTCTGATGCTGATTTTGCTGGGTGTAAACTTGATCAAAAAAGTACTAGTGGAACTTGTCAATTCCTAGGAGTTAATTTGATTCATGGAGCAGTAAGAAACAGAATTCGGTTGCTCTATCTACGGCAGAAGCCGAATATATAGCAGCTGGAAGCTGTTGTGCTCAGATTTTATGGATCAAACAACAACTCGAGGACTTTGGCATCAAACTAACTAAGACACCCATAAGATGTGATAATACTAGTGCAATCAATTTAACGAAAATCCTGTTCAACATTCAAGAAGCAACATATTGAAATAAGACATCACTTCATAAGAGATCACGTTCAAAACTCTAATGTGTTGTTAGAATTTATATGTACTGATTATCAATTGTTGATATATTCACAAAACCATTGAATGAAGATAGATTTTGTATGATTAGAAGAGAACTGGGAGTCATTGATCCTTTTGCTTGAAACTCTTCAATTTTCATCAAAATTCCTCAAAAATGATTTATAAATTCTCAAATATGTTTAAAGGTTATTTTTTCTAAATTTTATCAATTTTTTAAAATTTTACAAATTTTATTTGGGTGATTTATTGTTGGAGGTCGACACTTGAGATTTTCGGAGGTCGACACTTGAGGTCGACATTTAAGTTTTGGAGGTCGACACTTGAGGTCGACCCCTGAAAATTCTCAGAGGTCGACACTTGAACGAAAACCTGCATTTTTAAAACCCGTCTGCAAGCCTTTTTTCCCATTTTTTTCTTTACCTCTCCTCGTGTGGTCCCCCTACAACTTCCCTAAAACTCCAAATAGTGGATTCCACCCCTCTCCTCGATCTTTTTGGGAAATCCTCACCTCCTCTCTTGCTTTTCTGCAATCAACCTTCTTTTGACCGTTTTCTGATTTTGGACAACCGAAAGCCCTCGAATCTTTCTATTCTACCCTCAAATCTCGGTTGTTTTTCATTGAAAACACATATTTCTTTTGTCCGTTTCTTACCTTTTCCTCATTTACTCTCGATTTTTTCCAATCTCACAAACCCTATTTCACTATTTCACATTCTCCTCTTTTTCCCAATCAGTGAACTCTCTTAGCCTTACCTCTTTGCATTTCTCCCTAAGTTACCCCTTATCCTTACACATGGGTCCGAGAAAACACCAGGCAGTAAGGAAAAGGAGATTGGAACAGGGGCAGGGTAGTACTGAGCGGCGAAGGAAAGTCAGACATGAGCGTGAGCCGACCCCAGAGCCACCTGCACCAGTGCCAGCCAGCCTAGTCCGGAAGAGCATTGCTAGTGGGAGGCGCGTAGATATTCCATTCTGGGATCAGCATCACTTCTTCATTGGAGATGTACTGAGAGATGCAGGTCTGGTTCATTTTTGTACCATGTCCGAGAGATTCTACCCAGACCTCATCAGAGAGTTTTATGGATCCATGGCCACTGATGGCATTGGATGGTCTGCTACAGTTCGAGGGATTGAGATTCCAGTGACACCTGAGGTCATCAGTCGCATCTGGAGGATTCCACTTCATGGCACTGCTGCCACTACGATCAGCGACAGAGAGCACGCCTTCAGGTGTATCCTAGAGCGTGAGGATGTTAGCGGCATTTCCACAGTGTCCGCTAACCAGCTTTCACTAGAGATGAGAGTGCTGCATCACATCATCGCCCGTATCTTGATTCCGAAGAGCGGGAGATTTGATTTTATCACTGAGCGTGAGCTGGTGTTGATGGTCCCTGAGCCAGCGGACTCCCATCAACCTTTCCAGGATCATGCTTCAGCAGATGGGTGAGGCAGCTTCTCACAGGAGACTTGTGCAGCCGTACGGGATGGGACTGACTCAGATATTCAGAGAGCATGGTGTCTCATTCGACGGCATACCCTTCAGTCAGCTACAGCACACAGATACTTATGGAGAGAAATCCCTACATAGAATGGGATTTCGACTGATTGGCGACCGATGGGTACGACGAGAGTCTGGCCAGGAGCCAGATGAGGAGGATGAGATCCGAGCTGCTGAGGCAGGGCCTTCAGGGCCTACTGATCATGGTACACCTCCTCGCCCAGCACCGGAGACAGAGACTGCGGAGCCTGAGCCATTCACGCCACCACCTTCATCAGCTCCAGCACCTACTATACTGCTACACCACGGAGGACTTCAGTGAGGATATCGGACTTCGAGCAGCGAGTGACTGATCAGATTTCAGAGGTCCGGACAGAGATCACTGGTGTACGGCAGGAGCTTCATGATCTGCGGATACACACAGACACACGCATTAGTGCTCTCTCAGCTAGTATGGATACAGGATTCAGACAGATCCTCAGCTTACTGAGATTAGCACTGCCATCAGGGACTGCAGATCCGACAGTATCTCCTCCACATGATGATGATGATGATGATGGTGATGATGATGCTGATGACTCTGGTGGATACAGTGACAGTGATGGAGATCAGCTTGGAGCAGGTAGTTCTGATGTTCCACCTGCAGAGCCGATTCCAGAGATTCCCCCTTCAGCTGATCCTCCTTCCACTGATTTCCGAGTTCAGATCCTCCAGCCACAGCTGTGCCAGTTGATATTGAGCCTACAGAGTCACTATTTGAGACTATCACTGGGATTCCGGATGACATAGATGAGCATACAGAGACAGACATCGATGATCCCACAGCTTATGAGCTAGTCAGCAGGCAGACCCCAGCTCAGTCTACTCAGCATGCTGATCCGTCCACTCCTTCAGCTACTGCCTCTATCTCGACATCTGTGGAGCCCTTACCTAGGACATATAGATCTCGTAGGACTACCCCTAGGTCTGGTCCCTCTCTGAGGACTCGGAGTTCCTCTCATAGGACTCCAAAATCCTCATCTAGGATCATGGCTCCTGTATCTTTTGACATACCTTCTGATGAGGAGTAGCCTCATAGATTTACTTGTTGTATTTAGTTTGCTTTGTATTTTGTTGTTGTATCAGTGTTTTGTGCCTACCTTGTAAGCAATTTTGTAACTGAATACATTGTTTTATCTATATTGTGCCATTTTATCTGATACCAGCTCTTAGCATTTATCTTCTTCTTCTTAACCCTCAAGTTAGAATATTTTGTTGTATGCACAAATTGAGGGGGAGCATATATTTTTATACTTATTGTAATTCAACATAAGTTTCATTATATCTCACTACAAAATGACTTTTTGATTCTTGACAAAAGGGGGAGTAGAAAAGTATATATGTATTTATGAGACTCCATCTTATGAGTAGTAAAGTTATATGATTCTTATCTTTTTGACTTATGAGAATGTTTTCACAAAAGAAAGAAATAAATGAAAAGTAAAATCTTTTTGACTCTTGAGAATATTTTCACAAAATTTTTATGATACACTCTTGCATGAAAGGATACTTTGAAAATTTTTATTATTGCTATATTTTGCTCTTGGACTTAATTGCATATATACTCAAGGTTTTGTCATCATCAAAAAGGGGGAGATTGTTGGCTTTGACTCCTTAGTTTTGATGATTAACAAAAGGTTGAGTATATGTTTGGACTAATGTTTCATCTCTAGATAAAAGTTTCAGGACTTAGGTTATTCAAAAAGAGTATCAAAAGTACATTGATGAAACTAAGTTTACCTGATTTGGAAAAGAGCTCTTCTACCTTGGACAAGATCAAAATACTCAAATTGGACCTTCTTGTTAAGAAATTATTGACAAAAGAAACAAGGCTTAGAGAAACTCAAGCATGGCACGCACATCTCAAAGAGTTTCAGAAAAATTCAGATCAGAGGTCGACCACCAGAGGTCGACTCATAAAGAGAAGAAAAGTTCAGCATGGCTGGCACGGCAAAATCTCAGTGGCACGCTCCAGAGGTCGACCACCAGAGGTCAACACCTGTCCAGAGGTCGACACCAGAGGTCGACTCATAGCCGAGAATTCAAAATGGGCAGAACTATGGTACTCTGAACTTTTGCCTAAAATACTGGAGGTCGACTCATGAGGTCGACACTTGATCCAGAGGTCGACTCATGAGGTCGACTCATGGCATAACGGCTAGTTTTTCTGAACTTCTGATTTGATTTCTAACGGCCATAAACGGCCATATTTTTGAATCTAACGGTCTTGTGGAGTTGTTTAGCATGAATGAGGTATTTAACCTCCACCAAACTTCAAAAAAGACAAGGAGACAAAGTGAAAAAGTATAGGTTCAAAGTACAAAGCCTTCAATCACTTCCAAAGCCAAAAGTGTGAGAAAACCAAGAGATTCCCTTCCCAAAAGCTTTCCATTTTGAGGAATCCAACATTCAAGTGTTTGGCATTTAGTGAGGTCCAAGATTCCAAGACAAAAGGCTTGAAGAGTCTCCATCAAGAGCTTCAACGAATTTATTTTTGCTCAAAAGGAGTTTGTTTAGTTTTCATTACTTGTATTCATACTCTTTTGTCTTTAGCTAGTTTCAAGGGAATTTGAAACTAGAGTGAGGTTTGTTGGTGAACCAATTGATAAAACCAACTAGGGTTGCTTGTAAGCCCGAAGCCAAAACAAGTGAGTGAGGTTTGTTGGTGAGCCAATTGATAAAACCAACTAGGGTTGCTTGTTAGCCCGAAGCCAAAACAGTGTGTAAGGTTTTGACTTGTGAGCCTGGTAAAACAAGTCGGCTGTAATCTAAAGATTATAGTGAAATTCCCAAGTGGAGCTTGGGGAGTGGATGTAGGTGCTAGGTGCACCGAACCACTATATTTCTTGTGTGTTTGCATTGGCTTGCTCTTTAACTTCTTCAGCTCATAATTGTCATTTTATTTCGTTGCTTCCGTTGCACAATTATTAAAGCACTATCACTCTTCACCTTAGAACTTGATAGCACATATATTACCTTAAATTTTTTAAATCCAATTCACCCCCCCTCTTGGGGACCATATCTGGGCAACATCTTAGATACTAAGTGGTTTACAGACTCAATCAGACATACCTAAAGGCAGGGCTAACCACAAAGCCATGAATCAAGTCCATTTAGATGTATGGACTGATCTAACTAACTATTAAAGAGATCTATAGAGGAGAGACCTAATTCAACTTTGATTAGTCTTGTCTCTATTTAATCCATTCATCTAAACCTAGGTCTAACCCATTAATGACCCAATTTAGCTAACCCAATCAACCCATGATTTATGAATCATGACTTAAATTAGAGTCATATCCTAAATCTTAAAATTATACATCTTAATCTCAATTAAGTGTATCACACTATTTGAAATATTTCAAAATGAATGAAACAATTTTAAAAAATATGAAGCTTAAAATTACTGTTTCATAGTTTTCTGGTCGAGTCAGCTCTTGCAGATCGAGTTAGCTCATCCAGAACAAACATTTCTAGTCGAGTTGGTTCTTCTGCGAGTTGGCTCTTTGAGTTAGCTCTTCTACTCGAGTGGGCTCTTCTAGAATATAGATTTTGATTGAGTCAGCTCTTCTGCTCGAGCCAGCTCTTCAAGTCGCTCTTCTCCTCGAGCCAACTCTTCCAGAATATAGTTCTTTTCAAACTTCAATCGTTTCCACTTGAACTTTTCAAAGCTTTAGATCAAACTTCTTTTAGATCTTATCTAAACATAGTTATGATCTATAAATAGATTAAAATAATTTTAATCCAATAATTCCTTACTTTCTTTTTCATAAGGTCATGATGCGGTGGCACCCCTACATGTCATAGGAGAACCCCCTGGAATGGGAAGAGATGGTCTTTAAACCATGCTTCTCTCCTATGACCGGATGGCCATGATGAATCCACCTTAATCCGAGTACTACATGAAGAAAATCAGACCGATTTCATAAAAAATATTAAGTAGATGCATACACAACCTGGCTATGATACCATTGTTAGGAATTGTTCCTAAAGAGCAATACATGCATTTTAAAACTTTCTAAAGGCATGCAGCAGTGAAAAAAGATAAAACCATTTATCTATAGATGTTAATCTAATTAAGACAAGCCCCTACCAAGATCTAGATGCATCTAAAGTAATGTAAATATGAAATCATGTATCCATAGTATGAAATATGGAACTATTCATATAACCATACAATGATACGACAAAAAATATATGTCTAACATAAAATCTAAAAGTGTACATGGATGATGATCACCAGGAAATCACCAACTAGAAGAAGAAGAGGTAGTAGTAGCTCCGAATGGTGTTACTCCTGGGTGAACAGGGGCCTCTACAAAGTGATAATGACCTCCAAACACAGTATTGCAATGAGGACCATAGAGCTTTGCCAGCAGCACAAGCATGCCGCCTCTACGGATCGTTCACACTGTGTAGCACAGTTTCTTATCCTTCCCTCAAGGTGCTAGCTTCTCTAGAAATGATGTCGGCACCAAGGACTGTTTCTTCAACTCCTTGAAGAAGGATGGACTCCGTCTTCAACTTCTTGAAGACCCGATTGCTGAATCACAATTGGAACAGGGACCCATGAACTTTCCCAGATCACTCTATTCCTATCCTTCAACAGAAGGTAACACACAAGGTTCCCTCCCAAAACTCACTCAATCCTAAGATCCAATCTCTCAATCTCTCACAGGTTTAAGAAGATCTCTTCCAAAGGAATGGAGAGAGTCTCAACCTCAAAATAGGTGGAACGGGAAATTAGATCCTTGAGCATGAACCATTCACCTTCCTGAGCCCTGTTTTTATAACAGCAGCCCCCAAAACCATTAAGAGGGCTAATGAGAGATTAATGGGGTGTTATGAGTCCCTTGGAATTCCTGGGACTTTTGGAATTCAACAACTGATCAGCATACAAACTAGAAACTCCCCCCATTAATGTCCATGATGATTGCAGTGATTAATGAAGTAGTTTCAGCTTTTGCCAGAACCCGTTAGTCAAGTCGACTCGACTACTCAAGTTGACTCGACTACTCAAGTCGACTCATCCAAATAAGCCAGCTCGAGCAGTTTGACAACTCTTGTCAAACTAGTTTGGAATGATTCTCAATCGTTCTCATGCTAACAAAGCTAGAAGAAACCCTCGGTATGTGACCCCATAGGTTCAAACACTAAACCGGTAGCATGGAAACATTTCCAGTACCAGCCAAAGTTGCCATCTAGCAATGACACCCGGCATTTGAATATGTTGAAGGTTACAGAGCAACATGAACCTGTCAAATATGGAATAGCAATGAACTTATTCCTTGAACCTCCTAATGCTTCGAATGGCATAGGGTTAAATTGCCCAACCATAATCAGTCCATCTCAATGTCTCAAACAAAGAATCTCTGTAACTCCTTACAAGAAATGCCCTGGCCAAGGTCTTTCTTAATTGAGGCATATTAAGCATTTAATCCAAACCATTTGAAGAGGTCAATCATATCTTGATCTAATTACCATTATGCAAGTACTTGACTGTACCCAGCAACCTTCCATCATCAGATTAGAAATCCGGATAGTCTGGCACCTAAGCACAGTGAGTTACTTGCAAGCTACCATAGTGATCTCAAGTCAGAGGAATAATTCATGTCTACATTTTAATGCAAGAATCCTCTTCATCAGAAAGAGAATCTCGCATGAGAGTCACGTTCAGTGAAGTGTCAAACACAATACTTGATATCATAGCAGCATCTCCATGCTACTTGGTTAAGAGGACAACCAACAGATATGTTGCCCAGGTGGCTACCCAAGAGGGGGGTGAATTGGGTCTTTTAAAAAAATTTAAATAAGTAATGTACTATTTCAAAATCCTTTGCAAGTGGTAGGTGCTGTGATAAGGTTATAGAATGCATAAGCTAAACAAAGTAGAGAAAGCACAACACAAACACACCAAATTTTTAGTGGTTCGGAGCAACCTAGCTCCTATGTCCACTACCCAAGATACCACTTGGGATTTCCACTATATTCACACCTGAATACAGTAGGATTGTTTTATAGGATCACAATCCAAAACCTCTACACTTTGGTTTTACGGGATCACCAAAGAAAACCCAACACCCTTTGGTTTTAACAGGCTCACCAAAGAAACCTAAACTTGGTTTTCACAGGATCACCAAGAACCTAAACCTTGGTTTTGATAAGGCTCACCAAAAATCTATTTGGTTTTTCAACCGAGCTCACCAATAACCCAATAATTCAAAGATTGAATTGAAAATAAATGCAACAATAAATGACAAACTCAAGTTATCAGATAGTTGCCAGTGCAGCTCGTTGGAAGTCCACTTGAATGCACTTGAATAAGCTTTAATAACTTCAATGGCTTCTTCCAATGTTGATTCAAGCTTTAGATCAGAGTTGTTGAGGGCTTGAATGCAGACTTGAATGCACTTGTGCTCTATCTCTTGTGGTTGGTTGGATATTCAATGAAGCTCTCTCTTTTTCCTTTTTGAACTCTCTTCTTTTTCAAAAATATTTTTTTTTGGTAGTTCAAATCCTTCAAATTTAAAGTCTTCCATCATCCCAAGGCAGTTCTAGCCATTTTAGACCATTGGGGAATTATTTTTGACCGTTGGTGCACTTTTTGGCATTCAAAAATAAATTCTGGAACTAGCCGTTAGATACCTGGAAGTGTCATTCGAGTCGGCTCGGATTCCTTCAAGTCGGCTTGGATCTATCGAGTTGATAGGTCGAGTCGCAATTTCTTCAATACAATCGACTCTTTGTCTCAGGGCGTAGAATGTCACTCTGGACGAGTTGGCTCTTTACAACTCGGGTCGGCTCGAACTTGAATCTTGAGATTCTTGAACTCGAGGAGTGGCTCTTCTCTGCTTGGGTCATCTCTTCTTCTCAGGTTTGGAAAACCTTACTCTGGAAGAGTCGGCTCAATGCAGTTTGGGTTGGCTCGCTTTCTCATGCTTTTGAAATTAGGTTTGACAGAGTCGGCTCTTTCTAGGTCGGGTCGGCTCGCCTAGCTATTCTTAGAAACTTTAGAAAATGGACTCTAGAGGAGTCGGCTCGGACTGATTCCAGTTGACTCAGATTCATTAGAGTCGGCTCGCTTTCCATCGAGTCAGCTCGATTGCTGCGTTCCAGAATCCTTGCTGCGTGCTAGTAATCAGAGTCGACTATTCTTGTCTTGGGGTCGGTTGAGCGTCTTCTTCAGGATTTTTACAATTTCAACTTAAAGAAAACTCTCACCAACTCTTTTACAATTTCACACAAACCAACTCAAGGCAAAATCTAAGGCATACACACTTATTGAAGTAACCCTTTTACTTCATTTTTCTTAGCATTTTCACTGGGTTCTTCTTTACAAAAACACTTACAACACAACTCAAGCAAGAAAATAGAAATGTAGGAGTTGAAGTTTGGACATGTTATACATCCTACAAAAACTTATCAAACACTTGAAGAGTTGTCAGTAATAAATGTACATGCTCCAATGTTTGGTTATCATCAAAATCACTTCTGGGGTCAACAATCTTCCCTTTTTGATGATGACAAAATACTAGGCATGAAAAATCAGTATAAAATTTTACAATTACTTGTATACTAGCATTTGCAAAAGTATGTGAACAAGTAGAGCAAGTTTACTTCTATTAGTGCCAAATAATGAGAGGAGAATTAGGGCATAGAATGATAATCTTCCCCTCAATAAAATACTCCATGTTTTGGCAAACTTTTCATTTCTTTTTATATTTTAAAGCTCTCAGGCTTTAATTTACAAAAGTTGAAGTGTGAGACATTATGTGTCAGAGTTTGTAAAAAGAATTGTTATTCAAAGCTTTAAACATTATCAGTGAGAACTTAAAGTCAGAGTCTGTAAGAAAATTGTCATTCAAAGCTTTAAACATTATCAGTGAGAACTTAAAGTCAGAGTTTGCAAAAAAATTGTCATTCAAAGCTTTAAACATTATCAGTGAGAACTTAAAGCACCAGAGCTTGACACTTTAAACATTTTAAGTCAGAATTTAAAGCATCAGAGCTTGAAGTACATGTTCTTTTCATGTATCAGAGCAAACATAACAAGTATCAGAGCAAACATATAGCATATGTGTACCAAAGCTTTGAAGTATCAATGTTTTATCTTTTTCATGCAATACTTTTTCTCCCTTTTTGTCAATTAATCAAAAAGGTGATTTCAAATAAGGCTTAGATTTTAAAATAGATTGAGAAAGTCGTTAATATTTGTTTGAGATAATTTAACTTTCTCATATTTATCTTGAAACTCTAATTAAAAATTAATCAATGTAGGAGCAATCAACCATTCAATTCATAAAGAAGAGTTTGTGAAGCAAACTATATACTTCATTCCATTCCAAAAGTTCAGTACAAAGTGTAAAAAAAGATAATACAATTAGTCAATGTCTATATTTATGCTAGGTTTTGAAGAAGTTTGTTCAGGGATTTGAATTCCAGGAGGTAAAAAAGCTATAAGATCAATGAATTATGGAATATTATGAGATCTAGGTGTCCTAATGTATGGGGCAGGTTGTCTTGGATGGCTTGAGTGACTAGGAATAGATATAGAAGGAGTTTTGAGAGCAGCTAGAATATCTTCAATTTTGCCCATCATCTTCCACAGAAAGCTATTCATTGACTTCAATTTAGCTTCAACTTTTTTCACACTTCTAGAAGCTGCCAAGTCTTCCATTCCTTCTTTGATTAGTGCTACTTCCTTTTGAAGAGTAAGCATTTCCGAAGCTTGGACATTAGCAAAAGCTTCTACAGTTCCTCTTAGCCTTCCAAATTCACTTCTGATTATACCTATGCCCTTGGTATAATCCTCTTCCATTTTCTTTCATGCCTCAAGAGATCCCATTCTGACTCTTAAGTTATCCATTTCTGTTTTGTATGCTTTTAGGACTTGAGTAACTGAATTTTGGTTGAATCAGAACTGTATATAATTAATTGGAGTATTGGTTGGATATCACTTTCATTTATACCTGATGCAATTTTGGAGTTCTCAAGAATATCAATTCTTTCTTTCAAACTGTCTAATTGTTCTCCAAACTGGTTTAGCTTATTATCAACATATCTTTGAAATACTTCAAACATTTCACTCATTGAAGACTTGATGGACTCAGTCATATTGTTCATTTGTTGTACCAAAAAGTCTTGTATACTTGAAGTATCCAAAGTAGAAGCATTAGCAGCTTGACTTTGGCTCGGAATGTCAGCAACCTGATCAAATGTGGGTGTGCTGTAGGGTATATTAGGTAAGCTAGAAACATCTGGGAAGGAAAGATCAAACTCCATCTGAATTGGAGAGTCATGCTGTGGCTGAGGCTCAGGGATGTGTGAAGTAGTACCTTCACCAGCCTCTTCTTCTCTCTGTTCCTGGACTTCTTCAGTTCCTTCAATTATAGAAGGGTCGGACTTTTTCTTCCAGGTACCATCGGTCAATAAGTACCCCATTCTCTAAAAAGTCTTCACTGTATAGGTGTCAGTGTGAAGTAATACCCTGTTATCTTTTCCTGTCAAGTCAACATTGGCTCTTTGAAAAAGGATTATGAGGACCATTCCATACGGAAGGCAAGCTTTGACTTTCCTAACTGCCTTTTTCATCTAACTAATCATGATTGCTGGTAAATTAATTTTCTTGCCAATGATTAGGAGTTCCATGAAGCACAAGTCCCATTCACTCACCCAGTCAAATCGACCTATTCTATGTAGGAAAATATGACTAATGAAGTTATGAAGGACCCTCATTTCAATTGATAGCATATTTTCTTTAAGAATCCCTATCTCATCAATTTCAGTCCTTTCCAAAATAGTTTGTAAAGCCTTGGATCTATCCTTTAATACAAGATACTCAATTCCTTCAAATGGCATCTCCAAGATACTTCCAAGGATCTCAGTAGTAATGATTATTCTTTTTCCTTTGACTGTAGACTCAATAAATTTTTTTCCATATCTCAGATTCTCATAGAATATTCTAATTAAATTAGGATATGTCTTAACATCCAATGAACATAAATCTCTCCAGCCCCGGTCCTCAATTAAATCCCCAATCACAAAACTGATTTCTTTAAGATATTCAAAAAATGCATTGACCAGAGGTGACTGGTCTCATACCTAGGGATCTTTGCTGGCTAGGAGAAACTAGGCTACCTTCCTCTTCTGACTGAGGTTCATTTCGAGGAGCAATATCTTCAAGGAATTTGCTTCTCCTTTCCTGTGGAGCTGCAACAAAACTTCTGCTAGATTTCTTCCCAACCGATCTTTTTGGCACCATTCCAAGGAAATTGGGTTTAAAGTAGTTTTGGGAAAGTTTAAAGAGATTTAGAAAGTTCTTAGGAGGGAGCTAACAAGGGTTTGGAAGTAAAAATGTCACATACAAAACCCTACGGCTCGAGTTAAAAGAGACAACTCGACATCCGAGTCGGCTCGATCAACAGATCATCTCCTCGAGTCAGCTCGAGCAGAGGGAGCACAAAGATATATTTTTGTATTAATCCAATCCCCAAGAGATTTAGGATTGAATTAGAAGGTTGTCTAGATCCATTGTCCTTAGAGTTTTTGAGAATTCTTTTAGATGGGATCATATAATCCTAATTTAATCAATGCAAACTTGTCTAAATCTAATGGTTTTATACAAATATTAGCAAGTAAATTTTTCATAGGTATATTTTCAAGAATAATAACATTGTTCAAAACATGCTTTCTTATTGAATGGTGCCTAAATTTTGATGTGTTTAGTTTGAGAGAAATTTAGTGCAAACACATACACAGTACAAGATGTAAGGTGATGCAGAACAAAAGAACAAAGAAGCGTATGCAGAAGTAAAATTAAGACTAATTCTTTTTTTTTTTTTTTTTCAGAAATTGGCTTCGACTCAAAGTAAAGTTAAACTAAGTTGATGGAAACTAGGTAAGGATTGAAAGCACAATTTAGAAGAAGCTAAGTTATCAGAGTAGTTCAGAAGTAACGGATCGCTGGGGGTTGAGAAACTCCCAGACCTAGGGTTTCGCTCTGAACTTTCAACAGGACAGAAATAAAGAGAAGAGATGGTTTACCAACCAGACAGTGATCTTCACAGAATTTGGGTGGAAGAACTCTCTCGAGCAGATTGTTGGATCCTCAGATTCGACTATCTTCGCAATGGATCCTCCAATACTGGCCTCGTGGCTGGGTCAGCTTCTCCTGAACTCAAGATCTGGGAAGAAGAAAAACAAGTGATGGATTCAGAGACTCAGGGAAGGATTTACCAGTTCGAAGAACTTGAAGGCTGATGTCGCTGAGATCCGGATTCTCTTGAAGGCTGATTCGACTCCCTCTGGAAAGAGCTTTGGATTGAAGTATCCAGACTGGAGCTGGATGCTGGTGGTCGGCCTGGACTTGGAGAGAGAGGCCGTGGGAGGTGGGATAGGCTAGGGTTTGATGGATTGAAGTGGAGGATGGGTGGCTAGGGTTTTGGAGAGAAGTGGCTAACCTAGGGTTTGGGGTTTGGAGATCTCACACCTCCTCAAGGCTCCTGGGGAACCCGGATTTACTCCCTCACGGAGCTCAACACCTGGATGCAAGTGCGGAAGAGAGAAAACACAGAGTTTGCTCACAAAAAAAGTTGGTTTCATTCATCTTTTTTTTTTTTTTTTTTTTTTTTTTTTTTTTTTTTTTTTTAGAACTTACAAAGGGATTTTAATTTATAGGACATTACAAGAGAGTAGGGTTTTACATCTTTCCATGTGGGACTAAAGGAGGAGATCTTCAAATTAGGATTGTAGGATCAATCCCTACTCATATGGCCGGCCAAATAATTCCAAAGATGATTGAGGCTTCAAAAAAGGAAAGTGGGTGGCGCCTCCTTGTCTTGACCTCCAAGAAAATTATTTTTTTCCTTCTATGCTTGGCCTTATCTGGAAGTGTTTGGGCGCCTCTTAACCTTGCCCTCCAAGAGAAAATTTGTTTCCTTTTATATCTGGCTTTAGTTGGAATGACTAGGGCGCCTCCTAACCTTGCTCTTCAAGAGAAATCTCCTTCCTTCCATGGCTCATCCCTTTTTGGATACCTCCTTTTCTTTCTCCCCAAGTTATGGCTCTTTCTAACTTTGTTTTGAGTATTTTTGGCAGGTAATGGGCGCCTCCTTGAAGTTCTCACCAAGAGAATTTCTTCCCTTTCATAGTTTGGTTCTTTTGGGAATGTCTTGGACCGCCCCCTTGATTTGTGGACCCCTGGTGGATTTCTCCTCAATTGGCGCATGATAGAAGGGAGCTGCTATCTGTGGTGTGGGGACCAAAGCCTGCTGGATGGAGATGTGGCGCCCCCTGGACTCAGGCGTATGGCTGGGAGTGTGGCGTCCACTTGCTTGGCCTTGGGAGAAAATGTAACACCCCAGGTTGAAGCCCTAGTCCACTACTGAGTCAACATGACTCAACCAAATAAAAAGGCAGGTAATACAGACTCAAGCTAAAATTGAGTTGATCAAGTCAACCCTTATTACAAGCCAAAACCCTAATTCTTCGGGCAAGGTTAATCAGAGATCCAGATGGAGCTCTGAAGTCTTCTTCTGAGTCTGGTGCCCGCACCAATTCTCCCAGGGTGGGAGGAACTCGACCCTGTCAAGTATGGATTAAGTTGGCTCTGGTATCTCTCCAAGAGGTCTCGGTCCAATTCTTGTAATTCTTCTAGGGAGATCCAAGAGTCATTAGAATCTGGCCTTCTTTGCCAGCGAACCAGGTATCTTTGGTATCCTCGATTACAAGTATAGATAACCTGATCATCCAGGATCTTTTCAATCTGCTCTCTCCTCACAGGCCAGTTTGTTGGTGGACACACAGGGTCAGGTTCACTCTCAAGAGCAGGATTAGGTTCAAAAGCCTCACTGGGAATCACAGCTGGCTCTCTATACTCTACTAGGTCTGTAATGTTGAAAGTGGAGCTAATGCCTAGTTCTGGAGGTAACTCGAGCACATAGGCATTGGATCCTACTCTCTTCACCACTCTAAATGGTCCAGCTCCTCTAGCATGTAACTTTCTAACGGTTTCAGGAGGAAACCGTTCAGGCCTTAACCTAATCATTACATAGTCTCCTTCGTCAAAAGTTTTGACTCACCTTTGAGAATCAGCCAACTTCTTATAAGTTTCATTACTTAAAGTTATTTTGGCATGAATTTCTTTATGCAAGTCCTTTACATGCTATGCAAGTGCATCAAAAGACTTGTGTGTGTGGGCTAATAGTAAAATCAGATCAAGTGGTGTGTGAGGCTTGTATCCATGAACAATTTCAAAGGGACTCTAGCCTATAGACCTATTGATCGAAACATTGAATGCAATTTCAGCCCTGGACAAAATACAAATCCCAATTCCTGGTGCTCTCAAAATCTGAGACAATGTCCTAAACTCGACTGACGATGCATTCCTAAAGAATGGACTTTATTCAAAGGAATCCTAGGTCTAAACCTAACAAACTACGGCTCTTTAGGTTTGACCTTGGGTCGGAGGATGGCATGCAGAGCATGAAAACTTATCATGGGTGCCTAGTAGGTGCCATAAGGTCTTCCAGAAGTAGGTGGCAAACCTAATAGGTTCTAACACATGGTTCACTCTAAAGACTTCGACAAAGTATACTTGGATGGTGTAAGAAGCATTGGAAGTCCTAGAGAAAGGGAGGAGATATGAGGCGGAGTCTCGAATTACCTGCTGACTAAAGGTGATGACCTGAAGGTTTGAATGGTGATCAATGAGTGTCAACTGGTCATCCTTACGAAAGGGAAAGTTTGCTACTCCTAGGAATGGATCAAGAGATGGTTCGGGGAGTAGCCTAAGACATGTGATTGCAACAGTTAAGGTTTGTTCTCTAAGCAAATAATGATCCACTTTCTCAAGAGATGGATTAGAGAATGATTCATGGAAGTGTCTATGGATGATGACCTCAAGACTTGAAATTTGACCTATGGGTGAGGAAAGGTATACTCTATAGAAGGGTAGCTCAGTCATGCGAAGAAAGGGGTCTGGGGCCATAAGGAGGACTTCTACAGGACTGGGTGAATCAATCCGCTCAAGACAAGGATGTTCAACTGAGATTACGGGAGAGACCTTAGTGGCTGGGCATGGGACAAGGTCCAATTGTAAGAGGCTTGATTCAGTCATCCTAAGGAGAGGATCTACCATAGGGTGGGCAAACTTAAACAGTTCAGTGCAAAGATCTTTAATTGGTACTTGGGGAATGACTGTCATTAGAGGGTACGAACTGATAGCTCGGGCTAACACTATGAGTTCTTCCTGGGGGTATTTGACTAAAGGAACTTGGTTCTCACAAATCTCTTGAATTTCTGAATTAGGTCCTACCACTTGGTTGCTCTCCAAGGTCTCCTCAGGTAAGGAACCAATAGTATCAATGTCACATTCTTCAAGTTCTTCCCCCTCATATTCATCAACTAGACTCAAGCCAGCATCATATACTTCCTCGATGCCATCTTCAATGGGTTTTGGGTCAGTGGTGACGGGTCAACTGATTCTAGGCTGGTCATACCTAACCTTTCTTCCTCATTGGTAGGCTTGGGTTCTCCCTCATTAATGTCATCCCTAGGATTCTTACCACTTAGCTGTGCACAAGCCAGTCCTATGCATGGGCACTGACTAGATTTATGGCCTCTTTCTCTACAAAACAAACATTCTTGAGATATAGGAACCTGGGTCACACTGGGTTTCAAGCTAGTAGAGACCTTACTTGGGCATGGGTGTGGATCTAAATGGTTTGATCTAGAAGACTGGGGTTGTTGAGTGACTGGTCTAGAATATTGTAAGGACCTCTCATAGACACGATCCACACTATAGATATCATGGTTAGGCTTCCTAAGGTTATGCTCGGGATCATGGTATAAGGTCCTCCTAGGCTTTTGGCATGGGTGAGGTTGGGGCCTATTACATTTTGGATCAGGGGTCCAATTTTGATGTCTACGTTTCTCAAGTACTTGGACTCGATCCCTAAATTGGGAAAAACCCTCATTCATGTCCTGACTCAATTTGGTCATACTTTCGGTAAGATTTCTAACCATGGCCTCTAAATCTGGTTGGGTTTGACTAGGTTGGTAGGGTACTCCATTCGGGTAGACATGATGATGCAAGCAAGCACACAGAATGTGACTAGACTAAAGCGACTACTGGCTAACTAGACCTAGAGCCCAAACTAGATGCCCAATCAAAGTGGCAAGCTAGCCTGTAGTAACTCGGGACTCAGCCAGGCAGGTGTAAGGGGAGTGTTAGGTCCCTAGATGCCAATCCTAGACACCAATCAGTGATTGGCCAGGTAGGCGGACCAGCACACAAGCCCTTCGGGATAGAATCCCTGAACCACCATTCTAGACACTGAGTACAAAGCACACACAGAGTAACCAGACAAACTGACTCAACACTAGCCTTGACCCGACTTGTTGATGTCCCTAGCCCACTAGGGCAAATTAGGTCTAATGAATTTTAAGATTAAAGGCATAGGTTCGAATGAGTGGGTGGTGGTTTTGGGCTAAGGAGAGGTTATCAACTCCTCCCCTTATCTTAGATGCTCAAATGCCCTTAAGATGAATTAAGAGATGATCACTCAAAAATAATTGAATTGCAGAAACATAAAAATAGAGTTGCAGTAATTTAATTCTCAGAAATCTCATGAAAACCAATAAATCACATGAAAATTATGAAAAATAGTTTCAATTATACTGGTTTCAGCAAAATAAAAATCACTGAATTTGAAGTTACTTGCAGTGAGAAATAATTCTTGCAACAGGGTAATTACGGGTTGAAAATAGAGTACTTCCCCATTTACAATTCCTGCTACGAAGTTGTAACCCAACGGATCCCATACACGCCCTAGGAACATCCCGTGGAATGGGAAGAGGAGGTTTGCACCTCGCTTCGTTCCTAGGACCGGACGTCCTGGGGAGTCTACTTCGAGCAGACAAAGTAAAAAGAGAGAGACTCAAAACAAGCAAGCAAGACAGAAACCCTAGACAGGCCTCTGATACCAAAAATGATGCAGAACAAAAGAACAAAGAAGCGTATGCGGAAGTAAAATTAAGACTAATTCTTTTTTTTTTTTTATTTCAAAAATTGGCTTCGACTCAAAGTAAAGTTAAACTAAGTTGATGGAAACTAGGTTAGGATTGAAAGCACAATTTAGAAGAAGCTAAGTTATCAGAGTAGTTTAGAAGTAACGGATCGCTGGGGGTTGAGAAACTCCCAGACCTAGGGTTTCGCTCTGAACTTTCAACAGGATAGAAATAAAGAGAAGAGATGGTTTACCAACCAGACAGTGATCTTCACAGAATTTGGGTGGAAGAACTCTCTCGAGCAGATTGTTGGATCCTCGGATTCGACTATCTTCGCAATGGATCCTCCAATACTGGCCTCGTGGCTGGGTCAGCTTCTCCTGAACTCAAGATTTGGGAAGAAGAAAAACAAGTAATGGATTCAGAGACTCAGGGAAGGATTTACCAGTTCGAAGAACTTGAAGGCTGATGTCGCTGAGATCCGGATTCTCTTGAAGGCTGATTCGACTCCCTCTGGAAAGAGCTTTGGATCTAAAGTATCTGGACTGGAGCTGGATGCTGGTGGTCGGCCTGGACTTGGAGAGAGAGGCCGTGGGAGGTGGGATTGGCTAGGGTTTGATGGATTGAAGTGGAGGATGGGCGGCTAGGGTTTTGGAGAGAAGTGGCTAACCTAGGGTTTGGGGTTTGGAGATCTCACACCTCCTCAAGGTTCCTGGGGAACCCGGATTTACTCCCTCACGGAGCTCAACACCTGGATGCAAGTGCGGAAGAGAGAAAACACAGAGTTTGCTCACAAAAAATGTTGGTTTCATTCATCTTTTTTTTTTTTTTTTTTTTTTTTTTTTTTTTTTAGAACTTACAAAGGGATTTTAATTTATAGGACATTACAAGAGAGTAGGGTTTTACATCTTCCCATGTGGGACTAAAGGAGGGGATCTTCAAATTAGGATTGTAGGATCAATCCCTACTCATATGGCCGGCCAAATAATTCCAAAGATGATTGAGGCTTCAAAAAAGGAAAGTGGGTGGCGCCTCCTTGTCTTGACCTCCAAGAAAATTATTTTTTTCCTTCTATGCTTGGCCTTATCTGGAAGTGTTTGGGCGCCTCTTAACCTTGCCCTCCAAGAGAAAATTTGTTTCCTTTTATCTGGCTTTAGTTGGAATGACTAGGGCACCTCCTAACCTTGCTCTTCAAGAGAAATCTCCTTCCTTCCATGGCTCATCCCTTTTTGGATACCTCCTTTTCTTTCTCCCCAAGTTATGGCTCTTTCTAACTTTGTTTTGAGTATTTTTGGCAGGTAATGGGCGCCTCCTTGAAGTTCTCTCCAAGAGAATTTCTTCCCTTTCATAGTTTGGTTCTTTTGGGAATGTCTTGGACCGCCCCCTTGATTTGTGGACCCCTGGTGGATTTCTCCTCAATTGGCGCATGATAGAAGGGAGCTGCTATCTGTGGTGTGGGGACCAAAGCCTGCTGGATGGAGATGTGGCACCCCGTGGACTCAAGCGTATGGCTGGGAGTGTGGCTGGGAGTGTGGCACCCACTTGCTTGGCCTTGGGAGAAAATGTAACACCCCAGGTTGAAGCCCTAGTCCACTACTGAGTCAACATGACTCAACCAAATAAAAAGGCAGGTAATACAGACTCAAGCTAAAATTGAGTTGATCAAGTCAACCCTTATTACAAGCCAAAACCCTAATTCTTCAGGCAAGGTTAATCAGAGATCCAGATGGAGCTCTGAAGTCTTCTTCTGAGTCTGGTGCCCGCACCATAAGGCCTCCTTGCTGTCAAATATAAAACAAGATCCGATCATACCTCTATATAGCGTTTGATCAACATTGGATCCACTTTCATCCTTATCCAATCTGCAGGATGGGCTCATGGGTGTGTTCATTTGTTTGCTTGTCTCCATACCAAATTTTTGATGATTTCTTTTGTGGATTTGGATTGGTTGATGAAGATCCCTTCCTTTGTTTGTTTTACTTGAAGTCTGAGAAATAGTTTAGTTCACCCATTAGGTTCATTTCAAATTTTTCTTGCATTAACTTAGCAAATTCTTCACAAAGACTTTCATTAGTTTTACCAAAGATGATATCATCAACATAGATTTGTACAACTAATATATCATTATTTTTCTTTTTAATAAAAAGAGTTTTATCAACATTTTCTCTTAAAAAATCATTTTCAATTAAGAATGTGCTAAGTCTATCATACCAGGCTCTAGGGGCTTGTTTCAAACTATACAAAGCTTTATTGAGTTTAAATACATGGTTTGGAAAAGCATAATTTTCAAAACCTGGTGGTTGTTCTACAAAAACTTGTTCGGCAATAAAATCATTTAAAAATGCATTTTTCATATCCATTTGAAAAAGTTTAAAATTCATGTAGCAAGAAAATGCAAGAAGTAATCTAATAGCTTTTAATCTTGCTACAGGTGCATAAGTTTCATCAAAATCTATACCTTCTTCTTGACTATATCCTTTAGCCACTAATCTAGTTTTGTTTCTAATAACATTTTCTTGTTCATCTAATTTGTTCCTATAGACCCATTTGATTCCTATAATTGGATGGTCTTTAGGTCTATCAACTAATGTCCAAACCTTATTTCTTTTAAACTGGTTCAATTCTTCGTGCATGGCCATCATCCAGTTTGGGTCATTTTCTACTTCTTCTAAGGTATGAGGCTCTATTTGAGATACAAAGGCTAGGTAAGCATGTGCAGACCTATGTGCAAACCTAGTCCTTATACCTTGAGAAGGATCACCAATAATTAATTCTTTATGATGGGAAGTAGCGTATCTCCATTCAATCGAAAGATCAGTATGATCCTTACTTACCATTTCTTCTCCTTCTTCAATTGGTTTTTCTTGAATACTTAGTTCTTCCATCTCCTTTTGAATGGTGCCTGCAGCATTGTCAATACACTCATCTTTTCTAGATAGTGATGGGTTAGTTTCATCAAATATAACATGCATTGACTCTTCAATAGTGTGAGTCTTTTTATTAAAAACCCTATATGCTTTGCTATATAGTGAATAACCAAGGAAAATGGCTTCATCAGACTTAGCATCAAATTTTCCTAGATTATCCTTACCATTATTAACCACAAAGCATTTGCATCCAAATACATGAAAATAATTTATATTGGGTTTCTTTTCATTCCAAATCTCATAGGGGGTTTTTTTCAAGATAGGACGGATCAAAACACGGTTTAAAATATAACAATCAGTGTTCACCGCTTCTGCCCAGAAGTACCTTGGAAGATTACCTTCACATAACATTGTTTAGGCCATTTCTTCCAACGTCCTGTTTTTCCTCTCTGCAACACCATTTTGTTGTGGTGTTCTAGGTGCGGAGAAATTGTGATCAATGCCATTTTCAGAACAATAATCATCGAAAAATTGATTTTCAAATTCTATGCCATGATCACTCCTTATTGAAATTATAGAAAGATTTTTTTGATTTGAAACCTTTTGTGAAATTTTTTGAATACTTTAAAAGTTTCGTCTTTGTGCGCAATAAACAAAACCCATGTAAATCGAGAAAAATCATCTACAATCACAAGGGCATATTTCATACCTCCTAGGCTTGTGGTCCTAGTTGGCCCAAATAAGCCCATGTGAAGTAGTTCTAAAGGTCTAGATGTTGAAATCAGATTTTTGGATTTAAAACTCTCCCTTGTTTGTTTACCCATTTGGCATGCATCACAAATATGATCAAAATCTACTTTAAACTTGGGCATGCCTTTAACAAGATTTTTGGAAATTAACTTGGCAATAGTATGCATGCTAGCATGACCCAATCTTTTATGCCATAATAAGCAAGACTCCTTGGTCTTAGCATTCATTGCAACTAGACTGGAACTACTCGTCATGGCAAGATCATTTAGATCTACCACATAAATATTTCCTAGTCTGTGTCCAATGAATTTGCTACTAGGATCAAGAAGGTTAGTTACTATACACATAGATGATTCGAAGATAACTTTGAAGCTTTTATCGCACAATTGACTAATACTCAATAGATTGTGCTTCAACTTATCTACTAGCAATACATTTTCAATGAAAGTATAGGGGGTTATTTTGATCTTACCAATTCCAATTATTTTCTCCTTGCCATTGTCTCCAAATGTAACCATACCTCCTTTCATTTCTAGGGTGATGAATTGATCTTTGTCACCCGTCATATGTCCTGAGCAGCCACTATCGAGATACCATTTTTTCTTTGATTTCTGGGCTGCAAGATATTCCTGCAACAAAATTAAAGAGTGCTTTTAGGTACCCAAGCTAACTTGGGTCCTTTCGGGTTAGCTGAGTTGGTTCCTTTGAGAACCCAAATCTTTCTTACATTATGGACATTTCTAATTATATTGCAGTTAAAAGCTATATGTCCTAATCTTTTGCAAGCAAAACAATTTGATTCTAGAATTTTGAAATAATTCTATTTTTGAAATTTTAGATGCATAAAGTGCAGAAATAGTAGGTCTTGCATTTAAATTCCTGGGAACATATGAAGCAGGTTTTGAAATGGAAATAGAGTTTTTTGTAACAACAGTTTTATAAGAAGTAAGCTTGGGAACAAAGTCTTTTTGTTTCACAAAAGTGGTAGCTGAAACATGATTTGAATTTAAAGCATTAAAACCTATTCCAGCTTTACTTCTAGAAATTCTTTGTTCTTCAAGAATTAACTCAAGCTTATTAGAAGACAAAGTTAATTTTTCAACAAGTGGCTGTTAATTTTTCAACAAGTGGCTTGAGTTTTTCTACCTCATTTTTAGCTCATTGTTTTCTTTTAGCAAAGCTTTGTTTTTGTCATTTAATTCATTATTCTCATTTTTCAAATCATTGCATTTTTTAGAAAAGATGTGAAGTTCCTTTTTCAGTAAATTGTTCTTTTCTGAAACTTCATTTTTCTCTTTGAGTAAAGAATCATTGATATGCTTTAATGATCTAATCTTTACTCCAGCCTTTTTGAATTCAGATAGTAAATCATGAAATGCAAAATTTAATTCTTCAAAAGTAAATTCAATCTGAGTATCGGAAGAATTTACCTAATCCTTGAGACCCATTAGACATAGATTTGCTATCTTCGTGGTCTCTTCTTCTTCAGTTGAAGTGGAGTCTTCACGGTCGCTCCACGTGGCAACCATCGCTTTCTTTTTCTTCTTTCTAAGAGATTTCTTTAATTGAGGACAGTCCAAACGAATATGCCCTGGTTTCTTACATTCATAGTAGGTAGGGACTTGTTCTTTATCTTTTTCTTTGTCCTTGTCCTTTTCTTTTGACTGTTTTCCTCGCTTGTGGAATTTTCTATTATACCTTCCTTTCTTCTTTCCCATAAACTTTCTGAATCTCCTCATGACCATTGCGATGTCTTCATCTTCAAGATCGTCTTCGGTGGAAAAGTCACCTTCAGTTTCTTCATCATCTTTAGATTCTAATGCAGCCTTAAATGCAATAGTTTTCTTTTTTTTCTGATCATCATCCATTCTATGCTGCATGGATAATTTGTGAGTGATGAGAGATCCCATTAATTCATCCATTGTTAGAACATTCAAGTCTTTAGCTTCCTGGATGGCTGTTACTTTAGGATCCCATTTGTCAAGAAGTGATCTCAAGATTTTCTGTACTAAGTCAGCATTTGAATATACCTTGCCAAGACTTTTCAAACCGTTAATAATATCTGTAAATCTAGTGTACATGGCAGAAATACTTTCATTAGGCTCCATCTTAAACAGTTCATAATTGTGCACTAAAAGATTTATCTTTGACTTTTTTACTTGTGAAGTTCCTTCATGAGTCACCTCAAGTTTGTCCTAGATTTCTTTTGCTGAAGAGCAGATGGAAATTCTGTTAAACTCATTTGAGTCCAAAGCACAGTAAAGCAAGTTCATGGCTTTGGCATTCAATTCCCCTAATTTCATATTATTTTCATCCCATTACTCTTCAGGTTTAGGGATGTCCACGCCATCAATTTTAGTCATGGGAACATGTGGCCCTTTAAGAATGACCTTCTATAACTGAAAATCAATAGCTTGAATATAGATTTTCATACGTGCTTTCCAATAAGAATAATTTATGACTGTGAAGAGTAGAGGTCTATTGGTTGATTGACCTTCGGCCAAAGATGTACTCAAGGGATGCGCCATCGATTTTTACTCTAATATATTTTGAGACTCTGCTCTGACACCAGTTGTTGCCCAGGTGGCTACCCAAGAGGGGGGTGAATTGTGTCTTTTAATAAAAATTTAAACAAGTAATGTGCTATTTCAAAATCCTTTGCAAGTGGTAGGTGCTGTGATAAGGTTATAGCATGCAGAAGCAAAACAAAGTAGAGAAAGCACAACACAAACACACCAAATTTATAGTGGTTTGGAGCAACCCAGCTCCGATATCCACTATCCAAGATACCACTTGGGATTTCCACTATATTCACACCCGAATATAGTAAAATTGTTTTACAGGATCACAATCCAAAACCTCTTCATTTTGGTTTTACGGGATCACCAAAGAAAACCCAACACCCTTTAGTTTTAACAGGCTCACCAAAGAAACCTAAACTTTGTTTTCACAGGATCACCAAGAACCTAAACCTTGGTTTTGATAAGGCTCACCAAAAATCTATTTGATTTTTCAACCGTGCTCACCAATAACCCAACAATTCAAAGATTGAATTGAAAATAAATGCAACAATAAATGACAAACTCAAGTTGTCGAATAGTTGCCGGTGTAGCTCATTGAAAGTCCACTTGAATGCACTTGAATAAGCTTTAATGACTTTAGTGGCTTCTTCCAAAGTTGATTCAAGCTTTAGATCAGAGTTGTTAAGGGCTTGAATGCAGACTTGAATGCACTTGTGCTCTATCTCTTGTGGTTGGTTGGATATTCAATGAAGCTCTCTCTTTTTCCTTTTGAGCTCTCTTCTTTTTCAAAAATAATTATTTTTGGTAGTTCAAATCCTTCAAATTTAAAGTCTTCCATCATCCCAATGTAGTTCTAGCTGTTGTAGACCGTTAGGGAATGATTTTTGACCGTTGGAGCACTTTTTGGCATTCAAGAATAAATTCTAGAACTAGCCATTAGATACCTGGAAGTGTCATTCGAGTCGGCTCAGATTCTTTCGAGTCGGCTCAGATCCATCGAGTCGATAGGTCGAGTCACCATTTCTTTAATGCAGTCGGCTCTTTGTCTCAGGGCATAGAATGTCACTCTGAACGAGTCGGCTCTTTATAGCTCAGGTTGGCTCGAACTTGAATCTTGAAAATCTTGAACTCGAGGAGTCGGCTCTTCTCTGCTTGGGTCAGCTCTTCTTCTTAGGTTCGGAAAACCATACTCTAGAAGTGTCAGCTCTTTCTAGGTCGGGTTGGCTCGCTTGGCTGTTCTTAGAAATCTTTTAGAAAATGGACTCTGGAGGAGTCGGCTCGGACTGATTCCAGTCGACTCAGATTCATTAGAGTCGGCTCGCTTTCCATCAAGTCGGCTCGGATTGCTGCATTCCAGAATCCTTGCTGCATGCCAGTAATCAGAGTCGGCTCTTCTTGTCTTGGGGTTGGCTCGAGCGTCTTCTTCAGGATTTTTAAAATTTCAACTTAAAGAAAACTCTCACCAACTCTTTTACAATTTCACACAAACCAAATCAAGGCAAAATCTAAGGCACACACACTTATAGAAGTAACCCTTTTACTTGATTTTTCTTAGCATTTTTACTGGGCTCTTCTTTACAAAAACACTTACAGCACAACTCAGGCAAGAAAAATAGAAATGTTGGAGTTGAAGTTTGAATATGTTATATATCCTACAAAAACTTGTCAAACACTTGAAGAGTTGTCAGTAATAAATGTACGTGCTCCAATGTTTGGTTATCATCAAAATTACTTATGGGATCAACAAGATATGACATCAATGACCTACTCTCAATACACCATCATCCTAAAATAGCATATCCTTTGGTCACAAATGAGATTATGAACTATACGATGTATCCTATCTATATCGCATACAAGGTAGCTCAAAGGACATCATCACACAAGAGTTCAATTAGGAAGATGACATATGATGAACAACCATAATAAACTTTTTATTCAATTTAATAATTCATATACATATATATGAGTTGCACAACCATTTATAGCATAGATGATTGATTTTGGGACACAATTCCCAATAAGAAATGCCCTTACAATGATTGGGTTTTAGGGCACCATTCTTTCACCCTTTCTTGTGCTTAACTTTTTTTTCTGGAACAAAACCATATAAAATTCAGAAAATCATTGCTCTCTAATCTAAAATTTTTCATGTTCATCTCGAGCATGTTTCATCTCGCATCAATTTGGTATCAGAGCATGGTTTAGGACATGTTCATGCATCAAACCCTAAAATTTTGTATGCTGAAATTCTGCATAGTAGTCTAAACCTAGAGCTTGTTTCTCCTTAAAATCTTCTTGCTTGTCACCAATCTTTGCATCCATCCAACATATACTTGATCTTCTTTAGTTCTGCAATTTTATTTTAATTTTCAGATCTGAAAAACATAAAATAAAATATGCATGAAACTTAAGTCTTCATTGCTGAAATTTATGCAATACTAGATTATGGCTGAATTTTGTTTGCATTGAAACCTTCGAAACATAGTTTTCTTTGCACTTAATTAGTTGTTATTAATCTCTATTAAAAATGCCATTGGCACAAAAAAAAAAGAAAAAAAAAATTATTTTCTGCATATTTTTTGATTTTAGTTTCATGTTGCATATCATGTGTGTGCATGCATAACTAAACCACTTAAGGGCACTTTCTTTATCTCAGATAATGGAAGGATTTCATCACCTTTCCTTGGCCCAAAACAACCATCCTGCATCGAATCCAAGCCTAATTAAAATCGAGTAGCAACCTAATTGAGTTAGGGACACCAAGAGGTCTAGTTTGTGGTGTTGTGAGAAAGCTAGTGCACTCAATCCTTTAGTTATTTCTTGAAACTGGTGTCTAGGAAAGGGGTCTAGAGGCAAACATCCTAAGTAGACTTGTGATTTTTTTTAAGACCCTACGAGAATAGGGAGAGCCTCCCATAACCCCACCTCTTACCTAGCCAGTGGTAAGGGTAATTGTTGAATTGGTCGTAAGTTGACCTGACTCATTCTACTTGAGCTACTAGGTCTAGCAAAATCCTAGAACGATTTGTATTTGTTGCATGACCACTATATTAGGAGCCCAATACCAACAGTATCAACCCCAACCCAGTCTGACCATGGATTCTAGTTTAGAAACCTTGCTAAGGACCATGACTGAACAGTTTGCCCAACTAAACACCCAAATGAATAATAGGTTTAATCAAATGGAAAAGCATGTTGCAAACCTAGAGAGAACCCATGAGACCTATACTGAGCCCGAGCCTGAGACACCATGTCCCACACCTCTTAACCCTGGGAGAGCCCCATGTCATGACCCAATTTGGGGGCTTAATCAGAGGAGACCCAATCATGATTTCATGGACCAGTATGACAGAGCCATTAGGAACATCAGGTTAAAAGCACCCACATTTGATGGCAGTCTAGATCCTAAGGTTTACATAGATTGGGAGGGAGATATGGACCAATATTTTGAGTGGTACGAGATGACCGAAGAGAGGAAATGCAAGTTTGCCAAACTCAAGTTAGTCCACCAGGCTAGGCTATACTGGGGGAATGTTGAATGCTTAACTAGACAACGAGGAGACCTTCCCATAGTCACCTGGAGAGCCATGAAGTTGAAGCTTAGGGAGAAGTACCTTCTTGTATCCTATCAACAAAGACTCCTAGATCAATGGTAGAGGCTAAGTCAGGAAAATAAGACCGTATCTGAGTACATAGCCAAATTTGATGAGTTTGTCATGAGTTGTAGTATATATGAGTTTGAAGCTGTGACCCTATCTAGGTTTAGGGCTGGATTACATGAGGACATTCAGAGAGAATTATTTTTGAGAGAGGTCCATGATCTTGAGTAGGCTTATCAAATAGCTTGAGACTATGAGAGATTCCAGAGGGGATCCATATTCCGCCGACCTGAACCCACTAGGATTAGTGCCGCTAATCACAAACCAGGGTCTAGCCAAGTACACCCAAGCTAGCCCAACTCTAATACCCCATTGACACATACAGATGATAAGGGTAAGGCACCTGAAGCTTAAAGAAATCTTAGTCCCAACCCAAACAATGCTTGTATTAAATATCATAAAGTGGGACACTATGCTAGCCAATGCCCAACCCAATCCCTACACATAGGAGAACTTGAAAAAGAAGACCAAGAACCCACTAACGAGTTTGAAGAGGAAGTATATGAAACTGAGGTGAACTTAGTGGATGAATATGAAGGAGATGAGGAAGTCATTGAGCCATCTGACCTATTGGGAGTTATTAGGTGTATCTTAACCCAAACTAAGACACAAGAGGATTGGTGTAGGACCAACATCCTACAGAGCTTTGTGAAGTTAGGGGATAAGGTATGCAAGATCATCATAGATAGTGGGAGCTATGTGAATGCCATCTTAACCAATGCTGCCAAAACCCTAGGCTTGTCCCCAGTCCCCCATCCCAACCCCTATAATGTATCTTGGATAGACTCAACTTCCATCCCCATCAAACTTAGATGCCAAGTCATGATCCAACTTCAATCCTATCAAGAAAAGGTATGGTGTGATGTCCTTTCTATGGGGATGAGGAGCATTTTCTTAGGCAAACCTTGGTTATTGACCAAGATGCTACCTTGTATGGCCGATCAAATTCTTGTTCTTTTAATTTTCATGAGAAGAAGATTGTGATAAACCCAACCCCACCTAAGGATAATATCAAGAGGGGATCTAACAACTTGAGAGATAAGAAGTCAGGGATAAATCTGATCACTGCTAAGGAGTTAGAACGTGAGATTACTGAGAGTTCGATAGTTTGGATGTTAACTGCTAAGGAAGTTCATGACCAAACCCAGAAAGAGCACCCTCAAGAAGTAGTAAAATTTTGAAGGAATTTCAAGATGTGTTTCCTGAAGATCTACCAGACCAATTACTACCTTTAAAGAACGTGCAACATGCCATAGATCTAGTCCCAGGAGCCACCCTACCAAACCTCCCACACTATAGGATGAATACTACGAGCATTTAAAGTTGCAAAGATAGGTTGGAGAGTTCCTAAGAATAGATTTATTAGGGAGAGCCTGAGCCCATGTGCAGTACCTGCCCTTCTGACTCCTAAGAAAGATGGCACTTAGAGAATGTGTGTCGATAGTCATGCCATAAATAAGATAACGATTAAGTATATATTCCTCATTCTCCGTTTGGATGATATGTTAGACATGATGGCCGGTGTAACCATCTTCTCTAAGATTGACCTTAAGAGTGGCTATCACCAAGTTAGAATCAAACATGGGGATGAGTGGAAAACCACTTTCAAGCCTAAGGATGGTCCCCATGAGTGGGTAATGATGCCTTTTGGATTGTCCAATGCCCTTGGTACCTTCAATAGGATCATGATTTAAGTCCTAAGAGTGTTTTTTGGAAAATTTGTTATGGTTTATTTGGATGATATCTTGATCTACAATAGAATAAAGGAAGACCACCAAAACCATCTTAGACAAGTCTGTCAAACCCTTAGGAAAGATAGCCTCTATGCCAATTTGAAGAAATGCAAGTTCTTGACCCATAGAGTCATCTTCCTAGGATTTGTAGTAACCCCAAAGGAGTATCAGCTGATCCATAAAAGGTTAAGTCCATAATTGAGTGGCCAGTACCTACTAGTATTCATAATGTGCGTAGCTTCCATGGCCTAGCTACCTTCTATAGATGATTTATTCGGGGATTTAGCTCCATAGTTGCATGAATCATTGACTGCATTAGGAAGGGAACTGATAAGTGCATAAAAATTAGTAATAAGTATATTAATTTATTGATCAAATTGACTTTGTTTAATTAAAATTAATATTTTTATGCAGTACTCTAATGAAAGAGCCCCATCAATGCAAAAAGTACGATTTTTGGGATCCAACGGCATGAACGGCGCCTAATTTGGAGTTCGGATGGCCTCAGAAATGAAAAGTTGAATTTTGTATTAAGAATTCGCACAGTTTTTAAAGCAATGGTCCACTGTGAACCAATTGATTGGTCCATGAATCGCTAGCTGGTCCATGGATGAAATTATAGTCGGTCCATGACTCATGCCCATGGACCACAGGCCAAACCAAGATCCGATCTCGCCGTGGAAGATGCCGGAGATGATCTTCTTGCTGTCGGGACCCTTCACGCTTGCTGGAGAGGCTGTTGATGGCCAGAAAAATCCCAAGAATCACTATTTCGGTCATCTTCTTCTCCCATGGCCATTCAAGCTTCCCAATGGCCGGTCTCCACCATCATCCGATCCTTCTCCTAATGCCTGATCGTCTCCCATCGCTGGAAAATCCAAGCCCGTCGTCTCCCTGCAGCTGCAGTCCATCACCGTTCCCTGTAAATCCAAGCATCACATTCTTCCCATCTTCAACGCACTGCCTCCCTGTTGTTGCCACCATTACAGACCGTGGAAGATGGTTGGAGTTCCTCTCTTCACCGCACCTCCGCCCTCCCTCAGCCGGAGTCATCGTCCGTCATCATCATCTTCACCGTGTCCGCTGTCCGCCAACTCCCCTATTTCAAGCTTCCATCGTCATCGCCTGCACAGATACATGAGGAAGTTGCCCAGAGCCTCCCTGCCATCCCGTCCATCATCTATCTACCAACCATCGCCGGCCATATTCAGTCCAAATACCAGAGCCGCCGTGTATAGTCCGCCTCCTGTGTGATGAGATTCGATGTCCAAGGGAGTAGATTGATCATGGATGTTCGAATGGATAAGAAAGAGGAGATCGAAAGAATTAAACTAGGGGCTCTGTATGGATAACACCGGAGGATTTGGAGATGTTGGCGTGGAGTCCCTGTATCAACCGGTTGAAGCTGCTACACCACAGGATCGCTCTCTGGTTTACCTGCAAAACAGGTTCCTTGCTGGAGTCGTTCCAGTGGGGGACACTTCAATACCTAAATCAGAGACGGATCCCAGCCACATAATAGAAAAGGAAGTTGGGAACGAGAGGGAAAGGCTCTTAGAGGATACGTAAGTGTATCAGTATGTGTGTCTGCACGCGTACCTCTCGAGCAAATCCCCTTACCATTATTTAAAAGGAGACGTCCGACCTGCGGCCCCACTCTTTTTCCGGCGATTGTGGGAAGTTAATTTCTCCCCATGATTTGCGATCGTGGATTGTCATTGAGCGGTTCCGGCCAGACCAGAGGCGTGGTAGTTGGAGTTATGCGCCATGATCGTGGCGTGGAGATTGTCGATAGTAACCTTTGGTTACTGTTGCCTATCTGGGCCAAATCGTGGTCCCATCTTCAGATTTTCTCTGTTTAGGGAGATTCTCGGTTGGAGATTTCGTCCTCTGCATGGGTCGAAGACTTGGTGTCTACCCAAAACCGGAGATTACGTCTTCGGCAGGAACCCAAGAGCGTGTCTTCGGAAGAAGCTTGGTCTTCGGTTAGGGCCGAAGACATCACCCGAAGTTCTGGCCTTCGGATGTCGTAGATTGGTGAGAAGCCTTGGGTTGCCTGTAGTTGGCCTGACCTCTCTTGGTCCGAAGCCAGTGGTCCAGAGAGAAGGTCTTTGGCGAACCAAACTAATGTGCGGTTCGTATCTGGATCGGGATACCCCAACAGTTGCCCCATACTCTCAGTTTTCGAAGCGAAGGTTTGCCTCGAGAAGTGAGAGTACTAATGCTTTGTCGTTTTCCTCCCAGGAAATAGTGTAGTGGATGTTTATGGGATCTCTGATTGGACTGCCCATCATGGCTACCGGTTGATTTGGGAATCAGGTGGTGGACAGCTGTCACTCCCTGGTTGGGGGTGAGGGAGAGAGCGGGCGGCCCTGGGACCGTCTCTCTTTTTCTGTTGTGTGATGGTTCAACCAATCTTTTAGTTTAGATTTGAATGGTTATGGCTGCTTCTCCCTGTCAATTGGATGATGAACGCGCTTGATCCTGGCGGTTAGTTGAAGGCGGGTTACCTCCCTAGGTAACCTTTGGTCAAATCAACCTAGCAGGGCATCAGAGACCCCCGTTTTCCTCTTGGGAAAGGGAGAAGATCCGGCTAAAGAAGCTTCTTCGACCTCGTCTCATCCTTCGCTCAGCTTTCCTTGTTCTGGACTACCAGTCTATTTCGCAGGTAGAATCTTCCTTCTGCCCCTTTGCTTCATTCTTTTATCATGGGAGAAACTGTAGAAAGCCAGGGAGAACAAGTAGGGCCCTCGGGGGCCGGCGACGTAGTAGGTCCGTAGTCGATCTCTAGTTCAGTTTCTCAGGGGAAGATGGCTTTTTTTCAGGAATGCTATCGCTCCCATGAGGGGTTCCCTTTTGTCCTTCCCGAACCCAAGGAACAGGTGAACAAATCTCCCCCCGGGTGCCTAGCCATGTACAAGGATCATTTGAAGGCTGGCCTTCAATTTCCCCTATACCCTTTCTTCATCAAAATCTTCCGCCTATACCAAGCGGTGCCAGCGCAGTTGACCTCGAAAAGCATTCGAAACATCTGCATGCAGCATTGCAAACATAGAACCTAGGACCAATTTATTCGCGACCCTTTTCGTACTCAAGAGGGATTTCCATAGCAACGGATGGTGGGTGATTGGCCCTCGACCAGGCCGCAAGGTCATCAAGGACATGCCCAGCGCCATCCACGGGTGGAAACCCGTTTTTGTGTTCGTACTGTCCTTCTATCCATGGGGCTTCGACAATGTTTGGAAGAAGCCTCATTTAACTGCTAAGGATGGGAAGAAGGTCTTGGCGGCTGATCAGTCGGACTACGATCTCCTGGTTAATTCGGAAGTCGCCCCTATCTGGAAGTTGTTGGAGGAGAGAAATCTCCAACTTGCGGGAATTAGCAAATTCCCCGTGTTAGGTATAGTGACGAAAATTTCTGCCCCTTTTCCTCTGGTTTTGTTGTAACTCAGTCGACTGAAAGGAGTTTTTCTACTTATAGGTGGCGGAGTGAAGTTCGGTGTGAGCTGGCTCCGTTAGACTTCTGAGAAGAGGGTAGCACAAACCCCTCTCACTAGGTCGGCGGTTCAAAAGAAGGCTCGAAGGGACGGTCCTGAGGGGAACCGGTGCACTTCGTCTTCCCGGGGAACCTCAGGAGAAGATGTGGCACCCACAGAAGGGGCCCCGTCGAGACCTTGTCCAGTCGAAACTCCACCGGCAGCTACTTTTCCGGTTTGCACAACGGGGAGTCTGCCTCAGGTGGTGGATGTGCTACCGTTTTGCCCCTTGCTATTGATAGGTGCAAAGCGCGGCAAGTCGAGGGAGAGTTCATTTGCGTGGCTTCTCCTGCTGGAAGCCGTTCGGCGAATTCATCGGAGCTTTCACCTATAGGGGGACTGCTGGTCCCCGCCGTAGCTAGGCAGGCGTTGAAGGGAACGCTGCTACCTCATGATTTGGAAATTCTTCGAAATCGGAACCTTCCCAGGGTGTCCGATTCTGCCTTCTCCGCCCTGCAACAGGTATGGTCCTTGCCGTCCCCTTTGTTTTGAGAATTACTCGATCCATAACTTCATGTTTTTGATGCAGTTGGTATATGACCTTACCTTTATGGAGGAGGGCCTGGGAAATGTTGACGGCCTCATCCATGGCATCAAGGAGGAGCTCCATGCTGCCAGGGCCGCAAAAGAAGTGGCCGGGAGTTGAGACAGTCTATGGAGGACCGCCTTGT
This sequence comes from Areca catechu, assembly GCA_021397845.1. NCBI lineage: Eukaryota > Viridiplantae > Streptophyta > Magnoliopsida > Arecales > Arecaceae > Areca > Areca catechu. The sequence goes on along the minus strand of CM038052.1, from coordinate 128,431,191 downwards.
CCGGGTGAACGACGAGGTTCATGACCTGAAGGGTAAATTAAAGACTAAAAGGGATATGCCCTACAAGCTAATCTATGTTGTATCTCCCAAACCATTGTAATTGACAATATTCTAATAAAGGCATTATTTTTCATCATACGCTGTATTTATTATTATATGATGAACCCCATAGATTAGGGCTATGATTTTAGGGTTATGATGAGATCATACCAGTGAGACCTAAAGTCTTAAAACCTTAATCTAAAATATTCCTAGTCAAAGGAACCTTGAATAGGGGATCAGGGTTTTTTCGGTAAGACTAGCACATCCCATGTATATTGGAGAGGGTGACTACTTTCACAGTCACTTGTGTATGATACTAATAATAGGATGTGGGTGCTCATTAGAGAATGAGTTCACTGATATGATCCAACTTGAGAACATCTAATGGAGTCTTAGCTACATGTCAATAAAAGGTTCTCATAGTGGGAGTGGTACAAGTAATCCTTTGACCTGAGACTGCCATAAGTACCTTATGTACATGAACCCATCCTTTGGTTCAATCCTATTCATGACCTTGAGTCATGCACAGGATTGATACTGGGAATGGTGAATTGTATATGAAGGTAATGAGTAGGTCGACAGGAATCGATCACTCTTAGTAAGAGGAGATTGCATCCAGCTAGTTATTAATCGGATGATGATTCAGGGAATCTTTGATCAAAGTAAAGATATTAGAGATGGTTTCTAATATCAAGATAATTGAATCATCAAGATAATTGAATCATCAATATAAGATTGAGCTCGAAACAAATATAATATTGGATTTGACATATATCCATATCCATAATTATATTTTGGGTGCAGGCTGATCGAAGGATTTAATTGTATGGTAACTTTCTAATGAAGGATAGTTTTGGTATTTCACCAGAATTTCCATATCTTCCGGGTAGACATGACACGTTGCTAGACGTCAATCTTATCTTGTGGGTTGATCAAATTTAATGATCATTTATTAGGAAGAGTCATAATTGATCAAAATCTGGTAAGCCCGATTTGACCTAAATCGATTAGAAAGAGTTCTAGTCAAATTAGGTCAACTTGTATTCGAACCCACTGCTGGCTAGATATGGAACCCAATGGGTCACACACTTAAAAGAATTGATCAAGAGTCATTTGCATGAAGACACTCTAGCAAGTGTTGCAAATCCTAACTTCTATTCGAATTGGATTCGAATTAGGGTTCCGAATTGATTCAATTTGGGTTCTAATTGGATCTAATTAGACCCTAATTGAGGTTTTAGGGATTATGGCTAACCCAATTGGCTAACCAATTACTTAGGCTAGCATATCACCTGCCCCTTAGCCCTTGTACGCCAAAAACACCAAGAGTCCATGCACTTATGGACTCTTGGCGCGCCATATGGAGGAGTCCATGGGCGCATGGACTCTTGGCGCACCCACTTAATTCTCCGATGAATTAAGATGCGGCGGTATTCTTTCTCATTTTTAGCGCCTCACTTGTCATTCCTTGGATGGTAATCTAACAGGTGGTGGGGTTTTAAGAAAGAAAGAAAGCATTGTTTCTTCCCGGGTGTGCGAAATCGTATCTCTTCGGAGGTTCAAGTTTCGCGACTTCTTTCTTTCAATCGTCGCGACTTCTTCCTTTGAGAAAAGCCATGAGAATTGATCTGGAAGGCCATGAGAATTAATCCAGAAGGGCATGAGAAGAAGGAAAAGGGCGTGAGAAAAATGTTTACGGAGAGTTGTGAGGGCGCCTCTCTGAAAACTATATAAAGGAATGGAAATCAGAACTTCGGTAAATATATTTTTATTCTTCTTCCTCTCCTAAAGACTCTTTCTCCCTTTTCTTGTTTTTGCATTGTTTCCTTTACAGAGTACACCTCTGTCGAAACTCTGCTACTGAACAAGAACAAGAGCGAAAGTCTTCGACGATAAAGGAAAGAAAGGGTTCTGTTTTTGTTCTTTTCTTTCTTTCTTACATTAAGACATTCTTGTCTTAATTTCTCCACCAATTAAAGACAAGCATTAATCTTCTTAGGACAAGGTCTTACTTTCAAGACAAAGGTGTCCTAAAGGTTCTATGTCTTGGTAGAAAGTGGAGAAGGGGTAAAAAGGAAGAAGACACACCTTTGAGTGGAAGATTTCCAGCCATAATCCGAAGAATTGAGTTCTAGAAGAACTCGATATGAGGAACTATTGGACAAGAAGATAGTGTTCCTGGTCATTGCTCTCTGTGGATCACCATCGGAGGGCGGACACTTGGATGCCTGGTGAATTCAAATAGCCCGTTGATCTTCAAGTTTTAAGTCTTCATAAATTGGAATTAGAGATTACAGGTTGGTATTCTAATTCAATTTGCATAGAAATGTTTGTCTTCATATATTCTAGTCTTATTAAGGAGTTCCTGGTTTAGGATTTTTGGTGCATATTTAATTTCAATTTTTGAAATTACCCTTCCGCTGCGTTGCACCGGATCCCAACAAAGACTGCCCATCTGACAATAGCGGAGCAAGGGGCAGGGTGGAGGAAAAGTAGGAAACAAATTGACTCCTTGGAGCAAGCTACCAGGGAGAATCAGGAAAAGATAGAGAGCTTGACCAAGGCAGCGGAGGAGGCTGCCAGGAGGGCCGAAGAGGTGATTCTGGAGTCCGAAGCAGCCAAGAGAGAGTCCGTATACCTGAGAAAGCGGGTGGATGATGCTGTAGAAGACTTCAAGAAGTCTACACAATTCCAAGAGGAAATGAATGAGGCGTCTTTGTATGGCTACCAGCATGGCTTTAATAATGGACTTTCCAAGGTAAGGGAGGCCTTCCCCCACCTTGATCTTTCTAGCATCCCTCCCTTTAACATAATTGATGAAGAAGAAGAGAAGGAAGAGGAGGCCGAAACCGCAGTAGAGATCGAAGAGGTGCCATGCCTAGGTGAGGAGGCCTCTATGTCAGTCGAAGATCTGGGGGCGACCCCAACTCCGATCCCGGTTCAGGAGGAGGTTCAGGTTGGGGGAGTCCAAGCCGAAGGTTCTCTGGCCCTGGCCCAGATTGACGAGATCCTTTCTGCACAAGTTGACAAGTTGCTTCAATCATGTGGTGTTGGGTCTCCTCCTTTTGATGTTGAATAATCATAGTAGCTTTAGATGCATTTTCTTCCTTCCTTTTCTGTATAGTCAATGGCTTTTGCTTGACAATTTTTCCAAATTTTAAAGTGGCTTCTTCTCCTCCTGTATATGTTGTATTGTGTTTTTAGATGTAGCCTGAACAAGTTTCACTTGTTCTTTGGCTTGGTCGAACGGTCGTGGCCGAAGGCTGTTTGATCGGTAGTTGACGAAGATGAACTCTGGAATAGGTTAGAACTCCATTGCCAAAGACTGTCTACAATTGATTAGGCTGGTGTCACCCTCCTCTTGATACTAAATCTATCCGTTGGGATAGACAGGCATCAACTCCCCATCATGCAGTGATTAGGGAAGTTTTATCGCGTTTCCCATTGCCCATGCGGCATATCTATACTCGTACAGTCATGATTTCTTGTACCTTGTGTGTCGCCAGGTCTCCTTTTTCTAAAAAGGAGCCATTAATGTTGCCGTCGCATGATGGGGATTTTCCCAGATTCAAAGCGTCGGCAGTTATTATCCTGGGAATGACCCCCGACCGGCCTTCTGGTTATCAAAGCGTTGCTCGGACACGTGGCGCTCTTTGATGTGGCTGGGAAAAGACGTGGAACATGCCTCTCCACAGTCGGTCATGGGTGCAGGGTCTCTATAAATAGGACCTTGCATTCTACTGTCAAGGGCCACTATTCTCGTAGGCTCTTTCTTCCAATTGGAAATGAGGTTCAGCACTTCTGAGCTTCGTCGGGCCACAAAGAGAAGGGCTGTCGACCCAAAGAAGAAGAGGAGTCTAGAGTTCTTCGAGCCCGGGGATGATGATGAGCCTCTCATGGACCGTCTGGAGAAGAAGGTCCACTTGTTGGAGGCCCAACTGAGGGAAGCTAGGGTGCAAGTCACGGCGGCAGTCGCGGAGGCGGAGGAGGCCAAGAAGGAGGTGATGAATGCCGTCTCGGACTTCAGAGCGTTTGTTGCTTTCAAGGAGGAAGTCGTCGAGGCGGCTCTGGACTCCTTCCATCAGGGGTTCCGGGAATGCAGGAGGAAGGCCTTCAAGTTCTATTACTTGAAGGGCATGGACAACATCAAGCCCTCCGTTCCCTTTCCCGGGCATGAATTTGATTTCGACTCCGATGAGGGGTTGGATTCTGGTTCGGATGGAAACCCCTGGGCCCTTTCGTCGTCCCTCCAGATCTCCCCCCGCTGGTATAGGAAAAATCCGACGAGAGGTTATTGAAAATTTCTCGCAACCTCTCTGCTACTGCCCCCTTTTTTTTTTGCCTCTCCTTTTAAGAGTCTCTTTTTTTTGTTCTCTCTTTATGAGAGTTTCTCTCTCTTTTTTTTTGTAAAAATCTAAAATGAAATGAAATATCCTTCTCTTACCTCTTCCCATGTGTTTCTTGCGATATGTTATATCATGTTTTGTCTGGAATGTAAATTCCTCAGATCATTTTCGGTCTATAGGGAAGAAGTGATGTCAGTTAGACCATTCTTGGAATGTCTGTTGTCGACAGAAAGGACGACAGTGATTCTTTTAGGCACGTTTTCAGATTTACCGTAGGGTAGGGTGTTTACACTGTCCCTGTGCACTTCTGTCATGATCAAGGTAGGCTGTTCAGGCCCTCCCCAGCGCATCTTTAGATTTACCATAGGGTAGGTTACAAAAACTATCCCTGCACCTTTGATCTTCTTGGTGGCCTGACTGGGCCATCCGTTGCGCTCGTCGGGCATACCGATAAGGTGAGTGAATTATACTCTCCTTTGTGCAGTTGACCGATTTTTTAGATCGGACCGCTTAGGTTGTTGTCGTTCAGTCGATGCAACAAGCCATTCTGAGTTGAGTAGGATTGAGCAATTTTGCACAGGAAATTTAGGAACCCGTTTATTGATAACACTTGCAAAGGTTTTATACATTCCACGACCGGCACAGAGTCTTACCATCCAGGATCTTGAGTCGATATGCTCCTGGTCGAATAAATTCTTCGACTTGATATGGACCTTCCCAGTTGGGGGAGAGTTTATCCTGTTTCGCTGGCCTGGATACTTCCATCCTTCGGAATACCATGTCCCCTGTGCGGAAAGTTTGCTCCTTCACTCTTGAGTTGTAGTATTTGGCGACCTTTAATTAGTATGTCGCCATTCTTATTTGGGCCTGAAGTCTGGCGCTTGGCAGTAGATCCAGGTCGATCCTTCTACAATCGGAGTTCACAGGTTCTTCATAGTTGTCAATTCTCAGGGACTGCAAAGAGACTTCAATAGGTAGTACAACTTCGGTACTGTATGTAGATTGAACGGGGACTCGCTGGTGGCCGTTCTCAGGATAGTTCGATATGCCCAGAGAATGGAGGTTGGTTCTTCAGCCCAAAGCCCTTTGGCGGTGTTCAACCTCGTCTTCAGACCATGGAGAATGATCCGATTAGTGGCTTCGGCTTCTCCGTTGGACTGGGGGTGGGCAACGGAGGTCAGCGATGCTGAACATGATACCGAGCATAGAAGTCATTGAACTTCGGATTATCGAACTATCTCTCGTTGTCCGTGATTATGACATGTGGGATGCCAAACCTGAATATGATGGAATTTTTTACAAAATTCTTCACTTTCCCCTCTGTTATCTGGGCCAATGGTTCAGCTTCTACCCACTTTGTAAAGTAGTTGATGGCCATAAGAAGGAACTTTCTTTGCCCTGATGCCGGTGAGAACGGGCCAAGGATGTCCATTCCCCACTGGGCAAAAGGCCATGGGGCTGCCAGTTGGGTCAGGTGACTGCAGGCTATCTCTAAACATTGGTGTACCTCTGGCACTGGTCACACCTTCGCACAAAGTCAGCCGAATCCTTCTGAATGGAGGGCCAGTAATATCCTTGTCGAATGATCTTGTATGCCAGAGACCTACCTCCCAAGTGATCACCGCATATGCCCTCGTGGACCTCTCTCAGGGCATAATCCGTATCTATCGGTCCCAAGCATTTTAGTAGTGGTTGAGAGAATGATCTCTTATAGAGAGTCCCGTTTAAGATGACATTCTGGGACACCATCTAGCAGATTTTCTTGGCCTCCACCTTGTCTTCTGGCAGTACACCCTCATTTAGGAATTTGATGATAAGATCCATTCAGCTTGGCTTAGCATCGATCTGGCGCACCTCCACAGCCTCTTTGGCTATGCTTGGAGTTTCAAGATGTTCATCAAAGGTGCGCCCGAGAGATTCCGGTGTTGTATTTGTCAGTCGAGATAGTGCGTCCGTACAGAAATTCTCTGATCGTCGGACATGGATGATCTTAAAATGTTCCAATTAAGAGGATAAGGCCTGTACCTTCTCTAGGTATCGCATCATAGTGGATCTTTGGCTGCATATTCTCCTTTAACTTGATTTACAACCAGCTGGGAGTTTGAGAAGACCTGGAGTCACCGAACTCCCAAGTTTTTACCGATCCAAAGTCCGGCGAGCAAAGCTTCGTATTCAGCCTGGTTGTTAAAAGCATGGAAGGAGAACCGAAGTGCGTATTCTATGATATAGCCATCGGGTTCGGCCAATATAAGTCCAGCCCTGCATCCAATAGCATTGGAAGCTCCATCTACATGAAGCATCCAAACGGACTTCATCTCCTTCGGGACTTCATCTTCTACCGAAGATGCTTCATCTTTGGACCTCCAGGTGCATTCATCCAAGAAATCAGAAAGCACCTGGGCCTTCATAGCAGATTGGGAATGAAAGCTGATGTCGAATTTACTTAACTTTACAGCCCACTTGGCTATCCTTCCGGAGATGTCTGGAGATCGGAGAATGGCCTTGAGGGGCTGATCGGTTAGCACCATAATAGCATGGGCATGGAAATACGGCCGTAGTCATTTCACCGCAATCACCAGAGAGTAGATCAGCATCTGCATCCTCACATATCGCGTTTTGGCATTATGCAGAACTTTGCTGATGTAGTGATCAGCTTATGGGATCCATCTTCATCTCTTCGAACAAGGACCGAGCTAATTGCTTCATCTGAAGCAGAGAGGTACAGGTAGAGTACCTTGCCTTCTTGTGGTTTGGAGAGTAGTGGCGCGGTTTCCAGGTACTTCTTTAACTCCTCAAAGGCAGCGTGACAATCTTCGGACCATTCAAAGCCCTTTGATTGCCGAAGTACCTTGAAGAATGGGAGGCATTTCTCGGCTGACCGAGAAATGAATCTGCATAGGGAGGTGATTCTCCCTGTTAACTGCTGGACTTCCTTTTTGCAGGAGGGATATCTCATATCCTTTAGAGCTTGGATCTTCTCAGGATTTGTCTCAATCTCTTATTTGGTGACAAGAAAGCCCAAGAACATGCCCGAGGTGACCCCAAAGGCGCACTTTGCCAGGTTTAGCTTCATGCGGTAGCACCGTAGAGCATTGAATGACTCTTCCAAGTCATGGATGTGATCTTTTTGGAGGATGCTTTTGACGATCATGTCGTCAACGTAGGCCTCCATATTTCTCCCCAATTGCTTTTCGAACATCTTGTTGATTAACCTTTGAAATGTTGCCCCAGCGTTCTTGAGGCCGAATGGCATCATCTTGTAGCAGTAGAGACCTTTGTCAGTGATGAAGGACATCTTTTTCTCATCTTGCGGATCCATTCTAGTCTGGTTATAGCCAGAAAAAGTATCCATGAAGCTCAGCAACTGGTGGCTGGCAGTAGTGTCGACTAGTTGATCAATCTTCGGGAGAGGGAAGCTATCTTCTGGGCAAGCCTTGTTGAGATCTGTGTAATCGATGCAGATCCTCCACTTGCCACTAGCTTTCTTCACCATTACCATATTGGCCAACCACTTGGGGTAGTGGGCCTCCCGGATGAACCCTACTTTAAGGAGCTTGCCGACTTCTTTATGTTGACTCTAGTCTTGATTTTGATGATTGATGAAATGTTTAAGTATATATGAGTACTAATTGTGTTTTAAGTATATTTCTCAGATCTTAGTACTCAACCATGTTGAATGAAGAAATGCTTGTATTTCAGTTGAAAAAGTCTTTAAATTAATGAAAAATCAAGTATATGGACTTTGGAATTAATATGGAAGGACTTAAAGAGGTTAAAGTTTCAATTTGAAGATGTTTCAGCAATGGCATAGGCAAGTGTCAACACTTGGAAAAGAAGTGTCGACACCTTAGGAACAAGTATCGACACTTGAAGAGTGAAGTGTCGACTCAAGGCCTGAGACAAACAGAAAACTTCAGAAAGCTCTTTCAGTGAAGTGTCGACACCTGGAGCTGAAGTGTCGACACTTGGAAGTGAAGTGTCGACACCTGAAAACTGAAGTGTCGACACCAGGAAACTGAAGTGTCGACACCTGAAGGTGAAGTGTCGACACTTGAACAGTAACGGCTAGTTTTCTGGGCTGCAGAACTTCTCCAACTTGCTTCCAAATAGTCATATTTTCCTCCCTAACGGCTATAAACAGTCTTTTAAGTACTGGGAGGCTATATAAACATCAAAAATCAATTGGGGAAGTAATCCTTTGGTAAGATTTTTGAATATTCTTCAAGGATTCAAGAGTTGAGTAGTTCAAGCATTCAAGCTTCCAAGTTTCAAAGAGAGCATCCAAAGTTTACATCCTCAAGCATCAATCAAAGGTTTCATCAACTTGAAGACAAGATCTTCATCAACTCTCAACGGGCTTCAAAGAGATATTTGCTTTATTTTAGAAAGCTTTTATTGTATTCTTTTATACTTGCTCTTACATTGTTTTACATAAGGTTTTGGTGAGCCTTGGAAAACAAAAGAGATTTTTGGTAAGCCTTGAAAACCAAAGTGGTTGTTGGTGAGCCTTGAAACCAACTAGGGTTTTACTTGTGAGCCCGAAGCCAAAACAAGTTGTTTAGGTTCTTGGTTATCCCGTAAAACCACGGTTGGTTGTTGGTGAGCCTTGAAACCAACTAGGGTTTGACTTGTAAGCCCGAAGACAAAACAAGTTGTAAAGGTTGTTGGTGAAACTAAGTTATAAAACCAAACTTGGTGGATTTCCAAGGGGTTCTTGGGGAGTGGATGTAGGTGCTTGGTTGGCACCGAACCACTATAAATCTTTGTGTTTGTGTAATTGTTCTCCTTATGCTTTTATTTCATTATTTTCGCTGCATTTATTTGAAATACACAAGCACTTAAATTGCATTAACATATACTTGCTTTAGCACATCTTTTAAATAGTACAAAAGTTTTATAAAACCCAATTCACCCCCCCTCTTGGGTTGCCTACGTGGGCCTATAATTGGTATCAGAGTGGGTGCTTTGTTTGAAAATCTAACGATTTTGAGCTAAAGTTCATGGCAACCCTTGTAGGTATTAATGTTAGACCACCGTTTTTTAATGGCACAAATTACACATTTTGGAAAACTCGCATGCGCATCCATATTCAATCTATTAGTTATCATCTTTGGAAAATTATTGTTAGTGATCCTCATATTCCTTCCATTTTGGTTAATGGCATTTCCATTCCAAAGCTCGAAGAGGATTGGAATGAATATGACATTAAACAAACTAAAATCAATGCTAAAGCAATGAACTTGCTTTATTGTGCATTGGACTTAAATGAATTTAATAGAATTTTTACATGTACATCGGCTAAGAAAATATGGGACACACTTGAAGTTACTCATGAGAGTATTCTTCAAGTGAAGAACACTAAAATTAATTTGCTTGTATATTTTTTTGAAATTTTTGAAATGATGCATTATGAATCTATATCTGATATGTTTTCAAGATTTATGACTATTATTAATGAATTAAAAAGTCTTGGCAAAATCTATACTAATGCTGATTTGGTGAACAAAATTCTTAGATCCTTGCCAAAATCATGGGATCCAAAGGTGACGGCGATCTAAGAAGCTAAAGATGTAGAAACCTTACCTTTGGAGGAGCTTATCGGTTCACTCATGATATATGAGTTGAACTTATGGCAAAGGATAGTGGAAGCTGATACAGAAAAGAAGATAATGGCTTTCAAAGACAAAAAGAAATTCAAGGCAATGATGGCAACTTGGAGCGATAGCGAAGATTCAAGTACAGATGATGAAGTCGCCCATCTTTGCTTCATGACAAATGAGAAAAAGGTATGTGCTAAAATAATTATGATTTTACCTTTAAAGAACTACATGATGCATCTAATGATCTTGTGCATGAATATAGATTTCTAAAAATTGAGCACAAGAAATTAAATAAGCATGTAGATTCATTTTCTCTTGACAACACCAATCTTGTAAATAAAAATGATGATTTAAATGACAAGATTGATATTTTGAAAAATGTAAAGAATAATTTTTCTAAAGAAAAAGAATTTTTAGTAAAAGAAAATGTTATTTTGAAAGATTTATGTGATAAAGTTTTTAATGAGAAAAATATTTTGATTGAGGAAAAGAAGGAAAAACTTTTGAAGAACTTCAATATTCCTGTTTCTTTCAATTTTTCTTATAAATGTTGTTTTAATGCTTATCCTTCTAGATTAAGAAAAGTTTGGGCTCCAAAAGGAACCATAATTACTAATCATAAAGGACCCAATAAAGTTTGGGTACCAAAAATGTCCACTTAATTTGTTTTGCAGGAATGTCTTGCAACCCAATATGAAGAAAGGAAGTTCTTGAAAAGAGGTTGTACAAGACAATTTAAAGAAGTGGACAAGCTACATTTTAAACTAAATTGTAAAAGGAAGGATTATGTACATTGGTAAATTCTAAACATCTCCTTCCATGATTGAAAATGTAGTTAAATTTTTTTGTTATATTTATTACTTTGAAAAATTATTTTAAATAGTTAATTAGAATCAAGTTTGGACTTATCATCATTGGCTATGATCATGAACTTTTTGGTGTTGATGAATTTCATGCTATCATGATTAAATTTATGATTGTAAGACCTTCACTTGATTTTGATTAATGTATTTCATGAAAAATACTTTTAAAGATGCATATTTATTTGAAAAATATTTTAATTGATTGATTAGAATCAAGCTTAGACTAATAATCATTTGTTGTGATTATGACCATTTTGATGTTGATGGATTTCAAGCTCTCATGGTCAAACTTGTGATTATTAGATCTTCACTTGATTTTGATTAATATAGTTTCTGAATTATTTCAAGTGAAATATTACGATTTATGTGCTTTCATTGTTGGCATCTATGCTTAAATTAGAATTGATTTGAATCAAGTATAGAACTGGTAGTTAAGGGATACATTTAAGAAGAAGGTATGCATATTGACAAACCCTTGCTCTAGTAGCTAGACTTGATATCATATTACTTCTAGCATTTGTATGGATATCAAATCATCTTAAAATGAATTTGAAATCATGCTAAAAGTATTTAAGTGATATAAATGCTTTGTATTTTGAAAATCATGAATATCTTGAAAAATTTTAAATCTTGATGCATAAGCTTTCATGTTTTATTCATAAAATAAATGCATATTTTTAAAGGAGAAATAACATTCAGGGGGAGCATCCAAAGATTTGTTATCATATTTGATGCTTTAAATATCTTGTTGATATCATGCTTTGCTTATATTGCTCTGATACTCCTTCTTATTTTCAAATCTAATTCTTTGAGGGGGATACATTCAAATGGTATCATATTCTATCAGTATCAAAATTATTTTTAAAAGAATTCCTAGTAACCGCTTCGGATTGGGTTAGTCACCATGGCCGTCCGGTCATAGGAGATAAGTAGGGCTTAAAGACCCTCTCTTCCCATTCAATGGGCTCTCTTATGACGTGTAGGGGTGCCGCTGTGACCTTATCCCATGAACAAGTAAGGTGAATGGATAATATACATCAAATCATTTCTTGCATATGCTTACATTCTTTGGTATCTTGTTCAATTTGTATCATATTCAATTGATATCATAATTATTTGATTTCATGCATTGATTTTGATGACCTACTTGCTATTCTTTCCAACTTCATTCCCACTTTGTATTTCCTTTCACTCTTTTTCATGATGTCAAAAAGGGGAAGAAAATTGTTAAGTATGAAAAGGGGAAGATTGGATAAATATGAAAAATCATTTGAGAAATGAAAGAAAGTGCAAAAGGGGGAGAGAATGTAAAATATTTTATCTAAAGGGAAGAATTAGTAAGAAGAATAAATTTTAAACATTTAAAAATTTTGCATATTTTTGAAAAATATTTTTAGATTTTTTGGATCATATATTGAGGGGGAGCTTGGTGCTTATTGTTTTGAGCTTACATGTTTATCTTATTGTTAATCTTTTTAAGCTTACCCTATTCATATACTTAAAGGTTTTGTCATCAACAAAAAGGGGGAGATTGTTGACTCTGGTCTTGATTTTGATGATTGACAAAATGTTTAAGTATATATGAGTACTAATTATGTTTTAAGTACATTTCTCAGATCTTAGTACTCAACCATGTTGAATGAAGAAATGCTTGTATTTCAGTTGAAAAAGTCCTTAAATTAATGGAAAATCAAGTATATGGACTTTGGAATTAATATGGAAGGACTTGAAGAGGTTAAAGTTTCAATTTGAAGATGTTTCAGTATTGGCACAGGCAAGTGTCGACATTTGGAAATGAAGTGTCGACACCTGAGGAACAAGTGTCGACACTTGAAGAGTGAAGTGTCGACTCAAGGCCTGAGACAAATAGAAAACTTCAGAAAGCTCTTTCAGTGAAGTGTTGACACCTGGAGCTGAAGTGTCGACACTTGGAAGTGAAGTGTCGACACCTGGAAACTGATGTGTCGACACCTGAAGGTGAAGTGTCGACACTTGAACAGAACGGCTAGTTTTCTGGGCTGCAGAACTTTTCCAACTTGCTTCCAAACAATCATATTTTCCTTCCTAACGGCTATAAACGGTCTTTTAAGTATTGGGAGGCTATATAAACATCAAAATCAATTGGGGAAGTAATTCTTTGGTAAGATTTTTGAATATTCTTCAAGGATTCAAGAGTTGGGTGGTTCAAGCCTTCAAGCTTCCAAGTTTCAAAGAGAGCATCCAAAGTTCATATCCTCAAGCATTAATCAAAGTCTTTATCAACTTGAAGACAAGATCTTCATCAACTCTCAACGGGATTCAAAGAGATATTTGATTTATTTTAGAAAGCTTTTATTGTATCCTTATATACTTGCTCTTACATTGTTTTACTTAAGGTTTTTGGTGAGCCTTGGAAAACCAAAGAGATTTTTGGTAAGCCTTGAAAACCAAAGTGGTTGTTGGTGAGCCTTGAAACTAACTAGGGTTTTACTTGTGAGCCCGAAGCCAAAACAAGTTGTTTATGTTCTTGGTTATCCCGTAAAACCAAGGTTGGTTGTTGGTGAGCCTTGAAACCAACTAGGGTTTGACTTGTAAGCCCGAAGACAAAACAAGTTGTAAAGGTTGTTGGTGAAACTAAGTTTTAAAACCAAACTTAGTGGAATTCCCAAGGGGTTCTTAGGGAGTGGATGTAGGTGCTTGGTTGGCACCGAACCACTATAAATCTTTGTGTTTGTGTGATTGTTCTCTTTATGCTTTATTTCATTATTTTCGCTGCATTTATTTGAAATACACAAGCACTTAAATTGCATTAGCATATACTTGCTTTAGCACATCTTTTAAATAGTACAAAAGTTTTATAAAACCCAATTCACCCCCCTCTTGGGTTGCCTACGTGGGCCTATAATTGGTATCAGAGCGGGTGCTCTGTTTGAAAATCTAACGATTTTGAGCTAAAGTTCATGGCAACCCTTGTAGGTATTATTGTTAGACCACTGTTTTTTAATAGCATAAATTACATATTTTGGAAAACTCGCATGCGCATCCATATTCAATCTATTAGTTATCATCTTTGGAAAATTATTGTTAGTGGTCCTCATATTCCTTCCATTTTGGTTAATGGCATTTCCATTCCAAAGCTCGAAGAGGATTGGAATGAATATGACATTAAACAAACTGAAATCAATGCTAAAGCAATGAACTTGCTTTATTATGCATTGAACTTAAATGAATTTAACAGAATTTCTACATGTACATCGGCTAAGAAAATATGGGACACACTTGAAGTTACTCATGAGGGTATTCTTCAAGTGAAGAACACTAAAATTAATTTGCTTGTATATTCTTTTGAAATTTTTGAAATGATGCATTATGAATCTATATCTGATATGTTTTCAAGATTTATGATTATTATTAATGAATTAAAAAATCTTGGCAAAATCTATACTAATGCTGATTTGGTGAACAAAATTCTTAGATTCTTGTCAAAATCATGGGATCCAAAGGTGACGACGATCCAAGAAGCTATAGATGTAGAAACCTTACCTTTGGAGGAGCTTATCGATTCACTCATGATCTATGAGTTGAACTTATGGCAAAGGATAGTGGAAGCTGATACAGAAAAGAAGATAATGGCTTTCAAAGCCAAAAAGAAATTCAAGGCAATGATGGCAACTTGGAGCAATAGCGAAGATTCAAGTACAGATGATGAAGTCGCCCATCTTTGCTTCATGACAAATGAGAAAAAGGTATGTGCTAAAAATAATTATGATTTTACCTTTAAAGAACTACATGATGCATCTAATGATCTTGTGCATGAATATAGATTTCTAAAAATTGAGCACAAGAAATTAAATAAGCATGTAGATTTATTTTCTCTTGACAACACCAATCTTGTAAATAAAAATGGTGATTTAAATGCCAAGATTGATATTTTGAAAAATGTAATGAATAATTTTTCTAAAGAAAAAAAAATTTTAGTAAAAGAAAATGTTATTTTGAAAGATTTATATGATAAAGTTTTTAATGAGAAAAATATTTTGATTGAGGAAAAGAAGCAAAAACTTTTGAAGAACTTCAATATTCCTGCTTCTTTCAATTTTCTTATAAATGTTGTTTTAATGCTTATCCTTCTAGATTAAGAAAAGTTTGGGCTCCAAAAGGAACCATAATTACTAATCATAAAGGCCCCAAGAAAGTTTGGGTACCAAAAATGTCCACTTAATTTGTTTTGCAGGAATGTCTTGCAACCCAATATGAAGAAAAGAAGTTCTTGAAAAGAGGTTGTACAAGATAATTTAAAGAAGTGGACAAGCTATATTTTAAACTAAATTGTAAAAGGAAGGATTATGTACATTGGTAAATTCTAAACATCTCATTCCATGATTGAAAATGTAGTTAAATTTTTTTTGTTATATTTATTACTTTGAAAAATTATTTTAAATAGTTAATTAGAATCAAGTTTGGACTTATCATCATTGGCTATGATCATGAACTTTTTGGTATTGATGAATTTCATACTATCATGATTAAATTTATGATTGTAAGACCTTCACTTGATTTTGATTAATGTATTTCATGAAAAATACTTTTAAAGATGCATATTTATTTGAAAAATATTTTAATTGATTGATTAGAATCAAGCTTAGACTAATAATCATTTGTTGTGATTATGACCATTTTGATGTTGATGGATTTCAAGCTCTCATGGTCAAACTTGTGATTATTAGATCTTCACTTGATTTTGATTAATATAGTTTCTGAATTATTTCAAGTGAAATGTTATAATTTATGTGCTTTCATTGTTGGCATCTATGCTTAAGTTAGAATTGATTTGAATCAAGTATAGAACTGGTAGTTAAGGGATACATTTAAGAAGAAGGTATGCATATTGACAAACCCTTGCTCTAGTAGCTAGACTTGATATCATATTACTTCTAGCATTTGTATGGATATCAAATCATCTTAAAATGAATTTGAAATTATGCTAAAAGTGTTTAAGTGATATAAATGCTTTGTATTTTGAAAATCATGAATATCTTGAAAAATTTTAAATCTTGATGCATAAGCTTTCATGTTTTATTCCTAAAATAAATGCATATTTTTAAAGGAGAAATAACATTCAGGGGGAGCATCCAAAGATTTGTTATCATATTTGATGCTTTAAATATCTTGTTGATATCATGCTTTGCTTATATTGCTCTGATACTCCTTATTTTCAAATCTAATTCTTTGAATTCCTAGTAACCGCTTCAGATTGGGTTAGTCACCATGGTCGTCCGATCATAGGAGATAAGTAGGGCTTAAAGACCCTCTCTTCCCATTCAATGGGCTATCTTATGACGTGTAGGGGTGCCGCTGTGACCTTATCCCATGAATAAGTAAGGTGAATGGATAATATACATCAAATCATTTCTTGCATATGCTTACATTCTTTGGTATCTTGTTCAATTTGTATCATATTCAATTGATATCATAATTATTTGATTTCTTGCATTGATTTTGATGACCTACTTGCTATTCTTTCCAACTTCATTCCTACTTTGTATTGCCTTTCACCCTTTTTCATGATGTCAAAAAGGGGAAGAAAATTGTTAAGTATGAAAAGGGGAAGATTGGATAAATATGAAAAATCATTTGAGAAATGAAAGAAAGTGCAAAAGGGGAGAAGAATGTAAAATATTTTTATCTAAAGGGAAGAATTAGTAAGAAGAATAAATTTTAAACATTTAAAAGTTTTGCATATTTTTGAAAAATATTTTTAGATTTTTTGGATCATATATTGAGGGGGAGCTTGGTGCTTATTGTTTTGAGCTTACATATTTATCTTATTGTTAATCTTTTTAAGCTTACCCTATTCATATACTTAAAGGTTTTGTCATCAACAAAAAGGGGAGATTGTTGAGTTTGGACTTGATTTTGATGATTGATGAAATGTTTAAGTATATATGAGTACTAATTATGTTTTAAATATATTTCTCAGATCTTAGTACGATCATGTTGAATGAAGAAATGCTTGTATTTTAGTTGAAAAAGTCCTTAAATTAATGAAAAATCAAGTATATGGACTTTGGAATTAATATGGAAGGACTTGAAGAGGTAAAAGTTTCTATTTGAAGATGTTTTAGCAATGGCACAGTCATGTGTCGACACTTGGAAATGAAGTGTCGACACTTGAGGAACAAGTGTCGACACTTGAAGAGTGAAGTGTCGACTCAAGACCTGAGACAAACAGAAAACTTCAGAAAGCTCTTTCAGTGAAGTGTCGACACCTGGAGCTGAAGTGTCGACTCTTGGAAGTGAAGTGTCGACACCTGGAAACTGATGTGTCGACACTTGGAAACTGAAGTGTCGACACCTGAAGGTGAAGTGTCGACACTTGAACAGTAACTGCTAGTTTTCTGGGCTGCAGAACTTCTCCAACTTGCTTCCAAACAGTCATATTTCCTCCCTAATGGCTATAAAAGGTCTTTTAAGTATTGGGAGGCTATATAAACATCAAAAATCAATTGGGGAAGTAATCCTTCGGTAAGATTTTTGAATATTCTTCAATGATTCAAGAGTTGGGTGGTTCAAGCCTTCAAGCTTCCAAGTTTCAAAGAGAGCATCCAAAGTTCACATCCTCAAGCATCAATCAAAGGCTTCATCAACTTGAAGACAAGATCTTCATCAACTCTCAACGGGCTTCAAAGAGATATTTGCTTTATTTTAGAAAGCTTTTATTGTATTCTTATATACTTGCTCTTACATTGTTTTACTTAAGGTTTTTGGTGAGCCTTGGAAAACCAAAGAGGTTTTTGGTAAGCCTTGAAAATCAAAGTGGTTGTTGGTGAGCCTTGAAACCAACTAGGGTTTTATTTATGATCCCGAAGCCAAAACAAGTTGTTTAGGTTCTTGGTTATCCCGTAAAACCAAGGTTGGTTGTTGGTGAGCCTTGAAACCAACTAGGGTTTGACTTGTGAGCCCGAAGACAAAACAAGTTGTAAAGGTTGTTGGTGAGCCTAAGTTATAAAACCAAACTTAGTCGAATTCCCGAGGGGTTCTTGGGGAGTGGATGTAGGTGCTTGGTTGGCACCGAACCACTATAAATCTTTGTGTTTGTGTGATTGTTCTCCTTATACTTTTATTTTATTATTTCCGCTGCATTTATTTGAAATACACAAGTACTTAAATTGCATTAGCATATACTTGCTTTAGCACATCTTTTAAATAGTACAAAAGTTTTATAAAATTCAATTCACCCCCCCTCTTGGGTTGCCTACGTGGGCCTACACTTTATCCACGGCTTTCTGTCTTTCATAAGCAAAACTCCTTTTCTTCAGCCATACTGGTTTGTACCCATGGATAACTTCCAGCTGATGAGTAATCACTTTGGCAGGAATCTCAGGCATATTCGAAGCTGACCAAGTGATGACATCGGCGTTGTCCCTGAGGAAATCAATCAGCTCCGTTCCAGTTTCCTCATCAAGGGTACTCCCGATTTGCACAACTCTGGTGGGGTCTTCCTTTGTCAAAGATACCAGGACAATTCTCTCCGTGGGTTCACTGGAGCTTGTAGTTGTATCCCTCGGATCCAGCTGGTCTGGGGTTGCAGAGTCATTGTAGTGCATGTCTTGTATCATTAGACACTGTCGTGCTGTCCTCTGCTCTCCTCTAGCTTCTCCGATACCATTCTTGGTGGGGAAGCGTACTAGGAGATAATGAGAGGAGATCACGGTTCGAAACCTGTTCAAGGTGGGCCGCCCCAGAATGATGTTGTATGCTGAGGGGATCCGGACCACCGTGAAATTGATTGGTAGTGTCTTTTGTCGAGGTTCAATGCCAAAGGTCACAGGAAACACTATTTCTCCCTCGGCATGAACTTGAATGCCCTCGAATCTGGTGAGTGGTATGGGGGACCTTCGTAGTTGATGCTAGGCAAACACGTTTTAAAGAATGCATCATAAATCAAAACATCAATCGAACTTCCATTATCAACAAGGATTCGCTGTACATCACAGTTGGCCACAATGGCCGAGATTACAAGGGGATCATCATACGGGAGCTGAACTCCCGCAAGGTTATCGTCAGAGAAGAGAATAGCATTGTTGTCCTTGAGTCACTTTGGGGCATCGTCCTCATCCCTTCTCTAGTCGGTAGGCCAGTGTATCATCCCTACACCTCCATTGGTGGGCCTTTGATTTGGCAGTTCGGCCTCTTCGAGAGGTGGCCAGGGAACAGTTGCTTCCGAACGAGGTCCTTGGCGACCAATGTACCACCCTAAATATCCCCTCTTGATGAAATCCTCAATTGCATCATTCAGCTGGATGCACTCTTCAATGTTGTGGCCATGGTCCCGGTGGAATCGGCAATACTTGTTCCTATTCCTTAAGGAAGAGGAGGCCTTCATGGGATGGGGCCGTTGGAGATAATTTTTTTTCTCTATCTTCATGAGGATCTTCTCTTGAGGGAGGTTGAGGGGGGTGTAGGAGTCGAATCTTCCTCCCGATGCTCTAGGCCCGGGAGGACTTCTTCGATGATCTGTATATTTTCCATTGTTGTTATTAGAAATTGGGGGACCTTGTCTCCTGTTGTTCTTCTTTTTTGAAGGGGGCTTCCCTTTGATTAGTTGTCGGTTAACCACCTGCTCTTCAGCATCGGCGTATTTCTGAGCCCTTGACAAGAACTCAGTGTAGCTTTTAAGGAACTTCTTATCCAGGAAAAAGGTAAGCCTGGATGTACGAAGCCCCTTCTTCAATGCAGACATGGCCACATGCTCATTGAGACGGGGATCTCAAGCATGGCCGCATTAAACCTAGAGATGTAGTCTTGCAGGCTTTCTCCTTCATTCTGGTGAAGGAGGAACAGTGTGTCCGTATTCCGAGGAGTCTTGCGGCAGGTCTTGAAATGCAAGACAAACAGTTTTTCTAACTCGGAAAAATAATCAATAGTACCTGGGCACAGGCTCGAGTACCACATCCAAGCGGCTTTCTTCAAGGAAGCCGGGAACACGAGGCAGTACATCGTGTCTGAAGCTCCTTAGATCATCATATGGGCCTTGAAACTGCCCAAGTGGTCGAGGGGATCGGAGGTGCCATCGTAGGATTCCATCTGGAAAACCCTGAAGTGCTGAGGAATGACTTTGGCCATGATGCGGTCGGTGTAGGGTGGACATAGATCACCCATAATCAAATCATAGGGATCCTTTAGATCCCGCATTCTCTACTCCCGCACCCTCGCCATTTCCGATTCAATGGCTCTAAATCTCCCATCATAGTTGGGAGTCTACTTCGGCGCCCTCTCTACGGAAGTAGAGTCTTCGAAGGAGGGCGAGGGAGTTTGCCTAGGCCTTTTCCCTTTCTGCGGGGAATCGGCGGACCTAGGCAGTCTCAAAGTTCAGCCTTCAGGAGAGGGCCAAGAATGGGGGGAGAGATGTGTGGGATCCTCCCATGGGGCTCTCTTCCTTCAGGACCGAGAGCTATGTCTGGAGGTGGCCAGTGGGTCTCCCACCAGAAAAGCTCTATTTTGGAAGTCCTGAATGATGGCCATGAGGTTGGTGACCTGGCTTACAAGGGCTTCGAATTGCTGTAATCCCATAACAACTGTGGGTGGTGGGGTGTCGTTCTCTCCCAGGGGCGTGCCTCCTTGGGACGGAGCACGACTTTGACTTGTGGAGGCTAGCTGAGTCTTTCCTCTCGCCATCGGGAACTCCTTACTTCCCCATATTTAAAAGGGAGCCTAAAGAGTGCTGTGTTGCCCCCCTTACTGGTACACCAATCTATTGGTGTGGAGTCCCTGTATTGGCCGGTCGGAGCTGCTACACCACAGGACCGCTCCTTGGATCACCTGCAAAACAGGTCCCTTGCCGGAGTCATTCTGGCGGGGGACACTTCGATGCCCAAGTCAGAGGCAGATCCCAGTCAAAAAAGAAGTATGAGTATGTGTGTTTGCATGCGTACCTCTCGAGCAATCCCCTTACCATTATTTAAAAGGAGACGTCCGACCTGCGGCCTCGCTCTTTTTTCGGTGATTATGGGAAGTTAATTTCATCCCATGATTGGTGATCGTGGGTTGTCATTGAGCGATTCCAGCCAGGTCGGAGGTGTGGCAGCTGGAGTTACATGCCATGATCATGGCATGGAGATTGTCGATAGTAACCGTTGGTTTCTATTGCCTATCTGGGCCAAATCGTGGTCCTATCTTCAAATTTCCCCTGTTTAGGGAGATACTCGGTTGGAGATTTTGTCCTCTACATGGGTCGAAGACTTGGTGTCTACCTAGAGCCGGAGATTGCATCTTCGGCAGGAACCGAAGAGCGTGTCTTCGGAAGAAGCTTGGACTTCGGTTAGGGCCGAAGACATCACCCGAAGTTCTGGCCTTCGGATGTCGTAGACCGGTGAGATGCCTTGGGTTGCCTGTAGTTGGCCTGACCTCTCTTGGTCCAAAGCCAGTGGTCTGGAGAGAAGGTCTTCGGCTAACCGAACTAGTGTGCGGTTTGTATCTAGACCGAGATACCCCAACAGGGGATAAGAATGCGATGGTGGTATTGGTTACGGGAAGGAAAATAGAGAACCAAAAGAAACCAATGCTAATTTCTCATGGGTCGATGCATCTGACTCTTCCACTATAAATAAAGATCCATCAACGATAGGAAAAAAAAAAAAAATGAGAAGAAGAAGCCCGTCGCCACTTTTCTCTTTCCCTTTGTCCTTCCCATTAGAGTTTTAGTTTCCTTTTATTTTTATTTTAACTCGAAGTACTATTAATAACTTAGAAGTTAAATATTCTGTTATTAAATTTTTTCTTCATAATAAAAAAAATTATTTTTTATTTAAATTGTTCTTATTTTTAAAGCATTAGATTAGATTAATTTTTCTTAATTTATTTTATATAATTTACATTCCTGCAATTTATATTTCTGCAAGTAATATAATCGATTTTATGTCATTTTATATTATTTTATTTTAAAAGTTTTAATATCATGTCTTGATAAGCATACCCTCTGGGGTTGGCGATGAAGCTAGACCATGATTAGAAGCCCTTCTTTAGATTCCTTTTGGGATTTAATTTTTAAGAGTTTATCTTTCTTTTTTAAACTTCTTATCAAAGAGACTTGATTTGCTATTGGTGGGTTTCAATTTTTTCATAGTTCATGCTTGATTCGGTGCAAGAAGGATGAAAGATAGATGGCTCAATAATTTGTTTTTCGTTTCTTTCTTTTCTTGTAAAACCATGATGGGTTATAGTTGAGTTAAATCTCTTCATAATCCATACTTGCTTAATAGAGAAAGAAGTTGGAAGGATTTATAAGAGAGATCCTTAGAAAATCTTTCTAATCATTGGTCTAGTGGATTCAAAAGTCCTAGATTTTTAGATCATTTATTTCATCAATTTAATTTACCTTTGCTCATTCTTGTCAGCTTCTAAGTGAGGGTTTGAATACAGTTCAAATACAAATTCCTTGTGGGATCAACCCATACTCGCTGGACGTGCTACTCTGCACACCGTGCACTTGCGGTTACAACTTAAAGTTCACATCAAGTTTTTGATGTCGTTGCCTGGGAATTGGTTTGTTTTAAATTGTATTTTAAATTCTTGCTTTAATTTGATCTATCTAGTATTTATTTTTAAGTTGGTGAGTGCTGGAAGCTAGGTACACAATCTAAACTATTCCTTTTTCTTTCAACATCTCATTTTGATTTTAGTTTAATATTAGTATTTTGTTTGTCTTTTTGTTTGTGCATAGCATTCTTAAATTATTTTAAGGGCATGAACTTTCACAAGATAAGGTGGGGATTTCATCACCCTTCCTTAGCCTACAAACAAGACTCCTTCATTTGTATTAATCCAAGCCTCTAAAATAAACTTAATTAGATGCTGATCCTAGGGACATCCGAGCTCATTAGACAAGGATACCTAAGAGTTATACCAAGCTAGTTTCGATCATTGAATTGGTGTCTAGGAAAGTGGTTCAGGGATTAAGTCCTAAAGAAAGGTGTTTACTTAATTGGTTTTGTTCACTGACCTGGCCAATCCAATTGGTGTCTAAGAAAAGCAACGGGGGGCTCCCCGCCAATCTTACACTTACCTGGCCAATTTAGTGAATTGGTCAAACTTGGAGTGCTCGAAGGCCGACTTGGAATAGTTTGGAGCTGTCCAGTTCTTGGTTACCCCTAGATAGGATTAATTTTGTATGAAACTTGTTTGAAGAAAAATAAAAAAAATACTTAAATTACTTTAGATATTTTTTAAATCTTGACTGCCCTGACATAAGGTTGCCCTAGCATAACTGGAAGTTATGTTGCATGGTTATCCTAGGGTATGAAAAGGTTGAATTGAGTTAGATTTTTTTTAAGAAAAGCTTCTAAAGAAAAAAAGTTAAAAAATAAAAAACTAAAAATAAAATATAAATATATAAAATTCAAAAAAATTGAAGACATAGTAGATTTAGTGAATTCTCCAACTCCTGTGTGGAAAAGGATATCAGGTTGACTTGTTAGAACCAATATGATCCTGTTTCACATCCTACGACCTCTACAATGGATATAATGAATCAACCCCAAACCCTTAAGGATTTATGTTATCCAGTTGGTTCCGTCCAACATTTTTGCATAAGGTTGCCTCAACCCATAGTAAATAATTTGAAATCAAATCTCAAATGATTAATATGCTTCCAAAGTTCACGGGAATAGAGGATGCATATATATTTATTAGGGAATTTGAAGAGGTTTGTGTAACTTTGAGGCTGCAACAATTATCAAAGGATGAATCAAGCTGAGACTGATCAATTTTTCCCTTAAGGATAATGTTAAAAAGTAGCTTTATAGTTTTCCAAATCAATCTGTCATGACCTAGGAGGGCTTTGTAAGAGTGTTAAAGAAATATTTTTCCCATCATAAAATAGCTAAAGTTAGAAATGAAATAAACTAATTTTATCAATTAGCTAGAAAGTCATTTTGGAAATACTTTGACCGTTTTAAGAACCTCTTGACCCAATGTCCACAACATGGAATAGAAACTTGGAGGCTATGTCAAATCATTTATGAGGGTTTGGTTTCCAATTCAAGAACCATGCTATAGTCCATGTGCCAAGGCCAATTTATGTATAAAGAACACAATGAAGCTTGGCAATTCTTTGAAGACCTAGCTGAAAAGAGTCTATAATGGAAAATAACTAGGAAACCAGAAAGATCCACACCTTCAAGAGGTGGAATGCATAAAATGTAGACTTCCTTAGCTGCAGAAGTCAAAATTGCAACCTTAACATGTAGGTTAGAGGCCTTAAAACTTCAGAGACCAGCCAGTTTGAACCAAGTGTCTACACCAATGTGTAATGGGTGCAATGCACCAGACCATGTCCTCAAGGAATGTCCACTCTTGATGAACCCAATAGATAATGGATGTACAAAGGTGAATGCCACTTATCAAAGACCATTGAACAATTCTTATGTACCCACATATAACCCAGGATGGATGAATCATCCAAATTTCTTATGGTCACAGATCCAAAATATAGGTGGTCCTAGTTTCAATCAACAAAACCTAAGGCCTAATCCTATGATGAACAACCCGTTACCACCAGGCTTCAATAACAATGATAAAAGACTTAGTTCTTTAGAGAAAAGCCTGGAAGCTCTAGCCAAATCCAATGCTACACCCGTGCCACATTGAGTAATTTTATGCAAACCACAAGCCAACTTCTAAATTCAAACTCCCAGGCCATAGCCAGCTTGGAAATGCAGGTGAGTCAGCTAGCATCTACCATTAATGAAAGAGAACGAGGTAAGCTACCTGTCAACCTGAACCCAACCTAAGTAATCAAAATGGTAAACCATCTCAAGGAAATCAAGTTAGTCAAGTTAATGCAATTCACACTTTAAGATCAGAAAAGCAAGTGAATAATAAGGTAGATACATCTGACACTAGAGAAAACTTAACTACTGAGTTAGCTGAGCAATCTAATGAACAACCTACCTTACAAACTCAAGATTCTGAAATTAATAGTCCACTAAATTAGGTACCCATAATTTCTAGAGCTCCTCCAAATCGATTAAGGTCTAATAAACAATCGAAACATTTAGATAAAATGTTAGAGGTGTTTAAGCAAGTTTAAATAAATATTCCTTTACTAGACATGATCCATAGGTTCCGACTTATGACAAATTTTTAAAAGATCTTTGTACCAAGAAAAAGACTACCAATATACCAAAAAGAGCTTTCTTAGCAGCAAGTGTGAGTTCATACTTGTTAAGTCACATGCCCATAAAATATAAGGATCCAGGATCTCCAACAGTTTCATGTGTTATAGGAGAAACCCATATTGAGAAGGCCTTACTTGATTTAGGGGCTAGTATAAATATTCTACCATATTTAATTTATGAGCAATTTGATGCAGGATAGAAAACCAAAACTAAATTACTAAAATTAATAACTAATTAACAGAGAAAAATTAGAAACTATTTTTTTTTATATTTTTTAGATTTTAAAGAAGACTTCAAAGGAGACAGCGAAGGAAACTAATTTAATTATCAGTACAAGTAAATCTATAAAGCAATTAAAAAAAACAGGACCTGGTTGTTGAGAAACCACCGTAAACTAGGATCTATTCAACGAGTTAGAAATTATGAGATGGGAAAAAGTTTAGTTATACCAATGAAGATCGCTCTCTCGATGTAGATCTGGCAGGACTCTGAAGATCGTAGCAACAGGATTTCAAGATCTTGCTTCAGGGCTCTAATCTTCTGCATGATGTCGGTTTTGAGGCAAGAACACCTGATCTTGATTCCTGTTCACCTGTAACACTCAACAAAGAAAGAAACACGAATTAAAAGCAGCAATGAAAAGGAAAGAATGAAAGAAAAGTAAGGTTTAGAAATGATGGATTTGGATTTCTTGACGGCTGGATAAGTAGGGCCTCACATCCCGTGATGTTTCGTAAAACAAAGGAAGGGCCTCACACCCCGCAATGCACATATCAAAGAAAAAAAATTTGATAGAATTTTGTTGTATATTGATGAATAATAGATGAATTACAAGGAGGGATGGTGGGGTATTTATAGATTCCCAACCAATGATGTAAAGGACACAAACACTAGTCTTGTGCTCCCTTGGACTACAACTCCTAGAGTCCTACTTCTGGGCATCTTGGACTCTTGCTTGTTGGGCTAATCTGGACTTCTATATGTGAGTGGGCTTTTCAGTTTGGATTGAAGAAGACTCAAGAGTTTTGGTGAGACTCTTGAGTCCTAGGAACTTAAGCAGCTTCCAACCTATGTTATCAAAACTCTTGAAGTAGGAAAACCTTCTAACCTTTTCCACTTGGATAACTTGAGATGACATGGAACTCCTTTAAATGTTGGCCGATTTCTTTCTTGGTTTTGGCATGAAGGAATGGAGTGGGAGGGTGCCAATTTGGAGATCTCCTTTTGCTTTACTCCTCTTAAAAAAATAAGAGGCACTAACTCCTTCTTAAGTGGCTGATCAAAGGGTGTTATCTTATGGTGATGTCTTAATCTTGTTGCATGTCCAAACATAAGTGACATGCCATGTGTTGATGTCCCCTGGTGATGTGGCAGGTGTTTTCCAAAAATCTTGCAAAGGTGGCGCCAAATAGGATGACATGTGGCAAGAAACTTGTGCTAGCACATGGAGTCACATGGACTTTTCTTGAGCTAGCACATGGGTCTTGATTTGAGTCATATGGATCTACAATTGGGTGCACATGGAATGCTGTCTTGGGTCCCCTCTTGTAATACAGGACTCAATGACTCAACTAATTACATGGACTCAATGAATAACTAACCGCATGATTTAACCAACTAATAACTAATTGAACAAACCATACTTAATTAGGCTTTCAAATAAAAATCCAATTAAAGTTGGTAAAAAGGGCTAATTAAATTGGACCGCTAAGATCCCAATCGGGTAAATAGGATTTGACTCAATTGGGGTTTTGACTCAACTTGGTAAAAAGGATATTATCCAAAAATAAATAAAACCCTAATTACAGTTGATAAAAAGGGTTTACCTTAACTAAACCAAAATAACATAATTTAAAATAAAATATTTACATGGTAAATAGGGTCGGGTTCAGGATTTTACTCACATGTGATCCACAAGGATAAGGGTTCAACCTATCGATTTCTTTTAGCTCTGATGGTGCGGGTACCAGAATCAGAAGAAGACTTCAGGGTTCCATCTGGATCTCTGATTGACCTTGCCCGAAGAATTAGGGTTTTCTAGTTTTGTAATAAGGGTTGACTTGGTCAACTAAATTTTAGTCTTGAGTCTGTATTTCCCTGCAATTTAAATTTTGTTGAGCCATGTTGACTCAGTACAAGTCCTAGTAGTGGTCTAGGTCTTCTCCAGGTTGGTGCCACTTTTTTTTTTTTCAGTCAAGTCAAGGTCCAAGGTGCCACATTTTTTTCTCCAAGGCCCAAGCAAGTGGGTGCCACACTCCCAGCCACACGCCAGAGTCCAGGAGGTGCCACATCTCCATCTAGTGTCTTTGGTCCCTACACCACAAGAAATAAACCCAAGCCATGATGGCAAGATTTTTTCTTGAAGAGAGGATCAAGGAGGTGCCCCACAATGTTCCATAAAATCCAAGTTATAAAAGGGAAGAGAGCATGTCTTGGGGAGGAATTTAAGGAGGTTCCCAAAAGTTTCCAAAAGTGCCAAAGCCATGAAAGGAAGAAGCCTAAACTTGTGGAGCAAGACTAGGAGGTGTCCAAATGAGCCAAACCATGAAGGGAAAATCCTTGATTCATGGAGAGATACTAGGAGACACCCCCATAACCTGCCATTTGGAGCTGATTTTCAAGTTTTCTTGGAGTTTTTGGGCTGCCCAGTCATGGAAGGAGTCTTGGGAAGAGAATTTGATGCCTAAAGTGTGGGTTAGTCCTATTAGTCCCACATGGGAAATGTATAAAATTTTATTTCTTTATTATGTCTATATATTCAACTCTATGTAACTCTTGAATTTAATGATGAATGAAATCAAAGTGTGAGCAACTTTGTGTTTCTCTCTTCCGCACTTGTTTTCAGGTGTTGAGCTCTGTGAGGGAGTAAATCCGGGTTCCCTAGGAACCTTAAGGAGGTGTGGGATCTCCAACCCCAAAACCCTACCAACATCCTAGGTTAGCCACTTCAATTCCAAACCCTAGCCGCCCATCATCTTCTTCATTCCACCAATCATCCAAACCCTAATCTACCTCATCATCTCACGGCCCTTCTCTTCCAAGTAGAGGCTGACCACCAGCATCCAGGTCCAGATCTGCTACTTCGAATACAGAGCAAATCCCAGAGGAAGTCAAATCAGCATCCTGGAGAATCAGGATTTCAGCAACATCAATTTTTCAAGTTCTTCTTATCTGGTAAATCCATTCTTTGAGTATCTGGTTCCTTAACTTGTTCTTCTTCTTTCCCAGATCCTGAGTTCAGGAGAAGCCAACTCTGCCAAAGGACTAGTATTGGAGGATCCATTGCGAAGATATCCGAATCCGAGGATCCAACAATCTGCTCGAGAGAGTCCTTCCACCAAACTCTGTGAAGATCATTGCCTGGTACATAACCCTTCCCTTCTCTTTATTCCTGTCCTGTTGAACGTTCAGAGCGAAACCCTAGGTCTGGGAGTTTCTCAACCCCCAGCGATCCTTTACTTCTGAACTACTCTGATAATCTAGTTTCTTTGAATTGTTCTTTCAATTATTATATAGTTTTTTTCAATTTAGTTTAACTTTCTTTTAGTCTAAGCCGACTTCTGAAAATATATATATAAAAAAAGAATTAGTCTTAATTTACTTCTGCATCACATCATCTCTTTTGATCTGCATCAATTTTGGTATCAGAGCTTTCGTTCTGCATCAATTTTTGATATCAGAGCCCTGTCTAGGATTTCTGACTTGCTTGCATGTTTTGAGTGTCTCTCTTTTTTACTTTGTCTGCTCGAAGTAGACTCCCCAGGACGTCCGGTCCTAGGAACGAAGCGAGGTGCAAGCCTCCTCTTCCCATTCCATGGGATTTTCCCAGGGCGTGTAGGGGATCCACTGGGTTACAACTTCGTAGCAGGAATTGTAAATGGGGGAAGCATTCTATTTTCAGTCTGTAACTGTCCTGTTGCAGGAATTGTTTCTCATTATGAGTAACTCCAAATTGTGTGATTTTTATTTTGCTGGAACCAGTATAATTGAAACTATTTTACATAATCTTAATATAATTTATTGGTTTCTGTAAAACTTCTTAGAGTTAAATTACAGCAATTCTATTTCTGTGTTTCTGCAATTCAATTTTTTTTTTTTTTTGAGTGATCATCTCCTAATTCATCTTAAGGGCAATTAAGCATCTAAGATAAGGGGAGGAGTTGATAACCTCTCCTTAGCCCAAAACCACCACCCATTCATTCGATCCTAAGCCTAATTTTAAAATTTATTAGACTTAATTTGCCCTAGTGGGCTAGGAACACCAACTGGTCAGGTCCAGCCTAGGATTTAGTCAGTTTGTCTAGTTACGCTGTGTGTGCTTTGTACTCAATGTCTAGAATGGTGGTTCAGGGACTACATCCCGAAGGGCTTGTGTGCTGGTCCGCCTACCTGGCCAATCACTGATTGGTGTCTAGGATTGGCAATTAGGGACCTAACACTCCCCTTACACCTGCCTGATTGAGTCCCGAGTTACTACAGGCTGGCTTGCCACTCTGATTGGGCATCTAGTTTGGACTCTAGGTCTAGTGAGCCAGTAGTCGCTTTAGTCTCGTCACATTCTGTGTGCTTGCTTGCATCATCATGTCCACCCGGAATGAAGTACCCTCCCAACCTGGTCAAACCCAACCTGATTTAGAGGCCATGGTTAGAACTCATACCTAAAGTATGAACAAATTGAGTCAGGATATGACTGCTACTGTTGCCCAGTTTAGGGAACAAGTCCATGAGGATCTTACCCAGCTTAGTGATCGAGTCCAAGTACTTGGGGAACCTAGACATCAGAATTGAACTCCTGACCCAGATTTTAATGTGCCTTAACCTCCCACACTAGGATCCTAGGAGGACCTTATACCGTGATCCCGAGCATAACCCTAGGAATCCTAACCATGATATCTATAGTGTGGATCGTGTCGATGAGAGGTCCTTACAATATTCTAGACCAGTCACTTAACAACCCAAGTCTTCTAGATCAAACCATTTAGATCCACACCCATGCCCAAGTAAGGTCTCTACTATCTTGAAACCCAGTGTGACTCAGGTTCCTATATCACAAGAATGTTGGTTTTGTGGAGAAAGAGGCCATAAATCTAGTCAGTGCCCATGCATAGGACTGGCTTGTGCACAGCTAAGTGGTAAGAATCCTAAGGATGACATTAATGAGGGAGAACCCAAGCCTACCAATGAGGAAGAAAGGTTAGGTATGACAAGCCCAGAATCAGTTGACCCGATTACCACTGACCCGAAACCTATTGAAGATGGCATCGAGGAAGTATATGATGCTGGCTTGAGTCTAGTTGATGAATATGAGGGAGAAGAACTTGAAGAATGTGACATCGATACTATTAGTTCCTTACCTGAGGAGACCTTGGAGAGCAACCAAGTGGTAGGACCTAGTTCAGAAATTCAAGAGATTTGTGAGAACCAGGTTCCTTTAGTCAAATACACCCAGGAAGAACTCATAGTGTTAGCCCGAGCTATCAGTTCGTATCCTCTAATGACAGTCATTCCCCAAGTACCAATTGAAGATCTTTGCACTGAACTGTTTAAGTTTGCCCACCCTATGGTAGATCCTCTCCTTAGGATGACTGAATCAAGCCTCTTACAATTGGACCTTGTCCCATGCCCAGCCACTAAGGTCTCTACCGTAGTCTCAGTTGAACATCCTTGTCTTGAGCGGATTGATTCACCCAGTCCTGTAGAAGTCCTCCTTATGGCCCCAGACCCCTTCCTTCGCATGACTGACCTACCCTTCTATAGAGTATACCTTTCTGCACTAATAGGTCAAATTTCAAGTCTTGAGGTCGTCATCCATAGGCCCTTCCATGAATCATTCTCTAATCCATTTCTTGAGAAAGTGGATCATTATTTGCTTAGAGAACAAACCTTAACTGTTGCAATCACATGTCCTAGGCTACTTCCCGAACCATCTCTTGATCCATTCCTAGGAGTAGCAAACTTTTCCTTTCGTAAGGATGACCAGTTGACACTCATAGATCACCATTCAAACCTTCAGGTCACCACCTTTAGTCAGCAGGTAATTCGAGACTCCACCTCATATTTCCTCCCTTTCTCTAGGACTTCCAATGCTTCTTACACCATCCAAGTATACTTTGTCGAAGTCTTTAGAATGAACCACGTGTCAGAACCTATTAGGTTTGCCACCTACTTCTGGAAGACCTTATGGCACATACTAGGCACCCATGATAAGTTTTCATGCTCTGCATGCCATCCTCCGACCCAAGGTCAAACCTAGAGAGCCTTAGTTTGTTAGGTTTAGACCTAGGGTTCCTTGGAATAAAGTCCATTCTTTAGGAATGCATCGTCTGTCTAGTTTAGTTTTTCTTGACCCTTTACTAGGCTTTGGCTCAGATTTTGGTTTGATTGAGAGCACCAGGAATTGGGATTTGTATTTTGTCCAGGGCTGAAATTGCATTCAATGTTTCGATCAATAGGACTATAGGCTAGAGTCCCTTTGAAATTGTTCATGGATACAAGCCTCACACACCACTTGATCTGATTTCTCTATTAGCCCACACACACAAGTCTATTGATGCACTTGCATAGCATGTAAAGGACTTGCATAAAGAAATTTATGCCAAAATAACTTTAAGTAATGAAACTTATAAGAAGTTGGCTGATTCTCAAAGACGAGTCAAAACTTTTGTTGAGAGAGACTATGTAATGATTAGGTTAAGGCCTGAGCGGTTTTTTCCTGGAACCGTTAGAAAGTTACAAGCTAAAGGAGCTGGACCATTTAGAGTAGTGAAGAGAGTAGGATCCAATGCCTATGTGCTCGAGTTGCCTCCAGAACTAGGCAATAGCTCTATTTTCAACATTACAGACTTAGTAGAGTATAGGGAGCCAGCTGTGATTCCTAGTAAGCCTTTGAAACCTAATCCTATTATTAAGAGTGATCCCGACCCTGTGTGTCCACCAACAAACTGGCCTGTGAGGAAAGAACAGATTGAAAAGATCCTGGATGATCAGGTTATCTCTACTCGTAATCGAGGATACCAAAGATACCTGGTCCGCTGGCAAGGAAGGCCAGATTCTGATGACTCTTGGATCTCCTGAGAAGAATTACAAGAATTGGACCCAGACCTCTTGGAGAGATACCAGAGCCAGCTTGATCCATACTCGACAGGGTCGAGTTTGATGCAGAACGAAAAACAAAGAAGCGTATGCAGAAGTAAAAATTAAGATTAATTCTTTTTTTTTTTTATCTTTCAGAAATTGGCTTTGACTCAAAATAAAGTTAAACTAAGTTGAAGGAAACTAGGTAATGATTGAAAGCACAATTTAGAAAAAACTAGGTTATCAGAGTAGTTCAGAAGTAACGGATCGCTGGGGGTTGAGAAACTCCCAGACCTAGGGTTTCGCTCTGAACTTTCAACAGGACAGAAATAGAGAGGAGAGATGGGTTACCAACCAGACAGTGATCTTCAGAGAATTTGGATGGAAGAACTCTCTCGGGCAGATTGTTGGATCCTCGGATTCGGCTATCTTTGCAATGGATCCTCCAATACTGGTCTCGTGGCTGGGTCGGCTTCTCCTGGACTCAAGATCTGGGAAGAAGAGAAACAAGTGATGGATTCAGAGACTCAGGGAAGGATTTACCAGTTCGAAGAACTTGAAGGCTGATGTCGCTGAGATCCGGATTCTCTTGAAGGCTGATTCGACTTCCTCTGGAAAGAGCTTTGGATCTGATGTATCCGGACTGTAGCTGGATGCTGGTGGTCGGCCTGGACTTGGAAAGAGAGGCCGTGGGAGGTGGGATAGGCTAGGGTTTGGTGGATTGAAGTGGATGGTGGGCGGCTAGGGTTATAGAGTAGAAGTGGCAAACCTAGGGTTTGGGTTTTTTTGGAGATCTCACACCTCCTCAAGGTTCCTGGGGAACCCGGATTTACTCCCTCACGGAGCTCAACACCTGGATGCAAGTGCGGAAAAGAGAAAACACAAAGTTTGCTCACAAAAAATTTGGTTTCATTCATCTGATTCCTTTAAACTTACAAGAGGGGTTTAATTTATAGTGCTTTACAAGGGAGTAGGGTTTTACATCTTTCCATGTGGGACTAAAGGAGGGGATCTACAAATCAGGATAATCCATACACATATGGTCGGCCAAGGTACCAAAAAAATTTGATTTGGGTTATAAAAGGCAGGTAGATGGCGCCTCCTTGCTTGGGTCTTCAAGAGAGGATTTCTTTCCTTCCATGGATCAACTCTTTTGGACTCCTCCTTTTCTTCCTCCCTAAGTCAAGGCCCTTCCCATCTTTGTTTTGGATATTTTTGGCAGGTAGTGGGGTGTCTCCTAGTATCTCTCCATGAATCAAGGATTTTCCCTTCATGGTTTGGCTCTTTTGGACACCTCCTAGTCTTGCTCCACAAGTTTAGGCTTCTTCCTTTCATGGCTTTGGCACTTTAGGAAACTTTTGAGTGCCTCCTTGATTTTCTCCCCAAGACATGCTCTCTTCCCTTTATAACTTGGGTTTTTATGGAACATTGTGGGGCACCTCCTTAATCCTCTCTTCAAGAAAAATTCTTGCCATCCTGGCTTGGGTTTATCTGGAAAGAAGTTGGCTCCTCCTTGGATTGAGGTATCTTGATGGATTTCTCTCCTAAGTGGCGCATGAAAGAAGGGACCTGCTTTCTTGTGGTGTGGGGACCAAGGCACACTGGATGGAGATGTGGCGCCTCCTGGACTCTGGCGCGTGGTTGGGAGTGTGGCGCCCACTTGCTTGGTCCTGGGAGAAAATGTGGCACCTTGGAGAAGACCTAGACCACTACTAGGACTTGTATTGAGTCAACATGACTCAACAAAATTTAAATTATAGGGAAATACAGACTCAAACTAAAATTGAGTTGACCAAGTCAACCCTTATTACAAAACCAGAAAACCCTAATTCTTCGGGCAAGGTCAATCAGAGATCCAGATGGAGCCCTGAAGTCTTCTTCTTAGTCTGGTGCCCGCACCAATTCTCCCGGGGTGGGAGGAACTCG
This sequence comes from Areca catechu, assembly GCA_021397845.1. Lineage (NCBI taxonomy): Eukaryota > Viridiplantae > Streptophyta > Magnoliopsida > Arecales > Arecaceae > Areca > Areca catechu. The sequence goes on along the minus strand of CM038052.1, from coordinate 128,397,184 downwards.
ACCCTGTCGAGTATGGATCAAGTTGGCTCTGGTATCTCTTCAAGAGGTCTGGGTCCAACTCTTGTAATTCTTCTCGGGAGATCCAAGAGTCATCAGAATCTGGCCTTCCTAGCCAGCGGACCAGGTATCTTTGGTATCCTCGATTACGAGTAGAGATAACCTGATCATCCAGGATCTTTTCAATCTGCTCTTTCCTCACAGGCCAGTTTGTTGGTGGACACACAGGGTCAGGTTCACTCTCAAGAGCAGGATTAGGTTCAAAAGTCTTACTGGGAATCACAGCTGGCTCCCTATACTCTACTAGGTCTGAAATGTTGAAAGTGGAGCTAATGCCTAGTTCTGGAGGTAACTCGAGCACATAGGCATTGGATCCTACTCTCTTTACCACTCTAAATGGTCCAGCTCCCCTAGCATGTAACTTTCTAACGGTTCCAGGAGGAAACCGTTCAAGCCTTAACCTAATCATTACATAGTCTCCTTCGTCAAAAGTTTTGACTCACCTTTGAGAATCAGCCAATTTCTTATAAGTTTCATTACTTAAATTTATTTTGGCTTGAATTTTTTTATGCAAGTCTTTTATATGCTGTGCAAAAACTTCGGCAGACTCAAAGACCCGTGTGTGGACTGGTAAAGGAGCTAGGTCAAGAGGTGTGTGGGGTTTGTAACCATGCACAATTTCAAATGGACTCTTACCTGTAGACCTATTGACCGAAACATTGAATGCAATTTCAGCCCTGGACAAAAATACAAATCCCAATTCCTGGTATTCTCACTCAACCAAAATCTGAGACAATGTCCTAAACTCGACTGTCGATGCATTCCTAAAGAATGGACTTTATTCAAAGGAACCCTAGGTCTAAACCTAACAAACTACGGCTCTCTAGGTTTGACCTTGGGTCGGAGGATGGCATGCAGAGCATGAAAACTTATCATGGGTGCCTAGTAGGTGCCATAAGGTCTTTCAGAAGTAGGTGGCAAACCTAATAGGTTCTGACACGTGGTTCACTCTAAAGACTTCGACAAAGTATACTTGGATGGTGTAAGAAGCATTGGAAGTCCTAGAGAAAGGGAGGAGATATGAGGTGGGATCTCAAATTACCTGTTGACTAAAGGTGGTGACCTGAAGGTTTGAATGGTGATTTATGAGTGTCAACTGGTCATCCTTACGAAAGGAAAAGTTTGCTACTCCCAGGAATGGATTAAGAGATGGTTCGGGAAGTAGCCTAGGACATGTGATTGCAATAGTTAAGGTTTGTTCTCTAAGCAAATAATGATCCACTTTCTCAAGAACTGGATTAGAGAATGATTCATGGGAGGGCCTACGGATGATGACCTCAAGACTTGAAATTTGACCTATGGGTGCGGAAAGGTATACTCTATAGAAGGGTAGGTCAGTCATGCAAAGGAAGGGGTCTGGGGCCATAAGTAGGACTTCTACAGGACTGGGTGAATCAATCCGCTCAAGACAAGGATGTTCAACTGAGATTACGGGAGAGACCTTAGTGGCTGGACATGGGACAAGGTCCAATTGTAAGAGGCTTGATTCAGTCATCCTAAGGAGAGGATCTACCATAGGGTGGGCAAACTTAAATAGTTCAGTGCAAAGATCTTCAATTGGTACTTGGGAATGACTGTCATTAGAGGGTACGAACTGATAGCTCGGGCTAACACTTTGAGTTCTTCCTAGGGGTATTTGACTAAAGGAACCTGGTTCTCACAAATCTCTTGAATTTCTGAACTAGGTCCTACCACTTGGTTGCTCTCCAAGGTCTCCTCAGGTAAGGAACCAATAGTATCGATGTCACATTCTTCAAGTTCTTCCCCCTCATATTCATCAACTAGACTCAAGCCAGCATCATATACTTCCTCGATGCCATCTTCAATGGGTTTCGGGTCAGTGGTAATCGGGTCAACTGATTCTAGGCTTGTCATACCTAACCTTTCTTCCTCATTGGTAGGCTTGGGTTCTCCCTCATTAATGTCATCCTTAGGATTCTTACCACTTAGCTGTTCACAAGCCAGTCCTATGCATGGGCACTGACTAGATTTATGGCCTCTTTCTCCACAAAACAAACATTCTTGCGATATAGGAACCTGGGTCACACTGGGTTTCAAGCTAGTAGAGACCTTACTTGGGCATGGGTGTGGATCTAAATGGTTTGATCTAGAAGACTTGGGTTGTTGAGTGACTGGTCTAGAATATTGTAAGGACCTCTCATAGACACGATCCACACTATAGATATCATGGTTAGGCTTCCTAAGGTTATGCTCGGGATCACGGTATAAGGTCCTCCTAGGCTCCTGGTATGGATGAGGTTGGGGCCTATTAAATTTTGGATCAGGATCCAATTTTGATATCTACATTTCTCAAGGACTTGGACTTGATCCCTAAGCTGGGTAAAATTCTCATGGACTTGTTCTTTACACTGGGTAACAGTAGCAGTCAAATCACGGCTTAACTTGTTCATACTCTCAGTAAGAGCTCTAACCATGGCCTCTAAATCAGGTTTTGTTTGACCAGGTTGGTAGGGCACTCCATTCCGGGTAGACATGATGCAAGCAAACACACAAAATGAGACTTAACTGAATGACTACGGGCTAACTAGACCTAGAGCCCAAACTAGATGCCCAATCAGAGTGGCAAGCTAGCCTGTAGTAACTCAGGACTCAGCCAGGCAGGTGTAAGGAGAGTGTTAGGTCCCTAATTACCAATCCTAGACACCAATCAGTGATTGGCCAGGTAGGCGGACCAGCACAAGCCCTTCGGGACGTAGTCCCTGAACCACCGTTCTAGACACTGAGTACAAAGCACACACAGAGTAACTAGACAAACTGACTCAACACTAGCCTTGACCCGACTTGTTGATGTCCCTAGCCCACTAGGGCAAATTTGGTCTAATCAATTTTAGATTAAAGGCTTAGGTTCGAATGAAGGGGTGGTGGTTTGGGCTAAGGAGAGGTTATCAACTCCTCCCCTTATCTTAGATGCTCAATTGCCCTTAAGATGAATTAAGAGATGTACACTCAAAATAAATGGATTGCAGAACACAAAACAGAGTTGCAGTAATCTAATTCTCAGAAATCGCACGGAAACCAATAAATCATGAGAAAATTATGAAAATTATTTTCAATTATACTGGTTTCAATAAAAAAAAATCACTGAATTTGGAGTTACCTACAGTGAGAAATAATTCCTGCAATAGGATAATTACGGGCTGAAAATAGAGCACTTCCCCGTTACAATTTATGCTACGAAGTTGTAACCCAACGGATCCCCTACACGCCCTAGGAACACCCGTGGAATGGGAAGAGGAGGTTTGCACCTCGCTTCGTTCCTAGGACCGGACATCCTGGGGAGTCTACTTCGAGCAGACAAAGTAAAAAGAGAGGGACTCAAACAAGCAATCAAACAGAAACCCTAGACAGGGCTCTGATACCAAAATGATGCAGAACGAAAAAAAAAAAGAAGCGTATGCAGAAGTAAAAATTAAGATTATTTTTTTTTTTTTTTTATCTTTCAGAAATTGGCTTTGACTCAAAGTAAAGTTAAACTAAGTTGAAGGAAACTAGGTAATGATTGAAAGCACAATTTAGAAAAAACTAGGTTATCAGAGTAGTTCAGAAGTAACGGATCGCTGGGGGTTGAGAAAACTCCCAGACCTAGGGTTTCGCTCTGAACTTTCAACAGGACGAAATAGAGAGGAGAGATGGGTTACCAACCAGACAGTGATCTTCAGAGAATTTGGGTGGAAGAACTCTCTCTCGTGCAGATTGTTGGATCCTCGGATTCGGCTATCTTCGCAATGGATCCTCCAATACTGGTCTCGTGGCTGGGTCGGCCTTCTCTGGACTCAAGATCTGGGAGAAGAGAAACAAGTGATGGATTCAGAGACTCAGGGAAGGATTTACCAGTTCGAAGAACTTGAAGGCTGATGTCGCTGAGATCCGGATTCTCTTGAAGGCTGATTCGACTTCCTCTGGAAAGAGCTTTGGATCTGATGTATCCAGACTGTAGCTGGATGCTGGTGGTCGGCCTGGACTTGGAAAGAGAGGCCGTGGGAGGTGGGATAGGCTAGGGTTTGGTGGATTGAAGTGGATGGTTGGCGGCTAGGATTATAGAGTAGAAGTGGCAAACCTAGGGTTTGGGTTTTTTTGGAGATCTCACACCTCCTCAAGGTTCCTGGGGAACCCGAATTTACTCCCTCATGGAGCTCAACACCTGGATGCAAGTGCGAAAGAGAGAAAACACAAAGTTTGCTCACAAAAATTTGGTTTCATTCATCTGATTCCTTTAAACTTACAAGAGGGTTTAATTTATAGGGCTTTACAAGGGAGTAGGGTTTTACATCTTCCCATGTGGGACTAAAGGAGGGGATCTACAAATCAGGATAATCCATACACATATGGTCGGCCAAGGTACCAAAAAAATTTGATTTGGGTTATAAAAGGCAGGTAGATGGCGCCTCCTTGCTTGGGTCTTCAAGAGAGGATTTCTTTCCTTCCATGGATCAACTCTATTGGACTCCTTTTCTTCCTCCCTAAGTCAAGGCCCTTCCCATCTTTGTTTTGGACATTTTTGGCAAGTAGTGGGGTGTCTCCTAGTATCTCTCCATGAATCAAGGATTTTTCCTTCATGGTTTGGCTCTTTTAGACACCTCCTAGTCTTGCTCCACAAGTTTAGGCTTCTTCCTTTCATGGCTTTGGCACTTTAGGAAACTTTTGGGTGCCTCCTTGATTTTCTCCCAAGACATGCTCTCTTCCCTTTTATAACTTGGGTTTTTATGGAACATTGTGGGGCACCTCCTTGATCCTCTCTTCAAGAAAAATTCTTGCCATCCTGGCTTGGGTTTATCTGGAAAGAAGTTGGCTCCTCCTTGGATTGAGGTATCTTGATGGATTCTCCCCCAAGTGGCGCATGAAAGAAGGGACCTGCTTTCTTGTGGTGTGGGGACCAAGGCACACTAGATGGAGATGTGGCACCTCCTGGACTCTGGCGTGTGGTTGGGAGTGTGGCGCCCACTTGCTTGGTCCTGGGAGAAAATGTGGCACCTTTGAGAAGACCTAGACCACTACTAGGACTTGTATTGAGTCAACATGACTCAACAAAATTTAAATTATAGGGAAATACAGACTCAAACTAAAATTGAGTTGACCAAGTCAACCCTTATTACAAAACCAGAAAATCCTAATTCTTCGGGCAAGGTCAATCAGAGATCCAGATGGAGCTCTGAAGTCTTCTTCTGAGTCTGGTGCCCGCACCAGAGTTCCTCCCACCCCGGGAGAATTGGTGCGGGCACCAGAATCAGAAGAAGACTTCAGGGTTCCATCTGGATCTCTGATTGACCTTGCCCGAAGAATTAGGGTTTTCTAGTTTTGTAATAAGGGTTGACTTGGTCAACTCAATTTTAGTCTTGAGTCTGTATTCCCTGCAATTTAAATTTTGTTGAGTCATGTTGACTTAGTGCAAGTCCTAGTAGTGGTCTAGGTCTTCTCCAGGTTGGTGCCACTTTTTTTTTTTCAGTCAAGTCAAGGTCCAGGGTGCCACATTTTTTACCCAGGACCAAGCAAGTGGGCGCCACACTCCCAGCCACACGCCAGAGTCCAGGAGGTGCCACATCTCCATCTAGTGTCTTTGGTCCCTACACCACAAGAAATAAACCCAAGCCAGGATGGCAAGAACTTTTCTTGAAGAGAAGATCAAGGAGGTGCCCCACAATGTTCCATAAAAATCCAAGTTATAAAAGGGAAGAGAGCATGTCTTGGGGAGAATTTAAGGAGGTTCCCAAAAGTTTTCAAAAGTGCCAAAGCCAAGAAAGGAAGAAGCCTAAACTTGTGGAGCAAGACTAGGAGGTGTCCAAATGAGCCAAACCATGAATGGAAAATCCTTGATTCATGGAGAGATACTAGGAGACACCCCCATAACCTGCCATTTGGAGCTAATTTTCAAGTTTTCTTGGAGTTTTTGGGCTGCCCACTCATGGAAGGAGTCTTGGGAAGAGAATTTGATGCCTAAAGTGTGGGTTAGTCCTATTAGTCCCACATGGAAAATGTACAAATTTTATTTCTTTGTTATGTCTATATATTCAACTCTATGTAACTCTTGAATTTAATGATGAATGAAATCAATTTCTGTGTGAGTAACTTTGTGTTTCTCTCTTCCGCACTTGTATTCAGGTGTTGAGCTCCATGAGGGAGTAAATCCGGGTTCCCTAGGAACCTTGAGGAGGTGTGAGATCTCCAACCCAAAACCCTACCAACACCCTAGGTTAGCCACTTCAATTCCAAACCCTAGCCGCCCATCATCTTCTTCATTCTACCAATCATCCAAACCCTAATCTACCTCATCATCTCACGGCCACTCTCTTCCAAGTAGAGGCCGACCACCAGCATCCAGGTCCAGATCTGCTACTTCGAATACAAAGCAAATCCCAGAGGAAGTCAGATCAGCATCCTGGAGAATCAGGATTTCAGCAACATCAATTTTTCAAGTTCTTCTTATCTGGTAAATCCTTTCTTTGAGTATCTGGTTCCTTAACTTGTTCTTCTTCTTTCCCAGATCCTGAGTTCAGGAGAAGCCAACTCTGCCAAAGGACCAGTATTGGAGGATCCATTGCGAAGATATCCGAATCCGAGGATCCAACAATCTGCTCGAGAGAGTCCTTCCACCAAACTCTGTGAAGATCACTGCCTGGTACATAACCCTTCCCTTCTCTTTATTTCTGTCCTGTTGAACGTTTAGAGCGAAACCCTAGGTCTGGAAGTTTCTCAACCCCCAGCGATCCTTTACTTCTGAACTACTCTGATAATCTAGTTTCTTTGAATTGTGCTTTCAATTATTATATAGTTTCTTTCAATTTAGTTTAACTTTTTTGAGTCTAAGCCGACTTCTGAAAATATTATATAAAAAAAAGAATTAGTCTTAATTTACTTCTGCATCGCATCATCTCTTTTGTTCTGCATCAATTTTGGTATCAGAGCTTTCGTTCTGCATCAATTTTTGGTATCAGAGCCCTGTCTAGGGTTTCTGACTTGCTTGCATGTTTTGAGTGTCTCCCTTTTTTACTTTGTCTGCTCGATGTAGACTCCCCAGGATGTCCGGTCCTAGGAACGAAGCGAGGTGCCAGCCTCCACTTCCCATTCCATGGGGTGTTCCTAGGGCGTGTAGGGGATCCGCTGGGTTATAATTTCATAGCAGGAATTGTAAACGGGGGAAGCTTCTATTTTCAATCTGTAACTGCCCTGTTGCAGGAATTGTTTCTCATTGCAGGTAACTCCAAATTGTATGATTTTTATTTTTCTGGAACTAGTATAATTGAAATATTTACATAATTTTACTGTAATTTATTGGTTTCTATAAATTTCTGAGAGTTAAACTACAGCAATTCTGTTTCTGTGTTTCTGCAATTCAATTTTTTTTTTTTTTTTTTGAGTAATCATCTCCTAATTCATCTTAAGGGCAATGAGCATCTAAGATAAGGGGAGGAGTTGATAACCTCTCCTTAGCCCAAAACCACACCCATTCATTCGATCCTAAGCCTAATTTTAAATTTATTAGACTTAATTTGCCCTAGTGGGCTAGGAACACCAACTGGTCAAGTCCAGCCTAGGGTTTAGTCAGTTTGTCTGGTTACTCTGTGTGTGCTTTGTACTCAATGTCTAGAATGAGGGTTCAGGGACTACATCTCGAAGGGCTTGTGTGCTGGTCCGCCTACCTGGCCAATCACTGATTGGTGTCTAGGATTGGCAATAAGGACCTAACACTCCCTTACACCTGCCTGACTGAGTCTCGAGTTACTATAGGCTAGCTTGCCACTCTGATTGGGTATCTAGTTTGGACTCTAGGTCTAGTGAGCCAGTAATCGCTTTAGTCTAGTCACATTTTGTGTGCTTGCTTGCATCATCATGTCTACCCGTAATGGAGTACCCTCCCAACCTGGTCAAACCCAACCTGATTTAGAGGCCACGGTTAGAACTCATACATAAAGTATGAACAAATTGAGTCAGGATATGACTGCTACTGTTGCCCAGTTTAGGGAACAAGTCCATGAGTATCTTACCCAGCTTAGTGATCGAGTCCAAGTACTTGGGGAACCTAGACATCAGAATTGACTCTTGACCAGATTTAATGTGCCTCAACCTCACCCACACTAGGAGCCTAGGAGGACCTATACCGTGATCCCGAGCATAACCCTAGGAAGCCTAACCATGATATCTATAGTGTGGATCGTGTCTATGAGAGGTCCTTACAATATTCTAGACCAGTCACTCAACAACCCAAGTCTTCTAGATCAAACCATTTAGATCCACACCCATGCCCAAGAAGGTCTCTACTAGCTTGAAACCCAGTGTGACCCAGGTTACTATATCGCAGGAATGTTGGTTTTGTGGAGAAAGAGGCCATAAATCTAGTCAGTGCCCATGCATAGGGACTGGCTTGTGCATAGCTAAGTGGTAAGAATCCTAAGGAGACATTAGAGGGAGAACCCAAGCCTACCAATGAGGAAGAATGGTTAGGTATGACAAGCCCAGAATCAATTGACCCGATTACCACTGACCCGAAACCCATTGAAGATGGCATCGAGGAAGTATATGATGCTGGCTTGAGTCTAGTTAATGAATATGAGGGGAAAGAACTTGAAGAATGTGACATCGATACTATTGTTCCTTACCTGAGGAGACCTTGGAGAGCAACCAAGTGGTAGGACCTAGTTCAGAAATTCAAGAGATTTGTGAGAACCAGGTTCCTTTAGTCAAATACCCCCAGGAAGAACTCATAGTGTTAGCCCGAGCTATCAGTTCGTATCCTCTAATGACAGTCATTCCCCAAGTACCAATTGAAGATCTTTGCGCTGAACTGTTTAAGTTTGCCCATCCTATGGTAGATCCTCTCCTTAGGATGACTGAATCAAGCCTCTTACAATTGGACCTTGTCCCAAGCCCAGCCACTAAGGTCTCTCCCGTAATCTCAGTTGAACATCCTTGTCTTGAGCGGATTGATTCACCCAGTCCTGTAGAAGTCCTCCTTATGGCCCCAGACCCCTTCCTTCGCATGACTGACCTACCCTTCTATAGAGTATACCTTTCTGCATCCATAGGTCAAATTTCAAGTCTTGAGGTCGTCATCCATAGGCCCTTCCATGAATCATTCTATAATCTATTTCTTGAGAAAGTGGATCATTATTTGCTTAGAGAACAAACCTTAACTGTTGCAATCACATGTCCTAGGCTACTTCCCGAACCATCTCTTGATCCATTCCTGGGAGTAGCAAACTTTTCCTTTCGTAAGGATGACCAGTTGACACTCATAGATCACCATTCAAACCTTCAGGTCACCACCTTTAGTCAGTAGGTAATTCAAGACTCCACCTCATATTTCCTCCCTTTCTCTAGGACTTCCAATACTTTTTACACCATCCAAGTAGACTTTGTCGAAGTCTTTAGAATGAACCACGTGTCAGAACCTATTAGGTTTGCCACCTACTTCTGGAAGACCTTATGGCACATACTAGGCACCCATGATAAGTTTTCATGCTCTGCATGCCATCCTCCGACCCAAGGTCAAACCTAGAGAGCCTTAGTTTGTTAGGTTTAGACCTAGGGTTCCTTTGGAATAAAGTCCATTCTTTAGGAATGCGTCGTTAGTCTAGTTTAGTTTTTCTTGACCCTTTACTAGGCTTTGGCTCAGATTTTGGTTTGATTGAGAGCACCAGGAATTGGGATTTGCATTTTGTCCAGGACTGAATTGCATTCAATGTTTCGATCAATAGGTCTATAGGCTAGAGTCCCTTTGAAATTGTTCATGGATACAAGCCTCACACACCACTTGATCTGATTTCTCTATTAGCCACACACACAGTCTCTTGATGCACTTGCATAGCATGTAAAGGACTTGCATAAAGAAATTCATGCCAAAATAACTTTAAGTAATGAAACTTATAAGAAGTTGGCTGATTCTCAAACGAGTCAAAACTTTTTTGAGAGAGACTATGTAATGATTAGGTTAAGGCCTGAGCGATTTTTTCCTGGAACCGTTAGAAAGTTACATGCTAAAGGAGCTGGACCATTTAGAGTAGTGAAGAGAGTAAGATCCAATGCCTATGTGCTCGAGTTGCCTCCAGAACTAGGCAATAGCTCTACTTTCAACATTACAGACTTAGTAGAGTATAGGGAGCCAGCTATGATTCCTAGTAAGCCTTTGAAACCTTATCCTGTTATTGAGAGTGATCCCGACCCTATGTGTCCACTAACAAACTAGCCTGTGAGGAAAGAGCAGATTGAAAAGATCCTAGATGATCAGGTTATCTCTACTCGTAATCGAGGATACCAAAGATACCTGGTCTGCTGGCAAGGAAGGCCAGATTATGATGACTCTTGGATCTCCCAAGAAGAATTACAAGAATTGGACCCAGACCTCTTGGAGAGATACCAGAGCCAGCTTGATCCATACTCGACAGGGTCGAGTTCCTCTCTCCCCGGGAGAATTGGTGCGGGCACCAGAATCAGAAGAAGACTTCAGGGTTCCATCTGGATCTCTGATTGACCTTGCCCGAAGAATTAGGATTTCTAGTTTTGTAATAAGGGTTGACTTGGTCAACTCATTTTTGTCTTGAGTCTGTATTTCCCTGCAATTTAAATTTGTTGAGTCATGTTGACTCAGTACAAGTCCTAGTAGTTGTCTAGGTCTTCTCCAGGTTGGTGCCACTTTTTTTTTTCAGTCAAGTCAAGGTCCAGGGTGCCACATTTTTTCTCCCAGGCCTAAGCAAGTGGGCGCCACACTCCCAGCCACACGCCAGAGTCCAGGAGGTGCCACATCTCCATCCAGTGTCTTTGGTCCCTACACCATAAGAAATAAACCCAAGCCCGATGGCAAGAATTTTTCTTGAAGAGAGGATCAAGGAGGTGCCCCATAATGTTCCATAAAAATCCAAGTTATAAAAGGGAAGAGAGCATGTCTTGGGGAGGAATTCAAGGAGGTTCCCAAAAGTTTCCAAAAGTGCCAAAGCCATGAAAGGAAGAAGCCTATACTTATGGAGCAAGACTAGAGGTGTCCAAATAAGCCAAACCATGAAGGGAAAATCCTTGATTCATGGAGAGATACTAGGAGACACCCCCATAACCTGCCATTTGGAGCTGATTTTCAAGTTTTCTTGGAGTTTTTAGGCTGCCCACTCATGGAAGGAGTCTTGGGAAGAGAATTTGATGCCTAAAGTGTGGGTTAGTCCTATTAGTCCCACATGGAAAATGTATAAAATTTTATTTCTTTGTTATGTCTATATATTCAACGCTATGTAACTCTTGATTTAATGATGAATGAAATCAATTTCTATGTGAGCAACTTTCTGTTTCTTTCTTCTGCACTTGTATTCAGGTGTTGAGCTCCGTGAGGGAGTAAATCCGGGTTTCCTAGGAACCTTGAGGAGGTGTGAGATCTCCAACCCCAAAACCCTACCAACACCCTAGGTTAGCCACTTCAATTCCAAACCCTAGCCGCCCATCATCTTCTTCCTTCCACCAATCATCCAAACCTTAATCTACCTCATCATCTCACGGCCCCTCTCTTCCAAGTAGAGGCTGACCACCAGCATCCAGGTCCAGATCTGCTACTTCGAATACAGAGCAAATCCCAGAGGAAGTCAGATCAGCATCCTAGAGAATTAGGATTTCAGCAACATTAATTTTTCAAGTTCGTCTTATCTGGTAATCCTTTCTTTGAGTATCTGGTTCCTTAACTTGTTCTTCTTCTTTCCCAGATCCTGAGTTCAGGAGAGCCAACTCTGCCAAAGGACCAGTATTGGAGGATCCATTGCGAAGATATCCGAATCCGAGGATCCAACAATCTGCTCGAGAGAGTCCTTCCACCAAACTCTGTGAAGATCACTGCCTGGTACATAACCCTTCCCTTCTGTTTATTTCTGTCCTGTTGAACTTTCAGAGTGAAACCCTAGGTCTGGGAGTTTCTCAACCCCCAGCGATCCTTTACTTCTGAACTACTCTGATAATCTAGTTTCTTTGAATTGTGCTTTCAATTATTATATAGTTTCTTTCAATTTAGTTTAACTTTCTTTGAGTCTAAGCCGACTTCTGAAAATATATATATAAAAAAAAAGAATTAGTCTTATTTACTTCCGCATCACATCATCTCTTTTGTTCTGCATCACCTGGTGCCCGCACCACAATTAGGATTGGAAAAACTTCAGCCAACAGGGATTATATTATAATTAGCAGACCGATATTTTAGAATCCTTAAAGGATGGTAAAGGATGTCTTAATTAAGGTTGACAATTTTATCTTCCCTGAGATTTTATCATTTTGGAGACTGAACCGGTATTAAATCCTAAAGGTCACATCCCTGTTATTTTAGGAAGACCATTCCTTGATATTGCTAATGCTGAAATCAATTATCGAAATATACTTATGAAGTTATCATTTGCGAACATGACTATTGAGCTGAATATATTCAATTTGGAACAGGAATCTACCAAGCATGTAATGTAAATGTAACCCAAGATGAAATTTTTTAATCCAAAGACATTAGCGATGAGGAAGTCGATCTTGAGCCTAGTATCTGGCCAACACATGAGTATGAAGATATTTTGATAAAATATTTGGTGATGATAAAAATAGCCTGAGATGGGAGCCTCCTGCTGAAACACTCATGGAAATAGTTTAACCATCAACCAGCCATCACCGGGTATGATACATCTTATAGATACACATAACAAATATATCGTGTGGGACATTACTGATTGGACTTCATCCAACCATCCGTCGTGGCAAGGTATATCAGAAAATTTAGTGGATGTGTCAACCAAAATAATCTAAAAGATCCACTTAGTCTGGCTGAAGACATTAAACTTAGTGCTCCCAGAAGGCAACCCAGCTCCTTTCTTTCTAATAATTTTTTTTAGCATGTTTAGGTTTTTAGATTTTGACTCAAATGAGTTTCCATTAGCTAAGTTGGAGGGAGAGCTCAATAAATTCCTTCTTAGGTGTATTCATTTCCTTTTATACCATATCATGCATACATTTAGAAATTATTTTATTCATGGGGGATATAAAGCTAATATGTATATATTCGGAGCTACCTTCACCTAAATATTCTTACACTTTTTGATATTGGACTTATGATAAATCATACAATTTTTATAAGTAATTGATTGAATAATCTAGATAATTTTTGAAATATTGAGGGATAAAATATTAATAGACTCAAGTAAAAATGGTAAGTAATAATGAAATCAATTTCTAGATAATTCTAACCCTCCTATTCGCATCGAAGAAGAATCTATTTCTTGGATATGTGTGGGTGTTGTTAAATGTAAAGTTCCTTTATTAGTAAAAAAAAGAAGAAGAGATAATAAAAGCAAGTTCTTAACATTGTTCCGCCGAATAACCAAGCCTCTTCATCTAAGTAAACGGTTAAGTCTCACATCAAAAAGTGGAGATGTGAAAAAATTTTGCTATACATTCAGTTTTGATCTGTAGCCTTTCTGACTTAAGCTAGTAATCTCGAGGGTGTTCTACACCTAGTGCCCTAAGGCTAACTGGTTTGGAAGACATTGGTCGAAAACTTGTTACAAGGTCAGATAGAAAGTTTAAGAGATTAAGACATTGCATGGTCTATATTAAAAAAAAAAAGAAGTGAAAGAAAAGTGAAAGAATAAGAGGAACATTCTTTCACTAAAATGATATCTCATCCCTTCATGGAAGTTGAGGATTTATAAATAACAGTAGGAGTTGGTTAATAATTATTTAGAAAAATGAGGAGTTTGTACTTAACCGATTTACTCGATGCTATTAATATCCCAATGACCTATTTAATCTACCATCTAATAGGAAATCTTCTATTTATAAAAATGATATGAGAACAACCTTTAAGTCAGAGTAAATTTATGTAAGGAATTAAGTGTTTTGGTAGCCTCCTTAATTAATTCATGAATTAATTTTTACTTAAGGACGAGTAAGATTTAAGTTAGGGGGAGTTATAAGTGCATAAAAATTAGTAATAAGTGCATTAATTTATTGAACAAATTAACTTTGTTTATTTAAATTAATATTTTTATGCAATGTTTAATGAAAGAGACTTACAAATGTAAAGAGCATGATTTTTGGGATCCAACGGCATGAATGGCACCTAATTTGGAGTTCAGATGGCCCCGAAATGAGAAGTTGAATTTTTTGTTAAGAATTTGCACATTTTTTAAAGCATCGGTCCATTGTGAACCAATTGATTGGTCCATGAATCGCCAGCTGGTCCATGGCCGCCATTGCAGCTGGTCCAAGACTCCTACCCATGGACCATAGGCCAAACCAAGATCCGAACTCGCCGGGGAAGATGCCGGAGATGATCTTCTAGTCGCCGGGACCCTTCATGCTTATCGGAGAGGCTGTTGATGGCCAGAAAAATCACAAGAATCACTGTTTTGGTCGTCTTCTTCTCCCATGGCCGTTCAAGCTTCCCAATGGCCAGTCTCCACCATCGTCTGATCCTTCTCCAAATGCTAGATCATCCCCCATCACCGGAAAATCCCAGCCTGTCGTCTCCGTGTTGCTGCAGTCCATCACCATTCCCTGTGGATCTAAGCATCACCTTCTTCCCATCTTCAACGCGTTGCCTCCCTGTTGTTGCCACCATTGCAGACCGTGGAGGATGGTTGGAGTTCCTTTCTTCACCGCGCCCCTGCCCGAGTACCGTTCCCTCAGCCGGAGTCATCATTCGTCATCATCATTGTTGGGGAATCCCGATCTAAGTACGAACCGAACACCGGTTCGACTGATCGAAGACCTTTCCTCCAAGCCAGCGACTTCAGACCTAGAAAGATCGGGCCGACCACGAGCAACCTAAGGCTCTCCACCGGCCTACAACACCCGGAGGCAAAATCTTCAGATTATGTCTTCGACCTTAACTGAAGACCAGGCTCCGAGCCGACTTTCGAAGATATACTCTTCGATTCCTGCCGATGACACGATCTCCGGCCCTTGGTAAACACCAAGTCCTCGACTCATGCAGAAGATAGGATCTCCAACCGAGGAGATCCGAAGACAGGGAAGTTCTCGGTTTAATTACAAAATCTTCCTTAACAGGGGAAATCTGAGGATGGGTCCACGATCCATCCTAGATAGGCAACAGTAACCAACGGTTACTATCGACTATCTCCATGCCATGATCATGGCATGCAACTCCAGCCGCCACGCCTCCGTTATGGCCAGAACCGCTCAATGACAACCCATGATTGCCAATCATGGGGAGAAATTAACTCCCCGTGATCACTGGGAGAAGAATGGATCCGCAGGCCGGGTGCCCTCTTATAAATGGCGATAAGAAGAAATGCTCGAGAGAGGTATGCATACTCTAAATCCAAAGAGCTTTCCTCTGCTTCTCGAGGATCTTCCCCATTCTGTGGCTGGGATCCGCCTTTGACTTAGGCATCGGAGTGTCCCCCGTCGGAATGACTCCGGCAAGGGACCTGTTTTGCAGGTGAACAAGGGAGCGGTCCTGTGGTGCTGCAGCTCCGACCGGCCGTTACAGGGACTCCATGCCAACAGATTGGCATGCCAAGAAGGGGGGCAACACAGCACTCTTTAGGCTCCCTCTTGAATAAGGGGAAGGAAGAAGTTCCTGATGTCGAGAGAAAGACTCAGTCGTCTTCACAAGTCGAAGTCGCACACCATCCCAAGGGGGCGCACCCCCAGGGGAGAACGAAATCCCACCTCCTACAGTTGTCGTGGGGTTACAACAATTTGAAACCCTTATGAACCAGGTCACCAACCTTATAGCCATGGTTCAAGATTTCCAAAACAGAGCTATTCCTATGGGAAATCCACCGGCCACATCCAGACAAAGCTCTCGATCTTGAAGGAAGAGAGCCTCGCGGGAGGGTTATACACACCTCTCTCCCCGTTCTCGGCCCTCTCATGAAGGCCAAAGTTCAAGACTGCCTAAACCCGCCGATTCCCTACAGAAAGGGAAAAGTCCTAGGCAAACTCCCTCCCTCTCCTCCAAAGACTCTACTCCCGCAGAGAGGGCGTCGAAGCAGACTCTCGATTATGACAGGAGATTCAGGGCCATTGAATCGAAAATGATGAGGGCACGGGAGTAGAGGATGTGGTATCTAAAGGATCCCGACGACTTGATAGTAGGTGATCTACGCCCACCCTATTCTGACCGTATCATGGTCGAAGTTATTCTTTGGCACCTCAGGGTTCCCCAGATGGAACCCTATGATGGTACCTCCGATCCCTTCGACCATTTGGGTAGTTTCAAGGCCCATATGATGATCCATGGAGCTTTGAACATGATGTACTGCCTTGCATTCCCGACTACCTTAAAGAAAGCTGCTCGAATGTGGTACTCGAGCCTGCGCCCAGGTACCATCGATTCTTTTTCGAGTTAGAGAAATTATTTGTCTTGCATTTCAGGACCTGTCGCAAGACTCCTCGAAATACGGACGCACTGTTCCTCCTTCACCATAATGAAGGAGAAAGCCTGCGAGACTACATCTCCAGGTTTAATACAGCCACACTCAAGATCCCCGATCTCAACGAGCATGTGGCCATGTTTGCACTAAAGAAGGGACTTCGTACATCCAGGCTTAACTTTTTCCTGGATAGGAAGTTTTCCAAAAGCTATGCTGAGCTCTTGTCGAGGGCTTAGAAATACGCCGATGCTGAAGAGTAGGTAGCCAACCGACGACTGATTGAAGGGAAGCCCCCTTCAAAAAAGAAGAACAACAGGGGACAAGGTCCTCCAATCTCCAATAATAATAATAGCAAATACACTGACCGTCGAAGAAGTCCTTCCAGGCCCAGAGCATCAGGAGGAAGATTCAACTCCTACACCCCCCTCAACCTTCCTCAAGAAAGATCCTCATGGAGATAGAGAAAGAAAACTATTTCCAGCAGCCCCATCCCATGAAGGCTTCATCTTCCATAAGGAACAGGAACAAATACTGCCGATTCCACCGGGACCACGTCCACAATACTGAAGAGTACATCCAACTGAAGGATGCGATTGAGGATCTCATCAAGAGAGGGTATTTGGGGTGGTACATTGGTCCTCAAGGACCTCGATCGGAAGCTACCGTTCTCCAGCCACCTCCTGAAGAGGTCAAACTACTGAATCAAAGGCCCACCAATGGAGGAGTAGGGATGATACACCGGCCTATCGACTGGAGGAGGGATGAGGATGACGTCCCAAAGCGACTCAAGGACAACAACACTATTTTCTTCTCTAATGATGACCTTAAGGGAGTTCGGCTCCCGAATGATGATCTTCTTGTAATCTCAGCCGTTGTGGCCAACTATGATGTGCAGCGAATCCTTGTTGATAATGGAAGTTTGACTGATGTCTTGATTTACAATGCATTATCTAAAATGTATTTGCCTAGACATCAGCTATGGAGATCCCCCATACTGCTCACTGGCTTCGGGGGTAATCAAGTTTATGCCGAGGGAAAAATAGTGTTGCTTATGACCCTTGGCACTGAACCTCGACAAAAGACACTGCCGATCAATTTCATGGTAGTCTGGACCCCCTCAGCCTACAACATCATTCTGGGGCTGCTCGCCTGGAACAAGTTTCAAACCGTAATGTCCTCTCATTATCTCCTGGTACACTTCCCCACCAGGAATGGTGTCGGTGAAGTTAGAGGAGATCAAAGAGCAGCGCAACAGTGTTTGATGATCCAAGACAAGCACTTCAACGATTCTGCAACCCCGGATCAGCTGGATCCAAGGGATACAACTACAGGCTCTAGTGAACCCATGGAAAGAATTGTCCTAGTACCTTTGATAAAGGAAGACCCCACCAGAGTTATGCAGATCGGGAGTACGCTTGACGAGGAAACCAGAACGGGGCTGATCCATTTCCTCAGGGACAACGTCGATGTCTTTGCCTGGTTGGCTTCGGACATGCCGGGAATTCCTGCCGAAGTAATCACTCATCGGCTAGAAGTTACCCCAGGGTATAAACCAGTCTGGCAGAAGAAAAGAAGCTTTGCTCCTGGAAGACAGAAAGCCATGGACGAAGAAGTAGGCAAAATCCTTAAAGCAGGATTCATCTGAGAAGCCCACTACCTCGAATGGCTGGCCAATGTGGTAATGCTGAAGAAAGCCAACGGCAAGTGGAGGATCTACATCAATTACACAGACCTCAACAAGGCTTGCCCAAAAGATAGCTTCCCTCTCCCGAAGATTGATTAGCTGGTCGACGCCACTGCCGGCCACCAACTATTAAGCTTTATGGATGCTTTTTCTGGCTACAATCAAATCAGGATGGATCCCCAAGATGAAGAGAAGATGGCCTTCATCACCGACAAAGGTCTCTACTGCTACAAGATGATGCCATTCGGCCTCAAGAACATCGGGGTGACATTTTAAAGGCTAATCAACATGGTGTTCGAAAAGCAACTAGGAAGAAACATGGAGGCCTACGTTGATGACATGATCGTCAAATGCCTCTTTCGAAAGGATCACATCCAAGACTTGGAAGAATCATTCATTGCTCTATGACGCTACCGCATGAAGCTAAACCCGGTGAAGTATGCTTTCAGGGTCACTTCGGGTAAGTTCTTGGGCTTTCTTGTCACTAAACGGGGGATTGAGGCGAATCCTGAGAAAATCCAAGCCCTAAAGGATATGAGACATCCTTCTTGCAAAAAAGAAGTCCAGCAGCTAACAGGGAGAATTGCCTCCCTAAGCAGGTTCATTTCTTATTCAGCCGAGAAATGTCTTCCGTTCTTCAAGGTACTTCAACTGTCAAAGGGCTTTGAATGGTCCGAAAGTTGTCGCACTGCCTTTGAAGAACTAAAGAAGTACCTAAAAACTCCGCCTCTGCTCTCCAAACCTCAAGAAGGTGAAGTACTTTATATACCTCCTTGCTTCGGATAAAGTAATTAGTTCGGTCCTTGTCTGGAGAGATGAGGATGGATCCTACAAGCCGATCTACTACCTCAGCAAGGTCCTACATTATGCTGAAACATAGTACGTGAGGATGCAAAAGTTGATCTACTCTTTGGTGATCATAGCAAAGTGACTACGACCGTACTTCATGCCCACGCCATCGTGGTACTGACTGATCAGCCCCTCAAGGCCGTTCTCTGATCTCCAGATACCTCAGGAAGGATTGCCAAGTGGGCTATAAAGTTGAGCAAATTCGACATCAGCTTTCAGCCCCGATTGGCTATGAAGGCCCAGGTGCTTTCTGATTTCTTGGCTGAATGCACCTGGAGGTCCGAAGATGAAGTACCCTCAACAAAAAATGAAGTTCCAAAGGAGACAAAGTTTGTTTGAGTGCTCCATGTGGACGGATCTTCCAATGATACTGGATGTGGAGTTGGTCTCATGCTAGCCGAACTTGACGGCCACACCATAGAGTACGCACTTCGGTTCTCCTTCCATGCTTTTAACAACCAAGCTGATTACGAAGCCTTGCTCGCCGGACTTCAGATCGCCAAAAGTTTAGGAGTTCAACAACTCCGGGCCTTCTCAGACTCCCAATTGGTTGTGAATCTTGTAAAGGGAGAATATGAAGCCAGGGATCCAATTATGATGCAGTACTTGGAGAAGGTACGAGCCTTATCCTCTCAATTGGAGCATTTTGAGATTATCCATGTCCCTCGATCAAAGAATTCTCGGGTAGATGCATTGTCACGACTGGCCACTATGACACCAGAATCCCTCGGGCGTACCTTTGTTGAACATCTTGAAACTCCAAGTGTAGCCGAAGAGGCTATGGAGGTGTGCCAGATCAACGCCGAGCCAAGCTGGATGGATCACATCATCAAGTTCCTAAATGAGGGCATGCTACCAGAAGACAAGGTAGAGGCCAAGAAGATCTGCTAGATGGCATCCTAGTATGTCATCTTAGATGAAACCCTCTACAAGAGATCATTTTTCCAATCGCTGCTAAAGTGCTTGGGACCGATGGTTGAGGATTATGCCCTGAGAGAGGTCCACGAGGGCATATGTGGAGATCACCTCGGGGGTAGGTCTTTGGCATACAAGATCATTCGACAGGGATATTATTGGCCCTCCATCCAGAAGGACTCGGCTGACTTTGTGCGAAGGTGTGACTAGTGCCAAAGGTACGCCAATGTTCATAGGCAACCTGCGAGTCACTTGACTCAACTGACAGCTCCTTGGCCTTTTGCCCAATGGGGAATGGATATTCTTGGCCCATTCCCATCGGTTTCTGAACAAAGGAAGTTCCTCCTTATGGCCATCACCTATTTCATAAAGTGGGTAGAAGCCGAACCATTGGCCCAGATCACGGAAGGCGAGGTAGAGAATTTTATAAAAAATTCCATCATATTCCGGTTTGGCATCCCACATGTCATAATCATGGACAATGGGAGACAGTTCGACAATCTGAAGTTCAAAGACTTCTGTGTTTGGTATCATGTTTAGCATCGACTGACCTCCGTTGTCCACCCACAGTCCAACGGAGAAGCAGAAGCAACTAATCGGACCATTCTCCATGGTCTAAAGACGAGGTTGAACGCCGCCAAAGGACTTTGGGCCGAAGAGCTAACCTCCATTCTCTGGGCATTCCGAACTATCCCAAGAATGGCCACTGGCAAATCTCCGTTCAACCTAGCATATGGTACCGAAGCCGTACTACCTATTAAAGTCTCCCTGCAATCCCTGAGAATTGACAACTACGAAGAGCCTGGGAACTCCGATCGTAGAAGGATCAACCTGGACTTGCTGCCAAGCACCAGACTTCAGGCCTAGATAAGAATGGTGGTGTACCAATGAAAGGTCACCAAATACTATAACTCAAGAGTGAAGGAGCAGATTTTCCTGGTGTGGTATGCATGATGAGGATGCAATCATGTGACTCTAAAGGAGATTAACCAAAATTTAACTAGCAATTCTTACTTGCATATGAGTGATTCAACATATAAGATCAAGGAGATCTAAATAAGAAACCCTAAATGCTTATACCTAAACCCAGCTAGGAGGACTATCAAAATATTAAAGAAATAGGACAAGATTAGAATTCGCACACAAGTCAAGCTAGCCCTATTTAATGATCCCGATCTTAAAAGACTAGGAGTTCAAGCATTGAAATCTCAAGCACAAGAGATTCGCTCTTAAGGTTCTCAAATGAAAGATCATACCACATAAGATGGGCCATCTAACTTTCTGGTTTGTAGCAAGTAATCCTTCCTCCTGGATCTGGAACCTAGAGAACCCTGCAACAAAGAAACCAAGATGATTAGAAGCTTAATTAGAAATGAGAAGATTGATGGAACTCAAAGGAGAGTTTGTTGGAAATGATCCTTGGCGCCATGGTGGAAGCTTGTGTTGGTGCTGATCTTCTTCTTGTGAGGATGTCCTTAATTCGCCTTGAAGGAAGAGGATTGCTTGGAAGATGAAGAGTAAAGAGAAGGGTTAGGGAGAAGAAATGATGGAGGAGAGGAAGAGGTTCACTTAGGCACAAAGATCCACATAGGTACATAGAAACACATAGAGAATTTCTGAAAATTTGTATTCATTCATCAATTTTCTTTACAAGGGCGTCCAAGGCTTTAAATAAAGCCTCACAAATTTTGAAATTTCAAATCCCCAAACAAGTGGAGTAATATAAGGGAGAGGGCTGATTTTCTTGCTTGAAATCCTCCTTGGCCAACTTCCTTGAATTTGAACTTGGGATGGCGCCCTCTTGTGGTGAGGTGGCATGTGGTCCCCTCTTGACATGGCATGTGGTCCCAAGTTGAGGTGTCGCAAGTGATGTGGCATGTGGTCCCCAATTGAGTTGGATTTGGTCTTGATTTGGGGTATACATTGTGAGTCTTCTTTAGGCTTGATGCTAGTTGACCCATTTGGATTGGACTAAGACTAGACCCGACATGGACTCGACTTACATGATTATTTTGGACTCAAAAAAAAGATTACAGGACCCAACATGGACTTGACTTACATGATTCTTTTGGACTCAAAATAAAGAAAGGTTACCGGACTCTCTAGTCCAACCATAAAGATTCGGAATGGGCTTGAATTGGTTGGAGTCTCTTTCTGATTCTGGTGCCCGCACCAATTCTCCCCGGTGGGAGGAACTTGACCCTGTCGAGTGATAAGTTTCTAATATATCCAGGTCGATTTGTTGTAGGTCCTCTTTGGTGATCCAGGAATCTTCAGATTCAGGACGTCCTTGCCATCGAACCAGATAGCGTTGGTAGCCCTTATTTCTAGTAGTGATGATCTGGTCATTCAAGATCCATTCAATTCTTTCCTTTCGCTCAGGAATATTTGGTGGTGGACACTCACCAAAAGGTTCATCCGGTATCAATGCAGGTTCCTTGTATTCTTTCAGATCGGAAACATTAAATGTAGAACTAATGCCATAACTAGGTGGTAAGTCTACTACATAAGCATTAGGTCCAATTTTCTTTATTATTTTGAAGGGTCCGGCTCCTCGGGCATGGAGTTTCTTCATAGTTCCCGGAGGAAACCTTTCTGGTTTAAGCCTAATCATTACAGAGTCTCCTTCATTAAATTCCTTTAACCGTTTATGTGAATTAGCCATATGCCTATAGATTTCATTGCTTGTTTGAATCTTCTGACTAATCTCCTTGTGCAAACCCTTATTAACATGCTGTGCATATGACTCAGCAGACTCAGATATTCGTGTATGTACTGGTAATGGAATTAGGTCTAAAGGTTTCCTAGGTCTGTATCCATGGACCACTTCGAATGGACTTTTCCCAATAGACCTATTAATCGAATTGTTGTAGGCAAATTCAGCGCGAGGAAGTAGTAAGTCCCAGTTTCCTAGGTTGTCGCCGACTAAACATCTTAAGAGATTTCCTAAGCTTCGGTTTACTACTTCAGTTTGGCCATTGGTTTGAGGATGATAGGTCGTAGAGAATTTCAGCTTAGTACCTAACATGTGCCAGAGGGTTTTCCAGAAGTAGCTAGTGAACTTGACATCTCTATCTGACACAATGGTCTTGGGTAAACCATGAAGCTTAACCACCTGATCTAAGAAAAGCTTGGCCACTTTCGAAGCGTCTAAAGTTTGAGAACACGGGATGAAGTGCGCCATTTTGGAGAAACGATCGACAACCACAAAAACAGAGTCATGTTTCCTAGAAGTTTTAGGTAGACCTACCACAAAATCCATACTGATATCTTGCCATGGACCATCAGGGATAGGTAAGGGCGTGTACAGACCGGTGTTCTGTCTTTGCTGTTTTGCAACAGCACAGGTCCGACACTCAGCTACGATCTGGGCAACGTTTTTTTTAAGACCAGGCCAAAAAAATTGTTCTTCCATTGCTAGGATGGTTTTGTTCCTGCCAAAATGTCCTGCTAAACCTCCAGCATGGACTTCCTAGATCAGAAATTTCCTAACAGAGGTCTTGGGAATACACAACTGATTTCCTTTGAAAGGTATCCATCTAACAGTGTATAATCACTAGGCTCACTAGATGGTCTTTGTTGGAGGGATTAATAGATGTGACCAAAATCAGGACATGTGGGATATTCATCTTTCAATCTATCGAACCCTACTACTTCAGTGCTCATAGAGGTTAACAACATAGAACGGCGGCTCAACGCATCAGCAACCCTATTTTCAGTACCGGCACGATGTTTCAAAACGAACGTGTAAGCTTGTATGAATTCTACCCATTTTCTGTGCCTAGGGTTTAATTTCTTTTGAGAACTAAGGAACCTAAGAGCTTCATGATCAGAGAACAGGACAAACTCGTGGGGTAGAAGATAATGCCTCCAATATCGTAGAGCTTGAACTACAGCATACAGTTCCTTATCATACGTGGAATACCTTAGTCTCGCCTCATTTAACTTTTCACTGAAGTATGCTACTGGGTGATTCTCTTGACTCAAGACACCTCCAATTCCGACCCCAGAAGCATCACAAGCAACCTCAAACACCTTGGTAAAATCGGGTAACCTTAAGACAGGTGCTTGTGTCATTTTCTCCTTAATTGTTAGGAAGGCCTTACCTGCTGCTTTAGTCCACTCGAAATTTCCCTTCCTAATACAATCAGTGATTGGAGCCACTATCGTACTAAACCCTCTAATGAATCTCCTATAGAAGGTGGCTAAACCGTGGAAACTACGGACATCATGGATATTCTTGGGTACAGGCCACTCTACTATTGACTTAATTTTTGCAGGGTCAGCAGACACCCTTCAGATGTGACTACGAATCCTAGAAAGATAACTCTATTTGTCAGGAAATCACACTTCTTGATATTGGCATAGAGACTATCTTTTCTTAGGACTTGACAAACTTGCTTCAGGTGGATTAAGTGGTCTGCCTTTGTTTTGCTATATATAAGTATATCATCAAAATAGACCACTACAAATCTTCCGATAAAAACCTTTAACACATGATTCATTATTCTCATAAAAGTGCTGGGTGCATTGGACAGACCGAACGGCATGACTAACCACTCATATAATCCATCTTTAGTCTTAAAAGCGGTCTTCTATTCGTCTCCAGGCCTAACCCTAACCTGGTGATAGCCACTTTTTAGGTCTATCATGGAAAAAATTGTCGATCCAGCTATCATATCTAACATGTCGTCTAATCTTGGGATTGGGAATCTATACTTTACAGTGATCTTATTAATGGCATGGCTATCTATACACATCCTCCAGGTGCCATCTTTTTTAGGGGTCAGCAGAGCAGGGACTGCACATGGACTTAAGCTTTCCTTAATAAACCCCTTCCTAAGAAGTTCACCCACTTGCCTTTGCAGTTCCTGGTGTTCAGTTGGGTTCATCCTATAGTGAGGCAAATTAGGTAAAGTCGCTCCAGGGATTAAATCTATTGCGTGTTGTATGTCTCTTAAAGGTGGGAGGTAATCGGGGAGATCTTTTGGAAACACATCCTCAAATTCTTTCAATAATTGGACCACCTCTTGAGGGTGTTCTACAGGGCTGTGGTCCTTAATTTCCTTAGCAGCTACTAACCAAATAGGTGCTCCTTCCATGATATCTTGCTCTAATTCATTTGCACCTATTAAATTTAATCCAGTCTTCTTATCTTTCAAGCTGCTAGCTCCTCTCTTGACATTATCCTTAGGCTAGGTTGGATGAATGACAATTTTCTTGCCATTGAAATTGAAAGCACAGGAGTTTGATCGACCAAAGATGGTCACATCATGATCAAACAGCCATGGCCTGCCTAAGATGATGCTACTTACCCCCATAGGAAGCACATCACACCAGATCTTTTCCTGATAGGATTGAAGCTGGACTTGAACCTGACATCTTGACTTGATTGGTATAGAAGTGGAATCGATCCAGGACACCTTATATGGATTGGGATGTGGTACAACGGGTAATCCTAGACTTTTGGCTGCATTAGTGGAAATGGCGTTGACACAGCTTCCACTATCGATGACGATCTTATAGACCTTTTCTCCTATCTTAACAAATGTGTGTAGGATGCTAGTTCTATGCCAGTCTTCTTGCTCCTTGGTCTGTGTCATGATACGTTTCACAACTCCTAGCAAATCTGATGAGTCTATGTTCTCTTCATCTCCTTCATACTCATCAGCCAAGCAATCCCCTGCTTCATAAACCTCCTCTTCATCATTCTCCAGGGGTTCTGATTCACCTTCTTCTGCCTCCCCTATATGTAAAGCTCTAGAGGGACATTGGCTCACGAAATGACCTGGTTTACGACACTTATAGCAGACTCGCTCCCTCTCACCTCGAACTTTAGGGCTCTTTCCTTTGTCTTCTCTAGGAATTGGGGGAATGGCAGGGTTGTGCCTAGGGGTTGGATTCGAGCTGGATCTTGGTCTATTGGTTGTACCAGGGACTAAACTAGGCCTGCTAACAGGAGGGTTAAACCTAATAGGTTCAGGTCATCTAAATGTAGCTCTCCTTTGAAACCTCTCATAGTCCGTGGCAACTTGGTATGCCTGATCTAAATCATGGACTTCCCTTAAAAATAGTTCCCCTTTATATCATCATTCAACCCTGATCTAAACCTTGATAAAGTGGCTGCTTCAGACTCGACTACGTTGCATCGTATCACAAACTCATCAAATTTAGCAACGTATTCAGAAACGGTCTTGTTACCCTGTGGCAATCGTTGCCACTGATCTAATAACCTTTGCTGATAAGACATAGGCAGATATTTCTCTCTAAGTTTCCTCTTCATATCTCTTCATGTTGCTATAGGTAGATCTCCCCTTTGCCTTGATATGCGTTCCACGTTTCCCCAATATAATCGAGCCTGACGAACTAGTCTGATTTTGGCAAACTTAAATCTTCTCTCTTCAGACATATCATACCAGTCAAAATACTGGTCCATGTCAGCCTCCCAGTCTGTGTACACCTTAGGATCTAAGCTTCCCTCAAAGGTTGGTGCATCTAGACGGATGTTCCTTAAGGCCCGATCATCCTGATCAAAAGTATCATAGTGAGGCCTTCTAGGAGGTGGCTATGGAGTATGATCAACATAATCATGATGCGGTCTTCTTTGAATTGGGTCAGGTGTATGTTCCTGTCGTTGGGCTCTAGGATGAACTGAAGGTAATCTGGGTGAAGGTGGTTCAGTTGGGGTCAACCTAGCTTCTTCTAGGATTCCTACCCTTTCCTCGAACTGACCAAATTTAGCATCCAAACGGTCCATCTTCTCGATCATAGTTCTTATAAGGCTTTCCATACTAGTATCCATGGATGAACTAGGTTGGGCTTGTGAAGGGTGGTAAGGTGTTCCTGACCTAGTTGTCATGCAAACAATTAGACTCAGACCCGAACTACGAGTTTTCTAAACTGGTTAGTCCAAATAAACTGAGTTGACTAGATACAATCAAATCAACAGCTACTCTCTTCCACTGGCCAGTCAGGAGGTGGGTCTATGGGAGGTTCCCCCAGCTTTCACTGGGTCCTAATTAAAAACCACAAGAACCGCTTAGGCTTGAGCCACTTAACCTCTATCCTTGACACCAGCTTTCAATAATAGATGAAGAAATGGGTTGCACAAGCTTTCCCAATTGAATTGAACTGGACCTAGAGTTCCAAGCTAGTTGCCTAATCAAGGTGGCAAGCTAGATTGTAGTAACTCTATACTTGGCTAGGTTTTAGAACAAGGGGAGTGTGAGATCCTGTCTTTGGCCTACCTAGGCCCGGTGGAATTAGCCCGATAGACAGATCAGCACCCAAGCCCTTAGTCCCAATTCTACACACCAAGTAATAGGGCACACACAAGACTAGTTGACACAATGAGTTGACAATAACCCGGGCTCGACCAAATTGATATTCCTAACCCACTAGGGCAATTAATGTCTAATCTATTTTAGTTAGGGATTGGGTCGATATGCAATTTGGTGATTTTTGGGCTAGGGACAGGTGATGAAATCCTGACCCTATGTCAATTTCGTGCCCTTAATTTGATTTGTCATGAGATGCATGCAAATTTCAAATTTCAGGTGCAGAAGTAGTGTGTTGCAGTTTAAAAGTGGTGTTGATAAGTGCAGAAAAAAATGTCAGAAAAATCTAAAAAAATCACAGAAAACTCCTAACTTCTAGATGACATACCAGATGAAACGAAAATTCAAAATAAAATCTGTACTATTCTAGGCAGATTCTGAAATCAAGATAATGAAAAGGAACAGAACAGAACAGAAACCCTAATAACACTGATGGACTGCAGAAATTTTCATTTTTTTTGTAAATTTTTTCTTAGATTGAAATTAAAACGGTGATAATAACTTAAAATGGAATAGGAAAAAAAATATTCCAATGAGGAATGTGATACATGCCTTTGGAGTTGCAGGCGGATTACAGTCAGCCTACAGAAAATACAGCAAGCAGAAAAACAGAACGTGCCCAATGCAAAATTCACAAATGAAATCTAAGAAGTCCTTTGGCTTTCTTTTTCACGGGTCAATCACAATGACACCCCGACACGCCTTAGGAGATTCCCGTGGAATGGGAAGAGAGGGTGTTTAAACCCTACTTTCTCCTAAGACCGGACGGCCTGGTAACGCCCCCGATCCAAGTACTTTAAGGACTTAATGCTATGCAATCAGGAACTTATTCTACCATGCTCTGATACCAAGATTGGTGTGTCATGCATGATGAGGATGCAATCATGTGACTCTAAAGGAGATTAACCAAAATTTAACTAGCAATTCTTACTTGCATATGAGTGATTCAACATATAAGATCAAGGAGATCTAAATAAGAAACCCTAAATGCTTATACTTAAACCCAGCTAGGAGGACTATCAAAATATTAAAGAAATAGGATAAGATTAGAATTCGCACACAAGTCAAGCTAGCCCTATTTTATGATCCTGATCTTAAAAGACTAGGAGTTCAAGCATTGAAATCTCAAGCACAAGGGATTCGCTCTTAAGGTTCTCAAATGAAAGATCATACCACATAAGATGGGCCATCTAACTTTCTGGTTTGTAGCAAGTAATCCTTCCTCCTGGATCTGGAACCTAGAGAACCCTGCAACAAAGAAACCAAGATGATTAGAAGCTTAATTAGAAATGAGAAGATTGATGGAACTCAAAGGAGAGTTTGTTGGAAATGATCCATGGCGCCATGGTGGAAGCTTGTGTTGGTGTTGATCTTCTTCTTGTGAGGATGTCCTTAATTCGCCTTGAAGGAAGAGGATTGCTTGGAAGATGAAGAGTAAAGAGAAGGGTTAGGGAGAAAAAATGATGGAGGAGAGGAAGAGGTTCACTTAGGCACAAAGATCCACATAGGGACATAGAAACACATAGAGAATTTCTGAAAATTTGTATTCATTCATCAATTTTTTTTACAAGGGGCGTCCAAGGCTTTAAATAAAGCCTCACAAATTTTGAAATTTCAAATCCCCAAACAAGTGGAGTAATATAAGGGGAGAGGGCTAATTTTCTTGCTTGAAATCCTCCTTGGCCAACTTCCTTGAATTTGAACTTGGGATGGCGCCCTCTTGTGGTGAGGTGGCATGTGAGGTGGCATGTGGTCCCCTCTTGACGTGGCATGTGGTCCAAAGTTGAGGTGTCACAAGTGATGTGGCATGTGGTCCCCAATTGAGTTGGCTTTGGTCTTGATTTGGGGTATACATTGTGAGTCTTCTTTAGCCTTGATGCTAGTTGACCCATTTGGATTGGACTAAGACTAGACCCGACATGGACTCAACTTACATGATTATTTTGGACTCAAAAGAAAGATTACAGGACCCAACATGGACTCGACTTACATGATTCTTTTGGACTCAAAATAAAGAAAGGTTACCGGACTCTCTAGTCCAACCATAAAGATTCGGAATGGGCTTGAATTGGTTGGAGTCTCTTTCTGATTCTAGTGCCCGCACCATTTTCGCACAGGAGACATGGTGTTGCGAAGGGCAGAAGTATCCAAGCCAACAGAACAGGATAAACTCTCCCCCAACTGGGAAGGTCCATATCGAGTCGAAGAAGTCATTCGACCATGAGCATATCGACTCAAGACTCTGGATGGGAAGTCTTTGTCCCGACCATGGAATGTACAAAACCTTCGCAAATATTATCAATAAATAAGTTCCTAAATTTCCTGTGCAAATGTGCTCAACACTACTCTACTCAGAAAGGCTTATTGCATCGACTGAATGACAATAGCCTAAGTAGCCCGATCTGAGAAATCGGTCAACTACGCAAAGGAGAGTCTGATCCACTCACCTTATTGGTATGCCCGACGAGCACAACGGATGGCCTAGTCAGGCCACCAAAAAGATCGAAGGTGCAGGGATAGTTTTCGTAACCTACCCTACGGTAAACCCGAAGACATGCCATGGCAGGCCTAAACAGCCTACCTTGATCACAACAGGAGTGCACAGGGATGGTGCAAACACCCTACCCTACGGTAAATCCGAAAATGTGCCTAAAAGGACCAATATCATCCTTCCTATCGGCAACAAACATCTCTAGAGCGATCCAGCCAACCTCACATCCTCCCTATAGACCACAAATGGTCCGAGGAATCTACGCTCTAGACATGACAAAATGCAACACATCGCAAGAGACACATGGGAGGATGTAAGAGAAAGATATTTCATTTCTTTCTTGATTTTTACATAAAAAAAAAGAAAGAAACTCTCAAAGAGAGGACAAAAAAAAAAAGATAGTAGTAGAAGGATTGTTGAAAACATTTCAATAACCTCCCGCCGGCTTTTTCCTGTACCGGCGGGGGGAGCTTTGAAGGAACGATGAGGGGGCCTCGGGGTTCTCATCCAGACCAGAATCCGACCCCTCATCGGAGTCGGAATCAAACTCATGTCTGACAAAGGGAACAAAGGGCTTGATATTGTCCAGGCCCTTCAAGTCATAAAACTTGAAGGCCTTCTCCTTGCACTCCCGGAACCCCTAATGGTAGGAGTCCAGAGCCGCCTCGGCGACCTCCTCCATGAAGGCAGCGGACGCTTTGAAGTCTGAGACAGCGTTCGCTGCCTTTTTCTTAGCCTCCTCCACCTCCGCGACTGCCGTTGTGACATGGGCCCTGGCCTCCTTCAGTTGAGCCTCCAACATACGGACCTTCTTCTCCAGACTGTCCACGAGTGGCTCATCCTCATCTCCCTGTTTGAAGAACCCCGGACTCCTCTTCCTCTTAGGATCAACGGCCCTCCTCTTCGCCGCCCGACGAAGCTCGGAGGTGCTGAACCTCATTTTCAACTAAAGAAAGAAGTCTACGAGGATGGTGACCATTGGCAGCAGAAGGCAAGGTCCTATTTATAGAAAGCCTGCACCCATGACCGACTGTGGGGAAATGTACTCCATGTCTTTTCCCAGCCGCATCAGAGAGCACCACGTGTCCAAGCGATGCTTCGAGAACTGGAAGGCCCTCGAGGGTCATTCTCGGAACAACAACTGTGGGCACTTCGAATCTGGAGGAATTCCCATCGTGCGACGGCAACATTAATGGCTCCTTTTTGGAAAAAAGAGACTTGGCAGCACACTAGGCACAAGAAATCGCGACTGTATGAATATCGATACATCGCATGGACAACGAGAATCGTAATTAAACTTCTCTAATCACCGGTCAATGGGGAGATGATGCTTGTCTACCCCAACAGACAAGTTTAATTATGAGTGGAAGGTGACACCGGCCTAATCAACCGTTGACGGTCTTCGGCAACAGAGTTCTAACCTATCCCAAAGTTTGTCTTCATCAACTACCAATCAAACGGCCTTCGGCCACAGCCGTTTGACCAAGCAGAAGAAGGGACAGTAAAACTTGTTCAAGCTACATCTAAAATCACAGCATAGCATATGCAGAAGAAGAAAAGCTACTTCAAAATCTGGAGTTGTCATACAAAAGCCATTGACAATACAAAAAAGAAAACATATCAAAGCCTACTCGGATTATTCAACATCAACAGGAGGAGACCCAACATCATAGGATTGAAGCAACTTGTTAACCTGCGCAGAAAGGATCTCATCGACTTGGGCTGGGACCGGAGAACCTTCACCTTGGACTCCACCAGCCTGGATCTCCTCTTGAACTGGGGTCAGAGCTGGAGCCACCCCCAGATCTTCGACTAAGGCAGAGGCCTCCTCACCTGGACATGGCACTTCTTCGGCCTCTTCTATGACTTCGACCTCTTCTTCGACCTCCTCTTCTTCTTCAGCTATGTTGAAGGGAGGGATACCAAAAAGATCAAGGTGGGGGAAGGCCCCCTTTACCTTGGAAAGTCCATCGCTAAAGCCATGCTGGTAGCCGTACAAGGATGCTTCATTCATTTCCACTTGGAATTGTGAAGACTTCCTAAAGTTCGCTACAACATCATCCACCTGCTTTCTCAGGGACACGGACTCTCTCTTGGCTGCTTCGGACTCCAGAACTGCCTCTTCGGCCCTCCCAGCAGCTTCCTCTGCTACCTTGGTCAAACTCTCTATCCTCTTTTCATTCTCCTTAACAGTTGCTCCAAGGAGTCAACTCGCTTTCTACTCTTCCTCCATCCTACACCTTGCTCCGCTATTATCAGATGGGCACTTTTTAGTTCACCCTTCAGCTCATGAATCTCGTCGTTCACCCAGACAAGACGATTCTCCATAGACTGCCTCAACTCTTCAGCTACTTCTCTTGCTGCCCTAGCAGTATGGAGATCCTCCTTGAGATCGTGGATGAGGCTGTCAACATTTCCCAGATCCTCCACCATAAAGGTAAGGTCATAGACCAACTGCATCAAAACTATGGAGTTATGGATCGAACAATTCTCAGGGCAAAGGAGATGGCAAGGACCATACCTGTTGCAGGGTGGAAAAAGCAGAATCAAACACCCTAGGAAGGTTCCGATTTCGGAGAACTACCAAGTTGTGAGGCAGCAATGTGCTCTTCAATGCTTGCCTGGCTACGGTGGGGACCAGTAGTCTCCCAGTAGGCGAAAGCTCCGAAGAATTCGTCGAACAGCTTCCAGCTAGGGAAGTGGTGCGGGCACCAGACTCAGAAGAAGACTTCAGGGCTCCATCTGGATCTCTGATTGACCTTGCCGGAAGAATTAGGGTTTTCTAGTTTTGTAATAAGGGTTGACTTGGTCAACTCAATTTAGTCTTGAGTCTGTATTTCCCTGCAATTTAAATTTTGTTGAGTCATGTTGACACAGTACAAGTCCTAGTAGTGGTCTAGGTCTTCTCCAGGTTGGTGCCACTTTTTTTTTTTCAGTCAAGTCAAGGTCCAGGGTGCCACATTTTTTCTCCCAGGCCCAAGCAAGTGGGCGCCAACTCCCAGCCACACGCCAGAGTCCAGGAGGCGCCACATCTCCATCCAGTGTCTTTGGTCCCTACACCACAAGAAGTAAGTTCCTTTTTTTTCTTGCACCACTTGGGAGAGAAATCCATCAAGATACCTCAATCCAAGGAGGAGCCAATTTCTTTTCAGATAAACCCAAGCCAGGATGGCAAGAATTTTTCTTGAAGAGAGGATCAAGGAGGTGCCCCACAATGTTCCATAAAAATCCAAGTTATAAAAGGGAAGAGAGCATGTCTTGGGGAGGAATTCAAGGAGGTTCCCAAAAGTTTCTAAAAGTGCTAAAGCCATGAAAGGAAGAAGCCTAAACTTGTGGAGCAAAACTAGGAGGTGTCCAAATGAGCCAAACCATGAAGGAAAATCCTTGATTCATGGAGAGATATTAGGAGACACCCCCATAACCTGCCATTTGGAGCTGATTTTCAAGTTTTCTTGGAGTTTTTGGGCTGCCCACTCATGGAATGAGTCTTGGGAAGAGAATTTGATGCCTAAAGTGTGAGTTAGTCCTATTAGTCCCACATGGAAAATATATAAAATTTTATGTCTTTGTTATGTCTATATATTCAACTCTATGTAACTCTTGAATTTAATGATGAATAAAATCAATTTCTGTGTGAGCAACTTTGTGTTTCTCTCTTCCGCACTTGTATTCAAGTGTTGAGCTCCATGAGGGAGTAAATCCGGGTTTCCTAGGAACCTTGAGGAGGTGTGAGATCTCCAACCCCAAAACCCTACCAAAACCCTAGGTTAGCCACTTCAATTCCAAACCCTAGCCGCCATCATCTTCTTCATTCCACCAATCATCCAAACCTAATCTACCTCATCATCTCCGGCCCCTCTCTTCCAAGTAGAGGCCGACCACCAGCATCCAGGTCCAGATCGGCTACTTCAAATACAGAGCAAATCCCAGAGGAAGTCAGATCAGCATCCAGGAGAATCAGGATTTCAGCAACATCAATTTTTTCAAGTTCTTCTTATCTGGTAAATCCTTTCTTTGAGTATCTGGTTCCTTGTTCTTCTTCTTTCCCAGATCCTGAGTTCAGGAGAAGCCAACTCTGCCAAAGGACCAGTATTGGAGGATCCATTACGAAGATATCTGAATCCGGGGATCCAACAATCTGCTCAAGAGAGTCCTTCTACTAAACTCTGTGAAGATCACTGCCTGGTCTGTAACCCTTCCCTTCTCTTTACTTCTGTCCTGTTGAAAGTTTAGAGCGAAACCCTAGGTCTGGAGTTTCTCAACCCCTAGTGATCCTTTACTTCTGAATTACTCTGATAACCTAGTTTCTTTAAATTGTGCTTTCAATTATTACATAGTTTCTTTCAATTTAGTTTAACTTTCCTTTGAGTCAAAGCCGATTTTTGAAAATAAAAAAAAAAGAAAGAAAGAATTAGTCTTGATTTACTTCCGCATCACATCATCTTTTTTGTTCTGCATCATTTTTGGTATCAGAGCTTTTGTTCTGCATCATTTTTGGTATCAGAGCCCTGTCTAGGGTTTCTGACTTACTTGCATGTTTTGAGTGTCTCTCTTTTTACTTTGTCTGCTCGAAGTAGACTCCCCAGGACGTCCGGTCCTAGGAACGAAGTGAGGTGCAAGCCTCCTCTTCCCATTCCATGGGGTGTTCCTAGGGCGTGTAGGGGATCCATTGGGTTACAACTTCGTAGCAGGAATTGTAAACGGGGGAAGCATTCTATTTTCAGTCTGTAACTATCCTATTGCAAGAATTGTTTCTCATTGCAGGTAATTCCAAATTATGTAATTTTTATTTTGCTGGAACCAGTATAATTGAAACTATTTTACATAATCTTACTGTAATTTATTATTTTCTATGAAATTTTGAGAGTTAAATTACAGCAATTCTATTTTTGTGTTTCTGCAATTCAATTTTTTTTTTTTTTTGAGTGATCATCTCCTAATTCATCTTAAGGTCAATTGAGCATCTAAGATAAGGGGAGGAGTTGATAACCTCTCCTTAGCCCAAAACCACCACCCATTCATTCGATCCTAAGCCTAATTTAAAATTTATTAGACTTAATTTGCCATAGTGGGCTAGGAACACCAACTGGTCAGGTCCAGCCTAGGGTTTAGTCAGTTTGTCTGGTTACTCTGTGTGTGCTTTGTACTCAGTGTCTAGAACGGTGATTCAGGGACTACATCTCGAAGGGCTTGTGTGCTGGTCTGCCTACCTGGCCAATCACTGATTGGTGTCTAGGATTGGCAATTAGGGACCTAACACTCCCTTACACCTGCCTGGCTGAGTCCCGAGTTACTACAGGCTAGCTTGCCACTCTGATTGGGCATCTAGTTTGGGCTCTAGGTCTAGTTAGCTCGTAGTCATTTCAGTCGAGTCTCATTTGGTGTGCTTGCTTGCATCATCATGTCCACCCGGAACGGAGTACCCTACCAACCTGGTCAAACCCAACCTGATTTAGAGGCCATGATTAGAACTCTTACCGAAAGTATGACCAAATTGAGTCAGGATATGACTGATACTGTTGCCTAGTTTAGAGACCGAGCCTAAGTACTTGAGGAGCCTAGGCACCGAAATTGGACCCCTGACTCAGAATTTGGTAGACCCCAACCTCACCCATACCCAGAGCCTAGGAGACCTTTATACAGGGATCCTGAACCTAATCATTGGAGGTTCGATCTAAGAGCCTATGACCATGATCTTGCCCCTGAGTCTAGCCCTAGAAGCCTATACCCATACTTGGTTGACTCAAAGAAGGGACCCGTTAGGAACACCGAACCTTATGCACCCACTTTTGATGGAAGATAAGAGACATATATTAAGTGGGAAGAACAAATGGATCGGTATTTTGAGTGCATTAACATATCGGAATTAGGACAAGTTAGGTTGGCCAAGACGAAGTTCACCAAACATGCTAGGTCGCATTGGTATGCTATTGAGCGTGAGTGTTATCAAAGAAAAGAGGAAATATATACTTGGAGAGATATGAGAAGTTAGTTGAGAGATAGGTACCTAAGTAGATCCTATGAGAAAAGACTTTTAGACCAATGGTACCAATTGCGACAAGGTAATAGGCCTGTGTCTAAATATATCGAGGACTTCCAGTGGTATGACATGAAATACAATACCATTGAGACTGAAGCTCAGATCACATCGAGGTTTAGGGTTGGGTTACACCCAGACATTTATAGGAAGCTATGCCTTGAAAGGACCAATAAGTTAGACCGAGCCTACCAAGAAGCCCAAGACTATGAGTGGTCTTTAAGATATAACCAATAAGTACTTTGGACTTAAAGCCAACCTCTACCAACTTGAGTCATGTTTCGATTGATCCGACATCCATAGTGAACCAGACTTTTGTTTGTCAATTCCCACTTATGTCACCTCTTGACCAGAAGGATAACACTGAGAAGGAGTTAGGCATGGCTATCCCAAAATTAGTTGACCCGACCAGAGCCATACTTAAAGAGAAATCAAAGGAGAATAGATTAGAAACTTTCAGTGAGATTGAGGAAGAAATATATGAGCCTGATATAAGTTTGATAGATGAATATGAAGAAGAAGAATTTGAGGATATCTCTCTCGATAATTCAATTAACCAACTCCTACCTAATAGGGTTATTAAGGGGACCCCTACCACTCAAGGAATTCAAGAGCTAACCCTAAGAGAAGACCCTTTTGAGGAAGTTCAGGAAGAGGAATTACACCAAATGAAAGTTTAAGTGAGAATACCCCTGAACTCATTGAGGAATCCAAAGAAGACCCCCTGAGTCAAATCTGGTAGAGAAGTGTGAAGAAGGAAGGGGTTCACAAGAATTGCCCATTGAGAAGGTCCAAGAACAAGAAAAAGATAGTAGCTTAGAGGACTTTTTAGATAAACATTCCAAAGACCTTCCTGATAACCTTCCACCTTCTAGGAGCACCCAGCCTATCCTAGAACTTGCACTTGTAGACCCTCCTAGAGCAAATCATGAGGTTTGGATGAGTGCACCTATAGAACAATGTCCTCATTTTAAGGTCATCCTGAATAACCAAAGTTTGTTTTGTTTCCGATAAGCCACCTCAAAACTCTGATTCTTATTTCCTACCCTTCCCTGAATCTTCTCATGTTTCTAGAGCTATGGGATTACACATTACTGAGATCTCTAGGTTGCAAGACTCCTTAGAACCTATTAGGTTTGCCACCTACTTCTGGAAGAACTTTTTTGCACCTACTAGGCATCCATAATAAGTTTTCATGCTCTGCATGCCCTCCTCCGACCCAAGGTCAAACCTAGAGAGCCTTAGTTTGTTAGGTTTAGACCTAGGGTTCCTTTGGAATAAAGTCCATTCTTTAGGAGTGCGTCGTCAGTCTAGTTTAGTTTTTCTTGACCCTTTACTAGGCTTTGGCTCAGATTTTGGTTTGATTGAGAGCACCAGGAATTGGGATTTGTATTTTGTCCAGGGCTGAAATTGCATTCAATGTTTCAATCAATAGGTCTATAGGCTAGAGTCCCTTTGAAATTGTTCATGGATACAAGCCTCACACACCACTTGATCTGATTTCACTATTAGCCCACACACACAAGTCTCTTGATGCACTTGCATAGCATGTAAAGGACTTGCATAAAGAAATTCATGCCAAAATAACTTTAAGTAATGTAACTTATAAGAAATTGGTTGATTCTCAAAGACGAGTCAAAACTTTTGTTTGGAGAGACTATGTAATGATTAGGTTAAGGCCTGAGCAGTTTTTTCCTGGATCCGTTAGAAAGTTACATGCTAAAGGAGCTGGACCATTTAGAGTAGTGAAGAGAGTAGGATCCAATGCCTATGTGCTCAAGTTGCCTCTAGAACTAGGCAATAGCTCTACTTTCAACATTATAGACTTAGTAGAGTATAGGGAGCCAGCTGTGATTCCTAGTAAGCCTTTAAAACCTAATCCTATTATTGAGAGTGATCCCGACCCTGTGTGTCCACCAACAAACTGGCTTGTGAGGAAAGAGCAGATTGAAAAGATCCTGGATGATCAGGTTATCTCTACTCGTAATCGAGGATACCAAAGATACCTGGTCCGCTGGCAAGGAAGGCCAGATTCTGATGACTCTTGGATCTCCCGAGAAGAATTACAAGAATTGGACCCAGACCTCTTGGAGAGATACCAGAGCTAGCTTGATCCATACTCGGCAGGGTCGAGTTCCTCCCACCCCGGGAGAATTGGTGCGGGCACCAGACTCAGAAGAAGACTTCAGGGCTCCATCTGGATCTCTGATTGACCTTGCCCGAAGAATTAGGGTTTTCTGGTTTTATAATAAGGGTTGACTTGGTCAACTCAATTTTAGTCTTTAGTCTGTATTTCCCTACAATTTAAATTTTGTTGAGTCATGTTGACACAGTACAAGTCCGAGTAGTGGTCTAGGTCTTCTCCAGGTTGGTGCCACTTTTTTTTTTCAGTCAAGTCAAGGTCCAGGGTGCCACATTTTTTCTCCCAGGCCCAAGCAAGTGGGCGCCAACTCCCAGCCACACGCCAGAGTCCAGGAGGTGCCATATCTCCATCCAGTGTCTTTGGTCCCTACACCACAAGAAGTAAGTTTCTTTTTTTTCTTGCACCACTTGGGAGAGAAATCCATCAAGATACCTCAATCCAAGGAGGAGCCAATTTCTTTCCAGATAAACCCAAGCCAGGATGGCAAGAATTTTTCTTGAAGAGAGGATCAAGGAGGTGCCCCACAATGTTCCATAAAAACCCAAGTTATAAAAGGGAAGAGAGCATGTCTTGGGGAGGAATTCAAAAAGGTTCCCAAAAGTTTCCAAAAGTGCCAAAGCCATGAAAGGAAGAAGCCTAAACTTGTGGAGCAAGACTAGGAGGTGTCCAAATGAGCCAACCATGAAGGGAAAATCCTTGATTCATGGAGAGATATTAGGAGACACCCCTATAACCTGCCATTTGGAGCTGATTTTCAAGTTTTCTTGGAGTTTTTGGGATGCCCACTCATGGAAGGAGTCTTGGGAAGAGAATTTGATGCCTAAAGTGTGAGTTAGTCCTATTAGTCCCACATGGAAAATGTATAAAACTTTATTTCTTTGTTATGTCTATATATTCAACTCTATGTAACTCTTGAATTTAATGATGAATGAAATCAATTTCTGTGTGAGCAACTTTGTGTTTCTCTCTTCCGCACTTGTATTCAAGTGTTGAGCTCCGTGATGGAGTAAATCCGGGTTTCCTAGGAACCTTGAGGAGGTGTGAGATCTCCAACCCCAAAACCCTACCAAAACCCTAGGTTAGCCACTTCAATTCCAAACCCTAGCCGCCATCATCTTCTTCATTCCACCAATCATCCAAACCCTAATCTACCTCATCATCTCGGCCCCTCTCTTCCAAGTAGTGGCCGACCACCAGTATCCAGGTCCAGATCGGCTACTTCAAATACAGAGCAAATCCCAGAGGAAGTCAGATCAGCATCCAGGAGAATCAGGATTTCAGCAACATCAATTTTTTCAAGTTCTTCTTATCTGGTAAATCCTTTCTTTGAGTATCTGGTTCCTTGTTCTTCTTCTTTCCCAGATCCTGAGTTCAAGAGAAGCCAACTCTGCCAAAGGACCAGTATTGGAGGATCCATTACGAAGATATCTGAATCCGGGGATCCAACAATCTGCTCAAGAGAGTCCTTCCACTAAACTCTGTGAAGATCACTGCCTGGTCGTAACCTTCTCTTCTCTTTACTTCTGTCCTGTTGAAAGTTCAGAGCGAAACCCTAGGTCTGGGAGTTTCTCAACCCCAGCGATCCTTTACTTCTGAATTACTCTGATAACCTAGTTTCTTTAAATTGTGCTTTCAATTATTACATAGTTTCTTTCAATTTAGTTTAACTTTCCTTTGAGTCAAAGTCGATTTCTGAAAATAAAAAAAAAAGAAAGAAAGAATTAGTCTTGATTTACTTCCGCATCGCATCATCATTTTTTGTCTGCATCAGGAAGCCCCACGAGCGAACTCTCCCTCGACTTGCCGTGCTTTGCCCCTATCAACCACAGGGGGGCAAGGTGATGGCACATTCGCCGCCTGAGGCAGACTCCCCATTATGCGAACCGAGGAGGTAACCGCCAATGGAATTTTGACTGAAAAAGATCTTGTTGGGGCTCCTTCTGTGGGTACCACATCTTCCCCTGAGGTTCCCCGGGAAGATGAGGTGCTCCGGTCCCCCTCAGGACCATCTCTTCGGGCCTTCTTCTGAACTGCCAACCTTGTGAGAGGGGCTTGAGCTACCCTCTTCTCAGAAGTCTGACGGAGCCAGCTCACACCAGGCTTCATTCCGCAACCTACAAGCAGAAGAGTTTCTTTAAGTCGACTAAGTTACAACAAAATCAGGAGAAAGGGGGGTAGAAATCTCCGCCACTATACCTAACACGGAGAACTTGCTAATTCCTGCAAGATAGAGATTTTTCTCCTCCAACCACTCACGGATAGGGGCAACTTCCAAATTAATCAGAAGATCATAATCCAACTGGTCAGCCACCAAGACCTTCTTCCCATCATTGGGGTTAAACGAGGCTTCTTCCAAACATTGTCGAAGCCCCATGGATCAATGGACAGTACAAACACAAAAATAGGTTTCCCCACCCATGGATGGTGCTAGGCATGTCCTTGATAACCTTACGGCCCGGTCGGGGGCTGATCACCCACCATCCATTGTTATGGAAATCCCTCTTGAGTACAAAAAGGACAGTGAATAAGTTGGTCCTAGGTTCTATGTTTGCGATTCTACACAGGACCAGAAACCTGCAGATGTTCTAGATGCTGTTCGGGGTCAACTACGCCAGCGCCACTTGGTATAGATGAAAGATTTTGATGAAGAAAGAGTGCAGGGGAAATCGAAGTCCAGCCTTCAGATGATCCTTGTACATGGCTAAGCATCCGGGGGGAGGTTAATTCACCCGTTCCCCAGAAGCGGGGAGGACGAAAGGGAATCCCTCAGGAACATGATAGCGTTCCCAAAGAAGGGCCATCTTCTCCTAAGAAATCGAGCTAGAGACCGACTTCGAACCTACTACATCATCGAACCCTAAGGGCCCAACTTGTCCCCCCTGACTTTCTATTGTTTCTTTCATGATAAAAGAATGAAACAAAAAGGTAGAAGAAATATTCTACCTGCTAAATAGACTGGTAGACAAAAATAGGGAAGGCTGAGCGAAGAATGAGACGAGGTTGAAGAAGCTTCTTTAGCCGGACCTTCTCTCTTCCCAAAAGGAAACCAAGGGCCTCTGATGTCCCACCAGGTTGATTTGACAAAGGGTTACCCAAAGAAGTAACCCATCTTGAACCAGCAACTGGGATGAAGCGTATCCATCATCCAACGGGCAAGGAGAAGCTGCCACAACCACCCAAATCTCAACTGAAAGATTGGCTGGACCACCATGAAACAGGAAAGGAAGAGATGGCTCCAGGGCTGCTCACTCTTTTCTTCCCCCCTAACCAAGGAGTGACAGCAATCCACCACCCGATTCCCAAATCAACTAGGGGTCACGATGGGCAGCCCAATCAAAGATCTCATGCTCATCCACTAAACTATCTCCCAGGAGGAAGACGACAAAGCATTGGTACTCTCACTTCTCGAGGCAAACCTTTGCTTCGAAAACTGAGAGTAGGGGGGCAACTGTTGGGGAATCCCGGTCTAAGTATGAACCGAAGACCAATTCGGTTGACCGAAGACCTTTCCTCCGAGCCAGTGACTTCAAACCTAGAAAGATCTGGCCGACCACGAGCAACCTAAGGCTCTCCACCAGCCTACGACACCCGGAGGAAAATCATTGGATTACGTCTTCGGCATTAAACGAAGACCAGGCTTCGTGCCGACTTCCGAAGATATACTCTTCGGTTCCTGCCGAAGACATGATCTCCGGCCCTTGGTAAACACCAAGTCCTCGACTCATGCAGAAGACAGGATCTCCGACCGAGGAGATCCGAAGATGGCAAAGTTCCCAGTTCAATTACGAAAATCTCCCTTAATAGGGGAAATCTGATGATGGGTCAACGATCCAACCCAGATAGGCAATAGTAACCAACGATTACATCGACTATCTCCATGCCACGATCATGGCGCGCAACTTCAGCTGCCATGCCTCTGGTCTAGCCAAAACCGCTAATTGACAACCCATGATTGCCAATCATGGGAAGAAATTAACTCCCCGTGATCGTTGGGAGAAGAACGGATCTGCAGGCCGAGTGCCCTCTTATAAATGATGGTAAGAAGAAATGCTCGAGAGAGGTACGCATACATACATACACGCATACTCTAAATCCAAAGAGCTTTCCTCTGCTTCTCGAGGATCTTCCCCATTCTGTGGCTAGGATCTGCCTCTGACTTAGGTATCGGAGTGTCCCCCACCGGAACGACTCTGGCAAGGGACCTGTTTTGCAGGTAAACCAGGGAGTCGTACTGTGGTGCAGCAGCTCCGACCAGTCGTTGCAGGGACTCCATGCCAACAATCATCTTCATCGTGTCCTCCGCCAACTCCCCTATTTTAAGCTTCCATCATCACCGCCTACACCAATCCATGAGGAAGTTGCCCACAGCCTCCCTGCTATCCCGTTCATCGTCTATCTGCCAACCATCACAGGCCATATTCAGTCCAAACACCGGAGCCACCATGCACAGTCCACCTCTTGTGTCGGGAGATTCGATGTCCGAGGGAGTAGATCGATCTTGGATGTTCGAATGGAAAAGGAAGAGGAGATCGAAATAATTAATCCAGGGGATCTATATGGATAACACCGAAGGATTCGGGGATAAGAATGCGGTGGTGTTATTGGTTACGGGAAGGAGAATAGAAAATCGAAAGAAACCAATGTTGATTTCTCATGGGTCGACGCATCTGGCTCCTTTGCTATAAATAAAGATCCATCGATGATAGAGAAGAAAAAAAACCAAGCAGAAGCCCGTCGCCTCTTTTCTCTTCCCCTTCGTCCTTCCCATCTCTCATTTCCATCTTCCATAGAGAGTTTTAGTTTCTTTTATTTTTATTTTAATTCTAAATTTTGTTAATAACTTAGAAATTAAATATCCTATTATTAGATTATTTTTTATAATAAAGAAATCATTTCTTTTGTTGGGATATATCGGTTCAAGCACACATCAGCTACCGGTTTGACTGGCTGAAGATGACTCTCCTGAACCATGCACTTCAAACCAAAGCACCTAGAAGAAGCCGAATGGTTGACGGACAAGCCAAAGCCATAGCTCTCAACCTCCACTAAAGAGTCAGCCTTCGGCCCCCTGCTTAAAACAAGGCTCTCAGCCTTAGCCAAAGGCATGATTGTGCCGAACGGCTGACGAACAAGCCAAAGCCATAGCTCTCAACCTCAACCGAAGAGTCAGCCTTTGGCCCCCTGTTGAAGACAAGGCTCTCAGCCTTAGCCGAAGGCATGATCTTCATGACTGATCGAAGGCATAGTCTTCGACCTATGCCGAAAGCATGATCTTCGACATCAGCCACAAGTGCTATCTCGAAGGTGTCTGAAGACGAAAGTGCTCCTCCGATTCAGTTACGAATACTCCCAAAGAAGAAGCCTGAAGATAGATCTCTGATTTGTCTCAAATCCCAATGAACGTGGCAGATGACAGTTATCATCGACTGTCCAACTATCTCCAAAGCATAACCATGTCAAAATGGCCACGTGACCATTAATTCTAGCAGCAACGTCTCTGGCCTGGCCGGAACCGTTTAATAACCACCTATGATTGTGAATAGATGGAAAGGAATTAACTCCCCCCATAATAACCATAGGAAAGAGAACAGAATCACAGGCCAGACAAATCAATATAAATACTGGTAAGAGGGGATGCTCCAGGTAAGGCACAACATAGCCCTGAAAATCTCAGAATACTTTTCTCTCTATTTATCCCCCTCAGAATCTTCCCCATTCTGTGGCTAGAGCCCGCCTCTGACTTAGGCATCAAAGTGTCCCCCGTCAAAGCAAATCCAGCCAAGGATATGTTTTGCAGGTAAACCAGGGAGCGGACCCGCGATCCAGTAGCTTCGACCTGTCTGAAAAGGGATTCTATGCCAATAGATTGGTGTGCCAGGTAAGGGAAGTCTAAGCATCCATTGTTAAGCTCCCCTCCTTGAAAATGGGGAAGTGTAAGAAGTTCTCGATGGCGAGAGGAAAGACTCAGATTGCCTCAGCAAGTAGAAGTTGCGTTCCTTCCCAGGGGGTGAACCTCCGGTGGGAAATGATATTCCACCTCCCACACTTGTTGTGGGGTAGCAGTAGTTAGAAACTCTCCTGAACCAGGTCAATGCCCTCATGGCTATGGTTTAGGACTTCCAAGATA
Source organism: Areca catechu (assembly GCA_021397845.1). NCBI lineage: Eukaryota > Viridiplantae > Streptophyta > Magnoliopsida > Arecales > Arecaceae > Areca > Areca catechu. The sequence continues at coordinate 128,353,183 of CM038052.1, read as the reverse complement.
AAGCTTTCCATTGGGGCATCCGCCCACCACCTCCAAACATAGCTCTCGATCTTGGAGGAAAAGAGCCCCTCGAGGAGAGTCCACTCATCTTTCTCTTTGTCTTCGACCCTCTCCTGAGGGCCGAAGCTCAAGAATGCTTGGGCCCACTGATTCGATGTGAAAGGGAAAAAGGTCTAGGCAAACTCCCTCTCTTTTCTCTGAAGACTCCACTCTCATGGAGAATCCATCGAAGCAAGTTCTCCCCGATTACGATGGAAAATTTAAAGCCCTCAAATCAAAGGTTGCGAAGCTTCAAGAGCGAAGGGACCATAATGATCTAGCGACGTGTGAGCTGTGCCTTCCTTACACCGACCATATCATGGCTGAAGCTATTCCCTGGCACTTTAGGGTCCCCCAGATGGAGCCTTACGACAACATCTCTGATCCTCTTGATCACCTAGACAGTTTCAAAGCCCACATGATGATCCAAGGAGCTTCTTACGCACTGTACTGCCTTGCATTCCCGGCCATGCTGAACAAAGCCACTCGGATGTGGTACTCGAGCATACGCCCAGGTACCATCAACTCTTTTGCCGAGCCAGAAAAATTGTTTATCTTGCATTTCAGGACTTGCCAAAAGACCCCCCACAATATGGATATGCTGTTCCTCCACCAGAACGAAGGAGAAAGTCTGCGAGATTATATCTTCAGATTTAATTCAACCATGCTCGAGATCCCTGATCTCAATAAGCACGTGGCCATGTCTGCATTAAAAAAGGAACTTCGTACATCCAGGCTCACCTTTTTCTTAGATAAGAAGTTCTCAAAAAGCTATGCTGAGCTCTTGTCGAGAGCTCAGAAGTATGCTGATACCAAAGAGCAAGCGGCGAATCGGTGGTTAGCTGAAAGGAAGCCCCCTTCAAAGAAGAAGAACAACAGGGGACAAGGCCCCCTGCTCCCAACAACAACAACAACAACAACAAATATATTGACCGACGATGGAATCCCAGGCCCAGAGCATCGGGCGGGAGATTCGACTCTTATACCCCTCTCAACCTTCCTCAAGAAAAGATCCTACTAGAGATAGAAAAAGAAAACTATCTCCAATGACCACATCCCATGAAGGTATCCTCTTTCACAAGGAACAGGAACAAATACTATCGATTCTACCGAGATCATGGCCATGACACTGAAGAATGCATCCAATTGAGAGATGCCATAGAGGATCTAATCAAGAGATGTTATTTGGGGTGGTACGTAGGTCACCAAGGACCTCGGTTGGAAGCTATGGTTCCCTAGAGGGCCCCCGAAGAGGCTGAACTACCAAACCAGAGGCCCACCAACGGGAACATCAGAATGCTGCATCAGTTGACTAGCTGGAGGAGAGCCAAAGACAATGCCCCAAAGTGGCTCAAAGACAATAATGCTATACTCTTCTATGATGATGATCTCTGTTGCCCAGTAAGCAACCCAAGAGGGGGATGAATTGGATCTTTAAAAATTGAAATGTATTATTACTTGATACTAAGCAATGCAATCCAATTCAGCAAATATATAGGCAAGGTACTATCAATTCAATTGTAATGCTCTAAAATAAAATGTAGCAAAAATAAAGAGCAAAATGTAAAGATCAAGGAGAGAGAGAGAGATCAAGCAATCACTAAGACCAAGAACTATAGTGGTTCGGTGCTATCCAATGCACCTATATCCACTCTCCAAGATCTCCTTGGAAATTCACTATAATCATAATTGATTACAGCCGATTAGTTTTCTGGGCTCACTAATCAAAACCCGACTTGTTTTCACAAGGCTCACAAGTCAAAACCTCACTTGGTTTTACGGGCTAACCAAGAACCTAATTGGTTTTCACAAGGCCAACCAACAACCTCCCTTATTTTTCGAGCTAACCAAGAACCTTAGTGGTTTTGCGGGCTAACCACCAACCTAATTGGTTTTCCAAGGCTTACCAATAACCTCACTTAGTTTTACAATAGGCTAACTAAGAACCCTTACAATGAATATGATTTAAAAGTAAAGAACCAAAGTAAGCTTTCTAAAACAAAGCGGATATCTCTTTATAGCTCGATGTAGAGTTGCTTTACACTTGTTGAAGCCTTTTGAATGCCCAAGAATGGATGATCTTCAATGCTCTTGAAGGTTTTTGAATGCTTGAAGGCTTCCTTTAGCTTGAGAGTGGTTGAAACTTCAATGAATAGGAGTTAAAGCTCACTTTTTTTCTCTCTTCTCAAAACTCTTTAATGGTCTTCAATAGGTTGTGTTTTGACTTGATTTGGAGCATATAAATACCTTTCCAAGATCTCAAAACAGGTTTCTAGCTGTTAGACATGAAAAACTAGTCGTTGGAGGGCATTTGGGGCAAGTTCTGCATTTAAAAAACTAGTCGTTACTGTTGCCAGACTCCATGTGTCGACACTTTAGGCTGTGAGTCGACACATAAGGTCGACACTTGATTTTCTTGAGTCGACACCTAGTTTAAATTGCTCCATTCAGATTCTTTGGAAATCTCAGATGTGTCGACACTTTCTTAGTTGAGTCAACATCCTGAGTCAACACCTTGCTTTCATGTGTCGACACTTCAGCTGTTCCTTCAACTTCTGCAAGTTCTGTGGCTTGAAAGTCTCAGACGATGTATTGATCCATGTGTCGACACTTTAAGTCGACACTTCAGGTCCATGTGCTGACACTTGATCTTTGCCATTTAAAACATTGCTGCATACCAGCCTGAGTCAACACTTCATCTCCATGTGTCGATACTTCATGTCATGTATCGACACTTTGAGTCGACACTTATCTGAGAACTTCATAGAAAGTGCTAAATTTGAGCTGGAACATATTTTCATTTGTCTTAGTCATCCAATCAACCAACTCTTGAGTGTCCAAGTCTTCTTTGAGCAATCTTTTCATTCAAACTTGGCTTCTTCAAAACAATTGGACTTCTTCAAATTTTATAGGCACCTTTTCAATAGAAGCACACTCAAAGCAAATTATTAGTCCTTAACTTATACTTAACCATTTTGCTTACCATCAAATCAATTAATGTAGTCAACAATCTCTTCCTTTTTGATGATGACAAAATCCTTAAGTATAAATTGCTTTAAAACGAAGCTTTTAAACGAAATCATCAAGGTACATAAAATTGAAAGCATTAAGTATATCAACATTACTTGCATTAATGATATGACAATTCAGAACACAAGTAATAGTGCTAGAGCTTGTTATAAAGATAGAGAGATCAGAGTTTGGGATTCATTTAAATGCATAGAAAACATGTATCACGATACTCTACAAGAAAATTTCAGCGAACAACAAAGCTCCCCCTGAATCAATGATTCATAATATAATTTGTAAGAATCTTTTCAAACATTTAAAGAGGGGTTTTAAGATGAAATTCATTTTGAAAGGATTTCCAAATGAAAATAAAATAAAGCTCCCCCTTTCTTAAAGAATTTTGTAAATGATTTTTAATTCAGGTTTTCAAAAAAAAATTTACCCCTTGCACATCACAAATATAAGTCACCAAAACTACTTACCAATTTTGTGAAGTATACTCATTTATACTTAAATCTCATTACTAAACTACTCCCCCTTTTTGTTATCATTAAAAAGGTAGGAAGACAAATAGATTGAGTAGTCAAGATGTAACATTGAGTTAATCTACTCGCCCTTTACAAATTGCATTGAATTTAAAATTCATTCATCCATTCAATAGTGAAGACATTGAAGAGCAATTCAAAATATATCATTCATTTGCATCAAAGACATAGAGATGAAGAACAATAAAGTTTTTCATATAAACTTAGAACTTGTACAACAGATATATAACAAGGATACAAGTACATAGAAGCATAAAAACAAACTATCTAAAAATACATAAAAGTCCTAATCCTCATCCATGAACTCATCAGAAGATGAACCGATCTCAATCAGTCCTGTATCAGTGAAGAGTCGAGATTGCTGCTATCTCGATCTAAGATCTCTAAGTCCGGTCCTGGTTGGCTGTGGAGGGGTACGATGACCACGTCACAAATATATGTCCGACCTCTGGCTGGAGCAGTAGAGGTAGAAACAATATCCTTTGCCGGAACGGAAGTGATCGGGTCAACAATCTCAGCAACCACTGAAAGAGGTGTGCGATCAAATGAAGGACCTGAGTCAAGATACTAAAAGCTGGGTGTATAAAATCCAAGCTCTCAGATAAGCGATGAAGTATGAAGAGTAGGAGTATCAGTAATCTGAGTATCAAGGATAGGGGTAACAGCTGATGATACAACAGGAATATCAAAAATAAAAGTATCAGCTGTAGAATGAACTGTAGGTCTATTTTAGATGTATCAACAACGAGGGTCTCAATGATAGGTGTATGCATAACAGGAGTATCAATATTAGGGGAATCAATAATAGGTGTCAGGATAGGAGTATCGATAACTGGAGAGAGAATAGGAATAGGAACAGGAGTGCGATCATCTGATCTAGAAGAAGAGGATGGAACAGGAGTCTAGGTAGGTGAAAAGATAGGTCAAGAACAGGACTCGTAGGCAAGTCAGCCATCACCTCTGCTACTAGCTCTGAAGTAAGATTTGTGAAATCAAATCTATCTAAGTCAGTCTCCTCGTCGTCTCCATCATCATCTCCATCATCATCTCCAATATCTCCAATAACTACATCACCAACAGTAACACCATCTCTAACAGTAGTATCAGCACTAGTATTAATATCATCAATATCATCAGCTGGTGCAGGAGCAGGTACATAAGTAGGTGTAGAGCAGTATCGACTACCAGAGTACTCGCTGAAGATCTGGACATTGTAGAAAGAATAGCTGAGATGCCATGACTATGTCCAATATGGCTCTCTCTTATCTCAGCTATGAATACGTCAAGATGCTGCCTCATGATAAAAACAGCAATCTCGATGCATCTAACTCTGTCCTCTAAACTATCTAAAGTGCCAGGAGTCTCCATCTATGTTGGCTGAGGCTGTGCAGAAGTAGAAGGATCAGACAGAGGAGCAACTGCTAGCTGCATTGCCGTCTCAGGCTGAGTCTCGTTGGGTCCTACCTCACTGGAGAAGATCCGCTCCTCCTCTACTGCATCGTCATCATCAGCTCTATCCTCGGCCTGACCTGATATCTTGCGAGTCCATTGGCCTCAAAACAAGTGATAGCCCATCCGATGTAATGACCTGATGTCATATACATTAGTATGAAGTAGAGTACGGTAGGGCTCATCCTTAAAGCTGATGCCATACTCCCTAAATAATACTGTCAGTCCCATGCCATAGGGAAGGCAGAGATGCTGGCTAGTCGATGCCTGCATAATCTGATGTACCATCAGACTGGAATGCTTACGGGTGTGCGCTGAACCAGTGACATCATGAGCAACTCCTGCTAAGTGATATAGTCAAAATGTTTGGTCTTCGACAGAAGTATCCGGGCGACGATGTGATGCAGTAGTCTCATCTCTACAGATAACCTGGATGCTAGTACAGTGGCTCCCTTTGGTAGAATGTCAGACTCAAAGATGCACTGAAGTCTACTATCTCGATCCATCAAGCTGTCAATAACAGAACCTGTAATTAGTATATCCCATACTCTACTCAGAATCTCTGAAGTAATAGGGATATCTCGTCCACTAACCTGTTCCAACCAACCATCTGTCCTGCGGGTGAGTGATCCATAAAACTCTCGCATCAGCTCGGGGTAATACCTCTCACTGAGTGAATAGAATGTAGTCAGACCAGCCTGATGAATCCACTCTCCAATCTAAAAATACTGCTGGTCGATAAATGAAAAATCCACTTGATATCCTCCAACTACAGTCTTCGAGCTCATCCAGCTGGATGGAATAAATAATGATCGTGCAGGATGATCTGCAGCTCTTGACTCATGTCGAGCATTTGTCCTTCACTCTTCTTCTTGGTTTGACTAACGAGGTTGACGAACAACTTGCTTGCGATGTCCCATTGCTTGGATTAAAAGATTGGGCAAGGTTTTGGTTGAAATCTAGGTTTCTATGGTTTAGCAATCAAAACCTAGGAGAAATCTAACCAAAAATTCGGCTACCGATCATCCAAATCAAAGAAACAATGACTAAAAAAGTGGAACAGGGAATGGGAACAATATAGATACCTTGAAACCTAGTGTCAGCTCAAAGGAGAAAAGAATGGGGAGAAAAACGATTCAGAAACCACTTTATTCTCAGTCCGCTATCGTTCATGCATCGGCTCATGCATGTGTCGACACATTCAGGTGTCGACACATCGACTTAAAAATCAAAAATTCAGGAATTTTAAGGGCAGATCAAAATCAATTGAAATATGATAATTTTAGAGTTAAATCAACAATGATTGAGCAAGATTTTTTATGATTAAGATCGAATTGATCTAGTTTGAGTCAAATATAAAAAAAATTTAATCAAAAGGATTGACGATCCCGAGCTCTCTTCTTATCATACAGAATCTCGATCTTCAGAAGAGGTTTAGTCAAAATATCAGCTAATTGAAATTCAGTACTAATAAACTCAAGCAAAACATCATTGTTTTCTACATGATCCCTAATAAATGATGTCTAATTTTAATATGTTTACTCCTAGAATGTTGAACAGGATTTTTAGTCAAGCAAATAGCATGGTATTATCACATTTAATAGGCATACTAGCCAACTTGATTCCAAAGTCTTCAAGTTGTTGCTTATCCATAAGATTTGAGCACAACAACTTCCTACTGCAATATACTCAGCCTCAGCTATGGATAGTGCAACTGAAGTTTGTTTCTTGCTAAACCATGAGATTAAGTTAGCTCCAAGAAATTGGCAAGTACCACTAGTACTCTTTCATCCAATTTGCATCCAGCAAAATCCGCATCAAAATATCCAATCAATTCAGTATATGAATTTCTAGAATACCATAAACAAATATCAATAGTACCAGATAATATCTAATAATGCACTTAACGGCCATAAGATGTGATTCTTTAGGTTCAGACCGATATCTAGCACACATGCAAATACTAAACATTATATCTGGTCTACTAGCAGTTAGATACAATAAAGAGCCAATCATACCTCTGTATAACTTTTGATCTACTGATTTACTATGTTCATCTTTATCAAGTCTACAAGAGGGTCTCATAGGCATACCTATTGGTTTAGTAGTCTCATTCCAAACTTCTTAATAATTTCTCTTATGTACTTAGCTTGGTTGATGAAGATACCATCTGTAGTTTGCTTGATCTGGAGTCCGAGAAGGAAATTGAGTTCTCCCATCATGCTCATCTCGAACTCACCCTGCATTAGCTTAGCAAACTCTTAACAAAGAATTTCTTTAGTAGCACCGAAAATGATGTCATCAACATATATTTGTACTACTAATAAATCATTATCCTTTTTTTCAAAAATAGTGTTTTATCAACATTTTCTCTAGAAAATTCATTTTCAATCAAAAATTTGCTGAGTCTTTCATACATGCTCGAGGTGCTTGCTTTAATCCATAAAGAACTTTGTATAATTTAAAAATATAATTCGGATGTGCATGATTTTCAAATCCAGGTGGTTGTTCAACAAAAATATTTTCAGTTATAAAACTATTTAAGAAAGCACTCTTACATCCATTTGAAATAATTTGAAATTCATAAAACAGGCAAATGCTAATAACAGTCTAATTGCTTCAAGTCTAGCAACGGGAGCAAAAGTTTCATCAAAATAATCCCTCCTCCTGATTGTAGCCTTTAGCAACTAGCCTAGCTTTATTTCTAATAACAATACTATTTTCATATAATTTATTCCTAAATACCCTTTAGTGCCAATAATAGAAACATTAGATGGTCTTTCTATAAGTGTCCAAACATTATTTCTATCAAATTGAATTAGTTCTTCTTGCATATCATTGATCCAATTAGAGTCTTTTTCAGCTTCTTCAAAATATTTAGATTCTACTTGAGATACAAATGCTATATAATCACATTCATTTCTAATTGAGGCACGATTTCTTATCCCTTTAGATGGATCACCTAAGATTAATTCCTTAGGATGTCCATGAGCATACCTCCACTCCTTAGGTAAATCTTGATGCTTTGAAGTGTCATCCCCTTTTTCATTCTTATCTTGATCTTCTTCATTTGGCTGAGGTTGATCATTCAATGTCAGCTTCTGAAGCTTGTCAGCACCTGCACATTCATCAGATATGTCCTCTTTTCTAGAGGATTTGTTAGTAGATTCTTTAAAGACATATGTACTGACTCTTTTACAACCAAGTTTATTTATTAAAAACTCGTATGCCCTGCTTGATGTAGAGTATCTAAGAAGATACCTTCATCACTTGGTATCGAACTTTTCAAGATGATCTTTTTCATTATTCAAAATAAAACATTTACAACCAAAAACTCGAAAATATTTCAAAGTCGATTTTCTTTGGTTCCAAAGTTCATAAGGAGTTTTCTTTAAAATAGGATGGATTAAAACTCGATTTAAAATATAACAGGCTGTATTAATAGCTTTAGCCCAAAAATATCTTGGCAAATCATTTTCACAAAGCATAGTGCATGCCATTTCTTCGAAAGTACGATTTTTCCTTTCTACTATCCCATTTTATTGAGGTGTCCTATGTGCAGAAAAATTGTGTTCTATTCCTTTTTCATTGTAAAAGTTTTCAAAATCTTGATTTTCAAATTCAGTTCCATGATCACTACGAATGCAAACAACTGAAACACCTTTTCATTTGAAACTTTTATATAAAACTTTATAAATGCTGAAAATGATTCATCTTTTTGTGTTAAAAAGAAAATCCAGGTAAATCTTGAAAAATCATCCACAATGACTAATCCATATCTCTTGCCACCTAGACTTGATGTTCTAGTAGGTCCAAAGAGATCCATATGAAGTAGTTCAAGTGGCCTACTAGTAGTTACAAATCCTTTTGGTTTGAAAGAAGTTTTGACTTGTTTACCAAATTGACATACTTTGCAAATTATATCTTTTTCAAAACAAAGTTTAGGTAAATCTCTAACTAAATTATTTTTATAAAGTTTTGAAATAAGATACATACTAGGATGCCCTAATCTTCTATGCCATAGCCAACTAGTCTCATCTTTAGTAGAATTCATTGCAACAAGGCATTCTCCATTAGGCAAAAATAGATCATCTAGGTCTACCAAATAATATTTCTATGCCTTTTTTCAATGAATTGTATTCCATTTATATCCGGACTAGTAAGTAATGCAATATGATGATTTAAAAACTACTTGAAAATCTTTATCAAAACTGACTAATGCTTAAAAGATTATGTTTCAAACCATCTACTAAAAGTACATTATTAATACTACTAGAAGGAGTTATGCGAACCTTACCAATACCAATGATTTTTCCTTTACCATTATCATCGAAGGTCACACTCCCTCCATTCAAAGCTTCAAGAGAAGTGAATTGCTTTACATCTCCAGTCATGTGCCTTGAGCAACCACTATCAAGATACCAAAGTCTTTTGTTCTCCTTGGTTACAAGACACACCTACAATAAAATCAAGCTTTGTTTTTAGGTACCCAAGCCAACTTGGATCCTTTAGGGTTAGCATTCAAAATGGTTCCTTTTGGAACCCACACTTTACCAAAAGAAATGATTTTTCTTAAATTACATTGAAATGATTTATATCCTAACTTTTTGCAAGTAAAACAAGTAATGCTAGATGATGCAGGTACAAAAAGTTTTTGAAATATTTTTGTTGCTTCTGTGGTTTATATCCTAAACCTGCTTTATTGAAAACTGCTATTTGATTGTTTAAAAGTAGGTTTAACTTTTCTGAACTATAAATAAATTTCTCAACAAAAGGTTTTATCTTTTCAAGTTCATTTTTGTACTTAACATTTTCAAGTTCTAAATCCTTGTTTTTCTTTAAAAGATCATTGTTAGAAATAACATTTTTAGATCTTTTCAAAACTTCATTTTCCATAGATAAAGAATCATTTCTTTTCTAAAACATCTAATTTAGATTTCAAAATACTAACATCATTTCGTAAAGAATTATTTTCAAAAGAGACTATTTGCATGCTTTTTCAATTTCTTATTTTTAGATAAAACTAGTTTGTAATCATGCATAAGTTCTTCAAAAGCATTCCTAAGTTCATCAATTGTAAAATCAATTTCAGTGTCAGAACTTACCTCATCATTATCTTGATGTGCCATTAAGCAGAGATTTGCAACTTCAGTCTGCTCTTCTTCAGAACTGGAGTCTTCACTGTCACTCCAAGTGGCCATATTGCTTTCTTCCTTAATTTCTTTCTAGATTTCTTGAGGAAAGGATAGTCAAACTTGTAGTGTCCCAGCTTCTTATACTCGAAGCATATAGGTACTTCATTCTCCTCCTTTTCTTTTTCTTTATCTTTTTCTTTTCCTTTTCCTTTTTCCTTTGATTGATATTTCTTTTTGTAAGGAAATTTCCTCCTCTTCATGAATCTTCTGAACTTTCGTGCAAGGAGGGCTTCTTCACCTTCATCTTCTTCTTCATCTTCGGACTCATCTTTTGAGGATTCTTCTTGTATGTTTGACTTGAAAGCAATCCCCTTCTTCTTCTTATCCATATCCATTGATTTTGTTTTAGATTGAGCTCATAAGTTATGAGCGATCCAACTAGCTACTCAAGAGGTAACTTGTCAACGTCCTTGGCTTCTTGAATTACGGTCACCTTTGGATCCCATGATGTTGAAAATGATCTGAGAATTTTATTTACAAGATCAGCATTAGACATGACTTTTCCAAGACTTCTCGTACCATTAACAATATTTGTGAATCTTGTGTACATATCAGTGATTGATTCATTAGGTTACATTCGGAACATCTCATAAATGTGCACTAACATATTTACTTTAGTGTTCACTTGATCGGTACCCTCATGGGTAACTTCATGTGTATCCAAATTTCTTTGGAAGACATGCATGTAGGTATCCTATTAAATTCATTAGGATCTAATGCACAATAAAGGAGATTCATTGCCTTAGCATTAATCTCGGATTGTTTAATATCATTTTCATCCCAATCCTCTTCAACCTTTAGGATGGAAACACCATTAACCACTACCAAAGGAATATAAAGACCCTTATCAACTACTTTCAATAAATTATAATCAGTAGAATGCAAATAAATTCTAATCCTAGTTTTTCAATAAGTATAATTTGATCCATTGAAAAATGAAGGTCTATTTGAGGCTTGTCCCTCAAACTACACTAGTACCAATTAGGGCTGCGATAGATCTTTACTCAAGGCAGTAAAGCTTATACACTGAGAACAGGGCACTGATACCACTTGTTGCCCAGTAAGCAACCCAAGAGGGGGGATGAATGGGGTCTTTAAAAATGAAACTTAATATTACTTGATACTAAGCAATGTAATCCAATTCAGCAAATATATAGGCAAGGTACTATCAATTCAATTGTAATGCTCTAAAATAAAATGTAGCGAAAATAAAGAGCAATAAGTAAAGAGCAAGGAGAGAGATCAAGCAATCACAAAGATCAAGAACTATAGTGGTTCGGTGCTACCTAATGCACCTACATCCACTCCCCAAGATCCCCTTGGAAATTCACTATAATCATAACCAATTACAATACCTTCCTACGGCCTCAAAACAGGTTTTTAGCCATTAGACTTGAAAAACTAGTCGTTGGAGGGCATTTGGGGTGAGTTCTTCATTTGAAAAACTAGCCATTACTATTGCCAGAACTCCATGTGTCGACACTTCAGGCTGTGAGTCGACACATAAGGTTGACACTTGATCTTCTTGAGTTGGCACCTAGTTCAAATTGTTCCATTCAGATTCTCTGGAAATCTCAGATGTGTCGATACTTCCTCGGTTGAGTCGACACCTTGCTTCCATGTGTCGATACTTCAGCTATTCCTTCAACTTCTGCAAGTTCTGTTGCTTGAAAGTCTCAGGCGATGTGTTGATCCATGTGTTGACACTTTGAGTCGACACTTCAGGTCCATGTATTGACACTTGATCTGTTCCATTTGAAATATTACTGCATACCGGTTTGAGTCGATACTTCATCTCCATGTGTCGACACTTCATGTCATGTAATGACACTTTGAGTTGACACTTCTCTGAAAACTTCATAGAAAGTGTTGAATTTGAGCTGGAACATATTTTCATTTGTCTTAGCCATCCAATCAACCAACTCTTGAGTGTCCAAGTCTTCTTTGAGCAATCTTTTCATTCAAACTTGGCTTCTTCAAAATAATTGGACTTCATCAAATTTTGTAGGCACCTTTTCAATAGAAACATACTCAAAGCAAATCATTAGTCCTTAACTTATACTTAACCATTTTGCTTATCATCAAAATCAATTAATGGAGTCAACAACCTCGTGGGCGTTCAACTCTCGCATGATGATCCTGTTGTAATTTCGGCCATTGTGGCCAACTATGATGTAAAACGAATCTTGGTTGATAATGGAAGCTCAGCTGATGTCTTGTTCTACGATGCATTCTCTCGGATGTGCTTGTCCAAAAATAAATTACAAAGATCTCCTATACCACTTACTGGATTCAGAAGCAACTAGGTTGTTGTTGAGGGAGAAATAATACTACCTGTAACCCTCGGCACCAAATCCTGATAGAATACACTACCAATCAACTTCACGGTGGTCCGAAGCTCTTCAGCCTACAATGTGATTCTGCGATGGCCCGCCCTGAATAAATTCCGGGCCATAGTGTCAATTTACTATCTCTTGGTATATTTTCCCACCAGGAGTGGCATCAGTGAAGCCAAGGAAGATCAGAGAATGGCACGACGGTGCTTGATGACTCAAGACAAGCACTTCTACGATCCTATAACTGGGATCAATTAGATCCGAGGGACCCGACCGCAGACTCTGGTGAACCCATGGAGAGAACCATCTTAGCGCCACTAACTGAAGAGGACCCCACCAAGGTCATGCATATTGGAAGCATGCTTGACGAGGAAACCAAAGTAGAGCTGATCTGTTTCCTCAGAAACAATGCTGATGTCTTCACCCGGTCGGCTTCGGACATGCCAGGATTTCTATCCAAAGTGATTACTCATCGGCTAGAAGTTGCTTCTGAATATAAGCTGGTCCGGCAGAAGAGAAGGAGCTTCACCCCTGAAAGACAGAAGGCAATAGATGAAGAAGTGAGCAAGCTCCTCAAGGCAGGATTCATTCGAGAAGCTCATTATCCTAAATGGTTGGCCAACATGGTAATGGTAAAGAAAGCTAATGGTAAGTGGAGGATCTATATTGATTACACAGATCTCAACAAGGCCTGCCTAAAAGATAGCTTTCCTCTTCCAAAGATCAACCAACTAGTCGATGCTACCGCCGGTCACCAGCTATTAAGCTTCAAAGATGCTTTCTCTGGATATAATCAGATCCAAATGAATCCCAATATGAGGAGAAGACGGCCTTCATCATGGACAAAGGTCTTTATTGCTACAAAATGATGCCGTTTAGACTAAAAAATGCCAGGACGACAATCCAAAGATTGATTAATAAGGTATTCAAGGAGCAATTGGAAAGAAACATGGAGGCCTACGTTGACGACATGATCATCAAAAGCCTCCTTAGAAAAGATCACATCAAGGACCTGGAAGAATAGTTTGGCGCCCTGCGACGCCACCATATGAAGTTAACCCAACAAAGTCTGCCTTCGGGATAACTTTAGGCAAATTCTTGGGGTTCCTCGTTACTACGCGAGGAATCGAGGCAACACCATGAAAATCTAGGCCCTTAGAGACATAAGGCATCCTTCCTGTAAAAAGAAAGTGCAACAGTTGACAAGGAGAATCGCCTCTTTGAGTAGATTCATTTCTTGGTCAGCCAAGAAATGCCTTCCTTTCTTCAAAGTATTATGATAGTCTCGAGGCTTCGACTGGATCGAAGACTGCCACATTACCTTTGAAGAACTGAAGAAATACTTGGAGACTCCCCCCTTGCTCTCTAAGCCTCAAGAGGGGGAAGTACTTTACCCATACCTTTCCACTTCGAACAAAGCAGTCAATTTGGTCCTCGTCCGAAGAGAAGAAGATGGCTCCCACAAGCCGATCTACTATATCAGCAAAGTCTTGCACGATGCTGAAACAAGATATTCAAAAATGCAAAAGCTGATTAACTCTTTAATAATTACGACAAAGCGAATACGGCCTTAGTTTTATGCCCACACCATTATGGTGCTGACTGATCAGCCTCTTAAGGCCATTCTCCGATGCCCTGATACTTCGGAAAGAATAGCCAAATGGGCTGTGAAGCTAAGTAAGTTTGATATCAGTTTCAAGCCCGATCGGCTATGAAAGCCCAGGTGCTGTCCGACTTCTTGGTAGAGTACACATGGAAGTCCGAAGATGAAGTATGTCTGCCCAAAGAAGAAAGATACACTTCGAAGGATGCGGAGCCCATTTAGGTACTCCATGTAGACAGAGCCTCCAACTTTGCTGGATATGGAGTAGGCCTCATATTGGTTGAAACAGATGGGCACATAGTGGATTACGCCCTCCGATTTTCTTCATGATCGAACAACCAGGTCGAATACGAAGCCCTACTTGTAGGACTTCGGCATCCAAGAGCTTAGGGGTTTAGAGACTTCAGGCCTTTTCAGACTCCCAGTTGGGGGTAAACCAGGTCAAAGGAGAATTTGAAGCTGAAGATCCCATCATGGTACAGTATCTAGAGACGGTACAAGCCTTATCTCTTCAATTGGAGTTCTTTGAAATCATTTATGTTCCTCAATTGGAGAACTCTCGGGCAGATGCATTGTCTAGACTTGCCACCACCACTCCAGAGTCCCTTGGTCGCACCTTCATCGAACATCTCGAAACTCCAAGTATAGTTGAAGAAACTTTAGAGGTGCACCAAATCGAGATCGAATCCAGCTGGATGGATCCCATCCTCAAGTTTTAAATAAGGGCATACCGCCGGAAGACAAAGTAGAGGCCAAAGGATCCACTGGATGGTGTCCCAATATGTCATCTTAGACGGGACCCTCTATAAAAGATCATTCTCTCAGCCTCTGCTGAAATGCTTGGGACCATTAGACGCTGACTATGCTTTAAGGGAAGTCCATGAAGGAATATGTGGTGATCACCTGGGGGGCAGGTCTTTGGCGTACAAAATAATATGCCAGGGATACTATTGGCCCTCCATTTAAAAAGATTCAGCCGACTTCGTATAGAGATGTGATCAATACCAGAGGTACGCCAATATACAAAGACAGCCAGCGAGTCATTTGACCCAGCTAACGGCACCCTGGCCCTTTGCCCAATGCGGCATGGATATCCTTGGCCCATTTCCACTGGTGTCTAGGCAAAGGAAGTTTCTCATTGTAGCAATCGACTACTTTACCAAGTGGGTCGAGACCGAACCACTGGCTCATATCACGGAAGGCAAAGTCAAAAATTTTATCAGAAATTCCATCATATTTTAGTTCAAAATTCCATATACAATTATCACCGACAATAGGAGGCAGTTTGATAACCCTAAGTTTAAAGACTTCTGCGCTTGGTACCATGTGAAACACAGGCTGACCTCCGTCACCCATCCGTAATCTAATGGAGCGGCCGAAGTGATGAATCAGACCATTCTCCATGGCTTGAAGACAAGGTTGAATGCTGCCAAAGGACTTTGGACAGAAGAGCTGACCTCCATTCTCTGGGCATATAGGATGACCCCGAGAATGGCCACCAACGAATCTCCGTTCAACTTGGTATACGGTACCGAAGCAGTCCTCCCTATCGAAGTATCTCTCCAATCTTTGAGAATCGACAAGTATGAAGAGTCCGAGAACTTCGATCGTAGAAGAGTTGACTCGAATCTACTACCGAGCACCATGCTCCAAGCCTAAATGAAAATGGTGACATATCAACAAAAGTCACAAAATATTACAACTCAAGAGTAAAAGAGCAGATCTTCCATATTGGGGACATGGTGCTGCGAAGAACTGAAGTTTCCAGGCCAACGGAGTAGGGCAAGCTTTCTTCCAACTAGGAAGGACAATACCAAGTTGAAGAAGTCATACATCCAGGAACGTATCGACTTAAGACCCTGGATGGTAAAGTCCTATCCCGACCCTGGAATATACAAAACTTTCATAAGTACTATCAATAAACAGACCCCGGTGTCTTTTATGAAAATTTGTTCAACTCTAAGTAGCCTGTTGCACCAGTAGAATGACAACATTTCAATGACCCGATCAAAAGAATCGGATAATAGCGCAAAGGCGAGTCTGATCCACTCACCTTATCGGTATGCCCGATGAGTGCAACGGATGGCCCAATCAGGTTGCCAAATGATCAAAGGCGCATGGATGGTTCATATAACCTACCCTACGGTGAATCCGAAGACGTGTCGAGGTGGGCCTAACTAGCCTACCTTATACTAAAGAAGGCGCAGGAATGGTTCAAATAACCTACCCTACGGTGAATCTGAAGATACACCAGAGTGGGCCTAACCAGCCTACCTTATACTAAAGAAGGCATAGGGATGGTTCATATAACCTACCCTATGGTAAATCCGTAAACGTACCAGGGCGGGCTTGAACAACCTACCTTAGCCTTGACAGGGATGCACAGGGATGGCTCAGATGCCTTACCCCACGGTAAATCAAAAATGTGCTGAAGTGAATCTACATCACTCACCCTATCAGCCACAAACATTTGATGAGATGGGTCAATCAATCCCATCTCATCTACAGATCCCTAATGGTTCTGCAAAGTCTATGCTTTCGTCATATTGCAAGGTCTACACTTCGTAATACTTTAAGGTACATCATTCACAGAGAAAGAAGAAGTGAGAAGAAAGTCAATTTCTTCATTTCATTTTGAAATTTTACAAAAAAAAAGAGAGGAGAAAAAGAAAACATGGCAGATTATGAGAAAGCAGGTTTAAGAACCACCTGCCGGCCCTTTCCCATGCTGGTGGGGGATGTCGAAGTTCTGGAAGGAGGACGAGGAGGCTCCGGAGTTCCCTTCTGATTCAGACTCCAACTCCTCTTTGAAGTCATAGTCAAATTCATGACCAGGAAAGGGGATAGAAGGCCTAATATTTTCTAAGCCCTTCAAATGATAGAACCTGAAAGCCTTGTCCCAGTACTCCTGAAATCCCTGATGGTAAGAGTCCAGAACCGCCTAGACAACCTTGTCCATATAGGCAGAAGATGCCATGAAATTTGAGATGGCCTCCACCACCTTCTTTCTGGCTTCCTCCGCCTCTACAGTGGCCCCCTCGACTCGAGCCTTGGCCTCCTCCAAATAGGCCTCCAAAACCTGCACTTTGTTTTCCAACCAGGCTATGTCCCCCTGTGGGTCATCATCATCATCTCCCCGAAGAGTCTTGCCACTGGGCTCGCCTTTCACTTGAGAGCTAGAAGCCCTCTTGGCCATCCTTCGAAGTTTGGAAGTGCTAAACTTCATTTCTGAGATGTGCTAGGAAGAAAAGGAGGGCAACTTTCAAGTATAAGTTTGAGATTTTGATGGTCTATGAAAGGGAAAGAACCGGGTCCTATTTAATGAGATCTTGCACCCACGGGCAGTCACCGAGAAATGCACTCCCCATCTTTCCTCAGGCTTGCTAGGAGGTGCCACGTGTTGAAACGACGCTTCGAAACCCTGGTGGCTGCTCTGGGAAAGGTGCGCTTGCCAATAACTGCTCTTGGGATAGAGATCAACGGTGCTTCGAACCCAGAATGATCTCCCATGAACGGTTACAACATGAATGGCCATTTCTCGGAAAGGGAAAATTTGGCAGCATTTAGGATGCACAGGGATGCAACCAGTCGAATATCCATGCACTTGACACGGATAGCGAAAAATATGCTTAATGTCTTCTAACAGACCGCCAATGATAAAGAGACACCTGTCCACTATGCTACCACTAATATGAAAAAGACAATAATGGTGGATGATCGACATCAACTCAACTGGGGTTAATCCCAGGTCTAATTTGGTCAACCATACCAGAGAAATCAGTAACCGTATTATGACCCCACTTTAGAGTTCATCTTCAATCAGGTCGAGAACATCGGCCCGAACTGATCATGTCATCAGCTCACCCAAGAGAAAAGAGTCAACTCAAAATTGACTAGTTTGAAAAGAATTAGTTATTTATTTCGAGGAGGAAAAACCCTCATCCATAGTGAGGACATTATAGATAGCTGAAGAAAGAGAAAATACAATAAGTTTACTCCTTGCCAACCTCTTTGATAGTCAAAACAAGAGTAAGTGTCGAACCATTTCAGGTTGAACCTTGGAGACTTCATATTTATCCTCCAGAATTGCGAGCAAGGACAAGTCCAAGCCAGGATAATGTTTCTTAATTTTACCCAGGCAATTGGTGTAACCCGAAGAGTATCCATCCGATGTGGCTTTGCTTGCCTCATCTTTGAAGGCCTGAGAATTTTTGTAAGCCTCAACATTCCCGGAAGACCTCTTTTAGGCCTGCACAACCCTTTGGTTGGCCACCAAAAGGCTTGTCTCCATCTTATCGATCCTTCTCTTCAATTCGGCCTGATAAGACTTCAGCTCCTCAGCATCCCGTAGGGTCTCCCTCAGCATCCATTTAAGAGAAACCACCTTCCTCCTCCTCTCCTGTGCAATGGTTGCCATTCCGGCCGCTTGCACCTAAAGAGTGCCCAGCTATCTTCTCAAGATGTTGTTCAAGGCAACTACCTTTCCCATCTCTTCTTCTGCAGTGGCCCGAAGCTTTTCGGAGATAACTTTCTCAGCTACAGCTGAGGCCACTCATCTTCGGAGGTCTTCGCTATAACTGATAGATTCATGGGCACCTTTCTCCAACAAAGAAAGGTCGCAAGAAACCTGCAGAATAGAAAGTACATACAAGATCAGTTCAGTCAACGAATGCGAACAGGTAACACGCATACCGGAGGCTACCTGTTGTATCCCAAAGAGGATAGCAGGAAAAGGATTCTGAGATTCTTGCCTCCCGGCTCCAATGGCAGGGGTGTCGAACCCCACCAGATCTCTCCTCCCATGATCGAAGCCGCAGTCTTGGCATGTTCGACGTACGAGGAAACCCCACTAACATCTTGTGGGCTCAACCTCTTAGATAGCCTAGCCAGCACGGCCCTTCCGAGAGAAACCTGTTCCTCCCCCGAGGAAGAACCTATCTCGATTGGAACACTACTCCCATCCTAGGTGCACGGCAATGTCAATACACACCTTCGCCTCCAATCTGATCTCCTCACCTGGAAGCCTCTCATTGGCTTCTCCTTAGCTGCCCACTTGAGCTGTGCTAGGTTTGGTTTCATGACGCGGCAAACTCTCAGAACGATGCGAGGATGAGGAGACGGGAATGGTGTTGGAAATGGCGTTGCCAGGAGCGAATGATAGCTGATCCAAAGAAATCCTCTTCCTTATATCGAGATTGGTGAAACTCAAAAGCCCTCGTTCGCAGCAGGTTCCTAGGCATGCCACGCATGTTCGCCCTAATAAATCAGGACCTCAATTGGTGCATTGGGAAGGTCCGCTAAAAGGCTACAGCCATGATGATCCCTGTTCCCAAACACAGTCATTATGGCCCTGATGACCACCACCTCTCCAGGCAATGGCATGACTGTCACTACACCCCCGGTAAGCCAATAAGCCAGAGGTTCCCCTCACGTAGGAACTTTCCCACATGTTTTGTAGTCCAAAAGGAAGAGCCTATGTTAGCCTATGTTCAGAAAACTTGACTCGACAAAAGGATGCATGATTCAGTTCGTCGCCAAAACCAGTGACCCTTCCTAAACTAAGTCCAAAAAATCCCATACTTGGAAAGCATCATAGTATACACAGAATAGAAAAAAAGAAGAATGCTCATTAATTCAGGAGAATATATCGGTTACATGCCAAAGGAAGAAAAAGAAGGGATACAGAGCCCAAAGCCTAACCAGCCCCTACAGATCAGTCGAGAAAGACCCCTCATTGGCAGTCCAAAGTATCTCATCAATCTAGGCAGAAAAGATCTCCTTAACCTGGGCCAAGGCCTAAGAACCTTCGGCCTAGACTCCCTCTTCATCCTGGACTAGAACTGCACCCAGGTCCTCAGCTACAATCGAGATTTCTTTGCTTCGGCTCGGCATCTCTTCAACCTCCTTAGTAGCCACAATCTCCTCCTCTTCTTCCTCCTCGATGTCAAATGTAGGGATGCTAGAAAGTTCAAGATCGGGGAAGACCACGCTGACCTTGGCGAGTCCATCATTAAAGCCATGTTGATAGCTATACAAACTTACTTCATTCATTTCCATTTGAAACTGTGAAGATTTTCAAAAATCCACAACAACATTAGCCGCTTGCTCTCTTATGACTTCGGACTCCCTCCTGGCTTCTTTAGCCCCCAGGCTCCCTCTTTGACTCTTGCATATTCCTCTTCGGCTCTTGCAGATGCCTCTTTGGCTCTTGAAGATGCTTCTTCAGCCCTCGAAGATGCTTCTTCGGCCCTCTTGGTCGCCTCCTCAGCCACCCTGGCCAAGTCTTCAACCCTCTCATGGTTTTCTTTAGTAGAATGTTCCAAGTAGTTAATCTGCTTCTTATTCCTCCTCAACTCCGCCTCCTACCCTGAGATCGTCAAGTGGGCATTCTTTAATTCACCCTTCAGGCCCCGAACTTTAGCATCCACGCAAGTGAGCTAATTCTTCATGGACTGCTTCAGTTCCTCGGCCACCTCCCTTTTAGCCATAACCACGTGGAGCTCCTCCTTCAAGCTGTGAATGAGGTTATCTATGCTCCCCAGGCCATCTTCCAGGAAAGTAATGTCGTAGACCAGCTACACCAGCAAAACAAGGGGTAAGACCAATCACAAACTGAGCAACTCATTGGGCAAGGAAGGAGTGATGAAAATCTCACCTGTTGTAGGGAGGAATAAGCAGAATCAGACACCCTAGCGAGGCTCCGACCCCGGATGATTGCTAAATCATGAGGCAGCAAAGTATCCTTCAGTGCCCGCCTAGCAATGGTAGGGACCAAAAGACCCCCCATGGGGGAAAACTCCGAAGAGTCCACGGGATGACTTCCACTTAGAGGAACCTCCCGGATGGACTCCTCCTCTACTTGCGATGCCTTGCCCCTATCCACCGCAGGGGGGCAAGGCGGTGGCGCATCGACCACCAAAGACTGACTCTCCCTTATATAAACTGGAGAGCTGATCGTCGGCAGAGACTCAATTGGCAGAAGCCCTCCTGGTGCCTCCATCATCAATACCCCATTTCCCCCAGATGTTCTTCTTGAGGACGAAGTGCTTCTACTTCTCTTAAGATCATTCCCCAAGGTCTTCTTCTGAATCTCTGATCCTGAAAGGGGAGCCTGAGCCTTCTTCCTTTTGGAAGACTGGCGAAGCCAGCCCAAATCAGGCCTCATTCCACCACCTACAAGTAAAAATACCTTTCTGAATCAACTGGACCACAAAGGAGTTAGAAGAGGAGAGCTGAAAACTTCTACCACTATACCTAATATAGGAAACTCGCTGATCCCTACGAGATGGAGATTCCTCTCCTCCAATAGTTCACGGATGGGAACGACCTCCGAACCAGTTAGTAAGGCATAATCGGACTGATCGGCTGTCAAAACCTTTTTTCCATCATTGGCAACCATGCATGGCTCCCTCCACTCACTTCTAAAACCCCATGATTTGATAGACAAAATAAAAATAAAATTGGGCTTCCACCCATGGATGGCATTGGGCATATCCTCTATGATCTTGTGACCAGGCTGAGGACCGATCACCCACCATCCGTGACCATGGAAATCCCTCTTAAGAACAAAAAGAGTGGTGAATAGATTGGTCCCGGGGCTCACATTAGCTATGTGGCACTGAACCAAGAACCCGCAGATATTTTGAATACCGTTCAGAATCAACCATGCAGGCACTATTTGGTACATCCGAAAGATTTTGACGAAGAAGGGATACAGGGAAAATCAAAGACCAGCCTTCAAATGATCTTCATATATGGCAAGATACCTGACTGGAGGTTTATGCACCCGGTCTTTAGATATGGGAAGTACAAGAGGAAACCCTTCGGGAACATGATAATGCTCCCGAAGGTAGGCAATCTTCCTCGGTGAGACAGAGCTAGAAACTAACTCCAGACTCACCACAACATCAGTCCCAGAGGGCCCAGCCTTTTCCCCTTGACTTCCTACGGTCTCAGCCATGATAGGAAAAAGGAATAAAGAAACAAAAGGAAGGTTCTATCTGCAGAAGGGACCGATAGCCAAGAACAAGAAAAGCTGAGCCAAAGCTGAAGGTATGCAAGGATGAGAAGCTTCCTCAACCAGACCTTTTCTCCTTCTCATAAAGGGACAAGGAGACTCCAGGGTGACATCTCGATAAGGGGAACCATCTGCCAAAATTCACCATGGATGCTCGAGATGGGTGCACAATCCCAAACATAACTAAATTGATTTGACATGGAATGGACCGAAAGTCATAATCTACGCAACACAAATCAACAGCTAAGATGGAGCATGCTACTTTTCCAAGGGACAGGAAGAGGCCATGACCTCCACCAAAATCTCAATGAAAAGATCGGTTGAACCATTGCAAAACAGAAAAAGGAGGGATAGTCCCTGGTTCGCCCGCTCCTTTTCTCCATACCCTAATCAGGGGGTGACAGTTGTCCACCACCTGATCCTTGAATCAACCAACAGTTATGGAAAAGGTCCAATCAGAGATTTTGCAATCACCTGCTGCACCACTCCCTAGGGAAAAATGATAACCCGGTGATACTCTCACTCTTCGAGGCAAATCATCGCTTTGAAAACTAATAGTGGGGGGCAACTGTTGAGATATGTCAGTTCAAGCACAGATCAACCACCAGTTCGACCGGCCGAAGACATCTCTCCCGAACCATGCACTTTGAACCAAAGTGCCTAGAAGAAGCCAAACGGCTGACGGACAAGCTGAAGCTGTAGCTCTTTTTCTCAATCGAAGAGTCAACCTTCGGCCCCCTATTGAAGACAGGGCTCTCAGCCTTAGCCGAAGGCATGATCTTCATGATCGACCAAGGCGTAGTCTTCGGCCTACACCGAAGATGTATTCTTTGACCTATGCCAAAAGCATGATCTTTGACATCAGCCACATGTGCTGTCTTGAAGGTGTCTGAAGATGAAAGTGCTTCTCCGATTCAGCTACGAATACTCCTAAAGAAGAAGTCTGAAGATAGATCTATGATCTATCTCAAATCTTTACGAATGTGGTGGATAACGATTATCATCGACTGTCCAACTATCTTCAAAGCACAACCACGTCAAAATGGCCACATAACCATTAACCCCAGTAGCAACGTCTCTGGACTGGCTGGAACCATTTAATAACCGCACATGATTATGAATAGAGGGAAAGGAATTAACTTCCCCCATCATAACTGCAGGAAAGAGAACATAACCATAGGCCAGACGAATCAATATAAATACCGGTAAGAATGGATGCTCCAGGTAAGGAACAATGTAGTCCTAAAATCTTAGAGTCGTTTTCTCTCCATTTATCCTCCTTAGAATCTTTCCCATTCTGTGGCTGGAGCCCATCATTGACTTAGACATTGGAGTGTCCCCCGCCGGAGCAAATCCGACCAAGGACTTGTTGAGCTGACTTGCGATCTAGTAGCTTCGACCGGTCTGAAAAGAGATTCTACGCCAACATCCTTTTTTTAAATTATTCTTATTTTTAAAGCATTAGATTAGATTAATTTTTCTTAATTTATTTTATGCAATTTACATTCCTGCAGTTAAAGTAGTTTTTATTTTTACAATCCTGCAATTTATATTTTTGCAAGTAGTATAATTGATTTTATATCATTTTATTTTATTTTATTTTTAAAGTTTTAATATCATGTCTGGCTAAGCGTACCCTCTAGGATTAGCGATGAAGCTAAACCATGATTAAAAGTCCTTCTTTGGATTTCTTTTGGACTTTAATTTTTAAAAGTTTATCTTCCCTTTTTAATTTCTTGCTAAAGAGACTTGATGAGCTATTGTTAGTTTTCAATCCCTTCATAGTTCATGCTTGATTTGGTGCAAGAAGGATGAAAGATAGATGGCTTAATAATTTGTTTTTTCGTTTCTTTCTTTCCTTGTAAAACCTTGATGGGTTATAGTTGAGTTAAATCTCTTCATAATCCATACTTGGTTAATAGAGAAAGAAGTTGGAAGGATTTATAGAGATCTTTAGAAAAGCTTTCTAATCATTGGTCTAGTGGATTCAAAAGCCCTAAATCTTTAGATCATTTATTTCATCGATTTAATTTACCTTTGCTTATTCTTGTTAGCTTATTTAAGTAAGGTTTGAATATAGTTCAAACACAAATTCATTGTGGGATCAACCCGTACTCGCTGGACGTGCTACTCTGCACACCGTACACTTGTGGTTATAACTTAAAGTTCATATCAGGAACCTTTGAGTGGACCACAATGCTAGTTTAGCAATGGTGGGCCGATACATGGTATTTAAAACTTTTCTAAATTGCATGACATAGCCAAAGAGGATAAATGGTGTGGACACCAGGGCCAGAAAATATTGACAGGTTGAACCCATATCCCTGTGGATCACCTATGAATAAAACACTGGACCCAACCCCTTTTACCTTGTAAATATTTTATTTTAAATTCTATTATTTTGGTTTAGTTAGGGTTAGCCCTTTTTACTAACTATAATTAAGGTTTTTTATTTTAGCCTTTTGGGCCAAACCCCTTTTACCAAGTTGAATCACTTATTTACATGTCTTGCCTTTTGATCAAATTGGTTCCAATTGATCAAGTAGGGCTTTAGTTATTTGGTTCTGAGTCTTGTAAAAATTAGTTATTGAGTCCTGTAACACAAGGGGGATCCAATTGATGACCCATGTGCATCCAATTGAAGACCCATGTACTAGCCCAAGATAAGCTATGTGCTAGGCCAAGTCAATTTGTTTATGGTACCATCTTTGCAAAATTTTTGGACATCACTGCCACATTACCAAGGGACATCAACACATGTCTTATTTGAACATGTCATTTTGAGACAAAATATATGCCATGTCACTTTATTTGGACATCATCACATGACAACAAATGCCATTTCATTTTGGTTGGCCACTTAAGAAGGAGTTAACGCCTCTTATTTTTTTAAGAGGAGTAAAGTAGAAGGAGATCTCCAAATTGGTGCCCTCCCACTCCATTCATTCATGCTAACTTATTTTAAGATGAGTATTTAAGAAGGATTATTCCAAGTTGGCGCCCCATCTCAATATTCCACGCTCAACATTCTAAGAAGTTAGCTAAGCATTCCAACTCCAATGTTTAAGGAGTTCCATGTCATCTAAAGTGGAGAAGGTTGGAAGGTTTTCTTACTACAAGAGTTTTGATAAAACAGGTTGGAAGCTGCTTAAGTTCCTAAGACTCAAGAGTCTCACCAAAACTCTTGAGTCTTCTTTAATCCAAACTGAAGAGTCCACTCACATACAGAAGTCCAAATCAGCCCAACAAGCAAGAATCCAAGATGCCTAGAAGTAGGACTCTAGGAGTTGTATTCCAATGGAGCACAAGTCTAGTCTTTGTGTCCCTTACAATACTGGTTATGGATCTATAAATACCCCATCACCCCCCTCTTCGTAATTAATTATTCATTCATTAATAAAAATTCTTGCCAAATTTTCTTCCTTTGCTGTGTGCATCGTAGGGTGTGAGGCCCCTTTTCCTTTTTCTTCAAAACATCACGAAGTGCGAGGCTCCACTTATCCAGTTGACAAGAAGATCCATCCACTACCTCTAACCCTTCTTTTCTTTATTTCCTTTTCTTACTACTTTCTAACCCAAGATTCCTTTGCTGAGTATTTTGTAGGTGACCAAGAATTTAGATCTGGTGTTCTTGCCTCAAAACCGGCATCGTGCAAAAGATCGAAGCCCGGAAGCAAGATTTTGAAACCCTGTCACTACGATCTTAAGAGTCCTGCCAGACCTACATCGAGAGAGTGATCTTCGTTGGTAAAACTAAACTTATTCCCTTCACTTTATTTTCTAATTCATTGAAAACAAATCCTAGTTTTGGTGGTTTCTCAACCATCGGTCCTGTTTTTAATTGCTTTATGGGTTTACTTGTGCCAATAATTGACTTGATTAATTTCCTTTACTATCTCCTTTGAGTCTTTCTTTAAAATCTAAAAATCTAAAAAAAATATTAATTGCTATTTTTCATTCTTATTTATTTGTCCCGCATCATAAAATAATTTATCTTAAACATGTTAATCTAATTAACATAGGCCCCAAGACAGATCCTGATGCACATAGAATAATGCATGTATGAAATGTAGCAAGCAAGGTGTGTAATTCATAAAACTATTCTTTGAATCATACAAAAGGGTAATGAAGAACATTTCATCATACCTGCAGGAATACAAACCTTATCTGCAAGGCGACGATCACCAGCAAGGCAAGTACTCCAAGGAAGTAGAGAGGCTCTGCAAGCAGCACAAATATCCTGCCTCTACAGGTGGTTCACACCGAGGTAGGGGATTCTCCTTCTTTTGAGAGGCTAGCCTCTCTGGAAACAAAGTTGCAACAGTGGATTCCTTCTCCAACACCTTTGAAGACATAGTTGTTAAAGCGATAATGGAACAAAAGCACCTAAGAACCCTTCCTAGATCACTCTGTCCCAAATCTTTAACAGAAGGTATGCACACAAGAATCCCGAAACCCAAAGCCTCACTCTATCTTTCTAAGAATGAGATCTAATTTCACAATCTCTTAGAGGTCAAGGATGAGCTCTAACCAACAAAATTGGCAGAATGTCAACCTAGTTGAAAGGTGAACAATTCTTCCTCACCAGCTCACCCAAAATGGCCCTTCTTGTAGAACCATAAAGGGGTGATCAATGAGAGATTAATGAGAGGCTAGGAGTCTCTTGCAATTCAAGGGTGTTACAAACCTTTAGAATTCAGCAACTACAGCTAATTAAAACCCCAAGATTCCAAAATTAAGTGCCATAACTCTTATAGCCATTAATAAAGCATCCTCAGATTTTTCAGCAAATCCTGTCAGACGGGTCTACTCACCTCGGGTCGACTCAGCATGGGTCGACTCATTTGGAAATTTTGACAACTTCTTGTAAAACGGTCCAATATAATTCCCAATCATTCCCAAGTCAACAAATCAAGAAAAAATTCCATGGTGTGTGACCCCAGAGGTTCAAATACTAAACCGATAGTACAGGAACATTTCTAGTACCAACCAAACTCACTATCTAGCAATGACACCCGGTGTCCGGATAGGTCGAAGCTTGCAGAGCAACAAGAACCTGTCGAATATGGAGTACCACTGAACTTATTCCATTAATCTTCTAATTCTCTAGATGGCTTAGGATTAAACTGCCCAACCCTAATTAGTCCATCCCAATATGTCTCAAACAAGAATCCTTATAACTCCAAACAAGGAATGCCTTGGATAAGGTCTTTCTCAATTGAGGCATATTAAGCATTCAATCCAAATCATTTGTAGAGATCAATCATATCATGATCCTGCTACTACTACATAAGTACTTAACTGCACCCATCAACCTTCCATCACCGGATTAGAAATCCAGGTAGTCCGGCACCTAAGCATGGTGAGTTGCTTGCAAGCTGCCATAGTGATTTCAAGTTAGAGGAATAATTTATGTCCACATTCTAATGCAAAACTTCTCTTTGGCAGAAAGAAAATCTCGCATGAGAGTCATGCTCAGTGAAGTGTTGAACACAGCACCTGATATCATACTAGCATCTCCATGCAACTTGTTTAAGAGGAGAACCAACATACATGATATTAATGACTTACTCTTGATACACCCATCATCATAAAACAATGTATCCTTTGGTCATGAACCAGTTTATGAACTACACGACGTATCCTCTCTACATCGCATATAAGGTAGCTCAAAGGACATCATCATGTAAGAGTTCAATTAAGAAGATGACATGATGCAAGATTAAATATGCATGCAAAGTATTTTTTTGTGATTAAGCATAAAGCTAAGGTTCTAGATCCCAAATTTCAAGCCAAGATTCAAAGTATAGAATTCTATGAAAATTCTGGAAGCCATGTATGCAGAAATAAACCCCAAAGTAATAGATAAGCAGGATCGCCAAGGTTGAGAAACCCTGGTCAGGCTAGCTTTCTTACAATACCACTACTGATGAATCAAGGGGGTGTACCTGGCAATGATAGAAGCACCTGCTGAAGATCGTTCCATGAAGAGATCGCTCACACTCCCGGATGCGGCCTGGAAGAACAAGCTTCTAACCCTACAGATTCGTGGCTTTCTGCTCGGTGATCCGACGGATGATAAGAAGGTATCCTCGGACTCGTGGGAACTGAGAGACCTACAAATCACCATCTGGGATTAGAAAACTAAGAGTATGAAGACTAAATAATTAAAAGATGGGAAAGAAAGGATCTAGGATGATGGCAACCAAGCATTGGAAGGAAGGGGCGGCTAGGGTTTTGATGTTGTAGATGGAGGCAGGGCGCAGGAATAAGAAGAACCGTACACAGCTCGCACACAGTTCACACACAGCAAGGGCACATAGCAAAGAGAGAAAACTCAAATTTAATTTATCAATGTTCTGAAATTACATGAAGAGGGGGGGCCTTTAAATAAGCTTACAAACTTGGGGCTCAAGTAAGGGTATTCATGAGAAATTACATTAGTCTTAAACCCATACAAAGACATAGACTAGGGCTCTCCACTTTTGACTGGGCCTCTCTCTCTCCTCTCTTCTCTTGGTCAGCTAAAGAGGGGTGACTCTAAGGGAGGCTGACCAAGGGGGATGACCATAAGGGTTAGCACCCCTCTTGATGCTCCTCATGGGCCTTGGGTGGCCCAGCATGCTCCAAGCTGTGGTCCAGGGTTCCAAGGCCATCAAATTCTCTTGCTGGGTCTTCCATGGTCTTTAAGTATGGCCCTGTCTTCCCGATCTATGAAATCCTGATTGGGTCTCCTTGGATGAACCTCTAGAACTGGGTCATGATAATGTGCTCTCGTAGGTTCAACCTCAAAGTATGGATTAGGCTTTGGGTTTCTCCTAGGGTTAGCCTCATAGTAAGGATCTCAGTGTGGGGTTCTCCTAGGATGGGGAGGTGACTTAAGATTTGGTTCAGAATGGGACCTATGTGTCTCTTCTAGGATTCCTAGCTAAACATCTACTTGGTCAAATCTATGAGTCAATTGGGCATTCGATTGGGTCATCTGGTCATCCATTTGGTCTAATCAGGTGTTCAATCAAGCCATCCGGTCACTCAAGGTCTTTAGGACAGCATCAAGGTAGGATTCCATGAGTTCAGCCAGTTGTGGAGGTGGTGGATGATATGAAGCTCTTGATCTAGTGCACATGCAAGACTCAAACAAATCAACTACGGGTACCTAGACCTAGAGCCCAAACAGAATGGGTCGGCTCAACTTACACACAACTCAACCCCTAATCCTTCCACTAGCCAGGTAAGAGGTGGGATGGTGGGAGGCTGGTGTGGACACCAGAAGCAGAAGTAGAATAAAACCCCACTCAAATAAGGTTAACCTGATTCCACTTTGGATCGAAGATCACTAGGTTAAGTTTTTCTTGTAAAGGGCAATTTACTTTCAAGAGTCCTGTAATTACTTAGTTTCAATTTCATGAATCCTGTAATTATGTCCAATCGAGTCCTTTAATTATGTCCTGTCTCAATCTGGATTCACATAAGAACTCAATTAAAGTTTCATTAGGTTTATTTAAATCAAGTCCAAGCTACTTCAAGTTGAGGTTCACCAAACCACTCGGAGCTTCCAAGTCAAGACCTTGGTCCACTAAGCTGGAATTCCACATCACCATGCTAACAAAGCAGCCACCAGGGATGCCACATCATCAGCCACGTCACCTTCAAATGGGCGCCTAAAGGGGAGATCGACCAAGCATTTTAAATTCAAAGAAACCGACCAATCTCCATGAATTTCTCCTTATCCCATGTAACAAGGCCCCATATCCTCCAACCTCCCTTGTAATCTTCCACAATTTAGGGAGAATCTCCATGAATTTCTCCTTATCCCATGTAACAAGGCCCCATATCCTCCAACCTCCCTTGTAATCCTCCACAATTTGGGGAGTTTTCAAATTTCAAAAGTTTTGTAAGGCTATTAAAAAGCCTTGGACCCCCCATTGTAAAGGGGATTTGATTTTTGGAGATTAATGAAAGTTGAAGTTGAATTGAAGTTTTATATTTTGAGTGATTGTCTCTAAGCCCCTCTTCCACACCAAACTATTCTCTCTTCCAAGCATCCAATGCCCAAGTCAAGAAGAAGGCCTTGGAGTCGGCCAAGCCATCTCAAATCTCTTTCTTTGCTCACAAATTTTCCATCCCTTCCATATGCATGCCTTTCTTCTTCCTTAACTCTTATTCTTTATGTGCAGGGTCCTTCGAGGTTTTCGAGTTGCAAGCAGGGTCTTCCTTGACAAAGAACCAACAAGCTGAACCCCAAGTCCAGGGTTCTGATCTCTGTTATCCAAGGTTCTTCAGTTCTGAGCATTGGTAGTTTCAAGGTATGAATCAAAAGAAGGTTGGAAAGCTCATCACGGTAAGTCCACAATCATTAGCCCCTATTATCTAGATCTTCTTCCTTCTTAATTTAGGATTGTGTCTAATCAAGTAAAAGTCCCTTTTCATGTAATCCTTAAGATTTATTATGATGAGTACAATGCTAATGTAATTAGGTTTCATTGCTCTACATACACTAATCAAATCATTAATCATATGCTTGCCGCATCAGAGGCTCCCTGCTTAATGCAGGACCCAATTAAAGAACCACTAATCCGCTTAGGTCATTTGACATTGTACCTCTAGCCTAAACAATAGCTTCTAGTAATAGGAGATGAATTGGGTGCACAAGTCTTCCCACAATGGTTGAACTCGACTTGTTGATGTCTCTAGCTTTCTAGAGCAAATTAGGTCTAATCAATTTTAGTTAGGGTTGGGTTCAGATGCTAGGATTGTGATTTTGGGCTAAGGAGAGGTGATCAAATCTTCCCCCCATCTGACATAGTAAAAGTTCCCTTAAGGTAAGTTATGTAGATGATGGCACACATATGAAATGCAAATTAGGATTTTGTAGTTTTGGTATTTTTTGTTTTTGAATATTTTTTTGTCTTTATATTTGGTAGGAAATAAAATATGCAAAAAAGTACCTAATATGTAAAAAATATACAGAAAAATAAATACAGAAAGATTATGCAAGAAGAACCCTAAACATACTAAAATTTGTCTTGTTGAAAAACAAAGTAGAATTGTTTTCAGTAAATATTCCAATGTAAAAAAATCTATAAATCGAATTAAATCATGAGAAAACTATGAAAAATACTTTCAATTATATGGAATCCACAAAATAAAAATCTAGATTTTTGAATATTTATACATGCACAAATCCCAAGAATAACAGAATATATACTGAGATGACGGGATACAGAAACTAGCCTTAAACTATGCTCTGATACCAAATGATGTGAGATTAAATATGCATGAAAAGTATTTTTTTGTGATTAAACATGAAGTTTAGGTTTTAGATCCCAAATTTCAAGCCATGATTTGAAGTATAGAATTCTATGAAAATTCTAGAATTCATGCATGCAGAAATAAACCTTAAAGTAATAGATAAGCAGGATCGCCAAGGTTGAGAAACCCTGGTCAGGCTAGCTTTTCTACAATACCACTACTGATGAATCAAGGGGGTGTACCTAGCAATAGTAGAAGTACCTGTTGAAGATTGTTCCATGAAGAGATCACTCACACTCCCAGATGCGGCCTGGAGGAACAAGCTTCTAACCGTGCGGATTTGTGGCTTTCTGCTTGGTGATTTGATGGCTGATCAGAAGGTATCCTCGGACTAGTGGGAATGGAGAGACCTATAAATTACCATCTGGGGTTAGAAAACTAAGAGTATGAAGACTGAATAATTGAAAGAAGGGAAAAGAAAGGCTCTTGGATGATGGCGGCCAAGGGTCGGAAGGAAAGGGCGACTACGGTTTTGATGTTGTAGATGGAGGCAGGGCACAAGAACAAGAAGAACTTGCACATAGCTCGCACACAGCACACACACTGTTGCCCAAGTGGCTACCCAAGAGGGGGGTGAATTGGGACTTTTAAAAATTAAAGCAAGTAATGTGCAATTAAAAATCCTTTGCAAGTGGTAGGTGCTATGACAAAGTAGTAAATTGTAGAAGCTAAGTAAAAGCAAAGAAGCACAACACAAACACACAAAATTTATAATGGTTCGGAGCAACCCAGCTCCTACATCCACAACCCAAGATACCACTTAGGATTTTCACTATATTCACACCGAATACAATAGGATTGTTTTACAGGATCACAATCCAAAATCTCTACACTTTGGTTTTACGAGATCACCAAAGAAAACCCAACTCCATTTGGTTTTAAACAGGATCACCAAAGAAACCTAACTTGGTTTTCACAGGATCACCAAGAACCTAACTTGGCTTTACCAGGATCACCAAGAACTCAACACTTCATTTTTATCAAGGCTCACCAAGAACCTAACATGGTTTTCATAGAATCACCAAAGAAACCTAACTTGGTTTTCACAGGATCACCAAGAACCTAACATGGTTTTACAACCGGGCTCACCAATAACCCGACCAATTCAAAAATTGAATTGAAATAAATGCAACAAAAATGACAAACTCAATTTGTCGGATAGTTGCTGGTGCAGCTTGATGGAAGTCCACTTGAATGCACTTGAATAAGCTTTAATTATTTCAGTGGCTTCTTCAAAAGTTGCTTCAAGCTTCAGATCAAAGTTGGTGAAGACTTGAAGGCTGACTTGAATGCTCTTATGCTCTTTTGCTGTTGGTAGTTAGGATATTCAATGAAGCTCTCTTCTCTTTTAAAAATTCTTACTTTTAGGATATTCAAATCCTTCAAATATAAGGTCTTCTATCACTCCAAGGCAGTTTTAGCCATTGTAGACTATTGGGGAATGATTTGTGATCGTTGGAACACTTTTTGGCATTCAAAACTAATTTCTAGAACTAGCCATTGGATACCTGAAAACGATGTTCAAGTCGGCCCGGATTCTTTCGAGTCGGCTCGAATCCTTCGAGTCGATAGGTCGAGTCACCAAATCTTTAGTGCAGTTGACTCTTTGTCTCAAGGTGCAAAACTTCACTCTAGATGAGTCGGCTCTTGATAGCTCGGGTCGGCTCGAACTTCTTTCTTTGAAAAACTTAAAACTCGAGGAGTCGGCTCTTTTCAGCTTGGGTCGGCTCTTCTTCTCAGGTTCAGAAATCCTCACACTAGAAGAGTTGGCTCGATGTAGTTCGGGTCGGCTCGCTTTCTTGGATCTTCAAAATTAGGTCTGGCAGAGTCGGCTTTTTCTGGTTCGGGTCGGCTCGCCTAGCTGTTCTCAGAAATCTTTAAAAACTGGACTCTGGAGGAGTCGGCTCAGACATAATCCAGTCGACTCGGATTCACTAGAGTCGGCTCGGTTATCTTCGAGTTAGCTCAAATTGCTACGTTCCAGAATCCTTGCTGTGTGCCAGTGAGTGGAGTCAGCTCTCTTCATCATGCTGGGTCAGCTCGAGTATCTTCTTCGGTATTTTTACACTTGAACTCAAGAAAGAACTCTCACCAATACTCTTATAATTTTCAATCATACCAACTCAAAATAATTTTTATGGCACACACACAGAAGTAACCCTTTTTACATGATTTTTTCTTAGCTTTTTCATTGAGTTATTCTTTACAAAAATAAATTACAACACAACTCAAACAAGAAACAATTATGTAGGAGTTGAAGTTTGAATAAATTAAACCATCCTACAAATACATGTAAAATACTTGAAGAGTTGTTAGAAATAAATATACATGCTTCAATGTTTGGTTATCATCAAAATCACTTATGGGGTCAACAATCTCCCCCTTTTTGATGATGACAAAACACCGGGCATGAAAAATTCTTTACACTTTACATGTATAACAGTATTCGAAAGTTAAGTATTCACATGTATCAGAGCTAATTGAATTGGTAAATAAGTATCAGAGCTCAAGTGATGATATCACTGTATATCTTCAAAGTATTGAACTTTTCATGCTTCATAATGTTATAATTAGCACAAAACATGGAGTATCAGAGTTTGAAAACTATTGACAGAATTAAGATCAATTTGAAGAGTAATAGCAATCAGATCATTAAGATTAAGTAGCAATCAGAGCAAAATCATTCAAGATAATCTCCCCCTTTCTCTAGGTTTTAAAGTAATTTAAGCATTAAGTCCTTTTGAATACTATCATTTTTGTGCTCCCCCTTTTTCATTCTTTTTAAGTACTTTAAGAATAATTGGTTGGAAGCTCATCATAAATAAGAGAATTTTCATAACATACATATTTCTTCAACACATTTCTTATAAGAAAATTTTCATGACAACACATTTCACCCATTTTTCATTTCTCATATTTTTCATATTTCTCCCCTTTTTTGTCAATCAATCAAAAAGGTGGTTTTAAATAAAGCTTAGATTTTGAAATAGATTGAGAAAGTCTTTAAGATTTGTTTTAGATAATTTCACTTTCTCAAATTGAAAATTCTAATTAAAAATTCATCACATATGTATCAAATCATGACAACAAATAAAATTGCTAAAAGATCTTTCATTTCATTGATTAATTTAACATACAAAGCAGGAAAGAAAGTACATTGAAATTGTAAAAGATAACAAGTAAAACAAAGTCAAAAATACAAAAACAACCAAATGACTAACTAAAAGATCTATTCTTCTTCTTCTCCACTAGAAGAAGAGGAGCCTACCTCTATAACCTTATCAGAGGTCTTAGTTTTCAGGGGTTTAAACCTTAAATCCCTGAACCTAGTTCTAACAGGGGCTCTAATAATCTTAGTCTTCTTAGTGTTAACAGGTTTAGGCTTAGGTGGATCAAATAAAGGAGTAGGAGCAGGAGTTTCAAGTGACTCCTTGAAGATCTGTTCAGGAGCATCTTTAGCAGTGACTGATTCCTTCTGGGATTGCAACAAGATGCTTCAGATCTCTTCTTTAAAATCCTCCATTTCCTTTTCAATTTTTTGCTGGTAGAGCTTTTGTTCAGATCTCAATTCCTACAAACTTGCATTAACTGTACTTTTCATTTCATCAATTTCAGAATTCATGTGATCTATTACTGAACTTGAGATTGTTTCCATCTTTTGAAATATCAACTTCTTAAGGTCAGATGGAGTAATCATTGTACCTTCAGTCCTTTCTTCATCTTCAGAAGAGGTAGCAGCAATCTAACTAGGCATCTTCTTTATCCATATTCCTTCTTGTAGTTTGTAACCCATTCATTTCAGTGAATTGAAGGAATAAGTATCAAAGTGATGTAGTGGCTTGCCTATCTCATTTGCTAAGTCAATGCCAGCTTCTTCAAATAGTAAAGTAAAAACCATACCGTATGGTAGACAGGCTTTGACTTTTCTAGCTATTTCAGTCATTTGGATCATCATTATGTAGGGAAGGTTGAGAGGCTTTTCTTCTATCAAATGTCCCATAAAAGTCATGTCTTTTTCGCTGACCTAATCAAAGCGACCGGTCCTGGGAAGAAATATTTTGCTTATC
Organism: Areca catechu; assembly: GCA_021397845.1. Lineage (NCBI taxonomy): Eukaryota > Viridiplantae > Streptophyta > Magnoliopsida > Arecales > Arecaceae > Areca > Areca catechu. The sequence continues at coordinate 128,317,611 of CM038052.1, read as the reverse complement.
ATATTATGAAGAAGCCTCATTTTTTTTGATAATAGGTTGGCCTTAACATGCTGAACGGAGCTCATGTCTTCTTTCTCCAAGATGAGCTTTAAAATGTGTTCTCTGTCAGGTAAAATGGGTTCAGTGGTGCCGTCCGTTGGTATTTGAAGTAAACTGCCCAACCTTTCTTCATCCACAATTATTTTCTTTCCCTTGACAGTAGATTCCAAGTGATATTCTTTAATGACTATATTTTCATAGAAACTCCATACCAGGGAAGGGTAGGTCAAGATGTCCAAAGAACAGAACTGCTTCCAACCTTGGCATTCTATCCATCTTCCGATTTTCATTTCCATCTCTCCTAGGAATGTAAAATCGATCCTTCTTCCGCAAGTGACAGGCCGGTTGGCCATTGATACAATCTGTCCAGGAGGAGAAGGAGTCTCTTCTTCCTATTGCTCAGTAGTTGATCTTTTCCTATTTTCTCCTTTTCTCTTGCATCTTCACTGCATGCGCTTGATTCACCAACTTGAAGAACCTTCCTTGCAGATCTTCGAAAAGCCATTGTAGTGGGATTCAAGAAATTAAGGTTTTAGATAATATTTTTTGGAAGTTTGGTAAAGTTTCCGAAAGGGTAGAGTGAGTTTGAAGTAAAAGTGAGAAGAGTGAAGTAGAGGAAAAGATAGTTCAGAACTACCTAAATAGCAATTTCCCGACTTTCGAGTCAGCTCGCCCAACCCTAGAAACATTCGAGTCGGCTCGACCAGAGCGAACTCAGAACAATCAGAATATTAAGTCGGCTAGGCAAAGACCTAGTCGGCTCGACCATAGCAATAGGTAGAGAACTCAGACATTCAACCCGGCTCGACCAGAGCAAAATTGCTCGAGTCGACTCAAATAAAATCTTTCCATAATAAGTAAGATGATTTAGAATTTGAATTTAATACAATGAAGTTTCAAGGAAAGTTGTTCAAAAATTATGAATAAATAAATGTAGGAGGTTTTCTAGATAATATTTTCTTAATTCTTGAAGAAAATTAGGTTGTCTAAATCTAGGAAGGATCACAAAGCCCTAATTCTCCTCTAAGCAATTCAAATCTCTCCTGATTCAGTGGCTTATTAAAAATGCCAGCTAATTATTTTTTGTTGGGATAAATTCTAGTTTAATGTCACCATTCAAAACATGGTCTCTAATAAAATGGTATCTAATCTCTATGTGCTTAGTCCTAGAATGCTGAATAGGATTTTTGGTTAAATTTATAGTACTTGTGTTATCACACTTAATAGAAATTTTGCATTGTATAACACCAAAGTCTTCTAGTTGTTGTTTAATCCATAACACTTGTACACAATAACTTCCTACATCAACATACTCTGCCTCAATAGCAGAAAGTACTACTGAGTTTTGTTTCTTGCGGTGCCATAAGATTAAATTCAACCCTAGAAATTGACATGTGCTGCTAGTGCTTTTTCTATCAACTTTACAACCAGCATAATCAGCATCATAAAATCTGATTAAATTTAAAAATTATTATTTTGAAAACCAAAGACCCAGATTACTTATAACTTTCAAATAGTTAGTAATCTTTTAACAGCAAGCATATGTGTTTCTTTAGGATTGCATTGAAATCTAGCACATACGCATACACTATACAAGATATCCGGTCAACTTGCAGTTAAATATAACAAGGATTCGATCATACCACTATATAGCTTTTGGTCAACATTGGATCCACTTTCATCTTTGTCCAATTTGCAAGAAGGGCTCATGGGTGTGCTCATATGTTTGCTTGTCTCCATACCAAACTTCTTGATTATTTCCTTGGTATATTTGGCTTGGTTAATGAAGATCCCTTCCTTTGATTGATTTACTTGAAGTCCAAGGATATAATTAAGCACACCCATTAGGCTCATTTCAACTTCTCCCTGCATTAGCTTAGCAAATTCTTCACAAAAACTTTTATTAGTTGCATCAAATATAATATCATCAATATAAATTTGTACAACTAATATATCATTATCTTTCTTTTTAATAAAAAGGGTTTTATCAATATATCCTCTTGAAAAATCATTTTCAATCAAGAAAGTGCTAAGTCTATCATACCAGGCTCTAGGGGCTCGTTCAAACCATACAAAGCTTTGTTTAATTTAAACATGGTTTGGAAAAGCATGATTTTTAAAACCTGGTTGTTGTTCTACAAAAACTTGTTCGACGATAAAACCATTTAAAATGTACTTTTTACATCTATTTGAAAAAGTTTAAAACTCATGTAGCAAGCAAATGCAAGAAGTAATATAATGGCTTCTAATCTTGCTACAGGTGCATAGGTTTCATCAAAATCAATACCTTCTTCTTGACTATATCCCTTAACCACTAATCTAGCTTTGTTTCTAATGACATTGCCTTATTCATCTAGTTTATTCCTATATACCCATTTGGTTCCTATAATTGGGTGGTCTTTAGGTCTATCAACTAGTGTCCAAACCTTATTTCTTTCAAACTGGTTTAATTCTTCATGCATGGCTAATATCCAGTTTGGGTTACTTTCAGTTTCTTCTAAGGTGTGAAGCTCTATTTAAGATACAAAGGCTAGGTAGTCATGTGCAGTCCTATATTCAGACATAGTCCTAATGCCTTGAGAAGGATCACCAATAATTAATTCTTTAGGATGGGAAGTAGCATACCTCCATTCAGTTGGTAAATCTGTATGATCCTTACTTACCGTTTCTTCTCCTTCTTTAATCAATCTTTTTTGAATACTCATGTTTTCCATCTCCTTTTGAATAGTACTTGCATCATTGTCAGTACACTCATCTTTTCTAAATGGTGAAGGGTTAGTTTCATCAAAGATAACATACACTGACACTTCAACAGTAAGAGTCCTTTTATTAAATACCTTATAGGCTTTGTTATATAGTGAATAACCAAGAAAATTGCTTCATCATATTTGCCATCAAATTTTTTTAAATTATCCTTACCATTATTAAGCACAAAGCATTTGCATCCAAACACATGAAAATAATTTATATTGAATTTCTTTTCATTCCAAAGATCATAGGGGTTTTCTTCAAAATAGGACAGATCAAAATGCGGTTTAAAATGTAAAAAGAAGTGTTCATCGCTTATGCCCAAAAGCACCTTGAAAGATTACCTTCACATAACATCGTTCGGGCCATTTCCTCCAATGTCTTATTTTTCAAATTCATTGCCATGATCACTTCTAATTGAAATTATTGAAAGATTTTTTTGATTGGAAACCTTTTTGTAAAATTTTCTAAACATTTTGAAAGTTTCATCTTTGTGCACAATAAACAACACCCATGTAAATCTAGAAAATCATCTACAATCACAAAGGCATATTTCATACCTCCTAGACTTGTGGTCCTAGTTGGTCCAAATAAGTCCATGTAAAGTAGTTCAAGAGATCTAGAAGTTGAAATCATATTTTTGGATTTAAATCTCTCCCTAGTTTGTTTACCCATTTGGCATGCATCATAAACATGATCAAAATCAACTTTAAACTTAGGCATGCCTCTAACAAAATTTTTAGAAATTAACTTGGCAATAGTATGCATGCTAGCATGACCTAATCATCTATGCCATAATAAATAAGACTCCTTGGTCTTAGCATTCATTGCAACTAAACTGGAACTACTTGACATAGCAAGATCATTTAGATCTACCATATAAATATTTCCAAGTCTATGTCCAATGAATTTGCTACTAGAATCAATAGAGTTTGTTACTATATACATAGATGATTCAAAGATAACTTTGAAGCCTTTATCACACAATTGACTAATACTCAATAAATTGTGCTTCAACTTATCTACAGCAGTACATTTTCAATGAAAGTACAGGAGGTTATTTTGATCTTACCAATTTCGATTATTTTTTCCTTGCCATTGTCTCCAAAAGTAACCATACCTCCTTCTTTCATTTCCATGGTGATGAACTGATCCTTGTCACCCGTCATACGTCTTGAACAGCCACTATCGAAATACCACCTTTTTTTATTTTTTTGGGCTGCAAGACATTCCTGCAAGAAAATCAAGGAGTTCTTTTTAGTACCCAAGCTAACTTGGGTCCTTGCAGGTTAGCTGAGGTGGTTCCTTTCAGAACCCAAATCTTTCTTGATGTATTATGGACATTTCTAATAATATTGCAATTGAAAGCATTATGTCCTAATTCTTTGCAAGCAAAACATCTGATTCTAGAATTTTGAAATGATCCATACTTTGAAATTTTAGATGCATGAAGTGTAGAAATAGCAAGTTTTGAAATGAAAGTTGAACCTTTTGTCACAAAAGTTTTATGAGAAGTAAACTAGGGAACAAAATCCTTTTATTTCACAAATGTAGTAGCTGAAATATAATTTTAATTAGAAGCATTAAAACCTATTCCATCTTTATTTCCATAAATTCTTTGATCTATAAGAATTAATTCAAGCTTATTAGAAGATAAAGTTAATTTTTCAATAAGTGGCTTGAGTTTTTCAACCTCCTTTTTTGCTCAATATTTTTTTCAATAAAATATTATTTTTATCATGAAACTCACTATTCTCAGTTTTCAAAATATTATATTTTTCAGAAAAGATATGAAGTTCTTTTTGTAATAAAGAATTCTTTTCTAAAATCTCCTCTCTTTCTTTGAGTAAAGAATCATTGATTTGCTTCAATGATCTAATCTTTACTCCTGCCTTTTTAAATTTAGATAATAGATCATGGAATGCAGAATTTAATTCTTCAACTGTAAATTCAATTTGAGTGTCGGGGGAAGTTACCTCATCCTCGAGACCCATTAGATATAAGTTAGCAGTTTTCATAGTCTCTTCTTCTTCAGTAGAAGTGGAGTCTTCACTGTCGCTCCACATGGTAACCATCACTTTCTTTTTCTTCTTTTTGAAAAATTTCTATAGAAGTGGACAATCTGGACGAATATGCCCCGGTTTCTTACATTCATAGCAGGTCGGGACTTGTTCCTTATCTTTTTCTTTGTCCTTGTCCTTTTCTTTTGAATGCTCTCCTCGTTTATGAAATTTTTTGTTGTATCTACATTTCTTCTTTTCCATAAACTTTCTGAATCTCCTCACAACCATTGCAATGTCTTCATCTTCAAGATTGTCTTCAGAGGAGGTAGAGTCATCTTCCGTCTCTTCATCATCCTTTGATTCTAATGCAGCCTTGAATGCAACTGTTTTCTTCTTTTTCTGATCATCATCCGTTCTATGCTACATGGGTAGTTCATGTATGATGAGAGATCCCATTAATTCATCCATTGATAGAATGTTTAGGTCTTTAGCTTCCTAGATGGCAGTGACATTAGGATCCCATTTGTTAGAAAGTGATCTCAAGATCTTCTATACTAGATCAGCATTTGAGTATACCTTGCCAAGACTTTTCAAACTGTTAATAATATCTATAAATCTAGTGTACATGGCAGAAATACTTTCATTAGGCTCTATCTTAAATAATTCATAATAATGCACTAAAAGATTAATCTTTGAAGTTCTCACTTGTGAAGTTCCTTCGTGAGTCATCTCAAGTTTATCCCAAATTTTCTTGGCTAAAGAGCAAGTGGAAATTCGATTAAACTCACTTGAATCCAAAGCACAGTAAAGCAAGTTCATTGCTTTGGCATTCAATTCCCCTAATTTCATGTCATGTTCATGCCAGTCCTCTTCGGGCTTAAGGACATCCACCCCATCAACTTTAGTCATGGGGATACTTGACCCTTTAAGAATGACCTTCCATAATTGAAAATCAACAGCTTGAATATAGATTTTCATTCATGCTTTCTAATAAAAATAATTTGTGCCTGTGAAGAGTGGAGGTCTATTAGTTGACTGGCCTTCCACCAAGGATGTACTCATGGGATGAGACATCAATCTTTACTCTAGAATATTCAGAGACACTACTCTGATACCAGTTGTTGCCCAAGTGGCTATCCAAGAGGGGGGTGAATTGGGACTTTTAAAAAATTAAAGCAAGTAATGTGCAATTAAAAATCCCTTGCAAGTGGTAGGTGCTGTAACAAAGTAATAAATTGCGGAAGCTAAGTAAAAGCAAAGAAGCATAACACAAATACACATAATTTATAGTGGTTCGGAGCAACCCAGCTCCTACGTCCACTACCCAAGATACCACTTGGGATTTCCACTATATTCACACCCGATTATAGTAGGATTGTTTTACAAGATCACAATCCAAAACCTCTACACTTTGGTTTTACGGGATCAGCAAAGATAACCCAACTCCCTTTGGTTTTAAATTGGCTCACCAAAGAAACCTAACTTGGCTTTCACAGGATCACCAAGAACCTAACTTGGTTTTACCAGGATCACCAAGAAACCAACACTTGGTTTTTATCAAGGCTCACCAAGAACCTAACTTAGTTTTCACAAGATCACCAAAGAAACCTAACTTGGTTTTCATAGGATCACCAAGAACCTAACATGGTTTTACAACCGGGCTCACCAATAACCCAACCAATTCTTGAATTGAAATAAATGCAACAAAAATGACAAACTCAATTTGTCGGATAGTTGCTAGTGCAGCTTGATGGAAGTCTACTTGAATGAACTTGAATAAGCTTTAATTACTTCAGTGGCTTCCTCAAAAGTTGCTTCAAGCTTCAGATCAGAGTTGGTGAAGACTTGAAGGCTGACTTGAATGCTCTTGTGCTCTTTTGCTATTGGTAATTAGGATATTCAATGAAGCTCTCTTCTCTTTCAAAAATTCTTACTTTTAGGACATTCGAATCTTTCAAATATAAGGTCTTCTATCACTCCAAGGCAGTTCTAGCCATTGTAGATAGTTGGAAAATGATTTGTGACCGTTGGAGCACTTTTTGGCATTCAAAACTAATTTCTGGAACTAGCCGTTGGATACCTAAAAATGATGTTCGAGTTAGCTCGGATTCCTTCGAGTCAGCTCGGATCCTTCGAGTCGATAGGTCGAGTCACCAAATCTTCACTGTAGTTGGCTCTGTCTCAGGGCACAAAACTTCACTCTAGATGAGTCGGCTCTTGATAGCTTTGGTTGACTCGTACTTCTTTCTTTGAAAAACATAAACTCGAGGAGTCGGCTCTTTTCAGCTTGGGTCGGCACTTCTTCTCAGGTTCGGAAATCCTCACTCTGGAAGAGTTAGCTCAATACTGTTCAGGTCAGCTCGCTTTCTCAGGTCTTCAAAATTAGGTCTGGCAGAGTCGACTCTTTCTTGTTCGGGTCAGCTCACCTGGCTATTTTCATAAATCTTTAGAAACTAGACTCTGGAGAAGTCGGCTCGGACATAATCCAATCAACTCGGATTCACTAGAGTCGGCTCGGTTACCTTCAAGTCGGCTCTGATTGTTGCATTCCAGAATCCTTGCTATGTGCCAGTGAGTGGAGTCGGCTCTTCATCATGCTGGGTCGGCTCGAGTATCTTCTTCAGAATTTTTATACTTGAACTCAAGAAAAAACTCTCACTAACACTCTTACAATTTTCAATCATACCAACTCAAAATAATTTTAATGGCACACACACATAGAAGTAACCCTTTTTACATGATTTTTTCTTAGCTTTTTCATTGGGTTCTTCTTTACAAAAACAAATTACAACACAACTCAAACAAGAAACAATAATGCAGGAGTTGAAGTTTGAACAAATTAAACCATCCTACAAAAACTTGTAAAACACTTGAAGAATTATTACAAATAAATATACATGCTCCAATGTTTGGTTATCATCAAAATCACTTATGGGGTCAACACACACAGCAAGGGCACCAGCAAAGAAAAAATACTCAAATTTAATTCATCAATATTTTGAAACTACATAAGGAGGGGAGGCCTTTAAATAGGCTTACAAACTTGGGGCTCAAGTAAGGGTATTCATAAAAAATTACATTAGTCCTAAACCCATACAAAGACATAGACTAGGGCTCTCCACTTTTGACTGAGCCTTTCTCTCTCCCTCTCCTTCTCTTGGTTGGTCAAAGAGGGGTGACTCTAAAGGAGGCCAACCAAGGGAGTGACCATAAGGGTTGGTGCCCCTCTTAATGATCCTTATGGGCCTTGGGTAGCCCAGCATGCTCTAGGCTGTGGTCCAGGGTTCCAAGGCCTTCAAATTCTCTTGCTGGATGTTCCATGGTCTTTAAGTGTAGCTCCATGACTTTAAGCTAGCTGGATCTTCGATTATCTTGAGTCTTCTACTAGCAAAATTTGACTGGACTCACTATAAAATTTACAAGACTCAGATAAATGACTAGCTCAACATGAGCTGACTTGACTGATAAACTTAAAAACTTACTAGACTCAAAACTTGACTTGACTCAACTGACATGGCATTTTAAATAAGGGACTCAAGTGTGGACAGGACTCTAATGGACTTACTCACAAAACTCAAATGAACTCACTCAAATTGACTAAACCCTAATTACAATTTGAACAAAACTTAGACTCACATCCAAAACTCTAATTTGATAACCATAGAGGGTTGAAATGCCTCTACCAAAGTCTGGGGCCTTTGATGTCCCCATCATGACATTTGATGAACAACCAGAATAAACTTTTTATTTAATTCAATAATTCATATATACATACATGAGTCGCGTAACTATCTACAACCAGATGATTGGCTTTGGAACACATTTCCCAATAACTCCAACCTGGACTAAAACCAATCAAAACAGAATCTGACTCCCATCTTCCATTTGTAGTCGTCGAACTCTTGCATTCTAACAGCTTTAGTGAAGGGGTAGGCCAAGTTCTCCTTACCATCGATCTTCAGAAGTTTGATATCATCTCGTTCAATAATCTCCTGGACAAGGTGATAATAATGCAGAATATGCTTGGTCTGCTTATGTAACTTCGGCTCTTTGGCTTAAGCAAAGGCTCCAGTGCTATCACAATACACCGGAATAGGACCATCCAAAGAAGGTGCCACTCCCAACTCACCAAGGAACTTTCGTAACCACACAGCTTCTTTTGCTTTATCCGATGCTGCAATATATCCTGCCTCACAAACAGAATTAGCTACTGTATGCTGCTTGTAACTTTTCCAGCAGACTGCTCCACCATTAAAAGTAAACACAAAACTAGATACACTCTTACTATCATCACTATCTAACTAAAAACTGGAGTCAGTGTACCCCACAAGTTGAGTCAGAATCTTCATAAATAAGCCATTGGTCCTTAGTATTTCGTAAATACTTAAGGATGTTCTTAACAACTTTCTAATGAGTTTCACTTGGGTCAGACTGGTATCTGCTCACTACCCTTAGTGAGTATGCCACGTCTGGTCTAGTACATACCATAACATACAAAATAGAATCCACTGTCGAAGCATATGAAATTCTACTCGTACGCTCTCTTTTCTCATGAGTTGTCGCATAATCCTTCTTGGAAAGAGTGATTCCATGACCTATCAAAAGATAGCCCTTTTTGGAATTCTCCATGCTGAATCGCTTTAGCATGGTGTCTATGTACATAGATTAGGATAATCCTAGAAGTCTCTTAGATCTATCTTTATAGATCTTCATACCTAGTATGTATGAGGCTTCACCCAGTCTTTCATAGAGAATTGAGATGAAAGCCAGACTTTTATTCCTTGCAATGCTGGAATGTCATTCCCAATTAGGAGAATGTCATCCACATACAAAACAAGAAATACAACTATAGAACCTTTTGCCCATTTATATATACAAGGTTCCTCTCTGTTCCTATCGAAGCCATACATCTTGATACATTTATCAAAATGCATGTTCCAACTCCGATAAGCGTGTTCAGTCCATAAATGGACTTTTGAAGCTTGCACACTTTAGACTCATTTATGATGTGAACCCTTTAGGTTGCATCATATATACCTCCTCTTCTAGCTCACCATTTAGGAAAGCTGTTCGGACACCTATTTGCCAGATTTTATAATCTAAATGTGCTGCTATAGCAAGCATAATCTGAATAGACTTGAGCACTACCACAGGTAAAAATATCTCGTCATAGTCAATACAATGACGCTAATGATACCCCTTAGCAACCAGATGGGTTTTATAGGTCTCCACCTGCCCATCTGCGCCCCGCTTCCTCTTAAAAATCCACTTGCACCCAATGAATTTTATTCCTTCAGGTGGATCAACCAATGTTCATACATTATTGATTTCTATGGACTCTATTTCGGATTTCATAGCTCCCAGCCATGACTCGTAATAAGACCTTGACATTCCATCCATAGGTGATCGGATTCTCGTTGTTCTTATCGAGCTCAATAGGATCACCATCACGGACCAAGAAACCATAGTATCTGTCCGGTTGATGTGTTAACCTACCAGATCTCCTTAATGGTTGCACTATGGGCTCTGTATTTGATCTAATCAAATCCGATCTATAGCAGCCTTAGAGTGAAAAGGTTCTTCTATCTGTTGAACTTCCCCAAGTTCAACCTCAGTAGCTTAAATGCCTTCACCAAGGTACTTCCTTTCTAAAAAGGTTGCCCTAAGATTGACGAACAACTTTTGTTCCTCAGGCAGATAGAAATAATACCCTTCGAATTCTTTGGGATACCCAACAAAAGACACTTATCAAACTTAGGACCTAGCTTATTCATCTCGAAATGTTTCACATAAGCCAGACACCCCCAAACCCGAAGGTGTGAGAGAGAGTTGGCTTGCATCCAGTCCATATCTCATATGGTGTTTTATCAACGAACTTACTTGGAACTCTATTCAAAAGGAAAGATGCTGACTCAAGAGCATATCCCCGAAATGATTTTGGTAGACTTGCTAAGCCCATCATGGATCGAACCATATCCAACAGAGTTTGATTCCTCCTTTCAAGCACACCATTTAACTGAGGTATCCCCGTAGGAGTCCATTAAAAGAGAATCCCATTCTACTCGAAATAAGTCAGAAACTCACTGGAAAGATACTCACCACCTTGATCTGATCGAAGGGTTTTAATAAATGTTGCCTAGGTGGCTTTACCCAAGAGGGGGGTGAATTGGGATTACAAAATTTTTTGCAATTATGTGCACAAGTAATTCCTTTTAGTGGTTGAGTGCTGTGTTAATTAGAAATAAATGTGGAAGCTGAAAAGTAAATCAAGCACAACACAAACAAGACAAATTTATAGTGGTTCGGAGCAACCCAGCTCCTACATCCATTACCCAAGTTCACCGCTCGGGATTTCTACTATATCCCCCAAACCAGAATATAGTCGGATTGTTTTACAGGCTCACAATCCCAACCCTTATACTTTGGTTTTTAAACTGGGCTCACCAAAGAAACCCACTCTAGGATTTCACAGGCTCACCTAGAACCTCTACACTTTGGTTTTGAAAAGGCTCACTAAAGTAACCTATTTGGTTTTTACAACCGGGCTCACCAATAACCCAAATATTCTAAGAGTAGAATAAAAAAGCAACAAAAAATGACAAACTCAGTTGTCGGGTGGTTGCCAATGCAGCTCGAGTGAAGCTCAATTGAATGCCCTTCAATGCACTTCAATGGCTTCCTTGCTTTCCTCAAAAGATGCTTCAAGCTTCTGATAAGAGTTGGTGAAGGCTTGAAGGCTGACTTCAAAGCTCAAGTGCTCTCTCCTCTTACTTCAATAAATATTCAATAACTATTCATTAACTCATTAGTCTCTCCAAAGATGTTCTCATACCACATTTATAGAGACTTTAACTGCCTTCCCTTGATTTTGAACATTGTAGACCGTTAGGAAGTGATAGGTTACCGTTGGAGCACTTTTGGATTTCAAAAATAGAAAACTGAAACTAGCCATTGGAGGTGACCCCATCATTCCAGTCGGCTTGGACATTCTTCGAGTTGGCTTGGATCAAGTTCGGGTCGGCTGGGTTGAACACCTATCGGCTAGGTTTCACAGTTGAGAAAATGGTTCACTCTGGAGGAGTCGGCTAGGCTGAAATCCAGTCTGCTCGGATCCCTGAGATTTTTAGAACGTTCTCAACCATGTTCTAAACGAGTCGGCTGGGCCTTGGTGCCAGTCGGCTGGATCTGTGTGCCAGAATACTTCTTTCTTATGCCAGTGCCAGAGTTGGCTGGTTCCTCCATCCAGTCGACTTGAGATTGGTTCTTCAGCCAGATCAAATTCAATTTTTCAGAACTCTTGTGCCAAGCTTTGAAGACTTCCTCAAGGTCTTCTTACAATGAAATCAAGAAAAAATGAAGCTTGAAAACTATTAGAAGTAACGCTTTATCTTTGATTCAAGTAGGAAATGTTTTTGTTGGGTTCTTCTTTACAAGATTCTAAACACTTACAACTCAACACAAAACAATAAAGATTGTAGGGTTTAGAAAGTATATCAATGTAGTTGTCCTACAAAAACTTGTCAAGCATTTGAAGAGTTGTTAGATAACCAAATGTATGCTCCAATATTTTGTTATCATCAAAATCACTTTAGGGGTCAACAATAAACTTTTCGGTTTATTTTTCAACTTAATTACAATAACGTTTGAATATTTTAAATGAATCAAATTTATGTTCATCAGTAGACATGACCATATCTCGAAAGATCATCTGTAAATGTAATGAAATAATTATACCCGTCTCTTACACTGATATTCATAGATCCACATACATCATTATGTACTAGACTTAGAATATCACTCGCTTTTTCACCTTTTCTAGTAAAAGGTGACTTATTCAATTTTCCATAAAGACAAGATTCACAAGTTGGAAAAGATTCACTCTTAGTGATATCAAGAAGTCCTTCCCCCACCAACTTATTTATCCTGTTCTTGTTTATATGACCCAGCCTATAGTGCCAGAGATAAGTATCACTAACTTTATCTAACCTAGGGCATTTATAAGTAGTGTACAATACAATAACAGGCTATGACAGTACACATACGCCATTCTTCACTTGTCCAATCATCACATTAGAACCATTCAACATGATTTTGCAAATATTATTCTTTATATATATTCATAACCATCTTTGGCCAACATGCCTACAAAAATGATATTCACTAAAAAGGAAGGACAAAAATGATAATCATTATGAATGACAGTACTGGAGCTTGACTTCCATTCCCAATGCTCAAAAACATTTCACCACTTTCGAACCTCCTACTAACTTGAAGTCCCTGCAAAGAATTACAAATGTGGTAAGGACTTCCGATATCCAATACCTATCTAGTAGTATCACAAACCAAAAAGAACAAGGATTTATCATATAAATACCTTGACCGGCAACAGTTTGTTGCTTTTACTTCCTTTGCATGTTCGGGTCTAGAGTAGCAAGGTAAGCAGAACAGTTCTACTTCCAGTGACCCGACCACTTGTAGAAGAAGCACTTTGCCTGACTCTTGTCAGACTTCACCCTCCTAGTATGACTATGTCTGCACTTTGCACCTTCTTATTTTTCTTATTCTTTCTCTTCTTCCCTTTCCCAAAGGGACGACGCCCTGCTCCAGAACCTCCCACCAGATTCACCAATCCCTTGTTGAGGTTGTGGTCTCTCTCATAGATTTGCAACAACCCTAACATCTCATAATAGTTTACTATAGGCCTATTCATTCTAAAATTATCGAGAAAGACCTGGTAGGAAGGGGGCAGATAATTCAGAATCATATCCTTACCGAGCTGCTCATGCGAAGGACATCCGAGTTTGCCCAAATGCTCAAATAACTCGATCATGTACATTACATGATCAGTTACTAGAGCTCCATCATGCATATGCATGTTATAGATGGTGGAAAAGATCCAGTATCTCTCCATATCATCCGAAATGCTAAAAGACTTCTTCAACCTTTGAAGAATCTCCTCTGACCGGGCCTCCTCAAATTTGTGACTGAACTCATCATTCATCGTAGCCAATATAATGCAATGCACCATGGTGCGGTTAGAGATCCACTTTTGGAAAGTGTCCCTAATAGTGCCACGGGTGTTGGGGGCTAGGATCTCGGGTTCTAGATCCGTTATCACATAAAGGATCCGCTCGTGCTCCAAGACTATCTTGAGTCTTCGATACCAGCTATCAAAGTTGGATCCAGAAAGATTGTCATTATTTAATAATGATTGGAGCGATAAGGTGATCGACGTTATCTGAAAAAGGAGAACATGACCTATCAATATATGAATTATTTTAAACATCCTAAAAAGATGGATTTTAGTCTAAAGATTTCTCCCACTATCTTATTCAGACTGGTTGCCTCTACACTCTAATCCGAAGAATAACATTTATCCCTAAGTGGGAACTAGGACCCAATAGACTACACATGAGCCCGACTTAGGCCAGCCAACCCACATGCATCTAAAGGTAGGTACAATACCAATCGCTTCTCCAAGCAATTTCTAGTATTCATTTTGCCCCAAGGGTCCTCACAATCAGCCTTTTGGCCTTCTATTGAAGGTCCTGGTTAGGTCCAACCATTAACATGATCAAATTCAATGCTTCTAACCCATGATCAAGCCCGACTTTGACCGGCCCACCTGACCACGTGTTAAGATAGTCACACTGAGCCATCATATGTTGAATGGCAATTCCACTCACCTGATGGCCACCAATTCTTTGGAACTGTCGATGATCACCCAACTTATGGACTCATTACCAATCTAACTTAATGGAAGGCTAAGACATAGGATATCACATAACTTAGTCCTTTTATGGATCTAATAATTTAGAGGATTTAAATTTTGTGACACATGAAAGAAGGCATGGACCTTGATCAAGAAAAGTCACACTTAACTCTTAGAGGGTTTCAAGATCAAATAGGTCCATGGGCACCTTAAACCAGTCAGACTGATTAACCTTAGTTAAGATGGGTCAACTCGAATCAATAGATAATCTAACCAAATCTGATTTACTACATTAGCCAGGTAAGTAAGATCAAGGGATGGGTTATGCTAGGTAAGCCTCTTACCTTAGACACCAACCATGAGTTGGCTAGGAAAGAGTTGGCCCTAAAGAACCTTGATCACCAATGTCAAACTTATCTTAGACACCAAGTGGTTTACCAGACTCAATCAGACTAACCTAAAGACCCAGGCTCACCATGAAGCCATCAATAAAGTATAGTTAGGAGTATGGACAGATCTAACTAAATATTAGAGAAATCTATAAAGGAGAGACCTAATTCAACTTTTGATTAGTCTTATCTCAAATTAATCCATTCATCTAAACCTAGGTCTAACCCATTTAAGGACCCAATTCTAGTTAACCCAATTAACCCATGGTTTATCAATCATGACTTAAGATTAGAATCACATCCTAAATCTTAAAAGGTTTCATAAATACAACTTAATTCTCAATTAAGCGTAACATGCCAATTGAAACAGTTTCAATTAACCAAATTTGAAATAATTTCGAAAAATAGGTGAAACAATTTCACAAAAATATGAACTTTTGTTGCCCAGTAAGCAACCCAAGAGGGGGGTTGAATTGGATCTCTAAAAATTATTTGATGGAATGCAAGAGTGTGTGATCCAATCCAATAATTAAACTAATGATGCGGGACACAGACTCGATGAACCCTGGATTATTTGGAAAAACGGGAAAACACCTAACAAACTAGGACCGTGGGAGGGCTAAGAAGCCTCTCGGGACTAGGGCAACACTGAAACTAAAACCCTAAAATAGCTGATCTCTTTTGTTTTCAATTTTCTTGGTGAAAGTGGCGAAGGAAGGATGAGGATGGGAGACTGGGAACTGGAACTCATGGCCCTAGGATTCACTCTAACGGAGAGCTCTCCTCAAACCCATAATGCACATAGCAAGGCTCTCAAAGGGCATCCTGCTAGGGTGACTCTCAAAGGATATGAGGGGACAAGAAGATGGGATAGAGGATAACTAGGGCACTCTCATTAAACCCATAATGCACACAGTAGGGCTCTCAAAGATGCCCCGAGGGATCAAACCCATAATGCACATGATAGGCTTTCACACCTCCCATCGAATTCATAATGCACATAGCAGGGAACGAACGCAAACATGCCTCAGTCCCGAATCAGAACCGGAACCAGTGGCTAAACCAAAAAAATTCTATTCAACTCTCTCTCCCTCTTATCTTTACAAGAGGGGGAGGGGCCCTTTATATAGAAAAACCAAACCCCTCAATTACTTAGCCCCCAAGTAAACCGAAAATGAAAATAATTTACATCAAAATCCATGCTACATCAATATTGGTGCTGATCTACTTTGAGAAGCATGTTGGCTTGATGATATGCTCTGAAAAGCGTGCTGCTTGATAAAAAGAGGGTATCTCTTTGAAGCTCGTTGTTGTGATGCTTTCAACTTGATGAAGCCTATTTAATTGCTCAAGAATAATTGATCTTGAATGCTCTTGAAGGCTCTTGAATGCTTGAAGGCTTCTTTTTGCTTGGAAGTAATTGAACTCAATGAATAGGAGTAAATGCTCTCTTTTCTTCTCTCTTGGTTATTTCTTTTTCATTTCCATGTGTTTTGATTTGATTTGAATTATATAAATACCTTCACAAGGCCTCAAATCTAGTTTCTAGCCGTTAGACATAAAATACTAGCTGTTGGGAGCCAAGAGGGACGAGTTTTGCATTTGAAAAACTAGCCATTACTGTTCCCAGAACTCCATGTGTCGATACTTTAGGCTATGAGTCGACACTTGTACTCCTTGAGTCGACACCTAGTTCAAATATCTTTAATGTAGCTTTCTGGAACTCTCAGATGTGTCGACACTTCTTCAGGTGGGTCGACACTTGGTATTCATGTGTCGACACTTCACCAGATGTTCAACTTCAGCAAGTTCTATAACCAAAAAATCTCAGGCAATGAGTTGACCCATGTGTTGACACTTTGAGTCGACACTTCAAGTCCATGTGTTGACACTTCAGCCATACCATTTGAAACTTTCTTTGCATACCAACTTGAGTCAATACTTTATTGTCATGTGTCGACACTTTGAGTCGACACTTCACTGAGATTTTCACATAAACAGCTGAACTTGTGCTGAAACAAGTCTGTGTTGAACTCAAGTATCCATTCAAGCAATTTTCCACTATCGAAGTCTTCTTTGAATAGATATTTCATCTAAATTTTGACTTCTTCAATCAAACAACATTTGTCAAATTGATGTGCACCTTTTTTCATAAAAGCACACTTCAAAGAAATCATTAGTACTCAACTTATACTTAAGCATTTTGCTTATCATCAAAATCAATAACTGAGTCAACAATCTTTCCCTTTCTGATGATGACAAAATCTTTTAGTATAAATTGCATAAAAAGCTTTCAAAAGAACTTTTTAACATGCAAAGAGCTAATTGCAATAAGTGTTGAGATATTGAAAAAGATGTATTAGAGCAAGAGTATTATAATGGCTAAGAGTATCAGAGCTTTGAATATATAAGATATAAATTCATGTATTGTGATACTCTAAAAGAAAACTTGCTTAGGAGAGATAAATTCAGTAATAAACTAGACTCCCCCTGAATATATGATTCATAAAAATTTGTAAACATCTTTTTAAATATCTAAAGAAAAGATTTGACATGAAATTCATTCAAAATAGATTTTCAATACAAAGGAGGTATTACTCCCCCTTAATGAGTTTGTAAAGAATTTTCAATTCAAGCTCAAGGAATTCTCAAAAGAATTTTCAACATGAATTTTCAAGCACATTTATCACATTTAAACTTTAGTCATATTCTTATTACTCCCCCTTTTTGTTATCATTAAAAAGGAAGGAAGAATAAGTAAGTCATTCAAGATAAAACATTGAAGTACAATATAAAAATTCATTCGTTCATTCATAAAAAAAGGCAATGAAGTTCTAAAGGAAATTAATGCATTTCATTCATTTGAATTCATAACATGTAGTACAACATAAGATTTCATTCAAAGTCAGAATTTTGTACATAATGAGAACATCAAAATATACAAAAAGTGCAGAAAAGCAAACTAACTAAACATAAAAAGTATCCTAATCCTCATCCTCTGAAGATCCAATCTCAATCGGTCCTGTATCAGTAAAAGAACGAGCATTGGGCCATATCGATCTGAGATCACGAAGATGGGTCCTGGTCGGTCATGGAGTACGACGACCACGTCTTCTATGTTGAACATATGTCCTACCTCAAGCTGAAGTAGAAAAGGAGGAGGCTATGTCATCAGCAGGAACAGAGCAGATCGGAGAGACAGGCTCTACAACTGTCAGATATGGTGTACGATCGAATGAAGGACTAGAGTCAAGATAATGAAAACCATGTGAATAAAAACCTAGCTCTCGAATAAGAGAGGATGTATGAACTAAAGGTGTATCAACTATAAGTAAATAAAAAATTGGTGTATCAGCTGAAGAAATGATAGGTGTATCAACTAAAGAAACAGAATGTGTATCGGTAATCGGTGAGTCAACAATGGAAGTATCAATAATGGGGGTATCAATGATACGTGAAAGGATAGGAATGGCAGTATGATCATCTGATCTACATGGTGGAGTAGATAGAACATGAGTCTGAATGGGTGAACTGGAAGGATCTGAATGGGACTCCTAGGCAAGTCTACTATCACCTCTGCCACTGGCTCTGACATCAAGTCTGGAAAGTCGAAACCGTCAAAGTCAGTCTCCTCATCAACATCATCAATATCATCCATGACTGGTGCTGGAGCAGGTGGAGCTAGTCCAGCCTCCATCCCTATTTTTCCTTCGCCACCACCATAAAAAATCAAAATTAAAAAAAATAAAAAAAAAATTTGATACCTTAATCTTCGGTGACTTCTCAGCTCGTCGACGATCCTACCATCTGTCCCCCATCAGTCAAAGTAAAAAACTCTATTCTTTCATTAATACAGGGGTAGTGGGGAATAAATAGTTTAAGTGATTTACACCTCAAAGTAGAGTGTGTAAATACTTGATGCATAGGTTGAATCATTCACTAAACAACTATTTTGTTGGGCGATCAACCAGGTGCTCCTACCCACCTGGACTAATGAATGCCAACTGGAAGAACTCACTTTCCTATCGTTCAGTAAAATATCCCTTCTTGTGGCTTGAAAATGATTCCCTGTTGCTAATGGGGAGAGATCTTTCATTAGGGTTTGATGCTCCTCAATGGAGATCCCCAGAATAATAGGTGGTTAA
Organism: Areca catechu; assembly: GCA_021397845.1. NCBI lineage: Eukaryota > Viridiplantae > Streptophyta > Magnoliopsida > Arecales > Arecaceae > Areca > Areca catechu. The sequence goes on along the minus strand of CM038052.1, from coordinate 128,298,575 downwards.
GTTACATGGCCTTTCTAAAACCATTGTGTCTGATAGGGATGTCCGATTCACCAGTTATTTTTGGAAGACCCTCTTGCACATGTTAGAAACCAAGCTAAAATTTTCTACCTCCTACCACCCACAAATAGATGGCCAGACTGAAGTAGTGAACCAAAGCCTTGGAAACTTGTTAAGATGTCTTGTAGGCGAGAACTCTAGAAATTGGGACCTTTTGTTACCTAGAGGTGAGTTAGCCTACAATAGTTCAGTTAATAGGTCCACAGGCAAGAGCCCATTTGAGATTATCCAAGGTTATAATCCTAAGAAACCCATAGACCTAATCCCACTGCCCATACATGAATGAGTCTCTGAGTCAGCTAAATCATTTGCATAGCATGTTAGGGATCTGCATAAGGAAATTAGCCATAAGATTAATATGAGCAATGATATTTATAAAAACTTGGCTAATTCCCAAAAAAGAGTCAAAGAGTTTATTGAGGGAGATTATGTAATGATTACGCTTAGGCCAGAGCGATTTCCTCCGGGGACCATGAAGAAGTTACATGCCGTGGAGAAGGACCCTTCAAAGTGATAAAGAAAGTTAGACCTAATTCCTATATGCTCGAGTTACCACCCGAATTTGGCATTAGCTCAATCTTCAATATCTCAGACCTAGTTGAGTATAGGGAGCTAGCAATGATACCCAGTGAGCCTTTTGGACCTGATTTTTTTCTTGAGAGTGAACCCATACCTAAGTGTCCACCGATAAATTTGCCTAGGAAAGGAGAAAGGATTGAGCGTATCATGGATGACCAAGCTATTAGTACCCGAAATAAAAGCTACCAACTTTACTTGGCTCATTGGCAAGGTCGACCAGAATTTGAGGATTCGTGGATCATGCGAGAGGATCTACAATGCCTTAACCCAAATCTATTAAAGCAGTACCAGAGCCGAATTGACCCTTACTCGACAGGGTCGAGTTTCTTCCACCCTGGGAGAATTGGTGCAGGCACCAGGATCAGATAGAGATTACTAGGTCCATTATGAGTTTCTGATTAGACTTTCGAGTCCTATAGAGACCATCAGTCCTGAGTCACTTGAGTCTTGTAATAAAGTGAGTCAATTAAGCTTATCAAATCAATTGAGTCCATTTGTTTTAAGTCCAGTCAAGTAAGTTCCAATGAGTCTTGTAATTTTCATTCAAGTCAAGTCTAAAAGGAGAGTCATTGCTACCCAAGCCCATCAAGGAATGGAGACTTCATGCGCCACACCCATGGTCCCCCCCCACTCAGGCTACCCAAGTCCACCAGAAGATGGTGCCTTCCCAAGCCCACAAGGAAGTTGGCATCCCAGGTCCATAAGCAGTTGGTGCCCCTCCCAGGCCCACATGCAGCTGGCACCCCCTCCCAGGCCCACAGCAGTTGGTGCCCCCTCCCAGGCCCACGAAGAATTCATACCTTCCAAGTTCTACAAGGAGTCAAGCCTTCCAATCCTACAAGGACTCAAGTCTCCTTATCCCACTCAAACTTTTACTCTAACTTTGACAGGGAGACTGGGTGATATATAAATATCCCCTTTCTCTTGTAATGAATTGATGATTATAAAATGAATGAAAATTTGAGAGTCTTCTTTTATTTCCGTGCCTTGTGTATTGACACTATGTGAGGGAGAGGGTGTGACGCCCAAACCAGCTAATTATTCTCTATCTCCAAATCCTAGGTCACCCATCCAACATCCAAACCCTAGCCATCCATCATCTTCATAAACCCTAGGCCTCCCCCTCCCACCTTTCAATCAAGTCCGCCAACCCCATCTTCTTCCAAAACCCTAGTCGCCAGGAGTCCAAATATCATATCCAGATGCCACCTCCTAGGCATCCAGGCATCCTTCCCTAGGTTGCCAAGTCCTCCACCAGGCCGCCCACTCCAAGTCTAGGCATCCTCATCTTCCAAGCTACCAATCAGCCTCAAGCGACCCCTCCTGACTTTCTCTCCCTTCAACTCATATTTTCATATTTTTCCCATTTTTAGAAACCCTAATCCATGGTGTTTGTAGGATCCCTCTAGTACCTCGTTCCTTGGAAGAGGTCTTCCTTGCCTTCGGGATCATCTGAAGGAAAGCTAGCACATCCGCAGGAACAAAGCTTCTTCATCCAAGTGCCAATCCAGAGTGTTGTGCGACCCCTTCGATTTAGAGGCTAATCATCATTGCCAAGTATGAAAACCAATCCCTTCTCTTTAGATCTATTTTATTGAAGATGAGCATGTTCTAAATTAGTGGTTTCTTAACCCTAGGATCCTACTTTTGTTATCACTTTGTTAGATCTTAATCTATGGGTAGAACTTGAATCTTTACATGATAACCCTTGCTTGTGCTTAACTTCTTTTTGGGAACAAAACCATATAAATTTTAGAAAATCATTGCTCTCTAATCTGAAATTTTCTCATATTCATCTCTAGCATGTTTCATGCCGTATCAGGTTATATACCTCCAAAGCTGCTTCATTAAATTGGCTTACATAAGACCTGAGAGACTCTCCCTCCTTTTGCTTAATATGAATCAGGAAGTTAGAACTCCATCATGGCTTCCAGCTACTAGTAAAATGAGAACTAAAAAATGACTTAACTATTTAAAGGAGTGGATGGAACCTAGCTTTAGGCTGGAATGCTAGTATCATGCTGATTTATTAAGGATCGAGGGAAAGGCATGACATAGCATCTCTTTGGTAGCTTCATGTAGGAGCATCATCATTTTGAAGCCCTATAGATGGTCCACCAGATCGGTAGATCCATCATATGTCTCTAATCATGGTATCTTGAAATGTCTATGAAAGAATAGTGCCCTAAAAGCTAATTATATTTCATATGAAATAGGAGCTTATTTATAAATTCTCCTGAATCAAGTATGATATTAATAAAAGGTATTTTGTTTCATCATATGTTGTATCTTATACTTTGTTGTTTTAAGATTATGATGAACCACATAAAGTAGGACAATGATTTTAAGGTTATGATGGAGTTCATAATAGTGAGACCTAAGATCTTATAAATCTTAATCTAAAATATTCCAAGTCATAGGGTCATCGAGTCGAGAATCGATATTTCTGCAAAGACTAGTACATCCTATATATGCTTGATGAAGAGAGCGGTTGGTCTCACAACCACTTGTGTTTGTTGGAAATTGTGTCCTAAAGCCAATCGCCTAGGTTGTAGGCAGTTGGGCTCAGTATTATAATCTGTATATGAATTAATAAAACATTATTTTGGTAGCTCATCACATCATTCATTTCCCTGTAATGAACTCAATTTATGTGATAAAGTCCTTAGGACTGCACTGACTTCGATATAGAGAGGATATATCGAGTGGTCCTTTAAAAGGTTCACAACCAAAGGATACATTGTATAGGACGGCAATGTATCAAGTGTAGGTTGTTGTGGTTCACATCGTTTGGTTGTCCTCTTGACCAAAGGAGTGTGGTGACACTGATGTGATCTACAAGTGGGATGTGTGACATCTCATTAAACGTGACTTTGTGGAGATCCTTTCTGCCAAAGGATTGCTCGCGATTGGATATGGGTATATGTGTTCCTCCGACCTGAGGTCACCATGGTAGCTTGCAAGCAACTCCCTGTGCTTTGGTGCCAGACTACCCGGATTTCTAATGCGGTGACGGAAGGTTTCTAGGTACAGGCAAGTACTTGTGGAGCAGTGGTGGACCAAGATGGAATTGACCTGTCCAAATTGTTTGGATTGAATGTCTCACAGTGTCTCAATTTAGCAAATCCTTGGCCAAGGTAGTCCCAGTGAGGAGTCACTAGAATTGCGAGGTTGAGAGATGTGGATTGACTCAATTAGGGTTGGCAGTCTAACCCTAAGTCATCTTGAGCATTAGAGGTCAAAGGGATGAATTTAGCAAATCCTTTTCAGAAGGATCCTTAAAGGAAACCTATGGTATTAAAAGTGTTTTAATCCTGATTCATGTACATTGGCATGTCTAAAATATTTAGGGCTTGCAATATTATAATTGATATGATGAAACTAGATATGATGCATGAAGATGTAAACAGAGTTTTACATGATTTAATTAAAAATGTTTTAATTAAAAGATGGCTTATAATCTAATAATTATGAATTGAAAGATTAATCAAAATGACAAGATTAACTTAGGGTTTATGAAACCTAATGTCATTTGAATAAGCCATCCGGGTTAATTGGGTTAGCTGTCTAATTGGGTCCATTAATTGAGTTAGACCTAAGGTTAGTTGAATTGGACTTAAGAGAACTAATCAAATGTTGATTAAGGACTTTCTCTTTAGTATCTATCTAATAGTTAGATGAGTTAGTCCATTCTTCTAAATGGATCTAATTAGTGGCTCTGTGGAAAGCCCGAGTCCTTAGGCTAGTCTAATCGAGTCTGGTAAACCGATTGGTGACTAGGCAGGTTTGGCATTCTTGATCATGGCTGCATGAGGCTACCTCTTTCCTGGCCAACTTGGTTGGTGTCTAGGAAAGATGGTTAATGGCGGAAACTCACCCATGATCTCACCTACCTGGCCAATCCGGTCGACCAGAACTAATTAGAAGAGCTTATTGATTCGAGTTAACCCATGTCACCCAGGTTGATCAGCTTGACTGATCTTAAGGTGCCCATGGACCAATTTGTTGAATTGAATTCAACCCTCCTGAAAATTGATTTGATCAGTGGGAGGTTGATCCATGTTCTTCTCTCTATTCTCCTGTCACAATTTAATTAAAATCTTCTAAAATTATTAGGTCCTGAAAAAGACTAAGTCAATGAGTTGATGGTGTCTTAGCCTCCCATTGAGTGGGTTAGTAATGTGTCCATTAGCTTGGTGTACATCGGTAGTTCCAAAGAACGGGTGTGCATCCGGTTACTGGAATTACTCTCTCATAGATGATGGTTCAGTGCAACCTTCTTAACGGTGATCAGGTGGGCCAGCTAAAGTCGGGCTTGGTCATTAGTTAGCTAGAAGCATTGGATTTGTCATATTGATGGTTGGACCTAACCAGAGACTCGCAATAGGAGGCCCAAAGGCCGATTGGGGGTTCTGTGGGGCAAAATTTATTACTGAAAGTTGCTTAGTGATGCAATTGGTTAGAGAACCTACCTTTAGGTGCGTATGGGTGAGCTGACCAAAGTCGGGCTCATACATGGTCTATTGGATTTCAGTACCCACTATGAAATGATGATTTCAGGGATTGGAGTTAGAGGCTCCCAATTTAAAAAATTAGTGGGATGGACCTTTAGACTAAAGTCCAAGTCTTTTGGTTTTATTGATTAATTCATATACTGATATGGTCTTAGATTTTCCTTCAGAAGTCTTCAAACCATTCGCTCCAGTTACTTCTCAATAGCGAGAAAGGGTCCCAATTTTGATAGCTAGTATCGAAGATTTTGGATTGTCCTTGAGTACAAGCGGATCCATTATGTAATAACGGATCCAGCACCCGAAATCCCTCCTGCCAATGCTCGAAGTTTGGTCAGGAACATTTATTTGAAGTGGGTTTTTGATCGGACTACTGTTCGATGCATAATGTTGGCGGCGATGAACGATGAGTTCAGTCGCAAATTCGAGGATGCACAGCCAGACAAGATTTTTCAAAAGTTGAAGGAATCTTATAGCACGCCAGACGATGTGGAATGGTACAAAGTGTCTTGTGCCATCCATAATGTCAAAATGCAAAATGGCGGTTCAGTTACTAATCATGTATTGTACATGATCGAGATGATCGAATGATTGGGCAAGCTCGGATGTTCTTTGCACGAGCAATTCGGTAAGGATACGATCTTGAATTCTCTATCCTCCTCCTATTAAGGCCCTCTCGATCATTATAGAATGATAATCTATAGTCAATTACCATGGCTTGATGGGGTTGTTGCAGACTTACGAGAAGGATCACCAATTGGTGGTGAATTTAGTGGGAGGTTCTAGAGGTCGTCATCCCTTTAAGAAAGGGAAGAAGAAAGGTATGGGATAGAAGGTGAAAAGTGCTCTTGGCCCAAGTCAGACCAAGAAAGTGAAAGCTGATCTAGCTAGTGCAAAGTTCTTCTATTGTAAGAAGCATGGACACTGGAAGAGGAATTGTCTTCTTTATCAAGTTTCCAAAGAACAGCCCAAGGATGGAAAATGTCAGTGATCTATATCTATGGCACTGTAGGCTAAGTCATATTAACCATAATAGGATAAACAAGTTGCGAGGATATGGTCTCCTCGAGGTCAGTGATTCTGACTCACTACCCACATGTGAATCCTATTTGCTTGGTAAAATGACCAAGTCATCTTTTACTGGAAAAGGTGAACAAGCTACAGAATTTCTGAGACTCATACATATTGATGTATGTAGACCCATGAAAGTTATTGCTAGAGGTGGATACAAATATTTCATTACATTTACAGACGACCTATCCAGGTATGGTTATGTCTTCTTTATGAGACATAAATCTGAGTCATTTGCAATGTTAGAACGATATCGTAATGAAGTGGAGAAACAAACTGGAAAGTGTATTAAAACCCTTCGATCTGATCAAGGTGGTGAATACCGATCCGGTGAGTTTATGACATATTTTGAGGAGAATGAGATTCTTTTTTAGTGGACTCCTCCAGGAACACCTCAGTTGAATGGTGTGTCTGAAAGGAGGAATCGAGCCCTATTGGACATGGTTCGATCCATGATGGGCTTTGCAAATCTGCCACTATCCTTCTAGGGATGTGGACTTGAGATAGCTTGTTACTTGCTGAATAAAGTTCCGAGTAAGTCTGTTGTCTCCACTCCATATGAGCTATGGACTGGATGTAAGCCCTCAATTTCACACCTTCGGGTCTGGAGTTGTCCAGCTTATGTAAAGCGTTTAGACTCAGATAAACTTGGTCCTAGGTCTGATCGATGCCTGTTTATTGGGTACCCTAAAGAAACAAAAGGATATTTCTTCTACTTGGAGGACGAATAGAAAGTGTTAATTGCTCTTAGGGCTATCTTTTTCGAAAAGGAGTTCCTTGGAGAAGGAACTGTAGCCTCTAAGATTGAACTTGGTGAAGTTCAACCAATGGAAGAACCTGCACACTCTAAGGACATCATAGAACCGGCTTTGATTAGATCACACCTAGAACCCATTATTAGGAGATCCGATAGAGTACTGTGTCAGCTGGACAGATACTACGGTTTCTTGGTCCGGGACGGTATCCCATTGAGCTCGACGAGAATGATGAGGATCCGATCACCTATATGGATGCAATATAGAGATCTGACTCTGAGGCATGGCTTGGAGGCATGCAATCCGAGATGGAGTCCACGAAAATCAACAATGTATGGACATTGGTTGATCCACCTGAAAGGATAAAATCCATCGGGTCTAAGTGGATGCAGATAGGAAGGTGGAGACCTATAAAGCCCGTCTGGTTGCTAAGGGATATCGTCAGCGATATTGTATCGATTATGATGAGACATTCTCCCCTATGGCAATGCTCAAGTCCATTCGGATCATGCTTGCTTTGGCAGCATATTTTGACTATGAGATCTGGCAAATGGATGTCCGAACCGCTTTCCTGAATGGAAAGCTAGATTAGGAGGTGTACAGCCTGAAAGGTTCACATCCATAAATGAGTCAAAAGTGTGCAAATTGCGAGGTCCATTTATGGACTCAAGCAAGCATCTCGATGTTGGAACATGCGATTTGATAGGTGTATCAAATCGTGAGGCTTTGTTATGAACAGAGAGGAACCTTGCATCTATAAGTAGGTTAACGATTTTATGATTGTATTCCTGGTACTGTATGTTGATGAAATTCTCTTAATCGAGAATGATATCGCAGCATTGCAAGGAATAAAGGTCTGGTTGTCATCTCAGTTCTCCATGAAAGACTTGGGTGAATCTTCTTACATACTCGGTATGAAGATGTATAGAGATAGATCTAAGAGAATTCTGGGATTGTCCCATTCTACGTTCATTGAAACCGTGCTGAAACGGTTCAGCATGGAAAATTCCAAGAAAGGATATCTCCCGATAGGTTCTGGAATTAGTCTTTCCAAGAAGGATTGTGTGACAACTCCTGAGGAAAGAGAGCGCATGAATAGAATTCCTTATGCTTCGGCAGTGGGCTCTATCATGTATGCAATGACATGTACTATACCAGACATGGCATGCTCACTAGGAGTAGTGAGCAGTTACCAGCCTGACCCAGGTGAGGTGCATTGGAAGGTGGTTAAGACCATCCTGAAGTATTTGAGAAATACTAAAGGACCAATGGCTGATTTATGGAGACCTGACTTGAAACTTATGGGGTATACTGACTCCAGTTTCCAGTCAGACAGAGATGATAGCAAGAGTGTGTCAGGGTTTGTATTTACCCTAAATGGAGGAGCGATCTGCTGGAAGAGTTCCAAGCAGGCAACTGTTGCAAACTCGGTAAGCGAAGCAGAGTACTTTGCAGCATCAGATGCAGTAAAGAAAGTCATGTGGTTGTTGAAATTCCTTGGAGAGCTAGGGGTGGCACCTTTCCTAGATGATCCTGTTCCTGTGTATTGTGACAGCACAGGGGCCACTGCTCTAGCTAAAAAGCCAAATTCATATCACCGCACTAAGCATGTTCTACGGTGCTATCACCTCATGTGAGAGATTGTGGAACGAGGCGACATCAATCTTATGAAGATCGATAGAAAGGAAAGTCTGACCGACCCGTTCACTAAAGCCTTCGGAATCAAAGAGTTCGATAAAGGGAAATGGGTATTAGATACTGTTCTGATTGGCTTTAGTACAAGTGGGAGTTGTTGGGAATTGTGTCCCAAAGCCAATCGCCTAGGTTATAGGCGGTTGTGCTCAGTATTATAATCTGTATATGAATTAATAAAACATTGTTTTGGCAACTCATCACATCATTCATTTTCATGTAATGAACTCAATTTATGTGATGAAGTCCTTAGGACTACACTGACTTCGATATAGAGAGGATATATCGAGTGATCCTTTAAAAGGTTCACAACCAAAGGATACATTGTATAGGACGGCAATGTATCAAGTGTAGGTTGTTGTGGTTCACATCGTTTAGTTGTCCTCTTGACCAAAGAAGTGTGGTGACATTGATGTGATCTGCAAGTGGGATGTGTGACATCTCATTGAACGTGACTTCGTGGAGCTCCTTTCTACCAAAGGATTGCTCACAATTGAATATGGGTATATGTGTCCCTCCGACCTGAGGTCACCATGGTAGCTTGCAAGCAACTCCCTGTGCTTTGGTGCCGGACTACCCGGATTTCTAATGCGGTGATAGATGGTTTCTGTGATACAGGCAAGTACTTGTGGAGTAGTGGTGGACCAAGATGGAATTGACCTGTCCAAATTGTTTGGATTAAATGTCTCGCAGTGTCTCAATTTAGCAAATCCTTGGCCAAGGTAGTCCCAGCGATGAGTCACTAGACTTGCGAGGTTGAGACATGTTGTGGATTGACTCAATTAGGGTTGGCAGTCTAACCCTAAGTCATCTTGAGCATTAGAGGTCAAAGGGATGAATTATACGGTAACCATATGCCAGAGGTTCGATAGATTGCTCTCGCATCTTCGGCTTATCCGAACACCGGGACCCATTGCTAGATGGTATCTTGTGCTGGTACTGGAAGTGTTCCAATGTTACCGTTTAGGTTTAAGCCTATGAGGTCACACGCCATCAATGATTTCTTTCTGATCCAGGAATCGATTGATTGGGAATCGTTTCGGTATTTAGGTCAAACAGACTGATTGAGCACACATTGGATTTTTCTGGTCTAATTTGGATCGACTATGATAAATTTGGGTCAACCAGGAATTGTTCCTGGCAGACCAGGACCGAACCGGATTTCATCATTGGGTTTAGTCAGACCGGGTTTTATTAAACAAATTTTTTAAATTGGTGAACCAAGTTTTGGTTTTTAATAAACACGATTTTATTTGGTTTGTTGAACCAGGTTTTAACTTGGCTTGGACCGGTTCTTCTCCCGTACGTCTTCCGGTGATCTTCTCCCACACGGTTTGGCTCTACTCGGTCTCTCGGTGTTTCTCTCACGCCATCTTTCCTTGCTCTCGGACTCTTTCTCACGCGTATTCCCGGCGTTCTCCTCCTCCAGTGGTTCCAAGTGTTTGAAACTGATTCAAAGCCTTATTTAAAAGAGTTCGGCTGCAATTTGGAATGGCCCTCTCAAGTGTTCTTCTCCCGCACGGATTGAATTCTCTGCCTATATATACTGCATGATGGTTGATCGCCAGGAAGTGAAAAGAGAGAAACAATAAAGAGCAAGAGATAAGCAAAAACGAGGAGCTAACAGGGGCTTCATGGTTTTCTTTCTCCACCGATGTTTTTTCTGGGTCTCTGGTTGTGAATCAAGACAAAGAGGGCTCTCACGGGTTTTTTTTCTCAGCCAGTTATTTATCATGGTAGCTGGCCGTGAGATAGCCAGAGTGGGATGACCATGGTTTGGTTTTCTCATTGCTAGGCATGCAGCAGATGGAAAAGAAGAAAAAAACAGAGTTGGGAAGAATAGAGCATAAGGGAAAGAAGATCAGTCCTCACGGGATTGTTTTTCTCTTCGCTGGTTTTTGTTCTCACTGTTGCAGACCGCGAGATAGCGACAGGAAGGAAGTACACGGCTTCTGGGTGTTCTCCACGTTATTTGTTTTCTTGATTGCTGGCTGTTCTTTCGGTTGAAGGCCGTGAGATTAGAAAGAGCGAAGAGAAAGCCGTGAGAGAGTTTATGAGACAGATTTCTGAGTGCTGAAATTTGTTTAGCACTCTGTGATCATATTCCCTGGTTTTTTGATCTCCAATGTGTGCTTCTTTAGGTGGAGTTCGGACGGTTTCGGAGAAGACCGTGGGTATAGATTATTTGATATTCCCTGCTCGATATATCCATAATCGATTTATGGATTCCTGGTGGACTAGCATCTATCCGGGAGTCTCAGCGAGAGCCCTGCACGTGGATACTCTAGAGGGTGGACGCGTGGACACCTCGAGAGGTCGGGTCGAATCTTTTTCTTGCTGTGTTGCAGATCTTATCATGCCGTTGTAGATCTTATTCGAAGGAGTTCAACCAGTTGCTGCTGATCTGATCTGAAGACTGACAGATTCCTCTTCAGTCATGTATGATTATATTTTGCTTATCATGCATGCCTAGATCTAGGTTTTATCATACTGTTTATATTATTGCAGTAGCCTATACATGCCTCTGTAGTTGTAACATGCTTCATGTTTATGTTAGATCTTGTGAATTGTAGGTAATTTCCATTTGCATGCTTAAATTTTTAAATATGCAATACCTACTCCCTAGTCCAGTATGTCTATAGTAGGCGTCTGGTGCACCAGTTTTTTCTTCAGGGACACTAATACAAGGATGTAGGTACTCATTAGGATATGAGTTCATTGAATTGATCTGTTATGAGAATATCTAATTGAAGTCTTACTTGTTAGAAGATGATTCTCTTAGTGGAAGTTATCTAAGTAATCATTAGACCTAAGATCACCATGGAAAAAAATCTATATTTTGGTTTATACTCATTCATGACTTAGTCATGTATAGGATGTTCATGGATATGGTAAATTGTGTATGAAGGTTATGAGTAGGTCAACTAGGAATCGATCATTCCTAGTAAGAGGAGTATTTATCCCATGCAATCTAATCAAATGATGACTCAAGAAGTCTTTGATCAAAATAAGATGAAATTAGAAAAGGATTTCTATTTTTTCATCAGTCAAGTCTTCATTAGTGATTTGAGATTCGAATGAATAAAGTATGATGGTTTGAAGATTTTTCATACCCATCACTTATTCAAGATAAAGGGAGATCAAAGGATTAAATTGAATGGTAACTTGCCATTGAAGGATATTTTGATAATTTTAATAAATTCATCATCTTCTAGGTAGGCATGATATATTGCTAGATGTCAATCATATCTTGTAGATTATTATGAATTAAATTGATTGAATTCATAAGTCAATTTGAAAGATGGTTCAATTTGGCAGCTAGGGTTAGCTGGATTTGATCAAATTTGATTTGTTGATTGCTAATCGAACTAAATCAACATGAACCTATACCTACTGCTGGCTAGATGAAAAGCCTGAAGGATCATACACATTAAAAAATTGATCAAGAAAGTCATTTATATTTTTATTAGGGTTATAGGATCCTAATTGGCTAGCTAATTAATATACTAGTATATGTTGTCTAGCCTAACTTCTAACCTAATTAGATTGGTTTAAATGCTTACTATTTGGACTAACCAATTTGAGTGAGAATTAAATTGGGTTGAGCCTTAAGTAGGACAGCCAAATTGAAATTTATCCTAATTTATCAGCTTTTATCCATTAATTAAACCAAGAGTCCCAAGGGCTTCGGACTCTTGGTGCCATATTAGCGTGAGCATAAGATAAGGGGCGCAGAAGGACCAAGAGTCCTTTTACAAATCAATCACCTTTTAGATGATATGGCTTATCCCCTATCCTATCTATTGGATGCCCAAATTGGCTAGAATTGACCAGTCAATTGATGTAAGAAAGGGCCTGAATAATGAAGGGATGCGATGCTTATGTATATGGCGCATGGATAGGCTAAGAGTCCTGCTTGTTATTCATTTATTTTTTAGATAAGCTCATTACTTGATATACCTATTAGGGTGTGGGACCATGTCTTTAATTCTAAAATTAAAGACTAATTTTTTATTTTTTCCAAAGAATTGTGATAATCAACACTTGGCACAAATAATTAGTGAAACGATATTTCACTTTGCACCTTTCTGCCAACGAGCACTTTCTGATTAAAGGGTCTTATCTAATATATTAAATATCAGATAAGGGGCTGATGAAAGGGTATATTAGGTACCTATTTTTTTTTGATTTAAAGGTTTTGGTGATTGAAGCCAAGGCATCCAAAAATTATCCTGATAATTTTATTCCTTCTCTTGTTAGGACAAGTCTATTATTTTAAGACAAGTCCACCATTTTAAGACAAGGGCTTAGAAAAAAAATTAAAAAGGATAATAGGATAGCAACAGAGTTTTCAAAGAGGTACCAGGCTACTCTTTGAAAGGAAAAAGATCCTAAATGGGAGAAAAGGCTACTGAAGGAAGAAAGACTGCTGGAAGGAGTAAAGCAAGCAAGAGGAGTGCTTCCTTAGTTCAGTACCCATGTAGATCACCTCTGGAGGGCATACACTTGTGTTCCGAGTAGAAAGAAAAAGATATTAGCATTACATGTATTCTTTTATTTTTAAATATCTTAGCTTGTTAATTGATATAATCAAGGGAGTCATGGGTCTAGGGTTTTGGTTGACTAGGGATTCAAGGTTTAAAATTTTGAAATTTGGTCTTCTACTGCGCAACCATTACCTTGCAGTCTCGGTGGTGGCTCTTGTAGGATGTAGGCTTCAAAAGTCAGCTTAATGGTAAAGCCAAGGTCATCATCTCTAGGTGGTGCTAAGCCCCACAAGGGTTTAATGCATCAATCTATCTCTTGAAACTTGCAATCCACTTCAACATTTCTAGCTAGGTATGTTGTGGATGGCCATGGGGATGAACAGGCTAGAGTGGACCCTTCATTGGATTAAGGTGAGGGGGAATGCCTCCTTACCTGCTTGAGATCTTTTGGGGCTACGGGAGGAACAGGTTCTTCCTGCTCAATGTTTTGAGGGAATGGGAGTCATCATTGCTCTAGATGTGCCACTCCTAAAGGTGCTGGAGTTTGTGGTGGCATTGCTTGAACAACTACAGTTAGCTCATGAATATGTTGAGTGAGCCATTCTAGAGTATCAAGATGATTTTCTTGCAGGATGGTGTTAACTTGAGCTCTTAGGACCAGGTTCCCAATGGGTTGACTATCTCGTTGAAAAGTGGTGGTGCTAGAGCACCTAGCGAATACACCTTTGGGAGGCATGTGGTTTGCACCAAAGGTATTTTCTTCAAATGGTGAGCAAATGGTAGGCCCTTTCTCTATCTGATGGTTCTGAAATCTACTTGGACACTGGAGTGGGCTAGAGAGGGGGGTGTTGGTGGCTGTACCTATAAAAGAAGCCCTGATCGGAGGTGGATTTGGTGAAGGTATTTCGACGGTCAAGTCAATATCTTATATCATAGGGATGGAATGGAGTAGCAAGATAGGAGTGCAAGCATATGCATGGGTGTATGGAGGGTGCGTACCTCTGGAAGTTCACTTAGAACTCCCTTTTATACTCATCCTGGTAAGATAATATGGAGATATCTTGCTTTATTAGAGAGAAGCTAGAGAATGATTAGACTTTGTCCTCTATCAAGCTTTTTAGGAAGAAATCATCCTTGATTTTCTGGACATCTCCTTCCTTTTAATGGAAGGTTTTGTCTCATGTGTCTTCCTACTGTCTACCTTAATGGCTTTAGGAATTATGGCCTAAAGAGGGGTCATGCACCTTTAATAGCTAAGATCCACTTTTGATTATAAGACTTGACTGTTTGTCCATTGCTAGAGCCCTATGTGAGTAAGTATCAGTAGATTCTTCCTTCGATCATCTTGGTAAACACCTTCATGGGGAACATCCTTTTAGTCTTGGATTTTTGGTGCCACGGTTCAATGGACCTAGAAACTTTTCTATGAAAGGATTCCACAAGACTTGAGCATAAGAAAGGTTGAATGTTAACTATACAAAAGTAGATAGATTGAAATATCTTGATCGAAGGTTTGCAAGACAATGGCTTAAATAGCCGAATGCCCATTCAAATGGGGTCCAAAGGATCAAAGGCTAGGATGGTAGATGCATAGTAATAACAGAAGTTCGTGTCGGTGACATGCCCTAGGGCCGGTTGTCTAGCCCAATCAAATGTATTTTGACATGTTGATCAACAAGACCAAGGGCAAAGACATTGTTCTTATCTTATATTTCTAGGAATCGAGACCAAATGACCGGTGAGCTACTTTCAGGAGGGAATATCCTAAAGCACGTCTTATGCCCTCTATTGATTCGATAGCATATTGATCTAGTTATATAGATTCGATTATTTCTAAATTGGTTAGGCTTGGGTTAGTATATACTCAAGATACTACATTCCCATTGCTAGAAGTGGGAATGGTTAGGCATAGCTCTTGCCTACCTTAGATTTGATTTGGTCAATTTAATCCCCTTCGACCTTTAGGACCCTAGGGATGGGTTTTACCCTACACCAATTCCTAAATACTCCCAATCATAAGATATCATAAGGATAGTGATTGATCCAATTTAATCAGTACATAGATCACTTTCCTTTTAGGATAGATGAGTCTTGAGTCTATAGTATGGGAACACTGGAGTGAGAGTACAGGTAGTTGTTAGAGAATGATGGTATTAACTACGACCATCATGAGAAGTCACATAGATGTCTACTCAATCATCAGTGACTTTCTCGATACTATAATTGTGTGAGTGGTTCTTTAACCTGTGGTACCTTGGCTACTCATAATAGATTTGCTATAGTTTGATAACATAAAATATTGGCCCTAGTCATTCGGGTCCTTGTGATAATCATTGGCTACAGTAGATTCACTGTGTAGGAGTGCAAGTGCACTTATAGGGGATCTATTAACCTTACTAGTCAAGGTATAGTCCTATGCAATTTAAAAAGCTGAGTCCAGAAAATCAATGGCCATGGTAGGTGAATAATGGAAAAGAGTTTCCATGAATTTTATATTAGACTTAAGCTAATTAAATTTGACATATGATAGATGCTTTGGATTTAGCGAGTTTTCATGACCTGCATCTTGTCAGGACTCTTGATTGAAGAACTCAATTACACGGTTACTATACCTAGAGATTCTTTTTTTAATTTTACTGAGCTGTCATTACATTCTGCTAGGCATCACTGGTGGATTGTGATAATCTACTAGCATTATTTTAGATCAACAATAAGTGATAGGATGAGATAAAATTATTTTGGTCCATCAAAAGAGTTCGATGATACTATGATGGAGATCATAGTATATCTTACTACCAAACAAAATCAAACCTGAGAGGTCACACATAATACGAGCTTGACTTGATTACATAATTAAATCGAAATATGTAAGAATTACATATTTAGAAACTCTAAGTTTGTAAGGGTTACAAATTTGAAATCTACTAATTTTAGCAATGAAGACTTTATTGCAAAAGTTATAATTTAATTAAATAATTTGATTATTTAATTATAATTAGGCTTAATATAAATTGAATTAGATTTAATTTGGTTGAGTTTGGATGATGACCTAGTCCAATTAGATTTTGGACTAATCTAATTGTAATTGTTGCAAGCCTTGATCTAATTGATTGCCTAATCCTAAGTAAATTATATTTGATTTAATTTAGTTAGATTTAATCTATTCTAATTAGATTAGGATATAATTCCTACTTAGATTAGGATCTAATTTCTAATTAGTTATAGATTTAAACCTAAACCTAAATTTGATAGGAATTAGGTTAGTTTCCTAGTTGGCTAGAATTAGTTAGTTAGTTAGTTTAACTAATTTCTAACTAATTCTAACTAATTTTCTCTCTTTCCCCACTCCCCTCTCTCCCTCTTAATAGCATGTAAGAAGGATTACATGCCTCTCTTCTCAACATGAAATAAGATTTTGCATGAAGAATTAATCAAGATGTCCAGTGTTAGCGCTCCATAGGTTTCTCCCTCATTTTCTATCCTAATCTATCTAGTTTAGGATTTTGAATTTGACTCAAACTCTTGTCCTAAATTTAGATTAGGTGGGACTATAAGAGAGAAAAAGATTATGATATGGCATAAGAAAAGAAGAAGATATGGGGGTGTAAAAATCAGATGGTGCGTGACTTTTTCCTTGGAGCTAATGTGAGATTAGCTTCTCACTTCTTCCACCCATATTACTTCTTGGTCCTCCACCACACAAAACATGAAGAGAGAAAAATTTTCATCAGCCCTCATCCTCCTCCTCTAATCTCTTGAATAAATAGTTCATATGAGATATAAAATTTTTCCTTGATTTCTTGGGAATAAATATTCTTCTTTCAAGATCTCTAACACAGAGAAAAAAGAAAATAAGCAAGAAGGGAGATTCAATCCAATGGTCGAAGTGAGAATTGCAAGGTGTAAGAACTCTGGTGGCCTTAACATTTTGATCAAGCCATCTCCATATACATACTAGCAAAGGCCAGGAGTGTGTGCGGCTTCAGCAAAACCCGGGGTTTTTCCTAAATTTGTTCCAATGAAGATAGAGTTGCACAACAGGTAAGTAGATTTGATTTACTTGGTAGTTTTGTTTTTATTTGTGAATCACATGTTCAAGAATGAATCCTATTATGCATGCTTAGTTTAAATTTTTAATTTTGCTATAATTTAATTTTAATTATTTAAAAATTTTAATTTATGATTTAAGAATTTAAATATTAAAAGGAGCTTTAGGTCTAAATTTAGATCTAAAAATTAAGGAATTTAGATCTGGAAATTTATATTAAAAGTTTTGGTTGAAAACTAAAATTTTATATATGAAATTTCTATGATATAGATCTGCACTAGATCTAAAATCTCAGTCAATTTGATCTAAAATTTAGGTCCAAAAAATTTGATTCTTAGATCTAAAATTTAGATCAACAAGTCAAGATTCATATTCACTTTGTAGATCTTAAAACTTGCTTTTAGATTTAATGTTATGAATCTTTGAATGCATGAGTACTGAATTTTCTAGATCTGAAATTTTCATATCTTTAAATTTTTTATGAGATGATTAAACCTAATTGTTTAGATTTGAGATTAGTTTCGATATCTAAACTAAACCCTCATATTCATAATGCACCTAATTAATGGTCTAAAATTAGAATTTGTTAGATCTAGTCTGGTGCTGACATAAGGTTGTCCTATTATAAGGTTAACCTCTCATAGTGTAAGGTTATCCTAGCACAAGAATTATCCATTTTGAAAATAATTTTCAAGAATTAAATCAATTTGAGATATGAAATTAAGGTTAATAGATCTTAAATTAAGAATTTAAGATCTGTTGACCCCTTGAATGATTTTGATGATAACAAAATATTGAAGCATGCACTTGAGTTACTAACGATTTTTTAAGTGCTTTACAAGTTTTTGTAGGACAATTTTAATGCTCAATCACAACTCTTACAACCTTGTTATATGTCATGTGTAGTGTTGTAAAAATATTATGTAAAGAAGGACCAAAGAAAAATTGATGTTGTATTCATGAAAATGGGTTGCTTCTATATGTTTTCATGTTTAAAAAGTCTTTAAGATTAGTTTTTAATGGAGTTGAAAAGTATTTTGAGTGATAAAAGTCATTGGATGTCATCTGGAGAAGAGTAGAAGATTTCATTGAAAAATCACTCGAGCAGACTCGAGGAAGGCGAGCCAACTCTAGTTCATGGCATGCTTGAAGGTTTCTGGCATGCAGAAATCTGAGCCGACTCAAAGGAACTCGAGCTGACTCATCTAGAGCTTCATTTCTTGAATCAAACAGGCGAGCCGACCCAAAAGCAATCCAAGCCAACTCAGCCATTCCACCAGAAAACTAAGTCGACCCTTTAGAAGGTGAGCTGACTCCTCTAGAGTATAAAAAAATTAGTTCTGAAAGAACAAGCCAAGCTAGTCGACTCTACTGAGATGAGCCGACTCCTCCAGAGTACCATTTTGAAGACCTGAGAATCCAAGCCGACTCGATTGAGATGACCCGACTCAACTAGAGTAAGGCATCAACGACCATGAGAATCCGAGCCGACTCGACTGAGGTGAGCTGACTCGACCAGAATGAAGACTCAACTACTCTGAGGATCCAAGTCGACTCGAAGCATTTGAGTCGACTCGAAGCATTTGAGCCGACTCAAACATCGATTCTAGGTATGTAATGGCTAGTTCCAGAACTTCATTTTTGAATCTAAAAAGTGCTCCAACGGTTAAATGTCAAATCCCAATGATATACAATGACTAATCCACATAAGAAAAGTACATGACTTTATAAATGAGGGATTTGGACAACCTTTGAACAGGTTAATAAGCAATTAATGATCAAATGAGCTTGTGAGCAAGAGAGCACTAAAGAGCATTCAAGAGAGTATTCAAGTCTGCACCAACTCTTATTTGAAGCTTGAAGCATTTATTAAAGAAATTGAAGAAGCCATCGAAGAGCAGTAAAGCCCATTTAAGAAGGCTTCTCTTGAGCTGCAACTGCAACCATCAGACAACTTTGGTTTGTCAATTAGTTGCTTGTTTTTCTCTACTCCTTTATGAGTTCGTGGGGTTTTGGTGATCCCGGTTAAAAACCAAGTTAGGTTTTTGGTAAGCCTGGTTGTAAAACCAAGTTGGGTTCTTGGTGATCCTGTTCAAAACCAAGTGTAGGTTCTTGGTGATCCTGTTCAAAACCAAGTTGGGTTTTTTGTGAGCCTGGTTGAAAAACTAAGTCAGGTTTTGGATTGTGAACCTGGTAAAACAATTCGATTGTATTCTGTGGGTTAATATAGTGAAAATCCCAAGTGGTATCTTGGGTAGTGGACATAGGAGTGAAATTGTTCCGAACCACTATGAACTTGCTATGTTTGTGATTGTGACTTTTCTTCTTTACTTGCTTCAACTTTAATTATTTAAATCATAGCACCTCCACATTAAAGAAGATTTAAAAGAGCACATATTTGATTAAATATTTTAAATTTTCAATTCACCCCCCTCTTGGGAAAGCCACCTAGGCAGCAATTGGTATCATAGTAGAGTCTCTGAATTTTAATTTGAGTAAAGTTAATGGCTCAACCCATGAGTACCTCCTTGGTCGAAGGCCAATCCACTAATAGCCCTCCACTGTTCACTGGCACAAACTATTCTTATTGAAAAGCTAGAATGAAGATATACATTCAAGCTTTTGACTTTTAATTATGGAAGGTCATTCTTAAGGGTATGACACCCATGATAAAAGTTGATGGCATGAATGTCCCAAAACCTGAAGAGGATTGGGATGAACACGATATGAAAATGGGTGAGCTAAATGTCAAAGCCATGAACTTACTATATTGTGCTTTGGATGCAAATGAATTTAACCGAATTTCTATATGCAATTTATTTAAGAAAATTTAGGATAAACTCGAGGTGACCCATGAAGGAACTTCCCAAGTGAAGACTTCAAAAATTAATCTTCTAGTACACAATTTTGAACTGTTTAAAATGGAACAAAATGAAACTATCTCTGCCATGTTTTCATGTTTTACAGATATTATTAATGGCTTGAAAAGTCTTGGCAGGATTTACTTTAATGCAGATTTAGTGTAGAAGATTTTAAGATCACTTCCAGACAAGTGGGATCCTAAAGTAACTGCCATCCATGAAGCAAAAGATTTGAACACACTACCTCTGGATGAACTGATGGGTTCTTTAATAACACATGAGTTGGCCATGCAGCACTGGAATGAAGACAATCAGAAAAATAAAAAGATTATTGCCTTTAAAGCTGCATTAGAAATGAAGAAACAAGAAGAGGAATCGGAAGATGATTGCTGCTCCTTCGAAGATGACTTGGAAGATGAACATATAGCTTTGGTCATGAGGAGATTCAGAAAATTTATGGGAAAGAAGAAGGGAAGGTACTTCAGAAAATTTTACAAGAAAGGTGAATACAGTAAAGACAAGGACAAAGAAAAAGAAAAAGAAAAGGATCAAATGCCCACTTGTTTTGAGTATAAGAAACTTGGGCGTATCCATCTCGATTGTCCTTTGTTAAAGAAAATATTTAAGAATAAGAAGAAGAAAGCGATGGTTGTGACTTGGAGCGATAGTGAGGAGTCGACTTCAACTAAAGAGGAAGAGACCACAAAAACTATCAATTTATGTCTTATGGATCATGAAGATGGGTAATGTCCCCCTGAACCTCAAGTTGAATTCACTTTTGATGAGCTAAACACTACATTCCATGATTTACTTTCTGAATTTAAAAAAGCTAAGGTAAAAATTAGAACTTTAAAGAATAACAATGATTCTTTGTTAAAAGAAAAGGAAGAGATTTTAGAAAAGAATAAGTTACTGCAAAAAAAATTAATTACCTTTTCTAAAAATAATAAAGCTTTGGAAGTTGAGAAAAAGGTGTATCTTGAGAAAATCAAAGCTTTAAATGATAAAAATACTGATTTGAAAAAAGAGGTTGAAAAGCTCAAGCCTTTGGTTGAAAAGCTTACTTTAAGTTCAAACAAGCTTGAGTTAATTTTGAAAGAGCAAAGAGTTTCAAGTAATAAGGCTAGAATTGGTTATAACTCTTCAAATACAAATAGAATTTCAGCTACTATATTTATATCTTTAAAAGCATTTGTACCAAAATCTATATCTCAAAAAGCTTTTGTATGAAATGCTTCCACATCCATTTCTAGAGCTTCAAAGTATGTACCTAAGATTACAAATAAAAAATCTTTTAGATCAATTATTTCTACATCTGCATCACATGCTTGTACTTCTAGAACCTCAAAATTTATATCTTTTCAAAATTCTAGGGTTATCTGTTATGCATGTAATGGGGTT
Source organism: Areca catechu (assembly GCA_021397845.1). Lineage (NCBI taxonomy): Eukaryota > Viridiplantae > Streptophyta > Magnoliopsida > Arecales > Arecaceae > Areca > Areca catechu. Next base: position 128,277,113 of record CM038052.1, on the reverse strand, counting down.
GGACACAAATTTTCTCAATGAACATATTAAAGAAAAATGGACTTGTAAGAAATAGAATAAGAAAGATTTGGATTCCCAAAGGAACCAATCATACTAACCTGAAAGGACCCAAGGTAGCTTGGGTACCTAAAAATACTTGTTGATTGTTTTGCAGAATGTCTTGCAGCCTAAAATGCTAAGAAAATATAGTATCTGGATAGCGGCTACTCAAGGCATATGATGGGTGATAAAGAGCAATTTGTCACCCTACAAATGAAAGGAGGATTGGTAACTTTTGAAGAAATGACAAGGGAAAAATAACCTACTTTCATTGAAAATGTATTATAGACAATTGAAGCATAATCTATTAAGTATTAGTCAATAGTGTGATAAAGGCTTCAAGGTTGTCTTTAAATTATCTATGTGTATAGTAACTAACTCACTTGATTCTAGCAACAAACTCATTGGACATAGACTTGAAAATATTTATATGATAAATTTGAATGATCTAGCCATGACTAGTAGTACAAGTCTAGTAGTAATGAATGCTAAAACTAAGGAGTCTAGTTTACTTTAGCATAGATGATTAGGTCATGCTAGCATGCATGCAATTGCCAAATTAATTTCTAAAAATCTAGTTAGAGGTTTACCTAAATTTAAAGTTGATTTTAAACATGTTTGTGATACTTATCATATGGGTAAACAAACTAAGGATAGTTTTAAATTAAAAAATATGATTTCAACTTCTAGACCCCTTGAGCTACCTCACATGGATTTTTTTGGACCAACTAGGACCACAAGCCTAGGTGGTATGAAATATGCACTTGTGATAGTAAATGATTTTTCTAGATTTAAATGAGTCTTGTTAATTGCACATAAAGATGAAAATTTCAATGTTTTTCAAAAATTCTACAAGAAAGTTTCAAACTAGTAAAACCTTTCAATAGTATCTATTAGGACTGATCACAGCATGGAATTTGAAAATCAATTTTTTGATGATTATTGCACAGAAAACGGCATTGATCACAACTTCTCTGCTCCTAGAACACCACAACAAAATTATGTTGTAAAGAGAAAAAATAGGACTTTGAAAGAGATGGCCTGAACAATGTTATGTGAAGGCAATCTTCCAAGATACTTTTAGGTAGAAGCGGTGAACAATGCTTGTTATATTTTAAACCGTATTTTGATATGACCAATTTTAAAGAAAATCCCTTATAAGCTTTGGAATGAAAAGAAACCAAATATTAATTACTTTCATATTTTTGGCTGTAAATGCTTTGTGTTGAATAATGGAAAATATAACCTAGAAAATTTTGATGCTAAATCAGATGAAGCTATATTTCTAGGTTATTCAATACATAGCAAAGCATATAGGGTGTTTAACAAGAAAACACTAACTGTAGAAGAATTTGTACATGTTATATTTGATGAAGCTAACCCCTCACCTTCAAAAAAGAAGAGTGTATAGATAATGATGCAGGTACACTTGAAAAGAAAATGAAGGATATGAACCTACAAGAGAAACCAACTCAAGAAGGAAAAGAAGTGGTAAGTACATATCATACTGATCTACAAAAGGAATGGAGGTATCTAACTTCTTATCTAATAGATTTAATTATTGGTGATCCCTATCAAGGTTTTAGGTTGGGTCATCACATAGAGAAGCACATGATACCTAGCATTTGTGTCACAAATAGAGCCATATAGCTTAGAAGAAGCTGAAAATGACCCTAATTGGATGGTGGCCATGCACGAATAACTACACCAGTTTGAAAGAAATAATGTGTGGACTCTAGTTAATAGACTATCAGACCATCCCATTATAGGAACCAAATGGGTCTATAAAAATAAACTAGATAAATAGGGTAATGTTATTAGAAATAAAGCTAGATTGGTAGCTAAAGGATACAATCAAGAGGAAGGAATAGGTTTTGATGAGACCTATGCACCCGTAGCAAGACTAGAAGCTACAAGATTACTACTTGCATTTGCTTGCTACATGAATTTCGAACTTTTTTAAATGGATGTAAAAAGTGTATTTTTAAATAGTTTTATATTTGAACAAGTTTTTGTAGAACAGCCACCAGGTTTTGTAGATCATGCTTTTCCAAATTATGTTTTTAAACTTAATAAAGCATTGTATGGACTTAAACAAGTACCTAGAGCCTATCATGATAGATTAAGTAAATTCTTACTTGAAAATAATTTTGCAAGAGGAAATGTCGATAAAACTTTATTTATCAAAAAAAAGAATAATGATATGTTAGTTATACAAATTTATGTAGATGATATTATATTTGGTGCAACTAATGAGATTCTTTGTAGAGAATTTGCTGAGTTAATGCAGGAAGAATCTAAAATGAGACTAATGGGTGAACTAAATTATTTTCTTGGACTCCAAGTTAAGCAAACAAAGGATGGAATCTTTATAAACCAAACAAAGTACATCAAGGAGATCATCAAGAAGTTTGGTATGGAGTTAAGCAAACAAACAAGCACACCCATGAGCCCTACCTGCAGATTAGATAAAGATGAAGATGGCAACAACATTGATCAAAAACTCTATCGAGGTATGATCGGATCACTATTGTACTTAACTGCTAGTATACTTGATATCTTGTTTAGCATATGTGTATATGCTAGATTTCAATCTAATCCTAAAGAATCACATATGCTTGCTGTAAAAAGAATTATAAAATATCTAAGAGGTACAGTAATCTAGGTCTATGGTATTCAAAGCAATCTTCATTAAATTTAATTTTTTTTCGGATGCTGATTATGGTAGATGTAAAATAGATAGAAAAAGTACTAGTGGACTTGCCAATTTCTAGGATTGAATTTAATCTCATGGCACTGTAAGAAATAAAACTCTGTAGCACTATCTACTGCTAAGGCAGAGTACGTAGTTGCAGGGAGTTATTGTGCACAAGTGCTTTGGATTAAACAATAACAATAAGACTTTGGTGTTGCACAATTCAAAATTCCTATCAAATGTGATAACATAATTGCTATTAATTTGTCAAAAATCCAATTTAACATTCTAGAACAAAGCATATAAAAATTAGACATCATTTTATTAGGGATCATGTTCTAAATAAAAATATTGTACTTGAATTTGTTCATACTGAAAATCAACTTGCTGATATCTTTACTAAACCTCTTAATTTAGATATATTTCAATTGATTAGAAGAGAATTAGGATTATGTGACCCTTTTTAGAATTTCTATCCTAATTTCTTCAAAATTAAAGAAATATTATCTAGAAAACCTCCTATATCAATCTAAGATCTTTGGCCATCTCAACTAATGATGTTCTATCATTAGAAATCATGTTTAAGGGTTTTCAAGTCTTCTTGAGAGTTTTTGCTCGAGTCGACTTGAGTAATTTAGGTTTGGTCGAGCCGACTCAGATGTTGGGTTAGGTGTTTTATATGTAAACCATAGAACTTCTCTAAAACCCTTATCCTCTCTTCATTCGCCTAGAATCCTTGTTTCCAAGCTAAGAGCCTCTTCCTTTCCTCTCGACCTCCCTTATCTGGCTTAATCCCTTGCATTCCTCTTGAGCTCAAGCAATGGCACCGATGAAAGCAGTTGGAAAACATCCCCGAAGCAATGTAAAGATCTCTCCAAGACAAAGAAGAATGAAGAGATGAGAAGATGAGTTGACTCGAAGTCGACAACAGGAAGAGGAACAAAATGCTTCACCTTCTTTATAAAGACAAGTGATCTCCATGGCTATCTATCCGGTTACAAGTGGAAGAAGGATCATTTTCTCATTCCTAAAGGAATTAGGGATTCGAATTGGTGACTTGATTGAAGAGGCTGGTCATTTTTATGTTCTCTGAATGTTCCCGCTTATCCCAACCTAGTTCGAAGCTTCTATGAGAATTTAATTTTGGAAGAAAATCATATTGAATCAACTTTGAAAGGAAAAAGGATAATTGTAACTGAGGAAAGATTAAGCAGTCTACTGGAAATGCCAAATGAGGGATTTAATCATTTTTTTTAAAGGATAGACAAAAATACCCTCAGAACTATTTTGGAAACGAGTGATGTGAATGAAATTGGAAATGTTAAAGCAAACACTTTTTCCTTAAAAATGAGACTACTACATAACTTTATAAGCAGGATTTTCCTTCCAAGAACTGGTCGGTTTGATTGTGTATGTAAAAGTGATCTATGTTTTAAGGGATATTTGATTGAGGGGGAGGCCCTTAATTTGCCCTATGTTATGCTGTTGCAGATGAAAGAAGCTGTAAGGAAGGTGAAGGCTTGTCTCTCGTATGGAATGGTCTTCATGCTACTATTTCAGGCCTCCAGAGTTGATTTGATCGGAGAAGATGGTAGGCCACTGCATCATACATATACTTATTCTGCCAAGTCATTACAAAGAATGGGATAACATTTGACAGATGGAACTTGGAAGAAGAGAGCATCTGGACAGAGAGTAGTGGAGTCATCTACTGATGATGATAAGGAGCCTAAGCAGCATTTGCCAGATGTTGAGACTACCTTTACTGCTGAGCATTTGGTTCCTAAGACTGAGGAGCATGAGCATATAGAGAGAGAGCTTGGGAGTCCTAGGACTTCACGAAGACTAGCACCCTCACCAGGACCAGCACCTTCACCCGCACCTGCAGAGAGGACTTCAGCACCAGCACCAGCACCAGTAGAGCTTACTACTGTACTACCTACCACCACTCCACCTGACATCTCAACTTAGCTCAAACAGTTCAGTGAGGATCTGACTCATTCTATTAGTTCTCTGTTTGACGATCTGTGTCAAACAGTAGATCATAGCATTCAGGAGTATATATTTGAGTTAAGGGAGCTATCATATTGGATGGGATCATTAGAAGAGACCAGGAAGATGGAGAATGACTACACTAAAGGTTTGGGGATTCTTCGAGCTGAGTTTGGCAGATTGAGAGGTTCAGCAAAAGCCTTTGCCAATGCTTAAGCCAATGAGCTCATTGCACTCCATGAGGGATTGAAGAAGATTCAGACCGAGCATAGCACTGTTTAGGTGTTCTTGTCTCGGTTTTGTTCTTCTACTAGAGGAGCCAGCTCTTCCACTCCTAGATAGCCACCTCATTCTACACAGCCACCACCTTACTCTACTGGACCTTCTACTAGGACTAGGGGTTCTTTTAGTCATCCTAGATCTTGGTATAGTAGGTCTGAACCTATTATAGAAGAACCTAATGATAGTGAGTAGGCTAGTCTTTAGTATTTATGCTTCCAACTTTTGTATTTTGTACTGAAAACCTTGATAGCAATGAAAGTATATGGTTCTTACTTATTATGTTTGCAATGTTATCTGCGCATTGATGATTTTATACTAGATTATCAATTTTTTATGAAAAAGTGAAATTGTTTCAAACAATGTTTATAATCTTCTCATTCTGTTTCAAAAATTGAGCTTGAAGTACTTAACTAAGGGGGAGAATTAATTGAATACCTTTTTGATTAATGACAAAAAGTGGGAGAATGATATTATTGATTTGTATATGCATGAAAATATTACAAATCTTTTGAAAATATGCATGATAATGAATGAAACAGGGGAAGATTTCCCAAATTTTCAAATTTGCTCAAATTTGCTCTAATTAAAGCTTCCTTGACTATCCTTTATAAGCACTAAATTGCTTTGTTATAGTTTTAATGGCTATCAAAATAGCTTTTGATAAATGTTTACTGTGATACATATTGGACTTATTTTGAAGGCTTTGATACATTGTTAATAAGCTCTAATTCTTTCAAATACATTACCGGTATACAACTCATACATGTTGATACTTACTTCCAAATATACTCACACATGTAACTGTAAAGTTTGTTCCATGCCCGGTGTTTTGTCATCATCAAAAAGGGGAAGATTGTTGATCCCTTGAATGATTTTGATGATAACAAAACATTGGAGCATGCACTTGAGTTAATAACTATTTTTTAAAAGCTTTACAAGTTTTTGTAGGACAATTTAATGCTCAATCACAACTCTTACAACCTTGTTATATGTCATGTGTAGTGTTATAAAAGTATTATGTAAAGAAGAGCCCAAAGAAAAATTGATGTTGTATTCATGAAAATGGGTTGCTTCTATATGTTTTCATGTTTACAAACTCTTTAAGATTAGTTTTTAATGGAGTTGAAAAATATTTGAGTGACTAAAAGCACTGGATGTCATCTGGAGAAGAGTAGAAGATTTCATTCAAAAATCACTCGAGTCGACTCGAGGAAGGAGAGCTGACTCTAGTTCATGGCTTGCTTGAAGGTTTCTGGCATGCAGAAATTCGAGTCGACTCGAAAGAACCTGAGCCGACTCATCCAGAGCTTCATTTCTTGAATTTGACAGGCAAACCGACCCAAAAGCATTCCAAGCTGACTCAGCCATTCTGCCAGACAACCAAGTTGACCCTTCAGAAGGCGAGCCGACTCCTCCAGATCATAGAGAAAATCAGTTCTAAAAGAACAAGCCAGGCGAGTCAACTCTACTGAGGCGAGCCAACTCCTCCAGAGTACTATTTTGAAGACCTGAGAATCCGAGCCGACTCGACCAGAATGAAGACTCAACTACTCTGAGGATTCGAGCCGACTTGAACGTCAATTTGAGGCATGTAACGGCTAGTTCCAGAACTTCATTTTTGAATCTAAAAAGTGTTCCAATGGTCAAATATCAAATTCCAACTGTCTATAATGACTATATCCACCTAAGAAGAGTACAAGACTCTATAAATAAGGGATTTGGACAACCTTTGAACAGGTTAATGAGTGTTAATGATCAAATGAGCTTGTGAGCAAGAGAGCACTAAAGAGCATTCAAGAGAGTCTTCAAGTTTGCACCAATTCTCATATGAAGCTTGAAGTATTTATTGAAGAAATTGAAGAAGCCATCGAAGAGTAGTAAAGCCCATTTAAGAAGGCTTCTCTTGAGCTGCAACTGCAACCATCAGACAACTTTGGTTTGTTAATTAGTTGCTTGTTTTTCTCTACTCTTTTATGAGTTTGTGAGTTTTTGGTGAGCCCGATTGAAAAACCAAGTTGGATTTTTGGTGAGCCCGGTTATAAAACCATGTTGGATTCTTAGTGATCCTGTTCAAAACCAAGTGTAGGTTCTTAGTGATCCTGTTCAAAACCAAGTTGGATTTTGGATTGTGAGAATGGTAAAACAATCTGACTGTATTCCATGGCTAACTATAGTGAAAATTCCAAGTTGTATCTTAGGTAGTGGATGTAGGAGCGAGGTTGCTCCAAACACTATAAACTTGCTATGTATGTGACTATGCTTTTTTTCTTTACTTACTTTTACTTTAATTATTTAAATCACAGCACCTCCACACTAAAAAATATTTAAAAGAGCACATATTTGATTAAATTTTTTAAATTCTCAATTCACCCCCTCTTGGGAAAGCCACCTGGGCAACAAGATCTAATCCCAAAATATAAAATATGAGGGATTGGGCATGCATCGAATCGATTAAGTCATGCAATTAGATTACATATAGTCTTTGATAAGGTCAAACACAATCGATTAAACTCTTAATCAAACCAAATCAAGGGTTGTTAGGATTAGATCAAGAGTGCTCAGAATCATATTAATGGTTTGAGTTGGTAGATACAATTGATATCAATCAATTGATTTAAAGACCTGATTTGGCTCAATGATCAAGCCTCAGTCGATTATGTTGATCAATTGAAATTGATAATCAATTAGTGTCTAAGACAAATTTTGATCATGATTTTTAATTTGGACTAACTCTTACCTGGCCAGCTTAGTTAGTGTCTAGGAAAGAGCAACCCTTTCATCGATCTTATTACCTAGACAATTTGGTCAATTATATTTTAAATAAGGTTCCTTATTGATTCGAGTTCACCCATGCCATCTTAATTAGTTAGACATGAGATGGGCTGACTAATTAAGCTGTGTCCTAGACCTGGTCACTTAGACATGAGATCTACGGATCTAAACTAGTCAGACATGAAATGTACTAACCTAATCTAAGTGAGTCATACATTAGATGTACTAATCTAAAGTAGCTTAATCAGACATTAGATGTGCTAACCCAAATAAGGTTAATCAGACATGAGATGTGCTAACCTAAACCTTATTTTATGACCCTTTAACTTAGTACTTAGATTGAGTACATTACCATGGTCATCAGTCATAAGGGCATTTAGGGTTTAAAGGCCCTCTCTTCCCATTTGATGGGGTTAACTTATGATGTGTAGGGGTACCAATATGATTTGACTCATAAAGAAGAACCATGAAAGGATTTTTAAATAGTGCTAACCTAAACTAGGTTAGTCAGTAAGTTAGTCAAATATGAGATTATGCTGACTAATAAAGTAAAACCTAAACCCAAATCTCGTCGTAAATATTGAGTCATAGGTCTTCCACCATTGTAGAGCTTTGAGCCTCTCTCAGGTGTTAATTGTTCTTGTCTGGATATAGTGGTTCAATTGATCAAGGGGGCATAACCACTCTATTAAGATGAGATGTTATGGGATAAAAATGAGGATGGGCCCAATAACTAGGCATAGAGAGGGACCCAATGAAACCTTCATTTTTGCATAAATAGTGGGTCCAATTTAACTAGGGAGTGTGGGCAATTGTTATCAGGTGAGCCCATATGACTTAGAGACTAAGTCGCTACAACATACTTGAAAAGTATTGGGCAAGAGTTGTCTACTCATTGGCTTACATGTTACTAATAACTATTAGATGAGGTGCACAAAATCAGTGGGGCCACAGTATCTAATAGGGATCCTAGTCATGTAAGGGTTTTTACATTTCCACTAAGGAGTGTGAGAGATCCGTGAAAAAGTGAGAGCCTAAATTTATTGCTCAAAGTCTCTGGAACAAATTTAAAATTAAATACAATCATCTAACTTGAATCTTAACTCTTCATAGATGAATAAAAAGTCAACTTCCAACTCTCTTAATTCTTGAACAAATCAGTTAACCTAAACCTATTATAATGACTAGCTCAACTTGAAAAATGATTAATCAAGCTGAGTAATTTAATAGACTAGGACCACTCTATATTATCAAGTCATCCAAGCTAACTTAAGCGTAATCGATCCATGATTATTGTTTGATAATGCTTAAGGATTAGGAGCTTGAGAATCTTAGGCATGTTGATGCATATGGCTTGAATTGGATTTGATCCAACTGTCTTTGTCTAATTCAAATGAATAGCTTATTCTAAACTACCATTTGAATAAGATTAAAACAAGTAGGTCAACAAATTGGTGACTAATAAAGGTATATTGAAAGGTTTAATGAACATGTTTCTCGATATAGAGTAGAGCTTCTTTTTCAATAGATAGTTTAATTGGAAGAAGAGACCTGTGAAAAAGCAAAAGATCAGATCTTCCATGCACACAACCATTAATAACGGAAAGTTATTTCCACTTCAAAGGTCAATGACCATAGGAATTATTTCTATACCTAGAATCCTCGAAGAATAAATAGGATATACTTTTGGTGGGTATGTTAGGTACTTAAAGAAACTTTTATCTTGAGCAAAAATTTGATTTCTATTTAGTATAAATCAACGATCCATTTATTTTAAAAAAAAATGGGTTCAATGATTTTTAAATATTAGTCTCCATATGCATATGATACATCTACTGAGCTATTAGTGAGTACCATGGGATCTGAGAGATCCTATGAGATGATATGCTAGCCCAGGTATACATTAATATATGTAGCACATTCAACATGCAAACTAAGAAAAGCTCTTTAAGGTTCTTCGATTAGATCGAGAAAGTAAATACCTTAGAGAAAACTTTTAGAATCATCTCAAGTTGTTTAGCATAATCTTATAATGGACTCCTCTTACATCTCAAGCTTAATGAGGTGTCCGAGTAGAGAAATTGAACCCTATTAGATATGGTTCAATCCATTATGGAAATCACTAATTATATTTATGAATTTGATTACATAACTTAGCTATCATGTATAATAGGGTTCACTCTAAATCCTTTTTATCACACTTATATGAGATATAGGTGGATGACTTAGAGATTAGGTTATTAATGGCCTATATCCTAAAGAGTTGTTATGATACTTCTTCCCAATGGATCATAAATAGTTGTGACCCAATGTCTAGAGTAATCGTTAAATAGTTTATCCTAACTTTAGTAGTGGGAGGATAATTAAACTCGAAGAGATAGTCTCAAAAGAGCAAAGGGCCATTGAATCTATAGAATCCATCCAAGCAAAACTAGTACATTTGTTCCTCTTCTATCTCATATGTCTAATAGGATCTCCTATCCTCCAAAAGGTATTGAGGTATGCTTATAGAGGATTTAGAAAAAGTTTTCCTTATGGGAGAAAGGAACATAGAAATGATCCTAGAAACCTACAACGAGGTGATGTAAACATCAATTCCAAGAAATGATTGAATCCCATGAAGTTAGACTCGATATGCTTCAACCTAGTATGGACCTTAATAGACCACCAAAAGGTAAAGTACTTAATGGACCTAATGCATCTATAAAAGGAATATAGATAGAGATCTATAAGGCAAAGCTTAGGTAAAAGGTTATAGTTAGTATTGACTATAAAAACCTTTTCACCTTGACCTTGTTGAAATCGATATAAATAGTTATTATAGCTAACCATGATAAGATCTGGTTGATAGATAGTGATGAGATCACAAAATTTAAGCTACAAAAAGATCTATGTAAATAGGCCAAAGCAAATAGCTCAAAATTAGAATTCTCACTTTTATAATATGATCAAATCATTTGATTCTACCAAGAACAAGAAAAGGAACCACATGTTTATACAAGATCGGTATGAGTACGTAATTCTTTGCATTGTATGAGGATAATGTTCTTCTATTAAAAATGAGATTCCTATGCTATTTAGGTTAGGTTATGTTGTTTAGGTAGTTCTCCAATGAAGACCTATTAGATAGCATCCTACATTTAGAATGTAGGTCTTTGAGATAGACCAAGGAGGATACTACATCTATCATAGAATTTGTACATTAAGGAAGTGCTGAAGATGTTTAACCTGAAAATCTAATTGAGGATTTAACTTCTTAAGCATGGAATTGATCTCTAAATATATCTCGACATATTTGAAGAGATTTTAATATGAGCTAAATCCTTTTGAGCTTTAAATATAAGGAGTCGCATATAAACCATGCTATATACATAATCTGATTTTTCTATGAATGTCATGAGTGAATGTTAGTGAAATCTAGACTATGAGTGCTGGATAACTATGATAACATTCTTTAAACTTAAGAAGTATTAAATATATGTTTTAGGTCTTTAAGAGTAGGAGAATTGAGGAGACAAGGAAATATGTGATGTGTTTTTGGATAATGGTGATTTAGAACTGATCATTGTTGGTTTAACTAGGGAGTCTAACTAAATCATTGTCTTTAAGGGTGCAAGGATGTATTCTGGTTAACAATTTATTATAGATGAGTGTGATGTCATTAGATGCCATAACACTTTATCATAGCAACAATGGTCCCATGGCTCTAGCTAAGGAATCAAGGTCTCACCAAAAGTCTAAACATGTAAAGCAATGATTTAATTCGTGACTATCTTATTAAAGTGCAGAGAGTAAACTCCATATATGCTAATTAAATTTGGCATATGACAGATGCTTCAGGTTTGGCAAGTTTCCATGACTTGCATCTTATCAGGACTCTCGATAGAAGAACTTAATCATATAGTAACTATACATAGGGATTCTTTCTTCTATTCTACTAGGTTGCTATTATATATTACTAGATATTATTGGTAGATTATGAAAACCCATTAGGATCATTTCAAATCAATGATCCTTGAAGAGGTGAGCTAGAATAATTCAGTCCATTGAAAGTGATGGGGGACTAATATGCATGCCATTTTTTTTTGTATATTTTACATGTTGAGTTAGGTGATTAATTCTTGAATTTCAGATCAAAATTATTTGTAGAGAATTTTATATGAATTTTTGAAGATCAGCATGCAGATTAGGACCAAGAAAAGTAGCAAAGAAGGACCGCCGGGGCTGAGAAGCCTCGGTTAGGACAAGTTCTCCTACAATAAAACTACTGGAGGTAGAGGGGTGTACCTGACAACGTTTATGAAGATCGCAGCGAAGGGGTCTCTCGTTCCTCGATGGATGCGGCCTGGAAAACCAAGCCAAAGACTCGCGGATAACCGGCTTTCTGCTCGGTGATCCGATTGAGGCTTGGCTGGAGTCGTTGGATTCGTAGGAACTCAGGGACCTGTAAACGACCTGTCAGGGGTTAGAAAACTCACAAAGGAACAAGAAAACAAAAGAAAAATAGCAAGGAAAGGCTTCTTTTGGAGTGGGCGTCCAGGGAACTGAGATGCTTGTTGGCAGCAGGAAGATGATTGAAGCACTGGGAAGAAAAACTCTCGCAAACCCCTTTATGCACATAGCAGGGTATCACACAACTCAATAGAAGAAATCAAGGGTTTCATTCATCAAAATTCTAACTTCATATAAGAGGCTAGGGTCCCTTAAATAGACCCTTAACCTTGGGCCCCAAGTAAGGGTACTTTAGACTTTACATAGGACTCCTTTTCCCTTACAAACTCTAACTCGGAATACATGGCAACCTAGTTAGAAAATTTTAAAAGGAATGGGACTCCCTCTCCTTGTCTTGGTCGGCCAAGGGGGTGACCATAAGTGGCCGACCAAGGGGAAGGTAATTCTAAGGAGGGGCGCCCTAATTTCTTCCTGGGCTTGGGCTGGCCCAGTTTCCTTCTAGCTGGTCTCCAGGCTTCAGGTTTGCACTTGTTTTAATTCTCCTCTGGAGATTTTCATGTCTTCTAGTTAGGTTGGACTCGGGCTCAACATCCATGTCTTCAATCAGGTTGGACTTGGTCTTCACTTGTATGATGTGGTCTTGAGTCTTCGATATGGTTGAACAGGACTCAAAAAAATAAAATTAACTCGACATGAGCTGACTAACATTGGACTGGACTAGCTCAACATGAGCTAAATAATTACAGGACTTAAATGAAAACAACTCAGCTGGACTAAGCTTTATTACAGTGGACTCGAACATCATTTAAGTGATCCACAGAGGGTTTAGAAGCCTCTGACTTATTCTGGTGCCTTTGGTGTCCGCACCAATTCTCCCGGGGTGGAAGGAACTCGACCCTGTCGAGTGAAGATCAAACTTGCTCACATATCTCTCAAGAATGTCTGGGTTGAGGCGTTGCAAGTCCTCTCGAGAAATCCATGAATCGTCCGACTCTGGCCGGCCTTGCCATCGGACTAGGAAGCGTTGATAACCTTGGCCCCGGGTCATAATGGCTTGATCATCCAGGATACGCTCGATCCGTTCTCCTCTCTCATGCCAAATTTATTAGTGGACACTCTGGGTTAAGGTCACTCAAAATGAAAAGGAATAGGTTCAAAAGCCTCACTAGGTATCGCTGCCGGTTCCCTGTACTCAACCAGGTCTATAATATTGAAGGTAGAACTAATGCCCAAATCCGAAGGCATGTTTAACACCTAGGCATTTGATCCAACCTTCTCTATCACTTTAAAAGGTCCGGCTCTGTGAGCATGAAGCTTCTTTTAGGCCTAAGCCTAACCAAGATAGAATCCACTACATCAAATTCTTTGATCCTTCTTCGAGAATTAACCAGTTTGTTTAAAATTAGTGTGGGTGGTGAACATGCTGGGCACATGCAGACTCCTAACAAATGATTCAAAGGACTCAAACCTACACCTAACAGACTTGACTATGCAATCCTATTGAAGGAAATTTTATTGAACTCTTTGGATCTAAACCTAACAGATTATAGGTTCCCTAGGTTTGATCCTCGCTTGACATGCACATGAAAATTTACAATGAACTCCTAGCAAATTCCAAAGAGTATGCCAGAAGTAAGATGCAAACCTAACATGCGTGATGAATGTATGCAGTATGCTAATCTCAGTTAAATGCAATCTAATAATCCTAGAAATGCTGGAGGTGTCAGGAAAGGGCAGAAAATAGGAAGTGGGTTCAGAATTAGTTTGGTAGGGTAGGAAAAAGGTTCAACGTTAGTGGGATAAAGTTCGATATAAGAAGGCATGTCAGGGACTAATCCTAGACTAATGAGGCTAACCTTATGAGGTTGCGGTATATCTATGGGGTTTGCATAATGGAAGGATGGGTTATTAATCTCAGGGAAGAGGTCCATAATGGGAACTATAGGAGGAGGCTCATCCTGAGGGTACTGATTCAAAGAGATCAGGTCCTTAATAAATTCTTCAGGTTCTTGTATTTTAGGACTAGACTCTATAATTTGGCTCTCCTCTATTGTTTCCTCAGGTAAGGCTCTAGCAGCAGTACCTAGGTTCTCTTCCTCTATTTGTTCTTCCACAATAGCTTTAGGTTTGATGTGGTCAAGGTCAACTACCTCTAGGTTGGCTTTTACCTGGGTATTTATTGGGTCAGCTAATTCTAGGTCATCTAAAGGTGTCTCCTCTTCTCCTTCATACTCATCCACTAGGCTCGCATCAGCTTCATACACTTCCGTGTTAATATAAGCCTTATCAATCTCAGGAATGGTTGGAGAAGGTCGGCTAGGGGAAAATTGGCTAGGTCCTAGTTTCTGATTATGGACACTAATCCTAGTAGGTTCAAGTTGCCTAAGGGATAGTGGCTCACTACTGGGCTCATATTTAGGGGTGCTAATTCTATGGTGTTCAAGTTGACTAAGGGAAACCTGACTAGTACTAGATTGATACTTAGGGGTTATGGGTTCTCTGGGCTCATAGGACAAGGGTGCAGATCTATGGGTCATGGGATTATAGGATCTGGGGTCATAGGATTTTGGGTCAGCTCTATGGTCAGGTTCTAAGGATGGATCATAGTATGGGGTCCTTCTAAGGTTGGGCTCTCTATATGGGTCAGGATATTGGGTCCTCCTAGGATTGGACTCCCTATATGGGTCAGAATACTGGGTTCTCCTAGGGCTGGACTCCCTATATGTGTCAGAATATTGTGTGTTGGGTCTACTAGGCTCATATGGTGTGGGTGCATAGGATCTATGATCATGGGATCTAGAGTCATAGGATCTAGGATCATAGGTTATGGATTCATAGGTTCTAGGTTCATAGGATTTGGAGTCATAAGATCTATAGGTTGTGGGTATACTAGGCTTATAGGGAGAGGGTAAATAGGATCTATCTTCCTGGTCTATAAAATTTTAATTGGGTCTTCTAGGACTAATCTCAAGATATGGATCAGGGTTTGGGGTCCTCCTGGGCTCAGGATTGTAGTATGGGTCAGGTTGAGGGGCTCTCCTAGGCTCGACCTCTTGGTATGGGTCAGGGTCTGGGGTCCTCCTAGGCTGAGGGTTATAGTATGGGTCAGGATGAGGGGCTCTCCTAGGTTCGACCTCAGGGTATGGATTAGAGTTTGGGGTCCTCCTAGGTTGAGGGGAATTAGGATCTGGCTCAGACTGTGACCCATGGGTTTTTTGTATGGTCTCTACACGGCCTTCTAACTGGTCAAACCTATTGGCAAGATGGTCAATTCTATTGTTGGTTTGGTTAGTAGATTGAGTTAACTGGGTAGTCAACTGGGTAGTTATCTGGGTAGCCATCTGGGCCATTTGATCAGCTAGGGCTTTTATTTGGGCTTGTAAGTTTTCCATGGGTTCAGACATTTGTGAAGGAGGTGGGTGATATGAAACTCCTGATCTAGTGCTCATGCAAGACTCGATCAGACCAACTATAGCTGACTAGACCTAGAGTCTAAACTAGATGCTCAATCAGGGTGGCAAACTAGCCTATAGTAACCCTATACTCAGCCAGGCAGGTATAAGGGGAGTGTTAGGTCCCTGATTGCCAATCCTAGACACCATTCAGAGATTGGCCAGGTAGGCGGATCAGCACACAAGCCCTTCAGAATTGAATCTCTAAACCACCATTCTAGAAACTGAGCACAAGGCACACACAGGTTAACTTGACACAGTGATCTAACACTAGCCCGGACCCGACCAGTTGGTGTCCCTAGCCCACTAGGGCAAATTAAGTCTAATTAATTTTAGGTTAAGGCTTGGGACCGAATGCAAGGGATGTGGTTTTGAGCTAAGGAGAGGTAATCAAATCCTCCCCCCATCTGATATAACAAGAGTGCCCTTAAAAGTAAATTATGCAATGATGGCAGGCAGATGAGGATGCAAATTAGGGTTTAGATGCTTTTTTTTTTGGTATTTTTGGAGGATATGTAATTTTTTTTGGTATTTTTTTAAATAGAAGAAAACTTGCAAATCATGGCCTAATATGCTGAAAATATACTAAAATTAATAGATATGCAAAAGACGCTAAACAAAACCCTAAAACTTCCAAACTTGTCTTACTGAAAAAAACAGAGCCGAAAATGTGCATGCTATATTTCGGCTTGAAGAATATTCAAAGGCCATAATAAAATCTGAGAAAATTCTTAAAATTATTTTGAATTATTCTGAATTCAGAAAAATAAATTTTAGAATTTTTGGAGTTTTTATTAGAGAGAAATAATTAAAATAACAGAGTATATATGGATTGAAAAATTACAGAAAACAAGCCCTAATCTAAGCTCCGATACCAAATGATGGGGGACTAATATGCATGCCATTTTTTTTGTATGTTTTACATGTTGAGTTAGGTGACTAATTCCTGAATTTCAGATCAAAATTATTTGTAGAGAATTTTGTATGAACTTTTGAAGATCAGCATGCAGATTAGGACCAAGAAAAGTAGCAAAGAAGGACCGCCGGGGCTAAGAAGCCTCGGTTAGGGAAAGTTCTCCTACAATAAACTACTGGAGGTAGAGGGGTGTACCTGACAATGTCTATGAAGATTGCAGTGAAGGGGTCTCTCGTTCCTCGATGGATGTGGCCTGGAAAACCAAGCCAAAGACCCGCGGATACCCGGCTTTCTGCTCGGTGATCCGATTGAGGCTTGGTTGGAGTCGTTGGATTCGTAGGAACTCGGGAACCTGTAAACGACCTGTCAAGGGTTAGAAAACTCACAAAGGAACAAGAAAACAAAAGAAAAATAGCAAGGGAAGGCTTCTTTTGGAGTGGACGTCCAGGGATCTGAGATGCTTGTTGGCAGTAGGAAGATGATTGCAGCACTGGGAAGAAAAACTCTCGCAAACCCCTTTATGCACACAGCAGGGTATCACACAACCCAATAGAAGAATTCAAGGGTTTCATTCATCAAAATTCTAACTTCATACAAGAGGCTAGGGTCCCTTAAATAGACCCTTAACCTTGGGCCCCAAGTAAGGGTACTTTAGACTTTACATAGGACTCCTTTTCCCTTACAAACTCTAACTAGGAATACATGGCAACCTAGGTAGAAATTTTAAAAGGAATGGGACTCCCTCTCCTTGTCTTGGTCAGCCATGGGGGTGACCATAAGTGGCCGACCAAGGGGAAGGTAATTCTAAGGAGGGGCGCCCTAATTTCTTCCTGGGCATGGGCTGGCCCAGTTTCCTTCTGGCTGGTCTCCAGGCTTCAGGTATGCACTTGTTTTAATTCTCCTCCGGGGATCTTCATGTCATCTAGTTAGGTTGGACTCGGGCTCAACATCCATGTCTTCAATCAGGTTGGACTTGGTCTTCACTTGTATGATGTGATCTTGAGTCTTCAAGATGGTTGAACAGGACTCAAAAAAATAAAATTAGCTCGACATGAGCTGACTAACATTGGACTGGACTAGCTCAACATGAGCTAAATAATTACTGGACTTAAATGAAAACAACTCAGCTGGACTAAGCTTTATTACAGTGGACTCGAATGTCATTTAAGTGATCCATAGAGGGTTGAGAAGCCTCTGCCTTATTCTGGTGCCTTTGGTGTCCGCACCAATTCTCCCGTGGTGGGAGGAACTCAACACTGTCGAGTGAAGATCAGACTGGGTCACATATCTCTCAAGAAGGTCTGGGTTGAGGCATTGCAAGTCCTCTCGAGAAATCCACGAATCGTCCGACTCTGGCCGGCCTTGCCATCGGACAAGGAAGTGTTGAAAACCACGGCCCTGGGTCATAATGGCTTGATCGTCAAGGATATGCTCGATCCGTTCTCCTCTCTCATGCCAAATTTATTAGTGGACACTCTGGGTTAGGGTCACTCATAATGAAAAGGAATAGGTTCAAAAGCCTCACTAGGTATCGCTGCCGGTTCCCTGTACTCAACCAGGTCTATAATATTGAAGGTAAAACTAATTCCCAAATCCGAAGGCGTGTTTAACACCTAGGCATTTGATCCAACCTTCTCTATCACTTTAAAAGGTCTGGCTCTGCGAGCATGAAGCTTCTTTTAGGCCTAAGCCTAACCAAGATAGAATCCACTACATCAAATTCTTTGATCCTTCTTCGGGAATTAGCCAGTTTGTTAAAAATTAGTGTGGGTGGTGAACATGCTGGGCACATGCAGACTCCTAACAAATGATTCAAAGGACTCAAACCTACACCTAACAGACTTGACTATGCATTCCTATAGAAGGAAATTTTATTGAACTCTTTGGATCTAAACCTAACAGATTAAAGGTTCCCTATGTTTGATCCTAGCTTGACATGCACATGAAAATTTACAATGAACTCCTAGCAAATTCCAAAGAGTATGCCAGAAGTAAGATGCAAACCTAACATGCGTGATGAATGCATGCAGTATGCTAATCTCAGTTAAATGCAATCTAATAATCCTAGAAATGCTGGAGGTGTCAGGAAAGGGCATAAAATAGGAAGTGGGTTCAGAATTAGTTTGGTAGGGTAAGGAGAAAGGTTCAAGGTTAGTGGGATAAAGTTCGATATAAGAAGGCATGTCAGGGACTAATCCTAGACTAATGAGGCTAACCATATGAGGTTGCGGTATATCTATGGGGTTTGCATAATGGAAGGATGGGTTATTAATCTCAGCGAAGAGGTCCATAATGGGAACTATAGGAGGAGGCTCATCCTGAGGGTACTGATTCAAAGAGATCAGGTCCTTAATAAATTCTTCAGGTTCTTGTATTTTAGGACTAGACTCTATAATTTGGCTCTCCTCTATGGTTTCCTCAGGTAAGGCTCTAGCAGCAGTACCTACGTTCTCTTCCTCTATTTGTTCTTCCACTATAGCTTTAGGTTGGATGTGGTCAAGGTCAACTACCTCTAGGTTGGCTTTTACCTGGGTATCTTTTGGGTCAGCTAATTCTAGGTCATCTAAAGGTGTCTCCTCTTCTCCTTCATACTCATCCACTAGGCTCGCATCAGCTTCATACACTTCCGCGTTAATGTAAGCCTTATCAATCTCAGGAATGGTTGGAGAAGGTCGGCTAGGGGAAAATTGGCTAGGTCCTTGTTTTTGATTATGGACACTAATCCTAGTAGGTTCAAGTTGCCTAAGGGATAGTGGCTCACTACTGGGCTCATATTTAGGGGTGCTAATCCTATGGTGTTCAAGTTGACTAAGGGAAACCTGACTAGTACTAGATTGATACTTAGGGGTTATGGGTTCTCTGGGCTCATAGGACAAGGGTGCAGATCTATGGGTCATGGGATTATAGGATCTGGGGTCATAGGATTTTGGGTCAGCTCTATGGTCAGGTTCTAAGGATGGATCATGGTATGGGGTCCTCCTAAGGTTGGGCTCTCTATATGGGTCAGGATATTGGGTCCTCCTAGGGTTGGACTCCCTATATGGGTCAGAATACTGGGTTCTCCTAGGGTTGGACTCCCTATATGGGTCAGAATATTGGGTGTTGTGTCTACTAGGCTCATATGGTGTGGGTGCATAGGATCTATGATCATGGGATCTAGAGTCATAGGATCTAGGTTCATAGGTTATGGATTCATAGGTTCTAGGTTCATAGGATTTGGAGTCATAAGATCTATATGTTGTGGGTATACTAGGCTTATAGGGAGAGGGTAAATAGGATCTATCTTCCTGGTCTATAAAATCCTGATTGGGTCTTCTAGGACTAACCTCAAGATATGGATCAGGGTTTGGGATCCTCCTGGTCTCTGGATTGTAGTATGGGTCAGGTTGAGGGGCTCTCCTAGGCTCGACCTCTTGGTATGGGTCAGGGTATGGGGTCCTCCTAGGCTGAGGGTTATAGTATCGGTCAGGATGAGGGGCTCTCCTAGGTTCGACCTCAGGGTATGGATTAGGGTTTGGGGTCCTCCTAGGTTGAGCGGAATTAGGATCTGGCTCAGACTGTGATCCATGGTTTCTTTGTATGGTCTCTACACGGCCTTCTAACTGGTCAAACCTATTGGCAAGATGGTCAATTCTATTGTTGGTTTGGGTAGCAGACTGTGTTAACTGGGTAGTCATCTGGGTAGTTATCTGGGTAGCCATCTGGGCTATTTGATCAGCTAGGGCTTTTATTTGGGCTTGTAAGTTTTTCATGGGTTCAGACATTTGTGAAGGAGGTGGGTGATATGAAACTCCTGATCTAGTGCTCATGCAAGACTCGATCAAACCGACTATAGCTGACTAGACCTAGAGTCCAAACTAGATGCTCAATCAGGGTGGCAAACTAGCCTATAGTAACCCTATACTCAGCCAGGCAGGTGTAAGGGGAGTGTTAGGTCCCTGATTGCCAATCCTAGACACCAATCAGAGATTGGCCAGGTAGGTTGACCAGCACACAAGCCCTTCGGAATTGAATCCCTAAACCACCGTTCTAGACACTGAGCACAAGGCACACATAGGTTAACTTGACATAGTGATCTAACACTAGCCCGGACCCGACCAGTTGGTGTCCCTAGCCCACTAGGGCAAATTAAGTCTAATTAATTTTAGGTTAAGGCTTGGGACCGAATGCAAGGGATATGGTTTTGGGCTAAGGAGAGGTAATCAAATCCTCCGCCCATTTGATATAACAAGAGTGCCCTTAAAGTAAATATGCAATGATGGCAGGCAGATGAGGATGCAAATTAGGGTTTAGATTTTTTTTTTATAGTATTTTTGGAGGATATGTAATTTTTTTTTTTGGTATTTTCTTAATAGAAGAAAACTTGCAAATCATGGCTTAATATGCTGAAAATATACTAAAATTAAAAGATATGCAAAATATGCTAAACAAAACACTAAAACTTCCAAACTTGTCTTGCTGAAAAAAACAGAGCCAAAAACTTGCATGCTATATTTTGGCTTGCAGAAACTTCACAGTCCATAATAAAATCTAAGAAAATTCTTAAAATTACTGTGAATTATGTTGAATTCAGAAAAATAAATTTTAGAATTTTTAGAGTTTTTATTAGTGATAAATAATTAAAATAATAGAGTATATACGAATAGAAAAATTATAGAAAACAAGCCCTAATCTAAGCTCTGATACCAAATGATGGGGGACTAATATGCATGCCATTTTTTTTTGTATGTTTTACATGTTGAGTTAGGTGATTAATTCCTAAATTTTAGATCAAAATTATTTGTAGGGAATTTTGTATGAATTTTTGAAGATCAACATGCAGATTAGGACCAAGAAAAGTAGCAAAGAAGGACCGCCGGGGCTGAGAAGCCTCGGTTAGGGCAAGTTCTCCTACAATAAAACTACTGGAGGTAGAGGGGTGTACCTGACAATGTCTGTGAAGATTGCAGCGAAGGGGTCTCTCGTTCCTCGACGGATGCGGCCTGGAAAACCAAGCCAAAGACCCGCGGATACCCGCTTTCTGCTCGGTGATCCGATTGAGGCTTGGCTGGAGTCGTTGGATTCGTAGGAACTCGGAGACCTATAAACGACCTGTCAGGGGTTAGAAAACTCATAAAGGAATAAGAAAACAAAAGAAAAACAGCAAGGGAAGGCTTCTTTTGGAGTGGGCGTCCAGGGATCTGAGATGCTTGTTGGCAGCAGGAAGATGATTGCAGCACTGGGAAGAAAAACTCTCGCAAACCCCTTTATGCGCACAGCAGGGTATCACACAACTCAATAGAAGAATTCAAGGGTTTCATTCATCAAAATTCTAACTTCATACAAGAGGCTAGGGTCCCTTAAATAGACCCTTAACTTGGGCCCCAAGTAAGGGTACTTTAGACTTTACATAGGACTCCTTTTCCCTTACAAACTCTAACTAGGAATACATGGCAACCTAGGTAGAAAATTTTAAAAGGAATGGAACTCCCTCTCCTTGTCTTGGTCGGCCAAGGGGGTGACCATAAGTGGCCGACCAAGGGGAAGGTAATTCTAAGGAGGGGCGCCCTAATTTCTTCCTGGGCCTGGGCTGGCCAGTTTCCTTCTGGCTGGTCTCCAGGCTTCAGGTTTGCACTTGTTTTAATTCTCCTTCGGGATCTTCATGTCTTCTAGTTAGGTTGGACTCAGGCTCAACATCCATGTCTTTAATCAGGTTGGACTTGGTCTTCACTTGTATGATGTGGTCTTGAGTCTTCAATATGGTTGAACAGGACTCAAAAAAATAAAATTAGCTCGACATGAGCTGACTAACATTGGACTGGACTAGCTCAACATGAGCTAAATATTTACAGGACTTAAATGGAAACAACTCAGCTGGACTAAGCTTTATTACAGTGGACTCGAATGTCATTTAAGTGATCCACAGAGGGTTGAGAAGCCTCTGCCTTATTCTGGTGCCTTTGGTGTCCGCACCAGAAAGAGTTTGATGATACTATGATGGAGATCATGGTAAGTCTCACTACTAGATAGAATGAAACCTGAGGGGTTACACATAATAGGAGCTTGACCTGATTACATAGTTAGATCAAAATATATAAAAAGTTATATATTTAGAAATTTTAAGTTTGTAAGGTTTACAAATTTGGAACTTGCTAATTTTAGCACCTGCTAATTTTAGTAAGGAGAATTTTATTATAGAAGTTATAAATCAATTTGATAATTTGATCATTTAATTATGATTAGGATTGACATAACTTTAATTAGATTTGATTAGGATGAGTTTGGATGATGACCTAGTCCAATTAGATTTTGGACTAACGTAATTGTAATTATTACAAGCCAATTTGATTTGACCTAATTGATTGCCTAATCCTAGGTGAATTAAATCTGAAATAATTCAATTAGGTTTAATCTACTTTATCTAGATTTAGTGGTACTAATTAGATTAAGATCTAATTTCAAATTAGTTAAAATTTAAACTTAAACCTAAATTGGTTAGGTTAGTTAATTTCCTAGTTGGTTAGAATTAGTTAGTTAGTTATACTAAGTTATAACTAACCTAACTAATTTTCTCTTCTTCCCCATGCCTCCTCTTCCTCTTATTAGTATGTAATAAGGATTACACGCCCCTCTTCTCAACATGAAATAAGATTTTGCATGAAGAATTAATTGGGATGTCTAAGTGTTAGTGCTCCATAGGTTTCTCCCTTATTTTCTATCCTAATCTATCTATGTTTAGGATTTTGAATTTGATTCTAACTCTTATCCAAAATTTAGATTATGTGGGACTTTAAGGAAGAAAAGGACTGTGATATGCATGAGAAAAGAAGAAGATATGGGGGCACAAAAATCAAATGTTGCGTGTCTTTTTCCTTGGAGTTAATGTGAGATTAGCTTCTCACTTCTTCTACCCATATTACTTCTTGGTCCTCCACTGCACAAAACATGAAGAGAGAATAATTTTCATCACCCCTTATCCTCCTTCTCTAATCTCTTAAATGAATAGTTCATATGCGAGATAAAATTTTCCCTTGGTTTCTTAAGAAGAAATATTCTTCTCAAGAAAAAATTTCCCTTGGTCTCTTAAATGAATAGTTCATATACGAGATAAAATTCTCCTTTGGTTAATTGAGAAGAAATATTCTTCTTTTAATATCTCTAACATAGAGAAAAATGAAAGTAAAAAGGAAAGGAGATTCGATCCAACAATTGAAGCAAGTCTTGTGAGGTACTAGCACTCCAGTGGCCTTGGGACTTCAATCAAGCCATTTCCATATGGAAACCAATAGAGGTTGAGCATGTGCGTGGCTCTAGCGGAACCTGAGGCTTTTTCCAAATTCAATCCAATGAAGATAACGTTGCATGGTGCGCGTCTCTATGCATTGATTATAGTACCTTAATTTCAATATTCTTATATAAAGTAGTGGGAGTATGGATCAAATCCATAAGAACTTTTGCAGTTATTTCAAAAAGTATGCAATAAAATAGTAGAGATCAAAAAAAGAATTAACAATGAATATAATCAAGATATGATCTATATTAATGAGAGTACGGCCCATACCTATAGATCATGGCCCATCCCTTTAGGAATAGATCATTCAAAGATTATCTTCATAGAATACTTAGTAAAAGAGCAACATGAAGTAATAAGGTTTTTTTATTTCATAACATAAAAAAATATATTTTATAATTAATTGAAACAAAATTCTAAAACAAAAGTTACTTTTCCCCGAATCATGTTTCCATGAAGACTTAGCAGCAGATCGAAAGGTCTGGCAATAGATTGGAAGGTAGAGTAGTGATGCACTGGAAGCCTACCAGGGTAGACCAAAGTAGATGGAATAGCAGTGCAGTGGAAACCAGGAAACAAGGAAGTAGTAGTAGAAATGGTATTAGAAGAGAAGTTGGATGAGAGTGGGGGAATGGAAGTGAATGGGAGGGTTGAAGGGCGAGAAGATGGAAGTGGAAATCAAAAGTGGAAGTATCAAAGAAAATGATAGGAGAACGGAATATCCTTCTTTTATAGGTAGAGAGAAGCACGTAAGCCCTGCATGGGAACTGCATTGGTTTCCCATCATAATCTGCCCAACCATCTTTGGTTCTGCATTCTTATTTCTTCACCTACTTAACCATCATGCTTGATCTCTGTGATCCCATTCCAACCATCTCTCCCGTTCCACCCATCTCACCGTGATCGAGCTTCTTTTGATCTCTTTTCCTATTTTGACATCCAGGTCCAACTCTCGACATATGATATCTTGCACCGATAATAGGAGGAAGGGTGGAGTGCTGCAGTGGTGGAGAAGATGGTTGATCAGACTGGTAGGGATTGATAGATTGAAAAGCTAGGGAATCAGTGATGCGTGGTTGATGGCAAAAAAGGTGATGTCTTGGATAGTGGCAAAGAGATTCTATGATCCGGTGATGGGAAATGGTGACATAGTTCCATCGCTCGTGATGTAGGAGTAGCATAGGTAACTCTGGCAATTAAGATGGTGCAGGACTTGAATCAGTAATGGCTCCACAGTGAACAACATCTTTGATCAGAGGAGGAGGAGATGGTGATGTTTTAGCAATGGAGGCCATGCACGGCTGGTGGAGAGGATCTCGATGTTGAGGAGGTGCATGATGGCTTTCTTCATGGTGTTGTTCTTGGTTGGCAAGCTCTTGACGTAGGGAGGAAGATGGCAGCAAGGGATGGGATGAGAATCGATGGTCGACGATAATCTTGAACCAATGAGGGGGGCAGCAGACATGGCAGATATCGGCCAGATCTTGAAGGAGAAGGCCATGGAGGATGCATGTGGTGGCTCCGATAGTGATTGGATGGTGGACAGCTTCTTGGACCAGCAACAGGGAAGGGAAACCATTGAAGGTGAAGACCGGCACTTGGAAATGGCTCGAATGATGATGAGATTGCTTCTCCAGCATCCCTTCCAGGCATGGAATGTGGTGGATCGGGGAGGGAAGGCTTCTCCAGCATTCCCCCAACCAAAATTGCTTGATGGTCCATGGTTCTATGCCATGGGCCAACAACCTTGGCAAATCATGGATCGTCCTCTATTTTATAGGCCAAGTAGCTGGTCCATGGTGGACCGGCTACTTCAAAATGCTTGCAATTTCTTTGAAATTCGATTCCGAGTTTGTTTCAAGTTTGATTTGAGTACCGTTTACATCATTGGACTCCAAAAATCAAGCTTTTCATATTGGTGGGGTTCTTTTCTATAGATAATACATAGAACTATCAATTTAAATAAATAAAGATAAATTAATTATTAAATTAATAAGTTTTTAATATAATTATCATTGCACAATAGGTAAGTAGATTTAATCTAGTTTATAGTTTTATTTTTATTTGTAAATATACATGTTCATGAATGAAACCTATTATGCATGCTTAAATTAGATTTTGATTCAGATGTAATTTAATTTTAATTAGTTAACAATTTTTTAAATCTATGCATGTTACCCTAGGATTGTATGATTATTCCTGCATCTCGATCATAGGATTATCATGGGGACGGTAATCGATTTATCAAGATTGGTGCATAAATCGCTTCCCTTTAGGATAAATGAATCTCAAGTCTACAATGTAAGGACACTAAAGCGAGAGTGCAAGTGGTTGTTAGAGAATAACGACACTGAGAATGACCAAGTAGAAGTCACATGGATGTCAACTCCTTATCAATGACTTCTCGATGCTATAGTTGTGTGAGTAGTTCCTTAACCTATGGTATCTCAGTTAGTCAAATGGGGTAGCTATAGTTTGACAAGCACATAAACATAGTCCCTAGCCATATGGAGCCTTTTAGTGTACGTTGGCTATAGTTGGTTCACTATAGGAGTTGAAAATGTACCTAAAGGAGATCTATTGACCTAGGTAGAAGAGGCTTAGTCCTATGCAATTAAGAAGCTAAGTCTAAAGATTTATGGTCATGGTAGGTGAAGGATGGAAAAGTATTTTCATGAGTTTCATAAAGTACTTATACTAATTAAATCAAGCATATGATAGATACTTAGGGTTAGATGAGATTCCTTGACCTGTATCCTATAGAGACTCTTGATGGAAGAACTTAATCACATAGTAACTATACCTAGGTTCACATTTTTTATTCTACTAGGTTGCTACTACATATTGCTAGGTGTTACCGGTGGATTGTGAAAATTCATATGGATCATTTTCGAATCAACAATCCTTATTAGGATTGGGCTAGAATAGTTTTGGTCCATCAAAAAGAGTTTCAATTATACTGTGATAGAGATCATAATATATCTCACTATTAGACAGAATGAAAATTGAGGAGTCATATACAATAAGGGCTTTACCTGAACAAGAGCTTGGATCAGATTTAGAAATACTAAATTTGTAAAGGTTACAAATTTAGGACTTGCTAATTTTGGCACCTACTAATTTTGGTACCTACTAATTTTGGCATCGAGGACATAATGGGAAGAGTTAAAATTCAATTGGGCTGATTAAGCTTAACAGTTCAAGTTAAACTTGAATTGTAACCCAAATCAAATTAGGTTTAATAACCTTTTCGAATTTGATTCGAATCAGGCTCAAATTAGATTCGAATTGGACCATATTTGAACCCAATGAACCAAGACACCTTGACCTAATCAAATTAGGCTAATCTCTTTTAATTTAACATAAGAAATTAGTTTACATGGTGATTTTAAGAAGTTGAAATGTTGGCATCATAATTTTTAGTGAGAGGGCACCAAGAGTTGGTGCCCCTCTTTTCGAGAACTTTATATTTTTATCTTGATAAACCTCATCCTAATCTTGTTCTACTTTGGATAAACACTAAATTAGGATGAACAATATCAGGAATAGGTCATGGGTTTTTGTTTTGTGCAACAAAGAATTGAAAAATCCTATAGCCGTGTGCATATACTTTTTTCTCACCATAGTATACCTCATTGGTTAGACTCCTTTGACGCCCACTTGCCTCTTGATTTTGAATCAATCTAGATAAGATAAGATCTTATCTAGAAATGGCATAAAATTGGAGATTGACATGGAGTTTTTGGTGATTGGGTGACAATCATAAAAACTAGGAAAGGTGGTCGAGCACTATTTGAGTGTTATTCCTTCTTGCTGCAACTCACATCTTCTCATCACCCACTTCCCTTGGTTTTTGGTTTAGACTAGGGTGAGTACATCTCAGATAAAACCATAACAAGAGTTGGTGTGAGATGTGTTGGGTGAGTTTTATGTGACAAAAAGTAAAGGGTGAGTAAGATAGGCATGAGATCTTTAATGATCAACAATGCCTTGCAGCATCTTGGTTCTCTATACCCACTTTTCTTCATCATTGTTTCCCAGCAAAGCAACCCAAGAAGGGGGGTGAATTGGGTTTTTAAAAGTTTTTGCAAGTATGTGCCAATTTAAAACAATGAAGATGCTTGTGATTTCAAGAGTTTGTGTGCTTGATAATTAAAATGCAGCAAAAATAATAAGCAAATACAAGAAGAGAGAATCAATCACAAACACATGAAGATTTATAATGGTTTGGTGCACACCAAAGTACCTACATCCACTCCCCAAGGTCTACTTGGAAATTTTACTATAATCCCACTTGACCACAATCGATTAGTTTTTCGGGCTCATTAATCACAACCCTTTGATTTTCACAAGGCTAACCAAAAACCTCTTGGTTTTCACAAGGTTCATAAAAAACCTCTTAGTTTTCTAGGATAACCAAAAATCTAGTTGGTTTTCATAAGGCTCACCAACAACCTAAGTTGGTTTTTGAAACAAGGCTCACCAACAAACCAAACACTAGTTTCAAACCGCTTGAAACTAAGAACAACAACAAATTTGAGTTTAAAGTAAGAATACAATAAGCTTTCAAAAATAAAGCAAATATTTCTTTGAAGCTTTTTGATTGCTATTGGGAAAGCTTGTCTTCAAGTTGTTGAAGCCTTAATGAGTACTTGAAAGTTGGACTTGAATACTACTTAAATGCTCTTGAATGCTTGAAGGCTCAACTTCACTCAAAAGTAATGAACTCTTAATGAATTCACTTTAATTCCTCATTAGTCTCTTTCCTCTTAAGTTTGGTCTACTTTAAATACCTTGCCAAACCTTAGATGGCTGTTTTTGATTGTTGAAAAGTTGAAATAGCTATTAGGTATGAAAAGGACCAATTATGCACTTCAAAAAACTAGCCATTACTATTCATCCAGACCTCCAAGTGTCGATACTTTAGGTCATAAGTCGATACTTGAGTCGACACTAGATCAAAAATATCTTTTGAAGTTCTCTGGAATGTACTGGTATATCGACACTTCTTCTGGTTAGTCGATGCTTGAGTCAACACTTCATCTTCATGAGTCGATACTTGAGAAAAGGCTTGAATTCAACATGTTCTGTTTTCATTTTGGTCTTAGGCCTTGAGTCGACACATGAGTCGACACTTGAGCTTCATGAGTCGACACTTCATGCATGCCATCTGAAACTTCTTCTACGTATCAGTTCAAGCTTCCATGAGTCGACACCTTGAATCGATACTTCACTTCCATGAGTCGACACTTGGTTGAAACTCTACTAAAACTCTGCTGAAACTTATTTAACTTCATGATTTGAGTTCTTCAAGGTTGTTCTTATGTATCAAGGTCCATTTAGCTTGAAATTCCATTAATTTAACTGGCTTCTTCAACAAGATAACAAGCTTTGAACTTTTAATACCAAATAGTTTTGATGAATACCCTGTCTAGTAAACACACTTTTAATACATAGTTAGTACTCAAATATACTTAAGTATTTTGTTATTCATCAAAATCAAGACAGGAGTCAACAATCATTATTCAATGCCAACCTTCTAAAAAACTAGAGAGAGGAGGGTCTTGATAGAGAGAAAATGGGAGAAGAAAAGGTTTGGTTCTCCCTTAAGCATCCAGAAACCAAACCCGACACCCTGCATGAAAGGTTCATGCAAAGGCTACAATGGTTGTAGCCATCACCTTCAATAGCTAAAGCAAGATCCAGATCCAAGCCAAATGAGACAACTATAAGGGAGCTAGCACTCCAGTGGCATCATGGATTCGATAAGAATCAGACCTCGTGTAGATACTAGTAGAGACCGGGCACTTGTGTGGCTTTGATAAGAACCCCGATGATCCATTGGATGCGATCTGATGGGAATTGAAGATGGATGGTGATCCAAGGTAAGTATTTTCTTCTTCTTATTTTTTATTTTCAGATCTGCTTTATAATCTTTATATGCATGTTAGATCCTTGTTTAGGTGCTTTTATTTTAATTTTGCATGCTTATTTATGAAAATAGTTTTCATAGGGTTTATTAGTTTCTGTTATGCTAGGATTTTGAATCATACGACAATTATGCCTACATAGAACCTGGGAAACCAATAGAAGAAACCCTTTCTTCCCTTTTTCCTTCTTAATCTCTCTCTCTAACTCTTACTAGTTTTGGCTAAAGAAGCAAAGGAGGGTGCTAGCAAAAATCCAATTACAACAATGTAAGAAAAGAAATTTTAGTGCTAAGAAAAAACTATCGCCATCCTTTCTCATGCCCACTTAGAGTCCAATGTTGGAAACCACCGGAGGTTTTATATATGTTTTATTTCTTTATAATTTATAGTGAAACTAAATCTATTTTAAAACTATTTTAAATAAAAAATATATATAGATTGAATCTAAAAAAATTTATAAGGATCATAACATAATATGCAACATAGAAAACAAAATCAACATGTATCGATCTAATCGATGAATGCTGTAGAACATATCTACTAAGACTATGAGATAGAATCTCATACCTAATCATGGATCGATTATCACTGCTATTGATAACATGTGGTAAGAGCTCTCCATATCGCTTCACAGCCATACAGGATGTCCGGCCTCTATGAAACATCTATATGAGCCTACATATAATCAACCTCTTCGGATTGCTAGACTATATGAAGGCCACTGGATGGCTAAAATAAATTTTTTTTTTGATTTTCTTAAACCCTCCAAGAAGATCAAGAGAATATTAGATGGATGAAGAAAAATAAAAATAAGAAAACCATTTTATCATTCTCTTCTTTTTCTCTCTCCCCTCAAGAACCCTAGTGCCCAAGAAATAAGTCTCATGCCCACTTGGTATTCACACCCTCTATTCCAATATTTTATGCATGGCTTCTCTCTTTCATTTCTCATGATAAAATCCCTTCTTATTGTCACACAATATCAGAAAGAATCCAATAATAAATTGGCATGTAGAAGGTAAGGAGATTAGTATTAAGAAGAGATTAGATAAGGACAAGGATAGGAGCTCAAATCCCATTCAAACTCTATTTTTAAAAATTCAAACTAATCCAGAAGTTATCCTAACTAATCCTAATCAAAGAAGAGTTAAGGGAGGGCATGAAAACATATTTTAGGCATGGGAACCTTCACACAAATCCCTGGAATGTGTGAAACATCTCAAGGGGTGCTAGGTGAGGGTTCTTGATTTTAAGTTGGTCAAAATTAGTTAAGATTAAACTAAATTTAGTTACACCCAACTAATTAACTGAACCTAATTCAATTAGATCTAAATTAACTTAATTAAATCCTAATCAAATTAGAAATTAATTTTGGTACCAAAATTCATCAAGCACTAGAGAAAGAGCTAGAGCTAGTAGAAATGCTGGAGTAGGTGGTACAGATTGATCTCTAGGAGGTGGTACCTATAAAAAGTTCCAATAGGGATGTCCTCGGTGATGGCTCTCTGATGCTCAAGTCAGTATCAATACCAACATTGGGAGAGTGTAAGCAGGAAGGCTCACGTACCTTTGGGAGTTTGCCTAGAACCATCCTTTTAGAGGGATGATCAAGGGTGATTCTGGTTAGACCTGGTGCGATCGTTATGCACTAATTTAATACCTTAATTCCACTATTCTTAGATAAAGTAGTGGGAGTAAGGGTCAAATCCTCAAGGACATTTGTAGTTATTTAAAAAAAATACTAGCAAAAATATTAAAACTATTTAATAGCAAGAAAAATAATAATAAGCAAATAATATGCTAAGAATAAGGATTCAAATAAAAGTGAAAATGGCCTCAATATTTCACAGATTACTTAGCAGTTGATACCCTCTTCCTTTGCTAATGCTCTTAGTAGGATATAATCCATCTGTGGAGATCATGACCCGTATCTGTTAGATCACAGTCCGTACCCCTAAAGTACTGATTAGTCTAGATGGAAGAATTCCTCTACATTATCCCATAAACACAGATTA
This sequence comes from Areca catechu, assembly GCA_021397845.1. Lineage (NCBI taxonomy): Eukaryota > Viridiplantae > Streptophyta > Magnoliopsida > Arecales > Arecaceae > Areca > Areca catechu. The sequence goes on along the minus strand of CM038052.1, from coordinate 128,245,298 downwards.
AATCATAAAAAAATAACTTCATTTCATAAGGAAGGAGTACAAATGATGACAAATAAAATAAAACTACACTACCTATCATAATACAGTGAAATCCTGAGAACTAGGGATCTAGCCTTCCATGGATGAACTCCTTGTCTTCATCTTGATGAAGTAGCAAAGGTGGAGAGCAGCAAAGGTGGAAAGGTGGAAGGAGAGGAGAAAATATGGAAGTGGATGGGAGAACTGGAGAGGAGCGAAAAGACGAGAAGGTAGAAGGGAACTTGGAAATGCAGAGTGGAGCAGGAAATGATGGAAGGAGTGAGAGAGATTTTTCGAAGAATAGTCAAAGGAGCTTCGAATGCTGCTCCTTTTATAGATGAGAAAAGCACGTTGGGCCTGCATTGGTTTCCATCGCAATGGGCCCCAACAACCTCCGTTTCATTGCCTTATCCCCACACCCACTATGGCTTTCCATCACAATCCACCAACCATCGCACCGCATTTTATCCTTATTTTTTTAAATTCAAACTCTCAGTGTATCCAAGAGTCTATAATCAAGATCTCATTTCTCATTTAGATATCGCCTGTCTAGCTCTCGACAACAAATCATCGGTGACAAGCAAAGGGCGATGGTGATTTGAAGAAAAGCAGCATGAATGTCATGGCTTGGTGAAGACGGTGATGATGGATGCTGGGAAGATAAGGATGATGACCAGGCTATGTGTAAAAGAGATTCACATCAGTTGGTTTAAGCTGGGCTGTGGTGGCAGTGTGCAGCATTTCAAGATCTTGGAGGAGTGGCGACCTACACCCTGGTTGGAAGACGGTGAAGCAAGCATGGCATGGTGGTAATTGCTGACACAGGTGATGAATAACAGGGATCTTGAATGGTGGCTGGAGATGATGAAGCTTCACAGTCCATGGCTCTATTCCATGGACCAGCAACAATGGATGCTGTGGACCAGGTGGGCATCCCCTGAACCAAGCAGCCAGTCCATGGTGGACCGGCACTTTAAAATTTGTGTAATTCATACTTAAATCTTCAAAATGTGATTTCGAGCTTGTTTCAGGTCTGATTTAAGAACTGTTTACACCGTTGGACTTCTAAAATTGAGCTCTTCATATTGGCAAGATTTTTCCTATAAAATACTACATAAAAGTATTAATTTTATTTAAATATAATTATTTTAATTAATATATTTTTAATAACTATCACATCCCCCAACTTGAACTTTGCTCATCCTCGAGTAAAGCAAATGAATTAGTCATGTATACTAACTTGTCTTAGAAGTGAAAATTATCTTACTAATTCTAAATTCAGTTGATACCTAGTTAGGCCATTGAAGTGGTACTTTATTGTATTACCAATTTCATCCATTTAGTAGTCGAGTGAAGTTATAGAAATTTCAAGAGTTCTTCCTTTCCTAACTTTCTATCTCACTCTTTAAATCCTCCTACTTACTTTGGTTTTGGTTTTGGTGTAGTATCAGTTTATTTAGTCCCTTTTTTTTGAAAGTAGAGTCAATGCAATATCCTAACATCTTGCTTTCTAGATGACCCTTGTAGCAAGCTTTTGGTCAATGACTCCCAAACCAACTGGCTTTAGGGCATTGGTGTAAAACCCCTTTCAGGCTTACTAACTTAAGTCAAAAAGGCTACATGTTAAGACTGTCTCTACAAAAAGTTTCTTTACATTCTCACCTTTAACGTGAATAACAATGCTTACTTATGTGAAGGGTCTCGATTACTCAGTGAGAGATGCTAAAACATTATTTATTAAACTTTAAAGAAAACTTTTATGATTCTTTTAATACTTCCATCTATACCATTATAAGATAGATTCTTTATCGATATCAATAGGCAGAAGGGTATGGAATTACTAAAAAAATTTCTAGTCTAAACTTTACCATTATTGGATATCCTTGATAATTTATCCCTCGGTCTCTCTAAAATTATCTAAATCATTAATCATTCATCATTTTGAAGGCTTAATTATTCTCAAATCGAGATAAAATTTAGTACACAAATACTGATTAAAGTTTTACTCAAGGATTTAATTAATTTAATTATCCCCTAACTTAATTTTCATTATTCCTAATGGAAAGAAATATTAAAAATAAGTGACAAGGAAGGATACCACCTTAAAGGGGTACTCGAGGATTGGATGTTCCTTTGTCACCATACTCCTTTTAATTTATCTTTATTATTCTTTTTTGAATTTTTTTAAAAAGAGAAAAGCACATGGTTAAAAATAAAATCATAAACTAGGTTGCTTCCTGGGAGTGCTAAGTTTAAAGTCTTTAGTCGGACTATGCTGATTATCTTGGCAATGCCGGGTTCATAAGATCAATGGATTCAACAACTTCTCCATCATGAATATCCACTATGTAAGGCTTCAAATGTTGGCCATTTACCTTAAAATTATTTCCCTGCTTGGGGTCCTTAAGTTCTATGGCTCCATGAGAAAATACCTGAGTCACTATAAAAGGTCCATCTCATCGTGAGTGAAGTTTTCTAGGAAAAAGTCATAATCTAGAATTACAAAGCCATACTTTTTGATTAGGCTCAAATGTTTTCTTGTCAATTAATTTATCATGATATGCCTTAGTTCGAGCCTTGTAAATTTTTGAACTCTCATAAGCTTTATTTTGTCGCTCTTCTAACTAATTCAATTGAAGTTTTCTATTGAAACCTATATTTTTCATGTCAAAATTAAATTGCTTGATGGTCCAAAATGAACAATATTCTAATTCTACAAGTAAATGACAAGCCTTGCCAAACACTAACCAGTAAGGAGTCATTCCTAGAGGGGTATTGAAAGTAGTTCGGGAAGCCCATAATGCATCATCTAAACATTCTGACCAATCATTTTCTATCAGGTCTTACCATTTTCTTAAGAATATGTTTAATCTCTCTATTCGATACCTCAACCAAGCCACTAGTCTGGGGGTGGTAAGGTGTGGCTATTTTATGGATAATTCCATATTTTTCATCAGTCCTTCAAAGTGCCTATTCATGAAATGTGCACCCCCATCCTAATAATAGCCCTTGGGCATCCAAATCGACTAAGGATGTTACGCTGAATAAACTTGACCACAACTTTATGGTCATTGGTTTGAGTTGCCATAGCTTCTATCCATTTTGACACATAATCCACTACTACTAGAATGTACTCAAATCCAAAGGAAGGAGGAAATGTTCTCATGAAGTCAATACCCTATACATCAAAAATCTCAACAACTAAGTTAGGGTTTACGGGCATCATATCTTTCCATAAAAAATTTCCCGTTTGTTGACATTTGAGGCAATTATGTCCAAATTCATATGCATCTTTGAAAAGAGTTGGCCAGTAAAATTTACTTTGTAGCACCTTTGCTGCAGTTTTCCTTCCATTAAAGTATTCCCCACAGGCAAGAGAATGATAAAAAGTGAGTATGCTTTTGAATTCACTCTCAGGGACACATCATCTAATTACCTGATCTAAACAGTACTTAAACAATTCAGGTTTCTCCCAAAAATAATATTTCATCTATGAGAAAAATCTATCTTTTTTCTGTTTAGACCAATGGGAAGGAATTTGTCCTGTTGCTAAGTAATTAACAATATGGGCAAACCAAGGAAGACTACTAGAAGAAATTGAGAATAGTTGTTCATCAAAGAACCTATCTCTGATTGTTTCTTTGTTGTGTTCTACTAAGATCCTAGATTTATGATCTGCTACCATATTTTTGGAACCCTTCTTATCTGAAATTTCTAAATCAAATTTTGTAATAGAAGAATCCATCTAATTAGTCTAGGGTTTGTATCTTTTTTAGATAGTAGATGCTTCGGTACTGCATGATCAGAATAAACTAGGACCTTAGACCCTAACAAATATGATCGAAATTTTTCTAGGGTAAATACAATCGCTAGTAACTCCTTTTTAGTGGTAGTATAATTCCTTTATGGATCTGAGAGAGTTTTTCTAGCATAGTAAATTACATGAGGTTCCCGGTTAAGTCTTTGCCCTAAAACTATCCCTACAGTAAAACCAGAGGCATTGCACATGATTTCAAAATGTAGGGTCCAATCTGAAGGCTTAATAATTAGTGCAATGGTTAAAGCCATTTTAAGAGTATTATAAGTAGCCAGACATTCTTCGTTGAAATCAAAAGAATTATCTTTGGCAAGCAAATTACACAATGGTCGAGAAATTTTATTAAAATCCTTAATAAAATATCTATAAAAATCAACATGGCCAAGAAAGGATCGTACTTGTCTAAGCAAGGTTGGGAGAGGTAGTTTCGAAATTAGTTCAATCTTGGCTTTGTCAACCTCAATTCCTCACTTGAAAATAATATGGCCAAGCATGATTCCCTCACGAACCATAAAATGGCTCTTCTCCCAACTTAAAACTAAATTCGTCTTCCTATATTGTTTCAGTACCTTAGTCAAGCTTTGGAGGCAGTCGTCAAATGAAGATCCAAACATAAAAAAATCATCTATAAACACTTCAAGAAACTGACAAAGCATATCAAAAAATATGGCCAACATACATCGTTCAAAGGTGGCTAGTGCATTACAGAGACCAAATAACATGCTCTAAAGGCAAATGTTCCAAAGGGGTAGGTGAAGGTGGTCTTTTCTTGATCTACAAGAAATACTGGGACCTGGTTATATCTTGAATATCCATCCAAGAAACAAAAGAAACTCTACCCTGCTAGCCATTCTAAAATTTGGTCAAGAAAGGTAAAGGAAAGTGATATTTCCTAGTAATGGTATTTAGTTTTCGATAATCTACACACACTCTCCAACTAGTTATTATACGAGTAGGAATTGACTCACCTTTTTCATTCTCTATTACAGTAATACCTGACTTTTTAGGTACTACTTGGGTTGGGCTAACTCATTGGCTATCCAAAATTGGATAAATAACACTAGCATCAAGCCATTTTAGCACTTCTTAACAACTTCCTGCATGTTTGAATTTAGCCTTCGTTGCATGTCTTTATATGGTTTGGCTTTTGCTTCATAGTGAATGTGATGCATGCAAACAGAAGGGTCAATTACCTTAAGATCAACTATTGTTCATCTAATTGCTTCTTTCTATTCTTTAAGTACATCCACCAATTTATCTTCCTGATCAAAGGTTAGGGTAGATGCAATGATTACTGGAAGGGTATTATTTGGTCCAAGAAAATATTTCAACTCCACAAGAAGAGGTTTCAACTCTAGTAGGGGTAGTGCTTCTAAGGACATTACTAAAGAACTTGATTGTGTTGGTAATTGTTCATATTTCGCAGTCCAGGGAGGAGTGGTGCTAAAATTTGGTGGTTCTAATAACGCATTTACTTCTCTAGTATATTCATTAATATCAAAATTGTCTGTTCCAAAATGCATCAGACATGCTTATAAAGGGCCCGAATCAAGAAAAATAGGGAGTTTCTTATCTATAACTTCTTCTAGCATGTTCATCTCATTATGATCATACACCGGTGGTCCTTGGGATGCATTAAAAATATTTAACCTTATCTTTTTGTTTCTAAAAGATACATCCATGACTCTTGTCCTATAATTTATATAAGCATTAGCGGTTGCTAGGAAATGTCTTCCAAGAATGATGGGTATTTGACTAGGATTACCACTGGTTTCCATACTAACATAAGGAAATCAACAAGAAAGTAGAATTCATCTACTATCACCAATATAACCTCTAACATTCCATGAGATACCTTAATTGATCGATCTGCTAATTGTAAAGTCACTGTCATGGATTTCAATTCTCCAAATCCAAATAAATCATACACTAAACTTGGAAGAAGGTTTACACTTGCACCCAAATCTAAAAAGGTTTTCTTGATTATGAGGTTCCCTATGGCACAAGATATAATCAGGGTACCAGGATCTTTGAGTTTGGGTGGGACTATTTGCTGAAAAATTAAGCTAGCTTGCTCAGTCAACTGGATCTTCTTCGATATGTGTGCCTTAGATTTTCATTTCTATATGGACAAATCCTTAACAAATTTGGCATAGGCCAGAACTTATTTAATAGCATCAAGAAGAGGTATGTTTATTTGGACTTGCTTGAATATCTCAAGCATCTCATTCATTTTTAGACTCTTCTTATCCAAAGATAAAGGAGATTCTAAAGTACTAAGGAAGGGAGCCTTAAGTATAGGCGCTTGGTAGTGGATTCCTTTTCCTCTTCTCTATTTTTTTTCTCTGGCTTAGCCAACTCTAGCTTATGAGTTAGGTTAGGCTAATTTAATATTTTTCCACTTCTAAGGGTGATAACTGATTTAGCATGTTCTGGAAAAGTTTCAAGACTAGTGGAGCTCTCAGCCATACATTGCCCTTTCGGGTTTCTATTCAGTTGGCTAGGTAACTTACCTTCCTCCCTCCTATTGAATGCTATAGCTAGCTAACCTATCTGGGTCTCTAGCTTAGCAATAAATTGTGTATGAGAGTGAAGAAGTCAGGTATTCATTTCCAACCCCTTCAGTGCTTGGAGCACCTTCTCTTCAAAAGTAGGATCATGAGTATTCGGTGGAGGTTAAGGTTGTAGAGCACTTGAGTATTGGGATTGGGAATAGGTCATGCTTCTATACTGGGTCTCCTGGTGGTTTGGCTTGATTGATGTTGGGTTAACAATAGGTTAGGGTTTCCAAGAAAATTTTGGGTGATTTCGCCAGCGAGGATTGTTAGTGTTCGAATAAGGATCATATCCTGGTCTATGAGCCATTCGAGTTTGGGCTTGATGGGCTTGCTCCTGAGAAAGCTCAGGAATTTAGTAAGCAGTTGGATAATCACCTATTAAATGATTAGGACTCGAACAGATAATACATATATCACAAACTTGATGAGGTGAGGAGGAAGTATTTTCAACTTGTAAGATTCGGTCAAGCTTCTGAGATAGTTCATCTACCTTGCTATAGATGTCTATAGAATGACCTACTTCATATACTCCACCTCTCTTAGATTTTATAGGAAAATCTCTACGAGCAGCAGATATGTGAAGCAAAGAATTTTTACTTAAAGTTTCAAAAAGCTACCATGCCTCATGTTCATTTTTAAGCATGAATGTTCCTCCACATGAGGCATCAACCATTTGCTGATGCCTTTCTGACAAACCATGATAAAAGCACTAGACTAATTACCATTTAGGTATAGCATGGTGTAGACATTTTCTAGTTAATTTTTTTAATCTCTTCCATGTTTCATGAAACATTTCTCCATCTAATTGAAAAAAACTGGTAATGGCTTTTCTAATTTAATTTGTTTTTCCTATCAAAAAATATTTCTTAAGAAATTTTCTCTGGAGTTGATCCCAAGTCAAATTGTAATAGCATCTAGAGAATTCAACTAGTACTTAACCGTATCTTTAAGGAAGAAAAGAACAACTTATGCCTAAGGGCATCATCAGAAAAACTTTGGATTTTAATAGTCAAACATATTTCCAAGAATTCATCTAAATGTTTGTAGGGGTCCTCATTAGTAAGTCCATAAAAAGATGGTAACATATGAATTACACTGGACTTGATTTTGTACTGGACAGCCTCTACTAGATGAATGATTGTGCCCTGAAAGCCAACTGAAATATTGTATTTCGATCCCAAAATCAATGAATTGACATTATTATAATAAAGGCATTATTTTTATCATACACTGTGTCTTTATGATTATATGATGAACCCCATAGATTAGGGCTATGGTTCTAGGGTTATGATGAGATCATACCAGTGAGACCTAAAGCCTTAAAACCCTAATCTAAAATATTCCTGGTCGATGAGACATTGAGTTGGGAATCAATGTTTCCGGCAAGACCAACACATCCTATATATGCTTTGTGATGAGGGTGACTGATCTCACAGTCACTTGTGTTTGACACTAATACTAGGATGTGAGTGTTCATTAGAGAATGAGTTCACTGAATTGATCCAGATTGAGAATATCTAATGGAACCTTATCTGTTTGTCAATAGATAATTCTCATAGTGGGAGTAGTGCATGTGGTCCTTTGACCTGAGACTACCATGGTACCTTATTTATATGAATCCAAACTTTGGTTCGCAATCAATCATGACACTGAGTCATGCACGAGGTGATACTAGGTATGTTGGATTGTATATGGAGGTTGAGTAGGTCAACAAGGAATTGATCAGCCCTAGTAAGAGGGAATTGCATCCAGCTAATTTCGATCATATGATGGATTCAGGAAATCTTTGATCAAAGTATGAACATTAGAGTTAATTTCTAATGGTTCATTAATGAATCATCATTATAAAGATTGAGCTAGGGATGAATATGAAATTGGATTTGACAAGTATCCATATTCATAATCATATTCGGGATGCAAGTTGATCAAAGGACTGAATTGCCCGGTAACTCACCACTGAAGGATATTTTGGTAATTCCATCAAAATTCCATATCTTTCGGGTAGACATGATACATTGCTAGATGTCAATCTTGTCTTGTAGGTATATGATTGAATTATGATAATTCAAATCAGTTAATTAGAATTAGATTCTAATTAACCGAGTCGAGCTAGTTTGAGTTGACCTAAATCGGCTTAGTTGAGATCTAACCGAATTAAGTCAAATAGCACTCGGACCTACTGCTGGCTAGGTGTGGAACCCAGTGGGTCACACACAAAGAAAATTGATGAAGGATTTAATTTGGAATTAAATCATGTTTGCAGGATAAACACACTAGCATGTGTTGCAGACCAAATTTCTATTCGAATCAGATTCGAATTTGGTTCCGAATTAGGCTTAATTGGGTTCTAATTGAACCAGATTAAGGTCTAATTTAAATTTTAGGACATTGGGCTAACCCATGGCTGAACCCAAGTGAATCAAGCGCACTGAGACCCTCTCTCCAAGCCGCCCACTCCTTTCCTCACCCGCGTGTGCCAAGAAGAAGAGTCCACGCGCTTGTGGACTCCTCTTCACGTGCGTGGGAAGGAAATTTCATCGAAGAAAAATCAAGATAGGGGGGCGGGGGTGATTTGGATGTTTGTCTGACATCCTTGGATCTGGATCTGATGGCCAGAAAAATTAAGGAAAAAGATCCATCATTTTTCGGTCACAAATCGGTCATCAAAAGTCACGATTCTTCCTGAAGTTTTTTGAGAGTCCTCCTTGTCGAAAAAACGAAAATTAAATCAGAGAATCATGATTTTTGGTTGAGGGGACATGTGAGGAATGAGGGATCGTGATTCCTGAGGTTTCAGAGGGTTGCGATGTTTTGAGAAGATGCCCCTTTGAAATCTATAAAAGGGTTTGGGTTCTTGGGGGTTTTTTTCTGATAATCAAATTCAGAGATCATATTCCTCTCCTCCTCTCCGGAATACTCCTTCCCTTTATGCTTGTTGGGTATTATTTCCCTTACAGAGATAATCTCTGTCGAAACTCTGACCCTAAACAAGAATAAGAGGAAGGTCTTGAACGGTAAAGGAAAGGAAAAGGAAGGGTCTATTCTTCTTCTTTTCTTTCTTGAATTAAGACTTTACTTGTCTTAATTTCTTCTTCCAATTCAATTCAAGAAAGGGAATTCAAGAAAAGAATTCAAGAAGAGGAAAGAAGGAAGAAAAGAAATTTTCAAGAAAGAAAATTTTAGCCTAAAAGTCCCAGAATTGAATTCTTGAAAAAGAATTCAAGAAGAGGAGCCAAGAACAAGAAGTTGTAGTCTTCATCTTTTTCTGTGTGGATCACCATTGGAGGGTGAACATTTGGGCACCTGGTGGAGATTTAAAGTTTGGATTTTAGCGATACAGGTTAGTACATTAATATGACTTTAAATCTTATATATACATGTTATATGTTTTAATTCTTTTAAGGAGATCATGGGTTAAGGGTTTGGTGAAGATTTCATAAAGATAAAAATTTTGAAATCTATGTTTCCGCCTTGCCACCGAACCCTACAGTGGTATCAGAGCCTCCTTATTAAGATTAAAATATATATGCTGATTTTTAGATGCATATGTATATAAGTAACATATGATATAGTATATGTTTGATGTAATGTCACCAATTAGGGTTTTCGCTCAAACCCTAATTATCGTAGAGATATGTTTAAAGATCTAGTCATCACACTGAAATAAGGTTGCACTGGCATAATGGTGGATCCATTATGTGGTAAATGGTTGTCCTAGTATGATGACACACTAATCACATATTTATGTTAATTATGCATATATGTTTGATGTATGCCACTAATTAAGGTTTTCACTTAAACCTTAATTTGTATAGAGATATGTTTAGCCTTCTAGTCATCATACTGAAATAAGGTTGCCCTGGCATAATGGTGGATCCATTATGTGGTAAATGGTTGTCCTAGTATGAAGGCACACTATGGCACATATTTGCTAGGTTATATAAAGAATGTGCTTTGTTTTAATAAAGCCCTCTTTAAAAACATATTAAGTTGTAGTGTCATATACCAAAAGCAAAAATAATCAATATGATTAGTTTGTCATTTGGTGTCTAGGAAAAGTGGTTCATGATCGGTAAAGAGGACATGGTTTTTAATTGGTTCCGTTGACTGACCTGGCCAATTCTTATTGGTGTCTAAGGAAAGCAACGAGGGGACTCCCACCACTCTCCCACTTACCTGGCCGATAAGATTAACTTAATTATTGATTGAAATGCTTAGTGTAATATTCACTACATGTGGCCTTCCTTCATGCCAAGTCATTATTATGTTATGATCCATATTAGGTTTGTTGTGTACACACAAGGCCTTTTATGGTGACTAACATAATTTTGGCTTGGTACATTTGATGTTTATGGCATGATTTAATATAATACTTTGTTGTGTACACACAAGGATATTATAATTAATATCATGACTATATAGCAATGAAGGGTCTGACTTAACTAAAATATTATAGTTTGTTGTGTACACACACGGCTATTAATATTTTAGAGGCCAAGATAAGTTGAGAATTGTATGAGTTACAATTGGAAAGAGTTTTCCTGCCTTTGAACTTATATAAGATTTGTTGTGTACACACAAGGTCTTTTGTAAGGAATTAGGATCTCAACCACACTAAGAGAACCAATTAAGATTTTCTCGATCATCACATGGAGGGTTATGATGCTTGAAAAAATAGTGGGAGACATAATTAAGTTAAATTCCTAATTTAATTATGTTTTGTCAACATTGGTTGTTTGCTTATGTAATGTTCTTTGTTAATGTAGATTAAATGGCCTCTTCACTCTCACTCCGTAGCATTCTTGATGCAAATAAATTGACTGGACCAAACTATGTTGATTGGTTGAGAAACTTGAAGATAATACTCAGCCAAGAAGAATTTCTTATATTCTTGATACCCCAACCTTGGAACCATTAGGAGAAGATGCCTTGCAAGAGGATAAGACCACATATAACACGTGGCAAAATGACTCACTTACTGTCAAGTGTATAATGCTTGCCTCTATGACCAATGAGTTACAGAGGCAACATGAAAGCATGGACACAAACTCCATATTGCTCAATCTAAAAGAACTTTATGGAGAACATAGTCGAACTGCAAGATATGAAATATCTAAGCAGTTATTTCGTGCAAGGATGATAGAAGGTACATCCGTACAAGACCATGTATTAAAGGTTATTGACCTAATCACTCGATTGGGTCAATTGGGTTTTGTTATGGATGGGGAGTTGAATCAGGATTTAATCCTGCAGTCACTCCCAGAGTCATTTTCACAGTTTGTTCTTAATTATCATATGAACAAACTTAACACTTCCTTGCCTGAGCTGTTGAATATGTTAAAAACAGCAGAGAGCCATTTAAAGAAAAATAAGGCTCCACTTCTTCTTGTGGATGGTGTAAACAAGAAGAAAATAGGCAAAAGGGTTCCAAGAGGAGGTTGAACCCAAAAGGGGGCATCAAGAAAAAGAAAGGAAAGAAGGCCTCTGGATAAATGACTTGCTTTCAATGTGGCAAGCCAGGTCATTGGAAAAAAAACTGCAAGGTTTACATTGAAAGTGTGAAGCCTGGTGCTAGTGATGCACCAAAAGGTATGTATGAGATACATGCAATTTTGTCATTAGACTCTTCTAATTCAAACTCTTGGGTATTGGATACTGCTTGTGGTCATCATATCTGCAAATCATTGCAGGGACTACAGAACATTAGAGTTTTGAAGGAAGGCGACTTCGAGCTCTACGGTGCTGGAGGAGATTCCATCCAAGCAGAAGCTGTAGGGACTTATATATTGAAGCTGCCTTCTGGGAAGATTTTAGAGTTAAAATTGTTATTTTATGCCTAGAATCATTAGAAACATCATATCTGTACCCTTGTTACTTAAACAAGGATATATTATGAATGTAATGAGCAGTGGCTGCTCAATCAATTTTTCTAATGAAATAATATTTAATGGCATATTTTGCAATGGTCTCTTAACTCTATCTTCTGATGACAATATACTACACGTTAGTAATAAATGAAAAAGAGATGAAGTAAACAATACTTTACTTTTGCACTGTCGTCTTGGACATATTAGTGAGCAAAGGATTAACAAGTTATACAAGGAAAAATTCCTTAATCCTATGACTATGAATCATTAGGAACTTATGAATCATGTCTCATGGGTAAATTGACCAAGACTCCATTTTATGGACATAATGAAAGGACAACTAAGTTATTAGGACTCATACACACTGATGTATGTGGACCTATGACTACTCAGGCCAAGGGTGGATACTCATATTTCATCACATTCATTGATGATTTTTCAAGTTACGGATTTGTGTATCTAATGAAACATAAGTCCGAAGCTTTTGAAAAATTTTTAGAGTATTAAAGTATGGTAGAGAAACAAACGGGGAAAAGTATTAAGATCCTTTGATCAGATAGAGGAGGTGAATACTTATCCACCGAGTTTCTTGATCACCTTAAAGAAAAGGGAATCATCTCTGAATGGACTCCTCCTTACACACCACAATTAAATAGTGTTGCTGAAAGGAGAAATCATACTTTATTAGATATGGTACGGTTCATGATGTGCTTCACAGACTTACCTGTTTCTTTCTGGGGATATGCCTTGGAAACATCGGCTAATATTTTAAATAGAGTACCATCCAAATCTGTATCTAGCACTCCATATGAGTTATGGAGGGGAAAGAAACCCTATCTTAAGTATCTTAAGATATGGTGATGTCCAGCCTATGTCAAAAGAAATTTTGGACATAAGCTTGATGTTAGAGCAGAAAAGTGTCTATTTGTTAGATATCCTAAAGATATTATAGGATATCTGTTCTACCACCCTACTGAACAAAAGGTTTTAGTCAGTAGGCATGCCACTTTTATGGAGAAAGAGTTCATCCTACAAAAGAGCAGTGGGAGAAATATTGAACTTGAAGAAGTTCAACAAGTAGATATATCTCAACCAAATCATAACATAGTTAGTATAGAACCTGAACACACCACTCCTATCCATAGGTCTGATAGGGTACGACATGCACCCGAGAGGTATGGGTTCATTATTGAAAATAATGAAGCTCGAATCATTGATAATGATGAGCCTCTAACATATATGGATGTTGTCATGAGTAGTGACTTAGACAGATGGCTAGAAGCCATGAGATCCGAAATGGACTCCATGTATGTCAACCAAGTCTGGACTTTGGTTGATGCACCAGAGGGTGTTAACCCTATTGGATGCAAATGGGTCTATAAGAAAAAGATTGGGGCAGATGGCCAAGTTGAAACTTATAAAGCCAGATTAGTGGCTAAAGGTTTCAGACAAAAACAGGGAATAGATTATGATGAAACATTTTCTCCTGTTATCATGCTCAAATCTATTCGGATCATGCTTACTATAGCAGCATATCATGATTATGAAATCTGGCAGATGGATGTGAAAACCACATTCCTCTATGGTTTCCTTGAGGAAGAGGTTTATATGTCACAGCCAGAAGGTTTTGTCTTGGAGACTAAACCTAATCAGGTATGTAGGCTAAAAAAATTTATTTATAGATTAAAGCAAGCATCTAGGAGTTGGAACATTCGATTTGATAAGACAGTCAAAGAATTTGACTTTATCAAAAATGAGGATGAATCTTGTGTGTACAAGAAGACTAATGGGAGTGCCATAGTTTTCTTGGTTCTGTATGCAGATGACATACTCCTCATTGGGAATGATATCCCAATGTTACAATCAGTCAAGGTATGGTTATCTAAACAGTTTTCCATGAAAGACTTAGGAGAAGCATCTTATATACTAGGCATCAAGATTTATAGAAATAGATCTAGGAGGATGCTAGGTTTATCCCAGTCAAGGTACATTGACCAAGTGCTAAAAAGATTTAGCATGGAGAAAAGTAAAAGAGGTTACTTACCTATTGGTCATGGCATACATCTTTCTAAAAAGATGTCTCCTAAGACACCTGAAGAAAGAAATAGAATGAATTCTATACCTTATGCTTCGGTAGTAGGGTCTATTATGTATGCTATGTTATGTACTAGGCCTGATGTGGCATATGCCTTAGGTATAGCCAGCAGGTTTCAGGCTGATCCAGGAGAGGATCATTGGAAGGTTGTGAAAAATATTCTTAAGTACTTAAGAAGAACTAAGAATATTTTTCTAATATACGGAGGATATGATCTTAAACTAGAAGCTTATTCAGATTCTAGTTTTCAATCAGATCCAGATGACAGCAAATCTATATCTGGGTATGTTTTTACGCTAAATGGAGGAGCTGTAAGCTGGAAGAGTTCTAAACAGCAAACTGTAGCTGACTCAACAACTGAGGCAGAGTACATTGCTGTTAGTGAAGCTGCCAAGGAAGCTATCTGGATGAAGAAGTTCATATCAGAGTTGGGCATAGTTCCTGAGATTGAAGGTCCAGTATCACTTTACTATGATAATACTGGGGCTGTTGCTCAAGCAAAAGAACCAAGAGCTCATCACAAATCAAAGCACATTCTGAGACGCTTCCATCACGTTCGAGAGATTGTCGAAAGACAAGAAGTCTGCATTAAAAGGGTAGAAATGAAGAACAACATAGCAGACCCGTTCACTAAGGCTCTATCACAGGGAGAGTTTGATCGCCACCTTGATTGTATGGGGTTAAGATTTAAAGGCGATTGGCTTTAGTGCAAGTGGGAGATTGAAAGATTGTGCCCTGATAGCTAAGTTAAATATTATATTTCGATCCCAAAATCAATGAATTGACATTATTATAATAAAGGCATTATTTTCATCATACGCTGTGTCTTTATGATTATATGATGAGCCCCATGGATTAGGGCTATGGTTCTAGGGTTATGATGAGATCATACCAGTGAGAACTAAAGCCTTAAAACCCTAATCTAAAATATTTCTGGTCGATGGGACATTGAGTTGGGAATCAATGTTTCTGGCAAGACCAGCACATCGTATATATGCTTTGTGATGAGGGTGACTGATCTCACAGTCACTTGTGTTTGACACTAATACTAGGATGTGAGTGTTCATTAGAGAATGAGTTCACTGAATTGATCCAGATTGAGAATATCTAATGGAACCTTATCTGTTTGTCAATAGATAATTCTCATAGTGGGAGTAGTGCATGTGGTCCTTTGACCTGAGACTACCATGGTACCTTATATATATGAATCCATACTTTGGTTCGTAATCAATCATGACACTGAGTAATGCACGAGGTGATACTGGGTATGGTGGATTGTATATGGAGGTTGTGAGTAGGTCAACAAGGAATTGATCAGCCCTAGTAAGAGGGAATTGCATCCAGCTAATTTCGATCATATGATAGATTCAGGAAATCTTTGATCAAAGTATGAACATTAGAGTTAATTTCTAATGGTTCATTAATGAATCATCATTATAAAGATTGAGTTAGGGATGAATATGAAATTGGATTTGACAAGTATCAATATTCATAATCATATTCGGGATGCAAGTTGATCAAAGGATTGAATTGCACGGTAACTCACCACTGAAGGGTATTTTGGTAATTCCACCAAAATTCCACATCTTCCGGGTAGACATGATACGTTGCTAGATGTCAATCTTGTCTTGTAGGTATATGATTGAATTATGGTAATTCAAATCAGTTAATTAGAATTAGATTCTAATTGACCGAGTCGAGCTAGTTTGAGTTGACCTAAATCGGCTTAGTTGAGATCTAACCGAATTAAGTCAAATAGCACGCGGACCTACTGCTGGCTAGGTGTGGAACCCAATGGGTCACACACAAAATAAAATTGATGAAGGATTTAATTTGGAATTAAATCATGTTTGCAGGATAAACACACTAGCATGTGTTGCAGACCAAATTTCTATTCGAATCAGATTCGAATTTGGTTCCGAATTGGGCATAATTGGGTTCTAATTGAACCAGATTAAGGTCTAATTTAAATTTTAGGACATTGGGCTAACCCATGGTTGAACCCAAGTGAATCAAGTGCACTGAGACCCTCTCTCCAAGCCGCCCACTCCTTTCCTCACCCGCGCGCGCCAAGAAGAAGAGTCCACGCGCGTGTGGACTCCTCTTCATGCACGTGGGAAGGAAATTCTGTCAGAGAAAAATCAAGACAGGGGGGGGGGGGGGGCGATTTGGATGTTTGTCTGACATCCTTGGATCTAGATCTGATTGCCAGAAAAATTAAGGAAAAAGATCCATCATTTTTCGGTCGCAAATCCGTCGTCAAAAGTTATGATTCTTCCTGAAGTTTTTCCGAGAGTCCTCCTCATCGAAAAAACGAAAATTAAATCAGAGTATCATGATTTTGTGTTGAGGGGACATGTGAGAAATGAGGGATCATGATTCCTGGGGTTTCAGAGGGTTGCGATGTTTTTAGAAGACGCCCCTCTGAAATCTATAAAAGGGTTTGGGTTCTCGGGGTTTTTTTCTGATAATCAATTTCAGAGATCATATTCCTCTCCTCCTCTCCGGAATACTCCTTTCCTTTATGCTTGTTGGGTATTGTTTCCCTTACAGAGATGATCTCTGTCGAAACTCTGACCCTAAACAAGAATAAGTGGAAGGTCTTGAATGGTAAAGGAAAGGAAAAGGAAGGGTCTGTTCTTCTTCTTTTCTTTCTTGAATTAAGACATTACTTGTCTTAATTTCTTCTTCCAATTCAATTCAAGAAAAGGAATTCAAGAAAGGGAATTCAAGAAAAGAATTCAAGAAGAGGAAAGAAGGAAGAAAAGAAATTTTCAAGAAAGAAAATTTCAGCCTAAAAGTCCAAGAATTGAATTCTTGAAAAAGAATTCAAGAAGAGGAGCCAACAACAAGAAGTTGTAGTCTTCATCTTTTTCTGTGTGGATCACCATTGGAGGGTGAACATTTGGGCACCTGGTGGACATTTAAAGTTTGGATTTTAGCGATATATGTTAGTACTTTAATATGACTTTAAATCTTATATATACATGTTATATGTTTTAATTCTTTTAAGGAGATCTTGGGTTAATGGTTTGGTGAAGATTTCATAAAGATAAAACTTTTGAAATCTATGTTTCTGCCTTGCCACCGAACCCTACACTAGAGGTATCTATGAGAATAGGTGGTGGGGACACCAAAGGCACCAGAATAAGATAGAGGCTTTTCAACCCTCTATGAATTGATCAATAATTTATGAGTCCATTTGTAATAAGGGCTTAGCTCATCTGAGTCTATTTTAGTTGTTATTTGAGTCTTTTGAGTTGTTATTTCAGTTCTGTACTAGTCATCTCATGTTGAGCTAGTTTAGTCCAATGCTAGTCAGCTCATGTTGAGCTAATTTTATTGTTTTGAGTCTTGTCCAAGCATACTGAAGACTCAAGACTAAATCATACAAGTGAAGACCAAGTCCAACTAGATTGAAGACATGGAAGTATAGCCCAAGTCCAACCCAGCTTGAAGATTTGAAGACCCTAGGTGAAAAATTCAGAAAACCCTGATTTCTTGCAGATGGCCTCCAGATGCCCATATTCCCTTCCAGATGCCAAAGTATATTCATAGATAAGGGCATCCATGATTCCAGAGGTCCATCTGCATCCTAGCCCAAAGAAATCAAGCCCAGGCACCAAGCCCAAGCCCCTAAGAAGCAAGATACCAGGGAATATTCCTGCTACCTGGCTACTAGGCCACCCCAGCTTCCAGAGGCCCAAACCCATGTGCCCGAGCCCCTTTGGGCCGGCCTCTTGCTGCTCCTAGAAGCCCAACACGCCCCCCTAGGCATCCTTGGAGTGTTGGCCAAGTCAAGAGAATTTTTAGGGACTTTTCTACCTAATGTTTCCTTATTTTCTAGCTAGGGTTTGAGAGGGAAAAGGATTCTTATGTAAAGACTTATGTGCCCTTACTTGGAGCCCAAGGTTAAGGATCTATTTAAGGGACCCTAGCCTCTTGTATGAAACTCACTTTTTGATATGAATTAAAACCTTGAGTTCTTCTATTGAGTTGTGTGATACCCTGTTGTGTGCATAAAGGGGTTTGAGAGTTCTTCTTCCCAGTGTTTGCAATCATCTTCCTGCTGCCAACAAACCCTCCAGATCCCTGGACGCCCACTCCAAAAGAAGCCTTTTCTTGCTGTTTTTCCTTTGTTTTCTTGTTCCTTTGTGAGTTTTCTAACCCCTGACAAGTTGTTTGCAAGTCCCCGAGTTCCTACGAATCCAACGACTCCAGCCACGCCTCAATTGGACCACCGAGTAGAAAGCCGGGTATCCGCGGGTCTTTGGCTCGGTTTTCTAGGCCGCATCCATCGAGGAACGAGAGATCTCTTCGCTGCGATCTTCACCGGGTACTTCAGACATTGTCAGGTACATCCCCTCTACCTCCAGTCTTATTATTGTAGGAGAACTTGCCCTAACCGAGGCTTCTCAGCCCCGGCAATCTTTCTTTAGTACCTTTCTAGGTTCTAATCTGCATGCTTGGCTTCAAAAATTCATACAAAATTTCCTACAACCAATTTTGATCTGAAATTCGGGAATTAATCACTTAACCCCACACATAAAACATACAAAAAGAATTGCGTGCATATTAGTCCCGCATCATTTTGTATCAGAGCTTAGATTAGGGCTTGTTTTCTACAATTTTTCAGTCCATATATGCTCTGTTATTTTAATTATTTCTCCGTGATAAAATCTCAAAAAAGTCTAAAATTTATTTTTATGGATTCAATATAATTCAAAGTAAGTTTAAGAATTTTTTAAGATTTTATTATGGCCTGTGAACTTTCTGCAAGCCGAAATACAGCGTGCAAATCTTCGGCTCTATTTTTTCAGCAAGACAAGTTTGGAAGTTTTAGGGTTTTGTTTAGCATCTTTTGCATATCTTTTAATTTTAGTATATTTCCAACATATTAGGCCATGATTTGAAAGTTTTATTCTATGTAAAAAAATACCAAAAATAATAATTACGTATTCTCCAAAAATACCAAAAAACATATAAACCCTAATTTGCATCCTCATCTGCCTGCCATCATTGCATAATTTACTTTTAAGGGCACTCTTACTATATCATATGGGGGGAGGATTTGATCACCTCTCCTTAGCCCAAAACCACATCCCTTGCATTTGGTCCCAAGCCTTAACCTAAAATCAACTAGACCTAATTTGCCCTAGTGGGCTAGGGACACCAACTGGTCGGGTCTGGGCTAAGTGTTAGATCACTGTGTCAAGACTAACCTGTGTGTGCCTTGTGCTTGGTGTCTAGAATGGTGGTTTAGGGATTCAATCCCGAAGGGCTTGTGTGCTGGTCCGCCTACCTGGCCAATCTCTGATTGGTGTCTAGGATTGGCAATCAGGGACCTAACACTCCCCTTACACCTGCCTGGCTGAGTACAGGGTTACTATAGGCTAGTTTGCCACCTTGATTGAGCCCTTAGTTTGGACTCTTGGTCTAGTCAGCTGTAGTCAGTCTGATCGAGTCTTGCATGAGCACTAGATCAGGAGTTTCATATCACCCACCTCCTTCACAAATGTCTGAACCCATGAAAAATTTGCAAGCCCAAATGAAAGCCCTAGCTGATCAAATGGCCCAGATGGCTACCCAGATGACTACCCAGATGACCCAGTTTACTCAGTCTGGTACCCAAACCAACAATAGAATTGACCATCTTGCCAATAGGTTTGACCAGTTAGAAGGCCGTGTAGGGACCATACAAAGAACCCATGGGTCACAGTCTAAGTCAGATCCTGAGTCCCCTCAACCTAGGAGGACCCCAAACTCTGATCTATACCATGAGGTCGAACCTAGGAGAGCCTCTTATCCTGACCCGTACTACAATCCTCAACGTAGGAGGAACCCAAACCCTGATCCATACCGAGAGGTTGAACCTAGGAGAGCCCCTCAGCTTGACCCATACTATAATACTGAACCTAGAAGAACCCCTTACCATGACCCTTATTATGATACTGAACCCAGGAGAACCCAATACTCTGACCCATATAGGTAGCACAACCCTAGGAGAACCCAATATTCTGACCCATATAGGGAGTCCAACCCTAGGAGAACCCAATATCCTAACCCATATAGGGAGCCCAACCTTAGGAGGACCCCATACCATGATCCATCCTTAGAACCTGACCATAGAGATGACCCAAAATCCTATGACCCCAGATCCTCTAATCCCATGACCCATAGATCTGCACCCTTGTCCTATGAGCCCAGAGAACCCATAACCCCTAAGTATCAATCTAGTACTAGTCAGGTTTCCATTAGTCAACTTGAACCCCATAGGATTAGCACTCCTAAATATGAGCCCAGTAGTGAGCCACTATCCCTTAGGCAACTTGAACATACTTGGATTAGTGTCCATAATCAGAAACCAGGACCTAGCCAATTTTTCCCTAGCCGACCTTCTCCAACCATTCCTGAGATTGACAAGGCTTACATTAATGCGAAAGTGTATGAAGCTGATGCGAGCCTAGTGGATGAGTATGAGGGAGAAGATGAGACATCTATAGATGACCTAGAAATAGTTGGCCTAGTAAATATGCAGGTAGAAGCCAACCTAGAGGTAGTTGACCCTAACCACATCCAACCAAAAGTTATAGTGGAAGAACAAATAGAGGAAGAGAACCTAGGTACTGCTGTTAGAGCCTTACCTGAGGAAACCATATAGGAGAGCCAAATTATAGAGTCTAGTCCTAAAATACAAGAACCTGAAGAATTTATTAAGGACCTGATCTCTTTGAATCAGTACCCTCAGGATGAGCCTCCTCCTATAGTTCCCATTAAGGTCCTCTTCCCTGAGATTAATAACCCATCCTTCCATTATACAAACCCCGTAGATATATCGCAACCCGTAAGGTTAACCTCATTAGTCTAGGATTAGTCCCTGACATGCCTTCTATTATTCTACTTTATCCAACTAACCCGGAACCTTTTTCTCCACCCTACCAGAGTAATTCTGAACTCACTTCCTATTTCCTACCCTTTCCTGAGTTTTTTCATGTGTCTAGAACTATTAGGTTACATTTTGTTGAGGTTACTAGGTTGCAAAGATCCATAGAGCCCATCCCATTTGCTACCAACTTTTGGCAGACCCTCTGGCACTTATTAGGAGTTACTAGCAAATTTTCTTCTGCATGTCATCCATCAACCATGACTCATGCCCCCATTCCCAAGTGGTAGTTAAGACCTAATAAACATCTTTAGTCAAGTCTGTTAGGTGTAGGTTTGAGTCCTTTGCATCATCTTGTTAGGAGTCTGCATGTTCCTAGCATGTTCACCACATGCACTAATGTTAAAACAACTGGCTAATTCCCGAAGAAGGGTCAAAGAATTTGATGTAGGGGATTCTATCTTGGTTAGGCTTAGGCCTAAAAGAAGCTTCATGCTCGTAGAGCTGGACTTTTTAAAGTGATAGAGAAGGTTGGATCAAATGCCTAGGTGATGCGGAACTAATATGCATGCAATTTTTTTTGTATGTTTTACATGTTGAGTTAGGTGATTAATTCCCAAATTTCAGATCAAAATTATTTGTAGGGAATTTTGTATGAATCTTTGAAGATCAGCATGCAGATTAGGACCTAGAAAAGTAGCAAAGAAGGACCGCCGGGGCTGAGAAGCCTCGGTTAGGGCAAGTTCTCCTACAATAAAATTACTGGAGGTAGAGGGGTGTACCTGATAACGTCTGTAAAGATCGTAGCGAAGGGGTCTCTCGTTCCTCGACGGATGCGGCCTGGAAAACCGAGCCAAAGACCCGCGAATACCCAGCTTTCTGCTCGGTGATCCGATTGAGGCTTGGCTGGAGTCGTTGGATTCGTAGGAACTCAGGGACCTGCAAACGACCTGTCAGGGGTTAGAAAGCTCACAAAGGAACAAGAAAACAAATTAAAAACAGCAAGAAAAGGCTTCTTTTGGAGTGGGCGTCCAGGGATCTGGAGGGTTTGTTGGCAGCAGGAAGATGATTGCAAACACCGGGAAGAAGAACTCTCACAAACCCCTTTATGCACACAGCAGGGTATCACACCACTCAATAGAAGAACTCAAGGTTTTCATTCATCAAAAATTCCCCTCATACAAGAGGCTAGGGTCCCTTAAATAGACCCTTAACCTTGGGCTCCAAGTAAGGGTACATAAGTCTTTACATAAGAATCCTTTTCCCTCTCAAACCCTAGCTAGAAAATAAGGAAACATTAGGTAGAAAAATCCCTAAAAATTTTCTTGACTTGGTCAAGACTCCAAAGACACCTAGGGGGCGTGTTGGGCTTCTAGGAGCAGAAAAAGGCCGGCCCAAAGGGGCTTGGGTGCATGGGTTGGGCCTCTGGAAGCTAGGGTGGCCTGGTAGCCAGGTAGCAGGAATATTCCCTGGTATCTTGCTTCTTTGGGGCTTGGGCTTGGCACCTGGGCTTGATTTCTTTGGGCTAGGATGCAGATGGACCTCTGGAATCATGGATGACCTTATCTATAAATATACTTTGGCATATGGAAGGGAATCTGGGCATCTGAAGGGCATCTGCAAGAAATCAGGGTTTTCTGAATTTTCCTCCTGGGGTCTTCAAATCTTCAAGCTGGGTTGGACTTGTGCTATACTTCCATGTCTTCAATCTAGTTGGACTTGGTCTTCACTTGTATGATATAGTCTTGAGTCTTCAATATGCTTGGACAGGACTCAAAAAAATAAAATTAGCTCAACATGAGCTGACTAGCATTGGACTGAACTAGCTCAACATGAGCTGACTAGTATAGAACTGAAATAACAACTAAAAATACTCAAATAACAACTAAAATGGACTCAGATGAGCTAAGCCCTTATTACAGATGGACTCATAAATTATTGATCAATTTACAGAGGGTTGAAAAAGCCTCTATCTTATTCTGGTGCCTCAGGTGTCCCCACCACTAGGTGTTAGACATACCTTCGGATTTTGGCATTAGTTCTACCGTCAATATTATAGACCTGGTTGAGTACAGGGAACCGGCAGCGATACCTAGTGAGGCCTTTGAACCTATTCCTTTTCATTGTGAGTGACCCTAACCCAGAGTGTCCACTAATAAATTTGTCCTGAGAGAGGAGAACAGATCGAGCGTATCTTGGACGATCAAGCCATTATGACCTGGGGCCACGGTTATTAACGCTTCCTGGTCCGAGGGCAAGGTTTGCCAGAGTCGGATGATTCATGGATTTCTTGAGAGGATTTGCAGCACCTCAACCCAGACCTCCTCGAGAGATATGTGAGCCAGCTTGATCTTCACTCGACAGGGTCGAGTTCCTCCCACCCCCGGAGAATTGGTGGGGACACCAAAGGCACTAGAATAAGATAGAGGCTTTTCAACCCTCTATGAATTGATCAATAATTTATGAGTCCATTTGTAATAAGGGCTTAGCCCATCTGAGTCTATTTTAGTTGTTATTTGAGTCTTTTGAGTTGTTATTTCAGTTCTGTACTAGTCATCTCATGTTGAGCTAGTTCAGTCCAATGCTAGTCAGCTCATGTTGAGCTAATTTTATTTTTTGAGTCTTGTCCAAGCATACTAAAGACTCAAGACTAAATCATACAAGTGAAGACCAAGTCCAACTAGATTGAAGACATGGAAGTATAGCCCAAGTCCAACCCAGCTTGAAGATTTGAAGACCCTAGGAGGAAAATTCAGAAAACCCTAATTTCTTGCAGATGGCCTCCAGATGCCCATATTCCCTTCCAGATGCCAAAGTATATTCATAGATAAGGGCATCCATGATTCCAGAGGTCCATCTGCATCCTAGCCCAAAGAAATCAAGCCCAGGCACCAAGCCCAAGCCCCTAAGAAGCAAGATACCAGGGAATATTCCTGCTACCTGGCTACTAGGCCACCCCAGCTTCCAGAGGCCCAAACCCATGTGCCCGAGCCCCTTTGGGCTGGCCTCTTGCTGCTCCTAGAAGCCCAACACGCCCCCCTAGGCATCCTTGGAGTGTTGGCCAAGTCAAGAGAATTTTTAGGGACTTTTCTACCTAATGTTTCCTTATTTTCTAGCTAGGGTTTGAGAGGGAAAAGGATTCTTATGTAAAGACTTATGTGCCCTTACTTGGAGCCCAAGGTTAAGGGTCTATTTAAGGGACCCTAGCCTCTTGTATGAAACTCACTTTTTGATATGAATTAAAACCTTGAGTTCTTCTATTGAGTTGTGTGATACCCTGCTGTGTGCATAAAGGGGTTTGTGAGAGTTCTTCTTCCCAGTGTTTGCAATCATCTTCCTGCTGCCAACAAACCCTCCAGATCCCTGGATGCCCACTCCAAAAGAAGCCTTCCCTTGCTATTTTTCCTTTGTTTTCTTGTTCCTTTGTGAGTTTTCTAACCCCTGACAGGTCATTTGCAAGTCCCTGAGTTCTTACGAATCCAACGACTCCAGCCACGCCTCAATTGGACCACCGAGCAAAAAGCCGGGTATCCGCGGGTCTTTGGCTCGGTTTACCAGGCTGCATCTATCGAGGAACGAGAGATCTCTTCACTGCGATCTTCACCGGGCACTTCAGACGTTGTGAAGTACATCCCCTCTACCTCCAGTCTTATTATTGTAGGAGAACTTGCCCTAACCGAGGCTTCTCAGCTCCGGCGATCCTTCTTTAGTACCTTTCTAGGTTCTAATCTGCATGCTTGGCTTCAAAAATTCATACAAAATTTCCTACAACTAATTTTGATCTGAAATTCGAGAATGAATCACCTAACCCCACATATAAAACATACAAAAAGAATTGCATGCATATTAGTCCCCCATCAATAGGTATATTTAGGAGTAAAGTACTCCTTCAATTATTATGGTGGATCGGTTTCTTGGTTGGGATCCATAGTACAAGATCTGTTTGCTCTACAACTTCTATCTATTTCTAGGTCTAGGGTATGAGTTCATGTTCTAATGATCAACGACCTAACATACACCCTACTGTGGTACTTTAAAGCAAACAATAGTTTAATTTCATTATTATATATTTTTTAAACTTAAAAAAAATTGGAAGAATAAGAGAAGGTCTAAAGGAAAGACTCCTAATAGAGTCATAGATTAGAAAGAAGAAAGAGTTATTCTAATTAACTTTTTTTTAAAATAAGTGACATAATCAAAATTACTTCTATCCTAGGGTTAACCTGAATCTAGACAGCTCCTAACTATTCCAAAATTACCTTTGAGTACTCCAAGCCCAAGATCTATTAACAGACTCGACTAGGTAAGTGTAAGGTTGGTGGGGGTCCCCCGTTGTTTGCCTTAGACACCAATTAAAATTGGCCAGGTAAGCGAACAGAACCAATTAAAGAACCACCTTCCTTCGGGCTCTTGTCCCTGAACCACTTGCCTTAGACACCGAGCAACTAACTGAATTGAACTTAGTCTAACTCTAGGGTTTCCTTTCCTATTTAGCTCGAGATTCTTAGGGCTGATGTCTAATTAGTTTTAACAGTTAAGGTCTAGGTCAATGCACATGCAGGGTGGTGATTTGTAGGCTAAGAAAGGGTAATGAACTCCCCATCTTATCTGATTAATGGGGTTATGCCCTTAAATTTAATTATGAAGAAATGAATGCAACAAACAAGGTGTCCAAACATAGAGTTATCACACAAATAGAATTAAACTAATTACTTTTTTTTATTTTTTTAAAAAATTAGGTAGTTAAGTCTTTAATCTCCTAATAAGTTATGTGGATGTCAAGATTTATTTTTTTTTGAAATTTTTATTTTTTTAAAAAAAGGATTTTAAGTCTGCTCAACCTTTTTGTATCCTAGGACAACCATTCAATATAACTAAAAGTTATGCTAGGACAACCTTATATCAGGATACTCAAGATTGATAAATACTAACTACTAATTTTTTTGAATTAATTTTTTTTTTCAAAATAATGCCAAAAGTCCTCGATAATGGTGCTAAAAACCTGGTGCGCATCACTATGCACCGATTTAATACCTTAATTCTACTATTCTTAGGTCGAGTTGTGGGAGTAAGGATCAATTCTTAGGGACCTTTGCAATTATTTTGAAAAGAAAATAGTAGAAAAAATATTAAAACTATTTAATAGCAAGAAAAATAATAATAAGCAAATAATATGCTAAGAATAAGGATTTGAATGAAAGAGAAAATGGCCTCGATATTTCACAAATTACTTAGCAGTTGATACCCTCTTCCTTTGTGAATGCTCCTACCAGGATATAATCCATCTGCGAAGATCATGACCCGTACCTGTTAGATCACAGTCTGTACCCCTGAATACTGATTAGTCTAGAATAGAAGAATTTCTCTACATTATCCTATAAACACAAATTAAATCATAAAGAAATAACTTCATTTCATAAGGAAGGAGTACAAATGATGACAAATAAAATAAAACTATACTGCCTGTCGTAATATAGTGAAATCCCAAGGAACCAAGGATCTAGCCTTCCATGGATGAACTCCTTGTCTTCATCTTGATGAAGCAACAAAGGTGGAGAGCACCAGAGGTGGAAAGATGGAAGGAGCAAAGAAAATATAGAAGTGGATGGGATAATTGGAGAGGAGCAAAAATATGAGAAGGCGGAAGGGAACTTGGAAAGGTCGAATGGAGCGGGAAATGATGGAAGGAGTGCATAGAGATTTTTTGAAGAATAGTCAAAGGAGCTCTGAAGGCTGCTCCTTTTATAGATGAGAAAGGTGCATTGGGCCTGCATTGGTTTCCATTGTAATCGACCCCAACAACCTCCATTCCATAGCCTTATTCACGCATCTGCTTCAGTTTCCATCGCAATCCGCTAACCATTGCACTACATTTTATCCTTATTTTTTTAAATTCAAACTGTCAGTGTATCTAGAAGTCCATAATCGAGATCTCATTTCTCATTCAAACATTGCCTGTCTAGCTCCCGACAACAAATATTTGATGATAAGCAAAGGACGACGGTGATTTGAAGAGCAGGATGAATGTCTTGGCTTGGTGAAGATGGTGATGATGGATGTTGGGAAGACAAGGATGATGACCATGGCTATGGGTAGAGAAGATTCACATCAATCCATTGGTTTTAGCTGGGCCGTGGCAGTAGTGTGTAGCATTTCATGATCTTGGAGGAGCAGTGACCTACACCCAGGTTGGAAGACGGTGAAGTAGGCATGGCATGGTGGCAATGGCAGACATAGGTGATGTCTAGTAAGGATCTTGAATGGTTGTCGAAGATGATTGGTGATGCCTCTTGGACCAGCAATAGGGAAGGAGAAGCGACGAAGGAGGGGCACTATCAGTTGGCTGCTTGTCCATGGAAAAGGGCTATGGGAGGCCAATGATAGTTGCCGGTGTCTCGGGCAAGGATGGAAACTCTGGTAGTGGCTACGATGGCAGTAGATGGCTTCTCTTGCATCCCTTCCGATCATGGGTGGTGACGGATTGGGTGGAAGAGAAAGAAAATGGAAGATGGCAACTTCTGGTGGCTTTGGAGGTGGCTGCATGGGTTTCCTAGCCATGGAAGGCTCTTGGTGGCAAGAGGAGGTGCGCCGGTGACTCTGACAATCGTGGGACACATCTCCGGCAAGTTCCAATGCAAATGAAGCTTCACGGTCCATGGCTCTATTCCATGGACTAGCAACAATGGATGCTGTGGACCAGGTGGGCATCCCATGAACCAAGTAGCCAGTCCATGGTGTTGGAGCCTACACCTACACCATGGAAGTGAAGGGAGAGCGTGCGAACGGGATGATGGCTACAGGTTGCTTGCAAGGGGGAGCAATCAAGCCATCTGCAATGATTTGATTTGGATTCAATTTTCAAAGGAGGGTAGGAGAAGAGAGGGAAGAAAGAATCCGAGCAAGAGAGATGGGAGAAAAGAGAGATGTGTATTCCTTGGAGAAACCCTAGCTGATCTCTAAAAGATGGTGGCTCTCCTAGCAGCAGATGAACCGTCGGTGCCCCCTTGATTCCCCTCATAGGCAGGTGATTCATCCAGCTTGAACCAAATCAGCTGCTCCCCTTTCACACATAGGGGGCAGCCAGCTATACCTGGGCCCAATCCCCTGAGCCCACACTCGTAACCCACACTGGGTTATAACATAATCTCTCAAAAACTCCCCTCTAAGCCACATGAGAAAACACTCAAACCCGAGCTGATGTATACCCATGTCTCACATGTTCTATCAACCTTGGGTCAAGACCTGACCCAACATGACTCAGAGCCTTGGAAACTTATAAGCCTCAAGCTCCCAAACTTGTGTGTCTTCGTTGGGCTTTGGATGTACCACACATGAGCCTACAATCTCCAACTTGGCGCTCCAAAGCTCCAGTAAGCTCCACCCAGTCCATCAGTCCCATTAGAGCTCCACGTCTGAAAAAGCTATCCCTCGAAAGAACTTTCATAAGTGCATCAGCTGCATTCTCCTTGGTGGACACCTTGGTGAGCTCCATCTCACCATCTTCCACCAGCTCCTGAATCCTGTGGACCTGATATCAATATGTTTGGTCCTAGCATGATAGACCGGATTCTAGACCAAACTCAATGCACTCTGGCTATTAGAATAAATCTTAGCTGCCCCCAGTGCAATGCCCATCTCCAATGCAACTCCCTTGAGCCACATAGCTTCCTTGGCAGCCTCAAGAATATCAATGTACTCTGACTCTGTAGTAAACAATGCTATTATTGCTTGTAGACTTGATCTCCATGAGATTGGACCACCATTCAACATAAACACATAACCTACTGTTGAATGCCTTGTGTCCAGGTCACCACCATAATTAGCATCCACGAACCTAAACATCCGGTCCTGAGCCTCCATGACACCCCAAAGTCACCCTCCATGCCACCATGCCTGTAGCATATGCCAACTTCAATTGTGCCCACCAAGTACCTAAGGATACCTTTCAGTGCTCTCCAATGCATGAACTCTGCTCTGATACCATTTGTTGGAGCCTACGCCTACACCACGAAAGCAAAAGGGGAGCGTGCGAATGGGATGATGGCTACAGGTTGCTTGCAAGGGGCAGCAATCCAGCCAGCTGCAATGATTTGATTTGGATTCAATTTTCAAAGGAGGGTAGGAGAAGAGAGGGAAGAGAGAATATGAGCAAGAGAGATGGGAGAAAAGAGAGATGTGTATTCCTTGGAGAAACCCTAGCTGCTCTCTACAAGATGGCGACTCTCCTAGCAATAGATGAACCATCGGCGCCCCCTTGATTCCCTTCATGGGTGGGCGGTTCATCCGGCTGCTCCCCTTTCACACCTTGGGGGCAGCCGGCTATACCTAGGCCCAATCCCGTGAGCCCACACTCATAACCCATATTGGGTTATAACACAATCTCTCAAAAACTTCCCTCTAAGCCACATGAGAAAACACTCAAACCGAGCCGATGTACACACATGTCTCACATGTTCTCTCAACCTTGGGTCAAGACCTTACCCAACATGACTCAAAGCCTTGGAAACTTATAAACCTCAAGCTCCCAAACTTGTGTGTCTTCCCTGGGCTTTGGATGTGCCACACATGAGCCTATACATGGTGGACTGATGCTTTAAAATCTATGCAATTCAAACTTAAATCTTCAAAATATGATTTTGAGCTCGTTTTAGGTCTGATTTTAGAACTGTTTATGCTGTTGGACTTCTAAAATTGAGCTCTTCATGTTGGTGTATTCTTTCCTATAAAATACTACATAAAAGTATCAATTTTACTTAAATAAAGTTTAGTTAATTAATATATTTTTAATAACTATCAAGACCAAGATCGTGTCAAATATGGTGAAAGGTGGCTAGATACCCATGTGTCACCTGAAACCATTTTGCTAGCAAGGAGGCATCTTTCTCCTTAAATGCATCCTTGTCATTAGTTTAAGATAGCCCATGCTTCATTGAATGGTGGCTTAAATTATGGGGCATCTAGGCACACTCACCGCTCTTATGGGGATCCCGTAATGATTCGATGATTTTAGGTTGTGATGGAGAGCTTTATTAGGTGATGTTATATGATAGTGGTGTTAATTATTGGAGTGCTGCACTTTGGGGGCTGAGAGTGGATGTGCTGCTAAGGCAATATAAGTCAATGTTCTGATCGAGCACCTTAGGGGCGATCGGCAAAGCCGAATAATGCCTTAGGGCATAGGAGCTAGTC
Organism: Areca catechu; assembly: GCA_021397845.1. NCBI lineage: Eukaryota > Viridiplantae > Streptophyta > Magnoliopsida > Arecales > Arecaceae > Areca > Areca catechu. Next base: position 128,214,871 of record CM038052.1, on the reverse strand, counting down.
TGTATCATTATTCACTCGGGGGCTTTTGGTGGAGCACCTTAAAGGTGGTTGGCAAGGCTCACGATGCATTAGGGTATAGGAATTGGCCTCTGCAATCATCCACTCGAGGCTTCTGGCCAAGCACCTTAGGGGTGGTCGGTAGGGCTTGCTAATGCCTTGAGGCATAATAAGTGGCCTCTACCATCATCTGCTCAGGGGTTTCCTGTTGAGCACCTTAGTAGCAATTAGCAGGGCTCATCGATGCCTTGGGGCATAGAAAATGACCTTTGCCATCATCCACTCAAGGGCTTCTAGCCAAGCACCTTAGAGATAGTCGACAAGGCTCGCTGATACCTTGGGTTATAGGAATTTGCATCTGCATCATCTACTTAGGGACTTATAGCTAAGCACCTCAAGGATGGTTAGCAGGGCTTGCTAATGTCTTGGGGCATAGGAATTATCCTCTACCATCAATCGCTTAGGAACTTCCAGTCAAGCATCTTAAGGGTAGTCGATAGGGTTCACTGATGCCTTGGGGAATAGGCATTGGCCTCTACTATCATCCACATGGGAGCTTCTAGCTGAGAGCCTTAAGGATGGTCGGCGATGCTCATTAATACCTTGGGGCATAAGATTTGACCTCTACCAGCATCCACTCGAGAGCTTTTGGCCAAGCACCATAAGGGCGATCGATAAGGCTTGCTAATGCCTTAAGGTGGTTAGAGCACATCATGTCCATTTATGCCTATCCCAGCTAGAGTCCTCGATCCAAGTGCATATTGCTCGATCAATAGAGTGCAAGTAGCACCATGGATCCCATGTGCTTGATTTGACCATATTTTCACTAATAGATATCCCTTACTTTCTAATCTTGGATTCAGCCAGATCATGGAAGTATTCTAAACAAGGAGGATCAAGGGCATGGGAACCCTAAAGCTAAAGGTGTACCATGTACGAGATGGATCCAAACAGGAAAGGCAATGATGCACCTCGCCTTATATTTTTCAATAGTATATGGCATGCTACATTTAATTTTGGGCAACCCATGATAGCCTAATATAGTGGGAAATCACCATGCAGTGACAATTGAGTACTCGAAAGCCTTTAGGGACCTGTTCACCTTATTATTTAAAAGGATAAGTCTGTCCTCTCATGGTTTCTTCCACATTCCAAGCTTGGGATTTCTCCTCTTAGGGCCTCCTTCCCATCTCTTGCTATCTTCTTTGAAAAGTTTTGTACCTTAGATCCTCCACCTCATCCAGATATCAAGTCGATTTTCTTTCCTTTGTAGCAGTTTCTTTTTTTTGTAGAATTTAAAATTAAATGTCAAGCCCTAAGTACCATAAGAAGGGGAAGGTGCCTAAGAAAAATGGGCAAAATGCCTTGACATTCCATGGAAGGAATGTGCTGCATTGGCTACCACCAACCCAGAGGCATATCTATCTTCGATGGATGAGGAGGATCTTTCCCTTATCTGGTTAATGTATTGCATGCCGGACAAGTTTGAGTTAGAGCTTCCAGGTCCAAGATCTCAAGCAAATGACCTACCTCCCAATCATCTAGTAGTTTACAAGGAGGTGCTTGAGGCCGGGCTTAGGTTTCCTCTTTCTTTCTTTGTTCTTGAGGTCCTTCATTATTGCAAAATTTCATTGTATGTCCTAACTCCTAATTCCATCCATCACATCATAAGATTTGAGGTTCTTTGCTTCCTAACTGGTCTTTATTCTAGGCCTTTTTTACCATCCAGATTCACCCATATGCCAAATCATGATGGTACCTTCTTGCCTTGAAGGGGGTAGAAGCATAGATTGAAGGTGCTCTGATCACTATCAAAGGATGGAAGGAGCATTTTCCATTTATCTTCTATCCCTCTTTAGATAGTTGGGGTCTATCAAACTAGGGTCTGCCAAACTGGGGTTGGCCAGACATTTCCAACTTAGGTCCCCCAGAGCTTAGCGATAAGTAAGAGAGTCTCTTCACAATTCTCAAGCCTTTTAAAGCCCCTTAGCTGTAGCTCCTATAAGAGAAGTCTCTTTATAAGGTGGGGCTCAGCTAACTTCCCAAAGGTGAATTTCAAGCTCCAACCCCTTTCTTCCAACTATTATTTAGTATCTGACCAGTCTTATCAATGTATAGGTATGACTATTGAATAGTTGAAATTGCTAAGGGAGGGTTTGCCTTTGCAATGAAAGAAAAAAGGGAAGGCCTCTTCGTCTACTCCAAACAGGATTAAAGCTTCTGAGCCCAATAAGCTAAAGCTGATTCATCCAAGCCTAGGCCTGCTCTACCACCAACAGTATCGATTCCTCGACTATTCCCTTCCACTGCTCCAGCCTAGGGTGCGAAGAAGGCCACTACTAGCTCTAGGCCCTTGACTAAAGATCTAGAGGGTTTATTCCCTCAAGATTGGAAGGAAATTTGGAATTGTTTTGAGAATGCCCTATTCCCTGGGGGAGTAGAACGAGTCCAGAATATAGACTTTCAAGACCTAAGGCACTAATACATGGTGGCTATTAAGTAGGTACTTCCTTGCCAACACTTTATCTTTTTCATTTGATATTCCATACTAATATTTGGCTAGATAGGTGATTCATTTTATCATGGGTTTGCTGAACTGTGATCTAGATGGCCAAAAGGCTTGTAAGCGGTAGGATGAGGATGTCATCGAGGCCAACTAGAAGGCTAAGGCATTCCAAACTGAAGCCTAGCACTTAAGGAAAGTGCTCGTTAAATCTTAAACTTGTTTGAGTGCTGCACAAAGTAGCTTGGTTGAGGTGAAGGCCAACTTAGGATTAGCGAGGGCCAATTTGGAGTCAGAGAGAGAAAAGAGAAGCTAAGGTAGCGGTGGCTGAGCGAATGCTAAGGTTAGAGGTATTGGCTACCATAGAAAAGTACAAGGTCTTTGCAGACTTTGTTGCAGACACGGCCCATATGGTGTAGGATTTTTGAGCATCTAAGGAATTTGCTAACGCATGTGTTGCCTTCAATCATGAGGCCTTCGTAAAGGGCCATGACCTAAGGATGACCGAGTGCCAAAGCCAAATTGATGAGCACCATTAAGAACTAGATCTCTCCTTAGATAAAGAAACTCTAATAAGGAGACCTCTGAAGGGACTATCACCCGAATCCCCTAGTTGAAGTCACCTCAGCCCTAGCGCACAATGCTACCTTTGATGAGTCGATCACCCCTGACCCAGTCGCTATTGAGTTGACAACCTCTAAACTCCCAGTTGCAAGTGGTGCCACCCTATATGATCCCACTATCTTAGTTGAGCCATCTTCTGCTATTGATCCCTAGGAGGTCATTAATTAAAACCTTATAATTTTTATTTTTCTTTAGGCTTGTGACATTTTCATCTCTATAATTTTTTTTCTTGGGTGTTGTAAGAAAACATTTTTAAATCTAATGGAATGTTGTTTTGCCTTTTATTCCTTATGGTGTGCATTCATTAGTTGGAGTTCTCCTCAAGATATTGCTTTGCTTTTGAAGGCATTGATACCCACTCGCTAGATGCCTTTGCAAGGCAATCGATATCGGGACATATATCTTGGAATAGGAGGCTAAGGCAAAGGCCACAAGTGAGAAGGCCATCAACCAAAGAAACATGTTTTGAAAACATGGAAGCCGTTAAAGAAATCATATGAAGAAATCGAACATTTTCATTCAAAATGCACCAGATACATTCTCGAGAAAACTGTGCTCGGAGAGGAATTAAGGAAGCTATCAGAGCAAATTTCCCATGTATGATGAGATGCTATCATGAAGGTGGCTCGAATGTGGGATCAACTTTCCTTTGCTTACAGAGATGTCTCTGATTTAAGATCACTGCTCCTGTCTAGGAATGCCCATTAGGAGATCGCTGCTCAATCGATCGAGCTTCAAGATGAACTCTGCTATGCTAGAGAAAAGATTTCCAATCTCGAGCAATCTCAAAGAGCAAAGGCATAGTGATTGACCTAAAGACTAAGGGCTACCATTGGCCATTGCCCCCATGCTAGTTAGGCTGCCTCTAACGGGGCCACGTTCATCACCATCCCAAGATGGGACATGCCACATGCCTGGTGCTAGTGCCATGGAGGGTTCCAGGTTGAGGTCAGGGCATCATCTACATCATCTCATCGATCCGATCAATGGTCCTGATCACATTGCCACCATCAATCAGGCCATCAATCTTGATCATGGAGTCATTACCTGTTTGGCCACCAATCTCACTTGAAGGAGCATCATCACATAGTTGGGGATTACGAGACACAAGAAATCATGACCATGGGGATGTTCATGTTTGATTAGGGCCATCAGGTGAGATATAACAACTGCATGTCCTTGATATAAGTCTTCTACCTATCCATTGATCTTCATCGCTTACCTCCCTCGGGTATGAGTGCAGGCAAGTTTATCACAAAACTAGCGATGAAACCAAGTCCACCTTAGGGGGAATTGTTTGGCACCTCTCATTAAGGGGTGCTGCTTCTATCGAGAGATCCTCTAGAGAGCTCCAGGGTTGCAAGGGATCCACCATCTACTGCAAGGGAGCCCATAGATCCAAGGATGAATGCTGATCATTAAAGGTAGGCTCTTGGAGCGATGATGATGATCAACCATTATCTAAAGTAGGCACCACAGATCCCAAGGCCAAAATGGCCTAGTTTTCTTTTGCTCCAATCTTTGTAATTTCTTTTTATAGCTTTTGGGCATCTTATTTAGAAAGTAATGAAACCTTTTCCCTTTCTGTACTATCTTTAAGCTTAAGTGACCTATCGAATTGTCTTTTCCTCCAAGCCTGGTGCGGACACCAGGATTAGAAAGAGATTTCAATCAAATCAGGTGAACACCAGCTCCTTAATGATTGCAAATGAATAAGTTAGTTGAAATTTTAGTCTTGTTAATTTCAATTTCAAGTCATAAGTCCTGTAATTAGAGTCAAGTCATTTTCAATTTTAGTCATGATTTTTTTTAAGTCAATTGAAGTTAAGATTGAGTTGCAATGAGTCTTCCAAGTCAAGTACAATATCAATTTAGTCAAGGGAGCAATACATATGGACCATTGGATGGAGTAAAGTCAAGATCAAGCCACATCATCAAGGCACATCATCCGAGAAAGAAGGACCCCACTGCCACCCCATCTCCATGCCAACCAAGCATGCCACATCATCCTCCACACCTCCTAGCTAGGGAGGATTTCAAATTCAAATTGGATGCCATTTTTTCTCCAACAAGAACCACTCCAAATTTATGCCCAAACATGAAGCATTACAAATTTGATTTCAAGAAGGGATGCCCACTTTTCTCTCCTCTCCTTGTGGATGTAATCTCTCATTTGGTTTGAAAGTTGTTGGAGCTTCAAAGTTTATAAAAACCCTTCACCACTCTTCTTGTAATCATGTTTGAATGAATGAAAATTTTAGAGTTCCTTTCTTCCATTGCAATTCTCTTTGCTTTGCCACTCCGTGAGGGAGAAGGGTCTGAGGCCCAACCAATAGTCTAGCTTCAAGAAAGTCTCCATCAATCAGGATCTTCCAAACTCCAAGAATCTCCACCAATTTTCCCTTCCCTTCTTTCTCTCAATTGTGTTGCTTTGTTTGCTTCCACCTCTTCCACGCTGTTGCCCAGGTGGCTTTCCCAAGAGGGGATGAATTGGAAATTTAAAAGTTTTAAGCAATTATGTGCTCTTTAAAAATCCCTTGAAGTGTTAAGTGCTGTGATTGAAGTAATTAAAAGCAGAAGCAGGATATAAAGAGAATGCACAACACAAATACAGAAACTTTATAGTGGTTCAGAGCAACCCAGCTCCTACATCCACTACCCAAGATTACCACTTGGGATTCGACTATATCCCCCACTGGAATACAGTCGAATTGTTTTAACAGACTCACAATCCAAACCTCTACATTTTGGTTTTAAACTGGGCTCACCAAAGAAACCCAACACTTTATCTTAATAGGATCACCAAGAACCCAACACTTGGTTTTAACACAGGTTAACCAAGAACCTATTTGGTTTTAAAACTGGGCTCACCAGTAACCCAACAACTCAAAAGAGAATTATAAAAAGAAAGCAATATAATGATAAACAAATATTGTCGGATGGTTGCCGATGCAGCTCAAGAGAATTCCAATTGATTGCACTTCAATGCACTTAATTGGCTTCTTTAACTTCTTCGATAAATGCTTCAAGTTTTTGTTGGTAATTGGTGAAGGCTCAAAGACTGTCTTGAATTCTCTTGCAATGCTTTCTTGCTCACAAAGTAGCTTGGATATTCAATTTAGCATTTACACATCATCTCTTGTTTAAAGTAGTTCAAATCCCTCAAATATATAGTCTTATACTCTTCTCAGATGATTTTAGTTATTGTAGGCCACTGGGATGTGACATTTGATCATTGGAGCACTTTTTGGATTCAAATTTCAAGTTCTGGAACTAGCCGTTATAAGCCTGAAATCGACCTTCGAGTCGGCTCGGATTACTTGAGTCGGCTCGGATCCTCCGAGTAGTTTTGGTCGAGTCAACTCTCTTCAATCTAGTCAGTTCGGTTGCATAGTGTTTTGATTCCTCACTCTGTAAGAGTCGACTCGCCTTGATTCTAGTTGACTCAGATCCTCAGGCCATCAAAAATGTAGTCTAGAAGAGTTGGCTCTTTCTCTTTGGAGTCAGCTCGGTTGGCTGTAGTTCTTATAGCTCTTTTTTGGACTCTGGAGAAGTCAGCTCGAATCTCTGAAGAGTTAGCTTGGATGTCTGGCAGTACAAAGTAGTCGGCTAGGAATCCCTTCGGGTCGGCTCGGTTGTCTGATTTAGAAAATTATGAACTAGACGAGTCGGCTCGGGTCCCTTAGAGTTGGCTCCAATATCTGCATGCCAGAAATCTTCATGCATGCCATATGCTAGAGTCGGCTCTCTTATCTTCGAGTCGACCCAGATGAAATCTTTAGTGAATTATCAGTTTTTTTCTAGAAATCATCCAGCAAGTCTTCAAAGTTTCAAGATGCCTTCAAACTCTTCTAACCATATTTCTAAGAAACTTTAAGCTTGAAATACATCTAGAAGTAACCCATTTTCATGATTTTTACTTATTTTTGTTTTTGGATTCTTCTTTACATGAATCACTTACAACACAACTCATTTCAAAACTAGGAATGTAAGAGTTGAAATTAAACAATGAAATCATCCTACAAAAACTTGTAAAACACTTAAAGAGTTGTTAGTAAAACAAATTCATGCTCCAATGTTTAGTTATCATCAAAATCACTTATGGGGTCAATAATCTTCCCTTTTTTGATGATGACAAAATACTGGGCATGAAAAAAGTTCTTTACAATTACATGTATAACTGAATTTGAAAGTGAACATTAACATGTATCAGAACTAATTGTATTTGCAAGTAAGTATCAAAGCTTTTATGAAAAGAAAACTATACAGTATCAGTGCTTTTATATGTATCAGAGTGTTAAGGCTAGCACTTTCACAAAGTATTAGAGCTATTAATGTATGCAAAGTATCAAAGCTCAATTTTGCAAAGTATCATAAATATATCAGAATTGAAAAGTATCAGAGTTAATGCTTTAAGATCTTCAAGGAATGTGAGCAGATTTTGAGAGCATAGAGCATGAACTAAAGTCATTTAGATTCAACAATTTTTCTCCTCCTTACTATGCAATTTCATATTTTTAATCACATTCTCCCCCTTTTTCTTTCATATTTATGCAACTTTTTCATTCTTTTTCATACAGCTTTAAACATTCTCCCCCTTTTTGTCAGCAATCAAAAAAGGTGTTCAATTGATCTTTCAAAGCTCAATTTTATAATAGAAAGAGAAAGTTGATGATATTTGTTTGAGATAATTTCACTTTCTCTTCTCAACTTTGATATTCTAATTAAAATTTATTTTGATTAGCATTGTACAAATGAAAGTATTATTGAGAATATTGCACAAGCTCAATTTATACACAGAAGATATGCCAAAAATATATTCATTGCATTCATAAAATTTTTATTATACATTACAAAAGATTAAGATTAAAAGTCTATTCACTGTCACTATCTACCTTAGTACTATTGGATGGCCCAAAAGATGGTACAAAAGATGGTCCAAAAGATGGCATAGATGCTATTGGGTCCACCAATTATGGTTCAGAATCTTGGGGCCTAAGATGAGGAGTTGGTTTCCTAGGATGTGGAATAGAGGTAGGTATAGTTTGAGGTGCAGGTTGAGGTGTAGGTACAGGACGTGGTCTAGGAGATGCAAATGCTGCAATGATAGTGATTTTGAGCTGATCAAGTTGAAATTGGACTGTATCCATCTCTTCATGAAGCTTCTTGATCTCAGTGCTGAGCAGGTCTAGTTTAGTGTCTACTGATTGGAGAAGCTCGCTAAACATATTAGTCAAAGAGCTAGTCAGTGTATCAGTAAGTCCTCTCATCTGCTTAGAAATAAACTCCTGTGTCACTGAAATAGAAGCAGTAGAATGTGCAGATGGACCTGGAGCAGTATGTGCTGGTGGAGAAGTAGGTAAGGGAGTCTCATAATCAGTATAAACTATCTCCACAACCTCAGTGAAACTAGTAGGCTCAGTCTTCATAGTAGCATGCTCAGGTATAACAGTTTCAGAAGTGGTGTCAACTTAGTAGAAGCAGTAATGAGAACATCAAAAACATGCTCTAAAGGCTCCAATGTAAAGGGTGCAGTAGTATCATAAATGATCTCTCTAGGTACCTCTGCACTCTCATTATCATCATCATCCTCACTAGTACATGCTGCTATAGCCCTAGCATCAGTCCTTTTCTTCTTCCATACTCCTTCACTACAGATATAACCAATTCAAAGTAGAGATTTGGAAGAATAAGTATCTGTTTGGTGAAGAGGTTTTCCATCTTCTCCTTTAAGATTGACCCTGGAGGCTTGAAATAATAATGTTAACACCATTACATATGGTAAGCATGCCTTCACTTTCCTCACAGCCTCTTTCATCATCATAATCATAATATAAGGTAAATTCAATGCTTTCCCCTCAATGATATGTTCCATAAAGCATAAGCCTTTTTCACTTACCCAATCAAACCTTCCTATTCTTTGAAGAAAGATCCAACTTACAAAATTATGAAGCAGTCTCATCTCTAGGTATAATGTATTTGCCATTACTGTTCCAATCCCACTGACATCTTCCCTGCCTAGCATAGTTCTTAGGGTCTTTTCTCTATCTTTTAGCACTAGATGTTTGGACCCTTCAGTTGGAATTTCTAACAGACTACTCAATCTTTCTTTAGAAATGATTATTCTCTTGCCTTTCACTATGGATTCAATGTGTCGTGCCTCAAGTCTTAGATTCTCATAAAATGTTCTAACTAAGACAGGATAAGTAGACACATTCAATCAGCAAAAGTAACTCCAACCAAGTTCTTCTATAGAATCACCAATTTTCAGCCCTAAATCCTTAAGAAAACAAAAATAATCCTTCAACCACTTGTAACCGGGCGATTAGACATAGAAATTACTTGCCTCGAAGGAGCAGTGGCCAATTCCCTTTCTTCTCAAATTCTCTTGCTGTTCTTCTCTCTTCACTGCTCGAGTCGGCTCCTCTTGCCAATGCTTAATCCTTCTTTCAATCTTAGTAGATGGAGCAGCCCTTTTTGATCTCTTCCCAATAGCTATTTTCAGTTCCATTGCAAGAATTGGGAGAAATTAGAAGATTGGAGCTCCAGAGAGATAATTTTTGAGGTTTTGGAAGAGGTTTTGAGTAGAGTTCTAAGGTTTAGAGCGAGAATAAAAGATAGAAAAATTTGGAAAAGGCTGTACTGCTCTATTAAAAAACTGTTTGCCTGATATCCGAGTTGGCTCGACTAACCCTAAAATTGTTCGAGTCGGCTCGACCATAGCAAACCAAAAACAATAATAATTCGAGTCAACTCGACCTTAGCACCATTGCTCGAGTCGACTCAAATAGAAACTTTCCATAAAAGTTAAAAATTGATCAAAAATGATAATAAATTCAGGAAAATTGCTTGGAAAGGTGCTCAAAGATGTTGAATTGATGTTGGAGATTCTCTAGATAATTTTTTCTTAATTTTAAAGAATTAGATTTGAAAAATCTAAAAGGGATCACAAAGACCTAATTCTTCTCTAATCATCTCAAATCTATCGTGATTGAGTGGCTTAGTGAAATGTCAGCAAGTTGGCTCTCAATAGGGATGAATTATAGTTCAATGTCAGCATTCAAAACATGATCTCTAATAAAATGGTGTCTAATCTCTATGTGCTTTGTCCTTGAATGCTAAATTGAATTTTTGGTCAAATTTATAGCACTTGTGCTATCACATTTGATGGAAATTTTAGATTATGTAACACTAAAGTCTTCTAGTTGTTGTTTAATCCATAACACTTGTGCACAACAACTCCCTACAGCAACATACTCTACCTCAGCAGTAGATAGTGCTACTGAGTTTTGTTTTTTACAGTACCATGAGATCAAATTCAATCCTAGAAATTGGCATGTGCCGCTAGTGCTTTTTCTATCAATTTTACAACCGGCATAATTAGCATCTGAAAATCCAATTAAATTCAATGAAGAATGTTTTGAAAACCATAGACCTAGATTGCTTGTTCCTTTCAAATATCTTATGATTCTTTTATATGAAGCATATGTGATTCTTTAGGATTGGATTGGAATCTAGCACATACACATACGCTAAACAAGAATCAGGTCTACTTGCAGTTAAGTATAACAAGGATCCGATCTACCTTATAGAGCTTTTGATCAATGTTGGATCCATCTTCATCTTATCCAATCTACAGGTTAGGCTCATGGGTATGCTCATTTGTTTGCTTGACTCCATACCAAACTTCTTGATGATTTCTTTGGTGTACTTGGCTTGGTTAATGAAGATTCCTTCCTTTGTTTGTTTCACTTAGAGTCCAAGGAAGTAGTTAAGTTCACCCATTAGGCTCATTTCAAATTTTTCCTGCATTAACTTAGCAAATTCTCTTCAAAAAGTTTCATTAGTTACACCAAATATAATATCATTAACATAAATCTGTATAACTAATAAATCATTATCCTTCTTCTTGATGAAAAGAGTTTTATCAATATTTTCTTTTGAAAAATCATTTTCAATCAAGAAGGTGCTAAGTCTATCATACTAGGCTTTCTAGGTGCTTGTTTTAAACAATATAATGCTTTATTGAATTTAAAAACATGATTTGGAAAAGTACGATTTTTAAAACCTGGTGCCTGTTCTACGAAAACTTGTTCAAATATAAAACCATTCAAGAATGCATTTTTCACATCCATTTGAAAAAGTTTGAAACTCATGTAGCAAGCAAATGTAAGAAGTAATCTAATAGCTTCTAGTCTTGCGACAGGTGCATATGTTTCATCAAAATCTATACCTTCTTCTTGGTTATATCCCTTAGCCACTAATCTAGTTTTGTTTCTAATTACATATGCTTGTTCATTTAACTTATTTCTATAGATCCATTTGGTTCTTATGATGGGGTGGTCTGATGGTCTTTTAACTAAAGTGCATACCTTATTTCTTTCAAATTGATTTAGTTTTTCATGCATGGCCATCATCCAATTTGGATCAAATTCAGCTTCTTCTAAGGTATGAGCTTCTATTTGTGATACAAAGGCTAGGTAATCATGTGCATCTCTATGTGATGACCTAGTCCTAATACCTTTTGAAGGATCACCAATAATTAATTTTTTTGGATGAGAAGTTACGTTCCTCCATTTCCTTGGTAGATCAGCATGATCCTTATTGTTTCTTCTCCTTCTTGAGTTGGTCTTTCTTGTATGCTCATGTCTTCCATTTCTTTTTGAATTGTACCTGTATCATTATCTATGCACTCTTCTTTCTTAGAAGGTAAGGAATTAGTTTCATCAAAAGTAACATGCATAGATTCTTCTACAGTAAGAGTTTTTTTTATTAAATACTCTATATGCTTTGCTATATAATGAATAACCAAGGAAAATTGCTTCATCGAATTTAGCATCAAAATTTCTAAATTATCTTTACCATTGTTAAGTAAAAAGCATTTACAGCCAAATACATGAAAGTAATTAATATTGGATTTCTTTTCATTCCAAAGATCATAGGGGGTTTTCTTCAAAATAGGATGAATCAAAATGCAGTTCAAAATATAACTACCAGTGTTCACCGCTTCTGTCCAAAAGTACTTTGGAAGATTACATTCACATAACATTGTTTGGGCTATCTCTTCCAAAGTCTTATTTTTTCTCTCTACAACACCATTTTGTTGTGGTGTCTTTGGAGCAGAGAGTTATGATAAATGCTATTTTTTGTGCAATAATCATCGAAAAGCTAATTTTCAAATTCAATGTCGTGATCACTCCTAATTGAAACTATTGAAAAATTTTTTTGATTAAAAACTTTTTTGTGAAATTTTTGAAAGACTTTAAAAGTTTCATCTTTATGAACGATAAACAAAATCCATGTAAATCTAGAAAATCATCTACTATCACAAGAGCATATTTCATACCACCTAGGTTTGTGGTCCTAGTTGGTCCAAATAAGTCCATGTGAAGTAGCTTAGGGGGTCTAGTAGTTGAAATCATATTTTTTGGTTTAAACACCCCTTAGTTTGTTTACCTATTTGTCATGCGTCACAAACATGATTAAGATCTATTTTAAATTTAGGCATGCCTCTAACTAAATTCTTGGAAATTAACTTGGCAATAGTATGCATGCTAGCATGATCTAATCATCAATGCCAAAGTAAGCAAGACTCCTTGGTGTTAGCATTCATTGCAACTAGATTGGAACTACTTGACAAGGCAAGATCATTAAGGTCTACCACATAAATATTTCCAAGTCTATGTCCAATGAACTTACTGCTAGAATCAAGAGTGTTTGTTACAATACACATAGATGATTCAAAGACAACCTTGAAGCCTTTATTACATAATTGACTAATGTTTAACAAATTATACTTCAATTTGTCTACTAGCAATATATTTTCAATAAAAGTACCGGGGGTTATTTCAATCCTACCAATTCTAAATATTTTTCTCTTTCCATTGTCTCCAAAAGTAACCATACCTCCTTGTTTCATCTCTAGGGTAATAATTGATCCTTGTCACCCGTCATATGCCTTGAACAACCACTATCGAGATACCATCTTTTCTTCAATTTTTGGGTTGCAAGACATTCCTGCAAGACAATCAAGAAGTTCTTTTAGGCACCCAAGCTAACTTGGGTCCTTGCAGGTTAGCAGAGGTGGTTCCTTTAGGAACCCAAATTCTTTTAATTCTATTCTTAGAATATGCATTTATCTTTAATGAATTACATTGAAAGAATTTATGTCCAACTCCATGACATGCATAACATATAATTCTAGAATTCTAAAAAGATGTACAAATTGAAGATCTAGATGTTGATGCAAAAGCAGATATAATATATTTTCTATTTGTAACCTTAGGTACATACATTAAAGGTCTAGCAATGGATGCAGAAAAATTAGATATAAATGCTTCTTAAGATATTGATTTTGAAACATAAGCTCATGAAGGTTTGAATTTAGTAGCTGAAATTCTATTTGAAATTAAAGAATTGAAACCAATTCTAGCTTTGTTTCCAAAAATTCTTTGATCTTTTAAAATCAACTCAAGCTTATTTGAAGATAAGGTTAGTTTCTCAACCAGTGGCTTGAGTTTTTCAACCTCCTTTTTCAAGTCATTTTTTCAACAAGTAAAGCTTTGTTCTTATCAAGACATGAATTATTTTTAGTTTCCAAAGCTTTGTATTTTTCATATAAGACATGTAAATTCTTTTCCAATAGATTATTCTTTTATGAAATATCTTCTTTCTCCTTTTGTAAAGAATCATTGATATTCTTTAAAGTCCTTATCTTTACTCCAGCCTTTTTAAATTCAGATAGTAGATCATGAAAGTAGAATTTAATTCATCAAAAGTAAATTCTAATTGAAGTTCTGGGGATGTTACCTCATCTTCGAGACTCATTAGACATAACTTAGTAGTTTTCATGGTCGCTTTTTCTTTAGATGAAGTCGACTCCTCGCTGTCGCTCCATGTAGCAACCATATGTTTCTTTTCTTCTTCTTGAAAGATTTCTTTAACAAAGGACAGTCAGGATGAATATGCCTTGGTTTCTTATATTCATAGCATGTGGGTACTTGTTCTTTCTCATTTTCTCTATCCTTGTCCTTGTCCTTGGAGTGCTCACCTCGTTTATGGAATTTTTTATAGTATCTTCCTTTCTTCTTTCCCATAAACCTTCTAAATCTCCTCATGACCATAGCAATATCTTCATCTTCTAGATCATCTTCGGAGGAGGTGCAGTCATCTTCCGATTCCTCATCCTTCTTAGAATCCAATGCTGCTTTGAAGGCTATTATTTTCTTCTTCTTCTTCTGATCATCATCAGTCCTATGCTGCATGGCAAGTTCATGTGTGATGAGTGAACCCATTAATTCATCCAGAGATAAGATGGTTTAGATCTTTCGCTTCATGGATGGCAGTCACTTTGGGGTCCCATTTGTCCAAAAGTGATCTGAGGATCTTCTGTACTAAGTCAGCATTTGAATAAATACTGCCAAGACTTTTCAAATCATTAATAATATCTGTAAAGTGAGTAAACATGGCAGAGATAATTTCAATTGGTTCCATTTTGAAAAGTTTATAACTACATACAAGAACATTAATTTTCGAAGTCTTCACTTGGGAAGTTCCTTCGTGGGTCACTACGAGTTTGTCCCAAATTTCCTTTGCAGAAGAGCAAGTGGAAATTTGATTGAACTCGTTAGCATCCAAAGCCCAGTATATTAAATTCATTGCTTTGACATTTAATTCCCCCATCTTCATGTCGTGTTCATCCTAGTCCTCTTCGGGCTTCGGGACATCCATGCCATTAATTTTGATCATGGAAATATGTGGTCCTTTTAGAATGACCTTCTATAATTGAAAATCGACAGCTTGAATATAGATTTTCATTCTAGCTTTCCAATATGAATAATTTGTTTTGGTGAAGAATGGAGGTCTATTGGTAGATTAGTCTTCGATCAAAGATGTACTCATGGGATGAGCCATCAATCTTTACTCTAAATGTATTCAGAGACACTGCATTGATACCAGTTATTGCCTAGGTGGCTTTCCCAAGAGGGGGGTGAATTGGAAATTTAAAAAGTTTAAGCAATTGTATGCTCTTTGAAAATCCGTTGAAGTGTTAAGTGTTGTGATTGAAGTAATTAAAAGTAGAAGCAGGATATAAAGAAAATGCATAACACGAACATAGAAAATTCATAGTGGTTTAGAGCAACCCAGCCCCTATATCTATTATCCAAGATTACCACTTGAGATTTTCACTATATCCTCCACTGGAATACAATCAGATTATTTTAACAGGCTCACAATCCAAACCTTTACACTTTGGTTTTTAGACTGGGCTCACCAAAGAAACCCAACACTTGGTTTTAATAGGATCACCAAGAACCCAACACTTGGTTTTAATACCGGCTAACCAAGAACCTATTAGGTTTTTAAACCAGGCTCACCAATAACCCAATAATTCAAAAGAAAATTATAAAAAAAAAAGCATTAAAATGACAAACAAATTTTGTCAGATAGTTGCTGATGCAGCTTAAGAGAAGCCCAATTGATTGCACTTCAATGCACTTGGTTGGCTTCTTCAACTTCTTTAATAAATGCATCAAGCTTTTGTTGGTAATTGGTGAAGGCTTGAAGACTGTCTTGAATGCTCTTGCAGTGCTCTCTTGCTCATAAAGTAGCTTGGATATTCAATTTAGCATTTACTCATCATCTCTTGTTTAAAGTAGTTCAAATCCCTCAAATATATAGTCTTGTACTCTTCTCAGATTATTTTAGTCATTGTAGACCATTGAGATATGATATTTTACTGTTAGAGCACTTTTTGGATTCAAATTTCAAGTTCTGGAATTAGACGTTATAAGCCTGAAATCGACTTTCTAGTCAGCTCGAATTACTCGAGTCAGCTCGGATCCTCAGAGTAGTTCTAGTTAAGTCGACTCTCTTCAATCTAGTTGCTCGATTGCACAGTGTTCTGATTCCTCACTTGGTAATAGTCAGCTCGCCTTGATTCTAGTCAACTCGGATCCTCAAGTCATCAAAAATGTAGTCTGGAAGAGTTGGCTCTTTCTCTTTAGAGTCGGCTCGGTTGGCTATAGTTCTCAGAGCTCTTTTTCTGGACTTTGGAGGAGTTGGCTTGAATCTTTGCAGAGTCAGCTCAGATGTCTTATAGTACAAAGTAATCGGCTTGGAATCCCTTCGGGTTAGCTCGGTTGTCTTATTCAGAAAATCATCAACTGGACGAGTCGACTCGGGTCCCTTAGAGTCGGCTCGAATATCTGCATGCCAGAAATCTTTATGCATGTTATGTGCTAGAGTTGGCTCTCTTCTCTTCGAGTCAGCTCGGATGAAATCTTCAGTGAATTATCAGTTTTTCTCCAAAAATCATCCAGCAAGTTCTCAAAGTTTTAAGATGCCTTCAAACTCTTCTAACCATATTTCTAAGAAACTTTAAGCTTGAAACACATCTAGAAGTAACCCATTTTCATGATTTTTATCTAATTTTTTCTTTGGGTTCTTCTTTACATGAATCACTTACAACATAACTCATTTCAAAACTAAGAATGTAGGAGTTAAAATTAAATAATGAAATCATCCTACAAAAACTTGTAAAACACTTGAAGAGTTGTTAGTAAAAAATGCATGCTCCAATGTTTGGTTATCAGCAAAATCACTTATGGGTCAACACACGCCATTAATGATTCTTCTTTGCAGGATCCGAAGGTGTATTTAGTCTAGGATGGTATCTTCCTTGCCTTCTAATCAGTAATGAGAAGCTTCTACTTTCAGGGGTGGAATAGTTCGTTCATCCAGTCACCAATCTTGAGAGTTGAAGAGTAATCCCAGCACAAAGGTTTAGTGGAAGTTCATTATTGGTACAAACCCCATTCCTTCCCTCTAAGGTCTAAAATTTTGAATAGAATTGTCCTAACCAGATGATTTCTTAATCATGAAGGTTCTTTCTTTCTTTACTTAGATCGGAGTTGCACTGCGGGATACTTAATACTTCTACATTAGTCTTCTTTAGTGCATGATTGTTGACCTCTGGAATGATTTTGATGATCACAAAATATTGGAGCATGTATTTGATACTAACTCTTTTCAATCACTTGAGTAGTTTTGCAAGAAATTGATTACCTTTTGTTTAAAATGGTTTTCAAACTGATTGAAAAGTAATTCAATTGTATATAAGGTTTTATAAACTTGAACTTGTAAAAGCCCTAGTTTTATCAATCTTGTAATCTTGTAAAATGGGCTGAAAAATTATAAAATTATAGAGTATGTAGATTAGCTTCTATTTGATTCAATGTTGAAGATTTTGGAGAAGCTTGAAGCATTTTTTTGAAGATCTTCAAGAGCTAACTCTTGGATTAAGAGCTGACTCATGGTGGCACATCACGGAGGAAGTTTCAATGTTTCAGTACCAAGAGCCGACTCCTGCCCCAAGAGCCGACTCTTCCAGAGTTATGCATTTTGAAGGTCTGAGATCTCGAGCCGACTCTGCCCTAAAGAGCTGACTCTAGGTATTCATGGTTTTGACTTGACTGAAGGCAAGAGCCGACTCTAGCCATAAGAGCCGGCTCCCATAGAAAATTATTTTGGGCTATCTGAGACTTCGAGCCAACTCCTGGAACTCGAGTCGACTCGTGGTGCCATTTTCTGCACTTCAACAGATAGTTGCTGAAGTTGAAATTTGAATTCCATTTCATCTTCAATAGCTATTTCACCAATCCCAAGGCCCTAGAACGTCCATATCTCTTGGAAAACTATAAAAGGGATGGTTTTTGAAGGATTAAACAATTATTAAAGCATTATTGTAGAATTATCTTGAGAAATCAAAGAGCTTTCAAGTCATTCAACTACCTACCTCAAAGAGCATTCAAGTTGGATTCAAAGCTTCACCAACTCTACTCCATCATTGAATCCACTCATTGAAGAAGCAAGGAAGTAGCTTGAAGAGCATTAAAAAGCATTCAAGGCTTGACTTCATCTTGATCTACATCGGCAACATCTAAACAAACTTGGTTTGTTGTAGTTGCTTGTTTATTATTTCCTTATCTTTGTTTACTCTCTAAGAACAGTAAGGGGCTATGTCTTAAGAGAGGGTTGAAGGTTTTTAGGTGAACCTTGTAAAACCTAAATTGGGTTCTTGGTGATCCCGGTCTAAAACCAAGTATTAGGGTTTTCTTTTGTGATCTCGTTTAAAACCAAAGGGAGTTAGGGTTTCTTTGGTAATCCTGATAAAACCAAAGTGTATAGGTTTGGATTATAAGCCTGGTAAAATATCTGACTATATTCCAGTTGGAGGATATAGTGGAAATTCTAAGTGGTGCTTGGGTAGTGGACGTAGGAGTCGGTTGCTCCGAACCACTCTATTTCCTTATGTTTGTGATTGTGTTCTTATTGTTCTATTGTTTTTACTTATTATTTCCACATTGCATATTGCACCACAACACAAAAGAATTTCAAAGTGCACATAATTGTGAAATATTTTTTAAATCCTAATTCACCCCCCTCTTGGGAAGCCACCTGGGCAACAATGTCATTACTCCATTATGGATAAATCTTGATCATATGTTTAAAAGTTTTATTTAGTTCAATTTCTTACTCTCTTTATGTTATATTTCCTTGTTCATCCTGCATCATTCTTGGTATCAGAGCCAGGTTGATTAGGACATGTTAGGGCATAGTGCTGAAATTTTTGCATATGCTGAGATTTCTGCACATAGGGCTTAAATCATTGCATGTAGATTTGATCTGAAAGTTCTTTCATACCTTTCTAGATCTTAGTTCAATTTTTCATCCAACAAAAATTAATTGCTAGATTAACCCAGGTCTGAAATTCTTTCATAGATTTTCAGGTCTGAATTTTAAAATTTAGTTTTCATTTAATACCCCAAAGTCTAAGGATTCATGCCTCCGAGCAAGAATATGAAAGTATACTATCACGACCCATGGCAGTAATAAGCTATGGCTGGATGTGAAAATTCCTGTGATGAAAGGGTCGTTGTACTAATTGCATGCTTGCATGTTTATTTTTAATTTTGTTAATGCTTCATTGTGTGAATCTTTCATTAGTACAACATAGCTTTCTTTTTCCTTCTCTGGGACATTTTCAAATTTGAATTCTCCTGGAATTTAAATTGAAAATTCAGATTTGAAATTTAAATTTGAAATTTAAAATAAGAAATTTCAATTTTGAAATGCATGATTATCTTAGTTAAATACAAGTTAACTCCTTGATTGTTGGTTAGTTAAGAACATTGTTTGTGCATTCATATTAAAACTACTTAAGGGCAATGCTATCATAAGATAAGGGAAGGATTTCATCACCTTTTCTTGGCCCAAAAATAACCCCCTCATCTTGCATCGAACCCAAGCCTTAAATAAAATTGAGTAGAAACCTAATTAGAACTAGGGACACCAATAAGTCAAGCTCAAGTAGTTTGTTGAGGCTAGTGTGAATCAATTCTTTACTTACTTCTAAAGATTGGTGTCTAAGGCTAGGGGTTAAATGGCAAACGCCTTAAGCAGACTTGTGGTTTTTAATTAGGACCCTGCGAGAGCAAGGGGAGTCTCCTACAATCCCACCTCTTACTTGGCTAGTTGAAAGAGTAATTATAGTCTTGATCCATACTTAGTTAATTCATACTACATTAAACTTCTAGATCTAGCAAACCCTATTACGAGTCTATTGTTTTACATGACTACTAGATCAGGGACTCCATACCAACACCACCAAACTCAATCCAGTGTCACCATGGATACAAATCTAGAAATCCTATTAAGAACTATGATTGAGCAGTTCAAACAATTAAACAATAGGTTTGATCAAATGGAGGAAAGGATAGGGACCCTCGAAGAAACCCTATGACCCCTACCGAACAACTATCACCTAGACCAACCCCATTCATACTAGAACCCATCACCATGAACCCACCCCTGAACCTGATCATAGATGGCCACACCATGACTTTGCTGAGTCAGAAGAAAGAGCCCTTAGGTGCATTCAACTTGATGCACCCACCTTTGATGGGAACCTAGATCCTAAGGTGTATATAGATTGGGAGAGTGACATGGATCAGTATTTTGAGTGGTATAAGATGTCAAAAGAGAGGAAATTCAAGTTTGCTAAGTTGAAGTTAGTCCGACAAGTTAGGTTGTATTGGGGTAATGTTGAGTGATTATGTCGTCAAGGAGGAGACATACCCATAGCTACATGGAGAGTCATGAAGATTAAGCTTAGATAAAAGTACCTACCCATGTCCTATGAGCAAAGACTATTAGACCAATAGCAAAGGTTGAGCCAAGGGAATAGAACTGTGTATGAGTACAACACCAAATTTGATTAATTTGTCATGCGATGTATCATAGTAGAGTCTGAGGTCGTGACCCTGTCTAGATTTCAAGTTGGCCTATGACAAGAGATTCAAAGAAAACTATTTTTGAGAGAAGTCCATGACCTAGAACAGGCCTACCAAATTGCTAGGAATTTTGAGAGATTTCAGAGGGGACCCATAATTCTATGACCTGAAACTAATAGATTGGTACCCCTGGACCTACGCCAAGTTTTAGTCAAGTCCCTTCAAACCGGTCAACCCCTTCTAACCCTTTAGCTCGCAAGGGTGATAGAGGTAAGGGCCATGAAGTTCAAAGGATTGATAACAATGACATTCATTGCTTTAGGTGTCATAAGGTTGGCCACTATGCTAGCCAGTGCCCTACTAGAGCCCTACACATAGGAGAAGTTGAGGAAGAAGACCCTGAATCTATAGAAGCTTGTGAGGAAGAAGTATATGAAGCTAGGATGAACTTAGTTGATGAGTATAAAGGAGATGAAGAAATCATTGACTCTTCAAAATTTTTGGGAGTTGTTAGATGTATCCTGATCCAGACCAAGGAGCAAGAGTATTGGCATAGGACCAACATCCTACAAACTTTTGTTATGATAGAGAAAAAAGTCTACAAGATCATCATAGATAGTGGAAGCTGTGTCAATGCCATTTCAACCAGTGCTATAAAAACTTATGTTTACCCATTGTTCCTCATCCCAATCCATATAAGGTATCTTGGATAGATTCGACCTCAATTCCCATCAAGTTTAGATGCCAAGTTATAATCCAGATCTAGTCATATTAGGAGAAGGTTTGGTGTGATGTTCTTCCTATAGGGGTTAGTAGTATCATCCTAGGCCAACCATGGTTGTATGATCATGATGCTATATTATATGGTCGTTCAAATTCTTGTTCCTTTACTCATAATGGAAAGAAGATTGTAATTAAATCATCACCACCTAAGGACAACATTAAGAGAGGGTCTAGTAATCTGAAGGACAAGAAGCAAGGGATGAATTTGATTAGTGCTAAAGAATTAGAACATGAATTTAACAAAGGTTCACCCATTTGGATTTTGACTACTAAGGAAGCCCAAGACCCATCCCAGAAAGAACACCCTTAGGAAGTAGAAGAGTTTTGAAAGAATTTCAAGATATGTTTCCCGAGGACCTTCCTGATCACCTTCCACCTTTAAAGAATATCCAACATACCCTAGATTTAGTCCTAGGAGCCACCATACACAACCTCCCACATTATAGGTTGAATCCCGCTGAGCATCCTGAGTTGCAAAGACAAGTTGGGGAACTCCTTAAAAAGGGATTCATTAAGGAAAGCCTAAGCCCATGTGCAGTACCTGCCCTTTTGACCCCTAAGAATGAAGGCACATGGAGAATGTGTGTAAATAGTTTAGCCATTAATAAGATAACAGTCAAGTATCATTTTTCTATTCCCCGTTTAGATGACATGTTAGACATGATGACCAAAGCCACTATTTTCTCAGAGATTGACCTTAAGAGCGGCTATCACCAAGTTAAAATTAGACCTGGGGATGAATGGAAAATGGCTTTCAAAACTAAAGATAGCTTGTATGAATGGCTAGTGATGCCTTTTGGTCTTTCCAATGCCCCTAGCACCTTCATGAGGATTTTGACCCAAGTCCTACAATCATTCATTGGAAAGTTTGCTGTAGTGTACTTTGATGATATCCTGATATACAATTGGACTAAGGAAGACCATTTAGACCATCTCCACCAAGAATGCCAAGCCCTTAGGAAAGATAGCCTTTATACCAACATGAAGAAATATAGCTTCTTGACCAATTGAGTCATTTTTCTAGGTTTTGTCGTTACCCCAAAAGGAGTATCTGCTGACCCCGAAAAGATTAAATCCATAATTGAGTGGCCCGTACCCAAAAGCATACATAATATTCATAGTTTCCATGGCCTTGCCACCTTCTATAGGAGATTCATTTAAGGATTTAGTATGATTGCCGCACCCATTACCGATTACATTAGGAAGGAAACTTTTGAATGGACCAAAGCCATCGATAGAGCCTCCTAAAAATCAAAGAGAAAATTACCCAAGCACCCATTTTGAGATTACCTAGCTTTTCAAAGGTATTTGATGTTGCTTGTGATGCCTCTAGAGTAGGATTTGGACGAGTCCTGAGTCAGGAAAATCACCCTTTGGCATTTTTCAGTGAAAAGTTGAAGGAGGCCAAACTTAGATATTCAACATATGATAAGGAATTATATGCAGTAGTACAAGCCTTGAGGTATTGGAGACATTATCTTTTGCCGCAAGAGTTCGTACTTTATTCAGATCATGAAGTACTCCGATTCCTTAATTCTCAAAAGAAGTTGAACCCTAGGCACGGAAAGTGGGTAGAGTACATTCAGGCATACACCTTTGTATTGAAACATTATGCTAGCATCACAAATCATGTTGCTAATGCTCTTAGCCGTCGGTCCATGCTTTTGACCTCTGTGAGCACTGAAGTCATAGGATTTGAGAGACTAAAAAAGGAATATGCGAATTGTCCTAACATTAGTGAAATTTTTCAATCATGCATCAAGGACCATCTAGCTTGTATAATGACTATACCCTTCATGATGGATTCCTTTTCAAAAAGGATAGGTTGTGCATCCCTCGAACCTCTCTTAGAGAATTTTTAATTCGAGAAATCCATGCTGGAGGCTTAGCTGGCCATTTTGGTAGGAACAAAACCATATTAGCTGTTGAAGACCAATTCTTTTGGCTAGGCCTCAAGAGAAACGCTGCCCAAGTTGTAGCCCGATGTCAAACCTATGATGTTGCTAAATAGCAAAGACAAAACATTGGTCTATACACACCTTTATGAGTACCAGACTGTCCATGGCAAGACCTTAGTATGGATTTTGTATTAGGATTACCAAAGACCAGGAGAAAACATGATTCTATCTATGTTGTGGTTGATCAATTCTCTAAGATGGCACACTTCATACCTTGTTCCCAGACTTACGATGCTTCTAGAGTAGCTAAGCCTTTTCTAAATAAAGTGGTTAGGCTACATGGGTTACCCAAAACCATTGTGTCAGATAGAAATGTTAGGTTTACTAGCTATTTCAGGAAGACCCTTTGGCATATGCTAGGAACCAAACTCAAATTTTCTACTGCCTACCATCCTTAAACTTATGGCTAGACTAAAGTTGTCAATTGAAGTCTAAGAAACATGTTAAGATACCTAGTTGGTGAAAGTATGGAAAATTGGGATCTATTGTTATCTCGTGCCAAATTTGCTTATAATAGCTCAGTCAATAGGTCCATTCGGAAGAACCCATTTGAGATTATCCATTGATACAAACCAAAGAAACCCATAGACCTTATTCCTCTACCCATGCATGAATGAGTTTCTGAATCTGTTGAGTGGTGTGGACACCAGAGCCAGAAGAAAATGATAGGTCGAACCCACATCCTTGTGGATCACCTATGAATGAAGCCCTAAGCCCAAATCCCAGATCACTTGTAAATAGTTATTTTAAATTTTGTTATTTTATCTTACTTGAGTTTAGCCCTAAATCCCAAAATTGAGTCCCTGTAAAAACCCTTGGATCCAAAATTGAGTTTATGAAAAAACCCCCAATTTCAGTTGAGTGATAAATTCTATTATAATGGTCTAGTGTTAGTTAGCCCTTTTATCAATTAGGGTCTTGTATATAAACCCTATTTATCAAGTTGTGTCTAACCCTATTCAAGCCCTTTTGGGCCAAACCCTATTTACTAGCTTAAGCCCTTTTATTTAGTTGGTTATGCCTTTTGATCTATTTGATCAAGTTGGGCTTTTAATTAATTAGTTGTTTGAGTCTTGTAATTGTTAGTTGAGTCCTGTAATACAAGGGGGGACCCAATTAAAGATCCCATGTGACACCATGTGCACCCAAGTCAAGACCCATGTGACTCCATGTGCAACCCAAGTCAAGCCATGTGCCACTCCATCTTGGACACCCAAGTCACTTGCCACATGTCATATTACTACCATGTCAAGCCACATCATCAGTCTATGTCACATGACACTTTTGTTTTGGACATCACTTGCCACCTCATTGGGACAACACCACATGCCATCTCACCTACCTTGGTCGGCCACATGGAGGATGAGTTGATGCCAATTTAAGAGGAGTAAAGTAAAAGGAGACCAAGCCATCTTAGCACCATTCCCTCCTCAATTTTGTTGCCAAATCCAAGAAGTCGGCCAAGAGTTCTTTCTCAGAAGGTCGCCCAAGTTGGAGAAGGTTCAAAGGAGTTTCCTACTTCAAGCTAATCAAGTTCAAGCAATCAACAAACTCTAAAGTTCCATATGAAAGAAAGCATTTGAATTTCAAAGAGGATGAGATGCCATATTATCGCCCAATAAGAATTGGATTGCTGATTTTAAGAGGAGTAAGCCAGAAAGACTCCTCACTTCATTGCCCAAACTTCAACGCATTGTCGCCCATCTCATAATCCAAGTTATCGCCCATTATGGATGAAGCCAAGGATAGCTTAAGATCAGCCCAAAGACAAGAGTCTAAGACACCCAAGAGGAGATTCCAAGGAGTTGTTGCATAAGGAAAACCAATGCCAGTCTTTGTAACCCTTACGTTACTAGTTTATGGTCTATAAATACCCCATCAATGCCCCTTGTATTTCTTATTCTATATATTCATCAAAAAAAGAGATATTTTGTCAAAATTTATTTACTGTGTGCATCGCGGGGTTGAGGTCCTTCCTTTGTTCTTCGAAACATCGCAGGGTGTGAGGCCCTACATATTTAACAATCAGAAAAACCTAGCCGCCATCTTCTATCCCTTCCCTTCCTCCTTTTCCATCTTCTTTTTTTTCTTGCTACAACCATCCAATTTGAGTTTCTTTTGAGTGATTGCAGGTGATTGAGGATTCGAAGTTAGGGTGTTCTTGCCTTGGAACCAACATCGTGGAAGTTCGAAGCCCGAAGATCGACCTTCTTGAAGCCCTGCCACAAGTTCCTTAAGAGTCCAGCCGGATCCATAATCAGAGTGCATAAGGTCATCATTGGAAAACTCAAACCATTCCAAACTCTTTATTTTCTAATCCTTTGAGAAGGAGGACCCAAGTTTATAGTGGTTTCTTAGCCACCAAATCTTGTTTCCTAGTTTACTTGTTAGATCTACTTTGCGGGTTACAACTAGTTGACTAGTTTTGCTTGATTATTTACTTTGAGTCTTTAAATCTAAAAATTCTAAAAAAATTGATCTTTGTTAATCACTATTAATTAGTTTAATAATTAGTAGATTAATTTTTGCATATTGTCCCACATCACTGAGTCATATGCACAACATATTAGAGATTTACATAAAGAAATCTATAAGAAAATTCAATTGAGCAATGAAAACTATAGGCATATGGCAAACTCACATAAGAAAGTCAAAGAGTTCACTGAAGGAGACTATGTTATGATAAGGCTTAGACCTGAATGATTCCTACAAGGAACCATGAAAAAGTTGCATGCCCGCAGTTTAAGTCCGTTTAAAATTATAAAGAAAATTGGACCCAATGTATATGTGCTAGAATTACCATCTGATTTAGGTATCAGCTCGACTTTCAATGTTTTAGACCTAGTAGAGTATAAGGAGCCAATAATGATACCTAGTGAGTCTTTTGGGCCTGAGCCTATTTTTGAGAGTGAGCCTACCCCTGAGTGTCCACCAGCAACTTTACGAGTACAGTGAGATAAGATTGATCGTATTCTGGATGACCAAGCTATCACTACCTAGAATAAAGGTTATCAACGCTACTTTGTTTGTTGGTAAGGTCGACCTGAATCCGAAGACTCATGGGTCACTCGAGAGGATCTGCAAAGAATCAACCCAAACTTAGTAGAATATTACTAGAGTCAAGTAGACCTATGCTCAACAGGGTCGAGTTCTTCCCACCGCAGGAGAGTTGGTGTGGACACCAGGATTAGAAAAAGACTTCAATCAAAACAAGTCAACACCAGCTCCTTATGGATTGCGAATGAATAAGTCAGTTGAAATTTCAATCTTGTTAATTTCAATTTCAAGTCATAAGTCCTATAATAAGAGTCAAGTCATTTTCAATTTTAGTCATGAATTTTGTTAAGTCAATTAAAGTCAAGATTGAGTTGTAATGAGTCTTCCAAGTCAAGTCCAATATCCATATAGTCAAGGGAGCAATACATATGGACCATTGGATGGAGTAAAGTCAAGATCAAGCCACATGATCAAGGCACCTCATCCAAGAAAGAAGGACCCCACTACCACCTCATCTCCATGGCAACTAAGCATGCCACATCATCCTCCTCACCACCTAGCTTGGGAGGATTTCAAATTCAAATTGGATGCCATTTTTTCTCCAACAAGAAACCACTCCAAATTTGCGCCCAAGCATGAAGCATTTCAAATTTGATTTCAAGAAGGGATGCCCACTTTATCACCTCTCCTTGTGGATGTAATCTCTCATTTGGTTAGGGAGTTGTTGGGGCTTGAATGTTTATAAAAACCCTTCACTACTCCTCTTGTAATCATGTTTGAATGAATGAAGATTTTAGAGTTCCTTTCTTCCATTGCAATTCTCTTTACTTTGCCACTCCCTGAGGGAGAAGGGTGTGAGTTCCAACCAATAGTCTTGCTTCAAAAAAGTCTCCATCAACCAGGATCTTCCAACCTCCAAGAATCTCCACCAATTTTCCCTTCCCTTCTTACTCTCAATTGTTTTGCATTGTTTACTTCCACCTCTTCCATGCCATTAATGATTCTTCCTTGTAGGATCCCAAGGTGTATCCAGTCTAGGATGGCATCTTCCTTGCCTTCTAATCAGTAGTGAGAAGCTTCTACTTTCAGGGGTAGAATAGTTCATTCATCCAGTTGCCGATCTTGAGAGTTGAAGAGTGATCCCTGCACAAAGGTTTAGTGGAAGTTTATTGTTGGTACAAACCCCAATCCTTCCCTTTAAGGTCTGAAATTTTGAATAGAATTTATCTTAATCAGATGATTTCTTAATCACGAAGGTCCTTTCTTTCTTTACTTAGATTAGAGTTGCACTACAGGATACTTAGTACTTCTACATTAGTCTTCTTTAGTGCATGTCATTACTCCATTATGTCTAAATCTTGATCATATGTTTAGAAGTTTTATTTAGTTCAATTGCGTACTCTCTTTATGTTATATTCCCATGTTCATCCTGCATCAAAGCCGATCATAGGTTCGTAGTCCACCTTGGTAACGATGGTTGACTTCTTCTTAGGTGCCGATCTACCATGGATCTATCATTTGGTATTATGGTCATCCGAGTGCTCTCGACTTGTGCTGATCATGGGTTGGTCATTTGGGATCGACGAGCATTGATAGCCTGAGGGCCCTGACCAAGCGCAACCCAGTCACTTAGAACCAGTGGGTGTTGATCACCTGATTGCTCTGACCGAGCACTACTCAGTCACTTGGAGCTAGGGGCTTGATTACCTAAGGATTTTGACCGAGCACTACTTGAGCATTTGGAGATGGTGGGCCCTGTGCTAGCCTTTGGGCTTCGACCTTGCACCACTCAATCACCTGGAGCCTTGTAGGTATTAATCACCTCAGGACTTTGACTGAGTGCTACTCAGTTACTTCGAGAGATGTGGGCTTTGATCACCTGAAATCTCTGACCGAGTACTACTCAATCACTTGGCACCATATAGGTATTGATTGCTTGAGGGCTCTAACCGAGTGCTACTCGATCACTTAGAGCTAGTAGGCGCTATGTTAGCCTGAGGGCATTGATTGAGTGCTACTTGATCACTTGGAGCTAATGGGCATTGATCACCTAAGTGCTCTAATCGAGCACTACTAGGTCACTTGGAGCCAATGGACACTAATCACCTAAGGGATCTGATATAACAGTACTCAATCATAGAGCTAATGGATATTGTCACCTGAGAATTCTAACAAAGTGTTACCTGATTACTTGGAGTCAGTGGGCATTGATTACCTGAGGGCTCTCATCGAGCACTAGTCGATCACTTGGGGCCAGTGGACATTGATCGCTTAAGGACTTCGACTGTGCACTACTCGATCACTTAGAGCTAGTGGGATTGATCGCCAAGGGCTCTAACCAAGTACTACTTGGTCACTTAGAGCTAGTGGGTGCTAATCATTTAAGTGCTCTGATTGAGCACTACTCGATCACTTGGAACCAGTGGATGTTGATCACTTAAGGGCTCTAACCAAGTGCTACTCGGTCACTTGGATCCAGTGGGCACTATGTTGGCCTTGGAGCTCTGACCGAGTGCTACTCAATCACTTGGAGCCAATAGGTATTGATTGCTTGAGGGCTCTGACCAAGTGCTACTCGGTCACATGGAGCCATAGACATTGATTGCTTAACGGCTCTAATTGAGCACTACTCGATTACTTAGAGCTAGTGGGCACTGATTGCCTGAGGGTTTAGATCAAGCATACTCGATCACTTAGAGGTTGTGGATGCTGATCAC
Source organism: Areca catechu (assembly GCA_021397845.1). Taxonomy (NCBI): domain Eukaryota; kingdom Viridiplantae; phylum Streptophyta; class Magnoliopsida; order Arecales; family Arecaceae; genus Areca; species Areca catechu. Next base: position 128,185,998 of record CM038052.1, on the reverse strand, counting down.
TTGAGGGCTCTGATCGAGCACTACTCAATCACATAGAGACAGTGGATGTTGATCATTTGAGGGCTATGACCAAGTACTACACGATCACTTAGAGCAGTGCCTAAGGACTCTAATTGAGTGTTACTCGATCACTTAGAGCCAATAGGCACTGATCACTTGAGGGCTCTAACCAAGTGCTACTCGATCACTTGGAGCCAGTAGGTGCTATGTTGGCCTTGGGGCTCTGAATAAGCACTACTCAATCACTTGGAGCTAGTGGGTATTGATCACTTGAGGGCTCTAACCAAGCACTACTCGGTCACTTGGAGGTAATGGATATTAATCACTTGAGGGCTCTGACCGAGCACTACTCGATCAGTTGGACCTAATTGGTGTTGATCACCTAAGGGCTCTGACAGAGAGCTACTCAGTCATTTAGAGCCAATGAGCATTGATTGCCTGAAAGCTCTGACTAAGTGATACTTGGTTACTTAGAGCCAATGAACATTAATCGCGTAAGGGCTCTGATCGATAGCTACTTGATCACTTAGAACTAGTGGGCCTTGATCATTAAGAGCTCTAATTGAGCACTACTCAGTCACTTGGAGCTAGTGGGCACTGATCACTTGAGGGCTCTGATTGAGCACTACTCGATCACTTAGAACCAGTGGAAACTGATCACTTGAGTACTTTGATTGAGTAGCGCTGATCACCAGTGGGTGCTATGTTGGCCTTAAGGCTCTAACTGAGCACTACTTAATCACTTGGAGCTAGTGGGCACTAATCACCTGAGGTTTCTGACAGAGTAACTGACATTTAAGGACTCTGACTGTAAGGGCTCTGACTGAGTAACTGATCACTAAGGGGCTATTGGATGACTGTAAGGGCTTTGGCTGAGTCACTTGGGGCTAGTGGATGCTGATCACTTGAGGGCTCTGATTGAGTGCTACTCAATCACTTGAAGTTAATAGGTGTTGATTGCTTGAGGGCTTTAAATGTCCACTACTTGGTCACTTTGAGTTGGTGGATGTTGATTGCCTGAGGGCTCTGACCGAGCACTACTGGATCACTTGTATACAATGGACATTAATCACTTGAGGGCTTTAATTGAGTGCTTGTTGCCTAGGTGGCTTTTTCCCAAGAGGGGGTGAATTGGGAATTACAAAATTTTTGCAAGTATGTGCACAAGTAATTCCTTTTAGTGGTTAGGTGCTGTGTTAATCAGAGAATAAATGCAGAAGCTAAAAGGTAAATCAAACACAACACAAACAAAGCATGTTTATAGTGGTTCGGAGCAACCTAGCTCCTACGTCCACTACCCAAGTTCACCACTCGGGATTTCTACTATATCCCCCAAACCGGATTACAATCGGATTATTTTAAAGGCTCACAATCCCAACCTCTACACTTTGGTTTTTAAAAATGGGCTCACCAAAGAAACCCAAACTAGGTTTTCACAGGCTCACCTAGAACCTCTACACTTTGGTTTTAAATAGGCTCACGAAAGAAACCTCTACACTTTGATTTTTACAGGCTCACCAAAGAAACCTATTTGGTTTTTAAAACTGGGCTCACCAATAACCCAGATATTCTAAAAAATAGAATAAAGAAGCAACAATAAAGACAAACTCTGTTGACTGGGTGGTTGCCAATGTAGCTCGAGTGAAGATCCACTAAATGCTCTTCAATGCACTTCAATGGCTTCCTTGCTTTCCTCAAAAGATGCTTCAAGCTTCTGGTAAGAGTTGTTGCAGGCTTGAATGCAGACTTTAAAGCTCAAGTGCTCTCTTTTCTTCTCACTTCAATAAGTGTTCAATAAATGCCCAATAATTCATTAGTCTCTTCAAAGATGTTCTCATACCTTATTTATAGAGGCTTCAACTGCCTTCCCTTGATTTTGAACGTTGTAGACCATTGGGAGGTGACAGGTTACCGTTAAAGCACTTTTGGAATTCAAAAATTGAGAACTAGAACTAGCCGTTGGAAGTGACCCCATCATTCCAGTCGGCTCGGACAATCTTCGAGTCAGCTGGGATCAAGTTCGGGTCGACTGGGCTGAATGCCAGTCAGCTAGCCTCCACAGTTGAGAAAATACCTTACTCTGGATGAGTCGGCTAGGTTGGAATCCAGTCGGCTCGGATCTCAGAGGCTCTTTGACCATTCTCAACCAAGTTTTGGACGAGTCAGCTGGGCTGAATTCCAGTCGGCTCGGATCCCTGAGAATCTTAGAACATTCTCAACCATGTTCTGGATGAGTCGGCTGGGCCTTGGTGCCAGTCGACTAGATCTGTGTGCCAGAGAACTTCTTTCCTGTGTCAGTGCCAGAGTTGGCTGGGTCCTCCATCCAGTCAGCTCAAAATTGGTTCTTCAGCTAGATCAAACTCTATCTTCCATAACACTTGTCCCATGCTTTGAAGACTTCTTTCAATGACTTCTTACAATAAATTCAAGAAAAATTGAAGCTTGAAAACTGCTAGAAGTAACCCTTAAACTTGATTTGCATAGGAATCTTTTGTAGGGTTCTTCTTTACAAGATTCTAAACACTTTAGAACTCAACACAAAGCAATAAAGATTGTAGGATTTAGAAAGTGTGTCAATGTGTTGTCCTACAAAAACTTGTCAATCATTTGAAGAGTTGTAAGATAACCAAATGTATGCTCCAATATTTTGTTATCATCAAAATCACTTTAGGGGTCAACAGTGCTACTTGGTAAATTAAAGCTAGTGAGTACTGATTGCCTAAGGACTCTGATCGAGCACTACTTGTCACTTAGAGCCAATAGGCATTGTGTTAGCCTTGAGCTCTGACCAAGTACTTCTCGGTCATTTGGATCCAATGGGCATTGATTGCCTGAGGGCTTTGATTGAGAGCTACTTGGTAACTTGGTACCAATGGTTGTTGATTGCTTGAGGGCTCTCACCGAGCACTACTTGATTACTTGAAGCTGGTGGGTGCTGTGTTGACCTTGAAGCTCTGATCGAGTGTGACTCAATCACTTAGAGCCATTGGGCATTGACTGCTTGAGGGCTCTAACTGAGTGCTACTTGGTCATATGGAGATAGTGGGCGTTAATCGCCCGAGAGCTCTAATCGAGCACTACTTAGTCACTTAGAGCTAGTGAGTGCTGATCACCTGAGGGCTCTAACTGAATGCTACTCGATCAGTTGGAGCCAATGGGCACTGATCACTTAAGGGCTTTGATCAAGCGCTACTCAGTCATTTGGAGCTAGTTGGACATTGATTGCCTAAGGACTCTAACTAAGCACTACTCAATCACTTAGAGTTAGTGGGCATTGATCACCTGAGCGCCCTGACCAAGTACTACTCGATCACTGGAGCCAATATGGTACAGGCACCAAAGTTAAAAGAAGACTTCAATCAAACCAGGTCAACACCAATTCCTTTTGGATTGCAAATTGAGTTCCAACCTTGTTAACTTGTTCCTAGTCTGAGTCTTGTATCTAGCCTTGTACCTAATCTATGTTTTAAGTTTCCTTGAGTCATGAATTTTATGTTTTGAGTCTTGTTAAGTCTTAGGTCAAATTGAGTTGTAAGAGTCAAATGTACTTAAGTCCAAATTGAGTCGTAATTTTCTTTTAAGCTTGAGTCAAGTCCAACCAAGGGTGCATACAATTGGACCAAGGGTTGAACCAAAGCCACATCAAGTAAATCATCAAGTCAAGGGCACATGAAATATGAGCCATTGGATGGAATGAAGCTTTGATTGAAGCCACCTCACCAAGGCACCTTATTCAAGAAGTGGGTCCCATTTAGCACATCATCTCCTCGCCAAATAGGACTGCCATGTCAATGCCACTCACCCTCCATGCCACCTAAGCTTGGGAGGGAAGAGCACTTCAAAATTCAAATGGGGCGACCACCTTTTTCTCCATGAATCAAGCTATCTTTCACATTCAAAGGGGGCTACCACCAAGTTCTCCAAGAATCAAGCAACCTTCTACACTCATGATGATTGAAGCCATCCTTGTATTTTGCTTGTTTGCATAATTTCCTCCATGTAAATTGGAGTTTCAAAATGCTTGGGAGGTCTACAAATACCTCTCCAAATCCTTTTGTAATGGTTCATGTTTTAATGAATGAAAACCAAGAATTCTCTTATCTTCCATTTGTGTTTCAAATGCCATCCATGAGGGATTGAGTGAGAGGCTCAAGAAAGTTATGTAGTCTTCAAATTCTAGCCAAGGATCTTCTTCCATGGATGCCTACCACAACTCCAATATCAGCCAGCCACACTCCACCTAGATCACCAACAATTCTCTACACCCTCCCTTCCATTATATTTATTCCATACTACCTTCCATCTTCTCCACAATACTAATGGTTGTTCTTGCAAGATCCTAAGAAATATCCAGTTTAGGATGAAGTCCTCCTTGCCTTCTACTCTACAATAGGAGCCTCTACTTCAAAGGGGTGGTTTAGCTTGATCAGTCAGTCGCTAGTCTTGAGCGTTCCTGTAGTGAGCTTATTGCAAAGATAGTGAAAGTTTATTATTGGTAGTCAAACCCTATCCTTCCCTATTGTTTGAACTTATGAATAGGGTATAGTCCTAATTAGATGGTTTATCTAGCCACTTAGGTCCTTGTTTCTCAGCTTAATCCAGATTTGCACTGTGAAGCATATGAGCCTTCTAGTTTAGTCTTGTTTAGTGCATCTAAATAACTCAACTATGATTGAAATTTGATCATATGTTTTAGAGTTTTAATTAGCTTAATTTCTTTAGTCATTCATGCCATATTTCACATAAATATGCCGCATCATAATTGGTATCAGAGCATGGTTGCATTGGTAGCATAGTCTTCATACTTGCTATGTATTTTTTCCTTTTAAATCCAATCCGGATCTAAGATTCATGCCTTCTGAGTGGGTGTACACCAGTACACTATCACGACCAATGGGAATAATAAGCCATAGCCAGACATGAATCATTAGGTTGAAGTTTTGGTATTTGAATTCCCTTGCATGTTTAATTTCTATTTGCTGATTTCTTTGTTAGGGACTGAAACTTAGGACTGTTTCCCCATCAAGCTTTCACTATTTTATCCTGATTTTTGCATCAGTTAATCTCCACTTAATCCACTATTTACTGTAGTTTTTTGAGATTTTTACTGATTCAAAGACAGAGTGATATCTGCCTAGGAAAACAACCCTAACTAAGTTTCTACTTACTAAATTTGCAGTGATAGTCTGAACTTAACTCTGATTCACTAGTCAATCTCTGATGTTTTCATCTGACTTTTTCAGTGTTTATTCTTTGATTAGTCCTCTTAATTTCTGTTATTTTTGTATGATTTTTTAAGTTAAAAAAAAACAAAAAAAATCTATAAACAAAATAGGCCTACTGAAAATTCTGTATGTGTTGTTGGGCTGAAACTAAAATCACTTACAAACACCCCAATCCCAAGCCATTTTGTTTGATCATTAACCAACTAAAAATTAAATCTGTCACTTCATAAAGTACAAAAAGCAATTGTATTCATTTTAAACTACTTAAGGTTGTCAATATCATAAGATAAGGGAAGGAGGTCATTACCTTTCTTAGCCCATAAACAACCACCCACATTTTGCATCGAACCTAAAACTTTTAATAAAATTGAGTAGCAACTTAATTAGAATTAGAGACACCAACAAGTCAAGCTCAATTAGTGTGTTGAGACTAGTGTAAATCATTTCTTCATCTACTCCTGGAAAGTGGTGTCTAAGGCTAGGGGTCCAAAGGCAAATGCCTTAAAAGGATTTGTGGTTCTTTAATTGAGTCCTTGCGAAAGTGGGGGGGGCCTCCCATAATCCCACCTCTTACCTAGCCATTTGAAAGGGTATTTATAGTCTTGGTCTATACTAAGTCAATTCATATTACATTGGACTCCTAGGTCTAGCAAACCCTTGAGCGAATCTTTGTATTGAATGACTACTAGATCAGGAACTCCCTATCAACATTCACAAGACCAACCCAATTCTACCATGGATCCCAATCTAGATACTCTAATGAGAACTATGACCGAGTAGTTTTAGTAATTGAGCACTAGGTTTGATCAAATGGAAGAGAGGATAGGAACCCTTGAAGAGACTTGTTTGACCCCTACCGAGTGACAATCACCCAGATTGCCACCTGTCCATCCTATAGTCCAACACCAAGAATATACTCCTAACCCACATCCAAGGATAGTTCACCATGTTTATGTTAACCAGGATGAGAGAGTCCTTAAAAACATTCATATAGATGCACCCATATTTGACGGAAACTTGAACCCTAAGGTGTATATAGACTGGGAGGGTGATATGGACTAATATTTGATTGGTATGAAATGTCGGAAGATAGAAAATTTAAGTTTGCCAAACTTAGATTGGTCCGTCAGGCTTGATTGTATTGGGGTAATGTTGAGCGCATGAGTTGACAGAGGGGTGACAAACCTATAGCCACTTGGAGAGCTATGAAGGTGAAGCTTAGGGAGAAGTATTTGCCAATGTCCTATGAATAGAGACTCTTAGACCAATGGCAACGCTTAACTCAAGGGAATAAGACAATGTCCGAATATGTTGCCAAGTTTGATGAGTTCGTGATGAGATGCAACGTGGTTGAGTCTGAGGTAGCAACCTTGTCTAGGTTTAAAGTAGGTCTACATGAGGAGATCCAGAGAGAATAATTTTTGAGAGAAGTCTATGACCTAGACCAAGACTACCAAGTTGCTAGAGACTATGAGAGATTCCAGAGGAGACCATTATTTCGCCGACTTGAGCCCACTAGGATTAATCCTCCTAGAAATAGATCCATTCCAAACCCAAGTACAACCAATAGACCCAGTCCTGCTACTCCATTAGTTCGAAGAGAAGATAAAGGAAAAAGTCCTGAGGTTCGAAGAGAAGGAAATGTTCTTTATTTTAGGTGTCAAAAGATAGGTCACTACGCAAGCCAATTTCCCACTAGAGCATTACACATAGGAAAAGTAGAAGAAGAAGTTATTGAACCCATAGAAACTGTGAGGAGGAAGAAGAAGTATATGACACAGGTGTGAGTTTAGCTGATGAGTATGAAGGGGATGAAGAGATCATAGACTCATCAGAAATCTTAGGAGTTGTAAGATGTATCTTGACCTAGGCCAAAGAGCAAGAAGATTGGCATAGGACTAGTGTCCTACAAACCTTTATGAAGATAGGGGAAAAGGTTTGTAAGGTCATCTTAGATAGTGGTAGTTGCATCAATGCCATATTAACCAATACAATCAAGAACCTAGGATTATCCACTGTGCCCCATCCTAATCCATATAAGGTATTCTGGATAGATTCAACCTTAATTCCCATAAAATCTAGGTGCCAAGTCATAATCCAGTTCCAGTCATACCAAGAATAGGTTTGCTGTGATGTTCTTCCGATGGGTGTTAGTAGCATCATATTATGCCGACCATGGTTATATGATCATGATGCTATACTCTATGGTCATTCTAATTTATATTGTTTCACCCACAATGGAAAGAAGACATGATTCCGTCTACACGGTAGTTGATCGATTTCTAAGATGGCTCACTTCATTCCATGTTCTCAAACCCTAGATGCTTCTAAAATGGCCAAACTTTTTCATGACGAGATAGTTAGACTACATGGTTTATCCAAAACTATTGTATCAGATAGGGATGTTAGGTTCACTAGCTATTTTTGGAAGATCCTTTGGCATATGCTAGGAACCAAACTAAAATTCTCCACTACCTATCATCCTCAAACTGATGGCCAAACTGAAGTATTCAACCGGAGTCTAGGAAATCTACTGAGATGTCTAGTTGGTGACAGTACGGGTAATTGTGATCACTTACTCCCTCGTGCTGAATTTGCTTACAATAGCTCAGTCAATAGATCTACTAGAAAGAGTCCTTTTGAGTTGGTCCATGGTTACAAACCTAAGAAGCCCTTAGATCTTATCCCTTTACCCACACAAGCATAAATTTCTAAATCAGCTGAATCATATGCACAGCATATTAGGAATATACATAAAGAAATTAACAAAAAAACCCAATTAAGCAATGAAACCTATAGGCATATGGCAAATTCACATAGGAGAGTCAAAGAATTCACTGAAAGAGATTATGTTATGATAAGGCTTAGACCAGAATGGGTCCCACCAGGAACCATAAAAAAGTTGCATGCTCGCAGTGCAGGCTCATTTAAAGTTATAAAGAAAATAGGATCTAATGTATATGTGCTAGACTTACCATCTGATTTAGGTATCAGCTCGACTTTCAACATTTCAAACCTAGTAGAGTATAAGGAGCTAATAATGATACCTAGCGAGCCATTTAAGCCTGAGCTAGTTATTGAGAGTGAATCTATCCCTGAGTACCCACCAACAATTCTTCCAGAAAAGCAAGATAAGATTGAGCATATTCTGAATGACCAAGCTGTCACCACCTGGAATAAAGGTTACCAATGCTATTTAGTATGTTGGCAAGTTCGATCGAAATCCGAGGATTCATGGATCACTCGAGAGGATCTACAAAGAATCAACCCTGACTTATTAGAGTACTATCAGAGACAAACATATCCCTACTCGACAGGGTCGAGTTCTTCCCACCTCGGGAGAATTGGTGCGAGCACCAAAGTTAAAAGAAGACTTCAATCAAACCAAGTCAACACCAATTCCTTATGGATTGCAAATTGAGTTCCAACCTTGTTAACTTATTCCTAGTCTGAGTCTTGAGTCTAGCCCTGTTCGTAATCTAAGTTTTAAGTCTTCTTGAGTCATGAATTTTATGTTTTAAGTCTTATTAAGTCTTAGGTCAAATTGAGTTGTAAGAATCAAATGTACTTAAGTCCAAATTGAGTTGTAATTTTCTTTTGAGCTTCAGTCAAGTCCAACCAATGGAGCATACAATTGGACCAAGGGATGAACCAAAGCCACATCAAGTAAATATTCAAGTCAAGGGTGCATGGAATATGAGCCATTGGATGGAATGAAGCTTTGATTGAAGCCACCTCACCAAGGCACCTTATCCAAAAAGTTGGGTCCCATTTGCCACATCATCTCCTCGCCAACTAGGACTGCCATGTCAACGCCACATCACCCTCCACACCACCTAAGCTTAGGAGGGAAGAGCACTTCAAAATTCAAATGGGGCAACCACCTTTTTCTCCATAAATCAAGCTATCTTCCACATTCAAAGGGGTGGCCACCAAGTTCTCCAAGAATCAAGCAACTTTCTACACTCATGATGGTTGAAGCCATTTCTTGTATTTTTCTTGGTTGCATAATTTCCTCCATGTAAATAGGAGTTTCAAAATGCTTGGGAGGTCTACAAATACCTCTCCAAATCCTTTTGTAATGGTTCATGTTTTAATGAATGAAAACCAAGAATTCTCTTTTCCATTTGTGTTTGCAAATGCCATCCATGAGGGATTGAGTGAGAGGCTCAAGAAAGTTATTTAGTCTTCAAATTCCAAACAAGGATCTTCTTCCATGGACACCTACCACAACTCCAATATCAGTCGGCCACACTCCACCTAGATTACCAACAATTCTCTACTCCCTCCCTTCCATTATATATATTCCATACTACCTTCCATCTTATCCACAATATAAATGGTTGTTCTTGCAAAATCCTAAGGACTATCAAGTCCAGGATGAAGTCCTCCTTGACTTCTACTCTATAGTAGGAGCTTCTACTTCCAAGGGGTGGTTTAGCTTGATCAGTCAGTCACCAGTTATGAGTATTACTGTAGTGATCTTATTGCAAAGATAGTGAAAGTTAATTATTGGTAGTCGAATCCTATCCTTCCCTCTCAAGGTCGGAACTTATGAAAAGGGTATAGTCCTAATTAGATGGTTTATCTATCCACTTAGGTCCTTGTTTCTCAGCTTAATCCAAATTTGCACTGCGAAGCATATGAGCCTTCTAGTTTAGTCTTCTTTAGTGCATCCAAATAACTCAACTATGATTGAAATTTGATCATATGTTTTAAAGTTTTAATTAGCTTAATTTTTTTAGTCATTCATGCCATAGTTCACATAAATATGATGTATCACAATAGGCATTGATCCCCTAAGGACTCTGACTGAGCACTACTTGGTCACTTGAAGCGATCAGTCACTAGGAGATAGTGGGCAATGTATTGGCCTTGGGGCTCTGACCGAGTGCTACTCGATCTCTTAGGGATGATGGAAATTGATCACTGGAGGTCTCTAACTAGATACTACTTGGTCACTTGGAGCCAGTCATGTTGATCACCTGAGGGCTCTAACTGAGCACTACTTAATCCTTGGTGCAAGTGGGCACTGATTGCCTGAGGGCTCTAACTGACCACTACTCAGACACTTAAAGCTAGTGGATAACATTGAATGCATGAGGGCTCTAATCGAGCACTACTCGGTGCCTTGATTTCCTCATTCTTTGGGAATCCCTTTTTACTAAGAAGCACCACTTATTGTAATAATTGATTTTCAAGGAGGCTTAACCAGTCGTGCCCCAATCAAAAAAGGTCTATATACACCTTTCATGAGGACTCAATGGGAGAATCACCATCGCCCACCACCCCTTCCTAGTGATGTTCAATTTTTGAAAAGTTGACACTTACCGAGTCTCGATTGGGCATGTAGGCAATGGTCTCCCTATTAGACTTACTATAAAAGGATGATTGAGGGGCTTCGAGCTTCCACTATCTTTTCCCCACCAACATGCTACCCAAACTTCTTAAGAGTTGTTATGGTCGGTCCTTGGCATGTTGGGTTTTGATGGCATGGTAGAAGAATAGATTTCAAAAATTTTCATTTTGAAACTCCAAACAACTAGAAACCCTAAGCCCAAGATCCCTTATTCATTACAATTAACAAGTCATTCAAACAAGGTTTGGAAAAATACTTGGAATGCTAATTCCTTCTTCTTTCCACTAGGCACACAAGTGCATGCCCTCTAGAGGTGATCCACATAGGAATTGAACCTAGGAACCACTCCTTAGTAGGTTGCTTAATTCATTGGGACTCTTTTGATGGCCTTTCTTCCTTTGGCAGCCTCTCCTTCCTTAGACACTTGCCCTCCAGTAGAGCACTCTGAGCCCTCTCCAAAACCTTTCTTCACTCTCTTTATCACTTTCTAATTCTCTTCCTAAGCCCTTGTCTTAAAATGGTGGACTTGTCTTATGGCAAGACCTATGCCCTAACAAGGTAAGGAAGAGATAAGGAAGACAATGTGGCAGTGTAAAATTGTAAGAAAGAAAGAAAATCAAGTACCTTCGGCATAATCACTGAAGGCTTTAAATAGAAGATGAAGAGGTGCTAGATATGTCTTCTTTTCTGCCCTGGATAAGCCACTCAAAAGATCAAATAAAACTCTTCACAAAGAAGGAGACTTATGAGTGAATGTATACGGCTATTCATGCACCAAGAGAGACCTTTGCATCTCTTCACAATTCCAATGCATTTCCCATCTTGCCATGTAGCAATTGACCAGTCAATGAAAGACCATGGAATGTGAGACTCCAAGAGAAGTGTCGATCAACCAAGAAGCCTTCAAATAGAAGGACTTCTGGTTATGATTCTGCATGCCAAAGTGAAGAGTCGCAACTCTTCACTTTGTGCGCCATCCTTTCTCCATGCCATTTCACTTCTTTGACTGGTCAAAACATACCTGATATGGGTGTCATATGAAAGAGGGTTAAAAGAGCTTTATCACCTAAAAGGTGATTAATAAGCAGAAGGACTCTTGGTCCTTTTGCACCCCTTTAATTGCCGTATATCACATTTGGTGCCAAGAGTCCCTTGCCCTTGGGACTCTTGGTATTTGGTGCATAAGAGCTTTAATAATATCAGATAAAATCTAATAAAATCACCTCACTTAGGACTCAACCCAATCTAGGATTTCCTCAAATTGGTTAGCCCATCAAGCAACCTTATAGACCCAATTCATTTGGGTTAGGAGATAGGTTAGCCTATACATGCTATTATGTAATCTAGCTAACCAATTAAGATCCCATGACCCTAATAAAATACCTATTGACTTCCTAGGCTAATTTTTTAATGTGTGTGACCATTTGGGTTCCACATCTAGCTAGCAGTAGGTCTAGGTTCGAGCCAATTCGATCCAATCGAATCTGATTGACCTAATTAGGTCAAATTGGCCTGACCTATGTTGCCAATTCGAACCAGCTTTTGAATTGAGTCATGAATCTAATCGAATTGATTCATGAATCTAATCGAATTGATTCATGAAAATCTACAAGACATGATTCACATCTAGCAATGTGTCATGCCTACCCAGAAGATGTAGAATTTAGTAGAAAGAACCAAAATATCCTTCAATGGAAAGTTACCGTGCAATTCAATCTTTTGATCTCCTTTTATCCCGAATAAGTGATGGGTATGGGTAATTGTCAAACCCAAGAACTTAGTCATTTTGAATCTCATTTCGATAATGAAGACTTTATTGATGACTGATTAGAAAATACTTCTAATCTTATCCTGCTTTGATCAAAGACTCTCTAAGTCATCAATCGAAGAGATTACATATGGGATAATATTTTCTCTTACTAGGAATGATCGATTTCTTGTTGATCCACTCACATCTTTCATACACCTTCCACCATATCCGAGAACACCCCATTTATGAATCAATGTCATGAATGAGTATGATCCAAAACATGGTTTAGTATGCATAAGGAATCATGGTGATCTCAGGTCTAAAGATCACTTGCACAACTCCCACTATGAGAACTATCTCTTGACAAGTAGTAAGACTTCCATAAGATATTCTCAGTGCAGATCAGTTCAATGAACTCATATCCTAATAAGCATTCTTATCCTTGTATTAGTATCTCTATACAAGTGGCTGTGAGACCAACCACCCTCTCCAACGAGCATACATAGGACAAGCTAGTCTTTCCGGAAGTATCGATCCCAAATCGATGATCCAACGACTAGGAATATTTTAGATTAGGATTTATAGGAACTTAGGTCTCACCATTATGATCTTCATCATAACCCTAATTCTTTGCCCTAATCTACGGGGTTCATCATAATCTTTAAATAAGACACAGTAGTATGATTAAATAAAATACCTTTTATTAATACAGTAATGTCATACAGGAGTTGAAAGATTACAAAAATATCCTTACAATGATTTGCTTTTAGGACACTTTTCTTTCAATCTCTCACTTGCATTAAAGCCAATCACCCTTGTATTTTATACCCATACAATCTAAGTGACGATCAAACTGCTGCTGAGGTAGTGTTTTAGTGAATAGGTCTTCTATATTGTTCTTTGTACCAACTCGTTCGATGATAACATCTTGTCCTCTTATGATTTCCTGAACGAGGTGATAACATCTTAGGATGTGCTTGGACTTATAATGAGACCTTGGTTCCTTAGCTTATTCAGCAGCTCCAGTGTTATTACAATATAGTGGCACTAGTTGTTGTATTTTAGGAACCATGCCAATTCCATGATGAATTTCTTCATCTAGACATCTTCCTTCGTAGCTTCATTTGCAACTATGTATTCTACCTCAGTGACTAAATAAGTTACAATCGGCTGCTTTGTACTCTTCTGTTGCCTAGGTGGCTACCCAAGAGGGGGGGTGAATTGGGACTTTAAAAAACTTAAGCAAGTAATGTGCAATTTCAAAATCCTTTGCAAGTGGTAGGTGCCGTGATAAAGTTATAGAATGTAGAAGCTAAACAAAATCAAGAGAGCACAACACAAACATACCAAATTTATAGTGGTTTGGAGCAACCTAGCTCCTACATCCACTATCCAAGATACCACTTGGGATTTCCACTATATTCACACCCGAATACAGTAGGATTGTTTTACAGGATCATAATCCAAAACCTTTACACTTTGGTTTTACGAGATCACCAAAGAAAACCCAACACCCTTTGGTTTTAAACAGGCTCACTAAAGAAACCAAACTTGGTTTTCACAGGATCACCAAGAACCTATTTGGTTTTTCAATCCGGCTCACTAATAACCCAACAATTCAAAGATTGAATTGAAAATAAATGCAATAAGAAATGACAAACTCAAGTTGTCAGATAGTTGCCAGTGCAGCTCGTTGGAAGTCCACTTGAATGCACTTGAATAAGCTTTAATGGCTTCAGTGGCTTCTTCTTAAAGTTGCTTCAAGCTTTAGATCATAGTTGGTGAAGATTTGAAGACTGACTTTAATGCTCTTGTGCTCTTTTGCTGTTGGTTGGTAGAATATTCAATGGATGCCTCTTTTCTTTGAAGAACTCTCTTATTAATTGCTTCAAAGAAGTTCAAATCCTTCAAATTTAAAGTCTTCCATCATCCTAAGCCAGTTCTAGCCGTTGTAGACCGTTGGAGCACCTTTGAGCATTCAAAATAAATTCTGGAACTAGTCATTAGATACCTGGAAGCGACATTCGAGTCAGCTCGGATTCCTTCGAGTCGGCTCGGATCCTTCAAGTCGATGGGTCGAGTTGCCAAATCCTCAATGTAGTCGGCTCTGTGTCTTAGGGTGCAAAACAACACTCTTGATGAGTCAGCTCTTTTCGGCTTGGGATGGCTCGAACTTGAATCTTAAACTCAAAGAGTCGGCTCTCTTCAGCTCGGGTCAGCTCTTCTTCTTAGGTTCAAAAAATCTTACTATGGAAGAGTTGGCTCGAAGCAGTTCGGGTCGGCTCGCTTTCTCAGGCTATCAGAGTTAGGTCTGGCGGAGTCATCTCTTTCTGGTTCGGGTCAGCTCGTCTGGCTGTTCTCAAAAAGCTTCAGAAAATAGACTCCAGATGAGTTAGCTCGGACAGATTCTGGTCGACTCGGATTCCCTAGAGTCGGCTCGTTTTCCATCGAGTCAGCTCGGATTGCTGTATTCCAGAATCTTTACTGCGTGCTAGTAAGCAAAGTCGGCTCTTCTTCTCTTGGGGTTGGTTCGAGTATCTTTTTCAAGATTTTTACAATTTGAACTTAAAGAAAACTCTCACCAACTCTTTTACAATTTCACACAAACCAACTCAAAAACAAAATCTAAGGCACACATGCTTGTAGAAGTAACCCTTTTAGTTGAATTTTCTTAGCATTTTTTATTGGGTTCTTCTTTACAATAACATTTACAACACAACTCAAGCAAGAAAATATGAGAGTAGAAGTTGAAGTTTGAACATGAAATTCACCCTACAAAAACTTGTCAAACACTTGAAGAGTTGTCAAAAATAAATGTACATGCTCCAATGTTTGGTTATCATCAAAATCACTTATGGGGTCAACAATCTTCCTCTTTTTGATCTTGACAAAACACTAGGCATGAAAAATCAGTAAGACGCTTTACATTTACTTGTGTAATAGTATTTGTAAGAGTATATGAACAAGTAAAATTAATCGACTTCAGATAGTACCAAACAATGAAAGGAGAATTAGGGCAATGAGAAACAATCTCCCCCTCAATGAAATACTCCATGTTTTGGCTTTCTTTTTATGCAATTTTTAAATTTCAGATTTTCAAAGCTCAAGAACTTTGTGTATCAAAGCTTAGCTATTAATAAAAATTTCAGAGCTTTGTGTATCAGAGCTTAAAAAAAAACTTAACGTATTAAACATTCTTTTCAAGTGCTAGAGTTACTTGCATGAGAATGAGCTTTAGCCTTCTGTATATCAAAGCAAATAATATCAGTAATGTCAGAGCAAGTATACTACTAAACAAGGCAAAGACATTTCAAATACATTTTATTCTTTTCATGCAACATTATACCATTCTCCCCCTTTTTGTCAATCAATCAAAAATGTGATTTTAAATAAAGCTCATATTTAAAAATAGATTGAGAAAGTCTTTAATATTTGTTTGAGATAATTTCACTTTCTCAAACTTATCTTGAAATTCTAATTAAAATATCAGTCATTGTCACAACAGAATAGAGTATAAGCATTTATTCTCATAACAGAATAAAACAATTTAGTGAACCAAAAGAGTGTACTTTTCATTTGCTTGAAGATATTCAATACATGGTATAAAAGGGTAGTACACTTACTCACTATCTATATCAACTTTAGATCTTGAAGGGTGAGAAGGAATTTGAGTTCCTGCAGGCATTGAACCAATGGGATCAGGATCTAAGATAGGTCCTTGTGCCCTAAAGTGGGGAGCAGGTTGCCTAGGATGAAAAGATTGAGGTGTAGGTCTAGGAGTAGGATCAAGTGCACTCGTTGTAGCTTGAAGATCTTCAATCTTTGCCATCAACTTCCACAAAGAACTGTTCATAGATTTTAATTTAGCTTCAACCTTCTTTGCACTTCTAGAAGCAGCTAAGTCTTCTATTCCATCTTTGATTTCTGCTACTTCCTTTTGTAGAGAGAGAATTTCTGAAGCTTGAACATTAGCAAAAGCTTCGGCTGAACCTCTTAACCTTCCAAATTCACTTTTTCCTTCTTCAAGAGATCCCATTCTAATCCTCAAGTTGTCCATTTTTGTTCTGTATGCTTCAAGGATTTGAGTGACTGAATTTTTGGTTGAATTAGAACTAGATGCTATTAATTGGAGTATTGGTTGGATATCAGTTTCATTTATACCAGATATAGTTTTGGAGCTTTCAAGAGTATCAATTCTTCCTTTTATAATATCTATTTGTTCTCCAAACTGGTTTAGCTTATTATCAACAGATCTTTGAAACACTTCAAATATTTCACTCATTGAAGACTTGATGGATTCAATCATACTGTTCATCTGTTATGCCAAGAAGTCTTGTATCATTGAAGTATCCATAGTAGGGGCAGTAGCAGCTTGACTTTGACTTGGAATGTTCGTAGCCTGATCAAATGTGGGTGTGCTGTAGGGTATATCAGGCAAACCAGAGATAGAAATATCTAGGAAATAAGTATCAAACTCCATCTGAACTGGAGAGTCTTGCTGTGGCTGTGGCTCAGGGATGTGTGAAGTAGTGCCTTCACCAGCCTCTTCTTCTCTCTGTTCTTGGACTTCTTCAGTTTCTTCAATTGTAGGAGGGTCAGACTTCTTCTTCCAAATACCATTGTCAGTAAGTACCCCATTCTCTGAAAGGTCTTCGCTGTGTAGGTGTCAGTGTGAAGTAATACCCTGTTATCTTCTCCTGTCAACTCAACATTGGCTCTTTGAAAAAAGATTATGAGAACCATTCCATATGGCAGGCAGGCTTTGACTTTCCTAATTGCCTCTTTCATCTGGCTAATCATAATTGCAGGTAAATTGATTTTCTCACCAATGATTAGGAGTTTCATGAAGCATAAATCTCTTTCACTCACCCAGTCAAATCGACCTTTTCTAGGTAAGAAAATATGACTAATGAAGTTGTGTAGGACCCTCATCTCAATTGATAGCATACTTACTTTAAGAATCCCAATCTCATCAACTTCAGTTCTTTCCAAAACAGTTTGCAAAGCCTTGGATCTATCCTTTAGTACAAGATACTCAATTCCTTCGAATGGCATTTCCAAGATACTTCCTAGAATCTCAGTAGAAATGATTATTCTTTTTCCTTTAACTCTAGACTCAATGAAAATTTTCCCAAACCTCAAATTCTCATAGAACATCCTAACTAAATTTGGATAGGTCTTAATATCCAATAAACTTAAATTTCTCCAACCCTGATTCTTAATTAAATCCCCAATCACGAAACCAATTTCTTTAAGATATTCAAAAAGAATGCGTCTGCCAATAGTGACTGGTCTCATACTTAGGGATCTTTGCTGGCTAGGAGAAACTGGGCTTGCTTCCTCTTCAGACTGTGGTTCATTTCAGGGAACATTATCTTTAAAAAAATTGCTTCTTCGTTCCTATGGATCTACAACATCACTTCTTCCTGATTTCTTCCCAACCAATCTTTTTGGTGCCATTCCAAGGAAATTGGGTTTAAAGGAGTTTTATGAAAGTTAGAGATACTTGGAAAGGTCTTTGGAGGGAGTTGACGAGGGTTTGGAAGTAAGAATGTCACAAACAAAACCCTATGGCTCGAGTTAAAAAGGAACGACTCGACATCCGAGTCGGCTCGATCAACAGATCATCTGCTCGAGTTGGCTCGAGTAGAGGAAGCACAAAAATATTCTTTGGAATTTGATCAAAGCTCAAAAAGTTTGGGATTTGGACCAGAAGGTTGTTTAGATATATTGTCCTTAGAGTTTTGGGAATTCTTCTAGATGGGATCATATAATCGTAATTCAAAAATTTAATCAATGCAAACTTGTCTAAATTCAATGGTTTTATAAAGATATCAACAAGTTGGTTTTCAATTAGTACATTTTCAAGAATAATAACATTGTTCAAAACATGTTTTCTTATAAAATGGTGCCTAATTTTATTGTGTTTAGTTCAAGAGAAAAACACATACACAATACAAGATATCAGGCCTACTTGCTGTCAAATATTAAAAGGGATCCGATCATACCTTTATATAGAATTTGATCAACGTTGGATCCATTTTTATCTTTGTCTAACTTGCAGATAGAACTCATTGGTGTGCTAGCCTCTTTGCTAAATTTTTGATTAATTCCTTGATATACTTGGCTTGACTTATAAAGATACCTTCCTTCAGTTGTTTGACTTGTAAGCCAAGGAAGTTGTTGAGCTCACCTATAAAGTTCACTTCAAACTCAACCTGTACTAACTCAGTAAATTCTTTACAAAAACCTTCATTAGTTATACCGAAGATAGTATCATCAATGAATTATTTGTACAACTATCAGATCATTTTCTTTAAAGAGTTTCGTCTACATTTTCTCTTTTAAAATCATTTTCAAGTAGCAATATGCTTATTTTATCATGCCATGTGCTAGATGCTTGTTTCAAACCATGTAAAGTTTTGTTCAATTTAAACACATGATTTGGAAAAGCAAGATTTTCAAAACTTAGTGGCTATTTTACAAAAACTTGTTTAGAACTAAAAGTACTTTAAAATTTATCTGAAATAGTTTAAAGTTCATGTAGGAAGCAAATGCATGGGATAATCTAATGCTCTTAGGATTTGCAACTAGATCATAAATTTCATCAAAATCGATGTCCTTTTCTTGATTGAATTCATTTGCTACCAGCTTTGCCTTATTCCTTATAACCTTGCCATTTTCATCCACCGTGTTCTTATAAATCCATTTGGTTTCTACTATTGGATGGTTTGTAGGTCAACTAACTAGTGTCCATACATTATTCCTTTCAACCTGGTTTAGTTCATCATGCATGGCCATCATCCAGTTTGGGTCATTTTCTACTTCTTTTAAGGTATGAGGCTCTATATAAGATACAAAGGCTAGGTAATCACGTGCAGTCCCATGTGCAGACCTAGTCCTTATACCTTAAGAAGGATCACCAATAATTAATTCTTTAGGATGGGAAGTAGTATACCTCCATTCAGTCGGTAGATCAGTATGATCCTTACTTACCATTTCTTCTCCTTCTTCAATTGGTTTTTCTTGAATACTTAGTTCTTCCATCTCTTTTTGAATGGTACCTGCATCATTGTCAATACACTCATCTTTTCTAGATGGTGATGGGTTAGTTTCATCAAATATAACATGCATTGACTCTTCAACAGTGAGAGTCCTTTTATTAAAAACACTATACGCCTTGCTATGTAGTGAATAACCAAGGAAAATGGCTTCATCAGATTTAGCATCAAATTTTTCTAGATTATCCTTATCATTATTAAGCACAAAGCATTTGCATCCAAATATATGAAAATAATTTATATTGGGTTTTATTTCATTCCAAAGCTCATAGGGGGTTTTCTTTGAAATTGGGCGTATTAAAACTCGATTTAGTATGTAACAGGTAGTGTTCACCACTTTTGTCCAAAAGTATCTTGGAAGATTACCTTCACATAACATTGTTCTTGCCATTTCTTCCAAAGTCTTATTCTTCCTCTCTATAACACCATTTTGTTATGGTGCTCTAGGAGCAGAGAAGTTGTGATCAATGCTGTGCTCAGCGCAATATTCATCAAAGAATTGATTTTGAAATTCAGTTCCATGATCACTTCTTATAGAAATAATGGAAAGATTTTTCTCATTTAAAACTTTCTTATGAGATTTTCGAAATATATCAAAAGTTTCATCTTTATGTGTGATAAATAAAATCCAAGTGAATCTAGAAAGTCATCTACAATCACAAGACCATATTTCATACCTCCTAGACTAGTGGTCCTAGTTGGTCCAAATAAATCCATGTGATGTAGCTTAAGGGGTCTGGTTGTTGAAATAATATTTTTTGATTTAAAACTCTCCCTAGTTTGTTTGCTTAATTGACAAGCATCGCAAACATAATTAAGATTAACTTTAAAATGTGGCAAACCTTTAACTAGATTCTTTGAGATTAATAGTATGCATGCTAGCGTGACCTAATCGTCTATGCCATAATAACATGACTCCTTGGTCTTAGTATTCATTGCTACTAGACTGGAACGACTAGACATGGCTAGATCGTTCAGATCTACCACATAGATATTTCCAAGTCTATGGCCAATGAATTTGTTGCTAGAATCAAGAGAGTTAGTTACTATATACATAGATGATTCAAAGATAACATTGAAGCCTTTGTCACACAATTGACTAATACTTAATAAATTATGCTTCAATTTATCTACTAGCAGCACATCTTTAATAAAAGTACAAGGGGTTAATTTGATCTTACTGATTCTGATTATTTTTCCTTTGCCATTATCTCCAAATATAACCAATCCTCCTTCTTTCATTTGTAGGGTGATAAACTGATCCATGTCACCTGTCATATGCCTTGAACAGTCACTGTCAAGATACCATCTTTTCTTTAATTTTTGGGCTGCAAGATAATCCTGCAAAACAATCAAGGAGTGATTTTAGGTACCCAAGCTAACTTGGGTCCTTTCGGGTTAGCAAAACTAGTTTCCTTTGGAACCTACATGGTTCTATATTTCAATGCATTGTATATGGAACTTTTCAAAGAATTGCATTGGAAAGATCTATGCCCAAATCTATGACATGCATAACAAATAATTTTGTCATGTTTGAATGATGCATACTTTGAGGCTATAGTAGTTGTAGAAACAGAAAAACTTGAATTGAAGGATTTTTGCATAGTATTTTTAGGAACATATTTCAAGCCATTTGAAATTGGTTTTGATGAAAAAGCTCTTTCAAGTTTAGATTTTGAAACTGAAGCTTTTGAGGGTACAAACTTTGTTGCTGAAGTCCCTTTAGCTCTTAAAGCATTAAATCCAATTCCAACTTTACTTTTAGAGTCTTTTTGTTCTTTCAAAATTAGCTCAAGCTTGTTAGAACTCAAAGTTAATTTTTCTACTAAAGACTTAAGCTTTTCAATTTCTTTTTTTAGGTCAACATTTTTGGCAACCAAAATATCGTTTGTCTTATTTAAAACATTTTTTTCATTGTTCAAAACAATAGCATTTTCATAAAGATTGTTCAATTCTCTTTGCAAAATGTTTTTCTTTTCAACAATTTCATTCTTGTCTTTTAATAACACATCGTTTTGTTTCTTCAAGGATTTAATTTTAACCCCATCTTTCTTGAATTTGAAGAGTAAATCATGAAATGCAGAATTCAATTCATCATATGTAAATTTAATTTGAAGCTCAGGGGATGATACCTCATTTTCGAGATCCATTAAACAAAGATTCGCAGATTTCAGAGCCTCTTCATCTTCAGTGGATGAGGATGCTTCGCTGTCACTCCATGTCGCTACCATTGCTTTCTTTTTCTTCTTCTTAAATCCCTTTTTCAATAACGGACAGTCTGGTCTAATGTGCCCTGGTCTTTTTCATTCATAGCAGGTGGGCACTTCTTTTTCTTTTTCCTTTTTCTTGTCCTTCTCCTTACTGAATTCTTTGTTCTTGTGGAATTTTCTAAAGTATCTTTCTTTCTTTCTTCCCAAGAACTTTTCTAAATTTTCTGACGACCATAGCAACATGTTCGTCTTCCATGTTGCTTTCAGTAAAGGAGCTTTCTTCTTCTGATTCTTCACCATTTTTGGAATTTATAGCAGCTTTAAAAGCGATTGATCTCTTTTTCTTTTGATCATCTTCAGTTCGGTGCTACATGGTTTGTTCATGTGTGATGAGAGATCCTAATAGTTCATCCAACAGTAAGGTGTTCAAATCTTTTGCTTTCTGGATGGCAGTCACTTTCGGATCCCACCTGTTTGGAAGAGATCTTAGAATCTTCTGCACTAGATCTGCATTAGTATATACCCTGCCAAGACTTTTTAAGCCATTAATAATATCTGTGAATCATGAAAACATGGCAGATATAGTTTCATTCGGTTCCATCTTAAACAATTCATAACTATGTATAAGAAGATTAATCTTAGAAGACTTCACTTGAGAAGTTCCTTCATGGGTCACTTCAAGTTTATCCCAAATTTCTTTTGCCGAGGAGCAAATAGAAATTTGATTAAACTCATTACTATCCAAAGCACAGTATAAGAGATTCATGGCTTTGGCATTTAATTCTCCCATCTTCATGTCATGTTCGTCCCAATCCTTTTCAGGTTTATGAATGTTCATTCCATCAATTTTAACCATGGAAATGTAAGGACCCTTTAGAATGACCTTCCATAACTGAAAATCAACATCTTGAATATAAATCTTCATTCTAGCTTTCCAATATGAATAATTTGTGCCAGCGAAGAGTGGAGATCTGTTTGTTGATTGGCCTTCCTCCAAGAACGTACTCATGGGATGAGCCATCAATCTTTACTCTAGTGTATTCAGAGACACCGCTCTGATACCAGTTGTTGCCCAGGTGGCTACCCAAGAGGGGGGGTGAATTGGGACTTTAAAAAACTTAAGCAAGTAATGTGTAATTTCAAAATCCTTTGCAAGTGGTAGGTGCTGTGATAAAGTTATAGAATGTAGAAGCTAAACAAAATCAAGAGAGCACAATACAAACACACCAAATTTATAGTGGTTCGGAGCAACCCAGCTCCTACGTCCACTACCCAAGATACCACTTGGGATTTCCACTATATTCACACCCGAATACAGTAGGATTGTTTTACAAGATAACAATCCAAAACCTTTACACTTTGGTTTTACGGGATCATCAAATAAAACCCAACACCCTTTGGTTTTAAACAGGCTCACCAAAGAAACCCAACTTATTTTTCACAGGATCACCGAGAACCTATTTTGTTTTTCAATTGGGCTCACCAATAACCTAATAATTCAAAGATTGAATTAAAAATAAATGCAACAAGAAATGACAAACTCAAGTTGTCAGATAGTTGCCGATGCAGCTCATTGGAAGTCCACTTGAATGCACTTGAATAAGCTTTAATGGCTTCAGTGGCTTCTTCTAAAAGTTACTTCAAGCTTTAGATCATAGTTAGTGAAGACTTGAAGATTGACTTTAATGCTCATGTGCTCTTTTGCCGTTGGTTGGTAGAATATTCAATGGATGCCTCTTTTCTTTGAAGAACTCTCTTATTAATTGCTTCAAGGAAGTTCAAATCCTTCAAATTTAAAGTCTTCCATCATTCCAAGCCAGTTCTAGCCATTGTAGACCATTGGGGAATGATTTTTGACTGTTTAAGAACCTTTGAGCATTCAAAAACAAATTATGGAACTAGTCATTAGATACTTGGAAATGACATTCAAGTCGGCTCAGATTCCTTCGAGTCGGCTCGGATCCTTCGAGTCGATGGGTCGAGTCATCAAATCCTTAATGTAGTCAGCTCTGTGTCTCAGGGCGCAAAACAATACTCTAGATGAGTCGGCTCTTTTTAGCTTGGGTTGGCTCCAACTTGAATCTTAAACTCGAAAAGTCTGCTCTCTTTAGATCGGGTCGGCTCTTCTTCTTAGGTTCGGAAAATCTTACTTTGGAAGAGTAGCTCGAAGTAGTTCGGGTCAGCTCACTTTCTTAGGAGGTCAAAATTAGGTCTGGCGGAGTCGGCTCTTTCTGGTTCAGGTCGGCTCGCCTGGCTATTCTCAGAAAACTTCAGAAAATGGACTCTGGAGGAGTCGGCTCAAACAGATTCTAGTCGACTCGGATTCCCTAGAGTCGGCTTGGATTACTGCATTCCAGAATCCTTGCTACGTGCTAGTAAGCAGAGTCGGCTTTTCTTCTCCTGGGGTCGGTTCGAGTGTCTTCTTCAGGATTTTTACAATTTGAACTTAAAGAAAACTCTCACCAACTCTTTTATAATTTAACACAAACCAACTCAAAAACAAAATCTAAGGCACACACGCTTATAGAAGTAACCCTTTTAGTTGAGTTTTCTTAGCATTTTTGATTGGGTTCTTCTTTACAATAACATTTACAACACAACTCAACCAAGAAAATATGAGAGTAGGAGTTGAAGTTTGAACATGAAATTCACCCTACAAAAACTTGTCAAACACTTGAAGAGTTGTCAGAAATAAATGTACATGCTCCAATGTTTGGTTATCATCAAAATCACTTATGGGGTCAACATCTTCCAACTCACTGCACCACCATATAGGGTAAAGACATACCCTGAGATGGATTTGCTATTATCTAGATCAGATTGAAAACTAGAATTTATATATCCTTCTAGTTTTAATTCTGATCCACCATTTAAGGGAAAAACATCCTTAGTCCTTCTTAGGTACTTAAGAATATTTTTCACAGCTTTCCAATGATCCTCTCCTGGATCTGCCTGGAACCTGATCATTATGTCCAAGGTATAAGCAACATCAGGCCTGGTACATAACATGGTATACATAATCGATCCTATAGTCGAAGCATAAGAAATCATGGCCATCCTTTCTCTTTCTTCTGATGTCTTAGGAGACATTTTCTTGGAGAGATGTATGCCTTGACTCATAGGTAAGTAACCCCTCTTACTTCAATCCATGTTGATTATCTTCAACATTAAGTGAATGTACCTAGATTGGGATAAGCCTAGCATCCTCTTAGATCTATCTCTATAGATCTTAATCCCTAATATATAGGATGCCTCTCCCAAATCCTTCATGGAAAACTTTGATGATAGCGAAGTTTTGACTGATTGTAACATTAGGATATCATTCCCAATGATAAGTATGTCATCGATATACAAAACCAAAAAGATAATTACACTCTCATTTGTCTTGTTATACACACAAGGTTCATCCACATTTTTAATGAAACCAAACTCTCTGATTGCTTTATCAAAATGGATGTTCCAACTCCTCGATGCTTGCTTTAATCCATATATGAATTTTTTAAGTTTGCATACTTGGTTTGGTCTCCCGCTTGAGACAAACCCTTCTGGTTATGACATATAGATTTCTTCCTCAAGATATCCATTAAGGAAAGCAGTCTTTCATCCATCTACCAGATTTCATAATCATAGTATGCTACTATTGCAAGCAAAATCCTGATGGACTTGAGCATTGCTACTGGTGAAAAGGTTTCATCATAGTCAATACCATGTTTTTGTCTGAAACCTTTTGCCACTAGCCTAGCCTTGTAGGTATCTACTTAGCCATATACTCTCTAATCTTCTTCTTGAAGACCCATTTACACCCTATTGGGTTAACTTCTTCAGGTGGATCTACCAAGGTCCAAACCTGATTGGAATACATGGAGTCCATTTCAGATTTCATGGCATTTAGCTATTTATCAGAGTCTTTACTCTCGATAGCTTCCGTATAAGTCACAGGATCATCATCCTGAATGATACTGGCCTCATTATCATTCCCGATGACAAAGCCATATCTGAAAGGTGCACCCCATACCCTCTCTGACCATCGGAGAGGAGGTGTGCGTTGTGGTTGTTCCTGATCAACAAGAACCTTTGGTTGAAAAATTTCATTTGAAGAATCTTCAAGAATTGGTTGCTGGTTTTGAACTTCACTAAGTTAAGTGTTGTTCCATTACTTCTTTCTTGGATAAATTCTTGCTCCAAGAATGTAGCATGTCTACTGACAAATACCTTTTATTTATTTGTATGATAAAAGAGGTATCCAATACCCTCTTTGGGATAACCAACGAACCTGCATTTGTCAGCCCTAGCACATAACTTATGTCCAAAATTATTCTTGACATAAGCATAGCAACCCCAAATCTTCAAGTATTTAAGATTTTGTCTTTTGCCATTCCATACCTCTTATGGAGTGCTAGTCACTGACTTTAATGGTACCCTGTTCAAAATATAAGCAATAGTTTCCAAGGCATATCTTCATAAGAAAATAGAAAGATCTATGAAGCTCATCATGGACTCACCATATCTAACAAGGTACGATTTCTCCTTTCTTCCACACCATTTAATTAGGGTGTATAAGGAGGAGTCCATTCAGAGATTATGCCTTTGTCTTTAAGATGGTTTAGAAACTTTCTAGACAAGTATTCTCCTCCTCGATTAGAAAGAAGAATTTTAATACTATGTGAAGTTTGTTTCTCAACCATACTTTGATATTCTTTAAACTTATCAAAGGCTTCGGACTTGTGTTTCATCAGATATACATGTCCAAACCTAGATAAGTCATCAATAAACGTGATGAAATAAGAGTATCCACCTCTGCCCTGAGTTGTCATAGGTCCATATACATCAGTATGTACAAGACCTAATAATTTAGTTGCCCTGTCTCCATGTCTAGTAAATGGAGACTTGGTCATTTTACCTATGAGGCAAGACTCACAAGTTCCTAATTACTGAAAATCATTAGGATCAAAGTAATTACATTTGACTAACTTGTTTATCCTTGACTCACTTATATGACCTAATCGGCAATGCCAGAGAAATGTGACATTGATATTATCTCTCTTTCTTTTCTTGTTATCAACAAGTAATATTGTATCATTGAGTTCTAAAGTTAAAAGACAATTGATAAAATAACCATGTCCAAATATTTTATTAGAATGAAGAATAGAGTAGCCACTACTCTTTACACTTATTTCAAATCCTTGTTATAATAACAAGGGTATAGAAATAATGTTTCTTACAACATTTGGAACATAGTAACATTCTTCTAACATTAATACATTACCCGAAGGTAATAACAGCAGATAGGTTCCCATAGCTTCAGCATACATGGCTTCACCACTTGCACCATATAGCTTGAAGTCACTTTTCTTCAAGCTTCTAATTCTGTGGAGTCCCTGTAATGACTTACAGATATAAGACCCACATGCGATATCCAATACCCATGAATTAGAAATAGAAGCACTCAATGATAAATTTGTTTGTATCATGTACAAACCCTTTGATGCTCCTCCAGCATCTTGCTTCACACTTACAAGATATGTCTTGCAATTTTTCTTCCAATGCCCCTGCCTGTGTAGTGGAAATAGGCTCCATTATTAACAGCCTTCTTTGCTTTCTTCTTCTTCTGGAAGCTCCTTTTAGGGTTGAATTTCCTTTTCAAACCCTTCTTCATTTCCTGTTTCTTCTTCCTATCAACAAGAAGAAGATGAGCCTTATCTCCCTTCGAATGGCTCTTTGCTGTCTTAAGCATGTTAAGCAGCTTAGGCAAAGAAGTATTTAGTATGTTCATATGATAATTTAGAACAAACTGAGAGAAGGAATCCGAGAGTAATTGCAGGATCAAGTCTTGGTTGAGTTCACCATCCATTATAAACCCTAGTTGACCTAATCGAGTGATTAAGTCAATCATTTTCAAAACATGGGTTTGAACTGATGAACCCTCACTCATGCATGCATGGAATAACTGCTTCGATATCTTGTACCGAGCAACCCTACTTTGCTCTCCATAAAGCTCTTTTAGATTGAGCAATATGGACTGAGGTTCCATCTCTTCATGTTACCTCTGAAGCTCATTGCTTATTGAGGCCAACATAATGCACTTGACAGTCATGCTGTCATTTAGCCACATTTTATGTGTGGCCCTTTCCTCCTCAAAAGCATCCTCTCCGATAAGCTCTGGATCTGAAGAATTAAGAATATAAGAAAGCTTCTCTTGAGTTAATACTATCCTCGGGTTCCTTAACCAGTCCATATAATTAGGACCAGTCAACTTATTGGCATCCAAAATGCCCCACAGTGATAAACTTGAATCCATAATAAAACCTATATTTAACAAAGAACAGTATAAGTAAACCACTCAAGATGACATTCATAACTAGATAATGACTTTATATCTAATTACATGTCCTACTATTTTTATTCGAATACCATAACCCTCACCTATGGTAAGTGTTAAACCTTACCAGGTTTTCTTAGTGGGGTTGAGATCCCAATTCCTCATAAGTGCCTTGTGTTACATAACAAACACTCTTGAGTTCAAAGGTAGGAATTTCTTTCCAATTGCAACCCATGCAATTCTCAACAAATGAACTACCACTAAGATACTTATAGTCTTGTGCTACACAACAAACAATAATGTCTTAGTTTAGTCAGACCCTTCATTTCCATACAGACATGTTTGAATAATATTGCCCTTGTGTTACACAATAAAGCAATACTACCAAACATACTATAAAGCATTAACTACAATAAGATAATGCATATTTAACATTAGGGTAGGCCTTGTGTTACACAACAAACCTACTATAGTTGTTAATATGAACTATACCTAGCACGATGGAAGGCATACTATAGTGTGTTAATTCAATTGGCATATTCAATTTAAAGTCCATATATAGCTATTGCTCAGGTAAGTGGAAGAGATGAGGGGGTCCCCCGTTGCTTTCATTAGACACCAAATTAATTGGCCAGGTTAGACAACATAACCAATTTAAAAACCTCTACCCTTTACCTTCCCAGAACCACTTGCTTAGACACCAATTGGCTAATCATATAACCCTAAATGAATTTTGCCTCTTGACTAATTGACACTATAACTAAATATTTTAATTATGAGGGATTTTAGTGGTCTCAAATATATCCTATGTAAACATGATATTCATGACATCATATAAGCATATAAACCCTAATATGCATAATATAGCATGACTATGACAATAATCAGTTCACCTTACTTGTTCATGGGATATGGCCACAGCAGCACCCCAACACACCATAGGTGTTGCCCAGAGAGCAACCCAAGAGGGGGGGTGAATTGGATCTCTAAAAAAAATTTAAAGCTAAACTTGATAATACAAGTAGCAAACTTCACAAGACAAGATATGCAATTCAATTTAACAAGGTACTAAAATTAAAGTGCAATGCTCTAAAGTAGTAGTGCAGTGAAAATTAAAAGCAATAAGCAATAAATTAAAGAGCAAGGAGGGATAGAACAAGCAATCACAAACACAACAATCTATAGTGGTTCGGTGCCAATAATGCACCTACATCCACTCCCCAAAATCTCCTTGGGAATTCATTATAATCCAACGATTATAGCCGATTAGTTTTCCGGGCTCACTAATCAAAATCCAACTTGTTTTACAAGGCTCACAAGTCACAACCTCACTTGGTTTTACAGGCTA
This sequence comes from Areca catechu, assembly GCA_021397845.1. NCBI lineage: Eukaryota > Viridiplantae > Streptophyta > Magnoliopsida > Arecales > Arecaceae > Areca > Areca catechu. The sequence goes on along the minus strand of CM038052.1, from coordinate 128,156,726 downwards.
ACTGAGAGCCTAATTGGTTTTGACAAGGCTAACCAAAAACCTCGCTTGGTTTTTCGGGCTAACAAAGAACCTTATTAGTTTTGCTGGCTAACCACGAATCTAATTGGTTTTCAAGGCTTACCAAAAACCTTCCTTAGTTTTCCAATAGGCTAACCAATAACCTTTACAAGATATAAGATTGAGAAATAAAGAACCAATGTAAGCTTTCAATAAAAAAGCAAATAAGTCGATGTAGCTCGTTGTAGTGTTGCTTTGCTCTTGTTGAAGCCTTTTGAATGTCCAAGATTGAATGATCTTCAATGCACTTGATAGCTTTGAATGCTTGGAAGGCTTCCCTTTGCTTAAGAGTGGTTGAGCTTTGAATGAATAGGAGTTAAGGCTCTTTTCTCTTCTTTTCTCTCTATACTCTTTAAGGATATTCAATATAATACTTTCTTGATTTGATTTGGAGCCTTTAAATACCTTCCCAAGTTCTCAAAACCTAAATATAGCCATTATACTTGAAAAACTAGCCATTGGAGGGCATTTGTGCGAGTTCTGTGCTTGAAAAAAACTAGCCATTACTGTTGTCAGAACTCCATTTGTCGACACTTCCTCTTCATGTGTCGACACATAATGTCGACACATGTTCTTCTTGAGTCGACACAAGTTCAAAGTGTTCCATTCGGATTCTCTGAAAAAATCAGCTGAGTCGACACATTCTCAGTTGAGCAGACACATTGAGTTGACACATAAGGTCTGTGTGTCGACACATCAACCGTTCCTTCAACTTCTGCTAGTTCTATGGCTTGAAAGTCTTAGACGATGTGTTGATCCATGTGTTGACACCTTGAGTCGACACATAAGGTCCATGTGTTAACATATCATCTGTGCCATTTGAAACATTGCTGTGTACCGGCCTGAGTTGACACATCATCTTCATGTGTCGACACATCATGTCATGTGTAGACACCTTGAGTCGACACATCATCAAAAAAGTGCAGAAATTGCTGAACTTGTGCTAGAACATATTTTTATTTGTCTTAGTCATCCATTCAACCATTTCTTTGAGTATCTAAGTCTTGTTTTGTGCAATCATTCCATTCAAACTTGGTTCTTCAACATAATTGGGCTTCTTCAAATTTTGTGAGCATCCTTTCGATGAAAACACACTTAAAGCAAATCATTAGTCTTCAATTTATACTTAACTATTTTGCTTATCATCAAAATCAATTAGTGGAGTCAACAATCTCCCCCTTTTTGATGATGACAAAACCCTTAAGTATAAACTGCTTTAAAAGTAAAGCTTTAAGAGAATTGATTAAGATGCACAATATTGAAAGCATTAAGTATTTCAATCATAACTTAAAGATATAATCATTCAAAACACAAGTGATAGAGATTGAGCTTGTTTCAAAGAGAGTATCAGAGCTTTTGCAGAACTTTGATATTTATTTAAATGCATTAAGAACATGTATCATGATACTCTTATAATGAAAATTTCAGCAATTAACCAAGCTCCCCTTGAATTAATGATTCATAACAAAATTTGTGAGAATCTTTTCAAAAACATTGAAAGATGGGTTTTGAGAATCAAATTTACTTTGACAAAAGGTGAAGCTCCCCCTTTCAAAAATTCAGGTTTTCAAAAATTAAAAGTTACTCCCCCTTTAGTTTGGAGAGGTAAACACATTTATACTAAAATAAAATCATGAACTACTCCCCCTTTTGTTATCATTAAAAAGGTAGGAAGAAAAGGAAATGAATAGACAAGACAAAGCATAGTTATTGAATGTATAAAAGCAATTCAAGACATCATTCATTTGATCAAACACAAAGAAATGAGAAAACAAAAGGTTTTTCATATATGTCAAGAATTTGTACATCGAGTATGTAACAAAGGTAAAAGAACATATAAGCATAAATGTAAACTATCTAGAAGTAAAAAAAAAAATATCTAGAAGTACATCAATGTTCTAATCCTCATCCATCGAGTCATCAGAAGATGAACCGATCTCAATCGGTCTGGTATCAATAAAAGATCGAGCTCGCGGCCATCGTGGTCGAAGATCTGGAAGTCTGGTCCTGGTCGGTTGAGGAGGGATATGGCATCCACATCCTCTACGAAAAATATAGGTCCGACCTCTGGCTGAAGCAGTAGAGGTAGAAGCTACGTCCTCCGCAGGAACTGAACTGATCAGGTGAATCATCTCAGCAATAGTTGAAGCAGGAGTACGATCAAAGGTAGGGCCAGAATCGAGATGTTGAAAGCTGGGTGTATAAAATCCAAGCTCTCAAGTGACTGATGAAGTATGAAGAGTAAGAGTATCAAAAGTAGGTGTAATAGCTGATGATACAAGCGTATCAAGAATAACAGTATCAGCTATGGAAGGTATCGATGTATCTACAATATGTGTATCAAGTGTGGGGGTCTCGATGATAGGTGTCTGAATGTCAGGATAATCAATGAATGAAATATCAATGTCAGGTAGGTCAACAACAGGTAAATCAATAATAGGACTAAAAATAGGAATCGGAACTAGAACTGGTGTGCGATCATCCGATCTAGTAGGAGAGGATGGATCAGGTATCGGAGCAGGTGAGAAGCATGGGTCAACAACAGGTCTCGCAGCCACATCATCCGTCATCTCCACAACTGGCTTTGACGTAAGATTAGCAATGTCGAAATGGTCTGAGTCAGTCGCTGTATCTCCATCAATATCTCTAATCACTGTATCTCCATCTCCATCTCCAGTCTCAACACCAGTGTCGATATCAGCAATGTCATCAGCTGGTGCTGGGGTAGGTACATCAACAGAAGCAAGAACTGTGTCTGTAGTAGGAGCACTCGTAGAAGATCTGGACAGTGCTGAGAGAATGGCCGAAATACCATCACTGAGTCTAATGTGGCTATCTCTCGTATCAGCAATAAAGACATCTAGACACTGCCTCATGATGAAAACATCTATGCATCTGACTCTATCCTCTAGAGTATCTGAAACACCAGGAGTCTCCATCTACGTTGGTTGTGGCTAGGCAGATGTAGATGGATCAGACTGAGCTGGCTGTGCTGCCATCTCAGGCTGTGTCTTGCTCGGTCTAGCCTCACTTGAAAGAATTCGCTCCTCTGCTATGTCATCATCAATGTCAGCTGTATCCTCGGCCTGTCCTGATATCCTCCATGTCCATTGGCCTCAGACTGAATGGTAACCCATGCGATGCAATGACATGATGTCATATACATCGGTATGGATCAAAGTACGATAAGGCTAATCCTGGAAGCTGACTCCATACTCTCTGAATAGTACTGTCAAACCCATGCCATACGGCAAGCAGAGCCGCTGACTAGACGCCACCTCAATAATTTGATGAACCATCAGAACAGGAAGACAATTTGGTGTCCGCTGAATCAGAGATACCATCACGAGCAGCTCTCGCTCGGCAATGTAGTCAAATTGAACGGTCTTCAGCAGAAGAATCTGGGCAACTATATGATGTAGCAGTCTCATCTTTATAGACAATCACAAAGCAGGAACAGTGGCTCCCTCTGGTAAGATATCAGACTCAAAAATGCATCAGAGGCCACTAACTCTGTCCATCAGACTGTCAATAACTGATCCAGCCATGGGTATATCCCACACTTGGCTCAAAATCTCTAAAGAAATGGGGACATCCAATCCTCTAACCTATGCAATCCAGCTATCTGATCCACGGGCAAGTGATCCATAGAACTCTCTCATCAACCCGGGATAGTATCTTTCACTGAGCGAACAGAAAGATGCCAAACCAGCATGTCGGATCCAATATCCAATCCTAAAATGCTGCTAGTCTAAGAAAGTAAAGTCCACTTGGCATCCTCCAACCACTATCTTGGAGCTCATCCAACTAGAAGGTGTAAACAATGGTCGTGCAGGTTGATCCGGAGCTTTAGACTCGTGTCGTGCCTTCATTCTTTGCTCTTCTTCAACCTATGACTGACGCGGTCTACGAACGACTTGTTTGCGAGGACCCATTATCAACAATCAAGGTTTGGGCAAGGTTTTTGGTTGAAATAGGGAGTTTCTAGGATTTAGGAGCTAAAACCTAGAAGGAAATCCAACAAACACGGCCACCGAACCTTCAAATCCGAGAAAATGGCGGGTAAAAGCAAGTAAACGAGAGGATGAACAGGATGGATACCAGGAATCGAGGTGTCGTCTTGGACGAGAATGAAATTTAGGAGAAAAATGGTTCGAAAATCCTTAAAATCTCAGTTTGCCGTCGGGCATGTGTCGACTCACACATGTATCGACACATTTTGGTGTCGACACATGATGTATCGACACATCGATTTAAAAACTGAAAAAATTAGGAATTTCACTGAATGGTCAAAATCAATTAAAATAACAAGTTATTGGAGTCAAATCATCAATGATTAATCATGATTCATCAAAAATAAGGTTGAATAGATCTAATTTGAATCAAATTGGGGGGAATGATTTAATCAAATGGATTGATGATACCAAGCTCTCTTCTAATTATACAGAATCGATCTTCCAAGAGGGGTTTAGTTAAAATATCAGCTAATTGAAATTCAGTACATATAAATTCAAGCAAAATATCATTGTTTTCAACACGATCTCTAATAAAGTGGTGCCTAATTTCAATGTGCTTGCTCCTAGAGTGTTGAACAGGATTTTTAGTCAAGCAAATAGCAGTAGTATTATCACATTTAATAGGAATTCTAGCCAACTTGATTCCAAAGTCTTCAAGTTGTTGCTTAATCCACAAGATTTGAGCACAACAACTTCCTGCTGCAATAAACTCAACCTCAGTTGTAGATAGTGCAACTGAAGTTTGTTTCTTGCTAAACCATGAGATTAAGTTAACCCCAAGAAATTGGCAAGTCCTACTAGTACTTTTTCTATCTAATCTACAACCAGCAAAGTCTGCATCAGAATATCCAATCATTTTAGCAGAAGAATTTCTATCATACCACAAACCAATACTAACAGTACCAGACAGATATTTAATAATACGCTTAACAGCCATAAGATATGATTCCTTAGGTTCAGACTGATATTTAGCACACATGCAAACACTGAACATAATATCTAGTCTACTAGCAGTAAGATACAGTAAAGAGCCTATCATGCCTCTGTTTAATTTTTGATATACAGATTTACCATTTTTATCTTTATCTAGTTTACATGAGGGGCTCATAGGCGTACCTATTGGCTTAGTTGTCTCGATCCCAAACATTTTGATAATTTCTCTTATGTACTTAGCTTGGTCGATGAAGATACCATCTGAAGTTTGCTTGATCTAGAGTCCGAGAAAGAAGTTGAGTTCTTTCATCATGCACATCTCGAACTCACCCCCTTTAGATGGATCACCTAAGATTAATTCCTTAGGGTGTCCATGAGCATACCTCCACTCCTTAGGTAGATCATGATGCACTGGAGTGTCATCTTGTTTTTCATCATTGTCTTGATTTTCTTCATTTGGTTGAGCTTGATCATCCAATGTTAACTTTTGAAGCTTGTCAGCACCTACACAATCATCAGATGTATCCTCTTTTCTCAAGGACTTGTTAGAACATTCTTCAAATTCAACGTGTATTGACTCTTCTACAACTAAAGTCCGTTTGTTAAATACTCTGTATGCCTTGCTTGATGTAGAGTATCCTAAGAAGATACCTTTATCAGACTTTGCATCGAACTTTCCTAGATGATCTTTTCCATTGTTCAAAATAAAATATTTACAACCTTAAACTCAAAAATATTTCAAAGTTGGTTTTCTTTGGTTCCAAAGCTCATATGGAGTTTTCTTTAAAATAGGACGTATCAAAACTCGATTCAAAACATAACAGGCTGTATTTATAGCTTCAGCCCAAAAATACCTTGGCAAATCATTTTCATAAAGCATAGTGCGTGCCATTTCTTCTAAAGTATGATTTTTCCTTTCTACTACCCCATTCTACTGAGGTGTCCTAGGTGCAGAGAAATTGTGTTCTATGCCTTTTTCATTACAAAAGTTTTTGAAATCTTGATTTTTAAATTCGGTTCCATGATCACTACGAATACAAATGACTGAAACACCTTTTCATTTGAAACTTTTCTATAAAACTTTACGAATACAGAAAATGACTCATCTTTTTGTGCTAAAAAGAAAATTCAAGTAAATCTCGAAAAACCATCCACAATAACTAATCCATATCTCTTGCCTCCTAGACTTGATGTTCTAGTTGATCCAAAATGATCCATATGAAGTAGTTCAAGTGGTCTACTAGAAGTTACAAATCCTTTTGGTTTAAAAGAAGTTTTGACTTGTTTTCCAAATTGACATACTTGGCAAATTCTATCATTTTCAAAACTGATTTCAGGTAAATCTCTAACTAAATTTTTTTTACAAAGTTTTGAAATAAGGTACATAGTAGCACGCCCTAACCTTCTATGCCATAACCAACTAGTCTCTTCCTTGGTAGAATTCATTGCAACAAGGCATTCTCCATTAGGTAAAGATAGATCATCAAGATCTACAAGATAAATATTTCCATGCCTTTCTTCAATGAATTGTACTCCATTTAAATATGGACTAGAAATCATGCAATATGATGATTTGAAAACTACTTGAAAACCTTTGTCACAAAACTGATTAATACTTAAAAAATTATGCTTTAAACCATCTACTAAAAGTACATTACTAATACTATTAGAAGGAGTTATGTGAACCTTACCAATTCCAATGATTTTACCTAACCATTTTCACCGAAGGTCACACTCCCTCCATTCAAAGCTTCAAGAGAAGTGAATTGCTTCACATCTCCAATCATGTGCCTTAAGCAACCACTATCAAGATACCAAATTCATTTGTTTTCCTTGGTTGCAAGACATACTTGCAATAAGATCAAGCTTTTTTTTTAGGTACCCAAGCTAACTTGGGTCCTTTTGGGTTAGCATACGAAATGATTCCTTTTGGAACCCACACTTTACCAAAAGATATGATTTTTCTGAAATTACATTGATTTGACTTATAACCTAATTTTTTGCAAGTAAAACAAGTAATACTGGATGATGTAGGCATAAAGAAGTTTTTGAATTACTTTTGTTGCTTTTGAGGTTTACATCCTAAACCTGCCTTGTTGAAAACTGCTCTTTGATTATTCAAAAGTAAATTCATCTTTTCTGAACTATAAATAAAATTATCAACAAAAGGTTTGATTTTCTCAAGTTCATTTTTATATTTTTCATTTTTAAGTTCTAAATCCCTGTTTTTCTTTAAAAGATCATTGTTAGAAACAACATGTTTAGGCCTTTTCAAAACTTCATTTTCCATGGCTAAAGCGTTATTTTTCTTTTCCAAAACATCTAGTTTAGTTTTCAAAGAACTAACATCATTAAGTAAAGAATTGTTTTCTAATGAGAAACTATTAGCATGCTTTCTTAATTTCTTATTTTTAGATAATACTAACTTATAATCATGCATCAATTCTTCAAATGCACTTCTAAGTTCATCAAAAGTAAAATTAACTTCAGAGTCGGAACATACCTCTTCATTATCTTGATGTGCCATGAAGCAGAGATTTGCAATTTCAGTCTGCTCTTCTTATGAACTGGAGTCTTCGCTATCACTCCACATGGCCATCATTGCTTTCTTCCTTAGTTTCTTTCTTGATTTCTTGAGGAGAGGATAATCAAATTTACAGTGTCTGGGCTTCTTACACTCGAAGCATATAGGTACTTCCTTCTTCTTTTTCTTTTCTTTCTCTTTTTCTTTTTCCTTTCCCTTTTCCTTGGATTGAAATTTCTTCTTGTAGGGAAACTTCATTCTCTTCATAAATCTTCTAAATTTTTGGGCAAGGAGGGCTTCTTCACCTTCTACTTCTTCATCATCATAGAACTCATCAATCGAGGATTCTTCTTGAACACTTGATTTAAAAGTGATCCACTTCTTCTTTTTATCTAAGTCCAATGATTTCTGTTTCAAGTTGAGCTCATAGGTCATGAGTAATCCTACTAGCTGCTCAAGTGGAAGCTTGTCTACATCCTTTGCCTCTAAAACTACAGTCACCTTTGGATCCCACGACGTCGGAAGTGACCTAAGAATTTTATTTACAAGATCAGCATTAGATATGACTTTACCAAGACTTCTCATAGCATTTATAATATTTGTAAAACGTGTATACATATCAGTAATAGATTTATTTGGTTCCATCCGGAACGTCTCATATGTGTGCACTAACATATTGACCTTAGTGTTCTTCACTTGATCGGTACCCTCGTGGGTAACTTCAAGTGTATCCCATATTTCTTTGGCGGACATGCATGTAGATATCCTATTGAGCTCACTAAGATCTAATGCACAATACAATGATTCATTGCCTTAGCATTGATATCGGATTGTTTAATATCATTTTCATCCCAATCCTCTTCAAGTTTTGGGAAGGAAACACCATTAACCACCACCGAAGGAATATGAGGACCCTTATCAACTACTTTCTACAAATTGTAATCTATAGAATGCATATAAATTCTCATCCTAGTTTTCTGATAAGTATAATTTATTTCATTAAAAAATGGAGGTATATTTGAGGCTTGTCCCTCAACTATACTAGTACCAATTGGGGTTGCCATAAATCTTTACTCAAGGCGACAAAGCCTATATACTGAGAACAAGGCTATGATACCACTTGTTGCCCAGAGAGCAACCGAAGAGGGGAGGTGAATTGGGTCTCTAAAAAAATTTAAAGCTAAGCTTGATAATACAAGTAGCAAACTTTACAAGACAAGATATGTAATTCGATTCAACAAGGTACTAAAATTAAATTGCAATGCTCTGAAGTAGTAGTGCAGCGAAAATTAAAAATAATAAGCAATAAAGTAAAGAGCGAGGAGGGAGAGAACAAGCAATCACAAACACAACAATCCATAGTGGTTCGGTGCCAACAATGCACCTACATCCACTCCTTAAAATTCCCTTGGAAATTCACTATAATCCAACGATTACAGCCGATTAGTTTTCTGGGCTCACTAATCAAAACCCAACTTTTTTTATAAGGCTCACAAGTCACAACCTCACTTGGTTTTACGGGCTAACCAAGAACCTAATTGGTTTTGAAAAGGCTAACCAAAAACCTCCCTTGGTTTTCCAGGCTAACCAAGAACCTTAGTGGTTTTGCGGGCTAACCACCAACCTAATTTATTTTCAAGGCTTACCAAAAACCTCCCTTGATTTTCTAATAGGCTAACCAATAACCATTACAAGATATAAGATTGAGAAATAAAGAACTAATGTAAGCTTTCAATAAAAAAGCAAATAAGTTGATGTAGCTCGATATAGTGTTGCTTTGCTCTTGTTGAAGCCATTTGAATGCCCAAGATTGAATTATCTTCAATGCACTTGATAGCTTTGAATGCTTGGAAGGCTTCCCGTTGTTTAAGAGTGGTTGAGCTTTGAATGAATAGGAGTTAAGGCTCTTTTCTCTTCTTTTCTCTCTAAACTTTTTAAGGATATTCAATACAATACTTTCTTGATTTGATTTGGAGCCTTTAAATACCTTCCCAACTCCCTAAAATTGAAATATAGCCGTTATACTTGAAAAACTAGCCGTTGGAGGGCATTTGGGAGAGTTCTGTGCTTGAAAAAAATTAGCTGTTACTGTTGTCAGAACTCCATGTGGTGGGGACACCGGAGGCACCAGAATAAGATAGAGGCTTTTCAATCCTCTGTGAATTGATCAATAATTTATGAGTCCATCTGTAATAAGGGCTTAGCTCATCTGAGTCTATTTTAGTTGTTATTTGAGTATTTTGAGTTGTTATTTCAGTTATGTACTTGTCAGCTCATGTTGAGCTAGTTCAGTCCAATGCTAGTCAGCTCATGTTGAGCTAATTTTATTTTTTTGAGTCCTGTCCAAACATACTGAAGACTCAAGACTATATCATACAAGTGAAGACCAAGTCCAACTAGATTGAAGACATGGAAGTATAGCCCAAGTCCAACCTAGCTTGAAGATTTGAAGACCCCAGGAGGAAAATTCAGAAAACCCTGATTTCTTGCAGATGCCCTCCAGATACCCAGATTCCCTTCCAGATGCCAAAGTATACTCATAGATAAGGGCATCCATGATTCCAAAGGTCCATCTGCATCCTAGCCCAAAGAAATCAAGCCCAGGTGCCAAGCCCAAGCCCCTAAGAAGCAAGATATCAGGGAATATTCCTGCTACCTGGCTACCAGGCCACCCCAGCTTCCAGAGGCCCAAACCCATGCACCCGAGCCCCTTTGGGCCGGCCTTTTGCTGCTCCTAGAAGACCAACACGCCCCCCTAGGCGTCCTTGGAGTCTTGACCAAGTCAAGAAAATTTTTAGGGATTTTTCTACCTAATATTTCCTTATTTTCTAGCTAGGGTTTGAGAGGGAAAAGGATTCTTATGTAAAGACTTATGTACCCTTACTTGGAGCCCAAGGTTAAGGGTCTATTTAAGGGACCCTAGCCTCTTGTATGAGGAGAATTTTTGGATGAATGAAAACCTTGAGTTCTTCTATTGAGTTGTGTGATACCCTGCTGTGTGCATAAAGGGGTTTGCGAGAGTTTTTCTTCCCAGTGCTGCAATCATCTTCCTGCTTCCAACAAGCATCTCAGATCCCTGGACGCCCACTCCAAAAGAAGCCTTCCCTTGCTATTTTCCCTTTGCTTTCTTGTTCCTTTGTGATTTTTCTAACCCCTGACAGGTCATTTGTAGGTCCTTGAGTTCCTACGAATCCAACGACTCCAGCCAAGCCTCAATCGGATCACCGAGCAGAAAGCCGGGTATCCGTGGGTCTTTGGCTCGATTTTCTAGGCCGCATCCGTCGAGGAACGAGAGACCCCTTCACTGCGATCTTTACAAATATTGTCAGGTACACCCCTCTACCTCCAGTAGTTTTATTGTAGGAGAACTTGCCCTAACCGAGGCTTCTCAGCCCCGGCGGTCCTTCTTTGCTACTTTTCTAGGTCCTAATTTGCATGCTGATCTTCAAAAATTCATAAAAAATTCCCTACAAATAATTTTGATCTAAAATTTGGGAATTAATAACCTAACTCAACATGTAAAACATACAAAAAAAATTGCATGCATATTAGTTCCCCATCATTTGGTATCAGAGCTTAGATTAGGGCTTGTTTTCTGTAATTTTTCAGTCCGTATATACTCTGTTATTTTAATTATTTCTCCCTGTTAAAAACTCCAAAAATTCTGAAATTTACTTTCCTGTATTTAATTTAATTCACAATAATTTTAAAAAGTTTTCCAGATTTTATTATGGCCTGTGAATTTTCTGCAAGCCGAAATATGGCCTGCAAATATTTGGCTCTATTTTTTTTAGCAAGACAAGTTTGGAAGTTTTAGGGTTTTGTTTAGGAGTTTTTGCATAGTTCTTAATTTTAGTATATTTCCAGTATATTAGGCCATGATTTTCAAGTTTTCTTCTATTTAAAAAATACCAAAAAAAAATATACATATTTTCCAAAAAATACCAAAAAAAATATCTAAACCCTAATTTGCATCCTCATCTGCCTGCCATCATTGCATAATTTACTTTTAAGGGCACTCTTGCTATATCAGATGGGGGGAGGATTTGATCACCTCTCCTTAACCCAAAACCACATCCCTTGCATTCAGTCCCAAGCCTTAACCTAAAATTAATTAGACTTAATTTGCCCTAGTGGGCTAGGGACACCAACTGGTCGGGTCCGGGCTAGTGTTAGATCATTATGTCAAGTTAACCTGTGTGTGCCTTGTGCTCAATGTCTAGAACGGTGGTTTAGGGATTCAATCCCGAAGGGCTTGTGTGTTGGTCTGCCTACCTGGCCAATCTCTGATTGGTGTCTAGGATTGGCAATCAGGGACCTAACACTCCCCTTACATCTGCCTGGCTGAGTATAGGGTTACTATAGGCTAGTTTGCCACCCTGATTGAGCATCTAGTTTGGACTCTAGGTCTAGTCAGCTATAGTCGGTCTGATCGAGTCTTGCATGAGCACTAGATTAGGAGTTTCATATCACCCACCTCCTTCACAAATGTCTGAACCCATGGAAAATTTACAAGCCCAAATAAAAGCCCTAGCTGATCAAATGGCCCATATGACTACCCAATTAACTCAGTCTGCTACCCAAACCAACAATAGAATTGACCATCTTGCCAATAGGTTTGACCAGTTAGGAGGCCGTGTAGGGACCATAGCAAGAACCCATGGGTCACGATCTGAGCCAGATCCTGAGTCCCCTCAACCTAGGAGAACCCCAAACCCTGATCTATACCATGAGGTCAAACCTAGGAGAGCCCCTTATCCTGACCCGTACTACAATCCTCAACCTAGGAGGACCCCAAACCCTGATCCATACCGAGAGGTTGAACCTAGGAGAGCCCCTCAGCCTGACCCATACTATAATCCTAAACCTAGAAGGACCCCAAACCCTGAACCATATCATGAGGTTGAACCTAGGAGAGCCACTCAGCCTGACCCATACTATGATACTGAACATAGATCCTATGACTCTAGATCCTATTTACCCACATCCTATAAGCCTAGTATACCCACAACCTATAGATCTTATGACTTCAAATCCTCTGACTCTAAAATCTACAAACCCATATCCCATGAGTCCAGTAGACCCAAGACCCATAGAGCTGAACCCAAATCCTATAACCCTAGATCTTATGATCCCGTGACCCATAGATCTGCTCCCTTATCCTATGAGTCTAGGGAGCCCATAATCCCTAGATATCAATCTAGTACTAGTCAGGTTTTTCATAGTCAACTTGAACCCCATAGGATTAGCACCCCTAAATATGAGCCCAGTAGTGAGCCACTACCCCTTAGACAACCTGAACCTACTAGGATTAGTGTCCATAATCAAAAACCAGGACTTAGCCAATTTTTCCCTAGCCGACCTTCTCCAACCATTCATGAGATTGACAAGGCTTACATTAACGCGGAAGTGTATGAAGCTGATGCGAGCCTAGTGGATGAGTATGAAGGAGAAGAGGAGACACCTTTAGATGACCTAGAATTAGCTGACCTAATAGATACCCAGGTAGAAGCCAACCTAGAGGTAGTTGACCTTGACCACATCCAACCTAAAGCTATAATGGAAGAACAAATAGAGGAAGAGAACCTGGGTACTGCTACTAAAGCCTTACCTGAGGAAACCATAGAGGAGAGCCAAATTATAGAGTCTTGTCCTAAAATACAAGAACCTGAAGAATTTATTAAGGACCTGATCTCTTTGAATCTATACCTTCAAGATGAGCCTCCTCCTATAGTTCCCATTAAGGACCTCTTCCCTGAGATTAATAACCCATCCTTCCATTATACAAACCCCATAGATATACCGCAACCCCGTAAGGTTAACCTCATTAGTATAGGATTAGTTCCTGACACCCCGTCTTTTATCCTACTTTATCCAACTAAACATGAACCTTTTTCTCTACCTTACCAAACTAATTCTGAACCCACTTCCTATTTTCTGTCCTTTCCTGACACCTCCAGCATTTCTAGGATCATTAGATTGCATTTAGCTGAGATTAGCATACTGCATGCATTCATCACGCATGTTAGGTTTGCATCTTACTTCTGGCATACTCTTTGGAATTTGCTAGGAGTTCACTGTAAATTTTCATGTGCATGTCAAGCTAGGATCAAACATAGAGAACCTATAATCTATTAGGTTTAGATCTAAAGAGTTCAATAAAATTTCTTTCGATAGGAATGCATAGTCGAGTCTGTTAGGTGTCAGTATGAGTCCTTTGCATCATTTGTTAGGAGTCTGCATGTGCCTAGCATGTTCACCACCCGCACTAATGTTAAAACAACTGGCTAATTCCCAAAGATGGATCAAAAAATTTGATGTAGTGGATTTTATCTTGGTTAGGCTTAGGCCTAAAAGAAGCTTCATGCTCGCAGAGCCGGACCTTTTAAAGTGAAAGAGAAGGTTGGATCAAATGCCTAGGTGTTAGACTTGCCTTCGGATTTGGGCATTAGTTCTACCTTCAATATTACAGACCTGGTTGAGTATAGGGAACCGGCAGCGCTACCTAGTGAGGCCTTTGGACCTATTCCCTTTCATTGTGAGTGACCCTAACCTAGAGTGTCCACAAACAAATTTGGCCTGAAAGAGGAGAACGGATCGAGCGTATCCTAGATGATCAAGCCATCATGACCTAGGGCCATGACTATCAATGCTTCCTGGTCCGATGGCAAGGCCAGCCAGAGTCGGATGATTCGTGGATCTCTCGAGAGGACTTGCAACACCTCAACCCAGACCTTCTCGAGAGATATGTGAGCTAGTCTGACCTTCACTCGACAGGGTCGAGTTCCTCCCACCCCGGGAGAATTGGTGGGGACACCGGAGGCACCAGAATAAGATAGAGGCTTTTCAATCCTCTATGAATTGATCAATAATTTATGAGTCCATCTGTAATAAGGGCTTAGCTCATCTGAGTCTATTTTAGTTGTTATTTGAGTATTTTGAGTTGTTATTTCAGTTATGTACTTGTCAGCTCATGTTGAGCTAGTTCAGTCCAATGCTAGTCAGCTCATGTTGAGCTAATTTTATTTTTTTGAGTCCTGTCCAAGCATACTGAAGACTCAAGAATATATCATACAAGTGAAGACCAAGTCCAACTAGATTGAAGACATGGAAGTATAGCCCAAGTCCAACCTAGCTTGAAGATTTGAAGACCCCAGGAGGAAAATTCAGAAAACCCTGATTTCTTGCAGATGCCCTCCAGATACCCAGATTCCCTTCCAGATGCCAAAGTATACTCATAGATAAGGGCATCCATGATTCCAAAGGTCCATCTGCATCCTAGCCCAAAGAAATCAAGCCCAGGTGCCAAGCCCAAGCCCCTAAGAAGCAAGATACCAGGGAATATTCCTGCTACCTGGCTACCAGGCCACCCCAGCTTCCAGAGGCCCAAACCCATGCACCCGAGCCCCTTTGGGCTGGCCTTTTGCTGCTCCTAGAAGCCCAACATGCCCCCCTAGGCATCCTTGGTGTCTTGACCAAGTCAAGAAAATTTTTAAGGATTTTTCTACCTAATATTTCCTTATTTTCTAGCTAGGGTTTGAGAGGGAAAAGGATTCTTATGTAAAGACTTATGTACCCTTACTTGGAGCCCAAGGTTAAGGGTCTATTTAAGGGACCCTAGCCTCTTGTATGAGGAGAATTTTTGGATGAATGAAAACCTTGAGTTCTTCTATTGAGTTGTGTGATACCCTGCTGTGTGCATAAAGGGGTTTGCGAGAGTTTTTCTTCCCAGTGCTGCAATCATCTTCTTGCTTCCAATAAGCATCTCAGATCCCTGGACGCCCACTCCAAAAGAAGCCTTCCCTTGCTATTTTTCCTTTGCTTTCTTGTTCCTTTGTGAGTTTTCTAACCCCTGACAGGTCATTTGTAGGTCCCTGAGTTCCTACGAATCCAACGACTCCAGCCAAGCCTCAATCGGATCACCGAGCAGAAAGCCGGGTATCCGCGGGTCTTTGGCTCGGTTTTCCAGGCCGCATCCGTCGAGGAACGAGAGACCCCTTCACTGCGATCTTTACAGACATTGTCAGGTACACCCCTCTACCTCCAGTAGTTTTATTGTAGGAGAACTTGCCCTAACCGAGGCTTCTCAGCCCCGGCGGTCCTTCTTTGCTACTTTTCTAGGTCCTAATCTGTATGCTGATCTTCAAAAATTCATACAAAATTCCCTATAAATAATTTTGATCTGAAATTTGGGAATTAATCACCTAACTCAACATGTAAAACATACAAAAAAAATTGCATGCATATTAGTTCCCCATCACCATGTGTCGACACTTCTTCTTCATGTGTCGACACATAATGTCGACGCATGTTCTTGAGTCGACATAAGTTCAAAGTGTTCCATTCAGATTCTCTAGAAAAATCAGCTGAGTCAACACATTCTTAGTTGAGTCGACATATAAGGTCTATGTGTCGACACATCAACTATTCCTTCAACTTCTTCAAGTTCTGTGGCTCGAAAGTCTCAGGCGATGTGTTGATTGTTAGACATTAGAATAATAAAAATTAACCCAAATTTATTTGATTAAAATTGATACTTTTTTTGATACTTTGCAGGAATTGACTCCATAAACGTGTAGATCTTGATTTTAGGAGTCCAACATCGCAAATGGAATGTAATTCGGACTTTGAACGGGCCTAAAATGGATTTTAGAAGATTTTAACACGGATTTCAGAGCCACACGGTTTTTGGAGCATTACCTTAAAACCTTTTAATGGCTCATGGTGGACCGGCTCAATGGTCCACCGCACGAACTGTCGGTCCACAGCAGCCATTGCTGTCGGTCCACGGGCAGAGCCGTGGACCACCGAGCTCCGTTTACTCCGAAACTTGATGGAAAGCTTCCCCCGGCGCTGCCAAAGCTACCACCGACCTCGTTGCCAGTCGGAGAAGCCCCCGTTCGGTCGAAAAAATGGCCGGAATGCCGTGTCCACCCCTGTCACTGTTTGCTGCCGTTCCGGCTTCATCGCGAGCCACCATGGAGCCACCATCTGACCAGCTATCTCCGCCCAACCTGCAGCCACCGTCTGCTTCCGTCAACCCGCTGCTGCCTCCTCTTCTGCATCACCGCCCACGGCCACGCCGCCCAGCCCTTCCACGACCTGTTGCCTCCGAAGCCGTCTTCGCCCAGCCGTCACCTCCATTTCCAAGCTCTTGAAGCTACTTGTCACAATCCCTGCTGTTCAGACCGGGATGTCCAAGGAAGCATCAGAACGAGAAGAGATGTCGGACGATGCTGGATGGATGCGGGATTGTGCGATAGAATTTTTGAGTTTGATTTTTGAGATGGGGATGATCGTAAAAAAAATATCAGATAAGGTGATAGCACAGAGTTTGAAAATCAGATTGAGATGAGGAAATCATCGCGCTTTCCACATGTACCCGACACGGTATTTTTCATATATAAATACCTCGGTGATTTTCTTCTGCCGATGGGAGAAAAAAAGAAGAAGAAAAGGAAATTTTTGGGGAGGTTCCACTTGCTGTCCGTAGTTTCAGTTCCTGTTGCTGTCACAGAGAGTCAGAGTCGGATAAAAAATGGAGAAAGGGACCCTTGTTCCCTTACTTTTCTTTTATTTTCTCTGTACCCCAATTTTTTATGCAATAAATATTTATTTGCTTCATATTAATCCATGATTGTTTATTTTATTTTGAAGTAATGCTTGAGTCATGTTGGATTAGTGTTTAAGGTAAGTCGAAGTGAATTAATTTTGACTGACCTATACCTAAGGGATGGGTCGTGATCCACGGGTACGGACTGTACTCTTGAGATAGGTCATATATGAATTATTTTCACGGATTTATTATTTGCATCTTTTTCTTGCATTAGTTCTAGTTTATTTTAGTTTATTTTAAATCAAAAGAAAATTTTTTTCAAGATAACCCCAAAGTCTTTGTGGGATCGACCCTTACTCCTGCTATTCTATCCTTTAGAGTAGTGGAATTAAGGTTCTAAATCGGTGCATTGCGACAGGCACCAGATTTTTGGCACCATTGCCGGGGATAGAATAAGGATCATTTTTTGGTCTAGGAGCCATTCGGGTTTGAGCTTGATGAGCTTGCCCCTGAAGAAGCTCAGGAAATCAGTAAGCTGATGGACAATCACCTAAGGTGTGGGTGGAACTCGAGCAGATAATACAGACCTCATGAGTATGATGAGATGAGGAGGAATTATTTCCAGCTTGCAAAAGTTGGTCGAGCTTCTGAGATAGCTCATCAACCTTGCTGTAGATGTCTACAGCACGACCAACTTCATATATTCCTCCTCTCTTGGTTACTACAGGTCCTGTGGGAGGATCTCTACGGGCAGCTGACATATGATATAGAGAATTTTCACTTAAGGTTTCAAACAACTGCCATGCCTCATGTTCATTTTTAAGCATGAACGTTCCTCCACATGAGGCATCCACCATTTGCCGGTGACTTTCTAACAAACCGTCATAGAAGCACTGGACTAATTGCCATTTGGGTATGGTATGGTGAGGACATTTTCTAATCAGCTCTTTCAATCTCTCCCAGGTTTCATGAAACATTTCTCCATCTAATTGGAAAAAACTAGTAATGGCTTTTCTAATTTGATTCGTCTTTCCTAGAAGTCCATAGAAGTTTTAAGAGTTTTTTTCTTTTCCCAACTTTCTATCTTACTCTCTAAATCTTCCAACTTACTTTGGTTTTGGTGCAATATTTATTTAGTCCCCACTTTTTCTTTTCTTTTTCTTTTCTTTTTTTTTTTTTTTTTTTTTTTTTGGTGAATGTAAAGTCAGTGCAATGTCCTGACACCTTGCTTTCTAATTAACCCTTGTAGTGAGCTTTAAGCCAATGACTCCCAAACTAGTTGGCTTTAGGGTATTAGGTGTAAAACACCCCTCAGGCTTACTGACTCGAGTCAAAAAGGCTATGTCAAGACTAACTCTACGAAAGATTTCGTTACATCTCCACCTTTTGACGCGAACAACAATGCTTACTTAGGCGAAGGGGCCCGGTTACTAAGTGAGAGATGCAAAAAATCTTTATTAACCTCAGGAATTTTGTAACTGGGGACTTTTTATAATGCCTATACCAAAATAAGTAAGATTCATTATTAAGATCAATAGGCCGAAGGGTCTGAAATTACTCTTCTAAAATTTTCTGGACTACACTCTACAACTTATAGAGTTTTCTTGATAAATCATCCCTCAGTATCTCTAAAATTTTCTAAACCATTAATCACTCCTCATTTAGTGAGCTTGATTATTTTCAATTCGAGACAAATCTTTGTACACAAAAATTGATTAAAATTTTACTCGAGGATTTAATTTAAATAATTAGATTACCCCTCCAACTTAATTTCTATTGTCCCCAATGGAAGAGGATACTAAAAATATAATGGCAAAGAAGGATACAACCTGGTAGGGTATGGAATTGGATATCCCTGAATCACCATGTTCCCGCAATCTTCTTTTATTACTCCATTTATTCTAAAAACAAAGAACTAGAAGTTAAAATATGAACTTAAAGCAAGAACTAAGGAAAGAGCTAGGCTGCCTCCCAGGAGCGCTAAGTTTATAGTCTTCAGCCAGACTAAGTTGATCTTCACAGCAACACTGGGTGTTCAAGATTAAGAGTTTCTACAACTTTTCCATCACTGATTCCTTCAATATACGGTTTCAAATGCTGGCCATTCACCTTAAAAACATTCCCTTGCTTAGGATCCTTAAGTTCAACAGCTCCATGGAAAAATACTTGAGTTACTACAAAAGGTCCATCCCATCGTGCATGGAGTTTTTCGGGAAAAAAACGTAACCTAGAGTTGTAGAGCCACACTTTTTGATTAGGCTCAAATGATTTTCTATTAATGAATTTATCATGATAAGCCTTTGTTCGAGCCTTGTAAATTTTTGAACTCTCATAAGCCTCATTTCGTAACTCTTCCAACTCACTTAACTGAAGTTTTCTATGGGAACCTGCATTCTTCATGTCAAAATTAAATTGCTTGATAGCCCAAAATGCACGGTGTTCCAATTCAACAGGTAGGTGACAAGCCTTTCCAAACACTAACCAGTACGGAGACATTCCTAGAGGGGTCTTGAAAGTAGTTCGGTAAGCCCATAAAGCGTCATACAAACGTTATGACCAATCTTTCCTATCGGGTCTTACCATTTTCTCAAGAATGTGCTTGATCTCTCTATTCGAAACTTCAACCTGACCACTAGTCTGGGGATGATATGGTGTGGCTACTTTATGAGTAATTCCATACTTTTTCATCAGTCCTTCAAAGTGTTTATTTATAAAATGCGCACCCCCATCACTAATAATGGCCCTTGGGCACCCAAACCGACTAAAGATGTTATGCTGAATGAACTTGATTACAACTTTGTGATCATTAGTTTGAGTTGCCACAGCTTCAATCCATTTCGAAACATAATCCACTGCTACCAAAATGTACTCAAATCCAAAGGAAAGAGGAAATGGTCCCATAAAGTCAATACCCCATACATCAAAAATTTCAACAACTAAAATGGGGTTTAGGGGCATCATATCTTTTCGTGAAATATTCTCCCTTTGTTGACACTTGAGACAATTACGGCCAAATTCATGTGCATCTTTAAAGAGAGTTGGCCAATAAAATCCACTTCGCAGCACCTTTGCTGTAGTTTTTCTCCCACTAAAGTATCCCCCACATGCAAGAGAATGACAAAAATTGAGTATACTCTTGAATTCACTCTCAGGGACACATCGCCTGATCACTTGATCTGAACAGTATTTAGACAATTCAGGTTCCTCACAAAAGTAATATTTGATTTGCGAAAAGAACCTATCTTTTTCTTGTTGTGACCAGTATGGAGGAACTTGCCCTGTTACCAGATAATTCACAATATGGGCAAACTAGGGGAGATTGCTGGTAGAAGAAATTGAGAATAGCTGCTCATCGGAAACCTATATCCAATAATTTCCTTGTTGTATTCTACTAAGATCCTAGAAATATGATCTGCTACCATATTTTTGGAACCTTTCTTATCCAAAATTTCTATGTCAAATTCCTGTAACAAAAGGATCCATCGAATCAGTCTAGGCTTTGTATCCTTTTTGGATAGCAGATGTCTTAATGCAGCATGATCAGAGTAAACTAGGACCTTAGACCCTAATAAATATGATCGAAATTTTTCTAGGGCGAATACAACTGCTAGTAACTCTTTTTTAGTAGTGGTATAGTTCATTTGTGCATATGAAAGAGTTTTACTAGCATAGTAAATTACATGGGATTTCCTATTGAGCTTTTGTCCTAAAACAGCTCCTACAGCATAATCAAAAGCATCACACATGATTTCAAATGGCAGAGTCAAATCTAGAGGCTTGATGATAGGTGCAGTGGTCAAAGCAGTTCGAAGAATGTTAAAAGCGGGCCAAACATTCTTTACTAAAATCAAAGGACTTGTCTTTGGCCAGTAAATCACACAATGGTCAAGAGATTTTGCTGAAATCCTTGATGAATCATCTATAAAAACCAGCATGGCCAATGAAGGATCGTACTTGTCTAACCGAGGTCGGGGGAGGCAATTTTGAGATTAATTCAACCTTAGCTTTGTCAACCTCAATCCCTCGCTCAAAAATAATGTGTCCGAGTACAATTCCCTCACGAACCATAAAATGGCTCTTTTCCCAACTTAAGACTAAGTTGGTTTCTATATAGCGTTTCAATACCTTAGCCAAATTATGGAGACAGTCCTCAAATGAAGATCCAAAGACAGAAAAATCATCCATAAACACTTCAAGAAAATGACCAACCATATCGGAGAATAAGGCCATCATACATCGTTGAAAGGTGGTTGGTGCATTACAGAGACCAAAAGGCATGCGCCTGAATGCAAACATTCCAAAAGGGCAAGTAAAGGTGGTCTTTTCTTGGTCTGCAGGAAATACTGGAACCTAGTTGTATCTTGAATATCCATCCAGAAAACAAAAGAAACTCTGCCCTGCTAGTAGCTCTAGAATTTGATCAATAAAAGGCAGAGGGAAATGATCTTTCCTAGTAACAGCATTCAGTTTCCGGTAATCTATACACACTCTCCAACTAGTGGTTGCTCGGGTAGAAATTGACTCGCCCTTTTCATTTTGAATGACAGTAACTCCTGACTTTTTAGGTACTACCTGAGTTGGACTGAGCCATTGGCTATCTGAAATTGGGTAAATAATGCCGGCATCCAACCATTTAACCACTTCTTTTTTAACAATTTCCTGCTTGTTTGGATTTAGCCTCCATTGCATGTCCATATGTGGTTTAGCTTCTGCTTCACAGTGAATGTGGTGCATGCAAACAGAAGGGTCAATTCCCTTAAGATCAGCTATTGTCCATCCTATTGCCTCTTTATGTTCCCTGAGTACATCCATCAATTTTTGTTCCTGATTAGAGGTCAAAGTAGATGCAATGATTACCTGAAGTGTATCATTGGATCTAAGAAAAGAATACTTCAACTTGTCAGGAAGAGGCTTCAATTCCAGATTGGGTGGTGCTTCTAAGGATGGCACTAAAGGGCTTGATTGAGTCGATAATGATTCATATTTCACAGTCCAAGGAGGATTGGTGCTAAACTTGGGTGGCTCTAACAAAGCATTCACTTCATTTGTATATTCATCAACATCAAAATTTTCAGTTCCAAAATGTGTCAAACATGCTTGCAAGGGATCCGAATCAAGCAACACAGGAAGATTCCTATTTACTACTTCTTCTATTATGTTTACTTCGTTATGATCATAAGAGGGTGGTCCTTGGCATGCATTAAAAACATTCAACCACATTTTCTTATTCCCAAAAGAAACATCCATAACCTCTGTTCTGCAATTTATGCAAGCATTAGCGGTAGCTAGGAAAGGTCTTCCAAGAATGATGGGTATCTGACTAGGGTTACCGCTAGATTCCATATCCAAAACAAGAAAATCAACCGGGAAGTAGAACTCATCTACTTTTACCAACACATCCTCGAGCATTCCACAGGGTGCCTTGACGGATCGATCAGCTAACTGTAAAGTCACCGTAATGGGTTTTAATTCTCCAAATTTAAACAGATCATACACTGAGCCTGGGAGAAGATTTACGCTCGCACCAAAATCTAACAAGGCTTTCTTGATTGTGAGGTCCCCTATGACACAAGAGATAATTGGGGTACCTAGGTCTTTGAGTTTGGGTGGAGCTATCTACTGAAAAATTGAGCTGGCTTGCTTAGTTAAGAGGATTTTCTTAGGGATATGTGCCTTAGATTTCCATTTTTGAGTGCACAAATCCTTAAAAAATTTGGCATAAGCAGGAACTTGCTTGATGGCATCGAGGAGAGGTAAATTTTTTTGGACTTGCTTGAATAATTCAAGCATCTCATTCATTTTCAAATTTTTCTTATCCAATGGTAAAGGTGACTCCAAAGCACTAGGGAATGGAGCCTTAGGTACAGGTGCTTGACCATTGGATTCCTTCTCCTCTTCATTCTTTTTATCTGGCTTAGCCACCTCTACTTCTTGGGTCAGGTCAGGCTGGTTCAATGTTTTTCCACTTCTTAAGGTTATAACAAATTTAGCATGTTCAGAAAAATTTTCAGGTCCTGTGGAACTCTCAGCCATATATTGACCTTTGGGATTGATAATGGGCTGGCTAGGCAACTTACCTTCTTCTCTCCGATTGAAAGCTGTAGCTAGCTGACCTATCTGAGTCTCAAGGTTAGCAATGGATTAGGTATGGGAGTGAAGGATTTGGGTATTCATGTTCAGCCCCTCCTTCAAAGTTTGAAGGATCTTCTCTTGAAAGGAAGGATCAAGATTGCTTGGCGGTGGTTGTGGAGGCTGTGGGGTATTTTGATACTATGGAAATGGCATGCTTTGAAATTTGGTCTCCTGATAGTTGGGCCTAATGGATGAATTGATTCCTTGTTGGTGTTTCCAAGAAAAATTCGGGTGATTGCGCCAGCCGGGATTGTATGTGTTCCAATAAGGATCATTTCCTGGTCTAGGAGCCATTCGGGTTTGAGCTTGATGAGCTTGATCCTGAAGAAGCTCAGGAAATTGGTAAGCTGATGGACAATCACCTAAGATGTGGGTGGAACTCGAGCAGATAATACAGACTTCATGAGTATGATGAGATGAGGAGGAATTATTTCCAGCTTGCAAAAGTTAGTCAAGCTTCTGAGATAGCTCATCAACCTTGCTGTAGATGTCTATAGCATGACCAACTTCATACATTCCTCCTCTCTTGGGTACTACAGGTCCTGTGGGAGGATATCTACGGGTAGCTAATATATGATGTAGAGAATTTTCACTTAAGGTTTCAAACAACTGCCATGCCTCATGTTCATTTTTAAGCATGAACATTCCTCCATATGAGGCATCCACCATTTGCCGGTGCCTTTCTGACAAACAGTCATAGAAGCACTGGACTAATTGCCATTTGGGTGTGGCATGGTGAGGACATTTTCTAATCAGCTCTTTCAATCTCTCCCAGGTTTCATGAAACATTTCTCCATCTAATTGGGAAAAACTAGTAATGGCTTTTCTAATTTGATTCGTCTTTCCTATGGAAAAATATTTCTTAAGGAACTCCCTTTGAAGTTGATCCCAAGTTGAAATTGTCATAGTGTTTAGGGAATGCAACCAATATTTGGCTTTATCTTTCAAGAAAAAAGGGAATAACTTAAGCCTTAAAGCATCATCGGAGAAATTTTGTATCTTAACAGTGGAACAGATTTCTAGAAATTCATCTAAATGTTTATATGGATCTTCAATTGCAAGTCCGTAAAAAGAGGGTAACATCTGAATCACACTGGACTTTATTTCGTACTGGACGGCATCTATAGGGGGTACTTGGATACAAGGTGAATAAGTGTATTTTGAAGGAGTGAAGTATTCCTTCAGTTGAAGGTCAATTCCTTGATTAGGATCCATAGTACCTGGGCTGGTTGCTCTATTGGAGCTTTCGATTTTTGGATCTAGGGATATATGTTTAGGTTCTCGAAGTCGACGCCTAAAATACACTAACATACACCCTCCCTCCTAAAGGAAACAGGAATCAAAGATTTTTTTTATTTTTTTATTTTTTTTAATTGAAAAGTGGAAGAATGAGAAGAGGTCTAAAGGGCAAGTTCCTAAGAGAGTCCTAAGCTAGAGAGAAGAAAGTTAGTTTAATTAATTAATTAATTTTTTTTTCAAACCATTGAAATAAATCAAAATCACTATCCTAGGGTTAAGCTGAATCTAGACAGCTCCTAACTGATCCAAGGTTACCTTCGAGCACTCCAAGCCCAAGATCAATTAACTGACTTGGCCAGGTAAGTGTAAGGTTAGTGAAGGTTCCCTTATCGCTTGCCTTAGACACCAATTAAAAATTGGCCAGGTAAGCGGAACCAACTCACCTCCCTTCGGGCTCTAGTCCCTGAACAACTTTTCTTAGACACCAAGGAATTAAATGATCTAAACCCGGTCCAACTCTAGGGTTTCCTTGTCCAATTGAGCTCGAAATCCTTAGGGTTGATGTCTAATTAATTTTAAAATTAAAGGCTTGGGTCAATGCAGATGCTGGATTGATGATTTGTGGGCTAAGGAAGGGTATTGATCCCCTACCTTATCTGATTAATGGGTTGTGCCCTTAAGTATATTATGAAATTATGAAATGCAACAACTAAGGTGTCCAAAAAGTTATAAACAAACAAAATTAAACTTAAATTTTTTTTTAATTTTGATGATTAAGTCTCTGATCCTAATAAATTATGAAATGTTTGGGTAATATTTTTTTTTTTGGTTTTGCAAAAAAAATAAATTTACCTAAGTGAATTTTAAAAAAAAACTTTTTGTTCAACCTTTTTATACCCTAGGACAACCATTTAACATAACCTCCCAATTATGCCAGGGCAACCTTATGTCAGGGCACTCAAGATTGGAATTTGAATTTTTTTATTTTTTTGAAATTTGAATGTAAAATTTCGAAAATTGAATTTTTTTTTGTGGATTTTTGGATTGTTGATTATTATTATTTTTTTTTCCGAATAACGCCGAAAGTCCCCGGCAACGGCGCCAAAAATCTGGTGCGTGTCGCAATGCACCGATTTAGAACTTTAATTCCACTACTCTAAAGGATAGAAAAGCGTGAGTAAGGGTCGATCTCACAGAGACTTTAGGGTTATCTTGAAAAAGAATTTTCTTTTGATTTAAAATAAACTAAAATAAACTAGAACTAATGCAAGAAATAGATGCAAATAATAAATTCGTGAAAATAATTCAGATATGACCTATCTCAAGAGTACGGCCCGTACCCATGGATCACGGCCCGTCCCTTAAGTATAGGTCAGTCAAAATTAATTTACTTCGACTTACTTTAAACGCTAATCCAACATGACTCCTGCATTACTTCAAAATAAAAATAAACAACCATGGATTAATATGAAGAAAATAAATATTTATTGCATAAAAAATTGGGGTACAGAGAAAATAAAAGAAAAGTAAGGGAACAAGGGTCCCTTTCTCCCTTTTTTATCCGACTCTGACTCTCTATGATAGCAACAGGAACTGAAACTACGGACAGCAAGTGGAACCTCCCCAAAAATTTCCTTTTTTTCTTCTTTTTTTCTCCCCTCGGTAGAAGAAAATCACCGAGGTATTTATAGATGAAAAATACTGTGTCGGGTCCGTGTGGGAAGCGCGGTGATTTCCTCATCTCAATCTGATTTTCAAACTCTGCGCTATCTCCTTATCTGATATTTTCTTACGATCATCCCCATCTCAAAAATCAAACTCAAAAATTCTATCGCACAATCCCGCGTCCATCTAGCATCGTCCGACATCTCTTCTCGTTCCGATGCTTCCTTGGACATCCCAGTCTGAACTGCAGGGACGGTGACAAGTAGCTTCAGGAGCTTGGAAACGGAGGTGACAGCTGGGCGAAGACGGCTTCAGAGGCAACAGGACGTGGAAGGGCTGGGCGGCATGGCCGTGGGCGGTGATGCGGAAGAGGAGGCAGCAGCGGGTTGACGGAAGCGAACGGTGGCTGCAGGTTGGGCGGAGACAGCTGGTCAGATGGTGGCTCCATGGTGGCTCACGGCGAAGCCGGAACGGTAGCGAATAGCGATAGGGGCGGACACGGCATTCCGGCCATTTTTTTGGCCGAACGGGGGCTTCTTCGACTGGCAACGAGGTCGGCGGTAGCTTGGGCGGCGCCGGGGGAAGCTCTCCATCAAGTTTCGGAGTAAATGGAGCTCGGTGGTCCACGGCTCTGCTCGTGGACCGGCAGCAATGGCTACCATGGACCGGCGGTTCATGCGGTGGACCATTGAGTCGGTCCACCATGAGCCATTAAAAGGTTTTAAGGTAACGCTCCAAAAATCATGCAGCTCTGAAATCTGTGTTAAAATCTTCTAAAATCCATTTCATGCTCGTTCAAAGACCGAATTACATTCTGTTTGCGATGTTGGACTCCTAAAATCAAGATCTACACGTTTATGGAGTCAATTCCTGCAAAGTATCACAAAAAATATCAATTTTAATCAAATAAAGTTGGATTAATTTTCATTATTCTAATGTCTAACATTGATCCATGTGTTGACACCTTGAGTCGACATATAAGGCCCATATGTCGACACATCATCTATGCCATTTGAAACATTACTGCGTACTGGCCTGAGTCGACATATCATCTTCATGTGTCGACACATCATGTCATGTGTCGACATCTTGAGTCGACACATCATCAAAAAAGTGCAGAAATTGCTGAACTTTTGCTGGAACATGTTTTCATTTGCCTTAGTCATCCATTCAACCATTTCTTTGTGTGTCCAAGTCTTGTTTTATGTAATCATTCCATTCAAACTTGGTTCTTCAACACAATTGGGCTTCTTCAAATTTTGTGAGCATCCTTTCAATGAAAATACACTTAAAGCAAATCATTAGTCCTCAATTTGTACTTAACTATTTTGCTTATCATCAAAATTAATTAGTGGAGTCAACAATAGGAGACCCCATTGAATGGAAAGAGAGGGCCTTTAAACCCTACTTGGCTCTTATGACTGGACGACCATAGTGACTAACCCAATCTAAAGTAGTTACTAGGATATAACATATCATATGACATGATATTCATTCCAGCAAATGAGCATATTAACCATAATATGCATATCATAAGCATGATTGTAATATCAATCCATTCACCTCACTTGTTCATGGGATATGGCCATAGCAGCACCCCAACATGCAATAGGAGATCCCATTGAATGGGATGAGAGGGCCATGAAACCCTAAGTTACTCCTATGACCAAACAGCAATGGTGACTAACCTAATCTGAAGCAGTTACTAGGATATAACATATTTCATATGAAATTTTAACAATCATGCATTGCTTTATAGCATAGTAAGCACTCATTACTAATTGAATGGACCATTAATTGAATGAAATAAGGGAGCTTTGATACCACTGTTGGGTTTTGATGGCACGGTAGAAGAATGGATTTCAAAAATTTTTATTTTGAAACTCTGAGAATAGTCAGCGAATTAGGCATCGACAAAATCCGTGCCTTCTCCGACTCTCAATTGATAGTCAATCAAGTGAAGGGCGAGTTTGAAGCAAGGGATCCTACCTTGGCTAAGTACTTGCATAAGGTACGAGGCTTTATATCTCGACTCAAATTTTTCGAGATTCTCTATATACCTCGATTGCAGAATTTTTGAGCGGATGCTTTGTCGCATTTAGCCACGGCCGCAGTCAGTACCTCTGACCGGACCTTCGTAGAACATCTATAGCGCCCATGCATTATTGAGGAGATGATGGAGGTTCACCAGGTCGAGCAAGAAACCTCGTGGATGGACCCGATTCATACATTCTTGGCCCACGGAACCCTTTCGAATGACCCAGCTAAAGCAAAGCGCGTGCGCTCGATAGTTGCTAAGTACGTCATCCTTGATGGTGCCCTTTATAAGCGATCATTCTCTCAACTATTGCTGAAGTGTCTGGGTAGATCGATGCTGATTATGCACTCAGAGAGGTGCATGAAGGCATTTATGGTGACCATCTTGGAGGGAGATCCCTGGCTTAGAAAATTATTTGGTAGGGATATTATTGGCATATAATTCAAAAGGATGCATCGGACTTTGTACGAAAGTGCGATGCATGTCAGAGGCACTCCGGTATCCAGAGGAGGCCTGCTAGCCAGCTAACTCCACTTATCGTGCCTTGGCCATTTGCATAATGGGGCATGGATATCTTGGGACCTTTTCCCCTAGTATGCGGCCAGCAAAAATTCCTTCTTGTGGCCATCGATTACTTCACCAAATGGGTGGAGGCTGAACATTGGCATAAATAACGGAGGCCAAGGTAGAAAACTTTATCAGGAACTACATTGTCTTTTGGTTCGGTATCTCACGGGCAATCATCACTGACAACGGAAGACAGTTCGATAACTCAAAGTTTTGATATTTTTGTCAACAATACCACATTTCCCATCTGCTTACTTCAGTCGGCCACCCTCAGTCCAATGGAAAAGCTAAAGTCACTAATCGAACAATCTGCATGGACTGAAGACCCGACTAAATGAAGCCAAAGGACTTTGGGCGGAAGAGCTTCATTCGGTGCTATGGGCATATCGGATGACCGCCCGCATGGTGACTGGAGAGACTCCGTTCAACTTGACCTACGGGAGCGAGGCGGTCATCCCTGTGGAAATCTTCTTACAATCCTTGCGGGTTCATCATTTCACTGAATCGACCAACTCGAAGCAGCTAAGGGCTGATTTGGATTTACTGGAAGGAACTAGGCTCCAAACATGCTTGAGAATGGCAACTTACCGCCAGAAGATGGCCAGGTATTACAATTCATGGGTCAAAGCATGAACATTCCAGGTGGGAGATCTTGTCTTGCGAAGGATGGAGATATCAAGGCTAATCGAGCAAGGAAAACTTTTCTCCAATTGGGAAGGCCCTTATCGAGTCATCGAAGTGATCCGAGCCGGAGCCTACCGGCTCGAGCATCTAAATAGACAACAGATAGTGCGCCCGTGGAATGTAGATAATCTTCGCAAGTATTATCAAAAAGTTGCAGCTTCTTCCATCAAGGCACCGAGAGTGTTACTCCGATCGGTAGAGGCTCTAGGGCAGCCCACACCAAAAGTCTGACTCTGGTTGGCAAAGGCTCTAGGGTAGCCCACACCAAAAGTCCGACTCCGGTCGGTAGAGGCTCTAGGGAAACCCACTCAAAAAGTCCGACTCCGGTCGGCAAAGGCTCTGGGGCAGCACACACTGAAAGTCTGACTCTAGTTGGCAAAGGCTCTAGAGCAGCCCTAGATAGATATCAACCCCATAAGGTTAACCTCATTAACCTAGGATTTATCCCTGATACCCCTTCTTATATCCTATTCTTTCCAAATAACCATGAACCCTTTTCATACTTTCTACCTTTCCAAACCAACCTTGAATCCACCTCATATCTTTTACCTTTTCATGAATTTTCTTATGTTTCTTTAACCATTCATTGGCATTTTATAGAAGTAAGCATACTACATTCATACATTGTGCATGTTAGATTTTCATCTTACTTCTTGCATACCCTTAGGCATTTAGTGGGCATACATAGTAAATTTTCATGTGCATTCCATGCTAGGGTCAAACATAGAAAGTCTATAGTGTTTTAGGTTAGACACTAGAAAGTCCAATAAAATTTTCTTCAATAGGAAAGTTTAGTCAAGTCTAATAGGTATTAGTTGAGTCCAATAAAATTCATAGTCCTTAATCACATATCTGCACCTACACTAGCCTCTGCATAGCATATGCATCATGAAATTAGTCAAGAGCTGAACATAATTAATAAACTAAATAACAACTTGGCTAATTTCCAAAAGAAAGATGAAGAATTTTTTGCAGAGGAATATGTGACTGTTTAAGAATTTTCTGCTCGCAAAGCTGGCCCATCCGAAATAATGAATAGTAGTGGACCCAATGCCTATGTGCCTGAGATATCACCTGATTTAGGTATTAGCCCCACCTTCATCATCTCAGACTTTGTAAAGTCTAGGGGTCAGTAGTGATACCCAGCGAGCCCCTTGAGCCACTCCCGTTCTTTGAGAGAGAACCCACCCCAGAGCAACCACATATAATTTGGCCTTATGGTGAGGTAAAGATTGAAAGTGCTCTGGATGATCAAGCTATCAATATCCATGATACAGACTGTTAGCGGTATTTGGTCTGCTGGCAAGGTCAGCCAGAATATGAGGACTTGTGGAACGCTGGTGCGGATCTGCAGCAACTCAACCCAGACCCTCCTTGTGCCAAATTAACTTATACTCGAGAGGGTCGAGTTCCACCGGCCCCGGGAGAATTGGGGGGGACACCAAGATCAAACACAGATCCTTGGATCCCATATGGTTTACTTAGTCATATGTTAAAGTTTTGAAAATTTTGTAATCAATTAATATTGAGTCCTGTAATAAGTTGAGGTTAGTTGATTTGTCTCAACCCTC
This sequence comes from Areca catechu, assembly GCA_021397845.1. NCBI lineage: Eukaryota > Viridiplantae > Streptophyta > Magnoliopsida > Arecales > Arecaceae > Areca > Areca catechu. The sequence continues at coordinate 128,125,744 of CM038052.1, read as the reverse complement.
AACCTAGTCAGTATTTTGAGTCCTATACATCAATTATGAGTCCAGTATGAGCCCAGTTTTTATACAAGAGAGGAGGTCACCCTATTTTGGAGTTCCACCAGGCCACATCCAGGAGTTAGAGGCTGCTACATCAATCCATTGGATATTGTGTGACAACCCAGGATCTAAGATGCTTCCAGAAATCCTGATTCTTTCCAGATCTCCTCCAGATGCCCAGATTCTAGTCCAGATGTCAGAGCATATTTCCAAACCAGGGCATCCATGATTTCAAAGGTCCCTCTACATCCTAGCCCAAAGAAATCAAGTCCAAGTGCCAAGCCCAAGCCCTAAAGAAGCAAGATTCTATGGAATATTCCTGCTACCAGGCTACTAGGCCACCCCAGCTTCCAGAGGCCCAAACCCATGCACCCAAGCCCCTTTGGGCCAGCCCCTTGCTGTCCCTGGAATCCCAACATGCCCTCCTAGGCATCCTTGAAGTGTTGACCAAGTCCAAGAGGTGTCCTTGAGTGGAATAGTCAAAGCATGAAGGAAAAAAGAGAAGACTAGGTCAATTCCTAACCTAATGGGGATTTATTTTTCTAACCTAGCTAGGAAAGGACTTGTTTTCCAATTTGGAAGAGGACTTGTAACCCAAGTGTAACCAAGGTTAGTGAGGGCATGAAAACTCTAAAAATACCCCATCCCTCCCCCTCTTGTAATCAACTTTTATTCACGACATCAAAACCCTGGTGAATTTATTTTGAGCTTGCGAGCTTGTGTTACTTTATTTTTTTTGGTTCTTTGGTTTGTGTTTGTATTTCCTTGCTGCCCTAGCATCCTTCCATGTCCTAAATCATTATCATCCAAGCCTTCACACATCCAAGAAAGAGTCTCCTAGGCCGCCAAGCATGGAGATCTTCAACAAGCTTCAAACAGCCTAGCTTCTAATCCCTAACCTGATTCCTTCTAAACCTGGTTTCCTTTCCTTTTCTTACTTGCTGTTTTGATTGACCCTTGACATTTTGCAGGATCCCCAAGGTATTTCACCTCCCCAGAGGAGGCTTTCCTTACATCCGGAACCATCCAAATCAGCCATCTAATCAAGGAAACCGAATTTCATCATCCAGACTCCAATCAGAGTGCTGTGTGATCTCTTCATAGGAAGTCCTTCAAATCACTGATTGGTAACATCCTTTCCTTTTTTTAATTTCTAATTTGATGAAGATAAGCTATCATAATCTGGGAGTTTCTCAATTCTCAAGTCCTGGAATTTATTATTTTTCATGAGTTTGCTTGCGATACGATGATTCTTTGTATTGCTATTCCTTATACTAGTTCTTACTTAATTTTGGACATCTAGCCTATAAATTAAATTATAAAAAAATATAACAAAATTAGTTTACTGTTTTCCTACATCTTTAGAAATCCTAGAGTCATCCCACTTCAATTTGGTATTAGAGCGGGTTTAGGATAGTTTTCTATTTGCTTTGCATTCACAAACCCTAATTCAGCATTTTGTCCACTACATTAGGTGTCTAGGTTTCATTTGATTTTGGCATCCTAAACATTTTATTTTTTTGTGAAATTTGCACTGCATATCCTCTGTTCTTTTCTAGTAATTATCATAATTTTTAATTATTTTTATAGAAATCCTAAAGTCCTAAAGTCAGTATCGTAGGAACCCTAACAGAATCATAAAAATCCTTGCAGCAGTCCAAAACCCCTAATATTTGCATTATCATTTGATTTTTTTTCTGCATAAAATTTGGTAGGTAGAATCATCACCATCCATCCTCTATTCTGAAATTTCTTTGATTTTTTTTTTGCATCGAAATCTATGTCACATTCTGCATCGGTTGAAACCATAATATCATGAATTCTACTATTTCTGCATTTTGACTCAACCTAACCTAATCAACTTCCAAACCCCCCAATCCCAAGCCAAATTTTATTTACTAACCCCAGTAAACTTAAACTTAACTTGACATCTCATAAATTAATTAAAAATTATTTTATTTTCTGATTGTTTTAGATTGCATCAGGATCATTGAATGTTCATCATCTTTTAATCTAATCGTAAGGGCAATCAATATAATATCAGGGCAGGAGGTCATAACCTATCCTGGACCCAAAACAACCATTAAGCATTCCCACCCAAGCCTTAATTAAAATTAATTAGACTTAATTTGCCCTAGAGGACTAGGTGATACCCAATAGGTCGGGTCCGAACTGTGTGGGCCAACTAGTGTATTTAGTCCTTTAGCTATTACTGAAAGCTGGTGTCTAAGGTTGGGGGTCCAGAGTCAAATGACCTAAGTGGACTGGTGGTTTATAATTAAGACCCTGTGACAAGCAGGGGGAGCCTCCCACCACCCCACCCCCTACCTAGCCAGTGGAAGGATTAGCTGCTGGGTTAAGTGTAAGTTGAGCTGACCCTTTCAGTTTTGACTCTAGATCTAGCAAGCCCTAGATTGTACTAACTTTTTTCTTTTGCATGCTTGGTTGCATCATTCCACTTTGATTGTTTGATTTTTTGCATGACCACTAGATTAGGAACCCAATACCATAAGTCTACACCCCAACCCAACTCAACCATGGATCCCAATTTTGAGGCTTTCATAAAAGCCTTGAATGAACAGATGGTTGTCCAATTAACCACCCAGATCCACCAATCCAACATCCAAAGCCAAAATCAGTTAGCTCAGATAGACCTCAAACATGATCAAACCCAAAATCAGCTTCTCCAGTTGACCACTCAACTCAACCAGATAACCCAATTGACCCAATCCCAGAACAAAATGAACCATAGACTCAATCAAGTAGACCAACGATTTGACCAGGCAACCACTAGGATCAACCAGCTAACCACTAGTTTTGACCAAGTAGGAGATCAGTTAGGAACCCTAGATAAGACCAATTGGACTGAACCCATAACCTATGAACCCATAACCCTTAGTCAGCTTAAGCCCAATAGGATTAGTATCCTTAGATATGAACCCAGTGTTAGTCAGGAGCACCTTAGCCAACCTACCCTTGTCACCCTAGTCATTAGTCAGTTTTTCCTTAGTCTACCCCCTCTTACCACCTTATTGGTTCACCCAAATGACCTTGAAGAGGAGATATATGAGGCTGACCCAAGTTTAGTGGAACAGTATGAGGAGGAAGAAGAGGAGTTCCCCATAGAAGACTTAGAGTTAGTTGAATCAATAGATACCCAGGTAGAAGACCACCCAACAATAGTTGACCCTGACCATACCCAAGTAGGAGCTGACCTAGATTTAGCTAACCCTAGCCATACCCAAACAGTAATAGACATAGAGTTAGCTGACCAAGTAGTGGAAGAGTTGTTAGAGGAAGAGAACCCTGATACTCTTACTAGAGTTTTACCTGAGGAGACACTAACAGAAAGTCCAACTATAGAGCCCAGTCCTTTGATTTATGAGCCAGAAGAATTTATTAAGGACCTGATCTCTTTGAATCAGTACCCTCAGGATGAAGTCACCTCTTTAACTCCACTTGATCTCTTCCCTAAAATTAACTACCTTTTCTTTCATAATGCAGACCCTTTAGATAGATTCAACCCCATAAGGTTAACCTCATTAGTCTAGGATTAATCCCTGATACCCCTTCTTATATCCTACTCTTTCCAAATAACCCTGAACCCTTTTCATACTTTCTACCTTTCCAAACCAACCTTGAATCCACCTCATATCTTTTACCTTTTCATGAATTTTCTTATGTTTCTTTAACCATTCATTGGCATTTTATAGAAGTAAGCATACTGCATTCATACATAGAACATAATAGATTTGCATCTTACTTCTTGCATACCTTTTGGCATTTAGTAGGCATACATAGTAAATTTTCATGTATATGCCATGCTATGGTCAAACATAGAATGTCTATAGTGTGTTAGGTTAGACCCTAGAAAGTTCAACAAAATTTTCTTCAATAGGAAAGTTTAGTCAAGTCTAATAGGTATTAGTTGAGTCCAATAAAATTCATAGTCCTAAATCACATATCTGCACCTACACTAGCCTCTGCACAGCATATGCATCATGAAATTAGTCAAGAGCTGAACATAATTAATGAACTAAATAATAACTTGGCTAATTTCCAAAAGAACTATGAAGAATTTTCTGTAGAGGAATATGTGACTGTTCAAGAATTTTTGCTCGCAAAGCTGGCCCATCTGAAATAATGAATAGTAGTGGACCCAATGCCTATGTGCCTGAGATATCACCTGATTTAGGTATTAGCCCCACCTTCATCATCTCAGACTTTATAAAGTCAAGGAAGCCAGTAGTGATACCCAGCGAGCCCCTTGAGCCACTCTCGTTCTTTGAGAAAGAACCCATCCCAGAGCGACCACATATAATTTGGCCTTATGGTGAGGTAAAGATTAAAGGAGCTCTGGATGATTAAGATATTGGTACCCAGGATAGAGACTGTCAGCGGTATTTGGTCCGGTGGCAAGGTCAGCTAGAATCTGAGGACTTGTGGAATGCTGGTGCGGATCTGTAGCGCCTCAAACCAGAGCCAAACTAACCTATACTCGATAGGGTCAAGTTTCTCCCACCCCGGGAGAATTGGTGGGGACACCAGGATCAGACAGATCCTTGGATCCCATATGGTTTACTTAGTCATGTGTCAAAGTATTGAAAATTTTGTAATCAATTAAAATTGAGTCCTGTAATAAGTTGAGGTCAGTTGATTTGTCTCAACCCTCAACCCAGTCAGTATTTTTAGTCCTATACATCAATTATGAGTCCAGTATGAGCCCAACTTTTGAACAAGAGAGGAGGTCACCCAATTTTGAAGTTCCACCAGGCCACATCCAGGAGTCAGAGGCCGCTACGTCAATCCATTGGATCTTGTGTGACAACCCAGGATCCAAGATGCTTCAGGAAATCCTGATTCTTTCCAGATGTCCTCCAGATGCCTAGATTCCAGTCCAGATTCCAGAGCGTATTTCCAAACCAAGGCATCCATGATTCCAAAGGTCTCTCTACATCGTAGCCTAAAGAAATCAAGTCCAAGTGCCAAGCCCAAGCCCTAAAGAAGCAAGATTCTATGGAATATTCGTGCTACCAGGCTACCAGGCAACCCCAGCTTCCAGAGGCCCAAACCCATGCACCCAAGCCCCTTTGGGCCTGTCCCTTGCTGCCCCTAGAAGCCCAACACAACCTCCTAGGCATCCTTGAAGTGTTGACCAAGTCCAAGAGGTGTCCTTGAGTGGAATAGTCAAAGCATGAAGGAAAAACGAGAAGACTAGGTCAATTCCTAACCTAATGGGGATTTATTTTTCTAACCTAGCTAGGAAAGGACTTGTATTCCAATTTGGAAGTGGACTTGTAACCCAAGTGTAACCATGGTTAGTGAGGGCATGGGAACTCTATAAATACCCCATCCCTCTCCCTCTTGTAATCAACTTTTATTCATCATATCAAAACCTTGGTGAATTTATTTTAAGCTTGCGAGCTTGTGTTACTTTGTTTTTTTGGTTCTTCGATTTGTATTTGTATTTCCTTGCTACCCTAGCATCCTTCCACGCCCTAACTCATTGCCATCCAAGCCTTCACACATCCAAGAAAGAGTCCCCTAAGCCACCAAGCAAGGAGATCTTCAACAAGCTTCAAACAGCCCAGCTTCTAATCCCTAACCTGATTCCTTCTAAACCTAGTTTTTTTTCCTTTTATTACTTGCTATTTTAATTAACCCTTGACATTTTATAGGATCCCCGTGGTGTTTCACCTCCCCAGAGGAAGCTTTCCTTGCATCCGGAACCATCCAAATCAGCCATCTAATCAAGGAAACCGAATTTCATCATCCAAACTCCAATCAGAGTGCCGTGTGATCTCTTCATCGGAAGTCCTTCAAATCACTGATTGGTAACATCCTTCCCTTCTTTTTTCTAATTTGATGAAGAAAAGCTATCCTAATCTGGGAGTTTCTTAATTCTCGGGTCCTGGAATTTATTATTTTGCATGAGTTTGCCTGCGATACGATGATTCTTTATATTGCTATTCCTTATACTTGTTCTTACTTAATTTTGGAAATCTAGCCTGCAAATTAAATTATAAAAAAGTATAAAAAAATAGTTTACCATTTTCCTGCATCTTTAGCAATCTTAGAGTCATCCCGCATCATTGAGGCTCTAGGGCAGCCCGTACCGATGGTCAGACTCCAGTCAGTATCCATTTCAAAGCAATTCGCCCGGAGCCACGCGAAAATGGGCCATAAATTTGGGCCAGCCGATGGACCAGACTTGGAGTAAGTTTTTGGGTACATGGGTCCAGATTGAGATGTTGCCCCTTCCAACCATTATACCTATATCAAATTCAGAGGGGCTGACCAAAAATACTTAGGAATTTTTTTAAAATGCCCAAACTCAGATTAGGTTAGTGCTTGATAGCCGTCTCGAAAAACCTGCGGTCCCGAAGGGCCGACTGAAAGTACTTAGAAGAATTTCTAAAAGAAAAGTGGCTACCTCATATCCACCTATATAGAAGGCAACATAAAAATTCTTATATTAACATCAAAATTGGGTCTTTACAAGGAGGGTAGGTAGGACCTTTACAAACTCCTTAGGTCGGACCCACGGGAGCTATGGTAGGGGCCTCATCTTCGGCCCCGTCCGTTACAACTAAAGGATCAACCAGAACCGCAACAACTAGGGGTTCTACTGGGGCGGCGACTACCTCTGCATCAACTTGGGTTGGGGCTTCGGCCCTAGCCTCTTCTGTTTCACTTTTGCTCGGGGCTCCCCCTCCTCCACTGGTTCTTTTAATTTGGTGCCTGATAAATCCAACCCTGGGAAAAGTTCGGCCACATTCTTCAAGCAGTCATTGTAGCCTTCCCTGTGGAAGTTCGACACCGCTTCTTCTACTTCCTCATCTTCTTCTACTTCCTCGTCAAAGCTGGAAGAAGCCTTATAAGTCACCATGGTGTCTCGGACCTATCTTGCTGCCAGCTCCTTGGATTCTTCGAGTTGAGCTGTCAGTTGTGCTACCGCCGCCCGTTCGGCTTGAAAGCTCTTGTCGGCCTTAGAGAGGTGTTCCTCCTACTCTTGTAGCCGGTGAGTAAGAGAATTAAACTTCACCTTTCTCCTCCTTAGTCTGGCTACCCTGTCGGCCAGCTGGCTCTCCGCCTCTTTCAAGGCCTCCTTCGACGACTTGGCTTCCACTTGGGTAGCCAATAACTTTTCTTTTGAAGACTTCAAGGATGCTTCCATGGCCACCAGAGCCGCCTCCAGCTCCTGTACCTTCTTGGCAGAGGTCTTGGCCACATGCAGCACTCGACTGATGCCATCATCCATTAAGGAGATATCATGAAGAAGCTGCAAGCCCGAGGTCGAGTTAGTGCTACACCAAGAAAGGAAACAAGTACAAGGAAGTAGAGTAGGGCCTTACCCTCATGAAATCATGGTAGGACTCTACGACTACGTCCATCAGATTCCTCTGGATGGACAACTCCCAGTTAGCATCCGTCATGGCTCCCCTAAGCAAACTCCATGATCTTATGGGGTTGTCTAGAGTGTGCCAGTGCTGGAATGCCTCCTGACAAATTTCTTTGTCAGACTCCTCTTCAGCCGCCTCGCCTTCGGCTGCCTCCTCTATGGCCGGCCCCCTTCCCTTGTCCATCAAGGGAACCGCTCCTCTAGGTCGACGGACGAGGGGGCTAGCATTGCTGCTGTGCCAGATGCTCCGGTTGTCCTTCCCCAAGTTGGACAGCTGACCCCCCAGCAGGAGTTAAAGACCCTGGTGTCTTCCTCGTCAACACCTCTGTGAGGGGGGCATCATCTTCACCAGAATCCATATCCGTGATGGCTGCAAGCTGTTCCTCCTCCCGCCTCTTCTTTTGTCTCTCAGCGGCTGACATTAAGGTCGGCTCTTGAGCGGCCCTCTTTCGCACCGCCCGCTGAATGACCTTGGGTTTGTCGATCCTCCTCATCCTCCCTCTTGTAGTAGAAAAATTAAAGTAAGCAGCAGGAAAAGGAGCATCAGATCCAACGTGATAAGCTGCATGATAGGAGGACGGCCCTTGCCTAGTAAGCTCTGAGGGCTGATCCCCACCTGGTGAAGCTCATCCTCCCTCAACAGTTCAAATGCCGCGGTCAGGCCGGCTCCGTTGATCTCGTTGAACCTGGCCTGGTCGGCTCTTAGGATGGACCTCCACTCGCAGAGCCTTGGCCATGGCTCCCTCCACAAAGGCTTAAACCCTTATGGTTGGAGACTGCTCACAAGAAAGAACCATGCCTTCCATCCATGGACGGCCGACGGGAGACACATCAAAATCTTTCGGCCAGGATGAGGACTGAACATCCACCATTCCCGGCTCCTAAAATCCTTCTTCTAAAGAAAGAAATTGCCAAATAGGGACAATCTGTGTTCTAATTCGGCCCTGTAACAGAGTACGATGAAGCAGCATATCGCCCGAATGCTATTCGAGGTTAGCTGCACTGGGTTACCCTATAAAAATTGAAGACCTCTATGAAGAAGGGGTGCAATGGAAACCTCAATCCGGCCTTTATGTGGGATTCGTACATTGGGAGAGTCCCCGGTCCCAGTGGGGTGTTCGCTCTTCCCTCTTGTCCTGGGAGTGTAAGGTGCAACATAAAGGGGATGCCATACACCGCTCTAAGGTTCTCGACCTGTTCCCGGGTCATGGTCGAAGGGATCTCACTCGGCCCTGGCTGCCTAGGTCTACAGGTTAGACCTCCACTGCTAGATGCCATTAAAATTGAAGGAGAAGGAAGGCTGGGAGACTAACTTGAAGTTGAAATCCTAAGTCCTATTTTTTCGGAAGGAGAAGAAGAAACTCTCTCTCGCGGAGCGTAGAGACAGTGAAAAAACTACTTCGGAATGCCTTGCCCCACCTTTTATAGGTCCTTGGGGGGCATCACCGCACGCCTCATGGGAGTTCCAACCATCCCGTCGGAGGAGGAGCAACAACCCACGCCTCTAGGACCGAAGCGACGAGTCGATCCCAGCAGATAGGCGATAATCCATGTGAGTGCCGGATCAGCGGTCGGAGATTGTTTGGGAAGCGGCATCAGCTGCTCGGATGCCGCCATGTGGTGCCTTATGCCTCTCCGTCTTTGCCAGTATGCACACCGGTCTGGCCCTTCATCATGGCACCTGCCCTGCCTTAATTGCAACCCCTATGCCCCAATACGGTGTTGACATCTGTCCGGAGGCCTGTCATGGGGATTCGAGGCAATCCATCGCAATGACTCATGATCAGGCTCGAATGGATGCGACCTGTGCAAAAGTAACGCATTGCCCTTTGAAGCTATGTGCCCCATCAAAGCCCATGAGCCGGGGGGGCAACTGTTATACCCATCTGAATGGCCCTAGGTGGGACCGGCTGACCCGCGAGAGGCCGACCGATTGACCCATGAGAGGCCGACCGGCTGACTCACTTGATTCTCCTAGAGTCTTCAAAGGCTTCTTCCCTTCATCCCGCCATTTGACTCCCTCGGAGCTCCTAGCAAACACCGGTAGGCCAGATGACCCACTCTCACAGGGTCCGACCGATTTGTCATGTTCTTGGGAACCCAGAGTTTCCCCTCGACATCTATTGGATGGCTTTAGCTGACCCCTTAGGCTGGTACCCTCCATCGGCTGGACGGTAGGCACCAGCCAGGATCGACCAGCCCATGATCTTTTGAAGGTGCCTGAAAGCTCCAAAAGCTCCTTTCCAGCTGATATTGGAATTGTGTTGTAATGGACTCCATGACATGGCCACGTCTTCGTGCCACCTGGCCATCATTCTGATTCTCCTAGGGGCAAATTGAGCTTTTCCAATTGACCCCTAACGGAATTTGGCATCATTCATGCCTATTAAAGGTGCCCTGGGAACCTCCATTGAAGATAGAGTAATCTCTCCCCTTCTCCATGTGATTTTCTTTTAGTCTTCTCCATTCTATTGCTCAAAATCTCCTGCTAACTTAAGCATCAGAGGGTCCCCCGTCGGAGCACCTCCGGCACCCAAGGGACTTCGTGCAGGTCAACCAGCAGAGAAGCTTTCTAGAATAGCTGTCCGAGCCCAGTCCAGGAGGAGGCGTGGCAACACCTAGAATGCTAATTCCTTCTTCTTTCCACTAGGCACACAAGTGCATGCCCTCCAAAGATGATCCACATAGGAATTGAACCTAGGAACCACTCCTTGTAGGTTGCTTAATCCATTGGGACTCTTCTGATGGCCTTTCTTCCTTTGGCAGCCTCTCCTTCCTTGCTCAGACCCTTGCCCTCCAGTAGAGCACTCTAAGCCCTCTCCAAAACCTTTCTTCACTCTCTTTATCACTTCCTAATTCTCTTCCTAAGCCCTTGTCTTAAAATGGTGGACTTGTCTTAAGGCAAGACCTATGTCCTAACAAGGGAAGGAAGAGACAAGGAAGACAATTTGGTAGAGTGTAAAAGTGTAAGAAAGAAAGGAAATCAGATACCTTCGGTATAAACATCGAAGGCTTTAAATAGGAGATGGGGAGGTGCTAGATATGTCTTCTTGTCTACCCTTGATAAGCCATTCAAAAGATCAAATAAGACTCTTCACAAAGAAGGAGTCTTATGAGTAAATGTATATGTTATTCATGCACCAAGAGAGACCATTGCATCTCTTCACAATTCTAGTGCATTTTCCCTCTTGCCATGTGGCAATTGACCAGTCAATGAAAGACCATGGAATGTGAGACTCCAAGAGAAGTGTCGATCAACCAAGAAGCCTTTAAATAGAAGGACTTTTGGTTATGATTTTGCATGCCAAATTGAAGAGTTGTGACTCTTCATTTTGTGTGCCATCCTTTCTCCATGCCATTTCACTTCTTTGATCGGTCAAAATATACCTGATATGGGTGTCATACGAAAGAGGGTTAAAAGAGATTTATTACCTAAAAGGTGATTAACAAGTAGAAGGACTCTTGGTCCTTTTGCTCCCCTTTAATTGCCATATATCACATTTGGCGCCAAGAGTCCCTTGCCATTGGGACTCTTGGTATTTGGTGCATAAGAGCTTTAATTATATTAGATAAAATCTGATAAAATCACCCCACATAGGAATCAACCCAATCTAGGATTCCATCAAATTGGTTAGCCCATCAAGCAACCTTACAAACCCAATTCAATTGGGTTAGAGTTAGGTTAGCCTATACATGCTAGTATGTAATCTAGCTAATCAATTAGGTTCCCATGACCCTAATAAAATACCAATTAACTTCCTAGGCCAATTCTTTAATGTGTGTGGTCCTTTGGGTTCTACATCTAGCCAGCAGTAGGTATAGGTCCAAGTCAATTCAATCCAGTCAAATTTGATTGATTAAAGTAGATCAAATTGAGCTGACCTAAGTTGCCAATTTGAACCAGCTTTCAAATTGACTCATGAATCCAATCGAATTGATTCATGAAAATCTGCAGAACATGATTGACATCTAGCAACATGTCATGCCTACCCGAAAAATGTAAAATTTGGTGGAACGTAACAAAATACCCTTCAGTGGAAAGTTACAGTGCAATTCAATCTTTTGATCTCCCATTATCTCGAATAAGTGATAGATATGGATAATTGTCAAACCCTAGCACTTAGTCATTTTGAATCTCACTTTGATCATGAAGACTCTACTGATGACTCATAAGAAAATACTTCTAACCTCATCCTGCTTTGATCAAAGACTCCCTGAGTCATCAATCGAAGAGATTACATGGGATAACATTTCATCTTACTAGGAATGTTCGATTTCTAATTGATCCACTCACATCCTTCATACACCTTCCACCATATCCGAAAACATCTTGTACATGACTCAATGTCATGAATGAGTATGAACCAAAACATAGTTTAGTATGCATAAGGAACCATGGTGATCTTAGGTCTAAAGATCACTTGCATAACTCCTACTATGAGAACTATCTCTTGACAAGTAGTAAGACTTGCATAAGATATTCTCAGTGTGGATCAGCTCAGTGAAATAATTCCCTAATAAGCATCCTTATCCTTGTATTAGCATCTCTACACAAGAGGTTATGAGACCAACCACCCTCTTCATCGAACATACATAGGACAAGCTAGTCTTTTCAGAAGCATCGAATCGATGATCCAACGACTAGGACCATTTTAGAATATGGTTTATAGAAACTTAGGTCTCACCGTTATGATCTTCATCATAACCCTAATTCCTTTACCCTATTCTATGGGGTTCATCATAATCTTTAAATAAGACACAGCAGTTTGATGAAACAAAATACCTTTTATTAATACAATAATGTCATACAAGGGTTGGAATATTACAAAAATATCCTTACAAAGATTCACTTTTAGGATACTTTTCTTTCATAGCGGGATGCTGGAGCTACTGGAGTATTCTTTTTAAAGGGTGGATTCTTGCTAGGAGGAGGAAATCATTAACATATGGTACCATTACTAGACCACCACAACTGTAGTCAGTTGGCAAACTTAATGGCTAGCTATCAATCTACATCACTGCAACTACAGTTGGCTAGTGGACTTAACATGAGCTGGAGGGATCAAGCTCCATGCTTCTTCATCCAAGCCTTCCTCGAGGAGCTACTCTACTTCACTAGAGAAGCAAATTGGGAGATATTACTAAAGGTTGTGGACAGGGGGAGCATAACAAGGATGAATTGGGGGTGGCTTTCCAACTCTTCGATCGGCCTCCACCTGCCTGTGAGCTTCCTCCTTCTAGCGGTAGGTTGCTTTGTCGAATGCTACCACACAGCCTTGCTTCTACCTCATCCTCCTCACTGGTGCTGCTGATATGCTCTTCATCATACTAACTAACTTCAAGTGAAGGATGGTGCTCCCGTGCCCTCAGTTACCTCCTATCAAGGGTGTTGGTGCACTTGATCACTCAGATGGTAATTCCAGCTCTATGGAAGAGCTCAGGATTCCAAAAGACATCCAAACCTTCGATGGATGTTGCTATTTTTATTACACTTTAGAAGTCTAAAAATTAATGTTATTAGCTAAGAGGCTCTAAATCCATATAATCTAGCCATAAGGCTACACATATATAATTTAATTTTAGTAATAAAAAATTTATAACATTTATAACCATTTTATTGCATCTGTCGATTACTTCCTCGGTTGCTTGCTCGTTCCATGTCGCATGGTCACAAAGTTGCATGGGTAGAGATTTAGTCAATCAGTCACAGTACCTCCACCATAATCTTTTCTAATCATTAGAGTCCAAAGGGCTTTAGATCATTCTCTCCGATCGCTAGAGCCTAAGAGCTTCTGATCATTTTTTTTCCATCACTAAAGCCAATGGGCTTTCCATCATTTTCACCAATTGCTAGAGCCTATGGACCCCCAATCATTTTCTTCGATCGTTGAAGCCTATGGACTCCTAATCATTTTCTCTGATCACTGAAGCCTATGGACTCCTGATCATTTTTTCCGATCGCTAGAGCCAAGGGCTTCTGATTGTGATCTTTTTGATCACTACAGCCTATGGGCTTCCGATCATTTTCTTTTTGATCACTAGTGTGTATGGACTTTTGATCATTTTGTTCAATCATTGGATCATAAGGGCTTCTGATCATGATCTTTTCAATCGTTGGAGCCTATGGGTTGTGGATCGTTTTCTTTTTTATCACTGGAGCCTGTGGGCTCTTTTTTATCACTGGAGCCTATGGGCTTTCAATCATGATCTTTTCGATTGCTGGAGCCTATGGGTTATGGATCTTTTTGATCATGATCTATTCGATCATGATCTTTTCGATCATTATCTTTCAGATCACTAGAGCCTAAAGACTTCCGATCATGATCTTTTCAATCACTGGAGCCTATGGGCTTCTGATCATTTTTTGATTGCTAAAGCCTTTGGGCTCCCAATCATGATGGCAATTTTATTTGTGGTTAAGGATCCTTCATGTTGGCCCTTTAAGGGCTAATCCCCTAGGCTAATGGATTTCTAATCCTCCAATCATAGGATCTCAATCATACGAGATGCTTGACACTTAACCAAAAATGGTTTTAGATGAATTTTCTAGACCTCATTCAACTTAAGAAAATCATGATCGAGGGATGTTCATCAAAGGAACCTTTCATCCACAAACATTAACAAGAAAAGGAACCTTCATTTAATGAAAAGGTGGCACATTACTTATGATAGATCTATAGATTCATGAAGTTCCATGGTCGAAGTATAGGAGTTACATCTAGTTGCTTCAATCAATAGGTCTTGGCTTGACAATCTCTTCCACCTAGTAGGGACCTTCCCAAATTTGTGAGAGCTTGCCTCATTAACCAGGTTTTGAAACATCCACTTGATGTAGCACCAAATCACTAACCTTGAAAAATTTATCCCAGACCTTGGTGTTGAAGTAACAGGTGACCCTATACTAGTATGCTACCATCCTGATGTACACCTTCTCTCAAACCTCATCTATCAGGTCTAGGTCTGCAAGTCATCTTTTTAGGTTGGTTTGCTTGTTATAATTTGTGACTCGTATCAAGGGTACTTCGATTTCAACAAGTATCACCACCTCAGTCTCGAAAGCATGGTTGAATGATGTCTTCCCATCAAAACCCTCAGTATGGTTTGGTATGCCCAAAGCACATAGCAGAGCTCATCGACCCATGACCCTTTAGTTTTACTGAGTCTATTCTTGATCCAAGATTTCTTAGAGGATATCTCAATTCATAACTTCGGTTTTCCATTAGCTTAGGGATGTGCTACAGAAGTAAGGTGGTATGAAACTTTTTTGTCTTCACAAAATTTCTTAAATCGAGCATCCATGAACTATCATCCATTATCAGTGACTAGTGCTTTGAGGATGCCAAATCTATAGATGATTGCTCTCCAAACAAAATCTATTATTTTTGACTCAGTGATACGAGCCACTAGTTCAGCTTTTACCCATCTTATAAAGTAGTCAACGGTAACTAGTAGGAACTTGCATTATCCCGAAGTTAAAGGAAATGAACCAAAGATATCCATCCCACATTGTTGACCCCATAAGTGATTTTGATGATAACCAAACATCAGAACATGCATTTATTTTCTAACAACTCTTCAAGTGGTTTACAAGTTTTTGTAGGATGATTTATTTGTTCAAACTCCAACTCCTACATCTTTACTTCTTGTTTTGAGTTATGTTGTAATCTGATTTTGTAAAGAAGAAATCAATGAAAAAGCTAAAAATATAATGAAAAAGGGTTACTTCTATGTATGCTATGCCTTCAATTTATTTTGAGTTGGTTTGTATCAAATGTATAAGAGTGTTGGTGAGAGTATTCTTGAAGTTAAATTGTAAAAATCCTGAAGAAGTCACTCGAGCTGACCCAACCTCAAAAGAGCCGACTCTACCTCATGGCATCCAACAAGGATTCTAGCACGCAACAATTCGAGCTGACTCGAAGGAAATTGATCTGACTCTAGTGAATCCTAGTCGATTGGAATAAGTCCGAGGAGACTCTTCCAGAGTCCAGTTTTGAAGTTTTCTGAGGACAAGCCAGGCGAGCTGACCCGAACCAAAAAGAGCCGACTCTACCAGTATAAGTTTCGAAGACCTGAGAAAGCGTGCCGACCCATCTGCAATGAGCCGAATCTTTTAGATTAAAGATTTTTGATTTTGAGAAGAAGAGCTGACCAAAGTTCAGGCGAGCCGACCCCTCAGTTCAATGTGCTCAATGATAGAAGTTCGAGCTGACCCGAGCTATCAAGAGTCGACTCGTCCAGAGTGAAGTTTTTGCACCCTGAGACAAAGAGCTAACTGCACTAAAGAATTGGCGATTCGACCTATGACTCAAAGGATCAGAGCCGACTCAAAGGAATCCGAGCAGACTCGAATATCATTTCTAGGTACATAACGGCTAGTTCTAGAATTTCTTTTTGAATGCCAAAAAGTGCTCCAACGGTCATATGTCACATCCTAACGGTCTACAACATCTAAAACTATCTTGGAGTGATAGAAGACCATATATTTGAGGGATTTGAATTTCTTTAAAGTAAGAGAGATAAGAAAGAAGAAAGGGTTTATTGAATATCTAACCTACCAACAAGCAAGAGAGCAAAAGGAGCATTCAAGTCAGTCTTTAAGTCTTCACCAACTTTGATCTAAAGCTCGAAGCACTTTGGAAAGAAGCCACTGAAGCAATTAAAGCTCATTGAAGTGCAATTCAAGTGGACTTCTCTCAAGCTGCACCAGCAACTATCCGACAACTTGAGTTTGTCATTATTATTGCATTTATTTCAATTCATTCTTGAATTGTTTGGGTTATTGGTGAGCCCATTTGAAAAATCAAATAGGTTCTTGGTGAGCCTTTGATAAAAACCAAGTGTTGGGTTCTTGGTGATCTTGGTAAAACAAGTTAGGTTCTTGGTGATCCTGTGAAAACCGAGTTGGGTTTTCTTTGGTGATCTAGTTAAAACCAAAGTATAGAGATTTTGGATTTTGATCCTATAAAAAATCTTACTATATTCAGATGTGAATATAGTCGAAATCCCAAGTGATATCTTGGGTAGTGGATGTAGGAGCTAGGTTGCTCCGAACCACTATAATTTCTATGTGTTTATGTTGTGATTCTCTGATCTTATTTAGCTTCTGCAAGTTATTATTTTGCCACAGCACCTAACACTCTAGAAAGGACTTTTAAGTATATATTATCTGCTTAAATTTTTTAAATTTCTAATTCACCCCCCTCTTGGGTTGCCACCTAGGCAACAACTGGTATCAGAGCAGTGTCTCTAATTACATAAGAGCAAAGATCGATGGCTCATCCAATGAGTACGTCCTTGGCCGAAGGCCAATCAACCAATAGACCTCCACTCTTCACTAGCACAAATTATGCATACTGGAAAGCTAGAATGAAATTTTATGTTCAAGCAGTTATTTTTCAATTATGGAAGGTCATTCTAAAGGGTCCTTATATCCCCATGATTAAAATTGATGGAGTGGACATTCCAAAACCTGAAGAGGATTGGGATGAACATGACATGAAAATGGGTGAGTTAAATGCTAAAGCAATGAACTTGCTGTATTGTGCTTTGGATAGTAATGAGTTTAATCAAATTTCCATTTTCACCTCTGCAAAGAAAATTTGGGATAAACTTGAGGTGACCCATGAAGGAGCTTCTCAAATGAAGTCTTCAAAATTAATCTTCTTGTGCATAGTTACGAATTATTCAAAATGGAACCTAATAAAACAATCTTTGCTATGTTTTCATATTTCACTAATATTATTAATGGCTTAAATTGTCTTGGCAGGGTATATTCTAATGTAGATCTTGTACAAAAGATCTTAAGATCTCTTCTAGACAAATGTTATCCAAAAGTGACCGCTATCCAGGAAGCGAAAGATTTGAATACCTTATGCTGGATGAACTACTAGGATCTCTCATCACACATGAACTGACCATGCAACATAGAACTAAGGATGATCAAAAGAAGAAGTCTATTGTCTTCAAAGCTGCTTGGATTCAAGAATGGATGGTAAATCGGAAGAAGAATGCTCCTCTAATGAAAGCGACATGGAAGATGAAGATGTTGCCATGGTTGTTAGGAGATTCAAGAAGTTCTTGGGAAGATGAAAAGGAAGAAACTATAGAAATGATGCGGGACTAATATGCATGCAATTCTTTTTGTATGTTTTATATGTGGGGTTAGGTGATTAATTCCCGAATTTCAGATCAAAATTAGTTGTAGAGAATTTTGTATGAATTTTTGGGAATTATTCACCTAACCCCAAGATAGACATGATGGCCGGAGCTAGAGTTTTCTCCAAGATAGACCTTAAGAGCGGCTATCATCAGGTTAGGATTAGACCTGGGGATGAGTGGAAAACTGTTTTCAAGACTAAGGATGGCCTGTTTAAGTGGGTTGTAATGCCTTTCAGACTTTCCAATGCATCAAGTACTTTTATGAGGATTATGACCCAGGTCCTGAAAGAGTTTACAGGAAAATTTATTGTGGTCTACTTTGATGATATTCTGATTTATAGCAACACCAAGAAGGACCTCTTTAGTCACCTAAGACTAGTATGCCAGACCCTTAGGGAGAATAGCCTCTATGCCAACTTTAAGAAGTGTGATTTCATGACACATAGGGTTATCTTCCTAGGTTTTGTTGTCACCCCTGAGGGAGCTTTTGCAGATCTTGAAAAGGTTAGGGCAATTGTTGAGTGGCCTACACCCTCTAGTGTCCACGATGTGCGTAGTTTCCATGGCCTAGCAACCTTTTACAGGAGATTTATTAGGGGTTTTAGTATAGTCCTCGCACCTATCACTGATTGCATTAGGAAGGGTACATTTGAGTGGACCAAAGCAGCTGATAAGGCCTTCCTAGAGCTTAAGGATAAGATGACCCATGCACCCATCCTTGGATTACCTGACTTCACTAAGGTGTTTGAGGTCACTTGTGATGCCTCGGGAGTAGGAATAGGTGGGGTACGAAGTCAAGAGAATCACCCTGTAGCCTTCTTTAGTGAGAAACTGAATGAGGCTAAAACTTAAGTACTCTACCTATGACAAGGAATTTTATGCGGTAGTCCAGGCCCTTAGATATTGGAGATATTACTTACTACCACAGGAGTTTGTCTTATTTTCTGACCATGAGGCACTCCAATTCCTAAACTCCCAAAAGAAACTAAACCCATGGCACGGTAAATGGATTGAGTACATTCAGGCTTATACTTTTGTCCTGAAGCACCGTGCCGGCACTGAAAATAAGGTAGCAGATGCCCTGAGCCGTAGGTCTCTACTGTTAGGATCTGTTAGCACCCAAGTCATAGGGTTTGATAGGTTAAAGGATGAATATAAAACTTGCCCAGACTTTGGAGATATTTATCAGACCCTCAAGCTAGGACCATCCAGTACCCATAGTAAGTATACCCATCAGGATGGCTACCTTTTCCAGAATAATCGACTCTATCTACCCAAAACTTCCCTTAGAGAATTCCTAATTTGGGAGACCCATGCTTGAGGTTTAGTTGGTCATTTTGGTAGAAATAAGACGATCTTAGCAATAGAGGACCAATTCTTTTGGCCATGATTGAAAAGGCACGTTGCACAGATTGTAGCCAAGTGTAGAACTTGTGCTATTGCAAAACAGCAGAAGCAGAACACTTGTCTTTACACACCTTTACCAGTGCCTGATCGCCCTTGGTAGGACCTAAGTATGGACTTCATGTTAGGATTACCTAAGACCCAAAAGAGACATGATTCTATCTTCGTAGTGGTCGATAGGTTCTTTAAGATGGCTCACTTCATTCCCTGTTCCTTGAACTTTGATGTGTTTAGAGTAGCCAAGCTTTTCTTAGATCATGTGGTTAAACTCCATGGCCTACCCAAGACCATCATATCTGATAGGGATGTTAGGTTCACCAGTTATTTCTGGAAGACCTTATGGCACCTATTAGGGACCAAGCTTAAGTTTTCTACAGCCTACCACCCTCAAACAGATGGCCAAACTGAAGTGGTGAACCGTAGTTTAGGAAACCTCCTTAGATGCCTGGTAGGTGAACATGTTGGAACTTGGGATCTATTATTACCTAGAGCTGAGTTTGCCTACAATAGTTCAGTAAATAGGACAACGAGTAAGAGTCCTTTTGAGATAGTCCATGGGTACCAGCCTAATCGTCTCATTGATCTAATTCCTTTGCATATTCACGCATGAGTCTCAGAGTCTGCAGAGTTATTTGCACAGCATATTAGAGACTTGCACAAGGACATTAGCCAAAAGATAAACATAAGCAAAGAAACTTATAAAAAATTGGTTAATTCCCGAAGAAGGATCAAGGAATTTGATGTAGGGGATTCTGTCATGATTAGGCTTAGGCCTGAGCGGTTCCCACTAGGGACCGTTAAGAAGCTTCATGCTCGTGGAGCCAGACCTTTTAAAGTGTTAAAGAAGGTTGGATCAAATTTCTATGTGTTAGACTTGCCTTCGGATATGGGCATTAGTTCTACCTTCAATATTACAGACCTGGTTGAGTACATGGAACCGACAATGATACCCAGTGAGGCTTTTGGACCTATCCCTTCTGTTGAGAGTGATCCTTACCTAGAGTGTCCATCAATTAATTGGCCTGAGAGAGAAGAAAGGATCGAGCGTATCCTGGATAATCAAGCCATTACGACCCAGGGCTGCGGTTATCAACGCTTTCTAGTCCGATGGCAAGGCCGGTCAAAGTCGGATGATTCATGGATTTCTCTAGAGGACTTGTAATGCCTCAACCCAGACCTTCTCGAGAGATATGTGAGCTAGTCTGATCTTCACTCGACAGGGTCGAGTACCTCCCACTCCGAGAGAATTGGTGCGGATACCAAAGGTACCAGAATAAGGCAGAGGCTTCTCAACCATCTATGGATCACTTAATTGACATTTGAGTCCACTGTAATAAAGCTTAGTCCAGCTGAGTTATTTTTATTTGAGTCCTGTAATTAGTTAGCACATGTTGAGCTAGTTTAGTTCAGTATTAGTCAGCTCATGTCGAGCTATTTTTATTTTTTTGAGTCCTGTCCAAGCATATCGAAGACTGAAGACAACATCATACAAGTGAAGACCAAGTCCAACCTGATTGAAGAAATGGAAGTTGAGCCCAAGTCCAACCCAGCTTGAAGATTTGAAGACTCTCAGAAAACCCTGATTCCTTGCAGATGCCCTCCAGATGCCCAAATTCCCTTCCAAATGCCAAAGTATATTCATAGACCAGGGCATCTATGATTCTAGAGGTCCATCTGCATCCTAGCCCAAAGAAATCAAGCCCAGGTGCCAAGCCCAAGCCCCTAAGAAGCAAGATACCAAGGAATATTCCTGCTACCTGGCTACCAGGCCACCCCAGCTTCCAAAGGCCCAAGCCCATGCGCCCAAGCCCCTTTGGGCCGGCCCCTTACTGCTCTTAGAAGCCCAACACGCCCCCTAGGCATCCTTGGAGTGTTGGCCAAGTCAAGAGGATTTTTAGGGATTTTTCTACCTAATATTTCCTTATTTTCTAGCTAGGGTTTGAGAGGGAAAAGGATTCTTATGTAAAGACTGATGTGCCCTTACTTGGAGCCCAAGGTTAAGGATCTATTTAAAGGACCCTAGCCTCTTGTTTGAAGCTATATTTTTGATATGAAATAAACCTTGAGTTCTTATATTGTTATGTGTGATTACCTTGCTGTGTGCATAAAGGGGTTTGAGAGTTCTTCTTCTCGGTGTTTGCAACCATCTTTCTGCCGCCAACCATCCTTCCAGCCCGCTCCAAAACATTCTTCCCTTTGCTATTTTTTTTTGTTTTCTTGATTTTCTTTGAGTTTTCTAACCCCTGATAGGTCGTTTGCAGGTCCCTAAGTTCCTAGGAATCCAACGACTCCAGCCAAGCCTTAATCGGACGACCGAGCAGAAAGCCGGGTATCCGCGGGTCTTTGGCTCGGTTTTCCAGACAGCATCCATCGAGGAACGAGAGATCCCTTTGCTGTGATCTTCACCGGGCCCTTCAGATATTATCAGGTACACTCCTCTACCTCCAGTCTTTATATTGTAGGAGAACTTGCCCTAACCGAGGCTTCTCAGCCCCGGCGATCCTTTTTTAGTACTTTTCTAAGTTCTAATCTGCATGCTTGGCTTCAAAAATTCATACAAAATCTCCTACAACTAATTTTGATCTGAAATTCAGGAATTAATCACCTAACCCCACATATAAAATATACAAAAAGAATTGCATGCATATTAGTCCCGCATCAAGAAAATTTCATAAGAACAAAGAATTCAGCAAAGAAAGAGACAAGAAAAAAGAAAAAAAAAAGAACTGCCCGTCTACAATGAATGCAAAAATCCAGGGCATATTCGACCGGATTGTCCATTGCTGAAAAAGAGTTTCAAGGAAAAGAAAAAGAGAGCTATGGTAGTGACGTGGAGTGACAGCAAAGCATCTACATCTACTGAAGAAGAAGAGACCATAAAAACAGCGAACTTGTATCTAATGGGTCTTGAGAATGAGGTTTCATCTCCTAAGCTTCAAACTGAATTTACTTATGATGAATTAAATTCTACATTTCATGATTTGCTTATTGAATTCAAGAAAGCTGAGGTTAAAATTGAATCCTTGAATAAACAAAATGATTTATTACTAAAAGACAAGGATGAAATTTTTGAAAAGAATAACATTTTGCAAAAAGAATTGAATATATTTTCTGATAATGTTATTGCTTTGAAAAATGAAAATAATATTTTAAATGAGACAAACAAAATTTTAGTTACCAAAAATATTGATTTGAAAAAGGAGATAGAAAAGCTTAAGCCTTTAGTAGAAAAACTTACTTTGAATTCCAATAAGCTTGAGCAATTCTGAATGAGCAAAGAGATTCAAAAAGCAAAGCTGGAATTGGATTTAATGTCATAAATGCTAAAAGAATTTCAGCTACAAAATTTGTATCTTTAAAAGCTTCAGCTTCAAATGCAAAATCTCAAAAAGCTTTTCCATCAAATTCTATTTCAAATGGCTTAAAGTATGTTTCTAAGAATTCTGTTAAAAAATCTTTCAAACTGAACATATCTATTTCTGCATCTATCAAAGCTTCAAAGCATGCATCGTTCAAATATGATAAAATTGTTTGCTATGCATGTCATAAATTTGGGCATAAAATTCATCAATGCAATTTCATGAAAAGTTCCATGATTGGTGCATTGAAATATAGAACCGTTTGGGTTCCAAAGGGAACCAATTTTGCTAACCTGAAAGGACCCAAGTTAGCTTGGGTACCTAAAATCATTCCTTGACTATTTTGCAGGATTGTCTTGCAGCCCACAAATTGAAGAAGAGATGGTATCTTAATAGTGGCTGCTCAAGGTATATGACGGGTGACAAAGATCAGTTCATCACCCTACAAATGAAAGAAGGATTGGTTACTTTCGGTGATAATGGCAAGGAAAAAATAATCGAAATCGGTAAGATCAAGATAACCCCTTGTACTTTTATTGAAGATGTGCTGCTAGTAGATAAATTGAAGCATAATTTATAAAGTATTAGTCAACTTTATGATAAGGGCTTCAAGGTTATCTTTGAATCATCTATGTGTATAGTAACTAACTCTCTTGACTCTAGCAACAAATTCATTGGTCATAGACTTGGAAACATCTATATGGTAGATCTAAATGATCTACCAATGACAAGTAGTTCCAGTTTAGTAGCAATGAATGATAAGACCAAGGATCTTGTTTATTATGGCATAGACGATTAGGTCATGCTAGCATGCATACCATTGCCAAATTAATTTCAAAGAATCTAGTTAAAGGTTTGCCACATTTTAAAGTTGATCTTGTTTATGTATGTGATGCTTGTCAAATAGGCAAACAAACAAGGGGAGTTTTAAATCAAAAAATGTTATTTCAACCACTAGACCCCTTGAGCTACTTCACATGGACTTATTTGGACCAACTAGGACCACAAGCCTAGGTGGTATGAAATATGGCTTTGTGATTGTAGATGATTGATGGGGACATCAATAATAAGAATATATACTTTGATTAACTAACTTTATTTTTGCAGATATAGTTAATAAAATCATGAACCATGAAACAAGCCCCAAATTTTCTTAAAGCATACTCATAAATCAACACATGGAAGAAGACAATTTTTCATGAGTCGACTCAAGCTCAAAGCATGATGGAAAGCCACCTCTTCAAATCTCAATTCAAGCCATTCAAGCCCGATTCAACCCAAGACTTGAAGCCAAAGTTTTTACATGGGGGGACACCTCATCAAGAAACCTAGGGGGAGAAGAAATTATACTATATCAAGACTTTTATTAGGAACAAAAAGATACCTTCCAATAAGTGACATGTAGGGTGCCACCTCTAATGACACCTAGGCCTTCACATCAGTATTTGACAACCACATGAAGACCGTCTAGAATGCCACATGTCAAGTGGTTGTAACATTCTATCAATAATTTGTTTTTAGTTAAAACCACTTACCTAAAAAATGTTGGAGCCAACTAAGCCATCCTTATCCCCTCCTCTCCACCCTTGGATGAAATCTCTAGCATTGGAGCCTATAAATAGGGCCCCTAGGCTCTCATTGTATTCATTTTAAGCTATGATTTGAATTAATGAAAGGATTGTTTCCTTGTGTTCTAATTTTCTTGAGTTCTTGTTTAGAGTGAAAGTTTTCTAGATAGTTTGAGTGTATAGATCCTTATCCAAGGAGAGAATAAGAGTTTTCTAAATTTGAGTTTGAGAGTGAAGAGTGCTTTTGCAAGGAGTAAAGGATGGGACACCCATTGATGGATCTATGATCAAGCTCCAAGTCCCAAGCCACCGGCCACTTTCTTCTTCTTCCTTTTTTCTTTGTTTCCATTCCAACTCCAATTCTTCTTCCATGTCTAATCTCAAATTTCTTTGCAAGTTCTCTCAGGTTCCAAGGTCAAGGATGAAGGTTTCCACTCCATGGACCAAGGCCAAGCTAAGTCTCAAAGTAGAGATGCCAATCTTGTCTTTTAGGCCACAATCTATGAGTGATAAGAGCTCCTTCTTCCACCAAATAATTAGCCATCATTGTTGGTAGGAAAACCCTTCCTAAGCTTCATTAGATCTAATCATTTGAAGGTTAACTTGCTCTGGTAGTGATGGTTTCCTTGCCATGAAGATCCTAATCCTTATTTTTAACTAGATCTACATTGCGGGTCTTAAAAATTAGATCAACTAGTCTCATGAAAATTTTTTTCTTGGATTAAATTAGCCCATTTATTTTATAATTAATTTCTCAAGTTTTATTTCTAGTTAGCTTGATAAAACTCTCCATTTATCATTTTATTTTCTTACTCCGTTAATTTTTTGGTATCAGAGCTTATGATTTACTAGGTCAAGTGTTTGATTGCTGAAATTTCTGTTCTAGTATTCACTCAAGAAGTTTTATAAATTTTAGTATTTTTTATAATGATAAAAAAGATATAAAAAAGAACTTTTCCAGTACCTTAGTGTGTTAGGATTCAAAATATAAAATCCAAAAAAATATCTTCCTTTATTTTTAGATATAAAAATACAAGTTCTTAGGTTATTTCTGAAATTATGTCCGGAATTCTATTTCTGCCTTCAATTTCATTTAATTTTCAAAAAAATACAAAAATATTTTTATAAATTTTAAATTTTATATATGAGGTATAGATTCAAATCTTTATCATTTTACATTAGAATTTTGAATTTTAGAGAGGTCTAGAATTCAAAAATCAAAATTTGAATTCAGGTTGTTAAGAGTTAGCTAAACTGCTGGAACCTTCTTGCAACTATTTTCAAACTACCTTCTCAACCAAAATTCGAGTTAATCTGAAGTCAAAACTTTAAAATAAGAATTTTGATCTAAAATATAACTAACTTAATTTTATTTTGATTTATTTTATTTTAAAAAAACTAAATTTTGAACTTTTAAAACTAGCTAGTTGAAAGTTGTTCCCTGCTGAAATTTTCTTTTATAACAAGATTTCAAAATGAATTTCTTAACCACATTTCAGGAATTAAATTTCAAAACTTGGAATCTAGAATCTTCATTGATATATATAATAATTAAATTCTTAATTTTAATTTTTTTATAATTTTAAAATTTTAATTTTGAATTTTTAAAACTAGTTGACTTGAAGTTGTTAGGGCTAAAACTATCTTGCAACAACTATAACTTCTAGAATGAGTTTTTAATCCTAATTTCAGATTTAAATTTTAAAATTTGATTTCTAAATTCTAGACATCAAAATCTAAATTTTATAATTAAATTTTTAAATTTTAAATATTTTTTTTTAATTCGGGTTTGAATCACATATTTGAGCTAGTATAGATATCTTGTTAGCAAGTTGATTATTTGTGCATCCATTTCTAAATCCAATTAAGGGCATTCAATCATAACATAAGGGAAGGAAGTCATTACCTTTCCTTGGCCCAAAACAATCACCCACATTTGCATTGACCTAAACCATAATTGAAATCGAGTAGGCACCTAAAACTAGGGATATCCACAAGTCGGGTTCAAGTGCAAGATAAGACCAAATATTAGTTGAGTTTGTACTTACTTCTTGAAATTGGTGTCTAAGACAAGAGGTCTAATGGAAAACGCCTTAAGTGGACTTACGATTTTTAATTAGGACCTCATGAAAGTGAGAGGAGCCTCCCGCAATCCCACCTCTTACCTAGCTAGTGGAAAAGGTAATTACAACTTTAACTAGAACATAGTCAATTCCTGAATTTTGAACTTTTAGGTCTAGGAGCCCTAGAAGTTAGGTTGTACTGCTTTCCCATTTGATATAAAGCCCTATACCAACAGTCCTACATGTATCCATGGATCCCAATCTTGAATTCTTTATGAGGACCTTGATTGAAAATTTTGATACCCTAACTAAACAATTAGGACAAGTGAACAAAGAGTTAGGGCAAGTAAATAATCAAATCGGGAACCTCGAAAAAGATCGCTTGACCTATACTAATCCTAAATCATCTCCCATTGGTCCAAGAGCCCATTATCATGATCTTACCCCTGAGTATAAACTTAAATACCCCTGCCAAGGCTTTGTAGATCAAGAGGAGAGAGTCTTTGTAAGCAATCAACCCTATGCACCCACTTTTGATGGAAACCCTGAGGTGTATGTCGATTGGGAGAAGAAAATGGATCAGTACTTTGAATTTAATGAAATGTCGAAAGTAAAAAAATATTAATTTGTCAAATTAAAGCTAGTCCGACATGCTAAGTATATTGGGAACATGTTGAGCATAAAAGTTATTATAGTGGGGATAAAATAATTACTTGGAGAGATATGAAGAGTAAGCTGAGGGAAAAGTACATAGGCAAATCTTATAAGCAAAATCTTCCAACCCAATGGTACAAATTGAGACAAGATGATAAAACTATATTTAAATATATTGCTAAATTTAATAAGTATGAAGGAGATGAAGAAGAGACTAAATCCATGGAAGAATTAGAGGAAAATCTCCTGAACCTATTGAAGAATTTAATGGTGAAATAGAATCAAAGTCTTGTCAAATGAAGGGCTAGAAAAAAAAAATCCTAAACCTGTTGAAAAACTTTAGGAAGAAGTTTATGAACTTGGGTCTAACCTTATGGACGAATATAATCAAGAACAATTACTTGAAGATAAAATAATTACCCAGCCTAAAGAAATCAACAACGGGGATGATCAAAATGAAATCCAAGGACAAAACCATGGAGATCAATCTGAGAATAACATAGAAGATCCAAAATTAATTGATGTTGAAGGTTTAGATCTAGAGATCGATGAAAGATCACATATTGGGGTATTGACCATCAAAGAACAAAACCCTACGGATCTACCCCGAGAAGATGTAGAGCCTTTGAAAACCCTGCAAAATATTTTTCTTAACAATTTTTCTATCCTTGATTCCTCATTTCTGAACATCCACCATCCTGATCCACCATTACATTTTATTCACTCTTCTATCCCTTCCGGCTAGGACATCTACCATACCATTGATCTGGTCCCAGTGATATTCAACAGTTACTTTATTAAGACTCTTTGGCATATGTTGGGAGCCAAATTAAGATTCACTGCCACCTACCTGAAGTTTTATGCCAGAGTCTTCAAAGCCATTTAGAGAATATTGGAAATTCAGAACCTTGTTTCCTAACCCAACAATAAAGTTTAGTCTATAGATAATAAAGTCCATTTAAGCTTGTTTTGTTTTGTTTGTCTTTTACCATTTAGTATCATTTGTGTTTGTCTCTTGTCATTTGGTATCCCATGCACAAGTATCTATGATTACAAGAGTCATATGCATAGCATGATTAGTAAAACAAATTTTGATCAATGAAATTAACAAGCATATGGCTAAATTTTTAAAAAAAAGCCAAAGAATTTCATGAAGGAGACTGTCTTTATTAGGCTCAAAGCGATTATATGCCCGTGGTGTAGGTCCTTTTCAAAATTATAAGGAAAATTGGACTTAATATGTGCTAGATATACCATCCGACTTTGGT
Source organism: Areca catechu (assembly GCA_021397845.1). Taxonomy (NCBI): domain Eukaryota; kingdom Viridiplantae; phylum Streptophyta; class Magnoliopsida; order Arecales; family Arecaceae; genus Areca; species Areca catechu. Next base: position 128,097,829 of record CM038052.1, on the reverse strand, counting down.
ATCAGTTCCACTTTCAACAATTTAGATCTAGTAAAGTATAAGGAACCACCAACGATACCTAATGAGCTATTCAAGCCTAATTCTATCTTTGAGAATGAACCAACCCTTGAGTTTCCACCAGCCATACTACCAAAGTGGCAAGATAGGAATGAGCAAATCTTAGATTACAAGATTGTCACTACTCAAACCAAAGACTATCAATGTTACATGGTTCACTGGTAAGGACGACCTGATTCCAAAGATTCATGGATCACTCAAGAGGACTTACAAAGAATCGACCTTGATCTCTTGAGTACCACCAAAGCTAGATGAATTCCTACTCGACGGAGTCGAGCCTTTTTTTTCCATCCAAGGAGAATTGATGGGGACATCAATAATAAGAATATATACTTTGATTAACTAACTTTGTTTTTGTAGCTATAGTTAATAAAATCTTGAGCCATGAAACAAGCCCAAATTTTCTTAAAGCATACTCATGTGTCAACACATGGAAGAAGACAATTTTCATGAGTTGACTCAAGCTCAAAGCATGCTAGAAAGCCACCTCTTCAAAGCCCAATTCAAGCCATTCAAGTCCAATTCAACCCAAGACTTGAAGCCAAAATTTTTATATGGGGGGACACCTCATCAAGAAACCTTGGGGAAGAAGAAATTATACTATTTTAAGACTTTTATGGGAAACATAAAGATACCTTCCAATAAGTGACATGTGGGGTGCCACCTCTAATGACACCTAGGCCTTCATATCAGCATTTGGCAATCACATGAAGATCTTCTAGAATGCCACATATCAAGTGGTTGTAACATTCTACCAATAATTTATTTTTAGTTAAAACCATGTACCGAAAAAATGTTGGAGCCAACTAAGCCATCCTTATCCCCTCCTCTCCACCCTTGGATGAAATTCCTAGCATTGGAGCCTATAAATAGGGCCCCTAGGCTCTCATTGTATTCATTCTATACTATGATTTGAATTAATGAAAGGATTGTTTTCTTGTGTTCTAGTTTTTTTGAGTTCTTGTTTGGAGTGAAAGTTTTTTAGCTAGTTTGAGTGTATAGATCCTTATCCAAGGAGAGAATGAGAGTTTTCTAAGTTTGAGTTTGAGAGTGAAGAGTGTTTTTGAAAGGAGTAAAGGATGGGACGCCCATTGATGGATTTATGATCAAGCTCCAAGTCCCAAGCCGCTAGCCACTTTCCTCTTCTTCCTTTTTTCTTTGTTTCCATTCCAACTCCAATTTTTCTTCCATGTCTAATCCAAAATTTCTTTGCAGCTTCTCTCAGGTTCTTAGCTCAAGGATGAAGGTCTCCACACCATAGATCAAGGACAAGGTGAGTCTCAAAGTAGAGAGTACCAATCTTGACTTCTAGGCCGCAATCCTTGAGTGATAAGAGTTCCTTCTTCCACCAAATAATTAGCCATCATTGTTGTTAGGAAAACACTTCCTAAGCATCATTAAATCTGATCATTTGAAGGTTAACTTGCCCTAGTAGTGATGGTTTCCTTGCCATGAAAATCCCAATCTTTATTTTGAACTAGATATACATTACGAGTCTTAAAAATTAGATCAACTAGTCCCATGAAAATTTTTTTCTTGGATTAATTTAGCCTATTTATTTGATAATTAATTGCTCAAGTTTGCTTGCTGGTTAGCTTGCTAAAACTCTCCATTCATCATTTTATTTTCATCCCCCATCAATGACTTTTCTTGATTTATATGGGTATTATTTATTGCACATAAAGATGAAACCTTTGATGTATTTAGAAAATTTCATAAGAAGGTTTCCATTGCCCAGGTGGTTATCTAAGAGGGGGGTGAATTAGGAATTTAAAAATTTAAAGCAGATAATGTGCAATTAAAAATTCCTTACAAAGTGTTAGGTGCTGTGATAGAGTAGTCAATTGCAGAAGCTAAATAGGAATGAAAAAGCATAACACAAACCTACCAAATTTATAGTGGTTTGGAGCAACCCAGCTCCTATGTCTACTACCCAAGATACCACTTGTTATTTTCACTATATTCACACCTGAATACAATTGGATTGTTTTGCAGGATCACAATCCAAAACCTCTATACTTTGGTTTTAACGGGATCATCAAAGAAAACCCAACACCCTTTGATTTTAAACAGGCTCACCAAAGAAACCCAACTTGGTTTTCACAGGATCATCAAGAACCTAACTTAGCTTTAACAGGATCACCAGGAACCCAACTTGGTTTTACCAGGATCACCAAGAACCCAACACTTGATTTTTATCAAAGGCTCACCATGAACCTATTTGGTTTTCAATTGGGCTCACCAAAAACTCAAACAATTCAAGAAATGAATTGAAATAAATTCAATAATAAATGACAAACTCAATTTATCGGATAGTTGCCGGTGCAGCTTGATAGAAGTCCACTTGGATTGCACTTGAGTGAGCTATAATGCTTTAGTGGCTTCTTCCTAAATTGTTTTAAGCTTCAGATTAGAGTTGCTGAAGGCTTGAAGGCTGACTTGATTGCTCTTGTGCTCTCTTGCTTGTTGGTAGGTAGGATATTCAATATAGCTTCAAAACTTTGAAGAACTTTCAAAAACATACTTGAGAAAAGTTCAAATCCATCATATATATGGTCTTCCATCGCTCCAAGATAGTTCTAGCCATTGTAGACCATTAGGAAGTGATTTGTGACCATTGAAGCACTTTTTGGCATTCAAAAAAAAATTCTGGAACTAGCCATTAGATACCTAAAAGTGATATTCGAGTTAGCTTGGATTCCTTCGAGTCGGCTTGGATCCTTCTAGTTGATAGATCGAGTCACCATATCTTCAGTGCAGTCGGCTCAGTGTCATAGGGTACAAAATTTCACTCTAGACGAGTCAGCTCTTGATAGCTCGAGTCGGCTCGAACTTATATCCTTGAAAATCTTGAACTCGAGGAGTCAACTCTTTTGATCTTTGGTCGGCTCTTCTTCTCAGGTTCTGAAATCATCACTCTGGAAGAGTTTGCTTGATGTAGTTTGGGTTGGCTCGCTTTCTCAGGTCTTCAAAATTAGGTCTGGTAGAGTCGACATTTTCTGGTTCGGGTCGGCTCGCCTGGTTGTTCTTAGAAATCTTCAAAACTGGACTCTGGAGGAATCAGCTCGGACATATTCCAGTCGACTCAGATTTACTAGAGTCAACTCGGTTTCCTTCGAGTCAGCTCGGATTACTGCGTACCAGAATCCTTGTTGCATGCCCTGAGGTGGAGTCGGCTCTTCAACATGCTGGGTCAGCTCGAGTAACTTCTTTAGGATTTTTATAATTGAACTTAAAGAAAAACTCTCACCAATACTCTTACATTTTTCAAGCATACCAACTCTAAATAATTTTAAGGCACAAACACAGAAGTAACCCTTTTTACAGATTTTTCTTAACTTTTTATCGAGTTCTTCTTTACAAGATAAGGTTACAACACAACTCAAAACAAGAATTAAAGATGTAGGAGTTGAAGTTTGAACAATTAAATCATCCTACAAAAACTTGTAAACCACTTGAAGAGTTGTTAGAAATAAATGTAGATGCTCCAATGTTTTGTTATCATCAAAATCACTTATGAGGTCAACAATCTCTCCCTTTTTGAGATGACAAAACACTGGGCATGAAAAATTCTTGACACTTACATGTATAAATGTATTTGAAAGTGAATATTCTCATGTATCTGAGCTAACTGTATTTGTAAATAAGTATTAGAGCTCTAAAGATGAAATTGTATAGTATTGATGTTAGTGCTTTTGTGTATTTCAAAGTACTAGACTTTGCAAGCTTCATAAAGTTAGAATTAGCACAAACATGGAGTATCAAAGTTTGAAATTGAAAGAATTTAGACTAATTTTAGAACAATTAGAGCAAAAGAAGGGTTTAGAATTAAAGCCATTCTTTTAAAAGAATCTCCCCCTTTCTCTAGGTTTTGAAATAATATAGCAGTTAGGTCCAATTTGAATACTATCACGTTTGTGCTCCCCCTTTTTCATTCTTTTTATGCACTTTAAGAATAATTGAATTGGAAGCTTAACATAGATATCAGAATTTTCATGACAACTAAATTATAGATAACATTCTCTCATTTTTCTCATTTCTCCCCCTTTTTGTCAAACTATCAAAAAGGTATGTTCAATAAAGCTCAGACATTGAAATAGATTGAGAAAGTATTTAATATTTGTTTGAGATAATTTCACTTTCTCAAATTTGAAATTCTAATTAAGATTTTATCATTGTTGTATCAAAAATATTGTATGAATAGAAGGATGTCGCATGACAACAACAGAAATTACTCAAAGAACTTTCATTTCATTGAGAAGTTTTTCATACGTAGTACGAAGTATGAAAGAAAGTACATTCATTCAGTAGAAGATAAAAGGTAGAACATTCATATATCAAAAAGTGAGAAGTACAAAGAAGTGATCAATCACAACCAAAAGACTAACTAAACTACCTATTCTTCTTTTTCACTAGAAGAAGACCTAACCTCTATAATCTTATCAGAGGTCTTAGCTTTCAGGGTTTTAAACCTTAAATCCCTGAACCTAGTTCTAATAGGGGCTCTAAATGCCTTAGTCTTTTTGGCCTTAGATTTCTTCTCGGTCACAACAGGTTTGGGTTTGACTGAGGGTGGATCAGATGAAGGAATAGGAGTGGAGTCTCAAGTGACTCTTTGATGATCTATGTAGGAGTATCTTCAGTAGTGACGGTTTCCTTCTGAGATTGCAGCAAGATACTTCTGACTTCTTCTTTAAAATCCTTCATTTCCTTTTCCATTTTCTCCTTGTGAAGCTTCTATTCATATCTCATTTTCTGCAAGCTGGCATTAACTATATTTTTCATTTCATCAATTGCAGAATTCATGTGATCTGTCAATGAATTTGAAATAGTTTCCATCTTCTGAAATATTAGCTTCTTAAGGTTAGATGGAGTAATCATTGTACCTTCAGATCTGTCTTCAATAGCAGTAGCTTCATCATCTTCTATGGAAGTAGCAACAAACTGACTAGACACTTTCTTTATCCATACTCCTTGTAATTTGTAACCCATTCTTTTTAGTGAATTGAAGGAATAAGTGTCACAGTGATGTAGAAGCTTGCCTATCTCATTGGATAGATTAATTCCAGCTTTATAAACAGTAAGGTAAAAACCATACCGTAGGGTAGGCAGGCTCTAACTTTCCTAGCTGCTTCAGTCATTTGAATCATCATTATATAAGGAAGGTTGAGAGGCTTTTCTTCTATCAAATGTCTCAAAAAAGTCATGTCTTTCTCACTTACCCAGTCAAAATGACCGGTTCTGGGAAGAAATATTCTGCTAACCATTTTGTGAAGAAGCCTAATTTCTTTTGACAGTAAGTTGGCCTGAATATGTTGAACGGAGCTCACATCTTCTTTTGCCAAAATAAGCTTTAGAGTGTGTTCTTTGTCCAGTAGGGTAAGCTCGGTGGCACCGTCCGTTGGCATTTGAAGCAAGCTACCCAGCTTTTCTTCATCCACAATGACTTTTACTCCCTTAACAATTGATTCCAAATGATATTCTTTAAAAACTATATTTTCATAGAAAATCCATACCAGTGAGGGGTAGGTTAACATGTCCAATGAATAGAAATGCTTCCAACCTTGGCTATCTATCCATCTTCCGATCTTCATTTCCATTTCTTGTAGAAATAAGAAATCTATCCTTCTTCTGCAAGTAACGGGCCAGTTGGCCATAGAGATAATCTATCCTGGAGGAGAAGTTTCTTCTTCTTGTTTCTCAGGAGTGGTGGAACTTTCCCTCTTTTCTCCTTTTCCTTTTGCATCTTTACTGCATGTGCTTGATTCACCTACTTGAAGAATCTTCCTTACAGATCTTTGTGGAGCCATTGCAGTGGGATTTAGGAAATAAAGGTTTCGAGAAATGGTTTTTGAGAGATTGGTAGAGGTTTCGAGTGGAGTAGAGTAAGTTTGAAGTAAAAATGGAAAGAGTTAAGTTTAAAAAAAAAATTACATGGAACTATTTAACCAGCAAATTCCTGACTTTCGAGTAGGCTCGCTCAGCCTTAGAAACATCCGAGTCGGCTCGACCAGAGCGAACTCAAAACAATCAGAACACCGAGTCGACTAGGCAATATATCAGGTTGACCTAGTTGTCTCGACCAGAGCAAGATCAGAAATTTCAGATATTCGAGCCGGTTCGACCAGAGAAAAATTGCTCGAGTCGACTCGAATCGAAACTTTCCACAGAATAAGAAATGATTCAAAAATTGAATTTGATTCAATGAAATTTCCAGAAAAGCTGTTCAACAATCATGATTAGATGTAGGAGGTTTTCTAGATAATTCATCCTTAATTTTAAAAGAAAATTGGGTTATCTAAATCTAGAAAGGGTCATAAAGCCCTAATTCTCCTCTAAGCAATTCAAATCTATCCTGATTCAGTGGCTTAGTAAAAATGTCAGCTAATTATTTCTCAGTAAGGATAAACTCTAGTTCTATGTCACAATTCAAAACATGGTCTCTAATAAAATGGTGTCTAATCTCTATGTGCTTAGTCCTAGAATGCTGAATAGGATTTTTGGTCAAATTTATAGCACTTGTATTATCACATATGATTGGAATTTTGCATTGTGTAACACCAAAGTCTTCTAGTTGTTGTTTATTGCATAACACATGTGCACAACAACTCCCTGCAGCAACATACTCTACCTCAACAGTAGACAATGCTACCGAGTTTTGTTTCTTGTAGTGCCATGAAATTCAACCCTAAAAATTGGCATGTGCCGCTAGAGCTTTTTCTATCAATTCTACAACCAACATAATCATTATCCAAAAATCAAATTAAATTTAAAGATGATTTTTTTGAAAACCAGAGACCTAGATTACTTGTACCTTTCAAATATCTAAATATTATTTTAACAGCAACCATATGTGTTTCTTTAGGATTACATTGAAATCTAGCACATACACATACACTATACAAGATATCCGGTCTACTTGCAGTTAAATATAATAAGGATCCGATCATACCTCTATATAGCTTTTGATCAACATTGGATCCATTTTCATCTTTGTCTAATCTTCAAGATGGGCTCATGGGTGTGTTCATTTGTTTGCTAGTCTCCATACCAAAATTTTTAATTATTTTCTTGGTGTATTTGGCTTAGTTGATGAAGATTCATTCCTTAGTTTGCTTTACTTGAAGTACGAGGAAGTAGTTAAGTTCACCCATTAGGCTCATTTCAAATTCTCCCTGCATTAGCTTAGCAAATTCTTCACAAAAACTTTCATTAGTGGTACCAAATATAATATCGTCAACATAAATTTGAACAACTAATATGTTATTGTTTTTCTTTTTGATGAAAAGGGTTTTATCAACATTTCCTCTTGAAAAATTATTTTCAATTAAGAAAGTGCTAAGTCTATCATACTAGGCTTGGGGTGCTTGTTTCAAACCATATAAAGCTTTATATAATTTAAACACATGGTTTGGAAAACATGATCTTCAAAACCCGGTGGTTGTTTCACAAAAACTTGTTCGGAGATAAAACCATTTAAAAATGCACTTTTTACATCCATTTAAAAATATTTAAAATTCATGTAGCAAGCAAATGCAAGAAGTAATCTAATGACTTCTAGTCTTACTACGGGTACATATGTTTCATCAAAATCAATACCTTCTTCTTGACTATATCCCTTAGCCACTAATCTAGCTTTGTTTCTAATAACATTTCCTTGTTCATCTAGTTTGTTCCAATAGACCCATTTGGTTCCTATGATTGGGTGGTCTTTAGGTCTATCAACTAATGTCCAAACCTTATTTCTTTCAAACTGGTTCAATTCTTCATGCATGGCTAACATCCAGTTTGGGTTATTTTCTGCTTCTTCTAAGGTGTGAGGCTCTATTTATGATACAAAGGCTAGGTAGTCATGCGCAATTCTATATGCAGACCTAGTCCTAATACCTTGTGAAGGATCACCAATAATTAATTCTTTAGGATGGAAAGTAGTGTACCTCCATTCAGTTGGTAGATCTGTATGATCCTTACTTACCGTTTCTTCTCCTTCTTTAATTGGTCTTTCTTGTATGCTCGTGTCTTTCATCTCTTTTTGAATTGTACCTGTATCATTATCTATGCACTCTTCTTTCTTAGAAGGTGAAGGGTTAGTTTCATCGAAAATAACATGCATTGACTCTTCAACAGTAAGAGCTCTCTTATTAAATGCTATATATGCTTTGCTATATAATGAATAACCAAGAAAAATTGCTTCATCAGATTTTGCATCAAATTTTACTAGATTATCTTTACCATTATTAAGAACAAAGCATTTGCATCCAAACACAAAAATAATTAATATTAGGTTTCTTTTCATTTTAAAGCTCATAGGGAGTTTTCTTCAAAATAGGATGGATCAAAACGTGGTTTAAAATATAACAAGCAGTGTTCACCGCTTCTGCCCAAAAGTATCTTGGAAGATTACCTTCACATAACATTGTTCGGGCAATTTCTTCCAAAGTCCTATTTTTTCTCTCTGCAACACCATTTTGTTATGGTGTTCTAGGAGCGAAGAAGTTGTGATCAATGCCATTTTTAATTCAATAATCATCAAAAAACTGGTTTTCAAATTCAGTGCTGTGATCACTCTTAATTAAAATTATTGAAAGATTTTTTTTATTTGAAACCTTTTTGTAAAATTTTTAAAATACTTTGATGGTTTCATCTTTATGAGCAATAAATAAAATCCATGTAAATCTAGAAAAACAAGGGCATATTTCATACCTCCTAGGCTTGTGGTCCTAGTTGGTCTAAATAAGTCCATATGAAGTAGTTCAAGAGGTCTAGAAGTTGAGATCATATTTTTGTATTTAAATCTCTCCCTAGTTTGTTTACCCATTTGGCATGCATCACAAACATGATCAAAATTAACTTTAAACTTAGGCATGCCTCTAACTAAATTTTTGGAAATCAAATTGGCAATAGTATGCATGCTAGCATGACCTAATCGTCTATGCCATAATAAGCAAGACTCTTTGATCTTATCATTCATTGCAACTAAACTAGAACTACTTGACATGGCAAGATCATTCAGATCTATCACATAAATATTTCCAAGTCTATGTCCAATGAATTTACTACTAGAGTCAAGAAAGTTTTTTACTATATACATAGATGATTCAAAGATAACCTTGAAGCCTTTATCACACAATTGATTAATAATCTATAAATTGTGCTTCAATTTATTTACTAGCAATACATTTTCAATAAAAATATAAGGGGTTAATTTGATCTTACCAATTTTGATTATTTTTCCTTTGCCATTGTCTCCAAAAGTAACCATACGTCCTTCTTTTATTTCCAAGATGATCAACTGATCTTTGTCACCCGTCATATGCCTTAAACATCCACTATCGAGATACCATCTTTTCTTCAATTTCTGGGCTGTAAGACATTCCTGCACACAATCAAGAAGTTCCTTTAGGTACCCAAGCTAACTTGGATCCTTGCAGGTTAGCTGAGGTGGTTTCTTTGGGAACCAAGTCTTTTTTGATTTATTAAGAATATTTCTAATAGTATTGCAGTTAAAAGCTTTATGTCCTATCTCTTTGCAAGCAAAACATCTGATTCTAGAATTTTAAAAAGATTTATACTTTGAAATTCTAGATGCATAAGATGCAAAAATAGCAGGTTTCGTATTTGAATTTTTTGGAACATACAAAATAGCTTTTGAAATGGAAGTAGAACCTTTTATCACAAAAGCATTTTAAGAAGTAAGCTTGGGAACAAAATCTTTTTGTTTCATAAATATAGTTGCTGAAATATAATTTGAACTTGAAGCATTAAAACCTATTCTAGCTTTATTACCAGAAATTCTTTGATCTTTAAGAATCAACTCAAGCTTGTTAGAAGATAAAGTTAGTTTTTCAACAAGTGGCTTGAATTTTTCAACCTCCTTTTTCAACTCAAGATTTTCTTTTAATAAAACTTTGTTTTTATCATGAAAGTCATTATTTTCATTTTTTAATACATTTTAATTTTCAAAAAAGACATGAAGTTATTTTTGCAACAAATATATTTTTTCTGAAATCTCTTCTTTCTCTTTGAGTATAGAATCATTAATATTCTTTAGAGATCTAATCTTTACTCCAGCTTTCTTGAATTCAGATAACAAATCATGAAATGCAGAATTTAACTCATCAAATATGAATTCAATTTGAGTATTGGGGGATGTTACCTCATTCTGGAGACCCATTAGACATAAGTTAGCTATTTTCATGGTTTCTTCCTCTTCAATTGTGGTGGACTCTTCACTATCGCTCCGCGCGGCAACCATCGCTTTCTTTTTCTTTTTTTGAAAAATTTCTTCAACAGTGGACAGTCTGGATGAATATGCCCCGATTTTTTACATTCATAGTAGGTGGGGACTTGTTCCTTATCTTTGTCTTTGTCCTTGTCCTTTTCTTTTGAATGTTCTCCTTGTTTATGGAATTTTTTATTGTATCTTCCTTTCTTCTTTTCCATAAACTTTCTGAATCTTCTTACGACCATTGCAATGTCTTCATCTTCTAGATCATCTTTGGAGGAGGTAGTCATCTTTCGATTCTTTATCATTCTTTGATTCCAATGCAGCCTTGAATGCAATAGTTTTCTTTTTCTTCTGATCATCATCTGTTCTATGCTACATGGCTAATTTGTGTGTGATGAGGGATCCCATTAATTCATCCATCGATAAAGTATTCAGGTCTTTAGCTTCCTGGATGGTAGTAACTTTAGGGTCCCATTTGTCAGAAAGTGAGCTCAGACATTGAAATAGATTGAGAAAGTGATCTGTAAATATAGTATACATGGTAGAGATATTTTCATTAGGCTCTATTTTAAATAATTCATAATTATGCACTAAAAGATTAATCTTTGAAGTTTTCATTTGTGAAGTTCCTTCATGGGTCATCTCAAGTTTATCCCAAATTTTCTTTGCCGAAGAGCAAGTGGAAATTCGATTAAACTCGTTTGAATCTAAAGCACAGTATAGCAAATTCATTGCTTTGGCATTCAATTCCCCTAATTTCATGTCGTGTTCATCTCAGTCCTCTTCAGGCTTAGGGACATCCACGCCATCAACTTTAGTCATGGGGATACTTGGCCCTTTAAGAATGACCTTCTATAATTGAAAATCAACAGCTTGTATATAAATTTTCATTCTTGCTTTCCACTACGAATAATTTATGCCTGTGAAGAGTGCAGGTTTAATAGTAGATTGGCCTTCCGCCAAGGATATACTCATGGGATGAGCCATTAATCTTTACTCTAATGTAATCAGAGACATTGCTCTGATACCAGTTGTTGCCCAAGTAGCTACCCGAGAGGGGGGTGAATTGGAAATTTAAAAATTTAAAGCAGATAATGTGCAATTAAAAATCCCTTACAAAGTGTTAGGTGCTGTGATAGAGTAGTAAATTGTAGAAGCTAAATAGGAATGAAGAAGCACGACACAAACACACTAAATTTATAGTGGTTCAGAGCAACCCAACTCCTACGTCCACTACCCAAGATACCACTTGGGATTTCCACTATATTCACACCCAAATATAGTCAGATTATTTTGCAGAATCACAATCCAAAACCTCTATACTTTGGTTTTAATGGGATCACCAAAGAAACCCAACACCCTTTGGTTTTAAATAGGCTTACCAAAGAAACCCAACTTGCTTTTCACTAGAGAACCAAGAACCTAACTTGATTTTACCAGGATCACCAAGAACCCAACTTGGTTTTACCAAGATCATCAAGAACCCTGTTGCCAAGGTAACTACCCAAGAGGGGGTGAATTAGGAATTTAAAAATTTAAAGCAGATAATGTGTAATTAAAATCCCTTTTAAAGTGTTAGGTGCTGTGACACAATAAAAAATTATAGAAGCTAAATGAAATCAAGAAAGCACAACACAAACACAAAAAATTTATAGTGGTTCGAAGCAACCCAGCTCCTACGTCCGCTACCCAAGATATCACTTGGGATTTCCACTATATTCACACCCGAATGCAGTAGGATTGTTTTATAAGATCACAATCTAAAACCTCTACACTTTGGTTTTAACAGGATCACCAAAGAAAACCAAACACCCTTTGATTTTAAATAGGATCACCAAAGAAAACCAACTTAATTTTCACAGGATCACCAAGAACCTAACTTGGTTTTACCAGGATCACCAAGAACCCAACACTTGGTTTTTATCAAAGGCTCACCAAGAACCTATTTGGTTTTTCAACTGGGCTCACCAATAATCCAAATAATTCAAGAAATGAATTGAAATAAATGCAACAATAAATGACAAACTCAATTTGTCAGATAATTGCTGGTGCTGCTTGATAGTAGTCTAATTGGATGCACATGAATAAGCTTTAATTGCTTCGGTGGCTTCCTTGCAAAGTGCTTCAAGCTTCAAATCAGAGTTGGTGAAGGCTTGAAGACTAACTTGAATGCTCTTGTGCTCTCTTGCTTGTTGGTATGTAGGATATTTAATGTAGCTTCAAAACTTTGAAGAACTTTTCAAAAACATAACTTGAGAGAAGTTCAAATCTCTCAAATATAAGGTCATCCATCACTTCAAGGCAGTTCTAGCTATTGTATACCGTTGGAAAGTGATTTGTGATAGTTGGAGCACTTTTTGGCATTCAAAAAAAATTTTTGGAATAAGCCATTAGAAACCTGAAAGCGATATTCGAGTCGGCTCGGATTCCTTTGAGTTGGCTCAGATCCTTCGAGTCGATAGGTCGGGTCGCCAAATCTTCGATGCAGTCAGCTCTCTATCTTAGGGTGCAAAACTTCACTCTAGATGAGTCATCTCTTGATATCTCAGGTCGGCTCAAACTTATATCTTTGAGAATCTTAAACTCGAGGAGTCAGCTCTTTTGATCTTTGGTCGGCTCTTCTTCTCAGGTTCTGAAATCCTTACTCTGGAAGAGTCAGCTCGATGCAGTTTCGGTCGGCTTGCTTTTTCAGGTCTTCAAAATTAGGTCTGGTAGAGTCGGCTCTTTCTGGTTCGGGTCAGCTCGCTTGGCCATTCTCAGAAATCTTCAATAACTGGACTCTGGAAGAGTCGGCTCGAACATATTCCAGTCGACTTGGATTTACTAGAGTTGGCTCGATTACCTTCGAGTCCGCTTGGATTGCTACATACCAGAATCCTTGCTGCGTGCCATGAGATGGAGTCGGCTCTTCAACATGCTGGGTCGGCTCGAGTAACTTCTTCAAGATTTTACAATTGAACTTTAAGAGAAACTCTCACCAACTCTTTTACAATTTTCATGCACACTAACTCAAAAAAATTATAAGGCGCACACACACAGAAGTAACCCTTTTTACAGATTTTTTCTTAGCTATTTCATTGGGTTCTTCTTTATAAGATAAGATTACACACAACTCAAAACAAGAATTAAAGATGTAGGAGTTGATGTTTGAACAAATAAACCATCCTATAAAAACTTGTAAACCACTTGAAGAGTTGTTAGAAATAAATGTGCATGCTCCAATGTTTCGTTATCATCAAAATCACTTATGGGGTCAACAAACCCAACACTTGGTTTTTATTAAAGGCTCACCAAGAACCTATTTGGTTTTCAATCGGGCTCACCAATAACCCAAACAATTCAAGAAATGAACTGAATTAAATGCAATAATAAATGACAAACTCAATTTGTCAGATAATTACTAGTGCAGCTTGATAGAAGTCCACTTGGATTGCACTTGAGTGAGCTTTAATGCTTTAGTGGCTTCTTCCCAAATTGCTTCAAGCTTCAGATTAGAGTTGGTGAAGGCTTGAAGGCTGACTTGAATGCTCTTGTGCTCTCTTGCTTATTGGTAGGTAAGATATTCAATGTAGCTTCAAAACTTTGAAGAACTTTCAAAAACTTACTTGAGAGAAGTTCAAATCCCTCAAATATATGGTCTTCCATCACTTCAAGATAGTTCTAGCCATTGTAGACCATTGGGAATTGATTTGTGATTGTTGGAGCAATTTTTGGCATTCAAAAATAAATTCTGGAACTAGTCGTTAGATACCTGAAAGTGATATTCGAGTCGGCTTGGATTCCTTCGAGTCGACTTGGATCCTTCGAGTCGATAGGTCGAGTCGCCATATCTTCAGTGCAGTCAGCTTGGGGTCATAGGGTGCAAAATTTCACTCTGGATCAGTCGGCTCTTGATTGCTCGGGTCGGCTCGAACTTATATCCTTGAAAATCTTGAACTCGAGGAGTCGGCTCTTATCTTTGGTTATCTCTTCTTCTTAGGTTCTGAAATCATCACTCTGGAAGAGTCGGCTCAATGTAGTTTGGGTCGGCTTGCTTTCTTAGGTCTTCAAAATTTGGTCTGGCAGAGTCGGCTCGCCTGGCTATTCTAAGAAATTCTCAAAAACTGGATTCTAGAGGAGTCGACTCGGACATATTCCAATCGACTCGGATTTACTGGAGTCGGCTCGGTTACCTTCGAGTCGGCTCAGATTGCTACATAACAGAATCCTTGTTGTAGGATTCCGGTGCAACGCAGCGGAAGGGTAATTTCAAAAATTGAAATTAATATGCACAAAAATCCTAAAACAGGAACTCCTTAATAAGACTAGAATGTATGAAGACAAACATTTCTATGTAAATTGAATTAGAATACCAACCTGTAATCGCTAATTCCAATTTATGAAGACTTAAAACTTGAAGATCAACGGCTATTTGAATTCACCAGGCGTCCAAGTGTCCGCCTTTTGATGATGATCCACACAGAGCAATAATCAAGATCACTATTTTCTTGTCCAATGATTCCTCCTATTGAGTTCTTCTTCCTAGAACTCAATTCTTTGGATTATGGCTGGAATTCTTCCACACAAGAGGTTGCCTTCCTTTCTTTTATCTCTTCTCCTCCTTCGACTAAGACCTTGACCCTCTAAGACACTCTTGTCTTGAGGATAAGACTTTGTCCTAAGGGGATTTAGGCTTGTCTTAAATTGGAGGAGAAATAAGACAAAAATGTCTTAATGTAAGAAAGAAAGAACAAAATCAGAACTCCTTCTTTCCTTTACCGTCGGAGACTTTCGCTCTTATTCTTGTTCAGTAGCAGAGTTTCGACAGAGGTGTACTCTGTAAAGGAAACAGTGCAAGAACAAGAAAAGAGAGAAAGAGTCTTTAGGAGAGGAAGAAGAAAAATAAAAATTACCGAGTTCTGATTTTCCTGACCCCTTAAATAGATCTCAGAGAGGCGCCCACACAACTCTTCATTAAAAACTTCTCACGGCCTTTCTCATATTCTCACGCCCCATCCTTCCTTCTCACAGCCTTCCGGATAAATCCCATGGCTTTTCTTAAATGAAAAATCATGATGTTTTTAAAAGAAAGGAGTCGCGACTTTTAATCTCCGAAGAGATGTTATTTTGCACAACCGGGAAGCAATGAATGCTTTCTGCCTTTCTCAAAAAACATCAACCCTTGGATTCCAATCCAAGGGGGACAATTGAGGCGGTAAAAGAGAGAAGGAAAAGCCACCCCATCTTAATTCATCAGAGAATTAAGTGGGCGCGCCAAGAGTCCATGCGCCCATGAACTCCTCCATATAGCGGTCCAAGAGTCCATAAGCGCATGGACTCTTGGTGTTTTTGGCATGCAAGGGCTAAGGGACGAGTGGGGGCTAGCCTAGATACATGGTTAGCCAATAGGGTTAGCTATAATCCCTATAACCTCAATTAGGGTCTAATTAGATCCAATTAGAACCCAAATTGAACCAATCCGGAATCCTAATTCGAATCTAATTCGAATAGAAGTTAGGATTTGCAACACTTGCTAGAGTGTCTTCATGCAAATGACTCTTGATCAATTCTCTTAAGTGTGTGACCCATTGGATTCCATATCTAGCCAGCAGTGGTTTCGAATACAAGTTGACCTAATTTGATTAGAACTCTTTCTAATCGATTTAGATCAAATCGGGCTTACCCAATTTTGATCAATTAGGACTCTTCCTAATAAATGATCATTAAATTTGATCAACCCACAAGACAAGATTGACGTCTAGCAACGTATCATGTCTACCCGGAAGATATGGAAATTCTGGTGAAATACCAAAACTACCCTTCAGTAAAAAGTTACCGTACAATTAAATCCTTCAATCAGCTTGCACCCAAAATATAATTATGGATATGGATATATGTCAAAACCAATATTATATTTGTTTCTAGCTCAATCTTATATTGATGATTCAATTATCTTGATATTAGAAACCATCTCTAATATCTTTACTTTGATCAAAGATTCCCTGAATCATCATCCGATTGATAACTAGCTAGATGCAATCTCCTCTTACTAAGAGTGATCGAATCCTTGTTGACCTGCTCATTACCTTCATATCCAATTCACCATTCCCAGTATCAATCTTGTGCATGACTCAGTGTCATGATTATGATTTAACCAAAGCATGGGTTCATGTACATAAGGTACTTATGGCAGTCTTAGGTCAAAGGATTACTTGTACCACTCCTACTATGAGAACCTTCTATTGACATGTAGCTAAGACTCCATTAGATGTTCTCAAGTTGGATTATATCAGTGAACTCATTCTCTAATGAGCACCCACATCCTAGTATTTATGTCATACACAAGTGACTGTGAGAGCAGTCACCCTATTCAGTATACATAGGATGTGCTAGTCTTACCGGAAAAACCCTGATCCCCTACTCAAGGTTCCTTTGACTAGGAATATTTTAGATTAAGGTTTTAAGACTTTAGATCTCACTGGTATGATCTCATCATAACCCTAAAATCATAGCCCTAATCTATGGGGTTCATCATATAAAAATAAACACAGCGTATGATCAAAAAAATAATGCCTTTATTAGAATATTGTCAATTACAATGGTTTGGGAGATACAACATAGATTGGCTTGTAGGGCATATCCCTTTCAATCTCCCACTTGCACTAAAGCCAATCGCCTTTGAATCTTAGTCCCATACACTCGAGGTGGCGATCAAACTCTCGCTGTGGTAGAGCCTTAGTGAACGGGTCTGCTACATTGTTCTTTGTATCAACTCTATTTATGTAGACATCTTTTCTTTCTACTATTTCTCGAACGAGATGGAAGTGTCTCAGAATGTGCTTGGACTTATGATGAGATCTTGGTTCCTTAGCTTGAGCAACAGCCCCAGTGTTGTCACAGTAAAGTGGCACTGGGTTTTCAATCTCAGGAACAACACCCAACTCTGTGATGAACTTCTTCATCCAGACTGCTTCCTTGGCGGCTTCACTGACAGCTATGTATTCTGCCTCTGTGGTTGAGTTAGCTACAGTCTGCTGCTTGGTACTCTTCCAACTCACTGCTCCACCATTTAGGATAAAAACATATCCCGAAATGGATTTGCTATCATCAGGGTCTGATTGAAAACTAGAATCAGAATAAGCTTCTAGTTTAAGATCAGAACCACCATAAACCAAGAAAATATCCTTAGTCCTTCTCAGGTACTTAAGAATATTTTTAACTGCATTCCAATGATCCTCTCCTGGATCAGCCTGAAACCTACTGACAATGCCTAAAGCATATGCCACATCAGGCCTGGTACATAACATGGCATACATTATGGACCCTATTGCCGAAGCATAAGGTATAGAATTCATTCTATTTCTTTCTTCAGGTGTCTTAGGAGACATCCTTTTAGAAAGATGTATGCCTTGACTCATAGGAAGATAACCTCTTTTACTTCCATCCATGCTGAATCTTTTCAGCACTAGGTTAATGTACCTAGACTGGGATAAACTTAGCATCCTCTTAGACCTATCTCTATAGATCTTAATACCTAGTATATAGGATGCTTCTCCCAAATCTTTCATGGAAAACTGGTTTGATAGCCAAACCTTGACTGATTGTAACATTGGGATACCATTCCCAATGAGGAGTATGTCATCTACATACAGAACCAAGAAGACTATGGCACTCCCACTAGTCTTCTTATAAACACAGGGTTCATCCACATTTTTGATAAAACCAAACCTTTTAATAGTTTCATCAAAACGGATGTTCCAACTCCTTGAAGCTTGCTTTAATCCATAAATGGATTTCTTTAGCTTGCATACTTGATTAGGTTTATTCTTTGAAAAAAAACCTTCTGGCTGTGACATGTAGACTTCTTCCTCAAGGAAACCATTGAGGAATGCAGTCTTCACATCCATCTCCCAGATCTCATAATCGTGGTATGCTGCTATAGCAAGTAAAATCTGATTTGATTTGAGCATGGCAACATGTGAGAATGTTTCATCATAATCAATTCCCTGTTTTTGTCTAAAACCTTTTGCCACTAATCTAGCTTTATAGGTTTCAACTTGGCCATCAGCCCCAATCTTTTTCTTATAGACCCATTTGCATCCAATAGGATTAACACCCTCTAGTGCATCGACCAAAGACCATACTTGGTTGACATACATAGAGTCTATCTCGGATTCCATGGCTTCTTGTCATCTATCTGAATCAGTACTCAAGATAGCTTCGTATAGGTCAGAGGTTCATCATTTTGAATGACTTGGGCTTCATTATTTTCAATAATAAACCCATACCTCTCAGGTGCCCGTGATACTCTATCAGACCTACGGGGAGGAGTTTTGTGTTCTGGTTATGATCTAACTATATGTTCTATTGATTGAGAATTGTCTATCTGTGTTTCTTGTACTTCTCCAAGTTCAATAGTTCTACCATTGCCCTTTTCTAAAATAAACTCTTTTTCTAGAAAAATGGCATGTCTGCTGACAAAAATATTTTGTTCAGTTGGATGGTAAAAGAGATATCCTCTACCCTCTCTAGGATATCCTACAAATAGACATTTATCCGCTCTAGGTTCCAACTTATGTCCAATTTTTTTTTTAACATAAGCTAGACATCCCTATACCTTAAAATATTTAAGATATGGTTTCTTTCCACTCCAAATTTCATATGGAGTACAAACAACGGATTTAGAAGGTACTTTGTTCAGAATGTAAATAACAGTTTCTAGGGCATGACCCCAGAAGGAAATGGGTAAATTTGTGAAGCACATCATGGATCATACCATATCTAATAAGGTACGATTTCTCCTTTCAGCTATACCATGTAGCTGTGGGGTATATGGAGGGGTCCATTCAGAAAGAATTCCATTAACTTTAAGATAGTCTAAAAACTCCGTGGTTAAGTATTCTCCTCCTCGATCAGACCGAAGAACTTTAATACTTTTTCCGGTTTGTTTTTCGACCATACTTTGATACTCCTTAAATTTATCAAAGGCTTCAGATTTATGTTTCATAAGATACACATATCCGAACCTAGATAAATCATTTGTAAAAGTGAAAATATATGAGTATCCACCTCTGGCCTGAGTTGTCATTGGACCACATACATCAGTATGTATAAGTCCTAATAACTCAGTTGACCTTTCTCCATGTCCAGTAAATGGAGTCTTGGTCATCTTACCCATGAGACATGATTCGCAAGTTCCTAATGATTTATACTCATAAGGATCAAGAAATTTTTCCTTGTATAACTTGCTTATCCTAGACTCATTAACATGACCAAGTCGATGATGCCAAAGTAAAGTATCATTAAAGTCTTATTTTTTTCTTTTATTATTGACATGAAAAACACTATCATTGGAAGAAATAGTTAAGAGCCCTTCGCTAAATATGCCAGAACAAACAAATTCATTAGATAACATTATCGAGCAACCAGTGCTCGTTACATCCATTACATATCCTTGTTTTAATAACAAGGGAATAGATATAATGTTCCTAATAATCTTAGGCATATAATAACAATTTTCTAACTCCAAGATCTTCCCTGAAGGCAACTTCAGAATATAGGTCCCTACAGCTTCTGCTTGGATGATATCACCACTACCACCGTAGAGATTGAAGTCACCTTCCTTCAATACTTTAAGCTTGTGGAGGTCCTGCAAAGATTTTCATATATGGTAACCACAAGCGGTATCCAATACCCAAGTATTTGATATAGATGAATTTAATGTCAATATAGCATGTATCTCATACATACCTTTTGGCGCATCTGATGCACCAGGCTTCACAGTTGCAAGGTAAGCCTTGCAATTCCTTTTCCAATATCCCGCTTTGCCGCAAAAAAACAGGTCGACTATTTGGAGGCCTTCTTTCCTTTCTTATTCTTATTGATGCCACTCTCAGGGTTTAGCCTCCTATTAAAATCCTTTTTGCCTGATTTCTTCTTATTGGTCTTATCAACAAGAAGTGGAGCCTTTTCTTTCTTAATGTGGCTCTCCGCTATTTTTAACATATTTAACAGCTCAGGCTAAGAAGTGTTTAGTTTGTTCATGTGATAATTCAAGACAAACTGAGAAAATGACTCCGAGAGTGACTGCAGGATTAAATCCTGATTCAACTCCCCATCCATGATAAAACCTAATTGACCCAATCTGGTGATTAAGTCAATTATCTTCAGAACATGATCCTGAACGGATGTTCCCTCTGTCATCCTAGCATGGAATAACTGCTTAGATATTTCATATCTAGCAGTTCTGCTATGTTCTCTATAAAGCTCTTTTAAATTGAGCATTATGGATTGAGTATCCATGCTTTCATGCTGTCTCTATAACTCATTGGTCATAGAGGCTAGTATGATACACTTGACAGTAAGGGAGTCATTCTGCAACATTTTGTATGTGGCCATATCTTCCTCTGTGGCAACATCCCCTAGTGGATTAAGACTAGGGGTATCAAGAATATAAGAAAGTTTTTCTGAACTCAGCACAATCTTTAAATTTCTCAACCAGTCCACATAGTTCGGACCAGTCAGTTTGTTGGTATCTAAGATACTTCGCAGTGATAATGAAGATGCCATTTATCTACATTTAATAAAGAACAATACATAAGCAAACAACCATGAAATGACTTACATAATTAAATTAGGTCTTCAATTTAATTATGTCTCCCACTATTTTATTAAAAATCATAGCCCTCACTATGATAATTGAGAAGAACCCCGATTGGTTTTTCTTAGTGAGATTGAGATCCTAATAACTTATAAAAGATCTTGCAGAAAACACAACAAATCTCTTATAAGCTCAAAGGTAGGAAACTCTTCCAATTATATCTCATATAATTCTCAAGAAGTAACTTGGCCTCTAGAACATTATTAGTCTTGCAGAAAACACAACAAACCATAATGTTCTAGTTAAGTCAAGACCCTTTCATTTCTATATAGTCAATACTCAAATATAATGCCCTTGCAATAATACAACAAAGCATTATACTAAATATACTGTAAGCATATCTATGCACTAAACTAGTATTATGTCAATCACCATATTAGGTATTGCAGATAACACAACAAACCTAATGTGGTTCATAACACAATAATGATCCAGCATGAAGGAAGGCCAATATATAGTATTTTTAACACTAAGCATTTTAGTCAAGATTTAAATTTAATCAAATCGGCCAGGCAAGTGGAAGAGATGTGGGAGTCCCCCCGTTGCTTTCCTAGACACCAATAAAATTGGCTAGGTCGGTCAACGGAACCAATTAAAAATCATAATTCTCTTTACCTTCCCAGAACCACCTTTCTAGACACCGAATGATCAATTGTACATCATGACCAGTGATGCTTATTAGTTAAATATTCTAAGACTTAATATAATTTTTTTTTTTAAGAGGAAGGATTTATAAATTGCCAGCACATCCTTATAGAATGTATCACAATCAACATATCACTCTTATAAATAAACAAATATGTTCTAAGTGTGTCATCATACTAGGACAACCATTTACCACATAATGATCCACCATTATGCCAGGGCAACCTTATTTCAGTATGATGACTGCAAAACTATACATATCTCTATAATAATTAGGGTTTGAGTTAAAGACCCTAACTAGTGGCATACATCAAAACATATATGCAATCAAAGATATGCTAAGTGTAGTAACATATTAGGATTTAAAAACCCTAAGATGTGACATACAAAATATCATAAATTATAGTCCTAATTAAGGTGGCTCTGATACCACTGTAGGGTTCTGGTGCAACGCAGCGGAAGGGTAATTTCAAAAACTAAAATTAATATGCACAAAAATCCTAAAACAGGAACTCCTTAATAAGACTAGAATGTATGAAGACAAACAATTTTATGCAAATTGAATTAGAATACCAACCTGTAATCGCTAATTACAATTTATGTAGACATAAAACTTGAAGATCAACGGGCTATTTGAATTCACCAGGCATCCAAGTGTCCGCCCTCCGATGGTGATCCACACAGAGCAATGATCAAGAACACTATCTTCTTATCCAATGGTTCCTCCTATTGAGTTCTTCTTCCTAGAACTCAATTATTCGGATTATGGCTGGAATTCTTTCACACCAGAGGTTGCCTTCCTTTCTTTTATCTGTTCTCCTCCTTCCACTAAGACCTTGACCCTCTAAGACACTCTTATATTGAAGATAAGACTTTATCCTAAGGGGATTTAGGCTTGTCTTAAATTGGAGGAGAAATTAAGACAAAAATATCTTAATGTAAGAAAGAAAGAACAAAATCAGAACTCCTTCTTTCCTTTACCGTCGTAGACTTTTGCTCTTGTTCTTGCTCAGTAGCAGAGTTTCGACTGAGGTGTACTCTGTAAAGGAAACAGTGCAAGAACAAGAAAAGAGAGAAAGAGTCTTTAGGAGAGGAAGAAGAAAAATAAAAATTACCGAGTTCTGATTTTCCTGACCCCTTAAATAGATCTCAGAGAGGCGCCCACACAACTCTTCGTGAAAAACTTCTCACGCCCTTTCTCATTTTCTCACGCCCCATCCTTCCTTCTCACTGCCTTCCGGATAAATCCCACAGCTTTTTTTTAATGAAAAATCATGATGTTTTTAAAAGAAAGGAGTCGCGACTTTTAATCTCCGAAGATATGTTATTTCGCGCAACCGGGAAGCAATGAATGCTTTCTGCCTTTCTCAAAAAAACATCAACCCTTGGATTCCAATCCAAGGGGGGACAATTGAGGCGCTAAAAGAGATAAGGAAAAGCCACCCCATCTTAATTCATCGGAGAATTAAGTGGGTGCGCCAAGAGTCCATGCGCCCATGGACTCCTCCATATGGCGCGCCAAGAGTCCATAAGCGCATGGACTCTTGGTGTTTTTGGCATGCAAGGGCTAAGGGGCGGGTGGGGGGCTAGCCAAGATACATGGTTAGCCAATAGGGTTAGCCATAATCCCTATAACCTCAATTAGGGTCTAATTAGATCCAATTAGACCCCAAATTGAACCAATCCGGAACCCTAATTCGAATCTAATTCGAATAGAAGTTAGGATTTCCAACACTAGCTAGAGTGTCTTCATGCAAATAACTCTTGATCAATTCTCTTAAGTGTGTGACCCATTGGGTTCCATATCTAGCCAGCAGTGGGTTCGAATACAAGTTGACCTAATTTGATTAGAACTCTTTCGAATCGATTTAGGTCAAATCGGGCTTACCCGATTTTGATCAATTAGGACTCTTCCTAATAAATGATCATTAAATTTGATCAACCCACAAGACAAGATTGATGTCTAGCAATGTGTCATGTCTACCCGGAAGATATGGAAATTCTGGTGAAATACCAAAACTACCCTTTAGTAAAAGTTACCGTACAATTAAATCTTTCGATCAGCTTGCACCCAAAATATAATTATGGATATGGATATATATCAAAACCAATATTATATTTATTTCTAGCTCAATCTTATATTGATGATTCAATTATCTTGATATTAGAAATCATCTCTAATATCTTTACTTTGATCAAAGATTCCCTAAATCATCATCCGATTGATAACTAGCTAGATGAAATCTCCTCTTACTAAGAGTGATCGATTCCTTGTTGACCTACTCATTACCATCATATCCAATTCACCATTCCCAGTATCAATCCTGTGCATAACTCTGTGTCATGATTAGGATTGAACCAAAGCATGGGTTCATGTACATAAGGTACTTATGGCAGTCTCAGGTCAAAGGATTACTTGTACCACTCCCACTATGAGAACCTTTTATTGACATGTAGCTAAGACTCCATTAGATGTTCTCAAGTTGGATCATATCAGTGAACTCATTCTCTAATGAGCACCCACATCCTAGTATTAGTGTCATACACAAGTGACTGTGAGAGCAGTCACCCTATTCAGTATACATAGGATGTGCTAGTCTTACCGGAAAAACCCTGATCCCCTACTCAAGGTTCCTTTGACTAGGAATATTTTAGATTAAGGTTTTAAGACTTTAGGTCTCACTGGTATGATCTCATCATAATCCTAAAATCATAGCCCTAATCTATGGGGTTCAACATATAATAATAAACACAACGTATGATCAAAAAAATAATGCCTTTATTAGAATATTGTCAATTACAATGGTTTGGGAGATACAACATAGATTATCTTGTAGGGCATATCCCTTTCACTTGTTTCATGCCATGAGGTGGAGTCGGCTATTCAACATACTAGGTCAGCTAGAGTAACTTCTTTAGGATTTTTAAAATTGAACTTAAAGAAAAACTCTCACCAACACTCTTACATTTTTCAAGCATACTAACTCAAAATAATTCTATGGCACACACACACCCAAAAGTAACCCTTTTTACAAATTTTTCTTAACTTTTTATTGAGTTCTTCTTTACAAGATAAGATTACAATACAACTCAAAACAAGAATTAAAGATGTAGGAGTTGAAGTTTGAACAATTAAATCATCCTACAAAAACTTGTAAAC
Source organism: Areca catechu (assembly GCA_021397845.1). Classification (NCBI taxonomy): domain Eukaryota; kingdom Viridiplantae; phylum Streptophyta; class Magnoliopsida; order Arecales; family Arecaceae; genus Areca; species Areca catechu. The sequence goes on along the minus strand of CM038052.1, from coordinate 128,073,100 downwards.
CACTTGAAAAGTTGTTAAAAATGAATATACATGCTCCAATATTTGCTTATCATCAAAATCACTTATGGGGTCAATAGTTTCAAATAAGAAAAATCTTTCTGTTATTTCTATAAGAAGTGATCATTGAACTGAATTTCAAAATCAATTATTTGATGAATATTGCACTGAGCACAGCATTGATCACAACTTCTCCACTCCTAGAATACCACAACAAAATGGTATTGTAGAGAGAAAGAATAGGACTTTGGAAGAAATGGCCCGAACCATGTTATGTGAAGGTAATCTTCCAAGGTACTTTTCGGCAGAAGTGGTGAACACTACTTGTTACATATTAAATCGAGTTTTAATATATCCAATTTCAAAGAAAATCCCCTATGAGCTTTGGAATTGAAGAAAACCAAATATTAACTATTTTCATGTTTTTGGATGTAAATACTTTATGTTAAATAATGGTAAAGATAACCTAGAAAATTTGATGCAAAATATGATAAATCTATATTCCTTGGTTATTCACTACATAGCAAAGCATATAGAGTGTTTAATAAGAGGACTCTTACTATTGAAGAGTCAATTCATATTATTTTTGATGAAGCTAAACCCTCACCATCTAGAAAAGATGAGTATATAGACAATGATGCTGGTACACTACAAAGGAAATGGAAGATCTAAGCATACAAGACAAGCCAACACAAGATGGAAATGAAGTGGTAAGTAAGGATCATACTGATTTACCAAAGGAATGGAGGAACATAACTTCATATCCTAAAGATTTAATTATTGGTGATCCTTCTCATGGAATTAGGACTAGGGCTGCACATAGAGATGCACATGACTACCTAGCCTTTGTCTCACAAATTGAACCACATAGTTTAGATGAAGCTGAATGTGATCCAAATTGGATGATGGCCATGCATGATGAATTAAATCAGTTTGAAAGAAATAATGTTTGGACTCTAGTTAGTAGACCTAGAGACCACCCAATCATAGAAACCAAATGGGTCTATAGGAACAAACTAGATGAGAATGGTAAGGTTATGAAAATAAAGCAAGGTTGGTGGCTAAAGGGTACAACCAAGAAGAAGGAATAGTTTTGATGAAACATATGCTCCTGTAGCAAGACTTGAGGCTATTAGATTACTTCTTGCATTTGCTTGCTACATGAATTTTAAACAATTCTAAATGGATGTCAAAAGTACTTTTCTAAATGGATTTATTTTTGAACAAGTTTTTATAGGACAGCCACCAAGTTTTAAAAATCATGCTTTTCCAAATCATATGTTTAAATTAAATAAAGCTTTATATGGTTTGAAACAAGCACCTAGAGCCTAGTGTGACGGACTTAGCACTTTCTTGATTGAAAATAATTCTTTAAGAAGAAATGTTGATAAAACCCTTTTCATCAAAAAGAAAATAATGACATATTAGTTGTACAAATTTATGTTGACGATATTATATTTGGTGCAACTAATAAAAGTTTTTGTAAAGAATTTGCTAAGTTAATGCAGGGAGAACTTGAAATGAGCCTAATGGATGAACTTAACTACTTCCTCGGACTTCAAGTAAAGCAAACAAAAGATGGGATCTTCATCAACCAAGCCAAATACACCAAGAAAATAATCAAAAAGTTTGGTATGGAGACGAGCAAACAAATGAGCACACCCATGAGCCCATCTTGCAGAATGGACAAAGATGAAAATGGATCCAATGTTGATCAAAAGTTCTATAGAGGTATGATCAGATCCTTATTATATTTAATTGTAAGTAGACCGGATATCTTGTATAGTGTATGTGTATGTGTTAGATTTCAACGTAATCCTAAAGAAACACATATGCTTGCTGTTAAAAGAATATTGAGATACTTAAAAGGTACAAGTAATCTAGGTCTTTGGTTTTCAAAATAATCATCTTTGAATTTAATTGAATTTTTGAATGCTGATTATGCTGATTGTAGAATTGATAGAAAAAGTACTAGTGGCACATGCCAATTTCTAGGGTTGAATTTAATCTCATGGTACTGTAAGAAACAAAACTCGGTAGTACTATCTACTACTGAGGCATAGTATATTGCTGTAGGGAGTTGTTGTGCACAAGTGTTATGGATTAAACAACAACTAGATGACTTTGGTATTACACAATACAAAATTCCTATCATGTGTGATAACACAAGTGCCATTAATTTGACTAAAAATCCTATTCAGCATTCAAAAACTAAGCACATTGAAATTAGGCACCATTTCATTAGAGATCATGTATTGAATAATGATATTATACTTGAATTCGTGCCAACTAAAAACCAACTTGCTGATATTTTTACTAAACCTTTAAATTTTGATAGATTTTCAATGATTAGATGTGAATTAGGTTTGTGTAACCCTCTTTAGAAACCTCAACCTATTTTCTATCAAACTTAAAAAAACATCATCTAAACAACCTCCTTGCTCCATTTAAATTCTTAATTGTTCTCCTTGTGAATTTTTTTCTTAATGTTTTGTGCTCCCTCTACTCGAGCCAACTTGAGCAGAATTCACCTTGAGCGAGCAGGCTCGGATGTCGGGCCATCTCTTTTTTGTTCGAGCCATTGGGTTTTTCATTTACTTTTCTATCTTTGGCTCTACACTCTTTCCCTCCAAGGAACCATTTTCTAAAAACTCCATCCATCCAAAACTTCCTTGGATCTTAGTATGCTTATGGATGGATTCAAAAAGGGCAGAGAAGATGAAGCCTCGACAGGAAACCGAGGAAGCTCCACAGGAAAGAAGAACCAAATACCGTGAAGATAGCTCTTCTCGAGTTCCTCCTCAACCGGCTGAAGAACCCAACACCGTCTCTCCAAGTCAACAAATTTCCTTGGGTATGCAGCCTGTAACAACATGTAGAAGAATTTTATTTGAATTCCTTAAGGAAATAGGGTTTATAGTTGGGGATTTAATCGAAAATCAGGGCTAGTGGAATATGTGTTCTTTGGACATTCGGACTTATCCAAATCTGGTTAGAACATTTTATGAAAACATGAGATTTGGAGAGAACCACATTGAGTCTTTGGTCAAAGGGAAAAGGATCATTATCTCTGAAAACTACTTGGGAATACCCTGGAAATGCCATTTGAAGGTACAGAGTATTTAGTCCTAAAGGATAGGACAAGGGCTTTACATACTGTACTAGAGCAGACTGATGTTAATGAGATTGGAATCCTTGAAGCTAGCTCATTATCCATTGAAATGAGGTTACTCCATAGCTTCATAAGTCGGATATTTCTACCCACGATAGGTCAATTTGACTGGGTGAGTGAGCGCGACTTATGCTTTATGGAACTACTGATAATTGGAGATAAAATCAATCTTCTTGCTATTATGATAAGTCAGATGAAAGAAGTTGTAAGAAAGATGAAGGCATGTTTGTCTTATGGGATGATTCTTACTCTTTTTTTTCCATGCTTCAAATATTGATCTATCAGGAGAAGATAGTACATCCCTCCTACACACTGACACTTATACAACTAAAACCTTACGAAGGATGGGTTACTTGCTATCTAAGGGTACTTGGAAGAAGAAATATAAAGCACCAGTCATTGAAGAACCTGAAGAAGAATAGATTGAGATTGAAACTGGTGAAGGCACCTCAATTCCAATCCCTGAGCCTCAACCACTACAAGGTTCACCAGTTCAGACAGCTTTTGATGCATTCATACCAACTTTACTCCCATTGCTTTTCCTACTCCTTCTGACACTCCAATACCTGAACCTGCTCTTGCTACTGCTCCTGAACCTGCTCCCGTTACTGCTCCAAAACCCTCTACTGTCCATCATGTTGATATCACAAAGCAGCTCAATAAATTTGTAGAAGGTTTGTTAAATTCCTTTGGATCCATGATTGATGATCTGAAAGCAAAAGTGGATCAAAGTCTTGATGAGTTTAGAGAGGAATTGAACTCAATGAAAAAGGGTATGGGAGATATAAAGAAAAGACTAAGAAGGGAGGACAACTACACAGAAGATTTGGGAATTCTCAGAGGTGAACTAGGAAGGCTAATAGGATCAGTCGAAGCTTTTGGAAATGTACAGGCCTCTAAAATTCTTTCAATGTAGATGGAAGTTGTAGAAATAAGAGTCTCAATGGAAAAACTGATTACTTCCAAGAATTCAAAGAAAATTGAAGCTGAATTAAAAACAATCAATAGTTTTTTGTGGAAGCTGATGACTAAAGTTGAAGACCTTCAAGTTGCTCAGAATATACCTCTTTCAGCATCACTGGATCCCAGACCTAGGCCTCAATCTTTTGCTGGTCAGTCTGCTCATCCCAGACAACCAGCTCCTCATTTTAGGCCCCAAGCATTCTATACTAAAGTGTTAGATCCTAACCCAATTGCCTCTATGCCTCCGAGCATCCAAATTCCTGGTTGATCTACAATTCCTAGAGTAGACATAGACAGTGACTAGATGTACTTTCTTTCATTTTATACTTTGTATTGAACATCTTGAAATGAAATAAAAGTTCATATTTTGTTTCATAAATTGTTCTATCTCTTTTTTATGCTTATACAATATAATGTCTAATTTTTAATTAGAATATCAAGATGAATATGAGAAAGTTAAATTATCTCAAATAAATTTTAAATACTTTCTCATTCTATTTTAAAATTTGAGCTTCATTCTAACTTCACCTTTTTGAGTGATTGACAAAAGGAGAAATTTATGATGATATTGCATGAAAAGGATAAAAGGATAAGATGCGTTTATTTTTGCTCTGATACATAAAGCATGAAAAGGATAAAATCTATTTGCATATGCTCTGATACATGTAACACAATATGCTTTATTGTATTAAGATCCTTTTAAGCTATGATATATAAAATTTTAAGTTTTGATAGTTTTAAATGTGTTAAGCCCTGTTACATAATGTTTAAACTCTAAAATGTTTTAAGCTCTAATACTTAAAATTCTCTTTGAAACTTTTGGGCTTTGAACTTACATGGAAAGTGTGTCAAAACATGGAATATTTTATTGAGGGGGAGATTATTTCATACTACTCTGATTCCTTATCACTAACTTGCCCTAATTCTCCTTCCATAATTTGACACTAATTGAAGTCAATTTTTTTACTTGTTCATACAATCTTGCAAATACAAATATAGAAGAAATCTGTAAATATAAAATTTTATCTTACTTTTTCATGCCCAGTGTTTTGTCATCATCAAAAATGGGGAGATTGTTGACCGCATATGTGATTTTGATGATAACCAAACATTGGAGCATATATTTATTTTTCTAACAACTCATCAAGTGGTTTACAAGTTTTTATAGGATGATTTATTTATTCAAATTTCAACTCCTACATCTTTACTTCTTGTTTTGAGTTATGTTGTAATCTGAATTTGTAAAGAATAACCCAATGAAAAAGTTAAGAAATATCATGAAAAGGGTTACTTCTATGTGTGCTATGCCTTCAATTTATTTTGAGCTGGTTTGTATGAAATGTATAAGAGTGTTGGTGAGAGTCTTCTTGAAGTTAAATTATAAAAATCCTGAAGAAGTCACTCGAGCCGACCCAACATCAAAAGAGCCAACTCTACCTTATGGCACGCAACAAGGATTCTGGCACGCAGCAATTCGAGTCGACTCGAAAATTTTGAGCCGACTTTGGTGAATCCGAGTCGACTGGAATAAGTCCGAGCTGACTCTTCCAGAGTCTAGTTTTGAAGTTTTCGAAGGACAAGCCAGATGAGCCGACCTGAACCAGAAAGAGTCGACTCCACCAGTACAAATTTTGAAGACCTAAGAAAGTGAGCCGACCCAATCTGCAACGAGCTGACTCTTCTAAAGTAAAGATTTCCGATTCTGAGAAGAAGAGCTGACCAAAGTTCAGGTGAGCCGACCCCTCGAGTTCAATGTGTTCAAAGACAGAAGTTCAAGCCGACTCGAGCTATCAAGACCCGACTCGTCCAGAGTGAAGATTTTGCACCCTGAGACAAAGAGCCGACTTCACTAAAGAATTGGCGACTCGACCTATCGACTCGAAGGATCCAAGCCGACTCGAAGGAGTCCGAGCCGACTCAAATATTATTTCCAGGTACATAATGACTAGTTCCAGAATTTCATTTTGAATGCCAAAAAGTGCTCCAATGATCATATGTCACATCCCAATGATCTACAATGTCTCAAATTATCTTGGAGTGATAAAAGACTATATATTTGAGGGATTTAAACTTCTTTGAAGTAAGAGAGATAAGAAAGAAGAAAGGGTTTATTGAATATCTAACCTACCAACAAGCAAGAGAGCAAAAAGAGCATTCAAGTCAATCTTCAAGTCTTCACCAACTCTGATCTGAGGCTTGAAGCATTTTGGAAAGAAGCCACTGAGCAATTAAAGATCATTGAAGTGCAATTCAAGTGGACTTCTCTCAAGCTGCACTGGCAACTATTCGACAACTAGAGTTTGTCATTATTGTTGCATTTATTTCAATTCATTCTTGAATTATTTAGGTTATTGGTGAGCCCATTTGAAAAACCAAATAGGTTCTTGGTGAGCCTTTGATAAAAACCAAGTGTTGGGTTCTTGGTGATCTTGGTAAAATCAAGTTAGGTTCTTGGTGATCCTATGAAAACCAAGTTGGGTTTCTTTGGTGATCCTGTTTAAAACAAAGGGTGTTGGGTTTTCTTTGGTGATCCCGTTAAAACCAAAGTGTAGAGATTTTGGATTGTGATCCTGTAAAATAATCTTACTGTATTTGGATGTGAATATAGTAAAAATCCCAAGTGGTATCTTGGATAGTGGACGTAGGAGCTGGGTTGCTCTGAACCACTATAATTTCTGTGTTTGTATTGTAATTCTCTGATCTTATTTAGCTTCTGCAAGTTATTATTTTGCCACAGCACCTAACACTCTAGAAAGGACTTTTAAGTGCACATTATCTGCTTAAATTTTTTAAATTCCCAAATCACCCCCCTCTTAGGTAGCCACCAAGGCAACACCCATTATGCAAAGGGCCATGGGACACATATAAGAGTGATCGATGTGATTGGGAGATACAGAATGTTAGCATTCCTTTGACAAGCATTGCACTTCATTACAAATATCTCGGTGTCCTACTATATGGTTAGCCAATAATAGCCTTGTCGGAGCAACTTATGAGCTAGGGCCCTCTTTTTGATGTGATCTCCATGGATCCCTCTGTGAACCTCCCACACAGTGAATTCTGCCTCTTACGGTCATAGGCATCTGACAGGTAGAGAAAATGATCACTTGTAGAGTTTTCCCTCATGTATCAAATACTTGGAGGATTTCTACTTGATCTTGTGGGCTACCTTTTGGTTTGCAAGGAGTCAACCATCTCTCATGAAGTTGATCAGTGTGTCAACCCAGCATGGTTTTCCATCTTGCTACATGACTTCTGATAGCTCCCTAATAGTTGGTTTTTTGATTTGCTAGATGTAGACTCCTTGGGGGAGCACCATAGGCACTATGGTTACTGCTTTGGCCAACAAGTCTACTCGAGAATTATTTTCCCTTGGAATCTATCTAATCTTAAAACTATGGAGGCCATTGGTTAGCTCTTTGACCTTTTAGAGATATTTGATCATGTTTTCCTCCCAAGCCTCGCAGTTTCCTTTGACATAACTGACAACCAATTGAGAGTCACTATAGACTCTTAGATCTTGCACTCTCAATTCCTTGGAGATATCTAGTCCTGCTATTAGGACTTTGTATTCAGCCTCATTATTGGTTACAAGGAACTCGAGGTGCAAACGTGCTCAACAATGATTACTTTTAGGCTAGTGATGACCACTCCTACTCCTGATCCTTCAGGGTTGGATTACCCATCCATGTATATCTCCCGAGTATAACTTGGAATGTTCAATGTTAGTTTTGATGGCTCTATTGCCTCTAGTTTAGCTAGCTCATTAGGAATAGTATATTCAACCAAAAAGTTAGCTAATATTTTAATTTTGATCGATGGTCTAGGCTAGTACTTAATATCAAACTTTGAGAGCTCAATTGCCCATTTCATGAAATGTCCGAAGTATCAGGTTGATAGAGGATATTCTTCATGGGCTGATGGGTCAGCAAGATGATGGTATGAGCCTGAAAATATGGATGGAGTTTCTTCGGAGCAACAAGGAGAGCATATGTCACCTTCTTCAGCTTCAAATACTAGGTTTATGCATCTCTTAAAATCATACTAACATAGTAAATGGGTTTCTAGACCCTATTCTTCTCTTGAATCAGCACTACACTCATCATCGAGGGGGAGGTTGCCAGATACAGGAATAGTTCTTTGCTAGGAACTAGCCTCCCCAGCAATGAAGGGGAGCTAAGATAACTTTTGAGATCATCAAAGGCTTTTTGGCATTCCTTCATCCACCGAAAGTTTTTCAAATGCTTTAAAGTTTAGAAAAATAGAAGGAAATGCTCAATCTATTTAGAGATGAATCTGTTGAGGACTGTAATTTTTCCAATGAGGCCTCGGACCTCCTTGATCATCTTTGGTGGGCTCATACCATAGATGGCTTTAATTTTCTTTGGCTTGGCCTCCACCACCTGTTGGAGGCCATGAAATCCAAGAATCTACCCGAGGCCATTCCAAAGGTGCACTTGATGGGGTTCAACTTTATTTGGTATTTCTAAAGAGTGTTAAAGGTCTCCGTAGGTCTTCGACATGGATCCTGGTAATTTTGCTTTTGCTGAGCATGTCATCCATATGCACTTCCATATTTTGTCCAATCAAATCTTTAAAGACTTTGTTTACCAGGCATTAGTAAGTAGCACCTACATTCTTTATATCCTCTAGAGTCATCCAGATTTGGTTGTATCTGGAGAAGGCATCCATGAAGCTGAGAAGATTATGGCCCGAGGTTGCATCTACCATTTGATCAACCATAGTAATGGGTAGCTATCTTCCGGGCATGCACTACTGAGATTAATGAAGTCTACGTAGATCCACCATTTGCCATTCACCTTCTTCTCCATAACCAGGTTGGCAATCCATTCTATATATGTAGTCTCCAAAATGAAGCTAGCATTAAGCAACTTCTCAACCTCCTTGGCAATAGTTTTTTGATGCTCGGGTGTGAAGTTCCATTTCTTTTACTTGATGGATCATCATTTGGGATCCACCTTCAACTGATATACCATCATCGAGGGGTCAATACGCAGCATGTTTGCAGGTGCCCAAATGAAGACATCAGAATTTCCCTATAAAAATGAAATTAGCCAATCCTTTGTTACCTAATCCATGTTGGAGCCGACCCTAACCATATGTTCAAGATTGCCATCGACTAGGGATATAAGAATGAGATCCTCGATCGATTCTCCTCATTGTTTGGTTAGGTCATCCCGAGCATCAAGACCTTTAACTAGATAGTCCTCAAAGGCTCTTTTTCCATGAAGCTTGATGTAGTAATAGTGTTGTGTCAGGCTTTAATCCCCGTGGATCTCTCCGACCCCGTGCATGGTTAGAAATTTTACTTTTAGACAATAGAAGGAGATGATAACTTGAAAGGCATTGAGGCCCGATCATCCAAGAATGGTATTACAGGTTGAGGGTATCCAAATGATTAGAAAATCTACTTGAGTAATGGAACATAGAGGGTAGTGTCCTATTTTTACTGATAGGGTAATCATTGCCTCTACCTATATCATGTATCCTGTGAACCCTATTAGAGGGAATTTCATCCAAACTAGCTATTTAGGTGACATCCACATTTTTAAAAGTGCATCAAAGTATAGAACATTTGTTGAACTTCCATTGTCAATGAGGATATAATGTACAGCATAATTTCTAACATTCAAAGTGACAACTATTGTGTCATGTATACGAACTGAATGCCATCATCATCTTCTTCAAGAAAAAGTATTGGTGTGATATGCCTTTTTACTAATTGGGCAAGTCGGTAGCCCCCCCAGTTGTCATCTTCACATTCCATGATGGCATGGGATCACCCCTTCAGAAGGTAGAAGTGGTAATGGTTACTCAACTGGTCATGGTGATCTTTGCGACTCTCTCAGCCATCTCTATTGCTAAATGAATGATTGAGATGACCCTACCTGATCAATTCTTCAATCTCATCTCATAACTGGATACACTCTTCTATATCATGACCATGGTTTTGATGATATAAATTGAATTTATTTTGATTTCTTCTCACCAATGGCATTTGCATTCTTTGAGTCTTTGGGATGTGCCCCTTGATCTTCATTAACACCTTTTTTCTTGGTGTAATTAGAGTGTTGGTGTAGAACATCCCTGGTGGTGGTGCTTGAGGGGCCTCCTTGCACCGGCGATCCTTGAAGAATATGTTTCTCTCTCATGGGGATCTGGAGTGAGGTCAAGTTCTCTCGTGCCATAGCGAGAGTTTGTATGCCCATGTTTCCTTGCCAACCCCCAATGGAAGTGGGTGGTCCTTCTTCCAACATGAGACCTTCTTCCATCTGAGCATACTTTTTGGCTTAGGCTAGATTTTTTATGAAATCCTTAGGATATGTTTTGATCAATGACTTTTTAAGATCATTAACCAACAATCCTTTTGCCAGGACTGACATGGCAATGGATTAGTCCAAATTGTGGATCTCCAAAGTGGCTTTATTGAAATGACTCATAAAGGTTTGGATTGTCTCGCCCTCTTGCTACTTAAGGACATGGAGATAATCCATGCACTACTGCGATCTTCGACTACTAACAAAGTAGTTGGTGAATGCTCAGCTTAATTATTCAAAAGAGTGTACTGATCTTGGCTTTAGATTGGAATACTAGTGTAGAGCTACTCCCTTTAGAGTAGAGTGGGAGGCTCGGCAGAGAATGGGATCGAGTACACCGTGGAGAAGCATTGTTGCTCTGAAACTTGTTAGGTATCATCATGAAAGAATTATGCCCTGAAAACCAATCACAGTTATTACATCAGTGGCATTTTCATATTCTCTCAACTCAAGATTGATATTAATAAAAGGCATTTGTTGATTCATCATACTACAGCATCTTATCAAGATTATGATAAACCTTATAGATTAGAGCAATGAAATTAGAATTATGATGGAGATCATAATAGCAAGACCTAAGTTCCTATAAATCCTAATTTAAAATGTTCCTAGTCATTGGATCATCGATTCGGGGATCGATGTTTCCGGAAAGACTAGCACATCTTATCTATGCTCGAGGAGAGGGTGGTTGGTCTCACAACCATTTATGTAAGGACACTAATATAAGGATGTGGGTGCTCATTAGGGTATGAGTTCACTAAATTGATCTGCCTTGAGAACATGTTATGGAGGTCTTATTACTTGTCAAAAGATGGTTCTCAAAGCGGGAGTTGTACAAGTGATCCTTAGACTTGAGATCACCATGGTTCCTTTTGTAGATAAAGCCATGTTTTGATTCATACTCATTCATGACAAAGAGTCATGTATGGGGTGTTCTTGAATATGGTGGATTATGCATGAAGGATATGAGTAAATCAACAAGGAATCGATCACTCCTAGTAAAAGGATTTATCCCATGTAATCTCTTTTATTATTGACTCAAGAAGCCTTTGATCAAAGTAGGATGAGATTAGAAAGGATTTCTAATCTTTCATCGATGGAGTCTTCATTATCAAAATGAGATTCAAAAGGATTAAGTGCTAGGGTTTTACAATTCTCCATACCCATCACTTATCGGGATAAAGAAAGATCGAAGGATTAAATTGTACGGTAACTTTTCACTGAATGATATTTTGGTAGTTTCTACCAAATTCCTCATCTTTTGAGTAGACATGATATGTTGCTAGACATTAATCATGTCTTGTAAGTTTTCATGAATCAAAATGGATGGATTCATGAGTCAATTTAAAAATTGATTCGAATTGGCAAACTTGGGTCACCTCGATTTGACCTAATTGGGTCAATCGATTTTGATTTGATCAAAATAACTTAGACTTGGACCTACTACTGGTTAGATGTGGAGCTCAAAGGATAACACATGCTAAGAATTTGTCAAAGAAGTCAATTGGATTTTGGTTATGGTTATTGGATCTTTATAGGCTAGCTAATTTGCATACTAGCACATGCATGCTAGCCTAACTCCTAACCCAATTGGATTGGATCAGTTTGCTTACTATTTGGGCTAACCAATTTAAGTGAGACTTAAATTAGGTAAGTCCTAATTGGAGAAACATTTTTCTATATTTATCTAAAATTAATTGAGCATTATCCATGGATTATGGAAGAGTCTAAGTGGGATTGGACTCTTGGTGCCATGTTTGTCATGCACCAAGATTAAGGGGCATAAAGGACCAAGATTCCTTCTGCCACTTAATCACTTATTTTAGATAAATTCTAGGCCACTCTTCCTTATCCCCACACCCATTTGGATCAGGCTTGATCTGTCAAAAGATGGAATTGGCATAGAAGAATTGTGGTGCACAAAACGAAGGAACGCATCCCTTTATGTGCGACGTGCAATCTTAAATCCAAAAGTCCTTCTTGTTGCCCAAGTGGCTTATCCAAGAAGGGGGTGAATTGGGTAATTAAATGTTTTACAAGTATGTGCTCCTTTTCAAAGTTCTTAGAGTGGAATGTGCTATGAGTTAAGTAACTAATGCGGAAGCAAATAAGAACACAAGAAACACAATCACAAATATAGCAGAATTTATAGTGGTTCAAAGCAACCTAGCTCCTACATCCATTATCAAAGATACCACTTAGGATTTCCACTATATTCACCATCGGAATACAGCCGGATTATTTTTACAGGCTTACAATCCAATACCCAAACTCGGTATTATCTTGGGGTCACCAAAAACCCTATACATTGTTAGTTTTATCCAGGCTCACTAACAACCCACTCTTGGTTTTCAAAGGATCACCAAAAACCTTTACAAACCCAAGTTATAGCCTCTACTATACTTGGAACAATTTAAACAAAGAGTAGAAAACTCAAAGCAACTCTATGACGAACCGAAGTTACTGAATGGTTGCAGTTGTAGACCTTGAGAAGCCCTCTTGATTTCTCTTTGAATGCATTTCAAGGCTTCTAGTATCTTCAATAAATGCCTCAAGAATTCAGATGGAAGTTAGGTGTGGTCTTGACTGCTATCTTGAGTGTTCTTTCAAAAGCTCATTGATTTCTCATTCACTGCTCTTCTATTTCTCATGTATATCTTTAAAAGTGAATCAAATGCCTTAAATATATTTCCCTTAACTGATTTCATGAGGTTATAGCCATTGTAGATCATTGGGATTCGAAATCTAACTGTTGGAGACCGTTTTGGATTCAAAAAGGATGTTCTGGAACTAGCCATTACTCACTCAAAATTATTAGTCGAGTCGGCTCGGTGGGTCGAGTCAGCTCGGTTCCTCAGGTAGGTCAAAACTTCACTCTGGTTGAGTCGGCTCTTCTGCTTCGAGTCGGCTCAACTGGCTGGTTCTTCAAAACTGAGATTTTTTAAACTTTGGAAGAGTTAGCCCTTCAGACTGGAGTCAGCTTTCCTATCTGTCTGAGAAACTTTCACTCTGGTCGAGTCAGCTCTTCTGACTCAAATTGGCTCGAATTCTCAGAACTTCATAAATCACACTCTGCCAGAGTCAGTCTTCAGTCTCGAGTTCGCTCAAAGGTTTTCATGCCAGAATAATGCTTGCCATGCCAAACCTCGAGTCGACTCCTCTGTAATGAGTTGGCTTTAGTGACTTGTCTCCAAAAACTTTCCAAACTTCTCATAATTCTTCCAAAGTATTCAATCAAGTCCTGAAGCTCTCCAACTGCATCAAACTTAATTCTAACATATTTACACTTGTAAAATACATGGAAATAGTCCATTTTCATAAATATATAGTTGATTTTTCTTTGGGCTCTTCATTATAAAATACAGTTCTACAAAATAAAATTATCATACACCAAGGTTGTAGGAAGAGTGGTCTTTCATTTAAAACATCCTACAAAAACTTAGAAAACTCTTGGAAAAAGTTAGTAATTAAATACATGTTCCAATGTTTGGTCATCATCAAAATCATTCCATGGATCAACAATCTCCCCATTTTTAATGATGACAAAACATTAAGCATGGAAAAACTTTATAGTTATGAGTATATAAACATTTAAACATGTCAAAGAAACTTATATATGACTTTAAATAGATATATATTAGTCTGTATTGAAGAGTATCAAAGCTTATCAATAGAGTATCAAAGCTTTTGCATTGAAACAAATGTGTATCAGAGTTAATATATATCAAAAGCTATTTTTGCCTATTATGAAATGAAGTCAATAATGTATCAAGGCAAGTTGAATATCAAAATATATCAGAGTTTGCAATTGTATCTGAGTTTAAAGTAGCAAAAGGTATTAAATTTAGCAAGAATGTATCAAAGCTACTATTAAAATTAGCAAGAATATATCAGAGCTACTATCAAAGCTATTAGAGGTAGTAGAAATGTATCAGAGCTCAAATGTATGTATCAGAGATCAAAGATAGCAGGAATGCATTAGAGCTATTAGAAGCTAGAGATAAATCAGAGCAAGTTATGATCAGAGCAAAATTAAGTAAATTTTGAGTAACAGGGATAACTTCACCTGTTTCATGCACAACCATGCATATTTTCAATAGATTGGCCAAAAGATTTTGCAATGCACAACAATCACATGCACACATACAATTTTCCATGTACACATACAATTACTCCCCCTTTTTGTCATTAATCAAAAAGGGTTCAAAAGCAATTACATTCCTTTTTTAAATAGCATAAGAATATCAATAACATTGTTTGAGATAATTTCACTTTCTCATAGAATATTTACAATGCTATTCTTCATTAAAATTCTCCCTCTTATTTGGGTAACTAAAGAGATCAAACATGATATAACAACATTTTATTACACATTGCTTTGCAAAAAAGATATTTCATTACTATAAAAGGAAGTACAAGATAGCTTCAAAAAAAAAACATTTCATTGCATCAAAGTACAAGATACATCAAAGTGTTCTTCTTACAAGATACATCATAAAGAAACAGTAAAAACATACAACAACTAGTCTTCTTCCTCACTAGAGGAAAAGCCAATTTCTAAAATAATAGAGGAGGTCTTAGTTTTCAAAGGTTTAAATCTAAGATCTCTATTTCTAGTCCTAGTTGGGGCCTTAGAAACTTTGGATTTTAGCTTAGGCCTAGATTTAGGTTTGGTACAAGATGGGGTAGGCTCTACTTTAACATCAATAGGAGGAACAGGGGGCTATGAAGCAAGAGGTGTAGGATCAAAAAGTCCTACTGTAGGAGGAGATGGTGACTGTGTAGGTGGATCTCTAGATGTTGAAGCTCTTGAAGCCTTGACAGTAGAAGATAGTCTCAATAAGAATACTCAAATAGTTCGAAGCTCGATAAAGATAGCCTGAACTCCCTTATGAAGACACTGAAGCTCTACTGTATACTGGGTACTAAGAGCATCTACTGCTCCTCTCAATCGACCAAAATCTGTGTGTAGGTCTCTAATATTAGACTGAATGTCATCCTGTGCCTGCGGGCTACTCTCAATTGCCTCAACTCTGAAAGACAATGGACTCAGTTCAGTCCTGATCTCCTGAAGTCCAGTATCAATTGTTTGACAGAGCTCGCCAAATATTGAAGAGAAAGTGCTCATTAGGGACTTTGAAAGCTGTCTCAGCTACTATGCTATGAAGGCCTATGAAGTAGTCTGAACTGAAGGTGCTGATGGTGCTGATGGAGCCACTGAAGGTCCTGGTGGAGTCTTAAGACTACTAGGCTGCCTCTCTGTAGGTCTATGCTCCTCAGTCTCACCCTTTGCAACATGATCATCATCATCAGCTCTGTTAGTGGCAGTCTCAGTATTAGCCATATGATGCTCTGCCTGATCATCATCATCATTAGAAGAAGAAGAAGGGTGTGCCACCCTCTGTCCTGATATCCTCATCGACCAAACTTCTTCAACTAGATGGTAACCCATTCACTGTAGGGACTTCGTCGAGTAGGTATCAGTGTGATGCAGTGGTCTACCATCCTCTCCAGTGAGGCCTATCCCAAAATCTTGAAATAATAAAGTGAAAACCATGCCGTAGGGAAGGTAGGTTTTCACCCTCCTTGCTGCTTCCCTCATCTGAACTAGCATAATATATGGGAGACTAAGGGCCTCCCCCTCAATCAAGCATCTCATAAAGGCCATATCTCTCTTGCTCACCCAATCAAATTGTCCTGTCCTCGGTAAGAAAATCCTGCTAATTATGTTGTGCAATAATCTCATTTCCAATGACAACATATTAGCTTGTACATTCCTCACATTATCTACATCTCTTCTATCAAGAATAAGTCTAAGGGTTTTCTTCTTGTCTTTCAACACTAAGTGATTCAGTCCTTCATTTGGCATGTGTAGAATATTACTTAGTCTTCTCATCCAGAACTAGCCTTACACCTTTAACATTTGATTCAATGTGATACTCACCCAGGGAAAGGTTCTCATAAAATGTTCTTACCAAATTGGGATAAGTCAGAGCATCTAAAGAACAAAAGTCAGTCTACCCATGAGTCTCTGTCCATTCTCTAATTCTAAACCCTAGTTCTTCCAAAAATGATAAAACTATTCTTCTTCCACTGGTGACTAGGTAGTTAGCCATTGAGATTACCAGTCTCGATAGAGAAGGTGACACAATCATTTCTTCCTCTTGTTCTCAAATAGGGGTTGACTCTTCTTCTCTGCATTTTGACCTTCTTTCACGTTGTGCACTAGATTCCACACACCTTGCTGTCTTCCATACTGCCATCCTAGGAGCCATAACTGGAAACTAAAGGTAGGAGAGGTTGAAATTCAAGGAAGGTTGGGTATAGAGAGTGGTCCCTTAGGTTTTGGAAGGGTTTTTAGGAAGTTTGGCTAAGGTTCAACAGGCGATAAAACCCCTAGGTTTATTCTTACAAGTTATATAAAAATGCCTAGCCCAACATCCAAGTCAGCTGGGCCAGAAGCATGTCTGCTCGAGTCGGCTCGAGCAGAAACTCACAAAAAGATTCTAAAACACACTAAAAAGGTTTCTGATGCTAGACGTGGGGATGGATGAAATGCAAGGATGATGATGTTCTTCCAGAGATTAACAATCCATTATCAGTAATGAAATTTAAAGCAAAATTAATCACAAGGAAGAATAATTTCATTCAAGTAGGAGACTAGTTCACGAAAAATTAAACACCCGCATGCTAATCACTTACAAAATGATAGGAGATGGATCTCATGGCTAGGAAACCATTCTTACTAGGTCCAATCCCATTCAAATGGTCAGATCTAAAGAGTCAAGTAGAAGGTTTTCCAGCAACAATGATGACTAATTATTTGGTGGAAGAAGAAGCTCTCATCACTCAAGGATTGAGGTCTAGAAGTCAAGATTAGCACTCCTTACTTTGAGACTTACCTTGGCCTTGATCCATGGTGTGGAGACCTTCATCCTTGACTTAGGACCCTGAGAGAACCTGCAAATAAACTTGGGATTAGGCATGGAAGAAGAATTGGGGTTGGAATGAAAATAAGGGAAAGGGAAGAAGTGCTTGGAACTTGAGCTTGGACCAAACTATAGGGCATTCCACTCTTCACTCCTTGCAATGGCACTCTTCTCTCTCAAAAACAAACTTAAAAACTCTCATGCTTTCTTTGGATAAGGATCTACACACTCAAACTAGCAAGAACACTCTCACTCCAAACAAGAATACAAGAGAACTAGAACACAAGAGAAATAATCTTTTCATTAATCAACATAGCATAGCATGAAAACAAATGAGAGCTTTGGGCCCGATTTATAGGCTCCTAAGCTTGGGAAATTCATCCATGGGTGGAGGGGAGGGGAAAAGGATGGCTTAGTTGGCTCCAACAACTCTTAGGAAAGTGGTTCTAACTAGAAACAAATTTTAGGTAGAAAGTTACAACCACTTTGACATGTGGCATCTAGAAGGTCCTAATGTGGCTTCCAAGTGCTGATGTGGAGACTTAGTTGTCATAAGTTGTGGCGTCCCACATGTCAATATTATTGGATAGAAGAAGGAATCTTTATGTTCCCCATAAAACTCTTGATGTAGTGTAATTCCTTCTCCCCCAAGGTTGTTTGATGAGTTGTTCCCCCATGTGCTTGAAGTCTTGGTGTGAATTAGGTTTAAATGGTTGGGCTTGGACTTGAAGAGGAGACCCTCCATTAGGCTTTGAGCTTGAGTCGAATGGGCTTCTTTCATGTATTGGCTTATGATCCAAATCATGAATAGAATGTGTTGTCTTATGCTTCAAGAAAATATTGTAACTTTCTTCGAAGTTCAAAAACTTTATTGACTATAGCTACAAAAAAAATAAAGTGAGTTAATCAAAGTATATATTGTTATTATGGATGTCTCCATCAGTTCTCCTGGTGATGCGGGACGGATATGCGATGTAACTTGGGTTACTTGGAAAAGGGAAAGATCTAAACAAACTAGGACCATGGGAGGGCTAAGAAGCCTCCGGGGACTAGGACAAAACTGAAACAAAAATCCTAAAATAGCTGATTTCTTTTGTTTTCAATTTTCTTGGTGGAGGTGGCAAAGGAAGGATGGGGTTGGGAGATTGGGATATGGATCTCGTGGACTTTGGGACTCACCCTAACGAAGAGACCTCTCACCTCTAAGGTAACCCACCTCACTAATGGAGCCGTACATAGAGATCTCACACCTCTAGGGCATCCCACCCACCTCACTAATGGAGCCATATAGAGAGATCTCACACCTCTAGAGCATCCTACCTTCCTCGATACTTGGAGGTGCTAGGTTGGGTCTCAAAGATCACGAGGGTATAAGAAGATGGGATAGGAGATAACCAAGGCCTCACACCCCTCGACGCCCGAAGGCGAAGGTAAAACAGGCCTCAGCCCATAACCAGAATCGGAACTAGTGGCTAAACCAAAAATTTCTATTCAACTGAGTAATATAGGAGGGGAGGGGGCCCTTTTATAGGAAAACTAAAACCGCTCACTTACTTAGCCTACAAGCAAACCAAAAAAAGAAAATAAATTACATAAAAATCCATGCTGCATCAAAATGGGTGCTGATCTACTCTGAGAAGCATGTTGGCATGTGAAGTGCTCTAAAAAGTGTGCTGCTCTGAAAATTGGATTGCTCCAAAATTCATGCAGACTCAACTTACGGTCGTGCACAGAGGGAGGATCGATCTCCACCAAGCATTGATGGATGGCCGGCGGCCAGGAAGCAGGCGGTGGATGCGAGCGGCAGACGGCGTGCGGTGGGCTGCAAGTGGGGTGGCGGCACAGGGTGGGCACGGCACGCCCTGTGCATGTCGTTTGGTCTCCCATGGATGTGGGACCCCTGGGCACGGCGAGGGCCTCCGGCGGCTGGCCTTTGGCCGGCGGACAGTGGGCGGCGGGTAGGCGGCGGACGGTGGGCGGTGGGCAGGCGGCGGACGGTGGCAGTGGCTGCAGGCGGGGCGGCGGCACGGCATGCACGGGCGTGCCGTTTGGCCTTCCCACGGTCGTGGGGCACATGGGCGCTAACGAGGACCTCCAACGGCTGGTGAGCAATAGCGAGCGGCGGGACAGCGGCAGGCGTCGGCAAGCAGGTGGCGGAGCGGCGGCACGCCAAGCAGTCTATTCGTCTTCCCATGGGTGTGGGCGACGGACGGTCAATTTTTCGACAAGAATGGGGGCTGCGAGGGTTAGCGGCGGGCCGGCGGAGGTGACCGGGGGTCGGGCACCCCAAACTGGGGGCGGCGAGGCGGTGGGCTTGGGTTTGTGAAATTCTCAAAATCACGGGAGAAAGATGGAGGAAGATGGAATAAGGCTAGGATAAAATGGGAATAAGTTGGCGATCAAGCTGGGATAGTGGGGATAGGTAGAATAGTGGGAATAGGTAGATAGTGGGAATAGGAACAATAAAAAATGTGAGAAAATAAGAAAAAACATGAAAAAAAATCTGGACCTGCCCTGGATCCCCATCACCCGGGGTGGAAAGAGCTCGATTCTATCGAGTAGGAATTCATGTGGCTTTGGTAATACTCTAAGAGGTTAGGATTGATTCTTTGTAAGTCCTCTCATGCGATCCATGAGTCTTCAGAATTAGGACATCATTCTCAGTAAACCAAGTAGTGCTGATAGTCTTTATTTCGAGTAGTGAAAATCTTGTCATCTAAGATTCACTCAATCCCATCTCGCCACTTTGGAAATATGGCTGGTGGACACTCAAGGGTGGGTTCACTCTCAAGAATAGAATCAGGCCTGAATAGCTCACTAGGTATCATTGTCGGTTCCTTGTACTCTACTATATCTAAAATGTTGTAAGTGAAATTGATACCAAAGTTGGATGGTAAATTTAGCACATATTAGATCCAAATTTCCTTGTTATTTTGAAAGGAGCTGCACCACGGGCATATAACCGTTGAGGTTTGAGCCTTACCATGACATAATCTCCTTCCCGAAATTCTTTAGCTCTCTTACACGAGTTAATCATATGCTTGTTAATTTCATTGCTCAAATTTTCTTACTAATCATGCTATGCATATGACTCTTGCAATCATAGACACTTATGCATGGGAAGGTCAAATGACACCAAATGACTAAACACAAATGACACCAAAAAAAATAAGCTCAAATGGACTTTATTATTTATGGACTAAACTTTATTGTTGGGCTAGGAAATACAAAAGTTCCTAATTTTCAATATGCTCCTAAATGGCTTTGAAGACTCTGGCACACAACTTTAGGTAGGTGGTAGTGAATCTTAATTTGGTGCCTAATAAATGCTATAATGTCTTCCAAACGTAACTGTTGAATATTATTGGGACCTGATCAATGGTATGGTGGATGTCCTAGCTGGGTGGATTAGGATTGGGGATGTTCCAGAAGGGTGAATCAGGCTCAAAGCAATTATCAGGGAATACAATTTTCATCTTCATTCTCTTCCATTTCCATCTTTCAATTCCTACCATCTCTTCACTTCTAATCCTCATGTTAAATTCTTTTGCAGGTTCTATAATTTCTCGGGGTTGATCCTTTGGAATCGGTTCTAGGGTTTTTTGATTATCAATACCCCATTAGGTGATCCTTCATTAATCTTTAGATCTAAATCCTCAACATTGATTAATTCCAGGTCCTTTACTATCTCCTCGGATTGCTCTTCATGGTTTTGTCCCTGGGTTTCATCTTCTTTAAGTTGATTATTCGCATTGTTAATTTCCTTAGGCTGGGTAATTATTTTATCCTCAAACAATTACTCTTGTTCATATTCATCCACTAAGTCATACCCAGCTTCATAGACTTCTTCCTTAAATTCTTCAATGAGTTTAGGATCTTCTCCTTTTAGCTCTCTATTTGGTAAGATTTTGATTCCACTTCATCTTCAAATCTTCAATAAGTTTAGGAGATTTTTTCTCTAATTCTTCCATGGGTTTAGTCTCTTCTTCATCTCCCTCATACTTATTGAATTTAACAATATATTTAAACTCAGTTTCATCATCTTGTCTCAATTTGTACCATTGGGTTGGAAGATTTTGCTTATAAGATTTGCCTAGGTACTTTTCCCTCAACTTACTTTCATATCTCTCCAAGTAATTATTTTATCCCCACTATAATAACTTTTATGCTCAACATTTCTCCAATATGACTTAGCATGTCAGATTAGCTTTAATTTGGCAAATTGACACTTTCTTTCTTCTGACATTTCATCAAACTCAAAATACTGATCCATTTTATTCTCCTAATTGATATACACCCCAGGGTTTCCATCAAAAGTGGGTGCATAGGATCGATTGCTCCTAAAGACTCTCTCCTCCTGATCTACTAAGCCTTGACAGGGATATCTAAGTTTATACTCAGGGGTAAGATCATGACAATAGACTCTTGGATCAATGGGAGGTGATTTAGGATTAGTACGGGTCAAGCAATCTTTTTTGATATTCCTAATTTGATTATTCACTTACCTAACTCTTTGTTCCTTGCCCTAATTGTTTAGTTAGGGTATCAAATTTTTCAGTCAGGGTCCTCATAAAGAATTCAAAATTGGGGTCCATGGGTAAACCAGACTGAGTGTAGAACTATTGGTATAGGGCTTCAAATCAATTGGGCCAACAATACAAACCTAACTTCAAGGGCTCCTAGACCTATAGGTTCAAACATAGGATACTACTTCAGAATAAGTATAAACTCAAATAATACTTTGTCTTATCTTGCACTTGAACCCGACTTTTGGGTGTCCCTAGTTTTAGGTTTCGCTCGATTTCAATTATGGCTTAGGTCAATGCAAATGTGGGTGATTGTTTTGGGCCAAGGAAGCGTAATGACCTCCTTTTCTTATGTTATAAATGAATGCCCTTAAAATGATTTTAAAATGGATGCATAAACCACCAACTAGCTAACAAGATATGTAGACGAGCACAAACATATGAATCAAACCCGATTTTCAAAGTTTCAAAAAATTCAAATTTTAAATTGAAAATTGTAGATCTAAAATTCTTGATTTTAAAACTCAAATTTTAAATTTTAAATTTTGAGTTTTATTTTAAAATTAATTTTTTTTGTAAGCACAAGTTGTTATAAGAAAAATTTCAGCCACTAACAACTTCTAATTATCTAGTTTTAAAAATTTGAAATTAAAATTTAAAGTTTCAAAAAAAATGAAATTTAAATTTAAATTATTAGATCTCAGAGTTAAGGATTCAGATTTCGAAATTTGAGTTTTAATTCTCAAATTTTTGTTAGGAAATTCAAATTTGAAAGCTTGTTGTAGAAATGGTTACAAGAAGCTTCTAGCCAACAAACCCTTAACCATCTAACATCCAAAATTCGAAATTAAATTCAAAAAAATTCAAGAATTTGAATATTAATGAGTGGAGATCTCATATCCAAATCTAAAATTCAGAGGGAGATATTTTTGAAATTTTTTTTCTAAAATTTAATGGAACAACTAAATGGAGGAATACTATAATTGAAACAAGCTATGAACTACTTAACGCAACAGCATAAAGTGACAAAAATTAAACTAAGAATTAAAAGAAAATATTTTGTTTAAATTTTATATTTCAGATACTAACATCCAAAAGTGCAGAAAAAAAAAATTTTTGATTTTTTTTCTTTTTTAAAAAAATACTAAAATTCAAAGAAAACTCGGGTTGGTGCTAGTACAGAAATTTCAGCAATCAGCAAACCTCCAATTGACTAGATTCAAAATTCAAAATTTAAATTTAAAAATTTCAAAAAATTATAATTTAAATTGAAACATTCATATATTGGGGTTAATATTATATATCTTAAACTTTAAAATTTAAATCTTGAATTTTTGGATTTGAACTTCAGACTTGAAGGCAACACACAAAGGGAACAAAATTTCAGCAACTTGACCTAGTAGAACCTTAAGCTCTAATACCAAAAATTGATGCAGGAGATAAGGATTAATAAAATGCAAGGATGATGATGTTCTTCCAGAGATTAACAATCCATTATAAGCAATGAAATTTAAAGCACAAATTAATCACAAGGGAGAACAATTTCATTCAAGTTGGAGACTAGTTCATTAAAAATTAAACACCCGCATGTTAATCACTTACAAAATGACAGGAGATGGATCTCATGGCAAGGAAACCATTCCTACTAGGTCAAATCTCCTTCAAATGGTCAGATCTAAAGAGCCATGTAGAAGGTTTTCTAGCAACAATGATGACTAATTATTTGGTGGAAGAAGAAGCTCTCATCACTCAAGGATTCATGTTTAGAAGTCAAGATTAGCACTCCCTACTTTAAGACTTACCTTGGCCTTGATCCATGGTGTGGAGACCTTCATCCTTGACTTAGGAACCTGTGAGAATCTGCAAATAAACTTGGGATTAGGCATGGAAGAAGAATTGGGGTTGGAATGGAAACAAGGGAAAGGGAAGAAGAAGAAAGTGGCTGGTGGCCTTGGTGCTTGGAACTTGAGCTTGGACCAAACTATGGGGCATTCCACTCTTCACTCCTTGCAATGGCACTCTTCTTTCTCAAACACAAACTTAAAAACTTTTACTCTTTCCTTGGATAAAGATCTACACACTCAAACTAGCAAGAACACTCTCACTCCAAACAAGAACACAAGAGAACTAGAATACAAGAGAAATAATCCTTTCATTAATCATCATAGCATAGCTTGAAAACAAATGAGATCTTTGGGGCCCTATTTATAGGCTCCTAAGCTATAAAAATTTGTCCAAGGGTGGAGGGGAGGGGATAAGGATGGCTTAGTTGGCACCAACAATTATTGGGTAAGTGGTTCTAACTAGAAACAAATTGTAAGTAGAATGTTACAACCACTTTGACATGTGGCATCTAAAATGTCCTAATGTGGCTTCCAAGTGCTGATGTGGAGGCTTAGGTGTCATAAGTTGTAGTGTCCCACATGTCAAATATTGTTGTATAGTGGAAGGAATGTTTATGTTCCCCATAAAACTCTTGATGTAGTGTAATTCCTTCTTCCCCAAGGTTGTTTGATGAGTTGTTCCCCCTTGTGCTTTAAGTCTTGGTGTGAATTGGGCTTGAATGGTTGGCTTGGACTTGAAGAGGAGGCCCTCCATTAGGCTTTGAGCTTGAGCCGAATGGGATTATTTCATGTGTTGGCTTATAAGCCAAATCATGAATAGAATGTGTTGTCTTATGCTTCAAGAAAAAATTGTAACTTGCTTCGAAGTTCAAAAACTTTATTGACTATAGCTGCAAAAAAAATAAAGTTAGTTAATTAAAGTATATATTCTTATTATGGATGTCCCCATCAATTTCTAATGATAAAAGGATACTATGTAAGGTGGTTTTTGTCCTTAAATTGATGTAGGACGTCTTCTAGATAATTTTTTCTTAATTTTAGAAGAAATTAGGTCAGAAATACTAAAACGGGTCACATAACCCTAATTCTCCTCTAATCTTTTCAAATCTATCTTCATTAAGTGGCTTAGTAAAGATGCCAGTAAGTTGATTTTAGTTGGAATGAATTCAAGTTCAATTTCTCCATTTTGTACATGATTCCTAATAAAGTGATGTCTAATTTCTATATTGTTTGTTCTTGAATGTTGAATAGGATTTTTTGTAAGATTGATAGCACTTGTGTTATCACGTTTGATAGAAATTTTTACTTGAGTAACACCATAGCCTTCTAGTTGTTGCTTAATCCATAACACTTGTGCACAACTACTCCCAACAACTACATATTCTGTCTTAGTAGTGGATAGTGCTATGTTTTGTTTCTTACAGTGCTATGAAATTAAGTTCAATCCTCGAAACTAACAAGTACTACTAGTATATTTTCTATCAATTTTACATCTATCATAATCAGCATCAGAAAAACTAATTAAATCTAATAAAGATTGCTTAGAATACCATAGACTAAGATTACTTGTTCCTTTAAGATATTTTATGATTTTTTTGACAGCAATTATATGTGATTCTTTAGGATTTGATTGAAATCTAGTACATATATATGCACTGAACAAGATATCAGGCCTACTTGCAATTAAATACAACAATGATCTAATCATACCTTGATATAGCTTTTGATCAATGTTGCCGCCATCTTCATCTTTATCTAAGCTACAGGAGGGGCTCATAGGTGTGCTCATTTCTTGGATGACTCCATACCAAACTTCTTAATAATCTCCTTGATGTACTTTGCTTGGTTGATAAAAATTTCTTCCTTTGTTTGCTTAATTTGGAGTCCAAGGAAGTAGGTTAGTTCACCTATCAAGCTCATTTCAAATTCACCTTGCATAAACTCAGCAAATTCTCTATAAAGATCCTCATTAGTTGTACCAAAATAATGTCATCTACATAAATCTGTACAACTAACATATCATTCTCTTTCTTTTTAATAAATAAAGTGTTGCCCAGAAATGGAGCCCAAGAGGGGGGCTGAATTGGGTCTTTTAAAATTTAAAGCAATAATGTATAGGTCATGTAGTGTTTGTGAGTTACGAAATTGATGCACTAGATTATATACAGCGGAAAGCAATAAATAGAGTTAAAGAAGTAAAGAGCAAGAGATAGAAGAGACAATCACACACAAACACAAGGTTTATAGTGGTTCAGTGCACACCTAGCACCTACATCCACTTTCCAAGCCACCCTTAAGATTTCCACTATAATCTTTCCAAGATTACAGCCGACTTGTTTTTTCAAAGGCTCATAAGTCAAAACCTATATTGGTTTTATCACCTAGGCTCACCAACTAACCTTTACACTTATTTTGTCTTCGGGCTCACAAGTTAACCCTAGTTGGTTTTGTCCCTTTGGCTTACCAACAACCACAACAACCTACTTTCAAGAAACCCTTGAAAGCCAGGTCAAATCATAAAAGAATTTCAGATACACAATTAAAAATAAATAAAACAAACTCTCTTCAAGAGTAGAATGGAAGCTTTGAGGCTCAAGTTGATGATTTATCTTGTCTTCTCCTTGGAATATTCTTCAAGCTCTCTTTTTGGAAAGATAAAAGGATGGGCTTGTAAGCTTTTTCAAGGAATCACACTTTAAATGGCTTTTGAAGTGAAGTTCTTGAGGGAATATTGGCTTTTGAGCTTTCAATGGACTTCAATTCTTCAAGAATAAGTTTGGTGAAGCTAAAATACTTCAAAAACTTCCAAAAAATGATTTGTGATCATTTGAGCTTCGAATCGAGCCGTTGGGAGCTTGAAAAGATATTTATACAACACAGAAAAATAAATCCGTTAGGGCTGTCAGAACCCGAGTGTCGATACTTGGTTTGTCAGGTGTCGACACTTGGCTGTCAGGTGTCGACACTTGAACCTTCAAGTATCGATACTTGATTTACAGGTATTGACACTTGACACAAAAACACTTTAATGGCCATGTTCTGGATTTTCAAAAAGTCTCAGGCCTTGAGTCAACACTTGGAAACTTAAGTGTCGACACTTGAGTTTCAGGTGTCGACACTTGAATTCTGGGTGTCGATACTTGGCATGCCAAAAAGTCTTTCTGCATGCCAAATGCTGAAGTGTCGATACTTGACTTCCTAGGTGTCGATACTTGGTTCTACAAAATTCATAATTAAGTGCAATTCAAACCAAAAACACAAGTATTGAATATGAAACTTAAATCCAACTTAAATAAACAATAAATGAACTCTTTTAAGCCCTTTTTGCATGAAGAAGACTCCTCAAATTGTGAAATATCCTTTGTGCCACAACGTGCCATGATACTTTAATTTTAAGAATTTGAGGTGCTTGTTTCCTGAAAACTCATAACTAGAAGTAAACATTAGTACACAATATGTACTTAACATTTTGTTATTCATCAAAATTACTAGGTGGAGCCAACAATCTTCCCCTTTTTGATGATGACAAAACCTTAAGTATATCAACATTTAATTTCAAATTTCAGATATGATAATTCATAAATATGATTTCAAGCTTATACATCCATAACTTGCATAGTTAAGAAGGATGAATCTCCCCCTTAGTCAGTCAATTCTAACCAGAACAAGCAGCAGTATGCAATATTGGTATCAAATCAAATTTGAAATTCAGATGAATAAAGATAAAGATAGGGTATTCTACTCCCCGTTTTGTTAATCATTAAAAAAAGGGAGTAAGCTCCCCCTCAAAACGAGCATGCAAACAAAAAGTAGTAGTGTATCATAGTTGATACAAGAGATAGGCTTTTTTTTTTTAAGAGTTAATAGGTATCAGAGCCAAAATGTATATCTATCAAGTAAATGTATATATATCAAGTAATGTGAACAATCAAGCTATCAAAATCAATCATAGTGATACAAAAAATGGTAATGTTAAGTAATGTTTTCAGTACAAAATTTGCTGACTCATCAGCAACACTGAAACAATCAAAAAATCATGAGACATAAATCATAAATAACATGAGACATACAACAACATAAACATCTGTGAGGCTAATCCTCATCAGATGGGATCTCAAAAGATATAAGACCTGTAATCCTAGAACTATGGGCTAGAGCTCTAGGAGTCTTCAAGATACCACGACTCCTAGTCCTAGTAGAAGGTCCAAAGCAGGGTACAACCCTAGAAGATCGAGTAGAGGTAGGTGGAAGATTCTCAGCAAGAGTGACAAAAGCTGGATCAGTGAAGACAGGTGTGCCAATCGAATCAATAGGAGGAATAACCAGAGACGTGGCTCTCAGTTGACTACCTCATATCCATTTGTACTGCCATCACTGTCACTATCACTATCATCATCAGTAATATCAGTATCTCTATCTTCAATCCCATCAGTATGGTCACCACCATCAATAGTGTCATCATGTGCATCCTGGTGGTCCTCGTCATCATCATCATCACCAGCATCAGGAGGTGGAGCTGTAGGTGTTGCTGGAGGTAGAAGGGATCTTAGTAAATCCTCGATATGAGCAAAACCATCCTCCATAGTCCGACGAATCTCAGCATGCTCCAAGGTGGTATGAGCTCGAAGACCCTCAATCTTGATGCGTAATTGGGTCGTGCGGACACCCAATCCAATCATCTCACTGCTAAGATCTATGAACTGCTGTCTCGCGTGCTCCTCAAAAGATATGTTCGTAGAAGGTGGATGAGGACCTGAAGGTGTAGCTGTTGGGGTCATCGGCTCTGCCTCTGATACAGGAGCAGCCTGAGGATGTGTACTAACTGGCCCGATGGCCCTGCCTCTACCTCTCAAATCTCATCCTCCTCATCTAGCTCCTGGCCAGACTCTCTCCAAACCCACTGACCTGCGACCAATCAATATCCCATGTGGTATAGCGACCTCTCATCATAGACATCAGTATGTAGAATCTTCTTAGGGATCTCCCCCACCAAAGGAACTCTACATGTTCTAAATAAATGGGTCAAGGATGCACCAGAAAGCTGCCTCTCTATCCTCCATAGAGAACACACTGATACCTCGATGAGGAATCTTCCATACTCTGCTCAGAAGCTCCTCAGTCAAAGAAATCTCTGCTCCCTTTATAGTAGTCCTCCACAGTAATCGACGGCAGTCCAAAGCACCATAAAACTCCCTCACTAGATGGGGATAGTACCTCTCCTGCATAGTGTAAAAGGGTACTGATCTGACAACAGTGAGTGTCCACTGGATTTGGAAGTGTTGTCTATCGAAAAACTCAAGGTCTATCCATCATCCTGAAGCTACAACCTTCCCTGCCATCCTCTCTGCAAGAGGGGAAAACTGGAGCTGCTGAATTGCTGGCCTATCCTGCATCATGTCTGGCCTTTGTTCTCCTCTCAGACCCATGACTAGACCTACTCCTAACAGCTAATCTCTTTCTCGGACCCATCACAATCAAGCTGAGCAAGAAAGAAAGAAGATAAATAACCTAGGGAGTATTGATTTCAATAAGGTTGAGAACTAGAGATCGGCTATAGGTTAGGCTACAGGAGACTATGTTTCCTAAAAGAGGGATATTGGCTTTTAAGAAAAGCTAGAATAGGTTTTAAAAATTGGGATTAACCATATTTGAGCTGTAAAATGCCTTTATCACTGAAAATCGAAGGTAAAATGCCTTTATCACTGAAAATCGAAGGTAAAATACCTTTATCAGGAATTTTATCCAAAAAATATATTTGGGTTTCCAAAAATACATTTTATAAACTAGTGAACTGGGGCTAGTTGAAATATATAAAGTACACTAAATACATGGGATTAGGGTTAAAAACAAAATACATTTAGGTTTTAGGTCAAAAACAAGTAATCAACCAACAAAATGGTGGAAATGGGGCTAAAATACCATGAAATTATTACAAATAACCCTTCCAAAATGAATGAAATCCTAACAAATTGCATTGAAATTTGTTTTTGGAGTGAAACCCTTGAATATTTCAGCCAAAAACCCAATCCAACAGTGAAATTAGGAGAAACGGATGGAATATGTGAAAAATCAGCCAAAAATCCATGGGAAATCCAAGATAAACACGTTTAGATATGATTCCCTCTAAATTGAAACTTCCAAACGGCTAAAAACTCTGAAAAATCCAATTAAAATTCATTTAAATGGATGGAAAATGCATAACCTAGGATTCATGGTTTCAAAATGAGATAAATGGGGAGAAGATTACCTGATTTTAGTCGGGGCAAAGGGGGAAAGAGTTGATTTCGAAGGTAGAGGAGCTTGGGGCACCATTGGAGCTCGAGAGAAAATAGGGAAAAACAAAATACAAAACACTCGGTCTATCCTAAAAAGATAGAAATTTTTTTCGAGTGTCGACACTTAGGATTTCTCAAGTGTCGACACTTGGTCAGATGTCGACACTTCAAAAAATCCAAGTGTCGACACTTGGCCAAAAAAATCCCAAAAAAAATCTAAAATTTTTTAAAAAATCAAAAAAGCTTTTTTTAAAAAAACTTTTGGGACTTAACACAAGTTATTTTTGGGTAAAAACAACTTAGGTAAGATGAAATTTGAGAGAGTTCTAGGAGAATGGATCAATGATACCTAACTCTCTTCTAATCAAACAAAATCTCTCTTCAGTTAATGGTTTGGTAAACATATCAGCTAATTGATCATCAGTACACACAAATTCAAGTATTACATTAGAGTTTTGTAGATGATCTCTTATAAAATGATGTCTTATTTCAATGTGTTTACTTCTTAAATGTTGCATAGGATTCTTAGTTAGATTGATTGCATTAGTATTGTCACATCTTATGGGTGTCTTAATTAGTTTAATTCCAAAGTCTTCAAGCTGTTGTTTGATCCATAGGAGTTGAGCACAACAGCTTCTGGCTGCTATATATTCGGCTTCCATCATAGATAGAGCAACCAAATTCTATTTCTTGCTGCTTCATGAGATCAAATTTACTCCAAGAAACTGATAAGTTCTACTAGTACTTTTATGATCAAGTTTACACCCAGCAAAGTCAGCATCAGAATAAGCAATCAATTCAAATGAAGAATCTCTAGAGTACCAAAGACCAATTTTAATTGAGTCAGATAGATATCTAGGTATGCGTTTAACAGCCAAAAGATGAGACTCTTTAGGATTAGACTGATATCTAGCACACATACAAACACTAAACATGATATCTGGCCTACTGGTAGTAAGAAATAATAATGAACCAATCATGACACGATATAGTTTTTAGTCTATAGATTTACCTAATTCATTCTTGTCAAGTCTACAAGAGGAGCTCATAGGCATACCTAATGGCTTGGTGCTCTCTATCCCAAACTTCTTGAGTATTTTTTTTATGTACTTGGCTTGGTTGATGAAGATCCCCTCTTTGGTTTGTTTTATTTGGAGTCCGAGGAAAATGTTCAGTTCTCCCATCATGCTCATCTCGAACTCACCCTGCATTAACTTTGCAAACTCTCAATAAAGAGATTCATTAGTAGCACCGAATATGATATCATCTACATATATTTGTACTACTAAGATATCATCATTCTTTTTCTTCAAAAACAAAGTTTTATCAACATTCCCTCTAGTAAAATTATTTTGACCAAGAAAGAACTTAAACAATCATACTAAGCTCTAGGAGCTTGTTTCAAACCATACAAAGCTTTATGAAGTTTGAAAACATGGTTTGGAAATTCAGGATTTTCAAAACTAGGCGGTTGTTCAACATAAACCTCTTCTTCGATAAAACCATTCAAAAAGGTATTTTTCACATCCATTTGAAATAATTTAAAATCCATAAAACAAGTAAAAGCCAACAATAGCCTAATTGCCTCAAGTCTAGCCACAGGAGCAAAGGTTTCATCAAAATCAATCCCTTCCTCCTGATTGTATCCTTTGGCAACTAGTCTAGCCTTATTTCTTGTAACAATACCATTTTCATCAAGTTTGTTTCTAAAAACCCATTTGGTACCAATAATTGAAACATTTGAAGGCCTATCTACAAGAGTCCAAATATTGCTTCTTTTAAATTGGTTAAGTTCATCTTGCATAGCATTTATCCAATTATAATCCTTTTCAGCTTCTTCAATCATTTTAGGTTCAATCTGAAAAACAAATGCTAAGTAATCACAAACATTCCTAAGGGATGATCGTGTACTTACACCTTTAGATGGATCACCAATGACAGGTTCTTTGGGATGACCATGATCATACCTCCATTCTTTGGATATAGGATCAACTGTCGATGTGTTTTCATGACCTTGTGCTTGATCTCCTTCATTGTTTTGATCAATTTCTTGTCCCTTAGCAAACTCTTTAGTGTTGTTCACTTTTTCAGTTCTTTTAGTACTTGTTTCATCATTAAGCACATCTTCTTTTTTAGAAGATTTCTGGTCAGATTCATCAAACACAACATGTATGGATTCTTCAACAATAAGTATTCTTTTGTTGAAGATCCTGTATGCCTTGCTAGATGTAGAGTAGCTTAGAAAGACACCCTCATCTGACTTGGCATCAAATTTGCTCAAATTATCTTTACCATTGTTTAAGATGAAACAACGGCATCCAAAAATACGAAAAATTTGAATTGAAGGTTTTCTACCCTTCCAAAGCTCATACGGTGTTTTCTTTAAAATTGGTCGGATTAAAATATGGTTTAAAACATAGCATGTAGTATTTATGGCTTCTGTCTAAAAATATCTAGGTAGGTCTTTTCATAAAGCATAGTGCGTGCCATTTCTTCAAGAGTTCTATTTTTCCTTTCTACCATCCCATTTTATTGAGGTGTCTTAGGTGTTGAAAAATTATGATGAATGCCATTTTCAATACAGAATTTGTCAAAATCAGAATTTTCGAATTTGGTTCCATGGTTCCTTCTCGAAGATATAATTGAAACACCTTTTTCATTTGAAACTCTTTTATAAAATCTAATGAATTCAGAAAATATTTTTTCTTTGTGCGCTAAAAACATGACCCATGTAAAACGTGAAAAATCATCTACAATGACTATACCGTACTTCTTACCTCCCAAACTAGATATTCTAGTTGGCTCGAAGGGGTCCATATGATGCAACTCTAAGGATCTAGATATAGATATTACTCCTTTTGGTTTTAAAGATGATTTGGTTTGTTTTCCAAGATGGCATGCACTACAAATCTTATCTTTTTCAAAATTGAGTTTTGGCAAATCTTTAATCAAATTCTTTTTGCTAAGCTTTGAAATCAAATGCATACTAGCATGTCCTAGTCTACAATGCCAAAGCCAACTAGTTTCATTAATCTTGGCTTTCATTGCTACTAGGCATTGACCATTTTGAATAGGAAGATCATCAAGATCAACCATATAGATATTGTCATGCCTATAACCAATGAACTTGATGCCATTTTCATCTAGACTAAAAACAATGCACAAAGAAGATTCGAAAGTAACTTTGAAATCCTTGTCACAAAACTGACTAATGCTAAGTAGGTTATGTTTCAAACCATCTACATACAAAACATTATCAATATAAGTAGAAGGGGTGATATGGACTTTACCAATTCCAACAATTTTGCCCTTACCATTATCACCAAAAGTCACATTACCGCCATTTTGATACTCGAGTGATGAGAACTGCTCCACATCTTCGGTAATATGCCTTGAGCAACCACTATCGAGGTACCACATTCTTTTCTTATTGGTTGCAAGGCATACCTACAAAAAGAATCAAGTGGAGATTTTAGGTACCCAAGTCATCTTGGGTCCTCTGAGGTTAGTGGCAATGGTTCCTTTTGGACACCAGATTTTCTTAACATTACTTAATTTTCTCTTATTGCACAAGTAAGATTTATGCTCTACTGTACCACATGTATAACAAGTAATGGATGAAGATGCAGGCACAAAAAATTTTTTGTTTCTTCTGAGTTCTAAAACCTAAATCGGCTTTACCAAAATAGCTTTTTGATTATTTAAAAGTATATTTAATTTTTCAGAACTATATATAAATTTATCAATAAAAGGTTTTAATTTTTTAATTTCTTCTTTATATTTTTTGTTTTCTTCTAAAATTTCTTTGCTTTATTTTGAAAGATTTTCATTTGAAACAAAAAGGTTTTCTTTTTCAAAACTTCTTTTTCTTTTTCAAGACTAGCAATCTTATCATTTAACTTTTTATTTTGAAGAAGTAGGCAATCATTTTCATTTGAAAACTTGTCATTTGCTTTGACTAAATTTAGATTTTGCCTTTTTAGTTCTTTATGTTTTGATTTTAGCTTTTGAAATTCTATAACTAACTCATCAAAAACTTCATGTAGTTCATCAAATGTAAATTCATTTTTAATTTCGGATAATACCTCATTATGATCTACCATTAAACAGAAGTTTGCAACTTCTTGCTGTTCTTCTTCAGAGCTGGAGTCCTCGCTTTCACTCCAGGTTGTCATCATGGCCTTTCTTAATTTTCTTCTACTCTTCTTAAGTAAGGGACAGTCTATCTTGAAGTGGCACGGTTTCTTGCATTCAAAGCATGTGGGCTGCTCCTTGTCTTTCTCCTTCTCTTTCTCTTTGCTTGGCTCACCTTTCAGAGGTTTCTTCTTGAAGTTGTATTTCTTCTTCCTTATGAACCTTCTGAACTTTCTTGCCATTAGAGCCGTTTCATCATCATTATCTTCTTCTTCGGATTCATTGCTTGACTCTTCTCTTGTGGTAGATTTGAAAGCGATGACTTTCTTCTTCTTTTCTATATCCACATTCTTTTATTTAAAGGAAAGCTCATAAGTCATCAATGAGCCTAATAGTTGCTCGAGGGGTAGAGTGTTGACATCCTTGGCTTCCTCTATGGCCATCACCTTGGCATCCCATGAAGTTAAAAAAGACCTGAGAAGTTTATTTATAAGTTCATCATTAGATACAATCTTTCCCAGGGTTCTCATGCCATTCACAATATTTGTGAACCTAGTATACATCTCACTAGTAGATTCAATAGGTTCCATCTTGAACATTTCATATATGTGAATGAGCATGTTAACCTTAGTAGTTTTCACTTGGTGTGTACCCTCATGAGTAACCTCAAGTGTATCCCATATCTCCTTAGCGGAGAGATAATTAGATATTCTATTGAATTCACTCGTGTCAAGAGAGCAATACAATAGATTCATAGCCTTCGCATTAAGCTCTATTTGCTTATTGTCATTCTCATCCCAATCATCTTCCATTTTTGGAGTGAGAATGCCATTAACCAACATAGTAGGCTGATGATGACCTTTTATGATTGTCCTCCAAAGATTATAATCCATGGCTTGAATGAATATGCACATGCAAGTTTTCCAATAAGTGTAATTCATGCCATTAAATAGTGGGCGACGGTTTGAAGTTTGACCTTCAACAACACCCATTCTAATTGGGGCTGCCATGATCTTTTACTCAAGATCCTTGGACCTACAAGAGAGTACCGATGCTCTGATACCACTTGTTGCCCAGAAATGGAGCCTAAGAGCCGGGGTGAATTGGGTCTTTTAAAATTTAAAGAAATAATGTGCAGGCCTTGTAGTGTTTGTGAGTTACGAAATTGATGCACTAGATTATATGTAGTAGAAAGCAATAAATAGAGTGCAAGAAGTAAAGAGAAAGAGATAGAAGAGACAATCACACACAAACACAAGGTTTATAATGGTTCGGTGCACACCTAGGACCTACATCAACTCCCTAAGCTACCCTTGGAAATTCCACTATAATCTTTCCAAGATTACAGCCAACTTGTTTTTCCAAAGGCTCACAAGTCAAAACCTATGTTGGTTTAATCACCTAGGCTCACCAACTAACCTTTACATTTGTTTTGTCTTCAGGCTCACAAGTTAACCCTAGTTTGTTTTGTCCCTTTGACTTACCAACAACTATAACAACCTACTTTCAAGAAAACCTTGAAAGCTAGGTCAAATCACAAAAGAATTTCAGATATATAATTCAAAATAAACCAAACAAACTCTCTTCAAGAGTAGAATGGAAGCTTTGAGGCTCAAGTTGATGCTTTGTCTTGTCTTCTCCTTGGAATATTCTTTAAGCTCTCTTTTTTGGAAAGATGAAAGGATGGGCTTGTAAGCTTTTTTAGGGAATCACACTTTAAATAGCTTTTGAAGTGAAGTTCTTGAGGAAATTTTGGCTTTTGAGCTTTCAATAGACTTCAATTCTTCAAGAATAAGTTTGGTGAAGCTTAAATACTTCAAAAACTTCCAAAAAATGGTTTGTGACCGTTTGAGCTTCGAATCTAGCCGTTAAGAACTTGAAAAGATATTTCTGCAATATAGAAAAATAGATCTGTTAAGGCTGTCAGAACCAGAGTGTCGACACTTGGTTTGTCAGGTGTCGACACTTGGCTATGAATTATCGACACTTGACTTCCAGGTGTCGACACTTAAACTTTCAAGTGTCGACACTAGATTTACAGGTGTCGAAACTTGACAGAAAAACACTCCAAAGGCCATGTTCTGGATTTTTAAAAATTCTCAGGCCATGAGTCGACACTTAGGAATATAAGTGTCGACACTTGAATTTCAGGTGTCGACACTTTAATTCTGGGTGTCGACACTTGGTATGCCAAAGAGTTTTTATGCATGCCAAATGCTGAAGTGTCGATACTTGACTTCCTAGGTGTCAACACTTGGTTCTACAAAATTTATAATTAAGTGCAATTCAAACCAAAAACACAAGTGTTGAATATGAAACTTAAATCTAACTTAAATAAACAATAAATGAACTCTTTTAAGCCTCTTTGCATGAAGAAGACTCCTTAAATTATGAAATATGCTTCATGCCACAACGTGCCATGATACTTTAATTTTAAGAATTTGAAATGCTTGTTTCCTGAAAACTCATAACTAGAAATAAACATTAGTACACAATAATATGTACTTAATATTTTGTTATTCATCAAAATCACTAGGTGGAGCCAACATAAAGTTGTATCTACATTGCCCTAACAAAGTTATTTTCAAGTAAGAACTTACTCAATCTATCATACCATGCTCTAGGTGCTTGTTTTAATCCATACAATGCTTTACTAAGTTTAAAACATGAATTGGAAGAGCACGATTTTCATAACTTGGTGGTTGTTGTACAAAAACTTCTTCAAGAATAAATCATTTAAAAATATACTTTTTATATCCATTTGAAATAATTTGAAATTCATGTAGCAAGCAAATGCAAGTAATAATCTAATGGCTTCTAATCTTGCTACAAGTTCATAGGTTTCATCAAAATATATTCCTTCTTCTTGATTATAACCTTTAGCCACTAATCTTGCTTTATTTCTAATTACTTTTCCTTGTTCATCTAACTTATTCCTATAAACCCATTTAGTTCCTATTACAAGA
Organism: Areca catechu; assembly: GCA_021397845.1. Lineage (NCBI taxonomy): Eukaryota > Viridiplantae > Streptophyta > Magnoliopsida > Arecales > Arecaceae > Areca > Areca catechu. The sequence continues at coordinate 128,035,956 of CM038052.1, read as the reverse complement.
TGGTCTAAGGGTCTGTTTACTAAGGTTCATACATTATTTCTTTCAAATTGGTTAAGTTCTTCATGCATGGCCATCATCCAATTAGGGTCATTTTCAGCTTCTTCTATGTTATGAAGCTCTACTTGTGAAACAAATGCTAGATAATCATGTGCTTCTCTAAGTGATGACCTAGTCCTAATACCTTGTAAGGGATCACCTATAATTAAATTTCTAGGGTGTGAAGTTATATATCTCCATTCTCTTAGTAGATTACCATGATCTCTACTTACCATTTCTTTTCCTTCTTGAGTTGGTTTGTCCTTCAAGCTCATATCTTCCATTGGTTAATCAAGTGTACCTACATCATTGTCTATACATTCTTCTTTTCTAGAAGGTGAGGGGTTAGATTTATCAAAAATGACATGAACAGATTCTTCTATTGTTAATGTTTTTTTATTAAACACTCTATAAGCTTTGCTATTGATTGAATAACATAAAAATATAGCTTCATCAGATTTAGCATCAAACTTTCCTAGGTTATCATTTCCATTATTTAACACAAAGCATTTACAACCAAATATATTAAAATAATGAATGCTTGGTTTTCTATCATTCCAAAGTTCATAGGAGGTTTTCTTTAAAATCGGTCTTATCAAAACATGATTCAAAATGTAACAGGCAGTGTTCACCACTTCTGCCTAAAAGTTTCTTGGGAGATTACCTTCACATAATATTGTTTGGGCCATCTCTTCCAAAGTCCTATTCTTCCTCTCCACAACACCATTTTGTTATGGTGTTCTAGGAGCAGAGAAGTTATGATCATGCCGTGCTCAATGCAATAATCATCAAAATACTGATTTTCAAATTCTGTGCCATGATCACTCCTAATTGAAATAACTGAAAGATTTTTTTGGTTTGAAACTTTTTTGTGAAGTTTTTGAAAAACTTTAAAAGCTTCATCCTTGTGTGCAATGAATAAAACTCAAGTAAATCTCGAAAAATCATCTACTATTACAAGTCTGTATTTCATACTACCTAGGCTTATAGACCTAGTTGGTCCAAATAGATCCGTGTGTAGTAGCTCAAGTGGTCTAGAAGTGGAAACCATGTTTTTCGATTTAAAACTTCTACTAGTTTGTTTACCTAATTGACATGCATCACAAACATGTTCAAATCAACTTTGAATTTTGGTAAACCTCTAACTAGATCTTTAGAAATCAATATAACAATTGTATGCATGCTAGCATAACCTAATCTTCTATGCCAAAGTAAGCTAGACTCCTTGGTTATAGCATTCATTACTACAAGACTTGTACTACTAGACATAGCTAGATCATTCAAATCTACTACATATATGTTTCCAAGTCTATGTCCAATGAGCTTAGTGCTAGAATCAAGTAAGTTAGTTACAATGCACATTGAAGATTCAAAGACAACCTTGAAGCCTCTATCACATAATTGACTAATACTTGATTAATTATGCTTCAATTTGTCAACTAGCAATACATTTTCAAAGAATGTAGAAAGGGTTATTCTGATATTATCCATGCCAATTATCTTCCCCTTACCATTGTCACCAAAAGTGACCATTCCTCCATCCTTCATCTCTAAGATGATGAATTGTTCATTATCATCCATTATATATCTTGAACAGCCGCTATCAAGATACCATCTTTTCTTTGTATTTTGGGTTGCAAGACTTTCTTGCAAAACAATCATGGAGTTCTTTTACGTATCCAAGCTTTCTTGGATCCTTGCAGGTCAGTAGGATTGGTTTCTTTGAAATCCAAATCTTTCTAATTTTACTTCTATTCTTTTTAAATAGCCACCGTCTAAATACCATCTTTTCTTTATATTATGGGCTACAAGACATTCCTATAAAACAATCATGGAGTTCTTTTAAGTACCCAAGCTTTCTTAGATCCTTGCAGGTCAATAGGATTGGTTCCAAATCTTTCTAATTTTACATCTATTCTTCCTTTTCATATTACATTGAAATGACTTATGACCAACCCCATTGCAAGAGTAACAAATAATTCTAGATTTTTGAAAAGGTACAAATGTAGAAGCTTTATATGCAGAAGTAGAAACATTTGATGCAAAAGACTTTTGATTTGAAAACTTAGGTACATAAGTTTTTGAAGGTATAAATCTAGTAGCTGAAATTCCATTTGTTTGCAAAAAATTTTAACCAATTCCAGCTTTGCTACTTGAATCTCTTTGATCTTTTAAAATCAACTCAAGCTTATTTGAACTCAATGTTAGCTTTTCAACCAAAGGTTTAAGTTTTTCAACTTCTTTTTGCAAGCCAATATTTTCTTCATATAAAGCTTTGTTTTTCTCAAGAAAACTATTCTTTTCAATTTTCAAAGCAGTATATTTTTCAGAAAAGCCACTCAATTCTTTTTGCAAAATTTTATTCTTTTCTGAAATCTCTTCTTTTTCTTTTATAAAAATATCATTGCTATTTTTAAAGACTTTATTTTCAAGCCGACCTTTTTGTACTCAGTTAATAATTCATGGAATGCAGTATTTAATTCCTCAAATGTAAATTCATCATGAGATTCAAGTGACATTACCTCATCTTCAAGACCTATTAGATATATGTTCACTATTTTTGTGGTCTCTTCTTCTTCATCTAAAGTCGACTCCTCGCTGTCGCTCCAAGTTGCAACCATTGCTTTCTTCTTCTTCTTCTAAGTTTTCTTCAAGTTTGGATAATCTAATTGGAAGTGCCCTGGTTTCTTCCATTCATAGCAAATGAGTTGTTGCTCTTTATCTTTATCTTTTTCCTTTTCCTTGTCCTTGCTGTATTCACCTTTCCTATGAAACTTTTTCCAATGTCTTCCCTTTTTCTTGCCCATAAATTTCTTGAATCTCCTCACTACAAGTGCGATATCATCGTCTTCTAGTTCACTTCGGAGGAGGGGCTTTATTCATCATTTTCCTCTTCTTGTTTCTTCAACTCTACAGCAGCTTTGAAGGTAATTGACTTCTTTTTCTTAATGTCATCTTCATTCCTATGCAACATAGTGAGCTCATGTGTGATCAGGGATCCCAATAGTTCATCCAATGGTAATGTATTGAGGTCCTTGGCCTCTTGAATTGCTATCACTTTTGGGTCCCATTTGTTTGGAAGTGAACTTAAAATCTTTTGAATGAGATCTGCATTAGAATAAGTTCTGCCAAGACTCTTCAAACTATTAATAATATTTATAAACATGAGAACATGATAGATATAGTCTCATTCGGTTCCACCTTAAACAGTTCATAGTTATGAACAAGAAGATTAATTTTAGATATTTTCACTGGGAAAGTTCCTTCATGGGTTACCTAAAATTTATCCCAAATTTCTTTTATTGATGTACAAATAGAATTCGATTAAACTCATTTGCGTCCAAAACACAATATAACAAGTTCATCGCTTTGGCTTTCAGCTCACCCATTTTCATGTTGTGTTCGTCCCATTCCTCTTCAGGTTTTAGGACATCCATGCCATCAACCTATTTCATAGGTGTATAAGGTCCCTTAAGAATAACCTTCTACAATTAAAAATCTATAGCCTGAATATATATTTTCATTAGGGCTTTCCAGTAGGTGTAGTTAGTGCTTGTGAACTGTGGATGTCTATTTATGGATTGGCCTTCGACCAAAGAAGTACTCATAGGGTTTGCCATAAAATCTTTACTCTAAGTAAATTCAGAGACATTGCTTTGATACCAATTGTTTCCTAGGTAGTTTACCCAAGAGGAGAGGTGAATTGGATAATTAAAATTTTTGGAAGTATGTGCTCCTTTTCAAAGCTCTTAGAGTGGAATGTGCTGTGAGTTAAGTAACTAATGTGGAAGCAAATAAGAATACAAGAAACACAATCACAAATACAGCAAAATTTATAGTGGTTCAGAGCAACCTAGGTTCTATGTCCACTACTCAAGATACCACTTGGGATTTTTACTATATTCACCCTCGGAATATAGTAGGATTATTTTCATAGGCTCATAATCCAAAACATAAACTTGGTTTTATCTCGGGCTCACCAAAAACCCAATACAATGTTAGTTTTATCCAGGCTCACTAATAACCCACTCTTGGTTTTCAAAGGCTCACAAAAACCTTTACAAACCCAAGTTATAGCCCCTGCTATACTTGGAACATTTAAACAAAGAGTAGAAAACTCAAAGCAACTTTATGACAAACCAAAGTTGCTGAATGGTTGCAATTGCAGCACTTGAGAAGACCACTTGATTGCTCTTTGAATGCACCTCAAGGCTTTTAGTATCTTCAATAAATGCCTCAAGAATTCAGATGGAAGTTAGGTGTGGTCTTGAGTGCTCTCTTGAATGCTCTTTGAGTGTTCTTTTAAAAGCTCATTGATTTCTCATTCACTGCTCATCTATTTCTCATGTATCTTCAAAAGTGATTCAAATCTCTTAAATATATTTCGCTCAACTGATTTTAGAAGGTTATAGCCATTGTAGACCATTGGGATTCGAAATATGACCATTGAAGACCATTTTGGATTCAAAAAAAAAGTTTTGGAACTAGCCGCTACTCACCCAGAACTGTCACTCGAGTCGGCTCGGATGGGTCGAGTCGGTTCGATTCCTTAGGTAGGTCAAAACTTCACTCTAGTCAAATCAGCTCTTCGACTTTGAGTCAGCTTGCCTGGCTGGCTCTTCAGAACTGATTTTCTAAACTCTAGAAAAGTTGGCTCTTCATACTCGAGTTGGCTCTCCTATCTGTTTAAGAAACTTTCACTCTGGTTGAGTCAGCTCTTCTGACTCGAGTTGGCTCGAATTCTCAGAACTTTAAAAATGACACTCTACTAGAGTCGGCTCTTAAGTCTCGAGTCGGCTCGAAGGTCTGCGTGCTAGAATATCGCTTGCCATGCCAAACCTCGAGTCGGCCCCTCTACAATAAAGTCGGCTCTAGTGACTTGTCTCCAAAAACTTTCCAAACTTCTCATAATTCTTCCAAAGGCATTCAATCAGGTCCGGAAGCTCTCCAACTCCATCAAACTTAATTCTAAGAGATTTACACATGTAAAATACATGGAAATAGCCCATTTTCATAAATATATAGTTGATTTTTCTTTGGGCTCTTCATTACAAAATACAGTTCTACAAAATAAACTTGTCATACACCAAGGTTGTAGGAAGAGTGGTCTTTCATTTAAAACATCCTACAAAAACTTAGAAAACACTTGGAAAGAGTTAGTAATTAATGCATGCTCCAATGTTTGGTTATCATCAAAATCATTCTATGGGTCAACACTTCTACTTTATGGCTTCTAGTTTTTTGAAACATCCATTGGAATCCCACATCCCTTGCTAAATTCTGACTGGTTACTTGCCACATGGTAAGTGGAAAAATTATTAGAAATTGAAGAGACACATATATGTTCTGGCATAGTGATATGACATATCATGATAAAACTTTCACCAAGGAAATCATTCTTAAAGGGTCTTATCTAATCATTAAAAAATCAGATTAAGGGCTAAGAAAAAGGTTATCAGTGACTCCCTCACTCAATATAAAAGGCATCAGTTTTCTGATGCCAAAAACATCCAAAACAATCTAAACGAAATCCTTTCTATTTCTCTTGCTTCTCTTAGGACAAGAAATCTTCTTTAAGACAAGACTTGTCATTTTAAGACAAAAGCCTAGAAAGAGAAATAGGAGGGATAATCAAATTCTAAGAGAGAATTCAAAGAGATTTCTGAGTGCCCTACAGGAGAGTAGGGGTTCCAGCAAAGGGAGAAAGATTGCTAAAGAAAGAAAGGCTATCTAGAGGAGTCCTAGTCAAATAAGCAAGCTCGGTAGGAGTGCTTCCTTAGTCTGGTTCCTATATGGATCACCTTTGGAGGGCATACACTTATGTTCCTTATGAAAATTAAGGAATATAGTGCTACAGGTATTTTTCTATAACCCTAAAATTATGATTTATTAGTTGTCATGGTCAAGTGGTCCTTGGGTCTAGGGTTTCGGTCGATTAGGATTTCAATAATAAAAATTTTAAAACCCAGTCTTCCACTGCATTAGCCCAAAACCCAATAGTGGTATCAAAGCAATATTGATTCATGCAATTAGTAGTCAGGTCGATTAGGATTTTAATAATGAAAGTTTTGAAACTCAGTCTTCCACTGCATCTGCCCAACACCCAATAGTGGTATCAAAGCAATCTTGAATAATGCAATTATTAGTCAATTTAGTATTAATTGCTTGTTTTGCTAGACTCTAGCATGATTAGTTCATTTGACATATGTGATATGTTATGTTCTTAGTAACTGCTTCGGATTGGGTTAGTCACCATGGCCATCCGGTCATAGAAGCTAAGTACGGTTTAAAGGCCCTCTCTTTTCATTCACTAAGATCTCCTATGACATGTGGGGTGCCACTATGGCCTTATCCCATAAACTAGTGAGGTGAACGGATTGTTGTTTTAATCATGTTATGGTTATGCATATTAGGGTTAATATGCTTATTTGCTGGATATGTGTCATGTTGGCATGGTTAATTAGGATGTGTTTGAGACCATCAAAGCCCTCATAAAAATTATATTTAGTCATATTGTTATATAAAATCTTGATGCAAATCCTTTTTAGGATTGATTGATTGATTGATGTCTAAGAAAAGTGGTTCTAGGAAGGTAAAGATAATGTAGTTCTTAATTGGCTCTGTTACTTACCTGACCAAAATTATTTGGTGTCTAAGGAAAAAATGGGGAGACTCCACACCTCTTCCACTTACATAGCCAATTTGATTAATTTAGACCATGGAATTGGAAATGTAATTGATTTTAAGCACACTATAATTGCCTTCCTTCATGCCAAGCCAAATTTGAATCAAAACTATGGTAGGTTTGTTGAGCAAACTCAAGGCTTATTATTAGGGTTTGATAAAAAAAATTGACATGGTTCATTTTATGCTTTATATTATGCTTGTTAATATTACTTTATTGAGTAAACTCAAGGGTGACATTATTCAATCATGACTATATAAAATGTAGGGTCCAACTAAACTAAGATATTATGGTTTGTTGTATAAACACAAGGTTGTAAGTATCTTAGAGGCAAGTATTATGTTGAGAATTGCAAGGGATGCAATGAAAAAAAATTCTTATCCTTGAACTTATAAATGTTAATGTGCAAACACAAGACATTTATAAAGAATTGGGATCTCAACCCCACTAAAAAAACCAGGTATTGGTTTCTCGTTTACCAAAGTTGAAGGTTATGGTATTCAAAAAAAATAATGGGAGGCATAATTAGATTTAAAGTTTTTATCTAATTATGATTATCATCTTGAGTGGTCTGTTATGTATTATTCTTATTTGACTGTAGATTTAAATTAATGGCTTCATCATTATCACTGCAGGGCATACAAGATGCCAATAAACTAACCGAACCAAACTATGTGGACTAGTTGAGGAAACTGAGAATAGTACTTGCTTAGGAAAAAGTTTCCTACATCCTCAATTCTTTGAATCTAGATCTGATCAGAGATGATGTGATAAAAGAGGAAAAGGTGAATTATAGAATGTTGTAGAATGATAGCTTGACTATCAAGTGCATCATGTTAGCCTCGATGAGAAACGAGCTATAGAGGTAACATGAAGATATGGAACCTCAGGCCATACTGCATAATCTCAAAGAGCTATATGGAGAGCATAGTAGGACTACTAGATATGATATATCAAAGCAATTATTCTGGGCACGTATGAGTGATGGCTCACCCATATAGGTCCATGTTCTTAAGATGATTGACTTAATTACCCAATTAGGTTAATTAGATTTTGTTATAGACAGAATGCTTAATCAAGATTTGATCCTGCAATCACTCTCAAATTCCTACTCTCAGCTTATCATGACCTACCACATGAACAAACTGAACCTTTCATTACCAGAGCTGCTTAACATGCTTAAGATAGCAAAGAGCCACTTCAAAGGTGATAAGGCTCATCTTCTTCTAGTTGATGGGAAGAAGAAAGGAGTAATGAAGAAGGGTTCAAAGAGAAACCTAAACCTGAAGAAGAGCATCAAAAAGGGGAAAAAGGTAAAGAGCTCTTCAAATGATGGATCCTATTTCTTCTACGACAAGAAGGGACATTGGAAGAAGAATTGCAAGATGTACCTTGCAAATCTGAAGCAACATATCAATCAAGCATCAAGAGGTTTATTTATGATACAAACAAACTTATCATTGAGTTCTTCAACTTCTTATTCATGGATATTGGATATTGCATGTGGGTCTCACATATACAATTCTTTGCAAGGACTTCATAAGTTTAGAAGATTGAAGAAAGGTGACTTCGACCTTTATGGTGCGAGTAGAGAGGCCATTCATGTAGAAGCTGTTGAAACCTACATGTTATTGTTGCCTCCGAGAAAGATATTGGAATTAAAAGATTGTTATTTCATTCTAAATATTGTTAGGAATATTATTTCTATACCTTGTTATAAACAAGGATTTTGAAATAAAAGTTGAGAGCAATGGTTGCTCCATTTTCATTCTAATAATTTTTTGGAATGGATAAATTTATGAATGGTCTTTTAATTCTATCCCTCAATGATGAAATTTACTTGTCGAAAATAAAAAGAAAAGAGGGATGATACTAATAAAACATTCCTTTGGCATTGCCGATTAGGTCATATAAATGAGTCAAGGACAACATGTTATACAAAGATGATTTCTTTGGCCCTTATAATTATAAATTATTAGAAACTTGTGAATCTGCCTCTTGGTTAAAATGACCAGGTCTCCATTCATGGACATGAGAAAGGACAACTGAGTTATTAGGTTAATACATTAAGATGTATGTGGACCTATATCAACTCAGGCTAAAGGAGGATACTCTTATTTCATCACATTTATTGATGATTTATCTAGGTTTGGATATGTGTATCTCATAAAACATAAATTTGAAGCCTTTGATAAATTTAAAGAGTATTAAAATATAGTTGAGAAACAAACTGGAAAAAGTATTAAAGTCCTTCGTCGATCTGATCGAGGAGGAGAATACTTATCTAGTGAATTTCTTGATCATCTTAAGAAAAATGGTATTCTCTCTAAATGGACCCCTCCATGTACACCACAAATAAATGGGTGTAGCAAAAAGGAGGAATCATACCTTGTTTCACATGGTAAGGTCCATGATGTGTTTCACAGGTCTCCAATATCTTTCTGGGGATATTCCCTAGAAACTGTTGCATATGTATTAAATAGAGTACCATTAAAATCAATACCTAGCACTCCATATGACTTATGGAATAGCAAGAAACCAAGTCTTAAACATCTTAAGATTTGGGGTTGTCCAGCTTATGTTAAAAAGGAATTAGGACATAAGCTAAGTGCTAAGGCTAAGAAATGTAGGTTTATTGGTTATTCTCAAGAGGGTATTGGATACCTATTTTATCATCCTACTAAACAAAAAGTCTTTCTTAGTAGGCATGCCATTTTTTTGGAAAAATAATTTATCCAAGAAGAAGGTAATGAGAGAATAATTGAATTGAGTGAAGTTCAAAATGAACAAACTCAAGCTCCTCAACCAGAAGTACCAGTTGACCAAGTACAACCACAACACACACTCCTCCATAGATCAGAAAGAGTGCGGGAAGCACCTCTAAGATATGATTTTATGATTGGAAACAATAATGAAACCAGCATCATTGAAGATGATGATCCATAGACCTATACAGAAATAGTCATAAGGACTCTGACAGATGGCTCAGTGCCATGAAATCTGAAATAGACTCCAGTATGACAACCAGGTTTAGACCTTGGTTGACCTACCTAAAGAAATTGTCCCAATAGGGTGCAAATGGATCTTCAAGAGGAAAATTGGAGCAGATGAGCAAATAAAAACCTATAAGGCTAGGTTAGTTGCAAAAGGTTTCAAGCAAAAGCATGGTAAAGACTATGATAAAACTTTTTTGCCAATTGCCATGCTCAAGTCCATTAGGATTATGCTTGCCATTGCTACATACTATGATTATGAGGTCTGACAGATGGATGTTAAGACTACATTCCTCAATGGAAATCTGAGAAAGAAGTTATATGTCATAGCTAGAAGGTTTTGTCTCAAGTGGGGGACCAAACCAAGTATGCAAGCTTAGAAAATTTATTTATGGATTGAAGCAAGCATCAAGGAGCTGAAAACATTCATTTTGATAAAATTATTAAGAAATTTTATTTTATCAAGAATACAGATGAGCCATGTGTGTATAAGAAGACAAGTAGGAGTGCCATTATATTCTTGGTCTTGTATGTCAATGACATACTTATCATTAGAATAATATTCCAATGATGCAGTCAATTAAAACATTGTTGTCAAAATGGTTTTCTATGAAGGATTTAGGAGAAGCATCTTATATTCTAGGAATAAAGATCTATAGAGATAGATATAAAAGGATGCTAGGTTATCCCAATCCAGGTACATAGACTTAATATTGAAGAGATTCAATATGGAGGAAAGTAAGTAGGATTACTTAACCATGAGTCAAGGCATACACCTATATAAAAGGATGTCACCTAAGACTCCAAAAGAAAGAGATAGGATGAATAAGATCCCTTATGCTTCGGTAGTGGGATCGGTTATGTATGTAATGCTATTTACTAGGCTTGATGTTCTTATGCTTTAGGCATAGTAAGCAGGTTCCAGACTGATCCAAGGAAGGATTATTGGAAAGCTATGAAAAACATTCTTAAATACTTGAGAAGGCTAAGGAAGATTTTCTAATATATGGAGGATCGAATCTAAAACAAAAAGGCTATAAATATGATCTAGATGATAGTAAATCCATATCAGGGTATGTCTTTACTCTGAATGGAGGAGCAGTGAGTTGGAAGAGTACCAAGTAGCCAACTGTAACTGACTCAATCACGAGGCAGAATACATAGCTACTAGTGAAGCCACTAAGGAAGCAATCTAGATGAAGAAGTTTATCACCGTATTGGGCATAGTTCCTGTAATACAACTAGTGCCATTGTATTGTGATAACACTAGAGCCGTTGCATAAGCGAAGGAACCAAGGTCTCACCATAAGTCCAAGAACATTCTGAGATGCTTCCACCTTGTTTGAGAAATCATTGAAAGAAATGATGTGGTAGTAGAATGAGTTGATACAAAGAACAATATTGTAGACCAATTCACTAAGGCACTTCCCCTACAGTAGTTAGATCGCCATCTAGATGCATTTGTATTAAATACAAGGGTGATTGGATTTTGTGCAAGTGGGAGTTTGAAAATATTATGCCATGAAAGCCAATCACAGTTATTATATCATGGCATTTTTGTATTCTCTTAACTTAAAATTGATATTAATAAAAGGTATTTGTTGATTCATCATATTACAGCATCTTATCAAAATTATGATGAACCCCATAGGTTAAAGCAATGGAATTAGAGTTTTGATAGAGATAATTATGAGACCTAGGTTCATATAGTCCTAATCTAAAATGTTCCTAGTTGTTGGATCATCGATTCGATGATCGATATTTCTAGAAAGACTAGCACATCCTATGTATGCTCGATGGAGAGGGTGGTTGGTCTCACAGCCATTTGTATAAGGACACTAATACAAGGATTTGGGTGTTCATTAGGGTATGAGTTCACTGAACTGATCTGCCTTAAGAACATCTTATGGAGGTCATACTACTTGTCAAAAGAAGGTTCTCATAGTGGGAGGGTAAAGTAATTCTTAGACCGGGATTTCCATGGACCTTATGTACATAAAGCTAGGTTTTAATTCATACTCATTTGACAAAGAGTCATGGATGGGATATTTTTGGATGTGGTGGATGCATGAATGATGTGAGTGGATCAACAAGGAATCGAAACTCCTAATAAGAGGACTTATCCTATGTAATCTCTTCGATTGTTGACTTAGGAAGTCTTAATCAATGCAGGATGAGGTTAGAAAAGATTCTAATCTTTCATTGATCGAGTATTCATTATTGAATTGAGATTCAAAAGGATTAAGTCTAGGGTTTGACAATTTTCCATACCCATTACTTATTCAAAATAAAGGAAGATCGAAGGATTGAATTATACGATAACTTTTCACTGAAAGGTATTTTGTAATTTTTACTAAATTCCTCATCTTCCTGGTAGGCATGAGACATTGCTAGACTCCTTGTAGGTTTCATGAGTCAAATTGGATGGATTCTTGTATCAATTTGGAAATTGGTTCAAATTGGCTAACTTGGGTCAGCTCATTTGACCTAATTAGGTTAATCGGTTTCGATTGGATCAAAATAGCTTGGAACTGGACCTACTTCTTGCTAGATATAGAGTCCAAAGAGTCACACATGCTAGGGAATTGGTCAAGAAGTCGGTTGGATTTTGGTTAGGGTCATTGGATCTTAATAGGCTAGCTAATTTGCATACTAGCATATGCTTGCTAGCCTAACTCCTAACCCAATTGAATTGGATTAGTTTGCTTGCTATTTAGGCTAACCAATTTAGGTTAGACTTAGATTGGTTGAGTCCTAATTGGAGCAATATTTATCTATATTTATTTGGAATTAATTGAGCATTATCCTTGGATTATGGAAGAGTCCAAGTGGGATTGGACTCTTGGCACCATGTTTGGCATGTGCCAAGATAAGGGGCGCAAAAGGACCAAGAGTCCTTCTGCCACTTAATCACTTATCTAGATAAATGCTAGGCCACTCTCCCTTATATCCACACCCATTTGGATTGGGCTTGACCGATCAAAAGATGGAATTGGCATGGAAGAATTGTTGCGCATAAAATGAAGGGATGCATCCCTTCATGTGTGGCATGTAATCTTAAATCTAGAAGTCCTTCTACTTGAAGGCTTATGGTTCTCTGATACATTATTGGAGTCCCACATCCCTTAGCCAAATTTTGACTAGTTACTTGCCACATGGCAAGTGGAAAAATTGCTGGAAAATTGAATAGACACATATATGTCTTTTGGCACAGTGATATGACATATCATGATAAGACCTTTCACCCAAAGGACTCCTTCTTGAAGAATCCTATCTGATCATTAGAGAATCAGATCAAGGCTAAGGAAAAGTTTTATTAGGTGTCCCCTCACTCAGTATAAAAGGTCTCGGTATTTTGATGCCAAAAACATCCAAAATAATCCATTAGAAATCCTTTCTATTTCTCTTCCTTCTCTTAGGACAGGAAGTCTTCTTTAAGACAAGAATTGTTAATTTAGAAAGGTCTCTAAGTTCCCTACAAGAGGGTAGAGGTTCCAGCAAAGGAAGAAAGGTCACTAAAGAAAGAAGGCTGCCTGGAGGAGTCCTAGTCAAATAAGCAAACTCGGTAGGAGTGCTTCCTTGGTTCAGTGCCTATGTGGATTACCTTTGAAGGGCATACACTTGTGTGCTTTATGGAAATTAGGTAGTGTAGGCGTGGAGTCCCTGTATCGGCCGGTCAGAGCTGCTGCACTGTAGGACCGCTCCCTGGTTCACCTGCAAAACAGGTCCCTTGCCGGAGTTGTTCCGGCGAGGGACACTCCGATGCCTAAGTCAGTGGGGGATCCAAGCCACAAAATGGGGAAGAGTGTCGAGAGTATGAGAGAAAAGCTCTTAGAGTTGGGTGTATCTATGAGTGTTTGCGTACCTCCTCAGCCATTCTTCTTACCACCATTTAAATGGAGGCCTCCAGCCTGCAGCCCGCTCTTTTTCCAGTGATAATGGGGAGTCAATTTCTTCCATGATTGGTGATCGTGGATTGTCATTGAGCGGTTCCGGCCAGATCGGAGGTGTGGCAGCTAGAGTTGCGCACCATGATCGTGGCATGGAGAGTGTCGATTGTAACCGTTGGTTATAGTTGCCTATTTGGGCCAGATCATGGTCCCATCTTCGGATTTTTCCTTTGTGTGGAACGAAGAAATGGCGTTTGCCCAGGGGCCGGAGATTGTGTCTACGGTTGGGACCAAAGAGCATGTCTTTGAAAGTCGATAAGAAACTTGGTCTTCGGTCAGGGCCGAAGATGTCATCCAAAGTTCTATCCTTCGGATATCGTAGTCCGGTGAGAAGCCTTGGGTTGCCTGCAGTTGGCTTGGCCTTTCCTTGGTTCGAAGTTTGTGGTTCGGAGAAAAAGGGCTTCGACCAGTCAAACTGGAGTTCGGTTCATAGCTGAACCGGGATATCCCAACAGTTGCCCCCCTACTCTCAATTTTCGAAGCAGAGGTTTGCCTCGAGAAGTGAGAATATTAATGCTTGGTCATTTTTTTACCAGGAGATAGTGTAGTCGATGATTACGGGATCTCTGATTGGACGTCCATCATGACTGCTGGTTGATCTAGGAATCAGGCGGTGGACAGCTGTCACTCCCAGGTTGGGGAGGAAGGAAAAAGCGGGCAGTCCTGGGACCGTCTCTCCTTTTCTCGTCGCACGATGGTTAAGCCAATCTATTGGTTGAGATTTGGGTGGTTGTGGCGTCTTCCCTTTGTCCGTTGGATGATGGATGCACCTCATCACGGTGGTTAGTTGAAAGCGGTTACTTCCCTGGGTAACCTGGGGTCAAATCAACCTGGTAGGGCTTCAAAGACCCATGCTTTTCATTTAGGAAAGGGTGAAGGTCCGGCTAAGAAAGCTTCTTCAACCTCGTCTCATCCTTCGTCCAACTTTCCTTGTTCTGGACTACCAGTCTATTCTGCAGGTAGGATCTTCCTTCTGCTCCCTTGCTTCATTATTTTGTCATGAAAAAAACCATAGAAAGTCAAGGGGAACAGGTTGGGCCCTTGGGGAATGGTGACGTAGTAGGTCCGGAGTCGATTTCCAGTTCAGTTTCTCAAGGTAAGGTGGCTCTTCTTGGGAACGCTATCGCATTCTCGAGGAGTTCCCCTTCGTCCTCCCCGTACTCGAAAAACGAGTGAACAAACCTCCCCTTGGGTGTCTAGCCATGTATGAAGATCATCTGAAAGCTGGTCTTCGGTTTGCCCTGCACCCTTTCTTCATCAAGATCTTTCGCTTGTACCAAGTGGTGACGACCTCGAACCGCATCCGGAACATTTGCGGATTCCTGGTCATGTGCAGCATCGCAAACGTAGAACCTAGGACCAATTTGTTCATGGCCCTTTTCGTTCTCAATAGGGATTTCCACAGCAACGGATGGTGGGTGATTGGCCCTAGATCAGGCCACAAGGTCATCAAGGACATGCCCAGCGCCATCCACGGGTGGAAACCCGTTTTTGTATTTGTGTTGTCTTTTGATCCATGGGGCTTCGACACTGTGTGGAAGAAGCCTCTTCTAACCGCCAATGATGGGAAGAAGGTCTTGGTAGCTGATCAGTTGGATTATGATCTCTTGGTCAATTCTGAAGTTGCCCCCATCCAGGAATTATTGGAGGAGAGAAATCTCCATCTTGCAGGAATTAGTAAATTCCCTACATTAGGTATAGTGACGGGAATTTCTGCTCCCCCTCCCCGGTTTTGTTGTAGCTCGGTTAATTGAAAGGAACTCTTTTGTTTGTAGGTGGCGGGATGAAGCCTGGTGTGAGTTGGCTCCATCAGACTTCGGAGAAGAGGGTAGCACAAGCCCCTTTCACCAGGTCGCGGTTTGAAAGAAGGCTCGAAGGGACAGCCCAGAGGGGGACGAAAGCACTTCGTCTTCCCGGGGAACTTCAAAGGAAGATGCAGCACTCATGGAAGGGGCCCCATCAAGACCTTGTCTAGTCGATGCTCCACCGGCGGCTACCTCCCCGATTCATACAACAGGGAGTCTGCCTCAGGCGGTGGATGTGCCACCATTTTGCCCCCTGCAGTTGATAGGTGCAAAGCACGGAAAGTCGAGAGAGTCTACTCGTGGGGCTTCCCCAACTGGAAGCCGTTCGACGAACTCTTCGGAGCTTTCACCTACGGGGGGACTGCTAGTCCCTGCCGTAGCCAGGCAGGCGTTGAAGGGTATGCTGCTGCCTCATGACTTGGTGGTTTTTTGGAATCGGAACCTTCCCAGGGTGTCCGATTCTGCCTTCTCCACCCTGCAACAGGTTATGACTCTTGCTGTCCCCTTTGTATTAAGAGTTGTTCAATCCATGACCACACATTCTTGATGCAGCTGGTCTACGACCTCACCTTTATGGAGGAGGGCCTGGGGAATGTCGACAGCCTCATCCATGGCCTCAAGGAGGAGCTTTATACTACCATGGCCGCCAAGGAAGTAGCTGAAGAGTTAAGGCAGTATATGGAGGACCGCCTCAACCGGGTGAACGATGAAGTTCATGAACTGAAGGGCGAACTGAAAAGTGCCCATCTGACAATGGCGGAGAAAGGGGCAAGGTGGAGAAAGAGCAGGAAACAAGTCGACTCCTTGGAGCAAGCTGCCAGGGAGAATCAGGAAAAGATAGAAAACATGACCAAGGTGGTGGAGGAGGCTTCTAGGAGGGCCGAAGAGGCGATTCTGGAGTCCAAAGCTGCCATAAGAGAGTCCGTGTCTTTGAGGAAGCGGGTAGATGATGCTGTAGCAGACTTCAAAATGTCCTCACGATTCTAAGAGGAGATAAATGAAGCATCCTTGTACGGCTACCAGCATGGCTTTAACGACGGACTTTCCAAGGTAAAGGAGGCCTTCCCTCACCTTGATCTTTCCGGCATCCCTCCTTTCAACACAGTCGAAGAAGAAGAAGAAGGAGTGGAGGAGGCCGAAGTCGTAGTAGAGGCCAAAGAAGTGCCATGCTCGAGTGAGGGGACCACTGCCTTAGTCGAAAATCCGGTGGTGACCCCAACTCTAATCCTGGTTCAAAAGGTAGTTCAGGCTAGGGGAGTCCAGGCCGAAGGTTCTCCGGTGCCGGCCCAGATTGATGAGATGCTCTCAGCACAAGTTGACAAGTTGCTTCAGTCCTGTGGTGTGGGGTCTCCTCCTGTCGATGTTGAGTGATTTGAGTCGTTTTGGATGTATATTTTCTCTTTCTCCTTTGTATTGTCAATGGATTTTGTATGATAATTTTTCCAGATTTTGAAATGACTTCTTCCTTCTTTGCATGTGCAATGTGGTGTTTCATATGTAGCTCGAACTAGTTTTATCGTTCTTTCTTCTGCTCGGTCGTACAGTCATGGCCAAAGGCCATTTAGTTGATAGTTGACGAAGACAAACTCTGTAATGGATTAGAACTCCATTGTCGATGACCGTCTATGATCGGTCAGGCCGGTGTCACCTTCCTTTTGATATTAAATCTATCCATTGGGGCAGACAGGCATCAACTCCCTGTCAACTAGTGATTAGGGAAGTTTGATTGTGATTTTTGTTGTCCACGTGGTACGTTGATATTTGTACAGTCATGATTTCTTGCATCTTGTGTGCTGTCAGGTCTCCTTTTTCCAAAAAGAAGCCATAAATGTTGCCATCGCATGATGAGAATTTCTCTGGATTCGAAGCGATGGAAATTGTTGTCCTAGGAATGACCCCCGAGCGACCTTCTAGTTCTCGAAGTGTCACCCGAACATGTGGTGCTTTCTAATGCGGATGGGAAAGGACGTGGAGCACGCTTCCCCATAGTCGGTCGTGGGTGCAGGGTCTCATTAATTAGGACCCTGCCTTCTGCTATCAAGGATCATCATTCTTGTAGACTCCTTTCTATTGAAAATGAGGTTCAGCACTTCTGAGCTCCACCGAGCCGCAAAGAGAAGGGCAGTCGATCCAAAAAGGAAGAGGAGCCTGGAGTACTTCAAGCCGAGGAATGATGAGGAGCCTCTCGTGGACCGTTTGGAGAAGAAGGTCTGCCTGTTGGAGGCCCAATTGAGGGAGGCTTGGGCCCAGGTCGCGGTGGCAGCCATGGAGGTAGAAGAGGCCAAGAGGGAGGCGGCGAACGCCATCTCGGATTTCAGGGCATCTACTGCCTTCAAGGAGGAAGTCACCCAGGTGGTTCTGGACTCCTTCCATTAGGGGTTCCGGGAATGTAGGAGGAAGGCCTTCAAGTTTTACAACTTGAAGGGCCTAGACAACATCAAGCCCTTCGTTCCTTTTCCCGGATATGAATTTGATTCCGACTCCGATGAGGGGTCAGATTCTGGTTCGGACGAGAACCCGGGGGCCCTTCGTCATCCCTCTAGTGGTGGAGACACCAAAGGCACCAGAATAAGATAGAGGCTTTTCAACCCTCTATGAATTGATCAATAATTTATGAGTCCATCTATAATAAGGGCTTAGCCTATCTGAGTCCATTTTAGTTGTTATTTGAGTATTTTGAGTTTCAGTTCTGTACTAGTCAGCTCATGTTGAGCTAGTTCAGTTCAGTATTAGTCAGCTCATGTTGAGCTAATTTTATTTTTTGAGTCCTGTCCAAACATACTGAAGACTCAAGACTATATCATATAAGTGAAGACCAAGTCCAACTAGATTGAAGACATGAAAGTATAGCCCAAGTCCAACCCAGCTTGAAGATTTGAAGACCCCAGGAGGAAAATTCAGAAAACCCTGAATTCTTGCAGATGCCCTCCAGATGCCCAAATCCCCTTCCAGATGCCAAAATATATTCATATACCAAGGAATCCATGATTTTAGAGATCCATCTGCATCCTAGCCCTATGAAATAAAGCCCAGGCGCCAAGCCCAAGCCCCTAAGAAGAAAGATACCAGGGAATATTCCAGCTACCTGGCTACCAGGCCACCCCAGCTTCCAGAGGCCCAAACCCATGCACCTGAGCCCCTTTTGGCCAGCCTCTTGATGCTCCTAAAAGCCCAACACGCCCCCCTAGCATCCTTGGAGTGTTGGCTAAGTCAAGAAAATTTTTAGGGATTTTTCTACCTAATGTTTCCTTATTTTCTAGCTAGGGTTTGAGAGGGAAAAGGATTCTTATGTAAAGACTTATGTGCCCTTACTTGGAGCCCAAGGTTAAGGGTCTATTTAAAGGACCCTAGCCTCTTGTATGAAGGGAGATTTTGATATATGAAATAAACCTTGAGTTCTTCAATTGCTTTGTGTGATTACCCTGCTGTGTGCATAAAGGGTTTGAGAGTTCTTCTTCTTAGTGTTTGCAACCATCTTCCTACCGCCAACCATCCTTCCAGCCCCTCCAAAACTTTCTTTCCTTTGCTGTTTTCCTTTGTTTTCTTAATTTCCTATGAGTTTTCTAACCCCTGATAGGTCATTTATAGGTCCCCGAGTTCCTACAAATCCAACGACTCCAGCCACGCCTCACTCGGACCACCGAGCAGAAAGTCGGGTATCCGTGGGTCTTTGGCTCGATTTTCCAGGCCGTATCCATCGAGGAACGAGAGATCCCTTCACTGCGATCTTCACCGGGCACTTCAAACATTGTCGGGTACACCCCCTCTACCTCCAGTATTATTATTGTAGGAGAACTTGCCCTAACCAAGGCTTCTCAGCCCCGGCGATCATTCTTTAGTACTTTTCTAGGTTCTAATCTTCATGCTTGGCTTCAAAATTCATACAAAATTCCCTACAACTAATTTTGATCTGAAATTTGGGAATTAATCAACTAACCCCACACATAAAACATACAAAAGAATTGCATGCATATTAGTCCCGCATCATTTGGTTTCAGAGCTTAGATTAGGGCTTATTTCTGCAATTTCTCAATCTGTATATGATTTATTATTTAAATTATTTCTCCCTGATAAAAGCTCCAAAAATTCTAAAATTTATTTTTCTGGATTCATAATAATTCATAGTAATTTTTAAAATTTCTCAGATTTTATCTCAGCCTGTGAATTTTATGCAAGCCGAAATACAGTCTCCAAATTTTTGGCTCTGTTTTTTTTCAGCAAGACAAGTTTGGAAGTTTTAGGGTTTTGCTTAGCATTTTTGCATATCTTTTAATTTTAGTATATTTCCTGCATATTAAGCCATAATTTGAAAGTTTTCTCCTATTTAAGAAAATACAAAAATATAAAATAAAAAAAAATTACATATTCTCCAAAAATACCAAAAACATCTAAACCCTAATTTGCATCCTCATATGCCTGCCATCATTGCATAATCTACCTTTAATGGCACTCTTGCTATGTCAGATGGGGGGAGGATTTGATCACCTCTCCTTAGCCCAAAACCACATCCCTTGCATTCAGTCCCAAGCCTTAACCTAAAATTAACTAGACTTAATTTGCCTTAGTGGGCTAGGGACACCAACTGGTCGGGTCCGGGCTAGTGTTAGATCATCGTGTCAAGTTAACCTATGTGTGCCTTGTGCTCGGTGTCTAGAACGGTGGTTCAGGGATTCAATCCCGAAGGGCTTGTGTTCTGGTCCGCCTACCTGGCCAATCTCTGATTGGTGTCTAGGATTGGCAATCAGGGACCTAACACTCCCCTAACACCTGCCTGGCTGAGTACAGGGTTACTATAGGCTAGTTTGCCACCCTGATTGAGCATCTAGTTTGGACTCTAGGTCTAGTCAGCTATTGTCGGTCTGATCGAGTCTTGCATGAGCACTAGATCAGGGGTTTCATATCACCCACCTCCTTCACAAATGTCTGAACCCATGGAAAATTGCAAGCCCAAATAAAAGCACTCACTGAGCAACTAACCTAATCCATGGCCTAGTTAACTCAGTCTAGTACCCAAACCAACAATAGAATTGACCATCTTGCCAACAGGTTTGACCAGTTAGAAGGCTGTGTAGGGACCATACAAAGAACCCATGGGTCACAGTCTGATCCACATCCTAATCCCCTCAACCTAGGAGGACGCCAAACCCTGATCCATACCATGAGGTCGAACCTAGGAGAGCTCCTCATCCTGACCCATACTATAATCCTGAACCTAGGAGGACCCCAAACCTTGATCCATTCCATGAGGTTGAACCTAGGAGAAACCCCCAGCTTGACCCATACTATAATACTGAACCTAGAAGAACCCCTTACCATGACCCTTATTATGATACTGAACCCAGGAAAACCCAATACTCTGACCCATATAGGGAGTCCAATCCTAGGAGAACCCAATACTCTGACCCATATAGAGAGCCCAACCCTAGGAGAACCCAATATTCTGACCCATATAGGGAGTCTAACCTTAGGAGAACCCAATATCCTGACCCATATAGGGAACCCAACCTTAGGAGGACCCCATACCATGATCCATCCTTAGAACCTGACCATAGAGTTGATCCAAAATCCTATGACCCAAGATCCTAAAATCCCATGACCCATAGATCTGCACCCTTGTCCTATGAGCCCAAAGAACCCATAACCCCAAAGTATCAATCTAGTATTAGTCAGGTTTCCCCTAGTCAACTTGAACACCATATGATTAGTACCCCTAAATATGAGCCCAGTAGTGAGCCACTACCCCTTAGGCAACCTGAACCTACTAGGACTAGTGTCCATAATCAAAAACTAGGACCTAGCCAATTTTCCCCTAGTCGACCTTCTCCAACCATTCCTGAGATTGACAAGGCTTACATTAACGCGGAAGTGTATGAAGCTGATGGGAGCCTAGTGGATGAGTATGAAGGAGAAGAGGAGACACCTTTAGTAGACCTAGAATTAGCTGACCCAATAGATACCCAGGTATAAACCAACCCAGAGCTAGTTGACCTTGACCACATACATCTAACCTAAACTATAAAGGAAGAACAAATAGGGAAGAGAACCTAGGTACTACTGCTAGAGCCTTACTTGAGGAAACCATAGAGGAGAGCCAAATTATAGAGTATAGTCCAAAAATACAAGAACCAGAAGAATTTATTAAGGACCTGATCTCTTTGAATCAATACCTTCAAGATGAGTCCCCTCCTATAGTTCCCATTAAGGATCTCTTCCCGAAATTGGCGACCCATCCTTCCATTATGCAAATCCTATAGATATAGCTCAACCTCGTAGGTTAACCTCATTAGTAGGATTAGTTCCTAACACCCCGTCTTTTATCCTACTTTATCCAACTAACCATGAACCTTTTTCTCTACCTTACCAAACTAATTCTGACCCACTTCTATTTTCTGCCCTTTCCTGACACCTCCAACATTTCTAGGATTATTAGATTGTATTTAACTGAGATTAGCATACTGCATGCATTCATCACGCATGTTAGGTTTGCATCTTACTTCTGGCACACTCTTTGGAATTTGCTAGGAGTTCACTATAAATTTTCATGTGCATGTCAAGCTAGGATCAAACCTAGGGAACCTATAATCTCTTAGGTTTAGATCCAAAGAGTTAATAAAATTTCCTTCTATAGGAATGCATAGTCAAGTCTGTTAGGGTTAGTGTGAGTCCTTTGAATCATTTGTTAGGAGTCTGCATATGCCCAGCATGTTCACCACCTACCCAATTTTAACAAACTAGCTAATTTCCGAAGATGGATCAAAGAATTTGATGTAGTGGATTCTATCTTGGGAGGCTTAGGCCTAAAAGAAGCTTCATGCTTGCAGAGCCGGACCTTTTTAAAGTGATAGAGAAGTTGGATCAAATGCCTAGTGTTAGACTTGCCTTCGGATTTGGGCATTAGTTCTACCTTCAATATTATAGACCTAGTTGAGTATAGGGAACTGGCAGCGATACCTA
This sequence comes from Areca catechu, assembly GCA_021397845.1. Classification (NCBI taxonomy): domain Eukaryota; kingdom Viridiplantae; phylum Streptophyta; class Magnoliopsida; order Arecales; family Arecaceae; genus Areca; species Areca catechu. Next base: position 128,013,533 of record CM038052.1, on the reverse strand, counting down.
GTGAGGCCTTTGGACCTGTTCCTTTTCATTGTGAGTGATCCTAACCCAGAGTGTCCACTAACAAATTGGCCTGAGAGAGGAGAACGGATCGAGCGTATCCTGGATAATCAAGCCATCACGACCCGGGCCGTGACTATCAACGCTTCCTGGTCCGATGGCAAGGCCGACCATAGTCGGATGATTCATGGATTTCTCGAGAGGACTTGCAGCACCTCAACCCAGACCTCCTTAGAGAATATGATCCAGCTTGATCTTCACTCGACAGGGTCGAGTTCCTCCCACCCCGGGAAATTGGTGGGGACACCAAAGACACCAGAATAAGATAAAGGCTTTTCAACCCTCTATGAATTGATCAATAATTTATGAGTCCATCTATAATAAGGGCTTAGCCTATCTGAGTCCATTTTAGTTGTTATTTGAGTATTTTGAGTTTCAGTTATGTACTAGTCAGCTCATGTTGAGCTAGTTCAATTCAGTATTAGTCAGCTCATGTTGAGCTAATTTCATTTTTTAATCCTGTCCAAGCATACTGAAGACTCAAGACTATATCATACAAGTGAAGACCAAGTCCAACTAGATTGAAAACATGGAAGTATAGCCCAAGTCCAACCCAGCTTGAAGATTTGAAGACCCCAGGAGGAAAATTCAGAAAACCCTGAATTCTTGCAGATGCCCTCCAAATGCCCAGATTCCCTTTCAGATGCCAAAATATATTCATATACCAAGGCATCGATGATTTTAGAGGTCCATCTACATCCTAGCCCTATGAAATCAAGCCCAGGTGCCAAGCCCAAGCCCCTAAGAAGAAAGATACCAGGGAATATTCCAGCTACCTGGCTACCAGGCCACCACAGCTTCCAGAGGCCCAAACCCATGCGCCCGAGCCCCTTTGGGCCGGTCTCTTGCTGCTCCTAAAAGCCCAACACGTCCCCCTAGGCATCCTTGGAGTGTTGGTCAAGTCAAGAGAATTTTTAGGGATTTTTTCTACCTAATATTTCCTTATTTTCTAGCTAGGGTTTGAGAGGGAAAAGGATTCTTATGTAAAGACTTATGTGCCCTTACTTGGAGCCCAAGGTAAGGGTCTATTTAAAGGACCCTAGCCTCTTGTATGAAGGGAGATTTTGATATATGAAATAACCTTGAGTTCTTCAATTGCTTTGTGTGATTACCCTGCTGTGTGCATAAAGGGGTTTGAGAGTTCTTCTTCCCGGTGTTTGCAACCATCTTCCTATCGCCAACCATCCTTCCTGCCCCTCCAAAACTTTCTTCCCTTTGCTATTTTCCTTTGTTTTCTTAATTTCCTCTAAGTTTTCTAATCCCTGATAGGTCATTTACAGGTCCCCGAGTTCCTACGAATCCAACGACTCCAGCCACGCCTCAATCGGACCACCAAGCAGAAAGCCGGGTAGCCGCGGGTCTTTGGCTCAATTTTTCGGGCCGCATCCATAGAGGAATGAGAGATCCCTTCACTGCGATCTTCACCAAGCACTTTAGATGTTGTCAGGTACACCCCCTCTACCTCTAGTCTTATTATTGTAGGAGAACTTGCCCTAACCGAGGCTTCTCAGCCCGGCGATCCATCTTTAATACTTTTCTAGGTTCTAATCTGCATGCTTGGCTTCAAAAATTCATACAAAATTCCCTACAACTAATTTTGATCTGAAATTCGGGAATTAATCACCTAACCCCACACATAAAACATACAAAAAGAATTGCATGCAGATTAGTCCCGCATCATCTAGATCTCCCCCCGTCGGTACGGGAAAAACTCGACGGGAGGTTATTGAAAATTTCCCACATCTTATGAATGCTACTCTTTCTTTATCTCTCTTTGTGAGAGTTTTTCTTTTGTTCTCTCTTTGTGAGAGTTTTTTCTTTCTTTTCTTCTTTTTTTAATAAAAAATTTAAAAAAAAATGAAGTATATTTTCTTTACCTCTTCCCATGCATTTCTTGTGACATGTTATATCATGCTTTGTCTGGAATGTAGACTCCGCAGACCATTTTCGATCTAGAAGGAAGAAGTGAGCTCAGTTTGACCGTTCTTGGAATGTCTGTTATCGATCGAAAGGATATAGTGGTCCTTTTAGGCATGTTTTCGAATTTACCATAGGGCAGGGTGTCTACATCATCCCTGTGCTATTCTGTCGTGATCAAGGTAGGCTGTTGAGGCCCGCCCCGACGCTTCTTTAGATTTACCATAGGGTAGGTTACGAAAACCATCCCTGCACCTTTGATCTTCTTGGTGGCCTGGTTAGGCCATCCGTTACGCTCGTCTGGCATACCGATAAGGTGAGTGGATCAGACTCTCCTTTGCGCAGTTGACCAATTTTTCAGATCAGGTCATTTAGGTTGTTGTCGTTCAGTCGAAGCAACCAGCCATTTGATTTGAGCAGGGTTGAGCAACTTTGCACAATAAATTTAGGAACTTGTTTATTGATAATATTTATGAAAGCTTTGTACATTCCATAGCCGGGATAGAGTTTTTCCATCCAAGATCTTGAGTTGATATGCTCCCGATCGAATAACCTTTTTGACTTGATATAGACCCTCCCAGTTGGGGGAGAGTTTACCCTGTTCCATTGGCCTGGATACTTCTGCCCTTCGCAATACCATGTCCCCTGTGCGTAAAATCTTCTCTTTCACCATTGAGTTGTAGTATTTGGCGACCTTTTGCTGGTACGCCGCCATCCTTATCAGGTCCTGGAGTTTGGTGCTTGGTAGCAGGTCCAGATCAATTCTTCTAAAATCAGAGTTCCCAGGCTCTTCGTAGTTGTCAATTCTCAGGGACTGCAGGGAGACTTCAATAGGTAGCACAGCTTCGGTACCGTATGCTAGGTTGAACGAGGATTCATCGGTGGCCATTCTCGGGGTAGTTCGATATGCCCAGAGAACGGAGGTCAGTTCTTCAGCCCAAAGCCCTTGGCGGCATTCAACCTTGTCTTCAGACCATGAAGGATGGTCTGGTTAGTGACTTCGGCTTCTCTGTTGGACTGTGGATGAGCAACAAGTCAGCCGATGTTGAATATGGTACCGAGTGTAGAAGTCCTTGAACTTCGGATTGTCAAACTGTCTCCCGTTGTCCATGATAATGACATGGTTGATGCCGAACCTGAATATGATGGAATTTTTTACAAAATTTTTTACCTTGCCTTCTGTGATCTGGGCCAGTGGTTCGGCTTCTACCCACTTTGTGAAGTAGTCGATGGCCACAAGAAGAAACTTCCTTTGCCCTGATGCCGACGGGAATGGGCCAAGAATGTCCATTCCCCACTGGGCAAAAGGCCATGGGACTGCAAGTTGCGTCAGGTGACTTGTAGGCTGTCTCTGTACATTGGCATATCTCTGGCATTGGTCGCACTTTCGCACAAAATCAGCCGAGTCCTTCTAGATGGAGGGCAAGTAATACTCCTGTCGAATGATCTTGTATGCCAGAGACCTGCCCTCCAAGTGATCGCCACATATACCCTCGTGGACCTCTCTCAGAGCATAATCCGCATCTGTTGGTCCCAGGCATTTCAGTAATGGCTGAGAGAATGATCTCTTATAAAGGGTTCTGTCTAAGATGACGTACTGAGATGCCATCCAGCGGATTTTCTTGGCCTCTACCTTGTCCTCTGGTAGCTCTCCCTTATTTAGGAACTTTATGATGGGGTCTATCCAGCATGGTTCAGCATCGATCTAGCGCACCTCTGCAGCCTCTTCGATTATGCTTGGAGTTTCAAGATGCTCAACAAAGGTGCGCCCGAGAGATTCTGGTGCCGTAGTTGCTAGTCGAGACAACGCATCTGCCAGAAGTTCTCTGATCGTGGAACATGATTGATTTCAAAATGTTCCAGTTGGGAGGATAAAGCCCGTACCTTCTCTAGGTACTGCACCATGGTTGGATCCTTAGCTACTTACTCTCCGTTACCTTGATTTACAACCAACTGGGAGTCTAAGAAGGATCGAGTTGCTGACTCCCCAAATCTTTGGCGATCCGAAGTCCGATGAGCAAGGCTTCATATTCGGCCTGGTTATTAGAAGCATGGAAGGAGAACCGTAGCGCGTACTCTATAGTTTGACCGTCAGGTTTTGATGGGAGACTAATATGCATGCAATTCTTTTTGTATGTTTTACATGATGAGTTAGGTGATTATTTCCCAAATTCAGATCAAAATTATTTGTAGGGAATTTTGTATGAATTTTTGAAGATCAGCATGCAGATTAGGACCTAGAAAAGTAGCAAAGAAAGACCGTCGGGGCTGAGAAGCCTCGGCTAGGGCAAGTTCTCCTACAATAAACTACTGGAGGTAGAGGGGTGTACTTGACAACGTCTGTGAAGATCACAGTGAAGGGGTCTCTCGTTCCTCGATGGATACGGCCTGGAAAACTGAGCCAATGACCCACGGATACCCGGCTTTCTGCTCGGTGGTTCGATTGAGGCTTGGCTGGAGTTATTGGATTCGTAGGAACTCAAGGACCTGCAAACGACCTGTCAGGGTTAGAAAATTCACAAAGGAACAAGAAACAAAGGAAAAATAGCAAGGGAAGGCTTCTTTTGGAGTGGGCTCCAGGGATCTGGAGGGTTTGTTGGCAACAGGAAGATGATTTCAAACACCGGGAAGAAGAACTCTCACAAACCCCTTTATGCACACAGCAGGGTATCACACAACTCAATAGAAGAACTCAAGGTTTTAATTCATATCAAAAGTCCCTTCATACAAGAGGCTAGGTCCTTTAAATAGACCCTTAAACTTGGGCTCCAAGTAGGGCACATTAGTCTTAACATGAGAATCCTTTTCCCTCTGAAACCCTAGCTAGAAATAAGGAACATTAGGTAGAAAAAATCCCTAAAAATTCTCTTGACTTGGCCAACACTCCAAGGATGCCTAGGGGGCGTGTTGGCTTCTAGGAGCAGCAAGAGGCCGGCCCCGGCCCAGGGTCTCGGGTGCATGGGTTTGGGCCTTTGGAAGCTGGGGTGGCCTGGTAGCCATGTAGCTGGAATATTCCCTGGTATCTTGCTTCTTTAAGGCTTGGGCTTGGCACCTGTGCTTGATTTCTTTGGCTAGGATGCAAATGGACCTCTAGAATCATGGATGCCCTGGTCTATGAATATACTTTGGCATCTAGAAGGGAATCTGGGCATCTGGAGGCATCTGTAAGAAATCAGGATTTTCTGAATTTTCCTCCTGGGTCTTCAAATCTTCAAGCTGGGTTGGACTTGGGCTAAACTTCTATGTCTTCAATCTAGTTGGACTTGGTCTTCACTTGTATGATGTGATCTTGAGTCTTCAGTATGCTTGGACAGGACTCAAAAAAATAAATTTAGCTCAACATGAGCTGACTAGCATTGGACTGAACTAGCTCAACATGAGCTGACTAGTACAGAACTGAAATAACAACTCAAAAGACTCAAATAACACTAAAATAGACTCAGATGGGCTAAGCCCTTATTACAGATGGACTCATAAATTATTGATCAATTCATAGAGGGTTGAAAAGCCTTTATCTTATTCTGGTGCCTCCGGTGTCCCCACCAAGTTTGGCCAGCATGAGTCCAGCTCCGCACCCAGTAGCATTGGAAGCTCCATCCACATGAAGCACCCAGACAGACTTCATCTCCTTCGGGACTTCATCTTCTATAGAAGATGCTTCATCTTCTATTGAAGATGCTTCGTCTTCTATCGATGATGCTTCGTCTTCAGACTTCCAAGTGCACTCAGCCAAGAAATCGGAGAGCACCTGGGCCTTCATAGCCGATCGGGGCTGAAAATTGATGTCGACTCACTTAACATTACAGCCCACTTGGCTATCCTTCCAGAAGTATCCGGAGATCGGAGAACGGCCTTAAGAGGTTGATCGGTTAGCACCACAATAGCGTGGGCTTGGAAATATGACCATAGTCGCTTTGCCGCAATCACCAGAGAGTAGTTCAGCTTCTACATCCTCGCATATCGCATTTCGGCATCATGCAGGACCTTGCTGATATATAGATTGGCCTGTGGGATCCATCTTCATCTCTCTGGTCAAGAACCGAACTGATTGCTTCATCTAAAGCAGAGAGGTAAAGATAGAGGACCTCACCTTCTTGAGGCTTGGAGAGTAATGGCGGGGTCTCCAGATACTTCTTCAGCTTCTCAAAGGTAGTGCGACAGTCTTCTGACCATTCAAAGCCCTTTGATTGCCGGAGTACCTTGAAGAATGGAAGACACAGTGACCGAGAAATGAATCTGCTTAGGGAGGCAATTCTTCCTATTAACTGCTGGACTTCCTTCTTGTATGAAGGATGTCTCATATCTCTTAGAGCTTGAATCTTCTCAGGGTTGGCCTCAATCCCTCGTTTAGTGACTAGGAAGCCCAAGAACTTACCCGAAGTGACCCTGAAGGCACACTTTGCCGGGTTTAGCTTCATGCGGTAGCGCCGTAGGTCACTGAACGACTCTTCCAAGTTGTGGATGTGATCTTTCTGGAGGAGGCTCTTGACGATCATGTCGTCAATATAGGCCTCCATGTTTCTCCCCAATTGCTTTATGAACACCTTATTGATCAGTCTTTGAAACATTGCTCCATCGTTCTTTAGGCCAAACGGCATCATCTTGTAGCAGTAGAGACCTTTATCAGTGATGAAATCCATCTTCTCCTCATCTTGTGGATCCATTCTAATCTAGTTGTAGCCGAAAAAAGCATCCATGAAGCTCAGCAACTGGTGGCTGGCAGTGACGTCGACCAGCTGATCAATCTTTGAGAGAGGGAAGCTATCTTTTGGGCAGGGCCTTGTTGAGGTCTATGTAATCGATGCAGATCCTTCACTTGCTGTTGGCTTTCTTCACCATTACCACATTGGCCAACCACTCATGGTAGTGGGCCTTTCGGATGAACCCTACTTTAAGGAGCTTGCTGACTTCTTCATCCATGGCTTGCTATCTTCTGGAGTGATGCTCCTTTTCTTCTGCTGCACTGGCTTGTACCCAGGATAACTTCCAGTCGATGAGTGATTACTTCGGCAGGAATCCATGGCATATCCGAAACTGACCAAGTGAAGAAATGGCATTGTTTCTTAGGAAACGGACCACTCCATTCTGGTTTCCTCATCGAGTGCACTCCCGATCTATACAACTCTGGAGGGGTCTTCCTTTGTCAAAGGTACCAGGACAGTCCTCTCTATGGGTTCACCAAGGCTTGCGGTTGCATCCCTCAGATCCAGCTGATCCGGAGTTTTTGAATCATTGGAATGCCTGTCTTTGATCATCAGGCACTACCGTGCTGTCCTCTGGTCTCCTCTAACTTCTCCGACACCATTCTTGGTGGGGAAGCATACCAAGAGGTAGTGAGAGGAGATCACGGTTCGAAACCTATTCAAGGCAGGCCACCCTAGAATGATGTTGTATGCTGAGGGGATGCGGACCATCGTGAAGTTGATTGGCAGTGTCTTTTGTCGGGGTTCAGTGCCAAGGGTCACAGGCAACACTATCTCTCCCTCGGCTTGAAATTGATTGCCACCAAAATCGATGAGCGGTATGGGGGATCTTCATAGTTGATGTCTAGGCAAACACATTTTAGACAATGCATCATAAATCAAGACATCAGTCGAACTTCCATTATCAACAAGGATTCGCTGTACATCATAATTGGCCACTACGGCCAAGATTACAAGGGGATCATCATGTGGGAGCCAAACTCCCACAAGGTCATTGTCAGAGAAGAGGATAGCGTTGTTGTCCTTGATTCGCTTTGGGGCATCATCCTCATCCCTTCTCCAGTTGGTGGGTAAGTGTATCATCCCTACACCTCCATTGGTGGGCCTTTGATTTGGCAGTTCAGCTTTTTGGAGGTGGCTGGGGAACAGTAGCTTCCGACCGAGGTCCTTGGTGATCGATGTATCGCCCCAAATACCCTCTTTTGATAAGATCCTCAATTGCATCCTTCAGCTGGATGCACTCCTTAGTGTTGTGGACGTGGTCCCGGTGGAATCGGCAGTATTTGTTCCTATTCCTTACGGAAGAGGAGGCTTTCATGGGATGGGGCCATTGGAGATAATTTTCTTTCTCTATCTCCATGAGGATCTTCTCTCGAGGGAGGTTGAGGGGGGTGTAAGAGTCGAATCTTCCTCCCGATGATCTAGGCTTGGGAGGACTTCTTCGGCCACCATTGTTATTGAAAGTTGGGGGACCTTGTCCCCTGTTATTCTTCTTTTTTGAAGGGGGTTTCTCTTCGATCAGTCATCGATTAGCCGCCTGCTCTTCAGCATCGACATATTTTTGAGCCCTTGACAGGAGCTCAGCATAGCTTTTAGGGAACCTCTTGTCCAGGAAAAAGGTAAGCCTGGAGGTACGAAGCCCCTTCTTCAGTGCAGACATGGCCACGTGCTCGCTGAGATCGGGGATCTTATAAGTGTGGCCGCATTAAACCTGGAGATGTAGTCTCGCAGGCTTTCTCCTTCATTCTGGTGAAGGAGGAACAATGTGTCTGTATTCCGTGGAGTGTTGTGGCAGGACCTGAAATGCAAGACAAATAGTTTTTCTAACTAAGAAAAAGAGTCAATGGTACCTGGGTGCAAGCTCGAGTACCACATCTGAGCAGCTTTCTTCAAGGTAGCCAGGAATGCGAGGCAGTACATCACGTCCAAATCTCCTTGGATCATCATATGGGCCTTGAAACTGCCCAAGTGGTCGAGGGGATCAGAGGTGCCATCGTAGGATTCCATCTTGGGAACCCTGAAGTGCAGAGGAATAACCTCGGCCATGATATAGTCGGAGTAGGGTGGGCATAGATCACCCACAATCAAATCATCAGGGTCCTTCAGATCCTGTATTCGCTATTCTCGTGCCTTCGCCTGACTCGATGGCTCTGAATCTCCCGTCGTAATCGGGAGTCTGCTTCGGCGCTTTCTCCATGGAGGTAGAGTCTTCGGAGGAGGGTGAGGGAGTTTGCCTAGGCCTTTTTTCTTTATGTGGAGAATCGGTAGACCTAGGCAATCTCGAAGTTCGTCCTTCAAGAGAGGGCTGAGAATGGGAGGAGAGATGTGTAGGATCCTTCTGTGGGGCTCTCTTCCTTCGGGACCGAGAACTATGTCAGAAGGCGACAGGTGGATTTCCCACCGAAAAATCTCTGTTTTGGAAGTCCTGAACCATGGCTGTGAGATTGGTGACCTTGTTCACGAGGGCTTCGAATTGCTGTAGTCCCACAACAACTATGGGACGTTGGACATCGTTCTCCCCTGGGGGTGCTCCCCCCTAGGACGGAGCACGACTTCGGCTTGTAGAAGCCATCTGAGTCTTTCCTCTTGCCATCAAGAACTTCTTACTTTCCCTTGTCTAGGAGGGAGCTTAACGAGTGTTAATGCCCCCCTTCCTAGCGCACCAATCTGTTGGTGTGGTGTCCCTGTATCGGCCGGTCAGAACTGCTGCACCGCAGGATCGCTCCCTGGTTTACCTGCAAAATAGGTCCCTTGCTAGAGTTGTTCCAGTGGAGGACACTCAGATGCCTAAATCAGTGGTGGATCCCAGCCACAGAATGGGGAAGAGTGTCGAGAGTATAAGAGAAAAGCTCTTAGAGTATGGGTGTATCTGTGAGTGTTTGCGTACCTCCTTAGCCATTCTTCTTACCACCATTTAAAAGGAGGCCTCTGGCCTGCTGCCCGCTCTTTTTCCGGTGATTATGGAGAGTCAATTTCTCCCATGATTGGTGATCGTGGGTTGTCATTGAGCAGTTCCGGCCAGATCAGAGGCATGGCAGTTGGAGTTGCGTGCCATGATCATGGCATGGAGAGTGTCGATTGTAACCGTTGGTTACAGTTGCCTATTTGTTCCAGATTGTGGTCCCATCTTCGGATTTTTCCTTTGCATGGGCCGAAGACTTGGCATTTGCCCCGGGGTCGGAGATTGTGTCTATGGCTGGGACCAAAGAGCGTGTCTTCGAAAGTCGATGAGAAACTTGGTCTTCGGTCAGGACCAAAGTCGTTGTCTGAAGTTCTGTCCTTTGGATGTAGTAGTCTGATGAGAAGCCTTGGGTTGCCTGCAGTTGGCCTGGCCTTTCCCTGATCCGAAGTCCGTGGTTTAGAGAAAAAGGGCTTCGACCAGTCAAACCAGAGTTCGGTTTGTAACTGAATCGGGATATCCCAACAGGTAGTATAGCACTCCAGGTATTCCTCTATAATCTTAAAATTATGATTTATTTGTTTTCATGGTCAAGTGGTCCTTGGGTTTAGGATTTTGGTGGATTAGGGTTTCAATAATGAAAATTTTGAAACCTAGTCTTCTGCTGCATCAGCTCAAAACCCAACAATGTCTACTCAAAGAGAATCCTTTGTCTTTAAGATGATTAAGAAATTCTCTAGATAAGTATTCTCCTCCATGATTAAATCGAAGGATTTTAATACTTTTTTTATTTATTCTCAACTATCTTTGATACTCCTTAAATTTATCAATGATTTCAGATTTATGTTTCATATGATACACTATCCAAACCTTCATAGGTCATCTGTGAATGGGATGAAATAAGAGTATCCTCCTCTAGCCTGAGTTGTCATAGGGCATGTATCTGTACATATAAGACCAAATAACTTAGTTGCCTTTTGGTGTGGACACCAGGACCAAAAAATATCGACAGGTTGAACCCACATCCATGTGGATCACCGGTGAATAAAGCCCTAAACCTAACCCCTTTTACCAACTATAAATATTTATTTTAAATTCTGTTATTTAGGGTTAGTTGGGTTTAGCCCTTTTAAACAACTATAATTAGGATTTTTTATTTTAGCCTTTTGGGCCAAAACGCTTTTACCAAGTTGAGTCATATATATATACAAACAAACCCTATTTACCCAATTAGGATTTTTAATGGTCCAGTTTTGATTAGCCCTTTTTACTAACTTTAATTGGGTTTTTATTTGCAAGCCTAATTAAGTATGGTTGGTTATTTAGTTGGTGGTGCGGGCACCAGACTAAGAAGAAGACTTCAAAGCTCCATCTGGATCTCTGATTAACCTTGCCCGAAGAATTAGGGTTTTTGGTTTGTAATAAGAGTTGACTAGATCAACTCAATTTAGCTTGAGTCTACATTACCTGTATTTTATTTTGTTGAGTCATGTTGACTCAGTAGTGGACTAGGGTTTCAACCAGGGATGTTACATTTTCTCCCAAGACCAGGCAAGTGGACACCACACTCCCAGCCACACTCCCAGTCCAGGGGGCGCCATATCCACATCCAGCAGCCTTTGGTCCCCACTCCACAGATGGCAACTTCCTTCTTTCATGCACCAGATAAAGAGAAGAGCACAAATCAAGGGGGCGGCCAAGACTTTCCCAAGTGATTCCAAGCAAAGAAGGGAAGAAGTTTTTCTTGGAAGAGAATATCAAGGGGCGCCCATTACCTGCCAAAAACACCTAAAACAAAGATGGGAAGAGCCTTGACTTAGGGAGGAAGAAAAGGAGGAGTCCAAAAGAGTTCATCCAGGAAAGAAAGAAAATTTTCTTGAAAAATTCCAAGCAAGGTGGCGCCATCTACCTGCCATTTATAACCCAAATCCTAATTTTTGGTATTTTGGCCGACCATATGTAAGGGATTTCCCTAATTAGGAGATCCCCTCCTTTAGTCCCACATGGGAAAATATGAAACCCTTCTCCCTTGTAAAGCATTATAAATTGCATCCCTCTTGTAAGTTGCAAACAATCTATGAATGGAAGAAATTTTTTTATGAGCAAACTTATGTTTTCTCTTCTTCCGCACTATTCTAAGTGTTGAGCTCCGTGAGGGGGTAATCCGGGTTCCATTGGAGCCTTGAGGAGGTGAGAGATCTTCATCTTTATCCAAAACCCTAGGTTAGCCACTTAAAAATCCAAAACCCTAGCCGCCCATCATTATTTTCAATCCATCAAACCCTAGCTCCTTCCATCTCCCACGGCCTCTCTCTCTCTACAAGTCCAGGCCGTCCACCTTCATCCAGATCCAGTCTGGCTACTTCAGATCCAGAGCAAGTTCCAAGGAAAATCACATCAGCTTCCAGGAGAATCCAGTTTTCAGCAATTTCAATCTTCAAGTTCATCAACCTGGTAAATTTTTCCCTTGACTCTCTGATTCCATCAATTATTTTCTTCTCTTCCAGATCTTGAGTTCAGGAGAAGCCAACCCGCGAAAGGACCAGTATTGGAGGATCCATTGAGAAGATATCTGAATCCGAGGATCCAACAATCTGCTCGGGAGAGTTCTTCCACCAAAATCTGTGAAGATCATTGTCTGGTTAGGTAAACCATCTCTTCTCTTTATTTCTATTCTGTTGAAAGTTCGGAGCGAAACCCTAGGTCTGGGAGTTTCTCAGCCCCAGCGATCCGTTGCTTCTGAACTACTATGATAATTTAGTTTCCTTAAAATTGTGCTTTCAATTATCATATTAGTATCTTTCAATGTTAGGTTAACTTTTCTTTGATTTGAAGCCAACTTCTACAAACATATAAAAAACAACAAAAAAATTAGTTAATCTTAATTTACTTCCGCATCGCATCCCTTTATTTGTTCTGCATCATTTTTGTATCAGAGCCCAGGTTTAGGGTTTCTGATTTGCTTGCTTGCTTGTTTTGATTGTTTTCTCTTTTTATTTTTTCTGCTCGAAGTAGACTCCCAGGACGTCCGGTCCTAGGAACTAAGCGAGGCTCAAGCCTCCTCCTCCCATTCCATGGGGTGTTCCTAGGGCGTGTAGGGGATCCATTGGGTTATAACTTCGTAGCAGGGATTATAAACGGGGAAGACAATCTAGTTGCAGCCCGTAATTGCCCTGTTGTCTGAATTATTTATCCATGCATAAAACTCCGAATTGCATGATTTTTGCTTTGTTGAAACCAGTATAATTGAAATTATTTTCCATAATTGTTTTGTGATTTATTGATTTCGGTAAAAATTCTGAGCATTAAAATACAACAACTCTGTTTTTTTGTGTTCTGCAATTCAATTCTTTTTGGAGTGATCATCTCATAATTTACTTAAGGGCAATTGAGCATCTAAGATAAGGGGAGGAGTTGATTACCTCTCCTTAGCCCAAAACCACCATCCAATCATTCGAACCTAGACCTAATTTAAAATCAGTTAGACCTAATTTGCCCTAGTGCGCTAGGGACACCAATTGGTCGGGTCTAGGCTAGTGTTGAGTCAGTTTGCCGAGTTATTCTGTGTGTGCTTAGCACTCAGTGTCTAGAACGGTGGTTCAGGGATCCATTCCCGAAGGGCTTGTGTGCTGGTCCACCTACCTGGCCAATCACTGATTGGTGTCTAGGATTGGCAATCAGGGACCTAACACTCCCCTTACACCTGCCTGGCTGAGTCCTGAGTTACTACAGGCTAGCTTGCCACTCTGATTGGGCATCTAGTTTGGACTCTAGGTCTAGTGATCCAGTAGTCGATTTAGTCTAGTCTCATTTCGTATGCTTGCTTGAATCATCATGTCTACCAGAAACGGAGTGCCATATCAACCTGGTCAAACCCAACCTGATTAGAGGCCATGATCAGAACTCTTACTGAAAGTATGGCTAAAATGAATCAGGATATGACAAACACTGTGGCCCAGTTTTGCGCACAAATTCATGAGGATCTTACCCAACTTAGGGACCGAGTCCAAGTACTTGAAGAACCTAGACATCGAATTGGACTCCTGACCCCGATTTTAATGTGCCTCAACCTCACCCACATCAGGAGCCTAGAAGGCCTTTATATAGAGATCCTAAACCTAATCATAGGAGGCCTGACCCAGAGCCTGAAGATAGAGATGATAGGTTCATCAGGAACATCAAATTAGATGCACCCACTTTTGATGGTAGTCTGAACCCTAAGGTGTATTCTGATTGGGAGGGTGAGATGGACCAATACTTTGAGTGGTATGCTATGTCTGAGGAGAGGAAATACAAGTTTGCCAAGATGAAATTAGTGCGTCAAGCTAGGTTATACTAGGGGAACATTGAGCTAACCACTAGGAGACGGAATGTTGAGCCCATAACCACTTGGCAGGGTATGAAAGAAAAACTGAGAGATAAATACCTACCCATTTCATACCAGCAAAACCTGTTAGACCAATGGCAAAACCTGAAACAAGGAAACCGATCTGTCTCAGACTACATAGCTACTTTGATGAATACCTAATGAGATGTGATGTGAGTGAAGCCCACGAAGTCACTTTGTCTAGATTTAGGGCTGGACTGAGGGAACATATCAAGAGAGAACTATTTCTGAGAGAGGTTACTGATCTAGACCAAGCCTACCAGATTGCACTGAACACTGAGAAATTTCAGAGAGGACCTATACCTTCTAGGGTTAGTGCCCCAATCCCAAGGAATGGACCTAGCCAAGTTATCCCTAGTAAACCTTTTCAGGGTACTTCTACCCCTAGGCCCATGGACAAAGGTAAGGCACCTGACACCCAGAGAACCCCTAGTTCAAATATCACCTATTTTAAGTGTCAGAAACCAGGTCACATTTCTAGTCAGTGTACTGCCATAGCCTGTTTCAAGTGTCATAAGGTAGGTCATGTTGCTAGCCAGTGCCCACGGAGATCCCTTTACATAGAAGAGGGAGAGAATGATAATTCCGAGCCCAGTGAGGAATTTGAAGAAGAAGTTTATGAGGCCGGAATGAATTTGGTTGAGGAGTATGAAGGAGAGGAGGAACCAATGAATCTGACCAATTAGGAGTTGTAAGATGCATCCTATCCCAGAATCTAGTTCAAGAGGATTGGCGTAGGACTAACATCCTACAGACTTTTCTTAAATTAGGGGATAAGGTATGTAAGATCATCATAGATAGTGGGAGCTGTGTAAATGCCATCTCTACTAGCACTGTCAAGATGTTAGGCTTAATCCCAGTTCCCCATCCCAACCCCTATAAGGTTTCTTGGGTAGATTCTACCTCCTTACCCATCCAGTCTAGATGTCAAGTCCATATCCAAATGCAATCTTATCACGAAAAGATTTGGTGCGATGTCTTACCCATGGAGGTGAGCAGTATAATTCTCGGAAGACCTTGGTTGTATGATCATGATGCCACCCTCTTAGGAAAATCCAATACCTGTGTCTTTAGTTTCAATGGGAAGAAGATTACGATCCATTCAGTTCCCCCTAAGGATAAGGTAATTAAAGGAGCCGGTAAGGTTAAGGAGATGAAAACTGGAGTGAACCTAATCAGTGCTAAGGATCTAGAACAAGAAATTCATAGTGGTTCACCCATCTGGATGTTGACTGCTAAGGAACTTAGAACTTCGAAACCCTCAGAGCCTCCTCAAGAAGTTAAACCTGTGTTAAAAGAATTTGAGGATGTCTTTCCCGAGGATTTGCCAGACCACCTTCCACCTCTTAGGGATATCCAGCATGCCATAGATCTAATCCCAGGAGCGACTTTGCCCAACTTTCCCCATTACAGGATGAATCCATCTGAGCATGAAGAACTGCAAAAGCAGGTTGGAGAATTATTGAGGAAGGGGTTTATTAGAGAAAGTCTTAGCCCTTGTGCAGTCCCAGCCTTACTGACCCCAAAGAAAGATGGCACGTGGAGGATGTGTGTTGACAGTCATGCCATCAATAAAATTACAATCAAATATAGGTTTCCCATCCCTAGACTAGATGACATGCTTGATATGATGGCTGGTGCAATGGTTTTTTCTAAGATTGATCTCAAAAGCGGCTATCATCATATTAGGATTAGACCCGGGGATGAATGGAAAACTGCTTTCAAAACTAAGGATGGTCTTTATGAATGGGTTGTTATGCCTTTTGGGTTGTCCAATGCCCCTAGTACTTTCATGAGAATTATGACCCAGGTACTTAGAGCTTTCATAGGAAAATTTGTGGTGGTCTATTTTGATGACATCCTGATCTATAGTAAGACCCCAGCAGATCACCTAGGCCACCTTAGAGCAGTCTGCCAAATTTTGAGGAATGATAAACTCTATGGTAATCTTAAGAAGTGTGAATTCATGACTAGTAGAGTTATCTTTCTTGGTTTTGTAGTAACCCCTGACGGCATGGCGGCCGATCCTGAGAAGATTAGGTCCATAGTAGACTGGCCAGAGCCAACCAATGTGCATGAAGTTAGAAGTTTCCACGGCTTGGCTACCTTCTATAGGCGATTCATCAAGGGGTTTAGTACTTTAGCTGCTCCTATCACTGATTGTATTAGGAAGGGAGAATTTCATTGGACTAAGTCAGCCCATAAAGCCTTCCTAGATCTTAAGGATAAAATGACCCAGGCACCCATTCTGAGATTACCCGATTTTTCTAATGTATTTGAGGTTGCCTGTGATGCTTCAGGTGTAGGAATAGGTGGAGTCCTAAGCCAAGAGAATCATCCCATAGCATTCTTTAGTGAAAACTTAATGATGCTAAGCTTAGGTATTCTACCTATGATAAGGAATTTTATGCGGTGGTGCAAGCTTTGCGTTACTGGAGACATTATTTGCTACCGCAGGAATTTGTACTATTTTTGGACCATGAGGCTCTTAAATTTCTGAACTCCCAAAAGAAGCTTAACCCTAGGCATGCTAAGTGGGTAGAATATATCCAGTCCTATACTTTTGTCCTGAAACATAAGGCTGGAGTTGAGAATAAGGTAGCTGATGCCCTTAGTCGCCGATCTCTGTTATTAACTTCTGTTAGAACTGAGGTCATAGGGTTTGAGCAAATCAAAGAGGAATATGAGTCATGTCCGGATTTCACAACTGTGTATCAGGATCTAGTTCAAGGACCATCTAGTAATCACCAGGATTATACCCTTGTAGATGGTTTTTTGTTCTTCAAAAATAGGCTTTGCATCCCTAGAACTTCTCTTAGGGAATTTTTGATTTGGGAAATCCATGCTGGAGGTTTAGCCGGCCATTTTGGAAAAGACAAGACCATTCTAGCTATTGAAGACCACTTTTTCTGGCCTAGCTTGAAAAGGGATGTAGCTAATATTGTAGCTAGATGTCGAACCTGCGCTGTTGCCAAACAGCGAAAACAAAACACTGGCCTTTATACCCCACTCCCTGTCCCAGATCGTCCTTGGCAAGATGTGAGTATGGATTTTGTGTTAGGTTTACCTAAGACCCAGAGGAGACATGATTCTATCTGTGTCGTAGTCGACCGATTCTCTAAAATGGCCCACTTCTTGCCTTGTTCCCAAACCTTTGATGCGTCTAAGGTAGCCACACTTTTCTTCAATGAGATAGTTAGACTCCATGGCCTACCTAAGACAATCGTTTCAGATAGGGATGTCCGGTTCACCAGTTACTTTTGGAAGACCCTTTGGCATAAGTTAGGGACAAAACTTAAGTTTTCAACTGCCTATCATCCCCAAACTGATGGCCAAACTGAAGTAGTGAACCGTAGCCTAGGAAATCTGCTGAGATGTCTTGTTGGTGAAAACACCAGAAATTGGGATTTATACCTACCAAGGACAGAATTTGCGTACAATGACTCGGTCAATAGGTCTACGGGTAAGAGTCCATTTGAAATTGTACATGGGTACAAACCTCACACACCTCTTGACCTAGTCCCTTTACCTGTCCACACTCGAGTCTCCGAGTCTGCTGAGAATTTGCACAGCATGTAAAAGACTTGCATAAAGAAATTCATGCCAAAATAAATTTAAGTAATGAAACTTATAAGAAGTTAGCTGATACTCAAAGACGAGTCAAATCTTTTGTTGAGGGAGACTATGTGATGATTAGGTTAAGGCCTGAACGGTTTCCTCCTGGAACCGTTAGAAAGTTACATGCTAGGGGAGCTGGACCATTTAGAGTGGTAAAGAGAGTAGGATCCAATGACTATGTGCTCGAGTTGCCTCCAGAACTAGGCATTAGCTCTACTTTCAACATTACAGACTTAGTAGAGTACAGGGAGCCAGCTGTGATTCCTAGTGAGCCTTTTGAGCCTAACCCTATCATTGAGAGTGATCCCGACCCTGTGTGTCCACCAACAAACTGGCCTGTGAGGAAAGAGCAGATTGAAAAGATCCTGGATGATCAGGTTATCTCTACTCGTAATCGAGGATACCAAAGGTACCTGGTCCGCTGGCAAGGAAGGCCAGATTCTGATGACTCTTGGATCTCCCGAGAAGAATTACAAGAATTGGACCCAGACCTCTTGGAGAGATACCAGAGCCAACTTGAGCCTTACTCGACAGGGTCAAGTTCCTCCCACCCTGGGAGAATTGGTGTGGGCACCAGACTCAGAAGAAGACTTCAGAGCTCCATCTGGATCTCTGATTAACCTTGCCCGAAGAATTAGGGTTTTTGGTTTGTAATAAGAGTTGACTAGATCAACTCAATTTAGCTTGAGTCTACATTACCTGCATTTTATTTTGTTGAGTCATGTTGACTCAGTAGTGGACTAGGGTTTCAACCAGGGATGTTACATTTTCTCCCAAGACCAGGCAAGTGGACACCACACTCCCAGCCACACTCCCAGTCCAGGGGGCGCCATATCCACATCCAGCAGCCTTTGGTCCCCACTCCACAGATGGCAACTTCCTTCTTTCATGCACCAGATAAAGAGAAGAGCACAAATCAAGGGGGCGGCCAAGACTTTCCCAAGTGATTCCAAGCAAAGAAGGGAAGAAGTTTTTCTTGGAAGAGAATATCAAGGGGCGCCCATTACCTGCCAAAAACACCTAAAACAAAGATGGGAAGAGCCTTGACTTAGGGAGGAAGAAAAGGAGGAGTCCAAAAGAGTTCATCCAGGAAAGGAAGAAATTTTCTTGAAAAATTCCAAGCAAGGTGGCGCCATCTACCTGCCATTTATAACCCAAATCCTAATTTTTGGTATTTTGGCCAACCATATGTAAGGGATTTTCCCTAATTAGGAGATCCCCTCCTTTAGTCCCACATGGGAAAATATGAAACCCTTCTCCCTTGTAAAGCATTATAAATTACATCCCTCTTGTAAGTTGCAAACAATCTATGAATGAAAGAAATTTTTTTATGAGCAAACTTATGTTTTCTCTTCTTCCGCACTATTCTAAGTGTTGAGCTCCGTGAGGGGGTAATCCGGGTTCCATTGGAGCCTTGAGGAGGTGAGAGATCTCCATCTTTATCCAAAACCCTAGGTTAGCCACTTAAAAATCCAAAACCCTAGCTGCCCATCATTATTTTCAATCCATCAAACCCTAGCTCCTTCCATCTCCCATGGCCTCTCTCTCTCTACAAGTCCAGGCCATCCACCTTCATCCAGATCCAGTCCGGCTACTTCAGATCCAGAGCAAGTTCCAAGGAAAATCACATCAGCTTCCAAGAGAATCCAGTTTTCAGCAATTTCAATCTTCAAGTTCATCAACCTGGTAAATTTTTCCCTTGACTCTCTGATTCCATCAATTGTTTTTCTTCTCTTCCAGATCTTGAGTTCAGGAGAAGCCAACCCGCCAAAGGACCAGTATTGAAGGATCCATTGAGAAGATATCTGAATCCGAGGATCCAACAATCTGCTCGGGAGAGTTCTTCCACCAAAATCTGTGAAGATCATTGTCTGGTTAGGTAAACCATCTCTTCTCTTTATTTCTGTTCTGTTGAAAGTTCGGAGCGAAACCCTAGGTCTGGGAGTTTCTCAACCCCCAGCGATCCGTTGCTTCTGAACTACTCTGATAATTTAGTTTCCTTAAAATTGTGCTTTCAATTATCATATTAGTATCTTTCAATGTTAGGTTAACTTTTCTTTGATTTGAAGCCAACTTCTACAAACATATAAAAACAACAAAAAAATTAGTTAATCTTAATTTACTTCCGCATCGCATCCCTTTATTTGTTCTGCATCAGTTGGTTAAACCATAAGATTAGTTATTGAGTCCATATGATTAGTTATTGAGTCCATGTGATTAGTTATTGAGTCCATGTGATTAGTTGAGTCCTATAATACAAGGGGGACCCAATTGAAGACCCATGTGACTTCATGTATACCCAATTGAAGACCCATGTGACTTCATGTGCATCCAATTGAAGACCCATATGCTAGCCCAAGCAAAGCCATGTGTTAGGCCAAGTCAGTTTGTTCTTGGCACCACCTTTTCAAGAATTTGGACAACACCTGCCACATCATCAGGGGACATCAACACATGACTTGTTTGGACATCCCTCACCACATCACCCATGATATTATCACATGGCATATCACTTATATTTGGACATCTCACATGTCATGTCATTTCTCTTGGTTGGCCAATGTTATGGTTGTCCTTATTTTTATCAAGACATTAAGATATCGAGACATCCAGACATCCAAACATCTAGACATTTAGACAACATGCAAGCTTATCCAAGAAGGGCACCTCATTTAATTTTCTCGATGGTTTTAAGATGAGTAAAGTAGGAGTCTTCACTCTTAGCACCATTCATCTCAAATAATTGTTGCCAATTCTAAGGGAGAAGTCGACCAAGAATTCTTCTCTAAGGGGCACCTATCAAAGAGAATTTCAAGAGATTTTTTTACTTCAAGTGTTCAAGGCAATCAAGTTCCAAGAAATCAAGATTTCAAGAACTCATGAATCCCACTAAAACTCATGAGTTTTTTTTCTATCTAAATTGAAGAGTCCACTCTCATACAAGAGCCCTCATCATCCAAACTCTAGAGTCATGACACCAGATTAAGGAATTCAAGAGTTGCTACCCAAGAAGAATTAACTCTAAGTCTTTGAATCCCTTACACCACTGGTTGAGGGTCTATAAATACCCTATCAACCCCCTTGTAATTATAATTATTCATTCATCAATAAAGAAGCTCTGCCAAATTTTTTTCCTTTGCTAAGTGCATCACGGGGTGTGAGGCCATTTTCTTGTTCTTTGGAACATCGCAGGGTATGAGACCCTTTTCTTTTGTTCTTCGAAACATCACAGGGTGCAAGGCCATAGTTATCCTATTTATCTAGCCGACAAGAATCCCTAAACATCATTCCTAACCCTTCCCTTTGCAGAATCTTAATTTAAATTTTCTTTGTTGAGTGTTTGCAGGTGATCAGGAATCGGAGTTAGGTATTCTTGCCTCGGAACCAGCATTGTATGGGAGATCGGAGCTCGAGAATGAGTTCTTGAAACCCTGCCATGACAATCTTAAGAATCCTGCTAGATTACTTCAAAGGGACAATTTGGCGTTGGTAAACTTTAAACCTCTTTCCTCCACTTTAATTTCTGAAGAGTTGATAAATAGACCCAAGTTTCGGTGCTTTCCTAGCCATCGATCCTGCTTTCCTAGTTATTTTGTTAGGTTTACTTGTATGGGTAGTTAATTAAACTAGTTTCCTTTACTGTCTTCTTTGAGTCTCCTTAAAATCTGAAAAAAATAAAAAAATAAAAAATATTCTTTACTAATCTCTGTTAATTAGGCTTTAATTATTTGTCCCACATCAGTTTTGGTATCAGAGCAAGTTAAACTAGGATTTAATCTCTCTTATGCTGATTTAGTTTCTCTTCAAGTACTCGGATCGGGTGCTTCACCATGGCCATCCGATCATAGGAAAAAGTAAGGCTACAAGACCCTCACATCCCATTCAAAAGGATTTCCTATGGCATGTAGGGGTACTGCTGTGAATTGACCCTTGAAGAAGAAAACAAAGAGACTGGCATATTTAGGGTTTATTTTCTGCATCACATCCATCACAGTACATAGTCTATTATTTTAATGTTTCTGCATGTAGGTAACTCAGAATTGCCTGATTCTTATTTTGCTAGATCAATCATAATTGATAGTATTTTTCAAAATTTTTTCATGAATTATTTTAGTATGTAGATTTTCTACTCGCCGGAATACTGCCTGAGAATAGATCTACCCTGAATTTCAACAATTCTAGTTTAGGGTTCTTTTTGCATAAATCTTGCATATTTTAATTTCATGCATCTTAGGTATTTCTCTACAAACTATATCTTTGCTGAAAGCAAAAGAAGAAAAAACAAAAAAAAATAATAATTAATTTTTTTTATTTTTTTAATTATTTTAGTTCAATTGCATCTAGGGTTTCATCTTGTGTGTGCACATTAAGTAACCTAATCTTAAGGGCACTTGGGCATCTCAAATCTGGGAAGGAGCTCATCACCTATCCTGGGCCGACAACAACCTGCTTTGCATTCGAGCCTAACCCTAATTAAAATCAATTAGACTTAATTGCTCTAGTGAGCTAGGGACACCAACAGGTCGGGTTCCAAGTATTATGTGAAAGCTGTGCACCCAATTCTGTGATTATCACTTGAATCTGGTGTCTAAAGCTAGAGGTCCAAAGGCAAACGCCCTAAGCAATTTTGTGGTTTTTAATTAGGACCCTGTGAGAGTAGGGGGAGCCTCCCATGACCCCACCTCTTACATGGCTAGTGGACAGGGTAATTACTAAATTGGTTGTAAATTAAGCTGACCCATTCTACTTAAGCTCTAAGTCTTAGAAACCCTAGTCTGAGTCGAGTTTTGTGTGTGCATCGCATGGCTACTAGATTAGGAACTTCATACTAATATTCTCACCCAAACCCATCCCAGCTTAACCATGGAGTCTAGCCTTGAGACCTTCCTTAGGACCTTCATTGAACAATGTACCTAAATGAACCATAAGTTTGATCGACTGGATCAACGATTAGGGAACCTAGAAAAAACCCGTAAGACCCGTCCTGAACCAAAATTTGAAACACCTCCCAACCCTAGGAGAGCCCCACACTATGACCCAATCTTAGGAGACCCCCACACCATGACCCAACTTGGGAATCCAAGCATAGGAGACCCAATTATGATTTTATAGACTAAGATGAGAGAGCCACTATGTACATTAGGTTAGAAGCACCTAAATTTGGTGGTGATCCTGAGTTTGAAAACTATCATGATTGGGAAAGAAATATGGATCTGTATTTTAAGAAGGATCAAATGATTGAGGAAAGAAAGTTTAAGATTACTAAGCTTAAATTAGTATGCCAGGCTAGAATTTAGTGGGATGATGTTGAAAGAATGATCAGACGAATTCCCATAACTACCTGGAGTGACATGAAACTTAAACTTAAGAAAATAGTACTTACCCAGATCATATGAACCTAGTTCCTATGCACCCAGATCCTTTGAACCCAGCTCCTACAAATCCAAATCCATAACCTATAGATCCGAGGTCATATCCTATGAGCCCAAGGAACCCAAAACCCCTAGGTATCAACCTAGTGCTAGTCAGGTTTCACTTAGTTAGCCAAAACTGTTTAGGATTAGTGACCCTTATCAAAAATTAGGATCTAGTCAAATCCACCCGAGTCGACCCATTCCTCAAAAGGGTCGACCCAATTCTCACCCGAGCAACTCAACCCTAATCTGAGCCGACCCACCCCAACTAGCCAAGATCCTAGCCAATTTTCTCTTAACCGACCCATGGTGGGGATACCAGGATCAGACACAGATCACTAGATCCCATATGGTTTGCTGATTAGGGTTTTTTTTAGAACCTTAGTCATGTGTCATAATTTTGTAAGCAAATAAGATTGAGTCCTATAATAAGTTGAGACTAGTTGATTTGTCTCAACCTGGTCTAGTCTATTGAGTCCTGTATTTAAGTATAAGTCTAGTGAGAGTCTAGTTTTATAAAAGAGGAGAGGATACCCTATTTTAGAGTTCCACCAGGCCTCATCCAGGAGCCAGAGGAGTTCACATTAGCCAATTGGACTTTGCATGCCATCCCAGGGTCCAAGATTCCTGCAAGATGCCCAGATGCCCTCCAGATGCTTTCCAGATGCCCAGATTCCCTCCATATGCCAGAGTATATTCTTAGACTAGGTCACATCATGAATCCAAAGGTCCATCTGTGCCCCAGCCCAAGAGAAATAAGCCCAGGCACCAGGCCCAAGCCCTTAAGAACCAAGATTCCAGGTATATTCTAGAATAGAACCAAGATACCTGGAATATTCCTGCTCCAGGCATCCCAGGCCTCCAGGGCCGGAAGCCGATGCACCCAACCCATCCTTGGCCACCCCTTGCTGCCCCTCATGAAGCCCAACACATCCTTGAGGTTGACTTGGTCCAAGCTAAGAAGAAGAATTTAGGTGGAAGGAGGAAATCAAGTTCTTATTCTAGTCAACCTTGTAATCCTAGTTCTAGGTTTATTTTGTAGTCTTTCTCCCACTGAAATTGTGTAAACCTATTTTAACTAGGAGAAGACTTTTAATCCCTTTAAAAGATGGCATGGGACTCTATAAATACCCCACCCCTCTTCCTCTTGTAATCAATCAACTCTTATGAATTAAACTCTATTGAATTGTTTTAAGACTGGTGTTCTTATGTTTTTCTTTTTGGGTTCTAGTTTTTGTTCTCTTGTGTTGGTTGACCTCTATCATTGCAATCCTCCATGCCCCAAGAAGAAAATCAAATATCCAAGCATCAGCCATGCCCAAGAAAAGCAACCTTGAAGACACCTAGATCAAGGGCTCTTTCTGCTTCATTATCGCCAGCCCTTCTTGCCCTAATCCCTTTCATTTTACTTCATCTTATTATTCTCTATTTGTTTCTTTATTTTGTGGCTAACCTTGATGTTTTGTAGATCCCCAAGGTGTTCCCCCTTCTTAGAGGAGGCTTTCTTTGCCTTCAGACCGGATCCAGATCGCCTTCAGATTCGGGAACCAAAGGCTTGTTCTTCCAAGCACCTTCCAGAGGCTAAGAGATCTCTTCATCGAAGAAACTACAATTGCTGCCTGGTAAAAGCCTTCCCCCATCCTTTGTTCTGATCTGATGACAGGTATGCTATCTTAAGCTAGGAATTTTTCAATTCTCGAGTCCTAGCTTATTATTATTCTGCATGAGTTATCTCGCGGGTATGTTAGTTTCTAGCATTACTAGTCTTTCTGCTGATTCTTTATTATTTTCAGGTCTTTAGCCATGGAATTAATGTCTAAGAAAATACAAAAAAAATTAGATTTACAATTTTTTACCAGTCCTAAGTTTTTCCCGCATCAGTTTGGTATCAGAGCTGGTTTAGGATTGCATTCATCTGCATTAGGATCACAAACCCTAACTTCTGCATCTTGCTAGCTGCATTAGGTTTCTATTTTTCATCTGATTTAGACTACCTAAGAATCTTATTTTTCTATGAAATTTGCATGAATTTTTCTTTGTCTTGTCCTCTATTTTATCATAATTTTTAATTAATTTTATAGAAACCCTAATTCACTAAAATTTGGCATATTAGAAATCCTAATTGAAAACCTGAGATTTCTGCATCAGTCCAAAAATACTAGGATTTGCATCATCACCTGATTTTAGTTGTTGCCCGGTGGCTACCCAAGAGGGGGGTGAATTAATATTTTAAAACAATAATAATTATCACTGTAGATATGTGCTTTTAGAATTTAACT
Organism: Areca catechu; assembly: GCA_021397845.1. Taxonomy (NCBI): domain Eukaryota; kingdom Viridiplantae; phylum Streptophyta; class Magnoliopsida; order Arecales; family Arecaceae; genus Areca; species Areca catechu. The sequence continues at coordinate 127,988,259 of CM038052.1, read as the reverse complement.
TCTCTTAGTGAAAGGTGCTATGATTATGAATGTAAAGCACAAGCTAAAAGGAAAGAGAAAGACAGCAATACAAACACCAAAGATTGTAGTGGTTCAGAGCAAACCAGCTCCTACATTCACTACCTAAGATATCACTTGGGATTTCCACTATATTCATACCGAATACAGTAGAATTGTTTTACAGGCTCACAATCCAAACCTACACTAGGTTTTAAACAGGATCACCTAGAACCCAAATCCCTCTGGTTTTAAAATGGGAGCACCAAAGAAACCCAACTCTTGGTTTTAACATAGGATCACTAAGAACCTAACTTGGTTTTACCAGGATTACCAAGAACCCAACACTTGATTTTTTAACAAAGGCTCACCAAGAACCTTTTTGATTTTTCAACCGAGCTCACCAATAACCCAAGCAGCTCACAAAGAAGTTGAAAGTAAATGCAACAATAAATGACAAACTCTCGTTGTTGGATAGTTACCGCTTTAGTGCTGATGAAGCCTTCTTTAATTGCTCTTTAATGTAGTTGAGAGGCTTTCTTTCTTTCTTCAATGAATGCTTCAATCTTTAGATAGGAGTTGGTGAAGAATGAAGATTGTCTTGAATGCTCACTTGTGCTCACCAAAAAACTTTTTTACTCAATTAAGCATCCTCTATTTAATCACTGATTTTGAATCCCTTTATATGGTCTCTTGTACTTGTTTCTGAAAGATATAGCCATTGTAGTCCGTTAGGATTCGAAAACTAGCCGTTGGAGCACCTTTTAGCATTCAAAAAAGAATTCTGGAACTAGCCATTATGTACCTGGAAATGACACTCGAGTCGGCTCGGATCCTTCGAGTCGTATAGTTGAGTCGCCATTTCTTCAGCAGGGTCAACTCTTTGTCTCAGGGTACAGAAACCTCACTTTGGACGAGTCGGCTCATGTCCATTCGGGTCAGCTCGAACTTCTATCGTTGAAATCATTGAACTCGAGGAGTCGGCTCACATCTACTTGGGTCGACTCTTCATCTCAGAATCAGAAATCTTCACTCTAAAGGAGTCAGCTCATTGTAGTTTAGGTCGGCTTGCTTTCACAGGTCTTCAAAATTTGTTTTGGCATAGTTGGCTCATTCTTGTTGGGGTGACTTGCCTGGCTTATTCTTAGAAAATTTTATAACTAGACTATGGATGAGTCGGGTCAGTTTTACGTTAGTCAGCTCGGATTCACTCGAGTCAGCTCGGATTCACTCGAGTCAGCTCGAATTCCCTCAAGTTGGCTCGGATTGCTACATGCCAGAATCCTCAGTGCATGCCACGAGATAGAGTCAGCTCTTCTTCTAGTTGGGTCGGCTCGAGTGAGTTCTTCAAGAATTTTAAAATTAGACTTAAGAACACTCTCACCAAAACTCTTAGACATTCGATACAAACCAACTCAAATTAAATTTAGAGCACAACAATCATAGAAGTAACCCAGCTTCATGATTTTACAAAGGTTTTTCAAGGGGTTCTTCGTTATATCACACTGATATAATATTACTTAACACACTCAGTAGAATAAAGTAGGAGCAATTGATAATCAATATGAATCAGCCTACAAAACTTGTGAAACTCTTAAGAGTAGTTTGTAAAAATGGGCATGCTCCAATGTTTTGTTATCATCAAAATTATTCAAGGGGTCAACAATCTCCCCATTTATGATGATGACAAAACACCGGGTATGAAAAGATATGATAAAACTTTACATTTACTTGTATAATTATATTTGTAAGAAGGTATAAACAAGTATAGAAAGAATTGACTCTAATTTTAACAATGCATTCTTATGACATGCTCAACTATCATTTTGTCAAATCATGGAAGGAAAATTCGAGCATGTTAGTGGTAATGAGAGAGATAAAGAATTAGAGCAATGAGAAATAATCTCCCCCTCAATAAAATACTCCATGCTTTAACAGACTTTCCATGTAAGACAATGTATTTCTCAATTCTTTCAAGAAGATTTCATGTTTCAGAGCTCGTGTATCAAGGTTTCTAAGAAAAAATTATGTATCAGAGCTAAGAAAACTTTATGTAACAAAGCATATATACTAAGGAAAATTTCATGTATCAAAGCATATCTTTCATAAATTAGAGCATATTTTTAAAGATTAATGTTCACGTATCTGAACATATCAATAAAGTATATTATGTTTCATGTATTAGAGCATGAGAAAATAGATTTTATCCTTTTCATGCAAGTACATAAATTTCTCCCCCTTTTTGTCAAAAAACAAAAAGGTAAAGGCAGTAAAGCTCAATTTTGAAATAGAGTGAGAAAGGTTTTAATATTTATTTGAGATAATTTCACTTTCTTAATTTGATTTGGATATTCTAATTAAAATTCATCATAGTAGTAATTCAAGACAATGCTAACAAGTTTCAAAATGACTTACATTTCATTGAAATAGTTTAGTACAAGTTACAAAATATGAAAGAAAGTACAGAGTTTTTTGAAAAAAAAGTAAATTATAAGGTAAACATCATTAAAAGTCTAAATAAACCATCAATTCTAGTCCTAGTGGATGACCTAAAGGTGAGGAGCAGGTCTCCTAGGATGTGAAGATGATGAAGTTCCACTAGTAGGTCTAGGCTGAGAAGGGAAAGAAGCAATGATTGTTTCTCTTAGCTGTTCAAATAGAATCTGAATTTGTTCCATTTCTTCACTTGTCTTCTTTATTTCCTTGTGTAATTGAACAAGTTCAGATGCCTATTCATTGGCAAATGCTTCTGTAGATCCCCTTAACCTTCCAAATTCAGCTCTTATGATTCTAATCCATTTCATGTAATCTTCTTCCATTCTTCTTCCTTCTTCCATGAACCCATTTTAAATATGAGATTGCTTAATTCAGTTCTGAATTCTTCAAGTGTATTATTGATAGAGCTTTCAATGGATTCAAAACTGGATGAAATCAATTCAAGTATGGATTGAAGGTCAGGCTGTGTTGTATTGGTTGCACTTTTGGAGATTTCAAGAACATTCACTCTACTGCGCAAATCATTTATTTGCTCTCCAAATTGATTTAGCCTAGTCTCTACTGACTGGAAAAACTCACCAAATATGTTAGTCATAGTGTAGGTAAGTGAGTCAGTTAGAGTACTCAATTGCTATGAAATAAAGTCCTACAAAACTGATGTATCAATAGTAGGTGCAAGAGCAGCAGTGTCAGGTAAAGGAGCATCAGAAGTTGGCGAAATAGATGAGTCTGGCTATTTCTATGGCTCAGGAATATGAATTAAGGTGTCCTCACCAGTCTGCATCTCACCTTCTTCTTCTTGTTCTTCAATATCAGCTGGAGTATCAGATTTCTTCCTCTTGGTGCCTTTAGAAAGTAGATATCCCATTCTTTGTAAAGTTTTGGCTGTGTATGTATCAGTATGAAGGATCGATCTGCTATCTTCTCTAGATAAATCTACATGTGCAGCTTGGAAGAACAATGTCAAAATCATTCCATGTGGCAGACAAGCTTTTACTTTTCTAATTGCTTCCTTCATTTGAGATAACAATATTGCAGGAAGATTAATCTTGTCTCCATGAATCACCAGCTCCATAAAGCATAAATCCTTCTCACTAACCCAGTTGAACCGTCCCATCCTAGGTAGGAAAATTCGACTAATGAAGCTATGAAGGAGTCTCATTTCCACTGATAGGGAGCTAGCTTTTAGAATGCCAATCTCATTCACATGTTCCTGTTCCAAAACTGTTTGAAGTGCCTTTGTCTTGTCTTTTAGAACTAAGTGTTCAATTCCTTCAAAAGGCATTTCCAACATGTTGCTAAGACTTTCTACAGAAATTATAATTCTTTTTCCTTTGACTACTGATTCAATATGCTGCCTTCCAAGTCTCAAATTTTCATAAAATTCTCTGACTAGGTTGGGATAAATAAGAAAATTCAAGGAACACATGTAATTCCAACCTTGGTTTTCAATCAGATCTCCAACAATCAACCCTATTTCCTTGAGAAATTCAAACATAATCTGTCTACCTATCATGATGGGTCACATTGCCAAGGATATTTGCTGACGAGGAGAAGGTGGGCTCGGTTCTTTAATAGGTTGAGCCAGAATCCATGAGGAGCTCTCTTCCCAAAATTTGGAGCGCCTTTCTTGCAGTGCTTGCTTAGTTTCTCGATGAGGTCTTTTCCCAACAGCTTTTCGAGGAGCCATTCCCGCAAAGACACAGTGATCCAAAGAGAATTGGAGGGAAAGGATGTTTGGAAAAGATGTTTCAGAGGGAAGGAATGAAGAGCCGAAAAAGAAAATGCAATAAAAAACCCCATGGCTAGACTTAAGAAAGAGTCGGCCCGACATCCGAGCCGGCTCGACCAACATGACTTTTGCTCGAGTTGGCTCAAGCAGAGGGAGCACAAAAAATAAGTTGAAGCCTTACTCAAAAAAAAAAAATTTAGAGGAACATCAAAATAAAAGTAAAATGTGGAGGATATCTAGATAATGTTTCCTTAAGTTTGAGGAAAACTAGGTTGAGTTTTCTAAAAAGGGTTACACAAACCTAGTTCACATATAATCATTGCAAACCTATCATAATTCAAGGGTTTAGTAAAAATATCAGCAAGTTGGTTTTCAGTTGGCACAAATTCAAGTACAAAAGCATTGTTCAAAATATGATCTCTTATAAAGTGGTGCCTAATTTCAATGTGCTTGGTTCTTGAATGCTGAACATGATTCTTGGTTAAATTTATAGCACTTGTGTTATTGCATTTCAATGGAATTTTAGATTGTGTAACACCAAAATCTTCTAGCTATTGTTTAATCCAAAGCACTTGAGCACAACAACTACCAGCAGCAATGTACTCTGCCTCAGCAGTGGACATGCTACAGAGTTTTGTTTCTTACAGTTCCATGTGATTAAATTCAACCCTAGAACTTAGCTTGTTCCACTAGTGCTCTTTCTATCAATTTTACATCCAACATAGTCAGTGTTGGCATGGAGTCCCTGAATCGGCCAGTCAGAGCCGCTGCATTGCAAGACCGCTCCCTAGTTCACCTGCAAAACAGATCCCTTGCCGGAGTTGTTCTGGCGGGGGACACTCTGATGCCTAAGTTAGTGGCAGATCCTAGCCATAGAATGGGAAAGGGCATCGAGAGTATGAGAGAAAGAGCTCTTAGAATATGTGTAAGCGTATGTGTGCGTACCTCTCGAGCCATCCTTCTTACCATTATTTAAAAGAAGGCCTCTGTTCTATGGCCCGCTCTTTTTCCGGTGATCATAGGGAGTCAATTTCTCCTATGATTTGCGATCGTGGGTTGTCACTAAGCAGTTCTAGCCAGATCGGAGGCATAGCAGCTAGAGTTGCGCACCATGATCGTGGCATGGAGAATGTTGTTTGTAACCGTTGGTTACAGTTGCCTACTTGGACCAGATTGTGGTCAAATCTTCGAGTTTCCCCTCGCGTGGGCTGAAGACTTGGTATTTCCCCCGGGACTGGAGATCAGGTCTACGGTAGGGATCGAAGAGCATGTCTTTGGAAGTTGATTAGAAATCTGGTCTCTGGTCAAGGTCGAAGACTTATCCGTAGGACTAGCCTTTGGATGTTGTAGTCTGGTGAGAAGCAGTGAGCTGCCTGCAGTTGGCCTGGCCTTTTTCCTGGTCCGAAGTTCATGGTTTGGAGAAAAGGGCTTCGTCCAGTTGAGCCAACGTTCGGTTCATAACTGAATCGGGATATCCCAACAGTTGCCCCCTACTCTCAGTTTTTGAAGCGGAGATTTGCCTCAAGAAGTGAGAGTATTAGTGCTTTGTCATTTTCCTCTCCGGAGACAGTGTAGTGGATGATTACGGGATCTCTGATTGGACTATCCATCATGATCTGGGAATTAGATGGTGGACAGCTATCACTCCCAAGTTGGGGAAGAGGGGAAAAGTGGGTGGCCCTGAGGCCATCTTTCCTTTTCCCATTGCATGATGGTTAAGCCAATCTGTTGGTTGAGATTTGGATGGTTGTGACGGCTTTCCCCCGTCTGTTGGATGATGGGTGCGCCTCATCCTGGCGGTTAGTTGAAGGCAGGTTACCTCCCAAGGTAACCTTGGATCAAATCAACCCTGGCAGGGCTTCAGAGACCCTTGCTTTTCTTTTAGGAAAGGGCGAAGGTCCGGCTAAGGAAGCTTCTTCTTCCTCGTCTCATCCTCCGTCCAACTTGTTCTGGACTACCAGTCTATTTCGCAGGTAGAATATTCCTTATGCTCTCTTGCTTCATTCTTTTGTCATGGAAGAAATCGTAGAGAGTCAAGGGGAACAGGTTGGGCCCTCAGGGGCCGGTGACATAGTAGGTCCGGAGTCGATTCCCAGCTCAGTTTCTTAGGGTAAGGCGGCCGTTCTCTGGGAACGCTATCGCATTCCCGAGGAGTTCCCCTTTGTTCTCCCTGCACTCGAAGAATGAGTGAACGAACCTTCCCCCGGGTGTCTAGCCATGTATGAAGATCATCTGAAAGCTGGTCTTCGATTTCCCCTGCACCCCTTCTTTATCAAGATCTTCCGCTTGTACGAAGTGGTGCTGGTGCAGTTGACCCCGAACAGCATCCGGAACATCTGCGGTTCCTAGTCAAGTACAGCATCGCAAACGTAGAACCTAGGACCAATTTCTTCATGGCCCTCTTCATTCTCAAGAGGGATTTCCACAGTAATGGATGGTGGGTGATTGGCCTTAGATCAGGCCGCAAGGTCATCAAGGACATGCCCAGTGCCATCCACGGGTGGAAACCCATCTTCGAGTTTGTGTTGTCTTTTGATCCATGGGGCTTCGACACTGTGTGGATGAAGCCTCATCTAACCACCAATGATGGGAAGAAGGTCTTGGTGGCCGATCAGTCAGACAATGATCTCTTGGTCAACTTCGAAGTTGCCCCCATCCGGGAACTGTTAGAGGAGAGAAATCTCCATCGGACGAGAATTAGCAGATTCCCCTCATTAGGTATAGCAATGAAAATTTCTGCTCTCCTTTCCCGATTTCACTGTGGCTCAGTTAATTGAAGTGGACTCTTTTGCTTGTAGGTGGCGGGATGAGGCCTGGTGTGAGCTGGCTCCGTCAGACTTCGGAGAAGAGGGTAGCGCAGGCCCCTCTCCTCAGGTCTGCAGTTCGAAAAAGGGCTCGAAGGGATGGCCCCGAGGGGGATCAAAGTACTTCGTCTTCCCGGGGCACCTCAGGGGAAGACGCAGCAGCCGCGGAGAGGGCTTCGTCGAGACCCTGCCCAGTCGAAACTCCTCCAACGGCTACCTCCCCAGCTTGCACAACGGGGAGTCCACCTCAGGGAGTGAATGTTCCACCATTTTGCACCCCTGCAGTTGATATGGGCAAAGCAAGGCAAGTTGAGGGGGAGTTCACTCGCAAGGCTTCTTCAGCTGAAGGCCGTTCGACGAACTCCTCGGAGCTTTCACCTACGGGGGGACTTTTGGTCCCGGTCGTAGCCAGGCAGGCATTGAAGGGTATGTTGCTGCCTCATGACTTGGTAGTTCTTTGGAATCAGAACCTTCCCATGCTGTCCGATTATGCCTTCTCTACCCTGCAACAGGTATGATCTTGCTGTTCCCTTTATCCTGAGAGTTGTTCGATCCATGACCCCTCACTTTTGATGCAGTTGGTCTACGACCTTACCTTCATGGAGGAGGGCCTGGGGAACGTCGACAACCTCATCCATGGCCTCAAGAAGGAGCTTCATACTGCCAAAGCTGCAAAGAAAGTTGCCGAAGAGCTGAGGCAGTCTATGGAGGAACGCCTTGTCCAGGTGAACAATGAAGTTCACAAACTGAAGGGCGAACTGAAAAGTGCCCATCTGATAATGGCGGGATAGGAGGCAGGGTGGAAAAGGAGCAGGAAACAAGTCGACTCCCTGGAGCAGGCTACCAGGGAGGATAAGGAGAAGATAGAATGCCTGACTAAGGTGGTGGAGGAGGCTTCTAGGAGGGCCGAAGAGGCAATCCTGGAGTCTGAAGCCACCAAGACGGAGTCCGTGTCTTTGAGGAAGTGGGTAGATGATGCTATGACAGACATCAGAGTGTCTTCACAATTTTAGGTGGAGATCAATGAAGCATCTTTGGATGGCTACCAGCACAGCTTTAACGACGGACTCTCCAGGGTAAAGGAGGCCTTCCCTCAACTCGACCTTTCCGATATTCCTCCCTTCGATATAGCTGGAGAAGAAGAAGAGGAAGTGGGGGAGGCCGAAGCCGTAGTAAAGGCTAAGGAGGTGCCATGTCCCGATAAGGAGGCCGCTACCTCAGTCAAAAATCCGGAGGTGACCCCAATTTCGATTCCAGTCCAGGAAGAATCTCAGGCTGGAGGAGTCCAAGCCTAAGGTTCTCCGGTCCCGGCCCAGATTGACGAGGTCCTCTCAAAACAGGCTGAGAAGTTGCTTCAGTGCTGTGGTGTAGATCTCCTCCTGATGTTGAGTGACTTGAGTCACTTTGGATGTATTTTTTTTCTTCCTCCTTTGTATCATCAATGAATTTTGTATGATAATTTCTCCAGATTTTGAAATGAGTTCTCCATTCTTTGCATATGCAATGTTATGCTTCATATGTAGCTTGAACTGGTTTTACCATTCTTTCTTATGCTTAGTCGAACAGTCGTGGTCGAAGGCCATTTAGTTGATAGTTGACGAAGATGAACTTTGGAACGGACCAGAACTCCATTACCGAAGGCAGTCTATGGTTGGTCAGGCCGGTATCACCTTCCTTTTGATATTAAATGTATCCGTTGGGGCGGACAAGCATCATCTCCCCGTCAACCGGTGATTAGGGAGATTTGATTGTGATCTTTGTTGTCCACGTGTCACGTCGATATTTGTACAGTCATGATTTCTTGTGCCTTGTGAGCTGCCAGGTCTCCTTTTTCCAAAATGAAGCCATTAATGTTGCCGTCGCACGATGAGAATTTCTCTGGATTCGAAGCGATGGCAGTTGTTGTCCTGGGGACGGCTTCCGAGTGACCTTCTAGTTCTCGAAGCATCGTTCAGACACATGGCGCTCTCTGATGCGGCTAGGAAGGACGTGGAGCACGCATCCTCGCAGTCGATCGTGGGTGCAGGGTCTCTATAAATAGGACCATGCCTTCTACTGTCAAGGACCATCATTTTCGTAGACTCCTTCCTTCCATTAGAAATGAGGTTCAGCACTTCTGAACTCCACTGAGCCGCAAAAAGAAGGGCCGTTGATCCAAAAAGGAAGAGAAGTCCAGAGTCCTTCGGGTCGGGTGACGACGATGAGGAGCCTCTCGTGGACCATCTTGAAAAGAGAGTTCGCTTGTTGGAGGCCCAACTGAGGGAGGCTCAGGCCCAGGAGGGAGGCGGTGAATGCCATCTCAGACTTCAGGACTTCTGCTGCCTTTAAGGATGAAGTCACCTAGGCGGCTCTGGACTCCTTCCACTAGGGTTCTGGGAATGTAGGAGGAAGGCCTTCAAGTTTTATAACTTGAAGGGCCTGGACAATATCAAGCCCTCCATTCCCTTTCCCGGACATGAATTTGACTCCGACTCCGATGAGGGGTCAGATTTTGGTTCGGACGGGAACCCCGGGGGCCCCTCGTCATCCCTCCAGATCTCTCCCCATCGGTACGGGAAAAACCCAGTGGGGAGTTATTGAAAATTTTCCACATCTTTTCGATGCTACTCCTTTTTTTTTTTTGTATCTCTCTTTATGAGAGTTTCTTTTTCTTTTCTTGTTCTCTCTTTATAAGAGTTTTTCCTTTCTTTTTTCTTTCTTTTTATAAAAAATTGAAAAAAGGAATGAAGTATCTTTCTGTTACCTCTTCCCATGCATCTTTTGCGATATGTTGCATCATGCTTTGTCTGAAATGTAGACTTCGCAGACCATTTTCGGTCTAAAGGGAAGAGATAAGGTCAGTTGGACCGTTCTTGGAATGTCTGTTGTCGACCGAAAGGATGATAGTGGTCCTTTTAAGCATGTTTTTGGATTTACCGTAGGGTAGGGTGTTTACACCATCTCTGTGCACTTTTGTCGTGATTTAGGTAGGTTGTTCAGGCCTGCCTCGGCGCATCTTTAGATTCACCATAGGGTAGGTTACGAGAACCATCCCTGCGCCTTTGATCTTTTTGGTGGCCTGGTTAGGTCATCCATTGCGCTCGTCGGGCATACCGATATGGTGAGTTGATCATACTCTCCTTTATGCAGTTGACCAATTTTTCAGATCGAGTCACTCAGGCTGTTGTCATTCAGTCGATTCAACTAGCCGTTCTGAGTTGAGTAGGGTTGAGTAGCTTTGCACAGGAATTTTAGGAACTCATTTATTGATAGTCCTTGCGAAGGTTTTGTACATTCCATGGCCAGGATAAGGTCTTCCCCTCCAGGGTCTTGAGTCGATATGTTCCTGGTTGAATGACTTCTTCGACTTGATATGGGCCTTCCCAGTTGGAAGAGAGTTTACCCTGTTCCGTTGGCCTGGATACCTCCGTCCTTCGCAATACCATGTCCCTCGTGCGGAATGTTTGCTCTTTCACCCTTGAGTTGTAGTACTTGGTGACCTTTTGCTGGTATGCCGCCATCCTTATCTGGGCCTGGATCCTGGTGCTTGATAGCAAGTCCAGATCAATCCTTCTTCGATCGGAGTTCTCAGGCTCTTCATAGTTGTCAATTCTCAGAAAATGTAGGGAGACTTCAATAGGTAGCACGGCTTCGGTACCGTATGCCAGGTTGAATGGAGACTCGCCGGTGGCCGTTCTCGGGGTAGTTCGGTATGCCCAAAGAATGGAGGTCAGTTCTTCAGCCCAAAGCCCTTTGGCGGCATTCAATCTTGTCTTCAGACCATGGAGGATGTTTCAGTTAGTGACTTCGGCTTCTCCGTTGGACAGTGGATGAGCAACGGATGTCAGCCGATGCTGGATGTGAACCCGAGTGCAGAAGTCCTTGAACTTCAGATTGTTGAACTGTCTCTCGTTGTCCGTGATAATGATATGTGGGATGCTGAACCTGAATATGATGGAATTTTTTACAAAATTTTTCACCTTGCCTTCTGTGATTTGGGCCAGCAGTTCGGCTTCTACCCAGTTCGTGAAGTAGTCGATGGCCACTAGGAGAAACTTTTTTTGCCCTGATGCTGGTGGAAATGGGCCAAGAATGTCCATTCCCCACTGGGCAAAAGGCCATGGGGTTGCCAATTGAGTCAGGTGACTCGCAGGCTATCTCTGTACATTGACATACCTCTAGCACTGGTCGCACTTTCGCACGAAATCAACCGAGTCCTTTTGGATGGAGGGCCAGTAATACCCCTGTCAAATGATGTTGTATGCCAGAGATCTGCCTCCCAAGTGATCACCGCATATGCCCTCGTGGACCTCTCTCAGAGCATAATCTGCATCTATGGGTCCTAAGCATTTTAGCAGTGGCTGAGAGAACAATCTCTTGTTGAGGGTTCCATCTAAGATGACATACTGAGATGCCATCCAGCAGATCTTCTTGGCCTCGGCTTTATCTTCTAGTAGCTCTCCCTCATTCAGGAACTTGATGATGGGATCCATCCAACTTTGTTCAGCATCGATCTGGCATACCTCTGCAGCCTCTTCGGCTATGCTTGGAGCTTCAAAATGTTCAACAAAGGTGCGCCCGAGAGATTCCGGTGCCCTAGTTTCCAGTCGAGACAGTGCATCCGCCCGGGTGTTCTCTGATCATGGAACATGAATGACCTCAAAATGTTCCAATTGGAAGGATAAAGCCCGTACCTTCTCCAGGTATTGCACCATGGTTGGATCCTTTGCAGCATATTCTCCGTTAACTTGATTCACAACCAATTTGGAGTCTGAGAAGGCTTGAAGTCGCTGGACTCCCAGATCCTTGGTGATCCGAAGTCCGGTGAGCAAGGCCTCATATTCGGCCTTGTTATTAGAGACATGGAAGGAGAACCGGAGTGCGTACTCTATGGTGTGGCCATCAAGTTCGGCCAACATGAGTCCAGCCCCGCATCCAGTAGCATTGGAAGCTCCGCCCATATGAAGCACCCCGGACTTCGTCTCCTTCAGAACTTCATCTTCTACTGAAGATGCTTCATCTTTGGACTACCAAGTACACTCAGCCAAAAAATCGGAGAGCACCTGGCCTTCATAGCCATTCGGGGCTGGAAATTGATGTCAAATTCACTTAGCCTTACAGCCCACTTGGCTATCCTTCCAAAGGTGTCCGGAGATCGGAGAATGGCCTTGAGAGGTTGATCGGTTAGCACCACAATAGCGTGGGTATGGAAATATGGCCATAGTCGCTTTGCTGCAATCATCAAAGAGTTGATCAGCTACTACATCCTTGCAAATCACGTCTCGGCATCATGCAGGACCTTGCAGATATAGTAGATTGGCTTATGGGATCCATCTTTATCTCTTCGAACAAGAACTGAACTGATTGCTTCATCTGAAGCAGAGAGATACAGGTAGAGGACCTCGCCTTCTTGTGGCTTGGAGAGCAATGGCGGGGTCTCTAGGTACTTTTTCAGCTCCTCAAAGGCAGTGCGATAATCTTCGGACCATTTAAAGCACTTTGACTTCTGGAGTACCTTGAAGAACGAAAGACATTTCTTGACTGACCGAGAAATGAATCTGCTGAGGAAGGCAATTCTCCCTGTCAACTGCTGGACTTCCTTTTTGCAGGAGGGATGTCGCATATCTTTCAAAGCTTGAATCTTCTTTGGGTTTGTCTCAATCCCTCATTTGGTGATAAGGAAGCCCAAGAACTTGCCCGAAGTGACCCTAAAGGCACACTTTGCTGGGTTTAGCTTTATGCGATAGTGCCTAGAGCACTGAATGATTCCTCCAAGTCGCGGATGTGGTCTTTCCGGAGGAGGCTCTTGACGATCATGTCGTCAACATAAGCCTCCATGTTTCTCCCTAGTTGCTTTTTGAATACCTTGTTGATCAGCCTTTGAAACGTTGTTCCAGTGTTCTTGAGGCCGAACGATATCATCTTGTAGCAGTAGAGACCTTTATCAGTGATGAAAGCCATCTTCTCCTCATCTTGTGGATCCATTCTAATTTGGTTGTAGCTGGAGAAAGCATCCATGAAGCTCAGCAACTGGTGGCCGGCAGTAGCGTTGACCAGCTGATCAATCTTCGGGAGAGGGAAGCTATCTTTTGGGCAAGCCTTGTTGAGGTCTGTATAGTCGATGCAGATCCTCCATTTGCCACTAGCTTTCTTGACCATTACCACATTGGCCAACCACTCGAGGTAGCGGGCCTCTCGGATGAACCCTGCTTTAAGGAGCTTGCCAACTTCTTTGTCCATAGCTTGCTATCTTTCAGGAGCAAAGCTCCTCTTCTTTTGCCATACTGGCTTGTACCTAGGGATAACTTACAGCCGATGAGTGATTACTTCGGCAGGATCCCTGGCATATTTGAAGCTGACCAGGCGAAGATGTCGGTGTTGTCTTTGAGAAAATGGATCAACTCCGTTCTAGTTTCCTCATCAAGCATGCTCTCGATCTGCACAACTCTGGAGGGATCTTCCTCTATCAAAGGTATTGGGACAGTCCTCTCCATGGGCTCACCAAGGTTTATGGTTGCATCCCTCGGATCCAGCTGATCTGGAGTTGTTGGATCATTGAATTGCCTGTTTTCGATCATCAGGCACTGCCGTGCTGTCCTCTGATTTCCTCTAACTTCTTCGACATCGTTCCTGGTGGGGAAGCACACTAAATGGTAGTGAGAGGAGATCACGGATCTGAACTTGTTCAAGGCAGGCCACCCCAGAATAATATTGTATGCTATGGGGATCCGGACCACCGTGAAGTTGATCAGCAGTGTCTTTTGTTGAGGTTCGATGCCAAGGGTTATAGGCAACACTATTTCTCCCTTGGCATAAACTTGGTTGCCCCCAGAACCAGAGAGCGGTAAGGGGGATCTTCGTAGTTGATGTCTAGGCAAACACATTTTAGAGAATGTATCGTACATCAAGATATCAGTCAAACTTTCATTATCAACAAGGATTCACTGTACATCATAATTGGCCACTACAGTCGAGATTACAAGGGGATCATCATGTGGGAGCCGAACTCCGGCGAGGTCATCGTCGGAGAAGAGGATAGAGTTGTTGTCTTTAAGTCACTTTGGAGCATCATCCTCATCCCTTCTCCAGTCGGTGGGTCGGTGTATCTCCCTACACCTCCGTTGGTGGGCCTTTGATTTGGCAATTCGGCCTCTTCGACAGGTGGCTTGGGAACAGTTGCTTCCGACCGAGGTCCTTGACGATCGATGTACAACCCCAAGTACCCTCTCTTGATGAGATCCTCAATCGCATCCTTCAATTGGATGCACTCTTCTGTGTTGTGGCCATGGTCCTGGTGGAATCGGTAGTATTTGTTCCTATTCCTTACGGAAGAGGAGGCCTTCATGGGACGAGGCCATTGGAGATAGTTCTCCTTCTCTATCTCCATGAGGATCTTCTCTCGAGGGAGATTAAGGGGGGTGTAGGAGTCGAATCTTCCTCCCGAAGTTCTAGGCCTGGGAAGACTTCTTCAGCGGTCTGTATATTTGCCGCCATTGTTATTGGAAGTTTAGGGACCTTGTCCCCTGTTATTCTTCTTTTTCGAATGGGGTTTCCCTTCGATCAGTCATCAATTTGTCGCCTGCTCTTCAGCATCGGCATATTTCTGAGCCCTTGACAAGAGCTCAGCGTAGCTTTTAGGAAACTTCTTATCCAGGATAAATGTAAGCTTGGAGGTACGAAACCCCTTCTTCAATGCAAACATGGCCACGTGCTCGTTGAGATCGGGGATCTCAAGCATGGCCGCATTAAACCTGGAGATGTAATCTCGCAAGCTTTCTCCTTCGTTCTGGTGAAGGAGGAATAGTGTGTCCGTATTCTGTGGAGTCTTGCGGCAGGTCTTGAAATGCAAGACAAACAATTTTTCTAACTAGAAAAAAGAATCGATGGTACCTGGGCGCAGGCTCGAGTACCACATCCGAGCGGACTTCTTCAAGGTAGCCATGAATGTGAGGCAGTACATCACATCCAAAGCTCCTTGGATCATCATATGGGCCTTGAAGCTGCCTAAATGGTCGAGGGGGTCGAAGGTGCCGTCGTAGGATTCCATCTGGGAAACCCTGAAGTGCTGAGGAATGACTTCGGCCATGATACGATCGGTGTATGGTGGGCATAAATCACCCACAATCAAGTCATCCGGATCCTTCAGATCCCGCATTCTCTGTTCTCATGCCTTCGCCATCTCTGATTTGATGGCTCTGAATCTCCCATCGTAATCGAGAGTCTGCTTCGGTGCTCTCTCCATAAAAGTGGAGTCTTCGGAGGAGGATGAGGGAGCTTGCCTAAGTCTTTTCCCTTTTTGTTGGGAATTGGCGAACCTAGGCAAACTCAAAGTTCGGCCTTCGGGAGAGGGTCGAGAATGGGGGGAGGGATGCATGGAGTCCTACCATGGGGCTCTCTTCCTTCGAGACTGAGAGCTATGTCTGGAGGGGGTCGGTGAATTTCCTACTGGAAAGGCTCTACTCTGGAAGTCCTGAACCATGGCCATGAGGTTGGTGACCTGGTCCACAAGGGTTTCGAATTGCTATAGTCCCACAACAACCATGGGAGGTGGGACATCGTTCTCTCCCGGGGGTGCACCCCCTTCGGACGGAGCATGACTTCAGCTTGTAGAAGCCACTTGAGTCTTTCCTCTCGCCATCAAGAACTTCTTACATCCCCTTGGTCTAGGAGAGAGCCTAAAGAGTGCTGGCCCCCCTTCCTGGCATGCCAATCTGTTGGCATGGAGTCCCTGAATCGGTCGGTCAAAGTCGCTGCACTGCAGGACCGCTCCCTGGTTAACTTGCAAAACAGATCCCTTGCCGAAGTTGTTCCGGCGGGGGACACTCCGATGCCTAAGTTAGTGACGGATCCCAGCCACAGAATGGGAAAGGGCATCGAGAGTATAAGAGAAAGAGCTCTTAGAATATGTGTGAGCGTATGTGTGCGTACCTCTCGAGCCATCCTTCTTACCATTATTTAAAAGAAGGCCTCCGGCCTATGGCCTGCTCTTTTTTCGGTGATCTTGGGGAGTCAATTTCTTCCATGATTGGCGATCGTGGGTTGTCACTAAGCGGTTCTGGCCAGATAGGAGGCGTGGCAGCAAGAGTTGCGTGCCATGATCGTGGCATGGAGAATGTTGATTGCAACCGTTGGTTACAGTTGCCTACTTGGACCAGATTGTGGTCCAATCTTCGGGTTTCCCCTCGCGCGGACCGAAGACTTGGTATTTCCCCCGGGGCCGGAGATCGGGTCTACGACAGGGACCGAAGAGCATGTCTTCAGAAGTTGATGAAAAACCTGGTCTTCGGTCAAGGTCGAAGAGTTATCCGTAGGACTGGCCTTTGGATGTTGTAGTCCGATGAGAAGCAGTGAGCTGCCTGCCATTAGCCTGGCCTTTTTCTTGGTCCAAAGTCCATGGTCCGGAGAAAAGGGCTTCGTCCAATTGAGCCAGAGTTCGGTTCGTAGTTGAACCGGGATATCCCAACAGCCATCATCCAAAAAACTAATTAAATTTAATGAAGATTCTTTAGAATACCAAAGATCTAAATTACTTGTACCTCTAAGATATTTGATAATTTTTTTAACAGCAAGCATGTGTGATTTCTTAGGATTTGATTGAAAATGAGCACACATACATACACTATACAAGATATCAGGTCTACTGGCAGTAAGATATAACAACGATCCAATTATACCTTGATAGAGCTTTTGATCGATGTTACAACCATCTTCGTCTTTGTCTAGTCTGTAGGTAGGGCTCATTGGTGTGCTAACCTTTTTGCTTGTCTCCATGCCAAACTTCTTGATTATTTCATTGATGTACTTTGCTTGGCTTATGAAGATCCCTTCCTTTGTTTATTTTACTTGTAATCCAAGGAAGTAGTTGAGTTCACCCATAAGGCTCATTTCAAACTTGCCCTGCATAAACTCAGCAAATTCTCCATAAAGGTTTTCCTTAGTTGCACCAAATATGATATCATCAACGTAAATTTGTACAACTAATATGTCATTCCCTTTTTCTTAATGAAAAGAGTTTAATCAACATTTCCTCTTTTAAAATCATTTACAAGCAAAAATTTGCTAAGTCTATCATAGCAGGCCCTATATGATTGTTTAACCATATTAAGCTTTATTTAATTTAAACACATGATTTGGAAAAACATGATTTTCAAAACCTGGTGGCTGTTCTACAAAAACTTGTTCAGAAATGAATCCATTTAGAAAAGCACTTTTGTCATCCATTTGTAATAGTTTAAAATTCATGTAGCAAGCAAATGTAAGAAGTAATCTAATGGCCTCAAGTCTTGCTACAGGTGTATAAGTTTCATCAAAATCTATTCCCTCTTCCTGGTTGTACCCTTTAGCTATCAACCTTGCTTTATTTCTTATAACCTTACCATTTTCATCTAATTTGTTCCTATATACCTATTTGGTTCCTATGATGGGATGGTCTAGAGGTCTACTAACAAGAGTCCAAATATTATTCCTTTCAAATTGGTTTAATTCTTCATACATGGCCATCATCCAGTTTGGATCAATTTTAGCTTCTTCTAAACTATGTGGTTCAATTTATGAAACAAAGGCTAGGTAGTCATGTGCATCTCTATGTGCAGACCTAGTCCTAACACCATGAGAAGGATCACCAATAATTAGATCTTTAGGATGTGAAGTTACATGCCTCCATTCCTTTGGTAAATCAGTATGATCCTTACTTACCACTTCATTTCCATCTTGTGTTGGCTTGTCTTGTATGCTTAGATCTTCCATCTCCTTCTAGAGTGTACCTACATCATTATCTACACACTCATCTTTTCTAGATTGTGAGGGGTTAGCTTCATCAAAAACAACATGAATTGACTCTTCTACACTAGGAGTCCTTTTATTAAATACTCTATACGCTTTGTTGTGCAATGAATAACCAAGGAATATGGATTCATCAGATTTTGCTTCAAATTTTTTAGGTTATCTTTACCATTATTCAACACAAAGCATTTACACCCAAATACATGAAAATAGTTAATATTAGGTTTTCTACCATTCCAAAGCTCATAGGGGGTTTTCTTTGAAATTGTGTGTATTAAAACATGTTTCAAAATTTAACAGGCAGTGTTCACTGCTTCTGCCCAAAAGTATCTTGGAAGATTGCCTTCATATAACATAGCTCGGGCTATTTCTTCCAAAGTCCTATTCTTTCTCTTTACAATACCATTTTCTTATGGTGTACTAGGAGTGGAGAAGTTGTGATCAATGTCGTGCTCAGTGCAATATTTATCAAAAAATTGCTTTTGAAATTTAGTCCCGTGATCACTTCTTATAGCAATAATAGAAAGATTTTTCTCATTTGAAATCTTTTTATGAAATTTTTGAAATACATTGAAGGTTTTATCTTTATTTGTGATAAATAATACCCATGTGAATTTAGAAAAGTCATCTACAATCACAAGGCCATATTTCATACCACCTAGACTTGTGGTCCTAGTTAGTCCAAATAAGTCCATGTGAAGTTGCTCAAGGGGTCTAGTAGTTGAAATTATATTTTTCGATTTAAAACTCCCCTTAGTTTGTTTGCCTAATTGACAAGCATCACGTACATAATCAAGATCTACTTTTAATGTGGCAAACCTCTAACTAGATTCTTTGAAATTAATTTAGCAATTATATGCATGCTAGCATGACCTAATCATCTATGCCAATGTAAACAAGACTCCTTGGTCTTAGCATTCATTGCTACTAAACTGGAACTACTAGTCATAGCCAGATCATTTAGATCTACCACATTGATATTTCAAAGTCTATGACCAATGAATTTATTGCTAGAATCAAGAGAGTTAGTTATAATACACATAGATGATTCAAAGACAACCTTGAAGCCTTTATCACAAAGTTAACTAATACTTAACAGATTATGCTTCAATTTGTCTACTAGCAATACATCTTTAATAAACGTACAGGGGTTTATCTTGATCTGAACAATTCTGATTATTTTTTCCTTGCCATTATTATCGAAAGTAACCGATCCTCCTTCTTTCATTTGTATGGTGATAAATTGGTCCTTATCACCGGTCATATGCCTTGAACAGTCACTGTCTAGATACAATTATTTCTTAGCATTCAGTGCTGCAAGACAATCCTGCAAAATAATCAAGGAGTGATTTTAGGTACCTAAGCTAACTTGGGTCCTTTCGGGTTAGCAAAATTGGTTCCTTTTGGAACCCAAACAGTTCTAAATTTCAATGCACCAATCTTAGAATTTTTCAAAGAGTTGCATTGGTGAACTTTATGCCCAAATTTATGACATGCATAGCAAACAATTTTGTCATTTTTGAATGATGCATGCTTTGAAGCTTTAACAGATGCAGAAATAGATATGTTTGGCTTGAAAGATTTTTGAATAGAAATTTTAGGAATGTACTTTAAGCCTTTTGAAACAAAATTTGATGAAAATGAATCAAAAGCTTTTTGAGATTTAGTGTTTGAAGCTGAAGCTTTTGAGGATACAAATTTTTTTGCTGAGATTCCTTTGGCATTTTTAGCATTGAATCCAATTCCAGCTTTGATGTTTGAATCTCTTTGTTCTTTCAGAATTAGCTCAAGCTTATTAGAACTCAAAATAAATTTTTCTTTTTTAAATCATTATTTTCGACAACTAAAGCTTTGTTTGTCTCAGTTAAAAAAATATTTTTAGTTTTCAAAGCAATAACATTATCAAAAAAGACATTTAGTTCTTTTTCAAAATAATATTCTTTTCTGAAATTTCATCCTTGTCTTTTAGCAATAAATCATTTTGTTTCTTCAAGGATTTAATTTTAACCCCAGCTTTCTTGAATTCAGCAAGCAAATCATGAAAAGCAGAAGTCAATTCATCATAAGTAAATTTAGTTTGAAGCTCAGGGGATGATACCTCATTCTCAAGACCCATTAAATAGAAGTTCGCAGTTTTTGTCATCTCTTCTTCTTCAGTAGATGTGGATGCTTCGCTGTCGCTCCACGTCGCTACCATAGCTCTCTTTTTCTTTTTCTTAATGCTCTTTTTTAGCAAAGGATAGTCTAGTCGAATATGCCCTGGTTTTTTGCATTTGTAGCACACCAGCACTTCTTTTTCCTTCTCTTTATCTTTGTCCCTTTCTTTGCTGTATTCTTTGTTCTTGTGAAATTTTCTATAGTTTCTTCCTTTCCTTCTTCCAAAGAACCTTTTGAATCTTTTAATGACCATAGCAATATCTTCATCTTTCATGTCATTTTCAGTGGAGGAACAGTCATCATCATCCTTTCTAGAATCCACTATAGCTTTGAAGGTGATAGATTTTTTCTTCTTTTGATCATCCTCAGTTCTATACTGCATGGTCAATTCATGAGTGATGAGAGATCCTAGCAGTTCATCCTGCAATAAAGCATTCAGATCTTTTGCTTCCTGGATGGTGGTCACTTTTGGAACCTATTTATTCGAAAAAGATCTTAAAATCTTCTGTACAAGGTCAGCATTGGAATATACCCTGCCAAGACTTTTTAAGCCATTAATAATATCAGTGAAGTGTGAAAACATGGCAGAGATTATTTCATTTGGTTCCATTTTAAATAACTCGTAACTATGTACAAGAAGATTAATTTTTGAAGACTTCACTTGGGAAGTTCTTTCATGGGTCACCTCAAGTTTATCCCAAATTTCGTTTGTAGAAGAACAAATGAAAATTCAATTAAACTCATTGTTGTCCAAAGCACAATATAGCAAATTTATTACTTTGGCATTTAATTCACACATTTTCATGTTGTGTTCATCACAATCTTCTAAAGGTTTTGGAATGTCCACTCCATCAATTTTAACCATGGGGATATATAGACCCTTCAGAATGACATTCCACAATAGAAAATCAACTGCTTGAATATAAATTTTCATCCTAGCTTTCCAGTATGCATAATTGGTGCCTGTGAAGAGTGGAGATCTATTGGTTGATTGGCCTTTGGCCAAGGATGTACTCATTGGATGAGCCATCAATCTTTACTCTAATGTAATTAGAGACACTACTCTGATACCAGTTATTGCCTAGGTGGCTACCCAAGAGGGGGGTGAATTGGTATTTTAAAACAATAATAACTATTGCTGCAGATATACGCTTTTAGAATTTAACTTCTCTTAGTGAAAGGTGCTGTGATTATGAATGTAAAGCACAAGCTAAAAGGAAAGAGAAAGACAACAATACAAACACCAAAGATTATAGTGGTTCGGAGTAAACTAGCTCCTTCGTCCACTATCCAAGATATCACTTGGGATTTTCACTATATTCACACCAGAATTCAATAGGATTGTTTTACAGGCTCACAATCCAAACCTACACTAGGTTTTAAATAGAATCACCTAGAACCCAAATCCCTTTGGTTTTAAATGGGAGCACCAAAGAAACCCAACTCTTGGTTTTAACATAGGATCACCAAGAACATAACTTGGTTTTACCAGGATCACCAAGAACCCAACACTTGGTTTTTTAATGAAGGCTTACCAAGAACCTATTTGATTTTTCAACCGGGCTCACCAATAAAGAAGCTCTGGCAAATTTTCTTCCTTTGCTGTGTGCATCGTGGGGTGTGAGGCCCTTGATGGGTGACTAATATGCATGCAATTCTTTTGTATGTTTTATATGTGGGTTGAGTGATTAATTCCCAAATTTTAGATTAAAATAAGTTGTAGGGAGTTTTATATGAATTTTAGAAGATCAGCATGCAGATTAGGACCTAGAAAAGTAGAAAAGAAGGATCACCGGGGCTGAGAAGCCTCGGTCAGGGCAAGTTCTCCTATAATAAAACTACTGGAGGTAGAGGGGGTGTACCTGACAACATCTGTGAAGATCTCAGCAAAGGGGTCTCTCGTTCCTCGACAGATGCGGCCTGGAAAACTGAGCCAAAGACCCGCTGATACCTGGCTTTCTGCTTGGTGATCCGATTGAGGCTTGGCTGGAGTCGTTGGATTCGTAGGAACTCGGGGACCTGCAAACGACCTGTCAGGGGTTAGAAAACTCATAAAGGAACAAGAAAATAAAGAAAAAATAACAGGGAAAGGCTTCTTTTGGAGTGGGCGTCTAGGCATCTGAGAGGCTTGTTGGTAGCAAGAAGATGATTGCAGCACTGTGAAGAAAAACTCTCACAAACCCCTTTATGCACACAGCAAGGTATCACACAACTCAATAGAAGAACTTAAGGTTTTAATTCATATCAAAAATTAGGTTTCATAAAAGAGGCTAGGTTCCCTTAAATAGACCCTTAACCTTGGGCTCCAAGTAAGGGTACATTAGTCTTTACATAAGAATCCTTTTCCCTCTCAAACCCTAGCTAGAAAATAAGGAAATATTAGGTAGAAAAAATCCCTAAAAATTCTCTTGACTTGGCCAACACTCCAAGGATGCCTAGGGGGCGTGTTGGGCTTCTAGGGGCAGTAAAAGGCCAGCCCAAAGGGGCTCAGGTGCATGGGTTTAGGCCTCTGGAAGCTGGGGTGGCCTGGTAGCCAGGTAGCAGGAATATTCCCTTGTATCTTGCTTCTTAGGGGCTTGGGCTTGGCACCTAGGCTTAATTTCTTTGGGCTAGGATGCAGATGGACCTCTGAAATCATGGATGCCCTTATCTATGAATATACTTTGGCATTTTGAAGGGAATCTGGGCATCTGGAGGGCATCTACAAGAAATCAGGGTTTTTCTGAATTTTCCTCCTGGGGTCTTCAAATCTTCAAGCTGGGTTGGACTTGGGCTATACTTCCATGTCTTCAATCTAGTTGGACTTGGTCTTTACTTGTATGATATAGTCTTGAGTCTTCAGTATGCTTGGACAGGACTCAAAAAAATAAAATTAGCTCAACATGAGCTGACTAGCATTGGACTGAACTAGCTCAACATAAGCTGACTAGTACAGAACTGAAATAACAACTCAAAAGACTCAAACAACAACTAAAAAAGGACTCAGATGGGCTAAGCCCTTATTACAGATGGACTCATAAATTATTGATCAATTCATAGAGGGTTGAAAAGCCTCTATCTTATTCTGGTACCTCCGGTGTCCCCACCAATTAATGATGGGTGACTAATATGCATGCAATTCTTTTTGTATGTTTTATATGTGGGGTTGAGTGATTAATTCCTAAATTTTAGATTAAAATAAGTTATAGAGAGTTTTATATGAATTTTAGAAGATCAGCATAAAGATTAGGACCTAGAAAAGTAGAAAAGAAGGATCGCCGGGGCTGAGAAGCCTCGGTTAGCGCAAGTTCTCCTATAATAAAACTACTAGAGGTAGAGGGGGTGTACCTGACAATGTATGTGAAGATCTCAGCAAAGGGGTCTCTCATTTTTCGATGGATGCGGCCTAGAAAACCGAGCCAAAGACCCACGGATACCCGGCTTTCTACTTGGTGATCCGATTGAGGCTTGGCTGGAGTTGTTGGATTTGTAGGAACTCGGGGACCTGCAAATGACCTGTCAGGGATTAAAAAACTCACAAAGGAACAAGAAAACAAAGCAAAAACAGCAAGGAAAGGCTTCTTTTAGAGTGGGCATCCAGGGATCTGAGAGGCTTGTTGGCAGCAGGAAGATGATTGCAGCACTGGGAAGAAAAACTCTCACAAACCCCTTTATGCACACAGCAGGGTATCACAAAACTCAATAGAAGAACTCAAGGTTTTAATTCATATTAAAAATTAGGTTTCTTACAAGAGGCTAGGGTCCCTTAAATAGACCCTTAACCTTGGGCTCCAAGTAAGGGTACATTAGTCTTTAAATAAGAATCCTTTTTCCTCTCAAACCCTAGCTAAAAAATAAGGAAACATTAGGTAGAAAAAATCCCTAAAAATTCTCTTGACTTGGCCAACACTCCAAGGATGCCTAGGGAGGCGTGTTGGGCTTCTAGGGGCAGCAAAAGGCTGGCCCAAAGGGCTCGAGTTATGGGTTTGGGCCTCTGGAAGCTGGGGTGGCCTGGTAGCCAGGTAGTAGGAATATTTCCTGGAATCTTGCTTCTTAGGGGCTTGGGCTTGGCATCTGGGCTTGATTTCATTGGGCTAGGATGTAGACCTCTGGAATCATGGATGCCCTTATCTATGAATATACTTTGGCATCTGGAAGGGAATCTGGGCATCTGGAGGGCATCTACAAGAAATCAGGGTTTTTCTGAATTTTCCTCCTGGGGTCTTCAAATCTTCAAGCTGGGTTGGACTTGGGCTATACTTCCATGTCTTCAATCTAGTTGGACTTGGTCTTCACTTGTATGATATAGTCTTGAGTCTTCAGTATGCTTGGACAGGACTCAAAAAAATAAAATTATCTCAACATGAGCTGACTAGCATTGGACTGAACTAGCTCAACATAAGCTGACTAGTACAGAACTGAAATAACAACTCAAAAGACTCAAACAACAACTAAAAAAGGACTCAGATGGGCTAAGCCCTTATTACAGATGGACTCATAAATTATTGATCAATTCATAGAGGGTTGAAAAGCCTCTGTCTTATTCTAGTACCTCCGGTGTCCCCACCAGCCCTTTTCCTTTGTTCTTCGGAACACCGCAGGGTATGGGCCCTTTTCTTTTGTTCTTTGGAACATCGTTGGTTGCGAGGCCCTTGTTATCCTACTTATCTAGCCGACAAGAATCCCTAACCATCGTTCCTAACCCTTCCCTTTTCTTTGCTGATTCCTAATTTAAATTTTCTTTGTTGAGAGTTTGCAGGTGATCAGGAATCGAAGTCAGGTATTCTTGCCTTGGAACTGGCATCGTGCAGAAGATCAGAGCCCGGGAACGAGTTCTTGAAACCCTGCCATGATAATTTTGAGAGCCTTGCCAGAGTACTTCAGAGGGATGATTCGGCATTGGTAAACTTTAAACCTCTTCCCTCCTCTTTAATTTTCGAAGAGTTGATAAGTAGACCCTAGTTTCGGTGGTTTCTTAGCCACCAGATCCTGCTTTCCTGGTTATTTTGTTAGGTTTACTTATGTGGGTAGTTAATTAAACAGTTTCCTTTACTGTCTTCTTTGAGTCTCCTTAAAATCTGAAAAAAATAAAAAAATAAAAAAATTATTCTTTGCTAATCTTTGTTAATTATGCTTTAATTATTTATTCTGCATTAGTTTTGGTATCAAAGCAGGTTAAACTAGAGTTTAATCTCTCTTGTGCTGATTTAGTTTCTCTTTAAGTACTTGGATCAGGTGCTTCACCATGGCCATCCAGTCATAGGAAAAAGTATGGTTGTAAGACCCTCACCTCCCATTCAAACAAGATTTCCTATGGCATGTAGGGGTGCCTCTATTAATTGACCCTTGAAGAAGAAAACAAAGAGATAGGCATCTATAGGGTTTATTTTCTGCATCATGTCTATTACAGTATATGGTCTATTATTTTAATTATTTTTGCATGCAAGTAACTTAGAATTGCCTGATTCTTATTTTTCTAGATCTAGCATAATTGATATTATTTTTTGGAATTTTCTCATGAATTATTTCAATCTATAGATTTTCTTCTCATCAGAATACTACCTGTTGCCATTGTTTCCTCCTGGACTGGGATCAGTGGACACGCTGGAGAGCTCCTCGACCGGCCAACCTACAAAAAGTCCCTGGGCACTAGAGGGGCTCCGGCGGGGGACACTCCGATGCTTAAGTTAGAGGAGGGCTGGAGCAATAGAACGGGAGGAAAATCGGAAGGAGAGTATGCAATGGGGAAGAAGAATGTTACCCTTCACGGAGGTCCCCCGGGCACCTTTTATAGGCACGGAGCGCTGCCAAATTCTGTTGGGGAGCAGGCTAGAAAAACTCGAATATGCCCCAAGGAGAACAGGCATGGCGACGAGATCGTGGGTGGTGGCGTGTCGGTGTGTCAGAATAGTGGCCATGCACTGGAGTTTGTTATAACAGAATATTAGAACTGTCGGAGAGGAAAGGTTCCTGGAAACCTCGGGCGATCTCTTCAGTAGTGGATCAGCTAGCTCCTGAGGAACCGATCGTGATGATAAAAAGCACCGTCGCACAGGCAGTGGGGTGCCTATCAGCCCTCAAAGCCCCCGGGTCGGCTCTTTGGGAAAGCTGACCGGGGAGTTGGACTCCGCACGGGGACCAGCCGACCGGATGTCGGGGGCCGGTCTGACCGGGGACTAGCCGAATGGGCGCATCAGTTGCCCCCTTGCTCCTGGGTGTTGAGGGGCCACGTGGCATAAAAGGACAGGAGCATGATCATGTGCACTTGCGGCGGACTTCGGACCAAGGTGTCGGGTCACTTCGAATCCGCCTCAGACGGTGCCTTGGACAGTTGTCAGCCGCTCGTTGGGGTGCAGGTGGGGCAGTTAATGCAAGACCAGCGCCATGATGAGAGCCAAACTGTCCCACGTTGATTCGGGGTGAAGTGGAGCATCGTGCCACGCAGCAACATCTGGCCGGCCGGTGCTACCCTTTGGATTAGTCTAGCATCGCTGATCCGGCATGCACGCGGATCGCGATCCGCGTGAGAGGGTGCTTCAGCCACTTCGATTCTCGCAATGCAGGAGGTTGCGGCCCCCGATGGGATAGCTGAGGGGTGCCCGAGGCGGGCAATGACCTCTCCCCCCTCTCCCCCTCCCTCAAAGGCCTATAAAAGGAGGAGGAGGCAGAGCGAGGGGGCTTTTCCTGCTGCACCTGCCCTTCACAAGATTGAGTCCTCCCTTCCTTCCTTCACGAAAACCGGCACCTAGGAGTCCACCCTAGGTTAGTCCTAGCCATTCCTCTTCTCCTTCTAGCTTCCAATGGCATCCAGTAGTAGGGTTTCGTCCCATAGACCTAGGGACCCAAGGTCGAGCACGGTATCCTCGACCATGAATGGGGAACGGGTCGAAAATCTCAGGGCGGTATTCGGTATCCCGTCCACCCTGCACCTCACTCTTCCAGGCTGAGAGGGGAGGGCAAATAACCCCTTAGGTCTAGAGACCCTTCCGATATACGAGTCCCATCTTAAGGCCGGCCTTAGGTTCCCACTGCATCCCCTGTTTATGGCCATCTTCAACCACTATAGGGTAACCCCGGTGTAGCTGACCCCGAATAGTATTCAGGTGATATGCTGCTTTATAATACTCTATCATAGGGCTGGGTCCGACCCCAGTCTATCCCTCTTCGGTAACTTCTTTTACCTGAAGAGGGACTTTAGGAGCCGAGAGTGGGTCCTATTCGTCCCTCGTCAAGGCCAAAAGATCTTGAAGTGCCTCCCATCGGCTTTCCATGGGTGGAAGGCCAGGTTCTTCTTCGTCAGCAACCTCGAACCTTGGCGGTTCGAGCCGTTGTGGAGAGAGCTGCAAGTGAGGGTCCGTGAGGGGAGGTCAGTATCGGCAGCTGACCTAGGCGTATTCAATGTGCTTAGCAGAGCCGGCACGGTGGCGGCCTTTGAGTTGTTGGGGGAAGAGACCCTTCATCAGGCGGGGATCAGCCCCCAAAGACTTTTAGGCAAGGGCCGACCCCTCCTCTCATAGCTCTCTTAACTTTTCCTCTTTCTCTGTCTGACTCTGGATGGTTGGTGACAAGAGAAATGATGCAACGGATCAATAAGTCCAAGGCCATCCAACGGGCGGTGCGAAAGCGTGCCGCCCGGGGTCAGTCCCCACGCCAGCCGTCGAACGATAAAAGAAGAGGCGGGAGGAGGAGCGGCCCACCCCTGTCGTCGAGGTCAAGTCAGACGGGGATGACCTTCCCCTCACCGAGTGTAGAGCAAGGAATGCGACGGGGGTGCCAGCCCCACCAGCAGGGTCGGCCCCCCATCAGGAGCACGGGGAGTTGGTGACGTCCGACACAGCTCGGCGTCTGCCGGTCCAGAGGGAGTGGCCAGGGCTGACAAGGGAAAGGGGCCGACTGCAGAGGGAGCAGCCGATAGTGGGCCAGAGTAGTCGGATGAGGAGATCCGCTCGGAGGGGTTCCAACACTGGCGGACACTCGATCACCCCCGAAGGGCACGGAGCTTGCTGAGGGGGGCAATAACCGACATCGATTGGGAGGTGTCGATACGGAGAAGCCTGGCCGACATGACCGAGGAGACGTATCGTGACTTCACGAGGGTAAGGACCTAACCCTCTACTTCGTTATTTACTTATTTTCTCTCCTGACATATAACACTAACCAGGCTGTATGTCTGCAGGTTCTCCACGGCATCTCCCTCATGGACGACGCTATCTACCAATTGGTGCATGTAGCCAAGGCCTCTGCGAAGAGGCTTCAGGAGCTGGAGGTAGCCCAGGAGGTCGCGGCGATGTTGCTGAAGTCATTTGGAGAGATCCTGGTGACAGCCCAGGTGGAGGTTTAGTCGGCAAGGGCGACCAGAAGGAGCCGAAAGCAGGCTGGCCGACTGCGAGGCCAGCCTCAAGAAGAAGGCGAAGGCCCGCCTTCTCGCCCGTCGGCTAGGCGAGGAGGAAAAGCAATCGGCAGAGGCCAATGAGAGGGCCCGGGCCGAGCATACGACATCGGCACAGCTAGAGGCTCGACTCAAGGAGTGCAGGGAGTCATCCGCGAAGTAGGTCCAGGAGGCCGTAGGGGCATACAAGGCCTCCAGCGCCTTCACCGAGGATGTGGAGGAGGCGGTGGCCGATTTCTACAGGGAGGGCTATGACGATGCTCTGAAGAAGGTGGGCCTGCTGTTCCCGGAGCTAGACCTGGCCGGCGTCGAGTTGCGGGACCTGTTCGAGGGAGAGGAGGTCGAAGTGGATCCTCCAGCAGAAGGTGAAGCCGAAGCGGCTAGGGTCTAAGCTCCAGTGCCTGTCGACGCGGAGGTGGTGGCCCCTCCGGAAGAAGCTCCAGCTACCATAGTCTTAGCAGACCCTCCTGTTGTAGCTGATGGGGCCGAGGTTGTGGCCCTTGACGCATCTCCTGTGGGCCGAACCTAAGGGGTTTGTAAAGGTCCGACCCACCTCTCTTGTAAATATCATCTTTTGAAATGAACAGTATTTTATCTAATCCCATAGGGCAAATACCCTTTCTTTCTTCCCCCTCTTCTTTTTTTTTTTTTCTAAGTGCCCCCGGTCGGCCTATCCAGGCTAGAAACCGGTTACAGTAGTGGAGAACAGTAACTTGATTTGGGCTGGATACTTGGGCGCTTGCTCCTGGTCTCTACTTGGGAGTCGGCTCGTACTGTGGCCTGTCCTCCCAGTAGTTCCGCGGGAGCTATCTCGAGATAGTTGCCGACCGTGGCCGGACTCTTAGAAGTGGGCTGCCTTGGAGCCTCTGCCGATCGGAGTCATACTTTCGAAGTGGGCTGCCTTGGAGCCTCTGCCGACTAGAGTCGGACCTTCAGAAATGGGCTGCCTTGGACCTCTGCTGACTAGAGTCGAACTTTCGGAAGTGGGATGCCGACCGGAGTTGGACTTTTGGAAGTGGCTGCCGACCGAGCCTCTGCCGACTGGAGTTGGACTTCCGGAAGTGGGCTGCTTGGAGCCTCTGCCGACGGGAGTTGGACTTTCAGAAGTGGGCTGCCTTGGAGCCTCTACCGACCGAGTTGGACTTTCAAAGTGGGCTGCCTTGGAGCCTCTACCGACCGGAGTTGGACTTTCAGAAGTGGGCTGGAAAAGTTGGAGAAGTTTGTAGACTTCATTGATAATACTTGCGAAGATTATCTACATTCCATGGGTGCACTATCGATCGCCCGTCCAAGTGTGCTAGGCGGTAAGTTCCAGCCCGGACTATGTCGATGACCCGATAGGGGCCTTCCCAATTGGTGGAGAGCTTTCCCTGTTCGGTCAGCCTCAAAACCTCCGTCTTCCATAGAACCAGATCCCCAACTTGGAAGGTGTGCATTTTAACGCGTGAGTTATAATATCTGGCCATTCTTTGATGGCAGGTCGCCATCTTCATACTTGCCCGGAATCGGGTCTCATCTAGCAGATCTAGGTCAACCCTCCATTGCTCCTAATTGGCCGGCTCGACAAATTGATCAACCTGCAGGGATAATAGAGAAACCTCCATAGTGATGACCGCCACACTCCCATAAGTCAGGTTAAATGGAGTTTCTCCCGTTGCTGACCATGCGGTAATCCAGTATGCCCAGAGCACTGAATGAAGCTCTTCCGCCTAGAGCCCCTTGGCTTCATTTAGCCGGGTCTTCAACCCATGTAGGATCATCCTATTGGTAACTTCGGCCTCCCCATTGGACTGGGGGTGAGAGACCGACGTAAGCCGATGGGCGATGTGATATTGTTGATAGAAATCTCGGAACTAGGAGTTGTCGAATTGCCTCCCATTATCAGTGATGATCATCTTCGGAATCCTAAACCAGAAGATGATGCAGTTCCGGATGAAGTTTTCTACCTTGGTCTCGGTTATCTGTGCCAATGCATCCGCCTCCACCCACTTAGTAAAATAATCAATGGCCACGGGGAGGAATTTTTGCTGACCTAAGCCCGGGGAAAAGGTCCAGGATCTATCCATCCCCTTCGAGCAAATGGCCAAGGCACCGTGAGCAGGGTCGCTGGCTGACTGGCCTCCTTTGGATGCTAGAGAACCTCTGGCATGCATCGCACCTTCGTACAAAGTCTAAGGCATCCTTCTGAATCGTGGGCCAATAATACCCCTGGTGAATGATTTTGTAAGCCAGGGACCTTCCCCCAAGATGATCGCCACAGATGCCTTCGTGCACCTCTCGAAGCACGTAGTCCGCATCGGCCGACCCCAAACATTTCAACAATGGTTGGGAAAATGAGCGCTTGTAGAGGGCCCCATCGAGGATGACGTACTTAGAGGCCATTGAGCAGATGCGCCTGGCCTCCATCGGGTCATCCGGAAGGGCTCCTTGTGCCAGGAATGCACGGATAGGGTCCATCCACGAGGCCTCTTGCTCAACCTGGTGGACCTCCATCGGCACCTCAATAATGCTTGGGTGCTGGAGATGTTCCATGAAAGTTTGGTCAGAGATGCCGACCACAGCGTGGGCCAGCTGTGACAAAGCATCCACCCGGGAGTTTGTTGTCCAGGTATATGAAAAATCTCAAAGAATTTAAGTTGTGATGCCAGTTCCCATACCTTATCTAAGTACTTGGCCAAAGATGGATCCCTCGCTTCAAACTCACCCTTCACCTGATTGACTACCAGCTGGGAGTCGGAGAAGGTGCGGATCCTACCAATGCCCAGTTCATTCGCTATCTTCAACCCCGCAAGTAGAGCTTCATACTCCGCCTGGTTGTTCGACACCTGGAATGCAAAATGTAGAGCATACTCCAAACATTGCCCATCGGGATCGGCTAGGATTAAGCCTGCACCGCACCCCGAGAGGTTGGAAGCTCCATCTACGTGTAGGGTCCAGGCGGGCTCGGCCTCTCCCGTAGGGTCCGCTATGTACGTCTCGACCGTTGTGGGAGTCGGCTCCGCCCCCCAGGTGCATTCCGTGATGAAATCAGCTATCACTTGGGCCTTCAAAGACGACCATGGCTGGAAGGAGATGTCAAACTCACCCAACCTGATGGCCCACTTGGTGAGCCGTCCAGAGGGATCGAGGCTTCGGAGGATCACCCTGAAGGGTGGTCCGTCAGCACGATGATAGGATGCTCTTGGAAATAAGGTCAGAGATGCTTTGCCGCTATAACCAGCGAGTCCACCAGCTTTTGCACCTAAGGATATCTGACCTCGGCATCATGGAGAACCTTGCTGATGTAGTACACGGGTCTCTGTTGGCTGCCTTCCTCCACCCGCACAAGAACGGTGCTGACGGCCTCACTGGAAGCTGATAGGTACAAGTATAACACTTCCCCCTCCATTGGTTTGGCCAGGAGCGGAGGATTCCTCAAGTAGTCCTTCAAGGCTTCAAAGGTCGTTTGGCATTCATCAGTCCACTAGAAGCGGTCTGACCAGTGCAAGGTCTTGAAGAACGGGCGGGATCTCTCAGCCGATCGGGAGATGAAGCGGTTGAGAGAGGCGATGCGCCCCCCGTAAGATCTTGCACCTGCTTTTTATTGGTCGGAGGGGTCATGTCAATGATGGCCTTGATCTTTTCGGGGTTGACCTCGATGCCTCTTTGAGTAACTAGGAAGCTGAGAAACTTTCCGGAGGTCACCCAAAGATGCACTTGGCGGGGTTCAGCTTCATCTTGTGGCACCTCAACGCATCAAAGGACTCCTGCAGGTCCCTGATGTGGTCAGTCCTATGGAGGCTTTTCATGATCATATCATCGACATATGCCACTATGTTCCTCCCCAACTGATCTTTAAAGACTCGGTTGATCAACCATTGGAAGGTGGCACCCGTATTCTTTAGGTCGAAGGGCATCATCTTGTAACAATACAGGCCCCTGTCTGTGACAAAGGCCATCCTCTCCTCATCTTCGGGATGCATCCTGATCTGGTTATACCCAAAGAAAGCATCTAGGAAGCTCAAGAGCTGGTGACCGGCCGTCGCATCCACCAACTGGTCTATTTTTGGCAAGGGGAAACTATCTTTGGGACACACCTTGTTGAGGTTTGTGTAGTCCACACAGATCCTCCACTTTCCACTAGCCTTCTTCACCATGACGACATTGGCCAGCCACTCTGGGTAATGAGACTCCCTGATGAAGCCAACATCGAGAAGCTTCTTCACTTTCTCCTCAATGGCCCTCTGCCTTTCGGCTGCGAAGCTTCTCTTCTTTTGCCGGACGGGCCTGTAGGTAGGATCCGCCTTGAGCTGATGGGTGACGATATCTACCGGGATACCCGGCATGTCAAATGCCGACCAGGCGAAGATGTCCGCATTGTTCCTTAAGAAGTCGACCAGCTCCTGCCTAGGCCCCTTGTCTAGGGTGCTCCATATTTGGAGGACCCTCGTAGGATCATCCAACCTCAGGGGCACTAATACGATCTTCTTGATGAGCCGACCATGGCTGTCGGCTTCGTCCCTTTGGTCCAGCTACTCGAGCGTGGGGCACCCATTCAGCTGCTTATCATGGATAGCTATGCATTGCCGGGCCATTCTACGGTCTCCCCTCAGCTCCCCAATTCTGTCACGAGTCGAAAACTTGGCCAGCAGGTGGTAAGTGGATACAATGATCCGAAACTTATTAAGGGCAGGCCGTCCCAAGATGGCATTGTACGTCGAGGTCATACGGACGACCACAAAGTTGATGGAGAAGGTTCGTTGGTAAGGTTTCGTTTCGAGGGTCATGGGTAAGGCAATCTCTCATTCAACCCCGATGAAATTCCTCCCAAAGCCGGTGAGTGGTGCCATGGACTCCCACAGTCTGGACCTGGACAGGTTCATCGGGACGAACGCATCATACAATAAAACCTCTGCACAACTTCCATTATCGATAAAGACGTGTTTTACATCATAATTGGTGATGACACACAACCACAGGGTCATCGCCCGAGAGAGGAGGCTCCAAGAGGTCCTCATCAGAAAAGCTAATTACATTGGATCCCTTGGGCCTCTTCACAATGTCTTGGTCTTCTTTCCGCCCCAGTCAGATTGTCGATGCAGCATGCCAACGCCTCCATCATTGGGTGCTGATTGGGGAGCTCAGCCTCCCCCGGGAGGTCTCTAACAGTTGAAGTCCCAGCCCGATCCCGGCGGGGCCGGACATACTTGTTTAGGTATCCCCTGCGGATGAGGTCCTCGATGGCATCCTTTAGCTAGAGGCACTTGGTAGAATCGCGGGGTTGTCGTTAAAACACCGTGGCTATCAGTTTAAAATCTGACTTCTTAAAATATTTAAAAATACGTAGCAAGAGGAGTCGGGTCGAATCCACAAAGAAGGTGGTGTTTAGGATTTGAAATTTTTGATCTTGTAAAAATATTTGAAGTCGAGAAAATATAAAAATTAAAATTGCAGGGAAAGTAAACTTGGCACTAGGATCTATTATTTAGATCCTAGCATCTACTTGCAGATAAGACGAAAGATAGGAATTAAAAGAGATATTGCATTGATTGAAATTTAAGGTCTAAGTATAATGCAGTAAAAACTAAATTAAAAAACAAATAACAAAGACAAGAACAGATCAGCGCAGCCTCATCGGGAAGATAGCTCCTTCCTTCATACTCCGTGGAGCGAACTGGGCTTCCTCTACGTCTTCTTCTTCAGATCTTGATCTCAGAGAGGGAGAAGGCTGGAAGATGGTGTAGGGACATGCTCTCCTTTGAAAAACCTCACTCCCAAAAGCCAACCCGCAACCCAAGCAACACCCTCTACCATGTACCTTGCCCTTTCTCTAGATGCCTCTGCCTTATGCTATGGGGTTCATTTTATAATTGACCAGAGAGTAGAACTCGTTGCACACTAGCGATGTGGGACAAAAAATACCGTGACCGCTCCATGTTTACCGAGCTAAACGTTAGCCACCATCATCGGAGCAGATCCCGCTGATCCACGCTCACCGCCTTGCAGCGCCCGTGCATCACGCCGCTTGTGGACTGCAATGCCCTATAGCCCGTGAAAAAGCTAATGAGGAATGATCCATGTTCCTCTCGTTTACCACCAAAGACCGCCACCACCGCCCGTCAAACCACCACAGGAGCTTCTCCTCTGGCCAGGGGCATCGCCGGCATGCTTCCCGACGAGTTTCGGCACCTCTGGAGGGCTGTGGTCTACGCCCTGTTCCATGGAGAAGCTCATGAGGAACGATCCATGTTCCTCTCGTTTGCCACCAAAGATCGCCACCACTGCCCGTCAAACCACCGTCGGAGCTTCTCCTCCAGCCAGGGGCACCGCCGGCGTGCTTCCCGACGAGTTTCGGCACCTCTGGAGGGCTATGGTCTACTCCCTATTCCATGAACCGGTAGCAATGGCTGCCGGTGGACCAACCTACGATGAATAAACCCTAGCAGCCGGTCCATGATGGACTGGCTGCTCCAAAAACTGTGCAGCATCAAAATGTGTGCAAAAATCCTAAAAAATTCATAACTTCTTCATTTCAAACCTGATTTAAGTACCGTTTGTGTCGTTGGATTCCATAAATCAAGCTCTACCTATTGGCGGGTTTCAAACTTATTAATTTTACCGATTCCATGATCATTAATATAAATATTAAATATTTTATTAATCATTTAAATGGGTGTGTGGTGCTTTGACTTGAAATCTATTTTTCCTGAACGTACTCTAATTTCACATTTTTCAAAGATATTTTTAAAATAATTAGTTTTGCAAGAAAGTCCAAATTAATTATGAAATTAGGTTATTAAAAGAATGTTAGCACCATTAATTAACTAAAATGCTTAAAATAAACATGTAAATCCATGATTTATCACACCCCCCAACTTACTTATTGTTAGTCCCTTAGCAATGCAAAAAGTATAACTATATGTCACAAAGATCATCCTTTACAAAAATAGATCCAGGTTGAAAGTAAAGAGATCTAGCAAGTATCACTAAGTATTGAGTTTCAGAAATAAATTTTGCAGTCAGCATAATTAGAAACTTTCTTAGAGTTCATCTAAAGATCTACAGCACTTGTGTTTGTGATGACTAACTTAACATTTTGGTACTAGTTTGCAAGAACAAATGTATCTTTGATTAACACTTACTTTGGTTAATTTTTTTATACATCCCTAAATTAAGCTTATGAACTGAGTCAGCTTTCACACTACCTGATTTTTTATTTATTATTATTATTATTTTTTTTTTTTAAGTGCTGAGCATCCTGGCCTTCACTTCACCATTTGACGCGAACCACCACACTTGACTTAGGTGCAGAGACCCAGTTACTATGTTTAGGGTGATCCACATATACTCTATGTTTTGCACTTTTATTTCAGGTAAGTAGCTCTTTCGTCAATTCAAGAAAAAATTTAAATTGGGATATATATCAATTTGCAGTTTTCAGTGATAATTAAGTCCTCAATTGTCCTTACAACTAATACTTACTTTGTCTCGTCAGCGTGCATGTGCAATGGCAGTGCTGATAGCCTTTAGGTGATCCAAGTAGGCCTTAAAAGTCTGACACGCTAGTCTACTTCTTGACTCACTACAGTCATTAGCAACACTCTCTAACTCTTATTACTTTTCCTAGTCTATCTTGCTCCAGATTTATTTTTGACACATGAAAACTTTTTTTTTTTTTTTTTTTCAAAATTTTAAGAAATTGTCCCGACCCCCCAACTTAAATACCATTGTCCCTAATGGTATAAAAAGGCAAAGGAATAAACCATAAGAACTAAAAAATGTAAGGGGATAGGGGTTACTTGAGAAGAGGAGCTCATGAACAAAGTAGAGGCTACAATTTTTTTTTTTTTTTTTTTTTGAAAAAAGATAGAGTACATATTGGGTTGCCTCCCAACATGTGCTAAGTTTAATGTCTTCAGCCAGACATAATGCAGCTCAGTTCAGTATGGGTCAGTTAATGTTACTTGGTCAATGGTTCGATTTGTTGATATTCCTTCAATGTATGGTTTTAAATGTTGACCATTCACCTTAAAGAAGTTTCCTGACCTAGGATCATAAATTTTGACTGCACCATGGGGAATACTTGATTAACAATGTAAGGTCGATCCCATCTAGATCTCAATTTTTCAGGAAATAATCAAAGGCTTGAATTAAATAACCAGACTTGTTGATTTGGCTCAAAGATTTTCCTAGAAATAAATTAATCATGAAAGGCTTTCATTTTTTCTTTATAAATACATGAATTTTCATAAGCCTCTCGCCTCAGTTCATCTAATTCACTCAGTTGCAACATCTGGTTAGAACCAGCTTGCTTTAAATCAAAATTTAATTGCTTAATCGCCCAATATGCTTTATGTTCAAGTTCTACTGGAAGATGACATGCTTTTCCAAAGATCAGTCTATAAGAAGACATTCCAATGGGATTCTTGTAAGCTGTCCGATAGGCCCATAATGCATCATCTAATGATCTGACCAGTTTCTATGATCTGGCCTAATAGTCTTTTGCAAAATGTTCGTGATCTCCCTATTGGATACTTCCACTTGGCCACTTGTTTGCGGGTGATAAGGTGTAGCTACTTTATGCGTGACCCCATATTTTCGTAAAAGCATTCAAAATTGGGAGTTTATGAAATGGGCACCTCCGTCGCTAATGATGGCACGTGGAAATCCGAACCTAGAGAAGATGTTCTTTTGAACAAACTTTATGACTACCTTATGATCATTGGTTCGTGTTGCCATTACCTCAATCCATTTAGAAACATAATCGACAACCACCAAAATATATTCAAAACCATTAGAGGGTGGAAAGGGTCCCATGAAATCAATTCCCCAAACGTCAAAGATTTCAACTACCAAGATGGGATTTAAAGGCATCATGTCTTTTCTTGAAATATTTCCTAAGGCTTGACACTTAAGACATTCTTTGCCAAAAGTAAATGCATCCTTAAACAATGTCGGCCAGTAAAATCCACTTTGCAAAACTTTAACCACAGTTTTTCGACCAGAAAAATGTCCTCCGCAAGCAAGGGTGTGGCAAAAGTTTAAAATACTCAGATGTTCAGATTCAGGAACACACCTACGGATGATTTGATCAGCACAAATTTGAAAGAGTTCAAGATCTTCCCAAAAGTAATATTTAATTTGAGCAAAGAATCGATTTTTTTCATTCTTGGACCAGCCATTAGGGATTTGTCCAACCACTAAGTAGTTAACAATATCTGCAAACCAAGGGGCCTTTGCATGTGAAACTGCTAAGAGTTGTCCATCCGAA
This sequence comes from Areca catechu, assembly GCA_021397845.1. Taxonomy (NCBI): domain Eukaryota; kingdom Viridiplantae; phylum Streptophyta; class Magnoliopsida; order Arecales; family Arecaceae; genus Areca; species Areca catechu. The sequence continues at coordinate 127,950,694 of CM038052.1, read as the reverse complement.
AAAGATTCTTCAATTGATGCAGGTTCACACTCTTCAACTAAAATCCTAGATAGATGGTCTGCTACAACATTCTCAGATCCTTTCTTGTCTCGAATTTCAATATCAAACTCTTGTAGCAGTAAGATCCATCTAATCAATCATGGTTTAGCATCTTTCTTTTAGAGCAGGTATCTTAAAGCCGAGTGATCCGAATAAACCACAATCTTGGAACCTAAAAGATATGATCTGAACTTTTCCAGGGCAAACACCACAGCTAGCAACTCCTTTTCAGTAGTGGTATAATTTTTTTGGGCTTCATTCAAAGTTCTGCTAGCATAATAAATCACTATGGGACATTTGTTTACCCTTTGGCCCAAGACAGCTCCTATGGCAAAGTCTGAAGCATCGCACATGATTTCAAAATGTAATGACCAATCAGGGGGTTGAATGATTGGGGCTTGGGTCACAGCTTCCTTTAGAAACTCAAAAGCCTTAAGACAATCTTCATCAAAATTGAAAGTAACGTCCTTGGCGAGCAGATTACACAAAGGACGAAAAATTTTGGAAAAGTCTTTGATGAAGCGACGATAGAATCCTACATGGCCGAGAAAAGATTGAATTTGTTTGATAGAGATGGGTGGAAGAAGTTTAGAGATCAATTCAACCTTTGCTTTATCTACCTCGATCCCTCTCTTAGATACAATATGTCCTAAAACAATCCCTTCTCGAACCATGAAATAGCTCTTCTCCCAACTCAGAACCAAATTCTCCTCAATACATCGTTTTAATATTTTCTTCAAATTATTGAGGCAACTCTCAAAAGATTCTCCAATGACTGAAAAATCATTCATAAAATTTCTAAGAAATCTCCTACCATGTCCGAGAAAATTGATATCATGCACCTTTGAAAGGTTGCAGGTGCATTACACAATCCAAAGGCATTCTACGGAAAGCAAAGGTTCCATAAGGACATGTGAAGGTGGTCTTTTCTTGGTCTCTTGGATAGATTGCTACCTGGTTGTATCCTGAGTATCCATCTAAGAAGCAAAAGTATTGCTGGCCAGCTTATCTTTCTAGGATCTGATCAATAAATGGTAAGGGAAAGTGGTCTTTGCGGGTAGCTACATTAAGTTTTCTATGATCTATACAGACACGCCACCTAGTAGAAAGTCGTGTTGGTACTAAATCCCCATGGTCGGTATGGACAACCGTGAGTCCAGATTTCTTTGGAACGATTTGAGTAGGACTCACCCAGTGGCTATCAGAAATAGGATAAATAATACCAGCATCTAACCATTTAATCACTTCCTTCTTGACCACTTCTTGCATGTTTGGGTTGAGCCGTCTTTGCATCTCTCTAGTTGGCTTGGCACTATCTTCAGTATAGATATGGTGCATACAAATTGATGGACTAATGCCTTTTAAATCAGCAATGGCCCAACCTATGGCCTCCCTATGTGTTTTCAGAACATCTATCAATTGGTTTTCCTGCTTAATGGTTAGGTCAGAAGCAATGATTACAGGCAGGGTTTTGTCGGGTCCTAAAAACACATACTTAAGTGATTCAGGCAAAGTTTTTAGTTCAAGTTGTGGTGGGGCCTGAATCGAAGGGTGCAAAGGCTCAGTTCCTAGGTCAGGTAAGGATTCAGTTTGCATTGACCAAGGTGGTGAAGGTTGAGGTGAATCAAGTAGGGCATTTACCTCTTGGACATGGGTTTCAACAATAGGCTCGTCATCTTCCATCAAATTGGAGGAAAATTCAGACTCAACAATCTCATCTATTAAACCAATCATAGAACAATTTTCCTCCTCTCGAGCAAACTTTGAGGCATTAAAAATATTAATTCTCACCTTTTGATCCCCAAAAGAAATGTCCATAGCTCCCGTTTTACAATTGATATTGGCATTGGCAGTGGCTAGGAATGGACGACCTAAGATTATGGGATTCTGATTTAGCTCTTGGGATGGTTCCATGTCTAGTATGAGGAAGTCTACTGGGAAATAACATTGGTTCACTCTAACTAAGACATCCTCAATCAAACCACGTGGTGTCTTGACAGATCTATCGGCTAGTTGTAAAATGACTGACGTGGATTTTAGTTCACCTATCCCAAATTTTTCATAGACCAAGGTTGGAAGAAGGTTCACACTAGCTCCTAGGTCTAACAGGGCTCGATCAAAGGTAATGCCTCCTATAATACAAGAAATCAAAGGAGCACCGGGGTCTTTCATTTTTCGAGGTAATTGATTCAATAAGACTGCACTTACATCCTCAGACAATATGATTCTCTTTATGGTTCGTGGCTCATGCTTTTGGGTGCAGAGTTCTTTGAGAAATTTAGCGTAAGCTGGAACGTGCTGAATTGCATCGAGGAGGGGTAAATTAATATGGACTTGCTTGAATAATTCCATTAACTCCTCATTGCATGCTCCTTGCTTTTTACGGGAAGAACCAGCTTCTAGGGCTGAAGGGAATGGGACTCTAGGTTTATAAGTCTCAGGTAATTCATCTGCTCTCTTCTTCCATTTCTCATTTAAATCGGAACCAGTATCAGTACTAGTCCCGGGCTCAGGCTCTTCTACATGGTTAGTCTCAATACTAACATCATCTTCTAAATTCTCATTCTCGCTAGCATCAGTACTAGCCTCTCTCTCCTGGTCTTGATATGGGTCCCTAAGAATCCTAACACTTCTAAGCTCAGAAATTGCTTTGGCATTCTCAAATTGAGGGTTCTTAGGTGGAACATTAGGCTGAAGAATGAGTGGGTTGTTTCTAGGATTCGGTATAGGTTGACTAGGTAATTGACCTGGTTTTCTCCTTATAGTAGATTCAGCTAACTGTCCTATTTGAACTTCTAACCTGGCGATAGATTATTGTTGGGTCATGATTAATTGTTGGAGTTGATCAAACCTATCATCAGCCAGATTGGTCTGTTGAGGAGGTTGATATGATGACTGATGATGATATGGAGGCTGATATGGTGGCTGAGCAGGCTGACTAGGCTGACCTCTATTATAGGCATAGTTTTGGTATGGGGGCATATTTTGAAAGTTCCGTGCAGGAGGAGTTTGGGTCTGAACCTGAGTCTGTTGTGGTTTCCAAGAAAAATTAGGATGGTTTCTCCACCCCGGTTATAAGTATTTGAAAATGGGTCATTACCCGGCTTGGAGTAACCTTGAGCAGGTTGGACTTGTTCTTGGATGAAAGGTGGTAACTGTGCAACCGTAGGACATTCATTCATGTGATGGGCTGGGCTAGCACAGATAGAACAAATCTCCTGATGATTAGAGGGTGATGGGTATTGTGTAGGAGATTGAGATTGTTGACTGAGGGCTAGGACTTGGTCTAACTTTTGGAAAGGAGGTCGACTGTATCTAATCTTTGGGATATTAGGTTCAAGTCGACATTGGAATTTGAATGTCTAATTTCATAAATCCCTGCCCGCTTTTGGTGAGGAATCGATCTTTCATATGAAGTCAAAGAAGCATGGTTGATTGAATTTTCAATTAGGGTTTCAAACAAGGTAAAGGCTTCATCCTCACTTCTACTCATGAATGCACCTCCACAAGATGTATCCACCATCTATCTATACTGGTCTCCTAATCCCTCATAAAAAGCTTGGACAATTTGCCACTTAGACAGACCATGATGTGGGCATTTTCTGAGTTCCTTAAATCTCTCCCATGATTCATGAATTTGTTCACCAGGAAGCTGAGCAAATCCAGTGATGGCTCACCTCATGGTGTTGGTTCGACCTATAGGATAGAATTTCTTAAGGAACTCATGCTGCATTTCAGCCCAAGTTCGAATTGGTTTCCCTATTGTGCCAAGCCAGTACTTGGCCTTATCCTTAAGTGAGAAGAGGAACAAGGTTAGCCTAAGGGCATCATCAGTAAAATCTTGGATCTTCACCGTAGAACAGATTTCAAGAAACTCATCTAGATGCTTATAAGGATCTTTATTGGTATTCCCATAAAAGGAAGGAAGCATTTGGATTGTGGCAGACTTGATCTCATATTGTCTAGCAGGTATTTCTGGTAAATGGATACAAGTCGATGGGTTGTAGGTGGAAGGAATAAAGTATTCCTTCATTTGTCTAGGTGGTTCTTCCGGGTTTCCAGTCATTTGATTTTTTGGTATACTATGGATCAGTCGTTCGATTTCAGAGTTGAAGTCAACTAGGTCTGGAAATAAAGATCTCCTACCATGCATGTAACAGTGCAACCCTAATATGTGAATCAAAATTTTTTATTTTATATATATATATTTTTCTGTTATTTTCAAACACTTATCAAATAGATTTCTATCCTAGGCTCCCTAATTCTAGACAACTCCTAACTTCCAAGACCGCCTTGGAGCCCTCCAAGTCAAAGACCAATTAGCTAACTGGCCAGGTAAGGGTAAGGTCGGTGGAGTTTCCCTCTATGCTTGCCTTAGACACCAATTGAAAATTGGCCAAGTAAGCGGATCCAACCACCTTCCTTCAGGACGTAATCCCTGAACCCCTTTCCTAGACACCAGTCAACCAACTAATCTTGACCCGGTCCAACTCTTCCGGGTGCCCTGTCCTATTGAGCTCGAGTTCCTTAGGGCTGACGTCTAGTTAATTTTATTTAGAAGGCTTAGGTATGCAAAATGAGGTGTGATGGGTTGTGGGCTAAGGAAGGGTATTGAACTCACCACCTTATCTTGTTTATGGATAAGTACCCTTAAGATGATTATGAAATTATGAAATGCAATAAATAAGATGTCAAAATAAAAGTTATAACACACAAAATTAAATTAAAGCTATATATATATATATTTATATATATATATTTAATTTTGTGATTAAGTTTCTAATCCTAATAAATAATGAAATGTCTGGGCATTTTTTTTTTGGATTTTGTAGAAAGATAAATTTACCTAAATGAATCTAAAAATGAAAAGCAAAAAATTTTTTTTTTTTAAATTTGAAATTTGAAAATTTTTTTTTGGAAATAAGAAAAGAAACTAAAAAGGAAAACAATTAATATGTAAAAGAGGAAAGAAAGTTTAGGATGGATCTTACTGATTGGGAGACTATCTTCCTCTTCTGCTTTTCTCCCCTTTTTTTTTTTTTTTAATCTGCAAGAAAAAAAAAGATAGCATGGAATAAAAAATCAAAAAGATCAAAAACTATTATTTTAATGCCTTCCCTGGCAACGGTGCCAAAAACTTGGTAGAATCACGAGGTTGTCGTTAAAACACCATGGCTATCAGTTTAAAATCCGACTTCTTAAAATATTTAAAAATACGTAGCAAGAGGAGTCGGGTCGAATCCATAGAGAAGGCGGTGTATAGGATTTAAAATTTTTGATCTTGTAAAAAATATTTGAAGTCGAAAAAATATAAAAATTAAAATTGCAGGAAAAGTAAACTTGGCACTAGGATCTATTATTTAGATCCTAGCATCTACTTGCAGACAAGATGAAAGACAGGAATTAAAAAGAGATATTGCATTGATTGAAATTTAAGGTCTAAGTACAATGCAGTAAAAACTAAATTAACAAAACAAATAACAAAGACAAGAACGGATCAGCGCAGCCTCGTCGGGAAGATAGCTCCTTCCTTCATACTCCGTGGAGCGAACTGGGCTTCCTCTGCGTCTTCTTCTTCAGATCTTGATCTCAGAGAGGGAGAAGGCTGGAAGATGGTGTAGGGACACGCTCTCCTTTGAGAAACCTCACTGCCAAAAGCCAACCCGCAACCCAAGCAATGCCCTCTATCCTGTACCTTGCCCTTTCTCCAGATGCCTCTGCCTTGTGCTATGGGGTTCATTTTATAATTGACTAGAGAGGAGAGCTCATTGCACATTAGCGATGTGGGACAAAAAATACCGTGACCGCTCCATGTTTACCGAACTGAACGTTAGCCACCATCATCGGAGCAGATCCCGCTGATCCATGCTCACCGCCCTGCAGCGCCCGTGCATCATGCCGCTCGTGGACTGCTCGTGAAACCACCGTGTACTGCAACACCCTGTAGCCTATGAAGAAGCTCGTGAGGAACGATCCATGTTCCTCTCGTTTGCCGCCAAAGACCGCCACCACCGCCCGTCAAACCACTGTCGGAGCTTCTCCTCTAGCCATGGGCACCGCCGGCATGCTTCCCGGCCAGTTTCAGCACCTCTGGAGGGCTGTGGTCTATGCCCTGTTCCATGGAGAAGCTCGTGAGGAACGATCCATGTTCCTCTCATTTGCCGCCAAAGACCGCCACCACCACCCGTCAAACCTCCGCCGGAGCTTCTCCTCCGGCCAGGGGCACCGCCGGCATGCTTCCCGGCGAGTTTCGGCACCTTTGGAGGGCTGTGGTCTACGCCCTGTTCCATGGACCGACAACAATGGCTGCCGGTGGACCAACCTGCGATGAATAAACCCAGCAGCCGGTCTGCTCCAAAAACTGTGTAGCATCAAAATATGTGCAAAAATCCTAAAAAATTCATAACTTCTTCATTTCAAACCTAATTTAAGTACCGTTTGCATCGTTGGATTCCATAAATCAAGCTCTACCTATTGGCGAGTTTCAAACTTATTAATTTTATCGATTCCAAGATCATTAATTATAATTATTAAATATTTTATTAATCATTTAAAAGGGTGTGTGGTGCTTTGACTTGAAATCTATTTTTCATGAATGTAATCTAATTTCACATTTTTCAAAGATATTTTTAAAATAATTAGTTTTGCAAGAAAGTCCAAATTAATTATTAAATTAAGTTATTAAAAGAATGTTAGCACCATTAATTAACTAAAATACTTAAAATAAACGTGTAAATCCATGATTTATCAGCACTCCTCCGTGTCGTGCCCATGGTCCCTATGGAATCGGCAGTACTTGTTCTTATTTCTGGAGGCAGGAGGTTCTCTCATCGGGCGAGGTCTTCGGAAGAAGGCCTCATTCTCAATCTCCATCAGGATCTTCCCCCGTGGAGGGAGAAGGGTGCATAGTTGTTGAACCGCTTGAGGTAGTCCCTCGGCTTGGGGCTCTGGCGCCGGGTGGATTTGCCATCGTTGTCGAGAGGTCGGACCATGGGGGCCTGATCGCCCCGCTTCTTCAGAGCCGACCTCCCCTCGGCCTGGTGCCCGCTCGCTGCTTGCTCTTCCACCAAGGCATACTTGTGTGCCTTGGCCAGCAGATCAGTTTAGCTTGTAGGGAGCTTCTTGTCCAAGGAAAACGTGAACTTGGATGAGCGGAGCCCCCTCTTGAAGGCTGATATGGCTACCGCTTCATTTAAGTCGGGGATCTTTATAGCGGTCAAGTTGAACTGGGTCGTGTAGTCCCGGAGGGTCTCTCCCTCCGTTTGCTGGATAAGGAAGAGGCAGTCAGTGTTCTTCGTAGCCCGGCTGCAGGTCCTGAAATAAGAGAGAAAAAGGGTCTTAAGCTGGGAAAAAGAATGAATCGTACCTGGACGGATGGCAGAGAACCACATCCGTGCGGCCTTCTTCAGGGTCGCTAGGAAGGTGATGCAGTGAAGGGCGTCGGACGTGCCCTGCACCATATGTGGGCTTTATAGGTGCCCAGGTGATCCAGGAGATCGGTGGTACCGTCGTAGGGGTCCACCTGTGGGATCTTGAAATGGCGGGGGATAGTCTCCTCGAGAATCTCTGCGGAGAAAGGTGGGCGAGTGTCGTGCACCGGCCTTCCCTCAACGTTCTGTCGCTCAACTATCTCGGCAATGCGTTCTTCGATGCACATGATTTTACTATCATAATCGTGCGGATCGGCAGCAAGGCACTGGCCACCGGGATCAGTAGAGTCAGCGAAGAGGGAGAGGCTGACCTTGCCCTTTTTCCTTCGGTGCGGGTCCTCATGGATTCCTAGGGTTCTGGAACTACGTGGGACGGGGGCGGAGGTGCCTCCGGCTGCTGGCTGACACCGGTGACCGGTTGATGATTGACATAGGAAGTCGCGGGCGGTTGCTGCTGGTAGTTTGCCATCTCCTGGAAGTGTTGGACTGTTGAGGTAAGCGTCTCGATGCGGTTCACCAATGTCTGGAATTGTTACAGCCCCAGGGTGATGGTGGGCTCGATGGCAGCGGTGATATTGCTCTCCGTGGGGGGCGCGATGGGCCCTTGGTGGGAGCGTCCTCCCCTCGCGGAGATGCTTTGAGTTCTTCCTCTTGCCATAGCTGGATCCTTCCCATTTATCTCCCCTTTTAGAGTAAAGAGCGTAGTGAAGATTCAGTCGCTCTCCTTCTAGCACCAATCTGTTGCCGCCGTTTCCTCCTGGACCGAGATCGGTGGATGCGCTGGAGAGCTCCTCGACCAGCCAACCTGAAAAAAGTCCCTAGGCGCCGGAGGGGCTCCGGTGGGGAACACTCCGATGCTTATGTTAGAGGAGGGCTGGAGCAACAGAACGGGAGGAAGCTCGAAAGGAGAGTATGTAATGGGGAAGAAGAACATTACCCTTCACGGAGGTCTCCCGGGCTCCTTTTATTAGCACGAAGTGCTGCCAAATTCTGTTGGGGAGCAGGCTAAAAAAACTCGAATATGCCCCCAGGAGAACAAGCGTGGCGACGAGATCGTGGTTGGCGGCGTGCCAGGTGTTTCAGAGTAGTGGCCATGCGCTGGAGTTTGTTATAACAGAATGTCAGAACTGTCGGAGAGGAAAGGTTCCTAGAAACCTCGGGCGATCTCTTCAGCAGTGGGTCAGCTGGCTCCCTAGGAGTCGACCGTGATGATAAAAAGGGCCATCGCACGGGCGGTGGGGCTTCTATCAGCCCTCAAATCTCCCGGGTCAGCTCTTTGGGAAAGCCAATTGGGGAGTCGGACTCCGTGCGGGGACCAGCCGACCGGACGCCGGGGGTCGATCCGACCGGGGACTAGCCAAATGGGCGCATCATTACCTAAAAATAGATATATCCTAAATTTTAGCAATTCTAGTCTAGGGTTCATTTTGCATAAATTTTATATATTTTAAATTCATGCATCTTAGGGTTTTTTCTGAAAAATGTATCTCTTCTGAAAAACTAAAGAATAAAATAAAAAAAATAATTAATTTTATTTTTTTGTTATTTTAATTATTTTACTTTGATTGCATCTAGGGTTTTATCTTGTGTGTGCATCATCAAGTAACCTAATCTTAAGGGCACTTGAGCATCTCAGATCAAGGCAGGAGCTCATCACCTATCCTGGGCCCACAACAACCTTCTTTGCATCCAAGCCTAACCCTAATTAAAACATAATTAGACTTAATTCCTCTAGTGAGCTAGGGATACCAACAGGCCAGGTTCCAAGTATTGTGTGTAAGCTAGTGCATCCTATCCTTTGATTATCACTTGAGTATGGTGTCTAAGGCTAGAGGTCCAGAGGCAAATGCCCTAAGTGGTTTCATGGTTTTTAATTAGGACCCTGCGAGAGCAGGGGGAGCCTCTCACGACCCCACCTCTTACCTGGCCAGTGGATAGGGTAATTGCTGAATTGGTTGTAATTTGAGCTAACCCATTCTACTTGAGCTCTAGGCCTAGGAGATCTTAGTTTGATTTTATGTGATTGCATTGCATGGCTACTAGATTAGGATCTCCATACTAGTTGTCTCACTCAAAGCCAACCCAATTTAATTATGGATCCCAATTTTAAGACCTTCCTTAGGACCTTCACTAAACAATGTACCCAAATGAACCATAAGTTTGATCGACTGGACCAATGATTAGAGAACCTAAAGAAAACCTGTAAGACCCGTCCTGAACCTAAATTTGAAATACACCCTGACCCATTCCTAGAACCCAATCCTAGGATGGCCCCTCACCATGATCCAATCTGGGATCTTAGTTCGAAGAGACCCAATTATGATTCTATTGACCAGGATGAGAGAGCCACTATGTACATTAGGTTAGAAGCACCAACTTTTGGTGGTGATCTTCATCTTGAGGATTATCTTAATTGGAAGGAAGGTATGCATCTATATTTTGAGAGGGAACTAGTGTCTGATGAAAGAAAGTTTAAGTTTGCTAAGCTTTAGTTAGTACGTCAGGCCATCATTTATTGGGATGATGTCGAAAGAATGATCAGACAAAGAAGAGATATACCCATAATTACTTGGAGTCACATTAAACATAGACTTAGGAAAAAGTATCTACCCAAATCATATGAACCTAGTTCCTATGCACCCAGATCCTATGAACCCAGCTCCTACGAACCCATATCCATAACCCATAGGTCTGAACCTATATCCTATGAACCCAAGGAACCCATAACCCCTAGGCATCAGCAAAATGTTAGTCAAGTTTCTCTTAGTCAACCAAAACCCATTGGGATTAGTGCTCTTTATCAAAACTCAGGATCTAGACAAATCCACCTGAGTCAACCCATTCCTCAACAGAGTCAACCCAATTCTCACCCGAGCCAACTCAACCCTGATCCGAGCCGACCCACCCCTACTAGCCCAGATCCTAGCCAATTTTCTCTTAACCGACCCACTCCTACTACCTTATTGGTTCACCAGGATGATGTTGAAGTAGAAGTGTATGAAGCCAAGGTGAACAAAGTGGATGAGTATGAGGGAGAAAAGGAAATACATATGGCTAACCTAGAATTAGCTGACCTAGTAGGCACCCAGACTGAAGCCAGCCTAGAGTTAGTTGACCATGACTGTACCTTGACTAAAACTATACTGGTAGGATCCTTAGAAAAGGAGATCCAAGAGGAACCTAACCCTACTACTGAGATCTTACCTTGAAAAACCCTAGAAAAGAGTCAAGCTATAGAGTTTAGTCCTGAAGTAATCAGTGAGGACTTGGTTTTTCCAAACCAGCAACCTCAGGAAGAATTCACTCCATTAGTCCCCATTGAAGACCTTTCTCCTGAAACTCTTGACTCTTGTTTTCTTCAGGCTGACCCTTTATTCCCTATTGGTGTGAATCTATGTCCAACCCTTAAGGTCAACCCTATTAGTCTAGGACAAATCCCTAAACCCTTTTCTTATTTCCTACCCTACCAAGTCACTCCTGAATCCACTTCTTATTTTCTACCTTTTCCTGTAGATTCCCATGTTTCTAGGACCATTAGTTTGCATTTTGTAGAGGTTAGCATGTTGCATAACCCCATTAAGCATGTTAGGTTTACAACCTATTATTGGAGAACCTTATGACATCTATTAGGAGTTCATGTTAAATTTTCATCTGCATGTCACCCACCAACCAAGGGTCAAACTCAGTTATAGTTTAGGGTTTACATGCATGTCAATAAAAAGACAAAAATATAGAAAATAAAAAAAATAAATAACTAAATTTCCTTTCCTAGGAATGCATAGTTGAGTCTATTAGATATTTACAAAGTCATATGCACAACATATTAAAGAATTGCATAAGAATCATATAAACATATGGCTAATTCAAGAAAAAGACTCAAAGAATTCAATGAAGGAGACTTTGTCATGGTTAGACAACGACCAGAACGGTTCCTACCAGGAACCATAAAAAGTTATATGCCCGTAGTAGTAGACCATACAAAATAATTAGAAAAATCAGATCTAATGCCTACGTGCTTGAGTTACCACCTGAACTAGGCATTAGTTCTACTTTCAACATTTCAGACCTTATTGAGTATAGGGAGCCAACGTTGATTCCTAGTAAGCCAATTGGGCCTAATCCAGTCCTTGAGAGTGACCAACCCTAGTGTGTCCACTTGCCATACCACCATCCCAGAGAGACAAGATCGAGCGGATCTTGGATGACAAGATCATAGCTACCTGGAGCAAAGATTATCAGCGATATCTAGTTCGTTGGCAAGGATGACCTGAAACTGATGATTCTCGAATCACTAGAGAGGACTTACAGAGAGTTGACCCAGACTTGCTAGAATGCTACAATAGCAATGTTGATCCATACTTGACAGGATCGAGTTTCTCCCACCCGGAAAAATTTGGTGTGGACACCAGGGCTAGAAAATATTGACAGGTTGAACCCACATTCCTGTGGATCACCTATGAATAAATCCCTAAACCCAACCCCTTTTACCAACTACAAATATTTTATTTTAAATTCTATTTTTTAGGGTTAGTTGGGTTTAGCCCTTTTTTCCAACTATTTTGCAAGCCTAATTAAGTATGGTTGGTTATTTAGTTAGTTAAACCATGTGATTAGTTATTAAGTCCATGTGATTAGTTATTGAGTCCATGTGATTAGTTGAGTCCTGTAATACAAGGGGGACCCAATTGAAGACCCATGTTACTTCATATGCACCCAATTGAAGACCCATGTGACTTCACGTGTATCCAATTGAAGACCCATGTGCTAGCCCAAGAGAAGCCAAGTGCTAGCCCAAGACAAGCCATGTGTTAGGCCAAGTTAGTTTGTTCTTGGCACCACCTTTTCAAGAATTTGGACAACACTTGTCACATCATCAGAGGACATCAATACATGGCATGTTTGGACAACCCTCGCCACATCACCCAGGATATTATCACATGACATGTCACTTATGTTTGGACATCTTACATTCCATGTCATTTATCTTGGTTGGCCAATTTTATGGTTGTCTTTATTTTTTATCAAGACATTAAGACATCCAGACATCTAGATATCTAGACATCCAGACATCCTGACATTCGATCATTTAGACAACATGCAAGCTTATCCAAGGAGTGTGCCTCATTTAAATTCCCTGATGGTTTTAAGATGAGTAAAGCAGACGGAGTCTTCACTCTTAGCGCCATTCATCTCAAATAATTATTGCCAATTCCAAGGGAGAAGTCGACCAAGAATCCTTCTCTAAGGGGTGCCTATCAAATAAAGTTTCAAGGGATTTTCTTACTTCAAGAGTTCAAGGCAATAAAGTTCCAGGAAATCAAGATTTTAAGAACTCATGAATCCCACTAAAACTCATGAGTTTTTTTCTATCCAGGTTGATGATTCCACTCTCATACAAGAGTCCTCATCATCCAAACTCAAGAGTCATGACACCAGAAGAAGGAATTCAAGAGTTTCTGCCCAAGAAGAATTAACTCTATGTCTTTGAATCCCTTACACCACTAGTTAAGGGTTTATAAATAACCCATCAACCTCCCTTGTAATTATAATTATTCATTCATCAATAAAGAAGCTCTGGCAAATTTTCTTCCTTTGCTATGTGCATCGTGGGGTGTGAGGCCCTTTTCCTTTGTTCTTCAGAACACCGCAGGGTGTGAGGCCATTTTCTTTTGTTCTTTGGAACATCGTGGGTTGCGAGGCCCTTGTTATCCTACTTATCTAGCCGACAAGAATCCCTAACCAACGTTCCTAACCCTTCCCTTTCCTTCTTTCCCTTTTCTTTGCTGATTTCTAATTTAAATTTCTTTGTTGAGTGTTTGTAGGTGATCAGGAATTAAAGTCAGGCATTCTTGCCTTAGAACCCGCATCGCGTAGAAGATCGGAGCCCGGGAACGAGTTCTTGAAACCCTGCCATGATAATCTTGAGAGTCCTGCCATATTACTTCAGAGGGATGATTCAGCATTGGTAAACTTTAAACCTCTTCCATCCTCCTTAATTTATGAAGAGTTGATAAGTAGACCCTAGTTTTAGTGGTTTCTTAGCCACCAGATCCTGCTTTCCTAATTATTTTGATTGGTTTACTTGTGCGGGTAGTTAATTAAACTAGTTTCCTTTACTATCTCCTTTGAGTCTCTTTAAAATCTAGAAAAAATAAAAAAGAAAAAAATATTCTTTGCTAATCTTTGTTAATTAGGCTTTAATTATTTGTCCCACATCAATATATTCCAAGCATCACAATCTTTCATGCACCCACATGAATTCATGCCCATAATTTATCCATTTGACTAGTCAAACCCAATCCAAATGGACATGGATAAGAGAGGATACGGGCTAAGCCTTATCATCAAAAAGGTGATTTAATTGCAGAAGGACTCTTGGTCCTTCTGCGTCCCTTATATTATGCGCACTCCAATATTGGCACTAAGAGTTCCAAGCCCTTGGGACTCTTGGTTCAAGACATAGATAAGGGATATAAAATCAAGATAAATCCTAATTTGGCTGCCCCACTTAAGGTTCAACCCAATTTAAGTTCTATTCAAATTAGTTAGCCCAAATAGCAATCATTTAAACCCCTAATTAGGTTAGGAGTTAGGCTAGCCAACATATGCTAGTATATTAATTAGCTAGCCAATTAGGATCCTATCATCCTAATAAAAATATAATTGAATTCCTTGATCAATTTCTTAGTATGTGTAATCCTTTAGTCTCTACATCTAGCCAGCAGTATATTTACGCTCATGTCGATGTAGTTCGATTAGAAATCAATTAATCGAATTAGGTCAAATCGAGATAACCCTAGTTGCCAATTTAAACCATCTTTCAAATTAACTCATAAATTCAATCAATTTAATTCATCAAAACCTATAATACATGATATATGTCTAGCAACATGTCATGCCTATCCAGAAGATAAAAAATTTGATAAAAATTATCAAAATATCTTTTAGAAGCAAGTTACTGTGCAATTCAATCCTTCGATCTTCCTTTATCCTGAATAAGCAATTGATATGAAAAATTATCAAATCCTAATACTTTATTTATTCAACTCTTAAATCACTAACGAAGACTCAATCAATAAAAGATTAGAAACTTTTTTTCTAATTTCATCTTGCTTTAGTCAAAGACTTCTTGAGTCATCATTTAATGAGATTATATGGGACAAATACTTCTCTTACTAGGAATGATTGATTTCCTATTAACCTACTCATAACCGTCATACATAATTGACCATATCCATGAACACCCCATATATCACTATGTCATGAATGAGTATGAACCAAAATATGGATTCATATATATAAGATTCTATGGTGATCTTAGGTCCAAAGATCACATGCATAACTCCTACTAAGAGAATCATCTTTTAACAAGACTTTCATAAGATGTTCACATGATAGATCAATTCAGGGAACTCATACTCTAATGAGCACCTATATTCCTGTATTAATGTCCCTGCACAAGTGGTCATGAGACCAACCACTCTCTCAATAGAGCATACATAGAATGTGCTAGTCTTTCTAGAAACATTGATCCCCGACTCAATGATTCTTTAACTAAGAATATTCTAGATTAGGGCTTATAAGATCTTAGGTCTCACTATTATGAACTTCATTATAATCCTAAATCCATTACCCTAATCTATGAAGTTTGATATGGCGACATCCGCTGACGTGGAGCCCACAGACTGATATGGAGACATCTGCTGACTTGGAGCCTATGGACAGCCGTCAATAAGAGACCCACCACCTGGTTAAGGCTACATGATGAAGAACCGAGGTGGACCACCCTACCGAGGTTAGCTTTTAGCTGAGGCAGGGCTCATTGGGCGGTCCCTCATCTGAGGTCAGCTCCCAATCGAGGTTGAGTCCATCCTCCCAAGGTGAGCCCTCTGGCTGAGGATAGCTCCCGGTCAGAGTCGAGCTCATGCTTCCAGAATGGACCTCCCTCCGAGGTCAGTTCCCAGCCGAGGTAGGGCTCATTGGGTAGGCCCCCCATCTGAGGTCAGCTCCTGGTCAAGGTCGAGTCCACCCCTCCGAAGCAAACCCTCCTACCAGCAAGAGCGTGGATTCTCGCCAAATGCATAAAGAGACCGGAATTCAAAATGAAGATGAGGGAATACCATATCACACAGAGCCTCCGAGAGGTGGTGCATGCCCTACCATGGGTACAGGCCCCCTACGGCGCATCGTCCGCATGATCTGCATGATCCGAATGACACCAGGCTCCCAGCCTTGCGGTGTTTTGACACGTCGACGACTGCATGACTAGGAGACTGCGACTTCCATGACAAAGCACCTAGACCCTAGGGCCTTAGCCTTTGTGGTACCCAGACGGCCTCCTTCAAAATGGCAACATCTCGTTATGGCCGAAGGCTTAGGCACATAACTGGCCCAATAGAGAGGTGACAGTGGGCAACAGAAAGCCTCCTTCGAAGGAGAGAACCTGGAAGCCAATAAAAGCCACTCAACTATATAAGACCCACACAAAAAGGTAAGTAAAGGTAACCAAGCAAGAAGCAAAAAGCAAGGAAAAAATAATAGAGACTCTTTCATTTTTCCGCATTATCTTTTCTCTTATCACCCTCTTGACATGGAGAGTCCCCTAAGCTCTTCGCTATAAAGGTTTCTGTTCCCCTCGATCATCCCACTGACTTGATCGTTGGAGTGCCTTCGTTAGAATCCTCGGCCCAAGGTTTTTCTCTATCTTGCAGGACCCCCGAAGTGAGTGAGTGAGCCGACCACGAGGTGGGGAGCCAAGCACCCAGCGAGAACCCGACGTGTCAGAGCTATAGGCCACAACAATCTTGGTGGCAATAAATTGGCATGCTAGGTAGGGGGAGAGATGGCAACCGAAAGAAAGCATCATCCCTCCCACAGTAAGAAAGACTACGTAGGCACCCACAGTCCGATGGTGACTAGCGAGCCCATGATGCCTCCGCCAGTCGAGTGGGGGAACCCCCTCGCCACGGTGACCAATGCCTGGAGGGGGAGCATCCTGCTCCGTCACAATCACCTTCGGCGGACCCCCAGTACACTACACTCGCCCACTAGGTCCAGCTCCTGGCTACGATGGTGCATCAACTCTACCAGAAGCATCGCTCCCTGGAAACACAACAGCAGCCAGAGACTCTGACAGCTCGTGCATTCGATCCCTGCACCAGCCTGCAGTTTTTCCAAGAGGGGCCACTGCATGCGGCATCCCCCCTTTTAGAGGCCCACCTGGCAGGCAAGAAGTGATCGCAGCATGATCCGACCGGTCGAGGGAGCCGCTCCCCGACCTCGGATCGCTGTGCACCCTCATACCAATAGCATCGGCAAGGCTGGGAACTCAGGCACGAGTTCCTCCACTTTGATCCTCCCTCGCCCCCGGCATCCTCCATCGAGGGGTCGACTGACGAGGTCATCCACCATCAAGCAGAAAGATGCCTCGAGGAGCATGAGTGCAAGCTGGCAGATCTGGCCCACCCGTTTGCACAAGTTCAGGGTTCCCCCAATGAGCCCAGGGGTTACGATACCCATCCACCATTCTCGAAGAAAGTCCAAGAGGAGCCAATCCCCAGCTAGTTTCGTATACCGCAGATTAACCCCTACGATGGGACAACCGACCCCCTGGACCACCTGAAAAGTTACAAGGCCCTCTTGAGGGTCCAGGGGGGCCACCGACGCCCTCCTTTGCATCTCCTTCCCAGCAACTCTAAGAAAGGTCGCTCGGATCTGGTTTTTTAGACTCACACCTAAGAGTATAGACTCCTTCCCTCAGCTAGAGAGGAAGTTCGTGGCACACATAGATGATTGTAGGAAGGCATCGTGTGAGGCTAATAGCCTATTCTCAATCCGACAGCAAGATTGGGAACTCCTTTGGGACTACATGTCCCATTTCAAGATCGCCACCCAGGAGATCTACAACCTCGACGAGTCCATCGCCATGCTAGCCCTGAAGAGGGGGCTACGAACCTTTTGCTTCACCTACTCCCTTAACAAGAAGCCCCCAAAGACATGCTCAAAGTTTCTCTTTCAGGTGCAAAAGTAAATCCACACCGAGGAGGCGGATCATGCTAGGAAGGAGCTGGATGGGAGGCCCCCGAAGAGGTAGGCCATCAGGAAGACCTCCGACCACCTGACCCAGAGGATGGTGCAAGTCCTGGATTAAAGCCAAGGCCCAAGGCTGACCTTGCAAACGAAGAGAGTTTCACTCCTCTCCTCGCCCCTAAAGCAAAGATCCTGATGGAGATCGAGGGCGAGCGTTTCCTGCCCCAATGCCCACCACTGAAGCCATATGTTGGACAGGACAAATCTTGCTACTACCATTTCCACCGGGACTACGACTATGATATAGAGGAATGCCACCACCTAAAGAGGGAGATCGAAGAGCTGATCAAGCATGGCTACCTCGGCCAGTATGTGGAGAGGGGAGTTTCCCCTCAACCCAGACTGAAGGGCCTCTGCCCCTCGCCATCGACAACCGTCCCATCGAGAAACCTATAGGGATAAAATCCTACGGGGCATGAAAAACCCCAAAGAGGGCTAGGGGGAGAGAGGGGAGTGATGATGTACTCCCCTATATGGGAGAAGGGTCAGCTAAGGTAGACACCCCAAATAATGATGCTGTCATTGTTGAAATGATGATAGCTAAACATCCTGTAAAACAAATCATGGTAGATAGTGGGAGCTCCTCGGACATCCTTTTTTATGATGCTTTTGCAAAGATAAATTTGTCCACTGGCCAAATAAAATCGGTGTTCATTACTCTAGTAGGCTTCACCGGAGACTCAGTTGGAGTCGAGGGAGAAATTTCGCTCCCAATAACCACTAGGACACCACCCCTGCAAAGCACCGTACTGGTGACCTTCACTGTTGTAAAGCTCTCCTCACCCTACAATGCCATCTAGGGATGCCAGTTACTCAATCTGCTTGATGCCCCCATTTCCACAAAATGCCTCTTGGTCCAGTTCTTGACCCCATAGGGGAATGGAGAGATAAGAGGCTCCCAATAGCTGGTGCAGCACTGTTGGCAAACCATCCTAGGCCTAAGAGGAGTAGATTCCAGCCCTACCATAGTCCAGCCCGATTCGACGGTGCCAGAATCGAAGAGCGGGCATGTTGACCCCATAAGTGATTTTGATGATAACCAAACATTGGAGCATGTACATTTATTTCTGACAACTCTTTAAGTGTTGACAAGTTTTTGTAGGATGAATAACATGTTCAAACTTCAACTCGTACACTTCTGTTTTGTTGGTTGAGTTGTGTTGTAAATATTTTTGTAAAGAAGAACCCAATCAAAATGCTAAGAAAAATCAATTAAAAGGGTTACTTCTATGAGTGTGTGTGCCATGAATTTTAGTTTAAGTTGGTATTGTGTGAAATTGTAAAAGAGTTGGTGATAGTTTTTTTTAAGTTCAATTATAAAAATCCTGAAAAAGATACTCGAGCCAACCCTAAGTAATGAAAAGCCAACTCTGCTTACTGGCACGCAGCAAGGATTCTGAGAACAACCAGGCAAGCCGACCCGAACCAAAAAGAGCTGACTTTGCCAGACCTAATTCTGAAAGCCTAAGAAAGCGAGCCGACCCAAACTGCATCGAGTCGACTCTTCCAGAGTGAGATTTTTCAAATCTAAGAAAAAGAGCCGACCCAAGCTGAAAAGAGCCAACTCCTCGAGTTCAAGATTTTCAAGATTCAAGTTCGAGCTGACCCGAGCTACAAAGAGCCGACTTGTCCAGAATGATGTTTTGCACCCTGAGATAAAGAGCCAACTACATTGAAGATTTGGCGACTCGACCTATCGACTCGAAGGATCCGAGCCGACTCGAATGCCTCTTTTAGGTATCCAACGGCTAGTTCCAGAATTTGTTTTTGAATGCTAAAAGGTGCTCCAATGGTCAAAAATCATTTCCCAACAATCTACAATGGCTAGAACTGCCTTGAAATGATGGAAGACTTTAAATTTGAAGGATTTGAACTTTCTTGAAGTGAAGTTATTAGTGAGTTCTTTAAAAAAAAATTGAGCTTCATTGAATATCCCACCAACCTACAGCGAAAGAGCACAAGAGCATTCAAGTCAATCTTTCAAGTCTTCACCAACTCCAATCTGAAGCTTGAAACAACTTTTGGAAGAAGCCACTGAAGTCATTAAAGCTTATTCAAGTGCATTCAACTGGACTTCCAACAAGCTGCACCGGCAACTATCCGACAAATTGAGTTTGTCATTCTTGTTGCATTTATTTTTAATTCATTCTTTGAATTGTTGGGTTATTGGTGAGCTCGGTTGAAAAACCAAATAGGTTCTTGGTGAGCCTTATTAAAACCAAGGGTTAGGTTCTTGGTGATCCTATGAAAACCAAGTTGGGTTTCTTTGGTGAGCCTATTAAAACCAAAGGGTGTTAGGTTTTCTTTGGTGATCCCGTAAAACCAAAGTGTAAAGATTTTGGACTATAATTTGTAAAACAATCCTAATATATTCCGGTGTGAATATAGTGAAAATCCTAAGTGGTATCTTGGGTAGTGGACGTAGGAGCTTGGTTGCTTTGAACCACTGTAAATTTGGTGTCTTTTTGTTATGATTTCTTGACTCTGTTTAGCTTTTGCATCTTATAACTCACAGCACCTACCACTTGCAAAAGATTTTGAACTGCACATTACTTGCTTCAAATTTATTTTTTTCAAAACAAAATATCCAATTCACCCCCCTCTTGAGTAGCCACCTGGGCAACAACTGGTATCAGAGTAGAGTCTCTGAATACATTAGAGTAAAGATTGATGGCTCATCCAACGAGTACGTCATTGGCAGAAGGCCAATCAACTAATAGACCTCCACTCTTCACTGGCACAAATTATGCATATTGGAAAGCTAGAATGAAGATCTATATTCAAGCAGTTGATTTCTAGTTATGGATGGTCATTCTAAAGGGTCCTTATATCTCCATGGTTATAATTGATGGAGTGGATGTTCCTAAACCTGAAGAGGATTGGGACGAACACAATATGAAGATGGGAGAGTTAAATGCCAAAGCCATGAACTTGTTATACTGTGCTTTGGATAGTAATGAGTTTAATCGAATTTCAATTTGCTCTTCGGCAAAAGAAATTTGGGATAAACTCAAAGTGACCCATGAAGGAACTTCACAAGTGAAGTCTTCTAAAATTAATCTTCTTGTACATAGTTATAAATTATTTAAGATGGAACCAAATGAAACAATCTCTACCATGTTTTCACGTTTCACTAATATTATTAACAACTTAAAAAGTCTTGGCAGGGTATATACTAATGCAGTTCTAGTGTAGAAGATTCTAAGATCTCTTCTGAACAAATGGGATCCGAAAGTGACTGCCATCCAGGAAGCAAAATACTTGAATACCTTATTGCTAGATAAACTGTTGGGATCTCTCATCACCCATGAACTAACCATGCAGCACCGAACTGAAGATGATCAAAAGAAAAGGAATTCGATCACCTTTAAAGCTGCTATAGATTCTAAAAGGGATGGAGAATCGGAAGAAGAAAGCTCCTCTACTGAAAGCGTCATGGAAGACGAAGACGTTGCCATGGTCATCAGAAAGTTCAAAAATTTCTTGGGAAGAAAGAAAGGAAGATATTTTCAAAAATTCAACAAGAACAAAGAGTTCAGTAAGAAGAAGGACAAGAAAAAGGAGAAAGAAAAAGAAGTGCCCACATGTTATGAGTGCAAAAAGCCATGGCACATCTGACCAGACTGTCCTCTATTGAAAAAAGGATTTAAGAAAAAGAAAATGAAAGCAATAGTAGCGACGTGGAGCGACAGCAAAGCATCCTCATCAAATGAAGAAGAAGAGGCTTCGAAATATGCAAATCATTACTTGATGGGTCTCGAAAATGTGGTATCATCCCCTGAGCTTCCAACTGAATTTACATATGATGAACTGAATTCTGCATTTCAAGATTTACTCATCGAATTCAAGAAAGCTGGGGTTAAAATTAAGTCCTTAAATAAACAAAAGGATGTTTTATTAAAAGACAATGATGAAATTTTTGAAAAGAATAACATTTTACAAAGAAAATTGAATAACCTTTATGAAAATGTTATAGTCTTGAACAATGAAAAAACTATTTTATATGAGACAAACAATATTTTAGTTGCCAAAATACTGATTTGAAAAAGGAGGTTGAAAAGCTTAAGGCTTTAGTAGAAAAGTTAACCTTGAGTTCAAATAAGCTTGAGCTAATTTTGAAAGAATTAAAAGACTCAAAAAATAAAGCTGGAATTGGATTTAATGCTATAAATGCTAAAGGAATTTCAGCAATAAAATTTGTATCTTCAAAAGCTTTAGCTATAAATGCTAAATTTGAAAAAGGTTTTCCATCGAAATCAATTTCAAATGGCTTGAAATATGTTCCTAAGAATGCTATGCAAAAATTCTTCAAATCAAGTATTCCTATTGTATCTGTTATAGCTTCAAAGCATGCATCATTCAATAATGACAAAATTGTTTGTTATGCATGTCATAGATTTGGGCATAAATCTTATCAATGCAATTCTTTGAAAAATTCCATGAGTAGTGCATTGAAATATATAACCATTTAGGTTCCAAAGGGAACCAATGTTGCTAACCCGAAAGGACCTAAGTTAGCTTGGGTACCTCAAATCACTTCTTGATTATTTTGTATGATTGTCTTGCAGTCCAAAAATCAAAGAAAAGATGGTATCTTGATAGTGGCTATTCAAGGCATACGACAGGTGACAAGGATCAATTTATCACCCTACAAATGAAAGGAGGATCGGTTACTTTCGAAGATAATGGCAAGGAGAGAATAATCAAAATCAGTAAGATTAAAATAACCCCCAGTACTTCTATTAAAGATGTGCTGCTAGTAGATAAATTGAAGCATAATTTATTAAGTATTAGTTAATTGTGTGATAAAGGCTTCAAAGTTATCTTTGAATCATCTATGTGTATAGTAACTAACTCTCTTTACTCTAGCAACAAATTTATCGGCCATAGACTCAGAAATATTTATGTGGTAGATCTAAATAATCTAGCCAAATCTAGTAGTTCTAGTCTAGCAGCAATGAATGCTAAGACAAAGGAGTCATGTTTATTATGGCATAGATGATTAGGTCATGCTAGCATGCATACTATTGCCAAATTAATCTCAAAGAATCTAGTTAGAGGTTTGCCTCATTTCAAAGTTGATCTTAATTATGTATGTGATACTTGTCAATTAGGCAAACAAACTAGGAGGAGTTTTAAATCAAAAAATATTATTTTAATGACTAGATCCTTGAGCTACTTTACATGGACTTATTTGGACCAACTAGGACCACAAGCCTAGGAAGTATGAAATATGGCCTTGTGATTATAGATGACTTTTCTAGATTCACATGGATATTATTTATTGCACATAAAGATGAAGCTTTTGATGTATTTCAAAAATTTCATAAAAGAAAATTCTTTCTGTTATCTCTATTAGAAGTGATCATGGAACTGAATTTCAAAATCAATTCTTTGATGAATATTGCACTGAGCACGGCATTGATCACAACTTCTCTACTCCTAGAACAGCACAATAAAATGATGTTGTAGAGAGAAAGAATAGGACTTTGGAAAAGATGGCCAGAACAATGTTATGTGAAGGTAATCTTCCAAGGTACTTATGGGCAGAAGCTGTGAACACTGCCTGTTATATACTAAACCGAGTTTTGATATGACCAATTTCAAAGAAAACCTCCTATGAGCTTTGGAATGGAAGAAAATCAAATATTAATTATTTTCATGTTTTTGGTTATAAATGTTTTGTATTAAATAATGGTAAGGATAATCTAGAAAAGTTTGATGCAAAATCTGATGAATCTATATTCCTTGGTTATTCATTACATAGCAAAGCATATAGAGTGTTTAACAAGAGAATGCTTACTATAGAAGAGTCAATTCATGTTGTCTTTGATGAAGCTAACCCCTCACCATCTAGAAAAGATGAGTGCATAAATAATGATGCAGGTATACTGCAAGAGGAAATGAAAAATCTAAACATCCAGGACAAATCAATACAAGATGGAAGTGAAATGGTAAGTAAGGATCATACTGATCTACCAAGAGAATGGAGGTATGTAACTTCACATCCCAAAGATTTAATCATTGGTGATCCTTCTCATAATGTTAGGACTAGGTCAGCACATAGAGATGTACATGACTACCTAGCCTTTGTCTCTCGAATTAAACCAGTTTGAAAGGAATAATGTTTGGACACTAGCTAGTAGACCTACATACCATCCTATAATAGAAACCAAATGGGTCTATAGGAACACACTAGATGAAAATAGTAAACTAATAAAGAATAAAGCAAGGTTGGTAGCAAATGAATTCAATCAAGAAAAAGGTATCAATTTTGATAAAACTTATGCACCTATAGCAAGACCTGTGACCATTAGATTACCTCTTGCATTTACTTGCTACATAAACTTTAAACTTTTTCAGATGAATGTCAAAAGTGCTTTTCTAAATGAACTTATTTCTGAACAAGTTTTTGTAGAACAACCACCAAGTTTTGAAAATCATGTTTTTCCAAATCACGTGTTTAAGTTGAACAAAGCTTTATATAATTTGAAACAAGCACCTAGGGTCTAGTATGATAGATTGAGTATGTTTTTACTTAAAAATGATTTCAAAAGAGGAAATGTTGACAAAACTCTTTTTAATGACATGTCAGCTATACAAATATACATTGATGATATTATCTTTGGTACAACTAATTAAAGTTTTTGTGAAGAATTTAGTAAGCTAATACAGGTTGAGTTTGAAATAAGCTTTATGGATGAGCTCAACTACCTCCTTGGATTACAAGTCAAACAAATGAAGGAAGGAATCTTTATAAGCCAAGCCAAGTACATCAAGGAATTAATCAAGAAATTTGGTATAAAAACAAGCAAAGAGGCTAGCACACTCATGAGTCCTACCTGCAGGCTAGACAAAGATAAAAATGGATTCAACGTTAACCAAAAGCTATATAAAGGTATGATCAGATCCCTTTTATATTTGATAGCCAGTAGGCTTGATATCTTGTACAGTGTATGTGACTATGCTAAATTTCAATGTAATCCTAAAGAAATACATATGCTTGCTATTAAAAGAATTTTCAAATACTTGAAAGGTACAAGTAACTTAGGTCTTTGTTATTCTAAATAATCATCCTTGAATTTAATTAGTTTTTCTGATGCTGACTATGCTGGTTGCAAAATTGATAGAAAGACACATTGAAATTAGGAACCACTTTATAAGAGAACATGTCTTGAATGATGAAATTACTCTTGAATATGTGTCAATTGAAAACCAACTTGCTGATATCTTTACTAAACCATTGAATTTAGTTAGGTTTGCAATAATTAGAAATGAACTAGGATTATATGATCCTATCTAGAACCACCTCCAGAGTCTTGAGGACAATATATCTAGAAAACATTCTGATCCAAATCCAAAAATTTTAAGAGCCTTGATTGGAATACAAAATTTTTTTTGCTCCCTCTGCTTGAGCCGACTCAAGCAGATAAACTATTGGTCGAGTCGGCTTGAATGTCGAGCCATCTCTTTTTAGATTCGAGCCATAGGGTTTTGTTTTTACCTTTCTAACTTCTAAACCCTATTCCATTTCATCCAAGAAACTTTCCAAACTTCTCTAAACTTCCATAAACCCTTTCTAAACTCAATTCCCTTGCACAATGGCACAAAGGAGAGTAGTTGGGAAGAAATCTAGGAAAGTTGATGATGCGGCTCCACAAGAACGAAGAACAAAATTTCAAGAGGATAATGTCTCTCAGAATGAACCACAACCTAAAGCAGAAGCAAATCCGGTTTCTCCAAGCCATCAAGTGTCCCTAGGTATGCAACCAATCGCTACTGGCCGACATATTTTGTTCGAATATCTAAGGGAAATTGGTTTTGTGATTGGAGATCTTATTAAGAATTAGGGTTGGAGGAATTTATGTTCACTGGATATTAAGACCTATCCAAACCTAGTAAGAATATTCTATGAAAACTTGAGGTTTGGGGAAAATTTCATTGAGTCCTCAGTTAAAGGGAAGAGGATAATTATTTCCACTGAAATCCTATGTAATGTTTTGGATATGCCTTTTGAAGGCACAGAATATCTTGTACTGAAGGACTGAACCAAGGCATTGCAGACAGCCTTGGAAAGAGCTGAGGTAAATGAGATTGGGATTCTCAAGGCAAACATGTTGCGCATTCAGATGAGACTCCTACATAACTTTATTAGCCGAATCTTCTTACCTAGAATAGGTCAATTCGACTGGGTAAGTGAAAGGGATTTATGTTTTATGGAGCTCTTAATTAATGGAGAAAAGATCAATTTACCTGCAATTATGATTAGTCAAATGAAAGAGGCAATTAGGAAAGTTAAAGCCTGTTTACCATATGGAATAATTCTTTCAATCTTCTTTCAAAGAGCAAATTTAGATTTGATAAAAGAAGACAGTAAGGCATTACTTCACATTGACACATACATAGCCAAGACCCTTCAAAGAATGGGATACTTGTTAACAGATGGTACTTGGAAGAAGAAAACTGACACTCTTATAGTTGAAGAGACTGAAGAAGTCCAAGAACAAATAGAAGAAGCGGCTGGTGAAGGCACCACAATGGATATCCCTGAGCCATAACCATAGCAGGACTTTGATACTTCTCTTCCAGATATTTCTATTTCTGACTTGCTTGACATGCCATACAGTACACATACCTTTGATCAGGCTACAGACATTCCAAGTCATAATCAAGCTGATACTGCTCCTACCTTGAACACTTCAATGATACAAGACTTCTTGGCACAACAGATGAATGGTATGACTGAATCCATTAAGTCTTCTATGGGTGAAATGTTTCGAGTATTTCAAATATCAGTTGATGACGTGCTAACCCAATTTGGAGAACAAATAAATGATCTAAAAACAAGAATTGACAATATTGAAACCTCCAAAGCTGTAGCAACCAATACAACCAGTACAACTAGTACAATCATGATAGATGTCCAGCCAATTCTGCAATTGATTACATCATGTTCAAACTCTATCAAAAGCTCAGTCACTCAAATCCTTGAAGCCTACAGAACAGAGATTGATATCATGAGAATTAGAATGGGATCACTTGAGGCAGGAAAAAGAATGGAAGATGATTATACCAAAGGAATTGGTATAATCATGAGTGAATTTGGAAGACTGAGAGGTTTAGTTGAAGCTTATGCTAATATTCAAGCTTCAGAAATGCTTTCACTACAAAAAGAAATGGCAGTAATCAAAGAAGGAATGGAAGACTTGGCTGCTTCTAGAAGTGTAAAAAAAGTTGAAGCCGAATTGAAGTCAATGAGTATCTTTCTGTGGAAAATGATGGGCAAGATTGAAGATATCCTAGCTACTCCAAAGACTCCTTCTAGATCCTTTCCTGGTCACTCAGGCCATCCAAGACAACCTGCTCCACACATCAGAACACCTGGATCTCATGAAATTCTACAATTCATTGATCCTATTGCTTCTCTACCTCCTGGAATTCAAATCCCTAGCCAAACTTCCTCAAAACCTAGCGTAGACATAGACAGTGACTAAGTGTATTACCTTTTTATACTTTGTACTAAACTTTTGAAATGGAATGAAGTACATCTTTTGTCTAACAATTTCTTCAATTTCTCTATGAATTGAATGTTTGATTGGTCTTACAATGATTAATATTTTAATTAGAATTTCAAGATAAATTTGAGAAAGTGAAATTATCTCAAACTTTTTTAAATACTTTCTCAATCTATTTTAAAATCTGAGCTTAATTCTTAATTCTTAATTCTTACTCTACCTTTTTGATTGATTGACAAAAAGGGGGAGAAAGTATTGCATGAAAAAGATAAAACATTGATATTTTAAAGCTTCGATACATATTTGCTACATATTTGCTCTAATACTTGAAATGAACATGTATTGATATTTCAAGATCTGATGCTTTAAATTCTAACTTATAATGTTTAAAGCCTGAATTACAATCTTTTTTACAAACTTTGATACATAATGACTCTGATACATAATGTTTTACACTTCAACATTTGTTAGCTCTATTGATCAAAGCTTTTGAGCTTTGAAATATAAAATTGAATGAAAAGTTTGCCAAAACATGGAGTATTTTATTAAGGGAGAGATTATCTCTCTAAGCCTTAATTCTCCTCTCATTGTTTGGCACTATCTGAAGTCAATTTGCTATACTTGTTCATATACTCTTGCAAATATTATTAAACAAGCAATTGTAAAGTTTTATATTGATTTTTCATGCCCAATGTTTTGTCATCATCAAAATGGGGGAGATTGTTAACCCCATAAGTGATTTTGATGATAACCAAATATTAGAGCATGTACAATTATTTCTGACAACTCTTCAAGTATTTGATAAGTTTTTGTAGGATAAATAACATATTCAAACTTCAACTCCTACACTTCTGTTTTGTTGGTTATGTTGTGTTGTAAATAATTTTGTAAAGAAGAACCCAATCAAAATGCTAAGAAAAATCAATTAAAAGGGTTACTTCTATGAGTGTGTGTGCCATGAATTTTAGTTTGAGTTGGTATTGTGTGAAATTATAAAAGAGTTGGTGAGAGTTTACTTTAAGTTCTATTATAAAATTCTAAAGAAGATACTCGAGCCGACCCCAAGTAATGAAGAGCCGACTCTGCTTACTAGCACGCAGTAAGGATTCTAAGAATAGCCAAGCGAGCCGACCCGAACCAAAAAGAGCTAACTCTGCCAGACCTAATTCTAAAAGCATGAAAAGTGAGCTGACCTGAACTGTATCAAGCTGACTCTTCCAAAGTGAGGTTTTTCGAACCTGAGAAAAAGGGCCGACCCAAGCTGAAAAGAGCCCACTACTCGAGTTCAAGATTTTCAAGATTCAAGTTCGAGCCAACCCGAGCTACAAAGTGCCGACTCGTCCAGAGTGATGTTTTGCGCCCTGAGACAAAGAGCCGACTACATTGAAGATTTGGCGACTCGACCTATCGACTCGAAGGATCCAAGACAACTCGAAGGAATCCGAGCCGACTCGAATGCCACTTTCAGGTATCTAACGGCTAGTTCCAGAATTTAGTTTTAATGTGAAAAGGTGCTCCAATGGTCAAAAATCATTCCCCAATGGTCTACAATGGCTAGAACTACCTTGGGATGATGGAAGAATTTAAATTTGAAGGATTTAAACTTTTTTGAAGTGAAGTTATTAGTGAGTTCTTAAAAAAAAAAGTGAGCTTCATTGAATATCCCACCAACCTACAGCAAAAGAGCATAAGAGCATTCAAGTCAAGCTTTCAAGTCTTCACCAACTCTAATTTGAAGCTTGAAATAACTTTTAGAAGAAGCCACTGAAGTCATTAAAGCATATTTAAGTATATTCAAGTGGACTTCCAACAAGCTGCACCGGCAACTATTCGACAAATTGAGTTTGTCATTCTTGTTGCATTTATTTTCAATTCAATCTTTGAATTGTTGGATTATTGGTGAGCCCGGATGAAAAACCAAATAGGTTCTTGGTGAGCCTTATTAAAACCAAGGGTTAGGTTCTTGGTGATCCTGTGAAAACCAAGTTGGGTTTCTTTGGTGAGCCTGTTAAAACCAAAGGGTGTTGGGTTTTTTGGTGATCTCGTAAAACCAAAGTATAGAGGTTTTGGATTATGATCCTGTAAAACAATCCTACTATATTCGGGTGTAAATATAGTGGAAATCCCAAGTAGTATCTAGGGTAGTGGACGTAGGAGCTGTGTTGCTCTGAACCACTATAAATTGGTGTGTGTTGTGTTGTGCTTTCTTAACTCTGTTTAGCTTATGCATCTTGTAACTCTCTCACAGCACCTACCACTTGCAAAGGATTTTGAACAGCACATTACTTGCTTCAATTTTGTTTTTTTTTAAAAAAAACCCAATTCACCCTCCTCTTGGGTAGCCACCTGGGCAATAGGGCCAGTTGAGCCTCTATTATCTTTTCCTTTAGGAGAGGATCCATCGAGGATGATACAGGTTGGGGCCTTATTGACTTAGAAAAAAGAACCCGTCTGCTTAGCTTCCTGCGGGCTAATGCAAATGATTTTGCTTGGATCGCCAACGACATGCCCGGTATCCCATCGGAGGCGATAACTGATAGGCTGAATGTCGACTCCAATCATCACCTAATTCGATAGAAGAAGAGGAGCTTCACCTTGGAATGATAGAAAGCCAACAACAAGGAGGTCGATAAACTCCTCACGGTGGGCTTCATCTAAGAGGTATGGTATCCTGACTGGCTTGCTAACATGGTGATGGTCAGGAAAGCCTATGGGATATGGAGGATCTGTGTAGACTACACCGACCTCAACAAGGCATGCCCAAAGGATAGTTTTTCCCTCCTCAAGATTGACCAACTAGTGGATGCGACCTTCGGCCATAAGTACCTCAGCTTCATGGAAGCATTCTTCGAATATAATCAGATCCACATGCATTCCGAGGATGAGGAGTGCACAGCATTTGTGACCGTCCGAGGAATGTATTGTTACAAGATGATGCCCTTCACTCTTAAGAATGTAGGGGCAACCTTACTCGGAAGATAAAGGTTGTACAGGAACTTGGAGACCCTAGAAAGGGTACTCCCCCAACTCAAGAAGAAAGAAAGGAGCCAAACTTTTCAAGACTTCATCCAAGGGGAAGAGGGAGAGTTGCTCTGGAGCAAAAGTCTCATCTTTCCACCACCTGAAGAATCTCTGAGGATTGAGAAGATGGTTAATGGCCTGGAGTCTTGTCTCTTCATGCTCAAAGAAGACGTGTGCCATGTCTCACGCCAAGCCAATCGAGAGATGCCACGTGTCGAAGTGGTGCTTTGGACCTGAAGCAGTTCCCTTGAAGCTGATGCGGCATCAATAACCATTTTTGAGAAGTGAAGATGTGGTGACACCCAGATGGCATGGAAGCACGACTGCCTGAATGCTAGCACATCCAGCATTGGTAATAGAAGAGGCGTGTCCCCTCCATGCTAGCGTAACCATTACTCCCTTCATCCCAAGCGGATGATTCGTTCTTCAGGCTCGGGAGTTAAGGGCAACATATATGGCGACATCTACTGACGTGGAGCCTGCGGATTGATATGGCGACATCCACTAACGTGGAGCATATGGATAACCATGATGGCAAGAGAATCGCCACCTGGGCAAGGCTACATGATGAAGAACCGAGGTGGACCACCCAGCCGAGGTCAACTCCCAGCCGAGGTAGGGCTCATTGGGTGGGCCCCCCGTTTAAGGTCAGCTCTCGATCGAGGTCGAGTCCATCCTACCAAGGTGATCCATTCGATTGAGGATAGCTCCCAGTCAGAGTCGAGCTCATGCTTCCAGAATAGACAGCCCTTCCGAGGTCAGCTCCAAGCTAAGGTAGGGCTCATTGGGTGGGCCCCCTGTCTGAGGTCAGCTCCCGGATGAGGTCGATTCCACCCCTCCAAAGCGGACCCTCCTACCGGCAGGACCATGGATTCCCGCCAAAGGTGTAAAGAGGCCAAAATTCAAAATAAAGATGAGGAATACCTGATCATGCAGAGCCTCCAAGAGGTGGTTCATGCCCTACCATGGGTGCAGGATCCCTACGGTGTACCTTGCACACGATCTGCATGATCCGGATGACACCAGGATCCTAGCCTTGCAATGTGCTGACACATCGACGATCGCACTACTAGAAGACTATGACTTCCATAACAAAGCACCGGACCCTAGGGCCCTAGCCCTTGTGGTATCCAGATGGCTTCCTTCAAAATGGCAACATCCCATTATGGCCGAAGGCTTAGGCGCAGAACCGGCCCGATAGAGAGGCAATAGAAGGCAACGGAAAGCCTCCTTCGAAGGAGAGAACCTGGAAGCCAACAAAAGCCACTCACCTATATAAGACCCGCACAAAAGTAAGTAAAGGTAAGCAAGCAAGAAGCAAAAAGCAAGGAAAAAGTAACAAAGACTCTTTCATTTTTTTGCATTATCTTTTCCCTTATCATCCTCTCAATGTAGAGATTTCGCCAAGCTCTCCACTACAGAGGTTGCTGTTCCCCTCAATCATCCCCTGACTTGATTGTCGGAGTGCCATCGCTAGAATCCTCGGCCCAAGATTTTTCTCTATCTTGCAGGACCCCCGATGCGAGCAAGCGAGCTGACCACGAGGTGGGGAGCCAAGCACCCGGCGGAAACCTGACATGTCAGAGCTACGAGCCACGATGATCTTGGCGGCAACAAAGTTCATCTTAATCTTAAAACAAAAAGGTATAAGACACAGCATATGATAAATCAAAATGCCTTTTATTATATAATATCATACATGAGTCAAAAAACTTTATAAAATGCTCCTGTTATATAAAAAATATGATTGACTTTTAGAGTAGTATTTTTTCAATCTCTTACTTGCATTAAAGCCAATCACCCTTATATTTAATTTCTATACAATCTAAATGGCGATTAAACTGCTATTAAGGAAGGGTCTTAGTAAATGGGTATGCTATGTTGTTCTTTGTATTTACTTGTTCTATAACCATGTCTTGTCTTTCAATGATTTCATGAATGAGATGGAAGTGCCTTAGGATGTGCTTGAACTTTTGATGAGACCTCAATTCCTTAGCTTGTGCGACAGCTCTAGTACTATCATAATAAAATGGCATGATTGTTGTATTGCAAGAACTACACCCAACTTTAAGATGAACTTCTTCATCCAGATAGTTTTTTAGCAGTTTCACTAGCAACTATGTATTCTATCTTAGTAATTGAGTTAGCTACAATTTGCTGCTTGGTATTTTCTAACTTACTATACCTCCATATAGAGTAAAGACACATCCTGATATGGATTTATTATTATCTGGATTTGATTAAAAACTAGAGTTAGTATAGCCTTCTAGTTTTAAATCTAATCCTCCATATATTTAAAAAACTTTTTGTCCTTTTAGGATACTTAAGAATCTTTTTCATAGCTTTTCAATGATCCTCCCTTGGATCAACCTAGAATCTGCTTGCTATGCCAAGGCATAAGCAACATCAGGCTTGGTATATAACATAGCATATATAATTGATCCTATAGCTGAAGCATAAGAAATCTTACTCATCCTTTGTCTCTCTTTAGGTATCTTAGGAGACATTTTTTTAGAAAGATGTATGCCTTGATTCATGAACAAATAGCCCCTTTTTCTTTGCTCTATATTGAATCTTTTCAATACTAAGTCAATGTACCTGGATTGGGATAAGCTAAGCATCCTTTTAGATCTATCTCTATAAATATTTATACCTAGTATATAGAATGCTTCTCCCAAATCCTTCATAAAAAACTTTTTAGATTGCTAAGCTTTGATCGATTGCAATATTAGAATATTATTCCCAATGATAAGTATGTCATCAATATACAATATTAAGAAGATAATGGCACTCCCACTTGTCTTCCTATACACACACGGTTCATGCACATTTTTTATGAAAATAAATTCCTTGATTATTTTATCAAAGTGGATGTTCCAACTTCTCGATGCTTGTTTTAATTCATAAATGGATTTCTTAAGTTTGCATACTTGGTTCGGTCTTCCACTTAAGACAAACCCTTTTGGCTATGACATACAGACTTCTTCCTTAAGATACCCATCGAGGAAGGTAGTCTTTACATCTATTTGCTAGATTTCATAATTGTAGTATGCGGTTATAGTAAGCAAAATCCTAAAGGACTTGAGTATAGCTACTGGTGAAAATATTTCATCATAGTCAATTCTATATCTTTGCCTAAAACCTTTGCCACAAGCCTAGCTTTATAAGTTTTTACTTGGCCATCTACTCCAATCTTCTATTTGAAGACCCATTTGCACCCTATTAGGTTTACTCCCTTAGGTGGTTCAACCAAGGTCCAAACTTGGTTGGAATACATGGAGTCCATTTCAGATTTCATAGCATCAAGCCATTTGTTAGAGTCTTTACTTGATGCTTTCGAATAGGTCACAGGATCATCATCTTGAATGATGTTGGCTTTATTATCATTTCTAATGACAAAGCTATATCTGAGAGGTGCATCCTGCACACTCTCTGACTTATGGTGAAGTGTGTATTGTAGTTGTACTTGATTAATAGATACTTGTGATTGAGAAATTTGAGGTTGATTGTTTATAGGAGTAGGTTGTTTGTCTTAAACTTTACTAAGTTTAAGTATCCTCCCACTATCTCCTTCTTGGATAAATTTTTTCTTTAAAAAAGTGGCATGCCTACTGACAAAAACCTTTTTTTAGTAGAATGATAAAAGGGATATCCAATACCCTCCTGGAGATAACCTATGAACCTACATTTATTAGTCCTAGCACTTGGCTTATATCCAACATATTTTTAACATAAGCAGGGCTACCCCAAGACTTAAGATATTAAAGACTTGACCGTTTACCTTTTTATAATTCATATGGAGTGCTAGCTACTGATTTTTGATGGTACCCTATTTTAATATATACACAGCAATCTCTAAGGCATAATTTCAGAAGGATATAGGAAGATCGGTGAAGCTCATTATGGACCTTACCATGTCTAATAATGTGTGATTCCTCCTTTTTGCTATACCATTTAATTATGGTGTATATAGAGGTGTGCATTGTAAGAGAATGCCTTTATCCTTAAGATTATCAATAAATTCATTAAATAGGTATTCTCTTCTCTGATCTGATTGAAGGATTTTAACATTTTTTCCAGATTATTTTTCAACCATACTTTAATATTCTTTAAATTTATCAAAAGTTTTGGATTTATGCTTCATAAGATACACATATTCAAACCTAGATAAATTATCAATAAAAGTGATGAAATAAGAGTATCCTTTTTTGGCTTGAGTTGATATAGATCCATATACATTTATATGTATTGGTCCTAATAACTCAGTTGTCCTATCTTCCTGACCAATGAATGGAGACTTGGTCATTTTATCCATGAGACAGGACTCATAAGTTCTTAATGATACATAATCATAAGGATCGAAGAAGTTATCTTTGTATATTTGTTTATCCTAGACTCACTAATATAACCTAATCAGTAATGCCAAAAAAAATGATATGAACATCTTCTCTCTTTCTTTTTTTATTTTCAACAAGTAAAACTTTATCATTGAATGAAATAACTAAAATTTATTAATAAATAAACCACTTCCAAAGAAATTATTAAAATAAAAAATGGAGCATCCATTGCTCTTTATATTAATTTCAAAATCTTGTTGTAATAACAAAGGTATAGGAATAATATTTCTAATAATATTTGGAACATAGTAACAGTCTTTCAATTCTAAGAGTTTGCTTGAAGGTAATAATAATAGATAGTTACCCATACCTTCCACTTGAATAGCTTCACCACTCGCACCATAAAACTTAATGTAACCCTTCTTCAAACTTCTAATTCTTTGAAGTCCTTGTAAAGACTTGCATATATGAGACCCATATGCAGTATCCAATATCCATGAATCAGAAGCTAAAGTACTCAATGACAAGTTAGTTCGTATCATGTACAAACCTTTTGATGCTTCACCAGCATCAAGCTTCAGACTAGAAAGATATGATTTATAGTTCTTCTCTCAATGTCCCTGCTTGCCATAGTGAAAATAGGTTCCATCAGTAAAGAGCTTCTTTGCCTTCTTCCTTTTTTAGATGCTTTTCTTATGGTTTCACTTTCTCTCTAAACCTTCCTTCATTATTATTTTCTTCTTCCCATCAATTAGAAGAAGATGAGCCTTATCTCCTTTAAAATGACTCTCAGCTATCTTAAGCATGTTAAGTTACTCAGGTAATGAAATATTCAATTTATTCAAGTGATAGTTCATGACATATTAATAGAATGGATCATGAAGTAATTACAAGATTAAGTCCTGATTAAGATCTTCATCAATAACAAACCCTAATTAACCTAATTGAGTGATTAAGTCAATCATCTTAAGTACATGGGCTTGAACAAATGAGCCCTCACTCATACATATTCAGAACAACTATTTCGATATTTCATATCGGGTAGCCTACTTTGCTCTCCATAAAGCTCTTTAAGATTGAGCAGTATGGACTGAGATTCCATTTCTTTATATTACTTCTATATTTCATTGCTTATAGAGGCCAACATAATGCACTTGATAGTTAAATTATCATTTTACCATATTTTATATGTGGCCTTTTCCTCCTCCGTAGCATTATCTCTGATCGGATTTGGATCAAGAGAATCGAGGATGTAAGAAACTTCTTTGAGTTAAGATAATTCTCAAGTTCCTTAATGAATCCATGAAATTAGGATCGGTCAACTTGTTGGCATCTTAAATACCTCGTAGTGATAAAGTAAAAGCCACAATATTAATCTACATAAAAAATAAAGAACAAAGTATAAGCATACCACTCAAGATGATATATACAACTAAATAAGGACTTATCAATCTAATTATGTCTCCCACTATTTTTCTAAGAATACCATAGCCCTCATCCATGGTAAGCAAGAAACCTTAACAGGGTTTCTTTAGTGGGGTTAAGATCCCAATGTTTCATAAATGCCTTGTGTTATATAATAAACATTTACGATTTCAAGGATAGAAAGCTTTTTTTTCCAATTACAACCCATGCAACTTTTAACATGACAGTTGCCTCTAAGACACTTATAGCCTGGTTATACAACAAACTATAATATCTTAGTTTAGTTAGATCCTTAATTTTTATATAGTCATATTTGAATAATGTTGTCCTTGTGTTACACAACAAAGCAACACCATCAATCATGCTATAAAGCATTAGATGGACCAAGACAAATTTCACATTAAATCCTAGAGTAGGCCTTGTGTTACAAAACAAACCTACTATAGTTTTTGACATGAATTTGGTTTAGCATGAAGGAAGGCATTTAGTAGTATTTAATCAATTAGTATTTCTAATTCAAGATCTAAATCAATCAAATTGGCTAGGTAAGTGAGAGAAGTGGGAGGCCCTCCATGCTTGCCTTAGACACCAAAAATTTGGCCAGGTAAGCAACGGACCAAATTAAAAGCACATTCTCTTTACCTTTCCAGAACAACTTTTCTATACACCAATTGATCAATCAAATGCTAAATGGATTTGCATTATGATTTTATAACACTATGAATAAATATAATTTTAAAAAGGTCTTTCATAGTTCATGCATATCCTAATACTATAAACTATCAATAGGCATATCCTAGACCCAGGACCCCATGATTATATCAACTAACAAGGAAATACATTAGGATATAGAAGAATATCTATAATGCTAATATTCTTTATTTCACTTGGCACATAAGCGTATGCCCTCTAGAGGTGGTCCACATAGGAATTGGATTAAGAAAGCACTCTTATATCTTCCTTGCTTGATTAGAAACTCCTCCCGATAGCCTTTCTTCCTTCGGTAAGCTTCCTCTCTTGCTAGGACCTTTACCCTCCTGAAGAGTATTTCAAGATCTTTTCAAAACTTCTCTTACTATCCTATTATTCTTTCTAATTCTCTTCCTAAGCCCTTCTCTTAAAATAGTAGACTTGTCTTAAAATAATAGACTTGTCCTAACAAGGAAAGGAAGAGAGTTGTCAGGATAAATTTGGATGCATTTGCTTCAATCACTAAAGCCTTTAAATAGTTAAAGAAAAGGGATCAAAAGCATCATTTTCTCAGTTCTTAATTTGATATTTAACATATCAGATAAGTCCCTTCAAGTGGAAGGAGTCTCTGGTAGAAAAGTGCTATGTGAAACAGTAAACATATGACGTTTCACAACATATTTGTGCCAAGAGTTACTTATCGCAACTCTTCAAAAAAACTAGCATTTTTCTAATCCTTTCCAATAGCTTAGGATCTGGTCAAAGCACCCAATAGGTGTATAATTAAGAGAGGCTTATCTGAAAAAGATGATTAATATTCAAAAGGACTCTTGTCCATTCCATGCACCCTATATTCCAAGCATGCAACCTTTCATGCACCCATATAAATTCATGCCCATAATTTATCCATTTGACTGGTCAAATCTAATCCAAATGGACATGGATAAGAGAAGATAGGGGCTAAGCTTTATAAACAAAAAAATGATTTAATATTAGAAGGACTCTTGGTCCTTCTGTGCCCCTTAAGTTATATATGCCAATATTGGCACCAAGAGTCCCTAGCCCTTAGGACTCTTGGTTCAAAACATGGATAAGGGCTATAAAATCAAGATAAATTTTAATTTGACTATCCCACTTAAGGTTCAACCCAATTTAAATTCTACTCAAATTATTTATCCCAAATAGTAAGCTTATAAACCAAATCTAATTAGGTTAGGAGTTAGGCTAGCAAACATATGCTAGTTGGTGCGGACACTAGAGGCACCAGAATAAGGCAGAGGCTTCTCAACCCTCTGTGGATCACTTAGTTAATATTTGAGTCCCCTGTAATAAATCTTAGTCCAGCTACATTGAGTCCTGTAATTAGTCCAGCTCTTGTTGAGCTAGTTCAGTTCAGTACTAGTCAGCTCATGTTGAGCTAATTTCAATTTTTGAGTCCTGTCCAATCAGATTGAAGACTCAAGACCACATCATACAAGTGAAGACCAAGTTCAACCTAATTGAAGACATAAAAGTTAAGCCCAAGTCCAACCCAGCTTGAAGACTTGAAGAGTCCAGGAAGAGAAGACAAAATCAAGAATAAATTCGAAACCCTAGACCAGCCAGAAGGAATTTGGGCCAGCCCAGGCCCAGGTAGAATTTAGGGCGCCCCTCCCTAGGGTCACCTCCCCTCTTGGTCGGCCACTTATGGTCACCACCTTGGCCGACCAAGAGAAGGACAAGAGGAGAGTGTTTGAGTTGAAGTTTTCTACCTATTTGCCTTGTATTCCAATTAGAGTTTGAAAAGGAAAATGAGTCCTATGTAAAGTCTAAAGTGCCCTTACTTGGAGCCCAAGGTTAAGGGTCTATTTAAGGGACCCTAGCCTCTTGTATGAAACTAACTTTTTTGATATGAATTAAAACCTTGAGTTCTTCTATTGAGTTGTGTGATACCCTGCTGTGTGCATAAAGGGGTTCGTGAGAGTTCTTCTTCCCGGTGTTTGCAATCATCTTCCTGCTGCCAATAAACCCTCCAGATCCCTGGATGCCCACTCCAAAAAAGCCTTTCCTTGCTATTTTTCCTTTGTTTTCTTGTTCCTTTGTGAGTTTTCTAACCCCTGATAGGTCGTTTGCAGGTCCCCGAGTTCCTACGAATCCAACGACTCTAGCCACGCCTCAATCGGACCACCGAGCAGAAAGCCGGGTATCCGCGGGTCTTTGGCTTGATTTTCCAGGCCGCATCTATCGAGGAACGAGAGATCTCTTCACTGCGATCTTCACCGGGCACTTCAGACGTTGTCAGGTACACCCCCTCTACCTCCAGTCTTATTATTGTAGGAGAACTTATCCTAACCGAGGCTTCTCAGCCCCGACGATCCTTATTTAGTACCTTTCTAGGTTCTAATCTGCATGCTTGGCTTAAAAAATTCATACAAAATTCTCTACAACTAATTTTGATCTGAAATTCGGGAATTAATCACCTAACCCCACATATAAAACATACAAAAGAATTGCATGCATATTAGTCCCCCATCACTAGTATATTAATTAGCTAGCCAATTAGGAACCTATCACCCTAATAAAAATATAATTGACTTCCTTGATCAATTTCTTAGCATGTGTGATCCTTTGGACTCCACATCTATCCAATAGTAGGTTTAGGTTCATGTTAATTTTGTTTGATTAGAAATCAACTAATCAAATTAGGTCAAATCGAGCTAACTCCAATTGCCAATTTGAACCATCTTTAAAATTGACTCATGAATTCAATCAATTTAATTCATAAAAATCTACAAGATAAGATTGACATCTAGCAATATATCATACCTACCCAGAAGATAAGAAATTTGATAAAATTACTAAAATACCCTTCAACGGGAAGTTATCGTGAAATTCAATCCTTCAATATCCCTTTATCCCAAATAAGTGATGGGTATAAAAAATTATCTAATCCTAATACTTTTTTTATTCAAATCTTGAGTCACTAATGAAGACTTAACTGATGAAAGATTAGAAATCTGTTTTTAATTTTATCTTGCTTTGATCAAACACTTCTTGAGTTATTATTTAATGAGATTACATGTGATAAATGCTTTTCTTACTGTAAGCAATCGATTCCTTGTTGACCTACTCATAACTTTCATACACAATTTACTATATCCATGAACACCCTGTACATGACTAAATTATGAATGAGAATGAACCAAAATATGGATTTATGTGTACAAGATTTCATGGTAATCTCAAGTCTATAAGGATTACTTGCACAACTTCAACTATGATAATTATCTTTTAACAAGTAAGACTTCCATAAGATGTTCTCATGATGGATCAATTCAATAAACTCAACCCTATGAGCACCTACATCCTTGTATTAGTGTTCCTACATAAGTGATCATGAGATCAACCACTCTCTCCATCGAGCATATATAGAATGTGCCAGTCTTTCTGAAAATATTGATCCCCGACTCAATGATCCTTCGACTAGGAATATTCTATATTAGGATTTATAAATCTTAGGTCTTACTATTATGAACTTCATCATAACCCTAAATTCATTATCCTAATCTATGAGATTTATCATAATCTTAAA
The DNA here is from genome assembly GCA_021397845.1 of Areca catechu. NCBI lineage: Eukaryota > Viridiplantae > Streptophyta > Magnoliopsida > Arecales > Arecaceae > Areca > Areca catechu. The sequence goes on along the minus strand of CM038052.1, from coordinate 127,910,577 downwards.
ACAAAAAGGTATAAGACACAGTATATGATGAATCAAAATTACTCTTATAATATAATATCATGCATGAGTCAAAAAAACTTTACAAAAATGCCCCTATTACATAAAAAATATGATTAGCTTTCAGGATACTATTCTTTCAAGTTGCACCTTTCCTCTTTTGCAAGTGCAATTCTTGTGAAGGTTCACCAAATGTTGGCACACTTGGGATTCTCTCTCCTATGGATAAAACTTATCCTAACTAAATGTTCTAATTTAAATTGAATGTGGGGTATGATTGTCTTAATTTGCTTGGGCATGGAACATTTGTTTTGTGTGATAAAATAAGAAGGGAAGAGATGAGTTAGTGCTAGAGAGGAATTGACTTCTTCCTTGCGGCTAAGATGGATCTCATGCATACATTATTCCATGACACTCCTATTTGAATGAGATTGAAATGAGATAAGACTAGATCAAAAGTAGTTCTATGGGGTGTGGAATTTAGATGGGCATGGGTTTTTTTTGTGTGAAAAAAAATATGTAGAAGAGATTTTTAGCACTAAAAGAAAGAGGGATTTCTTCTTTGCTGCTAGTCCATTCTTTTCCATGAAAATTTTTCTTATCATCCCCTTTCCTTTGTATTTGAGTTTTAGTCAGATAGATAAGATTTGATCTTATCTAGAGGTTTTAGGACTTGGACGTTAGGAAATGTGCCCTAAAGCTAATCAGTTGAGATGTAGATAGTTGAGCTCTTTATAATTTGTATATGATTCATTAATAAATAAAGATTATTTTTTGTAGTTCATCACTATATGTACATCTTCCTTTATGAACTCTTCTATGATAAAGTCCCTTGATCTACTTTTGATCGATAAAGGAAGATTTATCATGTAGTTCTTAAACTTGTTCGTAATCAAATGATACATTATTATCAAGGATCACAATATTTATCAAGTACAGGTCATTATATGCCATATGGGTTAGTTTCTTTATAACCAAGAAATGCAGAGATACTAGTTTAGCTGCAAGTAAGGTAGGAGTATACTATACAAACATGACCAACTCTATAGAGTACTTTGTTTTCAAGAGTGTTGCCCAGAAATGGAGCCCAAGAGAGGGGGTGAATTAGGTCTTTTAAAAATTTAAAGCAATAATGTGCAGGCCTTCTGGTGTTTGTGAACAATGTGATTGATGCACTAGATTATATACAGTGGAAAGCAATAATTAGAGTTCAAGTAATAGAGTGCAAGAAATAAAAGAGACAATCACACACAAACACAAGGTTTATAGTGGTTCGGTGCAAACCTAGCACCTACATCCACTTCCTAAGCCACCCTTGGGAATTCCACTATAATCTCTCCAAGATTACAGCCGACTTGTTTTTCCAAAGGCTCATAAGTCAAAATCTATGATGGTTTTATCATCTAGGCTTACCAACAAACCTTACACTTATTTTGGCTTCGGGCTCACAAGTCAACCCTAGTTGGTTTTGTCCCTTTGCTCACCAACAACCACAACAACCTACTTTCAAGAAACCTTTAAAAGCTAGGTCAAAACACAAGAAAATTTTAGATGTATAATTTAAATAATCAAAACTAACTCTCTTCAAGAGTAGAATGGAAGCTTTGAGGCTCTAATTAATGCTTGTCTTGTCTTTTCCTTGGAATATTCTTCAAGCTCTCTTTTTGGAATGATGAAAGGATAGGCTTGTAAGCTTTTTCAAGGAATCTCTCTTTTAATGGCTTTTGAAGTGAAGTTCTTGAAGGAATATTGGCTTTTGAGCTTTCAATGGACTTTAATTTGCTTCAAGAATGAGTTTGGTGAAGCTTAAATACTTCAAAAACTTCCAAAAAATGGTTTGAGACCATTGGAGCTTCAAAACTAGCCGTTAGGAGCTTGAAAAGATGTTTCTGTAACTCAGAAAAATAGATCCATTAGAGCTGTCAGAACCCGAGTATCGACACTTGGCTGTCAGGTGTTGACACTTGACTTCTAGTTGTTGACACTTGAACTTTCAAGTGTCAACACTTGATTCACAGGTGTCAACACTTAACACAAAAACTCTCCATGGCCAAGTTCTGGATTTTCAAAAGTCTCAGGCCTTGAGTCGACACTTGGGAACTTAAGTATCGATACTTGAGTTTCAGGTATCGATACTTAAATTCTGGGTGTCGGCACTTGGCATGCCAAGGAGATTTTTTGCATGCCAAATGCTGAAGTGTCGAAACTTAGCCTTCCAAGTGTCGACACTTGGTTCTGCAAAATTCAGAATTAAGTGCCAATCAAGCCAAAATTATAAGATTCATTTATGAAACTTAAATGCAATCTAAATAAGCAATAATTGAACTTGTTTAAGCCCTTTTGTATGAAAAGACTCCTCAAATCATGAAAGATACTTCGTGCCAAAGCATGCCATGAAACTTTAATTTTGAGAATTTAAGATGCTTGTTTCTTGAAAACTCATAACTAGGAATAAATATTAATACAAGATATGTACTCAACATTTTGTTATTCATCAAAATCACAAGGTAGAGCCAATAGAGAGTATCTCTAAGAAGGATATAGGTAGAAGTATCCCTTCGACCTGAGATTATCATGGTGACTTGCAAGCAACTCACTATACTTAGATGTCGGACTACCTGGATTTATAATCTAGTGACAAAGATTATTAGGTGTAGTCAAGTACTTGTTAAGTTGGTGTGTGAGTCAAATGAAATTGACTACTCCAAGATATTAGAGAAAATACTCTATCATATTTCAATTTAGTAAGATCTTGACTAGGACAATCCTTGTGAGGAGTCATAAGATTTGTTAAGTTAAGACATATCTAGATGCACTATCTAGAAGTTAGTAGTTGACTCTGAAGTCATCTTGAGCATTAGGTCAAAAAGATGAATTATATGGTAACCATATTCCTGGATTCTTGAATGTTGCTTTGCAATCATTCGACCTATCTAAAACTTGAGCATCATTATTAGATGGTCACATTGATTACCTTAGAAATTAGTTCTTGGACAACTAGTTTAGTATTCGAACCTATGGGATCACACACATAAGAAGTTTCTGATCGATCATGATGGCTAATTAATGATTAAGAATCATTCATTAGCAAAATTATAAATATAATTAATCATTAATCCTATATAAATATTATAAATTAATAATTATTTATTTATTTATTTATTTTAAGAGGATTAATTAGTAATTAGATTGCTAATTAGGTTGATTTGATTCAGCAAAGAGGTTTAGGTCAAGTCTAATTGAATTTAATTTGATTAGATTTTACCTGATTAGGTTATACGATGACCTAATCACCAAGAAATTTTTAATTTCGATTGGATCCTGACTTGGACTTCATTAATTTTTGATTTGATTATGATTTAATTATATTAATTCAAATCTAATTGGATTAGGTTCAGTTAATTTGTTGGGTGTTGACTAAATTTAGTTTAATCCTAACTAATTTTGACCAAGTCAAAATCAAGAACCCCTCACCTAGCATTCCTTGAGATGTTTCACACATTCTAAGGATTTATGTGAAGATTTTCATGCCCAAATATATCTTTGCACCTCCCTTAATCCCTCTTTGATTAGGATTAGTTAGAATATTTTTTTCTTGAGATGTATCATGCATTCCAAGGATTTGAGTGAAGATTTCCATGATTAAAATATATTTTCATGCCCTTACTTAATCCCTCTTGGATTAGGATTAGTTAGGATAATTTCCCTTGAGATGTTTCATGCATTCCAAGGACGTGTGTGAAGATTTCCTTGACTAAAATATGTTTTCACACCCTCCCTTAATCCCTCTTTGATTAGGATTAGTTAAGATAATTTCTGGATTAGTTTGAATTTAAAAATAATAGAGTTCGAATATGATTTGAACTCCTGTCCTTGTACTTATCTAGTCTCCTCTTAATCATAATCTCCTTACCTTCTCCATGCCAATTATATTATTGGATTTTGTTTGATATTGTACGATAATAAGGAGGGGTTTCATTATGAGAAAACAAGAGACAAGCCATGCAAAAAATATTGGAAGAGAGGGCATGAAAACCAAGTGGGCGTAAGGCTTATTTCTTGGGCACAATGATTATTGAGGGGAGAGAGAGAAAGAAGAGAAAGAAAAATGGGTATTCTTGTTTTTATTTTTGTTTCTCTATCTAATCTCCTCTTGATCTTCTTGGAGGGTTCAAAAGATCAAAAGATATATTTTATTTTAGCCATCAAGTGGCCTTCACATGGATCTAGCAATCCAAAGAGATTGATCAAGTCCATATTTTGTGTGGATGACTTATAGAGGCCGGACATCCTGTGTAGTTTCTAAGTGATGTGGAGAGCCCTTACCACGTGCCATTGATAGCGGCAACCATCGACCTGCAATCAGGTATAAGATTTGATCTCATAGTCTCAGTAGATATGATCTACAGCTGCATTAGTTAGATTGATGCATGTGATTTATTTTCTATGATTCGATCTATATGCATGATTTTCTATTTAAAATAGTGATCCTTATAAGGTTTTTTAGATTATATCTATATGCATGATTTTCTATTTAAAATAGATTTAATATAGATTAACTTTCATTGTAAATTATATAAAAAAAAAAACTTGAAATCCTAGGTGTTTTTCAATAGTAGTATCGGAGTGATCATTTTTATAACATGATATGTAGATGTAGAATTATACATGTTAGATGTAATCTTAATCTGAGTAACTACTTTGAATTTGGTAATCACCATGACCATCTAGTCATAGAAAAAAAGTAGGGTTTAAAGGCCCTCTTTTTCCATTCCATGGGATCTCCTATGGCATATAGAGGTGTTGCTTGTGGTTAAATCCCATGAAAAAGTAAGGTATAAAGAATATTATCAAAGTTATTTTACTATTTAGATCTAGTTTTAATAATTCAATATTAATCAATTTACTATTTTTGATCAAAATTAATTTATTACGGTTTGTTTTTATGTTTAGAACATGAAATATAACATCAACTTCAGCATATAGTTTAGATATAAAATATTTAATGTATATAAGATGCATGTAAATTATTTAGATCTAAATTAGTAAAATTAATCTTGATTAATTTTAAAATTAAGAGATGTAAGATTAGATATAAAATTATTAATTAAAGATATAATCACATTACATAAATCTTGGGATTTGGGTTAGCTTGAATCATGTCAATTAACCCGGTTAGACCTAGGACTAGAATTTTAAATAATATGGACCTAATAGAGAATTAGATTTAACCTAACCAAAAATTGATTAGGATTAGGTCAAGGTTTCTCTAGATCAAATCTATAATGATAGTTTGATCAAGTCCACATTACATCAAATGACTTGATTATGGCTCAGAGGTTGAACCCAAGTCATTAGGCTAGTCTATTTGAATCTGATAAATCAATTGGTGTCTAAGGTAAGTTGGCATTTGATCATGGTTATTAATTGGGGCTACCTCTTACCTGGCCAACTTGTTTGATGTCTAAGAAAAGAGGTTAATGGTAGAACCCCTTCCATTGATCTCACTTACATAGCCAATGTGGTTAGTCAGTTTTTGATTAGACAGCTCATTGATTCGAGTTAACCCATGCTAGTAAGGATGATCAGTATGACTGATCTAGGTACCCTTAGATCAATTATTTTTCAACCCTTGTCACTAACTTGGTTAAGTCAGTGGGAGGATTGTTAATTTGTCCATGTCTTCTTCTCTCTTCTAAACCATTATAAAAATCTTTAAATTATTAGATCCCTAAAAATGATAAAGTTATGGAGATAACCGAGTTATAGACTTCCATTAAGAGATGGTAATGGGTTCAATATTTAAGATGATTATTGAAGGTCCAAAGACCTGGTGCTCATCTGGCTATTGCACTTATCATTCATATTATGATGATTCAGGTGTGATTCTTTTAATGGTGATTAGGTGGGTCGAGCCGTACTTGGGCTTGGTCATTTGTTGGTTAGAAACATTGAATTCTATCATGTTAATGGTTGGACCTAACCAGGACATTCAATAGAGATGCCACATGCTTGCTAAAGAGGTGCTTGGGGCAAATTGAATACTAGAAGTTGTTTGAAAAATAATTGGTTAAGAAATTACCTTTAGATCCATATGGGTGGGTCGAGCCACACTCAAGCTCATGTATAATTTATAGGATTCTAGTACTACTAGGGAATTAATGTAAATTCTCGGATTGGAGGTAGAGGCTACAAATTCATACAAAATAGTGGGAGAACTTTTAGACTAAAGTCTAAGTCTATAAAATTAAATGATTCATGTACTAATAGGTACTGTTCTCTTTTCTTTTCAGCTATAAATGGTCAATACATTGTCGCTCTGATCATTGTTGGATAATGAAAAGCTAACGGGACCAATTTTGATAGTTGGTATTGAAAATTAAAAATTATCCTGGAGCATGAACAGATCTTGTACATGTTGATAGATTTGGCACATGAGGAGATTGCCCAAAATGCTTGTGGTTCGGTCTGAGACACTTATTAGAAGTGGCTCAATGACTAAACCATGGTCATTGCATTACACGAGAATCCATGAATGACAAACTGAATTGCAAATTTGAGGAGGCTCAGTCGCAAGATATGCTTAAAGTATTGATAGAATTCTTCAACATTCCCAATGATATTGAATGATACAAAATGTCTTGTGTCATCTTCAATGCAAGGATGAGGGAAGGGGTGTCGGTCATTGATCATGTATTGTACATAATCAAACTGATCGTATACTTGAGCAAACTTGGATTTTCCCTACATGAACAACTGAGGAAGGATATAATTCTGAATTTTCTATCGAAGTCCTTCCTCAACTTCCTTAGTCATTATAGAATGACTAAGCCTATAGTCAACTACAATGATCTATTGGGATGCTATAGATTAAAGGGATGATGCCTTGTCGAAGTAGATCCTCCCATAATATTCACCGGTCCCTAGTCATTATAGAATAACTAAGCCTGTAGTCAACTATCACAATCTGTTGGGGTTGCTACAAACTTATAAGAAGATCATCGACTCTATAGGGGACCGGTGAATGTTGTGGGATGATATACTTCGATAAGGCATCATCCCTTTAAGAAAGGGAAGAAGAAAATAAGAAGAAGGTGCAACTGCTTAGCCGAGTCAAATCAAGAAGTCAAAGTTTGACAAGAGTCGGGTAGAGTACTTTTGTAAGAAGCAGGTATACTGGAAGAGGAACTATCCTCTTTACATTTCCTCGCTAGACTCGAACATGCTGAGGAAGAAGAAGAACCTGCAATCAGTTACTGGACAAGGTACTTATATGATAATGCCTTATAATTTTTTCATTTGTGATACTACTACCTGGGTATTGGATACTGGAAGTTTAATTAATATTTATAATTCATTGCAAGGACTTCATGTTAGTAAAAGATTTGAAGATAGCGAGATATTCCTAAATATTGGAGATGGAATAGCAGTTTCAATTTTAGCTTTAGGAATTATCAAATTATATTTAATGAAAATGTCATTATTTTAGATGATTGTTATTATTGTCCTAGTTTTATGATGAATATTATTTTTGTAGACCTTTTGGCCAAGAATAATTTTTATTTATCAATAAAAGGTGATTAAAGTGATATCATTTTGAATGTGTTACTATAATTCATGAATAATTGAAAAATAATATTTATATTTTATCACAGCCTGTTAGTATAGTGTACATGTCGAGCAAATATCCAAGGTTAGATAATGTTAGTGATACTTATCTCTGGCACTATAGGCTAGGTCATATTAACAAGAATAAGATAAACAAGTTGAGATAAGAAGATCTTCTTGAGGTCAATGATTATGAATCATTGTTAATCTATAAATCTTGCCTTCTTATAAAGATGACCAAGTCACCTTTTACTAAAAAAGGTGATTGAGCCACTAAGGTTTTGAGTCTAGTACATATTAATGTATGTGAACAAATAAATGTTAGTGCCAAGGATGGGTATTTCTATTTTATTATATTTATAGATGACCTTTCAAGGTTCGATTATGTTTATCGTATGAGATATAAATTTGAATCATTTGAAATATTCACATAATATCATAATGAGGTAGAGAAACAAACTGGGAAGTGTATTAAAACCCTTCAATCAGATTGAGGAGGAGAATACCATACCAGTAAGTTTTTGACTTATCTAGAGAAGAATGGGATTCTCTCTTAATGGACACCTCCAATGACACCTCAATTAAATGGAGTGTCTAAAAGGAGGATTCAAAATTTGTTAGACATGGTTCAATCCATGATGGGCTTTACTAGTCTACCAATCTCCTTTTAAAGATATGCTCTTGAGTCAGTCTATTACTTGTTAAATAAGATTCTGAGTAAGTTTGTTGACAAAATGTTATGGATAACACCATAATCTTCTAGCTATTGCTTGATCCATAATACTTGTGCACAATAGCTCCCTGTAGCCACATACTCTACCTCAGTAGTAGACAGTGCTACAGAGTTCTACTTATGGCAGTGCCATGAAATCAAGTTGACACCTAGAATTGACAAGTGCTACTTATACTCTTTCTATCAATTTTACAGCAACCATAATCATCATCAGAATAACTAATTAACTTTAAAGATGAATGCTTAGAATACCACAATCCTATATTATATGTGCCTTTAAGATACTTAATGATTCTTTTAATAGCAATAATGTGTGACTCTTTTGGATTTGATTGAAAACGTGCACATATACAAACACTAAAAAGAATATTAGGTCTATTGGCAGTTAAATAAAGTAGAGAACCAATCATACCTCTATACAATTTTTGATCAATAGTTGTGCCATTTTCATCTTTATCAAGTCTGCATGCAGGATTCATGGGTGTTCCAACTTCTTTGCTTGATTCCATGCCAAACTTTTTGATAATCTCTTTAATATATTTTGCTCGGTTGATCAAAATTCCTTCCTTTGATTGTTTGATTTGAAGCCCGAGGAAGTAGCTTAGCTCACCCATTAAACTTATTTCGAATTCACCCTATATTAACTTAGCAAAATCTTGGCACAAAGATTCATCAGTAGATCCAAATATTATATCACCAACATAAATTTGAACAACCAAAATATCATTAATTTTCTTTTGAATGAATAGGGTAGTATCAACACTACCTCTTATAAAATCATTTTCGATTAAAGTTTTACTTAATATAGCATACTAGGCTCTAGGTGCCTGTTTAAGACTATATAAAGCTTTATTCAACTTTAAAATATGATGTGGAAATGTGTGATCAATAAAACCAGGTGGTTGTTCGACAAAAATTTCTTCAGATAGAAAATCATTTAGAAAAGCACTCTTTACATCTATCTGAAGTAATTTAAAGTTCATAAAATATGCATATGCCAAGAGTAATCTAATAGCCTCTAGCCTAGCTACTGGTGCATAGGTCTCATCAAAATCTATTCCCTCTTCTTGATTGTAACCTTGAGCTACCAGTCTAGCCTTGTTTCTAATCATATTACCTTGCTTATCTAGCTTGTTTCTATAAACCCATCTAGTGCCTATAACAGAGTAGTCATTTGGTCTTTCTACAAGTGTCCAAACATTATTTCTCCTGAATTGGTTTAACACATCATGCATAGCTAACATCCAATTAGGGTCGGTTTCAGCTTCTTCTATAGTGTGTGGTTCTACATGAGATACAAAAGCAATCAAATCTTGTGCATCCCTATGTGAAGCTTTGGTTATAACACCTTGAGATGGATTTCCCATAATAAGTTCTTTAGGATATGAATGTATATACCTCTATTCTTTAGGTATATCTTCATGATCTTTGCTTACCTCTTCTTCATGTTGTTCACTTGTTTCCTTATCTTTGATAGTCATATCCTTTAGTCCATGTTCAAGTGTACCTGTATCATCATCAGCACAATCTTCTTTTCTAGAAGATGTCATGTCAGTTTCATTAAAAATAACATAAATTGATTCTTCCACAGTTAAAGTTCTTTTATTCAAAACTCGATAGGCTTTGCTATTTATAAAATAACCAACAAATATAGCCTCATCGGATTTTGCATCAAACTTACCAAGATTATCTTTACCATTATTAAGAACAAAATATTTGCAACCAAAAACATGAAAGTAATTGATATTAGGCTTTCAATTGTTCCATAGTTCATAGGGGGTTTTTCTTATAATAGGTATAATCAAAACTTTGTTTAAAATATAGCAAGCAATATTTATAGCTTCTGTCCAAAAGTATTTTGGAAGATTTCCTTCACAAAGCATTGTGCTGGACATTTCTTCTAAAGTTCTATTCTTTCTCTCTACAACACCATTTTGCTATGGTATTCTAGGAGCGGAGAAGTTGTGATCAATACCATACTTTGTGCAAAAGTGATCAAAATGTTGATTTTCAAATTCTGTACCATGATCACTGCGAATAGAAATAATAGAAAGATTTTTCAAGTTGAAAACTCTTTTGTAAAACTTTCTGAATACTTTAAAAGTTTCATCTTTATGTGCAATGAACAAAACCCAAGTGTGTCTTGAAAAATCATCTACAATTACAAGGCAATACTTCATATCACCTAGGCTTGTTGTCCTAGTAGGTCCGAATAAATCCATGTGAAGTAGCTCTAAGGGTCTAGTAGTAGAAACAATATTTTTAGATTTAACACTCCCCCTCACTTTCTTTCCTAATTGACATGCATCATAGATATAAAAAATTTACTTTAAATTTTGGTAGACCTTTAACTAAATCTTTTGAAATAAGCTTTGCAATAGTATCCATACTAGCATGTCCAAGTCATCTATGCCATAGTAAACTTAATTCCTTGCTCTTATCATTCACTACAACAAGACTTGTATTGCTTAACATAGCTAGACCATTAAGATCTACTACATAAATGTTACCAAGTCTATGTCCAATAAACTTTGTACTAGAGTCAAGAGGATCAACTACTATACACATTGAAGACTTAAAAAAAATATTAAAACAAATATCATAAAGTTGGCTGATGCTTAAAAGATTATACTTTAATTTTTCTACAAGTAGTACATTCTCAATGAAAGTAGGAGTAATTTTTATTTTACCAATACCGATTATCCTTCATGATTATCACCAAAGGTTACCATGCCACTATCTTTTGTTATGGGATAAAGAATTGATCAATATCACCCATCGTGTCTTGAACAGCCGCTATAATGGTACCATCTTTTCTTTGCATTCATGGCTGCAAGACATCCCTACAAAATAATCAAGTAATGAATTTAGGTACCCAAGCTTTTTGGGTCCTTGCAAGTTTGTAGTATTGGTTCCTTTTGGAACCCAAATTTTCTTAATTTTTTTATTACCATTATATTTCAAATGACATAAAACTACTTTGTGACCAATATTATTACAAGCATAATAGATAATTTTTGGCTTTGAATAAGAAGTATATGATGATGCAAACTTAGGTCTATATTGCTTAGATGTTACGAACTTAGGAGTATAAGATTTGGATGTAGAATACTTATTTGAACTTTTATAACCAATTCAAAACTTGTTATTTGTATCTCTTTGATCTTTCAAAATCAGTTCAAGTTTGCTAGAGCTTAAAGTTAACATTTCAACCAATGGTTTAAGCTTTTGAACTTCCTTTTATGAGTCAGTATTTTCATTTTGTAAAGTTTTATTCTTTTCAAGAAGTTCTTCCTTTTCAAAGTGAATAGCTTTAAGTCTTTCACATGTCAAATTTAATTCTCTTTGTAAAATCTTGTTTCTTTCACCAATTTCATTTTTATCTTTTTTGAAAGTATCACTAGTATTTTTTAAAACTTTCATTTTTAAACCAGCCTTTTGTATTCAATTAATAATTTACAAAAGGCATTATGTAGCTCATCATAAGTAAAATCTAAGTTAGGTTCAGAAGTTGTTACCTCATCCTCCAAACCCATAAGGTAGATTTGAGCCATCTTTGTTGTATCTTCATCTTCTTCAATTGATGTAGATTCATCACTATCGCTCCATGCTGCAAGCATTGCTTTCTTTTTCTTTTGCTTGAACAACTTCTTCTTAAATTTTGGACAATCAGGATGTATGTGTCCTGGCTTCTTGCATCCATAACAAATTGGAGTTTGATCTTCGTCCTTGTCCTTTTCTTTATCTTTTTCTCTTTCTTTTCCAAATTCTCCTCTTCTAAATTGCTTTCTCCATCTGTTTGTTCTTCTTCTTCCTATAAATCTCTTAAATTCTCTCATAACTAGGGCAAATTCGTCATCTTCCATATCATCATTAGAAGTTTCTGAATTTTCATCTTTGTCCTCTTCTATTGCTTTAAAGCAATGGCCTTCTTCTTCTTTGAGTCTTCTTCTATTCTTTGCTACATGGCTAGCTCATGAGTGATCAATGATCCCAGTAGCTCATCCAATGGTAGGGTGTTTAAGTCCTTTGCCTCTTGAATAGCTGTAACTTTTGCTTTCCATTTATCTGGCAAAGATCTCAAAACCTTTTGGACTAGATCAGCATTAGTATAAGTCCTACCAAGACTTTTAAGACCATTTATGATATCAGTAAAATGAGTATACATAGTAGATATAGTTTCACTTGGATCCATTTTGAACAATTCATAAATGTGCACAAGAAGATTGATTTTTGAAGTCTTAATTTGTGATGTGCCCTCGTGTGTGATCTCAAGCATATCCCAGATTTTTTTAGCAGAATTGCAAGTGAAAATTCTATTAAACTCATTTAGATCCAAAGCGCAATAAAGTAAATTCATAGCTTTGGCATTTAGCTTGGCCAATTTCATATCATTCTCATCCCATTTCTCTTTCAGTTTGAGAACCTCAATATCATTAATTCTGATGGTGGGAGTGTGAGGTCCTTTTAGAATTATTTTCCACAAATGAAAGTCTACGACTTGAATGTATATTTTCATCCTAGCCTTCTAATATGTGTAATTAATTCCAATGAAAAGTGGAGGTCGATTTGTGGATTGGCCTTTGGCCAAGGAGGTGCTCATGAGATGTGCCATCAATCTTTACTCTATGAGATTTTTAGAGACTCTACTCTGATACCACTTATTGCCCAGGTGGCTTTCCAAGAGGGGGATGAATTGGGATTATAAAAACTTTAGCAAGTATATGCAATTTAAAATCCTTTGTGTTGTGGTGAACAATGCAATGTAGAAGCAAGTAAATAAATGCAACAAACTTAAACAAGCACAATCACAAACACAAGGAATTTAGAGTGGTTCGAGTAACTCACTTCTACGTCCACTATCCAAGTACCACTTGGGATTTCCACTATATCCCCCATCGGAATACAGTTGGATTGTTTTAACAGGCTCACAATCCAAACCTCTACAATTTGGTTTTACCGGGATCACCAAAGAAAACACGCACTTGGTTTTAACACAGGCTAATCAAGAACCTAAATCATTTTGGTTTTTAGAACCGGGCTCACCAAAGAAAACCCAAACTTATGTTTTAATAGGCTCACATAAAAACCTTTAATACACTCTCAAGACATAGCCCCTTGCTGTTCTTAGAGAAAAGACAAGATAAATCAAATGTATAAAGCAACTTTTGAACAAACCAAATTTGTTTGAGTGTTGCCGATGAAGATCAAATCGAAGCCTAGCTTTCAATGCTCTTGAATGCTCTTCAAGCTACTTCTTTACTTCTTCAAAAAGTTGGATTCAAGAATGAAAGTCAATTGGTGAAGCTTTGAATCCTTTCTTGAATGCTCTTGAAGTGAGTTGGTAAAAGACTTGGAAACTCTTTAACTTCCAAAGAATAATCAATGAATAATCTATCAAAAAAAAATTGTTTAAACCTTCATAAATACTCCCTTTTTACAGTCTTCAATCAAAACTAGCCATTGTAGGGCCTAAGGAATTGAAATAGAGCCGTTGGAGGGCTTTTGAAGTTCAAAAAAGAGATTCTGCAACTAGCCGTTAGACTGCAAAAACCGATCACTCGAGTCGACTCGAGGTCTATGAGTCAACTCGAAGTATCACACAACCCAACAAAAATTCTATGTGAGTCAGCTCTTTTGGTTTGATTCAGCTCGAGGTCTCATTTACCAAAAACATAAGTTCTTCATCGAGTCAGCACTTAAGGCTTGAGTCGGCTCAAGGTTTTGAAACTCTGAGATTTTTGTGCCATGACAGAATAAGAGTAGGTTCTTGATCCATGAGTCAGCTCTTACAAAAATTCTTCTTATGCATTCAAACTTTTCTAAACTTTTTCAATTCAAGATTCCAACAAAAGCAAATCTTTTAAAAAGCTTCAACGAGCTTGCCAAACATGTCTAACCTATTTGCACTCATTTTTATTAATTTAGAGCCCTTTTTACAAGATTACATACATGAAGGATTAGGGCTTTACAATTTAAATTATACAAGAGTTCATACAACGTTGGAATACATCTCAACTAGATAGAAAACCAACTAATGTAAAGACAAACACTTTCCTAGAAAACTTCTTGAATAATTGAAAGAATTAGTAAAGCATACATGCTCCAATATTTTGTAATCATCAAAATCATTCCAAGAGTCAACACTAATGATTGAAAATCATAAGGGTCAAAGTAATTATCTTTGACTAACTTGTTTATCCTTGACTCACTAATATGACCTAACCGGCAATGCCAGAAAAAGTGACATTGACATTATCTCTCTTTCTCTTCTTGTCATCAACAAGTAGTATTTCATCATTGAGTTCTAAAGTCAGAAGATCATTTATAAAATAACCATGTCCAAACATTTTATTGCAATGAAAAATAGAGCAGCCACTGCTGTTTACATTTATCTCAAATCCTTATTGTAATAACAAGGGTATTAATAAAATGTTTCTTACAATATCTGGGACATAGTAACATTCTTCCAACTTTAAGATATTACCCGAAGGTAAAGAGTATTAATAAACATTTCTTACAATATATGGGACATAGTAACATTCTTCCAACTTTAAAAATTACTAGAAGGTAATAACATAAGATAGGTGCCCACAGCTTCAGCACGCATGGCTTTTCCACCTGCACCATATAATTTGAAGTCACCTTTCTTCAGACTTCTAATTCTGTGAAGTCCCTGTAAAGATTTACAGATATGAGACCCACATGCAGTATCCAATACCCATGAATTAGAAATGGAAGCACACAATGAAAATTAGTTTGTATCATGTACAAACCTTTAGATGCTCCACTTACAAGATATGTCTTGCAATTCTTTTTCCAATGCCCTTGCTTACTGTAGTGGAAACAGGCTCCATCATTAACCACCTTCTTGGGTTTTTTCTTCTTCTGGATGCTCCTTTTAGGGTTGAACTTTCTTTTCAAAACCTTTTTATTTGCCTGTTTCTTCTTCCCATCAATGAGAAAAAGATGAGCCTTATCACCTTTTGAATGGTTCTCTACTGTCTTCAACATATTCAGCAGTTCAGGCAAAGATATATTTAGTTTATTCATGTGATAATTAAGAACAAACTAAGAAAAGGAATCTAGAAGTGATTGCAGGATCAAATCCTGATTGAGTTCACCATCCATCACAAATCCTAATTGACCTAATCGAGTGATTAAGTCAATCATTTTTAATACATGGGTTTGTACAGATGAACCCTCACTCATTCATGCATGGAACAATTACTTCGATATCTCATATTGAGCAGCCCTACTTTGCTCTCCATATAGATCCTTTAAGTTAAGCAATATGGACTAAGGTTCCATTTCTTCATGTTGCCTTTGAAGCTCATTGCTCATCAAGGCTAACATGATGCACCTAATAGTTGTACTATCATTTCACCACATTTTGTGTGTGGCAATTTCCTCCTCGGATGCATCTTCTTCGATCGATTCAGGATTCGGAGAATCCAGAATATAAGAAAGTTTTTCCTGAGTCAAAACTATTCTCAGGTTCCTCAACCAGTCCACATAATTGGGACCGGTTAACTTGTCGGCATTTAAGATACCCCACAGTGATAAATTTGAAGCCAAAATATATTCCCTATATTTAATTAAAGAACAATATAAGCAGACCACTCAAGATGACATTCATAACTAGATAAGCAGTTTATATCTTATTATGTCTCCCACTATTTTATTCGAATACCATAACCCTCAATCTATGGTAAGCGAGAAACCTTACTACTTTCCTTGGTTGGGTTGAGATCCCAATTCCTCATGAGTGCCTTGTGTTACACATCAAACACTCATGAGTTCAGAGGTAGGACTTCCTTTCCAATTACAGCCCATGCAATTCTTAACAAATAAACTACCTCTAAGATACTTATAGTCTTGTGTTACATAACAAACTATAATGTCTTAGTTTAGTCAAACCCTTCATTTCTATATAGCCATGATGAAATAATGTTGTCCTTGTGTTACACAACAAAGCAACAATTTCCAAACATGCCATAAAGCACTAAGTACACCAAGACAAAATTTATATCAAACCCTAGAGTAGGTCTAGTGTTACACAACAAACCTACTATAGTTTTGATATTAATTTGGCTTAGCATGAAGGAAGGCCAATTATAGTATACTTAATCAATTAACATTCACAAGTTAAGGTTTAGATATGACTAAATTGGCCAAGTAAGTGGAAGGAGTGAGAGAGTCCCCCCGTTGCTTTCCTTAGATATCAATTGAATTAGGTAGGTCAGACAACGGAACCAATTAAAAACCTCATTCTCTTTACCTTCCCAGAACCACTTGCCTAGACACCAACAGGCTGATCAAACCATAATCAGTTTTGCACATGATTAAATTAATACTATGACAAAATATGATTTTTATGAGGGCTTTGATGGTCTCATACACATCCTAAATAATCATGTTATCATGTTTATAACAACAAGTATAACAATAGCATATCAATCCAACATATGCATAGTATGATTATCCAACAAGCATATTTATCTTGACATGCAAATCATAGCAAGATTATACAATACTCCGTTCACCTCACTTATTCATGGCATATGGCCACAGCGGCACCCCTACATGCCATAGGAGATCCCATTGAATGGGAAGAGAGGGCCTTTAAACCCTACTTAACCCCTATGATCGGACGGCCATGGTGACTAACCCAATCCAAAGCAGTTACTAGATAAGACATGTTACTAAGATGCATTTAAATATCAATATGCATAATATCATATTAAGATTATCTTACATAACCATACATCATTCCACTGAACCCTAATTAATGGCATGCATCAAAACCAATAATCAAACTAGCTATCTAATAAGCATTTGATCATACAAATGACAATTAATTGAATGAATTAAGGGCTGCTCTGATACCACTGATGGGTTTCTTAAGGGTCTTCAAGCATAAATGAACACTGGATTTCAAAAATTTACACATGAAAAACCCTTATCAGCTAGAAACCCTAATCCCAAGATCTCCTCATTCATGTACAACTAATAAGTCACTGATAAGGGTTATGAAGAATACCTGGAATGTTGTTTTCCACTCCTTTCTACTAGGCTCACAAGTGCAAGCCCTCCAATGATGATCCACATAGGAATTGACACAAGAAAGAATTCCTACTTCAGTTGCTTGCTTGACTAGGACTCTTCTTGATAGCCTTTTGGACTTCCTCCTTTATAGGACACCCTACCCTCCTGTAGGGCACTCTGAATGCTCTCCAAAACCACTCTTGGATTTAGGATAGCCCTCCTATAGGACACTCTAGGCTTATGTCTTAAAACCTAAGACTTGTCCTAGTAAGAAAAAACCTTGACTTAAGAAGGCAAGTTTTGTCTTAAGTAGGACGGAGGGAGAGAGACACTCAGAATAAAACTCCAATGGAATTCTTCTCTGAAACTCAAAACACTGCCCCCTATTTATAGTTTTAAGAGGGGCATGTGATATGACCAGCCAATAACTTATTAGATATGATTTTTCAAGATCGAAGAGAAGTGATCTGGTTTGAAAAACATATCCGATATGCAAGTTCATGTGCCAAGGGCCATATCTACATCCCTTTCCTTTCTTGGATTATTTCCCACTTGCCACATGGCAAGTACTAGTCTCTGGGAAGCCAAGAGGTGTCTCTTCAGTTCTCAAGCATTAGATATATTGAAGAATCCTAACAGCAAAAGGACTCTGCCTCAGATCGCGCACCACATGAAGAGTTGTGACTCTTCATGCGCATGCACCTTTCATTCAATCTCCATGCTAATTTAAATATGTTTTGACCAGTCAATCAGTCCTAGGAGGTGTGGGGATGTGTGCCAAGAGGAGTCCATATGAATTCAGCATGAGAGATTTATCTGTAGAAGGACTCTTGGTCCTTTCTGTGCCCTCTTCTCCTTGGCGTGCGCAACCTTGCGCCCAAGCACTCCAACTGACTTGGACTCTTGTCCAAGTGGCACCAAATGTCCAAAATAAGTCAGATGAAATCTGACATAGGCTGCCTTAATTAAGACATGTCCCAATTTAAGTCTTCCTTAAATTGGTTGATCAATTTAGCAAGCAACTAGACCCAAATCGACTTGGGTTAGGAATTAGGTTAGCCTACAATGTTAGTGTGCAATCTAGCTAACCAATTAGGATCCCATGATCCTAAATAAATTATGAATGACTTCCTTGGTCAACTCTCTAACGTGTGTGACCCTTTGGATTTCACATCTAGCCAGTAGTAGGTCTAGGTTCAAGTCGATTCGAACCGATCGAACCCGATTGACCTAATTAGGTCAAATTGAGCTAACCTAAATTGCCAATTCAAACATCCATCGAATTGACTCATGAAACCAATCTAATTGGTTCATGAATACTTACAAGATATGATTGATATCTAGCAACATATCATGCCTACCTGGAAGATGAGAAATTTGGTGGAAAGTATTAAAATATCCTTCAGTAGAAAGTTACCGTGCAATTCAATCTTTAGATCTCCCATTATCCTGATTAAGTGATGGATATGGATAAATGTCAAACCCTAGCACTTAGTCCTTTCGAGTCTCTATTCGATAATGAAGACTCAGCTGATAACTAATTAGAAATCAATTCTAATCTCATCCTGGTTTGATCAAAGACTCCTTGAGTCATCAATCGAAGAGATCACTTGGGATAATAATTCCTCTTACTAGGAATGATCAATTCCTTGTTAGTCCACTCATATCCTTCATACACCTTCCACCATATCCGAGAACACCCCGTACATAACTTACTATAAGGAATGAGTATGAACCAAAACATGGCTTAGTGTGCATAAGGAACCATGGTGACCTCAGGTCTAAAGATCACATGCACAACTCCTACTTTGAGATCTATCTTTTGACAAGTAGAAGACCTCCATAAGATAGTCCCGGTGCAGATCAGTTTAGTGAACTCATACCCTAATGAGCACCCTTATCCTTGTATTGGTGTCTCTATACAAGTGGCTGTGAGACCAACCACCCTTTTAACAGAGCATACATAGGATAAGCTAGTCTTTTCAGACTTATTGATCCCCAAACTGATGGTCCATTGACTAGGAACATTTTAAATTAGGATTTATAGGAACTTAGGTCTCACTGTTATGATTTCCATCATAACCCTAATTCCATTTGCCGTAACCTATGGGGTTCATTATAATCTTTTAGTAAGACACAGCAATATGACGAAACTATATGCCTTTATTAATATATTGAATGTCACACAAGAGTTGGAAGATTACAAAATTGCCCTTACATAAGATTGGCTTTTAGGGCACTTTCCTTTCAGTCATTGTATCATGGGATTAAGCATCAGCCATTTGCTTTCCTAGTTGTCTAAAAGTATTTTACTAAAAATTTTCCTCTTCTTGGTTGCAATGATCTTGGGTCGGACCCGATCCCCTTGCCGAGGTCAGAGATTGATTATGGTCGAGGATATAGGGATGCTATTTTGGTGCACCCGAGAGTTACCGAGCTAGATCGCTAAGGATGGGATGAACCTTCGTTGAGGTTGAAGGTCAACTAAGCTGAAGGTGAGACAGGCTAAGGGTGAACTAGGTCGAGGGTTAACTAGGCCAAGCATGGACCAAGCCAAGCAATGACAGACCACCGAGGGTGCAGGGGGCCTTGGTGTCCCCTCAACTCTTCCATAATTATTACTGTTTAGGCAAACCATAGCATGCAAGTCATCTCCATCATTTCTTGCCCCCCCTCCAACTTTTCCATAACTATTAGAGTTTAGGCTAACCATAGCAGGTAAGTCATCTCCATCATTTCCCTTTAAGAATTTTAAAGATTATTTTTATGTTTCTTATTCTTTCAATTGATGCACACTGGGAAACTTCTTTCTTTCAGGCTTATTCATCAATCATTGTACTTTCATGGTCTTCTTGGTGGAAATTTTAGGTTATCTCCCTTCACCATCTTAGTTTCTTTTTTGAATAATATTATCTTTTACATTGATTCATCTTTTAATATTAGCTTTATCTTTTCCACCATACTTCTCTTGTTATATTCAATTCAAGAAAATCAGAATGTTCAATCTTTGTAAGAGTTGCTAAAGTTCTTTAAGCTATTGCTAGGTTTTTAAACTGATACTATTTTACACTTAATCTCTTAGCTAGTCCCATCCATTTAGTTCATAGCATTTGCCTCTCTTATGTATCTTCTCTTTCCATTATTTTCTTTAGCTCAAGGGATCCTTCTCTACTGCTACATTTTAGATTGGCCCAAATCATATTTATGTTATGGCTTATAAGGTCTTGCAGCTCATAATATAGGCATAATAATCATGATGTGTGCCACCTAAGTTTATTTCATACAGGTTCAAGTAATGACATAGTTTTGGCTTTTTTTCTCTAAAAAAAGACATGGTTTTGAATTTTAACTTATCATTTTGTTGTGAATCAAGCCTTAACTATGTCTCAATCCAATGGAACATAGAAATAGTTATTATTATCTTGCAGTTTATGCATGGCTCTTCTCTAAGTATAACATCTAGCAATTTTATCTCCCTCTTGGAGGTAAGTTACTATTTTTAAAGGCAAAAGAATAGATTTTTGTGCAAACACAATGGTTTGTTATTTTATTTTTTCTTGTTTTTATATTCTCTTGGCTCTTAGAAAAGTTGGTGCGGTCTGCCCCAGAGGCCGAGGGTCCTCCAGGTGGAGGATCAAACAAGTCGAGGCCGAGGACTAGCCATGTCGAGGCCAAGGACCAGCTAGGATAAAGATCAACTAGACTGAGGAGTCTAACCAGGCAAAGGCTAGGGTCGTCCAGGTTGAGGATCAATTAGGCCGAGGATCGGTCAAGCTGAAGATCAATCAGGATGAGGGTCTGACAAGCCGAGGGTCAGTTAGGCCAAGGGACAGAACATTGATTCATTCAAAAGGGACTGTCCTGAATGTCGAAAGGATAAAGTTCCGTTATCAGGATCGAAGGAATTCAATGGTACAGCTCCACCTTCAAATGCCAAGGATGAATCTCAAGTGAGGCTATCTGAAAGGTCATCATGCATAGATGATATGTAACTGATATTGTTCCATTAGCTACTAAAGGGTAACATTGCTAGTCCTTCCTCATCATAGATGTTTGGTTGATGTTTTATTTGAGCAAACGCTTCTCATATAAACCTTCAAAAGTTGAAGGACATGATGCTAAGGGTCAGTATGCTGGGGGAGGCCTGAATTCATCCTTGGCCCATTTATGGGATGAATGATGACTACTTGTGTCTTCATCCTTCCAAGGAATCCTTGGGATACCGAGAGTAAAAGGTTTATTCCTATATCAGATACTAATACAAGGATGTGGGTGCTCATTTAAAAATAAGTTCACTAAATTGATCCACCATGAGAATATCTAGTGGAGTCTTTTATACTTGTCAAAAGATGGTTTTGTAAGTGAACTTGTGTAAGTGATCCTTAAACCTATGATCACCATGGAACCTTGTGCATATGAATCCATGTTTAGGTTCATACTCATTCATGACTATGTCATACGGCATGTTTTGGATATGGTGGAATGTGTATGAAGGTTGTGAGTAGGTCAATAAAGAATTGATCACTCCTAGTAAGAGGAGATTTCATCCTATAAAATCTCATTATATGATGACTTAGAGGTCAATAAGGAATCAATCACTCCTAGTAAGTGATACGGGACAATATGCAAAAACTAAATTACTGATTTTAAATCTAATTATCAAAGATTAAATAGTAATTATTTATTTGGAATTATCAGAATTGAGACTTAAAGCATTCAATAAAACTAGACTAGTCAACTAGTTATAAAGCCAGCAAAGTAGATCAAGCAAAACTAATTAGGAATAGGACTTGGTGATTAAGAAATCACCGTAAACCAGGGTTTCTACCTTTCAAAGAATCAGAAATTAAAGAGTTAGAGAAGGTTTCAATTTGTACCAATGAAGATTATACCCTCTGGTTATCGATCTAACTGGACTCTCTAGGATCTTGTGGCAAGACTTCTAGATTTTGATTTTCGGGCTCCATTCTTCAGCTCTACTTGTTTTAAGGCAAAGATAACCATCACTTCGATCTCGATCACCTGCAATCAGTCAAATACTCAAAAATATACGTGGAAGGAAGAAGGAATTTCAATGGAAAAAAGGAAAGGAAAGGGGAAGAAGAAGCTTGTAGGCGGCTAGGATTTCTGATGGTGGGATAGTATAGGATAACTAGGGCCTCACACCCCACAATACTCCGAAGAACAAAGGAATAAGACCTCACACCCCGTGATGCACATAGCAAAGGAATTGACAGAATGTCAGGTTTATTTCATCAATAATAATTGAATTTACAAGAGGGATTAACAGTGGTATTTATAGACCACCAATATGAGAAGTAAAGAAATACAAAGAGTGGAATTAGTTCTTCTTGTGTAGCAACTCCTTGAATCCTTGCTTTTGGCATCATGACTCTGGCTTTTGATCCTTCCCTGGACTTTATCTGGCTTGGGTGACATGTAGTAGTAGGCTTTATCCAAGTGGGCGATGAGAAAGAGATGTGGTGCCTTACTTAAATGTGCGATAAAAATAATACTTTATAATGGGTGACAAGATGAGATGAAGTCCCCTTCCCTTTTACTCCTCTTAATTTTGGCAATTTCTTGAATGGATGGAGTGATAAAATAAGATGGCATCAAATCTCTTTGGCATGAATCCCTTTTGTAGATGAAGATAACTCCCATTTGAATTTGAAATGGAATCCCTTAGATTGGAACTCTTGAAGCAAGAAATTTTCTTGGTCCTCTTCTAGATAGGCTTCCCTTGGAGATGGATTCTTGGCCAACTACTTCTTGGATTTGATGACAAAAAAAATAGGAGGATGGGTGGTGCAAATATGTCTTGGACTCCTGCTTTACTCATCTTAAAAAAAGTGGCGCTGATTCATTCTTCATGTGGCCGACCAACACAAGTGACATGGCATGTGTTCTTGTCTAGGATGATGTAGCAAATGATGTCCAAACTTAATGCATGTGATATGTCCAAACTTGATGCACGTGGCATGTGACATAGGTTGATGATGTGGCATGACATGGCAGCAAGATGACATGTGGCAAGTGACTTGGGAAACCAAGATGAGGTGGCACATGTGAAGGTGGGGCGCCAAGAGGTAGTTCGCACATGGCTTGACTTGGGTTGCACATGGAGTCACATGGGTCTTGACTTGGATTGCATATGGAGTTACATGGGTCTTGACTTGGGTCCCCTCTTGTATTACAGGACTCAACTAACAATTACAAGACTCAACCAACTAATTAAAGCCCAACTTGATCAAATTGATCAAAAGGCATAACCAATTCATAACTGAACCATACCATACTTAATTAGGCTTGCAAATACAAATCCAATTAAAGTTGGTAAAAAGGGCTAATTAACACTAGACCATTATAATAGCATTTATGACCCAATTAAAATTGGGATTTTTTTACATACTTAATTTTGGATCTAGGAATTTTTACATACGACTCAATTTTAGGGTTTAGGGATAAATGCAACTAAGCTAAAATAACAGAATTGAAGATAACTATTTACAAGTGATCTGGGATTTGGGCTTAGGGCTTCATTCACAGGTGATCCATAGGGATGTGGGTTCGACCTGTCATTTTCTTTTTGGCCCTGGTGTCCGTACTAGTAAGAGGAGATTTCATCCTATAAAATCTCATTATATGATGACTTAGAAAGCCTTTGATCAAAGTAGGATAAAAATGGAAACTGTTTCTAATCTTTTATCAATTGAAACTTCATTATTGGATTGATATTTATATGAATAAAATGTTAGGGTTTGACAAAATTCCTTACCTATTGCTTACTCAGAATAAGAGATGATCGAAAGATTAAACTGCATGATAACTTCCCACCAAAGGGTATTTTTGATATTTTAACCAAATTTTATATCTTTAGAGTAGGCATGATATGTTGCTAGATGTCAGTCATGTCTCATGGTTTTCATAAATTAAAGTATTTAATTTATGAGTCAATTAGAAAAAAGTTCTGATTTGATAACTTGGGTTGACATGAGTTTGACCTAATTCGATTAGTTAGGTTCTAATCAAACTAGATCAACATGAACCTAGACCTACTACTAGCTAAATGTGGAGCTCAAAGGATCACACACTAAGAAATTGATCAAAGAAGTTAATAGGATTTTATAATGAGTCATTAGATCCTAATTGGCTAGCTATATAACATGCTAGCATATGTTGGATAACCTAACTCCTAATCTAATTAGATTTGGTCTATAACCTTACTATTTGGGCTAACTTATTTAAGTGGGACTTAAATAGAATGGAGCCTTAAGGGGACAGCTAAGTTGGGGCACCTCTTAGCCCTTATCCATGCCAAATAGTGAGAGTCCCAAGGGCTAGGGACTCTTGTTAGCATATAGAATTATTAAGCATAATGTTAGCGTGCAGAAGGATAAATAGTCTTCTGCTGATTAATCACAATTCCAAGCACCTTCTTATCCATTATCTCTCTCTTCTCCATGCCTCATAAGATTGGCTTTGACCAAGTCTTGGCACATGAATGGAGGTTTGGCAAGTTGGAAGTTTGGGTGCTAATGAGATTTGGTGCACTACATTATTTTTGGCACTTGGATAAGGAGTTAAGACCCATGTGGCACATCAAGGGCTCCCCTTACTTTGGGTTAAGGCTATGTGGTGCATCCGACGTAGCCACACCAAATAAGTCTTTCTATCTCCTTCTTCAGTTGGAAGCACTGCTCGATATCGTGGCCATAATGTTGGTGCAATTGGCAGTATTTATTCTTATCGCAAGAGGCCAAAGGCTTTAGTGGGTGAAACCTTTGTAGGCACTACTCTTTTTCTATTTTTATTAAAATTTTAGATCTGGGGATGAGGAGAGGGGTATAGTTACCTGATTTGCTTGCAAAGTTCTTCGACTTAGAACTCTATCAACTGGACGAGTTGGGCTTCTTAGCTCGGGCTCCGCTTGGCTCTCCACGAGCTTGCTTCTTCTTCAACTTTCCATCGATCCCTCACCAAGTAAGAGATCCTTCATCCACGTGGATGTGCTTCTATGTGCAAGTCAACATTTCTAAATAAGACTTTGGACAAGTCTTGTCTATTGAATATGTGAAGCGAGAGGTGCAGAGTCCTCTTTTCATAGCCAACATGGCCATGGACTCATCCAAGTTGTAGACTTCTAATATATACTAGCTGTTGGGTTTCTAAGGGTTTTGATGGCACAACGGAATAATAGATTTCAAAAATTTCTTTCTTGAAAACCCTAACAACTAGAAACCGTAAGCCCAAGATTACTTATTTCAGTTCAATTAACAAGTCATGTAATTAGGATTTAGAAATATACCTGGAATGCTAATTTCTTCTTCTCTCCACTAGTCATACAAGTGCATGCCCTCCAGAGGTGATCCACACTGGAATTGATCCTAGGAAGCACTCCTTAGTAGGTTGCTTAAACCACTGGGACTCTTTTGATGGCCTTTCTTCCTTTGGCAGCCTCTCCTTCCTTGCTTAGACACTTGCCCTCCAGTAAAGCACACTGAGCCCTCTCCAAATCCTCTCTTCACTTTCTTTTACACTTGCTAAATCTCTTCCTAAACCCTTGTCATAAAATGGTGGACTTGTCTTAAGACAAGACCTAAACAAGGGATGGAAGTGACAAGGGGAGTGTGGCAGAGTGTAAAAATGTAAGAAAGAAAGGATATTAGAATTATGATACCTTCAGCTTAAACACCAAAGGCTATTTATAGGAGAGGGGGAGGCACCAAATAAGGCTCTTCATCAGCCTCAGATCTGTCAACCAATAGATCAAATAAGACCCTTCAATGAGAAGGAGTCTTATCTTTAAAGCATCATGGCTTTTCCTATGCCGAAGGCCATATTCAAGTCCCTTCACTTCTTTGGCCAACTTCTCAACTTGCCACTTGGATATTACCGGTTGTAAGAAGGCCAAGGGACATGGCCTTTCTCAGAAAAAAAATTAGTGATAAGAATGTTGCCCAGGTGGATTTCCCAAGAGGGGGGTGAATTGGGAATTTAAAAAATTCAACAGAGTATGTGCCTTTCTAAAAACTTCTTTGATGTGGTAGGTACTGTGATTCAGAAATTTAAAGTAGAAGCAATTAAGAGAAGATGTAAAAGCACAATCACAAACACAATAATTTTGAGTGGTTCGGAGCACCCCAACTCCTACATCCACTATCCAAGATACCACTTGGGATTTCCACTATATTTACTACCGAAATATAGTTGGATTATTTTACCAGGCTCACAATCCAAATCCAACTTGATTTTTCAACTGGGTTCACCAAAAATCAAACTCTTGGTTTTAAACAGGATCACCAAGAATCCAACTTGGTTTTACCAAGATCATCAAGAACCCTTACACAGTTAGTTTTGAATTGGATCACTAACAACCCACTTGATTTTTAGACCTGGCTCACCAATAACCCAACTCAACAAGAGTAGAAGAGAGTAAGCAACAATAATGACAAACTATATTGTCAGATGGTTGCCGATGCAGCTCGAGAGAAGCCTTCTTGATTGTACTTTAATGGCTTCTCCAACTTCTTCAATAAGTGCTTCAAGCTTTTTATTAGAGTTGGTGAAGGCTTGAAGTCTATCTTGAATGCTCTTGCAGTGCTCTCTAGCTCACAAGCTCAAGTAAGCATTAATCATTCATTAACCTTCGCAAAAGTTATCCTAATCCCTCTTTTATAGAGTCTTGTACTCTTCTCAGATGGTTTTAGTCATTATAAACCATTGGGATGTGACGCTTGACCATTGGAGCACTTTTCAAATTTAAAAATAGAGTTTTGGAACTAGCCATTACTTGCCTGAAATCGACTTTCGAGTTGGCTTGGATCTTTTCGAGTCGACTTGGATCCTCAAAGTAGTTCTGGTCGAGTCGCCTCGCTTCATTTGGGTCAGCCCAATTTCTTAGTAGTTTGATTCCTTATTGTGGAAGAGTCAGCTCGCCTTACTTCGAGTCGGCTTGGATTCTTAGGCTTTCAAAATTGTACTCTTGAAGAGTCAACTTTTCCTCCGGGTCAGCTCTCTTGGATGTTCATTCAAATTGGTTCTTTTTGGACTCTAGAGGAGTCGACTCGGATGCTGAAGAATCGATTCGGATGCTAGACTGAAGTACTTAGTTGACTCCGATTTCCTTCAGGTCGACTCGCCTGTCTGATTCAATAATTGATACTTTAAACGAGTCAGTTCAGGTTCCTCGAGTCAGCTCAGCTATCTACATGCCAGAAACCTTCAGTCATGCCATAAATCAGAGTTAGCTCTTTCTACTAGGGTCGGCTCGGATAGATCTTCAGTAAAAAACTTGAACTCCTCTCTTGAAGTTTTCTAGCAAGTCTTGAATATTTCAAACTTTTCAAACTCAACTTATTATAAATGAATCAAAAAAATTTAAAGCTTGAAAAACATAGAAGCAATTTTAATTTTTTCTATGGGTTATTTTTTACATGTGATAATTAAAACACAACTCATGACAAAAAATAAGAATGTAGGAGTTGAAAATGAATAGTGAAATCATCCTACAAAAGCTTGTAAAGCACTTGAACAGTTGTTAGTAACACAAATACATGCTCCAATATTTTGTTATCATCAAAATCACTCAAGCGGTCAACAAAGAAGTTATCCAAAGTAGAAGGACTCTGCTTCTCAAATTTGCGCCAAACATGAAGAGTCGCAACTCTTCATATGCGCCAATATCCTTCCACTGCATTTTTCCTTTGGTTTACCGGTCAAGTTTAAATTAAATGGCATGGAGATGAGGCTAAGAGGCACCTTGCTTTATCTGGAATCAAAGTCCCAAAGCATAAGGACTCCAAGTCCTTTCTACGTCCATTTGTGCACAAAATAAGTTGGCACCAATAGTGAAGAGTCGCTACTCTTCACTTGTTGGTCAACTTTCTCCATGCCATATTTCACCTTTGACCTATCAAAGTGATGAGGGACGGGATTCTAACATGATGCATGATGACATGAAAGAGAGAAACAAAAAGAAAAATAGATTAAAGGAGAAATAATTTCTAATATTATTTAGGTTTAGTTCCCAAAATAGTTAAGACTAGATTAGGATTTCATGCAATAGTTAGAATTCCGATCCACATGCTAGAACTATCAAAGAAATAAATCAAGTAAAGGATCCTAGGTCTAAGAAGGCCTATTAGGAGCATGTTCAACTTCAAGAAATTAGAGAAAGAGAGATGGAAATTAGGTTTAACATACCAGGCAATGCTTTCCAGTTGTTGTAGAAGAGATCGCTCCGCTCAGATCGGCGCGTGGATGATCCGGTCACTTTCCTGCGAATCCATCAGGTTTTTATCAACTTCATTCGAGGGCAAGGAAGAATTAATCTAGAGGGTGTGGTACTAGAGGGATCCTGCAAATGTTAGGGGTTAGTGTCAATGATGATGGAAAAAATATAAAATGGGAGATTAGAAAATAAGAAATAGTAGGATTGCCGGGGCCAATTTGAGGATTGTAGAAGATGAAGATGCTTGGATCCTTGGAAGGCTGATGGTGGGCATCTTTGGTTTCTTGCTTGGATAGACAATGGCTTGGGTTTGGTAAGAAGAAAAAAGACAAGTCTCACACACACTTCCAAAGAATACAAATTGTCACAAGAAAAATTCATCAGAGTTTTAATTCATGAAAAGAGATTGATTACAAGGGGGGAGGGGGTGGGTATTTATAAATTCATCAAACCCTTTCCCTGTCAAACTAAGAATACACAATATGAATAGGATTACAAGGATAAAGTTGAGTAGAATAAGGAGTACATAATTTGAATAGAATTGGTAGACTGAAATCCTTGTAGAACTTGGACATCAACTCCTTCTTGGACTTAGAAGCTTTGACTTTTCTCCATGGGCTTGGACTGGTATGAAATTCTTACTAGGCTTTGACTAGGTCAAAGCCTTGGGCATCTTGGACTGGGTCAAAATATGGGGCGCCAACTTCATGATGGGCTGGGGAGCGTTAACTGCTATGGGCCTTGGGCTGGGGTGCCAAGGATAGGGATCTGGGGTGGCACTTCTTCATGAAATCTTATGGGCTTGAGGTGCCTAAGGCCTGGTATGCTGGGGCACCATATCTTGGAGTGCTTGGGCAGCATGAAAAAATCCAGATGCTGGGTTGGTGACTTAAGTGTGGGTCCAAAGGTCCTCCTCTTGAATAAAATTACATGGACTCAAAAAGGCCTAACTGACAAGACACAAAATAGGCCTAAATAAATAATGGACTCACTGAATAGATAAACATAACTCAATGGACTAAACAAAAAACTTCCACCGACTTAGTAAATCCAACTGGCTCACTTTTTTACAGGACTCACAAAATTTAGACTTCATTACAGGACTTAATAAAAATTGACCAACACATGACTTAAAGTACAAATTGAAGCTTGAAGTCTATGTCTGATCTGATGTCCCCATCAATTCTCCTGGGGTGGGAGGAACTCGACCCTGTCGAGTAGGAAGGTCAATCTAGCTTAGGTACTGCTCTGACGAGTCTAGGTTGAGGCATTGCGGATCCTCTCGAGTGATCCACGAATCCTCAAATCTCAATCGACCTTGCCAACGAACCAAGTGACTGGTAGCCTTTAATCCAGGTACTAGTGGCTTGGTCATCCAGGATACGCTCAATTTTTCCCCTCACGGGCTAAATTGATGTGGACACTCAGGGTTGGGTTCGCTCTCAAAGAAAGGGTTAGGCTCAAACTCACTGGGTATCAATACTGGCTCCCTATACTTAACTAAGTCTGAGATATTGAAGGTTGAGCTTAATGCCTAATTAGGTAACTCAGGCACTAGGTCCAACTCTCTTTATCACTTTGATGGATCCAGCTTACAGGTATGTAGCCTAATTATAACAAAACTTTCCTAGCAAACTCTTAGACTCTTTTTGAGAATTAATCATATTTTTTTATAAAAATATTGCTTATATTAATCTTATGATTAATTTCTCATGTAGATCTCTAATCATGCAATGCAAATGATACACAACAACTCCTATTGACATGCAGACAAAACACCTAATGCGGGCAAATAACTTTTACCAATACTTATTGATATGCAAACTCGACTAACTCTAAACTACAACTGTGGGTTTGACCCTTGGTCAGGTGGGTGACATGCAGATGAGAACTTGACATGCACTCCTAACAGATACCATAGGGTCCTCCAAAAGTAAGATGCAAACATGACATGCGTAATGAATGAATGCAGTATGCAAACTTCTACAAAATACAATCTAGTGGTTTGAGAAACATGAAAAGCTTCAAAAAAGGATAGAAAATAAGAGGTAGGTTCAGGGTTAACTTGGTAGGGTAGAAAGTAAGAAAAGGGTTTGGGGTTGATTGGATGGAATAGGATACAAGGAGTATCAAGGATTAGTCCTAGACTAATGAGGATGACCTTATGGGTTTGAAGTATTCCTACAGGGTCTGCATTATGGAAGAATGGGTCATAAATTTCAGGGAAGAGATATTCAATGGAAACTATACGAGAGAATTCTTCCTGAAGGTATTGGCTTAAAGAGAATCGGTCCTTAGTAAATTCCTCGGGTTCTTGAATCTTAGGACTAGACTCTATAATTAGGTTTTCTCCTAGTGTCTCCTTAGATAAAGTTGCAGTCGTAGGATCATGGGTTTCTTCCTCTATAGCTTTAGTTTGGGTGTGGTCAAGGTTAGCTAATTCTAGGTTGAATTCTATCTGGGTATGGTCTGGGTCAACTAACTCTAGGTTGGCTTTAGTATGGGTAGGGTCAGGGTCAACTAATTCTAGGTCTTCTATAGGTATCTCTTCTTCTTCTTCCTTATACTCATCCACTAAGCTCATATCAGCTTCATATATCTCCTCTTCAAGGTCATTCTGGTGAACCAATGGGATGGTAAGAGGAGGTTGACTAAGAGAAAATTGACTAATACTAGGCTCATATCTAAGGGTACAATCCTATGGGTTGCTTGGATATTTAATTAGGTCATTTGGTTGATCTAGGTGGTCAATTGGGCAAACTGGTTTTAGGATTGGGTATTGGACTAATTAATCTAGGTGGTTAATTAGGCAGTGGATTGGGCATTCAGTTGGTTCATCTGGTAAAATCATTCAATCATGGCTGTCATGAAGATCTCAAAGTTGGATTCCATGGCTGAGCTAGGTTGGGGCTTAGACTATTGATATTTGGTTCCCAACTTAGTGGTCATGCAATCAATCACTCAAAGTTGTATGATGTAGTCAAGCATGCAAGGATCAGTATGTTCTAGGGTTTGTTAGACCTAGAGCCAAAATTGAGTGGGCAACTTATACCCAACTCAATAACTAATCCTTCCTCTAGCTAGGTAAGAGGTGGGGTGGTGGAAGGCTCCCCTTGCCTGTGACAAGGTCCTAATTAAGTAACCACTAGTCTAGTTAGGGTGTTTGCCTCTGGACCTCTAGTCTTAGATACTAGTTTCCAGTAATAGTTGAGGAATTGAATGCACTAGTTAACCCACACAACTCAGACCCTGAAAGGAATATGCCCTATAAGCCAATCGAAATTATATTCTAATGGAATATTCTTATATCTTCTAGACCAATGTATTGACAATTTTATCAATAAAGGCATTATTTTTATCATTCGCTGTGTCTTAATTATAAATTAGGAAATGATAAACCCCATAGATTAAGGCTATGGTTTTAGGGTAATGATTTAATCATACAAGTGAGACCTAAAACCTTGAAACCTTAATCTAAAATATTCCTGGTCAGTGGAATTTTGAGTAAGGGATCAATATTTCCGTAAAGACCAGCACATTCTATGTATGTTTGGGTGACTGATCTCACTGTCACAAGTGTAAGACACTAATACTAGAATGTGGGTGCTTATTAGATAATAAGTTCACTGAATGGATCCAACCTGAGATTTTCTAATAGAGCCTTATCTGCTTGTCAATAGAATATTCTCATAGTAGAAAGTTGTACATATAATCCTTTGACCTGAGATTACCATGGAATCTTGTATCCATGAAACCATGTTTTGGTTCATACTCATTCATGACTAAGTCATGTACGAGATGTTCTAGATATGGTGGATTGAATATGAAGGTTGTGAGTAGATCAATATGGAAACGATCACTCCTAGTAAGAGGAGATTGCATCCTACTTGTTTTTAATTACTTGATGATTCAGGAATCTTTGATCAAAGCATAATGAATATTAGAAATGGTTTCTAATATTGCATTAAATTTGAATCATCATTATCAAATTGAAACAAATATGAATATGATATTGAATTTGACATAATTCCATATTCAGAGTCATATTCGGGATGTTTGGTGATCGCAGGATTGAATTGTATAGTAGCTTTCCACTAAATGGTATTTTTGGTATTTCTACCAAAAATTCCATGTCTTTCAGGTAGGCATGAAATATTGCTAGACATCAATCATGTCTTGTAGGTTGATCAAATTAAATAGTTTTAATTAGATCATGAATTAGAATGATTTCTAATTTTCATTTGGGTTAGCTCGGTTTGACCTAAATCGGTTAGAAAGAGTTCTAATCAGGTTAGGTCAACTTGCACTCAAACCTACTACTGGCTAGATGTGGAACCCAATGGGTCACACATGAAAGAGGATTGATCAAGGAATTAATTTGGATTAAATCATGTTTGCAGGACAAACACACTAGCATGTGTTGCAAACCCTAGCTCGAAATCAAATCGGATTTGAGTTTATGGTTCTGAATTGGCCTTAATTGGGTTCTAATTAAGCCTAATTGAAGACTAATTAAGTAAATTGGGTTTTTGGGTAATCCATGGCTAACCCAATTGGCTAGGCAAACACCCAAATCAGCCCCTCCACCTGGCCATTTTATTTTGTGCGCCAAATGAGAAGAGTCCATGCATGCATGGACTCTTCACATCTTAGCGCATAAAAAATTCCGTGAAGAATTTTGGGGTGGCCTCCTTTCACAAATTAGCACCCCTATTGTTGATCATTGGATGGCCATCAAATGGTGGGAATTTAATCTGGATTTTAAGAAAGGCATGGTTGCTTCCCGGTAGCTTGAATTCATGTCTCTTCGGAGATTTAAGTTCGCGACTTCTTCTTTTTAAATTCATCATGACTTTTCCTTTAAGAAAAGCTGTGAGATTAAATCTGGAAGGCCATGAGAAATTAAGAAAGGGCGTGAGAAGAGTTTTGCAGAGGGATGTGATCTTTGGATTGACATCTATACGTAAACTATTTAAGGAGTGGTATTACGGGTGTTTTGTTGACTAGTTTTTCTTCCTCTCCTGAATACTGTTTCCCTCTTTTCTTGTTTAAGAAGAGTTTCCTTTACAGAGTTAGAATTCTGTCGAAACTCTAATCTATAACAAGGGTAAGAGTGAAACTCTTGAAAGGCAAAGGAAAGAAATAGAAAATTTTTCCTTCTCTCTTGTAAAAGGACAATAGTTATCTTAGTAGTTTTTCTTTAAGACATAATTTATTTATTTAGGACATTCTTCTTCCTTCAAGAAGGTAGTGTTCTTTTGAATAAGTGTTTAAGGGAAAACAAGGACAAGGCTAGGAAGAAGGAAGTACAAAGGAAGAGGGACCATTTCCTAGAAGAGTTAGTGTCTTGATTGCTTCTCTTGTGGATCACCGCTGGAGGGTGGACGTTTGGACACCTGGTGGAGTGATCAAGTTTGCTTCAAGAAATCTGTCACCAAATTTGGATTTAGTGATCAAAGGTTGGTGCTTTAACTTAATGTGTTATTTAATTGCATGTTTGTATGATTTTGTCTATAATAAGGGGGTCTTGTTTTTAGGGTTTGGTAAGGATTTCATAATAATTTTGAAATCCATGCTTCCGCCCTTGTTACTGAATCCTTTCAATGGTATCATAGCCACCTTATTAGGGCTAAGTCATATGTTGTTTTATTTACAAATATGCAAATGATGTTTGGTATATTAGTCATTGATTAGGGTTTTCACTTAAACCTTAATTGACATAGAGATATGATAAGCTTTATAGTCATCATTCTGATATAAGGTTTCCCTAGCATAATGGTGGATCCATTATGTGGTAGATGGTTGTCCTAGAATGATGACACACTTAGCACATTTAATAATGATGCTTACGCATATATTTTTGTATAAATACCACAGGTTAGGGTTTTCACTTAAACCTTAATCGACATAGAGATATGATAAGCTTTATAGTCATCATTTTGATATAAGGTTACCCTGGCATAATGGTGGACCATTATGTGGTAGATGGTTGTCCTAGAATGATGACACACCTGGCACATATATGCTTAGACTGTAGATTGCTGTTTTTAGAATGTGCTTGATTTTTAAAGCCCTCTTAAAAAAAAAAGCATATTAAGTTGTAGTATGATTAACAAATAGCAATATTGGTCCAGATGTACAATAAATCAATTCAGTGTCTAGAAAGATGGTTCATGATCGGTAAAGAGATCGTGGTTTTTAATTGGTTCCGTTGTCTGACCTAGCCAATTTTTATTGGTGTCTAGGAAAGCAACGGGGGGACTCCCACCTCTTTTCCACCTGCCTGGCCGAGTTGATTAATTATTATTTTGGACTAGCATGCTTAGTGTTAATCTACTACATTAGGGCCTTCCTTCATGCTAAAGTACTATTATATTATAAACCATATTAGGTTTGTTGTGTTACTGCAAGACCTAATATAGTGAATGATGTAATGTTACTTTAGTGCATAGAGATGCTTATAGGATATTCAATATAATATTTTGTTGTGTTACTGCAAGGGTATTTATATTTGAATGTTGACTGTATTGAAATGAAGGGTCTTACTTAACTAAAATATTATGGTTTGTTGTGTTACTGCAAGGCCAATAATATTTTAGAGGCAAAGTTTTTATTGTTGAATTGTATTATATACAATTGGAAAGAGTTTCCTACCTATGAACTTATAGAAGATTTGTTGTGTTACTACAATATCTTCTATAAGTAATTAGGATCTCAACACCACTAATTGTATGACATAATGAGGGCTATGACATTTAGTGGGAGACATAATTAAATTAAAGTTCAAATTTAATTATGATTGTCAATACATGGTTGTTTGCTTATGTAATGTTTTTATTAATGTAGATAAATGGCATCTTCGTTATCACTGTGAAGCATTTTAGATACCATCAAATTAACTGGTCCAAATTATGTAGACTGGCTGAGGAATCTAAAGATTGTACTCAGTTCAGAGAAGCTTGCTTATGTTCTTGATACCCCTAGTCTTACTCCACTAGGGGATGATGCTACAGAGGAAGATAGGGCCACATATAAGATGTGGCAGAATGATTATCTTTCTGTTCAGTGTATCATACTTGCTTCCATGACTAATGAGTTACAGAGACAGCATGAAAGTATAGATACACATTCCATATTGCTCAATCTTAAAGAGCTCTATGGGGAACATAGCCGGACTGCTCGATATGAAATATCCAAACAATTGTTCCATGCTAGAACGACAGAGGGCTCATATGTACAAAACCATGTACTAATGGTTATTGACCTGACCACTCGATTAGGTCAATTAGGTTTTGTTATGGATGAGGATTTAAATCAGGA
Source organism: Areca catechu (assembly GCA_021397845.1). Lineage (NCBI taxonomy): Eukaryota > Viridiplantae > Streptophyta > Magnoliopsida > Arecales > Arecaceae > Areca > Areca catechu. The sequence goes on along the minus strand of CM038052.1, from coordinate 127,874,638 downwards.
TTTGATCCTTCAGTCACTCCCAGAATCATTCTCCCAATTTGTTCTAAATTATCATATGAACAAACTAAATACTTCCTTGCCCAAGCTGTTAAACATGCTGAAAACAATCGAGTGCCATATCAAGAAGGATAAGGCTCCACTTCTTCTTGTGAAAGGGAACAACAAGAAGAAGGCAGGAAAAAAGGGTTTTAGTAAGAAGAAACTAAACCCTAAAGGTGGCATCAAAAGGGAAAGAAGGCCTCCAATAAGATGACCTGTTTCTTATGTGAAAAAGTGGGTCACTGGAAAAGGAACTGCAAGGCTTACCTTGCAAGTTTGAAGCCCGGTGCATCAGATGCACCAAAAGGTATATATGAGATACATACAATATTGTCATTGAATTCTTCCATTTCAAATACTTGGGTATTAGATACCGCCTATGGTTACCATATCTGCAAATCATTGCGTGGACTGCAGAGGCTTGAAATATTAAAGGAAGGGACTTCGAACTCTATGGTGCTGGAGGAGAAATCATCCAGGCTGAAGCTATAGGGGTCTATTACTTGAAGTTACCATCTGGGAAGATCTTAGAGCTAAGGAATTGTTATTATATGCCTAAGATCATTAGAAATATTATATCTGTACCCTTGTTGTTAGAACAAGGTTATGTAATAGATGTAAATATTTTGCAATGGTATCTTGACTCTATCATTCAATGACAATGTGTTTCATATTAATGAACATAAACGAAAGAGAGAAAATCTGAATAACACATTACTTAGGCATTGTTGCCTTGGTCATATTAGTGAAAACAGGATTAGCAAGTTATACAAGGAGAAAATCCTTGATCCTTATGATTATGGATCATTAGGAACTTACGAATCATGTATCATGGGTAAGATGACCAAGACTCCATTTAGTGGACATGGAGAGAGGACAACTGAGTTATTAGGACTTGTACATACTGATGTATGTGTTCTAATGACAACTCATGCCAGAGGAGGATACTCTTACTTCATCACATTTACTGATGATTTATCAAGGTTCGGATATGTGTATCTTATGAAACACAAATCCGAAGCTTTTGATAAGTTCAAGGAGTATCAAAGTATGGTCGAAAAACAAACCGGGAAATGTATAAAAGTTCTTCGATCTGATCGAGGAGGAGAGTACTTATCCACAGAGTTGTTAGACCATCTTAAAGATAATGGAATTCTCTCAGAATGGACTCCTCCTTTTACACCACAGCTTAATGGTGTAAGTGAAAGGAGGAATCGTATCCTATTAGATATGGTACGGTCATGATGTGCTTCACAGATTTACCTATTTTCTTCTAAGGTCATGCCTTGGAAACTGCTGCATATATTCTGAACAGAATACCTTCTAAATATGTCTCTAGTACTCCATATGAAGTATGGAGTAGAAAGAAACCTTATCTTAAATATTTTAAGATATGGGGATGTCCGGCTTATGTTAAAAGAAATTTTGGACATAAGTTGGATACTAGAGCAGATAAATATCTATTTGTAGGATATCCTAAAGAAACTAGAGGATATCTATTCTTTAACCCTACTGAACAAAAGGTTTTTGTCAGTAGGCATGCCACTTTCTGGAAAAGGAATTTATCCTACAAAAGAATAGTGGGAGAAGTATTGAACTTAATGAAGTTCAAGAGAAACAGATAGACAATTCTCAACAACAAGAACACATAATTAGGTTAGAACCAAAACACACAACTCCACCCCGTAGGTCTAATAGAGTGCGAAATGCATCTCAGAGGTATTGGTTTATTATTGAGAATAATGAAGCCCAAATCATTGAAAATGATGAACCTCTGACCTATAAGGAAGTTGTCATGAGTAGGGACTTAGATATGGCATCAGGACATGGAATCCGAAATAAACTCGATGTATGTCAACCAAGTATAGACTTTGGTTGATCCCCTTGAGGGTGTAAACCCAATAGGGTGCAAATGGGTCTATAAGAAAAAGATTGGAGCGGATGGTCAAGTCGAAACTTATAAATCCAGATTAGTGGCTAAGGGTTTTCGACAAAAACAGGTTATTGATTATGATGAAACATTTTCAACTGTTGCCATGCTCAATCCATTCGGATTTTACTTGCAATTGCTGCATACCATGATTATGAAATCTGTCAAATGGATGTGAAGACTGCATTCCTTAAGGGTTTCCTTGAGGAAGAAGTCTACATGTCACTGCCAGAGGGTTTTGTCTTAGAAGACAGGCCTAATCAGGTATGTAAGCTTAAGAAATCTATTTATGGATTGAAACAAGCTTCCAGGAGTTGGAACATCCATTTTGATGTGACCATAAAAGAATCTGGTTTCATCAAAAATGTAGATGAACCATGTGTGTATAAGAAGACTAGTGGGAGTGCCATAGTCTTGTTGGTTCTGTATGTAGATGACATACTCCTCATTGGGAATGACATCCCAATGTTACAATCAGTTAAAGTTTGGCTATCAAAACAGTTTTCAATGAAAGACTTGGGAGAAGCATCTTATATGCTGGGTATAAAGATCTATAGAGATAGATCTAAAAGGATGCTAGGGTTATCCCAGTCAAGGTACATTGACTGGGATGCTGAAGAGATTTAGCATGGATGAGAGGAAGAGAGGTTATCTTCCATGAGTCAAGGCATACACCTCTCCAAAAGGATGTCTCCAAAGACTCCTGAAGAAAGAAATAAAATGAGTTCTATACCTTATGCTTCGGCAATAGGGTCTATAATGTATGCCATGTAATGTACCAGGCCTGATGTAGCATATGCCTAGGAATAAGTAGTAGGTTTTAGGATGATCCAGGAGAAGATCATTGGAAAGCTATAAAAAATATTCTTAAGTACTTGAGAAGGACTAAGGATATTTTTCTGGTACACGGAAGTTCTGATCTTAAACTAGAAGCCTATTCAGATTCTAGTTTTCAATCAGACCCAGATGATAGCAAATCCATATCAGGGTATGTCTTTACCCTAAATGGTGGAGCAGTGAGTTGGAAGAGTACAAAGCAGTAGACTGTAGCTTACTCAACTACCGAGGTAGAATACATAGCTGTAGTGAAGCCGCCAAGGAAGCTATCTGGATGAAGAAGTTCATCACAGAGTTGGGCATTGTTCTAGAGATTGAGAATCCAGTACCACTTTACTGTGACAACACTGGTGCTGTTGCTCAAGCTAAGGAAGCTAGAGCCCATCATAAGTCAAAGCACATTCTGAGACGCTTCCATCTTGTTCGAGAGATCGTGGAAAGACAAGAAGTCTGCATTAAAAGACTAGAAACAAAGAACAACATAGCAGACCCGTTCACTAAGGCTCTACCACAGCGGGAGTTTAATCGCCACCTCGACTATATGGGTTTAAAATTTAAAGGCGATTGGTTTAGTGCAAGTGGGAGATTGAAAGGAATAAGCCCTATAAGCCAATCGAAATTGTATTCTAATGGGATATTCTTATATCTTCCAGACCAATGTATTGACAATTTTATTAATAAAGGCATTATTTTTATCATTCGTTGTGTCTTAATTATAAATTAGGAAATGATAAACCCCATAGATTAAGGCTATGGTTTTAGGGTTATGATTTAATCATACCAGTGAGACCTAAAACCTTGAAACCTTAATCTAAAATATTCCTGGTCGGTGGAATTTAGTGTAGGGGATCAATGTTTTCGGAAAGACCAGCACATTCTATGTATGTTTGGGTGACTGATCTCACTGTCACAGGTGTAGGACACTAATACTAGAATGTGGGTACTTATTAGGTAATAAGTTCACTGAATGGATCCAACCTGAGATTTTCTAATGGAGCCTTATCTACTTGTCAATAGAATATTCTCATAGTAGAAAGTTATACATATAATCCTTTGACCTGAGATTACCATGGAACCTTGTATCCATGAAACCATATTTTGGTTCATACTCATTCATGACTAAGTCATGTATGGGATGTTCTAGATATGGTGGATTGAATATGAAGGTTGTGAGTAGATCAATATGGAAACAATCACTCCTAGTAAGAGGAGATTGCATCCTACTTGTTTTTAATTACTTGATGATTCGGGAGTCTTTGATCAAAGCATAATGAATATTAGAAATGGTTTCTAATATTGCATTAAAATTGAATCATCATTATCAAATTGAAACAAATATGAATATGATATTTAATTTGACATAATTCCATATTCAGAGTCATATTCGGGATGTTTGGTGATCGCAGGATTGAATTGTATAGTAGCTTTCCACTGAAGGGTATTTTTGGTATTTCTACCAAAAACTCCATGTCTTTCGGGTAGGCATGAAATGTTGCTCGACATCAATCATATCTTGTAGGTTTATCAATTTAAATAGTTTTAATTAGATCATGAATTAGAATGAGTTCTAATTTTCAATCGGGTTAGCTCGATTTGACCTAAATCGGTTAGAAAGAGTTCTAATCAGGTTAGGTCAACTTGCACTCGAACCTACTGCTGGCAAGATGTGGAACCCAATAGGTCACACATGAAAGAGGATTGATCAAGGATTTAATTTGGATTAAATCATGTTTGCAAGATAAACACACTAGCATGTGTTGCAAACCCTAGCTCGAAATCCAATCGGATTTGAGTTTATGGTTCTGAATTGGCCTTAATTGGGTTCTAAATGAGCCTAATTGAAGACTAATTAAGTAAATTGGGTTTTAGGGCTAATCCATGGCTAACCCAATTGGCTACGCAAACACCCAAATCAGCCCCTCCACCCGCCCATTTTATTTTGTGCGCCAAATGAGAAGAGTCCATGCGCGCATGGACTCTTCACATCTTAGCGCATAAAAAATTCCATGAAGAGTTTTGGGGCGGCCTCCTTTCACAAATTAGCGCCCCTTTTGTTGATCATTGGATGGCCATCAAATGGTGGGAATTTAATCTGGATTTTAAGAAAGGCGTGGTTGCTTCCCGATAGCATGAATTCATGTCTCTTCGGAGATTTAAGTTCGCGACTTCTTCTTTTAAATTCATCGTGACTTTTCCTTTAAGAAAAGCCGTGAGATTAAATATGGAAGGCCATGAGAAATTAAGAAAGGGCGTGAGAAGATTTTGCAGAGGGATGTGATCTTTGGATTGACATCTATACGTAAACTATTTAAGGAGTGGTATTACGGGTGTTTTGTTGACCGGTTTTTCTTCCTTTCCTGAATACTGTTTCCCTCTTTTCTTGTTTAAAAAGAGTTTCCTTTATAGAGTTAGAACTCTGTCGAAACTCTAATCTATAACAAGAGTAAGAGTGAAACTCTTGAAAGGCAAAGGAAAGAAATAGAAAATTTTTCCTTCTCTCTTGTAAAAGGATAATAGTTATCTTGGTAGCTTTTCTTTAAGACATAATTTATTCATTCAGGACATTCTTCTTCCTTAAAGAAGATAGTGTTCTTTTGAATAAGTGTTTAAGGGAAAACAAGGACAAGGCTAGGAAGAAGGAAGTACAAAGGAAGAGGGACCATTTCCTTGAAGAGTTAGTGTCTTGATTGCTTCTCTTGTGGATCACTGTTGGAGGGTGGACGTTTGGACACCTGGTGGAGTGATCAAGTTTGCTTCAAGAAATCTGTCACCAAATTTGGATTTAGCGATCAAAGGTTGGTGCTTTGACTTAATGTGTTATTTAATTGCATGTTTATATGATTTTGTCTATAATAAGGAGGTCTTGGTTTTAGGGTTCGGTAAGGATTTCATAATAATTTTGAAATCCATGCTTCCACCCTTGTTACTGAATCCTTTCAGACCCGACCTGTTGGCATCCCTAAGCTTACTAGAGCAAATTAGGTTGCTAATTGATTTTAATTAAGGCTTGGGTTTTAATGCTGGATGGTTGTTTTGGGCCCAAGACAAGTGATGTAATCCTGTCCTGATCTGAGATAAGAAATTGCTCTTAAGATTAATTGAATGAGATGATGAACACATAATGAAACTTGATGCAATCTAATAACAATCAAAAAATAAAAAATATTTTTTATTTTTCTTTTGAGGTGACAAATTAAATTTGAGTTGGTTAAATTATCAAACAAAAATTGGCTTGGGTGAAGTGGGTTTAGTAGTTGATTAGGTTTGGTTTAGTCAGATATGCAGAAACTGAAATTAGGGTTTGTTTGATACATAAATTAGCATGGATTTCAATGTACAAAAATTCTAAAAAATTTACAAAACAGATGATGACATGTAGGAATGCTTCCTACCAAATTTCATGCAAAAATAAAATAGTATTATGATGCAAAACCTAGGATTTCTAACTGGTTGCAAGAAAATATAAAATTCTGGTTAGGGTTTCTAGGATGCTGATTTTTTTGTAAATTTTGGTTCTATAAAATCTGAGAAAAATATTATTAAAACAAAGGACTCAATATATATGACATGATTCAAATTTAATAAAAAAGTAAAATGCCTAAGTTCATGAAACAAATATAAACTCAGACCCCTAATGTAGATGATAGGATGTAGACTTTTTTTAGGGTTTTATTTTTGCTATTTTTTTGTTGACTTTTGGATCTGATGAAAATCCAAAAATATATCAGAAAACAGAAAACAAAATAGAAGATATTCATCATGAAAATTAGAAAGAAATAAAAATATTTAATGGGGCAAACAGTCCTATGTTTTGAGGAGTTATGCAGAAAATAGTATGCAGAAATCTAGACTATGATGCAAGAACATGCCATGCCCTAAACGGTGCTCTGATACCAAAAATTGATGTGGGACGGGATTCTAACATGATACATGATGACATAAAAGAGATAATCATAAAGAAAAATAGATTAAAAAAGTAATGATTTCTGATGTTATCTAGATTTTGTTCCCAAAAATAGCTAAGACTAGGTTAGGATTTCATGCAACAGTTAAAATTCCGACCCACATGCTAGAACTATCAAAGAAATAAATCAAGTAAAGAATCCTAAGTCTAAGAAGGCTTATTAAGAGCATGTTCAACTTCAAGAAAATAGAAAAAGAGAGATTAGAATTAGGTTTAACATACCAGTTAATGATTTCTAGTTGCTGTAGAAGAGATCGCTCCGCTCAGATCGGCGCTTGGATGATCCGGTCACTTTCTCACAAATCCATCAACTTTTTATCAGCTTCATTTGAGGGCAAGGATGAATTCATCTAGAGAGCATGGTACCCGAGAGATCCTGCAAATGTCAGGGGTTAGTGTCAAGGATGATGGGAAAAATATAAAACGGGGAATTAGAAGAGAAGAAGAAGTAGTACGAACGTCGGGGCCGATTTGAGGACTGTAGAAGATGAAGATGCCTAGATCCTTGGAGGGCTGATGGTGGGCATATTAAGGCTCTTGATTGGATAGACAATGGTTGGGGTTTGGTAAGACGAAAAAAAGACAAGTCTCACACACACTTCCAAAGAACACAAATTGTCACAAGAAAAATTCATCAGAGTTTTAATTCATGAAAAGAGATTGATTACAAGAGGGGGAGGGGGTGGGGATTTATAGATTCATCCAATCCTTTCCCTGTCAAACTAAGAGTGCACAGTATGAATAGGATTAGGAGAATAAAGTTGAGTAGAATAAAGAGTACATAATTTGAATAGAATTGGTAGACTAAAATCCTTGTAGAACTTGGACATCAACACCTTCTCGGACTTGGAAGCTTTGACTTTTCTCCATGTGCTTGGACTGGTACGAAATTCTTGCTGGGCTTGGACTGGGTCAAAGCCTTGGGCATCTTGGACTGGGTCAAAATATGGGGTGCCAACTTCATGATGGGCTGGGGGGCATCAACTGCTATGGGCCTTGGACTAGGGTCCAAGGAAAGGGATCTGGGGTGGTACTTCTTCATGAAATTTTGTGGGCTTGAGGTGCCTAAGGCCTGGTATGCTAGGGCACCATCTCTTGGAGGGATTAGGTAGCATGAAGAAATCCAAATGCTGGGTTGGTGACTTAAGTATGGGTCCAAAGGTCCTCCTCTTGAATAAAAATTACATGGACTCAGAAAGGCCTAACTGACAAGACTCAAAATAGGCCTAAATAAATAATGAACTCACTGAATAGATAAACAGGACTCAATAGACTAAACAAAGAACTTCCACCGACTTAGTGAATCCAACTAGCTTACTTTATTATAGGACTCACAAAATTTAGACTTCATTATAGGACTTAATAAAAATTGACCGACACATAACTTAGAGGACAAATTGAAGCTTGAAATCTATGTCTGATCTGATGTCCCCATCACAAAGTATATACAAAATGGGTATCAAAAGAAAGGGAATTAAATATACTTTATCACTATATAAGTGATTAATAGGCAGAAAGACTCTTTGTCCTTCGCGCCCCTTTAAATGTCGACCATTCCTTTTGTCACCAAGAGTCCCATGCCCTTGGGACTCTTGGTATTTGGCACATAAAAGCCATGAAAAATATCAGATAAATGTTGATAAATTCATCTCACATAGGACTCAACCCAATTTAGGTCTCCCATAAATTGGTTAGTCCATTTAGCAACCCATTAGACCCAATTCAGTTAGGTTAGGAGTTAGGTTAGCACATACATACTTGTGTGCAATCTAGCTAACCAATTAGGATCCCATGACCCTAATTAAATGCCAATTGACTTCCTAGGTCAATTCCATAATGTGTGTGACACTTTGGATTCCACATCTAGCCAACAATTGGTCGAGGTCTGAGCCAATTCGATCCAATCGAACCTGATTGACCTAATTAGGCAAATTGAGCTGACCTAAGTTACCTATTCGAACCAGCTTTTGAATTGACTCATGAATCCAATTAAATTGATTCATGAAAACCCACAAGACATTATTGACGTCTAGCAACATGTCATGCCTATCCAGAAGATGAGGAATTTTATGAAAAGTACTAAAATACCCTTCAGCAGAAAGTTATCGTGTAATTCAATCTTTTGATCTTCCTGATCCAGATTAAGTGATGGGCATGGATAAATATCAATTCCTAGAACTTAACCCTTTTAAATATCAATTAGATAATGAAGACTCAATCTACCTACACATCTACACCCCTTTTCCTTTTGAAAATCCATTTGCATCTCAGTAGGTTTTATCCTTTCAGGTGGATCAACCAATGTCTATACATTATTGATCTCCATAGACTCCATTTTGGATTTCATGACTCCTAGCCATTTCTCAGAGTCGGACCTCTACATCGCATCCATATAGGTGATCGGAGCCTCATTATTCTCATCGAGTTCAATGGGATCACCATCTCGGACCAAGAAACCATAGTATCTGTCTGATCAACTCGGTACCCTACTGAATCTCCTTAATGGTTTCTGTGTGGGCTCTGGGTGTGATCTAATCATAGCCGATTCTATGTTATCCCTTAAGTGTGTCAGTTCTTCTACTTGTTGAACTTCACTAAGTTCAATCTTAGCAGCTATAGTCCCTTCACCAAGGAACTCCTTTTCCAAAAAGATAGCCCTAAAACTGATGAACAACTTTTGTTCCTCAGCTAAGTAGAAGTAATACTCCTTAGATTCTTTTAGATACCTAACAAATAGGCACTGGTCAGACCTAGGTCCAAGTTTATCCGTTTCCAAACATTTTACATAAGCCGAGCATCCCTAGTCCAAAGGTGTGTAATGTCGGATTACATCCAGTCCATATCTCATATGGTATTTTGCTAACGGACTTACTTGGAGCCCTATTCAGAAGGTTACAAGCTAATTCTAGAGCATATCCTCAAAAGGATAGCGGTAGAGAAGCAAAGGCCATCATGGACCGAACCTGTCTAATAGGGTTCGATTTCTCCTCTCAGACACTCCATTTAATTGAGGTGTCCCTGGAGGTGTCCACTGAGAAAGAATGCTATTCTCCTTGAGATATGTTAGAAACTCAACCGAAAGGTATTTACCATCTCGATCGGATCGAAGGGTTTTGATACACTTTCTAGTTTGTTTTTCTACTTCACTATGATACCGTTTGAACATTTCAAATGATTCAGATTTGTGTCTCATCAAGAAGACATAACCATACTTCGAAAGGTCATCTGTAAATGTAATAAAATACTCGTACCCTCCCCTGGCACTAACATTCATGGGTCCGCATACATCAATATGCACCAGACTCAGAATCTCATTGGCTCATTCACCTTTTCCAGTAAAAGGTGACTTTGCCATTTTTCCAAGAAGACAAGACTCATAGGTTGGAAGTGAACTATCTTCACTAAAATCGAGGAGACCCTCAATTTTCAACCTGTTTATCCAATTCTTGTTGATATGACCTAGTTTACAATGCCACAGGTATGCTTCACTGACATTTTCTATCCTAGGACTTTGCTAGATGTGTACATTACACTAACAGGTCATGATAGTACATAAATGACATATTGCATTTGTCCAACTAATACTATAGAACCATTCCAAATGATTTTGCAAATGTCATTCTTTATTAATAGTTCATAACCATACATGGCCAGTTGGCTAACAGAAATGACATTCAAAATAAAAGATGGACAAAAATGACACTCGTTCAAAATGACAATATAGGACTCAAAAACAAGTTTGAGGACTCTCAACGCCAGGACTGGAACTCAGCTTCTATTTTTCATGTTCAAGAATCTCTCATCATCCTCGAATCTTCTACTAACTTGAAGTCCCTACAAAGAATTATAAATGTGAATTGGACTTCCTATATCCAATACCCAGTTAGTAGTATCACAGATAGAGAAACTACAAGGTGTTATCATATAAATACCTTGTCAAGGACCGTTTTGCTACTTTCTATTCTTAGACCTGTTCAGGTCAAAGGACACAATGTAAAGAGAACAGTTCCTCTTCCAGTGACCCTGCTTCTTGTAGAAGAAGCACTCCGCATGGCTTTGATCAGCCTTCACCCTCTTGGCCTGATTGGGCCCAGAAGCATTTAGCACCTTTTTCCCTTTGTTTTTCTTTTTCCTTTTCTTAAAGGGATGACGCCCTATCGGAGATCCTCCCACTAGATTTACCATCCCTTTATTCAGTTGGTGGTCTTTCTCATAAGTCTGCACCAACCCCAACAAATCATGGTAGTTAACTGCAGGCTTATTCATTCTATAATGATTGAGAAAATCTAGATAGGAAGAGGGGAGGGAATTCAGAATCGCATCCTTCCCAAGCTGTTCATGCAAGGGACATCCGAGCTTGCCCAGGTGCTCAATCATCTCGATCATATACAATACATGATCAGTGACTGAGGCCCCATCACGCATCCATGCACTATAGATAGCATAGGAGACCTTGTACCTCTCAACGTCATCTGGTGTCCCAAAGGACTCCTTCAAACTTTGAAGGACTTCCTCTGGTTGGGCATCCTCAAACTTGCGACCGAACTCGTCGTTCATCGCTGCCAACATTATGCATCAGATAGTGGTCCTATTAGAGAGCCACTTTTGATAAGTGTCTCTAATCAAACCCCAAGCTTTGGGAGCAGGGGTTTCAGGTGCATGATCCGATATCACATACTAGATCCGTTCATGCTCCAGGACAATCTTAAGCCTTCGATACCAGCTATCGAAGTTGGGTCCATTGAGCTTCTTATTGTCGAGAAGAGACCGGAGTGATAGGTTGGAAGACATCTAAAAGGAAAACCAAAACTAATTAGTGTATGTGAATTATTAACCTAAAGACATGGACATTAGTCTAAAGGTCCCTCCCATTATTTTGCTCAGACTGGTAGCCTCTACCTCCAACCTGAGGAATTACCCTAGCGGGTACCAGAGTCCAATGACAACACATGAGCTCGACTTTGGCCGGCCCACCCATGCATGTCTAAAGGTAGGTTCTTCAACCGATTAGTTCTTCAAGTAACCTCTAGTATTTGGGTTTTGCCCCAAGGTGCACTTCAATCAGCCTTTGGGCCTCCCATTGAAGGTCCCTGTTAGGTCCAACCATTAACATGACAAAATTCAATGCTTCTAACTAACGAAAAGTCAAGCTCAACTTTGGCCGGCTCACCTGATCACCATTAAGAGAGTCGCACTGAGCCATCATATTAGGAACAACAATTCCAATAGCCCGATGAACACCTGATCTTTGGATCTGCCGATGAACACCCAACTACTGGACCCATTACCATCCCACTTAATAGGAGGCTAGGACTTGGTTATCCCTATAACTTTATCCTTTTAAGGAGCTAATAATTTAGAGGGTTTAATTTCAGTGTGATAGATGAAGAGATGAGAAGACATGGATCAATCTCCCACTGACCATATCAGCAAACAAGGAGGGTTACTAATAACTAATGATCCATGGGCACCTATGTTGCTCAGAGAGCAACCTAAGAGGGGGGATGAATTGGGTCTCTAAAAAATTTAAAGCTAAGCTTGATAAAATAAGTAGCAAACTTCACAAGACAAGATATGCAATTCAATTTAACAAGGTATTAAAATTAAAGTGCAATGCTCTAAAGTAATAGTACAGCGGAAATTAAAAGCAATAAGCAAAATATAAAGAGCAAGGAGGGAGAAAACAAGCAATCACAAACATAACAAACTATAGTGGTTCGGTGCCAATAATGCACCTACATCCACTCTCCAAGATTCCCTTGGAAATTCACTATAATCCAATGATTACAAATGATTAGTTTTCTAGGCTCACTAATCAAAACCCGACTTATTTTACAAGGCTCACAAGTCACAACCTCACTTGGTTTTATGGGCTAACCAAGAACCTAATTGGTTTTCACAAGGCTAACCAAAAACCTCCCTTGGTTTTCTGGGCTAACCAAGAACCTCAATGGTTTTGCGGGCTAACCACCAACCTAATTGGTTTTCAAGGCTTACCAATAACCTCACTTGGTTTTCCAATAGGCTAACCAATAACCTTTACAAGATATAAGATTGAGAAATAAAGAACCAATGTAAGCTTTCAATAAAAAAGTAAATAAGTCGATGTAGCTCGATGTAGTGTTGCTTTGCTCTTGTTGAAGCCTTTTGAATGCCCAAGATTGAATGATCTTCAATGCACTTAATAGCTTTGAATGCTTGGAAGGCTTCCCTTTGCTTAAGAGTGGTTGAGCTTTGAATGAATAGGAGTTAAGGCTCTTCTCTCTGCTTTTCTCTTTAAACTCTTTAAGGATATTCAATGCATATCTTCTTGATTTGATTTGGAGCCTTTATATACCTTCCCAAGCCCCCAAAATCAAAATCTAGTCGTTATACTTGAAAAACTAGCCGTTAGAGGTCATTTGGGTGAGTCTGTGCTTGAAAAAACTAGCCGTTATTGTTGTCAGAACTCCATGTATCGATACTTCCTCTTCATGTGTCGACACATTAGGTCAACACATATTCTTTTTGAGTCGACACAAGTTCAAACTATTCCATTCAGATTCTTTGAAAAAATCAGCTGAGTCGACACATTCTTAGTTGAGTCGACACATAAGGTCCGTGTCGATACATCAACTGTTCCTTCAACTTCTACAAGTTCTGTAGCTTGAAATTCTCAGGCGATGTGTTGATCCATGTGTTAACACCTTGAGTCGACACATAAGGTCCATGTGTCGATACATCATCTGTGCTATTTGAGATTTTATTGCGTACTGGCCTGAATCGACACACCATCTTCATGTGTCGACACATCATGTCATATGTCGACACCTTGGGTCGACACACATCAAAAAAGTGCAGAAATTGCTGAACTTGTATTAGAACATATTTTCATTTGCCTTATTCATTCATTCAACCAATTCTTTGAGTGTCCAAGTCTTGTTTTGTGCAATCATTCCATTCAAACTTGGTTCTTCAACATAGTTGGGCTTCTTCAAATTTTGTGAGCATCCTTTTAATGAAAACACACTTAAAGCAAGTCATTAGTCCTCAAATTATACTTAACTACTTTGCTTATCATCAAAATCAATTAGTGGAGTCAATAATCTCTCCCTTTTTGATGATGACAAAATCCTTAAGTATAAATTGCTTTAAAAGTAAAGCTTTAAGAGAATTGATCAAGATGCACAAAATTGAAAGCATTAAGTATGTTAATCATTACTTAAAGATATAATCATTCAATACACAAGTGATAGAATTTGAGCTTGTTTCAAAGATAGAGAGTATCATAGCTTTGTCAGAACTCTGATATTCATTTAAATGCATTAAGAACATGTATCATGATACTCTTACAATGAAAATTTCAGCAATTAACAAAGCTCCCCCTGAATTAATGATTTATAACAAAATTTGTGAGAATCTTTTCTAAAACATTGAAAGAGGGGTTTTGAGAATCAAATTTACTTTGACAAAAGGTAAAGCTCCCCCTTTCATAAATTCTAGTTTTCAAAAATTAAAAGTTACTCCCCCTTTAGTTTAGAGAAGTAAACACATTTATACTTAAATAAAATCATGAACTACTCCCTCTTTTTGTTATCATTAAAAAGGTAGGAAGTAAAGGAAATGAATAACCAAGACAAAGCATAGTCATAGAATGTATAAAAGCAATTCAAGACATCATTCATTTGATCAAACACTTAGAAATGAGAAAAAAATGGTTTTTCATATATGTCAGGAACTTGTACATCAAGTACATAACAAAGGTAAAAGTACATATAAGCATAAATATAAGCTATCTAAAAGTAATAAACTATCTAGAAGTACATCAATGTCCTAATCCTCATCCATCGAGTCATCAGAAGATGAACCGATCTCGATCGGTTCGGTATTAGTAAAAGATCGAGCTCACGGCCATCATGGTCGAAGATCTCGAAGTCTGGTCCTGGTCGGCTGAGGAGGGGTACGGCATCCACGTCCTCTATGATGAATATAGGTCTGACCTCTGGCTAAAGTAGTAGAGGTAGAAGCCACGTCCTCCGTAGGAACTGAACTGATCGGGCGAATAATCTCAGCAACAGCTGGAGTAGGAGTACGATCAAAAGTATGACCGGAAACAAGATATTGAAAGCCGGGTGTGTGAAACCCAAGCTCTCGAATCAATGAGGATGTATGAAGGGTAGGAGTATCAAAAGTAGGTGTAACAGCTGATGATACAAGCGTATCAAGAACAATGTCAAGAAAGAGTCTAGTGAGTTAAAAGAAAAGAAGCCTAGCCTAAATTTAATTGATGCCAAGGATTTAAAGAAAGAGATTAAGGAAGGATCACCCATGTGGGTTTTGATCCTTAGGAAAGTTCAAGAACAAGATCCTAAGGAACCACCTCAGGAAGTCACAAAGGTTTTAAAGGACTTTAAGGAAGTATTCTCTGAAGACTTACCTAACCATCTACCTCCACTTAGGGACATTCAGCATGAAATTGATTTAGTCCCAGGTGCCACCTTGCCCAATTTACCTCACTACAGGATGAATCCTACCGAACATGCTAAATTTAATTGATGCCAAGGATTTAAAGAAAGAGATTAAGGAAGGATCACCCATGTGGGTTTTGATCCTTAGGAAAGTTCAAGAACAAGATCCTAAGGAACCACCTCAGGAAGTCACAAAGGTTTTAAAGCACTTTAAGGAAGTATTCCTTGAAGACTTACCTAGCCATCTACCTCCACATAGGGACATTCAGCATGAGATCGATTTAGTCCCAGGTGCCACCTTGCCCAATTTACCTCACTACAGGATGAATCCTACTGAATATGCTAAGCTTCAAAGACAAGTTGGAGACCTCCAAAAAGGGTTTATTAGGGAGAGTTTAAGTCCTTGTGCAGTACCTGCCCTATTGACCCCAAAGAAAGATGGCAGTTGGAGAAGGTGCATTGATAGTCATGCCATCAACAAGATCATGGTCAAATATCGATTTCCCATTCCCTGTCTTGATGACTTACAAGATATGATGACCGGAGCCACTGTGTTTTCCAAAATAGATCTTAAAAGTGGATATCACCAAGTAAAGATTATACCTGGAGATGAATGGAAAATGGCATTTAAGACAAAACATGGTCTTTATGAGTGGCTAGTAATTCCCTTTGGTCTATCTAACGCCCCTTGCACTTTCATGCAAATCATGACTCAAGTTTTAAAGCCATTCATGGGGAAGTTTGTTGTAGTATACTTTGATGACATCCTTATCTATAGCAAAACTAGAGAAGACCATCTAGATCACCTCCATCAAGTTTGCTGCATCCTTAGAAAAGAGAATCTCTATGCCAATTTGAAAAAGTGTGAATTCATGACCAGTAGAGTGATCTTTCTAGGATTTGTTATCACTGCTGAAGGGGTATCTACTGACCTTGAAAAAGATAGATCCATACTTGAGTGGCCTGAACCCAAGAGTATACATGATGTCCATAGTTTTCACAGCCTTGCCACTTTCTATAGGAGATTCATAAGAGGGTTTAGTACCATCATTGCCCCAATAACGGATTGTCTTAAAAAAGGAGATTTTGAATGGACCAAACAAGCTACCAAAGTCTTTCTTGAAATGAAGGAAAGAATGACCCAAGCACCAATCTTCAGATTACCTGATTTCTCTAAAGTTTTCAAGGTTGCTTGTGATGCCTCCGGGATAGGAATTAGAGGAGTTCTAAGTCAAAAAACCACATGGTAGCATCTTTTGCAATAAATTAAATGGAGCAAAATTGAGGTATTCCATATATGATAAGGAGCTATATGCGGTATTTCAATCTTTGAAATATTGGAGACATTATTTGTTATCGCAAGAATTTGTCTTGTTTTTTGATCATGAAGCACTCCGATTTCTTAGTTCCTAAAAGAAGTTAAACCCTAGGCACGGGAAGTGGGTAGAATACATTCAAGCCTACACCTTTATCTTGAAACACCATGCTGGGATTGAGAACAAAGTTGCTGATGCCTTAAGTCGACGTTCTATGCTTCTAACATCTGTAAGTACTGAAGTCACGAGGTTTGATAAGTTGAAAGTGGAATACAAGAATTGCCCTGACTTTAGCAAGATTTTTGAGTCTGTCAGTCTAGGACCCTCTAGGGAGTATAAAGACTATATCCTTCATGATGGGTTCCTTTTTAAAGGAGATAAGTTGTGTGTCCCCTGAACTTCTATCCGAGAATTCTTGATTTGGGAGATTCATGCTTGGGGATTAGTAGGCCATTTCGAGAGGAATAAGACTATTTTAGCCTTGGAGGAATAATTCCTTTGGCCTAGCTTGAAACGAAATGTTGCCCAAGTCATAACGCAGTGTAAGACATGTATTGTTGCAAAAATGCAAAAGCAAAACACTGGACTATGCACTCCTCTACCTATTCCTGATCAACCTTGGCAAGACATCAATATGGACTTTGTACTAGGACTACCAAGGACTTTAAGGAAACATGATTCCATCCTTGTGGTAGTTGACCGATTTTCTAAGATGGCACATTTTCTGCCTTGTTCCTAGACCTTTGATGCATCTAAAGTGGCCAAATTATTCTTAGATGAAGTGGTTAGGTAACATTGGTTACCTACAACCATTGTGTTTGATAGGGATATTAAGTTCACTGGTTACTTTTGAAAGACCCTATGGCACCTCTTAGGAACCAAGTTGAGCTTTTCTACATCTTATCACCCTCAAACTGATGGCCAAACAGAAGTAGTCAATAGAAGTCTTGGGAATATGTTGAGATGCTTAGTGGGAGAACACACTAGGAATTGGGACCTATTACTGCCATGTATACAATTTGCCTATAATAGCTCAGTTAATAGGTCCATTGGAAAAAGTCCTTTTGAGATTCTTCATGGGTATAAACCACAAAAACCAATCGACCTCATTCCATTACCCATGTATGCATGAACATCCGATTATGCTGAGTCATATGCAAACACATTAAAGATCTACATAGAGAGATTAGCAAGAAAATCCAAATGAGCAATGAGAGTTACAAGCATATGGCTGATTCTCATAGAAGGGCCAAAGAATTTCAAGTAAGAGACTTTGTGATGATCAGGCTCAAACTGAGCAGTTTCCACCGGGAACTATGAAGAAACTCCACGTCCGTGATGCAGGTCCTTTCAAAATAATAAAAAGAATATGACCTAATGCTTATATGCTGGACCTACCTTCTGACTTTGGCATTAGCTCTACTTTTAATATTTCAGATCTGGTAGGATACAAGAAACCAACAATGATTCCCAGTGAGTTCCTAGAACCTGATCCATCCCTTGTGAGTGAACCAACCCAGAGTGTCCACCAGCCATACTACCAAAGCAGGGAGAAATAATTGAAAGGATATTAGATGACAAGATTGTCACTACCCGAAATAAAGATTACCAACGATACTTTGTCCATTGGCAAGGTAGACCTGATTTTGAAGATTCATGGATCACTCAAGAAGAACTGCAAAGGATCAATCCAGATCTACTTAAATATTACCAAAGCCAAAATGATCCATACTCATTAGGGCCTAGTTTTTTTCACCCGGGGAGAATTAATGGGGACATTGGTAAGAGGAAGAAGTTGCAAGCTAACAATCTCTGGTTTTGTAACTAGTCAAATTTTTTTCAGGTTCCACTCAAAATTATAGAGATGAAGCCCAACCTCATGAAGCATCTTGAAGGCTCCTAATTCGACCCATTTAAGAAGAAGAGCCCCTATTGTATGAAGCTAGTCAAGACTATTTCTATTTGAGACAAGCAAGCCAAAGAAATTCAACTAATGAAGATCTTTCTTTCCAAAATTCCAAGAAATCCATTTGGGCTGGCCAACCTATGATTTGACTCACCTAATTTGAAGCATATTTGAAGACTAAATCTTAGAAGACACATGGAAGGCTTTTGACGAGGATACTTGGCAAAATAGGATGGTGCCACATGAAGATTCTAGTTTCTTCTCTTGTTAGGATTAGTTACCTAGAAGCTTCTCAATGTAATTAGTTGCCAACTAAATATGGATTAGTTAGCACTTAATCCTTCCTTTTGCTACCACTTCTAGGTTCTCTTGGCTTATAAATAGGACCAAGGCACCCTTATGTAAAGCAATTGAGAAGCCTATGAATGAATGAAAGCTTAGTTTGGTTCTTCTTCCACCTTGCCAAGTTCCATTATTTTCTCTTTGAGTTTGAGTATTAGTTCCCTAGCCATTAGAGCTAGGTCACTCCTTTAGGGAGAGGGTGAGAGGCCCAAAGTTCCATTCCTAAGCCATTCTACCAAGGTTCCAAGGAGATCAAGAAGAAGGAGAAGTGCTGCCCAACAAATTCAGCAACCTTCTTCAAATCCCTTCACTTTCCTTTGTTAAATCTTTCATTTTCTTTCAATTCTTTATCACCACGACCTTACTTTAGATCATTTGTAGGTTTTCTTGATGGTTTGAAGCTGATGATGAAGGTTCCATGGCAAGGACCAAGCTCCAAAGGTAAGTTCTAAGTAGAGAGTGTAGATCTTGTCCCTAGACTTCAATTCTTGAGTGAAGAGTGCTATCCTTCCATTTTAAGCTTTGATCCTCTTCATTGTTGGGAAGAAGACCCTCTTGATCCATGGATATGAGGTTCTTAAAGGTAGCTTAGCCTATTTTGAGGGATTCTATGCCCTTAGATCCTACTTTTTATTTTCTTAAAAGAAAGCTTGCACAAGGGTGTTCAGAATTCTGCTCACCTAGTTTTCATATTGAAGTTCTTCATCTCTTCTATGCATAATTTTGGCCATATCTGGAAATCAAATTCTTGTATGATGATGCTAAGTGAGTAGATCACACCTCCACACACTCATTTCATCAAGTTCATCCCCCATCACCTTTCTCCCGAGATTTCTTCTGTTCTCTATGTTCTTCTCTTTATTCTCCCATTCTTGGATCTTGATGTGTTTGATCTTCAAAGACATGTATCCTTTCATGTTCCACAAGAAGATCGCTGGCAGAGGGTCATCCACAGGCTGGTATGCTTTCGCTATTGCTTTGTAGATCAACGCATTTGTTCTTGATCAGGAATAAGGCTGTTCTTAGGTATTTGATTCAACGATCAGATTGAAGTTGGATCCAAATTATCAACTTCCACCTCGTTCAATGACAAGATGTTGTCATCGAACGAGTAGATATAAAGAACAACATAGCAGACCCATTCACTAAAGCACTACCAAAGCAACAGCTTGATCACCACTTAGATTGTATTAGTGTAAATACAAAGGCGATTGGCTTTAATGCATATGGGAGATTGAAAGAATGGTGTTCTAAAAGCCAATCATTGTAAGGAAATTTCTATGATCTTCCAACTCATGTATGATATAATTTATTAATAAAAAGCATATTTTGATTCATCATACTGCTGCATCTTATCAAGATTATGATAAACCCCATAGGTTAGGGCAATGAAATTAGGGTTATGATGGAGATATAACAGTGAGACCTAAGTTCCTATAAATCCTAATTTAAAAAGTTTCTAGTCATAGGATCATCGATTCGGGGATCGATGCTTCCAGAAAGACTAGCTTATCCTATGTATGCTCGATGGAAAGAGTGGTTGGTCTCATAGCCACTTGAATAGAGATACTAATATAAGGATAAGGGTGTGCATTAGGGTATGATTCACTGAACTTATCTGTACCAAGACTATCTTATGGAAGTCTTACTACTTGTCAAGAGATAGTTTTCATAGTGGGAGTTGTGCAAGTGATCTTCAGACCTGAGGTCACCATGGTTCCTTATGCACACTAAGACATATTTTGGTTCATACTCATTCATAACATTGAGTCATGTACGGGGTGTTCTCGGATATGGTGGAATGTGTATAAAGGATGTGAGAGGACCAACAAGGAATCGATCATTCCTAGTAAGAAGAAATGTTATCCTATGTAATATCTTCGATTGATGACTTAGGGAGTCTTTGATCAAAGTATGATGAGATTAGAAGTGGTTTCTAATTAGTCATCAGCAGAGTCTTCATTATCGAATTGAGACTCAAAATGACTAAGTGCTAAGGTTTGACATTTATCCATACCCATCACTTATTTAGGATAAAGGGAGTTTGAAAGATTGAATTGCATGATAACTTTTCACTGAATGGTATTATGGTACTTTCTATCAAATTTCTCATCTTCTGGATAGGTATGATATGTTGCTAAACATCAATCATATCTTGTAGATTTTCATGAATCAATTCTATTGGATTCATGAGTCAATTCGAAAGCTAGTTCGAATTGGCAACTTAGGTCAGCTCAATTTAACCTAGTTAGGTCAATCAAGTCTGATTGGATCGAATTGGCTTGGACATAGACCTACTGCTATCTAGATGTGGAACCCAAAGGGTCACACACATTAGGGAATTGACCTAGGAAGTCAATTGACATTTGACCCTAATTGGTTAGCTAGATTGCACACTAGCATGTGTAGGCTAATCTAATCTCCTAACCCAATTGAATTGGGTCTAAAAGGTTGCTAAATGGACTAACCAATTTATGGAAGACCTAAATTGGGTTGAGTCCTAAGTGGGATGAAATTATCAAATTTTACCTGATAATTTTTGGACATTTTATGTGCCAAATACCAAGAGTTCCAATGGCATGGGACTCTTGGCACCAAAAGAAGTGGTCAGCAACTAAAGGGGCATAGAAGGACCAAGAGTCCTTCTGCCTATTAATCAACTATGAGGTGATAAACTACACTTTATCCCCTTTCATATGATACCCATATTGCATGGTCTTTGATTGGTCAAAGATGAGAAATGGCATGGAGAAAGGTGGTGCATAAGTGAAGAGTAGCGACTCTTCACTATTGGCATGGAAAAAAGGACCTTGAGTCCTTTTGCCTAGGGGAGTTGTTTCCACATAGAACAAGGTGTCCCTAGCCTTATCCCAAGTCCAAATATTATGGCTAATTACCGATGGGAAAAATGAATTGGGCGGTGAAGTAACATGGCATGCACATGAAGGGTTGCATCCTTTCATGAATACGAAAATGTTTTAAATCCAAGAGTCCTTCTTTATGAAGTAACATGACTCTTGGATAAGCCACTTATTTTCTCATGCCAACAAGGATCTTATCTATCGATTACATGCCACTTGGCATGAGAAGAAAATGCCAAATAATTCAGATGACATGCATAATGGCTTTGGGCGCAAGAAAGGTCTTGACCTTTCAAGATAAGACTCCTTCATGAAGGGTCTTATGTGATCTGTAGATTGATAGATCAAGGGCTGATGAAGAGCCATATATGGCACCTCCCCATCTCATATAAATAGCTATCGATATTTAGGCTGATGGTAATCATACATCCTTTCTTTCTTATACTTACACTCTGCCACACTCTCCTTGTCTCTTCCCTCCCTTGTAAGAACTTTGGTCTTGTCTTAAGACAAGTTCATTATTTTAAGACAAGGGTTTAGGAAGAGAATAAGGAAGTGTTAAAGAGAGTGAAGAGAGGTTTTGGAGAGGGCTCAAGGTGTTCTACTAGAGGGCAAGGGCCTGAGCAAGGAAGGAGAGGCTACCAAAGGAAGAAATGCCATCAGAAGAGTCCCTGTGGTTTAAGCAACCTACTAAGGAGTGCTTCCTAGGTTCAATTCCTGTGTTGATCATCTCTGGAGGGTATGCACTTATGTGCCTAGTGGAAAAAAAAAGGAATTAGCATTCCAGGTATTTCTCCAAACCCTAATTGAATGACTCGTTAATTGTAATGAAATAAGTGATCTTGGGCTTAGGGTTTCAAGTTGTTTGGAGTTTCAAAATGAAAATTTTTGAAATCCATGCTTTTACTACATCACTGAAACCCAACAAACTTGTCTTAAAGCAAGCCAAATGTCCTAACAAGGGAAGGAAGAGATAAGGAAGATAATGTGGAAAAGTGTAAGAGTGTAAGAAAGAAAGGAAATTAGATCATACCTTCGGCATAAACACCGAAGGCTTTAAATAAGAGATGGGGAGGTGCCAAATATGTCTTCTTATCTTCCCTTGATAAGCCATTCAAAAGATCAAATAAGACTCTTCACAAAGAAGTCTTATGAGTGAATGTATACGGGCTATTCATGCACCAAGAGAGACCTTTGCATCTCTTCATAATTCCAGCGCATTTCCCTTCTTGCCATGTGGCAATTGACCAGTCAATGAAAGGCCATGGAATGTGAGACTCCAAGAGAAGTGTCGATCAACCAAGAAGCCTTCAAACAGAAGGATTTCTGGTTATGAATCTGCATGCTAAAGTGAAGAGTCGCGACTCTTCACTTTGTGTGCCATCCTTTCTCCACACCATTTCACTTCTTTGACCGGTCAAAACATGATGGGTTTCTAGGGGTTTCTATGGCACAGTGGAAGGATGAATTTTAAAAAATTTCATTCTTGAAAACCTTAACAACTGGAAACCCTAAGCCCAAGATCCCTTATTTACTCTAATCAACAAATCACTAAATTAGGGTTATGAAAAATACCTGGAATGCTAATTCCTTTTCTTTCCACTAGGCTCACAAATGTAAGCCCTCCAGAGGTGATCCACATAGGAATCAAACTAGGAAGCTCTCCTTAGTAGGTTGCTTGATTAACTGGGACCTTTTAATGGACTTTCTTCCTTCAACAGCCTTTCTTTCCTTGCCCAGATCCTTGCCCTCCAGTAGAGCACTCTGAGCCCTTTCCAAAACACTCCTCACTTTCACTTTCACTTCCTAAAACCCTTGTCTTAAAATGAAATATTTGTCTTAAGACAAGACAAGGGAGGAAGAGACATAAGAGAGTATGGTAGAGTGTGTGTAAGAATGCAGGAAAGAAGAGGTTTTGTGATACCCTTCGGCCTAATAACCGAAGCCAATTTATAGGAGAATGGGAGGTGCCAGATAAGCCTTCTCATCAGCTATGATAAGCCTTTTAATTTATTAAATAAGAATCTTCATATAGAAAGAGTCTTATAAATGAAGCATCATGACCTTTTGTGCGCCAACTACCTCATTCAAGTCCCTTCAAAAATTATCCAACTTCTCCACTAACCACTTGTCCTTTTCTAGTTACAGAGTAGCCAAAGGATGTGGCCTTTCCAAGGAAATAATTAGTGATGAGAAGTTGCCTAAAGTAGAGGTACTCTGCTTCTCATATTTGTGCCAAATGAAGAGTCGCATCTCTTCATTTGTGCCAAGTCACTTCCACCAAACTTCCTTTTGTTTTGACTGGTCATAAGCCATTCAAATGGCATGGAGATGAGGCTAAGGGGCACCTTGCTTCATCTAGAAACAAAGTCCCAAAGTAGGACTTTAGGTTTTTTCTGCCCCCATTTATTTTTTGAGCACAAAATAAGTTGGCACCAATTGTGAAGAGTCGCTACTCTTCACTTGTCGGTCAACATTTTCCACGCCTTATGCTACCTTTGACCAAGTCAAAGTATATGCAATATGGGTGTCATTTGAAAAGGCATTAAATCTACTTTCTGACCATATAATTTGTTTTCAGATAGGAGGTTTTTTTGTCCTTCTGCGTCCTCCTGAATGCTAAGGTAGCACTTAGGCACCAAGAGTCCCATGCCATTGGGACTCTTCATATATGGTACATAAAATATCCAAAAATATCAGATAAAAATCTGATAAATTCATTCCACTTAGGAAACAACCCAATTTAGGTTTCTCGAAAATTGGTTAGTCTATTTAGCAACCATTTAGACCCAATTCAATTGGGTTAGGAGATTAGGTCAACCTACACATGCTAGTGTGCAATCTAGCTAAACAATTAAGATCCCATGACCCTAATTAAATATCAATTGACTTCCTAGGTCAATTTTCTAATGTGTGTGACCCTTTGGATTCCACATCTAGCCAGCAGTAGGTCTAGGTTCCAGCCAATTCGATGCAATCAAACCCGATTGACCTAATTAGGTCAAATTGAGCTGACCTAAGTTGCTAATTAGAACTAGCTTTCGAATTAACTCATGAATTCAATCCAATTGATTCATGGTAACCCACAAGACAGAATTGATGTCTAACAATGTATCATGCCTACCCGAAAGATGATGAATTTGGTGGAAAGTACCAAAATATCCTTTAGTGAAAACTTACCGTGCAATTCAATCTTTCGATCTCCCTTTATCCCGAATAAGTGATGAATATGGATAATTGTCAAACCCTAGCACTTAATCATTTCAAATCTCTATTTGATAATGAAGACTCTACTAATGACTGATTAGAAATCACTTCTAATCTTATCTTGCTTTGATCTAAGACCCCTGAGTCATCAACCAAAGAGATTACTTGGGATAACAATTCCTTTTATTAGGAATAATCGATTCCTTGTTAGTCCACTCACATCCTTCATACACCTTACACCATATCCGAGAACACCCCGTACATGACTCAATGTCATGAATGAGTATGAACCAAAACATGGCTTAGTGTGTATAAGGAACCATGGTGACCTCAGGTCTTAAGATCACTTGCATAACTCCCACTATGAGAACTATCTTTTGACTAGTAAGACTTCCATAAGATAGTCTCGGTGCGGATCAATTTTGTGAACTCATACCCTAATGAGAACCCTTATCGGTATATTAGTGTCTCTACACAAGTGGCTGTGAGACCAACCACCCTCTCCATCGAGCATACATAGGATAAGTTAGTCTTTCCGGAAGCATCGATCCCAAATCGATGATCCAACGACTACAAACATTTTAGATTAGGATTTATAGGAACTTAGGTCTTATCATTATGCTCTCCATCATAACCCTAATTCCATTGCCCTAACCTATGGGGTTCATCATAATCTTTAAGTAAGACACAGCAGTATGATGAAACAAAAATTCTTTAATAATATAATAATGTCATACAAGAGTTGGAAGATTATAAAAATGCCCTTACAAAGATTAGCTTTTAGGGCACTTTTCTTTCAATCTCCCACTTACACTAAAGCCAATCTCCCTTGTATTTTACCCATACAATCTAAGTGGCGATCTAACCGCTGCTGAGGTATTGCTTTAGTGAATGGGTCAGCTATATTGTTCTTTATATATATACTCGTTCAATGACAATATCTTATCCTTGAACAAGGTGGAAGCATCTTAGGATGTGCTTGGGCTTATTATGAGACCTTGGTTCCTTAACTTACACAACAACTCCACCGGTTGTTTTATAGTAGGAACCATGCCCAATTTCGTAATGAATTTCTTCATTCACACAACTTCCCTTATGGCTTCACTTGTAGCTATGTACTCTGCCTACTCACTGCACCACTGTATAGGATGAAGACATACCATGATATGGATTTGTCATCATCTAGATCTGATTGAAAACTAGAATCCGTATATCCTTCTAGTTTCAACTCCGATCCTTCATATATAAGAAAAATATCTTTAGTCCTTTTCAGGTACTTAAGAATATTTTTCATAGCTTTCCAATGATCCTCTCTTGGATCTGCTTGGAACTTGCTTACTATGCCCAAGGCATAAGCAACATCAGGCCTGGTACATATCATGGAATACATAATTGATCCTACAGCCAAGGCATAAGGAATCATAGCCATCCTCTCTTACTTCCATCCATGTTGAATCTCTTCAACACTAAGTCAATGTACCTGGATTGGGATAAGCCTAGCATCCTCTTAGACCTATCTCTATAAATCTTTATACCTAGTATATAGGATGCTTCTCCCAAATCCTTCATGGAAAACTTTGATGATAACCAAGTTTTGACCAATTATAATATTGGGATATCATTCCCAATGATTAGTATGTCATCAACATACACGACCAAGAAAATAAGTGCACTTCTACTTGTCTTCTTGTACACATATGGTTCATCCATATTTTTGATAAAACCAAACTCCTTAATTGTTTCATCAAAGCGGATGTTCCAACTCCTCGATGCTTGCTTTAGTCCATCTATGGACTTCTTTAGCTTGCATACTTGGTTTGGTCTCCTACTTGAGACAAAACCCTCTGGCTGTATCATATAGACTTCTTCCTTAAGATTTTCATTAAGGAAAGCAGTCTTTACATCCATCTGCCAGATTTCATAATCATGGTATGCTGCTATAGCAAGCAATATCCGAATGGACTTGAGCATGGCTACTGGTGAAAAGGTTTCATCATAGTCAATGACATGTTTTTCTAAAATCTTTTGCCACCAGCCTAGCCTTGTAGGTCTCTACTTGACCATCTGCTCCTATCTTCTTTTTGAAGACCCATTTACACCCTATTGGGTTAATTCATTTAGGTGGATCTACCAAGGTCCAAACCTGATTGGAATACATGGAGTCCATTTCAGACTTCATGGCATCTGACAATATGTCAGAGTCTTTACTCTCGATAGCTTTCGAATAGGTCACAGGATCATCATCCTGAATGATACCGGCCTCATTGTCATTTCCGATGATAAAACCATATCTGAGAGGTGCCCCCGCACCTTCTATGACCTTCGAAGAGGTGGTGTGTGTTGTGGCTATTCTGATCAGCAAGAACCTCTGGTTGACGAATTGCATTCGAAGACTCTTTAGGAATTGGTTGTTGATTTTGAACTTCACTTAGTTCAAGTGTTGTATCACTACTTTCTTGGATAAATTCTTCCTCCAAGAATGTAGCATGTCTACTAACAAAAATATTTTGTTCAGTAGTATGCTAAAAGAGATATCCAACACCCTCTTTAGGATAACAAATGAACCTGCATTTGTCAGCCCTAACACTTAACTTATGTCCAAAATTATTCTTCACATAAGCATAGCAACCCCAAATCTTCAAGTATTTAAGATTTGGTCTTTTGCCATTCCATAACTCATATGGAGTGCTAATCACTAACTTTGATAGTACCCTGTTCAAAATATAAGCAGCAGTTTCCAGGGCATATCTCTAGAAGGAAATGGGAAGATTTGTGAAGCTCATCATGGACCTCACCATGTCTAACAAGGTGCGATTTCTCCTTTCTGCCATACCATTTAATTGGGGTGTATAAGGAGGAGTCCATTCAAAGATTATGCCTTTGTCCTTAAGATAGTTTAGAAACTCACTAGACAAGTATTCACCTCCTCGATCAGAACGAAGAGTTTTAATACTATGTCTAGTTGTTTTTCAACCATGCTTTGATATTCTTTAAATTTATCAAGGCTTCAGACTTGTGTTTTATTAGATACACATGACCATGCCTAGATAAGTCATTGATAAACATGATGAAATAAGAGTATTCACCTCTAGCCTGAGTTGTCATAGGTCCACATACATCAGTATGCACAAGACCTAATAACTCAGTTGCTTTGTCTCCATGCCCAGTGAATGGAGACTTGGTCATTTTACGTATGAGGCAAGACTCACAAGTTTCTAATGATTGAAAATTATAAGGGTCAAAGTAATTATTTTTGACTAACTTGTTTATCCTTGACTCACTTATATGACCTAACAGGCAATGACAGAGAAATGTGACATTGACATTATCTTCTTTCTTCTTGTTATCAACAAGTAATATTTTATCATTGAGTTCTAAAATTAGAAGACTATTAATAAAATAACCATGTCTAAATATTTTATTGGTGAAGAATAGAGCAGCCACTACTCTTTACATTTATTTCAAATCCTTGTTGTAATAATAAGGGTATTGATATAATGTTTTTACAATATTCGGTACATAGTAACATTCTTCCAAGTTTAAAATTTTATCCAAAGGTAATAGTAGAAGATAGGTGTCCATAGCTTTAGCATACATGGCTTCTCCACTTGCGCAATGTAGTTTGAAATCACCTTTCTTCAATCCTCTAATTCTATGGAGTCCCTGTAAAGATTTACAGATATGAGACCCACATGCAGTATCCAATACCCATAAATTAGAAATAAAAGCACTCAATAATAAATTAGTATGTATCATGTACCAACCTTTAGATGCCTCACCTGCATCTAGCTTCACACTTGCAAGATATGTCTTGCAATTCTTCTTCCAATGCCCTTGTTTGTCGTAGTGGAAACAGGCTCCATCATTGACAGCCTTCTTGGCTTTCTTCTTCTTTGGATGCTCCTCTTAGGGTTGAACTTCCTGTTTAAACCCTTTTTTATTACCTGTTTCTTCTTCCCATCAATGAGAAGAAGATGAGCCTTATCTCCTTTCGAATGGCTTTCTGCTATCTTAAGCATGTTCAGTAGTTCAGGCAAAGAAATATTCAGTTTGTTCATATGATAATTAAGAGCAAATTGAGAGAAGGAATCTGGGAGTGATCGCAAGATCAAGTTCTGATTGAGTTCACTATCCAATACAAACCCTAATTGACCTAATCGGGTGATTAAGTCAATCATTTTCAAAATATGGGTTTGTACAGATGAACCCTCACTCATTCGTGCATGGAATAATTGCTTCGATATCTCATACTGAGTAGCCCTACTTTGCTCTCCATAGAGCTCCTATAAATTGAGCAATATAGACTGAGGTTCCATTCCTTCATGTTGCCTCTGAAGGTCATTGCTCATCGAGGCTAACATGATGCACGTGATAGTTATACTGTCATGTTTCCACATTTTGTGTATGGCTATTTCCTCCTTAGATGCATCCTCTCTGATTGGTTCAGGATCCGAAGAATCCAAAATATAAGAAAGCTTTTCCTGAGTTAGTACTATCCTCAGGTTCCTCAACCAGTCCACATAATTGGGACCAATTAACTTGTTGGCATCTAAGATGCCCCGCGGTGACAAATTTGAAGCCATGATAAATCCTACATTTAATTAAAGAACAATATAAGCAGACCACTCAAGATGATATTCATAACTCGATAAGGACTTTATATCTAATTATGTCTCCCACTATTTTATTCGAATACCATAACCCTCAACTTATGGTAAGCGAGAAACCTTACTAGTTTTCTTAGTGGGGTTGAGATCCCAATTTCTCATGAGTCCTTGTGTTACAGAACAAATATTCATGAGTTCAAAGGTAGACTTCATTTCCAATTACAACTCATGCAATTCTCAACAAATGAACTACCTCTAAGACACTTATAGTCTTGTGTTACACAACAAACTATAATGTCTTAGTTTAGTCAGACCCTTCATTTCTATATAGCCATGATTGAATAATGTTGCCCTTGTGTTACATAACAAAGAAATAATTCCAATTATGCTATAAAGCACTAAGTGCACCAAGACAAATTTTATATCAAATCCTAGAGCAGGCCTTGTGTTACACAACAAACCTACTATAGTTTTGATATTAATTTGGCTTAGCATGAAGGAAGGCAAATTATAGTATACTTTAATCAATTAGCATTCCCAGGTTAAGGTCTAGATATGACCAAATTGGCCAGGTAAGTGAAAGGGGTGAGGGGGTCCCCCCATTTCTTTCCTCAGACACCAATTGAATTGGCCAGGTCAGACATCGGAATCAATTTAAAACCTCATTCCCTTACCTTCCCAGAACTACTTGCCTAAACACCAATTGGCTAATCAAACCCTAATCAGTTATGCATCATGATTAACTTTACACTCGACTAAATATGATTTTAATGAGGGCTTTTAGTGGTCTCAAAACACATCCTAACTAATCATGACAACATGATAATAAAACTATCAACCAAGCATATTAGCCCTAATATGCATACATAACATGATTATTCCAATCATATGTTCACATCACTTGTTCATGGGATATAGCCACAGCAGCACCCCTACATGCCATAGAAGACCCCATTGAATGGGAAGAGAGGGCCTTTAAACCCTACTTTGCTTCTATGACCAGACAGCCATAGTGACTAACCTAATCCGAAGCTGTTACTGAGATATAACAAATCATATATATGTCTTTAAACTAAATCATGCATCAAAAATATGATAACATAACATATGATCATATTTTCCTATTATCACATAGCATTCCTTAATTCAAATGACCATTGATTGAATGAAATAAGGGGGCTCTGATACCACTGATGGGTTTCTAGGGGTTTCTATGGCATAGCGGAAGAATGAATTACAAAAAAATTTCATTCCTGAAAACCCTAACAACTAGAAACCCTAAGCCCAAGATCCCTTATTTACTATAATCAATAAGTCACTAAATTAGGGTTATGAAGAATACCTGGAATGCTAATTCCTTTTCTTTCCACTAGGCTCACAAATGCAAGCTCTCTAGAGGTGATCCACATAGGAATCAAACTAGGAATCTCTCCTTAGTAGGCTGCTTGATCAACTGGGACTCTTTTGATGGACTTTCTTCCTTCAACAGCCTTTCTTTCCTTGCCCAGACCCTTGCTCTCTAGTAGAGCACTCTGAGCCCTTTCCAAAACACTCCTCACTTTCACTTTCACTTCCTAAATCACTTCCTAAAACCTTTATCATAAATAGAGTATTTGTTTTAAGACAAGACAAGGGAGGAAGAGACATAAGACAGTGTGGTAGTGTGTGTAAGAATGCAGGAAAGAAGAGATTTTGTGATACCCTTCGGCCTAATATTTGGCCAAAGCTATTTATAAGAGAATGGGATGTGCCAGATAAGCCTTCTTATTAGCATATGAAAAGCCTTTTAATTTATCAAATAAGACTCTTCATATAGAAAGAGTTTTATTAATGAAGCATCATGACCATTTGTGTGCCAACTACCTCCTTCAAGTCCCTTCAAAAATTATCCGACTTCTCCACTTACCACTTGTCCTTTTCCAATTACAGAGTAGCCAAGGGATGTGGCCTTTCCAAGGAAAAAATTGATGATGAGAAGTTGCCCAAAGCAGAAGGAATCTACTTCTCATATTTGCGCCAAATGAAGAGTCACAACTCTTCATTTGCACCAAGTCATTTTCTCCGAACTTCCTTTTGTTTTAATCGGTCATAAGCCATTCAAATGGCATGGAGATAAGGCTAAGGGGTGCCTTGCTTCATCTGGAAATAAAGTCCTAAATAAAAAAAACTTTAGGCCCTTTCTATGCCCATTTATTTCTTGTGCATAAAATAGTTGGCACCAATTATGAAGAGTCGCTACTCTACACTTGTCAGTCAACATTTTCCATGCCATTGCCACCTTTGACCTAGTAAAAGTTTATGCAATATGGGTGTCATTTGAAAGGGAATTAAATCTTCTTTCTGACCATATAATTTGTTTTTAGATAGGAGGTCTATTGGTCCTTCTGTGTCCTCCTGAATGCTGAGGTATCACTTAGGCACCAAGAGTCCCATGCCATTAGGACTCTTCATATATGGTGCATAAAATGTCCAAAAATATTAGATAAAGATCTGATAAGTTTTTTCCACTTAGGACACAACCCAATTTAGGTTTCCCAAAAATTTGTTAGTCTATTTAGGAACCATTTAGACCCAATTCAATTAGGTTAGAAGATTAGGTCAGCCTACACATGCTAATGTACAATCGAGCTAACCAGTTAGGATCCCATGATCCTAATTAAATATCAATTGACTTCCTAGGTCAATTTCTTAATGTATGTAATCCTTTGGGTTCCACATCTAGCGAACAGTAGGTCTAGGTTCCAGTCGATTCGATTTAATCGAACCCGATTGACCTAATTAGGTCAAATTGAGCTAATCCAAGTTGCTAATTCAAACTAGCTTTCGAATTGACTCATGAATTCAATCCAATTGATTCATGATAACCCACAAGACATGATTGACATCTAGTAATGTGTCATGCCTACTTGGAAGATGAGAAATTTGGTGGAAAGAACCAAAATACTCTTCAATGAAAAGTTACCATGCAATTCAATCTTTCGACTCCCTTTATCCCGAATAAGTGATGGGTATGGATAATTGTCAAACCCTAGTACTTAATCATTTCAAATCTCTATTCGATAATGAAGACTCTATTGATGACTGATTAGAAACCACTTCTAATCTCATCCTACTTTGATCAAAGACTCCCTGAGTCATCAATCAAAGAGATTACTTGGGATAACAATTCCTCTTACTAGGAATGATCGATTCCTTGTTGGTCCACTCACATCCTTCATACACCTTCCACCATATCCAAGAACACCGTACATGACTCAATGTCATGAATGAGTATGAATCAAAACATGGCTTAGTGTGCATAAGAAACCATGGTGACCTCAGGTCTAAAGATCACTTGCACAACTCCCACTGTGAGAACTATCTTTTGACAAGTAATAAGACTTCTATAAGATAGTCTCGATGTGGATCAGTTCAGTGAACTCAGATCCTAATGAGCACCCTTATCCTTTTATTAGTATCTCTGCATAAGTGGCTGTATGACCAACCACCCTCTTTATCGAGCATACATAGGATAAGCTAGTCTTTCCGGAAGCATCAATCCCCGAATTGATGATCCAACGACAACGAACATTTTAGATTAGGGTTTATCGGAACTTAGGTCTCACCATTATAATCTCCATCATAACCCTAATTCCATTACCTTGACCTATAGGGTTCATCATAATCTTTAAGTAAGACACAGCAGTATGATGAAACAAAAATACCTTTAATAATATAATAATGTCATACAAGAGTTGGAAGATTACAAAAATGCCCTTACAGAGATTGGGATTTAGAGCACTTTTCTTTCAAAACATACCTGATATGGGTGTCATATGAAAAAGGATTAAAAGAGCTTTGTTACCTAAAAGGTGATTAACTAGTAGAAGGACTCTTGATCCTTCTGTGTCTCTTTAATTGTCGTATATCACATTTAGCGCCAAGAGTCCCTTGCCCTTAGGACTCTTGGTATTTGGCACATAAGAGCTTTAATAATATCAAATAAAATTTGATAAAATCATCCCACTTAGGACTCAACCCAATCTAGGATTCTCTAAAATTGGTTAGCCCATTAAGTAACCTTACAGACCCAATTTAATTGGGTTAGGAGTTAGGTTAGTCTACACATGCTAGCATGTAATCTAGCTAACCAATTAGGATCTCATGACCCTAATAAAATACCAATTCACTTTCTAGGCTAATTCCATAATGTGTGTGACCCTTTGGATTCCACATCTAGCCAGTAGTAAGTCTAGGTCCAAGCCAATTCAATCCAATTGAATCTGATTGACCTAATTAGGTCAAATTGAGCTGACCTAAGTTGCCAATTCAATCCAGCTTTCGAATTGACTCATGAATTAAATTGAATTAATTCATGGAAAACCTACAAGACATGATTGACATCTAGCAACATGTCATACCTATCCAAAATATGTAGAATTTGGTAGAAAGTATCAAAATATCCTTCAGTAAAAAGTTACCGTGCAATTCAATCTTTCGATCTCCCTTTACCCGAATAAATGATGGGTATGGATAATTGTCAAATCCTAGCACTTAGTCATTTCAAATCTCACTTTGATAATGAAGACTCTACCGATGACTAATTAGAAAATACTTCTAATCTCATATTGCTTTGATCAAAGACTCCCTGAGTCATCAATCGAAGAGATTACATGGGATAACATTTTCTCTTACTAGGAATGATTGATTCCTTGTTGATCCACTCACATCCTTTATACACCTTCCACCATATTCGAGAACACCCCGTACATGACTCAATGTCATGAATGAGTATGAACCAAAATATGGCTTAGTGTGCATAAAGAACCATGGTGATCTCAGGTCTAAAGATCACTTGCACAACTCCCACTATGAGAACTATCTCTTGACAAGTAATAAGACTTTCATAAGATATTCTCAGTGCATATTAGTTCAGTGAACTCATACCCTAATAAGCACCCTTATCCTTGTATTAATGTCTCTACACAAGTGGCTGTGAGACCAACCACCCTCTCCATTGAGCATACATAGGACAAGCTAGTCTTTCCGGAAGCATCGATCCCTGAATCGATGATCCAACGACTAAGAATATTTTAGATTAATGTTTATAGGAACTTAGGTCTCACCTATGGCTCAATATGATGGATGGATGAAAAGGAAAAGTATAGAAGATGACATTTTTATGGTTTCCATGGAGGAGATGCAAACAACTATAGCAGAAGACAAAAAGACTCTGCAATATACCAAGAGTAAAATATACCCTCAATGATGAGGGACAAGATTCTAATATGATACAAGATGATATGCAAGGGATGAAGATGAAGAAAATCATATTAAAGCAAGCAAATATTTTTAAATTTTTTTATGGTTGTGATTCTCGAAACTAGCCTAGATTAGGTTAGGGTTATCCTGTATCAATTAGCATCCTACCCACATGCTAGATCAATCAAAAGAATAGAAAATCAGGATCCTAGGTCTAATAAGGCCTATTAGGAGCATATTCACCTTCAAGAAATTAGACAAAAAGATATGGAAATTAGGTTTAACATACCAGGCAATGATTTCTAATTGCTGTGGAAGAGATCGCTTCTCTCAGATCTGCACCTGGATGATCTGGTCATGTTCCCACGGATCCGCCAACTTTTTATTAGCTTCGTTCGGAGGCAAAGAAAACTTCATCTGAGGATGGTTTACCAGAGGGATACTGCAAACATCAAAGGTTAAAGGCAAACAAGAAGGAAAAAATAAGAAACTGGAAATCGGGTTGAAGGATGATTGGAAGATGGAGTTGCAGGGGGTTGGCGGCCTTGGAGGAAGCTTTGGGCATCTGAATCTTAGAGAGGGCTGATGGTAGGCATCTTAGGGCTCTTGCTTGGATGGGCAATGGCTAGGTTTAGTAAGAAGGAAAAGAACAAGTCTCACACACACTTCCAAAGAACATAATTGTCACAAGAAAATTGACCAGAGTTTTAATTCATGAATAAGAGATTAGATTACAAGAGGGAGAGGGGTAGGGTATTTATAAATTCACCCAGGGCCCTTTCCCTGTCAAAATTGGTTTACAAGTTTGTATGAGACAGAGAGTACAAGGTTTAACTAGAATTAGGAGTACAAAGTTTGATTGAAATTAGGAGGCCTAAATTCTAGTAGGACTTGGACATTGGACTCCTTGTAGAACTTGGAAGCTTTGACTTTTCTCCATGGACTTAGGCTGGGATGAAATCCTCTTGGGCTGCTTTGACTTTTTCACTCCCTGGTGGGCTTGGATGAAATCTTTTCTGACTGGGTCAAAGCCTAGGCATCTTGGACTAGGTCAAAGGCTTGGGTGCCAATTGCAGTGGGCCTGGGAGGGGAGGTTGCCATGGGCTTGAGGGCTTGGATCTGGGCACCACTTCCTTGGGGATCTAGACTGGGCGCCATTCAACATGTGAGCTTGTGGGCTTGAGGCACCTAGGGCTTGGTATGCTGGGGTGCCATCTCTTGGAGGGCTTGCACGACATGAAGGGAGTTCAGATGTTGGGCTAGTGACTTAAGTGTGGGTCCAAGGGTCCTCCTCTTGAATAAATTACATGGACTCAAAAAGGCCTAACTAACAAGACTCAAAATAGGCTTAAATAAATAAATGGACTCACTGAACAGATAAACAAGACTCAATGAACTAAACAAGGAACTTCCATTGACTTAGAGAACCCAACTGGCTCACTTTATTACAGGACTCACAAAATTTGGACTTCATCACAGGACTTAACAAAAATTGACTAACACATGACTTAGAGAACAAATTGAAGCTTGAAGTCTATGTCTGATCTAATGTCCCCATCACCCAAGGATAGTTTTTTCCTTTGAAAAGATGCATCAATTAGCAGTTATGATACTTTTGACCTCGATCAAAATCTTAAACTATCATTAACTACTTGGTTTTTGGGTCTCATTGAATCCCCTCTAGATGTCATAATATCTTATGGGATGTCATACATTATTGTCTTAAACCTGCACTATGTCATAAGGGGCTTCACGAACATAAAAAGGTTTGCTTCATGAAGTGTTTTGGCCAGTTGGATGTCATATGCTTGGCACAGGGATGTCATAATCATTCCACTGGATATCAGAAGGATATTAATAGATTTGGTACATGGAGTGTGAGGATGAATCAAGATGAATGGCATGTCTATGTCACAAGAGGGAATTTCATAATCATGGACTTTGATATGGAATAATATGTCTATGCCATATATCGCAAAAATGTTATAAAATATTGTAACTTAACTATACCAGAAAGTACTCATTTTATTCATAGTTTTACTATATGTACAATTTTGTTCTAGCTTTGTAAACCTTCATATTTCACTTAGATAGAAATAATTTTAACAAAAAAGGAAACAAGCAGTGCGAGAATTTCAAAAGAAACATAGACATATTTTCCATTCATTTTGATGGTGAGACTGGCATACAACATTCCAATAATGGAGGTATATGCTTGGAGCACCAGCTTCATTTTGTCAAAAATGAGGAATGGACCACAAACTAAAGACAAAGAAGAGGAATGAAGCATGTACGAGGGCATATGGCATAACATGGTTGCCTTTTATAAGCATATCAAATAAGGAACCATCAATTTACCATCCAAAAGTTGCACGCCATGTGTCATGTGAAGACAATATCTCTCATTTTGGGAACAAACCCTAGCTTCGAAGACTAAAATCTTAAAAGCCCCAATTCATCAACGATCTCATCTTTACCAACATTCTTTTTGGAGACCAAAAATTTAAAAGCTTCCCATTTTAACATGAAGAAGGTGTACCTTTTCAATTATCGATTAAATAGAATCCCATTGGGATGTGATGCATTGGTGACAAAGATAATACAGGTATCATATTTACATACCAGGGTATCATGTAATTCCCTTATAAATTCCAAACACCGGTGGATGTTAGGATACAATGGTATCATAAAATGCTGTGAAGAAGTTATAGTATACCCTTCGTATGTCATAAAATAGTACCAAACCTGATTTTGGGACATATCTGGATAACAGGGTATCATTGAACCCCCTCTGTGTAACATAAAATCTACTATGGATGTCATTAGTTCATGGCTGACTAAGTTTTTGGAAACTATTTTGATTCTTGGATGATATAGAATAACATCTTGATATCATATAATGCCCTTAGGATATAATAAGGTGGTGCTAAACATCTTTTCGAAATTAATTTGGATACCGAGGTGTCATAGAATCTTCTCAGGATATCATAAAATCCATTCTAGATATCATGAGCTAGAGCCAAAACCTTTATTAGGTGTTGCCCAAGTGGCTTTCCCATGAGGGGGTTGACTTGGAAATTAAAATATTTAAGCAATTATGTGCTTTTTGAAATCTCTTTTAAGGTGTTAAGTGCTGTGATGAAGTATTTAAATGTAAAAGCGAAATCAGATCAGAAAAGCACAACACAAACACACAACAAATTAGTGGTTCGGAGCAACCCAGCTCCTACGTCCACTATCCAAGATTACCACTTGGGATTTCCACTATATCCCCCACCGGAATATAGTCGGATTGTTTTCACAGGCTCACAATCCAAACCTCTACACTTTGGTTTTTTCGGAATCACCAAAGAAACCTAACTTGGGTTTACCAGGATCACCAAGAACCCAACACTTGGTTTTAAACAAAGGCTAACCAAGAACCTATTTA
This sequence comes from Areca catechu, assembly GCA_021397845.1. Taxonomy (NCBI): domain Eukaryota; kingdom Viridiplantae; phylum Streptophyta; class Magnoliopsida; order Arecales; family Arecaceae; genus Areca; species Areca catechu. Next base: position 127,836,511 of record CM038052.1, on the reverse strand, counting down.
ATTTTTCAACCGAGCTCACCAATAATCCAACAATTCAAGAATGAATTGAAAAAAAAAGCAACAGAATAACAAACAAATTTTTTATCGAATGGTTGCCAGTGCAGCTCGAGAGAAGCCAACTTGAATGCACTTCAATGCACTTTAATGGCTTCTATAGCTTCTTTACTAAGTGCTTCAAGCTTCGGATAAAAGTTGGTGAAGGCTTGAAGGCTATCTTGAATGCTCTTAGTGCTCTCTTTTTTATTGGCTTGGTTGGATATTCAATAATGCATTAACTCTCTCAAAAGCATTGTTCAAATAGTTCAAATCCTTCAAATATATAATCTTGTACCTTTCTCAGGCAGTTTCAGTCATTGTAGACTGTTGGGATGTGACATTTGAACGTTGGAGCACTTTTTGGATTCAAAATATAAGTTCTAGAACTAGCCATTATATACCTGTAACTACCATTCAGTCGGCTTAGATTACTCGAGTTGGCTCGAATCCTTAGAGTTGTTCTAGTTGAGTTGACTCACTTCAATCCAGTCGGCTCGCTTGCACAGTGTCCTGATTTCTCACTCTATAAAAGTTGACTTGCCTTGATTCTAGTCAACTTGGATCCTCAGGCCTTCAACATGTAGTCTGGACGAGTCAGCTAACTTTTATTCTAGTCGACTCGATTAGCTGTGGTTCATAGAAGCATTTTCTGGACTCTAGAGGAGTCGGCTCAATCTTCTAAAGAGCCGGCTCGGATGTCTGACTACATGGTAGAGTTAGCTCAGACTCCCTTTGGGCCGGCTTGCTTGTCTGATTCAGGAAGTAGTACTCTAGACGAGTTGGCTCGGGTCCCTAAGAGTCGGCTCGGATATCTGCATGCCAGAATCCTCATGCATGCCATATGCCAGAGTCGGCTCTCTTCTCTTCAAGTCGGCTCGAATGAATGTTTCAGTGATTTTCTCAGTCATTCTCTAGAATTCATCCAGCAAGTCTTCAAGCTTCAAGATGTCTTCAAACTCAACATATTTCTAAGAAATTAAAATCTTGAACCACATTTAGAAGTAACCCAATTTTATAATCTTTCTCAACTTTTTTTCTTTGGATTCTTCATTACAATATTCAATTACAACACAACTCAAAACAAGGAATGAAAATGTAGGAGTTGAAGTTTGAACAATGAATTCATCCTACAAAAACATATAAACCACTTGAAGAGTTGTTAGTAAAACAAATGCAAGCACCAATGTTTGGTTATCATCAAAATCACTAATGGGATCAACAATCTCCCCTTTTGATGATGACAAAATACTAGGCCTGAAAAATTCTTTACAATTGCATTTATAATAGTATTTGAAAGTAAGTATACACATGTATCAGAGCTAATTATATTTGCAAATAAGTATCAAAGCTCTTGTGAAGAAACTATACAGTATCAATGTTAGTGCTTTTGTGTTATTAGAGTATTAAAACTTGTATGCTTCAAAGTATCAGACATAGCACAAACATGGAGTATCAGAGCTCAAAATTGAAAGAATTAAAGCTGGTTCTAGAGCTAAAATTTAGAGCAATCAAAGCAAAATGTAGGTTTTAGCTAAAGCCATTTGTTTTCAAAAATTTCTCCCCTTTTATAGGTTCTTAAATTGTGAAACATTTTAAGCTCATTCGAACACAATCATTTATACTCTCCCTCTTTTTCATTCATTTCATGCATTTATGAACATTCTCCCCCTTTTTGAATATTTTCCAATGTATGAAACCAGGTTGTAGATATTTTTCAATAAGGCTCAAAGTTCTCCTGCCAGCCCAAATTTTTCATGACAGCTCAAAGTTCTCCCCTTTTTTGTCAAAAAATCAAAAAGGTATTACAATAAAGCTCAATTTTTGAAATAGAATGAGAAAGTTTTTAATATTTGTTTGAGATAATTTCAGTTTCTCAGTTTCATTTTGATATTCTAATTAAAATTCTTCACATTAGTATTGTAAACATTGCATAAGCTCAAATTAATTCAAGATAGTGCTAGCAGATACCAAAATAACTTTCATTTCATTTAAAATGTTTAATACAAGTTACAAAACATTAAAGGAAGTACAATTAATCACTGTCTAAGTCTAATCTAGTGCTAGTGGAATAGTCAGGTATCTGAATGCCAGGAGGCATGGATGCTATAGGATCTGCATCAAGTACATCAGAAGGTGTAGGAGTGGGATGTGAACCCTGAGGCCTAAGGTGAGGAGCTGGCTGTTTGGGATGTGCAGACTGACTAGCAAAGGGAGTGGACTGTGGCCTAGGAATAGGAATGGTAGCAGGTCTAGGCTATTGAGAGTGAAAAGATGCAATGACTGATGTCCTCAGCTATTCAAGTAGAATTTGAATCTATTCCATTTCTTTACTAGTCTTCTTCACCTCAGCATTTAAGGCAACTAACTCAGCTGCTTGTACATTGGCAAAGGCTTCAGCTGATCCTCTTAATCTTCTAAACTCTGCTCTTAAGATTCCAATACCTTTAGTATAGTCTTCTTCCATCCTTTTTCCTTCTTTCAATGAACCCATTATGAATTTTATGTTATTCAATTCTATTCTGAATGCTTCTAAAGTATGATTGACAGTGTTTCTAATTGATTCAGAACCAGATGATACCATATCAAGAATGGGTTGAAAATCAGGCTGTGATACGCCTCTGGAGGTCTCAAGAATGTCTACTCTGGTGCACAGATCTCTTATTTCCCCTCCAAACTGGTCTAGCCTTGTCTCCACTGACTAGCAAAACTCGCCAACCATACTAGATAGAGTGCAGGTCAGTGTGTTAGTCAAAGTCTTCATCTACTAAGCCATAAAATCCTGCAAAATTGAAATATCAACTGAATGTGCAGGAGGAACAAAAGTGGAATCTAACAAGTGTGGAGAAGCTAGTAGATCAATGTGCTCAGTCTCCATAGTAGTGGACTCAAGTGCAGCTGGCTCAGAAGCAGGCTTAGAAGCAGGCTCAGTAGAGGTGCCAAACTCACCAATAGGACTATCAAATATCTGCTCTGAAGTGGCAATGGTCTCTTTTGGTGCTGATGGTGCTGCAATGGAGATTTTCCTAGGAATTTCTTCACTGTCACCCTCAAAACTACTACTACTACTGGAGGCTGTAATTGCCCTTTCATCAGTCCCCTTTTTCTTCCACACTCTTTCAGTACAAATATAACCTATTCTTAGTAGTGACTTGGAGGTGTATGTATCTATATGGTGAAGGGGCTTACCAACTTCCCCTTCAAGGCTTTTTCTTGAATCTTGAAATAGCAAAGTTAAGACCATTCCATAAGGAAGACAAGCCTTTACCTTTCAGACTACTTCTTTCATCTGCATGATCATTATGAGGGGAGGTTAAGTGATGGGGAACTAATATGCATGCAATTTTTTTTGTATGTTTTACATGTTGAGTTAGGTGATTAATTCCCAAATTTCAGATCAAAATTATTTGTAGGGAATTTGTATGAATTTTTGAAGATCAGCATGCAGATTAGGACCTAGAAAAGTAGCAAAGAAGGACCGCCGGGGCTGAGAAGCCTCGGTTAGGGCAAGTTCTCCTACAATAAAACTACTGGAGGTAGAGGGGTGTACCTGATAATGTCTGTGAAGATCGCAGCGAAGGGTCTCTCGTTCCTCGATGGATGCGGCCTGGAAAACTGAGCCAAAGACCGCGGATACCCGGCTTTCTGCTCGGTGATCCGATTGAGGCTTGGCTGGAGTCGTTGTATTCGTAGGAACTCAGGGACTTGTAAACGACCTGTCAGGGGTTAGAAAGCTCACAAAGGAACAAGAAAACAAAGTAAAAACAGCAAGGGAAGGCTTCTTTTGGAGTGGTGGATACCCTGCTGTGTGCATAAAGGGGTTTGTGAGAGTTCTTCTTCCCGGTGTTTGCAATCATCTTCCTGCTGCCAACAAACCCTCCAGATCCCTGGACGCCCACTCCAAAAGAAACCTTCCTTGCTATTTTTCCTTTGTTTTCTTGTTCCTTTGTGAGTTTTCTAACCCCTGACAGGTCATTTGCAGGTCCCCGAGTTCCTACGAATCCAACGACTCCAGCAAAGCCTCAATCGGATCACCGAGCAGAAAGCCGGGTATCCGCGGGTCTTTGACTCGATTTTCTAGGCCGCATCCATCGAGGAACGAGAGACCCTTTTGCTGCGATCTTCACAGACATTGTCAGGTACACCCCTCTACCTCCAGTAGTTTTATTGTAGGAGAACTTGCCCTAACCGAGGCTTCTCAGCCCCGGTGATCCTTCTTTTCTACTTTTCTAGGTCCTAATCTGCATGCTGATCTTCTAAAATTCATATAAAATTCCCTACAACTTATTTTAATCTGAAATTCGGGAATTAATCACTCAACCCCACATATAAAAACATATAAAAAAATTGCATGCATATTAGTTCCTCATCATTTGGTATCAGAGCCAGGTTAGGGCTTGTTTTCTGCAATTCTTCAGTCCATATATATTCTATTATTTTAATTATTTATCCATGATAAAAACTCCAAAAATTCTAAAATTTGCTTTCCTGGATTCATCATAATTAACAGTAATTTTAAAAATTTTTGTAGATTTTATTATGGCCTGTGAATTTTCTTCAAGCCGAAATACATCCTATAAATTTTTGGCTCTATTTTTTCAGCAAGACAAGTTTGGAAGTTTTAGGTTTTTGTTTAGCAATTTTGCATATTTTTTAATTTTAGTATATTTCCAGCATATTAGGCCATGTTTTCAAGTTTTCTTCTATTTAAAAAAATACCAAAAAAAAATTACATATTCTCCAAAAATACCAAAAAAAAATATCTAAACCCTAATTTGCATCCTCATCTTCCTGCCATCATTGCATAATTTACTTTTAAGGGCACTCTTGCTATATCAGATGGGGGAGGATTTGATCACCTCTCCTTAGCCCAAAACCACATCCCTTGCATTCGGTCCCAAGCCTTAACCTAAAATTAATTAGACTTAATTTGCCCTAGTGGGCTAGGGACACCAACTGGTCGGGTCCGGGCTAGTGTTAGATCACTGTGTCAAGTTAACCTGTGTGTGCCTTGTGCTCAGTGTCTAGAACGGTGGTTTAGGGATTCAAGTGCTGGTCCGCCTACCTGGCCAATCTCTGATTGGTGTCTAGGATTGGCAATCAGGGACCTAACACTCCCCTTACACCTGCCTGGCTGAGTACAGGGTTACTATAGGCTAGTTTGGCATGCTGATTGAGCATCTAGTTTGGACTCCAGGTCTAGTCAGCTATAGTCGGTCTGATCGAGTCTTGCATGAGCACTAGATCAGGAGTTCATATCACCCCCTCCTTCACAAATGTCTGAACCCATGGAAAATTTATAATCTCAAATAAAAGCCCTAGTTGATCAAATGGCCCAAATGGCTACCCAGATAACTACCTAGATGACCCAGTTAACTCAGTCTCGTATTCAAACCAATGATAGAATTTACCATCTTGCCAATAGGTTTGATCAGTTAAAAGTCCGGGTAGGGACCCCAGAAAAAAACCATGGGTCACAGTCTGAGCCAGATCCTGATTCCCCTCAACCTAGGAGGACCCCAAACCCTGATCCATACCTTGAGGCTGAACCTAGGAGAGCCCATCATCCTGACCCAATCCCTAAGGGTTAGTCCTAGAAGACCCAATCAAGATTTTGTAGACCAGGAAGATAGATCCTATTTACCCACATCCTCTAAGCCTAGTATACCCACAACCTATAGATCTTATGACTCCAAATCCTATGAACCTAGAACCTATGAATCCAGAACCTATGAACCTAGATCTTATGACTCAAGATCCCATGATCATAAATCCTATGCACCCACGCCCTATAAGCCTAGTAGACCCAACACCCAATATTCTGACCCATATAGGGAGTCCAACCCTAGGAGTACCCAATATTCTGACCCATATAGGGAGTCCAACCCTAGGAGAACCCAGTATTCTGACCCATATAGGGAGTCCAACCTTAGGAGGACCCAATATCCTGACCCATATAGGGAGCCCAACCTTAGGAGGACCCTATACCATGATCCATCCTTAGAACCTGATCATAGAGCTGACCCAAAATGCTATGACCCAGATCCTATAATCCCATGACCCATAGATCTGCACCCTTGTCCTATGAGCCTAGAGAACCCATAACCCCTAAGTATCAACCTAGTACTAGTCATGCTTCCCCTAGTCAACTTGAACCCCATAGGATTAGTATCCCTAAATACGAACCCAGTAGTGAGCCACTACCCCTTATATAACCTGAACCTACTAGGAGTAGTACCCATAATCAGAGACCAGAACCTAACCAATTTTCTGCTAGCCGACCTTCTCCAACCATTCCTGAGATTCACAAGGCTTACATTAACGCGGAAGTGTATGAAGCTGATGTGAGCCTAGTGGATGAGTATGAGGGAGAAGAGGAGACACCTTTAGTAGACCTAGAATTAGCTGACCCAGTAGATGCCCAGGTAGAAACCAACCCAGAGCTAGTTGACCTTGACCATATCCAACCTAAAGCTATAATGGAAGAACAAATAGAGGAAGAGAACCTAGGTACTGCTACTAGAGCCTTACCTGAGGAAACCATAGAGGATAGCCAAATTATAGAGTCTAGTCCTAAAATACAAGAACCGGAAGAATTTATTAAGGACCTGATCTCTTTGAATCAGTACCCTCAGGATGAGTCTCCTCCTATAGTTCCTATTAAGGACCTCTTTCCTGAGATTAATAACCATCCTTTTATTATACAAACCCCATAGATATATCGCAACCCCATAAGGTTAACCTCATTAGTCTAGGATTAGTCCCTGACATGCCTTCTTTGATTCTACTTTATCCAACTAACCCAGAACCTTTCTCCCACCCTACCAGAGTAATTCTGAACCCACTTCCTATTTTCTACCCTTTCCTGAGTTTTCTCATGTGTCTAGAACTATTAGGTTACATTTTGTTGAGGTTACTAGGTTGCAAGGATCCATAGAGCCCATCCCATTTGCTACCTACTTTTGGCAGACCCTCTGGCACTATTAGGAGTTACTAGCAAATTTTCTTCTGCATGTCATCCATCAACCATGACTCATACCCCCATGCCCAAGTGGTAGTTAAGACCTAATAAACCTCTTTAGTCGAGTCTGCTAGGTGTAGGTTTGAGTCCTTTGCATCATCTTGTTAGGAGTCTGCATGTGCCTAGCATGTTCACCACACGCACTAATGTTAAAACAACTGGCTAATTCCCGAAGATGGATCAAAAATTGATATAGTGGATTTTATCTTGGTTAGGGTTAGGCCTAAAAGAAGCTTCATGCTCATAGAGCCGGACCTTTTAAAGTGATAGAGAAGGTTGGATCAAATGCCTAGGTGTTAGACTTGCCTTCAGATTTGGGCATTAGTTCTACCTTCAATATTACAGACCTGGTTGAGTATAGGGAACCGGCAGCGCTACCTAGTGAGACCTTTGGACCTATTCCTTTTCATTGTGAGTGACCCTAATCTAGAGTGTCCACAAACAAATTTGGCCTGAGAGAGGAGAACGGATCGAGCGTATCCTGGACAATCAAGCCATCACGACCTAGGGCCATGACTATCAACGCTTCCTGGTCCGATGGCAAGGCCCGCCAGAGTCGGACGATTCATGGATTTCTCGAGAGGACTTGCAACGCCTTAACCCAGACCTTCTCGAGAGATATGTGAGCCAGTCTGACCTTCACTCGACAGGGTCGAGTTCCTCCCACCCCGGGAGAATTCGTGGGGACACCTGAGGCACCAGAATAAGATAGAGGCTTTTTCAACCCTCTATAAATTGATCAATAATTATGAGTCCATCTGTAATAAGGGCTTAGCTCATCTGAGACCATTTTAGTTGTTATTTGAGTTTTTAGTTGTTATTTCAGTTCTGTACTAGTCAGCTCATGTTGAGCTAGTTCAGTCCAATGCTAGTCAGCTCATGTTGAGCTAATTTTATTTTTTTGAGTCCTGTCCAAGCATACTGAAGACTCAAGACTATATCATACAAGTGAAGACCAAGTCCAACTAGATTGAAGACATGGAAGTATAGCACAGTCCAACCCAGCTAGAAGATTTGAAGACCCAGGAGGAAAATTCAGAAACCCTGATTTCTTGCAGATGCCCTCCAGATACCCAGATTCCCTTCCAGATGCCAAAGTATATTCATAGATAAGGGCATCCATGATTCCAGAGGTCCATCTGCATCCTAGCCCAAAGAAATCAAGCCCAGGTGCCAAGCCCAAGCCCTAAGAAGCAAGATACCAGGGAATATTCCTGCTACCTGGCTACCAGGCCACCCCAGCTTCCAGAGGCCCAAACCCATGCACCCGAGCCCTTTGGGCCGGCCTTTTGCTGCTCCTAGAAGCCCAACACGCCCCCCTAGGCGTCCTTGGAGTCTTGACCAAGTCAAGAAAATTTTTAGGGATTTTTCTACCTAATATTTCCTTATTTTCTAGCTAGGGTTTGAGAGGGAAAAGGATTCTTATGTAAAGACTTATGTACCCTTACTTGGAGCCCAAGGTTAAGGGTCTATTTAAGGGACCCTAGCCTCTTGTATGAGAAGAATTTTTGATGAATGAAAACCTTGAGTTCTTCTATTGAGTGGTGTGATACCCTGCTGTGTGCATAAAGGGTTTGTGAGAGTTCTTCTTCCCGGTGTTTGCAATCATCTTCCTGCTGCCAACAAACCCTCTAGATCCTTGGATGCCCACTCCAAAAGAAGCCTTCCCTTGATATTTTCCTTTGTTTTCTTGTTCCTTTGTGAGTTTTCTAACCCTGACAGGTCGTTTGCAGGTCCCCGAGTTCCTACGAATCCAACGACTCCAGCCAAGCCTCAATCGGATCACTGAGCAGAAAGCCGGGTATCCGCGGGTCTTTGGCTCAATTTTCCAGGCCGCATCCGTCGAGGAACGAGAGACCCTTTTGCTGCAATCTTCACAGACGTTGTCAGGTACACCCCTCTACCTCCAGTAGTTTTATTGTAGGAGAACTTGCCCTAACCGAGGCTTCTCAGCCCCGACGATCCTTCTTTTCTACTTTTCTAGGTCCTAATCTGCATGCTGATCTTCTAAAATTCATATAAAATTCCCTACAACTTATTTTAATCTAAAATTTGGGAATTAATCACTCAACCCCACATATAAAACATATAAAAAAAATTTCATGCATATTAGTTCCTCATCATTAAGTGACTCTCCTTGAATAATATTCTCCATGAAGCTCAAGTCTCACTTACTAACCCAGTCAAATCTCCCTATTCTTAGGAAAAATATCCTGCTTATAAAATTATGGGGTAACCTCATTTCCAATGATAATGTATTGGCCATCACAGTACCTACTCCACCAACATTTGTTCTACCAAGAATTGCTTGTAGGATCTTCTCTGTCCTTTAAAACTAAATGTTTAATTCCATCAGCAAGCATTTCTAGCAAATTGCTTAACCTCTCTTCAGTTACTATAACCCTCTTTCCTTTCACAGTTGATTCAATATGATTGGGTTCTAGTCCGAGGTTCTCATAAAAAGCCCTAACAAGTGTTGGATAAGTGGAAATATTCAAGGAACAAAAATATGTCCAACCTTGTGCTTCAATCAAATTTCTGATTTTCAAACCAATCTCTTCAAGAATGTTAAATAAAACTCTCCTGCCACTAGTAATAGGTCGATTTGCCATAGAAACTACCTGTCTTGGAGATGGATCAGTGGCCATTAGTTCTCTTTCTTTCTCTTGTTCTTCCACTTTTCGAGTCGGCTCTTCCTGCCGACATTTGACCTTCTTTCAGTTTCTGTAGAGGGTGCGGATCTTCTTGACCTCTTTCCCAAAGCTGTCTTGGGAGCCATTGCAACAAATTTGCCAGGAATGAAACAATTGAAGCCTTGGGAATAAGATTTAGGAGGATTGGAGATTGTTTTGAGAAGAGTGTTGGGGTTTGGAGAGAAAATGACAAGCATAAAAAGTTAGAAAAAGTTACTCTGCTCTATTGAAAAGCCATAAATCTGACATCCGAGTTGGCTCGATTTGCCCTAAAATCATTCGAGTCGGCTCGACCAGAGCGAACTCAAAGAATAGAGATTTGAGTCGGCTATGCAAACCCTAAATTGACATAGTCAGCTCGTTCAGAGCAAGAGCAGAAATAACAGAGATTTGAGCCGGCTCGACTAGAGCAAAATTGTTTGAGTCGACTCGAACAAAAACTTTTCACAAAAGTTGAAATGATTCAAAATTGAGATTAATTCAATAAAATCTCAAGAAAAGTTGTTCAAAGATCTTGAATTGATGTAGGAGGTTTTCTAGATAATTTTCCTTAATTTTGAAGGAATTAGCTTTGGAGAATTTAGAAAGGATCACAAAGACCTAATTCTCCTCTAATCATTTCAAATCTATCCTGATTCAGTGGCTTAGTGAAAATGTCAACTAATTGGTTTTAGTTGGGATAAATTCTAGTTCAATGTCACCATGCAAAACATGATCTCTAATAAAATTGTGTCTACTCTCTGTATGCTTAGTTCTAAAATGCTGAATTGGATTCTTTGTCAAATTTATAGCACTTGTGTTATCACATTTGATAGGAGTTTTAGATTGTGTAACATCAAAGTCTTCTAGTTGTTGTTTAATCTATAACACTTGTGTACACTGTAGCAACATACTCTGGCTCAGCAGTAGAAAGTGCTACTGAGTTTTGTTTCTTACAGTGCCATGAGATTAAATTCAATCCAAGAAATTGGCATGTGCCGCTAGTGCTTTTTCTATCAATTCTACAACCAGCATAATCAGCATTCAAAAATCCAATTAAGTTAATTAAAGAATGTTTTGAAAACCAAAGACCTAGATTACTTGTACCTTTCAAATATCTGATAATTTTTTTTAACAAGCATATGTGATTTTTAGGATTAGATTGGAATCTAGCACATACACATATGCTATAAAAGATATCAAGTCTACTTGCTGTTAAATATAACAAGGATCCGATCATACCTCTATGTAGCTTTTGGTCAATGTTGGATCCATTTTCATCTTTGTCCAATCTGCAAGATGGGCTCATGGGTGTGTTCATTTGCTTGCTTGACTCCATACCAAACTTTTTGATTATTTCTTGGTATACTTGGCTTGTTGATGAAGAATCCTTCCTTTATTTGTTTACTTGAAATCCAAGGATGTAGTTAAGTTCACCGATTAGGCTCATTTAAAATATTCCCTACATTAACTTAGCAAATTCTCTACATAGAGTTTCATTAGTTGCACCAAATATAATATCATCAACATAAATCTATACAACTAATATATCATTATTTTCTTCTTCATGAAAAGAGTTTTATCAATATTTTTTCTTGTAAAATCATTTTCAATCAAGAAAATGCTAAGTCTATCATACTAGACTCTAGGTACTTGTTTCAAACAATATAAAGCTTTATTTAATTTAAACACATGATTTGAAAAAAACATGATCTTCAAAACTTGGTGGTTGTTCTACAAAAACTTGTTCAGAAATAAAACATTTAAAAAAAAATATTTCACATCCATTTGAAAAAGTTTAAAATTCATGTAGTAAGTAAATGCAAGAAGTAATCTAATGGCTTCTAGTCTTGCTATAGGTGCAATTGTTTCATCAAAATCAATGTCCTCTTCTTGCTTATATTCCTTAGCCACTAATCTAACTTTGTTTCTTACTACATTTCCTTGCTCATCTAATTTGTTTCTATAAACCCATTTGGTTCCTATGATTGGATGGTCTGAAGGTCTATCAACAAATGTCCATACCTTATTCTTTCAAACTGGTTTAGTTCTTCATGCATTACCATCATCCAGTTTGGATCATTTTCAGCTTCTTCTAAGGTATGTGGTTCTATTTATGATACAAAGGCTAAGTAATCATGTGCATCTCTATGTGATGACCTAGTCCTAATACCTTGTGAAGGATTACCAATAATTAATTTTTTTGGATGAGAAGTTACGTACCTCCATTCTCTTGGTAGATCAGCATGATCTTTACTTACCATTTCTTCTCCTTCTTCAATTGGTCTTTCTTGTACGCTCAAGCCTTCCATTTCCTTTTGAATTATACATGTATCATTGTCATGCACTCTTTTTTCTTAGAAGGTGAAGGGTTAGTTTCATCAAAAAAAACATGCATGGACTCTTCTATAGTAAAGTTATTTTATTAAATACTCAATATGCTTTGCTATATAATGAATAACCAAGGAAAATTGCTTCATCTGATTTAGCATCAATTTTTATAGATTATCTTTACCATTGTTAAGCACAAAGCATTTACATCCAAAAACATGAAAATAATTAATATTGGATTTCTATTCATTCCAAAGCTCATAGGGGGTTTTCTTTAAAATAGGATGAATCAGAACATGGTTTAAAATATAACAAGCAGTGTTCACCGCTTCTGCCCAAAAGTGCCTTGGAAGATTGCCTTCATATAACATTGTTTGGGCCATCTCTTCCAAAATCCTATTTTTCTTCTCTACACACCATTTTGTTATGGTATTCTAGGAGCGGAGAAGTTGTGATCAATGCCATTTTCAGTGCAATAATCATCGAAAAACTGATTTTCAAATTCGGTGCCATGATCACTTCTAATAGAAATTATTGAAAGATTTTTTTTGATTTGAAACCTTTTTATAAAATTTTTGAAATACTTTAAAGGTTTTATCTTTGTGAGCAATAAATAAAACCCATGTAAATCTAGAGAAATCATCTACAATCACAAGGGCATATTTCATACCTTCTAGGCTTATGGTCCTAGTGGTCCAAATAAGTCCATGTGAAGTAGCTCTAGAGGTCTAGTAGTTGAAATCATTTTTTGGGTTTAAAGCTCCTCCTAGTTTGTTTACCCATTTGGCATGCATCACAAATATGATCAAAATCTACTTAAAACTTAGGCATGCCTCTAACTAAATTTTTGGAAATTAACTTGGCAATAGTATGCATGCTAGCATGACTTAATTGTCTATGCCAAAGTAAACAAGACTCCTTGGTCTTAGTATTCATTGCAACTAGACTAGAACTACTTGACATGGCAAGATCATTAAGGTCTACCATATATATGTTTCCAAGTCTATGTCCAATGAACTTACTACTAGAATCAAGAGAGTTTGTTACAATACACATAAATGATTTAAAGATAACCTTGAAGCCTTTATCACATAATTGACTGATACTTAACAAATTATGCTTCAATTTATCTACTAGCAATATATTTTCAATAAAAGTACAGGGGGTTATCTTGAACTTACCAATTCTGATTATTTTCTCCTTACCATTGTCTCCAAAAGTAACCATACCTCCATCTTTCATCTAAGGTGATAAATTGATCCTTTTCACCCATCATATGCCTTGAGCAGCAACTATCGAGATACCATCTTTTCTTCAATTTTTGGGCTACGAGACATTCCTGCAAGATAATCAAAAAGTTCTTTTAGGTATCCAAGCTAACTTGGGTCCTTGCAGGTTAGCAGAGGTGGTTCATTTGGGAACCTAATCTTTCTTGTTTTACTTTTGACATTTCTAAAAATATTACATTCAAAAGCTTTATGTCCTAACCATTTGCATGCAAAACATTCAACTCTAGAATTCTAAAAAGATCCAGATTTTGAAGTTCTAGATGTTGATGCATGAGATGCAAATATAAAAGATTTTCTATTTGAGCTTTTACGAACATACAATGTAGTTTCAGAAGTAGAAGCAGAACCATTTGTTGCAAAAGCCTTTTGAGATGTAAATTTTGGAACATAAGCTTTTGGTTTCACAAAAGTAGTCGCTGAAATACCATTTGAAATTGAAGAATTAAAATCAATTCTAGCTTTATTACCAGAAATTCTTTGTTCTTTTAGGATCAACTCAAACTTGTTAAAAGATAATGTATGTTTTTAAGAAGTGGCTTGAGTTTTTCAACCTTCTTTTTCAAATCATTATTTTCATTCATCAAAGTTTTGTTTTTGTCTAGATATGCACTATTCTCAGTTTTCAAAGCTTTATATTTTTCAAAAAAGACATGTAATTCTTTTTGTAGTAAGTTATTCTTTCTGAAATCTCTCTTTTTTTTAGTAAAGAATCATTGATATTCTTTAAGGATCTAATCTTCACTCTAACTTTTTTAAATTCAAATGGTAAATCATGAAAAGAATAATTTAATTCATCAAATGTAAATTCTATTTGAGCATTGGGGATGTTACCTCATCTTCGAGACCCATTAGACATAAATTAGTTATTTCATGGTCTCTTCCTCTTCAGTTAAGGTTGATTCCTCGCTATCGCTCCATATGGCAACCATCCCCTTCTTCTTCTTTTCTTGAAGAATTTCTTTAGTAGTGGACAATCTGGATGAATGTGCCCCGGCTTCTTACATTGATAGCATGTAGTCACTTGTTCTTTTTCTTTTTCTTTATCCTTGTCCTTGTCCTTGGAGTGCTCTCCTCATTTATGAAATTTTTTATTAAATCTCCATTTATTCTTTCCCATAAACCTTCTAAATTTTCTCACGACCATTGCGATATTTTTGTCTTCTAGATCATCTTTGGAGGAGGTGGAGTCATCTTCTGATTCCTCATCTTTCTTTGAGTCCAAGGCAGCTTTGAAGGCAATTGTCTACCTTTTCTTTTAATCATCATCAGTTCTATGCTGCATGGTCAATTCATGTGTGATTAGTGAACCATTAATTCATCCAGAGATAAGGTGTTTAGATCTTTCACTTCTTGGATGGCTGTCACTTTGGGGTCCCACTTATCTGGATGTGATCTTAAAATCTTTTGTACTAAGTCAGCATTTGAGTAAACCCTGCCAAGACTTTTCAAACCATTAATAATATCTGTAAATCGAGTAAACATCGTAGAGATAGTTTTAGTAGATTCCATTTTAAATATTCGTAACTATGTTTAAGAAGATTTATTTTTGAAGTCTTCACTTGGAAAGTTCCTTCGTGGGTAACTTCGAGTTTATCCCAAATTTCTTTGCTAAAAAGCAAGTGAAGATTTGATTAAACTTGTTAGCATCCAAAGCACAGTATAGTAAATTCATTGCTTTGGCATTTAATTCCCCCATCTTCATGTTGTGTTTATCCCAGTCCTCTTCAAGCTTAGGGACATCCATGCCATTAATTTTAATCATGAAAATTTATGGCCCTTTTAGAATGACCTTCCATAATTGAAAATCGACAGCTTGTATATAGATTTTCATTCTTGCTTTCTAGTAAGAATAATTTGTGCTAGTGAAGAGTGGAGGTCTATTAGTAGATTGGCCTTCAGCCAAGGATGTACTCATAGGATGAGCCATCAATCTTTACTCTAAATGTACTCATGGGATGAGCCATCAATCTTTACTCTAAATATATTCAGAGACACTACTTTGATACTAGTTGTTGCCCATGTGGCTTTTCCAAGAGAGGGATGAATTGAAAATTAAAAAATTTAAGCAATTATGTGCTTTTGAAATCCCTTGTAAGGTATTAAGTACTGTGATGAAGTATTTAAATACAGAAGCAAAATCAGATCAGAAAAGCACAACACAACACACACAACAATTATAGTGGTTCGGAGCAACCCAGCTCCTACATCAACTACCCAAGATTACCACTTGGGATTTTCACTATATCCCCCACTGGAATACAGTCGGATTGTTTTCACATGCTCACAATGTAAATCTCTATACTTTGATTTTTTTGGGATCACCAAAGAAACCCAACTTGGTTTTACCATGATCATCAAGAACCCAATACTTGGTTTTAAACAAAGGCTAACCAATAACCTATTTGGTTTTTCAACCGGGCTCACCAATAATCCAACAATTCAATAATGAGTTGAAAAGAAAAGCAACAGAATAATAAACAATTTTTTGTCGAATGGTTGCTGATGTAGCTCGAGAGAAGCCCACTTTAATGCACTTCAATGCACTTAATGGCTTATATAACTTCTTTACTAAGTGCTTCAAGCTTCAGATGAAAGTTGGTGAAGGCTTGAAGGCTATCTTGAATGCTTTAGTGCTCTCTTCCTTATTGGCTTGGTTGGATATTCAATAATGCATTAACTCTCTCAAAAGCATTATTCAAATAGTTCAAATCCCTTAAATATATAATCTTGTACCTTTCTTAGGCAATTTCAGTCATTGTAGACCGTTGGGATGTGATATTGATCGTTGGAGCACTTTTTGGATTCAAAATGCAAGTTCTGGAACTAGCCGTTGTATGCCTATAATAGCCATTCGAGTTGGCTCGGATTACTCGAGTCGGCTCGAATCCTTAGAGTTGTTCTGGTTGAGTCAACTCTCTTCAATCCAGTCGGCTCGCTTGCATAGTATCCTGATTTCTCACTCTGTAAGAGTTGACTCGCCTTGATTCTAGTCGACTCGGATCCTCAAGCCTTCAACATGTAGTCTAGACAAGTCGGCTAACTTCCATTCTAGTCGACTTGGTTGGCTGTGGTTCACAGAAGCATTTTCCAGACTATGGAGAAGTCGGCTCAATCTTCTGAAGTGTCGACTCGGACTCCCTTTAGGTTGGCTCACCTATCTAATTCAAGAAGGAGTACTCTGGACGAGTCAACTCGGGTCCGTTAGAGTTAGCTCGGATATCTTCATGCCAGAATTCTCATGCGTGCCATGTGCCAGAGTCGGCTCTCTTCTCTTCGAGTTGGCTCAGATGAATGTTTCAGTGATTTTCTCGATCTTTCTCTAGAATTCATCCAATAAGTCTTCAAGCTTCAAGATGTCTTCGAACTCAACATATTTCTAAGAAATTAAAAGCTTGAACCACATTTAGAAGTAACCCAATTCTAAAATCTTTCTCAACTTTTTTTCTTTGGGTTCTTTATTACAATATTCAATTACAACACAACTCAAAACAAGGAATGAAAATGTAGGAGTTGATGTTTGAATAATGAATTCATCCTATAAAAACTTGTAAACCACTTGAAGAGTTGTTAGTAAAACAAATGCATGCACCAATGTTTGGTTATCATCAAAATCACTTATGGGGTCAACATTAGGACATAATCTGGTGATGGGTGTCATAGATTCCAGTCACGAAGACTTAAACTTTGCATCAGGATGTCATGATTACATCCCAAAATCCATTTCATGACCAAGTTTTATACTGGGGTGTCATAGAATCCCTAGATAGTATCTCCCAGTGGTTTCATAGTATCCCCTTAGGGTATCACATAAGCCCCTCGGGATGTCATTATTTGTTGTGTTGCTCATGATTCTGGGACATATTTGCATATAGGGCTATCATAGAAACCTCTTCATGATGTCATAAAATCCCTTGGGATTTAATGAGCTACTGTGAATTGTGATTCTGGGAGCTAATTGCAACTTGGGGTGTCATATAATCCTTCGGTATGTCATTTTATACCATTAGGATGTCGTAGAATCCATTATTCTAAGCATTTCTTTGGTTACATAGGTTATTTTGAGAGCTATACAGATATCTGGGTGTCATTGAATACCATCAAGAATGTCGTGCAAACCCATCTTCATGTCATAGAATCCATTATTCACTCAAAAATATGCCAGTAAAGAAGTTTGGAAATCAACATACATGAGATAAGCACAAAAAGATAATTGAGGAATATATTATTTCATTAATAATATTGATAACATGATTTTGTAGCCTCATGGTCATAGTACATTGTTAAATGGTTTTCCAAAGTATGGTTTGAAAGATAGTGATGCCATTCCATATGCTAGACTATTCTAAGAATCCTGCAGACACCAGGGAAGTATTTGGGACTCCTACATAGTGAAGGGGTTCCATTTTCAATACCTTCCATTTCAAGGTGAAGATCCTTCAACCATCGAAGTGACCTCACCGCAGTGAACCCCTCCATCGTGGAACAGTGCCCTGCAACAAAAGAATATCATGTTGGTGGTTAAGGCAAAATACTCTAATATCAATGATATTTTAGGGGGTTAGAACCATACCACCAACTATGATACAGATAGTGAACTGAAAAATAAAAAGCTTAGAGATGAGAGAATGAACGGGATGTCAATAGAGAGTTGAGGAAAGTCTTGGAATCAAAAGATAAGAAGACTGATGGAGAGGAAGTTTTTTATATTTCCATCGGGATGTCATTATTTTATAGTATGGGAAAGGGGTGAAATTGATACTTTCATCCCTTTTAAAAAACATGCATCCAATTGCAATTGGTAATGGACATAGAAAATGTTAAATTTCATACTAGAATCCAGTTGTCATAGTGGGTCTCATGAAATAGAAAACTAATTTTTCCTTAATGTTTTGTTTGGGGGATGTCATCTGTTGGGCAACAAGATGTCATACTAGGGCTGAGGAATGTCATAAGAAGGAAAGAATTTGGTCCATGGATAATTTTGGGTTACTAATGATGTAAGAAGGTAAAAATGTTTGAGTACGTGGTATCATAAAAACCTATTGAGATGTCTTAAAATATCCTTTGGATGTCATGTGGTGATGCCAACCTTGATTACCGGACTCGTTAGGATAACAAGATATCAAATACTCCCATCATGATGTCAAAAAAGCCTCTTTAATTATCATGAGTTTTCACCAAATGATATTCTGGGCCCGTTTATGATACTGGGATGTCATAGAATCTAGTTTGGATATCATAAAATGACCATGGGATGTCATGGCTTGCTGGGAAAACCTCATTCAGGGAGCATTTTAAATTCCAAAGTGTCATAGAATCTTGTCAGGGTGTTATAAAAACTTCTCTAGATGTCATTTGATGATGTCAAACATGATTGCAGGATCCATTAGGATAACAGGATGTCAAATAATACTATCAAGATGTCATAAAAGCCAATTAGAATGTCATGAGTTGGTGCCAGACCTATTTCTAAGAATTATTTTTATAATTATATGTCATAGAATCCTAATAGGGTGTTATAAATTTGCTCGGCATGTCATGAGATGATGCAAAACAGAATTTTGGGATGATGTCATAATATTCCCTGGGAATGTCATGAATTCATTCCAAACATCATTCCAACACCTATCTTGTTAACGAGATGTCATAAAAGCTCCTATAGATGTTATGAAAACCCTTTCGGATTTCATGAGGGCATGGCAAACCTCATTTTAGGGAGCTATTTCGAAATCAGGTTGTCATATATTTACCACAGCATGATCCATCCTTTGAATGAGTAACTAAAAAAACATATATAGAAGACATTTACATTTAATTTTCATTCAATAAAAGTGCTAAACAATGTTGACATCTTCATTAAATTAAAATATATACATCAAAAGGAAATAATCTGTTAAAAATTTGTATGTTACATGGAAGAATAACATCAAACCAATATTACAGATGCCATGTGAACTCTCAATTTTTTTTCTTTTCTGTGCCATCCCCTCCATTATGATTCTCGATGCAAGGTCTACCCAGTATTCTTTGATGTCATCATCTATGAAATCCTATTGATCTAGCCTATCCTTTCGAGCTAAATGATAATATAAGCTACAATATACGGAACCCCTAGGTTGAGAAGGATAATCTAAATCTTCTTCTATCTTCCATTTCATGACTTCAGGATTGTTACAATAAATATAAAAGATTGCTCTAAGAATCTTTTGCCATTTTCTAGCATTAGCTTTGTACTTCACATTACTTTTTAAGGAGTTCAAATAAATTAACTATTTGTGCCGCATGTCTAATGCCACCAAGTGCCAATGGAGGCTATTCAAGTTGATGATACTAAAAGGAAGATCATTTCCTTTTTATCATCATTGCTGATCTAATAAAAATTAT
Source organism: Areca catechu (assembly GCA_021397845.1). NCBI lineage: Eukaryota > Viridiplantae > Streptophyta > Magnoliopsida > Arecales > Arecaceae > Areca > Areca catechu. The sequence goes on along the minus strand of CM038052.1, from coordinate 127,816,781 downwards.
ACTCCGGCCATACTGGCAAATTCATCATGAGGTGTTTTGAGTCGATGCCATATTGACTGTCATGATGGAAGCCACGATGCATTTGTGGTACAGATGTGGCTGTGAGTTTCAATTTTTTATCATGAACTCCTACCCAACATCAATAATCTGTGCATGCAAAAGAAGATTAGTGCATTAAAAATAGATAACTTAACTAGGTAAATGAATATAAACAATTATAAAGTATTAGCATTACATTATCTACAATCATGGCATCATAAATGAAGTTGCAAACATTAGTCACACTGATGTTGCCTTGTAGCCCATTAACAAAAATAACATTATTGCAATGTAAAAAAGATAGAGATTGATACAAGGTATTAGTATATCCTAACTAAATTAGTATAACAGTACAAGATGTATGATATTTCTTACAAAATATCTTTTTTGCCAAAAAATTATTAAAGAGGGATTTAACATTATCCAACAAAATCTTTTTTTAACTAATTTCCCACCAGTCGGGATGATTTCCTACAATTTTAGTGTCTAGGATGTAAAGTATACTCGGGATATGATAAAATTAAAACAACATTAACAACTAAATGTAATACTTACCTCATCTACTTCTTTTTCTTTTGATGCCAAAATTACTCTTTCTCTGGGTATATGGACCCTATTACTTTTTTGAATGATACTCTCTTACAAATTGAGAATCTTTTGTCAGAAATGTGACCTTACACCGCTTTTGTTCTTCTTTGACCCTACTCTCCAAAGAATATGTCAAGGATTGTGCCTTTATCTTCTTCACTTCATGCTTGACCCTCTTCTTCCTTTCTGTTGGCTTTGGCCCTTGATTTTGATGAATAAGAAAACATTGAGTATATGTAAGTACTAATGTTTCAATTAGAGTTATGAATTCTAGGTCACAGGTACATCAAATTCTCCACTCAAGAGTATCAAAGTTATGGACATCCAAGCAAGATGAATTTTAATGTTTAAAAAGTCTTCTCACCTTGGAATGCCATGAAAATGATCACTTTGGCCTTTATGGAGAAGAAACTGGAAGTCTAATAGACAAAATTTGAGAATTTTGGAGTTTGGCATACTTTTTGGAATTGGCACAGATCAAGTATCAACCTGAGTGTCGACTCATGGAGCAAGTATCGACACCTCTAAAGACTACCACGCAGAGTTTCAGCTGGCATGCCAAGTGTCAACTGAAGTATCGACCTAAGTGTCTCACAAGGTTCAAGTGTCGACTCATAGATCAGCTCAAGGCCTGAGAACAGAAATAGACAGAATATCATTTTTGGACTTAAATGAAGTGTCGACTTACAAGAATCAAGTGTTGACTCATATATTAGCTCAACGCCTGAGACAAGAAAGAAAATAGAACAGTGTCATTCCTGAACTTTTTGCCTAATGCTGACTCAAGTGTCAACTCAAGTGTCAACTCATAATTTAAAGTGTCGACTCACAGGTCGACTCATAGACTGAGCCTAGAAGTGAAGCAGAATCTTGAAAATTCAAGAATAATACCTAGTGTTGATCCAAGTGTCGACTCATGAAGACTCAAGTGTCGACCCAAGTATCGACTCACAGGTCGACTCACAGCTTCTGACAATAATAATGGCTATATTTTCTGAAGTTATGAATTTACTTAAATGACTCCAAACGGCTAGTTTCTTCACTCTAACAGTCACCAACAATTTTTTGAAGATTTTTGGACTATTTATCACTTACCAAACTCATTGAATACTTAAGAGAAAAAGTGAGATACAAGAGACAAATCCTATCTTTTGAGAAAAGACTTTGAAAAGACAACACTGAGCCATAAAAAAGATTCCATCTGAAAAAGCCATTAAAGCTTGCTGTTGTTCCTTCAAATTAATTTCCTAAAGTATTCATTGAAGAGCATCCAAGAAGGAGACAACTCAAGCATTCAAAAAGAACTTCAATGATATTTATTTTTGCTCTTTTGAGAGTTTTTCTTGTGCTTATTACTGTACATTTGGCTTTTATTATTATAACTAGTTTCAAGGCTATTGAAACTAGGATTAGGCCCTTCCAAGTCATGAATTGGAATTCAAGCCTAGGTTTGGCTTGAGGGAAAGTTGTTGGTGAGCTTAAGTGAGAAAACTAACTTTGGGTTTTAACTTGTGAGCCTGAAAAACAAGTTGGCTGTAATCTTGGTGATTATAGTGAAAATATCCAAGGAGAAGCTTGGGAAGTAGATGTAGGTGCTTGAAGTACACCGAACCACTATACATCTTTGTATTAATGATTGCTTGCTCTTTCTTATTACTTACTCATATTTATTCTGCTGCATATCATTATTGAGCACAATCACATTGTTACACAAGTACTTTAGTTCAGCATATACTTGTTTAAGTTTAAAATTTTAAGAAATCCAATTCACCCCTCTCTTGGATTGCTACACTAGGCAACAAGTGGTATCAGAGCTTGGTACTCAGTGTTTAGGTCTAACGATCTTGAGTCAAAGATCTAATGGCAGCCCAAATTGGTGTTGATATTGTTGAGGGTCAAGCTTCAAACAAAATCATCTTTCAAACTAAAAGGAGTAGTGTTTACAACTAGACCCTTAGAATTACTTCATATGGACTTCTTTGGACCTACTAGAATAACTAGTTTGGGAGGCAAGAAGTATGGTCTAGTAATTGTAGATGACTTCTCTCGTTTTACATGGATGATATTTTTAGCTAACAAAGATGAAACATTTTTGCATTCATTAAATTTTACAAGTTTCAAATGAAAAAGGTATTTCAATTATCTCTTTACGTAGTGATTGATGAGGCACGGGATCGGGGTAGGATCGTCGACGAGCCTAGAAGTCATCGAGATTAGTTTTTTTTTTGTATTTTTTTGTAAAGGAGTGGTGAAGAAAATAATGGGGATGAAAGACAGGGATCTAGATCTCATGGACTTTGGGATTCGCACTATCGAAGAGACCTCTCACCTCTAGGGCATCTCACCTGCCTCACTAATGGAGCCATTAGGATGAATCTCAAAGGACATGAGGGTGGTAAGGAAGATGGAATCAAGGAAGGGGATAACTAGACATGACTTTACATCATGTCTTGGGGTTGGGCCTCACACCCTCTCCTCACGGAGTAAAAGAAGAGTCACTCTTCTCTAAAAAAACTTTCATTCATTACTAGCTTTTTTTTACAAAAGATTAGGAGCCTATTTATAGCCTTCTAAGCCCCATTTGAAATTCAAATTTAACATAGAAAGAGGGAGAAAGATAGCTACAAATTTGAATTTCAAGTTTCATGAAAAGTGGTAGTAAAATGCATGGGTGCCAAGTGTCTCCTTGTGGTTGCCAAGTATCCAAATCTGAAAATCTGCATGCATGGGTGCCACTTGGCATTCATGTGGGCATTCATAAGTCATCATGTGTTAGGCACCACTTGCAATTCATGTGGGCATTCTTGTGTAGAGGATGAAATGATCTTCAAATCTAAATTTATTTGCATCAAAATTCATACTGCACCGTGATTCATGCTACTTCGGGATCCGTGCTACTCCAAGATCCGTGCTACTTCGGGATTCATGCAAGTCGATGTCCCCATCATTCCCTTAAGGTGGAAAGAACTTGACTTCGTCGAGTCAGGGTCAGTAGGGACTTTGGTGGAACCGAATCCATTCAGAAAGAAGCTTTGCTCTGAGATCTGTGCAACTTTGAAATCTGTGCAGTACTGCTTCTTGTGTCAAAATCTATGCAGCTCTGAGATCAATGCTTCACCATCTTGGGACTGCTTTAAGATCCATGTAGGTTTTGAAATGTATGCTGCTTTGAAATCTACACAACTTTGAATCTTGTGCAAGACTGAAGTCGGCAACAGGAACCAGGCAATGCTTTCACGTTCGTGCGCATCGCCTTCCTTCTCCATGGACCAAAAATAGGGAACAGGGGAGGTCTTCGAAGGGTTCACCAGCATCAGTGTTGGGAGAAGATGGTGGCGGGGTCGAGACGGTAGCCGATAGAGTCAGTGGTGGCTGGCGATAGCAGCCGGGAGGAGTTTCGGTGGGACGGGCATCGCGCAGATCTCGGTACAGAGGAAAAGATGGCCAGTTTGCTCGGGGAAAATACCGATGGAGGGGCTGAAGATGGTCTCAGCCGATGCTAATGGAGTCGCATGGGGGTCTTTCGGTAGGATTGGGAGTTAGCCGAAAGTAGGGAGTGGGCGTCACGGGGAGATGAAGCCTTCATGGAAGGCAGCAGGCGGAAGACGGACTCAAATGGAGGTGTTTCATCAGTGTCAGCTCTGGGCGAAGATGGTGGACAGACGGGTCGAAGGTTGGGCGGAGGCTTGGTAGCAGGGAATTGGGCGAGTCAGTGGAGGTCGACTTGGCTGTGGGCGACTCCGGGCGGAGGGAGGAGAGCAGTCTTCATGGGCGAAGGCGGAGTTTGATGGTTGGGAGTCGACACGCTCAGAAGAAGCAGGCGGATCTCGATGGAAAGCAGTACATTGTGGCAGAGAGGTGGAGGAGAGCATCGAGGATGACGAGCATGCCAATGGAATCGGGAGGATCCATGCGGTCGGCTTTGAGTGATGCAGTGGTGATGAGATTGGGGATGGAGGCCAGCGGTTATGGAGACTTCATGAGCGGAGAGGTGGAAGAAGATGACAGGAATAGCTAGAGATAAGTATGGCATAAGTGTAGAATTAAATGGGAATAACGAGGATAAGTGGAATAAGATGGGATAAAAAAAATAATGGATACCCTAAATTTTTGGGCTTTGATACCAAAATTGATGAGGCACGGGATTGGGGTAGGATCGTCGGCGAGCCTAGATGTCACCGAGATTAGGATTTTTTTTTATATCTTTTTGTAAAGGAGTGGTAAAGGAAATAATGGGAATGAAAGACAAGGATCTGGATCTCTTGGACTTTGGGACTCACACTATTAAAGAGACCTCTCACCTCTACGGCATCTCACCCACCTCACTAATGGAGCCATTAGGATGAATCTCAAAGGACATGAGGGTGGTAAGGAAGATGGAATCAAGGAAGGGGATATCTAGACATGACCTCACATCATGCCCTTGGGTTAGGCCTCACACCCTCTCCTCACGAAGCAAAAGAAGAGTCACTCTTCTCTAAAAAACTTTCATTCATCACTAGCTTTTTTTTAGAAAGAGATTAGGGCCTATTTATAGCCTTCTAAGTCGCATTTGAAATTTAAGTTTTATATGGAAAGAGGGGGAAAGGTAGCTACAAATTTAAATTTCAAGTTTCGTGAAAGGGAATGGCAAAATGCATGGGTGCTAAGTGTCTCCTTGTGGTTGCCAAGTATCCAAATATGAAAATATGCATGCATGGATGCCACTTGGCATTCATATGGGTATTCATGAGTCATCATGTGTTAGGCACCACTTGGCATTCATGTTGGCATTCTTGTGTGGAGGATGAAATGATCTTCAAATCTAAATTTATTTTCATCAAAATTCATACTACATCGTGATTCATGCTGTTTGAGATCCATGCTGCTCCAAGATTTGTGCTACTCCAGGATTCATGCAAGTCAATGTCCCCATCAATGATCATGGTACTAAGTTTGAAAATCATGATTTTAAAATATTTTGCAATGAAAATGATATTCATTATAACTTCTCTGCACCTAGGACACCTCAACAAAATGGGATAGTAGAAAGAAAGAATATGACTCTAGAAGAAATGGCATGCACAATGCTTTGTGAAAATGATTTACCCAGATATTTTTAGGCGGAAGCCATAAATACTACATGCTATATTTTGAATCATATTTTAATCAACCAATTTTGAAGAAAATACCTTATAAGCTTTGAAAAGGTAGAAAACCAACTATTAAGTATTTTCATATTTTTGGATGCCATTGTTTCATTCTAAATAATGGCAAAAATAATTGAAGTAAACTTGATACCAAGTTAGATGAGGGTATCTTCTTAGGATACTCTACTTCTAGTAAGGTATACAGGATCTTCAACAGAAGAACACTTCTTGTTGAAGAGCCCATCCATGTTGTCTTTGATGAGACTACCAAAAAATCTTCTAGAAAAGAAGATGTTCTTGATGATGAACAGGTATCCAAAAGATTGGAAAAATGACCATCAGTAAAGAACCTTCCAAGGATCAAGAAGGTGATCAGGACAATGAAGAAGAACAAGTACAAGAAGTTGGAGCTTCATCAACGCCCAAATCATTACCTAAAGAATGGAGGTATGCCCATGGATACCCTAAAGAATTTATTATTTATGATCCATCGAAAGAGGTAAGTACCCATTCCTCTTTAAGAAATATTTATGATTATTTAGCTTTTGTATCACAAGTAGAACCAAGATCTTTTGAAGAAGCTGAAAAAGATTCAAATTGGATTAATGCTATACAAGATGAATTAAATCAATTCAAAAGAAATAAAGTTTGGATCTTAGTTGAAAGACCTTCTAATGTTTCAATAATAGAAACAAAATCAGTTTTCAGAAATAAACTTGATGAAAATTGAATAGTAACAAGAAATAAAGCTAGATTGGTAGTAAAAGGTTATAATCAAGAAGAAGGTATTGATTTTAATGAAATATTTGCTCCTATTGCTAGATTAGAAGCAGTTAGATTATTACTTACTTTTGCTTGTTATATAGATTTTAAATTATTTTAAATGGATATCAAAAGTATCTTTTTAAATAGTTTTATTGAAGAAGAAGTGTATGTTGAACAGCCCCCAGGTTTTGAAAATTATGAATGTCCTAATCATGTTTTTAAACTTCACAAGGCTTTGTATGGTTTAAAATAAGCTCCAAGAGCTTGGTATGATAGATTAAGTAAATATCTTCGTGAAAATAATTTTTCTAAAGGTAATGTTGACACTACATTATTTTTAAAAAGAAAAATGATGATCTCTTAGTAGTACAAGTTTATATTGATGATATCATTTTCGGTACTACTAATGAAACACTTTATCTATAGTTGCCAAGCTTATGCAGGGAGGGTTCGAGATGAGCATGATAGGAGAGTTAAACTTCTTTCCCGGACTCCAGATCAAGCAAACTAAAAAAGGATCTTCATTAACCAAGCTAAGTACACAAAGAAAATCTTAAAGAAATTTGGGATGGAGACAACCAAGCCTTTAGGTACACCTTTGAGTCCTTCTTGCAAACTTGATAAAGTTGAATCAGGTAAAAATGTTGATCAAAAATTGTATAGAGATATCATTGGTTCATTGTTATACTTAATTGCAAGTAGGCCAGATATTATGTTCAGTGTATGTATGTGTGCTAGATATCAGTCTACTCCTAAAGAATCTTATTTATTGGCTGTTAAGTGCATACTTAGATATTTGTCTGGCATAATTGATATTGGACTGTGGAACTCTAGAGATTCATCAATTGAATTAATTGCTTATTTAGATGCTGACTTTACCGGATGTAAACTAGATAGAAAAAGTACTAGTGGTACTTGTCAATTTCTTGGAGTTAATTTGATTTTATGGTTTAGCAAGAAACAAAATTCAGGTACTCTATCTATGGCGGAAGCCAAATATATAGCAGCTGAAAGTTGTTATGCTCAAATCTTATGGATCAAACAACTCAAAGATTTTGGCATTAAGTTAAATAAAACTTTCATAAGATGTGATAACATAAGTACACTTAATTTAACTAAAAATCCAGTTCAACATTCAAAAAGTAAACATATTGAAATAAGACATCATTTCATAAGAGATCATGTACAAAATGGTGATGTAATGCTTGATTTTGTGTGTACTAATAGACAATTAGCAGATATTTTCACTAAACCCCTTAGCAAAGATAGGTTTTGCATGATCAGAAGAAAATCAGGCATCATTAACCCCTTTGATTGAAAACCATTCAAATTCCATGTTGAATTCTTTCAAATGCTCAAAATCCTCTTAAATATCATCTTTTATAAACCCTATACCCCCCTTGATTTTTGTAAATTTATTAAAATTTATTCTGAATTTTTTTCCTGATGTTGACCAAGTGTCGACACCTGAAAATTTTCCAAGTGTTGACTCACCGAAGTGTCGATGCTTGGGCAAATTCCAAGTGTCGACTCATGAATGATTCGATAGTATTACTAGGGCATCCAAACCTTTATTTTTTTCATTCTTTTTTCCACTCTCCCCTCTCCATTGTGGTCCCCAACTCTTCCAATCTCCCACAAAGAGTGCTCTTCCGATCCTAACCTTCCATTTTTGGCAAATCCCTCTTCCTTCCCTTCGTTTAGTCCAGCTTTCCCTCTTTTCTGACAAGTTTTTTATCCAATTTTCTCTCTTTTCAATCCATTTTCCCTTGCCTTTGGCCCATTCATCCTTCTGGTCCACCCCTAACCATGTTAGAGAGCATGGGTCCTAGGAAGTAGGTTGCCTTCTGTAAGAAGCGAACCCACATTGAGAGAGGTGAGGTGAGCTCGGGCGAGAGGAGATCCAAGGCCCATCATGACCCAGTTGAGCATCATGAGCAGCTAGAGGATCAATAGGCAGTGGTCAATTCACCCCCTCGATAGTTATCCCCCATATGGAGAGAGTTGCAGGAAAAGTGATCACGTGCGAGAGGAGGATTGACCTATAGTTATGGGATTCGAAGGGGTTTATCATAAGAAATTTACTGAGGGTAGCTGGCCTAGTCCCCTTCTGTACGATAAGGGAGAGGTATTACCCACATCTGATGTGTGAGTTCTATGGAAGTTTGGCTACAGATGACATCAGGTGGATGGCACAAGTTAGAGGAGTTGTTATTTCAATTACACTAGAGACTATCAGCAGAGTATGGGAGATTCCAGCAGAGTATGGGAGATTCCCCTTCGAGGTTTGATAGTGAACTGGGTAGGAGATAGGGAGGTTGCATTCAGGTGTATGCTGGTGATGTGGCAACATCCACTCATGCAGAGCCCAGAACGGCCATGACGATAAGAGACCCACCTCTTGGATGAGGTGGTTTGATGAGGACCCAAGGCAGGCCCCCCCATCTGAGGTCAAGCTCCCAACCGAGGCTGGGCTCATTGGGCGAGCCCCCTGTCCGAGGTCAAGCTCCTAGCTGACACTACAAAAAAAGTCATATACACCCATGCTTTTTAGACATGTAAAATATATACATAAGTAAAGTTCAAATTCTTAAAAAAATGTTATATATATCCATGTTTGGTAAACGTGAAAATTCTATAATCAATTTGTAACTTACGTTTCAACTATTAAACATGAGTAAATCAAATATAATAGATAATGTTGGTATGCCAAGAAAAGAGTGTCCAAAAAAATTAATACTGATCCTAGGTATGGAGATATTCCAAACTCGGATCCAATTAACTTTAACATAAATGGATCGGATCTTGATATTTAATATCCAAACCCGAGACCTGACTAAAACTATAATATAATATATATTTAAATAATATAATATAATATAATGTAATGTAATATAATATGACATATTTTATAATTTATTATAATATGTTATTTTATATTTTATATTTTAAATATTAAATATGTAATTACACTATATTATAATTATACTATACTTACAAAGTCACTCCCACTAACAAGTATAATAAAAGAATTCAATATGTCCATATTTTTAACAACGGGTCATTCAGGTTGGATCGGGTTCATAAATAATCTCGTTCTATATATTCTAAAAAGTTTGGATATAAATATAATCTAAATAAAATATAGACAACTATATTTTAATTATTAAATAGCTAACTATTATTAACCATAAAATAGATAACAAGTAATATTTTTTTAAATTAAATTAAGATATAAAAATAATTATAACTCTATCTCCATGTTGAAAATAAGTTCCATACAAGTTTTAACTTATAATTTAAAGGTCCAAATAGATATAATTTAGACAACTATATTTTAATTATAAAATATACACAACTATATTTTAATTATAAATATAGACAACTATATTTTAATTATTAAATAGCTAACTATTATTAACCATAAAATAGATAACTTTATTTTAATTATTAAAATATATTTAAAGGTCCATAAAATATAGACAATAATATTTTAATTATTAAATGGCTAACTATTATTAACCATAAAATAGATAACAAGTAATATTTTTTTAAATTAAATTAGATATAAAAATAATTATAACTCTATCTCCATGTTGAAAATAAGTTCCATACAAGTTTTAACTTATAATTTAAAGATCCAAATAGATATAATTTTAACATTATTAGTATGTTCGAATCAGGTTGGGTCGGGTCGGGTCGGGTCCAAATTCAGTAAACCTAGACCCAACCCAATAATGGAACGGGTCTAATTCTAAGACCTAACTTGGATCCACGGGTCCATAAAAATGGGTTGGATCGGGTCTGTTGCACAGGTGGCTACCCAAGAGGGGGGTGAATTGGAACTTTAAAAAATTTAAAGCAGATTAATGTGCACTTAAAATCCACTTTTAAAAGTGTTGTGTGTTGTGATTAAAAATTAAATGCAGGAGCTAAAAGAAATCAAAGAATTACAATACAGACACACAAGATTTATAGTGGTTCGGAGCAACCTAGCTCCTACGTCCATTATCCAAGATACCACTTGGGATTTTTACTATATTCACACCCTAATACAGTAGGATTATTTTACAGGATCACAATCCAAAACCTCTACACTTTGGTTTTAACGGGATTACCAAAGAAAACCCAACACCCTTTGGTTTTGAATAGGCTCACCAAAGAACCTAACTTGGTTTTACTAGGATCACCAAGAACCCAACACTTGGTTTTTATCAAGGCTCACCAAAAACCTATTTGATTTTTCAACCGGGCTCACCAATAACCTAACAATTCAATAAAATGAATTGAAATAAATACAACAAAAATGACAAACTCAATTTATCGGATAGTTGCCGGTGCAGCTTTATAGAAGTCTACTTGACTTGCACTTGAATGAGCTTTAATTGCTTCAGTGGCTTCTTCTAAAATTGCTTCAAGCTTTAGATCAGAGTTGGTGGAGACTTGAAGGCTTGCTTGAATGTTCTTGTGCTTTCTTTCTTGTTGGTAGGTAGGATATTCAATGTAGCTCTCAAAACTTTTAAGAATTCTCTAATTATCTATATTAAGAAAGTTCAAATCCTTCAAATATAAGGTCTTCCATCACTTTAAGGCAATTTTAGCCATTGTAGACCATTGGGAAGTGGTTTTTGACCGTTGGAGCACCTTTTGGCATTCAAAAATAAATTCTGGGACTAGCCATTGGATACCTGAAAGTGATGTTCGAGTCGACTCGGATTTCTTCGAGTCGGCTCAGATCCTTCGAGTCGATAGGTCGAGTCGCCAAATCTTCAGTGCAGTCGGCTCTTTGTCTCAGGATGCAAAACTTCACTTTGGACGAGTCGGCTCTTTATGGCTCGGGTCGGCTCGAACTTATATCTTTGAAAAACTTGAACTCGAGAAGTCGTTTCTTTTGACCATTGGTCGGCTCTTCTTCTTAGGTTCTGAAATCATCACTCTAGAAGAGTCGGCTCGATGCAGTTCGGGTTGGCTCGCTTTCTCAGGTCTTCAAAATTATTTCTGGCAGAGTCGGCTCTTTCTGGCTTGGGTCGGCTCACCTAGCTGTTCTCAAAAATTTTCAAAAACTAGACTCTGGAGGAGTCAGCTCGGACATATTCCAATCAACTCGGATTCACTGGAGTCAGCTCGGTTACCTTCGAGTCGGCTCGAATTGCTATGAACCAGAATCCTTGCTGTGTGCCAGTAGGTGGAGTTAGCTCTTCAACGTGCTGGGTCGGCTCGAGTATTTTTCTTCAGGATTTTTATAATTGGACTCAAAGAAAAACTCTTACCAACTCTCTTACATTTTTCAAGCATACCAACTCAGAATAATTTTAAGGCACACATACACAGAAGTAACCCTTTTTACATAATTTTTTTTAGCTTTTTCATTGGGTTCTTCTTTACAGAAACACATTACAACACAACTCAAACAAGAAACAAAAGTGTAGAAGTTGAAGTTTGAACAATTAACTCATCCTATAAAAACTTGTAAAATACTTGAAGAGTTGTTAGAAATAAATGTACATGCTCTAATGTTTGGTTATCATCAAAATCACTTATGGGATCAACAATCTCCCCCTTTTTGATGATGACAAAATACTGGGCATGAAGAATTCTTTACGCTTTACATGTACAAAAGTGTTTGAAAGTTAAATATTCACATGTATCAGAGCTAATTAAATTTGTAAATAAGTATCAGAGCTTAAAAGATGATATCATTGTATATCATCAAGGTATTAACTTTTCATGCTTCATAATATTATGATTAGCACAAAACATGGAGTATCAGAATTTAAGAAAAATGATAGAATTAAGATAAATTTGTAGAGCAATAGCAATCAGAGTAAAAGCATTCAAGAGAATCTCTCCCTTTCTCTAGGTTTTAAAGTAATTAAACAACAGTTAGATCCAGTTGAATACAGTCACTTTTGTGCTCTTTTATGCACCCCCTTTTTCATTCTTTTTATGCACTTTAAGAATAATTGGTAAGAAACTCAACATAAATAAGAATTTTCATGACAACACATTTCTCGAACATATTTCTCCCCCTTTTTTGTTAATCAATCAAAAAGGTGATTTCAAATAAAGCTCAGATTTTGAAATAGATTGAGAAAGTCTTTAATATTTGTTTGAGATAATTTCACTTTCTCAAATTAGAAATTCTAATTAAAAAACTCATCACAGTTGTATCAAAGCATTGTATCAGATAGTACATGATAACAAAGAAAATTACTAAAAGATCTTTCATTTCACTGAGAATATTACGATACAAAGTGAGAAGAAAAGTGCATTCATATTGTAAAAGATAAAAAAGTAGAGCATTAACAAAGTCAGAAGTACAACCAAAAGAATAGACAATTAATCTATTCTTCTTCTTCTCCACTAGAAGAAGAGGAGCCTACCTCTATAACCTTATCAAAGGTCTTAGTTTTTAGTGGTTTAAACCTTAAACCCCTGAACCTAGTTCTAACAGGGGCTCTAAAAGTTTTAGTCTTCTTGGTTTTGGGTTTTTTCTTTGTCTCAATAGTTTTAGGTAAGATTGAGGGTGGATCAGATGAAGCAACAGAGAGCAAGAGTCTCAAGTGACTCCTTGAAGATTTGTACAGGAGTATCTACAGCAGCAACTAATTCTTTATGTGTTAGCAGCAAGATACTTCTGATTTTTTCTTTGAAATCCTTCATTTCCTTTTCAATTTTCTCCTAGTGAAGCTTCTATTCAGATCTCATTTCTTGCAAGCTGTCATTAACAGAACTTCTTATTTCATCAATTATAGAATTTATGTAATCTGTTACTGAATTTGAAATAGTTTCCATCTTCTAAAATATTAGCTTCTTAAGGTCAGATGGAGTAATCATTTCACCTTTAGATCTTTCTTCAATAGCAGTAGCTTCATCATCTTCTGAATAAGTTGCAGCAACCTAACTAGACACTTTCTTTATCCATATTCCTTCTTGTTGTTTGTAACCCATTCTTTTCAGTGAATTGAAGGAATAAGTGTCAAATTGATGTAGTGGCTTGCCTATTTCATTGGTTAAGTTAACTCCAGCTTCTTCAAATAGTAGAGTGAAGACCATACCGTAAGGTAGGCAGGATTTAACTTTCCTAGCTGCTTTAGTCATTTGAATCATCATTATGTAGGAAAGGTTGAGAGGCTTTTCTTCTATCAAATGTCCCATAAAAGTCATGTATTTCTCGCTGACCCAGTCAAGGTGACCAGTTCTGGGAAGAAATATTCTACTGATCATATTATGAAGAAGCCTTATTTCCTTCGATAGTAAGTTGGCCTGAACATGCTGAACGGAGCTCATGTTTTCTTTCTCCGAAATGGGCTTTAGAGTATGTTCTTTGTCCGGTAGAGTAAGCTTAGTGGTGCCGTCCATTGGCATTTGTAGCAAGTTGCTCAACTTCTCTTCATCCACGATGATTTTGATTCCCTTAATAGTTGATTCCAAGTGAAATTCTTGAAGAACTATATTATCGTAGAAGATTCATACAAGTGAGGGGTAGGTTAAAATGTCCAAAGAACAGAAATGCTTCCAACCTTAGTTGTCTATCCATCTTCCGATATTCATGTTCATTTCTTCTAGGAAGGAGAAATCTATTCTTCTTCTGCAAGTGATAGGCCGATTGGCCATTAAGACATTCTATTCGGGAGGAGAAGGATTTTCTTCTTGTTGTTGCACAAGAGTAGACCTTTTCCTCTTTTCTCCTTTTCCTTTTGCATCTTCTCTGCATGCGCTTGATTCACCTACTTGAAGAATCTTCCATGCAGATCTTTGAGAATCCATTGCAGTGGAGTTTAAGAAATCAAGGTTCTAGGGAATGATTTTTGAGAAATTGGTAAAGTTTTCGAGTGGAGTAGAGTGTGTTTGAAATAAAATGGAAGGAGTGAAGTACAGGAAAATACAGCTCGGAACTACTTAAATAGTAATTTCCTGACTTTCGAGTCGACTCGCCCAACCCTAGAAATATCCAAGTCAGCTCGACTAGAGCAAACTCAAAAAAATCAGAATATCGAGTCGGCTAGGCAAGACAACAGGTTGACCTAGTCGGCTCGACCAGAGCAAGAGTAGAAAACTCAAAAAATTTCAAGGAAAGTTGTTCAAAAAATCATGGATAATTATAGGAGGTTTTCTAGATAATTCATCATTAATCTAAAAGGAAATTAGGTTAAAGAAATTTAGAAAGGATTACAAAGCCCTAATTCTCCTTTAAGCAATTCAAATCTATCATGATTTAGTGGCTTAGTAAAAATGTTAGCTAATTATGTTTCAGTTGGGATAAATTCTAGTTCTATATCACCATTCAAAGCATGGTCTCTAATAAAATGGTGTCTAATTTCTATGTGCTTAGTCCTTGAATGTTGAATATGATTTTGGTTAAATTTATAGCACTTGTGTTATCACACTTGATAGGAATTTTATATAGTGTAACACCAAAGTCTTCTAGTTATTGTTTAATCCATAACACTTGTGTACAACAACTCCCTACAGCAACATACTCTATCTCAGTAGTAGAAAGTGCTACCGAGTTTTGTTTCTTACAGTGCCATGAGATTAAATTCAACCCTAGAAATTGATATGTGCTGCTAGTGCTTTTTCTATCAACTTTACAACCAGCATAATCAGCATCAGAAAATCCAACTAAATCCAAAGATGATTCTTTTGAAAACTAAAGACCTAGATTACTTGTACCTTTCAAATATCTTAATATTCTTTTAACAGCAAGCATATATGTTTCTTTAGGATTACATTGAAATCTAGCATATACATATACACTATACAAGATATCTGGTCTACTTGCAGTTAAATATAATAAGGATCCGATCATACCTCTATATAGCTTTTGGTCAACATTGGATCCGTTTTCATCTTTGTCTAATTTGCAAGATGGGCTCATGGGTGTGCTCATTTGTTTACTCGTCTCCATACCAAACCTTTTAATTATTTTCTTGGTATATTTGGCTTGGTTGATGAAGATCCCTTCCTTTGTTTGCTTTACTTGAAGTTTGAGGAAGTAATTAAGTTCACCCATTCGGCTCATTTCAAATTCTCCCTGCATAAACTTAACAAATTCTTCACAAAAACTTTCATTAGTTGCACCAAAAATAATATCGTCAACATAAATTTATACAACTAGTATATCATTATTTTTCGTTTTGATGAAAAGGGTTTTATCAACATTTCCACTTGAAAAATCATTTTCAATCAAGAAGGAGCTAAGTCTATCATACCAGGCTCTAGGGGCTTGTTTCAAACCATATAAAGCTTTATTGAGTTTAAACACATGGTTTGGAAAAACATGATTTTCAAAACCCGGTGGTTGTTCTACAAAAACTTGTTCAGAGATAAACCTGTTTAAAAATATACTTTTTACATCCATTTGAAAAAGTTTAAGATTCATGTAGCAAGCAAATGCAAAAAGTAATATAATGGCTTCTAGTCTTGCTATGGATGCATTAGTTTCATCAAAATCAATACCATCTTCTTGACTATGTCCCTTAGCCACTAATTTAGCTTTGTTTCTAATGACATTTCCTTGTTCATCTAGTTTATTCCCATAGACCCATTTGGTTCCTATAATTAGGTGGTCTTTAGGTCTATCAACTAATGTCCAAACCTTATTTCTTTCAAACTGGTTCAATTCATCATGCATAGCCATCATCCAGTTTGGGTCACTTTCAGCTTCTTCTAAAGTATGAGGCTCTAACTGTGATACAAAGACTAGGTAGTTATGTACAATCCTATGTGCAGACCTAGTCCTAATACCTTGTGAAAAATCACCAATAATTAATTCTTTAGGATGGGAAGTAGCGTATCTCCATTCAGTTGGTAGATCGGTGTGATCCTTCTTACCGTTTCTTCTTCTTCAATTGGTTTTTCTTAAATACTCATGTCTTCCATCTCTTTTTGAATAGTACTTGCATCATTGTTAATACACTCATCTTTTCCAAATGAAGAGAATCAGGACAAAGGTGAGAAAGAAGATGACACTCAAGTGCATCATGATCTACCTAAGGAGTGGAGGTATGCTCATGGACACCCTGAGGAATTAATCCTAGGTGATCCATCTAAAGGGGTAAGAACTAGAGCTTCTATTAGAAATGAATGTGATTACATAGCTTTTGTATCTCAAATAGAACCTAAATATTTTGAAGAAGCTGAAAAAGACTCTAATTAGATCAATGCTATGCAAGAAGAACTCATATAATTTGATAGAAATAATGTTTGGACACTTGTAGAAAGACCATCTAATGTTTCTATTATTGGCACTAAATGGGTATTTAGGAATAAATTAGATGAAATTGGTGTTGTAATTAGAAATAAAGCTAGGCTAGTTACTGAAGGCTACAATCAAGAGGAAGGGATTGACTTTGACGAAATTTTTGCTCCTGTTGCTAGACTTGAAGCAATTAGACTATTGTTAGCTTTTGCATGTTTCATGAACTTCAAATTATTTCAAATGGATGTTAAAAGTGCTTGTCTAAATGGTTTTATAAATGAAAAGGTTTTTGTTGAACAACCACTTGGTTTTGAAAATCATGCACATCCTGATTATGTTTTCAAATTGCACAAAACACTTTATGGATTAAAGTAAGCACCTAGAGCATGGTATGAAAGGTTAAACAAATTCCTTATTGAGAATGAGTTTTCTAGAGGAAATGTTGATAAAACTCTATTTTTGAAAAGAAAAGAAAATGATTTATTAGTACTACAAATATATGTTGATGACATTATTTTCGGTGCTACTAATGAAATTCTTTGTAAAGAGTTTGCTAAGTTAATGCAGGGTGAGTTCGAGATGAGCATGATAGGAGAACTCAACTTTTTTCTCGGACTCCAGGTCAAGCAAACTTCATATGGTATCTTCACTAACCAAACTAAGTACACAAGAGAAATTATCAAAAAGTTTGGGATGGAGACTACTAAGCCAATAGGTACGCCTATGAGCCCCTCATGTAAATTAGATAAAGATGAAAATGGTAAATCTATAGATCAGAAACTATATAGAGGCATGATAGATTCTTTACTGTATCTTACTGCTAGTAGAACAGATATTATGTTCAGTGTTTGCATGTGTGCTAGATATCAGTCTGAACCAAAAAAATCACATCTTATGGCTGTTAAACACATTTTTAGATATCTGTCTGGTATTATTGGCATTGGTTTGTGGTATGCTAAAAATTCTTCTGCTGAATTGATTGGATATTCTGATGCAGACTTTGCTGGTTGTACGTTTGATAGAAAGAGTACTAGTGGAACTTGCCAATTTCTTGGGGTTAACTTAATCTCATGGTTTAGCAAGAAACAAACTTCAGTTGCACTATCCACAGTTGAGGCTGAGTATATTGTAGCAGGAAGTTGTTGTGCTCAAGTCTTGTGGATTAAGCAACAACTTAAAGACTTTGGAATCAAGTTGGCTAGAACTCCTATCAAATGTGATAATACAAGTGCTATTTGCTTGACTAAAAATCCTATTCAACACTCTAGGAACAAGCACATTGAAATTAGGCATCAGTTTATTAGAGATCATGTTGAGAACAATGATATTTTGCTTGAATTCATATGTACTGAATTTCAATTAGCTGATATTTTAACTAAACCTCTCTTGGAAGATCGATTCTGTATGATTAGAAGAGAGCTCGGGATCATCAATCCCTTTGACTAAATCTTTTCTCCAAATTTGACTCAAATTAGATCTATTCTTATATTTTTTATATAAATTGTGATTAATCACTGTTGATTTGACCCCAAATACATGTTGCCAAAATTGATTTTGATCACTCTACGAAATTCTAAATTTTTTAATTTTTAAGTTGATGTATCGACACATCATGTGTCGACTCCAAAATGTGTCGACACATGCATGAGTCAACACATACCCGATGGAAAACTGAGATTTCAAGGGTTTTCAAATCATTTTTTCCATAATTTTTTTCTCCTCCGAGCCGACACCTTGATTCCAGGTATCCATCTCCTTCATCCTCTCATTTCCATGTGTTTACCCGCCATTCTCTCGGATTTGAAGGTTTTGTGCTCATGTTTGATTGGAATCCCTTCTAGGTTTTAGCTTTTAAACTCTAGAAACCTCTTCTTTCCTCCAAAAACCTTGCCCAAACCTTGATTGTTGACAATGGGTCCTCGCAAACAAGTTGTTCGCCGACCACGGCAGTCACAGCATGAAGAAGAGCAGAGAATGAAGGCACAACATGAGTCTAGGGCTCCGGATCCGCCAGCACGATAGTTGTTTGCACCTTCTAGTCAGATAAGCTCCAAGACGGTAGTTGGAGGATGCTGAGTGGACTTCTCTTTCTTAGACCAGCAGCATTTTCGGATAGGAGAGTGGATCCGACAGGCTGGCTTGGCATCTATCTTTCACTCAACGAGAGATATTATCCCGTGCTGATGAGAGAGTTCTACGGATCACTTGCCCGTGGATCAGATGGCTGGATTACTCAGGTCAGGGGACGAGATATTCCCATTTCAGCTGAGATTCTGAGCAGAGTATGGGATATACCCATGACTGGATAGTTATGGACAATCTATTGGACAGAGTTAGTGGGCTCTGATGCATTTTTGAGTCTGATACTTTACCTGAGGGAGCCACTATTCCTGCTTCAAGGCTGTCAGCGGAGATGAGACTGCTACATCGCATTTTTGCCCGGATTCTTCTGCCGAAGACCGGTCGATTTGGTTACATTGCCGAGCGAGAGCTACTCGTGATGGTCTCCTTGATCCAGCGGATGCCGGTTTGTCTTCCAGTTCTAATGATCCATCAGATTACTGAGGCAGCGTCTAGCCAGCGGCTCTGCTTGCCGTATGGCATGGGTTCGATAGTATTGTTCAGAGAGTATGGAGTCAGCTTTCAGGATGAGTCCTATTGTACCTTGATCCATACCGATGTCTATGATATCAGGTCATTGCATCGCATGGGCTATCACTTAGTTCGAGGCCAGTGGACATGCAGGACATCAGGACAGGCCGAGGATGCAGCTGACATTGATGAGGACGGAGCAGATTCTATCAGGTGAGGCTGGACCGAGCGAGACACAGCCTGAGATGGAAGCACAGCCAGCTCAGTCAGGTCCTTCTACTTCTGCCCAGCCACAGCCATAACCAGAGCAGACGGAGACTAACGATATTTCAGATACTCTAGAGGACAGAGTCAGACGCATAGAGATAGATGTTTTCATCATGAAACAGTGTCTAGACATTTTTATTGTTGAGACGAGAGAGAGCCACAGAGATCTCAGTGATGGTATTTCGGCTATTTTCTCAGCACTATCCAGATCTTCTACAAGTACTCCTACTGCAGACATGCTCCTGCTACTGTTGATGTACCTACTCCAGCACCAGCTGATGACGTTGCTGATATTGCTACTGGTGCTGAGACTACTATTGGAGTTGGAGATATTGATGGAGATGAGGTGACTGACTCCGACCAGTTTGATATTGATGATCTACTATCTGAGCCAGTTGTGGAGGTGACGGATGACATAGCTACGAGACCTGTTAACCCATCCTTCTCACCTACACCGATACCTAATCCATCCTCTCCTTCCAGATCGATTGATCAGACTTCAGTTCCTATTCCTATTCCTATTCTTAGTCCTGTTGTTGATTTACCTGCTGTTGATTCTCCCACTATTGATTCTCCTGATATTGATACACCTATCATTCAGACACCCATACTTGATATATCTATTGTACACACATCGATACCTTCCACAACTGATACTGTTATTTTTGATACGCCTGTATCATCAGCTGTTACACCTACTTTTGATAGTCCTACTCTTCATACTTCCTCAGTCATTCAAGAGCTTGGATTTTATACACCCGGCTTTCAGCATCTTGACTCCAGTCCCACTTTTGATCGTACTCCTGCTCCAGCTGTTGCTGAGATGGTTCGTCCGATTATTTCAGTTCCTACAGAGGATGTAGCTTCTACCTCTACTACTTCTGCCAGAGGACGGATCTATACTCGTCACAAAGGACATGGACACCGTACCCCTTCTCAATCGACCAGGACCAGACTTTGAGATCTTCAACCTCGATGGCCGCGAGCTCATCCTCTTCTGATACCGGACCGATCGAGATCGGTTCAATCTTTGATGGCTTGATGGATGAGGATTAGGACATTATTGTATTTCTAGATAGTCTTATATTTTCAGATAGTTTACTTTCATGTCTACATGTATTTTTATAGTTGTTGCACACTTGATGTACTAGTTCCTAATTTTTATGGAAAAATTTTTGGCTACTCTTTCCTATATCCTTGATGACCATGAATGCTATATCTTGAATTGTTTGCATGGATATGCTTCCTATAGGAAATATTCTGAAAATAACTGTATTCTCTCTATCTACCTTTATAATGATAACAAAAAGGGGGAGTAGTAAGTATAAGTAAAGGTTAAGTATAAATGTTGTTCTCCAAACTAAAGGGGGAGTAAGTATCTTTTAAAGTTGATTTTTTGAAAAACCTAAATTCTTTGAAAGGGGGAGCTTCATATTTTCTCTTGTCAACATAAAGTTGATTTTCAATTCCCTCCTTCAATGTTTTTGAAAAGATTCTCACAAATTTTGTTATAAGTCATTAATTCAGGGGGAGCTTTGTTAATTGCTGAAACTTTCATTGTAAGAGTATCATGATACATGTTATCAATGCTTTTAAATAAATTTCAAAGTTCTGTCAAAGCTCTGATACTCTCTATCTTTGAAACAAGCTCAAATTCTATTACTGCATTTTGAATGATTATATCTTTAAGTTGTGATTGATATACTTAATTCTTTCAATATTGTGAATCTTGTTCAATTCTCTTAAAGCTTTACTTTTTTAAAGCAATTTATACTTAAGGGTTTTGTCATCATCAAAAAGGGGGAGATTGTTGATTCCACTAATTGATTTTGATGATAAGCAAAATAGTTAAGTATAAATTGAGGATTAATGACTTGCTTTAAGTGTGTTTTCATTTAAAAGATGCTCACAAAGTTTTGATGAAGCCCAATTGTGTTGAAGAACCAAGTTTGAATGGAATGATTGCACAAAACTAGACTTGGACACAAAGAGTTGGTTGAATGGATGACCAAGATAAATGAAGACATGTTCCTGCACAAGTTCAGTAGATTCTGCACCTTTTTGATGATGAGTCGATTCAAGGTGTCGACAAATGACTTGGTTTGTCGACACATGAAGATTGTGTGTCGACTCAAACTGGCACGCAACAAAATTTCAAATGGCACAAATGATGTGTCAACACATGCACCTTATATGTCGACTCAAAATGTCAACACATGGATCAACACATCGCCTGAGAATTTCAAGCCACAAAACTTGCAGAAGTTGAAGGAATAGTTGATGTGTCGACAGACGAACATAATATGTCGACTCAATACGTCGACTCCACTGAGAATGTGTCGACTCAGCTGATTTTTTCAGAGAATCTGAATGGAGTATTTTGAACTTGTGTCGACTCAGGAAGAACATGTGTTGACCTGATGTGTCGACACATGAAGAAGAAGTGTCGACACATGGAGTTCTGACAACAATAATGGCTAGTTTTTTCAAGCGCAAAACTCTACCAAATGCACTCCAACGGCTAATTTTTCAAGTATAACGACTAGATTTCAATTTTGGGGACTTGGGAAGGTATAAAAAGGCTTCAAATAAAATCAAGAAAATATATTATTCATTGTATTGAATATCTTTAAAGAGTTTGAAGAGAAAAGAAGAAAGAAGGGCCTTAACTCCACTTCATTCAAAGCTCAACCACTCTCAAGCAAGAAGGAAGCCTTCCAAGCATTCAAAGCTATCAAATGCATTGAACATCATTCAATCTTGGACATTCAAAAGGCTTCAACAGCAGTACTCTTTCTATCAAGTGCATTAAACACATTTTTAGATATCTGTCTGGTATTATTGGCATTGGTTTGTGGTATGCTAAAAATTCTTTTGCTGATTTGATTGGATATTCTGATGCAGACTTTGCTGGTTGTACGTTAGATAGAAAGAGTACTAGTGGAACTTGCCAATTTCTTGGGGTTAACTTAATCTCATGGTTTAGCAAGAAACAAACTTCAGTTGCACTATCCACAGTTGAGGCTGAGTATATTGTAGCAGGAAGTTGTTGTGCTCAAGTCTTGTGGATTAAGCAACAACTTAAAGACTTTGGAATCAAGTTGGCTAGAACTCCTATCAAATGTGATAATACAAGTGCTATTTGCTTGACTAAAAATCATGTTCAACACTCTAGGAACAAGCACATTGAAATTAGGCATCAGTTTATTAAAGATCATGTTGAGAACAATGATATTTTGCTAGAATTCATATGTACTGAATTTCAATTAGCTGATATTTTAACTAAACCTCTCTTGGAAGATCGATTCTGTATGATTAGAAGAGAGCTCGGGATCATCAATCCCTTTGACTAAATCTTTTCTCCAAATTTGACTCAAATTAGATCTATTCTTATCTTTTTTATATAAATTGCGATTAATCACTGTTGATTTGACCCCAAATACATGTTGCCAAAATTGATTTTGATCACTCTACGAAATTCTAAATTTTTCAATTTTTAAGTCGATGTATCGACACATCATGTGTCGACTCCAAAATGTGTCGACACATGCATGAGTCAACACAACCCGATGGAAAACTGAGATTTCAAGGGTTTTCAAACCATTTTTTCCCCAATTTTTTTCTCCTCCGAGCTGACACCTTGATTCCAGGTATCCATCTCCTTCATCCTCTCATTTCCATGTGTTTACCCGCCATTCTCTCAGATTTGAAGATTTCGTGCTCATGTTTGATTGGAATCCCTTCTAGGTTTTAGCTTTTAAACTCTAGAAACCTCTTCTTTCCTCCAAAAACCTTGCCCAAACCTTGATTGTTGACAATGGGTCCTCGCAAACAAGTTGTTCGCCGACCACGGCAGTCACAGCATGAAGAAGAGCAGAGAACGAAGGCACAACATGAGTCTAGGGCTCCGGATCCGCCAGCACGATAGTTGTTTGCACCTTCTAGTCAAATAATCTCCAAGACGGTAGTTGGAGGATGCTGAGTGGACTTCTCTTTCTTGGACCAGCAGCATTTTTGGATAGGAGAGTGGATCCGACAGGCTGGCTTGGCATCTATCTTTCACTCAACGAGAGATATTATCCCGTGCTGATGAGAGAGTTCTACGGATCACTTGACCGTGGATCAGATGGCTGGATTACTCAGGTCAGGGGACAAGATATTCCCATTTCAGCTGAGATTCTGAGCAGAGTATGGGATATACCCATGACTGGATAGTTATGAAAAATCTATTAGACAGAGTTAGTGGGCTCTGATGCATTTTTGAGTCTGATACTTTACCTGAGGGAGCCACTATTCTTGCTTCAAGGCTGTCAGCAGAGATGAGACTGCTACATCACATTATTGCCCGGATTCTTCTACCGAAGACCGGTCGATTTGATTACATTGCCGAGCGAGAGATACTCGTGATGGTCTCCTTGATCCAGCAGATGCCGGTTTGTCTTTCAGTTCTAATGATCCATCAGATTACTGAGGCAGCGTCTAGCCAGCGGCTCTGCTTTCCGTATGGCATGGGTTCGATAGTATTATTCAGAGAGTATGGAGTCAGCTTTCAGGATGAGTCCTATCGTACCTTGATCCATACCGATGTCTATGACATCAGGTCATTGCATCGCATGGGCTATCACTTAGTTCGAGGCCAGTGGACATGCAGGACATCAGGACAGGCCGAGGATGCAGCTGACATTGATGAGGACGGAGCAGAGGAGGAGCAGATTCTATCAGATGAGGCTGGACCGAGCGAGACACAGCCTGAGATGGCAGCACAGCCAGCTCAGTTAGGTCCATCTACTTCTGCCCAGCCACAACCATAACCAGAGCAGACGGAGACTCCCGATATTTCAGATACTCTAGAGGACAGAGTCAGATGCATAGAGATAGATGTTTTCATCATGAAACAGTGTCTAGACATTTTTATTGTTGAGACGAGAGAGAGCCACAGAGGTCTCAGTGATTGTATTTCGGCTATTCTCTCAGCACTGTCCAGATCTTCTACAAGTACTCCTACTGCAGACATGCTCCTGCTACTGTTGATATACCTGCTCCAGCACCAGCTGATGACGTTGCTGATATTGCTACTGGTGCTGAGACTACTATTGGAGTTGGAGATATTGATGGAGATGAGGTGACTGACTCCGACCGGTTTGATATTGATGATCTACTATCTGAGCCAGTTGTGGAGGTGATGGATGACGTAGCTATGAGACCTGTTGACCCATCCTTCTCACCTACCCCGATACCTAATCCATCCTCTCCTTCCAGATCGATTGATCAGACTTCAGTTCCTATTCCTATTCCTATTCTTAGTCCTGTTGTTGATCTACCTGCAGTTGATTCTCCCACTATTGATTCTCCTGATATTGATACACCTATCATTCAGACACCCATACTTGATATATCTATTGTACACACATCGATACCTTCCACAGCTGATACTGTTATTTTTGATACGCCTGTATCATCAGCTGTTACACCTACTTTTGATAGTCCTACTCTTCATACTTCCTCGGTCATTCAAGAGCTTGGATTTTATACACCTGGCTTTCAGCATCCTGACTCCAGTCCCGCTTTTGATCGTACTCCTGCTCCAGCTATTGCTGAGATGGTTCGTCCGATTATTTCAGTTCCTACAGAGGATGTACCTTCTACCTCTACTACTTCTGCTAGAGGACGGATCTATACTCATCACAAAGGACGTGGACACCGTACCCCTTCTCAGTCGACCAGGACCAGACTTTGAGATCTTCGACCTCGATGGCCGCGAGCTCATCCTCTTCTGATACCGGACCGATCGAGATCGGTTCATCCTTTGATGGCTCGATGGATGAGGATTAGGACATTGTTGTATTTCTAGATAGTCTTATATTTTCAGATAGTTTACTTTCATGTCTACATGTATTTTTATAGTTGTTGCACACTTGATGTACTAGTTCCTAATTTTTATGGAAAACTTTTTGGCTACTCTTTCCTATATCCTTGATGACCATGAATGCTATATCTTGAATTGTTTGCATGGATATGCTTCCTAAAGGAAATATTCTGAAAATAACTGTATTCTCTCTATCTACCTTTATAATGATAACAAAAAGGGGGAGTAGTAAGTATAAGTAAAGGTTAAGTATAAATGTTGTTCTCCAAACTAAAGGGGGAGTAAGTATCTTTTAAAGTTGATTTTTTGAAAAACCTAAATTCTTTGAAAGGGGGAGCTTCATATTTTCTCTTGTCAACATAAAGTTGATTTTCAATTCCCTCCTTCAATGTTTTTGAAAAGATTCTCACAAATTTTGTTATAAGTCATTAATTCAGGGGGAGCTTTGTTAATTGCTGAAACTTTCATTGTAAGAGTATCATGATACATGTTATCAATGCTTTTAAATAAATTTCAAAGTTCTGTCAAAGCTCTGATACTCTCTATCTTTGAAACAAGCTCAAATTCTATTACTGCATTTTGAATGATTATATCTTTAAGTTGTGATTGATATACTTAATGCTTTCAATATTGTGAATCTTGTTCAATTCTCTTAAAGCTTTACTTTTTTAAAGCAATTTATACTTAAGGGTTTTGTCATCATCAAAAAGGGGGAGATTGTTGATTCCACTAATTGATTTTGATGATAAGCAAAATAGTTAAGTATAAATTGAGGATTAATGACTTGCTTTAAGTGTGTTTTCATTTAAAAGATGCTCACAAAGTTTTGATGAAGCCCAATTGTGTTTAAGAACCAAGTTTGAATGGAATGATTGCACAAAACTAGACTTGGACACACAAAGAGTTGGTTGAATGGCTGACCAAGATAAATGAAGACATGTTCCTGCACAAGTTCAGTAGATTCTGCACCTTTTTGATGATGTGTTGATTCAAGGTGTCGACAAATGACTTGTGTGTCGACACATGAAGATGGTGTGTCGACTCATACTGGCATGCAACAAAATTTCAAATGGCACAAATGATGTGTCAACACATGCACCTTATATGTCGACTCAAAATGTCAACACATGGATCAACACATCGCCTAAGAATTTCAAGCCACAAAACTTGCAGAAGTTGAAGGAATAGTTGATGTGTCGACACACGAACATAATATGTCGACTCAATGCGTCGACTCCACTTAGAATGTGTCGACTCAGCTGATTTTTTCAGAGAATCTGAATGGAGTATTTTGAACTTGTGTTGAATCAGGAAGAACATGTGTTGACCTGATGTGTCGACACATGAAGAAGAAGTGTCGACACATGGAGTTCTGACAACAATAATGGCTAGTTTTTTCAAGCGCAAAACTCTCCCAAATGCCCTCTAACGGCTAATTTTTCAAGTATAACGACTAGATTTGAATTTTGGAGACTTGGGAAGGTATAAAAAGGCTTCAAATAAAATCAAGAAAATATATGATTCATTGTATTGAATATCTTTAAAGAGTTTGAAGAGAAAAGAAGAAAGAAGGGCCTTAACTCCACTTCATTCAAAGCTCAACCACTCTCAAGCAAGAAGGAAGCCTTCCAAGCATTCAAAGCTATCAAGTGCATTGAACATCATTCAATCTTGGACATTCAAAAGGCTTCAACAACAGTACTCTTTCTATCAAGTGCATTAAACACATTTTTAGATATCTGTCTGGTATTATTGGCATTGGTTTGTGGTATGCTAAAAATTCTTCTGCTGATTTGATTAGATATTCTGATGCAGACTTTGCTGGTTGTACGTTAGATAGAAAGAGTACTAGTGGAACTTGCCAATTTCTTGGGGTTAACTTAATCTCATGGTTTAGCAAGAAACAAACTTCAGTTGCACTATCCACAGTTGAGGCTGAGTATATTGTAGCAGGAAGTTGTTGTGCTCAAGTCTTGTGGATTAAGCAACAACTTAAAGACTTTGGAATCAAGTTGGCTAGAACTCCTATCAAATGTGATAATACAAGTGCTATTTGCTTGACTAAAAATCATGTTCAACACTCTAGGAACAAGCACATTGAAATTTGGCATCAGTTTATTAGAGATCATGTTAAGAACAATGATATTTTGCTTGAATTCATATGTACTGAATTTCAATTAGCTGATATTTTAACTAAACCTCTCTTGGAAGATCGATTCTGTATGATTAGAAGAGAGCTCGGGATCATCAATCCCTTTGACTAAATCTTTTCTCCAAATTTGACTCAAATTAGATCTATTCTTATCTTTTTTATATAAATTGTGATTAATCACTGTTGATTTGACCCCAAATACATGTTGCCAAAATTGATTTTGATCACTCTACGAAATTCTAAATTTTTCAATTTTTAAGTCGATGTATCGACACATCATGTGTCGACTCCAAAATGTGTCGACACATGCATGAGTCAACACATACCCGATGGAAAACTGAGATTTCAAGGGTTTTCTAACCATTTTTTCCCCAATTTTTTTCTCCTCCGAGCCGACACCTTGATTCCAGGTATCCATCTCCTTCATCCTCTCATTTCCATGTGTTTACCTGCCATTCTCTCAGATTTGAAGGTTTTGTGCTCATGTTTGATTGGAATCCCTTCTAGGTTTTAGCTTTTAAACTCTAGAAACCTCTTCTTTCCTCCAAAAACCTTGCCCAAACCTTGATTGTTGATAATGGGTCCTCGCAAACAAGTTGTTCGTCGACCATGGCAGTCACAGCATGAAGAAGAGTAGAGAATGAAGGCACAACATGAGTCTAGGGCTCCGGATCCGCCAGCACGACAGTTGTTTGCACCTTCTAATCAGATAAGCTCCAAGACGGTAGTTGGAGGATGCTGAGTGGACTTCTCTTTCTTGGACCAGCAGCATTTTCGGATAGGAGAGTGGATCCGACAGGCTGGCTTGGCATCTATCTTTCACTCAACGAGAGATATTATCCCGCGCTGATGAGAGAGTTCTACGGATCACTTGCCCGTGGATCAGATGGCTGGATTACTCAGGTCAGGGGACGAGATATTCCCATTTCAGCTGAGATACTGAGCAGAGTATGGGATATACCCATAACTGGATAGTTATGGACAATCTATTGGACAGAGTTAGTGGGCTCTGATGCATTTTTTAGTCTGATACTTTACCTGAGGGAGCCACTATTCCTGCTTCAAGGCTGTCAGCGGAGATGAGATTGCTACATCACATTATTGCCCGGATTCTTCTACCGAAGACCGGTCGATTTGATTACATTGCCGAGCGAGAGCTACTCGTGATGGTCTCCTTGATCCAGCGGATGCCGGTTTGTCTTCCAGTTCTAATGATCCATCAGATTACTGAGGTGGCATCTAGCCAGCGGCTCTGCTTGCCGTATGGCATGGGTTCGATAGTATTGTTCAGAGAGTATGGAGTCAGCTTTCAGGATGAGTCCTATTGTACCTTGATCCATACCGATGTCTATGACATCAGGTCATTGCATCGCATGGGATATCACTTAGTTCGAGGCCAGTGGACATGCAGGACATCAGGACAGGCCGAGGATGCAGCTGACATTGATGAGGACGGAGCAGAGGAGGAGCAGATTCTATCAGGGAGGCTGGACCGAGCGAGACACAGCCTGAGATGGCAGCACAGCCAGCTCAGTCAGGTCCTTCTACTTCTGCCCAGCCACAGCCATAACCAAAGCAGATGGAGACTCCCGATATTTCAGATACCCTAGAGGACAGAGTCAGACGCATAGAGATAGATGTTTTCATCATGAAACAGCGTCTAGACATTTTTATTGTTGAGACGAGAGAGAGCCATAGAGGTCTCAGTGATGGTATTTCAGCTATTCTCTCAGCACTGTCCAGATCTTCTACAAGTACTCCTACTGCAGACATGCTCCTACTACTATTGATGTACCTGCTCCAGCACCAGCTGATGACGTTGCTGATATTGCTACTGGTGCTGAGACTACTATTGGTGTTGGAGATATTGATGGAGATGAGGTGACTGACTCCGACCGGTTTGATATTGATGATCTACTGTCTGAGCCAGTTATGGAGGTGACGGATGACGTAGCTATGAGACCTGTTGACCTCACCTACCCCGATACCTAATCCATCCTCTCCTTCCAGATCGATTGATCAGACTTCAGTTCCTATTCCTATTCCTATTCTTAGTCCTATTGTTGATCTACCTGCTGTTGGTTCTCCCACTATTGATTCTCCTGATATTGATACACCTATCATTCAAACACCCATACTTGATATATCTATTGTACACACATCGATACCTTCCATAGCTGATACTGTTATTCTTGATACGCCTGTATCATCAGCTGTTACACCTACTTTTGATAGTCCTACTCTTCATACTTCCTCAGTCATTCAAGAGCTTGGATTTTATACATCCGGCTTTCAGCATCTTGACTCCAGTCCCACTTTTGATCGTACTCCTGCTCCATCTGTTGCTAAGATGGTTCGTCCGATTATTTCAGTTCCTACAGAGGATGTAGCTTCTACCTCTACTACTTCTGCCAGAGGACGGATCAATAATCGTCACAAAGGATGTGGGCACCGTACCCCTTCTCAGTCGACCAGGACCAGACTTTGAGATCTTCGACCTCGATGGCCGCAAGCTCATCCTCTTCTGATACCGGACCGATCGAGATCGGTTCATCCTTTGATGGCTCGATGGATGAGGATTAGGACATTGTTGTATTTCTAGATAGTCTTATATTTTCAGATAGTTTAATTTCATGTCTACATGTATTTTATAGTTGTTGCACACTTGATGTACTAGTTCCTAATTTTTATGGAAAACTTTTTGGCTACTCTTTCCTATATCCTTGATGACCATGAATGCTATATCTTGAATTGTTTGCATGGATATGCTTCCTAAAGGAAATATTCTGAAAATAACTGTATTCTCTCTATCTACCTTTATAATGATAACAAAAAGGGGGAGTAGTAAGTATAAGTAAAGGTTAAGTATAAATGTTGTTCTCCAAACTAAAGGGGGAGTAAGTATCTTTTAAAGTTGATTTTTTGAAAAACCTGAATTCTTTGAAAGGGGGAGCTTCATATTTTCTCTTGTCAACATAAAGTTGATTTTCAATTCCCTCCTTCAATGTTTTTGAAAAGATTCTCACAAATTTTGTTATAAGTCATTAATTCAGGGGGAGCATTGTTAATTGCTGAAACTTTCATTGTAAGAGTATCATGATACATGTTATCAATGCTTTTAAATAAATTTCAAAGTTCTGTCAAAGCTCTGATACTCTCTATCTTTGAAACAAGCTCAAATTCTATTACTGCATTTTGAATGATTATATCTTTAAGTTGTGATTGATATACTTAATGCTTTCAATATTATGAATCTTGTTCAATTCTCTTAAAGCTTTACTTTTTTAAAGCAATTTATA
Organism: Areca catechu; assembly: GCA_021397845.1. Lineage (NCBI taxonomy): Eukaryota > Viridiplantae > Streptophyta > Magnoliopsida > Arecales > Arecaceae > Areca > Areca catechu. Next base: position 127,785,880 of record CM038052.1, on the reverse strand, counting down.
CTTAAGGGTTTTGTCATCATCAAAAAGGGAGAGATTGTTGACTCCACTAATTGATTTTGATGATAAGCAAAATAGTTAAGTATAAATTGAGGATTAATGACTTGCTTTAAGTGTGTTTTCATTTAAAAGATGCTCACAAAGTTTTGATGAAGCCCACTTGTGTTGAAGAACCAAGTTTGAATGGAATGATTGCACAAAACTAGACTTGGACACACAAAGAGTTGGTTGAATGGATGACCAAGATAAATGAAGACATGTTCCTGCACAAGTTCAGTAGATTCTGCACCTTTTTGATGATGTGTCGATTCAAGGTGTCGACAAATGACTTGGTGTGTCGACACATGAAGATGGTGTGTCGACTCAAACTGGCACGCAACAAAATTTCAAATGGCACAAATGATGTGTCAACACATGCACCTTATATGTCGACTCAAAATGTCAACACATGGATCAACACATCGCCTGAGAATTTCAAGCCACAAAACTTGCAGAAGTTGAAGGAATAGTTGATGTGTCGACACACGAACATAATATGTCGACTCAATGCATCGACTCCACTGAGAATATGTCGACTTAGCTGATTTTTCCAGAGAATCTGAATGGAGTATTTTGAACTTGTGTCGACTCAGGAAGAACATGTGTTGACCTGATGTGTCGACACATGAAGAAGAAGTGTCGACACATGGAGTTCTGACAACAATAATGGCTAGTTTTTTCAAGCGCAAAACTCTCCCAAATGCCCTCCAACGGCTAATTTTTCAAGTATAATGACTAGATTTCAATTTTGGGGACTTGGGAAGGTATAAAAAGGCTTCAAATAAAATCAAGAAAATATATTATTCATTGTATTGAATATCTTTAAAGAGTTTGAAGAGAAAAGAAGAAAGAAGGGCCTTAACTCCACTTCATTCAAAGCTCAACCACTCTCAAGCAAGAAGGAAGCCTTCCAAGCATTCAAAGCTATCAAGTGCATTGAACATCATTCAATCTTGGACATTCAAAAGGCTTCAACAACAGCAAAGCAACACTACTTCGAGCGACATCGACTTCTTTGCTTTTTATTGAAAGCTTACATTGATTCTTCATTTCTACATCTTATATCTTGTAAAGGTTATTGGTTAGCCTATTAGAAAACGAAGTTAGGTTGGTTGTTAGCCCGAAAAATCACTAAGGTTCTTGGTTAGCCCAGAAAACCAAGGGAGGTTTTGGTTAGCCTTATGAAAACCAATTAGGTTCTTGGTTAGACCATAAAACCAAGTGAGGTTGTGACTTGTGAGCCTTGTAAAAACAAGTCGGGGTTTGATTAGTGAGCCCGGAAAACTAATCAGCTATAATCTTTGGATTATAGTGATTTCCCAAGGAGATCTTGGAAGTGGATGTAGGTGCATGGTTGGCACCGAACCACTATAGATTGTTGTGTTTGTGTTTGCTTGTCTTCTCATCTCTTGCTCATTACTTTCTTGCTTATTGCTTTTAATTTTTGCTACACTTTTATATTAGATCATCACACTTTTAAATTCTAGTACCTTGTTGAATTGCATACCTTGTCTTGTAAAGTATATTACTTGGTTCATCCAGCTTAGCCTTAAATAATTTTTAGAAACCCAATTCACCCCCCTCTTGGGTTGCTCTCTGGACAACAGTAACCCCAAATCTTCAAATACTTAAGATTTGGTCTTTTGCCATTCCATAATTCATATGGAGTGCTATTCACTGATTTAGATGGAACCCTGTTTAATATGTATGCAGCAGTATCTAGGGCATATCCCCACAAGGAAGTAGGAAGATTTGTGAAGCTCATCATGGACCTCACCATGTCTAACAACTTACGATTTTTCCTTTCTGCCACTCCATTTAACTGGGGTGTATAAGGAGGGGTTCATTTAGATATAATTTCTTTGTCCTTGAGATGGTTCGAAAACTCATCAGATAAGTATTCACCTCCTCGATCAGACCGAAGAGCTTTAATACTAAATCTAGTTTGTTTTTCAACCATACTTTGATATTCTTCAAACTTATCATAGGCTTCGAACTTGTGTTTTAAAAGATACACATGATCAAACCTTGATAAATCATCAATAAAAGTGATGAAATAAGACTATCCTCCTCTGGCCTGAGTTGACATAGGTCCACATACATCAGTATGTATTAGACCTAACAATTCAGTTGCCCTCTCTCCATGTCTAGTGAATGGAGACTTGGTCATTTTTCCTTTGAGACAAGATTCACAAGTTTCTAATGATTGAAAATCATCAAAGTCAAAGTAATTATCTTTGACTAACTTGTTTATTCTTGACTCACTGATATGACCCAATCGGTAGTGCTAGAGATATGTGACTTTGTCATTATATCTTTTTCTTTTCTTATCATCAATAAGAAAAACTTTTTCATTGAGTTGCAAAGTTAGAAGACCATTTATAAAACATCCATGTCCAAATACATTATTATTTTGAAGAATAGAGCAGCCACTGCTCTTTACATTTATTTCATATCCCTGTTGTAATAACAAGGATATAGAAATAATGTTTCTAATAATATCTGGTACATAGAAGCATTCTTCTAATTTTATCACATTATCCAAAGGTAATGATAAAAGATAGGTACCCACAGCTTCAGCATATATGGCTTCACCACTAGCCCCATGCAGCTTGAAGTCACCCCTCTTTAGGCTTCTAATTCTATGGAGTCCCTGCAATGAATTGCATATGTGAGATCCATATGCGGTATCCAATACCCATGAATTAGAAATGGAAGCACTCAATGATAAATTAGTTTGTATCATGTACAAACCTTTTGATGCACCACTTGCATCTTGCTTTATATTTGCAAGGTAAACCTTGCAGTTCTTCTTCCAATGCCCAGTCTTGCCGTAATTGAAACAGGCTCCATCAGCCTTCTTAACTTTCTTGTTCTTCTTTTGGATGCTCTTCTTAGGGTTGAACTTTCTCTTCATACCCTTCTTCATTGCTTGCTTCTTTCTGTCAACAAGAAGCACCTGAGCCTTATCTCCTTTAGAGTGGCTCTCAACTGTCTTAAGCATGTTAAGCAGCTCTGGTAATGAAATATTCAATTTGTTTATATGGTAATTAAGAATAAACTGAGAGAAGGAATCTGGGAGTGACTGCAGGATCAAGTATTGATTGAGTTCACCATCCATGACAAACCCTAATTGACCCAATCGAGTGATCAAGTCAATCATTTTCAGCACATGGGTTTGCACAGGTGAACCCTTACTCATCCGTGCTCGGAACAATTGCTTCAATATTTCATATCGGGCAGCCCTACTTTGCTCTCCATAAAGCTCCTTTAGATTGAGCAATATGGACTGAGGTTCCATACATTCATGTTGCCTTTGGAGCTCATTGCTCATCGAGGCTAACATGATGCACCTGACAATTGTACTGTCATTTTGCCATATTCTGTGTATGGCAATTTTTGCCTTTGATGCATCCTCTCCGATCACCACTGGATCCGAAGAATCAAGTATATATGAAAGCTTCTCCTGAGTCAAAACAATATGTTGACTCCACTAATTAATTTTGATGATAAGCAAAATAGTTAAGTATAATTTAAGGACTAATGATTTGCTTTAAGTGTATTTTCATTGAAAGGATGCTCACAAAATTTGAAGAAGCCCAATTATGTTGAATAACCAAGTTTGAATGGAATGATTGCGTAAAACAAGACTTGGACACTCAAAGAGTTGGTTGAATGGATGACCAAGGTAAATGAAAACATGTTCCAGCACAAGTTCAGCAAATTCTGTACCTTTTTGTTGATGTGTCGATTCAAGGTGTCGACACATGACATGATGTGTCGACACATGAAGATGGGGTGTCGACACATGACATGATGAAGATGGTGTGTCGACTCAGACTGGCACGTAGCAAAATTTCAAATGGCACAGATGATGTGTCGACACATGGATCTTATGTGTTGACTCAAGGTGTCAACACATGGATCAACACATCTACAGAGAATTTTAAGCCACAGAACTTATAGAAGTTGAAAGAACAGTTGATGTGTCGACACACGGACCTAATGTGTCGACTCAATGTGTCGACTCAACTGAGAATGTGTCGACTTAGCTGATTTTTTCAAAGAATCTGAATGGAACATTTTGAACTTGTGTCAACTCAAGAAGAACATGTGTCGACCTAATATGTCGACACATGAAGAGGAAGTGTCGACACATGAAGTTTTGACAACAGTAACGGCTAGTTTTTTCAAGCACAGAACTCTTCCAAATGCCCTCCAATGACTAGTTTTTCAAGTATAACAGCTAGATTTTAGTTTTGGGGGCTTGGGAAGGCATATAAAGGCTCCAAATCAAATCAAGACAATAACTATTCACAAGTATTGAATATCCAAAAGAGTTTAAAGAGAAAAGAAGAGAGAAGAGCCTTAACTCCTATTCATTCAAAGCTCAACCATTCTCAAGCAAAGAGAAGCCTTCCAAGCATTCAAAGCTATCAAGTGCATTGAAGATCATTCAATCTTGGGCATTCAAAAGGCTTCAACAAGAGCAAAGCAACACAAATTCGAGCTACATCAACTTATTTGCTTTTTAATTGAAAGCTTATATTGGTTCTTTATTTCTCCATCTTTTATCTTGTAAAGGTTGTTTGTAAGCCTTGAAAACCAATTAGGTTGGTGGTTAGCCCGCAAAACCACTAAGGTTCTTAGTTAGCCCTGAAAACCAAGGGAGGTTTTTGGTTAGCCTAGTGAAAATCAATTAGGTTCTTGGTTAGCCCGTAAAACCAAGAAAGGTTGTAACTTGTGAGTCTCGTAAAAATAAGTCGAGTTTTGATTAGTGAGCCCGGAAAACTAATCGGCTGTAATCATTAGATTATGGTGAATTTCCAAGGAGATCTTGGGAAGTGGATGTAGGTGCATTGTTGGAACCGAACCACTATAGATTGTTGTATTTCTGATTGATTGTTCTCTCCCTCCTTGCTCTTTACTTTATTGCTTATTGCTTATAATTTTCACTATACTTTTACTTTAGAGCATTGCACTTTAATTTTAGTACCTTGTTGAATTGAATTGCATATCTTGTCTTGTGAAGTTTGCTACTTGTTTTATCGAGCTTAGCTTTAATTTTTTTTTAGAGACCTAATTCACCCCCCTCTTGGGTTGCTCTTTGGGCAACAAGTGGTATCAGAGCCTTGTTCTCAGTATATAGGCTTTACCGCCTTGAGTAAAGATCTATGGCAACCCCTATTGGTACTAGTATAGTTGAGGGACAAGCCTTAAACAGACCTCCATTTTTCAATGGTACAAATTACACTTATTGAAAAACTAGGATGAGAATTTTTATGCATTCTATAGATTACAATTTATGGAAAGTAGTTGATAAAGGTCCTCATGTTCCTTCGATGGTGGTTAATGATGTTTCCATCCTAAAACTTGAAGAGGATTGGGATGAAAATAACATTAAACAATCTGAGATCAATGCTAAGGCAATGAATCTCTTGTATTGTGTATTATATCCTAGTGAGTTCAATAGGATATCTACATGCACGTCCGCCAAAGAAATATGGGACACACTTGAAGTTACCCATGAGGGTACCGATCAAGTAAAGAACACTAAGATCAATATGTTAGTGCACACATATGAGATGTTCCGGATGGAACCAAATGAATCTATTACTAATATGTATACTCATTTTACAAATATTATAAATGCTATGAGGAGTCTTGGTAAAGTCATATCTAATGCTGATCTTGTGAATAAAATTCTTAGGTCACTATCGATGTCATGGGATCCAAAGGTGATTGCAATTCAAGAGGCAAAAGATGTAGACAAGCTTCCACTTGAGCAGCTAGTAGGATCGCTCATGACCTATGAGCTCAACTTGAAACAGAAATCAATGGACTTGGATAAAAGAAGAAGGGGGTCGCTTTAAATCTAATATTTAAGAAGAATCCTTGATTGATGAGTCCGATGATGATGAAGAAGAAGAAGGTGAAGAAGCCCTCCTTGCTCGAAAATTTAGAAGATTCATGAAGAAAAAGAAATTTTCCAACAAGAAGAAATTCCAATCTAAAGAAAAGGGAAAGGAAAAAGAAAAAGAGAAAGAAAAGAAAAAGAAGAAGGAAGTACCTATATGCTTCGAGTGCAAGAAGCCCGAACACTATAAATTTGATTATCCTCTCCTCAAGAAATCAAGGAAGAAACTAAGGAAGAAAGCAATGATAGCCACGTAGAGTGATAGTGAAGACTCCAGTACAGAAGAAGAGCAAACTAAAATTGCAAATCTCTGCTTCATGGCACATCAGGATAATGAAGAGGTCTGTTCTGACTCTGAAGTTGATTTTACTTTTGATGATCTTAGAAGTGCTTTTGAAGAATTAATGCATGATTAAAAGTTAGTATTATCTAAAAATAAAAAATTAAAAAGGCATGCTAATAGTTTCTTATTAGAAAACAATTCTTTACTTAATGATGTTAGTTCTTTGAAAATTAAGCTAGATGTTTTGGAAAAGAAGAATAATGCTTTAGCTATGAAAAATGAAGTTCTAAAAAGACCTAAACATGTTGTTTCTAACAATGATCTTTTAAAAAAAAACAAGGATTTGGAACTTGAAAATAAAAAATATAAAAATGAACTTGAGAAAATCAAACCTTTTGTTGATAAGTTCACCTTTAGTTCAGAAAAGCTGAATTTACTTTTGAAAAATCAAAGAGCAGTTTTCAACAAGGCAGGTTTAGGATATAAACCTCAAAAGCAACAAAAGTATTTTAAAAACTTTTTTGTGCCTGCATCATCCAATATCACTTGTTTACTTGCAAAAAATTAGGTCATAAATCATATCAATGCAGTTTTAGAAAAATCATGTCTGTTGGTAAAATGTGGGTTCCAAAAGGAACCATTTTGAATGCTAACTCGAAAGGACCCAAGTTAGCTTGGGTACCTAAAAACAAAGCTTGATCTTATTACAGGTGCGTCTTGCAACCAAGGAAAATAAATGAATTTTGTATCTTGATAGTGGTTGCTCAAGGCACATGACTGGAGATGTGAGCAATTCACTTCTCTTGAAGCTTTGAATGGAGGGAGTGTGACCTTTGGTGATAATGGTAAAGGTAAAGTCATTGGAATTGGTAAGGTTCATATAACTCCTTCTAATAGTATTCGTAATGTACTTCCAGTAGATGGTTTAAAGCATAATCTCTTAAGTATTAGCCAATTTTACGATAAAGGTTTTCAAGTAGTTTTCAAATCATTATATTGCATGATTTCTAGTCCAAATTTAAATGGAGTACAATTCAATGGAAAAAGGCATAGAAATATCTATCTTGTAGATCTTGATGATCTATCTTTACCTAATGGGGAATGCCTTGTTGCAATGAATTCTACCAAAGAAGAGACTAGTTGGTTGTGGCATAGAAGGTAGGGCATGCTAGTATGTACCTTATTTCAAAACTTTGCAAAAAGAATTTAGTTAGAGATTTACCTGAAATCAGTTTTGAAAAAGATAGAATTTTCCAAACATGTCAATTTGGAAAACAAGTCAAAACTTCTTTTAAACCAAAAGGATTTGTAACTACTAGTAGACCACTTGAACTACTCCATATGGATCTCTTTGGACCAACTAGAATATCAAGTCTAGGAGGCAAGAGATATGGATTAGTTATTGTGGATGATTTTTCGAGATTTACTTGGATTTTCTTTTTAGCACAAAAAGATGAATCTTTTCCGTATTCATAAAGTTTTATAGAAAAGTTTCAAACGAAAAAGGTGTTTCAGTCGTTTGTATTCGCAGTGATCATGGAACCGAATTTGAAAATCAAGATTTCAAAAATTTTTGCAATGAAAAAGGCATAGAACACAATTTCTCTGCACGTAAGACACCTCAGCAGAATGGGGTAGTAGAAAGGAAAAATCGTACTTTAGAAGAAATAGCACGCACTATGCTTTGTGAAAATAATTTGCCAAGGTATTTTTGGGCTGAAGCTATAAATACAGCCTGTTATGTTTTGAATCGACTTTTGATACACCATATTTTAAAGAAAACTCCATATGATCTTTGGAAGCAAAGAAAACCAACTTTGAAATATTTCCGAGTTTTTGGTTGTAAATGTTTTATTTTGAACAATGGAAAAGATCATCTAGGGAAGTTCGATGCCAAGTCTGATGAAAGTATCTTCTTAGGATACTCTACATCAAGCAGGGCATACAGAGTATTTAACAAACGGACTTTAGTTGTAAAAGAGTCAGTACATGTTGTATTTAAAGAATGTTCTAACAAGTCCTCGAGAAAAGATGATGCATTTGATGAATGTGCAGGTGCTAAAAAACTTCAGAAGCTGACATTGGATGATCAAGCTCAACCAAATGAAGAGAACCAGGATAAAGGTGAGAAAGAAGATGACACTCTAGTGCATCATGATCTACCTAAGGAGTGGAGGTACGCTCATGGACACCCTAAGGAATTAATCTTAGGTGATCCATCTAAAGGGATAAGAACTAGAGCTTCTATTAGAAATGAATGTGATTACATAGCTTTTGTATCTCAAGTAGAACCTAAATGTTTTGAAGAAGCTAAAAAAGACTCTAATTGGATCAATGCTATGCAAGAAGAACAAATACAATTTGACAGAAATAATGTTTGGACACTTGTAGAAAGACCATCTAATGTTTCTATTATTGGCACTAAATGGGTATTGAGGAATAAATTAGATGAAAATGGTTTTATCATTAGAAATAAAGCTAGGCTAGTTTCTAAAGGCTACAATCAGGAGGAAGGGATTGACTTTGATGAAACTTTTGCTCCTGTTGCAAACTTTTGCTCCTGTTGCTAGACTTGAAGCAATTAGACTATTGTTAGCTTTTGCATGTTTCATAAACTTCAAATTATTTAAATGGATGTTAAGAGTGCTTTCTTAAATAGTTTTATTAATGAAAAAGTTTTTGTTGAACAACCACCCAGATTTGAAAATCATAAACATCCTGATCATGCTTTCAAATTGCACAAAGAACTTTATGGATTAAAGCAAGCACCTAGAGCATGGTATGAAAGGTTAAGCAAATTTCTTATTGAAAATGAATTTTCTAGAGGAAATGTTGACTAAACACTATTTTTGAAAAGGAAAGACAATGATTTATTGGTAGTACAAATATATGTTGATGACATCATTTTCGGTGCTACTAATGAAATTCTTTATCAAGAGTTTGCTAAGCTTATGTAAGGTGAGTTCGAGATGAGCATGATGGGAGAACTCAACTTCTTTCTCGGACTCCAGATCAAGAAAACTTCAAATGGTATCTTCATCAACCAAGCTAAGTACACAAGAGAAATTATTAAAAAGTTTGAGATGGAGACTACTAAGTCAATAGGTATGCCTATGAGCCGCTCATGTAAATTGGATAAAGATAAAAATGGTAAATATGTGGATCATAAATTATATAGAGGCATGATAGGCTCTTTACTGTATCTTACTGCTAGTAGACCAGATATTATGTTCAGTATTTGCATGTGTGCTAAATATCAGTCTAAACCTAAGGAATCACATCTTATGGCTGTTAAGCGCATAATTAGATATCTATCGAGTACTATTAGTATTGGTTTATGGTATGCTAGAAATTCTTCTGCTCAATTGATTGGATATTCTGATGCAGTCTTTGCTAGTTGTAGATTAGATAGAAAGAGTACTAGTGGAAATTGCCAATTTCTTGGGGTTAACTTAATCTCATGGTTTAGCAAGAAACAAACTTTAGCTGCATTATCCACAGCTGAGGCTGAGTATATTACAGCAAGAAGTTGTTGTGCTCAAATCTTGTGGATTAAGCAATAACTTGAAGACTTTGGAATCAAGTTGGCTAGAACTCCTATTAAATGTGATAACACCAGTGCTATTTGCTTGACTAAAAATCCTGTTCAACACTTTAGGAGCAAGCACATTAAAATTAGACATCACTTTATTAAAGATCATGTTAAAAACAATGATATTTTGCTTGAATTTATATGCACTGAATTTCAATTAGCTAATATTTTAACTAAACCTCTCTTGGAAGATCGATTATGTATGATTAGAAGAGAGCTCGGGATCATCAATCCCTTTGATTAAATCTTTTCTCTAAATTTGACTCAAATTAGATCTATTCAACCTTATTTTTGATGAATCGTGTTTGATCAGTGATGAATTGACTCCAAATACATGTTATTTCAATTGATTTTGATCATTCTGTGAAATTCTAAATTTTTCAGTTTTTAAGTTGTTGTGTCGATACATCATGAGTCGACACATGCCCGATGGGAAACTGAGATTTTAAAGGTTTCTGAACCATTTTTTCCCCAAAAATCATTCTCCTCCGAGCCGACACCTCGATCCCAAGTATCCATACTGTTCATCCTCCCATTTTTTGGTTTTTAACCGTAGATTTCTTGGATTTGAGACCTTGGTAGCCATTTTTGTTGGATTTCCTTCTAGGTTTTAGCTCCTAAACCCTGGAAACTCCCTATTTCCACCAAAAACCTTGCCCAAATCTTGATTATTAACAATGGATCCTCGCAAGCAAGTTGTTCGCCGACCACGTCAGTCACAGCATGAAGAAGAGCGGAGAACGAAGGCACAACATGAGTTTAGGGCTCCAAATCTGCCAGCATGACAGTAGTTTGCACCCTCTAGTTGGATGAGCTCCAAGACAGTGGTTGAAGGACGCCGAGTGGACTTCTCTTTCTTGGATCAGCAGCATTTTTGGATAGGAGAGTGGATCTGACATATTGGTTTGGCATCTTTCTGTTCGCTCAGCGAGAGATACTATCCCGTGCTGATGAGAGAGTTCTATGGATCACTTGCCCGCAGATCAGATGGATGGATTGCTCAGGTCAGGGAATGGGATATTTCCATTTCAGTGAAGATTCTGAGCAGGGTATGGGATATACCCATGACTGGATCAGTTATGGACAATCTGTTGGACATAGTTAGTGGGCTCCAGTGTATTTTTTAGTCTGATACCTTACTAGAGGGAGCCACTATTCCTGCTTCAAGACTGTCTACGGAGATGAGACTGCTACATCACATAGTCGCCCGGATTCTTCTATCGAAGACCAGTCGATTTGACTACATTGCCGAGCGAGAGCTGCTCGTGATGGTCTCCCTGATTCAGCGGATGCCGATTTGTCTTCCTATTCTGATGATCCATCATATTACTGAGGCGGTGTCTAGTCAGTGGCTCTGTTTGCCAAATGGCATGGGTTTGACAGTACTATTCAGAGAGTATGGAGTCAGCTTCCAGGATGAGCCATATCATACCTTGATCCATACCGATGTCTATGATATCAGGTCACTACATCGCATGGGTTATCATTTGGTCCGAGGCCAGTGGACACAGAGGACATCAGGACAGGCCGAGGATGCAGCTGACATTGATGAGGACACAGTAGAGGAGGAGTGGATTCTTTCCGGTGAGGCTGGACCGAGTGAGACACAGCCTGAGACGGCAACATAGCCACCTCAGTCAGATCCTTCTACATCTACCTAGCCACAGCCACAGCCAGAGCAGACAGAGACTCCTGGCATTTCAAATACTCTAGAAGATAGAGTCAGACGCATAAAGATTGACATTTTCATCATGAGGCAGCATCTAGACATCTTTATTGTTGAGACAAGAGAGAGCCACATTGGTCTTCATGATGGTATTTCGGTTATTCTCTCAGCACTGTCCAGAGCTTCTACGAGTGCTCTTGTTGCAGACACAGTTCCTACTCCTGCTGATGTACCTGCTCCAGCACCAACTGATGATGTTGCTGATATTGATACTAGTGCTGAGACTACTATTGGAGATGGAGTTGGAGATACTATTGTTGGAGATATTGATGGAGTGAGGTGACTGACTCCGACCGGTTTGATATTGATGATCTTATGTCAGAGCCAGTTGTGGAGGTGACGGATGATGTGGCTGCGAGACCGTTGATCCATCCTTCTCACCTGCTCCGATACCTGATCCATCCTCTCCTTCTGGATCGCTTGATCACACTTCAGTTCCAGTTTCGATTCCTATTCTTAGTCCTGTTGTTGACCTACCAGTTACTAATTTACGTACTATTGATTTTCCTGACATTCATACACCTATCATTTAGACACCCACACTTGATACATCAATTGTACATACACCGATACTTTCTACATCTGATACTATTATTCTTGATACACCTGTATCATCAGCTGTTACACCTATTTTTGATAGTCCTATCCTTCATACTTCATCAGTCATTAGAGAGCTTGGATTCTATACACCCGGCTTTCAGCATCTCGATTCAGGTCCCACTTTTGATCGTACTCTTGCTCCAGCTATTATTGAGATGATTCGCCCGATCAGTTTAGTTCCTATGGAGGACGTAGCTTCTACCTCTACTACTTCAGCCAGAGGTCGGACCTATATTTGTCATAGAGGACGTGGACACCGTACCCCTCCTCAGCTGACCAGGACCAGACTTTGAGATCTTCGACCTCGATGGTCGTGAGCTTGATCTTTTACTAATACCAGACCGATCGAGATTGGTTCATCTTCTGATGACCCGATGGATGAGGATTAGGACATCATTGTTGTATTTCATGATAGTTTTATATTTCTAGATAGTTTACTTTCATGCTTACATGTACTTTTATCTTGTTGTGTACTTGATGTACAAGTTGCTGACATATATGAAAAACTTTGTGTTTTCTCACTTCTATATCTTTGATGAACATGAATGATGTCTTGAATTGCTTTTATATATTCAATGACTATGCTTTGTCTTCTTTAATTCATTTTCCTTACTTCCTACCTTTTAATGATAACAAAAAGGGGGAGTAATTCATGATGTTAGTTAAGTATAAATGTGTTTACTTCTCAAAACTAAAGGGGGAGTAGCTTTTACTTTTTGAAAACTTGAATTTATGAAAAGGGGAGCTTCACCTTTTCGTCAAAGTAAATTTGATTCTCAAAACCCCTCTTTCAATGTTTTTGAAAAGATTCTTTCAAATTTTATTATAAATCATTAATTCAGGGGAAGCTTTGTTAATTGCTGAAACTTTCATTGTAAGAGTATCATGATACATGCTCTTATTGCATTTAAATGAATATCAAAGTTCTGGCTAAGTTCTGATATTCTTTATCTTTGAAATAAGCTTAAATTCTATCATCTGTATTTTGAATGATTATAATTTTAAGCAATGATTGATACTTAATGCTTTCAATATTGTGCATCTTGATCAATTCTCTTAAAGCTTTACTTTTAGAGCAATTTATACTTAAGGATTTTGTCATCATCAAAAAGGAAGAGATTGTTGACTTCACTAATTGATTTTGATGATAAGCAAAATAGTTAAGTATAATTTGAGGACTAATGATTTGCTTTAAGTGTGTTTTCATTGAAAGGATGCTCACAAAATTTGAAGAAGCCCAATTATGTTGAAGAACCAAGTTTGAATGGAATGATTGCACCAAACAAGACTTAGACACTTAAAGAGTTTGTTGAATGGATGACCAAGGCAAATGAAAACATGTTCCAGCACAAGTTCAGCAAATTCTGTACCTTTTTATTGATGTGTCGACTCAAGGTGTCGACACATGACATGATGTGTCGACACATGAACATGGTGTGTCGACTTAGACGGGCACGCAATGAAATTTTAAATGGCATAGATGATGTGTCGATACATAGACCTTATGTGTCGACTCAAGGTGTCAACACATGGATCAACACATCGTCAAAGAATTTCAAGCCACAGAACTTGCAGAAGTTGAAGGAACAGTTGATGTGTCGACATACGGACCTAATGTGTCGACTCAATGTGTCGACTCAACTGAGAATGTGTCGACTTAGCTAATTTTTTCAAAGAATCTGAATGGAACATTTTGAACTTGTGTCAACTCAAGAAGAACATGTGTCGACCTAATGTATCGATATACGAAGAGGAAGTGTCGACACATGAAGTTTTGACAACAGTAATGGCTAGTTTTTTCAAGCACAGAACTCTCCCAAATGCCCTCCAACGGCTAGTTTTTCAAGTATAATGGTTAGATTTCGATTTTGGGGGCTTGGGAAGGCATATAACGGCTTCAAATCAAATAAAGACAACAACTATTCACAAGTATTGAATATCCAAAAGAGTTTTAAAAGAAAAGAAGAGAGAAGAGCCTTAAATCCTATTCATTCAAAGCTCAACCACTCTCAAGCAAACAGAAGCCTTCCAAGCATTCAAAGCTATCAAGTGCTTTGAAGATCATTCAATCTTGGACATTCAAAAGGCTTCAACAAGAGCAAAGCAACACAACTTCGAGCTACATCGATTTATTTGCTTTTTAATTGAAAGCTTACATTGGTTCTTTATTTCTCTATCTTTTATCTTGTAAAGGTTGTTGGTAAGCCTTGAAAACCAATTAGGTTGGTGGTTAGCCCGCAAAACCACAAGGTTCTTGGTTAGCCCAGAAAACCAAGGAAGGTTTTTGGTTAGCCTTATGAAAACCAATTAGGTTCTTGGTTAGCCCGTAAAACCAAGTAAGGTTATGACTTGTGAGCATTGTAAAAACAAGTCAGGTTTTGATTAGTGAGCCAAAAAAACTAATCGGCTGTAATCATTGGATTATAGTGAATTCCAAAGGAGATCTTGGGGAGTGGATGTAGGTGCATTGTTGGCTCCGAACCACTATAGATTGTTGTGTTTGTGATTGATTGTTCTCTCCCTCCTTGCTCTTTACTTTATTGTTTATTGCTTATAATTTTCGCTGCACTTTTACTTTAGAGCATTGCACTTTAATTTTAGTACCTTGTTGAATTGAATTGCATATCTTGTCTTGTAAAGTTTGCTACTTGTTTTATTAAGCTTAGCTTTAATTTTTTTTAGTGACCCAATTCACCCCCCCTCTTGGGTGCCTCTCTGGGTAACACAATCCTCAGGTTCCTCAGCCAATCCATATAATTTGGATCGATTAATTTATTGGCATCCAAGATGCCTCTCAGTGATAAGTTTGAAGCCATTAAAATAAATGTCCTACATTTAATTAAAGAACAATATTAGCAGACCACTCAATGATGACATTCATAACTAGATAAGGACTTTATATCTAATTATGTCTTCCACTATTTTATTTGAATACCATAACCCTCAACTATGGTAAGCAAGAAACCTTTCTGGTTTCCTTAGTGGGGTTGAGATCCTGATCCCTTATTAGTGCCTTGTGTCACACAACAAACACTAATGAGTTCAAAGGTAGGACAACCTTTCTAATTGCAACCCATGTAATTCTTAACAATTATCTTTGCCTCTAAGACACTTATAGCCTTGTGTCACATAATAAACTATAACGTCTTAGTTTAGTCAAACCCTTTATTTCTATACAGCCATGATTGAACATTGTTGCCCTTATGTCATACAACAAAGCAACAACTCCAATCATGCCATAAAGCACTAAGTGTACCAAGACAAATTTCATATCAAACCCTATAGTAGGCCTTGTGTCACACAACAAACCTACTATAGTCTTGACATGAATCTGGCTTAGCATGAAGGAAGGCATATTATAGCTTACTTAACCAATCAGCATTACCAAAATAGGATTTAGATGTGACCAAATTGGCTAAGTGAGTGGGAGGGGTGAGGGGGTCCCCCCGTTGCTTTCCTTAGACACCAATTAAATTGGCCAGGTCAGACAATGGAACCAATTAAAAACCTCATTCCCTTTACCTTCCCAGAACCACTTGCCTAGACACCAATTGGCTAATCAAACCCTAATTGGTTTTGCATCATGACTAAGTTTTTTGCTATGGCTAAATATAATTTTGATAAGGGCTTTTGATGGTCTCAAAACATATTCTAAATTATCATGATTACTATGCTTATAACATATATAAACATTTAACATATCATCATAACATAACGTGTTATGTTAAACAAGCATATTACAACTAATATGCAAATCAAGGCATTATTGATACATAAAAATACCTTTCACCTCACATTTTCATGGGATATGGCCACAGCGGCACCCCTACACGCCATAGGAGACCCATTGAATGGGATGAGAGGGCCTTTAAACCCTTCTTGGCTCCTATGATCAGACAGCCATGGTGACTAACCTAATCAAAAGCAGTTTCTGTTAGGAATTGTGTCCCAAAGCTAATCATCTAGGCTGTAGATGGTTATGCTTATTTGTATTTGTATATGAATTTTAAATAATAAATAGAAGTTATTTATTTTAGGCTATCCATCATTTTATATTTTCCAGTAATGAACTCTTGTATGATGGAGTCCTTAGAACTACTTTGTTTTGATATAGAGAGGATATATCAAGTAGTTCTTAAACTGGTTCACAACCAAATGATATATTGTTATAAGACGACGATGTATCCAGTATCAGTTGTTGTATGTTGCATTTGTTAGTTGTCCTCTTAACCAAAGAGTGTGGAGATATTGGTGTGACATGCAAGTGAAATGTATGACATCTCACTAAATGTGACCATATGTGGAGCTCCCTTCTACCAAATGGTTGCTCGCGAAGGGATATGGGTATATGTGTCCCTCGGATCTGAGGTCACCATGGCAGCTTGCAAGCAACTCACTATACTTTGGTACTGAACTACCTGAATTTCTAATCCAGTGATGGAAGGTTTCTGGGTATGGTCAAGTACTTATGGAGCAGTGGTGGGTCAAGATAGAATTGACCTCTCCAAATAGTTTGGAGTGAATGACTCACTATGTCTCAATTCAGCAAAACCTTGGCCAGGATAGTTCTTGTGAGGAGTCACAGAACTTGTGATGTTGAGACATGATCTGGATAGACCAAATTAGGGTTGGCAGTCGAACCCTAGGTCATCCTGAGCATTGTAAGGTCAAAGGGATGAATTATGCGGTAACCATATGCCAGAGGTTCTTGTGAGGTGCTCTGCATCTTCGACCTATCCGAACGTTGGAATCATTGCTAGATGAGGACTTTGACTAGTACTGAAAATGTTCTAATGCTATCAATTTAGTATTCGAACCTATAGGGTCACATACCATAGAGGATTTCTATCTGATCTATTGGGCTAATCAACGATTGAGAATTGTTTACCATCACCTGAAGTCAATATGGTTGACTTTGCTCCAAGTGTCGACACTTAGATTTTTGCAGGTGTCAATACTTTGTGAAGTATCGACACTTGGCAATTTTTGAGTGTCGACACTTCCTGTGATGAGTAGAAATCTGGGAGGATTTCATGAGAGTTCTTTGGACAGGTTTTGACCTTGTTTGAATTTTGAATTCAAACCAGTTTTGGCTCCAAGGCTTTATGGTATGAATGTCATACTTACCTTAATGGGTTGGATCCATTTGGAATGGCCTTGATCCTCTCCTCCATTCTCTCCCTCCATCTCTCCACCTTCCTTCTTCTCCCTCTAATGGCAGCCCCTATAAATATAGGTCTTTGTAGTGGCCGCTGAGGTTACATGAACAGCAAGGGAGAAAAGAAAAGAGAAAAAGAAGAAGGGTTTTGTGAGAGGTTTAGGGATTGGGTGTGAGCCACCAAGCAATCATGCTAGGTCTTGGGAAAGAGATTTTGGGAAGGGGTTCCTGCTCTCTTTCTTGTCTTCCTGGAAGAAGAAGTTTAGCCCATGGATCCCGAAGAGCTAGCACTTCGAGGGAGTTGATCTGAGTCGTGCCCAAGTGTGGACATCCTGTAGAGGCCAGATGCGTGTATGGCTCGAGCACCCTCCTCCTTCTCACAGCACTTCCTTGGCTTCTCTCTTGTGGAAAAGGTATGGTACTTTTATGTTTTCTTTTGCTTTGATGTTTATATGCATGCTAGGTTATTATACTAGATCCTGTTATGGATAGATTGGCAGATGGTTTAGATCTATCTACCGAGCCTTCCGCTATGTATGTCTTAAAAATATTTTAAAATGCATATTCTCTACCCTGTTTCTTGCATAATGTATGCTAGGTGTAGGTATTTTTCATCTTTAATGATATCAGAGCCAAGTTCATTTTGTAGTATAATGATGCTAGCATGCTAATAACATCTACTTTCTTCTTAAGTACTTGGATTGAGTGCTTCACCAGGCTATTCGGTCATAGGAGAGAAGTAGGGCTGCAAGACCCTCTCTTTCCATTCAATGGGATCTCCTATGGCATGTAGGGGTGCCACTATGATTGGCACTTGAAAAGGAAAATAAGAAGAAACAAAATTTGTAGGTTAAAAATATTTTAATCTAATGGCATGATCATAAATGACTTTAGATAAGATCTAAGAGTTATTTTGATCAGTTTTGCTTTAATGTTTGGAGAAACATTTGATTTGACATCATTATTTTTCATTGTCTCGGGCTGTGAGTCGACACTTGGCTTTTGAAGTGTCGACTCATGAGAAAATTTTCTAAGATCTGGTTTCTATTTTTGTTCTGAGATAGGCTGGAGTGTCGACACTTGAGGGGTGCCAGAAAACAAGTTGTTCTATTTTTTGTTCCCTGTCTCAGGCCTTGAGTCGACACTTGCTCTTGAAGTGTCGACACTTGGCTACAGAAAATGCTGAAAACAGTGAATTCAAATTTTATTTTATTGTAAAATTATTTTACACTAATAAATTAAAATTGTTTTAATTTATTTTAAGGTTATTGAACTTAATTTTGAATTAAGATTGACTAAGAACTCTAGGAATATGATTCAAAGATCTTAAGTTATTTCAATAAGCCTTAAGGATCATGGGTTAGCTTCTATTAGGTCCTTAATTGGGTTAGACCTAAGTTTAGATGCATTTGACTTATTAGAGAACTAATCTAATCAAATGTTAAGTTAGGATTTCTTATCTAGATCTATCTAATAGTTAGATTGATTAGTCCATAATCTAAATGGATCTAATTATGGCTCAGTGGAAAGCCAGAGTCTTTAGGCTAGTCTAATCGAGTCTGATGAACCGATTGGTGTCAAGGTAAGTTTGGCATTATGATTATGGTTCTTTGGGGCTACCTCTTACCTAGCCAACTCTGTTGGTGTCTAAGGCAAGACGGCTAATGACGGAACCCAACCCATGATCTCACTTACCTGGCCAATGTGGTCAATCAGGATTGATTAGATAGCTCATTGACTCGTGTTAACCCTTGTCACCCAAGGTTAATCAGTCTTGACTAGTTTTTTGTACCCATGGATCATTGTTATATGTAACCCTCCTAGATTGCTGATGTGGTCAATGGGAGGTTGATCCATGTCTTTTCTTCTCTTCATCTATCACATTAAAGTTAAAACCCTCTAAATTATTAGGTCCTTAAAAGGACAAAGTTATAGAGATAACCAAGTCATAGCCTCCCATTAAGTGGGATAGTAATGTGTCCATTAGTTCGGTGTTCATCAGCAGATCCAAAGATTGGGTGTTCATCGGGCTATTGGAATTTCTGTTCCTAATATGATGGCTTAGTGCGACTCTCTTAACGGTGGTCAGGTGGGCCGGCCAAAGTCGGGCTTGACCATTCGTTAATTAGAAGCATTGAATTTTGTCATGTTAATGGTTGGACCTAACCAGGACCTTCAATAAAAGGCCCAAAGGTCGATTAAAGTGCTCCTTGGAGCAAAACCCAATTACTAGAGGTTACTTAGAGAAGTGATTGGTTGAAGAACCTACCTTTAGACATGCATGGGTGGGCTGGCCAAAGTCAGGCTCATGTGTTGTCTGTTGGACTCTAGTACCCGCTATAAAATTAAAGTAATTTCTCGGATTGGAGGTAGAGGCTACCAATTGATACAAAATAGTGGGAGGGACCTTTAGACTAAAGTCCATGTCTTTAGGTTAATTATTCATATACACTAATTAGTTTTGGTTTTCCTTTCAAATGTCTTCCAACCTGTCACTCTGGTCTCTTCTCGACAACAAGAAGCTCAATGGACCCAACTTCGATAATTGGTATCGAAGGCTCAGGATTGTCCTGGAGCACGAATGGATCCTATATGTGATATCAGATCCGATACTTGAGATCCCTGCTGCCAATGCTCGGGGTTCGGTCAGAGACACTTATCAGAAGTGGCTCTCTAACAGGACCACTGTCTGATGCATCATGTTGGCTATGATGAATGATGAGTTCCGTCGCAAATTCAAGGAAGCCCAGCAGGAAGAAATCCTTCAAAGGTTGAAGGAGTCTTTCAGAACACCAGACGACGTTGAGAGGTACAGGGTCTCCTATGCTATCTACAACGCGTGGATGCGTAATAGGGCCTCAGTCACTGATAATGTACTGTACATGATCGAGATGATTGAGCACCTGGGCAAGCTTGGATGTCCCTTTTATGAACAGCTTGGGAAAGATGCGATACTGAATTCTCTCCCTTCTTCTTATCTAGACTTTCTCGATCAATACAGAATGAATAAGCCTGCAATCAACTACCACGGTCTGTTGGGGTTGCTGCAGACTTTTGAGAAAGACCACCAGTTGAATAAAGGGGTGGTGAATCTAGTGGGAGGTTCTTCGGGAGGGGGTCGTCCCTTTAAGAAAGGGAAGAAGAAGAAAAATAATAAAGGGAAAAATGTGCTTGGTGCTTCTGGGCCCAGTCAAGCCAAGAAAGTGAAGGCTTTTCGGAGTCATGCAGAGTACTTCTTCTATAAGAAGCAGGGACACTGGAAGAGGAACTATCCTCTTTATATTGCATCCCTTGATCTAAACATGTCCAAGAAGAGAAAGCTACAGGATGGTCCTACACAAGGTATTTATATGATAACACCTTGTAGTTTCTCTGTTTGTGATACTACTAACTGGGTATTGGATACAGGAAGTCCAATTCACATTTGTAACTCTTTGCAGGGACTTCAAGTTAGTAGAAGATTCGAGGATGGCGAGAGGTTCTTGAATGTGGGAAACGGAAGCCAAGTTCCAGTTCTGGTGTTATGAGTCCTTAAACTTGTTTTCGAGTCATGTACTATCATTTTGAATGAGTATCATTTTTGTCCTTCCTTCATTTTGAATATCATTTCTGTTGCCCAGAAATGGAGCCCAAGAGGGGGGGTGAATTGGGTCTTCTAAAAAATTTAAAATAATAATGTGAAGATCTAGTGGTGTTTGTGAGTAATAAATTCAATGCACTAGATTAAATGTAGCGGAAAGCAATAAATGGATTGCAATAGACAAAGAGTAAGAAAGAGAGGAGGCAATCACACACAAATACAAAGTTTATAGTGGTTTGGTGCAAACCTAGCACCTACATCCACTCCCCAAGCCACCCTTGAGAATTCCACTATAATCCAATCAAGATTACCGCCGACTTGTTTTTCAAAGGCTCACAAGTCAAAACCTATGTTGGTTTTATCACCTAGGCTCACCAACAAACCTTTACACTTATTTTGTCTTCGGGCTCACAAGTTAACCCTAGTTGGTTTTGTCCCTTTGGCTTACCAACAAACCACAACAATCTTCTTTCAAGACACCCTTGAAAGCAAGGTCAAATCACAAGATAAAATCAGATATACAGTTTCAAAAATAAGACAAACTCTTTTCAAGAGTAGAATAGAAGTTTTGAGGCTCAAGTTGATGCTTTGTCTTGTCTCCTCCTTGGAATATTCTTCAAACTCTTCTTTTTGAATGATGTAAGGATGGGCTTGTAAGATTTTTCAGGGAATCAAACTTTAAATGGCTCTTGAAGTGAAGTTCTTGAGAGAATCTTGGCTTTTTGGCTTTCAATGGACTTCAATACCTCAAGAATGAAGTTGGTGAAGCTTAAATACAAAGAAAAACTTCCAAAAAATGGTTTGTGACCATTTGAGCATCGAATCTAGCCATTGGAAGCTTGGAAAGATATTTCTATAAGTCAGAAAAATAGATCCGTTAGGCCTGTCAGAACTCGAGTGTCGTCACTTGGCTTCAGGTGTCGACATTTGGCTGTCAGGTGTCGACACTTAACTTCCAGGTGTCGACACTTGAACATTCAAGTGTCGATACTTGATTCACAGGTATCGACACTTGACACAAAAATACACCATTGGCCAAGTTCTGTATTTTCAAAAAATCTTAGGTCTTGAGTCGACACTTGGAAACTTAAATGTCGATACTTGAGTTTTAGGTATCGACACTTGAGTCCTGGGTGTCGACACTTGGCATGCCAAGGAGTTTTTCTGCGTGCCAAATGCTGAAGTGTCGACACTTGACTTCCTAGGTGTCAACACTTGGTTCTGAAAAATTCATAATCAAGTGCAAATTAAGCCAAAGACACAAGCATCAATTTTGAAACTTAAATGGAACATAAATAATCAATAATTGAACATGTAAAAGCCCTTTTTGCATAAAGGAGATGTCTCAAATTACGAAAAATGCTCCATGCCATGGTGTGCCATGATACTTAAATTTTTGAGAATTTGAGGTGCTTGCTTTCTAAAAACTCTTAGCTGAAGGTAAACATTAGTATATAATATGTACTCAAGGTTTTGTTATTCATCAAAATCACTAGGAGAGCCAACAATCTCCCCCTTTTTGATGATGACAAAACCTTGAGTAAATCAACATTAATTTTCAAATTTCAGATATGATATTTCATGAATATGATTTTAAGCTCATATAAACCATAACTTACATAGTTAGGAAGAATAAATCTCCCCCTTAATTAGACAATTCTAATCAGAATAAGCAATATGCAATTTTGGTATCAGATCAATTGGAAATTACAAACAAACAATTAATCATACTTCTCCTTTTTGTCAGTCATTAGAAAGGGAGTAAACTCCCCCTCAAAACAAGCATGGAGATAAAAAGTAACGGAGTTAAATTCAATCATAGCTGAACTTATCAGAGCTCAAGAGTATCATATTAATTCAAGCATTATCGGGTATCAGAGTCAAAATGATAAGACTATCATATTAATTCAAGCATATCAATCACAGTGAAACAATAAGGAAAACAATGTAAGTATCAAAGAGTCACCCACATATATATATAATATGAAGTTTTCAGTTACAAAATTTTGCTGACTCATCAGCAATACTGAAACATACAATGATACCAAGATACATCAATAGTTAATGATAGTAAATAGAAATAGTCAAGATATAATATACACATAAATCATCTGTGAGGCTAGTCCTCATCAGATGGAATCTCAAGAGTAAATGGGGCACTAATCCTAGACCTAGGAACCAAAGCCTTAGGAGGTCCCTAGGCTAAAGCCCGGTGACTCCTAGTGTGGCCTGAAGGTCCTAGAGAGGGTACAACCCTAGACGATCTAGTGGAAGGGGGTGAAAGAAGATCAGCAGGTGTGATAAAGTCCGGCGTGGAATCAACCAAATCAGTTGGTGGAAGAGCTGCAGGGGTAGCTGGAGGATCACGACTGAAAACCTCATATCTATCAATGCCACCATCACTGTCACTGTCATTGTCTCTGTCAATAATATCAGTAGCTCTGTCCTTACTCTCCTCAGCATGGTCACCACCATCACCAGTACCATCATCACCACCATCATGTCCATCATGTCCATCTCACCGCCATCATCATCAGCTGGTGGAGCTGTAGCGGCTACAAAAGATCTGAAAAGCTCCTCCATGCATGCAAAACCAGTCTCTACCAATCGTCGTAACCTAGTGAGCTTAGAAGTAGTATGGGCTCTAAGGCCCTCTAGCTCAATCTGCATCTGAGTCGACTGAACTCCAAGTCCAATAATCTCGCTCCATACCTCTACAAGCTGCTCTCTGGTGTGCTCCTCAAAAGATAAAATGTCGACAAAGGAGGTGCTGAAGGAGTAGCAGAAGGTGTCACCGGCTCTGCCACTTATGCTGAAACGTCCTGAGGAGGTATGCTAGCTGGCCTAGATAGCCCGGCCTCTGCCTCTCGAATCTCGTCCTCCTCATCTGGCTCCTGGCTAGACTCTCTCCAAACCCACCGACCTGTGACTAATCGATACCCCATGCTGTGAAGTGACCTCTTGTCGTACACGTCCGTATGTTGAATCTGCTTGGGGATCTCCCCCTCTAGAGAAACTCCACAAGATCTAAAAAGTCAGGTCAACCCCACACCATATGGCAGGCAATGACGCTTCTGGGTCGCAGCGTCATGCATCTGTACAAGCATCAAGGATGGTAAGTCAATCTGTCTCCTCTCTATCAGGCTGGTCATCACCATCAATTCTCTCTCTATAATGAAATCGAATCTCCCTGACTTCGGTAGAAGAATGCATGCGGTGATGTGGTGTAACAGGCGCATCTCCAATGATAGCTGGTTCACGGTGACTACCGTCACTCCATGAACATCCTCTTGCTCAAGGATGCACCTGAATGCAGCCTCTCTGTCCTCTATAGTGAATGCACTGACTCCCCGATGGGGGATCTCCCAGATCCTGCTCAGTAACTCCACTGATAGTGAAATCTCAACACCTCTGATGGTAGTGGTCCAAAGAAGTCATTGACAATCCATGGCACCGTAAAACTCCCTCACTAGATGAGGGTAGTACTTCTCCTGTATGGTGCAGAAGGGTACTAGACCTGCATCTGTGAGTACCTGACGGATAAGAAAATGGTGCCGATCAAAGAAAGCAAGGTTGACTGTCCTCCCAGAGGCCACTGCATTCCCTGCCATCTTCTCTGCATGGGGAAAACTCGATGCCGCTGAATTGCTAGCTTCCCTAGTGTCATGCCTTGCCTTGGATCTTTTCTCTGTACCCTGACTAGGTCTCTCCCTAACTGCAAGCCTTTTCCTTGGACCCATCACAGCAAACTGACCAAGAAAGGTTGAAGAAGTGTAAACTATGGGGGACAGATTTAACTAGGTTAAGAACTAGATAGGCTGAAGGAAGCTTATGCTTTCTAAACTAGAAATTCTAGTTTTAAAATATGCTAACATAAGTTTTGAAAAACTGGGATTAAAAATGAATTTAGGTTTGTAACATACCTTTAATACGAAGAATCAAGGATAAAAGCTTTTAATAAGTTCGAAAAGTGGAGACGTGACAAAACATATTTAGGTTAAAAGACTTTAATCCAAATGTATAAAGTATGTTTGGGTTGCAAAGACATGCAAAATATATAAAATACAATTCTTCAGTAAACCAAGTTTAGCTATACAAGTGGATTCAGGTTAAAACATTTTAGGATTTTTAGGTTAAACAGCTAGGTGGATGAAATGAGGGTAACATGTCACAAAACATCACTAGAATTATTCCCAAAACAGTAAAAATGCAATAATTAGTTTCAAAAAATTAAATTTAGATAAAAACCCAAGGAAATTTCGGTCGAAAATCAATATAACAGTGATTTTTCCAAAAATAGATGGAAAGAGAGGGAAATCAATCAAAAATCCAAAGGAAAACCAAAAGAAACGCATTGAAGCTTGATTCCTCCTAAATGGAGTCTCAAAATGAATCAAAACTCGTGAAAATCTGATTGAAATGCTTTAAAATGGTTAGAAAAGCCTAAACCTAAGCTTTCACGGTTTGAAAATAATGAAAAGGAGAGGGGAAATACCTATTATTTGTTGGGGTAAAAGGGAAATGGTTGATTCGGAAGTTGGTGGAGCTTGGGGGACCACTGAAGCTTAAGAGAGATAGGGGAAAATGAAATAAAAAACTGTTTGATCTGCCCTAAAAAAATAGAAAAAGTTTTGCGAGTGTCGACACTCAGGATTTCTCAAGTGTCGACACTTGGTCAGGTGTCGACACTTCACAAAACACAAGTGTCGACACTTGGCCAAGAAAATCCCAAAAAATCTAAAAAGTTTTTAAAAATCAGAAAAAAATTTTAAAGGCATTTTGGGGTTTAATATAAGTAATTTTTGATAAAAAAAAAAAAAAACTTGGATAGGATGGAATTGAGAGAGTTCTATGAGAATGGATCAATGATACCTAACTCTCTTCTAATCATGCAAAATCTCTCTTCACTCAAAGATTTGGTAAACGCATCAGCTAATTGGTCATCAGTACACACAAATTCAAGTTCCATATTAGAATTTTGTACATGATATCTTATGAAATGATATCTCATTTCAATGTGTTTACTTCTTGAATATTGCACAGGATTTTTAGTTAGATTAATTGCACTAGTATTTCACATCTTATGGGTGTCTTAATTAGTTTAATGCCAAAATCTTTGAGTTGTTGTTTAATCCAAAGGATTTGAGCACAACAGCTTCCAGCTACTATATATTCGGCTTCCGCCGTAGATAGAGCAACTAAATTATATTCTTGCTACTCCAAGAGATCAAATTTACTTTAAGAAACTGACAGGTTCCACTAGTACTTTTACGATCAAGTTTGCACCCAGGAAAGTCAGCATCAGAATAAGCAATCAATTCAAATGAAGATCTCCAGAGTACCACAAACCAATTTCAATTGAGCCAGATAGATATCTAAGTATGTATTTAACATCCAAAAGATGAGACTCATTAAGATTAGACTGATATCTAGCACACATACATACACTAAAATGATATATGGCCTACTGGCAATAAGATATAGCAACGAATTGACCATGCCATGATATAATTTTTGGTCAATAGATTTACTTGATAAATCCTTGTCAAGTCTAACAAGAAGAGCTCATAGGGGTACCTAAAGGCTTGGTGTTCTCCATCCCAAACTTCTTGAGTATTTTTTTTGTGTACTTTGCTTGGTTGATGAAGATTCCTTCTTTGGTTTGCTTTATTTGGAGTCTGAGAAAGAAGTTAAGTTCTCCCATCATATTCATCTCGAACTCACCCTGCATTAACTTTGCAAATTCTTGGTAAAGAGATTCGTTAGTAGCACCAAATATAACATCATCTACATAGATTTGTACTACTAAGAGATCATCATTCTTTTCTTCAAAAATAAAGTTTTGTCTACATTACCTCTAGCAAAATCATTTTTAAGCAGGAAAGAACTTAAACGATCATACAAGCTCTAGGAGCTTGTTTCAAACTATACAAACTTTATGAAGTTTGAAACATGATTTAGAAATTCAGAATTTTCAAAACTAGGTGGTTGTTCAACATAAACCTCTTCTTCAATAAAATCATTTAAAAGGCACTTTTAACACCGATTTGAAATAATTTAAAATTCACAAAGCAAGCAAAAGCCAACAATAGCCTAATTGCCTCAAGTCTAGCCACAGGAGCAAAGGTTTCATCAAAATCGATCCCTTCCTCCTGATTGTATCCCTTGGCAACTAGTCTAGCCTTATTTCTTGTAACAATACTATTTTCATCAAGTTTTTTTCTGAAAACCCATTTTGTGCCAATAATTGAAGTATTTGAAGGCCTATCTACTAATGTCCAAACATTGTTTCTTTAGAATTGGTTAAGTTTATCTTGCATAGCATTTATCCAATTACTATCACTTTCAACTTCCTCAATAGTTTTAGGTTCAATTTAAGAAACAAATGCTAAATAATCACAATATTTCTAAGAGATGATCGAGTACTTACACCTTTAGATGGATCACCAATAATTAGTTCTTTTGGGTGTCCATGAGCATACCTCCATTCTTTTGGTAGTGGATCAATAGTAGATGTATTTTCATCACCTTGTACTTGATTTCCTTCAGTGTTTTGATCATCTTCTTGTTCCTTGGTAGGTTCTTCATTGTTGCTCACACTTTCAGATTTCTTGGTACCTGTTTCATCAGAAAGCACATCTTTTCTAGAAGATTTCTGGTCAGATTCATCAAATACAACATGTATGGATTCTTCAATAACAAGTGTTCTTCTGTTGAAGATCCTGTATGCCTTGCTAAATATGGAGTAGCCTAAAAAGACTCCCTCGTCTGATTTGGTATTAAATTTTCTCAATTATCCTTACCATTGTTTAAAATGAACACAACAGCATCCAAAATATGAAAATAATGATTAAAGGTTTTCTACCCTTCCAAAGCTCATATGGTATTTTTTTAAAATC
This sequence comes from Areca catechu, assembly GCA_021397845.1. NCBI lineage: Eukaryota > Viridiplantae > Streptophyta > Magnoliopsida > Arecales > Arecaceae > Areca > Areca catechu. The sequence goes on along the minus strand of CM038052.1, from coordinate 127,758,089 downwards.
GGTTGGATTAAAACTCGATTTAAAACATAGCATGCAGTATTTAAGGCTTCCATCCAAAATATCTAGGTAGGTCATTTTCACAAAGCATGGTTTTTGCCATTTCTTTAAGAGTTCTATTTTTCCTTTCTACCACTCCATTTTGTTGAGGTGTCCTAGGTGCTGAAAAATTATGATGAATGTCATTTTCAATACAAAATTTATCAAAATCAGCATTTTCAAATTTAGTTCCATGATCACTTCTCAAAGATACGATTGAAATACCTTTTTATTTGAAACTCGTTTATGAAATCTAATGAATTCAGAAAACGTTTTATCTTTGTGTTCTAAAAACATGACCCATATAAATCATGAGAAATCATCTACAATAACTAGATCGTACTTCTTACCTCCCAAACTAGATATTCTAGTCGGCCCAAAGAGGTCCATGTGAAGCAACTCTAAGGGTCTAGATGTAGAGATTACTCCTTTTGGTTTGAAAGAGGATTTGGTTTATTTTCCAAGCTGACATGCATTACAAATCTTGTCTTTTTCAAAACTGAGTTTGGCAAATCTTTTATCAAATTCTTTTTACTAAGTTTTGAAATCAAATGCATACTAGCATGTCCTAGTCTACGATGCCAAACCAACTAGTTTCATTGATCTTGGCTTCCATTACCACTAGGCATTGACCATTTTGAACAGGAAGATCATCAAGATCAACCATATAAATATTGCCATGCCTATGACTAATGAACTTGATGCCATTGTCATCTAAACTAGAAACAGTGCACATAGAAGATTCGAAAATAACTTTAAAATCCTTGTCGCAAAATTGACTAATACTAAGCAAGTTATATTTCAAACCATCAACATATAACACATTATCAATGTAAGTAGAGGGGGTGATATGGATTTTATCAATACCGACAATTTTTCCCTTTCCATTATCACCAAATATCACATTACCACCATTTTGATACTCGAGTGATGAGAACTGCTCCACATCTCTAGTCATATGCCTTGAGCAACCGCTATCGAGGTACCACATTCTTCTTTTATTGGTTGCAAGGCATACCTATAAAAAAATCAAGTGAAGATTTTAGGTACCGAAGTCATCTTAGGTCCTTTTAGGTTAGTGGCATTGGTTCCTTTTGGAATCCAAACTTTCTTAATGTTACTCGATTTTCTTTTATTGCACCTGTAAGATTTATGTCCTATAGTACCACATGCATAACAAGTAATAGATGAAGATGCAGGCACAAAGAAATATTAAAAGTTTTTGTTTCTTCTGAGTTCTAAATCTTAAACCTGCTCTATATCAAAAACCGCCCTTTGATTATTCAAAAGCATGTTTAACTTTTCAAAACTGTATGTAAATTTATCTACAAAAGGTTTTAAATTTTTAATTTCTTCTTTATATTTTTTGTTTTCATCCAAATTTTTTTGTTTTGTTTTGAAAGATTTTCATTTGAAGCTGAAAGGCTTTTCTTTTTCAAAACGTCTTTCTCCTTTTCAAGAATAGAATCTTATCATTTAATTTTTTGTTTTGAAGAAGTAGACAATCATTTTCATTTGAAACTCATTATTTTCTTTGACTAAATCAAATTTTGCTTTTTCAAATCTTTATGTTTTGATTTTAGTTTTTGAAATTCTATAACTCATCTAAAACTTCATGTAGTTCATCAAATATAAATTCATTCTCAGTTTCAGATTGTACCTCATCATAATCTGCCATCAGACAGAAGTTTGCAACTTCCTGTTGTTCTTCCTCAAAGATGGAGTCCTCGCTGTCACTCTAGGTTGCCATCATGGCCTTCTTTCTTAATTTTCTTCTACTTTTCTTGAGTAAGGGGCAGTCCATCTTAAAATGACCCGGTTTCTTGTATTCAAAGTAAGTGGGCTGCTCCTTATCTTTCTCCTTATCTTTCTCTTTACTTGGCTCACCTTTCAGGGGTTTCTTCTTGAAGTTAAACTTCTTCTTCCTCATGAACCTTCTGAATTTTCTTGCCATTAGAGCCATCTCATCTTCTTCATCATCTTCTTCAGAGTCATCGCTTAATTCTTCTCTTGTAGTGGATTTGAAAGCGATTACTTTCTTCTTTTTGTCAACTTCCACATTCTTTTGCTTGAGGGAGAGATTATAAGTCATCAGTGAGCCCAACAATTGCTCAAGTAGAAGAGTGTTGACATCCTTGGCTTCTTCAATAGTTATCACCTTTGCATTCCAAGAAGCCGGTAGAGACCTAAGAAGTTTGTTTACAAGTTCACCATTAGAAATAATTTTTTCTAGGCTTCTCATGCCATTCACAATATTTATGAACCTAGTATACATCTCACTAATAGACTCAGTAGGTTCCATTCTAAATATTTTGTAAGTATAGATGAGCATGTTAATCTTAGTTATTTTCATTTTGTGTGTACCCTCATGGGTAACCTCAAGTGTATCCCAAATCTTCTTAGTGGAGAGACAATTAGATATTCTATTGAATTCACTTGGATCAAAGAGCAAAATAATAAATTCATAGCCTTAGCATTAAGCTCTATTTGCTTAATGTCATTCTCATCCCAATCATCTTCCATTTTTGGAGTGAGAATGCCATTAACCAACATAGTCGACTGATGAGGACCTTTTATGATTGTCCTCCAAAGATTATAATCAATTGCTTGAATGAATATGCGCATGCATGTTTTTCAATACGTATAATTTGTGCCATTAAAAAGTGGGGGACGGTTTGAAGTTTGACCTTCAATAACACCCATTCCTATTGGGCTGCCATGATCTTTTACTCAAGATCCTTGGACCTACAAGAGAGTACTGGTGCTCTGATACCACTTGTTACCTAGAAATGGAGCCCAAGAGGGAGGGTGAATTGGATCTTTTAAAAAATTTAAAGCAATAATGTAAAGATCTACTGGAGCTTATGAGTAATAAATTCAATGCACTAGATTAAATGCAGTGGAAAGCAATATATGGATTGCAATAGACAAAGAGCAAGAAAGAGAGGAGGCAATCACACACAAACACAAAGTTTATAATGGTTCAGTGCAAACCTAGCACCTACATTCACTTCCCAAGCCACCCTTGGGAATTTCACTATAGTCCAATCAAGATTACAGCCGACTTGTTTTTCAAAGGCTCACAAGTTAAAACCTATGTTGGTTTTATCACCTAGGCTCACCAACAAACCTTTACACTTGTTTTGTCTTCGAACTCACAAGTTAATCCTAGTTCGTTTTGTCCCTTTGGCTTACCAATAAATCATAACAACCTTCTTTCAAGATACCCTTGAAAGCAAGGTCAAATCACAAGATAAAATCATATATACAATTTCAAAAATAAGACAAACTCTCTTCAAGAATAGAATAGAAGCTTTGAAGCTCAAGTTGATGCTTTGTCTTATCTCCTCCTTGGAATATTCTTCAAACTCTTCTTTTAGAATGATGTAAGGATGGGCTTGTAAGCTTTTTCACGGAATCAAACTTTAAATGGCTCTTGAAGTGAAGTTCTTGAGAGAATCTGGCTTTTTAGCTTTCAATGGACTTCAATACCTCAAGAATGAAGTTGGTGAAGCTTAAATAAAAAGAAAAACTTTCAAAAAATGGTTTGTGACCATTTGAGCATCAAATCTAACCGTTGGGAGCTTGAAAAGATATTTTTGCAAGTCAGAAAAATAGATCTATTAGGCCTGTCAGAACCCGAGTGTTGACACTTGGCTGTCAGGTATCGACACTTGGCTGTCAAGTGTCAACACTTGACTTCCAGGTGTCGACACTTGAACTTTTAAGTGTCGACACTTGATTCACATGTGTCGACACTTGACACAAAAACACTCCATTGGCCAAGTTCTGTATTTTCAAAAAATCTCAGGCCTTGAGTCGATACTTGGAAACTTAAGTGTCGACACTTGAGTTTCATGTGTCGATACTTGAGTCCTGGGTGTCGACACTTGGCATGCCAAGGAGTTTTTCTGCATGCCAAATGCTGAAGTATTGACACTTGACTTCCCAGGTGTCGACACTTGGTTCTGAAAAATTCATAATTAACTGCAAATTAAGCCAAAGACACAAGCATCAATTTTGAAACTTAAATGGAACATAAATAATCAATAATTGAACATGTAAAAGTCCTTTTTGCATGAAGAAGATGTCTTAAATTATAAAAAATGCTCTGTGCCATGGCGTGCCATGATACTTAAATTTTTGAGAATTTGAGGTGCTTGCTTCCTGAAAACTCATAGCTGAAGGTAAACATTAGTATACAATATGTACTCAAGGTTTTGTTATTCATCAAAATCACTAGGAGAGCCAACAATTTCTGTAGGCCAGTTGGCCATGTATGGTTATGAACTATTAATAAAGAATGATATTTGCAAAATCATTTTGAATGATTCTGTTGTTTTGAATGGACAAATGCGTGATGGCATCTATGTACTGTCGCGACCTATTAGTATAATGTATACGTCTAGCAAATACCCTAAGATAGATAATGTTAGCGAAGCATACCTATGGCATTGTAGGCTAGGTCATATAAATAGGAACTAGATAACAGGTTGAAAATCAAAGGTCTCCTCGATTTTAGTGAAGATAGTTCACTTCCAACCTGTGAGTCTTGTCTTCTTGGAAAAATAACTAAGTCACCTTTTACTGAAAAAGGTGATCGAGCAAATGAAATTCTAAGTCTGATACATACTGATGTATGCAGACCTATGAATGTTAGTGCTGGGGAGGGTACGGTTATTTCATTACTTTTATAGAAGACCTTTGGAGGTATGGTAATGTCTTCTTGATGAGACATAAATCTGAATCGTTTGAAATGTTCAAACGATATCGTAATGAAGTGGAAAAACAAGCCAGAAAGTATATCAAAACCCTTTGATCTGATCGAGGTAGTGAATACCTTTCAGGTGAGTTTCTGACATATCTTAAGGAGAATGGGATTCTCTCTCAGTGGACGCCTCTAGGGACACCTGGTGGGGACACCAGAGGCACCAGAATAAGGCAGAGGCTTCTCAACTCTCTGTGGATCACTTAGTTAATATTTGAGTCCCCTGTAATAAGCTTAGTCCAGCTACATTTGAGTCCTGTAATTAGTCCAGCTCTTGTTGAGCTAGTTTAGTTCAGTACTAGTCAGCTCATGTTGAGCTAATTTCAATTTTTGAGTCCTGTCCAATCAGATTGAAGACTCAAGACCACATCATACAAGTGAAGACCATGTTCAACCTAATTGAAGACATAAAAGTTAAGCCCAAGTCCAACCCAGCTTGAAGACTTGAAGAGTCCAGGAAGAGAAGACAAAATCATGAACAAATTCGAAACCTGGACTAGCCAGAAGGAATTTGGGCCAGCCCAGGCCCAGGTAGAATTTAGGGCGCCCCTCCCTAGGGTCACCTCCCCTCTTGGTCGGCCACTTATGGTCACCACCTTGGCAGACCAAGAGAAGGACAAGAGGAGAGTGTTTGAGTTGAAGTTTTCTACCATTTGCCTTGTATTCCAATTAGAGTTTGAAAAGGAAAAGGAGTCCTATGTAAAGTCTAAAGTGCCTTTACTTGGAGCCCAAGGTTAAGGGTCTATTTAAGGGACCCTAGCCTCTTGTATGAAACTCACTTTTTGATATGAATTAAAACCTTGAGTTCTTCAATTGAGTTGTGTGATACCCTGCTGTGTGCATAAAGGGGTTTGTGAGAGTTTTTCTTCCCGGTGTTTGCAATCATCTTCCTGCTGCCAACAAACCTCCAGATCCCTGGACGCCCACTCCAAAAGAAGCCTTCCCTTGCTGTTTTTCCTTTGTTTTCTTGTTCCTTTGTAAGTTTTCTAACCCCTAATAGGTCGTTTGCAGGTCCCCAGTTTCTACGAATCCACCGACTCCAGCCAAGCCTCAATCGGACCACCAAGCAGAAAGCCGGGTATCCACAGGTCATTGGCTTGATTTTCCAGGCCGCATCCATCTAGGAACGAGAGATCCCTTCACTGCAATCTTCATCGAGTGCTTCAGTCATTGTCAGGTACATCCCCTCTACCTCCAGTATTATATTGTAGGAGAACTTGTCCAAACCGAGGCTTCTCAGCCCCGGCGATCCTTCTTTAGTACTTTTCTAGGTCCTAATCTTCATGCATGGCTTCAAAAATTCATACAAAATTCCCTATAACTAATTTTGATCTGAAAATCAGTAATTAATCACCTAACCCCATATATATAACATACAAAAGAATTGCATGCATATTAGTCCCCCATCATTTGGTATCAGAGCTTAGATTAGGGCTTGTTTTCCACAAATTTTTAGTCTGTATATGCTCTATTATTTTAATTATTTATCCCTAATAAAAAACTCCAAAATTCTAAAATTTATTTTGCTAGATTTATCATAATTCACAGTAATTTTAAGAATTTTTTTAGATTTTATTATGGCCTGTGAATTTTCTGCAAGCCGAAATAGCCTACAAATTTTCGGCTCTATTTTTTCAGCAAGACAAGTTTGGAAGTTTTAGGTTTTGATTAGCATCTTTTTGCATATCTTTTAATTTTAGTTTATTTCCTGCATATTAGGGCATAAATTGCATGTTTTCTTATATTTAAGAAAATATCAAAAAAAAAAATTACATATTCTCTAAAAATACCAAAAAACATCTAAACCCTAATTTGCATCCTCATCTGCCTGCCATCATTGCATAATCTACCTTTAAGGGCACTCTTGCTATGTCAGATGGGGGGAGGATTTGATCACCTCTCCTTAGCCCAAAACCACATCCCTTGCATTCGGTCCCAAGCCTTAACCTAAAATTAACTACACCTAATTTGCCCTAGTGGGCTAGGGACACCAACTGGTCGTGTACGGGCTAAGTGTTAGATCACTATGTCAAGACTAACCTGTGTGTGCCTTGTGCTTGGTGTCTAGAATGGTGGTTTAGGGATTCAATCCTGAAGGGCTTGTGTGCTAGTCCGCCTACCTGGCCAATCTTTGATTGGTGTCTAGGATTGGCAATCAAGGACCTAACACTCCACTTACACCTGCCTAGCTAAGTACAGGGTTACTATAGGCTAGTTTGCCCCCCTGATTGAGCCCTTAGTTTGGACTCTAGGTCTAGTCAGCTGTAGTCGGTCTGATCGAGTCTTGCATGAGCACTAGATCAGGAGTTTCATATCACCCACCTCCTCCACAAATGTCTGAACCCATGGAAAATTTGCAAGCCCAAATGAAAGCCCTAGCTGATCAAATGGCCCAGATGGCTACCCAGATGACTACCCAGATGATCCAGTTAACTCAGTCTGGTATTCAAACCAATGATATAATTGACCATCTTGCCAATAGGTTTGATCAGTTAGAAGTCCGGGTAGGGACCCCAGAAAAAACCCATGGGTCACAGTTTGAGCCAGATCCTGAGTCCCCTCAACCTAGGAAGACCCCAAACCCTGATCTATAGCATGAGGTCGAACCTAGGAGAGCCCCTTATCCTGACCCGTACTACAATCCTTAACCTAGGAGGACCCCAAACCCTGATCCATACCGAGAGCTTAAACCTAGGAGAGCCCCTCAGCCTGACCCATATTATAATACTGAACCTAGAAGAACCCCTTATCATGACCCTTATTATGATACTGAACCTAGAAGACCCAATCAGGATTTTATAGACCAGGAAGATAGATCCTATTTACCCTCTCCCTACAAGCATAGTATACCCACAACCTATAGATCTTATGACTCCAAATCCCATGAACCTAGAACCTATGAATCCATAACCTATGAACCTAGATCCTATGACTCTAGATCCCATGATCATAGATCCTATGCACCCACACCCTATGAGCCTAGTAGACCCAACACCCAATATTCTGACCCATATAGGGAGTCCAACCCTAGGAGAACCCAATATTTTGTCCCATATAGGGAGTCCAACCCTAGGAGAACCCAATGTTCTGACCCATATAGGGAGTCCAACCCTAGGAGGACCCAATATCCTGACCCATATAGGGAGCCCAACCTTAGGAGGACCCCATACCATGATCCATCCTTAGAACCTGACCATAGAGCTGACCCAAAATCCTATGATCCTAGATCCTATAATCCCATAACCCATAGATCTGCACCCTTGTCCTATGAGCCCAGAGAACCCATAACCCCTAAGTATCAGCCTAGTACTAGTCATGCTTCCCCTAGTCAACTTGAACCCATAGGATTAGTATCCCTAAATATGAACCCAGTAGTGAGCCACTACCCCTTATACAACCTAAACCTACTAGGAGTAGTACCCATAATCAGAGATGAGAACCTAACCAATTTTATGCTAGCCAACCTTCTCCAACCATTCCTGAGATTCACAAGGCTTACATTAATGCAGAAGTGTATGAAGCTGATGTGAGCCTAGTGATGAGTATGAGGGAGAAGAGGAGACACCTTTAGTAGACCTAGAATTAGCTGACCCAGTAGATACCCAGGTAGAAACCACCCCAGAGCTAGTTGACCTTGACCACATCCAACCTAAAGCTATAGTGAAGAACAAATAGAGGAAGAGAACCTAGGTACTGCTACTAGAGCCTTACCTAAGGAAACCATAGAGGAGAGCCAAATTATAGAGTCTAGTCCTAAAATGCAAGAACCGGAAGAATTTGTTAAGGACTTGATCTCTTTGAATCAGTACCCTCAGGATGAGCCTCCTCTATAGTTCCCATTAAGGACCTCTTCCCTAAGATTAGTAACCCATCCTTCCATTATGCAAACCCCATAGATATATTGCAACCTCATAAGGTTAGCCTCATTAGTCTAGGATTAGTCCCTGACGCCCCTTCTTTTATCCTACTTTATCCAACTAACCTTGAACCTTTTTTTCTACCCTACTAGACTAATTTTGAATTCACTTCCTATTTTCTACCCTTTCCAGATACCTCCAGCATTTCTAGGATTATTAGATTGCATTTAACTGAGATTAGCATACTGCATGCATTCATCACGCATGTTAGGTTTGCATCTTACTTCTGGCATACTCTTTGGAATTTGCTAGGAGTTCACTGTAAATTTTTATGTGCATGTCAAGCTAGGATCAAATCTAGGAAACCTATAATATGTTAGGTTTATATCCAAAGAGTTCAATAAAATTTCCTTCTATAGGAATGCATAGTCAAGTCTGTTAGGTGTTAGTATGAGTCCTTTGAATCATAGTATAAGTCATTTGAATCATTTGTTAGGAGTCTGCATGTGCCCAGCATGTTCACCACCTACACTAATTTTAAACAAACTGGCTAATTCCCGAAGATGGATCAAAGAATTTGATGTAGTGGATTCTATCTTGGTTAGGCTTAGGCCTAAAAGAAGCTTCATGCTTGCAGAGCTAGACCTTTTAAAGTGTTAAAGAAGGTTGGATCAAATGCCTATGTTAGAATTGCCTTCGGATTTGGGCATTAGTTCTACCTTCAATATTATAGACCTGGTTGAGTACAGGGAACCGGCAGCGATACCTAGTGAGGTTTTTGAACCTATTCCTTTTCATTGTGAGTGACCCTAACCGGAGTGTCCACTAATAAATTTGGCCTGAGAGAGGAGAACGGATCGAGCGTATCCTGGACGATCAAGCCATTAAGACCCGGGGCCACGGTTATCAACGCTTCCTTGTCCGATGGAAAGGCCGGCCAGAGTCGGACGATTCATGGATTTCTCGAAAGGACTTGTAGCACCTCAACCTAGACCTCGTCGAGAGATATGTGAGCCAGCTTGATCTTCACTCGACAGGGTCGAGTTCCTCCCACCCTGGGAGAATTGGTGGGGACACCAGAGGCACCAGAATAAGGCAGAGGCTTCTCAACCCTCTGTGGATCACTTAGTTAATATTTGAGTCCCCTATAATAAAGCTTTGTCCAGCTACATTTGAGTCCTGTAATTAGTCCAGCTCTTGTTGAGCTAGTTCAGTTCAGTACTAGTCAGCTCATGTTGAGCTATTTTAATTTTTGAGTCCTGTCCAATCAGATTAAAGACTCAAGACCACATCATACAAGTGAAGACCAAGTTCAACCTAATTGAAGACATAAAAGTTAAGCCCAAGTCCAACCCAGCTTGAAGACTTGAAGAGTCCAGGAAGAGAAGACAAATCAGGAACAAATTCGAAACCCTGGACCAGCCAGAAGGATTTGGGCCAGCCCAGGCCCAGGTAGAATTTAGGGCGCCCCTCCCTAGGGTCACCTCCCCTCTTGGTCGGCCACTTATGGTCACCACCTTGGCCGACCAAGAGAAGGACAAGAGGAGAGTGTTTGAGTTGAAGTTTTCTACCTATTTGCCTTGTATTCCAATTAGAGTTTGAAAAGGAAAAGGAGTCTTATGTAAAGTCTAAAGTGCCCTTACTTGGAGCCCAAGGTTAAGGTCTATTTAAGGGAACCTAGCCTCTTGTATGAAACTCACTTTTTTTGATATGAATTAAAACCTTGATTTCTTCTATTGAGTTGTGTGATACCCTGCTGTGTGCGTAAAGGGATTTGTGAGAGTTCTTCTTCCCGGTGTTTGCAATTATCTTCCTGCTACCAACAACCCCTCCAGATCCCTGGATGCCCACTCCAAAAAAAGCCTTCCCTTGCTATTTTTCCTTTGTTTTCTTGTTCCTTTATGAGTTTTCTAACCCCTGACAGGTTGTTTGCAGGTCCCCGAGTTCCTACGAATCCAACGACTCCAGCCAAGCCTCAATCGGACCACCGAGCAGAAAGCCGGGTATCCGCGGGTCATTGGCTCGATTTTCCAGGCTGCATCCATCGAGGAACGAGAGATCCCTTCACTGCAATCTTCACCGGGTGCTTCAGACATTGTCAGGTACACCCCCTCTACCTCCAGTAATTATATTGTAAGAGAACTTGCCCTAACCGAGGCTTCTCAGCCCCGCGATCCTTCTTTAGTACTTTTCTAGATCCTAATCTGCATGCGTGGCTTCAAAAACTTATACAAAATTTCCTACAACTAATTTTGATCTGAAAATTGGGAATTTCACCTAACCCCATATATAAACATACAAAAAGAATTGCATGCATATTAGTCCCCCATCAACACCCTAGTTAAATGGAGTGTCCGAGGGGAGGAATCGAACCCTGTTAGACATGGTTCGATCCATGATGGGCTTTGCTTCTTTGCCGATATCCTTTTGGAGATATGCTTTAGAATCACCCTGTTACCTTCTGAATAGGGCTCCAAGTAAGTTCATTAGTAAAACACCATATGAGATGTGGACTGGACGTAAGCCAACACTTTCACACCTTCGAGTCTCGGGGTGCCCAGCTTATGTAAAACATTTGGAAATGGACAAACTTGGACCTGGTCTGACCGGTGCCTATTTGTTGGATATCCAAAGGAGTCTAAGGGGTATTACTTCTACATAGCTGAGGAACAAAAGTTGTTCGTCAGTCTTAGGGCTATCTTTTTAGAAAGTTCCTTGTGAAGGAACTTTAGCCGCTAAGATTGAACTTAGTGAAGTTCAACAAGTAGAAGAACCAACACATTTAAGTGACCACATAGAATCGGCTATGATTAGATCACACCCAGAGCCCACTCCAAAACCATTAACGAGATCTGGCGGAATACCGAGCTGACCGGACAGATATAATGGTTTCTTAGTCCGGGACAGTGATCCCATTGAACTTGATGAGAACAATGAGGATCTGATCACCTATATGGATGCGTTGCAGAGGTCGGACTCTGAATCATGGCTAGGAGTCATGAAATCCGAAATGGAGTCCATGGAGATCAACAATGTATGGACATTGGTTGATCCACCTGAAGGGATAAAACCCATTAGGTGCAAATGGATTTTTGAAAAAAAGAGGGGCGCAGACGAAAAGGTGGAGACCTATAAAGCCCGTCTGGTTGCCAAGGGATATCGTTAACATTATGGTATTAACTATGACGAGATGTTCTCTCCTGTGGCAATGCTTAAATCCATTTGGATTATGCTTGCTTTAGCAGTGCACTTTGACTATGAAATCTGGCAAATGGATGTCCGAACAGCTTTCCTAAATGGTGAGTTGGAAGAGGAGGTATATATGATACAACCTAAATGGTTCACATCCACAGACGAGTCAAAGGTATGCAGGCTTCAAAAGTCCATCTATGGACTGAAGCAAGCATCAAGGAGTTGGAACATGCAATTTGATAAGTGTATCAAGTCGTATGGCTTCGTTAGGAATGGAGAAGAGCCCTGCATTCACAAATGGGCTAATGGTTCTGTGATAGTATTCCTTGTGCCATATGTGGATGACATTCTCTTAATCAGGAATGACATTTGGTGTGGACACCAGGGCCCGAAAATATCAACAGGTTAAACCCACATCCCTGTGGATCACTTGTGAATAAAGCCCTAGACCCAACCCTTTTTATCCAGGTAAATAATTTATTTTAATTTTTGTTATTTTGGGTTAGTTAGGGTTAGCCCCTTTTATCAATTAGAATTAGGGTTTTATTTATTTAGCCTTTTAGGCTAAACCCCTTTTACCAAGTTGAAATACATATTTACATGTCTTGCCCTTTTGATCAAATTGGGTTCTAATTGAGACCAATTGTAAGATCCATGTGACTCAAATCAAGACCCATGTGCTAGTTCAAGACAAATCCATGTGACCCATTTGCTAGCACAAGCTCTGGTCATATGCTAGCCTATTTTGCATGTCAACTTTGCATGATTTCTGGATAACTATTGCCACATCACCAGGGGACAATGACACATGGCCTACCACTTAAATTTGGACAACCTACACTCATCAAGATAATTTCTTTTGGTCGGTCCATGAAGAGAATAATTGGCATCTCATATTTTAAGAGAAGTAAAGCAGAAGGACTTCTCCCAAATGGCACCCTTCTGCTCATAATATTTCATGCCAAAAGAGTTCGGCCAAGCAAGGTTCAATGCCACTTCAAAGGAGTTTTGTGTTGTCTTCTCACCTAGTGTTGGAGGTCCAAGGGTTCCTAGCATTCCATTCAAATAAGCTGCTAACTATTCAAGCTTCAAGGATTTTAGAATTTCAGCAACTCTAGAGTTCTCTCCATCCAGACTGAAGAGTCCAGGCACTGTAGAAGAATACATTATGAAGACACTGGAGTCCAATCATCATGACCAACCTAGAAGCGATCGTGACCCTCCATCAAAATCTCATCTTGACACAACTATGGATAGAGTCCTGTTTTTTTCATCCAGCAGGAGTCCAGGCAATGTAAACTTGAAGTCTAGAGTTGTATGAAATTCTTTGTATTTTGAGTCCCCTTACTTCTCTAGGTTAGGGTCTATAAATACCCCTATACCCCCTTGTAATATAAATTAATAGAGAAATCCAACAAAATTTTGCTGAGTTTTTCCTTTGTTTTACAAAATATCGCGAGGTGTGGGGCCTTTTCCTTTATTCTTCAGAACATCACAGGGTGTGAGGCCCTAGTTATCCTATTTATCAATCCGACGAAAGATCCAGCCAATCCTTCAAAACCTTCCCTTCCTTTCCCTTCTTTTTCTACTTTTAACCTTAATTTCTTTGTTGAGTGTTTTGCAGGTGACCAAGAATTGAGATCTGTTGTACTTGCCTTGGAACCGGCATCGCATGGAAATCTGAACCTGGAAGCAAGATCCTGAAGTTCCAAGTCTTCGATCTTGAGAGTCCTACCGGATCTGCACCAAAGAGCGATCTACTTTGGTAACACTAAACCTTTTCCCTTCTGATAAATTCTGATTCATTGAAATCCTAGTTTACAATGGTTTCTCAACCACCAGGTCCTGCTATTTTAATTGCTTTTAGGTTACTTGTGTGGGTATTAGACCTACTAGTTTTCTTTACTGTTTCCTTTGAGTTCTCCATTAAAAAAAATATAAAAAAAATTTTAAGTGTTGTTTTAATTATCCCGCATCAGTTTTGGTATCAGAGCCTAAAATCTAAAACTAGGGTTTAATCTCTCTTGTGCCGATTTAGCTCTCTTTAAGTACTCGGATCGGGTGCTTCACCATGGCCGTCTGGTCATAGAAAAAAGTAGGGCTGCAAAACCCTCACACCCATTCAAACAGGATTTCCTATGGCATGTAGGGGTTCCACTGTGAATTGACCCCTGAAGAAGAAATCTAAGAGATAGGTATTTTTAGTTTTGTTTTTTTATTTCTGCATCTAGGTTTTAATTTCTGCATCTCGGCCATCTCAGTACATACTCTGTTATTTTAATTGTTTCTATATGTTGAAATATCAGAATTGCCTGATTCTTGATTTGTTGAATCCGTCATAATTGAAAGAATTTTTCAGATTTTTTTCATAATTTATTGCAGTCTGTAAATTTGCTGCTCGCCGAAATATTGACTGAGAACTTTCTATTCTGTTTTTTCAGCAATTCTAGTTTAGGGTTTTTCTGTTAATTTAATCATTTTAGTTTGATTGCATCTAGGGTTTCATTTTGTGTGTGCATAATCTAAAGCTAGTCTTAAGGGCACGCAATATCTATATAAGGGAGGGATTTCATCACCCTTCCTTAGCCCACAATCACCACCTTTGCATCGGTCCTAGCTCTAATTAAAATCTATTAGACTTAATTGCTCTAGTGAGCTAGGGACACCAACAGGTCAGGTTCTAAGTATTGTTGTAAGCTAGTGCACCCAATCCTCTGATTATCTCTTGAATCAGGTGTCTAAGGCTAGAGGTCCAGAGGCAAACACCCTAAGCAGACTCATGATTATTAATTAGGACCCTGTGAGAGCAGGGGGAGCCTCCTACGACCCCACCTCTTACCTGGCTAATGGATAGGGTAATTATTGAATTAGCTGTAATTTGAGCTGACCCATTCTACTTGAGCTCTAGGTCTAGGAAACCTTAGTCTAAGTCAGTTATATGTGTTTGCATTGCATGACCCCTAGATTAGGAGACCAATACCAGTAGTTCAAACCCAAACCTAACCTAGCTTGACCATGGAGTCTAACCTTGAGACCTTCTTTAGGACTATGACTGAACAGTTAGGACAACTTAATACTAGGTTTGACTGACTAGATGATCAATTAGGTAATCTAGAGAAAACCCGTAAGACCCATCTTGAACTTAAATTTGAGACCACCCTGATCCATTCCTAGAACCCAACCCTAGGATAGCCCCTCACCTGGACCAAATCCGGGAGACTAGCCATACGAGACCCAATTATGATTCCATAGACCAAGATGAGAGAGCCACTAGTTATATTAGTTTACCAGCAACTACTTTTGGTGGCGATCTTAATTTTGAGGATTACCTTAATTGGGAAGAAGATATGGATCTATATTTTGAGAGGGAACTAATTTCTGAGAGGGAACAAATATCTGAAGGAAGTCAGTTTAAGTTTGCTAAGCTTAAGTTAGTACGCCAGGCTAGAATTTACTGGGATAATGTTGAAAGAATGATCAAACAAAGAAGAGACATACCCATAACTACCTGGAATGACATGAAACTTAAACTTAGAGAAAAATACCTACCCAGACTCTATGAACCCAGCTCTTACGAATCCAGATCCATGAACCATAGATCTAAGTCCATATCCTATGAATCCAAGGAACCCGTAACCCCTAGGTATCAATCAAGTACTAGTTAGCTTCCCTTTAGTCAACCTAAACCCTATAGGATTAGCACCCCTATATGAGAACCTAGTATTAGTCCACTTCCCCTTAACCGACCTATCCTTAGTACTCCTTTAGTTCACAAGGATAATATTGAAGATGAAGTAGGTAGGATAGACCCAGAATTAGCTAACCTAGTAGACACCCAGACTGAAGCCAACCTAGAGTTAGTGGACCATGACCATACCTTAAATGAAACTATACTAGTAGAACCCTTAAGAAAAGAGATCTAGGAGGAACTTAACCCTATTGATGAGACTTTACCTGAGGAAATACAAGAAGAGACTCAAGTCATAGAGCCTATTGAGGACATGATTTCTTTAGTCCGATACCCTCAGGCTGAAGTCACCCCTTTGACTTTAATTGAAGATCTCTTCCCTAAGATTAGTGAACCATTCTTCTATAGGACAGACCCTGTAGAAATATCCCAAACCTTTAAGGTAAACCTCATTAGTTTAGGACCAATCCCCGAACCCTTTCTTATTTCCTACCCTACCAAGTCAACCCCAAACCAATTCTTATTTTTTACCTTTTTCCAAAACTTCCCAAATTTCTAGGACCATTAGTTTGCATTTTGTAGAGGTTAGTATGTTGCATAAGCCCATTGAGCATGTTAGGTTTACAACCTATTTCTAGCAGACCCTATGGCATTTATTAGTAGTGCATGTCAAGTTTTCATCTGCATGTCACCAATCGACCAAGAGTCAAGCACAAATTGAAATTAAGGACTTAAATAGACAAAAAATATATATATAAAAATAAATAAATAAATAAATAAATTTTCTTCGCTCGAAATGTTTAGTTGAGTCTATTAAAAATTATAGAGTCATATGCACAATATATTAAAGAATTGTATAAGAATCATATGGCTAATTTAAGAGGAGACTCAAAGAATATAATAAGGATACTTTATTATGGTTAGGCTATGACTTGGAACTATTATATGCCCCTAGTAGTGGACCTTACAAAGTAATTAAGAGAATAGGACCTAATGCTTACGTGCTCGAATTGCCACCTGAACTAGGCATTAGTAATGCTTTCAATGTTTCAGACCTTATTGAGTAGTGGGAACCAACATTGATTCCTAGTGAGCTATTTGGACCTAACCCTGTCCTTGAGAGTGAGCCTACCCAAGTGTGTCCACTTGTCATACCACCAACTCGGAGAGAAAGATCGAAAGGATCTTGGATGATGTTGGCTTTGACTCCTTAGTTTTGATGATTAACAAAAGGTTGAGTATATGTTTGGACTAATGTTTAATCTCAAGATAAAGTTTCAGGACTTAGGTTATTCAAAAAGAGTATCATAAGGACAATGATGAAACTAAGTTTACCTGATTTGGAAATGAGCTCTTCTACCTTGAACAAGATCAAAATTCTCATAATGGACCTTCTTGTTAAGAAATATATGACAAAAGAAACAAAGGCTTAAAGAAACTCAAGCATGGCACGCACATCTCAAAGAGTTTCAGAAAAATTCAGATCAGAGGTCGACCACCAGAGGTCGACACCTTGTCAAAGGTCGACCACCAGAGGTCGACTCATGAAGAAAAGGAAAGTTCAGCATGGCCGGCACGGCAAAGTCTCAGTGGCACGCTTCAGAGGTCGACCACCAGAGGTCAACACCTGTCCAGAGGTCGACACCAGAGGTCGACTCATAGCCTGAGAATTCAAATGGGCAGAACTATGGTATTCTGAACTTTTGCCTAAACTTTACTGGAGGTCGACTCATGAGGTCGACACTTGATCCAGAGGTCGACTCATGAGGTCGACTCATGGCATAACGGCTAGTTTTTCTGAACTTCTGATTTGATTTCTAACGGCCATAAACGGCCATATTTTTGAATCTAACGGTCTTGTGGAGTTGTTTCAGCATGAATGAGGTATTTAACCTCCACCAAACTTCAAAAAAGACAAGGAGACAAAGTGAAAAGTGTTGATTCAAAGTACAAAGCCTTCAATCACTTCCAAGCAAAAAGAGTGAGAAAACCAAGAGATTCCCTAGCCAAAAGTCTTCCATCTTTGAGGAATCCAACATTCAAGTGTTTGGCATTTAGTGAGGTCCAAAGATTCCAAGGGAAAAGGCTTGAAGAGTCTCCATCAAGAGCTTCAACGAATTTATTATTGCTCAAAAGGAGTTTGTTTAGTTTTAATTCATTGTATTCATACTCTTTTGTCTTTGGCTAGTTTCAAGGGAATTTGAAACTAGAGTAAGGTTTGTTGGTGATCCAATTGATAAAACCAACTAGGGTTGCTTGTTAGCCCGAAGCCAAAACAAGTGAGTAAGGTTTGTTGGTGATCCAATTGATAAAACCAACTAGGGTTGCTTGTTAGCCCTAAGCCAAAACAAGTGAGTAAGGTTTGTTGGTGATCCAATTGATAAAACCAACTAGGGTTGCTTGTTAGCCCGAAGCCAAAACAAGTGTGTAAGGTTTTGACTTGTGAGCCTGGTAAAACAAGTCGGCTGTAATCTAAAGATTATAGTGAATTTCCCAAGTGGAGCTTGGGGAGTGGATGTAGGTGCTAGGTGCACCGAACCACTATATTTCTTGTGTGTTTGCATTGCCTTTCTCTTTAACTTCTTTAGCTCTTTAATTGCCATTTTATTTCATTGCTTCCGTTGCACAATTCTTAAAGCACTATCACTCTTCACCTTAAAACTTGATAGCACATATATTGCCTTAAATTTTTAAATATCCAATTCACCCCCCTCTTGGGCACCATATCTGGGCAACAAGTGGTATCAGAGCACCGGTACTCTCTTGTAGGTCCAACGATCTTGAGTGAAAGATCATGGCCGCCCCAATTGGAATGGGTATAGTTGAAGGACAAGCATCAAATCGTCCTCCTTTCTTTAATGGCACAAACTACACTTATTGGAAAACTCGTATGCGTATTTATTTACAAGCTGTAGATTATCATATTGGAGAATAATCACTAAAGGGCCTCATCAGCCCACTCACTTGGTTAATGGCATTATCACCCCAAAATCTGAAGAAGAATGGGATGACAATGACATCAAACAAGCTGAGTTAAATGCTAAGGCGATGAATTTGTTATTCTGTGCACTTGATCCTAGTGAATTCAACAGAATATCAAATTGTATTTCCGCCAAAGAAATTTGGGATACACTTGAGGTTACCCATGAGGGTACACACCAAGTGAAGACCACTAAGGTGAACATGCTCATTCATACGTATGAGATGTTCAGGATGGAACCAACTGAAAGCATAAGTGAAATGTATACTAGATTTACCAATATAGTAAATGGTATGAGGAGTTTGGGAAAAATTATATCTAATGGTGAACTGGTTAACAAACTTCTCAGGTCTCTTCCGGCTTCATGGGATGCGAAAGTTACAGCCATAGAAGAAGCCAAGGATGTCAACACTCTACCTCTCGAGCAGCTTCTTGGATCACTGATGACCTACGAGCTTTCACTAAAGCAGAAAACAGTGGACAATGACAAGAAAAAGAAAGCCATAGCCTTCAAGTCCACTACAAAAGAAGAGTCAAGTAATGAATCTGAGGAAGAAGATGATGATGATGAGACAGCCCTAATTACAAGAAAATTTAAAAGATTCATGAGAAAGAAGAAGGGCTTCTACAAGAAAAGGCCACAAAAAGGTGATCACAACAAGGAGAAGGAGAAAGAGAAAGAAAGGGACCCACCCATCTGCTTCGAGTGCAAGAAGTCTGGACATTACAAAACGGATTGCCCTTTGCTTAAAAAGAGTAGAAGGATGTTGAGAAAGAAAGCCATGATGGCTACCTGGAGTGAGAGTGAGGACTCCAGCAGTGAAGAAGAGCAGCAGGTAGTCGCCAACTTATGTTTCATGGCCAACGAGGATAATGAGGTAAATTCTGAACCTGAAATTGAATTCACTTTCAATGAATTGCATGATGCTTTTGATGACTTAGTAATGGAATATGAAAAATTAAAATTGAAAAATAAGAAATTAAGAAAGCAAAATTTTGAGCTTACCAAAAATTCAGAAAAGTTTTCAAGTGAAATTGAAAATTTAACTCAAGAAAACAAGGAATTAAAAGAACATGTAAAACTTTGACAAATGATAAAGATAATCTTTTAAAAGAAAATGATTCCTTGAAGAATAATAGAAATCTTAAAACTAATGAGAACTTTGAGAAACAAAATAAAGAACTAATGCTTCAAAATAAGAATTACAAGGAAGAGTTAGAAAAAGTAAAACCTTTTGTAGAAAAGTTTACTTTTAGTTCAGAAAAACTAAATATGCTTTTAAATAGTCAACATGCAGTGTTTAATAAAGCTGGACTTGGATTTAAGCCACACAATCAACAAAAACTTTACAAAAACTTTTTCATACCAGCATCTTCTAATATTACCTGCTATGCATGTGGTAAAATAGGTCATAAATCATATGTTTGTAATAGAAGGAAATTAAATACCTTTAAAAGGATTTGGGTTCCAAAAGGAACCAATTTGACTAACCCTAAAGGACCCAAGATGACTTGGGTACCTAAAGTTTCAACTTGATCAATTTTCTGCAGGTGTGCCTTGCAACCAAAAATAAAAGAAGAATGTGGTATCTGGATAGTGGTTGCTCAAGGCACATGACTGGGGATGTGAAGCAATTCTCATCACTAGCTGCTATTGATGGTGGAAACGTTACCTTTGGTGATAATGGAAAAGGCAAAATCGTCGGAATTGGTAAAATCCATATCACCCCTAATGCTTATGTAGATAATGTATTATTTGTTGATGGCTTGAAGCATAATCTTTTTAGCATTAGTCAGTTTTGTGATAAAGGTTTTAAAGTAATTTTTGAATCATCTTTGTGCATGGTATCTAGTCTAGATGTCGATGGCATCAAGTTCACTGGTCTTAGGCATGGAAACATTTACATGGTTGATCTTGATGATCTAGCCATGGAAAGTGGTCAATGCCTAGTGGCTAAGGAAGCCAAGGCAAGTGAAACTAGTTGGCTTTGGCATCGTAGGCTAGGGCATGCTAGTATGCAGTTGATTTCAAAATTAAGCAAAAAGAATCTTGTAAAAGAATTGCCAAAACTCACTTTTGAAAAAGATAAAATTTGTGCTGCATGTCAATTTGGAAAACAAACCAAATCCACTTTCAAACCTAAAGGAGTAGTATCTACTACTAGACCCCTTGAATTATTGCATATGGACCTCTTTGGACCAACCAGAACAACTAGTTTGGGAGGTAAAAAATATGGGTTAGTAATTGTAGATGATTACTCACGATTTACTTGGGTAATGTTTTTAGCTCATAAAGATGAAACTTTTTCAGCTTTTGTTAAATTTCATAAAAGGGTTTCAAACGAAAAAGATCTCACTATTGTTTCTTTGCGTAGTGATCATGGAACTGAATTTGAAAATCATGATTTTGAAACTTTTTGTAATGAAAATGGTATTAGTCATAATTTCTCTGCACCTAGGACACCTCAACAAAATGGGGTGGTAGAAAGAAAGAACAGGACTCTTGAAGAAATGGCACGCACAATGCTTTGCGAAAACGATTTACCTAGATATTTTTGGGCAGAAGCCATTAATACTTCCTGTTACATTTTAAATCGTGTTTTAATTCGACCTATTTTGAAGAAAACACCATATGAGCTTTGGAAAAATCGAAAACCTAATGTCAAGTATTTTCGTGTATTTGGTTGCCGCTGTTTCATATTAAACAATGGCAAAGATAATATCAGTAAATTTGATGCCAAGTCAGATGAGGGTATCCTCTTAGGATACTCTACTTCTAGCAAGGCATACAGGGTCTTCAACAGAAGAACTCTTCTGGTTGAAGAATCAATTCATATAGTGTTTGATGAATCTAACGAAAAATCTTCTAGAAAAGAAGATTCTATTGATATTGAAACAGGTACAAAGAAGCTTGAACAATTGACAATCAATGAAGATGAGCCCAAAGGAGATGATGATCAAGAAAGTCAAGATCAAATTCAAGAAATCAATGCAACATCACCAAAACCATTACCTAAAGAATGGAGGTATGCACATGGACACCCTAAAGAGCTAATAATAGGTGATCCATCAAAGGGGGTAAGTACACGCTCTTCTATTAGAAATATTTGTGATTATTTAGCTTTTGTATCTCAGATAGAGCCTAAGTCAATAGAAGAAGCTGAAAAAGATTGTAATTGGATTAATGCTATGCAAGATGAATTAAATCAATTTAAAAGAAATAATGTTTGGACTTTAACTGAAAGACCCTTAATGTTTCTGTAATTGGCACAAAATGGGTTTTAGAAATAAACTTGATGAACATGGTATTGTAATTAGGAACAAAGCTAGACTTGTTGCTAAAGGCTACAACCAGGAAGAAGGGATCGACTTCGATGAAACCTTTGCTCTGTTGCTAGGCTAGAAGCAATTAGACTTTACTTGCATTTGCTTGTTTTATGGATTTCAAGTTATTTCAAATGGATGTAAAGAGTGCCTTTTTAAATGGATTTATTGAAGAAGAAGTTTATGTTGAACAACCTCCTGGTTTTGAAAATCATGAATTTCCTAATCATGTCTTTAAATTGCATAAAGCATTGTATGGTTTAAAGCAAGCTCCTAGAGCTTGGTATGATAGATTAAGTTCATTTTTGATGAAAAATGATTTTTCTAGAGGTAATGTAGATAATACATTGTTTTTGAAAAAGAAAAATGATGATCTCTTAGTAGTACAAATATATGTAGATGATATTATTTTTGGTGCTACTAACGAATGTCTTTGTCAAGAATTTGCGAAGTTAATGCAGAATGAGTTCGAGATGAGCATGATGGGAGAACTCAACTTCTTCCTCGGACTCCAAATTAAGCAAACAAAAGAGGGGATCTCCATCAACCAAGCCAAGTACACAAGGGAGATATTAAAAAAGTTTGGGATGGAGACTACAAAACCAATAGGTACCCCTATGAGCTCTTCATGTAAATTAGACAAAGATGATTGTGGTAAATCGGTAGACCAAAAATTATATAGAGGCATGATTGGTTCATTGCTATATCTAACTGCCAGTAGACCAGATATAATGTTTAGTGTCTGTATGTGTGCACGTTTTCAGTCTGCTCCTAAAGAATCACATCTCTTAGCTGTAAAACGTATACTTAGATACTTATCTGGGTCTATCGAAATTGGTCTTTGGTACTCTAGAGAGTCATCATATGAATTGATTGCATATTCTGATGCTGATTTTGCAGGGTGTAAACTTGATCGAAAAAGTACTAGTGGAACCTGTCAATTCCTAGGAGTTAATTTGATTTCATGGAGCAGTAAGAAACAGAATTCGGTTGCTCTATCTACGGCGGAAGCCGAATATATAGCAGCTGGAAGCTGTTGTGCTCAGATTCTATGGATCAAACAACAACTTGAGGACTTTGGCATCAAACTAATAAGACACCCATAAGATGTGATAATACTAGTGCAATCAATTTAACGAAAAATCCTGTACAACATTCAAGAAGCAAACATATTGAAATAAGACATCACTTCATAAGAGATCACGTTCAAAACTCTAATGTGTTATTAGAATTTATATGTACTGATTATCAATTGGCTGATATATTCACAAAACCATTGAATGAAGATAGATTTTGTATGATTAGAAGAGAACTGGGAGTCATTGATCCTCTTGCTTGAATCTCTTCAATTTTCATCAAAATTCCTCAAAAATGATTTATAAATTCTCAATTTTGGCTAAAGGCTTTTTCTCTAAATTTATCATTTTTTTTTTTTCCTTTTTTACAGAATTTTTATTAAGTAATTAATTGTTGGAGGTCGACACTTGAGTTTTCAGAGGTCGACACTTGAGGTCGACACCTAAGTTATGGAGGTCGACACTTGAGGTCGACCCCTGAAAATTCTCAGAGGTCGACACTTGAACGGAAACCTGCTTTTTAAAAACCCGTCCGCAAGCCTTGTTTTTCCAATTTTTTCTTTCCTCTCCTTCGTGTGGTCCCCCTCCAACATTCCTAAACCCTAAATAGTAGATTTCCACCCTTCTCCCTCAACCTTTTGGGAAATCCTCTCCTCTCCTCTTGCATTTCTTCGATTCAACCTCTTTTGACCGTACTTTTGATTTTGGACAACCGAAAGCCTTCGGATCTATCTACCTGCTAATCCCGGTTGTTTTTCAATAGAAACACTTGTTTCTACCCTCCGTTTCTTACTTTTCTCCATTTATTCTCTATTTTTTCCACTCTCACAAACCATTTCCCCATTTCACATTCGTCTCTTCTTCTCAATCCGCAAACCTCTCTTTCCCTCTCTTTTCCTCTTAGCCTTACCTCTTTGCATTTCTCCCTAAGTTACCCCTTCCTTACACATGGGTCCGAGAAAACACCAGGCAGTAAGGAAAAGGAGATTGGAACAGGGGCAGGGTAGTACTGAGCGGCGAAGGAAAGTCAGACATGAGCGTGAGCCGACCCCAGAGCCACCTGCACCAGTGCCAGCCAGCCTAGTCCGGAAGAGCATTGCTAGTGGTAGGCGCGTAGACATTCCATTCTGGGATCAGCATCACTTCTTCATTGGAGATGTACTGAGAGATGCAGGTCTGGTCCATTTTTGTACGATGTCCGAGAGATCTACCCAGACCTCATCAGGGAGTTCTATGGATCCATGGCCACTGATGGCATTAGATGGTCTGCCACAGTTCGAGGGATCGAGATTCCAGTGACACCTGAGGTCATCAGTCGCATCTGGAGGATTCCACTTCATGGCACTGCTGCCACTACGATCAGCGACAGAGAGCACGCCTTCAGGTGTATCCTAGAGCGTGAGGATGTTAGCGGCATTTCCACAGTGTCCGCTAACTAGCTTTCACTGGAGATGAGAGTGCTGCATCATCATCGCCCGTATCTTGATCCGAAGAGCGGGAGATTTGATTTTATCACTGAGCGTGAGCTGGTGTTGATGGTGTCCCTGAGCCAGCGGACTCCCATCAACCTCCCCGGATCATGCTTCAGCAGATGGGTGAGGCAGCTTCTCACAGGAGACTCGTTCAGCCGTACGGTATGGGACTGACTCAGATATTCAGAGAGCATGGTGTCTCATTCGACGGCATACCCTTCAGTCAGCTACAGCACACAGATACTTATGGAGAGAAATCCCTACATAGGATGGGATTTCGACTGATCATTGATCGATGGGTACGACGAGAGTCTGGCCAGGAGCCAGATGAGGAGGATGAGATCCGAGCTGCTGAGGCAGGGCCTTCAGGGCCTACTGATCATGGTACACCTCCTCGCCCAGCACCGGAGACAGAGACTGCGGAGCCTGAGCCATTCACGCCACCACCTTCATCAGCTCCGGCACCTACTATCACTGCGACACCACGGAGGACTTCAGTGAGGATATCGGACTTCGAGCAGTGAGTGACTGATCAGATTTCAGAGGTCCGGACAGAGATCACTGGTGTACGGCAGGAGCTTCATGATCTGCGGATACACACAGACACACGCATTAGTGCTCTTTCAGCTAGTATGGATACAGGATTCAGACAGATCCTCAGCTTACTGAGATTAGCACTGCCATCAGGGACTGCAGATCCGACAGTATCTCCTCCACATGATGATGATGATGGTGATGATGATGCTGATGACTCTAGTGGATACAGTGACAGTGATGGAGATCAGCCTGGAGCAGGTAGATCTGATGTTCACCTGCAGAGCCGATTCCAGAGATCCCCCTTCTGCTGATCCTCCTTCCACTGATTTTCGAGTTCAGATCCTCCAGCCACAGCTGTGCCAGTTGATATCGAGCCTACAGAGTCACTATTTGAGACTATCACTGGGATTCCGGATGACATAGATGAGCATACAGAGACAGACATCGATGATCCCACAGCTTATGAGCTAGTCAGCAGGCAGACTCCAGCTCAGTCTACTCAGCATGCAGATCCGTCCACTCCTTCAGCTACTGCCTCTGTCTCGACTTCTGTGGAGCCCTTACCTAGGACTTATAGATCTCGTAGGACTACCCCTAGGTCTGGTCCCTCTCTGAGGACTCGGAGTTCCTCACATAGGACTCCAAAATCCTCATCCAGGATCATGGCTCCTGTATCTTTTGACATACCTTCTGATGAGGAGTAGCCTCATAGTTTATTGTTGTACTTAGTTTGCTTGTGTATGATCTGCTGTATCAGTATCTTGTGCCTACTTTATAGGCAATTTTGTAACTGTATACACTTGTTTTTATCTATCTTGTGACTTTTTATCAATATTGTGACATTTTGTGACATTTTATCTAATACCAGCTCTCAATATTTAAAAACCCTCAAGTTAAAAAGCTTTATTATATTGAATGCACAAATTGAGGGGGAGCATGTATTCTATGCACCTAAATACTTCATTATATTGAACATAAGTCTCATTACTATATCTCTATAACAATAAACTTTTTGATTCTTGACAAAAAGGGGAGTAGAAAAGTAGTAGAGTATATATGTATTTATGAGACTCCATCTTATGAGTAATAAAATTATGTGATTCTTATCTTTTTTGACTTATGAGAATGTTTTCACAAAAAGAAAGAAATAAATGAAAAGTAAAATCTTTTTGACTCTTGAGAATATTTTCACAAAATTTTTATGATACACTCTGCATGAAAGGATACTTTGAAAATTTTTATTATTGCTATATTTTGCTCTTGGACTTAATTGCATATATACTCAAGGTTTTGTCATCATCAAAAAGGGGGAGATTGTTGGCTTTGACTCCTTAGTTTTGATGATTAACAAAAGGTTGAGTATATGTTTGGACTAATGTTTAATCTCAAGATAAAGTTTCAGGACTTAGGTTATTCAAAAAGAGTATCATAAGGACAATGATGAAACTAAGTTTACCTGATTTGGAAATGAGCTCTTCTACCTTGAACAAGATCAAAATTCTCATAATGGACCTTCTTGTTAAGAAATATATGACAAAAGAAACAAAGGCTTAAAGAAACTCAAGCATGGCACGCACATCTCAAAGAGTTTCAGAAAAATTCAGATCAGAGGTCGACCACAGAGGTCGACACCTTGTCAAAGGTCGACCACCAGAGGTCGACTCATGAAGAAAAGGAAAGTTCAGCATGGCCGGCACGGCAAAGTCTCAGTGGCACGCTTCAGAGGTCGACCACCAGAGGTCAACACCTGTCCAGAGGTCGACACCAGAGGTCGACTCATAGCCTGAGAATTCAAATGGGCAGAACTATGGTATTCTGAACTTTTGCCTAAACATTACTGGAGGTCGACTCATGAGGTCGACACTTGATCCAGAGGTCGACTCATGAGGTCGACTCATGGCATAACGGCTAGTTTTTCTGAACTTCTGATTTGATTTCTAACGGCCATAAACGGCCATATTTTTGAATCTAACGGTCTTGTGGAGTTGTTTCAGCATGAATGAGGTATTTAACCTCCACCAAACTTCAAAAAAGACAAGGAGACAAAGTGAAAAAGTGTTGATTCAAAGTACAAAGCCTTCAATCACTTCCAAGCAAAAAGAGTGAGAAAACCAAGAGATTCCTAGCCAAAAGTCTTCCATCTTTGAGGAATCCAACATTCAAGTGTTTGGCATTTAGTGAGGTCCAAAGATTCCAAGGGAAAAGGCTTGAAGAGTCTCCATCAAGAGCTTCAACGAATTTATTATTGCTCAAAAGGAGTTTGTTTAGTTTTTAATTCATTGTATTCATACTCTTTTGTCTTTGGCTAGTTTCAAGGGAATTTGAAACTAGAGTAAGGTTTGTTGGTGATCCAATTGATAAAACCAACTAGGGTTGCTTGTTAGCCCGAAGCCAAAACAAGTGAGTAAGGTTTGTTGGTGATCCAATTGATAAAACCAACTAGGGTTGCTTGTTAGCCCTAAGCCAAAACAAGTGAGTAAGGTTTGTTGGTGATCCAATTGATAAAACCAACTAGGGTGCTTGTTAGCCCGAAGCCAAAACAAGTGTGTAAGTTTTGACTTGTGAGCCTGGTAAAACAAGTCGGCTGTAATCTAAAGATTATAGTGAATTTCCCAAGTGGAGCTTGGGGAGTGGATGTAGGTGCTAGGTGCACCGAACCACTATATTTCTTGTGTGTTTGCATTGCCTTTCTCTTTAACTTCTTTAGCTCTTTAATTGCCATTTTTATTCATTGCTTCCGTTGCACAATTCTTAAAGCACTATCACTCTTCACCTTAAAACTTGATAGCACATATATTGCCTTAAATTTTTAAATACCCAATTCACCCCCCTCTTGGGCACCATATCTGGGCAACAGATGACAAGACCATTGCTACTCGAGGCAAGGATTACTAGTGGTATCTGGTTCGTTGGCAAGGACGCCTGAGTTTGATGATTCTTGGATCACTAGAGAGGACTTGCTGTGAGAGTGACCCAGGCTTGCTAGAGCGCTATGTAGTGACATTGATCCATACTCGACAGGGGGTCGAGTTCCTCCCACCCGGAGAGAATTGGTGTGGACACCAGGGTCCGAAAAATATTGATAGGTTTGAACTCAATCCTGTATATACCTATGAATAAAGCCCTGGCCCAACCCTTTTTATCCATGTAAATACTTTATTTTAATTTTGGTTATTTTAGTTAGTTAGGTTAGCCCTTTTACCAATGGAATTAGGGTTTTTTATTTAGCCTTTTAGGCTAAACCCTTTTTATCAAGTTGAACTACATATTACATGTCTTGCCCTTTTGATCAAATTGGATTCCAATTGATCAAATAGGACTTCAGTTATTTGTTGAGTCTTGTAAAAAATTAGTTGTTGAGTTGTATTACAATGGAGACTAATTATAAGGACCATGTGCTCAAATCAAGATCCATGTACTAGTTCAATACAAGCCCATGTGACCCATGTGCTAGCACAAGCTCTGGTCATATGCTACTCTATTTTGCATGTCAACTTTGTATGATTTCAGGATAACTATTGCCATGTCATCAGGGGGACAAGACACATGGCCTACCACTTAAATTTGGACAAGCTACACTCATCAAGATAATTTCTTTTGGTCGATCCATGAAGAGAAATAATTGGCATCTCATATTTTAAGAGAAGTAAAACAAAAGGACTTCTCCCAGATGGCGCCCTTTTGCTCATAATATTTCATGCCAAAAGAGTTCGGCCAAGCAAGGTTCAATGCCACTTCAAAGGAGTTTTGAGTTGTCTTCTCACCTAGTGTTGGAGGTCCAAGGGTTCCTAGCATTCCATTCAAATAAGCTACTAACTGTTCAAGCTTCAAGGATTCTAGAATTTTAGCAGGACTCTAGAGTTCTCTCCAATCCAGACTGAAGAGTCCAGCAGCGATAGAAGAATATATTATCAAGACACTAGAGTCCAATCATCATGACCACCTAGAAGCGATCGTGACCCTCCATCAAAGTCTCATCTTGACACCAACTAGGGATAGAGTCCTTGTTTTTTCATCCAGCAGGAGTCCAGGCAATGTAAACTTGAAGTCTAGAGTTGTAATGAAACTCTTGTATTTGAGTCCCTTCTCTAGGTTAGGAGTCTATAAATACCCTTACACCCCCTTGTAATATATGAATTAATAGAGAAATCCAACAAAATTCTACTGAATTTTTCTTGGTTCTACGGAACATCGCGAGGTGTGAGGCCCTTTCCTTTGTTCTTCGGAACATCGCGGGTGCGAGGCCCTAGTTATCATATTTATCAATCTAATGAAAAGATCTAGCCA
Organism: Areca catechu; assembly: GCA_021397845.1. Taxonomy (NCBI): domain Eukaryota; kingdom Viridiplantae; phylum Streptophyta; class Magnoliopsida; order Arecales; family Arecaceae; genus Areca; species Areca catechu. Next base: position 127,728,872 of record CM038052.1, on the reverse strand, counting down.
ATTCTTCTAAACCCTTCCCTTCCTTCCTTTCCCTTCTTTTTTCTGCTTTTAACTTAATTTCTTTGTTGAGTGTTTTGCAGGTGACCAACAATCCAGATCTATTGTACTTGCCTTGGAACTGGCATCGCATGGAAAATCTAAACCCAGAGCAAGATCTTGAAGTCCCAACTCCTCAATCTTGAGATTCTGTCGGATCTGCACCAAAAGAGCGATCTACGTTGGTAACACTAAACCTTTTCCTTCTGAAAATTTTGATTCGTTGAAATCCTAGTTTACGGTAGTTTCTTAACCACCAGGTCCTGCTATTTTATTGCTTTAGGTTACTTGTGCGGGTATTAGACCTACTAGTTTTCTTTACTGTTCCTTTGAGTTCACCATTAAAAAATATAAAAAAAATTTAAGGTTGTTTTAATTATCCGCGCATCAACATCGCAGCACTACAAGGAATAAAGGTCTGGTTACATCTCAATTCTCTATGAAGGACTTGGGTGAAGCCTCTTACCTACTAGGTATGAAACTATAAAGATAGATCTAAGAGGCTTCTGGGACTGTCCCAGTCTACGTACATCGATATCATGCTAAAATGGTTCAGCATGGAGAATTCCAAGAAGGGCTATCTTTCGATAGGCACTGGAATTGATCTTCTAAAAAAAATTATGTGACAATCTTGGGAGAGAGATCATATGAGTAGAATTCCATATGCTCGGCAGGAGTAGGTTCTATCATATACGCCATGACATGTACTAGACCAGGCATGGCATACTCACTTGGTATAGTGAGCATATACTAGTCTGACCCAGGGGAAGCTCATTGAAAAGTTTTTAAAACCATCCTTAAGTATTTACAAAATACTAAGGACCAATGGCTAATTTATGGAGAATCTGACTTGAAACTTATGGGGTATATTGACTCTAGTTTCCTGTCAGATAAAGATGATAGCAAGAGTGTGTCAAGTTTTGTCTTTATCCTGAATGGAGGAGCTATCTGCTAGAAAAGTTCCAAGCAGCCTACTGTGGCGGACTTAGTATGCGAAGCAGAGTATATTGTAGCATCAGATATAGCAAAGGAAGCTGTGTGGTTGCGGAAGTTCCTTGGTGAGCTGGGAGTGGCACCTTCCATGGATGGTCCTGTTCGGGTGTACTATGACAACACTAGATCCATTGTTCAAGCCAAAGAGCCAAAGCTCATCACCGCACAAAGCATATTTTGCGGTGCTATCACATTGTACGATAGATCGTAGAACGAGGTGGTTGAACAACCATCAGAAGATCGATGGAAAGGAGAACCTAGCTGACCCCTTCACTAAAGCTGTCGAAGTTCAAGAGTTCTATTGTTATAAACGAAAAATGGGAATGAGCTTCTGTACTGATTGGCTTTAGTCCAAGTGGGAGTTGTGTGAATTATGTCCCAAAGCTAATCGTCTAGGCTATAGACGGTTGTGCTATTTGTATTTGTATATGAATTTTTAATAATAAATAAAAGTTATTAATTTTTGGCTATCCATCATTTATACTTTTCTATAATGAACTCTTGTATGATGGAGTCCTTAGAACTACTTTGTTTTGATATAGAGAGGATATATCAAGTAGTTCTTAAATTGGTTCACACCAAAGGATATATTATTATAGGACGATGATGTATCAAGTATCGGTTGTTCTATGTCACATTTGTTGGTTGTCCTCTTAACCAAGGAGTGTGGAGAACTGGTGTGACATGCAAGTGAAATGTATGACTCTCACTGAACGTGACCATCTGCGGAGCTCCTTCTATCAAAGGATTGCTCGCGAAGGGATATGGGTATATGTATCCTTCAAACCTAAGGTCACCATGGCAAACTGAAAGAAACTCACTATACTTTGGTGCTAGACTACTTGGATTCTAATCAGTGATGGAAGGTTTTTGGATATGGTCAAGTACTTGTGGAGCGGTGGGGGATCAAGATGGAATTGACCTCTCCAAATAGTTTGGAGTGAATGACTCACTATGTCTCAATTCAGCAAAACCTTGGCCAGGATAGTTCTTGTGAGGAGTCACAGAACTTGTGATGTTGAGACATGATCTGGATAGACCAAGTAGGGTTGGTAGTCGAACCCTAGGTCATCTGAGCATTGTAAGGTCAAAGGAATGAATTATGTGGCAATCATATGCCAGAGTTTCTTGTGAGGTGCTCTGCATCTTCGACCTATCCGGACGCCGGGTATCATTGCTAGATGAGGACTTTGACTGGTACTGGAAATATTCCAGTACTACATGTTTAGTGTTTGAACCTATGGGAGTCACACACCATAGAGGATTTTCTATCTAATCTTTTGGCTAATCAATGATTGAGAATCGTTGCCATCACCTGAAGTCAATATGGTTGACTTTGCTCCAAGTGTCGACACTTGGATTTTTGCAGGTGTCGACACTTGGTGAAGTGTCGACACTTGGCAATTTTCGAATATCGACACTTTTGTGACGAGCAAAAATCTGGAAGGATTCGTGAGAGTTTTTTGGGCAGGTTTGGACTGGTTTGAATTTCGAATTCAAACCAGTTTTGGCTCCAAGGCTTTATTGTATGAATGTCATACTTACCTTAATGGGTTTGACCCATTTGGAATGGCCTTGATCCTTCTCCCTTCTCTCCCTCCATCTCTCCTCCTTCTTCTTCTCCCTCTCATGGCAGCCCTATAAATATAGGTCTTTGTAGTGACTGCTGAGGTTACATGAACAACAAGAGAGAAAAAAAAGAGAGGAATAAGAAGGGTTTTGTGAGAGGTTTAGGGATTGGGTGTGAGCTACCTAGCAATCAAGCTAGGTCTTGGAAAAGAGGTTTTGGGAAAGGGTTCCTTCTCTCTTTCTTATCTTCCTGGAAGAAAAAGTTTAGCCCACGGATCCCAAAGAGCTAGCACTCCGAGGGAGTTGATCACAGTCGAGCCCAAGTGTGGACATCCTGTAGAGGCCAGACACGTGTGTGGCTTGAGCGCCCTCCTTCTCACAGCACTTCCTTGGCTTCTCTCTTGTGGAAAAGGTACGGTACTTTTATGTTTTCTTTTTTGATGTTATATGCATGCTAGGTTATTATACTAGATCTGTGTGCGGGTAGATCGGTAGATGGTTTAGATCTATCTACCGAGCCCTTTCACTATGTATGTCTAAAAATGTTTTAAAATGCATATTCTCTAACCTATTTCTTGCATAATGTATGCTAGGTGTAGGTGTTTTTCACCTTTAGTTACTAGGTACAATCAACATGCATAATTTCATACTTGACATAATATCATGCATGTCATAAAAAAACCAGAAATCATGCATATGAATTTTAGTCGGGTCGACTCGACGGGTCGAGTCGGCTCGACAGGGTTCGGGTCGACTCGATAGGGTCAGGTGGCTCGACAAGGTTTGAGTGACTCGATAGGGTTCGGGTCGGCTCGATAGGGAATTTCATAAAACTTCAAAAATGGTCATAACTGGTATGCCACAAGGATGGCTCGATACCACTGATGCGAATTCTCCCAGGTTGCCAAGAACATGCAACATGCGGAAGTGAATTCAAAAAAAAAAACAAAATTCTAAGCATGAATCCTAATATGGCTAGAAAACCCTAATTCCAGGAACCCCTTCTGCAATACCAATTAATAAAATATAAATGGATCAGAACAGCATACCTAGATCACTGAAATCTAATCCTTTCCATGAGGCTCACAAGTGCATGCCCTCCAATGGTGATCCACACGAGAATGGTACAAGAAAAATCCTTACCGAGGTTGCTTGCCTCAATAGAACTCTTAGTATAGCCTTTGGACATTGACCCACTATAGGACACCTTATCCTACTGTAGGGCACTCTGAATGCTCTCCAAAACCACTCTTAGACTTAGGATAGCCCTCCTTTAGAACACTCCAGGCTTATGTCTTAAAATCTAGGACTTGTCCTATAGGAAAAAGCCTGTCTTAAAAAACAAGCTTTGTCTTAAGGAGGGGGAGAAGAATAGCAGGTGGTTGTTCTTTTTATCAGAAAAGAATTTCCAAGGAATCAGATTACCATGCCTTTTATAGAGTGGATTGGGATGCCTGATATGCCTTTTCTGTAACCATCTGATAAGACCCTTCAATGAGAAGGAGTCTTATGGATGGATAAGCATATCATGATAAGCCCTTTTCATGCACCAAGAGACACCTTTTTGTCTCTTCAATTTCCATCAATTAATCCCCTTCTGCCACTTGGAAATACTGGTCAATTTGAAGCCAAGGGACGTGACTTCTGAAATATGGCACCGAAAAAAATTCAAGAGCCTTCAACAGAAGGACTCTTGATCTCAATTAGCGCATAATGAAAGAGACGCGTTTCTTCATTATGCACCAACGCTTTTCACGCAAAAATCACCTGCTTTGACTGGTCTATTATTATCCAAGAGGCATGCAGATAAGATGAGAAGGCACTCCGATATGAAACCCTAGAGTTTCATCTGCAGAAGGACTCTTAGTCCTTCTGCGTGCACCTTCATCTCGCACGCTAAGAGGCATCAAGAGTCCATGCCCACTTGGATCTAATCGAAGTGTCATTTTAAGTCCAAATGAAATCAGATAAAGCCTGGTTTAAGCTGCCCCACTAAGGACTCAACCTAATATGGGTTCCCCTAAATAGGTTAGTCTAATTACCAAGCAAACCGGACCCAATCCAATTGGGTTAGGAATTGGGTTAGCCTGCACATGCTAGTTTGCAATCAAGCTAACCATTAGGATACCATTATCCTAATTAAATCATGAATGACTTCCCTGGCCAACTCTCTATTGTGTGTGACCCATGGGTTCCACATCTAGCTAGCAGTAGGTTTAGGTTCAAATTGATTTAATCTGATTGAACCTGAGTGACCTAATTATGTCAAATGGCTCGCCTAATGTCCAATTCAAATCACACATCGAATTGACTCATGAAACCAAATCAATTGGTTCATGAAAATCTACAAGACAAGATTGAAGTTTAGCAACATATCATGCCTATCCGAAAGATGAGAAATAGATGGAGATTATCAAAGTACCCTTCAGTAGTATGTTCCCATGCAATTCAATATTTTGATCTCCCATTATCTTGATTAAGTGATAGGTATGGATATATGTCAAACCCTAACACTTAATCATATTGAATCTCATCTCAATCATGAGGACTCAGCTGATGACTAATTAGAAACTAATCTAATCTTATCCTGCTTTGATCAAAGGCTCCTTAAGTCACTCATCGAAGAGATTGCATAGGATAACAATTCCTTCTTGAAGACCGGAAAACCATATCTCATTTCACACTTAAAACTAAATAAGAATTTAAGGGGCATGAAAAGCATCCCAAAACATCTTATCAGATATGTCTCTTCATGTCTGATAAGACTCTTTAGAATCAGGAGTCTTATCTGAGTTCTCCAGATGATCTATCTCATGCCACATGGCATGTACCGAACTCAAGGGAAAGGAGGGGTCTTTCTTGTCTTGAAACCGCAGAAGAGGAACTGAGAGCAGAAGGACTCTGCTCAGAACTATGCACAGATGAAGAGAGGCGACTCTTCATCTACATGCACTAACTTCTTCTCACTTCATAACGCCCCTTTATCCCCTTTTGACCAATCAACCAAAACCAAAAGGGCATGGAGACTATTTAAGAGGCATCCCAGATAAGAAACTCCTAGAGTTTCATCTGTAGAAGGACTCTCAGTCCTTCTGCACGCACTCTTTTCTCCCATGCATGCACAGAGGCACCAAGAGTCCTGAGCACCCAGGACTCTTCAATAAACCAGGTTAATGTCCAAATAAAAAACCAAATAAAGCATGGTTTAAGCTGCCTCAGTTAGGACTCAACCTAATGTAGTTTCCCTCAATTAAGTTAGTCCAATTAAAAAGCAACTAGACCTCAAGCGGGATGGGAGCTTGACCTTGATTGGGAGCTCGACCTCAGACAAGAGCTCGATGATGGGGAACAAGATTCGAATGATGTATCTCTAAGGATTAAAGAGATTAAATGTTGATGAGGCAAATAGGCATGCAGCTATTATATAAAGAAATAAAAATTCAGGAAAGGAACATAGAGAAAAACATGACTAGAAAGAAACTCTCTCAAATTAATTAAGAAAGGACCTTTGAGGTTAGGAAACCACACAGGTTAGGGCTAGCTTACCTTGCTATTCATATCTGAAAGAAAGTATAAGAATGGTTACCTGGCTATTATGTTCTGAAAATGGGATAAAGGACACTCAAGATGAGGTACCTAAATGACAAAGGAATTACTCTAGGTTTCAAGGCCTCCTGCTTTGATTCTTTGGCATAGTAAACCTTCATCTTGGTAACCATGAGACCGGGGATCCTGCACAAGGAGATGGAAAGATAACAGGTTTAGATGGGAGGTTATAGGAATGGATAAAGAGAATTTGGAATGGAGTAATAAGGATTAAGCTTGGCTTGAAGTAGATCTTCCTTGGCGTCCACAACTTAAACCTCCTTCACTTGTTGGCATGCTGAACTTCTTTGTAGAAGACGCCTTTGGAAGAGAAGATGGATGAATTTGGAGTGGATTGTAGGAGAGTCTTCAAGGTTGATCAAATAGAAATGGAGTATGGGTTAGAAATTGGATTGGCTAGGTAACTTAGGTCTCACACCTTTCCTTCTCTCAAGAGACTTTGGCTAGCAAAGGGAAAAGCTTTCAAAAAAAATTCTTCTTCATCATCATTACCATTACAAGAGAATTCTAGGAGCTTTTATAAACCTTAAGCTCTTTTTCAAATTCAAAATGCAACACTTTTCATAGAGAAAATCAAGGGGTGTCCCAAAAAGATAGGAGTGGCCCATTCAAATTTAAATCTTCTAATTACAAGGTGGGCACCCATAAAGAGTAAAGCTTCATTCAAATTTGAAAATTCATGGTTGATGTGTCTTGGTGATGTGGCATGATTTATCCTCCAAGTTGGCATGACTTGTCTTCCAAGGTAGCATGGTGCTTTGATGATGTGGTGCTCCAAGTAGTTGGTGAAGTTGGTTGCACTCATTCTTGCTTAATTGAAGCCCAATACAAGTAGATCTTGAACTCGACTCAATACAAAGCCAATTTAACTCTAATGGATCCAAATTAAAATAAAACAGGACTCAATTATTCAAATAAAAATAAATACAGGACTCATAGACTTATTACAGGACTTAAATTCCTAGTCTTCTATCCACAAAGAACTTGGCATTAGTTAAAGCCTCTTCGTGAACCTGGTGCCCACACCAATTCTCCCCGGGTGGGAGGAACTCGATCTGTCGAGTAAGGATCGGTTTGACTGTGGTATTTTTCTAATATATCTGGGTCAATTTGTTATAGATCCTCTCAGGTAATCCAGGAGTCTTTAGATTCTGGTCAACCATGCCAATGAACCAGATAACGCTGATAACCCTTATTTCTACTAGTAATCACTTGGTCATCTAAGATACGTTCAATCTTGTCTCTCCGGTCTAGTGGAATTACTGGTGGACATCAGGTAGGGTTTCGCTCTCAAAGACAGGGTGAAGTTCAAAAGGCTCACTCGGAATTATGCCGATTCTTTAAATTCTTTCAGATCAGAAATATTAAAAGTGGAGCTAATGCCATAATCAGGTGGTAACTCTAATACATATACATTAGATCCTATTTTCTTAATTATTTTGAAAGTCCAGCTCCCCGGGCTTGCATTTCTTCATAGTTCCCTGTGGAAACCTTTCAGGTCTAAGTTTTATCATGACAGAGTCCCTTCATTAAATTCCTTATCCGTTTACATGAATCAACACATGCTTATAAACTTCATTACTCATTTGAATTTTCTTACTAATTCCTTATGTAATTCTTTAAGATGCTGTGCATATGACTCGGTAGACTTAGGTACACGTGCGTGTGTAGGTAATGAGATAAGGTCGATAGGTCTCCTAGGTCTGTAACCATAGATAATCTCAAAGGGACTTTTACCAGTAGACCTATTGACCGAGCTGTTGTATGCGAACTCAGCACGAGGGTAAAAGTAAATCCCAATTTCCCAGACTCTCTCCAACAAGACACCTTAATAAGTTTCCCAGACTTCTATTTACAACTTCAGTTTGTCCATCAGTCTGAGGGTGGTAAGCAGTTGAGAATTTTAGTTTTGTTCCTAGTAGGTGCCAAAGAGTTTTCCAAAAATAGCTTATGAAATGAACATCCCTATCTGAAACAATGGTTTTAGGTAACCCATGTAACTTGACTACTTGATCGAGAAAAAGCTTGGCTACCCTGGAGGCATCAAAAGTTTGGGAACGGGGTATAAAATGGGCCATTTTTGAAATCTATCGACCACTACAAAGATTGAATCATGTTTTCTAAGGATTTTGGGCAGTCCTAAAATGAAGTCCATGCTAAGATCCTACCATGGACAATCCGGCATAGGTAAAGGAGTGTATAACCGGTGTTTTGTCTCTGATATTTGGCAACCGCCATGTCCTACATCGGGCAACAATATTGGCTACTTGTCTCTTAAGGCCTGGCCAGTAAAATTTCTCCTCAATTATCAATATGGTCTTGTTTCTTCCAAAATGGCCAACCAAACCTCCAACATGGGTTTCCCAAATTAGAAAATCTCTCAGGGAAGTCTTCGGAACACAAAGCTGTTTTCTTAAACAGATAACCATCTAAAAGGGTGTACTCATTGTGGTCACTAGATGGTCCTAATTCAGAGCTTGGTAAACTTCACTAAAATCTGGGACAATTATCATAATCATCCATAAGTCTTTCAAATCCAACGACTTCAGTGCTAATCGAGTCAGAAGCAGGGCTCTACGACTTAATGCATCGGCCACCTTATTCTCAGTTCCAGCACGGTGTTTAGGACAAACGTGTAAGCCTGGATGTATTCGACCCACTTGGCATACCTAGGATTCAGCTTTTTCTAGGAACTAAGGAATCAAGAGCCCCGTGATCAGAAAACAGGACAAATTCATGCGGTAGTAGATAGTGCCTCCAATACCTTAAAGCTTGCACTACCGCATAGAGCTCCTTAACATAGGTGGAATACTTAGCTTGGCTTCATTTAATTTTTCACTAAAGAAAGCTATGGGATGGCTCCTTGCTTAAAACTCCACCTATTCCAATCCAGAGCATCACAAGCAACCTCAAAAACCTTGGAAAAATCAGGCAATCTTAAGATAGGCGCTTGTGTCATTTCTTCTTAACATCTAGGAAGGCCCTATCAGCAGCTTTTGTCCATTCAAATTGGCCTTCCTAATGCAATCTGTGATTGGCACAACTATGGTACTAAACCCTCGAATGAATCTTCTATAAAAAGTAGCTAGGCCATGAAAACTTCGTACTTCATAAACACTTTTTGGCACTGGCCACTCTATAATTGATTTGATCTTTTCAGGGTCAGCAGAAACTCCATCAGGTGTGACAACAAAACCTAGGAAAATGACTCTATGGGTAAAAAAGTCACATTTCTTAAGGTTTGCAAAGAGACTATTTTCCCTAAGAGCTAAACAGACTTGATTCAAGGGATCCAAATGGTCCTTCTAGGTCCTGCTATATATAAGAATGTCGTCGAAGTAAACTACGACAAACTTTCCTATAAATAACCGTAGGACTTGATTCATAATCTGCATAAAGGTACTAAGAGCATTGGACAGTCCAAAAGGCATTACTACCCACTCAAAAAGACCCTCTTTGGTCTTGAATGCAGTCTTCCACTCATCCCCTAGTCTAATCCTAACCTGATGATAGCCACTCTTAAGGTCAATCTTTGAAAATAGTTGCTCCGGCCATCATATCTAACATGTCATCCAAACGGGGTATGGGAAACCTATATTTTATTGTGATCTTATTAATGGCATGACTATCAACGCACATCCTCCAAGTGCCATCTTTCTTAGGGGTCAGTAATGCGGGTACTGCATAGGGACTCAAACTCTCTCTAATAAATCCTTTCCTAAGGAGATCCCCTACTTGTCTTTGTAACTCTAAATGTTCGGTAGGGTTCATCCTATAGTATGGAAGGTTGGGTAGGGTGGCTCCTGGGACTAAGTCATGGCATGCTGGATGTCCCTAAGTGGTGGAAGCTGGTCAGGTAGGTCATCTGGAAATACATCTTAAAGTCTTCTAACACTTTAGCCACTTCCTGAGGGCATTCTTTCTGGGAAGGCTCCTGAATTTCCTTAGTGGTAAAACCAAAACATGTGTACCCTAGTGAGTTCTTTCTCAATTTCCTTTTCAGTGATCAAATTGACTCTCGTTTTCTTTTCCTTTAGGTGGCTTGATCCTCTCTTAACAATGTCCTTAGGTGGTGTTGGGTTGATCACAAACTTCTTTCCTAGGTGCATGAATGAGCAAGAACTTGATCGGCCGTATAGGGTCGCGTCATGGTCAAATAACCAGGGTCGACCTAGGATGATACTGCTCACTCCCATTGGTAAGACATCACACCACACTTTCATGATAGGACTGTAACTGGATTGGACTAGGCACTTATGTTTGATAGGAATCGAAGTGGAGTCTATCCAAGAAACCTTATATGGAGTCAGATGGGGAACTGTGGACAAGCCTAAAGTTTTGACAGCACTAGTGGATATGTCATTTACACAACTCCTACTATCAATGATTATCTTACATACCTTATCCCTAACTTGACGAATGTTTGTAGGATGTTAGTCCTACGCAATCTTCCTGTGTCGCATTTTCGGAAAGAATGCATCTAACTACTCCCAAATATCAGGCTCTATTTGTCCTTGTCTCTTCATACTCTTCAGCCAAATTGTCCTCAGCTGATATACTTCCTCGACATTATCACCTAGGGGTTCTTTGGGTTCAGACTCATTTCTTCTAATTCTCCTATGTGTAAGGCCCTAGTTGGACAATGCTAGCATAATGGCCTAACTTATGACATCTATAGCAAGCCACATTAGAATTTGGAGTCTTCTGAACTTCTGGTGCTTTACCCCTATCATCTCTATGGGTCAGAGGGGTGCTAGGGTTGGGTCAAATGGGTCGAATTGATTTGTTCTTGGTTGCTGACTAGGTGCATAGTTCTAGGGGGTTCAGGTTTGTCATAAAATGGTCCCCTATGAAATCTCTCAGCATCTCGTGCTACCTGGTAAGCTAGCTCTAAGTCATGGACTTCTCTCAAAAAATAACCTTCTGGATCTCTTTCTCAATCCTGTCCTAAATCTCGACAAAGTAACTGACTCAGACTCATCTACATTGCATCTATACATATTCATAAAATTTGGCAATGTATTCGGCTACACTCTTGGTTCCCTGGGTCAATCTCTGCCACTGGTCTAGAAGTCTCTGGTGGTAGGACATAGGAAGGTATTTCTCTCTAAGCCTAAGTTTCATTGCCCTCCAGGTTACTATGGAAACATCACCCTTTGCCTAATGAACCTCTCGACATTTCCCAGTATAACCTAGCCTGACGAATTAACCTAATCATCGCGAACTTGCATTTTCTCTCCTCTGTCATGTCATACCAATCGAGTACTGATCATCTCTCCCTCCCAATCTATGTAAACTTAGGATCCAGATTTCCATCGAATGTTGGTGCTTCAAATCTAATACTCCTAAGGGTTCGCTCGTCACGGTCTGTCTGATCTGATTGTGTCTCCTAGGGTTTGGCTCATAGACTGGATCATGGTGTGCTATCCTAGGATTTGGGTCATGGACTCGATCAGGATTGGGCCTCCTAGGATTTGGCTCGAAGAAATGATCTGATGAAGAGTTCTTCTAGGGTTGATGGGTGTCTCAAACTCGGATTCAGGCTCTAACTCATTTTGGACTTCATGATTTCCTCCAGGGGTACGAGCTTCTAATCGATCAAGTCTAGTAGTGATGTGGGTATCTGATCAGTCAAGTTTTGATTGGTCTGGGCTAATTGATCAGTTAAGTTTTGGTTTAGCCTGGTCATTTGGTCATTCAAGGATTTCAATAGACTCTCAAAGTTTTTTCCATGGTTACACTAGATTGGGCTTGGGTTTGCTGATAAGGTGCTCCTGATCTAGTTGCCATGCCACGGACTCAACTCGGATAGGGGTTTTGCTAGACCTAGAGTACAAATCAAATATAAGGTCAATTGACAATCCGGGTTGTAGTAACTTGGCACCTGGCTAGGTAAGTGTAAGTTAGTGGAGGTTCCTTCTGCTTGCCTTAGACACCAATTTGAAATTGGCCAGGTAAAGTGAACAAACCCACTTTCCTTCAGGCTCTAATCCCTGAACCACTTGCCTAGACACCAGATACAAGCACACACAAATAGGGTGTCAAAGTGGCTTGACACTTGACTCGACCCGACCTTGTGGGTGTCCCTATCTCGCTAGAGCAATTAAATGTCTAATCCGTTTAATTAGGATTGGGCTCGTTATGCAAGTTGGTGATTTTGGGCTAGGGACAGATAGAAAATCCTGACCCTATGTCAATTTGATGCCCTTAATTTTGTTTACCATGAAATGAATGCAACAAACATATGGATCCAAATTTCAGGTGCAGAATTAGTGTGTTGCAGTTTCAAGTGATGGAAAAGTGCAATGTAACAGATTCAAAAAAAATTAAAAAATTCACAAAAGATTGCTAACTTCTAGATGATATGCCATACAAAGGAAATTTAAAAATAAATTCTATACTATGCTGAGCAGATACTGAAAACTAGATAAAAAAAATAGAACTGAACATAAGGAATTCAGTGATAGTGTTGGAATGCGGGAATTTTCATTTTTTTTGTAATTTTTTTCTGAGGATGAAATTTTATGTTATGATAAAAAGCTTAATATGGAGTAGGAAAAGAATATCTCAATAAAAATTAACTACTTTCATTCAAAATTTTATGCGAATCTCAGTCAGCCCATTCAGAAATACAGCAAGCAGAATTTAAAAAAACAAAGGCATTTACATACCAAACTTCAACCTAAAAATTCACGTCCGGCCAGGAGCTCATTATTCCATGGGTCGTGACAGTGTACTGGTGTACATCCGCTTAGGAGGCATGAATTTTAGATCTAGATTAGATTTAAAAACAATAACTAAGTAGCATGTGCGAATGCTATGCATGCAGAAAATTCAGCAACCTACCTAATGCACAAATTCAAAAGTAACCCTAACCTACCATGCTCTGATACCAAAATGATGGGGAACAAGATTCGAATGATGTATCTCTAAGGATTAAGAGATTAAATGTTGATGAGGCAAATAGGCATGCAGCTATTCTATAAAAGAAATAGAAATTCAGGAAAGGAAACATAGAGAAAAACATGATAGAAAGAAACTCTCTCAAAGTAATAAGAAATGACCTTATGGTTAGGAAACACACTGGTTAGGGCTAGCTTACCTTGCTATTTCAGATCTGAAAGAAAGTATAAGAATGGTTACCGGCTATTAATGTTCTGAAAATGGGATAAAGGACACTCAAGATGAGATACTAAATGACAAAGGAATTACTCTAGGTTTCAAGGCCTCCTGCTCTGATTCTGGCATAGTAAACCTTCATCTTGGAAACCATGAGACTCGGGGATCCTGCACAAGGAGATGGAAAGATTAACAGGTTAGATGGGAGGTTGTAGGAATGGATAAAGAGAATTTGGAATGGAGTAATAAGGATTAAGCTTGGCTTGAAGTAGATCTTCCTGGCGTCCACAACTTAACCTCCTTCACTGTTGGCATGCTGAACTTTTTGTAGAAGACGCCTTGGAAGAGGAGATGGATGAATTTTGGAGTGGATTGTAGGAGAGTCTTCAAGGTTGATCAAATAGAAGGGAGATGGGTTAGAAATTGGATGACTATGTAACTTAGGTCTCATACCTTCCTTCTCTCAAGGGACTTGGCTAGCAAAGGGAAAGCTTTCAAAAAAAATTTCTTCTTCATTCATCATTACCATTACAAGAGAATTCTAGGAGCTTTTATAAACCTTAAGCTCCTTTTCAAATTCAAAATGCAACACTTTTCATGGAGAAAATCAAGGGGTGTTCCATAAAGATAGGAGTGGCCCATTCAAATTTAATCTCCTAATTACAAAGTGGGCACCATAAAGAGTGGAGCTTCATTCAAATTTGAAAATTCATGGTTGATGTGTTTGGTGATGTGGCATGATTTATCCTCCAAGTTGGCATGACTTGTCTTCCAAGGTGGCATGGTGCTTTGATGATGTTAGTACTCCAAGTAGTGGTGAAGTGGTTGCACTCATTCTTGCTTAATTGAAGCCTAATACAAGTAGATCTGAACCGACTCAATACAAAGCCAATTAATCTAATGGACCCAAATTAAAATAAAACAATACTCATTATTCAAAAAAAATAAATACAGGACTCATAGACTTATTACAGGACTTAAATTCCTAGTCTTCTATCCTAAAGAACTTGGCATTAGCTAAAGCCTCTTCCTGAGCCTGGTGCCCGCACCACTCAACCCCGGATGGGAGCTCGACCTCAAATCGGGAGCTCGACCTCGGATGGTAGCTCAACCTTGGCTTAGAGCTCCACCTTAGATGGGAGCTTCGACCTTGGCTAGGAGCTCAACCTCGGACGAGAGCTCGACCTTGGCCAGGAGCTTGACCTCGGATGGGAGCTCGATCTCAGACAGGAGCTTGATCTCGGATGGGAGTTCGACCTTAGACAGAGCTTGACCTCGAATGGGAGCTCGACCTTTGTCGTTGGGAGCTCGACGTCGGACGGGAACTCTACCTTGGTGCTTCTCTAATGGCGGTTCTAGGTGGTGCCCTCTGCTAACTCGACTGCTAGCTGGGTCAGACGTGGCCTCCACATCAATGGTCATGCCATATCAGATGCCTCCCACTCTCAAGTCCAGAGCACATCGCAGTGCTTTGGGCGATGGGAGTTATGGTGATGCTAACATGGAAGGATATTTAGCCTGCACTAATGAAGAGGCACCACATCACCTAGCACCAGAGGTGCATGATGATTGTGCTCGGCCCAAAGCAATTTCCTACGGACCGAAGCACCACTTCCAGCAGATCTTGATGTATGGCGAGCATCCACTGGCTAGAGGAGGGGAAGGATGCATGTTTCGACCAGTACGATGCATTGGGGTGTCTTCAGCCTTTTGAAAAGTGGCATTCTCCTTAGCCATCTCTTAAGAACCTTCGAGCAAGGGAGCAAAGAGAGAGCTAGAGCTTTTCACCTTGTTTCTGACTCCTTGACCCGAGGCATTCCGCAGGTTAGTCCTCCTGGTCCCCTTCCTTCCTTCATTCTCCTTTAGCCTGCATCAAAGGGGATTGCTTAGGGTCTAAATTTTCTTTCTTCTTCTCCATCCCTTCTCTTATCACTATGAGTCCTACTGGTAGGAGGCACCACTGCTCGGAGATTTCAGTGAGGCAGGGCCATCCCGATCGAGGCTTCCTTCCATAGATATAGAGGAGGAGACATTCCCTTTAGAGTCCCCAGGGGCCCTCGCTGATGGGGATAGTCATAGCAACCCCTACAGTCCTCCTTCTTCCCCTCCTTCTAGTCAAGATTCGGTTGGTCCCTTCGGCATTGCTTCAGTAATGACTCCGGGGGACACCCTTCATCTTTGGAACACCTATGGGATCCCGAACTCCATCCGGCTCTTGGCTCCAGGGCTGGAGGAGTGGGTCACTTCTAGTGGCCCGGGTCGGATCGTCCTGTATGAGGGCTTCTTCCTCGGGGTCTTCACCTTCCTCTACAATTAAAAATTGTGTCCCAAAGCCATCGTCCAGCTATAGATAGTTATGCTATTTGTATATTAGATATGAATTTTGATATAAATAAAAGTCATCTTTTGGCAGTTCATCACAGGTGCATTTTCCTTAATATGAACTCTTGTAATTAAGTCCTTAGAACTTTTTTGTACTCGATATAGAGAGGATATATCGAGTAGTTCTTAATTATTCATGATCGAATGATGCATTGTTATAGGATGACTATGTGTCAAGTATAGATCGTTGTATATCATATAGGTTGTTTATCCTCTTAACAAAGAAATATAGAGACATTGTATGACATGCAAGTGAAGGTATGACATTTTATTGAACGTGACCCAAGGAGGTGCCTCATTTAAATTCTCCAAACATTTAGATAACATGCAAGCTTATCCATGGAGGGTGCCTCATTTAAATTCTTCAATGGTTTTAAGATAAGTAAAGCAGAAGAAGTTTTCACTCTTAGTGCCATTTAGTTTTAAGATAAGTGTGAAGGACTCTCCAAATTGGCGCCCTCCATCTCAAATATCATGCCAAATCTAAGAGTCGGCCAAGCAACTCCTCCCTCCTTCATGCCATCTTCCAAAGAGTTTCAACCAAAATTATGCAAAGTGTTGGAGGTCCAAGGGTTTCTACTTCAAGCATTTCAATCAAACAGGTTGCCAGCTGCTTAGTTTTCTAGAACTCAAGAGTTTCACCATACTCAAGAGTTTCACCAGAACTCAAGAGTTTCACCAGAACTCTTGAGTCTTCTCTTATCAAACTGATGAGTCTAGGCCACCTAGACCAATATTCTAGGAGTTGTAGTCAAGAGAGAAAAAGTCTTGTATTTGAATCCCTTACACCATTGGTTGAGGGTCTATAAATATCCCATCAACCCCCCTTGTAATTTATTATTATGATTCATTAATAAAGAGACTCTGTCAAAATTTCTTCCTTTGTGTGTGCATTGCGGGGTGTGAGGCCCTTTTTCTTTGTTCTTCGGAACATCACGAGGTGCGAGGCCATAGTTATCCTACCTATCTAGCCGACAAGAAAACCTAGCCATTTCTTCTAACCCTTCTCTTTCATTTATTTTCCTTCCTTTGCTGCTTCTTAACTTTAGTTTTCTTTGTTGAGTGTTTACAGGTGATCTGGAATCAAAGATAGGTGTTCTTTCTTGGAACCAGCATCGCATGAAGGATCGGAGCTCGGGATCGAGATCTTGAAATCCTGCCACAGAATCTTGAGAGTCCAGCTAGATCTATATCAGAGAGAAGATCTACGTTGGTAAAACTTAAATCCTATTCCCTTTCTTTGATCCTTGATTTGTTGAAAGAAAATCCTAGTTTACGGTGGTTTCTCAACCACCAAGTCCTATTTTTCTAGTTATTTTGTAGGTTTACTTATACGGGTAGTTAACTAGAACTAGTTTCCTTTACTGTCTCCTTTGAGTCTTCCTTAAAAATCTAAAAAAATCTAAAAAAATCATTCTCTTATATTCTCTGATAATTAGGCTTTAATTATTTGTCCCGCATCATGGCGGCTATAGACGATGAGTTTAGTCACAAATTCGAGGAGGCCCAACCTGAGAAAATCTTGTAAAAGTTACGGGAATCCTTCGGCATGCATGACGATGTAGAATGGTACAGGACTTCCTGTGCCATCTATAATGCCCATATGCGAGATGGGGCATCAGTAACTAATTATGTATTGCAGATGACCGAGTTATTTGAATGCTTGGCCAAACTCGGATGTCCCCTGCATGAATAGCTAGGGAAAGATGCTATACTGAATTCTCTGCCCCCTCTTACCTTAGTTTCCTTGATCACTTTCGGATGCATAGGCCTGTAGTAAACTACCATAATCTGTTGGGGTTACTACAGAACTATGAGAAGGATCATAACCTTAATAAAGAGTTGGTGTACTTGGTGGGAGGAAATAGGACAGTGCGTTGTCCCTTTGGAAAGGGGAAGAAAAATAAAAATAAAAAGACCAAAAAGGTGCAGAGTGTTGGTAGGGCCAGTCAGGCTGGGAAGAAAAGGTAGACCAGAGTCAGGCGGAGTGCTTCTACTATAAGAACCAGGATCACTAGAAGAGAAATTATCCTCTGTATATTGCATCCATTGACCCAAACAGGCCAAAGGAGAGGAAGCAGCAAGATGTTGTTACTCAAGGTATTTATATGATAAATCCCTGTACCTATTCTTTTTGTGATACTACTAATTGAGTACTTGATATTGGGAGTCCTTACCATATTTGCAACAAATTACAAGGACTTCGAATTAGTAGAAGGTTCTCAGATGGTGAAAGGTTTCTGAACATTGGAGATGGAAGTCGAGTTCCAGTTCTGGCATTAGGAGACTTCTCTCTTGTTTTTGAATCTTGTAAAATAATTTTACATGACTGCCATTATTGTCCTGCATTTCTTATAAACATTGTCTCTGGAGGCTTGTTGGCCAAAGAATGTTTTGAACTTTCATAAAAGAAAAATGTTTGCATCATTACTTTGAATGGTTTTGATGGGGAACAAGATTCGAATGATGCATCTCTAAGGATTAAAGAGATTAAATGTTGATGAGGCAAATAGGCATGCAGCTATTCTATAAAAGAAATAAAAATTCATGAAAGGAACATAGAGAAAAACATGCCTAAAAAGAAACTCTCTCAAAGTAATTAAGAAAGGACCATTGTGGTTAGGAAACCACACAGGTTAGGGCTAGCTTACCTTGCTATTTCAGATCTGAAAGAAAGTATAAGAATAGTTACCCGGCTATTAATGTTCTGAAAATGGGATAAAGGACACTCAAGATGAGGTACCTAAATGACAAAGGAATTACTCTAGGTTTCAAGGCCTCCTGCCTCTGATTCTTTGGCATAGTAAACCTTCATCTTGGAAACCATGAGACCCGGGGATCCTACACAAGGAGATGGAAAGATTAATAGGTTTAGATGGGAGGTTGTAGGAATGGATAAAGAGAATTTGGAATGGAGTAATAAGGATTAAGCTTGGCTTGAAGTAGATCTTCCTTGGCGTCCACAACTTAAACCTCCTTCACTTGTTGGCATGCTGAACTTCTTTGTACAAGACGCCTTTGGAAGAGGGGATGGACGAATTTTGGAGTGGATTGTAGGAGAGTCTTCAAGGTTGATCAAATAGAAATGGAGTATGGGTTAGAAATTGGATTGGCTAAGTAACTTAGGTCTCACATCTTTTCTTCTCTCAAGGGACTTTGGCTAGCAAAGGGAAAAGCTTTCAAAAAAAATTTCTTCTTCATTCATCATTATCATTACAAGAGAATTCTAGGAGCTTTATAAACCTTAAGCTCCTTTTCAAATTCAAATGCAACACTTTTCATGGAGAAAATCAAGGGGTGTCCCATGAGATAGGAGTGGCCCATTCAAATTTAAATCTCCTAATTACAAGGTGGGCACCCATAAAGAGTGGAGCTTCATTCAAATTTGAAAATTCATGGTTGATGTGTCTTGGTGATGTGGCATGATTTATCCTCCAAGTTGGCATGACTTGTCTTCCAAGGTGGCATGGTGCTTTGATGATGTGGTGCTCCAAGTAGTTGGTGAAGTTGGTTGCACTCATTCTTGCTTAATTGAAGCCCAATGCAATTAGATCTTGAACCCGACTCAATACAAAGCCAATTTAACTCTAATTGGACCCAAATTAAAATAAAACAGGACTCAATTATTCAAATAAAAATAAATACAGGACTCATAGACTTATTACAGGACTTAAATTCCTAGTCTTCTATCCATAAAGAACTTGGCATTAGCTGAAGCCTCTTCCTGAGCCTGATGCCCACACCAGGTTTAGTTGTAATGAATGGAAATTTGGTAAATGGCATTTATTTGCTATCACAACTTGTGAGTGTAATATACATGATAAGCAAATGCCCTAGAATGGATAATGTCAGCGATGCTTATCTTTGGCTCTGTAGGCTAGGTCATATAACCAGAATAGGATAAACAGGTTAAGACAAGAAGGTCTCTTAGAGGTAAATGATTTTGAATCAATGCCTACCTATGAATCTTATTTGCTTGGAAAAATGACCAAGTCATCTTTTTTTGGAAAAGGTGAAAGAGCCATAGAAATTCTAAGTCTAGTATATACAGATGTATGTGGACCTATAAATGTCAGTGCTAGAGGTGGGTATAATTATTTCATTACTTTTACAGATGACCTATCTAGGTTCGGTTATGTCTATCTTATGAGATATAAGTCTGAGTCATTTGAAATGTTCAAACGATATCGTAATGAAGTTGAAAAGCAAACTGGAAAGAGTATAAAGAATCTTCGATCTGATCGAGGAGGCAAATATCTTTCTAGTGAGTTTTTGACTTATCTTTAAGAGAATGGGATTTTTTCTTGATGGACATCTCCGGGGACACCCTAACTGAATGGTGTGTTTGAAAGAAGGAATAGGACTTTGTTGGACATGGTCCGGTCGATGATGGGCTTTGCCACTCTGCCTATCTCTTTCTGGGGTTATGCCCTGGAGACTGCCTGTTATCTTCTTAATAAGTCTCCTTGCAAGTCTGTGGATAGGACTCCATATGAGATGTGGTTCGAACGGAAACTGGTGTTCTCACACCTTAGGGTTTGGGGGTGTCCAGCCTATGTTAAGCATTTACAAACTGGTAAACTAGGACCTAGGTCTGACCGGTGCCTATTCGTTGGGTATCTGAAAGAGTCTAAAGGGTATTTCTTTTACTTGCCTAATGAATAAAAGCTATTTGTTGGTCTTAGGGCTATCTTTTTAGAAAAGGAATTCCTTAGTGAAGGAATTGTAGCCACTAAGATTGAACTTAGTGAAGTTCAACAGGTAAAAATACCAACACATTTAAGAGACACCTCAGAATTAGATTTGACTAATTCAAATCCGGAGCCCATTGAGCACCCATTAAAGAGATCTGGTAGAGTACTGCATGAACCGGATAGATACTACAGTTTCTTGGTCCAAGATGGAGATCTCATTGAACTTGATGAAAATAATGAGGATCCGATCACCTATATGGATGCTCTTCAAAGGTTTGACTCTGATAAGTGGCTAGAAGCCATGAAATCCGAAATGGAGTCCATGGAGATCAATAATATGTGGACATTAGTTGATCCACCTGAAGGGATAAAATCCATTAGGTGTAGATGGATTTTCAAAAGGAAACGGGGTGTAGACAGAAAGGTAGAGACCTATAAAGCCTGTTTGGTTGCCAAAAGATATCGTCAACATTATAGTATTGACTATGACAAGACATTTTTCCTTGTGGCAATGCTCAAATCTATTTGAATTATGCTTGCTTTGGTTGCATACTTCGACTATGAAATCTAGCAAATGGATGTCTCAACAACCTTCCTGAATAGTGAGCTGGAAGAGGAGGTGCATATGATGGAACTTGAAGGGTTCACATCCACAGATGAGTCTAAGGTTTGCAAGCTCCAAAGGTCTATCTATGGACTGAAGCAAGCATCTCGGAGTTGGAACATGCAATTTGATTAGTGTATCAAGTCGTATGGCTTCGTTAAGAATAAAGAAGAACCTTGCATTTATAAGTAGGCTAATGGTTCTATGGTTGTATTCCTTGTATTGTATGTAGATGACATTCTCTTAATCGGGAATGACATCCCTACACTATAGGAAATAAAGGTCTGGTTATCATTTTAGTTCTCTATGAAAGACTTGGGTAAAGCCTCCTATATCCTAGGGATGAAGATCTATAGAGATAGATCTTCGAGACTTCTGGGACTGTCCCAGTCAACGTACATTGATATCGTGCTAAAATGGTTTAGAATGGAAAATTCCAAGAAAGACTATCTTCTGATAGGCCATGGAATTACTCTCTCCAAAAAGGATTGTGCGTCAACTTCTGAGGAGAGAGAGCGTGTGAGTAGAGTCCCATATACTTCAGCAGTGGGATCTATAATATATGCAATGACATGTACTAGACTAGACGTGGCATACTCACTAGGAGTAGTGAGCAGATACTAGTCTGACCCAGGTGAAGCGTATTGGAAGGTGGTGAAAACCATCCTAAAGTATTTGAGAAATACTAAAGACTAATGGCTTGTCTATGGAGAGCCTGACTTAAAACTTGTTGGTTATACCGATTCAAGTTTTCGATCGGATAGAGATGATAGAAAAAGTATGTCAGGCTTTGTTTTTATCCTAAATGGAGGAGCCATCTACTGAAAAAGTCTCAAGCAACACATAGTGGTAGACTCGGTTTGCAAAGCAGAATACATTACAGTATCAAATGTAGCAAAGGAAGCTATGTGGCTACGAAAGTTCCTAGGCAAGCTGGGAGTGGCACCTTCCCTGGATGGCCCTGTTCCAGTATTTTGTGACAGCACTAGAGCCATAACTCAAGCCAAAGAGCCAAGGTCCCATCAGCACACCAAGCACATTCTGTGCCGCTACCATCTCGTGCGAGAGATCGTGGCATGAGGGGACATCGACCTTCAGAAGATCGATGGAAAGGAAAATCTGGACAACCCCTTCATTAGAGCAATCGGAATTCAAGAGTTTAAAGATTTTAATTGGAAAATGGGAAAGCGATTTTGTATTGATTGGCTTTAGTCCAAGTGAGAGTTGTTGGAAATTGTGTCCCGAAGCCAATCGTCCAGGCTGTAGTCGATTGTACTATTTGTATATTGGATATGAATTTTGATATAAATAAAAGTTATCTTTTGGCAGTTCATCACAGGTGCATTTTCCTTAATATGAACTATTATGTGATGAAGTCCTTAGAACTTCCTTGTACTCGATATAGAGAGGATCTATCAAGTAGTCTTAAATTGTTTACGATCGAATGATGCATTGTTATAGGATGACTATGTGTCAAGTATAGATCGTTGTATGTCATATAGGTTGGTTATCCACTTAACCAAGAAATGTGGAGACATTGGTATGACATGCAAGTGGAGTGTATGATATTTCACTGAACGTGACCCACCTAATGGAACTCCATTTTCTGTCAAAGGGTTGTTTGCGAAGGGATATGGATATATGTGTCCCTCAGACTTGAGATCACCATAATAGCTTGTAAGCAACTCACTGTGCTTTGGCACCAGACTCCCCGAATTTCTAATTTGGTCTTGAAAGGATGCTGGGTATAGTCAAGTATTTATGGAGCAATGGTAGGATCAAGAAGGGATTGAACTCTCTGAATTGATTGGAGTCAATGACTCACTGATGTCTCAATATAGCAAAACCTTGGCCAGGGTAGTTCTAATAAAGAGTCACTAAACTTGCAAAATTGAGACATATGTTTGGATAAGCTGATCTAGGGTTAGTGATAAATCATGGATTTACACGTTTATTTTAAGTATTTTAGTTAATTATTGGTGCTAATATTCTTTTAATAACCTAATTTCATAATTATTTGGACTTTCTTGCAAAACTAATTATTTTAAAAATATCTTTGAAAAATATGAAATTAGAATACATTCATGAAAAATAGATTTCAAGTCGAAGCACCACACACCCATTTAAATGATTAATAAAATATTTAATAATTATAATTAATGATCATGGAATCGGTAAAATTAATAAGATTGAAACCACCAATAGGTAGATCTTGATTTATGGAATCCAATGATGCAAACGGTACTTAAATAAGGTTTGAAATGAAGAAGTTATGAATTTTCTAAGATTTTTGCACACATTTTGATGCTGCATGATTTTTGGAGCAGCCGGTCCATCATGGACTGGCTGCTGGGTTTATTCACTACAGCTTGGTCCACCGGCAGCCATTGTTGCCGGTCCACGGAACAGGGTGTGGACCACAGCCTTCCAGAGGCGTCGAAACTCGCCGGGAAGCACGCCGGCGGTGTCCCTGGTCGGAGGAGAAGCTCCGGTGATGGTTTGATGGGCGGGTGGCGGTTTTTGGTGGCAAACGAAAGGAGCAATCCACGTCTTCACGAGCTTCCTCCACGCGCGTTGCCGGAGTGCAATCCACGGGCAAGTCCACGGCCGGAGGAGGAGCTCCACGGTGGTGCAGCCCACGCAGTCCACGCGCAGCCCGCGCAGCCCACACAGTCCACGTGCAGCCCACGCCGTCCACGAGCAGTCCACGTTGCCGGAGCGCCGTCCATGAGCTGTCCACGGTGGAGCAGCCCACGCCGTCCACGAGCAGTCCACGTTGCCGGAGCACCATCCACGAGCCGTCCACGGTGGCGTAGCCCACGCCGTCCACAAGCAGTCCACATTGCCGGAGCGCCGTCCACGGGCGTTCTCCACGGGCACGAGCAGTCCGCGAGCCGAGCTTCTCCACGGGCATTGCCAAGCGGTCGTCACGGTGTGATCCGGGCATTCTCCACAGGCTGACTAACACTGGGCGTTCTCCACGAGCTCCACGACGCAATCCATGAGCTCCACGGTGTAGTCCACGAGCGGCGTAATCAACGGAGCAGCAATGGCGGTCTCGGTATTCCTTTTGTCCCACATCGCTAGTGTGCCATGAGGTCTCCTCTCCGATCAATTATAAAATGAATCCCATAGCACAAGGGAGCGGGATCCCGGAGAAAAGACAAGGTACAGGGTAGAGGGCATTGCTTGGATTACGGGTTGGCTTTTGGGAGTGAGGTTTCTCAAAGGAGCATGTCCCTGCACCATCTTCCAACCATTTCTCTCTCTGAGATCAAGATCCGAAGAAGAAGACGCAGAGGAAGCCCAGTTCGCTCCACGGAGTACGAAGGAAGGAGCTATCTTCCCGACGAGGCTGCGTCGATCTGTTCTTATCTTTGTTACTTGTTTTGTTAATTTAGTTTTTTTTTTTGCATTGTATTTAGACCTTAAATTTCAATCAATGCAATATCTCTTTTTAACTCCTGTCTTTCGTCTTGTCTGCAAGTAGATGCTAGGATCTAAATAATATCCTAGTGCCAAGTTTACTTTTCCTGCAATTTTAATTTTTTTATATTTTTCGACTTCAATATTTTTTTTTTTTTTTACAAGATCAAAAAGATTTCAAATCCTAAACATCGCCTTCTCTATGGATTCGACCCGACTCCTCTTGCTACGCATTTTAAATATTTTAAGAAGCCAGATTTTAAACTGATAGCCACGGTGTTTTAACAACAACCCCGCGGACCTACCAAGTTTTTGGCGCCGTTGCCGGGAAGGCATTAAAATAATAGTTTTTGATCTTTTTGATTTTTTTTTATTTCGTGCTAACTTTTCTTTTTCTTGCAGATTAAAAAAAAAAAGGGAGAAAAGCAGAAGAGGAAGAAAGCCTCCCGATCAGTAAGATCCATCCTAAACTTTCTTTCCTCTTTTACATATTAATTGTTTCCCTTTTTAGTTTCTTTTCTTATTTCCAAAAAAAAAAATTCAAATTTCAAATTTAAATATATATATATATTGCTTTTCATTTTTAGATTCATTTAGGTAAATTTATCTTTCTGCAAAATCCAAAAAAAATTGCCTAGACATTTCATAATTTATTAGGATTAGAAACTTAATCACAAAATTAAAAATATATATATATCTTTAATTTAATTTTGTGTGTTTATAACTTTTATTTTGGACATCTTATTGCATTTCATAATCTCATAATCATCTTAAGGGCACTAATCCATAAACAAGATAAGGTGGGGAGTTCAATACCCTTCCTTAGCCCACAAACAATCACCCCTCATTTTGCATACCTAAGCCTTCTAAATAAAATTAACTAGACGTCAGTCCTATGGAACTCGAGCTCAATAGGACAGGGCACCCGGAAGAGTTGGACCGGGTCAAGATTAGTTGGTTGACCGGTGTCTAGGAAAGGGGTTCAGGGATTACGTCCCGAAGGAAGGTAGTTGGATCCACTTACCTGGCCAATTTTCAATTGGTGTCTAAGGCAAGCAAAGAGGGAAACTCCACCGACCTTACCCTTACGTGGCCAGTTAGCTAAGTCGTCTTTGACTTGGAGGGCTCCAAGGCGGTCTTGGAAGTTAGGAGCTGTCTAGAATTAGGGAGCCTAGGATAGACATCTGTTTGATAAGTGTTTGAAAATAACAATATATATATATATAATAAAAATTTTTTTCACATATTAGGGTTGCACTGTTACAGCATGGTAGAAGATCTTTATTTCCAGACCTAGTTGACTTCAACCCTGAAATTGAACGACTGATCCATAGTACACCAAAAAATCAAATGGCTGGAAACCCAGAAGAACCACCTAGACAGATGAAGGAATACTTTATTCCTTCCACCTACACCCATTGACTTGTATCCATTTACCTGAAATACCTGCTAGACAATATGAGATCAAGTCTGCCACAATCCAGATGCTCCCTTCCTTTTATGGGAATACCAACGAAGATCCTTATAAGCATCTAGATGAGTTTCTAGAAATCTGTTCTACGGTGAAGATCCAAGATTTTACTGATGATGCCCTTAGGCTAACCTTGTTCCCCTTCTCACTTAAGGATAAGGCCAAGTACTGGCTTGGCACAATAGGGAAACCAATTCGAACTTGGGCTGAAATGCAGCACGAGTTCATTAAGAAATTCTATCCTATAGGTCGAACCAACACCATGAGGTGAGCCATCACTGGATTTGCTCAGCTTCCTGGTGAACAAATTCATGAATCATGGGAGAGACTTAAGGAACTCCTTAGAAAATGCCCACATCATGGTCTGTCTAAGTGGCAAATTGTCTAAGCTTTTTATGAGGGATTAGGAGACCAGTATAGACAGATGGTGGATGCATCTTGTGGAGGCGCATTCATGAGTAGAAGTGAGGATGAAGCCTATACCTTGTTTGAAACCTTAAGTGAAAATTCGATCAACCATGCTTCTTTGACTTCATATGAAAGATCGATTCCTCACCAAAAGCTGGCAGGGATTTATGAAATTAGACATTCAAATTCCAATGTCAACTTGAACCTAATATCCCAAAGATTAGATACAGTCGACCTCCTTTCTCAAAAGTTGGACCAAGTCCTAGCCCTCAGTCAACAATCTCCTGCACAATACCCATCACACCCATCACAATACCCATCACCCTCTAATCATCAGGAGATTTGTTCTATCTGTGCTAGCCCAGCCCATCACATGAATGAATGTCCTACGGTTGCACAGTTGCCACCTTTCATCCAAGAACAAGTCCAAGCTACTCAAGGTTACTCCAAGCCAGGTAATGACCCATTTTCAAATACTTATAACCCGGGTTGGAGAAACCATCCTAATTTTCTTGGAACCACAACAGACTCAGGTTCCGACCCAAACTCCTCCTGCACGGAACTTTCAAAATAGGCCCCCACACCAAAACTATGCCTATAATAGAGGTCAGCCTAGTCAGCCTGCTCAGCCACCATATCAGCCACCATATCATCATCAGTCATCGTATCAACCTCCTCAATAAACCAATCTGGCCGACGATAGGTTTGATCAACTCCAACAATTAATCATGACCCAACAACAATCTATCGCCAGGTTAGAAGTTCAAATAGGACAGTTAGCTGAATCTACTATGAGGAGAGAACCAGGTCAACTACCCAGTCAACCAATACCGAATCCTAGAAACAACCCACTCATTCTTCAGCCTAATGTTCCACCTAAGATCCCTCAATTTGAGAATGCCAAAGCAATTTCTGAGCTTAGAAGTGGTAGGATTCTTAGGGACCCATATCAAGGCCAGGAGAAAAAGGCTAGCAAGAATGAGAATTTAGAAGATGATGTTAGTACTGAGACCACCATGTAGAAGAGCGTGAGCCCGGACTAGTACTGATACTGGTTCCAATTTAAATGAGAAAGGGAAGAAGAGAGCAGATGAATTACCTGAGACTTATAAACCTAGAGTCCCGTTCCCTTCAGCCCTAGAAGCTGGTTCTTCCCGTAAAAAGCAAGGAGCACACAACGAGGAGCTGATGGAATTATTCAAGCAAGTCCATATTAATTTACCCCTCCTCGATGCAATTCAGCACGTTCCAGCTTACGCTAAATTTCTCAAAGAACTCTGCACCCAAAAGCGTGAGCCACGAACCATAAAGAGAATCATATTGTCTGAGGATGTAAGTGCAGTCTTGTTGAATCAATTACCTCAGAAAATGAAAGACCTCGGTGCTCCTTTAATTTCTTGTGTTATAGGAGGCATTACCTTTGTCCGAGCCCTGTTAGACCTAGGAGCTAGTGTGAACCTTCTTCCAACCTCGGTCTATGAAAAATTTGGGATAGGTGAACTAAAACCCACGTCAGTCATTCTACAACTAGCCGATAGATCTGTCAAGACACCACGTGGTTTGATTGAGGATGTCTTAGTTAGAGTGAACCAATGTTATTTCCCAGTAGACTTCCTCATACTAGACATGGAACCATCCCAAGAGCTAAATCAGAATCCCATAATCTTAGGTCGTCCATTCCTAGCCACTGCCAATGCCAATATCAATTGTAAAATGGGAGCTATGGATATTTCTTTTGGGGATCAAAAGGTGAGAATTAATATTTTTAATGCCTCAAAGTTTGCTCGAGAGGAAGAAAATTGTTCTGTGATTGGGTTAATAGATGATTGTTGAGTCTGAATTTTCTTCCAATTTGATGGAAGATGACGAGCCTATTGCTGAAACCCAAGTCCAAGAGGTAAATGCCCTGCTTGATTCACCTCAACCTTCACACCCCCCACCACCTTGGTCAATGGAAACTGAATCCTTACCTGACCTAGGAACTGAGCCTTTGCACCCTTCGATTCAGGCCCCACCATAACTTGAACTAAAAACTTTGCCTGAATCACTTAAGTATGTGTTTTTAGGACCCGACAAAAACCTGCCTGTAATCATTGCTTCTGACCTAACCATTGAGTAGGAAACCAATTGATAGATGTTCTGAAAACACATAGGGAGGCCATAGGTTGGGCCATTGCTGATTTAAAAGGCATTAGTCCATCAATTTGTATGCACCATATCTATACTGAGGATAGTGCCAAGCCAACTAGAGAGATGCAAAGATGGCTCAACCCAAACATGCAAGAAGTGGTCAAGAAGGAAGTGATTAAATGGTTAGATGCTGGTATTATTTATCCCATTTCTGATAGCCACTGGGTGAGTCCTACTCAAGTCGTTCCAAAGAAATCTGGACTCACAGTTGTCCGTACTGACCATGGGGATTTAGTGCCAACATGACTTTCTATTGGGTGGCATGTCTGTATAGATTATAGAAAACTTAATACAGCTACCCACAAAGACCACTTTCCCTTACCATTTATTGATCAGATCCCAAAAAGATTAGCTGGCCAGCAATACTTTTGCTTCTTAGATGGATACTCAGGATACAACCAGTTAGCAATCTATCCAGGAGACCAGGAAAAGACCACCTTCACATGTCCCTTTGGAACCTTTGCTTTCCGTAGAATGCCTTTTGGATTGTGTAATGCACCTGCAACCTTTCAAAGGTGCATTATATCAATTTTCTCGGACATGGTAGGAGATTTCTTAGAAATTTTTTTGGATGATTTTTCAGTCTTTGGAGAATCTTTTGAGAGTTGCCTCAATAATTTGAAGAAAATATTAAAATGATGTATTGAGGCAAATTTGGTTCTAAGCTGGGAGAAGAGCCATTTCATGGTTCGAGAAGGGATTGTTTTAGGACATATTATCTCTAAGAGAGGGATCGAGGTAGATAAAGCAAAGGTTGAATTGATCTCTAAACTTCCTCCACCCATCTCTATCAAACAAATTCGATCTTTTCTCGACCATGTAGGATTCTATCGTCGCTTCATCAAAGACTTTTCCAAAATTTCCCGTCCTTTGGGTAATCTGCTCGCCAAGGACGTTCCTTTCAATTTTGATGAAGGTTGTCTTAAGGCTTTTGAGTTTCTAAAGGAAGCTGTGACCCAAGCCCCAATCATCCAACCCCCTGATTGGTCACTACCTTTTGAAATCATGTGTGATGCTTCAGACTTTCCCATAGGAGCTGTCTTGGGCCAAAGGGTAAACAAATGTCCCATAGTGATTTATTATGCTAGCAGAACTTTGAATGAAGCCCAAAAAAATTATACCACTACTGAAAAGGAGTTGCTAGCTGTGGTGTTTGCCCTGGAAAAGTTCAGATCATATCTTTTAGGTTCCAAGATTGTGGTTTATTCGGATCACTCGGCTTTGAGATACCTGCTCTCAAAGAAAGATGCTAAACCACGATTGATTAGATGGATCTTACTGCTACAAGAGTTTGATATTGAAATTCGAGACAAGAAAGGATCTGAGAATGTTGTAGCATACCATCTATCTAGGATTTTAGTTGAAGAGTGTGAACCTGCATCAATTGAAGAATCTTTTCCGGATGAACAGCTCTTAGCAGTTTCACATGCAAAGGCCCCTTGGTTTGCAGATATTGTTAACTACTTTATTGTTGGACAAATCCCTGATGGCTGGTCCAAGAATGAAGAGGATCGATTCTTTGCTCAAATAAATATTACTTTTGGGAAGATCCTGAACTCTTTCAAATTTGTGCTGATCAAATCATCCGTAGGTGCATTCCTGAATCTGAACATCTGAGTATTTTGAATTTTTGCCACACCCTTGCTTGCGAAGGACTTTTTTCTGGTCGAAAAACTGTGGCTAAAGTTTTGCAAAGTGGATTTTACTGGCCGACATTGTTTAAGGATGCCTATACTTTTGGCAAAGAATGTCTTAGGTGTCAAGCCTTAGGAAATATTTCAAGAAAAGACATGATGCCTTTAAATCCCATCTTGGTAGTTGAAATCTTTGACGTTTGGGGAATTAATTTTATGGGACCCTTTCACCCTCTAATGGTTTTGAATATATTTTGGTGGCTGTCGATTATGTTTCTAAATGGATTAAGGCAATGGCAACACGAACCAATGATCATAAGGTAGTCATAAAGTTTGTTCAAAAGAATATCTTCTCTAGGTTCGGATTTCCACGTGCCATCATTAGCGACGGAGGTGACCATTTCACAAACTATCAATTTCGAATGCTTTTGCAAAAATATGGGGTCACACATAAAGTAGCTACACCTTATCACCCGCAAACAAGTGGCCAAGTGGAAGTATCCAATAGGGAGATCAAGAACATATTGCAAAGACTATTAGGCCCGATCGTAGAAACTGGTCAGATCGATTAGATGATGCATTATGGGCCTATCGGACAGCTTACAAGAACCCCATTGGAATGTCTCCCTATAGACTGATCTTTGAAAAGCATGTCATCTTCCGGTAGAACTTGAACATAAAGCATATTGGGCGATTAAGCAATTAAATTTTGATTTAAAGCAAGCTGGTTCTAACCGGATGTTGCAACTGAGTGAACTAGATGAACTGAGGCGAGAGGCTTATGAAAATTCACGTATTTATAAAGAGAAAATGAAAGCCTTTCATGATCAATTTATTTCTAGGAAAATCTTTGAGCCAAATCAACAAGTCTGGTTATTTAATTCAAGGCTTCGATTATTTCCTGGAAAATTGAGATCTAGATGGGATGGACCTTACATTGTTAATCAAGTTTTCCCCCATGGTGCAGTCAAAATTTATGATCCTAGATCAGGAAACTTCTTTAAGGTGAATGGTCAACGTTTAAAACCATACATTGAAGGAATATCAACAAATCGAACCATCGACCAAGTAACATTAACTAACCCACACTGAACTGAGCTGCATTATGTCTGGCTGAAGACATTAAACTTAGCGCTTGTTGGGAGGCAACCCAATATGTACTCAATATTTTTTTAATTCCAAAAAAAAATAAATAAATAAATTTTGCAGCCTCTACATTGTTCATGAGCTCCTCTTCTCAGGTATCCCTTTACATTTTTTTAGTTCTTATGGTTTATTTTGTTTTTTTTTTTATACCATTAGGGATAATGGTACTTAAGTTGGGGGGTCGGGACAAATATTTTTTTTAATTTTTTTTTAATTAAAAAAAAAAGTTTTCATGTGTCAAAAATAAATCTGGAGCAAGATAGACTAGAAAAAGTAATAAGAGTTAGAGAGTGTTGCTAATGACTGTAGCAAGTCAAGAAGTAGACTAGCGTGTTAGACTTTAGGGCCTACTTAGATCACCTAAAGGCTATTAGCACTTCCATTGCACATGCATGCTGACGAGACAAAGAAAGTATTAGTTGTAAGGACAATTGAGGACTTAATTATCATTGAAAACTGGTAATTGATATATATCCCAATTTTAAATTTTTTTTGAATTGAGGAAAGAGCTACCTACCTGAAATAAAAGTGCAAAACATAGAGTATATGGGATCGCCCTAAACTTAGTAATTGGGTCTCTGCGCCTAAGTCAAGTGTGGAGGTTCGCGTCAAACGGTGAAGGGAAGGCCAGGATGCTCAGCACAAAAAAAAAAAAAATCAGTTAGTGTGAAAGCTAACTCAATTCATAAGCTTAATTTAGGGATGTATAGAAAATTAACCAAAGTAAGTGTTAATCAAAGATACATTTGTCCTTGCAAACTAGTACCAAAATGTTAAGTTAGTCATCACAAACACAAGCTGTAGATCTTTAGATGAACTCTAAGAAAGTTTCTAATTATGTTGACTGCAAAATTTATTTCTGAAACTCAATACTTAGTTAGTGATACTTGCTAGATCTTTTTACTTTCAAACATGGATCTATTTTTGTAAAGGATGATCTTTGTGACAGTTAGCAGTCTAATCTTAAATCATCTAGGGCATTAAGTGGTCAAAGGGATGAATTATATAGTAACCATATGCCATAGTTTTTGATGGTTGCTCTACAACTTCGACCTATCCGGACGTCGGACGTCATTGCTAGATGGCAACTTCGATGGTACTAAAATTGTTCCAGTACTACCGGCTTAATGTTCGAACCTATGGGGTCACATGCCATAGGGATAACTACTTGACCTAATAGTGATTGATGATTAGGAATCTTCTAGGGGTCGAAATTTCATAAGTTGAAATTTTACTTATGTGTCGACACATGGACTTTTCTCATGAGTCGACACTTGGCTTCACAAAAGTTGTGAGATTATTCTTATCAATTCTTAATGATGTCTTGGAGGTCTAATGTGGTGCGGGCACCAGACTCAGAAGAAGACTTCAGGGCTCCATCTGGATCTCTGATTGACCTTGCCCGAAGAATTAGGGTTTTCTGGTTTGTAATAAGGGTTGACTTGATCAACTCAATTTTAGCTTGAGTCTGTATTTCCCTGCAATTTAATTTGTTGAGTCATGTTGACTCAGTAGTGGTCTACGACTTCTCCAGGGTGTCAAATTTTCTCCCAAGGCCAAGCAAGTGGGCGCCACACTCCCAGCCACATGCTTGAGTCCAGGGGGTGCCACATCTCCATCCAGTATGCTCTGGTCCCCACACCACAAGATAGCAGGTCCCTTCTCTCATGCGCCACTTGAGGAGAAAATAATCTGGGATCCACAATTCAAGGGGCCGGCCCAAAACATTCCAGAAGAGTCAAGCTATGTAAAAAAGAAGCTCTTCTTGGGGAGCACTTCAGGGGGCGCCCAATCCATGCCAAAAATGCCCAAAGCAAAGATGGGAAGATCCATGACTTAGGGAGAAAGAAAGGAGGCGTCCAAAAGAGTTGAGCCATGGAAGGAAAGAAATTTTCTCTGAAGAACAAGGTTAGGAGGCGCCACCTACTTACCTTTTGAAGCCACCAATCAACATTTTTGGAACCTCTTGGCCGGCCATATGTGTGGGAATTGATTCTACAAACCTAATTTGAAGATCCACCCCATTAGTCCCACATGGGAAGATGTAAAACCCTACTCTCTTGTAAAGTCCTATAAATTAAACCCCTCTTGTAAATTTTAAAGTCATCTAATGAATGAATCCAATTTATGTGTGAGCAAACTTTGTGTTTCTCTCTTCCGCACTTGCATCCAGGTGTTGAGCTCCGTGAGGGAGTAAATCCGGGTTCCCCAGGACCTTGAGGAGGTGTGAGATTTCCAACCCCAAACCCTAGGTTAGCCACTTCACTTCCAAACCCTAGCCGCCCTTCATCTTCTTCTTTCCACCAAACCCTAGCCTACCCCACCTCTCATGGCCACCCTCTCCAAGTCAAGGCCGACCACCATCATCTGGGTCCAGTCCGGATACTTCAGATTCAGAGCAATTCCCAGAGGAAGTCAGATCAGCCTTCAGGAGAATCCGGATTTCAGCAACATCAGCTTTCAAGTTCTTCAATCTGGTAAATCCTTCCTTGAGTATCTGGATTCCATAAATTGTTCTTCTTCTTTCCCAGCTTGAGTTCAGGAGAAGCCAACTCTGCCAAAGGACCAGTATTGGAGGATCCATTGCGAAGATATCTAAATCCGAGGATCCAACAATCTGCTCAAGAGAGTCCTTCCACTAAACTCTGTGAAGATCACTGCCTGGTCTGTAATCCTTCTCTTCTCTTTACTTCTGTCCTGTTGAAAGTTCAGAGCGGAAACCCTAGGTCTGGGAGTTTCTCAACTCCCAGCGATCCTTTACTTATGCACTACTCTGATAACCTAGTTTCTTTAAATTGTGCTTTCAATTATTACATAGTTTCTTTCAATTTAGTTTAACTTTTTTTTAAGTCAAAGCCGACTTTTGAAAATAAAAAAAATAACAAAAAAGAATTAGTCTTAATTACTTTCGCATCGCTCATCTTTTTTGTTCTCTGCATCATTTTGGTATCAGAGCTCTCGTCCTACATCATAATGTGCAATATGATTGCTTCTAAACTCAATTTGATTGAGTTGCAAATTTACCAGGTCAAATCGAATCGGATTTGATTCGGACTAGTTTTGAGTCAACTCGGGTTGAACCAAAATTGGTGCACCTTATCCATTTGAGTTGGAAATTGGATTTTATTCTAAAATATTATTTAATTTAAATTATTAGATTTAATTTTTGATGAACATAATATTGAATATTTAAATTTTTTAATTTCTCTCCTCACTCCCTCCCCATAATTCTCCCATAACTCCCACCCACCTTCTCACTCTCTCCTACAAGATAGGGGCTGTTTTAGAACATGGGAGAATGCAGGAAATGAAAGGTTTTTGATAGCAAAAGCCTTGCAAAAATTGGGAGAAGAAGGAGAGAAAGGCAGAGTGTTTTCTACAAAAAGTTGGGAGGAGAGATCTAAGGGTATTGGGTGTGCGATTGCCTAGTGCTCTAGGCTAGGAAAAGAGAGTCCGGGAAGGATTTTTTCCAGAGTGTTTCCCACCTCCATTGTGTCTTCGGTAGCGCGAGGAGTCTCGACATTCAAGGAAAAAGAATCGACTACCAATGAGTTCCGGAGCTAGCATTTCGGCATTTGGGAGCAAGTGCGGGTCAAGAGCCCCGTGTGAACCACCATGGAAGCTAGACGATTATGTGGCTGGTAGAGCTTCGTCCACCTCTTCAATTGGTGATTTGAAAGCATCATCCATTCCATCTTCCAATGCTGCAAGGAGTTTTTTTGCCTCTTCAAAGGTGTGCATCAAAAGGTTTGATATGGTAAGTTCATGGTTTATATTATGCATTGCTGTTCATGTCATATTAAATTGGTAGGCTATGTAGAAAGAAGTTTCTATATCATGTTTAGATTAAAATAGTTTAATCTTTAATCTTCTACTGCAATGCATGTTAAAAAGGTTTTTAAATGCATATCTTTTGCCTGCTTATGGTTCCCTTCATCTACATCCTTTCTTTCTTCTCTCTTTAGCAATTATCATTTGGTCCTGGCCTAACTTGTCCCCAAATGCTATTAAGACCATTTCTTGCTTCATCATCCTCTGCCACTTCCATGGGATTATTACCCATTTTTCTTTGTTTAGGGCCCTTTTCACCCTAAAGTGCCCCCTGGTTGATAACGGGTGGTAGTTGTGGCCCCCCACCTGGGGGCCATTAAGCTAGACCTATCCACTTCCATCAAGGGATAGAAGAATAGGTTTTTCTTTTCCTCAGTTGAAGGAGTCGACTGGGTCTAGAGTGACCCCATCCGTACTCATAATCATAAAGCCTCGATGGACCCCATCGACAAGGAGGTGTATGACTGGGTCATCACCTCCGAAGTTCCTCCACTTTGGGATATGTTAACCAAACAAAATTTGTTCGACACTGGGGTTAGCCCCGTCCAATCCTTAGGTAAGACCCTAGATCTGGGCTTCCTTTTGGGGAGGCTTTTCCTTCATTTTATGACTAAAAAGATCTTTTTTGCTTACAGACATGAGGTTCTCCATGGAGCAGATCCGGTAAATGTCCTAGAAGAGGTTTGCATCTTTGAGGCCTAGGGAGGACCTGCAGAAGAGGCTCCACGGAGAGCCAGAGTGGAGGCCCACCGAAGAGTCCTCTGCTGGGCCTAGCGAGAGGAGGCCTAGAACAGTTTCGGCATCAACTAGAGCGGCAGCCCAAGCCTCAACCCCTAGGCCTAGCAGAAGCACCGCAATTGAAGAGGGGGCCTCACAGGTCCTTCAAGTGGCCCCACTCAGCATTAAGATCACGCCATCACTGGAGGCAAAGGAGGCGATAACCGATGTTGCAGCAAAGGGGAGACCGAGCCTATCGACGACCACTAAAGCATCTGGCATCAATCAATGGCCCCTAGGCCCTCGCCATCCACCATGTTGGGCCTGGCAGTGCCTTTTGGGCACCAGGCCCCAGGGTGGCCAGGGTGTCGACACTGGTGCCACCGCATGCTACAGTCACTCTCGACTTTGGGTTGGCTGAAAGGATGGAGTTCGTGATCTAGCCTCGTGACCAATGAGAGAGGGGTGGCAGACTGTTGGGGGCGATCATTTTGACTTGTTCCCCCAACTTCTATCAGTAAGTACTTTCTTTTCTAAGCTTTTTCTTTCTTTATTGTGTTAATTTGACTGACATCTTCTTTTTTTGCTACAGATAGCCACTAATGCCCTACTTATCCAAAATTCTTGCTTGGTGCTGGCCGGCAAGACATCACATTCCATGGGTGAGCAGAGGCTACAGAGGTGGAGGCCTGGACTCTAGTTGACCAGGCACATGACTTGGAGAGCCAGATAAAGGGTCTCTAGACTGAACTGGCTGGCTCCAGGACCACAATGGTAGAGCTGGAGAAATGGGCCAAGGACCTCGAGGCAGCTTTGGCGATGGAGAGAGAGAGGATCGCCTGCTTGATTGAAGAGAGGGCCTGCTC
This sequence comes from Areca catechu, assembly GCA_021397845.1. Taxonomy (NCBI): domain Eukaryota; kingdom Viridiplantae; phylum Streptophyta; class Magnoliopsida; order Arecales; family Arecaceae; genus Areca; species Areca catechu. The sequence continues at coordinate 127,692,180 of CM038052.1, read as the reverse complement.
TACCTCAAAGATGGCATGCTTGGAGGGGTGGGCGCAGACTCTCTAGGTGCAACTCGATATGGAGAAGGCCAGGGCGGTGGTGGCACTTATAGAGGATACAAAGAAGGAAGCGATCGAAGCCATCCCCAAATTCAAGGCCTCGAAAGCCTTCATCGATGAGGTGCAGGAGGCAATCCTCGATTCATTCCTCAAGGGATTCGAGGACTGCAAGAAGAAAGTGGGCCAGGCCTTCACCCTCCAAGGTCTGGACAGCATCATCCTAGACTTGACCATTGATGTCGAGGAGAGGGGGCTTCTTCTATAGAGGCTGAAGCAAGGGTGGCTACTACACCAGAGGTCGAGGCGAGGGTGGCTGTTGACCCAGCCACTCCTCCAGCTAATGGCCTGTAGGAGACCGACGAGGTGTCCCATCAGCTCGGCAAGGCTTCGGTGACTTCTCCATAGTTTTCCTTTCCTTTCTGTACTTAATGCTTAAATTTTTCAAAGGACTCCCTGGCCTATCGGGGGGTCCTTCTTAATGTAAAAATTCTTTCATTAATGAAAATTAAATTTCACTTCTCCAATGAGTTCAACTCTGCTCCTCCCTATCTTTTTTCTTTCTTTCTCTCTTTTTTACATGGGAGGAGTGTGAATTGTGTGATCACTGAGTGCAATGTTCTCAGAGTCCCGGTCGTCATCACCAAGTTTGAAGTTTGATGAATGGGCATGGGGCCTTGGAAATTCTTTGACCTTTTTCACCGGACTTAGAGCCATGTAGATAAGAGTGTGGGGCTTCTAGAGTTTCTTGGCTTGCTTCATCGGACTAGAAGTTAGATAGATAAGTTAAGTGGCTTCTGGTATCTCCGAGCTTGCTTCGTCGGACTAAGAGTCTGGTAGGTAGAGTGCATGGATTCAAGAGTTTTCCAGCTTGCTTTGCCAGACTGAGAGTTTGGCAGGTAGAGTGTGGGAGCTTCAAGAATTTTTTGACTTGCTTTGCCATACTTGGAGTCTGACAGGTAGATGCAGGGCTTCTGGAGTTTCTTGACTTGTTTTATCAGACTGAGAGTCAGGCGGATAGATATAGGGCTTCAGGAGTTTCCCAGCTTGCTTCGCTAGACTTGGAGTCCGACAGATAGAGTGCAAAGCTTTTGGAGGCTTTTGACTTGCTTCGCCAAACTAGGAGTCCGATGGATAGAGTGCGGGGCTTTTGGAGTCTTCCAGCTTACTTCACCGGATTGGGAGTTGATGGATAGAGTGCAGGGCTTCTAGAGTCTACTAGCTTGCTTTGCCAGAGTAGAAGTCTAATGGATATGGTGCAGGGCTTCAGGAGTTTCCTGGATTGATTCACCAAATTAGGAGTCCAACAGATAGAGTACGGAGCTTCTAGAGTTTCTTGGCTTACTTCACTGGATTGGAAGTCTGATAGATAGAGTGCAGGGCTTTTGGAGTCTCCTGGCTTGCTTTTCTAGACTAGGAGTTTGATGGATAGATGTAAAGCTTTAGGAGTTTCCTGGCTTGCTTCACCGGACTGAGAGCCAGGTGGATAGATGTGGGGCTTCAAGAGTTTCCCGACATGCTTTGCCAAACTGGGAGTTTGGCAGATAGAGTGCAAGGCTTTAGGAGTTTCCCGGCTTGCTTCACCAGACTTAGAGTCTGACGGGTAGATTTCTTCCATGAAGGAGAGATAGTGCTGTGCCAAAAAGGGGCTTTTATTCTTGAAAGAGAGTCTTACATTATTGATAATACATCCTCAGGTTGCTGGTATTCCAGGTTCGAGGAAGCTGATCACCGTCGAGTGTAGCTAGGTGGTAGGCTCCATGCAGCAAGGCCATGATCACCTTGTAGGGACCTTCCCAGTTTGGAGAGAGCTTGCCACATTCCTCAAACTGGGAGACTTTGGCTCACTGTAAGACTAGGTCACCCGGGCGAAAGGCCTTCGACCTAACATGAGAGTTGTAATATCGAGCCACCCATTGCCGGTACATCACCATACAAAGTCAAGCTTTGTCCCTTATCTCTTCCAATAGGTCTAGGTTGAGGAGAAGGAGGGTTGGATTCTCAACTTCGTCGTACTACTCCACCCGTAGTGTGGATAGACCAACCTCTACTAGAATCACGATCTCAAAATCGAAGACGAGGTTGAATGGTGTCTCACCCATCACTTTTGAGGCATGGTGTGGTAGGCCCATAGTACACTGGGAAGCTCCTTAGCCCAATGACCCTTGGCCTCATCCAGTCTGGTGTGAAGACCTTAGAGGATGGTTTGGTTGGTCACCTCGGCCTCTCTATTGGTCTATGTGTGAGCCACCGAAGTGAAGCGATGGCGGATGTTCAGGTCAGCACAAAATTTTTCAAATGCCTGGTTATTGAGTTGCCATCCATTATCGGTGATGATCGAATACAGAAGATCAAAATGGTAGATGACCAACTTCTAGAGGAAAGACCTGACCTTACCTTTAGTGATCCATGCCAGTGGCTCAGCTTCGACCCACTTGGTGAAGTAGTCGATGGCCATAATTAAGTACTTCTATTGATCGGATACAGGTGGAAAGGGACCTAAGATATCCATTTTCCACTGAGCGAACAGCCACAGGGAAGAGAATTAGGACAACGGCGAAGCCAGTTGGCATTATATGTAAGTGTGCCATTGGCAGCAATCACACTTCCTCATGAAGTCAGCTATATCTTTTCACATGGTTTCTTAGTAGTATCTGATATGGCAACATCCGCTGACATAAAGCCTACACATTCACCAACCGGTGCCGCATGGATGGGGACTGCCACCTGGACGTGACCCCCGGGGGGAAGGCCGAGGGGAGCCCTCTTACCGAGGTCAGCTCCCAGCTGGGGTCATGCTCATGCAACCGAAGTAAGCCCTCCTGCCGAGGTCAGCTCCCAGTCAGGATCGAGCTCGTAAAGCAAGCCCTCCTGCCGAGGTCAACTCCTAGCCAGGGTCATGCTTATGGGGCTAGGCCTCTGACTGAGGTCAGCTCCCGGCTGGGGTTATGCTCACGTTACCGAGGCAAGCCAAAGAGCCCTCTTATCGAGGTCAGCTCCTAGCTAGGGTCGAGCTCATAAAGTGAGCCCTATTGCCAAGGTCAGTTCCCAGCTGGTGTCGAGCTCATCGGGCGAGCTCTCTGTCTGAGGTTAGCTCCCGGTCGGGATCGTGCTCATGCTACCGAAGGCAGACCTGAATGGAGGTCCTTCTCTGCCATACGAAGGCCAGAATTTCTGCCAGCAGTGAAGGAGGGAAAGATCAACAAGAATTAAAACCATGGCACGGAGGTCCCTATCCACCTACAACCTCCGAAAGGTGGTGCATGCCCTACCACCAATGTCAGCTCTATGACATGCTGCCCACATGCTCTACACAAGGTAAGCCCCATCAGACCAGGGCCCTGGAACGTGTCACCATGTCCACTATCATACAGCCAGAGGATGCTGACCCACACAATGCGAGACCTAGAATTTCCCCAGAAGGAGAATCCTGTCAAAGCCATAGGCCCTGTAATGCTCGGACGGTCCCTCCAAAGATGGAAACTTCTTATCATGGCATGGGGCTCAATAGCAAAGCACCTGCCCCTCTTAAGGAAAAACAACCCCCAATAGAAGGGACGGGGGATGGAAAATATGTGAGAAGAGAGGAGAGGGGGGCTTCAGGAGGCATGGAGTATCCTCCTCTGGAAGGACTAGTTTGAGAGGTGGGGAAGAAGGAGAAGCTGTGAGTAGCAGTAAGCCCCTTCGGGGAAGACACCATGAGAGGGTGCACTAAGAAGGACACTAGGACACAGCCAGAAAAGAGGAGAAAGGTAAGTAAGAAGGTAAGTGAGCGGGAGGGGAGAGAGATAAGCAAGCAGCCAAAAGCTCAGCGGCCAAGGGACCGGCCAGAGGGATCCTCCCCGTTCCCCACTCTCCATTCCCTCTTTCTTTTTGCTATTTAATCATTATCATCTTGTCACCCTTGGGGTGAGGGAGTCCCCCAAGCTCTCCACCTCAGAGGTTCTGTTTCTCTCAATCGTCTTACTGACTTGATCATCGAAGTATCCTCACCAGAATCTCTGACCTGGGTCTCTTTTATTTTGTAGGTTGATCGGATCGAAGAGCCGGCCCCCGAAGAGGAGGGAGCACTCTTGGTAGGAGGAGGCACTAGATGCAGTGGTGACATGCCGGAGCTACAGGCCATGATGATCCAGGCGGCAATAGTATCCTTGTCGGAGGGCCTTATATGCCAGCATCCTGCCCCCCCCGTGGTTCCCACAAATGCCCTCATGTATCTCTTGGAGTACGTAGGCAGCTTCTGAGGGCCTCAAGCACTTCAGCATGGGATAGGAGTGGGACCTCTAGTAGAGTTTCCTGTCCATAAGCATGAAGCATGTGCCTTCTTCTTGAGGAGACTGGCCTCCATGCAGTTCTCAGGTAGGGTACCGTCGATAATGTACTTGACGTAGCGATCTATTCAACTGGCCTCGGGGGCAACCTGCTAGACCTCGCCAAAAGTCTCGTAGCTGGGGGTCGCCAAATACTCAATGTAGGTGCACCCCAGCGATGAGTCTGACAAGGTCACTAGTTTGGAAAGGGTGTCAACATGGGTGTTCTCCCCATGAGGGATGTGGGAGATGCTAAAATGCTAGATGCTCGACGTGCTTGAATGCACCCACTAGAGGTACCTTGCTATCTAGGGATCTCGAGCTTCAAATTCTCTCGAAACCTGACCTATGACCAGCTGCTAGTCAGTAAAGACTCTCAGGCTCGACACGTCCAGCTTGTGGAATACTCTTAATCCTGCAAGGAGCGCCTTGTACTTGGCCTGGTTATTCAAGCTTTAAAGAGGAAGCGCAATGTGCATTCCACTAAAACCCTGTCAGAGTTGGCTAGGATAAGGCCGGCTCAACTTCCTCCAGTATTGGACATGTCGTCCATGTGGAGGACCCATGCCATCTCCTCCATTGGTAGATCCATCAGGTGCTGGGGGGAAGCCTCCTGATGGGGGACGAAAATAAAATGATGAATGAAGAGTTTTAGCAAGCTAACCAGCAAGCAAACTTGAGTAATTAATTATCAAAAAATAGTCTAAATTAATCCAAGAAAAGAATCTTTATAAGGAGACTAGTTGATCTAAATTACAATACTCGAAATGTAGATCTAGTTCAAAATAGAGATTAGGATCTTCATGGTAAGGAAACGTCACTGCTAGGGCAAGTTAACCTTCAAATGATCAGATCTAATGAAGCTTAGGAAGAGTTTTTCTACCAACAATGATGGCTAATTATTTGGTGGAAGAAGGAGCTCTCTTCACTCAAGGTTTGAGGTTTAAACCATAAAACTAGCACTCCTGACTTTTAGGACTCACCTTGGCCATGATCCTTGGCTTGGAGACCTTCATCTTGGACTTTGAAAATCAGAGAAAACTGCATCAAATCAAAGATTAGGCATGGAAGGAGAATTCAAAATTGGAATGGAAACAAGAAGAAGAAGAAAGGGAAAACAAGGAAGTAGAAACCGGCGCCTTCAAGGAATGATGCTTGGATCTTGGATCAAGCAAGGAGCACTCCTTTCAAACACTCAAGGGTATTCTACCCTTCAAACACTCACTCAAGAACCTCACACTCTCTTCTCAAACCTATCTTCTAACTCTCAACTCAAGAACTTTTCACTCCAAACAAGAGAACATAGGGGAACTAGAACAAGAAAGATAGCTTTCTTCATTTAATCCAAAATAGAATGAATCATAGAATGAATACAAGAGAGGGCCTAGGGCCCTATTTATAGGCTTTTAATCCAAGGAAATTTTGTCCAAGGGGAGGAGATAAGGATGAGCTAAGGGGATAAGGATGAGCTAGCTAATTCTAGTTGGATCCAACAACTCTTGGTTAGGTAGTTCAACTAGATTAGTTTTTTTACAACCATTTATAGGTGGAAGGTTACAACTAATTGACATGTGGCTCCTAGGTGGCAATGATGTGTCCTCCATTTGCTGATGTAGATCATGTGATGTGGCATCCCACATGGCAAGTTAGTTGGAGGGTTGTTGGGATAATAGAACATGGCTTCAGTCTCCCCATAAAATTTTTGATGTGGTGTCCTTCATCCTCCCCAAAAGGTGCTTGATGTGGTGTTGACCAATTAAGGGAAATGGGCTTCAAGTAGATAGCATCCAAGTGAGGGAAGTGGGCTTCAATGGATGGCACCAAATGGAAAAAATGGGCATTGAAGAAGTGGCCTCATACCCTGCTTGAATCTAGGTTGAGTCGACTCATGAATCGGCTCAAGTATTTGCTGAAAGAGAAGATGGACTCAAATCCTTTATTAGATTTGTCTATTTTAACTACAAAATAAAGTTAGTCCAAAAAACTTCTTTCTTGTTGATGTCCCCACCACCTCCTCTGGTTCCTCGTGCATCCAGGTACACTCCACCAGGAATTCAGCCAGCACCAGAGCATTTGAGATGGCCTTGGGTCGTAGGTGATATCTAATTCACTGAGATTCATTGCTTAATTAGCTAGATGCTCAGACATGTCTGGGCAGCTAAGGATGGCTTTCAGAGGCTAGTCGGTAAGGACCATAATCAGGTGGTTTTGGAAGTATGGCCTAAGATGTTGAGCATACATGATCAGTGCAAAAATGATTTTTTCAGAGCAGGTATACCTGGTTTCTGTATCTTGGAGCAGCTTGCTAGTGTAGTACACTGGTCTCTAAACTGTGTCCCAATCCGTAGACCAACACTGAGCTAACGACCCTCAAAGAAATTTCCAAATACAGAAGGAGTTCCTCCCTGACCTCTGGCCTGGAGAGTAGCGGGGGAGAGGTGAGGAACTTTCTTAGCTCCTTGAATGCCCCTCAACACTCCTCAGTCCAAGCGAAGTCATGCATTTTGTGTAGTGCCTTGAAGAAGGGCAAGTAGCGGTTGGTGGAATGGGAGATGAACTAGCTCAGAGTCATGATTCAGTCGGTCAGGTGCTGGACCTGCTTCTTCAAGATAGGGTGCTCTATGTCAATGATCGCTTGGACATTCTCGAGATTAGCCTCGATCCCTCTCTAGGTGACCATGAAGCCTAAGAACTTTCCAGCAACGATGTTGAATATACACTTAGCTGGATTTAGGTTCATCTGGTGGAGACGGAGGTTGTGGAAAGCCTCCATGAGGTCTACAATGTGGTCTAATTCCTGACCACTCATGATGAGCAAGTCATCCATCTAGACCTACATGTTGCGGTTGATTTGTCGTTAAATACTTTGTTGACCAGGTGCTGGTATGTGGCTCCAGCATTTTTTAGACTGAATGGCATCTTCTTATAGTAGTAGGTCCCTCAGTCTATCATGAAGGCCGTGTGCTTCTCATCTTTTAGGTACATTCAGATCTGGTTATACCCGGAGAATACATCCATGAAGCTGAGCAAATAGTGTCTCGAGGTGGCATCCACTAGTTGGTCAATCTTAGGAAGGGGGAAGCTATCTTTCAAGCATGCTCGGTTGAGGTCAAGTAGTCCACATAAATCCTCCACTTCCTGTTTTCTTGACTATGACTATATTCACCAGCTAACTGGGGTACTGGACCTCCTGGATGAAGCCCATAGCGAGGAGCTTTTCTACCTCTTCATTGATTGCCTTCTATCTCTCCATTGCGAAGCTTCTTTTCTTCTACTGGATCGGATGGCATTTTGGGTTGACGTTCAATCTATGGGTGATGACATCAGGTGGAATCCTAGGCATGTTAGCCGCAGTCCAGGCAAAAACATCAACATTTGCTTGGAGGAAGCTCAGGAGGCGAGCCCTTTCATCCTCAGGTAGATGGGCTCTCACTTTTACTATCTTCGAGGGATCCATGCTGAGGGGGAAGGATAGTAGGCACTCGACTAGCCCACCTTTGGGCTCTTGCATTCTCTAATCTAGCTGGTCGGCGGTCGGGTCCTCCTCGATGCTCTTGGTCCCAGGGATGGCCTATGGCAGTGCTGAATCAGCTGCGATGTCCCCCTCATCTCACCAACTACATAAGAGGTCAAAAACTAGACCAGGAGTGACCTAGTAGATATGACTGCATCAAATTGGTTGAGCCCTAAGCGACCAAGGATCATGTTGTAGGCCGAGGGGAGCCTAACAACCATGAAGGTCATCATGATAGTACTTTACCAGGGAGGCATCCCAGTGGTGACAGGGAGGGTAATCACTCCCACCACTCCCATGGAATCCCTGATATTGTTGACCAGAGGGGTGTGCACTAGCCATAATAAAGTAGGAGACAGATTCATCTTGGAGAAAGCATCATAAAAAAAATATCAGTCAAACTTTCACTATCGACCATGATCCATCTTAAAGGATGCTTCACTATCATCATCTCAATGACAATGGCATCATTATTTAAATCTTTTACCCCAGTTCCCCTTTTTCCCATGAGGAGGAGTACATTGTCAGTCCCTTCCCTTGCCCTAGTCCTCTTCGAGCCACATTTTGCCCCCAGGAGATCATCCCCACTAGCCTCTCGGTGGCCTGGTTGTCGATAGGAGGAAGAGCCATAATCACTTGGGATTCGAATGGGGTCTTGCCCCCCATGAACTTTTTGAGGTAGCCCCTCCTGATTAGGTCTTCAATCTTCCTCTTGAGGTGGTGGCATTCTTGGTATTATGGCCATGGTCATAGTGGATTGACAGTACTTTGACTTGTCATGACCTCCTGACGGTCTCAGTGGGGGAGGGCAATGTAGGTAGCGTTCGTCCTTGATCTCCATGAGGATCTTGGACCTTGGGATGAGGAGAGGGGTGTACCTCTCTCCTTGGGCAGGAGTGTCCTTCAACTTCAAGCCTGGCCAGAGACTCGGGGTCGCCCTGGGCCCATGTATCCCGAAGGGCTCTCTTTGAGGCTACTTCTTGAGGGGCCTCCCATCCAGCTCCCTCCTGGTGTGATCTACCTCTTTCATGTAGATGTACTTGTATATGTGGAGGAGGATCTCAGAGTAGGTCTTCAAAGGCTTCTTGTCGAGGGAGTAGGTGAAGCGGGAGGTCTTGAGCCCCCTCTTCAATGCCAACATGGTAACGAGCTCATTCAAGTTATTGATCTCCAGGATGGAAACTTTAAAGCAAGACACGTAGTCCTATAGGGACTCATGGTCTTACTGGCGGATGGAGAAAAGGCTATCAGCTTCATGTGGCACCTTTCGGTAGGTGTCGAAGTGCACCACGAACTTCTTCTCCAACTGTTTGAAGGAGTCGATGCTCTTTGGCTCGAGGCGATGTACTAGACTTGAGTGGCTTTTTGGATGGTTGTAGGGAAGGCGATGCAGAGAAGGGTGTTAGTGGCCCCTTGGACCTTTATGAGGTCTTTATAGCTTTCGAGGTGGTCTAGGGGGTCGGTAGTCCCATCATAGGGATCTACTTGAGGCATGCAAAACTGGCTAGAAATGGTTCCTCTTGGATTATATGGGGGAAAGGTGGGCAGGCATCGTGCCCACGGGCTCATTTGAGGAGCCCTGCATATTGGTAAACTAGCGAGATAGCTTGGCCAGCTTGCGTTCTTGCTCTTCCAAGCACCTCTCAGCCTGTCGCTTGATGGCCTCATCGGTGGAACCTTCTACCAAGGTTGTTGGAGGAGAGGGAGATGAGGGCTGGAGGAGATCACATCAGGGGGCCTTATCATGGTGGCATTTGTGGTGCCATGAGATGCCATGGTTCGAGATCGAGGACTGGCTCTCCTGGTCAGTCGAACCATCCCACTGCCTTTTCTTTGGCATCCGTAGGCTCCCCGGGGGTAGGACATGGCCCATGGATGTGATGGCTTTCCTTGGAAGGATTGCAAGTTGGCATGGGATTTGGGGGCTTGAGTCGTCAGGGTCCCTAGCTACTGCTGGGTCACAAGGGACTGGTACTGATGATGCAACTAACACATCACCATAACCAGGTTCTGGACCTGATGAGCAAGTGTGGTGAGCTGTGGATTCATTGAAGGTGGCAATGGTGGAGCATGAAGCTCTCTCTCCGGACTATGCTGGTCACCGTGGTAGGGAAGGTCCCCCATGCGGTTGACAGAGGCTTCCCACATGCACGTCATCACCATGGGGCTGCGGGCTTCCATCGATGTTCTTCTAATAACAGGGAGTTGGTCTAAACTGGCACTCCTCCCTACTTGAAGTGCCAACTTATTGGTGCCTAGATCATCATGGTTTGCAGCTCTGATGTTGCTCGGATGAGTGGACTTCCTGCTTGGACACCTCTAAGTATGATCGGTCCTATGAAAAAAAGGAGACCCGGGCTGAGAATCCCGGCGGGGGCACTCCAATGATCAAGTCAGTGGATGATCAAGGGAAATGATCCTCCTTTGTGGAGCCCAGGGTGACCTCCATGTTTAGAGGATTTTTGAAAACACAAAGTGGAAGTTAGAGCAATCGAAGTTCTTGAGTGAGTTTTCAGATGTTCCTCCTACCCTTGCCTTGGCTTTTTTGCTGCTTGCTCGTGCTTGCACCTTACCTTTGCCAGAGGCCCCTTTGAGCTTCTTATAAAAGCATATCTCATCTGATGGAGACTTGGAGCCCTGGTTTGATGCTCTCTTGATGTGCCTCATGTGGGCGAAACATAGGTCTATCCCTGCCTCCCCTAAGAGGAGGGGGACAAGGTCTGAAATTCTCAAAGGAAGGTTCCACCATGAGTGTAGGTGAAGTACTGTGAAGTGCGCATCCCCACCACGGTGAGTGCGAGTGGCATGCCACAGGATCTGATACCCCGACAAGATACTTCCTCTTACGTGCATCGTACCACCATGCTTGGGGGCTTGGCGGAGCATTATCTTGACAAGAGATGCTGCAGGGTCTGAGACTCTTGGTAGAACATTCCTCTTCCAGGTGGTGCAGGTATTAGGTTACAGGATGTGATGCCCCGTAGAGTGCCTTTCCAAAGAAGGTATTGATAATAGGTTGCAGGGCCCGGCACTCCGGTAGGATGCTTCTCCATAGAGGATGCAAGCAGCATGCCCTGGTAGAGGATCTCTCTGTAGAAGGTGCAGGTGGCATGTCCTAGGTGGAGCACCCTTCCATAGGAGGTGCAGGTGATGTGCCCTAGTGGTGCACCCCTCATAGAAGGTGCAGGTAGCATGCCCTGGCAGGATGTCTCCCCGAAGGAGGTGCTATTTCTTCGAGTAACATGTGAGTTCTGGCGGGGATGGTGACACCACTTGGTAGGGTCAATATTCTAGCCACGTCTACGGTTGTTCAGGAGGAAGACCGGGTCCACCTATCTTCTCTCAAGTTTGACTTTAGGTGGAGAGCTTGACTTTGGATAGGAGCTCGACCTCGAATAGAAGCTTGAACTTAGTTGGGAGCTCAACCTCGGACGTGAGCTTGACCTCGGTCTGGAGCTCGACCTCGGATGGGAGCTCGACCTCGACCAAGAGATCGACCTCAAACGGGAGCTCGACCTTGGTAGGGAGCTCAACCTCATTCGGGAGCTCCACTTCGGATGGGAGCTCGACCTTGGATGGGAGCTCGACTCGGTGCTTCTCTGGTGGCAGTATCCAGGTGGCACCCTCTACCAGCTTGACTACCAGCTGGGTTCGACGCGACCTCCATGTCAGCGGTCATGCCATATCAATATCTATTCAAATGAGTCAGGGCTTTAAAACTTGAACTATCTCGTTGACTGCTAAGGTTATCATCCTCGAGAGATTGGGAGGTGACTAAGTCTTGTCATCTAGACGAGGTTGTTCCTTCATTATATCCAAGCCTTTTGATGGTGATTTCTTCCTCTACTTCAATCTTGTTTGATTTTTGTTATTTCTGATTGACTTTAACTTGAAAATTTTTCTTCACTATTTTAGTTCATTCATGATGTGGCTGTCATTGAAGAAAGCTTCTAGGGCTTTGCTGAACTCAGTCAGACTCTAAAGGATCAGCTCAAGACTACTAAAGCCCAAAAAGAAGTTGCTAAAGAGTTGAAGCAGAGTCTGAAAACCAAGCTGGAGAAGGGTGTCAGAGAGGTCTCTCTGCTCTAAAAGAACTTTGCCTAGCAAGGAACAAGTTAGCCGATATGGAGGCCAAATTAAAGAAGAAAAAGCTCTTGTTTGACAAGAAGACCATTAAGCAGTTGAAGAAGAAGGTTATTGATTTTGTTACATAGGAAGAGGAGGCCAAGAAGAAGGCTAGACTGGTAGAGGAGGAAGTTCTAAGGGCCATAGATGATTACAAGAAATCAATTGACTTTGAGGATGAAGTCACTGAAGCGTTAGCCTACACATGAAATTGGCTTTAATGACTGTAAGGCCAAAGTCAAGGAGCTCTTTCTGGGCTTGGACCTTCACAAAGTCATCACTGCTGGGGAAGGAGCCATTGAAAAAGCAGCTAAGGAGGGAGAGTTCAAGAGATATTGGCTGAAGAAGTCCAAACCAAAGAAGTTGGCCCTCTAGTTACTAACTCTGAAGTGCTAACAAACGTAGTTTATTTGACTACTGAGCTAGAAGTTGCCCCCTAAGCTAAGCCACCAGTCTTTGAAGAACCCATCAGCCAACTCCGTCAAATCAAGAACAAGCTTAAAAGGCTTTTTATTTTTCACTTTAATGAACTTTTGTCCTTTTTTGAAACTTTTTGTCAATCGATTTGATTCCCAACTTTCTGTAAAGACTTTAAACTTTTCTATAGAAATTTTTCTCTTGAATGAATATCAATGAAGTTTGCTTTCTTCTTCCAGTGTAGTTTTTTCTATTTGTCTATTGTTTGAAAATTTACAAGTGTCGAATCATTGGCCACTTGCACAGCACTAACTAATAATAGGCTCCAATCAATTACTAGCCGATTAACTAAAACTTTAACATTAACCAATACATTCTTTGATAGTGGTTAACTTTATCTTTTGATAGTCAACTTATCGATCAACCTCCATGAGATGGTGGTTGAATGCATTGATTGAACTTAAATGGCCAAGTATGAAGTCCATTTGGTAATATTATTGGATATATCGATTATAGCTAGATACTAGCCAGATATCTTTTAATTTATTAGATTTACCAATTATAGCCAGGTACCAGCCAGCTATCTTTTATTTATTGGACATACCAATTATAGCTGGGTACTAGCTAGCTATCTTTTAATTTATCAGACATACTGATCATAGCCAGATACTAGCTAGCTATATGACATTATTGGATATATCGATTAGTTTCAAATAGTTGGGTTTCAATCAACTATTCATTTAACATTATCGGATATACCGATTAGTTTTAGATAGTTAGGTATCAATTAACTATCCATTTGATATATTATCAGACATATTGATTAGTTTTAGATTGTTGGGTATCAGTCAACTATCTATTTAATATCATAAAGTACTTTTGTGGGATACAAAAAGTAACTTTGTTATCTCATTGATAATACATGTGTAGATTCTTTGTATTCCATGGATGAGTGATGTGGGATCCATCCAAGTTTGAATATGATATGCTTTAGGGCATATTATTTCGGTAATTTGGTATGGGCCTTCCTAATTTGGATAGAGCTTCCCTATTAAGTGAGCTCGACGACTCTTCATAGTACAAGATCACCCGACTAAAAAGTTTTTTGATTATCCCTAGAGTTATAATACAGGGCAACTTTTTGTTGGTAAGATACCATCCTCATATAAGCCTGGAGTTTTGTTCCTTCAAGTAAATCTAGGTCGGCTCTTCATCACTCTGAGTTATTGGCTTTTTGAAATATTCAACTCTCATAAATGGCAAGCCAATCTCTACTGGTATCATTACTTTGGTTCCAAATGTTAGGTTGAACGGAGATTCTCTATTGAAGTTCAAGAAATTGTTCGATAAGTCCAAAGTACTGAACTTAATTCTCGACTTAGAGTCCTTTTGCTTTATTTACCTTTACCTTTAAGCCATGAAGGATTGTTTGATTTGTTACCTTAGCTTCGTCATTCAATCAAGGGTGTTCAATGGAGGTTAACTTATGAATGATGTGATATTAAGTACAAAAATCTTTAAAATTCTGATCATCGAATTGTCTCCCATTATCAATGATGATGGCATGAGGGATTACAAACTGATAAATTATATTATTTTTAACAAACCTTTTGACCTTTTTTCAGTTATGTGAGCTAAGGGTTTAGTCTCTACCCACTTAGTAAAGTAGTTAATTACTACGATGATGAACTTTCTTTGATCAAAAGCTAGGAAAAATAGGCTGAGAATGTCCATTCCCCACTGAGTGAATGGCCATGGAGCCACTAATTAAGTTAGCTAACTTGTGAGATGCCTTGGATATTTGAACATCTCTAGCATTGATATATTTTCTAATAAAGTTGACTGCATCTTTTTGGATAGTCAGTCAATAATATCCTTGCCTTAGTATTTTATAGGCTAGAGACCTGCCTCCCACATGATCCACATATACCTTCATGCACTTCCCTAAGTGCATAATTTGCATTCGTTGGACTAAGGCATCTTAAGAGGGGTAGAGTAAAAGACCTCTTATAAAGGACTCCTTCTATAATTATGTATTGTAATGCCATCCATCTATCTTGTTTGGCTTCCATAAGGTTGCTTGGTAGAACTTCATCAGTTAGATACTTGATGATCTGATCCATCTAGCTTGCTTCATGTTTCACTTGGTGTACTTCTGTACCTTTATCGATGCTAGGTTCTTAAGGTAGTCGACATATGTTGATCGAGTGAATCAATGGGTAGTCGACATATGTTTGATCGAGTGAATCAACGACTGATATCGCCAATTGAGAAAGTGCATCGGCCTGAGCATTTTTAGCTTGATGAACAAGAGAGATCTCAAAAAGCTTGAATTCAGATAAGAGAGTTTGTACTTTCTTCAAATACTTTGCTATGATTGGATCTCGGGCTTTGAATTCTCCCTTTACCAGACTAACTACCAGTTAAGAGTCTGTGAAGGTTCTCAGCTTCTTAATCTTTGGTTCTTTGGCAATTCTTAGTCCAACCAAAAGTACCTCATACTCGGCCTGATGTTTGCTGCTTGGAAAGCAAACCGGAGTGCATATTCAGTAATCATTCCTCCATGCTTTCTCCAAATCAAACATTCTCCACTGCCAAGTAGTTAGATGCCCCATTTATATGGAGTATCCATTTACACTCCGAACATTCTTCATTGGCCTTTTCCTGGCTAATTTCTCCTTCAATTTTCCCTAGCTGTCCTCTTCATAAATCCAGGTGCATTCAACAATGAAGTTTGCTAGAACTTGAGCTTTCATTGTCGGATGAGGTCAGTAAGATATATCAAACTTGTCTAGTATAATTACCCACTTTGCCATTCTTCTAGATGTGTCGGGGTATTGTAGGATGGTTTTAGTGGTTGATTAGTTAGTATCATCACTGAGTGAGCTTGAAAATATAGCCTCAAGCATTTTGTTGCTACCATTAATGCATAGACTAGCTTCTCTGCCTTTAAATATCTTGTCTTAGTGTTGTGTAATACCCAGCTATAGTAGTAAATTGGTTTTGTATCCCTCTATCTTCCTTTCTGACTAGTATTAAACTTACTACTTCATGCAAAGTAGGAAGATATAAGTATAAAACTTCTTCTTAAGATTTCGAGAGTAAAGGTGGGGAGCTAAGTTACTTCTTCAATTCCCTAAAGGCTCATCATCAATTATCGATCCACTTAAAGTTTTTAGTTTACTGCAAAGTGTTGAAGAATGGTAGACATCTTTTGACTGACCAAGAGATAAATCAGCTTAATATAGCAATACACCTAGTCAATTATTGAACTTCTTTCTTATTGGAGGGATGTCTAATGTCGATAATTGCCCAAATTATCTTAGGATTAGCTTCAATTCCTCAATTGATAACAAGGAATCTAAGGAACTTCCCAGACATCACACCAAATATACACTTAGTTGGATTTAATTTCATCTTATGGCATCGTAGTGTGTTGAAGACTTCCTCCAAGTCCTTGATGCGGTCCGATATTTAGGCACTCTTTACTAACATGTCATCGACATAAGTTTCCATATTTCTTCCCAGCTATTTCTCGAAGACTTTGTTAATTAGTCATGGTAGGTAGCCCGAGTGTTTCAGGCCAAACGATATCACCTTGTAGCAATAGAGACATTTTTCGGTTACAAAAGTTATCTTCTCTTCATCTTCAAGATCCATGTAGATTTGATTATAGCCCAAGAAAGTATCCATGATACTTAAGAGCCTGTGTCTAGTAGTTGTATCAACCACTAGATCTATTTTTGGTAAAGAAAAGTTATCTTTATGACAAGCTTTATTATGATCTATATAATCAATACAGATCCTTCATTTTTCATTAGCCTTCTTAACCATTACCACATTAGCGAGCTAATTCGGGTAATGAGTTTCTTTGTAAACTTGGCATTGAGGAGCTTGCCAACTTCTTCACTGATGGTTTTTTTTTTCTCGAAGGTCAAATTCATCTTCTTTTATCGAATGGGCTTAAACCTTAGGTGACTTGTAGTTTATGAGTAATGACATCTATAGAGATTTTGGGCATATCTATCATTGAACAAGTAAAGATGTCGGTGTTGCATTGAAGGAAATCTACAAGTTATTTTTGTTTCTCTATCTATAAAACTTGCAATTTGTACGATCTTTGTTGGATCTTCTTCTATTAGAGAAATGGAACTAGTTTTCTTAAATGGCTCTCTATGTTTCTCAGGTTCTCTCTGATCCAGTTGATTGAGGGAGAATCTTCTTTTTGATTGCTTGTCTTGAATCATTAAATATTGATGGGCAAGTTTTGTTAGATGTGTGCCATGAAAATTAATATGATCAATAAAAATTTTTAATCTAAGATATAATTTTGTATTTAATAATTTAAATTAAAATATTTTTAACCATACATGTTGTGTCTATGTATCATCCAAG
This sequence comes from Areca catechu, assembly GCA_021397845.1. Classification (NCBI taxonomy): domain Eukaryota; kingdom Viridiplantae; phylum Streptophyta; class Magnoliopsida; order Arecales; family Arecaceae; genus Areca; species Areca catechu. The sequence continues at coordinate 127,675,383 of CM038052.1, read as the reverse complement.
GAGTTAATGGAGAATGACATATATTCTCAATAGTTGAGAATTTGAGACATTTGTTATTATAAATTAACCCCTAAATGCTCCCGATCATTAGATCATTGCATGAATGGTGATCAATCCATCGAGACTGGTGCATGGGCCACTTCCTTTTGGATAGATGAGTCTCAAGTCTATAGTATGATTTTAGAGAATAACGGCACCGAGCATGACCAAGAATAAGAAATCATATAGATATCTACAAACTCATCAGTGACTTCTCAATGATATAATTATGTGAGTAGTTTTTTGATCTATGGTACCTCAGTCACTCATAGTAAGGTTGTTGTAGTTTGACAAGCACATAAACATAGTCCTTAGCCATATAGGATCTTGTAGTGTATGTTGGCTATAATAGGTTCATTGTAGGAGTTGGGAGTCATCTATAGAGAATATATCGATCTTAGTAGTTAAGAAGTAGTCTTATGCAATCTAAGAGGCTAAGTTCTTAAGTCTATGACCATGGCAGCATAATAATGGAAAGGAGTTTCTATTGAGACCTCGATTGGGCTCAAGCTAATTAAAACTAGCATATAACGGATGCTTAGAGTTTGACGAGATTCCATGACCTGTATTCTATCAGGACTTTTGATTGAGAAACTTGGTCATACGATAATTACACATAGAGGGTCATCTTCTATTTTACTATGTTGTTATTATATATTGCTAGGTGTCATTGATAGATTGTGAGAACTCAAATAGATCTGAATAATTCATGTTAGGATTGGGCTAAAAATGTTCTAGTCCATTGAAAGGGTTTTAATAATACTATGATAGAGATTATAGTATATCTCACTACTGGATAGATTAGAATCTCAGGGTCACATACAATAGGGGTTTGACTTGATCAAGGTTTGGATTAAATTTAGTGCCTGCTAATTTTAGCACTACTAATTTTGGTACCTGATAATTTTGGTACCTACTAATTTTAAACCAAGAACTTTTATAAGAGTTGCAATATTAATATACTTAATTAAATTTAAATCAAATCCTAATTAATTTAAATAAGATTTAATTAGATTAAACTTAACCTAATTGGGTTTAAGAATCCTAGTTGGATTAGGGTTTCAATCCTATTACAAATAGGGCTGATAGCCTTCTCGAATTTGATTTGAATCAAGCTAGAATTAGATTCAATTTGAATCAGATTAAATCCAATTAAAGTGGACATCTAACCTAATTAGATTAGGCTCCAAAACTCTTAATATGGCATGGAGAATGTGTGTTGTATGGTGATTTGTGTGCTTAAAATCAGATTATGTGCAATTCCTTCTTCCTATCTCTCTTTTACTGCAAACTTCATTTAGTTTCCCTTTTTGTTGGAGTCTATCTAGATAAAATTCATGTTTATCTAAACTCCTATCTAAATTTGGATAAAGCCTTATCTTTATCTGATGTTGGCATGAGATATGTCGATTTTTCTTCTTCTTGTGCAATAATTTGTGAAAGGAAAAATCCTTTGAGCCAAGTTTTTTTTTCTCACCGCAAGTTCTCCATGCTAACACCCTCTTTGTTGTTTGATTTGAATTCCAAATTTGGATCGAATCCTTGGGTATGATTCTTATCATCTAATTGGCTTGGGAATGAAGGAGGTTTTGTGCAACAAAATAAAAGAAGAGAGGGTTGGGTGTGTGCTAACTTTTCCTATTATCTTTCTTGCCGCAACTTTGGTAGTGCTTCACCTCTTTCTCCTCCATGATTCCACACCTAAAAACTTTCTAGAGAGGAGAGTTTAGAGAGAATTGAAGGAAGGAAAAATAGTTTTATTCTCCTTTAAGCATTCGAAGAGAAGTTCTGAAGTTCTGCATGAAGGGTTTGCATGAAGGCTATACAAATTGTAGCCCTTCCTTTAAGTTGTTAATGGAAAATTCAGATCCATGCTAGAGAAGATGCCTGTGAAGGAGCTAGTACTTTTGTGACATCGTTGAGTCAACCAGGAATAAGTTCTATATGGATACTAGTAGAGGCCAGGCATATGTGTGGCTCTGACAAGAACCCTGAGATCCATCAAATTGATGTGATCGGAGTTGAAGATGAAAGCATTATTGGTAAGTGTTCTATCCTTCCTCTAATTTTTATTTATTTTAGATCCATTTTCATGTGATGATAACTAATTAGCATGTTGGATAGATCCTTAGATGAATTTTAAATTAATTATTCATACTTTTTGAAAAGGTTTGTAAATAGATTATACTAGGATATAGAAATCCTAATAATTTAAAATTAATTATTTTGCATACTTGCACCACTGTTTCCTTCAAGTTGCCGATCTCCCTCATTTCTCCAACTCCTATGGTCGGGAAATAGACTAAGAGATAATAAGTTGAAATAATTACTCAGAATTTGTTCAAAGTTGATTGTCCGAGTATTATATTATAGGCTAATGGAACTCAGACCACTGTGAAATTGATAGACAGAGTTTTCTATCGATGTTCTGTTCCTATGGTTATAGGAAGAGTATTTTTCCTTTAATGCTGATTGAGTTACCACCAAATTTGACTAAAGGTGTTGACACCTTTCTCAATCTATCATGAGAGAGATTTATTTGATAAACGCATCATCAAATATCACCTTAGTAAACTTCTATTATATATTAGAATATTCTTTATAATATAATTTGCTATCACTATCAAAATAATATTAGGATCATCATGGAGAGTTTGATTCCCGAAGGTCATCATTGAAAAAACAATAATATTATTGCTCTAGTATCTCTTCGGAACATCTTCCTCTGCTCTCACCCCTTTTGAGCTTGCCCCCTAGTGTATCATGCTGACCAGCCCTTCAGTGGGTTGTTGATTGGCAAGTTTTGGTTCACCAATAATTTTTGGGTGCAGCAACCTTAGTCCAATGATCTTTGTCATGCACATACTTTCTAGGTAGCCACGTGGATTAGATCCTTTATTTCATCCTTTACTGAATGCATTCTTCAGTTGTATGGCCATGATCATAGTGGAATCAACAATATTTATTCTTATTCTATGAAGGTTGGTGGTGTGCACATGGGCCAAGACCTTTGTAGAAAACTCTCTTTCTGCTCGGGATGCTTGCTTTAAACCATAAAGTGCTTTATGTAGTTTAAAAACATGATCAGGATATGCATAATTTTCAAAACCAGGTGGTTGTTCAATAAACACTTCTTCGAAAATAAAATCATTTAGAAAAGCATTTTTGACATCCATTTGAAACACATTTGAAGTTCATGAAACATGCAAATGCTAATAATGTCTATTATCTCAAGTCTAGCAACGGAGTAAGGTTTCATCAAAATCAATCCCTTGCTCTGATTGTAGCCTTTGGCACTAGCCTAGCTTTATTTCTAGTAACAATACATTTTCATCAAGTTGTTTCTAAAAACCCATTTTGTGCCAAAAATTGAAACATTAGATGGTCTTTCAACTAAAGTCCAAACATTATTCTTTTGAATTGATTTAGTTCATCTTGCATTGCATTTATCCAATTAGGATCTTTTTCAGCTTCTTCGATATAATTGGTTCAATTTGAGAAACACAAAGCAATATAGTCACATTCCTTTCTAATTGAAGATCTTGTTCTTACCCCTTTTGATGGATCACCTAGGATTAACTCCTTAGGATGTCCATGAGCATACCTCCACACTTGGGGTAGATCTGTTGGGGTTTGGTGACTAGGGCAGAAGCGTGGATTTTAAAATTATCTTGAAAACACTACCAAACCCTTAACCAAGACCTCCTTACTAGGATTAAAATATACAAACATGCATATAACATATAGATTAGGATTTAGGCACCAACCTGAACCGCTAATATCCAAATCGATGAAGAAATCCTGATTCAGTCTTCTCCTCCACCAGGCGCCCAAGCGTTCACCCTCCAACGGTGATCCACAGGGGCTTGACCAAGACACCAGCACCTTTTAAGAACTTGGTTCTACCAATTAGACTTTCAAACTAAAGCCTAAAAGGATTTGGGCAAACTCCAACCAATTGGACTAACTCTTCTTTGAATCAGCCTTTCTACTCCTTCCCTTCTCTTCTCTTCTTCTCTTCTTTGCTTTTCCCTAATCCCTCTCCTAATTTGAACCATCCTAGGCCTTCAAAGACCTTGTCCTAAAAGGGCTAGAGTGTTTAGGACAAGAGGATAGGATATAATAAAATAAGAAAGAAAGAAGTCTTCGGGATCAATTATTATTAACATCCCGAGAGGCTACGCTATTTATAGCGCACCAAGGGGCTTCTGAGATATCTATTCATGCCAAAAAGATACGTTACTTGGTTTAGATTTGATTTGAAATAAATCTGAGAAGAGTAAAATAGAAGGATACTTGAAAGAAACATTACGATGTTTTAATCAAGTGTCGCTTCCTTTCATTCTTCCAAGCATCAAAATCAAAATGGCGGCCTCTTTGGTATTTAAAATTGAAATGCCACATCAAATGGGATGCCATCTAGAAGAGTCACACGCCATATGGACTCAAAAGTGTGCAGAATAAACTCAAGTATCACGTTGCTTCATTTTTAGCGCCAAGAGTCCCAAGGGGCGTGGACTCTTCTTCTTTTGGCATGAAGATGTATCCCAATGGGCATGGAAGACTCCAAGAGGTGTGGAAGTGTTTTGACTTGGTCCTCTACTTATTACAGAAGGACTCTTCATCCAAAGAAGGCGCCCCTTCTCATTTTCATGATTTATTATTGTAGGAAACCTTTTGCGCCAAAAAAAAACTCATCATGCTTTGACCATTCCACACGCCAAATAGACCCCGTGTCCAAGGAAGGCTATCTAGCACTCAAAACCAGATAAATACTGACCCAATTAAAGGTGATAAGACCCAACCTATTAGCAAATTCAATTTAGCTTAATTAGGATCAATATTAACCCAAATGGAACCCTCAGGTTCGAACCTGGTGCTAGGGTTTGCAACATGTGCTAGCATGTCACCTGCAAACATGGTTAATTCAACTAAACCCTTGATCAGAACCCTTGTGTGTGACCCATTGGGTTCCACATCTAGCCAGCAGTGGGTACGGGTGTAACTTGACCTGATTCGATTGGATCACATCCAAACCAATTTAGGTCAACTCAAGCTAGCCCAACAAGGTCAATTAGAATCCAATTCTAATCAACTGATCGAACTACCATAATTCAATCCAATCCCCACAAGGCAAGATTGACGTCTAGCAACGTATCATGCCTACCTGGAAGATGTGTGGAATTTTTATGAAATTACCAAAATACCCTTCAGTGGTGAGTTATCGAGCAATTCAGTCCTTCGATCAACTTGCACCTGAATATGATATGGATATGGATACTTGTCAAATCCAATTTCATATTCATTCCTTGCTCAATCTGCTAATGATGATTCATTAGAAACTATTTCTAATGTTCATACTTTGATCAAAGATTTCCCGAATCATCATTCAATCGAAATCAGCTGGATACAAATCCCCTCTTACTAGGGTAATCAATTCCTTGTTGACCTACTCACAACTCCATATACAATCCACCATACCCAGTATCACCCCGTACATGACTCAGTGTCATGATTGAGTGTGAACCAAAGTATGGGTTCATGCATACAAGGTACCATGGCAGTCTCAGGTCAAAGGACCACATGCACTACTCCTACTATGAGAACTTTCTATTGACAAACAGTTAAGGTTCCATTAGATGTTCTCAAGTCGGATCCATTAGTGAACTCATTCTCTAATGAGCACCCATATCCTAGTGTAGTGTCAAGCACAATGACTGTGAGATCAGTCACCTCTCACCAAGCATACATAGGATGTGCTGGTCTTACCAGAAACGTTGATCCCCTACTCAATATCCCATCGATCGAGAATATTTTAGATTAGGGTTTTAAGGCTTTAGGTCTCACTAGTATGATCTCATCATAACCCTAGAACCATAGCCCTAATCTATGGGTTTATCATATCTTAATAAAATTAATAAGACACAGCGTATGATGAAAATAAAATGCCTTTATTAATTGATAATGTCAATACACTGGTTTGGGATACAAAAGAAAATCCCATCGAAATACAACATTTTGATTGGCCTTTAGAGCATAATCCTTTCAGATCCGGATGCTTTGGTGTGGGTTGCATGACTTCTTATCTTTCATTCTTGTCCTAATCTTCTTCATTCTCTTGAGAGGGTTGATTATCCAGAGTAAGCTTCTTCAATTCTTCAGCACTTGCACATGCATTAGAAGTATTATCTTTTCTAAAGGATTTGTTAGTAGATTCTTTGAATACTATATGTATAGATTCTTTATACTACTAAGTTCTCTTATTAAAGACTCTATGCCCTGCTTGATGTAGAGTATCCTAAGAAGATACCTTTATTAGACTTGGCATCAAATTTGCTTAAATTATCTTTACCATTATTTATAATAAAGCATCGACAACCAAAAATACGAAAATACTTCAAAGTAGGTTTTCTTTATTTCCAAAGCTCATAAGGAGGTTTTTTTAAAATCGATCGAATTAAAACATGGTTTAAAATATAGCATGCGATATTTACTACTTCGGCCCAAAAATATCTCGGTAAATCATTTTACCAAGCATTGTACATCCCATTTCTTCTAAGGTGCAATTTTTCTTTTCTACTACCCCATTATGTTGAGGTGTCCTAAGTACAGAAAAATTGTGTTCTATTCCTTTTTCATTACAAAAGTTTTTAAAATCTTGATTTTCAAATTCAAAACCATGGTCACTACGAATACAAATAATTAAAGTACCTTTTTTATTTGAGACTTTTCGATAAAACTTTATAAAAGCTAAAAATGATTCGTATTTGTGAGCTAGAAATGAAATCCATGTAAATCATGAGAAATCATCCACTATAACTAATCCATATCTCTTTCCTCCTAGGGTAGATGTCCTAGTTGGTCCAAATAGATGCATATGGAATAGTTCTAATGGCTTAGAAATTAAAACAAAACCTTTAGGTTTGAAAGATGTTTTTACTTATTTTTCAAATTGACATGCTTCACAAATTTTATCTTTCTCAAAACTAAGTTTTGGCAAATCTCTTACTAAATCCTTTTTGCATAATTTAGATAGTAAATACAAGCTTGCATGACCTAATCTACGATGCCATAGTCAATTAGTCCCATTAATAGTGAAATTCATTACAACTAGGCATTCATCATTAGACAAAGATAGATTATCCAAATCTACTAGATAGATATTACCATGCCTTTTTTCAATGAATTTCATTCCATTAATTTCAAGACTAGCAATTATGCAAAGAGATGATTTAAAAATAACTTGAAAATCTTTATCACAAAATTGGCTAATACTAAGCAGATTATGTCTCAAACCTTCAACTAAAAGAACATTATCAATCCAAGTAGAAGAGAAGATGTGAACCTTACCGATACCAATAATCTTTCTTTATCATTATCACCAAAGGTTACACTCCCTCCATTATGTGCCTCAAGAGAGGTGAATTGTTTTACATCTCCTGTCATGTGTCTTGAGCAACCACTATCAAGATACTATAGTCTTTTCTTTTCTTTGGTTGCAAGACACACCTGCAAAAAAATTATGTTTTGATTTTAGGTACCCAAGCCAACTTGGGTCCTTTAGGGTTAGTACTAAAAGTGATTCCTTTCGAAACTGAAATCATTCTAGAATTATTGATTTTTCTTAAATCACAATGATATGCTTTATGGCCTACTTTTCTACAAGAGTAACAAATGATGCTTGATGATGCAGGAATAAAGAAGTTTTTGAAAAACTTTAGCTATTTTTGGGGCTTAAAATATAATCCAACTTAATTAAAAACATGGTGGGGACACCAGGATCAGACACCGATCACTGGATCCTATATGGTTTACTGATTAGGGTTTCTTTTAGAACCTTAGTCATGTGTCACAATTTTGTAATCAATTAAGATTGAGTCTTGTAATAAGTTGAGGCTAGTTGATTTGTCTCAACCCCAGTCCAGTATCGAGTCCTGTATTTCAGTATAAATCTAGTATGAGTCCAATTTTTGTATAAGAGAGGAGAATACCCTACTTTGGAGTTCCACCAAACCTCATCCAGGAGCCAGAGGCCTCTACATCAGCCAATTGGACCTTAAATGCCAACCCAGGGTCCAAGATTCCTGCAAGATGCCCAGATTCCCTCTAGATGCCAGAGTATATTCCTAGACCAGGTCATAACATGATCCCAAAGACTTACCTGCACCCCATCCCAAGTGAATGCAAGGCCTAGGTCTATGAAGAACCAAGATCCCAGGTATATTCCAGCCCAGAACCAAGATACCTGGAATATTCCTACTCCAAGCATCCCAGGCGTCCAGGGCCCAAAGCCCATGTGCCCAACCCATCTTTGGCCACCCCTTGCTGCCCCCCATGAAGCCCAACATGTCCAAAGTGTTGACTTGGTCCAAGCTAAGAAGGAGGAATTCAAATGGAAGAAGGAAACATAGTTCTTATTATATTCAACTAGTATACTCCTAGTTCTAGGTTTATTTTGTAGTCTTTCTCTCACTAAATTGTGTAAACCTACTCTAACTAGGAGAAGACTTGTAATCCCTTTAGAAGAGGGCATGGGACTCTATAAATACCCCACCCTCCTCTTATAATCAATCAACTCTTATGAATTAAACTCTACTGAATTATTTTTAAGACTGGTGTTCTTGTGTTTTTGTTTTTGGGTTCTAGTTTTTGTTCTCTTGTGATGGCTGACCTCTATCATTGCAATCCTCCATTCCCCAAGCAAAAAATTAGATCTCCAAGCATCATCCACATCCAAAAGAGAAGCCTTGAAGATGCTCGATCAAGAGCTCTGCTTCCTTGCTGCCAGCCCTTGCCCTAATTCCTTTCCTTCCTTGTTTCATCTTATTATTTTTTTCTTTGATTACCTGATTCGTGCCTGACCTTGGTATTTTATAGATCCCCGAGTTGTTTCCTCTCCTCAGAGGAAGCTTTCTTTGCCTTCAGATCAGGTCCAGATCATCTTCAGATTCGAGAACCAAAGGCTTGTTCTTCTAGGCACCATCCTGAGGCTGAGAGATCTCTTCATGGAAGAAACTGCAATTGCTGCCTGGTAAAAACCTTCCCCCTCTTGAGTTCTGATCTGATAATAGGTATACTATCCTAAACCAGGAGTTTCTCAATGCTCAGGTCCTGGCTATTTATTATTCTGCATGAGTTTCCGTGGGTATGATAATTTCTAGCATTACTTGTCATCATGATAATTCTTTACTTATTTTCGGGTCTTTAGCCACTGAATTAATGTCTAAAAAAATTATTAAAAATTATTTTACTATTTTTCATTAGTCTTAGGTTTGCCCTGCATCAGTTTGGTATCAGAGCAGGTTTAGGATAGCATTCATCCATATTAGGATCATAAACCCTAATTTCTGCATCATGCTAGTTGCATTAGGTGTCTGTTTTTCATCTGATTTAGACCACCTAAGAGTTTTATTTTTCTGTGAAGATTTTATGAAGTGTTCTTTGTCTTGTCCTCTATTTTATAATAATTTTTTATTAATTTTATAGAAATTCTAATTTACTAAAATATGGCATATTAGAAACCATAACTAAAAATCTAAGATTTCTGCATCATTCCTAAACCCTAGGATTTGCATCATCATCTGATTTTTTTTTTGTATCAAATTTAGTAGAGGTTATCAACACCATCCATCCTATATCCTAATTTTTTTTGATTTTTTTCTGCATCAATAACTATGTCAACTCCTTCATCTTCTGAAACCCTAATTTTCTGAATTTTGCTATTTCTGCACTTTTACTTAACCAAACCTAATCAACTTCCACACAGCCCAATCTCAAGCCCAATTTGTTTGCTAACCTAATCAACCTAAACTTAACTTGACACCTTATAAAACACACATAAAATACTTTATTTTTCTGATTATTTTAGATTGCATCAAGACCATCGATTGCCATCATCTCTTTAACCTAATCTTAAGGACAATTGCTATCTAACATCAGGGCAGGATTTCATCCCCTGTCCTGGGCCCAAAACAACCACCAACATTATGACCCAAGCTTTATTAAAAGTTAATTAGACTTAATTTGATCTAGCGGGCTAGGTGACACCCAACAGGTCGGGTTCGAATTGTGTGGGCCAACTAGTGCATTTAATCATGTGGCTATTATTGAAATATGGTGTTTAAAGTTGAGGGTCCAGAGTTAAACGACCTAAGTGGTGTTGTGGTTTTTAATTAGATCCTTGCGAAAGCAGGGGGGCCTCCCACACTCCCATCCTCTACCTGGCCAGAGGAAGGATTAATTGCTGGGTTAAGTGTAAGTTGAACTGACCCATTCAGTTTTGGCTCTAGGTCTAGGAAACCCTAGATTAAGCTAACCCATTTTGCATGCTTGACTGCACCATCTCATTCTGACTGATTATTTGATTATATGACCACTAGATTAGGAACCCAATATCAGAAGTCTAAACCCCAAACCAACTTAGCTATGGATTCCAATTTTGAGGCCATCATGAACCAGTTTGCCTAACTAAACCAATCAATATCCAGACCTAAAATCAACTTACCCAGATTTACCAATCAAATACCCAAATTAATAACAAGCTTGACCAAATGATCCAATCCAGTAAACCCAGGAACCCATAGTCCCTGGATATGAACCCAGTAGCAACCTACTATCCCTTAGTCTACCTGAACCCTATAGGATTAATATCCCTAGATTTGAACCCATAACCTTTGAACCCATAACCTATGAATCCCTAACCCTTAGCTTACCCACTCCTATTACCACAGCCCCTAGTCAATTTTCCACTAGCCAAACCCCTCTTACCACTTCATTGGTTCACCAAGAAGACATTGAAGAGGAGATATATGAGGCTGACCCAAGCTTAGTGAATGAGTATGAGGAAGAAGAGAAGTTCCCCATAAAAGACTCGGAGTTAGTTGACTCAATAGATACCTAGATAGTAGCCAACCCAGAGTTAGATGACCCAAATCACACCCAAGTAATAATGGTAGAGCAGTTAGAGGAAGGGAACCCAAATCCTATTACTAGAGTACCACCTGAGGAAACTTTAGAAGAAGATCCAATTATAGAGCCTAGTCCTAAATTTCATGAGCTAGAACAGTTTATTAAGGACTTGATTCTTTAAATCAGTACCCTCAGGATGAAGTTACTCTATTGCCTCCAATTGATCTTTTCCTTGAAATTAATGACCCATTCTTCCATAATGCAGACCCTGTAGGACTACGCCAAACCCATAAGGTCAATCTCATTAGTATAGGCCTCATCCCTAAAATCTCTTCTTATCTCCTATTCTAACTCGATCAACCAGAACCTCCTTCTTACTTTTTACCCTACCAGACTAACCCTAAACCCACCTCTTACTTTCTACCCATTCCTGAAACTTCTTCTAAATTTTTCACTATTAGGTTACATTTTATAGAAGTTCGCAAGTTGCATTCATTCATTGAGTTTATCATGTTTGCATCTTACTTTTGGAGAACCATATAGCACCTCGTAGGAGTACATAGTAAATTCTTATGTACATGCCATGCTAGGGTCAAGCCTAAAGAGTCTATAGTGTGTTAGATTAGACCAAAGAGTTCAATAAATTTTTTTTGATAGGGAAGTCTAGTCGAGTCTATTAGGTGTTAGTCTTGAAAAAATTTACAACCCTAATTCATCTGTCCACACATGCACTGACCTCTACATAGCATTTGCATCAGGATATTAGTCAAAAGTTAAACAAAAAAATGAACTAAATAACAACTTGACTAATTCTCGAAAGAGAGATTAAGAATTTTTTGCAGAGGATTATATGTTTGTAAAGAAATTTCTGCTCGCAAAGCTGGCCCATTCAGACTAATGAAGAGCAGTGGATCCAATGCATATGTGCGTGAGATGCTACCTGATTTAGGTATTAGCCCAACCTTCAACCTTTCAGACCTTATGGAGCACAGGGAGCTAGCAGTGATACCTAGTGAGCACCTTGAGCCAATTCTTTCCTTTATGAGTGAACCCATCCCAGAGTGTCCACATACAATTTGGCTAATAAGTGAAGAAAGGAGTGAGCGAATCCTACATGATCAAGCCATCATACCCGAGATGATGGTTATCAAAGGTATTTGGTCAGATGGCAAGGTCAGCCATAATCTGAGGATTTATGGAGCACTGGTGACGATATGCCGTGCCTCAACCCAGACCCTCCTTGAGCAACCAAATTGATCCTTACTCGATGGGGTCGAGTTCCTCCCACCTCGAGAGAATTGGTGGGGACACCAGGATCAGACACCAATCACTGGATCCCATATGGTTTATTGATTAAGATTTTTTTTAGAACCTTAGTCATGTGTCACAATTTTATAATCAATTAAGATTGAGTCCTGTAATAAGTTGAGGCTAGTTGATTTGTCTCAACCCCAGTCCACTATCAAGTCCTGTATTTCAGTATAAATCCAGTATGAGTCCAGTTTTTATACAAGAGAGGAGAATACCCTACTTTGGAGTTCCACCAAGCCTCATCCAGGAGCCAGAGGCCTCTACATCAGCTAATTGGACCTTGAATGCCAACCTAGGGTCCAAGATTCTTGCAAGATGCCCAGATGCCCTCCAGATGTTTTCCAGATGCCCAGATTCCCTCCAGATACCAGAGTATATTTCTAGACCAGGTCATAACATGATCCCAAAGACTTACCTGCACCCCAGCCCAAGTGAATGCAAGGCCCAGGTCCATGAAGAACCAAGATCCCAGGTATATTCAAGCCCAAAACCAAGATACTTGGAATATTCCTACTCCAAGCATCCTAGGCCTCTAGGGCCCAAAGCCCATGTGCCCAACCCATCCTTGGCCACCCCTTACTGTCCCCATGAAGCCCAACACGTCCAAAGTGTTGACTTGGTCCAAGCTAAGAAGGAGGAATTCAAATGGAAGAAGGAAACCTAGTTCTTATTCTATTCAACTAGTATACTCCTAGTTCTAGGTTTATTTTGTAGTCTTCTTCCACTTAAATTGTGTAAACCTACTCTAACTAGGAGAAGACTTTTAATCCCTTTAGGAGAGGGCATGAGACTCTATAAATACCCCACCCCTCCTCCTCTTGTAATCAATCAACTCTTATGAATTAAACTCTACTGAATTTTTTTAAGATTGATATTCTTGTGTTTTTGTTTTTGGGTTCTAGTTTTTGTTCTCTTGTGTTGGTCGACCTCTATCATTGCAATCCTCCATGCTCCAAGCAGCAAATCAGATCTCCAAGCATCATCCATGTCCAAAAGAGAAGCCTTGAAGATGCCCAGATCAAGAGCTCTTCCTGCTTCCTTGCCACCAGCCCTTTGCCCTAATCTCTTTCCTTCCTTGTTTCATCTTGTTATTTTTTTCTTTGATTACCTGATTCGTGCCTAACCTTGATGTTTAGCAGATCCCTGAGGTGTTTCCCCTTCCCAGAGGAGGCTTTTTTTGCCTTCAGATCGGATCCAGATCGCCTTCAGATTCAGGAACCAAAGGCTTGTTCTTCCATACGCCATCCTGAGGATGAGAGATCTCTTCATGAAAGAAACTGCAATCATTGCCTAGTAAAAGCCTTCCCCCTCTTGAGTTCTAATCTGATGATAGGTATGCTATCCTAAACTAGGAGTTTCTCAACTCTTGGATCCTGGCTATTTATTATTTTGTATGAGTTTCTGCGGGTATGATAGTTTCTAGCATTACTAGTCATCATGCTGACTCTTTACTTATTTTCGGGCATTTAGCCGCTGAATTAATGTCTAAAAAATCTTTAAAAAATAGTTTACTATTTTGATCAGTCTTAGGTTTGTCTCACATCAAAATAGCTCTTTGATTATTCAAAAGAAGATTTAACTTTTCAGAACTATAGGTGAATTTTCAACAAAAGATTTTATCTTATCAAGCTCATCTTTATATTTTTTATTTTCTACTTTAAGATCTTTACATTTCTTCAAAAGTTTATTGTTTGAAACATTACTTTATATCTTTTCAAATTTTCATTTTTCATAGATAAAGCTTTGTTTGTTTTTCTAAAATATCAAATTTGTTTTTCAAATCATTAACTTCATCCAAAAGACAATTATTTTCTTGTGAAAAAGAGTTTGCATGCTTTTTTAACTTTCTATTTTTAGATATCATCAACTTATAATCATGCATTATTCATCAAATGTAGTTCTTAATTTATCAAAAGTATAATCAACTTCAAGATCAGAGTTTATCTCTTCTTCATGTTATGCCATGAAGCAAAGATGTGTGACTTCAATTTGTTCTTCATCTAAGCTGGAGTCCTCACTGTCACTCCAAGTCGCCATCATTGCTTTCTTTCTAAGCTTCTTTCTTGACTTTTTTAGGAGAGGGTAGTCATACTTGTAATGTCCGAGCTTCTTGCATTCGAAGCAAATAGGTGCCTCATTCTCCTTGTCCTTTTCTTTCTCTTTTTCTTTTTCCTTTCCCTTGCTTGGTTGAAACTTTTTCTTGTAAGGGAATTTCTTTCTCCTCATAAATTTTCTAAACTTTCTTACTAATAGTGCTTCATCACCCTCACTTTCTTCTTCTTCTTCTTCATTTAAAGATTCTTCTTGAGTTATGGACTTGAAAGATATAGTCTTCTTCTTTTTGTCCATATCCATTGATTTTTGTTTCATGTTCAACTCATAAGTCATGAGCGAACCTACCAATTGCTTCAATGGAAGTTTATCAATATCTTAAGCTTCTTAGATGGAAGTCACCTTTGGATCCCAAGATATTGGAAGAGACCTGAGAATTTTGTTAACAAGATCGGTATTAGACATAATTTTACCTAGGCTTCTTATGCCATTTACAATATGGTGAGAACACTAGAGGCACCAGAATAAGATAGAGACTTCTCAATTCTCTATGGATATCTTAGTTGAGTCCAGGTTGTAATAAGGGCTTAGCCTATTTAAGTCCACACTTTGGCTCCTGAGTCCTATTCTTTTTGGGCCCTTTACTATTCAAGTCCTGTATCAGTTTGGGATATGGTCAGTCTAGTCAGCTCATGTTGAGCTAGTCATATTCTAAGTCCTGTAGTGAGTCCAGTCCATTTTTTAAGTTGAAGACTCAATACAAGTGAAGACCCAACCATCTTGAAGTCATGAAACCATACTTGAAGATCATGGAAGACCCAACAAGAAAAGTTGAAGGCCTTGAAACCCTGGAATGCAGCTTGGAACCCTGGACCGTAGCTTGGAGCATACCAGGCCACCCAAGGCCCAAGAGGAGCATCATATGGTGCCACACTACCTTATGATCACCTCCTCTTGGTCGGCCACTTAGGGTCACCTCCCTTGGCAGACCAAGGCAAGTGAGAGAGGGAGAGTATGAGGGAAAGAGGGAGAGTGGGATACCATGTATTCTAGCTAGGGTTTGGGTGGGATTCAAATTCTTATGAATTGTCTTGTATACCCTTACTTGGGGGACAAGTTTGTGAGCCTATTTAAAAGGCCCCCTTCTTATGTATTCACATCTTTTTCATGAAATATATTGAGTTTTCAATCCATTACTATGTGCTTGCTGTGTGCTAAGGGGAATCTGTGTGAACCCCTTCCTCTTCCTAGCCTCCTGCGCCCTACCTCCAAGCCTCCATCAAAACCCTAGAAGCAGCTATCTTAAATTTTGGCCATCCAACACAAATCACTCTCTTCCCTTCCTATTTTTAATTTTTTACATCATCTCTACATCATTTTCTAACCCCTGATAGGTGATTTGCAGGTCCCTCAGAGTTAACAAATCCAACGGTTCTAGCCGGACCGCTTTCGGGTCATCATGTTGAAAGCCGTGGATCTACGGGATCTTTGGCTTGATCTCACAGGTTGCATCTGAGAGCATCGAGAGAACTCTTTGAGGATTCATCAGCAAATTCTTGTCAGGTACACCCCCTCGACTTGCCAGTAGCAATATTAAAGGAGAACTAGCCCAACTAGGGCTTCTCAACCTCAGCGGTCCTTTTATATCAGTTTAAGGGTCTTTTTGCATGCTATTGCTTCTGATTTTTACATAAAATTCCTTGCTTCAGATCTTCGCTTTATTTTTAGGATTTAATCACTTAACTCGATACTTAAAAAATACAAAAATACTTTGCATGCATCTTTAGTCCCGCATCACAATATTAGTGAACCTAGTGTACATATCAATAATTGATTCATTAGGTTCCATGCAAAACATCTCATATGTATGCACAAGCATGTTAACCTTACTATTTTTCACTTGATCGGTCCCTCATGAGTAACCTCAAGTGTGTCCCATATCTTTTTAGCTGAGGTGCAAGTGGAGATCCTATTGAACTCACTAAGATCCAATGCATAGTAAAGGAGATTCATTGCTTTCGCATTGATCTCGGATTGTTTAATATCATTTTTATCTTAATCCTCTTCAAGCTTTGGGATAGAAACACCATTAACCACAATCAAAGGAATATGAGGACCTTTATCAACTACTTTCCATAAATTATAATCTATAGAATGCATGTAAATTCTCATTCTAGTTTTCTAATATGTATAGTTAGTGCCATTAAAATAAGGTGGTCTATTTGAGGCTTGTCCCTCAACTACACTAATACCAAGGGGGGATGCCATAGATCTTTACTCAAGGCGGTTAGACCTATACACTAAGAATGTGGCTCTAATACCACTTGTTACCCAGTAAGCAACCCAAGAAGAGAGGATGAATTGGGTTTCTAAAAATTATTTGCAAGTGTGCCAATTCAATAAACTAAACAAGTGCTAGAGAGATGCAAGTGTCGTGTGCTCTTAAAGAGTGTGCAGCAAAAATTTAAATACAATGAAAGTAAGAGCAAGTAGAGAGGAAACAATCAACCACAAACACAAGGAAAGTATAGTGGTTCGGTGCTCTCCAAGGCACCTACATCCACTCCCCAAGGTCCACTTGGTGATGGGGGACTAACTAGATGCTAGGATGATGCAGGTGATTTTTAGGATTTTAAATTAGGTTAAGGATTCCCAAAGACAAGGGAGAGTAATTCTAGGGATTCAATAATAATAAGAACTATCAAGCAAGCAAGTAGTCCCTAAGCAATGATAAAGAAAGGACCCCGGGATTGAGAAACCCCGTAGGACTTAGCTCTCAGATCAATACCTACTTAGGAGTCAGGGGGCAAACCTCAAAGATCTGAAGCACCTGATGCCGAGGTCACTCACTCTGGTGGATGCGGCCTGGATGATAGAGCCGTCAACCCTGTGGATGCACCGGCTTGCTGTCCGAAGATCTCGATGGCAAGGGCAACCGATTCTGTACTCATGTCACATAGAGACCTGCGACATTCAAAGAAGGGTTAGGTTTCAATTGGAAGAAAGCAATAGAAGAAGGAAAGAGAGTTGTTGTGGTGATGGTGGAGTTCTTCTTGACTCGAAGTTGGAGGATGGAGTTGCGGAAGTGATGGTAACTTGAGGCCTCATACCTCTCGATGCTCGAAGGCGAAGGTGCTCCCTCACGGAGATCGATGTTCCTAGTGAACGAAGGCAACTAAAGAGAAATTGGATCTCAAGAAACTTGGTTTTTCATTCATCAAAGATTAACCTTACAAGAGAGGGGGTAAGGTCCTATATATAGGCACCTTAGACCCTTTCAAAATTGAATGAAAAAATACATTCCTTCTCTTGCAAAGGCACCAAAAATATTCAAAAATCTGAAATTCAAACTCCTTGGCCGACCAAAGCTTCTTGAATTTGGGCATGGCATGATAATGGGCTTGGAAGAAAAAATTTGGCTCCCTTGGACTTGGAAAGTTGACCTTCAATTTTGGGAAGAAGGCATGATGCAAGGCTTATGTCTCCCTCTTTCCTTGGTTGCTCACCCTTCTTTGGAAGGAAGCCTAATATGAGGCTTGGAGGAAGGCTTTTGTCTTCAACCTTTCCTTAGTTGCTCACCCTTCTTTGGAAAGAAGCTTGATATGAGGTTGGAACAAGGCCTTGTCTTCAAACCTTTCCTTGGTTGCCCATGACTCCTTTAGTAAGTGGCTTGATGGAGGGAGGGAAAAGACGAGAGAATATTTGATGTGTCTCCATTTGGCATCCAAGAAAATCTCACTTGTGCTGCCCAAATGGCTGGATGAGGTGGCGCCACATGGGATGATGAAGTGGCACCACATGGGGTGGTGAAGTGGCACCCTAGGGTTGACATGTTGACCTTCAAGGCTCGGCCCAAAGTAGTGAGCTGGACTCAAAGACCACTCCGGCTTGGACCCAGACTGGACTAGACTCAATACAGGATTGGACTCAATACAGGACATAACTTGATCCAATTGGTCAAAGTACAGGACTAGACACAACATAGAGACTCAATTCAAAACTAAAGAAATTACAAGTTTTGGGCTTGAAGCCTTATTTCAAGACATGAAAAAAATGGAACCTAATTGGACAGCAACAGAGGGTTGAAGAGCCTCTGTCAGATTCTGGTGCCTACACAGTTCTCCCGGGGTGGGAGGAACTCAACCCTGTCGAGTAAGAGTTGAGTTAGTAGGTACTCCTCCAGAAGGTCGGGTTCGAGATGCTGCAAGTCCTCCAGGGTAATCCACGAGTCATCGGACTCAGGTCAGCTTGCCATCGGGACTAAGAAACGTTGATAACCTTTGCCCCAGGTAGTGATAGCTTGGTCATCCAGGACATGCTCGATCCGCTCTCCTCTCTCAGGTATAATTGGAGTGGACACTCAGGTTCGGGTTCACTCTCAAAAAAAAGGTCAGGCCCAAATGGCTCGCTAGGTATGTTTGCTGGTTCCCTGTATCGACTAAGTCTGAGATATTGAAAGTCAAGCTAATGCCATAATTCGGGGGAAGCTCAAGACAATAAGCATTAAAGCCAACTTCTTTATCACTCTAAAGGGGCTAGCTCCACGAGCATGAAGTTTCTTAATGGTTCCGGGTGGAAACCATTCAATTCTAAGCCTAACCATTATAGAATCCCTAATTTCAAACTCTTTGGCTCGTTTCTGGGAATCAACCAAAATATTTTAAATTTATATTTAATGCAGAATTCTATCATGATGCAAAATGCAGACTTAACTATGCATTCCTATAGAGAGAAATTTTATTAGACTCCTAGGGTCTAAACCTAATAGACTTTGACTCTCTAAGTTGACCCTAGTCTGGGTATGCACAAGAAAAAATTACCATGAATCCCTACCAAATGCCATAAAGTATACCAGAAGTAGGTGGCAAAAGGAATGGGCTCTAAGGGTTCATGCAATCTAGGATCTCAACAAAGAGTAACCTCATGGCTCTAGAGATATGGGAAGGCTCAAGGAAAGGTAGGGAATAGAAAGGATACTCGGACTGGTTCAAAGCTTAAGCGACTGACCTTAATGTATGGATGTTGGTCTATAGGTGTGCTCATCCTAACCTCATGATAGTATAGGAGAATCGATAAGTGCAAGTTCTAGGGTAGGCTGGGTGCTCCTAGAAGGTGGAAGGTCATCAGGAAGGTATTTGGAAAGTTTATCTTGAAAGTCCTCTAAACTAATGTCTACTTCTTTTTCTAGGACCTTCTCTATGGGCAATCCTTGATAACTTTCACTTTCATCTACTTTGTTTGATCCTGACTTGGTCATTTCTTCTTTAAATTCTGTGGTGGGTTTAGGATCATTATCCTTTGATTCCTTGATGACTTCAACCTTGGGTTCATCTACATCACGCTTCCCCACTCGGCTTGATTCAGAGATGTTTTCTTTGGATTCCTCACTAGGCTCAGGGGTTCTTCACTTAAATTGTTAGTGGTCTCAATCTTTTCTCCCTGAAACTCTTCAGTCTGGGGATACCCTAAGTCTTGAATATTAGTGCACTCAATTTGTACTTCAGGGTTCTTGTTCCTATCATTCATATGAACTAATGGGACAGTAGAAGTTGGTTGATCTAAGGGAAGTTGACTAGGATTGGGTTTGGGTCCAAAGGTACTAACCCTGCTGGGCTTAACTTGGTACTTCATGAATTTTTCTTGATATGACTCAAATTCCCTAGCAGTGTTATAGGCTTCTTCCAGGCTATAAATCTTCCAATGGAGAAGTTTCTGCTGGATATCCCTACGTAGACCATATCGAAACCTAGCTATGGTCTCAGACTTAGATTCAGTGGTATTACATCTCTTGACAAACTTTTGAAAGTCCTTGATATACTCAGACACTGGCCTATCATCCTGTCTCAGTCGGTACCATCGGTCTAAAAGTCTTTTCTTATAGGATCTTCCTAGGTACTTATCTCTCAACTTACTTCTCATGTCTCTCCAAGTACGTATTTTCTCTAATTTATGATAACATTCACGCTCAATAATGTACCAATGCGACCTACCATATTGGGTGAACTTGGTTTTGGCCAACCTAATCTGTCCTAATTCGATATGTTAGTGCGCTCAAAATTCTGATCCATTTGTTCTTCCCAATTGATATATTCCTCTTGTCTTCCATCAAAAGTGGGTGCATAAGGTTCAGTGCTCCTAATGGGTCCCTCCTCAGAGTCAACCAAGTATGGGTATGGGCTCTTAGGGCTAGACTCAGGGGCAAGATCATGATCATAGGCTCTTGGATCAAGGGAATTGGGCCTAAAGGAGTTGAATTTAGCATGGGCCTTCGGGCTTCAAACTTATCTTCAAACTTATCAAGCTTATTGTTCATCCTAGCTATCTGTTCAAGGATGAGCTTTAATTGATCTTCTCATTCATTCTCCATGGGTTCACTTGATTGGGAATGATGAGGATGATAAGGGACTCCTGATCTAGTCGACATGAGTCAAGCACACAAATTCGTCTATGATCTACTGGACCTAGAATCTCAACCAGTTGCCTAAGTCAGGGTGGCAAACCAGTCTGTACTAATTCTGTCCTTGGCCAGGTAGGTGTAGGGGAGTGGAGGTCCCTGAACGCCAACCTTAGACACCAATCTGGGATTGGCCAGGTAGGCGGACCAACTCACAAGCCCTAAATCACCAAGCCTAGACATCAAGAGCAACAGCACATAGAATGGGCTAACACCAAGAATAGACACTTAGTCTTGACTCGACCAGTTGGTGTCCCTAAGCTCTCTAAAGCAAAATTAGTATCTACTCGATTTTAATTAGAGCTTGGGTTCATGATGCAGGTTAGTGATTTCTTTTTTGGGCTAGGGACAGGTAATGAAATCCTGACCCTATGTCAAATTGCCACCATTAAAGTGATTATGAAAATGATTGCAAGCAAATGATCTAATGAGATGTCTCTAAATTTATTTTTGGGTTTTTTGATCTATGATAACAGAGATAAGATGAAGGAAATAAAATGATATGACCCTAAATGCAAAATTAAACCATATGTCAAATGAAAATGTAAGAAAATGCAATTGCTGAAATTCTCAGAACAGAACTTCTTCTTAGGTAGTATTCTGGCTTGTAGAAATTCTATAAGGTGCAGTAAAATTTAAGAAGATAACCAAAAAAACTTTGAATTATATGTGATCTAACAAAATAAAAATCACAAGATTTGGAGGTCCCTATAAATAGAAAAAACTAAAATAACAGACTATATCTGGAAAGAAAAAAATGCAGAAATTTAAAGATGAGATCTAAGATGTAATTTTTTTTTTTTTGTTCTTTTAAATCTATTCTTCTTGTATTCCCCTTCAAAGGCCTATCACAATGGAATCCCTACACGCCTTAGGAGATCCCCGTGGAATGGGAGGAGAGGGTCTTGAAACCCTACTTTTCTCTTAAGACCGGACGACATGGTGAAGCACCTAATCCAGGTACTTAAGAAGAACTAAAGTCCTAACCAGCTCTGATACCAGAAATGATGGGGGACTAACTGATGCTAGGATGATGCAGGTGATTTTTAGGGTTTCAAATTAGGTTGAGGATTCCCGAAGACAAGAGAGAGTAATTCTAGGGATTCAATAATAATAAGAACTATCAAGCAAGCAAGTAGTCCCTAAGCAATGATAAAGAGAGGACCCCGGGATTGAGAAACCCCGTAGGACTTAGCTCTCAGATCAATACCTACTTAGGAGTCAGGGGGCAAACCTCTAAGATCTGAAGCGTCCGATGCCGAGGTCACTCACTCTGGCAGATGCGGCATGGATGATCGAGCCGTCAACCCTGTGGATGTGCCGGCTTGCTGTCCAAAGATCTCGGTGGCAAGGGCAACCAACTCCATACTCGTGTCACCTAGAGGACCTGCGAGCATTCAAAGAAGGGTTAGGTTTCAATCGGAAGAGCAATAGAAGAAGGTAAGAGAGTTGTTGTGGTGATGGCGGAGTTCTTCTTGACTCGAAGTTGGAGGATAGAGTTGCAGAAGTGATGGTCACTTGAGGCCTCACACCTCTCGATGCCCGAAGGCGAAGGTGCTCCCTCATGGAGATCGACGTTCCTAGTGAACGAAGGCAACTAAAGAGAAATTGGATCTCAAGAAACTTGGTTTTTCATTCATCAAAGATTAACCTTACAAGGAAGGGGGTAAGGTCCTTTATATAGGCAACTTAGACCCTTTCAAAATTTGAATGAAAAAATACATTTCTTCTCTTGCAAAAGCACCAAAAATATTCAAAAATCTAAAATTCAAACTCCTTGGCCGACCAAAGCTTCTTGAATTTGGGCATGGCATGATAATGGGCTTGGAAGAAGGAATTTGGCTCCCTTGGACTTGTAAAGTTGGCCTTCAATTTTGGGAAGAAGGCATGATGCAAGGCTTTTGTCTCCCTCTTTCCTTGGTTGCTCACCCTTCTTTGGAAAGAAGCTTGATATGAGGCTTGGAGCAAGGCCTTTATCTTCAACCTTTCCTTGGTTGCTCACCCTTCTTTGGAAAGAATTGATATGAGGCTTGGAACAAGGCCTTTGTCTTCAACCTTTCCTTGGTTGCCCATGACTCCTTTAGTAAGTGGCTTGATGGAGGGAGGGAAAGGAGGAGAGAATATTTGATGTGTCTCCATTTGGCATCCAAGAAAATCTCACTTGTGCCGCCCACATGGCTGGATGAGGTGGCGCCACATGGGATGATGAAGTGGCACCACATGGGGTGGTGAAGTGGTGCCCTAGGGTTGACATGTTGACCTTCAAGGCTCGGGCCAAAGTAGTTGAGCTGGACTTAAAGACCACTCCGGCTTGGACCCAAACTTGGACTAGACTCAATACAGGACTGGACTCAATAAAGGATACAACTTGACCCAATTGGTCAAAGTACAGGACTAGACACAGACATAAGAGACTCAATTCAAAATTAAAGAAATTACAAATTTTAGGCTTGAAGTCTTATTTTAAGACCTGAAAAAAAATGGAACCTAATTGGACGTCCATAGAGGGTTGAGGAGCCTCTGTCGGATTCTGGTGCCCACACCACTTGGGAATTCACTATAATCACACATGATTACAGTCGATTAGTTTTTTGGGCTCACTAATTAAAACCCCTTATGGTTTTCACAAGGCTCACTAAAATTCAAAGGCTAACCAAAAATCTCATTGGTTTTCAACAAGGCTAACCAAAAACCTCCTTGGTTTTCAACTAGGCTAACCAAAAACCTTCTTAGTTTTCAACTAGGCTAATCAAAAACCTTCACAACAAAGATATGAAATGAGATAAAGAATACAAGAAAAGCTTTCTAATAAAAGATGTTATCTCTTTGAAGTTTGATGAAGATGCATGTCTTCAATTCGATGAAGCCTCAATCAATGCTTAAAAGTTATTGGACTTGAAGGCTCTTGATTGCTTTGAATGCTTAAAGCTTCTTTACTTGGAAGTAATTGCTCTCAATGAATGTATGAGTGAATGCACTTGCTTTCTTTCTTTTTTTTATTCTCTATTCTTTCTCCCTTGATTCCACTTCAATTTGAATCACTTAAATACCATCCCAAGGCCCAAAAATTGGTTTATGACTGTTAGACATGAGAAACTAGCCATTGGAAGCTAAAAGGGCCGAGTTCTATATTTGAAAAACTAGCCGTTGCTGTTCCCAGAACTCCAAGTGTCGACACTTCAGGCTGTGTGTCGACACTTAGGATCGACACTTAAATCCCATGAGTCGACACCTAGTTTAAAATTTTACATTGAAGCTCTCTGAAAATATCAAGTGAGTCGACACTTCATCTTGTGAGTCGACACATGAGTCGATACTTGACATCCATTAGTCGACACTTGAGGCAAATCTTGGATTTCAGCATATTCTAGAAAAATTCTGTCTCAGGCTTTGAGTCGATCCTTAAGTCAACACCTTGAGTCAATACTTGAATGGCATGAGTCGACACTTCAAGCATGCCACTGAAACTTCTTTCTGTGTGCTAGCTTAAGTCGACACTTGCACTGTCATGAGTCAACACTTGAATTGTGAGTCGACACTTTGAGTCGATACTTGCTGAAACTTCTTCAAAAATGACTGAAACTCTGCTGAATCCTTTTTCAACTTACCTCATTAATTCCTTTCAAGCAAGTCTTAAATACTTAAGTCCATTAATCATTGATATTTCATTTATAGAAAGGGCTTCTTCAATCTTTTGACAAGTAGTTCAATTTAGCTGATTTGATGAGTACCTTCTTCTATTAAAAATACACTTCAAAGAATATTTGTACTCAAACATACTTAAGTATTTTGTTAATCATCAAATTAATAACGGAGTCAACAATGATATTCATGCGATACATGATATTGGGGAGGCCCTCAATCTGCCTTATATTTGTTGACCCAGATTCGAGATGCAACCCAAAAAGCCAGAGCATGTTTGCCATATGGGATGGCATTCACATTATTGTTTTAGGAGTTTGGAGTTGATCTAACAAGAGAGGACAGCCGACCTCTACTTCACATTGATTGATATTTAGAAAAATCCCTACAGAGAATGGGATATCATCAAGTAGATGGAGTATGGACTAGGAAGACCTCAGGTCAGAGGATTGTGCATTCAGATTCTAAGTCTGATGGAGATGTTCTCGATGCACTTGCAGCTGAGCATACTATGGATGAGACTGAGTCAACTGAGGAGACCGAAGCACAGCTGAGATAGATGGACATCCTAGCAGTCCAAGGACTCCACCAGGACCATCTATTGTACCTTCAGCACCTTCAACTTTAGCTGGTACTTCCACTCAGACTGTTGTTACACTTGAACAGTTCACTCATTTTATAGAGACCTTGACTGGCACATTCAGGTCGATGTTTGGCGATCTTCGCCAAACACTTGAGAGAGGCTTGCAGGAGTTTTACACTGAGATAAGAGAGCTTTACACTGAGGATGGAGATAGTGGAGATGAGTCAGAGGACATAGGATGACTACCGAATAGATCTTACATAGCTGTGTTCTGACTTCGGCAGGCTTTGGGGAGCGGCAGATTCCTTTGCTTCTCAGTAGGCAATAGCATTGCATGACATTCAGCAAGAGGTACACAGGATGGGGATAGAGCTCAAGACAGTTCTACTTTTGGTCAATAGAGTATGTTCTGGATCTTGAGCTTCTAATTCCAGATAGCCACCTCCATAACCTTTACCCATACCTAGACAGCCTCCACCACATGCTAGACAGCCACCTCCTTCACCTAAGACTGGACCAGCTTCTAGGACTACAACTTCTGGAGGACCTTTCCCATCTATTAAGAGATCTAGAACTTATGCTACTGAAACTTTAAATATAGGTTCTAGTAGCAGTGAGAATGATTAGATTTGACAGTCAGATTTTGATGTATTACACTTTGATATGTCATGCTTTGATTGTAATGAAACGTATATGTAATGTCTCTTTTGGAAGTAATGAGATATATATATTTTCCACTCAATGTATAATGGTTGTCATTTTTTTTTGTGTGATGTATCTAAGCTTGAACTCAACATTTGATATCAAATAATTAATATTGAAAAAGAAAATGTCAACAATAATACATTAGGGTGTATTCTTTCCTATTGTACCCCCTTATTTTCTTTCCTACTCCATTGAGGATAATGTTGATTAAGTTAGGGGAAGAAAAAACTTGACTTGCTTAGATCTTCGAGTATGATTAGAAATGATCATGTTATGTGTACCTACTTATTATCACGAATTGGAGTTACATAGGCACCTCAATCAATGATTGATTTATGGTCTAGATAATTTTAGAGATGCTGAGGGATAAATTATTAAAGAAACTCTATAAATGGCAGGGTTTAGATCATAAATAATTTCATGGAGTAATTCCAAAACCTTCTGATTATTGATCTCAATGAAGAATCAACTTTGTGGGGATATAAATTAAAAGGTCAAGTGTTGGGAATTGTGTCCCAAAGTCAATCATCTAGACTGTAGATGGTTGTGCAATTTTGTAATTGTATATAAATTTTTAATGAATAAAAGTTATTCTTTTGGCTGTTCATCACATGTGCATTTTTCTGAAAAAAACTCTTGTGTGATGGAGTCCTTAGAACTACATTATATTTGATATAGAGAGGATATATCAAGTAGTTCTTAAACTGGTTCACAACCAAAGGATACATTATTATATGACGATGATGTATTAAGTATAGGTTGTTGTATCTCACATTGGTTGGTTATCCTCTTGACCAAGGAGTGTGGTGACATTGATGTGACATACAAGTGAAATATGTGACGTCTCACTGAACGTGACTATCTACAGAGCTCCCTCCTGCCAAAGGGTTGCTTGCAAAGGGATATGGGTATATGTGTCCCTCGAACCTAAGGTCAACATGGTAGCTTGCAAGCAACTCACTGTACTTTGGTATCGGACTTCCTGGATTTCTAATCTAGTGGTGAAAGGTTTTTGGGTATAGTCAAGTACTTATGGAGCGGTGGTGAATCAAGATGGAATTGACCCCTCCAAATAATTTGGAGTGAATGACTCGGTGTGTCTCAATTTAGCAATACCTTAGTCAGGATAGTTCTTGTGAGGAGTCACAGAACTTGTAAGGTTGAGACACGATCTGGATGAACCAAATTAGGGTTGGCAGTCAAACCTAGGTCATCCTGAGCATTATGAGGTCAAAGGGATGAATTATGTAGTAACCATATACTAAAGGTTCCAAAAAATTGCTCTGCATCTTCGACCTATCTAGACGTTGTGTATCATTGCTAGATGAGGACTTTGACTGGTACTAGAAGTGATCCAGTGCTACCAGCTTAATGTTCGAACCTATGAGGCACATACCATAGGGGTTTTTATCTAATCTAAAGGCTGATTGACGATTGAGAATCGTTTGCCATCACTAGAGGTCAATGTGATTGACCATGTTCCAAGTGTCGACACTTGACGAGCAAAAATTATGGGAAGACTTCTAGAAAGGTTTTGACTTTGAATTTTGAATTCAAATTTCGAAATCTAGCTAGTTTTGGCTCCAAGCTTTCATGGAATGATGGTCATTCTTGCCATTTAAGCTTGGAACCTATTTGGTATAGCCCTCAACATTCTCTCCCAATCACTCCTCCTTATTTTTCCTCTCATGGTTGCCTCTATAAATAAGGGTTGTTCTAGGGCTGTCAAGCAGGATGAAACCGTTTTACTGTTGAAGAGTTTTCTTGCTGCTGAGATTTTGAGAGGGAAGAGAAAAGGGGCTTGTAAGGACTAGGGTATTGGGTGTGTGAATACCTAGCACTCAGCTAGGTCTTGGGAAGAGATGTGAGTAGAAATCGTTCCGATCAATACTCCAGCGGAAGCAATTCAGCAATTCAGATGCACGAACGATTATCTACCAGCAATCCAAAGATGATCACGGTAGGATACAGGTCAAACAAAGATCAAACGATCCCTTGGAATGATCGAGAAGTAAAGAAGAAGGAGAAGAGAGAAAAATGAAATCTGGAAGAAACGAGGGTTCTCTTTCTTGATTGGTTTTCTTGGACTGTTACAGAATGACCTCTCTTTGACTAACCATCCTATATACATATATATACACACCACGATCAAGAAGAACCAAAACCCTCTAAAACTTCCCAGCACGGCAATACATGATTCAAAGAATCTCGTCATCCGAGCTAGCTCGAACTGCTCGAGTTGACTCCTTGCTGTAGAGAGTACTCTGGAAGAGTCAGCTTGAACCCCTCGAGTCGGCTCTTCCAAACTGTAGATTATCCATTCTATGTATGAGAGTCGACTCCCAGACATCCAAGCCAGCTCCCAGCAGAATCGAGCCGACTCACATGAACCCAAGCTGACTCTTCTCCCTGCAATCATGCCGTGCCAACCATTAGAGTCTACTCGAACCAGAACCGAGCCGACTCCAATGCCCATACTGACCAAAACTCAGTCTAACATCTTGGACTTTTCCCGGACACAATCCTAACCCTAGATACATCATGAGAGACCATGATAACCGGACCAACTTTAACCTTGGCCCAACCTCCTGGAATCTTGGATGCACCACCTGAGACTTAACAATCTCCACCTTGGTGATCCAAGATTACAAGTTTATTATACCAGACTCCTCAGGCCCATCAACCATATACATGACTGAAAGCTTTCTCTCAGTAGAGCCTTTGTAAGTGCATCCGCCTGGTTCTCCTTGGTATAGACCTTCACCTGTGACACTTCTCCTTCCTCCACCAACTCTTGAATCCTGTGGTACCTCACGTCTATATGCTTTATACGTGCATGATAAACTGGGTTCTGAGTCAAATATATTGCACTTTGACTATCACTGTGCAGGATCACCATACATTGTTTCACCCCCATCTCAACTACTAGACTCTTCAGCCATAGTGCTTCCTTTGTAGCCTCAGTAATACCTATATACTAAGACTCTGTTGTAGATAGAGTAGTGAGAGGTTGAAGGGTAGATCTCCAAGAAATTGGTCCACCATATAAGTAGAAGATATAACCAGTAGTAGACCTTCTTGTATCAAGATCACCTGCATAACTAGCATCCACATACCCTTCCAAAGGACCCAAACCTCTATATGACTCCTTGGAGTTCCTTTCTTGTCCTTCTGGCTACCCACCAAATACCAGTCCATGCTTTTGAGTCCCTCGTAGAAACCTTAGAATTCACTTCAATGCTTTCTAGTGTTCCTTCCCAGGATTTTCCATGTAACTGCTCACCTGGCTTATAGCATGTGCTATGTTTGGCCTGAAACACACCATAGCATACATAACACTGCCTACAACATTTGCATATAAAACTCTCTTCATGTACTTTCTCTCTTCATCTGTCGGGGGCTCTGCATCTTTGAGAGAGATATGTGCCCTTGTAATGGTGTCTTCACTGGTTTTGCTTTCTCCAACCCAAACATATCAAGAATCTTCTTGATGTAACATCTTTGTGACAAATGGAGAATCCCCTTGCATCTATCCCTGCAAATCTCCATTCAAAGGATTTTCTGAGCTGTACCCAAATCCTTCATCTCAAACTCAACGGATAATGCTTTCTTCAGCTAATTCACATCACTCATACTTTGCTGGCTATCAACATATCATCCACATACAGAAGTAGATACAAACCATTATCAGTATCCACATCCCTGACATACACATAGTAGTCATGTTCACATCTGAGAAATCCAAGGCTTAAGATAAATGCATCAAATCTCCGATACCACTGGTGAGGTGATTATTTCAAACCATACAATGACCTCTGAAGTAAATACACCTTATCTTCCTGTCCAATCTCTATGAAGCCATCAGGTTGCTTCATATAGATCTTCTCATCCAGACTTCCATGTAGAAAGGCTATCTTTACATCCATTTGCTCCAATTCCATATAATGTTCTTCCACCAATGACAGCAACATCCAGATTGAAGTATGGCGTACCGTAGGAGAAAATACCTCGATGTAGTCAACTACGTCCCTTTGTGAGTATCCCTTTGCAACCAACCTTACTTTGAATCTCACTCCACCTTGCTCTGAAGGTACTGATTTCTTTGTGAACACCCATTTGGAGCCAATTGCACAAGCATCTTCCGGTAGATCCACCAACTACTATGTCTTGTTCTTCCTAAGAGATTGCATCTCTTCCATCATGCCTTGCTTCCATGATTCTTTATCAAAACTCTCCATGGCCTCCTTGTATGTTTCTAGATCTCCATTCAGAGATATGAGAGCATAATATATGCTTTCATCCATACCATATCTCATCGGTTTCCGGATTGTATGCTGAGATTTATGCAAAGCCACTCCCCTTGCACTGGCCTGCAAGTCTTCTATGAGTGGCTGTTCCAACGCTTGTTCCTGTACTTCACTTTGAACAACTGATTTTTTCTTCTAATCATTCAACACAAAAGGACTTTTCCCGCCTAACTCCACCTCAATTGAAGTACCCTTGTTAGCTGACGTAGATGGCCTATCCTCCACCTGTGAAGGACAATCACTGCGTTTACCTTTGAAGTTGCAGTTCCATCCAAACTTCCCGATATCTTCAAGATGCTCTTCTCATCAAAAATGACATCCCTACTAATCACTACCTTTTGAGACTGTGGATCCCATAATAGGTAACCCTTGACTTCTCATGGATACCCAATGAAGATCATCTTCTTTGACTTTGGGTCCAACTTACTCCGTTCAATTGCCGACACATGTGCATAGGCTGGGCAACCAAACACCTTCAGGTGGCTAATCTCCACCTTCTTCCTACTCCAAGCTTCCTCTGGAAGTCCTCCATCTAGCTTGAAATAAGGGGACCTGTTCACAAGAATACATGACAGAGTAATAGCATCACCCCAAAAGGCCTTAGGCAGTGATGACTGCAGCCTCATACTCCTTGCCTTCTCTAAAAGTGTTCGGTTCATTCTTTCCGCAACACCATTCTACTATGGAGTCATCCTTATTGTGAAATGGCGTTTAATCCCATTCTCCTCACAATAATTTTTGAACTCTATGCTAAAGTATTCTTCTCCATTATCAGACCGAAGGTACTTCATATGTTTCCCTGTCTCCTTCTCTACTTTAGCCCTCCAGGCTTTGAACCGGGTGAATACCTCTGACTTTCCCTTATCAGATACACCCATAATTTTCTAGAGAAGTATCAATGAAGGTAACAAAATACCTTGCTCCGCCCCTGGATAAAATAGGTGCCGGTCTCTATACATCTGAGTGAACCAGTTCTAAGACTTCTTCACTCTACTTGGTACCACTGGCAAACTTCACCCTATACTGTTTACCGAAAATGCAGGGCTCATACAGGTCATTTCCTTCCTTCTTCACCCTATAAGCCCTCGGTCAATCAAGTGACCCATTCGATAGTGCCATAACTGGTAGGAAAGCTTCTCCTCCTGTGCTGCTGTAAGCACCTCTGTACTATCAATCACCACTGAGCCTTCCATCTTGTAAAGATTATTGCTCAGTCTTCTCCCTCTCATCACTACCAAAGCTCCCTTGGTAATCCTCAACATCCAGTACCAGCCCGGCAACTAAAGGCATAACCTTGCCCTTCCAAGTGGCCCAAAAAAATCAAATTCTTCTTCAATTCTGGTACATGTTTGACATTAGACAGAGTCTTTATTACTCCATCATACATCCTTATCCTAATGGTGCCAACTCCGGCCACTGAACAAGGGTGATCATCACCAAGGCTTATGCTACCTCCATCAGCCTTTTCATAGGTATCAAACTAGTCTTGATGTGAGGTATAATGATAAGAGCATGCTGAATCCAATGTCCAAGCATTATCCCAATCAACTGATCCATCTGAAGCTATCAGTACATCTTCTTTATTTCCTTCATAAACACCAACACCACCAGTGTTGGCCTTTTTTTTCTCGAATTTTAAAAGAGGGCAATTCCTTTTGAAGTGACCCAATTGATGACACTTGAAGCACTTCAAACCCCTCTTACTGCCTTGAGACTGTGATATGTCCTTTGATTTTCCCCTAACTCTTTCCTTTGGTCTTCCTTGCCTCTCATTCATAGCAAGAACATCCGAGTTAGGACTTCCTTTACAGAGCTTCTCCCTTTGCTCATTTGACTTGAGCACTCCAACAACCTCTTCATAGATCAAGGTTCTTTTCCATACACCAAGGTTGTTATTAAACCATCATATGCTCCAAGAGCGAACACAACAGTAACAATGCCCGATCCTCTTTATCAATTTTCACATTTAGACTCATAACCTCTGCACAAATTTGGTTGAACCTCTGAATATGAGCCACGAGATCGCCTCCTTCAAGCACTCTCGGACTGTATAGCTGCTTCTTCAACCATAGCTTGTTAGTCATGTTCTTGCCCATGTATGTGTTCTCCAATCTCAGCCAAAGACCCCTTCCATAGTCTCAGTACACAACTCCAACAAAACCTGACCTGCCAAACATATTCTGATGGTGCTAAATATGATCTCTTCCAACTCTTCCCAATCCTCACCACTAATCTTTTCGGTCTTTCTTTAACCATGAACTTATAGATCCTCTGTTGAACCAGCAAGTCTTTTACCTTTGTTGCCATAGGGTAAAATTTTCCTTGCCATCATACTTCTCGAAATCCACCTTGAAACTACTTGACGCCATCACCACAATCAAGAAGAATCAAGAACGTACTAGATCTTACCTTCTAGCACTCCTTGGATGTAGAGATCTTCCTTCATGCAACCAAAGATCAGATACCAAATTATGAGTGAAAATCATTCCGATCAATGCTCCAGCAGAAGCAATTTAGCAATTTTGATGCATGAACGACCATCTACTAGCGATCCAAAGATGATCATGATAGGATACAGGTCAAACAAAGATCAAATGATCCCTTGGAATGATCGAGAAGTAAAGAAGAAGGAGGAGAGAAATATAAAATCTGGAAGAAACGAGAGTTCTCTTTCTTGATTGGTTTTCTTGGACTGTTACATAATGACCTCTCTTTAAGTAACCATCCCATATACATATATATACACACCACGATCAAGAAGAACCAAAACCCTCTAAAACTTTCCAGCACAGCAACACGTGATTCAAAGAATCTCGTCATCCGAGCTGGCTCGAACTGCTCGAGTTGACACCTTGCTGCAGAGAGTACTCTGAAAAAGTCAGCTCAAACCCCTCGAGTCGACTCTTCCAGACCGTAGATTATCTATTTTGTGTATGAGAGTCGACTCCCAGACATCCGAGCTAGCTCCTAGCAGAACCGAGTTGACTCGCATGAACCCAAGCCAAATCTTCTCCCTGCAATCATGCCATGCCAACCATTAGAGTCAACTCGAACCAGAACTGAGCCGACTCCAATGTCCAAACTGACCAAAACTCAGTCTAACATCTAGGACTTTTTCCAGACACAATCCTAACCCTAGATACATCATGAGAGACCATGATAACTGGACCAACTTTAACCTTATCCCAACCCCCTGGAATCTTGGATACACCACCTGAGACTTAACAAGAGAGCTAGTTAGGAAGGGTTCTACCTCTCCTCCTTGTCTTTCGAGATGAAGAAGATCGGCCTAAAGGATCCTAAAGAGCTAGCACTCCAAGGGAGTTGATCAGAGTTGAGCCCCTGTGTGAACTACCCGTAGAGACCAGACATGTGTGGCTTGAGCGCTTCTTCCACAACATCCTTCAAAGGTATAATGGTAAGGTATCTTTATATCTTTGGTTCTTTCCCTGCTTACGATGTTTATTGTATGCTACATTATCATACTAGGTCCCATTGTAGGTAGTTTGGTAGATCATTTTGATCGATCTACCAAGTCTTTCGCTGATTTTATATTGAAATAGTTTTAAATAGCTTTCTACCGTGCATGCTCGCCTGCATTTTTACCTTCAATGGCATCAGAGCTAGGTTCTTCATAGTATAATAATGTTAGCATGCTTTAACATCATAGTTTTCTCTTTTAAAGTACTTAGATTGAGTGCATCACCATGGCTGTCCGGTCATAAGAGAGAAGTAGGGCTGCAAGACCCTCTCTTTTCATTCAATGGGGTCTCCTATGGCATGTAGGGGTGCCGCTTATGATTTGACTCATGAAGAAGAAAGGTAAAGAGAATGTAGATTAAAAGTATTTTAAACAAATCTGGATTGTTATGATCATAAAATAAATTTAGATGAGATATAAGAGTTTTGTTTTGATCGGCTTTGATTAAAAGTTTGGAGAAACTTTGGATTTGAAATCACTATTTTTTATCCTGTGATAGGCCTTGAGTCGACTCATGAAGGCTGGAGTGTCAACACTTGACTAGGAAGTATCGACACTTGGGCTCATGAGTCGACACATTGCCTTGAAGGTGTCGACTCATGAGCACGTGCCTGAAAACATGGCATTCTGTTTTGTTCCCATCTCAGGCCATGAGTTGACCCAAGTGTCGACACCTAGTGTCGACACTTGTCCTTGATGAGTCGACACCTATTGTCGACACTTGCCTTGATGAGTCGACACTTCACATGAGAATGTTGAAAATGGTGAATTCAAATTTTGATTCATTATAAAATTGTTTTACATTATTAATTAAAATTATTTTGATTCATTAAGGCTATTGAACTTAATTAAGAATTAAGTTACCTTGAATGACAAAGAACTCTAGGAATATGATTCAATATTTAAGTCTTTTCAATAAGTCTTAAGGGTCATGGGTTAGCTTCTATTAGGTCCTTAACTGGGTTAGACCTAAGTTTAGATGCATTGGACTAAATAGAGAACTAATCTAATCAAATGTTAAGTTAGGATTTCTTCTGTATAGATCTCTCTAATAGTTAGATTGATTAGTTTATAGATCTAAATGGACCTAATTTGTAGCTTAGTGGTTAGCCCGAGTCTTTAGACTAGTCTAATCGAGTCTGATGAACCAATTGGTGTCCAAAGTAAGTTGGTAGTTTGATCTTGGTTCTTTAGGGCTATCTCTTACCTAGCCAACTTGGTTGGTGTCTAAGGCAAGATGGTTAATGGCGGAACCCAACCATGATCTCACTTACCTGGCCAATATGGTCGATCAGAATTAATTGGATAGCTCATTGACTCGTGTTAACCCATGTCACCCAAGGTGAGTCAGTCTTGACTGATTTTAGGTGCCCATGAATTATTAGTTATGTGTAACCCTCCTTGCTAACTAATGTGATCAGTAGAAGGTTGATCCATGTCTTCTTATCTCTTCTTCTGTCACATTAAAATTAAACCCTCTAAATTATTAGGTCCATAAAAGGGTGAAGTTATGGGGATAACCAAGTCCTAGCCTTCTATTAAGTGGGATGGTAATGGATCCAATAGTTGGGTGTTCATCGACAGATCCAAAGATCGGGTGTGTGTTCATCGTCTATTAGAATGTTATTCCTAATATGATGGCTCAGTGCGACTCTCTTAACGGTGGTCAGGTGAGCCGGCCAAAGTCGGGCTTGACTATTCATTAGTTAGAAGTATTGAATTTTATCATGTTAATGGTTGGACCTAATCGAGACCTTCAATAGGAGGCCTAAAGGCCGATTGAAGTGCACCTTGGGGCAAAACCTAAATACTAGAGGTTATTTGGAGAAGTAATCAATTATAGAACCTACCTTTAGATGCGCATGGGTGGACCAGCCAAAGTCAGGCTCATGTGTTGTCTATTAGACTCTAGTACCCACTAAGAAATTAAAGTAATTCCTTGGATTGGAGGTAGAGGCTACCAGTCTGAACAAAATAGTGGGAGGGGCCTTTAGACTAAAGTCCATGTCTTTAGGTTAATAATGCATATACACTAATAAATTTTGGTTTTCCTTTCAGATGTCTTCCAACCTATCGCTCCGATCTTTTCTCAATAATGAGAAGCTCAAGGGTCCCAACTTCGATAGCTGGTATCGAAGGCTCAGGATTATCCTGGAGCATGAATGGATCCTGTATGTGATATCAGATCCGGCACCTGAAACTCCTGCTCCCAATGCTCAGGGTTTGGTCAGAGATAATTATCAGAAGTGGCTCTCTGACAGGACTACTGTTTGATGCATTATGTTGGCAGCGATAATGACGAGTTCAGTCACAAGTTCGAAGAAGCCCAACCGGAGGAAATCCTTCAAAGGTTGAAGGAGTCTTTGGCACACCAGAAGATGTTGAGAGGTACAGGATCTCCTGTGCTATCTATAATACATGGATACGTGATGATTGAGATGATCATGTATTGTATATGATCGAGATGATTGAGCCCCTTAGGAAGCTCGGATATCCCGTGCATGAATAACTTGAGAAATTTGCGATACTGAATTCCCTACCCTCTTCCTATTTAGACTTTCTTGATCATTATAGAATGAATAAGCCTGTAGTTAACTACCACGGTCTGTTGGGGTAATTGCAAACTTATAAGAAAGACCACCAACTAAACAAAGGGTGGTAAATCTAATGGGAGGATTTTGACAGGGCATCGCCCTTCAAGAAAGGGAAAAAGAAAAATAAAGGAAAAAAGGAGTAGAATGCTTCTGGACCCAGTCAGGCCAAGAGGGTGAAGGTTGATAAGAGCCAAGCGGAGTGCTTCTTTTGTAAGAAGCAGGGTCATTGGAAGAGGAACTATCCTTTTTATATGGATCAATTGACCCGAATATGTTCAAGAAGAGAAAGCAGCAAGACGATGCTAGACAAGGTATTTATATGATAACACCTTGTAGTTTCTTTATCTATGATACTACTAACTGGGTATTAGATACAGGAAGTCCAATTCATATTTGCAATTCTTTGCAGGGACTTTAAGTTAGTAGAAGATTCGAGGACAGTGAGAGATTCTTAAAGCAGAAAATGGAAGCCAAGTTCCAGTCCTGGCATTGGGAGTCCTTAAACTAGTTTTCGAGTCTTGTACAATCATTTTGAATGAGTATCATTATTGTCCGTCTTTCATCTTGAATGTCATTTCTATAGGCTAATGGCCATATATGGTTATGAACTATCAATAAAGAATGACATTTGCAAAATTATTTGGAATGGTTCTGTTATGATGAATAGATATATGAACAATGATATTTATGTACTATCACGACTTATTAGTGTTATGTATATATCTAGCAAAATCCTAGGATAGATAATGTTAGCGATGTGTACCTATGGCATTGTAGGCTATGTCATATTAACAAAAACAGGATAAACAGGTTGAAGAGCGAGGGTCTCCTCAAGTTTAGTGAAAGTGGTTCACTACCAACCTGAGTCCTTGATGTAGAATGAAAACTCTGATACCAAAATTGATGCAGAACGGAAGCTCTGATACCAAAATTGATGCAGAACGGAAGCTCTGATACCAAAAATGATGCAGAACAAAAAAACAAAGAAGCGTATGCTGAAGTAAATAAGATTTTTTTTTTTAATGCTTTGAAGTTGGCTTAAACTAAAAGAAAGTTAAACTACATTGAAAGAAAATATATAATAATTGAAGCACAATTCAAAGAAACTAGATTATCAGAGTAGTTCAGAAGTAAAGGATCGCTGGGGGTGAGAAAATCCCAGACCTAGGTTTCGCTCTGAACGTTCACAGGACAGAAATAAGAGAAGGGAAGGGTTATGTACTAGGCAGTGATCTTCACAGAGTTTGGTGGAAGGATTCTCTCGAGCAGATTGTTGGATCCTCGGTTGGATATCTTCGCAATGGATCCTCAATATGGTCCTTTGGCAGAGTTGGCTTCTCCTGAACTCAGGATCTGCAAAAGAAGAAGAACAAGTTAAGGAACCAGATACTCAAAGAAGGATTTACCAGATAAGAAGAACTTGAAAAATTGATGTTGCTGAAATTCTGATTCTCCTGGATGCTAATCTGACTTCTCTGGGATTTGCTCTATATTCGAAAGTAGCAGATCTGGACCTGGATGCTGGTGGTTGGCCTCTACTGGAAGAGAGGGGCGTGAGATGATGAGGTAGATTAGGGTTTGG
Organism: Areca catechu; assembly: GCA_021397845.1. Taxonomy (NCBI): domain Eukaryota; kingdom Viridiplantae; phylum Streptophyta; class Magnoliopsida; order Arecales; family Arecaceae; genus Areca; species Areca catechu. Next base: position 127,637,725 of record CM038052.1, on the reverse strand, counting down.
ATGATGGTGGAAGGAAGAAGATGATGGGCGGCTAGGGTTTGGAATTGAAGTGGCTAACCTAGGGTTTTGGTAGGGTTTGGAGATCTCACACCTCCTCAAGGTCCTGTGGAACCGGAATCACTCCCTCACGGAGCTCAATACTTGAATACAAGTGCGGAAGAGAGAAACACAAAGTTGCTCACAAAGAAATTGATTTCATTCATCATTAAATTCAAGAGTTACTAGAGTTGAATATATAGACATAACAAAGAAATAAAATTTCATACACTTCCCATGTGAGACTAATAGGACTAACCCACACTTTAGGCATCAAATTCTTTTCCCAAGACTCCTTCCATGAGTGGGTAGCCCAAAAACTCCAAGAAAACTTGAAATCAACTCCAAATGGCAGGTTATGGGGGTGTCTCCAAGTATCTCTCCATGAATTAAGGATTTTCCCTTCATGGTTTAGCTCTTTTAGACACCTCCTAGTCTTGCTCCAAAAGTTTAGGCTTCTCCTTCATGGCTTTGGCACTTTTGGAAACTTTGGGAACTCCTTGAATCCTCCCCCAGACATGCTCTCTTCCTTTTATAACTTGGATTTTTATGGAACATGTGGGGCACCTCCTTGATCCTCTCTTCAAGAAAAATTCTTGCCATCCTAGCTTGGGTTTATCTGGAAAGAATTGGCTCCTCCTTGGATTGAGGTATCTTGATGGATTTCTCTCCCAAGTGGTGCAAGAAAAAAAAAAGGAACTTACTTCTTGTGGTGTAGGGACCAAAGACACTGGATGGATATGTGGCACCTCCTGGACTCTGGCGTGTGGCTGGGAGTGTGGCGCCCACTTGCTTGGGCATGGGAGAAAAAATGTGGCACCCTGGACCTTGACTTGATTGAAAAAAAAGTGGCACCAACCTGGAGAAGACCTAGACCACTACTAGGACTTGTACTGAGTCAACATGACTCAACAAAATTTAAATTACAGGGAAATAAAGACTCAAGACTAAAATTGAGTTGACCAAGTCAACCCTTATTACAAAACCAGAAAACCCTAATTCTTCGAGCAAGGTCAATCAGAGATCCAGATGGAGCCCTGAAGTCTTCTTCTGAGTCTGGTGCCCGCACCAATTCTCCGGGGTGGGAGGAACTCGACCCTATCGAGTATGGATCAAGCTGGCTCTGGTATCTCTCCAAGAGGTCTGGGTCCAATTCTTGTAATTCTTCTCGGGAGATCCAAGAGTCATCAGAATCTGGCCTTCTTTGCCAGCGGACAGGTATCTTTGGTATCTTCGATTATGAGTAGAGATAACCTGATCATCCAGGATCTTTTCAATCTGCTCTTTCTCACAAGCCAGTTTGTTGGTGGACACACAGGGTCGGGATCACTCTCAATAACAGGATTAGGTTTCAAAGGTACTAGGAATCACAGCTGGCCCTATACTCTACTAAATATGTAATGTTGAAAGTAAAGCAATTGCCTAGTTCTGGAGGCAACTCGAGCACATAAGCATTGGATCCTACTCTCTTCACTACTCTAAATGGTCCAGCTCCTCTAGCATGTAACTTCTAACGGTTCCAGGAGAAAACGCTCAGGCCTTACTAATCATTACATAGTCTCTCTCAACAAAAGTTTTGACTCGCTTTGAGAATCAGCCAACTTCTTATAAGTTTCATTACTTAAAGTTATTTTGGCATGAATTTCTTTATGCAAGTCTTTACATGCTATGCAAGTGCATCAAGAGACTTGTGTGTGTGGGCTAATAGTGACATCAGATCAAGTGGTGGTGAGGCTTGTATCCATGAACAATTTCAAATGGACTCTAGCCTATAGACCTATTGATCGAAACATGAATGCAATTTCAGCCCTGGACAAAATACAAATCCAATTCCTGGTGCTCTCAAATCAAACCAAAATCTGAGCCAAAGCCTAGTAAAGGGGTCAAGAAAAACTAAACTAGATGACGACGCATTCCTAAAGAATGACTTTATTCCAAGGAACCCTAGGTCTAAACCTAACAAATTAAGGCTCTCTAGGTTTGACCTTGGGTCGGAGGAGGGCATGCAGAGCATGAAAACTTATTATGGATGCCTAGTAGGTGCCATAAGGTCTTCTAGAAGTAGGTGGCAAACCTAATAGGTTCTAAGGAGTCTTGCAACCTAGAAATCTCAGTAAAGTGTAATCCCATAGCTCTAGAAACACGAGAAGATTCAGGGAAGGGTAGGAAATAAGAATCAGAGTTTTGATGTGGCTTATAGGAAACAAGAAACATACCTTGGTTATTTAGGATGACCTTAAAATGAGGACATTGTTCTATAGGTGCACTCATCCAAACCTCATGATTTGCTCTAGGAGGGTCTACAAGTGCAAGTTCTAGGATAGGCTGGGTGCTCCTAGAAGGTGGAAGGTTATCAGGAAGGTCTTTGGAATGTTTATCTAGAAAGTCCTCTAAGCTACTGTCTTTTCTTGTTCTTGGACCTTCTCAATGGGCAATTCTTGTGAACCCTCCTTCTTCATACTTCTCTACCAGATTTGACTCAGGGGTGTTTTCTTTGGATTCCTCAATGAGTTCAGGGGTATTCTCACTTAAACTTCATTTGGTGTAATTTCCTCTTCCTGAACTTCCTCAAAAGGGTCTTCTCTTAGGGTTAGCTCCTGAATTCCTTGAGTGGCAGGGGTCCCTCAATAACCCCATTGGAAGGAGTGGTTAATTGAATTATCGAGGAGATATCCTCAAATTCTTCTTCTTCATATTCATCTATCAAACTTATGTCAGGCTCATATATTTCTTCCTCAATCTCACTGAAAGGTTCTAATCTATTCTCCTTTGATTCCTCTTTAAGTACGGCTCTGGTCGGGTCACTAATTTTGGGATGGCCATGCCTAACTCCTTCTCAGTGTTATCCTCTGGTCAAGAGGTGACACAAGTGGGAATGACAAACAAAAGTCTGGTTCATACGGGGTCGGATCAATCGAAACTTGACTCAAGGTGTAGAGGTTGGCTTTAAGTCCAAAGTACTGATTGGTTATATCTTAAAGACCACTCATCGTCTTGGGCTTCTTGGTAGGCCGGTCTAATTATTGGTCTTTTCAAGGCATAGCTTCCTATAAATGTCTGGGTGTAACCCAACCCTAAACCTCGATGTGATCTGAGCTTCGGTCTCAATGGTATTGCATTTCATGTCATACCATTGGAAGTCCTCGATATATTTAGACAAGGCCTATTACCTTGTCGTAATTGGTACCATTGGTCTAAAAGTCTTTTTCATAGGATCTACCTAGGTACCTATCTCTCAATTACTTCTCATATCTCTCCAAGTATATATTTCCTCTTTTCTTTGATAACACTCACGCTCAATAGCATAAATATGACCTAGCATGTTTGGTGAACTTGGTTTTGGCCAACCTAACTTGTCCTAATTCGATATTTAGTGCACTCAAAATACCAATCCATTTGTTCTTCCCACTTAATATATGTCTCTTGTCTTCCATCAAAAGTGGGTGCATAAGGTTCGGTGTTCCTAACGGGTCCCTTCTCTGAGTCAACCAAGTATGGGTATAGGCTCCTAGGGCTAGACTCAGGGGCAAGATCATGGTCATAGGCTCTTAGATCAAACCTCCAATGATTAGGTTCAGGATCCCTGTATAAAGGTCTCCTAGGCTCTGGGTGTGGGTGAGGTTGGGGTCTACCAAATTTTGAGTCAAGGGTCCAATTTCAGTGCCTAGGCTCCTCAAGTACCTGGGCTCGGTCTCTAAACTGGGCAACAGTATCAGTCATATCCTGACTCAATTTGGTCATACTTTCGGTAAGAGTTCTAATCATGGCCTCTAAATCAGGTGGGTTTGACCAGGTTGGTAGGGTACTCCGTTCCGGGTAGACATGATGATGCAAGCAAGCACGCCAAATGAGACTCGAACTGAATGACTACGGGCTAACTAGACTTATAGCCCAAACTAGATGCCCAATCAGAGTGGCAAGCTAGCCTGTAGTACTCAGACTCAGCCAGGCAGGTGTAAGGAGAGTGTTAGGTCCTAATTGCCAATCCTAGACACCAATCAGTGATTGGCCAGGTAGGCGGACCAGCACACAAGTCCTTCGGAATGTAGTCCCTGAATCACCGTTTAGACACTGAGTACAAAGCACACACAGAGTAAACAGGACAAATGACTAAACCCTAGGCTGGACCTGACCAGTTGGTGTTCCTAGCCCACTAGGGCAAATTAAGTCTAATAAATTTTAAAATTAGGCTTAGGATCGAATGAATGGGTGGTGGTTTTGGGCTAAGGAGAGGTATTAACTCCTCCCCTTATCTTAGATGCTCAATTGCCCTAAGATGAATTAGGAGATGATCACTCAAAAAATTGAATTGCAGAGAAACACAAAAATAGAATTGCTGTAATTTAACTCTCAGAAATTTCACAGAAACCAATAAATTACAGTAAAATTATGTAAAATAGTTTCAATTATACTGGTTCCAGTAAAATAAAAATCACACAATTTGGAGTTACTTGCAATGAGAAACAATTTCTGCAACAGGATAGTTACATACTGAAATAGAATGCTTCCCCCGTTTATAATTCCTGCTACGAAGTTGTAACCCAGCGGATCCCCTACATGCCCTAGGAACACCCATGGAATGGAAAGAGGAGGCTTGCACTCGCTTCATTCCTAGGACCGGACGTCCTGGGGAGTCTACTTCGAGCAGACAAAGTAAAAAAGAGAGACACTCAAAATATGCAAGCAAGTCAGAAAACCCTAGACAGGGCTCTGATACCAAAAATGACGCAGAACGAAAACTCTGATACCAAAATTTAGGCAGAACGGAAGCTCTGATACAAAAATGATGCAAAACAAAAAACAAAGAAGTGTATGCTAAAGTAAATTAAGATTAATTTTTTTTTTTTATATATTTTTGAAGTTGGCTTAAACTCAAAGAAAGTTAAAAATAAATTGTAAGAAGAAAACTATATATAATTGAAAGCACAATTCAAAGAAACTAGATTATCAGAGTAGTCAGAAGTAAAGGATCGCTGGGGGTTGAGAAACTCCAGACCTAGGGTTTCACTCTGAACGTTCAACATGACAGAAATAAAGAGAAGGGAAGGGTAGGTACCAGGCAGTGATCTTCACAGAGTTGGTGGAAGGACTCTCTCGAGCAGATTGTTGGATCCACGGATTCGGATATCTTCGCAATGGATCCTCCAATACTGGTCCTTTGGCAGAGTTGGCTTCTCCTGAACTCAAGATCTGGGAAAAAGAAGAGAACAAGATAACGAACCAGATACTCAAAGAAAGGATTTACTAGATAAGAAGAACTTGAAAAATGATGTTGCTGAAATCCTGATTCTCCTGGATGCTGATTGACTTCCTCTGGGATTTGCTCTGTATTCGAAGTAGCAGATCTGGACCTGGATGCTGGTGGTCGGCCTATACTTGGAAGAGAGGGGCCGTGAGATGAGAGGTAGATTAGGGTTTGGATGATTGGGAAGGAAGAAGATGATGGTGGCTAGGGTTGGAATTGAAGTGGCTAACCTAGGGTTTTGGTAGGGTTTGGAGATCTCACACCTCCTCAAGGTTCCTGTGGAACCCAGAATCACTCCCTCATGGAGCTCAACACTTGAATACAAGTGCGAAGAGAGAAACACAAAGTTGCTCACAAGAAATTGATTTCATTCATCATTAAATTCAAGAGTTACATAGAGTTGAATATATGACATACAAAGAAATAAAATTTCATACACTTCCCATGTGGGACTAATAGGACTAACCCACACTTTAGGCATCAATTCTCTTCCAAGACTCCTTCCATGAGTGGGCAGCCCAAAAAACTCAAGAAAACTTGAAATCAGCTCCAATGGCAGGTTATGGGGGTGTCTCCTAGTATCTCTCCATGAATCAAGGATTTTCCCTTCATGGTTTGGCTCTTTTGGACACCTCCTAGTCTTGCTCCATAAGTTTAGGCTTCTTCCTTTTATGGCTTTGGCACTTTTGGAAACTTTTGGAACCTCCTTGAATTCCTCCCCCAGACATGCTCTCTTCCCTTTTATAACTTGGATTTTTATAGAACATTGTGGGGCACCTCCTTGATCCTCTCTTCAAGAAAAATTCTTGCCATCCTGGCTTGGGTTTTATCTGAAAAGAAATTGGCTCCTCCTTGGATTGAGGTATCTTGATGGATTTCTCTCCCAAGTGGTGCAAGAAAAAAAAAGGAACTTACTTCTTGTGGTGTAGGGACCAAAGACACTGGATGGAGATGTGCGCCTCCTGGACTCTGGCGTGTGGCTGGGAGTGTGGCCCCACCTGCTTGGGCCTGGAGAAAAAATGTGGCACCCTGGACCTTGACTTGACTGAAAAAAAAAGTGGCACCAACCTGGAGAAGACCTAGACCACTACTAGGACTTATACTGAGTCAACATGACTCAACAAATTTAAATTGCAGGGAAATACAGACTCAAGACTAAAATTGAGTTGACCAAGTCAACCCTTATTACAAACCAAAACCCTAATTCTTCGGGCAAGGTCAATCAGAGATCCAGATGGAGCCCTGAAGTCTTCTTCTGAGTTTGGTGCCCGCACCAGTCCTGTCTTCTTGGAAAGATGACAAATCACCTTTTACTGGAAAAGGTGAACGAGCCAAAGAAATTCTAAGTCTGTACATACTGATGTATGCAGACTTATAAATATTAGTACTAGAGGTGGGAACATTTATTTCATTACATTTATAGATAACCTTTTAAGGTATGGTTATGTTTTTTTTGATGAGACATAAATCTGAATCATTTTTAATATTCAAATGATATCATAATGAAGTAGCAAAATAAACTAGAAGGTATATCAAAACCCTTCAATCAGATCAAGGCGTGAATATCTTTCTGGCGAGTTTCTGACATATCTCGAGGAGAATGGGATTCTCTCTCAGTGGACACCTCTAGGGACACCTCAGTTAAATGGGGTGTCTGAAAGGAGGAATCGAACCCTGTTAGACATGGTTCAGTCCATGATGGGCTTTGCATCTCTATGCTATCCTTTTGGGATATGCCCTGGAATCAGCCTGTTTACCTTTTGAATAGGGCTCCGAGTAAGTCCACTAGCAAAATCCATATGAAATATGGACTGGATGTAAGCCGACACTCTCACACCTTCGGGTCTGGGGTTGCTCGGCTTATGTTAAATGTTTGGAAATAGACAAACTTGGACCTAGGTCTGACCAGTCCTATTTGTTAGGTATCCAAAAGAGTCTAAGTGATGGGACTAGATGCATGCATGCAATTCCTTTTGTATATTTTATATGTGGGGTTAGGTGATTAATTCCTGAATTTCAGATCAAAATTAGTTGTAGGGAATTTTGTATGAATTTTTGAATCCAAGAATGCAGATTAGAACCTAGAAAAGTACTAAAGAAGGATTGCCAGACTGAGAAGCCTCGATTAGGGCAAGTTCTCCTACAATAATAAGACTGGAGGTAGAGGGGTGTACCTGACAATGTTTGAAGTGCCCGTTGAAATCGCAGCGAAGGGATCTCTCGTTCCTCAATGGATGCGGCCTGGAAAACCGAGCCAAAGACCCGCGGATACCTGGCTTTCTGCTCGGTGGTCCGATTGAGGCTTAGCTGGAGTCGTTGGATTCGTAGGAACTCGGGGACCTGCAAATGACTTGTCAGGGGTTAGAAAACTCAAAGGAGATCAAGAAAATAAAGGAAACAGCAAAGGGAAGAAAGTTTTTTAGGGCTGGAAGGATGGTTGGCGGCAAGAAGATGGTTGCAAACACCGGGAAGAAGAACTCTCAAAACCCCTTTATGCACATAGCAGGGTAATCACACAAAGCAATTAAAGAACTCAGGTTTATTCATATATCAAAATCTCTCTCATACAAGAGGCTAGGGTCCTTTAAATAGACCCTTAACCTTGGGCTCCAAGTAAGGGCACATAAGTCTTTACATAAGAATCATTTTCCCTCTCAAACCCTAGCTAGAAAATAAGGAAACATTAGGTAGAAAAAATCCCTAAAAATTCTCTTGACTTGGCCAACACTCCAAGGATGCCTAGGGGGGCATGTTGGGCTTCTAGAGCAGCAAGAGGCCGGCCCAAAGGGCTCGGCGCATGGGTTTGGGCCTTTGGAAGCTGGGGTGGCCTGGTAGCTAGGTAGTAGGAATATTCCCTGGTATCTTGCTTCTTAGGGGCTTGGGCTTGGCGCCTGGGCTTGATTTCTTTGGGCTAGGATGCAGATGGACCTCTAAAATCATGGATGCCTTGGTATATGAATATATTTTGGCATCTGGAAGGGAATCTGGGCATCTGCAAGGAATCAGGGTTTTTTGAATTTTCCTACTGGGGTCTTCAAATCTTCAAGCTGGGTGGACTTGGGCTATACTTCCATGTCTTCATCTGGTTGGACTTGGTCTTCACTTGTATGATGTGGTCTTGAGTCTTCATATGGTTGAATAGGACTCAAAAAATAAAATTAGCTCGACATGAGCTGACTAACACTGGACTGAACTAGCTCAACATGAGCTGACTAGTACAGAACTGAAACTCAAAGACTCAAATACAACTAAAATGGACTCAGATGGGCTAAGCCCTTATTACTATGGACTCATAATTATTGATTATTCATAGAGGGTTGAAAAGACTCTGTCTTAATCTGGTGCCTCCGGTGTCCCCCCCAATTCTCCCGGGATGGGAGGAACTCGACCCTGTCGAGTGAAGATCAGAGTGGCTCACATATCTCTCAAGAAGGTCTGGGTTGAGGCATTGTAAGTCCTCTCGAGAAATTCACGAATCGTCCGACTCTAGCTGGCCTTGCCATCGGACCAGAAAGCGTTGATAGTCACGGCCCCGGGTCGTGATGGCTTGATCATCCAGGATACGCTCGATCCTTTCTCCTCTCTCAGGCCAATTTGTTAGTGGACACTCTAGGTTAGGGTCACTCACAATGAAAAGGAATAGGTCCAAAGGCCTCACTAGGTATCGCTGTCGGTTCCCTATACTCAACCAGGTCTATAACATTGAAGGTAGAACTAATGCCCAAATCCGAAGGCAAGTCTAACACCTAGCATTTGATCCAACCTTCTCTATCACTTTAAAAGGTCCGGCTCTACGAGCATGAAGCTTCTTTTAGGCCTAAGCCTAACCAAGATAGAATCTACTACATCAAATTCTTTGATCCATCTTCGGGAATTAGCCAGTTTGTTTAAAATTAGTGTAGGTGGTGAACATGCTGGGCACATGCAGACTCCTAACAAATGATTCAAAGGACTCATACTAACACCTAACAGACTTGACTATGCATTCCTATAGAAGGAAATTTTATTGAACTCTTTGGATCTAACCTAAGAGATTATAGGTTCCCTTTGGTTTGATCATAGCTTGACATGCACATGAAATTTACAGTGAACTCCTAGCAAATTCCAAAGAGTGTGCCAGAAGTAAGATGCAAACCTAACATGCATGTGAATGCTGCAGTATGCTAATCTCAGTTAAATGCAATCTAATAATCCTAGAAAAAGGAGGTATCAGGAATGGTAGAAAATAGGAAGTGGGTTCAGAATTAGTTTGGTAGGGTAGGGAAAAAGGTTCAAGGTTAGTTGGATAAGTTTCGATATAAGAAGGCATGTCAGGGACTACCTAGACTAATGAGGCTAACCTTATGAGGTTGCGGTATATCTATGGGGTTTGCATAATGGAAGGATGGTTTACTAATCTCAGGGAAGAGGTCCTTAATGGGAACTATAGGAGGAGGCTCATCCTGAGGGTACTGATTCAAAGAGATCATGTCCTTAATAAATTCTTCAGGTTCTTGTATTTTAGGACTAGACTCTATAATTTGGCTCTCCTCTATGGTTTCCTCAGGTAAGGCTCTAGTAGCAGTACCTAGGTTCTCTTCCTCTATTTGTTCTTCCACTATAGCTTTAGGTTGGATGTGGTCAAGGTCACTAGCTCTGGGTTGGTTTCTACTTGGGTATCTACTGGGTCAGCTAATTCGATGTCTACTAAAGGTGTCTCATCTTCTCCCTCATACTCATCACTAGGCTCACATCAGCTTCATACACTTTCGCGTTAATGTAAGCCTTGTGAATCTCAGGAATGGTTGGAGAAGGTCGGCTAGCATGAATTTGGTTAGGTTCTGGTCTCTGATTATGGGTACTACTCCTAGTAGGTTTAGGTTGTATAAGGGGTAGTGGCTCACTACTGGGTTCATATTTAGGGATACTAATCCTATGGGGTTCAAGTTGACTAGGGGAGCATGACTAGTACTAGGCTGATACTTAGGGGTATGGGTTATCTGGGCTCATAGGACAAGGGTGTAGATCTATGGGTCATGGGATTATAGGATCTGGGGTCATAGGATTTTGGGTCAGCTCTATGGTCAGGTTCTAAGGATGGATCATGGTATGGGGTCCTTCTAAGGTTGGGCTCCCTATATGGGTCAGATATTGGGTTCTCCTAGGGTTGGACTCCCTATATGGGTCAGAATATTGGGTTCTCCTAGGTTGGACTCCCTATAGGGTCGAATATTGGGTTCTCCTAGGGTTGGACTCCCTATATGGGTCAGAATATTGGGTGTTGGGTCTACTAGGTTCAGTATCATAGTATGGGTCAGGCTGAGGGGCTCTCCTAGGTTTAACCTCTCGGTATGGATCAGGGTTTGGGGTCCTCCTAGGTTGAGGATTGTAGTACGGGTCAGGATAAGGGCTCTCCTAGGTTCGACCTCATGGTATAGATCAGGTTTTGGGGTCCTCCTAGGTTGAGGGGACTCAAGATCTGGCTCAGACTGTGACCCATAGGTTTTTCCTGGGGTCCCTACCCAGACTTCTAACTGATCAAACCTATTGACAAGATGGTCAATTCTATCATTGGTTTGAATACCAGACTGAGTTAACTGGGTCATCTAGGTAGTCATCTGGGTAGCCATCTGGGCCATTTGATCAGCTAGGGCTTTCATTTGGGCTTGCAAATTTTCCATGGGTTCAGACATTTGTGAAGGAGGTGGGTGATATGAAACTCCTGATCTAGTGCTCATGCAAGACTCGATCAGACCGACTACAGCTGACTAGACCTAGAGTCTAAACTAAGGGCTCAATCAGGTGGCAAACTAGCTATAGTAACCCTGTACTTAGCAAGGCAGGTGTAAGGGGAGTGTTAGGTCCCTGATTGCCAATCCTAGACACCAATCAGAGATTGGCCAGGTAGGCGGACCAACACACAAGCCTTCGGGATTGAATCCCTAAACCCCATTCTAGACACTGAGCATAAGGCACACACAGGTTTTCTTGACACAATGATCTGACACGTAGCCCGGACTCGACCAGTTGGTGTCCCTAGCCCACTAGGGCAAATTAAGTCTAGTTTATTTTAGGTTAAGGCTTGTGATCGAATGCAAGGGATGTGGTTTTGGGCTAGAGGGTGATCAAATCCTCCCCCCTCTGATATAGCAAGAGTGAGTGCCCTTAAAAGTAAATTATGCAATGATGGCAGGCAGATGAGGATGCAAATTAGGGTTTAGATGTTTTTAGTATTTTTGGAGAATATGTATTTTTTTTTTGGTATTTTTTTAAATATAAGAAAACTTGCAAATAATGGTCTAATATGCGGAAATATACTAAAATTAAAAGATATGCAAAAGATGCTAAACAAAACCCTAAAACTTCCAAACTTGTCTTGCTGAAAAATAGAGCCAAAAATTTGTAGGATGTATTTCAGCTTGCAGAAAATTCACAAGCCATAATAAAATCTGCAGAAATTCTTAAATTACTGTGAATTATGGTAAATCCAACAAAATAGATTTTAGAATCTTTGGAGTTTTTATCAGGGAGAAATAATTAAAATAAATAGTATATACGGACTAAAAAATTGCAAAATTAAGCCCTATCTAAGCTCTGATACCAAATGATGGGGGAAATATGCTTGCAATTCCTTTTGTATGTTTTATATGTGGGGTTAGGTGATTAATTCTTGAATTTTCATATCAAATTAGTTGTAGGGTTTTGTATGAATTTTTGAAGCCAAGCATGCAGATTAGAACCTAGAAAAGTACTAAGAAGGATCGTCGAGGCTGAGAACCTCGGTTAGGCAAGTTCCCTACAACAATAAGACTGGAGGTAGAGGGGGTGTACCTGACAATGTCTGAAGTGCCCGGTGAAGATCGCAGTGAAGGGATCTCTCGTTCCTCGATGGATGCGGCCTAGAAAATCGAGCCAAAGACCTGCGGATACCCGGCTTTCTGCTCGATGGTTTGATTGAGGCTTGGCTGGAGTCGTTGGATTCGTAGGAACTCGGGGACCTGCAAACAACTTGTCAGGGTTAGAAAACTCAAAGGATATCAAGAAAATAAAGAAAATAGCAAAAGTGAAGAAAGTTTTAAGGGGCTGGAAGATGGTTTGGCGGCAAGAAGATGGTTGCAAACACCGGGAAGAAGAACTCTCAACCCTTTATGCCACAGCAGGGTAATCACACAAAGCAATTAAAGAACTCAAGGTTTATTTCATATATCAAATCTCTCTTCATACAGAGGCTAGGGTCCTTTAAATAGACCCTTAACCTTGGGCTCCAAGTAAGGGCACATAAGTCTTTACATAAGAATCCTTTCCCTCTCAAACCCTAGCTAGAAAATAAGGAACATTAGGTAGAAAAAATCCCTAAAAATTCTCTTGACTTGGCCAACACTCTAAGGATTCCTAGGAGGGCGTGTTGGGCTTCTAGGAGCAGCAAGAGGCCGGCCCAAGGGGCTCGGGCGCATGGGTTTGGGCCTCTAGAAGCTGGGGTGGCCTGGTAGCCAGGTAGCAGGAATATTCCTTGGTATCTTGCTTCTTAGGGGCTTGGGCTTGGCGCCTGGGCTTGATTTCTTTGGGCTAGGATGCAGATGGACCTCTAAAATCATGGATGCCTTGGTATATGAATATATTTTGGCATATGGAAGGAAATCTGGGCATCTGCAAGGAATCAGGTTTTTCTGAATTTTTCTCCTGGGGTCTTAAATCTTCAAGCTGGGTTGGACTTGGGCTATACTTCCATGTCTTCAATCTGGTTGGACTTGGTCTTCACTGTTATGATATGGACTTGAGTCTTCAATATGGTTGAATAAGACTCAAAAATAAAATTAGCTCGACATGAGCTGACTAACACTGGACTGAACTAGCTCAACATGAGCTGACTAGTACAGACTGAACTCAAAAGACTCAAATAATAACTAAAATTGACTCAGATGGGCTAAGCCCTTATTACAGATGGACTCATAAATTATTGATCAATTCATAGAGGGTTGAAAAGCCTCTGTCTTATTCTGGTGCCTCCGGTGTCCCCACACTAAGGGATATTACTTCTACTTGGCTAAGGAACAAAAGTTGTTCGTCAGTCTTGGGGCTATCTTTTGAAAAGAAGTTTCTTGGTGAAGGAACTGTAGCCGCTAGATTGAACTTAGTGAAGTTCAAAAAGTAGAAAAATCGACATACTTAAGGAACAACATAGAACCGGTTGTGATTAGATCACACCTAGAGCCCATACAGGAACCATTAAGAAGATCCGGTAGGGTACCTAATCGACCGTACATATACTATATTCTTGGTCTGGGGATGTTATCCCATTGAACTCGATGAGAACAATGAGGATTCGATCACCTATATGATGCGATGTAGAGGTTTGACTCTAAAAAATGGCTAGGAGCCATGAAATCTAAAATGGAATCCTGGAAATCAACAATATATGGACATTGGTTGATCCTGAGGCGATAAATCAATTGGGTGCAAATGAATCTTCAAAAGAAAGAGGGCCGTAGACGGGTGGGTAGAGACATATAAAGATCGTCTGGTTACCAAGTGGTATCATTAACATTATGGTATTGACTATGATAAGACATTCTCTCCTGTGGTAATGCTTAAATTCATTTGGATCATGCTTGCTTTAGCGACCACTTTGACTAAGAAATTTGGCAAATGGATGTCCAAACAGCTTTCCTGAATGATGAGCTGCAAGAGGAGGTGTATGTGATACAACCTGAAGGGTTCATATCCATAGATGAGTCAAAGGGTGCAGCTTCAAAGATCCATCTATGGACTGAAGCAAGCATCACGGAGTTGGAATATGCGATTTGATTAGTGTATCAAGTCGTGTGGCTTCGTTAGGAATGGAGAAGAACCTTGCATTTACAAATAGGTTAATGGTTCTATGATTGTGTTCCTTGTGTTGTATGTGGATGACATTCTCTTAATCAAAAATGACATCCCAGCACTACAAGGAATAAAGGTCTGGTTGTCATCTCAGTTCTCTATGAAGGACTTGGGTGAAGCCTCTTACATACTGGGTATGAAGATCAATAGAGATAGATCTAAGAGGCTTCTAGGACTGCCCTAGTCTATGTACATCGACACTGTGCTAAAGTGATTCAGCATAGAAAATTCCAAGAAAGACTATCTCCTGATAGGCACTAGAATTGCTCTCTCCAAAAGGTAATATATGACAACTCCTAAGGAGAGAGCGCATATGAGTAGAATCCCGTATGCTTCGGCAGTGGGTTCTATCGTATGCCATGACAAGTACTAGACCAGACGTGGCATACTCACTAGGTGTAGTGAGCAGATACCAGTTTGACTTAGGTGAAGCTCATTGGAAAGTGGTAAAGACCATCCTTAAGTATTTGCAAAATAATAGGGACCAATAGTTGATTTATGAAGAACATGACTTAAAATTGTAGAGTATACTGACTCTAGTTTCAGTCAGATAGAGATGATAGCAAGAGTTTGTCAGGATTTATCTTTACCCTAAATGAAGGAGCGATCTACTGGAAAAGTCCCATGCAGCCTACTATGGTGGACTCAGTATGCGAAGCAGAATACATTGTAGCATCGGATGCAGCAAAGGAAGCAGTGTGGTTGCAAAAGTTTCTTGGCAAGCTGGGAGTGGCACCTTCCCTGGATGGTCCTATTCCGGTATACTATGACAACACTGGAGCCATTGCTCAAGCCAAAGAGCCGAAGTCTCATCACTACATAAAACACATTCTACGATGCTATCACTTGTACGAGAGATCGTGGAACGATGAGACATGACCTTCAGAAGATAGATGGAAGGAGAACCTGGTTGACCCCTTGACTAATACCATCGAAGTTCAAGTGTTCAACAGTTGTAAATGAAAAATTAGAATAAGATTCTGTACCGATTGGCTTTAGTCCAAGTGGGAGTCATTGGGAATGTCTCAAAGCCAATCACCTAGGCTGTAAACGGTTGTGCTATTTTATAATTGGATATGAATTTTTAATAATAAAAGTTATTCTTTTGGCTGTTCATCACATGTACATTTTTCTGAAAAAAACTCTTGTGTAATGGAGTCCTTAGAACTACATTATATTGATATAGAGAGGATATATCAAGTATTTCCTAAACTGGTTCACAACAAAGGATAAATTGTTATAGGATGATGATGTATCAAGTATAGGTTGTTGTATATCATATAGTTGGTTATCCTCTTGACCAAAGAGTATGGTGACACTGACGTGACATACAAGTGAAATGTGTGACATCTCATTGAACGTGACTATCTACGGAGCTCCTTTTTGCCAAAAGGTTGCTCACAAAGGGACAGGGATATATGTGTCCCTCAGACCTAAGGTCACCATGGTAGCTTGCAAGTAACTCATATACTTTGGTGTCGGATTACTTGGATTTCTAATCCAGTGATGAAAAATTTATGGATACAGTCAAGTACTTGTGGAGCTATAGTGGATCAAGCTGGAGTTTATCTCTCTAAATAGTTTGGAGTGAATGATTCACTGTGTCTCAATTTAGAACAACCTTGGCCAGGGTAGTTCTTGTGAGGAGTCATAGAACTTATAAAGTTGAGACATTATCTGGATGAACCAAATTAGGGTAGGCAATCAAATCTAGGTCATCCCGAGCATTATTATGGGTCAAAGGGATGAATTATGTGGTAACCATATGCCAGAGGTTCCAAAAAATTGCTTTGCAAGCTTTGACCTATCTGGACATCGGGTGTCATTGCTAGATGAGGACTTTGACTGGTACTGAAAGTGATACAGTGCTGCTAGCTTAGTGTTCGAACCTATGGATCACACACCATAGGGGTTTCTATCTGATCTAAAGGCTGATCGATGATTGAGAATCATTTGCCATCACTGGAGGTCAATGTGATTGACCATGTTCCAAGTATCGCACTTGGCTATGATGAGCAAAAATTTTGGGAAGATTTTTTGGGATGGTTTGACTTTGAAATTTGAATTAAAATCAAAATTTGGCTCTGGTTTGGCTCCAAGCTTTTATGGAATAATGGTCATTCTTGCAATTTAAGTTTGGAACCTATTTGGTATAGCCCTCAACCTTCTCCCCCAATCACTCCTTCCTCATTCTCCCTCTTATGGCTGCCTCCATAAATAAGAGTGTTTTAGGGTTGCCAAGTAGGATGAAATTGTTTTTCCCATTTAGAGTTTTTCTTGCTACTAAGATTCTGATAGAAAAGAGAAAAGAATCCTAGAAGCTAGCACTCCAAGGAAGTTGATCAGAGTCGAGCCCTGGTGTGAACTACTGTAGAGGCCAGACATGTGGTGGCTCGAGGGCTTTTTCCACAACATCCTTCAACGGTAGAAGTACAGTAAGGTGTTCTTTATATCTTTGGTTCTGTTCCTATTTATGATGTTTATGGCATGCTAGATATCATACTAGGGTCTATTGCATGTAGTTTGTTCGATCATTTTAATCGATCTACCAAGTCTTCCACTGATTTTATTTTAAAATAGTTTTAAAATATCTTTCTGCCATGCATGCTTGCCTGCATTTTTCACCTTCATCAAGTATGTTAAAGTTTTCCCTAGAAAAAAAAGATAAAGGAGTTAGTCTTGCCTTATAGCTTTGCTTGAACTCTTACTGAGTAACCAGGCCTCTTCGCCTTAGTAAGCATTATGGTCGTGTCAAAAGAGAGGGAATACTAACACTTAAGAGGCTAGGACATGGTGCTATATCTGCAAAAAAAAAAGAGAAGAAAGAAGAAGAGAGGGGAAAACCAGCTAGCAAAAAGGTACTTCACTAAACCCTAGAAGTTAGAGGATTCAAAGAGTGAGGTGAAAAGTTGACAAAAGAAGAACTCTAGAAATCTTTATGGGCTCTACTCGACCACTAATGAGTTGAATTAATAATCCGATAAAGTATGTAAGTAGTGGTCTGGCCAAGTATCATCTATCTTTAGGGCTGCCTATGTTAACTTCCAATTCAAGGACGGGTTGATATACATGGCTAACGTATCTACTTTACTCAATAACGAGTAAGGTTCATGTTGGGAGATGTGATACAACATTAATAAAATAAAGTATAATTAATAGCTATTTATTTATTTATTTAGAATTAATATTTTATATATCATTTGTAGGAAAGAACATTGTCAACGTGAATAGCTCAATTTATGGGTCAACAAAACAAGTTTGAAGCGAATAGGATATGAAATGAGCCCAAATCAATTTTTAAAAAATTAAGGAATTACACGAAGTTTAAAGTAGCCGGTCCATCATGGATCGGCCGCTTGGTCCACAGAATGCCTGCTGGTCCATGAGAAACCATTTTGTTAGTCCATGGTGTAGAACCATGGACTGTGGTGTGATTTCAGCCATTTCTTCATCATCGACACCGCCCTACTCCAGAGCTTATCACTGGCCCCATCTTTTCCATCCCATTGTGGCCCCATGAAGCTGGGAAATCCATGGCCATTAGAAGAGCTCCTGAATAAAAATCTTGAAGAAGGCACTGCTAGCTCCGATGATGCTCCCACCGATGGAAGCGAACGACAAACTAGCAACTCCGACAAAGCCCCTGGGCATGAGTATAGCATCGACAAGGGACCTTGGAAGAACTCCAACGAAGATGGTGATGGTCCTAGCAACTCCGGTGAAGCTCCATGGTGGGTCCTGGCAGATTGCAGTGGGGCAAGGAAACTCCGACGAGGCTCTAGCATGGTTCTCAGTGGTGGCAGCTACAGTCCTAGGGCATTGGTGGTAGTGTTGGATGATGGATCTTAGACTAAACCCATCAGGAAGGAAAAGGCACACATAGATCTCAGAGCAATCAGTGGAAGAAACTACATGGATCTTAGAGAACCAATGGTCTACATTGATTTCACATGATTTTTGACCCTTTGATCTAGATCCAAGAGCTGGGAAGAAGTTGACCAGTCAACAGGACCAAGAGATAGAAGCCTAACACTACTGGGACTGGGCATATTCATATCTAACCGTTGAGTCCAATAAAAGTGAATCCTAGCCACTCCTTTGGTTCTTTAGTTTAGTCCTACATCGAAAATTCATGAAAATCTCTCCCTTATTAAACCCTATAAAAAGGCTCCTATGCCTCTACTTGGAAGCAACTCCTCGGAGTCCCTTAGAGCCTTTGTATAGGAGACAGAAGGGGATCAACTTAGAAGTGGGTCAGTGTAGAAGTGCAGGCGGGAAGAGCAGGTTCTTGATCTTTTATTTTTCTTATTCTGCAATAAAAGAGTATGTCTTTCTTTCTATATGTATTTATTCTCTTTATTTGCCTTTTATTATGCTTTACTATTAGATTGAGGTTAGGGACAACTCTTGCTTTCCAGAGATGCACCGTGATCTGTTATGGATACGGGGCATGCCAAGGAAAGAAGAATTGGATACCTAGTGCCTCCCAAAGATATGCCATGATCTGCTACGGGTACGGGGCATGCTAAGGAAAGACAAGTAAATCCCTAAAATCAATTACATTTTAGTTATAAAAGAAATATAATTTAGCATTGCACAATCACACTTCCTCTCCTGAAATACTCCCTCTCACTTGCTTTACCCTTAAAAGTAGTTTATCTCTTGTTTAATTTTACTCAACAACAACTACTTTTATTTTTAAATCATAACTTAGCCCTAAGGTCCCTAAGGATATGATCCTGACTCACCCTAGCTATAGAGTTGAGTTGGTGAATTATTTTTGATTGCCTATGATAGCGATCAATCTTTAACTGGTTTGGAGTAACATTGGGTAGCTTGGACTTGTTCTTGGATAAATGGTGGTAACTGTGCAACCGTAGGACATTCATTCTCATGATGGGTTGGGCTCGCATAGATAGAATAGATCTCTTGATGATTAGAAGGTGATGGGTATTGTGTAGGAGACTGTTGACTGAGAGCTAGGACTTGATCTATTTTATGGGCAAGGAGGTCGATTGTATCTAATCTCTAGGCTATCTGGTTCAAGTCGACATTAGGAGTAGGATTTGACTATTTAATTTCATAGACTCTTGCCAACTTTTGATAAGGGATTGATCTTTCATAGGAATATAATGAAGGATGGTTGATTGAATTTTACTTAGAGTCTCATATAGGGCATAAGCTTCATCCTCACTCTTACTCATGAATGCACCTTCACAAGATGCATCCACCATCTATCTATACTAATCTCCTAGACCCTATAAAAGGCTTGGACAATTTGCCACTTAGATAGACCATGGTGTGGACATTTTCGAAGAAGTTCCTTAAGTCTTTCCCATGATTCATGAATTAGTTCTCCTAGGAGTTAAGAAAATCTAGTGATAGCTTGCCTCTTGGTATTGGTCATACCTATGGGATAGAATTTCTTATGAAATTCATGTTGCATCTCATTCCAAGTTTGGATTGGTCTCCCTACTATGCTAAGTTAGTACTTGGCTTTATCCTTAAGTGAGAAGGGGAATAGGGTCAATCTAAGTGCATCAGTGGTAAAATCTTGGATCCTCACTATATAGCAAATTTCTAAAAATTCATCTAAATGTTTGTAAGGGTCTTCATTGGTGTTCCCATAGAAAGATGGCAGCATCTGGATGGTGGTGGACTTGATCTCATAGTTTCTAGCAGGTATATCAGGTTGGTGGATACAAGTTGATGGATTATATGTAGTAGGAATGAAGTACTCTTTCATTTGCCTAGGTGGTTCTTTAGAATTTTTAGCCATCTGATTATCTGGTTAGATGTGGATCAGCCGTTCAATTTCAATGTTAGGTTCGACCAGGTCAGGAAATAAAGATCTCCTACCGTTCCGTACCAGTGTAACCCTAATATGTAACACAAAATATTTTTTAAAAGTTTTTTTTTTAAAAAATAGAAGAGTATGAAGGAGGTCTAAGGAGAAAACCCTAAGAGTCCTTAATCTAAGAGGATAGAGAAGAGTTAGTTTTTTTTTGTTATTTTTCAAACACTTGTCACATAGATTCCTATCCTAGGTTTCTCTAATTCTAGACAGCTCCTAACTTCCAAGGCAGCCTTGGAGCCCTCCAAGTCAAAAACTAACTAATCAGCTAGCCAGGTAAGGGTAAGATTGGTGGGGGTTCCTTCGTTGCTTTCCTTAGACACCAATTAAAATTGGCCAGGTCAGACAATGGAACCAATTAAAAACCACATTTCTTTAAGGCTACATCATCCTTGAAACCTTTTCCTAGACACTAGCTAATCAGCTAATCCTGATCCGGTTCAACTCTTTCAGGTATCCTGTCCTATTGAGCTTGAGTTCCTTAGGGGCTAACGTCTAATTAATTTTAATTAGTAGGCTTAGGTATGTTGAATGCGGGGTGGTGGTTTGTGGGCTAAGGAAGGGTGATTAAATCTCCACCTTATCTTGTTTATGGGTTAATACCCTTGAGATAGTTTATGGAAGTATGAAATGCAGAACAGGGAAGTGTTCCAAAACAGTAGTAGGCTTTTAAGTTTTAGGTAGTTACTCTATTTTAGTTAAGTATTATTTGGTTTTTTTGTTTTCTTTTTATGTTGTGGTAATTCAAGAAAGAGAAATAAAAGGTATGTTTTAATCTTGGTTAATTAAGTGTGAGAGAAAAAGACTAAAATTAGGTAATCAAATAAAGCAAGTAGATATCCTGAATTAAAGTAGAAAATCTAATCTAATATTTAAAGTAGTAATTTGAAAGGTCAATGATTTTTCCCCTTTTTTTTGGGTTCACTTAAGAGATTTTTTTTTCTTTTTTGGATTAGTTTAAAAAGAAGGAAACTAATTAAGAGAAACTATTTTTTTTCTTTTATGTTAATTCCAGAAAGGGAGGGAGCAATAATAGAGAAGGAAATAAATCTAAAGAGAAAATTTTTTGGTTAATATAGAAAAAAATGATTAAAAGTAACTAATGAAAAAGGAAATTAGTTTAAGGTTAGGGTTGACCACACCAGAATGGTAGATAACTTTTTTCTCCCCTTTTTTTATTTTTCTTCCTTTTTAATCTACAAAAAAAAAGAAAAATTAGTAAATTAAATTTATAAAAAAGTTTAAAGAGATAAAAAATATTTTATTCGTGCCTTTCCCGGCAACGGTGCCAAAAACTTGATAAACCACGATGTTGTTATTAAGACACCGTTGCTATCAATTTAATTAACCGACTTGGAAAGAAAAGTAAAAGCACGAGTGAGTCAGGTCGAATCAATAGAGAAGGCAGCATGTAAAGAAATTGAAATATTTGATTTTAAGAAAATTAGGAGATCAAAATTGGATAAATATATATTAAAGTATGGAACAAAAGAAAATATGTGGTACTAGGATCTAATATTTAGATCCTAGCATCTACTTGCAATGAAGATAAAGGACACAAATTTAAGTGTGCAAGAAAATAAACTTTTTATTAATTGAACTAGGATCCTATTACAAGAAAGTAAAAGGTATGCTTGAATGAAAGTAAAAGCAACTAAAAAGAAAGTTGTAACAAAGATTGGAAGGAGGTCGGCACAACTTCATCGAGAAGATGATCGATGAACTCCCTTCTTCCTTCGTACTCCTCAAAGCAAACTAGGCCTCGTTGCTTCTTCTCTGGTTCTTGATCTTACAGATGATGTCGGCTTGAAGATGGCATAGGGACAGCACTCCTCTCCAAATTACCCTACTTTTAGAGATCAACCCATAGCTTAAGTATTACCCTCTACCCTGTACCATGCTCTCTCTAGTATGATTTCTTCTTAGCATAGGGGTCCTTTAAATAGATCTTGGCTAGGGCTTCCTCTCGATACAATTTGGACTCAATCGGATTTCAGATTGATAACATATTATGAGAAGAAATCTGGACCATCCGATGTATGGCCTGATAAGATGATTGACTCTAACCTTTCTTCTCTAGCAGCAGATCCGATCTGGACTGTTGCTAGATCGAATCCCGAATCCATGGGGCTCCTCCTGTGGTTGGGACTCGACTTCTTTCCTGATTCAACATGGCGGTGGTGGAGTGGCGACCGACATGGAGCGGTAAACAGCATAGAAAAATGGAGGCGAACAAAAAAATGGCTATGGTAGCATGAGGTAGAACAGAGAGTGGGGGCTATGGATGGTGGCAGCGACCTAGATTGGGCTGAGAGGGGCGGTGGTGCAGAGCAGTCTGTTTCATGGCAGAAAGAAGGAGAGGTGGAGAAACTGTGGGTGACGGTAGCCAGCGATGACTTTTGGTGCTTCTTGATGAAGGAGGTGGCACCGATGGAAGAGGTGGTGGCTTGGGGTGGTAGGGGAAGCAGCGATGACTTCTCTAGAGGTTATCGATGAAAAAATCCTCCACGGTCCATGACATAGAGCCATGGACCACGAGCAATGGAACCTGTGGACCAAGCAATCCTCTGTAGACTAGGAGGTCGTTCCATGGTGGACCGGCTACTCCAAAAATTATGCAACTTCTTTATAATATTAAAATGCAATTCTGGGCCCGTCTAAACTCTGATTTAAATGTTGTCTGCACTATTGGACTTCAAAAATCAAGCTCTTTGCAATGACAATCTTTTTTTCTTCAAATGATATATAAAAGTATCAATTTAATATAATTAAAGATAATTTAATTATTAAATTAATACTTTTGTATTCGTATATGATATAATTATCAGCTTTCATAAGATATTCTCATAATGGATCAATTTAGTGAACTCATACCCTGATGAGCACCCACATCCTTGTATTAGTGTCCCTACACAAGTGGTCATGAGACCAACTACTCTCTTCATCGAGCATACATAGGATCTCTCTAGAAACATCAATCCTTGACTTGATGATACTATGACTAGGAATATTTAGATTAACGTTTATAAGATCTTAGGTCTCACTATTATTAACTCCATCATAATCCTAAAATCATTGTCCTAATTTGTGAGGTTTATCATAATCTTAAAACAACAAAATATAAGACAACATATAAGGAAATAAAATCCTTTTATTAATATCATACTTGAGTCGGGAGAATTTTTACAGATAAGCTCTTATTTTATAAGAAATATGATTGGCTTTTAGAGCACTATCTTTCAATCTCCCACTTGTACTAAAGCCGACCGCCCTTGTATTTAATTCTCATACAGTGTAAATGGCGATCAAATTGCTGTTGAGGAAGGGCCTTAATGAATGGGTCTGCTATGTTATTCTTTGTATTTACTTATTCTAAAATCATATCTTATCTTTCAATGATTTTATGAATGAGGAAAGTATCTTAGGATGTGGTTGGATTTTAGATGAGATATTGGTTCCTTAATTTGTACAATAGCTCTAGTGTTATCATAATAAAGTGGCACTGGCTGTTGTATTATAGGAATTACATCCAATTTCGAGATGAACTTTTCATCCAGATAGCTTCCTTAGCGGCTTCACTAGTAGCTATATTTGCCTTAGTAATTGAGTCAGCTATAGTTTGTTGCTTGGTACTTTTCCAACTCACTGTACCTCCACATAGAGTAAAGACATATCCTGATATAGATTTACTATTATCTAGATCTGATTGATAACTAGAATCAGTATAGCCTTCTAGTTTTAAATCTAATCCTTCATATATTAGAAAAACATCTTTAGTCCTTCTAAGGTACTTAAGAATATTTTTCACAGCTTTCCAATGATCCTCCCCTGGATCAACCTGGAATTTACTTGCTATGCCTAAGGCATAAGCAACATCAAGCCTGGTATATAACATGGCATACATGATTGATCCTACAGTCGAAGCATAAGAAATCTTACTCATCCTTTGTCTCTCTTCAAGTGTCTTAGAAGATATTGTCTTAGAAAGATGTATTCCTTAACTCATGGGCAAGTAACCCCTTTTACTTCCCTCCATATTGAACCTTGTCAATGCTAAGTCAATGTACTTGGATTAAGATAAGCCAAGCATCTTCTTAGATCTATCTTTATAGATATTTATACCTAGTATATAGGATGCGTCTTCCAAATCCTTCATGAAAAACTGTTTAGATGGCCAAGCTTTGATCGATTGCAATATTGGAATATCATTTCCAATGTAAGTATGTCATCAACATACAATATTAAGAAGACAATGGCACTGTCATTTGTCTTCTTATACATACATGGTTCATCAACATTTTTGATGAAACCAAATTCCTTAATTATTTCATCAAATTGAATGTTCCAACTACTCAATACTTGCTTTAATCCATAAATAGATTTTTTAAGCTTGCATACTTGGTTTGGTCTCCCACTCAAGACAAACCCTTCTAGCTATGACATATAACTTCTTCCTCAAGATACCCATTGAGCAAGGCAGTCTTTACATTCATTTGCCATATTTCATAATCATAATATGTATCTATAGCAAGCAAACTTCTAATGGACTTGAGCATAGCTACTAGTGAAAATGTTTCATCATAGTCAATTCCATGTTTTTGTTTAAAACCTTTTGCCACTAGCCTAGCCTTGTAGGTTTCTACTTGGCCATTTGCTCCATGTTGGGCTACCTAGGCTAGGCACAGCGGAAGACTGGGTTTCAAAATTTCATATTTGAATCCCTGACCAGCCGAAACCCTAAACCCTAGGACCACTTGATCATGACAACTAATAAATATGATCTTTAGGGTTATAGAGAAATACCTGGAGTGCTATATCCTTTATTTTCACTTGGCACACAAGTGCATGCCCTCCAGAGGTGATCCACACAGGAATTAGACCAAGGAAGTACACCTATACAAGTTGCTTGTTTGCTTGGGACTCTTCTGGCAGCCTTTCAAACTTTCCTCCTTTGCTGGATCCCCTACCCTCCTATAGGGCTCTCAGAGAGCACTCTAAATCCACTCTCAGTTCCCTAATACTCCTATTTTTCTCCCTAGGCTCTTATTTTAATTAGACTAGCCTTGTCTAGGAAGAAAAAGTTGTGTCTTAAAGAGACAAACTTGTCTTAAGAGAGAGGGAGAAAAAATAGGAGATAGTATTATGCTGGGAGTCTAATCTACCATGGCATCAGATTACCAACGCCCTTATATAGAGTAGGAGGGTGGGTGATGAGGGATGGGATTCTAACATGATGCAGGATGATATGCAAGGGGATGAACATAAGAAAAATCAGATTAAAGTAAACAAGTATTTTCAGATTTTCTTATGGTTTTATTCCCGAAACTAGCTTAGATTAGGTTAGGGTTATCCTGTATCAGTTAGCATCCTACCCACATGCGAGAAACTATTAAAAAAAAAAAAAAAAAAAAACTAGGATCCTAGGACTAAGAAGGCCTATTAGGAGCATGTTCAACTTTAAGAAATCAGACAAAAAGAGTTAGAAATTAGTCTGAACTTTCCAGGCAATGATGTCTTGATGCCATAAATGAGATCGCTCCGCTTAGATCAGTGCCTAGATGATCTAGCCACTTTTCTATGGATCCGTCGACTTTTTATCAGCTTTGTTCGAGGTTAAAGAAGACTTCATCCGAGGATGGTTTCAATAGAGGGATCTAGCAAACATCAAGGGTTAGTGATATAGAATATAAGAAAAATACTAAATAGGATGGAAAGAAGAAGATCAGGCGGAAGAGAGGCTGCAGGGGCTGGCGGCCTTGGATGCATCTTGGGTGTCTGGATCTGGAGAGGGGTGGCCTGGAGTAGAGAGATGTGAAGGGTGGCTAGGTTTAGCGGAAGAGAACTAACTAACATATAACTAGGGCCTCACACCCCTTGATGTTTCGAAGAACAAAGGCAAACGGGTCTCACACCCGCTCCACTTTGAGGAAACAAAATAATGTAGAAAAAACTCTTAATTTCATTCATGAAAATTCTTCATACAAGAGGGGAGGGGGGTGGGTATTTATTGAGTTACCCAGGGCCCTTTCCTTGTCAAAGTTGGAGTATAGGTTTGTATCAAAGTAGAAGTACAAAAGTGAATAAAATTAAAAAACTGATCTCCTTGTAGAATTGTGCTAGCTGACTCCTTGTTGGACTTGGAAGCTTTGACTTTTCTCCATGGGCTTGGGCTGGTAAGAAATTCTTGCTGGGCTTAGACAGGTTGACTCCTTGCTAGGCTGGGATGACAACCACTTGAACTGGGTTAAGCCTTGGGCATCTTGGACTGGGTCAAAACATGGGGCACCTTGGACTGGGTCAAAACATGGGGTACCTTGGACTGGGTCAAAGCATGGGTGCCAATTATGCATGGGCCTGGGAGGGGTGTCAATTGCTATGGGCCAAGGCTAGGGATCTGGGGTGGGGTGCCACTTCTTCATGAGATCTTGTGGGCTTGAGGTGCCTAAGGCCTGGTATGTTGGGATGCCAATCCTTCAGGGGTCTGGGCAGCATGAATGGAGTCCAGATGCTTGGCTGGGTGACTTAAATGGTGGTCCACTAGCTCTCCCCTTGAACATAAAAGCAAATATAGGACACAAAGGGCCTAACTCAAAGTAGGCTGAATAAAATAAATGGACTCAATTGACAGACTTCATTACATGACTTAATATATCCTGATGGACTCAACTTATAAATGACTAATTACCTAATACATGAATTAGAAATTAGAACCTTGAAATCCTGGTCTACTCCTGTTGTTCCTACATCAATTCTCCTAAGATGGGAGGAACTCGACCCTATCGAGTAAAGGTCGATCTGGCTCTAGTACTTGTTTGACGGGTTTGGGTTAAGGCATTGCAGATCTTCTCGAGTGATCCACGAATCCTCAGATCTCGGTCGACCTTGCCAACGAACCAAGTGACATGGTAGCCTTTGATCCGGGACTAATGGCTTGGTCATCCAGGATACGCTCAATCTTTTCTCTTATAGGCTAAATTGATGGTGGACACTTAGGGTTGGGTTTGCTCTCAAAGAAAGGGTCAGGCTCAAAACTCACTGGGTATTATTGCTGGCTCCCTATACTCAACTAAGTTTGAGATATTGAAGGTTGAGTTTAATGCCTAATTAGGTGGTAACTTAGGCACTAGGTCTAATCTTCTTTATCACTTTGATGGATCCAGCTCAACGGATATGTAGCCTAATTATCACAAGATTTTTCTAGCGAACTCTTAGACTCTTTTTGGGAATTAATCATGTTTTTGTAAAATCATTGCTTACATTAATCTTATGGCTAATTCCTTATGCAAATATCTAATCATGCAGTACAAAAAACTCATAACACCTAATGCAGGAAAATGACTCATGCCAACACTTATTGTTATGTAGACTCGACAAAACCCTAAGCTACAATAATGGGTTTGTCCCTTGGTCAGGTGGGTGACATGCAGATGTGAATGGTGCATGCACTCCTACTAAGTGCCATAGAGTATACCAGAAATAAGATGCAAACCTAACATGCACAATGAATGTATGCAGTATGCTTATCTCTATTAAATGCAATCTAATGGTCCTAGAAATACTTGAAGTTTTTGGAAAGGGTAGAAAATAAGAAGTGGATTCAGGGTTAGTCTGGTAGGGTAAGAAATAAGAAGAGGGTTTAGGGTTAATCGGAAAGAGTAGGATACATGAAGGGGTTTCAGGGATGAGCCCTAAACTAATGAGGTTGACCTTATGGGGTTGAAGTATATCTACAGGGTCTGCATAATGAAAGAATGGGTCACTAATTTTAGGGAAGAGGTCTTCAATTGGGGTCAAAGAAGTGTCTTCATCCTGAGGGTACTGGGTTAAATAAGCCAAGTCCTCAATAAATTCTTCTGGCTCATGAAATTCAAGACTAGGCTCTACAATTGGGTTCTCTTCTAAAGTCTTCTCAGGTAGGACTCTAATAGCAATATCTGGGTTCTCTTCCTCTAACTGTTCTTCCACTATAGCTTCAGTCTGGGTGTGGTCAGGGTCAACTAACTCTGGTTTGGTTTCAATCTGGGTATGGTCAGGATCAACTAACTCTAGGTTAGTTTCAATTTGGATATGGTCAGGGTCAACTAGTTCTAGGTCATCTATAGGTATCTCCTCTTCGGGTTCTCCTATGTGCATGGACCAGATTAGGCATTGGCTAGCATAGTGTTTCATCTTATGACATCAAAGACAGGTATTCGAGTTAGGACTCGGGTTCCTCTGGGTTTCAGTTGCCTTATCCTTGTCTTCCCTACGGGCTAGTGGGGTACTAGGGCTGGGTCGGGTTGGATTAGGATTGGGCCAGCTTGGGTAGGCTTGGCTTGGACCTGGTCTTGGGTTTGGAGCACTAGTCCTAATGGGCTCAGGTCGACTAAGGGAAACTAGGCTATACCCAGAGGTACTAATCCTATCATGTTCAAGTTGGTCAAGGAAAACTGGCCTAGTATTGGACTCATATCTAGGGGTACTATTCCTATTAGATTTGGGTCGACTAACGGGAACTTGACTGGCACTAGGCTGATAGCTAGGGGTATTAATCCTATTGGGCTCGTAGGACAGGGGATCAAATCTATAGGTTGTGGACCTCTTGGGCTCATAGGACTTGGGTTCCGTTCTATGGGTCATGGGTCTGCTGGGCTCATGGGATATGGGCTCATGGGATCGGGGTTCATAGGATCTGGATTCATAGGTTTTGGGTTTATAGGTCTTGGGTAGGTACTTTTCTTTAAGTTTACTTTTCATGGCTCTCTAGGTATTTATGGGTCTTTCTCCTTTTAGTTTAGCCATTCTCTCAAACTTATCCCAGTCTACCTTAGCCTGGCAAACTAACTTAGCTTCAACAAACTTGAACTGATCTCTTTCAGAATAGAAATCCATATGGCTTTCAAAGTACAAGTCCATATTTCTTTCCTAATTAAGATAATTCTCAAACTTAAGATCACCACCAAATTTAGGTACTATTCCCCAAGCATTCCTAATGGGTCTTTCATCATGGTCTGTGAAATCATGATTGGGTTTCCTATGATTGGACTCCCAGATTGGGTCATGGTGTGGGGGTCTCCTAGGGTTGGGCTCTAAGTATGGGCCAGGGTGTTGGGCTCTCCTAGGATTTGGTTCCAAGTATGGGTCAGGGTATTGGGCTCTCCTAGGATTGGGCTCCAAGTATGGGCTATGGTGTTGGGCTCTCCTAGGGTTGGGAGGTGTGGGCAGAGGTGACTCTAGCTTAGGTTTAGTATGGGTCCTATTGTTTTCCTCTAGGATTCCTAACCAATCTCCTGCTTGGTCAAACCTTTGGGTCAGTCGGTCACCCATCTGATTCATCTGGGTGGCCATCTGGTTCATCTGGGTGGTCAATTTAGCAATCATCTAGGCATTTATGGTCTTCATGAAAGTTTCAAGATTGAGCTCCATAGTTGAACTGGGTTGGGGTTTAGACCATGGTACTGGACTCCTGACCTAGTGGTCATGCACTCAATCAAACATGGGATTACGATGCAGTCAAGCACACAAGGGTTAATACATTCTAGAGTTTGCTAGACCTAGAGCCAAAGTTGAATGGGTCAACCCAACTTACACCCAAATCAACAACTAGTCCTTTCATTAGCCAGGTAAGAGGTGGGGTGGTGGGAGCCTCCCCTTGCTAGTCACAGGGTCTTGATTAAAAACCACCAGTTGGTGTGGGCACCAGGATTAGATAGAAGCTCCTCAACCCTTTATGGATCTCTGATTAGGGTTTTAATTTATTGGATCCTGTAATAAGGCTTCAAGCCTGAGCATTTTAATTTTGAGTCATGTACTTAGTTCCAATTTTTGTTTTAGCCTTGTACCTTGGCCAATTTGGTTAAGCTAGGTCAATGGGTCCTGTATTTAGCTGTATTGGTCCAAGCCTAAGTCTACTTGATGATTGAGCTCAAGCTGGAGTGGACATTTGAGTCAAGCCCAGTTGATAGATCAAGCCATCTTCTCCATGCCAAGTTGGATCACCATTTCAATGCCTGGAGTGCCACTTCATCAGTGCCATGTGGCATGAGGAGGCACCACCTCACCAAGACACTTGGATGGCCAAGAGAGAATTGAGGGATTCAAAGTCAATGCTTGTTGGACGCCCATGCTCCAAGCCAACAAATTCACCATCCCACACCCCACATCAAGCTCTTTTCCAAAGAAGCTTGGTCGGCCAAGGAAGGTTGAAGCATCCCATGATTTTTGAAGACATGTTCCTTTCTTCAAGCCCCCACATCAAGCTCTTTTTCAAAGAAGCTTGGTCGGCCAAGGAAGGTCGAAACATCCCTTGATTTTTGAAGACTTGTTCCTTTCTTCAAGCCCCCACATCAAGCCTTCTTCCCAAAGAGTCATGGTCGGCCATGGAAGAAAAATAAAGTCAATTGGGCGCCATCTTGAATCAAGAAGACAACATCCCCAAATCAAGCTCCTCCACCCAAGCAAGGTCGGCCAAGCATCCAAGAACTCGAATTGCAAGGGATTAAATTCAGATTTGGGTGCCCCTTGTTTAAATTTTTGTAACTCCCCTCATTTGAATTTAAATGAAACTTAGGTGCTTATAAAAGGAGCCCTAACCTCTTGTAATTTCAATTTTGATGAAATGAAAAAAAGAGTTCAAGTTTTCTTCCATTAACCCTTGTCTTCTTAGACTAGGAACTCTATGAGAGAGTGCCTTTGTCCTTCGGGACATTGAGGGGTGAGAGGCCCTGAGTTACCTTCCTCCTTCACAAGCCACAAGTCCATCTTCAAGCTGGGACGCCACCTGGAAGATCTACCTGGATGCCTAACAAGAAGAACCCTCTTCGACCACCATCTTCGATTCCTTTTCTCCTCCCTTTTCACTTTCTCATACTCCTACTTGCTATTTTCTAACCCTTCTCTTGGTTGCTCATAGGTCCTCCAGGTGCCATGGACAAAAGATTCGGTCTCCCTTGCCTTCGGATCATCAAATGGAAAGCCAGCGAATCCACAGGGTTGAAGGCTTGATCTTCCAGGCTGCATCCATGAGTGTGAGAAAACTCGGCATCGGGCACATCAGAAACTTCAGGGTTTGCATTCCCTGGTCTCCTAAGTTAGTATTGATTTAGAGCTAAGTCCTATGGGGTTTCTCAATCCCGGGGTCCTCTCTTCATCATTGTTTAGGGACTAAACTTGCATGCTAGAAGTATCTTGTTTTTATAGAACCCCTAGATCTAGTCTTTGCTTAACTTCAGGAATCAGAAAATTACTTAAAATCTAAAACACCAAAAAGAAATCATTTGCATATCCATCTCATCACTAGTATAGTCCCGCATCATCCTAGGTCCCGCACCATTTTTTGGTATCAGAGCTTCATCTCGTATCATTTTTTGGTAACAGAGCCTGGTTAAGTCTTAGTTCTCTTTAAGTACTTGGATTGGGTGCTTTACCATGGCCATCCGGTCATAGAAAAAAGTAGGGCTACAAGATCCTCACATCCCATTCAAATGGGATTTTCTATGGCGTGTAGGGGTGCCGATGTGATTGACCTTTGAAGGAAAAAACAAGGAGATAGTGATGGGGACATCTCAAGCACGGATCTTGGAGCAAGCATAATTCTTGGAGTGGCACAGATCTTGAAGCATTTTTGGAATAAATTTATTTAGGATTTATCTTTTGTTTAAAATTTGAATTAGGATTTGGTTGGTTATGATTGATATATGGATAGGCTTATCTTATCCTATCTTATATTTGAATTTGATTCGGTCTTATCTTTTTATCTTGTATTCAAATTCAAATGAGGGTTGGAAAATCTATAAATACCACCCTCAGCCTTTTGTAATGGGGGAGGATGGATGAATAAAATTTCTATTATTCTGTGTGAAGGATCTGTGTGATCCTAGGATATTTATATGATCCCTTCTCCATCTTCCCAGGGTTTCTGTGTGATCCCTGATTTTGGGCATCTGTGTGAGCCCAGGGCATCTATGTGAGCCACTTTGCTATGTGCTTGTTCTTCTAGGGCATCTGTGTGAGCCCCTTTGCTATGTGCTTGTTCTTGTATTTTTCTTAACCCTGCACGCTCTTCTTTCCTCCTTCTTTGCAAATCCTAATCTCTGGTGACTTTCATGCTCGCCAGCGATCCAGTCCAATCTCTGTCCCGCATCAAATAGTATCAGAGCTAGAGGATTAGGGTTTCTTCTTCTTTCTCCTCGAGCTTGTTATCAAACCAACATCAAGCATCCCGTGCAACCTCCTGTTTTGATTACCAGGGATGCCATTGTCAGCCAGATCTGCATCCTCCACCGCCTCATCCTCTTGCCCCAACAACTCATCTGTAGGTTCGAGATCTATGCCATCAACACCTCATCCAACGGTAAGGAATCAGGGATCGAACACAAGGAGGAAGACAACGAAGCGGAGCTCCCCACTGGTGCAGGCACCAGACTCAGAAGAAGACTTCAGGGCTCCATCTGGATGTTTGATTGACCTTGCTCGAAGAATTAGGATTTTCTGGTTTTGTAATTAGGGTTGACTTGGTCAACTCAATTTTAGTCTTGAGTCTGTATTTCCCTACAATTTAAATTTTATTGAGTCATGTTGACTCAGTACAAGTCCTAGTAGTGGTCTAGGTCTTTTCCAGGTTGGTGCCATTTTTTAAAATCAAGTCAAGGTCCAGGGTGCCCAATTTTTTCTCCCAGGCCCAAGCATGTGGGCGCCACACTCCCAACAACACGCTAGAGTCCAGGAGGCGCCACATCTCCATCCAGTGTGCCTTGGTCCCCACACCACAAGAAAGCAGGTCCCTTCTTTCATGCGCCACTTGGGGGAGAAATCCATCAAGATACCTCAATCCAAGGAGGAGCCAACTTCTTTCCAGATAAACCCAAGCCAGGATGGCAAGAATTTTTCTTGAAGAGAGGATCAAGGAGGTGCCCCACAATGTTCCATAAAAATCCAAGTTATAAAAGGGAAGAGAGCATGTCTTGGGGAGAAAATCAAGGAGGCACCCAAAAGTTTCCTAAAGTGCCAAAGCCATGAAAGTAAGAAGCCTAAACTTGTGGAGCAAGACTAGGAGGTGTCCAAAAGAGCCAAACCATGAAGGAAAAATCCTTGATTCATGGAGAGATACTAGGAGACACCCCCATAACCTGCCATTTGGAGCTGATTTTCAAGTTTTTTTGGAGTTTTTGGGCTGCCCACTCATGGAAGGAGTCTTGGGAAGAGAATTTGATGCCTAAAGTGTGGGTTAGTCCTATTAGTCCCACATGGGAAGTGTATGAAATTTTATTTCTTTGTTATGTCTATATATTCAACTCTGTGTAACTCTTGAATTATCTGATGAATGAAATCAATTTCTTTGTGAGCAACTTTGTGTTTCTCTCTTCCGCACTTGTATTCAAGTGTTGAGCTCCATGAGGGAGTAAATCCGGGTTCCCTAGGAACCTTGAGGAGGTGTGAGATCTCCAACCCCAAAACTCTAGCTTAGTCCACCCATCTCTACTCCACCACCAAACCCTAATTTTCCATCTACATCCCACGGCCCCTCTCTTCCACATAAAGGCCGGCCACCAGCATCCAGGTTCAGATCAACTGTTTCAACTACAGAGCAAGTTCAAAGAAGAGTCAGATCAGTATCAAGATCTCCAGAACTTCTATATCCAACAATCTTCATTAAGTCCTCAGGTCAGTGTCTTTCTTTGAGTTTCTGGTTCTTTTTTTTTGTTCTTCTTCTTCCAGATCTTGAGTTCGAGAAGAAGGCCAACCTTGCCATAGGACTACAATCCGAGGATCCATTGCGAAGATACCCCGTCTCCAAGGATCCTACAATCTGCTCGAGAGTGTCCTTCAATTGAAGCAACGAGAGATATCACAGTCAGGTATAAAACCTTCTCTTCTCTCTTCGTCTGTTTCTTGAAAGAGGAGTAAACCCTAGGTCTGGGGGTTTCTCAATCCCCAGCGATCCTACTTCTGAGTTACTCTGATAATCCACTCCTTTTAATTGTGCTTTCTGTCATTTCTTAGTTTCTTTCAACATTAGTTTATCTTTCCTTTGAGTCAAAGCCGACTTCTAAAAATAAATAAATAAATAAAATATATTAATTTTAATTTACTTCCGCATCGCATCATCTTTTTTGTTCTGCATCATTTTTGGTATCAGAGCTTTCGTTCTGCATCAATTTTGGTATCAGAGCTTTCGTTCTGCATCACCCACCGTGTCGCCCATCCCACCAGCCTCGCAGCCTCCCTTTCCAAATGACGACGGCCGTTTGCCATCCGAGCCCTGTCGCCGCCCTTCCTAACCGGAGAGCCCACCGGAAGATCCCCTTCATCTCGCTCTCTCTCTCCCAAGGCGAACCGAGCTCTGCAATAGAGCCTCGGGACCGAGCCCAGCGTCGCGGTGCCGCAGCCAGTCACCGGAACAAGCCACGGCCAAAGTTCCTGCCCCGGCCTCCTTCCCCCACCGGTCCGATCCGGCCCACTTCAACTGCGCCGCCATCTCCTCAGCCCCACCCTCCGCTCGGATTTCCCCCAGCTCCCATGGGTGCCCACCATCATGCGGCCCCTGCGCAAGTCGCCGCCGGGCCAGGGGTGCTGCTCGCGCCCGTCCCCGTGCCGCCACCCCCACAGATCAGGCGCGGCCCGCCGCCATCGCCAAGGTCCAGGATGCGTTCCCCCACCACCGCCCGCGGCCCCAACCGCTGGAAAACCTTGTGTCGCAGGTCCGTGCGATGCCCCACCGGATTTTCGCCATGCTCCCCGTCAGCCATCCGTCTAATCTGCCTGCAACTGGAGACAGCCGATCTGACCGCTGCCTCTCATCGGAGGCTCTGTTCCACCCTGCATCGGACCATGGAGAAGATGAAGTCCCGTGCATAAACATGAAGGCAAATGCCCTTCACGATTACTGGCTTCAACCAGCACATTTTTTGGGAGTAGCACAGATTTTAGCACTACACAGCTTTCAAAGCTACACGAGTTTTAGTGCACAGATGAAAAAAAAAAAAAAAAGAAAGGAAGTTGACAAAAAAAAATAATAATAAAAAGGGGTGAACCCAGCGTCGGAGTCCTTTTTGATTGGTTTCAATTCCATCAACCTCGCTCAGCTTGATTTGACGGAGTCGAGTTCACCCCACCATAGGAGAATGATGGGGACATCTCAAGCACGGATCTTGGAGCAAGCATAATTCTTGGAGTGGCACAGATCTTGAAGCATTTTTGGAATAAATTTATTTAGGATTTATCTTTTGTTTAAAATTTGAATTAGGATTTAGTTGGTTAGGATTGATATATGAATAGGCTTATCTTATCCTATCTTATATTTGAATTTGATTCATTCTTATCTTTTTATCTTGTATTCAAATTCAAATGAGGGTTGGAAAATCTATAAATACCACCCTCAGCCTTTTATAATGGGGGAGGATGGATGAATAAAATTTTATTATTCTGTGTGAAGGATCTGTGTGATCCTAGGGTATCTATATGATCCCTTCTCCATCTTCCCAGGGTTTCTGTGTGATCCCTGATTTTGGGCATCTGTGTGAGCCCAGGGCATCTATGTGAGCCCTTTGCTATGTGCTTGTTCTTCTAGGGCATCTGTGTGAGCCCCTTTGCTATGTGCTTGTTCTTGTATTTTTCTTAACCCTGCACCCTC
Organism: Areca catechu; assembly: GCA_021397845.1. NCBI lineage: Eukaryota > Viridiplantae > Streptophyta > Magnoliopsida > Arecales > Arecaceae > Areca > Areca catechu. Next base: position 127,602,121 of record CM038052.1, on the reverse strand, counting down.
TTCTTTCCTCCTTCTTTGCAAATCCTAATCTCTGGTGACTTTCATGCTCGCTAGTGATCCAGTCTAATCTCTGTCCCGCATCAGATAGGTTTTAGATCCTAAAGAAAAATTTTACATCATTGATTTCAGCATCTTTAAAAATTCTGTAACTCAGTATATAGTCTGATATTTTAGTTGTTTCTACATGTAGGAGTCTTCAATTTTGATGATTTTTATTTTTTTGGATTCCACATAATTAGAAGTAATTTTAAAAAAATCTTTAGATTTTATTTCTATCTATAAATTTTCTACATGCTGGATTACTATCTGAGAATAAATCTACTCTAAAATTCCAGCAAGTTCATTTTATCATACTTTTATTTCTATATAGTTTAATTTTACACTTTAGGTTCATGTTTTTTATTTCCAACAACTTATACTTCTACTAATCTACATCAAAATACAAAAAAAAAAATTAGATACATTTCATTAGGTTTCATGTGCATGCCATCATTTGCATAATTGACTTAAGGGCGTCAATATCACAAGATAAGGGAAAGAGGTCATTACCTTTCCTTAGCTCGAAAACCACCATCCTTGCATGTCGAACCTAAGCCTAATCTAAAATCAATTAGTAACCTAATAGCTTAGGGACATCAATGAGTTGGGTTTAACCATTTTGGGGAAGCTAGTGCATGAACTCTTCAATTAGTACCGGGAAGCTGGTGTCTAAGGCAAGAGGTTTAGCATCAAACGACCTAAGCGATGTTGTGGTTCTTTAATGGGTCCTTGCAAAAACAAGGGGGCTGATGCGGGACAGAAAACCAAAACTAAATTACTAAAATTAATAACTAATTAACAGAGAAAAAATTAGAAACTAATTTTTTATATTTTTCAGATTTTAAAGGATAGCTCAAAGGAGACAGTAAAGGAAACTAATAAGTCTATTGCCCACACAAGTAAACCTAAAAAGTAATTAAAAAGCATGACCTAGTAGTTGAGAAACCACCGAAACTAGGATTAACCTTCAACAAGTCAGAAACTAAAGAGGGAGAATATGTTTTAATTTACTAACGAAGATCGTTTCTCCAGATCTAATAGGACTCTCAAGATCTTCACGGCAGGGTTTCCAGATCTCGCTTCCGGACTCCAATTTTCTGTACGATGCTGGTTCCGAGGCAAGAACACCTGATCTTGATTCCTGTTCACCTGTAACACTCAACAAAGAAAGAAACATGAATTAAAAGCAGTAATTGAAAGGAAAGATTGAAAGAAAGGAAGGTAAGGTTTAGAAATAATGGTTTTGGATTTGTTGATAGCTTGAATAAATAGGGCCTTACACCCCGCGATGTTCCATAGAACAAAGGAAGGGCCTCACACCCCACGATGCACATAGCAAAGGAATAAAATTTGACAGAATTTCATTGTATTGATGAATAAATTGATAATTTACAAGGGGGCTGGTGGGGTATTTATAGACTCCCAACCAGTGATGTAAGGAACACAAATACTAGTCTTGTGCTCCCTTGGAATACAACTCCTAGAGTTCTACTTCTGGGCATCTTGGACTCTTCAGTTTGGATTGAAGAAGTCTCAAGAGTTTTGATGAGACTCTTGAGTTCTTGAAGCTTGAGCAACTAGCAACTTGTTTGATCCAATAGCATGAAGCAAGAGTACCTTCCAACTTCTCCTCTTTAGATGATTAGATAATATAGAATTTTTTGAAGTTTGGACGTTGAAACTTTTCTTGAGATGAGGTGCCAACTTGGAAGAATCCTTCTGCTTTACTCCTCTTAAAAAAAAAGGAGGCGCTACTTCATGATTTCATTTAACCGACCAAAGACAAGGCATGTGGGATGTCCAAACATAAATGACCTAGCATATATTTTGTCTCAAAATGACATGTCAAATAAGACATGTGTTAATGTCCCATGGTGATGTGGCAGTGATGTCCAAAAATTTTGCAAAGATGGTGCCATAAACAAATTGATTGGGCTAAGCACATGGCATGTCTTGGTTTAGCACATGGCTTGTCTTGGGCTAGCACATGGCTTGTCTTGAGTCTTCAATTGGGTGCACATGGAATGTTGTCTTAGGTCCCCTCTTGTAATATAGGACTCAATGACTCAACTAATTACATGGACTCAATGAATAACTAACCACATTATTTAACCAACTAATAACTAATTGAACCAACCATACTTAATCAGGCTTTCAAATAAAAACCCAATTAAAGTTGGTAAAAAGGGCTAATTAAATTGGACCACTAAGATCCCAATTGGGTAAATAGGGTTTGCTCAATTGGGATTTCAACTCAACTTAGTAAAAAAAGTTTTATCCTAAAATAAACAAAACCCTAATTATAGTTGGTAAAAAGGGTTTACCCTAACTAAACCAAAATAACAAAATTTAAAATAAAATATTTACATGGTAAATAGGGTTGGGTTCAGGGTTTACTCACAGGTGATCCACAGGGATGTGGGTTCAACCTGTCAACTTCTTTTGGCCCTGGTGCCCGCACCAATTCTTCCCAGGTGGGAGGAACTCGACCCTGTCGAGTATGGATCAATTCCACTATTATAATACTCTAGTAAGTCAGGGGAAACTCTCTACAAGTCCTCTCTGGTGATCCAAGAATCATCAGACTCAGGTCATCCTTGCCAACAAACTAGATATCGCTGGTAATCTTTGCTCAGGGTAGCGATGATCTTGTCATCCAAGATCCGTTCGATCTTGTCTCTCTGGGCTGGTGATATGGCAGGTGGACACACTTGGGTTGGTTCACTCTCAAGGACTGGGTTAGGCTCAAATGGCTTACTAGGAATCAATGTTGGCTCCCTATACTCGATAAGGTCCAAAATGTTGAAAGTAGAGCTAATGCCTAGTTCAGGTGGCAATTCAAGCACGTAGGCATTAGGTCCTATCTTCTTAATTACTTTGTATGGTCTACTACTACAGGTGTGTAAGTTGTTTAGGTTGTAGTTTAACTATCACAAAGTCTCCTTTATTATATTCTTTGAGTCATCTCTTAAATTAGCCATATGATTTTTTATAGAATTCTTTAATATATTGTGCATATGACTCTGCAAATGTCTAATGGACTCAACTATGCATTTATAGTAAATTTATTATATTATTATTATTATTATTATTATTATTATTATTTTATCTATTTAAGTCCTTAATTTTACCTTTGTGCTTGACCCTTGGTTGGTGGGTGACATGTAGATGAAAACTTAACATGCACTCCTAATAAATGCCATAGGGTCTACCAGAAATAGGTTGTAAACCTAACATGCTCAATGAGCTTATGCAATATGCTAACTTCTATAAAATGCAAACTAATGGTCCTAAAAATATGGGAAGCTTCAGGAAAAGGTAAAAAATAAGAACTGGGCTCGGGATTGACTTGGTAGGGTAAGAAATAAGAAAAGGGTTCGGGAATTGGTCCTAAACTAATGGGGTTGATATTAATGGTTTGGGGTATTTCTATAGTGTCTGCCTTATAGAAGGATGGGTCACTATTCTTAGGAAAGAGATCTTCAATTGGAGTCAAAGGGATGACTTCAACCTGAGGGTACCGGATTAAAGAAATCATGTCCTCAATAGGCTCTATGACTTGAGTCTCTTCTTGTGTTTCCTCGGGTAAAGTCTCAGCAGTAGGGTTAGGTTCCTCTTGAATCTCTTTTCCTAAGGATCCTACCTGTATAGTTTCAATTAAGGTATGGTCATGGTCAACTAACTCTGGGCTGGCTTTAGTCTAGGTATGGTCAGGATTATCTAACTTAGGGTCGGATTTAGTTTGGGTACCTACCGGGTCAACTAATTCTAGGTCCACTATAGGTATATCATCTTCTTCCTTATACTCATCTACTAAGCTCACATCAGCTTCATAAACTTCCACTATAATGGTAGCTTGGTGAACTAATGAGGTAGTAGAGGTGGGTCGATTAAGGAGAGGTGGACTGATTTCGAAGTTCAGACTAGGTATACTAATCCTATTGGGTTCGGGTTGACTAAGTGGAACCTGACTAATACTTGGCCGATACCTATGGGTTATGGTTTCAGATTCATAGGATATGGGCTCAGATCTATAGGTCATGGATCTGGGTTCATAGGAGCTGGGTTCAAAGGATTTGAGTATATAGGAACTAGGTTCATATGATTTGGGTAAGTATTTTTCTCCAAGTTTAAGTTTCATGTCACTCTAGGTAATTATGGGTATGTCTATTCTTCGTTTGATCATTCTTTCAACATCATCCCAATAAATTCTAGCCTGGCATACTAATTTGTGTTTAGCAATCTTAAACTTTCTGTCATCATACACCAATTCTCTCTCAAAATATAGATCTATATTACTTTCCCAATCAATATAGTCCTCAAGATCAAGATCACCACCAAAGGTATGTGCTTCTAACCTAATGTACTTAGTGGCTCTCTCATCCTGGTCTATGAAATCATAATTGGGTCTCTTCGAACTAAGATCCTAGATTGGGTCCTAGTGTGAGGGTCTCCTTGGATTGGGCTCAAGGAATGGATCAGGGTGTGTTTCAAATTTAGGTTCAGAATGGGTCTTACAGGTTTTCTCTAGGTTTCCTAATCGTTGGTCTAGTCGATCAAACTTATGGTTTATTTGGGTACATTGTTCAGTGAAGGTCCTTAGTAAGGTTTCCATAGTGGACTCCATGGTCAAACCATACTGGATTGGGTTTGGCTTCGAACTACTGGTATTGGGCTCCTAATCTAGTAGCCATACAATGAAAACACATAAAATATGAACTAAGGTTTCCTAGACCTAGAGCTCAAGTAGAATGGGTTAGCTCAAATTACAACCAATTCAATAATTACCCTGTCCACTGGCTAGGTAAGAGGTGGGGTCATGGGAGGCTCCCCCTACTCTTGCAGGGTCCTAATTAAAACCATGAAACCATATAGGGCATTTGCCTCTAGACCTCTAGCCTTGATACCAGGTTCAAGTGATAATCAGAGGATTGGGTGCACTAGCTTACACACAATACTTAGAACCCGACCTGTTGTGTCCCTAGCTCACTAGAGCAAATTAAGTCTAATTAATTTTAATCAGGACTAGGACCGATGCAAAGGTGGTGATTGTGGGCTAAGGAAGGGTGATGAATCCCTTCCTTATGTAGATATTGAGTGCCATTAAGATTAGCTTTAGATGATGCACACACAAGATGAAACCCTAGATGCAATCAAATTAAAATAACAGAAAAATAAAATAATTATTATTTTTTATATTTTTGTTTTTAGCAGAAATATAGTTTGCAAAAAAAATCCTAAGATGAAAGAAATTAAAATATGCAAGATTTATGAAAAATGAACCCTAAACTAGAATTGTTGAAATTCAGAATAGAATGTTCTCAGGCAATATTCCGATGAGCAGAAAATCTATAGACTGCAATAATTCATGTGAAAAATCTAAAAAATACATTCAATTACTATGGATCCAACAAAATGAGAATCAAGTAATTCTAAGTTTTGTACATGCAGAAACAATTAAAACAACAGAGTATGTACTAAGATAGCCGAGATGTAGAAATTAAAACCTAGATGCAGAAATTAAAACCTAAAAATGCCTATCTCTTTGTTTTCTTCTCCAAGGGTCAATTCATAGCGGCACCCCTACATGCCATAAGAAATTCCATTTGAATGGGTGGTGAGGGTCTTGCAGCCCTACTTTTTTCTATGACCGGATGGCCATGGTGAAGCACCCGATCCAAGTACTTAAAGAGAACTAAGTCGGCACAAGAGAGATTAAACCCTAGTTTAACCTGCTCTGATACCAAAATTGATGTGGGACAGAAAACCAAAACTAAATTCTAAAATTAATAACTATTAATAGAGAAAAAATTAGAAACTAATTTTTAATATTTTTCAAATTTTAAAGGAGAGTTTAAAGGAGATAGTAAAGGAAACTAATAAGTCTATTGCCAGCACAAGTAAACCTCAAAAGTAATTAAAAAGCAGGACCTGGTGGTTGAGAAACCACTGAAACTATGATTAACCTTCAAAAGTCAGAAACTAAAGAGGGGGAATAGGTTTTAATTTACCAACGAAGATCGTTTCTCTAGATCTAATAGGACTCTAGAGATCTTCACGGCAGGGTTTCCAGATCTCGCTTCCAGGCTCTGATTTTCTGTACGATGCTGATTCCGAGGCAAGAACATCTGATCTTGATTCCTGTTCACCTGTAACACTCAACAATGAAAGAAACAAAAACTAAAAGCAGTAATGGAAAGGAAAGATTGAAAGAAAGGAATGTAAGGTTTAGAAATAGTGGTTTTGGGTTTCTTGATGGCTTGGATAAATAGGGACTCACACCCCACGATATTCCGTAGAATAAAGGAAGGGCCTCACACCCCACGATGTTTTGTAGAACAAAGGAAGGGCCACACACCCCGCGATGCACATAGCAAAGGAATAAAATTTGATATAATTTCATTGTATTGATGAATAAATTGATAATTTACAAGGGGGGCTGGTGGGGTATTTATAGACTCCTAACCAATGATGTAAGGGACACAAACATTAGTCTTGTGCTCCCTTGGAATACAACTCCTAGAGTCCTACTTCTGGGCATCTTGGACTCTTCAGTTTAGATTGAAGAACACTCAAGAGTTTTGATGAGACTCTTGAGTTCTTGAAGCTTGAGCAGCTAGCAACTTGTTTGATCCAATAGCTTGAAGCAAGAGTACCTTCCAACTTCTCCTCTTTAGATGATTAGATAATATAGAATTTTTTGAAGTTTGGGCATTGAAACTTTTCTTGAGATGGGGCACCAACTTGGAAGAATCCTTCTGCTTTACTCCTCTTAAAAAATTAAGAGACACTAATTCATGATTTCATTTAGCCGACCAAAGACAAGGCATGTGGGATGTCCAAACATAAATGACATGGCATATATTTTGTCTCAAAATGACATGTCAAATAAGACATGTGTTAATGTCCCCTGGTGATGTGGTAGTGATGTCCAAAAATTTTGCAAAGATGGTGCCATAAACAAATTGACTTGGCCTAGCACATGGCTTATCTTGGGCTAGCACATGGCTTGTCTTGAGTCTTTAATTGGGTGCACATGGGATGTTATCTTGGATCCCCTCTTATAATACAGGACTCAATGACTCAACTAATTACATGGACTCAATGAATAACTAACCACATGATTTAACCAACTAATAACTAATTGAACCAACCATACTTAATTAGGCTTTCAAATAAAAATCTAATTAAAGTTGGTAAAAAGGGCTAATTAAATTGGACCACTAAGATCCCAATTGGGTAAATAGGGTTTGACTCAATTGGAATTTCAACTCAACTTGGTAAAAAGGGTTTTATCCTAAAATAAACAAAACCTTAATTACAGTTGGTAAAAAGGGTTTACCTTAACTAAACCAAAATAATAAAATTTAAAATAAAATATTTACATGATAAATAGGGTTAGGTTCGGGGTTTTACTCATAGGTGATCCACAAGGATGTGGGTTCAACCTATTGACTTATTTTGGTCCTAGTGCACCTCCCACAATCCCACCTCTTACCTGGTCGGTGAAAGGGCTAGTTGTTGTACTGTGTGTCTTCTACGTTAACCCATTCTGTTTGAACTTCTAGGTCTAGCAAATCGTAGTACCTTCCATTGTGTGTTGCATTGCTAGTCTAGATTAGGAGTCCATTAGTCCATCAGTCCTTATCCGGCCCAGTGTAGTCATGGAATCAAACCTTGAAGCCCACTTGCGGGCCCTTGTGAACAAGTGACCCAATTGGACCAAAAGATGGCCTAAGTAGAGGCACGGGCAGAAGCCCACAAGGCCCATGTTAAATTCAACTCGTCTAGGCCCAATTCCCTTGTGCTGCCCAGGTGGCTACCCAAAAGGGGGGTGAATTGGGTCTTTTAAAAAATTGAAGGCAAGTAATGTGCCATTCAAAATCCTTTGCAAGTTGTATGTGCTGTGATAGAATTATAAAATGCAGAAGCTAAATAGAGTCAAGAAAGCACAAAACAAACACACCAAATTTATAGTGGTTCGGAGCAACCCAGCTCCTATATCCACTACCTAAGATACCACTTAGGATTTTCACTATATTCACACCTGAATACAGTAGGATTGTTTTACAGGATCACAATCTAAAACCTCTGCACTTTGATTTTACGGGATCACCAAAGAAAACCCAACACCCTTTGGTTTTAACAAGCTCACCAAAGAAACCCTACTTGGTTTTCACAGGATCACCAAGAACCTAACCCTTGATTTTAACAAGGCTCACCAAGAACCTATTTGATTTTTCAACCGAGCTCACCAATAACCCAACAATTCAAAAATTGAATTGAAAATAAATGCAATAAGAATAACAAACTCAATTTGTCAGATAGTTGCTGGTGCAACTTGTTGAAAGTCCACTTGAATGCACTTGAATAGACTTTAATTATTTCAGTGGCTTCTTCTCAAAGTTGCTTCAAGCTTCAAATTGGAGTTGGTGAAGACTTGAAAGCTTGACTTGAATGTTCTTGTGCTCTTTTGCTATTGGTAGGTAGGATATTCAATGAAGCTCTCTTTTCTTTGAAGAACTCCCTAATTCATTCTTCAAGGAAGTTCAAATCCTTCAAATTTAAAATCTTCCATCATCCCAAGGCAGTTCTAGCCGTTGTAGACTATTGGAAAATGATTTGTGACCATTGGAGCACCTTTTAGCATTCAAAAACAAGTTCTAGAACTAGCCATTAAATATCTGGAAACAATGTTCGAGTCGGCTTGGATTCCTTAGAGTCAGCTCAGATCCTTCGAGTCGCCAAATCTTCAATACAGTTGGCTCTTTGTCTCAGGGTGCAAAACATCACTCTGGACGAGTCGACTATTGATAGCTCGGGTTGGCTTGAACTTCTTTCTTTGAAAAACTTGAACTCGAGGAGTCGGATCTTTTCATCTTGGGTCGGCTCTTCTTCTTAGGTTCGAAAAACCTTACTTTAGAAGAGTCGACTCGGTGCAGTTCGGGTCGGCTCGCTTTCTCAGGCTTTTAGAATTAGGTCTAGCAGAGTCGGCTTTTTTTGGTTCGGGTCGGCTCACCTGGCTGTTCTCAGAAATCTTCAGAAAATGGACTCTGGAGGAGTCGGCTCGGACTGATTCCAATCGACTCGGGTTTACTGGAGTCGGCTCGCTTTCCATCGAGTCAGCTCGGATTGCTGTGTTCCAGAATTCTTGCTGCGTGCCAATAAGCAGAGTCAGCTCTTCATCACTTGGGGTCGGCTCGAGTGTCTTCTTCAGGATTTTTACAATTAAACTTAAAGAAAACTCTCACCAACCCTTTTACAATTTCACACAAACCAACTCAAACTAAAATTCATGGCACACACACACTCATAGAAGTAACCCTTTTAATTGATTTTTCTTAGAATTTTTGATTGGGTTCTTCTTGACAAAAACATTTACTACACAACTCAACCAAGAAAATAGAAGTGTAGGAGTTGAAGTTTGAACATGTTATTCATCCTACAAAAACTTGTCAAACACTTGAAGAGCTGTCAGAAATAAATGTACATGCTCCAATGTTTGGTTATCATCAAAATCACTTATGGGGTTAACAATCTCCCCCTTTTTTATGATGACAAAACATTGGGCATGAAAAGTTTTTTACACTTTACATGTATAGTAGTATTTGAGAATTAAATATTCACATGTATCAGAGCTAATGGAATTAGTAAATAAGTATCAGAGCTCAAGAGATGATATCATAGTATATCATCAAAGTATTGAACTTCTCATGCTTCATGATATCATAATTAGGACAAAACATGGAGTACCAGAGTTCCAAAAAGAAATTGACAGAATTACCATCAATTTGTAAATCAGAACATGCAATAGTTTTCAGAGCATTAAGATAATAATTAGAGCAATATCATTCCAAGAGAATCTCCACCTTTCTCTAGATTTAAAGTAGTTAAGCAGTGTTATCATTTTTATGCTCCCCCTTTTTCACTATTTCTATGCACTTTAAGAGTAGTTGGTAGGAAGCTCAACATATGTACTAATTTTCATTCTTTTCATATTTCTCCCATCTTTCTTTTCACATTTTTCATAACTCTTATTTTTCATAATTCTTCCCCTTTTTGTCAATCAATCAAAAAGGTGATTTCAAATAAAGCTCAAATTTTAAAATAGATTGAGAAAGTTTTTAATATTTGTTTGAGATAATTTCACATTCTCAACTTGGAAATTCTAATTAAAATTCCATTATAGTTGTATTATAATAAGTGCAAAGTTTGAATCATTATACACGACAATAAAGAAAATCAAAAGATACTTCATTGATAAGATTTTCATACAAGTTCAAAATGGAAGTACATTCATATTGCAGAATATAGAAAGTATAACATTATAAATTCAGAAACAACCAAAAGACTAACTAAAAGATCTATTCTTCTTCTTCCTCATTAGAAGAAGAGGAGCCTACCTCTATAACTCTATCAGAGGTCTTAGTTTTCAGGGGTTTAAACCTTAAATCCCTGAATCTAATTCTAACAAGGGCTCTAAGAGCTTTAGTCTTCATGGTTTTGGGTTCTTTCTTGGTCTTAGTAGGTTTAGGTGGATCAGATAAAGGAACAGGAGCAGGAATGTCAAGTGATTCCTTGATGATCTATTTAGAAGCATATTCAGTGGGAACAGTTTTCTTTTGTGATTGCAGTATGATGCTTCTGATCTCTTCCTTGAAGTCCTCCATTTCCTTATCCACTTTTTGCTGGTGAAGCTCTTGTTCAGATCTTAATTTCTGCAATCTAATGTCAACTGACTTTTTGATTTCCCCAATTGTAGAATCCATATGATCAGTCAAAGAGTTGGAGATAGTTTCCATCTTTTGAAGTATCAGACTTTTTAGGTCAGATGGAGTAACCATTGTTTCTTCAGTCCTTTCTTCATCAGCAGCTTCATCTTCTTCAGAAATGGTAGCAGCAACCTGACTAGGCATCTTCTTTATCCATTCTCCTTCTCGTAACTTGTATCCCATTCTTTTTAGTGAATTGATGGAGTAGATATCAAAGTGGTGTAATGGCTTGCCTATTTCATTTGATAAGTCAAATCCTGCTTCTTCAAATAACAAAGTGAAGACCATACCGTAGGGTAGACAGGCTTTGACTTTCCTTGCTGCTTCAGTTATTTGGATCATCATTATGTAGGGAAGGTTGAGAGGCTTTTCTTCAATTAAGTGTCCCATAACTGTCATATCCTTCTCACTAACCCAATCAAAACGGCTAGTTCTTGGAAGAAATATCCTGCTGATCATATTGTGTAGCAGCCTCATTTCCTTCGATAATAGATTGGCTTGTACATGTTGGATTGTGCTCACATCTTCTTTCTCCAAAATTAATTTTAGAATGTGTTCCTTGTCCAGTAGAAGAAGCTCAGTAGCACCGTTCGTTAGCATTTGTAGCAATCTTCCCAATCTTTCTTCATCTACTATAACTATATTCCCCTTGACTGTAGATTCCAAATGAAATTCTTTAATGATAATGTTTTCATAAAATATTCGTACCAGTGAAGGGTAGGTCAATGTATCCAAAGAACAGAAATGCTTCCACCCTTGACTCTCTATCCAGTTTTTGATTTTCATTCCCATTTTTTCTAGGAATGCAAAGTTGATCCTTCTTCCGCAAGTGACAGGATGATTGATCATTGAGACATGCTATTCGGGAGGAGAAGGAGTTTCTTCATCTTGTTGGACTGAAGCAGACCTTTTTCTCTTTTCCCCTCTTCCTCTTGCATATATACTCTGAATGCTTGATTCACGATTTGAAGAACCTTCTTCATAGATCTTCGAGGAGCCATTGCAGAGAGATTAAAGAATTTTAGGCTCTAGAGAATAATTTTTGGGAGAATGGTAAAGCTTCCAAGGGAAGTGGAGTGAGTTCAAAGTAAAGTAAAAGAGTGAAATACTTAGAAAAGACAATTCAGAACTTCCTAAATAGTGATTTATGACTTTCAAGTCGGCTCGCTCAACCCTAAAATATCCGAGTCGGCTCGACCAGAGCGAACTCAGAACAATCAGAACATCGAGTCGACTAAGCAAAGACTTAGTCAGCTCGACCAGAGTAAGAGTACGAGACTCAGATATTCGAGCCGCTCAACCAGAGCAAAATTGCTCGAGTTGACTCGAACAGAAACTTTTCACATGAAATCAAATGGTCTAGAGATTGAATTCGATATACTGAATAATTCAAGGAAAATTGTTCAAAAAATCATGAGTAATTGTAAGAGGTTTTCTAGATAATTTTTCCTTAGTTCTTGAAGGAAATTAGGTTTACTAAATCTAGAAAATAACATAGCCCTAATTCTCCTCTAAGCAACTCAAATCTATCTTGATTTAGTGGCTTGGTAAATATGTCAGCTAGTTATTTTTCTGTTGGGATAAATTCTAGTTCTATGTCACCATTCAAAACATGGTCTCTAATGAAATGGTGTCTAATCTCTATGTGCTTAGTCCTAGAATGCTGAATAGGATTTTTAGATAAATTTATAGTACTTGTGTTATCGCACTTAATAGGAATTTTGCATTGAGAAACACCAAAATCTTCTAGTTGTTATTTAATCCACAACACTTGTGCACAACAACTCCCTGTAGCAACATACTCTATTTCAGTAATAGAAAGTGCTATCGAGTTTTGTTTCTTGCAGTGCCATGAGATTAAATTCAACCTAGAAATTGACAAGTGCCACTAGTGCTTTTTCTATCTACTTTACAACCAGCATAATCAGCATCAAAAAATCTGATTAAATTTAAAGATGATTCTTCTGAAAACCAAAGACCCAGATTACTTATACCTTTCAAGTATTTAAATATTCTTTTAACAGCAAGCATATGTGTTTCTTTGAGATTATATTGAAATCTAGCACATACACATATACTATACAAGATATCTGGTCTACTTGTAGTTAAATATAATAAGGATTCGATCATACCTCGATATAGCTTTTGGTCAACATTGGATCCACTTTCATCTTTGTCCAATTTGTAGGTTGGGCTCATGGGTGTGTTCATTTGTTTGCTCGTCTCCATACCAAACTTCTTGATGATTTCTTTGGTGTATTTGGATTGGTTAATGAAGATCCCTTCCTTTGACTATTTTACTTGAAGTCCAAGGAAGTAATTCAGTTCACCCATTAGGCTCATTTCAAATTCTCCCTGTATTAGCTTAGCAAATTCTTTACAAAAACTTTCATTAGTTGCACCAAAAATAATATCATCAACATAAATTTGTACAACTAACATATTATTGTTTTTCTTTTTAATGAAAAGAGTTTTATCAACATTTCCTCTTGAAAAATTATTTTAATTAAGAAAGTGCTAAGTTTATCATACCAGGCTCTAGGAGCTCGTTTCAAACCATATAAAGCTTTATTGAGTTTAAACACATGGTTTGGAAAAGCATGATTTTCAAAACCCGGTGGTTATTCTACAAAAACTTGTTCGGCGATAAAACTATTTAAAAATGCACTTTTCACATCCATTTGAAAATATTTGAAATTCATGTAGCAAGCAAATGCAAGAAGTAATCTAATGACTTCTAATCTTGCTACAGGTGTATAAGTTTCATCAAAATCTATACCTTCTTCTTGACTATATCCCTTAGCCACTAATCTAGCTTTGTTTCTAATGACATTTCCTTGTTCATCTAATTTGTTCCTATAGACCCATTTGGTTCCTATAATTGGGTGGTCTTTAGGTCTATCAACTAGTATCCAAACCTTATTTCTTTCAAACTGGTTCAGTTCTTCATGCATGGCTAACATCTAATTTGGGTCATTTTTTGCTTCTTCTAAGGTGTGAGGTTCTATTTGAGATACAAAGGCTAGGTAATCATGTACAATCCTATGTGCAGATCTAGTCCTTATACCTTGAGAAGGATCACCAATAATTAATTCTTTAGGATGGGAAGTAGTGTACCTCCATTCAGTTGGTAGATCGGTATGATCCTTACTTACCGTTTCTTCTTCTTCTTCAATTGGTCTTTCTTGAATACTCATGTCTTCTATCTCCTTTTGAATGGTACCTGTATCATTATCAATACACTCATCTTTTCTAGATGGTGATGGGTTAGTTTCATCAAAAATGACATGCATCGACTCTTCAATAGTAAGAGTCCTTTTATTAAAAATCCTATATGCTTTGCTATGTAGTGAATAACCAAGGAAAATAGCTTCATCAGATTTAGCATCAAACTTTCCTACATTATACTTACCATTGTTAAGTACAAAGCATTTGCATCCAAACACATGAAAATAATTTATATTGGATTTCTTTTCATTTTAAAGTTCATAGGGGGTTTTCTTCAAAATAGGATGGATCAAAACATAATTTAAAATATAACATGCAGTGTTCACTACTTCTGCCCAAAAGTACCTTGAAAGATTACCTTCATACAACACTGTTCGGGCCATTTCTTCCAAAGTCCTATTTTTTCTCTCTACAACACCATTTTGTTGTGGTGTTCTAGGAGCGGAGAAGTTGTGATCAATACCATTTTAGTATAATAATCATCAAAAAATTGATTTTCAAATTTAGTACCGTGATCACTCCTAATTGAAATTATAGAAAGATTTTTCTGATTTGAAATCTTTTTGTGAAATTTTCTAAACATTTTCAAGTTTTTTCTTTATGTGCAATAAACAAAACCCATGTAAATCTAGAAAAATCATCTATAATCACAAGGGCATATTTCATACCTCCTAGGCTTGTGGTCCTAGTTGGTCCAAATAAATCCATGTGAAGTAGTTCTAAAGGTCTAGAAGTTGAAATCAGATTTTTGGATTTAAATCTCCCCCTAGTTTGTTTACGCATTTGGCATGCATCACACACATGATCAAAATCAACTTTAAACTTAAGCATGCCTCTGACAAGATTTTTGGAAATCAACTTGGTAATAGTATGCATGCTAGCATGACCCAATCATCTATGCCATAGTAAGCAAGACTCCTTGGTATTAGCATTCATTGCAACCAAACTGGAGCTACTTGACATGGCAAGATCATTTAGATCTACCACATAAATATTTCCTAGTCTTTGTCTAATGAATTTACTGCTAGAGTCAAGAGAGTTTGTTACTATACACATAGATGATTCGAAGATAACTTTGAAGCCCTTATCACATAATTGACTAATACTCAATAGATTGTGCTTCAACTAATCTACTAGCAATACATTTTTAATAAAAGTACAGGGGTTATTTTGATCTTACCAATTTTGATTATTTTTCCTTTTTGATTGTCTCCAAAAGTAACCATACCACCTTCTTTCATTTCCAGGATGATAAATTGATCCTTGTCACCCATCATATGCCTTGAACAGCCACTGTCGAGATACCATCTTTTCTTTAATTTCTGGACTGCAAGACATTCTTACAAGAAAGTCAAGGAGTACTTTTAGGTACCCAAGCTAACTTGGGTCTTTTCAGGTTAGCTGAGGTGGTCCCTTTGGGAACCCTGATTTTTCTTGATGTTCTATGGACATGTTTAATAATATTGCAATTGAGAGCTTTATGTCCTAATTTTTTGCAAGCCAAACATCTGATTCTAGAATTTTGAAATAATTTAGACTTTGAAGTTCTATATGCGTGAAGTGCAGAAATAGCAGGTTTTGTATTTAAATTCTTAGGAACATATAAAGCAGGTTTTGAAATGGAAATAGAGTCTTTTGTAATGAAGGTTTTATGAGAAGTAAACTTGGGAACAAAATCTTTTTGTTTCATAAATGTAGTAGCTGAAACGTAATTTGAATTTGAAGCATTAAAACCTATTTCAGCTTTATTTCCAGAAATTCTTCGATCTATAAGAATTAACTCAAGCTTATTAGAAGATAAAGTTAATTTTTCAACAAGTGGCTTAAGTTTTTCAACCTCCTTTTTCAGCTCATTATTTTCTTTCATCAAAATATTGTTTTTGTCATGAAACTCTCTATTCTCAGTTTTCAAGGCATTATATTTTTTAGAAAAGGTATGAATTTCTTTTTGCAATAAATTGTTCTTTACTGAAATCTCATCTTTTTCATTAAGTAAAGAATTATTGATATGCTTTAATGATCTAATCTTTACTCCTCCCTTTTTAAATTCAGATAATAGATCATGGAATGTAAAATTTAATTCCTCAAAAGTAAATTCAATTTATGTGTCGGGAGAATTTACCTCATCCTCGAGACCCATTAGATATAAATTTGCTATTTCGTGGTCTCTTCTTCTTCAATTGCAGTGGATTCTTCACTATCGCTCCACATGGCAACTATTACTTTATTTTTCTTCTTTCTAAATTTTTTTTTTAATTGAGGATAGTCTGGACGAATGTGTCCCGGTTTCTTACATTCATAGCAGGTGGGGACTTGTTCCTTATCCTTATCTTTGTCCTTTTCTTTTGATTGTTCTCCTCGTTTATGGAATTTTCTGTTATATCTTCCTTTATTCTTTCCCATAAACTTTCTAAATCTCCTCATGACCATTGTAATGTCTTCATCTTCAAGATTGTCTTCGGAGGAGGTAGAGTCATCTTCCATCTCTTCATCATCTTTTGATTCCGATGCAGCTTTGAATGCAATTGTTTTCTTCTTTTTCTGATCATCATCCATTCTATGCTGCATGGTTAGTTCGTGTGTGATGAGAGATCCCATTAATTCATCCATTGATAGAATGTTCAAATCTTTAGCTTCCTGGATGGCAGTTAATTTAGGATCCCATTTATCAGGAAGTGATCTCAAAATCTTCTGTACTAAATCAGCATTTGAGTATACCCTACCAAGACTTTTCAAATTGTTAATAATATCTGTAAATCTAGTATACATGGCAAAAATACTTTCATTAGGCTCTATTTTAATAATTCATAGTTATGCACTAAAAGATTTATCTTTGAAGTTTTCACTTGTGAAGTTCCTTCATGGGTCACTTCAAGTTTATCCCAAATTTCCTTCGCTAAAGAGCAGATAAAAATTTGATTAAACTCGTTTGAATCCAAAGCACAGTAAAGCAAGTTCATTGCTTTGGCATTCAATTCTCCCATCTTCATGTTGTGTTCGTCCCAATCCTCTTCAGGCTTAGGGACATCCTCGCCATCAATTTTAGTCATGGGAATATGTGGCCCTTTGAGAATGACCTTCCATAATTGAAAATCAATAGCTTGAATATAGATTTTCATTCATGCTTTCCAATAAGAATAATTTATGCTTGTGAAGAGTGGAGGTCTATTAGTTGACTGGCCTTCGGCCAAAGATGTACTCTTGGGATGAGCCATCAATCTTTACTCAAGAAAATCAGAGACACTGCTCTGATACCAGTTGTTGCCCAGGTGGCTACCCAAGAGGGGGGTGAATTGGATCTTTTAAAAAATTAAAGGCAAGTAATGTGCAATTCAAAATCCTTTGCAAGTAGTATGTGCTATGATAGAATTATAAAATGCAGAAGCTAAACAGAGTCAAGAAAGCACAACACAAACACACCAAATTTATAGTGGTTCGGAGCAACCCAGCTCCTATGTCCACTATCCAAGATACCACTTGAAATTTCTACTATATTCACACCTGAATATAGTAGGATTGTTTTACAGAATCACAATCCAAAATCTCTATACTTTGGTTTTACGGGATCACCAAAGAAAACCCAACACCCTTTGGTTTTATCAGGCTCGCCAAAGAAACCCTACTTGGTTTTCATAAGATCACCATAACCTAACCCTTGGTTTTAACAAGGCTCACCAAGAACCTATTTGGTTTTTCAACCGGCTCACCAATAACCCAGCAATTCAAAATTGAATTGAAAATAAATGCAACAAGAATGACAAACTCAATTTGTCGGATAGTTGTCGATGCAGCTTGTTGGAAGTCCACTTGAATGCACTTGAATAGACTTTAATTACTTTAGTGGCTTCTTCCCAAAGTTGCTTCAAGCTTCAAATTGGAGTTGGTGAAGACTTGAAAGCTTGACTTAAATGCTCTTGTGCTCTTTTGCTATTGATAGGTAGGATATTCAATAAAGCTCTCTTTTCTTTGAAGAACTCTCTAATTCATTGCTTCAAGGAAGTTCAAATCCTTCAATTTTAAAGCTTTCCATCATCCCAAGGTAGTTCTAGCCATTGTAGACCATTGGAAAATGATTTGTAATCGTTGGAGCACCTTTTAGCACTCAAAAACAAGTTCTGAAACTAGTCATTAAATACCTGGAAACGATGTTTGAGTCAGCTCGGATTCCTTCAAGTCGGCTCGGATTCTTCGAGTCGATGGGTTGAGTCACCAAATCTTCAATGCAGTCGGCTCTTTGTGTTAGGGCACAAAACATCACTCTGGACGAGTCGACTCTTGATAGCTCGGGTCGGCTCGAACTTCTGTCTTTGAAAAACTTGAACTCAAGGAGTCGGCTCTTTTCAGCTTGGGTCGGCTCTTCTTCTCAGGTTCGAAAAACCTTACTCTGAAAGAGTCGGCTCGGTGCAGTTCGGGTCAGCTCGCTTTCTCAGGCTTTTAGAATTAGGTCTAGCAAAGTTGGCTCTTTTTGGTTCGAGTCGGCTCGCCTGGCTGTTCTTAGAAATCTTCAGAAAATGGACTTTGGAGAAGTTGGCTCGGACTGATTCCAGTCAACTCGGATTTACTTGAGTCGGCTCACTTTCCATCGAGTCGGCTTGGTTTGCTGCATTCCAGAATCCTTGCTGCATGCCAGTAAGCAGAGTTGGCTCTTCATCACTTGGGGTCGGCTCGAGTGTCTTCTTCAAGATTTTTACAATTGAACTTAAAGAAAACTCTCACCAACTCTTTTACAATTTCACACAAACCAACTCAAACTAAAATTCATAGCACACACATGCTCACAGAAGTAACCCTTTTAATTGATTTTTCTTAGCATTTTTGATTGGGTTCTTCTTTACAAAAACATTTACTACACAACTCAACCAAGAAAACAAAAGTGTAGGAGTTGGAGTTTGAACTGTTATTCATCCTACAAAAACTTGTCAAACACTCGAAGAGTTGTCAGAAATAAATGTACATGCTCCAATGTTTGGTTATCATCAAAATCACTTATGGGGTCAACACCTTGATCCAGAGCCTATGATCATGATCTTGCCCCTGAGTCTAGCCCTAGGAGCCCATACCCATACTTGGTTGACTCCGAGGAGAGACCCATTAGGAGCACCCAACCTTATGCACCCACTTTTAATGAAGACAAGAGGTGTATATCGATTGGGAGGAGAGCATGGATCTCTATTTCGAGTACACTAGGATGTCAGAGTTAGAGAAATTTAGATTGGCCACACATAGGTTAACCCGATATGCTAAGTGGCATTGGGTAGCTATTGAGGATGAATGTTATCAAAGAAGAGATAGAATACATAGCTGGAGAACCATGAGAAGTAAGCTAAGGGAAAAGTACCTAGGTAGATTTTATGAGCAAAGACTTTTAGACCAATAGTACAAACTGAGATAGGGTGATAGCCTAGTGTCTGAGTATATTGAGGAATTCAAGGGGTTTGTCAGGAGATGTAACACAACCAAATCTAAGACCATGATCATATCTAGATTTCGAGGAGGCCTATGTAAGGACACCTAGAAGGAATTACTTCAATGAAAAATTCATACTCTAGAGGAAGCTTATCAGATTGCTAGAGAATTTGAGTCTTATCAAAGAGAACTGATAGGGACATCGGCCTACATGGATCCTGGAGTAGCATAGATCTTGGAGCAGCACAGATTTTAATAAATTCAAATTCAAAAAATTAGTTGGTTAGGATTGATTGTTTTGAAATTTGATTTAGGATTTGGTTGGTTAGGATTGAGATATGGATAGGCCTTATCTTATCCTTATCTTGTATTTGAATTTAAACCATTTTTATCTTTTTATCTTGTATTCAAATTCAAATGAAGGTTGGAAAGTTCTATAAATACCACCCTCAGTCCTTTGTGAAAAAATAGTTTGGTCAATAAAGATGAGTTTTTAGGAAAGAGAGATTCTTTTCTTTCACTCCATGAGGAGAAGGTGTAAGGCCCAATCCCAAGACATGATGATAGGTCATGTCTAGTTATCCCCTTCCTTGATTCCATCTTCTTTACCCCCATGTCCAGTGAGATTCACCCTAACACCTCCAAGTATCGAGGTGGGTGGAATGCCCTAGAGGTGAGAGGTCTCTTCGTTAGTGGGAGTCCCAAAGTCCATGAGTTCCAAATCATAAGTCTTCTATCCCCATTGTTCCTTCACCATCCCTAGAAAAAAATCCAAAAAAAAATAGTACCCTAATCTAGGTGACTTCTAGGATCGCCAATGATCCTACCCCCCATCTGTCCCATATCAAATTGGTATCAGAGCTAGAAAATTAGGGTACGGTTCATCATCCCAGATCTCCCTCATCAGCCCACCGTTCTTTCTCTTCCCTGATCCTGTCCCTCATCTTCCTTCGTTCCCCCCAACCCCACCGTTCTTCCTTTTCCCTATCCTTGATCCCTGTCTATTCTTTCTTTCTACCATTCATTCTTTATTTCTCTATCGCTGCTTCCACTTAGATCTGAGATGGTTCCATTCCCTCTTGTGAAAGTCGAGATCGAATCTGGCTATGACCAACCACCCCAAATCTGATAGGCCAATTTCTCGATCGCAGAAGGTAAAGAATAAAGAGAAGATTAGGGCAATCTTTGATGTCGGTCTCGATCTTAGGTCTAGACCCTAGTAGTGCCGGCGATGGTGTGCCTCACCCTATCACTCCAACCCATCAATGGCACCAACATCCTCCTCCAAACATGCAAGTGGCTCCCCCCGGCCTGTGCCCTCGCCACCCTTGTCGCCTTTCGGCAGACCCGCCTCACCTTCACTACCACCACCATCGCAGGTGTCCCCCACAAGCAGCAGACCTCCATCACCGTGCCCACCATACCCCCAACGACCTCGACTCTGCCATCAACGATGACCCACTAGCCACCTCCAGTGGCCAGGTCATTGTCGGTGTCGAGAGCAAGTACTGCATCATCTACCACCTTGTCAACACCATCTACATCCACGGCATCACCACCATTGACCACAATTTTGACCATGGCCGCACCAATAACATATTCGAGTGCATCAACACCGTCAACCAGGCCATCAACATCATCATCACCACTTGCCACGACAGGACGTTACATCAGAGAAGCTCCACCGCAAGCACCATTCGGCCATCTTTCGGTCCGCCGACCTCACCAGAGAGATCACCTCCGAGCCTAGCCATGCCACAGTTTCCTTTGTGGGATTTGCCTCCATCCGTGCCGCATTTCTCCCAGCTGCACCACCGTCTTCCTCCCCAGCAATGTCATCGGCCGCCATCTTCCTCCCCAGCACCATCGCTGGTGAACGCCCATCGGACTGCCCTCGCGAACCTCCCCTGTTCCCTAGTTTCAGTCTATGGAGAAGGGAGAAGAAGAAGCACCGCACTTGCCTATCCCTGTTGCCAATTTCACAGCTGCACAAGTTTCAAAGTTACGCAGAGGTCAAGTTGCACCAATTTCAAAGTGCATGATCTTCAAAACTACACTCTCCTCAAAGTGCATGATCTTCAAAGTTGCACACTCTTCAAAGCATGCAGATCTCAAAGCAAAGCTAAAAAAATAAAAAAATATATTTTACATGCCATGTGCATCCTGGAGCCAGCTTGACTCGACAGAGTCGAGTTCTCCCCCCACCTCAGAAAAATGATGGGGACATCGACTTGCACAGATCCCAAAGCGACACGGATCTTGGTGCAGCACAGATTTTAATAAATTCAAATTCAAAACAATTAGTTGGCTAGGATTGATTGTTTTAAAATTTTATTTAGGATTTGGTTAATTAGGATTGAGATATGGATAGGCCTTATCTTATCCGTATCTTGTATTTGAATTTGAATTATTTTTATCTTTTTATATTGTATTCAAATTCAAATGAGGGTTGGAAAGGTCTATAAATACCTCCCTCAGTCCTTTGTAAAAAAATAGTTTGGTCAAAAAAGATGAGTTTTTAAGAAAGAGAGATTCTTTTCTTTCACTCCGTGAGGAGAGGGTGTGAGGCTCAATCCCAAGACATGATGATAGGTCATGTCTAGTTATCCCCTTCCTTGATTCCATCTTCTTTACCCCCATGTCCTTTGAGATTCACCCTAACACCTCCAAATATCAAGGTAGGTGGAATGCCCTAGAGATGAGAGGTCTCTTCATTTGTGTGAGTCCCAAAGTCCATGAGTTCCAAACCGTAAGTCTTCCATCCCCATTATTCTTTTATCATCCCTAGAAAAAAATCTTAAAGAAAATAGTACCCTAATCTAGGTAACTTCTAGGCTCACCAACAATCCTACCCCCCATCTGTCCCATATCAAGAACTCATGAGCAGCTTACCTAAGCCCAGCATGATTAGCACCTCTAGGCCAATTCTTAGACAGATTCCTTCTGTTGACCCCATAAGTGATTTTGATGATAACAAAATATTGGAGCATGCATTTGTTTCTCTAACAACTCTTCAAGTGTTTTACAAGTTTTTGTAAGATGAATTCATTACTCAATTTCAACTTCTACATTTTCATTTCTTATTTGAGTTGTGTTGTAATTAATATTATAAAGAAGTACCCAAAGAAAAAGGAAAGTAAAAACAAATCAAATAGGTTACTTCTAGATGTGTTTCAAGCTTTTAATTTCATAGAAATATGTTGAGTTTGAAGACATCTTGAAGCTTGAAGACATGCGGATAAATTCTGGAGATAGACTGAAAAAATCATTGAAACATTCATCCGAGCTGAAGAGAAGAGAAGAGAGCCGACTCTGGCACGTGGCATGCATGAGAATTCTAGCACCAGATATCCAAGCCGACTCTAAAGGACCCGAGCCGACTCGTCCAGAGTACTACTTCTTGAATCAGACAGGCGAGCTGACCCCAAAAGAGTCCAAGCCGACTCTATCATATTGTCAGACATCCGAGCTGACTCTTCAGTAAATCAAGCCGACTCCTCTATAGTCCAGAAAAAGAGTTTTGAGAACCACAGCCAGGTGAGTCGACTAGAATGGAAGTTAGCCAACTCGTTTAGACTGAAATTCTGAAGGCCTGAGGATCTGAGTTGATTAGAATGAAGGTGAGCTGACTCTTACAGAGTGAGGAATCAGGACACTGTGCAAGTGAGCCGACTAGAACTACTCTAAGGATCCGAGCCGACTCAAGTAATCCGAGCCGACTCGAATGGCAGTTATAGGCATATAACGGCTAGTTCTATAACTTGGAATTTGAATCCAAAAAGTGCTCCAATAGTCAAATGTCACATCCCAACGGTCTACAATGACTAAAATTGCCTAAGAAAGGTACAAGATTATATATTTAAGGGATTTGAAGTTCTTTGAAGAGAGTTTTTGAAAAAGAGATAAAGAGTTAAAGCATTATTGAATATCCAACCAAGTCGACAAGCAAGAGAGCATTGAGAGCATTCAAGATAGCCTTCAAGCCTTCATGCCTTCACCAACTCTCATCTGAAGCTTGAAGCACTTAGTAAAGAAGCTATAGAAGCTATTAAAATGCATTGAATTGCTTCAAGTAGGCTTCTCTCGAGCTGCATCGGCAACCATTTGACAAAAAATTTGTTTGTTATTATGTTGCTTTTCTTTTCAATTCATTTTGAATTGTTGGCTTATTGGTGAGCCCGATTGAAAAACTAAATAGGTTCTTGGTTAGCCTTTGTTAAACCAAGTGTTGGGTTCTTGGTGATCTTGGTAAAACCAAGTTGGGTTTCTTTGGTGAGCCCGGTTTAAAAATGAAAGTGTAGAGGTTTGGATTATGAGCCTATGAAAACAATCCGACTGTATTCCAGTGGGGATATAGTAGAAATCCCAAGCGATAATCTTGGGTAGTGGACGTAGGAGCTGGGTTGCTCTGAACCACTATAATTGTTGTGTGTTTGTGTTATGCTTTTTTTATCTGATTTTTCTTTTGTATTTAAATTCTTTATCACAGTACTTAACACCTTAAAAGGGATTTTAAAGAGCACAATTGTTGTGTGTTTGTGTTATGCTTTTTTATCTGATTTGCTTTTGCATTTAAATCTTTATCATAGTACTTAAACCTTAAAAAGGATTTTAAAGAGCACATTGTTGCTTAAATCTTTTAATTTCTAATTCACCCCCCTCTTGGGAAAGCCACCTGGGCAACACCTTCAAACCAACCTACTACTCCTATCCCATTAGTTTGCAAGGGAAAGACCCCTGAACCCATTAGCGAGCCTGAGGAAGAAGTTTATGAGGCTGAACCAAGTTTAATAATGGATGTGAAGGGGAAGAGGAAGAACCCATTGAAGATTTTAGAGAGAAAAGGTTGAACCCATTAAGAATCTAGAGAAAGGAACTCCAGAGTCCACTGAAGAATCCAAAGAAGACATCTATAAATCAAGTCTAGTGGAGGAGTATGATAAAGGTGGATGCAAGGTTTAGATCACTGAGAAACTAATAGAAAAAGATCCTAAACCCACTATAGAATTTGAAGAAGGAGTGACTAAGTTAGGATCAAACATATCAAATGAAAGTGAGGGTTCACACAAGTTGTCCATAAAAGAGATCCAGGAACAAGTCCCTAAGGAGCAACCCCAGGAAGTAGATGTTATTTTAGAAGTCTTTCAAGATAAACTTCTCGAAGACCTTCTTGATGACCTTCCACCATCTAGGAGCATCCAGCCTACCCTAGATCTTACACCCATAGATCATATTCAAATCTTAAGGTCATCCAGATAACCAAGGTCTATTTCATGTTTCTAGTAGATTATCCCAAGACTCCTATTTTTATATCCTATCATACCATAAGGCTTCCAATGTTCCCCAAACAATTAGATTATACTTTGTTGAGGTCATTTAGTTGCACCAGTGCTATGAGTATGTTAGGTTTGCGACCTACTTTTGGAAGACCTTATGGCATTTGCTAGGGATCCACTATAAATTTTCATGTGCATACTAGACCAGGTCAAACCTAGAGAGTCTATAATCTGTTAAGTTTAGGCCCTAAAGAGTCCAATAAAATTTCTCTCAATAGGAATACATAGTTGAGTCTACATTTGTTAGGTGTCAGTACAAGTCTCAGAGTCCACAAAGTCATTCGCATAGCATGCATAAGGAAATTATCCAAAAAAATCAATCTGAGTAACAATACATACAAGAAATTGGCTGATTCCCGAAAGCAAGCCAAAGAATTTGATATAGGGGATTCTATAGTGATTAGGCTTATGCCTAAATATTTTTTATCAGGAACCATTAAGAAACTTCATGCTCATGGAGCTGGCCCCTTTAGAGTGATAAGGAGAGTTGGCCCTAATGCCTATGTGCTTGAGCTACCCCCGGATTATGGGATTAGCTCGACTTTCAATATCTCAGACTTAGTCGAGTATAGGGAATTGGCAACCATACCCAGTGAGCCATTTGGGCCTGACCAATCCTTTGAGAGGAAACCTGACCCTGAGTGTCCACCTTCAATTTACCTAAGAGAGAAGAACGGATCGAGCATGTCCTGGATGATCAAGCTATCGCTACTCGGGGCAAAGGCTATCAGCATTACTTGGTCTATTGGCAAGGCCAACCGGAGTCTGATGATTCATGGATTACCTAAAAGGACTTGCAACGCCTCGACCCTAACCTTCTTGTGAAATATCGAAGCCAAATCAACCCTTACTCGATAGGGTCGAGTTTCCTCCCACCCCGGGAGAATTGGTGTGGGCACCAGGATTAGATAAAGTGATGTGGGACAGAGCGAGAGGATCGCTGGCGAGCTAGAAGTCACCAGGGATTAGGGCTTGCACTCAAGAACAGGAACCAGGCATCACACCCACTCCAATCTGGAGAAAGACTCAAAACTTAGACCAAAATAACTTTAATTTGTATTCATAAAAAAAAAAGATACTTCATACAAGTAGGGGAGGGGTGGTATTTATAGATTCACCCTAGGGTACATGACTTGAGGGCTAAGAAATCCTAACTTGTGGGCCGAGAAATCCTGGTGGACCTGGTCAACAGTGGGCCTGTCTTGGACTGGAGCTCTGGTTGGGGCCTATTGAATCTCCTGGATGTGAACTCTCTTCTTGTACATGACCTGAATAGACTCGATTGAATTTGACTGAACTACAATGACTGGACCTGACTAAGTGGACTCAACTGACTCAGTTGTTTCACTTTATTACAGGACTCAGGACTCAATTGACTTACTTCAGTACAGGACTCAAGTAACTCAGGACTAATGGACTACAGGACTCGACAAAATTATAATAGACTTCGAGTCCCCATCATTCCCATGCAGTGGGGAGAACTCGACTCCGTTGAGTTAGGTTCAACGGGGGTTTTGGTATCAAGAGCTTAAGGTTCTACTAGGTCAAGTGTTTGATTGCTGAAATTTCTGTTCTAGTATTCACCCAAATTTTTCATGAATTTTAGTAATTTTTTTTACATTGCAAAAAAATCCACAAAAATACTTTTCCAGTACTTTTGTATGTTAGAATTCGAAATTTAAAATTAAGAAATATATTTTTTTCTATTGATTTCTGGATTTAAAAATATGAGTTCTTAGATCATTTCTGAAGTTATGTCCAGAATTCTGTTTCTGCCTTCCATTTCATTTAATTTTCAAAACATACAAAAATATTTTTTCTAAATTTTTAACTTTTAAATCTGAGATCTAGACTTCGATTTTTATTATTTTTCACTAGAATTTTGAGTTTTAGAAGGATCTAGAGTTAGGAATTTGAAATTTGAATTTAGGTTGTTATGAGTTAGCTAAACTACTGGAATCTTCTAGCATGTGCTTTCAAACTACTTTCTTAACCAAAATTCGAGTTAATCTGAAGTCAAAACTTTAAAATCTAAGAATTCTGATCTGAGAGTTAATCAAACCATTTTATTTTAAATTTTTATGTTTTTAAAAAGATTAAATTTCAAATTTTTAAAACTAGCTAGTTGAAAGTTGTTCCCTACTAAGATTTTTTTACAACTAGCTTTCAAAACAAATTTCTTAACCAAATTCTAGGAATTAAATTTCAAAATTAGAATCTGGAATCTTCACTAAGGGATTTAACAATTTAATTTTAATTTTAATTTTTTTGAAATTTTAAAATTTTAATTTCGAATTTTTTTTTAAAACTAGTTGACTAGAAGTTGTTAGGGCTGAAACTATCTTGCAACAACTCTAACTTCTAGAATAAATTTTTAATCCTAATTCAAGATTTAAATTTTAAAATTTGATTTCTAAAATCTAGACTTCACAAATATAAATTTTTCAATTTAATTTTTTAAATTTTAATTTTTTTTTAAAATTCGGGTTTGAATCACATGTTTGTGCTAATACTAGTTATCTAGTTGGTGAAATGTTGTGCATCCATTCCTAAATCTAATTAAGGGCATTCAATCATAACAGAAAGGAGGAGGTCATTACCTTTCCTTGGCCCAAAACAATCACCACATTGCATTGACCTAACCCATAATTGAAATTGAGTAGGAACCTAAAGCTAGGGACACCCACAAGTCAGGTTCAAGTACAAGGTAAGACAAAGTATTATTTGAGTTTGTGCTTATTCCTTAAAATGGTGTCTAAGGCAAGACCTTGCGAAAATGGGGGGAGCCTCCTGCAACCCCACCTCTTACCTGGCCAGTGAACATGGTAATTACATACTTAAGTAGTACCTAGTTAAGTCTTGTATTTTGAACTTTTAGGTCTAGGAGCCAAAGAAGTTAGGTTTGTACTGTTTGTTTTGAAGCTCCATACCAATAGTCCCACACTCAGTCTGTTTTATTCATGGACCCTAATCTTGAATTCTTTTTGAAAACCCTAACAAAAAGTTTGATACCATAAATGGGCAATTAGGATAAATGAGAAGGAATTAGGTCAAGTGAAGGACCATGTTGGGACACTTGAAGAGACCCCAATGACCCCATCGAACCTGAGCCACTTAGGTCAATTCCTCGAGGTCCAAGAGTCCATCATCATGAATTCACTACTGAATATAATTCAAGACGACTTCACCATGACTTCATAGAAAAAGTCCATAGGATCCATGCTGAGCCTGAATCACCTAGTCCACTTCCCCTTGGTCCAAGAGCCAAATGTCATGATCTCACCCCTGAGTATAATCCTGGATATCCCTACCAAGACTTTGAAGATCAGGAGGAGAGAGTCTTTAGGAGCATCGACCCTATGCACCACTTTCAATAAAATTTTGATCCTGATATGTATGTCGATTGGGAGAGAAAATGGATCAATACTTTGAAATTGATGAAATGTAGGAAGTAACGAAGTATCAATTTGCCAAATCAAAGTTAGTCCGACATGCTAAAGCATATTGGGGAGAAGTTGAGCGAAAAGGTTATTATAGTGGGGATAAAATAAATACTTGAGAGAAATGAAGAGTAAACTGAGGAAAAGTACCTAGGTAAATATTATGAGCAAAATCTTTTAGACCAATGGTACAATTGAGACAATATGATACACCTGTATTTGATTATATTGCAAATTCAATAAGTATGAGGGAGATGAAGAAGAGACCAAACCTATAGAAAATTAGAGAAAGAATCTCCTGAACCTATTGAAGAATTTAAGAATGAAATAGAATCAAAGTCTTGTCCAAATGAAGCACTAAAAAGAGAAACCTAAACATGTTGAAGAACTTAAGGAAGAAGTTTTGAAGCTAGGTCTAACCTTATGGATGAATGTGATCGAGAACAATTATTTGAAGATAATATAATTATCCAGCCTAAAGAAATCAACAACAGGGATGATCAAAATGAGATCCAAGAACAAAGCCATGAAGAACAATTCGAGGAGATAATAGAGGACCCGGATTAATCACTGTTGAAGATTTACATCTAGAGATTAATGAAGGATCACCTGATGGGGTAATGATCATCAAAGAAAATCTAGAACCAAGTCCAAAGTATCAACCCCAAGAAATTATTGAACCTGCAAAAGAATTTAACATAAAGATTAGAAGTGAAGAGATGGTAGGAATTGAAAGATGGAAGTGTAAAAGAAGGAAAATGGAAATTGAATTCCCTGATAATGCCCAAAGCCTGGTTCACCCTTCTGGAACATCCCAATCCTAATCCACCCAGCTGGGACATCCACCATACAATTGATCAAGTCCCAGTAATATTCAACAGTTACTTTTGGAAGACATTATGGCATTTATTGGGCACCAAACTAAGATTCACTGCCACCTACCTGAAGTTGTGTGCCAAGTTTTTCAAATCCATTTAGGGGATATTGGAATTAGGAACATTTGTTTCCTTGCAATAAAGTTTAGTTCATAGATAATAAAGTCCATTAGAGCTTGTTGTTTGTTTTGGTGTCATTTATGTTTTGTCATTTGATGTCATTTGACTTTCCCATGCATAAGTATCCATGACTGCGAGAGTCATATGCATTCATGCTTAGTAAGAAAAATTGAGCAATGAAATTAACAAACATATGATCAACTTACATAAAAGAGCCAAAGAATTTCAGGAAGGAGACTATGTTATGGTAAGGCCAAACCTAAATGATTATATGCCCGTGGTGTAGGTCATTTTCAAAATAGTAAGGAGAATTTGGACCTAATATGTGCTAGATTGACCATCCGACTTTGGTAGCAGTTCTACTTTCAACAATTCAGATCTAGGAGGTTAAAGGAACCAACAATGATACCTAGTGAGCCTTTCGAGCCTGATTCTATCTTTAAGAGTGAGCCAACCCATGAGTGTCTACCAGCCAAGTTACCAAAGCAGTAAGATAGGATTGAGCGAATCTTAGATAATATAATATCTATCACTACCCAAAACAGGGACTATCTGATGGGGACATCGCTAGCATGGATCCCGGAGCAAGAACGAATCTTGAAGCTGCATGAATCTCGGAGCATATCCAGAATATAGTAGTTTGGGATTTTATCTTTTGTTTGAAATTTAAATAAGGATTTGGTTGGTTAGGATTTAGATATGGATAGGCTTATCTTATCCTATCTTGTCTTTGAATTTGAATCATCTCTATCTTTTTATCCTGTATTCAAATTCAAATGAGGGTTGGACAAGTCTATAAATACCACCCTCAGTCTTTGTAAAAAAATGTTTTAGAGTTTAGTCAAGTTTTGGGAATGAAAATGAGTTTTAGAAAAGAGTGTTTTTTTTATTTCACTCCGTGAGGAGAGGGTGTAAGGCCCAACCCCAGGACATGATGTGAGGTCATGCCCAGTTATCCCCCTTCCCATTCCATCTTCTCTATCCCCTCGTGGCCTTTGAGATCCATCCTAGCGCCTCCAAGTATCGAGGAGGTGTAATGCCCTAGAGGTGAGAGGTCTCTTCGTTAGGATGAGTCCCAAAGTCTATGAGATCCAGATCCCTATCCTACATCCCCACTATTCTTTCGCCACCCCTAGAGAAAAAAATATACCAAAAAAAAATAGTACCCTAATTTAGGCGCCAACGATCCTACCCCCATCTGTCTCCCATCAATTTTGGTATCAGAGCCATAGGTCAGATTAGGGTACATTTCTTTTCCAATCCCAGATTCCCCCCATCCCATCAATTTTGGTATCAGAGCCCAAAAAGATTAGGGTACCTTCAAATTAACCCAAATCCTTTTTTTACTAGTTCTTACACCGATCCATCTGTCCTATCCTATCATCCACCCACATAAAAAAAATAAATAATAGATCTCCCAACTAGTGTCTTCCCTTCCCTGTGATCCACTGGCCACTGCCATCGTCGCCACCCTACTGTCCCGCCGCCTCACCACAATCCCCTCCCCCCTCCCCTCTCGGTGAACTATCCGCGCCGCTTCACCAACGCCTCATCACCGCCCCTGGATGCTTTGACTGCCACAACCGCTCCCCGGCTACCGTCGCCAGATCCACCATCGTGCCGTGCCATCCTCCCCTCCGATGTTGTCCATCCGGACAATCCACGACCCAAAGTCGATCGATGGCGATATCTTCCTGCTCACCGCTACAAGCCGACGATCCTCCCGTCGCCAAGATCCCACTCCGACGACCCCGAGCCGCCAAACCTTCCCTCCCATCTCCCATCGCCAGGTCATCCCCCCCCCTCTGTCTCAAACCAGACTTCACTCCGTCTCCCAACGCCAGATCTCCCCTCCTCCCTGCTTTCCCAGGAGCTCAGATCCAAGTCCCACTCCCAAACCTCCTTCCTCCGGTTCTTCTCTATCGACCGGTCTCCCTCCTTCTGGCCCTCCGTCACCGGACTTCCCACCGCCAGTCCTTCCATCATCCAGGCACCTCCCTGCTCCTCACGCCCGGACATCCCCGAGCGTTTAGTGACCTTTTCGGACGCCCGCTCGGCGTTCCTCCACTGGAGCCCGATTCCCCCGCCGGAAACAAGGCCCCGAGATCGCCCCGGTGCCATCCTCTCCGAACCACCATCCCACGAAGCAGCCTCCCATCTCCCCTGTTCCACAAAGCCGATGTTTTGCCCTCAAAGAAGACTGCCCCAAGCTCGCCCTCCTCCGGTCTACCCCTCGTCAGACACCCTCTTACCCTCTTCCGGTCCTCCCATGCTGGATCTCCCTTCTCCGATCCGCCCCGACGCCAGATCTCACTCCTCCCGGAGATCGCCACGATGCCAGCCCTCCATGAACGTTGCGCCCGAACCGAGCTCACCTCCCATACTCCTCGGGCTCACGAACAACACTTCCGGACATCCCCACCACCAAGCCTCATCTCCGGACCACCTCTCCTCGGAGATCTCGTCCGAACACCTCCTTCCAATGCAAAGCTCCTGTTCCAAAAAGCATGCAAGATGAATCGTGAAGCTACTGTTGAAGAAGACCAGAATAGCTATTCTAGCTATTCTGGCTATTCCACATATATCCCAGATTTATTCCAGCTTAGAATAAATCCTGCTTACTTTAAATTGGGTCATGTGCATCCTAGAACCAGCCTAACTCGACGGAGCCGAGTTTCCCCACCTCGGGAGAATGATGGGGACATCGCTAGCACGGATCCCCAAGCAAGCACGAATCCTGAAGCTACACGAATCTCGGAGCATATCCAGAATAAAGTAGTTTGGGATTTTATCTTTTGTTTGAAATTTAAATAAGGATTTGGTTGGTTAGGATTTAGATATGGATAGGCTTATCTTATCCTATCTTGTGTTTGAATTTGAATCATCTCTATCTTTTTATCCTGTATTCAAATTCAAATGAGGTTGGACAAGTCTATAAATACCACCCTCGGTCTTTTGTAAAAAAAAAGTTTTAGAGTTTAGTCAAGTTTTGGAAATGAAAATGAGTTTTAGAAAAGAGTGTTTTTTTTATTTCACTCCGTGAGGAGAGGGTGTGAGGCCCAACCCCAGGACATGATGTGAGGTCATGCCCAGTTATCCCCCTTCCCATTCCATCTTCTCTATCCCCTCGTGGCCTTTGAGATCCATCCTAGTGCCTCCAAGATCGAAGGGTGTAAGCCCTAGAGTGAGAGGTCTCTTCGTTAGGTGAGTCCAAAGTCTATGAGATCCAGATCCCTATCCTACATCCCCCTATTCTTTTCGCCACCCATAGAGAAAAAGAAATAGAAAAATTTCAAAAGGTATAGTTCTTCCCTATAGCCGATCCTCTATCTCTTCCTTCGCCACTTAGTTATCAACCCCCAAAAAAATATAGTCCATATGTTAGGTGACTTCTAGAGCTCATCTGCAACGATCACCCCCATCTGTCCCTCATCACTATCAACGCTACTTGGTTCATTGGCAAGGATGCCCTGATTCTGAAGACTTATGTATTACTTGAGAAGACCTACAAGAATCGACCAACCTACTAGAGTATTACCAAAGTCCAACTGATTCCTACTTGACGGAGTCGAGATCTTTTCACCCCGGGAGAATTGATGGGACATCAACAAGAAAAAAATATTTTCAACTAATTCTCTTGATATTTTTTTTAGCTAAAATAGTGTACTTAGGATTAATGAGAACCTTGAATGAAGCCCACCAATCCTTGAAGACAAAGACCAATTCATGAGCCGACTCATGAAAGAAGGCCACCAGTCCCTTGAGTCAACTCAATCCAAATCAAGACCAACTTCAAGCATGCCCAAGTCAAAGCCCAAGCAAGTCAAGATACCACCTTTTGAAGATCATGATGCCATCTCTTAGAAGCCCATTTTATTCTTCACATGGGACACATTTTGGAGACATGAGAAACAACATCAAGCATTTTGAGGAGAAGCATGGGACCACTCCTCACTCACCCAACAACCCCCCAACCAACTTGCCAAGTGGGATGCCACATCACATGACACCTAGGGCTCCACATCAGCAATGTTAAAGACACCTAGGTGCCATAGCAAGTTGTTACAACCTCTTACCTAGAAGTTGTTTCTTGTTGCAACTATGTAACAAAGGAGTTGGATTTAACTAGAAATGGTTAGCTACCTAACCCCACCTCCCCTCCTCACTTTGGATGACCCCTAAGGCTATAAATAAGGTCCAATGCTCCCCTTGTAAGGCATTCCATGTATGAAATATTTTGAGAATTAATGAAGGTTTTTTTTTCGTGTTGAGTTCTATCTTGAGTTCTTCTTGTATGGAGTGATTTAGTTCTTCTAGTTGGAGTGATTTAGTCCTTTAAGTGGGAGTGTTTAAATCATGTTTGAGAAGGGAGTGAGAGGTCCTTTGAGTGCTTGAAAGGTGGAGTGCTCCTGCTTGATCCAAGATCCAAGCATCATTCCTTGAAGGCGCCGGTTTCTACTTCCTTGTTTTCCCTTTCTTCTTCTTCTTGTTTCCATTCCAATTTGAATTCTCCTTCCATGCCTAATCTCTAATTTGATGTAGGTTTTCTCTGATTTTCCAAGTTCAAGATGAAGGTCTCCAAGCCAAGGATCACGGCCAAGGTGAGTCCTAAAGGTAGGGAGTGCTAGTCTTATGGTTTAGACCTCAATCCTTGAGGAAGAGCTCCTTCTTCCACCAAATATTAGCCATCATTGTTGGTAGGAAAACTCTTCCTAAGCTTTATTGATCTGATCATTTGAAGGTTAACTTTCCCTAGTAGTGATGGTTTCCTTGCCATGACGATCCTAATCTCTATTTTGAACTAGATCTACATTTCGGGTATTGTATTTAGATCAATTAGTCTCCTTATGAAGATTCTTTTCTTGGATTAATTTAGACTATTAATTTTGATAATTAATTGCTCAAACTTTGCTTGATGGTTAGCTTGCTAAAACTCTCCATTCATCATTTTATTTTCGTCCCCCATCAGGTTTGATGGAACCAAAACTAATCAAATCAAAACAAAGAGACTATTTCAATTTTTCTTTCTTTTTTTTTCACTTTTTTTTTTTATTGGCTGCTCTGAGATCAGTAGGCTTTGAAGATTGTGTAGTGCTGAGATCCGTGCTGCTCCAAAAAGCATGCTGCTCCAGAAACTGTACACTGAAGTCGGCATCAATGAAGGCATTTTCCTTCACGTTCGTGCACTGGATTTCCCTTATCCATGAACCAAAAAATAGGGGAGGCTCACGAAGGGGGAGGGAAGTCTGGCGAGCTTCGCCGGTGGTGGCGCTGGGGCAAAGACAGCGGCTCGGGAGGTGCTTCGATGGATGGTATGGGGGCGACGACATTCGGCGATGGTGGGGGTGCGGCGATGGAGGCGCGAGGTGTTGGAGCGGCAGTGGGGGCCACGGCTATCATGCTGGACCTGGATCTCTTTGGAGGACTCAAAGTGGAAGAGAGCGCTAGCTCGCCCTGTTGTGGCTTCGTCGCCCTCATCGTCATCGTCTCTAGTGGCATCGCAGGAGGGCTTGGAGGAGCGAGCGTTGGAGAAGAGGATCTTGTTGTCTATGGGGATGGGCTTCTTGGATCTTTGGGTGATGGAGGAGGAAGGTTGGGAGCCTTCTTTGTCATCGTCATCGTCACTGGATTCGGCAGCTTTACACATGCAGATGTTCTTCTTCTTGATGGGCTTTCGAAAGAAGTTGCAAACCTCACCAGAGTCCGCCATGGATGAAGGGTTTGCAGAGGAAAAGAGGAAGGATTTTGGCAAGAAGATTTGGTAAAGCGGAAAGCAGGGAGGTGGAAATTAGAGTTAGACAAGGATTCCAAATTTTGAAAGGATTGGATCGAGATGCGAATACCACTCCGATGATGGGAGGGAGGAAGAAAAAATGAAAAAAAACCATGATTAAGGTGGAGGATGTGGGGCTTGGATCTAGGTGGGAAGTTCCAATCAATGGTGTGGACGACATGGAAAGCAAGGCGAGGGCTTGAAGGGAGGAATGGTGGTGGGTGACCATCTAGCTTGATGGTGGCGGGATTTGCGATCGGGAGGAAGGAGATGGAGCCAGCGAGGAAGAAGAAAAACCCTAATCCACTGGGCTCTGATACCCAACTAATGTGGGACAACTCTAAGACTGCTAAACATGCATGGAAAATAGTAAAATAGTTTTTTTTGTGATTTTTATAATTTTATGTGCAGGCTCGATTCCCAAAATAAAGTAAAAACTAGCGGAAAGACTAGTAGTGCAAAGAATCATCGGATCACAGGCATACCTATACAAACTAATGAAATAGCCAGGACCCGAGAGTTGAGAAACTCCCAGTTTAGGATAGTTTATCTTCATCAAAATCAGATAATAAGAGAAGGGAAGGTTTCTTACCAGTTAAAGATTAAATTTCAGCAACAGAAGGGATCACTCACACTCTGATCGGAGCCTAGAAGAAGAAGCCTTGTTTCCCTTAAATCTGATGGCAGATCTGGGCAGTCCGAGCAGCAAAGAAGGCCTCCTCAGGGGAGGGAAAGCACCTCGGGGATCCTGCAAGCATCAGAGGTTAATCAAAGCAGTAAATAAAAATAAGAAAAGGAACTAGGATTTGAAGGAAATCAGAATTAGGGCTAAAAGCTGGCAGCCGGGGAAGAAGAAGCTCCTGGTCTTGGACAGCAGCTAGGGCTTTCAATCCTTGGGCATGGATGATCTCCAGGGATGCAAGAAGGTGCTAGGGCAGCAGGATTTCAATCCAGGAACACAAGGAGCGCACTCAAAGTAAGAACCAAAACTCAAACACGAGGCAATTAATCCAAATTTTAGCAAGGTTTGTTCATAAGAAAAAGTTGCTTACAAAAGGGGGAGGGGTAGGGTATTATAGAGTTCCCATGCCC
The DNA here is from genome assembly GCA_021397845.1 of Areca catechu. Classification (NCBI taxonomy): domain Eukaryota; kingdom Viridiplantae; phylum Streptophyta; class Magnoliopsida; order Arecales; family Arecaceae; genus Areca; species Areca catechu. The sequence continues at coordinate 127,566,040 of CM038052.1, read as the reverse complement.
TCACTAACCATGGTTACACTTGGGTTACAAATTCTCTTCCAAATGGAATACAAGTCCTCTCCTAGCTAGGTTAGAATTATAAAGTTTAAAAGGATTAGAAATCTCAACTAGGCTAGGAAAAGGCTTGGCTTCTCTCACTTTTCTTCAACTTGGACTTGGTCAAACCTATTTGAACGCCCCTCCTTTGGGTGTGTGGGCTTTAGGGCAGCAAGGGGGAGGTTGGCCATAGGCTTGGAATGATGGGGACATCATCCTGCACGAATCTCAGAGCAGCACAAATTTCGGAGCAGCAAATAAATTTGAAAAAATAATTTAGGATTTATCTTTTATTTGAAATTTAAATTAGGATTTTGTTGGTTATGATTGAGATATGGATAGGCTTATTTTATCCTATCTTTTATTTGAAATTTAAATTAGGATTTTGTTGGTTATGATTGAGATATGGATAGGCTTATCTTATCCTATCTTGTATTTAAATTTGAGTTATCCCTATCCTGTATTCAAATTCAAATGAGGGTTATGGAGCTTATAAATAACCCTCATTCCTATTGTAAAAATAGAGATGAAATTGAATTTTGGGATTTGGTTTGTCAGTTGGTTTGGCAGTTGTTGTTCAGGGCTATGGCCCATTATGTCTTCACCTGCGGGTGTTGATGTTGTCTTTGTCCTTCGGGACATCGTAGGGGTGTGATGCCCTAGTTATCTCCCCATCTTCGTTTTCCTCCACGTTCTTTGAAATCCCCCTCATGGCTCCAGGAGTGACCTGGGTGGCAGGTGAAATACCCTGGGCTCCGCGTGTAGTGAGATGGGTTGTAGGTGAGATACCCTAGACTGCATGTAGTGAGGTGGGTGGTAGGTATAATGCCCTAGAGGTGTGAAGTCTCTCTGTGAGAGTGGGTTTCAGGGTTCGTGGTAGTCCATCCTCGTTATCCTCCATCCCTATTTTTTTCCTTCGTCACCACCATAAAGAAATCAAAAAATAGAAAAAAAATAGGATACCCTAATCTTCGGTGACTTCTTAGCTCGCCGACGATCCTATCCCTATCCCGTGCCCATCAATTTGGTATCAGAGCAGAGGAATGATGCGTGGAGCCAGAGGATGAGGGAAAAGTATGGTCTTGATACCTCCGAGTTCACATACAACCCAGCAGAGCGCAAACCCGCTGAGCTTGACTCGACGGAGTCGAGTTCTCCCCACCTCAGGAGAATGATGGGGACATCATCCTGCACGAATCTCAGAGCAGCACAAATTTCGGAGCAGCAAATAAATTTGAAAAAATAAATTTAGGATTTATTTTATTTGAAATTTAAATTAGGATTTTGTTGGTTATGATTGAGATATGGATAGGCTTATCTTATCCTATCTTTTATTTGAAATTTAAATTAGGATTTTGTTGGTTATGATTGAGATATGGATAGGCTTATCTTATCCTATCTTGTATTTAAATTTGAGTTATCCCTATCCTGTATTCAAATTCAAATGAGGGTTATGGAGCTTATAAATAACCCCTCATTCCTATTGTAAAAATAGAGATGAAATTGAATTTTTGGGATTTGGTTTGTCAGTTGGTTTGGCAGTTGTTGTTCAGGGCTATGGCCCATTATGTCTTCACCTGCGGGTGTTGATGTTGTCTTTGTCCTTCGGGACATCGTAGGGGTGTGATGCCCTAGTTATCCCCCATCTTCGTTTTCCTCCACGTTCTTTGAAATCCCCCTCATGGCTCCAGGAGTGACCTGGGTGGCAGGTGAAATACCCTGGGCTCCGCGTGTAGTGAGATGGGTTGTAGGTGAGATACCCTAGACTGCATGTAGTGAGGTGGGTGGTAGGTATAATGCCCTAGAGGTGTGAAGTCTCTCTGTGAGAGTGGGTTTCAGGGTTCGTGGTAGTCCATCCTCGTTATCCTCCATCCCTATTTTTTCCTTCGTCACCACCATAAAGAAATCAAAAAATAGAAAAAAAATAGGATACCCTAATCTTCGGCGACTTCTTAGCTCGCCGACGATCCTATCCCTATCCCGTGCCCCATCATGGAAGGCTTGGGATTGGGCCCCCTGGAAGCTGGGGTGCCTGGTCCCCTGGGTTGGCATATTCCCAGCATCAAAAGGGAATCTTGGTTCTCCTTGCTTAGGCTTGCTTCCTGGGCTTGAATTTGGAGGCCTGGAGTATTGGGATAGCTTGGTAAATATGGGATCCTAGCATATAGAATATTTTGGAAGCATCTGGAGAGAATCTGGCATCTGAAATGGCACCCGGAGAAAATCAAGGCACAATCAGGGCACCTGGGTGTCGATTGAGCTCCCCTAAGCGGTGTAACTGCTTCTGGCTTCAAAATGAAATTTGGTGGAACTCCAAAATAGCATAGCCTCCTCTCTTGTACAAGTGAACTCATACTAGACTCATACTGGTATACAGGACTCAATGTACTGGACTAGGTTAAGGTTTGAGATAAATCAACTAACCTCAACTTATAATAGGACTCAATTCTAGTTGATTACAAAACTTTGACACATGGCTAGGTAAACCAAATAGGGCACAGTAATCTGTGTCTGATCTTAGTGCCTCCACCAATTCTCCTGGGATGGGAGGAACTCGACCCCGTCGAGTGTGGGATAACTTGGCTCTCAAAGTGCTCGAGTAGGTCTGGGTTGAGGCACTGAAGATCCTCATGGGTGATCCACGAGTCCTCAGATTCTGGCTGACCTTGTCACCGAACCAAGTACCTTTGATAGCCTCGATTTCGGGTACATATGGCTTGATCATCCAGGATTCTCTTAATCTTTTTCTTACTATTTGGCCAATTGGTTGGTGGACACTCTGGGGTGGGTTCTCTCTCAAAGGGAAGGATAAGCTTAAGATGCTCGGTAGGTATTACTGCTGGCTCCATAGACTCTATAAGATCTGAGATGATGAAGGTGGAGCTAATACCTAAATCAGGTAGTATCTCACGCACATAGGCATTGGGTCCACAGATATTCATTATCTTGGATGGGCCAGCTTCGTGAGAAAAAAATTCTTTACAACTACAAAATCCCCTGCAAAATTCTTTATCTCTCTTTTGGGAATTAGCCAAGTTGTTATTTAGTTCATTAGTTATGTTCAGCTTTTGACTAATTTCCATATTCATATGCTGTGCAGAGGGTAGTGTAGGTACAGACATGTAATTCTAGTTATGCATTTATTGGACTCAACTAATACCTAATAGACTCGACTAGGCATCCCTATCAAAGGATGTTTTATTGGACTCCAAGGGACAAATCCTAACAAATTATAGACTCTTTAGGTTTAACCCTAGCATGGCATGCACATGAGAACTTACTATATACTCCTACTAGGTTCCATATGGTTCTCCTAAAGTAAGATGCAAACATGACATGAATAATGAATGAATGCAACATGCAAACTCCTATAAAATGCAACCTAATAGTAAAGAAAATAGAAGAAGTTTCCAGAAATGGTAGAAATAAGAGGTGGGTTCAGGGTTAGTCTGATTGGATGAAAAGTAAGAAAAGGGTTTGGGGTTAATTGGATAGACTAAGATATAAGAATGGGTGTCAAGGATTAATCCTAAACTAATCAGGTTGACCTTAAGGGGTTGGTGTCTTTCTACAAGCTCTGCCTTATGGAAGAATGGGTCACTAATTTCAGAAAAAAGATCTTCAATTGGGATTAAGGAAGTGACTTCATCTTGAGGGTACTGGGTGAGATAAGCCAAGTCCTCAATAAACTCTTTTGGCTCAGGAAATTCCGGACTAGGCTCTATAGTTGGGCTTTCTTTTAGTGTCTCCTCAGGTAAAACTCTAATAGTAGGATTGTGATGGGGACATTGAGCAGATCCAGCCAGCCCAGATTCTAGCTAATCCAATCCAGATCCTGGTGCCAACCCAGCATGAATCCTGAAGATTTCAACCCGCACGAATCTTGAAGTATTTTATTATTTTTATGGGTGTACGACGGTTTGGGATATATCTGGATTGGAGATTAGTTTCTTATTTCTTTTAGAGTTATCGGAATACCTTAGTCATTCTGATTATTTGAGATTGCTTAGGGATTTATGTTTATCGTTGTTTTCTTTCTTTATTTAAGATCTTTTGTGATCGAATAAAATTAGCGATGAGAATATTTTGAGAAAAAGAAATCAGGGTGTGTCCCGATTTTCTTCCCCGCTCCTTCTCCCCCTCTTCTTCCTTGTGCTATTTCTTCTTCCCGGTTCTTCTTCCCCCCTCTCCGGCTACTTCTTCCTCTCCCTCTTCTTCTCAAATTACTTATCCCTCTGCCAATTCAAAACACCCAAGCTCTGGAATTAAGCCATTGCACCTATTTCTTGAGCCACCCACGATCACCGTCCATCCATCCAATAACTCCCATCTCCACCGAGCAAGCTCCCTCATCGGATCCAAGGGAAGAACCACCCCAGCTCGACAACACCCCATCCATGTCGACGCCTCCTTCCTGTGCCGCTGGTGAAGCCCTTCCTCTGTCGCCAGCCATCGACCCGAAGAAGTCATCCCCGAACATCCCACCGTCGAACCTCAATCCGCACAGCATGCAGCCGAGCGCCCTCCCATGAAAACTCCCACCGGAATTCCTCCGCTCCGCCGTCACCAGCCACCTCCACCACGGCCTCCACGCGAAGTCTTTCGTCGGTCTCCTCCCTTCTGACCGTCGGTTTCCCATGCGTCACCATCGCTGCAGATGAACTCCTCCTCGCTGTCGTGCCCTCCATGGCCACGGATCTCCCTCCCTCCAACCGATCTCCACCGTCCGCCACCCAACACCATCACCGACGAACCCAACCGCAAGGCCTTCAGCCTCCCTGTTCTTCTTGGTGTTGATCTATGGAGAAGACAGCCTCTGCACGAACGTGAAGGCAAAAGAAAACCCGCATGGAACTCATAGCCACACGAATCCCAAAGCCTCACGGATCTCAAAGCAGTCCTAAGTTCTGTGAAGCACGGTTTCCAGAGCTACACAGATCCCAAAGCCTCACAGATATCAAAGCACTGGATTCTTTTGGAATTAAATTAATTTTTATTTGATTTGGGATTTATTCCTCACTTGTTTTTTGGTGTTCCAGGTCTAACGGTTTCAAATTTGTCTTGCCCGCGTACCACTGGTCCGAATTTTTGGACGACCTCAAGACGATCTCCCTTTTCCAAATTTTGTGAAATTCCATGATTTCGGATGATATCCACTTTGATAACCTGATCCAATTGATTGCTAGTTATTTTTATTTATTTAGATCTAATTTATTTAAATTGATCAGCCCTAATCTAGTGATTGTTTCTTAATGATCAACGGTCCCAAAGTAATTTCCCTTAGGTCTAGGGTTTGTCGGCCCGTCCCGTGCCAGTCTTGGTATCAGAACAAGCTTAGGTTAGGGTTAATTTCAATTTTAATTTTACATGAAAACTAGGTCAGGAATCAAGTATCAATTAGAACTTTCCTCTTTAGATAACAAAATGGATCCCAGTTTAGAAACTGCCCTTCAAGGAATCATGGGTAAACTCGAAGCAATTGATAGCAAGTTAGGACTTTAGATGCAAGGGTAGGAGCTCTTGAAGATGAACAACTAGTGAACACCAATTACCCTATTAGGAACTCTTCATCAAGAGTTACAGATCTTAAAGACCCTAGAGACCAAAATGATTACCCGGGTTATGATAGTGATCGTACTCATATCCTTCGACCTGACCCTAGGGATCGACATGATTATCCAGGTTTTGATCAAACATTTAGACCTTATCGCAACCCAATAGATCAAGATGAACGAATCATGAGGAGTGTTAATGTTGACGCCCCAAGTTTTGTAGGTCGCCTGGACCCCAAAGAATATATTGATTGGGAAGCTGATATGGACCACTATTTCACTTGGTATGATATGTCTGAGGATAGGAAGTTAGGTTTGCCCAAATGAGATTGTTAGGTCAAGCTAAACTATATTGGCACAATGTCCAGAGGTTAGCCATTCATAGGAGACAGGACCCCATTGGAACATGGGATGAGATGAAGGATAAGCTTCGAGAGAAGTATCTTCCTGCATCTTATCAACAGTGACTCCTAGACCAATGGCAAAGGTTGACCCAAGGAACCGGATCCATAAATGATTACATCGATAAATTTGATGAATATCTTATGCGATGTAATGTGAATGAAGACCCATCTGTTACTTTATCCCGGTTTAGAGTTGGTCTGAGGGTAGATATCCAAAAGGAACTATTTTTGAGAGAGGTTTATAATCTAGAGCAAGCATATCAATTAGCCTAGGACTATGAAAGATTTCAGTAGATGTCTATCACACGTAGACCTGAACCTTCTAGACCAGGAGTTTTAGGTCTAAGGCCTAGCCTGAATCAAGCCCCAATTGGTCCATAGCCTAACATTAGTCAGACCCCTGGTAGCCGACCTCCGTTTACAACCCCACCAATTAAGAGAGATGACAAAGGAAAAGGGATTATAGGAGAGACTTCCCATGGAAATAGCTCTAAAATCCACTACTTTATGTGTAACGGAATAGGTCATGTGGCTAGCCAATGTCCGTCTAGAACCTTGTATATAGGGGCACTTGAAGGACAAGAAGATCTAGGTGATGTTATTGAAGAAGAAATCTACACTGCTGACCCAGGATTAGCTGATGCTTATGAAAAACATGACCATGAGGCTAGAGCTGAAAATAATTAAGAGTTAATTTGATTAATACTTTAGATCTAATTGAATATGAAGAACCAGAATTGACACCTAGTGATGTATTTGAGCCTGCATCTTCCTTTGAGAGTGACCCTCCTCTTGAGAGCCCACCAGTCCAAATGAGAGGAAAGCACGATGTGATTAAACATATTTGCACGAGCAGATCAAGTCTTCGAGGAGTCGAAATTGCTACCGCTACCTGGTTCACTGGCGAGGCAGACCGAAGTCAGAGGACTCCTGGATTACTGAAGAGGAGCCGCAGAACATTGATCCAAATCTATTTGAGCACCTCCAGACTGACTCGATGGAGTCGAGTTCTCCCCGCCACAGGCGAAATGATGGGAACATTGAGCATATCCAGCCAGCCCAGATTCTAGCTAGTCCAGTCTAGATCCCGGTGCCAGCCCAGCATGAATCCTGAAGATTTTAGTCCACACGAATCTTGAAGTATTTATTATTTTTATGGGTGTACGAGGGTTTGGGATATCTCTGAATCGGAGATTAGTTTCTTATTTCTTTTAGAGTTATCGGAATACCTTAGTCATTCCGATTATTTTGAGATTGCCTAGAGATTTATGTTTATCGTTGTTTTCTTTCTTTATTTAAGATCTTTTGTGATCGAATAAAATTAGTGATGAGAATATTTTGAGAAAAAGAAATCAGGATGTGTCTCGATTTTCTTCCCCCCTCCTTCTCCCCCTCTTCTTCCTTGTGCTATTTCTTCTTCCTGATTCTTCTTCCCCCCTCTCTACCTACTTCTTCCTCTCCCTCTTCTTCTCAGATTACTTATCCCTCTACCAATTCAAAACACCCAAGCTTCGGAATCTAGCCATTGCACCTATTTCCTGAGCCACCCATGATCACCGTCCATCCATCCAATAACTCCCATCTCCACTGAGCAAGCTCCCTCATCGGATCCAAGGAGGAACCACCCCAGCTCGACAACGCCCCATCCATGTTGATGCCTCCTTCCTGTGCCACCGGCGAAGCCCTTCCTCTGTCGCCAGCCACCGACCCGAAGAAGTCATCCCCGAACACCTCACCACCGAACCTCGATCTGCATGGCCTGCAGCCAAGTGCCCCTCCAGTGAAGCTTCCCGTCGGAATTCCTCTGCTCCACCATCACCAGCTGCCTCCACCGCCGGCCTCCACGCGAAGCCTTCCGTCAATCTCCTCCTTCCTTCCGACCGTCGATTTCCCATGCATCACCATCATTGCAGTCGAACTCCTCCCCACTGCTGTGCCCTCCATGGCCACCAGATCTCCCTCCCTCCAGTCGATCTCCACCGTCCATCGCCCAGCACCATCGCCAGCGAACCCAACCGTAAAGCCTTCGGCCTCCCCCGTTCTTCTTAGTGTTGATCTGTGGAGAAGACAGCCTCTGCACAAACGTGAAGGCAAAAGAAAACCCACACGGAACTCAAAGCTGCACGGATCCCAAAGCCTCACGGATCTCAAAGCAGTCCCAAGTTCTGTGAAGCATGATTTCTAGAGCTACACAGATCCCAAAGCCTCACAAATATCAAAGCATTGGATTCATTTGGAATTAAATTAATTTTTATTTGATTTGGGATTTATTCTTCACTTGTTTTTTGGTGTTCCAGGTCCGATGGTTTCATATCTGTCTTGCCCGTGTACCACTGGTCCGGATTTTTGGATGACCTCAAGACGATCTCCCTTTCCAAATTTCATGAAATTTCATGATTTCGGGTGAGATCCACTTTGATAACCTGACCCAATTGATTGCTGGTTATTTTTATTTATTTAGATCTAATTTATTTAAATTGATCAGCCCTAATCTAGTGATCATTTCTTAACGATCAACGGTCCCAAAGTAATTTCCCTTAGGTCTAGGTTTTGTCGGCCCGTCTCGTGCCAGATTGGGTTCTTCATGGTCTTCTTCCTTTAAGGGTTCTTCCATTACATGGTCAACTAACTCTATGTCGGTTACTGTCTGGGTATGGCTAGGGTTAGCTAAATCTAGGTCTACTCCTACTTAGGTATGGTCAGGTTCAACTAACATTGGGTGGTCTTCTACCTGGTCATCTATTGATTCAACTAGCTCTGGATTGGTTTCTACTTGGGTTTCTACTGGATCAACTAACATTGGATTGGTTTCTACCTGGGTTTCTACTGGATCAACTAACATTGGATCTTTTATAGGGTAGTCTTCTAAATCTTCATTAGACTCATTATCTTCATACTCCTCTACCAGACTTGGGTCAGCCTCATATATTTCTTCTTCTAAGTCATCTTGGTGAACCAATGGGGTAGTAAGAGGGGTTTGGCTAATGGAAAATTGGCTAAGGTCTGGGGTAATAGGGGTGGGTAAACTAAGGGTTATGGGTTCATAGGCTATGGGTTTAAAGGTTATGGATTCAAATATGGGGGTATCAATCCTATAGGGTTCAGGTCGACTGAGGGATAGTGGGTTACTACTAGATTCATATATAGGGACTATGGATTCCTGGGGTTCAGCTCTATGGGTCTTGCCTAGGGTTCCTACTTGGTTGAGTCTTTGGTTCATTTGGTCAAGCTTAGTATCGGATTGGTCAAACCTATGGTCTATTTAGGCAAGCTGGGCTTGGGTTTGGGCATTGTCTTAGGTAAGTTGATTTTGGGTCTGGATGTTGGACTGGTTTATTTGGGTAAGCTGGGCTTGGATTTAAGCATTCAATTAGGCGAGTTAAGCTAGGATGGTCTCCAAAGTGGGTTCCATGGTTGGGTTTGGTTGGGATTTAGACTTTTGATATTGGGTTCCTAGTCTAGTGGTCATGCACAAATCAAACAATCAAAATGAAATGATGCAACCAAGCATGCAAAAGAGAAAGAAAATACTAGTATAATCTAGGATTTCCTAGACCTAGAGCCAGAAATTGGGTGGGTCAGCTCAACTTACACCTAACCCAATAGCTAATCCTTCCACTGGCCAGGTAGGGGGTGGGAGTGTGGGAGGCCCCCTTGCTTTCACAGGGACCCAATTAAAAACCACAGCACCACTTAGGTCATTTGACTCTGGACCCCCAGTCTTAGATACCAGCTTTCAGTAATAGCTAAAAGGTTAAATGCACTAGTCGGCCCACATAGCTCGGACTCGACCTGTTGATGTCTCCTAGCCCACTAGGGCAAATTAGGTCTAATTAATTTTAATTAGGCTTGGTTTAATATGATGATGGTGGTTTTGGGCCCAGGACAGGTGATGAAATCCTGCCCTGATCTGAGATTTTGAGTTGCCCTTAAGATTAGGTTAAAATGATGGCAATCGATGGCCCTGATGCAATCTAAAACAATTAGAAAATAAAATATATTTTTTTAATGATTTATGATGTGTCAAATTAGGTTTAAGTTAACTGGGATTATCAAACAAAGTTTGGCTTGGGATTGGGGTTTGGAAGTTAATTAGGTTTAGGTTGAGTCATGATGCAGAATGTAACAGAAATTAGTGAATTAAAGTTTCAGTTGTTGCAAAGTCTGACATAGATCTCGATGCATAAAAAAATAAAAAAAAAATCTAGAACAGAGTATGGATGGTGATGATAAAACCTACCAAATCTCATGCATAAAAAAAATCATATGATGATGCAAACCTAGGGTTTTCTGGAGTGCTATAGAAATTATCAAGATTTTGTTAGGGTTTCTATTATGCCAAATTTTAGAGATTTAGGGGTTCAGTAAAATTAATTAAAAATTATGATAATTACTAAGACAAAATAGAGGACATGTAGTACAAACTTAAATAAAAATAAAATGTTTATAATGCCAAAATCAGATGGAAACTAGACACCTAATGTAGTGGATAGAATGCAGAATTAGGGTTTGTGAATGCAAAGCAAATAAAAAAACTATCCTAAACCTGCTTTGGTACCAAGTTGATGCAGGACAGAGAGGGGGGATCGCTGGCAAGCGTAGAAGTCACCAGGGGATTAGGGCTTGCACTCAAGAACAGGAACCAGGGCATCACACCCACTCTAATCTAGAGAAAAACTCAAAACTCAGACCAAAATAACTTTAATTTGTATTCATAAGAAAAAAGATACTTCATACAAGAGGGGAGGGGTGGTATTTATAGATTCATCCCAGGGTACATGACTTGAGGGCTAAGAAATCCTGACTTGTAGGCCAAGAAATCCTGGTGAACCTGGTCAACAATGGGCCTATCTTGGACTGGAGCTCTCTCTACGAGTTTGGCAGCATGAAAGGGCCCAGGTGCATGAAGGCCAGCTCTAGTTGGGAGCCTGGTGAGTCTCCTGGCTGTGAACTCTCCTCTTGTACATGACTTGAATGGACTCGAACAGATTTGACTGAACTAAAATGACTGGACCTGACTAAGTGGACTCAACTGACTCAGTTGTTTCACTTTATTACAGGACTCAGGACTCAATTGACTTACTTCAGTACAGAACTCAAGTAACTCAGAACTAATGGACTACAGGACTCGACAAAACTGTAATAGACTTTGGGTCCCCTTCATAAAGGCTCCTCAACCCTCTGTGGATCTCTAATTAGACTTTTAATTTATTGGGTCCTGTAATAATGCTTCAAGCCTGAGCATTTTAATTTTGAGTCATGTATTTAGTTTCAATTTTTGTTTCAGCCTTGTACCTTGGCCAATTTGATTAAGCTAGGTCAATGGGTCCTGTATTTAGCTGTATTGGTCCAAGCATAAGTCTACTTGATGATTGAGCTCAAGATAGAGTGGACATTTGAGTCAAGCCCAGTTGATGGATCAAGCCATCTTCCCCATGCCAAGTTGGATCACCATTTCAATGCCTGGAGCACCACATCATCAGTGCCATGTGGCATGAGGAGGCGCCACCTCACCAAGACACTTAGGCGGCCAAGAGAGAATTGAGGGATTCAAAGTCAATGCTTGTTGGATGCCCATGCTCCAAGCCAACAAATTCCCCATTCCACTCCCCAAATCAAGCTCTTTTCTAAAGAAGCTTGGTCGGCCAAGGAAGGTTGAAGCATCCCATGATTTTTGAAGACATGTTCCTTTCTTCAAGCCCCCACATCAAGCTCTTTTCCAAAGAAGCTTGGTCGGCCAAGGAAGGTTGAAACATCCCTTGTTTTTGAAGACATGTTCCTTTCTTCAAGCCCCCACATCAAGCCTTCTTTCCAAAGAGTCATGGTTGGCCATGGAAGAAAAATAAAGTCAATTGGGTGTCATCATGAATCAAGAAGACATCCCCCAAATCAAGCTCCTCCACCCAAGCAAGGTCGGCCAAGCATCCAAGAATTCGAATTTTAAGGGATTAAATTCAGATTTGGGTGCCCCTTGTTTAAATTTTTGTAACTCCCCTCTTAAATTTTTGTAACTCCCCTCATTTGAATTTAAATGAAACTTAGATGCTTATAAAAGGAGACAACCTCTTGTAATTTCAATTTTGATGAAATGAAAAAAAGAGTTCAAGATTTCTTCCATTAGCCCTTGTCTTCTTAGACTAGGAACTCTGTAAGATAGTGCCTTTGTCCTTCGGGACATCGAGGGGTGAGAGGCACTGAGTTACCTTCCTCCTTCGCAAGCCACCAGTCTATCTTCAAGCTGGGATGCCACCTGGAAGATCCACCTGGATGCCCAATAAGAAGAACCCTCTTCGACCACCATCTTCGATTCCTTTTCTCCTCCCTTTTCACTTTTTTATACCCCTACTTGCTGTTTTCTAACCCTTTTCTTGGTTGCTCATAGGCCCTCCAAGTGCCACAGACAAAGGATTCGGTCTCCCTTGCCTTCGAATCATCGGACGTAAAGCCGACGAATTCGCAGGGTTGAAGGCTTGATCTTCCAAGCTGCATCCGCAAGTCTGAGAGAACTCGGCATCCGGCACATCAAAAACTTCAAGTTTTGCATTCGCTGGTCTCCTAAGTAGGTATTGATTTAGAGCTAAGTCATATGGGGTTTCTCAATCCCGGGGTCCTCTCTTCATCATTGTTTAGGGACTAAACTTGCATGCTAGAAGTATCTTGTTTTTATAGAACCCCTAGATCTAGTCTTTGCTCAACTTCGGGAATCAGAAAATCACTTAAAACCTAAAACACCAAAAAGAAATCATTTGCATATCTATCTCATCATTAGTATAGTTCCGCATCATCTTAGGTCCCACACCATTTTTTGGTATCAGAGCTTCATCTCACATCACCAGTCCACTTAGGGCGTTTGCCTCTGGATTTTTAGCCTTAGACACCAGTTTCTAGTAATAGTTGGAGGATTGAGTGCACTAGTGTACCCACAAAACTCGGACCCGACCTGTTGGTGTCCCTAAATCAATTAAATTGCTATTTGATTTTATTAGGCTTGGGCTCGAATACAAGTTGGTTGTTTTGAGCCTAGGACAGGTGATGAAATCTTACCCTGATCTGATAGAGGAGAGTGCCCTTAAGATTGAGTTAATGTGAATGATGAATACACGATGAAACCTGATGCAATCTAAAATCAGAAAATAGAGAGTAAAACATTTTTTTTTGTCTTTTTATGATGTGTCCGACTTAAATTTAAGTTAGTTAAGTGATCAATCAAAGTTGGCTTGGGTTGGGTGGGGTTTGGTAGTTGATTAGGTTTAGTCAAGTCAGGTATGCAAAATTAGAAAAAATTAAATTTTTTTGTTCTGTTTTGATGCAGAGTTTAGCATGGATTTCAAAGCAGAAAAATCTAAAAAAATTGCAAAACAGAGGTTACATGTGAGGAAAGTTCCTACCAAATTTCATGCACATAAAAAATCGTATGATGATGAAATGACCTAGGGTTTCAAACTAGATGCAGGAATTTCAGAAAAATAGATTTCTGGGTAGGATTTTTTTAGGATGCAGATTTTAATGTTTTTTTTGTAAAAATTAGATAAAATGCTGGAAAAATATAGGACTCAACATAGATGACATGATGCAAATTTTAGAGAAAAATAGTATGAAATTGATGGAAAACCAGACCTAAATTTAGACTACTAGTGCAGGTTCAGCATGCAGAAATTTATGTTAGGGCTATTTTCTCTTGCAGGTTTCACCGAATTTTCAAATTAGAAAATTCCATGAAAAATGAAGAAAACCTAAAATTAAACAGATATTAATTATCATAAAAATCAGAAAAAATAGAAACATTTAATTAGGGAAACAGTCCTATGTTTTGACTAGTTACGTAGATAATAGCATGCATAAATTCTACCTTTGATGCAAGAACATGCCCTAATCCTGCTCTGATACCAAAATTGATGAAGGACGGGATTCTAACATGATGCAGGATGATATTCAAGGGATGAACATGAGAAAAATTAGATTAAAGTAAATAAGTATTTACAGATTTTCTTATAGTTTTATTCCTGAAACTAGCCTAGATTAGGTTAGGGTTATCCTGTATCAGTAAGCATCCTACCTACATGCGAGAAACTATCAAAGAAAAAAAAAAACTAGGATCCTAGGACTAAGAAGGCCTATTAGGATGATGTTCAACTTCAAGAAATCAGATAAAAAGAGTTAGGGATCGGTCTAAACTTACTAAGCAATGATGTCTTGATGCCGTAAATGAGATCGCTCTGCTCAGATCAGTGCCTGGATGATCTAGCCATTTTTCCAAGGATCCGCTAGCTTTTTATCAGCTTCATTCGAGGGAAAAGAAGACTTCATTCAAGGATAGTTTCACTAGAGGGATCCTGTAAACATCAAGGGTTAGTGATGTAGAATATGAGAAAAATACTAAATAGGATGGAAAGAAGAAGATTGGGCAGAAGAGAGGCTGCAGGGGCTAGCAGCCTTGGATGCAGCTTGGGCATCTGGATCTGGAGAGGGGCGGCCTGGAGTGGAGAGATATGGAGGGTGGCTAGAGTTTAGCGAGAGAAAACTAAACAGATAACTAGGGCCTCACACCCCTCGATGTTCCGAAGAACAAAGGCAAACGGGTCTCACACCCACTCCACTTGGAGGAAACAAAATAATGTAGAAAAAACTCTTAATTTCATTCATGAAGATTTTTCATACAAGAGGGGAGGGGGTGGGTATTTATAGAGTTACCCAGGGCCCTTTCCTTGTCAAAGTTGGAGTACAGGTTTGTATCAAAGTGGGAGTACAAAAGTGGATAAAATTAAAAAGCTGATCTCCTTGTAGAATTATGCTAGCTGACTCCTTATTAGACTTGGAAGCTTTGACTTTTCTCCATGGGCTTGGGCTGGTAAGAAATTCTTGCTGGGATCTCTTTGTGGAATCATGCTTCAAACTTGCAAGATACAACTTGCAATTCTTCTTCCAGTGCCCTTGCTTCCCACAATGATAGCAGGTCCCATCAGTAGAGGGCTTCCTTGCTTTTTTCCTCTTTGGAAGCTACTTTTAGGGTTCCTTTCTCTTTGAACCATTCTTCATTGCCTTCTTCTTCCTTACATTAACCAGGAGAAGCTACACCTTATCACCTTTAAAGTGAATCTCTATTGTCTTGAGCATATTCAAAAGCTCAGGCAATGACATATTTAGTTTGTTCATGTGATAATTCATGACAAACTGTGAGAAGGAATCTGGGAGTGACTGTAGGATCAAGTCTTGATTTAGCTCTCCATCCATCACAAACCCTAATTGACCTAATCGAGTGATCAGGTCAATCATCTTGAGGACATGTGCCTGAACAGAAGATCCCTCACTCATCCATGCTCAGAACAACTGCTTCGATGTCTCATATTGAGCAGTCTGACTATGCTCTCCATAAAGTTCTTTAAGATTGAGCAATCTGGACTGAGATTCCATTTTCCCATGTTGTCTCTATAATTCATTACTCTTAAAGGCCAACATGATGAACTTGATAGTCATGCTATCATTTTGCCACATTTTATATGTAGCTCTTTCCTCCTCAGTAGCATCCTCTCCTATCGGATCTAGGTCAGGAGAATCGAGGATATAGGCAATCTTTTTCTGAGCTAATACAATCCTCAGGTTCCTCAACCAGTCCACATAATTTGGATCGGTCAACTTGTTGGCATCTAAGATGCCACATAGTGAAAGAGTAGAAGCCATTATGTAACAATCAACAGTAAATAAAGAACGACTATAAGCAGACCACTCATGATGATATTCACAATTAGATAAGAACTTTTGCATCTAATTATGTCTCCCACTATTTTCTTTCGAATACCATAACCCTCAACTATGGTAAGTGAAAAATCCTGCCAAGGTTTTCTTAGTGGGGTTGAGATCCCAATTCTTCATGAATGCCTTGTGTTAATCACAACAAACATCCATAAATTCAAGGATAGAAAAATCCCATTCCAATTACAACCCATGCAACTCTCAACATAACACTTGCATCTAAGACACTTATAGCCTTGTGTTAATCACAACAAACTACAATGTCTTAGTTTAGTTAGACCCATCATTTCCATACAGCCATGTTTGATAAATATTGCCCTTGTGTCAATCACAACAAAGCAACACCACCAATCATGCCATAAAGCATAAAAATGTACTAAGACAAATATCATATCAAACCCTAGAGTAGGCCTTGTGTCAATCACAACAAACCTACTATAGATTTTTGACAGGTAATTTGTAGTGTGATTAATTAATTAGCATTTCTAATTTAGGATTTAGATATGACCAAATTAGCCAGGTAAGTGGGAGAGATGAGGGGATCCCCCCATTACTTTTCTTAGACACCAATTAAATTGGCCAGGTCAAACAACAGAACCAATTAAAAACTTCATTCCTTTTACCTTCCCAGAACCACTTTGCCAAGACACCAATTGGCTAATCAAGCCCTAATCGGATTTGCATCATGATTAACTTACACTACAACTAAATATAATTTTTATGAGAGCTTTGATGGTCTCTAACACATCCTAATTAATCATGTCAACATAACATTCATTCCAATAATCAAGCATATTAATCCTTATATGCATACCATAAGCATGATTATAACATCAATCCATTCACTTCACTTGTTCATGGGATATGACCACAGCGACACCCCAACATGCCATAGGAGATCCCATTGAATGGGATGAGAGGGCCATAAAACCTTAATTAACTCCTATGACCAGACGGCCATGGTGACTAACCAATCCGAAGCAGTTACTAGGATATAACATATCACATATATATGAATTTGAACTAATCATGTATCAATTCAAGGCATAGTAAGCAATCAACACTAAAGAGATTACTAATTGCATGCATCAAGGTGGCTTTGATACCATTATTAGGTTACCTAGGCCGGGCATAGTGGAAGACTAGGTTTCAAAATTTTATATTTGAAACGCTGATCGGTCGGAACCCTAAACCCTAGGACAACTTGATCATGACAACTAATAAATCTAATCTTTAAGGTTATAGAGGAATACCTTGTTGGGTTACGGTGGCATAGCAGAAGAATGGATTTCAAAATTTTTATTTTGAAACACCAAACAACTAGAAACCCTAAACCTAATGATCACTTATTCATTACAATTAACAAGTCACTCAAATAAGGTTTGGAAATAAACTGGAATGCTAATTCCTCCTTCTTCCACTAGGTACACAAATGCATGCCCTCCAGAGGTGATCCACATAAGAATTAAACTTAGGAACCACTCCTTAGCAAGTTGCTTAAACCACTGGAACTCTTCTGAAGGCCTTTCTTCCTTTGGCAGCCTCTCCTTCTTTGCTCAAACCCATGTGATGAGGCAAGCATATGATTAGTGATTTAATTCGTGTTTGTAGAGCAATGAAACCTAATTACACTAGCATTGTACTCATCATAATAAGTCTTAAGGATTACATGAAAAGGGACTATTACATGATTAGACACAATCCTAAAACTAAGAAGGAAGAAGATCTAGACAATAGGGGCTAATGATTGAGGACTTGCCTTGTTGAGCTTTCCAACCTTCTAATGATTTCAAACCTTGAAACTACCGATGCTCTGGACTGGAGAACTCGGATAACAGAGATCAGAACGCTGGGCTTGGGCTTCAGCTTGTTGGTTCATTGTCAAGGGGAACCTTGTTCACAACTCAAAGACTTCGAAGGACCCTGCAATGAAGATCAAAAGTTAAGGAAGAAGAAAGCAGGCATATGGAAGTGATGGAATAATTTATGAGCAAGGAAGGAAGTCTGAGATGGTTTGGTCGGCTCCAATGTATCCTTCTTGAACTTGGCGTTGGATGGCTTGGAGAAGAAAGTAGATTCGAGTGGGGGGGAAGGGGGCTTAGGAACAATCACTCAAAGAAATAATATAAGACTACAACTTCAACTTCAACTTCATTTTTTCATTCATCTCATCAAAATCAATCTCCTTTACAATGGGCATCCAAGGCCTTTAATAGCCTCACAAAGCTAGCTTTTGAAATTTAAAAACTCCCCAAATTGAGGAGGATTACAAGGGGGTTGGAGGATTTGGTGGAGAGTTTGGAGGGATGGGGGGGTTGGAGGATTTGGTGGAGGATTTGGAGGGTGTGGCCAACCTCCTTGAATTTGAATCTTCCTTGTTGGCGCCAAAGAGTGATGAGGTGGCTAATGAGGTGGCGCCTGATGACGTGGCATGATGAGATTGTCTTCTACTTGGATAAGGAATGACATGTGGTGCCAAGTGGTCCTAGTTGATGGTCCTTTTCTCTTGCTTGGTTGATGCGTCTTCTCTTCTTCATGTGGTCAAATTCTGGGGTCCAGAATTTGAGTCTTGTTGCTGGCTTTCATTGCTTTAAGACTTGATTAACTGAAATAGACTTAACTCAACTGAACTGACTTGACTGACCTAAACTTTAAAACTTGAAACGGACTTACAGGAAATGAAATTTTTTTTTTTTTAAAAGTAATTATAGGACTCAATAAATACTCTTGATTAATTACAAGACTCTTGAAAAGGAAATGGCTCTTGAAAATAAAACATTTACAAGACTCTTGAAAAGGAAATGGCTCTTGAAAATAAAATATTTTTGAACTAAAGAATACAAGGTAACCTAATTATCTTCGATCCAAATTGAGATAAGGCTAACCTTGTTGGAGTGAAGTTTCTTTCGGTTTCTGGTGTCCACACCAATTCTCCTGGGGTGGGCAGAACTCGACCTAGTCGAGTATGGTTCTGTTTTGCCCTGGTAATGCTCGAACAATTCTGGGTTAAGTCTTTGCAGGTCCTCTCGAGTAATCCAAGAGTTGTCTGACTCAGGTCGACCTTGCCATTGAACCAGGTATCGCTGATAGTCCTTATTCCTGGTAGTAATGGTCTTGTCATCCAGGATTCTCTCAATCCTCTCTCTCCGCTCGGGTAGGGTTGGTGGTGGACACTCGAAAATATGTTCACTCTAAATGAAAGTTTCTGGCTCAAAAGGCTCACTAGGTATTAGTAGTGGTTCTTTGTATTCTACTAGGTCTGAAACATTGAAGGTTGTACTAATACCCATATCAGGTGGAAGTTCCAAACATATGCATTAGGCCCTATTTTCTTTAAGATCTTAAAAGGTCCCGCTCCGCGGGCATGCAGCTTCTTTATGGTTCCAGGGGGAAACTGTTCAGGGTTGAGCCTAATCATCGCATAATCCCCTTCACAGAATTCTTTAGCCCTCTTATGTGAGTCAGCTAAGTGTTTGTAAGTTTCATTGCTCAGGTTGATCTTATTACTGATTTCTTTATGTAGATTTGTGACATGATGTGCAAAAGACTCAGCAGACTCAGAGACTCGTGTGTGAATAGGTAGTGGGATTAGATCTAAAGGCTTCCTAGGCTTGCAACCATGGACTATCTCAAAGGGACTTTTGCCCGTAGATCGATTGACCGAACTATTGTAAGCGAACTCAGCACGTGGCAATAACAAATCCCAGTTTCCTAGACTTTCTCCCACTAGGCATCTCAGCAAGTTCCCTAGACTTCTATTTACAACCTCGGTTTGTCCATCAGTCTGGGGATGGTAGGCAGTGGAGAATTTCAGTCTGGTTCCTAATAGGTGCCAAAGGGTTTTCCAGAAGTAACTTGTGAAGCGGACATCCCTATCAGAAACAATGGTTTTTGGTAACCCGTGGAGTCTAACTACTTGATCAAGAAAGAGTTTGGCTATCCTAGAGGCATCGAAAGTTTGGGTGCAAGGTATGAAATGGGCCATTTTTGAAAACCGGTCGACCACCACAAAGATTGAATCATGTTTTCGAATGGTCTTGGGTAATCCTAGAACAAAGTCCATGCTTAGATCCTGCCATGGACACTCAGGTACAGGTAATGGAGTGTATAGCCCGGTATTCTTCTTTTGTTGCTTTGCAACAGCACATGTCCTACATCGGGCTACAAGGTTTGCTACTTGTTTCTTAAGACCTGGCCAGTAAAATTGTTCCTCAACAGCCAAGATAGTCTTGTTTCGTCCGAAGTGGCCAGCCAAACCTCCCGCATGTATCTCCCAAACTAAAAAATCTCTTAAGGAGGTTCTTGGGATGCAAAGCCTATTCTCTCTAAAAAGATAACCATCTAGAAGGGTATAGTCACTATGATCACTAGATGGTCCTTGACGCAAAACCTGATAAATTTCACCAAAATCTGGACAGGTTTCGTACTGCTCCTTAAGTCTTTCAAAACCTATGACTTCAGTACTGACTGAGGTTAAAAGTAACGTTCTACGACTTAGGGCATCAGCTACCTTATTATCGGTTCCTGATTGATGCTTTAGGACAAACGTATAGGATTGGATGTACTCTACCCATTTGGCATGCCTAGGATTTAGTTTCTTTTGGGAACTCAAAAACCTAAGGGCTTCATGATCTGAAAATAAAACAAATTCTTGCGGTAGGAGATAATGCCTCCAATACCTTAATGCTTGCACTACCGCATAAAGCTCCCGATCATATGTGGAGTATTTTTTCCTGGCTTCATTCAATTTCTCACTAAAGAATGCTACGGGATGGTTCTCTTGACTCAGAACTCCACCAATACCTACTCCCGAAGCATCGCATGCTACTTCAAAGACCTTAGAAAAATCGGGTAGTCTTAAGACTGGTGCTTGGGTCATCTTATCTTTGATGTGAAGGAAGGCCTTATCAGCTGACTTCGTCCATTCAAAGTGACCCTTCCTAATACAATCCGTGATAGGAGCAACTATGGTGCTAAACCCTCTAATAAATCTTCGATAAAACGTAGCGAGGCCATGAAAACTTCTTACTTCATGAATATTATTGGGTGTTGGCCACTCTACAATTGCCTTAACCTTCTCAGGGTCAGCGGATACTCCTTCAGGGGTCACAACAAATCCTAGGAAGATAACTCTAGTAGTCATGAAAGCACATTTCTTTAGATTGGCATAGAGGTTATCTTTTCTAAGTGCTAAACATACCTGCCTCAGATGTTGTTGATGATCTTCTCTAGTCCTACTATAGATAAGTATGTCGTCAAAGTAAACGACAACAAATTTTCCAATAAAGGCTCGTAGGACTTGGTTCATGATTCGCATAAAAGTGCTAGGGGCGTTTGATAACCCAAAAGGCATGACTACCCATTCAAATAACCCGTCCTTAGTTTTAAAGGCAGTCTTCCATTCATCCCCTGGTCTGATCCTAACTTGGTGATAGCCGCTCTTCAGGTCAATCTTAGAAAATATAGTTGCACCGGCCATCATATCTAACATATCATCCAAGCGGGGGATGGGAAACCTATACTTCACCGTGATTTTATTTATGGCATGACTATCAACACACATTCTCCATGTGCCATCTTTCTTAGGAGTAAGTAAGGTTGGGACTGCGCATGGACTCAAACTCTCCCTAATGAATCCTTTCTTTAGGAGTTCTCCTACTTGACGTTGTAATTCTTGGTGCTCGGTAGGGTTCATTCTATAATGGGGAAGGTTCGGTAGGGTTGCTCCGGGGACTAAGTCTATCGCATGTTGTATATCCCTAAGAGGTGGGAGTTGGTCGGGCAAGTCATCGGGGAACACGTCTTTGAACTCCTCTAGCACTTGACTGACTTCTTGAGGTTGTTCTTTTGAAAGAGGTTCTTGATGATCCTTAATGGTTAAAATCCAAACAGGTGACCCATTGCTAATTTCTTTCTCCATTTCTCTAGCAGTGATCACGTTTATCCCCTTTTTCTTATCACTCAATTGGCTTGATCCTCTCTTAATGGGGTTCTTAGGTGGAGAAGAATGGATTACAATCTTCTTTCCATTATGAGTAAACGAGCATGAATTAGAACGACCATAGAGTGTTACGTCAAGATCGTACAACCATGGTCGGCCTAAAATTATGCTACTTACTCCCATTGGAAGTACATCACACCATACTTTCTCCAGGTAAGATTGGAACTGAATGGTTACTAGGCACCTAGACTTAATGGAAATCGTGGTTGAGTCTATCCAGGATACCTTATAGGGATTAGGATGGGGTACGGTGGGCAATCCTAGGTTTTTAACTGTGTTGGTGGATATGGCATTGACACAGCTACCGCTATCTAAAATGACTTTGCATACTTTCTCACCTATCTTAATGAATGTCTGTAGGATGCTAGTCCTACGCCAATCTTCTTGGGTTTTAGCTTGGGTAAGAATACACCTAACCACTCCTAACAGATCTTGATCTACCAGGACTTCCTCATCCTCATACTCTTCAGCCAAGTTCTCATCTGCCTGGTATACTTCCTCCTCAAATTCACCTTGGGATTCTACGGCTTCCTCTTCTACTTCGCCTATGTGTAGGGCTCTATTAGGACAGTTGCTAGAATAGTGACCCACTTTGTTACACTTGAAACATGCGTTTGGAGTTCTTTGGGTCTCAGGTGTTTTTCCCTTGTCATCTCTACGGGTCACAGGCACATTAGGATTGGGTCGGTTGAATCTAGGCTGATTGGATCCCGACTGCTGATAAGGTGCACTAGTCCTAGGGGCTTCGGGCCTACGATAGACTGGACCTCTATGGAATCTCTCAGCATCCCTAGCTATTTGATAGGCAAATTCTAGGTCATGTACCTCTCGCATGAACAATTCTCTTTGAATTTCTTCCCTCAGTCCGGCTCTAAATCTAGACAAGGTCACCGACTCAGATTCATCAACATTGCACCTCATAACGAATTCGTCAAACTTCGCTATGTACTCTGCGACACTCCTATTTCCTTGAGTAAGTCTTTGCCATTGATCTAGGAGTCTTTGGTGGTAGGACATAGGAAGGTATTTCTCCCTAAGCCTAAGTTTCATAGCTCGCCAGGTCACTATGGGCACATCACATCTCTGTCTAGTGAGTCTCTCAATGTTTCCCCAATATAACCTAGCTTGGTGCACAAGTTTAAGCTTTGCAAACTTACACTTGCGCTCTTCACTCATCTCAAACCAGTCAAAATACTGGTCCATCTCACCTTCCCAATCAATGTAGATCTTTGGATCTAAAATTCCATCAAAGGTGGGAGCTTCTAGCCTAATGTTCTTCATGGTTCGGTCATCTTGATCAGAGTGAATTGGGGTGGGTCTCCTGACATTGGGTTCATAGTTAGGCTCATGATGGAATCTCCTTGGGTTGGGCTCGATGGTTTGACCAGGGTGGGGTCCTCTAGGAATTGGATCATAAAACTGATCTTGGGGAGCTCTCCTAGGGTTTGTTTCGTAGAGAGGGTTTTGATATGGAATCCTTCTAGGGTTCAATGGGGTCTCGAGTTCAGGTACAAGACTTGGCTCAGGCTCAGTCTGGGCTTCATGATTGCTTTCAGGGGTTCTAGCCTCTAACTGATCCAACCTAGTAGTGATGTGGGCTAACTGCTCATTCATGTCTTGGTTGGTTTGTGCCACATTCTGATTTGTTTGGGCCAATTGCTCAGTTAAACTCTTAGTCAGTTGGGCCACTTGATCATTTAGGCCTTTGATCAAATTCCCTAAGTTTTGGTCCATGGCTACACTTGACTGGGCTTGGATTGGTGAATACGGTGTTCCTGCTCTAGTTGTCATGCATGCAAATGGACTCAAGTTCGAGCTAAGGTTTCCTAGACCTAGAGCACAAATTAGAAGTCTAATTAAGTGAACCAACTAGCTAGTAGTACTTATGGGACTTAGCCAGGTAGGTGGAGGGGAGTGTAGGTCCCTGATTGCCAACCTTAGACACCAATCTGAGATTGGCCAGGTAGGCGGACCAAATCACAAGCCCTGATGCACCAATCCTAGACACCAAGCCAGTAAGCACACACCAATTAGCTGACACAGTTAACTTGACCCTAACCTGAACCCAACTTGTTGGTATCCCTAACCCACTAGGGCAATTAACGTTCTACTCAATTTTAATTAACGGGCTGGGATCGATATGCTGGTTGATGATTTTTGGGCTAGGGACAGGTGATGAAACCCTAACCCTATGTCAAATTGATGCCCTTAATTTGATTTCTCATGAGATGAATGAAATGCAAAGGTGCTGCAGAAGTGTGTTGCAATTTGAAAGTGGTGTGGAAAACGTGATGAAAAAAATATCCAAAAATTCTAAAAAATTCACAAAGGATTCCTAACTTATATGTTTCAATGTAGATGAAAGGAATTTTAAAACTAAAATCTAAACTAATCTAAGCAGATCCTACAAATGAAGATAAATAAAAAGGACATAACATAACCCTAATGACAGTGTCGAACTGCAGAAATTTCCATTTTTTTTATAATTTTTTTTGATGATGAAATTTAATATGGTGATAACTGACTTAAAAAGGAACAAGAAAAAAATAGTTCAATAAAAAATCAGTGACTTGCCTTTGGAGTTGCAGGCGGGTTACAGTCAGCCTACAGAAAATACAGCAAGCAGAAAAACAGAACGTGCCCAATGCAAAATTCACAAATGAAATCTAAGAAGTCCTTTGGCTTTCTTTTTCACGGGTCAATCACAATGGCACCCCGACATGCCTTAGGAGATCCCCGTGGAATGGGAAGAGAGGGTGTTTAAACCCTACTTTCTCCTAAGACCGGACGGCCTGGTAACGCCCCCGATCCAAGTACTTCAAGGACTTAATGCTATGCAATCAGGAACTTATTCTACCATGCTCTGATACCAATTTGATGAGGCAAGCATATGATTAGTGATTTAATTCGTGTTTGTAGAGCAATGAAACCTAATTACACTAGCATTGTACTCATCATAATAAGTCTTAAGGATTACATGAAAAGGGACTATTACATGATTAGACACAATCCTAAAACTAAGAAGGAAGAAGATCTAGACAATAGGGGCTAATGATTGAGGACTTGCCTTGTTGAGCTTTCCAACCTTCTAATGATTTCAAACCTTGAAACTACCGATGCTCTGGACTGGAGAACTCGGATAACAGAGATCAGAACGCTGGGCTTGGGCTTCAGCTTGTTGGTTCATTGTCAAGGGGAACCTTGTTCACAACTCAAAGACTTCGAAGGACCCTGCAATGAAGATCAAAAGTTAAGGAAGAAGAAAGCAGGCATATGGAAGTGATGGAATAATTTATGAGCAAGGAAGGAAGTCTGAGATGGTTTGGCCGGCTCCAATGTATCCTTCTTGAACTTGGCGTTGGATGGCTTGGAGAAGAAAGTAGATTCGAGTGGGGGGAAGGGGGCTTAGGAACAATCACTCAAAGAAATAATATAAGACTACAACTTCAACTTCAACTTCATTTTTTCATTCATCTCATCAAAATCAATCTCCTTTACAATGGGCATCCAAGGCCTTTAATAGCCTCACAAAGCTAGCTTTTGAAATTTAAAAACTCCCCAAATTGAGGAGGATTACAAGGGGGTTGGAGGATTTGGTGGAGAGTTTGGAGGGATGGGGGGTTGGAGGATTTGGTGGAGGATTTGGAGGGGTGTGGCCAACCTCCTTGAATTTGAATCTTCCTTGTTGGCGCCGAAGAGTGATGAGGTGGCGCCTGATGACGTGGCATGATGAGATTGTCTTCTACTTGGATAAGGAATGACATGTGGTGCCAAGTGGTCCTAGTTGATGGTCCTTTTCTCTTGCTTGGTTGATGCGTCTTCTCTTCTTCATGTGGTCAAATTCTGGGGTCCAGAATTTGAGTCTTGTTGCTGGCTTTCATTGCTTTAAGACTTGATTAACTGAAATAGACTTAACTCAACTGAACTGACTTGACTGACCTAAACTTTAAAACTTGAAACGGACTTACAGGAAATGAAATTTTTTTTTTTTTAAAAGTAATTACAGGACTCAATAAATACTCTTGATTAATTACAAGACTCTTGAAAAGGAAATGGCTCTTGAAAATAAAACATTTACAAGACTCTTGAAAAGGAAATGGCTCTTGAAAATAAAATATTTTTGAACTAAAGAATACAAGGTAACCTAATTATCTTCGATCCAAATTGAGATAAGGCTAACCTTGTTGGAGTGAAGTTTCTTTCGGTTTCTGGTGTCCACACCACCATGTCCTCCAGTAGAGCACTCTGAGCCCTCTCCAAAACCTTTCTTCACTCTCTTTATCACTTCCTAATTCTCTTACTAAGCCCTTGTCTTAAAATAGTGGACTTGTCTTAAGGCAAGACCTACGTCCTAACAAGGGAAGGAAGAGACAAGGAAGATAGAGTGGCAGAGTGTAAGAATATAAGAAAGAAAAAAATCAAGTTACCTTTGGCATAAACACCGAAGGCTTTAAATTAGAGATGGGGGGGTGCCAAAAATGGCTCTTCATCAGCCTTTGATCTATCAAATAACAAATCATATAAGACCCTTCATGAAGAAGGAGTCTTATCTTGAAAGGTCATGACACATCTTGCACCAAAAGCCTTTATGCATGTTCTCTGGATTATTTTGGCATTTTATCCTCATGCCATGTGGCATATAACCGGCAGATAGAACCCTTGTTAGCATGGAAAATGAAGTGGCTTATCCAAGAGTCAAGTTCCATCATAAAGAAGGACTCTTGGATTCGAATTGTTTCGGTAATCAAGTGAAAGGGATGCAACCCTTCGCTTGCACGCACCATCTTTCTTCACCGCCCATCCTCATTTCCACCGGTAATAAGCCATGACATTTGGACATGGGATAAGGCTAGGGATGCCTTGTTTTATCTGGAAACAATTTCCCAATACAGATGATGGGGGATGAAAATAAAATGATGAATGGAGGGTTTTATCAAGCTAACTAGCAAGCAAACTTAAGTAATTAATTATCAAATAAATGGGCTAAATTAATCCAATAAAAGAATTTTCCATAAGGAGATAAGTTGATCTAATTTTTAAGACCTGCAATATAGACCTAGTTCAAAATAAGGATTAGAATCTTCATGATAAAGAAACTATCACTAATAGGACAAGTTAACCTTCAAATAATCAGATCTAATAAAGCTTAGGAAGAGTTTTCCTACCAACAATGATGGCTAATTATTTGGTGGAAGAAGGAGCTCTCATCACTCAAGGATTGAGGCCTAGAAGTCAAGATTGGCACTCTCTACTTTGACACTCACCTTGGCCTTGATCCATGGTATGGAGACCTTCATCCTTGACCTAGGAACCTGAGAGAACCTGCAAAAAAATTTAGGATTAGACATGGAAGAAGAATTGGAGTTGGAATGGAAACAAAGAAAAAAAGAAGAAGAAGAAAGTAGCCAGTGGCTTGGGACTTGGAGCTTGATCATAGATCCATCAATGGGCATCCCATCCTTTGCTCCTTGCAAAAGAACTCTTCACTCTTAAACTCAAACTTAAAAAAACTCTAATTTTTTTCTTGAATAAGGATTTACACACTCAAACTAGCTAGAAAACTTTCACTCCAAACAAGAACTCAAGAAAACTAGAACACAAGGAAACAATCCTTTCATTAATTCAAATCATAGTATAGAATGAATACAATGAGAGCCTAGGGGCCCTATTTATAGGCTCCAATGCTAGAAATTTTGTCCAAGGGTGGAGAGGAGGGGATAAGGATGGCTTAGTTGGGTCCAACAATTTTTAGGTAAGTGGTTTTAAATAAAAATAAATTATTAGTAGAAAGTTACAACTACTTTGACATATGGCATCTAGAAGATCCTAATATGGCTTCCAAATATTGATGTGGAGGCTTAGGTGTCATAAATTATGGCATCCCACATGTCAAATATTGTTGGGGTAGTGGAAGGAATCTTTATGTTCCCCATAAAACTCTTGATGTAGTGTAATTCCTTCTCCCCCAAGGTTGTTTGATGAGTTGTTCCCCCATGTGCTTCAAATCTTGGCATGAATTGGGCTTGGGCTTAGTCTTGAAGAGGCTTGAATGGTTGGTCTTGGACTTGAAGAGGACACCCTTCATCATGCTTTGGGTTTGAGCCAAATGGGCTTCTTCCATGTGTTGGCTTATGAGCCAAATCATGCTTCAAGAAAATTTGGCTTATGAACATGATTCAAGAAAATTAATGGGCTTCTTCCATGTGTTGGCTTATGAGCCAAATCATGCTTCAAATTTGGCATATGAACATGTTTCAAGAAAATTTGTAACATGCTTCGAAGATTTTATTGACTATAGCTGCAAAAACAAAGTGAGTTAATCAAAGTATATATTCTTATTATGGATGCCCCCATCAGTTTTTCCAGGGTGGAAAGAGCTCAACTCCATCGAGTAGGAATTCATCTGGCTTTGGTAGTACTCTAGGAGGTTAGGATCAATTTTTTGTAAGTCCTCTCGAGTGATCCATGAGTCTTCAGAATTAGGATGTCCATGCCAGTGAAAAAAGTAGCGCTAATAGTCTTTGTTTCGAGTAATGATAATCTTGTCATCTAAGATTTGCTCAATCCTATCTTACCGCTTGGGTAATATGGCTGGTGGATACTCAAGGGTTGGTTCACTCTCAAAGGTGGAATCAGGCCTGAATAGCTCACTAGGTATCATTGTTGGTTCCTTATACTTTACTAGATCTAAAATATTGAAAGTGGAATTGATACCAAAGTCGAATGGTATATCTAGCACATATTAGATCCAATTTTTTTTACTATTTTGAAAAGGACCTACACTACGGGCATGTAATCATTTGAGTCTAATCAAGACACAGTCTCCTTCCTAAAATTCTTTGGCTTTTTTTTACAAAATTTAGCCATATGCTTGTTAATTTCATTGCTCAAAATTTGTTTTACTAATCATGCTATGCATATAACTCTCGTAATCATGGATACTAATGCATGGGACACCAAATGATAAGAGACAAATGCAAATGATACTAAATGGTAAATGACAAACAAAAATAAAACAAGCTCAAATGGACTTTATTATCTATAGACTAAACTTTATTGTTGGGCTAGGAAACAAGGTTCCTAATTTCCAATATTCCCTAAATGGCTTTGAAGACTCTAGCACAAAACTTCAGGTAGGTGGCAGTGAATTTTAATTTGGCTCCCAACATATGCCAAAGAGTCTTAATAAAGTAACTATTGAATATCAATGGGACCAGATCAATGGTATGGTAGATATCCCAGCTGGATGGAATAGAAGGGTGAATGTTACGTAATGGTGGATCGGGATGGTGGATGTTCAGAAATGGGGAGTCAGGGATAGAAAATTGTTAGGAAAAATATTTTGCAGGGTTTTCAAAGGCTCTACAGCTTCTTGGGGCTGATCCGTAGGGTCTTGTTCTTTGATGGTCAATACCCCAATATGCTTGAGCATATCGAACTAACTTTGATTTTGCAAATTGATATTTTCTTACTTTCGACATTTCATCAAATTCAAAGTATTTATCCATTTTCTCTTCCCAATTGACATACACTTCAAGATCTAAATTTCCATCGAAAGTGGGTGCATAGAGTCGATTGCTCTTAAAGACTCTCTTCTCCTAATCTACAAAGTCTTGGCAAGGGTATTTAAGTTTATATGCAGGGGTGAGATTATGACAATGGGCTCTTAGATCAATGGGAGGTGGACTAGGTGATTTAGGCTCAGCATGGATCCTATGGGCTTCTTCTATGAAGTCATGGTGAAGTCGTCTTGGGTTGTATTCAAGAGTTAATTCATGATGATGGACTCTTGAACCCGAGGAATTGACCTAAGTGACTCAAGTTCGGTGGGGATCATTGGGGTCTCTTCAAGTGTCCCAACATGGTCCTTCACTAGACCTAATTCCTTTCTCATTTGCCCTAATTACCCATTTATGGTATCAAACTTTTTAGTTAGGGTTCTCATAAAGAATTCAAGATTAGGATCCATGGATAAAATAGACTGAGTGTGGGACTATTGGTATGGAGCTTCAAAACAAGCAGTACAAACCTAGATTCTAGGGCTCCTAGACCTAGAAGTTCAAAATACAGGAATTGACTAGGTACTACTTAAGGGTGCAATTACCCTTTCCACTAGCCAAGTAAGAGGTGGGGTTGCGGGAGGCTCCCCTCGCTTTCACGAGGTCCTAATTAAAAACTGTAAGTCCACTTAAGGCATTTGCCATTGAACCTCTAGCCTTAGACACCAATTTCAAGGAGTAAGTACAAACTTAAATAATATTTGTCTTATCTTGTACTTGAACCCGACTTGTGGGTATCCCTAGTTTTAGGTTCCTACTCGATTTTAATTATGGCTTAGGTCAATGCAAATGTGGGTGATTATTTGGGCCAAGGAAAGGTAATGACCTCCTTCCCTTATGTTATGATTGAATGCCCTTAAAATGATTTTAAAATAGATGCACAAATAATCAACTAGCTAACAAGATATGTAGACTAGCACAAACATATGAGTCAAACCCAAATTTCAAAGTTTCAAAAATTCAAAATTTATATTAAAAATTGTAGATGTAAAAATCTTGATTTCAAAACTCAAATTTTAAATTTCTAAATTTAGTTTGAAAATTTATTTTTGGAAGCACAAGTTGTTGTAAGAAAAATTTCAGCCACTAACAACTTCTAACTAGCTAGTTTTAAAAATTCAAAATTAAAATTTTAAAAATTCAGAAAAAATAAAATTTTAATTTTAATTATTATATCTCAGAGTTAAGGATTCAGATTTCGAGATTTGAGTTTTAATTCTTGAGTTTTGGTTAGGAAATTCAAATTTGAAAGCTTGTTGTAGAAGTGGTTACAATAAGCTTCTAGCCAACAAACCCTTAACCATCTAACATCCAAAATTCGAAATTAAATTCAAAAAAATTCCAAAATTTGAATTTTAATGAGTGAAGATCTCAGATCCAAATCTAAAATTCAAAAGAATTTTTTTTGAATTTTTATAAAATTTAATGGAACAACTAAATGGAGGGAAACTAGAATTGAAACAAGCTGTGAATTAGTTAAGGCAGCAGCTTAAAGTGATGAAAATTAAACTAATAATTCAAAGAAAATATTTTTTAAATTTTAGATCTCAGATCCTAACATCCTAAAGTGCAGAAAAAGAATCTTTTTTAATTTTTTTGTTTTTAAAAAAATACCAAAATTCATGAAAAACTTGGGTTGGTGCAAATACAGAAATTTTAACAATCAGCAAACCTCCAATTGACTAGATTCAAAATTCAAATTTAAATTTTAAAATCTTAAAAAATTTAAATTTAAATTGGGACTTTCATATATTGGAGTTAAAATTGTATATCTCAAATTCTAAAATTTAAATCTCAAATTTTGTATTTGAATTTCAGATTTTGAAGGAAAGCAACACACAAAGGGAACAAAAATTCAACAACTTGACCTAGTAGAACCTTAAGCTCTAAAACCAAAAAATTAATGGGGGAAAAAAATAAAATAATGAATGGAGAGTTTTAGAAAGCTAACCAGCAAGAAAACTTGAGTAATTAATTATCAAATAAATGGGCTAAATTTATCCAAGAAAAGAATTTTCCATAAGGAGACTAGTTGATCTAATTTTTAAGACCCCCAATGTCGATCTAGTTCAAAATAAGGATTATGATCTTCATGGCAAGAAATCATCACTACTAGGACAAGTTAACCTTCAAATGATTAGATATAATAAATCTTAGGAAGAGTTTTCCTACCAATAATGATGGCTAATTATTTGGTGGAAGAAGGAGCTTTCATCACTCAAGGATAGAGGCCTAGAAGTCAAGATTGGCGCTCTCTATTTTGAGACTCACCTTGGCCTTGATCCATGGTATAAAGACCTTCATCCTTAACATAGGAACCTGAGAGAACATGCAAAAAAATTTGGGATTAGACATGGAAGAAGAATTAGAGTTGGAATGAATACAAAGAAAAAAAGGAAGAAGAAGAAAGCGGCCAGCGGCTTGGGACTTGGATCTTGATCATAGATCCATCAATGGGCATCCCATCCTTTACTTCTTGCAAAAGCACTCTTCACTCTTAAACTCAAACTTAAAAAAACTCTAGTTTTTTTCTTGTATAAGGATCTACACACTCAAACTAGCTAGAAAACTTTCACTCCAAACAAGAACTCAAGAAAACTAGAACACAAGAAAACAATCCTTTCATTAATTCAAATCATAGTATAGAATGAATACAATGAGAGCCTAGGGGCCCTATTTATAGGCTCCAATGCTAGGAGTTTCGTCCAAGGGTGGAGTGGAGGGGATAAGGATGGCTTAGTTGGCTCCAACAATTTTTAGGTAAGTGGTTTTAACTAAAAAATAAATTATTGGTAGAAAGTTACAACCACCTTGACATGTGGCATCTAGAAGATCTCAATGTGGCTTCCAAATACTGATGTGGAGGCTTAGGTGTCATAAGTTGTGGCATCCCATATGTCAAATTTTATTGGGGTAGTGGAAGGAATCTTTATGTTCCCAATAAAACTCTTGATGTAGTGTAATTTCTTCTCCCCAAGGTTGTTTAATGAGTTGTTCCCTCATGTGCTTCAAATCTTGGGATGAATTAGGCTTGGGCTTGATCTTGAAGAGGCTTGAATGGTTGGTCTTGGACTTGAAGAAGACAGCCTTCATCAAGCTTTGGGCTTGAGCCGAATGGGCTTCTTCCATTTGTTAGTTTATGAGCCAAATCATGCTTCGAGAAAATTTGGCTTATGAACATATTTCAAGAAAATTTGTAACTTGATTCGAAAACTTTATTTACTATAGCTGTAAAAACAAAGTAAGTTAATCAAAATATATATTCTTGTTATGGATGTCCCCATCAGCATATGAACACTAGGTCCTTTCTGCAAGCCATGATTGACATCTAGCAACATGTCATACCTATCCGGAAGATGTGGAATTTGATGAAAAGTACCAAAATACCCTTCAGTGGAAAGTTACCGTGCAATTCAATCTTTCGATCATCCTTTATCCCGAATAAGTGATGGGTACGGATAATTGTCAAACCCTAGCACTTAGTCATTTTAAATTTCTATTCGATAATGAAGACTTTGCTATTGACTGATTAGAAAATATTTCTAATCTCATCCTGCTTTGATCAAAGACTCCCTGAGTCATAAATCGAAGAGATTATATGGAATAACATTTTCTCTTACTAGGAATGATTGATTCCTTGTTGATCCATTCACATCCTTCATACACCTTCCACCATATCCAAGAATATCCTGTACATGACTCAATTCCATGAATGAGTATGAACCAAATAAGCTTCGTGTGTATAAGGAACCATGGTGATCTTAGGTCTAAAGATCAGTTGCACAACTCCCACTATAAGAACTATCATTGATGCGGGACAATATACAAAAATAAAATTATTGATTTTAAATCTAATTATCAAAGATTAAATAGAAATTATTTTTCTGGAATTATCAAAATTGAGACTCAAAGCAGTCAAAAAATCTAGACTAGTCAACTAGTTATAAAGCCCGCAAAGTAGATCAAGCAAAACTAATTAGGAACAGGACTTGGTGATTAAGAAATCATCTTAAACCAAGATTTCTACCTTTCAAAGAATCAAAATTAAAGAGTTAGATAAGGTTTTGATTTTACCAACGAAGATTATACCCTCTGGTTGTGGATCTGACTGGACTCTCTAAGATCTTGTGACGGGACTTCATGATTTTGATTTTTGGGCTTCGATATTCAGCTCTACTAGTTCAAAGGCAAAGATAATCATCACTTTGATCTCAATCACCTGTAATCAGTCAAACACTCAAAAGTAAACATGGAAGGAAGAAGGAATTTCAATGGAAAAAAGGAAAGGAAAGGAAAGGAGAGGAAGAAGCTTGTAAGCGGCTAGGGTTTCTGATGGTGGGATAGATATAGGATAACTAGGGCCTCACACCCCACGATACTTTGAAGAACAAAGGAATAGGGCCTCATACCCCACGATGCTCTGAAGAATAAAGGAATTAGGGCCTCACACCCCGCAATGCCATCACAGCAAAGGAATGGAAGAAAAACTTTTCTCTTTATTTCATGAATAATAGCTCTATTTTATAAAAGGGATTGATTGTGGTATTTATAGACCACCAACATCAGAAGTATGGATTACAAAGAGTAGAATTAGTTCTTCTTAGGAAGCAACTCCTTAAATCCTTGCTTTTGGCATCATGAACTCTGGCTTTTGATCCTTCCCTGGACTTCATCTGGCTTAGGAGGCAACACTGGATAAGACTCATTAGTTGGGGCGACAACTGCACTCCTTTGGGCGACAAGAAAAAAATGTGCAACAATTCTTGGAACAAGGGCGATAACTTCTTCTCTTAATGATTGTTGGACGTCCAAGATAAATTCTAGGCTGGAAATCCATGATGGATTCTTGAATTTGGATAACAAAGGACTCTTATTCTTCATGATAGGCGCCTTCTCCAATTTGGGCAACCAAGAAGGATAGGATGAGGCACTCCTTGGTTGTGGGTGACAAATGAGATGGGAATTGTAGAGTCCTTCTGCTTTACTCATCTTAAAATTAGTGTTCTCTCACCTTGGCATATTTTTTTTGGAATTGGCAATAATATTGAGAAGAGATGGTGCTAAACATGGTTGGACTCCTTCTCATTTACTCCTCTTAAAAAGTGGTTCTAATTTCATTCTTTAGGTGGCCGACCAAGATAAGTGACATGGCATGTGATGATTTCCAAGATGATGTGGCAAGTGATGTCCAAAACTTGAAGAGGTGGCACCAAGAGGTGGTTGTCATGTAGCACCAAGAATGGGTTGACTTGGGTTGGCACATGATGTCACATGGGGTCTTTAATTGGATCCCCTCTTGTATTATAAGACTCAACTAACAATTACAAAACTCAACCAACTAAATAACTAATAGCCCAACTTGATCAAATAAATCAAAAGGCATACCAATTCATAACTAAATCATACCATACTTTATTTGCTTGCAAATACAAAACCAAATTAAAGTTGGTAAAAAGGGCTAAATAATACTGGACCATTATAATAGAATTTATGAACCAATTAAAATTGAGATTTTTTTATAGACTCAATTTTGGGTCAAGGGGTTTCTACAGATGACTCAATTTTGGGGTTTAAGGCTAAACCCCACTAAGCTAAAATAACGGAATTTAAGATAAATATTTACAAGTGATTTGGGGTTTGGGCTTAGGACTTCATTCATAGGTGATCCACAGGAATGTGGGTTCGACCTGTCATTTTCTTCTAGCCCTGGTGTCTGCACCAATTCTCCCCGGGTGGGAGAAACTCGACCCTGTTGAGTATGGGTCAACTTTCCTATGATAGTGTCTAGTAAGTTGGGATCAATCCTTTGTAAATCCTCTCTGGTGATCCAAGAATCGTCAGTCTCAGGTCATCCTTGCCAACGAACCAGATATCATTGATAGTCTTTGCTCCGAGTAGTGATAATCTTGTCATCCAAGACCCGCTCGATCCTGTCTCTCCGGGTTGGTAGTATGGTTGGTGGACACACATGGGTTGGCTCATTCTCAAGGATGGGATCAGGACCAAAAGGCTCACTAGGTATCAACGTTGGCTCCCTATACTCTATAAGGTCTGAAATATTAAAAGTAGAACTAATTCCTAGTTCAGGTGGTAACTCAAGCACGTAGGTATTAGATCTAATTTTCCTAATTACTTTGTATGGCCACTACTATGGGCATATAACTTCTTCATGGTTCCAGGTGGGAACCATTCAGGTTGTAGCCTAACCATGACAAAGTTTTCTTCATTGAATTCTTTGAGTCTTTTTCTTGGATCAACCATATGATTATTATGCAATTCTTTAATGTATTGTGCATATGACTCTGCAAACATCTAATAGACTCACTATGCATTACTAGTAAAGAAAATTTATTTATTTATTTATTTATTTATTTATCTTTTTAAGTCCTTAATTTTAGTTCTATGCTTGACCCTTGGTCGGTGGGTGACATGCAGATAAAAACTTAACCTGATCTCCTAATAGATGCCATAAGGTTCTCCAAAAATAGATGGCAAATTTAACAAGACTAAAGGATTGATGAAACATGCTAACCTCAACAAAGTGTAACCTAATGGTTCTAGAAATATTGGAAACCTCAGGGAAGGGTATAAAATAAGAAGTGGATTCGGGGATGACTTGGTAGGGTAGGAAATAAAAAAAGGGTTTGGGGATTTGTCCTAGACTAATGGGGTTGACCTTAAGGTTTGGGCATGGGGTTACATGAACAGGTAAATAAAGGTCAGCCTTATGGAAGGATGAGTCAGTGATTTCAAGAAAAAGATCTTCAATTAGGACCACAGGGGTGACATCTTCTTGAGGGTGCTAGTTTGGAAAAATCAAGTCCTCACTGATTACTTTAGGTTCATGAATTTTAGGACTAGGCTTTAGGATTTGAGTTTCTTCTAGTGTTTCCTCAGTTATAGTCTTAGTAGTAGGGTTAAGTTCCTTATGGGTCTTTTTTTTCACTTGTACTTGCAATATGGCTTCAGTCTGGGTATGGTTAGGGTCAACTAATTCTAGGTTGGCTTTAGTCTGGGTGCCTACCTGGCGATTAAGAAATCACCGTAAACTAGGATTTAGAACTTTCAAAGAATCAAAAATTAAAGAGTTAGAGAAGGTTTTGATTTTACCAATAAAGATTATACCCTCTGGTTGTGGATCTAGCTAGACTCTCTAGGATCTTGCAGCAGGACTTCCAGATTTTAATTTTCAGGCTCCGATCTTCAGCTCTACTGGTTTCAAGGAAAAGATAACCATCACTTTGATCTCGATGACCTGCAATCAGTCAAACACTCAAAAGTAAACATGGAAGGAAGAAGGAATTTCAATGAAAAAAAGGAAAGGAAAGGAAAGGGTAGGAAGAAGCTTGTAGGTGGCTAGGATTTCTGATGGTGGGATATATATAAGATAACTAGGGCCTCACACCCCACGATGCTTCGAAGAATAAAGGACTAGGGCCTCACACCCCATGATGCTCCAAAGAACAAAGGAATTAGGGCCTCACACCCCATGATGCCATCATAGCAGAGGAATGAAAGAAAAACTTCTCTCTTTATTTCATGAATAATAGCTCTATTTTACAAAAGGGATTGATGGTGGTATTTATAGACCACCAACATGAGAAGTGTGGGTTACAAAGAGTAGAATTAGTTCTTCTTGGGAAGCAACTCCTTGAATCCTTGCTTTTGGCATCATGAACTCTGGCTTTTGATCCTTCCTAGAGTTCATCTAGCTTGGGCGGCAACACTGGATAAGACTCATTAGTTGGGGCAACAACTCCACTCCTTTGGGCGACAAGAAAAAAAATGTGCGACAATTCTTGGAACAAGGGTGATAACTTCTTCTCTTGATGATTGTTGGGCATCCAAGATAAATTCTATGCTGGAAATCCATGATGGAGTCTTGAATTTGAATAACAAAGGACTCTTACTCTTCATGATGTCACTTGGGGTCTTTAATTGGGTCCCCTCATGTAGTACAGGACTCAACTAACAATTACAAAACTCAACCAACTAAAAACTAATAGCCCAACTTGATCAAATTGATCAAAAGGCATACCAATTCATAACTGAACCATACCATACTTAATTAGGCTTGCAAATACAAAATCCAATTAAAGTTGGTAAAAAGGGCTAAATAACACTGGGCCATTATTATAGAATTTATGATCCAATTAAAATTGGGGTTCTTTTACATACTCAATATTGGGTCTAGGGGTTTTATAGATGACTCAATTTTGGGGTTTAGGGCTAAACCAAACTAATATAAAATAACAAAATTTAAGATAAATATTTACAAGTGATTTGGGGTTTGGGCTTAGGGCTTCATTCACAAGTGATCCACAGGAATGTGGGTTCGACCTGTCTTTTTTTTTTGGCCCTGGTGTCCGCACCATTTCTCCCTGGATGGGAGGAACTCGACCTCGTCGAGTATGGGTCAACTTTGCTATGATAGCACTCTAGTAAGTTGGGATCAATCCTTTGTATATTCTCTCTAGTGATCGAAGAATCGTTAGTCTTGGGTCATCCTTGCCAATGAACTAGATATCATTAATAGTCTTTAATCCGAGTAGCGATAATCTTGTCATCTAAGATCCGCTCGATCCTGTCTCTCCGGGCTAGTAGTATGGCAGGTGGACACACATGGGTTGGCTCACTCTCAAGGATGGGATCAAGGCCAAAAGGCTCACTAGGTATCAACATTGGCTCCCTATACTCTATAAGGTCTGAAATACTAAAAGTAGAACTAATTCTTAGTTCAGGTGGTAACTCAAGCACGTAGGCATTAGATCTAATTTTCCTAATTACTTTGTATGGTCCACTACTATGGGCATGTAACTTCTTCATGGTTCCAGGTGGGAACTTTTCAGGTCATAGCCTAACCATGACAAAGTCTCCTTCATTGAATTCTTTGAGTCTTTTTCTTGGGTCAGCCATATGATTCTTATGCAATTCTTTAATGTGTTGTGCATATGACTGTGCAAACATCTAATAGACTCACGATGTATTACTAGTAAAGAAAATTTATTTATTTATTTATTTATTTATTTATCTTTTTAAGTCCTTAATTTTGATTCTATGCTTGACCTTGGTCGGTGGGTGACATGTGGATGAAAACCTAACCTGAACTCCTTATAGATACCATAAGGTTCTCCAAAAATAGGTGGCAAATCTAACAAGTCTAAAGGATTGATGAAACATGCTAACCTCAACAAAGTATAACCTAATGGTTCTAGAAATATTGGAAACCTCAGGGAAGGGTAGAAAATAAAAAGTGGATTCGGGGATGACTTGGTAGGATAAGAAATAAGAAAAGGGTTCGGGGATTTATCCTAAACTAATGGGGTTGACCTTAAGGTTTGGACATTGGGTTACATGAATAGGTAAATAAAGGTCAACCTTATGGAAGGATGAGTCAATGATTTCAGGAAAAAGATCTTTAATTGGGACCATATGGGTGACATCTTCCAGAGGGTGCTGGTTTGGAAAAATCAAGTCCTCACTGATTACTTTAGGTTCATGAATTTCAGGACTAGGCTCTAGGATTTGAGTTTCTTTTAGTGTTTCCTCAAGTAAAGTCTCAGCAGTAGGGTTAGGTTTCTCATGGATCTCTTTTTCCACTTGTACTTCAAATATGGCTTCAGTTTGGATATGGTCAGGGTCAACTAATTCTAGGTTGGCTTTAGTCTGGGTTCTTACCGGGCGATTAAGAAATTACCGTAAACCAGGATTTAGAACTTTCAAAGAATCAAAAATTAAAGAGTTGGAG
The DNA here is from genome assembly GCA_021397845.1 of Areca catechu. NCBI lineage: Eukaryota > Viridiplantae > Streptophyta > Magnoliopsida > Arecales > Arecaceae > Areca > Areca catechu. Next base: position 127,526,990 of record CM038052.1, on the reverse strand, counting down.
AAGGTTTTGATTTTACCAACAAAGATTATATCCTCTGGTTGTGGATCTGGCTGGACTCTCTAGGATCTTGCGACAGGACTTCCAGATTTTAATTTTCGGGCTCCGATCTTCAGCTCTACTGGTTCCAAGGCAAAGATAACCATCACTTTGATCTCGATCACCTACAATCAGTCAAACACTCAAAAGTAAACATGGAAGGAAGAAGGAATTTTAATGGAAAAAAGGAAAGGAAAGGAAAGGGTAGAAAGAAGCTTGTAGGTGGCTAGGGTTTCTGATGGTGGGATATATATAGGATAACTAGAGCTTCACACCCCACGATGCTTTGAAGAACAAAGGACTAGGGCCTCGCACCCCGTGATGCTCCAAAGAACAAAGGAATTAGGGCCTCACACCCCATGATGCCATCACAGCAAAGGAATGAAAGAAAATCTTCTCTCTTTATTTCATGAATAATAGCTCTATTTTACAAAAGGGATTGATGGTGGTATTTATAGACCACCAACATGAGAAGTGTGGGTTACAAAGAGTAGAATTAGTTCTTCTTGGGTAGCAACTCCTTGAATCCTTACTTTTGGCATCATGAACTCTGGCTTTTGATCCTTCCCTAGACTTCATCTGGCTTGGGCAGCAACACTAGATAAGACTCATTAGTTGGGGCGACAACTCCACTCCTTTGGGCAACAAGAAAAAAAATGTGCAGCAATTCTTGGAACAAGGGCAATAACTTCTTCTCTTGATGATTGTTGGGCATCTAAGACAAATTCTAGGCTGGAAATCCATGATGGAGTCTTGAATTTGGATAACAAAGGACTCTTACTCTTCATGATAGGCGCCTTCTCCAATTTAGGCGACCAAGAAGGATAGGATGAGGCGCTCATTGGATGTGGGCGACAAATGAGATGGGAATTATATATTCCTTCTGCTTTACTCATATTAAAATTGGCGTTCTCTCACCTTGGCTGATTTCTTTTGGAATTGGTGACAATATTGAGAAGAGATGGCGCTAAACATGGTTGGACTCCTTCTCATTTACTCCTCTTAAAAAGTGGCACTAATTTCATTCTTCAGGTGGCTGACCAAGGTAAGTGACATGGCATGTGATGATTTCCAAGATGATGTGGCAAGTGATGACCAAAACTTGAAAAGATGGTGCCAAGAGGTGGTTGTCATGTGGTGCCAAGAATGGGCTGATTTGAGTTGGCACATGATGTCACATGGGGTCTTTAATTGGGTCCCCTCTTGTATTATAGGACTCAACTAACAATTACAAAACTCAACCAATTAAATAACTAATAGCCCAACTTGATCAAATTGATCAAAAGGCATAACTAATTCATAACCGAACCATACCATACTTAATTGGGCTTGTAGATACAAAACCCAATTAAAGTCGGTAAAAAGTGCTAAATAACACTGGACCATTATAATAGAATTTATGCCCCAATTAAAATTGGAGTTTTGTTACAGACTCAATTTTGGATCCAGGGGTTTTACAGATGACCCAATTTTGGGGTTTAGGGCTAAACCCAACTAAGCTAAAATAACAGAATTTAAGATAAATATTTATAAGTGATCTGGGGTTTGGGCTTAGGGCTTCATTCACAGATGATCTATAGAGATGTGGGTTTGACCTATCATTTTCTTCTGGCCCTGGTGTCCAGACCAATCACTTGACAAGTAGTAACACTTCCATAAGATATTCTCAATACAGATCAGTTCGATGAACTCATACCCTAATGAGCACCATTATGCTTGTATTAGTGTCTCACACAAGTGACTGTGAGACCAACCACCCTCTCCATCGAGCATACATTGGATAAGCTAGTCTTTTCGGAAGCATCAATCCCAGAATCGATGATCCAATGACTAGGAACATTTTAGATTAGGGTTTATAGGAACTTAGGTCTCACCACTATGATCTTCATCATAATCCTAATTCTTTTGCTCTAATCTATGGGGTTCATCATAATCTTTAAATAAGACACAGTAGTTTGATGAAACAAAAATGCCTTTCATTAAAACAATAATGTCATACAAGAGTTGGAAGATTACAAAAATATCCTTATAAAGATTGGCTTTTAGTGCACTTTTCTTTCAATCTCTCACATGCACTAAAGCCAATCATCCTTGTATTTTATACCCATACAATCTAAGTGGCAATCAAACTATTGCTGAGGTATTGTTTTAGTGAATGGGTCTGCTATATTGTTCTTTGTATCAACTCGTTCAATGACAACATCTTGTCTTTATATGATTTCCCAAACGAGGTGGAAACATCTTAGGATGTGCTTGAGCTTATGATGAGATCTTGGTTCCTTAGCTTGAATAATTGATCCAGTGTTATCATAATATAGTGGCATTGGTTGTTGTATTTTAGGAACCACGTCCAATTCCATGATGAATTTCTTCATCCAGACAGCTTCCTTCGTGGCTTCACTTGTAGCTATGTATTCTGCCTCAGTGACTGATTTAGCTACAGTAAGCTACTTTGTACCCTTCTAACTCACTATACCACCATATAGGATGAAGGCATACCTTGATATGGATTTGCTATCATCTGGATCTAATTAAAAACTAGATTTGTATATCCTTCTAGTTTTTAATTTTGATCCACCATATAGGAGAAAAAATATCTTTAGTCCTTCTCAGATATTTAAGAATATTTTTCATAGCTTTCCAATGATCCTCTCCTGAATCTGCTTGGAACCTGCTCACTATGCCCAAGGCATAAGTAACATCAATCCTGGTACATAATATGACATACATAATTGATCCTATAACTGAAGCATAAGGAATCATAGCCATCCTCTCTCTTTCTTTTGATGTCTTAGGATACATTTTCTTGGAGAGATGTATGCCTTGACTCATAGGTAAGTGACCCCTCTTACTTCCATCCATGTTGAATCTCTTCAACACTAAGTCAATGTTCCTAGATTGGGATAAGCCTAGCATCCTTTTAAATCTATCTCTATAGATCTTAATCCCTAATATATAGGATTCCTCTCCTAGATCCTTCATAGAAAACTTTGATGATAGCCAAGTTTTGACCGATTGTAATATTGGGATATCATTCCCAATAATAAGTATGTCATCGACATACAAAACCAAAAAGATAATTTCATTCCCATTTATCTTTTTATACACACAAGGTTCATCCACATTTTTAATGAAACCAAACTCTCTGATTGCTTCATCAAAATAGATGTTCCAACTCCTCGATGCTTGCTTTAATCCATATATGGATTTTTTAATTTTGCATTTTGGTTTGGTCTCCCACATGAGACAAACCCTTCTGGTAGTGACAAATAGACTTCTTCCTAAAGATATCCATTGAGGAAAGTAGTCTTTACGTCCATCTGCCAGATTTCATAATTATAGTATACTGCTATTGCAAGCAAAATTCTGACAGACTTGAGCATTGCTACTAGTAAAAAGGTTTCATCATAGTCAATACCATGTTTTTGTCAGAAACCTTTTGCCACAGCCTGACCCTGTAGGTATCTACTTGGCCATCTACTTTAATCTTCTTCTTGAAGACCCATTTACACCCTATTGGGTTAACTCCTTCAGGTGGATCTACCAAGGTCCAAACCTGATTAGGATATATGGAGTCCATTTCAAATTTTATGGCATTTAGCTATTTATCGAAGTCTCTACTCTCTATAGCTTCCGTATAAGTTACAAGATCATCATCCTGAATGATACCGGTCTCATTGTCATTCCCAATGACAAAGCCATATCTGAGAGGTGCACCCCGCACCCTCTCTGACCTTCGGAGAGGAGGTGTGTGTTGTGGCTGTTCTTGATCAATAAGAACTTTTGATTGAGGAATTTCATTTGAAGACTCTTCAGGAATTGGTTGTTGGTTCTGAACTTCACTAAGTTCTAGTGTTGTTCCAATACTTCTTTCTTGGATAAATTCTTGCTCCAAGAATATAGCATGTCTACTGACAAATACCTTTTGTTCAATAATATGATAAAAAAGGTATCTAATACCCTCTTTAGGATAACCAATGAACCTGCATTTGTCAGTCCTGGCACTTAACTTATGTCCAAAATTATTCTTGACATAAGCATAGCAACCCCAAATCTTCAAGTATTTAAGATTTGGTCTTTTGCCATTCCATACTTCATATGGAATACTAGTCACTGACTTTGATAGTACCTTGTTCAAAATATAAGTAGCAGTTTCCAAGGCATATCCCAAGAAGGAAATAAAAAGATCTATGAAGCTCATCATGGACCTCATCATGTCTAACAAGGTACAATTTCCCCTTTCTGCCACACCATTTAATTAGGGTGTATAAGGAGGAGTCCATTCAGAAATTATGCCTTTGTCCTTAAGATGGTTTAGAAACTCACTAGACAAGTATTCTCCTCCTTGATCAGAATGAAGAATTTTAATACTATGTTCAGTTTGTTTCTCAACCATACTTTGATACTCTTTAAACTTATCAAAAGCTTCGAACTTGTGTTTTATTAAACATACATGTCCAAACCTAGATAAGTCATCAATAAATATGATGAAATAAGAGTATCCACCTCTGTCCTAAGTTGTCATAGGTCCACATACATCAATATGTACAAGACCTAATAATTCAGTTGCCCTGTCTCCATGTCCAGTGAATGGAGACTTGGTCATTTTACCTATGAGGAAAGATTCACAAGTTCTTAATGATTGAAAATCATAAGGATCAAAGTAATTATCTTTGACTAACTTGTTTATCCTTGACTCACTTATATGACCTAATCGGTAATGCTAGAGAAATGTGACATTGACATTACCTCTCTTTCTTTTCTTGTTATCAACAAGTAATATTATATCATTGAGTTCTAAAGTTAAAAGACCATTGATAAAATAACCATGTCTAAATATTTTATTAGAATGAAGAATAGAGTAGCCACTGCTCTTTACACTTATTTCAAATCCTTGTAATAACAAGGGTATAAAAATAATATTTATTACAACATTTGGAACATAGTCACATTCTTCTAACTTTAATACATTACCCGAAGGTAATAATAGTAGATACGTGCCCATAGCTTCAGCATGCATGGCTTCTCCACTTGCACCATATAGCTCGAAGTCACCTTTCTTCAAGCTTCTAATTCTATGGAGCTCCTATAATGACTTATAGATATGAGACCCATATGCAGTATCCAATACCCATGAATTAGAAATAGAAGCACTCAATGATAAATTTGTTTGTATCATGTACAAACCTTTAGATGCTCCTCCAGCATCTTGCTTCACACTTGCAATATATGTCTTCCAATTTTTCTTCCAATGCCCTTGCTTGCCGCAGTAGAAACAGGCTCCATCATTAATAGCCTTCTTTGCTTTCTTCTTCTGAATGCTCCTTTTAGGCTTGAATTTCTTTTTCAAACCCTTCTTTGTTGCCTGTTTCTTCTTCCCATCAACAAGAAGAAGATGAGCCTTATCTTCCTTAGAATGGCTCTCTACTGTCTTAAGCATATTAAGCAGCTCAGGTAAAGAAGTATTTAGTTTGTTCATATGATAATTTAAAACAAACTGAGAGAAGGAATTTGAGAGTGATTGCAGGATCAAGTCGTGGTTGAGTTCACCATCCATTACAAACCCTAATTGACCTAATCGGGTGATTAAGTCAATCATTTTCAAAATATGGATTTGAACTGATGAACCCTCACTCATGCGTGCATGAAACAATTGCTTTGATATCTCATATTGAGTAGCCCTGTTTTGCTCTCCATAAAGCTCCTTTAGATTGAGCAATATGGACTGAGGTTCCATCTCTTCATGTTGCCTCGGAAGCTCATTGCTCTTTGAGGCCAACATGATGCACCTGATGTTGTCATTTCGTCACATTTTATGTGTGGCCCTTTCCTCCTCGAAAGCATCCTTTCCGATCGGCTCTGGATCTAGAGAATCAAGAATATAAGAAAGCTTTTCTTGAGTTAATAGTATCCTCAAGTTCCTTAACCAATCCACATAATTGGGACCGATCAACTTATTGGCATCTAAGATGCCCCGCAGTGATAAACTTGAAGCCATAATAAAATCTATATTTAATAAAGAACAGTATAAGCAGACCACTCAAGATGACATTCATAACTAGATAAGGACTTTTTATCTAATTATGTCTTCCACTATTTTATTCGAATACCATAACCCTCACCTATGGTAAGCGAGAAACCTTACCAGGTTTCTTTAATGGGGTTGAGATCCTAATTCCTCATAAGTACCTTGTGTTACACAACAAACACCCATGAGTTCAGAGGTAGGAATTTCTTTCCAATTGCAACCCAAGCAGTTTTCAACAAATGAACTGCCTCTAAGACACTTATAGTCTTGTGTGTTACACAACAAACTATAATGTCTTAGTTTAGTCAAACCCTTCATTTCCATATAGACATGTTCGAATAATATTGCCCTTGTGTTAAGACACTTATAGTCTTGTGTTACACAACAAACAATAATGTCTTAGTTTAGTCATACCTTTCATTTCTATATAGACATGTTCGAATAATATTATCCTTGTGTTACACAACAAAGCAATACTACCAAACATACTATAAAGCATAAACCGCACTAAGATAATTCATATTTAACACTAGGGTAGGCCTTATGTTACACAACAAACCTACTATAGTTGTTAATATGAACTATACCTAGCATGAAGGAAGGTAAATTGTAGTGTGTTAATTCAATTGGCATATTCAATTTAAGGTCCAGATATAGCCAAATTGGTCAGGTAAGTGGAAGAGTTGAGGGGGTCCCCCCATTGCTTTCCTTAGACACCAAATTAATTGGCCAGGTCAGACAACGGAACCAATTAAAAACCTCATGCCCTTTACCTTCCTGGAACCACTTGCCTAGACACCAATTGATTAATCATAAAATCCTAAATGAATTTTGCCTCTTGACTAACTTACACTATGATTAAATATTTTAATTATGAGGGCTTTTAGTGGTCTCAAACATATCCTAAGTAAGCATGATATTCATGACATCATATAAGCATATAGACCCTAATATGCGTAACATAGAATGATTATGATAATAATCCATTCACCTCACTTGTTCATGGGATATGGCCACTTTGGCACCCCAACATGCCATAGGAGATCCCATTGAATGGGAAGAGAAGGCCTTTAAACCCTACTTGGCTCCTATAACCAGAAGGCCATGGTGACTAATCCAATCTAAAGCAATTACTAGGATATAACATATCATATGATATAAAATTCATTCCAACAATCGAACATATTAACCATACTATGCATACCATAAGCATGATTGTAATATCAATCCATTCACCTCACTTGTTCATGGGACATAGCCACAACAGCACCCCAACATGCCATAAGAGGCCCCAATGAATGGGATGAGAGGGCCATGAAACCCTAAGTAACTCCTATGATTGGACAGCCATGGTGACTAACCCAATCCGAAGCAGTTACTAGGATATAACATATCATATGTAATTTAAACAATCATGCATTGCTTCATAGCATAATAAGAAATCATTACTAATTGCATGGACCATTAATTGAATGAAATAAGGGGGCTCTAATACCACTATTGGGTTTTGGTGGCACCGTGAAAGAATGGATTTCAAAATTTTTATTTTGAAACTCCAAATAACTAGAAACTCTAAGCCTAATATCACTTATTCATTACAATTAACAAGTCACTCAAACAGGGTTTGGAAAAATACCTAGAATACTAATTCCTCTTTCTTCCACTAGGCACATAATTGCATGCCCTCTAGAGGTGATCCACATAAGATAAGACTTGTCTTGTTAAGACAAGATATTTTCTACTAGGACAAGGCTTTGTTTTAGGACATAAGCCTAAGGGGTCCTAGAGAAGGGTTGTCCTAAAACTAAGAGTGCTTTAAGAGAGTGTTCATAGTGCCCTACAGTGGGATAGGGTGTCCTACAGTGGTGAAAAATCCAAAGGCTACAGAAAGAGTCCTACTCTAGCAAGCAAAAGAAGTTCTTCCTTGGTTCAATTCTCGTGTGGATCACCATTGGAAGGCTTACACTTGTGAGTCTTATGGAAAGAAGTGAAAAATAGCATTTCAGGTATGTTTCTTGTACTTCATTTATGATTCATTAGTTGATAATGTCTAAGGGGATCCGGCAATTAGGGTTTCTTCTAGCCAGTTAGGATTTTCATGCTAGAATTTTTTGTTTTAAAATTCACTTCGGCATGTAGCATGATGACCTTGGCTCCCTAGAAATCCCATCAGTGGTATCAGAGCCACCCTTAGTACATTCAATTATGTATCTTTTTGAAGTTCATGAACATCCACATTCAAGTCGACCCGAACCTTATTCGAGTGGACCCGAAAAGAGACCGAGTCAACCCGAACCCTATTCGAGTCAACCCGACTAGAAATCGAGTCGACCCGAAACCTATCAAGTTGACTCTTCCAGAATTGTGTTTGTATGCATATTAGAATTAATATGTTTTGGTTTCTATTTTATCATGAAAATAGCATGATTTTGTTATGATATGATTTTATGCATATTGTTGATAAAATGCATTGTTATAACAAGTTTTATCCTAGTAACTGCTTTGGATTGGGCTAGTCACCATGGCCGTCCGGTCATAGGAGCCAAGTAGGGTTTAAAGGCCCTCTCCTCCCATTCAATGGGTCTCCTATGGCGTGTAGAGGTGCCACTGTGGCCATATCCCATGAAAAAGTGAGGTGAACGGGATATTGAAATATCATGCTATGATTGATTGCTATGTAATCATGCAATGTTATGCATATGCTGGATTGATATGCTTTATGTTTATACTTGTTATTATGAACATTATTGATATGATAATTTAGGATGTGTTTGAGACCATCAAAGCCCTTATTAAAAATCATATTTTGTCCTAGTATAAACTTAATCATGATGCAAAACCAATTAGGGTTATGATTAGCCAGTTGGTGTCTAGGCAAGTGGTTCTGGGAAGGTAAAGGGATTGAGGTTTTTTAATTGGTTCCATTGTCTGACCTGGCCAATTCAAATGGTGTCTAAGAAAAGCAACGGGGGGACCCCCTCACCCCTTCCACTTACCTGGCCAATTTGGTCACATCTAAAACCTTAATTTAGGAATTCTAATTGATTAAGAATACTATGATTTGCCTTTCTTTATGCTAAGCAAAATTTATGTCAACACTATAGTAGGTTTATTGTGTACACACAAGGCCTACTTTAGGATTTGATATGAAATTTGTCTTAGTGCACTAGGTGCTTTATAGCATGATTGAAATTGTTGCTTTGTTGTGTACACACAAGGGTAACATTATTCAATCATGGCTATATAGAAATGAAGGGTCTGACTAAACTAAGACATTATGGTTTGTTGTGTACATACAAGGCCATAAATGTCTTAGAGGCAAGTTTAATAGTTGAGAATTGTATAGATTGCAATTGAAAAGGAAGTCCTACCTTTGAACTCATGAGTATTTATTGTGTACACACAAGGCATTCATGAGGAATTAGGATCTCAACCCCACTAAAGAAACCAGTAAGGTTTCTCGCTTACCATAGATTGAAGGTTATGGTATTCGAAGAAAATAGTGGAAGACATAATTAGATATAAAAGTCCTTATCTAATTATGAATGCCATCTTAGGTGGTCTACTGATATTGTTCTTTAATTAAATATAGGATATTTATATTATGGCTTCAAATTTATCATTGCGGGGCATTTTAGATGCCAACAAGTTAACCGATCCCAATTACATGGACTGGCTGAGGAACCTGAGGATTGTACTGACTCAGGAAAAGCTTTCCTATATTCTGGATTCTCTGGATCCTGAGATGATCGGAGAGGATGCTTCAGAGAAAGAAATTGCCATACACAGAATGTGGCAAAATGACAATACTACCGTCAGGTGCATCATGTTGGCCTCGATAAGCAACAAGCTCCAGAGGCAACATGAAGGTATGGAACCTCAATCCATATTGCTCAATTTAAAGGAGCTATATGGAGAGCAAAGTAGGGCTGCTCGATATGAGATATCGAAGTAGTTGTTCCGTGCATGGATGAGTGAGGGTTCATCTCTACAAACCCATGTATTAAAAATGATTGACTTAATCAATCGATTAGGTCAATTATGACGGGGGACTAACTAGATGCGACGATGAAATGATGCAAGTGATTTTTAGGTTTTTTATGGATTTTAGATTTTTTTTAGTTTTCTTTAAATTCCCGAAAGCAAGTAGAGATGAACTAGGGTTCTACAATGACAAGAACTAACAAGAAGCAGGTAGTCCCAAAGTAGTGATAAAGAAAGGACCCTGGGATTGAGAAACCCCGTAGGACTTAGCTCTCCAATCAAGATCTACTTAGGAGTCAGGAGAAAACCTCGAAGATCTGAAGTGCCTGGTGCAGAGATCGCTCACTTTGGCTGATGCGGCCTGGATAACCGAGCCGTCAACCCTGCGGAGGTGCCGGTTGGCTGTCCGAAGATCTCAAAGGCAAAGGCAATGTCTCCGTACCCATGTCACCTGGAGGACCTGCAAGCATTCAAAGAAGACGGTTAAATCTCACTCAGAAAGCAAACGGTGGAAAGTTGAAAGAAGGGTTGTAGAGATGGAGGAGTTCTGCTTGGTTCGGAGTCGGATGTCGGAGTTGCGGAAGTAACGATAGTTTGAGGCCTCACACCTCTCAACGCCCGAAGGCGAAGGTGCTCCCTCTCGAAGATCGACGTTCCTAGTGAACGAAGGCAACTAACAAGAGATTGGACTCAAGAAATATTCTTTTTCATTCATCAAAAGTTAAATATTACAAAGGAGGGTTAGGTCCTTTAAATAGGCACCTTGGAACCCTTTTGAATTTCAAATGAAAAGATTACAAAATTCTTGAATGGGTTCCCAAAAGCATTGACTTTCTCCTCTCCTTGGCCGACCAAAAGCAGCTTGGATTGGGCGTGGCATGATGCATGGCTTGGAGTGAGGTTCTTGGAACCTTGATCTTGGAAAGAATCTTCTTGGTTTTGGAAGAAGGCATGAAGAGGGGCTTGGAGCAAGGCATGTGTTCTTCCTCCTTCCTTGGTTGGTATTCTTTCTTTGGTACAAGGCTTGACATAGGGAGTGTTAGGTGGAGGCACCCGAGGCTCTTGTCTCTCCCTTCCAAAGAGGTTGAAGCAATTTGGGAAGAAGGCTTGATTGGAGGGCTTAAAACAAGGGATTTGAATTCCCTACATCAACTTCCATTGACTTTCACCTTGGCCGACCAGCCTTGCATGGCAATGAGCTTGATAGGGGGAGGGGAAAAAGGCTAGAGCCAAGTGAAGTGGTCCTCCTCATTGGACGTCCTTGCATGCCAAGTGTGCTACCCACATGGCAAAATGTCATGGTTCCATGTAGGATGCATAGGTGGGCTCAGTTGACTTGGATTCTTTCCCGACTTGATTCCAAGGAGACTAAATTTTAAAACCCACTCTTGCAATGGACCCATACTTCTAATAGACTCAGACTGGACTCGATTTGTGACTCGATTCAGTACAGGACTCAATTGGACCTAATTGGTCAAAGTACAGACTCAATTCAAAGCAAAAGATAATTACAAATTTGAAGCTTGAAGCCTTATTACAAGACCCAAAAATTGAAACCCTAATTGGAGATCCACAGAGGGTTGAGGAGCCTCTGTCGGATCTTGGTGCCCACACCAGTTCTCCCGGGATGGGAGGAACTCGACCCTATCGAGTAAGAGTGAAGCTGGCATAGATATTCCTCCAGAAGGTCGGGATCGAGGCGCTGCAAGTCCTCCCGGGTAATCCAGAGTCATCAGACTCAGGTCGGCCTTGCCATCAGACTAATAAATGTTGATAACCTTTGCCCTGGGTAGTGATAGCTTGGTCATCCAGGACACGCTCGATTCACTTTCCTCTCTCAGGTATAATTGGAGGTGGACACTCAGGTTCGGGTTCACTCTCAAAAGAAAGGTCAGGCCCAAATGGCTCGCTAGGAATGTTTGCTGGTTCCCTGTACTCGACTAAGTTTGAGATATTGAAAGTCGAGCTAATGCCATAATTCAGAGGTAGCTCGAGAACATAGGCATTAGGGTCAACTCTCTTTATCACTCTAAAGGGGCCAGCGCCACGAGCATGAAGTTTCTTAACGGTTCCTGGTGGAAACCGTTCAGGCCTAAGCCTAATCATTACAGAATTCCTTTAATCAAACTCTTTAGCTCGTTTTCGGGAATCAGCCAAATTATTTTAAAAATTTTATTTAATGCATAATTATAACATGATGCAAAATGTAGACTCAACTATGCATTCCTATTGAGAAAAATTTTATTGGACTCCTAGGGTCTAAACCTAACAAACTTTTGACTCTCTAGGTTTTACCATTGTCTGGTATGCACAAGAAAAAGTACCATGAATCCCTACCAAATGCCATAAAGTATACCAGAAGTAGGTGGCAAAAGGAATGGGCTCTAAGGGTTCATGCAATCTAGTGATCTCAACAAAGAGTAACCTCACAGCTCTAGAGATATGAGAAGGCTCAGGGAAAGGTAGGGAATAGAAAGGAGACTCAGGGACTGGTTCAAAGTTTAAGCGACTGACCTTAATGTGTGGATGTTGGTCTATAGGTGTGCTCGTCCTAACCTCATGATTAGTACTAGGAGGATCGATAGGTGCAAGTTCTAGGGTAGGCTAGGTGCTCCTAGAAGGTGGAAGGTCATCAGGAAGGTCTTTGGAAAGTTTATCTTGAAAGTCCTCTAAACTAATGTCTACTTCTTTTTCTGGGACCTTCTCTATGGGCAATACTTGAGAACCTTCACTTTCATCTACTTTGTTTGATCCTGGCTTGGTCAGTTCTTCTTCAAGTTCTATAGTGGGTTCAGGATCATTATCCTTAGATTCCTCTGATACCTCCATCTTGGGCCCATCTTCATCACACTTCGCCACTAAGCTTGATTCATGGATATTTTCTTAGGATTCCTTAATAGGCTCAGTGATTTCTTCACTTACACTCCTAATGGGCTCAGACTTATCCTCTTCTTTCCCTAGCTCTTTAATCTGGGGATACCCTAAGTCTTGAATATCAGTGCACTCAATTTGTACTTCAGGGTTCTGGTTCCTATCATTCATATGAACTAATGGGACAGTAGAAGTTGGTTGGTCTAAGGAAAGTTGACTAGGGTTTGGTTTGGGTCCAAAGGTACTAACCCCGCTGGTCTTAACTTGGTAGTTCATGAATTTTCTCTGATATGACTCAAATTTCCTAGCAGTATCATAGGCTTCTTCCAGGCTATAAATCTTCCAATGGAGAAGTTCCTACTGGATATCCCTACGTAGACCATCTCAAAACCTAGCTATAGTCTCAAACTTGGATTCAGTGGTGTTACATTTCCTGACAAACTCCTAGAATTTCTTGATATACTCAGACACTGGCTTATCATCCTGTCTCAGTCGATACCATCGATCTAAAAGTCTTTTCTCATAGGATCTACCTAGGTACTTATCTCTCAACTTACTTCTCATGTCTCTCCAAGTACTTATTTCCTCTTCTTTGTGATAACATTCACGCTCAATAATATACCAATGCGACCTAGCATGTTGGGTGAACTTGGTTTTGGCCAACCTAACCTGTCCTAATTGCGATATGTTAGTGCGCTCAAAATACGGATCCATTCATTCTTCCCAATCGATATATGCCTCTTGTCTTCCATCAAAGGTGGGTGCATAAGGTTTGGTGCTCCTAATGGGTCCCTCCTCAGAGTCAACCAAATATGGGTATGGGCTCCTAGGGCTAGACTCAGGGGCAAGATCATGATCATAGGCTCTTGGATAAGGGAATTGGGCCTAGAGGAGTTGAATTTAGCATGGGCCTTACGGGCTTCAAACCTATCTTCAAACTTATCAAGCTTATTGTTCATCCTAGCTATCTGTTCAAGGATGAGCTTTAATTGATCTTCTCATTCATTCTCCATGGGTTCACTTTATTGGGAATGATGGGGATGATAAGGGACTCTTGATTATGCAACACACAATGAAAGACGTTATGGGTTTGCTAGACCTAAAAGATCTCAACCAGTTGCCTAAGTCAGGGTGGCAAACCAATCTGTAGTAACTCTGTCCTTGGCCAGGTAGGTGTAGGGGAGTGGAGGTCCCTGAATGCCAACCTTAGACACTAATCTGGGATTAGCCAGGTAGGCGGACTAAACTCACAAGCCTTAAATCACCAAGCCTAGACACCAAGAGCAACAGCACACACAGATTGGGCTGACACCAAGAATAGACACTTAGTCTTGACTCGACCAGTTGGTGTCCCTAAGCTCTCTAGAGCAAAATTAGTGTCTACTAGATTTTAATTAGAGCTTGGGTTCGTGATGCATGTTAGTAATTTTTGGGCTAGGGACAGGTAATGAAATCCTGACCCTATGTCAATTTGTCACCCTTAAAGTAATTTATAAAAATGAATGCAAGCAAATGAACTAATGAGATGTCACTAAATTATATCTTTTTTTATGGGTTTTGATGTATGATAGCAGAGTTAAGATGATGGAAATGAAATGATATTACTCTAAATGAAAGATTAAACTAGATGACAATTGAAAACACAAGAAAATGCAGATTGCTAGAATTATCATAACAGAACTTGCTCTCAGGTAATATTTTGGCTTGTAGAAATTCTACAAACTGAAATAAAATCTGAGAAAATTTTAAAAATTACTTTAAATTATATGTGAACTAACAAAGTAAAAATCATGAATTTTGGAGATTCCTACAGATAGTACCAACTAAAAAAACAGACCATGTACGAAGAGGGAAAACTACAGAAATTAAAAAAATGAGCTCTATGATGCAAAATATTTTTGTTCTTTTAGATCTATCCTTCTTTTGTTCCTCTTCCAAGGCCTGTCACAGTGGAACCCCTACACGCCTTAGGAGACCCCGTGGAATGGGAGAAGAGGGTCTTGAAACCCTACTTTCTCTTAAGACCGGACGTCCTGGTGAAGCACCTTTTCCAAGTACTTTAAGAAACGCTAAGTCCTAACCATGCTCTGATACCAGAAATGACAGGGGACTAACTAGATGCAATGATGAAATGATGCAAGTGACTTTTTAGGTTTTTTGTGGATTTTAGATTTTTTTTAGTTTTCTTTGGATTCCCGAAAGCAAGTAGAAATGAACTAGGGTTCTATAATGACAAGAACTAACAAGAAGCAGGTAGTCCCAAAGTAGTGATAAAGAAAGGACCCCAGGATTGAGAAACCCCGTAGGACTTAGCTCTTTAATCAAGATCTACTTAGGGTCAGGGGCAAACCTCGAAGATCTAAAGTGCCCGGTGCAGAGATCGCTCACTTTGGCGGATGCGGCCTGGATAACCGAGCCGTCAACCCTGCGGAGGTGCCAGTTGGCTATCCGAAGATCTCGAAGGCAAAGGCAACCGTCTCCGTACCCATGTCACCTGGAGGACCTGCAAGCATTCAAAGAAAACAAGGTTAAATCTCACTCAGAAAGCAAACAGTGGAAAGTTGAAAGAAGGGTTGTAGAGATGGAGTTCTGCTTGGTTTGGAGTCAGATGTCGGAGTTGCGGAAGTAACGATAGTTTGAGGCCTCACACCTCTCGACGCCCGAAGGCGAAGGCGCTCCCTCTCGGAGATCGACGTTCCTAGTGAATGAATGCAACTAACAAGAGATTGGACTCAAGAAATATTCTTTTTCATTCATCAAAAGTTAAACATTACAAAGGAGGGGTTAGGTCCTTTAAATAGGCACCTTGGAACCCTTTTGAATTTCAAATGAAAAGATTACAAAATTCTTGAATGGGTGCCCAAAAGCATTGACTTTCTCCTCTCCTTGGCCGACCAGAAGCAGCTTGGATTGGGCGTGGCATGATGCATGGCTTGGAGTGAGGTTCTTGGTGCCTTGATCTTGGAAAGAATCTTCTTGGTTTTGGAAGAAGGCATGAAGTGGGGCTTGGAGCAAGGCATGTGTTCTTCCTCCTTCCTTGGTTGGTATTCTTTCTTTGGTACAAGGCTTGACATGGGGAGTGTTAGGTGGAGGCACCCAAGGCTCTTGTCTCCCGCTTCCACAGAGGTTGAAGCAATTTGGGAAGAAGGCTTGATTGGAGGGCTTGAAACAAGGGATTTGAATTCCCTACATCAACTTCCATTGACTTCCACCTTGGCCAACCACCCTTGCATGGCAATGAGCTTGATAGGGGGAGGGGGAAAAGGCTAGAGCCAAGTGAAGTGGTCCTCCTCATTGGGCGTCCTTGTATGCCAAGTGTGCTACCCATATGGCAAAATGTCAAGGCACCATGTAGGATGCATAGGTGGGCCCTGAGTTGACTTGGATTCTTTCCCGACTTGATTCCAAGGAGACTAAATTTTAAGACCCACTCTTGCAACGGACCCATACTTCTAATAGACTCAGACTGGACTCGATTTATGACTCGATTCAGTACAGGACTCAATTTGACCTAATTGGTCAAAGTACATACTCAATTCAAAGCAAAAGACAATTACAAATTTGAGGCTTGAAGCCTTATTACAAGACCCGAAAATTGAAACCCTAATTGGAGATCCACAGAGGACTGAGGAGCCTCTGTCGGATCCTGGTGCCCACACCAAATTAGGATTTATCATGGATGGTGAACTTAATCAGGACTTGATCCTGCAGTCACTCCCAGATTCCTTCTCTTAATTTGTTCTTAATTACCATATGAACAAACTGAATACTTCATTGCCAGAGCTGCTTAATATGCTTAAGTGATGCGGGATGACTCTAAGAATGCTAAATATGTAGTAAAAGTAGTAAACTAATTTTTTTATAATTTTTAGATTTAGGTTTGATGGCTAATTTCTTAAAGCAAAGTAAAGAACTAGCAGGGATTCAGTAATTCTAAGAAATCATCATATCGCAGGCTGAATCATGCAAGATAAATAAAAGACAGGATCTGGAAATTGAAGAATTTCTGGATTAGGATAGTTAACTTCAAGCAAATCAGATAATAAGAGAAGGGAAGGTTTCTTACCAATCAGAGATGATAATATCAATAGTAGAAGAGATCACTCACAACTCTAATCGGAGCCTGGAAGAAGAGCCTTGTTTTTCTCGAACTTGATGGCTGATCTGGGTGGTCTGGGCAGCAAAGAAGGCCTCCTCAGGGGAGGGGAAGCACCTCGGGGATCCTGCAAGCATCAGAGGTTAATCAAAATAGCAAATAAAAATTAGAAAAGGATTAGGGTTTAGAAGGAATTGGAATCAGGGTTAGAAGATAGCAGCCGAGGAAGAAGGAGCTCTTGGGCTTGGACGGCAGCAAGGGCTTCAATTCCTTGGGCGTGGCTGATCTTCAAGGATGTATGAGGGTGCTAGGGCAGCAGGGTTTCAATCTAGGAACACAAGGAGAGCACTCAAAGAGAGAACCAAAACTCAAACTCAAGGCAATTTAACAAAATTTCAGCAAAGGTTTATTCATAAGAAAAAGATACTTACAAGAGGGGGAGGGATGGGGTATTTATAGAGTTCCCATGCCCTCACTAACCATGGTTACACTTGGATTATAAATCCTCTTCCAAATTGGAATACAAGTTCTTTCCTAGCTAGGTTAGAATTACAAGGTTTAAAGGGATTAGAAGTCCTAACTAGGTTAAAAAAGACTTGGTCTTCTCCCACTCTTCTTCAACTAGGACATAGTCAAAGCGTTGGATGCCCTCTCCTTGGGCATGTGGACTTTAGGGCAGCAATAGAGGAGGTCGGCCAAGGGCTTGGAAGCTTGGGCTTGGGCCCCATGGAATCTGGGTTGCTTGGTTCCCTGGGCTAGCATATTCCAAGCATCAAAAGGGAATCTTGGTTCTCTTATTTTGGACTTGCTTTCGGGGCTTAAGTTTGGAGGCCTGGAGTATTGGGATAGCCTGGTAAACATGGGCTCCTGGTCTATGGAATATTTCAAAACCATCTGGATAGAATCTGTCATCTAAAATGGCACCGAAAAAAATCAGGGCATAATCAGGGCACCTGGGTGTCGATTGAGCTCCCCTAAGCTAGTGTAACTACTTCTGGCTTCAGAATGAGGTCTGGTAGAACTCTAAAATAGTGTAGCCTCCTCTCTTGTACAACATGTGAACTCACACTAGACTCATACTGGTATACAAGACTCAATGTACTGGACTAGGTTAAGAGTTGAGACAAATCAACTAACCTCAACTTATTATAGGACTCAATTCTAGCTGATTATAAAATTTGACACATGGCTAGGTAAACCAAATAGGGCCCAATAATCTGTGTCTGATCCTGGTGTCCCCACCAATTCTCCCAGGGTGGGAGGAACTCGACCCCGTCGAGTGTGGGATAACTTGGCCTCATAGTGCTCGAGTAGGTCTGGGTTGAGGTGCTGCAGATCCTCACGGGTGATCCACGAGTTCTCATATTCTAGCCAACCTTGCCACCATACCAAATACCTCTAATAGCCACGATTTTGGGTACATATGGTTTGATTATCCAGGATTCTCTCAATCTTTTCCTCACTATTTGGCCAATTGGTTGGTGGACACTCTGGGACAGGCTCACTCTCAAGGAAAGGGATAGGTCTAAAAGGCTTGCTGGGAATAGCTGCTGGCTTCTTATACTCTACAAGATCTGAAACGTTGAAGGTGGAACTAATGCCTAAGTCATGTGGTAACTCAAGTACATAGGCATTAGGTCCAACTCTCTTTATTATCTTAAATGGACCAGCTCCGCAAGCATGAAGTTTCTTTATGGTCCCTGGAGGGAACCATCCAGGTCTAAGCCTAATCATCATAAAATCCCCTGCAAAAAATTCTTTAGCTTTTTTTCCAGAATTAACCAAGTTTTTATATAGTTCATTACCTAGGTTTATCTTTTGGCTAATTTCTTGATGCAGTTCCCTAACATGCTATGCAAAAGTTTCAGCTGACTCAGAAACTCATGCATGTGAGGGTAAGGGGATCAAATCAAGAGGTTTATTGGGTTTGTATCCATGCACAACCTCAAAAGGACTCTTCCCTATGGACCTATTAACAAAACTATTGTAAGCAAATTCAGCTCGGGGTAATAATAGGTCCCAATTTTCCATGTGTTCACCTACAAGGCATCTAAGAAGGTTTCCTAAGCTTCTGTTCCTACATCGGTCTGACCATCAATCTATGGGTGGTAAGCGATGGAAAATTTTAATTTGGTTCCTAATAAGTGCCAAAGGGTCTTCCAAAAATAAATGGTAAAGTGAACATCCCTATATGATACTATTGTCTTAGGTAATCCATGTAATCTAACCACCTGGTGATGTGGTGATGGCGGACATGAAGAAACCTAGGGTTATTCGGAAATGGGAAAAAAAACCTAAAGCAAACCAAGGATCGTGGGAGGGCTAAGAAGCCTCTCGGGACTAGGATAGGACGACCCCGAAAGTCCTAAAACAGCCAGACTCTTTTGATTTTCCATTTTCTTAGCAGAGGTGGCGAAGAAAGGATGGGGATGGGAGACAGGGGACTGGAACTCATGGACCTTGGGACTCATCCTAATGAAGAGACCTCTCACCTCTAAGGCATTACGGCCTCCTCGATACTTGGAGGTGCTAGGATGAATCTCAAGGTCACGAGAGGAAACAGGGAGAGACATGAAGATGAGAGAAAAGAATGGGGATACCTGGGGCCTCACACCCCTCGACGTCCCGAAGAACAAAGGCAAGTTAGGGCCTCAAACCCCTCGACGTCCGAAAGGACGAAGGCAAACGGGCCTCAACCCATAACCACACACAAGTGGAAAAACACTCTCAAAAATTCATTTTCATCAACTAGTTTATTATAAGAGGAGTATGGGTATTTATAGATGCCCATATCTCTTTTGAAATTCAAAAATAAAATCCCCTGAAATCCTCCCTATATTTGAATTCAAATTCAAAATGATTTGAATTCAAATTCAAAACCCAAATCCCAAATTTCCATTTTAAACCCACATTACAATCATGAAAAAATACCAAATAAATTCTTGTTATTTGAATTTTGAAATCTCCCCCTACTTTGAAAATCATGCGGCCCTGAAGATCGTGCTGCTCTGAAAATCATGCAGCTCCAAAAATCATGCAGAACAGCCTATCCTTGGGATGCTTTGAGAAGCATGCCAAAGCTTCTCTTGGCCGAGCCAGGGGGGATCTCCGGCGGTGGCCAAGCGGGCGGCGGTGGGGAGACACGGCAGTGCACCGGTGGGCGGGCTGTGGTGGCGGGGTGGCACGGCGGCGGTGTCACACGGATGCATGGGGCGGACGGACGCCTCCCGCATCCGTTAGTCTTCCCACGGGCATGGGCGGCGACGGACCCGACCGGCGGCCGGGCGGGGGTCGGCGTGCGGCGGGAATGATGGCGGGTAGCAGGCCAGCGGCGGTGCAGCGCGGCACGACTGCAGGTGGGCGGACGGATGCCTCCCACGTTGGTGCGGGCACCTGACTCAGAAGAAGACTTCAGAGCTCCATCTGGATCTCTGATTAACCTTGCCCGAAGAATTAGGATTTTTTTGGCTCGTAATAAGGGTTGACTGGATCAACTCAACTTTAGCTTGAGTCTATATTACCTGCATTTTATTTTATTGAGTCATGTTGACTCAGTAGTGGACTAGGGTTTCAACCTGGGGTGTTACATTTTCTCCCAAGGCCAAGCAAGTGGGTGCCACACTCCCAGCCACACTCTCAGCCATACGCCTGAGTCCAGGGGGTGCCACATCTCCATCCAGCAGGCTTTGGTCCCCACACCACAGATAGCAGCTCCCCTCTTTCATGCACCAATTGAGGAGAAATCCACCAGGGGTCCACAAATCAAGGGGGCGGCCCAAGACTTCCCAAAAGAACCAAACTATAAAAGGGAAGAAATTCTCTTGGAGAAGAATTCAAGGAGGCGCCCATTACCTGCTAGAAATACTCAAACAAAGTTAGAAGGAGCCATAACTTGGGGAGAAAGAAAAGGAGGTATCCAAAAATGGTTGAGCCATGGAAGGAATGGGATTTCTCTTGAAAAGCAAGGTTAGGAGGCGCCCTAATCATTCCAACTAAAGCTAGATATAAAAGGCAACAAATTTTCTCTTGGAGGGCAAGGTTAAGAGGCACCCAAACACTTCCAGATAAGGCCAAGCATAGAAGGAAAAAAATATTTTCTTGGAGGTCAAGACAAGGAGGCACCACCCACTTTCCTATTTGAAGCTTCAATCAACTTTGGAATTAATTGGCTGGCCATATGAGTAGGGATTGATATCCTAATTTGAAGATCCCCTCCTTTAGTCCCACATGGGAAGATGTAAAACCCTACTCTCTTGTAATGGCCTATAAACTAAACCCCCATGTAAGTTTGAAAAGAAGCAGATGAATGAAACCAAATTTTTTAGTGAGCAAACTCTGTGTTTTCTCTCTTCCGCACTTGCATCCAGGTGTTGAGCTCCGTGAGGGAGCAAATCCGGGTTCCCCAGGAACCTTGAGAAGGTGTGAGATCTCCAAACCCTAAACCCTAGGCCGACCACCAGCATCCAGCTACAGTCCGAGTACTTCAGATCCAAAGCTCTTTCCAGAGGGAGTCGAATCAGCCTTCAAGAGAATCCGGCTCTCAGCGACATCAGCCTTCAAGTTCTTCGAACTGGTAAATCCTTCCCTGAGTCTCTGAATCCATCACTTATTTTTCTTCTTCTCAGCTCTTGAGTTCAGGAGAAGCCGACCCAGCCACGAGACCAGTATTGGAGGATCCATTGTAAAGATTGCCGATTCCGAGGATCCAACAATCTGCTCGAGAGAGTTCTTCCACCCAAATTCTATGAAGATCACTGTCTGGTTGGTAAACCGTCTCTTCTCTTTATTTCTGTCCTGTTGAAAGTTCAGAACGAAACCCTAGGTCTGGGAGTTTCTCAACCCCCAGCGATCCGTTACTTCTGAACTACTCTGATAATTTAGCTTCTTCTAAATTGTGCTTTCAATCCTTACCTAGTTTCCATCAACTTAGTTTAACTTTACTTTGAGTCGAAGCCAATTTCTGAAATATAAAACAAAAAAAAAAATAATAATCTTAAATTTACTTCCGCATACGCTTCTTTGTTCTTTGTTCTGCATCATTTTTGGTATCAGAGCTTTCGTTCTGCATCAATTTTGGTATCAGAGCCCAGTCTAGGGTTTCTGTTTTGATTGCTTGTTTGAGTCTCTCTCTTTTTACTTTCTCTGTTCGAAGTAGACTCCCCAGGACGTCCGGTCCTAGGAACGAAGCGAGGTGCAAACCTCCTCTTCCCATTCCATGGGGTGTTCCTAGGGCGTGTAGGGGATCCATTGGGTTATAACTTCGTAGCAGGAATTGTAAACGGGGAAGTGCTCTGTTTTCATCCCGTAATTACCCTGTTTCAGGAATTATTTCTCACTAAAGATAACTCTAAATTCGGTGATTTTTATTTTACTGAAACCAGTATAATTGAAACTATTTTGCATAATTTTCTTGTGATTTATTGGCTTCCGTGAGATTTCTGAGAATTAAATTACTGCAACTCTGTTTTTGTGTTCTGCAATCCAATTATTTTTGAGTGTTCATCTCTTAATTCATCTTAAGGGGCATTTGAGCATCTAAGATAAGGGGAGGAGTTGATAACCTCTCCTTAGCCCAAAACCACCACCCACTCATTCGAACCTAAGCCTTTAATCTAAAAATTGATTAGACCTAATTTGCCCTAGTAGGCTAGGGACATCAACAAGTCGGGTCAAGGCTAGTGTTGAGTCAGTTTGTCTGGTTACTCCGTGTATGCTTTGTACTCAGTGTCTAGAACGGTGGTTCAGGGATTCCATCCCGAAGGGCTTGTGAGCTGGTCCGCCTACCTGGCCAATCTCTGATTGGTGTCTAGGATTGGCATTCGGGGACCTAACACTCCCCTTACACCTGCCTGGCTGAGTTCTGAGTTACTACAGGCTAGCTTGCCACTCTGATTGGACATCTAGTTTGGGCTCTAGGTCTAGTTAGCCCGTAGTCATTTCAGTTGAGTCTCATCTTGTGTGTTTGCTTGCATCATCATGTCTACCCGGAATGGAGTGCCCTACCAACCAGGTCAAACCCAACCTGATTTAGAGGCCATGGTTAGAGCTCTTACTGAAAGTATGAATAAATTGAGCCAGGATTTGACTGCTACTGTTACCCAGTGTAAAGAACAAGTCCATGAGAATTTTACCCAGCTTAGGGATCAAGTCCAAGTACTTGAGAAACGTAGACATCAAAATTGGATCCCTAATCCAAAATTTAATAGGCCCCGACCTCATCCATGCCAGGAGCCTAGGAGGACCTTATACCATGATCCCGAGCATAACCTTAGGAAGCCTAACCATGATATCTATAGTGTGGATCATGTCTATGAGAGGTCCTTACAATATTCTAGACCAGTCACTCAACAACCCAAGTCTTCTAGATCAAACCATTTAGATCCACACCCATGCCCAAGTAAGGTCTCTACTAGCTTGAAACCCAGTGTGACCCAGGTTCCTATATCGCAAGAATGTTTGTTTTGTAGAGAAAGAGGCCATAAATCTAGTCAGTGCCCATGCATAGGACTGGCTTGTGCACAGCTAAGTGGTAAGAATCCTAAGGATGACATTAATGAGGGAGAACCCAAGCCTACCAATGAGGAAGAAAGGTTAGGTATGACAAGCCCAGAATCAGTTGACCCGATTACCACTGACCCGAAACCCATTGAAGATGGCATCGAGGAAGTATATGATGCTGGCTTGAGTCTAGTTGATGAATATGAGGGGGAAGAACTTGAAGAATGTGACATTGATACTATTGGTTCCTTACCTGAGGAGACCTTGGAGAGCAACCAAGTGGTAGGACCTAGTTCAGAAATTCAAGAGATTTGTGAGAATCAGGTTCCTTTAGTCAAATACCCCCAGGAAGAACTCATAGTGTTAGCTCGAGCTATCAGTTCATACCCTCTAATGACAGTCATTCCCCAAGTACCAATTGAAAATCTTTGCACTGAACTGTTTAAGTTTGCCCACCCTATGGTAGATCCTCTCCTTAGGATGACTGAATCAAGCCTCTTACAATTGGACCTTGTCCCATGCCCAGCCACTAAGGTCTCTCCCGTAATCTCAGTTGAACATCCTTGTCTTGAGCGGATTGATTCACCCAGTCCTGTAGAAGTCCTCCTTTTGGCCCCAGACCCCTTCCTTCGCATGACTGACCTACCCTTCTATAGAGTATACCTTTCCGCACTCATAGATCAAATTTCAAGTCTTGAGGTCATCATCCATAGGCCTTTCCATGAATCATTCTCTAATCCATTTCTTGAGAAAGTGGATCATTATTTGCTTAGAGAACAAACCTTAACTGTTGCAATCACATATCCTAGGCTACTCCCCGAACCATCTTTTGATCCATTCCTGGGAGTAGCAAACTTTTCCTTTCATAAGGATGACCAGTCGACACTCATAGATCACCATTCAATCCTTCAGGTCACCACCTTTAGTCAGCAGGTAATTCGAGACTCCACATCATATTTCCTCCCTTTCTCTAGGACTTCCAATGCTTCTTACACCATCCAAGTATACTTTGTCGAAGTCTTTAGAGTGAACCACATGTCAGAATCTATTAGGTTTGCCACCTACTTCTGGAAGACCTTATGGCACCTACTAGGCACCCATGATAAGTTTTCATGCTCTGCATGCCATCCTCCGACCCAAGGTCAAACCTAGAGAGCCGTAGTTTGTTAGGTTTAGACCTAGGGTTCCTTTGGAATAAAGTCCATTCTTTAGGAATGCGTCGTCAGTCTAGTTTAGTTTTTCTTGACCCTTTACTAGGCTTTGGCTCAGATTTTGGTTTGATTGAGAGCACCAGGAATTGGGATTTGTATTTTGTCTAGGGCTGAAATTGCATTCAATGACTCGGTCAATAGGTCTACAAGTAAGAGTCCATTTGAAATTGTGCATGGTTACAAACCTCACACACCTCTTGACCTAGCTCCTTTACCAGTCCACACACGAGTCTCCGAGTCTACCGAAGTTTTTGCACAGCATATAAAAAAACTTGCATAAAGAAATTCATGCCAAAATAAACTTAAGTAATGAAACTTATAAGAAGTTGGCTGATTCTCCAAGGCAAGTCAAAACTTTTGATGAGGGAGACTATGTAATGATTAGGTTAAGGCCTGAACAGTTTCCTCTTGGAACCGTTAGAAAGTTACATGCTAGAAGAGCTGGACCATTTAGAGTGGTGAAGAGAGTAGGATCCAATGCCTATGTGCTCGAGTTACCTCCAGAACTAGGCATTAGCTCCACTTTCAACATTACAGACCTAGTAGAGTATAGAGAGCCAGCTGTGATTCCCAGTGAGCCTTTTGAGCCTAATCCTGCTCTTGAGAGTGAACCCAACCCTGTGTGTCCACCAACAAACTGGCCTGTGAGGAAAGAGCAGATTGAAAAGATCTTGGATGATCAGGTTATCTCTACTCGTAATCGAGGATACCAAAGATACCTGGTCCGCTGGCAAGGAAGGCCAGATTCTGATGACTCTTGGATCTCCCGAGAAGAATTACAAGATTTGGACCCAGACCTCTTGGAGAGATACCAGAGCCAACTTGATCCATACTCGACAGGGTCGAGTTCCTCCCACCCTGGGAGAATTGGTGCGGGCACCAGACTCAGAAGAAGACTTCAGAGCTCTATCTGGATCTCTGATTAACCTTGCCCGAAGAATTAGGATTTTTTGGCTTGTAATAAGGGTTGACTGGATCAACTCAACTTTAGCTTGAGTCTATATTACCTGCATTTTATTTTATTGAGTCATGTTGACTCAGTAGTGGACTAGGGTTTCAACCTGGGATGTTACATTTTCTTCCAAGGCCAAGCAAGTGGGCGCCACACTCCCAGCCACACTCTCAGCCATACGCCTGAGTCCAGGGGGTGCCACATCTCCATCCAGCAGGCTTTGGTCCCCACACCACAGATAGCAACTCCCCTCTTTCATGCGCCAATTGAGGAGAAATCCACCAGGGGTCCACAAATCAAGGGGGCGGCCCAAGACTTTCCAAAAGAACCAAACTATAAAAGGAAAGAAATTCTCTTGGAGAGGAATTCAAGGAGGCACCCATTACCTGCCAGAAATACTCAAACAAAGTTAGAAGGAGCCATAACTTGGGGAGAAAGAAAAGGAGGTATCCAAAAAGGGTTGAGCCATGGAAGGAAGGGGATTTCTCTTGAAAAGCAAGGTTAGGAGGCGCCCTAATCATTCCAACTAAAGCTAGATATAAAAGGCAACAAATTTTCTCTTGGAGGGCAAGGTTAAGAGGCACCCAAACACTTCCAGATAAGGCCAAGCATAGAAGGAAAAAAATATTTTCTTGGAGGTCAAGACAAGGAGGCGCCACCCACTTTCCTATTTGAAGCTTCAATCAACTTTGGAATTAATTGGCCGGCCATATGAGTAGGGATTGATATCCTAATTTGAAGATCCCCTCCTTTAGTCACACATGGGAAGATGTAAAACCCTACTCTCTTGTAATGGCCTATAAATTAAACCCCCATGTAAGTTTGAAAAGAAGCAGATGAATGAAACCAAATTTTTTTAGTGAGCAAACTCTGTGTTTTCTCTCTTCCGCACTTGCATCCAGGTGTTGAGCTCCGTGAGGGAGTAAATCCGGGTTCCCCAGGAACCTTGAGGAGGTGTGAGATCTCCAAACCCTAAACCCTAGGCCGACCACCAGCATCCAGCTACAGTCTGGGTACTTCAGATCCAAAGCTCTTTCCAGAGGGAGTCGAATCAGCCTTCAAGAGAATCTGGCTCTCAGCGACATCAGCCTTCAAGTTCTTCGAACTGGTAAATCCTTCCCTGAGTCTCTAAATCCATCACTTGTTTTTCTTCTTCCCAGCTCTTGAGTTCAGGAGAAGTTGACCCAGCCACGAGACCAGTATTGGAGGATCCATTACGAAGATTGCCGACTCCGAGGATCCAACAATCTGCTCGAGAGAGTTCTTCCACCCAAATTCTGTGAAGATCACTGTCTGGTTGGTAAACCGTCTCTTCTCTTTATTTCTGTCCTGTTGAAAGTTCAGAGCGAAACCCTAGGTCTGGGAGTTTCTCAACCCCCAGCGATCCGTTACTTCTGAACTACTCTGATAATTTAGCTTCTTCTAAATTGTGCTTTCAATCCTTACCTAGTTTCCATCAACTTAGTTTAACTTTACTTTGAGTCGAAGCCAATTTCTGAAATATATAAAAAAAAAAAGAATTAATCTTAAATTTACTTCCGCATACGCTTCTTTGTTCTTTGTTCTGCATCATTTTTGGTATCAGAGCTTTCGTTCTGCATCACACGTCCGTTCATCTTCCCACGGGCGTGCGTGGCAGTGGCGGCTTCTTCGACGAGGGTGGGGGCTAGCGAGTGTCGGCGGCAGTCCGGCGGGGACGTCCGGGGGTCGGGCATGGCGGATCGGGGACCAGTGGAGCAAAAAGAATCAAAAAAATAAACTCTCTATGATTTCCTGGAGGTTGAAGAAGATAGGAATAGATCTGGAATAAGTTGGGAATAACATCGGGGATAAGGTAAGGATAATGGGAATAAGAGGAATAGTTGGGATAAGTATTTTTAAACTAAAAGTAAAAAAAATCTAAAAAAAAGAAAAAGAAAACCTGGATGGGTTTCGGGTCCCCCATCACCTGATCAAGGAAAAGATGGGCTACTCTGGATGCGTCAAAGGTTTGAGAGCAGGGTATAAAATAGGCCATTTTAGAAAACCTATCGACCACTACAAATATTGAATCATGTTTCCTGAGGGTCTTAGGTAGGCCTAAAACAAAGTCCATACTTAAGTCCTACAATGGACGGTCTGGTACTTGTAGAGGGGTATACAATCCAGTATTTTGTTTCTGATGTTTTGCAACAGCACAGGTTCTACATCTTGACACTATGTTGGCAATATCTCTCTTTAAACTAGGCCAAAAGAACTGGTCCTCTACAGCTAAGATAGTCTTGTTTCTTCTAAAGTGACCAGCAAGGCCTCCAACATAGGTTTCCCAAACTAAGAATTCTCTAAGTGAGGTCCTGGGAATACAAAGTTTGTTATTCTTAAACAAATAACCATCTTGAAGGGTGTAGTCACTATGGATACTAGATGGTCCTTGAGCTAGGGATTGGGCAATTTTACTAAAGTCTGGATAGGTTGCATATTCCTCTTTTAACCTATCAAATCCAATGACTTCAGTGCTAATGTTATTCAACAGTAAGGCTCGTCTGCTAAGGGCATCTGCTACCTTGTTTTCAGTTCCACCTTGGTGTTTAAGTACAAAGATATAGGCTTGTATAAATTCTACCCATTTAGCATGCCTAGGGTTTAGTTTCTTTTGGGAGTTCAAAAATCGGAGTGCCTCACGATCAGAATATAAAACAAACTCCTGGGGTAGTAAATAATGTCTCCAGTATCTAAAAGCTTGTACTACCGCATAAAATTCTTTGTCATAGGTTGAGTACTTTAATTTAGCCTCATTAAGTTTTTCACTAAAAAAGGCTACTAGGTGATCTCTTGGCTCAGAACTCCTCCTATGCCTACTCCCGAAGCATCACAAGCTACCTCAAAAACTTTGGTGAAATCGAGTAACCTCAATATGGGTGCTTGTGTCATCTTAGCTTTAATCTTTAGGAAGGCTTTATCTGTGGATTTGGTCCATTCAAAACTATCCTTCCTAATACAGTCAGTAATTGGGGCTACTATGGTGCTATCCCCTAATAAATCTTCTATAGAAAGTGGCTAGACCATGGAAACTTCTAACTTTATGGACACTAGTGGGTACTAGCCATTCTATAATGGATCTGACCTTTTCAGGGTCAGCTGCTACACCTGCAGGGGTCACCACAAAGCCTAAGAAGATAACTCTATGGGTCATGAAATCATACTTCTTTAAATTTGCATAGAGGGCTCTCTTTCCTAAGGGTTAAGCAAACTTGTTTCAGATGTTCTGTATGATCTTCCTTGGTTTTGCTATAAATCAGGATGTCATCAAAATATACTATCACAAATTTACCTATGAATATCCTAAGGACTTGGGTCATAATTCTTATGAAAGTGCTAGGGGCATTGGATAACCCAAAAGGCATTACGGACCACTCATATAGACCATCTTTCATTTTAAAAGATATTTTCCATTCATCCTCAGGTCTTATTCGAACTTGATGGTAGCCACTCTTAAGGTCTATCTTTGAAAAGATTGTGGCTCCTGCCATCATATCCAACATATCATCCAAGTGGGAGATGGGAAACCTATACTTCATAGTTATTTTGTTTATGACACAGCTATCAACACACATTCGCCACGTGCCATCTTTCTTAGGGGTTAATAGGGCTGGTATAGCACAAGGACCTAGGTCTCCCTAATAAACCCTTTTCTAAGAATCTCACCTACCTGTCTTTGAAGCTCTAAGTGTTCAGCTGGGTTCATCCGATAATGAGGTAGGTTGGGCAAGGTAGCTCCTGGGACTAAATCAATTGCATATTGGACATCCCTAAGAGGTGGTAAGTGGTCAGGTAAATCTTCGGGAAATATGTCACTAAATTCATTCAAGACTCCCTTGATATCTTGAGGGTACTCTCTATCAATAGGATCAGATACTTCCTTCATAGATAACATCCAAATAGTAGTGCCCTCAGATATCTCCTTCTCTAGCTCTTTTGAAGTGATTAGGTTAATTCCAGACTTTTTCTCCTTAAGTGAGCTAGATCCTTTCTTAACTAACTCCTGAGGTGGGGTGGGGTTTATAGTGATCTTCTTCCCATGGAAAGTAAACATGCAAGCATTAGTTCGGCCATAAAGAGTGGCACCATGATTATAAAGCCATGGCCATCCTAGGATGATACTACTTACCCCCATGGGCATAACATCACACCACACTCTATTTTGATAGGATTGAAGCTGGAGTTGGACTTGGCATCTGGATTTAATGGGTATAGAGGTGGAATCTATCCATGATACCTTATAGGGGCTTGGATGAGGAACTGGGTGTAAGCCTAGGATTTTGACAGCCTTATTGGATATGGCATTCACACAGCTTCCACTATCTATGATTATTTAACATACCTTGTCTCCAATTTTCACTAAAGTCTATAAGATATTGGTCCTACGCCAATCTTCTTTGATTTTATTTTGGGACAAGATGCATCTAACTACCCCTGTGAGGTCTATTTGTTCAAAATCCTCCTCATCTCCTTCATATTCTTTAATTAAGTCCGGTTCAACTTCATTGACCTCTTCCTCTTCTTCTTCATTGGGTTCAAGCTCATCTTCTACAAGCTCCCCTATGTGCAAAGACCTAGTAGAACACTGGCTAGCAAAGTGACCTACCTTATTGCACCTAAATCAAGCATTGGGACTGGGCTTGGGTTCTTCTGAAAAATTGGTGTCTTACCCTTATCATTCCTTAAAGATGTTGAGTTACTTGAGCTAGCCTGACTCAGACTTGGGTTAGGATGAGATGGATTAGGGTTGGGATGGGTTGGATTGGGTTTAGGTCGACTTGGATTTAGGGTTGGCCGATTTTGGTTAAGGTTAGGATGAGTTTGGTTGTAGTTGGGTCGGTTTGGGTAGAACTGGTTTTGGTTGGACCTAAAACTAGGAGGGTTGGACCTAAAGGGTTCAGGTTTCCTAACTACAGGTGCTTTCTGGAACCTTTCAAAGTTTTCAGCTACATGATAGGCATGGGCCATGCTATCAACATCCCTAAGGTACAGCTCCTTTTGGATCTCCTCTCTAAGACCATTCCTAAACCTAGAGAGGATAACTGACTCATGTTCATCTATGCCACATCTTAGGGCGCACTCATCAAACTGGGCTATGTATTCACTCACAGATTTGGTCCCTTGTTTTAATTTCTATCATTGATCTAAGAGACACTGCTGATAGTATGAGGGAACATACTTAGCCCTAAGCTTTAATTTCATGGCTTCCTAGGTGGTAATGGGTGGTTGCCTATATGATTATCGAGTCTTTCTACTTGGTCCCGGTATAATCTAGCTTGATCAGTTAGCCTGAGCTGGACAAATTGACACTTTTTTCTCATCACTCAAGGCATAAAATTTGAAGTACCTATCCATACCTTCCTCCCAATCTATATAGACTTTTGGATCTAGGGTGCCATTGAAGGTAGGTGCGTTTATCTTAATACTCCTAAGAAGCCTATCATCTTGATCTTGGTCCTCATGATTGGGTCTCTTATGGTTGGGGTCATAATATTGATCCTGGTGTTGATTTCCCTATGGTTAGGCTCCCTAAATTGATCCTAGTTCTAGGGTCTCTTAGGGTTGTGTTCTACATAGGGTTCATGGCTTTGGACTCTTCTAGGATTTTGAGGGGTAGAAGGGATGGAATCCAGGTCTGGTTCAGTATTAGATTCTTAGGTTTTCTCAACAGTCTCTAGTCGGTTCTCAACTTGGTTAAGTCTATTAGTTAATTGGTTGATCCTAGTAGTTGCTTGTTCAAATTATTGGTCCACTTGGTTGAGTCTTTGGTTCATTTGATCAAGCTTAGTATACGACTGGTCAAACCTATGGTCTATTTGGGTAAGCTGATTTTGAAATTGGTTATTGGATAAATCGATTCGGTCAAGTCGTTCGATCATGGATTTCATGAAAGCTTCTAGACTAGGGTCCATGGTTGAGCTAGGTTGGGGTTTAGACCTCTGATATTGGGTTCCTAGTCTAGTGATCATGCACAAATCAAACAATCAAAATGAAATGATGCAACCAAGCATGCAAAAGAGAAAGAAAATGCTAGTATAATCTAGGGTTTTCTAAACCTAGAGCTAGAAACTGGGGGGTCAGCTTAACTTACACCTAACCTAATAGCTAGTCCTTCCACTGGCCAGGTAGGGGGTGGGAGTATGGGAGGCCCCCCTGCTTTCGCAGGGACCCAATTAAAAACCATAGCACCACTTAGGTCATTTGACTCTGGACCCCCAACCTTAGACACCAACTTCAGTAATAGCTTAAAGGTTAAATGCACTAGTTGGCCCACATAGCTCGGACCCGACTATTGATGTCTCCTTATTAGGGCAAATTAGGTCTAATAGATTTTAATTAGGCTTGGGTTAATATGATGATGGTGGTTTTGGGCCCAGGACAGGTGATGAAATCCTGCCCTAATCTGAGATAGAGAATTGCCCTTAAGATTAGGTTAAGAATAATGGCAATCGATAGCCCTGATGCAATCTAAAACAATCAGAAAATAAAATACTTTTTTACTAATTTATGATGTGTCAAGTTAGGTTTAAGTTAACTGGGGTTATCAAACAAAGTTTGGCTTGGGATTGGGAGTTTGGTAGTTGATTATGTTAGGTTGAGTCAAGATGCAGAATGTAGCAAAAATCAATGAATTAGGGTTTTAGTTGTTGCAGAGTTTGACACAGATCTTGATGCATAAAAAAATCTGGAACGGAGGATGGACGGTAATTATTATGCCTACCAAATTTCATACAGAACAAAAATCATATGATGATGTAAACCTAGGGTTTTTTTGACTGCTGCAGAAATTATCAGGATTCTATTAGGGTTTCTATTATGCGAAATTTTAGGATAGAACAGAGGACATGTAGTGCAAATTTCATAGAAAAATAAAATGTTTATGATGCCAAAATTAGACGGAAACTAGATACCTAATGTAGTGGACAGAATGCAGAATTAGGGTTTATGAATGCAAAGCAAATAAAAAACTATCCTAAACCCACTATGATACCAAACTAATGCGGGATGACTTTAAGAATGCTAAATATGCAGTAAAAGCAGTAAACTAATTTTTTGTGATTTTTAGATTTAGGTTTGATGGCTAATTTCTCAAAGCAAAGTAAAAAACTAGCAGGTATTCACAATTCTAAGAAATCATCATATCGCAGGTTGAATCATGCAAGATAAATAAAAGACAAGATCCAAAATTTGAGAAATTCTCGACTTAGGATAGTTAACTTCAAGCAAATTAGATAATAAGAGAATGGAAGGTTTCTTACCAGTCAGAGATGATAATATTAGTAGCACAAGAGATCACTCATAACTCTGATCGGAGCCTGGAAGAAGAAGCCTTATTTCCCTCGAATCTGATGGCTGATCTGGGTGGTCCAGGCAGCAAAGAAGGCCTTCTCAGGAGAGGGGAAGCACCTCAGGGATCCTGTAAGCATCAAAGGTTAATGAAAATAGCAAATAAAAATTAGAAAAGGACTAGGGTTTAGAAGGAATTGGAATCAGGGTTAGAAGATGGTAGCCGGGGAAGAAGGAGCTCTTGTGGTGCGGGCACCAGACTCAGAAGAAGACTTCAGGGCTCCATCTGGATCTCTGATTGACCTTGCCCGAAGAATTAGGGTTTTCTGGTTTTGTGATAAGGGTTGACTTGATCAACTCAATTTTGAGTCTGTAATTTTGTCATTTCAATTTTGTTGGGTCATGTTGACTCAGTCCAAGTCCAAGGCCCAGGTAGGTGTCATTCCCTTTGCCATAGGGCACCACATTTTCCAGCTACAAGTGGGTGCCATACTCCCTGCCACATCTCCATCCAGTGTACCTTGGTCCCCACGCCTCAAGTAAGCAGGTTCTTTTTTCTTGCACCACTTGGGGGAGAAATCCATCAAGATACCTCAATCCAAGGAGGAGCCAACTTCTTTCCAGATAAACCCAAGCCAGGATGGCAAGAATTTTTCTTGAAGAGAGGATCAAGGAGGTGCCCCACAATGTTCCATAAAAATCCAAGTTATAAAAGGGAAGAGAGCATGTCTTGGGGAGAAAATCAAGGAGGCACCTAAAAGTTTCTTAAAGTGCCAAAGACATGAAAGGAAGAAGCCTAAACTTGTGGAGCAAGACTAGGAGGTGTCCAAAAGAGCCAAACCATGAAGGAAAAATCCTTGATTCATGGAGAGATACTAGGAGACACCCCCATAACCTGCCATTTGGAGCTGATTTTCAAGTTTTCTTGGAGTTTTTGGGCTGCCCACTCATGGAAGGAGTCTTGGGAAGAGAATTTGATGCCTAAAGTGTGGGTTAGTCCTATTAGTCCCACATGGGAAGTGTATGAAATTTTATTTCTTTGTTATGTCTATATATTCAACTCTATGTAACTCTTGAATTAAAATGATGAATGAAATCAATTTCTTTGTGAGCAACTTTGTGTTTCTCTCTTCCGCACTTGTATTCAGGTGTTGAGCTCCGTGAGGGAGTAAATCCGGGTTCCCTAGGAACCTTGAGGAGGTGTGAGATCTCCAACCCCAAAACCCTAGCTTAGTCCACCCATCTCTACTCCACCACCACCAAACCCTAATTTTCCATCTTCATCCCACGGCCCCTCTCTTCCACATCGAAGCCGGTCACCAGCATCCAGGTTCAGAACAACTGTTTCAACTACAGAGCCAGTTCAAATGAGAGTCAGATCAGTATCAAGATCTCCGGAACTTCTACATCTAACAATCTTCATTAAGTCCTCAGGTCAGTGTCTTTCTTTGAGTTTGTGGTTCTTCTTTTGTTCTTCTTCTTCCTGATCCTGAGTTCGAGAAGGAGGCCAACCTTGCCATAGGACTACAATCTGAGGATCCATTGCGAAGATACCCCGTCTCCAAGGATCCTATAATCTGCTCGAGAGTGTCCTCCAATTGAAGCAACGAGAGATATCACTGCTAGGTAACAAGAACCTTCCCTTCTCACTTTGTCTGTTTCATTGAAACTCAGAGCAAACCCTAGATCTGGAGGTTTCTCAATCCCCAGCGATCCTACTTTTGAGTTACTCTGATAATCCACTCCTTTTAATTGTGCTCTCTGTCATTTCTTAGTTTCTTTCAACATTAGTTTATCTTTCCTTTGAGTCAAAGCCGACTTCTGAAAATATATTAAAAAAAAAAATACATTAATTTTAATTTAGTTCCGCATCGCATCATCATCTTTTTTGTTCTGCATCAATTTTGGTATCAGAGCCCTGTCTAGGATTTCTGTTTGATTTCTTGTTTGAGTCTCTCTCTTTTTACTTTGTCTGCTCGAAGTAGACTCCCCAGGACGTCCGGTCCTAGAAATGAAGCAAGGTGCAAAACTCCTCTTCCCATTCCATAGGGTGTTCCTAGGGCGTGTAGGGGATCCATTGGGTTACAACTTCGTAGCAGGAATTGTAAACGGGGAAGTACTCTGTTTTCAGCCCGTAATTGCCCTGTTGAAGGAATTATTTCTCATTGCAAGTAACTCCAAATTCAGTGATTTTTATTTTTCTGAAACCAATATAATTGAAGATATGTTTAATAATTTTCCTGTGATTTATTGGTTTCCGTAAGATTTCTGAGAATTAAATTACTGTAACTCTATTTTGTGTTTCTGCAATTCAATTATTTTTGAGTGTTCAACACTTAATTCATCTTAAGGGCATTTGAGCATCTAAGATAAGGGGAGGAGTTGATAACCTCTCCTTAGCCCAAAACCACCACCCACTCATTCGAACCTAAGCCTTTAATCTTAAAATTAATTAGACATAATTTGCCCTAGTGGGCTAGGGACATCAACAAGTCGGGTCAAGGCTAGTGTTGAGTTAGTTTGTCTAGTTACTCTATGTGTGCTTTGTACTCAGTGTCTAGAATGGTGGTTCAGGAATTCCATCCCGAAGGGCTTGTGTGCTGGTCCGCCTACCTGGCCAATCTCTGATTGGTGTCTAGGATTGGCATCTAGGGACCTAACACTCCCCTTACACCTGCCTGGCTGAGTCCCGAGTTACTACAGGCTAGCTTGCCAGTCTGATTGGGCATCTAGTTTGGGCTCTAGGTCTAGTTAGCCCGTAGTCGATTCAGTTGAGTCTCATTTTATGTGTTTGCTTGTTTTATCATGTCTACCCGGAATGGAGTACCCTACCAACCTGGTCAAACCCAACCTGATTTAGAGGCCATGGTTAGAGCTCTTACTGAAAGTATGAACAAATTGAGCCAGGATTTGACTGCAACTATTACCCAGTGTAAAGAACAAGTCCATGAGAATTTTACCCAGCTTAGGAATCAAGTCCAAGTACTTGAGAAACGTAGACATCAAAATTGGATCCCTGATCCAAAATTTAATAGGCCCCAACCTCATCCATGCCAGGAGCCTAGGAGGACCTTATACCGTGATCCCGAGCATAACCTTAGGAAGCCTAACCATGATATCTATAATGTGGATCGTGTCTATGAGAGGTCCTTACAATATTCTAGACCAGTCACTCAATAACCCAAGTCTTCTAGATCAACCATTTAGATCCACACCCATGCCCAAGTAAGGTCTCTACTAGCTTGAAACCCAGTATGACCCAGGTTCCTATATTGTAAGAATGTTTGTTTTGTGGAGAAAGAGGCCATAAATCTAGTCAGTGCCCATGCATAGGACTGGCTTGTGCTCAGCTAAGTGGTAAGAATCCTAAGAATGACATTAATGAGGGAGAACCCAAGCCTACCAATGAGGAAGAAGGGTTAGGTATGACAAGCCCAGAATTAGTTGACCCGATTACCACTGACCCGAAACCCATTGAAGATGGCATCGAGGAAGTATATGATGCTGGCTTGAGTCTAGTTGATGAATATGAGGGGGAAGAACTTGAAGAATGTGACATCGATACTATTGGTTCCTTACCTGAGGAGACCTTGGAAAGCAACCAAGTGGTAGGACCTAGTTCAGAAATTCAAGAGATTTGTGAGAACAAGGTTCCTTTAGTCAAATACCCCCAGGAAGACTCATAGTATTAGCCCGAGATATCAGTGCGTATCCTCTAATGACAGTCATTCCCCAAGTACCAATTGAAGATCTTTGCACTAAACTGTTTAAGTTTGCCCACCCTATGGTAGATCCTCTCCTTAGGATGACTGAATCAAGCCTCTTACAATTGGACCTTGTCCCATGCTCAGCCACTAAGGTCTCTCCCGTAATCTCAGTTGAACATCCTTGTCTTGAGCGGATTGATTCACCCAGTCCTGTAGAAGTCCTCCTTATGACCCCAGACCCCTTCCTTCGCATGACTGACCTAACCTTCTATAGAGTATACCTTTCCGCACCCATAGGTCAAATTTCAAGTCTTGAGGTCATCATCCATAGGCCGTCCCATGAATCATTCTCTAATCCAATTCTTGAGAAAGTGGATCATTATTTGCTTAGAGAACAAACCTTAACTATTGCAATCACATGTCCTAGGCTACTTCCCGAACCATCTCTTGATCCATTCCTGGGAGTAGCAAACTTTTCCTTTCGTAAGGATGACCAGTTGACACTCATAGATCACCATTCAAACCTTCAGGTCACCACCTTTAGTCAACAGGTAATTCGAGACTCCACCTCATATCTCCTCCCTTTCTCTAGGACTTCCAATGCTTCTTACACCATCCAAGTATACTTTGTCGAAGCCTTTAGAGTGAACCACGTGTCAGAACCTATTAGGTTTTCCACCTACTTCTGGAAGACCTTATGGCACCTACTAGGTATCCATAATAAGTTTTCATGCTCTGCATGCCCTCCTCCGACCCAAGGTCAAACCTAGAGAGCCTTAGTTTGTTAGGTTTAGACCTAGGGTTCCTTTGTAATAAAGTCCATTCTTTAGGAACGTGTCGTCAGTCTAGTTTAGTTTTCTTGACCCTTTACTAGGCTTTGGCTCAGATTTTGGTTTGATTGAGAGCACCAGGAATTGGGATTTGTATTTTGTCTAGGGCTGAAATTGCATTCAATGTTTCGATCAATAGGTCTATAGGCTAGAGTCCCTTTGAAATTGTTCATGGATACAAGCCTCACACACCACTTGATCTGATTTCACTATTAGCCCACACACACAAGTCTCTTGATGCACTTGCATAGCATGTAAAGGACTTGCATAAAGAAATTCATGCCAAAATAACTTTAAGTAATGAAACTTATAAGAAGTTGGCTGATTCTCAAAGACGAGTCAAAACTTTTGTTGAGAGAGAGACTATGTAATGATTAGGTTAAGGCCTGAGCAGTTTTCTCCTAGAACCGTTAGAATGTTACATGCTAGAGGAGCTGGACCATTTAGAGTAGTGAAGAGAGTAGGATCCAATGCCTATGTGCTTGAGTTGCCTCCAGAACTAGGCAATAGCTCTACTTTCAACATTATAGACCTAGTAGAGTACAGGGAGCCAGCTGTGATTCCCAGTGAGCCTTTTGAACCTAATCCTATTATTGAGAGTGATCCCGACCCTGTGTGTCCACCAACAAACTGGCCTGTGAGGAAAGAGCAGATTGAAAAGATCCTGGATGATCAGGTTATCTCTACTCGTAATCAAGGATACCAAAGATACTTGGTCCGCTGGCAAGGAAGGCCAGACTCTGATGACTCTTAGATCTCCCGAGAAGAACTACAAGATTTGGATCCGGACCTCTTGGAGAGATACCAGAGCCAACTTGAGCCTTACTCGACAAGGTCGAGTTCCTCCCATCCCGGGAGAATTGGTGCGGGCACCAGACTCAGAAGAAGACTTCAGGGCTCCATCTGGATCTCTGATTGACCTTGCCCGAAGAATTAGGGTTTTCTGGTTTTGTGATAAGGGTTGACTTGATCAACTCAATTTTGAGTCTGTAATTTTGTCATTTCAATTTTTGTTGGATCATGTTGACTCAGTCCAAGTCCAAGGCCCAGGTAGGTGTCATTCCCTTTGCCATAGGGCACCACATTTTCCAGCTACAAGTGGGTGCCACACTCCCTGCCACATCTCCATCCAGTGTACCTTGGTCCCCACGTCTCAAGTAAGCAGGTTCTTTTTCTTGCACCACTTGGGGAAGAAATCCATCAAGATACCTCAATCCAAGGAGGAGCCAACTTCTTTCCAGATAAACCCAAGCCAGGATGGCAAGAATTTTTCTTGAAGAGAGGATCAAGGAGGTGCCCCACAATGTTCCATAAAAATCCAAGTTATAAAAGGGAAGAGAGCATGTCTTGGGGAAAAATCAAGGAGGCACCCAAAAGTTTCTTAAAGTGCCAAAGCCATGAAAGGAAGAAGCCTAAACTTGTGGAGCAAGACTAGGAGGTGTCCAAAAGAGCCAAACCATGAAGGAAAAATCCTTGATTCATGGAGAGATACTAGGAGACACCCCCATAACCTGCCATTTGGAGCTGATTTTCAAATTTTCTTGGAGTTTTTGGGCTGCCCACTCATGGAAGGAGTCTTGGGAAGAGAATTTGATGCCTAAAGTGTGGGTTAGTCCTATTAGTCCCACATGGGAAGTGTATGAAATTTTATTTCTTTGTTATGTCTATATATTCAACTCTATGTAACTCTTGAATTAAAAATGATGAATGAAATCAATTTCTTTGTGAGCAACTTTGTGTTTCTCTCTTCCGCACTTGTATTCAGGTGTGAGCTCCGTAAGGGAGTAAATCCGGGTTCCCTAGGAACCTTGAGGAGGTGTGAGATCTCCAACCCCAAAACCCTAGCTTAGTCCACCCATCTCTACTCCACCACCACCAAACCCTAATTTTCCATCTTCATCCCACGGCCCCTCTCTTCCACATCGAAGCCGGTCACCAGCATCCAGGTTCAGATCAACTGTTTCAACTACAGAGCCAGTTCAAATGAGAGTCAGATCAGTATCAAGATCTCCGGAACTTCTACATCTAACAATCTTCATTAAGTCCTCAGGTCAGTGTCTTGCTTTGAGTTTCTGGTTCTTCTTTTGTTCTTCTTCTTCCAGATCCTGAGTTCGAGAAGGAGGCCAACCTTGCCATAGGACTACAATCTGAGGATCCATTGCGAAGATACCCCGTCTCCAAGGATCCTACAATCTGCTCGAGAGTGTCCTCCAATTGAAGCAACGAGAGATATCACTGCTAGGTAACAAGAACCTTCCCTTCTCACTTTGTCTGTTTCATTGAAACTCAGAGCAAACCCTAGATCTGGGGGTTTCTCAATCCCCAGCGATCCTACTTTTGAGTTACTCTGATAATCCACTCCTTTTAATTGTGCTCTCTGTCATTTCTTAGTTTCTTTCAACATTAGTTTATCTTTCCTTTGAGTCAAAGCCGACTTCTAAAATATATTAAAAAAAAAAATACATTAATTTTAATTTACTTCCGCATCGCATCATCATCTTTTTTGTTCTGCATCATCTTGGGCTTGGACGGCAGCAAGGGCTTCAATTCCTTGGGCATGGCTGATCTTCAGGGACACAGGAGGGTGCTAGGGCAGCAGGGTTTCAATCCAGGAACACGAGGAGAGCACTCAAAGAGAGAACCAAAACTCAAACTCAAGATAATTTAACAAAATTTCAGCAAAGGTTTATTCATAAGAAAAAGATGCTTACAAGAGGGGGAGGGGTGGGGTATTTATAGAGTTCCCATGCCCTCACTAACCATGGTTATACTTGGATTACAAATCCTCTTCTAAATTAGAATACAAGTCCTTTCTTAGCTAGGTTAGAGTTACAAGGTTTAAAGGGATTAGGAGTCCTAATTAGGTTAGAAAAGACTTGGTCTTCTCTCATTTTTCTTCAACTTAGACTTAGTCAAAGCTTTGGATGCCCACTCCTTGGGCATGTGGACTTTAGGGCAGTAATAGGGAAGGTCAGCCAAGGGCTTGGAAGCTTGGGCTTGGGCCTCCTAGAATCTGGGTTGCTTGGTTCCCTAGGCTGGCATATTCCCGGCATCAAAAGGGAATCTTGGTTCTCTTATTTTGGGCTTGCTTCCTGGGCTTGAATTTAGAGGCCTGGAGTGTTGGGGTAGCCTGGTAAACATGGGCTCCTGGTATATGGAATATTTTGGAAGCATCTGGAGGGAATCTGGCATCTGAAATGGCACCCGGGGAAAATCAGGGCATAATCAAAGCACTTGGGTGTCGATTGAGCTCCCCTAAGCTGGTGTAACTACTTTTGGATTCAAAATGAGGTCTGGTGGAACTCCAAAATAGCGTAACCTCCTCTCTTGTACAAGATGTGAACTCATACTAGACTCACACTGGTATACAGGACTCAATGTATTGGACTAGGTTGAGAGTTGAGACAAATCAACTAACCTCAACTTATTACAGGACTCAATTCTAATTGATTACAAAATTTGACACATGGCTAGGTAAACCAAATAAGGCCCAGTAATCTATGTCTGATCTTAGTGCCCCCACCATTAAAATAGCAGAGAGCCTTTCAAAAGGAGACAAGGCTCATCTTCTTCTAGTTGATGGAAGAAAGAAATAGGCAAAGAAGAAGGATTTGAAAAGAAAATTCAACCCTAAGAAGAGCTTCCAAAATAAGAAGAAAGCTAAGAAGGCTGATGGGGCCTGTTTCCACTACGGCAAGCAAGGGCACTGGAAGAAAAATTGCAAGATATATCTTGCACGTGTGAAGCAAGATGCAAGTGGAGCATCTAAAGGTTTGTACATGATACAAACAAATTTATCATTGAGTTCTTCCAATTTTAACTCATGGATATTGGATACCGCGTGTGGATCTCATATCTGTAATTCATTGCAGGGACTCCACCAAATTAAGAATTTGAAGAAAGGTGACTTCAAGCTATATGGGGCAAGTGGTGAGGCCATTTATGCTGAAGCTGTGGGCACCTGTATCTTATTATTACCTTGGGTAATATGTTAAAGTTAGAAGAATGTTACTACATACCCAATATTGTAAGAAATATTATTTCTATACCCTTGTTATTACAACAAGGATATGAAATAAATGTAAAGAGCAGTGGCTGCTCTATTCTTCAAAATAATAAAATATTTGGGCTTGGTTGTTTCATTAATGGTCTTCTTACTTTGGAACTCAATGATGAAATACTTCTTATTAATGATAAGAAGAGAAAGAGAGATAATGTTAGTGTCACATATCTCTGGCATTGCCGGTTAGGTCATATTAGTGAGTCAAAGATAATTACTTTGACCCTTATGATTTCCAATCATTAAGAACTTGTGAGTCTTGCCTCAAAGAAAAAATGACCAAGTCTCCATTCATTGGACATGGAGACAGGGTAACGAGTTACTAGGCTTGTGCATACTGATGTATGTGGACCTATGACAACTCAAGTCAGAGGTGGATATTCTTACTTCTCACTTTTATTGATGATTTATCAAGGTTTGTTCATGTGTATTTTATGAAACACAAGTCTGAAGCTTTTGATAAGTTTAAAGAATATCAAAGTATGGTTGAAAAACAAACTGGACATAGTATTAAAGCTCTTCATTCTGATCGAGGAGGTGAATACTTATCTAGTGAGTTTCTAAACTATCATAAAGATAAAGGCATAATCTCTGAATGGACTCCTTATACACCCAAGTTAAATGGTGTGGCAGAAAGAAGAAATCGTACCTTGTTAGACATGGTAAGGTCCATGATGAGCTTCATAGATCTTTCCATTTCCTTCTGGGGATATGCCCTGAAAACTGCTGCACATATTTTGAACAGGGTTCCATCTAAGTTAGTAAGTAGCACTCCGTATGAGTTATGGAATGGCAAAAGACCAAGTCTTAAGTACTTAAAGATTTGGGGTTGCCATGCTTATGTCAAAAAAAACTTTGGACATACGTTAAGTGCAAGGGCTGACAAGTGTAGGTTTGTTAGTTATCCTAAAGAAGGCATTGGATGCCTCTTTTATAATGCTACTGAGCAAAAGGTTTTTGTCAGTAGGCATGCTACATTCTTGGAGCAAGAATTTATCCAAGAAAGAAGTAGTGATTCTTCACTTGAGTTATGTGAAGAATAGAACCAACAACCTATTGAGTCTTCAAATGAAATTCCTCAACCAGAAGTTCTTGTAAATCAAGAACAGCCACTATACACACTTCCTCTCTGAAGGTCAGAAAGGGTGTGGGGAGCACCTCTAAGATATGGATTTGTCATTGAGGATGATAATGAAGCCAGTATCATTCAGGATGATGATTCTGTGACCTATTCAGAAGCTGTCAAGAGAAAAGACTCCGACAAATGGCTAAGCACCATAAAATCTGAAATTGATTCCATGTATTCCAATCAGGTTTGGACCTTGGTAGATCCACCTGATGGAATTAACCCAATAGGGTATAAATGGGTCTTCAAGAAAAAGATAGGAGAAGATGGTCAAGTAGAAACCTACAAGACCAGGCTGGTAGCAAAAGGTTTTAGACAAAAACATGGCATTAACTATGATGAAACCTTTTCTCCAATAGCCATGCTCAAATCCATTCGGATTTTGCTTGCTATAGCAGCATACCATGATTATGAAATATGGCAGATAGATGTCAAGACTGCTTTTCTCGATGAAAACCTTGAGGAAGAAGTCTATATGACATAGCCGAGGGTTTTGTCTCAATTGGGAGACCAAACCAAGTATGCAAGTTAAAGAAGTCTATTTATGGACTAAAGCAAGCATCAAGGAGTTGGAATATCCATTTTGATGAAACAATCAAGAGTTTTGATTTTGTCAAAAACAAGGATGAACCATGTGTGTATAAGAAGATAAGTGGGAGTGCACTTGTTTTCTTGGTCTTGTATGTTGATGACATACTGATCATTGGGAATGATATCCCAATATTACAATCGGTTAAAACTTGGCTATCATCAAAGTTTTCCATGAAAGATTCGGGAGAAACATCCTATATACTAGGTATAAGGATCTATAGAGATAGATCTAAAAGGATGCTAGGCTTATCCCAGTCTAGGTACATAGACTTAGTGTTGAAGAGATTCAATATGGATGCAAGTAAAAAAGGTTACTTTCCTATAAGTCAAGGCATACATCTCTCTAAGAAAATGTCTCCTAAGACGTCAGAAGAAAGAGAGAAGATGGCTATGATTACTTATGCTTCGGCTATAGGATCAATTATGTATGCTATGCTATGTACCAGACCTGATGTTGCTTATGCCTTGGGCATAGTATGCAGGTTTCAGGAAGATCCAGGAGAGATCATTGTAAAGCTGTGAAAAATATTCTTAAGTACCTGAGAAGGACTAAAGA
Organism: Areca catechu; assembly: GCA_021397845.1. Lineage (NCBI taxonomy): Eukaryota > Viridiplantae > Streptophyta > Magnoliopsida > Arecales > Arecaceae > Areca > Areca catechu. The sequence continues at coordinate 127,483,139 of CM038052.1, read as the reverse complement.
TATTTCTGTAGTATATGGAGGATCTGAATTGAAACTAGAAAGCTATACAGATTCTAGTTTCTGGTCAGATTCAAATGATAGCAAATCAATATCAAGGTATGTCTTCACCTTGAATGGTGGTGCAGTGAGTTGGAAGAGTACAAAGCAGCCAATAGTGCTGACTCAGTCACTGAGGCAGTATATATAGCTACGAGTGAAGCCACGAAGGAAGCTATCTGGATGAAGAAATTCATCATAGAATTGGATATGGTTCCTGAAATACAACAGCCAGTGCCGCTATACTGCGATAACACTGGAGCTGTTGCACAAGCAAAGGAACCGAGGTTTCACTATAAGTCCATTCTATGACAGTTCCACCTCATTTGAGAGATAATAAAAAGACAAGATATTGTCATCGATTGAATTGATACAAAGAACAATATAGCATACCCATTTACTAAAGCATTATCATAGCAGTAGTTAAATCACCACTTAGATAGAATGGGTATAAAGTATAAGGGCGATTGGCTTTAGTGCAAGTGGGAGATTGAAAGAAAAGTGCCCTAAAAGCCAATCATTGTAAGGGCATTTTTGTAATCTTCTAACTCTTGTATGACATTATATTAATAAAGGCATTTATTTTCATCATATACTGTTGTATCTTAATTATGGATTATGATGAACCCCATAGATTAGGGTAATGGAATTAGAGTTATGATAAAGATCATAACAGTGAGACCTAAGTTCCTGTAAACCCTAATCAAAATGTTCCTAGTCAATGGACCATCGATTCGGGGATTGATGAATCCGGTAAGACTAGCTTATCCTATGTATGCTCAGTTAATGAGGATGGTTGGTATTGCCGCCTGGATCATCGTGGCCTGCAGCTGAGGTCGAAGTTGAAATGCACTCCTATCATGAGGGTTCCTTCTCGGATGGTCGGAACTGCAAAACAAAGTCAGTGACCCGAACCAGAAATTCCAGCGGGGGCACTCCAACGGTCAAGTCAGTAACGACTCAAGAAAATAGATCCTCTTAGTCGAGCCCTGTGTATGGACTCCACTCTAGGAGGAGAAGTCGTGAAATGGAAAAGTGCGAGCGGGCCGAGCACAGATCGCAGGAGTGACAGTAGAGGAAAGATCGAACTGGGGGCTATGTCTGTCTAGACCCCTCCTTGGGGTTTCACAGTAGCCTCGAGCATTGTCTTCCTATGCGTTGCTCCCTTCTTGCCCATTGGACCTCACTCCATTGGAAAACTTAGCTTGAATGTGTGCTTGTTCATGTGCGTTACCTCATCTGAACCTGGGAGACCCCTTTTTGTAGGGGCATTGCCCGTTGCTTACCTCGGGATCTCCCCCATGCCTATGGGCGCGTGTGGTGATGTTTCGTGCCATGGAAGGGTTGCCTTTCCATTTCGGTGGTATGGAAGCTATCACTGACATTCCTTCTGGTCGCTCTCTTTTGGGCAACTTTGTAGGGCCTCTATTGGCGAGCCGTTGCCTCCTGGATTCGGATCCACTGGTTGACTTCCAATTTTGGAGGGCGCAGGTGGTTGGCAAAGAATGCATATCCTCGATCTGAGGATTCCTTCCATTCTGGTATAAGTGGCAACTTGGACCATCATCTCGGTCTGGAAGGCATCTTTTCGTAGTCCTTAGGTGTCGGGCCATCGTCCAGGGAGAGCGGCGACCTCTTTCGGCTGCGGACCTCTTCATCCGAGGTGGAGCCGATCTGGAGCGAAGGAGCTTGACTTCGACCTCGGCATCTCGACCTGGAGGGAGCGCGGTGAGCGAAGGAGTGAAGGAGCTTGACATCGGCCTCGACATCTCAACCTGGAGGGAGTGCAGCTGGCGAAGGAGCGGAGGAGCTCAACTTTCAGGTGAAGGAGCAGAGGAGCTTGACTTCGGCCTCAGCGTCTCAACCCGGAGGGAGCGCAGCCAGGTGAAGGAGCAGAAAAGCTCAACTTTCAGGCGAAGGAGCGAAGGAGCTCGACTTCGGCCTCGGCATCTCGACCCGGAGGGAGCATGGCCAGGCGAAGGAGTAGATGAGCTCGGATTTGACCTCGGTGTCTCAACCCGAAGGGAGCGCGGCTGGGCGAAGGAGTCCGGAGATGTCTCACATGGCGGCTTTGTCCATCGTGGTGTCCAACAGGGGTCCGTGTCAGCGATCCTGCCACATCATTTTCTCCCCACTCTCGAGGTCGTTGGCGCGGCGCTCAGGATAAAGGGAGTAATTGTGGTGCTAACGTGGAAAGGCAAAGATCTGACATAATAATGGCCACGATCGCTGGCACTTCGTGAGGCGATTTCTTTAAGCTAGTACGGAGAAGCCACATGGCCACGTCCGAGGAGAGTTATTGCTGGCATGGAATTCAGAGCGGCCACGGTCGATGCAGGGCATCCCTTTCATCGATGGTCGACACATGGTGCAAATCTGTCGACGGAGATGCTGTAAGGGTACGGTTAGCATCGGGTCACTTTGAAATGAAAGGCAGATTTTCCTAAAATATTTGCTCTTTCGAATCTCGCTTGCCCGCCAATATATCCAAGTCTTTTCTTCTCCCCAGGCCACCTTAGACTCTCCTAGTAACCAGTTCATCTCTTTCTTCCTCTATCTTACAGCAGAGTAGGATCTCCCCTTGAGTTAAGCGCCTTTCCGGAAGTCGTCCATCTCCTTCTTCTTCCTCAGCCTTCATCTTCCTCATCTCTATAGATGTCTCGCTTCAGTCCTGACTTCCGTCCCTCAACCAACCAGGGTGAGGCGGGGCTTTCTAGGTCGAGGCCACCTTCTTTTTCCTTCAGTGAGGAGGGGGAAAAAGCATGCTTTGAGTTTAGTAGGAGACATCCCCCTGGCGAGATAATTATTAGGGAGCCCAGATCTAGCCCCCTTCCTCCTCCTCTGACTGAACCCGTCCCCAAACCTGTTCGGTCAATGGTCTCGGCGGGATTGCTTTGACAATCTTTACTGAGGAACTGGGGACCATCCGGGAAGTTTATGGCATCCCGCACTCCGTCCGGCTCTTGATCCCTCGACCAGGGGACCGGATTACCTCCAGTAGCCCGAGTCGGATCGCCTTCTATGAGGAGACTTTTGCAGGGGGACTTCGGTTTCCCTTCCATTCTTTCTTTCTTTCAGTGTTGAGCAATTACCAACTTGTTCCTGCTCAACTTGTCCCGAATGGTATAAGGACCATTTTTTGTTTCATCGTGCACTGCCATTTCCATGGGATTGTAGCCTGTTTTTCCTTGTTCATGGCATTTTTCACCATGAAGCGCCACCCTTCCGAGGATGGGTGGTGGTCCCTCTCTTCTCGTCTGAAGGGCATCAAATTTGAACTTTCCTCTTTCATCAAAGAATGGAAAAGCAAATATTTTTTTGCAACAGTCGAGAGGGTCGACTGGGTTTGGAGCAACCCAGATCGGTCCCCTAACTGGAATTTCATGGTCGAAGCAGCCGACCGAGAGGTCTACGAGCAGCTCTGCACCACTCAGATTCCATCCCTGGAGGTTTTGCTGTCAAAGTAGAACCTTTTCAAGGCCGGGGTCGACCCAATGAGAGAGTTGGGTGAGTTCAGCTCGAGCCTTTCTCCTTGTGCCTCTTACTTTACCTCTCTGAACTTGAAACTGACCTCCCTTCTTCTGCATGTAGGTATGAAGTTCTCAGTGGACAACCTGCTCTCGATCACCAGGCAGAGGCCTCTGTCAGTGGTGGTTGACGAGTCTTCTTCAAAGAGGGCCCGCAACGAGAGCGGCGCGGTGACTACTCCCATCATGCTAGCTAGGCCAGGCAGGAGGGAAGCTGAGCCCGTCCTTGAGCATGAAGGAGGGTGGTTGAGTTAAGAACTGAGTCAGGCCAGAGGGCTGTTGGGCTCGTGCCAAAGCGATCGAGCTGACAAGAGCCAGCCTCTACCCCGGAACCTGAGGTGGTCGTTCGAGCCAGGGCCACCACCGCAGCTGTTGTCATAATGTCTCCTCCTCCCTTGGAGGTCGTTGTTGTCGAGGAGGAGAAGGTGCAAGGGGAATAGAGCCGGCAATGAGGGTGCCATCTGAGGAGGCGTTGAGCTCCCACCATGCCCCCGAAGCTCCTTCTGTTGGTGAAGCAAGCGACTCCACTTCTAGAGCGACCAAGAGAGATAGTGATGCAGACATCGAGATGAATATTGAACCTGATCAACTAATTCATATATCAGGATAGCCCGATGATAGCTCGGCGAAGCCCAACCCAGACGTTTCGGTTCAGCTTCTGGCCCATGATGATTTGGGGTTGCCAGCCTCGCCAGCAAGAAACGTGCACAGGTCCAGACGTCTTCAAGGGAAGCAAGTTTCAAATCTGACCTGTTTTTGGGATGAAAACAATTAATTGGGAATTGGGCCGAAGGCCCAATACACTATTAGCGCCCGTGGAGTTTCAGATCTGGGAAAAACACCGAAGTCTTTAGTCTTATTATTATTATTATAATTTTATTAGTGGTGTGATCTCTTGATTTTTTTTTTAAAAAAAAAATCTGTTTGAAGTGTTTCACGCAAGAGTCAGCGTGTTGAAGTTTGTGTGTTGGAGTTTGTGTTTTATTGGTTGTTTTCCTCCCTATTAGTCACGTGAAAGCTTTAGACATTGATGTATTGATACTTTAAAAGAAAACGGAACCCAAGGAATAAAAGGGAAGGAGAACGTTTTTGTTTTGGGAATTTTTCCTTTGGACATGTTGTTTTTGGGGTGTTTCCGTGGAAGGCCGCCGGCCACTTTTTTTTTTCCTTGTGCACACCAGGCCGAAAGCCTGGTTGGGAGAAGACGATTCTGTGAAGAATCTCTTCCTTCCGTTCCAAGTTCTTGATAAAAAAAAAAAAAAAAAGAAACAGGGACTCACGGTGAGAAACCCATCGTTTGTTCCTTCCATTCGTGAAGACCCGGATTGAAATCCGGTAGAGGGCTGGCAATGTGAGGAATCACGCGGCCCTTCCAGTGCTTGATCGTTGCAGGTTTCAAAGGATCTTTCTCATCTTGCTCAATCCTAGCATCCAAGAATTCCCAGAACCAATTCTCGCTGAGTCGGGTTTTGGTCGCTGTAGGCGTTTGACAACCACCCTGCACCAGCTTAGTATCAGAGCCTTGATCCGTTCTTGATTTAAAAAAAAAAAAAATTTCTGCCAGCAACCATGAAGCAGAACAACAAGGAGCCTTCTCTTCGTGACGTTGTGGTGACCCAGCAGCAGATGATGGTTGTTTTGCAAGCAATGATGGCACGGTTGGAGGCGCAAGATCGTGCTATACCTCATCAAGATCATAATGTACCTGACGAACATCGAGAAGGTGATGCCGACCCTTTCCAGAATATTGAAGATCCTCCACCATTGCAAAGAGGGCAGCAACCGCGGCATGATGTAGCGCTTCCCAGGGATTTCGGACCGTCGCCTGTGCATGACAATCATACTCGTTGGGAGTCTGGGTTTCGGATTGAGATACCAGAGTTCAAAGGTGGTTTGAATCCTGATGAGTATATGGATTGGACCCTGCAGGTTGATGATGTTTTATGGCTGAAAGAAGTGCCTTTGGACAAGCAAGTGCCGCTTATCACAATCCGATTCCGAGATCGAGCAGCGGCTTGGTGGCATGCACAGCACTACCGGAGGTATATAGATGGGAGGCCACCAATTGCATCATGGGCAGCCTTGAAGCAGGAGATGAATCGGGAGTTCCTTCCTCAGAATCATGAACAGGTCCTTTATTCTAAATTGCATGGTTTAACACAAGAAAATCGAAGCGTGGAAGATTATACCACAGAGTTCTACCGACTAGTGGCTCGAAACCGATTGATGGAGTCAGAACCGAGGTTGGTAGCCATGTATTTGCTTGGACTACAATTCCCGATCTAGGATGCGTTGGCTCTGCATCGGATTGACAGTGTTGGTGATGCACACATGCGGGCGCAAGCAGTGGAGCGGAGCCTGATGCGGAATAGAGGGTTCCAGAGTAGAGAAAAATTTTCTGGTCAGTCTTTGGGGCAGAGTTCTGGTAGTAGGAGTGCACCTCCTGTGGTAAGGCAACAAACTTCGGTAGTTCCTCCGAGACCTACAGTGCCGAGTGGGGCTTCAGGTACCCAGCAGAGGGTGGGCAGCAATCGAGCCAATATTCGCTGCCATCGGTGTCATGACTTAGGACATTATGCTAATTAGTGCCCCAAGGCGCGTACCCAGTTACTTATGGAGGAGGAGCAGGAAGTTGAATTTTCCGAGGATGAGGAGTTCGAGGATGAGATGTATGTGATTGACCCAGACCACATCCAGGGAGAGTGTCTGATTATTAGGAGGATGTGTCTTGCACCAAGAGCTGGTGGAGATTGGCGTCGGCATGATATTTTCTCAACAAAGTGCACTGTAGCTGGTAAAACTTGCAAGGTAATTATTGATTCTGGAAGTTGGGAGAATGTGATTGCTGAGGAAGTTGTGAAGAAATTAGGGTTGATGATAGAGTCCCATCCTCAACCATACAAGCTCGGCTGGGTGAATCGGGATGCAGATATTTAGGTCAGTCGACGTTGTAGGTTGGCCTTGTCTTTTGGTCCTCAGCTTGAGACGTCAATAGTAGCTGATGTTGTACCGATGGATGCGACACACATCATTTTGGGATGACCTTGGCAGTTTGATAATAAAGCAGTGTATAATGGTTACACTCATACTTATATGCTGTGACCAGATGGGAGAAAAGTGATCTTGAAACCGCTACAGGACATGGCTGAACAGAAGGTAATAATTTGTTTGCCAAGCAGGGAGTTTGAGGCGAGTTTAGAGGGAGAAGATTTTTGTTTTTCCCTGGTTAGTAAGCTAGAAGAGTTTGGCCAGAATGGGGAGCAGGAGCTACATGATCTTCCTCAGGAGTTGGTGTCAGTTTTGGAGGAATTTCGGGATGTTGTACGAAGTGAGCTTCCTGCGGGTTTGCCACCACTTCGAGATATTCAGCATGAGATTGATCTGATTTCGGGTTTTGTGTTGCCGAATAAGTCTCATTATCGAATGACCCCACAACAGCATAAGGAGCTGAAGAGGCAGGTTCAAGAACTTTTAGACAAAGGCTTTGTACGGGAATGCATTAACCCGTGCGCGGTACCAGCACTTTTGGTACCGAAAAAGGATGGTTCATGGCGTATGTGTGTTGATAGCCGGGCAATAAATAGAATTACTGTGAAATATAGATTTCCAATACCGAGGCTGGATGATATGCTAGATCAGTTAAGTGGTGCCGTGTTCTTTACTAAGATTGATTTGAAAAGTGGGTATCATCAGATCAGATTGAAGCCAGGTGATGAATGGAAGACATCCTTCAAGACAAAAGAAGGCCTGTATGAATGGTTGGTGATGCCATTCGGGCTATCTAATGCTCCTAGTACGTTTATGTGAGTAATGAACCAGGTTTTGCATTCATTCCTTAGTTCTTTTGTTGTTGCGTACTTTGATGATATATTGATATACAGTAAGACATCACAAGAACATGTTGAGCATGTTTCACAAGTTCTAACAATATTACGTGAAAACCAACTTTTTGCTAACCCAGAGAAGTGTATTTGGATGGTAGACAAATTAATTTTTCTGGGATATGTTGTTACTGGTGATGGGATTCTTCCAGATGAAAGTAAGGTACGAGCGATAGTGGACTAGCCAGCACCTACAACTTTGACTGAATTGAGATCCTTTTTAGGTCTTGCGGGTTTTTACAGAAGGTTTGTGAAGAGGTATAGTGAGATTGCTGCACCCTTAACAAACTTGTTGAAATTAAATCAGTTTGGATGGAATGACACTGCTCAAGCAGCATTTGATGAGATGAAAGTCAAGTTGACCCAAGCACCACTATTGGTTCTTCCAGATTTTGACAAGGTATTCGAAGTGGATTGTGATGCTTCGAAGACTAGGATTGGCACAGTACTCAGCCAAGATGGGAGACCCGTTGCTTTCTACAGTGAGAAGCTTGGAGGTGCCAAACTGATGTATAAGGTTTATGATTTGGAGCTATATGCCATTGTGAGGTCATTGCATCATTGGCGACATTACTTGATCCAGCGAGAATTTGTGATGTACTCAGATCATCAAGCATTAAAATTTCTACAGGGACAGCATAAGTTGAGCTCCAGACATGCAAAATGGGTAAGTACTCTACAGGAGTATACTTTCAGCATCAAGCATAAGTCAGGCACTTTGAACAAAGTGGCAGATGCTTTAAGTAGACAGAGTTTATTTATATGTGCTATGCAAGTATATACCCTTGGGTTTGAAAGCATGAAGGATGATATCCGTGCAGATGAGCATTTCCAGAGCATTGTGACTGAATTGGAAGCTGGAGGTCGATCTGACTTCGTCCTACATGATGGATATTTGTTCCGTGGTAATTGTCTCTGTATTCCTAACACTTCACTGTGTGTATTGATTATTCAGGAGCTGCATAATCAAGGACATTTTGGAAGAGACAAAACTGCATGGTTAATTCATCAACGATTTTATTGGCCTGGGCTTGACCGAGATGTCAAAACCTTTGTGAAGAGATGCCGTTTGTGTCAGGAATCCAAAGGAACAGATACAAATCAAGGTTTATATACCCCTTTACCGATTCCAGATGAGCCGTGGCGAGAGGTATCTATGGATTTTGTTATAGGTTTACCGCGGACAATGAGAGGTCTAGACTCAATTATGGTAGTCGTAGATCGGTTCAGCAAGATGGCTTGTTTCTTGCCATGCAAAATGATATTTGATGCATCGAAAGTAGCTGATCTTTATTTTTCTGCAGTTGTTCGACATTATGGGTTACCATCGTCGATAGTTTCGGACCGAGATAGAAAGTTTATGGGGCATTTCTGGCATGAATTGTGAAAAAAGTTGGGTACAAAATTAAAATTCAATAGTCCCTATCATCCTCAGACCGATAGGCAAACCGAGACTGTCAACCGAAGTCTTGGTAACTTGTTGAGAGCCAATGTGCAAGAATTTAAAAACTGGGATGTATGTTTGCCAAAAATTGAGTTTGAGTTCAATTCTTCAGTGAACCGTTCTACTAGTTTTGCACCCTTTCAGGTATTGTATGGATTTCTGCCAAGAGGACCACTTGATATTTTACCTATTGATGTGCCAAACAAATCAAGTAAGAAGATAGAAGATCGAGTGGCTGATCTACGTGAGGTGCACGCAACTGTTAAAGCCAATCTAGAGCAAAATTATGCCAAGTATAAGGCTAAGGCTGATCAGACACGTCGATAGCAGACTTTTGAGGTTGGTGATTTGGTATGGGTCTTCTTGCCAAGAGAACGATATCCACAGGGGGCCTACACCAAACTCAAACCAAAGAAAATTGGTCCTTGTCAGGTGTTGGAGAAATTTAGTGACAATGCCTACCGAGTTGAATTACCAAACGATGTCCTTATTTCTGATGTATTCAATATTCGACATCTAACCCCTTATGCAGGTGATAATTCAAGCTTGAGGACAAGCTTTTCAAAGGAAGGGGAGAGTGATGCGGACATCGAGATGAATATTGAACCTGATCAACTGACTCATATATCAGGACAGTCCAGTGATAGTTCGGCGAAGCCCAACCCAAACGTTTCGGTTCAGCTTCCGGTCCATGATGATTTGGGGTCGCCAGCCTCGTCAGCAGGAAAGTGCACAGGTCCAGACGTCTTCAAGGGAAGCAAGTTTCAAATCTGACCCGTTTTTGGGATGAAAACAATTAATTGGGAATTGGGCCAAAGGCCCAATACACTATTAGCGCCCGTGGAGTTTCGAATTCAGGAAAAACACCGGAGTCTTTAGTCTTGTTATTATTATTAGTATTTTATTAGTGGCATGATCTCTTGATTTTTTTTTAAAAAAAAAAAAAATTCGTTTGAAGTGTTTCATGCAAGAGTCAGCGTGTTGAAGTTTGTGTGTTGGAGTTTGTGTTTTATTGGTTGTTTTCCTCCCTATTAGTCACGTGAAAGCTTTAGACATTGATGTATTGATACTTTAAAAGAAAACGGAACCCAAGGAATAAAAAGGGAAGGAGAACGTTTTTGTTTTGGGAATTTTTCCTTTGGACGTGTTGTTTTTGGGGTGTTTCCGTGGAAGGCCGCCGACCACTTTTTTTTTACCTTGCGCACACCAGGCTGAAAGCCTGGTTGGGAGAAGACGATTCCATGAGGAATCTCTTCCTTCAGTTCCAAGTTCTTGATAAAAAAAAAAAAAAAAAGAAACAGGGACTCACGGTGAGAAATCCATCGTTGTTCCTTCCATTCGTGAAGACCTGGATTGAAATCCGGTAGAGGGCTGGCAATGTGAGGAATCACGCGGCCCTTCCAGTGCTTGATCATTACAGGTTTCAAAGGATCTTTCCCATCTTGCTCAATCCTAGCATCCAAGAATTCCCAGAACCAATTCTCGCTGAGTCGGGGTTTTGGTCGCTGCAGGCGTTTGACAACCACCCTGCACTAGATAGGGACTACCACCGAGCCCCATTTAAACTTGTGTCGAATGTCTCCCTGGTCCGGGACCAAGGGCTGGCGGAGCGCATGATGGATTTTGCAATCCAATCATGTGACCGGCGGGAAAAGGTCAGAAGGCTACTGGGGGACGCGATTGGTAGCACATTCCCCCAGCTCTTCTTGGTAAGTAACTTCATCCTCTTAACTTCTTCCTTCGTTCTTGCATTGGTACTGATGCTTTTGTCTGGTGCATCTTGATGCCAAGCTTCTTATAATAAGAGATTGCTACAAGAATTGGTTGAAAAATGACTGGCAACGGGCAGCAAAGCTCAAGTCTTTGAAGACCGAGCTGAGAGAGAAGAACGACATCTCCTGGGAGCTTAGTATAAAGAACAAGGAGCTCCAAAAAGAACTCACAAGTGCTGAGAGGTACTCGAAAGAGCTTCAGGAGAGTCTGGACTAGGAGCGGAGCTGGTCGAAGAGCAAGGCGGAAGAGCTCAAGGCCATGGAGTCGAGGCTGACTGAGTTCAACGCTGAAGTCGTCCAGCAGAAGGGGCGTGCCCATTCTCTCCATGCCGAGTTGGATGCGGCCAAGGAGAGGTTAATCTCCATCAAAAAGAGGGTTATCGCTGCTAAGAAGGGGGCAGCAGTAGTGGCTGAGTCGGCAGAGGCGGCAAAGAAGCAAGCCATCGAGGCAAAAAAGGGAGCTGAGGAGGCCGAGGCGAAGTACAGGGCCTCAGAGGAGTTTGCCGCCGAGTTCCATGAGACGGTGTCATACTCCTTCAAAGGCTTCATGTATCTTCATTCCAGGGTGGAGGGCTTTGTCTCAGATAAGGGTCGAAGCTTCCTCCGCTACCCCATAGCTTTGGACGTGGAGCCAGCCCAAGATTCGAGCACTGCTGAGGAGTCGGCTACAAAGCCTGAACCTGCTTCGCCAGTAATGGCCGCCGAAGCTGAAGCTACACATCCTGAGGCCCTGAAAGATGATGTCCCGCCTGAGCACCATCATGGGAAGGGGCTGCATGAGTAGGATAGGAAGCCTTTGTCTTTTTTCTTTATTTTAGACCTGGGCTACCTAGCATGTCGGGGCCCAAAAACAATTGTATTAAACAATCAGTTCCCAACGAAGTCGACCCTTTCGGCTACTTTGGCTCAGAACTCCTTTCTTTTCTCCTCTCTTCTTCTTCTTTTTTTTTTTTTTTTTGACATGTGATGAAGTTAGAGAGGAGTCCTTCAACCTACCGAGTTGCTTCCACCTTGCTTCTGAATGTTTCAGAAGTGGGACGTTTCTAAGTGCCTGAGAGCTGAGCTTGGAGCTTCAATGCTGGAGAGCCGGGCTCAAAGCTTCAGGTCTGAATGTTGGAGGTCATGGGATCCGGGCTTTGGTGCCGGAGAGCATGGGGTCCGAGCTTTGGTGCCTGGGAGTTGGGCTCCAGGTCTGAGTGCTGGAGGTCGTGGGATCTGGGCTTTGGTGCTAGAGAGCGTGGGATCCGGGCTTTGGTGCCTGGGAGCTGGGCTCCAGGTTTGAGTGCCAGAGGTCATGGGATCCGGGCTTTGGTGCCAAAGAGCATGGGATCCAGGCTTTGGTGCCTAGGAGCTAGGCTCCAGGTCTGAGTGCCGGAGGTCATGGGATCCGGGCTTTGGTGTCTGGGAGCTAGGCTCCAGGTCTGAGTGCCTGGGCTTTGGTGCCGAAGAGCATGGGATCCGGGCTTCTAATGCCGAAGGGCTGAGTGCCGGAGGTCATGGGATCCGGGCTTTGATGCCGGAGAGCTGGGCTCCAAACTTCTATGTCGGAGAGCTAGGCTCCGGGCTTCTAATACCGAAGGGCTAAGTGCTAGAGGTCATGGGATCTGGCCTTTGATGTCGGAGAGCTGGGCTCCGAAATTCTATGTCGGAGAGCTGGGCTCTAGGCTTCTGATGCCGGAGAGCTGGGTGCCGGTGGTCATGGGATCTAGGCTTTGATGCCGGAGAGTTGGGCTCCGAACTTCTGTACCGAAGAGCTGCACTCCGGGCTTTTGATGCCTAAAGGCTGAGTGCCGGAGGTTGTGGGATCCGGGCTTTGATGCTGGAGAGCTGGGCTCCGAACTTCTATGCTAGAGAGCTGGGCTCCGGGCTTCTAATGCTGAAGGGCTGAGTGCCAGAGGTCGTGGGGTCCAGGCTTTGATACCGGAGAGCTGGGCTTCGAACTTCTATGCCGGAGAGCTGCACTCCGGGCTTCTATATCCCTGCAAGGCAAGAGCAGTTTGCACAAAAATGGATCTTTATTATTATTAGGGAAAGACCTTACATTACTGATAGTATATTCTCAGGTTGCAGGCATTCCACGTCCACGAGAACCAGGAGCCGTCTAGATCCACAAGGTAATAGGCTCTGTGTGAAAGAGCTTCAACCACCTTGTAGAGGCCTTCCCAGTTCGGGAAGAGCTTGCCGCATTCTTGAGGTTGAGAGGCTTCAGCTCGATGTAGCACTAGGCCACCTGGATGGAAGACCTTCGACTTCACTCGCGCATTGTAGTACCGAGCTACACGCTGATAGTAGCCGCCATCCAGAGTCGGGCCTTGTCTCTGGTTTCTTTGAGGATGTCCAGGTTGAGAAAAAGGCACACCGGATTCTCTGCCTCATCGTACTGCTATATCCATAGATGGGCACACCGAGTTCGACCGGAACAACAGTCTCCATGCCGAAGGTGAGGTTGAAAGGCATTTCATCCATGGCCATCCTGGATATTGTGTAGTAGGCCTAAAGAACAGTGAGGAGTTCTTTTACCCACCTGCCCTCGACTTGGTCTAGCCAGGTTCTGAGCCTTTGGAGAATGGTCTGGTTGGTCACCTCGACTTCCCCATTAGTTTGGGGGTGAGCCACCAAGGTGAAACGGTGCTGGATGCCAAGCTCGGCACAAAATTCTTCAAACTCCTGGTTGTCAAACTGCCGGTCATTACTGGTGATGATGCTATGGGGAAGTCCAAAGTGGTAGATAATCGACTTCCAGAAGAATTGGCGGACCTTGGCTTCCGTAATCCATGCCAGTGGCTCTGCTTCTACCCACTGTGCCAGTGGCTCCACTTCTACCCACTTGGTGAAGTAGTCGCTGGCCACTATCAAAAACTTTCGCTAACCTGATGCTGGGAAAAATGGACCCAGGATGTCCATTCCCCATTGGGTGAACGGGCACGGGACGGAGAGCTGGGAGAGCTGCGCTGCCGGTTGACGCTATACTTGGGATGGTGCTAGCATCGATCACACCTCTTCATGAAGTCAGCGGTGTCCTCCCTCATAGTCTCCTAGTAGTATCACTGTCGGAGGGCCTTGTACGCGAGAGTCCTCCCTCCGACATGGTTTTCGTAAAGGCCTTCGTGTATCTCTTGGAGCACGAAGGTTGCCTCTGTGGGTCTCAGACACTTCAAGAGCGGATAGGAATAGGATCAGCGATAGAGTTGTCCTTCCATGAGGATGAACTGCAAGGCCTTCTTCTTGATAAGGCCAGTCTCTGCTCGATCTTCCGGCAGGGTGCCATCGGTGATGTATCTGATGTACACGTCCATCCAGCTTAGCTCTGGGATGACTTGCTGCACCTCTACTGGAGCTTCATAGCTTGGATTTTTGAGGTGTTCGATGCGGGTATGCCCCAGTGATGAGTTTGACGAGGTTGCAAGTCTTGACAGTGTATCGGTGTGAGCATTCTCACCTCAGGGGATGTGAGAGATGCTGAAGCATCGAAAACCCATCATGCTCGAGCGGACCTGCTCCAAGTACTTCATCATCTAGGAATCTCTGGCCTTATATTCTTTGAAAACCTGTCCGGCCACCAGTTGAGAGTCGGTGAAGACCTTCATGCTCCGTACACCCAGCTTGCAGGAGACCCTAAGGCCCACGAGGAGTGCCTCATACTCTGCATGGTTGTTTATCGTGGTGAATTTGAAGTGGAGTGCACATTCAGCTACAACTCCATCGTTGTTGGAGAGGATTAGGCCTGCACTGCTTCTGCCATATTGGACGCGTCGTCGACATGGAGGACCCAAGGTTCCTCCTCAGCTTCGAGCTCCACCTGGTGCTCCAGGGTGATCTGCTCTGGCTTTTTGGCAAGTCCTGCACACTCGACAAGGAAGTCAGCCAATACCTGGGCCTTCTGGGATGACCTTGGTCGGTACGCAATGTCAAACTCGTTAAGCTTCAGTGCCCACTTAGCCAAATGCCCGAATGTGTCAGGTGTAGGGTTCGGTGGCAAGGCGGAATCATAGATTTCAAAAATTTTTATCTTTATGAAATCTTCACCAAACCTTCATCCCAAAATCTCCTTAAAAGAATTAAACATATAAGATGTTTATATAAGATTTAATCTCAAATTAAGATACTAACCTGTATCGCAAAATCCAAACTCTGAATCTCCACCAGGTGCCCAAATGTTCACCCTCCAATGGTGATCCACACAGAAAAATAATGAAGACAATAATTTCTAGTTCTTGGCTCCTCTTCTTGAATTCTTTTTCAAGAATTCAATTCTTGGATCTTTAGGCTGAAATTTTCTTTCTTGAAAATTTCTTTTCTTCCTTCTTTCCTCTTCTTGAATTTTCTTCAAGAATTCCCTTTCTTGAATCCCTTTTCTTGAATTGAATTGGAAGAAAAATTAAGACAGTCAAAGTCTTAATTCAAGAAGGAAAAGAAGAATAGGTCCTTTCCCTTTTCTTTCCTTTACCGTTCAAGACCTTCTTCTTATTCTTGTTTAGGGTCAAAGTTTCGACAGAGGATACCTCTGTAAGGGAAACAATTCCCAACAAGAACTAGAGGAAGGAGTATTCTAGAGAGGAAGAAAGGGAATTGAATCTCTGAATTATGTTACGTGAAAACCCCCGAGAACCCCAACCCTATTTATAGATCTCAGAGGGGTGTCATCTCGAAACAACGCAACCCTCTGAAACCCCAGGGATCACGATCCCTCATTCCTCACGCATCCCCTCAACCAAAAATCATGATTCTCCGATTTGATTTTCGTTTTTCCGACGAGGAGGACTCTCGGAAAAACTTCAGGAAGAATCGCGACTTTTGGAGACGGATTTGCGACCGAAAAGCGACGGATCTTTTCCTTAATTTTATCTGGCCATCAGATCCAGATCCAAGGGCACCAGACAAGGATCTGAATCGCCCTTTTTCAGATTTTTCTCCGATGTTTTCTTTCTCACGCGTTTTAAGAGAAGTCCACGTGCGTGGACTCTCTTTCTTGGCACGCGCGGGTGAGAAAAGGGAGGGGGCGGCTTGGAGAGAGGGTCTCAGTGAACTAAATTCACTTGGATTCAGCCATGGGTTAGCCCAATGTCCTAAAAAATAAATTGGACCTTAATCTGGTTCAATTAGAACCCAATTAAGCCCAATTCGGAACCAAATTCGAATCTGATTTGAATAGAAATTTGGTCTGCAACACATGCTAGTGTGTTTATCCTGCAAACATGATTTAATTCCAAATTAAATCCTTCATCAATTTTCTTTTGTGTGTGACCCATTGGGTTCCACACCTAGCCAGCAGTAGGTCCGAGTGCTATTTGACTTAATTCGGTTAGATCTCAACTAAGCCGATTTAGGTCAACTCAAACTAGCTCGACTCGGTCAATTAGAATCTAATTCAAATTGACTGATTTGAATTACCATGACTCAATCATATACCTACAAGACAAGATTGACGTCTAGCAATGTATCATGTCTACCCGAAAGATGTGAAATTTTGGTGGAATTATCAAAATACCCTTCAGTGGTGAGTTACCGGGCAATTCAGTCCTTTGATCAACTTGCATCCCAAATATGATTATGAATATGGATACTTGTCAAATCCAATTTTCATATTCATCCCTAGCTCAATCTTTATAATGATGATTCAGTAATGAACCATTAGAAAATAACTCTAATGTTCATACTTTGATCAAAGGTTTCCTGAATCCATCATTTGAAATTTACTGGATGCTATTCCCTCTTACTAGGGCTGATCAATTCCTTGTTGACCTACTCACAACCTCCATATACAATCCACCATAACCAGTATCACCTCGTGCATGACTCAGTGTCATGATTGATTGCGAACCAAAGTATGGATTCATATATATAAGGTACTGTGGTAGTCTCAGGTCAAAGGACCACATGCACTACTCCCACTATGAGAATTATCTATTGACAAACAGATAAGGTTCCATTAGATATTCTCTATCTGGATCAATTCAGTGAACTCATTCTCTAATGAACACTCACATCCTAGTATTAGTGTCAAACATAAGTGACTGTGAGATCAGTCACCCTTATTACAAAATATATATAGGATGTGCTGGTCTTGCCGGAAACATTGATCCCCAACTCAATGTCCCATCGACCAGGAATATTTTAGATTAGGGTTTTAAGGCTTTAGGTCTCACTGGTATGATCTCATCATAACCCCAGAACCATAGCCCTAATCTATGGGGTTCATCATAAAATCAAAAAGACACAGCAAATGATGAAACTAATGCCTTTATAAAATGTCAATTCATTGATTTTGGGATCAAAATTACAATATTTCAATTGGCTTTCAGGGCACAATCTTTCAATCTCCCACTTGCACTAAAGCCAATCGCCTTTAAATCTTAATCCCATACAATCAAGGTGGCGATCAAACTCTCGCTGTGATAGAGCCTTAGTGAACGGGTCTGCTACGTTGTTCTTCGTTTCTACCCTTTTAATGCAGACTTCTTGTCTTTCGACAATCTCTCGAACTAGATGGAAGCACCTCAGAATGTGCTTTGATTTGTGATGAGCTCTTGGTTCCTTTGCTTGAGCAACAGCCCCCGTATTATCACAGTAAAGTGATACTGGACCTTCAATCTCAGGAACTACGCCCAACTCTGATATGAACTTCTTCATCCAGACAGCTTCCTTGGCAGCTTCACTAACAGCAATGTACTCTGCCTCAGTTGTTGAGTCAGCTACAGTTTGCTGTTTAGAACTTTTCCAGCTTACAGGTCCTCCATTAAGGGTAAAAACATACCCAGATATAGATTTGCTGTCATCTGGATCTGATTGAAAACTAGAATCTGAATAAGCTTCTAGTTTAAGATCAGATCCTCCGTATATTAGAAAAATATCCTTAGTTCTTCTTAAGTACTTAAGAATATTTTTCACAGCCTTCCAATGATCCTCTCCTGGATCAGCCTGAAACCTGCTGGCTATACCTAAGGCATATGCCACATCAGGCCTAGTACATAACATAGCATACATAATAGACCCTACTGCCGAAGCATAAGGTACCGAATTCATTCTATTTCTTTCTTCAGGTGTCTTAGGAGACATCTTCTTAGAAAGATGTATGCCATGACCAATAGGTAAGTAACCTCTTTTACTTTCCTCCATGCTAAATCTTTTTAGCACTTGGTCAATGTACCTAGACTGGGATAAACCTAGCATCCTCCTAGATCTATCTCTATAGATCTTGATGCCTAGTATATAAGATACTTCTCCCAAGTCTTTCATAGAAAACTGTTTAGATAACCATACCTTGACTGATTGTAACATTGGGATATCATTCCCAATGAGGAGTATGTCATCTACATACAGAACCAAGAAAACTATGGCACTCCCACTAGTCTTCTTGTACACACAAGGTTCATCCTCATTTTTGATAAAGTCAAATTCTTTGACTGTCTTATCAAATCGGATGTTCCAACTCCTAGATGCTTGCTTTAATCCATAAATAGATTTCTTTAGCCTACATACCTGATTAGGTTTAGTCTCCAAGACAAAACCTTCTGGCTGTGACATATAAACCTCTTCCTCAAGGAAACCATTAAGGAATGCAGTTTTCACATCCATCTGCCAGATTTCATAATCATGATATGCTGCTATAGCAAGCATGATCCGAATAGATTTGAGCATGGCAACAGGAGAAAATGTTTCATCATAATCTATTCCCTGTTTTTGTCTGAAACCCTTAGCCACTAATCTGGCTTTATAAGTTTCAACTTGGCCATCTGTCCCAATCTTTTTCTTATAGACCCATTTGCATCCAATAGGGTTAACACTCTCTGGTGCATCAACCAAAGTCCAGACTTGGTTGACATACATGGAGTCCATTTCGGATCTCATGGCTTCCAGCCATTTGTCTGAGTCACTACTTATGACAGCATCCGTATATGTTAGAGGCTCATCATTATCAATGATTCGGGCTTCATTATTTTCAATAATGAACCCATACCTTTCAGGTGCATGTCGCACTCTATCAGACTTACGGATAGGAGTGGTGTGTTCAGGTTCTATACTAACTGTGTTATGATTTTGTTGAGATGTATCTACTTGTTGAACTTCTTCAAGTTCAATATTTCTCCCACTGCCCTTTTGTAGGATGAATTCTTTTTCCATAAAAATGGCATGCCTACTGACTAAAACCTTTTGTTCAGTAGGGTGGTAGAATAGATATCCTATACTATCTTTGGGATATCCAACAAATAGACATTTTTCTACTCTAGCATCAAGCTTTTGTCCAAAATTTCTATTGACATAAGCTGGACATCCCCATATCTTAAGGTGCTTAAGATTGGGTTTCTTTCCCCTCCATAACAAATATGGAATGCTAGATACAGATTTGGATGGTACTCTATTCAAAATATTAGCCGCTGTTTCCAAGGAATATCCCCAGAAAGAAACAGGTAAGTCTGTGAAGCACATCATGGACCGTACCATATCTAATAAAGTATGATTTCTCCTTTCAGCAACACCATTTAATTGTGGTGTGTAAGGAGGAGTCCATTCAGAGATGATTCCCTTTTGTTTAAGGTGATCAAGAAACTCGGTGGATAAGTATTCACCTCCTCTATCTGATCGAAGGATCTTAATACTTTTCCCGTTTGTTTCTCTACCATACTTTGATACTCTAAAAATTTTTCAAAAGCTTCGGACTTATGTTTCATTAGATACACAAATCCTTACCTTGAAAAATCATCAGTGAATGTGATGAAATATGAGTATCCACCCTTGGCCTGAGTTGTCATAGGTCCACATACATCAGTGTGTATGAGTCCTAATAACTCTGTTGTCCTTTCATTATGTCCACTAAATGGAGTCTTGGTCATTTTACCCATGAGACATGATTCACAAGTTCCTAATGATTCATAGTCATAAGGATTAAGGAATTTTTCCTTGTATAACTTGTTAATCCTCTGCTCACTAATATGTCCAAGACGACAGTGCCAAAGTAAAGTATTGTTTACTTCATCTCTTTTTCGTTTATTACTAACATGTAGTATATTGTCATCAGAAGATAAAGTTAAGAGACCATTGCAAAATATGCCATTAAATATTATTTCATTAGAAAAACTGATTGAGCAGCCACTGCTCATTACATTCATAATATATCCTTGTTTAAGTAACAAGGGTACAGATATGATGTTTCTAATGATTCTAGGCATAAAATAACAATTCTTTAACTCTAAAATCTTCCCAGAAGGCAGCTTCAACATATAAGTCCCTACAGCTTCTGCTTGGATGGAATCTCCTCCAGCACCGTAGAGCTCGAAGTCGCCTTCCTTCAAAACTCTAATGTTCTGTAGTCCCTGCAATGATTTGCAGATATGATGACCACAAGCAGTATCCAATACCCAAGAGTTTGAATTAGAAGTGTCTAATGACAAAATTGCATGTATCTCATACATACCTTTTGGTGCATTACTAGCACCAGGCTTCACACTTGCAAGGTAAACCTTGCAGTTTCTTTTCCAGTGACCCGGCTTGCCACAATGAAAGCAGGTCATTTATCCGGAGGCCTTCTTTCCTTTCTTTTTCTTGATGCCCCCTTTTGGATTTAACCTCCTCTTGGAACCCTTTTTGCCTATTTTCTTCTTGTTTACACCATCCACAAGAAGAAGTGGAGCCTTATTTTTCTTTAAATGTCTCTCTGTTGTTTTTAACATATTCAACAGCTCAGGCAAGGAAGTGTTAAGTTTGTTCATATGATAATTAAGAACAAACTGTGAAAATGACTCTGGGAGTGACTGCAGGATTAAATCCTGATTCAACTCCCCATCCATAACAAAACCCAATTGACCTAATCAGGTGATTAGGTCAATAACCTTTAATACATGGTCTTGTACGGATGTACCTTCTATCATCCTTGCACGGAATAACTGCTTAGATATTTCATATCTTGCAGTTCGACTATGTTCTCCATAAAGTTCTTTTAAATTGAGCAATATGGAGTTTGTGTCCATGCTATCATGTTGCCTCTGTAACTCATTGGTCATAGAGGCAAGCATTATACACTTGACAGTAAGTGAGTCATTTTGCCACGTGTTATATGTGGTCTTATCCTCTTGCGAGGCATCTTCCCCTAATGGTTCCAAGGTTGGGGTATCAAGAATATAAGAAATTCTTTCTTAGCTGAGTACTATCTTCAAGTTTCTCAACCAATCAACATAGTTTGGTCCAGTCAATTTATTTGCATCAAGAATGCTACGGAGTGAGAGTGAAGAGGCCATTTAATCTACATTAACAAACAACATTACATAAGCAGACAATCAATGTTGACAAAACATAATTAAATTAGGACTTTAACTTAATTATGTCTCCCACTATTTTATCAAGCATCATAACCCTCAATGTGATGATCGAGAAACCCTAATTGGTTCTCTTAGTGGGGTTGAGATCCTAATTCCTTATAAAAGACCTTGTGTGCACACAACAAATCTTATATAAGTTCAAAGGTAGGAAAACTCTTTCCAATTGTAATTCATACAATTCTCAACTTATCTTGGCCTCTAAAATATTAATAGCCTTGTGTGTACACAACAAACTATAATATTTTAGTTAAGTTAGACCCTTCATTGCTATATGATCATGATATTAATCATAATACCCTTGTGTGTACACAACAAAGTATTATATCAAATCATTCCATAAGCATCAAATGTACCAAGCAAAAGTTATGTTAGTCACCATAAAGAAAAAAGGCCTTGTGTGTACACAACAAACCTAATATGGATCATAACATAATAATGACTTGGCATGAAGGAAAGCCATATGTAGTGAATATTACACTGAGCATATCAATCAATAATTAAGTTAATCATACCGGCCAGGTAAGTGGGAGAGTGGTGGGAGTCCCCCCGTTGCTTTCCTTAGACACCAATAAGAATTGGCCAGGTCAGTCAACGGAACCAATTAAAAACCACGTCCTCTTTACCGATCATGAACCACTTTTCCTAGACACCGAATGATAAACTAATCATATTGATTATTTTTGCTTTTGGTATATGACACTACAACTTAATATGTTGTTAAAGAGAGCTTTATTAAAACAAAGCACATTCTAGCAAATATGTGCCATAGTGTGCCATCATACTAGGACAACCATTTACCACATAATGGATCCACCATTATGCCAGGGCAACCTTATTTCAGTATGATGACTAGAAGGCTAAACATATCTCTATGCAAATTAAGGTTTAAGTGAAAACCTTAATTAGTGGCATACATCAAACATATATGCATAATTAACACAAATATGTGATTAGTGTGTCATCATACTAGGACAACCATTTACCACATAATGGATCCACCATTATGCCAGGGCAACCTTATTTCAGTATGATGACTAGAAGGCTAAACATATCTCTATGCAAATTAAGGTTTAAGTGAAAACCTTAATTAGTGGCATACATCAAACATATATGCATAATTAACACAAATATGTGATTAGTGTGTTATCATACTAGGACAACCATTTACCACATAATGGATCCACCATTATGCCAGGGCAACCTTATTTCAGTATGATGACTAGATCTCTATGCATATCTCTACAATAATTAGGGTTTGAGTGAAAAAACCCTAATTGGTGATATTATAACAAACATATATTACATCTCATGTTACTTATATAAATATGCATCTAAAATTCAGAATATATATTTTAATCTTAATAAGGAGGCTCTGATACCACTGTAGGGTTCGGTGGCAAGGCAGAATCATAGATTTCAAAAAATTTTATCTTTATGAAATCTTCACCAAACCTTCATCCCAAAATCTCCTTAAAAGAATTAAAACATATAAGATGTTTATATAAGATTTAATCTCAAATTAAGATACTAACCTGTATCGCAAAATCCAAACTCTGAATCTCCACCAGGTGCCCAAATGTTCACCCTCCAATGGTGATCCACACAGAAAAATAATGAAGACAATAATTTCTAGTTCTTGGCTCCTCTTCTTGAATTCTTTTTCAAGAATTCAATTCTTGGACCTTTAGGCTGAAATTTTCTTTCTTGAAAATTTCTTTTCTTCCTTCTTTCCTCTTCTTGAATTTTCTTCAAGAATTCCCTTTCTTGAATCCCTTTTTTGAATTGAATTGGAAGAAAAATTAAGACAATCAAAGTCTTAATTCAAGAAGGAAAAGAAGAATAGATCCTTTCCTTTTCTTTCCTTTACCGTTCAAGACCTTCTTCTTATTCTTGTTTAGGGTCAGAGTTTCGACAGAGGATACCTCTGTAAGGGAAACAATACCCAACAAGAACAAGAGAAAGGAGTATTCTGGAGAGGAAGAAAGGGAATTGGATCTCTAAATTATGTTACGTGAAAACCCCGAGAACCCCAACCCTATTTATAGATCTCAGAGGGGTGTCATCTCGAAACAACGCAACCCTCTGAAACCCCAGGGATCACGATCCCTCATTCCTCATGCGTCCCCTCAACCAAAAATCATGATTCTCCGATTTGATTTTCGTTTTTCCGACGAGGAGGACTCTCGGAAAAACTTCAGGAAGAATCGCGAATTTTGGAGACGGATTTGCGACCGAAAAGCGACGGATCTTTTCCTTAATTTTTTCTGGCCATCAGATCCAGATCCAAGGGTGCTAGACAAGGATCTGAATCGCCCCTTTTCAGATTTTTCTCCGATGTTTTCTTTCTCATGCATTTTAAGAGAAGCCCACGCGCGTGGACTCTCTTTCTTGGCGCGCGCGGGTGAGAAAAGGGAGGGGGCGGCTTGGAGAGAGGGTCTCAATGAACTAAATTCACTTGGGTTCAGCCATGGGTTAGCCCAATGTCCTAAAAAATAAATTGGACCTTAATCTGGTTCAATTAGAACCCAATTAAGCCCAATTCGGAACCAAATTCGAATCTGATTCGAATAGAAATTTGGTCTGCAACACATGCTAGTGTGTTTATCCTGCAAACATGATTTAATTCCAAATTAAATCCTTCATCAATTTTCTTTTGTGTGTGATCCATTGGGTTCCACACCTAGCCAGCAGTAGGTCTGAGTGCTATTTGACTTAATTCGGTTAGATCTCAACTAAGCCGATTTAGGTCAACTCAAACTAGCTCGACTCGGTCAATTAGAATCTAATTCAAATTGACTGATTTGAATTACCATGACTCAATCATATACCTACAAGACAAGATTGACGTCTAGCAACGTATCATGTCTACCCGGAAGATGTGGAATTTTGGTGGAATTACCAAAATACCCTTCAGTGGTGAGTTACCGGGCAATTCAGTCCTTTGATCAACTTGCATCCCGAATATGATTATGAATATGGATACTTGTCAAATCCAATTTTCATATTCATCCCTAGCTCAATCTTTATAATGATGATTCAGTAATGAACCATTAGAAAATAACTCTAATATTCATACTTTGATCAAAGGTTTCCTGAATCCATCATTTGAAATTTACTGGATGCTATTCCCTCTTACTAGGGCTGATCAATTCCTTGTTGACCTACTCACAACCTCCATATACAATCCACCATAACCAGTATCACCTCGTGCATGACTCAGTGTCATGATTGATTGCGAACCAAAGTATGGATTCATATATATAAGGTACTATGGTAGTCTCAGGTCAAAGGACCACATGCACTACTCCCACTATGAGAATTATCTATTGACAAACAGATAAGGTTCCATTAGATATTCTCTATCTGGATCAATTCAGTGAACTCATTCTCTAATGAACACTCACATCCTAGTATTAGTGTCAAACACAAGTGACTGTGAGATTAGTCACCCTTATTACAAAACATATATAAGATGTGCTGGTCTTGCCGGAAACATTGATCCCCAACTCAATGTCCCATCGACCAGGAATATTTTAGATTAGGGTTTTAAGGCTTTAGGTCTCACTGGTATGATCTCATCATAACCCCAGAACCATAGCCCTAATCTATGGGGTTCATCATAAAATCAAAAAGACACAGCAAATGATGAAACTAATGCCTTTATAAAATGTCAATTCATTGATTTTGGGATCAAAATTATAATATTTCAATTGGCTTTCAGGGCACAATCTTTCATCAGGGTGACTGAGCACAGCCCTCAGGGGCTGGTCTGTTAAGACCGTGATCGGATATGCTTGGAAGTATGGCTTGAGGCATTGAGCAGACATGATAAGTACAAAAATAAGTTTTTTGGATTGGGTGTACCTGAGCTCGACATCCCGGAGGAGCTTGCTGGCATAGTACACCAGTTTTTATGATCCATCCTCATTTATGCGGACGAGGACCAAGCTGACAGCTCTAGGGATGATCGCCAGATACAGCAGGAGCCCCTCTCCCGTCTCTGGTCTAGAGAGAAGTGGCAGTGATGCCAGGAAATCCTTGAGCTCCTTGAAGGCTATCTCGCATTCCTCTGTCCAAGTGAAGTCGTTCATCTTGCACGGCACCTTGAAGAAGGGTAGGCAGTGGTCCGCCGACCTCGAGATGAAATGGCTTAGTGCGGCGTTCCGACCCATCAGGTGCTGGACTTGTTTCTTCGAGGTCGGGTGCTCCATGTCGATGATCACCTGACCTTCTTTGGATTTGCCTCAATTCCTCTTTGGGTCACCATGAAGCCAAGGAACTTCCCAACTGCTATCCCGAAAGCACACTTCCTCGGGTTCAGCTTCATTTTATGCTCCCGGAGATTTTGAAAGGCTTCCATGAGGTCGGTTACATGGTCCAAACTCGGCTTGCTCATCACGAGCATGTCATCCACATAGACTTGCATGTTCCTACCGATCTGGTCTCTGAAGACCCGGTTGACCAGGCGCTGATATGTGGCTTCAACATTTTTCAAGCCGAATGGCATCATCCGATAGCAATACGTCCCTTGGTCGGTGATGAAGATGGTGTGCTCCTCATCCTCTGGATGCATCCGAATCTAATTTTATCCAGAGAATGCATCCATAAAGAAGAGCAAGGAATGCACCGATGTGGCATCCACTAACTGGTCGATCTTCGATAAAGGGAAGCTATCCTTTGGATAGGCTCGATTGAGGTCGGTGTAGTCTATACAGATCCTCCACTTCCTATTATTCTTCTTTACCATAACCACATTTGCCAGCCAGCTCGGATATTGCACTTCCTGAATGAAGCCGGATGCGAGGAGTTTGTCCACCTCCTCGTTGATCGCCCTTTGCCTCTCCGGAGCATAACTCCTTTTCTTTTGCCATATAGGATGATACTTTGGGTTGATGCTCAGCTTGTGAGTGATGATCTCAAGTGGGATCCTAGGCATGTCAGTCGCTGTCCAGGCAAACACGTCAGCATTGGCCCGGAGGAACTCCAGTAGGCGGGTTCGTTCATTATCTTGTAGCTGTGCCCCAATCTGCACCGTCTTTGCTGGGTCGGTTCCAAGGGAGTATGACAACAGGTGCTCGACTAGGCCACCTCTTGGATCTTGCACCCTTTGGTCGAGGTCATCTGTGCTAGGGTCATCCTTGGCAGCCTTGGCCCTGGGGATGGTTTGGAGGCAATGTTGGATTGGTTGAGGTTTCCCCCTCATCTCCCCGACATTGTAGGGAGTTGGGAATTGCATCAATAACCGCTTTGTAAAAATGACTACATCGAGCAGGTTGAGCCCGGGTCGGCTAAGAATCATGTTGTAGGTTGAGGGAAGCCTAACAATCGTGAAGGTCATCATGATGGTACTCTGCCAAGGTAGCATCCCGGTAGTTACGGGGAAAGTGATCTCCCCTTCAACTCCTATGGAGTCGCCCGTGAAACCAACAAGGAGTGTATGCACAGGTCTGAGCTGAGCAAAATATAGATTCATCCTAGAGAAAGCATCGTAGAAAAGTACATCCGTGGAGCTTCCATTATCAACCATGATGCATTTTATAGGGTGTTTCGCGATCGTCATATCGACAACCACGGCATCATTGTTTACATTTTTATTTTCATCCCCCCTTTCCTCGTAAAGGGAAGTACATTCTCAAGATTTCCCCTACCCCGGGCCTTCTTGGAAGCACGCTCGACTCCCCAGCATATCATCCCCACTGGCTTCTTGGTAGGGCGGTTGTCGACGGTTGGGACTGGGGGAAGTGCGGCAAGTGCCTGAGGCTCCATTGGGGGTCTGCCCCCCAGAACCTTCTAAGGTAGCCCCTCTTTATGAGTTCTTCAATTTTCCTCTTAAGGTTGTGGCACTCCTCGGTGTCGTGGCCGTGGTCACGGTGAAACTGGCAGTATTTCGTCTTGTCGCGATCGTCGGACCGCTTCAGCGGAGGTGGGTGCCTCAGGTAGAGCTCACCCTCGATCTCCATGAGGATTTTTGCCCTCGGGGTGAGGAGAGGAGTGAAGCTCTCTTACGAGATGGGGTCTCTCCTTGGTTTTGGCCCCTGGCAAAAGTTTGTTATGGCTGGTCCGGGCTTCCGCATCCCGGAGGCCTCCCCGGGAGCCGACTTCCTCAGGGACCTTCTGTCCAACTCCCTCCTCGTATGATTCATCTCGTCGATGCAGATGTACTTTTGGTCACGGAGGAGGAGCTCATAGTAGGTCTTGGGGGCTTATTGTCGAGAGAGTAGGTCAAGCGGGAAGTCTTGAGCCCTCTCTTTAATGCCAGCATAGCAACTGGCTCATCAAGGTTATAGATCTCCAGTGCGTTGGCCTTGAAGTGGGCCACATAGTCCCGTAGGAGCTCGTGATCCTGCTGCCTGATGGAGAAGAGGCTATTCGCCTCTCGTGGCACCTTCTAGCAGGCGTTGAAGTGGGCCACAAACTTTCGCTCCAACTAAGCGAATGAACTAATGCTCTCCGGCTCCAGGCAGGTGAACTACACCCGAGCTGCTTTCTGGAGAGTAGTAGGGAAGGTGATGCAAAGGATAGCATCGATTGCTCCCTGGACTCTAATGAGAGCCTTGTAGCTCTCAAGATGATCCAGAGGGTCGGTGGTCTCATCGTAGGGAACTACCTACGGCATGCAGAACCGACTCGAAATTGGCTCCTCTTTGACTTCTTGGGAGAGAGTGGGATAGGCGTCATAGCTCGCTGGCTCGCTGGTGGAGCCTTATAGATTTGCAAACTGGCGGGACAGTTCCGCCAGCTTGCACTCATGCTCCTCTAGGCGCTTCTCCATCATGCGCCTGATGGCCTCGTCAGTAGAACCCTCCATGGAGGTTGAAGGAGCCGGAGAAGGTGATGTGAGATGGTGTCCATGATGGGGTGTTTTGTCTTTTCAACCTCGGCGAGCACTAGCCGTTACCCGCTTGAGGGTCGGGGATCGGGTCTCTCGATCGATAGATCTAGCTCATTGCCTCTTTGCCGGTGTCTGGTGGCTTCCCCGGTGGTCGGTGGTGGCCCGTGGCTGCAAAGGCCTTCCTTGGAAGGAACACAGGTTATCGCGGGGTGCTGCGGCATAGGCCATGGGAGTCCCTAGCTGCTGGTGTGTAGCCAAGGACCGGTGTTGGTGCTGGAGCTGGGGCACTGCTGCAGTAAGAATCTGCATCTGCTTGATAAGTGAGTCCAGCTGGGTTTCCACCAAAGGTGGTTAAGCTGGAGCGGGGAGCTTCCCTTCTGGGCTATGCAGGTCCCCACAGGAAGGGGGATCTCCTGCACAGCCGGTGGAGACTTCTCTCACTCGCGTCATCACCATCCTCCTGGTGGGCTGCTTGCAAAGGGGATCTTTCACCCCCTACCTGGCATGCCAATCTGTTGTTGCCTGAATCATCGTGGCCTGTAGCTAAGGTCGAGGTTGAAATGCACTCCTATCATGAGGGTTCCTGCTCGGACGGCCGGACCTGCAAAACAAAGTCAGTGACCCGGGTCGGGGATTCTGGTAGGGGATGGTCAAGTCAGTAATGACTCAGGAAAATAGATCCTCCTGGTCAAGCCCCGTGTATGGACTCTACTCTAGGAGGAGAAGTTGTGAAATGGAAAAGTGCGAGTGAGCTGAGCACAGATCGTGGGAGTGATAGCAGAGGAAAGCTCGAACTGGGGGCTGTGTCCATCTAAACCCCTCCTAGGGATTTCACGGTAGCCTCGAGCATTGTCTTCCTGTACGTTGCTCCTTTCTTGCTTGTTGGACCTCACTCCACTGGAAAACTTAGCTTGAATGTGTGCTTGTTCATGTGTGTTACCTCATCTGAACCTGGGAGACCCCTTTTTGCTAGAGTGTTGCCCATTGATTACCTCGGGATCTCCCCCATGCTTATGGATGCATGCGGTGATGTTTCATGCCGTGGAAGGGTTGCCTTTCCATTCTAGTGGTATGGAAGCTACCATTCGTGCTGACATTCCTTCTGATCACTCTCTTTTGGACAACTTTGCAAGGCCTCGATTTGCAGGCTGCCAGCTCCTGGATTCAGATCCACTAGTTGACTTTCAATTTTGGAAGGTGTAAGTGATTGGCGAAGAATGCAGAGCCTCGATCTGAGGATTCCTTCCATTCTGGTATAGGTGGCAACTTGGACCATCATCGCAGTCTGGCAAGCATCTTTTCGTAGTCCTTGGATGTCGGGCCATCATCCAGGGAGAGCGGCGACCTCTTTCGGCTGCAGACCTCTTCGTCCGAGGTAAAGCCAATCTGGAGCGGAGGAGCTTGACTTCCGAGTGAAAGAGCGGAGGAGCTCAACTTCAGCCTCGGTGTCTTGACTCGGAGGGAGTGTGGTCGAGCGAAGGAGTGGAGGAGCTCGACTTCGACCTCGGTGTCTCAACCCGGATGGAGCGCGGCCGGGCAAAGGAGCGGAGGAACTCGACTTCGACCTCGGTGTCTCGACCCGGAGGGAGAGCAACTGGGCGAAGGAGCGGAGGAGCTCGACTTCGGCCTCAGCGTCTTGACCCAGAGAGAGCACAACCTGGCAAAGGAGTGGATGAGCTCAGATTCGGCCTCAGCATCTCGACCCGAAGGGAGAGCGGCCGGGCAAATGAGTCCAGAGACGTCTCACATGGTGGCTTTGTCCGCCGTGGTGTCTGACAGGGATCCACGTCAGCGATCCTGCCATATCAGTTGGTCTCACAACCATTTGTATAGAGACACTAATACAATGATAAGGGTGCTCATCAGGGTATGAGTACACTGAACTGATCTGCACCAGGACTATCTTATGGAAGTCTTACTACTTGTCAAAAGATAGGTCTCAAAGTAGGAGTTGTGCATGTGATATTTAGACCTGAGGTCACCATGGTTCCTTATGCACACTAAGCCATATTTTTGACTCATACTCATTCATGACATTGAGTCATGTATGGGATATTCTGGGCATGGTGGAAAGTGTATGAAAGATGTGAGTGGACCAACAAGGAATCGATCGTTCCTAGTAAGAGGAATTGTTATCCCATGTAATCTCTTCGATGAGTGACTCAAGAAGCCTTTGATCAAAGCAGGATGAGATTAGAAGTGGTTTCTAATCAGTCATCAGTTGAGTCCTCATGATCGAGCTGAGATTTGATATGACTAAGTGTCAGGGTTTGACATGTATCCATACCTATCATTTAATCGGGATAATGGAAGATCGAAAGATTGAATTGCACGGTAACTTTCTACTGAATGGTATTTTGGTACTTTCCACCAAATTCCATATTTTTTGGATAGGCATGACATGTTGCTAGACATCAATCTTGTCTTGTAGGTTTTCATGAACCAATTGGATTGGTTTCATGAGTCAATTCGATGGATAATTCGAATTGGACAATTAGGTGAGCCAATTTGACCTAATTAGGTCAATCGGGTTCGATTGGTTCGAACCAGCTCAAACCTAAATCTACTGCTGGCTAAATGTGGAACCAAAAGAGTCTCACACATTAGGGAGTTGGCCAAGGAAGTCATACATGGTTTAATTAGGGTCATGGCATCCTAATTGGTTAGCCAGATTACACACTAGCATGTGTAGGCTAACCCAATTCCTAACCCAATTGATTTGGGTCTAGTTTCTTGTTAATTGGACTAACCTAATTAAGGGAAACCTACATTAGGTTGAATCCTAATTGGGGCAGCCTAAACTAGGCTTTATCTGGTTTTTTATTTGGACATTAACCTGATTTATTGAAGAGTCTTGGGTGCTCAGGACTCTTGGCGCCTCTTGGTGCGCATGAGAGAAAAGAGTGCACGCAGAAGGACTGAGAGTCCTTCTGTAGATGAAACTCTAGGAGTTTCTTATCTGGGACACCTCTTCAAATAGTCTCCACACCCTTTTGATTTTGGTTGACCGGTCAAAAGGGGACAAAGGGGCAGCATGAAGTGAGAAGAATTTTCGCGCGCAGATGAACAGTCCCATCTCTTCATCTGTGCATGGTTCTGAGGCAGAGTCCTTCTACTCTCAGGATTCCTCTTCTATGGTTTCAAGATAAGAAAAGACGTCTCCTTTCCCTTGAGTTCGGTACATGCCATGTGGCATGAGGAGAG
The DNA here is from genome assembly GCA_021397845.1 of Areca catechu. Classification (NCBI taxonomy): domain Eukaryota; kingdom Viridiplantae; phylum Streptophyta; class Magnoliopsida; order Arecales; family Arecaceae; genus Areca; species Areca catechu. Next base: position 127,452,130 of record CM038052.1, on the reverse strand, counting down.
ATCATTTGCAGAACTCAAATAAGACTCTTGAGTCCTGAAGAGTCTTATCAGACATAAAGAGACAATCTGATAAGAAATTTTTGGATGCTTTTCACACCCCTTAAATTCTTATTTAAGGGTGTACGGTGAAATGAGATGTGGTTGTTCGGTCTTTGAGAATAGGAGTCCAATTTCATTGAGTGTTATGTCTGAGTGTCTTTCTGTCTCTCCCTCCCTCCTTTCTTTAAGACAAGACTTGTCTTGTTAAGACAAGGTCTTTTCTACTATGACAAGGCTTTATTTTAAGATATAAGCCTAAGGGGTCCTAGAGGAGGGTTGTCCTAAAACCAAGAGTGCTTTAGAAGAGTGTTCATAGTACCCTACAGTGGTACAAGGTGTCCTACAATGGTGAAAAATCCAAAGGCTACAGAAAGAGTCCTACTCTAGCAATTAACTTCAAGGAGTTCTTTCTTGGTTCAATTCTCGTGTGGATCACCGTTGGAGGGCTTACACTTGAGAGTCTTATGTAAAGAAGTGAAAAACAGCATTTCAGGTATGTTTCTTGTACTTTATTTATGATTCATTAGTTGATAATGTCTAAGGGGATCCGGCAATTAGGGTTTCTTCTAGCTAGTTAGGGTTTTCATGCTAGAATTATTTGTTTTAAAATTCACTTCTGCATGTAGCATGATGACCTTGGCTCCCTAGAAATCTCATCAAGGTTGAGCTCCCATCCGAGGTCAAGCTCCCAACCGAGGTCGATCTCCCATCCGAGGTCGAGCTCCGGTCCAAAGTCAAGCTCCCCACCAAAAGTCAAACCTAAGCGAAGATAGGTGGGCCCGTTCTTCATCCTGAATGATCATAGATGTGGCTAAGATAGCGACCCTTGTAGGTGATGTCACCATCCCCGTCAGAACCCCCATGCTACTCAGAGAAACAGCACCTCCTATAGAGAGACATTCTACCATGGCACACCGCCTGCACCTTCTATGGGGGATGCAGCACCAAGGCACACTACCTGCACCTCCTATAGAAAGGTGCTCCTCCCAGGGCACACCACCTGCACCTTCTACAGAGAGATCCTCCACCAAGGCATGCCACTTGCATCCTCTGCGGAGAAGCATCCCGCCAGAGCGTCGGCTATGCACCCATTGTCGGCACCTTCTTTGGAAAGGCACTCCTCCTGAGGCATCATGCCCTGCAACCTACTACCTACACCACCCAGAAGAAAAATATTTTACCAGGAGTTTTAGACCCTGCAGCATCTCCCATCAGGCTAGTGCTCCGTGATGCCCTTAGGCATGGTGGTACGATGACCATAAAAGGAGTATCCTGTCGGGATGTCAGGCCCTATGGCATGCCACTCGTACACACCATGGTGGGGACTCGTACTTCACCTGCACTCATGGCAGAACCTTCCTCCAAGGATTTTGGACCTTGTCCCCCTCCTCTTAGGGGAGGCAAGGACAGACCTACGCTCTGCCCACATGAGATGCATCAAGAGAGCATTAGACCGGGGCTCCAAGTTGCCATCAGATGAGATATGCTTCTATAAGAAGCTCGAAGGGGCCTTCAATAAAAGTAAGGTGCAAGCACGAGCAAGCAAAAAGGAATCCAAGGCAAGGGTTGAAGAAACATCCAAAAACTCTCCCAAGAATTCCCATTGCTCTAACTCCCACTCTATCATTTCAAAAATCCTCGGAATGTGGAGGCCACTCTGTGCTCTACAAAGGAGGATCTGTTTTCCTTGATCGCCCATTGACTTGATCGTTAGAGTTTCTCCACTAGGATCCCCGACTTGGGTCTCCTCTTTTTTGCAAGACCGGTCACACTTGGAGATCTCCAGGCTGGAAGTCCACTCATCCGAGCCATATCAGAGCTGTAGGCCACGGTGATATAGGTGGCAACAGATATTAAAATCAACAAAAACCTCGGGTTCTTCAGCTACCTAAGACTTTGTCTCCACCCTCGTACAAACCTATGGTGCCTTCCCTCGATCAGAGTGAACATGAGTGAGAGGAAGCTGATAAGCAAATTGATCGATTTCCTGGAAGATAAGACCACCAATTGACTTGGCCTCGTCGGTTGGTGCTCAACGATGATGATGCCATCATTGGAATTGACTACTACCTCTATCTTTGTAGCAGTAGGAGCAGGAATGACTGGAGCTGACAAAGCTCTAGCAATCGATGAACTCGGCATCATGCATGGGTTCTTCACTTGCTGGGATGACTCTGAAGGGTCAACATACTCTTCCAAATTGCTTGTCATATCTTCTTAGCATCATGTCTCATCTCTTCTACAAAAAAAAAAATGGTTAACTTGGTCAAACAAATATTGAAAGCACCAATAACACGAAGCTATGACTAATTGTTCGGACTATACCTAATCTAAGCGTCATGCTAATTTCTACAAAGAAGAGGTTTTGCTCACTCAGTAGCTCCTTCAGTGATAGGACTTGAGCTCCTAAGAGTTTCTCGATGTCCTATTTGTTAGCTATTGTTGGGTTTGGTGACTAGGGCGGAAGCATGAACTTCAAAAATTTATTATGAAACCACTACCAAACCCTTAACCCAAGACCTCCTTACTAGGAATTAAAATATATAAACATGCATACATGATATAAACTAGAGTTTAGGCACCAACCTGAACCGCTAGTATCCAATCCGATGAAGAAAACCCTGATTCAGCCTTCTTCTCCACTAGGCGTCCAAACGTTCACCCTCCAACGGTGATCCACACGGGCTTGACCAAGACACCAGCACCTTCAAAGAACTTGGTTCCACCAACTAGACTTTCAAACTTAAGCCTAATAGGATTTGGGCAAATTCCAATCCAATCGGACTAACTCTTCTTTGAATCAACCTTTCTACTCCTTCCCTTCTTCTTCCTCTTCTTCTCTTCTTTACTTTTTCCTAATTCCTCTCCTGATTTGAACACTCCTAGGCCTTCCAAAGACCTTGTCCTAAAAGGACTAGAGTGTTTAGGACAAGAGGATAGGATGTAATAAAAATAAGAAAGAAAGAAATCTTCGGGATCAAATCTATTTAACACCTCGAGAGGCTATGCTATTTATAGCGCACCAAGGGGCTTCTGAGATATCCATTCATGCCAGAAGACATGACTCTTCTGTTAGGACATGAAGCTTGGCAAGTATTGCGATCCTTGGATTCAAAACTTATGAGAAAAAGAAGCAGAGTGACTCTTTAAATCAAGAGTCGCTTCTCTTCTTAAATCCAAACGCCATACTTTAAACCAAGCGACTTCTGGATTTTTAATTTGTGCCCAAGAGGTGTTAGGACATGCACCAGAGGAGTCCACGCCATTTATCTTTCTCAAAATGTGCATGAAAAAGAGGGGACGCCACTCTTAGCGCCAAGAGTCCCAAGGGGCGTGGACTCTTCTTCTTTTGGCGTGAAGATGTGTCCAAAGGGGCGTGGAAGACTCCAAGAGGCGTGAAGTGTGTTTGACTTGGTCCTCTGCTTAATGCAGAAGGACTCTTGGCTAGGGGGCACCTCTGGATTATTTTCTCACATAATTTCTACGTAGAAAACATGTTGGCACCCAAGAGTCCCACTTAGTCCAAACATTTCACACGCCCAACTTAGCCCAATTGCTAAATGGATAATCTTAGGTTAATTAATCCAAATTGGCTGACTTAAACCTTGGTCTTCTAGCCAAGGACTGACCCAACACTTGAGCCAAATTTAATTTGACTTTAATTAATCCAAATTAGCCCAAATCGAAACCTGATTCGAAATTGATTCGAATCTAGGTCTAGGGTTTGCAACACATGCTAGCATGTTCACCAGCAAACATGGTTTAATCCAACTAAACCCTTGATCAGAACCCTTTGTGTATGACCCATTGGGTTCCACATCTAGCCAGCAGTGAGTTCAGGTTTAACTTGACCTGATTCGATTGGATCACATCCAAACCGATTTAGGCCCGATTAGGTCAATTAGAATCCAATTCTAATTAACTAATTGAATTACCATAATTCAATCAAATTCTCATAAGACAAGATTGACATCTAGCAACGTATCATGTCTACCCGGAAGATGTAGAATTTGGTGGCATTACCAAAATATCCTTCAGTGGTTAGTTACAGGGCAATTCAGTCCTTCGATCAGCTTGCACCCTGAATATTACTATGGATATGGATACTTGTCAAATCCAATTTCATATTCATTCCTAGCTCAATCTGATAATGATGATTCATTATTGAACCATTAGAAACTATTTCTAATGTTGATACTTTGATCAAAGATTTCCCGAATCTTCATTTGATCGAAATCAGCTGAATGCAATTCCCTCTTACTAGGGTTGATCGATTCCTTTTTGACCTACTCACAACCTCCATATGCAATCCACCATACCCAGTATCATCCCATGCATGACTCAGTGTCATGATTGAGTGTGAACCAAAGTATGGATTCATGCATACAAGGTACCATGGCTGCCTCAGGTCAAAGGATCATATGCACTACTCTCACTATGAGAACTATCTATTGACAAACAAATAAGGTTCCATTAGATGTTCTCAAGTTGGATCCATTCAGTGAACTCATTCTCTAATGAGCACCCTCATCCTAGTATTAGTGTCAAACACAAGTGACTGTGAGATTAGTCACCCTCTTCACCAAGTATATATAGGATGTGCTGGTCTTGCCGGAAACATTGATCCCCTACTCAACGTCCCATCGACCAGGAATATTTTAGATTAGGGTTTTAAGGCTTTAGGTCTCACTGGTATGATCTCATTATAACCCTAGAACCATAGCCCTAATCTATGGGGTTCATCAAATAATAATAATATAATTAAGACACAGCGTATGATGAAAATAAAATGCCTTTATTATTTGATAATGTCAATACATTGGTTTGGGATACAAAGAAAAATTTCATCAAAATACAATATTTCGATTGGCCTTTAGGGCATAATCCTTTCAGCTATGAGAATTTTTTATTAGCATTAGAAGTTAATTGTGGCTCCTTCCACTTAGTGCTGAAGCCCCAAGACTACTTAGAAGATAAGAAGAAAAAATAGGGTTTCCATCCATGAATGGTGGAAGAAAGATCCTTAATAAACTTTTGACCATGGCATGGTCCAATGGCCCACCATCCTCAGCCATGAGGATCCCTTTAATCATAAAGAGGATGCAAAACAAAAAGGTCTTGAGTTCAATCCGAAGATCATGACACAAACTATGAAGGCGCAAATAATTTGAAAGGTGTTCGGGGTCAACTATGCTGGGACAACTTTGTATAAGTTGAAGATTCTAACGATAAATGGGTGAAGAGAAAAATAAAGTACCTTAAGATGGTCTTTATATATGGTTATGCCACCAGGGGCCCTATTCATATGATCATCAGGTCAAGGAAAGGATAAATGGAAATCCTGTATAATTTAGTAATTCCGTAGGCTAGCTACTTTAGACTTGTTAAGGGTACCCTTTGTTGTGAATCTCTGGAAGGTGGTGCTGACTTGAGTTCAGCTCAGATAGGACTAGAGAAGGAGTGGATGCTGATGAGAAGCCGGGAGGCCTTGTAAAGTCCTATCATTAGGAACCGGTCCTGCAAGATAGAGAAGACCAAAAAGTCCAACATATCAAGGATGGATTTTCGGTGGTGAACTCTTCGATGCCTAAGTCAGTCTCCTGGAGAGATGATAAGAGGAGGATTGGAGTTCCCTTTAGGCTTCGAGAAAGAGTGGGAGAGAAGCTGAAAAATAACTGGAGAGATAGAAAGATGGACGGAACGAAATCTATGAAAGAAAGGGATCGCAATACATTTGAATCCTACTTCCTGGGGGATGAAACATAGATGAGTGGAGTCATGGAGGCTAGGATACTTCAAAGAAAATAGGAAGTGTGTGTGAATGGCCCACGAGATCTCAATCAAGTGACGAGCTTATAGAAGACTCAATCCAGGAAGTTCAAGATGTACATGAATGGGAGAGTAAGAAGAAGGTTTGTTTATAGCGAAAGAAGGTAGCTCTTGAGAAGAGCGAGCTTTCTTGTTCTTTTTCTTGTATCCTTATTATTCCCTTGTTCAACTTTGGCCGTTATGGTCTTACCTAGAGGGTTTCTGGGAACTAAATTATAGGTGCATACTTAATATCTAAAGATAGGAGATGATGGTTGACATGATTCGGATGTTGTAGGGCCACTTGGAGTGGGAGATTATACAGTGGTAAGTGAGGCAAGGAGTGGTGGCTAGCATAGCATGTCCCTGTGATAGAGCATTCCTCAGATGGTGAATTATTAATGCCCATCACACCGGGAGCTTGCACGGATGGGTGGATTAAGCAGGCCGGCAATGATTGATGTGTATACAAAAGATTGGTGGCACGTACCTCCAAGTCCACATGGTGAGATATTGAAAGGTAGCCTCGTCACTTGAGCTAGCTGACATGTATTTAGAAAGGATTGGAGCCTAGTTGCCATGCTAGACTACCGAATCCTGATATGTCACCCTTCACCTGCTCTGGACGAAGGTCCTTAACATTCAAACCTTTCATCTTCCTTGGTTTAGTGTTTTCATGGGGTTGCTTGGAATCTTTCTCCCAGAAGTGGAAGCCTTGGCAGTAGGGACTTTTAGAAGCCTAACCATCTCTCGGGAGTTTCTTTGAAAAGAAAGAAAGAAGAAAGGAGAAAAATGAAGAAGGATTTATGATGGAAGTCTACGGAAAGGACTTCTAAAATCTTTAAACCTTCAAGAGTCAAAGATACTAGTAAAGAAGAAGAAGAGCTGCTAACAGGAAAGAAACTAATCTGTGAAAGCCCTAAAGAAAAGAACTTGAAGAAGACGAAGACCTTAAGGAAGAATAGAGCTCTTAAAAGCAAGAAGAAGATCCTAGGGTTCGAAGAACCCTTTGGAAAGAAAAAAACTCCTTTATAATAGGCAGTGTCGGTGATGACGATTTGATCTTTGGACGATGAGAAACCTACTTAATTATGCCACATGGTTAAATCATGATTGAGGAAAGTGCATGGCTTTTCACCATGCCTCTACTGAGATGCTAACACACCAACTTGACTTGCATGAACGATACAATCATCAATGGAAATTTGATGCGTGGTGAAAGCATAATGCCTGGAGAAAAATTAACTTGATCCTTCGAATCACCAACCTATCTTGCCATTAATTACCATCTTTTCAAATGATGGCAGCTTTGACATTGAAATGATAAAATAACTTTTTTCACAACCTTTTAGGAGGATATTGATGGCTAGCATAAAGAAAAAAGGAGGGTGGAGCTCGAGGTGGTGTAAATCATGAATACAGTACTCCTTTCTCCCAAGATGATGAAGTGCCTTGAAATTAAAAGTGGGGAGCAACTGTTACACCAAATGATCAGACTTACTGATCAAGATAGATTGGGTTCACCGACCAAGAGAGCTGGCAAATGACTTAGCACATGATCATCCGGTGGCTTAATTGTAAGCAAACAATATCGTTTAATATACTAAGGTCCGGCTAACTATGTTTACAAGAGTTAGTTGGACTAATAGTTCTATGATTAAAGAAGTAAGATGCTCAAATAATCAGATAAAAGATATAGTGGCTAACTAACAAGACATGAAGGTACTATTGATGACTAAGTAGTCTGACTAGTCAAAAGTGTCTGATCAAGTAAATGAAGAATAAATAGCCATCACAATGGAAGATGTTATGCTAGCTGTCTACTACAATAAAAAGAGAGTCTTAACAAAATGCTGTTATGGAAACCAGAAGGAGGTTATCTTCCAACAAAATCCGGTTAATACAAGTATCTATAAATACTGATAAGAGAGGATCCTCAAGGAATAAGCTAATTTTGAGCTTGAAAAAATTCAATTACTTTGATTTTTTTAAATTTTCTATTTATTTTCTATAATTTTATTGACTTAAATATTGGAACAAATGATTCATAAATATTTCTCACCTGCCACTTAGTCAAGTCGAATAAATGGGCTATTTAGAATTTAGTGGCAACAGATATCTTTTTCATCTATGCATTTATGAAAATATATATATCACAAAATTTTAAAACCATCTAAATATTGATTTATTAAATTAATTCAAAATTAAAAAAAAAACTTAATAACAAATTGAAACGAATATCAGCAATGCTGCATATTTAAACCTACATTAATTTTAAAGGTAGACAAAGCAAGATCAAAATTAGTGACTCGCTGGGGAAAGTAGACTCCCACTAGCCTACCATCAATCAGCGGCCCGGCCAAGGTGGTTCTATTGTCTTTTTTTTTTTTTTTTTTTTGATAAATAAAAGGGATAGGGGAAATAAATCCTAATGTAGCTATCTTCGTAGATCTCCATCCCATCAGGTAATGTTCAATTCGAGATGCTTACTACAGGAAATTAGGGACCTGTCAATCCATTTTTGTCGACGCTTTTGGTAACGTCGTGAACTTCCAAAGGGTGCCGATGCTTAATGAGAATAAATGGGATTTAATGATACTTTTAAGTGTTGGGAGGTCCTGATATACCCCTTCTTGCACCGCACCACTTGGCCTCTAGCAATCCTCTCCCTCCCTTCTCCTCCATCTCCTCTTCCTCTCCTCCTTCTCCTTCGTTTGCACCGGCGATCGCTATCTCCAGGACTTCTCCAGTCGTCTCACCCTCAGGCGCTTGCCGATATCGGCTATCTTCGTTCTCTCCGCTGTGATTGATCTCCATCTCCACTTCCTCCTCCATCTCTTTCCGCCGATCCATCATCCCAGCCGTCACTGTGCCACCTCCTCCGTCCCTCCTCCTCCGCCTTCTCTACTTCGGCGCCATCTAGCATACGTAGATCTGAATCGATCCGTTGCCATCCCATCCTCCATTGTCTCACCATTGAGGTACTGAGACAAGCCCCGTAGATATATGATATCATGCGTTCACAATACTATGACACATAATCTTAGTACAGTGCCATATCTAGGGTTGGATGGTCACTATGACACAGCATAAGTTCTTTTTCCGCATATTGATATGAATTTGGTATCAAGAAGGCCAAGTTTAATGATTGACTAGCATCTGCTTTGGGGGACTCTGATTTACAAACTTGGTTTTTCAGCTATCATCTTTGTTTCAAACACACGGTTCAATATTCTGCAGTAGAAAGCTGAAAATTTCATAAAGAACAAAATAAAGTTATTCATTTTTTTTATTTTTATCAAGAAAAAACTAATTTTCAATTAAAGGAAATACTTACTAAATTTTGAAATATTACAGTATATTTTTAATGAATACATTTATAATATGAGTAAGGTTTTAGCAACCGTGACAAACTTTAATTTGAAAAATTGTCATAATGACCCGTTAGTTATTTGATGACTAGGAGAAATATATATGGTTCAATTCCTCTTACAAGTAATAATGATTGACCCATGCTAAATCTTTTTACCAACTTAGAGGTCATTTTTACAATTTTTCCCATACTTTTTTTTAAAATTTGCTAGGGAGTCCATGATTCTTATAACATGTTGCCGCCATGCTTGCTAGCAAACATATGTCGATTCAAAGCATATGTTACTTTAGGTGACAAGGAATCAAGCTATTGGCAATCATTTTTGAAAAAAATATAGAGCAATGGTTAGCAATCAAATCATGGTATGATAAGCATTCTTTCCGACCTAAATGCAATCAATACTCAGCTGGTCACATATGCAGAGTGAGTTGAACTGCTTTTTTTTTCAGTCATTTGTCATTTGAATTTAAAAGCTCAAGTAGTTGAGATGATGACATTTTTCAGATATTCCTGAGAGGAGCATTCTGCTCTCAATAGAATACTATCTTGATAGCTCCTTCTCCACCCTGCTTATGAGAGAGTCTAGCTTTATCTCCATTGCAGACTGAGTTGTTTGTGATTATTTTGACTTTTCACACCTAAAGTTGCACTTAGATTAAAGTGTAGCTTTAAATCTGGTGGTTAATTCGCTATCAAATCCATATAAACAGAGAAATGTTGGCTCTAATAGAAAAATTGGGATGAAAAAGACAACTTGTCAAAACAATAGTAAAAATGCCCAGAGAAGCTTATGCTCCAAACTTGTACTCTCATACTGATCAAAAGACAATCCAAAATATCTGAAAAGGTGGTGGAAAGCATCGTAGGACAGCTGAGGTGTCGCACAGGTGCAAGTCTCTAGCAAAAGTTTCAAGAAAGAATGAGCAATTATGGTGCAAGGGCTCAGAGAACTCGAGACCATGAAAGAAAAGCGCTCAACCAAGCCAAGCAACATTAACAACCCCCAAGAGTGCTAAATCTGATTGTGGTGAGGTGATCTCTGCAAGGCAAATAAGATCTCTTGCCAAAAAGTTGGTGGGCTATGTGTTGGGATGTGCACAACAGATTGAACCGGTTTAGGCTTTCAATTAATTCCTATTTACTCACTTAAGCAATAACAAATCACAGCACAAGCAGATATCAAATCAAAGAAGACGAGATTTACATGGTTCGGCAAAATATTGCCTACGTCCACCAAGAGGAAAGGAGTAATCCACTATAATATGACCCAAATCTAAATACAAAAGGAATACAAATATCGAGATAACAAATGTCAGATTAAAAACAAAGAGACATAATAAATAAATAAAAGAGGACGAAAGAAGCACGAGAAAAATCCCAAATACCAAGCCTCTAGCTTTTACAGGTACCTGAATCGAAAAAGAAATCTCTCTGAAATTTCTCTAGATTTTTTCTCTCTCTCTATCTCTCTCTGTATCAATCAAAGATCGCAGGCTCTCTGTGGTTAAATAACCATCTGAAACGGCGTCCAAAACAAACTTAAAACGAGTCCAGAAAATCCAAAACACTCCCAAGCCGTCAGATCAAATAACAAAGGCTCAGATCGTACCAAAATCCGTGCAAGATACCCTCAGATCAAGCCTAATCAAGCTCATATTAATCTCAGCCATCCGATCGAACAGTCTAGAATGCAAGAAATTGCATGGACCGCGCATACACCGCGAGAAACCAAGGGGAACCTCACGGGAAAACCGGGGAAATGCCGCAAGGGGGGCGCCGCAAGCCGCTAGGGCGCGCCCACGCGCGCGCCGCGCGCGCCACATGTGGGCCTGGCCATGCGTGCGTGCCCACGCTCACGCCTGCGCGCTAGGCTGGGGCCGAGCGCCCACCCGCGCCGCGGGTCGCGCGTGGGTCGAGTGGTCTTCGTGGGAGCAAACGATAACAATCCTCCTCCTTGTGACCCAAAAATAAATGCTCTCTATCAAATATGGATTATAAAGCCTCCTCCTCATTAAAAGACCCCGAAGGGGATCACCAAGTGCTCAACCAATCAAGTTCTGGAATGACCTGAACTTGGCTACTGGAATTGGTTTAGTGAGTATATCAGCCGGATTATTAGCAGTGCCAATTTTCTGAAGTTGAATATCACCATCCTCTACCAAATCTCTGATAAAGTGATACTTGGCATCAACATGCTTAGTGCGCTCATGATACATCCGATCTCTGGCGAGATGTAACGCACTCTGACTGTCACGGTGAATAACCAAAAAATTCTGCTTGAGACCTAAATCTTGTACTAACCCTCTTAGCCAGATTGCTTCCTTTGCTGCCTCTGTCAAAGCCATATACTCTGCCTCTGTAGTAGACAAAGCAACTGTAGATTGCAAAGTAGCCTTCCAGCTAATTGCACAACCAGAGAGAGTAAATACATATAAGGTCAATGACCTCCTCCTATCCAAGTCACAAGCATAATCTGAATCACAAAATCCTGTAATTGTACAACCACTCTGTCCGGAGAAAACCGATCCCAAATCAGAAGTACCTTTCAAATATCGAAGAATCCATTTCATAGCTGACTAGTAAGCTTTTCCAGGCTTGTCCATATATCTGCTCACTATACTAATTGCCTGTGAAATATCAGGGCGAGTGCAGACCATTGCATACATGATACTGCCAACTGCACTTGCATAAGGTACTTTAGACATATACTTCTCCTCATCATCAGTCTGAGGAGAATCCCTTGCAGATAAACGAAAGTGACTAGCAAAGGGCGTAGTGACTGGCTTAGCTGTAGACATACAAAATCTTTCCAAGACTTTCATAATATAACTGTGCTGAGTAACAAATAGTCTACATAATTGCCTGTCACGAATGATCTCCATCCCAAGTATCTTCTTTGCCGGTCCAAGGTCCTTCATCTCAAATGCAGTACTAAGTTCAGCTTTTAACTTTTGGATGACTGACATATCCCTGGCTGCAATCATCATGTCATCAACATATAATAACAAATAACAAAAGGACCCATCTGAAAGCAGCTGATGATACACGCAACTATCATATGGAGATCTATCAAATTCATGGTCAACCATAAACTTATCAAATTTGTGGTACCATTGTCTTGGAGACTGCTTCAAACCATACAAAGACCTTTTTAGCAAGCATACATGATCTTCTCTATCCTGAGCCTCAAAACCAGGTGGCTGTTGCATATAAATCTGCTCCTCCAAGTCATCGTGTAGAAAAGCTGTCTTGACATCCAGCTGTTCTAACTCCAAATTCTGAGAAGCAACTAAAGCAAGGAACATACGAATAGAAGAGTGTTTAACTACAGAAGAAAATACCTCTTTGTAATCAATACCCTCTCGTTGACTGTAACCCTTAGCCACCAACCTTGCCTTATATTTCAAATCTTGAGGGGTAGGTCCTTCCTTTATCTTGAAGATCCATTTGCAGCCAATTTTCTTCTTGCCCTTAGGTAATCTGACTAATTCCCAAGTCTGATTCTTTTCCAAAGAATGAAGCTCTTCTATCATAGCCATGGTCCATTAGTCAGCCTGTGAACTACCAATTGCTTCTTGAAATGTGGTCGGCTCATTACCTATAGTGTCTGTAATATTCAGAGCATAATATACTAACTCAGCATAAGCAGAATCCTCAAAACCATACCTTTGAGGTGCTTTGATATGTCGCCTGGTTCATCGAGTGGCAATACTATCATCTTGAACTTGACCACGTACAATAACCTCCACCTAAGTCTGTAACTCTGGATCTGTCTGCTGATGCTGTTCATTCTGAATATCACCTGTAGGCTGCAACTGCTGTGATCTAACAATCTGATTAATATCAACAACAGTCATATCCTGCTGACCTGAACCTGATCTCCCAGTGAAGAACATGGCTGTAGCTACCATGATGGAGTGGCTGACTCATCAAAAGTCACATCCCTGCTGACTAGAAAACCCTGGGATCAAGGCTCTATGCACCATAATCTTTAGCCTTTACCCCATATGCATATCCAAGAAATATGCATTTCTTAGCCCTGGGATTCAGCTTTCCATCTTTGACATGTGCATATGCTGAACACCCAAATACTCTAAAAACTGAATAGTCTGCATGTCTTCTTGTCCACATTTATTCCGGAGTCTTCATATTCAATGCAGATGCTGGAGATCGATTTATAATAAAGCAGGTTGTATATGCAACCTCTGCCCAGAAGTCTCTATTCAATCCAGAACTTGATAGCATAAATCTGACTCTTTCCAATAGTGTACGATTCATGCATTCCGCAACATCATTTTGCTGAGGAGTATATACAGTGGTCCTATGCCTGACAATGCCCTTTGACTTGCAAAAGTCAATAAACTCTGTAGAACAAAATTCCAATCCATTGTCAGTCCGGAAAGTTTTCACCTTCCTCTCAGTTTGCCTCTCAACCATAGCCTTCCACCCTTTGAAAGTGTGAAACATATCACTTTTATTTTTGATAGCATATATCCAGACTTTGCGGGAGTAGTCATCAATCAAAGTGAGCAAATATCCATATCCACCCTTGGATGTAACTGAGGAGGCCCCCATAGGTCAGAATGAATGTAATCCAATATACCTGATGTCCTGTGCACGCCTGAAGTAAAGCTGACTCTGTGTTGTTTTCCAAATATGCAATGCTCACAGAATCCAAGTGCACCAACTTTCTGACCTCCTAGCATACCATGTCTGCTCAGCTCCTGTAAACCTTTATCTGACATGTGGCCCAATCTTTGATGCCATAATTGTGTCAATTAAACAATAGAGAAATGTGCTGATGAAGCCTCACCAACCACTATAGTGCAATCCAAATAATAAAGAGTGACACTCAATATACCTCTTAACAAAGTCAATGCACCTTTACTAATTGTAATAGATCCTCTACCCCATCTGCCCTCAAAACCTGCAATATCAAGAGCATTTACCGAGAGAAGATTTCTATTCAATTAGGGAACATATCTGACATCATCCAAAGTCACCACAGTATTTGCATGGGATTTGATCTGAACTGTACCAATTCCTTCCACTTTACAGATGGCGTCATCCCCAAGAAGAACAGAGCCTCCATCACGGGATCTAAAAAAAGTGAACCATTCTTTATGGGGTATTATGTGAAAAGATGCTCCAAAGTCCACGATCCAGGTATCAGGCTGACTGATACTGCATGTAGCTGTAAATACTGCATCATCTGCAACACTACTATGATCTGCAGAAGAAACTGCTACTGATGCCGAATCTGAGATTGTTCCTTTATTTTTCTGTTCCTTCTCTTTCTTGGACTGTAGAAGTCTACACTCATTTTTCCAGTGGCCTGGTTTCTTGCAGTAATGACAAACATCAGGTCTTTTAGAACTAGACTTTGATCTAGTCTTCGACTTATTTCTACCTTGTCCAACTGTTCTTTGCTCATCTCTACCTCTGTCAGTAAGTCCTTGTGCCCGATTTGGAGCCCGATGCTCCAACTGTACTTTCAACCTATGCTCATTGGATAACAAAGTGGCTTCAACCTCATTGAGACTTATAGTCTCTCTTCCATAGAGCATGGTAGTAGTAATATTTTCATAGAACTTAGGCAAAGAATAAATCAGGATCAAAGCCTTGTCTTCCTCATCAACATTAACACCAATATTCACCAAATCGAGCAGGAGCTTATTATAATCATCCAAGTGATCCTTGAGTGAGGTCCCTTCCGTCATATGGAATGTGTGTAGCTTGCCCCTAAAATACAGCCTATTTGTGAGAGATTTTACCATATACAAAGTATCCAATTTTTCCTATATATTTTTAGCTGTAACAAGATCCACCACATTGCGAAGAACTTTATCACTCAGTCCCGAAAATAGAGTCCCAAGTGCTCTCTCATTCATCTCCTCTTTTGCAGCCTCTGTATCACCTGGAATTGCATCCATTCCTTTAAGAGCTGTTGCAACGCCCTCCTTTATCAACAGATATCTCATTCTCATCTTCTATAGTGCAAAATCACCTGTGCCATCAAATATCGCTACCTCATGCCTAGAGGTAGTGGAATGAAAAAAAAAACTATCTGAGGAGTCGGAGAAGAACTTGGTTGCCCGTCAGATGCCATCCCTTTTCTCTGATACCAATTGTTGGGATGTGCGCAGCGGATTGAACCAGTTTAGGCTTCCAATTAATTCCTGTTTACTCACTTAGGCAATTAACCAATCACAACACAGGCAGATATCAAATCAAAAGAAGACGAGATTTACGTGGTTCTGCAAAATATTGCCTACGTCCACCAAGAGGAAAGGAGTAATCCACTATAATTCGACCCAAATCTAGGTATAAAAGGAATACAAATATCCATATAACAAATGCCAGATTAAAAACAAAGAGACATGATAAATAAAAACAAAAGAGGATGAAAGAAGTACGAGAAAAATTTCAAATATCAGGCCTCTAGCTTTATTGGTACCTGGATCGAAAAAGAAATCTCTCTGAAATTTCTCTAGATTTTTTCTCTCTGTCTCTCTTTGTATCAATCAAAGACCGCAGGCTCTCTGTGGTTAAATAACCATCTGAAACGGCATCCAAAACAAACCTAAAACGAGACCAAAAAATCTAAAATACTTCCAAGCCATCAGATCAAAGAACAAAGGCTCAGATCATGCCAAAATCCATGCAAGATACCCTCAGATCAAGCCCAATCAAGCTCGGATTAATCTCAGCCATCCGATCGACCGATCGAACAGTCTAGAATATGAGAAATCGCATGGACCGTGCATACACCGCAAGAAACCAAGGGGAACCTCACAGGAAAACTAGGGAAATGCCACAAAGAGGGCGCCGCAAGCCGCTAGGACGAGCCCACGCGCGCGCCTGCGCGCCACATGTGGGCCTGGGTCGTGCGCGCGTGCCGGTTCTCACGCCTGCGCGCTGGGCTGGGGTGGTGCGGGCACCAGAATCATAAGAAGACTTCAGGGTTCCATCTGGATCTCTGAATGACCTTGCCCGAAGATTAGGGTTTGTAATAAGGGTTGACCTGGTCAACCAAATTATTTTATTTCTTTGAGTCTGCATTTCATTTTGTAGAGTCATGTTGACTCAGTCTAAGTCCAAGTCAAGTCCTGGTTGGCGCCATTCCCTAGGGCGTCAATTTTTCTTCCAAGGCCCAAATGCAAGTGGACACCACACTCCCAGCCATACTCCCAGGACCAGTTGGTGCCACATTTCATCCCAGTGTCCCTGGTCCCCACGCCCAAGAGAGCAAGAAAATTTTCTTAGGAGAAGTCAAGGAAGGCGCCCACAAGCTGCCAAAAGTAACCAAGCTAAAGGAGCAGGAGATTTTTCTTGGAGAGGACTTCAAGGTAGGCGCCCACACCTGCCTAAAGTACCTGGCTATGAATGGAAGGAGCCTAGTCTTGGTGAGAAAGACTAGGAGATGAGTATTTTCTTCCAAGAAAGAGCAAGTCATGGAAGGAAAACCCATGACTTAAGGAGAAGAACTAGGAGGTGCCCCACATACCTGCCATATGAAGCCATCACCTTGCATTTGAGTTCGCCCACTCCAAGGAAAGAAGCCTGGTCGGTCAAGGAAAAGTTTTTCATGCTTAGGATGAATGTTTAGTCCCACATGGGAAGTAGTGTAATTTTGTTTCTCTTGCAAGGTCTATATATTGGACCCTTATGTAATCTTTTGATGGAAAAAAATGAGTAAATGAAATCTTTTCTTGTGTTGAGCAACCTTGTGTTCTCTTCTTCTGCACTTCTTTAAGTGTTGAGCTCCGTGAGAGAGTAAATCCGGGTTCCATTGGAGCCTTGAGTAGGTGAGAGATCTCCAAAGTTACCAAAACCCTGCCCCACTTTCATCCCTAGCCGCCAACCCTAATTTCCTTTTATCATCCTAGCCGCCAACACCCAAATTCCTAAACTCTATTCCCACTTCATTCAAGGCCGCCATCTCCTTCTCCAAGCCAATGCCCACTATATCAAGCCCTAGGTCCTTTTCAACTGCAAGCCGCCGCCCTACCAGCCAAACCCTAAACACTCCATCTTCACCGCCACCTCCATACTCTTCCCTCAACTTCAAAGTTCGAGCAGTCCGGAGCTATCCAGGTAAAGGTCTCTTCCTTGAGTTTCTTACATCCTTATCTTGTTCTTCATCCTTTCCAGATCCAGAGTACGAAAAGAAGGCCAACCTTGCCATAGGACTACAATCCGAGGATCCATTGCGAAGATACCCCGTCTCCAAGGATCCTACAATCTGCTCGAGAGTATCCTTCAATTGAAGCAAAGAGAGATATCACATTCAGGTATAAAACCTTCTCTTCTCTCTTCGTCTGTTTCTTGAAAGAGGAGTAAACCCTAGGTCTGGGGGTTCTCAATCCCCAGCGATCCTACTTCTTTATTACTCTGATAATCTACTCTTTTGAATTGTACTTTCTTTCAGTGCATATTTTCTTTCAATATTAGTTAGCCTTGTTTTTGAGTCAAGCCAACTTCTAACAAAACACAAAAAAAAGAAAAAAAAAAAGAAAAAAAAAATAGTCTTAATTTACTTTCGCATCGCATCATCTTATTTGTTCTGCATCATTTTGGTATCAGAGCCCTGTCTAGGGTTCTTGCTTGTTTGATTATTTTTCATTCCTTTTTACTTTTGCTGCTTGGAGTAGACTCCCTTGGCCGTCCGGTCCTAGGAACAAGCGAGATGCAAGCCTCCTCCTCCCATTCCACGAGGGATCCTAGGGCGTGTAGGGGTGCCGCTGGGTTATAACTTCGAGGCAGGGATTGTAAACGGGACACATGTTCTATTTTCTTCCAGTAACTGCCCTATTATTTGAATTGTTTCTCCCTTCAGAAAATTCTAAATTAAGTAATTCATGTTTTTCTGGAACCAGTATAATTGAAAGTAATTTACATAAAATTTTCATGATTTATTAATTTCTGTAGATTTTTGAGATAAATTTTACTGTTGTTCTGCTTTTTATTTTCTGCAAGCTGTTTTTTATTTGAGTATGCATAAATTGAATCTATCTTTAGGGCACCGAAGTTGCAACATAAGGGGAGGATTGAGACCCTCTCCTTAGCCAAAACCACCTCCCGTGCATTCGAACCTAAGCCTTTAATCTTAAAATTAATTAGACCTAATTTGCCCTAGTGGGCTAGGGACACCAACTGGTCGGGTCTAGGCTAGTGTTGAGTCAGTTTGTCTAGTTACTCTATGTGTGCTTTATACTCAGTGTCTAGAATGGTGGTTCAAGGATTCTATCCTGAAGGGCTTGTGTGCTGGTCTGCCTACCTGGCCAATCACTGATTGGTGTCTAGGATTGGCAATTAGGGACCTAACACTCCCCTTACACCTGCCTGGCTGAGTCCCGAGTTACTACAGGCTAGCTTGCCACTCTGATTGGGCATCTAGTTTGGGCTCTAGGTCTAGTTAGCCCGTAGTCATTTCAGTCGAGTCTCATTTGGTGTGCTTGCTTGCATCATCATGTCCACCCAGAACGGAGTACCCTACCAACCTGGTCAAACCCAACCTGATTTAGAGGCCATGATTAGAACTCTTATCGAAAGTATGACCAAATTGAGTCAGGATATGACTGATACTGTTGCCCAGTTTAGGGATCAAGTCCGTGAGGATCTTACCCAGCTTAGGGATCGAGTCCAAGTACTTGAGGAACCTAGACATCAGAATTGGACTCCTGACCCAGATTTTAATATGCCTCAACCTCACCCACACCAGGAGCCTAGAAGACCTTTATACAGAGATCCTGAACCTAATCATAGGAGGCCTGACCCAGAGCCTGAAGATAGAGATGATAGGTTCATCTGGAACATCAAATTAGATGCACCCACTTTTGATGGTAGCTTAAACCCTAAGGTGTATTCTGATTGGGAGGGTGAGATGGACCAGTACTTTGAGTGGTATACCATGTCTGAGGAAAGGAAGTTCAAGTTTGCCAAGATGAAGTTAGTGCATCAAGCTAGGTTATACTGGGGGAACATTGAGCTAACCACTAGGAGATGAAATGTTGAGCCCATAACCACTTGGCAGGGTATGAAAGAGAAGCTTAGAGATAAGTACCTACCCATTTCATACCAGCAGAATCTGTTAGACCAATGGCAAACCTTGAAACAAGGGAACCGATCTGTCTCAGACTACATAGCCACCTTTGATGAGTACTTGATGAGATGTGATGTGAGTGAAGCCCATGAGGTCACTTTGTCTAGATTTAGGGCTGGACTTAGGGAAGACATTAAGAGGGAGTTGTTTCTGAGAGAGGTTACTGACCTAGACCAAGCCTATCAGATTGCACTGAACACTGAGAAATTTTAGAGAGGATTTATACCTTCTAGGGTTAGTGCCCCAATCCCAAGAAATGGACCTAGCCAAGTTACCCCTAGCAAACCTTTTCAGGGTATTCCCACCCCTAGGCCCATGGACAAAGGTAAGGCACCTGACACCCAGAGAACCCCTAGTTCTAGTATCACCTATTTTAAGTGTCAGAAACCAGGTCATATCTCCAGCCAGTGTACAGCCATAGCCTGTTTTAAGTGCCATTGGGTAGGTCATGTTTCTAGCCAGTGCCCACGTAGATCCCTTTACATAGAAGAGGGAGAGGAAGAGAATTCCGGGCCCAATAAGGAATTTGAAGAAGAAGTTTATGAGGCCGGAATGAACTTGGTTGATGAGTATGAAGGAGAGGAGGAACCCACAGAGTCTGACCAGTTAGGAGTTGTGAGATGCATCCTGTCCCAGAGTAGAGTTCAGGAGGATTGGTGTAGGACTAACATCCTACAGACTTTCCTTAAATTAGGGGATAAGGTATGTAAGATCATCATAGATAGTGGGAGCTGTGTGAATGCCATTTCTGCTAGCACTGTCAAAATGTTAGGCTTAACCCCAGTCCCCACCCCAACCCCTATAAGGTTTCTTGGGTAGACTCTACCTCTATACCCATCCAGTCTAGATGTCAGGTCCAAATCCAGATGCAATCCTATCAAGAGAAGATTTGGTGTGATGTCTTACCCATGGGGGTGAGCAGTATAATCTTGGGAGACCTTGGCTATATGATCATGATGCCACCCTCTTAGGAAAATCCAATACCTGTGTCTTTAGTTTAATGGGAAAAGATCACAATCCATTCAGTCCCTCCTAAGGACAAGGCAGCTAAAGGACCCAATAAGGTCAAAGAGATGAAGACTAGAGTGAACCTAATTAGTGCTAAGGATCTAGAACAAGAAATTCATAGTGGTTCACCCATTTGGATGTTGACTGCTAAGGAACTTAGGACTCCTACACCCTCAGAGCCTCTTCAGGAAGTTAGGTCTTTGTTAGAAGAATTTGAAGATGTTTTTCCCGAGGATCTGCAAGACCACCTTCCACCTCTTAGGGATACCCAGCATTCCATAGATTTAATCCCAGGAGCTACTTTACCCAACTTGCCCCATTATAGGATGAATCCATCTGAGCATGAGGAACTGCAAAAGCAGGTTGGAGAATTGTTGAGGAAGGGGTTCATTAGAGAGAGTCTTAGCCCTTGTGCAGTCCCTACACTACTGACCCCAAAGAAAGATGGCACGTGAAGGATGTATGTTGATAGTCGTGCCATCAACAAAATCACAATCAAGTATAGGTTCCCCATCCCTATACTAGATGACATGCTAGATATGATGGTCGGTGCAATGGTTTTTTCCAAAATTGATCTCAAGAGCGGCTATCATCAGGTTAGAATTAGACCAGGGGATGAGTGGAAAACCCTTTAGCATAAGTTAAGGACAAAACTTAAGTTTTCAACTTCCTATCATCCCCAAACTGATGGCCAAACTGAGGTAGTGAATCGTAGCTTAGGCAATCTGCTAAGATGTCTTATTGGTGAAAACACTAGGAATTGGGATTTGTACTTACCTAGGGCTGAATTTGCATACAATGACTCGGTCAATAGGTCTACAGGTAAGAGTCCATTTGAAATTGTGCATGGGTACAAACCTCACACACCTCTTGACCTAGCCCCTCTATCAGTCCACACATGAGTCTCCAAGTCTGCTGAAGTTTTTGCACAGCATATAAAAGACTTGCATAAAGAAATTCATGCCAAAATAAATTTAAGTAATGAAACTTATAAGAAGTTGGCTAATTCTTAAAGGCGAGTCAAAACTTTTGTTGAGGGAGACTATGTAATGATTAGGTTAAGGCCTGAACGGTTTCCTCCTGGAACCGTTAGAAAGTTACATGCTAGAGGAGCTGGACCATTTAGAGTAGTGAAGAGAGTAGGATCCAATGCCTATGTGCTCGAGTTGCCTCCAGAACTAGGCATTAGCCCCACTTTCAACATTACAGACCTACTAGAGTATAGAGAGCCAGCTATGATTCCCAGTGAGCATTTTGAGCCTAATCCTGTTCTTGAGAGTGAACCCAACCTTGTGTGTCCACCAACAAACTGGCCAGTGAGGAAAGAACAGATTGAAAAGATCCTGGACGATCAGGTTATCTCTACCCGTAATCGAGGATACCAAAGATACCTGGTCCGCTGGCAAGGAAGGCCAGATTCTGATGACTCTTGGATCTCCCGAGATGAATTACAAGAGCTGGATCCAGATCTCTTGGAGAGATACCAGAGCCAACTTGAACCTTACTCAACAGGGTCGAGTTCCTCCCATCCCGGGAGAATTGGAGCGGGCACCAGAATCAAAAGAAGACTTCAGGGTTCCATCTGGATCTCTGAATGACCTTGCCCGAAGATTAGGGTTTGTAATAAGGGTTGACCTAGTCAACCAGATTATTTTATTTCTTTGAGTCTGCATTTCATTTTGTTGAGTCATGTTGACTCAATCTAAGTCCAAGTCAAGTCCTGGTTGGCACCATTCCCTAGGGTGTCAGTTTTTCTTCTAAGGCCAAATGCAAGTGGACACCACACTCCCAGCCACACTCCCAAGAAAAGTTGGCGCCACATTTCAACCCAGTGTCCCTGGTCCCCATGCCCAAGAGAGCAAGAAAATTTTCTTAGGAGAAGTCAAGGAAGGCGCCCACAAGCTGCCAAAAGTAACCAAGCTAAAGGAGCAGGGGATTTTTCTTGGAGAGGACTTCAAGGTAGGCACCCACACCTGCCTAAAGTACCTGGCTATGAATGGAAGGAGCCTAGTCTTGGTGAGAAAGACTAGGAGATGAGTATTTTCTTCCAAGAAAGAGCAAGTCATGGAAGGAAAACCCATGACTTAAGGAGAAGAACTAGGAGGTGCCCCACATACCTGCCATATGAAGCCATCACCTTGCATTTGAGGCTGCCCACTCCAAGGAAAGAAGCCTGGTCGGTCAAGGGAAAGTTTTTCATGCTTAGGATGAATGTTTAGTCCCACATGGGAAGTAGTGTAATTTTGTTTCTCTTGCAAGGTCTATATATTGGACCCTTATGTAATCTTTTGATGGAAAAAAAGGAGTAAATGAAATCTTTTCTTGTGTTGAGCAACCTTGTGTTCTCTTCTTCTGCACTTCTTTGAGTGTTGAGTTCCATGAGGGAGTAAATCAGGATTCCATTGGAGCCTTGAGGAGGTGAGAGATCTCCAAAGTTACCAAAACCCTGTCCCACTTTCATCCCTGGCTACCAACCCTAATTTCCTTTCATCATCCTAGCCGCCAACACCCAAATTCCTAAACCCTATTCCCACTTCATTCAATACCGCCATCTCCTTCTCCAAGCCACCTCCCACTATATCAAGCCCTAGGTCCTTTTCATCTGCAAGCTGCCGCCCTACCAGCCAAACCCTAAATCCACTCCATCTTTCACCGCCACCTCCATACTCTTCCCCCATCTTCAAAGTTCGAGCAGTCCGGAGCTATCCCAGGTAAAGGTCTCTTCATTGAGTTTCTTACATCCTTATCTTGTTCTTCATCCTTTCCAGATCCAGAGTACGAAAAGAAGGCCAACCTTGCCATAGGACTACAATCCGAGGATCCATTGCGAAGATACCCCGTCTCCAAGGATCCTACAATCTGCTCGAGAGTGTCCTTCAATTGAAGCAAAGAGAGATATCACAGTCAGGTATAAAACCTTCTCTTCTCTCTTCGTCTGTTTCTTGAAAGAGGAGTAAACCCTAGGTTTGGGGGTTTCTCAATCCCCAGCGATCCTACTTCTTTATTACTCTGATAATCTACTCTTTTGAATTGTGTTTTCTTTCAATGCATATTTTCTTTCAATATTAGTTAGCCTTGTTTTTGAGTCAAGCCAACTTCTAACAAAACACAAAAAAAAAAAAAGAAAAAAAAATTAGTCTTAATTTACTTCCGCATCGCATCATCTTATTTGTTCTGCATCATGGGGCCGAGCGCCCGCCCGCGCCGCGGGTCGCGCGTGGGTCGAGTGGTCTTCGTGGGAGCAAACGATAATAATCCTCCTCCTTGCGACCCCAAAATAAATGCCTCTATCAAATATGGATTATAAAGCCTCCTCCTCATCAAAAGACCCCGAAGGGGATCACCAAGAACTCAAACCAATCAAGTTCTAGAATGAACTGAACTTGGCTACTGGAATTGGTTTAGTGAGTATATCAGCCGGATTATTAGCAGTGCCAATTTTCTGAAGTTGAATATCACCATCCTCTACCAAATCTCTGATAAAGTGATACCTGACATCAACATGCTTAGTGCGCTCATGATACATCCGATCTCTGGCAAGATGTAACGCACTCTGACTGTCACAATGAATAACCAAAGAATTATGCTTGAGACCCAAATCTTGTACTAACCCTCTTAGCCAGATTGCTTCCTTTGCTGCCTCTATAAAAGCCATATACTCTGCCTCTGTAGTAGACAAAGCAACTGTAGATTACAAAGTAGCCTTACAGCTAATTGCACAACCAGAGAGAGTAAATACATATAAGGTCAATGACCTCCTCCTATCCAAGTCACAAGCATAATCTGAATCACAAAATCCTGTAACTGTACAACCACTCTGTCCGGAGAATACTGATCCCAAATCAGAAGTACCTTTCAAATATCAAAGAATCCATTTCATAGCTGACCAGTGAGCTTTTCTAGGCTTGTCCATATATCTGCTCACTATACTAATTGCCTGTGAAATATCAGGGTGAGTGCAGACCATTGCATACATGATACTGCCAATTGCATTTGCATAAGGTACTTTAGACATATACTTCTCCTCATCATCAGTCTGAGGAGAATCCCTTGCAGATAAACGAAAGTGACTGGCAAAGGGCGTAGTGATTGGCTTAGCTGTAGACATACAAAATCTTTCCAAGACTTTCATAATATAACTGTGTTGAGTTACAAATAGTCTACATAATTGCCTGTCACGAATGATCTCCATCCCAAGTATCTTCTTTGCCGGTCCAAGGTCCTTCATCTCAAATGCAGTACTAAGTTCAGCTTTCAGCTTTTGGATGACTGACATATCCCTGGCTGCAACCATCATGTCATCAATATATAATAACAAATAACAAAAGGACCCATCTGAAAGCTGCTGATGATACATGCAACTATCATATGGAGATCTATCAAATTCATGGTCAACCATAAACTTATCAAATTTGTGGTACCATTATTTTGGAGACTGCTTCAAACCATACAAAGACCTTTTTAGCAAGCATACATGATCTTCTCTATCCTGAGCCTCAAAACCAGGTGGCTATTGCATATAAATTTGCTCCTCCAAGTCACCATGTAGAAAAGCTGTCTTGACATCCAGCTGTTCTAACTCCAAATTCTGAGAAGCAACTAAAGCAAGGAACACACGAATAGAAGAGTGTTTAACTACAGGAGAAAATACCTTCTTGTAATCAATACCCTCTCGTTGACTGTAACCCTTAGCCACCAACCTTGCCTTATATTTCAAATCTTGAGGGGTAGGTCCTTCATTTTTCTTGAAGATCCATTTGCCACCAATTTTCTTCTTGCCCTTAGGTAATCTGACTAATTCCCAAGTCTGATTCTTTTCCAAAGACTGAAACTCTTCTACCATAGCCATGGTCCATTGCTCAGCCTGTGAACTACCAATTGCTTCTTGAAATGTGGTCGGCTCATCACCATAGTGTCTGCAATATTCAGAGCATAACATACTAACTCAGCACAAGCAGATTCCTCAAAACCATACCTTTGAGGTGCTCTAATATGTCGTCTGGTTCTTCGAGTGGCAATACTATCATCTTGAACTTGACCACGTAC
The DNA here is from genome assembly GCA_021397845.1 of Areca catechu. Classification (NCBI taxonomy): domain Eukaryota; kingdom Viridiplantae; phylum Streptophyta; class Magnoliopsida; order Arecales; family Arecaceae; genus Areca; species Areca catechu. The sequence goes on along the minus strand of CM038052.1, from coordinate 127,426,751 downwards.
AATAACCTCCTCCTGAGTCTCTAACTCTGGATCTGTCTACTGATGCTGTTCATTCTGAATATCACCTATAGGCTGCAACTGTTGTGATCTAACAATCTGATTAATATCAACAATAGTCCTATCATGCTGATCCTGAACCTGATCTCCCAGTGAAGAACTTGGTTGTAGCTGCCGTGAAGGAGTGGTTGACTCATCAAAAGTTGCATCCCTGCTGACTAGAAAACCCTAGGATCCAGGCTCTGTGCACCATAATCTGTAGCCCTTCATCCTATATGCATATCCAAGAAATATGCATTTCTTAGCCCTGGGATTCAGCTTTCCATCTTTGACATGTGCATATGCTGAACACCCAAATACTCTAAGAACTGAATAGTCTGCAGGTCTTTCTGTCCACATTTATTCCGGAGTCTTCATATTCAATGCAGATGCTGAAGATCGATTTATAATAAAGCAGGCTATATGTGCAGCCTCTACCCAGAAGTCTCTACTCAATCCAGAACTTGACAGCATAGATCTGACTCTTTCCAATAGTGTGCGATTCATGCGTTCCGCAACACCATTTTGCTGAGGAGTATACATAGTGGTCCTATGCCTGACAATGCCCTCTGACTTGCAAAAGTCAATAAACTCTGTAGAACAAAATTCCAATCCATTGTTAGTCCGGAAAGTTTTCACATTCCTCTCAGTTTGCCTCTCAACCATAGCCTTCCACCCTTTAAAAGTGTGAAACACATCACTTTTATTTTTGATAATATATATCCAGACTTTGCGGGAGTAGTCATCAATCAAAGTGAGCAAATATCTAGATCCACACTTGGATGTAACTGGGACAGGTGCCCATAGGTCAGAATGAATGTAATCCAATATACCTGATGTCCTGTGTATGCCTGAAGTAAAGCTGACTCTGTGTTGTTTTCCAAATATGCAATGCTCACAGAATCCAAGTACACCAACTTTCTGACCTCCTAGCAGACCATGTCTGCTCAGCTCTTGTAAACCTTTATCTGACATATGGCCCAATCTTTGATGCCATAATTATGTCAATTGAACAATAGAGAAATGTGCTGAAGAAGCCTCACCAACCACTGTAGTGCAATCCAAATAATAAAGAGTGTCACTCAATTTACCTCTTAATAATGTCAATGCACCTTTACTAATTGTAATAGATCCTCTACCCCATCTGCCCTCATTGTTGGGAATTGTGTCCCAAAGCCAATCGCCTGGGTTGTAGGCGATTGTGCTCAGTATTGTATTCTTTTTATGAATTAATAAAATTTGGCATCTCATCACATATTATTTTCCTGAAATGAACTCTTTCCATGTGATGAAGTCCTTAGGACTACACTGACTTCGATACAGAGAGGATGTATCGAGTGGTCCTTAAACCAGGTTCACAACCAAAGGATACATTGTACTGGACGGCAATATATCAAGTATAGGTTGTTGTAGTTCACATCGTTTGGTTGTCCTCTTGACCAAATGAGTATGGTGACACTGATGTGATCTGCAAGTGGGATATGTGATATCTCATTGAACGTGACTCCGTGCAGCCCCTTTCTGCCAAAGGGATACTCACGATAGGATATGGGTATATGTGTCCCTCTGACCTGAGGTCATCACGGTAGCTTGCAAGCAACTCCCTGTGCTTTGGTGCTGGACTATCCAGATTTTTAATCCGGTGATGGAAGGTTTCTGGATACAGGCAAGTACTTATGAAGCAGTGATGGACCAAGATGGAATTGACCTGTCCAAAAAGTTTGGATTGAATGTCTCGCAGTATCTCAATTTACCAAATCCTCGGCCGGGGTAGCCCCAGTGAAGAGTCACTGGACTTGCGAGGTTGAGACACGTAGTGGACTGACTCTGTCTGGGTTGGAAGCCAAATCTCAGTCATCCTGAGCATTAGAGGTCAAAGGGATAAATTATATGGTAACCATATGCCAGAGGTTCGATTGCTCTCGCATCTTCGACCTATCCGGATGTCGGGACCAATTGCTAGATGGTATCTTGTGCTGGTACTGGAATTATTCCAGTGCTACCGCCTAGGTTCGAACCTATGAGGTCAAATGCCATAGAGGATAACTCCCTGATCCAGTTACCGGTATTTGATTAGGAATCTTATCAGTGATGGTTTGATTGAGCACATTGGACTGCCCTCGGGTTTGGGTCATTCAGAGTTTGTCCCGGTTTATCAGGAATTTTTTCTGGTTAACCAGGACTTGACCTAACCTTCTGTTAATTAGATTTTGATCTAATTACATGGTTGAACCCATTTCACACATTTTGGGATTTTTTAAAAAACCCTTTGACCCGGTTTAAATTGTTTTAAACCTTTTTTTTTTTAATCCCTTCCAACCGGTCTTTATTGAATGGCCGAACAGAGCTTTGGTGTCTCTTCTCCTTCTTTCGTTCTCCACGAATTCAACTGGATTGAATTCGTTAAATGCCACGATCCAAGCGTTCTGCCTTTCCCCTCTCCCTCCCATCCGCTTAGCTCCCCATTCCACCGGTTGTTTACCTTGATCGCCACTCATAAAACCTGCTGCCTGCTGCTGAATTTTAGGGCGCTGTTTTGAGGCAGAAAACTGAGAGCAAAAAGGCCGTGAGAAAGAATGCTTGTTCATCCTTTCCACCCACCTGAGAGACCCTTTTATCCATTGTCTGTTCTTTTGCCTCACTCTTGTTGAGTGTTTGAAAGAGAAACCATCAACCACAAGCCTCTGTTCTTTGTGCTCAACAGGAAGAAGAAAGCTCTGCTTCTTCCCACCGTCCAAGGATTTTCCGACGACTAGCATCGCCTAAAAATTGGATCAGAGGAGCCCGGTGTGTCTCCCCTCTAGAGGGTGCTCCTAAGTGCATCTGAGAGCCGGAACGATCTCATTTACTGTTGTTCTTGGTTTTTATTTTAAGTTGCAGGTTTGCTGGAATTGCAGTACAAAGAGCACCCAACCGTAGAAGGTTTGATCCCAATTCATTCTCCTTACAAGGAAGAACGTATTCCCGTGATGTTGTACCGGCAGTAGAGACCAAGGGACTGCCATTTGCTTTGGATAGTTGCTATTGAAACAAAAAAACAGAGCTTCAACGTGCTGGAGCTTGAAGACTACGGAATAAAGTTATTCCCGCTATCCTAGCAATACCAGGTCTATTCCAGACTTATTCGAGGTGGGAATAAGGTATTGTTTTTATTTTTTATTATTCATGCATATGTAGATCTGGATTTGTAAAATATTTTATAAATATTCCATACCCATTATATGACATGTTTTTATCTGTACATGCTTCCGGATCGTGTTAGATCCTGTGCGGAGCAGGTTTTTCCGCTTTTATTTTAAAATTATTTTAAAATACTTACCTGCTCCCTGCTCTTGCATGCTTAGTGTAGGCATCTGCAAAAGCTCCTTTTTTACTTTCACTCAAAACCTGCAATATCAAGAGCATTTACCGAGAGAAGATTTCTTTCAATTGAGGAACATATCTGACATCATCCAAAGTCACCATAGTATTTGCATGAGATTTGATCTGAACTGTACCAATTCCTTCCACTTTACAGATGGCGTCATCCCCAAGAAGAACAGAGCCTCTATCACAAGATCTAAAAGAAGTGAACCATTCTTTATGGGGTGTCATGTGAAAAGATGCTCCAGAGTCCACGATCCAGGTATCAGGCTGACTGATACTGCATGCAGCTGTAAATACTGCATCATCTGCAACACTGCTATGATTTGCAAAAGAAACTGCTACCGATGCCGAATCTGAGATTGTTCTTTTATTTTTCTGTTCCTTCTCTTTCTTGGACTGTAGAAGTCTACACTCATTTTTCTAGTGTCTTGGCTTCTTGCAGTAATGACAAATACCAGGTCTTTTAGACCTAGACTTTGATCTAGTCTTGAACTTATTTCTACCTTGTCTAACTGTTCTTTGCTCATCTCTACCTCTGACAGTAAGTCCTTGTGCCAGATTTGGAGCCTGATGCTCCAACTGTACTTTCAACCTATGCTCATTGGATAACAAAGTGGCTTCAACCTCATTGAGACTTATAGTCTCTCTTCCATAGAGCATGGTAGTAGTAATATTTTCATAGGACTTAGGCAAAGAATAAATCAAAATCAAAGTCTTGTCTTCCTCATCAACATTAATACCAATATTCGCCAAATCGAGCAGGAGCTTATCATAATCATCCAAGTGATCCTTGAGTGAGGTCTCTTCCGTCATACGGAATGTGTGTAGCTTTTCCCTCAAATACAGCCTATTTGTGAGAGATTTTATCATATACAAAGTATCCAATTTTTTCCATATATTTTTAGCTGTAATAAGATCCACCACATTATGGAGAACTTTATCACTCAGTCCCGAAAACAGAGTCCCAAGTGCTCTCTCATTCATCTCCTCTTTTGTAGCCTCTGTATCACCTGGAATTGCATCCATTCCTTTAAGAGCTGTTGCAACGCCCTCCTTTACCAACAGATATCTCATTCTCACCTTCCATAGTGCAAAATCACCCGTGCCATCAAATATCGCTATCTCATGCCTAGAGGTAGTGGAATGAAAAATAACCGCCTCAAGAGCCGGAGAAGAACTTGGTTGCCCATCAGATGCCATCCCTTTGCTCTGATACCAATTGTTGAGATGTGCGCAGTGGATTGAACAAGTTTATGCTTCCAATTAATTCATGTTTACTCACTTAGGCAATTAACCAATCACAACACAAGCAGATATCAAATCAAAAGAAGATGAGATTTACGTGGTTCGGCAAAATATTGCCTATGTCCACCAAGAGGAAAGGAGTAATCCACTATAATCTGACCCAAATCTAGGTATAAAAGGAATACAAATATCCAGATAACAAATGCCAGATTAAAAACAAAGAGACATAATAAATAAACAAAAGAGGATGAAAGAAGTACGAGAAAAATCCCAAATACCAGGCCTCTAGCTTTTACTGGTACATAGATCGAAAAAGAAATCTCTCTAAAATTTCTCTAGATTTTTTCTCTCTCTGTCTCCTCTGTATCAATCAAAGACCACAGGCTCTCTGTGGTTAAATAACCATCTAAAACGGCATCCAAAATAAACCTAAAATGAGTCCAGAAATTCAAAACACTTCCAAGCCATCAGATCAAAGCAAAGGCTTAGATTGCACCAAAATCCATGCAAGATACCCTCAGATCAAGCCTAATCAAGCTCAGATTAATCTAAATCATCCGATCGACCAATCGGACAGTCCAGAATGCGAGAAATCGTGTGGACTGCGCATACACCGCGAGAAACTAAGGGGAACCTCACGGGAAAATCAGGGAAATGCCCCAGGGGGGCACCGCAAGCCGCTGGGCCGAGCCCACGTGCGCTCCCACGTGCTGTGCGTGGGCCTGGGCCGCGCGGTGCGTGCCCACGCACACGCCTGCGCTCTGGGCTGGGGCCGAGCGCCCGCCCGCACCGCGGGTCGCGCGTGGGTCGAGTGGTCTTCGTGGGAGCAAACGATAACACTATGGCAAATCTAAGACTACCGATGCTAGTGAGAAATCAGATCAACCTAGCCAAGATGTACTGAAGGGGCCAATCATCAAACTAAAATGATGGAGACCCCTTCTCCTTTGGAATTGCTCCTTTTGTTGATTTTTTCTGGCACTCTTCTTTTGGGATTAAGCAGCATATTTTTTAAAAAAAAAATCATTGAAAAATCATGACCTATGGGATGCCTTATAGATCAGGACTTCGATAAGGTCAAACATTCAATACAAGGTCATGGACGAGGGAGATCCCCCATCTGACCATATTTTTTAACAATATTATATTTTTTAAGTAAAAACAATTCAAAATAACAGGTTAAGCCAAGTGAAAGTTTGATGAACTTCTAGTAATGACCCAACTATAGAAAGTTTCATGTAGGTGAAAAATATATGATGAATGGATCTATTAGCAAAACTATCTAGAAAATTTGGACATCCAAAGGAAACACTTATGCAAAAATTTAGATCAATAACCTAGCCAAACTACACTACGTGCACTTCACAGACTTCAAAACAACAAGACAATAACATAAACTTGTTGCATGGCCTTATCATATGGTTTTCCAAGTATAATAAGATGTCTAAAGACTAATCAATTAAAGTCTTTCAAGTTAAAACCATATAAATGTTTAAAGTGATGGCTTGTCTCAATAGGCATTCAAATACGTAGAAATGGTCATAGTTTAGGTAGAGACAAAATTGTGCAATCTTTCTTCCAATGCCCAAACCTGCCATTCTTGAAGCAAGGAGAATTCCAAGATCCAACACACTCACTCATCCAATGCCCCTCCTTACCACATCTGTAGCATTTTCCGGCCTCGATTTACCCAGGCTCTCACCATATAAACTGATTCTTCAATTCCTAATAATTATGGTATGATGTTAGGTTGATTTTGCCTCGTTGGTGTTAATGGTGGGACTCTGGAACAATTGATGCCTTTGGTAATATTTCTAACATTTCCTCTAGTTTGTTTATATCATTGCTTCACCTGCTTCACCGTCATCCATCCGGGGTCCTTAGGCTTGGGCACCAGAATGAAATTTGAATGCCCGTTTTCACTTAAAGCACTGTTCTTAATGCCATCATCCATTCCTAGTTTCATCCATTTCATCATGCACCAGGTTAAAATTTGGAACGTTATTTTCACGTTAATGATTCTCTATCATTTTTAATAGTTTTACGGAACTATTAGTCCATTGGAAGTGAGTGCAAGATCCTTGACCCTAGGAAAAGAGCACTGATCTCAATTTTCTTATCAACTTCAGAAAAAGTGAAGTAGAAGATAAAGGAAAAAAAATAGATCTTAAGTTAATAAATTCACAATGATTAGAGAAGATAGTCTACCAAAAAATTAATAGCTAAATTCAGTACACATCACTTTAAAAAGAACCTGAATTGCATATCTTAATAAATACTTTAAAATAGATAACCTACTAACCCTATCTATAATAACTTGAAATGTAGTCTTGAATATGACAAATAAATTCAATAAACTAATCTTTTATTTGGGTTATAAGTTAACCCTATCTATGATTCATGATCGTGTTGTTGTTGGTAGTTTTTATGTCTTGTAGATCTACTTATTTTGTTGCCCTTTTCTTATCAGGTGCTTTACTGCTTGGAGAGTAAAGAAGCTTTTTAAACTATTTAAAATTGGTTTAAGGTTTGTATATGGAGGCTATGATGATTTTGGATGTATGTTTGGCTGATTCAACTGTTTCTAATGGCAGCAATCTTGGATGGCCTTTTTTTATAGGCAACCGATTGTAGTTGTTTGATTTATTGTAGATTAAATAGTAGATCTGATCCTCTATTTTAAAATTGGTTTAAGGTTTGTATATGGAGGCTATGATGATTTTGGGATGTATGTTTGGCTGATTCAACTGTTTCTAATGGCAGCAATCTTGGATGGCCTTTTTTTATAGGCAATCGATTGTAGTTGTTTTGATTTAATTGTAGATTAAATAGTAGATCTGATCCTCCTCCTTATTTGTTATTATTCATTATTTTTTTTTAATAGATTATTTCTGTTTCTTTATAATTTCTTGGTATGTAACTGCATCTTACTGAATATATTATACTTTAAGATTTGTTCATTATGCAAAATCTTTTATTTCAATACCCTATAGCTTTGTTATGATCAATTATGGCTTTTTAAATATTTTTTACAAAACTTGCATTGCATAGAAACATAGACTCATCAATTGATTAATATATATGTTCTATAGTATCCGTACATTTATTTTATTTTTGTACATATGGGAGAAATATGTACAGTGATCAATTGATTGTCCAGTCTGAATAGTTTGAGAATTATAAATAATTTTATAGGTGCTTACAGTAATCAAGCGGTATGTATAGAGTTCTAGATATATTTCGGATAGTATTTTCTTTAGTCTCCTCATACATGTTTACTTGTATGAAGAGAACTGAAGGGAAATGCTGCCAAAAATTTTATGGAACTCTATTACGTATCGTTTGGTTACTGTAAATGACCTATATAATTAATGCAATTCTTGAATGGGATAAGATCTCTTTACCTATTAGTTGTTGATAGGATACATTTATTAGTTAATCTATGTTATTTTTTACATATTTTTAAAAAAAATTACTTGGTGCATTGTTATTAACTGAAGAATTTTTGTTGTATTTAGATAACTTGAAAGTTTGATCATTTTATTCTAAAATGATAAAAGCTGGATAAATAAATCGAGAAATATCATGAATATTTAGATAGAGTTCTTGATTTCAATAAATTCGATATTTACAAAAGTAGTTGAATGAAAAGATTTCATGTCCATGACAACGATGGTAACAGTTTTTATCTAGATTTCACAAATAGTTGAAGAACATTTGATATGGAATGGTTTGCAAGAGGTTATACTCAGTAAATTTTTTTATGGAGAACTTATGTTGCCAGAATCAAGTAATTACCCTCGTCTGATCCTGGATCTAATAATATGCAAGAGAATCTAGTAGGAGATGATGATATATAGGTTTGATCACATATGCTTTTCGACTGGGTCAAAACTTTGTACGTTCAACTGGTATACATGAAACAACTGGAATGTGTGAAAGTTCTTGGTGTGGGCACCAAGATTAGACAGAGGCTCCTCAACCCTCTATGAATTTCTGATTAGTGTTCTAAGTCTTTTTGGGTCCTATAATAAGGCTTAAGACATTTAAGCTTGAGTAATTTGCATTCGAGTCATGTAATTAATATTCAGTTGGTTTCAATTTTGGGTTAGTCTTGTAATTTGGCCTGAGTGAGTTATTTGGTCAAGTTAGAATCAATGGGTCATGTAATTAGCAAGAAGGTTAAATTCAAATCAATTTGAAGATGGGTCCACAAGTGAACAAACAAGTCCAACCTGATCAATGCCACTTCTCCTCCATGCCAAGTTAGGACTGCCAACTCATCTTCCAAGCCATGGAGAATGCCACATCACCAAAGCCACATGTCATGAGAGGCACCACATCACCAAGCCATGTCAAACATCTTGGGCGGCCAAGTCTATGATGAATTTTAAATCAAACTCCAAGATGAGCGCCTCTAATCCCCCTTGATCCAAGCAGACAACATCCTCATTCAACTCCCCAAATCAAGTTGCAATCCCCTTTTTCAATTTGAATTCAAATGAGGACTGAGGAGCCTATAAATATGGCCCTAACCCTCTTGTAATGGACAATGATGAATGTTTAATCAAATGAAATTTTGAGATTTATCTAGCCCTTGTTTTTGTGACTTGGAACTCTGTGAAAGAGTGAGCCTTTGCTTTTAAATGTTGAGGGGTGGAGGCCCTAGATATCCTCTTCCTACACAAGCCACCAACCCACCTTCCAAGTTTGGACACCCCTCTGGAAGCTCCTCCTGGACGCCCAACATGAAGAATCTCCTCTTGATCTCCACCCTCAACTTCACCCCTCTTCATTTCTTTTCTATCTTATTCCTTCTTATTTTTTAACTCGGTTCTAGGTTGCTCGCAGGTCCTTTAGGTGCCACGGACAAAGAAGTCGGCCTACCTTGCCTTCAGGACCATCTGACAGAAAGCCGGCGAACCCTCAGGGTCGAGGGCTTGATCTTCCAAGCCACATCAGTAAGTGTGAGCGAACTCAGCATTGGGCACTTCAGAGTTTCGAAAGGTTTGCACTTCCTAATCTTTTGAATAGGGTTATTGATTTAGAGCTAAGTCCTATCGGGGTTTCTCAATCCCGGGGTCCTACTTTATCATTGTTTAGGGTCTATTTCTGCATGCTAGAGTTTCTTGATCTTTATGCGAGTCTCTAGATCTATCCTTGGTTTGACTTTGGCAATTGGTCAATTCATTAAAATATAAAAATAACAAAGAATCACTTGCATGCACTAGTCCCACATCATCTTGGTATGAGAGCCTGTTGGAGCTTAGTTTCTCTTTAGTACTCGGATCGGGTGCGTTCACCTTGGCCGTCCGGTCATCAGAAGAGAAGTAGGGCTACAAGACCCTCTCATCCTATTCGAAGGGATCTCTTATGATGTGTAGGGGCACCACTGTGATTGATCCTTGAAGAAGAAAACAAAGAGATAGGCATCTTTAGGATTAATTTCTACATCACGTCCATCCCAGTATATGGTTTGTTATTTTATTTTTTCTGCATGTAGGAAGATCAAAAAATTTTGATTCTTATTTTTCTAGATTCATCACATTTGATTTTATTTCTTAGAATTTTTTTCAAATTTAATTCAATCTATGGAATTTCTGCATGCCTGATTACTGTATGAGAATAGTTCTGCCCCAGAATTTCAACATATAGTTATTTCAGACGCTTTAAATTCCAGCATAGTTTAATTTCTGCACTTTAGGTTCATATCATTTAAATTCCAGAATTTATATTTCTACCAAATACATCAAAATACACAAAAAAATTTAAGCGCGCATCATTAGATTTCATATGTATGCCATCATATGCATAACTTACTTTAAGGGCGACAATATCATGAGATAAGGGAAGGAGGTCATTACATTTCTTAGCCAAGAACAATCCCCTTTGCATTCAAACCTAAGCCTAAACTTAAAATCTATTAGCAACCTATAGCTTAGGGACATCAATAAGTCGGGTTCAACCATTGTGGGAAACTAGTGCATGCAACCCTTCAATTAGTACGGGAAGCTGGTGTCTAAGGCAAGAAGTCTAGTATCAAATGACCTAAGCGATGTTGTGGTTCCTTAATTGGGTCCTTGCGAATAGCAGGGGGGCCTCCCACACTCCCACCTCTTACCTGGCCAGTGAAAGGGCTGGTTGTTGTGTTGTGTGTAATCTAAGTCAACCCATTCTATTTGAACTCATAGGTCTAGCAACCCATAGTACCTTCTATTATGTGTTGCATGTCAACCAGGTCAGGAGTCTAGTATCACCCACATCACCACTCAGTCAGGTGAACCCATGGATAACAACCTCAAAAATCAAATTAGGACTCTCATTGAGCAGATTACCCAGTTAACCCAAAGTTTTAATAGAGTTGAAACCAGGCTAGAAACTCTGGAGGGGGTCCAGGAGCCTCACACTTAACCAGAGTTTGAGTTACCTCCCCACCCTAGGAGATTCTCGTGACATGATCCCTCCTTAGAGGGTGAGCCAAAAAGAGTCCACACCCTAACCCAGCCCAAGAGGTTCACCCTAGGAGACTCAATCAGGAGTTCATGGACCAGGAAGAGAGAGCCATCAGAAACATCAAGCTAGAGGCACCTACCTTCGATGGCAATTTAGATCCTAAAGTTTATATTGATTGGGAGGAGAGAATAGATTGGTATTTTGAGTACACTAAGATGTCGGGTTAGGAAAAGTTAGATTAGCCACACGTAGGTTAACCTGACATGCTAAGTGGCATTGGAAAGTTATTGAGGATGAATGTTATTTGAGAGGAGATCATATAAGTACCTAGAAAGCCATGAGAAGTAAGTTGAGAGAAAAGTACAAGGTAGATTCTATGAGCAACGACTTTTAGATTGATGGTACAGACTAAGACAGGATGATAGACCAGTGTCTGAGTATATTGAGGAATTCAATGAGTTTGTCAGGAGATGTAAACAACCGAATCTGAGACCATGACCATATCTAGATTTCGAGGAGGCCTATGTAAGGACACCTAGTGGGAATTATTTCAATGGAAAATTCATACTCTAGAGGAAGCTTATTGAATTGCTAGGGAATTCGAGTCTTATCAAAGGGAACTCATGAGCAGCCGACCTAAGCCTAGCATGATTATCACCTCTAGGCCAATTTTTAGGCAGATTCCTTCAAACCAGTCTAATACTCTTATCCCATTAGTTTGCAAGGAAAATATCCCTGAACCCATTAATGAGCCTGAGGAAGAGGTATATGAGGCTGAACCGAGTTTAATTAATGACTATGAAGGGGATAAGGAAGAACCTATTGAAGAATTTCAGGAAGAAAAGGTTGAACCCACTAAGAACTTATATAGAGAAACTCCTAAGCCCATTGAAAATCTAAAGAAGACATCTATGAATCAAGTCTAGTGGAGTATGATGAAGATGGACCCAAGGTTGAAATCACTAAGGAACAAATAGAAAAAGATCATGAACCCACTATAAAATTTGAAGGAGTGATTGAGCCAGGATCAAATAGTAGATAAAAGTGAGGGTTCGCGCCAGAGTTGTCCATAGAGGAGGTCCAAAAACAAGTCCCTAAGGAACAACTCCAAGAAGTAGACATTATGTTAGAAGACTTTCAAGATAAACTTCCCGAAGACCTTCCTGATGACCTTCCACCATCTAGAAACATCCAGCCTATCCTAGATCTTACACCTATAGATCCTCCTAGTACTAATCATGAGGTTAGGACAAGTACACCATTGATTGCTCTTAAGAATAGAAGTTCATTGAACCATATCTATCCTAAGGCTTCCAATGTTCCCCAAACTTTCCAATTACACTTTGTTGAGGCTGTTCAGTTACACCAGTTCTTTGAGTATGTTAGGTTTACGACCTCCTTTTGGAAGACCTTATGGCATTTACTAGGAGTCCATTATAAATTTTCATGTGCATGCCAAACCAGGGTCAAACCTAGAGAGTCTATAGTCTGTTAGGTTTAGGCCCAAAGAGTCTAATAAAATTTCTCTCAATAGGAATGCATAGCTGAGTCTGTACTTTGTTAGGTGTTAGTACGAGTCACAGGTGCATCATGTTAGAGATATGCATTAAGCACTAATCTTGAAATAATCTGGCTAATTCCCAAAAGAAAGCCAAAGAGTTTGATATAGGGGATTCTGTAATGATTAGGCTTAGGCCTGAACGGTTCCCACCAGGGACCGTTAAGAAGCTGCATGCTCGTGGAGTTGAACCCTTTAGAGTGATTAAAAAAGTAGGACCTAATGCCTATGGGCTGGATTTGCCCCCGGATTTTGGCATTAGCTCGAATATCAATATCTCTGACTTAGTCGAGTATAGGGAGCCGGCAACGATACCCAACGAGCCATTTGGGCCTGACGTCCTTTGAGAGTGAACCTGACCCTAAGTGTCTACCTCCAATTTTACTTGAGAGAGGAGAATGGATCAAGCACGTCCTGTGATGTAGAACGAAGGACATGAAGAAAACCTATTGTTATTTTGAAAAGAGGAAAAACACCTAAAGCAAACCAAGGATCATGGGAGGGCTAAGAAGCCTCCGGGACTAGGATAGAACGACCCCCGAAAATCCTAAAACGATTGGGCTCTTTTGGTTTTTTTTAAAATTTTCTTGGCGGAGATGGCGAAGGAACGATGGGGATGGGAGGCTGGGACGGGAACTCCTAGACCTTGGGACTCATCCTAACGAAGAGACCGTCCACCTTTAAGGCATTACCCCCTCCTCAATACTTAGAGGCGCTAGGATGGATCTCAAGGTCACGAAGGACGGGGGTGGGGGAGAACTCCTAGACCTTGGGACTCATCCTAACGAAGAGACCGTCCACCTCTAAGGCATTACGCCCTCCTCAATACTTAGAGGTGCTAGGATGGATCTCAAGGTCATGAAGGACGGGGGTGGGGGAGAACTCATGGATCTTGGGACTCACCCTAACGAAGAGACCATCCACCTCTAAGGCATTACGCCCTCCTCAGTACTTAGAGGCGCTAGGATGGTTCTCAAGGCCACGAGGGGAAGACACGAGGTGGGAGGGAGAAAGGAGATACTTGGGGCCTCACACCCCTCGACGTCCCGAAGGACGAAGGAAAAAGGGCCTCAGCCCAGAACCACACACTAGAAGAACACTCAAAAATTTCATTCAACTGTTTTTTTACAAGAGGAGTATGGGTATTTATAGATGCCCATATCCCTTTTGAAATTCAAAAATAAAATCCCCTGAAATCCTCCCTTGATTTTGAAATCAAATTCAAAATCAAAACCCAAATTTCCTAAATTACATTCATTAAAAAAATACCAAATAAATCCCGTTTATTTGAATTTTGAAATCCCCTCCACTTGAAACTCGTGCTACTCCAAAAATCATGCAAAACAACTCTTCTTCCACCGCTTTGAGAAGCGTGCAGAAGCTTCATTTGGTTGCTCTGAAAAACGTGTGGAAGCTCCTTCACGGTCGAGCAACAGGGGGCACCTGGATCTTCGGAACCCGGCCTAGCGGGCGACGGCGGGGTGGCCTGGTGGGCGCCAGCGGGCGGACGGCGGCGGCGGGGCAGCACGACGCGGCAGCGAAATGGTGGCGGCGGCCGTGGGCGACCGTTGGTCTTCCATGGACCGCGGGTCTTCCCACGGGCGTGAGGCCAAGGGATGCGGCGGCGGGGCGGCCTGGTGGCGTGCGGCGTCCGGGCGGACGGCGGCGGCGGGGCGCACGACGGCGGTGGCGAAACGGCGGCAGCGACCGTGGGCGACCGTTGGTCTTCCACGGACCGGGGTCTTCCCACGGGCGCGAGGCCCCAGGGATGCCGGTGGGGCGGCAGGGCGGCGGATCAGTGAAGCACCGGGGGCGGGCGGTAGTGGCGGGGGTCGGGCACGGCCGATCGCGGACCGGTGGGGCAAAAAATCAGAAAAAAAAGGCCTCTGTGATTTTTTCTGGAGGTTGAAGGAGATAGGGATAGCCTGGAATAAAGTTGGAATAACATCGGGATAACATGGGAATAAAGGGAATAGGTGGAATAGCGGGAATAACTAAAATACAAAAATTCTAAAAAAATTTTAAAATTCTAAAAAAAATAAAGGTGAAACCCGGATAGGTTTCGGGTCCCCCATCATCCTGGATGATCAAGCTATCATAACCCAGGGCAAAGGCTATCAACATTACCTGATCGTTGACAAGGCTGACAGAAATTCCATGATTCGTGGATTATCCGAGAGGACTTGCAGTGCCTCAACCCGATCTTCTTGAGAAATGTCAAAGCCAGATCAACCTTACTCAATAGGATCGAGTTCCTCCCACCCCGAGAGAATTGGTATGGGTACCAGGATTAGACAGAGGCTCCTCAACCCTCTGTGGATCTCTGATTAGGGTTCTAAGTCTTTTTAGGTCTTGTAATAAGGCTTAAGACATTTAAGCCTGAGTAATTTATATTCGAGTCATGTAATTAATATCTAGTTAGTTTCAATTTCGGTTTAGTCTTGTAATTTGGCTAGAGTGAGTTAATTTGGTCAAGTTAGGGTCAATGGGTCCTGTAATTAGCCAAGAAAGTTCACAAATTAAGTCAATTTGAAGATATGTTCAAGCTAATATGAAGATGGGTCCACGAGTGAGCAAATAAGTCCAACCTGATCAAGCCACTTCTCCTCCATGCCAAGTTAGGACTGCCAACTCATCTTCCAAGCCATGGAGAGCACCACACACCAATGCCACATGCCATGAGAGCACCACATCACCAATGCCACATGTCATGAGAGGTGCCACATCACCAAAGCCATGTCAAACACCTTGGGCGGCCAAGTCTATGATGAAATTTCAAATTCAAACTCCAAGATGGGTGCCCTCTAATCCCCCCTTGATCCAAGCAGACAACATCCTCATTCCACTCCCCAAATCAAGTTTGTAACCTCCTTTTTCAATTTGAATTCAAATGAGGACTTGGGAGCTTATAAATATGGCCCAACCCTCTTGTAATGGACAATGATGAATGTTGAATCAAATGAAATTCTGAAATTTTTTTAGCCCTTGTCTTTGTGACTTGGAACTCTGTAAGAGAATGAGCCTTCGCTTTCGAGTGTCGAGGGGTGTGAGGCACTAGATATCCTCTTCTTACACAAGCCACCAACCCACCTCCCAAGTTTGGATGCCCCTCTGGAAGCTCCTCCTGGATGCCCAACAAGAAGAATCTCCTTTTGATCGCCACTCTCAACTTCACCCCTTTTCATTTCTTTTCTATCTTATTCCTTCTTATTTTCTAACTCATTTCTAGGTTGCTTGCAGGTTCTTTAGGTGCCACGGACAATGGGGTCAACCTACCTTGCCTTCAGGACCATCTAACAGAAAGCCAGCGAACCATAGGGTCGAGGGCTTGATCTTCCAGGCCGCATCTGTAAGTGTGAGCAAACTCGGCATCGGGCACTTTAGAGTTTTGAAAGGTTTGCACTCCCTAATCTTCTAAGTAGGGTTATTGATTTAGAGCTAAGTCCTACTGGGATTTCTCAACCCGGGATCCTACTTTATCACTATTTAGGGTCTATTTCTGCATGCTAGAGTTTCTTGATCTTTATGCGAGTCTCTAGATCTATCCTTAGTTTGATTTCGGGAATTAGTCAATCATTAAAACATAAAAACAACAAAGAATCACTTGCATGCATCTTAGTCCTGCATCAGTTCTACATTCATTAAACAAACATATATGAGGAGCAGATGCAACCATCAACTTTTGAGTCAGCTTGGTATCATAATTTGATGAAAGAAGTAGGTGAACAATTATATTCGGGTTGTTTGAGATTTTCTAATATCTCTTTTCTTATACATTTATTCTATATAAAATATATGAATGGATGGTCAGGTAAGAGTTTTACCATGCTTTTGAGGTTATTAAAGGATACATTTTCAGAAGGCAATGGTTTACCACCCTCTTATTATGAAGCAAAGAAAGTTGTCAACAATCTGGATCTTAGATATCAAAAGATTCATAGTTGTCTGAAAGACTGCATATTATATCATGGTGAAAATGCTGATCGAGAGTCATGCAATATTTGTGGATCTTCATGATAGACAACTCACGAAGGTGATGAGGATGATGTAGTGAATTCAACGGATACACTGCGGTATACCAAGAAACCAGCAAAGGTATTGCATTACTTTTCACTTATTTATCGATTGAGAATGCTATATTCATCATCAAAAATAGCTTCATTGATGAGATGGCATCATGAAGGACGTACGAAAGATGGAATGTTGAGATATCCAGCAGATAGTTTAGCTGGTAAGTATTTAATGCTAGGCATTCTAATTTTATCTCTGATATTCATAATGTTTGGTTGGGTTTAGCTTCAGATGGCTTCAATCCTTTCTGTACTCTAAATTCTACATATAGCACTTGGCCAGTTATTTTGATACCATACATTTTACCACTATGGTTGTGCATGAAACAATCCTCACTTTTATTGTCAATGATTATTCCAGGTGATAAGGATCCAGGAAATGATATTGATATTTTTCTACAACCTTTAATAGAGAAATTGAAACAGTTGTGGGAAGGTGTCGATGTAGTTGATGCTTCCAATGGTGAAACATTTAAACTACGGGCAGCTTTGTTATGGACTATTAATGATATTTCCAGCATATGCCAATTTATCTAGCTAGAGTACAAAAGGACGTGTTGCATACCCTTGTTGTGCAGATTCGACACATTCAAATTGATTATAACATGGAAAAAAATTCTGTTATATGGGGTATCATCAATGGTTAGAACCAAATCATCCATTTTATTTCAGCAATATTTATTTGATAGAACCATAGATAAATGATTCCATCAGTTACATATACAGTAAATTCTCAAAGTCTACTAAAAAAGAGAAAGGGATGATCAAGATGGATTGGCAGAAGAAATGACTACTGATACTATGGATGCACATGTATTTGAAGATCTTGATAATTTTTTTGAAAATAAAAATGAGGAAGATGTACAGATAACATTTAAAAATCAGCCCAGCAAATATTATGGAAGAAAAGAAGTATCTTCTTTGACTTACCTTATTGGAAACATAATCTGATTCGGCATAATCTTGATGTCATGCACATAAAGAAGAATGTATGTGATAATATGCTTGGAACATTATTGAATCTTGATGAAAAGATCAAAGATAATATGAAGGCCCGAATGGATTTACAAGAATTGGATATCCGACATGATCTTCATCCCAAAATACTTGCTAATGATAGAATTTATTTGCCTCCTGCATCTTATATTATGTCTGCTTAAGAAACAGATAATTTTTTGACAGTATTGAAAAATATTAAAGTACTTGATGGATATGCATCTAACATTTCAAGGTGTGTGCATCTTAAAAACTGAAAAATTTCTAATCTCAAAAGTCATGATGGTCATATATTGATGCAAGATATTTTCCAATAACTTCAAGATCATCAGTGCCTAAATAAGTTCTTACAGTTATAATTCGGTTATCATCATTCTTTAAGTCATAATGTTTAAAGGTTATTGATCTTGGAGAGCTTGATCAGTTGGAGTCAGATATTGCGGTTACACTTTGTAAGATGGAGAAGATTTTTCTATCTGGATTTTTTACTATTATGGTACATCTACTCATTCACTTAGCTTCAGAAGTTAGGCTTGGTGGACCAGTATACTATAGATGGATGTATCCTATTGAAAGATATTATTGTCAATTTTTAATCTCTAGATAATTTTAATAAAAGTAGCGTTATGATGATATATAAATAATTTTTTTAAATATTGTAGGTATCTTGTGCGATTAAAAGATTATGTATGAAACCGAGTCTATCTAAAGGACTCTATTACAGAAGGATATATTACTGAAGAGTGTCTGACATTTTGTTCAAGATATCTTCAAGGTATAGATACTGTGTTTAACAGACCTCAATGACATAGTGATTTTGTAGCAAATATAGAGTTGTATAAGTTTTAAACTGCAGGAAGAGTAATGGAAAAAGGTGAAAGTATTGTATTGGACCATAAATCAATTGCACAAGCACACCGTTATGTATTACTTCATAGTGAAATAATATCTGACTATCGAATGTTAGCATATTTAATGTATTTCAATGGTTTTAAATATTATATATTATTGAAGAAATTATATTAATAAATATAAAGTTTATGCAGTAAATTTTTAATATCTTAGCGACAAGCTAATCATAGCACTCGACCTCATCCAAGGATTGAGCAGCGATGGTTAGTCAAGTTTTTTCCTACATGGCTTTCAAAATAGATTTGACATATATTAAAGAATATATGGATAGATTTATCATCAAATAACTTGTTAACATTTCTTATTATTTTTTAGGTAACAATAATGATGGAGAGCAATTATTCAGATAAATTAATAGCCCTGGCTCGAGGATCGAACAAAATTGTTACCATATATAATGGTTTCATAATCAATGGTTTTAAATTTCATACTAAAGATCACGAGAAATTTATAAAAATGCAGAATAACGGTGTTATGGTAGAAGCTGATGGAAAGACTATTATGATATACTTAAAGATATATACAAGTTAGATATATATAGAATCTTTAAAGTCATATTATTTAGATGGATTAGGTAGATATAAATTCATCAAGGGGTTTAAAAAAAGATGCAAATGGATTTACACTTGTAAGTTTTACGAGGTTGATACATACTGGTGTCTTACTGAAGGATGATCCATTTATCTTTTCTTCTCAAACTCGTCAAGTATTCTTCATATAAGAGTAAAGGACAAAGATTGGGATATTGTTATTAAGACAAAACCTCGGGAATTATATGACATGGAAAGACAACTGGAAAGACAACCGGAAGATGAAGATGATGATACTTATACGCATTTCATGCCATTCAATTTTGTACCAATTGATGACATACATGCTACAATATCCTTGGTTAGGATAAAATTTGAAGAAAACGCTAATGCTTGATTCTTATTGGTATTAAATTTTATAATGTTTGCAATTTATAGTAATTATTATGTTAAATTACTATTTATCTTTTCTAATTCTATCTTTGATGTAAATGATAGGTGACACTATACCTCATGGGCGATGATTTCTTGGGGTGCAGTTCCAGCACTCATGGACAAAGGCCGGCAGTTCTTCTTCGGCACAGTAGGCTGAGGCCAGTACTTCAGCACAGCAGGCTGAGGCTAGTAATTCAACACAGTAGGCCGAGACCAGTACTTCAGCACGGGATGTTCATGCCAGTCATTCCTCTCCTTCGACACACCATACTACTGCAGGTCCATCATCCTCGAGGCATCAAGCAGATGATGAGCTACACATTCAGGATAATTTATTCCAATATCCTTGGTTAGATAAAATTTGATTACATTTTTTACTATAGCTTACTTTTATCTATTTCAATGCAGATGGATCTGGGAGGGTTAGACGTTGGCGCGGGCCTACAGTAATATGGGATGTGTGGCATATGCCCAAGGGTGAGAGGATATTGATCGAGTGCAATGCGCTGGGGCAGCTAATTAAAAAGACCGCCAGCTTATTGAGTTCTTTTTTGGGGACAATTGCACGGAGGCATCAGCTTTGTCCACTTAGTTATACAAAGTGGAATGACATGCTTCCGATATATAAAGTATAGATTCTATGAGTTGTACAAGTAAAAAGTTTGTATTGCTTTATTTGTTATCTTGCATAGTTCAAATATTATGTTTTGTTTTATATTATTATTAATTATTTTGTTTGTAGGATAAGTTTGTACTTCCTCCTTCCTCTCATGATTTTGTACTAAAGTCTCTCAACCGAAAATGGAAAGAATATAAAGCACAATTAAAAATGAAGTACAAGTGTGAGGCCCAACCCGTTTGCGTCCGTTTGCCATGCAAATTTGGGCTGAAGTTAGCAACTGGATTGCCAACTTCAATTCGAATACAAATGGCACCAAACTTTGAAACGATTGGCGGAGACTGCGGAGAAGCCGGTCGATGCGCGGGGAAGGATAGGGCTCTTCCTTAGGGTTTAAAGGCTCCTTGCATGCCTCTGCTCCAACCGGATCCTTCTTCCTCCGGTGGATTGCAAGAGATCGATGTCGATCTCATCGGAAACCCCTTCTGGTGCCCCTGCCCATTTCGAAGGCCATTTTCCTGTGGTGGTTGCCGTGACCCGAAGTCGACCTCGCCAGTAAGTCCTCCTTCCCTGTTTTCTCTTGGACATGGTTCGTGTAGGGGTGATCGACGGGGAGGGAGGAGTCTGTCCCGTTCTTTTATTTTCCTTCTATAGGATTTTAAAAAAATGGGCCGGGCGATTGTTGATCGTCGCCTATTTTCCCTTTTTTTTCCGGTTGCCTTCTCGATAGACAATTGCGATGATCATCGCCGATTTATCCAATCAGCATTTGTCATGGAGTTTTTGTTAGCCCTGTTGACAGAGGGGCCAGCTCTGTTAAAAATGGGGATATATTTTGTGCTCTCCCGCAGGTGGACGAATAGCCATCGAAGGGACCGTCGGTCCCTTCCCTCCCTTCCAGCGATCCTTCCTGGTGGTCGATCGAGAGGATCGCCATCGATCCTCCTTGGTTTTTCTTGAAGAGTTGCTCATTTGGGCACTGTTGCCTGGGCTCTGTTGGGCTGGGCCTATTTCCGAGATAGACCAGCCCAGTAAAAGAATAGTTATGAAAGTAATAAATTAATATATTTATATATAAATAAAAATAATAATAAGTAGAGGAAAGGAGGGGGGAAAGAGGAAAAGATTTGTTGGATGAGGATGTCCCAGGAAACTTAGTTTCTATTTAATTTCTTTTCAATTTATGATTCAAGATCATTGTTGTCCTTGGAAGATCAAATCTAGTGGTGGATGCTCTTCAGTAAGTTATCTTGATCTCTAATATTATATGCCAATATATATATTTATAAAATAGTAAATATATATATTATATCTGCATTTGATTGCATTGGGTTGCATGCATCGTGTTGGTGTGGGTGCATTGTGTTGGTGTTGGTGCATTGTGTTGGTGTGGATGCATTGTATCAGTATGGATGCTCTCTAGTCCGACTATGATCACACGAAGACCTAGTCTTCTTTTGGGCCTCCAACGGAGCTATCGCTGGTACATGACCGTTGAGCGGTATGTGACACAAGAGCTAGTTGCCTTATTTTAGCCATGCATGGCCGGTACATGCAGAGGATGCATGTTTCTCGTATAATACTCATAGCTAATTTTCTTTTTGGGCCTCCAGCGGGGCTATCGCTGGCACATGACTGTTGAGCGGTATGTGACACATGATCTAATCTCTTTCGGGACGAGCCACAGGACAATCGTGGCCATAGTCAGAGGGACTAGGAGAGTAGAGTAAATGGTTGGCCATCCATAGTCGTGACGTGCCTGTGTCGGTTGCATTTAAGTGTACACATTTGCATAGTGTTACTGGTATATTATTTTGAGATGGTTATCTTGTATGTATGAGTTGTATATGTTACTAGTTGTTATTGACATATTTGTATATGTATATTGGAGGTGATGATAACTTACTGAGCCTGTATAGCTCATCCCCTGTTTTTCTATGTTTTGTTATAGATCCGAAAAATCAAGTGGGCTTTGGGACCAGTTAGTGAGGAGCTAGGATTTAGGTATTGATCTCTGAGTTTATATTATATTTGTATTAACCTTTATGAAAACTTTAGAAATAATAAATAATTAGTGAAATTTATCTCTTACCACTATTTGGATGTTGAATTGAAGGTTAGACCTGGCATGACCTCTAGGGTGATACCTAGGGTTGTGCGGCTGGTCGCGTAGCCAATCCAGGTACTGGATTCGGGGCATGACAGAGTGGTATCAGAGCAAAGGTTTAAGATCAGATCACCTAGTTAGTGAGAGTGGGGTAGAATTAGGGTTTTGATTGAATATTCCAGAATAATTATCGATACTGAGAAATTATTTAATTCCCTTTGTGAGGTATATGTTATAGATTTAAGGGGTTTGCTAAGTATTGAAGGCTTGCACGAACAAAATGTTGGATTAAAACTCCCTAGCTTAATTTTTGGAAGGTTATTATCGAGACTAGATAATGGATATATGGAGCTATATTTTGAGTTATGTTATGGATTTGATTTACTTTGGAGAATCTAATTTTGATATAATTAAAGACTGTGATATAGGTGATTAGAAATTAATAATATGGTTATTAAGGCATGATTGAATAATGTCGAAGGTTGGGTTATGATTACTTGAGACCGACATAAGTAGTTAGGATATTATTGAGTGATATTAAAATTTAGATTCTGATCACTGTGGATTATGATTTAAGAGATATTTAAACTTAGTATTATGATCAGTTAGGATGTGATAAAGTTGCAAAAATAGATTTGAAGCTTGGATTTCTAATCCTTAGGTATAGCGTATAAGGTTAATATATGATTAGTGCAAAAGAAGAATATGATTTTTGTAGAGAGATTGATCTTGGATGAGTATAAAAAGGTTGAATGGATTATACTATTTGATCATGATAAGTATATTATGGATATTGAAGAGCTGGATAAGATGTGTCATTATCTCTGATATATGAATTCGATCGAGATTCAAAAGTGTTAACATGGAAGCATAGTGTGTTATGTTATGCTGAAAATGTATATTCAGTTATTAATTAAATGATATCGATAAAGATTATGATAGCTTGCGAGATTTGTTAATTACTGGATTATAAATTTTGGGAACTATTGTAAGATGTTTATGATGTAGGTTATGAAAAAGTTTAATGATAATAAGAAGGAGAGTTTTTGATGAATCTGTATGGAGATTATTATTGAAAATATATAATGAAAAATGTGTTTGGAATAATGTATAATTTATAAATTAGTAGGTTAAATGATATAATATGGACATAGCATATCTTGGTGACTTATGTTAGCAGTTTTGTATTAGATTATTTGATTTTATATATAGGTGGGAGATTCGTGGATCATGGGTTAAATTGATGTGATATGCTCGAGGCCTAGTAGGGACAAGAATATTTAATATTTTGATCTCGATATTTGAAGGTTGGATTCTGTTGTAAAGTGGTATCGTCGTCTAAAAATTTAATGAAATTAGAGGATTTGAAAATTTATATTAGAGTGCGCAGCAGAAGAGTGGTGGAATAAAAATATTAGGATTAAAGTGTATTAAGATGTATGAATAGGAGCTCTTATTGGGATTACTGAATTTGTACTTGTGAGTATTGGATCATATATATTTGAGTTTTGGAAGACTTAGATTTTTAAATTTCAAAATTAAAATTTTTTTTTTTAGGAGGGGAGAATGCGAGGCCCAATCCGTTCACGTCCATTTGCCATGCGGATTTGGGCTGAAGTCGGCAACTAGATTACCGACTTCAATTCAAATATAAATGGCACTGGACTTTGGAATGATCGGCGGAGACTATGGAGAAGCCGGTTGATGCGTGGGGGAGGATATGGCTCTTCCTTAGGGTTTAAAGGCTCCTCGCATGCCTCTGCTCCAACCGGATCCTTCTTCCTCTAGTGGATTGCCAGAGATCGACGTCGATCTCGTCGAAAACCCCTTTTGGTGCCCCTGCCCATTTCGAAGGCCATTTTCCTCCGATGGCCACAGTGACCTGAAGTCGACCTCGCCGGTAAGTCCTCCTTCCCTGTTTCATCTTGGACATGGCTCATGTAAGGGTAATCGATGGGGAGGGAGGAGTCCGTCCCATTCTTAAATTTTCCTTCTCTGGGATTTTAAAAAAAATGGGCCGGGTGATTGTTGATCGCCGCCGGTTTCTCCTTTTCTTTCGGTCGTCTTCTCGATGGATGATTATGATGATCGCCGCCGATCTATCCTATCGGCATTCATCGTGGAGTTTTTGTTGGCCCTATTGATAGAGGAGCTGGCTCTGTTAACAGGGGGATATATTTTGTGCTCCCAGTAGGTGGTCGGACATTCGTTGAAGGGACCGCCGGTCCCTTCCCTCCCTTTTGGTGATCCTTCTTGGCGGTCGATCGAAAGGATCGCTGCCAATCCTCCTTGGTTTTTCTTGAAGAGTTGCTTGTTTGGGCACTGTTGCCCGGGCTCTGTTGGGCTGGGCCTATTTCCGGGATGGACTGGCCTAGTAAAAGAATAGTTATGAAAGTAATAAAATAATATATTTATATATAAATAAAAATAATAACAAGTAGAGGAAAGGACGGGGGAAAGATGAAAAGATTTATTGGATGAGGATGTCCCAGGAAATTAGTTTCTATTTAATTTCTTTTCAATTTGTGATTCAGGATCGTTGTAGTCCTTGGAAGATCAAGTCTAGTGCTAGATTACATGTTATTGGTGGATGCTCTTTGGTAAGTTATCTTGACCTCTGATATTGTATGCCAATATATATATTTATAAAATAATAAATATATGTAATATATCTGCATTTGATTGCATTAGGTTGCGTGCATCGTGTTGGTATGGGTGCATTGTATTGGTGTTGGTGCATTATGTTGGTGTGGATGCATTGTGTCGGTGTAGATGCTCTCTAGTCCGACTATGATCATATAAAGACCTAGTCTTCTTTTAGGCCTCCAGCGGGGCTATCGCTGGTACATGACCGTTGAGCGATATGTGACACAGGAGCTAGTTACCTTATTTTAGCCATGCATGGCAGGCATATTCAGAGGATGCATGTTTCTCGTGTGATACTCGGAGCTAGTTTTCCTTTTGGGCCTCTAGCGGGGCTATCGCTGGCACATGACTATTGAGCGGTATGTGACACAGGATCTAGTCTCTTTCGGGGGGAGCCACGAGCCGATCATGGCCATAGTCAGAGGGACTAGGAAAGTAAAGTAAATGGTTGGCCATCCATAGTCGTGTCGTGTCTGTGTCGGTTGCATTTAAGTGTACACATTTGCATAGTATTGCTGGTATATTATTTTGAGATGGTTATCTTGTATGTATGAGTTGTATATGTTACTGGTTGTTATTGACATATTTGTATATATATATTATTAATGATGATAACATACGGAGCCTGTATAGCTCATCCCGTGTTTTCCTATGTTTTTGTTGCAGATCCAGAAAATCAAGCGAGCTTTGAAACCAATCAGTGAGAAGCTAGGGTTTAGGTGTTGATCTCTGAGTTTATGTTATATTTGTATTAACCTTTAAAAAAACTTTAGAAATAATAAATAATTAGTGAAATTTGTTCCTTACCATTATTTGGATTTTGAATTGAAGGTTAGGCCTGACATGATCTCTAGGGTAATACCTAGGGTTGTGCAGCAGGTCGCATAGCCGATCCAGGTACTGGATTTGGGGCGTGACAACAAGTTACCGAGTATGACAGATGAGCAAGTAG
The DNA here is from genome assembly GCA_021397845.1 of Areca catechu. Classification (NCBI taxonomy): domain Eukaryota; kingdom Viridiplantae; phylum Streptophyta; class Magnoliopsida; order Arecales; family Arecaceae; genus Areca; species Areca catechu. Next base: position 127,400,826 of record CM038052.1, on the reverse strand, counting down.
TTGGTGCTTGTCCTCCTAATGTACCCCCTTATCAATGGGTGAAGTTGGTTCATTATTGATTTTCTGAGAGGGGACAGGTATCTTCTAATTTATTTGAAGCAAGTTTATTAAAAAATTTAGTTTATATGGTATATTATATATATATACATTGCTTTCTGGATATAAGAAGTTATCTTTTTGATTTTGCAAACATATTCTGATATTGGTCGAGCTGCACGAGCAGCTCGGTCTGTTCCCTACACATCGGGATCCAAGATTATGCACGAGTCAGACAAGAGTTCGTAAGTTTCTTAAACTATATGCTTATATTTCAATATTAAAGTATTTATGCATTTTACTGAAACTAATATTATATATCATGGAAAATGTATCACGGTACATGTATATGTGTCACGGGACATGTATGTATATCACAGACAATGTATCGCGATACATATAAGTATCACGGATGATGTAACATGATACATATATGTATCGCGGATGATGTATCACGGACGATGTATCGTGATACATATAAGCATCGCGGATGATGTATCGCGATACATATATGTACCGCGGACGATGTATCGCGATACATATATGTATCGCGGACGATGTATCGCGATACATATATGTACCGCGGACGATGTATCGCGATACATATATGTACCGCGGACGATGTATCGCGATACATATATATATCTTGATACTTAAATAATTTTTAAATTAGTTTGAATTATTTGCTTAAAATTATATTGTTTCTTGTAGGTCGATGAGCATGGGAGAGAACCCGGTCAGGTGGAGTTTTACCGGATGACTCATACTCATCGTGACGGTACTTTTGTTAGAGATGAGTCGAGGGATATATGTGTAAGTTGTTATTACAATTTAATTCATCCAACAATTTAAATTTAATTTTGTTAGTCTTTAAGACCTAACTATTTTTTCTAAATTAACGCAGGAAAGAGCTACAACTCTTATTGCCAAGCGTATTGATGATTCTCCAGTATCTATGCAAAGTAGTCGCATCGAGGTCGAGGTATTTACAGAGTTGATGGATCCGGGCGCTATAGTCGAGTGAGGGGCTATGGAGTTAGAGTCACCCCCACTCAATTATCTGCAGTCAGTAAACATCACGTGAGGCTGCAGATAGTATTCAGGATGCATGTGTTCGTAGACTCGAGGAGGAGATAGAGGAGATGGACGGAGCCATGCCACTGATGTAGGGAGATTCGACGGAGTTGTGCCGAGGTAGAGGAGATACAACAGAGAGCCATCGCCGATAAAGCAGCGATGGATAGCATAAGAAAGCACTTTGAGCGGCTTATATCTGTCATACAGATGTTTGTTCCACATTAGGTACATATATATGACTTTAAATATATATTTTTATATTAAATCAATAATTTATATAATATATTGTCATTAATAGTTTCATAAATTAAATGTTAAATATTTTTTATATAGACTTCTGGAGTATCAGATCTACACGGACCGGATGACGATCTACCTCCTACAGATCATTGACCTCGACTCTTTGTATTTTCATGTATTTTTTAATTTTGATAAACAGGAATATGTGTAACAAACTAATATTAGATTGTAATGCATATATATTTCGATTTATGTTGGATGTGTGATGAATGCATGGAATGAAATTAAAATATTTATTATTTATGTACAGGTTTTAAAAAATTATACAAATTTTAAATTTTAAATTAAATATTTATTTCTTTTTCCAAGAAATGGAATTCTCGATGCTTTAAAGCATTGGGAATAACTTTATACCAGGGTTATTCCCGATGCTTTAAAGCATCGGGATCGGGAATAAACTTATTCCTGATGGTTTTAAAAAGCATCAGGAATAAAGTTATTCCCAACACTTTAAAGCATCGAAAATAACCTCGATATAAAGTTATTCCTGATGCTTTAAAACGTCGGGAAAACTCCCGATGCTTTTATGACACTTTCCAAAAGCATCAGGAAAAACTATCTCCATTCTTAATTTTGCGATGCTTTTTGAGGCATCAGAAGGATTTTTAGCAATGCTTTAAAGCATCGGAAAAGGTCTATTTTAGCATCGGGAATAACCAGAATGGTTGTAATGTTAGTCCATTGTCCTTTCCTCATAATAGGATGCACCTCAGCATGCATCACGAGAACCCTCGCCTTCTTATTTTATGTTTTACTTTATATTATCGCACTAAAACTAAATAATGGCAACAAATATCAAGGTGAACGAGGACCTATGTAGCCCAAATATTATGCTAAGGTTGTGTTTGATGGATCACAAGAAAATTCTAAATAATAATATGGATTACGTATAAGATAGATTAACATGAAATAGATTATCCGTAATGCTAATTACTATATGGTTGTGTTTGATAGACGGTAATCTATTCAGATTACCAATAATTTTAAATTGAGCTCACCAGATAACCAGGTTTGGTATTTTATTAAAATGGTAATCTATCTTGTAGTGGTAATCTAGATTACCTCTCATATGGCAATCTAGATACCTCAGGAAGAGGTGGCTATCTAGATTACCAGAGATATGGTAATCTGGTACTTTTTTTACAAAATTGCCCATGTCCTTTTGGATGATTTGGTGAGAACGAAACTAAGGAAAAAGGCTTTTTCCCTTTCCATCTTCATTGTCTTCTCAAACGCTCGCCGCCCCACCTCCACCTCACTGTCGACCCCTCCTCCTCCTCCTCCTCCTCCCAAGCGTTGACGGTGTGGATGGGGTTGAGGCCCGGGACCTCAAACAAGTGCATCTCGAGAACTAGATGGAGTTCATCTGAACATGCTATGGCACCACGCGGTACTTGCGGCTCTACTTCAACTCCATGGCCGGTTATACGAGCAAGGTCTAGGGAAGCCCGGTGCGCGTCACCCAGCTAGCCACTAACTTGATAGTTGACCGCATCGATGGTGTCGCTAATTGGGTGGAGCTGCTCTAGCGATGGGCATCTGGCCAGAAGGTGGTGACTCTATCAGACTACATGGAGGTGCTGGGTGATGTGACAGACGAGGCACGGAGGATGGTCACTGAGCTAGCGAGGCTGGAGAAGGTGGTAGGGCTGGAGGTGGCATGGCTAGTGTCGAACGCCCAGACATGGATAAGCACCGCCCTGACAAATGAGGAGACCTACACTGACGGCTTCAAGAGTGTGAGCCCTGCCATGTCAAGGCCAAGGTCTGCTGCCAGGTTCCCAAGGTCAAGCACTTCACAAGCAATGCCCTCGCTGATGCAGGATGATAACATGAAGAACATCATCATAAAAGAAAAGCTATTTTGGATGAGTAACAATTCAGATCTATATGGCTTATTCTTCACGAGGAGTAAAGAACATGTTGTGATTGACTACAAGAAGAGTAAAGAGCACTATCTCGTAGACTGAACTCACCCAAATGATATAGAAAGAGGATCTAAGGGTTGAGAAACCACTTACAATTAGGACTAGTGCCTTCTTCAACAAGTCAGACCTAAGATTAGGGGGTTTTGTATCATGCAATGATCTCTTCTCTATAGCTGGATCTCTCAGTACTCGAGAGGTTGGTGCCTGGATGAGGAGGCATTACTCTAGCAGATTTGTCAGCTTTCAGGTCTGGGGTTCCAAGACAAGGATGACCTCTTCTGCGGATCGAGATACCCAGGGGATCCTACAAGCAATAGAGTTAGAGACCTATTGGAGCAGAGAATCAAGTGGAAAGGAAACTTCGAGTAGAGAGGGGTAGGGAATGGCGATGGAAGATAGATCTTGGCATGGATGAGGCTTGGTGTGGAAGAGTCTTGGTGAGGAGGAAGCTTGTCGCCTGGAGACTTGAAGGAGGAACGCTTGATAGCTAGGGCTTGGAGGAGGAACTCTTGGTAGCCAGGGCTTGGAAGAGAGATAAGGGTTTGGAACTTAGAGAACTAAGTTGGTTTGGACCTCACACCCTCTTCCTCATGGAGCATCAATGCGAATAGCATAGGAAGTTAAAAAAAACTCTTTCATTCATCAAGATTCATATCTTGCAAGAGGAGAGGGGGGTACTTATTAATCACCTAAGACCCCTTTTAAAATTTGAATACATGCATAAAACAAGGAGAGAAAAAGGGGAGCACCTTTCATGTTTGGGCGATCAAGGACTTCGAAGTGGGGTGCCTTTTACCTTCCATGCTTGATGGGGGACCCGAAACCCATCCGAGCTTTCTTTTTCTTTTTTTAGATTTTTTTATTTTTTAGTTTAAAAATACTTATCTCAATTATTCCTCTTATTCCCATTATCCTGACCTTATCCCGATGTTATTCCCAACTTATTCCAGATCTATTCCTATCTTCTTCAACCTCCAGGAAATCACAGAGAGTTCATTTTTTGATTTTTTTTGCCTCACCGGTCCCCGATCCACCGTGCCCGACCCCGGCCGCCCCTGCCGGACCGCCGCCGATGCTCGCTGGCCCCCGCCCTCGCCGGAGAAGCCGCCACCGCCGCCCACGCCCGTGGGAAGACGAACGGACGCGAGAGGCGTCTGTCCACCCACCTGCGGCCGTGCCGCCCTGCGCCGCCACCGACCTGCTGCCCGTTGCCATTCTCGCCGCACGCTGGCCCCCGCTTGACCGCTGGTGGGGTCCGCCGCCACCCACGCCCGTGGGAAGACGAACGGATATGGGAGGCGTCCGTCCGTCCCGTGCGTCCATGTGACGCCGTCGCCGTGCCACCGTGCCACCCCGCCACTGCAGCCCCGCCGGCACGCCGCCGTGCCACCCAACCGCCGCCCGCTGGGCCGACCGCCGGAGATCCCCCCTGTGGCTCGGTGAAGAGAAGCTTTGGCACGCTTCTCAAAGCACCCCAAGGAAAGCTGTTCTGCACGATTTCTGCAGCTGCATGATTTTCAGAGTAGCACGATCTTCAGGGCCGCATGATTTCCAAAGCATAGGGAGATTTCAAAATTCAAATAACAAGAATTTATTTGGTATTTTTTCATGATTGTAATATGGGTTTAAAATGGAAATTTGGGATTTGGATTTTAAATTTGAATTCAAATCATTTTGAATTTGAATTCAAATTTATGGAGGATTTCAAGAAATTTTATTTTTGAATTTCAAAAGAGATATGGGCATCTATAAATATCTATACTCCTCTTGTAATAAACTAGTTGATGAAAATGAATTTTTGAGAGTGTTTTTTCACTTATGTGTGGTTATGGGTTGAGGCCCATTTGCCTTCATATTTCGGGACGTCGAGGGGTGTGAGGCCCCAACTTGCCTACGTCCTTCGGGACGTCGAGGGGTGTGAGGCCCCAGTTATCCCCATTCTTTTCTCCCATCTTCATGTCTCTCCCTGTTTCCCCTCGTGACCTTGAGATTCATCCTATCACCTCCAAGTATCGAGGAGGGCGTAATGCCTTAGAGGTGAGAGGTCTCTTCGTTAGGATGAGTCCCAAGGTCCATGAGTTCCAATCCCCTATCTCCCATCCCCGTCCTTCCTTCGCCACCTCCGCCAAGAAAATGGAAAATCAAAAGAGTCTGGCTATTTTAGGACTTTCGGGGTCGTCCTATCCTAGTCTTGGGAGGCTTCTTAGCCCTCCCACGATCCTTGGTTTGCTTTAGATTTTTTTTTCCATTTCCGAATAACCCCAGGTTTCTTCGTGTCCACCATCACCACATCAATGCTTAGTCAAAGATTTTCATGTGGGGTGCCTCTTTTGAAATTTAAAAAGCTTCCAAGTTGGTGAGAGAGGAAGAAGGTGGGGTGCCCATGGAAATAAAGAGAGAGGTGGGGGTGCCACTTTGTTTCTTCCTTTGCTTGGGGTGGCTTGAGTGGGGACCAGTAGAGGTGGCACATGACGTCTTCCTTCTTTACTTCAGTGGGGACCAATGGAGGTGGTGCATGAAATCTTTGTTTAAGTGGGGACCAGTGGCTCTCCTCTTGGACTTGACTCAAATGAAAGAAAATAAAATTACAGGACTCAAGATGAAAACAAATGGGGCTCAATTGACTTAACTCTATATAAGACTATAGGACTCAAAAATTGATGGACTCAAATGCTTAGGCAATACCTAATGAGCTCTGAATTGGGTGCAGCCTCTTTCTGACCCTTGTGCCCTCACCAATTCTCCCGGGATGGGAGGAACTCGACCCTGTCGAGTAAGGGTCAGTCTGACTCTGGTACTGCTCTAATAGGACCAGGTTGATGCGTTGCAGATCCTCTCGAGTGATCCACGAGTTCTCAGATTCTGGTTGACCTTGCCAACGAACCAAATAATACAGGTAGCCTCTGTTCCTAGTAGTAACAACCTGGTCATCCAGAATATGCTCAATCCGTTCTTGTCACTCAGGTAAATTGATTGGTGGATACTCGGGTGAAGGTTCTCTCTCAAGAATTGGGTTAGGTCCAAATGGCTCACTAGGTATCATTGATGGCTCCCTATACTCAACTAGATCTGAAATGTTGAAGGTTGGGCTAATGCCAAATTTAGGTGGTAACTCAAGCACATAGGCATTAGGTCCAACTTTTTTTATCACTTTGAAAGGTCTAGCTCCACAGGCATGTAGCTTTTTCATGGTTCTTGGGAAACAGTTCAGGTCTAAGCCTAATCATCATGTAGTCTCCCTCAGCAAACTTTTTAATTTATTTTCGAGAATTAGCCATAAGCATTTAAGTTTCATTGCTTAGATACAAATTTCTAATATGTTGTGCATATGACTCGTACCAATACCTAATAAATTATAGGTTCGACTATGCATTCCTATCGAAAGAAATTTATTAAATCTTTAACTACAATTTTGTGCTTGACCCTTGGTTGGTGGGTGACATGCAGATGAAAATTTTACATGGACTCTAATAAATGCCATAAGGTCTTTCGAAAATATGTAGCAAATCTAACGGGCTCCAAGGATTTATGCAACCTGTTAACCTCAACAAAGTGCAATCGAGTGATTTTAGAAGCATTGAAAGCCTTAGGATATGATAGGAAATAAGAAGAGGATTCGTGGAATAATCCTTGATTAATGGGGATGACCTTAAGGTTTAGGCATTGATTTATCTCTACAGGCGATAAAAGGCCCACTTTGTGGAAGGATGAGTCAGCAATTTCAGGAAAGAGATCTTTAACCGGGACTAAAGGAGTGAATTCTCCCTGAGGGTACTAAATTGAAGAAACCATATCCTCACTAATTTTCTCTTGTTCTTGAATTTTAGGGCTAGGCACTATAATTTGATTCTCTTCTAATATTTCCTCAAGTAAAGCCCTAGTAGTAGCAGTGTTATACTCCTCATAGTTCTTTTCTTCTAGTTATCCTATAGCTTCAGTCTGAGTATTTCCTGGTCAACAAATTCTAGGTCTACCATATATATATCTTCTTCAAGGTCATCCTTGTGAATAAATATGATAGTAAGGATGGGTCGGCTAAGGGGAACTTGACTAGTACTTGGTTTATATCCAGGGGTACTAATCTTATTGGATTTGGTTGATGGGTTATGGGTCTCCTCTGCTCATAGGACATGGGTAGGTACCTTTCCTTAAGTTTGATCTTCATGGCTCTCCATGTGTCTATGGGCATGTCTCTTCTCTGACGACAAATGCGCTCAATATTTCCTAATATAATCTCACTTGGCAGACTAATCTAAGTTTGGCGAATTTAAACTTCCTATCTTCTGACATCTCATACCATTCAAAGTATTGATCCATGTCGCCTTCCTAATCAGTGTATACCTTAGGGTCTAAACTTCCATCAAAGGTAGGTGCCTTTAAGCGAATGCTCCTAATAGCTCTTTCCATCCTGGTCCACAAAATCATGGTATAGTCATCTCTGGTTACGTTCCAAGGTAGGTTCATGGTATTGGGCTCTTCTAGGATTGAGGGGCATTAGCAGAGGTGATTCAGGTTCAGCATGGGTCACATGGGTCTCTTCTAGGATCCTGATACGCTTTTCCATTCGATCAAACTTATTATTTAGTTGGACAAACTGTTCAGTCATGGTCCTTAAGAGTGTTTCAAGATTTGGGTCCATGGTGACACTTGGTTGGGTTTGAGAATGTTGGTATAGGTTTCCTGATCTAGTGGTCATGCAGCATAGAGACTCGTTCTAGGGGTTTCTAGACCTAGAAGCTCAATGTAGAATGAATTGACTGAGTACAATCAAGTCTACAATTAACCTTTTAACTGGCTAGGTAAGAGGTGGGAGTGTGGGAGCTCTTCCTGCTCTTGCAGGGTCCTAATAAAAATCACAGATTTGCTTAAGGCATTTGTCGTTGGACCCCTAGCCTTAGACACCAATTTCCAGGAGTAAGTGAAGAATTGAGTTACACTAGTCTCAACACGCTACTTTGAACTTGACCATTGGTGTCCCTAGTTTTGCTTTAGGTTACTAAATTTTAATTAGGACTTAGGATCGATGCAAATGAGGGTGGTTGTTTGTGGGACCAAGAAAAGGTGATGAAATCCTTCCTTATCTTGGATAGAATGCCCTTAGATATATTATATGGAATGCAAAGGCAAAGTATCATCATGAAATTAAAATATCTAAGCAATTTAGTTTTGTGATGTGCTAGAAAACTTTGCGGTGTTCAATATGCTAAAAAAAGATCATGCAATTCCGGTTGTAGCTCATTACTTCCATGGGTCATGATAGTATACTTTCGTATACCGGCTCAAGAGGCGTGAAACCTTAGACCAAAGAATGAAAATGATGCAATAGTTTTTGAAATTTCAGATCTGAAATCTATGAAGGAGATGTTAGACCTGGTTTGAAACTAGCAAATATTGATGTAGGATGATAAATTAAACTAAGATCTGAATAATTATTGAATCAATTTTTAGATATGTGACCTAATATGCAGAAATTTCAACATATGCAAAAATTTCAGCACTTATCCATGCATGTCCTAATCTACCATGCTTTGATACCAAACTGATGTGGGATGATTACATGAAGAACATCAGCATAAAAGAAAAGCTATTTCGGATGAGCAACAATTTAGATATATATGGCTTATTCTTCCCGAGAAGGAGTAAAGAACATGTTGGGATTGACTACAAGAAGAGTAAAGAGCACTATCCCGCAGACTGAACTCACCCAAATGATAAAGAAAGGGGATCTAAGGGTTGAGAAACCACTTACGATTAGGACTAGTACCTTCTTCAACAAGTTAGACCTAAGATTAGGGGGGTTTGTATCATGCAATAATCTCTTCTCCGTAGCTGGATCTCTCAGCACTCAAGGGGTGGCACCTAGATGAGGAGGCTTACTCTAGTGGATTCGTCAGCTTTCAGGTCTGGGATTCCAAGGCAAGGATGACCTCCTCTATGGATCAAGATATCCAGGGGATCCTATGAGCAACAGAGTTAGAGACCTATCGGAGCAGAGAATTGGAATGGAAACTTTGAGTAGAGAGGGGTAGGAAATGGCAATGGAAGATGAATCTTGGCATGGATGAGGCTTGGCATGGAAGAGTCTTGGTGAGGAGGAAGCTTGTCACTTGAGACTTGAAGGAGGAACGCTTGATGGCTAGGACTTGGAGGAGGAACTCTTAGTGGCTAGGGCTTGGAAGAGAGATTAGGGTTTGGAACTTAGAGAACTAAGTTGGTTTGGGCCTCACACTGATGAGGGACGAACTCTAAACTGATGCATGACAGGAAAGAATGAACATAAAGAAAAAACATATTAAAGAAAGCAATATTTTTTGATTTTTAATGATTTTGTTTCCAAAAGAAAGCAAGACTGGTTAGGATTTTCATGTAACAGTTAGAGTTCTACCCACATACTAGAAACTATTAAAAAAATAAAGAAAAAAAGATCCTAGGATTAAGAAATCCTATTAGGAACATGTTCAACCTCAAAAAATCAGACAAAGAGAGAAGGGATTGGATTTTAAATATCGAGCAATGATTCCTTATTGTTGAAGAAGGGATCGCTCTTCTCAGATCAGCGCCTTGATGACGAAGCAGCTTTCTTGCAGATCCACCGGCTTTCTATTAGATGACTTCGAGGGCAAGGAAGGCTTCATCCATGGGTTGCTTTTCCTGAGATATCCTACAAATGTTAAGGGTTAGGGCTTATGGTGGTAGAAAAAATATAGAATTGAAGATTGGAAGAGAGAGAAAGCAGAAAGAATGCCAGGGCTGATTGGCGGCCTGAAGGGGATGAAGATGCCTGGATCTTTGATGAGGCGACTAGGGTTTGATTAAATGAAGAGAGGAGGGGGTGGCTAGGGTTTGTAAGAGTGCTGGGGTTTGAAAGATAACTAGGCCTCACACCCACTCCATCACGGAGGTTGATGTTCTTAAAGAACAAAGGCAAATATAAAAGAAAACTCAAATTTTCATTCATAAGACTTATTCATTACAAGGAGGAGGGGGTGGGTATTTATAGATTCACCCAAGTTCCTAGACTTCCTAATAGACTGGGATTACATAACTTGAGGGCCAAGAAAACTCTCTTGGGCTTGGACTGCTTGACTCCTCTTGGGCTTGGAAACTTGACTCCATATTGGGCTTAGAAGCAATTCCCTGTTGGATTAGGAGGGCGCCAATGCAGATGGGCTTGGACTGGGGGGGCGCCAATCTTGAAATGGGCTTGGACTGGGGCACCACATATGAGAGGGTCTGGGGTGCTAGATGCTTGTGGACCTGGGGTGCCTTCTCTTGAAGCTTGGGGTGCCACTCCTTCAGAGCTTGGGTGGTATGAGTGGAGTCCAGATGCTTGGCTGGGTGACTTGAGTGGGAGTCCAATGGCTCTCCTCTTGAACATGACTTGAATGAAAGCCCAAAAATTACAGGACTCATATGACTCAACTAGAACTCAAAGGACTTAGTTGATACTAGACTAAAATAAAACAAATGGACTCAAGAGACAAGACTCAAATATTGGACTTAATTTATTACAGGACTCAATCTTCATTACAAGACTCGATGTCTTTAGACTCAATAAAAATGAGACTGACTTTCCAATACATGACTCAGAGATCTTCATGGAACCCTGGAATCCTGGCCTAATACTGATGTCTCCATCAATTCTCCTAGGATGGGAGGAAACTCGACCCTGTCGAGTAAAGATTAATCGGCTCTGGTGGGTCTGGGTTGAGATGTTGCAGATCCTCTCGAGTGATCCATGAAATCTCAAATTTTGGTCGACCTTGCCAACAAACCAAGTGGGTTGGTAGCCTTTGATCCGGGTACTAGTGGCTTGGTCGTCTAGAATACACTCAATCATTTTCCTTACCTAGGTAATTGATTTGTGGACACTCTGGGATGGATTCGCTCATAAAAAAAAGGATCAGGTCCAAAGGCTCACTGGGTATCATTACCAGCTCCTATACTCAACTAAGTATGAGATATTGAAGGTTGAGCTTAATGCCTAATTAGGTGGTAACTTGAGCATTAGATCCAACTTTCTTTATCACTTTGAAGGGTCCAGCACTACGGGTATGCAATCTAATCTTTACATGATCTCCCTAGCAAACTCTTGGACTCTTTCGGGAATTAACTAGGTTTTTATAAAACATTGCTCACATTAATCTTATGATTAATTTCTTATGCAGATCTCTACATGCAGGTCAAACGACTCAGACTAACATCTCATGCAAGCTCATACCAACATGCAGGCAAATGACTCATACCAATACCTAATGAACTACGGACTCGACTAAACCCTGAACTACAACTGGGTTTGACCCTTGGTCAAGTGGGTGATAGGCAGATGAGAATGGTGCATGAACTCCTACTAAATACCATAGGATTTTCCAGAAGTAATTGGCAAATCTAACATGCTTAAAGGATGTATGCAACTTGTTAACCTCTATAAAATGCAATCTAATGGTTCTAGAAACTTCGGAAGCCTCCGAAAAGGGTAGAAAATAAGAAGTGGATTCGGGGATAGTCTGGTAGGGTAGGAAATAAGACAGGGGTTCGGGGATGACTATGTAGGGTAGGAGGTAATAAGATGTTTCAGGGAATAGTCCTAGACTAATGGAGTGGACCTTACGGTATGGGCATCGATCTACAGGCAACAAAAGATCTACTGTATGGAAGGATGAGTTGGTGATTTCAGGAAAGAGATCTTCAATGGAAACTACAGGAAGGGATTCATCTTGAGAGTACTAAATGATAGAAATCATGTCCTCAATAAATTCCTCAGGTTCTTGAATTTTAGGACTAGACTCTATAATTTGGTTCTTCGCTAGTGCCTCCTCAGATAAAGTTCTAGGAGCAGTATCAGGATTCTCTTTCTCTAATTGTTCTTCCAATGCAGCTTCAATTTGGATATCTACCTGGTCCACTAATTCTAGGTTAGCCATAAGTGTTTCCACTTCTCCTTCATATTTATCTATTAGGTTTGCTCCAGCTTCATACACTTCTTCTTCAATGTTATCCTTATGAACACTGGGATAGCAGGGATGGGTTGACTAAGAGGAAGTGGACTAATACTGGACTCATATTTTGGGATACTATTCCTAATGGGTTCAGGTTGACTAAGGGGAAGTGGACTAATACTGGACTCATATTTAGGGATACTATTCCTAATGGGTTTAGGTCGACAAAGGGGAAGTGGACTAAAACTGGGCTCATAACTAGGGGTACTAATCCTATGGGGTTCGAGTTGACTAAGGATTATGGGTCCCTTGGGCTCATAGGATATGGGCTCAAATTTATGGGTTATGGGTCTCTTGGGCTCATAGGACATGGGCTCAGATCTATGGATTATGGGTCTCCTGGGCTCAAAGGACATGGATAGGGATTGATGGGCTATATATCCACTGGGCTCATAAGACATGGGTAGGGATCGATGGGCTATGGGTCCACTAGGCTCATAGGACATGGATAGGGATTGATGGGCTATGGGTCCACTGGGCTCATAAGACATGGGTAAGTACCTTTCCTTAAGTTTGCTCTTCATAGCTCTCCAAGTAGCTATGGATATTTCTCTTCTTTGTCTAATCATTCTTTCAACCTTATCCCATTAGATTCTAGCCTGGAGAATTAACTTGAGTTTGGCAAACTTAAACTTCCTTTCTTCTGACATTAGTTCCCTCTCAAAATACTGATCCATACCTTCTTCCCAATCAAGATTGTTAACGCTAAGATCATCGTGGCCTGTAGCTGTAGATGGCCCCGGACCGCGCCCCTCGTCGCCTCGGATCCTGCTCAGACACCCGGACCTACAAAACAAGGTTAGAGACCCGGGTCGGTAATCCTGGTGAGGGCACTCCGATGCTCAAGTCAGTAACGACCTAGAAAAATAGATCCTCCCGGTCGAGCCCCATGGGTGACTCCATGCTAGGAGAGACGTAATGAACTAGAAGAGTGTAGTGGAGTTGAACACGGAGTAGGAGAGGTGCCGGCTGAGGAGAGTTGGAGCTGAAATGGCCGTGTCTATCAAGACCTTTCCCGCGGTCTCGGTAGCCTGTAATCCTCAAGCTAGTTTTTTGCTCTCCTGTGTGCCTGGCCTCTCTTCTCCTTGCTCCACCGTGTTTTTCTTGATTGCTTACTGTTGGTGTGGGCCAGCTCACACCCTCTTAGTTCATCCGGATGGGGGGTCTGGGCCCACGGAATGTGGTGCCACTGTTAAGGAGGCTGGTGCCACGTCAACATCCCTGGGTGGTGCTTGCGGTGCTCGTCCCCAAGCAAGAGCCGCTCAATGATAATACGCTGGGTTGTGCTGTGGTGCTTAGTAGGAAGTCGAATCGTGCACCCCCGGGGTTACTGCGCTACCTACTTTATGAAGATAAACCGCCACTTCTAAACAGGGAGCTTCTTTTGGATAGTTGGTTGGGGCATCAATCCTAGATTTAGTATCAAGCCGAGGTCCTGGGTTCGAATCCCCGCAAACAGAACTCTCGAGGGGTTTTTCACTGGGGGATTGTTGGGTGGGCCAGCTCATACCCTACTGGTTCTTCTAGATGGGGGGTTTGGGCCCACGGAATGTGGGTGCCATTGTTAAGGTGAGGTTGGTGCCATGTCAACGTCCCATGGGTGGTGCTGCGGTGCTCGTTCCAAGCGGGAGCCAGCTTGATGATAGTACGTTGGGTTGGTACTGCGGTGCTCGATGGGGAGGTCGACTCATGCGCCCCGGGGTTACTGCGCTGCCTACTTTAAGAAAGATAAACCGCCACTTCTAAACAGGGAGATTCCTTTTAGATAGTTGGTTGGGGCGTCGATCCTAGACTTACCTTCTTTCTGGAACCATGGAAAGTTCTTTTAAGCTACTGGGGGACTGCCAAGTACTTGCCTTAGGATCCCTGCATTGTTTGCTGGCGCATGCGACGTTGCCTGGTGCTGTGTGAGGGATGCCTTTCCCCATTTATGGAAGGAAACGGTACCACATGTGCTGACATTCCTTCTGGTCGCTCTAATTCTGGAAACAAGACAGGGCCTCGATCTGCGGGCCGCCACCTCCTGGATTCCGATCTGCTGGTTGACTTCCTCTTTTGAGGGGTGTAGATGGTTGGTGAGGAATGCAGGGCCTCGATCGGGGGTCTCTTTCCATTTTGGTGTAAGTAACAGTTGAAACCGCTATCGCGGGCCAGCGGCATCCTCTCATAGTCCTCGAGCGCTGGGCCACTGTCCTGGGAGAGTGGTGACCTCCTTTAGTAGCAGACCTTCTCATCCTAGGTGGAGCTGATCTAGAGAGGCAGAGCTTGACTTCGGCCTTGGCATCTCGACTAGAAGGGAGTGCGGCCGGATGAAGGAGGGCAGAGCTCGACTTCGACCTTGGCGTCTCGACCCGAAGGGAATGCGGTCGGGCGAAAAAGGGTGGAGATTGACTTCGGCCTCGGTGTCTCGACCTGAAGGGAGCGTGGCCAGGCGAAGAAGGGCGGAGCTCGAATTCGGCCTCGGCATCTCGACCTGAAGGGAGCACGGCCGGGCAAAAGAGTCCGGGCAGAGGCATCCCACGTGGCAGCTTCATCCGCCGTGTTGCTCAATGGAATCTAACATGGGATACACGTCAGCGATCCTGCCACATCATTTGCCCCCACTCTCGAGTCCCGTTGGCACGTGGCACTCGGGGCGAAGGGAGTTAATGCGGCACTAACATGGAAAGGCAAAATCTGGTTCAATAATGGCCACGATTGGCGGTGCTTCATAAGACGATTTTTTCAAGCCAATACGGGGAAGACACGTAGCCATGTCCGAGCAATACTTATTGCTGCCACGAGATTCGGAGTGGCCATGACTGAAACGAGGCACTTCCTTCGCCGATTGCTGACACGTGGTGTAGATCCATTGATGGGGGTGCAGCAATGGTACGATCAGGCATCTGGTCATCTCGAAAAGAAAGGCAGTCTTTCCTAAAATACTTCTTTTAAACTTCGCATGCCCGCCATTGTACCAGCACCCTTCTTCTTCTCCGGTTGCCCTCATTCTCCACAGTTAACCAGGTTCGTCCCTTTCTCCTTCTTTTGGCTAGGCAGAGCTTCCTTATAGGGACCAAACCCCCCCGGACCTCATTTGCCTTTGCTTCCTACTTCTTCTTCTTCATTCCTCTTCATCTTCTTCTTTACTATGTCCCGCTTCGGTCCAGGTTTTCTCCCCATGACCAACCAGAGTGAGGGCGGTCCCTCCCGGTCGAGGTCGCCTTCCTCCTCTGATGAGGAAAAGGAAGTGGCATGCTTTGAGTTCAGTAAAAGGCCTACACCCCGAGGGATAGTGATTAGGGAGCCTTCAGCCAATCTTCCACCTCCTCCTCCTCAACCCGAACCAATCTCCGAACTTGCTCGGTCGACAAGTCCAGGTGGCGTCGCCTCGACGATCTCTACCGAGGAACTAGTGACTATCTGGGAGACCTATGGTGTCCCAGACTCTATCCAGCTTTCGATTCCTCTACCGGGAGAGCGGGTCACTTCCAGTGGCCCACGTCGAATTGCCCTCTATAAGGAGACACTCGTGGGGGGCTTCGATTTCCTTTCCACCCCTTTTTCCTTTCGATTTTGAGCCACTACCGCTTGTCCCTGCTTAACTTGTCCCCAACGTTGTAAGGACAATCTTTTGCTTTGTAGTCCTCTGCCATTTTCACGAGATTGTTGCCCGTTTTTTCTTATTCAGGGCCTTTTTCATCCTGAAATGCCACCCTTCCGAGGAGGGGTGGTGGTCCATCTCATCCCGGTCGAAAGGCCTGAAATTTGAGCTCCCCTATTCCATCAAAGGGTGAAAGAGTATGTACTTTTTTGCCTCGGTAGAGGGGGTTGACTAGGCTTGGAGCGACCTGGATTAGATCCCAAATCGGAACTCTACGTTGAATCAGTTAATCAAAAAATCTACGACCAGCTTCGTGCTGACCAAGTCCCAGCCCTCGAGGTTTTGTTTTCAAAGCAGAATCTGTTTGAGGCTGGGGTCAGCCTAATTCAATAGTTGGGTGAGTTCGGCTCGTGCATCACCTCCTCATGCTTACTCCTTGGTTCTCCGGGCTCAGAACTAACATTTCCTTTTATGCAGGTATGAAGTTCTCCCTAGATGATCTTCTCTCATTCTCCCAAAAGAGGGGTGCGCCAGAGGGGGCCGGCGAGTCTCCTTCGAAGAGGGCTCATGTGGAGGGCAATGCGGGGCTGCTCCCGCTGCACTAGCCGAGCCAGCAGGAGAGTGGCATCGCCCGATCCTAAGCTAGACAAGAGGGCTGCAGAGCCTGCTCCTGAGCCGAGTAGGACCACCATGCTTAGTCTCGAGGTGCCGAGGCAAGTCGGTCTGCCCCCAGTCCAGGAGCCCGAGGTGGTGGTCCGGGCTAGATCCATCGTGGCCGCTGTTGCGGTGATGTCTCCTCCTCCGGTGGTCATCGAGATCGAGGAGGAGGAGCAGCAGGTGGTCGAGCCGGCAGAAGTGGCACGGCCCTAAGTGGAGCCGAGCTCCCAGCACACCCCAGACACTCCCCCAGAAGGAGGGACAAATGATCCTGCATCGACGGTAGGCAGGAAGGAGCGGGACTACTATAGGGTTCCCTTCAAGCTGGCACTGAACATCTCCCTTGTTCGGGATCAGAAGCTTGCCGAGCGTATGATGGACTTTACATCCAATCATGCGACCGACGAGAGAAAGTGGGGAAGCTCCTCTGTGACGCCATCGGTAGCACCTTCTCTCAGCTCTACTCGGTGAGTGTTTCCTCAATTTGCTTTGCCTTGCTCTTCTCGGCTTATCTTGGAGACTGACATTTTTCCTGGTGCAGCTCGGTGCCGAGCTCCTCCTTATCAGAGATTATTGCTGAACCTGGGCCAAGAGGGATAAGCTGCAGGGAGCATAGCTTGAATCCATGAAGGAGGAGGTAAAGCGGAGAACTAGTGATGCCTGGAAGTCCTCTATGAAGGTCAAGGAACTCCGCGATGAGAATGTCAAGGCCGAAAGGCAGATTAAGGAGCTCAAAGAGTCCCTAGATTAAGGAACCCCGCCATTAGAGGCCACCAAAGACGGGGTTCCACCACCGGAGGTTCCAGAAGATGCTGCCCCAACCAAACACTGTCACGGGAAGGGGACGGTCGAGTAGGGTAGGGTCCTTGTAGTTTTCTCCTTTCCTTTCCTGATATGGGCTGCCCGGCCTGTAGGGGCCCGGAGACATTTGTAAAAAGTTTTAGCAAATATCAATAAAACTTCTTTTTGATCATCCAAATCTATGTTCTCTTTTTTTTCTTTTTTTTTTTATTATTATTGAGGCCCGAACATGTGATGAAGTCAAAGAGAAGTCCTTCAACTTGTTGAGTTGTCTCCACTTTGTGTGCAAAGTGGACGAATGCTTCTGAATACTTTGTTTGATAAGACCCTTTCGGTCTCACCAGGATCAGCTCCAGGCATGCCAGGGAGCTGGACTCCAAGATTCGATGCTGGGCTGTCCGGTCTCTGGTGCCCGGGAGCTAGGCTTCGAGCTTCAGTACCGAGAGCTGGGCTCCAGGCTTTGGTGTTGGAGAGCGTGGGATCCGGGCTTAAGTGTCAGAGAATTGGGCTCCAATCTTCAATGCCGGAGAGCTGTGCTCTGGGCTTGAGTACCGGAGAGCTGGGCTCTCCAAGCTTTGGTGTCGGAGGTCATGGGATCCAGGCTTGAGTGCCGGAGAGCTGGGCTCTCCGGGCTTTGGTGCCAGAGGTTATGGGATCCGGGCTTGAGTGCCGAGAGTTGGGCTCTCCAGGCTTTGGTGTTGAAGGTCGTGGGATCCGGGCTTGAGTACCGGAGAGCCAAGCTCTCCGAGCTTTGGTGCCGGAGGTTGAGGGATCCGGGCTTGAGTGCCAGAGAGCTAGGCTCTCCGGGCTTTGGTGCTAGAGGTCATGGGATCCGGGCTTGAGTGCCTGAGAGCCGAGCTCTGGGCTTGAGTGCCGGAGAGCTGGGCTCCAGGCTTTGGTGCTGGAGAGCTGGGCTCTGGGCTTCGGTGCTAGAGAGCTAGGCTCCATGTGTGATGCTGGAGAGCTAGGCCCCGGGCTTCGATGCTAGAGAGCTGGGCTCTGGGCTTCGATGCCGGAGAGCTAGGCTCCAGGCTTTGATGCCGGAGAGCTTGGCTCTGGGCTTCGACACCGGAAAGCTGGACTCCAAGCGCTGGTGCCGGAGAGCTAGACTTTGGGCTTTAGTGCTGGAGAGCTGGACTCCGAGCTTGAGTGTGCCAGACCTTGGGCCAGGCGGTGATATCCTTGCAAGGCAAAAGAAGGTTGCACAAAAGAGGATCTTTATTATTATTAGGAAGAGGCGATACATTACTGATAATATTTTTTCAAGTTGTAGGCATTCCATGTGCACAGGAATCTGGCTCCATCCAGGTCTGCTATGTTGACCCCTAGAATGATTTTGATGATCACAAAACATTGGAGCATGTATTTGATACTAATTCTTTCAATTACTTGAGAAGTTTTTGCAGGAAATTGGTTACCTTTAGTTTAAATTGGTTTTCAAATTGAAGGAGATGTAATTCAATTATGTATGTACTCTAATGAACTTTAACTTGTAAAAGCCCTAACTTTGTCAATCTTGTAATCTTGTAAAATGGGCTAAAATATTGTAAAATTGAGAGTATGTAGATTAGCTCTTATTTGATTCAAGTGTTAAAGAGTTTTGGAGAAGCTCGAAGCATCAATTGAAGACTTGGTAAGAGATGACTTATGGATCAAGAGCCGACTCCTTGTGGCACGGCATGGAGAAAATTTCAGTGTTTCAGCATCAAGAGCTGACTCCTATCCCAAGAGCCGACTCATGGAAGAATACTTTTTTCTGAAGCCTGAGATCTCGAGCTGACTTATACCCAAGAGCCAACTCGTCCAGAGTTATGAATTTTGATGGATTGAGAACTCGAGCCGACTATGCCCTGAAGAGCCGACTCTGGATATTTGTCATTTTGAATTAACTGAAGGCAAGAGCCGACTCCAATCTGAAGAGCCGATTCTTACAAAAATTTATTTTGGGCTGTCTAAGACTTCGAGCCAACTCATGGACCTCGAGCCGACTCGAATAGCCATTTTCTGCACTCCAATGGCTAGCTGCTGAAAGTGATTTTTGAATTCCATTTCATCTCCAACAGCTCTTTCACGAATTTCTAGGTCCTGCAACGGCCACATCTCATGAAAACTATAAAAGGGATTGTTTTTTAGGAATTAAAGAATAATTAGAGCATTATTATTGATTTGTCTTGAGATATTGAAGAGCCTTCAAGTCAGTCACCTACCTACTTCAAGAGCTTTCAAGTTAGGATTCAAAGCTTCACCAACTCCACTTCTTCATTGAATCCACTCATTGAAGAAGCAAAGAAGCAGCTTGAAGAGCATTAAAGAGCATTCAAAGCAAGGCTTCGTTTTGATCTACATCGGCAACACTTAAACAAACTCGGTTTGTTGTAGTTGCTTGCTTATTTTCTCTTTATCCTTGTTTTCTCTCTAAGAACAGCAAGGGGATGTATCTTAAGAGAGGGTTGAAGGTTTTTTAGGTGAGCCTTGTAGAAACCTAAGTTGGGTTCTTGGTGATCCTGGTATAAAACCAAGTGTTAAGGTTTCTTTGGTGATCCCGTCTAAAACCAAAGGGAGTTTGGATTTCTTTGGTGATCTTGGTAAAACCAAAGTGTATAGGTTTGGATTGTGAGCCTGGTAAAACAATCCAACTGTATTTCGGTTGGGAGATATAGTGAAAATCCCAAGTGGTGCTTGGATAGTGGACGTAGGAGCCGGTTGCTCTGAACCACTCTAAATCTCTTTGTGTTTGTGCTTGTGCTCTTATTGTCTTATTGTTTTTATTTAATTACTTTCACATTGCATATTGTACCACAACACTAAAAGAATTTGAAAGTGCATATAATTGTGAAAAGTTTTTAATCCCAATTCACCCCTCTCTTGGGAAGCCACCTGGGCAACATGCTTGATAATAGGCTCCATGAGAGAGGGCCTCGATCACCTTATAAGGGCCTTTCCAGTTGGGTAAGAGCTTGCCACACTCTCGAGGTTGAGACGCTTCGGCTCGGTGCAAAACGAGGTCGTCATGGTGGAAGACCTTCGACTTTACCTGCGCATTATAGTACCAGGCCACACGCTGCCGGTAAGCCACCATCCGGAGTCGGGCCTTGTCCCTGGTTTCCTCAAGGAGGTCCATGTTGAGAAGAAGGTGCGTCGAATTCTCTGCTTCGCTGTACTGCTATGTTCACAGTGTGGGCACACCAAGTTCGATTGGAATAATGGCTTCTAAGCTGAAAGTAAGGTCGAAGGGCATTTCATCCGTTGCCATCCTGAGCATTGTGTGATAGGCCCAGAGAACACTAGGAAGTTCTTCTGTCCACCTATCCTTGGCTTGGTCTAGCCTAATTTTGAGCCCTTGGAGAATGGTCCGGTTGGTCACCTCGACTCCTCCATTGGTTTGGGGATGGGCCATCGAGGTGAAACGATGTTAGATGATGAGCTCGGTACAAAACTCTTCAAACTCCCGGTTGTCGATCTGTTATCCATTATCAGTAATAATACTGTGGGGAAGCCCAAAGCGGCAGATGATCGACTTCCAGAAGAACTGGTGGACCTTGGCTTCCGTGATCCGCGTTAGTGGCTTTGCTTCTACACACTTGGTGAAGTAGTCAATAGCCACTATCAAAAACTTCCATTATCTAGATGCAGAGGGAAATGGACCAAGGATGTCCATTCCCCACTGAGCGATGGCCATGGGGTGGAGAGCTGGGAGAGCGGCGCTGCTGGTTGACGCTGTATATGGGCGTGGCACTGGCACCAGTCACACCTCTTCACGAAGTCAGCGGTGTCCTCCCTCATGGTCTCCCAGTAGTATCCTTGTCGGAAGTTCTTGTATGCAAGAGTCCTCCCTCCGACATGGTTTCCATAAAGGCCTTCGTGTATCTCTTGGAGCACGAAGGTTGCCTCTGAAGGTCTCGGGCAATTCAGAAGCGGATAGGAGTAAGATCGGCGGTAGAGTTGTCCTTCCATGAGGACAAATCACGAGGCCTTTTCTTGATAAGGCTGGTCTCTACTCGGTCTTTTGGCAGGGTGCCATCGATGATGTACCTGATATACTTATCCATCCAGCTCGGCTCCAGGATGACTTGCTACACCTCTACGGGAGCTTCGTTGCTTGGATTTTCAAGGTACTCGATGTGAGTGCACCCTAGTGATGAGTCCGGCAAGGTTGCAAGTCTTGATAGTGTATCAGCGCGAGCATTCTCACCTCGGGGGATATGAAGATGATGAAGCATCGAAAACCTGTCGTGCTTAAGCGGACTTGCTTAAGGTACTTCATCATCTGGGGATCTCTGGCTTCATACTCTCCGGAGACTTGTCCGGCCACCAGTTGAGAGTCGGTGACAACCTTCATGCTTTGTATGCCCAGCTCGCGGGAGACCATGAGGCCCGCAAGGAGTGCCTCGTACTTCACCTGGTTATTTGTTGCGGCAAACTTGAAGCGGAGTGCGCATTCAGCCACAACCTCATCGCGGTTGTCGAGGATGAGGCCTGCTCCACTCCCGCCCGCGTTGGACGCGCCGTCAACGTGGAGGATCCAAGGCTCCTCCTCGGTTCCAGGCTCCACCTGATGCTCCAAGGTGGTCTGCTCTGGCTCCTTGACGAGTCCTGCATACTCGGCAAGGAAGTCGGCGAGCACCTAGGCCTTCTGAGATGACCTTGGCCGGTACGCGATGTCGAACTCGCTGAGCTTGAGCACCCACTTGGCCAAGCATCTGGATGTGTCAAGGTGGCTGAGCGTGTCCTCAGGGGCTGGTCCATCAGTACCACGATCGGATGTTCTTAGAAATATAGCCTAAGACGCTGAGCAGACATGATAAGAGCAAAAATGAGTTTTTTGGATTGGATGTACATGATCTCAGCATCCTGGAGGATCTTGTTAGCGTAGTACACCAGCTTTTGGGACCCATCCTGATCCGTACGGACGAGATGAAACTGACGGCTCCAGGGGTGACCGCTAGGTACAGCAGGAGCTCCTCTCTTATCTCCGGCCTGGAGAGCAGTGGTGGTGATGCTAGGAAGTCTTTAAGCTCCTCGAAGGCCACATTGCACTCCTTCGTTCAGGTGAAGTCATTCATCTTACACAGCACCTTGAAGAAAGGAAGGCATCGATCTACCGATCTCGAGATGAACCAGCTCAGTGCGGTGATCCGACCCGTCAGTCGTTGCACCTGCTTTTTTGAGGTCGGATGCTCCATGTCGATGATTGCTTGGACCTTCTCTGGGTTTGTCTCAATCCCTCTTTGGGTCACCATGAAGCCAAAGAATTTTCCTGTCGCTACACTGAAAGCACACTTTGCCGAGTTCAGCTTCATATTGTGTTCTTGGGTCTTGGAGGTTGTGGAAGGCTTCCATAAGGTCGGCGACATGGTCTGACCTCGGCCTGCTCATAACGAGCATGTCATCTGGTTCGGGCACCAGACTCAGAAGAAGACTTCAGAGCTCCATCTGGATCTCTAATTAACCTTGCCCGAAGAATTAGGGTTTTTGGTTTGTAATAAGAGTTGACTAGATCAACTCAATTTAGCTTGAGTCTACATTACCTGCGTTTTATTTTGTTGAGTCATGTTGACTCAGTAGTGGACTAGGGTTTCAACCTGGGATGTTACATTTTCCCCAAGACCAGGCAAGTGGACACCACACTCCCAACCACACTCCCGTCCAGGGGGCGCCATATCCACATCTAGCAGCTTTTGGTCCCCACTCCACAGATGGCAACTTCCCTCTTTCATGCACCAGATAAAGAGAAGTCCACCAAGAGAGCACAAATCAAGGGGGGGCGGCCAAGACTTTCCAAGAAACTCCAAGCAAAGAAGGGAAGAAATTTCTCTTGGAAAGAACATCAAGGGGCGCCCACTACCTGCCAAAATAATCAAGACAAAGATGGGAAGGACCTTGACTTAGGGAGGAAGAAAAGGAGGAGTCCAAAAGAGTTGATCCAGGAAGGAAGAAAATTTTTTTCTTGAAAATCCAAGCAAGGTGGCGCCATCTACCTGCCATTTATAATCCAAATCCTAATTTTTGGTATTTTGGCCGACCATATGTAAGGGATTTGCCCTAATTTGGAGATCCCCTCCTTTAGTCCCATATGGGAAGATGTGAAACCCTCCTCCCCTTGTAATGCCTTATAAATTAAACCCCTCTTTAAGTTTACAACTATCAGATGAATGAAAGAAATTTTTCTTGAGCAAACTTGTGTTTTCTCTTGTCCGCACTTGCTTCCAGGTGTTGAGCTCCGTGAGGGAGTAAATCCGGTTCCCCTGGAACCTTGAGGAGGTGAGAGATCTCCAAAACCCTAAACCCTAGGTTCGCACTCAATTCCCCAAACCCTAGCCGCCATCACCTTCTCTTCCACCAAGCCCTAGTCTTTTCCTCTTCTCACGGCCACCTTCTCCAAGTCCTGGCCGACCACCAGCATCCGACTCTAGTCCAGATACTGCAGGTCTACAGCATTCTAAGAGGAAGTCAGATCGGCCTTCAGGAGAATTTGATTTCAGCAACTTCAGCTTTCAAGTTCTTCACTGGTAAGATCTTTTCTTAAGTTTCTGAATTCCATCATTTGTTCCTCTTCTTTCCAGATCTTGAGTCCAGGAGAAGCCGACCAAACCACGAGACCAGTATTGGAGGATCCATTGCGAAGATAGCCAACTCCGAGGATCCCACAATCTGCTCGAGAGAGTTCTTCCACCAGAATCCTGAGAAGATCACTGTCTGGTGAGTAAACCGTCCCTCCTCTCTATTTCTGTTCTGTTGAAAGTTCAGAGCGAAACCCTAGGTCTGGGAGTTTCTCAACCCCAGCGATCCGTTACTTCTAAACTACTCTGATAATTTGGTTCCTTCTAAAATGTGCTTTCAATCTTTACTTAGTTTCCTTCAACTTAGTTAGCTTTACTTTGAGTCAAAGCCAATTTCTAAAAAAAAAAAAAATGAATTAATCTTAATTTTACTTCCGTATACGCTTCTTTGTTCTTTGTTCTGCATCATTTTTGGTATCAGAGCATCCGTTCTGCATCAATTTTGGTATCAGAGCCCTATCTAGGGTTTCTGTTTCGATTGCCTGTTTAAGTCCCTCTCTTTTTACTTTGTCTGCTCGAAATAGACTCCACAGGACGTCCGGTCCTAGGAACGAAGTGAGGTGCAAATCTCCTCTTCCCATTCCATGGGGTTTCCTAGGGCGTGTAGGGGATCCGTTGGGTTACAACTTCGTAGCAGAAATTGTAAACGGGGAAGTGCTCTGTTTTTAGTCCGTAATTACTCTGTTGCAGGAATTTTTTCTCACTACAGGTAACTCCAAATTGTAATTTTTATTTTGCTGAACCAGTATAATTGAAAATATTTGCATAATTTTCTCATGATTTATTGGTTTCTGTGCAATTTCTGAGAATTAAATTACTGCAACTCTATTTTTGTGTTGTAATTCATTTATTTTTGAGTGTTCACCTCTTAATTCAACTTAAGGGCATTTGAGCATCTAAGATAAGGGGAGGAGTTGATAACCTCTCCTTAGCCCAAACCACCACCCCTTCATTCGAACCCAAGCCTTTAATCTAAAATTGATTAGACCTAATTTGCCCTAGTGGGCTAGGGATATCAACAAGTCGGGTCAAGGCTAGTGTTGAGTCAGTTTGTCTGGTTACTCTGTGTATGCTTTGTACTCAGTGTCTAGAACGGTGGTTCAGGGATTCCATCCTGAAGGGCTTGTGTGCTGGTCCGCCTACCTGGCCAATCTCTGATTGGTGTCTAGGATTGGCATTCAGGAACCTAACACTCCCCTTACACCTGCCTGGCTGAGTCCTGAGTTACTACAGGCTAGCTTGCCATTCTGATTGGGCACCTAGTTTAGGCTCTAGGTTTAGTTAGCCCGTAGTCGTTCAGTTGAGTCTCATTTTGTGTGCTTGATTGCATCATGTCTACCCGGAATGGAGTACCCTACCAACCTGGTCAAGCCCAACCTGATTTAGAGGCCATGGTTAGAGCTCTTACTGAGAGTATGAACAAATTATGTCAGGATATGAATGAGATTTTGCCCAACTTAGGGATCGAGTCCAAGTACTTGAGGAGCCTAGGCATCGGATTGGACTCCTGACCCAGATTTTAATGTGCCTCAACCTCACCCACACCAAGAGCCTAGAAGACCTTTATACCGAGATCCTGAACCTAATCATAGGAGGCCTGACCCAGAGCCTGAGGATAGAGATGATAGGTTCATTCGGAACATCAAGTTAGATGCACCCACTTTTGATGGTAGCCTAAATCCTAAGGTGTATTCTGATTGGGAGGGTGAGATGGACCAGTACTTTGAGTGGTATGCCATGTCTGAGGAGAGGAATTTAAGTTTGCCAAGATGAAATTAATACGTCAAGCTAGGTTATACTGGGGGAACATTGAGCTGACCACTAGAAGACGAAATGTAGAGCCCATAACCACTTGGCAGGGTATGAAAGAAAAACTTAGAGACAAGTACCTACCCATTTCATACCAGCAGAATCTGTTAGACCAATGGCAGACTTTGAAACAAGGGAACCGATCTGTTTCAGACTACATAACCACCTTTGATGAATACCTGATGAGATGTGATGTGAGTGAAGCCCATGAAGTCACTTTGTCTAGATTTAGGGCTGGGCTTAGGGAAGATATTGAGAGAGTTGTTTCTGAGAGAGGTTACTGACCTAGACCAAGCCTATCAGATTGCACTGAACACTGAGAAGTTTCAGAGAGGACCCATGCCATCTAGGGTTAGTGCCCCAATCCCAAGAAATGGACCTAGCCAGGTTACCCCTAGCAAGCCTAATCAGGGTATTCCCCCCCTAGGCCCATGGACAAAGGTAAGGCACCTGACACCCAGAGAACCCCTGGTATCGTCTGTTTTAAGTGTCAGAAGCCCGGTCATATCTCCACCCAGTGCACAGCCATAGCTTGTTTCAAGTGTCATAAGGTAGGTCATGTTTCTAGCCAATGCCCTCGTAGATCCCTATATATAGAAGAGGGAGGAGAAGAGAATTCCGAGCCTAATGAGGAGTTTGAAGAAGAAGTTTATGAGGCCGGAATGAATTTGGTTGATGAGTATGAAGGAGAGGAAGAATCCACTGAATCTGACCACTTAGGGGTTGTGAGATGCATCCTGTCCCAGACTAAAGTTCAAGAAGATTGGCGTAGGACTAACATCCTACATACTTTCCTTAAACTAGGGGATAAGGTTTGTAAAATCATCATAGATAGTGGGAGCTGTGTGAATGCCATTATACTAGCACTATCAAAATGTTAGGCTTAACCCCAGTCCCCCACCCCAACCCTATAAGGTTTCTTGGATAGACTCTACCTCTATACCCATCCAGTCTAGATGTCAGGTCCAAATCCAAATGCAATCCTATCAAGAGAAGATTTGGTGTGATGTCTTGCCCATGGGGGTGAGCAGTATAATTCTTGGAAGACCCTGGTTGTATGATCATGATGCCACCCTCTTAGGAAAATCCAACACCTGTGTCTTTAGTTTCAATGG
The DNA here is from genome assembly GCA_021397845.1 of Areca catechu. Taxonomy (NCBI): domain Eukaryota; kingdom Viridiplantae; phylum Streptophyta; class Magnoliopsida; order Arecales; family Arecaceae; genus Areca; species Areca catechu. Next base: position 127,373,961 of record CM038052.1, on the reverse strand, counting down.
GAAGAAAATCACAATCCATTCAGTCCCTCCTAAGGACAAGGTAGCTAAAGGAACCAGTAAGGTTAGGGAAATGAAGACTGGAGTGAACCTGATTAGTGCCAAGGATCTAGAACAAGAAATTCATAGTGGTTCACCCATTTGGATGTTGATTGCTAAGGAACTTAGGACTCCTACACCCTCAGAGCCTCCTCAGGAAGTTAAACCTTTATTAGAAGAATTTGAGGATGTTTTTCCCGAGGATCTGCCAGACCACCTTCCACCTCTTAGGGATATTCAGCATTCCATAGATTTAGTCCCAGGAGCTACTTTACCCAACTTGCCCCATTATAGGATGAATCCATCGGAGCATAAAGAACTGCAAAAGCAGGTTGGCGAATTATTGAGGAAGGGGTTCATTAGAGAGAGTCTTAGCCCTTGTGCAGTCCCTGCACTTTTAACCCGAATCAGGATGGCACGTGGAGGATGTGTGTTGACAGTCGTGCCATCAATAAATCACAATCAAGTATAGGTCCCCATCCCTAGACTAGATGACATGCTTGATATGATGGCCGGTGCCATGGTTTTTTCTAAAATTGATCTCAAGAGCGGCTATCATCAGGTTAGGATTAGACCAGGGGATGAGTGGAAAACGCCTTCAAAACTAAGGATGGCCTCTTGAATGGGTTGTTATGCCTTTTGGGTTGTCCAATGCCCCTAGTACTTTCATGAGGATTATGACCCAGTACTTAGAGCTTTCATAGGGAAGTTTGTAGTGGTCTATTTTGATGATATCCTGATCTATAGTAAGACCCCTACAGATCACCTAGGCCACCTTAGATAAGTCTGTCAAGTTTTGAGGAATGATAGTCTCTACGGTAATCTCAAAAAGTATGAATTTATGACCAGTAGAATTATCTTCCTTGGATTTGTTGTAACCCCTGACGGTGTGGCCGCCGACCCTGAAAAGATTAGGTCCATAGTAGAATGGCCAGAGCCGACCAGTGTGCATGAAGTCAGAAGTTTCCATGGCTTGGCTACCTTCTATAGGCGATTCATCAAGGGGTTTAGTACCGTAGTTGCTCCTATCACAGACTGCATCAGGAAGGGAGAATTTCAGTGGACCAAAGCAGCCCATAAAGCCTTCCTAGATCTTAAGGATAGGATGACCCAGGCACCCATTTTGAGACTATCGGACTTTTCAAAGGTATTTGAGGTTGCCTGTGATGCTTCAGGAGTAGGTATAGGTGGAGTCCTAAGCCAAGAGAACCATCCCGTAGCATTCTTTAGTGAAAAACTTAATGATGCTAAGCTTAGGTATTCTACCTATGATAAGGAATTTTACGCGGTAGTGCAAGCTTTGCGTTACTGGAGACATTATTTACTACCGCAAGAATTTGTGCTGTTTTCGGACCATGAGGCTCTTAGATTCTTGAATTCTCAGAAGAAGCTTAACCCTAGGCATGCTAAGTGGGTAGAGTATATCCAGTCCTATACTTTTGTTTTGAAGCATAAGGCTGGGTCTGAAAATAAGGTAGCTGATGCCCTTAGTCGTCGATCTTTGTTGTTGAATTCTGTTAGGGCTGAAGTCATAGGGTTTGAGCAAATCAAAGAAGAATATGGGTCGTGTCCGGATTTCAAGACTGTATACCAGGATCTAACTCAAGGACCATCTAGTGAACATAAGGATTATTCCCTTATAGATGGCTTTCTGTTCTTTAAGAATAGGCTTTGCATCCCTAGAACCTCTCTTAGGGAATTCTTGATTTGGGAAACTCATGCTGGAGGTTTAGCTGGCCATTTCGAAAAAGATAAGACCACCCTGGCTATTGAAGATCACTTTTTCTGGCCTAGCTTAAAAAGAGATGTAGCACACATTGTGGCTAGGTGTCGGACCTGCGCTGTTGCCAAACAGCGAAAACAGAACACCGGCCTTTATACCCCACTCCCTGTCCCAGATCGTCCTTGGCAAGATGTGAGCATGGACTTTGTGTTAGGTTTGCCTAAGACCCAGAGGAGGCATGACTCTATCTGTGTTGTAGTAGACCGATTTTCCAAGATGGCCATTTCTTGCCTTGTTCCCAAACTTTGATGCGTCTAAGGTAGCCACCCTGTTCTTTAATGAGATAGTTCGACTCCATGGCCTACCCAAGACCATTGTTTCCGATAGGGATGTTCGGTTCACCAGCTATTTCTGGAAAACCCTTTGGCATAAGTTAGGGACGAAACTTAAGTTTTCAACTGCCTATCATCCCCAGACTGACGGCCAAACGAAGTAGTGAACCGTAGTTTAGGCAATCTGCTAAGGTGTCTTGTTGGTGAAAACATTAGGAACTGGGATTTGTACTTACCTAGAGCTGAATTTGCATATAATGACTCGGTCAATAGGTCTACGGGTAAGAGTCCATTTGAAATTGTGCATGGTTACAAACCCCACACACCTCTTGACCTAGCTCCTTTACCAGTCCACACACGGGTCTCTGAGTCTGCCAAAGTTTTGTACAACATATAAAAGACTTGCATAAAGAAATTCAAGCCAAAATAAATTTAAGTAACGAAACTTATAAGAAATTGGCTGATTCTCAAAGACGAGTCAAAACTTGTGACGAAGGAGACTATGTAATGATTAGGTTAAGGCCTGAACGGTTTCCTCCTGGAACCGTTAGAAAGTTACATGCTAGGGGAGCTGGACCATTTAGAGTGGTAAAGAGAGTAGGATCCAATGCCTATGTGCTCGAGTTGCCTCTAGAACTAGGCATTAGCTCCACTTTCAACATTACAGACCTAGTAGAGTATAGGGAGCCAGCTGTGATTCCCAGTGAGGCTTTTGAACCTAATCCTGCTCTTGAGAGTGAACCTGACCCTGTGTGTCCACCAACATTGGCCTATGAGGAAACAGCAGATTGAAAAGATCCTGGATGATCAGGTTATCTCTACTCGTAATCGAGGATACCAAAGATACCTGGTCCGCTGGCTAGGAAGGCCAGATTCTGATGACTCTTGATCTCCCGAGAAGAGTTACAAGAGCTGGACCCAGACCTCTTGGAGAGATACCAGAGCCAACTTGATCCATACTCGACAGGGTCGAGTTCCTCCCACCCTGGGAGAATTGGTGCGGGCACCAGACTCAGAAGAAGACTTCAGAGCTCCATCTGGATCTCTGATTAACCTTGCTCGAAGAATTAGGGTTTTTGGTTTGTAATAAGAGTTGACTAGATCAACTCAATTTAGCTTGAGTCTACATTACCTGCATTTTATTTTGTTGAGTCATGTGACTCAGTAGTGGACTAGGGTTTCAACCTGGGATGTTACATTTCTCCCAAGACCAGGCAAGTGGGACACCACACTCCAGCCACACTCCCAGTCCAGGGGGCGCCATATCCACATCCAGCAGCTTTTGGTCCTCACTCCACAGATGGCAACTTCCTTCTTTCATGCACCAGATAAAGAGAAGTCCACCAAGAGAGCACAAATCAAGGGGAGCGGCCAAGACTTTCCCAAGAAACTCCAAGCAAAGAAGGGAAGAAATTCTCTTGGAAGAGAACATCAAGGGGCGCCCATACCTGCCAAAATAATCAAGACAAAGATGGGAAGGACCTTGACTTAGGGAGGAAGAAAAGGAGGAGTCCAAAAGAGTTGATCCAGGGAAGGAAGAAATTTTTTTCTTGAAAATCCAAGCAAGGTGGCGCCATCTACCTGCCATTTATAACCCAATCCTAATTTTTGGTATTTTGGCCGACCATATTAAGGGATTTGCCCTAATTTGGAGATCCCCTCTTTAGTCCCACATGGAAAGATGTGAAACCCTCCTCCCTTGTAATGCCTTATAAATTAAACCCCTCTTGTAAGTTTACAACTATCAGATGAATGAAAGAAATCTTTCTTGAGCAAACTTGTGTTTTCTCTTGTCCGCACTTGCTTCCAGGTGTTGAGCTCCGTGAGGGAGTAAATCCGGTTCCCCTGGAACCTTGAGGAGGTGAGAGATCTCCAAAACCCTAAACCCTAGGTTAGCCACTCAATTCCCAAACCCTAGCCGCCATCACCCTTCTCTTTCCACCAAGCCCTAGTCTTTTCCTCTTCTCACGGCCACCTTCTCCAAGTCCTGGCCGACCACCAGCATCCGACTCCAGTCCAGATACTGCAGGTCTACGCAATTCTAAGAGGAAGTCAGATCGGCCTCCAGGAGAATTTGATTTCAGCAACTTCAGCTTTCAAGTTCTTCAACCTGGTAAGATCTTTTCTTGAGTTTCTGAATTCCATCATTTGTTTCTCTTCTTTTCCAGATCTTGAGTCCAGGAGAAGCCGACCAAACCACGAGACCAGTATTGGAGGATCCATTGCGAAGATAGCCAACTCTGAGGATCCCACAATCTGCTCGAGAGAGTTCTTCCACCAGAATCCTGAGAAGATCCCTGTCTGGTGAGTAAACCGTCCCTCCTCTCTATTTCTGTTCTGTTGAAAGTTCAGAATGAAACCCTAGGTCTGGGAGTTCTCAACCCCCAGCGATCCGTTACTTCTGAACTACTCTGATAATTTGGTTCCTTCTAAACTGTACTTTCAATCTTACTTAGTTTCCTTCAACTTAGTTAGCTTTACTTTGTGTCAAAGCCAATTTCTAAAAAAAAAAAAAGAATTAATCTTAATTTTACTTCCGCATACGCTTCTTTGTTCTTTGTTCTGCATCATCATCCATATCACTTGCATGTTTCTGCCAATTTGGTCCTTGAAGATCCGATTGACCAGTTGCTGATACGTGGCACCAGCATTCTTCACACCAAAACAGCATCATTCAAACCGAACAGCATCATTCGATAGCAGTACGTCCCTCGGTCGGTGATGAAGACAGTGTGCTCTTCGTCCTCTGGGTGCATCCAAATATGGTTGTATCTGGAGAATGCATCCATAAAGGAGAGCAAGCATCTCGACCCAAAGGGAGCGTGGCCAGGCGATGGAGGGAGCGTGGCCAGGCGATGGAGGGAGGAGCTTGACTTCGGCCTCGGCATCTCGACCCAAAGGGAGCATGGCCGGGCGAAGGAGTCCTGGCAGAGGTGTCCCACATGGCACCTTCGTCCACTGTGTTGCTCAATGAAATTTGATATGGGTTATACATCAGCGATCCTGCCATATCAAAGATAATCCTCAAGATCGAGATCGCTACGAAAAGTGGGTGCTTCTAATCTAATGTTCCTAATGGCTCTCTCATCTTGGTCTATGAAATCATAATTGAGTCTCCTTACACTAAGATCCCAGATTGGGTCAAGGTATAGGGGTCTCCTAGGATTGGATTCCCATATTGGGTCAGGGTGTGGGGGTCTCCTAGGATTGGGTTCCCAGATTGGGTCAGGGTGTGGGGCTCTCCTAGGGTTCGGAGGTGTGGGATAAAGGGTCTCTAGTTTAGGCTCAGTATGGGTCTTACGGGCTCTTTTTAGGTTTCCTAGATGCTCATCTATTCGATCAAACCTGTTGCTCATTTGGGCATTCAGTTGGGTCAATTGGGCACATTGTTCATTGAAGGTCCTTAGTATGATTTCTATAATGGGCTCCATGGTTAGATTGGGTTGGGTGAGACTACTAGGAAGGTTAAACTCCTAATATAGGGGTCATGCAACAAGTACACAAGAGTTATACGTTCTAGGTTTTTACTAAACCTAGAGTCCAAGTAGAGTGAGTCAACTCAACTTACACCCAACTCAACAATTAATCCTTCCACTTGCTAGGTAAGAGGTGGGATGGTGGAAGGCTCCCCCTACTTATCACAGGGTCCTAATTAAAAACCACCAGTCCGTTTAGGACATTTGTCACTGGATCTCTAGCTTTAGACACCAGCTTCCAGTAATAATTGGAGGATTGAGTGCACTAGTTTTCTCACAAGACTCGAACCTGACCTGTTGGTGTCCCTAAGCTATATTAGGTTGCTACTCGATTTTAATTAGGCTTGGGTTCGAATGCAGGATGGTTGTTTTGGACAAAGAAAAGGTAATGACATCATTTCCTTATCTAACATAGCAAAATTGCCTTTAAGGTGAGTTATGCAAGATGATGCACACACATATGAACCTAAGATGCAACATGAACTAAAAATTAGAAAAAAATTGTGGAGAATATATATATTTTTTTTGTGTTTTATGCAGATGGAAGATTAGTCAGTTTAATTAAGCACAAGAAAATTAAGTTGGAGGGCTTTAATGTAAACTAATTTCAGCACTAGGTTAGTGTTGCAGAAATTTTAGCAAGTTAGTCTTTAGGTTTCATGCAAAAAATTTATGTTTTTCAGATCAAAAAATTACAAAAAAAATATAGAAATAAAGAGGACTAAATATGTGATTAGAAGATGCAAAAATTGATGCAAAACAAAAATAATTTGATGGAAGACAAACCCTAGGTTTAGACCACTAGCATATTTCAGCAAGCAGGCTTTTTTTTGTTAGGGTTTTGTTTTTGCTATTTTTTTGTTTGTTTTCAGATTTGAAAAATTCAACTAAAATTGCAGAAAATAGAGGACTAAACAGAGATCGAATGATGCAAAATTTAGAAAAAAATAGTAAGATTTTGATGGACAAATAGCCCTAGGTTTTGATGCATATGCAGTTTCAGCATGCAGAAATTCTAAACTATGACGCAAGAATATGTCATAATCCTGCTCTAATACCAAAAATTGATGAGGGTCGAACTCTAAAATGATGCATGATAGGAAAGGGATGAACATAAAGAAAAAACATATTACATAGAGTAATATTTCTTTTGATTTTTAATGGTTTTGTTTCTGAAAGAAAGCAAGACTGGTTAGGGTTTTCATGTAACAGTTAGAGTTCTACCCACGTACTAGAAACTATCAAAGAAATAAAGAAATAAAGATTCTAGGATTAAGAAATCCTATTTGGAATATGTTCAACCTCAGAAAAACCAGACAAAGAGAGAAGGGGATTGGGTTTTAAATACCAAGCAATGATTCTTTATTGTTAAAGGGATCGCTCCTCTCAAATCGGTGCTGGACGATGAAGTAGCTTTCCCGCGAATCCGCCGACTTTTTATTAGATGACTTCGAGGGCAAGGAAAGCTTCATCCAAGGATCACTTCTCCTGAGAGATCCTGCAAACGTCAAGGATTAGGGCTTATGGTGGTAGAAAACATATAGAACTAAAGATTGGAAGAGAAGAGAAAGTGGAAGGAACGCCGAGGCTGATTGGCGGGCTGAAGGGGATGAAGACGCCTGGATCTTTAATGGGGCAGCTAGGGTTTGATTAGATGAAGAGAGGAGGGGGTGGCTAGGATTTGTAAGAGTGCTAGGGTTTGAAAGATAACTAGGCCTTACACCCACTCCCTCACGGAGGTCGATGTTCTTAAAAAATAAAGGCAAATATAAAAGAAAACTCAAATTTTTATTCATAAGCCTTATCCGTTACAAGGGGGAGGGGGTGGGTATTTATAGATTCACCCAGGTCCCTGGACTCCCTGATAGACTAGGATTATATAACTTGAGGGCCCAGAAAACTCTCTTAGGCTTGGACTGCTTGACTCCTCTTGGGCAAAACTTGACTCCATATTGGGCTTGGAAGCAATTCCCTATTGGACTGGGAGGGCGCCAATACAAATGGGCTTGGACTCGGGGTGGCGCCAATCATGAAATGGGCATGGACTGGGGCACCACATATGAGAGGGTCTGGGGCACCAAGGCCTAGAGTGGGGCACCACTCATGGATAGGCCTGGGCGCCAATAGGCCTGGGGGGCGCTAGTTGCTTGTGGACCTGGGGCACCTTCTCTTGAAGCTTGGGGTGCCACTCCTTCAGAGCTTGGGTGGCATGAGTGGAGTCCAGATGCTTGGCTGGGTGACTTGAGTAGGGGTCCAATGGCTCTCCTCTTGAACATGACTTGAATGAAAGCCCAAAATTGCATGACTCATATGACTCGATCAGAACTCAAAGGACTTAGTTGATACTAGACTGAAATGAAACAAATGGACTCAAGAGATAGGACTTAACTGATGGACTTAATTTATTACAGGACTCAATCTTCATTACAAGACTCAATATCTCTAGACTCAATAAAATGAGACTGACTTCCCAACACATGACTCAGAGATCTTCATGGAACCCTGGAATCCTGGCCTGATCCTGATGTCCCCATCACACACCCTCTTCCTCATGGAGCGTCAATGTGAATAGCACGGGAAGTAGAAAAAACTCTTTCATTCATCAAGATTCATATCTTATAAGAGGAGAGGGAAGTACTTATTAATCATCCAAGATCCCTTTTGAAATTTGAATACATGCATAAAACAAGGGGAGAAAAAGGGGGAGCACCTTTCATGCTTGGGCGGTCAAGGACTTCCAAGTGGAGCGCCTCTTTCCTTTCATGCTTGGACAAAGATTTCCAAGTGGGGCGCCTCTTTTGAAATTTGAAAAGCTTCCAAGTTGATGGGAGAAGGTGGGGCGCCCATGGAAATAATGAGAGAGGGGGGTGCCACTTTATTTCTTCCTTTGCTTGGGGCGGCTTGAGTGGGGACCAGTGGATGTGGTACATGATGTCTTCCTTCTTTGCTTCAGTAGGGACCAGTGAAAGTGGCGCATGAAATCTTTGTTTAAGTGGGACCAGTGGCTCTCCTCTTGGACTTGACTCAAATAAAAGAAAACAAAATTACAGGACTCAAGATAAAAATAAATGGGCTCAATTGACTTAACTCTATTACAGGACTGACATGGCTTAAAAACTGATGGACTCAAATGCTTAAGCAATCTATAATGAGCTCTGATTTGGATGCAGCCTCTTTCTGATCCTGGTGCCCGCACCACTCGCCCTCGTCAATAACCTCGTCGCCACCCACTAATCGCCTTAAGTTGAATTCGATCTGAATGGATTCTGGTTAATTTGATCAGCTAAGTTAGTTTGTCATTTTCACTTAGCCGAAGGGGTAAACTTTTGGCCTGTTTGTAGCGAGTTACATATTGTGATATTTTATATATGGGTTACGTGTATATATTTATTTATGGTGCTAGAAGGCATAAAAGAGTAGTCATTTGTAATGGTCCTTTATGTAAGGTTCTCCGAGTCCGAGCTCGGGTGACGATCATCGTGCCCCGTGTGATACCGTCGATGCCATGGAGGCCGGAGAAGATGCTTGGAAGATCGGGCCACTCACCCATGCTCCAGGAGGTATTTGTACATGTGGACATAACATGAGCAGAGGATGGCACCCCTAGTAGCCGAGGTGGAGGGGAGGAGGATGGAGTGGAGCATGTCGTCACCATAGAAGAGGTGGTGGCGCCCACAGGGGAGATGCTAGGGGTTGGCTCATTACGGATGTAGGCTCCGTCGGTAAGGCAGCGGGGGATGCGGCCGCATACTATAGGGCAAGGTGTCGGGGGGAGCTCATCGACGGGGGCCTAGTTCTCGGAGAGAACATGGCAGGGGGTTACGATTCATGATTTTTTTCCTTGTCAAACATGTAATAATACATAAATTTTAATAAATTTAACTTAGGGGTATTTTGAGAATTTGATGTTATATTACTATTAATCTGTTTATCATATCAAACATAGTAATCAATTTTACTAATAGATTACTTATGTATACCAAACACAGTATCAGCATTACTAGTAATCTATCCAGTGATAATCTATCTTACAAGCAATCCAAATTACCATTCAGGATTCTTTGGCAATCTACCAAACATAACCTATTTAGTATACACATGTAATCTATTAGTAAGATTGATTACTGTATTTGGTATGACAAACAGATTACCAGTAATGTAACATCAAAATTTTCAAATATTCCTAAATCAAATTTATTAAAATTCATGTATTATTATATGTATGACTTGAAAAAACTTGTATTTATAAATAACAACATTTAATTCTCATGTTTGACTTAAAGAACTGAGTTCATGAAGCATGTGTTCCCGAGATTGTTCAAACCCCTCAACCCCCAAGGTGGAGGAGGAGGAGACGAGGTGGAGGTGTTGGCGGTGCCCGTGGAGGAGGGATCGAAGGCGTCCAGGAGGAGTAAAAGGCTCGATTCCTGCTGCATCGTTGCCCACTCCCACGGACCCGGAGTCCACAGCCGGTAGTCCACCCTCCACTTCCCCAGGCTCTCCGGCAGCGAGCAAGAGGCAAAGGCATTGGCTGCCATGGAGGCTATCTGGGCGAGGACCACAGCCTTGTTGAACTTGCGATCGTAGACTTGGTCGCCGCATGCACAGCCAAAGAGCTATGCTCGGTCGACATCCACAGTAATCTCGTGCCTCGACCGGCATTACTCGGTATGGGACAATGAGTGGGTGGGGCAGCACACCGCGGCGTAGGTGAGACATGCATACAGTCTTGGGCCCATTCCTCCATCGCCGCCTACACCGGCGACAGAGCAGGGGATCTCGTGGGATTTGCTGCGGATTTCTAGGTAACCGAGGGAGTGGATGCAAAGGTAGGGATGGAGGGAGAAGAAGGGTTTAGCGAGGCCATGGGCGTTGGATCAGTAGTCAGCTACGTGGGTGCATGGTGGAGGGACAGAGATTATGGCGGTTGCCAGCAGAGACGGAAGTGGAAAAGGAGGAAGATATGGGCAGCGATGCATCCATTGTTGTAGCGGTCAGTGATGATAGCGAGGGCACCAATGCATGGTTGGTGGATGGATGAGATGAGAAGGAGGAGGGCTCTTTGTTCTCACCAATAATAGAGAAGGACAAGATAATTTTATAAAAAAAATACTAGATTATAATATCTTTGATAATCTGCATAGTCATCTTTTCTCTTGAGATAATCTAGATTACTATATAAAAACGAATCTAGATTATTATTATAAACTATATTACTATTTTAAAAAAATTTAAATATAATTATATGATAAATTTAATTCAAAATTATTAATTATTTAAATAGATTATCTCCTATCAAATATAATTCAAAGGCAACGCGTGTCGCATTGCAGCACGCAGAATTGCTCGCATCAATATGTCGGCTGTCTGGCGGCATATGGCATGGAGTTGTGCTTGGTAATTAAGCTGGGTCGCTGGATTTTTGTCGTGCCATTAAAGTCCCTCCCTGCACCTTGGCGCTGTTTCCTATAAAAACGGACTCCAACTCGCCGTCACCTCTGTTTCCCTGCATGCATATAGAGCGAGTACGAGCGCCGACTAAACTGTCGTGCGAAACGCGACACAGCAGCAACGGAGCGGAGGGGGAGAGTGGGGAAGGGGAAAAAAAATAAAAGAAAAAAAAACTCACTTCTTTTCCTCTTCGGATCTAAAACCGACGCGAGTACGAGCGGGGGGGGGGCGTGGGGGGCGCGCGGAAAAGAAGGGGCGACCGAAACCCTAAACCTAGCACCCCTACCGCCGTCAACCTTCGTCGCACGCGGAGGAGTCTTACGCCGAGGGGACTGCGGTTAGGGTTAGGGATAGGGTTTCTGCGGCGGTGATGGGCTGCTGTCGCGAGTCGCGGCCATGAGCGGCGGCCGATGCCAGCGGCGGATATGACGGGCAGGGGAGCCGTCGCGGGCTGCGGCACCAAGGGGAAGCCCTGCCTCGTCTCCCGGCCGTCGCTGTCGGGGGGGGCGGTGGCCCCAGCGGCCTCGGGGTGGATCCCTTCGCCGAGGCCCGCAAGGCCCTCTCTGACCGGTCCCCATTCGATGCCGAGGAGGCCGGCGCTAGGGTTCCGACGCTCCCCTCCGGGTTGGCCGCCTTTCTCTCGAAGCCGAAGGACAGCTGCAGGAAGCACAAGAAGTCCCATGGGGAGTGCGGGGAGAAGCCCTCGGGGCACGGGCAACCCCATGCGGGCACGAACGTGTGGGACCAGACGGAGGAGTACTTCGGCCGGTCATTGTGGCGGACATCGACATTTTGGTTCCTAAGCTCCCGTTCGGCTCTGCTACACTGGATTCTTGTCTCACCATTCCCTTCTGTCACAATGTTGCAGAAGGTGTGACGAGAGATGATGTCTTGGACGCAGGCGCAGTCGAAGTGAGTCCAAGCTTGGGGACTGGGAAGAAAGTGGGGGAGGAGGAGCAAGGAGAGGAAATGCAGAGGGCAGAACAGGTGGCAGAGGAGCAAGTGTTGAATGTTGACAATTTTGATGCAAGTGGTGATGCATTTTTGGAGAAAGAAGAGGATGACCATTCATCTTTGAATTGGCTTTTGGGTTCAAAGGAACGGTTTGTTCTCACATCAGAGCGGCCCAACAAGAAACGCAGGCTCTTGGGGGGAGATGCTGGCTTGGATCGGCTGATGATACTTCCTCATTTGCAGGCACAAGGTGCTCCTGTTTGCGATTTCTGTTGCTCAGGAGACAGTAGTGTGAAGTCAAATCAGTTGCTTTGTTGCGATACTTGCAAGGTTTGGGTGCACCAGAAATGTTATGGTGTGTGTAAGGTTCCAGAGGGGGTGTGGTTCTGCTCTTGGTGTAAGCATTTGGAGGAAGTGAGAAAGCTATTGAAGAAAGATGCTGATGACCCCTGTTCAAGGCCTTGTTTGCTTTGTCCAAAAGATGGTGGGGCTCTGAAACACTCAGGAAGGGATTCCAGCAGTAGGGCAAGTGATTGTGGTGTGAAGTTTGCGCACTTGTTTTGCAGTCTATGGGTACCTGAGGTGTATGTGGAGGACATTGGGGCAATGGAACCAGTGATGGATATGAAGGAGTGCAAGAGACACGGAAAAAGTTGGTCTGTAACGTGTGCAAGGTGAAGCATGGTGCATGTATCCGATGTAGCCATGGTATTCTCTCCTTCCTTGCAGTTGTTTGTATGTTTGTATGCCATTTGAAGTTATCTGATTTTGTTTCAGTATTATTAGCATCTTTTTTTGTATTATTTTTGTTATTTGTGGCATGAATGTATAGAATATCAGTTAAACTATACCATGTAGCTGCTTTATCTCAAGTTTATATCAGCAGCTAGCCTGGCTCTGCATAAGTCCTTTAATAGTTTTACTCTATATTTAATTTCTAATGCATATGCCAGAGGCTTTAGACTCATTTTCTTCTTTCAGTTTCTCTTTCATGAAGCCTAGAACTGTACATTATCTTTTAGTAGAGCTGTCTGTTGCTAATAGCAAAAATATATAACCAGCGATTTAGGCAGTAGAAGAGAAAGCCTTACATATACTAATAGAGAGATTCAAGACAGAGGTGCACAAACTTTAGCTTATGGTTGTCAATACCTTAGGCAACTCCAAGCAAAGAACCTATCTTGTTGCTCAAGAGATTACACTCACGTTAGCAATCTCATAGGTGATTGACTTAGTTCAAAATCAACTGTTTTCTAAGGAGTTTCATCATTTATGTTATTGAGAATTTTACTATTTAAGCAACCCAATATCTTTTCCTCTCCTGTCAACTGCTTAATATCTTAATATTCCTTACAATTATGTGCTGATTATAAGCAACTAGAAACACTTTCAACATATGTTTTTATTTCTTATGCCAAAATTTTAGAAATGGTTATATATATTATAACTAAAAAATATTAGAAATGGTTAGATAAACCTTGTTGCCTTAACTTTGGCGGTGGCAATTTGCTTAGTTTCTGAATTGGCCATCTTATTGGAGGTTGGAGCTTGACTCTAGGATTATGCATTTGAGGCTTTTATGGGTTCTTGTTTAACATTTAAACATGACCTATTCTTTTTCTGAGACATTTATTTGGATCTAATTTGGTGTATTTTGCTTCCTTTTTAGCATCCAAGTGTGATTTGTAGAGGTAATTAAAAAATGAATAATTTAAATACAATTTATAAATTCATATCTAAGTAACATAACTGCATTGACATGTATATATGTATGCGTTCATGCATATATACATATATATTATGATCATAAGCATGCATATAGAGTATGTAACAGCTGATGGTCCATGTGAGAATTGCTTGGATATCACAGAGATTGCCCAGACCACTAGGCACAACCTGTAACAACGGTGGATCAACTGTAATAGCATCTTGCTTCATATTTGTTGAAATCACTTGTGAAAGAGTAAGAATTTATACCTTGTTTTTGCTGGAAAAGGCTTGTGATAGCCATATAGACACAATTCTTGGATGACCTGGCTTTAAGTTTTACAATTAGCTAGAAAAACTTTGCTCCATGCATGGATATTTCTTATATTGGATGCTTCTATCTATAGTCAACTTCTACTTGATGGTACGTTGCATGGACAAAGCTCATGGAAGGCAAGTGATGGACCTCATTTGGCCGGCGAGGAGAAAAAATGCTAGTGAACTTGTGTATTAAAGCAAATATTGGGGCAATTACATGCATGCATGCTGTTTGTAGGTAGACTAGGAAGTTCATCTTCAAAAAGTTTGCATTGGCAATCAACTTGAAGCCCCAGACATTTTACATTCATTCAAGATTTATTAATTGGTTATCTCTAAAATAAGTCATGGTGGTGGTTGCTATTGGCTTGTGAAATAGTTTTAGTTGATGAAAAGGTAGAGGATGTTGAACACTCCAAGTATAAATGTTTACAAATTAATCGGACAAAAATAAAAGTGCTATCATTGCAATCTTTGTGGGATTCAGAAAGTTGAGATATAGACATGTTGAGACACAAGATTTTGAATAAATCACTTTTGCTAGCATGTATTTTTAGTTATGTGCCGTGAAATGATGCTGCTTGTAATATTATTTTGATTATTTTAAAATATATAATTTTGTTTTAAGGATTAACTATTTGACTGTTGGTGAATGTGTTCTGTGTTGCTTGAATAGTGCTAGGCCTAGAAATAGGTTGGGTCGGATCGGGCCATTCAGCTACCCAAGGTTGACCTGATTTTTTTTTTTTCAAGTTTCGAGTTGGGCTTAGGCTTGAAATTTTGGTTTGAGCCTGACCCAAAACCCAATCAAGCCAACCCTAAAACATACCACAATAGATCTGATCGATTAGAGTAGGCCAGCAAGTGAAGACCTAAAGGGAGATCATAGTAGATTTGTAGCCATACCTTCGAATTTCTCCTTGAAGTAGACCTTGGTGGTGGTGACGATCAAGTGGAGGGCGAGTAGTGTCACCATGATTAGGGTGGTGAGTGGCAGCGTCCTTCGAATCACTATTGTTGGATAGAGAACAAGGAGCTCTCTCCACTACTACCATGGAGGCAAGCGAAAGTGAAAATATAAAATATCTAACAAAAGAAAATGGGTACGCCCACCTCCCAATAAACATACCTTCATTATACTAGTTTTGCTTCTTGATGTTGAGGAGGTTAGCCATGCCAAGGGAGGTGAGCATCTCCACGGTATTCCTTTTTAACCTCAGTGTGATCTCAGGGATGAAGTTCATGCAGCACTCTCACTCCTGGAGATTGAGGGACCATGTTGGATCGCTTCAAGTGGGTCGAGAACTTGGAGATCTTGTTCTGGAGCTGCATCATTAGGATGATCGCCATGTTCTCAATGATCTTCTTGTTGGTGTGGAAGTCTACTGTCATCCACCACAATGGGAGTATTGCCTACTCGCCTTTGCCTTGCTTGGACCAGTGGCTGGTGATTGGCGATGAGTTCAGATCTTCGGGGAGATAGGGAGTAGCGATCAGGTTTGATGAGGGGGAGAGGTGACGGAGTCAGATAGAAATGTCGATGGGATGGGCAAGGGTTTTTGATCGAGGATTTGGTATCTTCCAGAGAATGAAAAGTAAAGCCCTCAGCTCATCATGCAATACTTGTCCAGCTCAGGGCTTGGTTCTTGTGCCTAGTTTGGGCTTAGGCTTGATTGTGTCTCGGCTAGGCTAAATAGCTACCTAAGTCTGGCCTAGAATATGTATGGGTCTTAATCTTTAGCCCAAACCCAGTCTGAATTTACTCGAGCCTAGCCCATAGCCTGACCAGAAGTTGGCCTGACTTGATAGGCCCTAGGTGGTGCTGAAAACTAGCACCATGCCAATGAATTTATCTCTTTTGTCCATGTCTAAGCTAAGGTTGACATTAGAATCTACAAATAACATAAAATGAGATTATCAATGTTTCAGCAAGCAACATCTGCATTCTCAAACTTCTCAAGTTAAAATTATGTATTCTTATAAAATCTTTAAGATTAAAGCAGATGAAATGAAGCTGATGTGTCCCTTTGATTGTCGAGACTTTACAGGAATTGAAAAATTTTAAACTTCTTTTCATGCATATGTCAGTGAAGTAAGTTCCTGAGAAGGAAGAAGGTTGGATGAGTTGAATGAGCCCTGGCATATAAGGTAATCTTATTCTCGGTAATATTTGAAAGGAAATTTCACTGACCAATAAATGACTAGCTGGACTGTATGGATCAGAATGTTAGAGAACCAAGAGGGCTCAGTAGCATAATATTGCTATAGAAAAGTTGACAATGCGTAGGTGTGTGGTGAAAATAGGGTCAGTAAGAAGAAGGTGTCAAGCCACCTATAAAGTTGAAAAGAAGGGGTGTGTGGTGAAAATAGGGTCATTAAGAAGAAGGTTGTCATGCCACCTATAAAGTTGAAAAGAAGGGATAACTGATTGAGCCATCTTGCACATTTGCAATCTTAGCTACACAGTTTATTGATGAGGATGTCCTGTATATATGCTGACAGGATAGAAAGAGGAGAAAGAGACCCAATAAGATGAGAATCTATAGTGAATCCACATGATGAAATCTTATACTCTGAAGGACTTGACAGTAACCCATTGTGAAGTGCTGTCAACTTCAGATATTGGATAAGTGTTTATATTTTTGTTAGTGTCAGAGATTTGATGTTGGCAACCTTCTTCGCTGTCTTCAAAAAGTGTCGCACACATTCAGGCACCATGTAGGGAAACTTTATTAAATGGTTTTATCTCAATATGAGCTTGTAACTATTGTTCATCGGCACATGAACAGGCTCAACTTCAAAGTTTGTTATATTCTATCTTAAATAGCTCTTGGAAGTACCCTATACTGAGAAAATCTTTTACATGGAATCATTTATTATGCACTGTTCCGAACAACAATCCTTTTTTGTGGTATTCTGTCCATGGTGTTATGTTGCAAAAAGTGTGGCTTTAAATAAATCTATATGTTATCAAGAATGTTCCTTTTCTGGAGTTGGCTTGATGTTCTGTGCTGGTAATTTCTTGCTACCTCTCTTAGTTGTTTTCTTTGTTGTCTTGCAGGTGTTGGCTGTTTACCTGCATTCTCTTTGAAGTTTCATTTTGAGACCAAGTATGGTCTGGTTGTTAGGTTGGTGGCCTGTTCTGTCCTTGTTACTGCCTTTATATTCCACCATTAGAATTTCAGGAGGTGTAGTTCCACATGTTTGCATAACATAATCTCTATAACTACTTTCCATCTTGTCCAAACATACTCCAGTGAGGATGATGCTAGGTAAAACACTAATGTCTGATGGGCTTCCATCTTTTATTTCTTAATTTGTGTAAGAACTGATTATTTTCTTTTTCCTTGATAAAAGACATGTTATGATTTCAAGAATTAAGGAGTGGTACATATTCCTAATCCTGGGTTACTTAAGCCATCTGATTACAACATTGAACTGTCTTTGGACATCTCTACGGTAGCATTGTTTGACATTTTAGATGTCTCGTAATGGTTTCTTGACACTCCAAATAATGGTATATAGCTGCAACCTCCCAAGTTTTTTATTAACCTTTGAGATATACAGGACAGAGAAGCCACCTCTGAAGTTAATTCAACTAAATTAATTGTCTGGTATTACAAAATTAGCATCTTGATGGAACATCCCTGTTTGCGTTACTTCCTTTTCATGATGGTTTATACTGATTAATTTTCAACTGTTTTTGATTATAGGCTCACTATCATGCCCTTTTCTTCTGTCAGTTGCCTCATGTCAGATGCATAATGCTACCTTTAGCAGAATATCTTTATCCTTCTGCTATACTAGTATCATGCTATTGCTACTCCTGCTGTAGTGAAAGTGGCTGGGTAATGGCTAAAGAGGGGACTGAGTTTAATTTTATTTTCCTGGCATTGCTGATGTACAATTGTTGCTTGATTTGAATTTTGTTTTTTCTTTGATTATGCATAATTCTGGTTGTTATGATGTTTCAGGAACATGCAGAACATCTTTTCATCCTCTATGTGCAAGGGAATCAAAGCATCGTATGGAGATCTGGGGGAAGTTTGGATGTGATAATGTGATGCTTGTTATTTTTCTGTCTGCCATCTTAAATCTGTTCTTTTCATCTTATTCTATGGTACAGCAAGCTGATGTTATTGCCTTCAATATGTATTCAGGTTGAGTTGCGAGCTTTTTGCTCAAAACACTCCACATCTCAAGATATGATTAGTGTCCAGCACTTAAACAATATGGACGATGACTCTTCAGTAACCAAGCCACTGCCTGCAATTCTACCCACAAAAAAGATGCCCAAGTTAAGGTTCAACTGCAAAAATAGAGATAAAAGCTTGACACAAGATGAACTTGCAAGTTCTAGTTTTGATAAAATGATTAAAATGGAACCTAATGTGGAGAAAGATGCCTTGACTGGTAGACTAAGATATGAAGGTGGTCATGCAGAGCCAAACAGTGACTTGGATACTGATGGAAATATCGAGTGTGTGGACATCACAAGAAATTTCTCTGATATCTCTGTAATTCTTAACAAGGTATTACACGCAGAACTTCCCTTTAAATTTGGAAGGTTTTATTTTGAACTCAACCAAGTAGTTGCACATCAGTATAATTGGATCCAGATCTAAGCTTTTCTTTGTAAATCTTTTACAGTTAATTGATCAAGGGAAAATTAATATTGATGATGTTGCATCAGAGATGGGCATTTCAACAAATTCTTTGCAAGCAGCTCTAGTGAGATTTTTGGAAGTGTTTTGTTTCTTTCAATGTGGCACAGTAAAGTGAGTTTTAACAATTTTATATTCTTGGCAGGGTGAAACCACATCCTTCTCCCCTGGATTGAGGTTGAAAATAATCAAATGGCTTCAAAGCTCTGTACATATGCCTGCTATGCAATCCATGGAAATTAAAAGTGGCTTTGCAATACAATCAGAAAATAAAGTTGCAAGGCTTAATGGTCAAAGTGGTGCTAGAGTAGCAGGTTCTTATATTCATGGTGAGGATAAAGTTGCTAGTCTTGACATATCAGATGCTGTTTTTGTTAAATCCTTACCACCATGGAGAAGAACGAAAAGCAACATCAGAATCTTGAAAGATAACAAAATGTTATGCTTATCTGGGGAGTTACCTTAATGCCAGAAAATGGTAATGCAAAAATACTTGATGTTATTGGTGAAATTCCACTTGCTTTTGATGAAGATATGAAAGGAGATATTAATGGCAAGAAGTCTTCTATTCTTGATTGGAAATTCTGCTTGAAGGGTCAAGAGATTTCAGCCATGGTAATAGCACTATCTTATATGTTTTTTTTTTGTACTTATTGGTTTGCTTTACTATTAATTGGTGAATATTGCCTACTATTATGTCAAATGTTCCAATATTCCTTCATGTACAATGTATTCAAATCCATTCATGGTCTTCCATCTTATTTTATTTCAATCTGATGATGAACATCTTCACAACATTCTATACTGTTCTTTTGTTTTAGATTTGCATTTGTATAAGTTAGATATAGCTACCTCTATCACTTAACAACATTGCTATAACTTTTGTCACCAAGGGTTTCAGCCTACCAGATAAGTGACCATCCTTTGAATGGTGCAAGGAAATAGCTATGCATTGTTATGGATATGGTTACAGTAATAAATGTTGTTGCTAGATATACAATGCAACATTCCCTCTGGAAGTTATTTCATCCATCCTTTGCATTTTTAAATTCTTTTTTTTTGAAATTAAGATATTTGTTCCAAAATATAATCCCAAGCTTCATCTGTAAATATGGTTATAACTTATAAGAAAAGGCATTTTCCCTGTTCATGGACCATGTAATACAATTTTGTTCTTCCAATGGAGCCATAATTTCTTTCCTCTCATCTGTGGGGTTCTGAAATTATCTTCTTCTTGCAATGATATCAGATATGATGTGCACTATATCCGTAGTATTGTTCAAGGATCCAAATCAGTCTAATAAGAACATGAAATGTTTGATTATGGATTTTTGACTTAACAAGAACAACTTGATTTGGATCAGTATTTGGAAGTAATGACTTGATATGCATGCCATTGAGCACTTGCTTATATGGTACCTGTTTCCACTTGGGAAAATGGGCAGGCGTTCGATGGTGGGAATCACCCCCTTGAGGGTGAGGTTGGGTACATTTTAGAAGTCCCTCCTAATTTCCAAAAAATAAAAAAAAAGATTTCTCATGCATGTAAAACAGTATCTTTCTATTGTTGTAGCATGTAATGAATGTGCTTATTTTTCTAGTCTAAACTTACAGACATAAAATGAGTACTTTTTACAATATATTAAGGAGAATGCATCAAGTTTGGGTTAATCAGCTTCAGAGTCAAAAAATATTAAAATTTTGTTTTGACAAGAATTTTTGAATTTATATTTTCTGGATTTGAAATTGAAAATACTTAATTGGTGTATTAAAAGGGGTTTGGAGTGAAGATAAATTTTTGGCTTTCTAAGGCCTTTTGCAAGATGAAATTGCTTGGTGCTGGTGGTGTTTTCAGATTTATTTCAGGGTCAAGTTCGAATACCATAATCCTTAGAAGCCAATGCTTAATTTGACTTTTCAAGAGGTGAATAAGATATGAAATTGCAGTGGTATATTAATGGCTCTTCATTGAAAAGCTTTTCATTCATTGGAGGGCAGTGGTGTAGCTAAACAAATCACTGTTGTTTGAAGTAACTCATCTAAATTCTGGGTTTTTTTGAGTTGTAGATTACCAATTCAAGCTTAAATTATTTCTGTTATGATACAGTTCAGCTTTCACATCTAATGCTTGTGAAATCTTGGTTTTAGGGAAAGCTGTGAGATTGAGTAATGCTTCTTTCAGAAGTTTGGCATGGTTGGTTGAGGTCTGATATGTTTGATCAAATATTTGTTTTTTTTTCATTCTGAAGAAAGCACTGGTGGGAAGCTTTGAACCAATGGTGTGATATGTGCATGTTTTGGACTGGAAACTGAATGAGATTGGTTTACCTAGGCTAAGTCTGCAAGTAGTTCAGGCTTAAACTGGGATAAGGTCTCTGTACTCTCTTACTCAACTTTAACCAGCTAGGTGCTAGAGAAGTAGCTTATTTGTTTTGAAGGCAAAGTAGGTGTTCTGAAAGGTAAAACAACTATTTTATCTTAACCTGGAATAACATATACTCCACCATGTATGGTGGAGTAGTTTTTTCTGGAATAAAATGGGTTTGCAGTAAGTTAACCCATTTGCTTTGCTTTAACTCACTCGGTTACCAAATGCAGCCTAGGGGGTTAAAAACTAATGAGTAGGGAATGGGGCAAAGGATTTGAACAACTGTGCAGTTGTCACTTGTGCATTCTGTACTGCTCTGCAATGACTTTTAACTTTTCTAGCCTTATAGTCTATCAAAGACAGAAAGAAGAATCAAATTGATTGATCATTGATGATCTAATTTACTCACCATGTTTCTTCTGTAGGAGTAAAAAAGGAAAGAAGTTCTACAATGTTCTATTGCGTATTGCTATATTCAGTCTGCAATTTAGCAATGCCAAATTTTTTGATAACATTGAGTGAATGTATATCCATATTCAACATCGTAATCCTTTTTTAAAATCTAAAAACTCATTAGCACAAGAAAAGGCCCTTGTCAGAATGAAAGAACACATTGAATATGCTTGTCCTGTACATCTTGATACTCATTGGGTGGCAAATATTGCATCTGTATAAGATGGATTTGGAGTGTGATTCTGCCATGTTATCTTCTTTATGACTCATCGATTTTTTTGGGTCTATTTTGTTAGTCTGAAACCCAATTTAGGCAAGCGAAGCAATGGTATTTACTATTTTTAATAAATTCATGAGCCTACCTGAACAAGACTTCAACTGAAGTAGCTTTTTAGCATTGTCTGACTGTTCTTAGTTAAGCCTTTATATCTGGTTTATAGTTTAGTTTGTGGGAACGGCACTGTTGAAAGCAACACCTGAATAATATGTATCTCATCACTGTGCAATAGGAGTCACATTAGAGATACCCATCAGTTATCTACCCATTTCATCGAGGGTTATATTATCTTCAAAGCTATATCTTACAACTTCCTTCCTAGGTCCATATCTTTTTTTTTCCCTTCCCACAAGGACCTTTGCATTTTCCAATGTTTCTTTTTTGACAAGCACCTGGTCTTTGTTGCACATACCTGTACCGTTGGTTTATCTATTTTGTGGGGCAACTTGAAAGCTTTTCTTCTGTATGTATTTCGAAATTGATCTTTTCTAGTGGTGACATGCTTAACACTTCACCTTTAAAGTTTGGACTTTGGACCAAGATTCACCAAATTGGTACCGAAGTTCATACTGGTTGATGATTGGTTAAGTATAGTACGAGTCTGTATTATGCCATTTTGGAAAGTATTGAAAACAGGGAGAGGGAGAAAACGAGGGAGGAAGAGAGAGGGGGTATAGGGAGAGAGGAAGGGGGAGGGTTGAGGTGGAGCGAGAGCAGGGGAGGAGGGAGAACAAAGAGGGAGGGGGGGCTTGGAGTGCTTTAAGAAGTTAATCAGTTGGCCTTGTCTTGAAAATGTAGGTCGAACTGTGCTGGTCCCCGCTGGTCTGATTTGGTAGATCCTGAACTTGCTGGTTCAGATTGGTTCAACCATACTAGCTTTGGACCATTTGTATTGACTCATTTGACAAATATAATGTGTTTATAATGATCACGAGTCTATGTTGAATAAACAGTGTCTACCAACATGTGTCATGCTAGTGCATGCTGATATCTTTCGTCAAAGCAATTTATGTGTACTGGAAATGTGCATCAGTAAAATTAGCTGCTAACTGTAGCACAAGAACTTCAAAGAGGTAAGGTTGGTAGCAAATGATTGGAAAATGTTCTTACCATGTACATTGGTTTATTGCTTTGGTTTTACAAATTATATTCCAACTTTATGATTTTGTTATTGGTCTATTAGGATAGCCATCTGATATTTTGCTATAAACTAGTAATTTGGCTTTATCGAACTTGAGTTTTTTTCACCATTAATAAAACAGTCTGTTGTAAGTTGATTGAACTGCAATTCCATGATGCATAACATGACTTCTCCTGGCAGATTGTGGAAGATACTTATAAGCCTGTAGATTCTTGTCCTCCTTTGGACCTACTTCATGGACATGAAGGTAAGCTCCACTAACACAAGCTATGCTTGGTGCAAAAATTCGTCTCTTTAAATGTTCAACAATTGCAGTATCTCTCTCGTGTCAGCTTTCTTTCTTCCTTATTTGGATTAATCAGTGGAGTGTCATGGTGCTTTATGCATGTTATGTATGGTCTGGTTTTAAAATTCTTTCATGGAAATTATTGAAACTGCAAGACTTTGTTAAAGGAATAAAACAGTCCAGAAGATATTAAATGTTGTATTTTCTAAGTTGCTTTAATTTTGAGTGGGTGCAAAAATGGATTTGGGTGCAGGAGCAAGGAAGCATTTCTTTAGAAAATGATTCTTTGGTAGTTTTGTTCACTAAATTATTTATAGATTTTATTCATGCATTTGCTGAGATGGAAATATGGATATCATATTCCTTCCAAGATTACTGGTCACTGAGAAAATGTAATTCATGAAACTAAGCTTGGTCTTAGAAACTACTGATAACAATATTAGGTTTCTGATTAAGACAGATTCAAGAGTGTTTCAGTGTGAGAGTGTGATGCAATCCAGGTAGGGATTGGGTCTGTGGAATCAAAAAGGGTATTTCATGGGTGTCATCAGTCTTAATTTTAGTCGACATATGATGTCTTTTGAGTCATGTGAGGAGTTTCTTATGTTGGTTTCTACTATTTCTGTTCTCCTTTTTTTGGTTGTAGAGAGGGGGAGGGGGTTGCAGGGCTACCTTGATGGAGTCCAATCAGCAAGTGATGGGGTTGGCTGCTTAATCTTTCTTGGAGTATATACTGACTAGAGGGGCATCTGGTTCCTTTTAGACGTGTAAATTGTAATAGGAAGAAAGAAAAGGAAACTATAGGAAAATGGAAAGAAGGAAAGAAAAAGAAGGAAGAAAATAAGGAAAGAAGGAAATAGGAGCAGCCTGTCACACCAGCCATCTTTCCACTTCTTTCTCATCCTGTTAAAGGCTAATTTTGATTTCCTTTTCTTCCATAATAGGTTTTATGGTGTATCCAATTGTCCAAAGGACTAGTTTTGGGTTTGTTTGGAGCTTCACACTCTGCTTGGATATAGTATGCAGAAAAGTAGGGAAGGAGAGAAGTGAAGAGAAAAGAAGAGCAAATTACCCTTCCTTTGTCCCTCTCCCTTGTTTTGTTTGGGTCTACAGGAAGTGAAGGAAAAGAGAGGAAAAAGACTATTTGGGCAAAAAGGGAAATTGAACACATGCGTACAAGGTGTGTCCTCTCTGAATAATCCACTTTCTAAGAGATTATATAAGTGGGCCTGGAGAGGAAACTTTTCTCTCCATTTATTTTCTTGTATCTATGTTTTTATCATCCAAGCAAGACGAGGGATTTTGGTCCTTTCTTCCCTTTATTTTCTCTTTAAATTAATCCAAAGAGAGGGTTAAAAGAGGAATAAGGGTGGATGAACATTATTATGACAATGAATTGAATAAAATTTGTGTTATCTTGTTTTCTTCTTTTTAATTAATATTCTTCTTTGACTTTCATCTGGTTATTGATGGTTCGGGCTGCTGCTTGTCTTTTCAAGCATTACACTTCTGCATGGCTTGCTGAAATTTAAAATGAATTTGATCTGAAATAAAAAGTTTGCAAGTATTATAGATCAGCCATTGGTGGATTGTTCTACACTAAGCAGGAGCAAGATTTTGGTTCAGGTTTACGGTCCCATATAGAAGTTTCAAGGTTGTGCTATCAGGTTTGAGCTGTGGGGCCTTGCTTTTATGGATGGTTCTGGTGAGTAATTGGATTCTCCAGTTAATTCAAGGTCCCTAAAATTAGAGTAGAGTGTCTTATATAATCAACAAGAAGTCTCGATACTCAACACATCTTTGAAGTCATTTATTAGGAATTCTTTTTTCTCTAGTTACATTGCATTGATATTAACTTTGTCAAGTTCTAAACAATATTAGCCTAAAATGTCTGAACTCTGCTAAAAAGTTTCATCCTTTTTTTCTCCAGGAAATTGAATGGCATAATATTAGTTTTTGATTATTTTCTATCAACTACCATCAATTGGTGTACTTTGATTTGGAGTCAGCTTAATTTCACATGTTTATATATTCTTTGCAATATAATTTTGATGTGGAAGTGTTCAGCAATTTTATGATGTTGGATATTTTTCTTGGCACTCATGCCAAAATCTTGGATAATTCTTGACCACTTAGGTGTTATAAAAATCTGGTGTTTTATGCATGCAGATTTTAACTTTTAAAATCTCAGAATGTGCAACGGAAATAAATCAGATTAAAACATTTTTAATCTACAACATGCATAACATCTCGTCTTCTAAAATACCTAACAGGATCCTATATATGAGGGATTAAGATTAGATCTAAATCAGCAAGTTAAACAATATTCTAGGACAACCTTTCAACATAATGGTTCACACCATTATGCCAGGACAACTTTATATCAGAATGTTGCTTATTTATATCACATAAAATCATAAATATTCAGATCTATCAAGACTAAATGAAAGATCTGATCTTTTACCTTAGCATGGATTGTTTTTTCCGGGATTTGATAATTCGTGGATTTGTCAAGGTTCCTTGAAGCTACATACGTGTCCGGCCTCTACCATGTTCACATGGGACATATCTTGATCAAGAGACTTGAAACCATCGGGGTGCTAGCTTTCTTGCAAGTTTCTCTTCTCCTCTCTCTTCTTAAGAGGTCTGAAGAGAATGTAGCAACAGGGGTGATATGTGAACTCCTCATGCGAGAGGAGTAGAAGAGGACTTCTTCCCTTCTAGCATCAAGAGGAGAAGATGGGGTGCAAAACTTCTCTTTTTCTTTCCTATCTTTTTTGGAATTGAGAAGGTGGGGCGTAAGAAATAAAAGGGTGCGCTATCTGATTTTCTTTCCTTTAGGATACGATGAAAATTAAGCGAGAATGCTCTCTTTTGATTTCCAATGCCACCTTATTTGGATAGCCCAATATCCATTCAAAATTTGAGTTCAAAATTCAAGTTTAAAATTTGAATTTGAATTTCAAATTTAAAATTCAAGTTTGAATCAAATTCAAACTTAAATGAAGATGGAATAAGATAAGAAGTCAAGAGGGAGAAGGATTCTGAAGGGGGTGCCCCCCTCTTTTTTGCATTTCCTTCACGCAAAACAAGAGGTTTCACCCTCCCTCTTGTGCACCAAAATGTGGGCACCAATCCTTCTTGGCATGGAGTGGAGAGAGAGTTCAGTCCAATTGAAGTTGAACTCTAGGAATTCTAATCCAATTGAAGTTTGACTTTAGGAATCTTAATCCGATTCAAGTTGGATTTGGTTAAAACAAATTAGGAACTAAGTCCTAATCCAATTAGGACAAGTAAACCCAATTAGACCAAGTCCAAACAAATTAAATCTAATTTAATTCGATTAGAATTAAAATCCTAATTTGATCAAATGAAATTATCTTGCAATACTTGCAATTAAGGCCTCTTTTGTAACTTTTACAAATCCAATTCAATCATCAATCATATTGATAATTGGATCTTATTGTATTCAAAAACATGAATCAATCATTTGATCAAGTTAAACCCCTATTACGTGTGATTTCATAGGTCTTATTCTGTCGATGGCAAGACATGCTGTAATCTCCGTCATCATCATCATTGAAATTCTTTTCAATTGGTTGGAATAATTTCAACTCTTCCCATCTGGGATTATTGATTATCAAGATGATCCTATGCCTTACAATCCACCAGGGATGCCTAGTAGCAGGTAGTGGCAATGCTGTAGAATAGAAAGTAACTGAACTTTTAGGTGTAGTTATCGTGTGATTTAGTTTTTCTACCATGAGCCTTGATAAGATGGAGGTTATGGAAAACTTGTCAAATTCCATCGTTTGTCATATATAAGATTTAATTTGCTCGAGTCCATATTGTGAATTCTCATGGAAACACTTTTTCATTAGTCATATTATCGTGGCCACGGTCTTTATATAGGATCCCATAATTACTAAGATTGATAGATCCTATCTAAGTGTGCACCCTACTTCTAAAATGAACTTACTGTAGCCAACATACACTATAAGGATCCATATGGTTAGGGGACTAAGTGATTGTGCAGTTAAATTATAGCAACCTTATTGTGAATAGGTGAGGCACCGCAGATCAAAGAACCATCTACACTACTGTAGCATTGAGAAAGTCACTGACGAGTGAGTAGACATTCAAGTGACTTCTCGTACTGGTTATGCTCAGTACCAGTTATGCTCAGTACCGTTGTCTCTAATAATTACTTGTACTCTCGCTCTAATATCCTTATACTATAGATTCGAGACTTGTCTATTCAAAAGGAAACAATATGTGCACCAATTTTAATGGATCAATCACTGTTCTCATGATGATCTAACGATTGTGAGCAATTTAGAAATTAATCACTAATGACACATGTTTTAAATTCTCATTTTTAAGAATATGCCATTATCTTTATTAATTTCTTGGACGATTCAAGGATATATTAGACAAAAATCGAAATTAAATTGTCCATTTTATTGATAAGTGAATAGATTAAGTACAAAAGTTATATCCTAGAAAATTATAATGTATCAGCCAGATTGGCTTATAGGGTATACATCTAATATTAGTTTTGTAAATTAGTAGCAAGAAACTTTAACCTTGAGCGAGTTACGTAGAAATTTTTTTCACCAGTACTGATTGTCTAAGTTTCCTTGGGTGTTGGACACAATAGCCTCCAAAAAACTAGGCATGGGGGACACAACATGCATATGTATAGGCAAACATGCGTTTGTATGTTTTGATGCTTTGAAGAAGAAACTTAAAAGGAAAAGGAGATTTAAAGATGCTACCTAACAAACAATTAATGGAATGGAACAGCATGATTTTGCTTAATATGTCCTAATGTTGATAACTTTATTTGAAAACATAAGGACACTTCACTTAAATCTCTTGTACTTAAAACTAAAAGCTCATTGGATGACACTTCGTGCCAAGTGTCAGACAACTTTGGTTGACTTAGCAGGATACTCCAAAGCAGAGCATCTAGTGTTGATGTCTACAAGTGAACCAAAGTGTTGACACTTCTAGACATGTTACAAATTGTGTCTAGGTCAACGAATAACTTATTGGTTCCAACTTGAGGAACTTGAATTTGCACCTGCTTCGTAATTGTTTTGTTACTTAAAATGTTTCCGAAAAACCTGCTTCCCCACATCCTTTCCTACTTCTGCATATGCATTCATACGCACACTTGTTTCAACACCTGATTTTGGCAACTAAATTTTCACCATAACGTTTTTTTTTATTTAATCAAAAGGGCAGCAATAAGAAACCCGAGTCCAGACCATGTCTAATGCATGGGTATGCAGTATGCATGGATAAAAATCTTCCAAATATGCATAGTTTGATTTGATAATGGTGTGGATCCTAATTGGAATTCATAGAACGTGTAGTATATTGATATTTCATCACCAGTGAAATTGATGTTTTGTTGGTACAATAATGTGCATGAATTTGTCTTATGAATGACCATTTGCATTGGTGGTTATGCGCTTGAGTTTGCATCTCATTTAGCTTATCCTTCTTTTTATTTTCATCCATTCATACACATATTGCAGGATTGATAGAAAGGATAGCGAATTGATATTGCATTGCTATATGTTGTTGGTATAGCTATATTACATTATCCCATCATATGTTCAAGCACCGATATTGAATCACCAGTGAAATTGGTGTGCTGTTGGAACCAAGGTTCCTGGTACCGGTACCGGGAGCCGGCCGGTACCAATACACATGATACGGCGTGGCATATCAGTTTGAACCGGTACGTCCAATTTTTTTTTTGATTTTTTTTTATTGAATTTTGTAATTTTAAGGTTTTCATTTATTTTTTAAGGGTTTAGGGTTTAGGATTTAGAATTTAGTGTTTAAGAGTCCTAAACGCTTGAAATTTAGAATTTAAGATATGTCTGATTTCAAGATTTAGGACTAAATACTAAGATTTAGGATTACTTCTAATTGAAATAAGATATAAAATGATAATTAAACTAAGATTATCAGCAATTAATGAAAGTGAAATGTAGCATAAACATATAATTACACATCAATGTCTAGAATCGGGTAGAGTGACGATGTCCATAAATATAGGGATCATTTATGTACTCTGTAGAAAAATCGGTATATGCCTCCAGCTAGGCAGCATGATACTCCTATAAGGTCATCCCAGGAGGTATGCGTGATGGATCATAACTCATCGCAGATCCCTCTCTGATATCTCGACCTTGAGAGCTATCCAGAGAATGATATCCTTTTCTTCAACTTCTGCAAGTTTGATTGGGTTGAAATGGATTAAGTTTTTTATTTTTAAGCGATTGTCGTTAAAACAATAACCACAGTAGAGAGCTCGTAAGAGCTCTCTGCTGTATAACTTAAAAGATCAAACTAGGCCCCCCAAGCAACATGTTACATGGCTACAATAGCCATGTGACAAAAAAAAAAAAAGCCCCACCCACCAAACCGACCCGAACCGGGCTCGAACCGACCAAACCGACTGGTTCGGTCTCATTTCGACCGGTTCAGCACCGGTTCGGCCCGGTTCGGGTCCGGTTTGGTTTGGTATAAGAGTTTTTTTTTAATTTTTTGGAGGGCCGTATCGTTTTATGTGGCCGAATCGTGCCGGCCGGCCATCGATCTGGTTTGGTACGCCCCGAACCGGCCGGTTCGGCACGGTTCGGAGAACCCTGGTTGGAACAGCAATGCTACATGATCTCATCATATAAATGACCATATTGCATTGGTTGTCATGCTTTTGAGTTTGCATCCCATTTAGCTTACCCTCCTACATATTTTCTTCATCAACTAGCATGTATTGCAGTAGAAAGCCATTTTTATTTATCTTAATAAAAAAAAATGAAGTATCAAGCATCTAGTTTGTACAATTCTTTGGTTCCTTGGGTCCTTTTTACTTGTGGACTATGGTAGCTTGGAATAATGGTTTAACCTACTCCTAACCCACCATAGTTAGAAGCAGATCCTTCCTATAAGGTGGAATAGTTTACTCCAAGATAAATGAAAAAAGTTGCTCTGCTTCTTAAAATGCCTCTTGGCCCATGAGATAAAGTCAGTTGCTCGAGAGGGTTAGGCTCAATGGAGTGTGCATGTTAAGAAGGCATCCCACTTGAACACTGAACAGAATGCAGCTCTAGAGATGCATAATTTGCATTTTGTAGTTTATCGGAACAAAGGAGAGCCTGTTAATATAATATCATTCAGATCATACATAGTACATGACAAATATAGATGTACTGTTACTTATATTTTATGGCTAAGTCTGAAACTGGGTAGTGCATTAAACAAGGTTTCATGGTACTTGCTCCTAGTATACTAGACTAAGTACTTCCTTCCATAGTTTGAGCTCTTTATAGAGAAAATTGTAACAACTGTTGCATAGAGATGGGTTTTGTATTAATGAATCTCATTAATGGGAGTTTATATGTAAGGATGTGCTTGCATGGCTAGCCAATTTGACTGGGGATATTATGTCAATGACCTTTGGATGAATGATGGCATAAATGCTTTGTAGCATCATTTGGCTAGAAATGTTTTCCAAGATTGTAATATGGAACTTTAGCGAACATTGCCTCTTTCCTCTTGGTTTGTACTATTTTTCTAGGCCTAGTTTAATCTTTGATAGTGCTCCAAGCTTTCATGAGCTTAAAATGCATAAGAAGCGATGTTTGTTTTGCTTCCTGTCAAGGTTTCTATGGCACCAAGGTTTGCCAACTTAGAACTAGACCTTGTGCAAGCCGGTCGGCCAGTGGTACAGGTCAGTACACCCCGTATCGGGCAGTACCAAATCCGAACCAACATGGAAAATGAAAGTGGGGGAGAGGGAGAGAAGGAAAGGGAGGCTGGTGGAGATGCCAGTAGTGGCCACTAGAGGGCTACCGAGGCCTCTGGGGCTCTGCCCTCATTCGAGAGAGAAGTACTACAAAGAGATAGAGGGGGGGGGGAGGGGAGGAATGGATAGATAGGAAGGTGGTGAGGAGGTCATTGGGGGTCTACCGAGGCTCCCGGATGGTGGAATCCATCCCATGGCATTTGTGGGGTTGAAACAGGGGCAACTTGCCCTTATTTCGAGCACTTTTTTTTTTTGAAGGACTTCATAATGATGTTGGCAATCGAATTGCCGACTTCACTTCACAAATAATTTTTTTTAAAGGACTTCACAGTGAATTTGGTGATTGAATTACCAACTTCACTGTAAAGTCCTTAAAAAAAGTAGTTCGTGAAACAGGGGTTGGTCACCCTTATTTTGATCCCATGGATGCTGTGGGATGGATTTTGCTGTCTGGGGACCTTGGTGGCCTCCTTGCTGCCTTTCCCTCTATCTATTCCTTTTCCTCCCCCCTCCCTCTCTTTTCCTCTCCTCACTCCATTTTCATTGGCATTCAGAATCAAATGCCCGTACCACACTGGTAGGTTGTTGGTATGGTTCGGCATGCGGTTCGGAGCAGTTCGACATGCCATTTATGGCATAGCTTTCTTTTGCCAAGGTTTACTCAAGAATAAATCACCAATTCAATTGGGTTCTTGCTGGTTGAAAGCACTGTGTAATAAGTCCTTAACTTTAATTGGTTCTGTAAAGCTGACCCTGTGTAGGGTAAGGCTTCAGCTTAAAAATTAGATGTGCTGCTTCCTTGTGTTATATTTTTATGTTTTTAGTGCTGAAGGATCCAGGCTTAAAGCTTTTCTGTGGTTTCAATCCAGCATTCTTCAATTTCAATTTGGGGACTCATGATTCTAACAGTATGTTATGGACAGGAAATCAAGTCAAAATGGAAAGCAATTACCTGTCTGACGCACAGCATGAGAATCGAAGTATGGTGGATGGGGTGGTCTCTTTTAAATCTGATATCAGTCAAGTGGATGAGTCTAATGTTGTTTTGCCCAATGTATTGGAGAAAAGTTGCTGGGCACATCCTGACTGTGATGTTGATGTGAATGACTTTGCTAAATCTGATTACAAGTGAGATAACAGAAAATTGCTTGAATGCTTTTCCATTTTGCTGATAGTGATGCTTGTGATATATTTACAATTTTACCTTGTTTCATTAAGAACTGAGATATGTGATGTTTTGGTTTTAAAATATGTAAGTTATTTTGGTAATGCAGATTTGATGAATCCTTTTCTGTTCCTCATATTCATCCATTCATCAAAAAGAAGTGGATACAAGTGCAAAACCATGTTAAGCAAAAAACTACTGGTAAATCGTCATTTACTATGAAGGCTATGATATTATTTTACTATTTTCTCTAGTGCCTCATTATTCTAGACATTTTTTGTCATTTGGAACATCATAATGAGAAACAAAAATTCTTGTATTTTCTACAGAAGCTACTTGCTTTGCTTGTCCTTGCTGTAAGCAACAATTTTTATCTTCAACCCACACTAATATGGATTATACATTGGATGTGGCAAATCTGGATGAGCTTTCAAAAGCCAAAACAATGGGAGTCTTAGAGCTTTCTCCTGAAGATGAAGTGGAGGGTGAAATATTGTACTTACAGGCTAGGCTACTTGATAACGTTGTTGCAGTCAAGAATAGCTGTGGTGAACCACCTATCTTTTTATATTTTCTGATGTTTTTTGTCATATAATCACGTATCAAGCATTGTAGATGGCAGTAGAGTAGAAGAAAAAGAGCATTTACATAAAAGACAAAGCAAGTTAGCTTTTAAATATTGGTTGTTTCAAACTTCAAAGTTTTTTTTGATGGTACTATTTTATCTTTTATCTGTACTAGATTTTATCTTTATGCATTTATATGCCCTAATGATCAATTGGTTCATATTTCACCTTGCAGATGATTAATTTTTAAGGTAGTCCAAAATCTTCCTCAAGAGCTGGATGCTGTGAATAGACGAAAATGGGACCTAATTCGTGTGAATCAGTTCCTTCGCGATGTCAGGGACGTGAAGAAACGAGGAAGGAAAGAGAGAAGGCATAAAGAAGCTCAGGCTGTTCTAGCAGCGGCTGCTGCTGCGGCTGCTGCTCTTCAAGGGATTCATCAGCAAGGAAAGATGCAAGTGATGAGATCATCTCCAATAATCAAGAGGTCCTAACTTACACAGTCTTGTTGGTTTGTGTCATTTAAATTTATCTGAGACAGTACAATTGCAATTGTTAATTTCCTTGTCAACAGAGTCCTGTAAAGGTCAGTGCTGTCTCTAGGAGAGCCGGGCTACAACCTTCATTGATGCTGCGGGCAAATGATTCTTCAAGATCAGTTGTTGCTAAAATGTCACCAGATAAGCATTCTGGGATAGTCCAGATTACAGATTTTTCTAAAGAAAATGCACTCTCCTGTGACATCTGCATGCGAGCTGAGACTGTGTTGAACAGGATTTTTGTCTGTTCCAGCTGCAGGGTAATGGCCATATTTGTCCATGCCTTTCTCTAGTTCGTATCTTGCTCATTGAGTATTAATTCTGATGTGACTGGCAGGTTGCTGTTCATTTGGATTGTTATCGTAGGCTAAAAAATCCAATTGGCTCTTGGAAATGTGAAGTTTGTGAGGAGATGTCCTTTCAGCCTAGAAGCCCTATAAATCAGACAGATGGTTGGGATAGACTCCGTGTTATCACTCAGTGTGGTTTATGTGGTGGTGCATCTGGTGCTTTCAGAAAATCAACAGATGGGCAGTGGGTTCATGCCTTTTGTGCTGAGGTAAATTAATCTTGCTTTCATTGTCATTTTCATTGCACCAAGCATCCTTGTCTTTAGCACCATGGGATATTCCTTCATATAAGAAATCTTTGTTGTTATAGTGGCTGTTGGAGTCAAGGTTCACACGGGGTCAAGATAATCTGGTAGAAGGAATGGTAATATATTTCTGTCACTGCTTATTCATTTTGAAATATTCCTTTTCTACTTTCAACACCATTGTTTATCTATGTTTAGATTTTTATAGTGAAGCACATGTATTATCATGGTGGCTTTGTGTCTTTGCTGCTATCTATGATGTGTAATATCACATGTAGCTGTGATTACCATATGAATCTTATATCAGGATACCATTTCAATGGGAAAGGACTCATGCTGGTTCTGCTATCAGGATATTGGTGCATGCTTAAAGGTTTGACTTGCTATTATTATTTGTCTCTTTCTGGTATTCTGATGGAGGGTGGAAGGAAACTGCTCTGAGACTTTTAGTCTGCATTAAGTGTTTCCTTTCTTTCATGCAGCGCAGCTATGGACACTGCCAAATCACTTTTCACCCTTCCTGTGTTCGAAGTGCTGGTTTTTACATGAATGTGAGGACCACTGGTGGCAGGTTACAGCACAAAGCTTATTGTGAGAAGCATAGTGTGGAGCAAAAGGAGGTCATATCTTAACTTTTCACATTAGATTAAACCACCAGCTTTTATGTAACCCTAGGATGGAGATTTTTTTATAATCACATTGCCAATCAAAACATGCTTATTTATCTTGAAGACATATTCCTTCTGTGTTATAATTTAAACTTCTTGGATCTTGATCATTTTGCTCCAGTTTTTGCAATTAAGGAAAAATGTTTTCACATCTTAACGATACATTACAGTATTATACATGAAATCTCATTTTTTTCTTTTTTTCTTTAAACAATATGTACAGGCTGATATCCTGCAATACGGAGCAGAGGAGCTTAAGAACATGAAAAAAATACGGGTTAGTGACAACATATTGTATTTTGAATCTGTTACTAGCGTAGATTCTTCCACTTCTTTTGTTGGAAAATTTTTTCTGTTTTCATTTTTATGCCTGTATCAATATCCAAATGGGTTCCTGATGCTTGGCTATTGTGATTAAGTGAAAAATCTTTTGTTCTGTTCTATGTTTTAAGAATACCTTTTTTAAATTAGTTGCACCCGTAGAAGAGAAGCATTGTATTATCAGTGGCTTTTAGGAGTAAAGTTGTTGTGCGATCTCTGATTTAATACTATAAAGACGATAAGTTAGAAAGAAAACTGGTTTGTAGATAAATACATTTGGAATATGTGTGATGTTCCATTTCTTCTAATTGTCAGCGAGTTTTAGCAAAAAAATCTTACTGGTACTCAGAAAATGTAGAAGCCACTGGAATGACATTATTTCATAATCCCTGACTTCAGTTATTTGTTAGTTTATATCCAAAATAAGGTCAATGTGTCCCGAACATGGAAGTGGTCCAAAGTAGAGATTATTGAGCTTTCAAACTTTATTTCAAAATTCTTGTCATACTATCAGTGTGTTATTTGATTCATCTAAATTGAAATTTATTTATTTTGAACTGATTGTTAGTAAAGCCTGGTGAATTGTTCAACTTCTGGTTATCCTCTTTGAGTTTTTTGGGTGTAGAACTATTAAGTTTCAACTTGATAGTAGCACAAATTCAATTATGATCCTGGCCACAGAAGAGTTTTCTCCATCTGGTCTTATTACCATCATCATATGATAAAAGCTACTTGCCTAGAATAGGTTGTGTGCACGATCTCATGGTTGCTCATGTTTTGAGTCGGATGTTCATTAAATAGGCAATGGGCATGTAACTGTCGTACGTTCATCATGCATTTAAGATTTTCAATAAAAAATGAACCAGTTGTTAGTGTAGGATTTTATTTAAATTATTGTTGTTCTTGGATTTTAATTCTTGGAACAGAAAATTTGTTGACTAAGGTATAGACAACTACTTATTTGGCCTAAGGTCAGTAATTATGGTGCATAGATTTTCTTGACTACATCAGAAAATCTCAATCTTTAATACAACAAGGGTGATAAATGAACAGAAAAGAATTTGTTTTTTTTTCTTTTTTTGTTAGTTTTTGTATGGTATTTTATTGTTGGAAGAAAGGAACTTGGTATCGTTTTCATTGTGCTACTTTGGAACTAAAAGGTAGATTTATGAAGCTGCTCAAGAATTTAACGGTGACATCGGACATGAAGTATCATTATATCAACTAAATTTGTTGGTAGTATTAATTCCCTGATTGATAGTTGCTAATGAAAAGAAGATTTTGCTGGGCTGAAACTTCAAGATTATGCACTTATTTGACACAAGAAAGTAGATTATCAGGGAAATTGCATGGAAATGAGATGCAAATTATGGTTGTGGTGAGTTGGTGACACTGGTGGTCACTGTTGTGCAATGGCAATCATGATAGATGAGGTGGTGTCTTGGCTGGTGGTGATAGACTGGTTGTGGTGACAGTGGCAATGGTGATGGTAGCATGGAGCGACATTGGTGGTGTTGGTAGCTAGTGGTGGCATCGGTATTTGTGGTGGTGACTGCTGAAGCAGTGCTAGCTTTGTGAATAGAAAAACACGGAGCAAATATCAGGAAGCATAAATTTTCTACTATGAAATTTTGCAAATGTTTTACAATTATAGAAAGTTAGAATAGGTGTAGAACATGTTCCAGGCACCTGATACTGATTTTCCATTTCTATAAGTAGATGATGAGAAATAAAGGATTGCTAAACAAGCCCTTCATTAATTTTTAGGCATAGGTTTCTGATCTCTTTCCTTTTCCCTAATCATGTACTTTTTAACTATTGGTTTTTATGCATCATTGTCTTTTGGTTTCTTTGTGTTTGGGGGTTGGAGGGAGGATTTGGATGTCATCATCTTGGTGTATACAAATTAAAAGGCTATATACATTTGTAGTGGGTTTCAAAAATTTATAGTTTCTATGTTAATGTTGCGTTGCTTCCTGCTAGGGCACCGGAGGTTGCTGGAGGAGGTGCTTGTGGGCTGTACTTGTAAAAAAAGTTCTGGCTGGAGATTGCTCTGGCAAAGGTCCTCCAATGATCAAGTCAGGTGGCAGGCAACAGAGAAATAAAGCAGTGGAGAGGGAAAGAGTGTCGTATGTGTTGCATACCTTGGGAGCTCTCAGGGAGCCCCTTTTATAGGCAAGTGGCGAGGGTATTTCCGGAATGCAGAAAGTTTGGTGGGTTTGGTGAAAGTGATAGGCGTCAGATCCTGTCAGGGGATCTTAGTAGAAGATCATTCCATTTGTCCAGGTTGTACATCTTCCATTAATTGAAATCTTGTCTCTTTCACGTTGTCAGCAATGTTTCTTAATGGTGATAAGGACTATGGCCCAGAACGAATCATGCTATCCTTAATTGAGAGGATTTGCTGGAGATTACTGGACATGGGTTCTTGATCATGCCATTGAGTGCATGGAAATGAGTGTTGGATGATTTCTTAGGTTGTCTAGAGATATACTGCTATGGGATTTTAACTTTTCCTGGATGCAAGAGTCCTGGATCGGACCTGGTCTTCCTATCGAGGCTAAAGGTCTGGGTTGGAACTGGGCTTAGGCCAGCTCGATGGGCTTCAGGCCATCTTGAAGTCGGTTGGGCTTTGGACCAGGCCCGAAGTAGTTCAGGTTAGGCTTGGGCCTAATAATAGAGCCCATGAATTTGAGCCGGGCGATCCGAACCCGGTCTAGAAAGAGGCTTGACCCGAGCTGGCTTGCCACCAGAGAATATTTAGGTATCGCTGGTTCTCTCTTATTTACGTCAAACCCTAGGTCCCTAGCTTGTCGCGTCCCGCAACTCGGTGCCCTCAACTTGGCCCTGGCGGTGCCCGCTCCCTGCGCCACCCCCTGGCTCTGCACCAACCCCCTAGCCCTGGTGGAACCCGCACCCCTGGCTTCGTGTGACCCTATGGCCCCCTCGGCTTCAATCTCCCTCTGCGGTTCTGCTACGATCCTTCCCCGGCCCTGGTGCCCTTACGAGGCACCCCTTATGACTTCCTCTGCTGCTCTCCTTCCCCCCGACCCTCGGCTCCGATCTCCCTCTACTACTCTCCTTCCCCTCCCCCAGCCCTGGCTCCCATACCCGACAATCCCCTGGCTACGCACTAACCTCCTCTCCCCTTGTCCGATCGTCCCTAATTCAGGAAATTTCTTTTTAAATTTTTTTCAGTCATCTCGGGTTTGTATTCGGGTCCAACCCAATCAGGCTTTGATTCAGGCAAGCACAATCGAGCTCGGGCCTAAGTTTTTTAGAATACTTTGAGCCTAAGCCTAGCTTGAAGTTCGAAGTTTTTTTAGGTCGGGCTCGGATAGGGGTATGGCTTGGCTCGGCCCGGTCCAGTTCCAATTCTATTGAAGGTCGAGTAGGGCCGAGGGTCTCGGGGTGTTACGTTGGTGTATCCAAGGGTTGTCAGAGCTTAATTGTTGAGGGCGAGTTGAATCTTCGCCCAAGCTGAAGGTCAATAAAGCTAATAGTCTCAAGGCAGTCTCAACCCACTAGAAGGGGGCCGAACATTGCATGCCGGAGAGGAGAGTGTCTTTTGTCAGGACTGATGGGCTCGACG
This sequence comes from Areca catechu, assembly GCA_021397845.1. Taxonomy (NCBI): domain Eukaryota; kingdom Viridiplantae; phylum Streptophyta; class Magnoliopsida; order Arecales; family Arecaceae; genus Areca; species Areca catechu. Next base: position 127,335,501 of record CM038052.1, on the reverse strand, counting down.
GCATAGCTTCATCCTGCTTGAGGGATGGCGGGACTCGGATGCCAGCGATGGACCTTGGATGCTTGACCTTCGGCATGCACCTCTTCTATGTAAAGACTGCCAACGGGTAATACGGGGGCTGAAGACTTACCCATCCAAGATCCCATGCTTGCTTTATTGTCCGAAGAACTATTGTATACAGAGACACGACATGTAACTGGTGTTGTTCCATACATCATAGATGTTTGGTTGATGTTCTGTTTGAGCAAATGCTTCTCATATAGGCATTCCAAAGGTAAAGAGCTCAATACCGAGGATTAGGGAGGTCGAGGGGGACCTAAATGTGGCCTTGGCTTATCCAGGAGATGGCGCGTGATCGCTTGTACCAACGTTCAATCCGGAGATCCTCGGGATACTGATGGTGGGGGATTAGCCCATACATCATTTATCCCCCACTCCTTATAGACTGAATGCGAAGCATCTCGGGCTGAGGAGTAAGACAGTTGCATGCTTGAGAGATCCTGAGTTTAGGTTGGAATTACTGCGCTCTTGGGAGATGAAAGAGCATCACATATTGTATTTATGATGCTTCTTGAGATAAGAGAATTCATGACCAGCCCACCTTTTTAAATAGGGAGCTCAAGGCACTTTTTTTCTTATGATTGAATGCTTTTTCATTTTCATTGCATTTCGCTATTCGCATTCTTTCATGATTCGGAATTGTACAACCATGGGATTGTCAGTGATGTATAGGGCGCTGCTCTTGAAGGTAGACGACATGGCCTAGCACCCTCTCGGCCAGTAGGCTTTAGCGAATCGAGGGATTATTGGTAGCGGGTAGCTTCAAAGGTCTTCATCGACCATCTATTCGACCCTCGATTTTTTTTAAAGCGAGGACAAGGGACTTATTGGTTAGCCCTTGGTATTCTGATGGTACAGCCTTGGAGCGATTTGTGCAATGCCTGGAAGAGGGTTCTCGATGTTGATTATTTCTAGAGAGTAAAGATACAGCAACCACTCCCGATGTTTTCAAGCCATGACTGATGCTAGGCCGTCATAACTTTAGGATCAATCTGAAATCGTTAGATTATATGTTGATCAAAGGCACTTTCGATGGGTCGATCAAAGGCTGTTTGATTAAATGCCGATCAAAGGTGCCTTCGATTTCCTGCCAGTCAACAAGAGCGCACATCGTTTTAATCACAAATCCTTTTATTACGAAGAAAAAAAGATTACATTACTGATGGTATATTCGGAGAGTTCTTTAATCTCCCTAGACTTCTAGAGCATCGTGCTTCTTTTTGTCCCGGAGGAACTCGTTGAGTTGGCCATGGCAGAATTTTTTAATCACATCCTAGAGCTAGATGCATTCTATGTCGTGGCCATGGTCACAGGGGTAGAAATAGTACTTGCATGGCAATCGAAATAGTGGTAGGAATATGGGCCGACGAATTGCACCACATCCTATGGGCCTACTAGACCATGCAGAGAGTTTCGACAGGCGAGATTCCTTTCAACCTCGCCTTCGGGACCGAAGTGGTGATCCCATTGGAGGTAGGGCTTCTGTCCCCTTGAGTGGAGAATTTTAATGAAGGTGGCAACTCGGAGCAACTAAGGGTAAACTTGGACCTGCTGGATGATGTTCGAGAATGAGCGGCTATAAGGATAGCGACTTATCGATAAAGAGTTCCCCGGTACTACAATGCACGAGTTTGAGGCAAGTTCTTCCAAGTTGGAGACTTAGTACTACGCCAGACCGAGATATGTCAACTAGCAAGCTAAGGGAAGCTATTTTCAAGTTAGGAAGGCCCATATTGGGTGGAAGAGAACATTTGATCTGGGACATATAGCCTAACACATCTGTATGGGATGCCTTTGCCTTGCCCTTGGGTTTCATAAAATTTTAAAGTGTATTATCAATGATGCAATTTTCTCTTGTACAATATTATTGTTATTAACTAATCATATAGATTCCATTTGTCTCCCTACAAAACTCATTCGATTTTGAGTACCAAGGGTTAACCTATAGGACCTTCAACATAAAGGCATCAAGCTGGTGCTAGTCTTATGCCTGGGAAGATACAATCAATGCACTATAATCTACCCATCCCCTTGCATGCTCTGACCTACGGAAGTGAGGAACTACAATACTATGCAGACTGAATGAAAATATTTTTCCATTAATATTTCCAAAAATGAGCCTGAAGGCTCTGCAAGGTGGGTCTACTCCAGAGGTAGACCAGAACCATATGCACAAAAAAGCAAAAGAAAAACATATCTAGGTAGTCGGCGCCAGGGGATCCGCGGGGGCCTTGGCCTCGAGGGCTGGTTCGTCCTTGGACCCCAACTCATCCAAGAATGATAAGTCCAAATCCGGGAAGCAATTGGCCCCTTGTGTTGGACCTTTCCGACGAAGAAGGCCTTGGTGAACAACTCGATCTTTAGATAGCGGCAATCCTTGGAATGCTTGAAGTCCTCCTTCCTTGGATTGCCGTTGCCATTTGGGCCTCAGAGTCGGATAATTTTCGATGCGCCTCTATGAGCGCATTGTCCAACTCCCTTTGCCTCCCCTCGGCCTCCAGCCTCTTTTTACTCTTAGTCGAGAGTTTTTCTTCAGTTTTAGCTTCGATGGAGGATTTGGCTGACTCGTCTTCGAGTAGTCGGCCCTGTATTTCTCCCATTTTCTTTTCGATCGTGGTGGCAGGGCTCGCAACTCGAAATAATCATTTAATAGTGGGCCATCTACAAAAGGAAAAGCTATATCTAGATAATTGGATCACTAAATCAAAATTCAAGGCAAGGAGAATAATATACCTTGAGGAAGGTCAAAACGGCCCCCATTTGGTGTTGGGGGGCCCCCTCACCGACAATCCTCTTGGCGTCGACGGGGTGGATGATGCCCTTAAAAAGGCCCTAGGCAATTTGCTAGCTGTCAAAGGTGCAATCCTGGGGCTGGTTGGCTGGAGCACCAACTTTAAGAAAATAACATTATAGCAGGTGATTATGCAGTTGTACCATATGATATTGCCAACTGTATCATACTTTCTTCAAAAACAGATAATGGCAATCGAAAAAAGATAATGGCAATCTTAACCGGATATGGGATATGGGTGTCAAGTGTCCATGCGTGCTAAAGTTGTAAAGGAATGATACACAACAGATTACGGTTGTCGGTCACAAGAGAAGGAAGAAAAAAATCTAAAAAAATATAAAGCACACAAGCACTAAAGACGGAATTTATGTGCCTTGGAGTTTCTGGTTCGTACGTCCTCGGCTGCACAGAATAATTTTTTTTTACTATGAAAAGAAAACATGAAGTTGACAGGAGTACAAATATGAGAAACAAAGAAGGACCTCTCTTGTTTTCTATCTCTTTTGGATGCAAGAACAGCCGCAATAGGAAGAAGAAACCCCTTCTAGAGACGTTTCACATACCTGGAAGCACCCTAGGATTGCTCACAAGAAGACCCGAGCTCTCTCTCTCTCTCCTTTTTTCTCACTTGGAAAAGCACGGTTGCTGGAATTCTGCTCCTGAAATTTCTGTGCCTGAAATTTGTAGCCGGCTCCTTTGGGAATCTCTCTATCTTTTACACCCCAACTCTCTTACACTTTGTAGCTGACGCCCTAGGGTAGTTAGCTAGGACTCCAAGTCCTACAGCAATTGGACTAGCAAAGGGGGCGTCATACATGGAAGGGGGGCAGCCAATTTTGGAACTCCAGTAATTTTGGGCTGTAGTATGTTCTAAGTTCAATTGGAACTTTACCTATGGGGTGGCAGTCAACTCCAGGTCTTCTTAGGAGTTCTCCTTTGGAAGCTCTTCTTTTCCAACCTCTTTTAGGACTCCACCTGATGTGCCAATTTGTGGAAGCCTAGAAAAGCGTTGGCGGCAAGACTAGGTCCTAGTCCTATAAGGACTCTTCTAGCTTGGGCGGCTGAATTCGTTTGGCTCAATCGGGCGGCATACCTAGGGCTTCCAAAAACCTATGTTAGTGACGTGGTGCTTTCTCATATCTCTTGACTTGGTTCAAATTGGTTCACCCAGTGAAGGTCTTTGGATCTTGATTTGGTTTAGTCGATTGGGTGGATTAGGCTCCACCCAACAACTCTCACTTAAAAAATAAGACATCCAAACATGCATCCACCTGAAATAGAAAAACAAACTTTCAAAATCTAGGTTAATATTCTATACGGTGCCTCTGTTAAACTAGCTTTAGAGGCCAATTGAGGCCATACATAGCCCTAATTTGTCCGTAGTGACTAGTTTGGTCAGCATATCTGCTGAATTCCTTGAGTCTTGAATCTTTTCAAGTGATAAATTGCCATCCTCAAGCAGTACTATGATGAAAATGGTATCTCAGCTATATGTGCTTCGTTCTCGCATAGAATATCGGATTTTTTGCAAGATGAATAGCACTTTGATTGTCACTAAACATCACACTATAACTTTGCTCTCTACTCCGCTCTTTTAGTAAGTTTTGTAGCCATATCATTTTCTTGCTGGCTTCCGTGATTGCGATGTATTCTGTTTTGGTGGTAGAAAGAGCCACGATCTTTTATAATTGTAGAACCCAGCTCACTCTTGTCTCGTCAATGGTATACACGTACCTGGTTATGCTTCTGATATTAGCATCACCATCTAAATCTGCATCCACGAATCCTTGTAATGTTTGTAATATAGGCCGATTTTTTGCTACCTTTTAAGTATCTTAGGATCCACTTGACAGCTTCCAAGTATTGCTCGCCTGGATTGGCCATGTACCTGCTTATAGTTCTCACTACATGTGCAATGTCGGATCTCTGTAAAACATTCCATACATCAAGCTACGAACAGTTGAAGCATAAGGAACCCTTATCATTTTCTTCAGCTCATCGTCGTTTTTGAATTATTGTTCCTTTGAAAGATTAAAATGACTAGCCAAAGGTATCTTTATGGGTTTAGCATCAATCATATTGAACCTATCAGCACCTTTTTGATGTAACTTGCTTGAGTTAACTTTAGTGTATTGATCATTTTGTCTCTTCCAATTCTCAGTCTAAGTATTTGTTTTGCTACATCCATGTCCTTCATTGTGAATTCTCTTGCCAGCTTCCTTTTCATCTTTCTATCTCTCGCATGTTTGGTTCGTCTATCAGTATGTCATCTACATACAAGAGTAAGATAATAAAATTATCGAGTGTCTTTATATAATAGCAATGATCCTCTTGGTACCTTACAAAACCATTGTTAGTCATGAATTCATTGAATTTCTTATACCATAACCTGGGAGTTTGTTTCAAACAATACATGCTCTTTTTCAGCTTGCACACAAGATCTTCTTTATCAGGGACTACAAAGCTAACAGGTTGCTATATATATATCTTCTTCTATCTCACCATGCAGGAAAGCAGTAATAATACCTAATTATTTTAAGTATAAATTCTTAATATACTTAGTGTTGATACCAGGGTTTTCCGAACCGTGCCGAACTGGCCGGTTCGGGGTGTACCGAACTGGACCCGGATCGGTGGCCGGCCGGCACGGTTCGGTCTTAGAAAATGGCACAGTCCCATAAAAAACCAAAAAAAAACTTACCGGACCCGAACCGCACCGAACTGGGGTGAACCGGACCCGAACCGGTCGAAACGGGCCCGAATTGGCCGGTTCGGCTCGGTACGGCTGAGAAAGGGGGGCAATTTTTTTTGGATTTGTCACGTGGCTACTGTAGCCATGTGACGGTGGGGAAAGGGGGGCCTTGCCTTGGTTTTTAAGTAAAGAAGCAGAGAGCTTGTAAGAGCTCTCTACTGCAGAGTCGTGGAAGGAAAACGAAGAAAAAAATTCGTGGATCAATTTAAATCGAATTCAACCTGCAAAATTCGAAGAGGAAGGTAGAATCAAGGTACGTATACCTTTTTTTTTTTTCTGTATTTTCATCTTTCGTATCATTAATTTTTGTTAAAATCCGTGCAAAATAGAAAATTAAGAAGAATATTGTCAAAATGATACTAAAATCTTAATTTTTTGTTAATTATATAATTTTTTAAATTAAAATTAATTTTGGATTAATAATTAATTAAAAATAATTAGAAAAAAATTGTAATTATAAATTATTAATCTACGGCTTGTAAGCTACTCTCACTATAAATTTCATGTCAATTTATTCAAGTTTTGTGCATCTCATAAATAGTGTCCGTAGGTTTTAATTGAAAAAAAAAAAAGACTTTTAATGCATTTCTAGGATCTTAAAAAAATATATGTAGCATGTACGATGGAATCATACATGAATCTAAAATTTAATTTTTTTTTTTTTTTGAATTTTTTAAATAAAAAATAAAAAAATAAATTAAATTTTAAAAATTAGGTTAATTAACTGTTAATTAATAAACATTATTATTGACTTTATATGTAATTTAAATATTCAAGTATGGATCCATTAAGGAGGAAGGATCCGGAGCTGGAAATTGGCTGGTTACATGGAGATGATCTCGGGTTGGCATCACTGGAGGTGTAAATGGTGCAATACGGAATTCAAATGTGGGGGTAATAAGGTTGAAGCAGCACTTGGCTGGCGGCTATTATGATATATCTGCATGCCGACAGTGTCCTCAGGAGGTCCGTCAGCTGATGAAAAATACTTTGCTGATTTTGAAACACTTTGCTGATTTTAAAGCTGAGAAGGAAAGAGTAGCAAAGAAGAAGGCAGAGATGGACCGTAGAGCCGTAGAACTATCTTCTTATTACTCCAGGGAGTCAGAGGGAGTATTTATTCCTTCTAATGAGGAGGCATAAATAGAGGCTGCTATTCAGGCGAGCTTGTATGAGTAGAGGCAGCAGGATGAGACAGCCAGGCATAGACAGTGATTCGGGCCATCAGCTTTTGACTCAGGATCAAGATCTGTTTCTGCTAGTACTCCAGGAGAGTCTGAGACAGTTTAGGAGGAGACAGCCAGGCATAGACAGTGATTCGGGCCATCAGCTTTTGACTCAGGATCGGGATCTGTTTCTGCTAGTACTCCAGGAGAGTCTGAGATAGTTTAGGAGGACCTCCTCAGTCAGAGAGCCCGTCAGGAGAGGCACCGGCCGTATTGCATCCATGTTGGGAGCATTTGGTAGTAGGAGAAAGTCTTTCGGGGACATTCCAGAGGGAGCCACTAGCCATGATGTCGATCCATATGTATTTTTCAGTAGAGATTCAAGCAACAGAGGATTGACACAATGCTGAAAAATGATAAGAAGGATATGTGGCGGGCCATCTCCTCCTGGTTTCATTTCAGTCATATCCCAGCCCATGCAGCAGACAATCCATATTATCGTTCTGCTATTTCATCTATACAAGCTGCTGGTGCAGGTGTAGGTCCTCCATCATCGAGGGATATTTATGGTCATCTTCTGGACATCAATAAGGAGCTAGAAGGATGGATATCTTCGTATCAGAGCAAGTGGCCCGTGTATGGATTGACGGTGATGTGTGATGGTTGGATTGGTCCTACTAGACGGAGCATCATCAATTTCTTGACTTATTGTGATGAGAAGATTTTTTTCCAGAAATCTATTGATGCTTCAGATCAGGTGCACGATGCCAATTATATCCTCAGATTGATGAAGGAGGTGATTGATCAGGAGGGAGAGCATAATGTCATGCAGGTCATCACTGATAATGGATCACAGTACAGGGCCGCAAGACAGATCTTGATGGAGCGGCGGCCGCATATTTTCTGGACCCCTTGTGCTGCACATTGTATAGATCTCATGTTGATGGATATTGAAAAAATTCGCAGGGTGCAGAAGATTGTTAAGCTAGCACAGTCTATCACCAGATTTATATATAACCATGCATGGGTCTTATAAAATGAGGAGCTTTACAAGGAGAAAATATTGAGACTGGGGGTCACACGGTTTGTTACTAATTACATTGCACTTGATAGTCTTCTTGGCAAGAAAGCAGAGCTGCGTCAGATGTTTGTTAGTCAGGACTGGCAGCAAAGTAGATATGCCAAGACTAATACTGAGGGAAGCAATGTGGAGAATTTAGTGACGAGACATATTCTGGCAGCGGGCTGAGAGGGTAGTAGAGGCTATCAAGCCTCTATATGAGGTACTTCATGCCGTGGACTCCGAGAGGTATGCTTAGATGGGCTTCTTATATTTCATGATGCAAAGGGAAAAGGAAAAGATTCAGGAGACAGATCCATCACATGTATATGAGTATATTCGGATCATTGATGGACGGTGGAGTTATCAAATGAGTTCGGATTTACGTCTAGTATTACGTAGTAATTTATGAAGTCCCTAAAAATTAAGTTTCAATTATATCATACAAGTACGCTTGACTAATTCTTAAAATATATGTGTAGCTTACTATCTAAATCCGAGATTTCAGTACTCCGTACCGGACATTGTCATGGATGAGGATCTTATGTCTGTCCTACGTAATGTTATATATAAGATGGAGCCCGATCCAGATATCGCTGCTACGTGCCTTGAGAAGTAAGTTAGGTTGAAATTATTGAATGATTTTTAAGAGTATTAATTTTAACAAGCTAACAATTTTTTTTTGGCAGACGAAATTTTTTAAGGAGGGCATAAATTCATTTGGATCCACTATAGCGGTCAGAAGTAAATCAAAGATGAATCCTGGTAGGTACTACTAAGGAGTAAGTCCAATATTATATCAGGATTAAATTTTTTAGTTTGCCAAATCTAAAATTCTAAATGATGTAATGTCTTTTGCAGCTGAATGGTGGGTGCATTTTGGTGGATCTGCTAAAAATCTAAAAGTTCTTGTAGTGAAGATCCTCTCCCAGACGGTGTCATCCAGTTGATGTGAGCGCAACTGGCCTACATTTGGTCTTATCCACTCTAAGCAGAGGAACCGTCTGAAACAGAAACGCCTCAACGATCTTGTATATGTACACTATAATTTAAGGTTGAGGCTAAAATGTATTCAGGAAGAAGTAGAATTGAAATATCCCGATTCCACTGCAAGTTCATATGTTGATAGGATGAAGATCCAATGATTGGATGAGTCATGGGTCAGCAGCAGATGCCAGAGCTTGATGAGCTAGGATCGCCTCCTCGACCAGCCAGTTTTGTAGCTAGTGAGGCTGGGATGGATGCTGGACAATGGGCAACAAGTCATATTCCTCACAGGGTTCTAACAGATACAGCACATCGTCTGTCCCTACCATCTAGTAGACCTGGAGATAGAAGAAATGGAAAGGTAGTTGTACCTCCATCGGAGCACTCAGTCCACTCAGATTCAGATACCAGAGACAGTGATGATAGTGCTTCAGATAGTGGAGGATCTAGTGATCAAGGAGGGGCAGGAGGACAGGAGTCGTAGCCACCTAGTCCTATTCGATTCACTTGAAAGTCACAGTTTTGCCATGCCACGTAGGATACAGATTATGGAGTACCATCTGATAGATCCCATGGTGATACGATTCTATATAGGCGACGGGCTCTGTGTGGTCATTCGGGACACGATATAGCTGCAGCTCTTGCACGTGGAGTAGGATTCATGGATGTATTTGGATCATCTTTATATTCAGGATCCTCTTATCCACAGCTACCGGCAGCTTCTGGTCCACTTTAACTGAGCTATTGCTTTTTCAAAATTTTGATATAAAGCAGGTGACATATTTAATAAACTCAGTTTTTCGAATCTTTTGCAAGAAGTCTCCAGCTTTTGCTAATCCATCTTGAACAATCAAATTAAGAATATGTGCACTACATTGCACATGAAATAATACACCAGACAAAGAAAGCAATGATTTCTCACAAAGCCACATTTTCAATTGTCTAACCATTATATCATTTGCACTTGCATTATCAACAACCATTGAAGAAATTTTCTTATCCAAATTCCACTCTAATAACAAATTAGAAATAAAATGAACAATGTTTCACCATCATGTGAATATGAAATCTTTCTGAATGCAATGATTTTTTTCTTCAATTCCCAAACATCTGATATATAATGTGCAGTCAAGCATGCATGTGCAACATTTGAATGATCAAAAGTCCATATATCAGCAGTAAAGGAAATCTTACTATAAAGTGCATCAAAGTAATCATATAACTTTGCCTTTTCCTCCTTGTAACCATTCAATATATCACTCCTAATTGTATTGCGACTCACAAGCTTAAAATTTGGATTCAATCTAGCACAAAATTGTTCAAAATATTCATGTTAAACCATGTTAAAAGAGTAGTTATGCTTGATAATCATTTTTGCCAAATCTTTTCTACTCTTTTCTTTGTCAAACTTGTAAGGTTGAGCTGCCTTATTACAAAAACCTTTTGTAATTGATTGTTTTATTACTCTTCCATCATTTTTTTTCTAAAAATGCATATACTATGATGCTTTCTCAAGTGACTAGTTCCTTTACTACTACCACCATAAAGTTCCTTCTTACACCAATTACATCTAGCAATATCTTTACCATTTTTATTTTTAAGCTTAGTGAAATCATTCCATACCGGTGATATCAACTTCTTTTTATGACCATCAACATTGTTGTGTAGATTCCGTTATTTCATCTTCAATTACCTCCCAGGGATGATTACATTTTGTTCAACTTCAATATCAATATTTCCAGGAGTTGACATTTTTTGAAATTCAAAATAAATTATATAAAAAATATTCTACGGCACTGTGGCATTGATGATCATAGCTATTAATATAAAACAAGAACAAGGCAACAAGCATCTAATTGAGGCACTGTGGCACTGTAGCAAGGGATCGGATTCGAGGAAGATAGCCTGGGAACGATATCGGGACAGGGCAGTGGCAGCCGGTGGGGGAGTGGGGACGATCGATGATGTTGGTGGCCGGCGGAGCTCGGATCCAAGAACGGTAGCTATAGGGGGACCGGGGGTCGATGTTGGGGTAGCGCTGCCGGCGGGGCTCGGATCCAATGAAGGCAGTGCTGCTGGAGCTGGAGGATGATGTCCAAGTAACGGCGGCCGGCGGGGCTCGGAGCTGAGGAAGGGAGAGCCGAAGGGGTAGGCCGACGTTGGAGCAGTAGAGCGGCTAGCGTGGGATGATGTCGGCCGTCGAGGGGGGGAGGCGTCGGTCGTCGAGGGGTCGGCCGTCGAGGGGGATTTGAGGATTCAGTGGAAGAAGGGAAGGTTAGGGCACGAATGAAGGGCTTTTATAGCAATACCAAGGGTTGATTTCGAACCCTTGGATCATGATTTCACGTTCCATATTTATTTAAATATATATAAATATATAAATATATATAACCTTATTTTATATAATCGGGTTCCGGACAGTTTGGATATTACATATCCGGCCCGGATCCATTTAATTATGACTAAACGCGCCTGGATCCGGGTCCGGGTAAATGGGTCCAAATTTAGATCTAGACTCGGACTCGTTGGGTAAATACCCGCGGGTCTCGAGTCCAGACCCGACCCATTGACAGCTCTAATGTGGAGATGCAGCTATGTTGCAGAAATTTGTAGAAAGGGAGAGAATCTTTGAATTTCTTATAGGCCTTAATGTTGACTTTGATCAAGTTCGAGTCCAAATTCTTGGAAAAGAAGTCCTATTCTTTGAGAGTGTTTTCTCACTAATACGGGTTGAAGAGAGTTGCAGAGGAATTATGCTTGATAATTCTGTCAATGAAGGATCAACCATGAATTCTACAAAGGATGGACATAATGTTGAGACCAATAGAATTGAAAGGCAGTCTGAAGGGGTTTGGTGCACTTACTACAAGAAGGCATGTCACACCAAGGATACTTGCTGGAAACTCCATGGGAACCCTTCAAATGTTGGAGGAAAGGGAGTAATCATGGGGGATAGCCCCGAGGACAAGCCCACATGACAAATGCTGAGGATGTTCATAATGAAAAACTGAACCAAGATGGACTGGAAACTCTCAAGGAAGGGATAGAAAAGCTGAAACCCATGCTAAACTCTGTTGGGCATCCTGGCAGCTCGTGTTCTCTGGCTCAAGCAGGTAAGTTCTCTAATTCTTTTGCCCTTAGTGCCTATTTTCCTGTCCAAAATAGTGCTTGGATTATAGATTCAGGTGCTACTTACCATATAGTCTTTTTACATCAGTTTTTTACCTCACATAAGCCTTTTCCCAGCAATAGAAAGATCAAAATTGCCGATGGAACTTTCACTATTGTTGCAGTCAAGGAACCATTCCTCTCTTCCAAAATTATGTTAAAAATGTTTTATATGTTCTTAAACTAGTTGTGAATCTTTGTCCATAAAATAAGCTATATGTGATTTGAATTGTCAAGTGATTTTCTATCCTATACATTGTGTATTGCAGGACCGTGTCTCGGGGGAGATGATTGGGCTTGCTAAGGAAAGAAATGGACTTTATATCCTTGATGCTAAGGAAGGCAGTAACTATTCTCTTTCAAAATTCTATCTATCTAGTTATTCTACCAATATAGAGGACATTTGGCTCTACCATTATCGTCTTGGTCATCCACCATTTAGTTTGCTTAAGACTATGTTTTCATTATTATTCAAAGATATTGAAGTGAGTAGTTTATATTGTGATGTGTGTGACTTGCCAAACACAAACGTGCCTCTTAACCTTTGAGTAATGCTAGATCTATGTCACCTTTTTTTTTAATCCATTCTGACATATGGGATCCTTATAGAATTCTGAACATTACCTGGGCAAGGTGGTTTGTTACATTTATAGATGATTGCACTAGGGTAACTTGGATCTGTCTAATGAAAAACATATATGAAGTTAGTGAAATCTTTCCAAAATCTTTTCAAATGATCAAAAATCAATTTGGGGTGAGAATTAAAAACCTATGGAGTGATAATGCGAGAGATTACTTTAATCAGAACAAAGCATGTTGAAGTGGACCGACACTTCATCAAGGAAAAGATTGAGAGTGGATTGATCTGCACTCCTTATGTTCCTACAAATGGTCAAATGGCTGACATGCTCAAAAAAGGCTTGGACAGCTTAACCTTTCGAGATATTACTAGCAAGCTGGGAATGGAAAACATCTATTCTTTAGCTTGAGGGGGTGTTGGAAAATCTCGGATTCTTTCTTTCTTTAGGAGATTGCATATGGTTGTAAATAGCTAATTGACAGCTAATATCTATGACCTTAATTAGTTGGTTATAATCTTCCTAATATAGCTAACAACTATGATTATAATTTAGGTTGATTTAATTGTTTATGCATGATTAGTAGGAATTGGTTGGTTTCCTAAATAGGACATTGGTCTTGTACTATATTAGTGTATTTCGTTCATAATCAAAGTAAAGAAGAATTTCAGTTTTTTGCCCAGTACCAAATAGATCAAAACCCGGAGTCGTCCAAGTTAGTAGCTAGATCCAGCCACGCCACCAAATCTCGGATGAAACCGTAACATATTTGCGTGCTAGAGGAAGGGCCCTTGGCCTAAACAACTGTAGAGGACCCATAGCTTCTCTTCCTTAGGCAGTCTTGGCAATGAAGGCAGTGACCAAATCTTTTGCTCCGTAGAGGATCCAATGGCCCCGATGAATCATCCCCAGACTCCAGATCGGAGCCCAGTTGAACCTTTGGCTATTCCTCCTGTCATCATCAAGAAGTTCCACCAGTTCTTATCCCGAGTTGTGTCGCTTTCCATCATAGTGCATAATGTACAACAGCCCTCGACCTGACATGTTCCGAGGCCTACCAAGCATTAGCCTTTAAACGTTCCCTCTTCGGTGCAGGTGGCAGATCGGAATGGGGTAGCCCATTTCGTTGATGTAAAGATGCCCCCACTAGCTCTTCAATCGGTTGGCAACCTTGAACGGGTCCCCCATCGTCGTCCGTCATAGCCCTCGGTACCTCGGAGGGCAAGTCGTGTACACTATTCCCGTCAAGGTAGGAATCGAGAATGTGGTTCTCCCATCTCACTTCTTCCTCATTGCGGGATTCTTCATCGAATGGGCCATCACACTACTACCTGGCGAGGCATACTCGATGACAAGATGAGACCAAAAGCTCCATGAGGTAGATGGTTACTTGGAGGCCCTTCGTCAACATCAAACAACGACAACCAGGGAGCCGCTCTTCATTATGCATTTGCGTTTCACTCAAACCATCATGGAGGAGCCTATCCCCTGATGCTTTAAGGCTCCCACCATAGAGGCTTATGACGGCTCCATCAATCCTTGCGACCACTTGGAAAGCTTCAAAGTTTTTATGTGTTGCAAGAGGCGTTTGACGCCTTGATGTGCAAATCTTTTCCGTCACCTTCAGAGATGCCGTCCATGCCTAGTACACCAGGCTCTCACCGCTTTATAATTTCTTTGAGTAGTTTGGTCAAAAGATCATTGCCCAGTTTCATAGTAGTTGAAAGTCCAAGAAGAACTCCAACTTCCTCTTCTCCATCCAGGAGGAAGGGAAGTCTCTTCGTAACTTTATGGGTCACTTCAGAGCAGCCATGTTGGATGTTCGCCACTTGGAGCCAATGGTTACAATGTTAGCCCTTATGAAGGGATTTCGAGGGGGAGGTTTCTACCACTCCCTCTCCAAGAGGTTCCCTCGAGATCTTTTAGAGTTTCTATCCCACTCTGAGTAATACATAAACATTGAAGAAGGCATGGTGGCTAAAAGGAAGGAGAAGGGAGAGTGCAAGCACCCTTAGCAGAATCGCTCTCTCCCTCAATCCAAGAGGCGGAGTGATGATGGTAAACCCTATCGCCGCTCTAGAAGCCCATGCCCTTGCCACGAGGAGTTCATGCCATTGAATGACTCCTGAAAGTAGATCTTGATGGAGGTGAAAAACCGGGATATCATCTACTGGCCTGGAAAGATGGGTAAGAGATCCAAGAAAGATCTCACAAGTATTGCCATTTCCATCTTGAGTATGGACTTGACATTGATGATTGCCTCGCTTTGAAGGAGATTGAAGTCTTGGTTTGTCGAAGCTATCTGCGTACCTATGTCAAAGGCACAGAGACTTTTGGCCATCAGTCCCAGCCTGCCATTGAGGCTCTCGTGGACAACCATCCCACTGGTTGCCCAATGAGCACCATTATTGGTGGGTTTCCCAGGGCATCCTCGCTAGCAGGAGCCTGTACCCATGCAGCTCTTGAGTTCTCCTGAGCCAAGGAGTAGAAGGAAGATGTCATTTTCTACGACTTTGATGTAGAAGGCATCCTAACCCTGCATGATGATGTTGTCGTAGTTGCTCTTACTATTGCGAAGTGTGATGTACATCGTGTGTTCTTGTTGATAATGGAAGTTTTGCAGATATCTTGTTCTATGATGCCTTTTGAGGATAAATCTTTCAAGTGATTGCCTGTAGAGGACGAGTTCTCCCTTAATCGGGTTCTCAGGGGATGCTGTCTCTATAAAAGGCACGATCACCCTGCCAGTAATTACTGGCCAAGCCGCGAGGCAAAGAATCGTGATGCTGAGTTTGGTGGTGAAAGTTTCTTTGGCATACAATATTATTTTATGAAGACTGGGCTTAAATGCCTTGTGTGCCATCGTATCCCCCTACCATTTGTTGATGAAGTTCTGGCTGTCCAAAGAGTAGACGAAGTTCGAGGTAACCAAGTTCTAGCTAGGTGGTGCTATGTGGCCACCTTAAAAGGCAAGAAGCCCCAGGAGGCATTATTTATTGATTGCCTTAATTTCAGAGATGAGCATGTTGAACAGCAAGGTCACCCAGTAGAAGAGCTTCTTTTGTTCCCGCTGGACGACCGCGGCCTAACTCGGAAGGTCCATATTGGGTCTCAACTGGAAGAGGCCTCGCATGATTGACTCCTTGCCTTCTTGAGAGCCAATGCAGATGTCTTCGTGCAGACTGCTGCGGACATGCCGAGTGTGATCTAGAAGTCATGGTGCATCGATTGCATGTCAATCTTTCGTACAAGTCGGTGAAGCAGAAGAAGCGATGCTTCATCCCAGATGTCAGCAAGCCATCCAACAAGTCGACAAGTTACCTGCTGCCGGGTTCATCTGTGAGGTCGATTATTCTGATTGGCTGGCGAATGTGATGCTCGCCAAGAAGACAAGCGTCAAGTGGCATGTATTTTATAGACTTATTTAAATAAAGCCTATCTGAAAGATAGCTTTTCTTTTTCTTAGATCAATTAGTTGACTCTTTATCGGGGTATGAGTTAGCTTCATGGATGTTTTCTGTGGATATAACCAAATCTGGATGATCCTGGAGGATGAGGAAAGGACATTCTTCATCATAGATCAAGGGCTCTGTTGCTATAAGGTGATGCCCTTTGGCTTGAAGAATGCAGGATCCATGTACCAATATCTTGTCAACAAGGTCTTTAAAGACTAGATCAGCCACAATGTGGAACTGTATGTTGACATGCTGGTAAAATGCTAGCAGGTAGAACATCATGTTGCGGACCTCGAGGAAACCTTCCAAATCTTGAAGAGCTACCGGATGAGGCTCAATCCAGCCAAGTGTGCCTTTGGTGTGTCATCTAGGAAGTTTTTGATCTTGATGCTCTCCCACCATGAAATCGAAGCTAATCTAGAGAAGATCCGAGCAGTCCTGAAGATGTCACCATCCAGGACCTGAAAGGAAGTGCAATGCTTGGCGGGGTGGATAGTGGCACTTAGCAGGTTCATCGCTAGATTAGGTGATAGATGTCTATTCTTCTTTTAAAGCCTTAAGATAGATCAAGGACTTCCATTGGACAGAAAAGTGCCAGACTGCCTTTGAGAAGCTTTGCACGTACCTCGCCGTCGCTTCACTTTTGACTAGGTTGGTGGAAGAAATGCTGTACCTGTATTTAGCTATATTCTTAATTACGGAAAGTTGTCCTCATTTGGGAGGATGGTGTGCAGAAGGTAGTGTACTACACCAGCAGGTTGAAGGACGTGGAGTCTTGCGACCCGAGGATGGAGAAGGCTGCTTATGCGCTCCTGATCTCATCCCGGTAGCTGTGACTCTACTTCGAGGCACACTCCACTGTTCTGACGGACCAACCCCTGACAGTCTTCCAAAAGCTGGACACCTCTGGTAGGATCGCCAAGTGGGCAATGGAGTTTGGGAAGTTTGACATCCACTATTGCTTGTGACCCTCCATTAAAGCGTAGTCATTAGCCGACTATCTCGTGGAATGCATACTTGCTAAAGAGGTCGAAGCAGAGAAGTAGCAGTAGCCCTTGTTCTGGCCTGCGAGCTGTGGACATTGCACGTCGATTGGGCATCCAATACTGGAGGCTCTGGAGCATGAATGATCCTTGATAGCCCACACGACATCGTCATCGTGCAAGCCCTTCACTTCAGTTTCAAGACTTCGAACAATGAGGCCGAGTACGAAGCACTTATGGCAGGGCTTAGACTGGCTCGCGAGCTCGGGGTACAGCATCTCAAGATCCTCAGTGACTCCCAACTGGTTGCAGGCTAGGTTTGCAAGGATTATGAAGCCAAGGCTCCCACCATGGGGAAGTTCTTAGAGAAGGTAAAGGAACTAATTCCTTCTCTCTTTTGAGATCGTGCAGATACCCAGAACGGACAACTCTTGGATGGACATCTTGTCAAGTCTGGCAATCACGGAATATCTAGAGGTCCATAGAGGGGCATTGGTGGAGAACTAGGAGAAGCCAAGTATCGATAGCGAACCAATCCCCATGATGCAAGTGGATCGCAAGCCATGCTGAATGGGCCCATTGATATGGTACTTGAGGGATGGATAGTGCCTAAGGACCAGGTTGAGGCTCATCGGATCAAGAGTCGCTCAGTCCAATACATGATGATTGAGGGAAAGTTATACAGGTGATTCTATTCTATTTTTTTTGCACTGCCTTTGATGTGCGGAGGTTGATTATGCCTTGCCCGGGTCTCCTTGGAGTACGGGCCTTGGTATATTCCTTCGACAAGGATACTACTAGCCCAACATCCACACAGATGTCGAGTTTGTGAGATGTTGCGATCGCTACCAATAATATGCCAACGTTTGGCACTAGCCATCAATGTCTCACACCGATTAACTCATCTTGGCCCTTTGCTCAGTAGGGGATTGACATCCTTGGTCCATTCCCACTAGCCTTTGGGCAAAGGAAGTTCCTCATCATTGCCATCAACTACATCAAATGGGTGGCAAAGGAACTCCTAGACCATATCATGGAGAAGGAAGCTCGCAGTTTGGCTTGGATGTCCATCTATCGATTCGGCCTGCCTTGAATGATCATCATCAATAATGGTTGGTAGTTTTACAATACATCCTTTGACGAGTCCTGCAAGTACTTGTAGATCACCCACCGGTACCTCCACGCACCCGCAAATAAATGGAGAAGCAGAGATCACTAATCATACCATCTTGCATGGCCTGGAGATGGCTCGATAAGGCCAAGGGGCTTTGGACAGACGAACTGTAGTGTCCTTTGGGGCTACTGGACAACATACTGATTTCTGATTGCGGAGACTTGTTCAACCTTGCCTACAGATTTCGAAGAAGTTGTCTTGTTGGAGTTAGGCTTGCCCTTTTACAAGGCTTATGCCTACGATGAGCATCAGAATTTGGAAGATCTCAGAGTGAACCTCCATCTCCTTGAAGAAGTCCTAGAGAAGGTTCAGATTAGAATGGTGACCCATCGATGATGAGCAGCTCGCCACTTCAATGCTAGAGTTAAGGAGAAGCAATTTTGCTCAGATTTGGTGCTCCGGAAGGTTGCAGTCAACTAGTCGATCGAGCAAGGGAAGCTCTCGCCCAATTGGGAAGGACTCCCATTTCATGTACTTGGAACTTTAATAATCTCAAACTTTATTATCAATAAAATTATTCTTCAAATCTATGAGCTATCATGATGAAGTCTCTTTGTGTGAATCCATTGTTTAACTCTTGGCTCACAAAAATGGAGGTGCACTTGAAAACCTGGGTGAGCTATGCATCCTAGGTGGGGTTGCCACACCCTTGCTAAAGCCTTCGGTGAGCCCAGTGCTTCGGCTGTGTTTCAAAACCCGTAACTCTTGGCTAAGTAGTTAGTCTCCTAGTCACCAAGCCCTAGGTGAGCTTAGCACCCCAGTCGGGGGCTCAACAATCCTTAAGCCCTGGTTGAGCAGTTAGACACCCAGGTTGGGTTTTGACACCCGTAACTCATGGCTAAGCAGTTAGTCTCCCAGGCACCAAGCCTTGGGCGAGCTCACCATTCTAGGCGGGGGCTTGATAGCCTCTAAATCCTGGTTGAGCAGTCAGATGTCCAGGCTAGGTTCTGACTCTCATAATCCTTGGCTAAGCAGTTATTCTCTTAGGTACCAAGCTTGGGTGAGCTTAGCATCGTCGGCAAAGGCTAAATAGTCTTTAAAACCTTGGAAGCGATCAAACTTCTTGATTGGGCTTTCGCATTAATGGTCCTTGGGATGAATTGTTAGACTCTTAGGCACTGTTTAACAATCCTAAAGCCCTATCAGGTGATTAGATTTTCAGGTCGGGCTTCCATGCTCGCAATTTCTGGTCAAGTGATCAGACTCCTAGGCATGGCAATTTGTCGCTATCCGCCATTAAACCTGGAGAGCCATTATAATCCTTGACAAAGCATAAGTGGGCCACCACCCCTGCATCCTCTGTAGAGCCAACCTCTAGGCAGGCTACCATGCTCGTGAGCCCTGGCAAAGCAATCTCCAGGTGAACCACCATGTCTGTGACCACTAGTAAAGCAAACCTCCTGGAGGGTACCATATCCGCGATCCCAGGTGAAGCAGTAATATATCTTGGTGGGCTACCATGCCCATAATCCCTGGCATATTAAGTAATCTCCCAAACACGGCAATCTGTCCTCAAGTCCTAGGTGAGCTTAGCATCCTAGGCAAGGCTCAACAACGTTAAAGTCTTGGTTAAGTAATCAAACACCTGGGTTGGACTTTCATACCTGTCATCCTTGGTTAAGCGATCAGACTTCCACGCAAAAACTGGAGAGCTTTATGCTCCTAGTTGAGGTGATCTAACCTCTATGGCATGCCACTAGTTGCAGGTCAAGGGTACCCTTTTGAGTTAGGGCCTCTCCTTTTCCATGCAAGGTATACTCTGGGATGGTACACGATGGCCAAAGCATTTTGTTTGGTCCACTTCTAGAGTCTTGCATGCACGTGGTAAGTGGGAATGCCCTAACTTAGCCATTAGCTAAGCTTGATTTGCTATCTCAAAGTCTTGGATGAGCTTCGTGTCCCATGCTGGGTTGACAAACTCTTTATTCCAGTCTTGGATGAGCTTCGTGTCCTAGACGGGTGGCGAACCCTCTATTCTAAAGTTGTGGACGAGCCTCGGTCTCAGGCAGGATAGGTGAATTCTCTATTCTAAAGTTCAGGATGAGCTTCGTGCTCCAAGCGGGGTGGGAACCCTTTATTTTAATGCTTGGATGAGTTTTGTGTCCCAAGCGGGATCAACGAACCCCTTATTTTTAAGTCCTGGATGAGCTTTGTGCTCTTTGCGTAGTTGGCAAACCCTTTATTCTAAAGCCCTGGACAAGTCTCGTATCCCAGGCGGGATTACTGAACCCTCTATTTTTAAGTCATGGACGAGTCTCGTGCCCTAGGTAGGGTTGATGAACCCTCTATTCTAAAGTCCTAGACGAGCTTCGCATCCCAGGCAAGGTAGTTGCACCCTTTTTCTAAGCTATGAAAACTGAGCACCCTCGCATAGTCGTTCTTAGAAGCAAGATCAATATCTTCCAAAGCTACGATAGGTGGAAAATCCATTGATGAACGAGTTGAAGCCCAGCATGAAAATATAGAAAAAACATTCGAAGAGCATTCAAAACATGCAATTAGATATCAAAAAATGTTCTCATTTCGTTGATCAAAATTGGGTTGCACATGTTCGTGGCTCCATAACTAAATTACATTGCTCCAAAGCTGCCAGGAATAAATTACAACGGCCCCAAAGGGTCAAGATAGTCTCGTGGATCTCTAGAATTTTTAATGTTTCATCCCAACAAGAAGAGGATTGGGACCAAGTCAAAGCTCCTCGAAGCACCAAAGTTCTTGGTGAGGCACCTTCATGCCTTGAAAGTAGGCAGGGCACCCTGCAACACGCAGAGATGTAGCAAGGAAAAGAGAGGAGGTGAATCGTAAAGGCGAAGCGAGCCAGCACGAGTTGTTGCATCACCCTCTTACATGGGGTTAATGCACCAAACCGTGCTGTTGCCAATTGGGAGACGGTGAAGAAGATCCAAGATGGTGCCCGGTAATTGTTGTATGTGCACCCCAAGAGCTGCTGATAGTCGCATGCAAAGCGAGACCCTCAGCTTGGGCGAGCAATCTCTTTAGTGTCGTTGCTATGTTTGTCCCAGCCAACTCCTTGCCAAGTCGGATAGCCTCACTCTTCCACCAAGACATGTTTTTCCTAGCCAACTCCTTGTCGAGTCGGATAGCCTCACTCTTCCACCAAGACATGTCTTTCTTCAGCCCGGTGACTTTAGTCTGGAGGTCTCCAACCTGCATTTGCTCCACTGCAAATCGCTTGCAATCTACTCTCTTCAGTTTTGCTCGACGATCAGCTATCCAGAGGTGACACTTAGTTGCTTCACAGCATCGTCTCGCTCAGTCTCCAGAGATATGCTGGTGAATTTGTTTTTGATCATTCCCCGACCTAACCAAATGCTGGAGTTGTCCCTATTGCAAAGTTGGTTTGTGAAAGGAGTTGCTAGTTATGTTGCTAGCAAAGTTCATCAAAGGTAGGAAGCCCAAAGTCAGTGATCTTATTACTGTCAAGATATGGACGAGTCACTCGGTGCTCTTTGGAACGTCCTCCTAAAGTCTTCCCTAAACTCGAAACGTCCTCCTAAAGTTCTTCCCTAAACTTGAAAGGCACGAACTTCTCTAATAGTAAGAAATAGCTTTTCTCGTCTATAGCCTCGAGATTGGATGTAGCTCGTCGCCTCTTTTTCCTTAGCTTTAGGTAGTGCTCCCTCGAAGACTTGCCCCTCCTTGCAAGCAACACGGAGACCCGCTTTGCATGACCATTGTGGCCATCGCTAGTCTCACTCGGGGCCCCGTGGACCCCGCTCGTACCTGGTCCATAGCCATGATGGTGTCACAGTCTCCAGCATCTCGGCTACCTTGCTGATAGTCTCTGCAGCTTCATCGAGGAACCTTCGAAACACACTGTCATTGTGCCTCGCTTGTTGCGCCGGTTGCGGCGACAATCTCCATGGTTGTCTGCACAGCTCACCAATTGGGATGCCGGCGGCTAGGGAGGCCTTGCCTGCCCTGGGAGTAGAGGTCGCTTCTTGGCGCCACAGTTGCTTTTTAGCCTTCGGTGCCTCTTCTGACCCATTCAGGACTCGCTTCTTTCTGTCCCTCACGGGAGAAGCGAGCCTCTGGACTTCTGCCTTTGCCTTCTGAGGAGATAAACCTGCCTATGCACAGACCGTCACCATCATCCCGTGGACTATCGCCTTGTCCGGGAGTTGTAGTTCTGGGTAATTTTTCATCCTTGCTCTATTCGGCGAACCCTAGATAGTCGGGAATGGCCATGCTACTATGGATGTGATGAAGAAAAACCACTCTTTCTAATGGTACATCTTGGGCGGGCCCTTTGAGAATTGGAATCCCTTCCACGGTGAAGTGTACCACCATCCTTGCAAACTATACTTCAACTAAAGAAAGCTCTGAAGACGCGCGAGGTCTCTCCCGAAATCCAACGTAGAAGAAGACCCTATGATCATCCGTCCGGCATTGGGCATCAACTGCACAGGAGCCACCTGGTACCACCTGAGCAATTCGGCAATGATGGGAATCGGGAACCTTAGTCCAACCTTGAGTGCACCCTTGTACAACACGGGTCGTTGATCCCATGGTCATCCTATCAGAAGGTCCCGGCACCTTAAGTCTAATCGACAACGGGATAGTATACTCCTGAATTTTCACCAAGCTGTCCTCACCTAGGATGAATTCGATCCCTTTAGGGGTATCTTTGACCGCCATTATTTTCGATGCAGGACTCCAAAAACACATCGTAGAAACAAGATAGATGGACAAGGGAAGAAAAAGAGGGAAGGAGAAATCCACTGCTTTCATTGCAGCACCTCCTGCAACTGCATGCAGCAAAGATTCCTTGGCAGCAAAGGCTTAAGGCTCTCCCTCTCTCAGCAGATCGGTGATAGTAGATAGCAAGAATGGAAGGACGCCACCCCTCTTCTTCTCTATTTAAAGTCTTCGGTCCATAGTAGTAGCCCAAGTGCCGTTATGGCTAATGATAGTTCGCTGGGGGACATGCGTCTCGCTATAGTGGGCGCGTTGGTTTGCCTGAACTGTCGTCGCTTTGAGTTGCAAACTACCATCATCACTTTAAGTTATCATACGTGCCATATCTAATGCAGTAGATATGTGCGATTTGACAGGATGCTATGCCCCAGACCTCCTTTGAGTCGCGTGCACCCCATGCTACTAGCACGTCGCCTCGCCAGGCATGCAACCCATGCCATCAACACCTTTCGTTTGGTGCATAGCGAAGCACCTCTCGTGCCTCACTAGTCGGGATCGGGGCAAGCCATCTAGATAGCTGTCTTCTATAAGGTTTGGTGTCGAGCTCCACAGCTGGCAACTTTTACTTCCTATGCCTGAGGCAAAGGAGATGCCTCGTCCTAGGAGGTGGGGGGTATATGATGCATCAAAAAATGGTCGCTTTTACATAGACGCCACGTGGCTCACCACATCATCCACTGACCTCAGCATCAGGCCACATCATCTGCCATCTTAAGCCATTTCCTCCTGTAGGGGGTAGGTGGTCCTGTGCCATGGCCCTTTGACATCAGCCATCACTCATTAATGTGGACAGCTTGCCACCGTGTAGAGGTGCATCACATCGGCTCTAGTCACTCCGGAAGGATGCCTACCATGTAGACGAGCTCTGCACCATCATCGCCTACTCCAATGGCTTGCACTCTGCAGTGATGTACCAACCACCTCTTCCGATGCCGCACGTCTTATAGGTGCTAGGTATTATGTATACCTCATTTATAAATTTGTTCCCCAGACCCTCTAGGTAAGTTATTTTAAGAAGAGGCAAGTTCTTCTATGGGCAGTTTCTTCAAAAGGTGACCCTGGGCAAGTCCAGCTCCAGAGGTTTTAGGAAGCTCTTTTACCACGGGGGCTTTTCCTAAGCAAGTTTCCCTAAGCATCTTGAGCCCTTTATATGACTCATAGTCTTTCCAGAGCCATTTAAGAGTTCTTGATCTCTGTTGTGTGGAGGCCAGGATTACCTTGCCTAGCCTAAGTCTCGATTAAGTCTTCTCACCCTCCTGAGATGAGCTAGTACCCATTTCCATCGCCTTTTAAATTCCACCATATCATTTGTCTTGTTCATTGCCTCGCCTACTTCCATCCCACCTTGCCAACACTCCGTTCCTACATCATAGAAGTTACAGCTTCCTCTCTTTCTATTTGTTTCCATTCGGGATTGACTTAGGCATCGAAGGGTCTACCATGAGGAACCACCCCATTATGTCATCGTAGCTAGGCTTTCGAATTTTCTTCGTTTTACAGGTTCTGGAGTGCCCGTACTAGATTGAGTGGAACTTGGAGCCATCCAAGTCAGCAGCCATGTCACCAAGTCTCGGACGGAATCGCAATAATAAGGATCTTGTTGATCTGGTGGAAAGTGATAGATCTCTCCACATGGGCCAGCTAGGGCTTTCTGTTGGTAGATAATGGGACCTTGTCGTTTACATAGGATTTGCCACCTCTCTTTAATTGTGACATGAACTAATGTGTAAAACTGGGCATACCTCTCTTAATTGTGCAGATATGGCAATGATAAGGGATCTTAAGGCATGATGTTACTTTCGGCTGCATGGTGGAGGCATGGTGATGAGCATTGGAGCAATGGTCTTGGAGGATTCAAATGGATGTTCCATCTTATAGCCAGCTTGAATGCTTTCTTGATGTTTGAGGCCTAGTCGATTGAGGGGACTTGCCCGAGCAGCCTAGCTAAAAGTGGGATGCATTTGATGACCCTAGGACTGCGAGGCTGTGGGAGTTGGCTAGGATGAGGCCAGGTCAGACGGAGATGGTTGGTGGGTAGCATTCCAATATATTTTGGCCGACTAGGGTATCTCTCCTGGTGGACACGCTAAGCAGCTGCTGCATGTCGAGCACGTGGTCAGATCTGACGAATGGCCGATCGGTGCCTGTTGGTACTTGCATGCATGAGTTGGCCGCTGTCGAGGCCTGCTTGGCTGTGGTATTTGACGGTTTGGCATTTAGTTGGGCCCGATTGAGCAGAATGGGTGCCTGGCTCCCAGGGAATGGTTAGGTGGATAAAATGGTCGAGTGCATAGCAAGCATGTGATTGATCCTTGCTTGTACTAGGTTACTTGGCGGCCAGGTGCTCAACCGATCGGTCAGTGGTGTTGTCCTTCCCTATAAGTGGTTGGTTGAATGATAAAGCTGACCAGATGCCAGTAGTGTTATCTTGCTCGATAGCATTGGAGTTGGCGAGTTTTTGTGGTTAGAGCTTTTTCGATGAATGATTGGCATGGTGGTACCAAAATTGCATGGTGGTATTAAAACTACCCGGTGGTAGTGAGACCTTGTCTTCACCTAAGGGCCCCATCTGATGCATGGTCGGTGAGTGCATGGTAGGCTTGATCAATAGTCTTCGCCAATCCGATGAATGGTCGGACGGTGCATACTACCAAGTCATTGGCTCGGCCAATATTTGGGCTTATGATCCTGGTCGGTGATTATGTAGTTTTGCGATGGGCCACATTTGCTGGCTTGGGTCTCATATCCTGGCCCGAACATATTCCTGCCAACACTTAGAATCATTGTAATGGTAGAAAGCTTAACGATAGGAGAAAAAAATTCAGTATAGTCGATACCTTTAGTTGGAAGTCTTTCATAACCGGCCTTGTATCTCTTCCTACCATAATGCTCTTGATTTTATAACCCACTTGTTTTGTAGAGCATTCTTTCCTTCCAGTAGTGTATTGAGCTTCCATGTCTGATTCTTTCATAAGGACTGCATATCATCCTTCATGGCTAGCTCCCACTGGACTGAATATTTGCTCTGTACATCTTTCTTGTAGCATTCGTGCTCATCGCGATCTGTCAACACAACAGAATGGAGAGAAGATGAATACCTTTCCGGTGGTTTCGAGATTCTTGAAGATCTTAGTTGAGGTGTCTCTAGCATTGGTGTGGGATCTTACTTAAGCTCTTGGCAATATCATCACTGTAATATTTTTCAACTTGTCATATTCGTTCTCCTTGACTGGCTTTCCTGCACTATCAAGAACATCCTTATCCTTGTAGAGGCTTCTTTCATTGGAGATCATGATCTTCAATATCATCCTTATAATATTTTCCAACTAGTCGTATTCGTTCTCCTTGACTGGCTCCCCTGCACTATCAGGAACATTCTTATACTTGTAGAGGCTTCTTTCATTGGAGATCATGTCCTTGCTTTTGATAATTTTCCTGCCCCGCTCATCTAGAACTTAGCCAAATTCATTAGTGCCATACCTAATGAAGAAGCATTTCTTTGATTCGCATCGAGCTTGTCTCTCTTTTAGCATTGGACATAAGAGGCATAGCCGAAAATTTAGGTGAGATATCCTTACTGATTTTCTTGTCCACTCTTCTTCTAGTAGCTTACAATTAAGAGGGATCGAGGGATCTTTGTTGATCAAATAAGCAGTAGTGCTAATTGCTTCAGCCTAGAACATCTTGGGCAAACCAACATGAATCTTCATGCTCCTGTCTCTCTTGTTCAAGGTTCGGTTCATTCGTTCAGCTATCCCATTTTGTTGTGGCATGCTCGGGATGGTCTTCTCCATCTTGATTCCACTTGCTATGCAGAATTTCTTGAATTCCATGTTATCATATTCATCTCCATTGTCTGATCTTAGGTACTTGATTTTCTTGCCAGACTCATTTTTCACTAGACTTTCATTTCCTGAAAATAGAAAGTGTGTTAGATTATTCTTCAGAAAGTAAATGCATACCATTCTAGTGGAGTTGTCAAGTCACATAGTAGTGCGAGCCTCCAAGGGATGTGATCGGAGAGGGATCCCACATGTCAGTGTGTACAAGCTCAACTTCCTTGCCTTTGGTGTCCTGCCAATCTTGGAGAAACTGACCTGCTTTTAAAAAATACAATCCTGTAGAGACCAACGTTAAGGGACTTCAAATTTGTTATCTTGCTCTCTTCAATAATACCTGCTTACCTTTCTCGCTCATGTGACCCAATCTGCAATGCCACAACTCTGAGTTTGCCTGTGCTAGTGCTATTGAATCCTGACATTACTCGTCATGTAGAGGGTATCCAACTTCCTCGTGCTATCACCATAGCACCTTTGGTGTTCTTCAAAGAGCCACCAACATAAGTTGTAACAAAACCCTCTGTATCCAACTGTCCGATTGAAATTAGATTCTTCCTTAGACGTGGGACATGTCTGACATTCTTGAGCTTCTATACCGACTAGTTCAGTATTTTTATATGCATATCACCTTTCCTCACAATATTCAATGGCTTATCATCAATAAGATAAACCTTTCCAAAATTTCTGGTTGTGTAATTCAGCATACACTTTTTCTGTGAACTATAGTAAAATGAAGCTCCAGAGTCTAGGATCCATGATTTCATTAGATTGTCCATGCTGAGGACCGAGGCATTTGTAGTTGCCTCTATTGCTACGTTGACGGATTCCTCGGTCTATCCTTTATTTTTCTTTTTCGCCCAACAGTTTTTTCTGGTATGCCCTTTCTTGCCGCAGTGCCAACAACCATCACCTTTTAGTCTTGATTGGCTCCTTATCTTGGACTTGGATTTTCCATGTCCTTTGTTGCATTGTGTAGTTCTTCCTGTACTTTCTTAAGTAACCAAGGCAGAGCTAGAGTTTTCTTTGAATTCTTTCCTCTTGATATCTTCACTAAGAATCAGGTTTCGCTCTTCGAATCTCAGCTTGCTTGAGCTGCAAGAACTACTCACCACTGTCATGGTAGCATCCCAACTCTGGACAGAGAAGACAGTAAAATTAACGCACGAACTAGTATTTAACAATTGGGACCAGCAGTTAGATTAAATCTCAAAGCTAATATCAAAAGAGCTTAATTAACTAGTAATTAGATTAAATTTATTGATATGATCAGTTACAGTCGCACCTTCGTTCATCTTTAAATTGAACAAATGATGTACAAGATATACCTTGTTGGAGGTCAAAGGCTTCTCATACATATTGAATTTTCATCAGTTTGGCCATCGTCTTTTCTTCCAGGATGTGACATTTTTGGACAACGTCAAACAAATGACTCCCAAAACCTGGCGATCTAGCAACTCCCAATCG
The DNA here is from genome assembly GCA_021397845.1 of Areca catechu. Lineage (NCBI taxonomy): Eukaryota > Viridiplantae > Streptophyta > Magnoliopsida > Arecales > Arecaceae > Areca > Areca catechu. The sequence goes on along the minus strand of CM038052.1, from coordinate 127,307,305 downwards.
GCTTGTGATATCTCGGTAGGCTTCTTTCCTTTGTAGCGGTAAGTAAAACTTCTTTTGATGTAGATAGTTCTCGATCTGCATCTTCCAGAATCCAAAATCTTCTGGATGCAAGAACAGCCCAACAAAGAAGAAATCCCTCCTAGAGATGCTTCACACATCTAGAAGTACCTTAGGATTGCTCACAAGAAGACGCAAACCCTCTCTCTCTTCCTCTCTTTTTTTCTCTCTCAGGAAAAAACCTGGTTGCTGGAGTTCTGCTCCTGAAATTTCTGCGCCTGAAATTTGTAGCTGGCTCCTTTGGAATCTCTCGATCTTTTATGCCCCAAATCTACCCACTTTATGCATCTAGGACTCCAAGTCCTTCAGCAATTGGACCAGCAAACGTGGTGTCATATGGAAGGGGCGGCAGCCAGTTTTGGAACTCCAGAAATTCTGGGTGGCACAGCATGTTCCAAGTTCAATTGGAAGTTTACATATGGGGCAGCAATCAACTCCAGGTCTTCTTAGGAGTTCTCCTTTGGAAGCTCTTCTTTTCCAACCTCCTTTAGGACCCCACTTGATGCGCCAATTTGAGGAAGCTTAGAAAAGGGCTGGTGGCAAGAGTAGGTCCTAGTCCTAACTCCTATGAGGACTCTTCTAGCTTGGATGGCTGAACTCCTTTGGCTCAGTTGGGCGGCATAGCTAGCATTTCCAAAAACCTAGGTTTGTGACATGTGGCACTCCCTCTTAACTCTTGACTTGGTTCAAATTGGTTCAGCTCGTTGAAGGCCTCCGGGTCTTGATTTGGTTCAGTCGATTGGGTGGATTAGGCTCCACCACTAAACGAAACTATCTGACATGGCAATCTCAAAAATCTTGGATATGGGGAGACAACTATCCATATGTGTGTGAATATATTTGCTAGTAGCTATTGAAAAGAACAATTGGTAAGATGTACAAAAAGTGAATGGTCGTTAAGTGAATTTGAACTGTGTAAAGATTTGGTAAGTGGGAAGGGCAAATTTGACATTTGGGTAAATTATGGGAAACTGGCCATAATAATAATATACCAACTCAGTCCCATTCTAACTAGAATCCAGCCTTGATACTGATTCAGCGGAGGATAAAATAATAATTTATAAAAAAACTGCAGTTCTGGTAGAATAAGTTTTGGCTCATGGAAAATTGATTTATTAAGGTATCTAGAAATCTGCATCCCTTCAAAAAATATTTTGCCCGATTATGTCCTTTGCTTAGATTAATGCTTATTAATGTGATCAAACCAAGTTTCTTGTTTAAGCTGACTAATTCGACCAGCTTACCTAATAAAACTTCTGGGCCTAAGGCAAGGTGATGCTTTACCCATATCTTCTTCACCAATGATATGAATTAGGAAGGCTTTAAGGGATGTTGGTGTCATGGGTTTGAATGGTAGCATCATAGTTAATTGGGCCCTGATGGGAATTTCTGCATGAGTTTAACTTGTGTGGTACTTGGTATTCAAGAAGAGATTCGTCAACAATATTTTAGTGCAATAATCGAACATTTCCCATTTGTCCCTAAATACGGCAGTGTTGCAATGGTGCAACACATTGAGAAATCTAAACATCAAATTTTCAACCAGAGGTGGTAATTAGCTTACCAGGGGAGATTGTCCACCCAAGTGAAAATTGTTAATCATGAAGTTCGCAAGAGTGATCATTTTTAGTATTTAAGTTTGATCGTAAGAAGGGGCTGATTGAATAGGATGTTATCCTTAGGACTAAGACTAGGTGGATTATATGGAGAAGTGTAACCGAAATATTATATTATCGAAGGATGCTTGTCATGTTGAAGGGAAAAAAAATTGTAGGACAGCAATCTGGCTGATCATGCCTTTTGGTACAGAATGTTAGGTAGCTAGAAAACGTGTGCACAAGATTTGTGATCGAAATGAGATTATCGTGATGGTGTAGTAACACAAGAAAAGATATAATAATAAATTATTTGTAGAATGGTAATGGTAGCACCGATTGAGGGCAAATCGAGAAAATGATGACTTAGATGTTTTGGACATTTACATTGTACACTGAGGGATGTGCTAGTATGAAAGCATGATACATATAGAAAGAAAGAGGGGTAGAGGTATACCAAAAATCATATGGGATGAAGTAGTAAGGAAGGATCACTACATTTTTCAGAATGTGTGGCATTAAAATGTGTGGAATGGAGGAAAAAGATTCATATAGCAGGCCCAACTAGATTTGGATTAAGGCTTAGTTGAGTTGAGTTTTAATGCATTTCTAATTTAGGATATGTATACCATGGCCCACATGCGAATTTTTTGATTTATATGTTTCATGTGTTTTGCCATGTTAATTATACTCGATACTGCTTGTTTTGTAGCCAATATGTATTTTTCTTGGGAAGGATTTGGTCTTAAGTCCAATTTTGTTTAATGACTGATTGGATCATTCTAGTAAGCTGAGCAATTTTAATAATTCAATTTGACATTTCACTTGTTTTTTCCTAGTTGCCATTGTTTAGCTTTTAGTTGTCACATTCAATTTAGAACCTCTATTTCAAGAAGGGAAGTATGCATGCCTTTGCTAATTATTTCAGCGAAATATATCAGGTGGCTTTGCATCTGAACTTCTTCAGTTATGGAGGACACTTTAGGAGCAATGAAATAGTGAATTAGACTGGAAATAATATAATTTCGAAGTTTTATCTGATGTGAATGTCTACTTTTTTTTAATTTATTCAGAGCCTTTCATGCTTGCTCATAACAAAAACACAATTGATTTTACTTAGGTCCTTGCTGCAGGTTGAATTAGAGAAACTGCATCTTCTTTGTGAGCGAATTATCAAAAGAGAAAAGCTAAAGGTAAATAAGTCCCTTAGTGACATTCATGTGGTATTATTGAACATTATTATATAGTAATCAAAGGTTCCAAGTTTTTTTTAAGGCTGCTTTAGTTCTAGTTCGAAGTGTGTGCAGTTTGATTTACTATCTGCACTGCACATATCGCCTTCCAATTTCTTATAAGTTGTGCATAAACTATAGTTTTGAACTACTATAATATCATATGTGCATGATGATATACATGTCTCAATATCCTATAATAGAACCATGTCTTGAATGCTCGTAAATTTCACAGCTATTTTATTTCAAAATCTAAATTTACGATTACCGCTGAACAGTCTGATCCACTTGGAAATTAATTCAAACTCCATAAACTGTTTGAGTTGAAATTCAAGTTTGGATATGTTAATATATGTAGATTTGAGTTTGGGTCCTAGTTTCTTTATTGAGTTTGTTCTCTACTGTGGATTTTTAATCTAGATCCAAGCAGTAATTCATGCTGTACATCTGCAAGATTCCACCCCCCCCTCTTTTTTTTTTTGTGTCCAATCCTAATATTTTGAGTATTTAGCATAAGCATTGCTTTCAATATGAAACGATCTTAATACTGTTGGTAGTATCATAATGCTGGCTAAACTGTTTGCAGTGTTAGTTGCTGATCCTGTTGTTTTTGCGAGATTTCAGTTAGCATGGAATTAAGTACCCAACAAAATCATGTAATAAGTTGTTGTGAAGAGAGCATTTGAAGCAACTTTTCAGTGTAGAAGATCATCAAACAAAAGCAGCATTCCCTTCCAATTTTCTGTTAAAATCTGGATATGTGGTAGCTTAGTTACGTGATTCTCCAAGATTGATAGAGATGATGATAGTTTTCTACTGTTCTGTGCATGCTGTATGCACAGGTGAGTCAGATAAATCTGTACTAGACAGATCCATTCCAGACATATACATGTTGGTTGGCCACTTTCTTTTGGGCCACTTTCCAGACATATACAGAGGGTTGCCCATGTTATGATATGATACAAAATATCTTTTATAATTGTTTCCATCATTATCTCCCTTTCTTGCCTTTGAAGTTTTCATGAAATTAGATGAAGCTTCATGTTTTACACTGAACCAAACATCATGTAATTAATTTTTCTAAGCCAAATACAAGGACTTGTCAATATATGTAAAAAGTCTGAATATGCAAATGCAAGCAATCAGACACGAATTACATTCAATGGATACCTGAATTCATTTTACTTGTTGATGTTGCATCCCGCTCAGGTGCCGAAGCTTGCTGGAGGACAGGTGCTCGCAGGCTGTTCCTGCAAGAAAAGCTTTGGCCAGTGGTTGCTTTGGTGAAGGCTCTCTGACGATCAAGTCAGGTGGTAGGCAACAAGAGGAAGAAAGTAGAGCGGAGAGGGAAGAGAGTGTGGCATATATTGCATATCTTGGGAGCTTTCAAGGAGCCCTCTTTTATAGGCGAGCGGCGAGGGCATTTCCAAAATGCAGAGTCTCAATGGGTTTGGTGAGAAATGACAGGGCATCAGATCCTGTCACGGGATCTTGGAAGATTATTCCATTTGCCCAAGATGTACATCTTCAATTAATTGAACCTTGTCTCTTTTGCATTGTTAGCCACGTTTCTTAATGGTGATAGGGACTATGGCCTGGAATGAGTCTACTCTTAATTGAGAGGATTTGCCGGAGATTACAAGACATGGCCTCCAGACTATGCCATTGAGTGCATGGCAATTAGCATTGGATGATTTCTTCTTAGGTTGCCTAGAGATATGCTGCTATGGGATTTTAGCTTTTCCTGGATACAAGGATCCTTGGTCAAACTTGGTCTTCTTGCCGAGGTCGAAGGTTGAGTAGGGTTGAGGGTCTTAGGATGCTATATTGGTGTATTCAAGGGTTGTCGGAGCTTAACTGCCAAGGGTAAGGCAAATCTTCGCTGAGGTCAAAGGTTAACTAAGTCGAGGGTCACTAGGCGCTATCTCAACCTACCTAAAGGAGGCCGAACCTTGGATGCCAGAAGGGGAGTGGTCTTTTGTCAGGATTAAAGGTCAATTAGATCGAAAGGGCTCAGTGGTATAGCTCTATCTTGCCTGAGAGATGGCCGGCCTCGGACACCAGCGATGGACCTCGAGTGTTGACTTTCAGCATGCAACTTTTCCATGTAAAAGTGCTAGTGGGTAATACGGTGGTTGAAGCCTTACACATCAAAGATCCCATGCTTATGTTATTGATGTCTATGTTACTGTCTAAAGAACTATCATATATAAATAGGGCATGTAACTGGTGTTGTTCTATCAAGAAATTCAAGAGGTTGGGAAGCAAAATATCAATGTCCAATTTTAGAGATTCTTGCTCATCAAGATACCTCTCTTGGATCACGTCATAGTTGTTTGGTTGATATTCTATTTGGGCAAGTGCTTCATATAAAAACATTTTGAGGGTGAAGGGTCCAATGCCGAGGATTGGGAAGACTGATGGGGGACCTGAATTAGGCCTTGTCTCATCCTGGACATGGTGGGTGATCGCCTTTATCGACGTCCAACCCGGGGATCCTCGGGATGCCAAGGGTTGGGGGTTAGCCTCCATACCATTTGCCCCCCACTTAGCCTGAGCATGAAGCGTATTGGGCTGAGTAGACTCAGCTGCACGCCCGAGGATCCCAAGTTTAGTTTTGAGTTACTACGTTCTTTAAGAGGTATGAAATGGACTGGGAGATGAAAGGGCACCACAGTGTATTTATGATGCTCTTCGAGGTAAGAGGCGAAATTATGGCCACCCCTCTTTAAATAGAGGGTCCAAGGTAGCCTTTTTGGTACTGTTCTAGCTTTAGGGGGAGACTTTGTGCCATTAGGATGCAACCTCTAGTGAGCTAGGCAATTTCCGACGGTTTTCTGGTTTTGGAGTTCACATTCAAATGGATCTACTAATTGAATCGAGGGAGCTTTGGAGGGCTGCCAAGAAGTTTCGAAGATCGGGCGAGACTCAATCAACTCACGGGATCGCTACCGAAGCGACGAGAATCGAAGGTAAGTGCTTTGAGGTTACCCGTTCCAAGTTTTGCAGTGGGTCTTAGATTAGTTGAGGATTTGGTATGAGTCTCTTCTCTTGCCTGCTGATACTTTGAAGATGCGGGAGGCTGACTCCGAATCTTATAGGTGCGGGGCCTTCAAATCATTCATTGAGGTATGATAGTACATTTCTTTTAAGTGTCCTGCCTCGGTTCCTTGCTGATGGTGATTTGCCATATAGTTGGGGTGGCATCTCAAGTTCTTTATGGAATTGGTCGAGGTTGCGAAGTTAGTGACAGTTGAAGAGATTGCTTTTGCTGAAATGCTGGTTTGTGAGGCCGAACGGGCATCGGGAGCGGAACAGTAATTCCAACAATTGAAGAGGCGTCACGACACGACAATTAAAGAGGTTATATGCTCGAACAAGAAGCTCAAAGAGGTTGCGGAGTGGCTTACGTTAATACAGAAGCGAATGACCAAAGCTCGCTAATAAGAGATTCGGGTCACCGAAGAAGCGAGAGTGGAGATTGCCAATCTAGAAAAGGCTTTCGGACCAAACTTGCTAACATGAGGGAAGACTCCTGTGTCAGGTCCATTGGTTATGGGACGAACTCACGTCGAGTAGAGAAGAAAATATAGGTTATGGGATGAACTTCGACATGCACGCAATCGACTGGGTTGCGAGGGATCCTCCAGTCAAGAGCAAGGGAGGATCCGGCATGCCGAAGAGTCCTGGAATGAGGCTTTGGCTCCAGGACTCTTCGGCTGAAGCTCAATTCCTCTGCCAAGCATTGCACGAGGAAAGGAGAATGCTATAAAGAGGGTGTGGGCCCATAAACTTTGTGCCACGGAGACATGGGCTTGTGACCCAAAAGGGTCAACCTAGAGCTGTGGAGAATACTATTGAAAGGTAAAGCATGATGTCGATACCATTGGCCAAGAGGTTATGATGCTGCTGAGCAAGCTATCGCTAGTCGAGGCATACCTAGGTGCCACAGACACTCGACTTCGTAATGTTGATAGGAAGGCTTATGAGAGAATTTGCGGAATGCAAGGCTTTAACAGTCCAAATTCTCTCATTGATTGAGGCGAGCCTGCTCCAAATTTCTATTCCGGTGATCTCCCCTGCCTTAGCTACCCTTCAGACCAACTAAGATTGAGGGTGAGAGAGTTGATAACGTTTACATGTTTGTTGGGTTGTAATTGCTGTAATCTACATTTTTCTAATGCTTTGTATTTGTACAGTTTACCAAATAGTAAATAAAATTCTTCGTTTCTCTTAATATTGTTTTTCGGAATAGTCTTAGAGGATCAAAAATCCGATGCTAGTTGTTGGCTCCAACCCGTTCTATGGGTTTGCCTTTGGTCTTTTCATCAAGCCGACCGAGGGATAACTTCAGCCAAGGCATAATGGGACAAGGATGGTGCCATTAATTGGGTTTGGTGCACAAGGCATCTTATCATGTGCCTTGTAGAAAATGGACTACCTTTAATGCTTTGTGGCAGTCAAGGAGTCATGGTGTTCAAGGTTGTATCACATGCCTTCTCTTGTGGAAGCCGAGGCATCGGAATCATTACCTCCATATGCCTATCGGCCCCTGATCCGTGAGAGTAAGGCTCTCTGGCTATTCTTGGCTTGCCATATGTTAGCCATCCGACAGTGGACATCTCATCTGTACTAGATTCGAACTGTTGGGAATTCTTATAAATAATGAAGCCCCTCACTTTGCTGGTCATTTTGCTCTCTACCTCTTTCTTCCTACCGAAAGCCTGCCCCCTCGTCGATCATCTTCTCTGACGATTGTCTCTGCCTTTGATGTGCTCCGTAGTCTCCTAATCGGTTCTCTTTCTTTCATTTCTTTTTCTTTTCTTCTTGGTAGCCTTTTCTTTTTCCTTTTAGTCTGCATTCGATCCTACAGAGTTCGTTTGTTAAGAGCCTTTTATTTTGTACTAATTTTCTTTGATTTTTGTTTGATCTTTAAAATGAGTGGAACTTCGATTGGTTCTTGGCCTTCGGAGCAGGGTCCGGTTGAAGTTCTTATTTCGATCGAAGCTTCGATTCCGATCGAGGGCTCTGGTGGCTCCCTCGGAGCCCGAGGATTTGGAGTTGGAGGAATTTCTTGATTGACTTTCAGTTCGAACTTATGGAAGTGAATGCGGACCGGCTTTGGCATCAGTACTAGATCCCATCCAAGTTCGGGCTTAAAGTCCTGTTGGCTACCGACTAAGTCTGTAATCCATTCTCGGGCTGTATTGCTCTTTACGAAGAGTGCCTTCGGGCCGGGGTACAGTTTTTCCTCTTTTACTTCCTCATCGAACCTCAGTTTTCAAAATTTCTTGTGCGCAATTGTATTGAATTCTTGGCGGTACAATGTGGCTTGACAGTAGTTTGCTTTTTGGCTGGCATTGAGTTGACTATCAATCTTTTTAAAACTCTCTTCAACTTTAGAAAGCATCCTTGCGTCATCGAGTGGTGGTATATCTGCCCTGGAGGAAGCTGGGGATCAACCCTTTTATTAGAGGCGCTCCTTTATTCATCGCTGGAAGGAGTGCTTTTTTGTGAAGCACTCATTGGGGGATTGGGAGTTTGAATTATGGGGGATCCTTCGGCATCTAGCGATCCAAGCCCCAGCCTAAGCAAAGAGGAGGAAGCGCAGTACGAAGCCCCTCTCCACTTCAAAGCCTTGACACTCAGGATCTTGTCAAGCAAGACCCTCTATGAAGTAGGCATATCCAGGCATGTCTGGGAGGTGGGAGAGAGTTCCAATGCCTGCCTTCTCATCGTTGGATTTGTTTCTGCACTTCTAACAATAACATTCTTTTGCAGTCATGGACCCCTCGATTTTAAAGGTGAAGCGGATGGCAAGGTCCGGGCCGATTGTCCAGGCCACTTCAGCGTTGAAGCAGGTTTGGTTCACCCACTAGCGCCCATCTACTGATGCTGCCCGAGGGGATGAGGCCACCCTCGAGATTAAGGGCGTAGTCATTGCTATGCCCTTGGGATGCACTGTCGGTCACTGCTGCTGCAAGGCGGCTACGAACAGTTACCCGAGAATCATGGACCAAATTCTATGGCGAGGGCTTCCTCGCCTACCGTCTAGTCCAAGGGTTTAGAGAAGCAAGGCTCTCTCGTCGTTCGATGTGAAGGCGCCATCATAAACGGCTGGCACACTGCTCGGGAGTTGTTCAAGAGCATTCTCCTCCCCGATGACACTTAGAAGCTTGTCTGGGATCAATTCCTTCACCATCGAAGAGGGGCGGCTCAAAACTCTCCAGGTAATCATCCTTGCTTTTGTTTAGTTCAATTTCCTTCGGTCATTTTGCTGATGTTTTGTTTTTTTGCAGATGGCCAACTATATCAACGATTACTTTGAGCTGTGGGGCAACACTTGAGAGCCGGAGAAAGCAGTGATGCTTCAGGTCCAACTTAGCACCATCGAGGTTGCCAAATCCTCCCTTGAGGCTGAGGTTTATTATCTGAATCATGCGCTCATCTTGGAGAAGAGACGCAGGTGGCAACGACGGTGCCGGAAGGCGTGGTGGCATACAAGGCTACCAAGAATGCCTTAATGACCAATATAGTATGCTGTCATGACCTACCTCATCAGCAAAAATGAGGTTTTGTTGAAAGTGGCGATTTGCATTCCGGGCCTTGATCTGACATTCTTCGACATGGAGTTAGAGGAATTAGATGATGAGTCCGCTCTCGGATCCGGAGATGTTGGTCCCTTGGGCGATGCTAACCCTCTTGCATCCATCTAAGCATAGTTTATTTTCATCTTTTGTCTTTTGTAAATAGTTTCGGTCTGCTTTTATGTGGACCAATTTTGTAATCGCCTTCGATCTTGGTTTTGAATATCAATGAAATCTGCTTTTTCATCTTATGATTGAATGTTTTTCATTTTCGTTGCGTTTTGCTATTTGCACTTTCATGATTTGGGATTGTACAACCATGGGGTCATCAATGATGTTTTATAGGGTGCTGCTTAGAAGGCAGATGACATGATGGCCTAGTGCTTCCTCGACTAGTAGGCTTCAGCGAATCGAGGGATCGTCGATAGTGGGTAGCTTTAAGGTCTTTATCGACCATCTGTTTAACCCTCGATTTTTTAAGCGAGGACAAGGGACCTATTAGTTAGCCCTTAGTATTTCGATGGTGCAGCCTTGGAGCAATTCATGCAATGCTTGGAAGAGGGTTCTTGATGTTGATTATTTACTAAAGTAAAGATACAGCAATCACTCCGGGTGTTTTCGAGCCACGACTGATGCTAGGCCATCAAAACTTTCATGATCAATCTAAAATTATTAGATTAAACATCGATCAAAGGTGCCTTATATAGATTGGTTAAAGGTTGTTGGATTAAATGTCGATCAAAGGCATCTTCAATAGGTCGATCAAAGGCTATTGGATTAAATACTGATTAAAGGTGCCTTCGACGGGCCGATCAAAGGCCGTTGGATTAAACACCGATCGAAAGCACCTGACTTATTGATTAACAAGATTGCATGTTGATTGCGTTGAAATCTGCTCGGTTGCCGGAGTATTTTATAGGAGGTTCTCACCGGCTATTCCTACAAAGAGTTCCGCCAGAGGTGGCTCCAGCGAAGACCCTCTGATACTCGAGTTAATATCTCAGGCCATAGAAAATGGAGTGGAGTGGTGTCGATGTTCCGCTCGGTGTTTCCTTCCAAAAATGGATGAATAGTAGCTTGTTCCCACAAATGGTGCCATTTTGCTGATGCTTTTTCTTGCATATACGTTGGGGGTTGCCAGAGGAGCTCCTATAACCATACCTGCAAAAAAGTTTGCTGGGGATGGCCCCGACATTGGCATTCCGATGCTTAAGTCAGTAACAATAGGAAAAAATAAAGAGGAATAATAAGAGAAATAGGGAGCTCTTCATATAAAAACATAGAAGAGCATATTTGGGGTCTCCCAGGGAGTCCCTTTTTATATGTAGATGGAGAGGGCATTTTGGGAATGAGAAATCCTTAGTGGGGTTTGGTGAGAAGTGAGTGGGCTGTCAGAATGTCTATTCTCCATTAAATGAGATATTATCTCCTCTTGGGGCTATCTTTTCTGCGTTGCTAGTTGCACTCATTAATGGCGGCAGGGACTGTTGCTTGGAATGTCACATCCCTCTTAATTGACAGGGCTTTCCTGGGATTATAGGATGTGGTATCTCGATCATGTCACGTAAGCATGGGAATGAGCATCGGCTTATTTACCTTTCTGGTTGCCTGAAGTATTTTACTAGGATTTCCCTCTTATAGGTAAACCAAGCTGAGGGTATTTTTACTAAGGTATTTCCCTCTTTTTAGGCTCATGGATCCTGAGACGGACCTAGTTCTCTTGCCGATGCCGAGGGCCGAGGGTTGGTTGGAGCTGAAGATCTTTGGAGAATGGCCCTTGGTGCACTGGGGCTTAATTGTTGAATGCAAGGTTGGCCTTTGAAGAGGCTGAAGGTTGACCAAGTTGAGAATCAATTTGGCCAAGGATGGAGAAATACCTTGATATGCTATAGCTCAGTTGTTGAGATGGGCTTTTGATGATGCTGAGCTTCAACCAGGATGAGAATCTGCTGGAATGAATATGAATTCGGCAGAGGATCAAGGCTCCGCTAGAAATAAATATGAATTGGTTGATGATTTGTCATGTTGAGGATGCAGGATGAGGGTCTACCAAGCTAAGGCACAGTCAGGCTGAGGCTACATACTTAGCCATAATGAAGATTACTTGGTTGGCTGAAGAGATCAATCATGTAGAAGACCCGGGAGAGGGTTTGCTAGGCTAAAGGCATAGTTAGGCCGAGGATCAATACTTAGATTCATTCAGAAGAGGCTATCCTGGATGCCAAAGCAGTGAAGGTCCCTTATCAAGTTTGAAAGGACTCGGTGATATAACTCTACCTCCGGATGCGAGGGGTGAACCTCGTATGAAGCTATTTGAAGAGTCATTATGCATAGATGGCATGTAACTGGTGTTGTTCTATTAGAAAATTCAAGAGTTAGCTTGGAGAGTACTGATCTACCCCTGTTGTAGATGTGTGGTTGATGTTTCATTTGAATATGTGCTTCTCATATAAACAATCTAAATGTGAAAGGCTCCGCACTGATGGTTGCTTATGCTGGGGGAGACTTGAGCACGGCCTTAATTCATCTGGGAGATGGTCAATAACTACTTGTGCCTTTGCCCTTCTTGGGAATCTTTGGAATTCCGAGAGTGGGGGGTTTACGCCACATCACATGCTATCTCAGGCACAAATCCTTTTTATTAAAAAGTGAAGATTGCGTGGTTACAACCACGGCATCATTATGGATGCTGCACTCCTTTGGTGTTGGCCCAAGGTGATGGCTTCGTCAGCTTCTTCAGTCTTCTGTCTACTACCAGGATCGCATTATTTCACTGACCCATTGATGATGGTGTTGACCTTGCCTGAAGCAGGATGATCAGCTGGCTCCTGTCTCGGTGGTGGTTCTGGCAAGCGCAATGGGGTTTCTAGGGCATCATGCTTCGGTCTTGAAGGAACTTGTGAAGTCGGCCATGGTGGATGAGTTCCTTGACTCGTCTTGTAGCTGGATGCACTTTATGTCATGACCATGATCATGGTGGTAGAGGCAATACTTGCATGGATTACGCCTGTTTGGCCTCGACAATCTCCTTGCATTAGGCAACTGTCCCTAACTTGCATCAAAACTTGAGCTCGAGAGGTATTCAATGGAGTGTATTGATCAAATCTTCTTGGTAGTAGGATGTCTTGTTGGTCTTGGGGATTGTGATTGTATTGGAGGGGGGATCTTCGGCGACGTGGGGGAGATTGGCTTCTTTGCCTCCCCTTCCCTCGATCCTTGGTTGGAACTCTAGGGCTGAGTTTGCTCCTTGATCCCCAAGATGGGATAAGGCATGCGCTTCATATGCTTTCTCGGCCCGCGCATACTTTGCCCTGGCTAGCATTTAAGAGAAGTCAGTCGGGGCTCTCTTTTCAAGCAAGAAGAGGAAAGGACACTATCATAGTCCACACTTTAATGGCAGTCAGCGACTGTTGTCTAAATTGTATGCTTCCAGAGCCATCTAATAGTATCGGCTCATATAAGACTGAATGGATTCTCGCTCTCCTTGATGTTGATCAGGGAATCGGAATCCCGTTGCAACTTTTTACTGCTAGCAAAATAAGAGACGATCAATTTCAACTGGTCAAAAGAGTGGATGGAGTTTGTCTTTAGGCTGGAATACCAATATTGGGTTGACTTCCCGAGTATGGAAGGGAAGGCCCGGCATAGAATTCCGTCGGTGGCCCCATAAAGAAGCATCAAGGACTTAAAATTTTTCAAATGATTCACTGGGTCAGCATATTGATCATAGATCTCCAATTACAATATGTTAAAATGCTTCGGCAATTGTTCCTACATAATTTGGGCTTCGAAGGACGGATTAGTAGTGAAGTTGAGGTCCTTATCTCTACCGGCAGCCAAACCTCGCAGAGTTTCAATGCGCTGGTCCAACCCTTGGAGCTTTTGATCTATCTCAGCTTCTTCGATGGTATGCACCTCGAAGAGTCGGGGGGGGGGGGGGAGTGATCGAGCAGGCGTTGACCCCTCATCAGATCGTGACGAAGGAGAATGCCTTGCATGCCTAGGACTCTATGGTGCATTTGGATGAGCATGCTCTTCCCATGCAGGACTTCGTGGGAGGGGGAGTTGCCGTCGCTCCGGTTGTAATTTTTCCAGTGCTGCTGTGTCTGGGATGGTATTTCCTAGCCTGCCTCTGGCTGCAGTGCTGCTTGTGGTGCTACCAACACCATCGGGCCTTGGTGGTGGATTGTTTGGATTGCGACTGCCAATGCCTGAATTTGCTGGGAGAGTTGCTCCGGACGATCAAGTTGATTTCCTTGCTAGGCAATGCCGACTTGAGGTTCTAGGGTGGGACCTCCGGTAGGTTGGCGTAGCTTGTTGGGAGGTTGTGGCGTCGGAACGCCGGGTGGATATACCTTTTGGTGGCATAGAAGCTTTGCTTGGTGGTTCTTCCGGAAAACGAGTGAACATGCTTTTTCTCTATCTATTGATGCTGCTTCTCGCTCGGGTATCGGAGGTTGTTGGAGGAGGTGCTCGCGGGTTGTATCTGCAAGAAAAGTCCTGGTCAGAGGTTGTTCTGAAGAAGGCTCTCTTATGATTAAGTCAGGTGGCAAGCAATAGGAAGAAGAAATAGAGCAGAGAGGGGAGAGAGTGTTGCATGTTTAATACATTGGGAGCTCCCAGGGAGCCCTTTTTATAGGCGAGGGGCGAGGGCATTTTCGAAATGTAGAAAGTCTTAGTGGATTTGGTTAGGAGTGATAGGGTATCAGATCTTGTTAGTTGATCTTAGCAGAAGATCATTCTATTTACCTGGGATGTTCATGTTTCATTGATTGTAACTTTGTCACTTTCGCATTGCCATCCGTGTTTCTTATTGGTGATAGACGATGGCATGGAACGAGTCATGTTGCCCTTAATTAAGAGGATTTGTCAGAGATTACAAGACATGGCCTCCTATCCATGCCATTGAGTTCGTGGAAATGAGTGTTGGATGATTCCTCCTTTAAGTTGCCTAGAGATACTTTTATGAGATTTTAACTTCTCTTGGATGCAAGGGTCCTAGGTTGAACCTGGTCTTCCTGCCAAGGTCGAGGGTCGAATAGGTCCAAGGGTCTCGGTGTGCTATATACTGTTGCTCCCAAGGGTTGCCGGAGCTTAACTATTGAGAGCGAGGCGAATCTTTGCCAAGGTCGAAGGTTAACTAAGTTGAGGGTCACGAGGCGTTGTCTTAACCCATCTGAAGGAGAACAGACCTTAGTTGTCGGAAGGGGAGTGGTCCTTTGTCAGGACCGAAGGGGCTTGATGGCATAGCACTATCTTGCCTGAGGGATGGCTAGCCTTGGATACCAGCGATGGACCTCGGGCACTCGACCTTTGGCATGAACTTCTTTTATGTAAAGATTGCCGGTAAGTAATATGCGGGTTGAAGCCTTATCCATCAAAGATCCTATGCCTACGTTACTGTCTGAATTATCATATACAGACACACGACATATGATTGGTGTTATTCTATTAGGAAACTCAAGAGGCTGGGAAGCTAATAATAATGTCCAATTTTAGAGACTCCTGCTCATCAAGATACCTCTCTTGGATCATGTCATAAATGTTTGGTTGATATTGTATATGAACAAATGCTTCATATATAAACATTTCAAGGGTGAAGTGCCCGATGCTGAGGATCGGGAAGGCTAAGGGGGGACCCGGATATGTCCTTGCCTTATCCAGGAGATGGCGGGTGACTGTCTGTGCGAACATCCAACCCAGGGATCCTCGGGATGCTGAGGTTGGGGGATTAGCCCCCACACCATTACTAAAACTTATTGTATGATCTGAACTGATATTCATATGCTATAGTTTCATTTCTATCTTTACTGTTTGAAAAGCATCAACATAATTTTTTACGCTCTTCCATATAAATGCTATTTCATGGATATAAATGCAAACAATTTGTCATGTATATGCTTTGTTAAACTTTTAAGATATTGGCAGAGAGACTTGGTTCTTTGTTCACATGACATACTTGCTTCAAAAAGGGATTATGTTGCCTTCTTGGTGCTTGTACGGAGTTCTTTCTTCCCAGCTGGGGGCAGTTCAGAATCTGCCACCACTTCTATAAATAATAAATCTTACAGTGGAACAATCCAACGATCTGATGAAGTCACAGTGGATAGTACTGTTTCTGGCAAATGCACAATTAGGCTTTCCTTTCATAATCGAGATGTAGATCAAAGCACCGAAGACAGCTTTACATCTCAACCATCAACAAAGTTAGCTGACAGGGCCTCTTGTGCTGGCAAGCTACTTCCAAATAGATCTGCATCTATGGGCGCCTTCAATTCTGAAGAAGACGAAGAAAAAAAGTCTAGGACTAGAAAGGTATTTGGATCTCTTTGGAGATGCATTTTATCAATCTTAAGGATGATGCGGACTCATGGGGCCATATTTCTTTTGCAGCATATAGAAACTTTCCAGAAGGAGCTTGTGATGACTTCTGACCAAGCATCAATGCAAAATCAACGCCTGCCTAAAGGGTTTGCTTATGTTCCCATTGGTTGTCTTTCCAAAGAAAAACCACTTGCCCGTGATTCAGAGTCTCGTGAACCACGAGAACTTGGTGGGTAGGACTTGAGAAGTGCCTGTTGCTGCATGTTCTAATCATGGAGGCCACAACAATCCCGTGGTAATTTTGAAAGGGAAGTAAATCTTGATCTGTTGTGATTTACTGCCAATGGAAAGAGACCGAAGTCAATCAAAGGGATAGGGGCTGGCTGATGTGCCTATACAACAGAGCCAAGATTAAGAAAGTTTTGATTGCGAACTCTGTATATCTGAGAGCAATTGTACAAATGGTGAGAGCGAGTTTCTATTAATGTATCATATGGGCTTCCATTGCTTGGTTGGCTGCCCGTCTTTGGCTGTCCAGTTGAAGGGCAATATGTAAGCTTGGCTCTTTCCTTGTAGTTGTATACGAGGAATATAGGTATAAACTAGGTTGCAGATTTTGTAAAATTAGTTTGTATATTCTTACCATGGCATCTATCAATACTTACTTCTGAGCTAATTTTAGGACGACAAGGATATCTTTTTAATGGTTTCTGTTTCAGTGTTATTTTATCTCATATGCTGCAGTGATCTGATTGGAGTTTGAACATTGGAAAGTTGATATCAAATATAGCAATTGTTAGTTGTAATAGCCACAATCCTTGGCTGTGGCCACAATATTTTGTTGTGTTGCACAATATTGCTTAACCAAGTAGTTACTAGGTTGTGTTACTCGGTTCCCTCAACACTATTTGAAGGAAAATACTTAAAAAGTTAGTGTCACTCTTTGGCAGAAGTTTTTATTTTTCATTATTATTAAAATAATTCTCATGTTTTTTTGTAAAGCTTCCTGAAAAACTGTTCTGCTTCTGTTAAGTTTGCGTGTGGGTTTTTTCTCTGGCAGGTAGCTGAGCAGGGGTTGGTCAAGAGTATATCTGCGATGAATTGCTTGTTTTAGATCAAGTACTGGTAGATATTTGCGGCTGACAATACCTTTGCCGTGACTGCAGGAATGGTCCGGCAGGATACTACTTGAAGACATTTGGTCATGGAAAATTTTTGCAAGGTGTGGACAGCTTCCAATTCTGCCCTACTTTGCTCTTGTATCATTTATCTCAATAGTCTCAGTTTCACGACTTTGGATCCGTGTTAATCTGCTTTCTTGGCTATAAAAGGTGATGTTACGGAAAAATTTATGAACCTTGAATAAACTATTCTTGCTGTGGTTGAGGGTACGATTTGAGTCTAAATGAAATGGCCGTTGACTGCGGTTGTCTTCAATCTATAATTGGATCCTGCTTAGTTCCTCTTATTATAATATATTTCTTCTTTTGTCATGGTTTGTGCAGCGTTGGCTTAAGTTGGCAGCTTAGGAATGGTGATGCTTTGAGATTCGGGAGGGTTCAGTGCAATAATGCTCTTTCCCCTTACCCAACATTGAGCTTAATGGAATATTTTGAGTCATGAAAGTTGTGTAGTTAATATCTTTATGATGTTATTTCATGATGGCATGCTTAACGTTCTTTATCAATCTATATGATGTTTAATGCTCTGTTTTCTATTACATGTCTTCTATTCTTATGCTGTAATCTCTTGCCGACCATTTATGTAATAGATATCTTATATAATTGACTTGGGGGTTAACCCCTCTCTCTCTCGGTATCTTGGGGCCATGTAATCCAGCAACTAGAGACGGCTGTTCTTTGGGCAATGCAGGATCGCTCTTTTGAGCCCTTCACCTCGACTGGCCATTAGTTTCAACACACTGACCAAACCTAGGCTTGTGTCCGGTCGAAATGGATGAAGTCTATTAGGTGGTGCTCTCTTGGATGGCTCGAGATGATTCAATCGATGCCACTCTGTTTTAATTAAAGGGCATGGTTAATTTTATACAAGAGGTAAGATCTCAATTAAGTGGGGTAGATAATTCTGCACATAATAGAATGATTCCCTGGCAGCTTTGGGTGATGGGATTTTTAGTAATTATTACTTCTCACCAAATTTTATTGAGATATTTTATCTCAAAAATATTTTTAAATCTTGCTTATAAAAAGGGATTTTTTGGGAGCCTTCAAAGGTAACATCTTCGATTATGGTTTTTGCTCCCTCTTTTTTCTATCTATTCCTGGTTCTTGAATTGAATATTGGAGAGTTCGCATCGGAGTAACCTTTAATTGGAGATTTTTTTTGTAGATATAGTCCATGAGCGCCAAGTTTTTTAGCGGTCTTTGATATCCGGTTGGGAACCAGCGGTAATAGATTGGTACTAGATGAAGGGCTTCATGTCCACTTTTTGAAAGAAATATAGAGGGGAGCTTTCATGACATGCAAAAGCATGTATGCTCGGCACTTCGGCACCACAGTATCCAGGCAGGCTCATTCGTCCATCGATAGTCATCCCCTTGAATCCTAGCCTAGCGTTGTCCATTAGAAGGTTTGATCAGAATTCGATTGCATCGAGCAACTTTTCAACAGATTCAAGCTATGATGGTTGTGGTTCAGATGATCCAATGTTAGGACTAGGCCATGTGGGAGTAGTTCAGGTGATCTTGCACCATAACCAAGTGGCGTTGGAGATGCATGCTATAACCGGAGCAACAATGACTTCCCTTCCCATAGAGTCTAAAACGGGAGGGAAATACTCATCGAAGCAGGCTCGAGAGTCCAGCCAGGCAAGGAAACGCTCTCCTTGTCTCGATTGGGTAAGGGGACATCGGCTCGGTCACCACCTTGACCTTTCGAGGTCTACACTATGAGAAATGTAGGTTAGACCATAGGCTCCAAAAGCTAAACTAGCGTGTTCGTCTCAGACAAAGGTGAGGGACTTGTTTTCAGCATCGATCCAACATTTGGAACCTACATTATGTAAGAACCATTGTCGAGTTGCTTTAATATGACACATTTGGAAACTTCGATAGATTAATCGATCCAATTACCACCTAGAAAGTTTCAAGGCTTTGATGCTCCTTCATGAAGCTACTAATGTAGTTTTATGTGGAGCCTTCCTTTCCACTCTTAAGAAGGTGGCTAGGTACTGGTATTCAAGTTTGAAGCCAAATTCCATACATTTCTTTGATCAGTTGTATCGTTCTTTTGTCACACATTTTGTCAGTAGGAAAATGCCGACTCCCTAGTCAACATTAAATAGGGGAGCAGGAATCCCTTAAATCATATGTGAGGCCATTTTGTATAGTGGCTCCGGAGATCTATAATCTGGATCATGCAATCACTATAACCGTCATGAAAAGTGGATTACAGAGATGTCCTTTCCTCTTCTCACAAGAGAAGAGTGTTTGATTTAGGTATTTTATGCATGTAGAGATTTTTTTTAGTTATTAAAACTTACAACGAAAATTGATCAAACTCTATATGAAGTTAGAAAGGAGATCATGCTAAGCCAATAGTAGTAATTGTTGCATCAAGACATGGCAGTCATAACTCTTTATCCTATAAAACCTGCAATCTTTGATATTGACATACCGAGCTAGATTACTTATATAACCTTTTGAGAATTTAAGATTTTTACATAATTCGCATACATCCTTTAACTACTCACTTATTAAGGTGTAAGATGCTTTCGGTTTCAGAAATTTCTTAGGTGACACCTCAACTAGGTCTAATAGAGGATACTTGCATATATTCCTCATATCTACTCGACTGCATATATTCCTCATATCTACTCGACTCTTGGAATTGCCCTTCGTCTTGCCCTTAATATCTATAATAGTATAGAAAATATTATTGAATACATACTTCTCAGTGTGCATGATGTTAAGGTTATGATGGAACAAATTGATGGACCGGTATGGCAACTCAGAATATGCTGCTCTTCATCCAGTTATAATTTCTATCGAATCCCAAGATTTCTGCTTATCAAATAATATGTTAAACTAGACTTCGTCCACTTAGGATACCCTTTGAAATACTTCCATACTACTGAGACATGGGGGTGCATGGTCCTCTATCTTATTCCTCCTGAAGCTATCCTGCTACTTTTGAAAGGGATGATGCTTAAAAAGAAATTGATGATGACAATCGAACCAGTAGGGCTATGACCATGCCCAAGCTGAAATGATTTTATATTTTCCATGCAATATGGACATGCTAGCTTCTCATGAGTGCTCCATCCTAATAGCATCCATAAGTAGGAAAATTGTTAATGGTCTATATCAATATAGTTTTCATTGCAAAATTCTGCTTCTTTGATGTATCAAAAGTATGTATACTTTCGGACTATAAAAGTTTTAGCTCATCAACAAGAGGTCTTAAATATACATCAATATTTCTACTAGGATATCGTGATCCAAGAATGACTAATGTAAGAAAGATGTTATGTTCTTTTATGCATATCCCAGGCAGTAAATTATATAGAGCAATAAAGACTAGTCAACATGAATAACGGGCCAATGCATGACTGAATGATGTAAACCCATCTACAGATTGATGCAATTGGATGTTACATGATTCCTGAATAAATAAAGGGTGATAATATCAAAATTCTTCCATGCCTCACTGTTCGATGGATGACACATCATATTTGTGCTTACGAATCCTTTTTATGCATTCTCTTTTGCTCGGTAGTACTTTGGACAAGTAGAGCCTTCGAAACCTAGGAGCGAGGGAAAGGTATCAAATAACTTTATTTATATCCTTTTGATTTTTACCCTCTTATCTCAGCTTAAATTGGCTTTCACCGCATATATCACATGAGCCCTTCAGTTGGTCCTCCTTGTAGAAAAGCATGTAATCATTGCAGCATATATTTATCTTCTTGTATTCCATGTCTAACATTTTACCTTTTTTTTGAAGCATAGAAGCTTCCAACAAACTTCTTATCCTTCGGTAGATCTTTTTTATTATTGTTACCATTCTATCATAACAATTAACTATCATATTAAACTCGGCCTTTAAGTTCAACAACTCTGACACAAGCGATAGTATGGTATGTATTTCACATCTTAGCCATGTGGTTTATTCCCATCTTTTAGCATATAATAGAAATCTTCGTTGTTAGTGTCTGGATCATCTTCCATATCCTAGTCAAATTCAGGACTAGCTATATCCATAACCATGTCTATTATTCTATTTGTGTCCTTGTTTTGTTGACTTATTATTTAGATGTATGCCCTAAAAGGTAATTTGGCAGACATTTTCTTTATAGGATATAATTTTATATTTAATATTCTAAATTATGCTATTTTATTTAGATATATTGTATATGTATCCATGTATCATCTAAGGAGTTAATAGACAATGACACATCTTACTGAGGTGGTGCTGATCCAAGCTCAACTTAAATAGGGCTAGAGCTAAGGTGGTTGCTAATATATAGCTGGATCTTGCAAGGTTCTGTCACTGGGAGTCAGTCTTGCAAGATAAAAAAGGATTAGAAGGCCTACACTCAGGGGGTTCCCTAATGATAGATTCTTTGATGCCTAAGTCAGTCTTTTGAATGGGCAACCAAAAGAGGCTTGAAGTCCCCTCTGGAATTTAGAATAGAATAGAGGGAGGAGTTGGAGAAGGAACGAAGGAGGGAGATGGAACAAGATTTGTGGGGGAAGGGACTCTAGTACATATGAGGTCCACTTCCAAGAAGATAGCACACTAGTGAATGGAGTTGCAGAGGCCAAGATACTTTGTGGAAGGTAAAAGGTATGTGGGTAGGCCTGTAAATATTTTGATGGACACTCAAGTAGATGCTCGTGGAGTTAGGAAACTTTATAGTGCACTCTGAAGATGATAAGCTCTCTTAATAGTTGGGGGTTCTCAGTTCTGTTTTGCTTTATCTCCCTATTCTTCTTTATTGGCTTGCTTACCATGGTCTTCTACCTCTTGCTTTGCCTGGCTTAGCTTGGCTTTGATTTTTTGACAGGTTCTTGGGGAACAAGTTTATAAGTGTGTACCTGACACCTATTGCAGGGAAGATATGGTGTGCGGTGTAAGGGAGTAGCATCTTGGATGTTCTAGTTGTTACAACCATGCTCGTGGTGGGGGCTATATTGTGGTTGGTAAAGCAGGGAGTGATGATCGGCATGGTACATTCCTGTGACCAGGCATTCCTCAAGCATAAGCATTTATGGTAGCCGCCTTTGGAGGCATGCGAACCTGGATGGATGGGGGGAACCTGGCAACGGTCAGTGCCTAGTGTTGACCCCTTGAATGATTTTGATGATAACAAAACATTAGAGTATGCACTTGAGTTACTAACTACTTTTTAAGTACTTTAAAAGTTTTTGTAGGATGATTTTAATGCTCAATCACAACTCCTACAACCTTGTTATATGTTATGTGTAGTGTTGTAAATGTATCATGTAAAGAAGAGCCAAAAAAAAAATTAAAGTAGTATTCATAAAAATGGGTTGCTTCTAGGTGTTTTTCAAGCTCAAAATTCTTTAGAATCTGTTGTTAGTTAAGTTGGAAAGTGTCTTGAGTGATTAAAAGCTGCTGGATGATTTGTGGAGAAGAGTTGAAGATCTTATGGAAAATTTACTCGAGCTAACTCGAGTAAGGAGAGCCGACTCTAGTTCTTGGCACGCATGAAGGATTCTGTCATGCAGAGATCCGAGCCGACTCGAAGGAACTCGAGCGACTCATCCAGAGCATCATTTCTTGAATCAGACAGGCGAGCTGACTCGAAAGCAATATGAGCCGACTCAACCATTCGGTCATGCATCGGAGTCGACCCTTCAGTAATCCGAGCCGACTCCTCCAGAGTCCAGGAAAATCAGTTCTGAAAGAACAAGCCATCCAAGAAGCAAAAAATCTAAATACTCTACCTTTGGATGAACTGATGGGTTCTTTGATAACACATGAGTTGGCCATGCAGCACAGGAATGAAGATAATCAGAAAAAGAAAAAGACTATTGCCTTTAAAGCTACATCAAAAATGAAGAAACAAAAGAAGAATCGGAAGATGATTGCTCCTCCTCTGAAGATGACTTAGAAGATGAAGACAGCTATGGTCGTGAGGAGATTCAGGAAAGTTATGGGAAAGAAGAAGGGAAGGTACTTCAAAAATTTTACAAGAAAGGTGAATACAGTAAGGACAAGGACAAGAAAAAACAAAAAGAAAAGGATCAAATGCCCATTTGTTATGAGTGTAAGAAACCTGGGCATATCCATCCCGATTGTCCTTTGTTAAAGAAAACTGTTGCCCAGATATGGTGCCCAAGAGGGGGGTGAATTGGGTATTTAAAAATTTAAGGCAATATATGTGCTATCAAGTTTTAAGGTGAAGAGTGATAGTGCTTTAAGAATTGTGCAACGGAAGCAATGAGATAAAATGGCAATTAAAGAGCTAAAGAAGTTAAAGAGAAAGGCAATCCAAACACACAAGAAATATAGTGGTTCGGTGCACCTAGCACCTACATCCACTCCCCAAGCTCCACTTGGGAAATTCACTATAATCTTTAGATTACAGCCGACTTGTTTTACCAGGCTCACAAGTCAAAACCTTACACACTTGTTTTGGCTTCGGGCTAACAAGCAACCCTAGTTGGTTTTATCAATTGGATCACCAACAAACCTTACTCACTTGTTTTGGCTTCGGGCTAACAAGCAACCCTAGTTGGTTTTATCAATTGGATCACCAACAAACCTTACTCACTTGTTTTGGCTTCGGGCTAACAAGCAACCCTAGTTGGTTTTATCAATTGGATCACCAACAAACCTTACTCTAGTTTCAAATTCCCTTGAAACTAGCCAAAGACAAAAGAGTATGAATACAATGAATTAAAAACTAAACAAACTCCTTTTGAGCAATAATAAATTCGTTGAAGCTCTTGATGGAGACTCTTCAAGCCTTTTCCCTTGGAATCTTTGGACCTCACTAAATGCCAAACACTTGAATGTTGGATTCCTTAAAGATGGAAGACTTTTTGGCTAGGGAATCTCTTGGTTTTCTCACTCTTTTTGCTTGGAAGTGATTGAAGGCTTTGTACTTTGAATCAACACTTTTCACTTTGTCTCCTTGTCTTTTTGAAGTTTGGTGGAGGTTAAATACCTCATTCATGCTGAAACAACTCCACAAGACCGTTAGATTCAAAATATGGCCGTTTATGGCCGTTAGAAATCAAATCAGAAGTTCAGAAAAACTAGCCGTTATGCCATGAGTCGACCTCATGAGTCGACCTCTGGATCAAGTGTCGACCTCATGAGTCGACCTCCAGTAAAGTTTAGGCAAAAGTTCAGAATACCATAGTTCTGCCCATTTGAATTCTCAGGCTATGAGTCGACCTCTGGTGTCGACCTCTAGACAGGTGTTGACCTCTGGTGGTCGACCTCTGAAGCGTGCCACTGAGACTTTGCCGTGCCGGCCATGCTGAACTTTCCTTTTCTTCATGAGTCGACCTCTGGTGGTCAACCTTTGACAAGGTGTCGACCTCTGGTGGTCGACCTCTGATCTGAATTTTTCTGAAACTCTTTGAGATGTGCGTGCCATGCTTGAGTTTCTTTAAGCCTTTGTTTCTTTTGTCAAATATTTCTTAACAAGAAGGTCCATTATGAGAATTTTGATCTTGTTCAAGGTAGAAGAGCTCATTTCCAAATCAGGTAAACTTAGTTTCATCATTGTCCTTATGATACTCTTTTTGAATAACCTAAGTCCTGAAACTTTATCTTGAGATTAAACGTTAGTCCAAACATATACTCAACCTTTTGTTAATCATCAAAACTAAGGAGTCAAAGCCAACAATCTCCCCCTTTTTGATGATGACAAAACCTTGAGTATATATGCAATTAAGTCCAAGAGCAAAATATAGCAATAATAAAAATTTTCAAAGTATCCTTTCATGCAAGAGTGTATCATAAAATTTTGTGAAAATATTCTCAAGAGACAAAAAGATTTTACTTTTCATTTATTTCTTTCTTTTTGTGAAAACATTCTCATAAGTCAAAAAAGATAAGAATCATATAAATTTTATTACTCATAAGATGGAGTCTCATAAATACATATATACTACTCTACTTTTCTACTCCCCCTTTTTGTCAAGAATCAAAAAGTTTATTGTTATAGAGAAAGATATAGTAATGAGACTTATGTTCAATTATAATGAAGTATTTAGGTGCATAGACTACATGCTCCCCCTCAATTTGTGCATTCAATAAATAAAGCATTTTAAACTTGAGGTTTTTTTTTAAATATTGAGAGCTGGTATCAGATAAAATGTCACAAAATGTCACAATATTGATAAAAAGTCACAAGATAGATAAAAACAAGTGTATATAGTTACAAAATTGCCTATAAAGTAGGCACAAGATACTGATACAGCAGATCATACACAAGCAAACTAAGTACAACAATAAAACTATGAGGCTACTCCTCATCAGAAGGTATGTCAAAAGATACAGGAGCCATGATCCTGGATGAGGATTTTGGAGTCCTATGTGAGGAACTCCGAGTCCTCAGAGAGGGACCAGACCTAGGGGTAGTCCTACGAGATCTATAAGTCCTAGGTAAGGGCTCCACAGAAGTCGAGACAGAGGCAGTAGCTGAAGGAGTGGACGGATCTGCATGCTGAGTAGACTGAGCTGGAGTCTGCCTGCTGACTAGCTCATAAGCTGTGGGATCATCGATGTCTGTCTCTGTATGCTCATCTATGTCATCCGGAATCCCAGTGATAGTCTCAAATAGTGACTCTGTAGGCTCGATATCAACTGGCACAGCTGTGGCTGGAGGATCTGAACTCGGAAAATCAGCGGAAGGAGGATCAGCAGAAGGGGGAATCTCTGGAATCGGCTCTGCAGGTGAAACATCAGATCTACCTGCTCCAGGCTGATCTCCATCACTGTCACTGTATCCACTAGAGTCATCGGCATCATCATCACCATCATCATCATCATCATCATGTGGAGGAGATACTGTCGGATCTGCAGTCCCTGATGGCAGTGCTAATCTCAGTAAGCTGAGGATCTGTCTGAATCCTGTATCCATACTAGCTGAAAGAGCACTAATGCGTGTGTCTGTGTGTATCCGCAGATCATGAAGCTCCTGCCGTACACCAGTGATCTCTGTCCGGACCTCTGAAATCTGATCAGTCACTCGCTGCTCGAAGTCCGATATCCTCACTGAAGTCCTCCGTGGTGTCGCAGTGATAGTAGGTGCCGGAGCTGATGAAGGTGGTGGCGTGAATGGCTCAGGCTCCGCAGTCTCTGTCTCCGGTGCTGGGCGAGGTGGTGTACCATGATCAGTAGGCCCTGAAGGCCCTGCCTCAGCAGCTCGGATCTCATCCTCCTCATCTGGCTCCTGGCCAGACTCTCGTCGTACCCATCGATCACTGATCAGTCGAAATCCCATCCTATGTAGGGATTTCTCTCCATAAGTATCTATGTGCTGTAGCTGGCTGAAGGGTATGCCGTCGAATGAGACACCATGCTCTCTGAATATCTGAGTCAGTCCCATACCGTACGGCTGAACGAGTCTCCTGTGAGAAGCTGCCTCACCCATCTGCTGAAGCATGATCCTGGGGAGGTTGATGGGAGTCCGCTGGCTCAGGGACACCATCAACACCAGCTCACGCTCAGTGATAAAATCAAATCTCCCGCTCTTCGGAATCAAGATACGGGCGATGATGTGATGCAGCACTCTCATCTCCAGTGAAAGCTGGTTAGCGGACACTGTGGAAATGCCGCTAACATCCTCACGCTCTAGGATACACCTGAAGGCGTGCTCTCTGTCGCTGATCGTAGTGGCAGCAGTGCCATGAAGTGGAATCCTCCAGATGCGACTGATGACCTCAGGTGTCACTGGAATCTCGATCCCTCGAACTGTGGCAGACCATCTAATGCCATCAGTGGCCATGGATCCATAGAACTCCCTGATGAGGTCTGGGTAGGATCTCTCGGACATCGTACAAAAATGGACCAGACCTGCATCTCTCAGTACATCTCCAATGAAGAAGTGATGCTGATCCCAGAATGGAATATCTACGTGCCTACCACTAGCAATGCTCTTCTGGACTAGGCTGGCTGGCACTGGTGCAGGTGGCTCTGGGGTCGGCTCACGCTCATGTCTGACTTTCCTTCGCCGCTCAGTACTACCCTGCCCCTGTTCCAATCTCCTTTTCCTTACTGCCTGGTGTTTTCTCGGACCCATGTGTAAGGAGGAGGGGTAACTTAGGGAGAAATGCAAAGAGGTAAGGCTAAGAAGAAAAGAGAGGGAAAGAGAGGTTTGCGGATTGAGAAGAAGAGAAGAATGTGAAATGGGGAATAGGGTTTGTGAGAGTGGAAAAATAGAGAATAAATGGAGAAAAAGTAAGAAACGGAGGGTAGAAACAAGTGTTTTCTATTGAAAAACAACCGGGATTAGCAGGTAGATAGATCCGAAGGCTTTCGGTTGTCCAAAATCAAAGTACGGTAAAAAAGAGGGTTGAATCGAAGAAATGCAAGAGGAGAGGAGAGGATTTCCCAAAGGTTGAGGGAGAAGGGTGGAAATCTACTATTTAGGGTTTAGGAATGTTGGAGGGGGACCACACGAAGGAGAGGAAAGGAAAAATTGGAAAAACAAGGCTTGCGGACGGGTTTTTAAAAAGCAGGTTTCCGTTCAAGTGTCGACCTCTGAGAATTTTCAGGGGTCGACCTCAAGTGTCGACCTCCATAACTTAGGTGTCGACCTCAAGTGTCGACCTCTGAAAAACTCAAGTGTCGACCCCCAACAATTAATTACTTAATAAAAAATTCTGTAAAAAGAAAGAAAAAAAATGATAAAATTTAGAGAAAAAGCCTTTAGCCAAAATTGAGAATTTATAAATCATTTTTGAGGAATTTTGATGAAAATTGAAGAGATTCAAGCAAGAGGATCAATGACTCCCAGTTCTCTTCTAATCATACAAAATCTATCTTCATTCAATGGTTTTGTGAATATATCAGCCAATTGATAATCAGTACATATAAATTCTAATAACACATTAGAGTTTTGAACGTGATCTCTTATGAAGTGATGTCTTATTTCAATATGCTTGCTTCTTGAATGTTGTACAGGATTTTTCGTTAAATTGATTGCACTAGTATTATCACATCTTATGGGTGTCTTAATTAGTTTGATGCCAAAGTCCTCGAGTTGTTGTTTGATCCATAGAATCTGAGCACAACAGCTTCCAGCTGCTATATATTCGGCTTCCGCCGTAGATAGAGCAACCGAATTCTGTTTCTTACTGCTCCATGAAATCAAATTAACTCCTAGGAATTGACAAGTTCCACTAGTACTTTTTCGATCAAGTTTACACCCAGCAAAATCAGCATCAGAATATGCAATTAATTCATATGATGACTCTCTAGAGTACCAAAGACCAATTTCGATAGACCCAGATAAGTATCTAAGTATACGTTTTACAGCTAAGAGATGTGATTCTTTAGGAGCAGACTGAAAACGTGCACACATACAGACACTAAACATTATATCTGGTCTACTGGCAGTTAGATATAGCAATGAACCAATCATGCCTCTATATAATTTTTGGTCTACCGATTTACCACAATCATCTTTGTCTAATTTACATGAAGAGCTCATAGGGGTACCTATTGGTTTTGTAGTCTCCATCCCAAACTTTTTTAATATCTCCCTTGTGTACTTGGCTTGGTTGATGGAGATCCCCTCTTTTGTTTGCTTAATTTGGAGTCCGAGGAAGAAGTTGAGTTCTCCCATCATGCTCATCTCGAACTCATTCTGCATTAACTTCGCAAATTCTTGACAAAGACATTCGTTAGTAGCACCAAAAATAATATCATCTACATATATTTGTACTACTAAGAGATCATCATTTTTCTTTTTCAAAAACAATGTATTATCTACATTACCTCTAGAAAAATCATTTTTCATCAAAAATGAACTTAATCTATCATACCAAGCTCTAGGAGCTTGCTTTAAACCATACAATGCTTTATGCAATTTAAAGACATGATTAGGAAATTCATGATTTTCAAAACCAGGAGGTTGTTCAACATAAACTTTCTCTTCAATAAATCCATTTAAAAAGGCACTCTTTACATCCATTTGAAATAACTTGAAATCCATAAAACAAGCAAATGCAAGTAAAAGTCTAATTGCATCTAGCCTAGCAACAGGAGCAAAGGTCTCATCGAAGTCGATCCCTTCTTCCTGGTTGTAGCCTTTAGCAACAAGTCTAGCTTTGTTTCTAATTACAATACCATGTTCATCAAGTTTATTTCTAAAAACCCATTTTGTGCCAATTACAGAAACATTAAGGGGTCTTTCAGTTAAAGTCCAAACATTATTTCTTTTAAATTGATTTAGTTCATCTTGCATAGCATTAATCCAGTTACAATCTTTTTCAGCTTCTTCTATTGACTTAGGCTCTATCTGAGACACAAAAGCTAAATAATCACAAATATTTCTAATAGAAGAGCGTGTACTTACCCCCTTTGATGGATCACCTATTATTAGCTCTTTAGGGTGTCCATGTGCATACCTCCATTCTTTAGGTAATGGTTTTGGTGAAGTTGCATTGATTTCTTGAATTTGATCTTGACTTTCTTGATCATCATCTCCTTTGGGCTCATCTTCATTGATTGTCAATTGTTCAAGCTTCTTTGTACCTGTTTCAACATCAATAGAATCTTCTTTTCTAGAAGATTTTTCGTTAGATTCATCAAATACTATATGAATTGATTCTTCAACCAGAAGAGTTCTTCTGTTGAAGACCCTGTATGCCTTGCTAGAAGTAGAGTATCCTAAGAAGATACCCTCATCTGACTTGGCATCAAATTTACTGATATTATCTTTGCCATTGTTTAATATGAAACAGCGGCAACTAAATACACGAAAATACTTGACATTAGGTTTTCGATTTTTCCAAAGCTCATATGGTGTTTTCTTCAAAATAGGTCGAATTAAAACACGATTTAAAATGTAACAGGAAGTATTAATGGCTTCTGCCCAAAAATATCTAGGTAAATCATTTTCGCAAAGCATTGTGCGTGCCATTTCTTCAAGAGTCCTGTTCTTTCTTTCTACCACCCCATTTTGTTGAGGTGTCCTAGGTGCAGAGAAATTATGACTAATACCATTTTCATTACAAAAAGTTTCAAAATCATGATTTTCAAATTCAGTTCCATGATCACTACGCAAAGAAACAATAGTGAGATCTTTTTCGTTTGAAACCCTTTTATGAAATTTAACAAAAGCTGAAAAAGTTTCATCTTTATGAGCTAAGAACATTACCCAAGTAAATCGTGAGTAATCATCTACAATTACTAACCCATATTTTTTACCTCCCAAACTAGTTGTTCTGGTTGGTCCAAAGAGGTCCATATGCAATAATTCAAGGGGTCTAGTAGTAGATACTACTCCTTTAGGTTTGAAAGTAGATTTGGTTTGTTTTCCAAATTGACATGCAGCACAAATTTTATCTTTTTCAAAAGTGAGTTTTGGCAATTCTTTTACAAGATTCTTTTTGCTTAATTTTGAAATCAACTGCATACTACCATGCCCTAGCCTACGATGCCAAAGCCAACTAGTTTCACTTGCCTTGGCTTCCTTAGCCACTAGGCATTGACCACTTTCCATGGCTAGATCATCAAGGTCAACCATGTAAATGTTTCCATGCCTAAGACCAGTGAACTTGATGCCATCAACATCTAGACTAGATACCATGCACAAAGATGATTCAAAATTACTTTAAAACCTTTATCACAAAACTGACTAATGCTAAAAAGATTATGCTTCAAGCCATCAACAAATAATACATTATCTACATAAGCATTAGGGGTGATATGGATTTTACCAATTCCGACGATTTTGCCTTTTCCATTATCACCAAAGGTAACGTTTCCACCATCAATAGCAGCTAGTGATGAGAATTGCTTCACATCCCCAGTCATGTGCCTTGAGCAACCACTATCCAGATACCACATTCTTCTTTATTTTTGGTTGCAAGGCACACCTGCAAAAAATTGATCAAGTTGAAACTTTAGGTACCCAAGTCATCTTGGGTCCTTTAGGGTTAGTCAAATTGGTTCCTTTTGGAACCCAAATCCTTTTAAAGGTATTTAATTTCCTTCTATTACAAACATATGATTTATGACCTATTTTGCCACATGCATAGCAGGTAATATTAGAAGATGCTGGTATGAAAAAGTTTTTGTAAAGTTTTTGTTGATTGTGTGGCTTAAATCAAAGTCCAGCTTTATTAAACACTGCATGTTGACTATTTAAAAGCATATTTAGTTTTTCTGAACTAAAAGTAAACTTTTCTACAAAAGGTTTTACTTTTTCTAACTCTTCCTTGTAATTCTTATTTTGAAGCATTAGTTCTTTATTTTGTTT
Source organism: Areca catechu (assembly GCA_021397845.1). Classification (NCBI taxonomy): domain Eukaryota; kingdom Viridiplantae; phylum Streptophyta; class Magnoliopsida; order Arecales; family Arecaceae; genus Areca; species Areca catechu. The sequence continues at coordinate 127,276,074 of CM038052.1, read as the reverse complement.
CTCAAAGTTCTCATTAGTTTTAAAATTTCTATTATTCTTCAAGGAATCATTTTCTTTTAAAAGATTATCTTTATCATTTGTCAAAGTTTTTACATGTTCTTTTAATTCCTTGTTTTCTTGAGTTAAATTTTCAATTTCACTTGAAAACTTTTCTGAATTTTTGGTAAGCTCAAAATTTTGCTTTCTTAATTTCTTATTTTTCAATTTTAATTTTTCATATTCCATTACTAAGTCATCAAAAGCATCATGCAATTCATTGAAAGTGAATTCAATTTCAGGTTCAGAATTTACCTTATTATCCTCGTTGGCCATGAAACATAAGTTGGCGACTACCTGCTGCTCTTCTTCACTGCTGGAGTCCTCACTCTCACTCCAGGTAGCCATCATGGCTTTCTTTCTCAACATCCTTCTACTCTTTTTAAGCAAAGGGCAATCCGTTTTGTAATGTCCAGACTTCTTGCACTCGAAGCAGATGGGTGGATCCCTTTCTTTCTCTTTCTCCTTCTCCTTGTTGTGATCACCTTTTTGTGGCCTTTTCTTGTAGAAGCCCTTCTTCTTTCTCATGAATCTTTTAAATTTTCTTGTAATTAGGGCTGTCTCATCATCATCATCTTCTTCCTCAGATTCATTACTTGACTCTTCTTTTGTAGTGGACTTGAAGGCTATGGCTTTCTTTTTCTTGTCATTGTCCACTGTTTTCTGCTTTAGTGAAAGCTCGTAGGTCATCAGTGATCCAAGAAGCTGCTCGAGAGGTAGAGTGTTGACATCCTTGGCTTCTTCTATGGCTGTAACTTTCGCATCCCATGAAGCCGGAAGAGACCTGAGAAGTTTGTTAACCAGTTCACCATTAGATATAATTTTTCCCAAACTCCTCATACCATTTACTATATTGGTAAATCTAGTATACATTTCACTTATGCTTTCAGTTGGTTCCATCCTGAACATCTCATACGTATGAATGAGCATGTTCACCTTAGTGGTCTTCACTTGGTGTGTACCCTCATGGGTAACCTCAAGTGTATCCCAAATTTCTTTGGCGGAAATACAATTTGATATTCTGTTGAATTCACTAGGATCAAGTGCACAGAATAACAAATTCATCGCCTTAGCATTTAACTCAGCTTGTTTGATGTCATTGTCATCCCATTCTTCTTCAGATTTTGGGGTGATAATGCCATTAACCAAGTGAGTGGGCTGATGAGGCCCTTTAGTGATTATTCTCCAAATATGATAATCTACAGCTTGTAAATAAATACGCATACGAGTTTTCCAATAAGTGTAGTTTGTGCCATTAAAGAAAGGAGGACGATTTGATGCTTGTCCTTCAACTATACCCATTCCAATTGGGGCGGCCATGATCTTTCACTCAAGATCGTTGGACCTACAAGAGAGTACCGGTGCTCTAATACCACTTGTTGCCCAGATATGGTGCCCAAGAGGGGGGTGAATTAGGTATTTAAAAATTTTAAGGCAATATATGTGCTATCAAGTTTTAAGGTGAAGAGTGATAGTGCTTTAAGAATTGTGCAACGGAAGCAATGAGATAAAATGGCAATTAAAGAGCTAAAGAAGTTAAAGAGAAAGGCAATCCAAACACACAAGAAATATAGTGGTTCGGTGCACCTAGCACCTACATCCACTCCCCAAGCTCCACTTGGGAAATTCACTATAATCTTTAGATTACAGCCGACTTGTTTTACCAGGCTCACAAGTCAAAACCTTACACACTTGTTTTGGCTTCGGGCTAACAAGCAACCCTAGTTGGTTTTATCAATTGGATCACCAACAAACCTTACTCACTTGTTTTGGCTTCGGGCTAACAAGCAACCCTAGTTGGTTTTATCAATTGGATCACCAACAAACCTTACTCACTTGTTTTGGCTTCGGGCTAACAAGCAACCCTAGTTGGTTTTATCAATTGGATCACCAACAAACCTTACTCTAGTTTCAAATTCCCTTGAAACTAGCCAAAGACAAAAGAGTATGAATACAATGAATTAAAAACTAAACAAACTCCTTTGAGCAATAATAAATTCGTTGAAGCTCTTGATGGAGACTCTTCAAGCCTTTTCCCTTGGAATCTTTGGACCTCACTAAATGCCAAACACTTGAATGTTGGATTCCTTAAAGATGGAAGACTTTTTGGCTAGGGAATCTCTTGGTTTTCTCACTCTTTTTGCTTGGAAGTGATTGAAGGCTTTGTACTTTGAATCAACACTTTTCACTTTGTCTCCTTGTCTTTTTTGAAGTTTGGTGGAGGTTAAATACCTCATTCATGCTGAAACAACTCCACAAGACCGTTAGATTCAAAAATATGGCCGTTTATGGCCGTTAGAAATCAAATCAGAAGTTCAGAAAAACTAGCCGTTATGCCATGAGTCGACCTCATGAGTCGACCTCTGGATCAAGTGTCGACCTCATGAGTCGACCTCCAGTAAAGTTTAGGCAAAAGTTCAGAATACCATAGTTCTGCCCATTTGAATTCTCAGGCTATGAGTCGACCTCTGGTGTCGACCTCTGGACAGGTGTTGACCTTTGGTGGTCGACCTCTGAAGCGTGCCACTGAGACTTTGCCGTGCCGGCCATGCTGAACTTTCCTTTTCTTCATGAGTCGACCTCTGGTGGTCAACCTTTGACAAGGTGTCGACCTCTGGTGGTCGACCTCTGATCTGAATTTTTCTGAAACTCTTTGAGATGTGCGTGCCATGCTTGAGTTTCTTTAAGCCTTTGTTTCTTTTGTCAAATATTTCTTAACAAGAAGGTCCATTATGAGAATTTTGATCTTGTTCAAGGTAGAAGAGCTCATTTCCAAATCAGGTAAACTTAGTTTCATCATTGTCCTTATGATACTCTTTTTGAATAACCTAAGTCCTGAAACTTTATCTTGAGATTAAACGTTAGTCCAAACATATACTCAACCTTTTGTTAATCATCAAAACTAAGGAGTCAAAGCCAACAAAAATATTTAAGAAGAAGAAGAAGAAAGCGATGGTTGCTACTTGGAGCGATAGTGAGGAGTCGACTTCAACCAAAGAGGAAGAAACCACTAAAATTGCCAATCTATATCTTATGGATCTCGAAGATGAGGTAATGTCCCCTGAACCTCAAGTTGAATTTACTTTTGATGAGCTAAATTCTACATTCCATGATTTGCTTTTAGAATTTAAAAAAGCTGGGGTAAGAATTAGAACTTTAAAGAATAACAATGATTCTTTGTTAAAAGAAAGGAAGAGATTTCAGAATGAATAAGTTATTGCAAAAAAGTTAATTATCTTTTCTAAAAATAATAAAGCTTTGGAAGTTGAGAAAAAGGTGTATCTTGAAAAAAAACAAAGCTTTAAATGATGAAAATACTGATTTGAAAAAGGAGATGAAAAAACTCAAGCCTTTGGTTGAAAAGCTTACTTTAAGTTCAAATAAGCTTGATGGGGACATCAGAGGCCCCAGACTTTGGCAGAGGCATTTCAACCCTCTGTGGTTATCAAATTAGAATTTAGGATGTGAGTCCAAGTTTTGTTCAATTTGTAATTAGGGTTTAGTCAATTTGAGTGAGTTCATTTGAGTTTTGTGAGTAAGTCTATTGGAGTCTTGTCCACACTTGTGTCCTGTATTTAGAATGCCAAGTCAGTTGAGTCAGGTCAAGTTTTGAAGTTTATCAATCAAGTCAGCTCATGTTGAGCTAGTCATTTTTTGAGTCCTGTAAATTTTATAGTAAGTCCAGTCAAATTTTTTAGTAGAAGACTCAAGATAATCGAAGATCCAGCTAGCTTAAAGTCATGGAGCCACACTTAAAGACCATGGAAGACCTAGCAAGAGAATTTGAAGGCCTTGGAACTCTGGACCGCAACCTAGAGCCACCCCCATGGCTGATGAAGAGCATCAAGAGGGGCCCAACCCTTATTGTCACCCCCTTGGTCGGCCTCCCTTAGAGTCACCCCTCTTTGGCCAACCAAGAGAAGGAGAGGGAGAGAGAGAGAGGCTCAGTCAAAAGTGGAGAGCCTTAGTGTATGTTTTTGCATGGGTTTAGGACTAATGTAATTTCTCATGAATACCCTTACTTGAGCTCCATGTTTGTAAGCCTATTTAAAGGCCTCCCCTCATGTAATTTCAAAATATTGATGAATTAAATTTGAGTTTTCTCTCTTTGCTGTGTAACCTTGCTGTGTGCGTGCTATATGCGAGCTGTATGCCAGTTCTTCTTGTTCATGCGCCTTGCCTCTATCTACAACATCAAAACCCTAGCCGTCCCTTCCTTCCAACCCTTGGCCGCCATCATCCAAGAGCATTTCTTTTTCTTTTTTTCAATTATTCAGTCTTCATACTCTTAGTTTTCTAATCCTAGATGGTGATTTGTAGGTCCTTCAGTTTCCACGAGTCCGAGGATACCTTCTAACCAGCCATCGGATCACCGAGCAAAAAGTTGTGAATCCGCAGGGTCAAAGCTTGTTCTTCCAAGTTGCATCTAGGAGCATGAGCTATCTCTTCATGGAATGATCTTCAGCAGGTATTTCTACTATTGCCAAGTATACCCCATTGATTCATCAGTAGTGGTATTGTAGGAAAGCTAGCCTAACCAGGGTTTCTCAACCTTGGCGATCCTGCTTATCTATTACTTTAGGATTTATTTCTATATACATGACTTCTAGAATTTTCATAGAATTCTATACTTTGAATCTTGGCTTGAAATTCAGGATCTAAAACCTTAACTTCATACTTAATCACGAAAAAATACTTTGCATACATAAATCATCCCGCATAAAAGCTTGAGTTAATTTTGAAAGAGCAAAGAGTTTCAAGTAATAAGGCTGGAATTGATTATAACTCTTCAAATACAAATGGAATTTCAGCTACTAGATTTATATCTTCAAAAGCATTTGTACCAAAATCTATTTCTTAAAAAGCTTTTGTATAAAATGCTTCCACATTCATTTCTAGAGCGTCAAAGTATGTACCTAAGATTATAATCAAAAATCTTTCAGATCAATTATTTCTACATCTGCATCACATGCTTCTACTTCTAGAACCTCAAAATTTATATCTTTTCAAAATTCTAGAGTCATCTGTTATGCATATAATGGGGTTGGACACAAATTTTCTCAATGCAACATATTAAAGAAAATAGACTTGTTAGAAATAGAATAAGAAAGATTTGGGTTCCCAAAGGAACCAATCATACTAACCTGAAAGGATCCAAGGTAGCTTAGGTACCTAAAAATATTCCTTGATTATTTTGCAGGAATGTCTTGCAGTCCAAAATGCTAAGAAAAGATGGTATTTGGATAGCGGCTGCTCAAGGCATATGATGGGTGATAAAGAGCAATTCGTCACCTTACAAATGAAAGGAGGATGGTAACTTTTGGAGGTAATGGCAAAGAAAAAATAATCGGAATTGGTAAGATTAAAATAATCCCCTCTACTTTCATTGAAAATGTATTGCTAGTAGACAAATTGAAGCACAATTTGTTAAGTATTAGTTAATTGTGTGATAAAGGCTTCAAGGTTGTATTTGAATCATCTATGTGTATAGTAACTAACTCACTCGATTCTAGCAATAAATTCATTGGACATAGACTTGAAAATATTTATGTGGTAGATCTAAATGATCTAGCAATGTCTAGTAGTTCTAGTCTAGTGGCAATGAATGCTAAGACCAAGGAGTCTTGTTTACTTTGGCATAGATGATTAGGTCATGCTAACATGCATACTATTGCCAAATTAATTACTAAGAATCTAGTTAGAGGTTTACCTAAATTTAAAGTTAATTTTGAACATGTTTGCGATGCTTGTCAAATGGGTAAACAAACTAAGAGAAGTTTTAAATCTAAAAATATGGTTTCAACTTCTAGATCCCTTGAGCTACTTCACATGAATTTATTTGGACTAAATAGAACCACAAGCCTAGGTGGTATGAAATATGCACTTGTGATAGTAGATAACTTTTTTAGATTTACATGGATTTTGTTTATTGCACATAAAGATGAAACTTTCAAAGTTTTTCAAAAATTTTATAAAAAGTTTCAAACCAGAAAAATCTTTCAATTGTATCAATTAGAAGTGATCACAGCACGAAATTTGAAAATTAATTTTTTGATGATTATTGCACAGAAAATGGCATTGATCACAACTTCTCCACTCCTAGAACACCATAACAAAATGGTATTGTAGAGAGAAAGAATAGGACTTTAGAAGAAATGACCCGAACAATGCTATGTGAAGGCAATCTTTCAAGGTACTTTTGGACAGAAGTGGTGAACATTGCTTGTTATATTTTAAACCGTATTTTGATACGACCGATTTTAAAGAAAACCCCTTATGAGCTTTGGAATGAAAAGAAACCAAATATTAATTACTTTCATGTTTTTGGTTGTAAATGCTTTGTGTTGAATACTGAAAAAGATAACCTAGAAAAATTTGATGCTAAATCAGATGAAGCTATATTCCTTGGTTATTCAATACATAGCAAAGCATGTATGGTGTTCAATAAAAGAACACTAACTGTAGAAGAATCTGTATATGTTATATTTGATGAAACTAACCCCTCACCTTCAAAGAAAGAAGAGTGTATAGATAATGATGTAGGTACACTTGAAAAGGAAATGAAAGATATGAACCAACAAGAAAAACCAACTCAAGAAGGAGAAGAAGTGGTAAGTAAAGATCATGCTGATCTACTTAGGGAATAGAGGTATATAACCTCTCATCCAAGAGATTTAATTATTGGTGATCCCTCTTAAGGTGTTTGGATTAGGTCATCACATAGAGAAGCACATGATTACCTAGCATTTGTATCACAAATAGAGCCACATAACTTAGAAGAAGCTGAAAATGATCCTAATTGGATGTTGGCCATGCATGAAGAACTAAACTAGTTTAAAAAAATAATGTGTGGACTCTAGTTAATAGATCATCAGACCATCCCATTTTAGGAACCAAATGGGTTTATAAAAATAAACTAGATGAATAGGTTAATGTAATTAGAAACAAAGCTAGGTTGGTAGCTAAGGATACAATCAAGAGGAAGGAATATATTTTGATGAAACCTATGCACCCGTAGCAAGACTAGAGGCCATAAGATTACTACTTGCATTTGCTTGTTACATGAATTTAAAACTATTTCAAATGGATGTAAAAAATATAGTTTTAAATGATTTTATATTTGAACAAGTTTTTGTACAACAGCCACCAGGTTTTATTGATCATGCTTTTCCAAATCATATTTTAAACTTAATAAAGCATTGTATGGACTTAAACAAGTACCTAGAGCCTGGTATGATAGATTAAGCAAATTCTTACTTGAAAATAATTTTGTAAGAGAAAATGTTGATAAACTTTATTTATTAAAAGAAGAATGATGATATATTGGTTGTACAAATTTATATAGATGATATTATATTTGGTGCAACTAATGAGAATCTTTGTAGAAAATTTGCTGAGTTAATGCAGGGTAAATTTGAAATGAGCCTAATGGGTGAACTAAATTATTTTCTTGGACTTCAAGTTAAGCAAATAAAGGATGGAATCTTTATAAACCAAACAAAGTACATCAAGGAGATCATCAAGAAGTTTGGTATGGAGTCAAGCAAACAAATAGCACACCCATGAGCCCTACCTGCAGATTGGATAAAGATGAAGATGACAACAACATTGATCAAAACCTCTATCGAGATATGATCATACCATTGTTGTACTTAACTGCTAGTAGACCTGATATCCTGTTTAGCGTATGTGTGTGTGCTAGATTTTAATCTAATCTTAAAGAATCATATATGCTTGTAGTAAAAAGAATTATAAGATATCTAAGAGGAACAAGTAATCTAGGTCTATGGTATTCAAAGCAATTTTCATTAAATTTAATTAGTTTTTTGGATGCTGATTATGTTGTTTGCAAAATAAATAGAAAAAGCACTAGTGGTACTTGCTAATTTCTAGGGTTGAATTTAATCTCATGGTACTATAAGAAACAGAACTTGTAGCACTATCTACTGTTGAGATGGAGTATGTAGCTGCAGGGAGTTGTTGTGCACAAGTACTTTGGATTAAACAATAACTAGAAGACTTTGGTATTATACAATCTAAAATTTCTATCAAATGTGATAACACAAGTGCTATTAATTTGTCAAAAAATCTAATTCAGCATTCTAGAACAAAGCATATGAAAATTAGACATCATTTTCTTAGGGATCATGTTCAAAATGAAATATTGTACTTGAATTTGTTCCTACTGAAAACCAACTTACTGACATTTTCACTAAGTTACTTAATGTAGAGAGATTTGAGTTGATTAGAGGAGAATTAGGTTTATGTGATCCATTTTAGTAAACTTATGACCTATATTTTTCAAAATTAAGGAAACATTATCTAGAAAGCCTCCTACATCAAACTAAGAATAATAACCATCTTTTTAGTGTATATCTTTCATTTGAGACCACTTCTGAACTGTTTAGAACCTTTTATGGAGTTTTGGTTCGAGTCTACTCGAGCTACAGTGCTCAAGTTGAGCCGACTCGAATTTTGGGTTAGGTATTTTTATATAAACTCACAGAACCCTTCTTAAAGCCTTAAGTCTAATCAAACCCTAGTTGAGCTCTTGTTTATTCTCTCCAAGCTTAGAATCACAAATTCTTACCCTACACTCTCCCAACATCCACTCTATCTAAACCTATTAGATTCTAATGGCTCCAAAGAGGGCTGTCGGCAAGAGATCTCGATGACTTGAGCCAACTACTGAAAGAGAAAGAAGAATAAAAAGAAGACAAGAAGAGCCGACTCGGATAGATGAAGTGGAAGAACAGGAAGATAGTGAGGAAGACCGAAATCCATCACCTGTGTAACCATGACAGATCATCTTAATGGGGAACCGACCCGTGACTACTGGTAGGAAAATCAATTTTACATTCTTAGAAAACCAAGGTTTCTGGATTGGTGAATGGATAGAATCTCAAGGTTGGATATTTTTCTGCACATTGGATTTACCTACATACCCTAGCCTAATCAGAACTTTTTTTGAAAACCTAACCCTAGAAGAAAATAGTGTTATTTCAACTATTAAAGGGGTTAGACTGACTATGAATGAAGACTATTTGAGCCAAGTTCTTCAAATTCCGAGCAAAGGAAGCTGCCATCTAGTTATGAGGGAAAGATAAAGGACTTTGAAGTTAATTTTAGAAACAAAACAATGTGGATGAAATTTCTAATGTAAAGGTGAATGTTTTATCCCTAGAAATGAGACTACATAACATGATAAGTAGAATCTTTTTGCCTCGCATCGGTAGATTTGACTGGGTCAGCGAGAGAGATTTAGTCTTCATGAGATATACGATTGAGGGGGAGGCCCTCAATCTACCATACATCATGCTGACTCAGATGAGAGATGTAGCTAGGAAGGCCAAAGCATGTTTACCATATGGTATGGCCTTCACACTCATATTCAGACATTTTGGTATTGAGCTAGATGGAGAGGACAGCCAGTTATTACATCATACTGATACTTATTATTGCCCAGTAAGCAACCCAAGAGAGGGGGTGAATTGGATCTCTAAAAAGTAATTACTTGATGCAATGCAATAGTACGTAATCCAATCCAATAATTAATCAAGGTACTATGAATTCAAATGTAATGCTCTTAAATAAATGTGCAGTGAAAATAAAGAGCAATAAATGTAAGAGTGTTGTTGCCTAGGTGGCTACCCAAGAGGGGGGTGAATTGGGACTTTTAAAATTTAAAGAAAGTAATGTGCACCTAAAAATCCTTTGTAAGTGGTAGGTGCTGTGACAAAGTAATAAATTATGGAAGCTAAGTAAAAGTAGGGAAGCACAACACAAATACATAAATTTATAGTGGTTCAGAGCAACCCAGCTCCTACGTCCACTACCCAAGATACCACTTAAGATTTTCACTATATTCACACCCGAATACAGTAGGATTGTTTTACAGGATCACAATCCAAAACCTCTACACTTTGGTTTTAACGGGATCATCAAAGAAAACCCAACTCCCTTTGGTTTTAAATAGGCTCACCAAAGAAACCTAACTTGTTTTTACTAGGATCACCAAGAACCTAACTTGGTTTTACCAGGATCACTAAGAACCCAACACTTGGTTTTTATCAAGGCTCACCAAGAACCTATTTGGTTTTTCAACCAGGCTCACCAATAACCCAACAATTCAAAAATGAATTGAAGTAAATGCAACAAAAATGACAAACTCAATTTGTCGGATAGTTGCCGGTGTAGCTTGATGGAAGTCCACTTGAATGCACTTGAATAAGCTTTAATTACTTCAGTGGCTTCTTCAAAAGTTGCTTCAAGCTTCATACCAGAGTTGGTGAAGACTTGAAGGCTGACTTGAATGCTCTTGTGCTCTTTTGCTGTTGGTAGTTATGATATTCAATGAAGCTCTCTTCTCTTTTAAGAACTTTTCAAAAAACTCTTGCTTTTAGGATGTTCAAATCCTTCAAATGTAAGGTCTTCTATCACTCCAAGGTAGTTCTAGCTGTTGTAGACTGTTTGGAAATGATTTGTGACCGTTGGAGCACTTTTTGGCATTCAAAAATAATTTCTGGAACTAACCGTTGGATACCTAAAAATGATGTTCGAGTCGGCTTGGATCCTTTGAGTCGATAGGTCGAGTCGCCAAATCTTTAGTGTAGTCGACTCTTTGTCTCAGGGCACAAAACTTCACTATGGACGAGTCGGCTCTTGATAGCTCGGGTCTGCTCGAACTTCTTTCTTTGAAAAACTTGAACTCGAGGAGATGGCTCTTTTCAGCTTGGGTCGGCTCCTCTTCACAGATTCTGTAATGATCACTCTGGAAGAGTCAGCTCGATGTAGTTCAGGTCGGCTTGCTTTCTTAGGTCTTCAAATTAAGTCTGGCAGAGTCGGCTCTTTCTGGTTCGGGTCGGCTCACCTGGCTGTTCTCAGAAAACTTCAGAAACTGGACTCTGGAGGAGTCGGCTCGGACATAATCCAGTCGACTTGGATTCACTAGAGTCGGCTCGGTTACCTTCGAGTCAGCTCAGATTGCTGCATTCCAGAATCCTTGCTGCGTGCCAGTAAGTGAGTCGTCTCTTCAACATGCTGGGTCGGCTCGAGTATCTTCTTCAGGATTTTTATACATAAACTCAAAGAAAAACTCTTACCAACTTTCTACATTTTCAAGCATACCAACTCAAAATAGTTTTATGGCACACACACATAGAAGTAACCCTTTTTACATGATTTTTTCTTAGCTTTTTCATTGGATTCTTCTTTATAAAAATAAATTACAACACAACTCAAACAAGAAACAAAGGTGTAGGAGTTGAAGTTTGAACAATTAACCCATCCTACAAAAACTTGTAAAATACTTGAAGAGTTGTTAGAAATAAATATACATGCTCCAATGTTTGGTTATCATCAAAATCACTTATGGGGTCAACAATCTCCCCCTTTTTGACGATGACAAAACACTGGGTATGAAAAAGCAATATAAAACTTTACAATTACTTGTATGACTATATTTGCAAGAACATATGAACAAGTAAAATGAATTGACTTCAATTAGTGCCAAATTATGGAATAAGAATTAGGGCACTGAGAGGTAAACTCTCCCTCAATATGATACTCCATGTTTTGACACACTTTTTATGCAATTTCATGCTTCAAAGCTCAACAATTTCTAATAAAATTTTAAATATACAGAGCTTAAAGTACTTAAAACATTTAAATCAGAGCTTGAAATATTGTAACAGATGTATCATAGCTTTCATATGTTTTAAGTATCAGAGCTTAGCTTACAAGCTTTATGTATCAGAGATTTCAATCTTTATGTATCAGAGCAAATATATGAACATGAATATATTTTAACCTTTTCATGCAATAATTTCACAACTTTCTCTCCCTTTTTGTCAATCAATCAAAAGGTAGAGTAAGAGTTAAGCTCAAATTTTAAGATAGAATGAAAAAGTATTTAAAATTTGTTTGAGATAATTTCACTTTCTCATATTCATCTTGAAATTCTAATTAAAAGGTAGAGTAATAGTTAAGCTCAAATTTTAAGATAGAATGAGAAAGTATTTAAAATTTGTTTGAGATAATTTCATTTTTTCATATTCATCTTGAAATTCTAATTAAAAAAATCAGTCATTGTATAAACAATGGAACATAAACATTCATTTGCATAGAGAAATAGAACAATTGGACAAACAAAAAGTGTACTTTTCATTTCATTGCAAAGATATTCAATACAAAGTTCAAAATGAAAAGTAATACAATTAGTCACTATCTATATCTACTCTAGGTTTTGAATGTTGGCCAGGAATTTGAATGTCAGGTGGCAGAGAAGCAATTGGGTCAACAAATTGGAATATTGTGGGTTCCTTGTGGCCTAAGGTGTGGAGCAGGTTGTCTTGGATGAGCAGATTGACTAGGAAAAGGTGTAGAAGAGGGAGGAGCACTTTGAGCAGCTTAGATATCTTCAATTTAGCCATCATTTTTCATAAGAAGCCGTTCATAGATTTCAATTTGGCTTTGACTTTCTTTGTACTTTTAGAAGCAGCTAAATCTTCCATTGTTTCTTTTATTTCTGCCACTTCCTTTTGCATTGTAAACATTTTTGAGGCTTGTACATTTGCAAAAGCTTCAGCCGAGCCTCTCAGTCTCCCAAATTCACTTCTAATGATCCCAATACCCTTGGTGTAGTCTTCTTCCATTCTTTTGCCTGCTTCAACTGAGCCCATTATGATTCTCAAGTTGTCCATCTCAATTCTATAAGCTTCAAGTACTTGAGTAACAGAGCTTTTAGTAGATTCAAAGCTTAATGCAATCAATTGAAGAATTGTTTGTAGATCTATCTTTGTTGCACCAGTTGCAGTCTTGGAGGTTTCAAGGTTGTCAATTCTACTTTTCAGATTCTCTATCTGTTCCCCAAACTGATTTAGTCTATCATCAACTGATTGTCGAAGTTCTCCAAACATTGCAACCATAGTAGACTTTATAGTTTCAATCACGTTATTCATTTGCTGTGTAATGAAGTCTTGTAACAATGAAGTGTCTACAGCAGGAGCAGTAGTAGCATGACTGTGAACTAGGATATCAGTAGACTGAGTGAAAATAAGTGTACTATATGGTATATCAGGCATATCTGGTACTGAGACATCTGGGAAAGAAGTGTCAAAGTCTACTTGGACTAGAGATCCCAACTGTGGCTATGGTTCTGGAATTTGCATTGTAGTGCCTTCACCAGCCTCTATTTATGCTTGCTCTTGAACCTCTTCAGTTTCTTCAACCATAGGAGCATCAGTCTTCTTTTTGCAGGTACCATCTGATAATAAATAACCCATTCTTTGAAGGGTTTTGGCAGTATAGGTATCTGTATGAAGAAATGTCTTGCTGTCCTCTCCTGTCAAATCTATATTTGCATTTTGAAAGAATAAAGTGAGGACCATTCCATATGGCAAGCAAGCCTTGACTTTTCTCACCACCTCCTTCATCTGGCTGATCATGATAGCTGGTAGATTAATCTTATCACCATTAATTAGAAGCTCCATGAAGCATAGATCCCGCTCACTAACCCAATCGAAGCGGCCTGTTCTGGGCAAAAAGATCCTATTGATAAAACTATGTAGAACTCTCATTTCAGTAGATAATATGCTAACCTTGAGAATCCCTATCTCATCAATTTCAGTTCTTTCTAAAATAGTTTGTAGTGCTTTAGTTCTGTCTTTCAGTACTAAGTACTCAGTGCCCTCAAATGGCATTTTTAAAGCATTACCAAGGATTTCTTGAGAGATAATAATTCTTCTCCCTTTCACTGATGATTCAATAAAACTCTCACCAAATCTTAAATTTTCATAGAAACTTCTAACCAGATTAGGGTAAGTTTTAACATCTAAAGAACATAGGTCTCTCCAGCCTTGATTCTCAATGAGGTCACCAATGACAAAACCAATTTCTTTTAGGTACTCAAATAAAATCCATCTGCCGGTAGTAATAAGTCTCATACCTAAAGATATCTGGTGGCTAGGAGAAACTGGGCTTGGCTCTTCCTCAGACTATGGTGGATTTCGGGAAGCACTGTCTTCTCGAAACTTTGTCCTCCTTTCTTGCGGAGCAGCTTCACTATCTTGTCTTGATTTCTTCCCAACTGCCCTCTTTGGTGCCATTGTACAAAAACACTTGAATTCCGAAACAGTTTTTGGAAGTTGGAAGTAATTGGAAGGTTTCTTGTTGGGAAAGAGAGTAGGGTTTAGGAATAGAAATAGAAAAGAAAAACCCTACGACTCGGACTAAAAAGAGATTGCTCGACATCCGAGCTGGCTCGACCAATAGGTCATCTACTCGAGTCGGCTCGAGCAGAGGGAGCACAAAATAAATTTTTGATTTCAATCAAAGCTCATTTATCACACAATTTGGGATTAGGAGGTCTCCTAAATAATTTGTCCTTAAGATTATGAGAGTATTTCTAGAGTGGGTCAAATAATCAAAGTTCATTTTTAATCATTACAAATCTATCAAAATTCAAAGGTTTTATAAAATACCAGCAAGTTGGTTTTCAGTTGGCACGAATTCAAGTACAATATCTTTATTCAGTACATGATCTCTTATAAAATGGTGCATAATTTCAATGTGCTTGGTTCGTGAATGCTGAATAGGATTTTTTGTCAAATTAATAGCACTTGTGTTATCACATTTGATTGGAATTTTAGATTGTGTAACACCAAAATCTTCTAGTTGTTGTTTAATCCATAACACTTGAGCACAACAACCACCAGCAGTAATGTACTCTACCTCAGCAGTGGACAGTGTTACAGAGTTTTTCTTCTTATAGTGCCATGAAATTAAATTCAACCATAAAAATTGACATGTCCACTAGTACTCTTTCTATCAATTTTGCAACCAGCATAGTCAGCATCAGAAAAACCAATTAAGTTCAAAGATGATTCTTTAGAATACCAAAGACCTAAGTTAGTTATACCTTTTAAATATTTAATGATTCTTTTAACAGCAAGCATATGTGTTTTTTTAGGATTACATTGAAATCTAGCACATACACATACACTGTACAAGATATCAGGTCTACTGCATGTAAGATATAATAGGGATTCGATCATACCTCTGTATAGCTTTTGGTCAACAATGGATCCATTTTCATCTTTGTCTAGTCTGCAGGTAGGGCTCATGGGTGTGTTAGCCTCTTTGCTTGTTTCCATGCCAAATTTCTTGATTATCTCTTTGATGTACTTGGCTGGCATATAAAGATTCCTTCCTTCATTTGTTTGACTTGTAATCCGAGGAAGTAGTTGAGCTCACCCATAAGGCTAATGTCAAACTCAGCCTGCATTAACTCAGTAAATTCTCCACAAAGATTTTCATTAGTTGCACCAAATATAATATCATCAACGTAGATTTGTATAACTAGCATATCATTCTTTTTGTTCTTAATAAAAAGAGTTTTGTCAACATTTCCTCTTTTGAAATTATTTTCAAGTAAAAATTTGCTTAATCTATCATACTAGGCCCTAGGTACTTATTTCAAAATATATAAAGCTTTGTTTAATTTAAACACATGATTTGGAAAAGCATGATTTTCAAAACTTGGTGGCTGTTCTGTAAAAACTTGTTCAGAAATAAATTCATTTAGAAAAGCACTTTTAACATCCATTTGAAAGAGTTTAAAATTCTTGTAGCAAGCAAATACAAGTAGTCTAATGGCCTCGAGTATTGTTATGGGAGCATGTGTTTCATCAAAATCAATGCATTCTTCTTGATTGTACCCTTTTGCTACCAACCTTGCTTTATTTCTTATAACCTTGCCATTCTCATCTAGTTTGTTCCTATAGATCCATTTGGTTCCTATGATTGGGTGGTCTGTAGGTCTACTAATTAGTGTAGTGTCCAACCATTATTCCTTTCAAACTTGTTTAATTTATCATGCATGGCCATCATCCAGTTATGATTAGTTTCAGCTTCTTCTAAATTATGTGGTTCAATTTACGAAACAAAGACTAAGTAGTCATGTGCATCTCTATATGCTAACCTAGTCCTAACACCATGAGAATGATGCGGGATTAATATGCATGCAATTCTTTTTGTATGTTTTATATGTGGGGTTAGGTGATTAATTCCCGAATTTCAGATCAAAATTAGTTGTAGGAAATTTTGTATGAATTCTTGAATCCAAGCATGCAGATTAGAACCTAGAAAAGTACTAAAGAAGGATCGCCGGGGCTGAGAAGCCTCGGTTAGGGCAAGTTTTCCTATAATATAAAGACTGGAGGTAGAGGGGGTGTACCTGACAACATTTGAAGCACCCGATGAAGATCGCAGTGAAGGGATCTCTCATTCCTCGATGGATGCGGCCTGGAAAATCGAGCGAAAGACCCGTGGATACCCGGCTTTCTACTCGGTGGTCCGATTGAGGCTTGGCTGGAGTCGTTGGATTCGTAAGAACTCGGGGACCTGCAAATGACCTGTCAGGGGTTAGAAAACTCAGAGAAAATCAAGAAAATAAAGGAAAACAGCAAAGAAAAGAACGTTTTGGAGGGGGCTCGAAGGATGGTTGGCGGCAGGAAGATGGTTGCAAACACGGGAAGAAGAACTCTCAAACCCCTTTATACACACAGCAGAGAAATCACACAAAACAATATAAGAACTCAAGGTTTATTTCATATCAAAATTCAAGTTTCATACAAGAGGCTAGGGTCCCTTAAATAGACCCTTAACCTTGGGCCCCAGGTAAGGGTACTTTAGACTTTACATAGGACTCCTTGTCCCTTTCAAACCCTAACTAGGAATACAAGGTAACATAGGTAGAAAATCCCACACAAATTGCTCTCCCTCTCTTTGTCTTGGTTGGCCAAGGGGGTTACCATAAGTGGCCGACCAAGGGGAGGGTCACCATAAGAGATGGCGCCCTAATTCCTTCCTGGGCCTGGGCTGGCCCAATTTCCTTCCGGCTGGTTCAGGGCTTCAGGTTTGTGCTAGTTTTAATTTTCTCCTCCTGGGATCTTCAAGTCTTCAAGCTGGGTTGGACTTGGGCTTAACTTCCATGTCTTCAATCAGGTTGGACTTGGTCTTCACTTGTATGATGTAGTCTTGAGTCTTCGATATGCTTGGACAGGACTCAAAAAACTAAAAATAGCTCGACATGAGCTGATTAATACTGAACTGAACTAGCTCAACATGTGCTGACAAATTATAGGACTCAAATAAAAACAACTCAGCTAGACTAAGCTTTATTACAGTGGACTTGAATGTTAATTAAGTGATCGACAGAGAGTTGAGAAGCCTCTGCCTTATTCTGGTGCCTTTGGTGTCTGCACCAATTCTCCCGGGATGGGAGGAACTCGACCCTGTCGAGTGAAGATCATACTGGCTCACATATCTCTCGAGAAGGTCTCGGTTGAGGCGTTGCAAGTCCTCTCGAGAAATCCATGAATCATCCGACTCCAGCCGGCCTTGCCATCGGACCAGGAAGTGTTGATAACCGCGGCCTCGAGTCATAATGGCTTGATCGTCCAAGATACGCTCGATCCATTCTCCTCTCTTATGCCAATTAATTGGTGGACACTCTGGGTAAGGATCACTCTCAACAGAAGGGATAGGTCCAAAAGCCTCACTGGATATCGTTGCCAATTCTCTGTACTCAACCAGGTCTGTAATATTGAAGGTAGAACTAATGCCCATATCCGAAGGCAAGTCTAACACATAGGCATTTGATCCAACCTTCTTTAACACTTTAAAAGGTCTGGCTCCACGAGCATGAAGCTTTTTAACGATCCCAGGTGAGAACCGCTCAGGCCTAAGCCTAATCATGACAGAATCCCCTACATCAAATTCCTTGATCCTTCTTCGGGAATTAACCAATTTTTTATAAGTTTCATTGCTTATGTTTATCTTTTGGCTAATGTCCTTGTGTAGGTCTCTAATATGCTGTGCAAATGACTCTGCAGACTCTGAGACTCGTGCATGAATAGGTAAAGGAATTAGATCAAAGGGGCGATTAGGTTGGTACCCATGGACTATCTCAAAAGGACTCTTACTCGTTGTCCTATTTACTGAACTGTTGTAGGCAAACTCTGCTCTAGGTAATAATAGATCCCAAGTTCCAACATGTTCACCTACCAGGCATCTAAGAAGGTTTCCTAAACTACGGTTCACCACTTCAGTTTGGCCATCTGTTTGAGGGTGGTAGGCTGTAGAAAACTTAAGCTTGGTCCCTAACAGGTGCCATAAGGTCTTCCAGAAATAACTGGTGAACCTAACATCCCTATTAGATATGATGGTCTTGGGTAGGCCATGGGGTTTAACCACATGATCTAAGAAAAGCTTGGCTACTCTAGACGTATCAAAGGTCTGGGAACAGGGGATGAAGTGAGCCATCTTAGAGAACCTATCGACCACTACAAAGATAGAATCATGTCTCTTCTGGGTCTTAGGTAATCCTAACATGAAGTCCATACTTAGGTCCTGCCAAGGGCGATCAGGCACTGGTAAAGGTGTGTAAAGACCAGTGTTCTGCTTCTGCTATTTTGCAACAGCACAAGTTCTACACCTGGTTACAATCTGTGCAACGTGCCTTTTCAATCCTGGCCAAAAGAACTGGTCCTCTATTGCTAAGATCGTCTTATTTCTACCAAAATGACCAGCTAAACCTCCAGCATGGGTCTCCCAAATTAGGAATTCTCTAAGGGAAGTTTTGGGTATATAGAGTCGATTGTTCTGGAAAAGGTAGCCATCTTGAAGGGTATACTCACTATGGGCACTGGATGGTCCTAGCCTGAGGGTCTGATAAATGTCTCCAAAGTCTGGGCAAGTTTCATATTCATCCTTTATCCTATCAAACCCTATGACTTGGGTGCTAACAGATCCTAACAGTAGAGACCTACGGCTCAGGGCATCTGCTACCTTATTTTCAGTGCCGGCATGGTGCTTCAGGATAAAAGTGTAAGCTTGAATGTACTCAATCCATTTACCGTGCCGTGGGTTTAGTTTCTTTTGGAAGTTCAAGAATCAAAGTGCCTCATGGTCAGAAAATAAGACAAACTCCTGCGGTAGTAAGTAATGTCTCCAATATCTAAGGGCCTGGACTACCGCATAAAATTTCTTGTCATAGGTAGAGTACTTAAGTTTAGCCTCATTCAGTTTCTCACTGAAGAAGGCTACAGGGTGATTCTCTTGACTTAGTACCCCACCTATTCCTACTCCCGAGGCGTCGCAAGCGACCTCAAACACCTTAGTAAAATCAGGTAATCTAAGGATGGGTGCATGGGTCAAATTATCCTTAAGCTCTAGGAAGGCCTTATCAGCTGCTTTGGTCCACTCAAATGTACCCTTCCTAATGCAATCAGTGATAGGGGCGACGACTATACTAAAACCCCTAATAAATCTCCTGTAAAAGGTTACGAGGCCATGGAAACTATGCACATCATGGATACTAGAGGGTGTAGGCCACTCAACAATTGCCCTAACCTTTTTAGGATCTGCAGAAACTCCCTCAAGGGTGACAACAAAACCTAGGAAGATAACCCTATGTGTCATGAAATCACACTTCTTAAAGTTGGCATAGAGGCTATTCTCCTTAAGGGTCTGGCATACTAGTCTTAGATGACTAAGGTGGTCCTTCTGAGTCTTGCTATAAATCAGAATATCATCAAAGTAGACCACAATGAATTTTCCAGTAAACTCTCTCAGGACTTGGGTCATAATCCTCATAAAGGTACTTGGTGCATTGGAAAGTCCGAAAGGCATTACAACCCACTCAAACAGGCCATCCTTAGTCTTGAAAGTAGTTTTCCACTCATCCCCAGGTCTAATCCTAACCTGATGATAGCCGCTCTTAAGGTCTATCTTGGAGAAAACTCTGGCTCCAGCCATCATGTTTAACATATCATCCAATCGGGGGATGGGAAACCTATATTTCACAGTTATTTTGTTGATAGCTCTTCTATCTACACACATCCTCCAGGTACCATACTTCTTAGGGGTCAGTAGAGCAGGGACTGCACACGGACTCAGGCTCTCCCTAATGAAACCCTTCCTAAGCAATTCTCCCACTTGTTTCTATAATTCTTGATGCTCACTAGGATTCAGTCTATAGTGAGGAAGGTTTGGTAAAGTGGCTCCTGGAACTAAGTCTATTGCATGCTGGATGTCTCTAAGGGATGGTAGTTGATCAGGTAAATCCTCAGGGAAGACATCCTCAAATTCTTTCAGAGCTTCAACAATTTTTTTAGGGTGTTCCTTTTGGGTCTGCTCTAATATTTCCTTGGAGGTCAAGATCCAAACAGGGTTACCCTCAGCAATCTCTTTTTTTAACTCCCTAGCCTTAATCAGGTTAACTCCAGGTTTCTTGTCCTTAAGGCTATTAGAACCCCTCTTAATTGGGTCCCTAGGGGGAGCTGGATTGATAACAAACTTATTCCCATGGTAGTTGAATGCACAAACATTGGTTCGACCATATAGGGTTGCATCATGATGAAAAAGCCAAGGTCGACCTAAAATAATACTACTTACTTCCATGGGGATGACATCACACCAAATCTTTTCCTCATAAGGCTGCAATCTAATTAAGATTTGGCACCTAACTTGAATCTGGATGGAGGTGGATCTACCCAAGAAACTTTGTACGGGCTAGGATGGGGAACTGTGGTCAATCCTAAAGATTTAACTGTCTTGGCAGAGACGGCATTGACACAACTCCCACTATCTATGATGATCTTAAGAACCTTACCCCCTACCTTGACAAAAGTCTGTAGGATGCTAGTCTTATGCCAATCTTCCTTAACTGGGGTTTGGGCTAAGATGTACCTAACCACCCTAATTGGTTCTCAGACTCAGGTTCCTCCTCCTCACCTTCGTACTCTTCTATTAATTGATCATCAGCCTCATAAACATTCCCCTCAGGTTCGACTACGGATTCAGGCTCTTCTTTTTGCAGTTCACCTAGATGTAAGGCACTAATTGGACATTGGCTCATAAAGTGGCCTGGCTTATTACATCTAAAACAGGTCTTCTGGGAGTATAACTCTTATTGACCTCTACAGATTTTCTTCGATCATCCTTACGGGTCAAAGGATTACTAGGCTGGGTCGACTCGGGCCTGGCTGACTAGGACTGGGTCGATTCAGGCCAGGTTGACTAGGACTGGGTCGACCAGGGCTAGGTCAGCTGGGCATGGGTCGGCTCTAATGAGGCTGGCTAGCTCCTGGATACTGACTAGGGTATCTAGTGGGCTCAGGTCTACGATAAATGGGCCCTCTATGAAAATGCTCATGATCCCTAGCAATCTGGTAAGCATGGTCCAGGTCTCTAACCTCTCTCATATAGAGCTCTTTCTTAATGTCATCTCTCAGTCCAGCCCTAAACCTAGATAAGACAACATCCTCAGACTCCCTCAAATCACATCGCATGGAATACTCATCAAATTTTGTGATATACTTATCATACTCCTGTTACCCTAATTAAATCATTACCATTGATCTAGTAACCCACTACGATATGATGCTGGGACGTATCTTGTCCTAAGCTTACCCTTCATGGCCCACCAGGTGGTTATAGGATCATGCCCTCCCAGACTAAGGGTTCTCTCAACACTAGCCTAATGTAACCTGGCTTCCCGAACCAACTTAAGCTTAGCAAATCTAAATTTACGCTCCTCTGTCATATCATACCACTCAAAATATTGATCCATCTCTCTCTCCCAATCTATATAGACCTTAGGATCTAGACAACCATCAAAAGTTGGGGCATCAAGCTTAACATGTCTATAGGATCTGTCCTCCTGGTCTACAAAATCCTGATTGAGCCTTCTAGGATGAACCTCAGGGATTGGGTCAGGACGATGGCCTCTCGTAGGTTCAGTCTCAAGGTATGGATCAGGGTTTGGGATCCTCCTAGGCTTAGGATTATAGTATGGGTCAGGCTGAGGGGCTCTCCTAGGTTCAACATCTCGGAATGGATCAGGATTTGGGGTCTTCCTAGGTTGAAGATTGTAGTACGGGTCAGGATGAGGGGCTTTCCTAGGTTCGACCTCATGGTATAGATCAGGGTTTGGGGTCCTCCTAGGTTGAGGGGACTCAGGATCTGGCTCAGACTGTGACCCATGGGTTCTTTCTATGGTCCCTACGCAGTCTTCTAATTGATCAAACCTATTAGCAAGATGGTCAATTCTATTGTTGGTTTGGGTACCGGACTGAGTTAACTGGGTAGTCAACTGGGCCATGGATTGGGCTAGCTGCTCAGTGAGTGCATTAATCTTGGCTTCAAGGTTATCCATGGGTTCAGCCAAAAGTGGAGATGGTGGATGATATGAAACCCCTGATCTAGTGCTCATGCAAGACTCGATCAAACCGACTACAGCTGACTAGACCTAGAGTCCAAAACTAAGGGCTCAATCATAGTAGCAAGCTAGCCTATAGTAACCCTGTACTCAGCCAGGCAGGTGTAAGGGGAGTGTTAGGTCCCTGATTGCCAATCCTAGACACCAATCAGAGATTGGCTAGGTAGGCGGACCAGCACACAAGCCCTTCGGGATTGAATCCCTAAACCACCATTCTAGACACTGAGCATAAAGCACACACAGGATAGCTTGACACAGTGATCTAACACTAGCCCGGACCCAACCAGTTGGTGTCCCTAGCCCACTAGGCAAATTAAGTCTAGTTAATTTTAGGTTAAGGCTTGGGACCGAATGCAAGGGATGTGGTTTTGGGCTAAGGAGAGGTTATCAACTCCTTCCCTATCTAATATAGCAAGAGTAACTTAAAGGTAGATTATGCAATGATGGCAGGCAGATGAGAATGCAAATTAGGTTTTAGATATTTTTTTTTTGGTATTTTTGGAGAATATGTAATTTTTTTTTATTTTGGTATTTCTTAAATAGAAGAAAACTTGAAAACTATGGCCTAATATGTAGGAAATATACTAAAATTAAAAGATATGTAAAAGATGCTAAACAAAACCCTAAAACTTCCAAACTTGTCTTGCTGAAAAAAATAGAGCCAAAAATTGCAGGCCATATTTCGGCTTGCAGAAAATTCACAGGCCAAAATAAAATCTACAAAAATTCTAAAAATTATTGTGAATTATGATGAATTCAGAAAAATAATTTTAAAATTTTTGGAGTTTTGATCAGGGAGAAATAATTTAAATAACAGAGCATATATGGATTGAAGAATTGTAAAAAACAAGCCCTAATCTAGGCTCTGATACCAAATGATGCGGGACTAATATGCATGCAATTCTTTTTGTATGTTTTATATGTGGGGTTAGGTAATTAATTCCCAAATTTCAAATCAAATTAGTTGTAGAGAATTTTGTATGAATTCTTGAAGCCAAGCATGCAGATTAGAACCTAAAAAAGTAAAGAAGGATCACCGGGCTGAGAAGCCTCGGTTAGGGCAAGTTCTACAATATAAAGACTGGAGGTAGAGGGGGTGTACCTAACAATGTTTGAAGTGCCTGATGAAGATTGCAGTGAAGGGATCTCTCGTTCCTTGATGGATGAGGCCTGGAAAACTGAGCTAAAGACCCACGGATACCCGGCTTTCTGCTCGATGGTCCGATTGAGGATTGGCTGGAGTCGTTAGATTCGTAGGAACTCGGGGACCTACAAATGACCTGTCAGGGGTTAGAAAACTCAGAAGAAATCAAGAAAACAAAGAAAAATAGCAAAGGGAAGAAAGTTTTGGAGGGGGCTGGAAGGATGGTTAGCGGTAGGAAGATGGTTGCAAACACCGGGAGAAGAAACTCTCAAACCCCTTTATGCACACAGCAGGGTAATCACACAAAACAATATAAGAACTCAAGATTTATTTCATATCAAAAATCAAGTTTCATACAAGAGGCTAGGGTCCCTTAAATAGACCCTTAACCTTGGGCCCCAAGTAAGGGTACTTTAGACTTTACATAGGACTCCTTGTCCCTTTCAAACCCTAACTAGGAATACAAGGTAACATAGGTAGAAAATCCCACACAAATTGCTCTCCCTCTCCTTGTCTTGGTCGGCCAAGGGGGTGACCATAAGTGGCCGACCAAGGGGAGGGTCACCATAAGAGATGGCGCCCTAATTCCTTCCTGGGCCTGGGCTGGCCCAATTTCTTTCTGGCTGGTTCAGGGCTTCAGGTTTGTGCTAGTTTTAATTTTCTCCTCCTGGGATCTTCAAGTCTTCAAGCTGGGTTGGACTTGGGCTCAACTTCCATGCCTTCAATCAGGTTGGACTTGGTCTTCACTTGTATGATGTGGTCTTGAGTCTTCGATATGCTTGGATAGGACTCAAAAAATAAAAATAGCTTGACATGAGCTGACTAATACTAAACTGAACTAGCTCAACATGTGCTGACTAATTACAAGACTCAAATAAAAATAACTCAGCTGGACTAAGCTTTATTATAGTGGACTTGAATGCCAATTAAGTGATCCACAGAGGGTTGAGAAGCCTCTGCCTTATTCTGGTGCCTTTGGTGTCCGCACCAGAGAAGGATCACCAATAATTAAATCTTTGGGATGTAAAGTTACATACCTCCATTCCTTTGATAAATCAGTATGATCCTTGCTTACCATTTCACTTCTATCTTGTGTTGGCTTATCTTGAATGCTTAGATCTTCCATTCTTTTTATAGTGTACCTGCATCATTTTCTATGCACTCATCTTTTCTAGATGGTGAGGGATTAGTTTCATCAAAAACAACATGAATTGACTCTTCTACAGTAAGAGTCTCTTATTAAACACTCTATATGCTTTGCTATGTAGTGAACAACCAAGGAATATAGATTCATCAGACTTTGCATCAAACTTTCCTAGGTTATCTTTACCATTGTTCAACACAAAGCATTTACACTCAAAAACATGAAAGTAGTTAATATTCGATTTTCTTCCATTCCAAAGCTCATAGGGGGTTTTTATTGAAATTGGTCGATTTAAAACTCGGTTTGATATATAACAGGTAGTGTGCACCGCTTCTGTCCAAAAGTACCTTGGAAGATTACCTTCACACAATATGGTTTCGGCCATTTCTTCCAAAGTCCTATTCTTTCTCTCAACAACACCATTGTGTTGTGGTATTTTAGGAGTGGAGAAGTTGTGATCAATGCCATGCTCAGTGCAATATTCTTCAAAAAATTGATTTTGAAATTCAGTTCCATGATCACTTCTTATAGAAATAACAGAAAGAATTTTCTCATTTGAAACTTTCTTATGAAAATTTTGAAATACATCAAAAGTTTCATCTTTATGTGAAATAAATAATACCCATGTGAATCTAGAAAAGTCATCTACAATCATAAGGCCATATTTCATACCTCCTAGGTTTGTGGTCCTAGTTGGTCCAAATAAGTCCATGTAAAGTATTTCAAGGGATCTAGTTGTTGAAAAAATATTTTTCGATTTAAAACTCTCCCTAGTTTGTTTGCTTAATTGACAAGCATCACATACATAGTCAAGATCAACTTTAAAATGTGGCAAACCTCTAACTAGATTTTTTGAGATTAATTTGGCAATTGTATGCATGCGAGTATGACCTAATCATCCATGCCATAATAAACATGACTCCTTGGTCTTAGCATTCATTGCTACTAGACTGGACTACTAGTCATGGCTAGATCATTTAGATCTACCACATAGATGTTTCCAAGCCTATGACCAATGAATTTATTGCTAGAATAAAGAGAGTTAGTTACTATACACATAGATGATTCAAAGATAACCTTGAATCCTTTACCACACAATTGAGTAATACTCAATAAATTATGCTTCAATTTATCCACTAGCAATACATCTTCAATGAAAGTACAGGAGGTTATTTTGATCTTACCGATTTCGATTATTCTTTCCTTGCCATTATCTCCAAAAGTAACTAATCCTCCTTCTTTCATTTGTAGGGTCATGAACTGATCTTTGTCACCTGTCATATCCCTTGAATAGCCACTGTCAAGATACCATCTTTTCTTTAATTTGTGGGCTGCAAGACAGTCTTGCAAAATAGTTAAGGAATGATTTTAGATACCTAAGCTAACTTGGATCCTTTTGGGTTAGCAAAATTGGTTCCCTTTGGAATCCAAATGGTTTTATATTTCAATGCACCAATCATGAAATTTTTCAAAGAATTGCATTGATAAGATTTATGTCCAAATCTATGACATGCATAATAGATAATTTTGTCATTTTTGAACGATGCATGCTTTGAAGCTATAAAAGATGTAGAAATAGAAATACTTGGTTTGAAAGAATTTTTCATAGAATTCTTGGGAACATATTTCAAGCCATTTGAAATAGAATTTGATGGAAAAGCTTTTTGAAATTTAGCATTTGAAGCTGAAGCTTTTGAAGATACAATTTTGTTGCTGAAACTCCTTTGGCATTTAAGGCATTATATCCAATTCCAGCTTTACTTTTTGAATCCTTTTGTTCTTTCAAAATTAGCTCAAGCTTGTTAGAACTCAAAGTAAGTTTTTCTACTAAAGGCTTAAGCTTTTCAACCTCATTTTTTAAATCAACATTTTCGGCAACTAAAATTCTGTTTATCTCATTTAAAGCATTTTTCTCATTATTCAAAATAATAACATTTTCAGAAAAGTTATTCAATTCTTTTTGCAAAATGTTATTCTTTTCAGAAATCTCATCCTTGTCTTTCAATAAAACATCATTTTGCTTCTTCAAGGATTTAATTTTAACCCCAGCTTTCTTAAATTCGATAAGCAATTCATGAAATACATAATTCAATTCATCTATGTAAATTCAGTTTGAGGCTCAGGGGATGATACCTTGTTTTCAAGACCCATCAGACATAGATTTGCAGATTTCATGGTCTCTTATTCTTCAGTAGATGAGGATGCTTCGCTATCGCTCCACGTCGCTACCATAGCTTTCTTTTTCTTTTTCTTAAAGCCCTTTTTCAATAATGGACAATCTGGTCGGTTGTGCCCTGGCTTTTTGCATTCATAACAGGTGGGCACTTCTTTTTCTTTCTCCTTTTCCTTGTCCTTCTCCTTAATGAATTCTTTGTTCTTGTGAAATTTTCTAAAATACCTTCCTTTTCTTCTTCCCAAGAACTTTCTAAATTTTTTGACGATCATGGCAACGTCTTCGTCTTCCATGTCGCTTTCAGTAGAGGAGCTTTCTTCTTCCGATTCTTCATCCTTTCTAGAATCCATAGCAGCTTTGAAGACGATTTATTCTTATTTTGATCATCTTCAATTCGATGCTGCATGGTCAATTCATGCATGATGAGAGATCCTAATAGTTCATCCAGCAATAAGGTATTTAAATCTTTCGCTTCCTGGATGGCAGTCACTTTTGGATCCCATTTATCCGGAAGAGATCTCAGAATCTTCTGTACTAGATCTGCATTAGTATATACCTTGCCAAGACTTTTTAAGCCATTAATAATATCAATGAAATGTGAAAACATGGCAGAGATTGTTTCATTAGGTTTCATCTTAAACAATTCGCAACTATGCACAAGAAGATTAATTTTAGAAGACTTCACTTGAGAAGTTCCTTCATGGGCCACTTCGAGTTTATCCCAAATTTCTTTTGCAGAGGAGCAAATAGAAATTCAATTAAACTCATTACTATCTAAAGCACAGTATAAGAGATTCATTGCTTTGGCATTTAACTCACCCATCTTCATGTCATGTTCGTCCCAATCCTCTTCATGTTTTGGAACGTCCATTCCATCAATTTTAATCATGGGAATATAAGGACCCTTTAGAATGACCTTCCATAATTGAAAATCAACTGCTTGAACATAAATTTTTATTCTAGCTTTCCAGTATGCATAATTTATGCCAGTAAAAAGTGAAGGTCTATTGGTTGATTGGCTTTCCATCAAGGACGTACTCATTGGATGAGTCATCAATCTTTACTCTAGTGTATTTAGAGACACTGCTCTGATACCAGTTATTGCCTAGGTGGCTACCCAAGAGGGGGGTGAATTGGGACTTTTAAAATTTAAAGCAAGTAATGTGCAATTAAAAATCCTTTGTAAGTAGTAGATGCTGTGACAAAGTAATAAATTATGGAAGCTAAGTAAAAGCGAGGAAGCACAACACAAACACAAAATTTATAGTGGTTCAGAGCAACCTAGCTCCTACGTCCACTACCTAAGATACCACTTGGAATTTTCACTATATTCATACCCGAATATAGTAGGATTGTTTTACAGGATCACAATCCAAAATCTCTACACTTTGATTTTAACGGGATCACCAAAGAAAACCCAACTCTCTTTGGTTTTAAACAGGCTCATCAAAGAAACCTAACTTGGTTTTACCAGGATCACCAAGAATCTAACTTAGTTTTACCAGGATCACTAAGAACCCAACACTTGGTTTTTATCAAGGCTCACCAAGAACCTATTTGGTTTTTCAACCGGGCTCACCAATAACCCAACAATTCAAATGAATTGAAGTAAATGTAACAAAAATGACAAACTCAATTTATCGGATAGTTGCCGGTGCAGCTTGATGGAAGTCCACTTGAATGCACTTGAATAAGCTTTAATTACTTCAATGGCTTCTTCAAAAGTTGCTTCAAGCTTCATATCAGAGTTGGTGAAGACTTGAAGGCTGATTGAATGTTCTTGTGCTCTTTTGCTGTTGGTAGTTAGGATATTGAATGAAGCTCTCTTTTCTTTTAAGAACTTTTCAAAAAATTCTTGCTTTTAGGATGTTCAAATCCTTCAAATATAAGGTCTTCTATCACTCCAAGGCAGTTCTAGCTGTTGTAGACCATTTGAAAATTATTTGTGATTGTTGAAGCACTTTTTGGCATTCAAAAATAATTTCTAGAACTAGCCGTTGGATACCTGAAAATGATGTTCGAGTCGGCTCGAATTCATTCGAGTCGGCTCGGATCCTTCGAGTCGATAGGTTGAGTCGCCAAATCTTTAGTGCAATCGGCTCTTTGTCTCAAGGCACAAAACTTCACTCTAGACGAGTCGGCTCTTGATAGCTTGGGTCGGCTCAAACTTCTTTCTTTGAAAAACTTGAACTCGAGAAGATGGCTCTTTTCAGCTTGGGTTGGCTCTTCTTCACAGATTCTAAAATGATCACTCTGGAAGAGTTGGCTCGATGCAGTTCGGGTCAGCTCTCTTTCTCAGGTCTTCAAAATTAAGTATGGCAGAGTTGGTTCTCTCTGATTCGGGTCGGCTCGCCTGGTTGTTCTCAGAAAACTTTAGAAACTGGACTCCGGAGGAGTCGACTCGGATATAATCCAATCGACTCGGATTCACTAGAATCGGCTCGATTACCTTCGAGTCGGCTTGGATTGCTGCGTTCCAGTAAGTGGAGTCAGCTCTTCAACATGCTGGGTCGCGCTTGAGTATCTTCTTCAGGATTTTTACACATGAACTCAAAGAAAAACTCTTACCAACTTTTTACATTTTCAAGCATACCAACTCAAAATAGTTTTATGGCACACACATATAGAAATAACCCTTTTTACATGATTTTTTCTTAGCTTTTTCATTAGGTTCTTCTTTACAAAAATAAATTACAACACAACTCAAACAAGAAACAAAGGTGTAGGAGTTGAAGTTTGAACAATTAACCCATCCTACAAAAACTTGTAAAACACTTGAAGAGTTGTTAGAAATAAATATACATGCTCCAATGTTTGGTTATCATCAAAATCACTTATGGGATCAACAAAGAGTAATAAGAGGAGACAAGCAACCACAAAGATAAATAAGTATAGTTGGATGCTATCCAATGCACCTACATCCACTCCCTAAGATCCCATTAGAAATTCACTATAATCTCAACTGATTATAGCCGAATAGTTTTTTTGGGCTCACTAATCAAAACTTGACTTGTTTTCACAAGGCTCACAAGTCAAAACCTTACTTGGTTTTACGGGCTAACCAAGAACATAAATAGTTTTAAGGCTCACCACCAACCTCCATTAGTTTTCCGGGCTAACCAAGAACCTAATTGATTTTCAGAGGCTCACCAATAACCTCCCTTGGTTTCATAATAGGCTAACCAAGAATCCTTACAACAAATAAGTTTTGAAATAGAGAACATAAAAGCTTTTTAATAAAAGCGGGTATCTCTTTGAATCTCGATGTTATGATGCTTTCAACTTGATGAAGCCTCTTTGATTGCTCAAGAATGGTTGATCTTTAATGCTCTTGAAGACTCTTGAATGCTTGGAGGCTTGCTTTTGGTTGAAAGTGGTTGAACTTCAATGAATAGGAGTGAATGCTCTCTTTTCTTTTCTCCTGGATATTTCTATTTCATTTCCATCAATAATCTTACTTTTGATTTGATTTGGAGTATATAAATACTTTTCCAAGACCTCAAAATTGGTTTCTAGTCATTAGACACGAAAATCTAGCCGTTGGGGATGAAAAGAGATAAGTTCTGCATTTGAAAAATTAGCCATTACTGTTCCCAGAACTTCATGTATCGATACTTCAGGCTATGAGTCGACACTTCTGGTCGACACTTGAACTTCTTGAGTCAACACCTAGTTCAAATATCTTCAATCTGGTTTTTTGGAAATCTCAGATGTATCGACACTTTCTCAGGTGAGTCAACACTTTGAGTCGACACTTCATATCCATGTGTCGACACTTCTGCAGTTTTTC
This sequence comes from Areca catechu, assembly GCA_021397845.1. Classification (NCBI taxonomy): domain Eukaryota; kingdom Viridiplantae; phylum Streptophyta; class Magnoliopsida; order Arecales; family Arecaceae; genus Areca; species Areca catechu. Next base: position 127,245,505 of record CM038052.1, on the reverse strand, counting down.
ATCTTCAGCAAGTTCTGTGACTTAAAAATCTCAGGCGATGAGCTGATCCATGTGTCGACACTTTGAGTCGACACTTCAAGTCCATGTGTTGACACTTCAGCCATGCCATCTAAAACTTTCTTTGTGTTCTGGCTTGAGTCGACACTTCATTGCCATGTGTCGATACTTGGTATCATGTGTCAACACTTTGAGTCATATCTCACTGAGATCTTCACAAAAATACTTGAACTTGTGCTGAACCAAATTTTTGTCTCACTCAAGTATCCATTCAAGCAAACTTTGATTGTCCAAGTCTTCTTTGAGTAGATCTTTCATCTAAGCTTGGCTTCTTCAATCAAACAACCTTTTTCAAATTTATGAGCACATTTTTCTATAAAAACACACTTCAAGAAAATCATTAGTACTCAACTTATACTTAACAATTTTGCTTATCATCAAAATCAATAATGGAGTCAACAATCTCTCCCTTTTTTATGATGACAAAACCTTTAAGTATAAATTGCATATAAAGCTTTTAAAAAAATTATTAAGGTGCAAAGAGCTAAATGCAATAGGTGTATCAAAGTAATTTGCAATATTGACAAGATGTATCAGAGCAAGTGTGATATAATAATTAAGAGTGTCAGAGCTTGTTATAATGATTAAAAGTATCAGAGCTTTGGGATATATAAGACATAAACTCATGTATTGTGATACTCTACAAGAAAACATGCTTTAGAAGAGGCAAAAATTCAATAATAAACAAGGCTCCCCCTGAATTGATGATTTATAAAAGAGTTTGTAAACATCTTTTCAAACATCTAAAGAAAGGATTTAAAATGAAGTTCAATTCAGAAAAGATTTTCAGAATAAAGAAGGTATTGCTCCCCTTTACTTAAGGAATTTACAAAGAATTTTCTATTCAAGCTCAACTTAATTTTCAAAAGAATTTTCAAATTTACAAAGGAACTGAACATGACAAATTTTCAAGCATATATTTATACTATTACTCTTATTACTCCCTTGCTCATTTATACTTGGTCTTATTACTCCCCCTTTTTATTATCATTAAAAAGGTAGGAAGAAAAATAGGTAAGTCATTCAAGATATAGCATTGAAGTACAATAAAATTCATTCATCCACTCAAAAGATAATGAAGTACTAAAGAAAATTAAAGCATTTCATTCATCTAAGATCAATAATGAAGTACAACATCATATTTCATTTAAATTCAGAATTTGCACAACAACAAGACATACAAAAGATGCATAAAAGTAAACTATCTAATCATACAAAGATATCCAAATCCTCATCCTCATCATCATTGAAAGATCCGATTTCAATCGGTCCAGTATCAGTAAAAGAGTGAGCTCGGGGCCACATCGATCTGAGATCATGAAGATGGGTCCTGGTCGATCGTGGAGGAGTACGACGACCATGTCCTCTACGTCGAGCATACATCCGACCTCTAGCTGGAACAGAAGAGATGGGGCTATGTCCTCAGTGGGAACAGAATAGATCGGGACAATAGTCTCTACAACTATCGGATGTGGTGTACGATCAAAAGATGGACCAGAATCAAGATACTGAAAGCCAGGTGTGTAAAAACCTAGCTCTCGGATAAGAGAGGATGTATGGATGGTAGGTGTAACAATAGTGGGTGTGTTAAAAATAGGTGTATCAGCTGATGAAATGATAGGCGTATCAGCTGCAGAATGAATGGGTGAATCTGCAATCGGTGAATCAATAATAGGAGTGTCAATAATGGGTGTATCGACAAGGGTGAATCAATAATGGGTGAAAGAATAGGAATTGGAACATGATCATCTGATCTAGATGGAGGAGTAGATAGGACTGGAGTCTGAGCAGGTAAACTAGAAGGGTCACAAATGGGATTCCTAGGCAAGTCTGTTGTCACCTCTGCCACTGGCTCTGAAATCAGATCTGGGAAGTCAAAATCATCAGAGTCAGTCTCCTCATCACCATCATCACCACTATCATCAACAACTAGTGCTGGAGTAGATGGAGCTGGATCAAAAATTGGAGTACTCCCTGTAGAAGATCTGGATAGTGCAAATAAGATAGCTGAGATGCCATCACTCAAACCTCTATGGCTATCTCTCGTCTCTATGATAAAGTTATCAAGTCACTGTCTAATGATCAAGATATCTATCTCTATGCGACTGACTCTGTCCAACAAGCTCTCTGAAACTCCTAGAGTATCCGACTGAATTGGCTGAGGCTGAGAAGTAGGCTCAGACTAAGAAGCAGTCTCTGGCTGTGCTGCTCGCTCAGGCTGACTCTCTGGAAGAGATGCCTCTGTAGGTCCTGCCTCACCAGAAAGGATGCGCTCCTCCTCTATAGAATCATCATCATCTCTGTCATCGGCCTAACTAGATACTTTGCATCTCCACTGGCCTCTGAATAGGTGATAACCCATCCGATGTAATGATCTGATGTTATAAACATCAATATGTAGGAGCATACAAAAGGGCTTATCCTCAAAACTAACACCATACTCCCTGAACAATAATGTCAACCCCATCCCGTAGGGTAAGTAGAGTCACTGACTCGTCGAAGCCTCCATCATCTGATGAACCATGAGCATCGAAAGGCAGACAGGTGTGCACTGTACCAATGAGACCATCACGAGCAACTCTCGTTTAGTGATGTAATCAAAATGTTCGATCTTCGGTAGAAGGATCCAGGCGATAATGTGGTGCAGAAGTCTCATCTCCACAGACAAACGGGATACAGGCATGGTGGCTCCCTCAGGCAAATTGTCTGACTTGAATACACACTAGAACCACTCACTCTATCAATCAAACTGTCAACAACTGACCCAGTCATAGGAATATCCCAAACTCTGCTCAATATCTCTGAAGTAACAGGGATATCCCTGCCTCTGACCTGAGCTAACCAGCCATCACTCATATGGGCTAAAGATCCATAGAACTCTTGTTTGAGCCCTAGGTAGTATCTCTTGCTCAAAGAACAAAAAGATGTCAAACCAGAATCTCAAATCCACTAACCGATCTTGATGTGCTGCTAGTCGATGAAACTGAAGTCCACATGGCATCCTCCAATAACCATCTTCAATTCAGCTAGAAGCTGCAAATAGTGGTCGAACTGGTGGATCTGGAGCTCTAGTTTCGTGTTTGGCCTTTGTTCTTTGCTCTTCTTCCTGATTGGATGGCCGAGGGCAATGGATTACTTGTTTCCAGGGTCCCATTATACAGAATACTGAATTGAATAATTTGGAGGAGAAACCTAGGGTTTCTAGGGTTCAAATTGGAAATGGAAAGTGGAAAGTCATTCAATCCAAGCCAAAAAGCATCCCAAATGAAGAATCGAAGGGTTTTGAGCACAAATTGGAGGGAAGGAGGAGTGTGGAGAAACTTAGGGCATGTGTTGGCTTGAGTGGGGAGAAGAAATGAAGAAAAAATACTTCGAAATGCCCTTAACCTTGGTCTACTGCCATTCATGTGTCGACTCACGAATGTGTTGACACATTCATGTGTCAACACATGCATGTGTCAACACATTGACTTAAAAACTGAAAATTAAGAGACAGAAAATCTGATCAAATACATAGGAAATTCAATGAAATTGTGATAAATAAATACGATTGTTGTCAAATTGATCTATTTGAGTCAAAGATTGGAAGATTTTAATCAAAAGGATTAATGATCTTGAGTTCTCTTCTAATCATACAGAACCGATTTTCTAGAAGAGGCTTAGTCAAAATATCAGCTAATTGAAATTCAGTACAAATAAATTCAAGCACAGTATCATTATTTTCAACATGATCTCTAATAAAATGATGTCTAATTTCAATATGTTTACTCCTAGAATGTTGAACAGGATTTTTAGTCAAGCAAATAGCATTGGTATTATCACATTTTATAGGTGTACTAGTCAACTTGATTTCAAAATCTTCAAGTTGTTGCTTAATCCACAATATTTGAGCACAATAACTTCCTGCTGCAATATACTCAGTCTCAGCTGTGGATAATACAACTGAAGTTTATTTTTTGCTAAACCAGGAGATTAAGTTAACTTCAAGAAATCGGCAAGTACCACTAGTACTCTTTTTATCCAATTTACAACCAGCAAAATCAGCATCGGAATATCCAATTAATTCAGCAGATGAATCTCTAGAATACCATAAGCCAATATCAATTATACTAGATAGATATCTAATAATGTGCTTAACAGCTAATAGATGGTGCGGGCACCAGAATCAGAAGAAGACTTCAGGGCTCCATCTGGATCTCTGATTGACCTTGCCCGAAGAATTAGGGTTTTCTAGTTTTGTATTAAGGGTTAACTTGGTTAACTCAATTTTAATCTTAAGTCTGTATTTCCCTGCAATTTAAATTTTGTTGAGTCATGTTGACTCGGTACAAGTCCTAGTAGTGGTCTAGGTCTTCTCCAGGTTGGTGCCATTTATTTTCCAGCCAAGTCAAGGCCAAGCAAGTGGGTGCCACACTCCCAGCCACATGCCAGAGTCTAGGAGGCACCACATCTGCATCCCAGTGTCTTGGTCCCCACACCCAAGGGAGCAAGAATTTTTCTTGAAGCCAAAATCAAGGAGGCGCCCCATATATACCTTAAAAGGCCAAGCTAAAGAAAGAAAGAGTCATTTCTTGGGGAGCACTTCAAGGGGGCGCCCAATCCATGCCTAAAAAGACCAAAGCAAAGTTGGGAAGAGCCATGACTTGAGGAGAAAGAAAAGGAGGTGTCCAAAAGAGTTGAACCATTGAAGGAAGAACCCTAAATTCAAGGAGAAGACTTAGGAGGCGCCATCTTTCTACCTTTTGAGAGGATTTTCATGACTTTTAGGGCCGCCCACTCCTTGTAGGACTCTTTGGTTGGCCAAGAGGGAGAATATTTCCTACCAAAAGTATAGGATAGGGAGTTTAGTCCCACATGGGAAATGTATGAAATATTATTTCTTTGTTATGTCTATATATTCAACTCTATGTAACTCTTGAATAATAATGATGAACGAAATCAATTTCTTTGTGAGCAACTTTTTGTTTCTCTCTTCCGCACTTGTATTTGAGTGTTGAGCTCCGTGAGAGAGTAAATCCGGGTTCCCTAGGAACCTTGAGGAGGTGTGAGATCTCCAAACCCAAAACCCTAGCTTAGTCCACCATCTCTACTCCACCACCACCAAACCCTAGCCTCTACACCATCTCCAAGGTCCTTCTTCCAAAGGGTGGCCGACCACTAGGACCCCAGTCCAGCCATCTTCAAGTCAGCTACCACTGCTTCAGAGGCCACCAGCATCCAGGTTCAGATCAACTGTTTCAACTACAGAGCAAGTTCAAAGAAGAGTCCGATCAGTATCAAGATCTCCGGAACTTCTACATCCAACAATCTTCATTAAGTCCTCCGGTCTGTGTCTTTCTTTGAGTTTCTAGTTCTTCTTTTGTTCTTCTTTTGTTCTTCTTCTTCCAGATCCTGAGTTCGAGAAGAAGGCCAACCTGCCATAGGACTACAATCCGAGGATCCATTGCGAAGATACCCCATCTCCAAGGATCCTACAATCTGCTCGAGAGTGTCCTTCAATTGAAGCAACGAGAGATATCACAGTTAAGTATAAAACCTTCTCTTCTCTCTTCGTCTGTTTCTTGAAAGAGGAGTAAACCCTAGGTCTGGGGGTTTCTCAATCCCCAGTGATCCTACTTCTGAGTTACTCTGATAATCCACTCCTTTTAATTATTCTTTCTGTCATTTCTTAGTTTCTTTCAACATTAGTTTATCTTTTCTTTGAGTCAAAGCCGACTTCTAAATATATATATATATATATATATATATATAAGGAATTAGTTTTAATTTACTTCCGCATCATCTCTTTCGTTCTGCATCATTTTGGTATCAGAGTTTTCGTTCTGCATCAATAGATGTGAGATTCTTTAGGCTCAGACTGATATCTAGCACACATGCATCATTGAACATTATATCTGGTCTACTAGCAGTTAAGTACAGTAAAGAGCCAATCATATCTTTGTATAATTTTTGATCTACAGATTTACCATGCTTATGTTTATCAAGTCTACAAGAGGGGCTCATAGGTGTACCTATTGACTTAGTAGTCTCCATTCCAAACTTTTTTATAATCTCTCTTGTATACTTAGCTTGGTTGATGAAGATTCCATCTTTAGTTTGCTTGATCTAGAGTCCGAGAAAGAATTGAGTTCTCCCATCATGCTCATCTCGAACTCACCCTGCATTAGCTTAGCAAACTCTTGATAAAGAATTTCATTAGTAGCACCAAAAATGATATCATCAACATATATTTGTACTACTAATAAATCATTATCTTTCTTTTTCAGAAACAAAGTTTTATCAATATGGTCTCTAGAAAATTCATTTTTAATCAAAAATTTGCTAAGTCTTTCATACCAGGCTCTAGGTGTTTGCTTTAATCCATAAAGTGCTTTGTACAATTTAAAAACATGATCAGGATGTGCGTGATTTTCAAAACCAGGTGGTTGTTCAATAAAAACTTTTTCTATTATAAAACCATTTAGAAAAGCACTTTTAACATCCACTTGAAAGAGTTTAAAATTCATAAAACAAGCAAATGCTAATAGTAGTCTAATTGCTTCAAGTTAGCAACAGGAGCAAAAGTTTCATTAAAATCAATTCCTTTATCCTGATTGTAGCCTTTAGCAACTAGCTTAGCTTTATTTCTAACAACAATTCTATTTTCATCTAATTTATTCCTAAATACTCATTTTGTGCCAGTAATAGAAACATTAGATGGTCTTCTATTAATGTCCAAATATTATTTCTCTCAAACTAAATTAACTCATCTTGCATAGCATTTATCCAGTTAGAGTCTTTTTCAGCATCTTCAAAATATTTTGGCTCTACGTGAGAAACAAAAACTATATCACACATTCATTTCTAATTGAGGCTCGAGTTCTTACCCATTTAGAGAGGATTAATTTCTTAGGAAGTCCATGAGCATACCTCCACTCCTTAGGTAGATCTTAGTGCTTTGGAGTATCTTCACCTTTCTCACTTTTATCTTGATCTTCTTTACTTGGCCGAGGGGGTTGATCATTCAATGTCAGCTTTTGAAGCTTATCAACACTTGCACATGCATCAGAAATATCTTCTTTTCTAAAAGATTTGTTAGTAGATTCTTCAAAGACAACATGTATAGACTCCTCTACAACTAAGGTTCTTTTGTTGAAAACTCTATATGCCATGCTTGATGTAGAGTATCCTAAAAAGATACCTTCATCAGACTTGTCATCAAATTTCCAAGATTGTCTTTGTCATTATTTAAGGTAAAATATTTACAACCAAAAACTCGAAAATATTTTAAGGTTGGTTTTCTTTGATTCCAAAGTTCATAGGGAGTTTTTTTCAAAATAGGGTGGATTAAAACTCGATTCAAGATATAACATGCAGTATTAATAGATTCAGCCCAAAAATATCTTGGTAAATCATTTTTACAAAGCATAGTGCATGCTATTTCTTCTAAAGTATGATTTTTTCTTTCTACTACCCCCTTCTGCTGAGGTGTCCTAGGTGCAGAAAAGTTATGTTCAATACCTTTTTCATTACAAAAGCTTTCAAAATCTTGATTTTCAAATTCAGTTCCATGATCACTATGAATGCAAACAACTGAAACACCTTTTCATTTGAAACTTTTCGATAAACTTTATAAATGCATAAAATGACTCATCTTTATGTGCTAGAAAGAAAATCCATGTAAATCTCAAAAATCATCCACCATAGCTAATCCATATCTTTTGCCTCCTAGATTTGATGTTCTAGTTGGTCTAAAGAGATCTATATGAAGTAATTCTAGTGGCCTACCAGTAGTTACAAAATTTTTAGGCTTGAAAGAAGTTTTAACTTATTTTCTAAATTGACATGCTTGGAAAACTCTATCTTTTTCAAAACAAAGTTCAGGTAAATCTCTAACTAAATTCTTTTTGCAAGATTTTGAAAGTAGATACATACTAGCATGACCTAATCTTCTATGCCAAAGCCAACTAGTCTTATCTTTAGTATAATTCATTGCAACAAGGCATTCTCCATTAGACAAAGATAGATCATCTAAATCTATCAAATAAATATTACCATACCTTTTTTAATGAATTATACTCTATTTTTATCCAGGCTAGCAATCATGCAATAAGATGATTTAAAAATAACTTGAAAACCTGTATCGCAAAATTGACTAATACTTAAAAGATTATGCTTTAAACCTTCAACTAAAAGTACATTGCTAATACAACTAGAAGGAGTAATGTGAACCTTATCAATACCAATGACTTTTTCTTTACCATTATCTTCGAAGGTCACACTCTCTCCATTCATTGCTTCAAGAGAAGTGAATTGCTTCACATTTTCCATCATGTGCCTTGAGAAACCACTATCAAGATACCAAAGTCTTTTGTTCTCCTTGGTTGCAAGACACACTTGCAATAAAAATCAAGCTTTGCTTTTAGGTACCCAAGCCGACTTGGGTCCTTTAGGATTAGCACTTAAAATGGTTTCTTTTGGAACCCAAACTTTTTCAAAATAATTAATTTTTCTCAAATTACATTGAAAAGATTTATGACCTTGTTTTTTATATGAAAAACATGTTATGCTAGATGATGCAGGTACAAAAAAGTTTTTGAAATATTTTTGTTGTCTTTGAGGTCTACAACCTAGTCCAGCTTTGTTGAAAATAGCTCTTTGGCTATTCAAAAGTAGGTTTAATTTTTCTGAACTATAGGTAAACTTTCAATAAAAGGCTTCATTTTATCAAGTTCACTTTTGTACTTTGCATTTTCTAATTCTAAATCTTTATTTTCTTCAGAGATTACCATTTGAAATGATAATTTAGGGTCTTTTTAAAACTTCATTCTTCATTGTTAAAGCATTGTTTTTTTTTTCCAAAACATCTAATTTAGTTTTCAAATCACTAACTTCATTTAGTAAAGAATTGTTTTCATGAGAAAAACTGTTTGCATGCTTTTTCAATCTTTTATTTTCAGATAAAACTAATTTGTAATCATGCATAAGTTTATCAAAAGCATTTCTTAACTCATCATAAGTAAAAACTACTTCGGATATCAGAATTTATCTCATCTTGCTCTTGATGTGCCATGAGACAAAGATTTGCAATTTCAGTCTGCTCTTCTTCAGAACTGGAGTCCTCACTATCACTCCAGGTGGCTATCATTGCTTTCTTTCTTAACTTCTTCCTTGACTTCTTTAAGAGAGGGTAGTCGAATTTGTAGTGACCCAGCTTCTTGCACTCGAAGCATGTAGGTATTTCCTTCTCCTTTTCTTTTTCCTTTTCTTTCTCTTTCTCTTTTCCCTTTTCTTTATTTGATTAAAATTTCTTCTTGTAAGGGAACTTCCTCCTCTTCATAAATCTTCTAAATTTTCTAGCAATAAGAGATTCTTCACTTTCATCATCTTCTTCTTCTTTGGACTCATCTATTGAGGATTCTTCTTGTATATTTGATTTGAATGCAATCCCCTTTTTCTTCTTGTCCATGTCCATTGATTTATGCTTTAAATTCAGCTCATAAGTCATGAGCGATCCAACCAACTGCTCTAATGGTAGCTTGTCATCGTCCTTTGCTTCTTGGATGGTGATCACCTTTGGATCCCACGATGTTGGAAGTGACCTGAGGATTTTATTCACAAGATCAGCGTTAGACATTACTTTCCTAGACTTCTCATTCCATTTACAATATTTGTAAATCTAGTGTACATGTCAGTGATAGACTCATTAGATTCCATTTAGAACATTTTATAAGTATGCACTAACATGTTCACCTTAGTATTTTTTACTTGATCGGTACCCTCATGGATAACTTCAAGTGTGTTTCATATTTCTTTGGCTGAAGTACAAGTATATATCCTATTAAACTCACTAGGATCTAATGCACAATAAAAGAGATTCATTGCCTTAGTATTGATCTCGGATTATTTAATATCATTTTCATCCCAATCCTCTTCGAGCTTTGGGATGGAAACACTATTAACCACAATCGAAGGAATATGAGGACCTTTATCAATTACTCTCCATAAGTTATAATCAATAGAATGCATATAAATTCTCATCCTAGTTTTTCAATATGTATAATTTGATTCACTGAAAAATGGAGGTTTATTTGAGCCTTGACCCTCAACTACACTAGTACCAATAGGGACCGCCATAGATCTTTACTCAAGAAGGTAAAGCCTATAAACTAAGAACAGGGCTCTGATACCACTTGTTGCCCAGTAAGCAATCCAAGAGGGGGGGTGAATCGGGTCTCTAAAAAAATAATACTTGATGCAATGCAATAGTATGTAATCCAATCCAATAATTAATCAAGGTATTATGAATTTAAATGTAATGCTCTTAAGTAAATGTGCAGCGAAAATAAAGAGCAATATATATAAGAGCAATAAGAGAAGATAAGCAAACCCAAAGACAAAGAAGTATAGTGGTTTGGTGCTATCCAATGCACCTATATCCACTCCCTAAGATCCTCTTAGGAATTTACTATAATCTCAATCGATTACAGTCGATTAGTTTTCCGGGCTCACTAATTAAAACCCGACTTGTTTTCACAAGGCTCACAAGTCAAAACCTTACCTGGTTTTACGGGCTAACCAAGAACCTAAATGATTTTAAGGCTCACCACCAACCTCCCTTGGTTTTCCAAGCTAACCAAGAACCTAATTAGTTTTCAAAGGCTCACCAATAACCTCCATTGGTTTTACAATAGGCTAACTAAGAATCCTTATAACAAATAAGTTTTGAAGTAGAGAAACAATAAAAGCTTTCTAATAAAAAGTGGGTATCTTTTTGAAGCTCGATGTTGTGATGCTTTCAACTTGATGAAGCCTTTTTGATTGCTCAAGAATGGTTGATCTTTAATGCTCTTGAAGACTCTTGAATGCTTGGAGGCTTGCTTTTACTTGAGAGTGGTTGAACTTCAATGATAGGAGTGAATGCTCTTTTTCTTCTCTCTTGGATATTTCTATTTCATTTCCATCAATAATCTTACTTTTGATTTGATTTGGAGCATATAAATACTTTTCTAAGGCCTTAAAACTGGTTTCTAGCCATTAGACTTGAAAATCTAGCCATTGAGGGTGAAAAGAAACAAGTTCCATGTTTGAAAAACTAGCCATTACTGTTCTCAAAACTTCATGTATCGACACTTCAAGCTGTGAGTCAACACTTCAGGTTGACACTTGAACTTCTTGAGTCGACACCCAATTCAAATATCTTCAATCTAGCTTTTTGGAAATCTCAGATGTGTTGACACTTCCTCAGGTGAGTTGACACTTGAGTCGACACTTCATATCCATGTGTCGACACTTCTGCAATTTTCATCTTAAGCAAGTTTTGTGACTTAAAAATCTCAGGCAATGAGCTGATCTATGTGTTGACACTTTGAGTCGACACTTCAAGTCCATGTATTGACACTTCAGCCATGCCATCTGAAACTTTCTTTACGTACCAGCTTGAGTCGACACTTCACTACCATGTATCGACACTTGGTGTCATGTGTCATCACTTTGAGTCGACACCTCACTGAGATCTTTACAAAAATACTTGAACTTGTGCTGAACCAAATTAATGTCTCACTCAAGTATCCATTCAAGTAAACTTTGACTGTCCAAGTCTTCTTTGAGCAGATATTTCATCTAAGATTGGCTTCTTCAATCAAACAAACTTTTTTTAAATTTTTGAGCACCTTTTTCTATAAAAATATACTTCAAGAAAATCATTAGTACTCAACTTATACTTAACCATTTTTCTTATCATCAAAATCAATAATGGAGTCAATAATTATTCAGCTAAATCACTTCAACGGATGGGTTAGCATCAGGTTGAATGAGTTTGGTTGAAGAAGGCATCATATCAAAGAGCTAGAGCCTCTTCAGATGAGGATGATCAGACAGTAGACCCTGTTATTGGTACTGATACAGTTGACAAAGGTGATGAGGACTTATAGACTGATGTGGATGCACAGTTATAGAGTGAGCCTGGGAGTCCTAGGACTTCACCAGCACCATCAGCACATCATGCTTCACCAGTACCATTAGCACCACTACCAGCACCTACAGTGACTGCTACACCTACTCCGGGACCATCTGCAGATACCATAGGACCATTTGTGTCTCATGCCTTCTTTGCACAGTAGATGAGATAGCTATCTCATACCCTGACGAGCATCATTGGATCGATGTTTGGCGAGCTTCGTCAAACAGTCGATACCAGACTTGAGGAGATCTATGAAGAGCAGAGACAGCTACATTCCAGGGTGGATATAGTTGAGTCTACCAGACCAGAGCCATAGATTAACATACAATCACTAACATATTCCTTCAGGTCAGTATCTGATGATATCCGACAGACTGTAGCTCATAGCATTGAGGAGTTCAAATCTGAGTTGTGAGAGATGAGCTATAGGATGGGATCTATTGTGCGGGGCAGGAAAATGGAAGATGATTATACTAAAGGTGTGGGGATACTCAGGGCTGAGTTTGGCATATTGAGAGGTTCAGCAGAGGCTTTTTCCAATGCTTAGGCTAGTGAGATCATTGCACTCCATGAGGGAACAAGAAGATTCAGATTGAGCTGAGCACTGTATGGCTTTATCTATCGAAGTTGTCTTCAGTCATTGAGACTCTTGGAGCATCTCTAAGATAGCCAGCACCTCTTCCACCTGTTGTACCTTCTGGTGGGTTTGATCCTGATCCCATATCCTCCTATCCACCTTCTTCATCATATCACCTTAGATAGCCTCCACCTCACTCTACTAGGGCTGGACCTTCTACTAGGGCTAGAGGTTCTTCTAGTCATCCTAGATCTTGGCAAGGTAGATCTGAGTCTGTCAAGGTAGAGTCTAGTGATAGTGAATAGACCAATCTTTTGTATTTCTGTATTTCTATAAGTTGTATCGAACATTTTGAAAGAAATGAAAGTATTTCTTTTCTTATTTATTTTGTATGCAATATGTTTGTGCTATGATGTTATTCATGTTTGCAACTCAAGATAATTTTATATTAGATTATCAAAACTTTTATGAGAAAGTAAAATTATCTTAAACAATACTTATAATCTTCTTATTCTGTTTCAAAATTTGAGAATTAATTGAATACCTTTTTGAATAATGACAAAAAGGGAGAGAATATTGCATGGAAATATTGAATGGGAGAATGATATTATTGAATTGTATATGCATGGATACATTGCCAATTAATGAATGAAATAAGGGGAGATATTATCTCATATTTGCTCTGATAAGCATCTTTATAATTTTCCAAATTACTCTGATATAATTTGAATGGCTATCTACTACTATTAGCTCTGAATAAGCTCTAATACATATTGAACTTATTTCAAAAGCTCTGATAAATTGTCAATATGCTCTAATTCTTTCAAATACATTCTCGGTATATAACTCATACATGTTGATACTTACTACCAAATATACTCATACATGTAACTGTAAAGTTTTTTCTATGCCCGGTATTTTGTCATCATCAAAAGGGGGAGATTGTTGACCCCTTGAATGATTTTGATGATAACAAAATATTGGAAATTGCACTTGAGTTACTAACTACATTTTAAGTGCTTTACAAGTTTTTGTAGGATGATTTTAATGCTCAATCACAACTCCTACAACCTTGTTATATATCATGTGTAGTGTTGTAAATGTATCATGTAAAGAAGAGTCCAAAGAAAAATTAAAGTAGTATTCATAAAAATGGGTTGCTTCTAGGTGTTTTTCAAGCTCAAAATTTTTAGAATATGTTGTTAGTTGAGTTGGAAAGTGTCTTGAGTGATTAAAACTTGCTGAATGATTTCTAGAGAAGAGTTGAAGATCTTATGGCACGTAGAGATCTGAGCCGACTCAAAGGAACTCAAGCCGACTTGTCCAGAGCATCATTTCTTGAATCAGATAGGTGAGCCGACCCAAAAGCAATCTGAGCCAACTCAACCATTTAGTCAGGCATCCGAGTCAACCCCTCAGTAATCTGAGCCGACTCCTCCAAAGTCCAGAAAAAATCAGTTTTGAAAGAATAAGCCAGGCAAGCCGACTCTATTAAGAAGAGTCGACTCTTCCAAAATACAATTTCGAAGACCTGAGAATCCGAGCCAACTCGATTGAGGTGAGCCGACTCGACCAGAGTAAAGATTAAACTACTTTGAGGATCCGAGCTGACTCGAATCATCCGAGCCGACTCGAACATCGATTCCAAGCATATAACGGCTAGTTCCAGAACTTCATTTTTGAATTTGAAAAGTTCTCCAATGATCAAATTTCAAATTTCAATAGTCTACAATGACTATATCCACCTAAGAAGAGTACAAGACTCTATAAATGAGGGATTTGGATAACCTTTGAAGAGGTTAATGAGCAGTTAATGATCAAATGAGCTTGTAAGCAAAAGAGCATTAAAGAGCATTCAAGTCAGCCTTCAAGACTTCACCAACTCAAATATGAAGCTTGAAACATTTATTGAAGAAGTTGAAGAAGCCATTGAAGTGCATTATAGTACAATTAAGAAGGCTTCTCTTGAGCTGCAACTGCAACTATCAGACAACTTTAGTTTGTCAATTAGTTGCTTGTTTTTCTTAACTCTTTTATGAGTTTATGGGTTTTTGGTAAGCCCGGTTGAAAAACTAAGTGTGGGTTTTTGGTGAGCCCGGTTGAAAAATCAAGTGTAGGTTCTTGGTGATCTTGTTCAAAACCAAGTGTGGGTTCTTGGTGATCTTGTTCAAAACTAAGTTGGGTTTTTGGTGAGCCCAGTTGAAAAACAAAGTTGGGTTTTGGATTGTGAGCCTGGTAAATAACCCGACTATATTTCATGGGTGAATATAGTGGAAATCCCAAGTGGTATCTTGGGTAGTAGACGTAGAAGCGAGGTTGCTTCGAACCACTATAAAATTGCTGTGTTTGTGATTATGCTTTTTCTTCTTTACTTGCTTCTGCTTTAAATATCTGAATCATAGCACCTACCACACAAGAAGATTTAAAAGAGAACATATCTATTTAAATTTTTTAAATTCTCAATTTACCCCCTCTTGGGAAAGCCACCTGGGCAACACCCAAGCAGTGGGTCAATGAGTACGAGGCTTGATGTCTAGGTGGCGAGGCATGGAGAGATAGCTTGGTAGTCTAAGTTGGCTGGCCTGGTGTGGATTGGAGCTTTGGTACTACATTGGACCAACTAGACCTTGATGTATCAGTTACCCCCGACTTCTAAGCCTAAGTGGCCTTATTTTCCCCTGGGCTTTGGGCGAAGGAAGTAGAGACCTTACTAGTCTAGCAGGGTGCAAGGGCCTATTATGCCAAGGTGAGGCTGGCAAGGCTGGGTTAGATGAGACAGCTCGTGGCAAGGTAGACGAGGTAGTGCTGGGTGAGGCAAGTATGGTGGGGACACCAGGATTAGACACAGATCCCTGGATCCCATATGGTTTAATTAGTTATGTGTCAAAGTTTTGAAAATTTTGTAATCAATTAAGATCGAGTCCCGTGATAAGTTAAGGTTAGTTGATTTGTCTCAACCCTTAACCTAGTCAGTATTTGAGTCCTGTACATCAATTATGAGTCCAATATGAGCCCAATTTTATACAAGAGAGGAGGTCACCCTATTTTGGAGTTCCACCAGGCCATATCCAGGAGTCAGAGGCCACTACATCAGCCCATTGGATTTTGTGTGACAACCCAAGATCCAAGATGATTCCAGAAACCCTGATTCCTTCCAGATGCCCTCCAGATGCCCAGATTTCCTTCCATATGTCAAAGCATATTCCTAAACCAAGGAATCCATGATTCCAGAGATCCACCTACATCCCAGCCTAAAGAAATCAAGCCCAGGTGTCGAGCCCAAGCCCTTAAGAAGCAAGATTATAGGGAATATTCTTGCTACCAGGCCACCCCAGCTTCCAGAGGCCCAAACCCATGCACCCAAGCCCCTTTGGGATGGCCCCTTGCTGCTCCTAGAAGCCCAACATGCCCTCCTAGGCATCCTTGAAGTGTTGACCAAGTCCAAGAGGTGTCCTTGAGTGGAATAGTCAAAGCATGAAGGAAAAAGGAGAAGACTAGGTCAATTCCTAACCTAATGGGGATTTGTTTTTCTAACCTAGCTAGGAAAGGACATGTATTCCAATTTGGAAGAGGAATTGTATCCCAAGTATGTAACCCTAGTTAGAGGGCATGGGAACTCTATAAATAACCCACCCTTCTCCCTCTTGTAAGCAACTTTTATTCATGATATCAAAATCCTGGTGAATTTATTTTGAGCTTGCGAGCTTGTGTTACTTTATTTTTTTGGTTCTTTGGTTTGTGTTTGTGTTTCCTTGCTACCCTAGCATCCTTCCATGTCCTATTTCACAGCCATCGAAGCTTTCACATGTCCAAGAAGGAGTGCCCTAGGCCACCGCCGAGCAAGGAGATCTTCAACAAGCCTCACACAGCCCAGCTTTTAATCCCTAACCTGATTCCTTCTAAACCTAGTTTCCTTTCCTTTTCTTACTTGCTATTTTGATTGACCCTTGACATTTTGCAGGATCCCCGAGGTGTTTCACCTCCCCAGAGAAGGTTTTCCTTGCATCCGGAACCATCCAAATTAGCCATCTAATTAAGGAAACCAAACTTCATCATCCAGACTCCAATCAGAGTGCTATGTGATCTCTTCATCGGAAGTCATTCAAATCATTGATTGGTAACATCCTTCCCTTCTTTTAATTTTTGATTTGATGAAGATAAGCTATCCTAATCCAGGAGTTTCTCAATTCTCGATTTCTGGAATTTATTATTTTGCATGAGTTTGCCTATGATACGATGATTCTATGCATTACTATTCTTCTTGCTAGTTCTTACTTTTATTTAGAAATTTATCCTGTAAATCTAAATTAAAAAAAATATAAAAAATAGTTTACTATTTTTCCTACATGATTAGCAATCTTAGAGTCATCCCGCATCAAAGTAAGGCTGCTCCCATCAAGATCTGTACCAGGATGGCCATGTGGTGGAGAATAGGCATGATTTTTCAGGAGGTGGCATTATTTAGAATGGTGGCAGATTTAAAAAATTGTTGTGGTGGTTGATGTTACAACATGCCTCCCGGGATGGTACCTTTAATGGTGAGGTGATGTGGGATGGATCAAGTGGCAAGGAGAAAATCGGCATCCTCTCATCGAGGAAGGAACAGACCCTTTTGACAAGTATAAGATCGGAAGCTAGTAGGGCCTCCACTTTCATAACATCCAGGTGACTGAGGGTAGTAGAGTGGTAGAGAGGAGTTTTTGGATGATTGGAGAAGTGCATCGATAGTAGGTAATGGTTGGTTTCTCTATCCTTCCCTTTCATTCTCTCTTTCTTCGTGTTTAATGCATTATGATATGGGGGTAGAGGAACCATATCTCACACTTGAGATCGTGACCTCTACTTTATTGAGGACAAGGTCTATCAGCTTAGGAAAATGTTCAGGTTCATGGTAGACATTTGATTGAAGGTTCCTGGTGATGATGAGCAAGTCACCAATGGGATGGTGACGAGGATCACCGTTCATGAGGAGTTATTAAATGCGAGGCTCAGGATCCCCATGCTCCCAGTGATGGCAGATATGCTATGGTGGTACTAGCTATGTTCGATGCAGTTGGTTTCCAATGCTTGGATGGCCATCGTTGGCTTCTTTAGGCTGATGGTCCATTATTGCATGGAGCCTAGGGCGCAAGTCTTATGTGCCTTCTAGATGAAGGCCAATCTGAGGAGCCCAGGATGGTGGTACACCTCCTTGCAAGGGGTTCGACTTTCCGTCCAGCCTGATGAAGCTACATGACTGGAAATTATAATTATTTTTATGGTTTCTTAGACATCATAGCCGTTCCAAGGATGTTAGGGCAAGGTTGAGGCTGCATGATTGTTGGATTCCCTAGTGTTGCAGGAGTAGTAGATCATGGTGGATAAACTGGCACCGGTTCAAATCCCACCATATGATGTCCTTCTCTCAAAGAGTTGGTTGGAGGCTCTCTACGTGATGGGAGTTTCCTTGTCCTAAGATAGGTCCCCCACCAACTGTTTGATGAATAGTCTTCAATTTTTTCGAATAGGTGAAGTAACCTCACTTCTTGGTGTAGGCTTGATGATCCAAGGTAGGCTACAGGTGGTGGCTATCAAGAAGTCATCTCCGCCACTCTTGGTTGATCCAAAGGGAAAGCAGGCTCGCTCCCCATCTCCAATGAAGAATTTGAAGAAGAATAAGGGCTTGTCCCACCCTTTAGACTTTACTTTAGGCCCCAATGAGGTGTTCGTGTGGGGGTGGAGGTGGAAGGCGGTGCCCCCTAAGACTTGGTAGGGATTGCCACACTGGGTGATTGTAAGGCTCCGAGATGGAGAGAGGGCTCGTGGCTATTATGGGGCCTAGGCTGAGGTTAGTGGGGCCCAAGCATCGATGGTAGAGTCTCAAGGTGGGTGACTAAGATGGCCATGAAGGCCAAGGTGGCAGTCACCAAGGTGAAGTGGGTGGCAGCTCCCACAATGGGCACTGTTAAGGGTGAAGAGACGAGGCCCTCTACTGCCTAAGAGAAAGTCCCCTCCCCCAGCGAGGTTCGCCTACTTTGGATGGAGAGGTGCCTCAGGCTCTTGGAGGACTTTGTTCCTTCAGAGATCAAAGAGGAGGCACAGGGAAGGCTCGTGAGCGAGGGCTTGTAATGGTTCATTTCGGTTGCCACATCGATAAGTTCTTCTCTTGAGGGTTCTTCTCAAGGTAGGCTTTCCTTCATATATGAAGATCTTGCTAAACTTGGCTTCTGATGCAAGGCCTCCTGGAGACTTGGGGGTTGCTGCAATATGTGCATCATCTTCTTAGCAAGGTGGAGCAGTTATAGAGGCTCGTTGAGATGGCAGAGGAGGAGCATGTCAGGGCGATCCAAGAGTTCAGCCTAACCAGTGGGCTGCTATCAATTGAGAAGGTGAAGGTAGAGACCATGGAGGCCACTCTGGCTACCAAGTTTGCCAACCTTGATGAGAGCACTGTTAAGTACGTGGAGCTTCGTTGCTTGTTAGTGGAGGCATGGAGCTAGAGAGAAAAAGACCTTGTTGAAGCATGAGTGGCTCTTCGTGAGGCTAAAGCAAGGGCCCTAAGACAAAAAAAGTGCTCGGTGAGGTAGAGGCAAAGGTCATTGGGTTGAGGCAAGGGCCCGGATGGCAAAAGATGCACTTGATGAGGTCAAGGACTAGGCCTCAGTGATGCAGAACAAATAAAGGGATGCGATGCGGAAGTAAATTAAGATTAACTAATTTTTTTGTTGTTTTTATATGTTTGTAGAAGTTGGCTTCAAATCAAAGAAAAGTTAACCTAACATTGAAAGATACTAATATGATAATTGAAAGCACAATTTTAAGGAAACTAAATTATCAGAGTAGTTCAGAAGCAACAGATCGCTGGGGGTTGAGAAACTCCCAGACCTAGGGTTTCGCTCCGAACTTTCAAGAACAGAAATAAAGAGAAGAGATGGTTTACCTAACCAGACAATGATCTTCACAGATTTTGGTGGAAGAACTCTCCCGAGCAGATTGTTGGATCCTCGGATTCAGATATCTTCGCAATGGATCCTCCAATATTGGTCCTTGGCGGGTTGGCTTCTCCTGAACTCAAGATCTGGAGGAGAAGAAAAACAATTGATGGAATCAGAGAGTCAAGGGAAAATTTACCAGGTTGATGAACTTGAAGATTGAAATTGCTGAAAACTGGATTCTCCTGGAAGCTGATGTGATTTTCCTTGGAACTTGCTCTGGATCTGAAGTAGCCGGACTGGATCTGGATGAAGGTGGATGGCCTGGACTTGTAGAGAGAGAGAGGCCGTGGGAGATGGAAGGAGCTAGGGTTCGATGGATTGAAAATAATGAAGGGCGGCTAGGGTTTTGGATTTTTAAGTGGCTAACCTAGGGTTTTGGATAAAGATGGAGATCTCTCACCTCCTCAAGGCTCCAATGGAACCCGGATTACCCCCTCACGGAGCTCAACACTTAGAATAGTGCGGAAGAAGTGAAACCTAGGTTACTCAACACAAGAGAATAGCAAAAATAATTTTTCTTCATTGATTTTTTCTCCAAGAGAAGTCCCTTTCCTTCTTTGCTTAGACAAAATTGGCAGGTATGGGCGCCTCCTTTAAATTGGCTTCCAATTTGATTTTTTTCTTCTTTGGATGTGGGGACCATGACACTGGGATGCCTCTGTGGCGCCTCCTGGACCCTGGCGTGTGCTCGGAGTGTGGCTGGGCGTGTGGCTTGGAGTGTGGCCTCCACTTGCTTGGACCTTGATTTGATTGGAAGACAAATGTGGCACCATTTTGGACCTTGATTTGATTGGAAGACAATTGCGGCATCATTTTGGATAAAATTGAAACCACATCGGGACTTGCACCGAGTCAACATGACTCAACAAAATTTAAATGGTGACTCAAGAAATAAATAAAAATAACTAAACTGGTTGACCAGGTCAACCTTTATTACAAACCCTAATTTCTCGGGCAATGTCAATCAGAGATCCAAATGGAGCTCTGAAGTCTTCTTATGAGTCTGGTGCCCGCACCAATTCTCCCGGGGTGGGAGGAACTCGACCCTGTCGAGTAAGGCTCAAGTTGGCTCTGGTATCTCTCCAAGAGGTCTGGGTCCAATTCTTGTAATTCTTCTCGGGAGATCCAAGAGTCATCAGAATCTGGCCTTCCTTGCCAGCGGACCAGGTACCTTTGGTATCCTCGATTACGAGTAGAGATAACCTGATCATCCATGATCTTTTCAATCTGCTCTTTCCTCATAGGCCAGTTTGTTGGTGGACACACAGGGTCGGGATCACTCTCAATGATAGGGTTAGGCTCAAAAGGCTCACTAGGAATCACAGCTGGCTCCCTGTACTCTACTAAGTCTGTAATGTTGAAAGTAGAGCTAATGCCTAGTTCTGGAGGCAACTCGAGCACATAGGCATTGGATCCTACTCTCTTTACCACTCTAAATGGTCCAGCTCCCCTAGCATGTAACTTTCTAACGATTCCAGGAGGAAACCGTTCAGGCCTTAACCTAATCATCACATAGTCTCCCTCAACAAAAGATTTGACTCGCCTTTGAGTATCAGCCAACTTCTTATAAGTTTCATTACTTAAATTTATTTTGGCATGAATTTCTTTATGCAAGTCTTTTACATGCTGTGCAAAATTCTCAGCAGACTCGGAGACTCGAGTGTGGACAGGTAAAGGGACTAGGTCAAGAGGTGTGTGAGGTTTGTACCCATGTACAATTTCAAATGGACTCTTACCCGTAGACCTATTGATCGAGTCATTGTACGCAAATTCTGCCCTTGGTAGGTATAAATCCCAATTTCTGGTGTTTTCACCAACAAGACATCTCAGCAGATTTCCTAGGCTACGGTTCACTACTTCAGTTTGGCCATCAGTTTGGGGATGATAGGCAGTTGAAAACTTAAGTTTTGTCCCTAACTTATGCCAAAGGGTCTTCCAAAAGTAACTGGTGAACCGGACATCCCTATCTGAAACGATTATCTTAGGTAGGCCATGGAGTCTAACTATCTCATTGAAGAAAAGTGTGGCTACCTTAGACGCATCAAAGGTTTGGGAACAAGGCAAGAAGTGGGCCATTTTAGAGAATCGGTCGACTACGACACAGATAGAATCATGTCTCCTCTGGGTCTTAGGTAAACCTAACACAAAATCCATACTCACATCTTGCCAAGGACGATCTGGGACAGGGAGTGGGGTATAAAGGCCAGTGTTTTGTTTTCGCTGTTTGGCAACAGCGCAGGTTCGACATCTAGCTACAATATTAGCTACATCCCTTTTCAAGCTAGGCCAGAAAAAGTGGTCTTCAATAGCTAGAATGGTCTTGTCTTTTCCAAAATGGCCGGCTAAACCTCCAGCATGGATTTCCCAAATCAAAAATTCCCTAAGAGAAGTTCTAGGGATGCAAAGCCTATTTTTGAAGAACAAAAAACCATCTACAAGGGTATAATCCTGGTGATTACTAGATGGTCCTTGAACTAGATCCTGATACACAGTTGTGAAATCCGGACAAGACTCATATTCCTCTTTGATTTTCTCAAACCCTATGACCTCAGTTCTAATAGAAGTTAATAACAGAGATCGGCGACTAAGGGCATCAGCTACCTTATTCTCAACTCTAGCCTTATATTTCAGGACAAAAGTATAGGACTGGATATATTCTACCTACTTAGCATGCCTAGGGTTAAGCTTCTTTTGGGAGTTCAGAAATCTAAGAGCCTCATGGTCCGAAAATAGTACAAATTCCTGCGGTAGCAAATAATGTCTCCAGTAACGCAAAGCTTGAACCACCGCATAAAATTCCTTATCATAGGTAGAATACCTAAGCTTAGCATCATTAAGTTTTTCACTAAAGAATGCTATGGGATGATTCTCTTGGCTTAGGACTCCACCTATTCCTACACCTGAAGCATCACAGGCAACCTCAAATACTTTAGAAAAATCGGGTAATCTCAGAATGGGTGCCTGGGTCATTTTATCCTTAAGATCTAGGAAGGCTTTATGGGCTGACTTTGTCCAATGAAATTCTCCCTTCCTAATACAATCAGTGATAGGAGCAGCTAAAGTACTAAACCCCTTGATGAATCGCCTATAGAAGGCAGCCAAGCCATGGAAACTTCTAACTTCATGCACATTGGTTGGCTCTGGCCAGTCTACTATGGACCTAATCTTCTCAGGATCGGCCGCCATGCCGTCAGGGGTTACTACAAAACCAAGAAAGATAACTCTACTAGTCATGAATTCACACTTCTTAAGATTACTGTAGAGTCTATCATTCCTCAAAACTTGGCAGACTGCTCTAAGGTGGCCTAGGTGATCTGCTGGGGTCTTACTATAGATCAGGATGTCATCAAAATAGACCACCACAAATTTTTCTATGAAAGCTCTAAGTACCTGGGTCATAATTCTCATGAAAGTACTAGGGGCATTGGACAACCCAAAAGGCATAACAACCCATTCATAAAGACCATCCTTAGTTTTGAAAGCAGTTTTCCATTCATCCCCGGGTCTAATCCTAACCTGATGATAGCCGCTTTTGAGATCAATCTTAGAAAAAACCATTGCACCAGCCATCATATCAAGCATGTCATCTAGTCTAGGGATGGGAAACCTATATTTGATTGTAATTTTATTGATGGCACAACTGTCAACACACATCCTCCACGTGCCATCTTTCTTTGGGGTCAGTAAGGCTGGGACTGCACAAGGGCTAAGACTTTCTCTAATAAACCCCTTCCTCAATAATTCTCCAACCTGCTTTTGCAGTTCTTCATGCTCAGATGGATTCATCCTGTAATGGGGCAAGTTGGGCAAAGTCGCTCCTGGGATTAGATCTATGGCATGCTGGATATCCCTAAGAGGTGGAAGGTGGTCTGGCAAATCCTCGGGAAAGACATCCTCAAATTCTTTTAACACAGGTTTAACTTCTTGAGGAGGCTCTGAGGGTTCCGAAGTTCTAAGTTCCTTAGCAGTTAACATCCAGATGGGTGAACCACTATGAATTTCTTGTTCTAGATCCTTAGCACTGATTAGGTTCACTCCAGTTTTCATCTCCTTTACCTTACCGGCTCCTTTAGTTACCTTGTCCTTAGGGGGAACTGAATGGATCGTAATCTTCTTCCCATTGAAACTAAAGACACAGGTATTGGATTTTTCTAAGAGGGTGGCATCATGATCATACAACCAAGGTCTTCTGAGAATTATACTGCTCACCCCCATGGGTAAGACATCGCACCAAATCTTTTCGTGATAAGATTGCATTTGGATTTGGACTTGACATCTAGACTAGATGGGTATGGAGGTAGAATCTACCCAAGAAACCTTATAGGGGTTGGGATGGGGAACTGGGATTAAGCCTAACATCTTGACAGTGCTAGTAGAGATGGCATTTACACAGCTCCCACTATCTATGATGATCTTACATACCTTATCCCCTAATTTAAGAAAAGTCTGTAGGATGTTAGTCCTACGCCAATCCTCTTGAACTAGATTCTGGGATAGGATGCATCTTACAACTCCTAATTGGTCAGATTCATTGGGTTCCTCCTCTCCTTCATACTCCTCAACCAAATTCATTCCGGCCTCATAAACTTCTTCTTCAAATTCCTCACTGGGCTCGGAATTATCATTCTCTCCCTCTTCTATGTAAAGGGATCTCCGTGGGCACTGGCTAGCAACATGACCTACCTTATGACACTTGAAACAGGCTATGGCAGTACACTGACTGGAAATGTGACCTGGTTTCTGACACTTAAAACAGGTGATATTTGAACTAGGGGTTCTCTGGGTGTCAGGTGCCTTACCTTTGTCCATGGGCCTAGGGGTAGAAGTACCCTGAAAAGGTTTACTAGGGATAACTTGGCTAGGTCCATTCCTTGGGATTGGGGCACTAACCCTAGAAGGTATAGGTCCTCTCTGAAATTTCTCAGTGTTCAGTGCAATCTGGTAGGCTTGGTCTAGATCAGTAACCTCTCTCAGAAATAGTTCTCTCTTGATATCTTCCCTCAGTCCAGCCCTAAATCTAGACAAAGTGACTTCGTGGGCTTCACTCACATCACATCTCATTAGGTATTCATCAAAAGTAGCTATGTAGTCTGAGACAGATCGATTTCCTTGTTTCAGGTTTTGCCATTGGTCTAACAGGTTTTGCTGGTATGAAATGGGTAGGTATTTATCTCTTAGTTTTTCTTTTATACCCTGCCAAGTGGTTATGGGCTCAACATTCCGTCTCCTAGTGGTTAGCTCAATGTTCCCCCAGTATAACCTAGCTTGACGCACTAATTTCATCTTGGCAAACTTGTATTTCCTCTCCTCAGACATAGCATACCACTCAAAGTATTGGTCCATCTCACCCTCCCAATCAGAATACACCTTAGGGTTCAGACTACCATCAAAAGTGGGTGCATCTAATTTGATGTTCCTGATGAACCTATCATCTCTATCTTCAGGCTCTGGGTCAGGCCTCCTATGATTAGGTTCAGGATCTCTATATAAAGGCCTTCTAGGCTCCTGATGTGGGTGAGGTTGAGGCACATTAAAATCGGGGTCAGGAGTCCAATTCCGATGTCTAGGTTCTTCAAGTACTTGGACTCGGTCCCTAAGTTGGGTAAGATCCTCATGAATTTGTGCGCTAAACTGGGCCACAGTGTTTGTCATATCCTGATTCATTTTAGCCATACTTTCAGTAAGAGTTCTGATCATGGCCTCTAAATCAGGTTGGGTTTGACCAGGTTGATATGGCACTCCGTTTCTGGTAGACATGATGATTCAAGCAAGCACACAAAATGAGACTAGACTAAATCGACTACTGGATCACTAGACCTAGAGTCCAAACTAGATGCCCAATTAGAGTGGCAAGCTAGCCTGTAGTAACTCAGGACTCAGCCAGGCAGGTGTAAGGGGAGTGTTAGGTCCCTGATTGCCAATCCTAGACACCAATCAGTGATTGGCCAGGTAGGCGGACCAGCACACAAGCCCTTCGGGAATGGATCCCTGAACCACCGTTCTAGACACTGAGTGCTAAGCACACACAGAATAACTCGGCAAACTGACTCAACACTAGCCTAGACTCGACCAATTGGTGTCCCTAGCCCACTAGGGCAAATTAGGTCTAACTGATTTTAAATTAGGTCTAGGTTCGAATGATTGGATGGTGGTTTTGGGCTAAGGAGAGGTAATCAACTCCTCCCCTTATCTTAGATGCTCAATTGCCCTTAAGTAAATTATGAGATGATCACTCCAAAAGAATTGAATTGCAGAACACAAAAAATAGAGTTGTTGTATTTTAATGCTCAGAATCTTTACCGAAACCAATAAATCACAGAAAACTTATGGAAAATAGGTTCATTTATACTGGTTTCAACAAAGCAAAAATCATGCAATTCAGTGTTTTATGCAGGGAGAAATAATTCAGACAACAGGGCAATTACGGGCTGCAACTAGATTGTCTTCCCCGTTTATAATCCCTGCTACGAAGTTATAACCCAATGGATCCCCTACACGCCCTAGGAACACCCCATGGAATGGGAGGAGGAGGCTTGCGCCTCGCTTAGTTCCTAGGACCGGACATCCTGGGGAGTCTACTTCGAGCAGACAAAATAAAAAGAGAAAACAATCAAAACAAGCAAGCAAGCAAATCAGAAACCCTAGACTGGGCTCTGATACCAAAAGTGATGCAGAACAAATAAAGGGATGCGATGCGGAAGTAAATTAAGATTAACTAATTTTTTGTTATTTTTATATGTTTGTAGAAGTTGGCTTCAAATCAAAGAAAAGTTAACCTAACATTGAAAGATACTAATATGATAATTGAAAGCACAATTTTAAGGAAACTAAATTATCAGAGTAGTTCAGAAGCAACGGATCGCTAGGGGTTGAGAAACTCCCAAACCTAGGGTTTCGCTCCGAACTTTCAACAGAATAGAAATAAAGAGAAGAGATGGTTTACCTAACCAGACAATGATCTTCACAGATTTTGGTGGAAGAACTCTCCCGAGCAGATTGTTGGATCCTCGGATTCAGATATCTTCGCAATGGATCCTCCAATACTGGTCCTTGGCGGGTTGGCTTCTCCTGAACTCAAGATCTGGAGGAGAAGAAAAATAATTGATGGAATCAGAGAGTCAAGGGAAAAATTTACCAGGTTGATGAACTTGAAGATTGAAATTGCTGAAAACTGGATTCTCCTGGAAGCTGATGTGATTTTCCTTGGAACTTGCTCTGGATCTGAAGTAGCCGGACTGTATCTGGATGAAGGTGGATGGCCTGGACTTGTAGAGAGAGAGAGGCCGTGGGAGATGGAAGGAGCTAGGGTTCGATGGATTGAAAATAATGAAGGGCGGCTAGGGTTTTGGATTTTCAAGTGGCTAACCTAGGGTTTTGGATAAAGATGGAGATCTCTCACCTCCTCAAGGCTCCAATGGAACCCGGATTACCCCCTCACGGAGCTCAACACTTAGAATAGTGCGGAAGAAGTGAAACCTAGGTTACTCAACACAAGAGAATAGCAAAAATAATTTTTCTTCATTGATTTTTTCTCCAAGAGAAGTCCCTTTCCTTCTTTGCTTAGACAAAATTGGCAGGTATGGGCGCCTCCTTTAAATTGGCTTCCAATTTGATTTTTTTCTTCTTTGGATGTGGGGACCATGACACTGGGATGCCTCTGTGGCGCCTCCTGGACCCTGGCGTGTGCTCAGAGTGTGGCTGGGCGTGTGGCTTGGAGTGTGGCCTCCACTTGCTTGGACCTTGATTTGATTGGAAGACAAATGTGGCACCATTTTGGACCTTGATTTGATTGGA
This sequence comes from Areca catechu, assembly GCA_021397845.1. NCBI lineage: Eukaryota > Viridiplantae > Streptophyta > Magnoliopsida > Arecales > Arecaceae > Areca > Areca catechu. Next base: position 127,218,162 of record CM038052.1, on the reverse strand, counting down.
AGACAATTGCGGCACCATTTTGGATAAAATTGAAACCACATCGGGACTTGCACCGAGTCAACATGACTCAACAAAATTTAAATGGTGACTCAAGAAATAAATAAAATAAATAAACTGGTTGACCAGGTCAACCTTTATTACAAACCCTAATTTCTCGGGCAATGTCAATCAGAGATCCAAATGGAGCTCTGAAGTCTTCTTATGAGTCTGGTGCCCGCACCACTCAGCTGCAATGGAGGAGGCACGGATAGCTAAAGTGTGGGCCTCCAATGCAGTGAAGGAGGTAGTGGAGGCCTTCAAGTTCGGGGAAGAATACCACCAAGAGGTATTGGTCTCTTGTAGGGCCACTTTCTAGTAGAGTTTCGAGCTTTTCAAGAGACGAGCCGCCAAGCAGTTCCCAGACATAGATATTAGGAAACTGGTGGTGGAATCACCTTTGGGCAGTGGCAAGGACTCTACGAACTTTGACGGGGAGGACTCAGGGAAGGGTGTTGATCTGGCTAGCCTCTTGTGATTAGTGCATGTATCTCTCTCTTTTTTTATTGTCTTTCTCTTATAGTAGCCATCGAGGCTTGTACAAAATATTTGGAGGATCAATGAAATTAACTTTTTGCTAAATCTTGATTTGATCGAACCTACTCTTCTTTCTTGCTAGCATACTAATTAGGCTTGCTATCACTCAGGCAATGAAGTTCACAATAGAGAAATTGATTGGGTGTCCTGCTAAGAAGAAGTCTCGAAAGTGGAAGAGGGATGACAGTGAGACTGAGACAGGGAAGGAGGGTGTTGTGACAGTTCGAGAGGTGCCAGCTTCCTTGGAGGGTATCGTCGAGAGAAGTCCTAGAGTCACCTGCCATTGATCCCAAGGTGGGTGTCCAAGCTAAAGGGGTGGGTGCCACTCCACCTACCTCGATGGATGTTGAGGTGGTGGAGGCAGTCTCGGGTGATGAGCTAGAAGGTATCCCACCTACCTTGATTGAGGTTGAGGTGGTGGAGGCAACTCCGAAGGTTGCCCCGCCTGCACTCCCCCTTGTAACAATAGAGGAAGAGGTGCAAGTGGCCGAATTCCTGATGCTTGCACTACCGGTGGAGTTGGCCATTATCGAGGTAGTTGAAGAAGTGGAGCCTGATGCAGCAAGGTTATCGGTGATCAAGGCCATTCCTGAGGTTCTCCTCGCTATTATCGAGTTGCCGATAGGCAAGGTAGTAGGAGAGGTTATAGGCAAGGTGATAGTAGGGGAGGTTGTATGCGAGGCTACTATAAGCACCTACGAAGTGACAATGACTCTTGCTGTAGCATCACCTGAGGTGGGTCATGTGGCGGGACTACTTCCCATGTTGACCATGGGTATCAACAGTCAGCTTCATGGCTCTCCACCTCGTGCTAGCCAAATGCCCAACCTATTACTTGGCCAATTGACTGCCTCACCCAGTGCTTATAGGTAGGGCCGCCTGTCATTGTTGTGAGTTTCTTCATTTGATCTGATTGATTGCTTCTCTTTGTGGTAGGTGACAGAGACTAGGACCATGCGGTTTTGGAAGGAGGTCAAGAGCATAAAATGGGGGCTCATTGATGCTAGGCACAAGTTAGAGGTTGCCGAAGTTGGGTGCACTATTGCAGAGTGCGACCAAACATGATAGAGGAGGCTCGACAGATGCTCCAACATCAACTTGACCTGTACATGGACATGAACGAAGAGCTAACCCAGGAGCTGAAGGCCACTCACAGGAGGATTGCTAGGCCTGTGGCCGAATTTGGCACTGGAACAAGGCCAGCTACGGGGGGGGCATCCATGGTGGTGGCTAAGGCCTTACTGGGTGCATGGACAAAGAATCTTGGGGTTGCAAATGCTCAGTCCACAAGACTCCTAGGGAAGCAGCTTTAAGTTGAGGCTCTGGCAGGTGGTGATGTGGTGATCCAAGCAATGGATATCAGTGGAGATGGTGCAAATTCCTAGTAGGGTGCCCTACTTCGCTAGTAGATGATATGCCTCACAAGCAAGACATGTTGTTTGGCATTGCTGGTGAGGATGCAGCAGAAGAGGCACCTCATGAGCAAGGCACTTTGCCCAACACTGTTGGCAAGGCTCTTGTAGAGGAGGGTGAGGTAGTCCCTTAGCCGGTGAAGCTACAAGTGATGAGGAAGGCTCATGGAAGATACAGTGATCTGCCGAGCTATCCGAAGGCTTGTAGGATTATGGTTGCATAGTAGAAAGTTGGATTTCAAAAATTTACATTTATAAAATCCTAGTCAACCGAAACCTTAGAACTAGGATCCCTTGATTATAGTAATTAATTAAGATAATCATGAAGGATTTAGAAGAATACCTATAATGCTAATCTTTTTTTTTTTCACAAGAACAAAAGTGCATGCCCTCCAAAGGTAATCCACATGAAAATCACTCCAAGAACAGGTCTCCTTCCAAAAACCTTATTGAATAGTTCTAATCTAAGGAACTCAGTTTGACCCAACTTGATCAAACCCACTCTTGACTTGTGGACTTAGACTCTCTTTATCTTGAAATTGGATATCTAAACCCTCTTTTCCTAACTCTAATTTTCTCACAATTATCTTCTTAAACTCTTTTCTTGTATAGGCAAAGTTGTGTTAATATTAAGACCTTGTCTTAACAAAAGAAGAAAGAAAATTGCTTGGATAGAGTTGGAATGGCCTGATCCCTTATCTGCTGACCCCTTTTTATAGTAATAGGAGACGTGCCAACTGGTTTATGTACATCGATCTCAAAGCCACAAAAATCAACATATAAAAATTAAGAGTCTTATATGAGGACTCTTAATTATGAGATATGTTGATTCAGCCTTCTCTCGCATGCACCCCATCACGGAGAGAAATTTTTCATGCTTTTAATTAGATCATAATCCATATTTTGGCATGTGACAAGCCCTTTAGATCAACTTTCAAATGGCTCTAATCTCAAATTAAAAGACATTTTCTTTTGCCTAAAATAGAAAAAAACATTATATGTCACTTTGCATGATTCCCTATCGTGCATGCCGAAGAATAAGGTGTGTTTCACACCCCTTAAGACCAACACACACTTTAAAATTTGTCCACATAATGGAGGGCTTAGAGGACTTCCTCGTGGGTCTTAAACCTAGATCAGAAAGGATTCTTTTAAGTCCCCTTCATGCACAAAACTTTCGGCCTTATCCAATATTAGTGCTAAACATGATAGAGTCCAAGTCAACTTGGACTCTATAATTGGCACTGCAAAATACTAAAAAAAGTCTAATAAAATCCTTAGAAATTCAGTCCAAGTCAAAGGCTAACCCAATTTAATTAATACATCAATTGGATTATTTAATTTTATAAAATCTTGATCAAATCAAATTGATTAAGGAGCTAGGGTTTATAACACATGTACTAGCATGCTTCCTGGCTACCTTAATTGGTTTCTTTGATCCAACCAACCAAATATATTTTTGGTTGATTTTCTTGTGTATGTATGGATTTTACATCTAGCTAGTAGTACATCTGGGTATATGTTTAACCTAATCAATAAGAATCTATCTAATTGATTTAGGTTTAACCTATGCTTTCCCAAGCTATTCAATTAGAACTCTTTCTAATTGACTCATAAATTAAATTCTTTAATTCATGAAAACTTACAAGACTTGATTGATGTCTTACTAAGAGTGATCAACTTTTTGTTGACCTACTCACAACCTTCATATACAATCCATCATATCTATGAACACCCCGTAGATGACTTAGTCACGAATGAGTATGAACCTACACATGGATTCATGTGTACAAAATTTTATGACGATCTCAGGTCCAAGGATCACTTGTACAACTCCAACTTAAAGTACCATCTTTTGATAAGTAAAACTTCATAAGATGTTCTTATGACGGATCAATTTAGTGGACTCATTCTTAAATGAGCACCCACATCCTTGTATTAGTGTCTCTGTATAAGTGGTTGTGAGACCAAACACCCTCTCCATTGAGCATACATAGGATGTGCTAGTCTTACCAGAATCATCGATCCCTAACTCGATGATCCTATGACTAAAATATTTTAGACTAGGTGTTGGCGTAGAGTCCTTGTTCTGACCGGGCGGAGCTACTGGATCGCAAGGCCGCTCCCTGGTTCTCCTGCAAAACAAATCCCTAGTCGGAGTTGCTCCGGCGGGGGACACTCCGATGCCTAAGTCAGAGGCGGGCTCCAGCCATAGAATGGGGAAGGCTCTTTAGAAGCAGAGGGAAAGGACTCTTGGATTTTCGCGAATATACTGTGCCTTACCTTGAGCATCCCCTCTTACAGTTATTTATAAGGAGCTGTCCGGCCTACGGTTTCCTTCTTCTCCCCAGCGGTTACGATGGGGAGTTAATTTCTCCTCCATGATTCGCAATCGTGGGTGTCGTTGAGCAATTTCGGCCATGCTGGAGGCATTGCAGCTGGAGTTATACGTCCTGATTGTGTCCCAGAGATTGTCGATGGTAACCGTTGGTTACCGTTGCTAGTCGTGCTTGTTGTGGTGTGAGACAGATCATGAATCCATCTTCAGACTTCCCTTTTAGGGAAATTTTCATAATTAGATTGGGAATGTCTTTGTCCTCGGATCCTCTTGAGACAGATCGGAGATCTCGTCTTCGGCATAGATCAGGAACTTGACCTTTGTCATAGGTCGAAGACTGTGTTTTCATATGAATCGAAGAGCATGTCTTCGGGAGTTGGATCATGCTGGTGATTTTGTTTTCAGGAGTTGAAGGACTTGGTCTTTAGTGAGAGCTGAAGATGTGATCTGAAGGTCTTGTCTTCAGGTGCTGTAGACTCGTAAAGGGCTTCGGCTTGCCCGTAGATTGTCCAGCTCTTCCTGAATGCCTGGGTTCAAAGTTTGTGGTTCGGAAGACAAGGCTTCAGCCGACTAAACCGGCGGTCGGATCGTACTTGGACCGAGATATCCCAATAGTTGCCCCCCTACTCTCAATTTTTGAAGCAAAAATTTGCCTCGAAGAGTGAGAGTATCAATGGTTTGTCATTTTTCTTCTGGGGGATGGTGTAGTGGATGATCGTAAAGATCTCTGATTGGACTGTCCATCATAACTGCCAGTCAATTTGGTGCAGCGGTGGATAGTTGTCATTTTCTTATTGAGGGAGGAGAAAGGAGTGGGTGGCTCGGGGACCGTCCTTTCTTTTTCTACTGCATGGCGGTCCAACCAATCTTTTGGTTGGGACTTGAATGGTAGCCGTGGTTCCTTCCTGCCTGTTGGATGATGAACGTGCTTCATCTCGACCGTTGATCCAAATAGATTATACCCTTTGGATTATTTTTTGTCAAATCAACTTGGCAGAGCCTTAGGGCCTTTTGGCCTCTTTTTTGGGGAAAGGAGAAGGTTTGGTAGAGGAAGCTTCTTCAACCTTTATTCATTCTTTGCCCAGTCTTCCTTGTTCTCGACTATCAGTCTCTTCTGTAGGTAGAACCTTCCTTCTGCCATTTCGCTCCATTCTTTTACCAGGGCCGAATCCGTAGAGAGCTGAGGGGGACAAGTTGGGCCTTCGGGGGCTGGTGATATAGTGAGCCCGGAGTTAATTCCTAGCTCTATTTCACCGAGAAAGATGACTCATCTTCGGGAATGCTATCGCATTCTCGAGGGGTTTCCCTTCGTTCTTCCCGCATCTGAGGAACGGGTGAACAAACCCCCTCATAGATGCTTGGCTGTGCATGAAGACCATCTGAAGGCTAGCCTTCAATTTCCCTTGCATTCTTTTTTCATCAAAATATTCTGTCTGTATCGAGTGGTGCCTGCGTAGTTGACTCCGAATAGTATTTGAAACATCTACGGATTCCTGGTTCGATGCCGCATAGCTAACATAGAACCTAGGACCAACTTGTTCACTGCCCTTTTTATGCTCAAGAGGGATTTCCACGGTATTGGATGGTGGGTGATCGGCCCTCGACCAGGTCGCAAGATCATTAAGGACATGCCCAGTGCCATCCATGGATGGAAACCCATTTTTGTTTTTGTGTTGTCTATCAACCCATGATGGGGCTTTTATAGTGATTGAAGGAGCCACGTTTAATTGCTAATGATGGAAAAAGGGTTTTGGCGACCGATCAATCTGATTACAATCTATTGATTGACTCGAAAATCGTCCCTGTGCTAGGTATATTGACAAAAACTTCTACCTCTTCCATCCCATTCTTGTTGTAATTTAGTCGACTTTGAGATGTTTTCCTGTCTGTAGGCGGCGGAATGAAGCCTAGCCTGAGTTGGCTCCGTCAGACTTCTGAGAAGAGGGTAGCTCAGGCCCCTCTTATAAGTTCGGCAGTTCGGAAGAAGGCCCGAAGAGATGGTCCTGAAGGAGACCGGGGGACTTCATCCTCCCGGCGAACCTCCGGGGAAGATGTGGCGCCGATGGGGGAGGCCCCAATAGGACCTCATCCAATTGAAACTTCATCGACGATTACTTCTCGGATCCATACAAGGGAGAGTCCATCTCAGATGGTAGGTGTGCCATCGCCTTGCCCCCCTACAGCTGATAGGGGCAAGCACCACAAGTCGAGGGAGAGTTCGTGCGTGAGGCTTCTCCAGCCGGGAGCCGTCCCGCTGACTCTTTAGAGCTTTCCTCTATGGGGGGATTGTTGGTTCCTGCCATGGCCAGGCGAGCATTAAAGAACACATTCCTGCCCCACATTTTGGTAGTTGTCCGAGGTCAAAGCCTCGTCAGAGTGTCTAATTCTGCATTTTCCTCACTGGAACAGGTAAGGTTCTCACTTTACCTCCTTCATTCTGAGGATTGATTGGCTCATTATCTCATATTATCGATGTAGTTGGTCTATGACATCACTTTCCTAGAGGAGGGCCTGGGGAATGTTGACAACCTCATCCACGGCCTCAAGGAGGAGCTTCATACGGTCAAAGCTAAAAAAGAGGTGGCTGAAGAGCTGAGGTAGTTTATGGAGAACCGTCTTGCTCATGTGGATGCTAAAGTTTGTGGATTGAGGGGCGAGTTGAAAAGTGCCCAGTTGACAATTACGGAGCAAGGGGCAGGGTTAAGGAAAAGTAGGAAATGGGTCGAGTCCTTGGAACAATCTACCAAGGAGAATCAAGAGAGATTGGAGAGTCTGACCAAGGTGGCTAAGGAGGCTGCCAGGAGAGCTGAAGAGGTAGTCCTGGAGTTCGAGGCGGCCAAGAAAGAGTCCGTGGTCCTGAAGAAGCTGGCACATGATGCCGTAGCGGATTTCAAGAAGTCCTCATAATTCCAGGAGGAGATGAGTGAGGCAACCTTATACGATTATCAGCATGGCTTCAATGATGGACTCGCCAAGGTCAGAGGGACCTTCCCATGCCTTGATCTTTTTGGCATCCCTGCTTTTAGCATAGTCGAAGAAGAAGAGGAAGAGGAGGCCGAGGCTGTAGAAGAGGTTGGAGGGGTATCGAGCCTAAGGGAAGAGATCCCGATTGTGGTCAAAGATATCAGTGCAGTTTCGGTGCAGGCCAAAAGGGTCTATAGGGTCGAAGAGTTGCCATGCTTGGGAGAGGAGGTTCCTGCCTCAGTAGAAGGCCTGGAGGTGGTTCCAACTCTAATCTCGACCCCGGAGGGGGTTCAAGCTGAGGAGGATGTCCAAGTTGAAGGCTCTCTGGTCCCAGCCCAAGTCGATGAAACCCTTACTGTGTAGATTGACAAGCTGCTTCAATCTTGCGGCGTTGGGTCCCCTCCACCTAATGTCTAGCGACCTATGTAGCTTTAGGCATTGTCTTCTCTTTTTTATATTCCTTTGATATGTAATTGACAATCTTTTGAATGACAATCCTTTAAATCGCAAAATAGCTTTCTCTTCTCTTGCACATGCCATGTCGTGTCCTTGAATGTGGCTTAGATCATTGGCTCGAGTGGCCATTCGAGCCTCACTACTCTTTCTTCGATTCAGTCGAATGGTTATGGCCGAAGGTCGTTTAGTTGGTGGTGGATGTCGAAAATGAATTCCAAAACAAATCAGGATGCCATTTGCTGAAGAATGTCTACGATCAACTGGGCTGACATCACCTTCCTTTCATGGTTGATCTACTCATCAAGGAATGAACATGGCAGACAGGTGTTACTTTTCGGTTGGCTGGTAATTAAGGAACTTCGATTATGATTCTCATTGCTCACGTTGAATGTGTAAGCATTCGAATGGTTGTATTTTCATGCACCTTGGATGCCGCCATGTTCTTCCTTTCCAAAATGGAGCCATTAATGCCATCGCCGCTTGATGGGGATTGTTTTGGATTCGAAGCACTGGTGGTTGCTATTCCAAGAGTAGTTATTGGTGATTACACCGCTCCCAAGTGGCCATTTGTATTTCAAGGCATTGTTCTGACACGTGGCATCTTTTGGTGTGTCTGACAAAGGGCATGGATCACGTTCCCCCATGGCCAGTCATGGGTGCAAGGTTCTTATAAATAGGACCTCGTCCTTTGCTATCAAGGGCCATCACCCTTCCAGACTCCTTCTTTGTCTTTTTAGCGCTCCAGTCGAAATGAAGTTCAGCATCTCCGAGCTTTGAAGGGCGGCGAAGGAAAGAGCCCTCAACACGGGAGAAAGAGGGAGCCCCAGATCCCTTGGATTGATCAATGATGACGACCCCATCATCGATCATTTGGGAAGAAGGGTTCGTGTCCTGGAGGCCCAACTAAGGGAGGTCAGGACCCAAGTCAAGGCGATCATCACGGAGGTGGAGGAGGCCAAGAAGAAGATAGCAGATGCCATTTCAGACTTCAAGGCATCTTCTACTTTCAAAGAGGAGGTCGTCGAGGTGGCTCTGGACTCTTATCATCAGGGGTTCAGGGAATGTAGGGGTAAGGCCTTCAAGGTTTATGACTTGAAGGGCCTTGACAACATCAAGCCCTCAGTTCCCTTCCCTGGACACGAATTCGACTTTGATTTTGAGGAGTCGGATTCTGATCCAGAGAGGAACCCTAGGGCCCCTTCATCCTCCTTCCAAGACTCCCCCTGCCGGCATGGGAAAGGGCCGGCGAGCGATTATTGAATGTGCTTTCCAAACTCTTGCAATCCTTTTTCTTTCCCTCTTTTTTTTTATAAAAAAAATTGAAAAAAAATGAAATACATTAACTTTTCTTACCTTCTCCCATGTCTCCTCCGTGATTTGTTGAATTATGGTATGCCAAGAGTGTAGATTTCTCAGACCACTTGTGATTTATGAAGAAGCGATGAGATTGGCTGGGCTATCTCATGAGTGTTTGTTACTGACAGGAAGGACGAGATAGGTTCGTTCAAGCATGTTTTTCGATTTACCATTGGGTAGGGCGTCTTTGCCATCCCTGTGCATTTCTGTCATGATCAAGGTAGGCTATTCAGGCCCGTCTCGGTGCGTCTTCGATTCTCCGTAAGGTAGTTTATGAAAACCATCCCTGCACCTTCTTTAGTATAAGGTAGGCTGTTTAGGCCCGCCCTGGCACATCTTCGGGTTTTCCATAGACGATCCCTGTGCATTCTTTAGTATAAGGTAGGCTGTTTAGGCTCGCCTCGGAACGTTTTCAGGTTTTCCATAGGGTAGGTCACTTGAACCATCCCTGTGCCTTTGATCTTCTTGGTGGTCCGATGGGGCCATCCAATATGCTCGTCGGTCATGCCGATAAGGTGAGTGGATCAGACTCTCCTTTGCACCGTTGGCAGATTTCTTAGATCGTGCCATTCAAGCCATTGTCGTTTTGTTGACGTAATAGACTGTTCAGAGTTGGGCAAGTTTGCACAAGAAATTTGGGGGTTCGTTTATTGATAGTATTTGCGAAGGTTTTGTACATTCCATGGCCGGGACAAAATTTTTCCCTCTACAGTCCTGAGTCGATACGTTCCAGGATGTATGACTTCTTCGATCTGGTATGGACCTTCCCAGTTGGGAGAAAGTTTACCCTATTCCACCGGCTTTGATACTTCTGCCTTTTGCAACACCATGTCCCCGTGTGGAAGGCTTGCTTTTTTACTCTAGAATTATAATATTTGGTGACCTTCTGCTGGTACATCGCCATTCTTATCTAGGCTTGAAGCATGGTGCTTGGCAGCAAATCCAGGTCGATCCTTCTACGATCAAAATTTTCAGGCTCTTCGTAGTTGTCGATTCTTAGGGACTGAAGGGAGACTTCGATAGGAAGAACAGCTTCGGTACCGTATGCTAGGTTGAACAGAGATTCACCGGTGGCCATCCTTGGGGTAGTTCAGTATGCCTAAAGGATGGAGGTCAGCTCTTCGGTCCAAAGTCTTTTGGTGGCATTCAACCTTGTCTTCAGGCCATGGAGAATGGTCCGATTAGTTACTTCGGCCTCTCCGTTGGACCGTGGGTGAGCAACGGAAGTCAGTTGATGTTGAACATGATACCGAGCACACAAGTCCTTAAACTTCAGATTATTGAATTATCTACCGTTGTCCGTGATTATTGCATGTGGAATCCCGAATCGAAAGATGATGGAATTTTTAACAAAATTCTCAACTTTGCCCTCCGTGATTTGGGCTAATGGTTCAGCTTCAACCCATTTCATGAAGTAGTCAATGGCTACAAGTAGGAACTTCCTTTGTCCAGAGGCAAGTGGGAATGGGCCGAGAATATCCTTTCCCCATTAGGCAAAAGGCCAAGGGGCTGTCAGCTGAGTCAAGTGACTTGCAGGTATCCTCTGAATGTTGGCATAACTTTGGAAATGGTCACATCTCCATACGAAGTCAGTCGAGTCTTTCTGGATGGAGGGCTAATAGTATCCTTGTCGAATGATCTTGTATGCTAAAGATCTGCCCCCCAAGTGATCACCACATATGCCCTCGTGGACCTCTCTCAGGGTGTAGTCCGCATCTGTCGATCCTAGGCACTTCAGCAGAGGTTGAGAGGATGACCTTTTGTAGATGGTCCATCTAAGATGACATATTGGGATGCCATCCAACGGACCTTTTTGGCTTCAGCCTTGTCTTCTGGTAGCGCAGCCTCGTTCAAGTATTTGAGGATGGGGTCTGTTGCCACTCTTCCTCCTGGACCGGGCTTGGTGGGTGCGCTGGAGAGCTCCTCTGTCGGTCGACCTGCATAAAGTCCCTGGGCATCGAAGGTGCTCTGACAGGGGACACTCCGATGCTTAAGTTAGAGGAGGGATTGGAGCAATAGAATGGAAAGAGCTAAGGAAAAATCGCTCGGGGTAGGGAAGGAGTACCTCATCTCTCACGGAGGTCCCCCGGGTGCCTTTTATAGGCATGGAGTGTGGCCAAATTCTATTAGGAGACAGGCTAGGAAAGCCTCGATTTCCCCCGGGAGTGCCAGCATGGTGGCAGGGTCATGGCCTGGCGGCATGGCAGGAGGGTCAGAGCGATTGCCTGGTGGCACGGAGTCGTGGCCATGTGGTGGAGTTCGTTGTAACAAAATGTCAAAATTTGTTAGAGAGGGGCTTCTGGAGCCTTCAAGTAGTTCCCTTAATGGTGGGTCGGCCTCAGCTGAAGATAGTCGCCCTGCCGACCGGGACAATCGCCAGGAGCTCCAAGGAAGCCAATGTGCATGCGAGGAGATGTCTGACGGCTCTTTGAGTTTCTCTGGGTCAGCCATACCTTTGGCGGGAGAAATCCATTTGGCTCAGCCCGGGTCGACCTCCTGGTGGGTCAGCCACTTGGGAAAGAGACCGTAGGGATCTCTTTAAGAGCCGGGGGTTGGACTTCTCTTGCCATGGGTCTCTCTGACCCCTCCTTCAGGGGTCAGCCGGCCGGACGCCTGGGGCCGGTCCGACCTAGGGTTAGTCAGATATGTACAACAGTTTCCCCCTTGCTTCTAGACTTTGAGGGGTCATGTGGCTTCAAAGGGCAGGAGCATGACTTCGGTACGGGTCACGTGCACCTGCGGTGGATCCTGGGTCAAGGTGTTAGGTCGCTTCGAATCCCCCTTGAACGGCTCCCTGGATAGCTATCAGCCATGCATTGGAGTGCAGGCATGGCAGTTACTGCAAATTAGATGCTATGATGAAGGCCAGGCTGGCTCGCATCAGGCCAGGATGGAGTAGGGCACCGCGCCACGCGGTGGCATCCGGTCGATCGATGTCGCTTCCCAGGTTGCCCCTGCATCGCTGATCCGGCATTCACGCGGATCGCCACTTGCACGACGAGATGTTCCTGATTCTTCGAGCTTTGAGATGCAGGTGGTCACGTCCTCTGATGGGGCAGTTGGAATGCTCACGTAATGGGTGGCTGCTGCTCTTCCCTCTCCCCTCCTCTTTTAGAGGCCTATAAAAGGAGGGGGGAGGTAGTGCAAAAGGATTTTTCCTGCTGCGCCCGCGCGCCGCGAGAGAGAGTCCCCTCATTCTTCCATGAAACTCGGCTTCTAGGAGTCTAGTCCCAGGTCAGTCCCAGTCTTCCTTCCTTCCTTTTTAGCCCCAATGGCATCTAGCAGTGGAGGTCTGGCCCGTAGGCCCAGCGACCCTGGGCCGAGTGAGATACCCTCGACCAGACTCGGGAACGGGTCGAGAACCTTAGGGCGGTGTATGACATTCCCTCCACCCTGCACCTTACGCTCCCGGGCCGAGAGGGGAGAGCGAACAACCCATTAGGGCCACGGACTCTCCCAATGTACGAAGCCCACCTCAAGGCCGAACTGAGGTTCCCCCTACACCCGCTGTTTGTAGAAATCTTCAATTTTTATAGGGTAACCCCAGAGCAGCTGACCCCGAACAGCATTCGGGCAATATGCTGCTTCATTGTGCTGTGCCATAGGGCTAGGTCTGAACCCAGACTATCCCTCTTCGATAATTTCTAATACCTGAAGAGGGACTTTAGGAGCTGGGAATGGATGTTGTTCATCCCCCGCCAAGGCCGAAAAATCTTGAAGTGTCTCCCGTCGACCGTCCACGGGTGGAAGGCCCGGTTCTTCTTCGTCAGCAGTCTCCAACCTTGGGGGTTCGAGCCGTTGTGGAGGGAACCATGGTCGAGAATCTGCGAGGGGAGGTCGATCTTAATAGCCAACCGGGCTAAATTTAATGAGATCAGCGGAGCCGACCCGACGGCATCATACGAGCTATTGGGGGAGGAAACCCTTCACCAGGCAGGATTCAGCCCCCAAAGATTTCTAGGCAAGGGCCGACCTCCTCTCTTATAACTTGTCTTCATAAATTTTTGGCTCTCTCTTTTCCCTTTACTAACATTGACTTTCCTATAACAGGAGGAAGGATGCAGAGGATCGATAAATCCAAGGTCATCCGATGGGCGGTGCGGAAACGGGCCATCCCAGAGTTGGCTTCCATGCTGGCCGCCGAACAGCACAAGAAAAAATGGGAGGAGGAGAGACCTGCTCCCGTTGTCGAGGTCAAGTCGGACGAAGATGGCATCCCCCTCACTGAGAGCTTAACAAGGAAGAAGGCGGAGATGCCAGCTTCTGTAGGTGGGTCAGCCACTCGATCAGGGTAGGAGCGGCCAGAAACGTCCGACACGGCAGTGGCGTCAGCTCCTTCATCTGCCAGTCTAGAGGAGGCAGTCCCTTTGATAGACAAAGGAAAGGGGACGGCCGTAGAAGGAGCAGCCAAGAGCGGGGCCGAGGAGTCGGATTAGGATATCCGCCAGGAAGAATTCCAGCACTGGCGCACGCTTGACCACCCTAGGAGGGCGCGGAGCCTGCTGAGGGGGGCCATGATGGTTGCTGATTGGGAGGTGTCGATCTAGAGAAATCTGATCGACGTAGTTGTGGAGTCCTACCATGACTTTATGAGGGTAAGAGCCCTAACTTGTCCCCTTACCTCTTTTCTTTCTTTGTGTATAGCACTAACCCAGCCTTGTGCTTGCAACTCCTTCACAGCATCTCCCTGATGGACAACGACATCGACCGGTGCTGCACGCCGCCAAGACCTTCGCGAAGAGAGTTTAGGAGCTGGAGGTGGCCCAAGCGGCCGCAAAGGCTTCCCTGAAGTCTTCTGAAGAGGGGCTGGCAGCAGCCCGAGCCGAGGCAGAGTCATCGAAGGCGGCCCTGAAGGAGGCTGAGAACCAGCTGGCCGACCGGGAGACCAGGCTGAAGAGGAGAAAGGTGATGATCGACTCACTCACCTGTCAGCTCGAAGAGGAAGAGAAACGGTTCTCGGAGGCTGACGAGAGGGCTCAAGCCGAACGGGCGGTGGTAGCACAATTGGCGACCCAGCTTGAGGAAGCCAAAGAGCTGGCCACAAGGCAGGCCCAAGAAGCCGTGGTGGCATATAAGGCCTCCACCGCCTTCATTGAAGATGTGGAGGAGGCAACGTCAAACTTCTATAGAGAAGGCTATGATGACTGCCTGAAGAAGGTGGCTTTGCTCTTCCCAGAGTTGGACCTGTCAGGCACAGAGCTGAAGGATCTGGTAGAGGGGAGGAGCCCCAGGCAGAGCCTCAAGCGGAGGGTGAGGTGGAAGTGGTTAGGGCTGAAGCCCCAGCTCTAGCTGATACGGAGGCGGTGGCCTCCCCAGTTGAACCTCCAGTTGTCGCAGCTTCGGCTGATCCCCCGGTTATAACTGATGGGGCTGAGGTTGTGGCCCCTGACGCATCTTCCGTAGGTCGGACCTAAGGAGTTTGTAAAGGTCTGACCCACCCCTCTTGTAAATATTTACCTTTTCATTAATGAAAAGGCACTTTAGTTACTTTCTGTGTATGAGCATGCCAGAATTGTTTTTCTTCTAAAAATCTTTTAAGTATTTATGGTCAGCCCTTCAGGGTTATAAGCCCTTCGAAATGGCTGACAGACATTAGTATAACTCGAACTTGAACCCCTTAGAGAAATTCCTAAGTACTTCTAGTTGGCTCATTTAGGCCTGAAGCTGGTAGGATAGCTGGGGGCGGTAGCTTAATCCGAACCAGGTACTTAGACGCTTGCTCTAAGCCCCAGTCCGCGAGTTAGCCCATGTTGTGGCCTATCCTCCACGCAGTCCCACGTAGGTTGTTTTGGGATGATTGCCAATTGGGGTCGGGCCTTCGGAGTGGGTTGCCCTAGAGCCTCTGTCGACCGGAGTCAGACTATCAGAGTGGGCTGGAAGAAATTGAAGAAGTTGTAGACTTTATTAATAGTACTTACGAAGATTGTCTACATTCCACGGGCGTGCTATCTACCATCCATCCAAATTTTTGAGTCGGTAGGTTCCAGCTCAAATTACTTCAGTGACTCGATAAGGGCCTTCCCAATTGGGAGAAAGTTTTCCTTGCTCGGTTGGCCTTGAAACCTCCGTCCTTCGTAGGACCAGATCTCCAACTTGGAAGGTTCGCATCTTGACCCGCGAATTATAGTATCTGGCCATTTTCTGGTGGTAGGTCACCATCTTCTTGCTCGTTCGGAGCCTGGTCTCTTCCAGCAGATCCAGGTCAGCCCTCCACTACTCTGAGTTGGTCGGCTTGGCGAACTGGTTAATCCGTAGGGACTATAAAGAGACTTTCACGGGGATGACCGTCTCACTCTCGTAGGTCAGTTTGAACGGGGTTTCCCCAGTCACCGTCCGAGCGATTGTCCGATATGGCCAAAGCACCGAATGAAGCTCTTCGACCCAAAGCCCCTTGGCTTCATTCAGCCGGGTCTTCAGCCTATGCAGGATCGTTCTATTAGTGACCTCAGCCTCTCCATTGGATGGAGGGTGATCGATCGAAGTAAGCCGATGGGAGATATGGTATTGACAGAAGGAAGAGTTATCCCATTATCGGAACTGAGAGTTATCAAACTGGCTGCCATTATCGGTGACGATTGGAAGATAATATTTCGAACCGGAAGATAATAGTTTCGGACAAAGTTTCCACTTTGTCCTCTACATCGATACAGCCTCGATGCTTCAGCCTCCACCCATTTGGTGAAGTAATCAATGGCCACGAGAAGAAACTTCCGCTGGCCGGATGCTAGGGAAAAAGGTCCCAGGATGTCCATGCCCCAAATGCAAATGGCACTGGCAAGTAAGGCGGGTCAGCTCTGGCGGGTCTCCTTGGATGCTAGAGTACCTTTGGCACGCGTCGCACTTTCGTATGAAGACGCATCCTTTTGAATTGTAGGCCAATAATATCCTTGCCGGATGATTTTGTAAGCCAGGGATCTCCCTCCAAGATGATCATCATAGATGCCTTCATGCACCTCCGGGAGTGCATAATCTGCATCTGTCGGCCCCAAGCATTTCAACAGCGATTGCGAGAATGAACGCTTGTAGAGGGCCCCATCAAGGATGACATATTTAGAGGCCATTAAGCGTACACGCTTAGCTTCCACCGGGTCATCCGAAAGAGTCCCTCACACCAGGAATGTACGGATTGGGTCCATCCACAAGGCTTCTTGTTCAACCTGATGAACCTCGGTTGGCTCTTCGGCAATGCTTGGGTGTTGCAGATGCTCCACGAAGGTCCGATTGGAGGTGCCGACTGTGGTAGTGGGTAGCCACGACAAGGCATCTGCCCGGGAGTTTTGCTGTCGAGGTATATGAAGGATCTCAAAAATTTAAGTTGAGATATGAAGCCCCGTACCTTGTCCAAGTACTTAGCCAAGGAAGGATCCCTTGCTTAAAATTCGCCCTTCACCTGATTGACTACCAACTGGGAGTCGGAGAAGGCACGGATCCTGCCAATGCCCAATTCGTTGGCTATCTTCATCCTTGCAAGTAAGGCTTCATACTCCACCTGGTTGTTCGATACCTGGAATGCAAAGTATAGGGCATACTCTAGACATTGCCCGTCAGGGTCAGCTAAGATCAAGCCTGCACCACACCTTGAGAGATTGGAAGCTCCATCCACAAGCAGAATCCAAGCGGGCTCAGCTTCTTCAACGGGATCAGTCACAGGTGCCTCAGCCACTGTTGGTGTTGCCTCTATCCCCCAAGTGCACTCCGTAATGAAATCAGCTATTACCTGAGCTTTCAGGGCTGATCGGGATTGGAAGAAGATGTCAAACTTGCCCAGCCTGACAGCCCACTTAGCGAGCTGTCCGGAGGTGTCAGGGCTTCGGAGGATCGCCCTAAGGGGCTGGTCAATCAGTACGATGATCAGATGTGCTTGGAAGTAGGGCCGGAGGTGCTTCGCCACTATGACCAATGAGTAGACCAGCTTTTGCACCTTAGGGTACCTTGTCTCAGCATCATGGAGGACCTTGCTGATGTAATGATAGGTTTCTACTAGCCGTCTTCCCCCACCCGCACGAGGACAACACTGATGGCCTCGTTAGAGGCCGACAGGTACAGATACAGCACTTCCCCCTTTATTGGCTTGGCCAAGAGTGGAGGATTCCTCAGATAGTCCTTCAAGGCTTTTAACCGGCATTCATCAGTCCATTGGAAGTGATCCGACCGGCACAAGGTCTTGAAGAATGGGAGGGATCTCTCAGCCAACCGGGAGATGAAGCGGATGAGAGAAGCAACGCGACTCATAAGTTCTTGCACCTACTTTTTACTGGTCGGATGCATTATGTCGATGATAGCTTTGATCTTTTTGGGGTTGACCTCAATACCTTTTTGAGTAACCAGGAAACCAAGAAATTCCTGGAGGTCACCCCGAAGATGCACTTGGCGGGGTTCAGCTTCATCCTAAGGCATCTCAACGCGTTGAAGGACTCCTGTTGGTCCCTAATGTGGTCGACCTTATGGAGGCTTTTGACAATCATATCATCGACGTACGCCTTCATGTTCCTCCCAAGTTGGCCTTCAAAGACTCGGTTGATCAGCCTTTAGAAGGCGGCACCCGCATTCTTCAAGCCAAAAGGCATCATCTTATAGCAATATAGGCCCCTGTCCATGACAAAGGCCATCTTCTCCTCATCTTCGGGGTGCATCCTGATCTGGTTATATTCGGAGAAGGCATCCATGAAGCTCAAGAGTTGGTGGCCGGCTGTCGCATCTACAAGCTAGTCAAATTTTGGCAGGGGGAAGCTATCCTTGGGACAAGCCTTGTTGAGGTCCGTGTAATCCAAATAGATCCTCCACTTCCCACTGGCCTTCTTCACCATGACAACATTGGCCAGCCACTTGGGGTAATGGGACTCCTTGATGAAGCCGGCATAAAAGAGCTTCTTCACTTCTTCTTCAATGGCCCTCTGCCTTTCGGTAGCGAAGCTCCTCTTCTTCTGTCGGACGGGCCTATAAGTAGGATCCACCCTAAGCTGGTGGGTGATGATGTCTGATAGGATGCTTGGCATGTCTAATGCCGACCAGGCAAAGACGTCTGCATTGCTCCTCAGGAAGCCGACCAGCTCTCGCCTGGCCTCTTCATCCAGAGTGCTCCCTATTTGGAGGACTCTTGTGGGATCATCCTCTCTAAGGGGGACAAATACAATCTTCTTGACAGGCTGACCGTGGCTATCGGCTTCATCTCTGGGGTTAAGTTACTTAAGTGTGGGGCACCCATCCAGCTGCTTGTCATGAATAGCTAGGCATTGTCTAGCCATTCTGCTGTCTCTCCTCATCTCTCTAACTTCATCACGGGTTGAAAACTTGGCCAGCAAATGGTAAGTGGATACAATGGCCTGGAACCTGTTGAGGGCCGGTCGGCCCAAGATGGCATTGTATGCCGAGGTCGTACGGACGACCACAAAGTTGATGGGGAAGGTCCGCTGGTAAGGCTCCGCCCTGAGGGTCATGGGTAAAGAGATTTCCCCTTCAACCCCAATGGTGTTCCCCCCAAAGCCAGTGAGCGGCATTAGGGATTCTCGTAGCCTAGATCTGGACAAGTTCATCCGGATGAAAGCGTCATATAGTAAAACTTTTGCGCAACTTCCATTATCAATAAGGATGTGCTTTACATCATAGTTGGCAATGATAGCTGACACAACCACAGGGTCATCGCCCGGAAGAGGAGGCTCCAAGAAGTCTTCATCAGAAAAATTGATTACATTAGAACCCCTGGACCTCTTTACAATGTCTTGGCCTTCTTTATGCCCCTAGTTGGACCGCCGGTGCAGCATGCCAATGCCCCCATCTGTCGGGCGCTGATTGGGGAGCTCAGCCTCCTCTGGAGGGTCTCTGGCAGCTAAAGTCTCAGCTCGATCCCAGCGGGGTCGGACATACTTGTTTAGATACCCTCTTCTGATGACGTCCTCGATGGCATCCTTCAGCTGGAGGCACTCTTCTGTGTCGTGCCCGTGGTCCCTGTGAAACTGGAAGTACTTGTTTTTATTCCTGGTGGTAGGAGGGCCCCTCATCGGTCGAGGCCTTTGGAAGCCTCATTCTTGATCTCCATGAGGATCTTCTCCCGTGGTAGGGAGAGGGGTGCATAGTTGTTGAACTGCTTGAGGTAGTCCCTCGACTTAGGGCTCTGGCACCAAGTGGATCGGTTATCATCGCTGGGAGGTTGGACTACGGGGGCTTTATTGCCCTGCTTCTTTGGGGCTGACCTCCCCTCAGCCTGGCATCGGCTGGCCGACTGCTCCTCTGCCAGGGCATACTTGTGCACCTTGGCTAACAGCTTGATGTAGTTCGCTGGGAACTTCTTGTCCAGGGAGAATGTGAGCCTGGACGAGCGAAGCCCTCTCTTGAAGGTTGATATGGCCACCGCTTCATTCAAGTCTAGGACCTCCATGGCAGTTGAGTTGAAGCTGGCCATGTAGTCCCAGAGGGTCTCTCCCTCATTTTACAGGATGAGGAAGAGGCAGTCGGTGTTTTTTAGAGTCCGACTGCAAGTCCTGAAATTAGAAAGAAAAAAGATTTCAAGCTGGGAAAAGGAACATATCGTACCTGGGCGAATGGCAGAGAACCACATCCACGTGGCCTTCTTCAGGTCGCTGGGAAGGCGATGCAGTGAAGGGCGTTAGAAGTGCCCTGTACCATTATGTGGGCCTTATAGGTGCCCAGGTAGTCCAGTGGATCGGTGGTACCGTCGTAGGGGTCCACCTGTGGAATTTTGAAGTGCCGGGGGATAGGCTCTCCCAGAATCTTGGCGAAGAAAGGTGGGCGAGTGTCATGCACTTACCCCCCCCGGCTTTCTGCCGCTCGACAATCTCGGCAATGCGCTCTTCCATGCGCATAATTTTGCTGCCGCAGTCGTGCGGGTCTGTGACAGGGCGCCGGCCATCGAGAGGGACAGAGTCGGTGAAAGAGGGGGAAGCTGATATCGCCCTCTTTCCTTCAGTGCAGGCCCTTAAGGACCCCTGGGGCTCCGGAATAGCGGGGGATGAAGGCGGGGGTGCCTTCGTCTGCTGGATCACGCCGGTGACGGGTTGATGGTTGATGCAAGAAGCTGCCAGTGGCTGCTGCCGATGGTCAGCCATTTCCTAGAAGCGCTGGATCATTGAGGTGAGCATCTCGATGCAGTTTACCAGCATCTGGAATTGTTGTAACCCTAGGGTGATGGTGGGCTCAGCGGTGACAGCGGCGTCGCTTTTCGCACGGGGTGCTCCTGGCCCATGATGAGAATGCCCTCCCCTCGTGGAAATACTTTGAGTTCTCCCCCTTGCCATTGTCGGATCTTCCCAGTTTATCTTTCCTTTTAGAGTGAAGAGCAAAATGAAGGTTTGCCCCCCTTCCTCTAGTGCCAATCTGTTGCCGCTCTTCCTCTTGGACCGGGCTCGGTGGGTGTGCTGGAGAGCTCCTCTGCCGGTCGACCTGTACAAAGTCCCTGGGCGCCGGAGGTGCTTCGACGGGGGACACTCCGATGCTTAAGTTAGAGGAGGGATTGAAGCAACAGAATGGAAAGAGCTAAGGAAAAATCGCTCGTGGTAGGGAAGGAGTACCTCACCTCTTGCGGAGGTCCCCCGGGTGCCTTTTATAGGTGTGGAGTGTGGCCAAATTCTGTCAGGGGACAGGCTAGGAAAGCCTCGATTTGCCCCTGGGAGAGCCAGCATGGTGGCAGGGTCGTGGCTTGGTGGCGTGGCAGGAGGGTCAGAGTGATGGCCTGGTGGCACGGAGTCGTGGCCATGTGGTGGAATTTGTTGTAACAGAATGTCAGAATTTGTTAGAGAGGGGCTTCTGGAGCCTTCGAGTAGTTCCCTTAATGGTGGGTCGGCCTCAGTTGATAAGAGTCGCCCAGCCGACCGAGGCATTCGCCAGGAGCTCCAAGGAAGCCAACGTGCAGGTGAGGAGGTGTCTGACAGCTCTCTGAGTTTCTCTGGGTCAACCGTACCTTTGGTGGGAGAAGTCCGTTCGGCTCAGCCCGGGTCGGCATCCTGGTGGGTCAGCCACTTTGGAAAGAGACCGTAGGGATCTTTTTAAGAGCCGGGGGTTGGACCTCTCTTCTCATGGGACTCTCATAACCCTCCTTCAAGGGTCAGCTGGCCAGATGCCTAGGGCCAGTTCGACCCAATGTTAGCCGGATAGGTACAACAGGGTCCATCCAGCTTGGTTCGGTGTTGATCTGGTTCTCCTGCATAGTCTCCTCGGCTATACTGGGAGTTTCAAGATGTTCAATGTAGGTGCGACCCAGAGATTCTGGAGTTGTAGTAGCAAGTCAAGACAATGCATCTGCCTGAGAGTTCTCTGATCGAGGGACATGAATAATCTCGAAATGCTCCAGTGGAGAGGATAAGATTTGTACCTTCTCTAGGTATTGCACCATAGTAGGATCCCTGGCTTCGTATTCTCCTTTAACTTGATTCACAACCAATTGGGAGTCCGAAAAAGCCCAGAGCCACTGAACTCCCAAATTCATGGCGATCTGAAGTCCGGCAAGCAGAGCTTTGTATTCGGCTTGGTTGTTTGAAGCATGGAAGGAGAACCGAAGTGCATACTCTATAGTGTGACCGTTGGGTTCAGCCAGTATAAGACCGGCTCCACATCTAGTGGCATTGGAAGCTCCATCTACATGGAGCACCCAAACAGACTCCGTATCCTTTGGAATTCCCTCTTCTATTAAAAGTACTTCATCTTCGAACCTCCAGGTGCCCTCAGCCAGGAAATCTGAAAGCACCTGGGCCTTCATAGCCGTTCGGGGCTGAAAGCTGATTTCGAATTCGCTCAGCTTTACAGCCCACTTGGCTATCCTCCCTAAGGTATCAGGGGATCGGAGAACGGCCTTCAGGGGTTGATCAATCAGTACCACGGTGGCGTGGGCGTGGAAATATGGCCGTAGTCGCTTTTCCACAATCACCAGGGAGTAGACCAGCTTCTGTATCTTTGCATACCTTGTCTCAGCATCATGTAGAACTTTGCTGATATAGTAGATCGGCTTGTAAGAGCCATCTTCGTCTCTTCGGATAAGGACCGAGCTGATCACTTCATCTGATGCAGAAAGGTATAAGTAAAGCACCTCTCCCTCTTAAGGTTTGGAGAGCAGAGGCGGGGTCTCTAAATACTTCTTCAGCTCTTCAAAGGCAGTACGATAGTCCTCAGACCATTCGAAGCTCTTTGACTGCCGAAGCACCTTGAAGAATGGAAGACACTTCTCGGCCAAACGAGAAATGAACCTGCTTAAGGAGGCAATTCTCCCTGTTAACAGTTGGACTTCTTTCTTGTAGGAGTGGTGCCTCATATCCTTTAAGGCTTGGATCTTCTCAGGATTTGCTTTGATTCATTGCTGGGTAATGAGGAAACCCAAAAACTTGCCTGAAGTGACTCCAAAGGTGCACTTCATCAGATTCAGCTTCATGCGATAGCATCGCAGAGCGCTGAATGATTCCTCCAGGTCCTGGATGTGATCTTTTTTAAGGAGGCTTTTGACAATCATGTCATTGACATAAGCCTCCATGTTCCTCCCCAGTTGCTCCTTGAACACTTTGTTGATTAATCTTTGAAATGTCACTCTGGCATTTTTGAGCCCAAATGGCATCATCTTGTAGTAGTACAGGCCTTTGTCGGTGACAAAGGACATCTTCTCCTCATCTCGAGGATTCATTCGGATCTGATTATAGCCAGAGAAAGCATCCATGAAGCTCAATAATTGATGGCCGGCGGTGGCATCGACCAGCTGATCAATCTTTGGGAGAGGGAAGCTATCCTTTGAGCAAGCCTTGTTAAGGTCTGTGTAATCGATGCAGATCCTCCACTTGCCATTAGCTTTTTTCACCATCACTACATTAGCCAACCACTTGAGGTAGTGGGCCTCTCGGATGAATCCTGCCTTGAGGAGCTTGCTTACTTCCTCGTCTATTGCCTTCTGTCTTTCATGGGTGAAGCTTCTCTTCTTTTGTCGGACTGGTTTACACCCGGGGATAACTTCCAATCGATGAGTGATTACTTCAGCAGGAATTCCTGGCATGTCTGAGGCTGACCAGGCAAAGACATCGACGTTATCCCTGAGGAAGTGGATCAACTCCGTTTTAGTTTTTTCATCAAGCATACTTCCAATCTGCACGACTTTGGTGGGGTCCTCTTTTGTCAAGGGTACCAGGACAGTTCTTTCCATGGGTTCACTAGAGTCTATGGTGGGATCCCTTGGATCCAGTTAATCCAGGGTTGCAGAATCATTGGAATGCTTGTATTGAATTATCAGGCACTGTCGTGCCACTCTCTAGTCTCCTCTAACTTCTCCAACACCATTCTTGGTAGATAAATGCACAAGGAGATAATAAGAAGACACCACGATCTGAAACTTGTTCAAGGCAGGCCACCCCAAAATAATGTTGTAGGTCGAGGGGGTTCGGACTACCGTGAAGTTGATCGGTAGTGTCTTCTGTCGAGGTCCAGTGCCAAGAGTTACAGGTAATACTATCTTCCCCTCGGCATCAACCTGAATACCCCCGAAGCCAGTAAGTGGAATGGGGGATCTCCGTAGTTGATGTCTAGGCAAACACATCTTAGAGAATGCATCGTAGATCAAGACATCAGTCGAACTTCCATTATCAACTAGAATCCATTGTATATCATAGTTGGCCACAACGACCGAGATTACAATAGGGTCATCGTGCGGGAGTCGAACTCCTGCAAGGTCATCATCGGAGAAGAGAATGGCGTTGTTGTCCTTGAGTCGCTTTGGGATGTCGTCTTCGTCCCTTCTCCAGTTGGTAGGTCGATGTATCATCCCAACACCTCCGTTGGGGGGCCTTTGATTTGGCAGTTCGGTCTCTTCAGGAGTTGGTTGGGGAACAGTAGCTTTTGTCCGAGGTCCTTGGCAACCGATGTACCGCCCTAAATATCCTCTCTTGATAAGATCCTCAATTGCATCTCTTAGTTGGATGCATTTTTCAATATTGTGGCCATGGTCCCGGTGGAATTGACAATATTTGTTCCTATTCCTTACGGAAGAGGAGGCCTTCATGGGATGGGGCCATTGGAGATAGCTTTCTTTTTCTATCTCCATGAGGATCTTTTCCCGAGGGAGGTTGAGGGGGGTGTAGGAGTCGAATCTTCCGTTTGATGCTTTGGGTCTGGGAGGACTGGCGGGGGCACCAAGATCAGACACAGATTACTAGGCCTTATTTGGTTTATCTAGCTATGTGTCAAATTTTGTAATCAACTAGAATTGAGTCCTGTAATAAGTTGAGGTTAGTTGATTTGTCTCAACCCTCAACCTAGTCATTATTTTGAGTCATGTGTATCAGTTATGAGTCCAATATGAGCTCAATTTTTGTATAAGAGAGAAGGTTACTATATTTTGGAGTTCCACCAGGCCACATCCAGGAGTCAGAGGCCACTACATAAGCCCATTGGATTTTGTGTGACAACCTAGGATCCAAGATGCTTCCAGAAATCCTGATTCCTTCCAGATGCCCTCCAGATGCCCAGATTCCCTTCCAGATGTCAGAGCATATTCTTAGAATAGGGCACCCATGATTCCGAGGTCTACCTGCATCCAAGCCCAAAGAAATCAAGCCCAGGTGCCAAGCCCAAGCCCTTAAGAAGCAAGATTCCAGGGAATATTCCTGCTACCAGGCTACCAGGCCACCCCAGCTTCCATTGGCCCAAACCCATGCACCCAAGCCCCTTTAGGCCAGCCCCTTGCTGCTCCTAGAGGCCCAACATGCCCCCCCTAGGCATCCTTGAAGTGTTGACCAAGTCCAAGAGCTGTCCTTGAGTGGAATAGTCAAAGCATGAAGGAAAAAGGAGAAGACTAGGTCAATTCCTAACCTAATGGGGATTTGTTTTTCTAACATAGCTAGGAAAGGACTTGTATTCCATTTGGGAAGATGACTTGTAACCCAAGTGTAACCATTGTTAGTGAGGGCATGGAAACTCTATAAATACCCCACCCCTCCCCCTCTTATAAGCATCTCTTTCTTATGAATACAACTTGCTGAAATTTTGAGTTACTACCTTGTGTTGGTGTTTTGTTTTGGTTCTTTGGTTTGTGTTCGTGTTTGGACGAATTCCTTGCTGCCCTAGCTTCCTTCCACACCCTAAATCACTGCCATCCAAGCCTTCACACATCCAAGAAGAAGTGCCCTAGACCTCCAAGCAAGGAGATCATCAACAAGCTTCGAACAGCCATCTTCTAACCCTAATCCTGATTCCTTTCAATCCATAGTTCCTTTTCTTATTTTTAATTGCTGTTTTGATTAACCCTGATGCTTGTAGGATCCCCGAGGTGCTTTCTCTCCCCTGAGGAGGCCTTCTTTGCTGCCCAGACCACCCAGATCAGCCATCAGATTTGAGGAAAACAAGGCTTCTTCTTCCAAGCTCCAATCAGAGTGTGAGTGATCTCTTCTGTTACTGAATTTTAATCTCTGACTGGTAAGAATTTTAATGAAGAAAAGTTATCCTAAACTGGAAGTTTCTCAACTCTCGGGTCCTAAATACTTCATTGGTTTGCATGAGTATGCCTGCGACCCGATGATTCTTTGCACTGCCAGTCTTTCCTCTAGTTCTTACTTCATTTTGGGAATCTAGCCTGCAAATAAAATTAAGAAAATCACAAAAAAATTATTTTACTATTTTACATGCATGTTTAGCAGTCTTAGAGTCATCCCGCATCAGTTTGGTATCAGAGCGAGTTGTGGATTAGGGTATGCTCCATTTTTTGAACTCGATGGAGTCGAGTTCTTCGCGATCGAGGAGAATGATGGGGATCCAGGACAGGTCCATGTATTTTTCCATTTTTTTCTTATTTTTCTCGCATTTTTTTTATTTTTCCTATTCTTGCTATTCTACCTATTCCCACTATTCCATCTTTATCCCGATCTTATTCTTGATTTATTCCTACACTATTCCATCTTCTCCCGTGAGTTTTAAAAACATCTTCCAAACCTTATCCTCCATCCCCTCCAGCCCCAGATCCAGGCCGCTCGACCCTCGACCGCCCTCTCCGGACCACCGTCGAT
The DNA here is from genome assembly GCA_021397845.1 of Areca catechu. Taxonomy (NCBI): domain Eukaryota; kingdom Viridiplantae; phylum Streptophyta; class Magnoliopsida; order Arecales; family Arecaceae; genus Areca; species Areca catechu. The sequence goes on along the minus strand of CM038052.1, from coordinate 127,192,081 downwards.
GCTCGCCGGCCCCCGCCCACACCGAAGAAGCCGCCGTTGCCACCCATGCCCGTGGGAAGATGAACGGATGCGGGAGGTGTCCGTCCACCCACCTGCAGCCGTACCGCCCTGTGCCACCGCCGGCTTGCTGCCCGCCGCTGTTCTCACTGCCCGCCGGCCCCCGCCCGGCCACCGGTGGGGTCCACCGTAGCCCACACCCGTCGAAAGATGAACGGACATGGGAGGCATCCGTCCGCCCCGTGCATCCTTCTGACACCACCGCCACCGCCCATATCTGCCGTCAGATTCAAGGGAAACAAGGCTTCTTCTTCCAGGCTCCGATCAGAGTTGTGAGTGATCCCTACTACTTCTGAATTATCATCTCTGACTAGTATGAACCCTTCCCTTCTCTAATTATCTGATTTAGATGAAGATAAACTATCCTAAATCGGGAGTTTCTCAACTCTCGGGTCTTGGCTATTTCATTAGTTTGCATGAGTTCGCCTGCGACAAGTTGATTCTTAGAATTGCTGAATACCTGCTAGTTCTTTACTTTATTTTGAGAAATTAGCTATCAAACCTAAATCTAAAAATCATAAAAAAAACTAGTTTACTGCTTTTACTACATATTTAGCATTTTTAGAGTCATCCAGCATCAGTTTGGTATCAGAGCGGGTTTAGGATAGTTTTTATTTGCTTTGCATTCACAAACCCTAATTTTGCATTCTGTCCACTGCATTAGGTGTCTAGGTTTCATGTGATTTCAGCATCATAAACATTTTATTTTTTTGTGAAATTTTCACTACGTGTCCTCTATTTTTTTTAGTAATTATCAGAATTTTTAATTATTTTTACTGAACCTCTAAATCTCTAAAACTCGGCATAATAGAAACCCTAACAAAATCTTAATAATTTCTGCAGTAGTCCAAAAAACTCTAGGTTTGCATTATCATATGATTTTTGTTATGCATGAAATTTGGTAGGTTTCATCATCACTGTCTATCCTCTATTCCCAATATTTTTGATTTTTTTTCTGCATCAGGATCTATGTCAAACTTTGCGACAACTGAAACCCTAATTCATTGATATCTACTACATTCTGCATCGTGACTCAACCTAAACCTAATTAACTTCCGAACCCCCAATCCCAAGCCAAACTTTGTTTGATAACCCCAGTTAACTTAAACCTAATTTGACACTTCATAAATCATTAAAAAAAATATTTTATTTTCTTGATTGTTTTAGATTGCATCAGGCCCAAAATAACCATCCAATATTTTCACCCAAGCCTTAATTAAAATTGATTATACCTAATTTGCCCTATTGGGCTAGGAGACATCAACAGGTCGGGTCTGAGCTATGTAGGCTAACTAGTGCATTTAACCTTTTAGCTATTACTGAAAGTTGGTGTCTAAGGCTGGGGGTCCAAAGTCAAACGACCTAAGTGGTGCTGTGGTTTTTAATTGGGTCCCTGCGAAAGCAGGGGGGCCTCCCACACTCCCACCCCATACCTGGACAGTGGAAGAATTAGCTATTAGGTTAGGTGTAAGTTGAGCTAACCCACCCAGTTTCTGGCTCTAGGTCTAGGAAATCCTAGATTGTACTAGCCTTTTCTTTTTCTTTTGCATGCTTGGTTGCATCATTTCATTTTGATTGTTTGATTTGTTGCATGACCACTAGATTAGGAACCCAATATCAAAAGTCCAAACCTTAACCTAGCCCAACATGCCCCCCTAGGCATCCTTGAAGTGTTGACCAAGTCCAAGAGGTGTCCTTGAGTGGAATAGTCAAAGCATGAAGAAAAAAGGAGAAGACTAGGTCAATTCCTAACCTAATGGGGATTTGTTTTTCTAACCTAGCTAGGAAAGGACTTGTATTCCATTTGGGAAGAGGACTTATAACCCAAGTGTAACCATGGTTAGTGAGGGCATGGAAACTCTATAAATACCTCACCCCTCCCCCTCTTGTAAGCATCTCATTCTTATGAATACAACTTGCTGAAATTTTGAGTTACTACATTGTGTTGGTGTTTTGTTTTGGTTCTTTGGTTCGTGTTCTTGTGTTTGGACGAATTCCTTGCTGCCCTAGCTTCCTTCCACACCCTAAATCACTGCCATCCAAGCCTTCACATGTCTAAGAAGAAGTGCCCTAGGCCGCCAAGCAAGGAGATCTTTAACAAGCTTCGAACAACCATCTTCTAACCCTAATCCTGATTCCTTTCAATCCATAGTTCCTTTTCTTATTTTTTAATTACTGTTTTGATTAACCTTGATGCTTGTAGGATCCCCGAGGTGCTTCCCCTCCCCTGAGGAGGCCTTCTTTGCTACCCGGATCGCCTAGATCAGCCATCATATTTGAGGGAAACAAGGCTTCTTCTTCCAGGCTCCGATCAAAATATGAGTGATCTCTTCTGCTACTAAATTTTAATCTCTGACTGGTAAGAATCCTTCCCTTCTCTTATTATCTGATTTAATGAAGAAAAGCTATCCTAAACTGGGAGTTTCTCAACTCTCGGGTCCTGGATATTTCATTGGTTTGCATGAGTATGCCTGCGACCCGATGATTCTTTGCACTGCTAGTCTTTCCTTTAGTTCTTACTTCATTTTGGGAATCTAGCCTGCAAATAAAATTAAAAAAATCACAAAAAAATTATTTTACTATTTTACATGCATGTTTAGCAGTCTTAGAGTCGTCTCGCATCAAGGACTTCTTCGGTGGTTGGTATAATTATTGTTGTTAGAAGTTTGGGGACCTTGTCCCCTGTTACTTTTCTTTTTTGAAGGGGGCTTCCCTTCAATCAGTCATCGATTTGCTGCCTGCTCTTCAGCATTGGCATATTTTTGAGCCCTTGCGAGTAGCTCAGCATAGCTTTTGGGAAACTTCTTATCCAGAAAAAAGGTGAGCATGGATATGCGAAGCCCCTTCTTTAGTGCAGACATGGCCACATGCTCGTTGAGATCGGGGATCTCGAGTGTGGCCACATTAAACCTGGAGATGTTATCTCACAGGCTTTCTCCTTCATTCTGATGAAGGAGGAACAACGTGTCCATATTTTGGGGGGTCTTGCGACAAGTCCTGAAATGCAAGATAAACAATTTCTCTAACATGAAAAAAGAATCAATGGTACCTGGGCATATGCTTGAGTACCACATCCGAGTAGCTTTCTTTAGAGTGGCTGGAAACATGAGGCAGTACATCACGTCAGAGGCTCCTTGAATCATCATATGGGCTTTAAAATTGCCCATATGATCATAAGGATTAGAGGTGCCGTCATAGGATTCCATCTAGGGAACCCTGAATTGCCAAGGAATGACTTCGACCATGATACGGTTGGTGTAGGGAGGGCGCAGATCACATACTACTGCATCATTGTGACCCTGCTACTCCCGGATCCTTGCCATCTCTGATTCGATGGCCTTGAACTTTCCATCGTAATCAGGGATGGTCTGCTTGGGTACTTCTGCTACAGGAGTAGAATCTTCGGAAGAGGGTGAAGAAGCTTTCCTAGGCATTTTCCCTTTCTGTGGAGGACCAGCAAGCCTAGGTATTTCTGAACTTCGGCCTTCAAGAGAGGGACGAGGATGATGAGAAAGGTGTGCAGACCCCTCTCGAGGGGCTCTCCTCCTTTGGAACTGTGAGCTATGTCCGGAGGTTGTCGGTGGATTTCCCACCGGAAAAGCTCTGTGTTGAAAGTCTTGAACTATCGCCGTGAGATTGGTAACTTGGTTTAGGAGGGCTTTGAACTGTTGCCGTTCCACGACCATGGTGGGAGGTGGAACTTCATTCTCTGCTGGAGGTGCTCCTCCTTGGGATGGAGCATGACTTCGACTCATAGAGGCAATCTGAGTCTTCCCTCTTGCCATTAGAAAATTTTTACTTCCCCTTTATCAAGGAGGGGAGCTTAACAAGTTTGTCGACGCCCCCCCTTCTTGGCGTGCCAATATGTTGGCATAGAGTCCCTATTCCGATCGAGCGGAGCTACTGGATCACAGGGCCGCTCCCTGGTTCACCTGTAAAACAAATCCCTTGCTGGAGTTGCTCCGGCAGGGGACACTCCTTTCAAATCCTTTATAGAAAACTTTTTAGATAGCCAAGCTTTGACCAATTTCAACATCGTGATATTATTCTTAATGATTAGTATGTCATCAACATATAGGACTAAGAAGACAATAACACTTCTACTTGTCTTCTTGTACACATATGGTTCATCCATATTTTTGATAAAACCAAATTCCTTGATTATTTTATCAAAGTGAATGCTCCAACTCTTCAATACTTGCTTCAATCTATAAATGGATTTCTTAAGCTTGTATACTTGGTTTGGTCTCCTACTTGAGACAAAACTTTCTAGTTGAGATATGTATACTTCTTCCTCAAGGTACCCATTGTGGAAGATAGTTTTTATATCCATTTACTAGATTTCATAATCAAAAAACACAGCTACAGCAAGCAATATCCAAATAGACTTAAGTATAGCTATAGGCGAAAAAGTTTCATCATATTCAATTTCATGTCTTTGTTTGAAACATTTTGCTACTAGCCTAGCCTTGTAGGTTTCTACTTGGCCATCTATTCTAATATTCTTCTTGAAGACTTATTTGCACCCTATTAGGTTTACTCTCATAGGTAGATCAACCAAGGTCCAAACTTGGTTGGAGTACATGGAGTGCATTTTAAATTTCATGGCTTTAAGCCATTTGTTAGAGTCTGTACTCTCGATAGCATCAGTATAGGTCATAAGATCATCATCCTAAATGATACTAGTTTCATTGTCATTTTCAATGACAATGCCATATTTAAGAGGTGCACCTCGTACTCTCTTGAAATTTTAGTGAGGAGTTGCATTATGGTTGTACCTGATTATTAGGTACTTGGGATTGAGAAATTTCTTGTGGAATGTTTATAGGATCTTGTTGAGTAGGTTGTAAGTTTTGAACTTTTCTAAGTTCAACTATCCATCCATTGCCTCCTTGTATAAATTGCTTCTCCAAGAAAGTGGCATGCCTACTGATAAAGACCTTTTATTTAGTATAATGATAAAAGAGGTATCCAACATCCTGTTGAGGATAACCTATAAACCTACACTTACTAGTCCTAATACTTATGTCCAAAAATATTTTTAACATAATTAGGACAACCTCAAATCTTAAAATATTAAAGATTTAGCATTTTTCCTTTCCATAATTTATATGGTGTGCTAGTTATTGACTTTGATAGAACACTGTTAAGAAAATATGTAGTAGTTTCTAGGGCATATCCATAAAAAGAAATAAGAAAATCTATGAGGCTCATCATGGATCACACAATATCTAATAGGTGCAATTCCTTCTTTCTGCTATACTATTTAATTATGGTGTATAAGGAGGTGTCCATTCAGAGAAAATACCTTTATTCTTAAGATGATTAAGAAATTCACTATATAAGTATTCTTCTCCTTGATCAGATCAAATGATTTTAATACTTTTTTTAGTTTATTTCTCAACCATACTTTGATATATTTTAAATGTATCAAAGGCTTCAGATTTGTCTTTGATAAAATACACATATCCAAACCTTGATAGGTCATTAGTAAAGGTGATGAAATAAGAGTATTCTCTTGTGGCCTGAGTTATTATAGGTCATATACATCTGTATGCATAAGACCTAATAACTCACCTACCCCTTCTCCATGTCCAGTGAATGGAGACTTGGTCATTTTACCCATGAGATAGAACTCACAAGTTCTTAATGATTCATAATCTTAAGAATCGAAGGAATCACCTTTGCGTAACTTGTTTATCCTAGACTCACTTATATGATTGAATTGACAATGCTAGATGATGTGGGGGGAGACCCCACTCCTGGTCTCTCGAAGGACTAGGAAGGAAATGATCGAATCTATTTTAGGATGGGATAGATTTACACTTAGTTGTTTCTACCTCCAATGCTAGGTCCGTGGTATTTTGGATGGACATACGCAAAGAACATGTCTAGACAATCTGGAAATAGCCGAATCTATATAATCAAAATAGTATGCTATTGAACCATTCGAGAGATAGGTCCTATTTTGGGATATTCCCTCAAAGCATTCCATCGATCATCTGGTCCTGCTTCTTGAGAGCAGAAGTTAGGAGCGATACTTTAATTCTTGGCCTTATTGGTCATCGCACTAAAATATATTGACCCTGGGTCTTCACTAGACCCAACCTTCAGCCTTACGGTTCCTTACCAACACAAACCTCTGGTCTCCTGGCCTCGTGATAGGCCTAACCTTCGACCTTTCAGGCCTTATCTAGATAGACATTCGGTCATTTGAATTACTATTTCAAAGACATGCAGTTAGGATATATTTGATTGAATCCCTCTGGCATAATTAATGCTTGGCCTCTCTGACTCTTAGGTTCTATGGGTCCCCAGTCTTAAAGGGCTTTTGGGTCTACCAAATCTCACCACTTGGAATCAAAACTCAACCAATAGCCCCCAACTAAGATGTTCCATCAAATGGCCAAGGGAAAGTCTGCCGGCACTCAACTTAATATGCCTATCATAATAGACAAATAGTCAAATCCCATAATCAAGAGCGGATATTATCCATTAAAAAAGAATGGCCCCTTTTTGGGCCATAATTCCCGGAGTCATTAAGGCAAATGGAGGGAAGATGGATAAGATAATACCCTTTATTAATAGAAGGAGGATATCTCAGGCAAAGGACAATTTCCTTTAAGTAATCATGATGAAGGCCAAAATCTGATCACCTCTTGTCCACTTGCCATCATTTTAAGATTCCTCAAACTACTCTTAAGACTTGATTATAAAAAGGGGTTCTCAACGAACCCCCAAAAGGTATGCACCTATACATGCATGCATGTGCTTGCATTCTTATCTTGTCGCTCCATTTTTATCCTACGATCTGAGATATTGACTTGAATGTTGAAGGGCCTTCATCAGAGCCATCTTTGATTAGGGCTTCTTTGCAAGTATAGCCACTGATATTTCTTCTCCAGCTTACTCCAGTGTTCAAGCATATTCTAGTACCTTCAGATAAAGGAAGGGTCTACTATTCACCTATTATTTGGAAAAGGTCTCTAGTGCAAGTCACATGCCATTAAAAATTATGTCCACTTGGCATACAGGTGCCACCACTTTTTAATGGGACAATCAATCCACTGGGAACCTAGCTCCAGGGGATTAGGTTGACATCACCTCCCAAGGAAATCAATTTGATGCTTAAGAACAATTCACTCAGCAAGTTCATGAGTTAGCTATTGTTGTCCAAGTGATCCAGCACCTAGCGATGTCTGTAGCACCAGCCATTGTACCATAGCTAGAAGGAAATCAAGCCATGCCATCGCTAACTCTTGCACCCTTGGGATGTGCATGCCTAGAGTTACGATGACTCCCACTCCCACAAGATATTGCATGGGAGGAGCTTATTCCTCCAATGGCATCGAAGAACACTAGACAGGTGACCGAGGTGCTTCCCTTCATCCTGATAAGATGAAGGGTCTACTCCAGCTTGTTCACCCCCATAACTTTTTGAAGTGCATCCATTTAGAGATGCTGAGATAGATTACAAATTTCAAGAGATAGATTGATGCATTGAAGCCTTACGAGGCTTATCACTACCCAAAGATGATGACCTTGGCTTTACCATTGAGCCACCCTTCGAGGCCCATATCATGCAAGAGCTACTACCAAGATATTTCAAGATGCCACATTTGGAGACATATGATGGTTCTACCAATCTGGTGGATCACTTATAAGAGGGCTTCAAGACAATGATGCTCTTGCATGGAGCCATTGACATGGTGTTATGTTGTGCCTTTCCTTTAGCTCTCAAAAAATCAACATGATACTGGTATTCTAGCTTAAAGCTAGGTTCCATCCACTATGACTAATTAAGTCAGTCTTTTGTTTCCCATTTTGCTAGTAGTAGGAAGCCACGATGGAGTTTCAACTCCCTGATTCATATTAAGTAGAGAAAGGGAGAATCCTTCAGATCTTATGTAAGCCAGTTTAATGAAGCAGCTTTGGAGGTGTACAACCTCGATCATGCGATTGCTATGACTGCCATGAAGTATTGTTTTCACTAGAGTCCCTTTCTTTTCTTCTTAAAAATGAAACCATTGGCAAATTTTTATAGATGCATGCTAAAAGAATTGTGCCCTAAAAGTCAATCTTTGTACGGTCATTTCTATAATCTTCCAACTCATGTATGATATTATTTATTAATAAAAGATAATTACTGATTCATCATACTGCTACATCTTATCAAGATTATGATTTGGTTAGGGCAATGAAATTAGGATTATGACGGAGATCCTAATGATGAGACCTAAGTTTCTATAAATCCTAAACTAAAATATTCCTAGTTATTGGATCATCGATTTGGAGATTGATATTTCCGGAAAGACTAGCAGATCCTATGTATGCTCGATGGAGAGGGTGGTTGGTCTCACAACTACATGTATATGGATACTAAAAGAAGGATGTGGGTGCTCATTAGGGTATGAGTTCACTGAACTGATTCACCTCAAAAATATCTTATGGAGGTCTTACTACTTGTCAAAAAATGGTTCTTATAGTGGGAGTTGTGCAAGTGATTCTTAGACTTGAGATCACCATGGTTCCTTATGCACATAAAGCCATGTTTTTGGTTCATACTTATTTATGACAAAGAGTCATGTACAGGGTGTTCTCAGATATGGTGGATTGTGCATGAAGGATGTGAGTGGATCAACAAGGAATCGATCACTCCTAGTAAGAGAAGGACTTATCGCATATAGTCTCTTCGATTATTGACTTAAGAAGTCTTTGATCAAAGTAGGATGAGATTAAATAGGATTTCTAATCTTTCATCGATCAAGTTTTCATTATCAAATTGAGATTCAAAAGGATTAAGTGCTAGAATTTGATAATTCTCCATACCCATCTCTTATTCGGGATAAAGGGAGATTGAAGGATTGAATTACATGGTAACTTTCCACTAAAGGATATTTTATTAATTTCTATAAATTCTTCATCTTTTTGGTAGGCATGACATATTGCTAGATGCCAATCATGTCTTGTAGATTTTCATGAATCAAATTGGAAGGATTCATGAGTCAATTTGAAAATTGGTTCGAATTGGCTAACTTGGGTTAGCTCAATTTGACTTAATTAGATCAATCAATTTTGATTGGATTGAAATAGCTTGGACCTGGACCTATTGCTGGCTAGATGTGGAGCCTAAAGGGTTACACATAATAGGGAATTGGCCAAGGAAGTCAATTAGATTTTTATTAGGATCATAGGTTCCTAATTGGATAGCCAATTAACATACTAGCATATGTTGGCTAGCCCAACTCCTAACCGAATTGGATTGGGTCAATTAGCTTACTATTTGGGCTAACCAATTTAATTAAAACATAGATTGGGTTGAGTCCTAATTGGGATAGAAATTATCTTCATTTATCTGAAATTATGTGGAGCTTTATCCTTGAATTATGGAAGAGTACAAGTGGGATTGGACTCTTGGCACCAAGCTTGGCATGCACTAAGATTAAGGTGCGCAGAAGGACCAAGAGTCCTTCTGCTACTTAATCACCTATTCTAGATAAATATAAGGACCCTCTCCCTTATCCCCATGCCTATTTGGATTGGGCTTGATCGGTCAAAAGAAGGACTAGGCATGAAACTGGATGGCACCCATAATGAAGGGACGCGTCCCTTCATATTTAGTACAGATTTAAAATCTAGAAGTCCTTCTATTTGAAGGATTCTATTTTTTTCAATACATTCCTTAGAATCCCATGCCCCTTAGCCAATTTATGACCAGTTATATGCCACATGGCAAGTGGGAATAATCCTAGAAAAATGAAGAGACATATATATGTCTTTTGGCGCATGATATGACATGTCAAGATATGTCTTTTCACCCAAGGGACTCCTCCTGCTTGAAGGGTCTTATCAAGGGTTAAAGAAAAGATTTATAAGGCACCCCCTCACTCATTATAAATAGGCATCGGTAATCTGATGCTAGGGTATCCAAGAAACATCCAAAAGAAGTCCTTTCCATTTTCTCTTCCTTATCTTAGGACAAAGGTCTCTTTTAAGACAAGGCTTGTCCTTTTAAGACAAGACTTATCATTTTAAGACTTGAGCCTGAGAAGAGATATAGGAGGGATAATTGGATTTTGAGAGAGGATTCAGAGAGGTCTCTAAGTGCCTTACAGGAGGGTAGGGGTTCCAGCAAGGGAAAAGGAAGAAAGGCTGCCACGAAGAGTCCTAGTCAAATAAGCAAGCTCAATAGAAGTGCTTCCTTGGTTCGGTTTTTATATGGTCACCTCTGGAGGGCATACACTTGTGTGCCTTATGGAAATTAAGGAGTATAGCACTCCAAGAAATTCCTCTATAATTTTAAAGTTATGATTTATTAGTTATCATGCTCAGGTAGTCCTTGGGACTAGGATTTCGATCGATTAGGGTTTTAATAATGAAAATTTTGAAACTCAGTCTTTTGCTGCATCAACCCGAACCTGACATATGCTAGAACAAAAAAAATGTGCTAGCAAAAGGAGCGATGGTGCTCCTGTTCTTCTAATTGCTCCATCTACCTTGGCTCTTGCTCCATCTTGTACTTTGCTACCCACCGCAATGCTCAAGGAACAACCTTCAGCCTCAGGGCTTCCCTTGATAAGAGAGGATCGGGGAAAAAGGCTGAGAAGCTAGTCACATCCATGACATTGAAGGACACCTCCCTAAATCTAGTGTCTATGAAGCCCTGACTGCCAGGCATCCTACCATTATGGAAGTTAGGTCAATATACACCTCTCAATATCCTACATGCTCATGTTTTGATGCAGATTCAGGGATAACTACCTGAAGCCAAAAAGATGCAAGCAAAGCTCGAAAGAAGGAACCAAAATAAGTACTATCTTTACCATCGGGATCATGGCCATGACATAGAAGAATGCATGCAACTTCAAAATGAGGGGAGAGACATGATGCTCCTGTCCCACACCAACTAGAACCCCTACCAAGAGGAGAAGAACCCATTGATTGACCCACCAGAGATGACATCAACACTATCACCGGGGGACTGGAGGAAGAAGCCGAGGCTAGTACCCAGGAGGAAAGTTTTGATGAAGCTATAAACTTGGACTTATGCAAGAGAGGTCCAATATCCCCATGATCTTGTTGTCGTAACACTCAAATATTGATGATTGTAATGTCCATCGTATACTTGTCGATGGTGGAAGTTCAATAGATGTTTTATTTTATAATATATTCTTAAAAATGAACATTCCTCTCAAATGATTGAAAAAGATAGACATGATGATAGTGGGACTCTCAGGAGAATCGATCCTTGTTGAGGGTACTACCACTTTGTCGGTAATAGCCAATAATGCCCCCTGATGATCCCAAGTACGTCTCACTTTTATAGTTGTGAAGACTCCCTCGGCCAATAATGTTATATTTGGTCGACCAGGATTAAATGCTCTATAGGCGATAATGTTGACTTACTACTTACTAATGAGATTCCCTATGTTGTGAGGAGTAGAAGTGCACGGAAGCCAAGCCTTAGTAAGATGATGCTACCTGGTGGCCTGCCAAGCTAAGCAAATGAAGCCTCTAAATGGTCTTCCAATTGAAGAATTGGACACTAGGGATGAATTAACTAAAGAAAGAGGGAGCTCTATAGAGGACCTTGTTGCCATACCCCTGCATGACAGAGACCCCCAACACATTGTCCAAATTAGTTCGATATTAGACAAAGATACGAAGCAATAGTTGACAATTTTCCTATAAAAAAATGTTGATATCTTTACTTGGACTCCCATAGATACGCCAGGAATTGATCCTGAAATAATGATGCACCACTTGAAGGTAGACCCGAATCATCTTCCCATGAAGCAGGAGAAAAGAAGCTTTGCACTGAAACATTAAATATTCATAGCAGAAAAAGTGCAGAAGCTAACTGACATTGGGTTCATTAGAGAGGTCAACTATCCTGAATGGTTGGCCAATGTAGTGCTAGTAAGAAAGGACAATAAAAAATGGTGGATGTGCATAGACTTCATAGACCTTAACATGGCCTGTCCAAAGGATAGCTATCCTTTCCCCTGCATCAACCAATAGTAGACACAATGGCCAGCCATGAACTCCTAACCTTTATGGATGCATTTTTAGGATATAACCAAATCTGAATGGTACCTAAAGACGAGGAATAAATCTCTTTTATTATTGACCAAGGTTTATTTTGTTACAGGATGATGCCGTTTGGCTTGAAAAATACAAGAGCAATCTATCAGCAGCTAGTGAATAAGATCTTTAGGGACCAGATTGGCTGCAACATGGAGGTTTATGTTGATGACATATTGGTCAAGAGTCATGCCCCCTGAAGTCATGTAGAAGATCTTGAGGAAACCTTCATCATGCTGCATCCATATCAAATGAAACTAAACCCTACCAAATACATGTTTGGAGTGACTCTAGGAAGTTTCTCAAGTTTATGGTGTCCGGCTAAGGGGTCGAATCCAACCTAGAAAAAATTCAAGCCATGAGATAGATGACTATCCCAAATACTATGAATTACATCCAAAGGCTCACTAGATGAATTATAGTCCTCAGCTGATTTGTTTCCAAATCCGTCGAATGATGTTTTCCCTTCTTCTAGACACTAAAAAAGCTAAAAGATTTCAATGGACCAAGGAATGTTATAAGGCATTTGAGGAGCTCAAAGCCTATCTTGGTACCCCTCCACTTCTTAGCAAGCCAAAAGAAAGTAAGGAGCTATATCTATACTTGACGGTATCTCCTTTTGCCATTGGCTCAATCCTCATTTGAGAAGATGACCAGACACAGAAGTTGGTGTATCATGTCAGTCGGGTTCTACAATACTCACCTAAAAAAACTCATCTTTGCTCTTGTAATATTGGCCAAAAAGCTTCGACCGTATTTCCATGCCCATTCGATGGTAGTCCTCATGAACCAACCCCTTTGAATGGCTGTACACTGACTTGATACTTTAGGAAGGATGGCTAAATAGGCTCTTGAACTCTTTGAGTTTGATTTGTCATTTCACCTGAGTCCTTCTATCAAGGTACAAGTGTTCGTACATTTTGTCACTGAATGTACCATCCTTGAAAAAGAATCCAAAGAAGAAGATCAATGGTTAATGACCCTAAGAACCAATGGATGATGTATGTGGATGGGGCCTCAAATGCTAATGGCTCTAGAGCAAAGCTCATACTCATCAGCTCAGAAGGATGGGACATCCAGTATGCCCTCCATTTTGGATTCTCTTCTACCAATAATGAAGCCAAATATGAGACCTTTATTGCTGATCTCACCATTGCCAAAGAAATAGAAGTTCGACACCTGAAGGTCCACAGCAACTGTTAGCTTGTGGTGAGCCATATTCTAAATGATTATATGACTTGGGAAGAAAACAAGAAGCATTATCTCCAAAAGGCTAAGGACCTAACTTTGGCTTTTTGTAGTTTTGAAATTTAGTATTTTTAAAGAGAAGAATGTTCAGGCCAACATTGTATCTAAGCTTGTTACATCTATTTGCCCAATAACTTGTGTGCACAAGTCTTCTTTGAAGTTTTGAAGGAGCCCAGCATCAACAAGCCAACACCAGTGCTCCAATATTTGTATAGCTCGCTTCTCAAGAATATGAAATTCAATATAGCTCCTAGGATTTCTTGGACATGGTGGTAGAACTACTCCTTAGCCTGAATACTTCATATTCAGACTTAAAAGTAGGAGGCAATTGATGTGGGGGGTGAACCCACTTTCGGGATCCCGAAGGACTAGGAAGGAAATGACCAAATCTATTTTGGGATGGGATAGAGATACACCCGACTATTTTTACCTCCAATGCTGGGTCCATGGTATTTTGGGTTGACATATATAGAGCAAACATCCAAATAATCCAGAAATAGCCAAATCTATATAACCAGATTAATATGTTATCGAATCATTTGAAAGATAGGTCCTATTTTAGGATATTCCCCTAAAGCATTCCACCAGTCATCTGGTCTCACTTCTTGAGAGCAGAAGTTAGGAGTGATACTTAAACTCCCAACCCTATCAATCATCGCACTAAAATATATTCGGTGCTCTGAGTTTCTGCCAGACCCAACCTTCGGCCTTATAGCTCCTTACTGACATAAACCTCTGTTCTCCTAGCCTCCTGATAGGCCTAACCTTCGACCTTTCAGACCCTATCCAAATAGACATTTGGCCATTTGAATTACTACTTCATAGACTTATAGTCAGGATATATTTGACTGAACCCCTCTGGCATAATTAATGCCTAAACTCTTTGACTCTTTGGTTCTGTGGGTTCCTAGTCTCGAAGGGCTTCTAGGTCTATCAAATCTCACCACTTTAAATTAAAAACCTAGTTGCACCCCACCAAGATATTGCACCAAATGACCAAGGGAAAAGTTTGTCGACACACACCTTAATGTGCCCATCACAATAGACAAAAAGTTAAATCCCATAATCAAGAGTGGATCTTAGCTATTAAAGAAGCATGGGCCCTCTTTGGGTCATAATTTTTAGAGCCATTAAGGCAAACAGTGAGAAGATAGATAAGAAAAACCTTCCATTAATGAAAGGAGGATATCCCAAGCAAAGGATGATTTCCTCCCAGTAATCATGATAAAGGCCAAAATTTGATTACCTTTTATCCACTTTCCATCATTTCAAGATATCCCCAGACTACTCTTAAGGCTTAGTATAAAAAGGGATTCTTAGTGAAACCCCCCAAAAGGTACGCACCTATACATAAATGCATATGCTTGCACTTTTATCTCACTGCTCCATTTTTATTCTGTTGTCTGAGATATTGACTTGAGCATTGGAGGGCCTTTGCTAAAGCTATCTTTGGCCAGGGCTTCTTTTGTAGGTACAGCCATCGATGTTTCTCCTTCAGCTTACTCTGATGTTCGAGCATATTCTAGCACCATCAACAGAGAAAAGTGACATTAACATCTTCTCTCTTTCTTTTATTATTTTCAATATGTAACACTTCATCATCAAGTGAAAGAATTAAAAGGCCATTATTGAATAAACCATTTCCAAAGAATTCATTAGAATGATAAATTGAGCAACCATTTTTCTTTACATTAATTTCAAAATCTTGTTGTAATAACAAGGATATAGAAATAATATTTCTAATGACATGTGAAATATAATAATAATCCTTCAATTCCAATACCTTATCCAAAGACAATAATAAAAGATAGGTGCCCATAGCTTCCACTTGAATAGCTCACCACTCGTGCCATAAAGCTCGAAGCCACCCTTCTTCAAGATTCTAATCTCTGTAGTCTTTGCAATGACTTGCATATATGAGACCCACAGGTGGTATCCAATATCCACGAATCAAAAGCTGAAGTACTCAATGATAAGTTAGTTTATATCATATACAAACCTTTTGATGCTCCACTTGCATCGTGCTTCAAACTTGCAAGTTAACTCTTGCTATTTTTTTTAGTGTCCCTGCTTTCCATAATGAAAATAAGTTCCATCAGTAGAGGGCTTCTTTGCCTTCTTTTTCTTCTGAATGCTACTATGAGGGTTCCTCATTCTCTTCAAACCTTCTTCACTACCAGTTTCTTCTTCCCGTCCATTAGAAGAAGATGAGCCTTTTCTCCCTTAAAATGGCACTCGGCTATCTTAAGCATGTTAAGCAGTTTTGTTAGTGAGATATTTAGTTTGTTTATATGGTAATTAATGATAAACTATGAGAAGAAATCTGGGAGTGATTACAAGACCAAGTCCTGATTGAGCTCTCCATCCATAACAAACCCTAATTGACCTAATCGAGTGATTAAGTCAATCATTTTGAATACATAGGTTTGTATGGACATGCCCTCATTTTTGCATGAAACAATTACTTTGATATTTCATATGGAATAGTCTTACTTTGCTCTCCATATAACTCCTTGAGATTGAGTAGTATAGACTAAGGTTCCATGTCTCTATGTTGTCTCTTCAATTCATTGCTCATAGAACCAACATAATACATTTGATAATCAAGCTATCATTTTACCACATGCTATATCTGGCCCTTTCCTCCTCTGTAGCATCTTCTCTGATTGGTTTGGGATCAAGAGAGTCGAAGATATAAGAGACTTTCTCTTGTGTCAAGATAATTCTCAGGATCCTTAACCAATCCACATAATTGAGACCGATCAATTTGTTGGCATCTAAAAGGCCCCATAGTGATAATGAAGAAGCCATTAAATTAATGTGATTAAATAAAGAATAACATATAAGTACAGTACTCAAGATGATATACACAACTAGATGAGAATTTAGAAATATAATTTTGTCTCTTACTATTTTATTATGAATACCATAGCCCTCACCTATGGTAAATGAGAAACTCTACCAGGATTTCTTTAGTGGGGTTGAGATCCAAATTCCTCACAAATGCCTTGTGTTACACAACAAACATTCATGAGTTCAAGGGTAGGAAATTTCTTTTTCAATTGCAACCCATGCAATTCTTAACATAACTACTAACTCTAAGATACTTATAGCCTTATATTACATAAAAAAATATAATTGCTTAATTTAGTTAGACCCTTCATTTTCATATAGTAATATTTGAATAATGTTGCCCTTATGTTATACAAAAAAGCAATCATTGGAAAACTAGGGCATGGTTTCATGTATGGATTTTTTTAAAAAAATCAATGGAAGTATATTAGATTAAAGTACTTTTAATCATGAAATCATACATTAAAATAATTCCAAAAACCTACCCTACAGGATCAAGACAAGATATGAATAGAATATAGATGCTGAAAATAAAATTAGCATGCATCGATCTAACCGATGCACGCTATAGACTAATCTACAAACATATATAGGATCGGGTCCCGTACCTCATTGCAAGTTGATGAACACCTTTGCTGATAGTGCATAGTAGATGGTCTGGACATTGTCTCATAGCCACACAAGATGCTTGGCCTCTATAAAAAGTCCACATAAAGTTCCAAAGGATCACCTTCCCTAAAGTGCTAGCTCCATATGAAGGCTATGGATGGCTGATCTGAAGACCTTCCTCAAATTTTCTTGGACCCTCTAAGAAGATGAAGAGATGGAGGATGAGGAGGATTAGGTTGTGGAAGAAAAGAATAACCCAAAATAATTTGTTCTTTATTTTTCTTTCTTACTCTCTTTCTCTCTTCTCCCTTGTGCCAAGAAGCAACTCCCATGCACAAGATCGTTTCATGCCAATTCCCTCTATTATTTTCCATGATCTTTTTCTGATTTTTCATGTTAGAAAGCTCCTCTTCATTGTCACACAAGCATAGCAAATTGGATTTAAATTGGCATGGAGAATAGATTTGGATAGTACTAGATAAGGGATAGAGTTTTTGATGGGGGACGAAAATAAAATGATGAATGAAGAGTTTTAGCAAGCTAACCAGCAAGCAAACTTAAGCAATTAATTATCAAATAAATGGGCTAAATTAATCCAAAAAAGAATTTTATGAGACTAGTTGATCTAATTTTTTAAGTCCTGCAATATAGATCTAGTTCAAAATAAGGAATAGGATTTTCATAGCAAGGAAACCATCACTACTAGGACAAGTGTTATCCAGGTGGCTACCCAAGAGGGGGGTGAATTGGGATTTTAAAATAATAATAATTATTGCTGCAGATATGTGCTTTTAGAATTTAACTTCTCTTAGTGAAAGTTGCTATGATTATGAATGTAAAGCACAAGCTAAAAGGAAAGAGAAAGGCAGCAATACAAACACCAAAGATTATAGTGGTTCAGAGCAAACCAGTTCCTATGTCCACTATCCAAGATACCACTTGGGATTTCTACTATATTTACACCCGAATACAATAGGATTGTTTTATAGGCTCACAATCCAAACCTACACTAGGTTTTAAATAGTATCACCTAGAACCCAAATCCCTTTGGTTTTAAAATGGGAGCACTAAAGAAACCCAACTCCTTGTTTTATCACAGGATCACCAAGAACCTAACTTAGTTTTACCAGGATCACCAAGAACCCAACACTTGGTTTTTTAATAAAGGCTCACCAAGAACCTATTTGGTTTTTCAACCGTGCTCACTAATAATCCAAGCAGCTCACAAAGAAGTTGAAAGTAAATGCAACAATAAATAACAAACTCTCGTTATTGGATAGTTGCCACTTTAATGTTGATGAAGCCTTCTTTAATTGCTCTTTAATGCACTTGAGAGGCTTCCTTTCTTTCTTCAATGAATGCTTCAATCTTTAGATAGGAGTTGGTGAAGAATGAAGACTGTCTTGAATGCTCACTTGTGCTCACCAAAAACTTTTTTATTCAATTAAGCATCCTCTATTTAATCACTGATTTTGAATCCCTTTAAATGGTCTCTTGTACTTGTTTCAGAAGGATATAGCCATTGTAGTCCATTGGGATTCGAAAACTACCTGTTGGAGGACCTTTTAGCATTCAAAAAAGAATTATGGAACTTGCAGTTATGTATCTGGAGATGACACTCAAGTCAACTCGAATCCTTCGAGTCGGCTCGGATCCTTCGAGTCGTATGGTCGAGTCGCCATTTCTTCAGTAGGGTCAGCTCTTTGTCTTAGGGTACATAAACCTCATTATTAGATTTGCCCTTGATTTTGATGATTAACAAAATGTTGAGTACCTATTTTGTACTAATGTTTCAAATGTAGTTATGAGTTTGAGGATACAGGCACCTCAAATTCTCCAAAGGAAAGTATCTTGAAGTTGGGTGAAACTCATGTTTTAGGAAGTCTTTTCACCATGAAAAAGGGCTAAAAATATTCAATTATTGTTTACATAAGTGCATCTAAAGTTTAAATATATATCCTTATGTTTTCGGGACTTTTGGCACTCATTTTTGGCAATTTCAGACTCAAGTGTCGACTCAAGCAGTTCCAAGTGTCGACACTTCAGTGAATATTATGCAAGAAAACCTTGACTGGCATGCCAAGTATCGACACCTGAATTCCAAGAGTCGACACCTGAGACACAAGTGTCGACTCAAGGCCTGAGACTTTTTGAAAATTTAGAACATGCCATTCCAATGGTTTTTGGGTCAAGTGTCGACACCTGTGCTCCAAGTGTCGATACCTGAAATTCAAGTGTCGACACCTGCAAGACCAAGTGTCGACACTTGAGTTCCAAGTGTCGACACTTAAGAGCTAAGTGTTAACTCACGAGTTCTGACAGCTCTAACGGATCTATTTTTTTGAGTTACAGACTTATCTTTTCAAGCTCCTAATGGCTAGTTTTGATTCTCCAATGGTCTCAAACCATTTTTAGAAGTTTTTAAAGTATTTAAGCTTCACCAAACTCATTCATGAAGTATTGAACTTCATTGAATACTCAAAAGTCAATATTTCCTCAAGAACTTCACTTCAAAAGCCATAAAAGGAGAGATTTCCTAAAAAAGCTTACAAGCCTATCCTTTCATCCTTCTAAAAAGAGAGCTTGAAGAAGATTCCAAAGAGAAGACAAGACAAGCATCTACTAGAGCCTTAAAGCTTCACATTCTACTCTTTGAAGAGAATTTGTTGTGTTTTATTTATTGTATCTCTGAAATTCTTTTTGTTTGACCTAGCTTTTAAGGGTTTCTTGAAAGTAGGTTGTTGTGGTTGTTGGTGAGCCAAAGGGACAAAACCAACAAGGGTTAACTTGTGAGCCCGAAGACAAAACAAGATAAAGGTTGTTGCTGAGCCTAGGTGACAAAACCAACTTAGGTTTTGACTTGTGAGCCTTGTAAAACAAGTCGGCTGTAATCTTGGAGAGATTATAGTGGAATTCCCAAGGGTGGCTTAGGGAGTGGATGTAGGTGCTTGATTTGCACTGAATCATTATAAAACTTGTATTTGTGTGTGATTGCTCTTCTTGTTTATCGCTCTTAGCATTTAATCTTCTATTTCCACTGCATATCATTATGTTATTCACATTGCTCACAAACACATCAAAGGTTGGTACATAATTGTTTTAATTATTAAAAGACCAAATTCACCCCTCTCTTGGGCTCCATTTCTAGGCAACAAGTGGTATCAGAGCCCGGAACCCAAAATTGTTGTATCTAAACCTTGTGTTTTGCAAAGAATCCAACAGTTTTGAGTTAAAAGATCATGGCAACCCTTGTAGGTATTAGTGTTAGACCATCATTTTTTAATGGTATAAATTACACATTTTGGAAAACTTTCATGCTCAACTATATTCAATCTATTAGTTATCATCTTTGAAAAATTATAGTTAGTGGACCTCATATTCCTTCCATTTGGGTTAATGGCATTTCCATTCCAAAGCTCGAAGAGGATTGGAATGAATATGATATTAAGCAATCTGAATTTAATGCTAAAGCAATGAACTTGGTTTATTGTGCATTGGAGTTTAATGAATTTAATAAATCTCCACATGCACATCGGCGAAGAAAATATGGGACACACTTGAGATTACTCATGAGGGTACTCTTCAAGTGAAGAATACTAAATTAATTTGCTTGTATATTTTTTTGAAATCTTTGAAATGATGCATTATGAATCTATATCTGATATGTATACTAGATTTATGACTATTATTAATGAATTAAAAAGTCTTGGCAAAGTCTATACTAATGCTAATTTGGTTAATAAAACTCTTAGATCTTTGCCAATATCATGGGATCCAAAGGTGATGAGGATCCAAGAAGCTTAAGATGTAGAAACCTTACCTTTGGAGGAGCTTATTTGTTCACTCATGATCCATGAGTTGAATTTATAGCAAAAGGAAGTAGTTGCTGATCACGAGAAGAAGAAGATAATAGCCTTCAAGGCCAAAAAAAATTTAAGGCAATGATGATAACTTGGAGTGATAGCAAAGATTCAAGTTCGGATGATGAACAAGAAGTTGCCCATCTTTGCTTCATGGCAAATGAGGAAGAGGTATGTTCTGAAAATGATTATGATTTTATCTTTGATGAATTACATGATGCATTTAATAATCTTGTGCATGAATACAAATTGCTAAAAATTGAGCCCAAGAAATTAAAAAGGCATGTTAACTCTTTTTCTCTTAAGAATACCAATCTTGCCAATGAAAATCATGATTTAAATGTAAAGATTGATATTTTAGAAATTGATAAGAATAATCTTTCTAAAAAAAAAATTAGAAAAAGATAATTTTGATTTGAAAGAATTATGCAATATGTGTTCAAATGAAAAAAAATTTTTATTAAATAAAATAGAATTTTTAAAAAGATCCAAGATTTTTGTATCAAATGATAAGGTTTTAAAGAAAAACAAAAATCTTCAGTTAAAGAACAAGAATTTTCTTTTTACTACTTCTTCCAATATTGCATGCTTTAATTTTGAAAATCTTGGATTTAATGCATATCCTTATAGATTAAGAAAAGTTTAAATTCCAAAAGGAACCATATTTACTAACCCTAAAGGATCCAAGAAAGTTTGGGTACAAAATTATCCACTTAGTATATTTTGCAGGAATATCTTGCAGCCCAACATAAAGAAAGAAAGTTTTTGAAAAGTGGGCATACAAGATAATTTAAAGAAGTGGACCTACTACATTTTGGACTAAATGGTAAAGGAAGGATTATATATATTGGTAAATTCTAAATATTTCCTTCCATAATTGAAAATGTAGTTGAATAATTATTATAAATGTTGCATCAATTATTTTAAAAAATTATTTTTAAATGATTAAATTAGAATCAAGTTTAGACTTGTAGTCATTTGTTGTGATCATGAACCTTTTTTTATGTTGATGGACTTCATGCTCTCACGATTAAACTTGTGATTATTAGACTTTTACTTGGTTTTGATTAATATAGTTTTAAACTGTTTCAAGTGAAATGTTATGATCTATGTGTTTTCATTTTTTTGGCATCTATGCTTAAGTCAGAAATGATTTGGAATAAGTATAGAATTGGTAGTTAAGGGTTACATTTAAAAAGAAGGTATGCATATTGATAAACCCTTGATCTAGTATTTAGACTTGCTATTAAATTACTTCTAGCATTTGTATGGATATCAAATCATTTCAAATGGATTGTAAATCATGCTAAAAAGTTTTTGAATGATCAATCCTTTGTATTTTGAAAATCTTGAATATCTTGAAAATTTCAAATCTTGATGCTTGTGCTTTCATGTTTTGTTTGTCAATAAATATATTTTTAAGGAAGAATAATATTTAGGGGGAGCCTCCAAAGATTTGTTGTCATTATATACATATGATGCTTTGAATATTTTTCTTTGATATCATGCTTTACTTATATTGCTCTGATACTCCTTCTTGTTTTCAAATCTAATCCTTTGAGGAGAGTTATATTTAATTAGTATTAAGATTTATTTCATTAAAAATCTTAAAGAAGAAGAGCTCTTAGTAACTGCTTCGGATTGGGTTTGTCACCATGGCCGTCTGGTCATAGGAGCTAAGTAGGGTTTAAAGACCCACTGTTCCTATTCACTGGGATCTCTTATGACGTGTTAGGGTGCCGCTATGGCCTTATCCCATGAATAATTAAGGTGAATGGATAATATACATATTAGAGCTAATATATATTGAATTATTTTTAGCATATGCTTATCATTTTGTGGTATCATGTTCAATTAGTATCATATTTCAAGTGTTATCATATTTTAAGTGCTATATCATGTTTAATTGAATTCATGTATTGATTTTGTTGATCTACTTGCTATTCTTTCCACCTTCATTCTCATTTTGTATTGCCTTTCATCCTTTTTCATGATATCAAAAAGGGGGAGAAAAATATTAAGTATGAAAAGGAAAAATATATGATAAACATGAAAAATTATATGAAAAATGAAAGAAAGTGCAAAAAGGAAAGATGAAAGCAAAATATTATAATCTTAAGGGAAGAATTAGTAAGGAGGAGAAAATCTGAAAATTTTGCATACTTTGAAAAATGTTTTGGATCATATTTTGAGAGGGAGCTTGATTCTTAATGATTTTTGAGCTTACATGTTTATCTTGTTGTTAATCTTTTTAAGCTTATCCGATTAATATACTTAAAGGTTTTGTCATCATCATAAAGGGGGAGATTGTTAACTCTGGTCTTGATTTTGATGATTGACAAAATATGTAAGTATATATGAGTATTAATTATATTTTAAGTATGTTTATCAGATCTTAGTACTCATCCATGTTGAATGAAGAAATGCTTGTGTTTCAGTTAAAAAAGTCCTCAAATTAATGAAAAATCAAGTATATGGACTTTGGAATTGATATGGAAAACTTGAAGAGGCTAAAAATCAATTTTGGAGAAGTTTCAGCAAGTTTCAGCAAAATACAGAACTATGAATAGTGCCAAGTGTCGACTCACTATACAAGTTCAACTCATGAATAGTGCCAAGCGTCGACTCACTGTACAAGTATCGACTCAAGGCCTGAGAATAAGAAAAACACAGAATTGTGAATAGTACCAAGTGTCGACTCACTGTATAAGTGTCGACACTTGCTGTAATAGCTAGTTTTCTAAAAGCTACAGAACTTCTCCAACTTGCTTTAAACGGCTAGTTTTTCATCTCCAACGGTCATAAATGGTCATCTATGATTTGGAGAGCTATATAAACATCAAAAATCAAATGGGAAAGCAATCCTTTGGTGAGATTATTGAATATCCTTTAAGGATTCAAGAGTTGAGTGGTTCAAGACTTCAAGATTCCAAGTTTCAAAGAGAGCATCCAAGTTCACATCATCAAGCTGCAATCAAAGGCTTCAACAACTTGAAGACAAGATCTTCACCAACATTCAAAAAGCTTCAAAGAGATATTTGCTTTATTTTAGAAAGCTTTATTTGTATTCTTTCATATTGTTCTTATATTGTTTACTTGAGGTTTTTGGTGAGCCTTGGAAAATCAAAGAGATTTTAGGTAAGTCTTAAGAAACCAATTAGGTTCTTGGTTAGCCCACAAAACCAAGGAAGGTTGTTGGTGATTCAAAGGTATAAAGCCAACTAGGGTTTAACCTGTAAGCCCGAAGACAAAACAAGTTGTAAAAGTTGTTGGTGAGCCTAGGTGACAAAACCAACTTGGGTTTTGATTAGTGAGCCCGAAAAACTAATCGACTGTAATCTTGGTGATTATAATAAAATTTTCAAGGAGATCTTGGGGAGTGGATGTAGGTGCCTTGGAGTACACCGAACCACTATATATCTTTGTGTTTGGTGATTGTTTTCTTTGTGCAATTACTTTGTTAATTCTGCTACATATTATTTTGAAGCACACAAATACTTTGCCAAAATACAAGCATTTGAATTGAATTGGCACATACTTATTTAGTTTATTACAAATAGTTGGAAAGTTTTATAAAACCCAATTCACCCCCCTTTTAGATTGCATCATCACTCGATCTCCACTGCTCCAGTTTTCATCACACCTGCTGAGGCTCTTCCACCCCCTTCTACATGCTCATCTAGGGTTGTACCCCGCATAGGACCTTCCACTAGGACTAGGAGCCATAGTATCATGAAGACTCCTAGAGCTCTAGCTCATAGGTCCAGGATTACCGGTCCCATATCATTTAAGATTCCATCTGATGAGGATTAGCCTCATAGATGTCTATTCTGTTGTTGTTATTGTCATTTATCTTATGTTTTATGCTTATGTATTCCATCTTATGTTGTATGTTTCAGTGTATGCTGATTATTTCAGAAAATTTTGTATTGAAAACACTCTTTTATATCTATATATTCCACTTTCTTACTTGCTAGCATTGATTGAGTTTATAATGTTTAAATTTTGCTCTGACAGTATTGACTCTGATACCCTACTCTTTGGCTCTGATACTTGTTAATTTTTTGAAAAACTAATCTTGTATCATGGCCCTTCTTTGTCTAAAAGCATTTATTGAGGGGGAGTTTATCCCCTTTATTGTTTAATGATTGACAAAAAGGGGGAGTAGGATATAATTTTCAAATTTTATATTTTATCTTCGATAAAAAAATTGCTCTAATACAAAATGAGCTCTGATACAAAATGTTTCATATCTTAATTACGAAATGCAAGAAATGCTTTGAAATGCTCTGATATAAAATGTTTCACTGAGGGGGAGAGTAAATATAATTTCCATACTTAAATTATACCTCTCTTCTATTAAGATTGTGTTGTATGAGCTTTAAGTTCATGTTTATGAAGCATCATATCTAAAAATTAAATTTGAATGCTTATATACTCAAGGTTTTGTCATCATCAAAAAGGGGGAGATTGTTGGGTTTGCCCTTGATTTTGATGATTAACAAAATGTTGAGTACCTATTTTGTACTGATGTTTCAAATGTAGTTATGAGTTTCAGGAAACAGGCACCTCAAATTCTCCAAAGGAAAGTATCTTGAAGCTAGGCGAAACTCATGTTTTATAGGAAGTCTTCTCACCATGAAAAAGGGCTAAAAAATGTTCAATTATTGCTTACATAAGTGCATCTGAAGTTTAAATATATATCCTTATATTTTTGGCACTCATTTTTGGCAATTTTAGACTCAAGTGTTGACTCAAGCAGTTCCAAGTATTAACACTTCAATGAATGGCACACAAAAAACCCTGACTGGCATGCCAAGCATCGACACCTAGAATCCAAGTGTCAACTTAAGGCCTGAGACTTTTTGAAAATCCAGAACATGCCGTTCCAAGGGTTTTTGGGTCAAGTGTCGACACCTGTGCTCCAAGTGTCGACCCCTGAAATTCAAGTGTCGATACCTGCAGGACCAAGTGTCAACACCTGAGTCCCAAGTGTTGACACCTGAGTCCCAAGTGTCGACTCACGGGTTCTGACAGCTCAACGAATCTATTTTTCTGAGTTGTAGATTTATCTTTTCAAGCTCTCAACAGCTAGTTTTGATCCTCTAATGGTCTCAAAACATTTTTTAAAAGTTTTTGAAGTATTTAAGCTTCACCAAACTCATTCATGAAGTATTAAACTCCATTAAACACTCAAAAGTCAATATTCCCTAAAGAACTTCACTTCAAAAGTCATAAAAGGAGAGATTCCCTGAAAAAGCTTACAAGCCTATCCTTTCATCCTTCCAAAAAGAGAGCTTGAAGAAGATTCCAAAGAGAAGACAAGACAAGCATCTACTAGAGCCTCAAAGCTTCACATTCTACTCTTTGAAGAGAGTTTGTGGAGGCTTAGGTGTCATAAGTTGTGGCATCCCACATGTCAAATATTATTGGGATAGTGGAAGGAATCTTTATGTTTTCCATAAAACTCTTGATGTAGTGTAATTCCTTCTCTCCCAAGGTTGTTTGATGAGTTGTTCCCCCATGTGCTTCAAATCTCGGCATGAATTGGGCTTGGGCTTGATCTTGAAGAGGCTTGAATGGTTGGCTTATGAGAGAAATCATGCTTCAAGAAAATTTGGCTTATGAACATGCTTCAAGAAAATTTGTAACTTGTTTCAAAAACTTTATGACTATAGCTGCAAAAATAAAGTTAATCAAAGTATATATTCTTATTATGGGTGTCCCTATCAGTTCTCCTGGGGTAGAAAGTGCTCGACTCCATCGAGTAGGAATTCATCTGGCTTTGGTAGTACTCTAGGAGGTCAAGATCGATTTTTTGTAAGTCATCTCGAGTGATCCATGAGTCTTTAGAGTCAGGATGTCCTTGCCAATGAACCAAGTAGCGCTGATAGTCTTTGTTTCGAGTAATGATAATCTTATCATCTAAGATTCGCTCAATCCTATCTTGCTACTTTGGTAATATGGCTGGTGGATACTCAAGGGTTGGTTCACTCTTAAAGGTGGAATCAGGCCTGAATTGCTTACTAGATATCATTGTTGGTTCCTTATACTTTACTAGATCTGAAATGTTGAAAGTGGAACTGATACCAAAGTCGGATGCTATATCTAGCACATATTAGGTCCAATTTTTTTACTATTTTGAAAAGGACCTACACCATGGGCATGTAATTGTTTTGAGCCTAATCAAGACATAGTCTCCTTCCTGAAATTTTTTAGCTTTTTTTTTTATAAAATTTAGCCATATGCTTGTTAATTTCATTGCTTAAAACTTTTCTTATTAATCACGCTATGTATATAACTCTCGTAATTATGGATACTTATGTATGGGACACCAAATGACAAGAGACAAATACAAATGATACTAAATGGTAAAAGACAAACAAAAACAAAACAAGCTCAAATGGACTTTATTATCTATGGACTAAACTTTATTGTTAAGCTAGGAAACAAGGTTCCTAATTTCTAATATTTCCTAAATGGCTTTGAAGACTCTGGCACAAAACTTCAGGTAGGTGGTAGTGAATCTTAATTTGGCTCCCAGAGTCTTAATAAATTAATTGTTGAAAGATATATTTTCAGAAGTCGGCTTTGACTCAAAGGAAAGATAAACTAATGTTGAAAGAAACTAAGAAATGACAGAAAGCACAATTAAAAGGATTGGATTATCAGAGTAACTCAGAAGTAGGATTGCTGGGGATTGAGAAACCCCCAGATCTAGGGTTCGCTCTGAGTTTCAACGAAACAGACAAAGTGAAAAGGGAAGGTTCTTGTTACCTAGCAGTGATATCTCTCCATTTGGTGGAAAAAGACTCTCTCGAGTAGATTATTGGATGCCGGGAGTCAAGGTATCTTTGCAATGGATCCTTCGATAATGGTCCTTGGCAAAGTTGGCCTCTTCTTGAACCCTGGATCCTAGAGAGAAGAAGAATAAGGTTAGGAACAAGAGACTCAGGAAAGAGAGTTACCAGAGTAGAAGAAAGGATGGGATCTGAAGGTCTTCAGCTGATCGGGAACTCCTAGGCTGCGGATTTGGGACTTCTTCTCCTGGATCTGCTGGATGGACTCTGAAGCAGTGGTAGCTGACTTGAAGATGGCTGGACTGGGGTCCTGGTGGTCGGCCACCCTTTGGAAGAAGAACCTTGGAGATGGTGTAGAGGCTAGGGTTTGGTGGTGCTGGAGTAGAGATGGGAGGACTAAGCTAGGGTTTTGGGGTTGGAGATCTCACACCTCCTCAAGGTTCCTAGGGAACCCGAATTTACTCCCTCACAGAGCTCAACACTCAGAATAAGTGCGGAAGAACAAGACTTTGCTAAAAAACAAGGGATTTCATTCATAAGATTTCATAAGATAAGTTCAAGTTACAAAAGGGGTATAATATATAGACCTATAAGAAAAATCAAAACCATACAAGTTCCCATGTGGGACTAATAGGACTAATCTACACTTTAGGCATCAAATTCTCTTCCCTTGGCCAACCAAGACTCCTTCCATGAGTGAGCGGCCCAGAAACTCCAAGAAAACTTGAAAATCAGCTCTAAATGGCAGGTTATGGGGTGTCTCCTAGTATCTCTCCATGAATCAAGGATTTTTCCTTCATGGTTTGGCTCTTTTGGACACCTCCTAGTCTTGCTCTACAAGTTTAGGCTTCTTCTTTTCATGGCTTTGGCACTTTAGGAAACTTTTGGGTGCCTCCTTGATTTTCTCCCCAAGACATGCTCTCTTCCCTTTTATAACTTGGATTTTTATGGAACATTGTGGGGCACCTCCTTGATCCTCTCTTCAAGAAAAATTCTTGCTATCCTGGCTTGGGTTTATCTGGAAAGAAGTTGGCTCCTCCTTGGATTGAGGTATCTTGATGGATTTCTCCCCCAAGGAGTGCAAGAAAAAGGGGAACTTCTTATGGTGTGGGGACCAAAGACACTGGATGGAGATGTGGCAGGGAGTGTGGCACCCACTTGTAGCTGGACCATGGAAGAAAAAAATGTGGCACCCTATGGAAAAGGGAATGGCGCCAACCTAGACCTGGACTTGGACTGAGTCAACATGACTCAAAAAAAATTGAAATGACAAAATTACAGACTCAAAATTGGGTTGATCAGGTCAATCCTTATTACAAACCCTAATTTTCTCGGGCAAGGTCAATCAGAGATCCAGATGAAACCCTGGAGTCTTCTTCTAATTCTGGTGCCCGCACCAGTTCAAATCTAAATTAAATCAAGATCAAAATTTCTTAGCAATTAGGTCATGAATAATCTAATAGGGTGAATTCTAATTGAAACAAATTCAATTAGACTTGAGCAAATTCTCTTTGATCAATCAAATTTAGCCAATTAGCAATCCAATTACTAATAAATCTTCCTAAAACCAATTAATAATTAATTAATTATTTATTTAAAATATTTGTATAAGATAAATTGTTAATCATATTTATAATTTTGTCATTGAATGATTCTCAATTATCGATCAGCCATCACGATCAATCAGAAATTTTTATTGTGTATGACCTTGTAGGTTTGAACCCTAAATCGATAGCTTAAAAACTATTTTTTAAACTAATCAATGCAATAATATACTAATGGTGCCTGATATCCGAATGGTCGAATGATGACAAAGCAACATTCAAGAACCCAGGCTATGATTACCATATAATTCATCCCTTTGATCTAATACACAAGATAAATCCAAAATCAACTACCAACTCTGAATAGTGCATCCAAATGTGTCTCAACCTACTAAATCCTGTGACTCCTCACCAGGATTACCTAGACCTAGGTTTTGCTAAATTGGAACATTGTCGAGCATTTACTCTAGCAACTTGGAGTGGTTAATCCCTTGACTCAACACTGATTTAATAAGTACTTGATTGCACTTAGAAATCTTCCATCACTGGATTGAAATCTAGGTAGTCCAGCGCTAAAGTACAGTGAGTTGCTTGCCAAGTCAACCATGATAGTCTCAAGTCAGAGGGACACTTATACCCTTACCCTTTCTACGAGATATTCTTAATAGCAGTCTTCCATAAAACTGGTCACTATTCAGTGAGATATACTCCTACATTCACCTGCATGCTATGCCAATATCTTCACACTCCTTGGTTAAGAGGACAACTAACCCATATAGCACATAACAACCTATTATCGATAAACGTTGTCATCCTAGGTAACAATATATCATTTGGTCATGAAACTATTTAAAAACCACTTAATAAATCTTTCTTTATCGAATCAACATAGTTCTAAGGACTTCAATACATTAGAGCTCACAAGTAGATGACAAATAGTATTGAGCTACCAAAAATAATATTTATTTTATTTATAATTTAATTTATTTATAAAATAGCTCAACCGTATACAATCCAGATGATTGGCTTTATGATACTTTTTTCAATAGCAACACTATCAAATATGCTATAAAGTATTAGATGCACTAAGATAATTCTATATCAATCCCTATAGTAGGCCTTGTGTTACATAAAAACCTACTTTAATTTTTAACATAGTTTTGACATAGTATGAAGGAAGGCATTAGTAGTGTACTGATCATTAAGCATTTCTAATTTAAGATTTAAATAAATCAAATTGGCTAGGTAAGTGAGAGAGAGGTGGGAGGCCCCCTGTGCTTGCTTTAGATACCAAAAGATTAGCTAAGTAAGCAATGGATTCAATTAAAAATAATGTTCTTTTTACCTCTCCGAAACCACTTGCCTAAATACCAATTGGTCACTCATATCCTAAATGGATTTTTATTTTGATTTTTAATACTATGACTAAATATAATTTTTAAGAGGGCTTTCATGGTCTCATGCACATCCTAATACAACATTCTAGTATTTAAGCATATACTAACACAACATAATGTGCTTCAGTGTGATGCAGTTATATCATCATTCTAGGATAACTTTATAATGTAGTATTGAAAAATGTGTTCTAATGCCAATCATTTAATTTATAGATGGTTGATTTTGTATTTGAATTATTATCAATAAAAGTTATTTTGGTAGTTCATCATATTGCATCTTCATGTAATGAACTCTTTTATGATGAAGTCCTTAGAATTGCATTATTATACGATAAAGAGAGGATTTATCATGTGGTTCTTAAACATGTTTATAACCAAATAATATATTTTATAGGATAATAATGTATCAAGTGTAGGTTATTTTATGTCATATGGGTTGGTTATTCTTTTAACAAAGAAGTGTAGAGACACTGGTATAGCATATAGGTGAAGCAATATACATTTCATTAAATGTGACCCACTTGTGGATTACTCTTCTACTAAGTGTTGCTCATGAAGGGATATAAATATAAGTATCCCTTAGACCTAAGATCACCATGGTGACTTGCAAGCAACTTATTGTACTTTGGTACCAGACCATCTAGATTTCTAATCCAGTGATGTAAGGTTTTTGGATGCAGTCAAGTACTTGTGGAGTTAGTGTATTTGTCAAGATGGGATTGACCCCTTCAAATATTGGAGTGAATGTCTCATTATATTTTAATTTAGTAAAATCTTGGCCAGGATAGTTTTTATAAGGAGTCACAAGACTTGTAAGATTGAGGACACATTATGGATGAGCTATTTAAGGGTTGGCAGTTAAATCCTGAAGTCTTCTTGAGAATTGAAGGCCAAAGGGATGAATTATATAGTAACCATATGCCAAAGGTTCCTAATTGTTGCTCTACGACTTTTGACCTATTCGAAAATCGGGTGCCATTGCTAGATGGTGACTTTGATTGGTACTGGAAGTGTCCCTATGCTATCGATTTAGTGTTCGAACCTAGGGGATCACGTGCAATAAGAATTTCTTCCTGATCAGATGGCTAGCCAATGATTGTGAATCATTTCAAAATTTAATTATCAATATGATTGATACTTAATCATGAGTGTTGGTGAGCTGATACTTAGAATTTTTTTCAAGTATTGACTAATCAGTGTTACAAATGTTGTGATAGGTTTATTCATTATGGGTTAGTGAATTATGAGAGTATTAATTAGCAATTAGATTGCTGGTGAGCTCAATTTGATTGAGCTATAAATTTTGGATCAACCAAATGTGATTTGGTTTGAACTCGAGTTGACTCTAATTGATGCAGGACTAATATGCATGCAATTCTTTTATATATGGGGTTAGGTGATTAATTTCCAATTTTTAGATCAAAATTAGTTGTAGAAAATTTTGTATGAATTTTTGAAGCCACGCATGCAGATTAGGATCTAGAAAAGTACTAAAGAAGGATCGCCGGGGCTGAGAAGCCTCGGTTAAGGCAAGTTCTCCTATAATATAATTACCGGAGGTAGAGGGGGTGTACCTGACAATGTCTGAAGCACCCAGTGAAGATCGCAACAAAGGGATCTCTTGTACCTCGATGGATGCGGCCTGGAAAATCGAGCTAATGACCTGCGGATACCCGGCTTTCTGCTTGGTGGTCCGATTGAGGCTTGGCTGGAGTCGTTGGATTCGTAGGAACTCGGGGACCTGCAAACGACCTATCAGGGGTTAGAAAACTCAAAGGAGATCAAGAAAATAGAGGAAAACAGCAAAGGGAAGAAAGTTTTGGAGGGGGCTGGAAGGATGGTTGGCGACAGGAAGATGGTTGCAAACAATGGGAAGAAGAACTCTCAAACCCCTTTATAAACACAGCAGGGTAATCACACAAAGCAATTGAAGAACTCAAGGTTTATTTCATATATCAAAATCTCCCTTCATACAAGAGGCTAGGGTCCTTTAAATAGACCCTTAACCTTGGGCTCCAAGTAAGGGCACATTAGTCTTTACATAAGAATCCTTTTCCCTCTCAAACCCTAGCTAGAAAATAAGGAAATATTAGGTAGAAAAATCCCTAAAAACTCTCTTGACTTGGGAAA
Source organism: Areca catechu (assembly GCA_021397845.1). Classification (NCBI taxonomy): domain Eukaryota; kingdom Viridiplantae; phylum Streptophyta; class Magnoliopsida; order Arecales; family Arecaceae; genus Areca; species Areca catechu. Next base: position 127,159,499 of record CM038052.1, on the reverse strand, counting down.
CACTCCAAGGACACCTAGGGGGGCGTGTTGGGCTTCTAGGAACAGCAAGAGGCCGGTCCAAAGGGGCTCGGGTGCATGGGTTTGGGCCTCTAGAAGCTGGGGTGGCCTGGTAGCCATGTAGCAGGAATATTCCCTGGTATCTTGCTTCTTTAGGGCTTGGGCTTGGCACCTAGGCTTGATTTCTTTGGGCTAGGATGCAGATGGACCTCTAGAATCATGGATTCTCTGGTCTATGAATATACTTTGGCATCTGGAAGGAAATCTGGGCATCTGGAGGGCATCTGCAAGGAATCAGGATTTTCTGAATTTTCCTCCTGGGATCTTCAAATCTTCAAGCTGGGTTGGACTTGGGCTATACTTCCATGTCTTCAATCAAGTTGGACTTGGTCTTCACTTGTATGATATAGTCTTGAGTCTTCAGTATGCTTGGACAGGACTCAAAAAAATAAAATTAGCTCAACATGAGCTGACTAATACTGAACTGAAGTAGCTCAACATGAGTTGACTAATCACAGGATTTAAATAAAATAGCTAAGCTTTATTACAGTGGACTTGAATGTCAATTAAGTGATCCACAGAGGGTTGAGAAGCCTCTGCCTTATTCTGGTGCCTTTGGTGTCCGCACCACTAATTGGATTAAACTATACCCAAGTATTATTTGAATTTGAATTATGAATTTAAATTTAAATTGGTTTTGGAATTTAAACTCAATTTTGAATTTTGAACTCAACTTTGAATTTGAATATAAACTTGAATTTTGAATTCAAGTTATTGGTGAAAGAATAGTTTCCTAAAAGCAAATCATATTTCTTATGAAATAGGAATTTATCTATAAAATTCTCCTGACTTAAGTATGATATTAATAAAAGGTATTTTATTTTATCATATGCTATGTCTTACACTTTGTTGTTTTGAGATTATGATGAATCCCATAAATAAGGATAATGATTTTAGGATTACGATGGAGATCGTAATAGTGAGACTTAAGATCTAATAAATATTAATTTAAAATATTTTCAGTCATAGGATCATAGAGTCGGGGATCGATATTTTCAGAGAGACTGGCACATCCTGTATATGCTTGATGGTGAGAGTGGTTAGTCTCACAACTACTTGTGTAGGGACACTAATACAAGGATGTGGGTGCTTATTAGGGTATGAGTCTACTGAACTGATCCATCATGAGAACATCTTTTGGAAGTCTATCTTACTTGTTAAAAGATGATTCTCTTAGTGGAAGTTATGTAAGTAATCCTTAGACCTGAGACCACCATGATATCTTATACACAAGGAATCGATCATTCCTAGTAAGGGAAGTATATTTATTCCATATAATCTTATCAAATAATGACTCAAGAAGTCTTTGATCAAAATAGGATAAAATTAATAGGATAAAATTAAAAAAAGGTTTCTAATTTTTCATTGGTCAAGTCTTCATTAGTGATTTGAGATTTGAATGAATAAAGTATCAGGGTTTGATAATTTTTTATACCCATCACTTATTCAGGATAAAGGGAGATCGATGGATTGAATTGCATGATAACTGCCATTAAAAGATATTTTGATAATTTTTATCAAATTTCTTATCTTTTGGATAGGCATGATACATTGCTAGATATCAATCATGTCTTGTAGATTATCATGAATCAAATTGATTGAATTTATGAGTCAATTTGAAAGATGGTTCAAATTGGTAGCTAGAGTTAGCTCGATTTGACCTAATTCGATTAGTTGATTTCTAATTGAACCAAATCGACATGAACCTAGACATATTGCTAGCTAGATGAGGAGCTCAAGGGGTCACACATATTAAGAAATTGATCAAGGAAGTAATTTATATTTTTATTAGGATCATAGGATCCTAATTGGTTAGCTAATTAATATACTAGCATATGTTGGCTAGCCTAAATCCTAACCTAATTAGATTGGACCTAAATGCTTTCTATTTGGGCTAACAATTTGAGTGAGACTTAAATTGGGTTGAGCCTAAAGTGGCACAGCCAAATTGAGATTTATCCTAATTACCAGCCCTTTTTAATTAATTAAATCAAGAGTTTCAAGGGCATGGGACTCCTAGCGTCATATTGGCATGCGTAAAAATAAAGGGATGCAAAAGGACCAAGAGTCATTCTATAAATTAATCACCTTTTATGTGATAAGGCTTATCCCCTATCCTATCCATTGGATGTCCAAATTGACTGGAATTGGTCGGTCAATTGATGTAAGAAGGGCGTGAATAATGAAGGGACAGGATGCGTTATGTATATGGCACATGGATAGAGTCCTTCTACCTATTAATCACTATTTTCTCAGATAAGCTCCTACTTGATATTCCTATTGGGATGTGGGACAATGTCTTAAATCTAAAATTAAGAATTAATTATCAGATTTTCTTGAAGAGTTTTGATAAACAACTCTTGGTGCTAATAATTAGTGAAATGGCATTTCACTTTGCACCTTTCTGCCAAGGGACTCTTTCTGATTAAAGGGACTTATCTGATATGTTAAATATCAAATAAAGGGCTGATGAAAAGGTGTATCAGGCACCTACTCTCTTCATATTTAAAGGCTTTCAGTTGAAGTCAAGGTATCTGAAAGTTATCTTGATAATTCTTTTCCTTCTCTTGTTAGACAAGACTATTATTTTAAGACATGTCTGCAATTTTAAGACAAGGACTTAGAAAGAGAATTTAAAAGGATAATAGGATAGTAAAAGAGTTTTTAGAGAGGTACTAAGCTCTTTTCAGAAGGGAGATGGTCCTAGAAGAGAGAAAAGGCTGTAAAAGAAAGAAAGGCGATCAAAAGGAGTCAAGCAAGCAAGAGGAGTGCTTTCTTGGTTCGGTTCCTGTATGGATCACCTTTGGAGGGCATACACTTGTATGCCTAGTGAAAAGGAAAGGATATTATCATTACAGGTATTTTTCTATTTCTAAAATATTTTATTCTATTAATTGATATAATCAAGGGAGTTCTGAGTTTAGGGTTTTGGTTGACTAGGGTTTCAAGGTTTAAAATTTTGAAATTCGGTCTTCCGTTGTGCTATCGAAACCCAATAGTTAGAACTGTTGACTCCGTTATTAATTTTGATGATAAGCAAAATGGTTAAGTATAAGTTGAGGACTAATGAATTTCTTGAAGTGTATTTTTGTTGAAAAAGGTGCTCACAAATTTGAAGAAGCTTATTTGTTTGAAGAAGCCAAGTTTGAATGGAAAAGATTGCTCAAAGAGGACTTGGAAACTCAAGAAATTGCTTGATTGGATGGTCAAGTTAAAGTGAAAATGTGTTTTAGCTCAAGTTCAGCCTTTTCTGTGAAGTTTTCAAGAGGTGTCGACTCAAAGTGTCGACATATGACACCAAGTATCGACATATGGAAGTGAAGTGTCGACTCAAGTCGGTACTCAATGATGTTTCAAATGGCACGGCTAAAATGTCAACACATGGACCTGAAGTGTCGACTCAAAGTGTTGACACATGGATCAACACATCGCCTGAGATTTTCAAGCCACAGAACTTGTAGAAAATGAAGAACAGCTAAAGTGTCGACACATGGAAGCAAGGTGTTGACTCAAGGTGTCGACTCAACTGAGTAAGTGTCGACACATCTAAAATTTTTAAAGAATCAGATTGGAGATATTTGAATTGCGTGTCGACTCAAGAAGTTCAAGTATCAATAGGAAGTGTCGACTCAAGCCTGAAGTGTCGACACATGAAGTTCTGACAACAGTAATGGCTAGTTTCTCAAGCACAGAACTCGCCTATTTTGCCCTCCAATGACTAGTTTTTCAAGTCTAACAGCTAGAAACGAAATTTGAGATCTTGGAAAAGTATTTATATGCTCCTAATCAAATCAAATTTACAACTATTGAATATTATTGAAGAGAATAAGAAAAGAGCATTGAAGTGAGAGCTTTAACTCCTATTCTTTGAAGACTCAATTACTCTTAAGCAAAAGCAAGCCTCCAAGCATTCAAGATCCTTGAAGAGCATTAAAGATCAACCATTCTTGAGCATTCAAGAGGCTTCAACAAGTTCAAAGCATCTTTACATCGAGCTTCAAAGAGATACCCGCTTTGTTTTAGAAAGCTTACTTTGTTTCATTACTTCTAATCTCTATTTGTTGTAAGGGTTCTTGGTTAGCCTATTGTAAAATTAAGTAAGGTTATTGGTGAGCCTTTGAAAACCAATTAGGTTGGTGGTTAGCCCGTAAAACCACTTAGGTTCTTGGTTATCCCGGATAACCAAGGAAGGTTATTGGTTAGCCTTTGAAAACCAATGAGGTTCTTGGTTAGCCCGTAAAACCAAGTGAGGTTTAGACTTGTTGGCCTTGTGAAAACAAGTTGGGTTTTTGATTAGTGAGCCTACAAAACTAATCAACTGTAATCGGGAGTGATTATAGTGAATTTCCAAGGGGATCTTGGGGAGTGGATGTAGGTGAATTGGATAGCACCGAACCACTATATTTCTTGGTCTTTGTAGTTGATTGATCTCTCTACTTGCTTTAGTTTCATTGCTATTTATTTTCGCTGCACTTTTATTTAAGAGCTTTATATTTGTATTCATAGTACCTTGCATAATTAATTGTTGAATTGGATTGCATTGCATCAAGTAAAGTAATTTCTAATTTTTTTTAGACCCAATTCACCCTTCCTCTTGGGTTACTTACTGGGCAACAAGTGGTATCAGAGCCCTGTTCTCAGTGTATAGGCTTTACCGCCTTAAGTAAAGATCTATGGCAGCCCCAATTGGTACTAGCATAGTTGAGGGTCAAGCCTCAAATAGATCTCCATTTTTCAATGGATCAAATTACACTTATTGAGAAACTAGGATAAAAATTTATATGCATTCTATTGATTTAATTTATGGAAAGTTGTTGATAAGGGTCCTCATATTCCTTCAATAGTGGTTAATAGAGTTTCCATCCCAAAGCTTGAAGAGGATTGGGATGAAAATGACATTGAGCAATCCGAGATCAATGCTAAGGCAATGAATCTCCTCTATTATGCATTAGATCCTAGTGAATTCAATAGGATATCTACATGCATGTCTGCTAAAGAAATATGGGACATACTTGAAGTTATCCATGAGGGTACAGATCAAGTGAAAAATATTAAAGTAAATATGTTAGTGCATACTTATGAGATGTTCCGAATGGAACCTAATGAATTAATCACTGATATGTACACAAGATTCACTAATATTATAAATTGAATGAGAAGTCTTGGAAAGGTTATGTCTAACGCTGATCTTGTGAATAAAACCCTCAAGTCACTTCCAATATCATGGGATCCGAAGGTGACCGCAATCCAAGAAGCCAAGGATGTTAACAAATTACCTCTTGATATTAATAAAAGGTATTTTATTTTATCATATGCTATGTCTTATACTTTGTTGTTTTGAGATTATGATGAATCCCATAAATAAGGATAATGATTTTAGGATTACGATGGAGATCGTAATAGTGAGACTTAAGATCTAATAAATATTAATTTAAAATATTTTCAGTCATAGGATCATAGAGTCGGGGATCGATATTTTCAGAGAGACTGGCACATCCTATATATGCTTGATGGTGAGAGTGGTTAGTCTCACAACTACTTGTGTAGGGACACTAATACAAGGATGTGGGTGCTTATTAGGGTATGAGTTTACTGAACTGATCCATCATGAGAACATCTTTTGGAAGTCTATCTTACTTGTTAAAAGATGATTCTCTTAGTGGAAATTATGTAAGTAATCCTTAGACCTGAGACCACCATGATATCTTATACACAAGGAATCGATCATTCCTAGTAAGGGAAGTATTTATTCCATATAATCTTATCAAATAAAGACTCAAGAAGTCTTTAATCAAAATAGGATAAAATTAATAGGATAAAATTAAAAAAAGGTTTCTAATTTTTCATTGGTCAAGTCTTCATTAGTGATTTGAGATTTGAATGAATAAAGTATCAGGGTTTGATAATTTTTTATACCCATCACTTATTCAGGATAAAGGGAGATCGATGGATTGAATTGCATGATAACTGCCATTAAAAGATATTTTGATAATTTTATCAAATTTATTATCTTTTGGATAGGCATGATACATTGCTAGATATCAATCATGTATTGTAAATTATCATGAATCAAATTGATTGAATTTATGAGTCAATTTGAAAGATGGTTCAAATTGGTAGCTAGAGTTAGCTCGATTTGACCTAATTCGATTAGTTGATTTCTAATCGAACCAAATCAACATGAACCTAGACATATTGCTAGCTAGATGAGGAGCTCAAGGGGTCACACATATTAAGAAATTGATCAAGGAAGTAATTTATATTTTTATTAGGATCATAGGATCCTAATTGGTTAGCTAATTAATATACTAGCATATGTTGGCTAGCCTAAATCCTAACCTAATTAGATTGGACCTAAATGCTTTCTATTTGGGCTAACAATTTGAGTGAGACTTAAATTGGGTTGAGCCTAAAGTGGCACAGCCAAATTGAGATTTATCCTAATTACCAGCCCTTTTTAATTAATTAAATCAAGAGTTTCAAGGGCATGGGACTCCTAGTGTCATATTGGCATGCGTAAAAATAAAGGGATGCAAAAGGACCAAGAGTCATTCTATAAATTAATCACCTTTTATGTGATAAGGCTTATCCCCTATCCTATCCATTGGATGCCCAAATTGACTGGAATTGGTCGGTCAATTGATGTAAGAAGGGCGTGAATAATGAAGGGACAGGATGCGTTATGTATATGGCACATGGATAGAGTCCTTCTACCTATTAATCACTATTTTCTCAGATAAGCTCCTACTTGATATTCCTATTGGGATGTGGGACCATGTCTTAAATCTAAAATTAAGAATTAATTATCAGATTTTCTTGAAGAGTTTTGATAAACAACTCTTGGTGCTAATAATTAGTGAAATGGCATTTCACTTTGCACCTTTCTGCCAAGGGACTCTTTCTGATTAAAGGGACTTATCTGATATGTTAAATATCAAATAAAGGGCTGATGAAAAGGTGTATCAGGCACCTACTCTCTTCATATTTAAAGGCTTTCAGTTGAAGTCAAGGTATCTGAAAGTTATCTTGATAATTCTCTTCCTTCTCTTGTTTGACAAGACTATTATTTTAAGACAAGTCTGCAATTTTAAGATAAGGACTTAGAAAGAGAATTTAAAAGGATAATAGGATAGTAAAAGAGTTTTTAGAGAGGTACTAAGCTCTTTTCAGAAGGGAGATGGTCCTAGAAGAGAGAAAAGGCTGTAAAAGAAAGAAAGGCGATCAAAGGAGTCAAGCAAGCAAGAGGAGTGCTTTCTTGGTTCGGTTCCTGTATGGATCACCTTTGGAGGGCATACACTTGTATGCCTAGTGAAAAGAAAAGGATATTATCATTACAGGTATTTTTCTATTTCTAAAATATTTTATTCTATTAATTGATATAATCAAGGGAGTTCTGAGTTTAGGGTTTTGGTTGACTAGGGTTTCAAGGTTTAAAATTTTGAAATTCGGTCTTCCGTTGTGCTATCGAAACCCAATAGTTAGAACTGTTGACTCCGTTATTAATTTTGATGATAAGCAAAATGGTTAAGTATAAGTTGAGGACTAATGAATTTCTTGAAGTGTATTTTTGTTGAAAAAGGTGCTCACAAATTTGAAGAAGCTTATTTGTTTGAAGAAGCCAAGTTTGAATGGAAAAGATTGCTCAAAGAGGACTTGGAAACTCAAGAAATTGCTTGATTGGATGGTCAAGTTAAAGTGAAAATGTGTTTTAGCTCAAGTTCAGCCTTTTCTGTGAAGTTTTCAAGAGGTGTCGACTCAAAGTGTCGACATATGACACCAAGTATCGATATATGGAAGTGAAGTGTCGACTCAAGTCGGTACTCAATGATGTTTCAAATGGCACGGCTAAAATGTCAACACATGGACCTGAAGTGTCGACTCAAAGTGTTGACACATGGATCAACACATCGCCTAAGATTTTCAAGCCACAGAACTTGCAGAAAATGAAGAACAGCTGAAGTGTCGACACATGGAAGCAAGGTGTTGACTCAAGGTGTCGACTCAACTGAGTAAGTGTCGACACATCTAAAATTTCTAAAGAATCAGATTGGAGATATTTGAATTGCATGTCGACTCAAGAAGTTCAAGTATCAATAGGAAGTGTCGACTCAAGCCTGAAGTGTCGACACATGAAGTTCTGACAACAGTAATGGCTAGTTTCTCAAGCACAGAACTCGCATATTTTGCCCTCCAATGACTAGTTTTTCAAGTCTAACGGCTAGAAACGAAATTTGAGACCTTGGAAATGTATTTATATGCTCCTAATCAAATCAAATTTACAACTATTGAATATTATTGAAGAGAATAAGAAAAGAGCATTGAAGTGAGAGCTTTAACTCCTATTCTTTGAAGACTCAATTACTCTTAAGCAAAAGCAAGCCTCCAAGCATTCAAGATCCTTGAAGAGCATTAAAGATCAACCATTCTTGAGCATTCAAGAGGCTTCAACAAGTTCAAAGCATCTCTATATCGAGCTTCAAAGAGATACCCGCTTTGTTTTAGAAAGCTTACTTTGTTTCATTACTTCTAATCTCTATTTGTTGTAAGGGTTCTTGGTTAGCCTATTGTAAAATTAAGTGAGGTTATTGGTGAGCCTTTGAAAACCAATTAGGTTGGTGGTTAGCCCGTAAAACCACTTAGATTCTTGGTTATCCCGGATAACCAAGGAAGGTTATTGGTTAGCCTTTGAAAACCAATGAGGTTCTTGGTTAGCCCGTAAAACCAAGTGAGGTTTAGACTTGTTGGCCTTGTGAAAACAAGTTGGGTTTTTGATTAGTGAGCCTACAAAACTAATCAACTGTAATCGGGAGTGATTATAGTGAATTTCCAAGGGATCTTGGGGAGTGGATGTAGGTGAATTGGATAGCACCGAACCACTATATTTCTTGGTCTTTGTAGTTGATTGATCTCTCTACTTGCTTTAGTTTCATTGCTATTTATTTTCGCTGCACTTTTATTTAAGAGCTTTATATTTGTATTCATAGTACCTTGCATAATTAATTGTTGAATTGGATTGCATTGCATCAAGTAAAGTAATTTCTAATTTTTTTTTAGACCCAATTCACCCTTCCTCTTGGGTTACTTACTGGGCAACAAGTGGTATCAGAGCCCTGTTCTCAGTGTATAGGCTTTACCGCCTTAAGTAAAGATCTATGGTAGCCCCAATTGGTACTAGCATAGTTGAGGGTCAAGCCTCAAATAGATCTCCATTTTTCAATGGATCAAATTACACTTATTGAGAAACTAGGATAAAAATTTATATGCATTCTATTGATTTAATTTATGGAAAGTTGTTGATAAGGGTCCTCATATTCCTTCAATAGTGGTTAATAAAGTTTCCATCCCAAAGCTTGAAGAGGATTGGGATGAAAATGACATTGAGCAATCCGAGATCAATGCTAAGGCAATGAATCTCCTCTATTATGCATTAGATCCTAGTGAATTCAATAGGATATCTACATGCATGTCTGCTAAAGAAATATGGGACATACTTGAAGTTACCCATGAGGGTACAGATCAAGTGAAAAATATTAAAGTAAATATGTTAGTGCATACTTATGAGATGTTTCGAATGGAACCTAATGAATTAATCACTGATATGTACACAAGATTCACTAATATTATAAATTGAATGAGAAGTCTTAGAAAGGTTATGTCTAACGCTGATCTTGTGAATAAAACCTTCATGTCACTTCCAATATCATGGGATCCGAAGGTAACCGCAATCCAAGAAGCCAAAGATGTTAACAAATTACCTCTTGACTAGCTAGTTGGATTGCTCATGACTTATGAGCTTAATTTGAAACAAAAATCAATGGACATGGACAAGAAGGAGGGGATTGCTTTCAAATCAAACATTCAAGAAGAATCCTCAATAGATGAGTCCGAAGATGAAGAAAAGATGAAGGTGAAGAAGCCCTCTTTGCATGGAAATTCAGAAGATTCATGAAGAGGAGGAAATTTCCTTTCAAAAAGAAACATCAATCAAAAGAAAAGGAAAAAGAGAAAGAGAAAGAAAAAGAAAAGAAAAGGAGAAGGAAATACCCACATGCTACGAATGTAAGAAGCTGGGATACTACAAGTTTGATTGTCCTCTCCTTAAGAAGTCTAAGAAGAAATTAAGGAAGAAAGCAATGATGGCCACCTGGAGTGACAGTGAAGATTCCAGTTCTAAGGAAGAGCAGACCGAAGTTGAAAATCTCTGCTTAATGGCACATCAAGACAATGATGAGGTAAATTCCGATATCGAGATCGATTTTACATTTGATGAACTTAGAAATTCCTTTGATGAACTCATGGATGATTATAAACTCATTTTAAGTGAAAATAAAAAGTTGAAAAAGCATGCAAATAGTTTTTCTTTTGAAAACAATTCTTTACTAAATGAAGTAAGTGATTTAAAATCTAAAGTGGATGTTTTAGAAAAGAAAAATATTGCCTTATCTATAGAAAATGAAGTTTTGAAAAGATCGAAGAATGTTATTTTAAACAACGATCTTTTAAAGAAAAACAAAGATTTAGAACTTGAAAATACTAGGTACAAAATGAACTTGGAAAGATAAAGCCCTTTGTTGAAAATTTACTTATAGTTCAGAAAAATTAAACCTACTCTTAAATAATCAAAGAGTAGTTTTTAATAAAGCAGGTTTAGGTTTTCGACCACAAAAGCAACAAAAGTATTTCAAAAACTTTTTGTATCTGCATCATCTAGCATTACTTGTTTTTCTTGCAAAAAATTAGGTCATAAATTATTTCAATGTAATTTAAGAAAATCAAATCTTTTGGTAAAGTGTGGGTTCCAAAAGAAACCATTTTGAATGCTAATCCTAAAGGACCCAAGTTAGCTTGGGTACCTAAAAACAAAGTTTGATTTTATTGCACGTGTGTCTTGCAACCAAGGAGAACAAAAGACTTTGGTATCTTGATAGTAGTTGCTCAAGGCACATGACTGAAGATGTGAAGCAATTCACTTCTCTTGAAGCATTGAATGGAGGGAGTGTGACCTTCGGTGATAATGGTAAAAGAAAAATCATTGGCATTGGTAAGGTTCACATAACTCCTAATTGTATTAGTAATGTACTTCTAGTCGATGGTTTGAAACATAATCTTTTAAGCATTAGTCAGTTTTGTGATAAAGGTTTTCAAGTAATTTTTAAATCATCATATTGCATGATTGCTAGTCCAGATATAAATGGAGTACAATTCATTGAAAAAAGGCATGGAAATATTTATTTGGTAGACTTAGATGATCTATCCTTGCCTAATGGAGAATGCCTTATTGCAATGAATTCTACTAAGGATGAGACTAGTTGGCTTTGGCATAGAAGAATAGGGCATGCTAGTATGTATCTACATTCAAAATCTTTCAAAAAGAATTTAGTTAGAGATTTACCTGAATTTTGTTTTGAAAAAGATAGAATTTGCCAAGCATGTCAATTTGGTAAGCAAGTTAAAACTTCTTTTAAACCAAAAGATTTTGTAACTACTAGTAGGCCACTTGAACTACTTCATATGGATCTCTTTGGACCAACTAGAACATCAAGTCTAGGAGGCAAGAGATATAGATTAGTCATAGTGGATGATTTTTCGAGATTTACATGGGTTTTCTTTTTAGCACAAAAGGATGAATCATTTTCTACTTTCATAAAGTTTTATCAAAAAGTCTCGAATGAAAAAGGTGTTTCAGTTATTTGCATTCGTAGTGATCATGGAACATAATTTGAAAATTAAGATTTCGAAATTTTTGTAATGAAAAAAATAGGACACAATTTTTCTGCACCTAGAACACCTCAGCAGAATGGGGTAGTAGAAAAGAAAAATCATACTTTAAAAGAATGGCATGCACTATACTTTGTGAAAATGATTTACTAAGATATTTTTGGGCTGAAGCTATTAATACTGCATATTATATTTTAAATCGAGTTTTAATCTACCCTATTTTGAAGAAAACTCTATAAGAACTTTGGAACGAAAGAAAATTGACTCTGAAATATTTTCGATTTTTGGTTGCAAATGTTTTATTTTAAATAATGAAAAAGATACCTTGGAAAGCTTGATGCCAAGTCTTATGAAGGTATCTTTTTAGGATACTTCACATCAAGCAGGGCATACAGAGTTTTCAATAAAAGAACTTTGGTTGTAGAAGAGTCAGTACATATTGTTTTTGAAGAATCTACTAACAAATCCTCCAGAAAAGAGGATACATATGATGAATGTGCAGGTGCTGATAAGCTTCAAAAGTTGACATTGAATGATCAACCTCAGCCATGTGAAGAAATTCAAGACAAGAATGAGAAAGGTGATGACACTCCAAAGCATCAAGATTTACCTAAGGAGTGGAGGTATGCTCATGGACATCCTAAGGAATTAATCCTAGGTGATCCATCTAAAGGGATAAGAACTCGAGCCTCAATTAGAAATGAATGTGATTATATAACTTTTGTATTGCAAGTAAAGCCTAAATGTTATGAAGAAGCTGAAAAAGACCCTAACTGGATTAATGCAATGCAAGAAGAACTAATTCAGTTTGATAGAAATAATGTTTGGACATTAATAGAAAGACCATCTAATGTTTCTATTATTGGCACTAAATGGGTATTTAGGAATAAATTAGATGAAAATGGAATTGTTCTTAGGAATAAAGCTAGGCTAGTTGCTAAAGGCTACAATCAGGAGGAAGGGATTAATTTTGATGAAACTTTTGCTCCTGTTGCTAGACTTGAAGCAATTAGACTTCTATTAGCATTTGTTTGTTTTATGAATTTTAAACTACTTCAAATGGATATTAAGAGTGCTTTCTTAAATGGTTTTATAACTGAAAGGGTTTTTGTTGAACAACCACCTGGATTTGAAAATCATGCACATCCTGATCATGTTTTTAAATTATACAAAGCACTTTATGGATTAAAGCAAGCACCTCGAGCTTGGTATGAAAGACTCAGCAAATTTCTGATTGAAAATGAATTTTCTATAGGCAATATTAATAAAACACTATTTTTGAAAAAGAAAGATAATGATTTATTGTAGTACAAATATATGTTGATTATCATTTTCGGTGCTACTAATGAAATTCTTTGTCAAGAGTTTGCTAAGTTAATGCAGGATGAGTTCAAGATGAGCATGATGGGAGGACTCAATTTCTTTCTCAGACTCCACATCAAGCAAACTACAGATGGTATCTTCATCAACCAAGCTAAGTATACAAGAGAAATTATCAAGAAGTTTGGGATGGAGACTACTAAAGCAATAGGTACGCCTATGAGCCCCTCTTGTAGACTTGATAAAGATGAACATGGTAAATCAGTAGATCAAAATTTATATAGAGGTACGATTGGCTCTTTACTGTATCTAACTGCTAGTAGACCAGATATATTGTTTAGTGTATGCATGTGTGCTAGATATCAGTCTGAACCTAAAGAATCACATCTTTTGACTGTTAAGCACATATTAGATATCTATCTGGTACTATTCATATTGGTTTATGGTATTCTAGAAATTCATCTGTTGAATTAATTTGATATTCTGATACAGATTTTGCTGGTTATAAATTGGATAGAAAGAGTACCAGTGGTACTTGCTAATTTCTTGGAGTTAACTTAATCTCCTAGTTTAGCAAGAAACAAACTTCAGTTGCACTATCCACAGCTGAGGCTGAGTATATTGCAATAGGAAGTTGTTGTGCTCAAATCTTGTGGATTATGCAACAACTTGAAGATTTTGGTATCAAGTTGGCTAGTACACCTATCAAATGTGATAATACCAGTGCTATTTGCTTGGCTAAAAATCCTGTTCAACACTCTAGGAGTAAACACATTGAAATTAGACATCATTTTATTAGAGATCATGTAGAAAATAATGATGTTATGCTTGAATTTATTAGTACTGAGTTTCAATTAGCTGATATTTTGACTAAACCTTTTTGGAAGATCGATTTTGTATGATTGAAGAGAGCTCGGGATCATTAATCCTTTTGATTAAATTTTTCCTATATTTGACTCAAATTAGATCAATTCGACCATAATTATGATCAATCTTACTCAATCATTATCGTTTTTCATTGAATTTAATCATATTTCCAGTAATTTTGATCTGCCCTTGGAACTCTAAATTTTTGGTTTTTAAGTCGATGTGTCGACACATTGATGTGTTGACATCTGAATGTGTCGACACTTGAACGATAGCGGACCGAGAATAAAAGGTTTCCGAATGGTTTTTCTCCCCATTTCTTTCTCTCCTTCGAGCCGACACAAGATTCTAAGGTACTCTCATTGTTTTTCTCACTATTTAGTGCTTTATACCCGTTGTTTCCTTGATTTGGATATCCGGTAGTTTGAATTTCGTTGGATTTCTCCTTGCATTTGGATTCTAAGCCTTAGAAACCCTAGGAAAACCTTGCCCAAATCTTTAATCCAAGCAATGGAACCTTGCAAGCAAGTTGTCCATCGACCTCGTCAGTCAAATCAGGAAGAAGAGCAAAGGACGAAGGCTAGACATGAGGGTAGAGCTCCTCATCCACTCACACGACCACTTTTTGTACCTTCTAGCTGGATGAGTTCGAAGACCATCATTAGAGGATGATGAGTAGACTTTACTTTTGTCGACCAGCATCACTTTAGGATCAGAGAGTAGATTCGACATGCTGGTCTGACTTCATTTTGCTCACTCAGCGAGAGGTATTATCCTGGGCTTATGCGAGAGTTTTATGGATCACTCGCCCGTGGATCTGATGGATGGTTAGCACAGGTGAGAGGCCGGGATATCCCTGTTTTATCAGAGGTTCTGAGCATAGTATGGGATATACCGATGAATGGATCTGTTGTGGACAGCCTGATGGACAGAGTTAGTGGCTTCAGTGCATCTTTGAGTCAGACATACTACCTGAGGGAGCCACCGTACCAGCATTCTGATTATCTGCAGAGATGAGACTGTTGCATTATATTATCGCCCGGATTCTTCTGCCGAAGATTGGATGCTTCGATTACATCACTGAGCAAGCATTGCTAGTGATGGTCTCATTGGTTCAGTGCATGCCCACCTGCCTTCCAGTGCTTATGGTTCACCAGATGATGGAGGTGTCAACTAGCCAGCGACTCTGCCTACCATATAGGATGGGACTGACAGTTTTATTCAGAGAGTATGGCGTTAGCTTTAAGGATGAGCCCTACTGCACACTATTTCATACTGATGTGTATGACATTAGGTCATTACACCGGATGGGCTATCATCTATTCCGAGGCAAGTGGACTTGCACGATATCTGGTCAGGCCGAGGATAGAGCTGATGACGATGATGCAGCAGAGGAGCACATCCTCTTCAGTGAGGCAGGACCTAGCAAGAGTCAGCCTGAGACCACAGCACAGCCAGCCGTTGCATCTCAGTCTGATCCTACTACTTTAGCATAGCCTCAGCCAGCTCAGATGGAGACTCCAGATGTTCCTGATAGCTTATTGGATAGAGTCAGATGCATTGAGATCGATGTTTTTATCATGAGATAGCGTCTTGACTATTTCATAGCTGAGACCAGAGAGAGCCATATTGGACTTAGTGATGGCATCTCAGCTATATTGACTGCACTGTCCAGACCTTCAGCGAGTGCTCTGGTTGCTGATACTGCTCCACCTACCCCTGCACCTGTTGATGATGTTGTTGGAGATGTTGATGGAGATCATGATGATGGAGATGATGAGATGACTGACTCTGGTGGATTCGATTTCCCAGATCTTACTATACAGCCAGTAGCGGAGGTGATGATAGATTTGCCCAGGAGTCCTGTTCTTGACCCTTCTAGTTCACCTACCCAGACTCCAGCTCCATCTTCTCCTTCTAGATCAGATGATCGCATTCCTATTCCTATTCTTTCTCCAGTTATCGATACTCCTGTTATACATACACCTATTGTTGATACTCCTGTTGTCGATATATCTATTATTGACACCCTTACTATTGATACACTGATTGCAGACCTACCAGTTCATTCTACAGCCAATACTTCTATTCTTGATACACCATCGTATCATCAGCTGATATCCCTATCTTTGACACACCGATTGTTGATACTCCCACTATTCACACATCCTCTCTTGGGTTTTATACACCTGGCTTTCAGTATCTTGACTCAGGTCCTTCCTTTGATCGCACACCTCTTCTGGCTATCGCAGAGACTATCGATCCAATCAGTTCCATTCATGTGGAGGACATTGCTTCCACCTCTACTGCTCCAGCCAGAGGTCGGACATATGCTCATCGTAGAGGACGTGGTCATCATACCCCTCCACAACCGACCAGGACCTGACTCAGAGATCTTAGATCGATGTGGCCGCAAGCTCGATCTTCTATTGATACAGGACCGATTGAGATCGGTTCATCTTCTGATGATACTGATGATCTGGATAAGGATTAGGACACTTATATATTTTAGATAGTTTGTTTTTATGCTTCTATGTATTTGTGTCTTTGTTGTTCACTCTTATGTATCCTTTATATGTCTTACTGTTGTACAAGTTCTAACTTTAAATGAAAAACTATGTTGTTCCTCATCTTTATGCCTTTGATGGAAATGAATGAATATATTCAATTATTCTTAGTTCTTCATTGTCTTCATTCTTTAATTCAATGCAATATATTTTTGAGAAAGTAGTAAGATTTAAATATATTCAGCTTATTTGTCTTCCTACCTTTTTAATGATAACAAAAAGGGGGAGTAGTATATGTAAGATTTAAGTATAAATATGAATAAATGTGATTTATATTTGTGATAATGCAAGGGGTAAACAAAATTTGAAAATTATTTTCAAAACTTGAATTGAAAAATGTTTACAAATTCCTTATGAAAGGGGGAGCTATACCTTGTTTTCATTGAAAATCTTTTTAAAGTGAATTTCATCTTAAAACCCCTCCTTAATCATTTAAAAAGATATTTGCAAACTATTTTATGGATCATCAATTCAGGGAGAGCTTTGTTCATTGCTGAAATTTTCTTGTAGAGTATCATGATACTTGTTTTCTATGTCTTATATGTATCCCAAAGACCTGATACTCTCAATCATCATAACAAGCTCTGACACTATTAATCTTGACATTATTTTGTTCTTAATATTATATCAATATTGCAAATTACATTGATACACTCAAAGCATCTAGTTCTATGCACTTTGATGAATTATTTCAAAAGCTTTTAAGCAATTATACTTAAAGGTTTTGTCATCATCAAAAATGGGGAGATCGTTGACTCTGTTATTGATTTTGATGATAAGCAAAATGGTTAAGTATAAGTTGAAAACTAATGAATTCCTTGAAGTGTGTTTTTATTGAAAAAGATGCTCATAAATTGAAGAAGCTTATTTGTTTGAAGAACCCAAGTTTGAATGAAAAAGATTGCTTAAAGAGGACTTGGAAACTCAAGAAATTGCTTGATTGGATGGTTAAGTTAAAGTGGAAATGTGTTTTAGCTCAAGTTTAGCCTTTTTTGTGAAATTTTCAATGTGGTGTCGACTCAAAGTGTTAACACATGACTCTAAGTGTTGACACATGAAAGTGAAGTGTCGACTCAAGCCGGTACTCAATGATATTTCAAATGGCGTGGCTAAAGTGTCAACACATAGACCTGAAGTGTCGACTCAAAGTGTCAACACATGGATCAATACATCACTTGAGATTTTCAAACTAAGAACTTGCAGAAAATGAAGAACAGCTGAAGTGTCGACAAATGGAAGCAAGGTGTCGACTCAACTGAGTAAGTGTCGACACATTTGAAATTTCCAGAGAATCAGATTGGAGATATTTAAATTGGGTGTCGACTCAAGAAGTTCAAGTGTCGACAGGAAGTGTCGACTCAAAGCCTGAAGTGTCGACACATGAAGTTCTGACAATAGTAACGGCTAGTTTTTCAAGCACAGAACTCGTCCATTTTGCCCTCCAATGGCTAGTTTTTCAAGTCTAACGGCTATAAACGGGATTTGAGGCCTTGAAAAAGTATTTATATGTTCCAAATCAAATCAAATTTACAACTATTTAATATTATTGAAGAGAATAAGAAAAGAGCATTGAAGTGAGAGCTTTAACTCCTATTCTTTGAAGATTCAACTAGTCTCAAGCAAAAGCAATCCTCCAAGCATTCAAGATCCTTGAAGAGCATTAAAGATCAACCATTCTTGAGCATTCAAGAGTCTTCAACAAGTTCAAAGCATCTCTACATCGAGCTTCAAAGAGATACCCGCTTTGTTTTAGAAAGCTTACTTTGTTTCATTACTTCTAATCTCTATTTGTTGTAAGGGTTCTTGGTTAGCCTATTGTAAAATTAAGTGAGGTTATTGGTGAGCTTTTGAAAACCAATTAGGTTGGTGGTTAGCCCGTAAAACCACTTAGGTTCTTGGTTATTCGGATAACCAAGGAAGGTTATTGGTTAGCCTTTGAAAACCAATTAGGTTCTTGGTTAGCCCATAAAACCAAGTGAGGTTTACACTTGTTGGCCTTGTGAAAACAAGTTGGGTTTTTGATTAGTGAGCCTACAAAACTAATCAACTATAATCGGGAGTGATTATAGTGAATTCCCAAGGGGATCTTGGGGAGTGGATGTAGGTGAATCGGATAGCACCGAACCACTATATTTCTTGGTCTTTGTAGTTGATTGATCTTTTTACTTGCTTTAGTTTCATTGCTATTTATTTCCACTGCACTTTTATTTAAGAGCTTTATATTTGTATTCATAGTATATTGCATAATTAATTGTTGAATTGGATTGCATTGCATCAAGTAAAGTAATTTCCAATTTTTTTTTGAGACCCAATTCACCCCCCATCTTGGGTTGTTTTTAGGGCAACAAGAACCATCTCCCCTTATCTCTCCAACTCCCTAACTCCTTGCAACCTCATAACCTCTACTTGGGCGCCTATTTTAGAATGGGCCTTCTAGTTGGCGTAAGCGAGGAAAAAGCTAATGTTGCTGGTTGTAAGAGTTTTCTTCCAAGGGAAAAAGTGGTTTGGGACCTTAGAGAGAAGGGTCTTGGGTGTGAGCTACCTAGTATTCTTACTAGGTTTGGGAAGTGAGGAAGATAAGAGTGTCTTAGTTCTTCTACCACTTCTACCATCTTAGTCCTCTCATTTTGTTCTTCTTGCCTCTTGGAGCATCCTAGATTTGTGAAGGAGAAGTGACCAGCCATCGAGGTTATAAAGGTGCTAGCACTTAGAGGGGATTGGTCAGGATAGTGCTCCTATGTGAATCATCTATAAAGGCTAGACATTCTGTGTGGCTCGTAGAGTATTGATGAGGATATCACCCATCATAGATCCTTATGTACACCCAGCATTCCTATGAGCAGATATATGTATTCACTTTTTTATCTTATTAAGATGTATGGGGGATTGGGCATATTATTTTTTTATATTATTATCTAGCTCATGCACAGATCTTAGAGTATAAAAACTGGATTAGTTTGGAGTCTATTTTAGATTAGTCTAATTATTTTAGATTAGTCTAGAGTCCTATAGTTATGGTTAAGTTGGTTTCTAACTTGTTAGGGACTAAAGTCTATTTAAAGAACTCTTGTATTTGGAATAAATCAAGCAAGAAATTATTGAAAAAAGTTTTGGATTTTCTCCTGACTCCTCCCTTCCCTTTTTTCTCTCTCTTACTCTCTTCTTCTCCCTCCCTCTTTTTCACTCTTCTTTCTCTCTTCTGGTTCTTCTTTTCCCCAGTTCTTCTTCTTCTTCCTCTTCTCTTCTTCCCCTACGTCCTATTCTTCTTTCCCTTCTCATCCTCTTCTTCTTTCCCAGCTTCTTTAAGCTCCTGAGACCTAACTCCTCCAAGACTTCTCCCATAGCCACGAGCCCACTTCCACATTCGGCCACTCCAACCTCCCAATCGATTCCAACTTCCCTAGCCATCATCTTCCCTATTTAGCCACATAGCTCACCTCTACTGCCCTACCTTCAAGCACCACCTCCCACCACCACACCGTTCACCTCTATTCCATCTTCTTGCACTCCCACCACTGAATCAACCTCTTTGGTGAGATCTCATGCCATGTCGTCTTCCATAATAATCGTGTTGGACAACCCTAATTAGAAGTCTCCATCCACCACTCTCACCTTTTCCATTTCGCCTCTGCTTGAGCTGACCACCATGTCGCCCATCAATGTCACCTCTCCTCCGACATTGGTGACCCTATCTTCCTGCGACCCCCCCATCCACTGACTATCGAACGGTCGAGATCACCATCATTTGACCTCTAATCTCTTATCCAAAGAGCCCCCATTTTTGAAGCATGCCTCCTCTTTTCTATCGATCACCACCATCGCTATTTGGATCCAAGCCATCCTCTGTGCCCATGCTGAGTTCAGCCATTCCCAACATCATGCTATTCATTGTCAGTCCTTGCCACCCCTTTTCCCCTCATGCTACAGCCACCTACAAAAAAAACCAACCATCGATGAACCTCACCCCGACATCATCACTGCCCTTTGCCATTGGATCCCCAATCATTTCCTTCATGCCAGCAAGAGCCCCCTTTTCCACTTAGCTCTAGTTCAACAATTGGAGAAGATCCCTCTTTGGCATGATCATGAAAGCAGGAAGGAGTACTTGCATGTTTTTCAGAGCATAATCCCATTCCTCTATCGACTTCAAGCTATTTTGAAAAAAAAGAAGAAGAAGAAATTAAAAGAAACTTGGGTTATCTAATTAATTGGCTTCACCGCTGTTTGATCCCAAGCATCTTAATCATATAGTTGTCAAAGCACGTGCACAATCAAAGAGTCTGCACACTTTAAAAGAAAATCCAAAAACCTATGCCAACTTCTAATGTTGGATTTATTGGGCTATTTATTCTCTGATTTCCTCATGATTTTGGTTGAACTACATTTGAAGACTTCCTGCCTAATTTATCTGCGAACTCATCACCATCCACCTCGACTACTCCCAGGTTGATCTCCCTTTTTCAGGATTCCGTGACATCTTATGCTTGGTAAGAAATTTTTTTCATGGTTTAGAATAGAATTTAAAAACTCATTGCTGGAAATTTATTTTATTAATTATTCTAAAAACTCATTTATTAATAACCAACACTCCAACCTCTTGAAATATTGACTGTATGTGCAGACTAGGTTACTTCCTAGATCGGACCTTAATTTTAACTGAATCTAATTAGCTTAATTCCCGCTTATCTTTGACATATGCTATTATTTATTTAATTACCTATTTAATTTCACCAGCTAATCTCAATAAATAGTTATTAGGTATAGGATAGCTAGCTCGTCCCACATCAAAATCTTGGTATTAGAGCCCAGCTTAGTTTAGGATAGGTATATTTGCATTGCATTTGAAAAAAAAAATTATGCATATTTTAGCATTCTTTGTGCGCTGCACCCCCTTAGTATTTT
Source organism: Areca catechu (assembly GCA_021397845.1). NCBI lineage: Eukaryota > Viridiplantae > Streptophyta > Magnoliopsida > Arecales > Arecaceae > Areca > Areca catechu. The sequence continues at coordinate 127,138,068 of CM038052.1, read as the reverse complement.
AGGAAGTTCCATTCATAGAAAACTCCAAAAATTATAAATTTACTTCATTAGAAAATAGACTCATAATCAAACAATTCTATTGTTATGGATTCTTGAAACTGCTTTAAAATCTATTCCAGTTTAGACTTAAAATTCTCAGCTTCTATTCTAGAATTCTACAGCCAGTGGTTTTGGACAACCTCTATGCAAACCCTAAGTCCCAATTCTAGGAGAGTCAAAAAATTATTAAATTAGTGTCTCTAAAAACTAGACTTGAATTAGAAAATCTTAATGTGTGGAAATTTGTGAAACTACTTTAGGATTCATGCCAGTTTGATCTAGAACTTCTGATTGTGCGTGCAAAAATCTACAATGTGCAGAATGCATAGCACCTGTTCTTTTAACAATTCTTGTTGATAACATTATTAAAAGATTATAAAATTTGTAGATATAAAACTAGATTCAAAAAGGAAGATAACCATGTTTGCTAATTTTAAAATTGAATTATAGATTGGTACCAAATTTCTATGGAAAATTGGTCACTACATTCTGGAAGTTCTGCTAAAAATTTCAGTCTATGCAATCCCTAAAAAATTAGTCAAATCTTAATCCTAGGAGTATTAGAAAATTCTAAAACTTAGGTTGTTGGAATCTTCACTCATTGAGGAGTCCAACTCTACTTTGAAAAGCATGAAAACACTTTCCTAGGATATCTATTTTTGAGCATAAATTTAGATAGTAACATGGATCCTAACCAAATATTTGCATCCCTTCAAGCCCATACTGAAAAAATTGATAATCTGACCGACCTTTTCCAAAAGCATGGATTAAGAATAAAAAATTGGAAGAAAATTAGGCCAATAATGACAAGATTAGGCATACCCCTTTTAGACCTATGATACGGTCAATCAAGAAGGCTGATTTCAAAATTCAATGTTTTTGTGCAAGGGACTAGACCATACTACTAGTAAGTCCCCATCCATCCTACTTATAAGAAAATCTACAATTGAAAATCATAAAAATAACCTTTAAAAAAAGAAGTCTATATAGCGGATCTTGAATTAGCAAAAATCTATGATAGCTATGATACTATTTAGATTGACATTACACTTGAGGAATAAATAGACATAAAAGAAAATAAATGTGTATTGAACCAATCTAAAGAAATTGAAGATGGAAAAAATACTGCTGTCATATGCAAGGAAAAAATCAATAGTAATAGCTACATCGATACCATCTCTCTTGATGACATTACACATCGAAATTTAGTACTTGTAGACCACTCGAGTTCCTATGATATTGCTTGGACAAGTACTCCATCTATCTCTCTTAAGCATCAGTGTTTACTGAACCATGTCTATCCTGAAGAATTTTATGCTGTGGTCCAAGTTCTTAAGTATTGGAGGCATTATCTGCTTCCATTAAAATTTATCTTATATTTGGACCATGAGACTTTTAAGTTTTTTAATTCATTAAAAATTTAAATCTAAAACCTGGAAAGTGGATTGAGTCGCTTCAGGCCTACACTTTGTCATATGGTATAAAGTGGATATTGACACCAAAGTTGATGTGGACCTCTTATCGATAATAAATTATGGGCTTTGAAATTAAAAGAAAATATGATGAATGCCCAGATTTTAAAAAATGAAATAAAAAATAATTAAAAATAAAATAAAAAAATAATAAAAATAAAATAAAAATAATATTATACATCCATTACTTATGCATACTAGAATATTAGAGTCAGCATCATCCTTTTTAGAGCATATTAGGAGTCTGCATAAAGAGATCAGTGATAAATTAATATGAGTAATCAAATAAATAACTGATAGATTTTTACTAACAAGTCAAGGATTTTGCTAAGGATGACTATGTCATGATTAGGGTCAGACCTGAGTAGTTTCCACTAGGAACCATTTGGATGCTACATGCCTAAGAAACAGGTACATTCAAGATTTTAAAGAAAGTTGGATCTAATACATATTTTAATGAACTACTATCTGGTTATGGTATTAATTCAACTTTCAATTATCGGATCTAATTAAATATAAAGAACCAGCATTGATACCTAGTGATCAATTTGAGCCTATACCATCCTTTGTGAGTGACCCTCTCCCTGAGTGTCCACAAGTCAAATTGAGAGAGCAGCACAATGAGATCAATCACATCTTGGACGAGCAAATCAAGTTCACTAGAGATTGAGACTATCATGGCTATGTTGGTTTATTGGCTAGGCAGGCTGGAGTCAAAGGATTCCTACATTGTCCAAGATTTTCAGAGAAGTATGGAGCCTAACTGGATAGACTCAAGTTCTCCTCACCCTAGGAGAATGATGAGGACATCATCCAGCATGAATCTTGATGCACACCTAGCATTCCTATGAGTAGATATATATATTCATTTTTTATTTTATCTAGGTGTATGAGAGATTGGGCATATCATTTTTTTATTTTATTATCTAGCTCATGCATAGATCTTAGATCATAAAAATTGGATTAGTTTGGAATTTGTTTTAGATTAATCTAATTATTTCAGATTAGTCTGGAGTCCCATAGTTCTAGTTAAGTTGGTCTCTAACTTGTCGGAGACTAAAGACTATTTAAAGAACTCTTGTATTTGGAATAAATAAGTAATAAATTATTGACAAAATTTTTGGATTTCTCTTGACTCCTCCCTTCCCCCTTTTCTCTTGCTCTCCTTCTCTCTTCTTTTTCTCCCTCCCTCTTCTTCTCTCTTCTTTCTCTCTCCTGTTTCTTCTCTTCGTCGGTTCTTCTTCTTCTTCCTCTTCTCTTCTTCCCCTACTTCCTATTCTTCTTTCCCTTCTCCTCCTCTTCTTCTTCCCTGGCTTCTCTAAGCTCTTGAGACCCAACTCCTCCGAGACTTCTCCCATAGCCACAAGCCTACTTCCATATTCGGCCACTCTAACGTCCTAACCGTTTCCAACTTCCTTAGCCATCATCTTCCCTATTCAGCTGCACCGCCCGCCTCTGTTGCCCTACCATCAAGCACCACTTCCTACCATTGCACCATCCACCTCCATTCCATCTCCTCACCCTCCCACCATCGAATTAACCTCTTCGGTGAGATCCCACACTATGCCATCTTCCACAGCAATCATGCAGGCCAACCATAATTAGAAGTCTCTGTCGCCACTCTCACCTTTTCCTTTCTGCTTTACCCAAGCCGACCACCATGCCACCCGTTGTCGTTGCCTCTCCTCCAACATCAGTGACCCCCTCTTCCTATGATCCCCCATCCACTGACTACCAAATGATTGAAATCACCATTGTCCGATCTCCTCCAATCTTTCATCCAAAGAGCCCCCATTACCAAAGCGTGCCTTCTCCTCACCATCGATCACTGCCACTGCTATCTGGATCTAGGCCATCCTCTCCACTCGTGCCAATTTAAGCCATTCCTAATACTACCCCTTCTCCCCTTGTGCCGTAGTCACCCATAAAAAAATTGACCATCGACGAACCTCACCCCGACTTCATCACTGCCCTTCACCACCGGAGCCCTAATCTTTTCCATCAAGCCGGTGAGAAGCCCCTTGTTCCACCTAGATCTGGTTCAACAATTGGAGTAGATCCCTCTTTTGCACGATCATGAAAGCAGGGAGTACTTACACATTTTTCAGGGCATACTCCCATTCCTCTACCAACTTCAAGCTATTTTGGAAAAAAAAGAGATGAAATAAAAAAACTTGGGTTATCCAATTAATTTACTTCATCGCTATTTGATCTTGGCATCTTAATCATGCAGTTATCAAAGCATGTGCATGATCAAAGAGTCTGCACATTTTTAGAGCAAATCCAGATTCCCACGCCAACTTCTAATTTTGGATTTATTGGGCTATTTATTCTTTGATTTTCTCATAATTTTGGTTGAACTAGGTTGGAAGACTTCCTGCCTAATTTGTTTGCAAACTCATCATCATCCACCTCGATTACTCCCAGGTTGATCTCCCTTTTTCAGGATTTCATGACATCTCATGCATGGTGAGAAATCTTTTTTCATGGTTTAGAATAGATTTTAAAAATTCATTGCTGGAAATTTATTTTATTAATTATCTTATCTTTAATTTAGTCAGATCTAATTTAATTAAGTTGAACTAACCTAGATTAGTGGTCATTTCTTAATGACCAACGATCCAACCTCTTGAAATATTTGACTGTGTGCTGATCGGATCACTTCCTAGATCGGATCTTAATTTTAATCGAATCTAATTAGCTTAATTCTTGCTTATCTTTACATATGCTATTATTTATTTTAATTATTTATTTAATTTCATCATCTAATCTTAATAGATGGTTATTATGTCTAGGATAGCTAGCCTGTCCTGCATCAAGTATTCATTCCTCTACCTTCTAGTTGTGACAACCATTAATGCAAGCAAATGTCAAGAGTTATGAAATCATTTTACTATAGATATAGTCTATAGTATCAAGTTTATTGCATAGATGTAGTTTATGCTTACAAATTTGTATCTTTTATATTTTAGTTTCATATCTTATATGCATACTTATCATGTCAAGATCCTACCATAGATAGTTTATAGATTAGATATTATGCATGACTTGATTAATTTGATTAATCTTGTAGCTTCTATTGTTTGAATTTTTCAAAAAAAATTAAATTACATGCATGAAACTACCTATATTTCTCAATAGTGGTATCAGAGCCGTTGGTTCATTTGACATGTTTATATGTGCATATAAACTAAAATATAATTAAGTTTTCCCTATTGCTTAGTATTTGGATTGGATGGATTCACCATGGCCATCTAATAATAAGAGAAAAGTAGAATTTAAAAGTCCTCTCTTTCCATTTGATGGGATCTCTTATGGCATGTAAGGGTGCCTCTTATGTCATGTCCCATGAAAAAGAATGCAAAATGGATTAGATTAAAAGTGATTTAATCTTTATATTTTAGATCTGATATCATAAATTAGTTATATATGTTCTAAATTAGTTTTATAAATTATTTTGTTAAAAGTTTGGCATAAAGATCAGATTTAAAAATGGATCGATTTCATTAGCCTACAGGTGTCAACACTTGGCCTTGAAGTATCGACACTTAGTCCTGGTGAGTTGACACTTGCAAGACACTTAGCCCTGGTGAGTTGACACTTGCTCCTGCAAGTGTTGACCTTACAGTGTAGATTGAAAGAATGTGTTTCTATTCACTTTCTGTGAGTAATGTTATAAGGTCAAGTGTTACTCATGGTGACTCAACTCATGGGTGAGTCAACACTTAACTAGGAAGTGTCGACTCATAGCAGAGTATGGAATATTCAAAAGTTGAATTTATTATAAAATTATATTATAATTAAAATTTAAAATGTTTCAATTTGATAAGTTGATAAACTGAATTAGGAATTAAGTTTTAATGACTAAAAGATCTAGATTTGAGAATGAAAGATCTTAAGTCATTTTTCATAATTCTTTAGATCATGAGTTATTTTGACTTAGGTTCTTTATTAGACCTTGGATTGACTTAAGAAGAGAAAATTAAAATCTAATAAAGTATTGAGTTAGATCTTCTTCTTTCTTAGATCATTCACAATAGTTGTACTTTGATCAAGTCCGTGCTTCTAATACACCTGATAGTGGCTCGCAATTGGACACGAGTTATTATGGTGGGGACACCAAGATCAGACACAGATCACTGGATCCCATATGGCTTACTGATTAGGATTTTGAAATCTTAGTCATGTGTCATAATTTTGTAAGTAAGTAAGATTGAGTTTTGTAATAAGTTGAGACTAGTTGATTTAACTTAATCCTAGTCAGTCATTGCATCCTGTAATTGAGTATTAGTCTAGTGAGAGTCCAATTTTTGTACAAGAGAGGAGGTTACCCTATTTTGGAGTTCTACCAGGCCTCACCCAAAAGCCAGAGGCATTTACATCAGCTCATGGGATCTTGTTTGACACCCTAGAGCACTAGATACCTTCCAGATGCTCTCCAGATGCCCTGATTCCCTCCATATGCAATTCTAGATGCCAGTTCCCTCCAGATGCTTCAGAATATGCAAGATGCTAGGTACTCCATGATTTCCAAGATATTCTAGCATCCCAGGCTTTGAAATCCCAAGCCCATGAGCAAAGCCCAAGCACTTAAGAACCAAGATGCTCTTCGGATACCAAGAATATGCTTGCCCCAGGACCCCAGGTGCCCCAGCTTCCAAGAGGCCCAAGCCCATGCACCCTAACCCTTCTTAGCCACCCCTTGCTGCCCCTTGAAGCCCAACATGCCAAGAGGAGGCGTCCTTCATGAGTTGACCAAGTCCAAGCATGGTGGAAGAGTCCAAATGAAAGAAGGAAAACAAGTTTATGTTTCATTCAAGTTGTATACTCCTAGTTTTAGGTTACTTGTGTAGTTTTCTCCCATTCAAAGTGTATAAACCTATCCTAACTAGGAGAGGACTGAAATCCTAACAAGGAGAGGGCATGAGAACTCTATAAATACCCCACCCCTCCTCCTCTTGTAAGTACTTCAATCTTATGAAATAAAACCTTGCTAAAATTTTGAGCTTGCGAGCTTGCTTTGTGTTCTTGTGTTGGTGTTTTTGTGTTTTGTGGTTGTTCTTGTGTGCCCTAGCCAACCCTTGCTACCAAACCCAAGTCTTCATCAGCCACACCCAAGGAGAAGAAGCCGTAGCTGCCCAACAAGCCAAGGATCATCTCCTTCCTTAGGCCGCCAACTATTCTAACCTTAATCCTGATTCCCTCAAAACCCTAGTTTCTTTTCTTTGTTTATTTGTTTCTTTGATTAACCTTTGATGCGTGCAGGATCCCCGAGGTATTTTTCCTCCCTAGAGGAGGCTTTCTTTGCCTTCAGGACTGCCCAGTCAGTCTTCTATTTGAAGGGAACTAAAGCTTCATCTTCCAGGCATCAATCTGAGAGCTGCATGACCACTTCATCAGCAAGTTCTTCAAATCTCTGCTAGTACAAACCTTTCCACTCCTAATTTCTAATTTCTTGAGAGGTATGCTATTCTAACCGGGGGTTTTTCAAATCTCGAGGTCTTGACTTTTATTATTTTGCATGAGCATGCCTGCGATTATGATGATTCTTTGCATTGCTACTCCTCCTACCGGTCTTTACTTGATTTTGGAAATTTAGCCTGCAATTTAAAATTATAAAAAATTATAAAAAAATAGTTTACTATTTTTTCTGTATGTTTGGTAATCTTAGAGTTGTCTTGCATCAGTTTGGTATTAGAGCAGATTTAGGATAGCATTCATCTGCTTTAGGATCTCAAACCCTAATTTCTGCATCTTGCTAGCTGCATTAGGTGTCTATTTTTCATCTGATTTTAACCACTTAAAAATTTTATTTTTCTATAAAATTTGCATGAAGTTTTCTCTATCTTATCCTCTATTTTATCAAAATTTTTAATTAATTTTATAAAAAAACTAAAGGTCCTAAAATTTGGCATCATAGGAACCCTAACTGAAATCCTAAGATTTATGCATTAGTCTGAAAACCCTAGGATTGGCATCATCATCTGATTTTTTTTTTTGCATCAAATTTGGTAGAGGTCATCTCACTGTCCATCCTTTATCATAGAATTTTTTTGATTTTTTCCTGCATCAGAATCCATGTCAAACACTGTATCAAACAAAGCCCTAATGTTTTGAATATGTGAACTCTGCATACTTGTCTAAACCTAACCTAACCAACTTCCAAACCACTCAATCCCAAGCCCAATTGTTTCCTAACCTAATCAACTCAAACCTAACTTGCCACATCATAAAATAAACATAAAATATTTTATTTTTTTGATTGTTATTAGTTGCATTAGGACTCATTGAATGTGCATCATTTGATTAACCTAATCTTAAGGGCAATTCACTATCTTAGATCAGGACAAGATTTCATCACCTGTTTTGGGCCCAAAACAACCATCATCATACTGACCCAAGTCTAAATTAAAATTAATTAGACTTAATTTACCCTAGAGGGCTAGGTGACACCCAATAGGTCGGGTCCGAATCATGTAGGCCAACTAGTGCATTTAATCCTTTAGCTATTACTGAAAGCTGGTGTCTAAGGCTGGGGGTCTAGAGTCAAACGACCTAAGTGGACTGGTGGTTTATAATTAGGACCTTGTGACAAGTAGGGGGAGCCTCCCACCACCCCACCCCCTACCTGGCTAGTGGAAGGATTAGCTGCTGGGTTAAGTGTATGTTGAGCTGACCTATTCAGTTTTGACTCTAGGTCTAGGAAGCCCTAGATTGTATTAACCCTTGCATGCTTGGTTGCATTCATTCCACCTTGATTGTTTGTTTGTTTGCATGACCACTAGGCTAGGAACCCAATACCATGACCCATACTTAGAACCCTACCCTAGAAGAACCCCATACCATGACCCATACTTAGAACCCAACCCTAGGAGAACCCCATACCATGACCCCTACTTAGATCCCAACCCTAGGAGAACCCAATACTCTGATCCATATCAGAAGTCCAACTATCAAAAGCCCAATTATGAGTTCATAGACCAGGATGAGAGAACCACTAGGAACTTCAGGCCAAAAATACCCACCTTCAATGGCACCTCAGATCCCAAGGTCTACATAGATTGGGAAGGAGATATGGAACAATATTTTGAATGGTATGACTTGAGTGATAAAAGGAAGTTTGAATTTGCCGGACTCGGGTTAATTGACCATGCTAGGTTATACTGGAGAGGCGTAGAGAGCCTCATCAGGCAACAATACAAAGCTCCCATAGATACCTGGATGGTCATGAAGCTAAAACTTAGAGAGAAATATGTTTCCCTATACTACCGACAGTGCCTTCTAGATCAATGGAAAGGTTAAGTCAAGGAAGTAGGTCTGTGTCAGAGTACATATCCAAGTTTGATGAATGTGCCTTAAAGTGTTTCCTAGATGAACCAACATCAGTGACCCTATCTAGGTTTATGGTTGGACTTCGTGAAGACATCTAGTGGGAACTATCTCATTGCCAGATTTAGGACCTAGAGAAAGCCTATCATATAGCTAGGGAATTCGAGTCAAACCAGAGGGAACTCATGATTAGTCAATCTAAGTCCAACAAGAGTAACCCTCCTGAACCCAAGCCTAGACCTAGCCTACTTCTTTTAGACCAGCCCAGTACCATTACCCCTAGCCAGACCCTAGAACCTAGTCGAGTGTGTCCAAGCCAAGTCAACCTTAGTCAACATAAATTCCTTAGGATTAGTACCCTTAGATATGAACTTAGTATTAATCAGGAACCCCTTAGTCAACCCATCCCTACTACCCCAGTTATTAGCCAGTTTTCCTTTTGCCAAACCCCTCTTACCACCCCATTGGTTCACCAGGATGACCTAGAAGAAGAGATATATGAGGCTAATCCAAGTTGGTAGAGGAGTATGAAGATGAGTCTATTAAAGATTTAGATGAAGATACACTTATAGAAGACCCAGAATTAGTTGACTATGACCAAACCCAGATAGAAACCAACCCAGAATTAGTTAAGTCAGAAGTCTAGTGCAACCAACCCAGTTCAACCATGGAGTCCAATCTAGGAACCCTCCTTAAGGCCATGATTGAACAATTGACCCAGATAAACATCCAAAACCAAGCCCAGCTTGACCAGATGATCACCTAATCCCAAAGTCATTTTACCCAATTAACCACCCAAACCAACCAAATGACCCAAACCAACAACCAAGCAACCAATAGGCTTGACCAATTAACCAATAGGTTGGACCAGGTAGAAGCCAATCCAGAGTAAGCTGACCCTGACCATACCCATCTTGTAGTGGAAGAATCATTAGAGGAAGAAAATCATGACCCTGTGGCTGCAACTCTACCTGAGGAGACTTTAGAAGAAAGCCCAATTATAGATTCTAGTCTTGAATTTCATGAGCCAGAAGAGTTTTTAAGGACTTGATCTTTTTAAATCACTACCCTCAAGATGAAGTCACCTCTTTGACTCCACTTGATCTCTTCCCTGAAATCAATGACCCTTTCTTCCATTATGCAAATCCTTTAGATATGCCTCAACCCCATAAGGTCAACCTCATTAGTCTAGGATTAATCCCTAACACCCCTTCTTATATCCTACTCTTTCCAAATAATCCTGAACCCTTTTCTTACTTTCTACCCTACCAGACTAATCCTGAGTCCACCTCATATTTTTTGCCTTTTCTTGGATCTTCTTATGATTTTTTAACCATTCACCTGCATCATGTAGAGGTTTGCATGTTGCATTTGTTCATTGCACAAGTTAGGTTTGCATATTACTTTTGGTATACTTTATGGCATTTGCTAGGAGTCCATAGTAAATTTTCATATGCATGCCATGCTAGGATTAACCTAGAGAGTCTATAGAGTGTTAGGTCTTGACCCATAGAGTCCAATAACTTTCCTTTGATAGGGATGTCTAGTCGAGTCTAGTAGGTGTTAGTCTTAAGTCTAATAAAGCCACAATTCTAATTCATCTATCCACCTCTACACTAGCCTCTGCACAGCATTTGCATCTGAAAATTAGTCAAAAGCTGAACATAAGTAATGAACTATATAATAACTTGGCTAATTCTTGAAAGAAAGATAAAGAACTTTTTGCCAAGGATTATGTGATTGTAAAGGAATTTCATAATCACGAAGCTGGCCCATTCAAAATAATAAAAAGAGTTGGACCCAATGCCTATGTGCTTGAGATACCACTCGATTTAGGTATTAGTCCCACCTTCAACATTTTAGACCTTATGGAGCACAAAGAGCCAGCAGTGATACCTAGCGAGCTCTTTGAGCCTCTCCCTTCCTTTAAGAGTGAACCCATCTCAGAGTGTCCACATACAATTTGGCCAAATACTGAGAAAAGGAGTGAGCGAATCCTGGATGATCAAGCCATCAATACCCAGAATAAAGGCTATCAGAGGTATTTGGTTCGGTGGCAAGGTCAGCCAGAATTTAAGAACTTGTGGAGCACTGGTGAGGATTTGCTGTGTCTCAACCCAGACCCTCCTTGAGTAGTATGAGAGCCAAATTGACCCTTACTCGACGCGATCGAGTTCCTCCGGCCCTGGAAGAATTGGTGGGGATACCAGGATCAGACATAGATCACTATATCTCATATGCTTTACTGATTAGGATTTTCGAACCTTAGTCATGTGTCACAATTTTGTAAGCAAGTAAGATAGAGTTTTGTAATAAGTTGAGACTAGTTGATTTGTCTCAACCCTAGTCAGTCATTGAGTCCTGTACTTGAGTATTAGTCCAGTGAGAGTCCAATTTTTATACAGGAAAAAAGGTTACCCTATTTTAGAGTTCCACCAGGCCTCACACGAGAGCCAGAGGCATTTACATCAGCTTATGGGATCTTGTTTGACACCTTAGAGCCCTAGATACCCTCTAGATGCTCTCCAGATGCCCCGATTCTCTCCAGATGCCATTCCAGATGCTAGATTCCCTCCATATGCTGTAGAATATGCCAGATGCTAGGCACTCCATGATTCCTAGGATATTTCAGCATCCCAGGCCTTGAAATCCCAAGCCCAGGAGCAAAGCCCAAGCACTTAAGAACCAAGATGCTTTTTGGATACCAGGAATATGCTTGCCCCAGGACCCCGGCACCCTAGCTTCCAGGAGGCCCAAGCCCATGCGCCCTAACCCTTCTTGGCCGCCCCTTGCTACCCCTTGAAGCCCAACATGCCAAGAGGAGGCATCCTTCATGAGTTGACCAAGTCCAAGCATTGTGGAAGAGTCCAAATGAAAGAAGGAAATAAGTTTATGTTTCATTCAACTTGTATACTCCTAGTTTTAGGTTACTTGTGTAGTTTTTCTCCCATTCAAAGTGTGTAAACCTATCCTAACTAGGAGAGGACTAAAATCCTAACAAGGAGAGGGCATGAGAACTCTATAAATACCCCACCCCTCCTCCTCTTGTAAGTACTTCAATCTTATGAAATAAAACCTTGCTGAAATTTGAGCTTGCAAGCTTACTTTGTGTTCTTGTATTTTGTGGTTGTTCTTGTGTGCCCTAGCCAACCCTTGATGCCAAGCCCAAGTCTTCATTAGACACACCCAAGGAGAAGAAGCCCTAGCCACCCAACAATCCAAGGATCAACTTCTTCCCCAGGCCGCTAGCTCTTCTAACCCTAATCCTGATTCCCTCAAATCCTAGTTTCTTTTCTTTGTTTATTTATTTCTTTGATTAACCTATGATGCATGCAGTATCCCCGAGGTGTTTCTCCTCCCTAGAGGAGGCTTTCTTTGCCTTTAGGATTGCCCAGTTAGCCTTCTATTTCAAGGGAGCTAAAGCTTCATCTTCCAGGCATCAATCTGAAAGCTGCGTGACCCCTTCATCAGCAAGTTCTTCAAATCTCTGCCTAGTACAAACCTTCCCACTCCTAATTTCTGATTTTTGAGAGGTATGCTATCATAACCTGGTGTTTCTCAATTCTTGAGGTCCTGACTTTTATTGCTTTGCATGCACATGACTGCGATTATGATGATTCTTTGCATTGCACTCTTCCTGCCAGTCTTAAATTGATTTTGGAATTTAGCCTGAAAATTAAAATTATAAAATGTTATAAAAAAAATTAGTTTACTATTTTTCCTGCATGTTTAGCAATCTTAGAGTTGTCCCGCATCATATTAGGCTTGTCTAATCAAATTTAATGAACTGATTGGTATCTAAGATAAGTTTGGTAGTTTGATTATAGTTCTTAGGGCTACCTCTTACCTGGCCAACTTGTTAGTATCTAAGAAAAGAGGTTAGTGGCACAACCCTGCCACTGATCTCACTTACCTAGCCAATGTGGTTAATTAGATTTGATACGATAGTTTAATGATTTGAGTTAACTCATGCCATTAAGGTTGATCAGTTTGACTGATTTAGATATCCTTAGACCAATTTATCTTGAACCCTCTTCTATGACTTGGTAAAGTTTATTAAAGGATTCTTGACTAACTAGTTCATGTCTTCTCTTTTTCGTCTATCATTAAAGGTCAAGATTCTCTAAATTATAAGGTCCTTAAAATGATGAAGTTATGGGATAACTAAATCATAGCCTCCCATTAAGTGGATCGTAATGAGTCTAGGAGTTGGGTGATCATTGGAAGGCCCATAGGCCTAGTGTTTATCAAGCTATTAGAATTGCCATTCATAATATGATAGCTCAGTGTGTCTCTCTTAACAGTGGTTAGGTGGGCCGATCATAGTCAAGCTTGGCTATTCATTAGTTAGAAGCATTAAATCTTGTCATGTTAATGGTTGGACCTGACTAGGACTTTCAGTGGAAGGCCCATAGGCCTATTGAAGAGATGCCTAGGATAAAATTGTTTACTAGAAATTATATAAAGAAATAATTTGTTAAGAACCTATCCTTAGATGCATATGAGTGGGCTGGCCATAGTCGGGCTCATGTGTAGTCTATAGGATTCTAGTTCCCATTAAGGATTAATGTAATTCCTCAGATTAGAGATAGAGACTTCCAATCTATATGAAATAGTGGAAGGACTTTTAGACTAAAGTCTAAGCCTTTAGGGTTAATAATTTATATACTAATTGGTCCTATATTCTCAGCCTTTAGGGTTAATAATTTATATACTAATTGGTCCTGTATTCTCTTTTCATATAATGACCACCAATTTGTTGCTTTGATCATTGTTGGACAATGACAAGCTTATAGGTTCTAATTTTGATAGCTAATATCAAAATATTAGAATAATCCTGAAGTACAAATGGATCCTTTATGCGATAATGGATCCTACACCTAAGAAACCTGCTTACAATACTTGCAATATGGTCAGATACACTTACCAGAAGTGGCTCTCTAACTAGACCTCTGTACGATGCATAATGCTAGCAGCTATGAATGTGTGTTTAGTCACAAGTTTAAGGATGCCCAGCTAGAGGAAATCCTTTAAATGTTGAAGAAAACCTTTGGTACACCTGATGACATTGAGCAGCACAGGATTTCTTATGCTATTTTCAAAGCACAGATGCATGAAGAGATGTTAGTCATCGATCATATATTGTACATGATCAAATAGATCGAGCACCTGGGCAAACTCAGCTATCCCTTGCATGAGCAGCTAGGAAAAGATGTGATCTTGAATTCCTTACCCTCTTCCTACCTCAACTTTCTCGATCATTATAGAATAATGAGGCTTGTAGTAAACTACTATGGTTTGCTATGATTACTACAGACCTATGAGAAGGATCACCAGCTCCATAAAGAGTCGATGAACTTGGTGGGAGGTTTCTCTATAGGGCATCATCTCCTTAATAAAGGGAAGAAAAAGAATAAAAATAAAAGGGTGCAACATACTGGGGCATCTCAGCCCAGTTAGACCAAGAAGAATAAAGCTAATAAGAGTCAGGCAGAGTGCTTCTTCTACAAGTAGGATCATTGAAAGAGCAACCGTCCTCTTTACATTATGTCACTTTGATCTGAATAGGCCAAATAAGAGAAGCAGCTAAAGGTTATTTGTCAAGGTAATTATATGATAACACCTTATAATTTCTTTATCTATGACACTACTATCTAGGTATTAGATACTAGAAGTCCAATTTACATTTGTAATTCATTGTGTAGGGACTTCAAGTTAGTAGAAGCTTTGAGGATGGTGAGATATTCCTGGACATGGAAGATGGAAGCCAAGTTCCAGTCCTAGCTTTGGGAGTCATCAAGCTAGTTTTTAATTCTTATATTATTGTTTTGAGTGATTATCACTTTTATCCATCATTTAATTAAATGCCATTTCTATAAGCCTTTTGACTATGTATGGTTATAACTATTAATAAAGAATGACATTTGTGAAATCATTATGAATGGTCTTACTGTGATGAATAGATAATTGCAAAATGGCATATATGTATTATAACGGCCTGTTAGTGTAATTTATACCTCGAACAAATGTCCTAGATTAGAGATTGTCAGTGATGCCTATCTATGGAACTATAGGCTAGGTCGTATTAAAAAGAACATGATAAATAGGTTGATTAAAGAGGGTATCTTTAATGTTAGTGATTGTGAATCACTACCAACCTATGAGTCTTGTTTTCTTGGAAAGATGACCAAGTTACCTTTTACTAGAAAAGGTGAAAGAGCTAGTGAGCTTCTAAGTTTGTGATAGAAAAGTGCCCTAAGAGCCAATCATTATGAGGGCCTTCTTGTAAACTTCCAGCTCATGTATGACATACTTTCATATTAATAAAGGCATTTATTCATTATATACTGCTATGTCATATTTTCTTATTGATTATGATAAACCCCATAAATTAGGGCAATGGAGTTAGGGTTATGATGGAGTTCATAATAGTGAGACCTAATTCCTATAAACCCTAATCTAGAATGTTCCTAGTCGTTGGACCATCGATTCGAGATCGATGAATCCGGAAAGACTAGCTTATCCTATGTATGCTCAGTTGATGAGGGTGGTTGATCTCGCAACCACTTGTGTAGAGACACTAATATAAGGATAAGGGTGCTCATCAGGGTATGAGTACACTGGACTGATCCACACCGGGACTATCTTATGGAAGTCTTACTACTTGTCAAAAGATAGATCCCAAAGTAGAAGTTGTGCATGTGATCTTTAGACCTGAGGTCACCATGGTTCCTTGTGCACACTAAGCCATATTTTGGTTCATACTCATTCATGCCATTATGGCATGTACTGGATGTTCTGGGTATGGTGGAAGGTGTACAAAGGATGTGAGTGGACCAACAAGGAATCGATCATTCTTGGTAAGAGGAATTGTTATCCCATGCAATCTCTTCGATGAGAGACTCAAGGAGCCTTTGATCAAAGCAGGATGAGATTAGTGGAATCTAATCAATCATTAGTTGAGTCCTCATGATTGAGCTAAGATTCGATATGATTAAGTGTTAGGGTTTGACATATATCCATACCTATCACTTAATCGGGATAATGGGAGATCGAATAAATGAATTGCACGGTAACTTACTACTGAAGGGTATTTTGGTATTTTTTATCAAATTCCTCATCTTCCGGGTAGGCATGATATGTTGCTAGACATCAATCTTGTCTTGTAGGTTTTCATGAACCAATTGGTTTGGTTTCATGAGTCAATTCGATGTGTGGTTCGAATTGGACAATTAGGTAAGCCAATTTGACCTAATTAGGTCAATCAGGTTCGATCGGATTGAATCAGCTCAAACCTAAACCTACTGCTGGCTAGATGTGGAACCCATTAGGTCACACACAATAGATACTTGGCCAAGGAAGTCATTCATGATTTAATTAGGGTCATAGGATCCTAATTGGTTAGCCAGATTGCATACTAGCATATGTAGGCTAACCTAATTCCTAACACAATTGGATTGGGTTCGATTGCTTGCTAATTGGGCTAACCTAATTATGAAAAACCTAAATTAGGTTGACTCCTAAGTGGCGCTAGCCAAATCAGAGCTTGATCTGATTTTAATTTGAACTTAAGGGCATTTTAGGTGCCATATATGAAGAGTCCCAATGGCATGGGATTCTTGGTATCTAAATGATACCTTAACTTCAAAAGTGCACAGAAGGGCCTACAGACCTCTGATATGAAAATAAAAGATATGGTCAGAAAGCTTATTTGATGCCCTTTCCAATGACACCCATATTGCATATGTTTGACCAAGTCAATTTGATGCTTTGGGTGGACAAAATGGAAAGGGAAGGACTATTGGCGCCCTTCGGCACACCTGGGAGAAAGTATGGCATGCAGATGGATTGAGAGTCCTTCTATAGATGAGACTCTGGGAGCTTCATCAGGAAGGCACCTCTTAGCTCAACCCCCATGCCTTGACAAGTCAAAAGACTGGTTTAAAGTTCGAATGGGACGGTTTGAAGAGGAGTGAAAAGGTGGCGCGCACATGAAGAGTCGCGCCTCTTCATATGCGCGCGCACAATAGAGGGCAAAGTCCTTCTGCCTCTAAAACTCTTCAAGCCTCGCATTTCTTCAGATTAGAAGAGGTATCTTCCTATCTCAAAAACCAGTATTTGACACATGGTACGATGGAGATTGATCTGGTAAGTGAAAGAACACATATATGATTTTTCATTCCCGAAGAGTCTTATTAGATATGATGTTTCATATCTGATAAGTATTGTTGGGATGCATTTCATGCCCCATCCGAGATTATAAATAGGGGGTACTGTGAAATGAGAAACATTACTACTTCTTCTTCGGTCTTTTGAGATCAGTGTTTTTATTTTTCCGAGAGTCTATCTGAGAGTCTTCCGCTTTCTCCTCCCTCCTTGTTTTAGGACAAGACTTGTCTTGTCAAGACAAGTTCTTCTACACTAGGACAAGGCTTGGTTTTAGGACATAAGCCTATAGGGTCCTAGTGGAGGGTAGTCCTAGAACCTAAAGTGGTTTAGGACAGTGTCTTGAGTGCCCTTCAGTAGGACAGGGTATCCTATAGTGGTCAATAGATAAAAGGCTGTCAAAAGAGTTCCACTTCTCCAAGCAACTTGAAGAAGGAGTTCTTCCTTGGTCCAAGTTTCATATGGATCACCATTGGAGGGTTTGCACTTATGAACCTTGGGGAAAAGTTGGGTTTTAGCGATCCAGGTATTTTTCTTGACTCTATTTTATGATTCATTAGTTGATATTGCACAAGGGGTTCCTGGGAATTAGGGTTTTCTATACATATTATACATGTTAGGGTATCATGCTATGAAATCTTGTTTTGAAAGTCAATTCTTCATGCTGCATGATCCCCGGCACCCTGGGAGAATTCCCATCAGTTTGGTACATACTGATATACACGAGCCTATGAACACTAGTTCCATGGGTTGATATTACTATTTCATTACATTTATAGATGATCTATCTAAGTTCAGTTATATCTATCTTATGAGGCATAAATCTAAGTCATTTGAAATTTTTAAACGATATTGTAATGAAGTAGAAAAATAAACTAGAAAGAATATTAAAACACTTTGAGTAGATCAAGGAGGGGAATACCTTTCTAGTGAATTTCTAACATATCTAGGAGAGAATAAGATTTTCTCTCAATGGACACCATCAGGGACACCCCAACTCAATGGAGTGTCTAAAATGAGGAATTGGACTCTGTTAGACATGGTTTGGTCCATGACAAGCTTTGCTAGTTGATCTTTTTTTGGGGATATGATCTTAAGTTAGCCTATTATATTCTTAATAATGTACCAAGTTTGTTAATAAATTGCCATATAAGATATGGACAGGGTGAAGTCGACACTCTCACACCTTTGGTTAGGGGTTGTCTGACTTATGTCAAACATTTCAACATGGATAAGCTTGGACCTAGGTTTGACAAATGCCTATTTATTAGGTATCCCAAAGAAACCAAAGGGTATTACTTCTACCATCCCGAAAGAACAAAATTATTTGTCTATCTTAGAGCTACCATTTTGAAAAAGGAGTTCCTTAATGAAGGAACTATAGTTGCTAAGATTGAACTTAGTGAAGTTCAATAGGTAGAGAAATCGATACATTTAAGGGACATCATAGAACCGGCTTTGATTAGATCAAGTCCATAGCCCATAATAGAGGAACCATTAAGGAGATTCAATAGAGTATTGCATTAGCCTGAAAGAAACCATGGTTTCTTGGTCCGGGATGGCGATCATATTGAACTTGATGAGAATAATAAGGATCTGATCACCTATATGGATGTCATGAAGAGATCTGGCTCTGAAAAGTGACTTGGAGCCATAAAATTTGAAATAGAATCTGTTGCCATATCTTCTCCTGGGCCAGGTCGGTTGGCAGTATTGGAGTGCGCCTTTTCCGGTCGACCTGCAACAAAGTCCCCAAAGCGCCGACGGTGTTCTGACGGGGGACACTTTGATGCTTAAGTCAGCGGAAGAGTGAGAGCAACAAAATGGAGGAATGTAATGGGCAGCGTTTAGAAAGGGAAGAGCCAACTTACTCTCAAGCAGGGTCACCCGGATACCTTATATAGGCATGGAACAGTCCAAAAGTTGTTACGGGGCAGGCCAAGAAAGATCGATTTGCCCCTACTAGGATCTGGAGAGTGGCCACGAGGTGCCCTGAGAGGACAAAGTTAGGGGAGTAGTGGAGCGGCGCCGCTGTGGTGGCAGAATTCCGTTGTAACAAAAGGGCCTTCTAAAACTCTCTAGGGTCCCGAAACGAGTCAGTCGGACCCTAGCAGTGGTGGCCGTCAGACCACTACCATAGTGGGTTGGCTACTGAAGGAGATAGATGAGCCGTATCCCAGTGGGGGTGGCCGTCAGACCACTGCCCCCCAGTGGGTCGGCTGCTGAAAAAGATAGATGAGCCGTATCCCAGCAGGGGTGGCCGTCGGACCACTACCCCCAGTGGGTCAGCTGCCGAAGGAGATAGATGAGCCGTATCCCAATAGGGGTGGCCATCGGACCACTACCCCAGTGGGTCGGCTGTCGAAGGAGATAGATGAGCCGGACCCCAGCAGGAGCGACCGTCGGACCTCTGCCCAGTGGGTCAGATTTGCTCGTCCGTCGGCCTTCTTAGAGTAGCCGGTCCTATCGGACGGTAAAAAGAAAAACCGGTGCGATCTAGTGGTGAGCCAGATAGGTACAATAGTTGCCCCCCTTGCCCTTGAGCTTCGAGTGACTCCATGGTCTCGAAGTACGAGGGAAATATTTGGCATTAATTGCATCAGCCCCCCAAATGATTGCGAACCTAAATTGGCGTGCAGCGACCAGTCCAATTCTTCTCCGAATCTCAGCCCTTGGATAGGTGTTGGCATCGCACTAGTGGTAGCAATGGGGGTAGTTGATGCTGGTACGGTGTCATAAAGAACTGTCAGTCCGTAATGCCCCCCCAACATGACCCCGAAATGACATGGGCCACATGGCAGGATCTGGATGGTTGGCACGGAACCTGGAGTGGCATATCCATGGTTGGCCGAGCGGTTACGCGGATCGCAATCGGGCACGAACCAGCACGTCGCTTCGGCATCCCCGTCCCATCAAAATGTTGCATCGAATGCCACGGATCACGGTGTTCGAGGGGCGATGGGAGGCGCCCCCTCAACACCTATGAAAGGATGGGAGAACGCCCGGGGAGGATCTTTTGCTATGCCTGGGGTTGGAGAGAGTGAGACCTTCTTCTCCCCCGCCCTGCCTTAGGAAAACCGTTTGCCAGGTTAGTTCTGCCCTCACCTTCCTCTTCATTCACCACCTCCACTTTCATTAGAATGGCCCCTGTTGGTCGGGTCCCAGTTCGGGGAGATAGGGAGCCTGGTCCCTACGACACCCCCACCACCATGACCGGGAGAGGGTAGAGGGTCTCAGGGCCGTATACAATATACCGACCACACTTCACCTCACAGTCCCCACCAAAGAGGGTAGAGTGAACAGTCCAATGAACTTAGGAGCCTTGCCTTTGTACAAAGACCACTTAAAGGCCATACTCTGATTTTCCCTTCATAGCTTCATCATCCAAATTTTTAACCACTACAGGATTACCCTGTCTCAACTAACCCCGAACAGCATTCAGGTGATCTATGGCTTTGTTGTCGTGTGCCGGGAAGCCGACATCGAGCCTAGGTTGTCCCTGTTTGGTAATTTCTTCCTCCTAAAACAAGATTTCTGAAGCCGAGAGTGGTGGGTATTTAGTTCGTGACCCAATCGAAAGATCTTAGGGGGACTCCCGTCGGCCATCCATGGGTGGATGTCCCGATTTTTTTATGTAGATAGCTTGGAGCCTTGGGGATTTGAGCTGGCATGGGGGGATCCCCCGCCGAGGGTAATCGATGGGAAGAGTGTTCTGAGGGCCGATGAGACTGATCTCCACAAGATGAATGATGAAGACCCAAAGTTCGTCGGTTTCCTGCTCTTTGAAGACAGCCTATACCATGCTGGGATCAGCTAGCACCAAAATCTGGGTAGGATAGATACCGACATTGGATACTATCCCCATTCATTCAGATTTATCCTAACTGACTCCTTTGCCGACAGGTGGAAAGATGAGGTCAGACCGGTCGATCGTTGCAGCGCTGCTACACAAAGGAGGGTCGATCAGATGACGGAATAGGCGACTTCGAAACCCAAGCAAAACTGGCAGAGGAGCCGGTGCCGGAGAGGTCGAAGAAATAACAGGTGAGGGAGCCGCCGACTGTCGTCATTTCAGTTGAATCCGGTACTAGTGGCGTACCGTCACTAAGCCATCAGCCCATCAAGCAGAAGGAACACTCATCGCCATCCATGCACTTGACCGCCAGGGAAGAACGGGACTGGCCATCGACATACTATGAGGAGACGGCCCCTGCACCATTACCTGTCGAGCCGATGGAGGAGATCCTTCCTACGGCCAACGTGCCGAAGGCCATCAGGAAGAGGGCCGTCGGGAAGGAAGTCATCGATGTCAGTGACGATGTGTGCCAGCTAGAGCACGTAATCGAGGATGCAAGGCAGGTCAGGTCCTTGCTGGAGAGGGCCGTCACCGGGACCGATTGGAACAAGAGCCATCAGACGGTCAATGAAGCTACAAGGAGCATGTTCCACCATGTGATGGGGGTAAGTCATTAGAGTTTGAGCTCCTTACCCTCATCCATTTAGTACTAACTTTCTTTTATTATGGACAGGCCCTCCAAGATGCGTTGTTACTAGACAATGGCTTGGGTGAACTGCTGGAACTAAAGGATCACTCAAGTCGGGAGATCACGAGAGTGGAGGAGGCAAGAGACGCTGCTGAAGTGGCACTGATGGCCGCTAGGTTAGAATTGTCCATCCTACGCGTGGCCGAAGAAAAGCGTTCTGCCATACGGGCTGAGGCAGAGGCTTAGAAGAATCAGATCGAGGCCCTGCAAAAACAACGGGATGAGTTGAGCACCTAGTTGAGGGAAAAGAAGTGCAAGGCAAAGCTTCTTGCTCACAAATTGGCCGAAGAGAGGTCTCACTTGTCGGAATCGGAGAAGCGGTCAAGGAAACACCATGCCGACGTCGAGAAGCACAAGACCGAAGCTGAGAAGTACAAGGGGCTATTTAAGTCATCCTAAGAGTTGGTGAAGTCGGCCTCCGTAATGGCCGTAAGGGAGTACAAGGCCTCGGAGGAATTCAGAGCGGAGATGAACGAGGCCGGCTCCTATTCCTTCGACTTTGGCTATGAGGAATGTATGGCGAAGGTCCAGCGGGCCTTCCCAGAACTTGACCTCTCTTTCCTACAGCTACCTAAGCTGGCAGAGGAGGCTGAAGGAGAAGGCTCATTCAAGCAAGGGGGTGAGACACTTATCGAGGCCGAGGCAAAGGAGGTCGAGCCGAAGACCGTGGTCGAGGCCGAAGTGATTGCCGACGTCTAGGCTGGCATCCTAGTCATGCAAAAGGTGACCGGAGTAGAAGTTGAAGTCCCGAGGGCTTCGGAAGTTGATGTAACTCCAGTAGGTCAGACCTGAGTCCTATGTAAATGTCTGACCCCCTTTTGTAAACATAAGTAATGAAATGATATTTTGTCTAAGGTTGTGTTCGTTTGGTTTGACTGAATACTTTTCTCTTTGAAAATGCTTCAAGTATTTCATTTTAACAAGTTAGGAACTTAGGTAGCTGAGTGATGCCCTATATTAGCTAGGCACAAAATCGATAGCTTAAGGATGCTGGCGTGAATCCGTCTTCTATCAGATCTAGCTCGGATTCCCAAAGTTGAAGTAGATTTAAACGAACCGGAATAAAAGAGAAACTAATTCCATGCGCTATTCGTTGGCCTGTTTGGCTCGAAGAATAACCGAGGCATGCCGAAGCCAGTGGCTTAGACCAGATTGATGCCCATAGGACTTTCCCTTTCCAGTATGAGTCCGTCGGAACATCCGAGCAAGGAGGCGTCAAGGAAGCTGATGGACGATTGCTCATACCGGGCTCATCTTAGAAAATTTCTTCCTTGGTGTCGGTCCATCGGCTCGTTCGACCTAGGAGCCTTCGCCGACTAAAGTCAGACTTTTTAGAATTGGGCTACCCTAGAGCCTTCGCCGACTGGAGTTGAACTTTAGGAATTAGGCTACCCTAGAGCCTTTGCCGACCGGAGTCGAACTTTTCAGAATTGGGCTTCCCTAGAGCCTTCGCCGACCGGAGTTGGACTTTTCAGAATTGGGCTGCCTTAGAGCCTTAGCCGACCGGAGCCAAACTTTTCAGAATTGGGCTGCCTTAGAGCCTTCGCCAACTAGAGTCGGACTTTCAGAATTGGGCTGCCCTAGAGCCTTTGCTGACCGGAGTCAGACTTTTTGGAATTGGGCTGCCCTAAAGCCTTCGCAGACTGGAGTCAGACTTTTTGGAATTGGGCTGCCCTAGAGCCTTCGCCGACCGGAGTCAAACTTTGGGAATTGGTCACTGAAAAGAGCTGAATTTATTGATAATATTTGTGAAGGTTGTCTACATTCCACGGGCGTGCTATTTGTCGTCCGTCCAGATGCTCGATTCGGTATATTCCAGATCGAATTACTTTAACAACCCGATAAGGCCCTTCCCAGTCTGGGGAAAGTTTACCTTGCTCTGTCGGTCTCAAAATCTCTGCCCTCCACAACACTAGATCTCCGACTCTAAATGTTCGCGCTCTGACTCTCGAGTTGTAATACTTTATCATCTTCTGATGGTAAGTCACCATCTTCGAGCTTGATCGGAGTCTAGTCTCTTCAAGTATGTCCAGGTCAGCTCTTCGCTGCTCAGAGTTAGCTGGTTTGGCACAATAGTCAATCCGTAGGGATTGCAAGGAGACCTCAACAGGGATAACGACTTCACTTCCGTAAGTGAGGTTGAAAGGAGTCTCTCCTGTCATCGATCGGGCGGTTGTCCGATATGCCCAAAGCATGGAATAAAGTTCTTTGGCCCATAGTCCTTTGGCATCATTCAACCTTGTCTTCAGCCCATGTAGGATTGTCCGATTTGTAATCTCGACCTCTCCATTGGACTGAGGATGGCCAACTGAAGGGGCCAGTGATTCGGCCTCCACCCATTTGGTAAAGTAATCAATCGCCACAATGAGAAACTTCCATTGACCAGATGCCGAAGGAAAAGGTCCAAGGATGTCCATCCCCCACTGAGCGAAAGGCCATGGCACGGTGATTGGAGTCAACTGGCTGGCAGGCCTCCTTTGGATATTGGCGTACCTTTGACATGCATCGTACTTTCGAACGAAGTTCGAATTATCCTTCTGGATCGTAGGCTAATAGTATCCTTGTCGGATGATTTTGTAGGCCAAGGACTGTCTTCCAAGGTGGTCGCTGTAGATGCCCTCATGAACTTCCCTGAGGGCATAGTCAGCATCGGTCGGCCCCAGGCACTTCAAAAGAGGCTAAGAGAATGACCGCTTGTATAGGACACCATCAAGGATGACGTACTTGGATGCCGACCAGCATATGCGCTTGGCTTCAGTTGGATCATCCGGGAGAGTTCCTTGATTAAGAAAAGTAAGGATAGGATCCATCCAAGAAGTCTCCTGGTCAACTTGTTGGATCTCATTCAGCTCTTCGTGAATGCTAGGGTGCTGCAAGTGCTCCACAAAGGTTCAGTCAGAGGTATTGATGCCTGCTGTAGCCAATCATGACAGAGCATCTGCCTGAGAATTCTGCAGACGGGGTTTGTGCAAGATTTTGAAGAACTTGAGCCGAGAGATGAGACTATGTACCTTATTCAAGTACTTGGCCAGGGTCGAGTCCCTTGTTTCAAACTCGCCCTTCACTTGGTTGACCACCAGCTGGGAGTCGGAGAAGACTCTTATTCGACTGATGCCTAGTTCATTGGCGATTTGCAGTCTCGCGAGTAGGGCTCCGTACTGCGCCTGATTGTTCGACACCTGAAAGGAAAAGTGAAGAGCATACTCCAAGCTTTCTCCGTCGAGATCGGTTAAGATTAGGCCGGCCCCACAACCTGCAAGGTTGGATGCTCTGTCCACATGTAGCATCTAGGAAGGTTCGGCCTCGGCGATGGCGTCAGCCTCAGGTACTCCGGTTATTACAAAGGGTGAACACTATTTCCAACTACATTTGGCAATAAAATCAGATATTACTTGAGCCTTTAGAGCCGACCGGGACTAGAAGGAGACGTCGAATTCACCAAGTTTGACGGCCCATTTAGCGAGCCGACCGGAGGTGTCCGGGCTTCGTAGGATCATTTTGAGTGGTTGGTCGATGAGTTCCACAATGGGATGAGCTTGGAAGTAGGGTCGAAGTCTTTTGGCTACTACGACCAAAGAAAAGACCACTTCTGCAACTTCGGATACCTTGTTTCGGCATCATGGAGGACTTTGTTGTTGTAGTAAACTAGTTTCTGGTGGCCATCTTTTCCCACTCGGACAAGTACGGAGCTGACCGCCTTATCCGATGCCGACAGGTATATATACAATGGCTCCCCCTCCGTCGGTTTGGCCAGCAACGGAGGTTTCCTTAGATATTCTTTTAAGGCTTCAAAGGCTGACCGACACTCTTCGGTCCAGGTGAAATGGTCCGACCGGTGCAGGGTCTTGAAAAAAGGGAGGGACTTCTCAGCCGAGCGGGATATGAAATGGTTGAGTGAGGTGATTCGGCCAGTAAGCTCTTGCACCTGTTTCTTATTGGTCGGATGTCCCATCTCGAGGATGGCTTTGATCTTGTCGGGATTGACTTCAATTCTCCATTGAGTGACCAGGAAGCCGAGAAACTTGCCTGAAGTTATGCCGAACACACACTTCGCAGGATTGAGCTTCATCCGATGGCATCTCAAGGCGTCAAAGGTCTCCTACAAGTCCTTGATGTGGTCGGCCCTTTGGAGACTCTTCACTATCATATCATCCACATAAGCCTCCATATTTCTGCCTAACTATCCTTCAAAAACACGATTGATCAATCTCTAAAAGATGGCACCGGCATTTTTCAAGCCGAAGGGAATCATCCTGTAACAATAAAGGCCCTTGTCGATGATGAAGGCAGCCTTCTCCTTGTCCTCCAGATGCATCCTGACCTGGTTATACCCAGAGAAGGCATCCATAAAACTCAGAAGCTGATGGCCGGCCATGGCATCCACCAGCTGATCAATCTTCAGCACAGGGAAGCTGTCCTTCGGACAAGCCTTGTTGAGGTCGATGTAATCCACACAGATCCTTCACTTTCCGTTGGCCTTTTTCACCATGACGACATTCGCCAACCATTTATGGTAGTGAACTTCTCTGATAAAACCAGCATCCGAAAGCTTTCTTACTTCTTCATCAGTAGCCCTCTGCCTTTCAGTAGCGAAGCTTCTTTTCTTTTGCTGGACGGGCCTGTAGCTCGGATCCACCCTTAACTGGTGGGTAATGACGTCCGACGGGGTTCCCGGCATGTCAGAGGCTGACCAGGCAAAGATGTCGGTGTTGCTTCTAAAAAAGTCGATCAGCTCTGACTTGATGTCTTCGCCGAGGGAGCTTCCAATTTGGAGGACTTTGGTGGGATCATCCTCACGAAGAGGAACAAATAGAATCTTCTCGTCCGGCCGGCCATGGCCGTCGGCCTCAGCCCTTGGATCGAGCTGCTTGAGGGTAGTATGGCTTTCCGACTGTTGGTTAAGGATAGTCAAACATTGTCTGGCCATCCGTCGGTCTCTCCTTATCATTCTGATCCCGCTCCTGGTTGGAAACTTCGCCACCATATGGTCAGTAGACACACTGGCTCGAAACTTGTTGAGAGCCGGTCGGCCTAAAATGGCGTTGTACATCGAAGTCGTCCAGATGACCACAAAGTCGATGGGGAGGGTTTTTTGGAAAGGCTTCATCCCGATCGTTATGGGTAAGGTGATTTCTCCTTCAACTCCGATGGAGTTTCCCCCGAAGCTAGTCAATGGTATGGGGGACTCATGCAGCCTCGACCGGGATTGGTTCATTCTCAAGAAAGCATCATACAACAATACGTCCGTGGAGCTTCTATTATCTATAAGTATTATCTTTACGTCACAGTTGGCGATAACCACCGAAACGACTATAGGTTCATTTTCAAAAACATGGGACTCCAGAAGGTCTTCGTCGAAGAAGGTGATGGCATTGGAGCCCTTTGATCTCTTGATGATGTCCCATCCATCCTCGTAGCCACCTTCGGTCCTCCGATGCAACATGTTGACGCCCCCATCAGTCGACCTCTGGTGGGGAAGCTCCGCCTCCTCTGGAGGGTTTCTGGTGACGGAGGCTTCAGCTTGATCCCGATGGGATCGGATGTACTTTCGTAAGTAACCCCTCCGGATGAGATCTTCGATGGTATCCTTTAGCTGCAGGCACTCCTCAGTATTGTGCCCATGGTCCCGGTGAAACTTGCAGTATCTGTTCTTGTCCCTGGAGGCAAGTGGGACCCTCATTGGGTGAGGCCTTTGGAGGAAAACCTCATTTTCAATCTCTAGGAGGATCTTCTCCCTCGGGAGGGAGAGGGGTGCGTAGCTTTCGAACCTCCTGGGGTAGTCCTTCGGCTTCGAACTTTGGCACCGGGCGGACCTGTTATTGTTGGGGGTTTGGACCTCAGGAGCCTTGTTGCTCTGCTTCTTGGGGTTCAGCCTACCTTCCTCCTGTCGTCGGTTCGCCGCCTGCTCCTCAGCGATGGCATACTTCTGTGCCCGGGTCAGCAACTCGGGGTAGCTCATCGAAAACTGCTTGTCCAGGGAGAAAGTGAGCCTGGACAATCGGAGCCCTCTTTTGAAGGCCGACATAGCCACCGCCTCATTCAGGTCCAGGACCTCCATGGTCGCTGAGTTGAAATGGGCCATGTAGTCCCGGAGCATCTCTCCCTCTTTTTGCGACACATGGAAGAGGCAGTCAGTATTTCTTGGAGTTCTACTGTAGGTCCTGAAATGGGAAAGAAAAATATTTTTGAGTTGGGGGAAGGAGTGAATCGTACCTAGCCGGATGGCGGTAAACCACATTCGGGCGGCCTTCTTTAGGGTTGCTTGGTAGGCAATGCAGTGGAGGGCGTCGGAGGTGCCTTGTACCATCATGTGGGCCTTGTAGGTGCCCAGATGGTCTAGCGGGTCGGTGGTGCCATCGTAGGGCTCCACCTGAAGAACTTTAAAGTGGCGGGGAATCGGCTCTGCCAGAATCTTATTGGAGAAAGGCGGGCGGGAGTCGTATACCCACCCCCCTTCGGCTTTCTACCGAAGAACAATTTCATCTATGCACTCCTCAATGCACAGAATTTTATCGACGTAGCCTCTCGAGGGTTCGGTTGGAGGCAGACCACCGGTCGGGACAGATTCGGCATAGGAAGGCGAGGCCGATCTCGCCCTCTTGCTGTTGGCTCAAGCCCCCTGGGACCTCCAGGGCTCCGCCATGGGATGAGAACAATGGACTTCGGCAGCCGATTGATGATCAGTGTAGGATACGGCAGGCGGTTGTTTATGGTTGTCAGCCATTTCCCAGAAATACTGGACCACTGCCATGAGCATTTCAATTTGGCTTACCAACATCTGGAACTGCCGTAGTCCCAGAGTGATGGTGGGCTCCGTAGCAGTGGCGGGAACAGCGACGGTGGCAGTAGCGCTTTCCCTCGGGGGTTCTTTGGACCTGGGTGGGGAAAGGCCTCTAGCAGAGGGGTTCTGCGCTCTTCCCTTAGCCATCGCCCCACAGATAAGCAGATTCCTCCTTTGAGTGAAAGGGGAGTGCCCTTCCTCTAGCACCAATCTGTTGTCGTATCTTCTCCTAGGCCGGGTCGGTTGGCGGTATTGGAGTGCGCCTCTTTTGGTCGACCTGCAACAAAGTCCCCAAAGCACCGGCGGTGTTCCGGCGGGGGACACTCCGATGCCTAAGTCAGCGGGAGTTTGAGAGCAACAGAATGGAGGAATGTAATGGGTAGCATTTAGAGAGGGAAGAGCCAACTTACTCTCGAGCAAGGTCCCCTGGATACCTTATATAGGCACAGAACAGTCCAAAAGTTATTACGAGACAGGCCGAGAAAGATCGATTTGCCCTTACTAGGATCTAGAGAGTGGCCACGTGGCACCCTGAGAGGACAAAGTCATGGGAGTAGTGAAGCAGCGCCACTGGGGTGGCAGAATTCCGTTGTAACAAAAGGCCTTTTGGAACTCTCTAGGGTCCCAAAATGAGTCAGTCGGACCCCAACAGGGGTGGTCATCGGACCACTGCCACAGTGGGTCGACTGCCGAAGGAGATAGATGAGCCGTATCCTAGCGAGGGTGGTCATCGGACCACTGCCCCCCAGTGGGTCGACTGCCGGAAGAGATAGATGAGCGGTATCCTAGTGGGGATGGCCGTCGGACCACTGCCCCCAGTGGGTCGGCTGCCGAAGGAGATAGATGAGCCGTATCCTAGCAGGGGTGGCCGTCTGACCACTACCCCCAGTGGGTCGGCTGCCGAAGGAGATAGATGAGCCGAACCCCAGCAGGAGTGGCCGTCGGACCTCTGCCCAGTGGGTCAGATTTGCTCGTCCGTCGGCCTTCTTAGAGTGGCCGGTCCTATAGGACCGTAAAAAGAAAAATTGGCGTGATCCAGTGGTGAGCCGGATAGGTACAACAGAATCCATGGAGATCAATAGTATATGGACACTTGTTGATCCACCTGAAGGAAAGAATTTCATTGGGTATAAGTGGATTTTCAAAGGAAACGGGGCATTGATGGATAGGTGGAGACCTACAAAGCCTGTTTGGTTGTCAAGGGATATCGTCAATATTATAGTATTGACTATGATGAGATTTTTTTCTATGGCAATACTCAAGTCCATTCGGATTATGCTTGCTTTAGTAGCATACTTTGACTATAAAATTTAGCAAATGGATGTCTGAATAGCCTTCCTAAATGGAGAGCTTGATGAGGTATATATGATGTAACCTAAAGGTTTCACATCCGTAGATGAGTTAAAAGTATGCAAGCTTCAAAGGTCTATTTATAGACTGTAGCTGGCATCTCAGAGTTCAAACATGTATTTTGATAAGATAATCATAATGTATGGTTTCGTTAAGAATAGAAAGAAACCCTACATTTATAAGTGGGCTAATGGTTCTATGGTTATATTTATTGTGCTTTATATAGATGATATTCTCTTAATCAAGAATGACATCCTTGTACTATAGGGAATAAAGGTCTGGTTGTTATCTTAGTTCTCCATAAAGGATTTGGAAGAAGCCTCTTATATCCTTGTGTTGGGTTTCGGACTGACATAGCAGAAAATTGAGTTTCAAAATTTTTATTATTGAAACCCTAATCGACTGAAACCCTAGTCCCAAGGACCACTTGACCATCACAACTAATAAATCATAATTTAGGATTATAGAAAATACCTGGAGTGCTATACTCAATTTTTACAAGGCACATAAGTGTATGCCTTCTAGAGGTGATCCACATAGGAACCGGACCAAGGAAGCACTCCTGTCAAGCTTGCTTATTTGACTAGGACTCTTTTCGGAAGCCTTTCTATTGTCAGTGGCCTTTCTCTCTTTGCTGGAACCCCTACCCTCGTATAGGGTACTCAGAGACCTCTCTGAATCCTCTATCAAAATTTGATTATCCCTCCTATATCTCTTCCTAGGGTCTTGTCTCAAAATGACAAGCCTTGTCTTAAAGAGGACTTTTTGTCCTAAAAGAAGGATGAGATATATAAATATTTCTTTCAAAAGTTTTGGCATCAAAATATCGATGCCTATTTATAGTGAGTGAGGGGGCACCTGATAAACCTTTTTCTCAATCCTTGATCTAATTTTCTAATGATTAGACAGGACCCTTCAAGTAGAAGTGAAAAGATTTATCCTGATATGCCATATCATGTGCCAAAAGATATATAAGTGTCTTTTCAATTTTCCAGCATCTTTTAAACTTTCCATGTGGCAAGTAACTAGTCAATATTTGGCTAAGGGGCATGGGATTCCAATGGGTGTATCAGAGAACCAGAAGCCTTCAAGCAAAAGGACTTTTGGATTTTTGAATGTGCACCTAATATGAAGGGACACATCCCTTCATTATGTGCACCACAAATTCCATGTCAATTCCCATCCTTTTGATAAGTCAAACCCAATTTAGATGGGTGTGGGGATAAGGGAGAATGTCCTTGTATTTATTTAGAAAATAAATGATTAAGTGGTAGAAGGACTCTTGGTCCTTCTGTGCCCTTTAATCTTGGCGCATGCCAATATGGTGCCAAGAGTCCAATCCAACTTGGACTCTTCCATAATCCAAAGATAAAGTCCAATAAAATATAGATAAATTAAGATAATTGCTGCCCCAATTAGAACTCAACTCAATCTAAGTTCCATATAATTTGGTTTGCCCAAATATCAAGCTAACTGACCTAATCCAATTGTGTTAGGAGTTGGGCTAGCATGCATATGCTAGTATGCAAATTAGCTAGCTTATTAGGATCCAATGACCCTAACCAAAATCCAATTGACTTTCTTGACCAATTCCCTAGCATGTGTGATCCTTTGTGCTCCACATCTAGCCAGTAGTAGGCCTAGGTCTAAGCTATTTAGATCCAATCAAAACTGATTGACCTAATTAGGTCAAATCGAGCTGACCCAAGTTAGCTAATTTCAACCAATTTCCAAATTGACTCATGAATCCATCCAATTTGATTCATGAAACCTACAAGATATGATTGACATATAGCAATGTATCATGCCTACCCAGAAGATTAAGAATTCAGTAGAAATTAGCAAATTACCCTTCAGTGGAAAGTTAATGTGCAATTCAATCCTTCGATCTCTCTTTATCCTAAATATGATGGGACATCAGGTTAACCCTAGTTCACTATGGATCCCTGAATTTTGAGTCCCTTAGCCATTTTTCAAATTTTGTGTTTGAGTCCAATAATCAAGTCCTGTTAGCCCTTTGAGTCCTGTAAGTAGGGCTTGAGTCATTGAAGTCATCTAGAGTCTTGTAATAAGGGTTAAGTCATGAAAACCCGGTTGTGTCTTGTGATTAAGATTTTCATTCACTTTGAATCCTGTAATGAGGGCTTGGCCTATTTAGGCCCAAGTTAGTTCTTTTGAGTCCTGCTTTAGCCCTTGATATCATTGAGTCTTGTATTCAGAGTTCGATTCATTTCATTAGAGTTTTGGATGAGTTTTTGGGACTGTTCGGCTCAGTGAGCCTAGTTAGTCAAGTCAGCTCATTTTGAGCCTTAAGTTAGTTAAGTCCTTACTTTTAATTTTTTTTGAGTCAAGTCCAGTTCAGCAAGAGAAGACTTAAGCCAGTGAAGGACCCCAGCTAGTGTGCCACTTCAGTAGCTGCGTGGAGTCCCAGCCACACCTTGGATTGAGCCACACTAGGATTACATGGAGGATCACATGAAGTCAATCCATGCATAAAGATTTGGTGTCCACATGCTAGCACACCCTTCCACCCTCTAGGCATGCCAACTCCACATGCCATTAAGCTGGGAAGGAAGGTCAAACAAAAATACTTCAATCCCGCAAATCATGGAGGCTTGTCTTGGAATGATGTGGGCCTCCCCAAGCCCAAGATGGAATATATTTGGCACCCCATGGTCCCCCCTTTTAGCCGCCCCATATATACCATAATTGAAGGGATTTTGTTTTGGAATATGTTTGAATTCTACCATGTATTCTAGAGGCACAATGAAGGTGTTGGGTGCCCCTTATCATGAGGTTTTTCCATGTATTCCATCACTTGGGTCCTAAGTAATGAACATCTATATAAAGGACCCCTCTCATGTACTTTGAGGATGAATGTTATGAATTAATGAAAATTGGAGAGTTTCTTCTTATCATTGCCTTTGCCTTTGTGCATCGACCTCCATGAGGGAGTGGGTGAGAGACCCGTTTGCCTTTGCTCTTTGAGCATCGAGTGGTGTGAGGCCCTATCTATCTAACCTTCATCAACCTTGGATGCCCACCTTCTTCAAGCCATCTTCCAGCCACCCCATCCTATCTCTCTTTCCATTGTTCCTTCGTCAATCCAGCAAGTTTCCCATCACGTCTAACTCCTTGATTGGTATTTTGTAGATCCCTCAAGTTTCACATGAATCGAAGTCCATTTGCCTAGCAATCGGGTTAGCGGATAAAAAGTTGATGGATTTGTGGGTTTTTGGCTTGACCTTCCAGGCCGCATCCACGAGCGAGGAGTGATCTTTTCATGAAAGCAGTAGCAAACATTGCCAGGTACACACCCCCTAGCCCTCTAGATCTTGATATTGCAGAAAAGCTAGCCCTACCGGGGTTTCTTAACCCTGGCGGTCCTGCCTTTATCTCTTTTGAGGGTCTTTTTGCATGCTTGCTATCTAGAATTTTATAGGATCACCCTTTTATCTATTTGACTTGAAATTTAGGAATTAAAATCTTAACTTAATGCTAAATCCTCAAAAATTTCCTTGCATGCTAATTAGTCCCACATCAGAATAAGTGATGGATATAGAGAATTGTCAAACCCTAATACTTAATCCTTTCGAATCTCAATTTGATAATGAAGACTCGATCGATGAAAGATTTAGAAACCCTATCTAATCTCATCCTGCTTTGATCAAAGGCTTCTTGAGTCAATAATCAAAGAGATTACATGTGATAATCCTCCTCTTACTAGGAGTGATTGATTCCTTATTGATCCATTCACATCCTTCATGTACAATCCACCATATCCAAAATACCCCATACATGACTCTTTGTCATGAATGAGTATGAATCAAAATACGGCTTTATGTGCATAAGAAACCATGGTGATCTCAAGTCTAAGGATCACTTGCACAACTCTAACTATGAGAACCATCTTTTGACAAGTAGTAAGACCTCCATAAGATGTTCTCGAGGTGAATCAGTTCAGTGAACTCATATCCTAATGAGCATGCACATCCTTGTATTAGTGTCCCTACACAAGTGGCTGTGAGACCAACCATCCTTTCCATCGAGCATACATAGGATGTGCTAGTTTTTCTAGAAACATCAATCCTCGAATCGATGATTCAACGACTAGGAACATTTTAGATTAGGATTTATAGGAACTTAGGTCTCACCATTATGATCTCCATCATAACCCTAATTCCATTGCCCTAACCTATGGGGTTTATCATAATCTTGATAAGATGTAATAGTATGATGAATCAAGAACTGCTTTTTATTAATAAATAAAATCATACATGAGTTGAAAGATTATAGAAATGCCCATAAAAAGAATGACTTTTAGGACACAATTCTTTCAATCTCCCACTTGCACTAAAGCCAATCACCCTTGTATCTTTCATCCATGTAATCTAAGTGGTGATCAAACTGCTACTGTGGTAATGCTTTAGTGAATGGTTCTGCTATGTTGTTCTTTGTATCTACTCGTTTGATGACAACATCTTGTCTTTTTATGATCTCTCGAATGAGGTGGAAGCATTATAAGATGTGCTTGGACTTTTGATAAGACCTTATTTCCTTAGCTTGGGTAATAGCTTTAGTGTTATCAAAATAAAGAGGCACCAGTTGTTGTATAGCCTGAACCACGTCCAATTCCATGATGAATTTCTTCATCCATATAGCTTCTTTTGTAGCTTCACTTGTAGCTATGTACTATACCTTAGTGATTTACTCAACTACAGTTTGCTACTTTGTACTCTTCCAACTCACTACACCACCATATAGGGTGAAGACATACCCTGATATGGATTTGCTATCATTTGGATTTGATTAAAAACTAGAATCTATATACCCTTCTAGTTTCAACTCTAATCCATCATATATTAGAAAAACATCTTTAATCCTTCTCAGGTACTTAAGAATATTTTTCATAGCTTTCCAATGATCTTCCCATGGATCAACCTCGAACCTGAGAAGCATAACATTGCATATATAATTGATCCTATAGCCGAAGCATAAGGAATCAAACTCATCCTTTCTCTCTCTCTTCTGGTGTCTTAGGAGACATCTTCTTGGAGAGATGTATGCCTTGACTCATGGACAAGTAACATCTCTTCCATCCATGTTGAATCTCTTCAACACAAAGTCAATGTACTTGGATTATGATAAGCCAAGCATCCTTTTAGATCTATCTCTATAGATCTTTATACCCAGTACATAGGATGCCTCAAATAAATCCTTCATGGAAAACTACTTTGATAGCCAGGACTTGACCAATTGCAACATTGGTATATCATTCCTAATGATGAGTATGTCATCAACATACAAAACCAAGAAAGCAAGGGCACTCCCACTTGTCTTCTTATACATACACGATTCATTCACATTCTTGATGAAACCAAACTCTTTGATAATCTCATCAAAGAGGATGTTCTAACTCCTCGATGCTTGCTTCAATCCATAAATAGATTTCTTAAGCTTGCATACTTGATTTGGTCTCTCACTTGAGACAAACTCCTTTGGCTATGACATATAGACTTCTTCCTCAATATATCCATTAAACAAAGAAGTCTTTATGTCCATCCGCCAGATCTCACAGTCATAGTATGCAGCTATGGCAAGCAATATCTGAATGGACTTAATCATTGCTACTAGTAAAAAAGGTTTTATCATAGTCAATACCATGTCTTTGTCTAAAACCTTTTGCTACCAGCCTAGCCTTGTAGGTCTTTACTGACCATCTGCTCCTATCTTCTTCTTGAAGACCCATTTA
Organism: Areca catechu; assembly: GCA_021397845.1. Classification (NCBI taxonomy): domain Eukaryota; kingdom Viridiplantae; phylum Streptophyta; class Magnoliopsida; order Arecales; family Arecaceae; genus Areca; species Areca catechu. The sequence continues at coordinate 127,102,635 of CM038052.1, read as the reverse complement.
CATCCAATTAGATTTACTCCCTCAGGTGGATCAACTAATGCCCAAATCTGATTAGAGTACATAGAGTCCATCTCAGATTTCATGGCTTCCAGCCATTTATCAAAGTCTCTACTAATGACAGCGTCCATTTAGGTCATAGGATCATCATCCTGTATGATACTGGCTTCATTGTCATTCCCAATGACAAAGCTATATCTGAGAGGTGCACTTCACACTCTCTCTAACCTACAGAGAGGAGGTGTGTGTTGTGTTTATTCTTGAACCTTAGGAACACTAGTTAAGGAATTGCTTCAGGTGTAGGTTGAACTTCTTCAAGTTCAAATATTCTCTTACTACCCCCTTCTTGGATAAAATCCTTTTCCAAGAATGTGGCATGCCTACTAATAAAGACCTTTTGCTTAATCAGGTAGTAGAAAAGGTATCCCATACCTTCTTTAGGATATCCTACAAACCTATACTTATCAGCACTGGCGCTTAGCTTATGTCTGAAAACATTCCTGACATAAGCAAGGCAACCCCAAATCTTAAAATACTTAAGACTTGGTCTTTTCTCCTTCCATACTTTATATGGAGTGCTTTTAACTACCTTTGATGGCACCCTATTCAATATGTAGGCAGCAGTCTCTAGGGCATAACCCTAGAAGGATACTGGAAGATTTGTGAAGCACATCATGGACTTTACCATGTCCAATAAGGTATGATTCCTTTTTTCGACCACACTATTTAACTGTGGTATGTAAGGAGGGGTCCATTTAGAGAGAATGCCTTTATCTTTAAGATGATTGAGAAATTCACTAGACAAGTATTCTTCTCTTCGATCAGATCGAAGGATTTTAATACTATGCCCAGTTTGTTTCTCAACCTCACTTTGATACTCCTTGAATTTATCAAAGGCTTTGAACTTGTGTTTCATAATATACACATATTCGATCCTTGATAAATCATCAATAAAACTAATGAAATAAGAATATCCTCCTCTATCTTGGGTTGTCATAGGTGTTAGGAATTGTGTCCCAAAGCTAATCGTCTAGGCAATAGACTATTATGCAACTCATGTATATGTATATGAATTATTGAATTGAATAAAAAGTTTATTCTGGTTGTTCATCACATGTCATCTTCCTAATTGAACTTTTATATGATGATGTCCTTTGAGCTACCTTGTATGTGATATAGAGAGGATACATCGTATAGTTCATAAACTGGTTCGGGACTGAAGGATATGTTGTTTCAGGATGATGGTGTATCGAGAGTAGGTCATTGATGTCATATCTGTTGGTTGTCCTCTAACAAGTAGCATGGAGATGCAGGTATGACATCAGGTATTATGTTTGACACTTTACTGAACGTGACTCTCATGCGAGATTCTCTTTCTGCCAAAGAGGAGTCTTGCATTAGAATGTGGACATGAATTATTCCTCTAACTTAAGATCACTATGGTAGCTCGCAAGCAACTCATTATGCTTAGGTGCCAGACTACCCGAATTTCTAATCCGGTTATGGAAGGTTGCTGGGTACAGTCAAGTACTTGCATAGCGGTAGTAGGATCGAGATAGGATTGATGTCTCCAAATCGTTTGGATTGAATGCTTAATATGCCTCAATTGAGAAAGACCTTGGCCAGGGCATTCCTTGTAAGGAGTTATAAGGATTTTTTGTTTAAGATATATTGAGATGGACTAATTAGGGTTGGGCAGTTTAACCCTAAGCCATCCAGAGTATTAGGAGATTAAACAAAATAAGTTTAATGCTATTCCATATTCGATAGGTTCATGTTGCTCTACAACCTTCAATCTATCTGGACGCTAGGTGTCATTGCTAGAGGGTGACTTTGGCTAGTACTGGAAATGTTCCCATGCTATCGATTTAGTGGTTGAACCTATGGGGTCACACATCGAGGGTTTCTTCTTGCTTTGTTAGCATGCAAATGATTGAGAATCATTCCAAACTTGTTTGATAAGGTATATTATCAAACTTCTGTTCGAGCCAACTCTTTTTGAATGAGTCGACTCGAGCCGAGTCGACTTGAATGGTCGAGTCAGATTCATCTGATGGAGTGCTAAAATTCGAGAATGCTTCATTAAATGCTGTAATGGTTATGGGATTTAATGCTGGGCATTTTGAGTTTTAATAATTGCTGTTGTTGAATTCCAAGGGACTTCTAACCTCCCTAGAATCTCAAGAGATCCCAAACTGCTCATTAATCTTTCATTATACCCTCTCAATGGTTTTAAGGGTTGCTGCTGTTATAGAGGCAGGGCTGAAGAAGGTGAATGGTTTACGTTCAAGGTTCAACTCTCCAGATTTGGATTAAGCTCCATACTCTGCCATATTCCTTGGTTAGAGATCATGTTTGATCCTTGAGAGATTGTGAGATTGGATCTCCAGGATAGAGTGAGTTTTGGATGGAATCTCTGAGTATATACCTTCTATTGAAGGTTTGGGATAGCAAGAACTGGGAGAGTCCTTATTTTATTGACTATAACTTGTGAAGAGTTGTTGATAAAGGTCCATATATTCCTTCGATTATGGTTAATGGTGTTTCCATCCCAAAGCTCGAAGAGGATTGGGATAAAAATGATATTAAACAATTCGAGATCAATGCTAAGACAATGAATCTCCTTTATTGTGCATCAGATCCTAGTGAATTCAATAGAATATCTACTTGCATATCAGCCAAAGAAATATGGGACATACTTTAAGTTATCCATGAGGGTACCGATCAAGTGAAGAATACTAAGGTGAACATGTTAGTGCACACTTATGAAATGTTCTGAATGGAACCTAATGAGTCTATCATTAACATGTACACTAGATTTACAAATATTGTAAATGAAATGAGAAGTCTAGGAAAATAATGTCTAATGCCGATCTTGTCAACAAAATCCTCAGGTCACTTCCAACATCATGGGATCCGAAGGTAACCACCATCCAAGAAGCTAAAGATGTTGACAAGCTACCATTGGAGCAACTGGTTGGATTGCTAATGACTTATGAGTTGAATTTGAAGCAAAAGTCAATGGACATGGATAAGAAGAAAAAGGGGATTGCATTCAAATCAACTATACAAGAAGAATCCTCAATTGATGAGTCCAAAGAAGAAGAAGAAGAAGAAAGTGAAGAAGCACTCCTTGCTAGAAAATTTAGAAGATTTATAAAGAGAAGGAAGTTTCCTTACAAGAAGAAGTTCCAATCAAATAAAGAAAAGGGAAAAGAGAAAGAGAAAGAAAAGGAAAAGGAAAAGGAAGAGATACCTACATGCTTCGAGTGTAAGAAGCCATGACACTACAAATTCGACTACCCTCTCCTAAAGAAGTCAAGGAAGAAGTTAAGGAAAAAGGCAATGATGGCCACCTAGAGTGATAGTGAGGACTCTAGTTCTGAAGAAGAGCAGACTAAAATTACAAATCTTTGTCTCATGGCATATCAAGAGCAAGATGAGATAAATTATGATACAGAAGTTGATTTTACTTTTGATAAGTTAAGAAATGCTTTTGATGAACTTATGCATGATTACAAATTGGTTTTATCTAAAAATAAAAGATTGAAAAAGCATGCAAATAGTTTTTCTCATGAAAACAATTCTTTATTAAATGAAGTTAGTGATTTGAAAACTAAACTAGATGTTTTAGAAAAGAAAAATAATGCTTTAACCATAAAATGAAGTTTTAAAAAGATCCAAAACTATTATTTCAAATGATGATCTTTTAAAGAAAAATAAGGATTTAGAATTAGAAAATGAAAAGTACAAAATTGAGCTTGATAAAATAAAAATTTTTAATGAAAATTTACCTATAGTTCAAAAAACTAAACCTACTTTTAAATAGCCAAAGAGCCATTTTTAACAAAGCAGGATTAGGCTATAGACCCCAAAGACAACAAAAATATTTCAAAAGCTTTTTTGTACCCGCATCATCTAGCATAACATATTTTTCATGTAAAAAACAATGTCATAAATCTTTTCAATGCAATATGAGAAAAATTAATTCTTTAGAAAAGTTTGGGTTCCAAAAGGAACCATGTTAAGTGCTAACCCTAAAGGACCCAAGTTGGCTTGGATACCTAAAACAAAGCTTGATTTGTATTGTAGGTGTGTCTTGCAACTTAGGAGAACAAAAGACTTTGGTATCTTGATAGTGGTTGCTCAAGGCATATGTCAGGAGATATGAAGCAATATACTTCCCTTGAAGCAATGAATGGAGGGAGTGTGACCTTCGGGGATAATGATAAAGAAAAAATCATTGGTATTGGTAAGGTTCACGTTACAACTTCTAGTTGTATTAACAATGTACCGTTAGTTGATGGTTTAAACAATAATCTTTTAAGTATTAGTCAATTTTGCGATAAAGATTTTGAAGTTATTTTTAAATCATCTTACTGCATGATTGCTAGTCCGGATAAAAATGGAGTACAATTCATTGGAAAAAGGCATGGTAATATTTATTTGGTAGATTTAGATAATCTATCTTTGCCTAATGGAGAATACCTTGTTGTAATGAATTCTACTAAAAATAAGACTAGTTGGCTTTAGCATAGAAGATTAAGTCATGCTAGTATATATCTACTTTCAAAATTTTGCAAAAAGAATTTAGTTAGAGATTTTCCTGAACTTTGTTTTGAAAAGATAGAGTTTGCCAAGCATGTCAATTTGGAAAACAAGTTAAAACTTCTTTCAAACCTAAAGGTTTTGTAACTACTAGTAGGCCATTAGAACTACTTCATATGGATCTCTTTGGATCAACTAGAATATCCAGCCTAGGAGGCAAGAGATATGGATTGGTTATAGTGGATAATTTTTCAAGATTTACATGGATTTTCTTTCTAGCACATAAAGATGAATCATTTTCTGCATTTATAAAGTTTTACCAAAAAGTTTCAAATGAAAAGGTGTTTCAGTTATTTGCATACGTAGTGATCATGGTTCTGAATTTAAAAATCAGGATTTCAAAAGTTTTTATAATGAAAAAGGTATAGAACATAATTTTTCTGCACCTAGGACACCTCAGCAGAATGGGATAGTAGAAAGAAAAAATCATACTTTAGAAGAAATGGCATGTACTATGCTTTGCGAAAATGATTTACCAAGATATTTTTGGGCTGAAGCTATTAATACAGCATGTTATATTTTGAATCGAGTTTTAATCCATCATATTTTGAAGAAAACTCCTTATGAACTTTGGAATCAAAGAAAACTAACTTTAAAGTATTTCCGGGTTTTTGGTTGTCAATGTTTTATCTTAAATAATGACAAAGATAATCTTGAAAATTTGATGCCAAGTCTGATGAAGGTATCTTTTTAGGATACTCTACATCAAGCAGGCATACAGAGATTTTAACAAAAGAACTTTAGTTGTAGAGGAGTCTGTACATGTTGTTTTTGAAGAATCTATTAACAATCCTCCAGAAAGGGGATACTTCTGATGCATGTGCAGGTGCTGATAAGCTTCAAAAGTTGATACTGAATGATCAACCATCTCAGCCAAGTGAAGAAGATCAAGACAAAAATGAGAAAGGTGAAGACACTCTAAAGCACCAAGATCTACCTAAGGAGTGGAGGTATGCTCATGGACATCCTAAGGAATTAATCCTAGGTGATCCATCTAAAGGGGTAAGTACTCGAGCATCAATTAGAAATGAATGTGATTATATAGCTTTTGTTTCTCAAGTAGAGCTTAAGTGTTTTGAAGATGCTGAAAAAGATCCTAACTTGATAAATGTTATGCAAGATGAATTAATTCAGTTTGATAGAAATAATATTTGGACATTAATAAAAAGACCATTAATATTTCTATTATTGACATAAAATGGATATTTAGGAATAAGTTAGATGAAAATGGAATTATTATTAGAAATAAAGCTAGGCTAGTTGCTAAAGGCTACAATCAGGAGGAAGGAATTATTTTGATGAAACTTTTGTTCCTGTTGCTAGACTTGAAGCAATTAGACTGCTATTAGTATTTGCTTGTTTTATAAATTTCAAACTCTTTCAAATGGATGTTAAACATGCTTTTCTAAATGATTTTATAATAGAAGAAGTTTTTATTGAACAACCACCTGGTTTTGAAAATCATGTACATCCTGATCATATTTTTAAATTGCACAAAGCACTTTATGGATTAAAGCAAGCACCTCGAGCTTGGTATGAAAGATTCAGCAAATTTCTAATTGAAAATGAATTTTCTAGAGGCCATGTTGATAAAACTTTGTTTCTAAAGAAGAAAGATGATGATTTATTAGTAGTGCAAATGTATGTTGATAATATTATTTTCGGTGCTACTAATAAAATTTTTTGTCAATAGTTTGCTAAGCTAATGTAGGGTGAGTTCGAAATGAGCATGATGGGAGAACTCAATTTCTTTCTTGGACTCCAGATCAAGCAAACTAAAGATGGAATCTTCATCAACCAAGCTAAGTATACAAGAGAAATTATAAAAAAGTTTGGGATGGAGACTACTAAATCAATAGGTACACCTATGAGCCCCTCTTGTAAACTTGATAAAGATGATAATGGTAAATCTATAGATCAAAAATTATATAGTGGAATGATTGGCTCTTTACCGTACTTAACTGCTAGTAGACCAGATATAATGTTCAGTGTATGCATGTATTCTAGATATCAGTCTGAACCTTAAGAATCATATCTTTTGGGTGTTAAGTGCATTATTAGATATCTATCTGGTATAATTAATATTGGCTTATGGTATTCTAGAGAGTCATCTGCTGAATTAATTAGATATTCTGATGCTGATTTTGCTGGTTGTAAATTGGATAGAAAGAGTACTAGTGAAACTTATCAATTTCTTGAAGTTAACTTAATCTCTTGGTTTAGAAAGAAACAAACTTCAGTTGGACTGTCTATAGCTGAAGCTGAGTATATTGCAGCAGGAAGTTGTTATGCTCAAATCTTGTGAATTAAGCAACAACTTGAAGATTTTTGAATTTATTTGTACTGAATTTCAATTAGCTGATATTTTGACTAAGCCCCTGCTAGAAGATCAGTTCTGTATGATTAGAAGAGAACTCGGGATCATTAACCCTTTTGATTAAAATTCTTCTATCTTTAACTAAAAAAGGATCAAATTTGACATCAGTCATACTTAATTATTGCTAATTTCATTGAATTTCTAGTGATTTTGATTAGCCTTTGATTCTCTTAATTTTCTGTTTTAAGTTGATATGTCGATACATGAATGTGTCGACACCTGAATCTGTCGACACATTCGTGAGTCGACACGTGAACGGCAGCAGACCGAGGTTAAGGGCATTCCGAAGCATTTTTTTTCCTCCATTTCTCCTCCCCACTCGAGCCGACACATACCCTAACTCTCTCCTAATTGTTCCTTCCCTCCAATTTGTGCTCAAAACCCTTCGATTCTTTGTTTGGGATGCTTTTTGGTCTGGATTGAGCGACATACCCTCTCCCATTTCCACTTTGAACCTTAGAAACCCTAGGTTTCTCCTCCAATCTTATTCAAATATTTATTTTGTGCAATGGGACCCTGAAAACAAGTAGTCCATCATCCTCAGCCATCCAATCAGGAAGAAGAGTGAAGAACCAAGGTTAGACATGAAGCTAGAGCTCCAGATCCACCAGTTCGACCACTATTTGCAGCTTCTAGCCATATGAGCTCGTAGACAGTTATCGGAGGACAACGCGTGGATTTTAGTTTTGTTGACCAGCAGTACTTCAGGATCGGTCAGTGGATCAGAGATGCTGGTCTGACATTTTTTTGTTCTCTTAGCGAGAGATACTACCCAGGGCTCATACGAGAGTTCTACGGATCATTAGCCCATAGGAGTGATGGCTGGATAGCTCAGGTCAGAGGCAGGGATATCCCTGTTACTTCAGAGATATTGAGTAGAGTGTGAGATATTCCTATGACCGGTTCATTTGTTGACAGCTTGATTGATAGAGTGAGTGGTCTCCAGCGTATATTTGAGTCAAACATTTTGCCTGAGGGAGCCACTATGCTTGCATCCCGTTTATCTATGGAGATGAGACTTCTGCACCACATTGTCACTTGGATCCTTCTACCGAAGATCGAATGTTTTGACTAAATCACTGAGAGAGAGCTGCTCGTGATGGTCTTATTGGTATAGCACACACCCGTTTGCCTTTCGGTGCTCATGGTTCATCAAATGACGGAGGCTTCGACGAGTCAGTGACTCTGCTTACCCTACGGGATGGGGTTGATGATGTTGTTTAGAGCTTACAGTGTTACTTTTGAGGACGAGCCCTTCCGTATGCTCCTACATACTGATGTCTATGACATCAGGTCATTACAAATTGGATGGGATATCGCCTATTCAGAGGCTAGTGGAGATGCAGAGTATCTGGTCAGGTCGACGACAGAGATGATGATGATGCTGTGGAGGAGGAGCGTATTCTTTCCAGCGAGGCAGGACCTGTAGAGTCATCTCTTCCAGAGAGTCAGCCTGAGACAGCAACACATCTGAGACTGCTTCTCAGTTTGAGCCTACATCACAGCCTCAGCCAACTCAGTCGGATACTCTAGGAGTTTCAGAGAGCTTGATGGACAGAGTTAGTCGCATAGAGACAGATGCCTTGATCATTAGATAGTGACTTGATAGCTTAGACATGGAGACGAGAGATAGCCATAGAGGTTTGAGTGATGGCATCTCAGTTATCTTATCTGCACTATCCAGATCTTCTACAAGGAGTACTCCAGTTTCTGATCCAGCTTCATCTACCCCAGCACCAGTTGTTGATGATAATGATGATGATGGTGATGATGAGGAGACTGACTCTAATGATTTCGACTTCCCAGATTTGATTTCAGAGCCAGTGGCAAAGGTGACAGCAGACTTACTTAGGAGTCCCATTTATGACCCTTTCAGTTCACCTACTTCGGCTCCTATTTTATCTACTCCACCATCCAGATCAGATGATTATGTTTCCATTCCTATTCTTCCAACTATTGTTGATTCACCTGTTGTTGATACCCCCATTATTGACACTCGTATTGTTGACTCACCGATTATAGATACACCCATTATTTCTTCAGCTGATACGCCTATCATTGATACGCTTATCATTTCATCAGCTGATACACCTATTTTTGACACACCCATTATTGATACACCAACCATCCATACATCCTTTCTTATCCGAGAGCTAGGTTTTTACACACCTGGCTTTCAGTATCTTGATATGGTCCATCATTTGATCATACACCACATCCGACAGTTGTAGAGACTGTCACCTCGATCTGTTCTGTTCCTACTGAGAACATTACCTCCACCTCTTCTGCTTCAGCTAGAGGTCAGATGTATGCTCGATATAGAGGACATGTCATTGTACTCCTCCACGACCGACCAGGACCCATCTTCGTGATCTCAGATTGATGTGGCCTCGAGCTCGCTCTTTCACTGATACTGGACCGATTAAGATCGGATCTTCCGATGATGAGGACGAGGATTAGGATCTTTTTATGTTTAGATAGTTTGCTTTTATGCACTTTTTTTTTTGTATGCTTTGTTGTTGTACAAATTCTAACTTTAAATGAAATTTTATGTTGTACTACATGTTATGATCTCAAATGAATGAAATGCTTTAACTTTCCTTAATACTTCATTGTCTTTTGTATGGATGAATGAATTATTATACTGTACTTCAATGTTATATCTTGAATGACTTGCCTACTCTCTTCCCACCTTTTTAATGATAACAAAAAGGGGAGTAATATGACTAAAGTATAAATATGCGAGTAAAAAGTAATAGTGTAATAGTATAAAAATTTGTGTTTGGAAATTTGCAAATTTGCAAATTCTTTTGAAAATTTGGTTGAGTTTGGAAACTTGCAAATTTGAAAATTCTTTTGAAAATTTGGTTGAGCTTGAATTGAAAATTCTTTATATATAAATTCCTTAAGTAAGGGGAAGCAATACCTCCTTTATATTGAAAATCTATTTTGAATTGAATTTCATGTTAAATCCTTTCTTTAGATGCTTAAAAAAGTTGTTTACAAATTCTTTTATGAATTATCTTTTAGGAGGAGACTTGTCTATTGCTGAATTTTTGTCTCTTATAAGAGTATCACGATACATGAGTTTATATCTTATTTATCCTAAAGCTCTAATACTCTTAATCATTATATCACTCTTACTCTGATACATCATTTCAATATTGCAATTACTTTGATACATCTATTGCATTTAGCTCTTTGCACCTTGAAAAATTCTTTTGAAAGCTTTTTATGCAATTTATACTTAAAGATTTTGTTATCATCAAAAAGGGGGAGATTGTTGACTCCGTTATTGATTTTGATAATAAGCAAAATTGTTAAGTATATGTTGAGTACCAATGATTTCTTTGAAGTGTGTTTTTATAGAAAAAGTTTCTCATCAATTTGATAAAAGATTATTTGATTGAAGAATCCAAGTTTAGATGAAAGATCTACTCAAAGAATACTTGGACAGTTGAAGTTTCCTTGAAAGGATACTTGAGTGCAATATGGATATGATTCAGCATAAGTTCAGGTATTTTTATGAAGATCTCAGCGAGGTGTCGACTCAAAGTATCGACACATGATCCCAAGTGTCGACACATGACAATGAAGTGTCGACTCAAGCCAGTATGCAAAGAAAGTTTCAGATGGCATGGCTGAAGTGTCAACACAAGGACTTGAAGTGTCGACTCAAAGTGTCGACATATGGATCAGCTCATCGCCTGAGATTTTTAAGTCATAGAACTTGCTGAAGATGAAGAACTCCTGAAGTGTCGACACATGGATACCAAGTATCGACTCAAAGTGTCAACTCACCTAAAGAAGTGTCGACACATCTGAGATTTCTAGAAAGCCAAATTGAAGATATTTGAACCGGATGTCGACTTAAGAAGTTCAAGTGTTGACCTAAAGTGTCGACTCACAGCCTGAAGTGTCGACACATGGAGTTCTAGGAACAGTAACGGCTAGTTTTTCAAACGCAGAACTCGTCTCTTTTCACCCCCAATGACTAGAAACTGGAAAGGTATTTATATGCTCCAAATCAAGTCAAAAGCATAATTATGAAAGATTTTGAAGTTGTTGAAAAAGAAATATCCAAGAGAGAAGAAAAGAGGGCATTCAATCCTATTCATTGAAGTTCAACCACTCTCAAGTAAAAGCAAGCCTCAAAGCATTCAAAAGCATTAAAGATCAACCATTCTTAAGCAATCAAATAGGCTTCATCAAGTTGAAAGCATCACAACAACGAGCTTCAAAGAGATACCCACTTTTTATTAGAAAGCTTTTATTATTTCTTTACTTCGAAACTTATTTGTTGTAAGGGTTCTTGGTTAGCCTATTGCAAAACCAAGAGAGGTTATTGGTGAGCCTTTGAAAACCATTTAGGTTCTTAGTTAGCCCGGAAAACCAAGGGAGGTTGGTGGTGAGCCCTAAAACCATTTAGGTTTTTGGTTAGCCCATAAAACCAAGTGAGGTTTTGACTTATAAGCCTTGTGAAAACAAGTCGAGTTTTGATTAGTGAGCCCGAAAAATTAATCGACTGTAATCGGTTGAGATTATAGTAAATTTCTAAGAAGATCTTAGGGAGTGGATGTAGGTGCATTGGATAGCACCAAATCATTATACTTCTTTGTATTTATGGTTGCTTGTCTCCTCTACTTGCTCTTACTTTTATTGCTTTATATTTTCGCTACACATTTACTTAAGAACACTTTATTTGAATTCATAGTACCTTGGTTTATTGTTGGATTGGATCACATACTATTGCATTGCATCAAGTAATAATTTTTAGAGACCTAATTCACCCCCCCTCTTGGGTTGCTTACTGGGCAATAGAAAGAGCTAGTAATATTCTAAGTCTAGTACATACCGATGTATGTGGACCTATGAATATCAGTGCAAGAGATGGATATAGTTATTTCATTATATTTACAGATGATCTTTCGAGATACGGTTATATCTACCTTATGAGTAATAAATCTGACATGTTTGAAATGTTCAAATGTTATCGTAATGAAGTTGAAAAATAAATTGGGAAGTTTATTAAAACTCTTCGATCAGATCGATGTGGTGAATATCTTTCTGGTGAGTTTCTGACATATCTTGAGGAGAATGTGATTCTCTCTCAATGGACCTCTCTTGGGATACCTCAATTAAATGGTGTGTCTAAAAGGAGGAATCGAACTCTATTGGACATGGTTTGATCCATAATGGGCTTAGCTAGTCTGCCTGAATCCTTTTGGGGATTTGCTTTAGAGTCAACATCCTACCTTTTGAATAGGGTTCCAAGTAAGTCTGTTGACAAAACACCATATGAGATATGGATTGGATGGAAGCCGACTCTCTCTCGCCTTCGGGTTTGGGGGCATCCGGCTTATGTCAAATATTTGGAGATAGATAAACTAAGACCTAAGTCTGATAGATGTCTTTTTGTTGGGTATCCTAAAGAATCCAAAGGATATTATTTCTATCTTCCTAAGGAACAAAAGTTGTTCGTCAGTCTTAGAGCAACCTTTTTAGAAAGTGAGTACCTTGGTGAAGGCACTCAAGCTACTAAGATTGAACTTGGAGAATTTCAATGATAGAAGAACCTTCTAACTCTAAGGTCACTATAGAATTAGATTTGATTAGATCTAATCCAGAGCCCATAGTGCAGCCATTAAGGAGATCTGGTAGAGTACCACATCAACCAGACAGATTCTATGGTTTCTTGGTCTAGGACGGTGATCCTATTGAACTTGATGAGAACAACGAGGATCCGATCACCTATATGGATGCAATGACAAGGTCTGATTCTAAGTCATGGCTGGGAGCCATGAAATCCGAAATGGAGTCCATGAAAATCAACAATATATGGACATTAGTTTATCCACCTGAAAGGATAAAACCCTTTGGGTGTAAATGGATCTTCAAGCAGAAGAGGGGTACAGATGGATAGGTGGAGACCTATAAAGCCCGTCTGGTTGCCAAGGGATATCGTTAGCATTATGGTATTGGCTATAACGAGAGATTTTCTCCTGTGACAATGCTCAAGTCCATTTGGATTATGCTTGCTTTGGCAGCATATTTAGATTATAAAATCTAGCAAATGGATGTCCGAACAGCTTTCCTAAATGGTGAGTTAGAGGAGGAGGTGTATATGATGCAACTTGAAGAGTTCACATCCATAGATGAGTCTAAAATATGCAAGCTTTAGAGGTCCATCTATAAACTGAAGTAGGATTTTGGAGTTGGAACATGTGCTTTGATAAGTGTATCAAGATGTATGTCTTCGTTAGGAACGGAGAGGAACCTTGTATATATAAATGGGCAAATGGTTCTGTAGTCGTATTTCTTGTTTTATGTGGATGACATTCTCCTAATCGAAAATAACATCCAGCATTACAAGGAATAAAGGTCTGGCTTTCATCTCAATTCTTTATAAAAGACTTGGGTGAAGCCTCATTCATACTGGGTATGAAAATCTATAGAGATAGATCTAAGAGTCTTCTGGGACTGTCCCAATCTATGTACATAGATATTGTGTTGAAACGGTTCAGCATAGAAAATTCCAAAAGGGGCTATCTTTCGATAGCTCATGGAATTACTCTTTTCAAGAAGGATTGTGCAACAACTTCTAAGAAAAGAGAGCGTATGAGTAGGATTCCATATACTTTGGTAGTGTGTTCTATTATGTATGCTATGCTATGTACTAGACCAGACGTGGCATACTCACTATGAGTAGTGAGCATATACTAGTCTAACCCAGGTGAAGCTCATTGGAGAGTTGTTAAGAACATCCTTAAGTATTTGAGAAATATGAAGGACCAATAGCTTATTTATGGAGATTCTGACTTAAATCTTATGGGGTACACTGACTCCAGTTTTCAATCAGATAGAGATGATAGCAAAAGTGTGTCTGGTTTTGTGTTTACCCTTAATGGTGGAGTTATCTACTGGAAAGTTCCAAGCAGCATACAGTGGCTGATTCTGTTTGTGAGGCAGAGTATATTACAGCATCGGATGCACAAAGGAGGCTATATAGTTGTGGAAGTTCCTAGGTGAGCTGGGAGTGGCACCTTCCTTGGATAGACCTATTTCGGTGTATTGTGACAGCACTGGAGCTATAGCTTAAGCCAAAGAGCTAAAATCACATATGCAGACCAGGCATATTTCGCATCGTTATCACCTTGTCTGGGAGATCATTGAATGAGATGACATCAAGCTTTTGAAGATCGATGGAAAGGAGAATTTGGCTGACCCCTTCACAAAAGCCATTGGAATTCAAGAGTTCGATGACTGCAAATGGAAGATGGGAATTAGATTCTATTCTGATTGGCTTTAGTTTAGATGGAAGTTGTTAGGAATTATGTCTCAAAGCCAATCGTCTAGGCAGTAGATGGTTGTGTAACTCATGTATATGTTTCTGTATTATTGAATTGAATAAAAAGTTTATTCTGGTTGTTAATCACATGTCATCTTCTTAATTGAACTCTTGTGTGATGATGTCCTTCGAGCTACCTTGTATGCAATATAGAGAGGATACATTGCATAGTTCATAAACTGGTTTGCAACCAAAGGATATGCTGTTTCAGGATGATGGTGTATCGAGATTAGGTTGTTGATGTCATATCTTTTGGTTGTCCTCTTAACCAAGTAGCATAGAGATGCTGGTATGACATCAGGTGTTGTGTTTGACACTTCACTGAATGTGACTCTCATGCGAGATTCTCTTTCTGCCGAAGAGGAGTCTTGCATTAGAATGTGGACATGAATTATTCCTTTGACTTGAGACAATATGGTAGCTCGCAAGCAACTCACTATGCTTAGGTGCCTGACTACCCAGATTTCTAATTCGGTGATGGAAGGTTGCTGGGTACAGTGAAGTACTTGCATAGTGGTAGTAGGATTGACCTCTCCACATGGTTTAGATTGAATGTTAATATGCCTTAATTGAGAAAGACCTTGGCCAGGGCAATCCTTGTAAGGAGTTACAAGGATTCTTTGTTTGAGATATATTGAGATGGACTGATTAGGGTTGGGCAGTTTAACCCTAAGCCATCCGGAGCATTAGGAGATTAAAAAAATAAGTTCAATGCTATTCCATATTCGATAGATTTAGGTTGCTTTGCAACCTTCACCCTATCCGGATGCCGGGTGTCATTGCTAGATGGCAACTTTGGTTGGTACTGGAAATATTTCCGTGCTACCGATTTAGTGTTTGAACCTATGGGGTCATACCGAGGGTTTCTTCTTGCTTTGTTAGTATGCGAATGATTAGGAATCGTTCTGGACTTGTTTGACAAGGTGTTGTCAAACTTCTGTTCGAGCTAACTCTTTTTGAATGAGTTGACTCGAGCCTAGTCAACTCAAATGGTCGAGTCAACTCATATGATGGACTGTTGAAATTCGAGAATGCTTCATTAAATGCTATAATGGTTATGGGATTTAATGTTGGGCATTTCGAGTTTTAATAATTGTTGTTGCTGAATTCCAAGGGACTTCTAACCTCCCTGAAATCTCAAGAGACCCCAAACTACTCATTAATCTCTCATTATACCCCCTTAATGGTTTTGGGGGCTGCTGCTGTTATACAAGCAGGGTTGAAGAAGGTGAACGGTTCACGTTCAAGGTTCAACTCTCCAGATTTGGATCAAGCTCTATACTTTGCCATATTCCTTGGTTAGAGATTTTGTTTTATCCTTGAGAGATTATGAGATTGGATCTCCAGGATAGAGTTGAGTTTTGGGTGGGATCTCTGAGTGCATACCTTCTATTGAAGGTTTGGGATAGAGAGAATTAGGAGAGTCATTGTTCTGTTCAAGAACTGTTGCAGCAACCGACACTTCAAGGAGTTGAAGGTGTCCGACTCATCTTCATGGAGTTAAAGGAGTCAACCCGACAAAGTTTATGTAGGGGCTAGCACCTTGAAGGAAGGAGAAGAAATCATGCTACATGGTGTGAACCACCCGTAAAGGCGGTACTTGTGTGCTGCTTATAGAGCTAGACTTTTTCTACAGGTTGGTGCCATCCCTAGGATCTCAACTGAGAGGCGGGCATTTCTGCAACTTCTAGTTCTTCCTGGTGAACGTCACCAAGGTATGTGCTTATTTTATGTATGACATATTTATCTTTGCTGCATTATTATGTGATTTCTAGAATTGTTTTATTTTTCATACAATGTTTGCATGATTTCATATTTACATTACTCTAGATGCATCTAGATCCTAGTAAGGCGGTTGTGTTAATTAGATTAACATCTTGAGATAAAATGATTTTATCGCTTTCCGCTGCTGCATGCCTTTAGAAAAGTTTTAAAATATGTTTCATCCCTAGAAATAGTTCCTTACAATAGGACCACATACATATGTGTGTACTAGACCTAACAACTCAGTTGCCCTTTCTCCATGTCTAGTGAATGGACTTGGTCATCTTACCTATGGGACAGGACTCACAAGTTCTTTATGACACATAATCAAAAGGTTCAAAGAAATTATCTTTGTATAACTTGTTTATCTTGGACTCATTGATATGACCCAAATGACAATACCAGAGATAAGTGACATTCACATCATTTCTCTTTCTTTTCTTATTCTCAACAAGCATAACCTCATCATTGAGGGACAAAATCAAAAGACCATTAGAGAATGTACCATAATCAAAGAATATTTTTGAAAATAAAATCAAGCACCCATGGCTCATCAAATTTATTTCATAACCTTGTTTCAACAACAAAGGTATAGAAATAATATTTCTTATAATGTTGAGTACAAAATAACAATCTTTTAATTCAAGAATATTGCCTGATGGCAATAACAACAGATAGGTGCCAATAGCTTCAACCTGAATGGATCCACCACTTGCGCTGAATAGCTCGAAGTCACCCTTCTTCAAGCTTCTAGGTCTCTGTAACCTCTACAATGACTTGTAGATATAAGACCCACATGTGGTATCCAATACCCATGTATCAAAAATTGAAGAACTCAATGACAAGTTTATTTGTATCATGTACAAATCTTTAGATCCTCCACCAATATCATGCTTCAGACTTGCAAGATATAACTTGCAATTTTTTTTCTAGTGCCCTTTCTTTCCACAATGATAGCAGGTCTCATTAGTGGAGGGCTTCCTCGCCTTCTTCCTCTTCTTGAAGCTACTCTTAGGGTTCCTCTTCCTCTTTGAACTCTTTTTCATTGCCTGCTTCTTGTTTCCATCAACCAGAAGAAGTTGAGCCTTATCACCTTTGAAGTGGCTCTCCGCTATCTTAAGCATATTCAGAATCTCAAGCAATGACATATTCAATTTGTTCATGATAATTCATGACAAACTATTAGAAGGAATTTGGGAGTGATGCAGGATTAAGTCTTGGTTAAGCTCTCTATCCATCACAAACGCTAGTTGACCTAATTGAGTGATCAGGTCAATCATCTTGAGGACATGTGCCTGAACAGAAGAGCCCTCACTCATGCATGCTCAGGACAACTACTTCGATATCTCATATCGAGCAGTCTGACTATGCTCTCCATAAAGCTCTTTAAGATTGAGCAATATGGACTAAGGTTTCATTTCCTTATGTTGCCTCTACAACTCATTGCTTATAGAGGCCAAAATGATGCACTTGATAGTCATGCTGTCATTCTGCCATATTTTATATGTGGTCCTTTCTTTCTCAGTAGCATCCTCTGCTACCGAATCTGGATCAGGAGAATCAAGGATATAGACAAGCTTTTTCTAAGCTAATACAATCCTCAGGTTCCTCAACCAATCCATATAATTCAGATCAGTAAACTTGTTGACATCCAAGTTGCCTCATAGTAAAAGAGTAGAAGCCATAATATAAAATCTATATTAAATAAAGAACAACTATAAGCTGACCACTCTTGATGATATTCATAATTAGATAAGGACTTTTGCATCTAATTATATCTCCCATTATTTTCTTTCAAATACCATAACCCTCAACTATGGTAAGTAAGAAAACCCTCCCAAGGCTTTCTTAGTGGGATTGAGATCTCGATTCCTCATGAATGCCTTGTGTTAATCACAACAAACACCCATGAGTTCAATGATAGGAAAACCCCTTTCCAATTGTAACCCATGCAACTCTCAACATAACACCTGTCTTTAAGGCACTTATAGCCTTGTGTCAATCACAACAAACTATAATGTCTAAGTTTAGTCAGACCCTTCATTTCCATACAACCATGTTTGATAAATGCTATCCTTGTGTCAATCATAACAAAGGAACACTACTAATCATGCCATAAAGCATAAAATGCACCAAGACAAATATCATATCAAATCCTAGAGTGGGTCTTGTGTTAATCACAACAAACCTACTATAGTTTTTGACATGGATTTGGCTTAGCATGAAGGAAGGCAATTTGTAGTGTGCTTAATCAATTAGCATTTTCAATTTAAGATCTAGATATAAACAAATTAGCCAAGTAAGTAAGAGAGATGAGGGGGTCACCCCGTTACTTTCCTTAGACACCAAATGAATTGGCCAGGTCAGATAATGGAACCAATTAAAAATCTCATTCCCTATACCTTCCCAGAACCACTTGCCTATACACCAATTGGCTAATCAAACCCTAAATGGATTTGCATCATGATTAACTTACACTATGACTAAATATAATTTTTAAGAGGGCTTTGATGGTCTTCAACACATCCTAATTAAACATGCCAACAAGACACATATTCTGGCAAATAAGCATATTAACCCTAATATGCATAACCAAAGCCTGATTAAAATAACAAACCGTTCACCTCACTTGTTCTTGGGATAAGAACATAGCGGCACCCCAATACATCATAGGAGATCCCATTGAATAGAAAAAGAGAGCCTTTAAATCATACTTAGCTCTTATGATCGGACAGCCATGGTGACTAACCCAATCCGAAGCAGTTACTAGGAGCATAACATATCATATATGTAATACGAACTAATCATGCAAGGGTCATAGCAAAGCAAGCAATTAACACTAAAAATGACTACTAATTGCATAAATCAAGAATATTTTGCTACCACTGTTGGGTTTCGAGCTAACATAGTGAAAGACTGAGTTTCAAAATTTTTATTATTGATATCCTAATTGATCGAAACCCTAGTCCCAAGGACCCTTGACCATAACAACTAATAAATCATAATTTAGAGTTATAGAGAAATACCTGGAGTATTGTACTCCTTAATTTCTACAAGGCACACAAGTGTATACCCTCTAGAGGTGATCCACATAGGAACTAGACCAAGGAAGCTCTACTATCGAGCTTGCTTATTTGACTAGGATTCTTCCCGATAGCCTTCTACCTTCAGTGGCCTTTCTTCCTTTGCTGGAACCCCTACCCTCATGTAGGGCACTTAGAGACCTCTCTGAATCCCCTCTCAGAATTTGATTATTTCTCTTATATCTTTTTCTAGGATCTTGTCTTAAAATGACAAGCCTTGTCTTAAAGAGGACTTTTTGTCCTAAAAGAAGGATGAGATATAGAAAGATTTCTTTTGGATGTTTTGGCATCGGAATACTGATGCCTATTTATAATGAGTGAGGGGGTGCTTGATAAACCTTTTCTTCAACCCTTGATATAATTATCTAATGATCAGATAGGACCCTTCAAGCAAAAGGAGTCCCCGCTTGAAGGAGTCCCTTGGGTGAAAAGATTTATCCTGATATGCCATATCATAAACCAAGAGATGTACAAGTGTCTCTTTAATTTTTCTGGATTTTTTACACTTGCCATGTGGCAAGTAACCCGTCAATATTTGGCTAAGGGGCATGGGATTCCAATGGGTGTATCAGAAAAACTAAAGCCTTCAAGCAAAAGGACTTCTGGATTTTTGAATGTGTGCTTAATATGAAGGGATGCATCCCTTCATTATGCGGACCACGAATTCCATGCCAATTCCCATCCTTTTGATTGGTCAAATCCAATTTAGATGAGCATGGAGATAATGAAGAATGTCCTTATATTTATCTAAAAGAAGTGATTAGGTGATAGAAGGACTCTTGGTCCTTCTGTACCCCTTAATCTTGGTGCATGCCAATATGGCACCAATAGTCCAATCCAACTAGGACTCTTCCATAATCCAAAGATAAAGTTCAATAAAATTTAGATAAATTTAGATAATTGCTGGCCCAATTAGGACTCAACCCATTCTAAATTTTACTTAAATTGGTTAGCCTAAATAGCAAGCTAATTGACCCAATCCAATTGGGTTAGGAGTTGGGCTAGCATGCATATTCTAGTATGCAAATTAGCTAGCCTATTAGGATCCAATGACCCTAACCAAAATTCAATTGACTTTCTTGACCAATTCCTTAGTGTGTGTGACCCATTGGACTCCACTTCTAGCTAGTAGTAGGTCCATGTCCATGCTATTTTAATCCAATTAAAATTGATTGACCTAATTAGGTCAAATCGAGTTGACCCAAGTTACCTAATTCGAACCAAATTCTAAATTGACTCATGAATCTATCCAATATGATTCATGAAAACCTACAATAGATGATTGATGTCTAGCAATATATCATGCCTATCCTGATGATGAAGAATTTGGTTGAAATTAGCAAAATATCCTTCAGTAAAAAGTTACCGTGCAATTCAATCCTTCGATCTCCCTTTATCTCAAATGAGTGATGGGTATGGAGAATTATCAAATCCTAGTACTTAATCCTTTTGAATCTCAATTTGATAATGTAAACTCGATCGATGAAAGATTAGAAACCCTATCTAATCTCATCCTGCTTTGATCAAAGACTTCCTGAGTCAACAATCGAAGAGATTACATGATTTAAGTCCTCCTCTTACTAGGCGTGATCGATTCCTTGTTAATCCACTCACATCCTTCATATATAATCAACCATATTCGAGAACAATCCATACATGATTCTTTGTCATGAATGAATATGAACCAAAATATGGCTTTATGTGCATAAGGAACCATGATGATCTCTGGTTTAAGGATCACTTGCACAAATCCTACTATGAGAACCATCTTTTGACAAGTAGTAAGACCTCCATAAGATGTTCTCGAGGTGGATCAGTTTAGTGAACTCATACTCTAATGAGCACCTACATCCTTGTATTAGTATCCCTATACAAGTGGCTGTGAGACCAACTACCCTCTTCATCGAGTTACATAGGATGTGCTAGTCTTTTCGGAAACATCGATCTCTGAATCAATGATTCAATGACTAGAAATATTTTAGATTAGGGTTTATAGGAACTAATCTCTCACCATTATGATCTCCATCATAATCCTAAGTCCATTGTCCTAACCTATGGGGTTCATCATAATCTTGATAAGATGCAACAGTATGATGAATCAATAATTATCTTTTATTAATAAATAATATCATATATGAGTTGGAAGATTATAAAAATCTCCGTACAAAGATTGGCTTTTAAGGCATGATTCTTTCACCTTGGGATGAAGATCTATAGAGATAGATCTAAAAGATTACTAGGGCAGTCCTAGTCCATGTGCATTGATATTATACTGAAGCGGTTTGCATGAAAAATTCTAAGAAAGGCCATCTTTCGATAGTGTTAGGTGTATGCCTTAAAAGCCAAGTTGGCTTGACACATTGTAATTTTTAGGGCATGAACTTTGTACTTAAATTTTTCTTATTAATAAAAAGGCATTATTTCCATTTATGTTGATGTGTTTATGAATCGTTCATGGAGTTAATGGCAATGACACATATTCTCAAGAGTTGAGAATCTGAGGCATGTGTCTTTATAGATTAACTCCTAAAAGCTCCCGATTGTTGGAATATCACAAGGATGGTGATTGTCCTTTAAAATCGATGCACATATCCTTTCCTTTCTGGGTAGATGAGTCTCTAACCTATAGTGTGGTGACACTGCAGTGATAGTGTAGTTAGTTGATAAAGATCAATGGTACTGAGCATGACCAAGTACATGATGTTATACGAATGACTACTCACTTATCAATAACTTCCTGATGATGTAGTGGTGTGAATAGTTCTTTGACCTAGAGTATTTCAGCTACTCATAATAAGGTTGCTGTAGTTTGATAGCACAAACACATGGTTCCTATCCATATAGGACATTGCGGTGTTCGTTGGCTACAATAAGTTTATTGTAGGAGTAGGGTGTTCACTTGTAGGGATCTATCAGCCCTAGTAGTAAGGAATAATCCTATGCAAGCTTAATGAGACTAAGTCCAGAATTCTATGGCCATAATAGGGTGATAATGAAAAGGTGTTTTCATTAGTATCACAATTGGACTTGGGTCGATTAAGTTAAGCATATGATTGATGGGTTTGACGAGTATCCATAACCAATATCATGTCGGGATTTTTGATAGAGGAACTAAATCACATAGTAACTACACCTAGGGGTTCCAATCTTATTCTGTTGGGTTGCCACTGCATATTGCTAGGCATCACTGGTGGATTGTGAGAGCCCATTAGGATCATTCTCGGATTGATGATCCTGATTAGGGTTGAGCTGAAATTATTTCAGTCCATCGAAAGGAGTTTTGATGATGTATAATGGAGATTATAGCATGTCTCATTACTAGACAGGATAGGACCTGAGGGGTCACACACATTAAAAGATTAAGTAACCAATCATCAAATCAAAATGTTACTAAATTTTATAATTTTAGTACTTTTGGACCTATTTGTAAATGTTACAATTAATTAATTATGGATTAATTATTAATTAAATTAAATTAGATTTAATTTAATTGAGTTAGACTTAATTAATTAATCATAATTGAATTGGGTCAATAGCCTTTTTGAAATGGTTTAATTAGATTTAAAATTGGCTTCGATTTGACTATCAAATCACTTAATTTGGACCTATAACCTAGAGTCCCATTAAACTGTGACTCTCTCTCCTTGTCTCCCCTTCCCTCCACATGCCAACCTAGTGGGCCCATGCATTTTGTGTGACAAAAGGAGTGGGGCATGAATCTTAGATGGCGCTAATCCCATTTTGGCATGGAAGAATATGAGAAGGAGTCCTTCTCATTCACTCTTAAATCCTAACCACATAAAATAAAACATTGGTGTTTTGGTTAGGAGGGGTGGGACAATTGGGTTTTAAAAAGGGAGGAGAAGTGGGTGACTACAAGAGATTATAATTAGCATGAAAAGACTTCTTTCACCATGAGAAATAAACAGGGAGAGAGGGGTTGCCGATGCATAAGCTTCTTGTTTTATGCGTGAACCTTTCTCTTGGCCGACCAAACACTAGAGATTCTCTCTCTTGGTGTTTTGTTTTCTTCTTCCTTGTGAGGCATAGATATTCTCTTTAATAATTAGGAGAGGTGTTTTCAATAAAAGGAAGAAGAAAGGAAAGAGGTCCAAGGTCTTGCAAATCTCAGTTTGCAAGATAGAAGCCAGTTCGAGAAAAGCCGGTCCAGATTCGGATAGGCATAATTCTTAAAGCAACTAATTTGCTGAAAGAGGAGAGGGCTGTAAGGATCTAGCAGTCCGGTGCTCTCTACAACTTGGTTATGAAAGCTCTATGTGGATACCAGTAGAGGCCGAGCGATTGCGCTGCTCCGATAGAATCTCAGTTTCAGAAGCGGATCGACACGTTTTTCAGAGCAAGCTAGGATAGCGATCCAGGTAAGTATCTTATGCTTAAAATAATGTTATTTTTAGATCTATTATTTTTTTCATATATTTCAGCATGTTAGGAATTTATGATGAATAAATTAAATTTATTTATGAATTGCATCATTAGATATAAAATATTTTTATATCTACTTTTGCTGCGTCAGGCTTTTGATGCCTGATTGATTACAATATATTGTTCTTGGGAGAACTCCAATAGTGGTATCAGAGCCACGGTTCTCCTTTCTTAAACATGCATGGATGAGAATCAGATCTGAAATATATTCATATCAGATAGATATATTATGATTGTATCAAATCTATGCTGAATTTGAGATTGTTCTAGCATAGAATTGTTTTGCTTTGAAAACTATTTTCAAAATTAAAATCATAATTTTTAGATCTGAAATTAAATTAATAATATGAAACTTAATTGATCAAAGGTTGTACAAAGTGATATAAGGTTGTCCTGCTATAGGGTTTACCTCATATAGTGCAAAGGTTGTCCTACTTTGATGTATACCTGGTTTTGAAAAAGGGTTTTCAAAAGGGTTTTGATTGATTTATGATTATGTATGTTATTGTATGCAATGCACCAAATTAGGGTTTAGATCTTAAATGTGATTCATGATCATAAGCCATTAAAGTCATGCACTTGAACCTAATTTTAAAATTGGTTTGATCTAGAAAATCAAATAAGGTGCATGAGGGTTTGGGTTGAACAAATTAGGTTGAGTCACCTTAAAATTTTTTTTAGAAGATGTCTGGTCAAATCGATTCATCTGATTGTGAATTGATAAGTTAAGACCTAATTTGGCTCAATGATGAGCCCAGATCACTAGCTTGACCTAATTGAATCTTATCAATTGATTGGTGTCTAAGGAAGGTTTCAATCATGGTTTTTAATTAGGGTTAACTCTTTCTCAACCAACTAGTTTGGCAAAAAGAGGGTATATTGCCAGAACCCTCCCATAGATCAAACTGACCTGGCCAATTTGGTTGATTAAGTTTTCAAAAGGGTCATTTTTGATTTGAGTTCACCCATGTTAGTTATTTTAGTCAGATATGAGATTGTGCTGACTGAATGTAATTAGTCAGACATGAGATTGTGCTAACTTAATATAATTGGTTAGTCCTGATTTGGCTAATCAATTTAGAAGAGACCTGAACCTAAGCTCCTATAAATATTAAGTCTTAGGTCTTCCACCATTATAGGTGTGCGGGTGTCCTACTGGTGTTGATTATTCTAGGCTGGTTATAGTGGTCTAGTTGCATCAGGAAGACACAACCACCCTATTAGGCATGAGATGTTGCTAGGCACTGATGGGGCTGGGCCTGATAAATGGGCATGTTGAGGGACTCAATGATGGCTTTGTCTAGCAGGAATGGTGGGTCTGACTTAACTAATGATTGGACCAATAAACGGGCCCATTGAGGTTCGATGATTTAGAGATCAAGTTGCTACTTGTATTAAATACATTGGACAAGAGTTGGCCACTTATTGGTGTAGCGTGTTACCAATAACTGGGCACGGTAAGGTGCTAAACATTGATGGGACTATAGTACCCACTAGAAACCTAGAGTAGCAGGGTTTCCGTAACTCCACAGGGAGTGTGAGAGATCCGAGAAAATAGTGGAAGTTTTAAAATTATTTCTTAAAGATCCTAGAATAATTTTTATAATTAATTATAAACATCAAATTCGAATCTTCTACTCTTGTAGCTAACCATGTCTACTTCAAATCCCTTAGTCCGTATTCTAGAGACAAATCAACTTATAGGCCTTAATTTTAAAGATTGGTTGAGAAATATTAAAATTATTTTGAGTTCTCAGAAGTTGGGCTATGTGCTTGACCAGGAACCCCCTATCTTACTTGATCATCCAAATGCTCGTCAGACGACTGCGTATGAAAAATGGATGGAAGATGATAATAAGGTTAAGTGTTACATGTTGGCCTCAATGTCAAATGAATTGTAGAGCCAACATGAGGATATGCCTATTGCTAAATCAATTTTGATTCACCTACAAGAGTTATATGGTGAACAAAGGTGGATTGCATGCTTTGAAGTGTCGAAAAGGCTTTTCAATAACAAGATGCATGAAGGCCAGTCAATCCACGATTATTGTTTGATAATGATCAAGGACATCAAACAGCTTGAGAAGCTAGGCATTCCTATTCACAAGGAGCTTTAGGTGGATTTGATCCTCCAGTCCTTGACTAGTTCATATGCTCAGTTTGTTGTGAACTATAATATGAACAATTTGCCTGAATTATTGAATATGATGGTAAGCAATGAGAGGACCCTGAAGAGTTCAAGGAGCTCTGTTTTCTCTATGGAGCAGTCTTCCTCCAAAAGAAAGTCTACCTGGAAGAAGAAGAAACCTGCAAAGAAGTAGAAGAAAGAGAACAAACAGAAGAAGAAAGACACTCCGAAGAAAGCCAAGGTTAGCAAAGGAAAATGTTTTCACTGCAATATAGATGGCCACTGGAAGAGAAATTATCCTCTCTACCTAGAAAGCTTAAAGAAATAGAAGGAGGATGCACCTTCTGAAGGTAAGTCCATACTCATTATTGTATCTAACCTAATGGTTTCATCCACTTCCAGTTAGATTTTGGACTCTGGCTCTAGTGCTCATCTATGCATTTCAATGCAGGGCTTGGAAAGAAGTAGAATGCTGAGAGAAGGTGAGATGGTCCTACATGTCAGAAATGGAGCAAAAGTTGCTGCTCAAGCTGTTGGATCATATTCTTTGGTGTTATCCTTAAAGTTTAGATTAGTACTTAGTGACTATTATTTTGTGCCTGGAGCTAGTAAAAATTTGATTTCTATCTCTATTCTAGCACAGGAAGGATTTGAATTTACATTCAATAAAGACTTTTGTAGTATTTATTTGAGAAATAAATTGATTGCAAAAGCTATTTTAATTGATAGTCTCTATCATTTGCATGTCGATGCATCTTTGAATATTAATGAGAAAATTAAAATGAATGCCATAGGACATAAACGTCCTAGAGATGACCTAAATAATAAATATATGTGGCATCTAAAGCTCGATCATATAGGTGAAGATAGAATTAATAAATTGGAAAGGGATGGGATCCTCGATTTAGTTAATTCTAATTCATATCCACCTTATGAGTCATGTCTTCAAGGAAAAATGTCCAAGTTATCCTTTGTAGGACATGGGGAGAGGGCTACAGAATCACTTGCCCTGGTACACACTAATGTGTGTGGTCCATTTGATGTACAGTCCAGGGTGGTTTTTACTACTTCATAACCTTTACTGATAATTATTCATGGTATGGTTATGTGTTTCTTATGAGACAAATCTAAAGCTTTTAAAAAGTTCAAGGAATTTAGACATGAGGTAGAAAAATAAATAAGTAAAACCCTTAAGGTTCTTCAATCAGATTGGGGAGGTGAATACCATAGTAGGGAATTCTTAGGTTATCTTAAGGACAATGGCATAGTCTCATAATGGACTCCACTAGGTATGCCTCAGCTTAATGGGGCATCTGAGAGAAGAAATAGGACATTATTATATATGGTCCGATCCATGATGAGCTTCATTGACTTGCCTTTATTTCTTTGGGGATATTCCATACAAACCTCAATCTATATTTTAAATAGAGTTCCATCTAAATCTATTCTTACCACTCCATATAAAATTTGGTATGGTAAGAAATCAAGTCTTGCTCATTTCAAGATTTGGGGATGTCCAACCTATGTCAAAAGACTAATGGCGGATAAGTTGGAATCTAGATCTGTAAAAACTCGGTTTATAGAATTTCTAAAGAAACTTTAGGGTATTACTTTTACCTTCCAGAAGATCATAATATGATTATGAGCAGACATGCCATATTTCTTGAAAAATAGTTTATTCAGGAAGGTGGTAGTGGGAGGTTAATTGAGCTCGATGAGAAAGTCTCTAAAGAGCAGCCAGTTGTAGATTAGATTGGACCCAATCAATCAATTCACATAAATGCTCTTCCATCTCGTAGGCCTATTAGAGTCTCCAAACCTCTTGAAAGGTACTTAGGTATGCTTACAGAGGATACAAAGGAAATATTTCTTGTTAGGGACAAGGATCAATTGATTGATCCTAAGACTTATGATGAGGCAATGTCAGACATTGACTCCGAGAAATGGTTGAATGCTATGAAATCAAAAATTGATTCAATGCATTCTAACCAAGTATGGTCCTTAGTGGATCCACCAGAGGGTATCGTACATATTGGTTGTAAATAGATCTACAAAAAATAAAATAGGTGCATATGGTAAGGTAGAGACCTTTAAAGCTAGGTTGATGGTGAAAGGGTATAGTCAACATGAAGGCATTGATTATCATGACACCTTTTCACCAGTAGCTATGATGAAATCCATCTGTACATTGCTTGCAATTGCAGCATATCATGATTATGAGATATGGTAGATGGATATGAAAACTGCATTCTAGAATTGATATCTTGAAAAAGATATCTATATGGAGCAGTCTTTGGGTTTCACTTCCAATGATGAAGATCAAAAGGTCTGCATGCTGCATAGATCAATCTATGGATTGAAGCAAGCTTTTTAGGGCTGGAATACTCGTTTTGATGATACAATCAAATCATTTGATTTTATCAAGAATGAGGATGAGCCATATGTTTAAAGGAAGGCCAGTGGGAGGGTAGTGACATTCCTTGTATTGTACGTGGATGACATCCTCCTTATTGGAAATGATATTTCCATGTTGACTTCGGTTAAAAGTTGGTTATCTAAGGAATTCTCTATGAAAGACTTAGGTGAATCATCTTATATTTTGGGGATTAAGGTCAATAAAGATAGATCTAATCGGATGCTTGGCCTTTCACCAAAATTTTATATAGAGGAAGTATTGAAAAGGTTCAGTATGAAAAACTCTAAAAAAGGATTTTTACCTCTTCAGCATGGCATTAATCTCTCCAAGAAAATGTGTCCTAATACACTTGAAGAGATTCAGTGCATGAGCAAGATTCCATATGCTTTGAAAATTGGAAGCCTTATGTTTGTCATGTTATGTACTCGACCTGATATAGCTCTTGCTACGAGTGTCACGAGCATATATCATTCAAATCTAGGTGAAGAATACTAGATAGCTATGAAGAACATTCTTAAGTACTTGAGAAGGACTAAAGATTTGTTCTTTATCTTTGGAGGGAGTTCAGAATTAGAGATAAAGGGATATATAGACTTAGACTTTATGTCTGATCCTGATGATAGAAAGTCTATATCAGGGTTTGTATTTTTGTACAATGGTGGGGTAACTAGTTGGAAAAGTTCCAAGCAGCCCATCATAGTAGATTCAACAATAAAAGCAGAGTACATCCTGCCTCTGAAGCTGCAAAAGAAGCATTCTAGTATAAAAAGTTCATTGTGGAGCTTGGAGTGATGCCGTCTGATGCCATCCCCATATATTGTGACAATAATAATGCAATAGCTCTTGCTAAGGAGCCCAGGTCTCACTAGAACTCCAAGCATATTGAGCGGCGATTTCATATTATACGCGACTACCTTGAGAAGAAATATGTTGAGGTGCAAAGAGTAGACTCCATGGACAACGTGGCAGACCCACGAACTAAGATTTTAAGCCAGTAGAAGGCTGAAGTCCACTTTGAGAAAATGGGACTTAGATATGTAGCTAATTGGCTTTAGTGCAAGTAGGAGATTGTTAGGTTTATGCCCTAAAAGCCAAGTTGGCTTGACACTTTGTAATTTTTAAGGCATGAACTTTGTACTTAATTTTTCCTTATTAATAAAAGAGCATTATTTTCATTCATGTTGATGTGTCTATGAATTGTCCATGGAGTTAATAGGCAATGATACATATTTTCAAGAGTTGAGAATCTAAGGCATGTGTCTTTATAGATTAACTCCTAAAAGCTCCCGACTGTTGGAATATCACGAGGATGGTGATTGATCCGTTAAAATTGGTGCACAGATCACTTTCCTTTCTAGGTAGATGAGTCTCTAACCTACAGTGTGGTGACACTGGAGTGATAGTGCAGGTAGTTGATAGAGATCAACGATACTGAGCGTGACCAAGTATAGGAAGTTATATAGATGACTACTCACTCGTCAATAACTTCCTGATGCTTTAGTTGTGTGAATAGTTCTTTGACCTAGAGTGTCTCAGCCACTCACAATAAGGTTGCTATGGTTTGACAGCACAAACACATGGTCCCTATCCATATGGGACCTTGCGGTATTCGTTGGCTACAATAAGTTTATTGTAGGAGTAGGGTGTTCACTTGTAGGGATCTATCTGCCTTAGTAGTAAGGAATAATCCTATGCAAGCTAAATGAGACTAAGTCCAAAAGTCTATGGCCATAGTAGGGTGATAATGAAAAGGTGTTTTCATTAGTATCACAATTGGACTTGAGTCGATTATGTTAAGCATATGACCGATGGATTTGATGAGTATCCATAACCAACATCATGTCGAGATTTTTGATAGAGGAACCGAATCACATGGTAACTACACCTAGGGGTTCCAATCTTATTCTGTTAGGTTACCACTACATACTGCTACGTGTCACTAGTGGATTGTGAGAGCCATTAGGATCATTCTCGGATCGATGATCCTAATTAGGGTTGAGCTAAAATTGTTTCAGTCCATCAAAAGGAGTTTCGATGATGTATAATGGAGATTATAGCATGTCTTATTACTAGACAGGATAGGACCTAAGGGGTCACACACATTAGGAGCTTAAGTAACTAATCAGCAGATCTAAATGTTACTAAATTTGATAATTTTAGTATATTTGGACCTAATTGTAAATGTTACAATTAATTAATTATGGATTAATTATTAATTGAATTAAATTAGATTTAATTTAATTGAGTTAGACTCAATTAATTGATCCTAATTGAATTGGATCAATAGCCTTTTCGAAATGATTCGATCAGATTTAAAATTAGTTTCAATTTGACTTTCAAATCACTTAATTTAGACCTATGACCTAGAGTCCCATTAGACTGGGACTCTCTCTCCTTGTCTCCTCTTCCCTCCACATGCCAACCTAGTAGGCCCATGCATTTTGTGCAACAAAAGGAGTGGGGTATGAATATTAGATGGCGCTAATCCGATTTTGGCATGGAAGAATATGAGAAGGAGGAGTCCTCATTCACTCCTCTTAAATCCTAACTAGATAAAATAAAACACTGGTGTTTTGGTTTGGAGGGGTGGGACAACTGGATTTTAAAATGGGAGGAGAAGTGGCCGACTACAAGGGATTATAATTGGTGTGAAAAGTCTTCTTCTTTCAACATGAGAAATAAATAGGGAGAGAGGGGTGGAAGACGCATAGGCTTCTTCATTTGTGCATGAACCTTTCTCTTGGCCGACCAAACACCAGAGATTCTCTCTCTTGATGTTTTGTTTTCTTCTTCCTTGTGAGGCATAGATCTTCCCTTTAATAATTAGGAGAGGTGTTTTTCATAAGAAGAAGAAGATAGGAAAGAGGTCCAAGGTCTTGCAAATCTCGGTTTGCAAGATAGAAGCCAATTCGAGAAAAGTCGATCTAGATTCGGATCGGCATAATTTTTAAAGTGGCTAATTTGCTGAAAGAGGAGAGGGCTGCAAGGATCTAGTAGTCCGGTGCTTTTTACAACTTAGTTATTGAAGCTCTATATGGATACCAGCGAGGCAAGGCAATTGCGCGGCTCCAGTAGAATCCCGATTTCAGAAGCGAATCAGCATATTTTTTAGAGCAAGCCAGGATAGCGATCCAGGTAAGTATTTTATGCTTAAAATAATATTTTTTTGGATTTGTTATTTTTCTTATATATTTCAGCATGTTAGAAATTTATGATGAATAAATTAGATTTATTTATGAATTGCATCATTAGATATAAAATATTTTTATATCTACTTTTGCTGCGTCAGGCTTTTGATGTCTGATTGATTGCAATATACTGTTCCTGGGAGAACTCCAACAGATAGGTCATAGAATTTTTCTCTCTAAGAAGGATTGTATGACAACTCCTAAAAAGAGAGAGCATATGAGTAGGATCTCATATGCTTTGGTAATGGGGTCTATCATGTATGCCATAACATATACGAGGCCAAACATGGCATTCTCATTAGGGATAGTAAGCAGATACCAGTCTAATCTAGGTAAGGCCCATTGGAAGGTTATGAAGACAATTCTTAAGTATTTAAGAAATACTAAAGACCAATGGCTCATTTATGGAGAATGTGACTTAAAACTTGTGAGGTACACTTTATTTTTTAGTATGATAGGGATAAAAACAACAGTGTATTGGGATTTATATTTATCCTGAATGGTGGAGTGATCTGCTAGAAAAGTTTCAAGCACCACATCATGGAAGACTTAGCTTATGAGGCAGAGTATATTGCAACATGTGATTGGTGCGGGCACCAGGGCTAAAAGAAATCGACAGGTTGAACCCACATCTTTGTAGATCACCTGTGAGTAAAACCCTGAATCCAAACCCTTTATTTTACCATGTAAATATTTATTTTAAATTCTGTTATTTTGGTTTAGTTAGGGTAAACTCTTTTTACCAACTGTAATTAGGGTTTTTTATTTTTTAGCCTTTGGGGCCAAACCCCTTTTACCAAATTAGGATTTGTATAAAAACCCCATTTATCGATTATGTCAAAACCAATTTTGGGCCAAACCCTATTTACCAGCTTAAGCCATTTTATTTTATTGGTTATGCCTTTTGATCAATTTGATCAAGTTTGGATTAGAGTTGGTTATTTAGTTGAGTAATGTGATTTGTTATTCATTGAGTCCTGTATTATAAGAGGGGACCCAAGACAACATCCCATGTGCACCCAATTGAAGATCCATGTGACCCCATGTGCTAGCTTAAGACAAGCCATGTGACCTCATGTGCTAGCCCAAGTCACTTGGCATATGTAACCTCTTCTTGGCACCACCTTTCAAGGATTTGGACATCAACACATGTCCTGTTTAGACATGTCATTGGTACAACACTACTTAACACTTCATCCAGGACAAGAACACATGCTATGTTACTACATGCTACACCTTGGTCGACCACTTAAACTCATAAACTAGCACCACTCGAATTTTAAGAGGAGTAATGAAGGAGTCTTCACATTAGCACCCTCTCACTCAAGGAAATTCATGCCAACACCAAGGATTCGGCTAAGCATTCCTCTTGTCACCAACTTCAAAGGAGTTCGAGGAATTTTAATCACTCAAGAGAAGAAGGTTCAAAGGTTCTCTTCCATAGAAGTTTCAATCAAACAGGTTGGAAGCTGCTTAAGTATGCAGAACTCAAGAGTCTCACCAAAACTCTTGAGTCTTGTTCAATCCAGACTGAGTATTCCACTCACCTACAGATGTCTACATCATCCAGACTCTAGAGCTTAGCAAACAAGGCCAAGTGTTGGAGAATCTTGACCCTACATCAAGCCATCTCACCAATCCACCACTTGGGCGCCCACTTTGGATGAGAAGCCTTAAGTTTTTGCCCACTTTGAAAAGAGTCCAGATCATCTTAGCAAACAAGAGTCCAGGCTACCTAAAGCAGGATTCTACGAGTTGTAGTCCAAGGAAGAAAAAGACTAGTAGTTGTATCCCTTACACCACTGGTTGGGGGTCTATAAATACCTCTCCAACCCCCCTTGTAATGAATAAATTATTATTCATCAATAAAAGTATTATTCTGTCAAAATTTTCTTCCTTGCTATGTGCATCACAAGGTGTGAGGCCCTTCCTTTGTTCTATGGAACATCGCAGGGTGAGAGGCCCTACCTATCCAGCATACTAGAAAATCCAAAAATCACCATTTCTAAACCTTCCTTTCCTTTCGCTCTTTCTTTTTCATTGTTGCTTCTTAATTCATGATTTTTATTGTTGAGTGTTACAGGTGATTAGGAGTCAAGATCAGGTGTTTTTGCCTTAAAACCAACTTTGCGTGGAAGATTGGAGCCTGGAATCGAGTTCTTGAAACCCTGCCTTGAAGATCTTGAGAATCCTATCAGATTTGATTCGGAGGAGCATTTCTTCGTTGTTAAAATCGAAACTTATTCCCTTCTTTTTATTCTCTAACTCGTTGATAGATAAATCCTAGTTTATGATGGTTTTTCAACCACCAAGTCTTGCTTTCCTAGTTAATTTGTAGGTTTACTTGTGGGTAGATAATTATAACTAGTTTCCTTTGCTATCTCCTTCAAGTCTTCTTTTAAAATCTGAAAAATATAACAAAAAAATTAGTTTCTATTTTTCTCTGCTAATTAGTTATTAATATCAGTAGTTTAATTTTAATTAGTATCCCATATCAGTTTTGGTATCAGAGCAGGTTAAACTAGGGTTTAATATCTCTTGTGATAATTTAGTTTCTCTTTAAGTACTCGGATTGGGTACTTCACCATGGCCATCTAGTCATAGAAAAATGTAGGGCTGCAAGACCCTTACCTCTCATTCAAATGGAATTTCCTATGGCATGTAGGGGTTCCACTGTGAATTGACCCTTGAAGAAGAAAACAAAGAGATAGGCATCTTTAGGGTTTATTTTCTGCATCACATCTATCACAGTACATAGTTTGTTGTTTTGATTGTTTCTACATGTAGGTAACTCAAAATTGCCTGATTCTTATTTTTGTGATCAGTCATAATTGGTTGTATTTTTTAGAATTTTCTCATAAATTATTTTGGTCTATAAATTTTTTTCTCACCAGAATACTGCTTGAGAATAGATCTACCATGAATTTCAGCAATTCTAGTTTAGGATTCTTTTTGCATAAATCTTGCATATTTTAATTTCCTGCATCTTAGGTATTTTTTTCAAATTATATCTTTACGGAAAACAAAAAATAAAATACACAAAAATAATAATTAATTTGATTTTATGTTATTTTAATTATTTTAGTTTGATTACATCTAGGGTTTCATCTTGTGTATGCATCATCAAGTAACCTAATCTTAAGGGCACTTGAGCATCTCATATCAGGGCAGGAGTTCATCACCAGTCCTGGGCCTACAACAACCTTCTTTGCATCTGAGCCTAACCTTAATTAAAATTCAGTTTGACTTAATTGCTCTAGTAAGCTAGGGACACCAACAGGTCGCGTTCCAAGTATTGTGTGTAAGCTAGTGCACCCAATCCTTTGATTATCACTTGAATCTGGTGTCTAAGGCTAGAGGTCCAGAGGCAAACACCCTAAGTGGTTTCATGGTTTTTAATTAGGATCCTACAAGAGCAGGGGGAGCCTCCCACGACCCCAACTCTTACCTGGCTAGTGGACATGGTAATTATTGAATTGGCTATAATTTGAGCTGACCCATTTTACTTGAGCTCTAGGTTTAAGAAATCCTAGTCTGAGCCGAGTTTTATGTGATTGCATTGCATGGCAACTAGGTCAGGCACACCATATCAGCCTATCCAAAATCAACACAATCCACCCATGGACCCTAAAATGGAAAATTTTATGAGGACTATAATTGATCAGCTTAGACAGCTCACAACCAGGTTTGATCAGGTGGAAGACAGACTAGGTAACCTTGAAGAATCCTATGCGACTAGATCAGATCCTGAAACACCTAGACTGACTCTCCTAGGTCAAAGCTCTGAGATGCCTAGACCCATTCCCCCAATTCCACGAGCCCAACTCACTCCCCCAGATCTAATAGGTCAATATAAAGAACCTGCTAGAGCCCAACATAGGGAAATTACTCCTGACCCAATTCCTAGGTGCCACACCCCTGATGTGAATGACCAAGAAGAAAGGATTCTTAGGAGCATTCGATTAGATGCACCCACATTTGAGGGTAGTTTAGATCCTAAGGTTTATACCAATTGGGATAGTGATATGGACCAGTACTTTAAATGGTACGAAATGTCGGAAGAGAGAAAGTTCAAATTTGCTAAGCTTAGGCTAGTCCGACAAGTTAGGTTGTACTGGGAAAATGTGGAGTGATTGAACCGACAGAGAGGTGACTTACCTATAGACACATGGCGAGCAATGAAGGTGAAGCTTAGGGAGAAATACCTACCATTCTCATATGAACAAAAATTGTTAGATCAATGGCAAAAATTGACTCAAGGAAATAAGTCTGTGGCTGACTATATTGCCAAATTTGATGAGTTTGTTATGAAGTGTAGTGTAGTCGAATCAGAAGCTGTCACCTTATCAAGGTTTCGAGCTGGTTTACATGAAGATATTCAAAGGGAGCTATTTTTGAGAGAGGTTAATGATTTAGATTAGGCTTACCAGATTGCTAGGGATTGCAAATGATTTCAGAGGAGGCCTATTACCAATCGACCTGAGCCAAATAGGTTCAATACCTTTAGAAGTTGACCTAACCCTAGTCGATTTCCACCTAGCCGACCCAATCCTACCTTCCAACTAGCTTGTAGGGATGATAAAGGAAAGGCACCTATAGTCCAAAGAGATAAGAACTAGAACACAATATCTACCTCCCAACTAACTCGTAGGGATGATAAAGGAAAGGCACCTATAGTCTAAAGAGATAAGAGCTAGAACACAATATATTTTAGGTGTCGTAAAACAGGTTATTTTGCTACTGATTGCCCAGCAAGGACTTTACATATAGGTGAATGTGAAGAAGAGAATCTAGAAAATATTAAGGAATTTGAAGAGGAAATTTACGAAGCTGAGGAAGACTTGGTAGAAGAGTATGAAGGTGATGAAGAGCCCATAGATTCATCTGACCTACTAGGTGTAGTTAGGTGTATTCTAGCTTAAACCAAGAAGAATGAGGACTGGCATAGGTCAAACATTTGACAAACCTTTATTAAGCTTAGAGATAAAGTGTGCAAGATTATTATTAATAGTGGGAGCTGTGTAAACACCATATCTACTAATATTATTAAGATCTTAGGCTTACCCACAGTGCCACTTCCTAGCCCATATAAGGTATCCTGGATTGACGCGACATCCATTCCTATTAGGTTACAATGCCAGGTCCCAGTCCAAATTCAAGCTTACCAGGGGAAAGTATGGTGTGATGTGATTCCAATGGGGGTTAGGAGTATCATACTAGGTAGACTGTGGTTATATGATCATGATGCAACCCTCTTTGGCTGATCTAACTCATGTGAATTCAAACACCATGAAAAGAGAATTGTGATCAACTCGACCCAACCCAAAAATAATACTAAAAGAGGGTCTGGTCATTTGAAAGAGAAAGAACCCAGTTGAACCTAATTACTGCTAAGGAGTTAGAATATGAAATCATTGAAGGTTCAATAGTCTGGATGCTGACTGCCAAAGAAGTTCATGATGAACCCCAGAAAGAACACCCTAAGGAGATCTTAGAGTTTCTTGAGGAATTTAAGGATATGTTTCTAGAAGACCTCCCTGATTGTTTACCTCCACTAAGGGACATTCAACATGCTATAGACTTAGTTCCAGGAGCTACCTTGCCGAATTTACCCCATTATAGGATGAATCCTACTGAACATAAGGAATTACAGAGGCAAGTTGAGGATCTTCTTGGGAAGGGGTTTATAAGGGAAAGTTTGAGCCCATGTGCCATTCCAGCTCTCTTGACTCCCAAGAAAGATGGCACCTAGAGAATGTGTGTTGACAGTAGAGCCATCAACAAGATTATAGTAACGTATAGGTTTTCCATACCCTGACTCGATGACATGCTAGACATGATGGCCGGTGCTATCATATTTTCAAAGATAGACCTTAAGAGTGGCTATCATCAGGTTAAAATTAGGCCCGAGGATGAATGGAAGATTGCATTTAAGACCAAGGATGGCTTGTACGAATGGTTGGTGATGCCTTTTGGCCTATCGAATGCACCAAGTACTTTTATAAGGATAATGACTCAAGTGTTAAAATCATTTATTAGAAAATTTGTAGTGGTATACTTTGATGACATCCTCATATATAGTAAGAATAAGAAGGATCAATTAGACCATCTTCAGAAGGTTTGTCAAGTACTTAGAGGAGATAATTTTTATGCAAATTTGAAGAAATGTAGTTTTATGACTCCAAGGATTATTTTCCTAGGTTTTGTAGTAACTGTTGAAGAAGAATCGACAGACCCCAAGAAAATCAAATCCATAGTTAAGTGGCCTATTCCTAAGAATGTTCATGATGTTCGAAGTTTTTATGGATTAGCTACCTTCTATAGGAGATTTATTCGAGGGTTTAGTACAATTTTTGCACCCATTACTGACTGTATGAAGAAAGGAGCTTTTGAATGGTCAAAGGATGCTGATAGAGCCTTTAATGACATCAAGGACAAGATGACTCAAGCAACGATTCTGAGGCTACCTGATTTTTTGAAAGTCTTTGAGGTTTCTTGTGATGCCTCAGGGGTAGGAATTGGAGTCTTGAGTCAAGAAAATCATCCGATTGCATTCTTTAGTGAGAAGTTGAACGATGCCAAATTGAGATATTCTACCTATAATAAGGAATTGTATGTGGTGGTTCAAGCACTTTGGTATTGGCGACACTATTTGCTACTGCAAGAGTTCATACTGTATTCTGATCATGAAGCTCTTAGGTTCCTTAACTTGTAAAAGAAGTTGAATGCTAGGCATGGAAAATGGGTTGAATACATTCAAGCCTACACTTTTATTTTAAGACATCAATCAGGTACTGATAATAAAGTTGCTGATGCGTTGAGTTGGAGATTTATGCTCTTGAATTGTGTTAGTACTAGAGTTGTTGGATTTGAGAAATTGAAGGATGAGTATGAGAACTATGATGATTTTGGCAAAATCTATAAGGTAGTTAAGCAAGGACCGACTAGTTCATATAGTGAGTACATAATTTAAGATGGGTACCTCTTTAGCGAGAGTAAGCTATGTATTCCAAACACTTCACTTAGAGACTTCTTGATTTGGGAAATACATGCTGGAGGTTTAACTGGACATTTAGGTAGAAATAAGACAATCTCAGCACTAGAAGACCAATTCTATTGGTCGAGTCTTAAAAGGAATGTTGCTCAAGTTGTAGCTAGATGTAGAACTTGTGTTGTTGCTAAACAGCAAAAGCAGAACACTGGCTTATACACCTCTCTTCCTGTACTAGATTGTCCATGGCAAGAACTTAGCATGGACTTTGTTCTTGGATTACCTATGACCTTAAGGAAAAATGATTCTATATTTGTAGTGGTCGGTAGGTTATCAAAGATGGCACATTTCGTGCCTTGTTCCTAAACCTATGATGCTACTAAGGTAGCCAAGCTATTTCTGAATGAAGTAGTTAGACTGCATGGTTTACCTAGAACAATAGTTTCTAACAGAGATGTCCGATTCACCAATTATTTCTGAAAAATACTCTGGCACTTATTAGGGACAAAACTAAAGTTTTCCACGTCTTATCACCCTTAGACTAATGGCCAGACTGAAGTTGTGAATCGAAGTTTAGGAAACTTACTGAAAAGCATAGTTGGAGAGCATACTGCCAATTGGGACCTATTACTATCTAGAGCTGAATTTGCATATAATAGCTCAGTGAATAGGTCTACGGGAAAAAGTCCGTTTGAAATTATTCATGGGTACAAACATAGAAAACCTCTAGACCTCGTTCCTTTACCCATGCAAGAACGTATATCTGAATCTGCTGAGTCATATGCTGAACATGTTAGAGAGTTGCATAAAGAGATAAGTAACAAAATTAATGAAAGCAATGAATCTTATAAATATATGGCTGATACTCAAAGAAGACTCAAGGAATACAATGAAGAAGACTTTGTTATGGTTCGATTATGACCTGAATGGTACTTAGAACCATGAAAAAATTGAATGCCCGTAGTAATGGACCATACAAATTAATTAAGAAAATTGGACCTAATGCCTACGTGCATGAATTGACACCTAAACTAGTCATTAGCTCTACTTTCAACGTTTCAGACCTTATCGAGTATAGGGAGCCAACGTTGATTTTTAGTGAGACATTTGGGCCTAATCCAGTCTTTGAGAGTGAGCCAACCCAAGTGTGTCCACCTACCATACCACCAGCCCAGAGAGACAAGATTGAGCAGACTTGGATGACTAGATCATCATTACCCAGAGCAAAGATTACCAGCGATATCTAGTTTGTTAGCAAGGATGACCTGAATCTGATGATTCTTGGATCATCAGAGAGGACTTGTAGAAAGTTGCTCCTGACTTACTGGAGTATTATAATAGTGGAGTTGACCCATACTTGATAAGGTCGAGTTCCTTCCACCCGAAAAGAATTGGTGCGGGCACCAGGATTAAAAAAAATTGACAGGTTGAACCCACATCTCAGTGGATCACCTATGAGTAAAACCCTAAACCCAAACCCTTTTTTTACCATGTAAATATTTATTTTAAATTTTGTTATTTTGGTTTAGTTAGGGTAAACCCTTTTTACCAACTGTAATTAGGGTTTTTTATTTTTTAGCCTTTAGGGCCAAACCCTTTTTGCCAAATTAGGGAGTGTATAAAAACCCCATTTATCAGTTGTGTCAAAACTTATTTTGGGCCAAACCCTATTTACCAGCTTAAGCCATTTTATTTTATTGGTTATGCCTTTTGATCAATTTGATCAAGTTGGGCTTAGAGTTGGTTATTTAGTTGAGTCATGTGATTTGTTATTCATTGAGTCCATGTAATTAGTTGAGTCATTAAGTCATGTATTAAAAGAGGGGACCCAAGACAACATCCCATATGCAACTAATTGAAGATCCATGTGACCCCATGTGCTAGCTCAAGACAAGCCATGTAACCTCATGTGCTAGTTTAAGAACACATGCTATGTTACTACATGCTACACCTTGGTCGGCCACTTAAACTCATAAACTAGCGCCACTTGAATTTTAAGAGGAGTAATGAAGGAGTCTTCACATTAGCGCCCTCTCACTCAAGGAAATTTATGCCAACACCAAGGATTCGGCTAAGCATTCCTCTTGTTGCCAACATCAAAGGTGTTTTAAAAATTTTAATCACTCAAGAGAAGAAGGTTCAAAGGTTCTCTTCCACAGATGTTTCAATCAAATAGGTTGGAGGCTGCTTAAGTTTCCAGAACTAAAGAGTCTCACCAAAACTCTACAGTCTTCTTCAATCCAGACTAAGAAGTCCACTCACCTACAGACGTCTACATCATCCAGACTTTAGAGTCCAGCCAACAAGGCTAAGTGATATAGCATCTTGACCCTACATCAAGCCATCTCACTAATCCACCACTTGGGCACCCACTTTGGATGAGAAGCCTCAAGTTGTTGCCCGCTTTGAAAAGAGTCCAGATCATCTCAGCAAATAAGAGTCCAGGCTGCCTAAAGTAGGATTCTACGAGTTGTATTCCAAGGGAGAAAAAAACTAGTAGTTGTATCCCTTACACCACTGGTTAGGGGTTTATAAATACCCCTCCAACCCTCCCTTGTATTGAATCAATTATTATTCATCAATAAGAGTATTATTCTATCAAAATTTTTTTCCTTTGCTATGTGCATCATGGGGTGTGAGGACCTTCCTTTGTTCTACGGAACATCACAGAGTGTGAGGCCCTATCTATCCAGCCGACCAGAAAATCCAAAAACCACCATTTCTAAACCTTCCTTTCCTTTCATTTTTTCTTTTTCTTTGCTGCTTCTTAATTCATGATTTTCATTGTTGAGTGTTACAGGTGATCAGGAGTCAAGATCAGGTGTTCTTGCCTCGAAACAATCTTTGTGCAGAAGATCAGAGCTTGAAATTGAGTTCTTGAAACCCTGCAATGAAGATCTTGAGAATCTTGTCAGATCTGATTCAGAGGAGCATTTGTTCATTATTAAAACCGACACTTATTCCTTTCTTGTTATTCTCTGACTCGTTGATAGATAAATCCTAGTTTACGGTGGTTTTTCAACTACCAAGTTCTGCTTTCCTAGTTAATTTGTAGGTTTACTTGCGGGTAGATAATTATAACTAGTTTCCTTCGCTGTCTCCTTCAAGTCTTCTTTTAAAATTTGAAAAATATAACAAAAAAATTAGTTTCTATTTTTTTTTGATAATTAATTATTAATATCAATAGTTTAATTTTAATTATTGTCCCACATCACTGATGCTGCATAGAAAGTTGTATAGTTGTGGATGTTCATTAGTGAGCTAGAAGTGGCCCCCTCCCTTGAAGGTTTAGTTCCCCTATATTGTGATAGCATTGGAGTTATAGC
This sequence comes from Areca catechu, assembly GCA_021397845.1. Classification (NCBI taxonomy): domain Eukaryota; kingdom Viridiplantae; phylum Streptophyta; class Magnoliopsida; order Arecales; family Arecaceae; genus Areca; species Areca catechu. The sequence goes on along the minus strand of CM038052.1, from coordinate 127,060,966 downwards.
TCAGGTGAATGTACCAGAGTCCCATTAATGCACCAAGCATATTCTATGTTGCTAACACCTTATACAAGAAATCATGAAATGAGGTGATGTCGACCTTCAGAAAATTGATGGAAAGGAGAACCACACCAACCCATTTATTAAAGCTCTTAGAATCAAAGAGTTTGATGATCATAAATGAAAGATGTATATTAGATACTATTCTTATTAGTTTTAGTCTAAGTGGTAGTTGTTGGAAAATATGTCCTTATACCACTGGTCTAACTTATAGATAGTTGATTTTGTATATGAATTATTATCAATAAAAGTTATTTTGGTAGTTCATCATATTGCATCTTTCTATAATAAATTCTTTTATGATGAAGTCCTTAGATTGTATTATTATATGATAAAGAGAGGATTTATCATGTGGTTCTTAAACATGCTCATGACCAAATGATACAATCTTATAAGATAATAATGTACCCAGTGTAGGTCATTATGTGCCATATAGGTTATTTGTCCTCTCAACCAAGGAGTGTGGAGATACTGGTAATGGCATGGAGGTAAAGTATAGGACATTTCACTAAATATGACCTATCTGTGGAGCACTCTTCTATCAAATATTGCTCATAAAGGAATAAGGATATAAGTGTCCCTCAGACCTAAAATCACCATGATGACTTGCAAGCAAGTCACTGTACTTTGGTACTAGATCGCTTGAATTTCTAATCCAATGATGGAAGGTTTCTAGGTGCAGTCAAGTACTTGTGGAGTCGGTATGTGAGTCAAGATGGGATTACTTCTCCAAATGTTGGGGTGAATGTTTCATTGTATTTCAATTTAGCAAAACCTTGCCCAGGATAGTTCTTGTGAGGAGTCACAGGACTTGTAAGGTTGAGACACATTGTAGATAAATTATTTAAAGGTTAGCAGTTAAATCCTATAGTCATCCTAAGCATTGAGAGTCTAAGGGATAAATTATATGGTAACCATATGCCAGAGGTTCCTGATTATTGCTTTGCAACTTTTGACCTATCTAGATGTCGGGTGTCATTGCAAGATGTTGACTTCAATTGGTATAGGAAGTGTTCCTATGCTACTAGCTTAGCGTTTGAATCTATGGGGTCACACACAATCGAAATTTCTTCTTGATCAAATGGCTGGTCAATGATTGTAAATTATTTCAGGGTTTAATTATCAATATGATTGATAGTTAACTATGAATTGGCACTTCAGTGAGCCGACACTTTGGTGAGCTGACACATAGGATTTTTTTCAAGTATCGACTCATTAGTATTACAAATATTGTGGTAGGTTTATTAACTAAGGGTTAGTAAATTATGAGAGGATTAATTAGTAATTAGATTGCTGGTTAGCTTAATTTGATTGAGCTATGAAGTTTGGGTCAACCAAATTTGATTTGGTTTGAGCTTGAGTTGAGTCCAATTAGATTGGACTACACCCAAGTATTATTTGAATTTGAAATATGAATTCAAATTTAAATTGATCCTAGAATTTAAATTCAAACTTGAATTTTGAATTCAACTTTGAATTTAAATATAAACTTGAATTTTGAATTCAAGTTGTTGGAACCATCTCCCCTTATCTCTCTAACTCCCTAACTCCTTGCTAACCTCCTAACCTTCACTTGGGTGCCTATTTTAGAATGGGGCTACTAGTGGGCGTGACGGGGAAAAAGGCTGATTCTGCTAGTTGGAAAAGAGTTTTCTACCAAGGGAAAAGGGGATTTAGGAATTGAGAGTGAAGGGCCTTGGGTGTGAGCTACCTAATGTTGTTATTAGGTTTGGGAAGTGAGGAAGATAAGAGTGCCTTAATTCTTCTACCACTTCTACCATCTTAGTCTTCTCATTTTATTCTTCTTGCCTCCTGGAGCATTCTGGAGTTGTGAAGAAGAAGTGACCAATCGTTGAGGTTCCAAAGGAGCTAGCACTTAGAGGGGACTGGTCAAGATAGTGCTCCCATGTGGATCACCTATAAAGGCCAGACATTCTATGTGGCTTATAGAGTATTCATTCCTTAACCTTCCAATTGCGATGATAGTTGATGCAAGTAAAGATAATGAGTTATGAAATCATTTTGCTATAGATATAGTCTACAACATCAGGTTTATTGCATAGATATAGTCTATGCTTATAGGTTTGTATCTTTTATATTTAGTTTTATATCTTATTTGAATACTTGTCATGTTAAGAACCTACTATAGGTAGTTTATATATTAGATTTTATGCATGACTTGATTAATTTGATTAATCTTATGGCTTCCGCTATTTGAATTTCTTAAAAAAAATAAATTATATGCATAAAACTGCCAATGATTTTCAATACATAGTAGACGTCCATTGCTATGTTAGAATAACTTTATTTTAGAATGATGACTAACTAATGTAAACATATCTCTAAAATGATTAGAGTTTAAGTAAAACACCTAATTAATGGCATTCATAAAGGAATATATGTAATAGATATTATGCTAGATATATTAAATGAAATATAAATATCCATATCATATAATTGACTATTAATTGAATCAATCAAGATCACTTCGATACCACTATAGGGTTACAATTGCATAACGAAAGGTTGGATTTCAAAAACTATTGCCCAGGTGGCTATTCCAAGAGGGGGCTGAATTGGGAATTTAAAAAACTTAATCAGATATGTGCTCTTTTAAATCTACATTAGTGGTAGTTGCTGTGTTTCAAATAATTAAGAGAGCGAAAGTAAACACAAATAGAAAAAGCATAATGCAAACACAACAGATTTATAATGGTTCGGAGCACCCTCGCTCCTACATCCACTATCCAAGATACCACTTGGGATTTTTACTATATTCACTACTGGAATACAGTCGGATTGTTTTACCGGGCTCACAATCCAAAATCCAACTTCATTTTTCAACCGGGCTCACCAAAAACCCAACACTTGATTTTGAACAGGATCACTAAGAACCTAACACTTGGTTTTGAACAGGATCACCAAGAACCTAACCTTGGTTTTGACTGGGCTCACCAAAAACCCTTACAATGTTAGTTTTAAAATGGGATTACTAACAACCCACACATAGTTTTTAAATCGGGCTCATCAATAACCCACAAACTCATAAAGAGTTAAAAGAAAGAAAGCAACTAATGACAAACCCAAGTTGTGTGATGGTTGCAGTTGTTGCTTAAGAGAAGCCTTCTTAAATGGGCTTTAATGTATTTCAATGGCTTCCTCGTGTTCTTCAATAAGTGCTTCAAGCTTCTAGTAGGAGTTGGTGAAGACTTGAAGGCTGACTTGAATGTTCTTTTAGTGCTCTCTTGCTCACAAGCTCTTTTAATGTTCAATTAAGCATTAGCTTCTTCAAAGGTTGTCCAAATCCCTCATTTATAGAGTCTTGTACTCTTCTTGGGTGGATATAGTCATTGTAGACCATTGGGACTTGATATTTGACCATTGGAGCACTTTTTCAATTCAAAAATGAAGTTCTGGAACTAGTCGTTACCTGCCTGGAATCAACGTTCGAGTCGGCTCGGATGCCTCGAGTCAGCTCGGATGCCTCGAGTCAGCTGGGATTCTCAGATCTTCAAAGTTGTACTCTAGAGGAGTCGGCTCGAGTTCCTTTGAGTCAGCTCTCCTGGCTGTTCTCTCAGAACTGATTTTTCTAGACTCTGGAGGAGTCAGCTCGGATGGCTGAAGGGTCAACTCGAATGCCTAACTGAATAGATGAGTCAGCTCGGACTGCCTTCGAGTCGGCTCACCTATATGATTCAAGAAATGATGCTTTGAATGAGTCGGCTCGGATTCTTCTGAGTCGGCTCGGATCTCTTCATGCTAGAATCCTTCAACTATACCATGGATTAGAGTCGGCTCTCTTCATGCGAGTCGACTCGAATGAATCTTCAATAAAAACTTTAACTCCTCTCTAGAATTCTTCCAGCAACTGTTCAACACTTAAGATTCTTCCCAACTCAACTAATCAACAAATACTAAAGAATTTAAGCTTTAAAAATACATAGAAGTAACCCTTTTTCTTGAATATTACATCAATCTTTCTTTGGGTTCTTCTTTACATGAAATACTTACAACGCAACACAACATATAATAAGGTTGTAGGAGTTGTAATTGGGCATTAAGATCATCCTACAAAAACTTGTAATTCACTTGAAGAGTGTTAGTAAGACAAATGCATGCTCCAATATTTTGTTATCATCAAAATCACTCAAGGGGTCAACAATCTCTCCCTTTTTGATGATGACAAAATACTGGGCATGGAAAATCTTTACAATTACATGTATAACTATACTTCGAAGTAAATATTAACATGTATGAATTGTATGCTAAGAATGTATTTGAAATCAATGTATCAGAGCTTGCATATAGACAATGTATCAGAGCTTTTGAAATTAGATCACTATGTATCATAAGAAACAGTTATCAAAAGCTATTTTTGCTAGAAATGTATCAGAATTTTAGGTTGACAAAAGGTATCAAATCTAAAGATATCACCAAATGCTTGTAGCAAGTTCTAATCAGAGCAAATTTGCACATATTTGAGAGCAATTGTAAATAAATTTAAGCCATTCAACAAATTTTTCTCCCCCTTGTTGTATGTTTTGAAATTTTGTAACAACATGATTTTCATTAAAAAAATACTCTTTTTCATCTATTTCTTCTGCCAATTTTCCATGCATTTAATATTATTCAATATCAATATCATTCTGCCCCTTTTTGTCAATAATCAAAAAGATATTCAATTAGAATCATTCTCCCCCTTTATTAAGTATGTAAATCTTGATTTTTGAAATAGAATGAGAAGATTGACAAGATTGTTAGAGATAATTTCACTTTCTCAAGGAAATTTTGATATTCTAATTTAAATTTATCTTGAGTTGCATACACAAATCACATTAATAATACCATTCATTCCACAAACCACATTGCAAATATAAGAAACATATAATTTCATTGCATTCAAGGATTTTCAATACAGATTACAAAAGTTTAAAAGTAGATATACAAACTTTAGTCTAGTCACTATCACTAGGCTCATCTATAATAGGTTCTACCTTAATGTTTTCAGATCTACCTAGCCAAGATTTAGGTATATTAGAAGGTCCTCTAGTGCTAGTGGATGTTTCAGGTGGTGGTGGGGAAGAGATAAGATCTAGGTCAAATAAACCTGGAGGAATAAAAGGTGGTGGCTGAGTAGACTGAGGTGGAGGCTATCTAAAGTTTGGTGCAGGCTGACTAGCTATAGATCCAGCTGCTCTAAGAGGCTGAATGTTGAAGATAGCCTGGCTAGAAATACCCACACTATGCTCTCACTAGGCTCTTCTATAATAGGTTCTACCTTAATGTTTTCAGATTTACCTAGCCAAGATTTAGGTATATTAGAAGGTCCTCTAGTGCTAGTGGATGTTTCAGGTGGTGGTGGGGAAGAGATAAGATCTAGGTCAAATAAACCTGGAGGAATAAAAGGTGGTGGCTGAGTAGACTAAGGTGGAGGCTATCTAAAGTTTGGTGCAGGCTGACTAGCTATAGATCCAGCTGCTCTAAGAGGCTGAATGTTGAAGATAGCCTGGCTAGAAATACCCACACTGTGCTCAGCTCAGTCTGAATCTTCTTGTTCCCTTCTTGTAGAGCAATGAGCTCACTAGCCTAAGCTTTAGTAAAAGCCTCTGCTGAACCTCTCATTCTTCCAAATTTTGCTCTGAGAATTCCCACTCCTTTTGTATAGTCATCTTCCATCTTTCTGCTTAGCTCAATTGATCCCATCCTATAGCTCATCTCATGTAATTCTAATCTAAACTCATCAATACTGTGAGCTACAGTCTGTCGGATCTCATCTGATGCTGTCCTGAGGGAGTCTGATAGTGCCTGTATATCAATATGTGGCTGAGGTCTGCCAGTCTCAACACTGTCTACCTTGGAGTGCAGCTGTCTAATCTCACCATAGATCTCCTCAAGTTTGGTGTCGACTATTTGGCGAAGCTCGCCAAACATCGAACCAATGGAGCTGGTCAGATTTGAGATAGCTGTCTCATTTGCTGGGCAAAGAATGCATAAGACACTGAAGGTGCAGGAGTATCAGCAGATGGTCTTGAAGTATCAGTAGATGGACCTGGAGCAGGTGTATCAGTCACTGCAGGTGCTGGCACAGGAGGTACAAGTACTGAAGTAGGTGGAGATGCTGGTGCTGGTGGATATCCTGGGAAAGTCCTAGGACTGCATTCTCTATACTCTAACACCTCAGCATCTGTAACAATAAGCTCAGTAGCAGTAGTGGTAGTGGCAGTCTCCTCAAGTGCAAAAGGCTCAGCAGTAGTCCCAATCTCCTCAGGTAGCTGCCCCTCATCATCATCATCTGAAGATCCTCCAGCCCTTTGATCTGATCCCTTCTTCACCAAGCCCCTTCAACCTGATGATAACCCATACGTTGAAGTGATTTAGCTGAGTAGGTATCAGTGTGGTGTAACAACCTGCTGTCCTCCCCATCAAGCACAACACCAAAATGTCTAAAAATAAGAGTGAAGGCCATACCATAGGGTAAGCAATCTGTGGCCTTCCTAACTACATCTCTTATCTGGGTTAGCATAAAGTATGGGAGATTGAGGGCCTCCCCCTCAATCATATATCTCATGAAAACCAAATCTTTCTCGCTGACCCAGTCAAATCTACTAGTGCAAGGCAAAAATATACTACTGACAATGTTATGAAGTAGCCTCATCTTTAGGGAAAGGACATCATCTTTTACATTGAAAATTTCATCCACACTGTTGCTTTCTTAGATCAGTCTCAAAGTCCTTTGTCTTTCTCTCATAACCAGATAAAAGCTTCCATTACTTGGCATTTGGAGAAAATAAAGAAAAAGAAGGTTAGATTGCTAAAAGAAGAAGAAGGGGAAGAGGTTTGAAGAGGGCAGCCAAGGGATGAAGAAGGCTGGCAGCTTGGAGGAAGGGTGCAGGGATCACATAGATGCCCGGAGGGATCACACAGATACCCTTAATCACAGAGAAATTCACTCAGAATTTTGAGGAAAACTCAAGAGAAATTCATTCATAACAATTCATAATAATTGATCATTAGTTACAAGAGGGTGGAGGGGTGGGATATTTATAGATGTTCCCATGCCCTCTCCTAGTTAGGATAGGAATACAAGATTTGATTTGGAGAAGGATTACAAAGTGGCCTAGAACTAGGAGTACACAATTTCAGTAGAAATAAAATAGGATCTCCTTGCTAGAATTGGTCTTCTCTTCTTCTTTGACTTGGTCAAAAGCTCCTTATGGGCTTGGGCTGGGATGAAATTCTCTTGGGCTACTTTGACTTTTTCACTCCCTGCTATGCTTGGACTTGGGCACTAACCTTGTTGGACTGGGCTTGGAGGGGAGCCAAAGGTAAGAATAGGCCTGAGGGCATCATGGCCTGATGGAATGAGGATGCTAGGGACTTGGTCTTGGGCCTGGGGTGCCACTTCATGAATTCTTGTGGGCTGGTATGTTGGGGTGCTTCTCCTAGAGGACTTGGGCAGCATGAAGGAAGTCCAGATGCTGGGCTGGTGACTTGAGTGTGGGTCCAATGATCCTCCTCTTGAATATGACTTGAATGAAAGTAATTACAGGACTTAAAGGGGCCTAATTGACAAGACTTAAAGTAGGTTGAATAATACAAATAGACTCAATTGAACTCAGGACTCAAAGGACTTAGTGAATCTAATCGACTCACATTATTATAGGATTCAAATTGATACAAAACCTCAAAATAACAAACACTCATAATGAATTAACTCAAGCAACTTAGTTTAACTGAGCCGAACATAACCAAAAACTTGACTCATAAATCGTAATGGTGTGAGTCGACTCTAAATACAGGACTCAAGTATAACAAGGCCTGAAAACAAAACTCAAGATCCAAATACAGGACTCAAATGGCTAAACAGCCAGATTATTAGATTCAGAGACAAAATTTAAATCATGGCTAAGAGACTCAAACTCAAGGACCCATAGTGAACTAGGGTTGACCTGATGTCCCCATTATAGAGGGGGTTAATTTGATCTTACCAACACCGATTATTTTTTCCTTGCCATTATCTCCAAAGGTTACCAACCTCTTTCTTTCATCTCTAGGTTGATGAATTGATCATTGTCACCCATTATATGTCTTAAATAGCCACTGTCGAGATACTATCTTTTCATTTTTTGGGCTGCAAGACATTCCTGCAAAATAATCAACAAGTTCTTTTAGGTACCCAAGCTACCTTGGGTCCTTGTAGGTTAGCAGAGGTGGTTCCTTTGGGAACCCAAATCTTTCTAATTTTATTCTTTCCATTTCCATTTTTCTTTAATAGATTGCATTAGAAAAATTTATGTCTAATCCCATGACATGCATAACAAATAATTCTAGTATTTTGAAAAGATGTAAACTTTGAAGTTCTAAATGTAGAAGCAAGTGATGCAGATGTAGAAGCATGTGACACAAAAGCATTTTGAGAAACAAATTTTGGTACAAATGCTTTTGAAGATAAATCTAGTAACTAAAATTTCATTTGAATTTGAATAATTATAACCAATTCCAGCCTTTTTACTTGAAATTCTTTGCTCTTTTAAAATTAACTCAAGCTTATTTAAACTTAAGGTAAGCTTTTCAACCAAAGGCTTGAGTTTTTCCGTTTCCTTTCTCAAATCAAAATTTTCATCAACTAAAGCTTTATTTTTCTCAACATAAAGATTTTTCTCAATTTTCAAAGCTTTGTTGTTTTCAGAAAAGATAGTTAATTCCTTTTGCAATAATTTATTCTTTTCTGAAATCTCTTCCTTTTCTTTTACTAAAGAATCATTAATGTTCTTTAAAGCTCTAATTTTTGTACCAGCCTTTTTAAATTCAGAAAGCAAATCATCGAATGCAGAATTCAGTTCATCAAAAGTAAATTCAGCTTGAGGTTCAGGGGACATTACCTTATTTTCGAGACCCATAAGACATAGATTGGTAGTTTTTGTGGTCTCTTCTTCTTCTGTTGAAGTTGACTCCTCACCGTCGCTCCAAGTTGCAACCATTGCTTTCTTTTTCTTCTTCTTCAATGTTTTCTTTAGTAAAGGACAGTCGGGATAGATATGCTCTGGTTTCTTACACTCATAGCATGTGGGCATTTGTTCCTTCTCTTTTTCTCATTCCTTGTCCTTATTGTGTTCACCTTTCTTGTAAAACTTTCTGAAGTATCTTCCTTTCTTCTTTTCCATAAATCTTCTAAATCTCCTCACAACCATAGCGATATCTTCATCCTTTAAGTCATCTTCGGAGGAGGAGCATTCATCTTTTGATTCCTCATCTTGTTTCTTTGATTCCGATGCAGCTTTGAAGGCAATTGTTTTCTTCTTTTTATGATCATCTTCATTTCTATGCTGCATGGCTAATTTATGAGTGATGAGAGAACCCAACAGTTCATCCAGTATTAGTGTGTTTAGATCTTTTGCTTCCTGGATGGTAGTTACTTTGGGGTCCCATTTCTCTAGAAGTGATCTTATAATCTTCTGTACTAAATCAGCATTAGAATAAACTCTACCAAGACTTTTCAAATTGTTAATAATAACTGTAAATTGTGAAAACATGGTAGAGGTAGTTTCAGTTTACTCCATCTCAAATAATTCATAGCTATGTACTAGAAGATTGATTTTGGAGGTCTTCACTTGGGAAGTTCCTTCATGGGTCACTTGTAGTTTGTCCTAGATTTCTTTTGCAGATGAGAAAATAAAAATTTGGTTGAACTCATTTACGTTCAAAGCATAATATAGTAAGTTCATGGCTTTGGCATTTAATTCTCCTATTTTCATATCGTGTTCATCTCAATCCTCTTCAGGTTTTGGGACATCCACGCCATCAATTTTAATCATGGATATTTGAGGACCCTTAAGAATGACCATCCATAACTGAAAATCAATAGCTTGAATGTATATCTTCATTCTAGCTTTTTAGTATAAATAATTTATGCCAGTGAACAATGGAGGTCTATTAGTAGATTGGTGGTAGGGGCACCAGGATCAGACATAGATTACTGGGCCCTATCTGGTTTACTTAGTCATGTGTCATAATTTTGTAACCAAGTAAGATTGAGTCCTGTAATAAGTTGTCCTGTAATAAGTTGAGGCTAGTTGATCTATCTCAACCCTAGCCAGTCTATTGAGTCTTGTATGAGTCCAGTGAGTTTATTTTTGGTACAAGAGAAGAGGATACACTACTTTGGAGTTCCACCAGGCCTCATCCAGAGCTAGAGGCCTCTACATTAGCCAATTGGACCTTGCATGCCAACCCAGGGTCCAAGATTCCTGCAAGATGCCCAGATTCCCTCCAGATGCCAGAATATATTTCCAGACCATGTCATATTATGAACCCAGAGGTCCATCTATGCCCAGCCCAGGAGAATTTCAAGTCCAGGAATCAAGCCCAAGTTCATAAGAACCAAGATTCCTTTTTGATACCAGGAATATGCCAACCTAGGACACTAGCTGCCCTAGCTTCTAGGATGCCCAAGCCCATGCACCCTTCACCTTTTGGACGGCCCATTTGCTGCCCTTGAAGCCCTAATTTCTGCATCCTGCTAGCTGCATTAGGTATCTTTTTTTATTTGATTTTGACCACCTAGGAATTTTATTTATTGTGAAAATTGCATGAAGTGTTCTTTGTCTTGTCCTCTATTTTATCATAATTTTTAATTAATTTTATAGAAAACCTAATTCATTAAAATTTGGTATATTAGAAACCCTAACTAAAATCTTGATATTTCTGCATCAATTCAAAAATCCTAGGATTTGCATCATCATCTGATTTTTGCTTTGTATAAAATTTGGTAGAGTTTATTGCCACCGTCCATACTCTATCCTAGAATTTCTCTAATTTGTTTCTGCATCTATAACTATGTCAAATCCTGCATCTTCTGAAATCCTAATTTTCTGAATTCTGCTATTTCTGCACTTTTATTTACTTAACCAAACCTAACCAACTCCCACACACCCCAATCCCAAGCCCAATTTGTTTGCTAACCTAATCAACTCAAACCTAACTTGCCACATCATAAAATACACATAAAATATTTTATTTTTTGTTTATTTTAGATTGCATCAGGACCATCGATTGCCATCATCTAATTAACCTAATCTTAAGGGTAATTGCTATATAACATCAGGGCAGGATTTCACCACCTGTCTTGGGCCCAAAACAACCACCAACATTCTGACCCAAGCCTAATTAAAATTAATTAGACCTAATTTGGCCCTAGAGGGCTAGGTGACATCCAACAGGTCGGGTCCAAATTATGTGCCAACTAGTGCATTTAATCTTATGGCTATTACTGAAATTTGGTATCTAAGGCTGAGGGTCCAGAGTCAAATGACCTAAGTTGTGTTGTGGATTTTAATTGGGTCCCTACAAAAGCAGGGGGGCCTCCGACACTCCCACCCTCTACCTGGCCAGAGGAAGGATTAGCTGCTGGGTTAGGTGTAAGTTGAGCTGACCCATTCAGTTTTGGCTCTAGGTCTAGGAAATCCTAGATTGTACTAACCTTTTTCTTTTTGCATGCTTGGCTGCATCACTCCACTTTGATTGATTGTTTGTTTCATGACCACTAGACTAGGAACCCAATACCAAAAGCCTAAATCCCAACTCAACACAATCATGGAATCCAATCTAGAAGCCCTTATAAAAGCCATGAGTGAATAGATGAACCAATGAATATATAGATGAACCTCAAATAGGACCAAACCCAAAATCAGTTGGTCTAAATGAACAAAGCCAATACCCAATCCCAAACTCAGCTTACCCAAATTAATAACGAACTTGACCAAATGACCCAAATGAATACCCAAACAACCGATAGACTTAACAAATTAACCAATAGGCTTAACCAAGTTGAGAATCGACTAGAGACTGTAGAGAAAACCCAAGAGTCTAACACTGAACCAGACCTTGATTCCATCCCTTCTACCCCTCATAACCCTAGAAGAGTCCAAAACCATGAACCCTTTATGGAACATAACCCTAGGAGACCCCAGAACTAGGATCAATTTAGGGAGCCTAACCATAGGGGAAACCAATACCAGGAACAATACCATGAACCTAACCTCAGGAGACCCAATCATGAAGACCAAGATCAGGATGATAGAATTCTTAGGAGCATCAGGATAAACCCACCCACCTTTGATGGCAACCTAGATCCAAAAGTCTATATAGATTGGGAGGGAGGCATGGAGAGGTACTTCAAATTTTATGCCTTTAGTGATGAGAAAAAGTATCAATTTGTCCAGCTTAGGCTAATAGATCAAGCTAGATTATATGGGAGCAAGTAGAGCGACTTAGTAATCAAATAGGCCACCCACCCATTGTCACCTGGGAAGCCATGAAATTAAAGCTTAGGGCTAAATATGTTCCTCCATACTATAAGCAGTGTCTCTTAGATCAATGGCAGAGATTAAAACAAGGGACCAAAACTGTAAGGGAATACATAGCCCAGTTTGATGAGTGCACCCCAAGATGTGCCATAGATGAACCTAAGTCAGTTACCCTCTTTAGGTTTAGAAATGGTCTTAAAGAGGATATCCAGAGGGAGTTGTACCTTAAGAAATTTGAACACCTGGACCATGCCTATCATACCTATGTTAGAAGACCTTAACCCTTTAAATCCAACACTCCTAGCTTTAAGCCTAACCTGAACCAGGCTTACCCAAATCAACCCAGCTTTAACCAAACCCACCCTAACCCCAACCCAAGTCTGCCAAACACAAACCTAAGTCGACCCAACCCCAACACAACCCATCCCAACCCTAATCCATCTCGTCCTAACCCAAGTCCGAGTCAGGCTAGCTTAAGTAACTCAGATCTTTTTAGGAATGATAAGGGTAAGGCACCAGCTTTTCAGAAGAATCCAAGCCCCAACCCCAATGCCTATTTTTAGGTGCAACAAGATAGGTCATTTTGCTAGCCAGTGTCCCACCAGGTCTCTACACATAGGGGAGCTTGAGGAAGATGAGCCTGAATCCAAAGAGAATGAAGAAGAAGAGGTCTATGAAGCTGAACCAAACTTAATTAAGGAGTATGAAGGTGATGAGGAGGATTTTGATCAATCAGACCTCGTAGGGGTAGTTAGATGCATCCTGTCCCAAAGTAAAACCCAAGAAGATTGGCATAGGACCAACATCCTACAGACCTTTGTGAAGATTGGGGACAAGGTGTGCAAAATAATTATAGATAGTGGGAGCTATGTGAATGCCATATCCCATAAGGCTGTCAAAACCCTAGGCTTACACTCAGTTCCTTACCCAAACCCCTATAAGGTATCATGGATATATTCCATCTCTATACCCATTATGTTGGGAATTGTGTCCCAAAGTCAATCGCCTAGGTTGTAGGCAATTGAATTGAGTATTGTACTCTTTGAATGAATTAATAAATATTATTTTGGTAGCTCATCACATTCTTACATTTCCTTGTAATGAACTCTTTTTCATGTGATAATGTCTTTAGGACTACATTGACTTCGATATAGAGAGGATATATCGAGTGGTCCTTAAACCAAGTTCACAACCAAAGGATACATTGTACTGGACGGCAATGTATCAAGTGTAGGTTGTTGTGGTTCACATTGTTTGGTTGTCCTCTTGACCAAAGGAGTGTGGTGACACTGATGTAATCTGCAAATGGGATATATAATATCTCATTGAATGTGACTCTGTGTAGCCCCTTTTCTGCCAAAGGAATACTCATGATTGGATATGGGTATATGTGTCCCTCCGACTTGAGATCATCATGGTAGCTTGCAAGCAACTCCCTGTGCTTTGGTGCCGGACTACCCGGATTTCTAATCTGGTGATGAAAGGTTTCTAGGTACAGGTAAGTACTTGGAGAGCAATGGTGGACCAAGATGGAATTGACCTGTCCAAATAGTTTGGATTGAATCTCTCGCAGTATCTCAATTGAGCAAATCCTCGACCGGGGTAGTCCTAGCGAGGAGTCACTGGACTTGCGAGGTTGAGACATGTTGTGGATTGACTTAGCTAGGGTTGGCAGTCTAACCCTAGGTCATCCTGAGCATTGGAGGTCAAAAGGATGAATTATACGGTAACCATATGCCAAAGGTTCGATGGATTGCTCTCGCATCTTCGACCTATCCGGATGCCGGGACCCATTGCTAGATGGTATCTTGTGCTGGTACTGGAATTGTTCCAGTGCTACCACCTAGGTTCGAACCTATGAGGTCACACACCATAGAGGATCTCTCCCTGATCTAGGTACGATTACTGATTGGGAATCATTTCGGTAACGGTTTGATTGAGCACTCTTTGGATTGACCCATTTTTGGATCGATCAGAATTTGTTCAGATCTACCAGGAATTGATTATGGGTGACCGGGACTTGTCCAAGTCATCTATCAATTGGATTTTGATCTAATTGATTTGTGAACCGGTTTAGAACCGGTTTAGAATTTTTTGAACCATTGTGAACCGGTTTTGAACAAATCCACACTGTCATTTAGCTTGGGCGAACAGGTCATTTGGAACGTCTTCTCCTCTCCCATCGATTTTTGGCTGAATTAAATCACCACGTATTGGCCTTTATTGCTTCATTGAAGAACAAATTTGATTCGTTCTCTTTTATGGTGGCCAAACGTATTCCCAGCCGGTCTTCTCACCTCCCCAAAAACACCGATTTCATTGTTCACATCATATATTTCTGGGCACTGAATATTTCACGTGTGCTAAAAAAAAAAAAAAACCGTGAGAGCAGTTTCTTCCCTTTGAGAGTTTGATCCATTCTTTCCACCGGGATTTTGGGCTGTGGTTTTCTTTGAGAGATTGTGGGAGAAAACCTTCCTTGATTCCCTATCTTGGTTAGTGTTCAATCCATGGAAGAACTTCGATTTTGGAGAAAACCAATTTCAGAATAGAGCATTCTGTTCTTCTTCCTGCCTCTCGCCGTATCAAGAACTTCCTGTGATGAGCATCGCGCGAGAAGCTGGACCAGAGAAGCCCCAGGCATGTTCCCCCTCTAGAGGGTGTTCCCACGAACACTTGAGAGCCGGATCTACCTCCGTTGCTGCTGCTGTTGTATATTCTATTTTTGGTTGCAGGACTTGATGTTCTGAAATTTTTGCATCAAAGGACTTCAACAACGGTTGGAAGATTGATCCAAAAGCCCTTCTTTGAAGCAACTTCCATCATGCATCCTCCTTGCTGCTATTGCAGGGACAGAGACCAAGAGATTGGCCATTTGGTTTGGGTTTTGCTGCTGTTGGAGAAGAGCAAAAATCAACGTTCCAAAAGCTTGCTGGAAGAAGAAGACAGGAATAACTTTATTCCAGTTATCCCAGCTATGTCAGAGTTATACCAGATTTATTCCAAGTGAGAATAAGGTAAAATTTCTGTTTTTATTTTGCATGCATGCCTAGATCTGGGTTTATATAATAGTTTATAAATATTACATGCCAATGTTATGCCATGTTTTGCCTATACATGCATCCAGAACATGTTAGATCCTGCGCGGAGTAGGTTTTTTCCGCTGTGATTTTAAAAATATTTTAAAATACATACCTGCTCCCTGCTGTTGCATGCTTAATGTAGGAACTTGCAACCCCTGTTTTACTTTCAGTGGTATCAGAGCCACGGTTCAGGAGTAACATTTTGTGATTGCATGTGTTGTAGATTAAATTGTTTAATCTGTTAATAATGTATCTGTAACTTAATCATAGGATATGATCAGAGAGTACTTTTAGGGACCTAGTTGAGACCTTCACCATGACCGTGTGTCTTTGGCACGATGCGGTCGTCTGTGTTGGCCTTTTCAGAAGGATCCTTTAAAGAAATCAAAAGAATTAAAATTATTTTAATTCAGATACATTTTTGGCATGACTTATAAATTTGTTTTTTTTGGCTATGTAATATTTATAAAAGCATAAACTAGATATAATGCATGAATTGATATGTAAAAGGAGTTTTGCATGTTTTAATTAATTAAATATTGGCTTATCTTCAAACAATTTTGAATTGTATGATCAATTAAATGACAATTTATCTTAGGATTTATGAAACCTAATGTCATTTAAATAAGCCAATTGGGTTAATTGGGTTAGCTATCTAATTGGGTCCATAATATGGGTTAGACCTATATTTAGTTGAACTGGATAATAAGAAGACTAATCAAAAGTTGATTAAGGTCCTTCTTTTAGATCTATCTAATAGTTAGATGGGTTAGTCCATTCATCTAAAATGGATCTAATTAGTGGTTCCGTGGAAGCCCGAGTCTTTAGGCTAGTCTGATCGAGTCTGGTAAACCGGTTGGTGTCGAGGTAGGTTTGGCATTGTGATCATGGTTGCATGAGGCTACCTCTTTCCTGGCCAACTTGGTTGGTGTCTAGGAAAGATGGTTAATAGCGGATACTCACCCATGATCTCACCTACCTAGCCAGTCGAGTCTACCAGAACTGATTAGAAAAGCTCATTGACTCGTGTTAACCCATGTCACCTAGGTTGATCAGTCTGACTGATCGGTAAGTGCCCATGGATCAATTGTTGAATTGATTCAACCCTCTTGAAAACTGATTCGTTCAATGGGAGGATGATCCATGTTCTTGTCATTTTCTTCTGTCACAACCTAAAATCTTCTAAAATTATTAGGTTCTGAAAAAGACTAAGTCAAAGAGTTGATGGTGTCTTAGCCTCCCATTAAGTGAGTTAGTAATGTGTCCTTTAACTTGGTGTTCATCGGCAGTTCCATAGAACGGATGTGCATCCGGTTATTGCAATTGCTCTCTCATTGATGATGGTTCAGTGCAACCTTCTTAACGGTGATCAGGTGAGCCAGCCATAGTCGGGCTTGGCCATTTATTGGTTAGAAATATTGGATTTATCATGTTAATGGTTGGACCTAACCGGAGACTCGTAATAGGAGGCCCATAGGCCGATTGGGGTGCTCTCTGGGGCAAAATAAATTACTGGAAGTTGCTTAGGGATGCAATTGGTTGATGAACCTACATTTAGGCGCATATGGGTGAGCTGGCCATAGTCGGGCTCATACGTGGCCTATTGGATTTTAGTACCCACTATGAAATAGTGATATCATGGATGGGAGTTAAAGGCTCCCAATCTGAAAAATTAGTGGGAGAGACCTTTAGACTAAAGTCCAAGTCTTTTGGTTAATTGATTAATTCATACTCTAATATGATCTTGTTTTTCCTTTTAGATGTCTTCAAATCTTTCACTCCAGTCACTTCTTGATAATGAGAAGTTGAAGGGTCACAACTTCGATAGCTGGTATCAAAAGTTGAGAATTGTCCTGGAGCATGAACGGATCCTTTATATGATAACAGATCCTGTACATGAAATCCCCTTTGCCAATGCTCGGAGTTCGGTCAGGGACACTTATCAGAAGTGGGTTTCTGATCGGACTACTGTCCAATGCATTATGCTAGCAACAATGAACGACGAGTTCAGTCATAAGTTCGAGGAGGCCCAACAAGAAGAGATTCTTCAAAAGTTGAAGAAATTTTTTGACACACCGGACGATATAGAGCGGTACAAAATATCTTGTGCCATCTACAATGCCAAGATGCCGAATGGTGGTTCTATCACTGATCATGTATTGTACATGATCGAGCTGAAAGAAAAGTTGGGCAAGCTCGGATGTCCCTTGCATGAGTAGCTCGGCAAGGATGAGATCTTGAATTCTCTGCCCTCCTCCTATCTTGACTTTCTTGACCATTACAGAATGAACAAGACCGCAGTTAATTACCATGGTTAGATGGGATTACTGTAGACTTATGAGAAAGACCACCAACTGAACAAAGGGGTGGTAAATTTAGTGGGAAGTTCTAGAGGTTGTCGTCTCTTTAAGAAAGGGAAGAATAAAAGAAAGGGAAAGAAGGTGCCGAATGCTCCTAGCCTGATTTAGACCAGGAAAGTGAGAGCTGACCATTCTAATGTAGAGTGCTTCTACTGCAAGAAGCGGGGACACTAGAAGAGGAACTGTCCTCTTTACCAAGCATCCCTAGATCCGAACAGGCCAAGGAAGGGAAAGCAGCAGACTACTGGACAAGGTATTTATATGATAAAACCTTGTAATTTCTCTATTTGTGATACTGCTAACTGGGTATTGGATACCGGTAGTCCTATTCATGTTTGTAATTCATTACAGGGACTGCGGGTTAGCAAGAGATTCGAGGATGGAGAATAGTTTCTGACCGTTGGGAATGGAAATCGTGTTCCAATACTGGCGATCGGAGTTCTGAGTCTTGTCTTTGAGTCCTGTACTGTCGAGTTAGTTAACTGTCATTACTGTCCTAGTTTCATTATGTGCATAATCTCTGTAGCCTTTTGGTCAATTATGGTTTTGAACTATCAACAAAAAGAGATATTTGCCAAGTTATTTTGAATAACTCTGTGATAATGAAAGCTAAGTTAAATAATGGCATTTATGTATTGTCATGGCCTGTTAGTGTAATGTATACATCTAGCAAATGCCCAACGTTAAAAAATGTTAGTGATTTATATCTTTGGCACTGTAGGCTAGGTCATGTTAACCATAATAGGATAAACAAGTTACGAGGAGAAGGCCTCCTCAATGTCAGTGATTCTGAATCACTGCCTACTTGTGAATCCTGCTTACTTGGTAAAATGACCAAGTCACCTTTAATTGGAAAAGGTAAACGAGCTATAGAACTTTTGAGTCTCATACATACTGATGTATGCGAACCCATAACAGTTAGTGCCAGAGGTGGATACAGATATTTCATTATGTTTACAGATGATCTTTCGAGGTTTGGTTGTGTCTTTTTGATGAGACATAAATCTGAGTCGTTTGAAATGTTCAAACAATACCATAATGAAGTAGAAAAACAAACTGGACAAAGTATTAAAACTCTTTGATCTGATCGAGGTGGTGAATACCTATCTGGTGAGTTTTTGATATACCTTGAGGAGAATGGGATTCTCTCTCATGGACTCCTCCAGGAACACCATAGTTGAATGGTGTGTCCGAAAGGAGGAATCGAACCTTGTTGGACATGGTTCGATCCATGATGGGCTGTGCAACTCTGCCGCTATCCTTTTGGGGATATGCACTTGAGACAGTTTGTCACTTGTTAAATAATGTTCCGAGTAAGTCTATTGTCTCCACTCCATATGAGATATGGACTGGACGTAAGCTCTCAATCTCACATCTTCGGATCTGGGGTTGTCCAGCTTATGTAAAGCGTTTAGACTCAGATAAACTAGGTCCTAGGTCTGACTGGTACTTGTTTATTGGTTACCCTAAGAAAACCAAAGGATATTTCTTCTACTTGGAGGATGAACAGAAAGTGTTCGTTGCTCTTAGGGCTATCTTTTTGGAAAAGGAGTTCCTTGGAGAAGGGACTGTAGCCTCTAAGATTGAACTTGGTGAAGTTCAACTAGTAGAAGAACCTGCACGCTCTAAGGACATCATAGAACTGGCTGTGATTGGATCACACCCAGAACCCATTATTAGGAGATCCGGTAGAGTACCATGACAGCCTAACATATACTATGGTTTCTTGGTCCGGGACGGCGATCCCATTGAGCTCGATGAGAACAATGAGGATCCGATCACCTATATGGATGCACTTCAGACATCTGACTCTGAGGCATGGCTTGGAGCCATGCGATCCGAAATGGAGTCCATGGAGATCAACAATGTATGGACATTGGTTGATCTGCCTGAAGGGATAAAACCCATCGGGTGCAAGTGGATCTTCAAGAGGAAAAAGGACGCAGATGGGAAGGTGCAGACCTATAAAGCCTGTTTGGTTGCCAAGGGGTATCGTCAGCGATATGGTATCGATTATGACGATACTTTCTCTCCTATGGCAATGCTCAAGTCCATTCGGATCATGCTTGCTTTAGTAGCATTTTTAATTATGAGATATGGCAGATGGATGTCCGAACCACTTTCCTAAATGGAGAATTGGAAGAGGAGTTGTATATGATACAACCTGAAGGGTTCACATCCTCAGATGAGTCAAAAGCATGCAAGCTGCAGAGGTCCATTTATGGACTCAAGCAAGCATCTCGAAGTCGGAACTTACAATTTGATAGCCGTATCAAATCGTATGGCTTCATTAGGAATGGAGAAGAACCGTGCATCTATAAGTGGGTTAATGGTTCTGTGATTGTATTCCTAGTACTGTATGTTGACGACATTCTCTTAATCGGGAATGACGTCACAGCATTACAAGGAATAAAGGTCTGGTTATCATCTCAATTCTCCATGAAGGACTTGGGTGAAGCTTCTTACATACTGGGTATGAAGATCTATGGAGATAGATCTAAGAAGCTTTTGGGATTATCCCAGTCTACGTACATTGATACCGTACTGAAACGGTTCAGCATAGAAAATTCCAAGAAAGGCTAAATTCCAAGAAAGGCTATTTTCCAATAGGTTCTGGAATTACTCTTTCCAAGAAGGATTGTGTGACAACTCCTGAGGAAAGAGAGCGCATGAGTAGAATACCTTATACTTTTGTAGTGGCTCTATCATGTATGCTATGACATGTACTAGACCAGACGTGGCATACTCACTAGGAGTAGTGAGCAGATACCAGTCTGACCTAGGCGAGGTACATTGGAAGGTGGTTAAGTCCATCCTGAAGTATTTAAGAAATACTAAAAATAAATGACTGATTTATGGAGAATCTGACTTGAAACTTGTGGGATATACTGACTCCAGTTTCCAATCAGACAGAGATGATAGCAAGAGTGTGTCAGGATTTGTGTTTACCCTGAATGGAGGAGCGATATGCTAGAAAAGTTTCAAGCAAGTGACTGTTGTAGACTCGGTATGCGAGGCAGAGTACCTTGCAGCATCAGATGCAGCGAAGGAAGTCGTGTAGTTGCGGAAGTTCCTTGGAGAGATAGGGGTGGCATCTTCCCTAGATGGTCTTACTCTAGTGTACTGTGACAGCACTAGAGCCATTGATCAAGCTAAGGAACCAAAAGCTCATCACCGCACCAAGCATATTCTGTGGCGCTACCACCTCGTACGAGAGATCGTAGAACGAGGCGACATCAATCTTATGAAGATCGATGGAAAGGAAAATTTGGCTGACATTTTTACTAAAGCCTTCGAAATAAAAGAGTTCGACTCTTATAAAAGGGAAATGGATATTAGATACTGCTCTGATTGGCTTTAGTACAAGTGGGAGTTGTTGGGTATTGTGTCTCAAAGCTAATCGCCTAGGTTGTAGGAGGTTGAATTGAGTATTGTACTTTTTGTATGAATTAATAAATATTATTTTGGTAGCTCATCACATTCTTACATTTCCTTGTAATGAACTCTTTTCATATGATGAAGTCCTTAGGACTACATTGACTTCGATATAGAGAGAATATATCGAGTGGTCCTTAACCAGGATCACAACCAAAGGATACATTGTACTGGATGGCAATATATCATGTATAGGTTGTTGTGGTTCACATCATTTGGTTGTCCTCTTAACCAAAGGAGTGTGGTGACACTGATGTAATCTGCAAGTGGGATATATGATATCTCATTGAACGTGACTCCGTATAGCCCCTTTTTTGCCAAAGGGATACTCACGATTGGATATGGGTATATGTGTCCCTCCGACTTGAGGTCATCATGGTAGCTTGCAAGCAACTCCCTGTACTTTGGTACCGGACTACCCGAATTTCTAATCCGGTGATGAAAGGTTTTGGGTACAGGCAAGTACTTGTGGAGCAGTGGTGGACCAAGATGGAATTGACCTAGGATTGAATGTCTCGCAGTGTCTCAATTTACCAAATCTTCGGCCGGGGTAGTCCTAGGGAGGAGTCACTAGAATTGCAAGGTTGAGACATGTTGTGGATTGACTTAGCTAGGGTTGGTAGTCTAACCCTAGGTCATCCTGAGCATTGGAGGTCAAATGGATGAATTATACGATAACCATATGCCAGAGGTTCGATGGATTGTTCTTGCATCTTCGACCTACCAGATGTCGAGACCCATTGCTAGATGGTATCTTGTGCTGGTACTAGAATTGTTCCAGTGCTACCGCCTAAATTTGAACCTATGAGGTCACACGACATAGAGGATCTCTCCCTGATCCAGGTTTCGATTAATGATTGGGAATCATTTCGGTAACGGTTTGATTGAGCACTCTTTGGATTGACCCGATTTTGGATCGATCAGAATTTGTTCGGATCTACCAGCAGGAATTGTTTCTAGATGACCGGGACTTGTCCAAGCTATTTATCAATTGGATTTTGATCTAATTAATTTATGAACCGGTTTAGAACCAGTTTAGGAATTTTTGAACCGTTATGAACCAGTTTTGAACAAATCCACACGGTCATTTGGCTTGGGCGAATAGGTCATTTGGCTTGGGCGAACAGGTCATTTGGAACGTCTTCTCCTCTCCCATCGGTTTTTGGTTGAATTAAATCACCAGGTATTGGCATTCATTGCTTCATTGAAGAACAAATTTGATTCGTTCTCTTTTATGGTGGCCAAACATATTCCCAGCTGGTCTTCTCACCTCCCCAAAAACACCGGTTTAATTGTTCACGTCATATATTTCTGGGCGCTGAATATTTCATGTGTGCTAAAAAAAAAAAAAAACCGTGAGAGCAGTTTCTTCCCTTTGAGAGTTTGATCCATTCTTTCCACCGGGATTTTGGGTTGTGGTTTTCTTTAAGAGATTGTGAGAGAAAACCTTCCTTGATTCCTGTCTTGGTTAGTGCTCAATCCGTGGAAGAACTTCGGTTTTGGAGAAAACCAATTTCAGAATAGTGCATTCTGTTCTTCTTCCTTCCTCTCGCCGTATCAAGAGCTTCTGGCGACTAGCATCGCATGAGAAGCTGGATCAGAGGAGCCCCAGGCGTGTCCCCCCTCTAGAGGGTGTTCCCATGAACACCTGAGAGCCGGATCTACCTCTGTTGCTGCTGCTGTTGTATACTCTGTTTTTGGTTGCAGGACTTGATGTTCTGAAATTTCTGCATCAAAGGACTTCAACAACGGTTGGAAGATTGATCCAAAAGCCCTCCTTTGAAGCAACTTCCATCAAGCATCCTCCTTGCTGCTGTTGCAGGGACAGAGACCAAGTGATTGGCCATTTGGTTTGGGTTTTGCTGCTATTGGAGAAGAGCAAAAATCAACGTTCCAAAAGCTTGCTGGAAGAAGAAGGCAGGAATAACTTTATTCCAGTTATCCCAGCTATTCCAGAGTTATACAATATTTATTCCATGTGGGAATAAGGTAATATTTCTGTTTTTATTTTCATGCATGCCTAGATCTGGGTTTATATAATAGTTTATAAATATTACTAGCCAATGTTATGCCATGTTTTGCCTATACATGCATCTAGAACATGTTAGATCCTGCATAGAGTAGGTTTTTCTGCTACGATTTTAAAAAAATATTTAAAATACATACCTGCTCCCTGTTGTTGCATGCTTAATGTAGGCACTTGCAACCCCTGTGTTACTTTCACATTAAGTCTAAATTCCAAGTCCAGATCCATCTTCAGTCATACCAGAATAGAGTGTGGTGTGATGTTGTGCCCATTGGGGGTAAGTAGCATAATCCTTGGATGGCCATGGCTTTATGATCATGATGCCATCTTTTTGGCTGAAATAATACTTGCATGTTTACTTTTCATGGAAAGAAGATCACCATAAACCCCACCCCACCTCAGGAATCAATTAAGAGAGGATCTAGCTTACTTAAGGAGAAAAAGTCTGGAGTTAACTTAATCACTACAAAAGAGCTAAAGAAAGATATATCTGAGGGCACTTTTTTGGATGTTAGCTATGAAGGAAATATCTGATCCTATTGTTAAAGAGTACCCTCAGGAGGTCAAGGGAGTCTTGAATGAATCCAGTGACATATTTCTTGAAGATTTACTTGACCAATTACCACCACTTAGGAACATCCAACTTGCAATTGATTTAGTCCCAGGAGCTACCCTACCTAACCTGTCTCATCATAGGATGAACCCAACTGAACACTTAGAGCTTCAAAGACTGGTAGGTGAGCTTCTGAGAAAAGGGTCTATTAGGGAGAGCCTAAGTTCTTGTACTGTACCAGCCCTATTAACCCCTAAGAAAGATGGCATGTGGAGAATGTGTGTTGATAGCCATGCCATAAATAAAATAACTGTGAAGTATAGGTTTTCCATCCTCCGCTTGGATGATATGTTGGACATGATGGCAGGAGCCACAATCTTTTTAAAGATAGACCTTAAGAGTGGCTACCATCAGGTTCGAATTAGACCTGGGGATGAGTGGAAAATAGCTTTTAAAACCAAAGATGGTCTATATGAGTGGGCCGTAATGCCTTTTGGGTTATCCAATGCCCCTAGCACTTTCATGAGAATTATGACCTAAGTCCTTAGAATATTCATAGGAAAATTTATGATAGTATATTTTGATGACATCCTGATTTACAGAAAAACTAAGGAAGATCATATAGAACTTCAGAAACAAGTTTGCTTGACCCTTAGAAAAGAGAACCTCTATGCAAATTTAAAGAAGTGTGATTTCATGACCCATAGAGTTATCTTCCTAGGTTTTGTAGTGACCCCTGAAGGAGTAGCAGCTAACCCTGAAAAGGTCAGATCTATAGTAGAGTGGCCAGTACCCACTAGTGTCCATGAAGTTAGAAGTTTCCATGGTCTAGACACTTTCTACAGAAGGTTTATTAGGGGATTTAGCACCATAGTAGCACCAATTACCGATTGTATTAGGAAGGATAGTTTTGAATGGACCAAAGCTACAGATAGAGCCTTCTTAGAGATCAAAACCAAGATAACACAAGCACCTATTCTGAGGTTACCCGATTTTACCAAAATTTTTGATGTAGCTTATGATGCTTCGGGTGTAGGCATAGGGGGAGTTTTGTGTCAAGAGAATCACCTAGTAGCCTTTTTCAGTGAAAAACTTAATGAGACTAAATTGAAGTACTCGACCTATGACAAAGAGTTTTATGCAGTAGTACAAGCTCTTAGATATTGAAGACAATATTTACTATCCCAGGAGTTTGTTCTATATTCTGATCATGAAGCATTCTGATTCCTGAACTCCCAGAAAAAAATTAAATCCTAGGCATGCTAAGTGGGTAGAGTTTATACAAGCCTATACTTTTGTACATAAACACCAACCTAGAACTGAAAACAAGGTAGCTGATGCCCTTAGCAGACGAGCCATACTATTACATACTGTTAGCAATGAAGTCATTGGATTGGATAGGTTAAAAGATGAATATGAAACCTGTTACATTAGTAAACAAGATCCATTCAGCCCTGACATGCATCCTTCTTGGAGGCTGGTGTGGCCACACACTTCTCCACCTCGGCCCCAGCTCGACCACATACTCCGCCACCTCGGCCCTACCTCGTCCAGGTACTTTTCCACCTCGGCCAGGTGCTTCTCCACCTCAGCCTCACTTCGGCCAAGAGAAGTCCAACTTCGGCCATTCAGTTCAGCTCGGCACCTCAATCTATGCTGATCCAGCTCTTCCACCCGCGGCATGCACCCAGTTCAGTTCAGCTCTGCAAGCCCATGGCATGACCAGGTCAGCTCCAGCACGACGCACCCATGGCATCGCCCGGTTCAGTTCAGCTCGGCAAGCCCGTGGCATGCCCAGGTCAGCTCCAGCTCGGCACGCCAAGGGCACGCGCTCAGTTCCAGCTCGGCATGCCCAGTTCCAGCTCGCCTCCACCCATGTGGAGTCTGGCTCAGTCTTCTCCAGCTTCACCGAAGCTCGGCGCCCACGGTCAATCTCTTCCACCCGTGCCAGGGTCTCCCCCGCGCCCGGTCCACCTCAGCCCCCCTGCGATGGTCCACTCCCGGGCCGACGTCTTCCCTGGTGTGGAAGCTCACTCGGCCAGCATGGCTCCGCACGTGTCCTGCGGCGCCCAGTCCGGCCTAGCCGCCGGAGAGCAAAGCTCACTGGGACAGAGGTTTCCGGCCCTTCCTGCCCTCAGCTACAGCCACCGGGACGAGGTTCTCCGGATCCGTCCACGCGGTGGCACCCCCTAGAGCAGCTTGCTCGAGTCGATTCAGCAGCTCGGCGTCCCGTGCTGGTTTAGCTCCGCCCGCACAGAGCCCCGTTCTGAAGCAAAGCTCTCCAGTCCGGCATGCCTGCAGCAGATCGACCCCAGTCCGACTCATGCCCCCGGCATGCTGAGCTTTAGATCGCGACACGCCAGGCTCATTCCTGCGGCACATCCTTGTCCTCCGTGCCAGGCTCTTGTCCGTGCCCTCCGCCCAGCTCCGGTCTGGCTCAGTCCGGCTTGATCGTGCCACCGGTGCTCCTCCGCCCGCGCAACGACCATGCCCAGTCCGGCTTGCCTCCACCCGCACGGAGTCTGGCACATTCTCCTACAGCTCCGCCCAAAGCTCTGCACCCCAGGTTCCGGCCCTGCCCTCCTGGGCCTGGCTCTAGCTTCGTCAACTTCGGCTCCGCCCTGCATCCGCCCATGCCCGGATCGGCTCCGGCTCCGTCGACTTTGGCCCTACCCAGTTCGACAATGCCTAGCATGGCGTTCTCCCCCGTGAAGAGTGCTTCTCCGCCCATGGTCTGCCTTCGACGGACGGCCCGCCTCAATCTCCACACGCACGGGGAGCGGCACGTCTCCATCACAGTCCGGTGTGGATTCTCGCCCTGGCTCGCGCATCGCCCAGCAGAGGTGGAGCAGCACCTCAGCTCACCTGGTGCACACCCACCATCAACCTAGGCCTCGCTATGATCCAGCTCAGCCCGGCGTCCACTGCGGGCAACCCAGTGCTATGCTCCAGCAGGTTCCGCGTGTAGAGAGATGCTGTACCTCGATCTACTGGGCCTCTACTCGGCCCACGCGTGTAGGGACTTTACATACCTCGTGCCTCGCACCTCAAACCGTGTGCATAAAGACCTTCGCCTGTCTCTCTTATTCCGTATATCATCATCTCCATCCCAGGTATGCTTCTCAATAAATAGGTACAGAAAAAGCTTGGATGGCAGCCCGACATGTCAAATCACCATCCCTAATATGCCTCCTACAAGAAGGGCTATATTAGAGCCCCCAGGTGGCAGTTTATACCAATCAGGAAAGAGTGCCCAATCCAAGGCACTGTGCTACTTCACCAACCTCCTGAACCACCTGGAAGGGAAAGGTTGACCAACCTATATAAGCCTCCCAGGCCTATGCCAAGAAGAACGCACCTCCCTGGACACCAAGAGCCGCTCGTCTACATAAGAGCAGGAGGAAGAGGTGAGGGGGGGTAAGAGAGACAACACACTCTCTTCATTCTTACATTATCATCCATTTTCTATCACCCACTGGCAGTAGAGAGTCCTCCAAGCTCTCTACCTCAGAGGTCTCTTATTTTCTTCGATCATCTCACTAACTTGATCATCGAAGTATCTTTGCCGGAATCCCCGGTGCACGTCTCCCTTGTTTTGCAGGTATCGCCCAATGGAGGGACAATATGGAAGAAGATTACTCCTCACCGGAGAGGCCCACAAGAGGACCACCACAGTACCAAGCCCCTTTCATCCCAACTACGACTATGTTCTCCTTGATCGTCTCCGACCGACGAGCCCGGTGATGCTGGTGGGGAGTCCACTCACCTAGGCCACATAAGAGCTACTGGCCACGGTGATCTAGGCGGCAACAGATTGGCGCGCTAGGAAGGGAGGGCAAATCCACGCTCCTCAACAAGGTGGGATGATAGTTTCCACCTTTGTCCTTGGTCCCTGGGGCAGACCGGGGCACGGGGATGGGGGCACGAGAACTTCTCTCTCTCTCTCAAGGCTCCAAGGAGCAGCCTCGACCAAAAACCTTGAGCTGTGAAGGTGCATTGCCACCCTTGACGGGGCAACAGGCATCAAGCCAAGGATGGAGCCACCTTTCGGCGGTGCCACCATCCAAGAGCCCAACTAAAAAAAATTAAAAAAAAAGAAGAAGAAAAGAGAGAAGAAGAGAGGGAGGAAGGATCTGGCTATCGTGAAGAAGAAAGAAGCCCATGCAATGGAGCTTACTCCTATGCAACGGGCTTGCTCCCATCCAACGGAGCTTCCCCCCATCCAACAGAGTATGCTCCCATGCAACGGAGCTTACTCCCATGCAACGAAAGTCTCTTCTCCTCCCAAGCAATGCAGTCATTTTTCTCATACAACGGAGTATGCTCCCATGCAATGGAGCTTATTCCCATGCAACGGGCTCTCTCCCAGAGCCTCGTTCTCCCATGCGACGGAAGCTTCCTCCCATGCAACAAGGTTTTCTCCTCCCATGTAACGGAAGCTTCTTCCTCCCATGCGGTGGAGTACCATGCTCCCGTGCAGCGGTCCTCCTCCACCATGCGACGGAGATCTATTCTCCCGTTCAACGGAGTCCTCTTCCCCCAAATGGAGGTCTATCCACCCATGTAGAGGAGTTCTATTCTTTCTTGAGGTAACTCCTCCCTCCGCTATCTTTGCAGTACAAGAAAATGTGTTTTAGTTCTATAGGAAGACCTCCTATGATGTCATCAATGGAGCCTCAAGCTCTCATGCAAAGGGGTTCCATGCTCCCATGCAACGGGCTCTCTCACAGAGCCTCGTTCTCCCATGCAACGGAAGCTTCCTCCCATGCAACGGAAGCTTCCTCCCATGCAACGGGCTCTCTCACAGAGCCTCATTCTCCCATGCAACAGAAGTTTTCTCCCATGCAACGGAAGCTTCCTCCCATGCAACGGGCTCTCTCCCAAGAAACAGAACCTTGTTCTCCCATGCAATGGAGCTCCCTCCCATGCGACGGAGCCACCTCTCATGTGATGGAGCCTCCTCCCATGCAACAGAGTCTCCCCCATGCCATGCAACAGGATCTCATTTCTCCCACTCAACGGAGTCATCTCCCTCATGCAACGGAGCCTCAAGCTCCCAGGCAACTAAGGTCTCCCCTCCTCCGATGCGATGGAGGTCCATCCTCCGATGCGATGGAGGTCCGTCCTCCCATGCAATGGAGCCTTGCTCCCCAATGCAACCGAGTTCTATTCTTCCGTGCAAGGGAGTCTCATTCTCTCTTGAGAGGGCGGCCGGCAAATTTGATCCTGGCCCGCTCAAGGAAGGAACCTATCTTTATCTATTCATATGATCGGAGCTCAACAGGTAACTCCCCCGCTACATTTACACAATGAAAAATCGTGTCACAGTTCTACAGGAAAGGCTCCCGAAAGCTCTCCAACACTTCGAGACGGGAAACACCAGAAGTCCTGCACCAAAGACAAGAAGCTACCAAAACTCTACGATTCAAGCCAAGAGTCAATCAAGCCTCTCGATAAAATAGAGCTAAAGCCAAGCTCCCAAATGGAGCCGAGCTCCTCACAAAAGTCAAGCTCTTTGATGAGACTGTGCTCCCTACTGAGGTCAAACTCCCGTTGAAGATGAAGAAAACAAACCCCTACTATGGTTGGGGAAGGCAACGAACAAAGCACAATTCTCGAAAGGAAGAAGCAGTGAAGGCTCAGTCACTTCATGCACATCATGTGAAACTTTGTAGTAGGATTTTGCCCTCCACACCATGCGAACATGATGCAAAGGGTGGTCCTGTTCCTCTATGCAACATGGCCATTTGGTGGTACAAAATTAATAAAAGCATGATCATCACCAACATCATTAAACATTCTCGGCCGTTGGGATGTGCAAGGCCAACCACCATGGGAAGCTTCAAAGGCCCAACCATTCACGGCTCTCCTAGCATGGCGAACGAGCAGCTCTGCCATCTCATGAAGGAGGTAAGAATCCCTCCTCAATAATTAAAGTTCCTCTTTGGTGCAACTTTGTTCTTCACCAACACAGGAACTCGCCCGTCCGACTCCATGTCCGTCAAAGTTAAGAGCTGAGGTCAAGCTCCTCAATTCAGTCAAGCTGAAATCAAATAGAGCTGAGCTAAAGTCAAGCTCCTCAGTTCAGCCGAGCTGAAATCAAATAGAGTCGAGCTGAAGTCATGCCTCTTGATTCAGCCGAGCTGAAGCCAAGCTCTTCACTGAACCCCGAATCTACCTCCTAACTATCGTCTGGAGATATCCATAGGTAGCTCTGAAGGTCCAACCATTTGCGGCTCGCCTCCTAGCATGCCAAACAGCTTTGCCACCTCATGAAGGAAGTAAGAATACCTCCTCAATAATTAAAATTCATCTTTGGTACATCTTTGCTCTTCATCATTACAGGAGCTCATCCGTCCAGCTCTGAGTCTGGTGAAGGAAGCCTAGAGCCCGGCTTCGGCACAAAATCTTGGAGTCCAGTCCGGATGAAAGCCCGAAACCCAGTTCCGACACAACGAGACCAAGTTCCGGCGTGAAATCCTGGACTTCGGTCTGGAAGGTGGCACGGAACCCGATTCCCCCATATGATCCCGGACTTCAGTCTGGAAGGTGGCACGGAACCCAGTTCACCCACGTGATCCCGGACTTTGGTCTGGAAGGTGGCGCGGAACTCGATTCCCCCATGTGATCCCGAATTTCGATCTGGAAGGTGGCGCGGAACCTAGTTCCCCAACATGATCCCGAACTTCGGTTTGGAAGGTGGAGTGGAACCCGATTCCCCCACATGATCCCAGATTTCAATCTGGAAGGTGGTGCGGAACCCAGTTCCCCCATGTGATCCCGGACTTCGGCCTGGAAGGTGGCGCGGAACCTGATTCCCCCATGTGATCCCAGATTTCGGTGTGGAAGGTGGCACGGAACCTGATTCCCCCACGTGATCTCGGACTTTGGTCTGGAAGGTGGCACGGAACCCGATTCCCCCACGTGATCCCATACTTCGATCTAGAAGGTGGCGTGGAACCCGATTCCCCCATGTGATCCCGGACTTCGGTTTGGAAGGTGGCGTGGAACCCAATTCCCCCACATGATCCCGGACTTCGGTTTGGAAGGTGGCGTGGAACCAGATTCCCCTACGTGATCCCGGACATCAGTCTGGAAGATGACTTGGAACCCAGTTCCAGCATGAAGGCCCGGACTTCAGTCCGCTTATAATCCCTTGAGTTCCTTGCCAGGATGGCTCCCCCGAGGTCAAGCATTGCTCCCTCGAGGTCGAGCATCTGGCCTGAGTCAAACTCTTGCTCCCTTAAGTTCCTCCGCCAGGATGGCTCCCCTGAGGTTGAGCATTGCTCCCTCGAGGTCGAGCATCTGGCCTGAGTCGAACTCCAGCTCCCTTGAGTTCCTCCACCAGGATGGCTCCGCCGAGGTTGAGCGTTGCTCCCTCGAGGTCGAGCATCTGGCCTGAGTCGAACTCTTGCTCTTTGGGTACCTCCGCTAGGATGGCTCCCCCATGGTTGAGCATTGCTCTCCCGAAGACGAGCATCTCACTGGAGATGATTTCTCTCTCCTGCCTCTTGGACTTCTTCAACAACATCCATGCCTTCATCAAAGGTTCCGATAGATACCTTGAGCTCAGCCATGATGACCATATGCCCAGTCATGCAGGTGAGCACCCAAGTTGTGCACCTCTCCAACCTCTTCCTCCATGGCACCACCTTCTATCTGGTAAAAGAGGAGTCAGACTGGAGTACTCGCACCATCGTAATGCAACTAACCTTAGGTCGAAGTACCTACAGGCAAGTAAGTTTTAAAAACAAATGCCTTCGACTTTGTTTTGTAGGCCACTCCCTGAAAAGGATAGCCAGACTGATGCCTTCATCTAGGTCTTCAAAGATCAACGTCTAAACCTCCGGTAGGTTTGGTTTCATTTAGCAACTAACTTCTTGCAGCCAGTACAGAACCCGCTAAGGCACAAAGCCGAATGGATGATAATACTCTCTTTATCCAAAATGAAGACGTTTTTGACTTAGGGAGTGCGAGCATCTGTTACAGTAGTAAACAAGATCCATTCAGCCCTGACACGCATCCTCCTTGGAGGCTAGCACGACCACACAATTCTCCACCTCGGCCCCAGCTCGGCTACATACTCCGCCACCTCGGCCCTGCCTCGGCAACTAACTTCTTGCAGCCAGTTCAGCTCGGCAAGCCCGTGGCATGCCCAAGTCAGCTCCAGCTCAGCATGCCCACGGCACGCGCACAGTTCCAGCTCGGCACGCCCAGTTCCAGCTCATCTCCACCCGCGTGGAGTTTGGCTCGGTCTTCTCCTACTTCGCAGAAGCTTTGTGCCCACGGTCAATCTGTTCTGCCCATGCCAGGGTCTCCCCCGTGCCCGGTCCACCTCGGCCCCCATGCGACGGTCCACTCCCAGGACGGCATCTTCCCTGGTGTGGAACTCACCTCGGCCAGCCCAGCTCCGCACATGTCCGGCAGCGCCCAGTCCAGCCCAGCCGTTGGAGAGCAAAGCTCACTGGGACGGAGGTTTCCGGCCCTTCCTGCCCTTAGCTACAACCACCGGGATGAGGCTCTCCGGATTCGTCCATGCGGCGGCACCCCCTGGAGTAGCTTGCTCGAGCCGGTTCAGCAGCCCGGCATCCCATGCTGGTTCAGCTCCGCTCGCATGGAGTCCCGTTCCAAAGCAGAGCTCTCTAGTCCGGCATGCCAGCAGCAGATCGACCCCAGTCCGGCTCATGCCCCCGGTGCATTGAGCTGCCGATCGCGGCATGCCAGGCTCACGCCTGTGGCACATCCGTGTCCTCCATGCCAGGCTCTTGTCCGCGCCTTTTGCCCAGCTCCGGTCTAGCTCAGTCTGGCTTGATCGCGCCACCGGTGCTCCTCCGCCCGCACAACAACCATGCCCAGTCCGGCTTGCCTCCACTCACGTGGGGTCCGGCGCAGTCTCCTCCGGCTTAGCCTGAAGCTCTGCACCCTAGGTTCTAGCCCCGCCCGCTTGGGCCTGGCTCTGGCTTCGTCGACTTCGGC
The DNA here is from genome assembly GCA_021397845.1 of Areca catechu. Lineage (NCBI taxonomy): Eukaryota > Viridiplantae > Streptophyta > Magnoliopsida > Arecales > Arecaceae > Areca > Areca catechu. Next base: position 127,028,174 of record CM038052.1, on the reverse strand, counting down.
TCCGCCCTGCATCCGCCTGTGCCTGGATCGGCTCCGGCTCTGCCTACTTCGGCCCTGATGCAGAACGAAAGCTCTGATGCGATGCAAAAGTAAATTAAGACTAGGTTTTTTTTTTTTTTTTTTTATTTTCAGAAGTCTGCTTTGACTCAAAGGAAAGTTAAACTAAATTGAAAGAAACTATGTAATAATTGAAAGCACAATTTAAAGAAACTAGGTTATCAAAGTAGTTCAGAAGTAAAGGATCGCTGGGGGTTGAGAAACTCCCAGACCTAGGGTTTCGCTCTGAACTTTCAACAGGACAGAAGTAAAGAGAAGAGAAGGGTTATGTACCAGATAGTGATCTTCACAGAGTTTAGTGGGAGGACTCTCTCAAGCAGATTGTTGGATCCCCGGATTCGGATATCTTCGCAATGGATCCTCCAATACTGGTCCTTTGGCAGAGTTGGCTTCTCCTGAACTCAGGATATGAGAAACAAGAAGAACAAGTTATGGAACCAGATACTCAAAGAAAGGATTTACTAGATAAGAAGAACTTGAAAAATTGATGTTGCTGAAATCCTGATTCTCCTGGATGCTGATCTGACTTCCTCTGGGATTTGCTCTGTATTCGAAGTAGCCGATCTGGACCTGGATGCTGGTGGTCGGCCTCTACTTGGAAGAGAGGGGCCATGAGATGATGAGGTAGATTAGGGTTTGGATGATTGGTGGAATGAAGAAGATGATGGTGGCTAGGGTTTGGAATTGAAGTGGCTAACTTAGGGTTTTGGTAGGGTTTTGGGGTTGGAGATCTCACACCTCCTCAAGGTTCCTAGGGAACCCGGATTTACTCCCTCACGGAGCTCAACACCTAAACACAAGTGCAGAAGAGAGAAACACAAATTTGCTCACAAAGAAATTGATTTCATTTATCATTTTAAATTCAAGAGTTATATAGAGTTGAATATATAGATATAACAAAGAAATAAAATTTTATGCATTTCCCATGTGGGACTAATAGGACTAACCCACACTTTAGGCATCAAATTCTCTTCCCAAGACTCCTTCCATGAGTGGGCAGCCCAAAAACTCCAAGAAAACTTGAAAATCAGCTCCAAATGGTAGGTTATGGGGGTGTCTCCTAGTATCTCTCCATGAATCAATGATTTTTCCTTCATGGTTTGGCTCATTTGGACACCTCCTAGTCTTGCTCCATAAGTTTAGGCTTCTTCCTTTCATGGCTTTGGCACTTTTGGAAACTTTTGGGAACCTCCTTGAATTCCTCCGGAATACATGCTCTCTTCCCTTTTATAACTTGGATTTTTATGGAACATTGTGGGGCACCTCCTTGATCCTTTCTTCAAGAAAAATTCTTGCCATCCTGGCTTGGGTTTATCTGGAAAGAAATTGGCTCCTCCTTGGATTGAGGTATCTTGATGGATTTCTCTCCCAAGTGGTGCAAGAAAAAAAGGAACTTACTTCTTGTGGTGTAGGGACCAAAGACACTGGATGGAGATGTGGTGCCTCCTGGACTCTGGCATGTGGCTGGGAGTGTGGCGCCCACTTGCTTGGGCCTTGGAGAAAAAATGTGGCACCCTGGACCTTGACTTGACTGAAAAAAAAAAGTGGCACCAACCTGGAGAAGACCTAGACCACTACTAGGACTTGTACTGAGTCAACATGACTCAACAAAATTTAAATTACAAGGAATATAGACTCAAGACTAAAATTGAGTTGACCAAGTCAACCCTTATTACAAAACCAAAAATCCTAATTCTTCGGGCAAGGTCAATCAGAGATCCAGATGGAGCCCTGAAGTCTTCTTCTGAGTCTGGTGCCCGCACCAATTCTCTCGGGGTGGGAGGAACTCGACCCTGTCGAGTATGGATCAAGCTGGCTTTGGTATCTCTCCAAGAGGTCTGGGTCCAATTCTTGTAATTCTTCTCGGGAGATCCAAGAGTCATCAGAATCTGGCCTTCCTTGCCAGCGGACCAGGTATCTTTGGTATCCTCGATTATGAGTAGAGATAACCTGATCATCCAGGATCTTTTTAATCTGCTCTTTCCTCACAGGACAGTTTGTTGGTGGACACACAGGATCGGGATCACTCTCAATAACAGGATTAGGTTTCAAAGGCTTACTAGGAATCACAGCTGGCTCCCTGTACTCTACTAAGTCTGTAATGTTGAAAGTAGAGCTATTGCCTAGTTCTGGAGGCAACTCGAGCACATAGGCATTGGATCCTACTCTCTTCACTACTCTAAATGGTCCAGCTCCTCTAGCAAGTAGCTTTCTAACGGTTCCAGGAGGAAACCGCTTTGGCCTTAACCTAATCATTACATAGTCTCCCTCAACAAAAGTTTTGACTCGCCTTTGAGAATCAGCCAACTTCTTATAAGTTTCATTACTTAAAGTTATTTTGGCATGAATTTCTTTATGCAAGTTCTTTACATGCTGTGCAAAGTCTTCAGCAGACTCGGAGACTCGTGTGTAGACTGGCAAAGGAACTAGGTCAGGTGGTGTGTGAGGCTTGTACCCATGAACAATCTCAAAAGGGCTTTTACCTATAGACCTATTGACCGAGTCATTATATGCAAATTCAGCCCTGGGTAAATACAAATCCCAATTCCTGGTATTCTCACTCAACCAAAATCTGAGTCAATGTCTTAAACTCGACTGACGACGCATTCCTAAAGAATGGACTTTATTCAAAGGAACCCTAGGTCTAAACTTAACAAACTAAGGCTCTCTAGGTTTGACCTTGGGTCAGAGGATGGCATGCAGAGCATCAGAACTTATCATGGGTGCCTAGTAGGTGCCATAAGGTCTTCCAGAAGTAGGTGGCAAACCTAATAGGTTCTAAGGAGTCTTGCAACCTAGAGAACTCAGTAAAGTGTAATCCCATAGCTCTAAAAACATGAGAAGATTCAGGGAAGGGTAGGAAATAAGAATTAGAGTTTTGAGGTGGCTTATCGGAATCAAGAAACAAACCTTGGTTATTCAGGACGACCATAAAATGAGAACATTGTTCTATAGGTGCACTCATCCAAATCTCATGATTTGCTCTAGGAGGGTCTACAAGTGCAAGTTCTAGGATAGGCTGGGTGCTCCTAGAAGGTGGAAGGTTATCGGGAAGGTCTTCGGAATGTTTATCTAAAAAGTCCTCAAAGCTACTGTCTTTTTCTTGTTCTTGGACCTTCTCAATGGGCAATTCTTGTGAACCCCTTCCTTCTTCACACTTCTCTACCAGATTTGACTCAGGGGTGTCTTCTTTGGATTCCTTAATGAGTTCAGGGGTATTCTCACTTAAACTTTCATTTGGTGTAATTTCCTCTTCCTGAACTTTCTCAAAAGGGTCTTCTCTTAGGGTTAGCTCCTGAATTCCTTGAGTGGCAGGGGTCCCCTCAATAACCCAATGAGGTAGGAGTTGGTTAATTGAATTATCGGGAGAGATATCCTCAAATTCTTCTTCTTCATATTCATCTATCAAACTTATGTCAGGCTCATATATTTCTTCCTCAATCTCACTGAAAGGTTCTAATCTATTCTCCTTTGATTTCTCTTTAAGTACGGCTCTGGTCGAGTCAACTAATTTTGGGATGGCCATGCCTAACTCCTTCTCAGTGTTATCCTTCTGGTCAAGAGGTGACACAAGTGGGAATTGACAAACAAAAATTTGGTTCACTATGGATGTCGGATCAATCGGAACTTGACTCAAGTTGGTAGAGGTTGGCTTTAAGTCCAAAGTACTTGATTGGTTATATCTTAAGACCACTCATAGTCTTGGGCTTCTTGGTAGGCTCGGTCTAACTTATTGGTCTTTTCAAGGCATAGCTTCCTATAAATGTCTGGGTGTAACCCAACCCTAAACCTCGATGTGATCTGAGCTTCGGTCTCAATGGTATTGCATTTCATGTCATACCATTGGAAGTCCTCGATATATTTAGACACAGGCCTATTACCTTGTCGCAATTGGTACCATTGGTCTAAAAGTCTTTTCTCATAGGATCTACCTAGGTACCTATCTCTCAACTTACTTCTCATATCTCTCCAAGTATATATTTCCTCTTTTCTTGATAACACTCACGCTCAATAGCATACCAATGCGACCTAGCATGTTGGTGAACTTGGTTTTGGCCAACCTAACTTGTCCTAATTTCGATATGTTAGTGCACTCAAAATACCGATCCATTTATTCTTCCCACTTAATATATGTCTCTTGTCTTCCATCAAAAGTGGGCATAAGGTTCGGTGTTCCTAACGGGTCCCTTCTCTGAGTCAACCAAGTATGGGTATAGGCTCCTAGGGCTAGACTCAGGGGCAAGATCATGGTCATAGGCTCTTAGATCAAACCTCCAATGATTAGGTTCAGGATCCCTGTATAAAGGTCTCCTAGGCTCTGGGTGTGGGTGAGGTTGGGTCTACCAAATTCTGAGTCAGGGGTCCAATTTCGGTGCCTAGGCTCCTCAAGTACCTGGGCTCGGTCTCTAAACTGGGCAACAGTATCAGTCATATCCTGACTTAATTTGGTCATACTTTCGGTAAGAGTTCTAATCATGGCCTCTAAATCAGGTTGGGTTTGACCAAGTTGGTAGGGTACTCCATTCCGGGTGGACATGATGATGCAAGCAAGCACACCAAATGAGACTCGACTGAAACGACTATAGGCTAACTAGACCTAGAGCCCAAACTAGATGCCCAATCAGAGTGGCAAGCTAGCCTGTAGTAACTCGGGACTCAGCCAGGCAGGTGTAAGGAGAGTGTTAGGTCACTAATTGCCAATCCTAGACACCAATCAGTGATTGGCCAGGTAGGCGGACCAGCACACAAGCCCTTCGGGATGTAGTCCCTGAATCACCGTTCTAGACACAGAGTACAAAGCACACACAGAGTACCAGACAAACTGACTAAACCCTAGGCTGGACCTGACCAGTTGGTGTTCCTAGCCCACTAGGACAAATTAAGTCTAATAAATTTTAAAATTAGGCTTAGGATTGAATGAATGGGTGGTGGTTTTGCGCTAAGGAGAGGTTATCAACTCCTCCCCTTATCTTAGATGCTCAATTACCCTTAAGATGAATTAGGAGATGATCACTCAAAAAAAAATTGAATTGCAGAAACACAGAAACAGAATTGCTGTAATTTAACTCTCAAAAATTTCACAGAAACCAATAAATTACAGTAAAATTATGTAAATAGTATCAATTATACTGGTTCCAGAAAATAAAAATCATGCAATTTGGAATTACTTACAATGAGAAACAATTCCTGCAACAGGATAGTTACTGACTGAAAATAGAATGCTTCCCCCATTTACAATTCCTGCTACGAAGTTGTAACCCAGCGGATCCCCTACACGCCCTAGGAATACCCCATGGAATGGGAAGAGGAGGCTTGCACCTCGCTTAATTCCTAGGACTGGACATCCTGGAGAGTCTACTTCGAGCAGACAAAGTAAAAAGAGAGACACTCAAAATATGCAAGCAAGTCAGAAACCCTAGACAGGCTCTGATACCAAAAATGATGCAGAACGAAAGCTCTGATGCGATGCGAAAGTAAATTAAGACTAGTTTTTTTTTTTTTTTTTTTTTTTTTTTCAGAAGTCGGCTTTGACTCAAAGGAAAGTTAAACTAAATTGAAAGAAACTATGTAATAATTGAAAGCACAATTTAAAGAAACTAGGTTATCAGAGTAGTTCAGAAGTAAAGGATCGCTGGGGGTTGAGAAACTCCCAGACCTAGAGTTTCGCTTTGAACTTTCAACAGGACAGAAGTAAAGAGAAGAGAAGGGTTATGTACCAGATAGTGATCTTCACAGAGTTTAGTGGAAGGACTCTCTCGAGCAGATTGTTGGATCCCCGGATTTGGATATCTTCGCAATGGATCCTCCAATACTGGTCCTTTGGCAGAGTTGGCTTCTCCTGAACTCAGGATCTGAGAAAGAAGAAGAACAATTTATGGAACCAGATACTCAAAGAAAGGATTTACTAGATAAGAAGAACTTGAAAAATTGATGTTGCTGAAATCCTGATTCTCCTGGATGCTGATCTGACTTTCTCTGGGATTTGCTCTGTATTCGAAGTAGCCGATCTGGACTGGACCTGGATGCTGGTGGTCGGCCTCTACTTGGAAGAGAGGGCCATGAGATGATGAGGTAGATTAGGGTTGGATGATTGGTGGAATGAAGAAGATGATGGCGGCTAGGGTTTGGAATTGAAGTGGCTAACCTAGGGTTTTGGTAGGGTTTTGGGGTTGGAGATCTCACACCTCCTCAAGGTTCCTAGGGAACCCGGATTTACTCCCTCACGGAGCTCAACACCTAAACACAAGTGCGGAAGAGAGAAACACAAATTTGCTCACAAAGAAATTGATTTCATTTATCATTTTAAATTCAAGAGTTATATAGAGTTGAATATATAGACATAACAAAGAAATAAAATTTTATGCATTTCCCATGTGGGACTAATAGGACTAACCCACACTTTAGGCATCAAATTCTCTTTCCAAGACTCCTTCCATGAGTGGGCAGCCCAAAAACTCCAAAAAACTTGAAAATCAGCTCCAAATGGTAGGTTATGGGGGTGTCTCCTAGTATCTCTCCATGAATCAATGATTTTTCCTTCATGGTTTGGCTCATTTGGACACCTCCTAGTCTTGCTCCACAAGTTTAGGCTTCTTCCTTTCATGGCTTTGGCACTTTTGGAAACCTTTGGGAACCTCCTTGAATTCCTCCGAAAGACATGCTCTCTTCCCTTTTATAACTTGGATTTTTTTGGAACATTGTGGGGCACCTCCTTGATCCTTTCTTCAAGAAAAATTCTTGCCATCCTGGCTGGGTTTATCTTGAAAGAAATTGGCTCCTCCTTGGATTGAGGTATCTTGATGGATTCCTCTCCCAAGTGGTGCAAGAAAAAAAAGGAACTTACTTCTTGTGGTGTAGGGACCAAAGACACTGGATGGAGATGTGGCGCCTCCTGGACTCTGGCGTGTTGCTGGGAGTGTGGCGCCCACTTGCTTGGGCCTTGGAGAAAAAAATGTGGCACCCTGGACCTTGACTTGACTGAAAAAAAAAAAGTGGCACCAACCTGGAGATACCTAGACCACTACTAGGACTTGTACTGAGTCAACATGACTCAACAAAATTAAATTACAGGGAAATACAGACTCAAGACTAAAATTGAGTTGACCAAGTCAACCCTTATTACAAAACCAAAAAATCCTAATTCTTCGGGCAAGGTCAATCAGATATCCAGATGGAGCCCTGAAGTCTTCTTCTGAGTCTGGTGCCCGCACCAATTCTCTCGGGGTGGGAGGAACTCGACCCTGTCGAGTATGGATCAATCTGGCTTTGGTATCTCTCCAAGAGGTCTGGATCCAATTCTTGTAATTCTTCTCGGGAGATCCAAGAGTCATCAGAATCTGGCCTTTCTTGCAGCGGACCAGGTATCTTTGGTATCCTCGATTATGAGTAGAGATAACCTGATCATCCAGGATCTTTTTAATCTGCTCTTTCCTCACAGGCCAGTTTGTTGGTGGACACACAGGGTCGGGATCACTCTCAATAACAGAATTAGGTTTCAAAGGCTTACTAGGAATCACAGCTGGCTCCCTGTACTCTACTAAGTCTGTAATATTGAAAGTAGAGCTATTGCCTAGTTCTGGAGGCAACTCGAGCACATAGGCATTGGATCCTACTCTCTTCACTACTCTAAATGGTCCAGCTCCTCTAGCAAGTAGCTTTCTAACGGTTCCAGGAGGAAACCGCTTTGGCCTTAACCTAATCATTACATAGTCTCCCTCAACAAAAGTTTTGACTCGCCTTTGAGAATCAGCCAACTTCTTATAAGTTTCATTACTTAAAGTTATTTTGGCATGAATTTCTTTATGCAAGTTCTTTACATGCTGTGCAAAGTCTTCAGCAGACTCGGAGACTCGTGTGTGGACTGGCAAAGGAACTAGGTCAGGTGGTGTGTGAGGCTTGTACCCATGAACAATCTCAAAAGGGCTTTTACCTATAGACCTATTGACCGAGTCATTATATGCAAATTCAGCCCTGGGTAAATACAAATCCCAATTCCTGGTATTCTCACTCAACCAAAATATGAGTCAATGTCTTAAACTCGACTGACGATGCATTCCTAAAGAATGGACTTTATTCAAAGGAACCCTAGGTCTAAACTTAACAAACTAAGGCTCTCTAGGTTTGACCTTGGGTCGGAGGATGGCATGCAGAGCATGAGAACTTATCATGGGTGCCTAGTAGGTGCCATAAGGTCTTCCAGAAGTAGGTGGCAAACCTAATAGGTTCTATGGAGTCTTGCAACCTAGAGATCTCAGTAAAGTGTAATCCCATAGCTCTAAAAACATGAGAAGATTCAGGGAAGGGTAGGAAATAAGAATCAGAGTTTTGAGGTGGCTTATCGGAAACAAGAAACAAACCTTGGTTATTCAGGATGACCTTAAAATGAGAACATTGTTCTATAGGTGCATTCATCCAAACCTCATGATTTGCTCTAGGAGGGTCTACAAGTGCAAGTTCTAGGATAGGCTGGGTGCTCCTAGAAGGTGGAAGGTTATCGGGAAGGTCTTTGGAATGTTTATCTAAAAAGTCCTCAAAGCTACTGTCTTTTTCTTGTTCTTGGACCTTCTCAATGGGCAATTCTTGTGAACCCCTTCCTTCTTCACACTTCTCTACCAGATTGACTCAAGGGTGTCTTCTTTGGATTCCTCAATGAGTTCAGGGGTATTCTCACTTAAACTTTCATTTGGTGTAATTTCCTCTTCCTGAACTTTCTCAAAAGGTCTTCTCTTAGGGTTAGCTCCTGAATTCCTTGAGTGGCAGGGGTCCCCTCAATAACCCAATGAGGTAGGAGTTGGTTAATTGAATTATCGGGAGAGATATCCTCAAATTCTTCTTCTTCATATTCATCTATCAAACTTATGTCAGGCTCATATATTTCTTCCTCAATCTCACTGAAAGGTTCTAATCTATTCTCCTTTGATTTCTCTTTAAGTACGGCTCTGGTCGAGTCAACTAATTTTGGGATGGCCATGCCTAACTCCTTCTTAGTGTTATCCTTCTGGTCAAGAGGTGACACAAGTGGGAATTGACAAACAAAAGTTTGGTTCACTATGGATGTCGGATCAATCGGAACTTGACTCAAGTTGGTAGAGGTTGGCTTTAAGTCCAAAGTACTTGATTGGTTATATCTTAAAGACCACTCATAGTCTTGGGCTTCATGGTAGGCTCGGTCTAACTTATTGGTCTTTTCAAGGCATAGCTTCCTATAAATGTCTGGGTGTAACCCAACCCTAAACCTCGATGTGATCTGAGCTTCGGTCTCAATGGTATTGCATTTCATGTCATACCACTGGAAGTCCTCGATATATTTAGACACAGGCCTATTACCTTGTCGCAATTGGTACCATTGGTCTAAAAGTCTTTTCTCATAGGATCTACCTAGGTACCTATCTCTCAACTTACATCTCATATCTCTCCAAGTATATATTTCCTCTTTTCTTTGATAACACTCACGCTCAATAGCATACCAATGCGACCAAGCATGTTTGGTGAACTTGGTTTTGGCCAACCTAACTTGTCCTAATTTCGATATGTTAGTGCACTCAAAATACCGATCCATTTATTCTTCCCACTTAATATATGTCTCTTGTCTTCCATCAAAAGTGGGTGCATAAGGTTCGGTGTTCCTAACGGGTCCCTTCTCTGAGTCAACCAAGTATGGGTATAGGCTCCAAGGGCTAGACTCAGGGCCAAGATCATGGTCATAGGCTCTTAGATCAAACCTCCAATGATTAGGTTCAGGATCCCTGTATAAAGGTCTCCTAGGCTCTGGGTGTGGGTGAGGTTGGGGTCTACCAAATTCTGAGTCAGGGGTCCAATTTCGGTGCCTAGGCTTCTCAAGTACCTGGGCTCGGTCTCTAAACTAGGCAACAGTATCAGTCATATCCTGACTTAATTTGGTCATACTTTTGGTAAGAGTTCTAATCATGGCCTCTAAATCAGGTTGGGTTTGACCAAGTTGGTAGGGTACTCCGTTTCGGGTGGACATGATGATGCAAGCAAGCACACCAAATGAGACTCGACTGAAACGACTATAGGCTAACTAGACCTAGAGCCCAAACTAGATGCCCAATCAGAGTGGCAAGCTAGCCTGTAGTAACTCGGGACTCAGCCAGGCAGGTGTAAGGGGAGTGTTAGGTCCCTAATTGCCAATCCTAGACACCAATCAGTGATTGGCCAGGTAGGCGGACAAGCACACAAGCCCTTCGGGATGTAGTCCCTGAATCACCGTTCTAGACACAGAGTACAAAGCACACACAGAGTAACCAGACAAACTGACTAAACCCTAGGCTGGACCTGACCAGTTGGTGTTCCTAGCCCACTAGGGCAAATTAAGTCTAATAAATTTTAAAATTAGGCTTAGTATCGAATGAATGGGTGGTGGTTTTGGGCTAATGAGAGGTTATCAACTCCTCCCCTTATCTTAGATGCTCAATTACCCTTAAGATGAATTAGGAGATGATCACTAAAAAAAAAATTGAATTGCAGAAATACAGAAACAGAATTGCTGTAATTTAACTCTCAAAATTTCACAGAAACCAATAAATTACAGTAAAATTATGTAAAATAGTATCAATTATACTGGTTCCAGAAAAATAAAAATCATGCAATTTGGAATTACTTACAATGAGAAACAATTCCTGCAACAGGACAGTTACAGACTGAAAATAGAATGCTTCCCCCATTTACAATTCCTGCTACGAAGTTGTAACCCAGCGGATCCCCTACACGCCCTAGGAACACCCCATGGAATGGGAAGAGGAGGCTTGCACCTCGCTTAATTCCTAGGACTGGATGTCCTGGGGAGCCTACTTCGAGCAGACAAAGTAAAAAAGAGAGACACTCAAAACATGCAAGCAAGTCAGAAACCCTAGACAGGGCTCTGATACCAAAAATGATGCAGAACGAAAGCTCTGATGCGATGCGGAAGTAAATTAAGACTAGTTTTTTTTTTTTTTTTTTTTTTTTTTTTTCAGAAGTCGGCTTTGACTCAAAGGAAAGTTAAACTAAATTGAAAGAAACTATGTAATAATTGAAAGCACAATTTAAAGAAACTAGGTTATCAGAGTAGTTCAGAAGTAAAGGATCGCTGGGGGTTGAGAAACTCCCAGACCTAGGGTTTCGCACTGAACTTTCAACAGGACAGAAGTAAAGAGAAGAGAAGGGTTATGTACCAGATAGTGATCTTCACAGAGTTTAGTGGAAGGACTCTCTCGAGCAGATTGTTGGATCCCCGGATTCGGATATCTTCGCAATGGATCCTCCAATACTGGTCCTTTGGCAGAGTTGGCTTCTCCTGAACTCAGGATCTGAGAAAGAAGAAGAACAAGTTATGGAACCAGATACTCAAAGAAAGGATTTACTAGATAAGAAGAACTTGAAAAATTGATGTTGCTGAAATCCTGATTCTCCTGGATGCTAATCTGACTTCCTCTGGGATTTGCTCTATATTCAAAGTAGCCGATCTGGACCTGGATGATAGTGATCGGCCTCTACTTGGAAGAGAGGGGCCGTGAGATGATGAGGTAGATTAGGGTTTGGATGATTGGTAGAATGAAGAAGATGATGGCGGCTAGGGTTTGGAATTGAAGTGGCTAACCTAGGGTTTTGGTAGGGTCTTGGTGTTGGAGATCTCACACCTCCTCAAGGTTCCTAGGGAACCCGGATTTACTCCCTCATGGAGCTCAACACCTGAACACAAGTGCGGAAGAGAGAAACACAAATTTGATCACAAAGAAATTCATTTCATTTATCATTTTAAATTCAAGAGTTATATAGAGTTGAATATATAGACATAACAAAGAAATAAAATTTTATGCATTTCCCATGTGGGACTAATAGGACTAACCCACACTTTAGGCATCAAATTCTCTTCCCAAGACTCCTTCCATGAGTGGGCAGCCCAAAAACTCCAAGAAAACTTGAAAATCAGCTCCAAATGGTAGGTTATGGGGGTGTCTCTTAGTATCTCTCCATGAATCAAGGATTTTCCCTTCATGGTTTGGCTCATTTGGACACCTCCTAGTCTTGCTCCACAAGTTTAGGCTTCTTCCTTTCATGGCTTTGGCACTTTTGGAAACTTTTGGGAACCTCCTTGAATTCCTCCCCAAGACATGCTCTCTTCCCTTTTATAACTTTGATTTTTATGGAACATTGTGGGGCACCTCCTTGATCCTTTCTTCAAGAAAAATTCTTGCCATCCTGGCTTGGGTTATCTGGAAAGAATTTGCTCCTCCGTAGATTGAGGTATCTTGATGGATTTCTCTCCCAAGTGGTGCAAGAAAAAAAGGAACTTACTTCTTGTGGTGTAGGGACCAAAGACACTGGATGGAGATGTGGCGCCTCCTGGACTCTGGCGTGTGGCTGGGAGTGTGGCGCCCACTTGCTTGGGCCTTGGAGAAAAAATGTGGCATCTTGGACCTTGACTTGACTGAAAAAAAAAAAGTGGCACCAACCTGGAGAAGACCTAGACCACTACTAGGACTTGTACTGAGTCAACATGACTCAACAAAATTTAAATTACAGGGAAATACAGACTCAAAACTAAAATTGAGTTGACCAAGTCAACCTTATTACAAAACCAGAAAATCCTAATTCTTCGGGCAAGGTCAATCAGAGATCCAGATGGAGCCCTGAAGTCTTCTTCTGAGTCTGGTGCCTGCACCAGGCCCTACCCAGTTTGGCAATGCCTAGCATGGCATTCTCCCCCGTGAAGAGCGCTTCTCTGCCCAAGGTTTGGCTCCTCCCATTTTAGGGCAGCCCCGCGGTCCGGTGAGCCACACCCATCAAGCTCCATTACACTCTAACAGATGGCCCGCCTCAATCTCCACATGCACGGGGAGCGGCACGGCTCCATCCCAGTCCGGCATGGATTCTCGCCCTGGCTCGCACGTCGCCCAGCAGAGGTGGAGCATCACCTCAGCCTGCCTGGTGCACACCCATCATCAACCTGGGCCCCGCTACGATCCAGCACCGCCCGGTGTCCGCTGCGGGCAACCCAGTGCTACGCTCCAGCAGGTTTCGCGTGCAGAGACATGCCGTACCTCGATATGCGGGGCCTCTACTCGGCCCATGCGTGCAGGGACTTTACATACCTCATGCCTCGCACCTCAAACCATGTGCATAAGGACCTTCGCCTGTCTCTCTTGATCCGTATATCATCGTCTCCATCCCAGGTATGCTTCTCAATGAACAAGTACAAAAAAAACTTGGATGGCAGCCCGACACGTCAAATCACCATCCCTAATACGCCTCCTACAAGGAGGGCTATATTAGAGCCCCCAGGTGATAGTTTATACCAATCAGGAAACAGTGCCCAATCCAAGGCACTGTGCTCCTTCACCAACCTCCTGAACCACCTGGAAGGGGAAGGTTGACCAACCTATCTAATCCTCCCAGGCCTATGCCAAGAAGAACACGCCTCCCTGGACACCAAGAGCCGCTCATCTACATAAGAGCAGGAGGAAGAGGTGAGGGGGGGTAAGAGAGACAACACACTCTCTTCATTCTTACATTATCATCCATTTTCTATCACCCTCTGGCAGCAGAGAGTCCTCCAAGCTCTCCATCTCAGAGGTCTCCTATTTCCTTCGATTGTCTCACTGACTTGATCATTGGAGTGTCTTTGTCGGAATCCCCGGTGCAGGTCTCCCCTGTTTTGCAGGTATCGCCCAATGGAGGGACAATACGGAAGAAGATTACTCCTCACCAGAGAGGCCCACAGGAGGACCACCATAGTACCAAGGACCACCATAGTACCAAGCCCCTTTCATCCCGACTACGACTATGTTCCCCTTGATCGTCTCCGATCGATGAGCCCGGTAATGCTGGCAAGGAGTCTACTCACCTAGGCCACATAAGAGCTACTGGCCATGGCGATCTAGGCGGCAACAAAACCTATCCTGACTTTAGTAAAATTGTCCAATCCCTAACCCAAGGACCATCCAGTACCCATAGCTAATACACCCTTCAAGATGGTTATTTATTCAAGAATAATAGACTGTGTATTCCCACGACATCCCTTAAAGAATTCTTAGTCTGGAAAACCCATGCTGGAGGCCTTACTAGTCACTTTGGAAGAAATAAGACTATTTTAGCTGCAGAGGACTAGTTCTTTTGGCCTAGTTTAAAGAGGGACGTTGCCAATATAGTGTCCAGATGTAGAACCTGTGTTGTTGCAAAATAGCAGAAAAAAAACATTGGATTATATACCCCTCTACCAGTACCAGACTATCCATGGCAGGACTTAAGCATGGACTTTGTTTTAGGCCTACCTAAGACCCTCATGAAACATGATTCCATATTTGTAGTGGTCGATAGGTTTTCCAAAATGGCCCATTTTATATGTTGCTCTCAAACTTTTGATGCTTATAGAGTAGCTCATCTTTTTCTTGATCAGGTGGTTAGGTTACATGGATGCCTAAGACAATAGTGTCAGATAGGGATGTTCGCTTTACCAATTACTTTTGGAAAGCCCTTTGGCACTTATTAGGGGCCAAGTTAAAATTTTTCATAGCTTACCACCCACAGACAGATGGTAAGACCGAGGTAGTGAACAGATGTTTAGGAAACCTTCTTAGATGCCTCATAGGTGAACACACGAGAAATTGGGACCTATTGTTATCCTGAGCTGAATTTGCTCACAATAGTTTTGTTAATAGGTCCATAGGGGAGAGTCCTTTTGAGGTTGTGCATGGTTACAAACCTAATAAACCTCTTGATTTGATCCCCTTATCCTCACATGCATAAGTTTCTGATTTAGCTAAGTCTTTTGCACAGCATGTTAGGGATCTGCATAAAGAAATTAGCCAAAAGATAAACCTAAGTAATGACCTATATAAGAACTTGGCTAATTCCCGAAAAAGAGCTAATGAATTTTCTGCAGGGGATTTTGTGATGATCAGGCTTAGGCCTGAACGGTTCCCTCCAGGGACCATAAAGAAACTTCATGCTTGCGGAGCTTGCTTATTCAAGATAATAAAGAGAGTTGGATCCAATGCCTATGTGCTTGAGTTACCTTCCAACTTAGGTATAAGTTCCACCTTCAACATCTCAGATCTTATAGAGTATAGGGAGCCAGCAGCGATACCCAGCGAGCCTTTTAGACCTATCCCTTCCTTTGAGAGTGAGCTTATCCCAGAGTGTCCAACAACAAATTGGCCAAATAGTGAAGAAAGATTGAGATAATCTTGGATGATCAAGCCATAAGTACCTGGAATAGAGGCTATCAGAGATATTTAGTTCGATGGCAAGGTCGGCTAGAATCTGAGAACTCGTGGATCACCCGTGAGGATTTGCAGTGCCTCAACCCAGACCTACTCAAGCAATATGAGAGCCAAGTTGACCCATACTCGATGGGGTCGAGTTCCTTCCATCTCAGAAGAATTGGTGGGGGCACCAAGTCAGACACAGATTACTGGACCCTATCTGGTTTACTTAGTCATGTATCATAACTTTGTAACCAAGTAAGATTGAGTCCTGTAATAAGTTGTCCTGTAATAAGTTTATGCTAGTTGATCTATCTCAACCCTAGCTAGTCTATTTGATGCGGGACTAATATGCATGCAATTCTTTTTGTACGTTTTATATGTGGGGTTAGGTGATTAATTCCCGAATTCCAGATTAAAATTAATTGTAGGGAATTTTGTATGAATTTTTGAAAATTAATCACCTAACCCCACATATAAAACATACAAAAAGAATTGCATGCATATTAGTCCCGCATCATCTGGTATCAGAGCTTAGATTAGGGCTTGTTTTCTACAATTTTGAGTCCGTATATACTCTGTTAATTTAGTTATTTCTCCCTATCCTGAACTCCAAAAATTCTAAAATCTATTTTTCTGAATTCATCATAATTCAAAGTATTTTTCAGAATTGTTGTAGATTTTATTTCAGTTTGTGAATTTTCTTCAAGCCAAAATACAGCCTGCAAATTTTGGCTCTATTTTTTTCAGCAACACAAGTTTGGAAGTTTTAGGGTTTTGCTTAGCATCTTTTTGCATATCTTTTAATTTTAGTATATTTCCTGCATATTAGGCCATAATTTACAAGTTTTTTCTATTTAAGAAAATACCAAAATATATAAAAAAAATTTATATATTCTCCAAAAATACCAAAAACATCTAAACCCTAATTTGCGTCCTCATATGCTTGCCATCATTGCATAATTTACTTTAAGGGCACTCTCTTTATGCCAGATAAGGGAAGGAGGTCATTACCTTTCCTTAGCCCAAAACCACCTCCCTTGCATTCGGTCCCAAGCTTAACTTAAAATTGATTAGACTTAATTTGCCCTAGTAGGCTAGGGACACCAACTAGTCGGGTCCGAGCTAAGTGTCAGATCACTGTATCAAGCTAACCTGTGTGTGCCTTGTGCTTGGTGTCTAGAATGGTGGTTTAGGGATTCAATCCCGAAGGGCTTGTGTGCTGGTCTGCCTACCTGGCCAATCTCTGATTGGTGTCTAGGATTGGCAATCAGGGACCTAACACGCCCCTTACACCTGCCTGGCTGAGTACAGGGTTACTATAGGCTAGTTTGCCACCCTTATTGAGCCCTTAGTTTGGACCTAGGTCTAGTCAGCCGTAGTCGATCTGATCGAGTCTTGCATGAGCACTAGATCAGGGGTTTCATATCACCCACCTCCTTCACAAATGTCTGAACCCATGGAAAATTTGCAAGCCCAAATGAAAGCACTCACTGAGCAACTAACCCAATCCATGGTCTAGATGGCTACACAAATAACTACCCAGTTGACTACCCAGTTAACTCGGTCTGGTACCCAAACCAACAATAGAATTGACCATCTTGCCAATAGGTTTGACCAGTTAGAAGGCCGTGTAGGGACCATAGAAAGAACACATGGGTCACAGTCTGAGCCAGATCCTGAGTCCCCTCAACCTAGGAGGACCCCAAACCCTGATCCATACCATGAGGTCGAACCTAGGAGAGCCCCTCATCCTGACCCATACTATAATCCTTAACTAGGAGGACCCCAAACCCTGATCCATACCATGAGGTCGAACCTAGAAGAGCCCCTCATCCTGACCCATACTATAATTCTCAACCTAGGAGGACCCTAAACCCTGACCCATACCGAGAGGTTGAACCTAGGAGAGCCCCTCAGCCTGACCCATACTATAATCCTGAGCCTAGGAGGACCCCAAACCCTGATCCATATCTTGGGCTGAACCTAGAAGAGACCATCGTCCTGACCCAATCCCTGAGGTTCATCCTAGAAGGTCCAATCAGGATTTTGTAGACCAGAAGGACCAATCCTATAGACATGCTAAGCTTGATGCCCCAACTTTTGATGGTTGTCTAGATCCTAAGGTCTATATAGATTGGGAGGGAGAGATGGATCAATATTTTGAGTGGTATGATATGACGAAGGAGCGTAAATTTAGGTTTGCTAAGCTTAAGTTGGTTCGGGAAGCTAGGTTACATTGGGCTAGTGTTGAGAGAACCCTTAGTCTAGGAGGGCGTGATCCTATAACCACCTGGTGGGCCATGAAGGGTAAGCTTAGGACAAGATACATTCTAGCTTCATATCGTAGTGGGTTACTAGATCAATGGCAATGATTTAATCAGGGTAACAGGAGTATAGATGAGTACATCGCAAAATTTGATGAGTATTCCATGCGATGTGATTTGAGGGAGTATGAGGATGTTGTCTTATCTAGGTTTAGAGCTGGACTAAGAGATGACATTAAGAAAGAGCTCTATATGAGAGAGGTTAGAGACCTGGACCATGCTTACCAGATTGCTAGGGATCATGAGCATTTTCATAGAGGGCCCGTTTACCATAGACTTGAGTCCACTAGATACCCTAGTCAGTATCCAGGAGCTAGCCAGCCCAATCAGAGCCGACCCATGCCTAGCCGACCTAGCCCGAGTCGACCCCAGCCTAGTAATCCTTTGACCCGTAAGGATGATCGAGGAAAATCTATAGAGGTCAATAAGAGTTACACTCCCCAGAAGACCTATTTTAGATGTAATAAACTAGGCCACTTTATGAGCCAATGTCCAGTTAGTGCCTTACACCTAGGTGAACTGTAGGAAGAAGAGCCTGAATCCATAGTCGAACCTAAGGGAGAAGTTTATGAGGCTGATGATCAGTCAATAGATGAATATGAAGGTGAGGAGGAGGAACCTGAGTTTGAGAACCAATTAGGAGTGGTTAGGTGCATCTTAGCCCAAACCCAGTTAAGGAAGATTGGCGTAGGACTAGCATCCTACAGACTTCTGTTAAGGTAGGGGGTAAGGTTCTTAAGATCATCATAGATAGTGGGAGTTGTGTCAATGCCATCTTTGCCAAGACAGTTAAATCTTTAGGGTTGATCACAGTTCCCCATCCTAGCCCGTACAAAGTTTCTTGGATAGATTCCACCTCCATCCAGATTCAAGTTAGGTGCCAAATCTTAATTAGATTGTAGACCTATAAGGAAAAGATTTGGTGTGATGTCATCCCCATGGAAGAAAGTAGTATCATTCTAGGTCGACCTTGGCTTTTTGATCATGATGCAACCCTGTATGGTCGAACCAATGTTTGTGCTTTTAAATACCATAGGAATAAGTTTGTTATCAATCCAGCTCCCCCTAGGGACTCAGTTAAGAGGGGTTCTAGTAGCCTTAAGGACAAGAAACTTGGAGTTAACTTGATTAAGGCTAGGGAGTTAGAAAAGGAGATTATTGAGGGTAACCTTGTTTGGATCTTGACCTCCAAGGAAATACTTGAACCAACCCGAAAGGAACACCCTAAAGAAATTGTTGAAGCTCTGAAAGAATTTGAGGATGTCTTCCCTGAGGATTTACCTGATCAACTACCACCCCTTAGAGACATCCAACATGAAATAGACTTAGTTCCAGGATCCACTTTACCAAACCTTTCTCACTATAGACTGAATCCCAGTGAACATCAAGAATTACAGAAACAAGTGGGAGAATTACTTAGGAAGGGTTTTATTAGGGATAGCCTGAGTCCATGTGCAGTCCCTGCTCTACTGACCCCTAAGAAGGATGGTACCTGGAGGATGTGTGTAGATAGTAGAGCTATCAACAAGATAACTATGAAGTATAGGTTTCCCATCCCTGGATTGGATAAAATGTTAGACATGATGGCCGGAGCCAGAGTTTTCTCTAAGATAGACCTTAAGAGCGGCTATCATCAGGTTAGGATTAGACCTGGGGATGAGTGGAAAACTGCTTTCAAGACTAAGGATGGCCTGTTTGAGTGGGTTGTAATGCCTTTCGGACTTTCCAATGCACCAAGTACTTTTATGAGGATTATGACCCAGGTCCTGAAAGAGTTTACAGGAAAATTCGTTATGGTCTACTTTGATGATATTCTAATTTATAGCAGGACCAAGAAGGACCACCTTAGTCATCTAAGACTAGTATGCCAGATCCTTAGGGAGAATAGCCTCTATGCCAACTTTAAGAAGTGTGATTTCATGACACACAGGGTTATCTTCCTAGGTTTTGTTGTCACCCATGAGGGAGTTTCTGCAGATCCTAAAAAGGTTAGGGTAATTGTTGAGTGGCCTACACCCTCTAGTGTCCACGATGTGCATAGTTTCCATGCCCTAGCAACCTTTTACAGGAGATTTATTAGGGGTTTTAGTACAGTCATCTCACCTATCACTGATTGCATTAAGAAGGATACATTTGAGTGGACCAAAGCAGCTGATAAGGCCTTCCTAGAGCTTAAGGATAAGATGACCCATGCACCCATCCTTAGATTACTTGATTTTACTAAGGTGTTTGAGGTCGCTTGCGATGCCTCGGGAGTAGGAATAGGTGGGGTACTAAGTCAAGAGAATCACCCTGTAGCCTTCTTCAGTGAGAAACTGAATGAGGCTAAACTTAAGTACTCTACCTATGACAAGGATTTTTATGTGGTAGTCCATGTCCTTAGATATTGGAGATATTACTTACTACCGCAGGAGTTTTTCTTATTTTCTGACCATGAGGCACTCCGATTCCTGAACTCCCAAAATAAACTAAACGCACGGCACGGTAAATGGATTGAGTACATTCAGGCTTACACTTTTGTCCTGAAGCACCGTGCCGGCACTGAAAATAAGGTAGCAGATGCCCTGAGCCATAGGTCTCTACTGTTAGGATCAGTTAGCACCCAAGTCATAGGGTTTGATAGGTTAAAGGATGAATATGAAACATGCCCAGACTTTGGAGACATTTATCAGACCCTCAGGCTAGGACCATCCAGTACCCATAGTGAGTATACCCTTCAAGATGGCTACCTTTTCCATAACAATCAACTCTATATACCCAAAACTTCCTTAGAGAATTCCTAATTTGGGAGACCCATGCTGGAGGTTTAGCTGGTCACTTTGGTAGAAATAAGACAACCTTAGCAATAGAGGACCAGTTCTTTTGGCAAGGATTGAAAAGGCACGTTGCACAGATTGTAGCCAGGTGTAGAACTTGTGCTGTTGCAAAATAGCAGAAGCAGAACATTGGTCTTTACACACCTTTACCAGTGCCTGATCGCCCTTGGCAAGACCTAAGTATGGACTTCGTGTTAGGATTACCTAAGACCCAGAAGAGACATGATTCTATCTTTGTAGTGGTCGATAGGTTCTCTAAGATGGCTCACTTCATCCCCTGTTCCCAGACCTTTGATGCGTCTAGAGTAGCCAAGCTTTTCTTAGATAATGTGGTTAAACTCCATGGCCTACTCAAGACCATCATATCTGATAAGGATGTTAGGTTCACCAGTTATTTCTGGAAGACCTTATGGCACCTGTTAGGGACCAAGCTTAAGTTTTCTACAGCCTACCACCATCAAACAGATGGCCAAACTGAAGTGGTGAATTGTAGTTTAGGAAACCTCCTTAGATGCCTGGTAGGTGAACATGTTGGAACTTGGGATCTATTATTACCTAGAGCAGGGTTTTCCTACAACAGTTCAGTAAATAGGACAACGGGAAGAGTCCTTTTGAGATAGTCCATGGGTACCAGCCTAATCACCCCATTGATCTAATTCCTTTACCTATTCACGCACGAGTCTCAGAGTCTGCAGAGTCATTTGCACAGCATATTAGAGACTTGCACAAGGACATTAGCCAAAAGATAAACATAAGCAATGAAACTTATAAAAAATTGGTTAATTCCCGAAGAAGGATCAAGAAATTTGATGTAGGGGATTCTGTCATGATTAGGCTTAGGCCTGAGCGGTTCCCACCTGGGACCGTTAAGAAGCTTCATGCTCATGGAGCCGGACCTTATAAAGTGTTAAAGAAGGTTGGATCAAATGCCTATGTGTTAGACTTGCCTTCGGATATGGACATTAGTTCTACCTTCAATATTATAGACCTGGTTGAGTACAGAGAACCAGCAACGATACCCAGTGAGGCTTTTGGACCTATCCCTTCTATTGAGAGTGATCCTTACCCAGAGTGTCCACCAATTAATTAGCCTGAGAGAGGAGAACGGATCGAGCGTATCCTGGATGATCAAGCCATTACGACCCGGGGCCACGGTTATCAATGCTTTCTGGTCCGATGGCAAGGCCGACCAGAGTCGGATGATTCATAGATTTCTCGAGAGAACTTGCAATGCCTCAACCCAGACCTTCTCGAGAGATATGTGAGCCAGTCTGATCTTCACTCAACAGGGTCGAGTTCCTCCCACCCCGGGAGAATTGGTGCGGACACCAAATGCACCAGAATAAGGCAGAGGCTTTTTGACCCTCTATGGATCACTTAATTGACATTCGAGTCCACTGTAATAAAGCTTAGTCCAGCTGTGTTGTTTTATTTGAGTCCTGTAATTAGTCAGCTCATGTTGAGCTAGTTCAGTTTAGTATTAGTCAGCTCATGTCGAGCTAATTTTATTTTTTTTGAGTCCTGTCCAAGCATATCGAAGACTCAAGACCACATCATACAAGTGAAGACCAAGTCTAACATAATTGAATACATGGAAGTTGAGCCCAAATCGAACCCAACTTGAAGACCTGAAGATCCCAGGAGGAGAAAATGAAAATAGGAACAAACCTGAAGCCCTGGTCCAGCCAGAAGCAAACTGGGCCAATCCAGGCCTAGGAAGAGGAATTAGGGCGCCACTTCTTAGGATGACCCTCCTCTTGGTCGGCCACTTATGGTCACCCCCTTGGCTGACCAAGATAAGGAGAGGGAGTCCAAGTGCTTTAGGGATTTCTACCTAGGTTGCCTTGTATTCCTAGTTAGGGTTTGAAAGGGAGGAGTCCTATGTAAAGTCTAAAGTACCCTTACTTGGGGCCCAAGGTTAATGGTCTATTTAAGGGACCCTAGCCTCTTGTATGAAACTTGATTTTGATATATGCAATAAACCTTGAGTTCTTTATTGCTTTGAGTGTTATCCTGCTGTGTGCATAAAGGGGTTTGAGAGTTTTCTTCTTCCCGGTGTTGCAACCATTTTCCTGCCGCCAGCCAACCTTCTAGAACCCTAGCTGCCCACTTCAAAAGACACTTTTTCTTTGCTGTTTTCCTTTATTTCTTTGCTCCATTGTGAGTTTTCTAACCCCTGACAGGTCGTTTGCAGGTCCCCGAGTTCCTACGAATCCAACGACTCTAGCCAAGCCTCAATCAGACCACCGAGTAGAAAGTCGGGTATCCGCGGGTCTTTGGCTTGATTTTCCAGGCCGTATCCATCGAGGAATGAGAGACCCCTTCGCTGCGATCTTCACCGGGCACTTCAGATGTTGTCAGGTACACCCCCTCTACCTCTAGTCTTTATATTGTAGGAGAACTTGCCTTAACCGAGGCTTCTTAGCCCTGGCGATCCTTTTTTAGTACTTTTCTAGGTTCTAATCTGCATGCTTGGCTTCAAAAATTCATACAAAATTCTCTATAATTAATTTTGATCTGAAATTTGGGAATTAATCACCTAACCCATATATAAAACATACAAAAAGAATTGCATGCATATTAGTCCCGCATCACTATTGAGTCTTGTATGAGTCCAGTGAGAGTTTACTTTTGGTATAAGAGAAGAGGATACACTATTTTGGAGTTCCACCAGGCTTCATCCAGAGCTAGAGGCCTCTACATCAGTCAATTGGACCTTGCATGCCAACCCAGGGCCAAGATTCCTTCAAGATGCCCAGATTCCCTCCAGATGCCAGAATATATTTCCAGACCAGGTCATATTATGAACTCAGAGGTCCATCTGTGCCCAGCCCAGGAGAATCCCAAGCCTAGAAATCAAGCCCAAGTTTATTAGAACCAAAATTCCATTTTGATATGAAGAATATAACAACCTAGGACACCAGGCACCCCAGCTTCCAGGAGGCCCAAGCCCATGCGCCCTTCACCTTTTGGCCAGCCCATTTGCTGCCCTTGAAGCCCAACATGCCAAGCCCTAGGCATCCTTGAGTTGACTTGGTCCAAGCTAAGAGATGGAGTCCAAATGGAAGGAGGAAATCAAGTCCTTATCAACTTGTATACTCTTAGTTCTAGGTTTCTTTTGAAGTCTTTCTCCCTTTTAAATTATGTAAACCAATTCTAACTAGGAGAATACTTGTAATCCTTTAGGAGAGAGCATGGAAACTCTATAAATACCCACCCCTCTTCCTCTTGTAATCAACTTTTTCATATGAATTAAACCTTGCTGAAATTTAGTCTTGAGTATTGTTCTTGTGTTCAAGTTTTGGTTTTGTGGAGTGTTCTTCTTGTGCTTGGCCGAACCCCTGCTACCCTAGCATCCTTTTATGTCCCAGGAGATCAGCCATGCGCAAGGGAAGAGTGCACTTGCTTCTATCCAAGTGAAGGAACCCCTTCTTCCCCGGCCACCAGCTTCTAACCCAATCTGGCTTCATCCTAAACCCTAGTTTTTTTTTTCTTTGTTTATTTTCTATTTTGATTGACCCTGATGCTTGTAGGATCCCCGAGGTATTTCCCCTCCCTAGAGGAGGCTTTCCTTGCCTCCAAGATCACCCAGATTAGCTATCAAATTCCAGGGAATCGAAGCTTAATCATCCAAGCTCCAATTAGAGCGTGAGTGATCTCTTCTATTGCAACATTTTCAATCTCTGACTGGTAAGAAACCTTCCTTTCTCTTGATCTCTGATTTGATTGAAGATAACTATCCTAAGCCAGGAATTCCTTAATTCTCGGGTCCTGATTTTTATTATTTTGCATGAGCACGCTTGCATGATGATTCTTTGCATTGCTATTCATCCTGCTAGTCTTTACTTGATTTTGGGAATCTAGCCTACAAGTTAAAATCATAAAAAATATTAAAAAATTAGTTTACTATTTTTTCTGCATATTTAGCAATCTTAGGGTCATCCCGCATCAATTAGCTTTTGGCCAAGGAAGTACTCATGGGATGAGCCATTAATCTTTACTCCAAATAAGTTTAGAGATTCTGCTCTGATACCAGTTGTTGCCCAGGTGGCTTTCCCAAGAGGGGGGTGAATTGGAAAATTAAAAAATTTAATCAGATATATACTCTTTTAAATCTACTTTAGTGGTAGGTGCTGTGTTTCAAATAATTAAGAGAGCGAAAGTAAACACAAACAGAAAAAGCACAATGCAAACAAAATAGATTTATAGTGGTTTGGAGCACCCTCGCTCCTACATCCACTACCCAAGATACCACTTGGGATTTTCACTATATTCACTACCGGAATATAGTTGTATTATTTTACCGGGCTCACAATCCAAAACCCAACTTGGTTTTTCAACCGGGCTCACCAAAAATCCAACACTAGGTTTTGAACAGGATCACCAAGAACCTAACACTTGGTTTTGAACAGGATCACCAAGAACCTAACCTTGGTTTTGATCGGGCTCACCAAAAATCCTTATAATATTAGTTTTAAAATGGGATCACTAACAAGCCATACTTGGTTTTCAAGCTAGGCTCACCAATAACCCACAAACTCATAAAGAGTTAAAAGAAAGAAAGTGACTAATGACAAACCCAAGTTGTATGATGGTTACAGTTGCAGCTCAAGAGAAAACTTCTTAAATGGGCTTTAATGTACTTCAATGGCTTCCTCTTCTTCTTCAATAAGTGCTTTAAGCTTCTGGTAGGAGTTAGTGAAGACTTGAAGGCTGACTTGAATATTCTTTTAGTGCTCTCTTGCTCACAAGCTCTTTTAATGTTCAATTAAGCATTAGCTTCTTCAAAGGTTGTCCAAATCCCTCATTTATAAAGTCTTGTACTCTTCTTGGGTGGATATAGTCGTTGTAGACCATTGGGACTTGATATTTGACCATTGGGTTACCTTTTCAATTCAAAAATGAAGTTCTGGAACTAGCTATTACCTGCCTGGAATCGACGTTCGAGTCAGCTCGGATACTTCGAGTCGGCTCGGATTCTTAGGTCTTCAAAGTTGTACTCTGGAGGAGTCGGCTCGGATTCCTTCGAGTCGGCTCTCTTGGTATTCTCTCAGAATTGGTTTTTCAAGAGTCTAGAGGAGTCGACTCGAATGCCTGAAGGGTCGACTCAGATGCCTGAAGAGTCGACTCGGATGCCTGACTAAATAGATGAGTCAGCTCGGATTACCTTCGGGTCGGCTCGCTTATCTGATTCAAGAAATGATGCTCTGGACGAGTCAACTCGGATTCTTCTGAGTCGGCTTAGATCTCTACATGCCAGAATCTTTCAACCGTGCCATGGATTAGAGTCAGTTTTCTTCATGCGAGTCGGCTCGAGTGAATCTTCAATAAAAACTTTAACTCCTCTCCAGAATTCTTCTAGCAACTCTTCAACACTTAAGATTCTTCCCAACTCAACTAATCAACAAATACTAAAGAATTTAAGCTTGAAAAACACATAGAAGTAACCTTTTTTCATGAATATTACATCAATCTTTCTTTGGGTTGTTCTTTACATGAAACACGTACAACATAACACATAACATATAATAAGGTTGTAGGAGTTACAACTGGGCATTAAGATCATCCTACAAAAACTTGTAATTTACTTGAAGAGTTGTTAGTAAGACAAATACATGCTCCAATATTTTGTTATCATCAAAATTACTCAAGGGGTCAACAAAAGCTTTTTATTTATGAAACCTTAATCAACAGAAACTCCAGACCCAGGATCCCTTGATTTTAGCAATTAATTAAGATAATCCTGAAGGAATTTAGAAGAATACCTATAATGCTAAATCCTTATTTTTTCACAAGCATTCATGTGCATGCCCTCCAGAGGTGATCCACATGAAAATTACTCCAAGAACAGGTCTCCTTCCAAAAACCTTATTGAAGAGTTCTAATCTATGGAACTTAGTTTGACCCGACCTGATCAAACCCATTCTTGACTTGGATTGGGACTCTCTTTATCTTGGAATTGGACTTCTAAACCATCTTTTCTAACTCAAATTTTCTTACTATCTTTCTAAACTCTTATCTTAAATAGGCAGACTTATCTTAATATTAAGACCTTGTCTTAACAAGAGAAGGAAGAAAATTATTTGGATAGAGTTAGAATGGCCTAATCCCTTATCCGCCAACCACTTTTTATAATAATAGGAGAGGTGCCAAATGGTTTGGATATCTCGATCTTAAAGCCACAAAAATTAGCATATCAGAAATTAAGAGTCTTATATGAGAAAGACTTTTAATTATGATATACATCGATTTAGCCTTCTCCTACACGTACCTCATCATAGATAGAAATTTTTCATGCCTTTACCTAGACCAAAATCCATCTAATTCTACCATGTGGCAAGCCCTTTAAATTAGCTTTCAGATGACTCTAACCTCAAATTAAAAGATGTTTTCTTCTACCTAAAATAGAAAAAACATCATGCATCACTATGCATAATTCCTTGCCACGTGCACCAAAGAATAAGGGGTGTTTCATGCCCCTTGAGACCAGCCCACACTTTAAAATGTGTGTCCATGTGATGGAGAGCTTATAAGACTTCCTCATGGGTCTCAAACATAGATTAGAAAGGATTCTTAAGTCCC
This sequence comes from Areca catechu, assembly GCA_021397845.1. Taxonomy (NCBI): domain Eukaryota; kingdom Viridiplantae; phylum Streptophyta; class Magnoliopsida; order Arecales; family Arecaceae; genus Areca; species Areca catechu. The sequence continues at coordinate 127,001,186 of CM038052.1, read as the reverse complement.
CTTCATGCATAAAACTTTCAGCCTTATCCAATGTTGGTGCTAAACATGATAGAGTCCAAGTCAACATGAACCTTATAATTGGTACCACAAAATGCTGAAAAAAGTCCAATAAAATCCATATAAATTTAGTCCAAGTTAGAGACTAACCCAATTTAATTAATTCATCAATCAGGCTAATTAATTCAACAAGATTTTGATCAAATCAAATTGATTAAGGAGATAGGATTTATGCCACATGTGTTGGAATGTTTCCTAGCTACCCTAATTGGTTCCTTTGGTCCAACCAACCAACTAAAACATATAGTAGGTCTACATACATGTTTAACCTAATCAATAAGAATCAATCTAATGGGTTTAGGCTAAACCCATTCTTGTCTAAGCTATTAAATATCCCAATTTAGATTAGGGCTATCCTAGTCCATGTGCATTGATACTGTATTGAAGCAGTTTACATGGAAAATCTCAAAAAAGGCTATCTTTCGATAGGTCATAAAATTTCTTTCTCTAAGAAGGATTGTTTGACATCTCCTAAAAGAGAGAGCATATGAGTAGGATCCCATATGCTTTGGTAGTGGGGTCTATCATGTATGCATTGACATATACAAGGCCAAACATAGCATTCTCATTAGGGATAGTGAGCAGATACCAGTCTGATCCAGGTAAGGCCCATTGGAAGGTTATGAAGACAATCCTTAAGTATTTAAAAAATATTAAAGATTAATGGCTCATTTATGAAGAACCTAACTTAAAAGTTGTGAGGTACACTTACTCTATTTATTGGTTAGATAGGGATAACATCAAGAGTGTGTTAGGATTTATATTTATCCCAAATGGTGGAGTGATCTGCTAGAAAAGTTTCAATCACCACATCATGCTAGACTTAGTTTACAAGGCTGAGTATATTGCAACATCCAATGCTACAAAGGAAGTTGTGTGGTTGTGGAAGTTCATCAATGAGCTAGAAGTGTGACCCTTCCTTGATGGTCTAGTTCTCCTATATTGTGACATCATTAGAGCTTTTGCTCAAGTGAAGGAATCGAAGTCCCATCAGTGCACCAAGCATATTCTATATTGCTAACACCTTGTACAAGAGATCATGGAATGAGATGATGTCGACCTTTGGATGATAGATTGAAAGGAGAACCACACCAATGTTAGGAAATGTGTGTCCCAAAGACAATCGTCTAGGCTGTAGATGGTTGTGCAACTTATGTAAATGTATATGAATTATTAAATTGAATAAAAAGTTTATTTTGGTTGTTCATTATATGTCATCTTGTTAATTGAACTCTTCTGTGATGATATCCTTTGAGCTACCTTATATGCGATGTAGAGAGGATGCATCGTGTAGTTCATAAACTGGTTCATGACCAAAGGATACGCTATTTCAGGATGATGGTGCATCGAGAGTAGGTCGTTAATGTCATATCCGTTGGTTGTCCTCTTAACCAAGTAGCATAGAGATACTGGTATGACATCAGGTATTGTGTTCAACACTTCACTGAGCATGACTCTCATGCAAGTTCTTTTTCTACCAAAGAAAAGTTTTGCGTTAGAATATGGACATGAATTATTCCTCTGACTTGAGATCACTATGGCAGCTTGCAAGCAACTCACTATGCTTTGGTGCTAGACTACCCAAATTTCTAATCCGGTGATGGAAGGTTGCGGGTACAGTCAAGTACTTATGTAGCGGTAGTAGGATCAAGATAGGATGATCTCTTCAAATGGTTTGGAATGAATGCTTAATATGCCTAAATTGAGAAAGACCTTAGCCAGGGCATTCATTGTAAGGAGTTACAGGGATTCTTTGTTTGAGATATATTGAGATGGACTGATTAGGGTTAGGCACTTTAACCATAAGCCATCCGGTGTATTAGGAGATCAAAAAAATAAGTCAATGGTATTCTATGTTCGACAGGTTCTTATTGCTCTGCAACCTTCAACCTATCCGAATGCCGGGTGTCATTGCTAGATGGCGACTTTGGCTAGTACTGGAAATGTTCTTATACTATCGGTTTAGTGTTTGAACCTACGGGGTCACACATCATGGGATTTCTTCTTGATTTGTTGGCATGGGAATGATTGGAAATCATTCCAGACTCGTTTGACAAGAGTTGTCAAAACTGCATGTGAGTCAACTCATGTGATTCAGCTCGAGTCGACTTGACTGATGGACTCTACTGAAAACTAAAACTACTTCATTAATGCCTATAATTGTTGTGGGACTTAATGGTGGGTGTTTCAGGGTTTTAATGGCTGCTATTGCAGAATTCCAAGGGTTTGTAACACCCTAAGTTCCAAGGGACTGAAACTCTCTTTATAATCTCTCATCAAATCAGAATTTGAAGGTAGACAATCATAGTTCACAAGGTTTTTTCTTGTTCTGAGTTCAGCTTGAAGAACAAAAAAGGAGATCAAGGGACTCTTCCATTTTCTCGTGGTTAGAGTTCATACTTGATCTTTGAGAGATTATTAGAGAGGGGGTTTGAGTTTTGGGAGGGATTCTCGAGTGCATACCTTCTGTTGAAGGTTTGGGACAGAGAGTTGGGAAGGGTTCTCAAGAGTCTTGTTCCATCTTTGCTTCAGCAACAGTTCTTCAAGGAGTTAAAGAAGCAGTCCGTGGTTCTTCAAGGAGTTGAAGGAGTCCCTGCTGCCGACATTGTTTTTGGAGAGGCTAGCACCTCGAAGGAAGGAGGAGAAATCCTATACCTTGGTATGAACCACCTGTAGAGGCAGTACACGTGTGCTTCTTGCAGAGCTCTTCTTCTTCCTTCCAGTCGGAGCACTTTTTGGTGATTGTCACTAAGGTATGCTTGTACATTTTATGTATGACATATCTTGCTTGCTGCATCATTGTATGATTCAAGAATGGTTCTCTATGTTTCATACCATGCATGCTTGATTTCATACATGCATTGTTCTAGGTGCATCAAGAACCATGTAGGGGCCTGTGTTAATTAGATTAATATATCATAGATAAAAGTTCTTTATCTTCATCCGCTGTGCCATGCTCTTTAGAAAAAGTTTTTAAATTGCATGCATTGGGCCCATCGCTATCTTTACCTTACAACCAATCCATTTACTAAAGCTCTCAGAATCAAAGAGTTCAATGATCACAAATGAAAGATGGATATTAAATACTATTCTTATTGGCTTTAGTCCAAGTGGTAGTTGTTGGAAAATATGTTCTAATGCCACTAGTCTAACTTGTAGACATTTGATTTTGTATATGAATTATTATCAATAAAAGTTATTTGGTAGTTCATCATATTGCATCTTCCTATGATAATTTTTTTATGATGAAGTCCTTAGAACTTCATTATTATATGATAAAGAGAAGATTTATCATGTGGTTTTCTAAACATGCTCATGACCAAATGATACATTCTTATAAGATAATAATGTATTGAGTGTAGGTCAATGTGTGCCATATAGGTTGTTTGTCCTCTCAACCAAGGAGTGTAAAGATACTAGTATCCTAATTTAACCATTAAAATAAATATGAATTAATATATATCTATTAATAATTGATAGTTTTTATTAATGTTTTATAGAAAAAGAGTTCATGGATTAAAAGAACTCAATTTTTAAAGTCCAATGGTGTATACGGCACTCAAATCAGATTTTGAACGAGTTCAGAATTCAAGTTTGAAGTTCATAATGAATCACAAATTTTTGAAGCAGTTGGTCCTCCATGGACTGGCAGGCTAGTTCACAGGGAGGCTGGCTAGTCCACGATAGCCATGGTTCTAACAACGATCCCTGCCCATGGACCACATGTCTTGTTTGAACCCACCCGGCCACCAGAGACCACCTCACGCCATCGTCAGCTTGCTGGGAGCCATCCCTCGCTGAAAAAACCACTAGGAAGCCACCTTTGAAGCTGGCCACAGTTATCCTCTTCTTCATTTATCTGTCGCCTCTTGTCTCTATCCCCTACCATATTCCTCATCGATGCTTGCTCCAAGCCCCTCATTCGCTAGTGTCTGTCTGCCACTGATCCTCCCTGTAGCTGGCCACCGTCCACTAATTTGCACTGCTGTTCATTCCTTAATGTCAATGCCATAGGCCATCGATCGCCACCTCTCATTGCCTTCCACTGCCATCTGCTCACTCCATTAGAATTGGGAGAAGCTTTACAAGTTCTAGTCAATGAAGGGGACTCAAGCATCTAGGATTCGACAAGGAGTCTAGTTTGGACTTTGTTTGCTTGAGAAGGAAGGAAGCAACTAATTTTGCATGATTTTTAGTAGAATTTGAGGCCTGTGATGTAGAATGGATGGCTGAGAAGGTTTTTCACAATATTTGACCAATTTTGATCATGATTGACTTCAAATTTGACTGGAAGAAAGCCCTAGATGAGATCTATGAAAGAAGGATCCCAAGTAGAGAGCCAATCATCAATTCCACTAACAAAATTTATTTTATTTTTCTTCTTGTAATTAGTTTAGGCTTTGAGAGAGAGAGAGAGAGGGAGAAGAATAAATAAAAAGAGTTCTTCAGGGAAGGAGGTGCTATGATAAAGCTCTAAGTCTCCAAGAAGATGTATCCAAGAGACATGCTTGACTGAGGTAAAGTCTATAGGAAAGTACAGGTTTCCAAACTTTAGTTTTGTATTTATTTTTCTATTCTATGGAATTAAATAAAGCTTTACATCTCTTTTAAATTTTTTTCTATTTGATTTCATGAAATTAATTACCTATGTAGGATGGATCATGATCCTAACACTATATGATCCATGCTCAACATAGATAATTAATTCTAGGATTTCTATCTACTTATCTAGTTAGGGTCTTTTCAACTTAATCATTGGATAGCCTATACTTGTGGGATGGGCCATGATCCTAACAAGATATGGTTCATACTTGGCAAGATAGTCCATGCTAGGGATTAGTTTGAAAGATTTTGAAACAAATATAGATTTCGATTATTTAGATTAGAATAAATGCATAATTTATGTTTGTGATTACCTAGAAATTTGAAGACATCTTTTTAATCATTTAAACCTCTTGATCTCATATTTAATTCAAGTTGATTAGTTTTGATTAAACCATCATCTATCTTTTAAAAATCTAAATATTTATTTCTTTCTATACTTTCTTCATAAAATAATTGTCCTTGATCCTTGAGGATACGATATCTACTCATCCTAGATATAGTAGTGAGTTAGGTTTTATTTTTGACTACCTATGACAGCGATCAAATTTTGACATCATTATTGGGGATCTGGCATGATTATTTTGTAAAAAAGGGCAATTTTTTTATTTTAGTTATTGCTCTCTTTAGTTTCACTATCTTTTTGTTTTGTTGCCTTATTTATTAGATTTACTTCTATTTTTGTTAACTTATGTAAAATACTTTTCTTTTTTTTTACAAACCAACTCTTAATCTAACTAACTTTTTTTTAATTAGCTACCTAAATATCCAAAAGAAAATAAAAAAACACCTTATCATAAAACTTAATTAATTAAGGAAATAAATAAAAACTTTAAAAACTTTCTAACTTTTTTGGATACCTTGTTTGATTTGCATTGCATTTCCATAAACACTTTAAAGGCATAGCCCCTAAATAATATAAGGTGGAGATTTCATCACCCTTCTTTGGCCCACAAACCACCACCCTGCATATTGTATTGACCTAAGCCTTAATTTAAAATCAATTAGATGTTGGCCCCTAAAGATTTTTGAGCTCACTAGGATAAGGGATCCTGAGAGTTAGACTAGCCCAAAATTAACTGGTTAACTAGTGTCTAGGAAAGGGATTCAAGGATGATATTGCCCTGAAGGAAGGTGGATTTTAATTGGTTCCATTGACTGAGTTGGCCATTTCATTTGGTGTCTAAGGAAAGCAATGGGGCACCCCCACCGACCTTACCCTTACTTGGCTAGTGATTAGTTAGTATCTAACTTCAAAGGCTAAAAGAAAATCTTGGTAGTTAGAAGTTATCTAGACATATATTAACCCTAGGATAGAAAGTCTATTGTATGATAACTTGTTTGTGCTCACACAATCTTAACCTAATTAAACCACCCTTCTCTATCATCTATAGATTTAGGATCCTCTATGGTGCGGACACCAGAGCTAGAAAGAGATGACAGGTTAATCCCAGTTCCTTGTGGATCACCTATGACTAAGCTTTAAACCACAATTTTAGTTGAGTCATGTACAAGCCTAAACCTATGAATAAGCCCCTAAACCCAGTTGAGACCTATATATATATATAAACCTGGTCAATTTTAATTTATTATTTTGACTTGTTATGCCTAAGTAATTTGATTAGATTGGGTTCAATTTGATCAAGTTGGGCAAAGTTAGTTTCAATCGAGTCCTGTAATTAGTTAGGGGATCAAGTCCAATTAAAGATTGCAAGCCCAATTCAAGATTGCAAGCCAAGAAGGGACCCAATTCATGGTGCCACATCATCTTAGACATCACCACACACACATCATCTTCTTGGATGCCCCATGCCATGTAACATGCCACTCATCATCACACATGTCATGGTCAGCCACAAGGATTCAAAGTTGGGTGCCAATTCTAAAAGCCAAGTTCAAGGGGTTTCATGTATTCAGAATTCAAGAAACAAGAACCTAAGAAGTCCTTCATGTTCAAGAGTTCCTTCATATACAAATTCAAGACTCCATCATGAATTTCCAACCAAGAATTCATCTTGGCCACCCATCTTCATTTAAGTGTTGTTGCCCACCCTATTCCAAGGTTTGTTGCCTAAGTGGATGAAGCCAAAAAGAATCAAACACCAAGAAGCCATGACTCCAAGAAGGAGTTCAAGAGGAGGTTGTCGCCCAAGGGAAGCCAACTCCATGGAGCTTCTTTCCCTTCCAGAAGAATTCAAGAAGTTATAACCCTTACTCTTCTAGCTTGTAATTCATGAGGGTCTATAAATACCCCTCAATGCCTCCCCTTGTAATCAATGAATTTTTGCTGAAATAAAGTTGAGAATTTTCTCTTCAATCCTTTGCTATGAGAGCATCGAACTCTGAGAGGGAGCAGATGTGAGGTCCTTGGTGTGAGGCCTAGTTATCCATCAACTTCCTTCTAAGAAACCCTAAAGCCGCCCACCCTTCTTTCTCATCTTCTTTTCTTCCAACCTTTTCCACCTTTCATGCCTACTAACATCTTCTTCTTGACTGATTCCAGCTGATCAAGATCTGAAGTGAAGGGCTTTCTTGCTTTGGAACCAACAACGTTGCACATCGGAACCTGAAGATCGATAATCTTCAAGTTCTGCCATGAATCCTAGAGTGCTAAAATCGATCTATGTCAAGAGTGCTTCTGTTGCCCAGGTGGCTTCCCAAGAGGGGGGTAAATTGGGATTGAAAATTTTTTTCACAATTATGTGCACTTTGAAATTCTTTTATGTTGTGGTGCAATATGCAATGCGGAAGTAATTAAGTAAAAATAATAGAACAATAAGAACACAATCATAAACACAAGGAAAAAGAGTGGTTCGGAGCAACCGGCTCCTATGTCCACTACCCAAGCACCACTTGGGATTTTCACTATATCTCCCAACTGGAATACAGTCAGATTATTTTACTAGGCTTACAATCCAAACCTATACACTTTGGTTTTACCGGGCTTACTAAAGAAACCCTAACTCCCTTTGGTTTTAAACGGGATCACCAAAGAAAACCCTAACACTTTGTTTTAGACTGGGATCACCAAGAACCCAACTTAAGTTTTACAAGGTCCACCTAAAAACCATCAACCCTCTCTTAAGACACAGCACCTTGCTATTTTTAGAGAGTAAACAAAGATAAGGAAATAATAAACAAGCAACTACAACAAACCAAGTTTGTTTAGGTGTTGCCGATGTGGACCAAGATGAAGTCAAGCCTTGAATGTGCTTTAATGCTCTTCAAGCTACTTCCTTGCTTCTTCAATGAGTGGATTCAATGATGGAGTAGAGTTGGTGAAGCTTTGAATCCAACTTGAATGCTCTTTGAGGTAGGTAGTTGAATGACTTGAAAGCTCTTTGATTTCTCAAGATAATTCCATAATAATGCTCTAATAATTGTTTAATCCTTCAAAAACCATCCCTTTTATAGTTTTCCAAGAGATATGGCCATTGTAGGGCCTTGGGATTGTGAAATAGTTGTTGGAGATGAAATGGGATTCAAATTTCAACTTCAGCAACTAGCCGTTGGAGTGCAGAAAATGGCTCCATGAGTCGGCTCGAGTTCTAGGAGTCGGCTCGAAGTCTCAGATAGCCCAAAATAATTTTTTGTGGGAGCCGGCTCTTCTGGCTGGAGTCAGCTCTTGCCTTCAGTCAAGTCAAAACCATGAATACCTAGAGTCGGCTCTTTAGGGCAGAGTCAGCTCGAGATCTCAGACATTCAAAATGCATAACTCTGGAAGAGTTGGCTCTTGGGGCAGGAGTCAGCTCTTGATACTGAAATATTGAAACTTCCTCCGTGCCATGCCACCATGAGTCAGCTCTTAATCCAAGAGTCAGCTCTTGCAGATCTTCAAAAAAATGCTTCAAGCTTCTCCAAAAATCTTCAACATTGAATCAAAAAGAAGCTAATCTATATACTCTATAATTTTACAATTTTTTAGCCCATTTTACAAGATTACAAGATTGATAAAACTAGGGCTTTTACAAGTTCAAGTTTATAAAACCTTATATACAATTGAATTACCTTCCAATCAGTTTAAAAACCATTTTAAACAAAAGGTAATCAATTTCCTACAAAACTACTCAAGTGATTGAAAAGAGTTAGTATCAAATACATGCTCCAATGTTTTGTGATCATCAAAATCATTCCAGGGGTCAATAGCTTCAAATCCTTGTTGGTAAGCAAAACCCTCCTCAACTCTTTAGTTCTGATTCTTGAAAGTGATAATCCTAGTTTGGGTGATTTCTTAATCATCAATTCCTGTTTTCTTGGTTAATTTTGATGAATCTACATTGCGGGTATTGGGATCCTAGTTAACTTCATCTAGAGTTTTTTTGAGTTCTTTAATCTATGAATTACTGAAGTTAATTGTTCATTTCTTGCATTAAAACAACATTAAGTTGTTAGGATTAGTTGCATATCTCATCCCGCATCATCTTTTGGTATTAGAGCAAATTAAACTAGGGTTAATTGCTAGTTCTTGAAATTTATGCATGCTGGAATCTGCAGATTAGTCTAAAACTAGGTCTGAAATATCATCAAAACTTTACTTTTTCTTTTTATTTTTGCATCTATCCATCTTATATTTAGTCCCCTTAAATTCTGCAATTTTCTAAAAATTTTCAGATCAGAAAAATAGAAAAAAAAAGTTGCATACGAAAACCCTAAAAAATTACCTTGCTGAAATTTCTGCAACCCTAATCTTGGGGTGAAATTTAGTTTACCATAAAACCTCTAAACCCTAATTTGTTTGCATTTAACTTTCTGATATTAATCTATATTGCATCTGCCATTTGCATATAAAAATAAATATATATTTATTTTCTGCAATTTATTGATCTTAGCTTCTTGCATTAGGGTTTCATGCACATGCATCATCATTGAAATCAATTTTAAGGGCACTTCTACTTTGTCAGATAAGGGAAGGATTTGATTACCTTTCCTTAGCCCAAAACAACCACCTCACATCAAATCCAAGCCTAATTAAAATCAATTAGAAACCTAAAGCAGCTTAGGGATGCCCACAAGGTTGGGTTCTAAGTTTTGTGAGAAAACTAGTGCACCCAATCCTTCGGTTATCTCTTGAATCTAGTGTCTAAGGCTAGAGGTCCAGAGGCAAACGCCCTAAGTGGACTTGTAGTTTTTAATTAGGACCCTGCGAGAGCAGGGGGAGCCTCCCACAACCGTACCTCTTACCTGGCTAGTGGACAGGATAATTGCTGAATTAGCTGTAATTTGAGTTGACTCATTCTACTTAAGCTCTAGGTCTAGGAATCCTAGAAGCTAGGTTTGCATTGCATGGCTACTAGATTAGATACTCCATATCAGCATACCCAAACCCAACCCAATCTTACCATGGACCCTAATATTGAGGCTTTAATGAGATTTATGATTGAACAATTTAGGCTACTCAATGCTAGGTTTGATCAAGTAGAAGAGAGACTAGGTAACCTTGAAGAATCCCATATGACCTAACCAGAGCCTGAAACACCTAGACCCATTCCCCCAGGTCCAAGATTCCAACATAGGGAACTCACTCTTGAACCCAATCCTAGGTGCCAATCCCCTGATGTTAGTGATCAGGAAGAATGAATTCTTAGGAACATATAACTTGATGCACCCACCTTTGATAGAAGATGAGACTCTAAGGTATATACTGATTGGGAGAGTGACATGGACCAGTATTTTGAATGTTATGAGATATCGAAAGAGAGAAAATTTAAATTTGCTAAACTTATGTTAGTTCAATAGGCTAGATTTTATTGGAGAAATGTGGAATGACTTAATCAGCAAAGAGGTGATTTGCCCATAGTCACATGGAGAGCTATGAAGATTAAATGTAGGGAGAAATACCTACCATTGTCCTGTGAGCAAAAACTGCTAGATCAGTGGCAAAAGTTGACCCAAGGCAACAAATCTGTGGCTGAATATATAGAAAAATTTGATGAATTTGTTATGAGGTGTGGTGTAGTTGAGTCGAAAGCTGTTACTCTATCTAGGTTAAGAGCAAGCCTACATGAGGATATCTGGAGGGAATTGTTCTTGAGGGAAGTTCATGATTTATACCAAGCCTACCAGATTGCTAGGGATTGCGAGAGATTTTAGAGAGGACCCCTTACTCGTCAACCTGAGCCTAGTATGTTTAGCACCCCTGGAAGTAGACCTAGTACGAGCCAATTTCCAACTAGCCGACCCAATCTTCCCACCCCACCAGCTCATAAGGATGACAAAGGAAAGACACCTGAAATCCAAAAGGATAGGAACCAAATTGCACCATGTTTTAGGTGTCATAAAGTTGGCCATTATGCTGCACAATGCCCTGCACGAGCTTTACATATAGGAGAGCTTGAGGAAGAGACCCCAAAAAATATTGAAGAGTGTGAGGAAGAAGTATATGAAAATAAGAAAAATTTGATAGATGAATATGAAGGAGATGATGAACCCATAGAGTCATTTGACCAAATAGGAGTTATTAGATGTATTCTAACTCAGACCAAGAAGAACGAGGATTGGTGTACGACTAATATCCTACAAACCTTTATTAAATTAGGGGACAAAGTTTGCAAGATTATTATAGATAGTGGAAGCTGCATCAATGTTATATCTACAAATGCTGTTAAGAACCTAGGCTTACCCACAGAACCACATCCTAGCCCCTATAAGGTATCTTGGATCGATGCTACATCTATTCCCTTTAAGTTATGATGCCAGGTCCCAGTCCAAATTCAATCTTACCAAGAGAAAGTATGGTGTGATATTATTTCAATGGGGGTTAGCAGTATTATATTAGGCAAACCCTGGTTGTATGACCATGATGCTACCCTTTTTGGCCGAACCAACTCATGTTCCTTTAACCATCATGGAAAGAGAATTGTCATTAATTTGGCCCCACCTAAGGACAATATTAAAAGAGGGTCTAGTAATTTGAGGGAAAAGGAACCTGGAATAAACCTAATCACTGCCAAAGAATTAGAACACGAGATTATTAGGGGTTCACTAGTCTGGATTTTGACTGCTAAAGAAGTTCATGACCAACCCCAGAAGGAATACCCTCAGGAGATCTTAGAGTTTTGAAGGAATTTAAGGATGTGTTCCCTGAAGACCTCCTTGATTGCTTACCACCATTAAGGGACATACAACACGCTATTGACCTAGTCCCAGGAATGACCTTGCCAAATTTACCACACTATAGAATGAACCCTACAGAACATCTAGGTTACAAAGGCAAGCTAAGGATCTTCTTAAAAAAGGATTTATTAGAGAAAGCATGAGCCCATGTGCCGTTCCACCCCTATTGATCCCTAAGAAAGATGGCACTTGGAGGATGTGTGTTGATAGTAGAGCCATCAACAAGATCACAATGAAAAATCGATTTCCTATACCCCGACTTGATGACATGTTAGATATGATGGCCGGTGCTACTATCTTTTCAAAGATTGATCTAAAGAGTGGCTATCATCAGGTTATAATTAGACCCGGGGATGAATGGAAAATTGCATTTAAGACTAAGGATGGCTTCTATGAATGGTTAGTGATGAATTTTGGTTTGTCCAATGCTCTTAGTACTTTTATAAGGATTATGACTCAAGTTCTAAAAGCTTTTATTAGAAAATTTGTAGTAGTTTATTTTGATGATATCCTCATATATAGCAAAACTAAGAAAGCTCACTTAGACTATCTTCGACAAGTATGCCAGCCCTTAGGGAGGATTATCTTTATGCTAACTTGAAGAAGTGTAGTTTCATGACCTAAGGATTATCTTTCTAGGCTTTGTAGTAATTGCTGAAGGCATGTCTGCTGATCCTACAAAAATCAAATCCATAGTTGAATGGCCCATACCCAAAAATGTACATGATGTTCATAGTTTTCATGGATTAGCCACCTTCTATAGGAGATTTATTCGAGGATTTAATATAATTGTTGCTCCTATTACTAATTGTCTTAGGAAGGGAACCTTTAAGTGGACCCAGAATGCCAATAGAGCCTTCCTAGAAATTAAGGACAAGATGACCCGGCTCCAATTTTGAGGCTACCTGACTTTTTGAAAGTTTTTGAAGTAGCTTGTGATGTCTTAAAAGTAGGAATTGGAGTCTTAAGTAAGGAAAATCACCCGGTCACTTTCTTTAGCGAGAAGTTGAATGACATTAGGTTGAAATATTCAACTTATGATAAGCAATTATATGTGGTAGTCCAAGTCTTACGGTATTGGAGACACTATTTGCTATCGCAGGAGTTTGTTCTTTATTAGGATCATGAAGCACTTCGATTCCTTAACTCGCAAAAGAAATTAAACCCTAGGCATGGTAAATGGGTAGAATATATCCAAGCCTATACTTTCATTCTGAAACATTGATCGGGTTCTGATAACCGAGTTGTCAATGCACTTAGTCGATGCTTTATGCTTTTGAATTGTGTCAGTACTAAAGTCGTAGGATTTGATAAGCTAAAAGATGAATACGAGAATTATCCCGACTTTAGTGAGATTTACAAAGCAGTAAAACAAGGACTGTCTAGTATGTATAGTGAATATACCCTTCAAGATGGTTACCTTTTAAGGAAAGTAAGCTATGTATTCCTAATACTTCCCTTAGAGACTTCCTAATTTGGGAAACACATGCAGGAGGCTTAGATCGACATTTCGCTAGAAATAAGACCATTTTAGTGATTGAGGACCAATTCTATTGGCCCAATCTTAAGAGGAATGGTATCCAAATTGTGGCCAGATGTCGAACTTGTGCTGTTGCTAAGCAGCAAAAGTAAAACACTGGCCTGTATACCCCACTTCTTATACCAGATTATCCTTGGTAAGATATTAGCATGGATTTTATTCTTGGAATACCTAATACCATGAGAAGACATGATTCTATTTTTGTTGTGGTTGATAGGTTATCAAAGATGGTGCATTTCCTACCTTGTTCTCAAACCTATGATGCCTCTAAGGTAGCTAAGCATTTCTTAAATAAAGTAGTTAGATACATGGTTTACCTCGGCCATAGTATCCGATAGAGACGTACAATTCATTAATTATTTCTGGAAAACTCTCTAGCACATGTTAGGGACAAAACTTAAATTTTCTACTACTTATCATCCTCAAATCGATGGCCAGATTGAAGTCATGAATTGAAGTCTAAGGAACTTACTTAGATGTCTAGTTGGTGAGAACACAGCCAATTAGGACTTATTGCTGTATAGAGTTGAGTTTGCATACAGTAGCTCGTTAACAAATCCACTGGGAAAAACTCATTTGAAATTATCCATGGGTATAAGCAAGAAAGCCTTTAGACTTATTCCTTTACCCATGCATGAATGCATTTCTGAGTTTGCTGAGTCATATTCACAACATATTAGAGAATTGTATAAGGAAATAAGTAAAAAAATTAATGAGAGCAATGAATCATATAAACATATGGCTGATTCATAAAAGACTCAAAGAATTTGATGAAGGTGACTTTGTTATGATCAGGCTTCGACCTGAACGGTTCCCACCTGGAACCATGAAGAAATTACATGCCTGTAGCACAGGACCATATAAATAATTAAGAAAATTGGACCTAATGCCTATGTACTTGAGTTACCACCAAATTAGGTATTAGTTCAACTTTCAATGTCTCAGACCTTGTAGAGTATAAGGAACCAATGATGATACCTAATGAGCCTTTTGGGCCTGATTCCATCCTTGAGAGTGAGCCTACCCTTGAGTGTCCACCAGCCAAAATACTAGAATGGAGAGATAGGATTGAGCAAATTTGGGATGACAAGATTATCTCTACCCAGAATAAAGATTATCAACGTTACTTGGTTCGTTGGTAAGGATGACCTGAAAGTAAAGATTCTTGGATCATTCGGGAAGATTTACAAAGGATCAACCCAAACTTGCTAGAGCATTACCAAAGCCGAGTTGACCCATACTTGATAGGAACGAGTTCCTCCTATCCCGGGAGAATTGGTGCAGAACCAGGGCTAGAAAGAGACAACAGGTTAATCCCAGTTCCCTATGGATCACCTGTGACTAAGCCCTAAACCCTAATTTCAGTTAAGTCCTGTGCAAGCCTAAACCTGTGAATAAGCCCCTAAACCCAATTGAGACCTGTATATATATATAACCTAGTCAATTTTAATTTATTATTTTGATTTGTTATGACTTAACAATTTGGTCAGATTGGGTTCAATTTGATCAAGTTGGGCAAAGTTAGTTTCAATCGAGTGTTGTAATTAGTTAGGGGATCAAGTCCAATTCAAGATTACAAGCCTAATTCAAGATTGCAAGCCAAGAGGGGACCCAATTCATGGTGCCACATCATCTTGGACAGCACTACATGCCACCTCAGCATCTTGGATGCCCCATGCCAGGTCACATGCCACGTCACCATGCCATGTCACATGCCACATCATCATGCCATGTCATATGCCACATCATCACCACACATGTCATGGTCGGCCACAAGGATTTAAAGTTGGGCACCAATTCTAGAAGCCAAGTTCAAGGGGTTTCATGTATTAAGAAATCAAGAAATCAAGAACTTAAGTGTTGGCTTTGGCTCCCTAATTTTGATGAATAACAAAACATCAAGTATATGTTTGGACTAATTTTTTAATAGAAGTATGAATTTCAGGACATAGGTACATCAATTTCTTCACTCAAGTGTATCAAAAATGCCAACTTTAAAGCAAGATGAATTTCGATGTTTAAGTTGTTTTCTCACCTTGGAATATTGATAAAATGATCAATTTGGCCCTTATGAAGATGAGTCTAAGAGGTTCTTGAACAACATTTTGAAAATTCAGAGTTTGGCATGCAGTTTTGAAATGGCGCAAAATAAGTGTCGACTCATGGACCAAGTGTCGACTCAAGGTGTTGACTCATGAAGAAAGTGTCGACATTTTAGAAGACTGAGATGCAAAGTTTCAGATGGCATGCCAGGTGTCAACCCATAGGTTGACTCCCAGATTCAAGTGTTGACTCACAAACTTCAAGTATCGTCTTACAGGTCAACTCAAGGCCTAAGAATAGAAAATGAATAAAACATGCTATTTCAAGGTTTTTTTGCCTAGTGTCGACTTAGAAGAATGACTTACAAACTCAGGTGTCGACTCATAAATCCAAGTGTTGACTCAAAGACTGACTCAATGCTTTAGAACAGAAAGTGAAGCAGAACATCAAAAATTCAAATTTCTATTCATGAGTCAACCCAAGTGTCGACTCATAGATCGACTTATGAAGAAATTCAAGTATCGACACTTGGTATAACGACTAGTTTTCTAGAATTTTAGAATTATTTTCAAACAGCTCCAAATGTCTAGTTTCTTCACTCTAACGATCTCCAATGGTTTTTTCAGTGGTTTTGAGCTATTTGTCACTCACCAAATTTATTGAAGACAAGAATCTAAGAAGAGATAATGTTTATCTTTTGAGAAAAGATAAGTGTGAGCTTTAAAGTAGATTCCACCTGAAAAAGCTTTCTAGTCTTTTTTGAGCCTTCAAATTATTAGCCAAAAAGAGTGCATTCAAAGATTTCAAGAAGGAGACAACTCAAGCATTCAAGAAGAGCTCCATCGATATTATGTTCACTCATTTAGGAGCTATTTCTTGTGCTTATTTCTGTATACTTGCTTTTATTTATTGTTGCTAGTTTCAAAGGTATTGAAACTAGTGTAAAAGGTTGTTGATGAGCCTAAGAGATAAAACCAACTTGGGTTGACTTATAAGCCTGGATTTAAAACAAGTTGCAAAGGTAGTTGGTGAGCTTAGGTGATAAAACTAATGAGGTTTGACCTGTGAGCCTTAGAAAATAAGTCAGCTATAATCTTGGATAGATTATAGTAAAAATTTCTAAGAGAAAGCTTGGGGAGTGGATGTTGGTGCTTGGAGTGCACCGAACCACTATACGTTTGTATGTTTGTGATTGTTTGCTTCTTTTTCACTGACTCTTTATTACTTGGAACTTAATCTTCTATGGCTGCATATCTCTTATAGCATAATCACTTTGCCATACTAACCCTTATAGTTCAGCACATAACTATTTAAATTTTTAAAATACCCAATTCACCTCTCCTCTTGGGCTACCTTGCTGGGCAACAAGTGGTATCAGAGCACGGTACTATGCTTATAGGTCCAATGATCTTAAGTTAAAGATCATGGTAGCCCGAATCGGTATTGGTATTGTAGAAGGACAAGCCTCAAACCATCCCCTACTATTTTATGGCACAAACTACACCTATTGGAAGAGACACATGCACATATTTATTCAAGCTATTGATTATAATATTTGGAGAACTATTGTTAAAGGTCCTCATTAGCCTACTGTCTTGGTTAATGGCATTCCCACCCCTAAATTAGAAGAAGATTGGGATGAGAATAATATTAAGCAAGCAGAGCTTAATGCTAAGGCCATGAATTTATTATTTTATGCTCTTAACCCAAGTAAATTTAAATGAATATCCAATTGTAATTCTACCAAAAAAATTTAGGATATACTTGAAGTTATCCATGAGGGTACACATCTAGTGAAGACAACTTAAGTGAACATGCTCATTCATACTTAGGAGATGTTTAGGATGGAACCAACTAAAATAATCAGTGAATTGTATACTAGATTTATAAATATTATTCATGGCATGGGAAGTTTAGGAAAAGTGATCTCTCATGATGAACTTGTTAACAAAATTTTTAGGTCTCTTCCAGCTTCTTAAGACCTAAAGTTACTGCCCTTGAGGAAGCCAAAGATGTCAATACTCTTCAATTGGGGTTACTCTTGGGATCATTGATGACCTATGAGCTATCATTAAAGCAGAAAATAGTAGACAATGAAAAGAAGAGAAAAGCTATTGCATTCAAGTCCACAACCAGGAAGAGTCAAGTGATGAATCTGATGAAAAGGATGAAGAAGATGAGATAGCTCTTATTTCAAGAAAATTCAAGAAATTCATGAGAAGAAAGAGGTTTATTTACAAGAAAAAATGACAAAAAGGTGATCATAGCAAGGAAAAAGAAAAATAAAAAGAAAGAGAGCAACCAATATGTTTTGAGTGTAAGAAACCCGGACACTACAAAATGGATTGCCCCTTACTCAAGAAGAGCAAAAAGAAATTTAGGAAAAAGGCCATAATGGCAACATGGAGCAAGAGCGGAAACTCAAGTTCCGATGAAGAACAGCAAGAAGTGGCCAACCTTTGCTTGATGGCCAATGAAGAAGTGGTAAGCCTTGAACCTAAAAATGAGTTTATATTTGATGAATTATGCGATGTTTTTGATGAATTAGTTATGGAATATCAAAAACTCAAATTGAAAAACAAAGATTTGAAAAAGGAAAACTTTGAGCTTTCAAAATCAACCAATAAATTTTTGATAGAAAATGAGAGTTTGATTCAAGAAAATAAAAACATGAATGAACAAATCATTGTCATGAAAAATGAAAAAGAAGATCTTGTGAAAGAAAAGGACTCTTTGAAAAAGGATAAAATTTTTGCTACAAATGAAAAACTTACTAAACAAAACACGAAGTTTTTACTAGAAAATAAGAAATACAAAGAAGAACTTGAAAAAGTGAAGCCATTCATTAAAATGTTCATCTACAATTCTGAAAAACTAAACATGCTTTTAAACAACCAAATAGTAGTCTTTAACAAAGCAGGCTTAGTTTCAAACCACAAAAGCAGCAAAAATATTTCAAAAATTTTTTGTATCTACCTTTTCTAGTATTAGTTGTTATGCTTGTGGTAAAATAGGACACAAATCTTATATATGTGACAAAAGAAAGTTAAATGCTATTAGAAAGATATGGGTTCCAAAATGAACCACTTCAACTAACCCAAAAGGATCAAAAATGACTTGGGTACCTAAAGTTTCCACTTGATTTATTTTGTAGATGTGTCTTGCAACCAAGGATAAAAGAAGAATGTGGTATCTTGATAGCGGTTGCTCAAGACACATGACTAGGGTGTAAGGTAGCTCACATCTCTAGAAGCTTTAAATGGTAGAAACATAACTTTTGGTGATAATAGAAAGGGAAAAATTATCGATATTGATAAAGTCCATATCATCCATTCTACTTATATTGATTATGTTTTGTTTGTTGATGGTTTAAAACATAATTTATTTTGTATAAGCTATTTTTATGACAAAGAATTTAAAGTAGTTTTTGAATCTTCTATGTGCATGGTATCTTGTCTAGATAATGATGGCATCAAGCTCATTGGTCATAGGCATGGGAACATTTACATGGTTGATCTGGATGATCTATCCATGCAAAATGGTCAATGTTTAGTGGCTAAGGAAGCCAAGACAAATGAAACTAGTTGGCTTTGGCATCGTAGGCTAGGGCATGCAAGTATGCATTTGAATTCAAAATTAAATTAAAAGAGTCTTATAAAAGATTTGCCAAAACTTACTTTTGAAAAAGATAAGATTTGTAGTGCATGTCAACTTGGAAAACAAATAAAATCTTCTTTCAAACCAAAAGGAGTAGTGTCTACAACTAGACCCTTAGAATTGCTTCACATGGACTTCTTTGGACCAACAAGAATAACTAGTTTAGGAGGTAAGAAGTATGGTCTAGTAATTGTAGATGACTTCTCATGTTTTACATGGATAATATTTTTAGCTCACAAAGATGAAACCTTTTTTGCATTCATTAAATTTTATAAGAAAGTTTCAAATGAAAAAGGTGTTTCAATTGTTTCTTTATGTAGTGATCATGGTACCGAATTTTGAAAATCATGATTTTAAAATATTTTGCAATGAAAATGGTATTAATCATATTTTTCTGCACCTAGGACACTTCAACAAAATGGGAGGGTAAAAAGAAAGAATAGGACTCTTGAAAAAATGGCATGCACAATGCTTTATGAAAATGATTTACCTAGATATTTTTGGACGAAATCCATAAATACTGCTTGCTATATTTGAATTATGTTTTAATCCATCTGATTTTAAAGAAATGCCTTACGAGCTTTGGAAAGGTAGAAAACTTACTATAAAATATTTTGTGTATTTGGATGCCATTGTTTCATTCTAAATAATGGTAAAGCTAATATCAGTAAATTTGATGCCAAGTCAGATGAGGGTATCTTCTTAGGATACTCTATTTCTAGCAAGGCATACAGGGTCTTCAATAGAAGAACTCTTCTTGTTGAAGAATCCATCAATGTAGTGTTTGATGAAACTAATGAAAAATCTTTTAGAAAAGAAGAAGAAACTTTTAATGATGAAAAATGTATTCAAAAGTTTGGAAGAATGATAATCAAAGCAGGAGCTTCCAAAGAAAAAGATGGTCATCAAGGAAATGAAGAACAAATACAAGAAGTTGGAGCATCAACACCAAGCCATTGCCTAAAGAATGGAGGTATGCCCATGGACACCCTAAAGAACTTATCATTGGTGATCTATCAAAAGGGGTAAGTATTCGTTCCTTAATAAGAAATGTTTGTGATTATCTAGTATTTGTATCTCAAATAAAACCTAAATCAATTGAAGAAGCTAAAAAAGATTCAAACTAGATAAATGCTATACAAGATGAATTAAATCAATTTAAAAGAAATAAAGTTTGGACTTTAGTTGAAAGACCTTCAAATGTTTCAATAATAGAAACAAAATGGGTTTTCAAAAATAAACTTGATGAAAATATCTTAGTAACTAGGAATAAAGCTAGATTAGTTATGAAAGATTATAATCAAGAAGAGGGTATTGATTTTGATGAAATATTTGCACCTTGTTGCTAGATTACAAGCAATTAGATTGTTACTTGCTTTTGCTTGTTTTATGGATTTCAAGTTATTTCAAATGGATATCGAAAGTACCTTTTTGAATAGTTTTATTGAAGAAGAAGTTTACGATGAATAGTCCCCTGATTTTGAAAATAATGAATTCCCTGATCATGTTTTTAAACTCCATAAAGCTTTATATGGTTTAAGACAAACTCCAAGAGCTTGGTATAATAGACTAAGCACTTTCTTACTTGAAAATAAATTTTTTAGAGGCAATGTTGACACTATATTATTTTTGAAAAAAATAATGATTTATTAGTAGTACAAATTTATGTTGATGATATCATTTTCGATGCTACTAATGAAATTCTTTGTTAAGAGTTTGCCAGCTTATGCAGGGTGAGTTCGAGATGAGCATGATGGGAGAATTAAACTTCTTCCTTGGACTCCAAATCAAGCAAACCAAAGAAGGGATCTTCATTAACCAAGCTAAGTACACAAAGAAAATCTTAACGAAGTTTGGGATGGAGAGCACCAAACCACTAGGTACTTCTATGATCTCTTCTTGTAAACTTTTCAAAGATGAATTAAGTAAAAATGTAGATCAAAAATTATATAGAAGCATCATTGGTTCATTATTATATTTAACTACAAGTAGGCTAGATATCATGTTTAGTATATGTATGTGTGCTAGATATCAATCCGCTCCTAAAGAGTCTCATATACTGGTTGTTAAACGAATACTTAGATATGTGTCTGGCAAAATTGTTATTGATCTATGGTACTCTAAAGACTCATCTATTGAATTGATTGTATATTCTGATGCTAACTTTGCTGGATGTAATCTAGATAGGAAAAATACAAGTGGAACCTGTCAATTTCTTGAAGTGAATTTGATTTCATGGTTTAGCAAGAAACAAAATTTAGTTGCTCTATCTACGGTGAAAGCTGAATATATAGTAGCTGCAAGTTGTTGTGCTCAAATTCTATGGATCAAACAACAACTCAAAGATTTTGGCATAAAATTAAATAAAACTCCCATAAGATGTGACAATACAAGTGCAATAAATCTAAATAAAAATCCTGTTCAACATTCAAGAAGCAAAATATTGAAATAAGACATCATTTCATAAGAGATCATGTGCAAAATGGTAATGTGATGCTTGATTTTATATGTACTGATAGATAACTTGCCAATATTTTCACAAAACTCCTTAGTAAAGATGGATTTTGCATGATTAGAAGAGAACTAGGTATCATTGATCCCTTTGTCTAAACCCTTCAAATTCTTGTTGAAATCCTCAAAATTGATTCAAATCCCTTCAAATATCACTTAGAATGAGCCCTAGACTCTTCTTGGATTTTCTTGGAATTTATTGAAATTTATTTGTTTCTTTGCGGTCAAGTGTTGACACTTGCAGATTGCCTAAGTGTCGACTCACCTGAAGTGTCGACACTTGAGCAATTTTGAAGTATTGACTCATGACCGTCGAGACTATACTCTTTAGGGCTTTTCGTAAGTCTCTTTTTCTTGTCATTTTCCCTTTCCTTAGCCTCGTGTGGTCCCCAAAAACCTTCCTAACTTCCGAGAATAGTGGAATCCTATGTATATCCTTTCATTTTTGGGTAATCTCTTCCTTTTCTTCAAGTTTTAATTTTTGGTTGGTCCGATTCGTTCGTTTCTTCAATTTTACTATATTTCGATCCACCATTTTCTTCTCCTCTCTCGTGTTTCTTCTTCCTTCGAACCGTTCTTTCTCCTTTAGTCTATTTTGGTCCAATTCTTGCTCATTCTTCTCGAATTCTCTCTCATTCCCACTGTCCTTCTCCTCTTCGGCTCAATTCCTCCTTTTTGGTCCACAGTTGGTCCAATCCTTTTTCTTTTCCTTCTTCCCTCTTCTGATTCACCCTCTCTTTTCTTGCTAGTCCTAGCATGGCTCTGAAAAAGTAAGTTGTTTTTTGCAAGAAGAGGACTACCCTAGAGCGTTGAGAGCCTAGTTCCAAAGAGAGGAGGTCCAATGATGTGGGACAGGTGGGAATAGGATCATTGGTGAGCCTAGAAGTCACCTAGATTAGGGTACCACTATTTGGATAACTAGGGCTTCACACCCCTCGATGTTCTGAAGAACAAAGGCAAACTAGGGTCTTAAACCTTAAAATGTTTCGAAGAACAAAGGCAAACTAGGGCCTCACACCCCTCAATTCTCAAAAGAGAAGGCATGGGGTCTCACACCCCTCGATGCCCGAAGGCGAAGGCAAGACGGGCCTCATGCCCACTCTTTTACGGAGGTGGAACGAAGAATCACTCTTCCCTAAAAACTCATCTTATTATTTCATACATGAAAGGGGGTCCTTTTATAGTTGACCCTAGCCCTTAGATTACATGGAATGAAAAGAAAGGAGTGAAAGTGTCAACACGCTACCTTGTGGGGAGGATTTGCATGAAAGGAGGTGCCATAAATTTTTCATAAAAGGATGGTCAACATAAGGAAATAAAATCTCATGAAAGAGAGAAGGAGAGTGGGCACCCAAATGCTGCTTGATTTACCTGATACTCCCTTCCATCTTCTTCTGGGCGGTCCATAATTTTCATACGGGATGTTGATCTGCTGCCTTTATGCTTGAATGGATATATGAAAATCCTGGGATGCCTAATAGGGTGGATGGTGCTTGCTGGGACTCCACGTGGTAGCTGATAGCTTTTAAGTCCCCATCGTTCCCGTGGAGTAGGGAGAACTCGACTCTGTCAAATTTGGCTTCAAGTCTACCATCTTCAACATGATATTATTTTCTTTGGACTCCAAAAACTTTGAGATTGGTTCGGCTCCAAAAATTGTGTGGCTTTGGAATCTGTGCAACTTTGAAATGAGTGCGGAGTTGAAGTCGGCAAGAGGGAGGGGATTTGCTTCCACAGACAGATGAAGGGAAACGGACGACTGACACGGAGGTTGTCACTGCCGGTGGAGGGCACAGGTAGCCGACGAGAAGCGGGGAGGAGATCTGGCAAGGCTGATCCGGTGGGGCAGGGCAGATCTGGGTTGTGTCAGACCGATGAGAAGAGGAGGCTTGGCAGAATAGAGGGGGGGAAAAACTCCAGGCGGGCTTCGCTGGTGATGACACTAGGGCATAGGCAGCGGCACAGATGGGAAGAAGGGATCCGGTGGGGCGTCAAGCATAATTGGGCATCACAGCTGATGGGGTTGGATGGATGGTTCGAATGGCTCGAGGGGCCTTGGCTCAGGGAGGCAGCAGAGGAAGGTTCGGTGGCTATGGGATCAATGACCTGACGGTGGAGGAAGGGGGCTGCGGGCGGAAGTGTCAGCCATGGTGGTGGCTTTGGAGGCATCGATTAGAGGAGTGGAGGGCGACGATGGTTCCGCTCGGGATGATCGGGTGTTCGCGATAACAAGGGGTTCCGGATGGCATGCTTGGTCGATTGAACGATGGGGTCGGTGTGGCCATGGAAGGACATAATCAGTGGATTTTTGGTCATCGATCTTGAAGCGGTGGTGCGAGCAGAGATGGGAGGGCTTGGATCAAAAAATGAGATGATGAGAATAACTCGAGGATAAATCGGGGATAAGCAGAGAATAACTGGAATAACAAGAATAAGATCGGACAAAAAGAAAAAAAAATATCCTAAACCGCTAGGCTCTGATACCAAAAAATGATGTGGGACATGTGGGAATAGGATCGTTGGTGAGCCTAGAAGTCACCTAGATTAGGGTACCACTTTTTGAATAACTAGGGCTTCACACCCTCGATGTTTCGAAGAATAATGGCAAACTAGGGTCGCACACCCTCAATGTTCGAAGAACAAAGGCAAACTAGGGCCTCACACCCCTCAATGCTCGAAAGTGAAGGCACAGGGTGTCACACCTCTCGATGCTTGAAGGAAAAGGCAAGATGGGCCTCACGCCCACTCCTTTACGGAGGCAGAATGAAGAATCACTCTTTCTTAAAAACTCATCTTCATTATTATTTTCATATATGAAAGGGGGTCTTTTTATAGTTGACCCTAGCCTTGGATTACAAGGAATAAAAAGCAAAGAGGGAAAGTGTCAACATTGGTGGGGGCACCAGGCTCAGAAAGAAGAAGCTTCAACTAATACCAAGTTCTTTATGGATTGAGACTAGGAACTCAAGTCTCATATGAGTCCTGTATGTTATTGAGTCCTATTTTATTTTCATTTGGGGTTTCAAAGTTCAATTAGAATTCAATCAAGAGTTCAATTAGAGTCAATTAGGCTTTGTACTGAGTCAAGTTCAAGAGCTACTTGAAATTAGGCTAGACCAGCTTTACTTGGAATGCCACATCTTCATGGACCACCGGTGCCAACTCATCACCAGAGGACGTCACATCACCTTTGCCATATCATCTCCAAGGGGTGCCATGGAGAAGGATGCGCCATGTCACCATGCCACCTTGCCACGCCACATCATTGCCACCTCACCTGCCACGGGCATCATTCAAATTTTAAATTACATGAAAGCTACAAGTGGTCGACCAAGGAGTGTTTTCAAATTCAAAGGAGGTCGACCAACTCCATCCACAAATCATGCAACCAGCTCTACCAAATCCTCCACATTCCATGTAACCCTCCACCAAATCCTCCACCAAATCCTCCATATTTCATGTAACCCCCCCTAATATTTCTCCATGATATGGGGAATTTCAAATGATTGAAAGGCCATAAAAGCCTCTTGTACGCCCATGGTAGAAAAGAAGCTTTTGGATGATGAAACAAGGGAGTTTTTCTATGAAGCAAGTGTTTTGTAGTGTGGTTGTGTTTCAATCTTGGCTCGTGATCTTCTACCTCCCAAGCCAACGACTTCTCCAAGGATCCCATCTTCCCTCAACGACCACTTGTTTTCTAATTCCTTCCTCCTACTTTGATTTGGTATTCCTTCAAATCAGCCTAGTCCTAATTCTTCATTGCGCAGGGTTCCTTCTACGATCCGAAGTTCAAGAAGGGGGTCATTGCCATCAGATCAAGTATGGTGAGAACTTGTTTCGATGGAAGAGTCATCTTTTCATCCAGGGCTTGTTTATTTGATTGCTTCAATGAATCTACACCAACAAGGAGTGCTCATCATGGTAACAATTCCCTTCTTATTCTTGAGTCTGGGTTATTGAAGACAATTTTCCTAGGTTTAGATTCCATAATGATTAGCCCTAATCTTCTCTAGAATTTAAATAACTACATCGCGGCGTAAGTTCCAAATTTCCGTGCTCCTTCCATAGCTTTACCTTAATACTTTGATCTAAAATTTAGTACCTGTTAATAGGCTTCATTGCTCTCATTTCTCAATTCATTATTTAGATTGCATTCTCATCTTCGTGCCGCATCAAATTGGTATCAGAGCATGGTTGCATTAGGGTAGAATAGTTTTCTTTAAATCCAAGAAAGATCTAAAATTCACGTCTCCTGAGCGGGTGTACTCCAGTACACTGTCACGACCCATGGGAATAATGAGCCCCTGGCCGGACATGAATTTTTTAGATTGAAGTTTGGGTAAGCCATTGCACTTGTTTGATTAGGTTTTGTTTTCTGAAAATTTACATCTGTTTACTGTAATCCGTCTGTAGCTTGATGGGGGACTAATATGCATGCAATTCTTTTTGTATGTTTTATATGTGGGGTTGAGTGATTAATTCTCGAATTTCAAATTAAAATAAGTTATAGGGAATTT
This sequence comes from Areca catechu, assembly GCA_021397845.1. Lineage (NCBI taxonomy): Eukaryota > Viridiplantae > Streptophyta > Magnoliopsida > Arecales > Arecaceae > Areca > Areca catechu. Next base: position 126,975,146 of record CM038052.1, on the reverse strand, counting down.
TATATGAATTTTAGAAGATCAGCATGCAGATTAGGACCTAGAAAAGTAGAAAAAGAAGGATTGTCGGGGTTGAGAAGCCTCGGTTAGGGCAAGTTCTCCTACAATAAAATTACTAGAGGTAGAGGGGGTGTACCTGACAACATCTGTGAAAATCTCAGCAAAGGGGTCTCTCATTTCTCGATGGATGCGGCCTAGAAAATCGAGCCAAAGACCCGTAGATACCCAGCTTTCTGCTTGGTGATCCGATTGAGGCTTGGCTAGAGTCGTTGGATTCGTAGGAACTCGGGGACCTGCAAACGACCTGTCAGGGGTTAGAAAACTCACAAAGGAACAAGAAAACAAAGGGAAAACAGCAAGGGAAGGCTTCTTTTGGAGTGGGCACCGGGAATCTGAGAGGCTTGTTGGCAGCAGGAAGATGATTGCAGCACTGGGAAGAAAAACTCTCACAAACCCCTTTATGCACACAGCAGGGTATCACACAACTCAATAGAAGAACTCAAGGTTTTAATTCATATCAAAATTTTCCCTTCATACAAGAGGCTAGGGTCCCTTAAATAGACCCTTAACCTTAGGCTCCAAGTAACGGCACATTAGTCTTTACATGAGAATCCTTTTCCCTCTCAAACCTTAGCTAGAAAATAAGGAAACATTAGGTAGAAAAATTCCTAAAAATTCTCTTGACTTGGCCAACACTCAAGGATGCCTAGGGGGGCATGTTGGGCTTCTAGGAGCAGCAAGAGGCCAGCCCAAAGGGGCCCGGGTGCATGGGTTTGGGCCTTTGGAAGCTGGGGTGGCCTGGTAGCCAGGTAGCAGGAATATTCCCTGGTATCTTGCTTCTTAGGGGCTTGGGCTTGATTTCTTTGGGCTAGGATGCAGATGGACCCATGGAATCATGGATGCCCTTATCTATGAATATACTTTGGCATCTGGAAGGAAATCTGGGCATCTGGAGTGCATCTGCAAGGAATCAGGGTTTCTGATTTTCCTCCGGGGTCTTCAAATCTTCAAGCTGGGTGGACTGGGCTAAACTTCCATGTATTCAATTTGGTTGGACTTGGTCTTTACTTGTATGATGTGGTCTTGAGTCTTCAGTATGCTTGGATAGGACTCAAAAAAATAAAATAGCTCAACATGAGCTGACTAGCATTAGACTGAACTAGCTCAACATGAGCTGACTAGTACAGAACTGAAATAACAACTCAAAATATTCAAATAACAACTAAAATGGACTCAGATGAGCTAAACCCTTATTACAGATGGACTCATAAATTATTGAACAGTTTACAGAGGGTTGAAAAGCCTCTGTCTTATTCTGGTGCCTTTGGTATCCCCACCAATTCTCTCGGGGTGGGAGGAACTCGACCTTGTCGAGTGAAGATCAGACTGGCTCACATATCTCTCGAGAAAGTTTGTGTTGAGGCATTGCAAGTCCTCTCAAGAAATCTACGAATCGTCCGACTCTGGCTGGCCTTGCCATCGGACCAGGAAGCATAGATAGTCACGACCCCGGGTCGTGATGGCTTGATCGTCCAGGATACGCTCGATCCGTTCTCCTCTCTCAGGCCAATTTGTTAGTGGATACTCTGGGTTAGGGTCACTCACAATGAAAAGGAATAGGTCCAAAGGCCTCACTAGGTATCGCTGTCGGTTCCCTATACTAAACCAGGTCTATAATATTGAAGGTAGAACTAATGCCCAAATCCGAAGGCAAGTCTAACTCCTAGGCATTTGATCCAACCTTCTCTATCACTTTAAAAGGTCCGGCTCTGCGAGCATGAAGCTTCTTTTAGGCCTATTCCTAACCAAGATAGAATCCACTGCATCAAATTCTTTGATCCATCTTCGGGAATTAGCTAGTTTGTTTAAAATTAGTGTAGGTGGTGAACATGCTGGGCACATGTAGACTCCCAACAAATGATTCAAAGGACTCAAACCTACACCTAATAGACTTGACTGTGCTCCTATAGAAGGAAATTTTATTGAACTCTTTGGATCTAAAACTAACAGATTATAGGTTCTCTAGGTTTGATCCTAGTTTGACATGCACATGAAATTTTATAATGAGCTCCTAGCAAATTCCAAAGGGTATGCCAGAAGTATAATGCGAACCTAACATGCGTAATGAATGCATGCAGTATGCTAATCTCAACTAAATGCAATCTAATGATCCTAGAAATGCTAGAGGTGTCTGAAAAGGGCAGAAATAGGAAGTGGGTTCAGAATTAGTTGGTAGGGTAGAGAAAAATGTTCAAGATTAGTTGGATAAAGTTCGATATAAGAAGGCATGTCAGGGACTAACCTAGACTAATGAGGCTAACCTTACGGGGTTGCGGTATATCTATGGGCAAGAAAAGGTCCATGCTATGGAAGGATGGGTCAACAATTTCTGGGAAGAGATCTTCAATAGGAATGGTAGGAAGGGATTCATCCTGAGGGCAAGGTTAAGTAAGCCAAATCCTCAATAAAGTCTTCTTGTTCATGGAATTTAGGAATAGGCTCTACAATTAGATCCTTTTCTAGTGTTTCCTCAGGTAAAATCTAGTATCAGAGTTCTCTTCTCTAATTGTTCTTCCACTATAGCTTTAGGTTGGATGTGGTCAAGGTCAGCTAATTCTAGGGCTACTAAAGGTGTCTCCTCTTCTCCTTCATACTCATCCACTAGGCTCGCATCAGCTTCATACACTTACGCATTAATGTAAGCCTTGTCAATCTCAAGAATGTTTGGAGAAGGTCGGCTAGAGAAAAATTGGCTAGGTCTAGGTTTCTGATTATGGACACTAATCCTAGTAGTTCAGGTTGCCTAAGGGGTAGTGGCTCACTACTGGGCTCATATTTTAGGGTACTAATCCTATGGGGTTCAAGTTGACTAAGGAAAACTTGACTAGTACTAGATTGATACCTAGGGGTTATGGGTTCTCTGGGCTCATAGGACACTGGTGCAGATCTATGGGTCATGGGATTAGAGGATCTGGGGCCATAGGATTTTGGGTCAGCTTCATGGTCAGGTTCTAAGGATGGATCATGGTATGGGGTCCTCCTAAGGTTGGGCTCCCTATATGGGTCAGGATATTGGGTTCTCCTAGGGTTGGACTCCCTATATGGTCAGAATATTGGGTTCTCCTAGGGTTGGGCTCTCTATATGGGTCAGAGTATTGGGTTCTCCTAGGATTGGACTCCCTATATGGGTCAGAGTATTGGGTTCTCCTAGGATTGGACTCCCTATATGGGTCAGAGTATTGGGTTTTCCTGGGTTCAGTATCATAATAAGGGTCGTGGTAAGGGGTTCTTCTAGGTTCAATATTATAGTATGGGTCAGGCTGAGGGGCTCTCCTTTGTTCAACCTCTTGGTATGGATCTGGGTTTGGGGTCCTCCTAGGTTGAGGATTGTAGTACGGGTCAGGATAATGGGCTCTCCAAGGTTCAACCTCATGGTATAGATCAGGGTTTGGGGTCCTCCTAGGTTGAGGGGACTCGGGATCTAGTTCAGACTGTGACCCATGGGTTCTATGTATGGTCCCTACATGGCCTTCTAACTGGTCAAACCTGTAAGATGGTCAATTTTATTGTTGTTTGGGTACCAGACTGAGTTAACTGGGCAGTCAACTAGGCCATGGATTGGGTTAGATGCTCAGTGAGTGCTTTTATTTGGGCTTGCAAATTTTCCATGGGTTCAGACATTTGTGAAGGAGGTGGGTGATATGAAACCCCTGATCTAGTGCTCATGCAAGACTTGATCAGACCGACTACAGCTGACTAGACCTAGAGTCTAAACTAGATTCTCAATCAGGGTGGCAAACTAGCCTATAGTAACCCTGTACTCAGCCAGGCAGGTGTAAGGGGAGTGTTAGGTCCCTGATTGCCAATCCTAGACACCAATCAGAGATTGGCCAGGTAGGCGGACCAGCACAAGCCCTTCGGGATTGAATCCCTAACCACCATTCTAGGCACTAAGCACAAGGCACACACAGGTTAACTTGACACAGTGATCTAACACTAGCCCGGACCCGACCAGTTGGTGTCCTTAGCCCACTAGGGCAAATTAAGTCTAGTTAATTTTAGGTTAAGGCTTGGGACCAAATGCAAGAGATGTGGTTTTGGGCTAAGGAGAGGTTATCAACTCCTCCCCCCATCTGATATAGCAAGAGTGCCCTTAAAAGTAAATTATGCAATGATGGCAGGCAGATGAGGATGCAAATTAGGGTTTAAATATTTTTGGTATTTTTGGAGAATATGTTTTTTTTTTTTTTGGTATTTTCTTAAATAGAAGAAAACTTTTAAATTATGGCCTAATATGCAGGAAATATACTAAAATTAAAAGATATGCAAAAATGCTAAATTAAACTTTTAAACTTCCAAACTTGTCTTGCTAAAAAAAAATAGAGCCAAAATTTACAGGCTATATTTTGGCTTGAAAAAAAACTCAAAGGCCATAATAAAATCTGAAAAAATTAAAAAATTACAGTTAATCATGATGAATCCAAAAAAATAAATCTCAAAATTTTGGAGTTTTTAACAGGGAGAAATAAGTTAAAAAACAAAGCATATACGGACTAAAAAATTACAAAAAACAAGCCCTAATCTAAGCTCTGATACCAAATGATGGGGGACTAATATGCATGCAATTCTTTTTGTATTTTTATATGTGGGGTTGAGTGATTAATTCCTGAATTTTAGATTAAAATAAGTTGTAGGGAATTTTATATGAATTTTAGAAGATCAGCATGCAGATTAGGACCTTGAAAAGTAGAAAAGAAGGATCGCCGGGGCTGAGAAGCCTCGGTTAGGGCAAGTTCTCTTACAATAAAACTACTGGAGGTAGAGGGGGTGTACTGACAACATCTGTGAAGATCTCAGCAAAGGGGTCTCTCATTCTTCGATGGATGCGGCCTGGAAAACTGAGCCAAAGACCCGCGGATACTCGGCTTTCTGCTTGGTGATCCGATTGAGGATTGGCTGGAGTCTTGGATTCTTAGAAACTTGGGGACCTACAAACGACCTGTTAGGGGTTAGAAAACTCACAAAGGAATAAGAAAACAAAGGGAAAACAGCAAGGGAATGCTTCTTTTGGAGTGGGCATCCAGGGATCTGAGAGGCTTATTGGCAGCAGGAAGATGATTGCAGCACTGGGAAGAAAAACTCTCACAAACCCCTTTATGCACACAGCAGGGTATCACACAACTCAATAGAAGAACTCAAGGTTTTAATTCATATCAAAAATCTTCCCTTCATACAAGAGGCTAGGGTCCCTTAATAGACCCTTAACCTTGGGCTCCAAGTAAGGGCACATTAGTCTTTACATGAGAATCCTTTTCCCTCTCAACCCTAGCTAGAAAATAAGGAAACATTAGGTAGAAAAATCTCTAAAAATCTCTTGACTTGGCCAACACTCCAAGGATGCCTAGGGGGGCGTGTTGGGCTTCTAGGAGCAGCAAGAGGCCAGCCACAAGGGGCCGGGTGCATGGGTTTGGGCCTTTGGAAGCTGGGGTGGCCTGGTAGCCAGGTAGCAGGAATATTCCCTGGTATCTTGCTTCTTAGGGGCTTGGGCTTGGTGCCTGGGCTTGATTTCTTTGGACTAGGATGCAGATGGACCTCTGGAATCATGGATGCCCTTATCTATGAATATACTTTAGCATCTTGAAGGAAATTTGGGCATCTGGAGGGCATCTGCAAGGAATCAGGGTTTCTGATTTTCCTCTCGGGGTCTTCAAATCTTCAAGCTGGGTTGGACTTGGGCTAAACTTCCATGTCTTCAATCTAGTTGAACTTGTTCTTTACTTGTATGATGTGGTCTTGAGTTTTCAGTATGCTTGGATAGGACTCAAAAAAATAAAATTAGCTCAACATGAGCTGACTAGCATTGGACTGAACTAGCTCAACATGAGCTGATTAGTACAGAACTGAAATAACAACTCAAAATACTCAAATAACAACTAAAATGGACTCAGATGAGCTAAACCCTTATTACAGATGGACTCATAAATTATTAAACAATTTACAGAGGGTTGAAAAGCCTCTGTCTTATTCTGGTGCCTTTGGTGTCCCCACCACAGCTCCAAAGGCAAGTCACTAATTTTTTGTTGAAATATTTTTTTCTTGTTCCTTTTTAGTCAGTTATCACATATTAATTTTATCATCAAAAAAAAATTATAAAAAAAATGAAAATTTCTGCAGTTCAACACTGTCATTAGGGTTATGTTTTGTCCTTTTTATTTATCTTCCTTTGTAGGATCTGCTTAGAGTAGTACAGATTTTAGTTTTAAAATTTCATTCATCTGCATTGAAAATATAAGTTAGGAATCCTCTGTGAATTTTTCAGAATTTTTAAATATTTTTTCATCATGTTTTCCACACCACTTTCAAACTGCAACACACTTCTGCAGCACCTTTGCATTTCATTCATCTCATGAGAAATCAAATTAAGGGCATCAATTTGACATAGGGTCAGGGTTTCATCACCTGTCCCTAGCCCAAAAATCACCAACCAGCATATCGATCCCAGCCCGTTAATTAAAATTGAGTAGAACGTTAATTACCCTAGTGGGTTAGGGACACGAACAAGTTTGGGTTAGAGTCAAGTTAACTGTGTCAGCTAATTGGTGTGTGCTTGCTGGCTTGGTGTCTAGGATTGGTGCATCAAGGCATGTGATTTGGTTCGCCTACCTGGCCAATCTCAAATTGGTGTCTAAGGTTGGCAATCAGGGACCTTCACTCCCCTCCACCTACCTGGCTAAGTCCCATAAGTACTACTGCTAGTTGGTTCACTTAATTAGCCCTCTAATTTGTGTTCTAGGTCTAGGAAACCTTAGCTCGAGCTTGAGTCTACTTGCATGCAAGAAAACTAGATCAGGAGCCTCGTATTCACCAGTCCAGACCCAGTCCAGTGTAGCCATGGACCCGAATCTTGAAACCATGCTGAAAGGCCTAAATGATCTAATGGCCCAATTGAACCAAATGCTAGCTAAACAATTTTCCTTAGACCAACCAACTCCTACTATCCCATTAGCTCATATGGATGATAGGAGTAAGAACCCTGAAGTACAAGTTGAGTTCATGAATACTCAAGACTTAGGATATCCTCAAACTGAAGGACTAGGGAAGGAAGAAGGCAAGTCTGAACCTAGTAAATATGTGTATGAGACTGACATCAGTTTAATAGATGAATATGAAGGGGAAGACTATGAAGAGAACAACTTTAGTACCTTACTTGAGGAAACCTTTGGAAAAGAAAAGATTATTGAGCCTAGTCCTGAAACATCAGAACAACCAAACTTTAGTGAGGACTTGGTTCCTGTAAGACAATGCCCTCAGGAAGAACCCAATACTTTAGCTTCGACACAAGAACTCCTTCAGTTACCTGAGAAGAACCCAATCATTATTTTAGAAGACTTTGCCGATGACCTTCAACTACCTAGAATCATCCCGGCCGTAGATCAATATTCAAATCTTAAGGTCATCATGAGTAACCAAGGTCTGTTTCAAGATTCCCTAAATTACCCCAAGACTCGGATTCCTATTTCCTGCCTTTCCTTAAGTCTTATCCTAATTTTAGAGCCATTAAGTTTCATTTTGATGAGATTACTAGGTTGCATGAGCCTTTAAAGCCTATTCCTTTTGCTACCTACTTTTGGAAAACCTTATGGCATTTGCTAGGAACCCATGGTAAATTCTCATGTGCATACCAGACCAGGGTCAAACCTAGAGAGTCATTAATCTGTTAGGTTTAGGCCCTAGAGAGTCCAATAAAATTCCTCTCAATAAGGATGCCTAGTTCAGTCTGCATTTCGTAAGTGCTTGTGTATGTTTCTAAGTCTGCTGAGTCCTATGCATAGCATGTTGAGGATTTGCATCATGAAATAAATTTGAGCAATGAATCCTATAAACATAGGACTAATTCAAGAAAGAAAGTCAAGGAATTCTATGAGAGAGATCATGTTCCCATCCGGGACTTTCAAGAAACTACATACCCGTGGTGCAGGCCCCTTTAAAGTCCTAAAGAAGATTAGATCTAATGCTTACATATTGGAATTACCTTCAGACCTAGGTATCAACCCGACCTTCAATGTCTCAGACTTGATAGAATATAAGGAACCCATGATGATACCTAGTGAGCCTTTTGGCCTGACCATATTTTTGAGAGTGAACCATTACCCGAGTATCCATAAACAACCATTCCTCAAAAATGAGAGAAAACTGAACAAACCCTGGATAATAAGATTGTCACTATCAGAAACAAGGATTACTATCGATATTTGGTCCGTTGGCAAGGGAGACCAAAATATGACAACTCCTGAATCACTAGAGAGGACCTGCAATGGCTATATCCGGCTTATTTAAACAATATCAAAGCCAGGCTGAACCATACTCGACAGGGTCGAGTTCCTCCCACCCGGAAAGAATTGGTGGGGGCACCAGGCTCAGAAAGAAGAAGCTTCAACTAATACCAAGTTCTTTATGGATTGAGACTAGGAACTCAAGTCTCGTATGAGTCCTGTATGTTTATTAAGTCATGTTTTATTTTCTTTTGGGGTTTTAAAGTTCAATTAGAATTCAATCAAGAGTTCAATTAGAGTCAATTAGGCTTTGTACTGAGTCAAGTTCAAGAGCTACTTGAAATTAGGCCAGACCAGCTTTACTTGGAATGCCACATCTACATGGACCACCGGTGCCAACTCATCACCAGAGGATGTCACATCACCTTTGCCATGTCATCTTCAAGGGGCGCCATGGAGAAGGATGCGCCATGTCACCATGCCACCTTGCCACACCTCATCATTGCCACCTCACCTGCCACGTGGCATCATTCAAATTTTAAATTACATGAAAGCTACAAGTGGTCGACCAAGGAGTGTTTTCAAATTCAAAGGAGGTCGGCCAACTCCATCCACAAATCATGCAACCAGCTCTACCAAATCCTCCACATTCCATGTAACCCTCCACCAAATCCTCCACCAGATCCTCCACATTTCATGCAACACCCCCTAATATTTCTCCATGATATGGGGAATTTCAAATTGATTGAAAGGCCATTAAAAGCCTCTTGTACGCCCATGGTAGAAAAGAAGCTTTTGGATGATGAAACAAGAAGGAGTAGTTTTTTCTATGAAGCAAGTGTTTTGTAGTGTGGTTGTGTTTCAATCTTGGCGTGTGATCTTCTACCTCCCAAGCCAATGACTTCTCCAAGGATCCCATCTTCCCTCAACGACCACTTGTTTTCTTAATTCCTTCCTCCTACTTTGATTTGGTATTCCTTCAAATCAGCCTAGTCCTAATTCCTTCATTGCACAGGGTTCCTTCTACGATCCAGAGTTCAAGAAGGGGGTCATTGCCATCAGATCAAGTATGGTGAGAACTTGTTTCGATGGAAGAGTCATCTTTTCATCCAGGGCTTGTTTATTTGATTGCTTCAACGAATCTACACCAACAAGGAGTGCTCATCATGGTAACAATTCCCTTCTAATATTCTTTAGTCTGGGTTATTGAAGACAGTTTTCCTAGGTTTAGATTCCATAATCATTAGCCCTAATCTTCTCTAGGATTTAAATAACTACATCGCGGCGTAAGTTCCAAATTTCTGTGCTCCTTCCATAGCTTTACCTTAATACTTTGATATGAAATTTAGTACCTGTTAATAGGCTTCATTGCTCTCATTTCTCAATTCATCATTTAGATTGCATTCTCATCTTCGTGCTGCATCAAACATGCTGCCTTGTGGGGAGGATTTGCATGAAAGGAGGCGCCGTAAATATTCCATAAAAGGATGGTCAACATAAGGAAATAAAATCTCATGAAAGAGGGAAGGAAAGTGGGCACCCAAATGGTGCTTGATTTGCCTGATACTCCCTTCCATCTTCTTTTGGGCAGTCCTTAATTTCTATATGGGATGTTGATTTGCTGCCTTTTATGCTTGAATGGATATATGAAAATCCTGGGATGCCTAATAGGGAGGATGGCGCTTACTGGGACTCCACGTGGCAGCTGATAGCTTTCAAGTCCCCATCATCCATGGCTTGTCAGGACCCTAAGAGTTCCTTTGATACTTGTCGAATTCACCAAAATTAATTACGTTCACTAATTCTTATAATATTTCTTGTAATATTAGTGAGTCTAGGTTGAACCCTAGAGACTGAATGTGATAATCAAATTATGTAACTAAACAGGGAGTTTTGAATAATTATGAAAATAACTAACTAATTATGCAAATAAGGAAAAACTCTAATTAATTTAGATTTGTTTCAATTTTAATTTAAGTTTGATTCAAGGGGTTTTGCACTAGTTAGAAGATTGATCATCGGTTTATAAGCATAATATTCTTTCTCTGAATACTTAGCCGATGACTTACCTAGGAGCTAGATAAATCTGATCATCCCTATATTCATTAATTCAAGTCAAGCGCCTAAATTAAATTCTTACCAATGAACCAATTGGTATTAAGCAATCCTCATGCATTCATTGATAGCATTACATACTAGGATGAAGCTAAGGATGAACAACAATTTGACAAGCATAAATTGTTTAATTCACTATGTTTCTTTTTTAGATAAAGATGGAAACTGGGATCATAATCATTTTGCCTAAGTACTACTTTAACTAAGTTGCATAACAGTTATGGATAAAGAACTTAGTTTAGCCTTCAATCATGTAGACAATCAATTAATAGGCCTCTTAATAAATTAAACTACACAATAAATCAATAATAAAAATTAGGAAATACAGATATCTAGCAAAAAATAATATTAAATTAATATCAAAATCTCACAACCATGCTAATATAGCTAGCTGTCCCTTGAATCGAAATAAAAAAAAATTACTCAATCATGAAAAATAAAAATAATATAAAATTAATTTGATTTCCTTCCCTTTTCATGCTGCAAAGATTTCTCTGCTAAAAAAAAATTCCACTGCTACTCTGCACTGAACTCCCTCTCTGCAGCAACAAAATAAATAATTCTCTATTCTATTCTTCTCCTCCCTCTCTCGATGTTGGGCTATGGGTCTTTATTTATAAGAGAGTCGGATGACCCGCTGGGAAACCAGCGTTGGTCTTCTCCCGGTGTTCTATCTCCGTTCACGTAATCAACACAACCACTCGAACTTCTTCCATTCTCCGTCTTCGTTCCCGTGACCAACACAACCACGACATTCGGTGTTATCCCTCGTCCACGCAGAGTCCTTATGGGGTTATCCACGCAGAGTCTGGCTTCTCTCGTTCCTATGCTCCTTCAGACATCAAAGCTCCAGATGGGAAGATGACTGGAAGATAAGAATGGTGACTCATTGGCAGCAGTAGGGAGAAGATGACCCGGTGTAGAGCTGGACGGTCATGGATGGAGGACGGGCAAAGAAAATGGGATGAAAACCATGTCCACGGTGTAGGAAACCATGGGAGCGGCATGGCACATTAAGGAAGATGAATGGCCATGGAACATGGTGGAATGGAATTTTCCGGCCTTTCATGTCTTCTCCGGCCAGCGAGGAGGGTCCCGGCGATGAGGAGAGCGGCTCCAGCATGTTTCCTAGCAAATTTGTTGCTTGGGGCGGCCTGTGGTCCATGGATCTGCTCCATGGACCAGCAACAATGGAGGTTATGGACCAATCTACCGTTTCGTGAACCAATTGGCTTTAAATCCCATGCTTTAAAAATCATGCTAATTCATGATAACTTACTAATTCTTTCAAAAATCATTTCCTGGCATAATTGAAGTCCAAATATACACCGTTCATGCTGTTAGATTCCAAAAATCATTCTCTACAACTTCATTGAAGACCATTTCTTTCAATTTTGACTTTATGATTTTTAAAAATATGCGAGAAGTAAAGGGATGAATTAAACAATTCCGAAAATTAATCCTCAAACATAAACTTATGCATTAATCATCACCATGAGGAAATAAATATATATAAATTAGACTAAATATAAGAAGAATAAAATGTATAATTATGTCCCTATCAAATTTCCCGACACTTAACTTTTGCACGTCCTTGGGCAACTAGTTGTACAATTTACTAAATATACTAAAATAACTCACAACTCACTAATTTCTCCGAATAATACCACACAGATATTATATGCCATAAATGTTAAACAGAATCAAGAATTCAAATACCATAACACAATATGAATTAAATATACTTAACAAATTTAAACTGAAAGAAACAAGAAATCTTTATTCAAAAAGTAATTAATAAGTTTGGTAAACACTCATAGGTCACTCTCAATTCACTCAAGTGTTTGAAGGATAAAAGAAAAATTTTACTCAAAATTCAATTCAAACCAAATCACTACCATAGGCTTGCTTGCTCATCCAATCTCCATCACTTGTATCACTTGTCACACATAGATCTAATGGTCTTTAATCAGGGTTGTAATGGAGCTTAGGTTCAGGGTAGGAATAAAAATGGATACTAAGGTTAAAACCCAAGAAACTAATAGAGCATTAAGACATAAATTGAGTAAATCAAGACATTAAATGCTCCAATACTCAACCCTTCTAGTTTCTTCTTCTCATTTGCTGGATACACTAAAAATGTTTCATGATGAAGAAGCATATGTCTATATACACTGTGCACAATTGATAAGACATGTGGATTTCTTGAACTGAACTTGCTGTCGGAGGTCTTAGTGATACATTGATCTCCGCATACATTTGTGATCTTCCGCATTATCTCACCAATCATAACTTTCTATTTTTCTTCTTTTTTTTTTCTTTGTTTTCTTTTTTTTTTCTTTTTTCTTTCTTTCTTTTTTTTAGCAAAAAAAAAAGATATTGAAACATGGCAAGAACATCTTACTCCCATTACATTCCATTTGCTTAAAAGAGAGGTATAGCAATCAACAGTAGCTCCCCCACACCTATTCAATACACATCCTTGTCTCAAAACCCATCAAACAAATCTCAATGCTCTACTAGCTCTTGAGGTAGGTAAAATATAAGGATAATAAATTGGCTCAAGGCTCATAAATATGGACTTCAATCAACAAAAGAGGTTAAAAGCTCAAAGTGGGTTTTCTAAAGTTAATTGATTCAAGGTTGGCCATTTAAGCTAAGTGGTGTAAAATCCTATAAGCCATTGTCATTTCTATGTGTACATGTGAATTTAGTAACCTTGACTAGCATTTACAAGCAAGTTCTAGAGTAACCTAGTATGAATGAACCCCTCATAACAGAAGCATGTATATGTATAGGTCCAAAAGCTCATCCAAACATGTTTTTGGACTACCAAAACAAGTTAATACATTTCAAAATCAAGCTCAAGTCAACTTTTAGCCTAAATATGCAAGTTATTTATTCAATCATATTATGATACTCTTATCTTAATTTAGTCTAAGTTTATAGCACATAAATCCATAGATATCATTGGGAAAATATCTTAAAAACACTCAAATATTTTTTTTCTTTTTTTTATTATTTTTTTATCCAACTCTTAATGCAAAGCCTAAATGCAAAAAAAGACAAAATAGATTTAATGCCTAAAAATATAAATAGAGAAAGGATAAAGAATGCAAATCTGATCATGGCCAGTCGGCCTCCCTTGGGTTGCCTCCCAAGCAGTGCATTTGTTTAATGTCGTTAGCTCGACATTGCAGTTCTCCTCAATCTGAATAAACTGAATCCTTCAGTTGCACTTCATTTATCGTATGCTCCTTAAAACCTTCATAAAATGGTTTGAGTCTATGTCTATTCACCTTGAACACTTTGTTAGTCTCGAAACTCTATACTTCAAGTTGAATCATTGTAGACACATTTTCCGCCACACTGATTTTCTTATTACCTTTTGGCTTCCTTTTTATAGTACATAACTCTTTTAGAATTTTTGTATATCTTGGAACTTGCTTGATTGCATCTAATAAAGGAATATTTACTTCTACCTTCCAAAAAGTCTCAAGGATTTTCCTTTCTTCATCTTCCTTCTTAAATTTGGATAACCTGCTAGGAAAAGGAAGAGGAACAGAATTAGTAGAATTATGTACAACAGCTTGAGATATTTCCTTGAAAAAATTTTCAACATTGAATTTGGTCTCATTCTCCACTTGATCTTTCTTAGCCACTTCTAAAGGTTTCTGAATGGAAGCTTCAATTTCTTTTCCACTTTATAGTGTAATAGCACTCGCATTCTCACGTGGGTTTATGATCGTTTAAGAGGGCAATTTTCCAGAGTCTTTAGCCTCAAGCTTGCTCACTGATGTTGCTAGCTGACTAATTTGCTTCTCCAAGTTTTGAATGTTGTTTCTTGTTTCATGTTGAAATTGTTGTGTATTGGTTGCCAGCTCTTAACAATCTCATCAAGTGACATATTTGGACTTTGTTTTACTTGATGCCTAGCTTGAAATGGAGGTTGGTATCGATTTTGAGTAGCTTGATTTCCATAGCTCAAATTAGGGTGATCTCTCCATCCAGGGTTGTATAAGTTGGAATATGGATCATATCTATGTTGAGGTTGCCCTGGAAAGCTACCTATGACATTTGCTTGCTGGACTGGTTCTCCCTCTTGCAAAGTTGGACACATATCCATAGCATGACCCGTGACTGAGCAAATACCACATACCTGGACTTGTTGCTTATTTCTTAAAACAAATTGATGCATAAGAGAAGTTTAGTTCTTCTACTCTTTGTTCAAGGGAAGATGTACTTACCTCATTCGCTCTCTTAAGTATATGATATTTCTTATCCCAAATTGTTGAGAATTTGCTGCCATGTTTGAAATCAAATTCTCCGCAGCATCCGGCGTTAGATTTACCAAGGCACCTCCACTAGCAGCATCAATCATACTCCTGTCCATTGGTATCAAACCTTCATAAAAATATTGAATCAATAGTTGATCACTAATCTGATGATGAGGGCTGCTAGCACATAATCTCTTAAATCGCTCCCAATATTCATACAACATTTCTCCATTATTCTGCCGAATACCACATATCTCTTTCCTTATGTTGGTAGCTCTAGATGCAGGAGAATATTTCTCCAAAAATAACCACTTCATTTCATTCCATGAATCAATAGAACCAGATGGAAGGTAGTACAACCAAGCTTTAGCCAAGTCTTCTAAAGAAAATGGAAAAGCTCTTAGTTTGATTTGTTCTTCCAAAATTTCTTGCGGTTTCATGCTTGAACACACCACATGAAACTCTTTCAAGTGCTTGTGTGGGTCCTCTCCTGCAAGACCATGAAAAATAGGTAATAAATGAACTAGTCCTGATTTCAATTCAAATGCAACATCTAAAGTAGGGTACTCAATGCACAAAGGTTGTTGATTAAATCAGGGGCAACCAACTCCTTTAAGTTCTATATTTTGCAACCATGACTTCCTCGATTTCTGAACCACTGTCAGAATCTAATTCAAGAGCTATGCTGATGCCCGACGAAGACACAAGTGCTCTCCTAGATGTTGAAGTTTGCTCTGTCGAAGTTTGCCTAGCTTCTCTTCTTAATCTATGCAAAGTTCTTTCAATTTTTGGATCAAATTTTAATTCACCTGAATGAGAGGTTCGAGTTATAAACCATAAACCAGCAGGAATTACCAACAAAGTGCTTAATCAAGATATGCAAACCACAAATAATTTGATTAAAAAAAATTCAGTCCCCAGCAATGGTGCCAAATTTTTGATGGTTGTCGAAATCACCAAATTAATTACTGTTCACTAATTCTTATAATATTTCTTGTAATATTAGTAAGTCCAGGTCGAACCCTAGAGACTGAATGTGATAATCAAATTATGTAACTAAACGGGGGTTTTGAATAATTATGAAAATAACTAACTAATTACACAAATAAGGAAAAACTCTAATTAAATTTAGATTTGTTTCACTTTCAATTATGTTTGATTCAAGGGGTTTTGAGCTAGTTAGCAGATTGATCATTGGTTGATAAACATAATATTATTTCTCTGAATACTTAGCCGATGACTTACCTAGGAGCTAGATAAATCTGATCATCCCTATATTCATTAATTCAAGTCAAGCGCCTAAATTAAATTCTTACCAACGAACCAATTGGTATTAAGCAATCCTCATGCATTCATTGATAGCATTACATACTAGGATGAAGCTAAGGATGAACAACAATTTGATAAGCATAAATTGTTTAATTCACTCTATGTTTCTTTTTTTAAATAAAGATGAAAACTGGGATCATAATCATTTTGCCTAAGTACTACTTTAACTAAGTTGCATAATAATTACGGATTACAAACTTAGTTAGCATTCAATCATGCAGACAATCAATTAATAGGCCACTTAATAAATTAAACTACACAATAAATCAACAATAAAAATTTGGAAACACAGATATCCAGCAAAAGAATATATTAAATTAATATCAAAATCTCATAACCATGCTACATAGCTAGCTAGCTATCCCTTGAATCGAAACAAAAAAATTACTCAATCATGAGAAGAAAAATAATATAAAATTAATTTGATTTCCTTCCTTTTTCATGCTGCAAAGATTTCTCTGCTAAAAAAACTCCACTGCTGCTCTACACCGAACTCCCACTCTGTAGCAACAAAATAAATATTTCTCTGTTCTGTTCTTCTCCTCCCTCTCTCGATGTTGGGCTACGGGTCTTTTTTATAAGAGAGTCGGACGTGTGACCCACTGGGAAACCAGCGTTGGTCTTCTCTCGGTGTTCTATCTTCACATAACCAACACAACCACTCAAACTTCTTTCATTCTCTGTCTTCGTTCCCGTGACCAATATAACCATGGCATTCAGTGTTATCCCTCGTTCATTCGATGTTGTCCATGCAGAGTCCTGATGGGGTTATCCATGCAGAGTCTTGATGGGGTTATCCATGCAGAGTCCAGCTTCTCTCGTTCCTCTACTCCTTCGGACATCAAAGTTCCAGATTGGAAGATGACTGGAAGATAAGAACAGCGACTTATTGGCAGCAGTTGGGAGAAGAAGACCTGGTGTAGAGCTGGGCGGTCATGGATGGAGGACGGGCGGAGAAAATGGAAAGAAAATCATGCCCACGGTATAGGAAACCATGGGAGTGGCAGAGCACATTAAAGAAGATGAATGGCCATGGAACACGGTGAAATGGAATTTTCTAGCCTTTCATGGCTTCTCCGGCCGATGAGGACGGTCCTGGCGATGAGGAGAGCGGCTCCGACATGTTTCCCGATGAATTTGTTGCTTGGGGTGGCCTATGGTCGATGGATCTATTCCGTGGACCAGCAGCAATGGTGGTTATTGATGGGGGACTAATATGCATGCAATTTTTTTTGTATGTTTTATATGTGGGGTTGAGTAATTAATTCCCAAATTTCAGATTAAAATAAGTTATAGGGAATTTTATATGAATTTTAGAAGATCAACATGCAGATTAGGACCTAGAAAAGTAGAAAAGAAGGATCGCCGAGGCTGAGAAGCCTCGGTTAGGGCAAGTTCTCCTACAATAAAACTACTGGAGGTAGAGGGGGTGTACCTGACAATGTCTGTGAAGATCGCAGCAAAAGGGTCTCTCGTTCCTCGATGGATGCGGCCTGGAAAACCGAGCCAAAGACCCGCGGATACCCGGCTTTCTGCTCGGTGATCCGATTGAGGCTTGGCTGGAGTCGTTGGATTCGTAGGAACTCGGGGACTCGTAAACGACCTGTCAGGGGTTGGAAAACTCACAAAGGAACAAGAAAACAAAAGAAAAATAGCAAGGGAAGGCTTCTTTTGGAGTGGGCGTCCAGGGATCTGAGATGCTTGTTGGCAGCAGGAAGATGATTGCAGCACTTGGGAAGAAAAACTCTCGCAAACCTCTTTATGCACACAGCAGGGTATCACACAACTCAATAGAAGAACTCAAGGTTTTCATTCATCAATAATTAGGTTTCATACAAGAGGCTAGGGTCCCTTAAATAGACCCTTAACCTTGGGCTCCAAGTAAGGGCACTTTAGACTTTACATAGGACTCCTTTTCCCTTTCAAACTCTAATTGGAATACAAGGTAATAGGTAGAAAACTTTAACTCAAAATACTCCCCTCTTGTCCTTCTCTTGGTCGGCCAAGGTGGTGACCATAAGTAGCCGACCAAGAGGGGAGGTGACCCTAGGGAGGGGCGCCCTAAATTCTACCTGGGCCCGGGCTGGCCCAAATTCCTTCCGGCTGGTCCAGGGTTTTGAATTTGTTCCTGATTTTGTCTTCTCTTCCTGGACTCTTCAAGTCTTCAAGCTGGGTTGGACTTGGGCTTAACTTTTATGTCTTCAATTAGGTTGAACTTGGTCTTCACTTGTATGATGTGGTCTTGAGTCTTCAATCTGATTGGAAAGGACACAAAAATTGAAATTAGCTCAACATGAGCTGGCTAGCATTGGACTGAACTAGCTCAATAAGAGCTGGACTAATTACAAGACTCAAATGTAGCTGGACTAAGCTTTATTACAGGGACTCAAATATTAACTAAGTGATCCATAGAGGGTTGAGAAGCCTCTGCCTTATTCTGGTGTCCGCACCAATTCTCCCGGGGTGGGAGGAACTCGACCCTGTCGAGTGAAGATCAGACTGGCTCACATATCTCTCGAGAAGGTCTAGGTTGAGGTATTGCAAGTCCTCTCGAGAAATCTATGAATCGTCTGACTCTGGCTGGCCTTGCCATCGGACCAGGAAGCATTGATAGTCACGGCCCCGGGTCGTGATGGCTTGATCGTCCAGGATACGCTCGATCCGTTCTCCTCTCCCAGGCCAATTTGTTAGTGGACACTCTGGGTTAGGATCACTCACAATGAAATGGAATAGGTCCAAAGGCCTCACTAGGTATCGCTGCTGGTTCCCTAAACTCAACCAGGTCAGTAATATTAAAGGTAGAACTAATGCCCAAATCCAAAGGCAAGTCTAACACCTAGGCATTTGATCCAACCTTCTCTATCACTTTAAAAGGTCCGGCTCTGCGAGCATGAAGCTTCTTTTAGGCCTAAGCCTAACCAAGATAGAATCCACTACATCAAATTCTTTGATCCATCTTCGGGAATTAGCCAGTTTGTTTAAAATTAGTGTAGGTGGTGAACATGCTGGGCACATGCAGACTCCTAACAAATGATTCAAAGGACTCATACTAACACCTAATAGACTCGACTTTGCATTCCTATTGAAGGAAATTTATTAGACTTTTATGGGCCTAAACCTAAGAGACTATGACTCTCTAGGTCTGACCCTAGTGTCGTATGCACAAGAGTATTTACAATGGACTCCAAGCAAATGCCAAAGGGTATGCCAGAAGTATAATGCAAACCTAACATGCGTAACAAATGCATGCAGTACGCTAATCTCAACTAAATGTAATCTAATAATCCTAGAAATGCTGGAGGTGTCAGGAAAGGGCAGAAAATAGGAAGTGGGTTTAGAATTAGTTTGGTAAGGTAGAGAAAAAGTTCATGGTTAGTTGGATAAAGTAGGATAAAAGACGGGGTGTCAGGAACTAATCCTATACTAATGAGGTTAACCTTACGAGATTGTGGAATATCTATGGGAAAGAAAAGGTCCATGCTATGGAAGGATTGGTCAACAATTTCTGGGAAGAGATCTTCAATAGGAATGGCAGGAAGGGATTCATCCTGAGGGCAATGGGTTAAGTAAGCCAAATCCTGAATAAAAGTCTTCTTGTTCATGGAGTTTAGGGATAGGCTCTACAATTAGATTCATTTCTAGTGTTTCCTCTGGTAAAATCCTAGTATCAGAGCTCTCTTCCTCTAATTGTTCTTCCACTATAGCTTTAGGTTGGATGTGGTCAAGGCCAACTAGCTCTGGGTTGGTTTCTACCTGGGTATCTACTGGGTTAGCTAATTCTAGGCCTACTAAAGGTGTCTCCTCTTCTCCTTCATACTCATCCTAGGCTCGCATCAGCTTCATACACTTCCGCATTAATGTAACCCTTGTCAATCTCAGGAATGGTTGGAGAAGGTCGGCTAGGAGAAATTGGCTAGGTCCTGGTATCTGATTATGGACACTAATCCTAGTAGGTTCAGGTTGCCTAAGGGATAGTGGCTCACTACTGGGCTCATATTTAGGGGTGCTAATCCTATGGGGTTCAAGTTGACTAAGGGAAACCTGACTTGTACTAGATTGATACTTAGGAGTTATGGGTTCTCTGGACTCATAGGACAAGGGTGCAGATCTATGGGTCATGGGATTATAAGATCTGGGGTCATAGGATTTTGGGTCAGCTCTATGGTCAGGTTCTAAGGATGGATCATGGTATGGAGTCCTCCTAAGGTTGGGCTCTCTATATGGGTCAGGATATTGGGTCCTCCTAGGGTTGGACTCCCTATATGGGTCAGAATACTGGGTTCTCCTAGGGTTGGACTCCCTATATGGGTCAGAATATGGGTTATCCTAGGGTTGGACTCCCTATATGGGTCAGAATATTGGGGTTGGGTCTACTAGGCTCATAGGGTGTGGGTGCATAGGATCTATAATCATGGGATCTAGAGTCATAGGATCTAGGTTCATAGGTTATGGATTCATAGGTTCTAGGTTCATAGGATTTGGAGTCATAAGATCTATAGGTTGTGGGTATACTAGGCTTGTAGGGAGAGGATAAATAGGATCTATCTTCCTGGTCTATAAATCCTGATTGGGTCTTCTAGGACTAACCTTAGGGATTGGGTCATGACGATGGGCTCTCCTAGGTTCAGCCTCAAGGTATGGATCAGGGTTTGGGGTCCTCCTGGGCTCAGGATTTTAGTATGGGTCAGGTTGAGGGGCTCTCCAAGGTTCGACCTCTTGGTATGGGTCAGGGTCTGGGGTCCTCCTAGGCTGAGGGGAATTAGGATCTGGCTCAGACTGTGACCCATGGGTTTTTCCTAGGATCCCTACCCGGACTTCTAACTGATCAAACCTGCTGGAAAGATGGTCAATTCTATCATTGGTTTGAATACCAGACTGAGTTAACTGGGTCATCGGGGTAGTCATCTGGGTAGTTATCTAGGTAGCCATCTGGGCCATTTGATCAGATAGGGCTTTTATTTAGGCTTGTAAATTTTCCATGGGTTCAAACATTTGTGAAGGAGGTGGGCGATTGAAACTCCTGATCTAGTGCTCATGCAAGACTCGATCAGACCGACTATAGCTGACTAGACCTAGAGTCCAAACTAGATGCTCAATCAGGGTGGCAAACTAGCCTATAGTAACCCTGTACTCAGCCAGGCAAGTGTAAGGGGAGTGTTAGGTCCCTGATTGCCAATCCTAGACACCAATCAGAGATTGGCCAGGTAGGCGGACCAGCACACAAGCCCTTCAGGATTGAATCCCTAAACCACCATTCTAGACACCAAGCATAAGGCACACACAGGTTAGCTTGACACAATGATCTGACACGTAGCCCGGACCTGACCAGTTGGTGTCCCTAGCCCACTAAGGCAAATTAAGTCTAGTTAATTTTAGGTTAAGGCTGGGACCGAATGCAAGGGATGTGGTTTTGGGCTAAGGAGAGGTGATCAAATCCTCCCCCCATCTGATATAGCAAGAGTGCCCTTAAAAGTAAATTATGCAATGATGACAGGCAGATGAGGATGCAAATTAGGGTTTAGATGTTTTTGGTATTTTTGGAGAATATGTAATTTTTTTTTTTGGTATTTTTTTTAAATAGAAGAAAACTTGCAAATCATGGCCTAATATGCAAGAAATATACTAAAATTAAAAGATATGCAAAAGATGCTAACAAAACCCTAAAACTTCCAAACTTGTCTTGCTGAAAAAATAAAGCTGAAAATTTACAGGCTGTATTTCGGCTTGCAGAAAATTCACAGGCTATAATAAAATTTGCAGAAATTCTTAGAATTACTGTGAATTATGATGAATCCAGAAAAATAAATTTCGAAATTTTTGGAGTTTTATTAGAGAGAAATAATTAAACTAACAAAGCATATATGGACAACAAATTGCAGAAAACAAGCCCTAATCTAAGCTCTGATACCAAATGATGGGGGACTAATATGCATGCATTTTTTTTGTATGTTTTATATGTGGGGTTGAGTAATTAATTCCCAAATTTCAGATTAAAATAAGTTGTAGGGAATTTTATATGACATTTAGAAGATCAGCATGCAGATTAGGACCTAGAAAAGTAGAAAAGAAGGATCGCCGGGGCTGAGAAGCTCGGTTAGGGCAAGTTCTCCTACAATAAAACTACTGGAGGTAGAGGGGTGTACCTGACAATGTCTGTGAAGATCGCAGCAAAAGGGTCTCTCGTTCCTCGATGGATGCGGGCTGGAAACCGAGCCAAAGACCCGCGGATACCCGGCTTTCTGCTCGGTGATCCAATTGAGGCTTGGCTGGAGTCGTTGGATTCGTAGGAACTCGGGGACCTATAAACAACCTGTCAGGGGTTAGAAAACTCACAAAGGAACAAGAAAATAAAAGAAAAACCAAGTGAAGTTTTCTTTAGGAGTGGGCGTCCAGGGATCTGAGATGCTTGTTGGCAGCAAGAAGATGATTGCAGCACTTGGGAAGAAAAACTCTCGCAAACCCCTTTATGCACACAGCAGGGTATCACACAACTCAATAGAAGAACTCAAGGTTTTCATTCATCAAAAATTAGGTTTCATACAAGAGGCTAGGGTCCCTTAAATAGACCCTTAACCTTGGGCTCCAAGTAAGGGCACTTTAGACTTTACATAGGACTACTTTTCCCTTTCAAACTCTAATTGGAATACAAGGTAATAGGTAGAAAACATTAACTCAAAATACTCCCCTCTTTTCCTTCTCTTGGTCGGCCAAGGTGGTGACCATAAGTGGCCGACCAAGAGGGGAGGTGACCCTAGGGAGGGGTGCCCTAAATTCTACCTGGGCCTGGGCTGGCCCAAATTCCTTCCGGCTGGTCCATGATTTTGAATTTGTTCCTGATTTTGTCTTCTCTTCCTGGACTCTTCAAGTCTTCAAGCTGGGTTGGACTTGGGCTTAACTTTTATGTCTTCAATTAGGTTGAACTTGGTCTTCATTTGTATGATGTGGTCTTGAGTCTTCAATCGATTGGACAGGACTAAAAAATTAAAATTAGCTCAACATTAGCTGGCTAGCATTGGACTGAACTAGCTCAATAAGAGCTGGACTAATTACAGGACTCAAATGTAGCTGGACTAAGCTTTATTACAGGGACTCAAATATAAACTAAGTGATCCATAGAGGGTTGAGAAGCCTCTGCCTTATTCTGGTGCCTCTGGTGTCCGCACCAGTTATGGACCGATCTGCCATTTCGTGAACCAATTGGCTTTAAATCTCATGCTTTAAAAATCATGCTAATTCATGACAACTTACTAATTCCTTCAAAAATCATTTCCTGGCTCAATTGAAGTTTAAATTGCACACCGTTCATGCCATTGGATTCCAAAAATCGTGCTCTACAACTTCATTGAAGACCATTTCTTCCAATTCTGACTCTATGATTTTTAAAAATCTGTGAGAAGTAAAAGGGATGAAATTAAACAATTTTGAAAATTAATCCTCAAACAAAAATTTATGCATTAATCATCACCATGAGGAAATAATATATATAAATTAGACTAAATATAAGGAGAATAAAATGTATAATTATGTCCCTATCATCCTTCTTCCAGGTTTCCCCTGTAGCTAAGAGAGTGGCAGGGAAGGTCATTACATTGGGAGGCATGTGATTTGTAGTTTTGGGACTCCCAGGGTTTTATCATCGATGATCTGCTGAGAGCATCTGGATTGGTACCTTTCTGTACTATGAGAGAGATGTAGTACCCCCACCTGATTCGAGAGTTTTATGGCAGTTTAGCCACTGATGGACTCAGGTGGAGTGCGGTAGTCAGGGGAGTTCACATACCAATGATAGCAGTGACCATCAGTAGGATCTAGGAGATTCCTCTCAGAGGATTGGTAGCGAACTGTATGAGAAATAAGGAAGCTACTTTCAGGTGTATCTAGAGAGAGGATGTTAGAGGTGTTTCTATGGTGTCAACCACCAATTATCACTTGAGATGCGTGTTCTACATCATATCATTGCTTGGATATTGATTTCGAAGACTGGGAGGTTCGATTTCATCATAGAGAGGGAGCTTGTTCTGATGGTAGCCCTGAGATAGCAGACAACTGTCAACCTACTGATGATTATGGTGCATTAGATGGGTGAGGCCGCTACTCAGCACCAACTTTGCCTATCGTATGGTATGGGGCTCACCCGGATATTCAAGGAGTTTGGTGTCCAGTTGGAGGGCGAGGCCTCCAAAGAGATTCTCCACACAAACTCCTATGGAAAGAAATCTCTACATCGCATGAATTTTAGGTGTACAGGTGGTAGATGGGTTGGAGAGAGTTTGGATAGAAGCAAGATGAAGAGGATGAGATTAGAGCTGCTGAGGCTGAGCCATCTGGACCTGCTGAGCACTTTTCTCCACCCTAGCACCTGCTCGCGCACCTGCTACTGCTTCTCGTGATACTATAGAGACAGAGTCCACTTTTTAGGAGCGGATCATTGCCCAGATTACTGATATTCAAGAAGAGGTTTTGGGACTGTATGTCCGGACTAGTAGACTTTAGTTGGAGTTGCATGGTTTGAGGAGCCATACTGATGAGCAGCTCACTGGTATACGATAGGCGATGGAGGCCAGTTTTATTGAGATTCGAGATTTGCTGAGATCTTTATTGCCTTCAGTAGGACCTTCAGATCCTCCACCTCCTCCTCTGCTAGTAGATGATGATGACCATGATACTCATGATGAGATTGCTGGTGGTGATATAGCTATTGATGGTGATGATATAGTTGGTGATGGCGGTGCATAGAAAATGATGATAGAGACTCTATCAGTGATGGTGATGAGGCAGTTGGCTATCAGATTGTTAGTAGGGAGGATCAGACTCCTGCTATTCCAGAGCAGACTCCCGATGCTCCCACTGACTCTACTTCTGCTTTTAAGACTCTGGCGGAGACACTTGCTAGTCACTCCACTAGGACTACCAGACTTGTACCTAGATCTGGCCCTTCCCTTAGGACTAGGAGTATGCTTCATAAGACTCCTAGGTCATCATTCTCTAGGGTTATTGCCTCTATTGTACTTGACTTCCCTTTTGATGAGGATTAGCCTCTTAGATACTTTTCTGTATGTCTTTTATTGCATATTATGGTGTTATGTTATGTTATCTTATTGGTGTTATGCTATAATGTTATGTTGTATTGAAACTAGTTATTAATGAAGGTTATCTTTTATGGTTATAAAATTTACTTCAAGGTATGTTTTGTTACTCTTCTTTTTGTCAATTTGTTTTATGCATAAATTTAAGGGGAGAAAACCCCATTTTAATGCTTTATGATGACAAAAAGGGGAGTAGAAAGGTTAAATAAGCAACAATTCAAAATTTTTCCAAGAATTCTCAAGTTACTTAAAATAGGGAGAGAAAATGAGAAATTCTAACCTTGACACTCTTGAAGCATTACTGTATGAACTGATAATTTGATTCATTTTCAACAAAATACGTGTATGAACTTTGTTTGTTGATAATTGTAAAGATGCTCTGATAAACTTTTGCATTTTCAAAACTTTTGATACTATATCAGTCAAAATTTTGAACTTATATGCTTATAAACTCAAAGTTTTGTCATCATAAAAAAGAGGGATATTTGGACTAATGTTTCAATTGAAATATGAATTTCAGGACATAGGTGTTGGGAATTATCTTCCAAAGCCAATTGTCTAGGCTGCAGACGGTTGTGCTATCTTGTAACTGTATAATATTTTTAATGAATAAAAGTTATTCTTTTTGGCTGTTCATCATATTTGTATTTTCTTGAAATGAACTATTGTATGATGGAGTCCTTGGAACTATATTGTTTGATATAGAGAGGATATATCAAGTAGTTTTTAAACTGGTTCACAACCAAATGATACATTGTTATAGGATGACAATGTATTAAGTATAGATTGTTGTATGTCACATTTGTTGGTTATCCTCTTAACCTAGGAGTGTGGAGACACTGGTGTGACATGCAAGTGAAATGTGTGACATCTCATTGAATGTGACCATCTATAGAGCTCCCTTCTGCCAAAGGTTGCTCGTGAAGGGATATGGATATATGTGTCCCTCGGACTTTGAGATGGCCATGGTAGCTTGCAAGCAACTCACCGTACTTTGGTGCCGGACTACCTGGATTTCTAATCCAGTGATGGAAGGTTTCTGGGTGTAGTCAGGTACTTGTGGAGTGGTGGTGGATCAAGATGGAATTGATCCCTCCAAATAGTTTGGAGTGAGTGGCTCATTGTGTCTCAATTTAGCAAATCCTTGGCCAGGGTAGTTCTTGTGAGGAGTCACAGAACTTGTAAAGTTGAGACACGATCTGGATAAACCAAATTAGGGTTGGCAATCGAACCCTAGGTCATCTGAGCATTATGAGGTCAAAGGGATGAATTATGTGGTAACCATATGCTACATGTTCTAGAGAGGTGCTCTGCATCTTTGACCTATCCGGACATCGGGTATCATTGTTAGATGAGGACTTTGACTGGTATTGGAAGTGTTCCAATGCTATCGACTTAGTTTTCGAACCTATGGGATCACATACTATAGGGGTTTTTATTGATCTTAAGGCGCATCGATGATTCAGAATCGTTTGCTGTCTCTGGCGGTCAATGTGATTTATTATGTGTCGACATTTGAGGGGTCAACACTTGGCTGTGATAAGAAGAATTTATGGAAGACTTTTTTGGACAAGCTGACTCGACCCCTGCTCGAGTCGACTCGTTCTATGTTCTGGTCGAGTCGACTCAACCCTGCTCGAGTCGACTCAAATGAACAGTCTGACTGTTCTGTATCTTGGATGAGCCGACTTGAACCTGCTCAAGTCGACTCGTCTCTGCTCGACCAGAAATCCCTGAACGACATTTTTGGATCATTTTTAGAAGGTTTTGACCTGGTTTGAATTTTGAATTCAAGCTGTTTTGGCTCCAAACTTTCATAGAATGATTGTCATTCCTTCCTAATATGGTTTGAGACAATTTGGAATGCTCCTTGACCTTCTCCCCCAATCACTCCTTCTTCTTTCTCCCTCTCTTGGTTGCCTCTATAAATAAGTGTTATTTTAGGGCTACTGAGTGAGAGAAGTTCTTGATCATTTGTCTCTGAATCTCATTGCTGCTGAGATTGCAATGAGATTCAGAGAGGGAATAAAAGGGTTGTGAGGACTTGGGCATTGGGTGTGTGGACTCCTAGCACTTAAGCTAGGCCTTAGGAAGAGAGCTAGTTAGGAAGGGTCCACCTCTCTTCCTCATCTTCCAGGAAGAAGAAGATCGGCCTGAAGGATCCCAAGGAGCTAGCACTCTGAGAGAGTTGATCAGAGTCAAGCCCCGGTGTGGATTACCTATAGAGGCCAGACATGAGTGTGGCTCAAGAGCATCATCCTTAGAGCACCGCCACTGTATTCATCAAAGGTATAACAGTAATGTACTTTTATATCCTTGCTCTTCTCTTGTTTTGATGTTTATATTGTATGATGTTTATTATACTAAATCCTATTGCGGGTAGATTGGTAGATCCTTTAGATCGATCTACCAAGCCTTTCGCTGTGCATATTTTAAATTATTTTAAAATGCATCTTTTTCTGCCTTGCTTTTGCATATTGTATGCATGGTGTTGGTGTCTTTTCACCTTCAATAGGTACATCAATTTCTTCACTCAAGTGTATCAAAAATGCCAAATTCAAAGCAAGATGAATTTTTATATTTAAGTTATTTTATCACCTTGGAATATTGATAAAATGATTAATTTGGCCCTTAGGAAGATGAGTCTAAGAGGTTCTTGAACATATTTTGAAAATTCAGAGTTTGGCATGTAGTTTGGAAATGGCATAGAGCAAGTGTCGACTCAAGGTATCGACTCATGGACTAAGTGTCGAGTCAAGGTGTCGACACATGGAGAAAGTATCGACATTTCAGAAGACTGGCATATAAAGTTTCAGATGGCATGCTAGGTGTCGACTCATAGGTGGACTCACAGATTCAAGTGTCGACATACAACTTCAAGTGTCGACTCACAGGTCAACTCAAGGCCTAAGAATAGAAAATGAATAGAACATACAATTTCAAGGTCTTTTTGCCTATTGTCGACTTAGAAGAATGACTCACAGACTCAAGTATCGACTCACAAATCCATGTATCTACTTAGAGATTGACTCAAAGCCTGAGAATAAAAGTGAAGCAGAATGTTGGAAATTCAAATTTCTGTTCATGAGTCGACCCAAGTGTCAACTCATAGAGTCCAAGTGTCGACTCACGGATCAACTCATGAAGAATTCAAGTGTCGACACTTGGTATAACTGCTAGTTTTCTAGAATTTCAGAGTTATTTCCAAATGACTCCAAACGGCTAGTTTTTTCACTCTAATGGTCTCTAATGGTTTTTTTAGTGGTTTTGAACTATTTATCACTCACCAAACTCATTTAAGACAAAAATCTAAGAAGAGACAAAGTTTATCTTTTGAGAAAAGACAAGTATGAGCTTTAAAGTAGATTCCACTTGAAAAAGCCTTCTAGTCTTCTTTGAGCCTTCAAATCATTAGCCAAAAAGAATGCATTCAAATATTCTAAGATGGAGATAACTCAAGCATTCAAGAAGAGCTTCATCGACATTTATTTTTGTTCATTTAGGAGATATTTCTTGTGTTTATTTTTGTGTACTTGCTTTTATTTGTTGTTGCTAGTTTCAAAGGTATTGAAACTAATGTAAAAGGTTGTTGGTGAGCCTAAGAGATAAAACCAACTTGGTTTTGACTTGTAAGCTCGGATTAAAAACAAGTTGTGAAGGTCGTGTAGGGTTTGATGGCAAGGCGGAAACATAGATTTCAAATTTTTATTTTTATCTTTTGAAATCTTCACCAAACCTTTAACCCAAGATCTCCTTAAAAGAATTAAAACATATAAAATGTATATATAAGATTTAATCTCAAATTAAGATACTAACCTGTATCGCAAAATCCAAACTCTGAATCTCCACCAGGTGCCCAAATGTTCACCCTCCAATGGTGATCCACACAGAAAAAGATGAAGACAACAATTTCTAGTTCTTGGCTCCTCTTCTTGAATTCTTTTTCAAGAATTCAATTCTTGGACTTTTAGGCTGAAATTTTCTTTCTTGAAAATTTTTTTTCTTCCTTCTTTCCTCTTCTTGAATTTTCTTCAAGAATTCCCTTTCTTGAATCCCTTTTCTTAAATTGAATTGGAAGAAAAATTAAGACAGGCAAAGTCTTAATTCAAGAAGGAAAGAAGAAGAACAGATCCTTTCCTTTTTCTTTCCTTTACCGTTCAAGACCTTCTTCTTATTCTTGTTTAGGTTCAGAGTTTCGACAGAGGATACCTCTGTAAGGAAACAATACCCAACAAGAACAAGGGGAAAGAGTATTCTGGAGAGGAAGAAAGGGAATTGGATCTCTGAATTATGTTACGTGAAAACCCCCAAGAACCCAACCCTATTTATAGATCTCAGAGGGGTGTCATCTCAAAACAACGCAACCCTCTGAAACCCCAGGGATCACGATCCCTCATTCCTCACGCATCCCCTCAACCAAAAATCATGATTCTCTGATTTAATTTTCGTTTTTCCGACGAGGAGGACTCTCGGAAAACTTCAGGAAGAATCGTGACTTTTGGAGACGGATTTGCGACCGAAAAGCAACGGATCTTTTCCTTAATTTTTTCTGGCCATCAGATCCAGATCCAAGGGTGCCAGACAAGGATCTGAATCGCCCCTTTTTCAGATATTTCTCCGATGTTTATTTTCTTTCTCACGCATTTTAAGAGAAGTCCACGCGCGTGGACTCTCTTTCTTGGCGCGCGCGGGTGAGAAAAGGGAGGGGGTGGCTTGGAGAGAGGGTCTCAGTGAACTAAATTCACTTGGGTTCAGCCATGGGTTAGCCCAATGTCCTAAAAATTAAATTGGACCTTAATCTGGTTCAATTAGAACCCAATTAAGCCCGATTCGGAACCAAATTCGAATCTGATTCGAATAGAAATTTGGTCTGCAACACATGCTAGTGTGTTTATCCTGCAAACCTGATTTAATTCCAAATTAAATCCTTCATTAATTTTCTTTTGTGTGTGACCCATTGGGTTTCACACCTAGCCAGCAGTAGGTCCGAGTTCTATTTGACTTAATTCGGTTAGATCTCAACTAAGCCGATTTAGGTCAACTCAAACTAGCTCGACTCGGTCAATTAGAATCTAATTCAAATTAACTGATTTGAATTACCATGACTCAATCATATACCTACAAGACAAGATTGACGTCTAGCAACGTATCATGTCTACCCGGAAGATGTGGAATTTTGGTGGAATTACCAAATACCCTTCAGTGGTGAGTTACCGGACAATTCAGTCCTTTGATCAACTTGCATCCTGAATATGATTATGAATATGGATACTTGTCAAATCCAATTTCATATTCATCCCTAGCTCAATCTTTATAATGATGATTCATTAATGAACCATTAGAAAATAACTCTAATGTTCATACTTTGATCAAAGGTTTCCTGAATCCATCATTTGAAATTAGCTGGATGCTATTCCCTCTTACTAGGGCTGATCAATTCCTTGTTGACCTACTCACAACCTCCATATACAATCCACCATAACCAGTATCACCTCGTGCATGACTCAGTGTCTTGAATGATTGCGAACCAAAGTATGGATTCATATATATAAGGTACTATGGTAGTCTCAGGTCAAAGGAGCACATGCATTACTCCCACTATGAGAATTATCAATTGACAAACAGATAAGGTTCCATTAGATATTCTCAATCTGGATCAATTCAGTGAAGTCATTCTCTAATGAACACTCACATCCTAGTATTAGTGTTAAATACAAGTGACTGTGAGATCAGTCACCCTCATTACAAAATATATAGGATGTGCTGGTTTTGCCGGAAACATTGTTCCCCAACTCAATGTCCCATCGACCAGGAATATTTTAGATTAGGGTTTTAAGGCTTTAGGTCTCACTGGTATGATCTCATCATAACCCTAGAACCATAGCCCTAATCTATGGGGTTCATCATAATCAAAGGATACAGCAAATGATGAAAATAATGCCTTTATAAAATGTCAATTCATTGATTTTGGGATCAAAATTACAATATTTCAATTAGCTTTCAGGGCACAATCTTTCAATCTCCCACTTGCACTAAAGCCAATCGCCTTTAAATCTTAACCCCATACAATCAAGGTGGCAATCAAACTCTCGCTGTGATAGAGCCTTCGTGAACGGGTCTGCTACGTTGTTCTTCGTTTCTACCCTTTTAATGCAGACTTCTTTTCTTTCGACAATCTCTGGAACGAGATGGAAGCATCTCAGAATGTGCTTTGATTTGTGATGAGCTCTTGGTTCCTTTGCTTGAGCAACAGCCCCCGTATTATCACAGTAAAGTGATACTGGACCTTCAATCTCAGGAACTACGCCCAACTCTGATATGAACTTCTTCATCCAGACAGCTTCCTTGGCAGCTTCACTAACAGCAATGTACTCTGCCTCAGTTGTTGAGTCAGCTACAGTTTGCTGTTTAGAACTTTTCCAGCTTATAGCTCCTCCATTAAGGGTAAAAACATACCCAGATATAGATTTGCTATCATCTGGATCTGATTGAAAACTAGAATCTGAATAAGCTTCTAGTTTAAGATCAGATCCTCCGTATACTAGAAAAATATCCTTAGTTCTTCTTAAGTACTTAAGAATAGTTTTCACAGCCTTCCAATGATCCTCTCCTGGATCAGCCTAAAACCTGCTGGCTATTCCTAAGGCATATGCCACATCAGGCCTAGTACATAATATAGCATACATAATAGACCCTACTGCCGAAGCATAAGGTACCGAATTCATTCTATTTCTTT
This sequence comes from Areca catechu, assembly GCA_021397845.1. Lineage (NCBI taxonomy): Eukaryota > Viridiplantae > Streptophyta > Magnoliopsida > Arecales > Arecaceae > Areca > Areca catechu. The sequence goes on along the minus strand of CM038052.1, from coordinate 126,943,333 downwards.
CTTCAGGTGTCTTAGGAGATATCTTCTTAGAAAGATGTATGCCATGACCAATAGGTAAGTAACCTCTTTTACTTTCCTCCATGCTAAATCTCTTTAGCACTTGGTCAATGTACCTAGACTGGGATAAACCTAGCATCCTTCTAGATCTATCTCTATAGATCTTGATGCCTAGTATATAAGATGCTTCTCCCAAGTCTTTCATGGAAAACTATTTAGATAACCATACCTTGACCGATTGTAACATTGGGATATCATTCCCAATGAGGAGTATGTCATCTACATACAGAACCAAGAAAACTATGGCACTCACACTAGTCTTCTTGTACACACAAGGTTCATCCTCATTTTTGATAAAGTCAAATTCTTTGACTGTCTTATCAAATCAGATGTTCCAACTCCTAGATGCTTTCTTTAATCCATAAATAGATTTCTTTAGCCTACATACCTGATTAGGTTTAGTCTCCAAGACAAAACCTTCTGGCTGTGACATATAAACCTCTTCCTCAAGGAAACCATTGAGGAATGCAGTTTTCACATCCATCTGCCAGATTTCATAATCATGATATGCTGCTATAGCAAGCATGATCCGAATAGATTTGAGCATGGCAACAAGAGAAAATGTTTCATCATAATCTATTCCCTGTTTTTGTCTGAAACCCTTAGCCACTAATCTGGCTTTATAAGTTTCAACTTGGCCATCTGCCCCAATCTTTTTCTTATAGACCCATTTGCATCCAATAGGGTTAACACTCTCTGGTGCATCAACCAAAGTCCAGACTTGGTTGACATACATGGAGTCCATTTCGGATCTCATGGCTTCCAGCCATTTGTCTGAGTCACTACTTATGACAGCATCCGTATATGTTAGAGGCTCATCATTATCAATGATTCGGGCTTCATTATTTTCAATAATGAACCCATACCTTTCAGGTGCATGTCGCACTCTATCAGACTTACGGATAGGAGTGGTGTGTTCAGGTTCTATACTAACTGTGTTATGATTTTGTTGAGATGTATCTACTTGTTGAATTTCTTCAAGTTCAATATTTCTCCCACTGCCCTTTTGTAGGATGAATTCTTTTTCCATAAAAATGGCATGCCTACTGACTAAAACCTTTTGTTCAGTAGGGTGGTAGAATAGATATCCTATACTATCTTTGGGATATCCAACAAATAGACATTTTTCTGCTCTAACATCAAGCTTTTGTCCAAAATTTCTTTTGACATAAGCTGGACATCCCCATATCTTAAGGTGCTTAAGATTGGGTTTCTTTCCCCTCCATAACTCATATGGAATGCTAGATACAGATTTGGATGGTACTCTATTCAAAATATTAGCCGCTGTTTCCAAGGCATATCCCCAGAAAGAAACAGGTAAGTCTGTGAAGCACATCATGGACTGTACCATATCTAATAAAGTACGATTTCTCCTTTCAGCAACACCATTTAATTGTGGTGTGTAAGGAGGAGTCCATTCAGAGATGATTCCCTTTTGTTTAAGGTGATCAAGAAACTCGGTGGATAAGTATTCACCTCCTCTATCTGATCGAAGGATTTTAATACTTTTCCCCGTTTGTTTCTCTACCATACTTTGATACTCTAAAAATTTGTCAAAAGCTTTGGACTTATGTTTCATTAGATACACAAATCCGTACCTTGAAAAATCATCAGTGAATGTGATGAAATATGAGTATCCACCCTTGGCCTGAGTTGTCATAGATCCACATACATCAGTGTGTATGAGTCCTAATAACTCTATTGTCCTTTCATTATGTCCACTAAATGGAGTCTTGGTCATTTTACCCATGAGACATGATTCACAAGTTCCTAATGATTCATAGTCATAAGGATTAAGGAATTTTTCCTTGTATAACTTGTTACCTAATAACTCTATTGTCCTTTCATTATGTCCACTAAATGGAGTCTTGGTCATTTTACCCATGAGACATGATTCACAAGTTCCTAATGATTCATAGTCATAAGGATTAAGGAATTTTTCCTTGTATAACTTGTTAATCCTCTGCTCACTAATATGTCCAAGATGATAGTGCCAAAGTAAAGTATTGTTTACTTCATCTCTTTTTCGTTTATTACTAACATGTAGTATATTGTCATCAGAAGATAAAGTTAAGAGACCATTGCAAAATATGCCATTAATATTATTTCATTAGAAAACTGATTGAGCAGCCACTGCTCATTACATTCATAATATATCCTTGTTTAAGTAACAAGGGTACAGATATGATGTTTCTAATGATTCTAGGCATAAAATAATAATTTTTTAACTCTAAAATATTCCCAGAAGGCAGCTTCAACATATAAGTCCCTACAGCTTCTGCTTGGATGGAATCTCCTCCAGCACCGTAGAGCTCGAAGTCGCCTTCCTTCAAAACTCTAATGTTCTGTAGTCCCTGCAATGATTTGCAGATATGATGACCACAAGCAGTATCCAATACCCAAGAGTTTGAATTAGAAGAGTCTAATGACAAAATTGCATGTATCTCATACATACCTTTTGGTGCATCACTAGCACCAGGCTTCACACTTGCAAGGTAAACCTTGCAGTTTCTTTTCCAGTGACCCGGCTTGCCACAATGAAAGCAGGTCATTTGTCCGGAGGCCTTCTTTTCTTTCTTTTTCTTGATGCCCCCTTTTGGGTTTAACCTCCTCTTGGAACCCTTTTTGCCTATTTTCTTCTTGTTTACACCATCTACAAGAAGAAGTGGAGCCTTATTTTTCTTTAAATGGCTCTCTGCTGTTTTTAACATATTCAACAGCTTAGGCAAGGAAGTGTTAAGTTTGTTCATATGATAATTAAGAACAAACTGTGAAAATGACTCTGGGAGTGACTGCAGGATTAAATCCTGATTCAACTCCCCATCCATAACAAAACCCAATTGACCCAATCGGGTGATTAGGTCAATAACCTTTAATACATGGTCTTGTACGGATGTACCTTCTGTCATCCTTGCACGGAATAACTGCTTAGATATTTCATATCTTGCAGTTCGACTATGTTCTCCATAAAGTTCTTTTAAATTGAGCAATATGGAGTTTGTGTCCATGCTTTCATGTTGCCTCTATAACTCATTGGTCATAGAGGCAAGCATTATACACTTGACAGTAAGTGAGTCATTTTGCCACGTGTTATATGTGGTCTTATCCTCTTGCGAGGCATCTTCCCCTAATGGTTCCAAGGTTGGGGTATCAAGAATATAAGAAATTCTTTCTTGGCTGAGTACTATCTTCAGGTTTCTCAACCAATCAACATAGTTTGGTCCAGTCAATTTATTTGCATCAAGAATGCTACGGAGTGAGAGTGAAGATGCCATTTAATCTACATTAACAAACAAAATTACATAAGAAAACAATCAATGTTGACAAAACATAATTAAATTAGGACTTTAACTTAATTATGTCTCCCACTATTTTATCAAGCATCATAACCCTCAATGTGATGATCCAGAAAACCCTAATTGGTTCTCTTAGTGGGGTTGAGATCCTAATTCCTCATAAAAGACCTTGTATGTACACAACAAATCTTATATAAGTTCAAAGGTAGGAAAACTCTTTCCAATTGTAATTCATACAATTCTCAACTTATCTTGGCCTCTAAAATATTAATAGCTTTGTGTGTACACAACAAACTATAATATTTTAGTTAAGTTAGACCCTTCATTACTATATAGTCATGATATTAATTATAATACCCTTGTGTGTACACAACAGAGTATTATATTAAATCATTCCATAAGCATCAAATGTACCAAGCAAAAATTATGTTAGTCACCATAAAGAAAAAGGCCTTGTGTGTACACAACAAACCTAATATGGATCATAACATAATAATGACTTGGCATGAAGGAAGGCCATATGTAGTGAATATTACACTAAGCATATCAATCAATAATTAAGTTAATCATACCGGCCAGGTAAGTGGGAGAGTGGTGGGAGTCCCCCCGTTGCTTTCCTTAGACACCAATAAGAATTGGCCAGGTCAGTCAATGGAACCAATTAAAAATCACGTCCTCTTTACCGATCATGAACCACTTTTCCTAGACACCGAATGATAAACTAATCATATTGATTATTTTTGCTTTTGGTATATGACACTACAACTTAATATATTTTTAAAGAGGGCTTTATTAAAACAAAGCACATTTTAGCAAATATGTGCCATAGTGTGCCATCATACTAGGACAACCATTTACCACATAATGGATCCACCATTATGCCAGGGCAACCTTATTTCAGTATGATGACTAGAAGGCTAAACATATCTCTATGCAAATTAAGGTTTAAGTGAAAACCTTAATTAGTGGCATACATCAAACATATATGCATAATTAACACAATATGTGATTAGTGTGTCATCATACTAGGACAACCATTTACCACATAATGGATCCACCATTATGCCAGGGCAACCTTATTTCAGTATGATGACTAGATCTCTATGCATATCTCTACAACAATTAGGGTTTGAGTGAAAACCATAATTGGTGACATTACAACAAACATATATTACATCTCATGTTACTTATATAATATGCATCTAAAATTCAGCATATATATTTTAATCTTAATAAGGAGGCTCTGATACCACTGTAGGGTTTGATGGCAAGTCGGAAACATAGATTTCAAAATTTTTATTTTTATCTTTTGAAATATTCACCAAACCTTTAACCCAAGATCTCCTTAAAAGAATTAAAACATATAAATGTATATATAAGATTTAATCTCAAATTAAGATACTAACCTGTATCGCAAAATCAAAACTCTGAATCTCCACCAGGTGCCCAAATGTTCACCCTCCAATGGTGATCCACATAGAAAAAGATGAAGACAACAATTTCTAGTTCTTGGCTCCTCTTCTTGAATTCTTTTTCAAGAATTCAATTCTTGGACTTTTAGGCTGAAATTTTCTTTCTTGAAAATTTCTTTTCTTCCTTCTTTCCTCTTCTTGAATTTTCTTCAAGAATTCCCTTTCTTGAATCCCTTTTCTTAATTGAATTGGAAGAAAAATTAAGACAGGCAAAGTCTTAATTCAAGAAGGAAAGAAGAAGAACAGATCCTTTCCTTTTTCTTTCCTTTACCGTTCAAGACCTTCTTCTTATTCTTGTTTAGGGTCAGAGTTTCGATAGAGGATACCTCTGTAAGGGAAACAATACCCAACAAGAACAAGGGGAAGGAGTATTCTGGAGAGGAAGAAAGGGAATTGGATCTCTGAGTTATGTTACGTGAAAACCCCCGAGAATCCAACCCTATTTATAGATCTCAGAGGGGTGTCATCTCAAACAACGCAACCCTCTGAAACCCCAGGGATCATGATCCCTCATTCCTCACGCATCCCCTCAACCAAAAATCATGATTCTCCGATTTAATTTTCGTTTTTCCGATGAGGAGGACTCTCGGAAAAACTTCAGGAAGAATCGCGACTTTTGGAGAAGGATTTGCGACCGAAAAGCGACGGATCTTTTCCTTAATTTTTTCTGGCCATCAGATCCAGATCCAAGGGCGCCAGACAAGGATCTGAATCGCCCCTTTTTCAGATATTTCTCCGACATTTATTTTCTTTCTCACGTGTTTTAAGAGAAGTCCACGCGCGTGGACTCTCTTTCTTGGCACGCGCGGGTGAGAAAGGGAGGGGGCGGCTTGGAGAGAGGGTCTCAGTGAACTAAATTCACTTGGGTTCAGCCATGGGTTAGCCCAATGTCTTAAAAATTAAATTGGACCTTAATCTGGTTCAATTAGAACCCAATTAAGCCCGATTCGGAACCAAATTTGAATCTGATTCGAATAGAAATTTGGTCAGTAACACATGCTAGTGTGTTTATCCTGCAAACATGATTTAATTCCAAATTAAATCCTTCATCAATTTTCTTTGTGTGTGACCCATTGGGTTCCACACCTAGCCAGCAGTAGGTCCGAGTTCTATTTGACTTAATTTGGTTAGATCTCAACTAAGCCGATTTAGGTCAACTCAAACTAGCTCGACTCGGTCAATTAGAATCTAATTCAAATTAACTGATTTGAATTACCATGACTCAATCATATAACTACAAGACAAGATTGACGTCTAGCAACGTATCATGTCTACCTGGAAGATGTGGAATTTTGGTGGAATTACCAAAATACCCTTCAGTGGTGAGTTACCGGGCAATTCAGTCCTTTGATCAACTTGCATCCCGAATATGATTATGAATATGGATACTTGTCAAATCCAATTTCATATTCATCCCTAGCTCAATCTTTATAATGATGATTCATTAATGAACCATTAGAAAATAACTCTAATGTTCATACTTTGATCAAAGGTTTCCTGAATCCATCATTTGAAATTAGCTGGATGCTATTCCCTCTTACTAGGGCTGATCAATTCCTTGTTGACCTACTCACAACCTCCATATACAATCCACCATAACCAGTATCACCTCGTGCATGACTCAGTGTCATGATTGATTGCGAACCAAAGTATGGATTCATATATATAAGGTACTATGGTAGTCTCAGGTCAAAGGAGCACATGCACTACTCCCACTATGAGAATTATCTGTTGACAAACAGATAAGGTTCCATTAGATATTCTCAATCTGGATCAATTCAGTGAACTCATTCTCTAATGAACACTCACATCCTAGTATTAGTGTCAAACACAAGTGACTGTGAGATCAGTCACCCTCATTACAAAACATATATAGGATGTGCTGGTCTTGCCGGAAACATTGATCCCCAACTCAATGTCCCATCGACCAGGAATATTTAGATTAGGGTTTTAAGGCTTTAGGTCTCACTGATATGATCTCATCATAACCCTAGAACCATAGCCCTAATCTATGGGGTTCATCATAAAATCAAAAGGTCACAGCAAATGATGAAAATAATGCCTTTATAAAATGTCAATTCATTGATTTTGGGATCAAAATTACAATATTTCAATTGGCTTTCACGGCACAATCTTTCAGGTCGTTGGTGATCCTAGGTGATAAAACCAACGAGGTTTGACTTATGAGGCTTTGAAAACAAGTCGGCTATAATCTTGGATAAATTATAGTGAAAATTCCTAAGGGAAAGCTTAGGGAGTGGATGTAGGTGCTTGGAGTGCACCGAACCACTATACATCTATGTGTTTGTGATTGTTTGCTTCTTTCTTCACTTGCTCTTTATTACTTGGCACTTAATCTGCTACTTCTGCTGCATATCTCTTATAGCACAATCACTTTGCCACACTAACCCTCATAGTTCAGTACATAACTATTTAAATTTTTAAAATATCCAATTCACCTCCCCTCTTGGGCTACCTTATTAGGAAACACTAAGAAGTCCTTCAAGTTCAAGAGTTCCTTAATATACAAACTCAAGACTCCATCATGAATTTCCAACCAAGAATTCATCTTGGCCACCCATCTTCATTCAAGTGTTGTCGCCCACCCTATTCCATGGTTTGTCGCTCAAGTGGATGAAGCCAAGGAGAATCAAACACCAAGAAGCCATGACTCCAAGAGGGAGTTCAAGAGGAGGTTGTCGCCCAAGGGAAGCCAACTCATGGAGCTTCTTGCCCTTCAAAGAAGAATTCAAGAAGTTGTAACACTTACTCTTCTAGCTTGTAATTCATGAGGGTCTATAAATACCCCTCAACACCTCCCCTTGTAATCAGTGAATTTTTGCTGAAATAAAGTTGAGAATTTTCTCTTCAATCCTTTGCTGTGAGAGCATCGAACTCCGAGAGGGAGCGAACATGAGGTCCTTGGCATTAGGCCTAGTTATCCATCAACTTCCTTCTAAGAAACCCTAAAGCCGCCCACCCTTCCTTCTCATCTTCTTTTCTTCCAACCTTTTCCACCTTCCATGCCTACTAACTTCTTCTTCTTGACTGATTCCAGGTGATCAAGATCTGAAGTGAAGGGCTTTCTTATTTGCAACCAACAACATTGCAGATCGAATCCTGAAGATCGATAATCTTGAAGTTCTGTCACGAATCCTAGAGTGCTGAAATTGATCTACATCAAGAGTGCTTCAAATCCTTGTTTGTAAGCAAAACCCCTCCTCAAATCTTTAGTTCTGATTCTTGAAAGTGACCATCCTAGTTTGGGTGATTTCTTAATCATCAAATCCTATTTTCTTGGTTAATTTTGGTGAATCTACATTGTGGGTATTGTAACAATCTCCTAGTTAACTTCATCTAGAGTTTTTTTGAGTTCTTTAATTTGTGAATTGCTGAAGTTAATTGTTCATTGATTGCATTAAAACAACATTAAGATTGTTAGGATTAGTTGCATATCTCATCCCGCATCACTCTAGGTCTCTCATCTTTAGAATTCTTCTCTTTCTTTCTCCTTTTTTTCTCTCCTCTTAAAAAACTCAAAAAAAAATTCTTGCTAAGATAAAAAGATGATTGGTCATATACAATCTAAACCATACAAGATTAAAAGGTCATGGATTCTATTGGATGACTAAAGAGCTTAATGGATTATTGTTATCCAGATCCTATTGAATGATCTCAAACCCTACAAAATTATTGGTACAAGATTGATTCTAACCGACCATTCAGAATGAGAGCCCAAGCTAACAATTTTATGTATCGTCCATAACAAATTGATATGCATTCTAAATTGACGAGATTCGAAGATGCATACAATCATACAAGAGAACCTAAAGGAACTAAACTAGCATCTATGATCTATAGGATTGAGGAAGTCCTAGAATGTAAAGGATATATCCAATTTTATCATACGCTAGTAGCTATGTGCATGGCATGTGACTTACCAGACCATGTTATAGAGGAATGTCCTTACTTGATGCACCTAACCCAAAATAGGTTTACATAAGGGAGTGTAGTCAATAATAGATATACAACTAAACCATATACCTTAACCTATAACCGGGATGGGATCATCACCCCAATTTTGTATGGTCACAAGATGCAACACTAGGAGCCCTTAATTTTGACCAACCCTACCCTAGGCCTCGATAAGTACTTAATCATCAAGTAGGTTTAGATCTTGAGGAAGATCCCAGCCCTCTAGAATAAGTCCTAGAAGGTTTGGCTAAATCTCATGATGACCTTAAAGCTATAATTAAGAGCACTATTGCTACCTTAAATAGTTTCATGCAGACCACGGGACAACATATAATGCCCAACACTTAGACTCTTGCCCATTTGGAGATGAATTGGAACTATTAGCCATAGCTATAAGTGAAATAAAGCTACCTTGTCAGCCCGAGAGTGATCCTGAAGGACAATACCTATCTAGAAACTTTAATATTCCTATAATTGTCTCTTAGTAATCGATTATGGTTCTCAGGAATGAATTGGTCATTGAGCAACCCTGTACAACCAAAGAGACCAATCAAGATAATTTGACTAAGATAGAAACTTATGAAGAGAAATTAGAAAGGAGGGATGAACCACTTCCATCATCACCAAACTTACCTATGGTCCCAATCCCAAGAACCCTAGAATTATCCATTACTTTCAACGAAAATGAAGAACAAATAGGTATAATGATGAAATTAATTGAGACTTCCCATGGATCATAAATGTATAACACAATAAAGGAAGCCATACATAAATGTCTTCCCCATAAATGTATAAGAGTCAACCCTTATTACAAACCAGAAAACCCTAATTCTTCGGGCAAGGTCAATCAAAGATCCAGATGGAGCCCTGAAGTCTTCTTCTGAGTCTGGTGCCCGCACCAATTCTCCCGGGGTGGGAGGAACTCGACCCTGTCGAGTATGGATCAAGTTGGCTCTGGTATCTCTCCAAGAGGTCTGGGTCCAATTCTTGTAATTCTTCTCTGAAGATCCAAGAGTCATCAGAATCTGGCCTTCCTTGCCAGCGGACCAGGTATCTTTGGTATCCTCGATTACGAGTAGAGATAACCTGATCATCCAGGATCTTTTCAATCTGCTCTTTCCTCACAGGCTAGTTTGTTGGTGGACACACATGGTTGGGTTCACTCTCAAGAGCAGGATTAGGCTCAAAAGGCTCACTGGGAATCACAGCTGGCTCTCTATACTCTACTAGGTCTGTAATGTTGAAAGTGGAGCTAATGCCTAGTTCTGAAGGCAACTCGAGCACATAGACATTGGATCCTACTCTCTTCACCACTCTAAATGGTCCAGCTCCTCTAGCATGTAACTTTCTAACGGTTCCAGGTGGAAACCGTTCAGGCCTTAACCTAATCATTACATAGTCTCCCTCATGAAATTTTGACTCGCCTTTGAGAATCAGCCAACTTCTTATAAGTTTCATTACTTAAATTTATTTTGGCATGAATTTCTTTATGCAAGTCTTTTATATGCTGTGCAAAAACTTCGGCAGACTCGGAGACTCGTGTTGTGGACTGGTAAAGGAGCTAGGTCAAGAGGTGTGTGAGGTTTGTAACCATGCACAATTTCAAATGGACTCTTACCTGTAGACCTATTGACCGAGTCATTGTATGCAAATTCAGCTCTAGGTAAGTACAAATCCCAGTTCCTAATGTTTTCACCAACAAGACACCTTAACAGATTGCCTAAACTACGGTTCACTACTTAGGTTTGGCCATTAGTCTGGGGATGATAGGCAGTTGAAAACTTAAGTTTTGTCCCTAACTTATGCCAAAGGGTTTTCTAGAAATAGCTGGTAACCGGAAATCCCTATCTGAAACAATGGTCTTAGGTAGGCCATAGAGTTGAACTATCTCATTAAAGAACAGGGTGGCTACCTTAGACGCGTCAAATGTTTGGGAACAAGGCAAGAAATGGGCCATCTTGGAAAATCGGTCGACTACAACACAGATAGAGTCATGCCTCCTCTGGGTCTTAGGCAAACCTAACACAAAGTCCTTGCTCACATCTTGCCAAGGACGATCTGGGACAAGGAGTGGGGTATAAAGGCCAGTGTTCTGCTTTCGCTGTTTGGCAAAAGCGCAGGTCCGACACCTAGCCACAATGTGTGCTACATCTCTTTTAAGCTAGGTCAAAAAGTGGTCTTCAATAGCCAGGGTGGTCTTGTCTTTTCCGAAATGGCCAACTGAACCTCCAGCATGAATTTCCCAAATCAAAAATTCCTAAGAAAGTTCTAGGGATGCAAAGCCTATTCTTAAGAACAGAAAGCCATCTAAATGGTATAATCCTTATGATCACTAGATGGTCCTTGAGTTAGATCCTGGTAACACAGTCTTAAATTCGGACATGACTCATCTTCCTCTTTGATCTGCTCAAACCCTATGACTTCAGCCCTAACAGAATTCAATAACAAAGATCGACGACTAGGCATCAGCTACCTTATTTTCAGACCCAGCCTTATGTTTTTAAAACAAAAGTATAGGACTGGATATACTCTATCCACTTAGCATGCCTAGGGTTAAGCTTCTTCTGGGAATTCAAGAATCTAAGAGCCTCATGGTCCAAAAATAGCACAAATTCTTGCAGTAGCAAATAATGTCTCCAGTAATGCAAAGCTTGCACTACCGCATAAAATTTCTTATCATAGGTAGAATACCTAAGCTTAGCATCATTAAGTTTTTCACTAAAGAATGCTACGGGATGGTTCTCTTGGCTTAGGACTCCACCTATGCCTACTCCTGAAGCATCACAGGCAACCTCAAATACCTTTGAAAAGTCAGGTAACCTCAAAATGGGTGCCTGGGTCATCCTATCCTTAAGATCTAGGAAGGCTTTATGGGCTGCTTTAGTCCACTGGAATTCTCCCTTCCTAATACAGTCTGTGATAGGAGCAATTACAGTACTAAACCCCTTGATTTGCCTATAGAAGGTAGCCAAGCCATGGAAACTTCTGACTTCATGCACACTGGTCGGCTCTGGCCATTCTACTATGGACCTAATCTTTTCTGAATCGGCAGCCACGCCGTCAGGGGTTACTACAAAACCAAGGAAGATAATTCTACTGGTCATGAATTCACACTTTTTGAGATTACTGTAGAGACTATCATTCCTCAAACTTGGCAAACTTGTCTAAGGTGGCCTAGGTGATCTGCAGGGGTCTTACTATAGATCAGGATGTCATCAAAATAGACCACTACAAACTTCCCTATGAAAGCTCTAAGTATCTGGGTCATAATCCTCATGAAAGTACTAGGGGCATTGGATAACCCAAATGGCATAACAATCCATTCATAAAGACCATCCTTAGTTTTCAAAGTGGTTTTCCACTCATCCCCTGGTCTAATCCTAACCTGATGATAGCCGCTCTTGAGATCAATTTTAGAAAAAACCATTGCACCGGCCATCATATCTAGCATGTCATCTAGTCTAGGGATGGGAAACCTATACTTGATTGTGATTTTGTTGATGGCATGACTATCAACACACATCCTCTATGTACCATCCTTCTTTGGGGTCAGAAGTGCAGGACTGCACAAGGGCTAAGACTCTCTCTAATGAACCCCTTCCTCAACAATTGTCCAACCTGCTTTTGTAGTTCCTTATGCTCAGATGGATTCATCCTATAATGGGGCAAGTTGGGTAAAGTAGCTCCTGGGACTAAATCTATGGAATGCTGGATATCCCTAAGAGGTGGAAGGTGGTCCGGCAGATCCTCGGAAAAATATCCTTAAATTCTTCTAACAAAGGTTTAACTTCCTGAGGAGGCTCTGAGGGTGTTGGAGTCCTAAGTTCCTTAGCGGTCAACATCCAAATAGGTGAACCACTATGAATTTCTTGTTCTAGATCCTTAGCACTAATTAGGTTCACTCCAGTCTTCATCTCTCTAACCTTATTGGGTCCCTTAGCTATCTTGTCCTTAGGAGGGACTGAATGGATTGTGATTTTCTTCCCATTAAAACTAAAGACACAGGTGTTGGATTTTCCTAAGAGGGTGGCATCATGATCATAACCAAGGTCTTCCAAGAATTATACTGCTCACCCCCATGGGCAAGACATCACACCAAATCTTCTCTTGATAGGATTGCATTTGGATTTGGACCTGACATCTAGACTAGATAGGTATAGAGGTAGAGTCTACCCAAGAAACCTTATAGGGGTTGGGGTGGGGGACTGGGGTTAAGCCTAACATTTTGACAGTGCTAGCAGAAATGGCATTCACACAGCTCCCACTATCTATGATGATTTTACATACCTTATCCCCTAGTTTAAGGAAAGTCTGTAGGATGTTAGTCCTACGCCAATCTTCCTGAACTCTATTCTGGGACAGGATGCATCTCACAACCCCTAATTGGTCAGACTCTGTGGATTCCTCCTCTCCTTCATACTCATCGACCAAATTCATTCCGGCCTCATAAACTTCTTCTTCAACTCTTCATTGGGCCCAGAATTCTCTTCTTCTCCTTCTTCTATGTAAAGGGATCTACGAGGGCACTGGCTAGAAACATGACTTACCTTATGGCACTTAAAACAAGCTATGGCTGTGCACTGGTTGGAGATATGACCGGGCTTCTGGCACTTAAAACAGATGATACTAGAACTAGGGGTTCTCTGGGTGTCAGGTGCCTTACCTTTGTCCATGGGCTTAGGGGTGGGAATACCCTGATTAGGCTTGCTAGGGGTAACTTGGCTAGGTCCATTTCTTGGGATTGGGGCACTAACCCTAGAAGGCATGGGTCCTCTTTGAAACTTCTCAGTGTTCAGTGCAATCTGATAGGCTTGGTCTAGGTCAGTAACCTCTCTCAGAAACAACTCCCTCTTAATGTCTTCCCTAAGTCTAGCCCTAAACCTAGACAAAGTGACCTCATGGGCTTCACTCACATCACATCTCATCAGGTATTCATCAAAGGTGGTTATGTAGTCTGATACAGATCGGTTCCCTTGTTTCAAAGTCTTCCATTGGTCTAATAGATTCTGCTGGTATGAAATGGGTAGGTACTTATCTCTAAGCTTCTCTTTCATCCCTGCCAAGTGGTTATGGGCTCAATGTTTCGTCTTCTAGTGGTTAGCTCAATGTTCCCCCAATACAACCTAGCTTGATATACCAATTCATCTTGGCAAACTTGAACTTTCACTCCTCAGACATGGAATACCACTCAAAGTACTGGTCCATCTCACCCTCCCAATCAGAATACACCTTAGGGTTTAAGTTACCATCAAAAGTGGGTGCATCTAATTTGATGTTCCGAATGAATCTATCATCTCTGTCTTCAGGCTCTGGGTCAGGCCTCCTATGATTAGGTTCAGGATCTCTGTATAAAGGTCTTCTAGGCTCCTGGTGTGGGTGAGGTTGAGGCACATTAAAATCTTGGTCAGGAGTCCAATTCTGATGCCTAGGTTCCTCAAGTACTTGGATTCGATCCCTAAGCTGGGTAAAATTCTCATTCATATCCTGACTTAATTTGTTCATACTTTCAGAAAGAGCTCTAACCATGGCCTCTAAATCAGGTTGGGTTTGACCAGGTTGGTAGGGTACTCCATTCTGGGTGGACATGATAATGCAAGCAAACACACAAAATGAGACTCAACTGAAATGACTATGGGCTAACTAGACCTAGAGCCCAAACTAGATGCCTAATCAGAGTGGCAAGCTAGCCTGTAGTAACTCGGGACTCAGCCAGACAGGTGTAAGGGGAGTGATAGGTCCCTAAATGCCAATCCTAGAAACCAATCAGTGATTGGCCAGGTAGGCGGACCAGCACACAAGCCCTTCGGGAAAGAAACCCTGAACCACCATTTTAGACACTGAGTACAAAGCACACACAGAGTAACTAGACAAACTGACTCAACAGTAGCCTTGACCCGACTTGTTGATGTCCCTAGCCCACTAGGGCAAATTAAGTCTAATAAATTTTAAAATTAGGCTTAGGATCGAATGAGTGGGTGGTGGTTTTGGGCTAAGGAGAGGTTATCAACTCCTCCCCTTATCTTAGATGCTCAAATGCCCTTAAGATGAATTAGGAGATGATCACTCAAAAAATTGAATTCTAGAAACACAAAAATAGAGTTGCAGTAATTTAACTCTTAGAAATTTTATGGAAACCAATAAATCACAAGATAATTATGTAAAATAGCTTCAATTATACTGGTTCCAGAAAAATAAAAATCATGTAATTTAGAGTTATTTGTAATGAGAAACAATTCCTGCAATAGGATAGTTATAGACTGAAAATAGGGTGCTTCCCCCATTTACAATTCCTGCTACGAAGTTGTAACCCAGCAGATGCCCTACACACCCTAGGAACACCCCATGGAATGGGAAGAGGAGGTTTGCACCTCGCTTCGTTCCTAGGACCGGACATCCTGGGGAGTCTACTTCGAGCAGACAAAGTAAAAGGAGAGACACTCAAACAAGCACACAAGACAGAAACCCTAGACAGGGCTCTGATACCAAAATGATGCAGAACGAAAGAAGAGATAATGCGATACAGAAATAAATTAAGATTAATTCTTTTTTTTTATATATATTTTTTCAGAAATTGGCTTTGACTCAAAGGAAAGCTAAACTAAATTGAAAGAAACTAGGTAATAATTGAAAGCACAATTTAAAAGAAACTAGGTTATCAGAGTGGTTCAGAAGTAACGGATCGCTGGGGGTTGAGAAACTCCCAAACCTAGGGTTTCGCTCTGAACTTTCAACAGGACAGAAATAAAGAGAAGAGATGGGTTACTGACCAGACAGTGATCTTCACAGAGTTTGGTGGAAGAACTCTCTCGAGCAGATTGTTGGATCCTCGGATTCGGATATCTTCGTAATGGATCCTCCAATACTGGTCCTGTGGCTGAGTCGGCTTCTCCTGAACTCAAGATCTGGGAAAGAAGAAGAACAAGTGATGGAATTAGATACTCAAGGAAGGATTTACCAGATTGAAGAACTTGAAAGCTGATGTTGCTGAAGTCCGGATTCTCCTAAAGGTTGATCTGGCTCCCTCTAAAATTTGCTCTGAATCTGAAGTATCCGGACTAGACCCGAATGCTGGTGGTCGGCCTTGACTTGGAGAAAGTGGCCGTGGGAGGTGGGGTAGGCTAGGGTTTGGTGGATTGAGGAGAGTTATGGGCGGCTAGGGTTTTGGAGTTGGAGTGGCTAACCTAGGGTTTTGGGGTTGGAGATTTCACACCTCCTCAAGGTTCTTGGAAAACTCGGATTTACTCCCTCACGGAGCTCAACACCTGGATACAAGTGCGAAAGAGAGAAAACACAGAGTTTGCTCACACATAAATTGGATTCATTCATCAGATTACTTTAAAATTACAAGAGGGTTTTAATTTATAGGACTTTTCAAGAGAGTAGGGTTTTACATCTTTCCATGTGGGACTAATGGGAGGGGATCTTCAAATTAGGTTTGTAGGATCAATTCCCACACATATGGCCGGCCAAAAGGTTCCAAAAAAGTTGATTGGAGGCTTTAAAAGGAAGGTAGGTGGCGCCTCCTAGCCTTGTTCTTCAAGAGAGAATTTCTTTCCTTCCATGGCTCAACTCTTTTGGACTCCTCCTTTTCTTTCTCCCTAAGTCATGGTTCTTCCCATCTTTGCTTTGGATGTTTTTGGCATGGATTGGGCGCCCCCTTGAAGTACTCTCCAAGAAGAGTTTCTTTCTTTTCATAGCTTGGCTCTTATGGAATATTTTGGGCCGCCCCCTTGAATTGTGGATCCCAGATTGCTTTCTCCTCAAATGGTGCAAGAGAGAAGGGACCTGCTATCTTGTGGTGTGGGGACCAGAGCATACTGGATGGAGATGTGCGCCCCCTGGACTCAGGCGTGTGGCTGGGAGTGTGGCTGGGAGTGTGGCGCCCACTTGCTTGGCCTTGGGAGAAAATGTGACACCAAGGTTGAAGTCCTAGACCACTACTGAGTCAACATGACTCAACAAAAATAAATTGCAGACTCAAGCTAAAATTAAGTTGATCAAGTCAACCCTTATTACAAACCAGAAAATCCTAATTCTTCGGGCAAGGTCAATCAGAGATCCAGATGGAGCCCTGAAGTCTTCTTCTGAGTCTGGTGCCCACACCAAAAAAAGGGGACAAGTTCTAAACATTTGTTTCCCACCGAGTAATTGGGCACCTTAGCCTAAGTAAGTTTTATTTTTCATGACAAAAAGTGGGTAGTGTGAAGACATCAACTTTCAAAAAAAGAAAAAAATTTAGGTGGTGTGAAAGCTACCTTAGCTCATGTGCTTAATTTAGGGGTGTATAAAAAAATAACCAAAAATAGGTGATAAGCAAAGAAATAATTACTCTTTACAATCTAGCACTGAAATACTAAGTTAGCCATCACGAACACAAGTGTGGTAGTCCTTTGGATGAATTCTAAGAAAGTTTATAATAGTTATGACTATAAAATTTACTTCGAAAACTGAATACCTAGTTAGCGTTGTTGGATAACTTCTTTTAACCTAAAGCCTAGATCTAAAGGAGAATCTTAATGACACATGGTTACAAAATTAACACTTATATATTAATTGCATTGCTAAGAAACTAGCAATGATTAAGTTAGGGAAGTGATAAGACTATTAAATATCCTAATTTAACTTAAAATAAATATTATTTAACATATATTTGTTAAGAATTGATATTTTTTATTAATATTTTGTAGAAAAGGAGTTCATGGATTGAAAGAGCTCAATTTTTGGAGTCGAACGATGTAGGCAGCACTTAAATTGAAGCTCAAACAAGTCCGAAATTCAAGTTTGAAGTTCTTAATAAATCACATGATTTTTGAAGTAGCCAATCCACCATGGACCAACTGGCTAGTTCACTGGGAGGCTGGCAGGTCCACGGCAGCCATGGTTTCAGTCCATGACCCTTGCCCATGGACCACATGTCTTGTTTCAAGTTGCCAAGCCACTGGAGACCACCTCTCACTGCCATTAGCTTGCCAAGAGCCATCCCTCACTAGAAAAGCCATCAAGAAGCCACCTTTGAAGCCAGCCATAGTCATCCTCTTCTCCATTTGTTTGCCACCTCCCATCCTTGTCCATTGCCTCCCGTCGCTGTCCCCTACCATCTTCTTCATCACCGATGCTCCCTCCAAGCCCCTTGTCTGCTGGAATCTATCCGCCACTGATCTGCCTTGTAGTTGGCTTCTATCCATCGACTTGCACTATTGTTCATTCCTTAACATCAATGCCATAGGTTGCCGGCCACCACCTCCCACTGTCATCCACCTGCACTAGAATTAGGAGAAGCTCTACAAGTCCTAGTCAAAGAAGTGGACTCAATCATCCAGGATTTGGCGAGGATCTAGTTCAGACTCTATTTGCTCGAGAAGGAAGTAGCTAATTTTGCATGATTTTCAGTGCGATTTGAGGCCTGTGATGTAGAATGGATGGCCATGAAGTTTTTTTATGATATTTGGCTAATTTTGAGCCTAATTGACTATAGATTTGGTTGGAAGAAAGCCCTAGATGAGCTTTATAAAAGGAGGACCCTAGGCAAAGAGCCATTCATCAATTTCATTAGAAAAACTTTATTTTATTTTTCTTCTTATAATTAGTTTAGGCTTTGAGAGAGAGAAGGATAGGAATAAAGAAATAGAGTTCTTCAGGGGAGGAGGTGCTATGATAGAGCTTCGAGTCTCCAAGAAGATGTATCCAAGAGCCATGCTCAACTGAGGTACAGTCTATAGGGAAGTACAGGTTTCTGAACTTTAATTTTTTTATTCTATGCTGTCTTTTTATTCTATGCTGTCTTTCTATTCTATGCTGTCTTTCTATTCTCTGCAATTGAATAAAGCTTTACATCTCTTTTAAATTCTTTTCTATTTGATTCCCTGAAATTTGTTACCTAGGTAGGATGGATCATGATCCTGACACGATATGATCTATGCTCAACATAGATAGTTGATTCTAGGATTTTCATCCACTTATCTTGTTAGCATCTTTTCGACTTAATCATTGGATAGCCTATACTTGTGGGATGGGCTATGATCCTAACAAGATATTGTTCATACTTGGCAAGATAATATATCCTAGAGATTGGTTTGAAAGATTCTGAAATAAATACAGATTTTAATTGTTTGGATTAAAACAAATGCATAATTTATGTTCGTGATTACTTGGAAAGCCGAAGACATCTTTTTATCATTTAAACCCCTTGGCCTCATATTTAATTTAAGTTGATTAGTTTTGATAAAACCATCATCTATCTTTTAAAAATCTAAATATTTATTTTTTTATTTACTTTCTTCATGAAATTATTGCCCTTGATCCCTGAGGATACTATCCCTACTCATCCTAGCTTTAGTAGTGAGTTAAGTTTTATTTTTGATTGCCTATGACAATGATCAGCATGGCTCTTCATTGGGAGATAGCCAAGTTTGGAGTGGAAGCAACCTCGGGAACGTCACCTTGTTTGACAACTGGTGGGCTCACACCGAGATCATGGCAGAGGATATTCCTTCAAATCTTCCATGTATCTAGGGCTTTCCTCTCTATCTTCAATGGGTGAGGCTCAGTAACACTTGTGGCTCACCTCCATATTGACCAAGTCTTCTATGGGGGATGCATATCTACTCTTTGCTGGCCGGTGTCATCTTCAAGGCTCTTCGGGGGATCTAGAAGTCCATCAGGTGGAAGAGGGGCTTCTCAGGAGGAACCTCATCTAATTATGGGAGTCTTGAGACTCCCGAGAAGCTTTGACTTGGTCCTGATCCTCTTCTTGTAGGGGAGGTATCGAAGGTGCTTTGGAGCATAAGGGAGTCGCATCACATCCATGTAACTTGTCTTTGTCATCCATCTACCTTCGAAGGTAATTTTGTGTAATGTAATCTAGCTATAAAGCCACAAACACGTATACTTGACATTCATCAATGAAATGGAACCTACATTCTTTTGATAGTTGTTTGTGTCTGCATGCTTATTTTGTAAGTTGCATGGAGGGCTTGCTAGCCTTGCCTGGGATGACCCCATCTAGGGCTTTCAAACATGGGAGATTTACTACTTAACCGAGGCTTGTGAGTGTTGTAACCTGTTGTGTAAGCCAACTCAAGGAAGGATAATTACCAGTTCAAGGACCCAATTGGATCCTTTCCAAACCGGGTGCTTAAATCAAAAAATTCAAAGGTAACTTAACAAACTGATGAAGTGACGATTCGACATTACTTAACCATTTTATAGGGCCAGTCTTCAGCCCGCACCGAAGACGTAGGCCCCTGAAGCATACTTTTGGCCCGCACCACCCTAGACAGCTAGCCAGTCATCTTAGTGTCTGTTCGAAGAGAGTGGGTCTGAAGAAGACGTTCACCTTACCTCCCAGCTAGCATTATAAAGGACTGGTCTGAAGAGGGCAACTCTGAAGAGGGCAACTCTGATCCAAGTGACTGGGGTGTCTTTAGCTTACTCCAAATATGGCGGACATGAGGTAGCTTAACTTCGGTCCCCTCTGAAGGAGTGGTCGTGAGATAAATTTCCAATTGATCTTAGCCTAAAATTCCCAAGAGTGGACGTGGTTGTTATAACCAACCACATGGCTACTAACTCCAAATCTCACGATATCGAAGTAGCCATAATCAAATATTAACTACTTGCGGTTATGGGGATATTATGCCCACTAACCCTATTGATTGAAGGCAAGTGGGCCTAACTGCATTCTGTTACACCAACCTTTATAAATACTGGTAAGAGGGGGCACCAATGGTAAGCGATCCTAAGCTACTTTCACTTTCTAAAATAGCCCTCCATTTTGTTGCTCGAACTCTTACTGACTTAGGCATCAGAGTGTCCCCCACCAGAGAAAATTTGGTCAGGGACTTGTTCTCTTTACACGTGCCCGAGGAGTCGACCAGTAGCAGCTCAACCACTTCACTCGATCTGCAAGGGTTCAGCGTCAACAGATTGGCATGCCAGGAAGGGGGACAGAACCTACCAAGTAGCAGCATCCTCCCTCTTGGAAAGAAGAGTCTGAAGATGGTGAAAGCAAGAACTCAGAATGCTTCGATAAGCAAGGGACGTCCTCCCTCTCAGAGGAATGACCCCAAGATGGAAAATAATGTTCTGCCTCCTACACTGATTGTAGGACAGCATCAGTTAGAAACCCTTTTGAATAGGGGTGATGCGCTAATGATCTTTGTTCAAAATTTTCAGGAAACTGTCCTTCTGGTAGGTCACCCGCCAGCCACCTCCAGGTACAGCCATTGGTCCGAACCAAGGGAAGATCACCACCACGAGTCTACCATGCACCCCTCAAGATCAGCTTTCCCATGAGGGCCGAAGTTATCAGCATTATAAGTCGACCGATAGTTGACTTGAAAGGAAGTGGACCTGATGATCTCCCTCAATCTCTTCTGAAGACTCTACTCCTAGAGGTGCTAAGCAAAAAGAAGCTCGCTATGATTATGAAGAAAAATTTGAATTGCTCGAATCATAGATCGCAAGGCTCGGCGATCACAAAAGAGATGACGAAGTTGCAAACTATGACTCGAGGCCTTCCTTCACCCCCAGAATAATAAGGAAAATAGTCCCTTGACATTTTAAGGTCCCGTAGATGGAACCTTATGATGGGACTATCGATCCACTTGACCATCTGGGCAGTTTTAAGGCCCATATGATGATCCAAGGGGCCTCCGATGCACTGCACTATCTTGCTTTCCTTGCTACCCTAAAGAAAGTGGCTCGAATGTGGTATTCGAGCATACTCCCAGGTACCTTCGATTCCTTTTTTGAATTAAAAAAATTATTCATCTCATATTTTAGGACTTGCCAAAAAATGCCCTACAACACGGATAGTCTATTCCTTTTCCACCAGAACGAAGGAGAGAACCTTAGAGACTACATTGCAAGATTTAATTCGGCCACTCTCGAGATCCTAAATCTTAATGAGCACGTGGCTATGTCTTCTATGAAAAGGGGCCTCAAATCATCCCGGTTCATATTTTCCTTGGACAAGAGGTTACCCATGAGCTATGCAAAACTCTTATCGAGAGCTCAGATGTATGCAGAGGTTGAGGAGCAAGTGACATATCGGCACCTGATTGAAGCAAAACCTATTCCCAAGAAGAACCACAAGGGGCGAATCCCCTTGTTTCCCCCAACAATGATGACTCCACTCCATGGCGTAGTCCCAGGCCTAAAGCATTGGGTGGAAGATTTGATTCATACTCGTCCCTCAATCTCCTGAGAGAAAAGATACTTATGGAGATAGAAAAAGAAAGCCACCTGCAATGACCGGGTCCTATGAGGATGTCCTCTACTGTAAGGAATTGAAACAAATACTGCCGATTCCATAAAGACCACGGCCATAACATTGAAGACTGCATCCAACTTAAGGATGCCATAGAAGGCTTGATCAAGAGGGGCCCCTCAGAGGACTACTGAAGAGGCCAAACTGCCTAACAAGAGGTCGACTGATGAAAGGGTAGGTATGCTACATCAGTCAACAGATTAGAGTAGAGCCAAAGAGGATGTCCCCAAGAGGCTTAGGGGCAACAACTACATACGCTTCTCAGATGATGACCTCCAGGAAGTTTAGGTCCCGCATGATGACCCTATTGTAGTTTCGACCGTTATGGCCAAGTATGATGTAAGGCGCATTTTGATAGACAATGGAAGCTCTATATATGTTTTGCTTTATGACGCATTCTTTAAAATGAGCTTGTTTAGAAACAAACTACAGAAGTCCCTTATACCTCTGATAGCGTTCGGGGGCAACCAGGTCAGAGTTGAAGGAGAAATAATATTGCTTGTAACCCTTGTTACCGAACCATGGAAAAAGACACTCCCCATCAACTTTGTAGTAGTCCGAACCCCATCGGCCTACAACGCGATCCTAGGATGACCCACCTTAAATAAATTTCGAGCCATAGTGTTATCATCTTCTAGTGCATTTCCCTACTAGAAGTAGAGTTGGAGAGGTAAGAGGAGAGCAGAGGGTTGCCCGTCAGTGCCTGATGATACAAGATTAATAGACAACGGACCCTATTATGTTGGATCAGCTAGATCCAAGGAACTAGACTAAAGACTATGGGGAGCCACTAGAGAAAATTGTTTCTGTGCCTTTGGCCGAATATGACCCCACCAAAATAGTGCAAGTTAGGAGTCTGCTGGATGAAGAAATGAAGGCAGGGCTAATCCATTTTCTTCGGAGCAACATCGATCTCTTCGCTTGGTCGACTTCGGATATGCCCGGGATCCCGATTGAAGTAATCACTCATCGACTGGAAGTTGTCCCTAATCACAAGCTGGTCTGGTAGAAGAAGAGGAGCTTCACCTCTAAGAGCCAAAAGGCAATAGATGAAGAAGTAAACAACTTCTCAAAGCTGGATTCATCAAGGAGGTACATTATCCTGAGTGGCTGGCCAATGTCAAGATGGTGAGGAAGGCTAATGGCAAGTGGAGGATCTGCATTAACTATACAATCTCAACAAGGCTTGCCCGAAGGATAGCTTTCCCCTACCAAAGATAGATCAATTAGTTGATAACATTGTTGGCCATCAGCTGTTGAGCTTCATGGATGCTTTTTCTGGGTACAACCAGATTTGGATGTGTTACGTCCAGACAAATTACAACAAGCTTGAATTAAAAGAGAAGTAGATCAAGCTGATTTGATCTAGCTCTCTGCCATCTTCTAGGAGGATTTGGGTGTTGAGGTAGCTTCAAAACTCGTTAATGGCATTTGAACTGGAACAGATGTAATATGAAGGAAGGCTAAGTGAAGAGAGGATTGAAACTAGAAAGAGAGTGAGAGCGATCCCCTCTTCATCATGCTTGGTGGTATTTATAGGCCTTAGACTTAACCACTTCCAGCTGGTGCCCAGCTATTAAGTGGTTAATTTGGGACTAAAATACGTGCAACAAAAGACTACATCATTTGAACATTGATCAGTTTTACCTCTCCTAAAAGTCAATCAATTTTGAGCCTGTCGAGAATTGATCAGCTTCATACTTCTTGAGTATTGAATGGCCTTACGCCTTGTTCCTCTTGGGCATTGATCGGCCTTGTGCCTATTAGGCATTGGTCGGCCATGTGCCTATTAGACATTGGTCAGCCTTGTGCCTATTGGGCATTGATAATATTTGTGCCTATTGGGCATTGATCGGCCTTACGCCTTGTGCCTCTTAGGCATTGATCGGACTTGTACCTATTGGGCATTGGTCGGCCTTATGCCTGTTGGACATTGGTCGGCCTCGTGCCTGTTGGGCATTCATCAGACTTGTGCCTATTGGACATTGATCATATTTGTGCTTATTAGGCATTGATTATATTTGTGCCTATTGGGCATTGGTTGGCCTTGTACCTGTTGGACATTGGTCGGTCTTGTGCCTGTTAAGCATTGATCAGACTTGTGCCTATTGGGCATTGATCATATTTGTGCCTATTGGGCATTGATCATATTTGTGCCTATTGGGCATTGATCATATTTATGCCTGTTGGGCATTGGTTGGCCTTATGCCTCAAATCTTCAGTAAGCTAATGTAGACAGATCAATCAGACTAAACCTGTCATATCTCAACACTAGTCCCCCTAATTTCTGAGTTCATTAATGGGAAATAAAAAACTGTCAAAAGCTTCCATTCTTGGGGAGCACGCTTAGATGACGTGTCAAACTTTAATAAGGGAGGCGGTTATAAAAACTAACAGCCATATCCTGCTCTCATCATTGTAATTTTCGAAATTCAAAAAGGCTGAAAGATCTTTGTAAAAAATAAATGCATCCATCCCATCAACCGAATGTTGCTGTCGGATTACGAAGGGTCATTTAAGTCCTTCGAGGAATGTTATCTTTTTACCAGATATTTGCAGACAGGTGTCTCGATCTAGATCAATCTCGTTACTCAAGAGAAATCTTGGACCATTGAAGGGCACTATATAAACACCATCCTCCTCAAGAAAATAGGTTTTCCACCTTTTCTACCTCTTCTCTTTAGAAGCAAAAAAAATCCTTTAGGTCGGCCTCTCATTTTTCTCCTTTTTCTTTAAGTTAATGTTCTTTTACTTCCTTCATCATGGCTAGAATCTTAGAGATCAGTCATACCGAAAATCCTAAAAACCCTGACGAATCTACATCCCATAGCAGAAAAAACAAGCAGAGTCAATGATGATAGGCGATATTAGGTCTTCCTTAAGTGAACATCGAATCTTAGCATTGAAACAATACTATAATATTTCGAATGAGTACGTTGTTATCCTCCCTAGTTCCGAGGAATAAATAGATTGGCCTCCACCTGGCAGCTTGATCATTTATGAAGAACACCTAAGGGCCGGCCTTAGATTTTCGATTCACACTTTTTTCTTCATAATCTTTAGACTATATCGAGTATTACCTTCTCAACTGACTCATAATAGTATCCGAATCATTTGTGTATTCTTGATTCTTTGCAAAGACATGGATATAATCCCTAAGACTTCCCTCTTTACCATCTTGTTCGTACTAAAATGGGACTTTCATAGCCATGGATGGTGGTAATCAACCCACACCATGGTCGGAAATTCATTTCGGGGCTTCCTTCGACTTTTCATGGCTGGAAACCTTGTTTATTCTACATTATCTCCAAAATTCTCTGGGCCTTTACCATCAGTCATAGGGAACCCTGACTAACTCCTATGATGGTAAGAAAGTATTGCCAGCCAATCAAGAAGACTACGAGAAGCTATGGGGATGGAGATTTCCCCGATAAGAGAACTTCTTGATGAAAGAGGACTTTTTTCAGCAGAAATCAGCCCCAAACCTTCTTTAGGTACCTTTATTGTTGATGTTACTCCTTCATTCCTTCTTAACAATCAATCTTAATCTTTAACTTCTTAATTATTGCAGATACGTCAGTCATGGTGGACGTTCGAAAGCTTCAGAAACTTTCGAAGAAAAGTAAAACAGAAGCCACCTCCTCTATTCAGGAAGAAAGAAGAATCAAGAAGCTGAAGAAGACGAATCCGATAAACCCAACGGCTTCAACAATTGCAGCGGGTCTTAATTCTCCGATTCTAATAGCCAGTGTATCGGAGGATGATGAAGTTCCGTTGTCAACATCTCTTCAACCTCCACCACAAGAAAGATGACCAATGGAACCTTTAGGAGCCGGCCCATCATTGCCTTCTGCTGATCAAACCGATAAAAGAAAAGCTCCAATGACAGAGGAGGATGAAGAGAGGATTTCGACTGCAAATATAACAACAAATTTTCCCTATATGCTGATGATTCAGGCTTGAATGATCCAATGCTGGCCCATCGCCTTCTGAACTCCATCATTATTCCTAGAGACTAGGAAATCACTAAGTCCCAACAGTTCGACGATACTATTCTATTACTCCACCCCACATTATTAAGGTATAGAATCAAACTTATTCATTTTAAAAAGAGTAATCGTTTTCCTTCCTCTTTTTTTTTTTTATATTGAATATGATTAATTTGAAATGTAAATAAATAGCTCCCATGGAATCTGTATAATGGATGAAAGTCTGAAGAATTTTGATCAATTTCGCAAAACCATGTGCAACGAAGTGAAAATTATAAAGGCAGAAAAAGAGGTCGCGGAAGAACTGAAGAATGCAATGGAAAGAAAATTAGAAGAAATGGTGATCAAACATCAACTTTAGAAATAGAACTGAAAGAGGCATGATCGAAGATGAACGACATGGAGTCGAAATTGAAAAGAAAAATAAGAAAATCCGATCAATGTCTATTAACTTAGAAAAGGCCAAAGAAAAAATTGTCGTGGCTAAAGAAAAGGTTTTAGCTACTAAAGAGAAGGCTCTAACGGTAACAATGAAGATCGACAAGCCGTTGAAGAATTCGTCGATGGAGCTATCAAGAAATATGTCCAATCTAAAGCTTTCTATGATAAACTCCATGAAGTAGGAGTTGAGAGCACCTTGGTCTTGCTGATTGCTTGAAGAAGGTAAAGAAATTTTATCTGGATTTAGATACTTCAAGAATAGAGGAAGACTCAGATGAAGAAGATTCCGACGAAGAAGACTCAGATGAAGAAGATTCCGATGAAGAACCAGTCATAGACCAAATTGAAAAACCAGTCAGAGACCAAATCGGAGGATCAGCACTAAATCCTCAAATCCCAGAAGAAACTTCACTAGTTCCTTTTGTAAACCAAACCGAAATAGAGGAAAGTTTAGTTGGAATAAATGTAACAGACTAATGATGTAAGAACTTATTTTGCTTTTAATGAGAAATGAAGAATCTTTCTTTTTAGCAGTGTTTATCGGATTACAAAAGTTCCATTTTTCATAAATGGGAAAATTTTCTAAGTATAAAATCATCGAATTAAACAAAGAAATTTCCAAAGAAGATCGATTTAACCATGAAATTGTTCGATCGAATTATAAACATTACTATTATTTAGAAAATTTAAATGAACCAATTCCGAACAAGCTTATTGAACAATAATTTTTAATAGAACAAATCAATTGAAAAACAGGGTTCCATCTTCTCCTAAGAAAGTAGTTAGCACCTCTCGAATATTTAGAGAAATAATCTCTAAGTTATCCAAGCCTTTAACTTACTTATGGATAATATAATACTTTAATCTAACTTACTGAATATCCTTTCACTTCTTCATATACTTTAAAAGGAAGAGAACTTTCATGAGAAGACTTTTCCAAACGAAGTAAGTAATCATACCAACTTTGCCATATATCATTTTTCTGTTAGAAGAAGAGTTATTCGACAAGCCGTAGAGCTGCATTTGTCAGCATTAGGAGGTAGTATGAGATTTGAATTCAAACCAAATACCATGGTATATAATTTTTTTTTTTTTATAATTGACTCTTTAAGAATTAGAAGTGGTGCATGGATTCTCACCAAATAGAATCTTAAACATGTCAAAATATGAGAATATCTCGAAATTTGGATCGTAAATCATGACCGTTGGGACTCTCTATATATAGAGGCCCTAGCTTCCGGTCTTTGAGCTAATTCTTGTCCCAAGTATTTCAAGTTTTTTCCCTTCTTAGAAACTCTTTGTTTCCAAAAATCTTCATCGTATTTGAAAAATGAAGTCGGGTGATAAAAAACTTCATCAGACATTCGCTAGGAAGGCCGGACCAGTACGATTCGGAGAAGAGAGATCATGTGTAAGAAGAAGGCGTTTATCGAAAAGCAGCTCTGATAAACTGGAAATTCCTGAATATGTTATCTCTTCATCTGAGGAAGAAGATCAAGAGCCTTCCAACCCTCTTTCAAAAGAAAAAGGTTACGATACATCCACTAGGCAAACTTCAATAGAGAAAGGAAAAGCTCCTGTGGAGGAACCATTTGATCTGAACAAAGATAAAGCCACTCGAGTGCTTATCACTGATACAAGTGTTAACAATCCCAAGCTGGCAAAAACCATACTGCAATCTACCATTCTTCGAAAAGACTGGGAGGCTACAATCAAACTCGGAGTGAAAGAAATTCTGTCTTCCATTTATCCTAGAATAGTGAAGGTAAGTAGTACTTTCCCTTTCCAAAATAACTTTTTCATATTTTGTTGATGTTCCAAATCTTCTATCCAGTTTGTTAGTGATATCTCTATGATTGAAGAGAGTTGGTGTCAAACAACTAACCTCCAAGAAGATCTTCAAAAACAATTAGCAGCAGCCATGGAGAAAAAAGACAAAGCTGTCACTGATTGGAAAGCCTTCGAATCAAGAGTTGTCCTATTGACTGAAGGATCTTGTCTCTGCATAATCAACTAAGACAAACTAAAAGGCATGCCCAGCAGCTTGTGGATGATGGAGACAGAAGAAAAAAATACTTCGGCAGGCAGATGAAGCCATAGAAGAAAAAACTCGAGCGTATGAAGAAGTGTTGAAGCAAAAATCCTTACTGAAAAAGAGGATGATACTTCTTGAAAGGAATTGAAACAAACCGAACAAGAAAATGATTCACTGATCAAACTGAGACATCTTGTGATTGAAAAATTCAAAAAATCTGAAGCCTTTAGGAATGGGATGGAGCGAGTAGGAGCCAAAGGCTATGAAATTGGCTTTAAAGATTGTATCAACAAGGTCAAGGAACTATATCTGATCTGGACTTCTCCCCCATTTGCAAAGATTATTTTATAGAAAAATAAAAAAAAGAACCAGCCGATGACCCAGCAATTTCATCTATCCCAGAGACATCTGAACAAGAGAAACTTCAGGTGACCACGTCAGTCAGAGAAAGGTCGAATAATGTCTATGATAGAGAACTAGCAGCAATCATAGTTTATCGCTGCTTCTCCCCCTTTTTTTTTTGTAATCAAAATATCAATGAAGTCTTCTATTTCCCTTCAATATACCAAATCATGCTTTCAATATTTAAGATATTTCAAGATAACATTATTGATAAAACAATAAATCACACTATTCTCTATTACTTTTCAATTGATCAGCAAATTATTCTGATCATCAAGTACCGATGAGTTAGTAAGTCAGACCAATTCAATTTGTTAGATTGTGGTCAGCTTATTAGGCCAACCTTTTGATCAGTTATCTAATCATTGAGTACCAATGAATTAGTGGGTTAGACCAACTCGATTTGTCTGGTTATGGTCAGCTTATCAGGCCAACCTTTTGATTAGTTATTCTGATCATTGAATATCGATGAGTTAGTGGGTCAGACCAACTCGATTTGTTGGATTATGGTCAACTTATCAGGCCAACTTGTCATTCCTTTATTTTCTAAAGGATATTTCATTTTCATATTTTTCCTTCATATGAAAGGAAAAGAGAAAGAGGATATCTTATTGATGGTATTTGTATAGATTTTCTACATTCCAAGGTCTTGCTAATGGATAACCATCTAGACTTTCCAATCGATAGGTCCCATATCGCACAACTTCAGTGATACGATAAGAGCCTTCCCAATTTGGAGCAAGTTTTCCCTACTCAGCTGGTCTGGATACAGTTGTTCGGCGTAGAACAAGATCTCCAATCTAAAAGATTCGAGCCTTCATCCTTGAATTATAATACCACTCCACCCTTTGTCGGTAAGCGGCCATTTTTAGTTGTGCCTGTAACTTGAAATTTTCAAGCAGATCAAGATCAATTCTTCTTCAATCATTATTATTATACTCTTCGAAGCAATTAGTTCTTCTGGAATGAAGGACAATCTCTATAGGTAACATCGCTTCACTCCCATAAGCAAGATTAAACGGAGATTCACCCATGGTAGATCGGGGATTTGTTTGGTAAGCCCATAGAACAGAGTTAAGTTCATCGGCCCAAGCTCCTTTGGCTTCATTTAATTAAGTTTTCAGTCCATGAAGGATTGTCCGATTAGTTACCTCAGCTTCTCCATTAGCTTGAGGGTGTCCAACAGATGTCAATTTGTGGAGGATGCCGTATTGAGCACAGAAATCCTTAAACTTTTGATTATCAAACTGCCTCCCATTGTCTGTAATAATTGCATAAGGAGTTCCAAACCTATATATGATAAAGTTTCTGACAAATATTTCAACTTTCGCTTCAGTGATTAAAGCTAAAGGCTCAGCTTCTACCCACTTTGTAAAATAATCAATAGCAACAATCAGAAATTTTCACTGTCCGGAAGCTGGAGGAAATGGACCAAGTATATCCATTCCCCATTGAGCAAATGGCCAAGGAGCCGTTAATTGTGTTAGCTGATAGGCAAGACACCTTTGAATATTTGCATATCTTTGGCAAGGATCATTTTTTCTTACAAAATCTAAAGCATCATTCTGTATAGTCGGCCAGTAATATCCTTGCCTTATAATTTTATAGGCTAAAGATTTTCCTCCCAAATGATCACCACATATTCCTTCATGCACTTCTTTAAGGGCATAATTTGCATCCGAAGGAGATAAACAATTCAACAATGGCTGGAAAAATGACTTTTTATATAACAAACCATCCAGTGATGGGGACATCTCAAGCACGGATCTTGGAGCAAGCATAATTCTTGGAGTGGCACAGATCTTGAAGCATTTTTTTGGAATAAGTTTATTTAGGATTTATCTTTTGTTTAAATTTGAATTAGGATTTGGTTGGTTAGGATTGATATATGGATAGGCTTATCTTATCCTATCTTATATTTGAATTTGATTCGTTCTTATCTTTTTATCTTGTATTCAAATTCAAATAAGGATTGGAAAATCTATAAATACCACCCTCAGCCTTTTGTAATGGGGAGGATGGATGAATAAATATTCTATTATTCTGTGTGAAGGATCTGTGTGATCCTAGGATATCTATATGATCCCTTCTCCATCTTCCCAGGGTTTCTGTGTGATCCCTGATTTTGGGCATCTGTGTGAGCCCAGGGCATCTATGTGAGCCCCTTCGCTATGTGCTTGTTCTTCTAGGGCATCTGTGTGAGCCCCTTTGCTATGTGCTTATTCTTCTTGGGGAATCTATGTGAACCCAGTATTTTTCTTAACCCTGCACCCTCTTCTTTCCTCCTTCTTTGCAAATCCTAATCTCTGGTGACTTTCATGCTCGCCAGCGATCCAGTCCAATCCCTGTCCCGCATCATCCAGGATAACATACTGAGAAGCAGTCTTTCAGAGTTGTTTAGCTTCTAGATTATTTTCGGGAAATACTCCTTCAGTCAGATATTTGACTATTGGACTCATCCAATCCATTTCTGGCTCTATCTGAAGAACTTTTTCTTTTTTAGTTGTTGAAGTACTTGGGGTTTCCAGATGTTCCACAAAAGTCCGATCCATTTGGTCAAGTGTAGAAGTAGCTAATCTGGACAATGAATCGGCTCAAGAATTTTCAATTCTAGGGACGTGACTGATATCCCAGGAATCAAAATAAGCTCTAAGTTCTCGGACCTTTTTTAGATATAGAGCTAAAGTGGCATCACGAACTTCAAAATCCCCTTTTACTTGGTTAACAACTAGTTGAGAGTCAGATTATACCTTTAGCCATCGGACATTTAACTCCTTTACAATTCTTAGACCAGCTAGGAGAGCCTCAATATTAGCTTGATTATTAGAAACTTTGAAAGAGAATCGGAGTGCATATTCTATGATATCTCCATTTGGATCAGATAAGATTTATTTAGCCCCCACAATCGGAGGAATTTGAAGCCCCATCTGAAAGATAAAAATGTGGGTGCAGGTGCCTATGATAAGCATGCAACAGCACAGGGAATAGGTAAGTATTTAAAACATTTTAAAATAAGTATGAAAATACCTACTCCGCACAGGATCTAGCATATGCAAGATGCATGTATTGGCATGATACAGGACATATAATATTTATAAACATTTTAATAAATCTAGATCTACACAAGCACCAAATTAAAACCCAAAAACATTCCTTATTCCCAGCTAGAATAAGTCTGGGATAAACCTGGAATAGACTGGAATAACTGGAATAAAGTAATTCCAGTCGTCTTCCACCTTGGGATGAAAACTGGGCTTCCGAAAAGTCCCCGGAACGCCGCCTTCCGGACCTCCGATCGCTCCAAAATTTGAGCTGTAGATTATTAAGGAAGTCCTCTTCGATTTGGCACTAGTTTCTGCAAGAAAACCTAAGCCAATAAATCGTCAAAACTCGCCGAAGTCTGCTGCAAGAAAATGGCAGCAGAACAGAGTAGCTGTCTTCGTCGTTGGATTTCGGGCAACTGGAGCGATCCCGGCTCGCGTGGTTTGCTCCGAGGAGTAGAAGAATACTCCCTCTAGATGGGAGACATGCCCGGGGCTCTCCGATCCCTCTCCACATGCGGTGCTAGCCACCGGAAGATGGTTCACGGTCACAGGTTGCTGCAGCAAAACAGAATTGCTGCAGCAGGGATTTTTGGAGCACTTGAAACAATGGAAAAACTCTCCCTCACACCCTCCTAAAGCCAACCTATAAGAGGAGAGTCTGAGCTCTCAATCTGGGGATCTCTCAAACTCTCAAAGAAGCAACAGCAGCTGCATAAACTCAGGTTCTGCACGGCTAAAAATTTTCATGCATTGAAACAGGGGACTTTGCATGGATTTATAGGGCAGCAAGGAGAGGGAGATGGAGAGGCTGGGAGAGGAGAGGCAGCAGCTGCCATTCCATTTAACAACAGATAAATGGGAGTTAGAGCAACCGGTGAAGGGAGAAGAAGGGATGGTCGAAATGGCTTCTTGATGCTTGGAAAAAAATCCAACGTAAAACCTCTCTTACGTGTAAAACGGTCAAGGGAGAAGTAAAAATATTGGTTCAAAAGAAAACCGTTCCAATCCCAAAAAAAAACTTTGGTTCAATCCAATTGAACCGATCCAAGCCCATTTGATTTGGTTCAATTGGTTCACAACCAATTGGAGGCCGAAACGAGCTCTGAATCAGTTCAAAACTGATTCAGAAAATCTGCGCAGAGCTGGTCAACCCGAAACATTTTTCGGTCGACACAGACAAGGGCAAGACGAGGAAAGAGTGCTCAAAAATATCCTGTGACCATAAAACCGAGACGATTCCCAATCGTATCGGTATCTGGATCAGAGAGTTTCCTCTGTGGCATGTGACCTCATAGGTTCGAACCTAAACGGTAGCACTAGAACAGTTCTAGTACCAGCACAGGAAACCATCTAGCAATGGGTCCCGGCGTCCGGATAGGTCGAAGATGCGGGAGCAAACAATCGAACCTCTGGTATATGGTTACCATATAATTCATCCCTTTTACCTCTAATGCTCAGGACGACGAGATTGGGCTGCCAACCCAGACTGAGTCAGTCGACTACGTGTCTCAACCTCGCAAGCCCAGTGACTCTTCACTAGGGCTACCCCGACCGAGGATTTGCTAAATTGAGATACTGCGAGACATTCAATCCAAACTGTTTGGACAGGTCAATTCCTCTTGGTCCATCACTGCTCCACAAGTACTTGCCTGTACCCAGAAACCTTCCGTCACCAGATTAAAAATCCGGGTAGTCGGCACCAAAGCACAGGGAGTTGCTTGCAAGCTACTGTGATGACCTCAGGTCAGAGGGACACTTATACCCATATCCAATCGTGAGTATCCCTTTGGCAGAAAGGGACTGCACGGAGTCACGTTCAATGAGATATCACATATATCCCACTTGTAGATCACATCAGTGTCACCACACTCATTTGGTCAAGAGGACAACAAATGATGTAAACTACAATAACTATACTTGATATATTGCCGTCCAGTACAATATATCCTTTTGTTGCGAACAGGGTTTAAGGACCACTCGATACATCCTCTCTATATCAAAATCAGTGTAGTCCTAAGGACTTCATCACATGGAAAGAGTTCTCTTAGGGAAATACAATGTGATGAGCTGCCAAATAACAATTTTATTAATTCATAAAATAAATACAGTGCTGAGCACAACCGCCTACAACCCAGGCGATTGGCTTTGGGACACATTTCCCAACAACTCCCACTTGTACTAAAGCCAATTAGAGGAGTATCTTATACCCATTTCCCATTTACAATAGTCGAACTCTTTGACTCCAAGGGCTTTAGTGAAGGGGTCGGCCAGATTTTCTTTCCCATCGATCTTTAGAAGATTGATGTCGCCTCGCTCCATGATTTCTCGTACGAGGTGGTAGCGCCGCAAATGTGCTTGGTGTGGTGATGAGCTTTTGGCTCCTTAGCTTGAGCAATGGCTCCAGTACTGTCATAGTACACCGGAACAGGGCCATCTAGGAAAGGTGCCACCCCTAGCTCTCCAAGAAACTTTTGCAACCACACAGCTTCCTTTGCTGCATCTGATGCTGCAATATATTCTGCTTCGCATACCGAGTCTGCAACAGTTGCCTGCTTGGAACTTTTCCAGCAGATCGCTTTTCCGTTCAGGGTAAATACAAACCTGACACACTCTTGCTATCATCTCTTTCTGACTGGAAACTGGAGTCAGTGTACCCCACAAGTTTCAAGTCAGGCTCTCCATAAATCAGCCATTGATCTTTAGTATTTCTTAAATACTTGAGGATGGTCTTAACCACCTTCCAATGCGCCTCACCTGGGTTAGACTGGTATCTACTCACTACTCCTAGTGAATATGCCACGTCTGGTCTAGTATAAGTCATAGCATACATGATAGAGTCTACTATAGAAGCATAAGGTACTCTACTCATGCGTTCTCTTTCCTCAGGAGTTGTCGCACAATCCCTTTTAGAAAGAGTAATTCCAGAACCTATCAGAAGATAGCCTTTCTTTGAATTTTCCATGCTGAACCGTTTCAGCACGGTATCTATATACATAGACTGGGACAGTCCAAAAGCTTCTTGGATCTATCTCTATAGATCTTCATACCTAGTATGTGAAGCTTCACCCAAGTCTTCATGGAGAACTGAGATGATACCAGACCTTTATTCCTTGTAATGCTGCGACGTCATTCCCGATTAAGAGAATGTCGTCAACATACAGTACTAGGAATACAATCACAGAACCATTAACCCATTTATAGATGCACGGTTCTTCTCCGTTCTTAACGAAGCCGTACAATTTCATACACCTATCAAACCGTAAGTTCCAACTTCGAGATACTTGCTTGAGTCCATAGATGGACTTCTGTAATTTGCATACTGTTGATTCATCTGTGGATGTGAACCCTTCAGGCTGTATCATATACACCTCTTCTTCTAGCTCCCCATTTAGAAAAGCGGTTCGGACATCCATCTGCCAGATCTCGTAATCAAAATATGCTGCCAAAGCAAGCATGATCCGAATGGACTTGAGCATTGCCACAGGGGAGAAAGTCTCGTCATAATCGATACCATATCGTTGACGATACCCCTTGGCAACCAGACGGGCTTTATAGGTCTCTACCTTCCCATCTGCGCCTCTTTTTCTCTTGAAGATCCATTTACACCCGATGGGTTTTACTCCTTCAGGCGGATCAACCAATGTCCAAACATTGTTGATTTCCATGGACTCCATTTCGGATCGCATGGCTCCAAGCCATGCCTCAGAGTCAGATCTCTGAAGTGCATCCATATAGGTGATCGGATCCTCATTGTTCTCATCGAGCGCTCAATGGGATCGCCGTCCCGAACCAAGAAACCATAGTATTTGTCCTGCTGACGCGGTATTCTACCGGATCTCCAAATGGGTTCTGGGTGTGATTCAATCACAACCGGTTCTACGATGTCCTTAGAGTGTGTAGGTTCTTCTATTGGCTGAACTTCATCAAGTTCAATCTTAGAGGCTATAGTTCCTTCTCCAAGGAACTCCTTTTCCAAAAGATAGCTCTAAGAGCAACGAACACCTTTTGTTCATTCTCCAAGTAGAAGAAATACCCTTTGGTTCCTTAGGATAACCAATAAATAAACACTTGTCAGACTTAGGACCAAGTTTGTCTGAGTCTAAACGCTTTACGTAAGCCGGACATCCCCGGACTCGAAGGTGTGAGATTGAGGGTTTACGCCCATTCCACATCTCATACGGAGTGGAGACAACAGACTTACTTGGAACATTATTTAATAAGTAACAGGCTATCTGAAGCGCATATCCCCAAAAGGATAGCGGCAGAGTTGCAAAGCCCATCATGGATCGAACCATGTCCAACAAGGTTCGATTCCTCCTTTCGGACACACCATTCAACTGCGGTGTTCCTGGAGGAGTCCACTGAGAGAGAATTCCATTCTCCTCAAGATATGTCAAAAAAACATCAGATAAGTATTCACCACCTCGATCAGATCGAAGGGTTTTAATACTTTTTCCAGTTTGCTTTTCTACTTTATTACGGTATCGTTTGAACATTTCTAACGATTCAGACTTATGTCTCATTAAAAAGACAACCGAATCTTGAAAAATCGTCTGTAAAAGTAATAAAATATTTGTATCCTTCTCTGGCACTAACTGACATCGGTCCACATACATCAGTATGTATTAGACTTAGAAGTTCTGTAGCTCGTTCACCCTTTCCAGTAAAAGGTGACTTGGTCATTTTACCAAGTAAACAGGATTCACAAGTGGGCAGTGATTCAGAATCACTGACCTCGAGGAGTCCATCTCCTCGCATCTTGTTTATCCTATTTTGGTTAATATGACCTAGCCTACAGTGCCAAAGGTACAAATCATTGACATTATCTAACCTTGGGCGTTTGCAAGATGTATACATTACACTAACAGGCCTTGATAGTACGTATATGCCATTATTTAATCTAGCTTTCATTATAATAGAGTTATTCAAAATAACATTGCAAAAATCTCCTTTTATTGAAAGTTCAAAACCACAATTGGCCAAAAGGCCTACAGAGATTATGCTCATAATGAAACTAGGACAATAGTGATAGTCGACTAGTTCGACAGTACAAGACTCAAAGAGAAGACGCAGGACTCCGATCGCCAGTACTGGAACACGATTTTCATTCCCGACGCTCAGAAACTGTTCTCCATCTTCAAATCTTCTGCTAACTTGAAGTCCCCATAACAAATTACAAACATGAATTGGACTACCAGTATCCAATACCCAGTTAGCAGTATCAACAATTGAGTAATTACAAGGTTTTATCATATAAATACCTTGTTCAGCAGACATCTGCTTTCTCGGCCTGTTCGGATCAAGGGACGCAATATAAAGAGGACAGTTCCTCTTCCAGTGTCCCTTCTTCTTGCAGTAGAAGCACTCTGCAGAAGACTGATCAGCCTTATACTTCCTGGTCTGACTAGGGCCAGGAGCATTCTGCACTTTCGTTCCCTTCTTATTTATTTTCTTCTTCCCTTTCTTAAAGGGATGATGACCTCTACTACCTCCCTCTAAATTCACCACCCCCTTATTCAGTTGGTGGTCTTTCTCGAAAGTCTGCAGCAAACCCAAAAGACCATGGTAGTTGACTGCAGGCTTGTTCATTCTATAATGATCGAGATAATCAAGATAGGAGGAGGGAAGAGAATTCAGGATCGCATCCTTGCCGAGCTGTTCGTGCAAGGTGCATCCGAGTTTGCCCAGTTTTTCAATCAGCTCGATCATGTACAATACATGATCAGTGACTGAACCGCCATTCGGCATCTTGGAGTTGTAGATGGCACAAGACACTTTGTACCGTTCTACATCATCCGGGGTGCCGAAGGATTCCTTCAACTTTTGAAGGATTTCATCAGGTTGGGCCTTCTCGAATTTGCGAGTGAACTCGTCGTTCATCACCGCTAGCATAATGCAATGGACAGTAGTCCGATCAGAGACCCACTTCAGATAAGCATCTTTGATCGCACTCCGTGCATTAGCGGGAGGGATTTCAGGTGCCGGATCCGTTATCACATACAGGATCCCTTCGTGCTCCAGAACTATTCTCAACTTTCGATACCAACTATCGAAGTTGTGACCCTTTAACTTCTCGTTATCGAGAAGTGACCGGAGTGATAAATTGGAAGACATCTGAAAAGAAAATAAGACCTATTAGTATATGAATTAATAAATTAACCAAAAGACTTGGACTTTAGTCTAAAGGTTTCTCCCACTAATTTTTCAGATTGGTAGCCTCAAACTCCAATCCGTGAAAAAATCTTTTTTCAAGTGGGTACTGAAATCCAATAGGCCTCGCATGAGCCCGACTATGGCCAGCTCACCCATACGAGCCCAAAGGTAGGTTCGTAAACCAATTGTTTCCCTAAACAATTTTCAGTATAAATTTTGCCCCAGAGAACACCCCAATCGGCCTAGGGGCCTCCTATTGTGGGTCTCTGGTTAGGTCCAACCATTAAAATGACAAACCCAATGCTTCCAGCTAACTAAAGACCAAGCCCGACTATGGCCGGCCCACCTGGTCCCGTTAAGGAGGTTGCACTGAACCATCATCGATCAGATAGAAATTCCAGTCACCGGATATACACCTATTTATATGGAAATGCCGATGCACACCAAGCTAGTGGACATATTTCCATCCAACTTAATGGGAGGCTAAGACACTGTCAACTCTTTGACTTAGTCTTTTAAGGACCTAATAATTTTAGAGGATTTTAGTTATGACAGAAGAGAAGAGACAAGGACATGGATCATCCTCCCACTGAATCAATCAGATTTCAGGAGGGTTGAATTTAATCAACAAATGATCCATGGGCACCTAAAGATCAGTCAGACTGATCAACCTGGGTGACATGGGTTAACTCAAGTCATTGAGCTTTTCCAATCAGTTCTGGTTGACTCGACTAGCCAGGTAGGTGAGATCATGGGTGAGTATCCGCCATTAACCATCTTTCCTAGACACCAACCAAGTTGGCCAGGAAAGAGGTAGCCTCATACAACCATGATCACAAATGCCAAACCTACCTCGACACCAGTCGGTTTACCAGACTCGATCAGACTAGCCTAAAGACTCGGGCGTCCACTGAGCCACTAATTGGATCCATTTTAGATGAACGGATCAACTAATCTAACTATTAGATAGTTCTAAAGAAGGACCTTAAACAACATTGTTTAATCTTCTTTTAATCCGATTCAACTAAACTTAGGTCTAACCTAGTTATGGACCCAACTAATCAGCTAAATTAACCCAATTTGGCTTATGCAAATTTTATTAGATTTCATAAACCTAAAAATTTTTATTAAGCCAAATACTTAATTAAAACATTTTTTAATTAAGTCTCTATGTAAAACAATTTTACATCTTAAATCATGCATCATATCTATATTTATACTTTTATAAATATTATATGACTCAAATAACAAATTATAAATCATGCCAAAGTTATAAAGTAATTTTAATTTCTTTTGATTTCCTTAAAGGATCCTTCTGAAGAGGCCAACACAGACGAACCGCATCGTGTCAAAGACACACGGCCATGGTGAAGGTCTCAACTAGGTTCCTAAAAGTACTCTCTAATCCCAAGATTAAACAATTAATCTACTATACATGCATCAAGATATGTTACACTAGAACCTGGATCTGATACCACTGAAAGTTAAAAATGTGGGTGCAGGTGCCTACGCTAAGCATGCAACAGCACAGGAAATAGGTAAGTATTTTAAAACATTTTTAAAATAAGTGCAGAAAATACATACTCCGCACAGGATCTAGCATATGCAAGATGCATGTATTGGCATGATACAGGACATATAATATTTATAAACATTTTAATAAATCTAGATCTACACATGCACCGAAATTAAAACCCAAAAACATACCTTATTCCTAGCTGGAATAAGTCTGGGATAAACCTGGAATAGACTGGAATAACTGGAATAAAGTTATTCCAGTCGTCTTCCACCTTGGGCTGAAAACTGGGCTTCCGAAAAGTCCACGGAACGCCGCCTTCCGGACCTCCGATCGCTCCCAAATTTGAGCTGTAGATTCTTAAGGAAGTCCTCTTTGATTTGGCTCTAGTTTCTGCAAGAAAAACTAAGCCAATAAATCGTCAAAATTTGCCGAAGTCTGCAGCATGAAAATGACAGCAGAACAGAGTAGCTGTCTTCGTCGTTGGATTTCGGGCAACTGGAGCGATCCCGGCTCGCGTGGTTTGCTCCGAGGAGTAGAAGAATACTCCCTCTAGAGGGGAGACATGCCCGGGGCTCTCCGATCCCTCTCCACGCGTGGTGCTAGCCACCGGAAGATGGTTCACAGTCACAGGTTGCTGCAGCAAAACAGAATTGCTGCAGCAGGGATTTTTGGAGCACTTGAAACAATGGGAAAACTCTCCCTCACACCCTCCTAAAGCCAACCTATAAGAGGAGAGTCTGAGCTTTCAATCTGGGGATCTCTCAAACTCTCAAAGAAGCAACAGCAGCTGCATAAACTCAGGTTCTGCATGGCTAAAAATTTTCATGCATTGAAACAGGGGACTTTGCATGGATTTATAGGGCAGCAAGGAGAGGGAGATGGAGAGGCTGGGAGAGGAAGAGGCAGCAGCTGCCATTCCATTTAACAACAGATAAATGGGAGTTAGAGAAACCGGTGAAGGGAGAAGAAGGGACGGTCGAAAGGGCTTCTTGATGCTTGGAAAAAAATCCAACGTAAAACCTCTCTTACGTGTAAAACGGTCAAGGGAGAAGTAAAATATTGGTTCAAAAGAAAATCGGTCCAATCCCAAAAAAAAACTTTGGTTCAATCCAATTGAACCGATCCAAGCCCAATTTGATTTGGTTCAATTGGTTCACAACCAATTGGAGGCCGAAACGAGCTCCGAATCAGTTCAAAACTGATTCAGAAAAATCCTGGCGCAGAGCTGGTCAACCCGGAACATTTTCTGGTCGACACAGACAAGGGCAAGACGGGGAAAAGAGTGCTCAAAAATATACTGTGACCATAAAACCAAGACGATTTCCAATCATAATCGGTATCCGGATCAGAGAGTTATCCTCTGTGGCGTGTGACCTCATAGGTTCGAACCTAAACGGTAGCACTAGAACAATTCTAGTACCAGCACAGGAAACCATCTAGCAATGGGTCCCGGCGTCCGGATAGGTCGAAGATGCGGGAGCAAACAATCAAACCTCTGGTATATGGTTACCGTATAATTCATCCCTTTGACCTCTAATGCTCAGGACGACTGAGATTGTGTTGCCAACCCAGACTGAGTCAGTCGACTACGTGTCTCAACCTCGCAAGCCCAGTGACTCTTCATTAGGGCTACCCCGGTCGAGGATTTGCTAAATTGAGATACTGCGAGACATTCAATCCAAACTATTTGGACAGGTCAATTCCATCTTGGTCCATCACTGCTCCACAAGTACTTGCCTGTACCCAGAAACCTTCCGTCACCGGATTAAAAATCCGGGTAGTCCGGCACCAAAGCACAGGGAGTTGCTTGCAAGCTACCGTGATGACCTCAGGTCAGAGGGACACTTATACCCATATCCAATCGTGAGTATCCCTTTGGCAGAAAGGGACTGCACGGAGTCACGTTTAATGAGATATCACATATATCCCACTTGTAGATCACATCAGTGTCACCACACTCATTTGGTCAAGAGGACAACCAAACGATGTAAACTACAACAACTTATACTTGATATATTGCCGTCCAGTACAATATATCCTTTTGTTGCGAACAGGGTTTAAGAACCACTCGATACATCCTCTCTGTATCGAAATCATTGTAGTCCTAAGGACTTCATCACATGGAAAGAGTTCTCTTAGGGAAATATAATGTGATGAGCTGCCAAACAACAATTTTATTAATTCATAAAATAAATACAGTGCTGAGCACAACCGCCTACAACTCAGGCGATTGGCATTGGGACACATTTCCCAACACCATCCACATGCAATATCCAAGATGCATCAGTCATTTCCATTTCAACAGATGGTTGAATTTCTTTTTCATTGTCGCTCCAAGTACATTCGACTATAAAATCAACCAGTACTTGAGCCTTTATTACAGATCGAGGTGATAAGTAATATCATATTCACTTAATTGACTGCCCATTTTGCCATTCACCCAGAAGTATCAGGACATTGTAGAACAATCCTTAACGGTTGATCTGTTAATACAACAATGCGATGGAATTGAAAATATGGCCTAAGGCATTTGGCCGATATTACCAGAGTATAAACAATCTTCTGAAGCTTTGGATACCTTGTCTCTGCATCATGAAGGACTTTACTGATGTAATAAATGAGCTTATGCACTTCATCAGAATCCTTTCTCACCAATACAGAACTGATTGCCTCATTAGATGCAGCTAGATAAAGGTATAAATCTTCTCCTTCTTGGGGTTTAGATAATATTATCGGATTAGTCAAATACTTCTTAAGTTCTTCAAAAGCTGACTGGTAGTCATCCATCCAACAGAACTCCTTGGTCTGTCATAAGGCTTTTAAAAAAGGTAAACATCTCTCTGCTGAGAGAGAAATGAATCTGCTTAATGAAGCGATTCGCCCTATCAACTATTAGATTTCTTTCTTATTCGCTGGATGTCTCATATCCAAGATGGCTCGGATCTTTTCTGGGTTAGATTCAATTTCACGCTTCATAACCATGAAGCCCAGGAATTTTCCAGAAGTTACACCAAAATATATTTGGTCGGATTTAACTTTATATGATTCTATCGCAAGATATCAAAGGCTTTATGCAAATCTTTAATATGATCATCAGACTGATTACTCTTGACGATCATTTCATCTACATATACCTCCATAGTTTTCCCAATTTGATCTTCAAAGATCTTATTTACTAACCCTTGATAAGTAGCTCTAGCATTTTTAAGACCAAATGGCATCACCTTATAACAATATATCCCTTGATCCATTACGAAAGATGTCTTTTCTTCATCTTCTAGGCTCATTCATATCTGATTGTATCCAGAGAAGGCATCCATAAAACTTAAGAACTTATGTCCAGCCGTTGCATCACCAGCTAATTAATCTTAGGTAGAGGAAAACTGTCTTTCGAACATGTCTTGTTAAGATCAGTATAATCTATGCATATCCTCCATTTTTTAATTGCTTTCATGACCATCACTACATTGGCAAGCTAGTCAGGATAATAAACTTCCATGATAAATCCAGCATCAAGCAACTTAGTCACTTCTTCATTGATAACTTTTTATCTTTCTGGGGCAAAATTTTGCTTCTTTTGTCTAACAGGTCGACTAAGTGGATCAACCTTAAGTTCATGCCTAATTACTTTAGTAGGGATTTCCAACATATCAGCAGCTTTCCATGCAAATATATCAGTATTTGTTTGCAAAAAATCAATCAGCTTCTTTCTTTGATCT
Organism: Areca catechu; assembly: GCA_021397845.1. Taxonomy (NCBI): domain Eukaryota; kingdom Viridiplantae; phylum Streptophyta; class Magnoliopsida; order Arecales; family Arecaceae; genus Areca; species Areca catechu. The sequence goes on along the minus strand of CM038052.1, from coordinate 126,899,961 downwards.
TCGATAAGTGAACTTCCAATTTGGACAGTTTTAGTAGGGTCATCCTTTGTTAAAGGAATATGAATAGTCCTTTCCATTGATATGCTGACTCCCTCAGTTGGATCGCATGGATCCATTTGTTCGGAGGTGGGTTTGTTGATTGACCATTGATTCTAGATTATCAAACATTGACGAGCCATCTGTTGGTTTCCCCTTACTTCTCCAATCCCGTTTTGGATTGGAAATTTCATTAACAAATGGTATGTTGATACCACAGCTTGAAACATATTTAGGGTAGGCCTTCCCAAAATAACATTATACATAGAAGGGATCCAAACAATCATAAAAGTAAGAGAAAAAGTTCTCTGCTTCGGTGCTGTCCCTTGAGTCACGGGGAGTGTGATTTCTCCCTCTACTCCTATAAAATTTCCACCAAACCTAGTTAATGGTATATGAATTCTTTGTAGCTTATCATTCGGCAAATTCATCTTGACAAATGCATCGTAAAGCAAAACCATAGTGGAGCTTCCATTATCAACCAAAATTCAATGTACATCATAATTCGTGATTATCGCAGAAATCACTACAGGGTCATTATACAGCATTTGAACGCCTTGCAAATCATCATCAGAAAAAATAACACTTCCTCTAAGCCTTTTGGGACTTCGATCATCTTCATAACATGCATGGAAAATCATTCTAACCGATCCATCAGTTGATTTTTGGTTTGGGAGCTCCATCCCATCAGTGATCATCATTGGAACTGCAGGCCCTGGCACCACCACCTCAATTGGTCGATTTTGGTTTTGATTCCTGATATATCTATCCAGATAACCTCACTTGATCAAATCTTCAATCTCATCTCTTAATTGAATACATTCTTCTGTTGTATACCCATGATCATGATGATATTGACAGTATTTGGCCTTATTACACATAGCTGGCGGGGCTCTCATCGACCTTGGTCTTTGAAGAAAGTTTTTTTTCTCAATTTCCATCAAAATCTTCTCTCTCGGAAGAGTTAAAGAGGCATAAGCATCAAATCGATTGACGTAATTCCTGCTGACCAATTCCCTCGGCTTTTGAGCTTGTCGTTGGATCGATTGGACTCCAGATGGTCGGAACTCATCCTCCTTGGCCTTCTTCTTACTTGTCCTCAATTCTTTCTCTACTTATCGCCAGCTCAAGGCTTGCTCTTCGACCTGAGCATACTTTTGAGCATGGGCCAATACTTTGAATAATTGATCAAAAATTTTTTATCCAAGGAGAATGTGAATCTAGAGGCTCGCAAGCCTTTCTTCATTACAGACATCATCACATATTCATTGAGATCTGGGATCTCCAACATGGTAGAATTAAACCTCTTGATGTAATCTCTCAAAGACTCCCCTTCCGACTGCTGAATAAAGAATAAGCTATCAAAATTTCTGGGCATTTTCCTGCTTGTCTTGAAGTGGGAGATGAACAACTTTTTTAATTGACTGAATGAATGGATGGTGTCCGGTTGTAGACTGGAATACCACATCCTCGTGACTTCTTCAAGGTTGCAGGGAAGGCAAGGCAGTGGAGTGCATCCGATGCTCCTTGAATCAACATATGAGCTTTAAAGCTACCCAAATGATCCAAGGGGTTAGACAATCCATCGTACAACTCAATTTGTGGAACCTTGAAGTAATGTGGAATTCTCTCCTCCATGATCTTCATGGAAAAAGGAGGCAAGGTGTTGCAGTTTGGTGTGGTATCCCTTGTTTTCCTCTGTTCAATAGCCCTGGCAATCTGCATCTCCAGCTTCTTGAATTTTTCATCAAAATCATTTATTCTTGCAAGATGTTGAACTTGAGTACTATCAGGTGTTGATTCTCCAGATGACATCGAACGAGACCGTGGACGCTTCCCTTATTCCGCTTCTTGGTGTGATGGTGAGATTGGTGATGATGCTTTGAAGGGGACTATAGACCTGAAGAACATTGATAAGATGTGTGTCTTCTTGGACTAAGATGTTTACTTACCTGATGGAAAGGTTGCCGGCTAGTTCTTGATGCAGCAGGTCACAATGATTCCCTCATGGCAATTTCTTGGAGGTTCTGCATCGCTACAAAAAGTGCTTCTACTTTATCAAAAAGAGTATTCATTTCTTGATCCATATATTCAACAGGAGGAGGTTCCACCCTTCTGTCAAGAACGGGATCGTTCTTCTTTGAGAGATGGGGAATGTCCTCCACAGGTAGATCTCTTTTCCTGGTCTTCACCATGCTTCCTTCCAGATTATTGAAACTCTTTTGTTGAGTTCCCCTACCTGGCATGCCAATCTGTTTCTTCCAGACAAATTACAACAAGCTTAAATTAAAAGAGAAGTGGATCAAGCTGATTTGATCTAGCTCTCCACCATCTTCTAGGAGGATCTGGGTGTTGAGGTAGCTTCAAAGCTCGTTAATGACGTTTGAACTGGAACAGATGTAATATGAAGGAAGGCTAAGTAAAGAGAGGACTGGAACCAGAAAGAGAGTGAGAGTGATCCCCTCTTCATCATGCTTTTGGTATTTATAGGCCTCAGACTTAACTGCTTACAACTGGCGCTCAGCTATTAAGTGGTTAATTTGGGACTAAAACACATGCAACAAAAAGACTACATCATTTGAACATTGATTAGTTTTACCTCTTCTAAAAGTCAATCAATTTTGAGCTTGTCGAGAATTGATCAGCTTCATACTTCTTGAGTGTTGAACGGCCTTACGCCTTGTGCCTCTTGGGCATTGATCAGACTTGTGCCTATTGGGCATTGGTCAACCTTGTGCCTATTGGACATTGGTCGGCCTTGTGCCTGTTGGGCATTGATCAGACTTGTGCCCACTAGGCATTAATCATATTTGTGCCTATTAGGCATTGATCGGCCTTATGCCTTGTGCCTATTGGGCATTGATCAGACTTGTGCCTATTGGGCATTGGTCGGCCTTGTGCCTATTAGATATTGGTTAGCCTCGTGCCTGTTGGGCATTGATCAGACTTGTGCCTATTAGGCAGTGATCATATTTATGTCTATTGGGCATTGATCATATTTGTGCCTATTGGGCATTGGTCGACCTTGTGCCTGTTGGACATTGGTCGGTCTTGTGCCTGTTAGGCATTGATCAAACTTGTGCCTATTGGGTATTGATCATATTTTTGCATATTAGGCATTAATCATATTTGTGCCTATTGGGCATTGATCATATTTATGCCTGTTGGGCATTGGTCGGCCTTACACCTCAAATCTTCAGTAAGCTAATGTAGACAGATCAATCAGACTAAACCTGTCATATCTTAATAGGATGGACCCTAAAGATGAAGAGAAGACAGCCTTCATGATAGAGAAAGGGCTTTACTGTTATAAAATGATGCCTTTCAGCTTGAAAAATAGCGGTGCCACATTTCAAGACTGTTCAACAAAGTATTTGAGAAGCAACTAGGAAAGAATATGGAGATGTACATTGACGACATGATTTTGAAGAGCCTCCTCAAAGAGGACCACATCAAAGACTTGGAAGAATCTTTCAATGCCCTATGATGCCATCGGATGTAGCTGAATCTAGCCAAATGCTCCTTCGAAAGTGACTTCGGGGAAGTTCTTGGGATTCCTTGTCACTAAACGAGTAATAGAGGCTAACCCAGAGAAAATCCAAGCTATCCGAAGCATGAGACATCCTTCCTGCAAAAAAGAAGTGCAACAATTAACAAGAAGGATCGCCTTCGAGCCGATTCATTTCTCGCTCGGCTCAAAGGTGCCTTCCTTTCTTTAAAGTTCTTCATAAATCTCAAAGCTTCGAATGGTCCAAAGACTTCTATCTCGCCTTCGAATAACTTAAAAAATATCTGGAGATTCCCCCTTACTCTCGAAACCTCAAGAAGGGGAACCCTTTATTTATACTTGTCCGCTTCGGATGAAGCGATCAGTTCGATTCTTGTCCGAAAGGGAACCGATGACCTACAAAGGCTGATCTACTATACCAGTAAAGTATTACATGATGCAGAAGTGAGGTACCCCAGAATACAGAATTTCATATACTCGCTGGTGATCTTAGCAAAATGCTTATGACTGTACTTTCAATCCCATTCCCTTAGGTCTTGATGGATTAACCTTTAAAAGCTGTCCTCCAGTCCCCTGATACTTCGAGAAGGATAGCTAAATGGACCGTTAGGCTTGGAGAATTTGATATTAACTTCCAACCTAGGTCAGCCATGAAAGCACAATATTGGCTGACTTCATAGCTGAATGTACTTGGGGGCGAGAAGATGACTTACCCGAGCCTAAAAAGGAAACAACTCCCGAAAAAGATTCGGAACCTGTATGGATACTTCATGTGGATGGAGCTTCAAATTTTACGGGATGCAGAGCGGGCTACATCTTGGTTGATCCAGACAGGCGTACCATAGAATATGCCTTGCGCTTCTCTTTTCGTGCTTCGAACAAGCAAGCCGAATATGAAGCCCTCATCATAGGACTCCAAATTCCCAAAGAGCTAGAGATTTGGAACATTCAAATCTTTTCAGATTTTCAGTTGGTGGTGAACCAAGTGAAGGGTGAATTTGAAGCCCAAGATCCTACTATGATCCAATATCTGGAAAAGGTGCGGGTTTTTGGTGTCCCAACTTGACTTCTTCAAAATTGCCCACGTACCATGAACGGAGAACTCTTGAGCTGATACACTATCCAAAATTGCCACCGCCACCATGGATTATGTCGGCTGCACCTTCATAGAATACCTCAAAGCTCCAAGCATAGCAGAGGAAACATTGGAGGTGCATCAAGTTGAACACGAGCCCAGCTGGATGGATCCCATCCTAAAACTCCTGAAGGAGGGAACGCTGCCTGAGGATAAAATTGAAGCCAAGCAAATATGCTGGAGGGCATCTCAATATGTTATCCTGGATGGAGCTCTATACAAGAGATCTTTTACACAACCCTTATTGAAATGCCTGGGGCCGTCGGATGCTGACTATGCCCTGAGAGAGGTACATGAAGGAATATGTGGAGATCACTTGGGGGCAGATCCCTGGCTTACAAAATAATACATCAAGGTTATTATTGGCTGACCATTCAGAAGGATTCTGTTGACTTTGTCCGAAGATGCGACCAATGTCAGAGGTATTCCAACATCCAAATGGGATATGGATATCCTTGGTCCGTTCCCTCTAGCAACCGGATAACGAAAATTTCTCATTATAGACATCGATTATTTCATCAAGTGGGTTGAAGTTGAGCCCTTGGCACATATTACTAAGGCAAAGGTCAAAAGCTTCATTAGGAACTTCATCATCTTCAGGTTTGGGATTCCCCTTGCCATCGTCACTGATAATGCAAGACAATTCAACAATCCGAAGTTCGAGGACTTCTGTGCACAATACCACGTACTTCATAAATTGACTTATGTCGAACATCCTCAATCAATGGAGAAGCTGAAGTGATAAATAGGACCATTCTCCATGGTCTGAAGACCAGGCTAAACGATGCCAAAGGACTCTGGGCTGAAGAACTAAATTCAGTTCTTTGGGCATATTGGACCACTCTCAGAATGGCCACTGGTGAATCTTTATTTCATTTGACCTACAGTACTAAAGTAGTCCTCCCTATGGAAGTCATTTTATAATCCTTAAGGATCGATCATTATAAGGAGCCTGAGAATTTAGAGCACCGAAGGGTGGACTTAGATTTACTACAAGGCACCAGGCTTTGTGCTCAGATGAAAATGGTGGCATACCAACAAAAAGTTGCCAAATACTACAACTCCAGGATGAAGGAATGAACCTTCCGACCCAAAGACTTGGTATTGCAAAGGTCCAAAGTATCTAGACCAACAGAGCAAGGCAAGCTTTTCTCTAATTGGGAAGGCCCTTACCGAATCTAAGAAGTTGTACGACCAGGGGCATACCAGCTCGAAACTCTGGATGGTTCCCCACTCCTTGACCTTGGAATGTAGAGAACCTTCATAAGTATTATCAATAAAAGATCACTCTCTTTGAAAGACTCCAACAAATGTCCATGCAGAGGTGGGCCTAATCAACCTATCTTACTTACAATCAAAGGCACAGGGAATGGTTCAAGCAACCTACCTTACGGTAAATCCGACGACATGCCGAGGTGGGCCTAATCAGCCTCACTTACTTACAATCAAAGGCACAGAGAATGGTTCAAGCAACCTACCCCACGATAAATCCGGTGATGTGCCGAGGTGGGCCTAATTAGCCTATCTTACTTACAATCAAAGGCACAGGGAATGGTTCAAGCAACCTACCCTAAGGTAAATCCGATGACATGCCGAGATGGTCATAATCAGCTTGTCTTACTTACAATCAAAGGCACAGGGAATGGTTCAAGTAACTTATCCTACGGTAAATCCGATGACGTATCAAGGTGGGCTTAATCAGCCTGTCTTATTACTATCCATGATATATCAAAAGGTGACTTTATTGGGTGACATCAATGGCAAAGTAGTCATCCTAATTCTTTTATGGCTTCAACAAGCCCAGACACTTTGGTTTAAGACAAAGATAGATTATTCTGGGCCTATATAAAATCCTAGAACTCTTCATAGATGCCCTAGTTCAATATCTATGCTGTAGAAGAGTTTATTCTTAGCATTATCTTGGGATACCCCTCCTATCAAAGGAATAGATTTTGACTTGAAAGAAAAGGTGGTTTCATTGAAAGAAGCAGCATAGCCGACTGAATTACATCTCTAAGAAAAAAAGAGAGAGAGAAACTACATCAAAATGTTATTTCTTTTTAGCTAGTCCAGAAGCTAAAGCGGGAATGGAGATCTCTTTGGCGGCCTCTTCGTCAGCTGAAGGAGCAGATATCTCTTCGGCCAGAATACCCACCTCGTTCTCCTCACCATCGAGTTTGGCAATAAGAGAAACATCCAAGTTCGGGTAGTCCTCTGTAATTTTATTTAGATAGTCTATTTATAAGATGAAGTAACCCTCTGCCCTGGCTTCATGCATCTCATTGTCGAAGGCTTTGGATTTCTTATAAGTCTCGATAGCTTGGGAGGTGTCCCTTTCGACCTGCTCCACCCTCTGATTAGCTGGCAAAATTTCCTGCTCTAGAATGGCAACCTTATTTTCCAAATCAACCTTATGAGCTGCCACCTCTTCAGCATTCTCAAGGCAGTCCCTCAACAGCAGCTCAGTCGAGATTGCCTTCTTTCACTTCTTTTGCAGCTTAGCCACCAGCTTAGTCATGTACATTTGAGCTGTCCTTAGTTCCCTCTCTAAGGAATGGTTGGTAGTGGCAGTTGCATTCAGCTTCTCTTCGACCTCAGTCTGAAAGCTTTTTAGCCGCTTCATTTTTAGCTTTGGCTGAAGATAATTGACTTCGGAGCTTGTCACCGAGATTAGTGGACCCATGGATGTTTTCTTCCAACATAGAAATGTTGTGGATGATCTGTTCAAAAAAGAAAAAAAGAGAGAGAGAAGGGAAACGAAACACATTTGAAGTCAATCATGCCATCGCTAGTATCCTACGAACTACTTCAATACTTACTTGTAGTATGTGGGGGTAGACGGAGGAAAGAGCACCCTCCAAATCCATGTCTCTATGTTGCCACCCAATCTTTTCGAAGAATGGTGGCTTTCAATAGAGCCTTCACCACCCTTGGATTATTAAGACCAGCATCATCAGCGGACACCTTACAACTTTCCAAGCCCTCGCCTTCTACAGTCGAGGGCTAGGGCTTGACATCTTTCTTAAACTTGGGAGCCTTTCCCTTGTCTGACAGGCTTGGCTCCGTAGATGGCCCTGCGACACGGACCCCTGTTGGACATTCGGTAGAATGTTCGGGTGAAGAAAACTGCTCCTTTCTGAGGAAGATTATATGTCTATGGGAGCTCCACCCCCTACCTGAGCTCGTGGGAGTGCCAGGATGTAGACCCGTATCCGATCTGACTCCACACTGGAGGACCCGATGCTGGTCGCTTTCTCACCGCTTGCTAAATGGTGCGAACACCAGAGGCACCAGAAAAAGATAGAGGCTTCTCAACCTCTGTGGATTAATTAGTAGTGTTTGAGTCCATTTGTAATAAGGGCTTAGTCCATCTGAGTTGTCATTTTATTATTTGAGTCCTATACCAGTCAGCTCATGTTGAGATAGTCTTTTTCCTGAGTCTTGTACATGTCAGCCCAAGTACAAGAGAAGACCAAGCTAGTCCAAGTGAAGACCAACCCAACTGAAGACATGAAGACCAACCCAACTAAAGACATGAAGACCATGGAAGGTCCAGTAGAAGAAATCAAAAACTCCAGAGTCACATCGGAAGCCCAGGAGCCCTGGACCGCAACCCGAAGTAGATTGGGCTAGCCAAGGCCTAGGAGAGGAGCTAGGGCACCAAATGCTTAAGGTTACCTTCCCCTTGGTCAGCCACTTAGAGTCACCCCTCTTGGCCGACCAAGTCAAAAGAGGAGGAGAGAATTAAGGGATTTTATTTACCTAAACCTACCATATATTCTAGCTAGAGTTGGGGTTGGATTAAAACTCCTAGGTAATGACTAATGTAACCTTACTTGGGGGCCAAGTCTAAGAGTCTATTTAAGAGACTCTACTCTCTTGTATCAAGGCATCTTTTCATGAAATAATATTGAGTTCTTCCAATTGCTGTGTGCTACCTGTTGTGCGCTAAAAGAGATTTTGTATGAGCCCTTCCTTCTTCCCGGTGTTCTGCGCCCAGCCTCCAACCGCTATCTAGCTCTCCAAACCCTAGCCACCAACTCCATATCTCATCTTCCCCTTGATATTTTCCCTTTACTACTTCATCCTTGTTTTGTTTTCTCACCCATGAAAGGTTGTTTGTAGGTCCTTTGACTCCGACGAATCCAACGACTCCAGTCGGGCAGCAATCGGATCACCGAGTTGAAAGCCGGGAATTTGCGGGTCTCAGGCTTGATTTTCTAGGCCACATCTGGGAGTGAGAGTGACCCCTTCGCATATGATCTACACCATGTGCATCAACCATTATCAGGTACGCCCCTCTGCCCACTAGTCCCTTTATTGAAGATGAACTAGCCCAACCGAGACTTCTCAGCCTCGGCGGTCCACTTCTTATTGCTTTTTAGGTTCTACTTTGCATGCAGTTATTTCCTTCTTGCATAGAATTCTCTTCTTGGATTCATGGTCTATTCTTCAGGTTTTAGATTCACAACTTAACCCAAAAAAATTATAAAAATATATTTTCATGCAATTTTAGTTCCGCATCATTTGGTATCATAGCCTGTTTTAGGCTCAATTCTCTTTGGATATTCGGATTGGGTGCTTCACGATGGTCGTCCGGTCATAGAAGACTAGTAGAGCTGCAAGACCCTCTCTTCCTAATCTACGGGATCTCCTATGGCGGTAGGAGTGCTGCTGTGAATTGATCCCTGAAGAAGAACACAAAGAGTTCCATTAGGGTTTTTGCACTTTCGGCCTTCTCAGTATATCATCTATTATTTTAATTGTTTCTACAAGTATAGAACTCAGAAAATTCTTAAATTTATTTTTTTGAATTCCTCATAATTGAAATTAATTTTTAGAATTTTCTCAAAAATTATTTCAGTCTGTGAATTTTCTCCCAGCCAAAACACTTCCTGAGAATAATTCTGGTCTATTTTGGTAGCAAAGCCGATTTTGGAAAGTTTAGGGTTCTTTTAGTATAATTTTTGCATATCTATAATTTTAGCATGTTCCCTTAATATTAGGTGATCTGCAAGTTATTTTTCTATTTAAGAAAATACCAAAACAAAAAAAAATTACATATACTCAAAAATGCCTAAACCCTAATCTGCATTTTCATCTGCCTGCCATCATTGCATAAAATACCTTAAGGGCACTTTCTATATATCAGATAAGGGGAGGAGTTGATAACCTCTCCATAGCCCAAAACCACATCCCTTGCATTCTATCCCAAGCCTAACTTAAAATTAACTAGACTTAATTTGCCCTAGTGGGCTAGGGACACCCATCGGTCGGGTTTAATCATTGTGGGATGACTAGTGCACCCAATTCATTTCCTATTACTGGATACTAGTATCTAGGCAAGAGGTACAGTGTCAAACGACCTAAGCAGATCGGTGGTTCTTTAATTGGGTCCCTGCGAGAGCATGGGTCTCCCACCATCCCACCTCTTACCTAGCCAGATTGAAGGACTAGGATTTAAGTTGTGTGTAAGTTGAGTCAACCCATTCTGATTGGGCTCTAGGTCTAGGCAGCTATAGTTGAGTCAGTGTTGAGTCTTGCATGAGCACTAGATCAGGAGCATCATATCACCCACCATCTCTCCTTTTGGCTGAGTCCATGGATAAGCTGGAAACCCAAATTCAAGCCCTTGTAGACCAAATGGCCCAGATGACTACCCAGATGACTTAGTTGACCTAGTCCAATACCCAAACCCATAATAGACTTGACCACTTAGCCAATAGGTTTGATTAGGTAGAGGTCCGTGTAGGGACCTTAGAGAGAACCCATGGGTCACAGTCTAAACCAGATCCTGAGTCACCTCCCCATCCTAGGAGAATCCCTCACCATGATCCTTACTATGAGGCTGAACCTAGGAGGACCCCAAACCCTGATTCTACTTTGAGGCTAAACCTAGGAGAGCCCATCTTCATGACCCAATCCCAGAGGTTCGTCCAAGGAGACCCAATCAGGACTTCATAGACCAGGAGGATAGAGCTTACAAGAACATAAGGTTAGAAGCCCCCACTTTTGATGGTTGTCATGATCCTAAGGTTTATATAGATTGGGAGGAAGAGGTTGACCAGTACTTTGAGTGGTACGATATGTCTGAGGAGCGTAAGTTTAGGTTTGCCAAGCTTAAGTTGGTTCGCGAGGCCGGTTATATTGGACGAGTGTTGAGAGAACACTTAGAATAGGAGGCCATGACCCCATAGTCACCTGGAGGGCCATGAAGGCTAAGCTTAGAGGGAAGTATTCTCCTTCCTCATATCATTATGGTTTAATGGATCAATGGCAGTGATTGAATTAGGGTAGCAAGAGTGCAGATGAGTACATCACGAAATTTGATGAGTATTCCATGTGATGTGACTTAAATGAGGCGGAGAACGTTGTCCTGTCTAGGTTTAGGGCTAGCCTGAGAGATGATATTAAGAGGGAGCTCTATATAAGAGAGGTTAGGGACCTGGACCATGCCTACCAGATTGCTAGGGATTATGAGCATTTCTAAAGAGGGCCCGTCTATCATAAACCCAAGCCTACTAGATACCCTAGTCAGTACCTAGGAGCTAGCCAGTCCCACCAAAGCTAACCCAGCCCTAGCCGACCTAATCCGAGTCGACCCAATCTGAGTCACTCTAACCTGAGTTGACCCCATCCTAGTACTCCTTTGACCCATAGAGATTATAGAGATAAATCTGTAGAGGTCCACAGGAGTCCCAATCCCTAGAAGACCTATTTTAAATGTCGAAAACTAGGCCACTTTGCTAGCTAGTACCCAGTTAGTGCCCTACACTTAGGTGAGCTAGAGAAAGAGGAGCCTGAACCCATAGCTGAACCTGAGGGAGAAATCTATGAGGCTAATGACCATTTGTTGGATGAGTATGAAGGTGAGGAGGAGGAACCTGAGTCTGAGAACTTAGTAGGAGTGGTTAGGTGCATCTTGACCCAAACCCAGGTCAAGGAAGATTGGCATAGGACTAACATCTTACTGACCTTTGTTAAGGTGGGGGTAAGGTACTTAAGATCATCATAGACAGTGGGAGTTGTGTCAATGCCATCTCTGCTAGTATAGTCAAATCTTTAGGATTGACCACAGTTCCCCATCCTAGCCCTTACAAAGTTTCTTGGATAGATTTCACCTCCATCCAGATCAAGTCTATGTGCCAATTCTTAGTTAGACTGCAAACCTATGAGGAAAAGATTTGGTGTGATGTCATCTCCATGGAAGTAAGTAGCATCATTTTAGGTCGACCTTGGCTTTTTGATCATAATGCAACCCTATTTGGTCGAACCAATGTCTGTGGTTTTAGCCACCATGGGAATAAGTTTGTTATCCACCCAACTCCATCTAGAGACCCAGTTAAGAGAGGTTCTAGTAGTCTTAAGGATAAGAAACCTGGAGTTAGTCTAATTAAGGATAAGGAGTTAAAGAGAGAGATTGCTGAGGGTAACCCTATTTGGATCTTGACCACTAAAGAAATACATGAGCCCACCCAAAAGGAACACCCTCCAGAAATTATTAAGGCTTTCAGAGAATTTGAGAATGTCTCCCCTAATGATTAACCTAATCAATTACTATCCCTTAGAGACATCCAACATGCCATAGATCTAGTTCTAGGAGCCACTTTACCAAACCTTCCTCACAATAGAATGAAACCCAGTGAGCATCAAGAATTATAGAAACAAGTGGAAGAGTTGCTTAGGAAGGATTTCATTAGGGAGAGCTTAAGTCCTTGTGCAGTCCCTGCTCTACTGACCCCTAAGAAAGATGGTACCTGGAGGATGTGTGTAGACAGCAGAGCCATCAACAAGATAACTATGAAGTATAGGTTTCCCATCCCCCGATTAGACGACATGTTAGAAATGATGGCCGGTGCTAAAGTTTTCTCAAAGATAGACCTTAAGAGTGGCTATCATCTGGTTAGGATTAGACCTGGGGATGAGTGGAAGACTGCATTCAAGACTAAGGATGGCCTGTTTGAGTGGGTTGTCATGCCTTTCGGACTTTCCAATGCACCAAGTACATTTATGAGGATTATGACCAAAGTCTTGAAAAAATATACTGAAAAATTTGTTGTTGTCTATTTTGATGATATCTTGATCTATAGCAGGACTAAAAAGGACCACCTTAGTCACCTTAGACTAGTTTGCCAGACCCTTAGGGAGAATAGCCTCTATGCCAATTTTAAGAAATGTGAGTTCATGACACATAGGATTATCTTCCTTGGTTTTGTTGTCACCCCTGAGAGAGTTTCTACAGATCCTGAAAAGGTTAGTGCAATTATTGAGTGTCTTGTACCCATTAGTATCCATGATGTGCATAGTTTCCATGGCCTAGAAACCTTTTATAGGAGATTATTAGGGATTTTAGTACTGTCATTGCACCTATAACCGATTGCATTAGGAAGGGTACATTTGAGTGGACCAAAGCAGCTAATAAGGCCTTCCTGAAACTTAAGGATAAGATGACCCATGCACCCATTCTTAGATTACCTGATTTCTCTAAGGTGTTTGAGGTCGCTTGCGATGCCTCGAGAGTAGGAATAGGTGGGGTACTAAGTCAAGAAATCATCCTGTAGCCTTCTTTAGTGAGAAGCTGAATGAGGCTAAACTTAAGTACTTTACCTATGACAAGGAATTTTATGTGATAGTCCAGGCCCTTAGATATTGGAGACATTACTTACTACCATAGGAGTTTGTCTTATTTTCTGACCATGAGGCACTCTGGTTCCTGAACTCCCAAAAGAAACTCAACCCATGGCACGGTAAATGGGTCGAGTACATTCAGGCATACACCTTTGTCCTGAAACACCATGCTGGAATTGACAAAAAGGTAGCAGACTCCCTTAGCCATAGGTCTTTGCTTTTAGGCTCAGTCAGCACCCAAGTCATAGGGTTTGATAGGTTAAAGAATGAATATGAAACTTGCCCAGACTTTGGTGACATTTACTAGACCCTTAGGCTAGGACCATCTAGTATCCATAGTGAGTATACCATTCAGGATGGCTACATTTTCCAAAATATTAGACTTTGTATACCAAGAACTTCCCTTAAAGAATTCCTGATTTGGGAGACCCATGCTAGAGGTTTAGCTGGTCACTTTGGTAAAAATAAGACCATCTTAGTGATAGAAGACTAGTTTTTTTAGCCAGGTTTGAAAAGGCATGTTGCTTAGATTGTAGCCAAGTGTAGAACTTGTGCTGTTGCAAAGCAGCAGAAGCAAAACACTGGTGTCTACACACCTTTACCAGTGCCTGATCACCCTTGGTAGGACCTAAGTATGGACTTCGTGTTAGGATTACCTAAGACCCAGAAAAGACATGATTCTATTTTTGTAGTGGTCGATAGGTTCTCTAAGATGGCTCACTCCATCCCATGTTCCCAGACCTTTGATGCATCAAGAGTAGCCAAGCTTTTCTTAGATAATGAGGTTAGATTCCATGGCCTACCCAAGACCATCATATCAGATAGGGATGTTAGGTTCACCAGTTATTTCTGGAAAACCCTATGGCACCTATTAGGGACCAAGCTTAAGTTTTCTACAGCATACCACCCCCAAACAGATGTCCAAACTGAAGTGATGAACTGTAGTCTAGGAAACCTCTTTAGATTCATGGTAGGTGAACACATTGGACTTGGGATCTATTGTTGCCTAGAGCAGAGTTCGCCTACAATAGCTCAGTGAATAGGATAATGGGCAAGAGTCCTTTTGCGATAGTCCATGGGTACAAGCCTAATCGCCCCATTGACCTAATTCTTTTACCTGTTCATGCACGAGTCTTAGAGTTTGCAGAATCATTCGCACAGCATATTAGAGACTTGCATAAGGACATTAGCCAAAAAATAAACCTAAGCAATGAAACATATATGAACTGTCTAATTCCCAAAGAAGGGCCAAGGAATTTGATGTAGGGGATTCTATCATGATTAGGCTTAGGCCTGAGCGGTTCCCATCCGGAACAGTTAAGAAGCTTCATGCTCGCAGAGTTGGACCTTTTAAAGTGGTAGAGAGGGTTCGACCAAATGCCTATGTGTTAGATTTGCCTTCGGATTTGGGCATCAGTTCTACCTTCGATATCGCAGACCTGGTTGAGTATAGGGAACCCGTAGCAATACCCAGTGAAGCCTTTGGACCTATTCCTTCCATTGAGAGTGATCCTAGGCTAGAGTGTCCATCAATTATTTGCCTAAGAGAAGAGAATAGATTGAGCATATCATGGACGATCAAGCCATAATGACTCTGGGCCATGGCTATCAACGCTACCTGGTCCGATGGCAAGGCCGGCCAGAGTTTGATGATTTATGGATTTCTCGAGAGGACTTGCAACACCTCAACCCAGACCTTCTTGAGAGATATGTGAGCCAGCCTGATCTTCACTCGACAGACTCGAGTTTCTCCCATCCTGGGAGAATTGGTACAGACACTAGAGGCACCAAAATAAGACAGAGGCTTCTCAACCCTCTGTGGATTAATTAGTAGTGTTTGAGTCCATTTGTAATAAGGGCTTAGTCCATCTGAGTTGTCATTTTATTATTTGAGTCATGTACCATTCAGCTCATGTTGAGCTAGTCTTCTTCCTGAGTCCTGTACATGTCAACCAAGTACAAGAGAAGACCAAGCTAGTCCAAGTGAAGACCAACCCAACTAAAGACATGAAGACCAACCCAACTAAAGACATGAAGACCATGGAAGGCCCAGTAGAAGAAATCAGAAACTCCAGAGTCACATTGGAAGCCCGAGAGCCTTGGACCGCAGCCCGAAGAAGATTGGACCAGCCAAGGCCTAAAAGAAGAGCTAAAGCGCCAAATGGTTAAGGTTACCTTCCCCTTGGTTGGCCACTTAGAGTCACCCCTCTGGCCGACCAAGTCAAGAGACGAGGAGAGAATTAAGGGATCTTACCTAAACCTACCATGTATTTTAGCTAGAGTTGGGGTTGGATTAAAACTCCTAGGTAATGACTAATGTAACCTTACTTGGGGGCCAAGTCTAAGAGTCTATTAAGAGACTTTGCTCTCTTGTATCAAGGAATCTTTTCATAAAATAATATTGAGTTCTTCCAATTATTGTGTGCTACCGTTTTGGTGCTAAAAGGGATTCTGTGTGAGTCCTTCCTTCTTCCCAATGTTCTGCACCCAGCCTCCAACCGCCATCCAGCTCTCAAAACCTTGGCCACCAACTCCATATCTCATCTTCCCCTTGCTGTTTTCCCTTTACTACTTCATCCTTGTTTGTTTTTCTCGCCCATGATAGATTGTTTGCAGGTCCCTCGACTCCTACAAATCCAACGACTCCAGCCAGGTAGCAATCGGATCACTGAGTTGAAAGCCAGGAATCCACGAGTCTCAGGCTAGATTTTTTAGGCCGCATCTGGGAGTGAGAGCAACTCCTTCGCATACAATCTGCACCAGACACATCAACCATTGTCAGGTACATCCCTCTGCCCCCAGTCCTTTTATTGAAGATGAGTTAGCCCAACCGAGACTTCTCAGCCTCGACGGTACACTTCTTATTACTTTTTAGGTTCTACTTTTCATGTAGTTATTTCTTTCTTGCATAAAATTCTCTTCTTTGATTCATGGTCTATTCTTCGGGATTTAGACTCATAACTTAACCAAAAAAAATTACAAAATATATTTGCATGCAATTTTAGTTCTGCATCACCAGAGTCATGCTACGTCTGGCCTCATGGATGGCAAAGGTCCCTAAAGCTTATCAACAAGCAGAGGAAGGAAAGATGGCAAGAAGGAGGGAGCTCGCGAGAAGAATCGCGAGAGAGGCAATGCCGCTAATGGCCTGGAAATATTTGATTCCTAGGAGTATCAGCCTCTTATATAAAGGCCACTAGTGGATCAGATACATGGCCCATGTTCCGAGCAGCCCTCTGATCTTGCCACATGCCCTCACCATAATTAATGATGGTCTCGATTTGCATGCAGGCAGTTACGGGACATCAGAGATCAACAACCGGTCCGATTGCTAAGACTTACAGCCTTAGCAATTCTGATCACGTCAATGGTGGGGACACCGGAGGCACCAGAATAAGACAGAGGCTTTTCAACCCTCTGTAAATTGATCAATAATTTATGAGTCCATCTGTAATAAGGGCTTAGCTCATCTGAGTCCATTTTAGTTGTTATTTGAGTATTTTTAGTTGTTATTTTAGTTCTGTACTAGTCAGCTCATGTTGAGCTAGTTCAGTCCAATGCTAGTCAGCTCATGTTGAGCTAATTTTATTTTTTTGAGTCCTGTCCAAGCATACTGAAGACTCAAGACTATATCATACAAGTGAAGACCAAGTCAACTAGATTGAAGACATGGAAGTATAGCACAAGTCCAACCAGCTTGAAGATTTGAAGACCCCAGGAGGAAAATTCAGAAAATCCTGATTTCTTGTAGATGCCCTCCAGATGCCCAGATTCCCTTCCATATGCCAAAGTATATTCATAGATAATGGCATCCATGATTCCAGAGGTCCATCTGCATCCTAGCCCAAAGAAATCAAGCCCAGGTGCCAAGCCCAAGCCCCTAAGAAGCAAGATACCAGGGAATATTCCTGCTACCTGGCTACCAGGCACCCCAGCTTCCAGAGGCCCAAACCCATGCACCCGAGCCCCTTTGGGCCGGCCTTTTACTGCTCCTAGAAGCCCAACACGCCCCCCTAGGTGTCCTTGGAGTCTTGACCAAGTCAAGAAAGTTTTAGGGATTTTTCTACCTAATATTTTCTTATTTTCTAGCTAGGGTTTGAGAGGGAAAAGGATTCTTATGTAAAGACTTATGTACCCTTACTTGGAGCCCAAGGTTAAGGATCTATTTAAGGGACCCTAGCCTCTTGTATAAGGGGAATTTTTGATGAATGAAAACCTTGAGTTCTTCTATTGAGTGGTGTGATACCCTGCTGTGTGCATAAAGGGGTTTGTGAGAGTTCTTCTTCCCGGTGTTTGCAATCATCTTCCTGCTGCCAACAAACCCTCCAGATCCCTGAACGCCCACTCCAAAAGAAGCCTTCCCTTGCTGTTTTTACTTTGTTTTTTTGTTCCTTTGTGAGCTTTCTAACCCCTGACAGGTCGTTTGCAGGTCCCTGAGTTCCTACGAATCCAACGACTCCAGCCAAGCCTCAATCGGATCACGAGAGAAAGCCGGTATCCGCGGGTCTTGGCTCTGTTTTCCAGGCCGCATCCATTGAGGAACGAGAGACCCTTCACTGCGATCTTACAGACATTGTCAGGTACACCCTCTACCTCCAGTAGTTTATTAGTAGGAGAACTTGCCCTAACCGAGGCTTCTCAGCCCGGCGGTTCCTTCTTTGTACTTTTCTAGGTCCTAATCTGCATGCTGATCTTCAAAAATTCATACAAATTCCTACAAATAATTTTGATCTGAAATTTGGGAATTAATCACCTAACTCAACATGTAAAACATAAAAAAAAAATTGCATGCATATTAGTTTCCCCATCATTGGTATCAGAGCTTAGATTAGGGCTTATTTTCTACAATTTTTCAGTCTGTATATACTCTGTTATTTTAATTATTTCTCCTGTTAAAAACCCAAAAACACTAAAATATTTTCCTAGATTTATCATAATTCATAGTAATTTTAAAAAAATTTTCAGATTTTATTATGGCCTGTGAAGTTTCTGCAAGCCGAAATAGGGCCTGCAAATTTTGGCTCTATTTTTTTTAGCAAGACAAGTTTGGAAGTTTTAGGGTTTTGTTTAGGAGTTTTTGCATATTTCTTAATTTTAGTATATTTCCAGTTATTAGGCCATGATTTGCAAGTTTTCTTCTATTTAAAAAAATACCAAAAAAAAAATATACATATTTTCCAAAAAAATACCAAAAAAAATATCTAAACCCTAATTTACATCCTATCTGCCTGCCTCATTGCATAATTTACTTTTAAGGGCACTCTTGCTATATCAGATGGGGGAGGTTTGATCACCTCTCTTAGCCCAAAACCACATTCCTTGCATTCAGTCCCAAGCCTTAACCTAAAATTAATTAGACTTAATGCCCTAGTGGGCTAGGGACAACAACTGGTCGGGTCCGGGCTAGTGTTAGATCCTGTGTCAAGTTAACCTGTGTGTGCCTTGTGCTCAGTGTCTAGAACGGTAGTTTAGGGATTCAATCCCGAAGGGCTTGTGTGTGGTCCGCCTACCTGGCCAATCTCTGATTGGTGTCTAGGATTGGCAATCAGGGACCTAACACTCTCCTCCTTACACCTGCCTGGCTAAGTACAGGGTTACTATAGGCTAGTTTGCCACCCTGATTGAGCATCTAGTTTGGACTCTAGGTCTAGTCAGCTATAGTCGGTCTGATCGAGTCTTGCATGAGCACTAGATCAGGAGTTTCATATCACCCACCTCCTTCACAATGTCTGAACCCATGGAAAATTTACAAGTCCAAATAAAAGCCTAGCTGATCAAATGGCCCGATGACTACCCAGTTAACTCAGTCTGCTACCCCAACCAACAATATAATTGACCATCTTGCCAATAGGTTTGACCAGTTAGGAGGCCGTGTAGGGACCCATAGCAAGAAACCCATGGGTCACGATCGAGCCAGATCCCTAAGTCCCCTCAACCTAGGAGAATCCGAAACCCTGATCCATACCGAGAGGTTGAACCTAGGAGAGCCCCTCAGCCTGACCCATACTATAATCCTGAACCTAGGAGGACCCTAAACCTGAACCATATCATGAGGTTGTACCTAGGAGAGCCACTCAGCCTGACCCATACTATGATACTGAACCTAGATCCTATGACTCTAGATCCTATTTACCCACATCCTATAAGCCTAGTATACCCACAACCTATAGATCTTATGACTTCAAATCCTCTGACTCTAGAATCTACGAACCCATATCCCATGAGTCAGTAGACCCAAGACCTATAGAGCTGAACCCAAATCCTATGACCCCAGATCATATAATCCCGTGACCCATAGATCTGCACCTTATCCTATGAGTCTAGGGAGCCCATAATCCCTAGATATCAATCTAGTACTAGTCAGGTTTCCCTTAGTCAACTTGAACCCATAGGATTAGCACCCCTAAAATATGAGCCCAGTAGTAAGCCACTACCCTTTAGACAACTTGAACCTACTAGAATTAGTGTCCATAATCAAACCAGGACCTAGCCAATTTTCCCCTAGCCGACCTTCTCCAACCATTCTGAGATTGACAAGACTTACATTAACGCGGAAGTGTATGAAGCTGATGCAAACTTAGTGGATGAGTATGAGGGAGAAGAGGAGACACCTTTAGATGACCTAGAATTAGCTGACCCAATAGATACCCAGGTAGAAGCCAACCTAGAGGTAGTTGACCTTGACCACATCCAACCTAAAGCTATAGTGGAAGAACAAATAGAGGAAGAGAACCTAGGTACTGCTGCTAGAGCCTTACCTGAGGAAACCATAGAGGAGAGCCAAATTATAGAGTCTAGTCCTAAAATACAAGAACTGAAGAATTTATTAAGGACTTGATCTCTTTGAATCAGTACCCTCAGGATGAGCCTCCTCCTATAGTTCCATTAAGGACCTCTTCCCTGAGATTAGTAAACTATCCTTCCATTATGCAAACCCCATAGCTATACCGCAACATCGTAAGGTTAGCCTCATTAGTCTAGGATTAGTCCCTGACATGCCTTCTTATATCGAACTTTATCCAACTAACTTTGAACCTTTTTCCCTACCCTACCAAACTAATTCTGAACCCACTTCCTATTTTCTGCCCTTGCCTAACACCTCCAGCATTTCTAGGATTATTAGATTGCATTTAAATGAGATTAGCATACTGCATGCATTCATCACACATGTTAGGTTGCATCTTACTTCTGGCATACTCTTTGGAATTTGCTAGGAGTTCACTGTAAATTTTCATGTGCATGTCAAGCTAGGATCAAACCTAGAGAACCTATAATCTATTAGGTTTAGATCCAAAGAGTTCAATAAAATTTTCTTCGATAGGAATGCATAGTCGAGTCTTTAGGTGTCAGTATGAGTCCTTGCATCTTGTTAGGAGTCTGCATGTGCCCAGCATGTTCACCACCTGCACTAATTTGAAACAACTGGCTAATTCCCTAAGATGGATTAAAGATTTGATGTAGTGGATTCTATCTTGGTTAGGCTTAGGCTTAAAAGAAGCTTCATGCTCGCAGATCCGGACCTTTTAAAGTGATAGAGAGAAGGTTGGATCAAATGCTAGGTGTTAGAATGCCTTGGATTTGGACATTAGTTCTACCTTCAATATTACAGAACTGGTTGAGTATAGGGAACCGGCAGCGATACCTAGTGAGGCCTTTGGACCTATTCCTTTTCATTGTGAGTGACCCTAACCTAGAGTGTCCACAAACAAATTTGGCCTGAGAGAGGAGAACGGATCGAGCGTATCCTGGACGATCAAGCCATCACGACCCAAGGCATGTCTATCAACGCTTCCTGGTCCGATGGCAAGGCGGCCAAAGTCGGACGATTCGTGGATTTCTCGAGAGGACTTGCAATGCCTCAACCCAGACCTTCTCGAGAGATATGTGAGCCAGTCGACCTTCACTCGACAGGGTCGAGTTCTCCCACCGGGAGAATGGGGGGGACACGGAGGCACCAGAATAAGACAGAGGTTTTTCAACCCTCTGTAAATTGATCAATAATTTATGAGTCCATCTGTAATAAGGAATTAGCTCATCTGAGTCCTTTGTTATTATTTGAGTATTTTAGTATTATTTTAGTTCTGTATAGTCAGATCATGTTGAGCTAGTTCAGTCCAATGCTAGTCAGCTCAGTTGAGCTAATTTTATTTTTGAGTCCTGTCCAAGCATACTGAAGACTCAAGACTATATCATAAAAGTGAAGACCAAGTCCAACTAGATTGAAGACGGAAGTATAGCACAAGTCCAACCCAGATTGAAGATTTGAAGACCCTAGGAAGAAAATTCAGAAACCATGATTTCTTCCAAATGCCCTCCAGATGCCTAGATTTCCTTCCAGATGCCAAAGTATATTCATAGATAATGGCACCCATGATTCCAGAGGTCCATCTGCATCCTAGCCCAAAGAAATCAAGCCCAGGTGCCAAGCCTAAGCCCTAAGAAGCAAGATACCAGGGAATATTCCTGCTACCTGGCTACCATGCCACCCAGCTTCCAGAGGCCCCAACCCATGCACCGAGCCCCTTTGGGCCGGCCTTTTGCTGCTCCTAGAAGTCCAACACGCTCCCTAGGCATCCTTGGAGTCTTGACCAAGTCAAGAAAATTTTTAGAGATTTTTCTACCTAATATTTTCTTATTTTCTAGCTAGGGTTTGAGGGAAAGGATTCTTATGAAAAGACTTATGTACCCTTACTTGGAGCCCAAGGTTAAGGGTCTATTTAAGGGACCCTAGCCTCTTGTATGAGGGGAATTTTTTGATGAATGAAAACCTTGAGTTCTTCTATTGAGTGGTGTGATACCCTGCTGTGTGCATAAAGGGGTTTGTGAGAGTTCTTCTTCCCGGTGTTTGCAATCATCTTCCTGCTGCCAACAAACCTCCAGATCCCTGAACGCCCACTCCAAAAGAAGCCTTCCTTGCTGTTTTTACTTTGTTTTTGTTCCTTTGTGAGCTTTCTAACCCCTGACAGGTCGTTTGCAGGTCCCTGGGTTCCTACGAATCCAACGACTCCAGCCAAGCCTCAATCGGATCACCGAGCAGAAAGCGGGTATCCGCGGGTCTTTGGCTCGGTTTTCCAGGCCGCATCCGTCGAGGAACGAGAGACCCCTTCACTGCGATCTTTACAAACATTATCAGGTACATCCCTCTACCTCCAGTAGTTTTATTGTAGGAGAACTTGCCCTAACCGAGGCTTCTCAGCCCGGCGGTCCTTCTTTGCTACTTTTCTAGGTCCTAATCTGCATGCTGATCTTCAAAAATTCATACAAAATTCCCTACAAATATTTTGATCTGAAATTGGGAATGAATCACCTAACTCAACATGTAAAACATACAAAAAAAATTGCATGCATATTAATTCCCCATCATTCAATCCCATGATCTAGATAATAACTACCTCGACAATGATGACTGGACAGCTGGTGGTGCGGGCACCAGACTCAGAAGAAGACATCAGAGCTCCATCTGGATCTCTGATAACCTTGCCCAAAAAAAAAATTAGGGTTTTTGGTTTGTAATAAGAGTTGACTAGATCAACTCAATTTAGCTTGAGTCTACATTAGCTGTATTTTATTTTGTTGAGTCATGTTGACTCAGTAGTGGACTAGGGTTTCAACCTGGGGTGTTACATTTTCTCCCAAGACCAAGCAAGTGGACACCACACTCCCAGCCACACTCCCAGCCATACGCCTGAGTCCAGGGGGTGCCATATCTACATCCAGCAGCCTTTGGTCCCCACTCCACAGATAGCAGCTTCCTTCTCTCATGCGCCAGATGAGGAGAAATCCACCAAGAGTCCACAAATCACGGGGGCGGCCAAGACTTTCCCAGAGAACCAAAGTAAAGATGGGAAGAAATTTTCTTGGAGAGAACTTCAAGGAGGCGCCCACTACCTGCCCAAAAAATCCAAAACAAAGATGGGAAGGACCTGACTTAGGGAGGAGAAGAAAATGAGGAGTCCAAAGAGTTGATCCATGGAAGGAAAAAAATTCTCTTGAAGATCCATACAAGGAGGCGCCATCTACCTGCCTTTTATAACCCAAATCAAATTTTTTGGTACTTTGGCCGACCATATGTGTATGATTTTCCTGATTTGTAGATCCCCTCTTTAGTCCCACATGGGAAGATGTAAAACCCTACTCCCTTGTAAAGCCTTATAAATTAAACCCCTCTTGTAAGTTTAAATCAATCAGATGAAAGAAGCCAATTATTTTTTAGCAAACTTTGTGTTTCTCTCTTCTGCACTTGCATCCAGGTGTTGAGCTTCGTGAGGGAGTAAATCCGGGTTCCCCTGGAACCTTGAGGAGGTGTGAGATCCAAAATCCAAAATTAGGCTTACCACTCTCCCAAACCTAGCCGCCACTCCTTTCTCTTTCCAACTACTCTACGCCACTTCCACGGCCATCCTCTCCAAGTCTACCAGCCATCCACAGCATCCAGTCCAGATACTTCAGATCTACAGCAATTCTAAGAGGAAGTCAGATCGGCCTCCAGGAGAATCCTGATTTCAGCAACTTCAGCTTTCAAGTTCTTCAACCTGGTAAATCTTTTTCTTGAGTATCTGAAATCCATCACTTGTTCTCTTCTTCCCAGATCTTGAGTCCAGGAGAAGTCGACCAAACCACAAGACCAGTATTGGAGGATCCATTACGAAGATAGCCGACTCCGAGGATCCACAATCTGCTCGAAAAGAGTTCTTCCACCAAAATCCTGAGAAGATCACTGTCTGGTTAGTAAACCATCTCTCCTCTCTATTTCTGTTCTGTTGAAAGTTCAGAGCGAAACCCTAGGTCTGGGAGTTCTCAACCCCCAGCGATCCGTTACTTCTGAACTACTCTGATAATTTAGTTTCTTCTAAATTATGCTTTCAATCCTTACCTAGTTTCCTTCAACTTAGTTTAGCTTTACTTTGAGTCAAAGCCAATTTCTGAAATAAAAAAAAAAAAAGAATTAATCTTAAATTTACTTCCGCATACGCTTCTTTGTTCTTTGTTCTGCATCATTTTTGGTATTAGAGCTTTCGTCCTGCATCATTTTGGTATCAGAGCCCAGTCTAGGGTTTCTGTTTGATTGCTTGTTTGAGTCCCTCTCTTTTTACTTTGTCTGCTCGAAGTAGACTCCCAGGATGTCCGGTCCACTAGAACGAAGCAAGGTGCAAACCTCCTCTTCCCATCCACAGGGTGTTCCTAGGGGTGTAGGGGATCCGTTGGGTTACAACTTCGTAGCAGAAATTGTAAACGGGGAAGTGCTATGTTTTCAACCCGTAATTGCCCTGTTGAAGGAATTATTTCTCACTTCAGGTAACTCCAAATTTAGTGATTTTTATTTTCTGAAACCAGTATAATTGAAACTAATTTGCCCAAATTTCTCATGATTTATTGGTTTCCGTGCGATTTCTGAGAGAATAAATTACTGCAACTCTATTTTTGTGTTCTGCAATCCAATTATTTTTGAGTGTTCATCTCTTAATTCACCTTAAGGGCATTTGAGCATCTAAGATAAGGGGAGGAGTTGATAAACCTCCTTAGCCCAAAACCACCATCCCTTCATTCGAACCTAAGCCTTTAATCTAAAATTGATTAGACCTAATTTGCCCTAGTGGGCTAGGGACATCAACAAGTCGGGTCAAGGCTAGTGTTGAGTCAGTTTGTCTGGTTACTCTGTGTGTGCTTTGTACTCTGTGTCTAGAACGGTGGTTCAGGGATTCCATCCTGAAGGGCTTGTGTGCTGGTCCGCCTACCTAGCCAATCTCTGATTGGTGTCTAGGATTGGCATTCAGGGACCTAACACTCCCTTACACCTGCCTGGCTAAGTCCTGAGTTACTACAGGCTAGCTTGCCACTCTGATTGGGCATCTAGTTGGGCTCTAGGTCTAGTTAGCCCGTAGTCGTTCAGTTGAGTCTCATTTTGTGTGTTTGCTTGCATCATGTCTACCCGGAATGGAGTGCCCTACCAACCTGGTCAAACCCAACCTGATTTAGAAGCCATAGTTAGAGCTCTTACTGAGAGTATGAACAAACTGAGTCAGGATGTGACTACCACTGTTGCCCAATTTAAAGAATAAGTCCCATGAGGATTTTGCCGAGCTTAGGGATCGAGTCCAAGTGCTAGAGGAACCCTAGGCATCAGAACTGGACTCCTGACCAGATTTTAATGTACCTCAACCTCACCCACACCAAGAGCCTAGAAGACCTTTATACCGAGATCCTGAACCTAATCATAGGAGGCTGACCCAGAACCTGAGGATAGAGATGATAGGTTCATTCGAAACATCAAGTTAGATGCACCCACTTTTGATGGTAGCCAAAATCCTAGGTGTATTTGATTGGGAGGGTGGGTGAGATGGACCAGTACTTTGAGTGGTATGCCATATCTGAGGAGAGGAAATTCAAGTTTGCCAAGATGAAATTAATACGTCAAGCTAGGTTATACTGGGGGAACATTGAGCTGACCACTAGAAGACGAAATGTAGAGCCCATAACCACTTGGCAGGGTATGAAAAGAGACTTAGAGACAAGTACCTACCCATTTCATACCAGCAAAATCTGTTAGACCAATGGCAGACTTTGAAACAAGGGAACCGATCTGTTTCAGACTACATAACCATCTTTGATGAATACCTGATGAGATGTGATGTGAGTGAAGCCCATGAGGTCACTTTGTCTAGATTTAGGGCTGGACTTAGGGAAGATATTAGAGAGTTGTTTCTGAGAGAGGTTACTGACCTAGACCAAGCTATCAGATTGCACTGAATACTGAGAAGTTTTAGAGAGGACCCATGCCATCTAGGGTTAGTGCCCCAATCCCAAGAAATGGACCTAGCCAGGTTACCCCTAGCAAGCCTAATCAGGGTATCCCCACCCCTAGGCCCATGAACAAAGGTAAGGCACCTGACACCCAGAGAACCCCTAGTATCGTCTGTTTTAAGTGCCAGAAGCCCGGTCATATCTCCACTCAGTGCATAGCCATAGCTTGTTTAAGTGTCATAAGGTAGGTCATGTTTCTAGCCAGTGCCCTCGTAGATCCCTATATATAGAAGAGGGAGGAGAAGAGAATTCCGAGCCTAACGAGGAGTTTGAAGAAGAAGTTTATAAGGCCGGAATGAATTTGGTTGATGATTATGAAGGAGAAGAAGAATCCACTGAATCTGACCACTTAGGGGTTGTGAGATGCATCCTGTCCCAGACTAAAGTTCAGGAAGATTGGCGTAGGACTAACATCCTACAGACTTTCCTTAACTAGGGGATAAGGTTTGTAAAATCATCATAGATAGTGGGAGCTGTGTGAATGCCATTTCTACTAGCACTGTCAAAATGTTAGGCTTAACCCCAGTCCCCACCCCAAACCCTATAAGGTTTCTTGGGTAGACTCTATCTCTATACCCATCCAGTCTAGATGTCAGGTCCAAATCCAAATGCAATCCTATCAAGAGAAGATTTGGTGTGATGTCTTGCCCATGGGGGTAAGCAGTATAATTCTTGGAAGACCTTGTTTGTATGATCATGATGCCACCCTCTTAGGAAAACAACACCTGTGTCTTTAGTTTCAATGGGAAGAAAATCACAATCCATTCAGTCCCTCCTAAGGACAAGGTAGCTAAAGGAACTAGTAAGGTCAGAGAAATGAAGACTGGAGTGAACCTAATTAGTGCCAAGGACCTAGAACAAGAGATTCATAGTGGTTCAACCATTTGGATGTTGACTGCTAAGGAACTTAGGACTCCTACACCAAAGCCTCCTCAGGAAGTTAAGCCTTTATTAGAAGAATTTGAGGATGTTTTTCCCGAGGATCTGCCAGACCACCTTCCACCTCTTAGGGATATTCAGCATTCCATAGATTAGTCCCAGGAGCTACTTTACCCAACTTGCCCCATATAGGATGAATCCATCGGAGCATAAAGAACTGCAGAAGCAGGTTGGCGAATTGTTGAGGAAGGGTTCATTAGAGAGAGTCTTAGCCTTGTGCAGTCCCTGCACTTCTAACCCCGAAGAAGGATGGCACGTGGAGGATGTGTGTGACAGTCGTGCCATCAATAAAATCACAATCAAGTATAGGTTCCCCATCCTAGACTAGATGACATGCTTGATATGATGGCCAGTGCCATGGTTTTTTCTAAAATGATCTCAAGAGCGGCTATCATCAGGTTAGGATTAGACCAGGGGATGAGTGGAAAACAGCCTTCAAAACTAAGGATGGTCTCATGAATGGGTTGTTATGCCTTTTGGGTTGTCCAATGCCCCTAGTACTTTCATGAGGATATGACCCAGGTACTTAGAGCTTTCATAGGGAAGTTTGTAATGGTCTATTTTGATGACATCCTGATCTATAGTAAGACCCCTGCAGATCACCTAGGCCACCTTAAACAGGTCTATCAAGTTTTGAGGAATGATAGTCTCTACGGTAATCTCAAGAAGTGTGAATTTATGACCAGTAGGATTATCTTCCTTGGATTTGTTGTAAACCCCTGACTGTGGCTGCGATCCTGAAAAGATTAGGTCCATAGTAGAATGGCCAGAGCCGACCAGTGTGCATGAAGTCAGAAGTTTCCATGGCTGGCTACCTTCTATAGGCGATTCATCAAGGGGTTTAGTACCATAGTTGCTCCTATCACAGACTGCATCAGGAGGGAGAATTTTAGTGGACCAAAGCAGCCCCATAAAGCCTTCCTAGATCTTAAGGGATAGGATGACCCAGGCACCCATTTGAGCCTACCGGACTTTTCAAGGATTTGAGGTTGCCTGTGATGCTTCAGGGAGTAGGTATAGGTGGAGTCTAAGCCAAGAGAACCATCCGTAGCATTCTTAGTGAAAAACTTAACGATGCTAAGCTTAGGTATTCTCCTATGATAAGGAATTTTTAAGCGGTAGTTGCAAGCTTTGCGTTACTGGGACATTATTTACTACTGCAAGAATTTGTGCTGTTTTCGGACCATGAGGCTCTTAGATTCTTGAATTCTCAGAAGAAGCTTAACCCTAGGCATGCTAAGTGGGTAGAGTATATCCAGTCCTATACTTTTGTTTTGAAGCATAAGGCTGGGTCTGAAAATAAGGTAGCTGATGCCCTTAGTCGTCGATCTTTGTTGTTGAATTCTGTTAGGGCTGAAGTCATAGGGTTTGAGCAAATCAAAGAAGAATATGAGTCGTGTCCGGATTTCAAGACTGTATACCAGGATCTAACTCAAGGACCATCTAGTGAACATAAGGATTATTCCCTTTTAGATGGCTTTCTGTTCTTTAAGAATAGGCTTTGCATCCCTAGAACCTCTCTTAGGGAATTCTTGATTTGGGAAACTCATGCTGGAGGTTTAGCTGGCCATTTCGGAAAAGATAAGACCACCCTGGCTATTGAAGACCATTTTTTCTAGCCTAGCTTAAAAAGAGATGTAGCACACATTGTGGCTAGGTGTCGGACCTGCACTGTTGCCAAACAGCGAAAACAGAACACCGGCCTTTATACCCCACTCCCTGTCCCAGATCGTCCTTGGCAAGATGTGAGCATGGACTTTGTGTTAGGTTTGCCTAAGACCCAGAGGAGCATGACTCTATATGTGTTGTAGTAGACCGATTTTCAAGATGGCCCATTTCTTGCCTTGTTCCCAAACATTTGATGCATCTAAGATAGCCACCCTGTTCTTTAATGAGATAGTTCGACTCCATGGCCTACCCAAGACCATTGTTTCAGATAGGGATGTTCGGTTCACCAGCTATTTCTGGAAAACCCTTTGGCATAAGTTAGGGACGAAACTTAAGTTTTCAACTGCCTATCATCCCCAGACTGACGGCCAAACCGATGTAGTGAACCGTAGTTTAGGCAATCTGCTAAGGTGTCTTGTTGGTGAAAACATTAGGAACTGGGATTTGTACCTACCTAGAGCTGAATTTGCATATAATGACTCGGTCAATAGGTCTACGAGTAAGAGTCCATTTGAAATTGTGCATGGTTACAAACCCACACACCTCTTGACCTAGCTCCTTTGCCAGTCCACACACGGGTCTCCGAGTCTGCCGAAGTTTTTGCACAGCATATAAAAGACTTGCATAAAGAAATTCAAGCCAAAATAAATTAAGTAATGAAACTTATAAGAAATTGGTTGATTCTCAAGGCGAGTCAAAACTTTTGACGTAGGAGACTATGTAATGATTAGGTTAAGGCCTGAACGGTTTCCTCCTGGAACCGTTAGAAAGTTACATGCTAGGGGAGCTGGACCATTTAGAGTAGTAAAGAGAGTATCCAATGCCTATGTGCTCGAGTTGCCTCCAGAACTAGGCATTAGCTCCACTTTCAACATTACAGACCTAGTAGAGTATAGGGAGCCAGCTGTGATTCCCAGTGAGGCTTTTGAACCTAATCCTGCTCTTGAGAGTGAACCTGACCCTGTGTGTCCACCAACAAATTGGCCTGTGAGAAAGAGCAGATTGAAAAGATCCTGGATGATCAGGTTATCTCTACTCGTAATCGAGGATACCAAAGATACCTGGTCCGCTGGCTAGGAAGGCCAGATTCTGATGACTCTTGGATCTCCCGAGAAGAGTTACAAGAGCTGGACCCAGACCTCTTGGAGAGATACCAGAGCCAACTGGATCCATACTCGACAGGGTCGAGTTCCTGCCACCCTGGGAGAATTGGTGCGGGCACCAGACTCAGAAGAAGACTTCAGAGCTCCATCTGGATCTCTGATTAACCTTGCCCGAAAAAAAAATTAGGGTTTTTGGTTTGTAATAAGAGTTGACTAGATCAACTCAATTTAGTTTGAGTCTACATTACCTGCATTTTATTTTGTTGAGTCATGTTGACTCAGTAGTGGACTAGGTTTCAACCTGGGTGTTACATTTTCTCCCAAGACCAAGCAAGTGGACACCACACTCCCAGCCACACTCTCAGCCATACGCCTGAGTCCAGGGGGCCATATCTACATCCAGCAGCCTTTGGTCCCCACTCCACAGATAGCAGCTTCCTTCTCTCATGCGCCAGATGAGGAGAAATCCACCAAGAGTCCACAAATCAAGGGGGCGGCCAAGACTTTCCCAAGAGAACCAAAGTAAAGATGGGAAGAAGTTTTCTTGAGAGAACTTCAAGGAGGCGCCCACTACCTGCCCAACAAATCCAAAACAAAGATAGGAAGGACCTTGACTTAGGGAGGAAGAAAAGAGGAGTCCAAAAGAGTTGATCCATGGAAGAAAAAAAATTCTCTTGAAGATCCATACAAGGAGGCGGCATCTACCTGCCTTTTATAACCCAAATCAATTTTTTGGTACTTTGGCCGACCATATGTGTATGATTTTCCTGATTTGTAGATCCCCTCCTTTAGTCCCACATGGGAAGATGTAAAACCCTACTCCCTTGTAAAGCCTTATAAATTAAACCCCTCTTGTAAGTTTAAATCAATCAGATGAATGAAGCCAATTATTTTTTAGCAAACTTTGTGTTTTCTCTCTTCCGCACTTGCATCCAGGTGTTGAGCTCCGTGAGGGAGTAAATCCGGGTTCCCCTGGAACCTTGAGGAGGTGTGAGATCTCCAAAACCCAAACCCTAGGTTAGCCACTCCACTCCCAAACCCTAGCCCCATCATTCTCCACCCTAGATTCCACCACCATCCCTAAGTCCAGGCTCACGGCCATCCTCTCAATCCAGGCTGGCCACCAGCCTCAGCTCCAGTCCAGATACTTCAGATCTACAGCAATTCTAAGAGGAAGTCAGATCGGCCTCCAGGAGAATCCTGATTTCAGCAACTTCAGCTTTCAAGTTCTTCAACATGGTAAATCTTTTCTTGAGTATCTGAAATCCATCACTTGTTCCTCTTCTTTCCCAGATCTTGAGTCCAGGAGAAGTCGACCAAACCACAAGACCAGTATTGGAGGATCCATTACGAAGATAGCCGACTCCGAGGATCCCACAATCTGCTCGAGAGAGTTCTTCCACCAAAATCCTGAGAAGATCACTGTCTGGTTAGTAAACCATCTCTCCTCTCTATTTCTGTTCTGTTGAAAGTTCAGAGCGAAACCCTAGGTCTGGGATGATGCAGAACAAATAAAGGGATGCGATGCGGAAGTAAATTAAGATTAACTAATTTTTTTTGTTGTTTTTATATGTTTGTAGAAGTTGACTTCAAATCAAATAAAAGTTAACCTAACATTGAAAGATACTAATATGATAATTGAAAGCACAATTTTAAGGAAACTAAATTATCAGAGTAGTTCAGAAGCAATGGATCGCTGGGGTTGAGAAACTCCCAGACCTAGGGTTTCGCTCCGAACTTTCAACAGAACAGAAATAAAGAGAAGAGATGGTTTACCTAACCAAACAATGATCTTCACAGATTTTGGTGGAAGAACTCTCCCGAGCAGATTGTTGGATCCTCGGATTCAGATATCTTCGCAATGGATCCTCCAATACTGGTCCTTTGGTGGGTTGGCTTCTCCTGAACTCAAGATCTGGAAGAGAAGAAGAACAATTGATGGAATCAGAGAGTCAAGGGAAAGATTTACCAGGTTGATGAACTTGAAGATTGAAATTGCTGAAAACTGGATTCTCCTGGATGTTGATGTGATTTTCCTTGGAACTTGCTCTGGATCTGAAGTAGCCGGACTGGATCTGGATGAAGGTGGACGGCCTGGACTTGTAGAGAGAGAGGCCATGGGAGATGGATGGAGCTAGGGTTTGATGGATTGAAAATAATGAAGGGCGGCTAGGGTTTTGGAATTTCAAGTGGCTAACCTAGGTTTTGGATAAAGATGGAGATCTCTCACCTCCTCAAGGCTCCAATGGAACCCGGATTACCCCCTCACGGAGCTCAACACTTAGAATAGTACGGAAGAAGAGAAACCTAGGTCACTCAACACAAGAGAATAGCAAAATAATTTTCTTCATTGATTTCTTAAAGTTACAAAGAGGGTCTATTATATAGACCTAAAATTTTTCCAAGTTGTACAAATTCCCATGTGGGACTAAACTCCTCCAACCTCTAGATTAGGTAGAAATCTCCTCTCTTGGCCGACCAAGAGTTCAAAAAAATTTGGGACGCCATAAAGGAATTTTTTTTGGAATTTTTATGGCGCCTCCTTTGGAGTTGGATTTGGATTTGGAGTCCTCTTCTTCTTATGGCATTTCTTCTTTTCTTCCACTCCAAGTTAAGCTCTTTGATTTTGATTTGAACTTCAATTGGATGTCCTTCTTTGATTTTTTTTCTCCAAGAGAAGTCTTTTCCTTCTTTGCTTAGACAAAATTGGCAGGTATGGGCGCCTCCTTTAAATTAGCTTCCAATTTGATTTTTTTCTTCTTTGGATGTGGGGACCATGACACTGGGATGCCTCTGTGGCACCTCCTGGACTCTGGCGTGTGCTCGGAGTGTGGCTGGGCGTGTGGCTGGAGTGTGGCCTCCACTTGCTTGAACCTTGATTTGATTGGAAGACAAATGTGGCACCATTTTGGACCAAATTGAAACCACATCGGGACTTGCATCGAGTCAACATGACTCAACAAAATTTAAATGGTGACTCAAGAAATAAATAAACTGGTTGACCAGGTCAACCTTTATTACAAACCCTAATTTCTCGGGCAATGTCAATCAGAGATCCAAATGGAGCTCTGAAGTCTTCTTCTGAGTCTGGTGCCCGCACCAATTCTCCCAGGGTGGGAGGAACTCGACCCTCGAGTAAGGCTCAAGTTGGCTCTGGTATCTCTCCAAGAGGTCTGGGTCCAATTCTTGTAATTCTTCTCGGGAGATCCAAGAGTCATCAGAATCTGGCCTTCCTTGCCAGCGGACCAGGTACCTTTGGTATCCTCGATTATGAGTAGAGATAACCTGATCATCCAGGATCTTTTCAATCTGCTCTTTCCTCACAGGCCAGTTTGTTGGTGGACACACAGGGTCGGGATCACTCTCAATGATAGGGTTAGGCTCAAAAGGCTCACTAGGAATCACAGCTGGCTCCCTGTACTCTACTAAGTCTGTAATGTTGAAAGTAGAGCTAATGCCTAGTTCTGGTGGCAACTCGAGCACATAGGCATTGGATCCTACTCTCTTTACCACTCTAAATGGTCCAGCTCCCCTAGCATGTAACTTTCTAACGGTTCCAGAGGAAACCGTTCAGGCCTTAACCTAATCATCACATAGTCTCCCTCAACAAAAGATTTGACTCGCCTTTGAGTATCAGCCAACTTCTTATAAGTTTCATTACTTAATTTATTTTGGCATGAATTTCTTTATGCATGTCTTTTACATGCTGTGCAAAATTCTCAGCAGATTCGGAGACTCGAGTGTGGACAGGTAAAGGGACTAGGTCAAGAGGTGTGTGAGGTTTGTACCCATGTACAATTTCAAATGGACTCTTACCCGTAGACCTATTGACCGAGTCATTGTACGCAAATTCTGCCCTTGGTAGGTATAAATCCCAATTTCTGGTGTTTTCACCAACAAGACATCTCAGCAGATTTCCTAGGCTACGGTTCACTACTTCAGTTTGGCCATCAGTTTGGGGATGATAGGCAGTTGAAAACTTAAGTTTTGTCCCTAACTTATGCCAAAGGTCTTCCAAAAGTAACTGGTGAACCGGACATCCCTATCTGAAACGATTGTCTTAGGTAGGCCATGGAGTCTAACTATCTCATTGAAGAAAAGTGTGGCTACCTTAGACGCATCAAAGGTTTGGGAACAAGGCAAGAAGTGGGCCATTTTAGAGAATCGATCGACTACGACACAGATAGAATCATGTCTCCTCTGGGTCTTAGGTAAACCTAACACAAAATCCATACTCACATCTTGCCAAGGACGATCTGGGACAGGGAGTGGGGTATAAAGGCCAGTGTTTTGTTTTCGCTGTTTGGCAACAGCGCAGGTTCGACATCTAGCTACAATATTAGCTACATCCCTTTTCAAGCTAGGCCAGAAAAAGTGGTCTTCAATAGCTAGAATGGTCTTGTCTTTTCCAAAATGGCCGGCTAAACCTCCAGCATGGATTTCCCAAATCAAAAATTCCCTAAGAGAAGTTCTAGGGATGCAAAGCCTATTTTTGAAGAACAAAAAACCATCTACAAGGGTATAATCCTGGTGATTACTAGATGGTCCTTGAACTAGATCCTGATACACAGTTGTGAAATCCGGACAAGACTCATATTCCTCTTTGATTTGCTCAAACCCTATGACTCAGTTCTAACAGAAGTTAATAACAGAGATCGGCGACTAAGGGCATCAGCTACCTTATTCTCAACTCCAGCCTTATGTTTCAGGACAAAAGTATAGGACTGGATATATTCTACCCACTTAGCATGCCTAGGGTTAAGCTTCTTTTGGGAGTTCAGAAATCTAAGAGCCTCATGGTCCGAAAATAGTACAAATTCCTGCGGTAGCAAATAATGTCTCCAGTAACGCAAAGCTTGCACCACCGCATAAAATTCCTTATCATAGGTAGAATACCTAAGCTTAGCATCATTAAGTTTTTCACTAAAGAATGCTATGGGATGATTCTCTTGGCTTAGGACTCCACCTATTCCTACACCTGAAGCATCACAGGCAACCTCAAATACTTTAGAAAAATCGGGTATCTCAGAATGGGTGCCTGGGTCATTTTATCCTTAAGATCTAGGAAGGCTTTATGGGCTGACTTAGTCCAATGAAATTCTCCCTTCCTAATACAATCAGTGATAGGAGCAGCTAAAGTACTAAACCCCTTGATGAATCGCCTATAGAAGGTAGCCAAGCCGTGGAAACTTCTAACTTCATGCACATTGGTTGGCTCTGGCCAGTCTACTATGGACCTAATTTTCTCAGGATCGGCCGCCACGCCGTCAGGGGTTACTACAAAACCAAGAAAGATAACTCTACTAGTCATGAATTCACACTTCTTAAGATTACCGTAGAGTCTCTCATTCCTCAAAACTTGGCAGACTGCTCTAAGGTGGCCTAGGTGATCTGCTGGGGTCTTACTATAGATCAGGATGTCATCAAAATAGACCACCACAAATTTTCCTATGAAAGCTCTAAGTACCTGGGTCATAATTCTCATGAAGGTACTAGGGGCATTGGACAACCCAAAAGGCATAACAACCCATTCATAAAGACCATCCTTAGTTTTGAAAGCAGTTTTCCATTCATCCCCGGTCTAATCCTAACCTGATGATAGCCGCTTTTGAGATCAATCTTAGAAAAACCATTGCACCAGCCATCATATCAAGCATGTCATCTATTCTAGGGATGGGAAACCTATATTTGATTGTAATTTTATTGATGGCACGACTGTCAACACACATCCTCCACGTGCCATCTTTTTTTGGGGTTAGTAAGGCTGGGACTGCACAAGGGCTAAGACTTTCTCTAATAAACCCCTTCCTCAATAATTCTCCAACCTGCTTTTGCAGTTCTTCATGCTCAGATGGATTCATCCTGTAATGGGGCAAGTTGGGCAAAGTCGCTCCTGGGATTAGATCTATGGCATGCTGGATATCCCTAAGAGGTGGAAGGTGGTCTGGCAAATCCTCGGGAAAGACATCCTCAAATTCTTTTAACACAGGTTTAACTTCTTGAGGAGGCTTTGAGGGTTCCGAAGTTCTAAGTTCCTTAGCAGTCAACATCCAGATGGTGAACCACTATGAATTTCTTGTTCTAGATCCTTAGCACTGATTAGGTTCACTCCAGTTTTCATCTCCTTAACCTTACCGGCTCCTTTAGTTACCTTGTCCTTAGGGGGAACGGAATGGATCGTAATCTTCTTCCCATTGAAACTAAAGACACAGGTATTGGATTTTCCTAAGAGGTGGCATCATGATCATACAACCAAGGTCTTCCGAGAATTATACTGCTCACCCCCATGGGTAAAACATCGCACCAAATCTTTTCGTGATAAGATTGCATTTGGATTTGGACTTGACATCTAGACTGGATGGGTATGGAGGTAGAATCTACCCAAGAAACCTTATAGGGGTTGGGATGGGGAACTGGGATTAAGCCTAACATCTTGACAGTGCTAGTAGAGATGGCATTTACACAGCTCCCCTATCTATGATGATCTTACATACCTTATCCCCTAATTTAAGAAAAGTCTGTAGGATGTTAGTCCTACGCCAATCCTCTTGAACTAGATTCTGGGATAGGATGCATCTTACAACTCCTAATTGGTCAGATTCATTGGGTTCCTCCTCTCCTTCATACTCCTCAACCAAATTCATTCCGGCCTCATAAACTTCTTCTTCAAATTCCTCACTGGGCTCGGAATTATCATTCTCTCCCTCTTCTATGTAAAGGGATCTCCGTGGGCACTGGCTAGCAACATGACCTACCTTATGACACTTGAAACAGGCTATGGCAGTACACTGACTGGAAATGTGACCGGTTTCTGACACTTAAAACAGGTGATATTGAACTAGGGGTTCTCTGGGTGTCAGGTGCCTTACCTTTGTCCATGGGCCTAGGGGTAGAAGTACCCTGAAAAGGTTTACTAGGGATAACTTGGCTAGGTCCATTCCTTGGGATTGGGGCACTAACCCTAGAAGGTATAGGTCCTCTCTGAAATTTCTCAGTGTTCAGTGCAATCTGGTAGGCTTGGTCTAGATCCGTAACCTCTCTCAGAAATAGTTCTCTCTTGATATCTTCCCTCAGTCCAGCCCTAAATCTAGACAAAGTGACTTCGTGGGCTTCACTCACATCACATCTCATTAGGTATTCATCAAAAGTAGCTATGTAGTCTGAGACAGATCGGTTTCCTTGTTTCAGGTTTTGCCATTGGTCTAACAGGTTTTGCTGGTATGAAATGGGTAGGTATTTATCTCTCAGTTTTTCTTTCATACCCTGCCAAGTGGTTATGGGCTCAACATTCCGTCTCCTAGTGGTTAGCTCAATGTTCCCCCAGTATAACCTAGCTTGACGCACTAATTTCATCTTGGCAAACTTGTATTTCCTCTCCTCAGACATAGCATACCACTCAAAGTATTGATCCATCTCACCCTCCCAATCAGAATACACCTTAGGGTTCAGACTACCATCAAAAGTGGGTGCATCTAATTTGATGTTCCTGATGAACCTATCATCTCTATCTTCAGGCTCTGGGTCAGGCCTCCTATGATTAGGTTCAGGATCTCTATATAAAGGCCTTCTAGGCTCCTGATGTGGGTGAGGTTGAGGCACATTAAAATCGGGGTCAGGAGTCCAATTCCGATGTCTAGGTTCTTCAAGTACTTGGACTCGGTCCCTAAGTTGGGTAAGATCCTCATGAATTTGTGTGCTAAACTGGGCCACAGTGTTTGTCATATCCTGATTCATTTTAGCCATACTTTCAGTAAGAGTTCTGATCATGGCCTCTAAATCAGGTTGGGTTTGACCAGGTTGATATGGCACTCCGTTTCTGGTAGACATGATGATTCAAGCAAGCACACAAAATGAGACTAGACTAAATCGACTACTGGATCACTAGACCTAGAGTCCAAACTAATGCCCAATCAGAGTGGCAAGCTAGCCTGTAGTAACTCAGGACTCAGCCAGGCAGGTGTAAGGGGAGTGTTAGGTCCCTGATTGCCAATCCTAGACACCAATCAGTGATTGGCCAGGTAGGCGGACCAGCACACAAGCCCTTCGGGAATGGATCCCTGAACCACCGTTCTAGATACTGAGTGCTAAGCACACACAGAATAACTCGGCAAACTGACTCAACACTAGCCTAGACCCGACCAATTGGTGTCCCTAGCCCACTAGGCAAATTAGGTCTAACTGATTTTAAATTAGGTCTAGGTTCGAATGATTGGATGGTGGTTTTGGGCTAAGGAGAGGTAATCAACTCCTCCCCTTATCTTAGATGCTCAATTGCCCTTAAGTAAATTATGAGATGATCACTCCAAAAAGAATTGAATTGCAGAACACAAAAAATAGAGTTGCTGTATTTTAATGCTCAGAATTTTTACCGAAACCAATAAATCACAAAAAATTATGAAAATAGGTTCAATTATACTGGTTTCAACGAAGCAAAAATCATGCAATTCGGAGTTTTATGCAGGGAGAAATAATTCAGACAACAGGGCAATTACGGGCTGCAACTAGATTGTCTTCCCCGTTTATAATCCCTGCTACGAAGTTATAACCCAATGGATCCCCTACACGCCCTAGGAACACCCCGTGGAATGGGAGGAGGAGGCTTGCGCCTCGCTTAGTTCCTAGGACCGGACGTCCTGGGGAGTCTACTTCGAGCAGACAAAATAAAAAGAGAACAATCAAAGCAAGCAAGCAAATCAGAAACCCTAGACTGGGCTCTGATACCAAAAATGATGCAGAACAAATAAAGGGATGCGATGCGGAAGTAAATTAAGATTAACTAATTTTTTTTGTGTGTTTTTATATGTTTGTAGAAGTTGCTTCAAATCAAAGAAAAGTTAACCTAACATTGAAAGATACTAATATGATAATTGAAAGCACAATTTTAAGGAAACTAAATTATCAGAGTAGTTCAGAAGCAACGGATCGCTGGGGGTTGAGAAACTCCCAGACCTAGGGTTTCGCTCCGAACTTTCAACAGAACAGAAATAAAGAGAAGAGATGGTTTACCTAACCAGACAATGATCTTCACAGATTTTGGTGGAAGAACTCTCCCGAGCAGATTGTTGGATCCTCGGATTCAGATATCTTCGCAATGGATCCTCCAATACTGGTCCTTTGGCGGGTTGCTTCTCCTGAACTCAAGATCTGGAAGAGAAGAAGACAATTGATGGAATCAGAGAGTCAAGGAAAAGATTTACCAGGTTGATGAACTTGAAGATTGAAATTGCTGAAAACTGGATTCTCCTGGATGTTGATGTGATTTTCCTTGGAACTTGCTCTGGATCTGAAGTAGCCGGACTGGATCTGGATGAAGGTGGATGGCCTGGACTTGTAGAGAGAGAGAGGCCATGGGAGATGGATGGAGCTAGGGTTTGATGGATTGAAAATAATGAAGGGCGGCTAGGGTTTTGGAATTTCAAGTGGCTAACCTAGGGTTTTGGATAAAGATGGAGATCTCTCACCTCCTCAAGGCTCCAATGGAACCCGGATTACCCCCTCACGGAGCTCAACACTTAGAATAGTGCGGAAGAAGAGAAACCTAGGTCACTCAACACAAGAGAATAGCAAAAATAATTTTTCTTCATTGATTTCTTAAAGTTACAAAGAGGGGTCTATTATATAGACCTAAAATTTTCTCCAAGCTTGTACAAATTCCCATGTGGGACTAACTCCTCCAACCTCTAGATTAGGTAGAAAATCTCCTCTCTTGGCCGACCAAGAGTTCAAAAAAATTTGGACGGCCATAAAGAATTTTTTTTTGAATTTTTATGGCACCTCCTTGGAGTTGGATTTGGATTTGGAGTCCTCTTCTCTTATGGCATTTCTTCTTTTCTTCCACTCCAAGTTAAGCTCTTTGATTTTGATTTGAACTTCAATTGGATGTCCTTCTTTGATTTTTTCTCCAAGAGAAGTCTTTTCCTTCTTTGCTTAGACAAAATTGGCAGGTATGGGCGCCTCCTTTAAATTAGCTTCCAATTTGATTTTTTTTCTTCTTTGGATGTGGGGACCATGACACTGGGATGCCTCTGTGGCGCCTCCTGGACTCTGGCGTGTGCTCGGAGTGTGGCTGGGCGTGTGGCTTGGAGTGTGGCCTCCACTTGCTTGAACCTTGATTTGATTGGAAGATAAATGTGGCACCATTTTGGACCAAATTGAAACCACATCGGGACTTGCATCGAGTCAACATGACTCAACAAAATTTAAATGGTGACTCAAGAAATAAATAAACTAGTTGACCAGGTCAACCTTTATTACAAACCCTAATTTCTCGGGCAATGTCAATCAGAGATCCAAATGGAGCTCTGAAGTCTTCTTCTGAGTCTGGTGCCCGCACCATGGGAGTTTCTCAACCCCAGCGATCCGTTACTTCTGAACTACTCTGATAATTTAGTTTCTTCTAAATTGTGCTTTCAATCCTTACCTAGTTTCCTTCAACTTAGTTTAGCTTTACTTTGAGTCAAAGCCATTTCTGAAATTTTTTTTTTAAAAAAAAAGAATTATCTTAAATTTACTTCCGCATACGCTTCTTTGTTCTTTGTTCTGCATCAGCTGGTAGAGATGGAACGTTACACCATCAAAAGCCAAGACTCCTTAATTATGAGCCCAAAAGATAAAGAATCAACTTATGAACTAAAAGCCAACTGGTGGGAAGTTGGACTAATAGGCCCATCAATAAGGTTAGCATTCTCGATATGATTAGTTCTGAAGCTTTGTATAGCGAAGAGATTCATATTTGTGTTAAAGACAACTGTGGATCATCGAAGAGTTTACGTTTGGAAAATCTCAACTTGAGTCATCCGAAGACTTTACACTTGAAGAATTTTCATTCAAGTTGGAAGTTATTATGTCTTTAAGAAATGACTACTTACGTGAAGACTATTGTACACCCGAAGACTCTATACTTAAAAAAATCACAACACAATTTGGAGAAGAATACTTTTCATTGATATCAAAGATAGGCCTGTTACATGTCTTTTCTCTTACAAGTAAGAAATCAAAGAAAAAAAAGGCCTATCCATATACTTCAGTCGCCGAAGGAACTTCTAGGTCGGTCATAGGAGGAGACTTTTTAGTCTGACCCACTGGAAGTGCCTCTTCAGCTTGAGCAGAAGTTGCCGGGTTTGCCATAATTAGCTCATCGACTTGTTCATGGCCCTCCACCACAACTAGAACTTCTTCAACCTGTCCCAATGCTCCCTCACTTCGGCAGGAACTTCTTATTTCTCCTTTTCGGTGACCTCATACACCAGGATGCTCAAGAGGTCCAGTTTGGGGAAAAGCTCCTAGACCTCCTTGAGTTCGTCATTGAACCCAAGTTGGTAACTAACCACCCCAAATTTAGTGATTTCTTCTTTAAGTTTTGAAGACTTCTTGAAGTCTTTGACTGCTCTGGTTATCTGTACCTTCAAGGTCTTAGATTCTTTGGCTGCCTCATTGGCCCTCTCTTGAATCTCCTTGGCAAAGAGTTCCAAGGAGTATATACTTCCTCTTCTTCCGAAGCTTGGCCTCCTGTTCAGAGATCTTTAATTGAGCCTTTATCAGCTCATTCTTCAGACCCTGAACCTCGAAGTCCTTTCTTAAAAGCCTCCATTCTATGGCCGATTTCAGTTCTTCGGCCACTTCTTTTTTGGCCTTTACCATCTAAAGCTCTTCCCTCAAACTCTGGAGGAAGTTGTCAAACTTTATCAGACTCTCCTCCATGAAAGTGATGTCATGGACCAGCTACACTCAATGACCATATCATGAAGTCAATAATGTTAGGAGTAATCCAAAAAAGATAGAAGAAGGCAAAGACTTTTACCTTCAGCACGGTAGAGAATGATGAATCGGACACCTCCTCGAGGTGTCAGTTATGGGTGATTGCCCAACACGGGACTGTAGTGTGGCCTTTAACACTCTTCTAGCCACATTAGGAAGCACGAGGCCCCTTGCATTGGAAAAAATAGAAAGGTCCACTTCGCAATCCCTATCTAAGGGAGTGTTCCTCAGTGGACCCTCTTTGACTTGAGGTGCCTTGCCCTTGTCCCTCATAGATGGGCAAGGTAGTGGTATGTCAATAGTTGGAATCGAGGTTGGGCTCTCCGGAACCTGAATCAGAGCACTCTCCCTCAGTTGGGGCTCCATCAGAGGGGCTCTATCCCTCCTTAATGACTCCCCACTTGGTGCGCATCGGCCTGAATTTTTTTCAGGCCTCCGAACCTGCAGGAGGAACCTAGGCTGCTCTCTTCTTGGCGGATGGACAGAACATGGTGAAATCGGGCTTCATCCTGCTGCCTATCAATAGAAATAAGCTTCAAGGTTAGTTTACTGGAACAACTACGAAACTACACAAGTCCCTAAAGAGGAGAACTCATGGATATGAGTGAGATGGAGATTTCTTTCTTCTAAGAGCTCTCAGATCGAAAGGGCTTCAGCCCCAGACAACACTTCGTAGTCTGGTCGGTCGGCTATTAGGACTTTCTTACCGCTGTTGGCCCTTAAACAGGGTTCTCTCCACTCAGTATTAAACCCCCATGGCTGAGAAGAAAAAATAAATAGGAAGTTGGGTTTCCACCTGTGGATGTCACTAGGCATATCCTTCATTATTTTATAGCTAGGATGGGGGCCGATGACCCACCATTCATAGCCATGAAAGTCTCTCTTCAATACAAAGAGAGAGGAAATAAAGTAGTCCTCGGCCTCACCCCCACTATGTAATAGAAGACTAGAAATCCATAGATATTTTGAATATTGTTTGGAGTTAATTGGGTGTTGACTCCGTTATTGATTTTGATGATAAGAAAAATGCTTAAGTATAAGTTGAGTATTAATGATTTCTTTGAAGTATGTTTTTATAGAAAAAGGTGCTCAACAACTTAACAAAATATTGATTAATTGAAAAGTCCCAAATATGGATGGAAGATCTGCTCAAAGAGGACTTTGGTAGTTGAAGAATGCTTGAAAGGACACAAGAAGTCAACATAATTTTGTTTTAGCAAAAGTTCAGCTATTTTTATGAGAATTTCAGTAAAGTGTCAACTCAAAGTGTTGACACATGACTCAAGTGTCGACACAAGACTGAGAAAGTGTCGACTCAAGCCGGTACGCAAAGAAAGTTTCAGTGGCATGGCTGAAGTGTCAACACATGGATGATTGGTGTCGACTCAAAGTGTCGACACATGGATCAGCTCATCGCCTAAAATTTTTTGGGTTACAGAACAAGTTGAAGTTGAAGACTTGTTTGAAGTGTCGACACAATGATGCTAAGTGTCGACTTACAGTGTGACTCACTTGAAGAAGTGCCAACACATCTGAGAATTCCAGAGAGCTGCATTGAAGATATTTGAACTAAGGTGTCGACTCATGAATTGGAAGTGTCGACCCTAGGAGTCGACTCATAGCTTGAAGTGTCGACACTTGGAGTTATGGGAATAGTAACGGCTAGTTTTTCAAATGCAGAACTCACTCCTCTTGGCTCCCAATGGCTAGTTTTTCATGTCTAATGGCTAGAAACTGGGTTTGAGGCCTTGGAAAGGTATTTAATTGATTCAAATCAAATCAAAAAGAAGAGGATGAAAAAAGAATAACCAAGAGAAAAGAAAAGAGAGCATTCACTCCTATCATTGAGTTCAACT
This sequence comes from Areca catechu, assembly GCA_021397845.1. Classification (NCBI taxonomy): domain Eukaryota; kingdom Viridiplantae; phylum Streptophyta; class Magnoliopsida; order Arecales; family Arecaceae; genus Areca; species Areca catechu. Next base: position 126,856,530 of record CM038052.1, on the reverse strand, counting down.
ACTTTCAAACCAAAAGCAAGTATCCAAGCATTCAAGATCCTTCAAGAGCTTTCAAGATCAACCTTCTTAATCATTAAAAGAGGCTTCATCAAGTTGGAGGCAGCACTACAACAAAGCTTCAAAGAGATACTCATTTTTATTAGAAAGCTTTCATTATTTCTTTACTTCAAACTTATATTTGTTGTAAAGGTTTTTTGGTTAGCCTATTGGAAAACCAAGGAGGCTATTGTGAGCCTTAAAATCATTTAGGTTCTTGTTAGTCCACAAAACCAAGGGAGGTTGGTGGTTAGCCTTAAAACCATTTAGGTTCTTGGTTAGCCCGAAAAACTAATCGACTGTAATGTTGAGATTATAGTGAATTCCCAAGTGGGTCTTGGGGAGTGGATGTAGGTGCATTGGATAGCACCGAACCACTATATTTCCTTTGTGTTTGTGGTTGCTTGTCTCTTTCATTTGCTCTTCTTTAATTGCTTTTATATTTCTGCTACTTACTTATTAAAAGCACATGAAACTTGCATTCATAGTACTAAGTTTAATTATTGGATTGGTGCACACACTTGCATTTATATTTTTAGAGACCCAATTCACCTCTCCTCTTGGGTTGCTTACTGGGAAACACTGGGTGGGGACTACGTGGTACATATTGAAGACCTTGGCAAAAAAAGGATGCAATGGGAAATGAAGACCAGCTTTTAAGTGGTCTTCGTATGTGGCGATGGCACCGATAGGAGGACTGTTAACCCCCTCTTCGAGCCCTGGAAGGATAAGGATAAGGTTTTTGGGAATATAATAATATTCCCAGAGGTTGGCTAACTTCCCAAAGGATAAAGAACATGGGATCAACTCCGGTCTAGACTCGGCAACAACTCTCCTAACTGGTTTCGAGATGCTAGGGGACTCAATTTCTCCACCACTGGGGGGAGCCCTACCAGCAACTGGGGTTTCTAAAGTCCTAACCATGGTGGAAGGAAAAATAGAAAGAAATGGGAGGCCCTACCTATGGGAAGAAATGGGAGTCGAGAAAGGAAGAAGGACTGGGACAGCAGGGAGCAAAAAGAACAAAGTAGAGAAGCTTCATTTGCTAGGCTACCCCCCTCTTATATAAGGGAGACAACGACAGTTCAGGTAGTCTCCTCAAAGAAAGAGATGCCTCCTAGATCATGCCATGTATGGAGGCACCGATCACGAATATGAAGCCCCAAACGATGCTAATCGACTCGATTGAAGAAAAACCAAACTATTAGTTGTGATCCGCGTGATCACATCTGATGGCCAGGATGACACTCGCACTTGATGCCCGAAGGATAGGATGATGCCATGTCCTCCACCCAAATTGAAGCCGAAGAGTCGGTCAGATCACCATAATGGAAGGAAGAGATGCAACCAACCTGACCATCATCCATTGGTAGAGGGGTGACACCTGTCCCCCGTGCGACTACTGAATCAAATGCCGGTTACTGTCATTTACTGAATCTAAGATTCGCCATTATTGGTCATGCCTTTTTTGCCAAAAAGTGACAAATCATAAGTACTCCCACCTCTTGAAGCAAATGATTGCTTTGAAAACTAGGAGTGGGGGGCAACTATTGTGTTAAGCCAGCTCAAGGAAGGATAATTATCGGTTCAAGGGCCTAATCGGATCTTTTCCAAACCGAGTACCTAAATCAAAAAACTCAAAGGTAACTCTACAAATTGATGAAGGGATGATTCGACATTACTTAACCATTTTGTAGGGCTAGTTTTCGGCCAGCACTGAAGACATAGGCTCCTGAAGCATACTTTTGGCCCGCACCACCCCAGATGGCTAGCCAGTCTTTTTAGTGTCAGTCCGAAGAGAATGGATCCACAGAAGATGGTCACCTAAACTCCCGGCTGGTGTTGGAAAGGACTGGTCCGAAGAGGGTAACTCCAAAGAAGGCAACTCCGATCCAAGTGACTGGGGTGTCTTCGGCTTACTCCGAAGAAGGCAAAAACAAGGTAGCTTAACTTCAGTCCCCTTTAAAGGAGTGGTCCTGAGGTAAATTCCTAGTTGATCTTGGTTTAAAATTTCCAAGAGTAGATGTTGTTGCCCAGGTAGCTTACCCAAGAGGGGAGTGAATTGGCTATTTAAAAAACTTCTTCTAGTATGTGCTCTTTTAAAATCAGATTGTAGTGAGTGAAGTGATTATTAAATGAGTTAGCAGCAGAAGTAAAAGCATAACAAAAAATTTGATAACACAAACACCAAGAGATTTATAGTGGTTCGGAGCAACCCAGCTCCTACGTTTACTACCCAAGATACCACTTGGAATTTTTACTATATTCACCCACGAAATATAGCTGGATTGTTTTCACAAGCTCACAATCCAAAATCCAAACTTGGTTTTAAACAGGCTCACCAAGAACCTAAACTTGGTTTTGATCGGGCTCACCAAAAATCTACTACAATGTTAGTTTTAATTGGGATCACTAACAACCCAAAACACTTAGTTTTCAAGGCTCACCAAGAACCTAACAAACTCAAATAAGAGTTAAAGAATACAAAGCAACGTTTTGACAAACCAAAGTTGTCAGATGGTTGTAGTTGTAGTACTTGAGAAGTCCTTTGATTGCACTTTGAATCCTCTTCAAGGATTCTTAACTTCTTTAATAAATTCCTTAAAATACTGATAAGAGTTGGTGTAGACATGAGTGCGCTTGCTTTGAACGCTCTCTAGTGTGTACTCTTGAATGTTCAATGAAAACTCTTCAATCTCACATTAACTTCTTATCTCTCTATCCAAAAATGATTCAAATCCCTTAAAATATTCTCTTTAACTAATTTCAGATGGTTATAGCCATTGTCAACCATTGGGATTCGAAATAAAGCCATTGGAGACCGTTTTGGATTCAAAATAAGAGTTTTGGAATTAGCAGTTACTAACATGAAACTGTCACTCGAGTCGACTTGGATAGCTCGAGTCAGCTCGGTTTCTTAGGTAGGTCAAATCATCACTCTAGTCGAGTCGGCTCGCTAGGCTGGTTCTTCAAGACTGAGATTTTTAAAACTTTGGATGAGTCTGCTGTTCAATACTCGAGTCGGCTCGAATGTCTATGTACCAAAAAATAGTGTGCCATGCCAGACTTCAAGTCGGCTCTCCTTCTTTGAGTTGGCTCTAGTCCAAAACTTGTCAAACTTGTCCAGACTTTCTTCCAATGGCTTCCAAACAACTCAATGCCATTCCAACTAATTCAAAGATAGAACTTGAGATAATTAAACCTAGAAGTACATAGAAGCAGCCCTTTTACAAAAGTAAATAATTGATTTTTCTAGGGGCCTCTTTTTTACATGAACTTTTAACAAAAATAGACTTATCATACTACCTTGTTGTAGGAAGTAGGGTTGTTCAATGAAATCATCCTATAAAAACTTTGAGAACACTTGAAATAGAGTTAGTAAACAAATACATCCTCCAATGTTTAGTTATCATCAAAATTATTCCAGGGGTCAACAGACGTGGTTGTTATAACCAACCACGTGGCCACTAACTCCAAATCCTATGATATCGAAGTGGCCAGAATCAAATATTAACTACTTGCGGTTACGGGGATATTACGCCCATAACCCCATTGATTGAAGGCAAGTGGGCCCAACTACATTCTATTACACCCATCTTTATAAATACTGGTAAGAGGGGACACCGATGGTAAGCGATCCTGAGATACTTTCACTTTCTGAAAGAACCCTCCATTCTGTTGCTCGAACTCTTACTGACAAAGGCATCGGATTGTCCCCTATCGAAGATAATCAAGTCAAGGACTTATTCTCTTTCGTAGGCACCCGAGGAGATGGACCAGCAACAGCTCGACCACTCTGCCCATTTTATGAGGGTTCGACATCAACGCAACCTATCCTACGAGTTTGATGGCTCGGCCAGGATACTCGAGACAATCCGCCCAAGACTTTGAAACTAGGAAGACTTACCACTTAACCAGGACTTAGGGCTATGCGACCTAATCTAGGAGTTTGATTGCTCAACCAAGGTAGTTGGGGCAACCTCGCCTAAGACTTTGTAACCTGGAAGACTTGTCACTTAACAGGAACTTAGAGGTATCATGACCCAGCCCGGGAGTCTGACTGCTCAGCTAGGGTGCTTGGAACAACCTTATCCAAGACTTTGAAACTTGGGAGATTGCTTAACTAGGACTTAGGGATATCATGACCTGGCCTGGGATTCTAATTGATCAGTCAGGGTGCTTGGGACTACCCCACCCAAACTTTGGAATAAGGGATGCTAGAACCCCACTTAAGACACTCTTGCCTAGGATGCTTGAGAGACTAATTGCTTAGCCAAAGATCATGAGTATCGAGATCCAACCTGGGTGTCTGACTACTTGGCCAAAACTTTTAGATTAACGGGTGTTAAAACCTTACATGGGAAATCAAGAGTAAATATTAGATTAATTGATCAAATATGTATTAGAGTAAATTTTAGATTAAAAGCTGCTTTTGCCTATCATGAATTAAAATCAAGAAAGATGTCAGAGCTTAGAGAAATATCAAGATATCAGTGCAAAAGCACAAAATGTATCAGAGTTTATATATCAGAGAATATCAGAGATGAGTTAAACAAATGTCAAATCTATAATATCTGGTTTGTATCAGAGTTATTATAAAAAGCATCAAAGGTATTCAAAATGTATCAGAGCTATTATATTAGCAATTAGAGATCTGAATAAGTCAAGATTGAATTTGAGTACCAGAGAAAGATATGATCCAATATAAGTGCTAGAGTAAACAAATTTGAACAAAATTCATACTCATTATGCCAATTCATTTATTTTTACACATCAATATGCCAATTCATTTCCATGCACATCAAACACTCCCCCTTTTTGTCATTAATCAAAAAGGTTTTCAAAAAGCATATTATTTTTAAAAGAGTAGGAATAATGATAATATTGTTTGAGATAATTTCACTTTCTCATAGAACTTTTCATGTTGAAATTCTTCATAAAAATTCAAGTGAATTTTCTCCCCCTTATTAGGTTAAACATCGAGATCATTCAAAAAAGTAACAAGATGTAGGAATAAGACAATCATCACAATGTACACAATGATTCAGAAAAGAAGACATTTCATTACTTTTAAAGATAGTTCATTACATCAAAAGGTAATACATTCAAAAGATAAAAAGATACAATCTCAAAGATACATATAGTGTTCTTCCACTAGAGGAGGAGCCTACATCTAGTACGGTATCTGACGTCTTAGTTTTTAAGGTTTAAATGTAAGATCTCTAAATCTAGTTCTATTAGGGGCCTTAGGTGTCCTAGTTTTCTGTTTACCCCTAGATTTTGGTTTGGCATTAGCTGGAGTAGGTTCTACTTTAACTCTAGAAGGCATAAAAGGGTCAGTAGGTGGTATAAACGAAATAGGGTCTGGATCAAACAATTCGGGAGGTACAAAAGGTGGTGGCTGAGCTAGTGGTGATGGTGGGTGTGCTGGTGGCTCCCTGGAGGTCTGAGCTAAAGAAGCCTTAGCAGTGGATGTAAGCTTGTGTAGATGTAACCAAACAGCTCGAAGCTCATCCTTGAGACCTTCCAGTCCTCTCTGCATGCCCTTCATCTCCATAGCTTGTTGTGCCCTGAAACTATCTGTAGCCCCCCTCAGTCTACCAAAGTTTGCATGCAGCTCTCTGATTATAGAATGGATATCCTCCTGCAGATGCGATATGCTCTCTATAGCTTCGACCCTGGTGGTCAAATGCCCTAGCTATGCCTTGATGTCCCGTAGACTAGTGTCATCTGTCTGGCATAGCTTGCCAAACATCGAATTAATGGAGCTCGTTAAGGACTCTAAGAGAAGTCTGATCTATTGGGCTATAAAGGCTTGTGAAGCTGATGGTGCTATAATCGAAGGTCCAGGACCTGGTCCGGTAGAAGGTCCAGGAGGTGTCCTTGGACTATCAGGCACTCTCTATGTCTGACCTTGCTCATCAAAATCAGCATGTGTACCATCATCTCCGGCTACAATAGCATCAGTGTCACTAGCTGGAAGCTTAGTCTGCTCCTCATGCTCATCATCATCATCATCAGAAGAACTAGCAACCTTCTGCCCAGATATCCTTTTTGACCAAATTCTTTCAACTAGATGGTATCCCATCCTTTGAAGGGATTTTGCCAAATAGGTGTCTGTGTGGTGAAGGGATATGTCGTCCTCACCTGTGAGGTTAATCTCGCCATCCTGAAATAGCAACGTAAAGACCATGCCATAGGGTAGACATGCTTTTACCTTTTTTGCTGCCTCTCTCATATGAACAATAATAATATAGGGCAGATTGAGGGCCTCCCCCTCAATCAAATGCCGCATGAAAACTAGATCCCGCTTGCTCATCCAGTCAAAGCGACCGGCCCTAGGTAGAAAGACCCGACTAATGATGTTATGAAGTAACCGCATTTCCAGTGAGAGCATGTTGGCTTGAACATTTTTGATAATATCTACATCTGATCTCTCCAGAACCAATCTCAGTGCTCTCTGCTTAATCTTTAATACCAAATGATTTGTACCTTCTGTTGGCATCTGTAGAATATTACTCAGCTTCTCTTCATCCACCAACATTCTTACTCCTTTCATAATTGACTCAATATGGTATTTACCAAGAGTAAGATTTTCAAAGAAAGGTCTTACCAAATAAGGATAGGTTGGGTATCTAAAGAACAAAAGAAGGTCCAGCCTTGTTGTTCGATCCAATCTCCAATTCTTACACCCAATCCTTCCAAAAATGTGAAAATAATCCTTCTTTCACTTGTGACCAGCTGATTGGCCAAAGAAACAACTTGCCTTAGTGGAGAAGGTGCTTCCACTTCTTCCATTTCTTTTGATTCTCCCTCTTTTCTTCTCCTACTTCTTCTTTCCTTGTGGGAACTCGAGTCGAATGGATGAGAGGGCTTCCTCACTGCCCTTTTAGGAGCCATCACAGAAAACAAATAGGGAAGGAAGTAGCAATACAAGGAAAATGGAAAGGAAGGAGAGGTCTCTTAGGTTCGGAAGAGTTTTTGGTGTTTTGTCAAGGTTCAACAATAAAAGCAAACCCTAGCTCAGACTTATGGATTATATATAAAAAGCCCTAATTCGACAATCGAGTCGACTCGGCTAGAGCCTTGTCTACTCGAGTCGGCTCGAGAAAAAATGCTCAAAAAAGCTCTAAAAAGCTAGCAAAAAGATTCCTAAGGATAGTAGCACACTAAATAAGGTGGTCATTGTCCATAAATTGAAATTAGATCAAAATTTCTAAAAGGATCACACAAACCTAATTCACTTCTAATCATCTCAAATCTTTCTTTATTAAGTGGCTTAGTAAAGATGTCAGAAAGTTGGTTTTTAGTTGGAATGAATTCAAGTTTAATATCACCATTTTGTACATGATCCCTAATAAAGTGATGTCTAATTTCAATGTGCTTTGTTCTTGAATGCTGAATTGGGTTATTTGTTAGATTAATAGCACTTGTGTTATCACATTTGATAAGAATTTTAGATTAAATAATACAAAAATCTTCTAGCTGTTGCTTAATCCATAACACTTGTTCACAATAACTCCCTGTAGCCATATACTCTGCCTCAATAGTAGATAGTTCCATGGAGTTTTGTTTCTTACAGTGCCATGTAATTAAGTTCAACCTTAAAAATTGACATGTGCCACTAGTGCTCTTTCTATTAATTTTTCATCCACCATAATCAGCATCAAAAAAGCCAATTAAATTTAATGATGATTGCTTAGAATACCATAGACCAAGATTACTTATTCCTTTAAGATATTTAATAATTCTTTTAATAGCAATTATGTGTGATTCTTTAGGAATTGATTGAAATCTAGCACATTTGCATATACTGAACAAGATATCAGGCCTACTAGCAGTTAAATATAACAGTGATTCGATCATACCTCTATAAAGCTTTTGATCAATGTTGTTTCTATCTTCATCTTTATCTAATCTGTATGTAAGGCTCATAGGTGTGCTCATTTCTTTGGATGACTATATACCAAACTTCTTAATGATTTCCTTGATGTACTTTGCTTGGTTGATAAAAATCCCTTCTCTTGTTTACTTAATTTGGAGTCCAAGGAAGTAAGTTAGTTCACCCATTAAGCTCATCTCAAATTCATCCTGCATAAACTTAGCAAATTCTTTGCAGAGATTCTTATTAGTTGCACCAAAAATGATGTTATCAACATAAATCTGTACAACTAATATATCATTCTCTTTCTTTTTGCTAAATAAGGTTATATCTACATTACCTCTAACAAAATTATTCTCAATTAAGAACTTGCTTAATCTATCATACCATGCTTTAGGTACTTGTTTTAAACCATATAATGCTTTATTGAGTTTGAAAACATGATTTGGCAAAGTATGACTTTCAAAGCTGGTGGTTGTTCTACAAAAACTTCTTCAGATATAAAATCGTTCAAAATGCACTCTTTACTCCATTTGAAATAATTTGAAATTCATGTAGCAAGAAATGCAAGTAATAGTCTAATGGCTTCTAGTCTTGCTATGGGTGCATAGGTCTCATCAAAATCTATTCTTTCTTCTTGATTATATCCTTTTACCACTAATCTTGCCTTATTTCTTATTACATTTCATTTTTCATCTAGCTTATTTCTAAAAACCCATTTGGTTCCTATAACAGGATGGTCTGAGGGTCTATTTACTAAGGTCCATACATGATTTCTTTTAAATTGGTTAGGTTCTTCATGCATGGCCATCATCTAATTAGAGTCATTTTCAGCCTCTTCTATACAATGTGGTTCTACTTGTGAGACAAAGGCTAAATAGTCATGTGCATCTCTAAGTGAAGACCTAGTCCTAATACCTTGAGAAGGATCACCAATAATTAAATCTTTAGGATGTGAAGTAACACACCTCCATTCCTTTGGAAGATCACCATGATCTTTACTTACCATTTCTTCTCATTCTTGAGTGTGTTTATCCTTCAAGCTCATATGTTCCATTGCTTTATCGATTATACCTGCATCATTGTCTAGACACTCTTCCTTTTTATAAGGTGAGGGGTTAACTTCATCAAAGATAACATGTACTGATTCTTATATAGTTAAAGTTCTTTTTTTAAACACTCTATATGCTTTGCTATTGATTGAATAACCAAGAAAGATTGTTTCATCAGATTTAGCATCAAATTTTCCTAGGTTATCCTTTCCATTAAAAGCATTTACAACCAAAAGCATGAAAGTAATGAAAAGTAGGTTTTCTTTCATTCCAAGTTCATAGTAGGTTTTCTTCAAAATCGGTCTTATCAAAACATAATTTAAGATATAGCAAGCAATGTTCACCACTTTTGCCCAAAAGTACCTTGAAAGATTTCCTTCATATAATATTGTTTGGGCCATCTCTTCCAAAGTCCTATTCTTTCTCTCTATAATATCATTTTGTTGTGGTGTTTTAGGAGCGGAGAAGTTATGATCAATGCCGTGCTCAGTGAAATAATCATCAAAATACTGATTTTTGAATTCAGTGCCATGATCACTCCTAATTGCAATAATAGAAAGATCTTTTTGATTTGAAACTTTCTTATAAAATTTTTAAAAAACTTTGAAAGCTTTATCTTTGTGTGAAATAAATAAGACCTACGTAAATCTTGAAAAATCATCTACAAGGACAAGCACATATTTCATACCACGTAGGCTTGTGGTCCTAGTTAGTCTTAATAGGTCCATGTGAAGTAGTTCAAGAGATCTAGAAGTTGAAACTAGGTTTTTCGATTTAAAACTCCCCCTAGTTTGTTTACCTAATTGACAAGCATCATAAACATGTTCAAAATCAACTTTGAATTTAGGCAAACCTCTAACTAGATCTTTGAAAATTAATTTGGCAATAGTATGCATGCTAGCATGACCTAATCTTCTATGCCAAAGTAAACTAGACTCCTTGGTTTTAGTGTTCATTTCCACTAGACTTGTAGTACTTGACATGGCTAGAACATTCAAATCTACCACATATATATTTCTAAGTCTATGACCAATGACCTCAGTGCTAGAATCAAGTGAGTTAGTTACTATACACATAGATGATTCAAAGACAATCTTGAAGCCTCTATCACATAATTGACTAATACTTAACAAACTGTGCTTTAGTTTGTCAACTAGCAATACATTTTCTATAAATGTAGAAGGGGTTATTTTGATCTTACCAATTTTGAATATTTTTTCCTTGCCATTATCACTAAAAGTAACGATTTCTCCTTCTTTCATATGTAGGGTGATGAATTGATCCTTGTCACCCATCATACACCTTGAACAGCCACTATCAAGATACCATCTTTTGCTTGAATTCTTGGCTGCAAGATATTCCTGCAAGATAATCATGGAGTTCTTTTAGGTACCCAAGCTTTCTTGGATCTTTGCAGGATAGTGGAGGTGGTTCCTTTGGGAACCCAAATATTTTTAATTTTACTTTTGACATTTCTATTGATATTGCATTGAAATGCTTTATGTCCAACCCCTCGGCATGCATAACAAACAATTTTAGATGCATATTTTGAAGTTCTGAAAGTAGCAGGTTTTGATGCAGAAAACTTTGAAGCATAAAATTTAGGTACTGAGAATTCTTGCACAAAAGTTTTAGAAGGTATAAACTTTGTAACTGAAATTCCATTTGTATGACAGAATTAAAACCAATTCCAGCTTTATTTCTAGATACTCTTTGATCTTTCAAAATTAACTCAAACTTGTTAGAACTTAATGTTAATTTTTCAACCAAAGTCTTGAGTTTCTCAACCTCCTTTGTAAACCAATATTTTCTTCATGTAAAGCTTGGTTTTTCTCAAATAATCATTTTTCTCAGTTGGTAATACTTTAAATTTCTCAGAAAAGTCTTTCAGATCTTTTTGCAAAAGTTTATTCTTTTCTGAAATCTCTTCCTTTTCTTTTATCAAAATATTATTACTATTTTTCAAGCTTTTGATTTTGAGTCCTTCTTTTTTGTATTCGGATAGTAAATCATAAAATACAGAATTCAACTCATGAAAAGTAAATTCATCTTGAGGTTTGGGAGATCTTACCTCATCTTTGAGACCCATTAGACATAAGTTTGTAGATTTTGTGATCTCTCTCTTCAGTTGAAGTCGACTCCTCGCTGTTGTTCCAAGTTGTAACCATAGTCTTCTTTTTCTTCTTCTTAAAAGTTTACTTTAATAGAGGACACTCGGGATGTATATGCCCAGGTTTCTTGCACTCATAGCAAATGGGTTGTTGTTCCTTTTCTTTTTCTTTCTCCTTCTTTTTATCCTTGCTATATTCACCTTTTTTATGAATTTTTTTGAAGTATCTTCCCCTTTTCTTCCCCATAAACTTTTTGAATCTTCTCATGACTAGTGCTATGTCTTCATCTTCTAAGTCATCTTCAGAGGTAGGGTATTCTTCTTTAGATTATTCTTATTGTTTCTTCAATTCTGATGCAGCTTTGAATGCTATTATCTTTTTCTGTTTTGAATCATCTTCATTTCTATGCTGCATGGTCAGCTTATGAGTTATCAGGGAACCTAGCAGTTCATCTAGTGGTAGTGTGTTAAGATCTTTAGCTTCCTAGATGGCAGTGACTTTTGGATCACATTTATTTGGTAGAGATCTCAAGATTTTCTGTACAAGATCAATATTTGAATATATCCTGCCAAGACTCTTAAGATCGTTAATAATATCTGTAAATCTAGAGAATATGATAGAAATAGTTTCATTTGGTTACATTTTAAATAATTTATAATTATGTATAAGAAGATTAATCTTAGAGGTTCTTACTTGTGAAGTTCCTTCATGGGTAACCTTGAGTTTATCCCAAATTTCTTTTATAGATAGGCAAGTAAAATTTGATTAAACTCGCTTGCATCCAAAGAACAATATAAAACATTCATGGCTTTGGCATTTAACTCATCCATTTTCATGTCATGATCATCCCATTCCTCTTCAGGTTTTGGGACATCCACGCCATCAACATTTTTCATGGATATATGAGGTCCCTTAAGAATTATCTTCCATAATTGAAAATCAATGGCTTGATATATATTTTTATTCTGGCCTTCCAATAGCCATAATTAGTGCCAGTGAAGAGTGGTGGTCTATTGGTAGATTGGCCTTCAGCCAAGGAACTACTCATGGGAGTAGCCATCAATCTTTACTCCAAACAAGTTCAGAGACATTGCTTTGATACCAGTTGTTACCCATGTGGCTTACCCAAGAGGGGGTGAATTGGGTATTTAAAAAATTTCTTCAAGTATGTGCTCTTCTGAAATCAGATTGTGGTGAGTGAAGTGATTAAATGAGTTAGCAGTAGAAGTAAAACATAACACAAAAATTCACAACATAAACACCAAGAGATTTATAGTGGTTCGGAGCAACCCAGCTTCTATGTCCACTATCCAAGATACCACTTGGAATTTCTACTATATTCACCCACGGAATATAGTCAAATTGTTTTCATGGGCTCACAATCAAAAGCCCAAACTTGATTTTAAACAGGCTCACCAAGAACCCAAACTTGGTTTTGACCAAGCTCACCAAAAATTCACTACAATGTTAGTTTTAATCGGGATCACTAACAATCCAAACACTTGGTTTTCAGGCTCACCAAGAACCTAACAAACTCAAATAAGAGTTAAAGAATACAAAGCAACTTTTTGACAAACCAAAGTTATCGGATGGTTACAGTTGTAGCACTTGAGAAGCCCTTTGATTGCATCTTGAATCCTCTTCAAGGCTTCTTAACTTCTTCAATAAATGTCTCAAGAAACTGATAAGAGTTGGTGTAGACTTGAGTGCTTTCTTTGAATGCTCTCTAGTGTGTACTCTTGAATGTTCAACGAAAACCCTTCAATCTCATATTAACTTCTTATCTCTCTATCCAAAAGTGATTCAAATCCCTTAAATATATTTTCTTTAATTGATTTCAGAAGGTTATAGCCATTGTAGACCGTTTGGATTTGAAATAGAGCCATTAGAGACCATTTTGGATTCAAAATAAGAGTTTTGGAACTAGCCGTTACTATCCTGAAACTGTCACTCGAGTAGGCTCGGATAGTTCAAGTCAGCTCGGTTCCTCAGGTAGGTCAAATTGTCACTCTAGTCAAGTTGGCTCTTCTCCTTCAAGTCGGCTAGCCTGGCTAGTTCTTCAAGACTAAGATTTTCAGAACTTTAGATGAGTTGACTTTTCAAACTTGAGTTGGCTCGGATGTCTATCTAAGAAAACTGCACACTGGAACAGTTGGCTCTGATCCCCTTGAGTCAGCTCGAATTCTCAGAACTTTAGAATTGGACTCTGCCTGAGTCGGTTCTTTTGACTCGAGTCAGCTCAAATGTCTGCGTGCCAGAAAATAGTATGCTGTGCCAGACTTCGAGTCGGCTCTCCTTCTTTAAGTCGGCTCTAGTCCAAAACTTGTCAAACTTGTCCAGACTTTCTTCCAATGGCTTCCAAACAACTCAAAGCCATTCCAACTCAATCAAAGATAGAACTTGAGATAATTAAACTTAGAAGTACATAGAAGCAGCCCTCTTAGAGGAGTAAATAATTGATTTTTCTAGGGGGCTCTTCTTTACATGAACTTTTAATAAAAATAGACTTAACATACTACCATGTTGTAGGAATTAGGGTTGTTCAAGAAATCATCCTACAAAAACTTTGAGAACACTTGAAATAGAGTTTGTAAACAATACATGCTCTAATGTTTGGTTATCATCAAAATCATTCCAGGGTTAATAGAAGTGGTTGTTATAACCAACCACGTGGCCACTAACTCTAAATCCCATGATATCAAAGTAGCCAGAATCAAATATTAACTACTTGCAATTACGGGGATATTATGCCCACTAACCCCATTGATTGAAGGCAAGTGGTCCCAACTATATTTTGTTACACCCACCTTTATAAATACTGGTAAGAGGGGACACCGATGGTAAACGATCCTGAGCTACTTTCACTTTCTGAAAGAACCCTCCATTCTATTGCTCAAACTTTTACTATCTTAGGCATTGGAGTATCCCCTACTAGAAAAAATTCAGTCAGGGACTTGTTCTCTTTTGCAAGTGCTCGAGGAGATGGACCAGCAACAGCTCGACCGCTCCATCGGTTCTACAAGGGTTCGGCATCAACACAACCTATCCTAGGAGTTTGATAGCTTGGCCAGGATACTCGGGACAATCTTGCCCAAGGCATAGAAACTAGGAAGACTTACCACTTAACCAAGACTTAGGGCTATGCAACCTAATATGGGAGTCTGATTGCTCGACCAAGGTACTTGGGGAAACCTCGCCTAAGACTTTGTAACCTGGGAGACTTGTCACTTAACCAGGACTTAGAGGTATCATGACCCAGCTTGGGAGTTTGACTGGTTGGCTAGGGTGCTTGGAACAACCTTGTCCAAGACTTTGAAACTTGGGAGATTACTTAACTAAGACATAGGGTTATCATGACCTAGCTTGGGATTCTAATTGCTCAGTTAGGGTGCTTGGGACTACCCCACCCAAACTTTGGAATAAGTGATGTTAGAACCCCACTTAGGACAACCTTGCCTAGGATGCTTGAGAGACTAATTGCTTAGCCAAGGATCATGAGTATCGAGATCCAACCTGGGTGTCTGACTGCTTGGCCAGAACTTTTAGATTAAGGGGTGTCGAAACCCTACCTGGGACAACATCACTTAGGGCTTCTAGAATAAGGGATGTGGGAGCCCTTACTAGGATAGCCTCATCCAGAACTTTTAGAATAAAAGATGTGGGAACCTCACCTGGGATAGCCTTGCTCAGGACCTTTTTGGAATAAGTGGTGTGGTATTCTTGCCTGGGACACCTTATCCAGGACTTTCCAAAGATGACCTTAACATTCACCCATCACTGTACACTCTCCTTGGAAGCAAGAAAGGAAATTGTCATTGAAGAAGTTCAGTGCAATGACTATGGGTATATCTCACTAGTAATGTGGTTGGAGATTGTCAAAATTCTAGGTGTGGGCAATGGAGGTTCTATCTAGTAACTCTAATCCATCGATCTCGGGTTGGACCACTTTAGTAACATGGTAGGGTCCTTTCCAGTTTGAAGAGAGTTTTTCATGCTCAATGGATTGGCTATTAGCTATCTTTCAAAGGGCAAGATCTCCTGTCCAGAACTGCTTTGCCTTCGTATGGGTGTTAAAGTAGTGGGCTATGAATCACTAGTATGCAACCATTCAGACTCGAGCTTTGTCCCGAATCTCTTCTAGGAGATCAAGATTCATCCTTAGATCTTTTGAGTTGTGTTGCTTATCGTAAGCTTTGACTCATGGTAACGACATGCCTACTTCTAAAGGGACAGTGGCTTCATTCCAATGGTGAGGTTGAATGGTGACTAGCTTGTTAGAAGCCAGTGAGTTGTGATAGTCCCAAAGGATGCAGTATAGTCCAGCTACCTATAGTCCTTTGACTTTATCTAGCCGGGTCTTCAAACCTTGAAGAATTATCTAATTGGAGACTTTAACTTCTCCATTTGTTTATAGATATACACTGAAGTGAACTGGTAGCTGATCCATAGGTTTTTGATGGGGACATCAGCAGCACAAATCTTGGAGTAGCACAGACCTTGATGTAGATAAATTTAAATTCGAGAACAAGTTGTTTTAGAATTGGAGTTTTAGGATAAGTTTATTTTTTTTTAAAAATAAGTTTGTTAGGATTAGGATATCTGAGTTTGTTAGGATTTGGATATGCCTTATCTTGTATTTGAATTTGAACCATCCTTATCTTTCTATCTTGTATTCAAATTCAAATGAGGGTTGGAAAGGTCTATAAATACCACCCTCAATCCTTTGTAAATAATTGGTTTAGGTGAATGAAAATGTGTTTTAAGAAAAGAGTGATTCTTTTCTTTTGCTTTGTATGGAGAGGGTGAGAGGCCCAACAATCGCTCCGTAAGGAGAGCACGAGAGGAACAACCCACGGACATGATGCGAGGTCATGTCTAGTTATCCCCTTCCTTGATTCCACCTTCTCACCGCCCTCATGTCCTTCGTGATTCACCCTAACGGCTCCAAGTAATGAGGTGGGTGGGATGCCCTAGAGGTGAGATGATGGGGACATCCATAATAAGAATATATACTTTGATTAACTCACTTTATTTTTGCAGCTATAGTCAATAAAGTTTTTGAAGCAAGTTACAAATTTTCTTGAAACATGTTCATAAGCCAAATTTTCTTGAAGCATGATTTGGCTCATAAACCAACACATGGAAGAAGTCCATTAATTTTCTTGAAACATGTTCATAAGCTAAATTTTCTTGAAGCATGATTTGGTTCATAAGCCAACACATGGAAGAAGTCCATTTAGCTCAAGCCCAAAGCATGATGGAGGGCATCCTCTTCAAGTCCAAGACCAACCATTCAAGCCTCTTCAAGACAAAGCCCAAGCCCAATTCATGCCATGATTTGAAGCACATGGGGGAACAACTCAATAAACAACCTTGGGGGAGAAGGACTTACACTACATCAAGAATTTTATGGGGAACATAAAGATTCCTTCCACTACCCCAACAATATTTGACATGTGAGATGCCACAACTTATGACACCTAAGCCTCCACATCAGCATTTGGAAGCCACATTAGGATCTTCTAGATGCCACATGTCAAAGTGGTTATAACTTTCTACCAATAATTTATTTTTAGTTAAAACCACTTACCTAAAAATTATTGGAGCCAACTAAGCCATCCTTATCCCCTCCTCTCCACCCTTGGACAAGATTCCTAGCATTGGAGCCTATAAATAGGGCCCCTAGGATCTCATTGTATTCATTCTATGCTATGATTTGAATTAATGAAAGAATTGTTTCCTTGTGTTCTAGTTTTCTTGAGTTCTTGTTTGGAGTGAAAGTTTTCTAGCTAGTTTGAGTCTGTAGATCCTTGTCCAAGGAGTGAATGAGAGTTTTTAAGTTTAAGTTTAAGAGTGAAGAGTGCTTTTACAATAAGTAAAGGATAGGATGCCCATTGATGGATCTATGATCAAGATCTAAGTCCTGAGTCGCCAGCCACTTTCTTCTTCTTCCTTTTTTTCTTTGTTTTCATTCCAATTCCAATTCTTCTTCCATGTCTAATTCCAAATTTCTTTGCAGGTTCTCTCAAGTTCCTAGGTCAAGGATGAAGATCTCCATGCCATGGATCAAGGCCAAGGTGAGTCTCAAAGTAGAGAGTACCAATCTTGACTTCTAGGCCTCAATCCTTGAGTGATGAGAGCTCCTTCTTCCACCAAATAATTAGCCATTATTGTTGGTAGGAAAACACTTCCTAAGCTTCATTAGATCTGATCATTTGAAGGTTAACTTGTCCTAGTAGTGATGGTTTCCTTGCCATGAAGATCCTAATCCTTATTTTGAACTAGATCTATATTGCAGGTCTTAAAAATTAGATTAACTAGTCTCCTTATGAAAATTCTTTTCTTCGATTAATTTAGCCTATTTATTTGATAATTAATTGCTCAAGTTTTCTTGATAGTCAGCTTGATAAAACTCTACATTCATCATTTTATTTTCATCCCCATCAATTTTTTGGTATCAGAGCTTAAGGTTCTACTAGGTCAAGTTGCTAAAATTTTGTTCCCTTTGTGTTGCTTGCCTTCAAGCCCGAAATTCAAAGCCAAAAATTTGAGATTTAATTTTAAAATTTGAGATCTAAAATATTACTCCGAGATCTAAAGGTTTTATTTTAAATTAATTTTTTTTAATATTTTAAAATTTAAATTTTGAATTTTGAATTTAGTCAATTGGAGGTTTGCTGATTGCTGAAATTTCTGTACTAGCACCAATCCGAGATTTCTATGAATTTTTGTATTTTTCTCAAAATGAAAAAAAATCCAAACATTTTTTTTACTATACTTTAGGATGTTAGGATCTGAGATCTAAAATTTAAATAAAAATATTTTCTTTGAATTCTTAGTTTAAGTTTCATCACTTTAAGCTACTGCCTTAACTAGTTCATAGCTTGTTTCAATTCTAGTTTCCCTCCATTTAGTTGTTCCATTAAATATACAAAAATTCAAAAAAATTTCCTTCTGAATCTTAGATTTGGATATGAGATCTTCACTCATTAAAATTTGAATTCTATAATTTTTTTGAATTTAATTTTGAATTTTGGATGTTAGATGGTTAAGGGTTTGTTGGCTAGAAGCTTCTTGTAACTACTTCTACAACAAGCTTTCAAATTTAAATTTCCTAGCCAAAACTCAAGAATTAAAATTAAAATTTTAGAATCTGAAGCTTTAACTCAGATATATAACAACTAAAATTTAAATTTCAATTTTTTTAAAATTTTTAAAATTTTAATTTTGAATTTTAAAAGTAGTTAGTTGAAAGTTGTTCCCTGCTGAGATTTTCTTGTCACAACTTTTACAACAAGCTTTTAAAACGAATTTCTTAACCAAATTTTGGGAACTAAAATTCAAGACTTGAAATCTATAATCTTCATTGAGAGATTTAACAATTCAAATTCAAATTTTAATTTTTCTTGAAATTTAAAAATTTTAAATTTCAAATTTTGAAACTAGTTGACTAGAAGTTGTTAGGGCTGAAATTATCTTGCAACAACTCTAACTTCTAGAGCAAATTTTTAACTCTAATTGGAGATTTAAATTTTAAAATTTGATTTATAAAATCCATACTTCAAAATCTAAATTTTTCAATTTAAATTTCTGAATTTAATTTTTTTTTTTTAAATTCGGGTTTGAATCACATATTTGAGCTAGTATAGATATCTTGTTAGCAAGTTGATTGTTTGTGCATCCATTTCTAAATCCAATTAAGGGCATTCAATCATAACATAAGGGAAGGAGGTCATTACTTTTCCTTGGCCCAAAACAATCATCCATATTTGCATTGACCTAAGCCATAATTGAAATCAAGTAGGAACCTAAAACTAGGGACACCCACAAGTCGTGTTCAAGTACAAGATAAGACAGTATTATTTGAGTTTGTATTTATTCCTTGAAATAGGTGTCTAAGGCTAGAGGTCCAATGGCAAATGCCTTAAGTGGACTTGCGATTTTTAATTAGGATCTCGCAAAAGTGAGGGGAGCCTCCTGCAACTCCACCTCTTACCTGGCCAGTGGACAGGATAATTACATTCTTAAGTAGTATCTAGTTAAGTCCTGTATTTGAACTTCTAGGTCTAGGAGCCCTAGAAGTTAGGTTTGTATTGTTGGCCCAACTAATTTGAAGCCCTATACCAATAGTTCTACACTCAGTCTAGTTTATCCATGGACCTTAATCTTGAATTCTTTATGATAACCCTGACTAAAACGTTTGATACCATAAATGGGCAATTAGGACAAATGAGAAAGGAATTAGGTCAAGTGAAGGACCATGTTGGGACACTTGAAGAGACCCCAATGACCCCCATTGAACTTGAGTCACTTAGGTCAATTCCTCGAGGTCCAAGAGTCCATCATCATGAATTCATTCCTGAATACAACCTAAGATGACTTCACCATGACTTCATAGAAGAAGCCTATAGGACCCATGCTAAGCCCGAATCACCTAGTCCGCCTCCCCTTAGTCCAAGAGCCCAATGTCATGATCTCATCCCTGAGTATAGTCTTAGATACCCCTGCCAAAACTTTGTAGATCAAGAGGAGAGAGTCTTTAGGAGCAATCGACCCTATGCACCCACTTTTGATGAAAATATAGATCCTGAAGTGTATGTCGATTAGGAAGAGAAAATGGATCAATACTTTGAATTGATAAAATGTTAGAAGTAAGAAAGTGTCAATTTACCAAATCAAAGTTAGTTTGACATGCTAAAGCATATTGGGGAGAAGTTGAGTGAAAAAGTTATTATAGTGGGGATAAAATAAATACTTGGAGAGAAATGAAGAGTAAACTGAGGGATGTAGTACATCGAGAGATGTAGTACAGTTGAATCTGAAGTAATGATCATATCTAGATTTTGAGCTGGTCTACGTAAGGATATCCAGTGGGAATTATTTCAATTGGAAATTCACTATCTAGAAGATGCTTATTAAATTAATAGGGAATTTGATACATATCATAAGGAACTCTTGATCAATTAACCTAAGTCCAATAGGAATTATACATCTGGACATAGGCCAAATTCTAATCAAATTCCTTCAAGCAAGCCAACTCCTATCATCCCAATAATTAATAAGGAAGAAATCATCAAACCCATTGAAGAGCCTAAAGTGGAAATATATAAAGCTGAACCAAGTCTAATTGATGAATATGAAGAAGAAGAGGCTGAACCCATTGAGAATTTAGAAGAAAGATCTCCTGAACCAATTTAAAAATTAAAGATGAAATAGAATCAAAATCTTATCCAAATGAAGGGCTAGAAAGAGAAATCCTAAACCCGTTGAAGAACTTAAGGAAGAAGTTTATGAAGCTGGCTCTAACTTTATGGACGAATATGATCAAAACAATTACTTGAAGATAAAATAATTACCCAGCCTAAAGAAATCAATAATGGAGATGATCAAAATGAAATCCAAGGACAAAACCATGGAGATCAATCTAGGGATAACAAAGAAGATCCGAGATTAATTGATGTTGAAGGTTTAGATCTAGAGATCAATGAATGATCACATATTGGGGTATTGACCGTCAAAGAACAAACCCTATGGATCAACCCCAAGAAGCTATAGATCCTTTGAAAACCTGCAAAATATTTTTCCTAACAATTTTCTATCCCTGACTGAAGGAAGATTTTGTTTTTTTTTTTTTTTGTGTGCCTACACTAAGCATAGAATAGGAACAGGTAGATATTTTAAATTAATTTTGAAATTAATTGCGGAAAAACCTGTCCCAAAACCAGGATCAAAAAATATATTTGCATAGAGAACATTAAATGCATGGCATATATTTCTTTTACATATTTTTAAACATGTATAAATGCATATAAAATTAATAAAGAACTTATTCCAGGCTGGAATAAGGGAGGAATGGGGTGGAATAGCTATTCCCGCTATTCCACCCTTCATCAACCTCGGTTCAGAAATTCCTTACCGTGGAGCAATGTTCAGACGCCGACTGCAGAGCGCACAGGCCTCCAAACTTCGAGCTTCAAGGTCCGCTGGAATGTGCTCTTGACCGGCTACAAGGAACTGAAGACCAATCGCCAAAACTCTGGCGTTTGCCACCTCAAATCAGGGCTCAAAAAGGCTTCACGGCCATGGTTGCAGCAGGGAGAATAAAGCTTCAAACTTGGATTTCTTTGCACTGGAGCGAAGAACTGCTCCCAGGATCTCAGGCGAAATCCCTCTAGAGGGGATACACGCCGTGGGAACTTCTGATCGGAGCTCCGGCGTCGCTAGCCGCCGGATCCCAAGCTTTCACGGTTTTTGGAAAAACTCCGAGATCTCTCTAATGGCTACGAATGAAGGCTTCCAAAAGGTCTCTCTGGATCCGTATCGTAGAGGAGAGCAAGCTGCTGCTTTATGGTATGAAGGGATGAAGGATTTAAAAGGAAAAAATCGGGATTTGAAATGCCCTGCTACGGTTTCAAAAAACCAAAAGTCTCAGGCGTTCCAAAACGATAAAGACGATGGTTCAAAAGGCGAACCGGCAAATGACCAAAAAGCCCTTCGGTCCAAGGTCCAAAGCAGGGTCAATTCGGTTTAGGTCAAAACCCAGTCAAACGAAGTCCAAAACGAACGAAACTGGACTCAAAACGAAGCTAAGAACGAACCCTATCTTTCTACAGTCCAACCTCACTGATTTGAGTTGAAATCAATTTGCAACCGATTAAAACAAAATCAATTAGACTTAGAAACATTCATCAAACCATTTGATGAACACGGGTTCAATCCTAGTCAGCCAGGAACACATTCCTGGTCGATCCAGAGAAGACCTGATCAACCCAAGACCGGGTCAATCAGAAGAAAACTCAACCAAAAACCGTGACAAAATACCGAAACGAATCCCAATCGAATCGGTTCCTGATCAGATAGAAATCCTCTGTGGCGTGTGATCTCATAGGTTTGAACCTAAACGGTAGACTGGAACACTTCCAGTACCAGCACAAGATACCACCTAGCAATGGGTCTCGGCGTCCGGATAGGTCGAAGATGCGAGAGCAATCCATCGAACCTCTGGCATATGGTTACCGCATAATTCATCCCTTTGACCTCCAATGCTCAGGATGACCTAGGGTTGAACTGCCAACCCCAGCTATGTCAATCCACTACGTGTCTCAATCTCGCATGTCCAGTGACTCTTCACTAGGACCACCCCGGCCGAGGATTTGCTAAATTGAGACACTGCGAGACATTCAATCCAAACCATTTGGACAAGTCAATTCCATCTTGGTCCACTACTGCTCCACAAGTACTTGCCTGTACCCAGAAACCTTCCGTCACCGGATTAAAAATCCGGATAGTCCGGCACCAAAGAACAGGGAGTTGCTTGCAAGCTACCAAAATGACCTCAGGTCAGAGGGACACTTATACCCATATCCATTCGCGAGCGATCCTTAGGCAGATAAGGTGCTACGCGGAGTCACGTCTAATAAGATATCAAATATCCCACTTGCAGATCACATCAGTGTCAGCACACTCCTTTGGTCAAGAGGACAACCAAACAATGTGAACCACAACAGCCTATGCTTGATATGTTGCTATCCAGGTACAACATATCATTTGGCTGAGAACCCTATTTAAGGACCACTCGATATATCCTCTCTATATCTATGTAATAGTAGTCCTAAGGATATCATCACTAAAGAATTCATTATAGGAAGATGTAAAGTGATGAGAAGCCAGAATAACTTTTATTCATTATAAAAATTACATAACAATTAGCTCAACCATCTATAACCTAGATGATTAGCTTTGGGATACAACTCCCAACAAACTCCCACTTAGACTAAAGCCAATCAGAACAGTATCGAATACCCATCTTCCATTTATAACTGTCGAATTCTTTAATTCCGATGGCTTTGGTAAAGGGTCGGCCGGATTTTCCTTTCCATCGATCTTCTGAAGATCGATGTCACCTCGTTCCACGATCTCTCGTACAATGTGAAAGCGCCGCAGAATATGCTTGGTGCGCTGATGTGCCTTCGATTCTTTGGCTTGAGCAATCGCCCCTGAGCTGTCACAATGCAGAGGAATAGAATGCTCCAGGGAAGGTGCCACTCCCAGCTCGCCTATGAACTTCCGCAACCAGACAGCCTCTTTTGCTGCATCAGATGCGGCAATATACTCTGCTTCACAAACCGAGTCGGCAACAGTATGCTGCTTGGATCTTTTCCAGCAGATAGCTCCACCATTCAGGATAAAAACAAATCCTGACACACTCTTGCTGTCATCATGATCTGACATAAAACTGGAGTCAGTATACCCCTCTAGTTTTAGGTTAGAATCTCCATAGAGTAGCCATTGATCTTTAGTATTTCGCAAATACTTAAGGATGGTCTTTACCACCTTTCAATATGCTTCTCCTGGGTTAGATTGGTATCTACTCACTACCCCTAGTGAGTATGCCACATCAGGTCTAGTACACAACATAGCATACAAAATAGAACCCACTGCCGAAGCATATGGTATTCTACTCATACGCTCTCTTTCCTCAGGGGTTGTCGCACAATCCTTTTTGGAAAGAGTAATTCCATGGCCTATCGGGAGATAGCCTTTCTTGGAATTTTCCATGCTAAACCTTTTTAACACGGTGTCAATGTATGTCGATTGGGAAAATCCCAGAAGCCTCTTTGATCTATCTCTATAGATTTTCATACCTAATATGAATGAGGCTTCTCCCATATCTTTCATGGAGAATTGTGATGAAAGCCAAACTTTTATTCCCTGTAATGCAGGAACGTCATTTCCGATTAAGAGAATATCGTCCACATACAATACAAGAAATACAACTACAGAACCATTAGCCCATTTATATATGCAAGGTTCTTCTCCGTTCCTAACGAAGCCATACGATTTGATACACTTATCAAACCGCATGTTCCAACTCCGAGATGCTTGCTTTAGCCCATAGATAGACTTCTGAAGTCTACACACTTTTGACTCGTCTATGGAAGTGAACCCTTCAGGTTGTGTCATATACACTTCCTCCTCTAGCTCTCCATTTAGGAAGGCTGTTCGGACATCCATTTGCCAGATCTCATAGTCAAAATGTGCAGCTAAAGCTAGCATAATCCGAATGGATTTCAGCATTGCCACAGGAGAAAATATCTCGTCATAGTCAATACCATAACGTTGACGATACCCCTTGGCAACCAGACGGGCTTTATAGGTCTCTACCTTCCCGTCTGCGCCTCTTTTCCTTTTGAAGATCCATTTGCACCCAATGGGTTTTATCCCTTCAGGTGCATCAACCAATGTCCATACATGGTTGATTTCCATGGACTCCATTTCGGATTTCATGGCTCCAAGCCATAACTCAGAATCAGACCTTTGCATTGCATCCATATAGGTGATCGGATCCTCGTTGTTCTCATCGAGTTCAACAGGATCGCCATCCTGGATTAGATATCCAAAATATCTATCCGGTGGACGCGATACTCTATCGGATCTCCTTAATGATTGCACAATAGGCTCAGGATTTGATCTTATCAAATCAGGTTCAATACCAGCCTGTGTGTGCCCAGGTTCTTCTACTTGTAGAACTTCATCAAGTTCTATCTTAGAAGCTACAGTTCCTTCAATAAGGAACTCCTTTTCTAAAAAGATAACTCTAAGTCTGACGAACACCTTTTGTTCATCAGGGAAGTAAAAGTAGTATCCTTTGGATTCTTTTGGATAACCAACAAAAAAACATTTTTCAGACCTTGGCCCTAGTTTATCTGTTTCCAACGCATGACATAAGCCGGACACCCCCAGACACGAAAATGTGAAAGGGTTGGCTTACGTCCTGTCCATATTTCATATGGAGTTTTGTCAATGGATTTACTAGGAACATTATTAAGAAGTTGACATGCAGTCTCCAATGCATATCCCCAGAAAAACATAGGCAAAGTAGCAAACCCCATCATAGATCGAACCATGTCCAACAAGGTCCGATTTCTCCTTTCAGACACTCCATTTAACTGAGGTGTCATAGGAGGAGTCCATTGAGAGAGAATCCCATTCTCCTCAAGATATGTCAAAAACTCACCTGAAAGGTATTCACCACCTCGATCTGATCGAAGTATTTTGATTTCCTTTCTGGTTTGTTTTTCAACTTCATTACGATATCGTTTGAACATTTCAAACGAATCAGACTTATGTCTCATAAGATAGACATAACCAAACCTCGAAAGATCGTCTGTAAAAGTAATGAAATATCTAAAACCTCCTCTAGCACAGATAGACATAGGTCCACATACATCAGTATGTACAAGACCCAGGATATCCGAGGCCCGCTCACCTTTTCCTTTAAAAGGTGATTTGGTCATCTTTCCAATAAGACAAGATTCACAAGTTGGCAGTGATTCACAATCACTGACATCTAGGAGGCCATCTCCTATTAACTTGTTAATCCTATTTTTATTGATGTGACCTAGCCTACAGTGCCAAAGATAGGCTTCATTGACATCATCTATTCTAGGGCATTTACTAGAACTTGTACTCATTACAATAACAGGCTGTGATAGTAAATATATGCCATTAACTAAGCTTCCATTCATGATAGTCTTACCATTCAAAATGATAGAACAACATTTTTCTTTATTGAAAATTCAAAATTTTCATTGGCCAGAAGGCCTACAGAAATAACATTAAGCATGAAAGAAGGACTATAATGACAGTCACTTAGAGTGACATTACAAGACTCATAAGACAACTCCAGAACACCCAACGCCAGAACTGGAACAGCATTTCCATTCCCTACATTCAGGTACCTCTCGCCATCTTTGAATCTTCTACTAACTCAAAGTCCCTGTAAAGAATTACAGATATGAATAGGACTTCCAGTATCTAATACCTAGCTAGTAGTATCACAAATAGTAAAGTTAGGATATATCATATATATACCTGGTGCAGCAACAGCTTGCTGCTTCTTCTTCTTCGGCCTGTTCGGGTCAAGTGAAGCGATGTAAAGAGGACAATTCCTCTTCCAATGACCCTGCTTCTTGCAAAAGAAGCACTCTGCCTTGCTCTGGTCTAACTTCTTCTTGGTCTGACTTGGACCAGGAGCAGACTGTACCTTCTTGCTCTTCTTCTTCTTCTTTTTCTTAAAGGGTCGAGGAGCACCTGCCAAGGAACCTCCTACATAATTCACTAGCCCTTTGTTGAGCTGGTGGTCCTTTTCATAGGCTTGCAGTAAACCTAACATCTCATGATAGTTTACTACCGGCCTATTCAATCTCCAGTGATCGAGAAAGGACACGTAGGATGGAGGCAGGGAGTTCAGGATCGCATCTTTCCCCAACTGTTCATGAAGGGGACAGCCGAGCTTGCCCAGGCGCTCGAACAACTCGATCATGTTCATAACATGATCAGTCACAGAAGCACCTTCACGCATACGCGTGTTATAGATGGCGCTGGAGATACGGTATCTCTCAGCGTCATCAGGTGTGCCAAAAGACTCCTTCAACCTTTGAAGGATATCCTCAGGCTGGGCCTCCTCAAACCTGCGATCGAACTCATCGTTCATCGCAGCCAGCATAATACATCGGACAGTGGTCCGATCAGAGATCCACTTCTGGTAAGTGTCTCTAACCGGTCCCCGAGTATTGGCAGCGGGAACTACAGGTGCCAGATTTGTCAGAACGTACAAGATCCGTTCATGCTCAAGGACTATCCTCAATCTTCGATACCAGCTATCGAAGTTGGGTCCAATCAATTTTTCATTGTCCAACAATGGACGGAGCGACAGATTGGTTGACATCTGAAAGAAAAATATGACCAAAATTAGTTTATGTGATTTTCAAAACCCTAAAGACTTGGACTTTAGTCAAAAAGGTTCTCCCACTAACTTTTCAGAATAGGAGCCTCTACCTCCAATTCCGTGAAGTCATAATTCAAAGTGGGTACTAGAATCCAATAGACCACGTACAAGCCCGTCTAGGGTACGGCTCACCCATACGTGTCTAAAGGTAGGTTCTTATAACCAATTGCTGCCCTTAACAATTTCTAGTAATCTATTTTGCCCCAAGATGCACTGTAATCGACCTAGGGGCCTCCTATTACAGGCTCTCGGTTAGGTCCAACCATTAACATGCTGAATTCAGTGTTTCCAACCAACAAATGACCAAGCCCGTCTAGGGTACGGCTCACCTGATCACTGTTGAGAAGGTCACACTGAACCTTCATATTAGGGAGAGTAATCCCAATAGCGTGATATACACCCGTTCTATGGAACTGCCGATGCATACCCAACTAATGGACATATTACAAACCCACTTAATGGGAGGCAAAGACTTTGTTAACTCCTTAACTAGGTCTTTTTAAGGACCTAATAATTTAGAGGATTTTAAAATTTGTGACATATAAAAAAAAAAAATTATAAACCTTGATCCATAAACTCCCACTAAATCTTAGAAGGGTTTATGGTTAGGTTCATGGGCACCTATATCAGTCAGACTGATAACCTTAAATGGCATGGGTTGATCTAACTCAATTATCTTTTCTAATGCAAATCAGGTTAGCCAATTTGGCCAAGTAAGTGCGGTCGAGGCATGAGTTACGGCATTAACCACTTTCCTTAGACACCAATTACAAGAACTGGCCAGGAAAGGGTACCCTCAAAGCCAAGGACCATAAGGCTGCTTACCTTAGACACCAAATTGATTTACCGTCATCAATTAGATTAGAAAATTTGAGTTAGGTTAGCCTTTGAGCCAGATTAGATCCATTTAGATGAATGGACACAAGCTTCTAACTAATTAGAAACTAGGAAAAGATAATCCTTAATCAACTTTTGATTAAAATTATTTTTAGAGTTCATTCAACTAAACCTAGGTCTAACCCAATTAGGATCTAATCCTAGCCCAACCATTTAACCCAATTGGCTTATCAAATGACTTAAGGTTTTATAAACCCTAATTTGCATTTATCATTTAATTATTTTAGATAATTCATAATTATAAGAAATCAAGCCAATTATTTAATTAAAACAATTTTAATTAAATCTTGTAAAACTCCTCTTACAATTAATTCTTATTTACATTTAACATATCAAAGAATAAAATAATACATGCCATCATTAATTCTTAATTAAAACAATTTTAATTAAAAATTAAATAATTCAACTAATTACCAAATTAGTTAATTAAACAATTTTAATTAACTAAAAACATGCAAATATAATTTTAAATTGAACCTGGCTCTGATACCACTTGAAGGAAGATTTTGTTTTTTTTTTTTGTGTGTGCCTACACTAAGCATAGAATAGGAACAGGTAGATATTTTAAAACAATTTTGAAATTAATTGCGAAAAACCTGTCCCAAAACTAGGATCAAAAAAATATTTGCATAGAGAACATTAAAATGCATGGCATATATTTCTTTTTCATAATTTTTAGACATGTATAAATGCATATAAAAATTAATAAAGAACTTATTCTAGGCTGGAATAAGGGAGGAACGGGGTGGAATAGCTATTCCCGCTATTCCACCCTTCATCAACCTCGATTCAGAAATTCCTTACCATGGAGCAATGTTCAGATGCCGACTACAGAGCGCACAGGCCTCCAAACTTCGAGCTTCAAGGTCCGCTGGAATGTGCTCTTGACCGGCTACAAGGAACTGAAGACCAATCGCCAAAACTCTGGCATTTGCCACCTCAAATCAGGGCTCAAAAGGCTTCACGGCCACGGTTGCAGCAGGGAGAATAAAGCTTCAAACTTGGATTTCTTTGCACTGGAGCGAAGAACTGCTCTCAGGATCTCAGGCGAAATCCCTCTAGAGGGGATACACGCCGTGGGAACTTCTGATCGGAGCTCCGGCATCGCTAGCCGCCGGATCCCAAGCTTTTACGGTTTTTGGAAAAACTCCGAGATCTCTCTAATGGCTACGAATGAAGGCTTCCAAAAGGTC
Source organism: Areca catechu (assembly GCA_021397845.1). Taxonomy (NCBI): domain Eukaryota; kingdom Viridiplantae; phylum Streptophyta; class Magnoliopsida; order Arecales; family Arecaceae; genus Areca; species Areca catechu. The sequence goes on along the minus strand of CM038052.1, from coordinate 126,827,569 downwards.
TCTCTGGATCCGTATCGTAGAGGAGAGCAAGCTGCTGCTTTATGGTATGAAGGGATGAAGGATTTAAAAGGAAAAATCGAGATTTGAAATGCCCTGCTACGGTTTCAAAAAACCAAAAGTCTCAGGCGTTCCAAAACGATAAAGACGATGGTTCAAAAGGCGAACCGGCAAATGACCAAAAAGCCCTTCGGTCCAAGGTCCAAAGCAGGGTCAATTCAGTTCAGGTCAAAACCCAGTCAAACGAAGTCCAAAACGAACGAAACTGGACTCAAAACGAAGCTAAGAACGAACCCTATCTTTCTACAGTCCAACCTCACTGATTTGAGTTGAAATCGATTTGCAACCGATTAAAACAAAATCAATTAGACTTAGAAACATTCATCAAACCATTTGATGAACACGGGTTCAATCCTAGTCAGCCAGGAACACATTCCTGGTCGATCCAGAGAAGACCTGATCAACCCAAGACCGGGTCAATCAGAAGAAAACTCAACCAAAAATCATGACAAAACACCGAAACGATTCCCAATCGAATCGGTTCCTGATCAGATAGAAATCCTCTGTGGCGTGTGACCTCATAGGTTCGAACCTAAACGGTAGTACTGGAACACTTCCAGTACCAGCACAAGATACCACCTAGCAATGGGTCTCGGCGTCCGGATAGGTCGAAGATGCGAGAGCAATCCATCGAACCTCTGGCATATGGTTACCGCATAATTCATCCCTTTGACCTCCAATGCTCAGGATGTCCTAGGGTTGAACTGCCAACCCCAGCTATGTCAATCCACTACGTGTCTCAATCTCGCATGTCCAGTGACTCTTCACTGGGACCACCCCGGCCGAGGATTTGCTAAATTGAGACACTGCGAGACATTCAATCCAAACCATTTGGACAGGTCAATTCCATCTTGGTCCACTACTGCTCCACAAGTACTTGCCTGTACCCAGAAACCTTCCATCACCGGATTAAAATCCGGGTAGTCCGGCACCAAAGCACAGGGAGTTGCTTGCAAGCTACCAAAGTGACCTCAGGTCAGAGGGACACTTATGCCCATATCCATTCGCGAGCGATCCTTAGGCAGATAAGGTGCTACGCGGAGTCACGTCTAATGAGATATCAAATATCCCACTTGCAGATCACATCAGTGTCAGCACACTCCTTTGGTCAAGAGGACAACCAAACAATGTGAACCACAACAGCCTATGCTTGATATGTTGCTATCCAGGTACAACATATCATTTGGCTGAGAACCCTGTTTAAGGACCACTCGATATATCCTCTCTATATCGATGTAATAGTAGTCCTAAGGATATCATCACTAAAGAATTCATTATAGGAAGATGTAAAGTGATGAGAAGCCAGAATAACTTTTATTCATTATAAAAATTACATAACAATTAGCTCAACCATCTACAACCTAGATGATTGGCTTTGGGATACAACTCCCAACACTGACTCCCCATTTCTGAATATCCACTATTCCGATCCACCATTACATTTCATTCACCCTTCTATTCCATCCGGCTGGGACATCTACCATACCATTGATCTGGTCCCAGTGATATTCAACAATTACTTTATTAAGACTCTTTGGCATATGTTGAGAGCCAAATTAAGATTCACTGCCATCTACCTGAAGTTTTGTGCTAGAGTCTTCAAAACCATTTAGGGAATATTGAAAATTAGAAACCTTGTTTCCTAGCCCAACAATAAAGTTTAGTCAAAAAAAATAAAGTCCATTTGAGCTTGTTTTGTTTTTGTTTGTCTTTTACCATTTAGTATCATTTGCATTTTTCTTTTGTCATTGGTGTCCCATACATAAGTATCCATGATTACAAGAGTCATATGCATAGCATAATTAGTAAAACAAATTTTGAGCAATGAAATTAACAAGCATATGGCTAAATTTTGTAAAAAAAATTAAAGAATTTCAGGAAGGAAACTATGTCTTGATTAGGCTCAAAACGATTATATGCCTGTGGTGTAGGACCTTATCAAAATAGTAAGAAAATTTGGACCTAATATGTGCTAGATATACCATCCGACTTTGGTATTAGTTTCACTTTTAATATTTTAGATCTAGTAAAGTATAAGGAACCAACAATGATACCTAGTGAGCTATTTAGGCCTGATTCCACCTTTGAGAGTGAACCAACCCTTGAGTGTCCACCAGCCATATTACCAAAGCAGCCAAAAGATTGAGTGAATCTTAGATAATAAGATTATCACTACTCGAAATAAAGACTATCAGAGCTACTTGGTTCACTGGTAAGGATATCCTGATTCTGAAGACTCATGGATCACTCGAGAGGACTTACAAAAAAATCAATCATGACCTCTAAGAGTACTACCAAAGCCAGATGAATTCCTACTCGATAAAGTTGAGCTCTTTCCATCCTGGGAGAACTAATGGGGACATCCATAATAAGAATATATACTTTGATTAACTCACTTTGTTTTTGCAGCTATAGTCAATAAAGATTTTGAAGCAAGTTACAAATTTTCTTGAAACATGTTCATAAGCTAAATTTTATTGAAGCATGATTTGGCTCATAAACCAATACATGGAAGAAGCCCATTAATTTTCTTGAAGCATGTTCATAAGCCAAATTTTCTTGAAGCATGATTTGGCTCATAAGCCAACACATGGAAGAAGCCCATTCGGCTCAAACCCAAAGCATGATGGAGGGCATCCTCTTCAAGTCCAAGACCAACCATTCAAGCCTCTTCAAGACCAAGCCCAAGCCCAATTCATGCCAAGATTTGAAGCACATGGGGAAACAACTCATCAAACAACCTTAGGGGAGAAGGAATTACACTATATCAAGAGTTTTATGGGAAACATAAAGATTCCTTCCACTGCCCCAATAATATTTGACATGTGGGATGCCACAACTTATGACACCTAAGCCTCTACATCAGCATTTGGAAGCCACATTAGGATCTTCTAAATGCCACATGTCAAAGTGGTTGTAACTTCTACCAATAATTTATTTTTAGTTAAAACCACTTACCTAAAAATTATTGGAGCCAACTAAGCCATCCTTATCCCCTCCTCTCCACCCTTGGATAAAATTCCTAGCATTGGAGCCTATAACTAGGGCCCCTAGGCTCTCATTGTATTTATTCTATGCTATGATTTGAATTAATGAAAGGATTGTTTCCTTGTGTTCTAGTTTTCTTGAGTTCTTGTTTGGAGTGAAAGTTTTCTAGCTAGTTTGAGTGTGTAGATCCTTATCCATGGAGAGAATGAGAGTTTTTATGTTTGAGTTTGAGAGTGAATAGTGCTTTGGCAAGGAGTAAAGGATGGGATGCCCATTGATGGATCTATGATCAAGCTCCAAGTCCCAAGCTGCAGGCTACTTTCTTCTTCTTCCTTTTTTTTCTTTATTTCCATTCCAACTCCAATTCTTCTTCCATGTCTAATCCCAAATTTCTTTGCAGGTTCTCTCAGGTTCCTAGGTCAAGGATGAAGATCTCCATGCCATGGATCAAGGCCAAGGTGAGTCTCAAAGTAGAGAGTGCCAATCTTGTCTTCTAGGCCTCAATCCTTGAGTGATGAGAGCTCCTTCTTCCACCAAATAATTAGCCATCATTGTTGGTAGGAAAACTCTTCCTAAGCTTTATTAGATCTGATCATTTGAAGGTTAACTTGCCCTAGTAGTGATGGTTTCCTTGTCATGAAGATCCTAATCCTTATTTTTAACTAGATCTATATTACGGGTCTTAAAAATTAGATCAACTATTTCCTTATGAAAATTTTTTTCTTGGATTAATTTAGCCTATTTATTTGATAATTAATTGCTTAAGTTTGCTTGCTGGTTAGCTTGCTAAAACTCTCCATTCATCATTTTATTTTCGTCCCCCATCATGAGAGGTCTCTCCGTGAGTGTGAGTCCCAAAGTCCATGAGAGTCCCGATTTCTCCTACCTTCCATCTCCATTGTTCCTTCACATCTCCCTACAAAAAAAAATCAAATAAAGGTAAGATACCCTAATCTTCAATGACTTCTCAGCTCATCGACGATCTTTCCCCTGATCTCGTCCCCCATCAATTTGGTATTGAGCTAGAAGATTAGGATATATATTTTTTTCTGAATCACCCCAGATCCCCTTACCATCCTCGCCATTCTCTCTCCCTGTTCTTGCTCCACTGCCCACATCTGTGCTGGTGACCATCGAACTGACCTTTGTTTTTGTTCCATGCCACTTCATCAACCCATCATCCCCAAACCAACCACCTCGATCTTCCTCAACACCGATCGATTAGTACCCCATCGTCTACAACACCGCTTCCAGCCCTCGACCCCTATTTTCTCTGCACCGTCGGTCACCGACCGAGGTGCCTCCACCATGGCCCTTCAAATCCGCCCCTTCCTCCCATCTGGAATCGTCTACTGGCCAACCCAGTTAGAAGCTCGATCTGCCTCTGACTGTCCACGGCCCAGCTGGACTCCCCTTAGCGCTCATCTCCGCACTCGTTGCAACCAAACCCCATGCCATCATCCTTCCTATCTAGAAGATCCACACCGTCGACCACACGATCCAGACTATTTTGCTGCCCTTCTATCTCAGGTCGAAGGCCACCCAAAAATTGGCCCCAGCTGCCGTGACTCCTGTAACCACCACCGAGATCTCCCACTCCATCACCCTCATCTCTTCCCTTTTCCCACATCATCCTCCACTGCAGCATTGGTCAGAAGGAGGACATCCGCATCCCCATGCTTGCCTCCACTACTGCCCCTTCCGTCTTCCCGGCTGGTGCCTCTCCACCGGAGGTGAAAATAGAAACGCCGCAACTTCCTCCCTAACCCCAATGGCCTCGCGCCCTCTTCAACAACATCGTCCATTCTGCCACCGCCTTGCACCACCGACGCCGATCGCATTTCCCCATCTCCTACCAGAAACCCCTGTTGCCAAGATGTCGGACGCCCTGTTCCATCTCCACTGCGATGCCAACTCCCTATTTTTGGCCAACACCCTACCCAAGCCAACACCCTGCAACCACCATCACCGTCACAAGATCCACTGAACTCCCCCCTCTGCCGCCAGCAACTAGATCCCCATCCATGCCAGACATCTTCTCCCTACGTCGCCATCTCCACCCAACGCTGTCGCTAGAGAGCCCGTCGATGAAACCCTCCGTGAGCCTCTCTGTTCCTGTTCAAGTCTATGGAGAAGAAGAGATACATTGGCATGAATGTGAAAGCACTTCACATTCCTGTTGTAGACTTCAAGTATCGCATAGTTTTTAGGGTTGAATGCATTTCAAAGTTGCACGATTCTCAAAACTGCACGGTTCCAAAGCTACATGGAGTTCAAAGCTGCATAGATCTTAGAGCTATACGGATCTCAAAAGTGCACAGATCTCATAGCAAAGCTGAAAAAAATCATTCTGTAGGCCATGCACATCTTGGAGCCAGAAGATTGCTGAAGCCTAATTGGACAGAGTCGAGTTCTCCCCACCTCAAGGGAATGATTGGGACATCAGTAGCACAGATCTTGGAGTAGCATACATCCTGATGTAGATAAATTAAAATTCAAGAATAAGTTGTTTTATAATTGGAGTTTTAGAATAAGTTTGTTTTTTTTTAAAAAAATAAGTTTGTTAGGATTAGGATATCTGAGTTTGTTAGGATTTGGATATGCCTTATCTTGTATTTGAATTTGAACCATCCTTATCTTTCTATCTTGTATTCAAATTCAAATGAGGGTTGGAAAGTTCTATAAATACCACCCTCATTCTTTTGTAAATAATAGTTTAGGTGAATGAAAATGAGTTTTTAGAAAAGTGATTCTTTTTTTTCGCTCCGCATAGAGAGGGTGGGAGGCCTAACAATCGCTCTGTAAGGAGAGCACGAGAGGTGCAACCCCAAGACATGATGCGAGGTCATGTCTAGTTATCCCCTTCCTGATGGGGACATCAGCCTACATGAATCCCGGAGCAAGCACAAATCTAGAGCTGCATGAATCTCGGAGCATATCTAGAATAAATTAGTTTGGGATTTATCTTTTGTTTGAAATTTGAATTAAGATTTGGTTGGTTAGGATTGAGATATGGATCGGCTTATCTTATCCTATCTTGTATTTGAACTTGAATCATCCCTATCTGATGGGGACATCGGCCTGCACGCATCTCAAAGCAGCATGGAATCCAGAGCAGCAAATAAATTTAAATTTGAAGATTAGTTATTTAGGATATATTCTAATCAATTATTTTAAAATTTGATTTAGGATTTGGTTGGTTAGGATTGAGATATGAATAGGCCTTATCTTTCCTATCTTGTATTTGAATTGGTCCATCTTTATCTTTTTATCTTGTATTCAAATTCAAATGAGGGTTGGACAAGTCTATAAATACCACCTTCAATTCTTTGTAAAAAAATAGTTTGGTCAATAAAGATTTGTTTTTATAAAAGAGTGTTTCTTTTTGTTCGCCCTGCATGGGGAGGGTGAGAGGCCCATCTTTCCTTCGCCTTCGGGCATCAAGGGGTGTGAGACCCTATGCCTTCGCTTTCGAGTATCGAGGGGTGCGAGGCCCTAGTTATCCCCTTCCCCATCGAGTCCCCTCTATGGTCTTAATGATTTTCCTTCACGTCCCTAGGTAGCGATTTGGGTGGGATGCCCTAAGCTCCGCATGTCGTGAGATGGGTGGGATGCCCTAGGCTACAAGTAGTGGGGTGGGTGAGATGCCCTAGTGGTGAGAGGTCTCTCCGTGAATGTAAGTCCCAAGTTCATAGAGTGTCCAATTTTCCTACCCTCCATTTCCATTTTTCCTTCGCCACCACCCTACAAAAAACTCAAAAAAAAAAAAGTACCCTAATCTAGTCACTTTTAGACTCATCAACGATCCAAAGCCCATCCGTCCCCCATCAATTTTTGGTATTAAAGCCTAGATTGATTAGGTATATTTTTTTCCATCCTGGAATCCCATCTCCGTTCACCTGCTAAGCCTGTCATTGTCCTCACCCCGTAGATCATGTCCGGAGCCCCACGTTTCACTGCCTTCGTCAGGATCGCCAGATCTGCCACCCCTTCATCCACTGCCATGTCCTCCTCACCGTCTCTGCCATTTACTGCCAGCCCAGGGAACAGCTTTATGCCGTGCCCCTGCTGCCCTTTCGCCTCATGCCAGAATCTACCTGAAATCAACCCCTGCTGTCGTGACTCCCGCAACCACCGCCCAACTGGATCGAGAGATCGAGATCTAGAAACCTTGGAGCAGGCAGTGGCGACAATGGCCCTCCTCCGCCTCGTTCCCTTTCAGTCCGTCTCCTCCCATCGCCAGCTACTCAAGATCGCCACCCTTACGCCCATCAGATCAACACCATCGATGCTGCCCCCTTCCCTACCGATCAACATCCACCGCCATGCTTGAGCGAGGACTCTACCCCTCCACAAACCATCATCGACCAAAGTCTGACCCCCTCCTATCACACCGTGGTTCGCCTCACCGAGAGCTCCCCCACCAAGGTCTCCATGTTTCGAATCCTCACCCACATGGGTCTCTTTATGCCAAAGCCTCACTGAGATCTCATTGTGTTGAAGCCTTGTCACTGAGATCCTTGCCCACGCGGATCTTCCTCACCACCGAGATCTTCCCATGCAAGAGCCTCACCCACGCATCACTGCTCCGTTCTTGATCTCACCTGCGACCCTCTCACAGAAGCCTCCATGGGATTCCCCACCTTCTCGGGACTCCCCACCTCCGTGAGATCTTCTGGAGCCTCGCATGAATGCACCAACTCCTCCGACCACCTCTCTAGCCTTTTTCCCCTCTTGCTGGGATGTCCCTGTTCCGAAGCCATGCCCAAGCGTTGCCATCAAGATCTCCCTTGCATGCTAGAATCCCCCTCACCGAGGACCTGGATCTCACCACAGTCTGCTCCGTGCCCCGCCTTGTCAAGATCCACCTCGTCGACCCAGATCTTGCCGGATCAGTGCCACTATCGCAGTGCCAACTTGGGCCTCGCCGGCTCATTTCCAGCCTCGATCTACATCGTGGCTAGCCTCCCCTCACATCGGTATGCCTCGCTCGCACATCGCTCTGGTCTGCTTGGACGTGGCCGCCAGCTTTCTCGTCGAGATCTCCTTCGCACCGTCGAAGCCGTTTCCCTTGCTCGTTGCCAGCCGATGGCCACGCCGCCCCCTCTCCAACAATGATCCCTTAAGAATACCGACGACTTCCCTGTCGGATTCTTCTCCTTCGAAGTTCTTCCACTGTTCCACCGTTCGGTCCGTAGAGAGGACATGCACGAACGTGAAAGCTGCATGCTTCTCAAAGCCACACTGATCTCAAAGCCATACATATCTCAAAACTTCATGGATCTCAAAACAGGACTGTCAAAAAAAAAAAATCTCAAGCAAAGTCCCAAGCTTGAAGTCAAGCTAAAGCTAGGGATGGCATTGGGCCGAGTTCGGGCCAGGTGCATAACCATCCAAACCGAAACCCAAATATTCAATATACTATCCAAACCCACCCAAACCCAATCGGGACTGGGTTTTTTTTACCCAACCCATCTAAATTGGGTATCGGTAATCGGTTTACCCAGCCCGAACTGAGTCATATTAAATATTTTTTCATTTTTATCAACTTTAAATCATCTATAATTTTATAAATTATACATATATTAAACAAATAAAATTTAACTATATTTCAGTTCAACCGCATTTAATTTCATACTCAATCAAATTTTATTATGAAGTTGGTAAACTATTAATTATGATCTTGTTTTGAATTCACCCTGAATAGAATAGGATGAAAAAAAACTTCCATATATATATATAATTATCAGGGTATAGGTTTCAAGTATTTTAAAATTAAATACTAATAATTATAATTAATAAATATATATTAATAATATATATATTTATTTAAATATTAAAATAATTCGGGTCGGGTTCGGGTTGGGTGTATATCTACCAAGTCCCGGCCCAAACTCAAAGTTAAGCATTCGGTTTTACCCAACCTGGCCCAAACCAAGTCAAAGCATTGACTACCTGGCCCAATTGGGTCCGGTCGGGTCGGGTACCCATGGGTTTGGGTTTTATTGACATCCCTAGTTAAAGCTAGAGTCTGAGCCCAAACTCGATAGAGTCGAGTTCTCCCTACTCCAAGAGAATGATGCGGACATCGGCCTACATGCATCTCGAAGCACCAAGAATTCCAGAGCAGCAAATAATTTAAATTTGAAGATTATTTAATTAGGATTTATCCTTATCAATTGTTTTAAAATTTGATTTAGGGTTTGGTTGGTTTAGGATTGAGATATGGATGGGCCTTATCTTATATCTTGTATTTGAATTTGAACCATCTTTATCTTTTTATCTTGTATTCAAATTCAAATGACAAGTCTATAAATACAACCCTCAGTCCTTTGTAAAAAATATTTTGGTCAATAAAGATTTGTTTTTGTTAAAGAGTGTTTCTTTTCGTTCACCCCACATAGGGAGGGTGAGAGGCCTGTCTTTCCTTCGGGCGTCGAGGGGTGTGAGACCCTATGCCTTCGCTTTCGAGCATCGAGTGGCATGAGGCCTTAGTTATCCCCTTTCCCATCGAGTCTCCTCTATGGTCTTTGGGTTTTCCTTCATGGCCCCAGGTAGTAATTTGGGTGGGGATGCCCTAGGCTCCGCATGTAGTGAGATGGGTGGGATGCCCTAGGCTACATGTAGTGGAGTGGGTGAGATACCCTAGAGGTGAGAGGTCTCTCTGTGAATGTAAGTCCCAAGTCCGTAGAGTGTCCAATTTTCCTACCCTCCATTTCCATTTTTCCTTCGCCACCACCCTACAAAAAAATCAAAAAAAAAAAGTACCCTAATCTATGTGACTTTTAGGCTTACCGATGATCCTCCCTCCATCCATCCCCCATCAATTCCTTGATTCCCCCTTCTCTACTACCCTCATATCCTTTGAAATTCACCCTAATAGCTCCAAGTAACAAGGTGGGTGGGATGTAAAAGAAAAAAAATGTGGTGCAGATGCCTACGCTAAGCATGCAACAGCACAGGGAGCAGGTAAGTATTTTAAAATATTTTAAAATAAATGCGGAAAATACCTACTCCGCACAGGATCTAGCATATACAAGATGCATGTATTTGCGTGATACAGGACATATAATATTTATAAACATTTTAATAAATCTAGATCTACACATGTACCGAAATTAAAATCCAAAAACATACCTTATTCCCAGCTGGAATAAGTCTGGGATAAACCTGGAATAGACTGGAATAAATGGAATAAAGTTATTCCAGTCGTCTTCCACCTTGGGCTGAAAACAGGGCTTCCGAAAAGTCCCCGGAACGCCACCTTCTGGACCTCCGATCGCTCCCAAATTTGAGCTGTAGATTCCTAAGGAAGTCCTCTTCGATTTGGCACTGGTTTCTGCAAGAAAACTAAGCCAATAAATCGTAAAAATCACCGAAGTCTGCTGCACGAAATGGCAGCATAACGGAGTAGCTGTCTTCGTCGTTGGATTTCGGGCAATTGGAGCGATCCCGGCTCGCGAGGTTTGCTCCGAGGAGTAGAGTGGTACTCCTCTAGAGGGGAGACATGCCCGGGACTCTGGGATCCGCCTCCACGCACGGTGCTAGCCGCCGGAAGAGGGGTTCACGGTCACAGAATTCTGCAGCAGAACTAGGCAGAATGGGAGCTTGAAACAATGGGATTTTCTCTCCCTCTAAGGCTTCTAAACCCAACCCAAAACCCTCTCCTTAAGCCTCTCAAAGAATGCCCAAAGCTCTCCTTTTTTTAGGCCTCTCTCACGGTTGAAAAAAAAAATTCTCTCGTTGAAAACTTCATCACCTGAAACAGGACGCTGGTTTGGCTTTTATAAGCAAGTTGGGAGGGAGAGGGAGTTGGAGCGTTGGAAGGTGGAGAGGCAGCAGCAATGGGTAGCAATAAACCCAATAAACCAGCCATTAATCAACCATTAAACCCATTAACCAAGGATTAATGTAATGGGTTAGGAAAAGGAAGAGACGGGACGTTTGGAGTTCTCATCCAGCGAAAGGAATTCCAGCGTTTTGGTCTTTGGGTCTCTTCATTTCAACCATTGAATCACCGTGTAAAACGGTCATGAGGAGAAAATGCACCGGTTCAAAACCGGTCCAAGCCAAAATATTATACCTTGGTTCAATCCCATTAAACCAAGCCAATAAATGGTCCAATCCCATTTAAACCAAGTTGGTTCAAACCTTTTGAATTTTGGTTCAATTGGTTCACAACCAACTGGAGACCGAAACGAACTCCGAATCAGTTCAAAACTGATTCAGAAAAATCCTGGCGCAGTGCTGGTCAACCCGGAACATTTTCCGGTCGACACAGATAAGGGCAAGATGGGGAAAAGAGTGCTAAAAAATACTGTGACCATAAAACCGAGACGATTCCTAATCGTAATCAGTATCCGGATCAGAGAGTTATCCTCTGTGGCGTGTGACCTCATAGGTTCGAACCTAAATGACAGCACTAGAACAATTTCTAGTACCAGCACAGGAAACCATCTAGCAATGGGTCCCGGCGTCCGGATAGGTCGAAGATGCAGGAGCAAACTATCGAACCTCTGGCATATGGTTACCGTATAATTCATCCTTTTGACCTCAAATGCTCAAGACGACTGAGATTTGGGCCGCCAACCCAGACTGAGTCAGTCGACTACGTGTCTCAACCTCGTAAGCCTAGTGACTCTTCACTAGGGCTACCCCGGCCGAGGATTTGCTAAATTGAGATACTGCGAGACATTCAATCCAAACTGTTTGGACAGGTCAATTCCATCTTGGTCCATCACTGCTCCACAAGTACTTGCCTGTACCCAGAAACCTTCCGTCACCGGATTAAAAATCCGGGTAGTCCGGCACCAAAGCACAGGGAGTTGCTTGCAAGCTACCGCGATGACCTCAGGTCAGAGGGACACTTATACCCATATCCAATCGTGAGTATCCCTTTGGCAGAAAGGGACTGCACGGAGTCACGTTCAATGAGATATCACATATATCCCACTTGCAGATTACATCAGTGTCACCACACTCATTTGGTCAAGAGGACAACCAAACGATGCGAACTACAACAACCTATACTTGATATATTGCCGTCCAGTACAATATATCCTTTGGTTGTGAACCGGGTTTAAGGACCACTCGATACATCCTCTCTGTATCGAAGTCAGTGTAGTCCTAAGGACTTCATCACATAGGAAGAGTTCATTTCAGGAAATTCAATACGTGATGAGCTGCCAAAAATTATATTTTATTAATTCATTGAAAAAGTACAATACTTAGCACAACCGCCTACAACCCAGGCGATTGGCTTTGGGACACAATTCCCAACAGGATGCCCTAGAGGTGAGATGTCTCTCCATGAGTGTGAGTCCCAAAGTCCATGAGAGTCCGGATTTTTTTTATCTTCCATCTCCATTGTTCCTTCACCATCTCTCTACAAAAAAAATAAAAAAAAAATAGGATACCCTAATCTTCGGTGACTTCTCAGCTCGCCGGTGATCCTTCCCCTGATCTCGTCCCCCATCAATTTTTGCAAAACTCATAGAAGGGTGCATTATCAAACTATTTGCTATTATCAATGATGATGACATGAGGAAGTCCAAAGTGATAAATGATCAATCTCCAGATAAACATTTAGGCCTCCGGCTTAGTGATCTGGGCTAGAGGTTTTGCCTTGACCCACTTGGTGAAGTATTCGATAGCAACGATCAGAAACTTCTTTTACCTAGTGGCGAGTAGGAAAGGATCAAGGATGTTTATCCTCCATTGAGTGAAGGGCCATGGGGAGCTTAGGGAGCTGAGAGGAACTACTGGCTGGTGCTAGATGTTGGCATGCCTCTAGCAATGATCGCAACACTGAATGTACTCAACAGCATCCTTGAGAATTCTTAACCAATAGTATCCTTGTCTCAAGATCTTGTAGGCCAAGGTGTAGCCTCCTATATGGCTGCCACAAATCCCTTCATGAATCTCCTGAAGGGTGAAGTCTACTTCTAAGTGATGGCGGCAACGAAAGAGTGCGTCGAGTAGTCTCACTTGTAGAGTCACTCATCGATTACCATGAATAAGGCAGACCAATACTTGTGCTTTCCTGCCTTAGCCTTGTCCTTCAATAGCATCCCTTCCACTAGATAGTGAACAAAGGGGTCCATCTAGCATGGTTCGCTAACCACCTATAGGACTGGGACTGACTCTTCCTTGATACTAGGCTTCCTGAGTTCTCCAGGTAGGCAATCCTCAAAATATCTACAAATCCAAAGGTGCCAGCCTTGATAGCAGGTCTGCTTGGATGTTTTTTATCCAAGGGATTTGAACAATCTTAAAGGAATGGAAGGACGAAGTGATCTCCCTTTCCCATTTGAGATACTTCTCCATGGTGGGAGCTCGAGTGTCAAACTCTTCATGGACTTGCCCCATGATCAGCTAGAAATCATTGAAGGCTTTAAGTCGTTGAACCCCAAGCTCGCGGGCAAGTCTCAACCCTAGGTCTTCATATTTCATCTTATTATTGGAGTCCTTGAAGTTGAAGCAAAGAACTTGCTCAGCGATGACTCCCTCTAGGTTGGTGAGGATCATCTCATCCTTGGACCCTATCAAGGATCAACCAGCTTTGACTCCACTAACTCAGGCTTTGACTCCACCGACTTTGACCTAGTCACCACCCCTTCAAGGATGATGCACTCCTTGAGGAAGTTTGCTAAAGACTGAGCCTTGATGGAGGGCAACGCTAATAATGGATGTCAAAATTATCCAGCTCCACTGCCCAACTGGCGATCATTTTAAAGGCATCGATCTTCAACATAACTTGGCACAAGGGCTGATCAGACAGGAGCATGATGGAGTGTGCTTGGAAGTAAGGGTCGAGATGCCTTGCCGAGGTTAGAAGGGTGAAGGTTGAATGTTTAAAAGCCATAGCAGGCAGACAGACTATATTTTAAAACTATTTTAAAGTACAGCATAGCGATAGACTTGATAGATTGATCAAGTCGATCTACCAATCTGCTTGCAACAGGATCTGACATAATAAAAGTGCATGTAAAGATATCAAGAGCAAAGAAAAGGAAAGGGTACGTTACTTTTAACCATTGGATATAGGTGATGAAGAGCTGCTAAGCCACACAAATGTCTGGCCTGTACGGGATGTTTACACCAGGGCTCGATCCCAATCAACTCCCTTGGTGTGTTAGCTCTTCAGGATCCTTGAGGTCGATCTTTTCTTCTTTAGACCTGCACGACTTTCTTGAAGCCGTCGAAAAATCTAGTTGGGGAAGAATGGGGAGAAGTAGAAGTGGAACCCTTCCCAACTAACTCTTTCTTCCCAAACCCTAGCTCGATTGCTATGTAGGCTCACATCCAAAATCCAAATCCTCTCAAACCCCACTCTAAGGATACCTTCCCTCCCTCTCATAGATAAGCCCAACAAAAGTCAACCTCAACTAACTCTGTTGCCCCTACAAAGACACCTATTTTATAGTAGTAGCAAAGAGGGAGATAGATATGGAAGGAGGAGTGATTGGGGGAGAGGGTTAAGGGTTGAACTAGATTAGCTCTAGGTTTATATTGGAGAAAATCTACATTCCAAATATTGCATTCCATAAAAAATCTTGGAGCCAATTCTAGCCAAATTTTGAAATTTGAATTCAAATTAAAATTTGAATCTTTTAAAGGACAGTGAGCATGACAAATCAAATCTAATTTGATCCTTAGCCAAATCACATTTAGCTTGACCCATCAGATTGCAATCATATTGCAAATAAGTTTTCTAAAAATTTACTAATTGAATTAGTGAAAAATTCTCATCACAACCAAGTGTCGACTTATGGAAGTGTCAACATTTGGGTCATGGTCAATTATATTAACCCCATAGTGATGCTAAATGATTCTCAATCATTGATCAGCCTTTAGATCAAGTAGAAACCCCTATGGTTTGTGATCCTATAGGTTCGAATACTAAGCCGGTAGTAATGGAATGTTTCCAGTACCAGTCAAAGTCATCATCTAGCAATGATACCCAATGTTCGGATAGGTCAAAGATGTAAAGCAACTCTCTAGAACCTCTGGCATACGGTTACCACATAATGAAAGTAAAAATGTGGTGCAGGTGCCTACGCTAAGCATGCAACAGCACAGGAGCAGGTAAATATTTTAAAATATTTTTAAAATAAATACGAAAAACACCTACTCCGCACAGGATCTAGCATATGCAAGATGCATGTATTGGCATGATATAGGATATATAATTTTATAAACATTTTAATAAATCTAGATCTACACATGCACCGAAATTAAAACCCAAAAAACATACCTTATTCCCAGCTGGAATAAGTCTGGGATAAACCTGGAATAGACTGGAATAACTGGAATAAAGTTATTCCAGTCATCTTCTACCTTGGGCTGAAAACAGGGCTTTCGAAAAGTCCCCGGAACGCTGCCTTCTGGACCTCCGATCGCTCCCAAATTTGAGCTGTAGATTCTTAATGAAGTCCTCTTCGATTTGGCACTAGTTTCTGCAAGAAAAACTAAGCCAATAAATCGTCAAAATTTGCCGAATTCTGCTGCACGAAAATGGCAGCAGAACGGAGTAGCTGTCTTCGTCGTTGGATTTCGGGCAACTGGAGCGATCCCGGCTCGCGTGGTTTGCTCCGAGGAGTAGAGTGGTACTCCCTCTAGAGGGGAGACATGCCCGGGACTCTCGGATCTGCCTCCACGCACGGTGCTAGCCGCCGGAAGAGGGCTTCACGGTCACAGAATTCTGCAACAGAATTGGGCAGAATTTGAGCTTGAAACAATTGGATTTTCTCTCCCTCTAAGGCTTCTAAACCCAGCCCAAAACCCTCTCCTTAAGCCTCTCAAAGAAGTGGAATGCCCAGATCTTTTTCTTGCTTTCCTTTGGATCTCACACGGTGGATAATTGAACTCACGGTTAAACCTTCGTTGAAACTTCATTCCAAAAAAAAACAGGGGATGGCTGGGTGGTATAAGAAGGCAGCGGAGAGAGAGAAAAGGGAGGGAGGGAAGGCCAAGAGACAGTGGCAGCCATAACACCCAATTAACAGCCTTAAACCAGGATTAAAAAGGCATTATCAAAACGGTGGAGGGAGAAGAAAAACGCCCAGCGATTTGGCTTCCTCGGACTTGTTTGGCCTTTTGAAATTCCTTCCAGTGCAAGGCCTTCCAGCAATCGTTTGGACTTCCTCTATTCAAATGACCGTGTAAAACGGTTCAAGAAGAAAAAAAACATCGGTTCATCCAAAACCGGTCCAACCAAAAATGGTCCAATCCCATTAAACTAATTTGGTTCAAACCCAACAGTGGTTCAATCCAATTGAACCTGGTTCAGGGAATAAAATTGGTTCACAACCAATTGGAGGCCGAAACGAACTCCGAATCAGTTCAAAACTGATTCAGAAAAATCTTGGCACAGTGCTGGTCAACCCGGAATATTTTTCGGTCGACACAGACAAGGGCAAGACGGGGAAAATAGTGCTCAAAAATACTATGACCATAAAACCAAGACGATTCCCAATCGTAATCGGTATCCGGATCAGAGAGTTATCCTCTATGGCGTGTGACCTCATAGGTTCGAACCTAAACGGTAGCTCTAGAACAATTTCTAGTACCAGCACAGGAAACAATCTAGCAATGGGTCCCGGCGTCCGGATAGGTCGAAGATGCGGGAGCAAACTATCGAACCTCTGGCATATGGTTACCGTATAATTTATCCTTTTGACCTCTAATGCTCATGACGACTGAGATTGGGCTGCCAACCCAGACCGAGTCAGTCGACTACGTGTCTCAACCTCGCAAGCCCAGTGACTCTTCACTAGGACTACCCCGGTCGAGGATTTGCTAAATTGAAATACTGCGAGACATTCAATCCAAACTGTTTGGACAGGTCAATTCCATCTTGATCCATCACTGCTCCACAAGTACTTGCCTGTACCCAGAAACCTTCCATCACCGGATTAAAAATCTGGGTAGTCCGGCACCAAAGCACAGGGAGTTGCTTGCAAGCTACCGCGATGACCTCAGGTCAGAGGGTCACATATACCCATATCCAATCGTGAGTATCCCTTTGGCAGAAAAGGAGCTGCACGGAGTCACGTTCAATGAGATACCACATATCCCACTTGTAGATCACATCAGTGTCACCATACTCATTTGGTCAAGAGGACAACCAAACGATGTGAACTGCAACAACCTATACTTGATATATTGCCATCCAGTACAATATATCATTTGGTTGTGAACTGGGTTTAAGGACCACTCGATACATCCTCTCTGTATCGAAGTCAGTGTAGCCCTAAGGACTTCATCACTTGGAAAAAGTTCATTTTTAGGGAAAATCAATATGTGATGAGCTGCCAAAAAATAATTTATTAATTCATAAAATAAATACAGTGCTGAGCACAACCGCCTACAACCCAGGCGATTGGCTTTTGGACACATTTCCCAACAACTCCCACTTGTACTAAAGCCAATTATAGGAGTGTCTTATACCCATTTCCCATTTACAATAGTCGAACTCTTTGACTCCAAGGGCTTTAGTGAAGGGGTCGGCCAGATTTTCTTTCCATCAATCTTCAGAAGATTGATGTCGCCTCGCTCCACGATTTCTCGTACGAGGTGGTAGTGCCGCAAAATGTGCTTGGTGCGGTGATGAGCTTTTGGCTCCTTAGCTTGAGCAATGGCTCCAGTGCTGTCACAGTACACCGGAACAGGACCATCTAGGGATGGTGCCACCCCTAGCTGTCCAAGGAACTTTCGCAACCACACAGCTTCCTTTGCTGTATCTGATGCTGCAATATATTCTGCTTCGCATACCGAGTCTGCAACAGTTGCTTGCTTGGAATTTTTCCAGCAGATCGCTCCTCCGTTCAGGGTAAATACAAACCCTGACACACTCTTGCTATCATCTCTATCTGACTGGAAACTGGAGTCAGTGTACCCCACAAGTTTCAAGTCAGGTTCTCCATAAATCAGCCATTGATCTTTAGTATTTCTCAAATACTTGAGGATGGACTTAACCACCTTCCAATGCGCCTCACCTGGGTCAGACTGGTATCTACTCACTACTCCTAGTGAGTATGCCACGTCTGGTATAGTACAAGTCATAGCATACATGATAGAGCCTACTGCAAAAGCATAAGGTACTCTACTCATGCATTCTCTTTCCTCAGGAGTTGTCGCACAATCCCTTTTGGAAAGAGTAATTCCAGAACTTATCGGAAGATAGCCTTTCTTAGAATTTTCCATGCTGAACCGTTTCAGCACGGTATCAATGTACGTAGACTGGGACAGTCCCAAAAGCTTCTTGGATCTATCTCTATAGATCTTCATACCTAGTATGTAAGAAACTTCACCCAAGTCCTTCATGGAGAACTGAGATGATAACCAGACCTTTATTCCTTGTAATGCTGCGACGTCATTCCCGATTAAGAGAATGTCGTCAACATACAATACTAGGAATACAATCACAGAACCATTAACCAATTTATAGATGCACGGTTCTTCTCTGTTCTTAACGAAGCCGTACGATTTGATACACCTATCAAACCGTAAGTTCCAACTTCGAGATGCTTGCTTGAGTCCATAAATGGACCTCTGCAACTTGCATACTTTTGATTCATCTGTGGATGTGAACCCTTCAGGCTGCATCATATACACCTCCTCTTCCAGCTCCCCATTTAGGAAAGTGGTTCGGACATCCATCTACCAGATCTCATAATCAAAATATGCTGCCAAAGCAAGCATGATCCGAATGGACTTGAGCATTGCCACTGGGGAGAAAGTCTCGTCATAATCGATACCATATCGTTGACGATACCCCTTGGCAACCAGACGGGTTTTATAGGTCTCTACCTTCCCATCTGCGCCCCTTTTCCTCTTGAAGATCCATTTACACCCGATGGGTTTTATTCCTTCAGGCAGATCAACCAATGTCCAAACATTGTTGATTTCCATGGACTCCATTTCGGATCGCATGGCTCCAAGCCATGCCTCAGAGTCAGATCTCTGAAGTGCATCCATATAGGTGATCGGATCCTCATTGTTCTCATCGAGCTTAATGGGATCGCCATCCCAGACCAAGAAACCGTAGTATCTGTCCGGCTGACGCGGTATTCTACCGGATCTCCTAATGGGTTTGGGTGTGATTCAATCACAGCCGGTTCTACGATGTCCTTAGAGTGTGTAGGTTCTTCTATTGGCTGAACTTCATCAAGTTCAATCTTGGAGGCTATAATTCCTTCTCCAAGAAACTCCTTTTCCAAAAAGATAGCTCTAAGAGCAACGAACACCTTTTGTTCATTCTCCAAATAGAAGAAATACCCTTGGTTTTCTTAGGATAACAACAAAATAAACACCGATCAGACCTAGGACCAAGTTTGTCTGAGTCTAAACGCTTTACATAAGCCGGACAACCCCAGACCCGAAGGTGTGAGATTGATGGTTTACGTCCATTCCACATCTCATACGGAGTGGAGACAACATATTTACTTGGAACATTATTTAATAAGTAACATGCTGTCTGAAGCGCATATCCCCAAAAGGATAGCGGTAGAGTTGCAAAGCCCATCATGGATCGAACCATGTCCAACAAGGTTCGATTCCTCCTTTCGGACACACCATTCAACTGTGGTGTTCCTGGAGGAGTCCACTGAGAGAGAATTCCATTCTCCTCAAGATATGTCAAAAATGCAGCAGATAAGTATTCACCACCTCGATCAGATCAAAGGGTTTTAATACTTTGTCCAGTTTGCTTTTCTACTTCATTACGATATCGTTTGAACATTTCAAACGACTCAGACTTATGTCTCATTAGAAAGACATAACCGAATCTCGAAAAGTCGTCTGTAAATGTAATGAAATATTTGTATCCTCCTTTGGCACTAATTATCATTGGTCCACATACATCAGTATGTATTAGACTTAGGAGTTCTTTAGATCGTTCACCTTTTCCAGAAAAAGGTGACTTGGTCATTTTACCAAGTAAACAGGATTCACAAGTGGGCAGTGATTCAGAATCACTGACCTCGAGAAGTCCATCTCCTCGTATCTTGTTTATCCTATTTTGGTTAATATGACCTAGTCTACAGTGCCAAAGATACAAATTATTGACATTATCTAACCTTGGACGTTTGCTAGAAGTGTACATTACACTAACAGGCTTTGACAGTACAAATATGCCATTATTTAATCTAGCTTTCATTATAACAGCATTATTCAAAATAACATTGCAAAAATCTCCTTTTATTGATAGTTCAAAATCATAATTGGCCAAAAGGCCTACAGAGATTATGCACATAATGAAACTAGGACAATAGTGACAGTCGACTAGTTCGACAGTACAAGACTCAAAGACAAGATGCAGGACTCCAACCGCCAGTATTGGAACACGATTTCCATTCCCGACGCTCAGAAACTGTTCTCCATCTTCAAATCTTCTGCTAAGGTGAAGTCCCTATAACGAATTACAAACATAAATGGACTACCAGTATCCAATACCCAGTTAGCAGTATCAACAATTGAGTAATTACAAGGTCTTATCATATAAATACCTTGTCCAGCAGACCTCTGCTTTCTTGGCCTGTACAGATCAAGGGACGCTATATAAAGAGGATAGTTCCTCTTCCAGTGTCCCTTCTTCTTGCAGTGGAAGCACTCTGCAGAAGACTGATCAGCCTTAAACTTCCTGGTCTGACTCGGGCCAGGAGCATTCTGCACCTTCTTTCCCTTTTTATTTATTTTCTTCTTCCCTTTCATAAAGGGACGACGACCTCTACCTCCTCCCACTAAATTCACCACCCCCTTATTAAGTTGGTGGTCTTTCTCGAAAGTCTGCAGTAATCCCAAAAGACCATGGTAGTTTACTGCAGGCTTGTTCATTCTGTAATGATCAAGAAAGTCAAGATAGGAGGAGGGAAGAGAATTCAGGATCGCATCCTTGCCGAGCTGCTCGTGCAAGGGGCATCCAAGTTTGCCCAGTTTTTCAATCAGCTCGATCATGTACAATACATGATCAGTGACTGAACCGCCATTCGGCATCTTGGAGTTGTAGATGGCACAAGACACTTTGTACCGTTCTACATCATCCGGGGTGCCGAAGGATTCCTTCAACTTTTGAAGGATTTCATTAGGTTGGGCCTCCTCGAATTTGCGAGTGAACTCGTCGTTCATCACCGCTAGCATAATGCAACGGACAGTAGTCCGATCAGAGACCCACTTCAGATAAGCATCTCTGACCGCACTCCGTGCATTAGCGGGAGGGATTTCAGGTGCCGGATCCATTATCACATACAGAATCCGTTCGTGCTCCAGAACTATTTTCAACTTTCGATACCAACTATCGAAATTGTGACCCTTTAACTTCTCGTTATTGAGAAGTGATCGGAGCGATAAATTTGAAGACATCTGAAAAGAAAATAAGACCAAATTAGTTTATGAATTAACAACTTAACCAAAAGACTTGGACTTTAGTCTAAAGGTTTCTCCCACTAATTTTTTAGAATGGTAGCCTCTGACTCCAATCCGTGAAAACAACATTTTTCAAGTGGGTACTGAAATCCAATAGGCCTCGCATGAGCCCGACTATGGCCAGCTCACCCATACGAGCCCAAAGATAGGTTCATAAACTAATTGTTTCCCTAAACAATTTTCATTATAAAATTTTGCCCAGAGAACACCCCAATCGGCCTAGGGGCCTCTTATTGCGGGTCTCTGGTAAGGTCCAACCATTAAAATGATAAACCCAATGCTTCCAGCTAACAAAAGACCAAGCCCGACTATGGCCGGCCCACCTGGTCCCGTTAAGGAGGTTGCACTGAACCATCATCGATCAGATAGAAATTCCAGTCACCGGATGTACACCCGTTCTATGGAACTGTCGATGCACACCAAGCTAGTGGACATGTTTTTATCCAACTTAATGGGAGGCTAAGACACTGTCAACTCTTTGACTTAGTCTTTTAAGGACCTTATAATTTTAGAGGATTTTTAGTTGTGACAGAAGAGAAGAGACAAGGACATGGATCATCCTCCCACTGAATCAATCAGATTTCAGGAGGTTTGAATTGAATCAACAAACGATCCATGGGCACCTAAAGATCAGTCAGACCGATCAACCTGGGTGACATGGGTTAACTCGAGTCATTGAGCTTTTCCAATCAGTTCTGGTTGACTCGACTATCCAGGTAGGTGAGATCATGGGTGAGTATCCGCCATTAACCATCTTTCCTAGACACCAACCAAGTTGGCCAGGAAAGAGGTAGCCTCATACAACCATGATCACAATTGCCAAACCTACCTTGACACCAGTCGGTTTACCAGACTCGATCATACTAGCCTAAAGACTCGGGCATCCACTGAGCCACTAATTGGATCCATTTTAGATGAACGGATCAACTAATCTAACTATCAGATAGTTCTAAAGAAGGACCTTAAAAAACATTTGTTTAATCTTCTTTTAATCCGATTCAACTAAACTTAGGTCTAACCCAGTTATAGACCCAACTAATCAGCTAACCCAATTAACCCAATTTGGCTTATGCAAATTTTATTAGATTTCATAAACCTAAATTTTTTTTTTTTTTTATAAGCCAAATACTTAATTAAAATATTTTTTAATAAGTCTCTATGTAAAATAATTTTACATCTTAAATCATGCATCATATCTAGATTTATACTTTTATAAATATTATATGACTCAAATAACAAACTTATAAATCATGCTGAAGTTATAAAATAATTTTAATTTCTTTTTGATTTCCTTAAAGGATCCTTCTGAAGAGGCCAACACAGACGAACCGCATCGTGTCAAAGACACACGGCCATGGTGAAGGTCTCAACTAAGTTCCTAAAAGTATTCTCTAATCCCAAGATTAAACAATTTAATCTACTATACATGCATCAAGATATGTTACTCTAGAACCTGTGCTCTGATACCACTGAAAGTAAAAATGTGGTGCAGGTGCCTACGCTAAGCATGCAACAGCACAGGGAGCAGGTAAATATTTTAAAATATTTTAAAATAAATGCAAAAAATACCTACTCCGCACAGGATCTAGCATATGCAAGATGCATGTATTGGCATGATATAGGACATATAATATTTATAAACATTTTAATAAATCTAGATCTACACATGCACCGAAATTAAAACCCAAAAAACATACCTTATTCCCAGCTGGAATAAGTCTGGGATAAACCTGGAATAGTCTGGAATAACTAGAATAAAGTTATTCCAGTCGTCTTCCACCTTGGGCTGAAAACAGGGCTTCCGAAAAGTCCCCGGAACGTCACCTTCCGGACCTCCGATCGCTCCCAAATTTGAGCTGTAGATTCTTAAGGAAGTCCTCTTCGATTTGGCACTGCAAGAAAAACTAAGCCAATAAATCGTCAAAATTTGCCGAAGTCTGCTGCACGAAAATGGCAGCAGAACGGAGTAGCTATCTTCGTCGTTGGATTTCGGGCAACTGGAGCGATCCCGGCTCGCGTGGTTTGCTCCGAGGAGTAGAGTGGTACTCCCTCTAGAGGGGAGACACGCCCCGGACTCTCGGATCCGCCTCCATGCACGGTGCTAGCCGCCGGAAGAGGGCTTCACGGTCATAGAATTCTGCAGCAGAACTGGGCAGAATTTGAGCTTGAAACAATGGGATTTTCTCTCCCTCTAAGACTTCTAAACCCAGCCCAAACCCTCTCCTTAAGCCTCTCAAAGAAGAGGAATGCCCAGATCTTTTTCTTGCTTTCCTTTGGATCTCACACGGTAGATAATTGAACTCACGGTGAAACCTTCGTTGAAACTTCATTCCAAAAAAAAACAGGGGACGGCTGGGTTATAAGAAGGCAGCGGAGAGAGGGAAATGGGAGGGAGGGAAGGCCAAGAGACAGTGGCAGCCATAACACCCAATTAACAGCCTTAAACCAGGATTAAAAAGGCATTATCAAAACGGCGGAGGGAGAAGAAAAACGCCCAGCGATTTGGCTTCCTCGGACTCGTTTGGCCTTTTGAAATTCCTTCCAGCGCAAGGCCTTCCAGCAATCGTTTGGACTTCCTCCATTCAAATGATCGTGTAAAATGGTCCAAGAAGAAAAAAAACATCGGTTCATCCAAAACCGGTCCAACCAAAAATGGTCCAATCCCATTAAACCAATTTGGTTCAAACCCAACAGTGGTTCAATCCAATTGAACCTGGTTTAGGGAATAAAATTGGTTCACAACCAATTGGAGGCCGAAATGAACTCCGAATCAGTTCAAAACTGATTCAGAAAAATACTAAGCAGTGCTGGTCAAGCCGGAACATTTTCCGGTCGACACAAACAAGGGCAAGACGTGGAAAAGAGTGCTCAAAAATACTGTGACCATAAAACCAAGACGATTCCCAATCGTAATCGGTATCCGGATCAGAGAGTTATCCTTTGTGGCGTGTGACCTCATAGGTTCGAACCTAAACGACAGCTCTAGAATAATTTCTAGTACCAGCATAGGAAACCATATAGCAATGGGTCCCGGCATCTGGATAGGTCGAAGATGCGGGAGCAAACTATCGAACCTCTGGCATATGGTTACTGTATAATTTATCCTTTTGACCTCTAATGCTCATGACGACTGAGATTGGGCTGCCAACCCAGACTGAGTCAGTCGACTACGTGCCTCAACCTCGCAAGCCCAGTGACTCTTCACTAGGACTACCCGGCCGAGGATTTGCTAAATTGAGATACTGTGAGACATTCAATCCAAACTGTTTGGACAGGTCAATTCCATCTTGATCCATCACTGCTCCACAAGTACTTGCCTGTACCAGAAACCTTCCATCACCAGATTAAAAATCCGGGTAGTCCGGCACCAAAGCACAGGGAGTTGCTTGCAAGCTACCGCGATGACCTCAGGTCAGAGAGACACATATACCCATATCCAATCATGAGTATCCCTTTGGCAGAAAAGGGCTGCACGGAGTCACGTTCAATGAGATACCACATATCCCACTTGTAGATGACATCAGTGTCACCATACTCATTTGGTCAAGAGGACAACCAAACGATGTGAACTGCAACAACCTATACTTGATATATTGCCGTCCAGTATAATATATCATTTGGTTGTGAACTGGGTTTAAGGACCACTCGATACATCCTCTCTGTATCGAAGTCAGTGTAGCCCTAAGGACTTCATCACTTGGAAAAAGTTCATTTTTAGGGAAAATCAATATGTGATGAGCTGCCAAAAATAATTTATTAATTCATAAAATAAATACAATACTGAGCATAACCGCCTACAACCCAGGCGATTGGCTTTGGGACACATTTTCCAACGCATAATTCATTCCTTTGACCTCATAATGCTCAGAATGACCTAGGATTTGACTGCCAACCCTAATTTAGTACATCCAGATCATGTCTCAACCTTACAAGTTCTGTGACTCCTCACAAGAACTATCCTGGCCAAGGTTTAATAAATTGAGACATAGTGAGTCATTCACTCCAAACCATTTGAAGGGATCAATCCCATCTTGATCCACAACTACTCCATAAGTACTAACTGTACTCGGAAACCTTTCATCACTGGATTAGAAATTCAGGTAGTCTGGTACCAAAGTACAGTAAGTTGCTTGTAAGCTACCATGGTGACCTCAAGTCTGAAGGACACATATACCTATATCCCTTTGTAAGAAATTCTTTGGCAGAAGCGAGCTCCACAGATGGTCATGTTTATTGAGACATCATACTTTTCACCTGTATATCATATCGGTGTCTCTACACTCCTTGGTTAAGAGGACAACCAACCAATATGACATACAACAACCTACGCTTGATATATTGTCATCCTATAACAATGTATCCTTTGGTTGTGAACCAGTTTAAGAACTACTCGATACATCCTCTCTATATCAAATATAATGTAGTTCTAAGGACTCCATCATACAAGAGTTCTTTTTAGGAAAATGCACATGTGATGAACATCCAAAAATTATTTTTATTTATTTAAAGAATTCATATACAATTACAAATAGCACAACCATCTACACCCTAGATAATTAGCTTTGGAACATTATTCCCAACAACTCCCATTTGTACTAAAGCCAATCAGTGTAGAATCTTATTCCCATTTTTTATTTACAATTGTTGAACTCTTGAACTCCGACAGCTTTAGTGAAGGGGTTGGCCAGGTTCTCCTTTCCATTGATCTTTTGAAGGTCAATGTCACCTTGTTCCATGATTTCTCGCACAAGGTGATAGCACCATAGAATGTGTTTGGTGAGGTGATTGGACTTCAGCTCTTTGGCTTGAGCAATGGTTCCAGTGCTGTCACAATACACCGGAATAGGACAATCCAGGGAAGGTGCCACTCCCAGCTCGTCTAAGAACTTTCACAACCACACAGCTTCCTTTGCTGCATCCGATGCTGTGATGTATTCTGCTTCGCATACTAAGTCTGCCATAGTAGGCTGCTTGGAACTTTTCCAGTAGATCGCTCTCCCATTTAGCGTAAAGATAAACCTTGACACACTCTTGTTGTCATCCCTATCTGACTGAATACTAGAGTCAGTATACCCCACAAGTTTTAAGTCAGGTTCTCCATATATCATTCATTGGTCACTAGTATTTAGTAGATACTTAAGGATGGTTTTTACCACTTTCCAATGAGCTTCACCTGGGTCAGATTGGTATTTGCTCACTACACCTAGTGAGTATGCCACGTCTGGTCTAATACATGTCATGGCATACATGATAGAACCCACTACCGAAGCATATGGGATTCTACTCATACACTCTCTTTCCTTAAAAGTTATCGCATAATCTTTTTTGGAGAGTATAATTCCAGGGCCTATGGGGAGATACCCTTTCTTGGAATTCTCCATGCTGAACCGCTTTAGCACAATATCAATGTATGTAGACTGGGATAATCCCAGAAGCCTTTTAGATCATCTCTATAGATCTTCATATCCAGTATGTAAGAGGCTTCACCCAAGTTCTTCATAGAGAACTGGGATGACAACCATACCATTATTCCTTATAGTGCTAGGATGTCATTTTCGATTAAGAGAATGACATCCACATACAACACAAGGAATACAATCACAGAACCATTAGCCTATTTATAAATGCAAGGTTCTTCTCCATTCCTAACAAAGCCATACAACTTGATACACTTATCAAATTGCATGTTCCAACTCCAAGATACTTGCTTCAGTCCATAGATGGACCTTTGAAGTTTGCACACCTTTGACTCGTCTATGGAGTGAACCCTTCAGGTTGTACCATGTACACTGATACAGGATGGGAAGCGGGGGAATGGATCACTGGCGACCATAGAAGTCATCAGGGGATTAGGGCTTGCACTCAAGAATAGGGAACACGTGCGTCACACCTACTCCAATCCAAAAAAAAACTCAAAACTTAGACCAAAATAATTTTTTAATTTGTATTCATAAGAAAATGTTACTTTATACAAGAGGGGAGGGGTGGTATTTATAGATTTGCCCCAGGGTACATTACTTGAAGGCTAAGAAACCCTGACTTGTGGGCTAAGAAATCCTGGTGGACTTGGTCAACAGTAGGCATTTGTCTTGGACTGGAGCTCTCTCTTGTAGGCTTGGCGGCATGAAAGGGCCCAGGTGCATGAAGGCCAGCCCTGGTTGGGGGGCCTGGTGAATCTCCTGGCTGCTGACTCTCCTCTTGAATGAAAACTACATGGACTCGATTGGACTAAAAAACTGGACCTGACTAAGTGGACTCAACTGGACTCAGTTGTCTCACTTTATCACAGGACTCAAATAAAATAAAATAAAATAGACTTTTGGTCCGCATCATTTCCTTGTGGTGGGGAGAACTCGACTCCGTCGAGTTAGGCTCAGCAGGGATTTGATGGAACCGAAACTAATCAAATCAAAGCAAAAAAGGCTAGGTTCTTTTTTTTCACCTTATTTTCTTTTTTTATCTCTACTCTAAAAATCGTGCAACTTTGGAAGCCATGTGGTGCTGAAATTTGTACTGCTCTAGGAATCGTGTAGCTCTAGAAACCATGCAGGTTGAAGTTGGCAACAGTGAAGGATATTTGCCTTCACATTCGTGTGCTGGAGCATCTCTTCTCCACGAACCAACACCAGAAACAAGGGAGGCTCGTGGAGGGGGAGGGAAGTCTGGCGAGCTTCACCGATGGCAGCACCGGGGTGGAGACGGTGGCTCGGCCAGTAGTGGTCATGGCAGAGGAGGCTGGGTCGGTGGTGCACTTCTAGTAGATGGTAAAGGAGGAGTCGGCAAGGACCGGGGGCACGCGCTCGACGGAGTGGATGGTGTGAGGGAGAAGCGACAGTCAAAACGGTGGTAGCCGATGTGGGAGAGTGCCCGCAGGGGCTTCTAGCTCCAGAATGATGACGATTGCATCTTCTCCTTGCATGATGATGGCGATGACGATGGTGGTTTTACCTTCGAATTGTCGGAGTGGGATCTACCGGTGGAGACGGATCAGGGGTGGTGGTTGTCACAGCCGTCGCATCGTCTAGTGCTGTAAAAAGCCATAGGGGTGGTGTGGGCCATGGAAGAGCTACTGTGGGGGAAGGGGTGCGGTGGCGCGATAAGCTGCACGCGCCGCGAGGGGGTGTGTGGGTGGTGGTGTGGAGGAGACGGGCGGGTCG
The DNA here is from genome assembly GCA_021397845.1 of Areca catechu. Taxonomy (NCBI): domain Eukaryota; kingdom Viridiplantae; phylum Streptophyta; class Magnoliopsida; order Arecales; family Arecaceae; genus Areca; species Areca catechu. The sequence goes on along the minus strand of CM038052.1, from coordinate 126,798,941 downwards.
TCGAGCCACAGGCGCCACGGGAGGGGGGATGTGGGATGGGCAGCGCGGAGGAATCGCCGGGCGACAAGACATGAGTGGCAAGGTTAAGGGCGGTGCAGAAGATGTTCGGGGGAAGATGGGAAGTGGTGACCATGGTCGGTCGTTTAGGAGGCACGATCGAAGGAGTGGAGGGCAACGTGGTTCCGATCTGGATGATTGGGCATTCACGGTAGCAAGGGGCGTTGGTGGAGCTTTGACCTAGGTGGGGGTGCTGTGCGATAGTGGAACGGTGGTGATTGTGTAACAGGGATGGATCTGGAAGAAAGGAAAGAGATGGAGCTGGGGAGGAAGAGGAAAAACCCTAATCTGCTGGGCTTTGATACCAAGTTGATGGGGGAAGGAAGCGGGGGAACAGATCGCTAGCGAGCATATAAGTCACTAGGGGATTAGTGCTTGCGCTCAAGAACAAGGAACATGGGCATCACACCTACTCTAATCCGAAGAAAAACTCAAAACTCAGACCAAAATAATTTTTTAATTTGTATTCATAAGGAAAAGTTACTTTATACAAGAGGGGAGGGATGGTATTTATAGATTCACCCCAGGGTACATGACTTGAGGGCTAAGAAACCCTGACTTGTGGGCCAAGAAACCTTGCTAGACCTGGTCAACAGTGGGCCTTTATCTTGGACTGGAGCTCTCTCTTGCAGGCTTGGCGGCATGAAAGGGCCCAGGTGCATGAAGGCTAGCTCTGGTTGGGGTGGCCTGGTGAATATCCTGGCTGCTGACTCTCCTCTTGAATGAAAACTACATGGACTCGATTGGACTAAAAAACTGGACCTGACTAAGTGGACTCAACTGGACTCAGTTGTCTCACTTTATTACATGACTCAAATAAAATAAAATAAAATAGACTTTTGGTCCCCATCATACACCTCCTCTTCTAGTTCACCATTCAGGAAAGCTGTTCAGACATCCATTTGCCAGATTTCATAGTCAAAGTGTACAACAAAAGCAAGCATGATCCGAATGGATTTGGGCATTACCACAGGAGAGAACGTCTTGTCATAGTCAATACCATAACATTGACGATATCCCTTGGCAACTAGATAGGCTTTATAGGTCTTTACCTGCCCGTTCGTGCACCTTTTCCTTTTGAAAATCCATTTGCATCCAATAGGTTTTATCCCCTCGGGTGGATCAACCAATGTCCATACATTATTGATTTCCATGGACTCCATTTTGGATCTCATGGCTCCTAGCCATAGTTTAAAGTTGGACCTTTGCATTGCATCCATATAGGTGATCGGGTCCTTATTGTTCTCATTGAGTTCAATGGGATCATCGTCCTGGACCAATAAACCATAGTATCTATCCGGTCGATATGGTATCCTACTAGATCTTTTTAATGGTTCCTGCATGGGCTCTAGGTGTGATCTAATCACAATCGGTTCTATGTTGTCCCTTAAGTGTGTCAGTTCTTCTACTTGTTGAACTTCACTAAGTACAATCTTAGCGACTTTAGTTTTTTCATCAAGGAACTCCTTTTCCAAAAAGATAGCTCTAAGACTGATAAACAACTTTTGTTCCTCAGCCATGTAGAAGTAGTAACCCTTAGACTCTTTTGGATACCTAACAAATAGGCACCTGTCAGACCTAGGTCCAAGCTTATCCGTTTCCAAACGTTTGACATAAGCCAGGCAACCCCAGGCCCGAAGGTGTGCGAGTGTCGGCTTACATCCAGTTCATATCTCATATGGAGTTTTGCTAACGGACTTACTCGGAACCTTATTTAAAAGGTAGTAGGTTGACTCTAGAGCATATCCCCAAAAGGATAGCAGTAGAGAAGCAAAGCCCATCATAGATCGAACCATGTCTAATAGGGTTCGATTCCTCCTTTCAAACTCTCCATTTAACTGAGGTGACCTTGGAGGTGTCCATTGAAAGAGAATTCCATTCTTCTTAAGATATGTCAGAAAATCATCAAAAAGATATTCACCACCTCGATCTGATTGAAGGATTTTGATATACTTTTCAGTTTATTTTTCTACATCATTATGATATTATTTGAATATTTCAAACGATTCAGATTTATATCTTATCAAGAAGATATAACCGTACCTCGAAAGATCATCTATAAACATAATGAAATAATTGTACCCACCTCTGGCACTAACATTCATAGGTCTGCATCATCAGTATGTACCAGACTTAGAATCTCTTTGGCTTGTTCACCTTTTTCATTGAAAGGAGATTTTGTTATCTTTCCAAGAAGATAGGACGCATAGGTTGGTAGCGAATCACATTCACTAATCTCAAGAAGACCCTCGCTTTTCAAACTGTTTATCCTGTTCTTATTGATATGACCCAGCCTACAATGCCATAGATACGCTTTGCTGACATTATCTATCTTAGGACATTTGCTAGATGTGTACACTACACTAACAGGTCATGATAGTACATAAATGCCATTATTCATGTATCCATTCATCACAATAGAACCATTTCAAATGATTTTGCAAATGCCATTCTTTATTGATAGTTCACAACTATACATGGCCAATTGGCCTACAGAAATGACATTCAAATGAAAGATGGATAATAATGACACTCATTCAAAATAATTATATAAGACTCGAAAACTAATTTGAGGATTTCCAACACCAGGACTGGAACTTGGCTTCCATTTCCCATGTTCAAGGATCTCTGACCATCATTGAATCTCCTACTAACTTGAAGTCCCTGCAAAGAATTGCAAATATGAATTGGACTTCCAGTATCCAATACCTAGTTAGTAGTATCATAGATAGAGAAACTACAAGGTGTTATCATATAAATACCTTGTCCAGCACTGCCCTATTTCTTCCTCTTCTTGAACCTGTTCGGCTCAAGGGATGCAATATAAAGAGGATAGTTCCTCTTCTAATGACCCTGCTTCTTACAGAAGAAGCACTCCGCCTAGCTCTTATCAGCCTTCACCTTCTTGACCTGACTGGGCCTAGAAGCATTTTGCACCTTCTTTCCTTTATTTCTCTTTTTTTTCTTTCTTAAAGGGATGATGCCCTATGGAGGATCCTACCACTAGATTTACCACTCCTTTATTGAGTTGGTGGTCTTTCTCATAAGTCTACAGTAACCCTAACAGACCGTGATAGTTAACTGCAAGCTTATTCATTTTAAAATGATCAAGAAAGTCTAGATAAGAAGAGGGTAAGGAATTTAGTATCGCATCTTTTCCGAGCTATTCATACAAGGGACATCCGAGCTTGCCCAGGTGCTCAATTGTCTTGATCATGTACAATACATGATCAGTGATTGAGGCCTCATCAAGCATCCGCATGTTGTAGATAGCACAGGAGATCCTGTACCTCTCAACGTCATCTAGTGTACCAAAGGACTCCTTCAACTTTTGAAAGATCTCCTCTGGCTGGGCTTTCTCGAATTTGCGATTGAACTCATCATTCATCACTGCCAACATGATGCATTGGATAGTGGTCCTATCAGAGAGCCACTTCTGATAAGTATCTCTGATAGAACCTCGAGCATTGGGAGCAGAGATTTTTGGCACCAAATCTAATATCACATATAAGATCCTTTCATGCTTTAGGACAATCCTGAGCCTTCAATACCAGCTATTAAAGTTGGGACCCTTGAGCTTCTCATTATTGAGAAGAGATCAAAGTGACAAGTTGGTAGACATGTGAAAGGAAAACAAAACTTATTAGTATATATGAATTATTAATCCAAAGACATGGATTTTAGTCTAAGGGCCCTCCCACTACTTTGTTCAGACTGGTAGCCTCTACCTTTAATCCTAGGAATTACTTTAATTCCTTAGTGGGTACTAAAACTCAATAGACAACACATGAGTCCGACTTTGGTCGGTCCACCCATGCATATCTAAAGGTAGATTCTTTAACCGATAATTTCTCCAAGTAACTTCTAGTATTTAGATTTTGCCCCAAAGTGCACTTCAATAGACCTTTGGGCCTCCTATTGAAGGTCCTAGTTAAGTCCAACCATTAACATGACAAAATTCAATGCTTCCAACCAATGAATAGTCAAGCCCAACTTTGGTCGGCCCACCTGACCATCATTAAGAGAGTCGTACTGAGCCATCATATTAGGAATGGTAATTCCAATAGCCCGATGAACACCCAATCTTTGGATATGCCGATGAATGCCAAACTATTGGATCCATTATCATTCCACTTAATGGGAGGCTAGGACTTAGTTGTCCCCATAACTTCATCCTTTTATGAACCTAATAATTTAGAGGGTTTACTTTAATGTGATAGATGAAATAGCTAAGAAGACATGGATCAACCTCCCACTGACTACATTAGTCATTAAAGAGGGTTTTAAAAACTAATGATCCATGGGCACCTAAAATCAGTCAAGATTGTTTAACCTTAGGTGACATGGGTTAACACAAGTCAGTGAGCTACCCAATCAATTATGATTGACCATATTGGCTAGGTAAGTGAGATCATGGGATGGGTTCTGCCATTAACTGTCTTGCCTTAGACACCAACTAGGTTGGCCAGGTAAAAAGTAGCCCCATAGAACCATGATCAAATGCCATATTTATCTTAGACACCAATTGGTTCATCAAACTCGATTAGACTAGCTTAAAGACTCGGGCTGACCACTGAGCCACAAATCAGGTCCATTTAGATTTATGGACTAATCAATCTAACTATTAGAGAGATCTATAGAGAAGAAATCCTAACTCAACATTTAATTAGATTAGCCCTCTATTTGATCCATTTATTTAAACTTAGGTCTAACCTAATTAAGGATCTATTTGAAGCTAACCCATGACCCTTAAAGGTTATTGAAATGACTGAGAGTCTTTGAATTATATTCCTAGATCACTTTGTCATTCAAGATAACTTAATTCTTAATTAAGTTCAATAATCTTCATAAATCGAAATAATTTCAATTTATATTGTAAAATAATTTACAAGCATATAGAATTTGAATTCACTATTCAGGGTTTTCTAGTCGAGTCGACTTATGCAGAATGTGAGTCGGCTCATCCAGAACTAAAAGCTGATAGATTGTTCTGACTGCAGAGATGAGTTGGCTCGATTAGGGGTTGATTCGGCTCGTCCAGAATATAGAACATATAGACTGTTATATCTATTCAAACGAGTCGGCTCGAGCAGGGGTCGAGTCGGCTCGTCTGTCGGGATAGAAAATAGTGACTTCAAATTCATGCATTTTACTTGAACTATTCAAAGTTTTTATATAAAACATCCATAGATTAAAACTATTTTAACCTATCAAATCTCTCACTTTCTTCTTCATAAGGTCATGATGCAGTGGCAGCCCTACATGTCATAGGAGAACCCCATTGAATTGGAAGTGATAGCCTTCAAACCATACTTCTCTCCTATGACCGGACAGCCATGGCTAATCCACCTTAATCCAAGTACTTTGTGAGGAAAGCTAGTGATATCTTAATATGCTACTATTATTATGCTACAGCAACCTGGCGCTGATACCAATAAAAGTTTAAAAGGCATAGCAGGTAGATAGACTATATTTTAAAACTATTTTAAAGTATAGCATAGCGAAAGACTTGGTAGATCGATCAAGTCAATCTACCAATTTGCCTATAATAGGATTAGACATAATAAAAGTGCATGTAGAGATATCAAGAGCAAAAAAAAAGAAAGGGTACATTACCTTTAACCTTTGGATGTAGGTGATGAAGAGCCATTGAGCCACACAAATGCCTAGCCTCTATGGGTAGTTCACATCAGGGCTCGATCCCAATCAACTTCCTTGGAGTGCTAGCTCCTCAGGATCCTTGAGGCCGATCTTTTCCTTCTTTGGACCTGCAAGACTTTCTTGAAGCTGCTGGAAAATCTAGTTGGGGAACAATGGGGAGAAGTAGAAGTGGAACCCTTCCCAACTAACTCTTTCTTCTCAAACCCTAGCTTGATTGCTAGGTAGGTTCACACCCAAAACCCAAATCCTCTCAAACCTCACTCTAAGGATACCTTCCCTCCGTCTCTTAGAAAAAGCCCAGTGATGCGGGATGAACCTAAGACCAATATGAATGCAGAAAAATAGAAACTATTTTTTGTAATTTTTCTAGAGTTGTAATTTGTAGGCTAAAGTCCCGAAATCAAGTAAAGATTAGCAGGCAAACTAGCAATGCAAAGAATCAACATACCCGCATATGAACTCATGCTAAATAATAAAAGGGAGGATCTCAGGGATTGAGAAACCCCCAGTTAGGATAGCGTACCTTCAATAAATCAAAAATTAGGAAGGGGAAGGTTTGTACCGAACAATGATTGAAGATCTGATCGAAGATGAGGTCATACAACACTCGGGATCGTCGCCTAGAAGTCAAGCTTGTAGTTCCTTAGATCAATCAACTATTGAGGTTCGATCTAGGAGGCAAAGAGGGCCTCCACTTTGGAGGTGAACACCTCAGGGATCCTGCAAGCATCAGAGATCAGTAAGAGAATAATAAGGAAACAAAAATATGGAACTAGGGTTTGAAGACTGTTGGAATCAAGGTTTGTTGAAGCTGGCGGCCTGGAGGAGGAAGAAGGCTCCTTGTTTATGGGCAGCTAGGGCTTGTTCTCCTTGTGCATCTTAGGGTTTGGAAGGAGGTACTTGGGAAGCTAGGGCTTGGAAGGATTAGGGCTCACAAGTAACACTCGCACACCTCAACACAAAATCACACAAGAACACAAGCTCAGCAAAATTTCAACAGAGTTTTGATTCATGAATAAAAGTTTATGCCTACAAGAGGAAGAGGGGTGGGGTATTTATAGATGTTCCCATGCCCTCTCTTTGTTAGGATAGGATTACAAAATTTACTTAGAACTAGGAGTACATAATTTGAATTGGAAAAGGATTACAGGTTAAATAGAATTAAGACTTGAATCCAAAAAGGAAGTGGACATATCTCTCCTTTCTTGACTTGGTTAAAGGTCTCCTTGGACTTGGTCAAAAGGCTCCCGTCTTGGGCTAGGATGCCCCTTTGAATTGGGCATGGTCTTTTGGGCAGCAAATGGCATACTCCAAATGGGCTTGTGCGGCCTTCAATGGGCTTGGTGATGGGGATCCAGGCAGGTCCAGGTTCTTTTTTTTTTTTCTTATTTTCTCAGATTTTTTTATTTCTCCTATTCCCGCTATTCACCTATTCCCACTATTCCATCTTTATCCCGATCTTATTCTTGATTTATTCCTACACTATTCCATCTTCTCCGTGAGTTTTAAAAACATCTTCCAAACCAGAGCCTCCGTCCCCTCCAGCCCCAGATTCGGGCCACCCGACCCCCGGCCGCCCCTGCCGGACCGCCGCCGACGCTCGCCGGCCCCCACCCTCGCCGGAGAAGCCACCGCCGCCGCCCATGCCCATGGGAAGACAACGGATGCGGGAGGCATCCATCTGCCCACTTGCAGCCGTGCCACCCTGCACAGCCACCGGCTTGCTGCCCGCCACCATTCCTACCGCCCGTCGGACCCCGCCCGGCCGCCGGTGGGGTCCGCCGCTGCCCACGCCCGTGGGAAGATGAACGAACGTGGGAGGCGTCCGTCCGCCCTGTGTGTCTATGTGACGTCGCCGCCATCACCCGCCTGCAGCCGTCTGTCGGAGGCCTCGCCGGTGCCCATGAGTTCCCACGCCATGGAATGCCAAATGGCACGCATAGGGCGTGCTGTGCCCCCCTGTGCTGCCTCGCCTGCAGCTCGCTGCCAGCCCTCCGTCTCTCGCCATCCACCGGCCCCGTCCGCCACCCGCTTCACGGCCGTCCACTGGTGCCCCGCCGAAGTTGGTTCCCTCCTTGTCCACGACCGTGAGATGAGTTTGCATGACTTTCAGAGCAGTCAAATCTTCAGAGCAGCATGCTTTCTGGAGCAGCATAACAGATCAGCACCAATATAGATGCAGTATAGTTTTTGATGGGGATCTAGGGCAGGTTCAGGTTCTTTTTCTATTTTTTCTTATTTTCTCAGATTTTTTTATTTCCCCTATTCTCGCTATTCTATCTATTCCCACTATTCCACCTATTCCACTATTCCATCTTTATCCCGATCTTATTCCCGATTTAATCCTACACTATTCCATCTTCTCCCGTGAGTTTTAAAAACATCTTCCAAACCCTAGCCTCCATCCCCTTCGACCCCAGATCTGGGCCGCCCGACCCCCGGTCACCCCGCTGGACCGTCGCCGACGCTCGCCAGCCCCCGCCCTCGCTGGAGAAGCCGCCGCCACCGCCCACGCCCATGGGAAGACGAACGATGCGGGAGGCATTAGTCCGCCCACCTGTGACCGTGCCGCCCTGCACCATCGCCGGCCTGCTGCCCGCCGCCATTCCCGCCACCCGTCGGCCCCGCCAGGCCGCCGGTGGGGCCCACCGCAACCCACGCTCGTGGGAAGACGAACGGATGCGGGAGGCGTCCATCCACCCGTGCGTCCGTGTGACACCGCCGCCGCCGCTCGCCTGCCACCGTCCTGTCGCCCCGCTGTTCGTCGGCCAAGGCCCGGCCACCGGAGGCCTCACCGGTGCCTAGGAGTTCCCATGCCATGGAAGGCCAAATGGCACACACAGGGCATGCCGTGCCGCCTTGTGCCGCCTCGCCTGCAGCCCGCCGCAGCCCTCCATCGCTCACCGTCCGTCGGCCCCGTCCGCTGCCCGCTTCTCAGCCATCCGCTGGTGCCCCGCCGGAGTTGGTTCCCTCCCTGTCCACGACCGTGAGATGAGTTTGCATGGATTTCAAAGCAGTCCAATCTTTAGAGCAGCACGCTTTCTAGAGTAGCAAAGCATATTGATGCGGCAAGCATATGATTAGATGATGCGGCGAGCATATGATTAATGTTTTGAATATGGTTTGTAGAGCAATGAAACCTAATTACACTAGCATTGTACTCATCATAATAAGACTTAAGGATTATAAGAAAATGGGACTTTTACTTGATTAGACACAATCCTAAACTAAGAAGGAAGAAGATTTAGACAATAGGGGCTAATGATTATGGACTTACCTTGATGAGCTTTCCAACCTTCTTTTGATTCATACCTTGAAACTACCAATGCTCAGAACTGAAGAATCTGGATAACAGAGATCAGAACCCTGGACTTGGGGCTTCAGCTTGTTGTTCTTTGTCAAGGTGAACCGGCCCACAACTCAAAGTATTCAAAGGACACTGCAATGAAGATCAAAGTTAAGAAAGGAGGATAAGAACATATAGAAGGGATGGGAGAATTTATGAACTAAGAACATAAATTTGAGAAGATCTGGCCGACTCCAATGCCTTCACTTGAGCTTGGAAGATGCTTTGCTAGGGAAAAAGAATGGCTTTGGCATGGAGGAAGAGGATGGGAAACTTTTACATAAGGAAAAAAATACAAGACAACTTCTACTTCCAAAATTCAACTTCAATTTTCATTTATTTCCCCAAAATCAATCCCCTTTACAATGGGTGTCCAAGGCCTTTAATAGCCTCACAAAGCTAGCTTTTGAAATTTAAAAACTCCCAAATTGAGGAGGATTACAAGGGGGGGTTGGAGGATTTGGTGGAGAGTTTGGAGGGATGGGAGGGGGTTGGAGGATTTGGTGGAGGACTTGGAGGCGTGTGGCAACCTCCTTGAATTTGAATCTTCCTTGTTGGCGCCAAAGAGTGATGAGGTGACTAGTGAGGTGGCTCCAGATGACGTGGCATGATGAGATGGTCTTCTACTTGGATAAGGAATGACAGGTGGCGCCAAGTGGTCCTAGTTGATGGTCCTTTTCTCTTGCTTGGTTGATGTGTCTTCTCTTCTTCATGTGGTCAAATTCTGGGGTCCAGAATTTGAGTCTTGTTGCTGGCTTTCATTGCTTTAAGACTTGATTAACTAAAATAGACTTAACTCAACTGAACTGACTTGACTGACCTAAACTTGAAACAGACTTACAGGAAATGAATTTTTTTTTAAAAGTAATTACAGGACTCAATAAACACTCTTGATTAATTACAGGACTCTTGTAAAGGAAATGGCTCTTGAAATAAAATTTACAGGACTCTTGAAAAGGAAATGGCTCTTGAAAATAAAATATTTTTGAACTAAAGGATACAAGGCAACCTAATTATCTTCAATCCAAATTGGGATAAGGCTAACCTTGTTGGAGTGAAGTTTCTTTCGATTTCTGGTGTCCACACCAATTCTCCTGGGATGGGCAGAACTCGACCCAGTCGAGTATGGTTCAGTTTTGCCTTGGTAATGCTCGAACAAGTCTGGGTTAAGTCTTTGCAGGTCCTCTCGAGTAATCCAAGAGTTGTCGTACTCAGGTCGACCTTGTCATTGAACCAGGTATCGTTGATAGTCCTTATTCCTGGTAGTAATGGTCTTGTCATCCAGGATTCTCTCAATCCTCTTTCTCCGCTCAGGTAGGGTTGGTGGTGGACACTCGGAAATATGTTCACTCTCAATGAAAGTTTCTAGCCAAAAAGGCTCACTAGGTATTAGTACTGGTTCTTTGTATTCTTCTAGGTCTGAAACATTAAGGTTGTACTGATACCTATATCAGGTGGAAGTTCCAAAACATATGCATTAGGCCCTATTTTCTTTAAGATCTTGAAAGGTCCCGCTCCGCGGCATGCAGCTTCTTTATAGTTTTAGAGGGGAACCGTTCAGAGTTGAGCCTAATCATCGCATAATCCCCTTCACAGAATTCTTTAGCCCTCTTATGTGAATCAGCTAAGTGTTTGAAGTTTCATTGCTCAGGTTGATTTTATTACTGATTTCTTTATGCAGATTTGTGACATGCTGTGCAAAAGACTTAGCAGACTCAGAGACTCGTGTGTGAATAGGTAGTGGGATTAGATCTAAAGGCTTCCTAGGCTTGTAACCATGGATTATCTCAAAGGGACTTTTGCCCATAGATCTATTGACCGAACTATTATAAGCAAACTCAGCAGTGGCAATAACAAATCCCAGTTCCCTAGACTTTCTCCATTGCATCTCAGCAAGTTCCCTAGACTTCTATTACAACCTCAGTTTGTCCATCAGTCTGGGGATGGTAGGCTGTGGAGAATTTCAGTCTGGTTCCTAATAGGTGCCAAAGGGTTTTTCAAAAGTAGGTAGCAAAAGGAATACCTTAAAAGCTCATGCATCCTTGTAATCTCAAAAATGAAACTTAATGGCTCTAAAATTATGATAAGACTCTGGGAAAGGCAGGAAATAGGAATCCGAGACTTGGGGTATTTAGGAGAATCTTGAAACAGACCTTGGTTACTCATGATGACCTTAAGATTAGAATTTTGATCTACAGGCGGGATGCTTCTAGGTAGTTGAAGGTCATCAGGAAAGACTTCTAAAATAATGATGGGTTCTTCTCAGGTACCAGAAGGAGTTATTGTGTCGAAGCTAAAGTATTGGGTCTTCTTGAGGGCATTGTCTAACGGGAACCAAGTCCTCACTAAATTTGGTTATTCTGATGTTTCAGGACTAGGCTCAATAATTTTTCTTTACCAAAGGTTTCCTCAGGTAAGGTACTAAAGTTGTTCTCTTCACAGTCTTCCCTTCATATTCATCTATTAAACTTATGTTAGTCTCATACACATATTTACTAGGTTCAGATTTGCCTTCTTCCTTTCCTAGCACTTCAGTTTGAGGATACTACGTCTGGGTATTATGAACTCAACTTGTACTTCAGGGTTCTTACTCCTATCATCATATGAGCTAATGGGATAGTAGGAGTTGGTTGGTCTAAGAAAAATTGTTTAGCCAGAATTTGGTTCAATTGGGCCATTAGATCATTTAGGCCCTTTCAGCATGGTTTCAAGATTCGGGTCCATGGCTACACTGTACTGGGTCTGGACTGGTGAATATGAGGCCCATGATCTAGTTTTCATGCATGCAAGTAGACTCAAGCTCGAGCTAAGGTGTCCTAGATCTAGAGCACAAATTAGAGGTCTAATTAAGTGAACCAACTAGCTAGTAGTATTTATGGGACTTAGCCAGGTAGGTGGAGGGGAGTGAAGGTCCCTGATTGCCAACCTTAGACAACCAATCTGAGATTGGCCAAGTAGGCGGACCAACACAAGCCCTAATGCACCAATCCTAGACACCAAGCCAGTGAGCACACACAATAGCTGACACAGTTAACTTGACCTAACCTGAACCCAACTTGTTGGTGTCCCTAACCCACTAGGGCAATTAACGTTCTACTCAATTTAATTAACGGGCTGGGATCGATATGCTGGTTGGTGATTTTTGGGCTAGGGACAGGTGATGAAACCCTGACCCTATGTCAAATTGATGCCCTTAATTTGATTTCTCATGAGATGAATGAAATGCAAAGGTGCTGCAAAAGTGTGTTGCAGTTTGAAAGTGGTGCAGAAAACATGATGAAAAAAATGTTCAAAAATTCTGAAAAATTCACAGAGGATTCCTAACTTATATGTTTCAAATTAAATGAAAGGAATTTTAAAACTAAAATCTGTACTACTCTAAGAATATCCTACAAATGAAGATAATAAAAAGGACAGAACAGAACCTAATAACAGTGTTGAACTGCAGAAATTTTTATTTTTTTATAATTTTTTTTGATGATGAAATTTAATATGGTGATAACTGACTTAAAAAGGAACAAGAAAAAAAATATTTCAACAAAAAATCAGTGACTTGCTTAGGAGCTGTAGACGGATTACTGTAAACAGATGCAAATTTTCAGAAAACAGAACCTAATCAAACAAGTGCAATGGCTTACCCAAACTTCAATCTAAAAATTCACGTCTAGCCAGGCGCTCATTATTCCCATGGGTCGTGACAGTGTACTGGAGTACACCCACTCAGGAGGCGTGAATTTTAGATCTTGCTGGATTTAATGAAAACTATTCTACCCTAATGCAAACATGCTCTGATACCAAGATGATGCGGCAAGCATATGATTAGATGATGCGGCGAGCATATGATTAATGTTTTGAATATGTTTGTAGAACAATGAAACCTAATTACACTAGCATTGTACTCATCATAATAAGACTTAAGGATTATAAGAAAATGAGACTTTACTTGATTAGACTCAATCCTAAACTAAGAAGGAAGAAGATTTAGACAATAGGGGCTAATGATTGTGGACTTACCTTGATGAGCTTTCCAACCTTCTTTTGATTCATACCTTGAAACTACCAACGCTCAGAAATGAAGAATCTGGATAACAGAGATCAGAACCCTGGACTTGGGGCTTCAGCTTGTTGGTTCTTTGTCAAGGGGAACCCGGCCCACAACTCAGAGTCTTCGAAGGACCCTGCAATGAAGATCAAAGTTAAGGAAGGAGGATAATAACATATAGAAGGGATGGGAGAATTTATGAACTAAGAACAGAAATTTGAGAAGATCTGGCCGACTCCAATGCCTTCACTTGAGCTTGGAAGATGCTTTGCTAGGGAAAAAGAATGGCTTTGGCATGGAGGAAGAGGATAGGAAACTTTCACATAAGGAAAAAAATACAAGACAACTCTCTACTTCCAAAATTCAACTTCAATTTCATTTATTTCCCCAAAATCAATCCCCTTTACAATGGGCGTCCAAGGCCTTTAATAGCCTCACAAAGCTAGCTTTTGAAATTTAAAAATCCCCAAATTGAGGAGGATTACAAGGGGGGTTGAAGGATTTGGGGAGAGTTTGGAGGGATGGGGGGGGGGTTGGAGGATTTGGTGGAGGACATGGAGGGGTGTGGCCAACCTCCTTGAATTTGAATCTTCCTTGTTGGCGCCAAAGAGTGATGAGGTGACTAGTGAGGTGGCGCCTGATGACGTGGCATGATGAGATGGTCTTCTACTTGGATAAGGAATGACATGTGGCGCCAAGTGGTCCTAGTTGATGGTCCTTTTCTCTTGCTTGGTTGATGTGTCTTCTCTTCTTCATGTGGTCAAATTCTGGGATCCAGAATTGAGTCTTGTTGCTGGCTTTCAGCTTTAAGACTTGATTAACTGAAATAGACTTAACTCAACTGAACTGACTTGACTGACCTAAACTTGAAACGGACTTACAGGAAATGAAATTTTTTTAAAAGTAATTACAGGACTCAATAAACACTCTTGATTAATTACAGGACTCTTGAAAAGAAAATGGCTCTTGAAAATAAAACATTACAGGACTCTTGAAAGGAAATGGCTCTTGAAAATAAAACATTTTTGAACTAATGGATACAAGGTAACCTAATTATCTTCGATCCAATTGGGATAAGGCTAAACTTGTTGGAGTGAAGTTTCTTTCCGGTTCTGGTGTCCACCACATATCAGCACCAATATTGATGCAACACAGTTTTGATGTAATTTATTTCCTTTTTGGGTTTCTTGTAGGCTAAGTAACTGAGGTTTTGGTTTTTCTATATAAAGGGGCTCCCTCCCCTCTGTAATCAGAAGTTGATATAAATTTTTGGTTTAGCCATTAGTTCTGGTTCTGGGCTGAGGCCCTTCATTCCTTCACCTGCGGGTGTCGAGGGGTGTGAGACCCCACTTCCTTTGCTCGCATGCGACATCGAGAGGCATGAGGCCCTAGTTATCCCCTTTCCATCGAGTCCCCCCTAAGTCTTAGGGATTTTTCTTTACAGCCCCAGGTAGCGATTTGGGTGGGATGCCCTAGGCTTCGAGTATAGTGAGATGGGTGGGATGCCTAGACTACATGTAGTGGGATGGGTGAGATGCCCTAAAGTGCGAGTCTGTTCGTGAAGGTGAGTCCCTAGTCCTAGAGTGTCCATGTTTTCCTATCCTCATCCCATGTTCCTCCCCCCAGAAAATTGAAAACCCAAAAAGAGTTCAACTGTTTTTAGGGTTTAGTGTCAGTTCGCCCTAGTCCCTGGAGGCTTCGTAGCCCTCCACGGTCCTAGTTGTTTAGGTTTTTCCTGTTTTTCCAATAAATCAGGTTAGGTCTCAGCCGTCCTGCATCACTTGGCGCATGGGCTGTTTGATGGGCTGGCGAAACCCTAGGTGCCTAATTTAATTTGGGTTGGAGTGCCATCTTCTAATGGTCTTCTGGTTTAGGGTTCCTGGATCTTGGAATATTCCTTGGATGAAGGCTTCATGGGCTTGGACTTGCTCTGTTCTGGGATAGCCTGGTGAATGCTCCTCTTGTACAAGACTGGACTAACACAAGACTAGACTTACAGGACTCCCTGAGGTTGAGACAGCTCAACTTATTACAGGACTCAATAGGACACTTTAATTAGAAAACATGGCTTACTTAAATAAGTGACTCAGTACTGATGAACTACAAGACTCGATTGTTGGACTAACTTTATTATAGGACTTAGCAAAATTGACCAACATATGACTTAGAGAACAAATTGGAGCTCGAAGTCTATGTCGATCTGATGTCCCCATCACCCAGTAAAAGTCAACTTCAACTAACTCTACTACCCCTACAAAGACACCTATTTATAGTAGCAGCAAAGAGAGAGAAAGATATGGAAGGAGGAGTGATTGGGGGAGAGGGTTAAGGGTTGAACCAAATTATCACTAGATTTATATGGGAGAAAATCTGCATTCCAAATAATGCATTCCATAAAAAACCTTGGAGCCAATTTCAACCAAGATTTGAAATTTGAATTCAAAATTCAAATTTGAATCTTTAAAAAAAAGTGAGCATGACAAATCAAATCTAATTTGATCCTAAGCCAAATTAAATTTGGCTTGACCCATCAGATTGCAATCATATTGCAAATAAGTCCTCCAAAAATTTACTAATCGAATTAGTGAAAAATCCTCATCACAGCCATGTGTCGACTTATGGAAGTGTTGACATTTGGGTCATGGTCAATCATATTGACCCCATAGTGATGCTAAACGATTCTCAATCATCGATCGACCTTTAGATAAGGTAGAAATCTCTATGGGTGTGACCCCATAGGTTCGAACACTTAGCCGATAGCACTGAATGTTTCCAGTACCAGTCAAAGTCATCATCTAGTAATGATACCCGATGTCCGGATAGGTCAAAATTCAAAGCAACTCTCTAGAACCTCTGGCATATGGTTATCACATAATTTTTTCCTTTGACCTCGTAATGCTCAGGATGACCTAAGGTTTGACCGCCAACTCTAATTTAGTACATCCAGATCGTGTCTCAACCTTATAAGTTCTGTGACTCCTCACAAGAACTACCTTGGCTAAGGTTTTGCTAAATTGAGACATAGTGAGTCATTCACTCCAAACCATTGGATGGATCAATCTCATCTTGATCCACCACTACTCCACAAGTACTTGACTGTACCCAGAAACCTTCCATCACTGGATTAGAAATCAAGTAGTCCGGTACCAAAGTATAGTGAGTTGCTTGTAAGTTACCATGGTGACCTCAGGTCTGAGGGACACATATATCCATATCCCTTTGTGAGCAATCTTTTGGCAGAAGGGAGCTCCGTAGATGGTCTTGTTCCCTGAGACATCATACATTTACCTGTATGTCATATCATTATCTCTACACTCCTTAGTTAAGAGGACAACCAACCAAAGTGACATACAACAACCTATGCTTGATACATCATCATCTTATAACAATGTATCCTTTGGTTTTGAACCATTTTAAGAACTACTCGATACATCCTCTCTGTATCAAATATAATGTAGTTCTAAGGACTCCATCACATATGAGTTCCTTTTAGAAAAATGCACATGTGATGAACATCCAAAAGAATAACTTTTATTCATTTAAGGAATTCATATACAATTACAAAATAGCATAACCATCTACATCTTAAATGATTGGCTTTGGAACACTATTCCTAATAAAGGCGACCTTTCTACCTTTGAGTACTAGGTCTCTGCATCCTTGAGGATCTAGTTTATATGGTAGACTGGCTTTTGCACTCCATCCTCCTCTTGAATGAGCACAGAACTCATGACCACAAGGAGAGATAACCAAATGGAGGTGGAGCATTTCTCTCATGACTGGCTTTATTAGAAGTGGTATAGTGGCAAGGTAGGTCTTGAGCTACTTGAAGGAGGCTTGGCACTCCTCTATCCATTAAAAGTCCTTAATCTATCTTAGGGCCTTGAAGAAGCATAGGCACTTGTCAGTAGACCTTGCAACAAATCAACTTAGCGCGGTGATCCACCTTGCGAGGTGTTGGACCACTTTCCTACTCATGGGGCATGACATCTCCAAGATTGCCTTGAGCTTCTTAGGGTTAGCCCTGATTTCATGGTGTGAGACTATGAAACCCAGAATTGCTTGGAAGAGACTAAACATGCACTTTTTGAAGTTGAGCTGCATATAGTACTTTCATATCATCTAGAAGGTCTCCTCTAGTTCCACCATGAGATGTCCTTCCTTGTGGCTCTTCACTAGCATATCGTCGATGTATACTTCCATATTATATCTAATTTGGCCACTGAAGACTTTGTTGATGATTTACTAGTAGGTGGCTCCGGCATTCTTCAAGCCGAAGGGCATGACTTTGTAGTAGTATAGCCCCTGATCGGTGATGAATGCTGTCTTCTTCTTATCCTCAAGTGCCATCCAGATTTGGTTGTACCTGGAGAAGGTGTCCATGAAGCTAAGGGTCTCGTGCTCGGATGTTGAGTCAATGAGCTAATCAATCATAGGCAAGGGGAAACAATCCTTTAGGTAGGCCTTGTTCCTTTGGGATACATGCTTGCCATTTGCTGTTAGCCTTCTTCATTAAGACCACATTGGTGAGCCAGTCTGGGTACTATACTTCTTGAATGAAACCAGCCTCCAGAAGCTTCTCCATCTCTTATTTAATGGCACGCTGGCACTTAGGGATGAAGCTTCTTTTCTTTTGGTAAATTGGAGGTTGTAGGGGTCGATGTTGAGGCGGAGCACCATGGCCTCAGGGTCGATGCTTGGCATATCAACCGCTATCCATGTGAAGATATCAATGTTTGTATAGAGGAACTTTACCAGATGGGCCTTGGACTCCTCACTCTACTTGCTCTTGATGTAAACCACATGGGAGGGGTCAGATGAGTCTAGGGGGATAGGAACCAGTTCTTTCATAGGCTCTCCATGCTACAGCTTTTATTGATTTTAGAGGTTGAGGCTTTTAATGGACATGGCTTCCTTTGGCTTCTTACTCTTGAGGGTCACCACGTAACATTGCTTGGCCAAGGATTGATTACCTTCGACCTTGCCCACCCCATGGAGAGTGGAAAACTTTATGAGTAGGTGGTAAGTTGAGACCACAGCCTGTAAAGTATTCAGACTTGGCATTCCTAGAATTTCATTATAGGCTACTGGGATCTTGACCACCAAGAAATCCATGAGGGTGGTAGCCTATCTTGGGTTCGGTTAACTGTTAGATGAAGAGTAATGATGCCTTCAATGAGCGTAACATCTCCAAAAAAACCAATCAAGGAAGAGCTCGCCCTTCAGAGGTGATCCTTGGATAAGCCCATCCAGAAGAAATCATCATAAAAGAGAATATTTATGGAGCTTCTATTATCCATTAGGATTCTTCTTACATCACAGTTGGAGATAGCAAGAAAGTCTAGTTTGTTATGAAACTATGATTTTTATATGATGTTAGCACCATTAATTAACTAAAAATACAAAAAATATTAAATAGGAGACTTATCAACAGTAGGCTGTGATTGCATGTTGGTTAAGTAGGTGATCCTTGTTGGTGGTATGTCATCATGTGACAAAGGCTCAAGAGGTACAAGAGGCCTGGTTGGAGGGTCTTATGGAAAGGGTACACGTTGTGTTTGCTTTGGCATGCGACTTTGGATACAATAACTATAGGGGTTTGGTCCAGGTCCTTTATCCAGACCTTGATCTCTGTCAGTTGCACCTGTGTGAATAATCCAAATCCATACAACTTCTTTGAGGAATTTGTCATCCCTCACTATGCAACTCATAAAGCATCATCCTCGATGATAGTGTACTTAGGGGTTCAGATATTAGATGTATGTTCTAGAAGCCAGATTGGCTGACTCTTGTAATACTTTCTTGGGTCATATATTGTAAATTGGATTTTTATATTAATAAATTGAGTTATTTTATTCATATCTGAGTTCAAAGTGTCTATAAATAATTCATTGAATTAATGGATATAATGCTACATATTTTCAAAAGTTAAGAATTAGAGATATATATCATTAATAATTAATCATTAATTACTCCTAATCATTGGATCATCATAGGGATAGTGTTTGATAAGGAAAGATTGGTTCACAATCGTTTCCTTAGGATAGATGGATCTTGAATTATGCTATGGAGACACTGGAGCAAGAGTGTAGGTGCTTATTAAGAATAAGGATACTGAGCTTGACCAAATACGAGTACTCACTAGGATGTCTACCTTCTCGTTAACGTCATACTCGATGCTGTGGTAGTGTAAATGGTTCTATGACATGAGATTCCTTGGCTATTCATAATGAAGGTGCTGTAATTACTGTAT
The DNA here is from genome assembly GCA_021397845.1 of Areca catechu. Taxonomy (NCBI): domain Eukaryota; kingdom Viridiplantae; phylum Streptophyta; class Magnoliopsida; order Arecales; family Arecaceae; genus Areca; species Areca catechu. Next base: position 126,779,582 of record CM038052.1, on the reverse strand, counting down.
GATAAGTCTATTAATTATCCCAATTTAACCATTAAAATAAGTATTAATTAATTGATATTTATTAAAAATAAATTTTTTTATTAGAGTTTTGTAGAAAAAGAGTTCATGAACAAAAAGAACCCAATTTTTTAAGTCCAACGGCATAAACAGCATGCAAATCGGAGTTCGAACAAGCCCAAAATTTATTTTAAAATTTATTAAAGAAAATACATAGATATTAAAGCATCGGTCCAGCATGGATCGACTGCTTGGTCTATGGATGCCCTTCTGGTCCAAGGGTAGCCATTGCTATCGATCCATGTCCATATTCATGGACCATCTTCACCATTTTGAGTTGCCGAATGCTGGAGATGCCACCCGTTCGTTGCCCGTGGCTGAAGGAATCACCGAGAGATGGTTTCCAGCCGAGGAAAGCATCCAATCATAGATCTTCATGGGTTTTTGGAACGGCCACCACCGGACATGCTGTCATCTTCTCTATTCCAATCCACCGACAGTCAAAGCACCAAGTCATTGCCCCAGCCGCACCGATGCCGATGACCACCGCCCCTCTCATCCCAAGACATGCTACCCTCGGCATCTATAGCCCCGCTCTTGTTCACCATTTCTCCACCAACCCATCGCCAGCAATCACTCTACCCATCATGGCCGCCCGATCTGCCATCACCATTCTTGCCACCATTGTTCATGCTGTTGCCAGTCTTCTTCATCCCAATAAGCCGGCATCCTCTCTGCTGCTGCTCCCTGGATGAGTTCCCCTCTATCCATGGCTGTCATCCACCATCCCCTCGAGCTGTTGTCTCCTCTACTCGGCATGGCTGCTTTTATTTTTCCATGGCATCCTATTGATCCTGGCCATCCAACATATCGATCCAATGGCTGATAAAGATCTCAGCTTGAGACAAAATGTTGAACCATGATCTATGTGATTTAGGCGATGAAATAGTCCAAAGACACCAGAAATCAACCATCCCATGGCTCATATCAACCTTACTTGACCTAGAGCCTTCTCCAAACTCTATTAAAGGACCCCTAGGTTATAGAAGAAATCACCTTGAAGAGAGGAGTTGGCACAGAATAGGAGGTCCAACTTTGGATTGCAGGTTGGCCTCTAAGAGTGAGGTTTCGTAGAGGAGAAGCTATCCTCTATGCCATATTTTTGCCTACACCAATTCCAGATCAAGATCAATGGAGGAAGAAGCAAAGAAAGCCGGTTCGCTCCGAGGAGTATGAAGGAAGAAGAGAGTTCTCGACCATCTTCCTGATGAGGCTGCGCCGATCTACTTCTAATTTTTGTTACTATTTTTCTTAGTTTTTTAGTTGTTACTTTCAATTCCTTGTAGTTAAATTTTTTTATATAATTTAAATTTCTATTCTTTATTCTTCTTGTAAGTAGATGCGAAGATCGACTTCCAGGTCGAACGTACCAAGTTTTATTTCTTTGTTGCACTTTGAACATCTTTCTTTTCGACTTCAAATCATTCTTTCCTTTTTTCTATAAAAATCAAAGATTTCAATTTCTTTTATGCACTGCCTTCTTCATAGATTCGACCTGACTTACCCTTCTATGTATTCTTAATTTAAAAGTTGGTTAATTAAACTTATAGCCATGGTGTTTTAATAACTACATCAAGGCCTATCAGTTTTTGGCACCATTGCCAGGAAAGGCATGAATGCTAATATTTTTGATCTCTTTGATTTCTTATAAATTTAGTGTACTAAATTTTTTCTTATTTTTTTGTGCAGATAAAAAAAATCAAAAAAAAAAGAGGAAAAGAAAACTTCTACGATTTTGGTGAGATTAATCATAATCCTAGAATTAATTTCATTTTTTTAATTACTCCTAATTAGCTTTTATCCTTTTCATATTAACCAAAAAAAAATTTCTTTCTTCTTATGATTAGTCTTTTTGTCAAATTCCTAATTTTTTTTTTCCTTTTAGATTTATTTCCTTATCTATTATTGCTTCCTTCCTTTTTGAACAAGCATAAAAGAAAGAAAAAAGGTTTTCTTTTTATTATTATTTTTTTAAATTTCACTTTTAGTGTCTTCCTTTTTAACCAAAATTAAAATCTACTCTTATTTCTCTTGCTTAAATTAGTATAACATAAAAAGAAAAAAAAACTTAGTTGCTTTTAATTAGTTTCCTTCTTTTTAAACTAATCCAAAAAAAATAAAAAAAAAAACTTTCTGATAAACTCCTTCCTTTTCAAGTGAACCTAAAAAAAGAAAGAAATCATTGACCTTTGAAACAATTACCTTAAATATTAGATTTGATTTTCTGTTTTAATTTAGGATATCTACTTGCTTTATTTGCTTACCCTAATTTTAGTCCTTTCTCTCATACTTAATTAACCAAGATTAAAACCTACCTTTTATTTCTCTTTCTTGAATTACCATAACATAAAATTAAACAAAAAAAACTGCATAACACTTAACTAAAATAGAGTAACTAAATAAAATCTAAAAGATTATTACTTGTTTGGGATATCTCTTTGTTTTTGCATTGCATATTCCATAATACATCTTAAGGGCAATAACCTATTAATAAGATAAGGTAGGGATTTGATCACCCTTCCTTAGCCCACAAATCATCACCCCACATTTAGCATACCTAAGCCTGCTAATTAAAATTAACTAGATGTCAGCCCTTAAAGAACTCAAGCTCAATAGGACAAGGTACTCGAAAGAGTTGGATCAGATTAAGATTGGTTGATTAACTAGTATCTAGAAAGGGGTTCAAGAATGATGTAGCCCTAATGAAAGGTGATTTTTTATTGGTTCCTTTTACTGACCTGGCCAATCTAAATGGTGTCTAAGGAAAGCAACGAGGGGACCCCACCGATCTTATCCTTATTTGGCTAATTGATTAGTCAGTTTCTGACTTGGAGGGCTCCAAGGTTGTCTTGGCAGTTAGGAGCTATCAAGATTTAGGATAATCCTAGGATAGAGAGTCCATGTATGCTAACTTGTTTGTAAATCACATCAACTCTAACTAATTCTTTTCTCTCTCTTTCTTAGATCTAGGACTCCTTAGGCCCTCTTCTTTAGAACTCTTCTCTTTCTTCATCTCACCACTCTTCTTATAATAATAATAATAATAATAGTAATAATAATAATAAATATATATATATAAGGATTTTCTTTAGTTTAAAACTTTGATTGCATATCTGAATGATCAGAATAATCCAATAAACTAAATTAGTGCCAGGAGCATGAACCCTTATAGTAGAGTACTTTTTCTCCTAGCACACCAAATTTACTCAAGCCCTACTCACTTTGAGAGTGAGTGCCCAACCGAGTACCAATCTCTTGAGTTTAGGTATGACCAAGTCTATCAAGATCAAACCCAAACGACCTACAACTCAACAGATAACCTATACCTTAATGCCTATAATTTAGGTTGGGAGGCTTAACCAGATTTTTCAGGGCAACCACATAAAGTGGTTACCCCTGCAACCCAAGGATCCATGTTCATAGAGAGATTAGACTATGATCATCCCTATCCCCATTATCAACCTTCTCCAACTAATTATAGCCCATTATTTAAAGAGAAGGTTCAGTAAGCACTATACCCACCTCCACTATAGACCAACCTAGATGTCGATAGGTTTGATCAATTTTAACAAATGATTATAACCCAACATCAATCTATCGATAAGCTAATGGATCAAACTGATCAACGATTAATCGAGCTTAATAGAGAACAGGGAGGTAAACTACTTGTCAACTTGAGAGTTACCTAGAGGGACTATATCTAGCTCAAAACCTTAATGAACCTCTATCTTTTCCTGAATAATCAGTTTTGACTCCTGAAAATGAATTGGTCTTAGAACAGCTTTGCACAACCATAAAACCCAATATAGACAATTTGGCTAAGGCAAAAAATATACAGAGAAAATAAACTTATGGGATGAACTAATTTCATCATTACCCCACTCATCTATGACTCCATTCCTTAGTATCCTAGAATCATCCATACCTTTTAATGGGATAGGAGAACAAATAGAATGATGGAATTAGTAAAAACCTCCCAAGAATCACAAACACATAACTCAACAGAGGAGGCCACCTCCATAATTCTTTCCCAGGATTTGTTAGATCTTTGCCCAGCTCAACTTAGGATAAATGATTTTAATATAGATGGGTATACCTTACAAGTAAATAACCCAATACAAATACCCTACTTTGAAACCACCCCACTTTTGATTAATGAACAATAAGAGCCATCACCTAGCCCACCAATAGCCTCCTTGTTAGAATCACCACCTGATTTGGAACTGAAACCACTTCCTGATGTACCCATTGAAACTTTCAGTGAACCTTACCCAAGAAGCCCAACTTAGTGATATTCGAAAAGCACATAAAGAAGTTATAAGGTGGATATTATTAAAATGAGGGATCAAGATGTTAAAAATTTATAATTGATTTCTCCATATTTAGTACCATTTTGAGAACTACCTCCAAAACCTTTCTATGATATTAAAACAATATATGGAGACAAGTCTAATATTAGTCTAGAAAAGGTGCCTAAATTTAAAATGGGAAGGGACAATGACCAAACACATCATGCCCGAGAAGAGGAGTAGGCTAGACCAACCCATAATTGAAGTAATTTTTAAACTACCACCTTCAATCTCGGCCTAACAAGCATAATCGCTTCCTAATTATTATGTAAACTATAATAATCATTTTAAATCCTGGGATAACATGCTTGCCCAGTGTACTTTATTGATTCGAGCTAATCATCATAGAGTACTATATGAATGATTCTCTACCATGATGACAAGGCCTCTTGATTGGTCTTGTTATTTTGATGTTATAAGGGACACACTAAAGTTAATTATCTATTAGACTCCCTCATAATATATGGCTGAAGATGTTAAACAAGCACTTCTTGGAATGCACCCAATCTTTATTTTTATATCCTTAAAAATAAATAAAAATAATTAATACAAAAAAAAATCTAATCTAAGTTGATTAGTGCAGCCTTTATCTTGTTGATAGCTCCTCTTCTCAGGTAATCTCTATCCCTATATATTTTTTTTGTCCTTATGGTTTAAATTTATTTTTTGAACTAGTTTATACCATTAGGGACATGGTATTTAAGTTGAGAATAGGAAAAGTTTTTAAAACCTTTTAAAAAATACTTTAAAACTTTTTTAAAAAATGAAAACTATTTTGAAAAGCTCTTAAATTTTTTTTTGAAAAAAATTTATGGAGAATCTTTTAATCATGTGCCTTGAAATTCTTAAGCTAAATAGACTAGGAAGAGGATAGTAAAGTTAGAAAGCCTTCACTAATGACTGTAACGAGTCAAGAGGTAGACTAGCTAGTTAGACTTTTAGGCTTACTTAGGTCATCCAAAGGCTATTAGCACTTCCATCGCACATGCACACTGACAAGATAAAGTAAGTATTTGTTGTAAGGTTAATTAAAGATTCAATTATTACTGAAAAATTGGTAATTGATATACACCCCCTATCTCCCCTATTTAACTTGAATTTGAGAAAAGAGCTACCTCCCTGAAAAAAAGAGAAGAAAAAAAGAAAAAAGAAAAAAAAAGAGGGGCAAGTTCTAAACATTGGTTTTCCACCGAGTAACTAGGCACCTTCATCTAAGTAAGCATTGTTGTTCACAACAAAAAGTAGGCATTATGAAGACATTGCCAACAAGAAAAAAGAGAGAGAAAAATTCAGGTGATGTGAAAGCTATCTCAGTCATGTGCTTAAGTTGGGGCATATAGAAAATTGGCCAAAGTAGGTGATAAACAAAGATATAATTATCCTTTACAATTTAGTATTGAAATACTAAGTTAGACATCACAAACATAAGTGTTGTAGACCTTTGGATGAATTCTAAGAAGTTTCTAATAGTTTTGACTACAAACTTTACTTTGAAAACTCAATACCTAGTTAGTGATGCTAGCTAATTTCTTTTGACTTTCAGCCTAGATTTAAAAGAGAATCTTAGTGAAACATGGTTATAAAATTAATACTTATATCTTAATTGCATTGCTAAGAGATTAGTAATGACTAAGTGGGGATGTGATAAGTTGATTAATTATCCTAATTTAACTATTAAAATAATATTAATTAATTAATATTTATTAAGAAATATATTTTTATTAGAGTTTATAGAAAAAGAGTTCATGAATGAAAAAAGCTCGATTTTTGGAGTCCAATAGCATAAACGGCATGCAAATCAAAATTCAAACGAGTCCAAAATCTAATTTTAAAATTTATTAAAGAAAATACATAGATAATAAAGCAGCCGATCCACCATGGACCGGTTGCTTGGTCTATGGCTGCCCTTTTGGTCCATGGGTAGCCATTGCTACCCATCCACGGACCTTGTCCGTGGACCATCTATTGGGAAATGTATCCTAAAGCCAATCGTCTAGGCTGTAGACAGTTATGCAACTCATGTATATGTATATGAATTATTGAATTGAATAAAAAGTTTATTCTGGTTGTTCATCACATGTCATCTTCCTGATTGAACTATTGTGTGATGATATTCTTCGAGCTACCTAGTGGGGGCACCAGGATCAGACATAGATTACTGGGCCCAATCTGGTTTACTTAGCCATGGGTCACATTTTGTAAGCAAATAAGATTGAGTCCTGTAATAAGTTGAGACTAATGATTTGTCTCAATCCTAATCAGTCATTGAGTCCTGTACTTGAGTATTAGTGTAGTGAGAGTCCAATTTTTGTACAAGAGAGATGGTTACCCTATTTTGGAGTTCCACCAGGCCTCACCCAAGAGCTAGAGGCATTTATATCAGCTTTTGGGATCTTGTTTGACATCCTAGGGCCCTAGATACCCTCCAGATGCCTTGATTCCCCCCAGATGCCATTCCAGATGCCAGATATCTTTCATATGCCATGGAATATCCTCAACCCAAGGTGCCCCTTGATTCCAGGAAGATACCAACATCTTAGTCCAAGAAATTCAAGCCCAGGACCAAGGCCCAAGCCTTTAAGAACAAGATTCCAGTATGATACCCAGAATATACCGCCCAGGTGCCCCAGCTTCCAGGAGGCCCAAAGTCCATGCGCCCTCCACTCTTAGCCAGTCCCTTGCTACCCCTTGAAGCCCAACATGCATAGATAGGCGTCCTCCATGAGTTGACCAATTCCAAGCATGTGGAATAGTTCAAATAAAAGAAGGAAAGCTAGTTTTTATTTCATTCAACCTTGTAATCCTTGTTCTAGGTTTATTTTGTAATCTTTCTCCCACTTAAATTGTATAAACCTATCCTAACTAGGAGAGGGCTGAAGTCCTAATAAGGAGAGGACATGGGAACTCTATAAATACTCACCCCTCCTCCTCTTGTATTCACTAATCTTTTCATGAAATCAAATGCTGTTGAATTGTTTCCAGAGTTCTGGTGTTCTTTATTTTTCTTGGGTTTGTTTCTCTACCTGGCCGATCCTTGTTCCTTGGTATTCTCCATGCCCAAGCAGCCATTTAAGCTTCCAAACATCAGCCATGTCTAAGAAGAAGAGCCTTGAAGATATCCCGATCGAAAGCTGCTTCTTCTTCCCAATTGCCAGCCCTAACCCTACTTTTTTTGTTTTCTTTCTCCCATATTTTGTTTCTTTCATTGCTTACCTATTTTGTGCCTAACCTTGATGATTGCAGGATCCTCGAGGTGTTTTCCCTCCCTAGAGAAGGCTTTCTTTGCCTTTAGGACTGCCCAGATCAGCCTTCTACTTCAACAGAACTAAAGCTTCATCATCCAGGCTCCAATCTGAGTGTTGAGTGATCTCTTCAATGGCTAGTTCTTCAATCTCTGACTGGTACAAACTTCTCTACTCTTAATTTCTATTTTGATTGAAGGTTAGCTATCCTAAGACAGGAATTTCTCAATTCTTGGGTCCTGACTTTTATTATTTTGCATGAGCATGCCTGCAATTACGGTTATTCTTTGCATTACTATTCATCCTGCTAGTCTTTGCTTGATTTTAAGAATCTAGCCTCCAAATTATAATTAAAAAAATTATAAAAAAATTAGTTTAATATTTTTCTTAAATATTTAGTAATCTTAGAGTCATCTCACATTAGTTTGGTATCAGAGCGAGTTTAGGATAGCTTGCATCTACATTAGAATCACAAAACCCTAATTCCTGAATTTTTTGCATCATGTCCACTGCATTAGGTGTCTAGGTTTCATCTGATTTTGACCATCCAAGAATTTTATTTTCTTTTGAAATTTGAATGATGTGTCATATATTTTATCCTAATTTTAATTATTTTATGAAAAATTAAAAGTCCTAAAATTTGGCATATTAGAAACCCTAAATAAAATCTTGATAATTTTGCATTAGTCTAAAATCCCTAGGATTTGCATAATCATCTGATTTTTGTTTTTTCATCAAATTTGGTAGAGGTCATCAGCACCATCTTTCCTCTGTTCTGTAAGTTTTTTTATTTTTTTCTGCATCAGATCCTTGTCATGCACTGTATCAATCAGAACCCTAATTTTTAGAATTCTGTGAACTCTATATACTTGACTCAACCTAACTTAATCAACTTCCACACACCCCAATCCCAAGCCCAATTTGTTTTCTAGCCTAATCAACCTAAACCTAATTTGCCACCTCATAAAATACACATAAAATATTTTATTTTTTTGATTGTTATTAGTTTCATTAGGGCTCATTGAATGTGCATCATTTGATTAACCTAATCTTAAGGGTAATTTACTATCTCAGATCAGGGCAGGATTTCATCACCTGTCCTAGGCCCAAAACCACCCTCATCATACTAATCCAAGCCTATTTAAAATTAATTAGACCTAATTTACCCTAGTGGGCTTGGTGACACCCAACAAGTTAGGTTCGAATTGTGTGTGCCAACTAGTGCATTTAATCCTGTGGCTATTACTGAAAACTAGTGTCTAAGTCTGGGGGTCTAGAGTCAAACGACCTTAGTGGACTGGTGGTTTATAATTAGGATCCTGTGACAAGAAGGAAGAGCCATTCAGTTATGGCTCTAGGTTTAGGAAGCCCTAGAACTACTAATCCTTGCATGCTTGGCTGCACCATCTCACTTTGAGTGATTGATGATTGCATGACCACTAGACTAGGAACCTAATACCAAAAGTCTAAACCCCAGCCTAGCTCAACCATGGAACCCAATTTTGAGACCTTCATGAAATCCCTTACTAATCAGTTAGCCCAGATGAACACCAATCACAAAACCAGTTTGCCCAACTAAACCAATCCAACATCCAGACCCAAAATCAACTTGCCCAGATTAACCAATCAAATACTCAAATAAATCAAAGACTTGACCAATTGACCCAAACAAACAACCAAGCCACCAATAGGATTGACCAATTTACTCATAGGTTAGATCAGGTATAAACTTGATTAGGTACCATAGAAAGAATCCAATAGTCCAATATCGAACTTGATCCTGAGTCACCCTGTTCCACCTCTCATAACCCTAGGAGAGTCCAAAACCCTAACACTATCCAAGAACCCCAACAAGAACCCAATCCTAGGAGAGTCCAACACCCTGACCCTAGGAACCCATAGTCCCTAGGTATCAGCCTAGTGCCAGCCAAGTCAACCCTAGTCAACCTGAACCCTATAGGATTAGTACCCCTAGAGATGAATCAAGTATTAGTCCAGAACCCTTTAGTCAACTCACCCATGTTACCCTAGACATTAGTCAATTTTTCCTTAGCCAATCCCCTCTTACCACCTCATCGGTTCACCAGAATGACATTGAAGAGGAGATATATAAAGCTGACATGAGCTTAGTAGAAGAGTATGAGGAAGAAGAAGAGGAGTTCCCTATATAAGACCTAGAATTAGTTGACCCAGTAGATACCTAGGTAGAAACCTATCTAGAGTTAATTGACCTTGAACACACCCAAACTGTAGTGGAAGAGCAGTTAAACGATGAGGAACCCAATCCTACTATTAGACTCTTCCCTGAGGAGCCACTTGAAGAAAGCCCAAGTATAGAGTAAATGATGTGGGACTAACTAGAGGCTAGGATGATATGGAATGATGCAAGTGAATTTTCTTTTATGATTTTTAAGTTTTAATGATGTTAAGGATTCCCGAAGATGAGCAAAAGTAGATCTAGGGTTTCTATAATAACAAGAACTTCAAGCAAGCAAATAAGTTCCTAAACAAGGATAAGAAGGGGACCCCGGGATTGAGAAACCCCGTAAAACATAGCTCTTAGATCAATGCCAACTTAGGAGTTTAGGGTTGCAAACCTTGTAAAGCTCTGATGCGCCCGATACCGAGTTCACTCGCTCTCGTGGATGCGGCCTAGAGGATCAAGCCTTCAACCCTGTGGATGCACCGGCTTTCCGTCCGAAGGTCGCGAAGGCAAGGGAGACCGACTCTATGTTCGTGGCACCTGGAGGACCTGCGAGCAATCAAGATCAATGTTAGGGGTCAATAAAAAACAAGAAACAATGAAGGAACAAAAGTTGAAGATGGTGGTGTTGGGGGATCGTCTTGCTAGGAGCCTGGATGGATCATCCAGATGGCCTTCGAACTCGAATGATGGGGGACTAATATGCATGCAATTCTTTTTGAATATTTTATATGTGGGGTTAGGTGATTAATTCCTGAATTACAGATCAAAATTAGTTGTAGAGAATTTTTTATGAATTTTTGAAGCCAAGCATGCAGATTAGAACCTAGAAAAGTACTAAAGAAGGATCGCCGGGACTGAGAAGCCTCGATTAGGGCATGTTCTCCTACAATATAATTACTGGAGGTAGAGGGGGTGTACCTGACAATGTCTGAAGCACCCGGTGAAAATTGCAGTGAAGAGATCTCTTGTTCCTCGATGGATGCGGCATGGAAAATCGAGCCAAAGACCCGCGGATACCCGGCTTTCTGCTCGGTGGTCCGATTGAGGCTTGGCTGGAGTCGTTGGATTCGTAGAAACTCGGGGACCTGCAAATGACCTGTCAGGGGTTAGAAAACTCAAAGGAGATCAAGAAAATAAAGGAAAATAGCAAAGGGAAGAAAGTTTTGGAGGAAGCTGAAAGGATGGTTGGCGGCAGGAAGATGGTTGCAAACACCGGGAAGAAGAACTCTCAAACCCCTTTATGCACACAGCAGGGTAATCACACAAAGCAAAGAGGAACTCAAGGTTTATTTCATATATCAAAATCTCCCTTCATACAAGAGGCTAGGGTCCTTTAAATAGACCCTTAACCTTGGGCTCCAAGTAAGGGCACATAAGTCTTTACATAAGAATCCTTTTCCCTCTCAAACCCTAGCTAGAAAATAAGGAAACATTAGGTAAAAAAATCCCTAAAAATTCTCTTGACTTGGCCAACACTCCAAGGATGCCTAGGGGGGCGTGTTGCGCTTCTAGGAGCAGCAAGAGGCTGGCCCAAAGGGGCTCGGGTGCATGGGTTTGGGCCTTTGGAAGCTGGGGTGGCCTGGTAGCCAGGTAGCTGGAATATTCTCTGGTATCTTGCTTCTTAGGAGCTTGGGCTTGGCGCCTGGGCTTGATTTCTTTGGGTTAGGATACAGATGGACCTCTGGAATCATGGATGCCATTATCTATGAATATACTTTGGCATCTAGAAGGAAATCTGGACATCTGGAGGGCATTTGCAAGGAATCAGGGTTTTCTGAATTTTCCTCTTGGGGTCTTCAAATCTTCAAGCTTGGTTGGACTTGGGCTATACTTCCATGTCTTCAATCTAGTTGGACTTGGTCTTCACTTGTATGATGTGGTCTTGAATCTTCAATATGGTTGAATAGGACTCAAAAAAATAAAATTAGCTTGACATGAGCTGACTAACATATGAGCTGACTAGTACAGAACTGAAACTCAAAAGACTCAAATAATAACTAAAATGGACTCAGATTGGCTAAGCCCTTATTACAGATGGACTCATAAATTATTGATCAATTCATAGAGGGTTGAAAAGCCTTTGTCTTATTCTGGTGCCTCTGGTGTCCCCACCAATTCTCCCGGGGTGGGAGGAACTCGACCCAGTCGAGTGAAGATCAAGCTGGCTCACATATCACTCGAGGAGGTCTAGGTTGAGGTGCTGCAAGTCCTCTCAAGAAATTCACGAATCGTCCAACTCTGGCTGGCCTTGCCATCGGACTAGGAAGCATTGATAGTTACGGCCTTGGGTCGTGATGGCTTGATCATCCAGGATACGCTCGATCCGTTCTCCTCTCTCAGGCCAATTTGTTTGTGGACACTCTGGGTTAGGATCACTCACAATGAAAAGGAACAGGTCCAAAGGCCTCACTAGGTATCGCTGCCGGTTCCCTATACTCAACCAGGTCTGTAATATTGAAGGTAGAACTAATGCCCAAATCCGAATGCAAGTCTAACACCTAGGCATTTGATCCAACCTTCTTCAATACTTTAAAAGGTCTGACTCCACGAGCATGAAGCTTCTTAACGATCCCAGGTGGGAATCGCTCAGGCCTAAGCCTAATCATGACAGAATCCACTACATCAATTCTTTGATCCATCTTCGGGAATTAGCCAGTTTGTTTAAAATTAGTGTGGGTGGTGAACATGCTGGGCACATGCAGACTCCTAACAAATGATTCAAAGGACTCAAACCTATACCTAACAGACTTGACCATGCATTCCTATAGAAGGAAATTTTATTGAACTCTTTGGATCTAAATGTAATAGATTATAGGTTCCCTAGGTTTGATCCTAGCTTGACATGCACATGAAAATTTACAGTGAACTCCTAGCAAATTCCAAAGAGTATGCCAGAAGTAAGATGCAAACCTAACATGCATGATGAATGCATGCAGTATGCTAATCTCAGTTAAATGCAATCTAATAATCCTAGAAATGCTGGAGGTGTCAGGAAAGGGCAGAAAATAGGAAGTGGGTTCAGAATTAGTTTGGTAGGGTAGGGAAATAGGTTCAAGGTTAGTTGGGTAAAGTTCGATATAAGAAGGCATGTTAGGGACTAATCCTAGACTAATGAGGCTAACCTTACGAGGTTGCGGTATATCTATGGGGTTTGCATAATGGAAGGACTGGTTACTAATCTCAGGGAAGAGGTCCTTAATGGGAACTATAGGAGGAGGCTCATCCTGGGGGTACTGATTCAAAGAGATCAGGTCCTTAATAAATTCTTCAGGTTCTTGTATTTTAGGACTAGACTCTATAATTTGGCTCTCCTCTATGGTTTCCTCAGGTAAGGCTCTAACAGCAGTACCTAGGTTCTCTTCCTCTATTTGTTCTTCCATTATAGCTTTAGGTTGGATGTGGTCAAGGTCAACTAGCTCTGGGTTGGTTTCTACCTGGGTATCTACTGGGTCAGCTAATTCTAGTTCTACTAAAGGTGTCTCCTCTTCTCCCTCATACTCATCCACTAGGCTCACATCAGCTTCATATACTTCTGCGTTAATGTAAGCCTTGTGAATCTCAGGAATGGTTGGAGAAGGTCGGCTAGCATGAAATTGGTTAGGTTCTGGTCTCTGATTATGGGTACTACTCCTAGTAGGTTTAGGTTGTATAAGGGGTAGTGGCTCACTACTGGGTCATATTTAGGAATACTAATCCTATGGGATTCAAGTTGACTAGGGAAAGCATGACTAGTACTAGGCTGATACTTAAGGGTTATGGGTTCTCTGGGCTCATAGGACAAGGGTGCAGATCTATGGATCATGGGATTATAGGATCTGGGGTCATAGGATTTTGGGTCAGCTCTATGGTCAGGTTCTAAGGATGGATCATGGTATGGGGTCCTCCTAAGGTTGGGCTCCCTATATGGGTCAGGATATTGGGTTCTCCTAGGGTTGGACTCCCTATATGGGTCAAAATATTGGGTTCTCCTAGGGTTGGATTCCCTATATGGGTCAGAATATTGGGTTCTCCTAGGGTTGGACTCCCTATATAGGTCAGAATATTGGGTGTTGGGTCTACTAGGCTCATAGGGTGTGGTGCATAGGATCTATGATCATGGGATCTAGAGTCATAGGATCTAGGTTCAAAGGTTATGGATTCATAGGTTCTAGGTTCATAGGATTTGGAGTCATAAGATCTATAGATTATGGGTATACTAGGCTTATAGGGAGAGGGTAAATAGGATCTATCTTCCTGGTCTATAAAATCCTGATTGGGTCTTCTAGGACTAACCTTAGGGATTGGGTCATGACGATAGCCTCTTCTATGTTCAACCTCAAGATATGGATCAGGGTTTAGGGTCCTCCTGGGCTCAAGATTGTAGTATGGGTCAGGTTGAGGGGCTCTCATAGGTTTGACCTCTTGGTATGGGTCAGGGTTTGGGGTCCTCCTAGGCTGAGGGTTATAGTATGGGTCAGGATGAGGGGCTCTCCTAGCTTCGACCTCAGGGTATGGATTAGGGTTTGGGGTCCTCCTAGGTTGAGGGGAATCAGGATCTGGCTCAGACTGTGACCCATGGGTTTTTCCTGGGGTCCCTACCCGGACTTCTAACTGATCAAACCTATTGGCAAGATGGTCAATTCTATCATTGGTTTGAATACCAGACTGAGTTAACTGGGTCATCTGGATAGTCATCTGGGTAGCCATCTGGGCTATTTGATCAGCTAGGGCTTTCATTTGGGCTTGCAGATTTTTCATGGGTTCAGACATTTGTGAAGGAGGTGGATGATATGAAACTCCTGATCTAGTGCTCATGCAAGACTCGATCAGACCAACTACAGCTGACTAGACCTAGAGTCCAAACTAAGGGCTCAATCAGGGTGGCAAACTAGCCTATAGTAACCCTGTACTCAGCTAAGCAGGTGTAAGGGGAGTGTTAGGTCCCTGATTGCCAATCCTAGACACCAATCAGAGATTGACCAGGTAGGCGGACCAGCACACAAGCCCTTCGGGATTGAATCCCTAAACCACCAGTCTAGACACCAAGCACAAGGCACACACAGGTTAGCTTGACACAGTGATCTAACACTTAGCCCGGACCCGACCAATTGGTGTCCCTAGCCCACTAGGGCAAATTAAGTCTAGTTAATTTTAGGTTTAGGCTTGGGACCGAATGCAAGGGATGTGGTTTTGGGCTAAGGAGAGGTGATCAAATCCTCCCCCCATCTGATATAGCAAGAGTGCCCTTAAAAGTAAATTATGCAATGATGGCAAGCAGATGAGGATGCAAATTAGGGTTTAGATGTTTTTGGTATTTTTGGAGAATATGTAATTTTTTTTTTGTTTTTGATATTTTTTTAAATAGAAGAAAACTTGAAAATCATTGCCTAATACGATGGAAATATACTAAAATTAAAAGATAAGCAAAGATGCTAAACAAAACCCTAAAACTTCCAAACTTGTCTTGCTGAAAAAATAGAGCCAAAAATGTGCAGGCTGTATTTTGGCTTGCAGAAAATTCACAGGCCATAATAAAATTGGAAAAAATTCTTAAAATTACTGTTAATTATGATCAATCCATAAAAATAACCTTCATAATTTTTAGAGTTTTTATCAGGGAGAAATAATTAAAATAACAGAGCATATACAGACTAAAAAATTACAGAAAACAAGCCCTAATCTAAGCTCTGATACCAAATGATGGGGGACTAATATGCATGCAATTCCTTTTGTATGTTTTATATGTGGGGTTAGGTGATTAATTTCTAAATTTTAGATCAAAATTAGTTGTAGAGAATTTTTTATAAATTTTTGAAGCCAAGCATGCAGATTAGAACCTAGAAAAGTACTAAAGAAGGATCGCCGGGGCTGAGAAGCCTCGGTTAGGGCATGTTCTCCTACAATATAATTACTGGAGGTAAGGGGGATGTACTTGAAAATGTCTGAATCACCCGGTGAAGATCACAGTGAAGGGATCTCTCGTTTCTCGATGGATGCGGCATGGAAACAAGCCAAGGACCCGCGGATACCCGTCTTTCTGCTCGGTGGTCCGATTGAGGCTTGGCTGGAGTCGTTGGATTCATAGAAACTCGAGGACCTGCAAACAACCTGTCAGGGGTTAGAAAACTCAAAGGAGATCAAGAAAATAAAGGAAAATAACAAAGGAAAGAAAGTTTTGGAGGGAGCTGGAAGGATGGTTGGCGGCAGGAAGATGGTTGCAAACACCGGGAAGAAGAACTCTCAAACCCCTTTATGCACACAGCAGGGTAATCACACAAAGCAAAGAGGAATTCAAGGTTTATTTCATATATCAAAATCTCCCTTCATACAAAAGGCTAGGGTCCTTTAAATAGACCCTTAACCTTGGGCTCGAAGTAAGGGCACATAAGTCTTTACATAAGAATCCTTTACCCTCTCAAACCCTAGCTAGAAAATAAGGAAACAATAGGTAGAAAAATCCCTAAAAATTTTCTTGACTTGGCCAACACTCCAAGGATGCCTAGGGGGGGTGTTGGGCTTCTAGGAGCAGCAAGAGGCTGGCCCAAAGGGGCTCGGGTGCATGGGTTTGGGCCTCTGGAAGCTGGGGTGGCCTGGTAGCCAGGTAGCTGGAATATTCTCTGGTATCTTGCTTCTTAGGGGCTTGGGCTTGGCGCCTAGGCTTGATTTCTTTGGGATATGATGCAGATGGACCTCTGGAATCATGGATGCCCTTATCTATGAATATACTTTGGCATCTGGAAGGGAATCTGGACATCTGGAGGGCATTTGCAAGGAATCAGGGTTTTCTGAATTTTCCTCTTGGGGTCTTCAAATCTTCAAGCTGGGTTGGACTTGGGCTATACTTCCATGTTTTCAATCTAGTTGGACTTGGTCTTCACTTGTATGATGTGGTCTTGAGTCTTCAATATGGTTGAATAGGACTCAAAAAAAAAAATTAGCTCGACATGAGCTGACTAACACATTAGTTGACTAGTACAGAACTGAAACTCAAAAGACTCAAATAACAACTAAAATGGACTCAGATTGGCTAAGCCCTTATTATAGATGGACTCATAAATTATTGATCAATTCGTAGAGGGTTGAAAAGCCTCTGTCTTATTCTGGTGCCTCCGGTGTCCCCACCATCGAAGATGGAGGATGGCTTGTGTGGAAGAGATGGTAGCTTAGGGCCTCACACCCTCGATGCTCGAAGGTGAAGGCGCTCCCTCACGGAGATCAACGTTCTTAAGGAACGAAGGCAAACTAGAAGAATATCACTCAAACTTTTTTTCTATTCATTTAAAATTCATCCATACAAGGGAGGGGTAAGGCCCTTTATATAGGCACCTTAAAATCCATTCAAATTCAAATGAAAAAAATACAAATCTTCATGAAGAGAGTGCCCAAATTTAGATTTCTTCTTCTCTTGGTCGACCAAGGTTTTGTGGCTTGATTTGGGGCTTGAATTATGGGAGTTGTCTCCTTGATTTTTGGGTCAATGCATTTCTTCCATAGCTAACCAAGCTCTTTGGGAAGTAAGCTTGATATGGGACTTGAAACAAGGATCATGTCTCCATACCCATTGACCTTCCTTGGTTTCCCATAGCTTTTTTGGAAAGAGGCTTGATAGGTGGAGGGAAGGGAGGAAAGAATCAAAGAATGGCGCCCACAAATTCAACATTTCCTTCTTGCCTTGGCCGTCCACTTGTCATGGTGATGTGGCACCACATGGGATGGATGAGGTGGTGCTCAAGGGCTGAAGTGGCATCTTTCAAAGATCGGGAGATGGTTTGACCTTTTAATAAATGGACTAGACTCAATGACCACTCCAAGCTTGGGCCCAATCTTCAAGTAGACTTGGACTAGAACAAACTTAGCTAAATATAGAACCCACTAACCCAACTTGACCAAATGGATCAAGGTATAGGACTAAAACAAAAATACATGACTTAAATTAAAAATTGCTTAGGCTTGAAGCCATTTTACAGAACCCAATCAATTGAAAACCCTAATCCGAGATCCATAGAGGGTTGAGGAGCCTTTATCTGATCTTGGTGCCCGCACCAATTCTCCCGTGGTGGGAGGAACTCAACCATGTTGAGTAAGGGTTGATTTGGCTTTGGTACTCCTCCAGAAGGTTGGGGTCGAGGCACTGTAAGTCCTCCCGGGTAATCCATGAATCATAGGACTCCAGTCGGCCTTGCCATCGGACCAAGTAACGTTGATAGCCTTTGCCCCGGGTGGTGATTGCTTGATCATCCAGGACATGTTTGATTTGCTCTCCTCTCTCAGGTAAAATTGGTGGTGGACACTTTGGTTCAGGTTCGCTCTCAAATGAAAGGTCAGGTCCAAATGGCTCACTGGGTATGTTTGCTGGTTCCCTATACTCGACTATGTTTGAGATATTGAAAGTAGAGCTAATGCCATAATTCGGGGGTAGCTCAAGCACATAGTCATCAGGGCCAACTCTCCTTATCACTCTAAATGGGTCAGCTCCACAAGCATGAAGTTTCTTAATGGTTTCTAGTGGAAACCATTCAGGTCTAGGCCTAATCATTACAGAATCCCTTATTTCAAATTCTTTGGCTCTCTTTTGAGAATCAGCCAAATTATTTAAAATTAGTGCTTAATGCATAACTCTAACATGATGCAAAATGCAGACTCAACTATGCATTCCTATTGAGAAAAATTTTATTGGACTCTCTAGGGCCTAAACCTAATAGATTATTGACTCTCTAGGTTTGACCCTAGTCTGGTATGCACATGAGAATTTACCATGGGTTCCTAGAAAATGCCATATGGTCTCCCAAAAGCAGGTCGCAAATGGGATGGGCTCTAAGGGTTCATGTAACCTGGTGATCTTAATAAAATGTAACCTAATGGCTTTAGAAACATGTGTAAACTCAAGAAAGGGTAGGAAATAGGAATCAGAGTCTTGGGGCAATCTATGGGAAACATGGGATAGACCTTGGTCATTCAAGATGACCTTAATATTTGAATATTGATCTATGGGTGTCATAAGGTCAAATTGATGGATGGAGAATTTGGTCATTGTAAGTGCAATTTTTCATGAAAGGAAGACTTGGTCAGTTCCAAAAAAGGTTATCAACCAGGGTTAGAGGAATAAACTCTTTACAAAGGAGCTGAATGAGGTCTTGGGTTGAGGCTAAAGGAGTAGGCTTTTCCTGAAGGCATTGACTTATAAGAACCAACTAATTTCCTGTTGTTCTAATGTTTCAGGACTAGGCTCAACACTCTTATCTTCTACAAGGATTTCCTCAGGTAAGCTACTAGAGTTGTCCATCTCGAAGTCTTCTCCTTCATATTCGTCTACCAAACTCATGTCAGCCTCACATACTTCTATCATGGTTTCTAATTCTTCCTCCTTTAATTGTTCTTTCAATATGGCTTCATTCTGGTCAACTAATTTTGGATCGGCCATACCTAATTCTTTTTCAATGTCATCCTTCTGGGTTGGAGGTGATACAGACATGGGTTGATCAACAAAAGTCTGGTTCACACTAGGTGTCGGACCAATGGGGATATGATTCAAGCTGGCAGAGGTCGGATTTAGGTCCAAAGTACTTGATCTAGCATGCCTCAAGGACCTCTCATAGTTTTGGGCTACTCGATGGCTTGCTCCAAACTGTAGATATTATGTCTAAACAATTCTCTCCGGATATCTTCCCTCAAACCCTCTTCAAATTGGATTAGGATATCATATGGATCCATATTCACAATATAGCATATTAGATGCTAGAATCTATCAATATAATTACTGATTGATCCATTACCTTGGGTCAACCTCTCAAAGTGGTCTAGGGGATTTTGTTGGTAGGAGCAGGGATATACCTTTCATGAAGCTTGCTCTTCATTCCTTTCTAGTTCCTAATGGGTTCGTGTCTCTCATACACCCTCCTTCCCTGAACATTGTTCCAATAAGACTTGACTGGACCCCATAGATGCACTCAGGCAAACCTAACCTTTCCATCCTCAGGCATTTCATTCTACTTAAAATAATCATCCATATCTTCCTCCTAGGCAATGTAAACTCGAGGATCAAGACTGCCTTGAAATGAAGGAGCTTCAGTCCTAATGTTCCTAATGGGTCTTTCCTCTGATTCAACCAAGTACGGGTAGGGCTCTAGGGCTATGCTCAGGGGCAAGATCATGATAATAGGCTCTTGGATATAGGGAATTGGGCCTAGACGATTTGAATTTAGCATGGTCCTTGCGGGCTTCTGGTTGTGCCTCCGTGTGGGCCATCTTTTGGCTCAATTGGACGAGTTGTTCGTTGATGGCCCACAAGTAGGCTTTAAAGTTTGACCCCATGATTACACTGGACAGGATAAGGGCTGATGGACTCCTAATCTAGACTAGACATGCAACACACAATGCAAGGTACTATAGTTTGCTATACTTATGAGTCTGAACAGAATGGGTTAACTTAGATGAACACAGCCTAACAACTAGCCCTTTCACCGGCCAGGTAAGAGGTGGGAGTGTGGGAGGCCCCCTTTGCTTTGGCAAGGACCCAATTAAGGAACCACAACACCGCTTAGGTTGTTTGATGCTAAACCTCTTGCCTTAGACACCAGCTTCCCGGTATTAATTGATGGGTTGCATGCACTAGCTTTTCAAAGTGGTTAAACCCGACTCATGGATGTCCCTAATCTATTAGGTTGACACTAGATTTTTGATTAGGTTTGAGTTCGAAATGCACGGGTGGTTGTTTTTGGGTTAAGGAAAGGTAATGACTTCCTTCCCTTATCTTATGATATTGACGTACTTAAGTCAATTATGAAAATGATGGCATACAAATGATCAAATGAAATGTATTTAATTTTTTTATGTTTTAAATTTTTGATGTATGATAGTAGAAAATAAGATGCTAGAAATAACAAAACATGAACCTAAATGCAAAATTATACTATATGAAAAATGAAAGTATGATGAATTGCACCTGTTGGAATTTCAGAGCAGAATTTTTTCTCAGATGGTAATCGGTTGTGTAGAAAATTCACAAACTGAAATAAAATTTGAAAAAATTCTAAAAAATACTTCTAATTATGCAAGATCTACAAAATTAAAAATCATTAAAATTGAAGGTTTCTACAAATAGAAATAACTAAAACAACAGGCCATGTACTGGGTAGATAGAATGCAAAAATTTAAAGATGATGAATCTAATGATGCAAAAAAAATTTTTCCTTAGTATTTAAAACCAACCTCCTTGTGTCCCCTTCAAGGGTCAATCACATCAGCACCCCTACATGCCATAGAAAATCCCCGTGGAATGGGATGTGAGGGTCTTGCAGCCCTTCTTTTTCCTATGACCGGACGGCCATGGTGAAGCACCCAATCCAAGTACTTAAGATGATGCTAAGCCCTAACCATGCTCTGATACCAAACATGATGCGGGACTAACAAGAGGCTAGGATGAGATGGAATGATGTAAGTGATTTTTCTTTTGTGATTTTTAGGTTTTAATGAGGTTAAGGATTCCGAAGACGAGCAAGAGTAAATCTAGGGTTTCTATAATAACAAGAACTTCAAGCAAGCAAATAAGTCCCTAAATAAGGATAAAATAGGACCCTGAGATTGATAAACCTTGTCGGGCTTAGCTCTTGGATCAATACCAACTTAGGAGTTTAGGGTTGCAAACCTTGTAAAGCTCTGATGCGCCCGATGCCTAGTTCACTCACTCTCGTGGATGCGGCCTGGAGGATCAATCCTTCAACCCTGTGGATGCACCGGCTTTCCGTCTGGAGGTCACGAAGGCAAGAGAGATCGACTCCGTGTCCATGGCACCTGGAGGACCTACGAGCAATCTAGATCAATGTTAGGGGTTAACAAGAAACAAGAAGCAATGAAGGAACAAAAGATGAAGATGGTGGTGTTGGGGGATTTTTTTGCTAGGCGCTCGGATGGATCATCCAGGTGGCCTCCAAACTCGAAGATGGAAGATGGCTTGTGCAGAAGAGATGGTAGCTTAGCGCCTCACACCCCTCGATGCCCGAAGGCGAAGGCCCTCCCTCATGGAGATTGACTTTCTTAAGGAACAAAGGAAAACTAGAAGAATATCACTCAAACTTTTCTTTTTCATTAATTCAAAATTCATCCATACAAGGGAGGGGTAAGGCCCTTTATATAGGCACCTTAAAATCCATTAAATTCAAATGAAAAAAATACAAAGCTTCATGAAGAGGGTGCCCAAATTCAGATTTCTTCTTCTCTTGGCCGACTAAGGTTTTGTGGCTTGATTTGGGGCTTGAATGATGGAAGTTGTCTCCTTGATTTTTGGGTCAATGCATTTCTTCCATAGCTGACCATGCTCTTTGGGAAGTAAGCTTGATATGGGGCTTGAAACAAGGATCATCTCTTCATTACCCATTGACCTTCTTTGGCTGCCCATAGCTCATTTGGAAAGAGGCTTGATAGGTGGAGGGAAAGAAAGGAAAGAATCAAGGAATGGTGCCCATAAATTCAGCATTTCCTTCTTGCCTTGGCTGCCCACTTATCATGGTGATGTGGCACCACATGGGATGGATTAGGTGGTGCTCAAGGGTTGAAGTGGCATCTTTCAAAGATTGGGAGATGGTTTGACCTTTTAATAAATAGACTAGACTCAATGACCACTCCAAGCTTGGGCCCAATCTTCTACTAGACTTGGACTAGAACCAACTTAGCTAAATACAGGACCCACTGACCCAACTTGACCAAATGGATCAAGGTACAGGACTAAAAAAAAAATACACGACTTAAATTAAAAACTGCATAGGCTTGAAGCCTTATTACAGAACCCAATCAATTGAAAACCCTAATTCATGATCCATAGAGGGTTGAGGAGCCTCTGTCTGATCCTAGTGCACACACGAGCCCAGTCCTGAATTTCTTGAACCATAAGACTTTATTAAGGATTTGGATTATCAGTACCCTCAGGAAGAATCCAATCCTATAGTTCCCATTGAAAGATCAATGACCCATTCTTCCATCATGAAAACCCTGTAGGTACCCATCAACCCCATAAGATCAACATTATTGGTATAGGACTTATCCCAGAAACACCTTCTTGTCTCCTAGTCTATCCGATCAATTCCAACCCCTTTTCTTACTTCCTACCTTACTAGACTAACCCTGATCCACCTCATGTTTTCTACCTTTTCTTGGATTTTCTTATGCTTCTTTAACTGATCATCCGCATTTTATAGAGGTAAGTATAATGCATGCATTCATTGAGCATGTCATATTTGCATCTTACTTTTGGAGGATCCTATGGCACTTAGTAGGAGCCCATTGTAAGTTTTCCTATGCATATCAAACCAGGGATAAACCTAAAGAGTCTATAGTCTATTAAGTTTAAGCACCCAAAGAGTCCAATAGGAATGTATAGTTGAGTTTGCATGTCATTAGGTTTTAGTATGAGTCCCCTACATCATCTGTTAGGAGTCTTCATGTGTCCAGCATATTTGCATCTGCATCAGGATCTTAGCCAAAGATTAATCTAAGTAAAGAAATATATAAGAACTTGGCTAATTCCTGAAAGAGAGTTAAGTAATTTTCTATAGAAGATTATGTGATGATTAGGATTAGGCCAGAGTGGTTCCCTCCAAGGACCATAAAGAAATTTCATGCTCACATAGCTGGACCATTCAAAATAATGAAGAGAGTTGGATATGATGCCTGTGTGCTCTAGTGGCCATCCAAATTAGGTATTGGCTCCACTTTCAGCATTCTAGACCTTGTAGAGTATAGGGAGCCAGCAGTGATACCCAGCGAGCACCTTGAACCTATCCCTCCCTTTGAGAAGAAACCACCCCAGAGTGTCCACATATAATTTGGCCTATTGGTGAGGAAAAGATTGAGAGAACCCTAGATGATCAAGCCATCGATACCTGAGATAGAGGCTATCAGATGTATTTGGTATGTTGGAAAGGTCGGCCAAAATCCGAGGACTTGTGGAGCACAGGTGAGGATGTACAGCACCTCAACCTAGACCCTCCTTGAGCAATATGAGAGCAAAATTGACCCTTATTCGACGGGGTCGAGTTTCTCCGGCCCTGGGAGAATTGGTGGGGGCACCAGGATCAAACATAGATTACTGGGTCCAATCTGGTTTACCTAGCCATGTATCATATTTTTGTAAGCAAATAAGACTGAGTCCTGTAATAAGTTAAGACCAATTGATTTGTCTCAACCTTAGTCAGTCATTGAGTCTTGTACTTGGATATTAGTGCAGTGAGAGTCCAATTTTTGTATAAGAGAAAAGGTTACCCTATTTTGGAGTTCCACCAGGCCTCACCTAGGATTAAGAGGCATTTACATTAGCTTATGGGATCTTGTTTGACACCCCAGAGCCCTAGATACCCTCCAGATGCTCTCTAGATGCCCTGATTCCTCCCAGATGCCATTCTAGATGCTAGATTCTTTCTAGATGCCATAGAATATCCTCAACCCATGGCACCCCTTGATTCCAGGGAGATACCAGCATCTTAGTCCAAGAAATTCAAGCCCAGGAGCAAGGCCCAAGCCTTTAAGAACCAAGATTCTAGTATGATACCCAGAATATACCAGCCTAGGCACCCCAGCTTCCAGGAGGCCCAAAGCCCATGTGCCCTCCACTCTTGGCCAGCCTCTTGCTGCCCCTGAAGCTCAACATGCCTAGGATAGGCATCCTCCATGAGTTGACAAAGTCCAAGCATATGGAAGAGTTCAAATGAAAGAAGGAAAGCTAGTTTTTTTTCATTCAACCTTGTAATCCTAGTTCTAGGTTTATTTTGTAATCTTTCTCCCACTTAAATTGTATAAACCTATCCTAACAAGGAGAAGGCTGAAGTCCTATTAAGGAGAGGGCATGGGAACTCTATAAATACCCCACCCCTCCTCCTCTTGTAATCACTAATCCTTTCATGAAATCAAATTGTTGTTGAATTGTTTCCAAAGTTTTGGTGTTCTTTGTTTTTCTTGTGTTTGTTTCTCTAGTTGGCTGATTTCTGTTCCTTGGTATTCTCCATGCCCATGTAGCCATTTAAGCTTCCAAACATCAGCCACATCTAAGAAGAAGAGCCATGAAGACAACCCAGATCCAAAGCTGCTTCTTCTTCCCAGCCGCCAGCCCTAACCCTGCTTTCTTTGTTTTTATTTCTCCCATATTTTATTGCTTTCCTTGCTTACCTATTTCGTGCCTAACCTTGATGCTTGCAGGATCCCTGAGGTGTTTTCCCTCTCTAGAGGAGGCTTTCTTTGCCTTTAGGATTGCCCAGATCAGCCTTCTACTTCAAAGGAACTAAAGCTTCATAATCCAGGCTCCAATGTGTGTGTTGAGTGATCTCTTCAATGGCTAGTTCTTCAATCTCTGACTGGTACAAACTTTCCTACTCTTAATTTCTATTTTGATTGAAGGTTAGCTATCCTAAGTCGAGAATTTCTCAATTCTCCAGTCCTGACTTTTATTATTTTGCAAAGCATGCCTGCGATTATGATGATTCTTTGCATTGCTATTCATCCAGCTAGTCTTTGCTTGATTTTGAAAATCTAGCCCACAAATTATAAATAAAAAATTATAAAAAAAATTAGTTTACTATTTCTCCTACATATTTAGCAATCTTAGAGTCACCCGCATCACTATCTTGTTTGCGATGTAAAGAGGATGCATCGTATAGTTTATAAACTGGTTCATGACCAAAGGATATGCTATTTCAAGACGATGGTGTATCAAGAGTAGGTCATTGATATCATATATGTTGGTTGTCCTCTTAACCAAGTAGCATGGAATGCTGGTATGACATCAGGTATTACGTTCGACACCTCACTGAGAGTGACCCTCATGCGAGATTCTCTTTCTATCAAAGAAAAGTTTTGCATTAGATGTGGACATGAATTATTCCTCTGACTTGAGATCACTATGATAACTTGTAAGCAACTCACTGTGCTTAGGTGCCGGACTACCCGAATTTCTAATTCGGTGATGGAAGGTTGTTGGGTATAGTCAAGTACTTGTATAGCGATAGTAGAATCGAGATAGGATTAATCTCTCCAAATGGTTTGGATTGAATGCTTAATATGCCTCAATTGAGAAAGACCTTGGCCAGGGCACTCCTTGTAAGGAGTTACAGGGATTCTGTTGGATTTAGCCCTTGATTTTGATGACTAACAAAATGTTGAGTATATATTTTATACTAATGTTTCAAATGTAGTTGTGAGTTTCAGGATACAGGTACATCAAATTTTTCATTCAATGGTATCAAACTCATTAATTTTGAAGCTAAGTAAATTTTAATATTTTAGATGTCTTCTCACCTTGGAAACCATTAAAATGGATCAATCTAGGTTTTATGAAGAAGATATTAAAGTTTTATTGAAGAACATTTTGAGTTTTGAAGCTTGGCATAGAGTTTTTGAGTAGCACATACCAAGTGTCGACTCATGATACATGAGGTGTCGAGACTTCAAAAGGACTAGCATGCAGAAATCTCTTTGGCATGCCTTGAGTCGACTCACAGAAGTCAAGTGTCGACTTATGAAGAAGTCAAGTGTCGACTCACAAGAACTAAGTGTTGACTCATGGCCTGAGAAAAATGATGATACAGAACTATGCCATTTTGAGATATTTTTGTCAAGTGTCGGCTCAGAAGACTCAAGTATCAACTCACAGAAATCAAGTGTCAACTTAGAGGTCGACTTATAGCCTGAGAACAAAAATGGAATAGAACTCAGTTTTTCCAAGATTTATACCTTGAGTCAACTCATATAGATCCAAGTGTCGACTCATGAGCAAACTCAAGTGTCGACTCACGGATTTTGACAACAATAATGGCTATAATTTTTGAAGGTCAGATTTGAATCCTGCAAGCTCCAAATGGTTAGTTTTGCTTTACCAATAGTTATAAACCATTTTTTGAAAGTTTTTGAAGTATTTAAGTCTCACCAAACTCATTCAAGATGAACTAACATAAAAGAGACAAAATATTCCTTTGAGAGCTTCACTTCAAAAGTCAAAAAGAGTGCAAAAAAGAATATTCCAACAGAAAAAGATTCCAAGCCTTCAAATCAATATTCCAAAAGTGCTCTTTGAAGTGATTCCAAGGAGAAGACAAGTTAAGTAGTCATCAAGAGCATCAAAGCTTCTACTTTCTACTTTATAGAGAGTTTTTCTTGTGCTTTACCCTTGTACTTCTGAATCTGTCTATTGTGACAAGTTTCAAGGGTATTTGAAACTAGGTGTTAGGCCATTCCAAGTAATGAATTCAAATCCAAGACTAGGTTAGCTTGAGTAAAGGTTGTTGGTGAGCCCAAGTGAGAAAACCAACTTTGGGTTTGACTTGTGAGCCCTTGAAAATAAGTTGGCTGTAATCTAGATTGATTATAGTAAAATTTCTATGGGATAGCTTGGGGAGTGGATGTAGGTGCTTGGTGTGCACCAAACTACTATAAACCTTTGTGTTTGTATGTGTTCTTTGCTCTCTTACATTTGCTGTTTATATTCATAACATTGCATCTTATTCATCGTATGCTCATTTGCATTACTTCACAAATACTTTAAAGTGCAGCACATATTTGATTTAAATTTTTAAAGAAACCCAATTCACCCCCCCTCTTTGATTGCTATGCTGGGTAACAAGTGGTATCAGAGCTTGGTACTCAGCTTGTAGGTCTAACGATCTTGAGTCAAAGATCTAATGGCAACCCAAATGGGTGTTGGAATTGTTGAGGGTCAATCCTTAAACCGTCCCCCACTATTTAATGGCACATACTATACATATTGGAAAACTCGCATGCGCATTTACATTCAAGCCATTAATTATAATATTTTGAGGACTATTGTTAAAGGTCTTCATCAGCCTACTACCTTGATTAATGGTATTCCCACTCCCAAATTGGAAGATGATTGGCATGAGAAGGATATTAAGCAAATTGAGTTTAATGCCAAGGCTATGAACTTATTATTTTGTGTATTAGACCCAAGTGAATTCAATAAAATTTTAAATTATCTCTCTGTCAAGGAAATATAGGACATACTTGAAGTTATCCATGAGGGTACACATCAAGTGAAATCTACCAAAGTCAACATGCTTAATCATACCTATGAAATGTTTAGAATGGATCCATTTGAATCTATTAGTGAAATGTACAATAGATTTACTAACATTATGAATGGCATGAGAATCTTAGATAATGTTATTTCTAATGCTGAATTAGTCAATAAAATTCTCAAGTCACTTTTTTCATCATGGGATCCGAAGGTGATAGCCATTGAAGAAGCTAAGGATGTCAACACTCTACCCGAAGGTGATACCAAAATGATTTGCATTGATATTTTTGGATGGAAGCCATAAATACTGCTTGCTATGTTTTAAATCGTGTTTTAATCCAGCCTATTTTAAAGAAAATACCTTATGAGCTTTGAAAAGGTATGAAATCGACCATTAAATATTTTTGTATTTTTGGATGTCGTTGTTTCATTTTAAATAATGGCAAGGATAATCTAAGTAAAATTGATGCCAAGTCAGATAAGGGTATCTTTTTAGGTTACTCTATATCAGCAAGGCATATAGGGTCTTCAACAGAAGAACACTTCTTGTTGAAGAATCCATCCATGTTGTTTTTCATGAGACTGATCAAAAATCTTCTAGAAAAGAAGATATTCTTGATGATGAAATAGATATTCAAAGGACTGAAAAAATGAAGATCAATGAAGGGCCTTCCAATGAGCAAGATGAAAATCAAAATAATGAAGGAAAACAAGTACAAGGATTTGGAGCCTCATCCACACCCAAGACATTACCTAAAGAATGGAGGTATGCTCATGGACACCCCAAAGAACTTATAATTGGTGATCCACCTAAAGGGATAAGTACTCATTCCTCTTTAAGAAATGTTTGTGATTACTTAGCTTTTGTTTCTTAAATATAACCTAAATCTATTGAAGAAGCTAAAAATGATTGTAATTCCATAAATGCTATTCAAGATGAACTAAATCAATTCAAAAAAAATAATGTTTCGACTTTAGTTGAAAGGCCTAGTAATGTTTCAATAGTTGGTACAAAATAGGTTTTCAAAAATAAGCTTGATGAAAATGGAGTAGTTACTAGAAATAAAGCTAGGCTAGGTGCCAAAGGCTACAATCAGGAGGAAGGGATTGATTTTGATGAAACCTTTGCTCTTGTTGCTAGACTTGAGGCAATTAGACTATTATAAGTATTTGCATGTTTTATGGATTTCAAATTATTTCAAATGGATGTCAAAAGTTCTTTTCTAAATGGATTTATTGAAGAAGAAATATATGTAGATCAGCCCCTTGGTTTTGAAAATCATGAATTTCCCAATCATGTTTTTAAACTTCATAAAGCTTTGTATGGTTTGAAACAAGCTCCAAGAGCTTGGTATGATAGATTAAGTAAATTTTTGCTTAAATGATTTTTCAAGAGGAAATATGGACACTACATTATTTTGAAAAAGAAGAATGATGATCTCTTAGTAGTACAAGTTTATGTAGATGACATTATTTTCGATGCTACTAATGAACATCTTTGTCAAGAGTTTGCAAAGTTAATGCAAGAAGAGTTCGAGATAAGCATGATGGGTGTACTTAACTTCTTTCTTGGACTCCAGATCAAGCAAATAAAAAAGGGGATCTTCATTAACCAAGCTAAGTATACAAGAGAATTCTTAAAGAAGTTTGGAATGGAGAGTACCGGACCATTAGGTATGCCTATGAGCTCCTCTTGTAAACTTGACAAAGATGAATCAGGTAAGAATGTTGATCAAAAGTTATATAGAGGTATCATTGGTTCATTGTTATATTTGACTGCAAGTAGGCCAGATATAATGTTCAGTGTATGTATGTGTGCAAGATATCAGTCTGTTCCCAAAGAGTCTCATTTATTGGCTGTTAAATGCATACTTAGATATTTGTCTAGCATTATTGATATTGGACTTTGGTACTATAGAGATTCATCATTTGAATTGATTACATATTCTGATGCTGATTTTGCTTGGTGTGAACTTGATAGAAAAAGTACAAGTGGAACATGTCAATTTCTTGTAGTTAATTTGATTTCATGAAGTGGCAAAAAATAGAATTCAGTTGCTCTATCTACGGCAGAAGTAGAACATATAGCAGCTGGAAGCTGTTGTGCTCAAATCCTATGGATCAAACAATAACTCGAAGATTTTGGTATCAAATTAACTAAGACACCCATAAGATATGATAATACTAGTGCAATTAATTTGACCAAAAATCCTGTTCAACACTCAAGAAGCGAACATATTAAAATAAGACATCACTTCATAAGAGATCATGTGCAAAATTGTAATGTGATGCTTTAATTTATTTGTACTGATAGCTAATCAGCTGATATTTTCACTAAACCCCTTAGCGAAGATAGATTCTGCATGATTAGAAGAGAGTTAGGTATCATTAATCCCTTTGTCTAGAACTCCTTCAAACTTTGTTTTTACGTGATTCCTTGAGCCCAAAATCATCTCTTTTATGTCTTGAAACCATCACTAGAATCCCCTTGATTTTTGAGAATTTTATGAAATTTTTTCTGGATTTTTTTGGGTTTTTGGCCAGGTGTCGATACTTAAGTTTTTGGCCAAGTGTCGACTCACGCAAGTGTTGACATTTGACCAAAATCCAAGTGTCGACTCACAAATGAAAACCTGTGTTTTTAGGGCATCAATAGTTCATTCCGAAGCTAGTTCTCTTTTGGTTTTCTCTTGCCCTAGCGGTCCCCTAGCACCCTCTTGGTCCCTGAACAGTGGTTTTCCATCGTTGTCCCTCAATCTTTTGGGTAATTCCTTCAATTTCTCTCTCATTTTGTCTGATTTCTTATTGTTCTTTGTGATTTTTTTATGGGATTTGGTCGAAACTCTCATGTTTTTTTCTTTCCTTTGGTCCTTTCCCAATCTTTGGCAATTTTTTTCTTGGATTCACTCTTCCTCCCCATCGATTATCCTTCCTTGGTTCCTTTCTCATTCTTGGTCCACTCCTCACCCGATCCCTCCTCTTTTCCCTTTTCTTTCTCTGCTTCACCCATTTCTCCCTTGTTTTTTCCTTTCAGTGTTTGTTGGTGACATGGGATCCCATAAGCAAGTTGTTTCAAGGAAGAAGTTGAGCCAAGGTATTGCCAAGAGGAGATCCAAGGCATGGTATGACCCAGCCAGGGCTCAGCAGAGCAGTGAGCAGGAGAGAGTGCCTCCACCGTAGTCCCCTATTACAGAGAGAGTTTCTAGGAAGATTATTGCAGGTGGATGCCAAATAGATTTGGATTTCTTCGATCGAGAAGGGTTTGGTATTGGTGAGTTGCTTGGAGCAGCTGGTTTGACCTCCTTCTGCACTATGAACGAGAAGTACTATCCCTATTTGATCAAGAAATTTTACGAGAGCCTTGCTTCTGATGGACTGTTATGGAGACTATGGTCAGAGGTGTGCAGATTCCTATGTATTAAAACATATTGAGCAAAGTTTGGAATATTCCTTTGCACGGGATTGCAGCTACATGTGTTAGTGATAGAGAGGCTGCATTTCAATGTGTATTGGAGCGAGATGATATAAGTGGTGTATCTACTGTCACCACGAATCAGTTGTCCATTGAGATGCCCTGCTTCATCACATTATTGTGAGGATCTTGCTCTTAAAAACTGGTCGATTAAATTTTTTTATGAAGCGAGAGCTCATGTTGATGGTCTGTCTCATACGGAGGACTACCATCAAGATCCCAGCACTAATGCTGTGTCAGATGGGAGAGGCGGTGACTCAGCGATGACTCTGCTTGCCCTATGGGATGGGGCTGACTCATCTTTTCCAGTCTTATGATATTCTTTGAAGGAGGAGACATCTGAGGGGATACTGCATACTGATGTATACGGTGAGCGATCCTTGCATCGGATGGGCTATAGGAGGATCGCTGGTGGATGGGTATGCATGGAGTCTGGAGAAGAGCCAGACAATGAGGACAAGATACGAGCAGCCGTGGTAGGACCTTCTGGACTTGCAGAGCACCTTACACCTCCAAGACCTGCTCCAGTTCCAGCTTTAGGGCTTGAGCCAACCACTCCAGCACTAGTTGTTTCTCCAACTGTTGCTTTTCGAGCCACTACAGAGTCTACTATTAAGGAGCAGATCAGGCATCGGATTACTGAAGTTAGAGAGGAGATCATTGGATTGGTTGTCAAGACTACCCAACTATGGATGGAGATATAGAGACTGAGAGCACACACAGATGATCAGCTCTCAGGTATCAAATAGATGATGGAGGCTAGTTTCACTGAGATACAGGATCTACCTAGATCCTTATTGCCTATGGTAGCACCTTCAGGACCTCCACCTCCTCCACAAATAGACGACGATGACCACCATGGTCCTCATGATGATACTGTAGGTGGTGGTATAGTTGAAGATGGAGATGGCACAGGTGGTGGTGACAGAGATGGAGATGGTAGTGATGATGGTGGAGATACATATATACTTAATGATGGTAGTGATGACAGTGATAGAGCTGGAGACTATCAGATTATCAGCAAGGAGATTCAGACACCAAATGTTCATGATCACACTTCAAATACTCCCAGAGATGTTCAGCTTGGCACTGCCTCAACATTTCAGACACCATTAGAGACCTTTCATCCCCTTTCTACTAGGTCTTCTAGGGTTATACCTCGCTCTGGCCCTTCTCTTAGGATTAGAAGCCGAACCCACAAGACCCCTATGCCTTCAGCTATTAGGACTAGGTGCATTGCACCTATCTTCTTTGAGCTTCTGTCTGATGAGTAGTAGCCTCATAGACACTTGTTATGCCTATATTTTCATTATTATGGTTGTAGTCTTTGATTATACTTTTTCTTATCTTATGTTTCAGTTTATATTTGCTTATCTTATGTAAGCACTTTTGTTGTACTGAAACTTTAATATTTGAAACTTAACTATTGTTTCAATGTTTACTCTTCTTTCTGTCAAAATTGAATGCCTTATTATGATAAAATGCATTAATTCAGGGGGAGAATATTCATTTTAATGTTTAATGTTGATAAAAGGGGGAGTAAAATCTATATAAGCATATTCTGAAATTTCTGAAATTTTTCATAATTTACCTAACATAGGGGAAGAAAAAACGAAATTCAACCTTGCTTGGCGCACTCTCCTATGAAACTATGTTGTATGAACTTTGATATACTACATTTAACTTAATTCTAATGAGCTTTAAGTGTATGCTCACTTGAATGTGTAGTACAATACCCATAATTGAATTTAAATGCTTATATACTCAAGGTTTTGTCATCATCAAAAAGGGAGAGATTGTTGGCTTTAGCCCTTGATTTTGATGACTAACAAAATGTTGAGTATATATTTTATACTAATGTTTCAATTGTAGTTGTGAGTTTCAGGATACAGGTACATCAAATTTTCCATTCAAAGGTATCAAACTCACTAATTTTGAAGTTAAGTAAACTTCAGTATTTTAGATGTCTTCTCACCTTGGAAACCCTTAAAATAGATCAATCTAGGCTTTATGAAGAAGATATTGAAGTTTTATTGAAGAACACTTTGAATTTTGAAGCTTGGCACAGTGTTTTTGAGTGGCACATACCAAGTGTCGACTCATGATACATGAGGTGTTGACACTTCAGAAGGACTAGCATGCAGAAATCTCTTTCGCATGCCTTGAGTTGACTCATAGAAGTCAAGTGTCGACTCATGAAGAAGTCAAGTATCGACTCACAAGAACCAAGTATCGACTAATGGCCAGAGAAAAATGATGATACAGAACTATGACATTTTTAGATATTTTTGTCAAGTGTTGACTCAGAAGACTCAAGTATCAACTCACAGAAATCAAGTATCGACTCAATGGTTGACTCATAGCTTAAGAACAAAAATGGAACAGAACTCAATTTTTCCAAGATTTATACCTTGAGTCAACTCATGCAGATCCAAGTGTCGACTCATGAACAAACCTAAGTGTCGACTCATGAGTTTTGACAGCAATAACGGTTATAATTTCTGAAGCTCAGATTTGAATCCTACAAGCTCCAAATGGCTAGTTTTGCTCCACCAACGATCATAAACCATTTTTTGGAAGTTTTTGAAGTATTTAAGTCTCACCAAACTCATTCAAGATGAACTAACACAAAAGACACAAAATATTCCTTTGAGTGCTTGCTTCAAAAGTCAAAAGGAGAGCAAAAAAGAAGATTCAAATTGAAAAAGCTTCCAAGCCTTCAAATCAAAATTCCAAAAATGGTCTTTGAAGTGATTCCAAGGGGAAGACAGGTCAAGCAATCATCAAGAGCCTCAAAGCTTCTACTTTCTACTATATAGAGAGTATTTCTTGTACTTTACTCTTGTAATTTTGAATTTATCTTTTATGACTAGTTTCATGGGTGTTTGAAACTAGGTGTTAGGCCCTTCTAAGCCATGAATTGAAATCCAAGCCTAGGTTGGCTTGAGAAAAGGTTGTCGATGAGCTTAGTGAGAAAACCAACTTTGGGTTTGACTTGTAAGCCCTTGAAAATAAGTTGGCTATAATCTAGGTTGGTTATAGTGAAATTTCCAAGGGTAGATTGGGGAGTGGATGTGGGTGCTTGGTGTGCATCAAACCACTATAAACCTTTATGTATATGTGTGTGTTCTTTGCTCTCTTGCATTTGCAGCTTATATTCATAGTATTGCATCTTATTCATTGTATGCTCATTTGCATTACTTCACAAACACTTTAAAGTGTAGCATATATTTGCTTTAAATTTTCAAAGAAACCCAATTCACCCCCCCTCTTGTGTTGCAATACTAGGCAACAGATTCTTTGTTTGAGACATATTGAGATGGACTGAATAGGGTTGGGCAGTTTAACCCTAAGCCATCCAGAGCATTAAGAGATTAAAGGAATAAGTTCAGCTGCATTCCATATTTGACAGGTTCTTGTTGCTCTGTAACCTTCAGCCTATCCAGACGCCGGGTGTCATTGCTAGATGGTGACTTTGGTTGGTACTGGAAATGTTCCTGTGCTACCAGTTTAGTATTTTAACCTATGGGTCACACACCGTGGGGTTTCTTCTTGATCTGTTGGCATGGGAATGATTAGGAATCATTCCAGACTCATTTTGACAAGAAATTGTCAGAGCTACATTTGAGCTGACTCATTTGATGAGTCGACTCGAGCAAATTCACTTGAGTCGACTCGAACAGTCGAGTCGACATGGCTAACTGACTCTGCTGAAAACCAAAACTACTTCATTAATGCTTATCACTATTGTGGGATTTAATGATGGGCATATTAGGATTTTAATGGCTACTGTTGCAGAATTCCAAGGGTTTATAACACCCTAAATTCCAAGGGACTCAAACTCTCTTTATAATCTCTCATTAAATTAGATTTCGCATGTTAATCATTTTAGTTCATGTGAGTTCATTCTGTTCCGAGTTCTGCTGGAAGAACAGAAAAGGCGATCAAGAGACTCTGCCATATTCTCATTGTTAGAGTTCATAGTTGATCTCTAAGAGATTATCAGAGAGGGGGTTTGAGTTTTGGGAGGGATTCTTGAGTGCATTCACTCTGTTGAAGGTTTGGGATAGAGAGTTGGGAAGGGTTCTCAAGAGTCCTGTTCCATCTATGCTTCAGCAGCAGTTCTTCAAAGAGTTGAAGAAGCAATCCATGGCTCTTCAAGGTGTTGAAGGAGTCCTTGCTGCCGACACTATTTTCGGAGAGGCTAGCACCTCGAAGAAAGGAGGAGAAATCCCGTACCCCAGTGTGAACCAACTATAGAGGCAGTACAAATGAGCTGCTCGTAGAGCTTACTCTTCTTCCTTGTAGGAAGAGAACATGTCTTCCAAGTGATCATCATCTCAAAGGTATGGGCTTACATTACATATGTGTGACATATTATTCTTGCTACATCATTGTGTGATCCGATGAATAGTTCTTTGTTTCATATTGTAGATGCATGATTTCATACAACATTACTCTAGATGCATCAAGGTCCATGTAAGGGACCTATGTTAATTAGATTAACATATCATAGATAATAGTGTTTTTATCTCCTTCCGCAATGCCATGTAGTTTAGAAAAAGTTTTTAAATTGCATGCATCAGGGCCCACCTCATTCGCTGCTCCTAACCTTACATTAGTATCAGAGCGTGGTTATGATGCATGTCTAATTTATTGTATTTGTATGAAATTTGTTTATTTCCTTCACAAAGTATGTGGATTAAGGTGGATTCGCCATGGCTGTCCGGTAATAGGAGAGAAGCATGGTTTTTAAATTGCATGCATCAGGGCCCACCTCATTCGTTGCTCCTAACCTTACACTAGTATCAGAGCATGGTTATGATAAATGTCTACTTTATTGTTTTTGTATGAAATCTGTTTATTTCCTTTACAAAGTATGTGGATTAAGGTGGATTCGCCATGGCCGTCTGGTAATGGGAGAGAAGCATGGTTTGAAGACCATCACTTTCCATTCCAAGGGGTTCTCCTATGGCATGTAGGAGTGCCGCTACGTCATGACCTCATGAAGAAGAAAGAGAGGGACTTGATAGATTAAAATGGTTTTAATCTATGGTTGATAGATCATAACTATGTTTAGATAATATCTAAAAGTTGTATGATCCAAAAACTTTGAAAAGTTCATGTGAAAAGTCTGAAACTTGAAGTTACTGTTTCTGCTTTGCTGATCCGAGCTGACTTGACCCCTGTTTGAGTCAACACAATTCAGCAGATAGCACATACTATCTATTTTTGTGTTCTGGATGAGTTAACTCAACCTGCTCGAGTCGACTCGACCAGAAAAGCTTGAAATAGTAAGTTTGAAGTTCAGAATTATTTATTGTGAAATTGTTTCACTTGATTTTGCAATGGTTTCAAAATATGGTTTAATTGAAAATGTTTAATTGGCATGATACACTTAATTGAGAATTAAGTTGTAATTTTGAAACTCTTCAAGATTTAGGATATGATTCTAATCTTAAGTCATGATTGATAAACCATGGGTTCACTGGGATAGCTAGAATTGGATCCTTAAATGGGTTAAACCTAGGTTTAGATGAATGGATTAGTTAGAGAAAAGACTAATCAAAAGTTGAATTAGGTCTCTCCTCTATAGATCTATCTAATAGTTAGTTAGATCAGTCCATAATCTAAATGGACTTGATTCATGGCTTCATGGTGAGCCCGGGTCTTTAGGTTAGTCTGATTGAATAAGGTAAACCACTTAGTGTCTATGGAAAGTTTGATAGTTATGATCAAGGTTCTTTGGCGCTAACTCTTTCCTGGCCAACTCATGGTTGGTGTCTAAGGCAAGAGGCTTATTTGGCTTAACCCATTCCTTGATCTTACTTACCTGGCTATTGTGGTGAACCATTTGATTAGATTATCTATTGATTCAAGTTGACCCATGTCAACTAAGGTTAATCAGTTTGATTGATTTATAGGTGCCTATTGACCTATTTGATGTTAAAACCTGCTAAGAGTTTGGTGGGAGTTTTCTTGATCAAAGTTCATGCCTTCTTTTCATGTGTCACAAAATCTAAATCCTCTAAATTATTAGGTCCATAAAAAGACTAAGTTATGTGATGGCCTAAGTCTTAGCCTTCCATTAAGATAGATTGGTAATGAGTCCATATGTTGGGTGATCATCAACAGTTTCAAAGAATGGGTGGTCATTAGGCAAGTGGAATTGCTATTCAACATATGATGGTTCAGTGCGACTATCTTAACACGTGGTCAGGTGGGCCGGCCAAAGTCGGGCTTGATCATGCATTAGTTAGAAGCATTGAATTCGATCATGTTAATGGTTGGACCTAACTAGGACCTTCAATAGGAGGCCCAAAGGTTGATTGTGAGGACCCCTGGGGCAAAATGAATACTTGGAGTTGCTTGGAGAAGCAATTATTGTACCACCTTTAGATGCATATGGGTTGGCCGGCAAAAGTCGGGCTCATGTGTAGTCTATTGGATCCTAGTACCTACTAAAAGATAAAGGTTATTCTTCGAATTGGAGTGTAGAGGCTACCAGTCTAAATAAAATAGTGGGAGAAAACTTTAGATTAAAATTCATGTCTTTAGGGTGTTTAAAATAATTCATATACTGATAGGTCTTATTCTCCTTTTTCAGATAATGTCAACCACTTTATCACTCTGATCATTATTGGATAATGACAAACTTTCTGGACCTAACTTCGATAGCTGGTATCGAAAACTTAGGATTGTCCTGGAGTATGAGCGGGTCCTCTATGTGATAATGGATCTGGCACCTAAAATCCTAGCCTCCAATGCTCGTGGCACTGTTAGGACATTTACCAAAAGTGGATCTCTGACCATACCACGGTGTGTTGCATTATGTTGGCTATGATGAACGATGAGTTCAGTCGTAAATTTGAGGCCCAATCAGAAGAGATTCTTCAAAGGTTGAAGGAATTTTTTGGCACTCTAGATATTACGGAGAGATATCAGATCTCTTCCACCATCTACAATACATGTATGCATGATGGAGCTTCGATGACTGATCATGTAATGTATATGATTGAGTTATTTGAGCATTTGGGCAAATTCGGATGTCCTTTGGACGAGCAGCTTGGCAAGGATGCGATATTGAATTCTCTGCCCCCTTCCTACCAGGTCTTTCTTGATAATTTCAGAATGAATAGGCCTGCAGTAAACTATCCTGAGATGTTAGGGTTGCTGCAGACTTATGAGAGAGACCACAACCTTAATAAGGGGTTGGTGAATATGGTAGGAGGTTCTGGAGCAGGGCATCGTCCCTTTGGAAAAGAGAAGAAGAAGAAAAAGAACAAGAAAAATAAGAAGGTGCAAAGTACTGGGCCTAGTCAAACTAGGAGGGTAAAGGTTGACAAGAGTAAGGTAGAGTACTTCTTCTGCAAGAAGCCGGGTCACTGGAAGCGGAACTGTTCTACTTACCTTGCCACTCTGGACCCGAACAAGCCAAGGAAGGGAAAGCAGCAAGCTATTGCTGGTCAAGGTATTTATATGATAAATCCTTGTAGTTTTTCTATTTGTGACACTGCTAGCTAGGTATTGGATACCGGAAGTCCATATCACATTTGCAATTCTTTGCAGGAACTTCAAGTTAGCTAGAGATTCGAAAGCGGTGAAAGGTTTCTGAATGTTGGGAATGGAAGTCAAGCTCCAGTTCTGGCATTGGGAACCATTTCTTTGTATTTCGAGTCTTGTACTGTCATTCTTAATGATTATCATTTTTGTCCTTCCTTTTGGTGAATATCTTTTCTATAGGCCTGATGGCCAAAGATGGTTATGAATTATCTATAAAGAATGATATTTCCAAAATCACATTGAATGGTTCTAATGTGATGTTTGGACAAGTGAAGAACGGCATATATGTACAATCACAGCCAGTTACTATATTGTACACTGCTAATAAATGCCCTAGGTTAGATAAAGTTAGTGATATTTATCTTTGGCACTGTAGGCTAGGTCATATAAACAAGAATAGGATAAATGAGTTGGTGGGAGAAGGTCTCCTAGATATCACTGAGAGTGAATCTTTACCAACTTGTGAATATTGTCTTCTTGGAGAAATGATCAAGTCACCTTTTTATGGAAAAGGTGAAAGAGCTAGTGATATTCTATGTCTGGTACATACTGACATATGTGGACCTATGAATATTAGTGAAAGAGGTGGATATAGTTATTTCGTTACGTTTACAGACGATCTTTAGAGATATGGTTATATCTACCTGATGAGACATAAATCTGACTCATTTGAAATGTTCAAACGTTATCATAATGAAGTTGAAAAATAAACTGGAAACTTTATTAAAACCCTTCGATCAGATTAAGGTCGTGAATTCTATGTAGTGAGTTTTTAACTTATCTTGAGGAGAATGAGATTCTCTCTCAATGGATTCCTCTAGGGACACCTCAGTTAAATGGTGTCTCTGAAAGGAGGAATCGAACTCTGTTGGACATAGTTTAATCCATGATGGGCTTAGCAAGTCTGCCTAAATCTTTTTGGGGATATGCTTTTGAGTCAGCATCTTATCTTCTGAATAGGGTTCCAAGTAAGTCCATTGATAAAACACCATATGAGATATGGACTAGGTGCAAGCCAACTCTCTCTCACCTTCAGGTTTAGGGATGTCTGGCTTATGTCAGACATTTGGAGATGGATAAACTAGGACCTAAGTCTGATAAGTGTCTTTTTGCTGGGTATCCTATGAAAGGGATATGCCCTATAAGCCAATCAATATTGTATCTCCCAAATCAATGTAATTGACAATATTCTAATAAAGGCATTATTTTTCATCATACGCTGTGTATTATTATGATGAATCTCATAGATTAGGGCTATGATTTTAGGGTTATGATGAGATCATACCAGTGAGACCTAAAGTCTTAAAACCTTAATCTAAAATATTCCTAGTCAAAGGAATCCTGAGTAGGGGATCAGGATTTTTCCGGTAAGACTAGCACATCCCATGTATACTGGAAGGGGTGACTGCTCTCACAGTCACTTGTGTATGACACTAATACTAGGATGTGGGTGCTCATTAATGAATGAGTTCACTGATATGATCCAACTTAAGAATATCAAATGGAGTCTTAGCTACATGTCAATAGAAGGTTCTCATAGTGGGAGTGGTACAAGTAATCCTTTGACCTGAGACTGCCATAAGTACCTTATGTATAGAACCCATCCTTTGGTTCAATCCTAATCATGACATTGAGTCATGCACAGGATTGATACTGGGAATGGTGAATTGTATATGAAGGTAATGAGTAGGTCAACAAGGAATCGATCACTCTTAGTAAGAGAAAATTGCATCCAGCTAGTTATCAATCGGGTGATGATTCAGGGAATCTTTGATAAAATTAAAGATATTAGAGATGGTTTCTAATATCAAGAAAATTGAGTCATCAATATAAGATTGAGCTAGAAATAAATAAAATATTGGATTTGACATATATCCATATCCATAATTATATTTTGGGTGTAGGCTGATCGAAAGATTTAATTGTATGGTAACTTTCTACTGAAGGGTAGTTTTAATATTTCACCAGAATTTTCATATCTTCCTGGAAGACATGACACGTTGCTAGATGTCAATCTTGTCTTGTGGGTTGATCAAATTTAAAGATCACTTATTAGGAAGAGTCCTAATTGATCAAGTCGGGGAAGCTCGATTTGACCTAAATCGATTAGAAAGAGTTCTAATCAAGTTAGGTTAACTTGTACTCAGACCTACTGCCGGCTGGATATG
This sequence comes from Areca catechu, assembly GCA_021397845.1. Classification (NCBI taxonomy): domain Eukaryota; kingdom Viridiplantae; phylum Streptophyta; class Magnoliopsida; order Arecales; family Arecaceae; genus Areca; species Areca catechu. Next base: position 126,738,536 of record CM038052.1, on the reverse strand, counting down.
GAATCCAATGGGTCACACACTTAAGAGGATTGATCAATAGTTTAATTTGTAATTAAATCATATTTGCAGGATAACACTCTAGCAGGTGTTGCAAACCCTTGCTTCTATTCGAATTGGATTCGAATTAGGGTTCCGAATTGGATCAATTTGGGTTCTAATTGGACCTAATTAGACCCTAATTGAATATATAGGACTTTAGGCTAACCCATGGCTAATACTACATCTTAATTAACACCCAAGCCCATCCATATAGGCCACCCAAGATTTTGTGCGCGTGGATAAGAGGAAAGACTCCACGCATGCATGGACTCTTCATGCGCGCGTGAAGTCTTCTTATTTCACCGCATTTTTTTTCTTCTTGGCCGGTTATTCCCTATTAGCGCATCTCCTAATGACCATTAGATATTCATCTAACAGTTTGGGGGATTTTGAGAAAGAAAGAAGGCGCTAACTCTTCCCGGTTGCACGAAATAACGTCTCTTCGGAGACCGAAACATCGCGACTTCCTTCTTCTTAAAACTTCATGACTTTTCTTTTAGGAAGAGCCATGAGTTTGAATCTGAAGGGCTGTGAGAAGGAAGGAGAGGGCATGAGAAATGTGGAAAGCCGGGAGAAATAGTTTACGGAGAGTTGTGAAGACATCTTTTATAATCTATTTAAGGAACAGAGGCTTCGGGTGTTTTCTGATGTACGACAGAAGTCTTTTTATTTTTCTTTCCTTTCCAGGAGACTGATTCCTCCTTAGCTTGTTTAGGACACAAGAGTTTCCCTTTTACAGAGTTCTCTTCTCTGTTGAAACTCAAGTCTAAAATAAGAGATAGGAAGAATCTCTCGAACGGTAAAAGAAAAGAAGATATATTCTTTTATTCCTTTTCTTTTACATTAAGACATTAGTGTCTTAAATCCTCCTCCTCCTTCAATACAAGAGTGTATTCTTAGGACAAGGTCTTAAGAAAGGGAGAGGAAGAAGAAAGAAAGGAAGTAAGAAGTCCCTGCTGTGGAGTTTTTCAGCCATAGTCCTCTTGAGTTTTAGGAGAAGAATTCAAGTGATGGAACTTTTGAAGAAGCAAGCATCTTGATCAATTTTCTTGTGGATCACCATTGGAGGGTGGACATTTGGATGCCTGGTGAATTCAAAAGGGTCATTCAACATCAAGTTTTGATTCTACATCAAAATTGGATTTAGCGATAACAGGTTGGTGTCCTAATTCTAATAGTGTAGGTTTGCATGTTTTTCATATGTTTTAATCCTTAATAAGGAGATCCTGGCTAAGGGTTTGGTGTAAATTTCATCATTTTGAAATTATTTTTTCCACTGTGGTGCACTGGAATCCTTTCATTCTAAAGAATCCAAAGGGTATTATTTCTATCTTCCTGAGGAACTAAAGTTGTTCATCAGTCTTAGAGAAACCTTTTTAGAAAGGGAGAACCTTGGTGAAGGCACTCAAGCTGCTGAGGTTGAACTTGGGGAAGTTCAAAAGATAGAAGAACCTTCTCACTCCAAGGCCATTATAAAACTAGATTTGATTAGATCAGATCTAGAGCCCATAGTGCAACCATTATGGATATCTAGTAAAGTACCAAGTCAACCGAATAGATACTATGGTTTCTTGGTCCAAGATGGTGATCTTGTTAAACTCGATGAGAATAACGAGGATCCGGTCACCTATATGGATGCAATTTCAAGGTTTGATTCTGAGTCATGGCTAGGAGCCATGAAATCCGAAATTGAATCCATGAAAATCAACAATATATGGACATTGGTTGATCCACCTAAAGGGATAAAATCCATTGGGTGCAAGTAGATGCTCAAGAGGAAAAGGGGCGCAGATGGACAGGTAGAGACCTATAAAGCCCGTATGGCTGCCAAAGGGTATCATCAGCGTTATGGTATTGACTATGATGAGACATTTTCTCCCGTGGCAATGCTTAAGTCTATTCGGATTATGCTTGCTATAGCAGCATATTTAGATTATAAAATCTGGCAAATGGATGTCCGAACATATTTCTTAAATAGTGAGCTGGAAGAGGAGGTGTATATGATGCAACCTGAAGGGTTCACATCCACAGATGAGTCTAAAGAGTGCAAGCTGCAGAGGTCCATTTATGGACTGAAGCAGGCTTCTCGAAGTTGGAACATGTGCTTTGATAAGTATATCAAGATGTATGGCTTCGTTAAGAACGGAGAAGTACCTTATATATATAAATGGGAAAATGGTTCTATAATTGTATTTTTATTTTGTATATGGATAACATTCTCCAAATCGGGAATGACATTCCAGCATTACAAGGAATAAAGGTCTGGCTTTCATCTCAATTCTCTATGAAAGACTTTGGTGAAGCGTCATTTATACTGGTATGAAGATCTATAGAGATAGATCTAAGAGGCTTTTAGGACTGTTCCAATCTACGTACATAGACACTATTCTATAGTGGTTCAGCATGGAGAATTCCAAAAGAGGCTATCTTTCAATAGGTCATGGAATTACTATTTCCAAGAAGGATTATGTTACAACTCTTGAGAAAAGAGAGCATATGAGCAGGATTCCATATGCTTCGACAGTGGGTTCTATTATGTATGCTATGCTATGTACTAGACCAGATGTGGCATACTCACTAGGGGTAGTGAGTAGATACCAATCTGACCTAGGTGAAGTTTATTGAAAAGTTGTTAAGAACATCCTTAAGTATTTGAGAAATACCAAGGACTAATGGCTTATTTATGGAGATTCTGACTTAAGGCTTGTCGGGTATGCTGATTCCAGTTTTCAGTCATATAGAGATGATAGTAAAAGTGTGTCTGGTTTGTGTCTACCCTTAATGATGGAGCAGTCTACCAAAAAAGTTCCAAGCAGCATACATTGGCTGATTCTGTTTGCACGGCAGAATATATTGCTGCATCAGATGCAGCAAAGGAGGCTGTGTGGTTGCGAAAGTTCCTGGATGAGCTGAGAGTGGCACCCTTCCTAGATGGTCCTATTCCGGTGTATTGTGATAGCACTGGAGCCATAGCTTAAGCCAAAGAGCCCAAATCATATGAGCAGACTAAGCATATTCTGTGTCGTTATCACCTTTGTAGGAGATTATTGAACGAGGTGACATCGAGCTTCTGAAGATCAATGGTAAGGAGAACTTGGCAAACTCATTCACTAAAGACATATCCTAGAGTTCAACAATTACAAATGGAAGATGGGAATTAGATTATGTTTCGATTGGCTTTAGTCCAGGTGGGAGTTGTTGGGAAATGTATTCCAAAGCCAATCGTCTAGGCTGTAGATGGTTGTGCAACTCATGTATAAGTATATAAATTATTGAATTGAATAAAAAGTTTATTCTTGTTGTTCATCACATGTCATCTTTCTAATTGAACTCTTGTGTGATGATGTCTTTTGAGCTACCTTGTGTGCGATGTAGAGAGGATGCGTCGTGTAATTCATAAACTGGTTCACGATCAAAGGATACACTATTTCAAGACGATGGTGTATAGAGAGTAGGTCGTTGGTGTCATATCTGTTGGTTGTCCTCTTAACCAAGTAGCATGGAGATGCTGGTATGACATCAGGTGTTGTGTTCGATACTTCACTGAGCATGACCCTCATGCGAGATTCTTTTTCTACCAAAGAGATGTTTTGCATTAGAATGTAGACATGAATTATTCCTCTGACTTGAGATCACTATGGTAGCTTGCAAGCAACTCTCTGTGCTTAGTGTCGGACTACTTAGATTTCTAATTCGGTGATGAAAGGTTACTGGGTATAGTCAAGTACTTGTATAGCGGTAGTAGGATTGAGATAGGATTAATCTCATCAAATGGTTTGGATTGAATGCTTAATATATCGCAATTGAGAAAGACAATGGCCAAGGCATTCCTTGTAAGGAGTTACAGGGATTCTTTGTTTGAGACATTGAGATGGACTGCTTAGGGTTGGGCAGTTTAACCCTAAGCCATCTGGAGCATTAGGAGATTAAAGGAATAAGTTCAGTTGTATTCCATATTCGACAGGTTCTTATTGCTCTACAACCTTGAACCTATTCGGACATCGGGTGTCATTACTAGATGGCAACTTTGGCTGGTACTGAAAATGTTCCTGTGCTACCGGTTTAGTGTTTGAACCTATGGGGTCACACACCGTGGTATTTTTCTTGATCTGTTGGCATGGGAATGATTGTGAATCATTTCAGACACGTTTTGACAAGAAATTGTTAGAGCTATATTTGAGCTAACTCATTTGATGAGTCAACTCGAGCAAATTCACTTGAGTCGACTCGAACAGTCAAGTTGACTCAACTGACGAACTCTGTTGAAAATCGAAAGTACTTCATTAGTGCTTGTAACTATTATGGGATTTAATGATGGGCATTTTAGGGTTTTAATGGCTACTGTTGTAGAATTCCAAGGGTTTGTAACACCCTGAATTCCAAGGGACTTAAACTCTCTTTATAATCTCTCATTGAATAGGATTTTGTGTGTTAATCATTTCAATTCAAGTGAGTTTATTCTGTTCTAGATTTTAGATTAGGTTTGGGTTCAAAATGCACGGGTAGTTGTTTTTGGGTTAAGGAAAGGTAATAACTTCCTTCCCTTATCTTATGATATTGACGTCCTTAAATCAATTTTGAAAATGATGGCATACAAATGATCTAACGAAATGTATTTATGTTTTTTATGTTTTAAGTTTTTGATGTATGATAGCAGAAAATAAGATGCTGGAAATAACAAAATATGAACCTAAATGCAAAATTATACTATATGAAAAATGAAAGTATGATGAATTGCACCTGCTGGAATTTCATAGCAGAATTTTTTCTCAGATGGTAATCGGTCATGTAGAAAATTCACAAACTGAAATAAAATTTGAAAAAATTCTAAAAAATACTTCTAATTATGTAAGATCTACAAAATTAAAAATCATTAAAATTGAAGGTCTCTACAAATAGAAATAACTAAAACAACAGGCCATGTACTGGGTAGACAGAATGCAAAAATTTAAAGATGATGAATCTAATGATGCAAAAAAAAATTTCTTTAGGATTTAAAACCTACCTCCTTATGTCCCCTTCAAGGGTCAATCACATCGGCATCCCTACATGCCATAGGAAAACCCCGTGGAATGGGATGTGAGGGTCTTGCAGCCTTTCTTTTTCCTATGACCGGACGGCCATGGTGAAGCACCCAATCCAAGTACTTAAGAAGATGCTAAGCCCTAACCATGCTCCGATACCAAACATGATGCAAGACTAACAAGAGGCTAGGATGAGATTGAATGATGCAAGTGATTTTTCTTTTGTGATTTTTAGGTTTTAATGAGGTTAAGGATTCCCAAACACGAGCAAGAGTAAATCTAGGGTTTCTATAATAACAAGAACTTCAAGCAAGCAAATAAGTCCCTAAACAAGGATAAAAAGAGGATCCCGAGATTGAGAAACCTTGACGGGCTTAGCTCTTGGATCAATACCAAGTTAGGATTTTAGGGTTGCAAACCTTGTAAAGCTCTGATGCGCCCGATGCCTAGTTCACTCACTCTCGTGGATACGGCCTGGAGGATCAAGCCTTCAACCATGTGGATGCACTGGCTTTCCATCCGGAGGTCATGAAGGCAAGAGAGATCGACTCCATGTCCATGGAACCTGGAGGACCTGCGAGCAATCAAGATCAATGTTAGGGGTCAACAAGAAACAAGAAGCAATGAAGGAACAAAAGTTGAAGATGGTGGTGTTGGGGGATTTTCTTGCTAGGCGCCCGGATGGATCATCCAGATGGATGTGGGCACTAGAATCAGGAAAGGACTCCAACCAATTCAGGTCAAGTCTGAGTCCTTGTGGTTGGAGTAGCAAAAGAGAAGTCCTGTAATTTTCTTTTTTTTTAGTCCAAATAATCTTGTAGTTAATTTCGAGTCCATGTTGGGTCTAGTTTAATATCTTAGTTAACCCTGTAATTGAGAGTTGGGTCCAGTTAAATCAAGCCCAATCCATGAGTACATGAAGCATCAAGACAAGAAGAAGCCACCTCATCAAGTGACCCCCACCTTATGCCACATGTCAAAAGCTCCAATGGATGTCGCCACCTCAACAAGTGGTCCCCACTTTATGCCACATGTCAAGAGCTCCAAAGGACACCGCCACCTCATCAAGTGGTCCCCATCTTGCACCACATGTCAAGCTTTGAAGGAGTTTCAAGTAACAAATGCCACCATATCCTCCAACTCCCCACATTTCAAGCAACAAATGCCACCATATCCTCCAACTCCCCACATTTCAAGCAACAAATGCCACCATATCCTCCAACCCCCCTTGTAATCCTCCTAATCCTATGGGTTTTCAAATTTTAAAAATGTTGTAAGGATTCTATTTAAGCTATGGGATGCCCCATTATGAAAAGGATGGTTAATGAATGAAGTTGGTATTTTTTTCTTCTATGTGTTTTTTTTTCTATGTGTCTATGTGGTAGCTTAGCCTTTCTCTTCCTCCATGCCAACCCTAATCTTTCCTTCTTCCATTCCCAATGCCAAAGACTTCCTCTTCTTTCATAACTTCAAACTAGCTATAGCGTTCAAGGGTGAATCAAGAAGATCATCACAAGGCGACCAACCTACTCCACTTCAAGAATTCCACCATGATGCCAAGATGGATCTCCTTCAATGCCTCTTCCACCCTTCTTTCTTTTCTCTAGTTGATTGCTTGTTAAGTCACTCATCTTAGGATTTCTTTGTTGCAGGGTTCTCTAGGATTCCGGCTTCAAGAGGAAGGTTTACTTGCCATAGATCCAGAAAACAAGAGGAGCCTTCAATGGTATTATGTTCATGTCATCCGGGAGACCTCTTCAAGAGTGAATCTTTTCTAATTGAAGGGCCAATGTCAGGTATGTCTAGTGTTGATTAAGTTTGCAATGTTAAATTAGACCTAGCTTAGCTTGCGTGGTTCTCTTCTGGTCCTATTCCTTTCTTATTCTAAGAGTCTCGATCATTAGGTTTATGTTAGATCTTTCGAGCTTCTTCACTAGATCTCTTTGATAGTTTATGTTGAGTTGTTTATATGCAAATAGGGAATTTCTTGGTTAATCATTTGCTAATCTCCATTAGGGTTGCATAGTTTCATTTTACATTCTACACCATTCTTGGTATCAGAGCATGGTCGGATAATTTCCTGTATTTAGATATGTTGCATGCATACTTGTTATCTAGTTAATTTTTTTTTAAAATCCAAGCAAGATCTAAAATTCACGCCTCCTGAGCGGGTGTACTTCAGTACACTGTCACGACCCATGGGAATAATGAGCCTTGGTTGGACGTGAATTTTTAGATTGAAGTTTGGGTAAGCCAATGCACTTGTTTGATTAAATCTGTTTACTGAAAATTTGCATCTACTTACTGTAATCCATCTGCAGCTCCAAAGGCAAGTCACTAATTTCTTATTGAAATATTTTTTGTCTTGTTCCTTTTTAAGTCGGTTATCACCATATTAAATTTCATCATCATAAAAAAAATACAAAAAAAATGAAAATTCCTACTTCAATCTTCTATCCTGCTGAAATAGTCTACAATACATGGTATGTTTTTTTATTGTTTCTCTTTATATACAGATCTAAATTTTCTGATTTTTTTTTTTTGGGATCCTCATAATTCATATTATTTTTCAACAATTTTTCAGACTTTATTTCGATTTTTATAATTTCTAGCATTTGAAATACTCTCTGAGATTTAGTCTGAACTGAAATTCCAGCAAGAACCAATCTCAGAAAATTTTTGAATTTGAAGTTCAAATTTTAAATTTTAAAATTTGAATTCTGACATTCTAGAATCTGAAACTTGAAGTTTGAAATTTAAATTTTAAAATTTAAGTTTGAATTTGAAATTGTTTGAAAACTAATCAAGTCAAATAATTAAGTCAGCTCATAAAACAAAATATATATATATATATTTTGCATTCATTTGAAAACATCTTAAGGGCATCAATATGACATGGGGGCAAGAATTCATCACTTGTCCTTAGCCCAAAACAACAACCCATCATCTCGATCCCAATCCTTAATTAAAACCAATTAGACCTAATCACCCTAGTGGGTTAGGGACACCAACGAGTCGGGTTTGGATTAGGGTCAAGTTAATTGTGTCCACTAATTGGTGTGTGCTTACGGGCTTGGTGTCTAGGATTGGTGTATTAGGGCTTGTGGGTTGGTCCGCCTACCTGGCCAATCACAGATTGGTATCTAAGGTTGGCAGAACAGGGACCTCCACTCCCCTTCCCACCTACCTGGCCAAGTCACGTAAGTTACTACTAGCTAGTTGGTCCTTTTAATTAGATCTCTAATTCATACTCTAGGTCTAGAAATCCTTAGCCCGAATTTGAGTCCAATTGTTTGTATGACAGCTAGATCAGGAACTCCTTACCACCCTTCACAAGACCAACCAAGTTCATCCATGGACACTAGTATGGAAACCCTTATGAGATCTATGATTGAGCGACTGGAACGTTGGATGCTAGGTTTGATCAGTTCGAGGAAAGGTTAGGAACCCTAGAGGAATCTAGGTTGACCCCAACTGAACCACCTTCACCCAGATTACCTTCAGTTCACCCTAGAGCCCAATGACAGGAACATACACCTGATCCAATTCATAGAAGGCCATATCAGGATTATGCTGATCACACTCCAGAGCCATATCCTAGAAGACCTCGCCATGATACTTTTGATCAGGATGATCGGGCCTTAAGGAATATCCGTCTAGATGCACCAACCTTTGAGGGAAGCCTAGATCCTAAGGTGTACATAGACTGGGAGGCTGACATGGACCAATATTTTGACTGGTATGATATGTCTGAAGAGAGAAGATTCAAGTTTGCCAAAATCAGACTAGTCCGTCAAGCTAGGTTGTATTGGAGAAATGTCGAACGCATAGCTAGGCAGAGGGGAGACTTACCTATAGTGACCTGGAGAGACATGAAGAGAAAGCTTAGAGAGAAATATTTGCCTTTGTCTTATCAGCAAAGGTTGTTAGATCAGTGGTAGCGATTGACACACGGAAATAAGACTGTTTCTGAATACGTTGCTAAATTTGATGAGTTTGTAATGCGATGCAACGTAGTCGAGTCTGAGGCAGCCACTTTATAGAGATTTAGATCAGGATTGAATGAAGATATAAAAGGGGAATTATTTTTGAGAGAAGTCCATGATTTAGAACAGGCATACGAAGTTGCCATGGACTATGAGAGGTTTCAGAGGAGAGCTTCATTTAGGCGACCAGAGCCCACTAGGTTTAATCCTCCTGTTAGTCGACCTAGTTCAGTCCCTAATACAGCCAATAGACCAAGACCTAGCTCGAATCCAACCCCTAGACCCAACCCTGCCATTCCTCCAATTCTTAGAGAAGACAAAGGAAAGAGCCCTGAAGTTCGAGGTGAGAGGGAGCGAGTCTGCTATAAGTGTCATAAACCCGGTCATTTCCTAAGCCAATGTCCCTCTAGAGCTTTACATATAGGGGAGGTAGAAGAAGAAGAAGAATCAGAACCCCTTGAGAATAATGAAGAGGAGGTTTATGAAGCAGGGGATTGCTTAGCTGATGAGTATGAAGGAGATGAAGAAAATGTAGACTCATCAGATGTTTTAGGAGTTGTGAGATGTATCATGACACATACCAAAGAGCAGGAAGACTAGCGTAGGACTAGCATCCTACATACATTTGTCAAAATAGGAGAAAAGGTCTGTAAGATCGTGATCGATAATGGAAGCTGTGTCAACGCCATTTCCACTAGCACAGCCAAGAGTCTAGGATTATCCACTGAACCACATCCCAATCCATATAAGGTATCCTAGATCAATTCCACTTCTATCCCAATCAAGCAGAGATGTCAGGTCCGAATCCAACTTCAGTCCTATCAGGAACGAATTTGGTGTGATGTGCTCCCTATGGGAGTAAGTAGCATCATCCTAGGTAGGCCATGGCTGTTTGACCATGATGTGACAATATTTGGTCAATAAAATTCCTGTGCTTTCAATTTCAATGGCAAGAAAATTGTCATTCATCCAACCCAGCCTAAGGACAACACCAAAAGAGGAGCTAGCAGCCTGAAAGAAAAAAGGACTGGATTAAATTTGATAGGTGCAAGAGAATTAGAAAAAGATATTAATGAGGGAGCACCTATTTGGATGGTAGCTGCTAAGGAAACTAAGGACCACACCCCTGTAAAATACCCGCAAGAGGTGGTCCAATTATTGAAAAAATTTGAAGACGTGTTTCCCGAGGACCTACCCGATAGTCTTCCACCTTTAAGGGACATACAGCATGCCATAGATTTAGTCCCTGGCACGACTTTACCTAATTTGCCTCATTATAGGATGAATCCAACTAAACATCAGGAGTTACAAAGGCAAGTTAGTGAACTTCTTAGAAAGGGGTTTGTTAGAGAAAGTTTAAGTCCATGTGCAGTCCCTGCCTTGTTAACCCCTAAGAAAGATGGCACCTGGAGGATGTGTGTAGACAGTCATGCCATCAACAAGATTACTGTCAAATATAGGTTTCCAATCCCAAGACTGGACGATATGTTAGACATGATATCCGGATCAACGATTTTCTCCAAGATAGACTTAAAGAGTGGCTATCACCAGGTTAGGGTTAGGCCTGGAGATGAATGGAAGACCGCTTTTAAGACTAAAGATGGATTATATGAGTGGTTAGTCATGCCGTTCGGTCTGTCCAATGCACCCAGCACCTTTATGAGAATTATGAATCAGGTGTTGAAAACTTTCATCAGGAAATTTGTGGTGGTATACTTTGATGACATTCTTATCTATAGCATGACTAAGACAGACCATTTAACCCACCTAAGGCAAGTTTGCCAAGTCCTTAGAAAGGATAGCCTCTATGCCAATATCAAGAAGTGTGATTTCTTAACACATAGAGTTATCTTTCTAGGATTCATAGTCACATCTGAAGGAGTGTCCGCTGACCCTGCGAAAATTAAGTCCATAGTAGAGTGGCCTGTACCCAAAAGCATCCATGATATCCGTAGTTTCCACGGTTTAGCCACCTTCTATAGAAGATTCATTAAAGGGTTCAGTACGATAGTGGCTCCAATCACTGATTATATTAGGAAGGGAACTTTTGAGTTGACTAAAGCAGCAGACAAAGCCTTCCTAATAATTAAGGAAAAAATGACACACGCACCCATCTTGAGGTTACCCGATTTTATCAAAGTGTTCAAGGTTGCTTGTGATGCTTCTGGGGTAGGAATTGGAGGTGTCTTGAGTCAAGAGAATGACCCAGTAGCATATTTCAGTGAAAAGTTAAATGAAGCGAGACTAAGGTATTCCACCTATGATAGGGAGCTGTATGTGGTAGTTCAGGCATTATGTTATTGGAGGCATTATCTTCTACCACAAGAGTTTGTCCTATTTTCTGATCACGAAGCTCTTAGGTTCCTTAGTTCTCAGAAGAAATTGAACCCTAGGCATGGGAAATGGGTAGAGTTCATACATGCTTATACGTTCGTACTGAAACATCATGCCGGTACTGAAAATAGGGTTGCCGATGCGTTGAGTCGTCGTTCCATGTTGTTGACTTCTGTGAGCACTGAGGTAGAAGGGTTTGATAGATTGAAAGAGGAGTATCCTACATGCCCTGATTTTGGTAACATCTATCGATCCGTTCAACAAGGACCATCTAGTAAGCATAGTGATTATACCCTTTTAGATGGATACCTTTTCAAAGGAAATCAGTTGTGTATTCCCAAGACCTCTGTTAGGGAATTTCTGATCTGGGAAGTTCATGCTGGAGGCTTGTCAGGACATTTTGGTAGGAATAAGACCATCATAGCAATAGAAGACCAATTCTTTTGGCCTGGTCTCAAAAGAAATGTAGCCCAGATTGTAGCTCAGTGCCGTACCTATGCTGTTGCAAAACAGCAAAGACAGAACACCGGTCTGTACACACCCTTACCTGTCCCTGATTGTCCATGGCAGGATATCAGCATGGATTTTGTAGTAGGCCTCCCTAAGACATCTAGGAAGCATGATTCTGTCTTTGTGGTTGTCGATCGTTTTTCCAAGATGGCTCACTTCATTCCTAGTTCTCAAACTTTAGATGCTTCGAAGGTGGCCAAGCTTTTTCTCGATCAGGTCGTTAGGCTTCATGGTTTACCCAAAACCATTGTGTCAGATAGAGATGTCAAATTTACTAGCTATTTCTGGAAAACCCTCTGGCACATGTTCGGTACCAAGCTGAAATTCTCTACTGCCTATCATCCTCAAACCAATGGCCATACAAAGGTAGTAAACCGAAGCTTAGGAAATCTGTTGAGATGTTTAGTTGGTGACAACCTGGGAAACTGGGACCTATTACTTCCTCGTGCTGAATTTGCCTACAATAGCTTAGTTAATAGGTCTATTGGGAAAAGTCCGTTCGAAGTGGTCCATGGATACAGACCTAGGAAACCTTTAGACCTAGCTCCATTACCCACACATGCATGAGTGTCTGAGTCTGCTGAGTCATATGCACAGCATATTAGGGAATTGCATAAGGAGATTAGCCAAAAGATCCAATCGAGCAATGAACTCTATAAGCATATGACTAATTCACATAAACGGTTAAAAGAATTTAATGAAGAGGACTCCGTTATGATCAAATTTAAACTTGAAAGGTTTTCGCCGGGAACTATGAAGAAACTCCATGCCTGGGGAGCCGGACCTTTCAAAATAATAAAGAAAATTGGACCTAATGCTTATGTATTAGAATTACCACCAAGTTATGGCATTAGTTCAATATTTATGTTTCAGACTTAAAAGAATACAAAGAACCTGCATTGATACCGGGTGAGCTTTTTGGTCCTAATACTACTTTTGAGAGTGAATCCCCAAAAGAATGCCCACCACCGAGTGTTCCTGAGTGAAGGGAGAAAATTGAAAGGATCTTGGATGACCAGATCATTACCACTAGAAATAAGGGCTACCAACGTTATCTGGTTAGATGGCAAGGATGTCCTGATTCTGAAGACTCCTGGATCACCCGAGAGGACCTACAACAAATCGATCCAGATGCATTAGAAGCTTATCAGGCTAATCCTTACTCGATAGGGTCGAGTTCCTCCCACCCCGGGAGAATTGATGTGGGCACTAGAATCAGGAAAAGACTCCAACCAATTCAGGTCAAGTCCGAGTCCTTGTGGTTAGAGTAGCAAAAGAGAAGTCCTGTAATTTTCTTTTTTTTGAGTCCAAATAATCTTGTAGTTAATTTCGAGTCCATGTTGGGTCTAGTTTAATATCTTAGTTAACCCTGCAATTGAGAGTTGGGTCCAGTTAAATCAAGCCCAATCCATGAGTCCATGAAGCATCAAGACAAGAAGAAGCCACCTCATCAAGTGACCCCCACCTTGTGCCACATGTCAAAAGCTCCAATGGATGTCGCCACCTCAACAAGTGGTCCCCACTTTATGCTACATGTCAAGAGCTCCAAAGGACACCGCCACCTCATCAAGTGGTCCCCACCTTGCGCCACATGTCAAGCTTTGAAGGAGTTTCAAGTAACAAATGCCACCATATCCTCCAACTCCCAACATTTCAAGCAACAAATGCCACCATATCCTCCAACCCTTCTTGTAATCCTCCTAATCCTATGGGTTTTCAAATTTTAAAAATATTGTAAGGCTTCTATTTAAGCTATGGGATGCCCCATTGTGAAAAGGATGGTTAATGAATGAAGTTGGTATTTTTTTCATCTATGTATTTTTTTTTCTGTGTCTATGTGGTAGCTTAGCCTTTCTCTTCCTCCACGCCAACCCTAATCTTTCCTTCTTCCATTCCCAACGCCAAAGACTTCCTCTTCTTTCATAACTTCAAACTAGCTCCAGCGTTCAAGGGTGAATCAAGAAGATCATCACAAGGTGACCAACCTACTCCACTTCAAGCATTCCACCATGATGCCAAGATGGATCTCCTTCAATGCCTCTTCCACCCTTCTTTCTTTTCTCTAGTTGATTGCTTGTTAAGTCACTCATCTTAGGGTTTTTTTGTTGCAGGGTTCTCCGGAATTCCGGCTTTAAGAGGAAGGTTTACTTGCCATAGATCCAGAAAACAAGAGGAGCCTTCAGTGGTATTATGTTCATGTCATCCGGGAGACCTCTTCAAGAGTGAATCTATTCTAATTGAAGGGCCAATGTCAGGTATGTCTAGTGTTGATTAAGTCTGCAATGTTAAATTAGACCTAGCTTAGCTTGCGTGGTTCTCTTCTGGTCCTATTCCTTTCTTATTCTAAGAGTCTCGATCACTAGGTTTATGTTAGATCTTTCGAGCTTCTTCACTAGATCTCTTTGATAGTTTATGTTGAGTTGTTTATATGCAAATAGGGAATTGCTTGGTTAATCATTTGCTAATCTCCATTAGGGTTGCATAGTTTCATTTTATATTCTGCACCACCTCCAAACTCGAAGATGGAGGATGGCTTGTGTGGAAGAGATGGTAGCTTAGGGCCTCACACCCCTCGATGCCCGAAGGTGAAGGCGCTCCCTCATGGAGATCAACATTCTTAAGGAACGAAGGCAAACTAGAAGAATATCACTTAAACTTTTCTTTTTCATTCATTCAAAATTCATCCATACAAGGGAGGGGTAAGGCCCTTTATATAGGCACCTTAAAACCCATTCAAATTCAAATGAAAAAAATACAAAGCTTCATGAAGAGGGTGCCCAAATTCAGATTTCTTCTTCTCTTGGCCGACCAAGGTTTTGTGGCTTGATTTGGGGCTTGAATGATGGAAGTCGTCTCCTTGATTTTTGGGTCAATGCATTTCTTCCATAGCCGACCAAGCTCTTTGGGAAGTAAGCTTGATATGGGGCTTGAAACAAGGATCATGTCTCCATTTCCCATTGACCTTCTTTGGCTGCCCATAGCTCCTTTGGAAAGAGGCTTGATAGGTGGAGGGAAGGGAGGAAATAATCAAGGAATGGTGCCCATAAATTCAGTATTTCCTTCTTGCCTTGGCTGCCCACTTGTCATGGTGATGTGGCACCACATGGGATGGATGAGGTGGTGCTCAAGGGCTGAAGTGGCATCTTTCAAAGATTGGGAGATGGTTTGACCTTTTAATAAATGGACTAGACTCAATGACCACTCCAAGCTTGGGCCCAATCTTCTAGTAGACTTGGACTAGAACCAACTTAGCTAAATACAGGACCCAATGACCCAACTTGACCGAATGGATCAAGGTATAGGACTAAAACAAAAATACATGACTTAAATTAAAAACTGCATAGGCTTGAAGCCTTATTACAGAACCCAATCAATTGAAAACCCTAATTCGTGATCCATAGAGGGTTGAGGAGCCTCTGTTTGATCCTGGTGCCCACACCAGCCCAGTCCTGAATTTCTTGAACCATAAGACTTTATTAAGGATTTGGATTATCAGTACCCTCAGGAAGAATCCAATCCTATAGTTCCCATTGAAGAACTCTTGAAAGATCAATGACCCATTCTTCCATCATGAAAACCCTGTAGGTACCCATCAACCCCATAAGATCAACGTTATTAGTATAGGACTTATCCTAGAAACACCTTCTTGTCTCCTAGTCTATCCGATCAATTCCAACCCCTTTTCTTACTTCCTACCTTACTAGACTAACCCTGAATCCACCTCATGTTTTCTACCTTTTCCTGGATTTTCTTATGCTTCTTTAATTGTTCATCCACATTTTATAGAGGTAAGTATAATGCATGCATTCATTGAGCATGTCATATTTGCATCTTACTTTTGGAGGATCCTATGGCACTTAGTAGGAGCCCATTGTAAGTTTTCCTATGCAAATCAAACCAGGGTTAAACCTAAAGAGTCTATAGTCTATTAAGTTTAAGCACCCAAAGAGTCCAATAGGAATGTATAGTTGAGTTTGCATATCATTAGGTTTTAGTATGAGTCCCCTACATCATCTGTTAGGAGTCTTCATGTGTCTAGTATATTTGCATCTGCATTAGGATCTTAGCCAAAGATTAATCTAAGTAATGAAACATATAAGAACCTAGCTAATTCCTGAAAGAGAGTTAAGTAATTTTCTATAGGAGATTATGTGATGATTAGGCTTAGGCCAGAGCGGTTCCCTCCAAGGACCATAAAGAAATTTCATGCTCACATAGCTGGATCATTCAAAATAATGAAGAGAGTTGGATCTGATGCCTGTGTGCTCTAGTGGCCACCCAAATTAGGTATTGGCTCCACTTTTAGCATTTTAGACCTTGTAGAGTATAGGGAGCCAGCAGTGATACCCAGCAAGCACCTTGAACCTATCCCTCCCTTTGAGAAGAAACCCATCCCAGAGTGTCCACATATAATTTGGCCTATAGGAGAGGAAAAGATTGAGAGAACCCTGGATGATCAAGCCATCGATACCTAAGATAGAGGCTATCATATGTATTTGGTATGTTGGAAAGATCGGCCAAAATCTGAGGACTTGTGGAGCACTGGTGAGGATCTACAGCACCTCAACCTAGACCCTCCTTGAGCAGTATGAGAGCCAAATTGACCCTTATTAGATGGGGTCGAGTTTTTCCCACCCTCGGAGAATTGGTGGGGGTACCAGGATCAGACATAATTACTGGGTCCAATCTGGTTTACCATGCCATGTGTCACATTTTTGTAAGCAAATAAGACTGAGTCCTGTAATAAGTTAAGACCAATTGATTTGTCTCAACCTTAGTCAGTCATTGAGTCTTGTACATGGATATTAGTCCAGTGAGAGTCCAGTTTTTGTACAAGAGAAAATGTTACCCTATTTTGGAGTTTTACCAGGCCTCACCTAGGAGTCAGAGGCATTTATATTAGCTTATGGGATCTTGTTTGACATCCTAGAGCCCTAGATACCCTCCAGATGCTCTCTAGATGCCCTGATTCCTCCCAGATGCCATTCTAGATGCTAGATTCTTTCTAGATGCCATAGAATATCCTCAACCCAGGGCACCCCTTGATTCCAGGGAGATACCAACATCTTAGTCCAAGAAATTCAAGCCCAGGAGCAAGGCCCAAGCCTTTAAGAACCAAGATTCTAGTCTGATACCCGGAATATACCAGCCTATGCACCCTAGCTTCCAGGAGGCCCAAAGCCCATGTGCCCTCCACTCTTGGCCAGCCCTTTGCTGCCCCCTGAAGCTCAACATGCCTAGGATAGGCATCCTCCATGAGTTTACCAAGTCCAAGCATATGGAAGAGTTCAAATGAAAGAAGGAAAGCTAGTTTTTATTTCATTCAACCTTGTAATCCTAGTTCTAGTTTATTTTGTAATCTTTCTCCCACTTAAATTGTGTAAACCTATCCTAACTAGGAGAAGGCTGAAGTCCTATTAAGGAGAGGGCATGGGAACTCTATAAATACCCCACCCCTCCTCCTCTGTAATCACTAATCCTTTCATGAAATCAAATTGCTGTTGAATTGTTTCCAAAGTTCTGGTGTTCTTTGTTTTTTCTTGTGTTTGTTTTTCTAGTTGGCTGATTTTTGTTCCTTGGTATTCTCCATGCCCAAGTAGACATTTAAGCTTCCAAACATCAGCCACATCTAAGAAGAAGAGCCATGAAGACACCCCAGATCCAAAGCTGCTTCTTCTTCCCAGCCGCCAGCCCTAACCCTGCTTTCTTTGTTTTTCTTGCTCCCATATTTTGTTTCTTTCATTGCTTACCTATTTCATGCCTAACCTTGATGCTTGCAGGATCCCTGAGGTGTTTTCTCTCTCTAAAGGAGGCTTTCTTTGCCTTTATGATTGCCCAGATCAGCCTTCTACTTCAAAGGAACTAAAGCTTCATCATCCAGGCTCCAATATGTGTGTTGAGTGATCTCTTCAATGGCTAGATCTTCAATCTTTGACTGGTACAAACTTCCCTACTCTTAAATTCTATTTTGATTGAAGGTTAGCTATCCTAAGTCAAGAATTTCTCAATTCTCCGGTCCTGACTTTTATTATTTTGTAAAGCATGCCTGCGATTATAATTATTCTTTGCATTACTATTCATCCCACTAGTCTTTGCTTGATTTGGAAATCTAGCCTACAAATTATAAATAAAAAATTATAAAAAAAATTAGTGTACTATTTTTTCTACATATTTAGCAATCTTAGAGTCACCCGCATCCCTATCTTGTTTGCGATGTACAGAGGATGCGTCGTTTAGTTTATAAACTGGTTCATGACCAATGGATATGCTATTTCAAGACGATGGTGTATCAAGAGCAGGTCATTGATATCATATCTATTGGTTGTCCTCTTAACCAAGTAGCATGGAATGCTGGTATGACATCAGGTATTGTGTTCGACACTTCATTGAGAGTGATCCTCATGCGAGATTCTCTTTCTATCAAAGAGAAGTTTTGCATTAGATGTGGACATGAATTATTCCTCTGACTTGACATCACTATGATAGCATGTAAGCAACTCACAGTGCTTAGGTGCCGGACTACCCGAATTTCTAATCCAGTGATCGAAGGTTGTTGGGTATAGTCAAGTACTTGTATAGCGGTAGTAGGATCGAGATAGGATTAATCTCTTCAAATGGTTTGGATTGAATGCATAATATGCCTCAATTGAGAAAGACCTTGGCCAGGGCACTCCTTGTAAGGAGTTACAGGGATTCTGTTGGCTTTTGCCCTTGATTTTGATGACTAACAAAACGTTGAGTATATATTTTATACTAATGTTTCAATTGTAGTTGTGAGTTTCTGGATACAGGTACATCAAATTTTTCATTCAATGGTATCAAACTCACTAATTTTGAAGCTAAGTAAATTTAATATTTTAGATGTCTTCTCACCTTGGAAACCATTAAAATGGATCGATCTAGGTTTTATGAAGAAGATATTAAAGTTTTATTGAAGAACACTTTGAATTTTGAAGCTTGGCATAGAGTTTTTGAGTGGCACATACCAAGTGTCGACTCATGATACATGAGGTGTCGACACATCAGAAGGACTAGCATGCAGAAATCTCTTTGGCATGACTTGAGTCGACTCATAGAAGTCAAGTGTCGACTCATGAAGAAGTCAAGTGTCTATTCACAAGAACAATGTGTCGACTCATGGCCTGAGAAAAATGATGATACATAACTATGCCATTTTGAGATGTTTTTGTCAAGTGTCGACTCAGAAGACTCTAGTATCAACTCATAGAAATCAAGTATCAACTCAGAGGTCGACTCATAGCCTGAGAACAAAAATGGAACAAAACTCAGTTTTTACAGGATTTATACCTTGAGTCGACTCATGCAGATCCAAGTGTCGACTCATGAGCAAACTCAAGTGTCGACTCACGGGTTTTGACAACAATAATGGCTATAATTTTTGAAGGCCAGATTTGAATCCTGCAAGCTCCAAATGGTTAGTTTTGCTTTACCAATAGTTTAAACCATTTTTAAAAGTTTTTGAAGTATTTAAGTCTCACCAAACTCATTCAAGATGAACTAACATAAAAGAGACAAAATATTCCTTTGAGAGCTTCACTTCAAAAGTTAAAAAGAGAGCAAAAGAGAATATTCCAACAGAAAAAGATTCCAAGCCTTCAAATCAATATTCCAAAAGTGCTCTTTGAAGTGATTCCAAGGAGAAGATAAGTTAAGCAGTCATCAAGAGCCTCAAAGCTTCTACTTTCTACTTTATAGAGAGTTTTTCTTGTGCTTTATCCTTGTACTTCTGAATCTATCTATTGTGACTAGTTTCAAGGGTATTTGAAACTAGGTGTTAGGCCCTTCCATGTAATGAATTCAAATCCAAGACTAGGTTGGCTTGAGTAAAGGTTGTTGGTGAGCCCAAGTAAGAAACCAACTTTGGGTTTGACTTGTGAGCCCTTGAAAACAAGTTGGCTGTAATCTAGGTTGATTATAGTAAAATTTCCAAGGATATCTTAGGAAGTGGATGTAGGTGCTTGGTGTGCACCAAACTACTATAAACCTTTGTATTTGTATGTGTTATTTGCTCTCTTACATTTGCTGTTTATTTTCATAATATTGCATCTTATTCATTGTATGCTCATTTGCATTACTTCACAAATACTTTAAAGTGCAGCACATATTTGCTTTAAATTTTTAAAGAAACCCAATTCACCCCCCCTCTTTGATTTCTATGCTGGGCAACAAGTGGTATCAGAGCTTGGTACTCAGCTTGTAGGTCTAACGATCTTGAGTCAAAGATCTAATGGCAACCCAAATGGGTGTTGGGATTGTTGAGGATCAATCCTTAAACCGTCCCCCACTATTTAATGGCATAAACTATACATATTGGAAACTTGCATGCACATTTAGATTTATGCCATTGATTACAATATTTTGAGGATTATTGTTAAAGGTCTTCATCAACCTACTACCTTTTATTATGGCATTCCCACTCCCAAATTGGAAGATGATTGGCATGAGAAGGACATTAAGCAAGTTGAGCTTAATGCCAAGGCTATGAACTTATTATTTTGTGTATTGGACCCAAGTGAATTCAATAAAATTTCAAATTATCTCTTTGTCAAGGAAATATAGGATACACTTGAAGTTACCCATGAGGGTACACATCAAGTGAAATCTACCAAAGTCAACATGCTTATTCATACCTATGAAATGTTTAGAATAGAACCATTTGAATCTATTAGTGAAATGTACAATAGATTTACTAACATTATGAATGGCATGAGAATCTTAGGTAAAGTTATTTCTAGTGCTGAATTAGTGAATAAAATTCTCAAGTCACTTTTTTCATCATGGGATCCAAAGGTGATAGCCATTGAAGAAGCTAAGGATGTCAACACTCTACCTCTTAAGCACATTCTAGGATCTCTCATGATGTATGAGCTGTCACTAAAACAAAGGTTGAAAACAATGACAAAAAGAAGAAGACCATAACATTTAAATCCACAACCAAGGATGATTCTTGTGATGATTCTGATGAGAAAGATAATGAAGAAGAAACGGCTCTCATCTCAAGAAAGTTTAAGATGTTCATGAGAAAGAAAAAGTCAACTTCAAGAAGAAGCCTCAAAAGGGAGAGCCTAGCAAAGAGAGAAAAAGAGAAAGAAATGGAGCAACCCATTTGCTTTGAGTGTAAGAAACCCGACCTCTTCAAGATGGATTGCCCCTAATCAAGAAGAGCAGAAAGAAATTAAGAAAGAAAGTGATGATGGCAACTTGGAGCGAGAGTGAGGACTCGAGTTTCGATGAAGAGCAGCAAGAGGTCACAAATTTCTACTTGATGGCTAATGATGATGAGATAAAGTCTGAACTTGAAAATGAATTTACTTTTGAAGAATTGCATGATGTTTTAGATGAATTGGTAGTTGAATATCAAAAACTTAAAATGAAAAACAAAGAACTAAGAAGCAAATTTGGTGTGGCTAAAACAAATGATAAGTCTTTGATAGAAAATGATTGCTTAAGAAAACAAAAAGTTAACTGATAGAATTATCTCTTTGGAAAAAGAAAAGGAAGATTTGAAAAAGGATAAATCTTTTGCAGCAATTGAGAAATTTGCTAAACAAAACAAAGAGCTTTTGTAAGAAAACAAGAAGTACAAATTTGAACTTGAAAAAGTAAAACCTTTTGTTAAAAAATTACTTATAGTTCTGAAAAACTCAACATGCTTTTAATAATCAAAGCGCTATTTTCAATAAAGCTGGATTAGATTTTAGACCACAAAATAACAAACTATTTCAAATATTTTTTTTGTGCCTGCTTCTTCTGCTATTACCTGTTATTCTTGTGAAAAAGTAAGACATAAATTATATATGTGTGACAAAGAAAATTGAATCAAGTTAGAAAAATTGTGTTCCAAAAGAAACCATATCTACTAACACTAAAGGACCCAAGATGACTTGGGTACCTAAAGTCTCCACCTGATTTGTTCTTGTAGGTGTGTCTTGTAACCAACAAAGAAGATTGTGGTACCTCGATAGTGGTTGCTCAAGGCACATGACTAGAGATGTGGAGCAATTCTCATCTCTTGAGTATCAAAATGGTGGAAATGTAACCTTCGGTGATAATGAAAATGGCAAAATTGTTGGTATCGATAAAGTCCATATCACCCCCTACACTTATATAGATAATGTTCTTCTTGTTGATGGTTTAAAGCATAATTTACTCAGTATTAGCCAATTTTGTGACAAAGATTTTAAAGTTATTTTTGAATCATCCCTTTACATTGTGTCTAGTCTTGATGACGATAGCATCAAGTTTATTGGTCACAGGCATAGCAACATTTACATGGTTGATCTTGATGATCTACCAGTACAAAATGGTCAATACTTAGTAGCAATGGAAGCCAAGATCAATGAAACTAGTTAGCTTTGGCATCGTAGACTAGGATATGCAAGTATGTATTTGCTTTCAAAACTTAATAAAAAGAATCTCATAAAAGATTTGCCAAAACTTAGTTTTGAAAAAGATAAAATTTGTAGTGCTTGCCAACTTGGAAAACAAACTAAATCTTCTTTCAAACCTAAGAGAGTAGTCTCTACAACTAGATCCCTAGAATTACTTCATATGGACCTCTTTGGATCTACTAGAACAACTAGTTTAGGAGGTAAGAAGTATGGTCTAGTTATTGTGGATGACTTCTCACGTTTTATATGGGTCATGTTTTTATCTCATAAAGATGAAACATTTTCTACATTCATTAAATTTATAAGAGAGTTTCAAATGAAAAAGGTATTTTAATTATTTCTTTATGAAGTGATCATGGTATGGAATTTGAAAATCATGATTTTGAAAAATTTTGCAATCAAAATGGTATTCATCACAACTTTTCTATACCTAGGATACCTCAACAAAATGGGATGGTAGAAAGAAAAAATAGAACTCTTGAAGAAATAACATGCATCATGCTTTACGAAAATGATTTTCATTGATATTTTGGGTGGAAGCCATAAATACTGCTTTCTATGTTTTAAATTGTGTTTTAATCCAGCCTATTCTGAAGAAAACACCTTATGAGCTTTGAAAAGGTAGGAAATCGACCATTAAGTATTTTTGTATTTTGGATGTCGTTGTTTCATTTTAAATAATGGCAAAGATAATCTAAGTAAATTTGATACTAAGTCAGATAAGGGTATCTTTTTAGGTTACTCTATATCAGCAAGGCATATAGGGTCTTCAACAGAAGAACACTTCTTGTTGAAGAATCCATCCATGTTGATTTTCATGAGACTGATCAAAAATCTTCTAGAAAAGAAGATATTCTTAATGATGAAATAGATATTCAAAGGACTGAAAAAATGAAGATCAATGAAGGGCCTTCCAATGAGCAAGATGAAAATCAAAATAACGAAGGAAAACAAGTACAAGGAGTTAGAGCCTCATCCACACCCAAGATATTACCTAAAGAATGGAGGTATGCTCATGGACACCCCAAAGAACTTATAATTGGTGATTCATCGAAAGGGATAAGTTCTCGTTCCTCTTTAAGAAATGTATGTGATTACTTAGCTTTTGTTTCTCAAATAGAGCCTAAATCTATTGAAGAAGCTAAAAATGATTGTAATTAGATAAATGCTATTCAAGATGAACTAAATCAATTCAAAAAAAATGATGTTTGGACTTTAGTTGAAAGGCCTAGTAATGTTTCAATAATTGGTACAAAATAGGTTTTCAAAAATAAGCTTGATGAAAATGGAGTGGTTATTAGAAATAAAGCTAGGTTAGGTGCCAAAGGCTACAATCAGGAGGAAGGGATTGATTTTGATGAAACCTTTGCTCTTGTTACTAGACTTGAGGCAATTAGACTATTATTAGTATTTGCATGTTTTATGGATTTTAAACTATTTCAAATGGATGTCAAAAGTTCTTTCTAAATGGGTTTATTGAAGAAGTATATGTAGATCAGCCCCTTGGTTTTGAAAATCATGAATTTCCCAATCATGTTGTTAAACTTCATAAAGTTTTGTATGGTTTGAAACAAGCTCCAAGAGCTTGGCATGATAGATTAAGTTTTTTTTCTTTTCAAGAGAAAATATGGACACTACATTATTTTTGAAAAAGAAGAAAGATGATCTCTTAGTAGTACAAGTTTATGTAGATGACATTATTTTCGGTGCTACTAATGAACATCTTTGTCAAGAGTTTGCAAAGTTAATGCAGGAGAGTTCGAGATAAGCATGATGGGTGTACTTAACTTCTTTCTCAGACTCCATATCAAGCAAACAAAAGAGGGGATCTTCATTAACCAAGCTAAGTATACAAGAGAAATCTTAAAGAAGTTTGGAATGGAGAGTACCAGACCATTAGGTATGCCTATGAGCTCCTCTTGTAAACTTGACAAAGATGAATCAGGTAAGAATGTTGATCAAAAGTTATATAGAGGTATCATTGGTTCATTGTTATATTGACTGTAAGTAGGCCAAATATAATGTTCAGTGTATGTATGTGTGCAAGATATCAGTCTGCTCCCAAAGAGTCTCATTTATTGACTGTTAAACGCATACTTAGATATTTATCTAGCATTATTGATATTGGACTTTGGTACTATAGAGATTCATCATTTGAATTGATTACATATTCTGATGCTGATTTTGCTTGGTATGAACTTGATAAAAAAAGTACAAGTGGAACATGTCAATTTCTTGTAGTTAATTTGATTTCATGGAGTGGCAAAAAATAGAATTCAGTTGCTCTATCTACGGCGGAAGTCGAATATATAGCAGCTGGAAGCTGTTGTGCTCAAATCCTATGGATTAAACAATAACTCGAAGATTTTGGTATCAAATTAACTAAGACATCCATAAGATGTGATAATACTAGTGCAATTAATTTGACCAAAAATCCTGTTCAACACTCAAGAAGCAAACATATTAAAATAAGACATCACTTCATAAGAGATCATGTGCAAAATTATAATGTGATGCTTGAATTTATTTGTACTGATAGTTAATTAGCTTATATTTTCACTAAACCCTTAGCGAAGATAGATTCTGCATGATTAGAAGAGAGTTAGGTATCATTAATTCCTTTGTCAAGAACTCCTTCAAACTTTGTTTTACCTGATTCCTTGAGCCCAAAATCATCTCTTTTATGTCTTGAAACCTTCACTAGAATCCCTTGATTTTTGAGAATTTTTGAAAATCTTTCTGGATTTTTTTGGGTTTTTTGGCCAAGTGTCGATAATTAAGTTTTTGGCCAAGTGTCGACTCATGCAAGTGTCGACATTTGACCAAAATCCAAGTGTCGACTCATAAATGAAAACCTGTGTTTTTAGGGCATCAATAGTTCATTCCGAAGCTAGTTCGCTTTTGGTTTTCTCTTGCCCTAGGCGTTCCCTAGCACCCTCTTGGTCTTGGAACAATGGTTTTCCATCGTTGTCCCTCAATCTTTCGGGTAATTCCCTCAATTTCTCTCATTTTGTCCAATTTCTTATTGTGTTGTGATTTTTTTATGGGATTGGTCGAACTCTCATGTTTTTTTCCTTCCTTTGGTCCTTTCCCAATCTTTCGCAATTTCTTTCTTGGATTCACTCTTCCTCCCCATCGATTTTCCTTCCTTAGTTCCTTTCTCATTCTTGGTCCACTCCTCAACCGATCCCTCCTCTTTTCCTTGTCTTTCTCTGGTTCACCCATATCTCCCTTGTTCTTTCCCTTCAGTGTTTGTTGGTGATATGGGACCCCATAAGCAAGTTGTTTCAAGGAAGAGGTTGAGCCAAGGTATTGCCAAGAGGAGATCCTAGGCATGGTATGACCCAGCCAGGGCTCAACAGAGTAGTGAGCAGGAGAGAGTGCCTCCACCACAGTCCCCTGTTGCAGAGAGAGTGTCTAGGAAGATTATTGCAGGTGGACGCTAAATAGATTTGGATTTCTTCGATCGAGAAGGGTTTGGTATTGGTGAGTTGCTAGGAGCAGCTGGTTTGACCTCCTTCTGCACTATGAAGGAGATGTACTATCCCCATTTGATCAAGAAATTTTACGAGAGCCTTGCTACTGATGGACTGTTATGGAGACTATGGTCAAAGGTGTGCAGATTCCTATGTCTTAAAACATATTGAGCAGAGTTTGGAATATTCCTTTGCACGGGATTGCAGCTATATGTGTTAGTGATAGAGAGGCTGCATTTTAGTTTGTATGGAGAGAGATGATATGCGTGGTGTATCTACTGTTACCATGAATCAATTGTCCATTGAGATGCCTTGCTTCATCACATTATTGTGAGGATCGGCTCTTGAAAACTGGTCGATTCAATTTTTTTATGAAGCGAGAGCTCATGTTGATGGTCTGCTGAAAGAAAACGGTACAGATGGTTTGACATGATCCTACACTAGGCATACAAATAGCAATGGGAGCAGAATGGATTTTAAAAACAATTTTGAAAATCCGCGCAGCGAAAATCTACTCCGCCCAGAAACTAATCTAATTCTAGTTGCAAATAGGCATGTATGATGATATAAAATATTTACAAAATATTTGAATTAAAAATTTTATTCATGCATGATTAAAAAATAATTTTTCATACCTTATTCTGGCTAGAGTAACTCTAGGATAAAGCTGGAATAGGCTGGAATAAAACTATTCCAGCCTTCTTCTTCATTGGGCTGATTGAAAAATCTGTTTTGAGCTTGAAAAAAAAAAAACCGTCGCCGGAACACAACCTTCCGGACCTCCGTTTGCTCCTAAACTTCAGTAGCGGCAAGGTGGATGAATCTACTTCGATTGCCACTGATATCTACAATTAAAACAATCTAAAACAGGTGTATAGATTCTCCAAAAGTCTGCTGCCAGAAAACTGCAGCAGAACAGGACAGCAGGTTGATCTTCGTGTTTGGAGCTGCAGCGGCGATCCCGGCTCGCGTGGCTTGCTCCTAGGAGTAGAAGAGTATTCCCTCTAGAGGGGAGACATGCCGGGGCTCTCAGATCCCTCTCCATACGCGGTGCTAGCCACTGGAAGATGATACGCAGTCACAGGTAAGTTGTAGCAAGAAGAAGAACAGAGCAATGCTCTTCTTCACGGTGAGCACTAGAATCAATGAGAGATTAACCCTTCTTCCTCTCCCTAGAACTCTTCAAATCCCGGACCCAACAACACCCAATAGAATGAAGAAAAGATCTCTCAAAATGGATGATCTCTCTGCCTCTCAGAAACAATGCCCAGTAGAATGCTGCTGTTGCTCGGTGGTAAAAAAAACTCAGGCTGAAACAGGGGACCAAAGAATTTATAGGCTGCAATGGAGAGGGAGACGGAGAGACTGGGAAAGCCAAGAGACACCAGTTGCTGTTTAACCAAATTAATCAGCCATTAACAAAGGTTTTAAAAAACCGGTGGGAGGAGAAAAGACGCCCAGCAGGAGGTTGTTCGGCCTTCTCAGCGCATGGGTTGTTTGGTCTCCTCCGAATGCTTGGAATTTATTTCAGCGCAAGGAAAAAATCCAATGTCAAAATCGTGTAAACTGGTCCAAGTGAGAGGAACTCCGGTTCAATTAACCGATCCAAGCCAATTTGGTTCAAACCCATTTAAACCAATTGGTCCAACCCATGAATTTGGTTCAATTGGTTCACAACCAATTGGAGGCCGAAACGAACTTCGAATCAGTTCAAAACTGATTCAGAAAAATCCTGGCGTAGTCCTGGTCAGCCCGGAACAATTTCCGGTTGACTCAGATAAGGGCAAGACGGGGAAAAGAGTGCTAAAAAATGCTGTGACCATAAAACTGAGATGATTCCTAATCGTAATCGATATCCGGATCAGAGAGTAATCCTCTGTGGTGTGTGACCTCATAGGTTCGAACCTAAACGGTAGCACTAGAACAATTCTAGTACCAGCACAGGAAACCATCTACAATGGGTTCGGCGTCCGGATATGTCGAAATGCGGGAGCAAACTTTCGAACCTCTGGCATATGGTTACCGTATAATTTATCCCTTTGACCTCTAATGCTCAGGACAATGAGATTGGGCTACCAACCCAGACCGAGTCAGTCGACTACGTGTCTCAACCTTCCAAGCCCAGTGACTCTTCACTTAGGGCTACCCCGGTCGAGGATTTGCTAAATTGAGATACTGCGAGAATTCAATCTAAACTATTTGGACAGGTCAATTCCATCTTGGTCCATCACTGCCACAAGTACTTGCCTGTACCAGAAACCTTCCGTCCTGAAATTAAAATCTGGGTAGTCCGGCACCAAAGCACAGGGAGTTGCTTGCAAGCTACCGTGATGACCTCAGGTTGGAGGGACACAATATACCCATATCAATCATGAGTATCCTTTGGAAGAAAGGGGCTGCACGGAGTCACAATTCAATGAGATATCACATATCCCACTTGTAGATCACATCAGTGTCACCACACTCATTTGGTCAAGAGGACAACCAAACGATGTGAACTATAACAACCTATACTTGATATATTACCGTCCAGTACAATATATCCTTTGGTTGTGAACAAGGTTTAAGGACCACTCGATACATCCTCTCTGTATCGAAGTCAGTGTAGTCCTAAGGACTTCATCACATGGAAAGAGTTCATTTCAGGGAAATACAATCTGTGATGAGCTGCCAAAAATATATTTTATTAATTCAAAGAAAGAGTACAATACATAGCTCAACCATCTACAACCCAGGCGATTCGCTTTGGGACCCAATTCCCAACAACTCCCACTTGTACTAAAGCCAATCAGAAGAGTTTCTAATACCCATTTCCCATTTACAATAGTCGAACTCTTTTATTCTGAGGCCTTTAGTGAAGGGGTCGGCCAGATTTTCTTTTCCATCGATCTTCAGAAGATTGATGTCGCCTTGTTCTACGATCTCTCATACGAGGTGGTAGCGCCGTAGTATGTGCTTGGTGC
This sequence comes from Areca catechu, assembly GCA_021397845.1. NCBI lineage: Eukaryota > Viridiplantae > Streptophyta > Magnoliopsida > Arecales > Arecaceae > Areca > Areca catechu. Next base: position 126,709,792 of record CM038052.1, on the reverse strand, counting down.
GGTGATGAGCTTTAGGCTCCTTAGCTTGAGCAATGGCTCCAGTGTTGTCACAGTACATCGGAACAGGACCATCTAGGGAAGGTGCTACCCCTAGCTCTCCAAGGAACTTCCACAACCACACAGCTTCCTTTACTGCATCTGATGCTGCAATATATTCTGCTTCGCATACCGAGTCTGCAACAGTTGCTTGCTTGGAACTTTTCCAGCAGATCGCTCCTCCATTCAAGGTAAATACAAACCCTGACACACTCTTGCTATCATCTCTATCTGACTGGAAACCGGAGTCAGAGTACACCACAAGTTTCAAGTCAGGTTCTCCATAAATCAGCCATTGATCTTTAGTATTTCTCAAATACTTAAGGATGGACTTAACCACCTTCCAATGTGCCTCACCTGGGTCAGACTGGTATCTACTCACTACTCCTAGTGAGTATACCACGTCTGGTCTAGTACAAGTCATAGCATACATGATAGAGCCTATTGCAGATGCATAAGGTACTATACTCATGCACTCTCTTTCCTCAGGAGTTGTCGCACAATCCTTCTTGGAAAGAGTAATTCCAAAACCTATCGGGAGATAGCCTTTCTTGGAATTTTCCATGCTGAACCGTTTCAGCACGGTATCAATGTACGTAGACTGGGACAGTCCCAAAAGCTTCTTAGATCTATCTCTATAGATCTTCATACCTAGTATGTAGGAAGCTTCACCCAAGTCTTTTATGGAGAACTGAGATGATAACCAGACCTTTATTCCTTGTAATGCTGCAACATCATTCCCGATTAAGAGAATGTCGTCAACATACAGTACTAAGAATACAATCACAGAACCATTAACCCATTTATAGATGCACGGTTCTTCTCCATTCCTAACGAAGCCATATGATTTGATACATCTATCAAACCGTAAGTTCCAACTTCGAGACGCTTGCTTGAGTCCATAGATGGACTTCTGCAACTTGCATACTTTTGATTCATCTATGGATGTGAACCCTTCAGGCTGTATCATATACACCTCCTCTTCTAGCTCCCCATTTAGGAAAGCGGTTCGGACATCCATCTGCCAGATATCGAAATCAAAATATGCTGCCAAAGCAAGCATGATCTGAATGGACTTGAGCATTGCCACAGGGGAGAAAGTCTCGTCATAATCGATACCATATCGCTGACGATACCCCTTGGCAACCAGACGGGCTTTATAGGTCTCTACCTTCCCATCTGTGCCCCTTTTCCTCTTGAAGATCCATTTACACCCGATGGGTTTTATTCCTTCAAGCGGATCAACCAATGTCCATACATTGTTGATTTCCATGTACTCCATTTCGGATCGCATGGCTCCAAGCCATGCCTCAGAGTCTGATCTCTGAAGTGCATCCATATAGGTGATCGGATCCTCATTGTTCTCATCGAGCTCAATGGGATCGCCGTCCTGGACCAAGAAACTGTAGTATCTGTCCGGCTGATGCGGTATTCTACCAGATCTCCTAATAGGTTCTGGGTGTGATTCAATCACAGCCGATTCTACGATGTCCTTAGAGTGTGCAGGTTCTTCTATTGGCTGAACTTCATCAAGTTCAATCTTAGAGGCTATAGTTCCTTCTCCAAGGAATTCCTTTTCCAAAAAGATAGCTCTAAGAGCAACGAACATCTTTTGTTCATTCTCCAAGTAGAAGAAATATCCTTTGGTTTCCTTAGGATAACCAATGAATAAACACCGATCAGACCTTGGACCAAGTTTGTCTGAGTCTAAACGCTTTACGTAAGCCGGACAACCCCAGACCCGAAGGTGTGAGATTGAAGGTTTACGTCCATTCCACATCTCATACGGAGTGGAGACAATAGATTTACTTGGAACATCGTTTAACAAGTAACAGGCTGTCTGAAGTGCATATCCCCAAAAGGATAGCGGCAGAGTTGCAAAGCCCATCATGGATCGAACCATGTCCAACAAGGTTCGATTCCTCCTTTCGGACACGCCATTAAACTGTGGTGTTCCTGGAGGAGTCCACTGAGAGAGAATTCCATTCTCCTCAAGATATGTCAAAAATGCACCAGATAAGTATTCACCACCTCGATCAGATCGAAGGGTTTTAATACTTTTTCCAGTTTGCTTTTCTACTTTATTACGGTATCGTTTGAACATTTCAAACGACTCAGACTTATGTCTCATTAAGAAGACAAAACTGATCCTTGAAAAGTCGTCTGTAAAAGTAATAAAATATTTGTATCCTCCTCTAGCACTAACTGTCTCGGTCCACATACATCAGTATGTATGAGACCTAGAAGTTCTGTAGCTCGTTCACCTTTTCCAATAAAATGTGACTTGGTCATTTTACCAAGTAAACAGGATTCACAAGTGGGCAGTGATTCAGAATCGCTGACCTTGAGGAGTCCTTCTCCTCGCATCTTGTTTACCCTATTTTGGTTAATATGACCTAGCCTACAGTGCCAAAGATACAATTGTTGACATTATCTAACCTTGGACATTTGCTAGAAGTGTACATTGCACTAACAGGCCTTGATAGTACATATATGCCATTATTTAATCTAGCTTTCATTATACAGAGTTATTCAAAATAACATTGCAAAAATCTCTTTTATTGATAGTTCAAAACCATAATGGCCAAAAGGCCTACAAAGATTATGATCATAATGAAACTAGGAATAGTGACAGTCGACTAGTTCGACAGTACAAGACTCAAAGACAAGACGTAGAACTCCGACCGCCAGTACTGGAACACGATTTCCATTCCCGATGCTCAGAAACTGTTCTCCATCTTCAAATCTTCTGCTAACTTGAAGTCCCTGTAACGAATTACAAACGTGAATTGGACTACCAGTATCCAATACCCAGTTAGCAGTATCAACAATAGAGTAATTATAAGGTTTTATCATATAAATACCTTGTTCAGCAGACTTCTGCTTCCTCGGCCTGTTCGGATCAAGGGACGTAATATAAAGAGGACAGTTCCTCTTCCAGTGTCCATTCTTCTAAGAGTAGAAACATTCTGCAGAAGATTGATCAGCCTTATACTTTCTGGTCTGACTAGGGCCAGGTGCATTCTGCACCTTCTTTCCATTCTTATTAATTTTCTTTTTCCCTTTCTTAAAGGGACGACGACCTCTACTTCCTCCCACTAAATTCACCACCCCCTTATTCAGTTGGTAGTCTTTCTCGAAAGTCTGCAGCAACCCCAAAAGACCATGATAGTAGACCGCAGGCTTATTCATTCTATAATGATCGAGAAAATCAAGATAGGAGGAGGGAAGAGAATTCAGGATTGCATCCTTGCCGAGCTGCTCGTGCAAGGAGCATCCGAGTTTGCCCAACTTTTCAATCAGCTCGATCATGTACAATACATGATCAGTGACTGAACCGCCATTCGGCATCTTGGAATTGTAGATGGCACAAGACACTTTGTACTGTTCTACATCATCCGGGGTGCCGAAGGATTCCTTCAACTTTTGTAGGATTTCATCAGGTTGGGCCTCCTCGAATTTGCAACTGAACTCGTCGTTCATCACCGCTAACATAATGCATCGGATAGTAGTCCGATCAGAGACCCAATTCAGATAAGCGTCTCTAACCGCACTCCGTGCATTAGCGGGAGGGATTTCAGGTGCCAGATCCGTTATAACATAGAGGATTCGTTCATGCTCCAGAACGATTCTCAATCTTCGATACCAACTATCGAAGTTGTGACCCTTTAACTTCTCGTTGTCGAGAAGTGACCGGAGTGATAAATTGGAAGACATCTGAAAAGAAAATAAGACCAAATTAGTGATGAATTAATAATTTAACCAAAAGACTTGGACTTTAGTCTAAAGGTTTCTTCCACTAATTTTTCAGATTGGTAGACTCTAACTCCAATCCGTGAAAACACTTTTTCAAGTGGGTACTGAAATCCAATAGGCCATGCATGAGCCCGACTTTGGCCAGCTCACCCATACGAGCGTAAAGGTAGGTTCGTAAACCAATTGTTTTCCTAAACAATTTTCAGTATTTCATTTTGCCCCAGAGAACACCCAATCGGCCTAGGGGCCTCCTATTGCGGGTCTCTGGTTAGGTCCAACCATTAAAATGACAAATCCAATGCTTTCAGCTAACTAAAGACCAAGCCCGACTTTGGCCGGCCCACCTGGTCTCGTTAAGGAGGTTGCACTGAACTATCATCGATCAGATAGAAATTCCAGTCGCCGGATGTACACCCGTTCTATGGAACTGCTGATGCACACCAAGCTAGTGGACACATTTCTATCCAACTTAATGGGAGGCTAAGACACTGTCAACTCTTTGACTTAGTCTTTTTAAGGACCTAATAATTTTAGAGGATTTTTTAGTTATGACAAAAGAAAAAGATAAGGACATGGATCATCCTCCAACTGAATCAATCAGATTCCAGGAGGGTTGAAATAAATCAACAAATTGATCCATGGGCACCTATAGATCAGTCAGACCGATCAACCTGGGTGACATGGGTTAACTCGAGTCATTGAGCTTTCCAATCAGTTCTAGTCGACTCGACTAGCCAGGTAGGTGAGATCATGGGTGAGTAACCGTTATTAACCATCTTTCCTAGACACCAACCAAGTTGGCCAGGAAAGAGGTAGCCTCATACAACCATGATCTAAATGCCAAACCTACCTCAATACCAGTCGGTTTACCAGACTCGATCAGACTAGCCTAAAGACTCGGGCATCCACTGAGCTACTAACTGGATCCATTTTAGATGAACGGATCAACTAATCTAACTATTAGATAGTTCTAAAGAAGGGCCTTAAACACTTTTGTTTAATCTTCTTGTAATCCGGTTCAACTAAACTTAGGTCTAACCCAGTTATGGACCCAACTAGTCAGCTAACCCAATTAACCCAAAATGGCTTATGCAAATTTGATTAGATTTCATAAACCTAAAATTTTTTTTTTTTGAATAAGCCAAACACTTAATTAAAATAATTTTAATTAAGTCTCTATGTAAAACAATTTTACATAACAAATCATGCATTAAATATTTTATAAAATTTTATATCCATATATAAATATGCCTAAAACATTTATCACCAAATTAAAATAATTTTTAATTTTAATATTCTCTAAGGATCCTTCTGAAGAGGCCAACAAAATGATCCGCATCGTGTCAAAGACACACGATCATGGTGAATGTCTCAACTAGGTTCCAAAAAGAATCATGATACATTTTTATTAGATTAAACAAATTTAATCTATAACATGATTACTAGATTAGATTACACATGCAACCTGGCTCTGACACCATTGAAAGAAAACGGTGCAGGTTTGACATGATCCTACACTAGGCATGCAAACAGCAACGGGAGCATAATGGATTTTAAAAATATTTTAAAAATCCGTGCAGCAGAAAATCTGCTCCGCCCAGAAACTAATCTAATTCTAGTTGCAAATAGGCATGTATGATGATATAAAATATTTGCAAAATATTTGAATTAAAAATTCTATTCATGTATGATTAAAAAATAATTTTTATACCTTATTCTGGCTGGAATAACTCTGGGATAAAGCTGGAATAGGCTAGAATAGCTGGAATAAAACTATTCCAGCTTCTTCTTCGTTGGGCTGATTGAAAAATCTATTTCGAGCTTGAAAAAAAAAACCATCGCCGGAACACCACCTTCGGACCTCCGTTTGCTCCCAAACATCAGCAGCGGCAAGGTGGATGAATCTACATCGATTTGCCACCGATATCTACAATCGAAATAATCTAAAAAAAAGTGTATAGAATCCCTAAAAGTCTGCTGCTAGAAAACTACAGTAGAACAGGACAACAGGTTGATCTTCGCATTTGGAGCTGCAGCGGCGATCCCGGCTCGCGTGGCTTGCTCTAGTAGTAGAAGAGTACTCCCTCTAGAGGGGAGATGCACCCGGGGCTCTCGGATCCCTCTCCACACGCGGTGCTAGCCGCTGGAAGAATATACATGGTTACAGGTAAGTTGCAGTAAGAAGAAGAACAGAGCAATGCTCTTCTTCACGGTGAGCACTAGAATCAACGAGAGATTAGTCCTTCTTCCTCTCCCTAGAACTCTTCAAATCAAGGACCCAACAACACCCAAAAGAATGAAGAAAAGTTCTCTCAAATGGATGATCTCTGCCTCTCAAAACAACCAGTAGAATGCTTGCTGTTGCTCAGTGTAAAGAAAAAACTCAGGCTGAAACAGGGGACCAAAGAATTTATAGGCTGTAATGGAGAGGGAGACGGAGAGACTGGGAAAGCCAAGAGACACCGGTTGCTGTTTAACCAAATTAATCAGCCATTAACAAAGGTTTTAAAACAAACCGATGAGAGGAGAAAAGATGCCCAGTAGGAGGACGTTCGGCCTTCTCAGCACATGGGGTGTTTGGTCTCCTCCGAACGCTTGGAATTTATTTCAGCGCACGGAAAAAATCCAACGTCAAGACCGTGTAAAACGGTCCAAGTGAGAGGAACTCTGGTTCAATTAACCGGTCCAAGCCAATTTTGGTTCAAACCCATTTAAACCAATTGGTCCAACCTAATTGAATTTGGTTCAATTGGTTCACAACCAATTGGAGGCCGAAACGAACTCTGAATCAGTTCAAAACTGATTTAGAAAAATCCTGGCATATTCCTGGTCAGCCCGGAACAATTTTTGATTGACTTAGACATGGGCAAGATGGGGAAATGAGTGCTCAAAAATGCTGTGACCATAAAACCGAGACGATTCCCAATCGTAATCGGTATCAGGATCAGAGAGTAATCCTCTGTGGCGTGTGACCTCATAGGTTTGAACCTAAACAGTAGCACTAGAATAATTCTAGTACCAGCACAGGAAAACCATCTAGCAATGGGTCCCGGCGTCCGGATATGTCGAAGATGCAGGAGCAAACTATCGAACCTCTGGCATATGGTTACCATATAATTTTTCCCTTTAACCTCTAATGCTCAAGATGACTGAGATTGGGCTGCCAACCCAGACTGAGTCAGTCGACTACGTGTCTCAACATTGCAAGCCCAGTGACTCTTCACTAGGGCTACCCCGGTCGAGGATTTGCTAAATTGAGATACTGCGAGACATTCAATCCAAACTGTTTGGACAGGTCAATTCCATCTTGGTCCATCACTGCTCCACAAGTACTTGCCTGTACCTAGAAACCTTCCATCATCGGATTAAAAATTCGGGTAGTCCGGCACCAAAACATAGGGAGTTGCTTGCAAGCTACCGTGATGACCTCAGGTCGGAGGGAACATATACCCATATCCAATCGTGAGTATCCCTTTGGCAGAAAGGGGCTGCACGGAGTCACGTTCAATGAGATATCACATATCCCACTTGTAGATCACATCAGTGTCACCACACTCATTTGGTCAAGAGGATAACCAAACGATGTGAACTACAACAACTATACTTGATATATTGCCATCCAGTACAATATATCCTTTGATTGTGAACAAGGTTTAAGGACCACTCGATACATCCTCTCTGTATCGAAGTTAGTGTAGCCTAAGGACTTCATCACATGGGAAAGAGTTCATTTCAAGAAAATATAATATGTGATGAGCTGCCAAAAATAATATTTTATTAATTCAAAGATAGAGTACAATACTTAGCTCAACCGCCTACAACCCAGGCAATTGGCTTTGGGACATAATTCCCAACATCTGCCTCATACGGAGGACTACCATCAACATCCCAGCACTAATGCTGTATCAGATGGGAGAGGCGGTGACTCAGCGGTGACTCTGCTTGCCCTACGAGATGGGGCTGACTCAACTTTTCCAGTCTTATGATATTCCTTTGAAGGAGGAGACCTCCAAGGGGATACTGCATACTGATGTATACGATGAGCGATCCTTGCACCAGATGGGCTATAGGAGGATCACTGGTAGATGGGTATGCAAGGAGTCTGGACAGGAGCCAGACAAGGAGGACAAGATATGAGCAGTTGAGGCAGGACCTTCTGGACGTGCAGAGCACCTTACACCTCCGAGACCTACTCCAGTTCCAGCTTTAGGGCTTGAGCCAACCACTCCAGCACTAGTTGTTTCTCCAACTGCTGCTCTTCGTGCCACTACAGAGTTTACTGTTAGGGAGCAGATCAGGCATCGGATTACTGAAGTTAGAGAGGAGATCATTGGATTGGCTGTCAGGACTACCCAACTATGGATGGAGATATAGAGACTGAGAGCACACACAGATGATCAGCTCTCAGGTATCAAATAGATGATGGAGGCTGGTTTCACTGAGATACAGGATCTACCGAGATCCTTATTGCCTCTGGTAGCACCTTCAGGACTTCCATCTCCTCCACCAATAGACGACGATGACCACCATGGTCCTCATGATGATACTATAGGTGGTGGTATAGTTAAAGATGGAGATGGCACAGGTGGTGGTGACAGAGATGGAGATGGTGGTGATGATGGTGGAGATATAGATGTACTTGATGATGGCAGTGATGACAGTGATAAAGCTGGAGACTATCAGATTATCAGCAAGGAGATTCAGACACCAAATGTTCATGATCACACTTCAAATACTCCCAGAGATGTTCAGCTTTGCATGCCTCAACTTTCGGACAACCATTAGAGACCTTTGTCCCCTTCTACTAGGTCTTCTAGGGTTATACCTCACTCTGGCCCTTCTCTCAGGATTAGAAGTCGGACCCACAAGACCCCTAGGCCTTCAGCTACTAGGACTAGGTGCATGGCACCTATCTTCTTTGAGCTTCTGTCTGATGAGGAGTAGCCTCATAGACACTTGTTATGCCTATATATTCATTATTATGGTTGTAGTCTTTGATTGTACTTTTGCTTATCTTATGTTGCAGTTTATATTTGCTTATCTTATCTAAGCACTTTTGTTGTACTGAAACTTTAATATATGAAACTTAGCTATTGTTTCAATGTTTACTCTTCTTTCTATCAAAATTGAATGCCTTATTATGATAAATGCTTAATTCAGGGGGAGAATATTCATTTTAATGGTTAATGTTAACAAAAGGGGGAGTAAAATCTAATAAGCATATTCTGAAATTTCTGAAAATTTTTCATAATTACCTAACATAGGGGGACAAAAAACGAAATTCAACCTTGCTTGGCACATCTCTCCTATGAAACTGTGTTGTATGAACTTTGATATACTACATTTAACTTAATTCTCATGAGCTTTAAGTGTATGCTCACTTGAATGTGTAGTACAATACCCATAATTGAATTTAAATGCTTATATACTCAAGGTTTTGTCATCATCAAAAAGGGAGAGATTGTTGGCTTTAGCCTTGATTTTGATGACTAACAAAATGTTGAGTATATATTTTATACTAATGTTTCAATTGTAGTTGTGAGTTTCAGGATACAAGTACATCAAATTTTCAATTCAAAGATATCAAACTCACTAATTTTGAAGTTAAGTAAACCTCGGTATTTAAGATGTCTTCTTACCTTGAAAGCCTTAAAATAGATCCATCTAGGCTTTATGAAGAAGATATTGAAGTTTTATTGAAGAACACTTTGAATTTTGAAGCTTGGCACAGAGCTTTTGAGTGGCACATACCAAGTATCGACTCATGATACATGAGGTGTTGACACTTCAGAAGGACTAGCATGCAGAAATCTCTTTCGCATGCCTTGAGTTGACTCATAGAAGTCAAGTGTCGACTCATGAAGAAGTCAAGTGTCGACTCACAAGAACAAGTATCGACTAATGGCCTGAGAAAAATGATGATATAGAACTATGCCAATTTAGATGTTTTTGTCAAGTGTCGACTCAGAAGACTCAAGTATCAACTCATAGAAATCAAGTGTCGACTTAAAGGTCGACTCATAGCTTGAGCAAAATTGAATAGACTCAATTTTTCCAAGATTTATACCTTGAGTCGTCGACTCATGCAGATCCAATTGTCGACTCATGAACAAACTTAGTGTCGACTCATGGTTTGACAACAATAACGGGTATAATTTGAAGCTCATATTTGAATCCTACAAGCTTCAAATGGCTAGTTTGCTCCACCAACTATCATAAACACTTTTTGGAAGTTTTTGAAGTATTTAAGTCTCACCAAACTCATTCAAGATGAACTAACACAAAAGAGACAAATATTCCTTTGAGAGCTTCACTTCAAAAGTCAAAAAGAGAGTAAAAAAGAAGATTTCAATTGAAAAAGCTTCCAAGCCTTCAATCAAAATTCCAAAAATGCTCTTTGAAGTGATTCCAATGGGAAGATGGTCAAGCAATCATCAAGAGCCTCAAAGCTTCTACTTTCTACTATATAGAGAGTTTTTCTTGTACTTTACTCTTGTAATTTTGAATTTATCTATTATGACTAGTTTCAATGGTGTTTGAAACTAGGTGTTAGGCCCTTCTAAGCCATGAATTGAAATCCACGCCTAGGTTGGCTTGAGTAAAGGTTGTCGGTGAGCTTATTGAGAAAACCAACTTTGGGTTTGACTTGTAAGCCCTTGAGAATAAGTGGCTATAATCTAGGTTGATATAGTAAAATTCCCAAGGGTAGATTGGGGAGTGGATGTAGGTGCTTGGTGTGCATCAAAACACTATAAACTTTTGTTCTGTGTGTGTTCTTTCCTCTCTTGCATTTGCCACTTATATTCATAGTATTGCATCATGTTCATTGTATGCTCATTTGCATTACTTCACAAACACTTTAAAGTGTAGCACATATTTGCTTTAAATTTTCAAAGAAACCCAATTCACCCCCCCTCTTGGGTTGCTATGCTGGGCAACAGATTCTTTGTTTAAGACATATTGAGATGGACTGAACAGGTTGGGCAGTTTACCCTAAGCCATCCGGAGCATTAAGAGATTAAGGAATAAGTTCAGCTGTATTCTATATTTGACAAGTTCTTGTTGCTTTGTAACCTTCAGCCTATCCGGATGTCGGGTGTCATTGCTAGATGGTGACTTTGGCTGGTACTGGAAATGTTCCTGTGCTACCAGGTTAGTATTTTAACCTATGGGTCACACATCGTGGGGTTTCTTCTTGATCTGTTGGAATGGGAACGATTAGGAATCATTCCGGACTCATTTTGACAAGAAATTGTTAGAGCTACATTTGAGCTGACTCATTTGATGAGTCAACTCAAGCAAATTCACTTGAGTCGACTCGAATAGTCGAGTCGACACAGCTAACTGACTCTGCTGAAAACCAAAACTACTTCATTAATGCTTGTAATTGTTGTGGGATTTATGAGGGAGTTTTAGGATTTTAATGGCTACTATTGTAGAATTCCAAGGGTTTATAACACCCTAATTCCAAGGGACTCAAACTCTCTTTATAATCTCTCATTAAATTAGATTTTGCATGTTAATCATTTTAGTTCATGTGAGTTCGTTCTGTTCCGAGTTCTGCTGGAAGAACAGAAAAGGCGATCAAGAGACTCTACCCTTTTCTCATGGTTAGAGTTCATAGTTGATCTCTAAGAGATTATCAGAGAGGGGCTTTGAGTTTGGTAGGATTCTTGAGTGCATTCACTCTATTGAAGGTTTGGGATAGAGAGTTGGGAAGGGTTCTCAAGAGTCTTGTCCATCTATGCTTCAGCAGCAGTTCTTCAAAGAGTTGAAGAAGCAGTCCATGGTTCTTCAAGGTGTTGAAGGAGTCCTTGCTGCCGACACTATTTCGGAGAGGCTAGCACCTCGAAAAAGGAGGAGAAATCCCGTATCCCAGTGTGAACCAACGTAGAGGCAGTACACATGAGCTGCTCGTAGAGCTTACTCTTCTCCTTGCAGGAAGAGCATGTGCCTTCCAAGTGATCATCATCTCTAAGGTATGGGCTTATATTAATATGTGTGAAAGATTATTCTTGCTACATCATTGTGTGGATCCATGAATAGTTCTTTGTTTCATATTGTAGATGCATGATTTCATACAACATTACTCTAGATGCATCAAGATCCATGTAAGGGGCCTATGTAATTAGATTAACATATCATAGATAATTGTGTTTTTATCTCCTTCCGCAATGCCATGTAGTTTAGAAAAATTTTTTAAATTGCATGCATCAGGGCCCACCTCATTCGCTGCTCTAACCTTACACTAGTATCAGAGCATGGTTATGATGCATGTCTACTTTATTATATTTCAATGAAATCTGTTTATTTCCTTCACAAAGTATGTGGATTAAAGTGGATTCGCCAAGGCTGTCCGGTAAAGGAGAGAAGCATGGTTAATAAATTGCATGCATCAGGGCCCACCTCATTCGCTGCTCCTAACTTACACTAGTATCAGAGCATGGTTATGATGCATGTCTACTTAATTATTTTTGTATGAAATCTGTTATTTCCTTCACAAGGTACGTGGATTAAGGTTGATTCGCCATGGCCGTCCGGTAATGGGAGAGAAGCATGGTTTGAAGACCATCTTTTCCATTCAAGGGGTTCTCCTATGGCATGTAGGGGTGCCGCTGCGTCATGACCTTATGAAGAAGAAAGTGAGGGACTTGATAGATTAAAATGGTTTTAATCTATGGTTGATAGATCATAACTATGTTTAGATAAGATCTAAAAGTGTATGATCCAAAAACTTTGAAAAGTTCATGTGAAAAGTCTGAAACTTGAAGTTACTATTTTGCTTTTGGTGATCCGAGCTACTCGAGTTGACTCGACCAGAAAAGCCTGAAATAGTAAGTTTGAAGTTTAGAATTTTTTCTGTGAATTGTTTCACTTGATTTGCAATGGTTTCAAAATATGGTTTAATTGAAAATGTTTAATTGGCATGATACACTTAATTGAGAATTAATTATATTTTGAAACTCTTCAAGATTTAGGATATGATTTTAATATTACGTCATGATTGATAAACCATGGGTTGACTGGTTTAGCTAGAATGGGTCCCTTAAATGGGTTAAACTAGGTTTAGATGAATGGATAGTTAGAGAAAAGACTAATCAAAAGTTGAATTAGGTCTCTCCTCTATAGATCTATCTAATAGTTAGTTAGATCAGTCCATAATCTAATGGACTTGATTCATGGCTTCATGGTGAGCGGGGGTCTTTAGGTTAGTCTGATTGAATAAGGTAAACCACTTAGTATCTATGGAAATTTGATAGTTGTGATCAAGGTTCTTTGGGCTAACTCTTACCTGGCCAACTCATGGTTGGTGTCTAAGGCAAGAGGCTTACTTGGCTTAACCATTCCTTGATCTTACTTACCTGGCTATTATGGTGAACCATTTGATTAGATATCTATTGATTCGAGTTGACCCATGTCAACTAAGGTTAATCCACTTGATTGATTTATAGGTGCCTATTGACCTATTTGATCTTAAAACCTGCTAAGAGTTTGGTGGGAGTTTTCTTGATCAAAGTTCATGCCTTCTTTACATGTGTCACAAAATCTAAATCCTCTAAAATATTAGGTCAATAAAAAGACTAAGTTATGTGATGGCCTAAGTCTAGCCTTCCATTAAGATGGATGGTAATGAGTCCATATGTTGGGTGATCATCAGCAGTTTCAAAGAATGGGTGGTCATTAGGCAAGTGGAATTGCTATTCAACATATGATGGCTCAGTGCGACTATCTTAACACGTGGTCAGGTGGGCCGGCCAAAGTCGGGCTTGATCATGCATTAGTTAGAAGCGTTGAATTCGATCATGTTAATGGTTGGACCTAACTAGGACCTTCAATAGGAGGCCCAAAGGTTGATTGTGAGGACCCCTATGGCAAAATGAATACTCGGAGATGCTTGGAGAAGCAATTATTGTACCTACCTTTAGATACATATGTGTTGGCCGCCAAACTCGGGCTCATGTGTAGTCTATTGGATCCTAGTACCTACTAAAAGATAAAGGTTATTCTTCGAATTGGAGCGTAGAGGCTACCAGTCTGAATAAAATAGTGGGAGAAAACTTTATATTAAAATTCATGTCGTTAAGGTGTTTAAATATTTTATATACTGATAGGTCTTATTCTCCTTTTTCAGATAATGTCGACCACTTTATCGCTCTGATCATTATTGGATAATGACAAACTTTCTGGACCTAACTTCGATAGTTGGTATCAAAAACTTAGGATTGTCCTGGAGTATGAGCGGGTCCTCTATGTGATAATGGATCTGGCACCTGAAATCCTAGCCTCCAATGCTCGTGGCACTGTTAGGACACTTACCAAAAGTGGATCTCTAACTGTACCACGGTGTGTTGCATTATGTTGGCTATGATGAATGATGAGTTCAGTCATAAATTTGAGGCCCAATCAGAAGAGATTCTTCAAAGGTTGAAGGAGTTTTTTGGCACTCTGGATATTACGGAGAGATACTGGATCTCTTCCACCATCTACAATACATGTATGCATGATGGAGCTTCGATGACTGATCATGTAATGTACATGATCGAGTTATTTGAGCATTTGGGCAAACTCGGATGTCCTTTGCACGAGCAGCTTGGCAAGGATGCGATATTGAATTCTCTGCCCCCTTCCTGCCAGGTCTTTCTTGATAATTTCAGAATGAATAGGCCTGCAGTAAACTATCCTGAGATGTTAGGGTTACTGCAGACTTATGAGAGAGACCACAACCTTAATAAGGGGTTGGTGAATCTGGTAGGAGGTTCTGGAGCTTGGCATTATCCCTTTGGAAAAGAGAAGAAGAAGAAAAAGAATAAGTAAAATAAGAAGGTGCAAAGTACTGGGCCTAGTCAAACTAGGAGGGTAATGGTTGACAAGAGTAAGGTAGAGTACTTCTTCTGCAAGAAGCCGGGTCACTGGAAGCGGAACTGTTCTACTTACCTTGCTACTCTGGACCCGAACAAGCCAAGGAAGGGAAAGCAGCAAGCTATTGCTGGTCAAGGTATTTATATGATAAATCCTTGTAGTTTTTCTATTTGTGACACTACTAGCTAGGTATTGGATACCGGAAGTCCATATCGCATTTGCAATTCTTTGCAGGAACTTCAATTTAGCTGGAGATTCGAAAGGGTGAAAGGTTTCTGAACTTTGGGAATGGAAGTCAAGCTCTAGTTCTAGCATTGGGAACCATTTTTTTGTATTTCGAGTCTTGTACTGTCATTCTTAATGATTATCATTTTTGTCCTTCCTTTTTGGTGAATATCATTTCTATAGGCCTGATGGCCAAAGATAGTTATGAATTATCTATAAAGAATGATATTTCCAAAATCACATTGAATGGTTCTAATGTGATGTTTGGACAAGTGAAGAATGGCATATATGTACTATCACAGCTAGTTACTATATTGTACTCTGCTAATAAATGCCCTAGGTTAGATAAAGTCAGTGATATTTATCTTTGGCACTGTAGGCTAGGTCATATAAACAAGAATAGGATAAATGAGTTGGTAGGAGAAGGTCTCCTAGATATCACTAAGAGTGAATCTTTGCCAACTTGTGAATCTTGTCTTCTTGGAGAAATGATTAAGTTACCTTTTTATGGAAAAGGTGAAAGAGCCAGTGATATTCTAAGTTTGGTACATACTGACGTATGTGGACCTATGAATATTAGTGAAAGAGGTGGATATAGTTATTTCATTATGTTTACAGACGATCTTCCGAGATATGGTTATGTCTACCTGATGAGACATAAATCTGACTCATTTGAAATGTTCAAATGTTATCATAATGAAGTTGAAAAACAAACTGAAAAGTTTATTAAAACCCTTCGATCAGATTGAGGTGGTGAATTCTATGTAGTGAGTTTTTAACTTATCTTGAGGAGAATGAGATTCTCTCTCAATGGATTCCTCTATGGACACCTCAGTAAAATGGTGTGTCTAAAAGGAGGAATCGAACTCTGTTGGACATGGTTTAATCCATGATGGGCTTAGCAAGTCTACCTAAATCTTTTTGGGGATATGGTCTTGAGTCAACATCTATCTTATGAATAGGGTTCCAAGTAAGTCCATTGATAAAACACCATATGAGATATGGACTAGGTGCAAGCCAACTCTCTCTCACCTTCGGGTTTAGGGATGTCTGGCTTATGTCAGACATTTGGAGATGGATAAACTAGGACCTAAGTCTGATAATGTCTTTTTGTTGGGTATCCTAAAGAATCCAAAGGGTATTATTTCTATCTGCCTGAGGAACTAAAGTTGTTCATCAGTCTTAGAGCAACCTTTTTAGAAAGGGAGTACCTTGGTGAAGGCACTCAAGCTGCTGAGATTGAACTTGGAAAAGTTCAAAAGATAGAAGAACCTTCTCACTCCAAGGCCATTATAAAACTAGATTTGATTAGATCAGATCTAGAGCCCATAGTGCAACCATTAAGGATATCTAGTAAAGTACCATGTCAACCGGATAGATACTATGGTTTCTTGGTCCAAGATGGTGATCTTGTTAAACTCGATGAGAATAACAAGGATCCAGTCACCTATATGGATACAATTTCAAGGTTTGATTCTGAGTCATGGCTAGGAGCCATGAAATCCGAAATTGAATCCATTGAAATCAACAATATATGGACATTGGTTGATCCACCTAAAGGGATAAAACCCATTGGGTGCAAGTAGATGTTCAAGAGGAAAGGGGTGCAGATGGACAGGTAGAGACCTATAAAGCCCGTCTGGCTGCCAAAGGGTATCGTCAGCATTATGGTATTGACTATGATGAGACATTTTCTCTCGTGGAAATACTTAAGTCCATTCGGATTATGCTTGCTATAGCAGCATATTTAGATTAAAATCTGGCAAATGGATGTTCGAACAGATTTCTTAAATGGTGAGCTGGAAGAGGAGGTGTATATGATGCAACCTGAAGTGTTCACATCCATAGATGAGTCTAAAGAGTGCAAGCTGTAGAGGTCCATTTATGGAGTGAAGCAGGCTTCTTGAAGTTGGAACATATGCTTTGATAAGTATATCAAGATGTATGGCTTCGTTAAGAACGGAGAAGTACCTTATATATATAAATGGGCAAATGGTTCTATAATTATATTTTTATTTTGTATATGGATAACATTCTCCTAATCGGGAATGACATTCCAGCATTACAAGGAGTAAAGGTCTGGCTTTCATCTCAATTCTCTATGAAAGACTTTGGTGAAGCACATTTATACTAGTATGAAGATCTATAGAGATAGATCTAAGAGGCTTTTAGGACTATTCCAATCTACGTACATAGACACTATTCTATAGTGGTTCAGCATGGAGAATTCCAAAAGAGGCTATCTTACGATAGGTCATGGAATTACTCTTTCCAAGAAGGATTATGTGATAACTCCTGAGAAAAGAGAGCATATGAGCAGGATTCCATATGCTTCGACAGTGGGTTCTATTATGTATGCTATGCTATGTACTAGACCAGATGTGGCATACTCACTAGGGGTAGTGAGTAGATACCAGTCTGACCCAGGTGAAGTTTATTGAAAAGTTGTTAAGAAAATCCTTAAGTATTTGAGAAATACCAAGGACCAATGGCTTATTTATGGAGATTCAGACTTAAGGCTTGTCGGGTATGCTGATTCCAGTTTTCAGTCATATAGAGATGATAGTAAGAGTGTGTCTGGTTTTTATCTACCCTTAATGGTGGAGCAGTCTACTGGAAAAGTTCCAAGCAGCATACATTGGCTGATTCTGTTTGCACGATAGAATATATTGCTGCATCAGATGCAGCAAAGGAGGCTGTGTGGTTGCAGAAGTTCCTGGATGAGCTGAGAGTGGCACCCTCCCTGGATGGTCCTATTCCGGTGTATTATGATAGCACTGGAGCCATAGCTCAAGCCAAAGATCCTAAATCACACGAGCAAACTAAGCATATTCTGTGTCGTTATCACCTTTTTAGGAGATTATTGAACGAGGTGACATTGAGCTTCTGAAGATCAATGGTAAGGAGAACTTGGCCAACCCCTTCACTAAAGACATATACTAGAGTTTGACAATTACAAATGGAAGATGGGAATTAGATTATGTTCCGATTGGCTTTAGTCCAGGTGGGAGTTGTTGGGAAATGTATTCCAAAGCCAATCGTCTAGGCTGTAGACGGTTGTGCAACTCATGTATAAGTATATAAATTATTGAACTGAATAAAAAGTTTATTCTTGTTGTTCATCACATGTCATCTTCCTAATTGAACTCTTGTGTGATGATGTCTTTTGAGCTACCTTGTATGCGATGTAGAGAGGATGCATCGTGTAATTCATAAACTGGTTCACGATCAAAGGATATGCTATTTCAAGACGATGGTGTATAGAGAGTAGGTCATTGATGTCATATCTGTTGGTTGTCCTCTTAACCATGTAGCATGGAGATGCTGGTATAATATCAGGTATTGTGATTGATACTTCACTGACCAAGACCCTCATGCGAGATTCTCTTTCTGCCAAAGAGATGTTTTGCATTAGAATGTAGACATTAATCATTCCTCTGACTTGAGATCACTATGACAGCTTGCAAGCAACTCACTGTGCTTAGTGCCGGACTACTTAGATTTCTAATTCGGTGATGGAAGGTTACTGGGTACAGTCAAGTACTTGTGTAGCGGTAGTAGGATCGAGATAGGATTAATCTCTCCAAATGGTTTGGATTGAATGCTTAATATGTCGCAATTGAGAAAGACAATGGCCAGGGCATTCCTTGTAAGGAGTTACAGGGATTCTTTGTTTGAGACATTGAGATGGACTGATTAGGGTTGGGCAGTTTAACCCTAAGCCATCTGGAGCATTAGGAGATTAAAGGAATAAGTTCAGTTGTATTCCATATTCGACAGGTTCTTATTGCTCTACAACCTTGAACCTATCCGGACGTCGGGTGTCATTACTAGATGGCAACTTTGGCTGGTACTAAAAATGTTTCTATGCTACTGGTTTAGTATTTGAACCTATGGGGTCACACACCATGGTGTTTTTTCTTGATCTGTTGGCATGGGAATGATTGTGAATCATTCCGGACTCGTTTTGACAAGAAATTGTTAGAGCTATATTTGAGCTAACTCATTTGATGAGTCGACTTGAGCAAATTCACTTGAGTCGACTCGAACAGTCAAGTTGACTCAATTGACGGACCCTGTTGAAAATCGAAATTGCTTCATTAATGCTTGTAACTATTGTGGGATTTAATGATGGGCATTTTAGGATTTTAATGGCTACTGTTGTAGAATTCCAAGGGTTTGTAGCACCCTGAATTCCAAGGGACTTAAACTCTCTTTATAATCTCTCATTGAATCAGATTTTGTGTGTTAATCATTTCAATTCAAGTGAGTTTGTTCTGTTCTAAGATCTGCTGGAAGAATAGAAAAGGAGATAAAGAGACTGCCATTTTCTCATGGTTAGAGTTCACACTTGATCTCTAAGAGATTATCAGAGAGGTGGTTTGAGTTTTGGGAGGGATTCTTGAGCGCATACCATCTGTTGAAAGTTTGGGATAGAGAGTTGGGAAGGGTTCTTAAAAGTCTTATTCCATCTGTGCGTCAGTAGCAGTTCTTCAAAGAGTTGAAGAAGCAATCTATGGTTCTTCAAGGAGTTGAAGAAGGAGTCCCTGCTGTCAACATTGTTTTTGGAGAGGCTAGCACCTCGAAGGAAGGACGAGAAATCCCATACCCTGGTGTGAACCACCTTTAGAGGCAGTGTGCTGCTCGCAGAGTTTACTCTTCTTCCTTGTAGGTGGAGCATGTGCCTTCCAAGTGATCGTCATCTCATAGGTATGGGCTTACATTACATTTGTGTGACATATTATTCTTGTAGCATCATTGTGTGATTCCATGAATAGTTCTTTGTTTCATACTATAGAAGCATGATTTCATACATACATTACTCTAGATGCATTAAGATCCATGTAAGGGGCTTGTGTTAATTAGATTAACATATCATAGATAAAAGTATTTTTAATCCTTCTGCTGCGCCATGTTGTTTAGAAAATGTTTTTAAATTGCATGCATTAGGGCCACCTCATCCGCTGCTCCTAACCTTACACCATCTCCACCATTTTATGCCACCGACCATCGATGATGCTGCCCAATTGTCGCCCATGGCTAGAGAAATCAGTGGGAGATGGTTTCCAACCGGGGAAAGGGACACTAGAAATCAACCATCCGATGGCTCATATCAACTTGACTTGACCTAGAGCCTTCTCCAAACTCTATTTAAAGGACCCCTGGGCTACATAAAAAACCATCTTGGAGAGAGGAGTACAGTACAGGGTAGGAAGTCCAGCTTTGGGTTGTGGGTTGGCCTCTAAGAGTGAGGTTTCTTAGAGGAGAAGCTATCTTCTATGCCATCTTTTTGCCTACACCAATTTTAGATCGTGATCCAAGGAGCAAGAAGCAAAGAAAGCCAGTTTGCTCCAAAAAGTACAAAGGAAAAAGGGAGTTCTTGACCATCTTCCCGATGAGGCTGCGCCAATCTACTTCCTATTTTGTTAGTATTTTTCTTAGTTTATTTAGTTGTTACTTTCAATTCCGTATAGTCATTTTTTTTATGTAGTTTAAATTTCTATTATTTATTCTTCTAGCAAGTAGATGCTATGATTCGACTATTGGATCGAACATACCGAGTTTTATTTCTTTGTTGCACTTCAAACATATTTTTTTTGACTTCAAATCATTCTTTCCTTTTCCTATTAAAATCAAAGATTTCAATTTCTTTTATGCACTACTTTCTCTATGGATTCGACCTGACTCACCCTTTCTACATATTCTTATTTAGAAGTAGGTTAGTTAAACTGATAGCCACGGTGTCTTAATGGCAACATCATAGCCTATCATTGTACCAAAACTCGATCTCCTAGCCATATGGAGCCTGAGTTATAAGTTGGTTGTAGTATATTCATTGTAGAAATAAGGTGTGCACCAAGATGGGATATCTATTGATTTGAGTAGATAAGTAGTCCTATGTAGATCATGAGACTAAGTCCTAAAGCCCATGGCATTGTAATGTGAACGATGGAAAGGGGTTTCTTAAGATTTCACAATGAATTTGAGTCGATTGAATCTAACATATGACAGGGATTAGGTTTTAATAGTTATCTTTAACCTATGCTTTATCAAGACTCATAATAAAAGAATCGAATCACATGGTAACTACACTTAGAGGTTCATCCATTCGATTCTGATGAGTTGCCACTATATACTACTAGGTATTACTAGTAGATTGTGGAACTAATTAGAATTATTTAGATGATCAATAATTCTAATTGTCTGAATTAGAAAGAATTCCAATCCATCAAAAAAGGGATTTGTTGATATTGATCACAATATGTCCCATTATCAAACTGAATTGAACCTATAAGATCATACAAACAAGGATTTGGTCTTGGATTGCTTAATTAGACTCATGTAGTTTTGATTGGATCTAAGGGATCATGCTAGCATGTTGATCCTAGGAATGATTTTGATGATTACAAAACATTGTAGTATGAATAGTATACTAACATTTTCAAATGGTTAAAAATATTTTTATAGAGAGCATTTTATTTTCCAATCATCAATGAAAAACCTTTTAAATCATTAGATTTGTTTGTGAGCTTCTATGTACCATTTCATATTTTAAGAGATCATTTTATAGCTCGTGAGAGTCCATGGAAGTCATTGCAATGTTTAGAAATCTCAAATGTAGTTAAATGTAAGTAAAATAGAAGTAAGAAGTTAGAATTTTTATCTCGATTGAAAGAGCTGACTCACAAGAAAGAGCCAACTCTGGCATGCTGGAAGTGTCATGCTGTTTTGGTAGGCATGCATGTTTGGCATGGTATGCAAGTGAGCCGAGTAATGCAAAATGAGCCAACTCCCTTAGATAGATAGAAGGCTAAATTTTTCAAGACATACAAATGAGCCTTCTGTCATAAATGAGCCTTCTCTCTTAGAAATATAGAAGAATAGTTTTTTAGACATAATGTAGAAGAGCCAACTTCCAAAATTAAAGCCAACTCTCTTAAAGGAATAGAGAGCCTGATTTCTTGAAATCCTATGATGAGCCAACTCCTAGCAGGTGAGCCAACTCATAACCCATTAATAACAATTGTAATAGCTAGTTTCAAGTCTTCCAAATTTTATTTGTCCAAGCTTCTAATGGCTATTTTCTAATCAGCAATAGCTAGAAATGGATAGAAAAGACTCTAAACCAATGAAAAATACTTGGAGATGTATAAAAGAGAGGATTAAAATCAGCATTGATAACTTTCCTTGAGCAATCATCGAAATCACTTGAGGTAAATAGAATATTCATTGAGCAGCCATTTAGAAACTTAAGAGAACTTCACTTCTTCCCACCAACTCTCTTGGAGAATTAACTAAGAAATAAGGAGAGCATTTAAAAGAAACTTTTGAAGCCTTTGAGCAGCTATATATCAAACTTCAATCACAACATTCAACTCTTTTGGAGTTTATTTCTTGTTGCTCTATTTTTCACTATTTTTGTGTTGTTACAAGTCCAGCAGGAAGCTGAGACTTGGGATTGGGTTGAAGATTTTTGATTGGCTAGCCTTGGAAACTAAATAGATTATTTGTGATCCAGAAAATAAATAATTGTATTGGATTTTGGTTTGTGAGTTTGGAGAAAATAAACTGACTATATTCTTGCAAGAATATATTAGAAATTCCAAGAGATCTTTAGGTAGTGGACATAGGATCTAGGATTGCTCCAAACCATTATAAATTTGCTAGGTTTGTGTGATTATCTCTTCTCTCTATTTCATTCATATAGCTATAGTATTTCATACAATACTTGGCTAACACTTTGATTAAAATTTTTAAAGCACATATCTATCTTAAATTCTTAAAAACCTAATTCACTCCCCCTTTGATGCTGATTTTGGTGATCCAAAATTGATAGAAAAAGTGCTAGTGATATATGCTAATTTCTAGGATTAAACTTAATCTCATGGCATAGTAAGAAACAAAACTCTGTAGCACTATTTACTATAGAGGCAGAATATGTGGTTGTAGGGATTGTGTTGTGCTTTGGATTAAGCAACTACTTTAGGACTTTGATATCAAACAAACTAAGATTCCAATTAGATGTGACAACACCAATATTATCAATTTAACTAAAAATCCTATTCAGCATTCAAGAACTATACACAAAAAATTAGACATCATTTTATTAGGAATCATTGTAAAATGGTGATAGAGCTAGAATTTTTTAGTACAGGTAAGTAACTAGCTGACATATTTGCCAAACCTTTTAGTAAAGATAGATTTTCTATGATTAGATGTAAAGTAGGTCCATGTAACCCATTTTAGGCATCTTAATCTTGAAATTCTTCAAAATTTAAAAAAAATTGAGTAAATTTTCATCATTTTAGAGCTTATTCAACCTTACTTTATTAACTTAGGTCCCTTCAATTTATTTCCCAATCTTTTTAGACTCAAAATCCCAGTTTCTACTTGAGCCAACTTGTCCCTGCCAAACCAATTACGTGAGCTGATTCGCCTATCAGAAACATAGTATTTAAAATTCTTGATTGATCTTTACTTTCTTTACCTTTTTACTGTTACCTTGAGCCTTCCCTTTCCTTTCACCATTCCAAATAGTTCCAAACCCTAAGACCACTTCCTAAACACTTTTTCACTTGAATCTAAGGATGATGGGTCCCCACAAAGCTCTTGCTTTGAAAAGAAAGAGATCCATGGGTCAATCTTCAGTTGAACAGCGATCCAAGTAGAGAAATGACCAACTAGTCCTTGAGAATCCTCTAGCTCAAACTTATCCAACTATTTCTATGGCAAATCAACTGGTGACCACAGGGAGGAAGGTTTATTTTGATTTCTTGAAGAGTGAGCACTTTCAAATCATATAGTAGATAGGAGCATAGTGATGCAAGCATTTCTATTCTTTAGAGGTACCCGTATACCCTACTCTTGTCCATTCTTTGAAAATCTAAGATTAGGAGCTTCATACATAGAATCCACTATTAAAGGAAAGCTTATTATTTTGGATGAATGGAGGTTCACTAATCTATTGGAAATGCCAGGAGAAGGTATTTATTTTTTGCATTTGGAAAGAAAAATCAAGGGATTGAGAGTTATCTTGGAAAGAAGAGATGCTAGAAATCTTAAGAATTTATAGGCTAATCAATTGAGTGTTGAGATGAGGCTTATTCATAATATGGTTAGCCATATTTTCTTTTCTAAGATAGGGCTTTTCGATTGGGAGACTGAAAAGGATGTTGCATTCACGTATTATTTGATTACGGGTTTGAAAGAATAGTGCCCTAAAAGTCAATCATAATTCTTATATAACAGAGGCTTTTTTATAAAATTCTCCTGACTCATCTATGATATTACATTAATAAAAGGTTTTTTAATTCATCATAAGCTATGCCTTATACCTTTTTATTTTAAGATTATGATGAACACCATAGATTAGGGCAATGGATTTAGGGTTATGATGAAGTTCATAATAGTGAGATCTAAGATCTTATAAATCCTAATCTAAAAAATTCTCTGCCATAGGATCATCAAGTTAGGGATCAATGTTTCCAGAGAGATTGGCAGATCTTATGTACGCACTATGGAGAGAGTGGTTGGTCTTGCAACCACTTGTGTAGGAATACTAATACATGGATGTGGGTGCTCATAAGGATATGAGTTTACTAAATTGATCCATTAGGAGAACATCTTATGAAAGTCTTACTTACTTGTCAAAAGATTATTCTCTTAGTGAGAGTTGTGCAAGTGATCCTTAGACCTAAGATCATCATAATATCTTGCACATATGAATCCATGTTTTGGTTCATATTCATTCATGACTTAGTCATGTACGAGATGTTCATAGATATGGTGAATTATGTATGAAGGTTATGAGTAGGTCAACAAGAAATTGATCACACCTAGTAAGAGAAGTATTTATCCCATGTAATCTTATCAAATAATGACTCAAGAAGTCTTTGATGAATGTAGGATGAAATTAGAAAAGGATTTGTAATGTTTCATTGGTCAAATTATTATTAGTGATTTAAATTTGAATAAATAAAGTGTGAGAGTTTGATAATTTTTCATATCCATCACTTATTCATGATAAAGAAAGATCAAAGGATTGAATTGCACGGTAACTTATCATTGAAGGATATTTTGATAATTTTTATTAAATTCTTCATCTTTGGATAGACATGACATTTATAAGAATCCAATCATGTCTTGTAGGTTTTCATGAATTAAATTGATTGAATTCATGAGTCAATTGAAAGATGGTTCAAATTGATAACTAGGATTAGCTTGATTTGACCTAATTTGATTAGTTGATCAAGGAAATCATATATATTTTTATTAGGGTCATAGAATCCTATATGGCTAACTAATAAACATACTAGCATATGTTGGCTAGCCTAACTCCTAACCTAATTAGATTGGGTTTAAATGCTTACTATTTGAGCAAACTAATTTTACTATAACATAAATTAAGTTAAGCCTTAAGTGGGGAAGCCAAATTAAGATTTATCTTGATTTTATAACCCTTATCCATGTCTTAAACCAAGACTTCCAAGGGCTTGGGACTCTTGGTACCAATATTGGCATGCACATAAAATAAGGGGTGTAAAAGGATCAAGAGTCCTTCTATAATTAAATTATCTTTTTGTTGTTAAATCTTAGTCTTTATCCTCTCTAATCCATGCCCATTTAGACTAGATTTGATTGATCAAGTAGATTTATTTGGGCATGAATTCATGTGGGCACATGAAAGGATGCGATGCTTAGGATATATGCTACATGGAATGGACAAGAGTCCTTCTACTTATCAATCACCTTTTCCATATAAGACCATCCATTTTATATGCCTTTTAGGATGGTTGACCAAGTCTTTAGTTGATTAATTAAAGACTTAATTATTAGTTTATTCCAAAGAGTTACGATGAGCAACTCTTGGTGCAAAGTATTTGTGAAACACCGTATGTTTATGGTTTTACTTAGCACCTTTCTGCCTAGAGACTCCTTCTACTTGAAAGGTCTTATCTGATATGTTAAATATCAAATTAAGGACTGAAGAAAGGATGCTTTTGGCACCTCCTCTCTGACTATTTAAAGGCTTTGGTGATTGAAACAAATTCATCTGAAGTTTGTCATGACAACTCTCTTCATTCCCTTGTTATGACAATCTTTTATTTTAAGACAAGTCTACTATTTTATGACAAGGGCTTAGGAAGAGAATTACAAAGGACAACATGATAGTAAGAGAGGTTTTAGAGAGTTTTTAAAGTACTCTTCAAAAGGAAAAAGGTCCTAGAAGGGAGGAAAAGCTGTCGAAGGAAGAAAGGCTGCCAAAGGAGTTTCTAATCAAGTAAGCAAGAATAGGAATGCTTCCTTGATCTAGTTCCTATGTGGATCATATCTGGAGGGCATATACTTGTATTCCTAGTAGAATAAAAGATATTAGCATTACAAGTATTCTTCTATATCATAATATATTGCCTTATTAATTATCATAGTTAAGGGATCTTGAATCTAGGGTTTTAGTTGATTAGGGTTTTATGGTATAAAAATTTTAAAATCTAGTCTTTCGCTGCACAACTATAACCCTGCAGGCTCAGCCCATGAATTTACCTTTTTTGATGATTACCTAGATCAAGGAGGCATCCAGGAAGACTAAGGCTTGCCTACCTTATGGGATGGTTTTCACTTTGATCTTTGAGGAGTTTGAAGTAGATTGTACTAGGGATGATGCCAAGAACCATTGCATACGGACTGGTATAATGAGGGTCTCTCCACTGTATGGGTTACTAGAAGGTGGATGATAGATGGGTATGCCATATATCTAGATAGAGACCTGCTACTTTTGATACTTCAAACAAGGATGGAGATGAGGACAAGGATGATGATGATGAGGAGGATGCTGAGGAGGAGCAGACATATGATGAGGCCATACCTTTCTACTTGGCACAGGCTACTAGAGATTCGACTGAGTATATTCCTACAAAGCCAACCAACCCTAGGACATCAGTTGCTGCACCTACCACTACCAGACATTCTATGCTACTTCTACTAGGATTTCTTTGGAGCAGTTCACTCAATTCTTTGATGCTTTGACCACATGGATTAGCTTTATGTTCTAAGACTTGAGATAGGAGGTCTCTTGAAGTTGTCAGGATCTAAGATAGGAGGTTTCATGCAGTTATCAGGAGCTGAGAGATGACCTAAGAGAACTTACTCTCAGAGTCAAGGTGGTTGAGCAAAGCCACAAAGCTAGATTTGAGTGATTTAATATTTGATTTTGGAAGGATGCGAGAAGTTGCAGATATTTTTTCTAGGAGCAGACTGAGGCCATAGGCTCTATCCAGTAGGGGATTCACAAGATCTAGTATAAGCTGGGAGGTATACTTCTTGGATTCACAAGATCCTGATCATCCTTTGGACAATCTTATAGTCAGCCACCCAGGTTAGCACCATAGCCTTCCCCCACCCATGGGCGACCTTATAGTGTCACTATATGACTAAGGACAGGATTCCCTAAACCACCCACCTTTGGGCCAGCCTCTTGGACCCAAATGCTAAGGGTTGTGCACCTCATTCAGCTTCTAGTTCCATGACTTATGCCCCTCCTACCGTTGATCTTTAGGATGATAGTGATTAGGCATTAGGACATACTATCTAGATTTGATGTATTAGGCTACATGCATGTTTGGATCACAAATTTTGATGTAGTATCATGTTTATGCTTTTATTGTAGTGAACATTTTGTGCAAATTTTGATATCATGACTTGTATTACTTTCTGTATCATGTATCAATCATTTATATGAAATGAAATGCTTATTACCTTATATGTTTAAAATATTATGTATTACGCTCTTTGTTGATGACAAAAAAGGGAGAATAAGAGTGCTTGCATGAGATTCAAATCCGATTAAGAATCAGGCATAAGAATACAATTTAAAGGGAGAGTACATGCATAAGAACATAATTTAAAGGGGGAGTACTATGCGAGATTTAAAATTTTATTTTCAAGAAGAAAGAAAGGAAGAAAATATATATGTTTGAGGGAGCTAAAAGATGAGCCAAAGCTAGAATGAAAGCTAAAATTGAGGGGGAGTAATGTTTATTTGTTATGATATAGTTTTTCAGTCTTTACATGCTCTATACACTCCTCATTTCAAGATTTGATACAAATGTTTACAACTTTAATACATTCCCTTTAAGCTATGATATATTCCATTTTAAGCTCTGATATGGATTCTTAAGCTTTGATATGAACTTAGTTTGTTGCAATACATTGTTGATACATCATACATAAACTCTGATATATATAAATTTCAAAGCTTTGATATACTTTATAGAAAAATCTACTTTGATATTGATCACTGTTATAGGTAGTCAAAATAATTCACCAACTCAAACTCTATAGCTAGGATGAGTCAGGATCATATCTTCAGAGATTTAGGACTAAGTTATGATTTTTAAAAGAAAAGAGAGTAATTGTTGTTGCATAAAAATAAAAGTAACAAGAAGTAAACTACTCTTAAGATCGAAGCAAGTAAAAGAGATTATTTTAGAAGTTATAAGTCAATCTTGCACTAACAAAATTATATTTCTTTTATAATTGAAATATAATTAGTTTTAGAGAATTACCTATCTTCTCTCAGCACATTCTGTATCCATAGATCATGAGCATCTCCAAAAGGTACTAGGTATTCAACTCTTCTTTCCTCGACATGCCGCATATCTAGAATAAATCATGGCATGTCTCTAGATAGTAAGAGTTGTTCCTAAACTTAATTTAACATTAAAGAATAATAAAGAGCAAATAAAAGAGAAAAAATGAAGAACTCATGATAAAAAGTATAGTCTTTTATTGCATACCAAAGAAATACAAGAAAAATGGAGAACAAAAGAACCATGCTTTGCCTTGTTACAAGATCTCCTCTTCCCTCCAAAACTTTTGCACTTAATGCTCCTAAGTTGATCCCTTCCTATCTTCCTATGCAAAGTCTCTAGAGAGATGCTAAAGAGTGATGCTCAAGGTGGAGGTATGGGAGCCTTTTTATAGGTATTGGGAGGGAGAAGGTTTCCATGTTCTTCCGATGTGGGACTAAAGATAGAGAGTAGATTAATGGCTAGGATTTATTTTCGAGGAAATAGATGGTTGGATTGTAGTTTGATTAAAATAGAGAATAGAGGGAGAAAAAGGACTCTAATTCATGTTTGATTATAACTTAATCACTTGAGACCCTTGCTATTTCATTCACTCAAAATCACCCAAAATCTTGGTCAACATCTTCTTTCAAAGTTGTTTGACTATGTAAGCTCTTTCTTGCTATCAGATTAGTCCTTTAGTTGCATTGGATCATCAAATCAAAGTGGGAAATTATTATGGGCCACTGGATTCATGCCTAGATCAATCTTTGGAATAGAGTCTTAGACTAATTAGGAAAAAACTTTGTTTGCATGCAAGATGGTGCCCACCACCCAATCATCTCTAAATAGAACAACCCAACATTTGCCCCTAGTGGTGTTGAAAGAAGACAGTGAGTCAATGAAGGGTGGTAACTCAGACTGGGGATGGCTCAAACAAAATGGCGAGTAGTGACAGCAACAACATCAGGCTGCAAGTAGAATGGTGGCTTGATCTTGGGACAGGGAGGCAATGATCATGGTACCTCTGACAGTGATGAGGAAGAGGAGGACATCCATGGTGGGAAGGATGAAGTGGACAGTGACGGTGATGTGGGTGACCTCAAGCCATTGCAATGGGCAGTTGCATTGAGAATGTAGCAGGTCAGAGATGGGAAGGATGATAGTGGCTTGATGGAGATGGTGTACTTTTCGAGATGGGTGGCGAGTGGCATGGCAGATCTCATGGATGAAGATGGTAGTGTTGGGTGGTGGCCATGGCTGGGGTGAGGAAATGCACCTCTGTGATTATGACGGTGATGGGCAGATGGCCAATGATGAGATCTTGGGATAGGGAGGAGGATGGTAGCTCGAGTAGTGATGGGACAGCACGGGATAGTGTTCTTACAATTGAAATCCCTCCATAGTCCACAACTTTAAGTCATGAACTATTAGCAATGGTGGCTGTAGATCATTTATTGTTTTGTAAACCAAGCGACCGGTCCATGGTAGATCAGTTGCTTTAAAATTTATGCAAACCTATAATGATCTTTGAAAGTAAATTCTAGGCTCATTTAAGTCCGATTTGCTTCAATTTTTTTTCATTTGAACCCATAAATTGATCTCTTTGTATTAGAAATTTTCTTTCCTGCAAATGATATATAAAAGTATCAATTTTAAATCAATAAAGATAATTTAATTCTTAAATTAATACTTATATATACGTATATAATGTAATTATCACATCCCCAACTTGAACTTTGCTTATCCTCGAGTAAAGCAAATAAATTAGCCATGTATACAAACTCATCCTTGAATTGAAAGTTAACTTAGGCAATCCTAAAGGTTGTTGATACCTGGCTAGACCATTAAAAAGGTACTACATTGGATCACTGAGTTAACCCAATTAGTGGTTGAGTGTTGACCTTAGAAATTTTTGGAGTTCCTTACCATCCCCCCAACCTACTCTTTAAGTCCTCTAATTTGATTTGAGTTTGGTTTGTTATTTTTTTATACTTTAGTCCCTTTTTTACAAGGGAGTCTAATGCAATGTTCTAACTTCTTAAGTATCAGTATCATCATCTTTTAACAAGAACCATAATACTTACTTAGGTGAAGGGACCTGGTTTCTTAGTGGGTATCATTGCTTAATAAATCTCTTAGCCTTCTCACCTTTCGATGCGAACCACAATGCTTACTTAAGTGAAGGGGCCCGATTACTCAATAAGAGACCAAGAAGAGCTGTGAGGTAAGACTAACTCTCTAATAGGTTTTTTGGCATTGTCACCTTTTAATGCGAACCACAATGCTTACTTAGGTGAAGGGGCCTGGTAACTCTTGAAATAATGCTGAAATCCTTTATATTTTTCCCCATTTTTTTATAAAGGATTTTTTGTATATCTTGACCTTTCCACCTTTACTCTCAACAAGCAGATCTTTATTAAGATAACATGGAAGAGAGTTTTAGAATCACTTCTAAAACTTGATTTGGTCAAAACCCTATCATTTATTGGGTTTTCTTAATAATTTATCCCTTGGTATCTCTAAAACTATATAGACTATTAATCAATGATTGATTAGGATGCCTAACTAACTTCAAATCGAGATAAAATTTTGGTACACAAAACTAATTACTTCTAGTCATACATGAGGACTTAATTAGGTTATTTTTCATCCCCCACTTAATTGACAATGTCCTCAATAAAGTAAGGAATAAAATAAGCAACTAAAGAAAAGGAGTGAATGCACCTGGGATAAGTGTGCTTTGGCAGTTGAAGAGGGCTTCATGGATTCGCAGGTTCTTGTTCCTTCCTCTTAGATTTCTACAACTGTATAAAGTTAAGAAAAATGAAATTGTTGGATTGCCTCCCAACAAATGCTAAGTTTAATGTCTTTAGCCAAATGCTTTGAAGGAGTGTTATTGATATTGAACTTGGATATGTCCCTCAAGATTTTCAAAAGATAGGACCAATTAGGAGGCCTTGTCATCATGGTAAAAAAATGTTCATAGAGTGTTCTACGATGATTAACCCTAATCAATAGAGTGCACAAAGGAAGCATGCAAGACAAATATTTAAAATATTATTATAATTTGGATGAAGATCAAGAAGGGATTGTATGTGTTGGACCGAGAGTCGGGGTGGTAGCTTGAAACATTTCTAACTCTAGAAAGATCTATCCTAATCTCTTTCTCGAGTATAATATGTCTTGACATCATCCCTTCCTAATGGCACTTTATCAAACTAAACTTTAACTCTATCTCCATACATTATTTTAGGGCAGTAGATAGATTTTGGACACTGTTGAGGCCAAGATCATGGTGGCCTATAGCTCTGACATGGCGTGGGCTCCCGTTGGGTGCTCGACCCTCTTCCGACATAGGCTACAAAAAAGAGGACATCCGGGTCAGGAATTTTGGTAGGGAAACTCCGACTATCAAGTCAGTTGGGATGATCAAGGAGAATAGAATCCTTGTGCCAGAGAGCTTGAAATCTCTTCGGGTAGAAAGTGTATGATGATGTAAGTAATGAAATTGAAGTGGAAAACAAAGGTCGAGTAGAGATCAGAGAGTTGGGAGGTTCCCTTGGCTGGTTCCTTGCCCATTTGCTCTTCGAGTCTTACCAGTTGCCTCTCTCCTCCCCCTCTTGAAGGTCCTTTCTACTATTCTTATATGAGTAGGAGTGGCCAAGGCCAAGCCTGGGGCTTTATTTAGAAGTCCCTTTCCAGGTATCCTTTTTGGAGGGGTTTTTCTTTGTCTGCAGCCTCCCCCCTGTCGAACCGGTCCTTGGAGGAGATCTTCTATTAGGGGCTGATCACTGGTGTAGTACAGATCTTGTCCATCTAGTGGTGCAATTTCTTGTGGGAGGGGCGGGTGTAGTGCTGCTGAGCCCCGAGCCTTGGTGGAGCATTTCTATTCTAAGAGGGACCGTCAGAGTGTCATAGGGCTTGTGGCCTAAATTGAATACTCCTCATGGAGGAGGTTCAGGTTTCATGTCACGAGGGTCGGAGCACCTGGTTGCACGGTTATAGGGTGTGGAGTCTGGTGAATGATGGGGATCCGAGAGTTTAGTATATTTTATTTGAGTCTAGTTGAGTCAATTTAGTCAAGTCCAGTTATTTTCAGTCCAATCAAGTGAGTTAGATCGAGTCCTGTAATTTTCATTCATGTCAAGATCCAAGGGGAGAGTTGGTGTGGACACCAGGATCATACACAAATCATTGGATCCTATTTGGTTTACTTAGTCATATATCAAAGTTTTGAAAGTTTTGTAATCAACTAAGATTGAGTCTTGTAATAAGTTGAGGTTAGTTGATTTGTCTCAACCCTCAACCTTAGTCCAGTTTGAGTCCTGTACTTCAGCCATGAGTCCAGTTAGAGTCAGATTTTGCACAAGAGAAAAGGTTATCCTAGTTTGGAGTTCCACCAGGACACATCTAGGAGTTAGAGGCCATTACATTAGCTTATTGGATTTTGTATGACAACCTAGGATCCAAATGCTTTCCAGAAATCCTGATTCCTTCCAAATGCCCTCTAGATGCCCAGATTCATATCATATATCAGAGCATATTCCCAAACCAGGGCATCCATGATTTTAGAGGTCCACCAGCATCCCAGTCTAAGGAAATCAAGCCCAGGTGCCAAGCCCAAGCCCTTAAGAAGCAAGATCCCATAGAATATTCCTGCTACCAGGCCACCCTAGCTTCTAGGAGGCCCACGCCCATGCACCATTCACCTATTGGGCCGACCCACTTGTTGCCTCGAAGCCCAACATGCCAAGCCTTGGCATCCTTGAAGATTTGACCAAGTCAAAGCTCAAAGGAGGCATCCTTAGTGAGGAGAAGACTAGTCTAACCTAGTTAGGATTTATGTTCCTAATTGTTTCAAGATTTATAATTCTAACCTAGCTAGGAGAAGGACATGTAATCTAACTAGGAAAAGGCTTGTTAACCTATGTGTAACCCTAGTTAGGAGAGGGCATGGAAACTTATAAATAAATACCAACCCTCCCCCTCTTGCACTAACTTTTTCTTATGAAATAAATCCTGATAAAATTTTGTCTGCAAGTTCTAGTGTGAGTGATTGGTGTTCTTCATTTGAGTCTTATTGTGCTTGGCCGAACCCTGCTGCCCTAGCATCCATCTGCATCCTAAGAGATCAGCCACACCTAGGAAGTGAAGCCCTAGCTGCCGTCCAGGACAGAGATTCTTCTTCCAAGCCATCCACTCCTAACCCTAATTTAGATTTCTCTTAAACCCTAGCTTCCATCCTAATTTTTATTTGCTATTTTGATTGATCCCTGATGCTTGCAGGATCCTCGAGAGGTTATGCCTCCCTAGAGGAGGCTTTCTTTGCCTCTAGGACCACCCAAATCAGCTATCAGATTCAAGGGAATCAAGGCTTCTTCATCCATGCTCCAATCAGAGTGTGAGTGATCTCTTCTATTGCAAAGTTTCAATCTCTGACTATTAAGAAACCTTCCCTTCTCTTAATCTCTAATTTGATTGAAGATAACTATTCTAAACTAAGAGTTTCTCAATTCTTGGGTCCTGGCTTCATTATCTTGTATGAGTTATTTTGCGATCATGATGATTCTTTGCATTGCTACTTTATTGCTAGTTCTTACTTTTATTTGGAGATTTTGCCTACAACCTAAATTATAAAAATCACAAAAAATTAGCTTACTATATTCTCTACATGATTAGCAATCTTAGAGTCATCCCATATCAGTTTGGTATCAGAGCAGGTTTAGGATAGCATTCATCTGCATTAGGATCACAAACCCTAATTTCTGCATCATGCTTGCTGCATTAGGTATCTATTTTTCATCTGATTTTGACAATCTAGGAATTTTATTTTTCTATGAAATTTGCATGAATTGTTCTTTGTCCTATCCTTTGATTTATCATAAATTTAAATTAATTTTAAAGAAAACTAAATATCCTAAAATTTGGTATCATAGGAACCCTAATTTAGAACCTGTGATTTCTGTATCAGTCCGAATTCCCTAGGATTTGCATCATCATTTGATTTTTTTTTATATCAAATTTGTAGAGTTAATAATCACCGTGGATCCTCTATGATAGAATTTTTATGATTTTTTTATGCATGGGTAACTATGTCAAAACCTGCATCATCTGAAATCGTAATTCTGAAATTTCTGTACTTGATTCAACCTAACCAAATCAACTTCCACACACCCCAATCCCAAGCCAAATTTGTTTGCTAACCTAATCAATCTAAACCTAATTTACCACCTCATAAAACACACATAAAAATTTAATTTTCTGAATATTTATATTGTATCAGGACTATTAAATGCCATCATCTTTTAATCTAATCTTAAGGGCAATCAATACTAACATCAGGGCAGGATTTTATCACCTATCCTGGGCCCAAACCGACCATCATCATACTGACTTAAGCCTAATTAAAATTAATTAGACCTAATTTGCCCTAGAGGGCTAGGTGACACCAACAAGTCGGGTTGAGTTGTGTGGGCCAACTAGTGCATTTAATCCTATGGCTATTACTGAAATCTGGTGTCTAAGGCTGAGGGTCCAGAATCAAACGACCTAAGTGGTGTTGTGGTTTTTAATTGGGTCCTTGTGAAAGCAGGGGGGCGTCCCACACTCCAACCCTCTACCTAGCTAGAGAAAGGATTAGCTACTGGTTAAGTGTAAGTTGAGCTGACCCACCTAGTTAGGTCTAGGAAACCCTAAATTAAGCTAACCCATCTTGCATGCTTGGCTGCACCATCTCATTCTGATTGAGTATTTGGTTGTATGACCACTAGATAGGAACCCATATCAGAAGTCTAAACCCAAACCAACTCAGCTATGGATTTTAACTTTGAGGCCATCATGAACTAGTTTGCCCAAATGAATCGTAGGTTTGACCAATCCAACACCCGAACCCAAGATCAGTTAGCACAAATGAACCGTAGGTTTGACCAATCCGACACCCGAACCCGAGATCAGTTAGCCCAAATGAACCAATCAAAATGCCCAAACCCAAACCAGCTTGCCCAATTGACCAATCAGATCAACTAGATGACCCAATCGACTAACCAAACAACTCATGGAACTGATCCTAAAACCTATAAGCCCATAACCTATACACCCATCACCTACGAACCCGTAACCTATGAACCCATAACCTTTAGTCAGCCCGAACCCTATAGGATTGATACCCCTAGATTTGAACCCATAACCCTTAGTTTACCCACCCCCTGTTTACCCCAGACCCTAGTCAATTTCAACCCCTCTAACCCCCATTGGTCCACCAGAATGACATGAAGAGAATTCCCCATAGAGAATAGAGTTAGTTGAACCAATAGATACTCAGTTAGAAGCCAACCCAGAATTAGTTGACCCAGTGGAAACCCAGTTAGAAGTCAACCCAGAGTTCGTTGAGTCGGAAATCCAGTACAACCAACCTAGTTCAACCATGGATCCCAGATTAGAGATTTTCATGAAAGCCATGATTGAACAGTTTGACCAGTTGGAACATAAGCTTGACCAAAGGAATAAAGTTTGACCAACTGATCCAATCGAATAACCAAATGATCCATAGGATTGATCTATTAGATGACTTGGTAGAGGACCACCCAATATTAGTTGAACCTGACCATACCCAAGTAGGAGCATATCTAGATTTAGCTAACCCTGACTATACCCAGATAGTAGCCGACCTAGAGTTAGCAGACCCTGATCACCCCCAAATTGAAACTATAATGGAAAAGCAATAGAGGAAGAGAGCCCATACCCTACTACTACAGTACCACCTAAGGAAACCATAGAAGAGAATCCAGTTGTAGAACCCAATCCTAAATTTTTTGAGCCAGAAGAATTTACTAGGGACATGATCTCTTTAAACCAACACCCTCAGGATGAAGTCACTTCATTGACTCCACTTGATCTCCTCCCTGAAATTAATGACCTTTTCTTCCATAATGTAGACCCTTTAGATATACATCAACCTCATAAGGTTAACCTCATTAGTCTAGGATTAATCCCTGATACCCCTTCTTATATCCTACTTTATCTAACTAACCCTGAACCATCTTCATATTTTATACCCTACCCAGCTGACCCTGAAACTACCTCTTATTTTCTACCCTTTCTTAGATCTTCTTATGTTTCTTTAACCATTCATATACATTTTATAGAGGTTTGCATATTGCATTCATTCATTGAGTCTATCATTTTTGCTTCCTACTTCTGAAAGACCCTCTAGCATCTATTAGGAGCTCATGTCATATTTTCATGTACATACCAAACCAAAGTGAAACCTAGAGAGCCTATAGTCTGTTAAAGTTTAGGCCCATAGATTCCAATAAATTTCCTTTGATAGGAAAGTCTAGTGGAGTCTATTAGGTGTTAGTCTTGAGTCCAATAAATTTACAGACCCAATCTACCTGTCCACACATGCATTAGCCTCTGCACAGCATATGCATCATGAAATTAGTTAAAAGTTGAACATAACTAATGAACTATATAACAACTTGGCTAATTCCCAAAAGAAAGATAAAGAATTTTCTGTAAAGGATTTGTGATTGTAAAAGAATTTTCTGCTCGTGAAGCTGGCCCATCAAAAATAATGAAGAGTAATGGACCCAATGCCTATGTGCCTAAGATATCACTTGATTTAGATATTAGCTCCACCTTCATCATCTTAAATCTTATAGAGTGTAGGGAGCCAGTAGTGATACCCAGTGAGCCTCTTGAGCCACTCCTTTTCTTTGTGAGTGAACCCACCCCAAAGCGACCACATATAATTTGGCCTTTTGGTGAGTAACATATTGAGAGAACACTGGACGATCAAGCTACCAGTACCCAGAATAGAGACTGTCAGTGGTATTTGGTCTGGTGGCAAGGTTGGCCAGAATCTGAGGATTTGTGGAACACTGGTGCAGATCTGTAGCACCTCAACCCAGACCCTCCTTGAGCTAAATTGACCCTTACTCGATGGGGTCGAGTTCCTCCCACCCTAGGAGAATTGGTGGGGACACTAGGACTAGACACAGATCACTGGATCCTATTTGGTTTACTTAGTCATGTGTCAAAGTTTTGAAAGTTTTGTAATCAATTAAGATTGAGTCCTGTAATAAGTTGAGGTTAGTTGATTTGTCTCAACCCTCAACCTTAGTCCAGTTTTGAGTCCTGTACTTCAGCCATGAGTTTAATAAAAGTAAGATTTTGTACAAAAGAAGAGGTTACCCTAGTTTGGAGTTCCACCAGGCCATATCCAGGAGTCTAAGGCCACTACATCAGCTTATTGGATTTTGTGTGACACCATAGGATCTAAAATGCTTTCCAGAAACACTGATTCCTTCCAGATGCCCTCCAAATGCCCAGATTCCTCTCCATATACCAGAGGATATTTCCAAACCAGGGAATCCAAGATTTTAGAGGTCCATTTGCATCATAGCCCAAGGAAATCAAGCCCAGGTGCCAAGCCCAAGCCCTTAAGAAGCAAGATCTCATGGAATATTCCTGCTACCAGGCTACCAGGCCACCCTAGCTTCTAGGAGGCCCAAGCCCATGCACCATTCACCTATTGGGCTGACCCACTTGCTGCCTTGAAGTGCAACATGCCAAACCTTGGCATCCTTGAAGAGTTGACCAATTCCAAGCTCAAGGGAGGCATCCTTAAGTGAGAAGGAGAAGATAAGTCTAACCTTGTTAGGATCTATGTTTCTAGTTGTTTTAAGATTTGTAATTCTAACCTTGATAGGAGAAGGACATGTAATCTAACTAGGAAAAGGCTTGTTAACCTATGTGTAACCCTAGTTAGGAGAAGGCATGGGAACTTTATAAATACCCCACCCCTCCCCCTCTTGTACTAACTTTTCTCATGAAATAAACCCAAATAAAAATTTGTCTTCAAGTTCTAGTGTGAGTGATTGGCATTCTTCGTTTGAGTCTTATTATGCTTGGTCGAACCCTGCTACCCTAGCTTCCATCTACATCCCAGAAGATCAGCCATGCCCCAGGAAATGAATCCCTAGCTGTCATCCAAGATAATGAGCTTCTTCTTCCCAAGCCATCCACTCCAAACCCTAATTCAGATTTCTCTTAAACCCTAGCTTCGGTTCCAATTTTTATTTGCTATTTTGATTGATCCCTGATGCTTGCAGGATCCTTGAGGTATTTTATCTCCCTAGAGGAGGCTTTCCTTGCCTCTAGGACCACCCAAATTAGCCATCAGATTCAAGGGAATCGAGGCTTCTTCATCGAGGCTCCAATCAGAGTGTGAGTGATCTCTTCTATTGCAAAGTTTCAATCTCTGACTGGTTAAAACCTTCCCTTTTCTTAATCTCTGATTTGATTGAAGATAACTATCCTAAACTGGGAGTTTCTCAATTCCTGGGTCCTGGCTTCATTATCTTGTATGAGTTATTTTGCGATCATGATGATTCTTTGCATTGCACTTTATTGCTAGTTCTTACTTTTATTTAAAATTTAGCCTACAAACCTAAATTATAAAATCATAAAAAATTAGTTTACTATTTTTTCTGCATGATTAGCAATCTTAGAGTCATCCCCTTTCTAGATTAGGCTTTCCTTGCCTCTAGGACCACCCAATCAGCCATCAGATTCAAGGGAACCAAGGCTTCTTCATCCAGGCTCCAATCAGAGTGTGAGTGATCTCTTCTATTGCAATGTTTCAATCTTTGATTGGTAAGAACCTTCCCTTCTCTTAATCTCTAATTTGATTGAAGATAACTATCCTAAACCGGGAGTTTCTCAATTCCCGGGTCCTGGCTTCATTATCTTGTATTAGTTATTTTGCGATCATGATGGTTCTTTGCTTTCCTACTCTATTGCTAGTTCTTACTTTTATTTGGGATTTAGCTTACAATCCTAAATTATAAAAATCACAAAAAAAATAGTTTACTATTTTTTTGCATGATTAGCAATCTTAGAGTCGTCCCGCATCAAGAGTCAGCAGACTAGGAGATTCACCAGGCCCTCCCCAACTAGAACTAGATTCCAAGCACTTGGGCCCTTTCATGCCTCCAAGCCCATAAGAGAGAGCTCCAAACCAAGACAAAGGCCCACTGTTGACCAGGTCCACCAGGGTTTCTTGGCCCATAAGTCAAGGTTTCTTAGCCCTCAAGTCATGTACTCTGGGGTGAATCTATAAATACCCTACCCCCTCTTGTATTTTTTTGAATGCCATGGATGAATAAAATTTCTTGAGTTCTGTGTGAAGTATTTGTGTGATCCCAGGGTATCAGTGTGATCCCTGTTGTTCTGTGTGATCCCAGGATATCTGTGTGATTCCTGCTATTCTGTGTCCTAGGGTATCTGTGTGATTCCTCTTTGGAGTGGGCACCAGAATCAGATAGAGGCTCCTCAATCCTCTGTGGATCTTTGATTAGGGTTTTAGTCTGTTGGGTTCTGTAATAAGGCTTCAAGCCTAAGCAGTTTTATTTTGAGTCATGAACTTTTGTTTTAGTCTTGTACCTTGGCCAATGTGGTTAAGCAAGGTCAATAAATCCTATATTCGCTGAATTAGTCCAAGCCCAAGTCCACTTAAAGATTGGGCCCAAGATTGGAGTTGTCATTTGAGTCAAGTCCAACTATAAATAGACCAAGCCCTCTTCCCCATGCCTTGAAGGATGCCACTTCAACTCTTGGGTGCCAACTTAGTGCGGGCACCAGACTCAGAAGAAAACTTCAGGGCTCCATCTAGATCTCTGATTGACCTTGCCCGAAGAATTAGGGTTTTCTGGTTTTGTAATAAGGGTTGACCTGATCAACTCAATTTTGAGTCTGTAATTTTGTCATTTCAATTTTGTTGGGTCATGTTGACTCAGTCCAAGTCCATGGCCAAGGTAGGTGTCATTCCCTTTGCCATAGGGCACCACATTTTCCAGCTACAAGTGGGTGCCACACTCCCTGCCACATCTCCATCCAGTGTACCTTGGTCCCCACGCCTCAAGTAAGCAGGTTCTTTTTTCTTGCACCACTTGGGGGAGAAATCCATCAAGATACCTCAATCCAAGGAGGAGATAACTTCTTTCCAGATAAACCCAAGCCAGGATGGCAAGAATTTTTCTTGAAGAGAGGATCAAGGAGGTGCCCCATAATGTTCCATAAAAATCCAAGTTATAAAAGGGAAGAGAGCATGTCTTGGAGAGAAAATCAAGGAGGCACCAAAAGTTTCCAAAAGTGCCAAAGCCATGAAAGGAAGAAGACTAAACTTGTGGAGCAAGACTAGGAGGTGTCCAAAAAAGCCAAACCATGAAGGGAAAATCCTTGATTCATGGAGAGATACTAGGAGACACACCCATAACCTGCCATTTGGAGCTAATTTTCAAGTATTCTTGGAGTTTTTGGGCTGCCCACTCATGGAAGGAGTCTTGGGAAGAGAATTTGATGCCTAAAGTGTGGGTTAGTCCTATTAGTCCCACATGGGAAATGTATAAAATTTTATTTCTTTGTTATGTCTATATATTCAACTCTATGTAACTCTTGAATTTAAAATCAGATGAATGAAACCAAATTTTTTTTGTGAGCAAAACTTTGTGTTTTCTCTCTTCCGCACTTGCATCCAGGTGTTGAGCTCCGTGAGGGAGTAAATCCGGGTTCCCCAGGAACCTTGAGGAGGTGTGAGATCTCCAAACCCAAACCCTAGGTTTGCCACTTCTACTCCAAACCCTAGCCGCCCACCATCCACTTCAATCCACCAAACCCTAGCCTATCCCACCTCCCACGGCCTCTCTCTCCAAGCCAGGCCGACCACCAG
This sequence comes from Areca catechu, assembly GCA_021397845.1. NCBI lineage: Eukaryota > Viridiplantae > Streptophyta > Magnoliopsida > Arecales > Arecaceae > Areca > Areca catechu. Next base: position 126,668,611 of record CM038052.1, on the reverse strand, counting down.
CATCCAGCTACAGTCCGAATACTTCAGATCCAAAGCTCTTTCCAGAGGGAGTCGAATCAGCCTTCAAGATAGTCCGGATCTCAGTGACATCAGCCTTCAAGTTCTTTGAACTGGTAAATCCTTCCCTGAGTCTCTGAATCCATCACTTGTTTTTCTTCTTCCCAGATCTTGAGTCCAGGAGAAGCCGACCCAGCCACGAGACTAGTATTGGAGGATCCATTGTGAAGATAGCCAAATCTAAGGATCCAACAATCTGCCCGAGAGAGTTCTTCCACCCAAATTCTGTGAAGATCACTGTCTGGTTGGTAAACCATCTCTCCTCTTTATTTCTGTCCTGTTGAAAGTTCAGAGCAAAACCCTAGGTCTGGGAGTTTCTTAACCCCCAGCGATCCGTTACTTCTGAACTACTCTGATGACTTAGCTTCTTCTAAATTATGCTTTCTATCCTTACCTAGTTTCCATCAACTTAGTTTAACTTTACTTTGAGTCGAAGCCAATTTCTGAAATAAATAAAAAAAAAAAGAATTAATCTTAATTTTACTTCCGCATACGCTTCTTTGTTCTTTGTTCTGTATCATTTTTGGTATCAGAGCTTTCGTCCTGCATCATTTATGGTATCAGAGCTTCTGTTCTACATCATTTTGGTATCAGAGCCCTGTCTAGGGTTTCTGTTTCGATTGCTTGTTTGAGTCTCTCTTTTTTTACTTTGTCTGCTCGAAGTAGACTGAAAGGATTATGCCCTATAAGCCAATATCTGTATCTCCCAGACCATTGTAAATTGACAAATTAATAAAGGCAATAATTTTTTCGTCATTCGCTGTGTCATTATATGATGAACCCCATAGATTAGGGCTATGGTTGTAGGGCTATGATGAGATCATACCAGTGAGATCTAAGGCCTTAAAACCCTAATCTAGAATATTCCTAGTCATAGGAACCCTGAGTTGGGGATCAGGGTTTCCGGTAAGACTGGCACATCCTATGTATGCTGAAAAGGGTGACTGCTCTCACAGTCATTGTGTAGGACACTAATACAAGGATGTGGGTGCTCATTAGTGAATGAGTTCACTGAATAGATCCAGTTTGAGAACATCTAATGGAGCCTTAGCTGCTTGTCAATAGATGTTTTCTCATAGTGGGAGTTGTACAAGTAGTCCTATGACCTGAGACTGCCATAATACCTTATGTACATGAACCCATGCTTTGGTTCAATCTCATTCATGACACTGGGTCATGCACAAGGTTGACGCTGGGTGTGGTGAATTGTATACGAAGGAAATGAGTAGGTCAACAAGGAATTGATCACTCCTAGTAGGAGGAGATTGCATCCAGCCAAATTAGGTCAGATGATGATTCAGGAAATCTTTGATCAAAGTACAGATATTAGAAATGATTTCTAATATCGAATTAATTGAATCATTAGTGTATGACTGAGCTGGGAATGAGTATAAACTGGATTTGACATGATTCCATATCCATAGTTATATTCGGGATGCAAGATGATTGAAGGATCGAATTGTACGGGAACTTTCCACTGAAGGGTAGTTTTGGAATTACACCAGAATTTCCATATCTTCCTGGTAGACATGACACGTTGCTAGACGTCAATCTTGTCTTGTGGGTTGATCAAATTAAATGGTTTAATTGGATCACAAATTAGGAGGAGTCCTAATTGACTGACTCGAGTTAGCTCGATTTGACCTAAATCGATTAGAATGAGTTCTGATCAGATTAGGTCAACTTGCACTCGGACCCACTGCTGACTAAGTATGGAACCCAATGGGTCACACACTTAGGACAGATAATCAAGGTTTTAATTTGGAATTAAATCTCGTTTGCAGATGAACACACTAGCATGTGTTGCAAACCATGGCTTCTACTTGAATCGGATTCGAGTTAGGGTTCCGATTTGGTCTTTTTTAGATCCAAATTCATTCCTGTTTGAATCTAATTGAAGATTCAACACTTTGGGCTAATAGTAGGCTAGCAATTGGGCTAACCTAAGAGGCTAACCCCTTTCCCACATCGCCTAAGTCCCTCCGCTTCTTTTCCCACGCGCGTGCGCAAGGAGAAGAGTCCACGCGCGCGTGGACTCTTTCCAAGATGCGTCTTTGCGTGAAAAGAAAGAAAAAGGCCGGTGATTTTTTGAAAAGGCATGGAAGAGAGTCCACCTAGGCGTGGACTCTCCAAAAAAGGGAAAAATACCGTGAAAAAGAAAAGAGAACACCGAAGGGGCGCGACTCTTCTTTCTGCGCGCGCCCTTCTGTGTTTTTCACGATCCTTCTTCGCGTCTTCCCATCCCAAAGGCCGTGAGATTAATCCCAAGGGCCATGAGATAAAGACAGAAGATGTGAGAAGGGAGAGAGGGACATGAGAGGATGTTTTCAGATGAGAAGGCGCCTCTCTGTCGCCTATTTAAGAAGAAGGCTTCACCGTAAAAATTAATTCCAGATTTTCTACGGCGAAGCCTTGCTTCTCTTTCCTTCTCCCTCTCCAGAAGATTGTTTCCCCCTCCTCTCTTTCCTCTTTGATTCCTTTACAGAGCCTAGGCTCTGTCGAATCTCAGAACAGAAGGAGAGTCAGAGAGAGAAACTCTCCGACGGTAAAGGAAGAAGGCGCCTCTTTTTCTTTCTTTCTTACATTAAGACAATTTTGTCTTAATTTTCTTCTCCCTCCAAGACACCTTGTCTCATTTTAGGACAAGGGCTTATTCTTAAGACAAGAGTGTCTTAAGGGGCCAAAGTTGCTAAAAACTAGGAGAAGGGTAAGAGAGAAGGTTACAGTCCCCGTTTGGCTAGAGGAGTCCTAGCCAATAGCCCATATATCAAGTTCTTGGGGTAGAACTTGATTGGAAGGAACCCAATTAAGGAGTCACTGTCTTGATCATCTACCCGTGTGGATCACCATCGGAGGGCGGACAAGTGGACGCCTGGTGTGTTCAAAAGGCTACTCAATTTGGAGTTTATTTCTACATCAGACTGGATATAGCACTGAGGTTAGTATCTAAACTATGTTTAAATTTGGACATGCATGTAGTCATAAGTTTTAATTGCTAATAAGGAGATTTTGGGATTAGGGTTCGGACCTGATTTCATAAGATTTTTGAAATCTACGCTTCCGCACTGGTTCCCGAATCCAACAGTGGTATCAGAGCATCCTTATTAGGATTAAAACTTATGCAGTTCAATTCATGATGTAGTATCATGTTAAGTTTTTATATTGATGCACAATGCATGTCTTTGATTGAACATGAGTTTGATGATTGCCACCAGTTAGGGTTTTCCACTGAAACCCTAATTGTCTTAGAGATATGATTAGCCCTGGAGCCATCATACTGAAATAAGGTTGCCCTGGCATAATGGTGTATCCATTATGTGGTAAATGGTTGTCCTAGTATGATGGCACACATTTCACATATTTGCTTAGTTTAAAGCATGTATAATATATGTGATAGCTTTTAATTGAATGTGCTGGCATTGCATAACCCCTCTTAAAATTATATTAAGTGGTAGTATAGTTAACCGATAAGCATTATTAGTCATGATGGATAATTAGTCATTTCGGTGTCTAGAAAGGTGGTTCTTGGAAGGTAAAGGGAATCGTGGTTTTTAATTGGTTCCGTTGACTGACCTGGCCATTTTAAATGGTGTCTAGGAAAGCAACGGGGGGCCCCCACATCTCTTCCACTAGCCTGGCCGATCTGATTGATTTAATTCTTGACTAACATGCTTGGTGTTAAAATACTATTATTGGCCTTCCTTCATGATAGGTCATCATTGTGTTATGATCTATACTAGGTTTGTTGTGTACACACAAGACCTAATATGGTGACTAACACAATTTTTGGCCTAATACAATTATTTGTTTATGGCATGATTTAAAGTAATATTTTGTTGTGTACACACAAGGGTATTACTATTTAAGTCATGACTATATGGCTATGAAGGGTCTTACTTAACTAAAATATTATAGTTTGTTGTGTATACACAAGGCTATTAATATTTTAGAGGCCGAGATAAGTTGAGAATTGTACAGGTTACAATTGGAAGAGTTTTCCTACCTATGAACTTATATAAGATTTGTTGTGTACACACAAGGTCTTTTATAAGGGATTGGGATCTCAACCCACTAAGAAAGATCAATTAAGGTTTCTCGATCATCGTATAGAGGGTTATGATGCTCGATAAAATAGTGGGAGACATAATTAAATTAAAGTCCTAATTTAATTATGTGTTGTCATTTCATGGTTGTTTGCTTATGTTTTCGTTCTTTGTTTAAATGTAGATAAATGGCCTCTTCACTCTCACTCCGTAGTATTTAGATGCCAACAAATTGACTGGGCCTAATATGTTGATTGGCTGAGAAATTTGAAAATAGTACTCAGTCAAGAAAGAATTTCCTATATTCTTGATACCCCAATTTTGGAACCACCAGGGAAGATGCCTCGCAAGAGGAGAAGACCACATATAATATGTGGCAAAATGACTCACTTACTGTCAAATGTGTTATGCTTGCCTCTATGACTAACGAGTTGCAGAGGCAGCATGATAGCATGGATACTAACTCCATACTGCTAAATTAAAGAGCTTATGGAGAACCAGTAGAACTGCTGATATGAAATATCTAAGCAGTTGTTCCGTGCAGGATGACAGAAGGTACATCAGTACAAGACCATGTATTAAAGATAATTGATCTAATCACTCGATTAGGTCAATTAGGTTTTGTAATGGATGGGGAGTTGAATCAAGACTTGATCTTGCAATCACTCCCAGAGTCATTTTCACAGTTTGTTCTTAATTACCATATGAACAAACTTAATTCTTCCTTGCCTGAGCTGTTGAATATGTTGAAAACAGCAGAGAGCCATGTAAAGAAAAATAAGGCTCCAGTTCTTCTTGTGGATAAGAAGAGACAGGCAAAAGGGGTTCCAGTAAGAGGATGAATCCCAAAGGGGGCATTAAGAAGAAGAAAGGAAAGAAGGCCTCCGGACAGATGACCTGCTTTCATTGTGGCAAGCTGGGTCATTGGAAAAGGAACTGCAAGATTTACCTTGCAAGTGTGAAGCCTGGTGCATCAGAGGCACCAAAAGGTATGAAAGAAGTTCATACTATTTTGTCATTGGATTCTTCCATTTCAAATACTTGGGTGTTGGATACCGCCTGTGGTCATAACATCTGCAAATCATTGCAGGGACTTCAGGGGCTTAAAGTATTGAAGGAAGGTAACTTTGAGCTCTACGGTGCTGGAGGGGACCCCATCCAAGCAGAAGCTGTAGGGACTTATGTTTTGAAGTTACCTTCAGGAAAGATCTTGGAGCTAAGGAATTGTTACTATATGCCAAAAATCATTAGAATATCATATCTGTACCCTTGTTACTTAAACAAGGATATACTATGAATGTAATGAGCAGTGGCTGCTCAATTTCTTTATCTAATGAAATTATATGTTATGGCATATTCTGCAATGGTCTCTTAACTCTTTCCACCAATGATAATATTTTTCATGTTTCTAACAAACGGAAAAGAGATGATGTTAACAATACCTTACTTTGGCATTGTCGACTTGGACATATAGTGAGACTAGGATTAACAAGTTGTACAAAGAAAATTTCTTTGATCCTTATGACTATGAGTCATTAGGAACTTGTGAATCATGTCTCATGGGTAAGATGACCAAGACTCCATTTAGTGGACATGGAGAAAAGACAAAAGAGTTAGGACTCATACACACAGATGTATGTGGGCCTATGACAACTCAAGCCTATGGTGGATACTCATACTTCATCACATTTACTGATGATTTTTCAAGGTATGGATTTGTGTATCTAATGAAACATAAGTCCGATGCTTTTGAAAAAATTTTAGAGTATCAAAGTATGGTAGAGAAACAGACAGGAAAAAGTATAAAGATCCTCCGATCAGATAGAGGAGGTGAGTACTTATCCACTGAGTTTCTTGATCACCTTAAAGATAAGGGGATCATCTCTGAATGGACTCCTCTTACACACCACAATTAAATGGTGTTGCTGAAAGAGGAATCGTACTTTATTGGATATGGTACGGTCCATGATGTGCTTCACGGAGTTACCTTTACTTTCTGGGGATATGCTTTGGAAACAGCCACTTATATCTTGAATAGAGTACCATCTAAAACTGTCTCTAGCACTCCATATGAATTATGGAGAAGTAAGAAGCCCAATCTTAAGTATATTAAGATATGGGGATGTCCAGCCTATGTAAAAAAAATTTTGGACATAAACTAGATGCTAGAGCAGACAAATGTCTATTTATCGGATATCCTAGAGATAGTATAGGATATGTGTTCTACCACCCTACTGAACAAAAGGTTTTGGTCAGTAGGCATGCCACTTTTATGGAAAAGGAATTTATCCTACAAAAGGGTACTGGTAGAAATCGAACTTAATGAGATTCAACAAATAGACACTTCTCAGTCAAGTAACAACATAGTTAATATAGAACTGAACACACTCCTATTCGTAGGTCTGATAGGGTGCGACAGGCACCTGAGAGGTATGGGTTCATAATTGAAAATAATGAAGCCCAAATCATTCAAAATGATGAGCCTCTAACCTATACGGAAGCAGTCATGAGTAGAGACTCAGACAAATGGCTGGAAGCCATGAGATCCGAGATGGACTCCATGTATGTCAACCAAGTATGGTCTTTGGTTGATGCACCAGAGGGTATAACCCTATTGGGTGTAAAGGGTCTATAAAAGAAGATTGGGGCAGATGGCCAAGTTGAAACTTATAAAGCCAGATGGTGGCTAAGGGTTTCAGACAAAAACAGGGAATAGATTATGATGAAACCCTGTTGCCATGCTCAAATCTATTCGGATTATGCTTGCTATAGCAGCATATCATGATTATGAGATCTGGCAAATGGATGTAAAAACTGCATTCCTCAATGGTTCCTTGAGGAAGAGGTTTATATGTCACAACCAGAAGGTTTTGTCTTGGAGACTAAACCTAATCAGGTATGTAGGCTAAAGAAATCCATTTATGGATTAAAGCAAGCATCCAGGAGTTGGAACATCCGATTTGATAAAACAGTCAAAGAATTTGATTTTTTCAAAAATGAGGATGAACCTTGTGTGTACAGAAGACTAGTGGGGAGTGCCATAGTTTTCTTAGTTCTATATGTTGATGAATACTTCTTATTGGGAATGATATCCCAATGTTACAATCAGTCAAAGTGTGGTTATCAAAACAGTTTTCCATGAAAGACTTGGGAGAAGCATTATATACTGGGTATAAAGATCTATAGAGAAAGATCAAGAAGGATGCTTGGCTTGTCCCAGTCTAGGTACATTGACCAGGTGCTAAAGAGATTTAGCATGGAGGAAAGTAAAGAGGTTACTTACCTATTGGTCATGGCATACGTCTTCTTAAGAGGATGTCTCCTAAGACACCTGAAGAAAGAAATAGAATGAATTCTATACCTATGCTTCGGCTATAGGGTCGATTATGTATGCTATTATGTACAGGCCTGATGTGGCATATGCCTTGGGTGTAGCCAGTAGATTTCAGGCTGATCCAGGAGAGGATCACTGGAGGCTGTGAAAAATATTCTTAAGTACCTGAGAAGGACTAAGGATATTTTCTTATACGGAGGATCTGATCTTAAACTAGAAGCCTATTCAGACTCTAGTTTTCAATCAGACCCAGATGATAGTAAATCCATTTCAGGGTATGTCTTTACCTTGAATGGTGGAGCAGTAAAGTTGGAAGAGCACTAAACAGCAGACTGTAGCTGACAAACTACCGAGGCAGAGTACATAGCTGTCAGTGAAGCCGCCAAGGAAGCTGTCTGGATGAAGAAATTCACACAGAGTTGGGAGTAGTTCCTGAGATTGAGAACCGGTGCCACTCTATTGTGATAACACTGGAGCAGTTGCTCAAGCTAAGGAACCGAGAGCCCATCACAAGTCCAAGCACATTCTGAGACGCTTCCATCTTGTCCGAGAGATAATCGAAAGACAAGAAGTCTGCATCAATAGAGTAGATACAAAGAACAATATAGCATACCCGTTCACTAAGGCTCTACCACAGCGGGAGTTTGATCGCCACCTCGATTGTATGGGGTTAAAGAATAAGAGCGATTGGCTTTAGTGCAAGTGGGAGATTGAAAGGATTATGCCCTATAAGCCAATATCTGTATCTCCCAGACCATTGTAAATTGACAAATAATAAAGGCAATAATTTTTTCGTCATTCGCTGTGTCATTATATGATGAACCCCATAGATTAGGGCTATGGTTGTAGGGCTATGATGAGATCATACCAGTGAGATCTAAGGCCTTAAAACCCTAATCTAGAATATTCCTAGTCATAGGAAACCTGAGTTGGGGATCAGGGTTTCCGGTAAGACTGGCACATCCTATGTATGCTGAAAAGGGTGACTGCTCTCACCTCATTTATGTAGGACACTAATACAAGGATGTGGGTGCTCATTAGTGAATGAGTTCACTGAATAGATCCAGTTTGAGAACATCTAATGGAGCCTTAGCTGCTTGTCAATAAATTTTTTCTCATAGTGGGAGTTGTACAAGTAGTCCTATGACCTGAGACTGCCATAATACCTTATGTACATGAACCCATGCTTTGGTTCAATCTCATTCAAGACACTGGGTCATGCACAAGGTTGACGCTGGGTGTGGTGAATTGTATATGAAGGAAATGAGTAGGTCAACAAGGAATTGATCACTCATAGTAGGAGGAGATTGCATCCAGCCAAATTAGGTCAGATGATTTCAGGAAATCTTTGATCAAAGTACAGATATTAGAAATGATTTCTAATATCGAATAATTGAATCATTAGTGTATGACTGAGCTGGGAATGAGTATAAACTGGATTTGACTGATTCCATATCCATAGTTATATTCGGGATGCAAGATGATTGAAGGATCGAATTGTACGGGAACTTTCCACTGAAGGGTAGTTTTGGAATTACACCAGAATTTCCATATCTTCCGGGTAGACATGACACATTGCTAGACGCCAATCTTGTCTTGTGGGTTGATCAAATTAAATGGTTTAATTGGATCACAAATTAGGAGGGTCCTAATTGACTGACTCGAGTAGCTCGATTTGACCTAAATCAATTAGAATGAGTTCTGATCAGATTAGGTCAACTTGCACTCGGACCCACTGCTGGCTAAGTATGGAACCCAATGGTCACACCCTAGGACAGATAATCAAGGTTTTAATTTGGAATAAATCTCGTTTGCAGATGAACACACTAGCATGTGTTGCAAACCATGGCTTTTACTTGAATCGGATTCGAGTTAGGGTTCCGATTTGGTCTTTTTTAGATCCAAATTCATTCCGGTTTGAATCTAATTGAAGATTCAAAACACTTTGGGCTAATAGTAGGCTAGCAATGGGCTAACCTAAGAGGCTAAACCCCTTTCCCACATCGCCTAAGTCCCTCCGCTTCTTTTCCCCACGCGCGCGCGCAAGGAGAAGAGTCCACGCGCGCGTGGACTCTTTCCAAGACGCGTCTTTGCGTGAAAAGAAAGAAAAAAGGCCGGTTGATTTTTGAAAAGCGTGGAAGAGAGTCCACCTAGGCGTGGACTCTCCAAAAAAGGGAAAAATACCGTGAAAAAGAAAAGAGAAACACCGAAGGGGCGCGACTCTTCTTCTGCGCGCGCCCTTCTGGTTTTTTCACGATCCTTCTTCGCGTCTTCCCATCCCAAAGGCCGTGAGATTAATCCCAAGGGCCATGAGATAAAGACAAAAGACGTGAGAAGGGAGAGAGGGACATGAGAGGATGTTTTCAGATGAGAAGGCGCCTCTCTGTCGCCTATTTAAGAAGAAGGCTTCACCGTAAAAATTAATTCCAGATTTTCTACGGCGAAGCCTTGCTTCTCTTTCCTTCTCCCTCTCCAGAAGATTGTTTCCCCCTCCTCTCTTTCCTCTTTGATTCCTTTATAGAGCCTAGGCTCTGTCGAATCTCAGAACAGAAGGAGAGTCAGAGAGAGAAACTCTCTGACGGTAAAGGAAGAAGGCGCTCTTTCTTTCTTTCTTACCTTAAGACACATTTTGTCTTAATTTCTTCTCCCTCCAAGACAAGCCTTGTCTCTTTTAGGACAAGGGCTTATTCTTAAGACAAGAGTGTCTTAAGGGCCAAGTTGCTAAAAACTAGGAGAAGGGTAAGAGAGAAGGTTACAGTCCCCGTTTGGCTAGAGGAGTCCTAGCCAATAGCCCATATATCAAGTTCTTGGGTAGAACTTGATTGGAAGGAACCCAATTAAGGAGTCACTGTCTTGATCATCTGCCGTGTGGATCACCATCGGAGGGCGGACAAGTGGACGCCTGGTGTGTTCAAAAGCTACTCAATTTGGAGTTTATTTCTACATCAGACTGGATATAGCAATCTGAGGTTAGTATCTAAACTATGTTTAAATTGGACATGCATGTAGTCATAAGTTTAATTGCTAATAAGGAGATTTTGGGATTAGGGTTTGGACCTGATTTCATAAGATTTTTGAAATCTACGCTTCCGCACTAGTTCCCGAATCCAACATAGACTCCCCAGGACGTCCGTTCCTAGGAACGAAGCGAGGTGCAAACCTCCTCTTCCCATTCCACGGGGTATTCCTAGGGCATGTAGGGGATCCGTTGGGTTATAACTTCATAGCAGGAATTGTAAACGGGAAGTGCTCTGTTTTCAGCCCGTAATTACACTGTTGCAGGAATTATTTCTCACTACCAATAACTCCAATTCAGTGATTTTTGATTTTCTGAAACCAGTATAATTGAAACTATTTTGCATAATTTTCCTGTGATTTATTGGGTTTTGTGGGATTTCTGAGAATTAAATTACTGCAACTCTGTTTTTTGTGTTCTGCAATCCAATTATTTTTGAGTGTTCATCTCTTAATTCATCTTAAGGGCATTTGAGCATCTAAGATAAGGGGAGGAGTTGATAACCTCTCCTTATCCCAAACCACCACCCACTCATTCGAACCTAAGCCTTTAATCTAAAATTGATTAGGCCTAATTTGCCCTAGTGGGCTAGGGACATCAACAAGTCGGGTCAAGGCTAGTGTTGAGTCAGTTTGTCTGGTTACTCTGTGTGTGCTTTGTACTCAGTGTCTAGAACGGTGGTTTAGGGATTCCATCTCGAAGGGCTTGTGTGGTGGTCTGCCTACCTGGCCAATCTCTGATTGGTGTCTAGGATTGGCATTCAGGACCTAACACTCCCCTTACACCTGCCTGGCTGAGTCCCGAGTTACACAGGCTAGCTTGCCACTCTGATTGGGCATCTAGTTTGGACTCTAGGTCTAGTGAGCCAGTAGTCGCTTTAGTCTAGTCACATTCTGTGTGTTTGCTTGCATCATCATGTATACCCGGAATGGAGTACCCTACCAACCTGGTCAAACCTAACCTGATTTAGAGGCCATGGTTAGAGCTCTTACTGAAAGTATGAACAAATTGAGTCAGGATATGACTGCTACTGTTACCCAGTATAAAGAACAAGTCCATGAGAATTTTACCCAGCTTAGGGATCGAGTCCAAGTACTTGAGAAACGTAGACATCAATTGGACCCCTGATCCAAATTTAATAGGCCCCAACCTCATCCATGCCAGGAGCCTAGGAGGACCTTATACCGTGATCCCGAGCATAACCTTAGGAAGCCTAACCATGATATCTATAGTGTGGATCGTGTCTATGAGAGGTCCTTACAATATTCTAGACCAGTCACTCAACAACCCAGTCTTCTATATCAAACCATTTAGATCCACACCCATGCCCAAGTAAGGTCTCTACTAGCTTGAAACCCAGTGTGACCCAGGTTCCTATATCTCAAGAATGTTTGTTTTGTGGAGAAAGAGGCCATAAATCTAGTCAGTGCCCATGCATAGGACTGGCTTGTGCACAGCTAAGTGGTAAAAATCCTAAGGATGACATTAATGAGGGAGAACCCAAGCCTACCAATGAGGAAGAACGGTTAGGTATGACAAGCCTAGAATCAGTTGACCCGATATCACTGACCCGAAACCCATTGAAGATGGCATCGAGGAAGTATATGATGCTGGCTTGAGTCTAGTTGATGAATGTGAGGGGGAAGAACTTGAAGAATGTGACATTGATACTATTGGTTCCTTACCTGAGGAGACCTTGGAAAGCAACCAACTGATAGGACCTAGTTCAGAAATTTAAGAGATTTGTGAGAACCGGATTCCTTTAGTCAAATACCCCCAGGAAGAACTCATAGTGTTAGCCCGAGCTATTAGTTCGTACCCTCTAATGACAGTCATTCCCCAAGTACCAATTGAAGATCTTTGCACTGAACTGTTTAAGTTTGCCCACCCTATGGTAGATCCTCTCCTTAGGATGACTGAATCAAGCCTCTTACAATTGGACCTTGTCCCATGCCCAGCCACTAAGGTCTCTCCCGTAATCTCAGTTGAACATCCTTGTCTTGAGCGGATTGGTTCACCTAGTCCTGTAGAAGTCCTCCTTATGGCCCCAAACCCCTTCCTTTGCATGACTGACCTACCCTTCTATAGAGTATACCTTTCCACACCCATAGGTCAAATTTCAAGTCTTGAGGTCATCATCCATAGGCCCTTCCATGAATCATTCTTCAATCCAGTTCTTGAGAAAATAGATCATTATTTGCTTAGAGAACAAACCTTAACTATTGCAATCACATGTCCTAGGCTACTTCCCGAATCATCTCTTGATCCATTCCTGGGAGTAGCAAACTTTTCCTTTCGTAAGGATGACCAGTTGACACTCATAGATCACCATTCAAACCTTCAGGTCACCACCTTTAGTCAACAGGTAATTCGAGACTCCACCTCATATCTCCTCCCTTTCTCTAGGACTTCCAATGCTTCTTACACCATCCAAGTATACTTTGTCGAAGCCTTTAGAGTGAACCACATGTCAGAACCTATTAGGTTTGCCACCTACTTCTGGAAGACCTTATGGCACCTACAAGGCATCCATAATAAGTTTTCATGCTCTGCATGCCCTCCTCCGACCCAGGTCAAACCTAGAGAGCCTTAGTTTGTTAGGTTTAGACTTAAGGTTCCTTTGTAAAAGTCCATTCTTTAAAATGCATCGTCAGTCTAGTTTAGTTTTCTTGACCCTTTACTAGGCTTTGGCTCAGATTTTGGGTTGATTGAGAGCACCAGGAATTGGGATTTGTATTTTGTCCAGGGCTGAAATTGCATTCAATGTTTCGATCAATAGGTCTATAGGCTAGAGTCCCTTTGAAATTGTTCATGGATACAAGCCTCACACACCACTTGATCTGATTTCACTATTAGCCCACACACACAAGTCTCTTGATGCACTTGCATAGCATGTAAAGGACTTGCATAAAGAATTCATGCCAAAATAACTTTAATTAATGAAACTTATAAGAAGTTGGCTGATTCTCAAAGACGAGTCAAACTTTTGTTGAGAGAGACTATGTAATGATTAGGTTAAGGCCTGAGCGGTTTTTCTCCTGGAACCGTTAGAAAGTTACATGCTAGAGGAGCTGGACCATTTAGAGTGGTGAAGAGAGTAGGATCCAATGCCTATGTGCTCGAGTTACCTCCAGAACTAGGCATTAGCTCCACTTTCAACATTACAGACCTAGTAGAGTACAGGGAGCCAACTATGATTCCCAGTGAGCCTTTTGAACCTAATCCTGTTATTAAGAGTGATCCCGATCCTGTGTATCCACAAACAAACTGGCCTGTGAGGAAAGAGCAGATTGAAAAGATCCTGGATGATCAGGTAATCTCTACTCGTAATCGAGGATACCAAAGATACCTGGTCTGCTGGCAAGGAAGGCCAGACTCTGATGACTCTTGGATCTCCCGAGAAAACTACAAGATTTGATCCAGACCTCTTGAGAGATACCAGAGCCAACTTGAGCCTTACTCGACAAGGTCGAGTTCCTCCCACCCCGGGAGAATTTGTGCGGGCACCAGACTTAGAAGAAGACTTCAGGGCTCCATCTGGATCTCTGATTGACCTTGCCCGAAGAATTAGGGTTTTCTGGTTTTGTAATAAGGGTTGACCTGATCAACTCAATTTTGAGTCTGTAATTTTGTCATTTCAATTTTTGTTGGGTCATGTTGACTCAGTCCAAGTCCAAGGCCAAGGTAGGTGTCATTCCTTTGCCTTAGGGCACCACATTTTTCAGCTACAAATGGGTGCCACACTCCCTGCCACATCTCCATCCAGTGTACCTTGGTCCCCACGCCTCAAGTAAGCAGGTTCTTTTTTCTTGCACCACTTGGGGGAGAAATCCATCAAGATACCTCAATCCAAGGAGGAGATAACTTCTTTCCAGATAAACCCAGCCAGGATGGCAAGAATTTTTCTTGAAGAGAGGATCAAGGAGGTGCCCCACAATGTTCCATAAAAATCCAAGTTATAAAAGGGAAGAGAGCATGTCTTGGGAGAAAATCAAGGATGCACCCCAAAGTTTCCAAAAGTGCCAAAGCCATGAAAGAAGAAGCCTAAACTTGTGGAGCAAGACTAGGAGGTGTCCAAAAAAGCCAAACCATGAAGGGAAAATCCTTGATTCATGGAGAGATACTAGGAGAACACCCCCATAACCTGCCATTTGGAGCTGATTTTCAAGTATTCTTGGAGTTTTTTGGCTGCCCACTCATGGAAGGAGTCTTGGGAAGAGAATTTGATGCCTAAAGTGTGGGTTAGTCCTATTAGTAACACATGGAAATGTATAAAATTTTATTTCTTTGTTATGTCTATATATTCCACTCTATGTAACTCTGAATTTAAAATCAGTGATGAATGAAACCAAATTTTTTTGTGAGCAAAACTTTGTGTTTTCTCTCTTCCGCACTTGCATCCAGGTGTTGAGCTCCATGAGGGAGTAAATCCGGGTTCCCCAGGAACCTTGAGGAGGTGTGAGATCTCCAAACCCAAACCCTAGGTTAGCCACTTCTACTCCAAACCCTAGTCGCCCACCATCCACTTCAATCCACCAAACCCTAGCCTATCCCCCACCTCCCACGGCCTCTCTCTCCAAGTCCAGGCCGACCACCAGCATCCAGCTACAACAGTCCGAATACTTCAGATCCAAGCTCTTTCCAGAGGGAGTCGAATCAGCCTTCAAGATAGTCCGGATCTCAGTGACATCAGCCTTCTAGTTCTTCGAACTGGTAAATCCTTCCCTGAGTCTCTGAATCCATCACTTGTTTTTCTTCTTCCCAGATCTTGAGTCCAGGAGAAGCCGACTCAGCCACGAGACCAGTATTGGAGGATCCATTGCGAAGATAGCCGAATCCGAGGATCCAACAATCTGCCCGAGAGAGTTCTTCCATCCAAATTCTGTGAAGATCACTGTCTGGTTGGTAAACCATCTCTCCTCTTTATTTCTGTCCTGTTGAAAGTTTAGAGCGAAACCCTAGGTCTGGGAGTTTCTCAACCCCCAGCGATCCGTTACTTCTGAACTACTCTGATGACTTAGCTTCTTCTAAATTGTGCTTTCTATCCTTACCTAGTTTCCATCAACTTAGTTTAACTTTACTTTGAGTCGAAGCCAATTTCTGAAATATATATAAAAAAAAAGAATTAATCTTAATTTTACTTCCGCATATGCTTCTTTGTTCTTTGTTCTGCATCATTTTTGGTATCAGAGCTTTCATCCTGCATCATTTATGGTATCAGAGCTTCTATTCTACATCACACCTCATCTGTGCCATGTGGTGCCACATCACCATGACAAGTGGGCAGCCAAAGTAAGAAGAAAATGTAGATTTTTGGATGTCATCAAGCCATGTGGATGCCTCCTTTAATCCAAGCCAACCTTCCCTTCCCCTATCAATCCCCTTTCCAAAGGAACCTTGGGCGAACAAGGAAGAAAATTTAAAAGGGAGACAACATTCCTCCCTTCCCTCCCCCTATCAAGTTTCTCTCCAAAAATGGGTGGGCGGCCAAGGATGGTTAATGGGCAATAAAGATTTGTGAAGACATGTTCCGTGCTTCAAGCCCCCATATCCCGCCTTCTTCCCAAAGTGTCTTGATTAGCCATGGAAGAAATTCAATTACCAAAGGGTGCCAACTTAACTCTTGAAGACAACATCCACCTTTCAATTCCCAAATCAAGCCATGCCACCAAGCACAAGCAAGACCAAGGTCACCCAAGGGAGAAAAACCAGAATTTGAGCACCCTCTTCATGAAGACTTGTAAATTTTTCATTTAAATTTGAATGGGTCTTAAGGTGCTTATATAAAGGGCCTTACCCCTCCCTTGTATGAGCTAATGTTAATGAAATGAAAAGAAATTTTGAAATCATTCTTCTAGCTCTTGTCTTCTAGACCAGAAACTCCGAGAGGGAGTACCTTTGTCCTTTGGGGCATCGAGGGGTGAGAGGCCTGAGTTACTCTCTTCTACACAAACCACCTTCCCACCTTCAAGTTTGGATGCCATCTGGATAATCCACCTAGGTGCCTAGCAAGAAGAAACCTCATCCATCACCATTCTCAACTTTTGTTCCCTCATTTCTTACTTGTTTCTTGATGATTTCTAACCCTTCACTTGGGTGCTCGTAGGTCCTCCAAGTGCCACGGACAACGGAGTTGGTCTCCCTTGCCTTCACGACCATCGGATGGAAAGTCAATGAATCTGCAGGGTTGAAGGCTTGATCCTCCAGGCCGCATTCGTGAGAGTGAGTGAACTCGACATCGGGCACATCAGAATTTTTCAAGGTTTGCATCCCTAAACTCCTAAGTAGATATTAATCTAAGAGTTAAGTCCTATAGGATTTCTTAATCCCGAGGTCCTCTCATTATCCTTGTTTAGGGGCTATTTTGCTTGCTAAAAGTTCTTATCGTTATAGAATCTCTAGATCTACTCTTTGCTTATCTTCGGGAATCCTTAAATCCATTAAAAACTTAAAATAACAAAAAGAAGAATCATTAGCATGCATCTTAGCATCTCTTAGTCCCACATCACTGTTGTTCTGTGTGAAGGGTATCTGTGTGATCCCTAGGATATCGTGCGATCCCTATTATTCCTAAGGATATCTCTGTGATCCCTTTACCCCTCTTTTCAGGGTATCTGCATGATCTCTAGGCATCGGTGTGAGCCCCTTTGCTATGTGCTTGTCCTTCCAGGAGAATCTGTGTAAACCCTAGTTATCTTTCTAAATCCTTCGCCCTCTTCTTTCTTCTTCCAAGCAAGCCCTAATCCTTGGTGACTTTTACGCTCACCAGTGATCCATCCCCGATCTCTGTCCCTCATCAACTTGGTATCAGAGCCCAGAAGATTTGGGTATTGTCTTTTTCCCGAATCATCCCAGATCTTCTTCACCAATAACTTTTCTTATCAGATCTCTCTCCATTTCTTCATCCTCATCGCTGTTCTTTCTCCCATCTCTTGGTGCTGTGATGTCCGACCTCCACCATCGATCGCCAGTGCCCCTATCGGAAGATTCACCTCTGCCACTTCTCCCAGGCTGAGGCCTTCGTCGACATGATTCTTGCTGTTGCCTGGTGGGGACACCAGAATTAGACACAGATCCCTGGATCTTATATGGTTTAATTAGTCATGTGTCAAAGTTTTGAAAATTTTGTAATCGATTAAGATTGAGTCTTGTAATAAGTTGAGGTTAGTTGATTTGTCTCAACCCTCAACCTTAGTCTAGTTTTAAGTCCTGTACATCAGTTATGAGTCTAGTATGAGTCCAATTTTTGTACAAGAGAGGAGGTTACCCTATTTTGAGTTCCACCAGAACACATCCAGGAGTCAGAGGCCACTACATCAGCCATTAGATTTTATATGACAACCCAGGATCCAAGATGCTTCCATAAACCCTGATTCTTTCTAGATATCCTCCAGATGCCCAGATTCCTTCCCAGATGCCAGAGATATTGCTGAATTTGATGAGTTTGCTGTTAGGTGCAATATATCCGAGTCTAAAGACCAAACCCTATCCAGGTTTAGAATTGGATTAAGAGAAGATATCCATAGAGAACTATACATGAGAGAGGCCCAAGATTTGGAACATGCCTATCAAATAGCTAGATAATATGAACAATTTCACCCAAGACCTACCTATCAGAAATCTGAACCTGTTAGGAACAATACCTCATTTCCAAAGTCAAATCCAAACCAGGTATACCAGGGTAGACCAAATCCCAACCCCAACCCAGTCGATTTAACTCCAACCTGTTAGGCCAAACCCTAATCCAATCTGACCCAACCCTAATCCAATCCGATTCAACCCTAACCCATCTCGACCTAACCCGAGTCCAAGTCCATCTAGTTCTAGTAATTCTGCACCTGCTAGAATCAACAGGGTAAGGCACCCATGTTTCAGAAAACCCCAAGCCCCAGCCTCAATGCTTGTTTTAGGTGTAATAAGGTAGGTCACTATGCTAGCCAGGGTAGACCAAATCCCAACCCCAACCCAGGTCGATTTAACTCAAAACCTGTTAGGCCAAACCCTAATCCAGTCTGACCCAACCCGAACCAATCCGATTCAGCCCTAACCCATCTCGACCTAACCCGAGTCCAAGTCCATCTAGTTCTAGTAATTCTGCGCTTGCTAGAATCAACAAGGGTAAGGCCCCCATGTTTCAGAAAACCCAAGCCCCAGCCTCAATGCTTGTTTAGGTGTAATAAGTAGGGTACTATGCTAGCCATTGGTCAGTGTCCCACCAAGTCCTTACACATAGTGCAGCTAAAGAACAAGAGCCTAACCCAAAATGAGGATGTAGAAGAAGAAGTTTATGAGGCTGACAGAATTGATAGAGGAATTGACGGAGATGAGGAGGAATTTGATCAAGTAGGGGTAGTTAGATGTATTTCAATCCAAACCCAACCCGAGGAAGATTGGCGTGGACTAGCATCCTACAAACTTTTGTTAAGATTAGAAATAAAGTATGTAAGATTATAATTGATAATGGTATTGTGTCAATGCCATTGCTATTGAGACAGCTAAATCTTTAGGCTTGACCCTAGTTCCACATCCTGATCCCTATAAAGTATCATGGATAGATTCCACCCTATGCCAATCAAGTCTAGGTGCCAAATCCTAATTAAATTGCAATCATATGAAGAAGAGATTTGGGTGTGATGTCCTTCCCATGAGGTTAGTAGTGTCATTCTAGGTCGACCATGGCTATATGATCATGATGCTATCCTATATGGTCAAACCAACATCTGTACCTTTGATCACTATAGGAAAATGGTGTGGATACCAGAATCCGATAGAGGCTCCTCAACCCTCTGTGGATGTTCATTAGGTTTCATTTTTTTTTCAGGTCTTGAAATAAGGCTTCAAGCCTAAAACTTGTAATTTCTTAGTTTTGAATTGAGTATCTTATATCGGTGTCTAGTCCTGTACATTGACCAATTGATCGAATTGAATCCTATATACTGACTCCAGCTCTTGTAGTGAGTCATTGTGTCCTGTACCGAGTCTAGACAGAGTCAGTTTGAAGTATGGGTTCAAGCAATAATAGGTCTTAAAATTTAGTCTCTTTGGAGCCAAGTCAGGAAGCAATCCAACTCGACTCAGGGCCCACCTTTGATCCTATGTGGCACCCATGACAACTTGCCATGTGGGTGGCACACATTTCTTCTTGGATGCCCAAAGGGGGACACAATACATGATACACTCCCTCTTTCCCTCCCCCACATCAAGCTAGTTCTACATATGGGTGGCGGCCAAGGGAAAGTCAAATGGGAGTTAAGGTTTGGAATTCAAATCCCTTGCTTCAAGCCCTCCAATGAAGCTTTCTTCTCCCAAACTACATGAACAACTATGGAAGGAAGGCAAGAATCCATGGGTACCCTCCACCTCCCACTCCCCACATCTTGCCTTGTTCCAAAGATGGATGCACAACACAGAAAGAAGGAGAACACTTGCCTTGCTACAAGCCCTACTTCAGTCTTCTTCCAAAATAAGAACTCCACCTACCAGTCAAGGGCACCAAGATCCCTCTTTCCAAGCCTCAAGTCAAGCCCATCAAATCCAAAGTAAAGGTCGGCCAAAGAAAGAGAAATCTGAATTTCTTTTTTGGGCGCCTCTTCAAAGAGGACTTGCATTTTCATTTGAATTTCAAATGGGGTCCTAAGGTTCCTATAAAAGGACCTTAACCCCTCCTTTGTAATTTTTAATCTTTGATGAATGAAAAAACAAGTTTCTTGAGATCCAATTTCTCTTTAGTTGCCTTCGTTCACTAGGAACGTCGATCTCCGTAAGGGAGTGCCTTCACCTTCGGGTGTCGAGAGGTGTGAGGCCTCAAGTTTCCGTCACTTCCACAACTCCATGCTCCAACTTCGAGTCAAGAAGAACTCCGTCATCACCATAATAACTCTCTTTCCTTCTTCTATTGCTTTCTTCCGATTGAAACCTAACCCTTCTTTGAATGATCGTAGGTCCTCCAGGTGACACGTGTACGGAGTCGGTTTCCCTTCCCATCAAGATCTTTGGACAGCAAACCGGTGCATCTCTGCAGGGTTGACAGCGCGATCATCTAGCCGCATCCGCTAGAGTGAGTGACCTCAGCATCGGGCACTTCAAATCTTTGAGGTTTGCCCCCTGACTACTAAGTAGGTATTGATCTAAGAGCTAAGTCCTACGGGTTTCTCATCCTGGTGGTCCTCTTTTTATCCTTGTTTAGGGCTAATTCACCTGCTAGTAGTTCTTATTATTATTGAATCCCTAGATCTACTTTTGGTTTCTCTTCGGGAATTCATAACTTATAAAAAAACCCCTAAAATTACAAAGGAACAAATCACCTACATCATCCTAGCATCTAGTTAGTCCCCCATCATTTTTAGTATCAGAGCAGTTAGGACTTAGCACTTCTTAATTACTAGGATAAGGTGCTTCACCAGGACGTCCGGTCTTAGGAGAAAAGTAAGGTTTCAAGACCCTCTCCTCTCATTCCACGGGGTCTCCTAAGGCGTGTAGGGGTTCACTGTGATAGGCCTTTGAAGAGGAACACAAGAAGAAAAGGATTTCAGAACCCTAAACAAAAAAACTTTTTGCATCTTTAGATCTCATCTACTTTTAATTTATGCAATTTTCCTTGCCGTACATGGTATGTTGTTTTAGGTATTACTATTTGTAGGGACCTCCCAAACCCCATGATTTTTTTTTGTTAGTTCACATATATTCAAAGTAGTTTTGATAATTTTCTCAGATTTTATTGCAGCTTGTAAATTTCAACAAGCTAGAATACTACTTGAGAAGAAGTTCTTTTCTGAGAATTTCAGCAATTGCATTTTCTTTTGTTTACATTTTTTAGGTAGTTTAATTTGCATTTAGCTTCATCTCTTATCATTTCCTTCATCTCATTTCTGCTTTCATCCTTCCAAAAAAAAAAAACCCCAAAAATATAATTAGAGACATCTCATTAGATCATTTGCTTGCAATCATTTTCATAAATCACTTTAAGGGCAGCAATTTGACATAGGGTCAGGATTTCATTACCTGTCCCTAGCCCAAAAAAATCACTAACCTGCATCACGAACCCAAGCTCTAATTAAAATCAAGTAGACACTAATTTTTCTTTAGAGAGCTTAAGGACACCAACTGGTAGAGTCAAGACTAAGTGTCTATTCTTGGCGTCAGCCCATTCTGTGTGTGCTGTTGCTCTTGGTGTCTAGGCTTGGTGATTCAGGGCTTGTGAGTTGGTCCGCCTACCTGGCCAATCCCAGATTGGTATCTAAGGTTGGCGTTCAGGGACCTCCACTCCCCTACACCTACCTGGCCAATAACAGAGTTACTACAGATTGGTTTGCCACCTTGACTTAGGCAACTGGTTGAGATTCTAGGTCTAGTGGATCATAGATGATTTTGCATGCTTGACTCATGTCGACTAGATCCAGAGTCCCTTATCACCCTCATCTTTCTCAATCAAGTGAACCCATGAAGAATAATTGCGAGGATCAATTAAAGCTCATCATTGAATAGTTAATTAAGATAAACAATAGGTTTGATAAGCTTGGTACAAGGCTAGAAACTCTAGAGAGGACCCAGAAGCCTCACCCTAAACCAGAGTTTGAATCACCTCCCCACCCTAGGAGATCCAATCAAGAGGTCATGGACCAGGTTAAAAGAGAATCAAGTAGCCTTAAGGAAAAGAAACTTGTAGTCAACCTGATTAGTGACAAGGAGTTAGAGAAGGGGAATATTGAGGGAACCCCTACCACTAGAGAAATTCATGATTCGACCTAGAGAGAAGAACCTTCTAAGGAACTTCAGGGAGAAAAGATTGAGCCCATTGAGAATCTAAGTAAAGAAACCCCTGAGCCTAGTGAGGAATCCAAAGAAGACATCTCTGAATCAAGCCTAGTGGAGAAGTATGATGTAGACGAACCCAAGGTTGAAATCATCAAGGAATCAAAAGTAATAATCTGGAACCCACCAGTGAGCTTGGAGTAGAAGCATATGAAGCTGAAGCACACTTAGTGGATGAATATGAAGAACAGTCAGAGGGAGGAAGCTATGATACTGATACTATAATGACTTTACCTAAGGATACTATAGAAGAGAGTCCAATTATCAAGCCTAGTCCTAAAATCCCAGATGAAATTATTGAGGATATGGTCTCTTTAGTTCGGTACCCTCAGGAGGAGCTCATCCTCTCAATTCCAATTCAAGATCTCTTCTCAGAAATTGTTGGCCCATCCTTCCATAACATGGACCTTTTCTTGCCCAAAGATATAGATCAATGTCCAAATTTTAAGATCACCCTGAATAACCAAGGTCTGTTCCATGCTTCGCATAGTTTTCCCCAAGACTCTGATTCCTATTTCCTACCCTTTTCTGAGTCTTCTCATGTTTTTAGAGCCATAGGGTTACATTTCATAGAGATTACTAAGTTGCATGAACCCTTAGAGACCATCCCATTTGCTACCTACTTTTGGTATACTTTTTGGCATCTGCTAGGTATTCATGGTAATTTTTCTTGTGCATAACAGGCCAGGGTCAAACCTAGTGAGTCTATAATCTGTTAGGTTTAGGCCTTAAAGAGTCCAATAAAATTCCACTCTATAGGAATGCATAGTTAAGTCTGCATTTTGCATCATGATAGAATTCTGTATTAAATATAAATTTTAAAATAATTTGGCTGATTCTCGGAAATGAGCTCAAGAGTTTAAAATTAGAGATTCTGTAATGATTAGGCTTAGGCCTGAATGGTTTCCATCCTGAACCGTTAAGAAACTTCATGCTCATGGAGTTGGCCCATTTAGAGTGATAAGGAGAGTTGGCCCAAATGCCTATGTTCTTGAGCTACCCCCGAATTATGGCATTAGCTCGACTTTCAATATCTCAGACTTAGTCGAGTACAGGGAACCAGCAAACATACCTAGCGAGCCATTTGGGCCTGACCTTTCTTTTAAGAGTGAACCCGAACTTGAGTGTCCACCTCCAATTATACCTGAGAGAGGAGAGCGGATCGAGCATGTCCTGGACGACCAAGCTATCACTATCCAGGGCAAAGGTTATCAATGTTTCTTAGTCCGATGGCAAGGCCGACCTGAGTCCGATGACTCATGGATTACCCGGGAGGACTTGCAACATCTCGATCCTGACCCTTCTCGAGGAGTACCTAAGCCAACTCAACTCTTACTCGACAAGGTCAAGTTCCTCCCACCCCGGGAGAACTGGTGTGGGCACAAGAATCTGAAAGAGGCTCCTCAACCCTCTGTGGATGTCCAATTAGGGTTCCATTTTTTTTCAGGTCTTGAAATAAGGCTTCAAGCCTAAAACTTGTAATTTCTTTAGTTTTGAATTGAGTCTCTTATGTCTGTGTCTAGTCCTGTACTTTGACCAATTGGGTTGAATTGTGTCCTGTACTGAGTCCACTCCTGTAGTGAGTCAATTATGTCCTGTACTGAGTCTAGTCAGAGTTAGTTTGAAGTATGGGTCCAAGCAAGAATTGGGCTTAAAATTTAGTCTCTTTGGAGCCAAGTCAGGAAGGAATCCAACTCGGCTCAGGGCCCACCTTTTCATCCTATGTGGCACCATGACAACTTTCCATGTGGGCGGCACACATTTCTTCTTGGACATCCAAAGGGGGGACACAATACATGATACACTCCCTCTTTCCCTCCCCCACATCAAGCTAGTTTCTACATATGGGTGGCCGGCCAAGGGAAAGTCAAATGGGATTTAAGGTTTGGAATTCAAATCCATTGCTTCAAGCCCTCCAATCAAGCTTTCTTCCTAAACTATATGAACAACTATGGAAGGAAGTCAAGAATCCATGGGCGCCTCCACCTCCCACTCCCCACATCTTGCCTTGCTCCAAAGATGGATGCACAACCAAAGAAAGAAGGAGAACACTTGCTTTGCTACAAGCCCTACTTCAAGTCTTCTTCCAAAATAAGAACTCCACCTACCATGTCAAGGGTGCCAAGATCCCTCTTCCAAGCCTCAAGTCAAGCCCAATCAAATCCAAAGTCAAGGTCCGCCAAAGGGAGAGAAATCTGAATTTCTTTTTTGGGCGCCTCTTCAAAGAGGACTTGTATTTTCATTTGAATTTCAAATGGGGTCCTAAGGTGCCTATAAAAAGGACCTTACCCCTTCTTTGTATTTTTTAATCTTTGATGAATGAAAAAACCAAGTTTCTTGAGATCCAATTTCTCTTTAGTTGCCTTCGTTCACTAGGAACGTCGATCTCCATGAGGGAGCGCCTTCGCCTTCGAGCATTAAGAGGTGTGAGGCCTCAAGTTACCGTCACTTTTGTAACACCATGCTCCAACTTCGAGTCAAGAAGAACTCTGCCATCACCACAACAAGTCTCTTTCCTTCTTCTATTACTTTCTTCTGATTGAAACCTAACCCTTCTTTGAATGCTCGCAGGTCCTCCAGGTGACACGAGTACAGAGTCGGTTGCCCTTGCCATCGAGATCTTTGGACAGCAAGCCGGCACATCCGTAGGGTTGACGGCTCGATCATCCAGGCCACATCTGCCAGGGTGAATGACCTCGGCATCGAGTGCTTCAGATCTTTGAGGTTTGCCCCCTAACTCTTAAGTAGGTATTGATCTAAGAGCTAAGTCCTATGGGTTTTCTCAATCCCGAGGTCCTCTTTTTATCCTTGTTTAGGGGCTAATTCACCTGCCAGTAGTTCTTATTATTATTGAATCCCTAGATCTACTCTTGGTTTGTCTTCGGGAATCCATAACTTATAAAAAATTCCTAAAAATCATAAAGGAACAAATCACCTGCATCATCCTAGCATCTAGTTAGTCCCCCATTAGAAAAGATTTGTGATTTACCCCACTCAGCCTAGGAGTACAAGAAATTCTAGTAGCCTTAGAGCAAAACCAGGAGTTAATCTGATTAAGGCTAAAAAATTAGAGGTAGACCCTTCTGAACCCACTAAGGAATTCATGAGAATTGATCTTGAACCCACTTTAATAATTAAAGAAGTAATTAAGCCAGGATCAAACTTTATGGGTGAAACTAACAAATTACAAGAGTTGTTCATAAAGGAAGCCCATGATCAACTCCCTGAAAAACAACCAAAAGAATAGGTGTATGTAATGAAACAATATCTGAATGTGAGTCCACAAACTCAATCTGTATACCTACACCTACACTAGCCTCTGCACAGCATATGCATCATGAAATTAGTCAAGAGCTGAACATAATTATTGAACTAAATAATAACTTGGCTAATTCCTAAAAGAAAGATAAAGATTTTTATGCAGAGGAATATATGACTATTAAAGAATTTTTTGCTCGCAAAGCTAGCCCGTCTAAAATAATGAATAGTAGTAGACCCAATGCCTATGTGCCTGAGATATCACCTGATTTAGGTATTAGCTCCACCTTCATCATCTCAGACTTTGTAAAGTCTAGGGAGTCGACAGTGATACCCAGCGAGCCCTTTGAGCCACTCCCTTTTTTTGAGAGAGAACCCACCCCAGAGCGACCATAAATAATTTGGCCTTATGGTGATAAAATGATTGAGAGAGCTCTGGATGATCAAGCTATCAGTACTCAGGATAGAGAATGTCAGTGGTATTTGGTCTGGTGGCAAGGTCAGCCAGAATTTGAGGACTTGTAGAATATGGGTGCGGATTTGTAGCGCCTCATCCAGACCCTCTTTGAGCCAAATTGACCCATACTCAATGGGGTTGAGTTCCTCCCATCCCAAGAGAATTGGTGGGGATACCAGGATCAGACATAGATCCCTAGATTCCATATGGTTTAATTAGTCATGTGTCAAAGTTTTGAAAATTTTGTAATTAATTAATATTGAGTCCTGTAATAAGTTGAGGTTAGTTGATTTGTCTCAACCCTCAACCTTAGTCAAGTTTTGAGTCCTGTACATCAATTATGAGTCTAGTATGAGATCAATTTTTGTACAAAAGAGGATGTTACCCTATTTTAGAGTTCCACCATGCCACATCCATGAGTCAGAGGCCACTACATCAGCACATTAGATTTTGTGTGACAACCCAGGTCCAAGATGCTTCCAGAAATCCTGATTCTTACCAGATGTCCTCAAGATGCCCAGATTCCTCCCCAGATGCCAGAGTATATTCCTAAACCAGGGCATCCATGATTTTTGAGGTCCACCTGCATCCTAGCCTAAAGAAATCAAGCCCAGGTGCCTAGTCTAAGCCCTAAAGAAGCAAGATTCCATGGAATATTCCTGCTACCAGGCTACCATGCAACCCCAGCTTCCAGGAGGCCCAAGCCCATGCACCAAGCCCCTTTGGGCTAGCCCCTTACTGCCCCTACAAGCCCAACATGCCCTCTTAGGCATCCTTGAAGTGTTGACCAAGTCAAAGCTCAAATGGAGGTGTCCTTAAGTGAGAAGGAGAAGACTAGTTTAACCTAGTTAGGATTCCTAGTTCTTTTAAGCTTTGTAATTCTAACATAGCTAGGAAAGGACATGTAATCTAACTAGGAAAAGGCTTGTTAACCTATGTGTATCCCTAGTTAGGAGATGGCATGGGAACTTTATAAATACCCCACCCCTCCCCCTCTTGTAATCAACTTTTATTCTTGATATCAAAAATCCTGGTGAAATTTATTTGAGCTTGCGAGCTTGTGTGTTACTTTGTTTTTGTTTTTTCTTTGGTTACTATTGTGCTTGGCCAAATTCCTTGCTGCCCTAGCATCTTTCCATGCTATTTCCCAGGTGGCTACCCAAGACGGGGTTGAATTGGAAATTTAAAAAAGTAAAGCAGATAATGTAAAATTAAAATCCCTTTTAAAGTGTTAAGTGCTGTGGCAAAACAAAGAGTTGTAGAAGCTAAATGAAATCAAGAAGGCACAACACAAACACACGAAATTTATTGTAGTTTGGAGTAACCCAGCTCCTATATCCACTACCCAAGATATCACTTGGAATTTTCACTATATTCACACCTGAATACAGTATGATTGTTTTACAGGATCACAATCCAAATCTCTACACTTTGGTTTTAATGGGATCACCAAAGAAAACCCAATATCCTTTGCTTTTAAACAGGATCACCAAAGAAACCCAACTTGGTTTTCACAGGATAACCAAGAACCTAACTTTGTTTTACCAGGATCACCAAGAACCCAACACTTTGTTTTTATGAAAGGCTCACTAAGAATCTATTTAGTTTTTCAACCGGGCTCACCAATAACCCAACAATTCAGAAATGAATTAAAATAAATGCAATAATAAATGACAAACTCAATTTGTCGGATAGTTGTTAGTGCAGCTTGTGAGAAGTCAACTTGGATGCACTTGAATGAGCTTTAATTGCTTCAGTGGCTTCTTCCTAAATTACTTCAAGCTTCAAATCTGAGTTGGTGAAGACTTGAAGATTAACTTGTATGCTCTTGTGCTCTCTTCTTTGTTGGTAGGTAGGATATTCAATGAAGCTCTCTTTTCTTTGAAAAACTTTTCTTACTCTTACTTGAAAGAAGTTCAAATCCCTCAAATATAAGGTCTTCCATCACTCCAAGGTAGTTTGAGACATTGTGACCATTGGGATGTGATATATGACCGTTGGAGAACTTTTTGGTATTCAAAAATAAATTCTGGAACTAGCCATTGGATACCTGAAAGCGATATTCGAGTCGGCTCGGATTCCCTCGAGTCGGCTCGGATTCCCTCAAGTCAGCTCGGATCCTTCAAGTAGATAGGTCGAGTCACCAAATCTTCAATGCAGTCGGCTCTTTGTCTCAGGGTGCAAAACTTCACTCTGGACGAGTCGGCTCTTGATAGCTCGGGTCGGCTCGAACTTATATCTTTGAAAATCTTAAACTCGATGAGTCAGCTCTTTTGATCTTTGGTTGGCTCTTCTTCTTAGGTTCTGAAATCATTACTCTGGAAGAGTCGGCTCGTTGCAGTTCGGGTCGGCTCAGTTTCTCAGGTCTTCAAAATTAGGTCTGGCAGAGTCGACTCTTTCTAGTTCGGGTCGGCTTGCCTTAATGTTGATCAGCCTATTAAGTTGGTTAAGAGACATAAATGACATAAACTGTAACTAATTACAGTTATTCTATGCATGTGGTGGTTCTTAACGAACTAACCACTTACGACTTCCCTAAACGAATTCAGTTAGGATTGTAGCTTATAAATACTGGTAAGTAAGGAGCTTCCAAAAGGTAAGTGAGCTCAACTAGCAGGAGCTCTCGCACATCCTTGAATCAATTTTCTTTGAGATTCTTATCTATTTAGTCCAAACCTAGTGACTGACTTAAGCATCGTAGTGTCCCCCCACTGAAATCCTCCCGCTGAGTGGATTTGTTTGCAAGATTGGAAGGAGTTCGATCCAGTAGATGAAGGCACTCATCAAGCAATTAGAAAGAGCTCAATCCAGTAGACGAAGGCATTCATCGAGCAATTGAAAGAAGCTCAATCTAGAAGGTGAGGCACTCATCAATGATCTTATCAATGCTTGGGCATCACACTAGTTTGGATACAACAGATTGGCATGCTAGGTAGGGGCGACGTAAGAATTTTAAAAAATATAGAGGGAAAGATGGTGAAAGGCAGGGTACAAAATTTTCCTACTGAGGATGTTCATCACTCACCTAAGGAGAACAATCCTATTTTAGACAGGAAAGATGTTACTCTTACTGGTAACCTGGATCAATAATAGCTAGGAATCCATCTGAATAAAATGAAAGTTCTCATTGCGGCTGTCCAGATTCTCTAGGAAATGTATGTAAGTGGATAGCAATGACCCACAGCTTCAAGGTGCAGCTGGCGGTCATCTCTTTTTGGGAGTCGATGTCCGGGCCCAAGTCATCACTCTCCTTATCAACATTCATCGGGCCAGCATTCTATCATAAGGCGGCAATACAGATCCTATAATCTTACAGAAGGATGGGATAAAGGGAAACGCCCCAGATCCTACTCGATATCTTCCAGCGAGTCAACCTCTGAAGGTGCTCAACGGACTTTGGATGCTGGGAGAAAAGATCACTTTGCAAAGATATTCCATAGGTTGGAACTACAGGTCGCCAGGCTTGGTGAATAAAAGAAAATGGAAGACATGATTCCCATGTGTGATATCCAGCCTCCTTTCTCCAAAAGGATAATGAAGGAAAATATTCCACATCATTTTAAAATTTTTCAAGTGGAGCCGTATGATAGATCGGCTGATCCTCTTGATCATCTGGACAGCTTTAAAGCCCATATGTTAATCCAAGGAGTGTCGGATGCACTTCATTGCCTCGCATTTCCAGCTACTCTTAAGAAGGCAGCGAGGATGTGGTATTCCAGCCTTCAACCAAATACTATCCATTCTTTTAGTCAACTGAAAAGATTGTTCATCTCTCACTTCAGGACAAGCCAAAGAATGCCAAGGAATTTTGACAGCCTTTTTTTTATTCAACAACAAGGAGAGACTTTGAGAGATTATGTAGCTAGATTTAACTCTTTCACGCTGGAGATCCTGGATCTTAATGAGCACGTGGCATGTCAGCCATGAAAAAAAGGCTTCGAGCATCTAGGTTCACATTTTTTTTAGATAAGAAATTTCCAGTCAGTTACTCTGAATTATTGGCCCATTCCTAGAAATATACTCAAGCCGAAGAATAAGCCCTAAGTCGATGCTAGGTGGAAAGAAAGTCGGCATCGAACAAGAAAAATATCAAAAATGATGGGCTCTAATCCCCTGATGATCGATCGATTCAATGGTAAAATCAAAAGCTGAAGAACTTGATCGGTAAAGGTTATGTCAATAAATATGATGCTTATACCCCTCTAACTCTTTTAAGGAAAAAAATACTTATGGAAATAGAAAAGAAAGCTTCCTTCAAAGGCCAAGGCCGATGCGAGCTTTGGCTATCGTGCGCAATAAAGCCAAGTATTGCCATTTTCATCGGGATCATGGACACACCACTGAAGAGTGTATCTAGTAAAAGAATGAGATTGGAGATCTAATAAAGCATGGTTATTTAGGCAAATATGTTCATAATCCAAACCGCTCAAGTGAAGCTACGGCACCAAGACCAACGGCCCCAAGGCTGATCACTAAAGGCATGGAGCTCCCTAATCAACAACCTACCGATGGTATGGTTGGGATGCTGCACCACCGACCCTTTTATGAAGATGGCAGTTCTTCAAAGAGATCTCGAAGAGGCAACACCATCAGTTTTTCTGATGATGATTTATAGGGAGTTCAAATACCACATGATGACCCTGTTGTGATTTCTATTGTAATACCAAATCATAATGAACGATGAATTTTAATTGATATTGGAAGTTCAACTGAGGTTTTACTTTACGATGCTTTTGTAAGGATGAACTTACCAAGAAATTAGTTATGAAGAACTCGAGTGCCACTAACTGGATTTGGCAGGAATCTCGTAGGAGTAGAAGGAGAAATACTACTTCTTGTGACCCTCGATATTGCGCCAAAATAGAGAACTCTTCATATAACTTTTATGGTTGTTAAAACATCTTCAGCGTATAATGCTATCTTAGGATAGCCTGCCTTAAAATAATTTCAAGCCATTATCTCCACTTATCATCTATTAGTATGATTCCCGACACAAAATGGGTTTGGCAAAATAAAGGGAGATCAATAGATGGCACGACAATGTTTGATGATTCAAAACCAACAACCAGTCAGCGGACTAACTTCAAAACAAATAGATCCCTGTGATTGGACTGAAGAAGCAGGAGTTTCGGTAGAAAGAACCATTCCTGCACCTCTTGCAAAAGACGATCTGACTAAGATGGTTCGATTGGAAGCTCACTTGATGAAGACCAAAGAATAAAATTGACCAACTTCCTACAAAGGAATGCCGATATATTTGCTTAGTCAGCCACTGATATGTCAAGGATTCCTCTTGAAATAATCACATATGAACTTAAGATGGATCCGTTAAGTCGGCTAATCTATCAGAAGAAGATGAATTTTGTCACAGAAAGGCAAAAGGTTATCAATGAAGAGGTGACTAAGCTACTTGACGCCGGGTTTATCAGAGAGGTTCACTATCTCGATTGGCTCACCAACATAGTGATGGTGAAGAAAGTCAATGAAAAATGGAGGATATCTATCGATTACACTGATCTCAACAAGGCTTATTCCAAAGATAGATTTTCTTTGCCTAAGATCGATCAACTTGTCGATGCCATTGCAGGACACAAGCTTCTAAGTTTTATGGGTGTTTTTTCTGGATATAACCAAATATGAATGATTCCTGAAGATGAAGAAAAGACATCCTTTGTTATGGACCATTGAGTATACTACTATAAGGTAATGCCCTTTGGCCTCAAAAATACTAAATGAACATATCAAAGATTAGTTAACATGATCTTTGAAGATCGGATTAGCAAAACCATGGAGGCGTGTGTGGACGATATGATCGTCAAGAGTACTCAAGTCGATGATCATATCGGAGATGTCCAGAGAGCCTTTGACATGCTTAGAAGGCATCAAATGAAACTGAATCCCACTAAATGCATTTTGGCATAACCTCTGGAAAGTTCTTGGGTTTCATGGTTATTAATCGAGGAATTGAAGCTAATCCGAAGAAGATTTGAGCTATACTTGACATGAGACATCTTGTTAATAAAAAAGAGGTTCAATAGTTGACTGGATGAATTGTCTCATTAAGCCGTTTTATATCTCGTTCAGTTGAAAGGTGCCTGCCTTTCTTTAAAGCCCTACATCAATCTAAAGACTTTGAATGGTTGGACAATTGTCGGGAAGCATTTTAATAGCTCAAGAAATTTTTTATGAATCCAATCTTATTATCCAAACCAGAAGAAGGGGAAAATCTGTACCTTTACTTAGCTACATCCAATGAAGCGGTCAGCTCAGTTTTGGTGAGGAAAGGATCCGACGAATAGCATAAGCCCATTTATTATA
Organism: Areca catechu; assembly: GCA_021397845.1. NCBI lineage: Eukaryota > Viridiplantae > Streptophyta > Magnoliopsida > Arecales > Arecaceae > Areca > Areca catechu. Next base: position 126,636,317 of record CM038052.1, on the reverse strand, counting down.
TCAACAAAGTACTTCATGATGCCAAGGTAAGGTATCCAAAATTCTAAAAAATTGTTTACACCTTGGTTACATCAGCAAAGCGGCTCAGACCTTACTTCCAGTGACATCCAATTGTTGTGCTGACTGATCAACCTTTAAGGACTATTTTACAATACCCTGACTGGTGCGGGCACCAAAGTTCGAAAGAGGCTTCAGTCTAATTCAGTACGGTTTTAATTCTTTCATTGAACTTGTGTCTTGTAAATAGAGTAATTTTACTTCTTTAATTGAATTTGAGTCATGAAATTAGGGTTGGGTTTATTTCAATTTGGTTTCTTTTGAGTCCTTTTTGGTTTTTGAGTCCAATTAGGGTCAAAATTGATCTTGTATTTAGTGAGTTTAGTAGTTGGGTCCAAGAGAGATTTGGGATTGGTTCAATGTAAGCAAGCTCACTTGAACATTGGATGCATTCAACCACTCCAACCAATTAATCTAAGATGGATGCCACTTTAGCAAGTATTATTGGATGCCATGTCAACCACTTAGTGTACACCTCATCAAGCCACATCACCATATGCCACATCGCTAAGAGGATTTCAAATTCAAAGGGAGCCGGCCAAGTGTTTCAACTTTCCACCCTTATACTAGCTAAGGTTGCAATCTCCATGAAAAGCTCCATGTATTTCAAATTTTCAAAAGTTTGTTGGAGACTTATTAATACTACTCCAAGCTCTCTTGTAAAGGTGACATGATATGAAGGAAAAAATTGAGTTTCTTCCCTTCCATTTGTGTTATCAAATGTCCTCCGAGTGGGAGTGGGTGAGAGGCCCTTAGCTACTTCAAGAAAGAACATCGTCCATGCCAAGAGCCATTAGCATATTTTTCATTCCATCCAATCATTCCATTCCATCTTCCAAGGTGCAAGGAGACCATACAAAGGAGGCTGGCCAAGCTACTTCCACTGCACCAAAATTTCTTCTCAACATCAACCTTCATTTCATTAGTATTCCGCCTTTCAATTTCTTTCTTGACTCTATTATGGTTTATGTAGGATCCCTGGGATTTCCAGGTTCCAAAGAAGAAGGTCTTCCGAGACAAGAAACAGAGACAAGAAGTCCTACCATCTAGAGGAATCTTCTTGTCATCCAAGAACTTCATCCTTGAGTGTAATCCTTCCAATCACAGAAATGTTAATGACCGGGTACCCCTCTTTCAATTCTTTCAGATATGAAATATTAGAGTAACTAAGTCCTAGCCTATGTAGTTTCTTAGCCCCAAAGATCCTTTCTCTATACTACTTTAAAAGTTCTCATTCAAGTATAGTTTAACATGCAAATCCCTTCATGAAAATTTCTGTTCTTTTACATGAAAAAGTAGCCTAGCTTCAATTCATTTTTCATTTAGTTACTACTTTCTTTTCTTAGATTACATCATTCCATTTCATCCCTCATCACTAACACTTCTGGCCGGATGGCTAAGTGGATAGTAAAGTTGGAAGAATTTGATATCTCATATTAACCTCGGTCTGCAATGAAAGCTCAGGTATTGGTTGACTTCATAGCCAAATGCACTTGAAATAGCAATGAAGATAATGCCCAGGCACCCATTGATGCTGAGAAGAATGATTCTCCTTGGATTCTTCATGTGGATGGTGTTTCAAATTCTTCTGGTTGTAGAACTGGCATAATTTTGTCCAGTCCTAGCGGGGATGTCATGGAATATGCTCTTCGATTTTCCTTTAGGACTTCCAACAATCAAGAAGAGTATGAGGTCCTTTTAGTTGGCCTAAGGATTGCTAAAGAATTGGATGTTCGGAGGTTGAAAGTGCTGTTTGATTCTCAATTAGTTGTAAATCAAGTAAAGGGGGACTTTGAAGCTTGCGATGCGACTTTGGCCCTATATTTGGAAAAAGTTCAAGAGTTAAGTACCCAATTTGATTCCTAGGATATTAGTTATGTCCCTAGACCTGAAAACTCTCAAGCTAACTCATTATCTCGGTTAGCCACTCTAGCACACGATTTAATGGGTCAGACTTTTGTTGAGCACTTGGAAGCTCCAAGTATTTCTATGGATAACAGGGAAAGGTTCTTCAAATTGGACAAGAATTAGGTTGGATGAGTCCAATAATTGGATATTTAACTGAATGAACTCTACCTAAAAACATTACGGAGGCTATGCCACTACATAGGATTGCTTCTCAATATGTCATCTTGAATGGCTCACTATACAAAAATTGTTCTCCCAGCCACTGCTAAAATGTTTGGCCCCTTCGGATGCTGAGCTTGCCCTTAGAGAAATTCATAAAGTATATGTGGTGACCATCTAGGGGGCAAGTTATTGGCTTATAAAATCATACAACAAGGATATTATTGGTCGACTATACAGAAAGATGAAGCAGATTTTGTGAGGAGATGCGATCCATGCTAGAGGTATGCTAATATACAAAGGCATCCTTCTCGTCATTTAACATAGTTGATTGCTCCATGGCCATTCATCCAATTGGGAATTGATATTCTTGGCCCATTTTTCCCAACCTCCGGACAACGGAAATTCTTGATTATAGCTATTGATTACTTTACTAAATGGATGGAAGCTAAGCCTTTAGCCCAGATCACTGAAAGTAAAGTTGAGACGTTCGTTAGAAATGCCATAATCTATAGATTCAGGATCCCTCACGCTATCATTACTGATAATAGTAGGTAGTTGGACAATCAAAAATTTAGTGATTTCTGTGCCCAGTTCCATATTCTTAATAAACTAACTTCCGTTAGGTACCCTCAAGCTAATGGAGAAGCCGAGGAAACTAATCAGACTATTCTTCATGGATTGAAGTTCTGATTGAATGAAGCTAAAGGACTTTGGGCTGATGAACTTAACTCAGTCCTTTGAGCCTATCGTACGACCCCCCGATCCACAACAGGAGAATCTCTGTTCAACCTTACCTATGAAAGTGAAGCCATGTTACTTGTGAAAATCGTTCTTCGTTCTAGGAGAACGAACTGCCATGAAGAGTTGAATAATGCTAACCAAAGAAGAGTTGATATGGATCTACTTGAAAGCTTCATATTACAAGCATAATTGAGAATGGCGGTGTATTGACAAAGGTTTGCCCGTAATTCAAGACTCAAGGCCTGAGACTTTCGGCCTGGAGATCTCTTATGCAAGATGGAAATATACTGACCCACTAATCAGGGTAAACCCATCTCAAATTGGGAAGGTCCCTATCACATCACTGAAGTTGTGCGACTAGGAACTTATTAGATTGAAAGCCTAGATGGCTATCAAATGACTCGACCTTGGAATATAGAAAATCTTCGTAAGTACTATCAATAAAATGATCTCTTCTTATTTTTTACTCTTCTTATCTGAAGAAAGTTATTGAATTGGTATGTCCGACAAATTGAAGGTTGGCTTGATATGCCAACCACAATCCAATAAATAGAGTTGGTCTGACCCACTATCTCATCGATATTATTACATCGATATATCCAATCAATTGAAAGGATGGCCTGATACACTGACCATAATCCAACAAATAGAGTTGGTCTGACCCACCATCTCATCAGTATAATTATATCTGATCAACTTATAAGTTGGCCTCATATGCTAACAGCAATCCGACACATAGAATTGGTGTGACCCACTAGTCCATTAGTATTATTTAATCAATAATCAGATAAATTTGAAGGTTGGACTAAAATGTTGACTACAATCTGACAAGTTGAATTGATCTAGCCTGCCATATCATCGGTATGCATGAAATGGCACTGCCAACTTCTTGAAGGTTATTATATCAGGTGGAATTGATCCGTTGAACTCATACATAGTAATTTTTGGGATCATTTTATGCAATAGTGAAAATAAAAGAAAGAAGAAGTCTCATTGATAATTGACAAAAAGAAGTACATTAAGGGTTCACACGGAGTGTGCAGTTACAAATACTATTCTATTTTCTCTTCGACTGGATCAAGAATTGAGGCGGGAGTGGTTGTTTCCCGAACGGATGTTTCTTCGGTTGAGGGGGCAACTGGATCATTGATCGACTTTTTTACTTCATTTGTCTCCTTAATTTCATCAATGTTAATGGACAAAATATCAAGATCAAGATATAGTTTCTTGATCTTCTCTATAGAATCTTCAAAGCTGATCTTATAACCTTCTGCCCCCACTTCATCTATTTCATCATTAAAAGCCTCGGAATTTTTGAATTTGTCAACTGCATGAAGGCCTTCTTGGATCGCCAGAGTGGCCCTTTGTTCAGCTTGTTTTAATTTTTGCTCAAGAAGGGTTGCTTTCTCTTCTATTTCGGCCTTTTGCATCGTGATCTCAGCATAGGCATGAGTTTTCTCTTCTATCGTTGTTTCTGCTAGTTAAAGTTTCTTCCTCCTTCTCTTTGCATCAGCCAGAAGCTTCATGGCCTAGTCTTCGACTATCCTTTGTTGTTTCTCCAATGACAGGTTGGCAATTATGGCTTGGATTAATTTTGATTCTACAACCACTCGACATTTATTGGCCTTATCTCTCTTCTCATACTGATGCTAACTGATTTTGAAGATCTTTTTGAATATCAATTGATTTACACATACTCTCTTCAATCATAAAAACATCATTGATGAACTGATAGAATGTGCAAAGATGAAGTTAGAAATAGATTTAAAGAATTCTTGGGAGAAAATTTGATACTTACTTTCAATATCCCTAGATAAATGGAGGAAAAAATATCTTCCATTCCATGCTTTTATGTCGTTTCCTAGTCCCTCCGAAGAATATTGAATTGTAGTATAACCTTTGCCAGTCTCGGATTATCAAAACCTGCATCAGCAACATATACTTGAACATATTTTTCTTCCTCCTCTTCTGAACCTGAGTCGCCTCCCAGTTTAGGTACTACTTCTATGATCGGGACTTTGCCCTTACTTTTTGAAGTTGGTATGCTAGATGGACCAATATCTGATGGTGATGCGGATGCATGTGAGGGAGGAAGACTCATCAATAATTTTTTCGATGGAAGTTCTGGTAAGTGTGACTTATTTTCATCAAAAGAAGATGCAACATATTCAGGAGATTCCTGCTTAGCAAAACCTCTAGAAAGGCTTTTGGATAAACATGTTCTTTTCACACATGTTCTTTGCTCCCTAAATCGAGTGGATTTAGCTCTCTCTTTGAATGCCTATCGGAGCATCTCACTATCTGGTTTTATTTTTGAAAGGTGATGAAGAGTTTCAAGATTTTTCAAAATAGAACATTTGAAAAGGTAGAAGCTCGAATTGCTCAAAATAAAATTGGCCTAAAAAGTAGGCCTAGAGCCCCTTTATATAGAAATTATCGATAATCAAGATTCATGTCCAAATCTCGAGCAATCTTAAGATTATGACATGTCTATGCCCCTAATTTGGTGGGAATTAATGTGTCAATTCTGATTCTTAAAAATTTAGTTATGGAAAGAGAAAAAACAACAATTGGATTGAATTCAAATTGTGTACGTTCCTAGAAAGCTGATCGACACGATCTTATGACCTGCAGAATAACTACGCCCTAATGGGAGTGTGACATTTGGTAATAATGATACACCTTTTTGTTATGGTGTATCAAAATTGATATTCAGATATTCCACGAAAATTCTCTTTCTCGAAGAAGAATGAGGAAGGGAAGAAAAAATATTTGATAAATCCGATTCAAAGATTGGTTCATTATAGGCTCAAATAGCTTGGGAAGTTAAGAAAATGGCATATTGCCAAATTATCCCCAAGGGCCGACTGATTTTGAATGATCAGCTTCCTTGACAGAACGATGACTAATTACTTGTTTTCATTAGAAAAATTTGGTGACCTTACATCTATGAGAAGTTTTTCTTATTGAAGACTTTGGTATATCGGGTTTTCTTAAATGAGGGGATTGTTTTGGTTGGATTTTCCAAAATATATCAATGCTATTTGAAATCTGATAATCCCATATGGTAATATATCTTATTTGGATAACTTCATTGTCAAACTAATTTTTTCCAAAAATTTATCTATTCTATGTGTGATCCGACGGTCCCATACTTAGAAAAATTTTGCTTATAATAGTTTATAAAATGATTTATCCTGTTCGATGTTCGGATGAGATTTTTCTCAAGAGGTATCTGTTATGTTTAAAGTTCTATGGTTTTTGTCAAGTTTTTTTTTTAAAGATTAGAGGTATTAGACAAGTCAACTTATTTGTTTTATCAAATTTCATCACACTATCATATGATTAAAAAAAAAAAAGAAGTTTTTCATCATTCATATCAATGTAAAGAAAAAAATAGGAATATACATCAGTTTTTTAGATTTTATTTATAAACTATTACATCAGCATTTTCAGTCTACTCCAAAATTGGAATCGGAGTTATCGCACCTTGAGCCGAAGCATCTTTCATCGGCTCTTCGGTTTGATTCTCGGTTTGCTCTTTAGTGTGATTTTCTTCATCGATTTCATTTGTTATTTTAGAATGTCTAAATCAGGATAACATTCCTTCACCTTTTCTAGACAATCTCCATAACTGATGTCATAGCTCTCAACTCTAGCTTCATGAAGTTTATCTTGAAAGGCTGCTGACTTTTCATAATTATCAATGGCTTCTTGAGCAGCTAATTTCACTTTTTTTTCCACTGCTTTGGCCCCTTCTTCAGCTTTTTCAAATTTGGTTATAGTCGATCGAAGCTTTTTCTTTTTCTTCTTCAATTTCAGTTTTTCATTGGCTAACTTTGACTGAGTTAGCACAAGCTCTTTCTCCAAAGTTGAAATTTAGACTATATTTGTTCCAATTCTTTTTTCTATAGTCTACTTCAACTCTTCGGTAACGTCCCTCTCCACCTTGGCTATATCTAATTCATTGTGCATTGCTTGGCGGAATTGGTCGAAGCCTACCATACTCTCTTCCATTATGGTTATTACATGAATAAACTAAATGTTCCATAATAAAGCCAGACATATTTAGAAAAGATTATTTCAATAATTAACCAAAGTAAAGTTCGGTATCTTACCTTCAGCATAGTGGGATAAATGGACGAGATTATTTCGTCTATATGATGAGATTAGGTTATCTCCGAATCTTTTGGGAGAATGATAGCCCTTAAAAGGCGACGGGCTAAATCTAAAGCATTCAAGGCCGATTCATCTACATATACACTGAAATTGATGGTAGAGTCTTTTACATAATGTCTTTCTTCTTCTTCCACCTATGGGGCTTTACCTTTATCGGATTGAAAAGGTCGGGATGATGATGGGCCGATAATAGGAGTTGTAGTCGATCATCTTTCTTGTGTTGGCAGCTGAAGAGCAGTAGATATCAGCACATCGTCATCATTGGATATGCTCCTTATTATTATAGGAGACTCAGTTCCTACATAAATCCATGCTGGTGGAGTAATTGATTCTGTTTCCTTTGATTTTTTCAGCTCTCCTCTTTTTAAGTCGGTTGGAGCAGCCGCTATTTTTCTCTTCTTCGATATTTGCCGAAGTCTCTATGCATCCAACATTATGGTTGTATCTACATAATCTGATAAACCAAATATTAGAATCAACTATTATCAGCTAAATGAAAAGGTAATTTTGGTAATAAGATACCTAAAGAAGGGTAGGGGTTGATATCAGCCAAATATAATCCCCTTTCATTAAGGAGCTCCTTTATTGGAGAAATCTCCACTCCCATGAGCTTGTTGAAGTTTTTTTTATCAGCTGTTAGTATTTTCTTACCATCGTTCGGTGTCAGACAGGGTTCTTTCTAATCAATATTAAAGTCCCATGGATTCTTAGAGGTTATATAAAAGAAACAAGGCTTCCAACAATGGATAGCCGAAGGAAGCCCTACGATGAGTTTTTGACCATGGCGGGTGTTAATCACCCACCATCCTTGACCATGGAAATCTCTTTTCAGAATAAAAATGGTAGTGAAGAGTGAAGTCTTGGGTATTATTTTGGCATCCTTATAGAGTATTAAAAAAGAATAGATTATGCTAATGCTGTTGGGAGTCAGCTAAGCAGGAAGTACATGATACAATTTGAAAATTTGGATAAAAAAGAGATGAAGTAGAAATCGGAGACCAGCTTTAAGATGTTCCTCATAAATTGTAAGGCTACCTGGGGGTTGTTGGTCTATTAATCCTTTGGAATCAGGGGTAATCACTACAAATTTCTTAGAAATGTTATAATATTTATGTAAAATTAGAACCCTATGTTTGGTCAGAGAGGTTCTATTGGAGTCTAATCTAATTAATTCAGCTTGGTGCCTCTTCTTTTTCTTTTGGGAATTAAAACCTTCAGGATCGTCGGCACGAGTGATTTCTAAGATTCTAGCCATGAAGAAAAAAAAGAGAATAGGAGGCTAACCTAAAAGAAAAGTAAAGAAGGAAAGAAGCCAACCTGAGAGAAGTTTCTACTCCTAGAGGATGAAAGGATGAAATGAAGGAAAACCTATTCAATTAGAAGGGATGGTATTTATATAGTGGTGGATGACGGTTAAGATTTCTTCCTCAAATAATTTGTTTTGTTCTGATTGTGCCACCTGTCACTAATATCCGATGGACGGATGCGACTCTTCGGGAAATGAATTTGATAATTGATGTGATGGAGGAAAACCGAAGCGACTATTTGTGACTCATCACGGATGTAGCTATGATCTAACGTTCATGCTTATTCGATGGTTTTGATCTCTCAGTCATTTCAAATTTCAAAACCAATAATGATGATAGCTAGTCATGGTACGGCTATCAGATTTGTATTGTAACCACTTCTCCAATAAGAAGCTAGCATGTCATCAGGATGCTTTTCTCGAAAACATGAGCACTAATTTGTAGAAAAAAAGAGGAGGGGGAGAAGAGAAAGTAAAAGAGAGGAAAGAAGAACATTTATTAAATATTTTTTTCTGACTCCTGTCAGCTTCTAATATTCAAAGTATTTAACGAATTCAAAAGATTGAGGACAAGTGTTGTAATATAAGCGAACGACCCATTAGTGTCAGGTCAAATGAAATGGCTACGGTTGGTCAAGTGATGAATCAGCCTCTCATGATATTGAAGCTTGCAAGCCCGATTAACGTCCAAAAGGTGCAAGGCCGATTAACTTCCAAAAGGTGCAAGGTTGATTAACTTCCAAGAGGTTCATAACTGATCAATGCCCAAATGGTGCAAGGCCGATTGACGCCCAAGAGGTGCAGGGCCGATTGACGCCCAAGGGACGTGAGGCCAACCAAATGCCCAAGAAGGATTCATTATCTGGTATAATTTAAATATCTTGCCAACTGATGCTTAAGGCTGGCAAAATAAGTCAATAATGATATAATGTTGATCAGCCTATTAAGCTAGTTAAGAGACATAAATGACATAAACGGTAACTAATTATAGTTATTCTATGCATGTGGTGGTTCTTAACGAACTAATCACTTATGGCTTTCCTAACTGAATTCAGTTAGAATTGTAGCTTATAAATACCGGTGAGTAAGGGGCTTCCGGGAGATAAGTGAGCTCAACTAGCAGGAGCTTTCACACATCCTTGAATCAATTTTCTCTCAGATTCTTATCGGTTTAGTCCAAACCCAGTGACTGACTTAAGCATCGAAGTGTGCCTCCACCGGAATCCTCCAAGTGAGTGGATTTATTTGCAAGATTAGAAGGAGTTCGATCCAATAGATGAAGGCACTCATCAAGAAATTAGAAAGATATCGATCCAATAGACGAAGGCATTCATCGAGCAATTGAAAGGAGCTCAATCTAGAAGGCAAGGCACTCATCAATGATTTTGTCAATGCTTGGGTGTCACACCAGTTTGGATATAACAGTTATGAAATTCATTCTTGAAGGCTTGGTATAAAAAATATCAGCAACTACCAAACCTCTACTAACTAGATTTGAAATTCAAAACTCAAAATTAAAAATCATAAAAATTTGAAATTTAAATTGAATCTATCAGATCTCAGAGTTAAGATTTCAGATTTTAAATTTTAGTAGGTTGCTTAAACCACTGGAACTTTTCTGTTGGCCTTTCTTCATTTGGCCGCCCCTCCTTTCTTGCTCAGACCCTTGCCCTCCAGTAGAGCACTTTGAGCCCTCTCCAAATCCTCTCTTCACTCTCTTTTCACTTCCTTATTCACTTCTTAAACCCTTATCTTAAAATAGTGAACTTGTCTTAAGACAAGACCTAAGTTCTAATAAGGGAAGGAAGAGACAAGGAGAGTGTGGCAGAGTGTAAGTGTAAGAAAGAAAGGATTTGTGATACCCATAGATCTAAACACCGATGGATATTATAGGAGATGGGGAGGTGCCATATATGGCTCTTCATCAGCACTTGATCTGTCAATCAATAGATCATATAAGACCCTTCATGAAGAAGGAGTCTTTTCTTTAAGAGTCATGACATTTCCTGTGCTAAGAGACAAGAACTTTTTGTCTCTTCGATTCCAATGCATTTCCCCTCATGCCATGTGGCAAATGATCAGTCAATGAAAGGCCATGGGGTGTGGGACTCCAAGAGAAGTGTCGATCAACCAAGAAGCCTTCAAATAGAAGGACTTCTACTTATGATTCTGCGCACCAAAGTGAAGAGTCGCGACTCTTCACTTTGTGTGCCATTCTTTCTCTATGCAATTTCACATCTTTGACTAGTCAAAGACCATGAAAAATCGGTGTCATATGAAAGAGAATAAAATGTAGTTTATCACCTCATAAGTGATTAATAAATAGAAGGACTCTTGGTCCTTCTATGCCACTTTAATTTCCGAACACTTCATTTGGCACCAAGAGTCCCTTGCCCTTGGGACTCTTGGTATTTGGAATATAAAAGGCTTGATAATTATTAGATAAATTATGATAAAACCACCCCACTTAGGACACAACCCAATTTAGGTCTCCCATAAATTGGTTAGTCCATTTAGCAAACTTTAGACCTAATTCAATTTGGGTTAGGAGCTAGGTTAGCCTACACATGCTAGTGTGTAATCTCGCTAACCAATTAGAATCCCATGACCTTAATTAAATACCAATTGACTTCCTTGGCCAATTCTCTAATGTGTGTGACCCTTGGGGTTCCACATCTAGCAAGCAGTAAGTCTAGGTCCAAGCCAATTCGATCCAATCAAATTTGATTTGACCTAACTAGGTCAAATTGAACTGACCTAAGTTGCCAATTCGAATTAGCTTTTTATGGACTCATGAATTCAATCAAATTGATTCATGAAAACCTACAAGACATGATTGATATCTAGCAATGTGTCATGCCTACCTAAAATATAGGGAATTTGGTGAAAAGTATCAAAATATTTTTCAGTGTAAGCAATTCATTCTTTCGATCTCCCTTTATCCCGAATAAGTGATGGGTATGGATAATTATCAAACCCTAGCACTTAGTCATTAAGAATCTCAATTCGATAATGATGACTCTACTAATGACTGATTAGAAATCACTTCTAATCTCATTCTTCTTTGATCAAAGACTCCCTGAGTCATCAAACAAAGAAATTACTTGGGATAACATTTCTTCTTACTATGAATGATCGATTCCTTGTTGATCCACTCACATCCTTCATACACCTTCCACCATATCCGAGAACACCCTGTACATGACTCAATGTAATAAGTGAGATAAACCAAAATATGGCTTAGTGTTCATAAGGAACTAGGGTGATCTCAGGTCTAAAGATCACTTGCACAACTTTTACTATGAGAACTATTTCTTGACAAGTAGTAAGACTTCCATAAGATATTCTCAGTGCGGATCAGTTCAGTGAACTTATACCCTGATGAGGATCCTTATCCTTGTATTAGTGTCTCTACACAAGTGGTTGTGAGACCAACCACCCTCTCCATCGAGAATACATAGGATAAGCTAGTCTTTCCAGAAGCATCGATCCCCGAATCGATGATCCTATGACTAGGAACTTTTTAGATTAGGGTTTATAGGTACTTAGATCTCACTTTTATGATCTCCATCATAACTGATGCGGGACAGAGATCGAGGATGGATCGCTGGCGAGCGTAAAAGTCACCAGGGATTAGGGTTTGCAGAGGAGAAGAAAGAAGAGATAACTGGGGTTCACACAGATTTCCCAAGGAGGACAAGCACATAGCAAAGGGGCTCACACAGATGCCCTAGGGATCACACAGATACCCTGAAAGAAGGAGAAGGGATCACACAAATATCCTGGGCTCACATAGATGCCCAAATCAGGGATCACACAGAAACCCTGCGAAGAAGGGGAAGGGATCACACAGATACCCTGGGCTCACACAGATGCCCAAATAAGGGATCACACAGAAACCCTTGGATCATACAGATCCTTCACACAGAGCAATAGAAAATTTTATTCATCCATGGTTATTCTTCATACACAAAAGGGGTCCTTTTATAATTGACTATGGCCCTTGGATTACATGGAATAAAAAGCAAAGAGGGAGGGTGTCAACATGTTGCCTTGTGGGAAGGATTTGCACGAAAGGAGGTGCCACATATCTTCCATAATAGATGGGCGAAACAAGGAAAAGATCTCATGAATCAAAGGAAAGAGGGAGGGCACCCATATGCAGCTTGATTTGTCTGGATGCCATATGAGTTTCTTTCATCTTCTCTTGGATGGTCCACAACTACCATAGGGCACTGATCTACTTCTTTTTGGGCTTGGATGATGTCATGAAGATCTTAGGATACCTAACAAGGTGGATGACGCCTATTGTGACTGGATTCCATGTGGCTGCTATGGTGGTGCACTGTGACTGGGATCTCATGCGGTTGTTGAGGTGGCAGGGCACTCGGGTCCCTATCATTCACCTAGAGTGGGGAGAACTCGACTCCGTCGAGTCAGGCTCAGCGGGGTTGATGGAACCGAAACTAAGCAAATCAAAGCAAAGATGCTAGTTTTTTTTTTTTTTCACATTTCTTTCTTTTCTTTTATTTTTTTCTTTTTTTTTTGGTTGCTTTGAGATCAATGTAGCTTTGAAGATTGTGCAGTGTTGAGATCCGTGTTGCTCCAGAAAGTGTGTTGCTTCGGAAATCGTGTGCTGAAGTCGGCAACAGTGAAGGCATTTGCCTTCACATTCATGCACTGGATTTCCTTCTTCCCAACGGACTGAAAGTTGGAACAGGGGAGGTCCTCCGGTAGTAGAAACTAGCACGGTGATCTCTCGGCTGGTCATGGAGCTCTCCGATCGGCTGGCAGCAGGGGTTGAGGATGGCACAGCAGCGGACGGCGTCGACGAGGAGGGAGCTCTGGGATGGACTCAATGCGATGACCACGGATCGTGATGAGGCAGGGGGCAGTGAAGGCGGCGAGGGCAGCGCCGGGCATGTTATGGTTGGAGGCTTGGAAAGAGGCCGAGACGACATCGGGAGGGGTAGGGGGGGAGGCTGCCTTGGCCTGGGGCTTCTCCTCCTTATCTTCTTCCTTAGAAATCTCCTTCTCGGTGGTCTTCTCAGTCCACAAGGAGATGGGATAGCTTATAAATTTAGGATGCTTCTTCACCAAATCCTTGAGCCTCCTCTGTTCCAGGTATTCAAGTTGATCTTCCTTGAGGTAGAGGGTAATCTTAGTGCCCCTGCCAAGCTGCTCACCACTCACATCCCTGGTGATGATGAAGGAACCACTAGCCTGAGACTCCCAAATGTACTGCTCATCATCATTGTGCTTGGTTGTGACAACAACCTTCTCGGCAACCAAGTAAGCAGAGTAGAACACAACACCAAATTGACCAATCATGCTCACATCAGCACCGGCCTGCAATGCCTCCATGAACTCCTTGGTTCTAGACCTTGCAATCATGCCCAGAGGTTCGATATGCCAGAGGTTCTAGACCTTGGAATCATCCTGAGCATTAGAGGTCAAAGGGATGAATTATACAGTAACCATATGCCAGAGGTTCGATAGTTTGCTCCCGCATCTTCGACCTATCCAGACACCGGGACCCATTGCTAGATGGTTTCCTGTGCTGGTACTAGAATTGTTCTAGTGCTACCATTTAGGTTTGATCCTATGAGGTCACATGCCACAGAGGATTACTCTCTGATCCGGATATCGATTACGATTAAGAATCGTCTTGGTTTTATGGTCATGGTATTTCTTAAGCACTCTTTTCCCCGTCTTACCCTTGTCTATGTCAACCGAAAATTGTTCCGGGTTGACCAGGACTGCACCAGGATATTTTTGAATCAGTTTTGAACTGATTCGGAGTTCATTTGGCCTTAAATTAGTTGTGAACCAATTTTAATCCCTTGAACCAGATTCAATTGGATTGAACCACTCTTAAATGGATTTGGAATCCATGAACCGAGGGATTGCTTGGACCGGTTCTGAACCGGTGTTCTTTTTGGTTTCAGCGTGACCGTTTTACACAGTCTTTCGCTGGAAAGAAAACAAGAGGCCGAACAACCAAACGTCACCGTCTCTGTTGGGAATTGTGTCCCAAAGCCAATCGCCTGGGTTGTAGGCGGTTGTGCTAAGTATTGTACTCATTTTATGAATTAATAAAATAATTATTTTTGGCAACTCATCACATTTTGTATTTCCCTGAAATGAACTCTTTCCATGTGATGAAGTCCTTAGGACTATACTGACTTCGATACAGAGAGGATGTATCGAGTGGTCCTTTAACCCAGTTCACAACCAAAGAATATATTGTATTGGACGGCAATATATCAAGTATAGGTTGTTGTAGTTCACATCGTTAGGTTGTCCTCTTGACCAAATGAGTGTGGTGACACTGATGTGATCTACAAGTGGGATATATGATATCTCATTGAACGTGACTCCGTGCAGCCCCTTTCTGCCAAAGGGATACTCACGATTGGATATGGGTATATGTGTCCCTCTGACCTGAGGTCATCACGGTAGCTTGCAAGCAACTCCCTGTGCTTTGGTGCCGGACTATCCCGATTTTTAATCCGATGACGGAAGGTTTTTAGGTACAGGAAAGTACTTGTGGAGTAGTGATGGACCAAGATGGAATTGACCTGTCCAAACAGTTTGGATTGAATGTCTCGCAGTATCACAATTTATCAAATCCTCGGCCGGGGTAGTCCTAGTGAAGAGTCACTGGGCTTGCAAGGTTGAGACACGTAGTCGACTGACTCAGTCTGGGTTGGCAGCCCTATCTCAGTCGTCCTAAGCATTAGAGGTCAAAGGGATGAATTATACGGTAACCATATGCTAGAGGTTCGATAGTTTGCTCCCGCATCTTCGACCTATCCGGACACCGGGACCCATTGCTAGATGGTTTCCTGTGCTGGTACTAGAATTGTTCTAGTGCTACCGTTTTGGTTCGAACCTATGAGGTCACACGCCACAGAGGATTACTCTCTGATCCGGATATCAATTACGATTAAGAATCATCTCGGTTTTATGGTCACGGTATTTTTTGAGCACTCTTTTCCCCGTCTTGCCCTTGTCTGTGTCAAATGGAAATTGTTCCGGGTTGACCAGCACTACGCCAAGATTTTTCTGAATCAGTTTTGAACTGATTCGAAGTTCGTTTCGGCCTCCAATTGGTTGTGAACCAATTGAGCAAATTTTAATTGGGTTGTACTCATAGGTTTAAATGGGTTTAAACCAAATTTGTTTGGACCGGTTATGAACCGGTGGTTTTTCTCCTTGGACCGGTTTTGGATGAACCGGTGTTTTCTTTTCCACTTGGCCATTTTACACGGTGTTTCTCGCTGGAAAGAACTCCAAGTGATGGAAGCCCAAACGACCGAAGGCCAAATGCTGGCGTTTCTTCTCCTCTTCCACCCGCTAGTTTTAAACCCTGTTAATAGCTTGATTAATTAGGTTAATGGCAACGGCTACCTCTTCCCCTCCTAGCCTCTCTTGGCCTCCCTCTCCTTGCTGCTTATAAATTATAGCACCCCTATTTCAGCAATGTGGTTCTTACCGTGTGAAATGAAAAACCAACGAGAGTTTTTTCCAGCGTGTGAAGAGCTAGAATGTTATTCCTTTTGAGAGGTTGAGAGATTGCTTCCATTGGGTGCTAGTTAGGTTGTGTTGGCTTTGGCTCCTTAGTTTTGATGATTAACAAAAGGTTGAGTATATATTTGGACTAATGTTTCATCTCTAGATAAAGTTTTAGGACTTAGGTTATTCAAAAAGAGTATCAAAAGTACAATGATGAAACTAAGTTTGCCTGATTTGGAAAAGAGCTATTCTACCTTGGACAAGATCAAAATTCTCATAATGGACCTTCTTGTTAAGAAATATTTGACAAAAGAAACAAAGGCTTAAAGAAACTCAAGCATGGCACGCACATCTCAAAGAGTTTCAGAAAAATTCAGATCAGAGGTCGACCCCCAGAGGTCGACACCTTGGCAAAGGTCGACCACCAGAGGTCGACTCATGAAGAGAAGAAAAGTTCAGCATGGTCGGCACGGCAAAATCTCAGTGGCACGCTCCAGAGGTCGACCACCAGAGGTCAACACCTGTCCAGAGGTCGACACCAGAGGTCGACTCATAGCCTGAGAATTCAAATGGGCAGAACTATGGTATTCTGAACTTTTGCCTAAATTATACTGGAGGTCGACACTTGATTCAGAGGTAGACTCATGAGGTCGACTCACGGCATAACGGCTAGTTTTTCTGAACTTCTGATTTGATTTCTAATGGCCATAAACGGCCATATTTTTGAATCTAACGGTCTTGTGGAGTTGTTTCAGCATGAATGAGGTATTTAACCTCCACCAAACTTCAAAAAAGACAAGGAGACAAAGTGAAAAAGTGTAGATTCAAAGTACAAAGCCTTCAATCACTTCCAAGCCAAAAGAGTGAGAAAACCAAGAGATTCCTTAGCCAAAAGTCTTCCATCTTTGAGGAATCCAACATTCAAGTGTTTGTCATTTAGTGAGGTCCAAAGATTCCAAGGGAAAAGGCTTGAAGAGTCTCCATCAAGAGCTTCAACGAATTTATTATTGCTCAAAAGGAGTTTGTTTAGTTTTTAATTCATTGTATTCATATTCTTTTGTCTTTAGCTAGTTTCAAGGGAATTTGAAACTAGAGTGAGGTTTGTTGGTGAGCCAATTGATAAAACCAACTAGGGTTGCTTGTAAGCCCGAAGCCAAAACAAGTGAGTGAGGTTTGTTGGTGAGCCAATTGATAAAACCAACTAGGGTTGCTTGTTAGCCCGAAGCCAAAACAAGTGTGTAAAGTTTTGACTTGTGAGCCTGGTAAAACAAGTCGGCTGTAATCTAAAGATTATAGTGAAAATTCCCAAGTGGAGCTTGGGGAGTGGATGTAGGTGCTAGGTGCACCGAACCACTATATTTCTTGTATGTTTGCATTGCCTTTCTCTTTAAATTCTTTTGCTCTTTAATTATCATTTTATTTCATTGCTTCCGTTGCACAATTTTTGGAGCACTATCACTCTTCACCTTAAAACTTGATAGCACATATATTGCTTTAATTTTTAAATACCCAATTCACCCCCCCTCTTGGGGACCATTTCTGGGCAACAGGTTGGGAGTTGGAGGGTGTGAGGGAGAGAACCCATCGTTTCAAGTGTTCAAAATCCCATTTCAGCAAAGCTCTGTTGCTGAAAAATCCTGTGACCGTGAAGCCCTCTTCCAGCGGCTAGCACTATGCGTGGAGATGGATCCAAGAGCCCCGGGCATGTCTCCCCTCTAGAGGGAGTACCACTCTACTCCTAGGAGCAAACTACGCAGACCGGGATCGCCCCAATTGCTCCGAAACGAAGGCCAAAGTCTGCTATCCAGTTCTGCTGCAGAAATCTGGCAGTAAAATTTGGTGATTTATTTAATTTTTTTGGCTTAGATTTGATTGCAGTAACCAGTGGCAAATCGAAGAAGACTTGTCCAAGAAGCCGCTGCTCAAATTTGGGAGCAAACGGAGGTCCGGAAGGCGGTGTTCCGACGATGTTTTGCAAGCCAAAAACAAGGTCTCAAGGTGGAAGACGACTAGAATAACTTTATTCCAATTATTCTAGTCTATTCCAGGTTTATTCCAGAGTTATTCCAGGCAGAATAAAGGTATGGAAAATTAATTTTTTTATCATGCATGGATAGATTAAATTGTTTAATATTTTATAAATATTTTATATGATTATGCATGCCTAAATGCAACTAGATTTAGATTAATTCCTGGCGGAGCAGATACCCGCTGCGTGAATTTTAAAAATTGTTTTAAAATCTAATATGCTCCCGCAGATGTTTGCATGCCTAGTGTAGGATCTTGTCAAACCACCTGCATCATTTACTTTCAATGGTATCAGAGCCAGGATCCATGTGTAATCTATTTATGTTTGCATGTATGTAGATTAAAATTGTTTTAATCTAATGATGTATCAAAATTTCTTTTTGGAACCTAGTTGAGACCTTCACCATGACCGTGTATCTTTGACACGATGCAGATCGTCTGTGTTGGCCTTTTCAGAAGGATCCTTAAAGAATATTAAAATTAAAAATATTTTAATTTGATGATACATAGTTTTAGGCATGTTTAATATGGATATAAAATATCTTGATGCATGATTTTTTGGTTATGTAAAAATGTTTTACATTGTGACTTAATTAAAATTGTTTTAATTAAATCTTTGGCTTATTAAAATCTTTTAGGTTTATGAAATCTAAAACACTTGCATAAGCCATTTTGGGTTAATTGGGTTAGCGGACTTGTTGGGTCCATAACTGGGTTAGACCTAAGTTTAGTTGAACCGGATAATAAGAAGATTAAACAAAAGTTGTTTAAGGTCCTTCTTTAGAACTATCTAATAGTTAGATTAGTTGATCCGTTCATCTAAAATGGATCCAATTAGTGGCTCAGTGGATGCTCGAGTCTTTAGGCTAGTCTGATCGAGTCTGGTAAACCGACTGGTGTCGAGGTAGGTTTGGCATTATGATCATGGTTGTATGAGGCTACCTCTTTCCTGGCCAACTTTGTTGGTGTCTAGGAAAGATGGTTAATGGTGGATACTCACCCATGATCTCACCTACCTGGCTAGTCGAGTCGACCAGAACTGATTGAAAAAGCTCAATGACTCGAGTTAACCCATGTCACCCAGGTTGATCGGTCTGACTGATCTATAGGTGCCCATGGATCATTTGTTGATTTAATTCAACACTCCTGGATTCTGATTGATTCAGTGGGAGGATGATCCATGTCTTTATCTCTTTCTTCTGTCATAGTTAAAAATCGTCTAAAATTATTAGGTCCTTAAAAAGACTAAGTCAAGGAGTTGATAGTGTCTTAGCCTCCCATTAAGTTGGATAGAAATGTGTCCACTAGCTTGGTGTGCATCGGCAGTTCCATAGAACGGGTGTACATCTGGCGACTGGAATTTCTATCTGATCGATGATGGTTCAGTGCAACCTCCTTAACGGGACCAGGTGGGCCGGCCATAGTCGGGCTTGGTCTTTAGTTAACTGGAAGCATTGGATTCGTCATTTTAATGGTTATACCTAAAAAGAGACCCGCAATAGGAGGCCCCTAGACCGATTGGGGTGCTCTTTGGGGCAAAATAAAATACTGAAAATTGTTTAGGGAAATAATTGGTTTACGAACCTACCTTTAGGCTCGCATGGGTGAGCCGGCCATAGTCGGGCTCATGCGAGACCTATTGGATTTCAGTACCCACTTGAAAAAGTATTTTCACGGATTGGAGTTAGAGGCTACCAATCTGAAAAAATAGTAGGAAAAACCTTTAGACTAAAGTCCAAGTCTTTTGGTTAAGTTATTAATTCATAAACTAATTTGGTCTTATTTTCTTTTCAGATGTCTTCAAATTTATCGCTCCGGTCACTTCTCGATAACGAGAAGTTAAAGGGTCACAACTTCGATAGTTGGTATCGAAGGTTGAGAATTGTTCTGGAGCATGAACGGATCCTCTATGTGATAACGGATCCGGCACCTGAAATCCCTCCCGCTAATGCACGGAGTGCGGTCAGAGATGCTTATCTGAAGTGGGTCTCTGATCGGACTACTGTCCGTTGCATTATGTTAGCGGCGATGAACGATGAGTTCAGTCGCAAATTCGAGGAGGCCAAACCTGATGAAATCCTTCAAAAGTTGAAGGAATCCTTTGGCACCCCGGATGATGTAGAATGGTACAAAGTGTCTTATGCCATCTACAACTCCAAGATGCCGAATGGTGGTTCAGTCACTGATCATGTATTGTACATGATCGAGTTGATTGAAAAACTGGGCAAACTCGGATGCCTCTTGCACGAGCAGCTCGGTAAGGATGCGATCCTAAATTCTCTTCCCTCCTCCTATCTTGATTTTCTCGATCATTACAGAATGAACAAACCTGCAGTCAACTACCATGGTCTTTTGGGGTTGCTGCAGACTTTCGAGAAAGACCACCATCTGAATAAGGGGGTGGTAAATTTAGTGGGAGGAAGTAGAGGTCGTTGTCTCTTTAAGAAAGGGAAAAAGAAAATAAATAAAAAGGGAATGAAGGTGCAGAATGCTCCTGGCCCTAGTCAGACCAGGAATTATAAGGCTGATCAATCTTCTGTAGAATGCTTCTACTGCAAGAAGAAGGGACACTGGAAGAGGAACTATCCTCTTTATATTGCGTCCCTTGATCCGAACAGGCCGAGGAAGCAGAAGTCTGCTGAACAAGGTATTTATATGATAAAACCTTGTAATTACTCAATTGTTGATACTGCTAATTGGGTATTGGATATTGGTAGTCCAATTCATGTTTGTAATTCATTATAGGGACTTCAAATTAGCAGAAGATTTGAAGATGGAGAATAGTTTCTAAGCGTTGGGAATGGAAATTGTGTTCCAGCACTAGCGGTTGGAGTCATGCATCTTGTCATTGAGTCTTGTACTATCGAACTAGTCGACTATCACTATTGTCCTAGTTTCATTATGAGCATAATCTCTGTAGGCCTTTTGGCCAATTATGGTTTTGAATTTTCAATAAAAGGAGATTTTTGCAATGTTATTTTGAATAACTCTATTATAATGAAAGCTAGATTAAATAATGGCATATACGTACTATCAAGGCCTGTTAGTGTAATGTACACTTCTAGCAAATGCCCAAGGTTAGATAATGTCAATAATTTGTACCTTTGGCATTGTAGGCTAGGTCATATTAACCAAAATAGGATAAACAAGATGCGAGGAGATGGACTCCTCGAGGTCAGTGATTCTGAATCACTGCCCACTTGTGAATCCTGTTTACTTGGTAAAATGACCAAGTCACCTTTTACTGGAAAAGGTGAACGAGCTACAGAACTTCTAAGTCTAATACATACTGATTTATATGGACCGATGACAGTTAGTGCCAGAGAAGGATACAAATATTTCATTACTTTTACAGACGGCTTTTCAAGATTCGGTTATGACTTTTTAATGAGACATAAGTCTGAATCGTTTGAAATGTTCAAACGATACCGTAATGAAGTAGAAAAGCAAACTGGAAAAAGTATTAAAACCTTTCGATCTGATCGAGGTGGTGAATACTTATCTGGTGATTTTCTGACATATCTTGAGGAGAATGGAATTCTCTCTCAGTGGACTCCTCCAGGAACACCATAGTGGAATGGTGTGTCCGAAAGGAGGAATCGAACCTTGTTGGACATGGTTCGATCCATGATGGGCTTTGCAACTCTGCCGCTATCCTTTTGGGGATATGCGCTTCAGACAGCCTGTTACTTATTAAATAATGTTCCAAGTAAGTCTGTTGTCTCCACTCCGTATGAAATGTGGAATGGGCGTAAACCCTCAATCTCACACCTTCGGGTTTGGGATTGTCCGGCTTACGTAAAGTGTTTAGACTCAGACAAACTTGGTCCTAAGTCTGACAGGTGTTTATTCATTGGTTATCCTTAGGAAACCAAAGGGTATTTCTTCTACTTGGAGAATGAACAAAAGGTGTTCGTTGCTCTTAGAGCTATCTTTTTAGAAAAGGAGTTCCTTGGAGAAGGAACTATAGCTTCTAAGATTGAACTTGATGAAGTTCAGCCAATAGAAGAACCTACACACTCTAAGGATATCGTAGAACCGGCTGTGATTGAATCACACCCAGAACCCATTAGGAGATTCGGTAGAATATTGCATCACCCGGACAGATACTATGGTTTCTTGGTCTGGGACGGCGATCCCATTGAGCTCGATGAGAACAATAAGGATCCGATCATCTATATGGATGCACTTCAGAGATTTGACTCTGAGGCATGGCTTGGAGCCATGCGATCCGAAATGGAGTCCATGGAAATCAACAATGTTTGGACATTGGTTGATCCGCCTGAAGGAATAAAACCCATCAGGTGTAAATGGATCTTCAAGAGGAAAAGGGGCGCAGATGGGAAGGTAGAGACCTATAAAGCCCGTCTGGTTTCCAAGGGGTATCGTCAGCGATATGGTATCGATTATGATGAGACTTTCTCTCCTATGGCAATGCTTAAGTCCATTCGGATCATGCTTGCTTTGGCATCATATTTTGATTACGAGATCTGGCAGATGGATGTACGAACCGCTTTCCTTAATGAGGAGCTAGAAGAGGAGGTGTATATGATACAGCCTGAAGGGTTCACATCCACAGATGAATCAAAAGTATGCAAGTTGCAGAGGTCCATCTATGGACTCAAGCAAGCATCTCGAAGTTGGAACTTACGGTTTGATAGGTGTATCAAATCGTATGGCTTCGTTAAGAATGGAGAAGAACCGTGCATCTATAAATGGGTTAATGGTTCTGTGAATGTATTCCTAGTATTGTATGTTGACGACATTCTCTTAATCGGGAATGATGTCGCAGCATTACAAGGAATAAAGGTCTGGTTATCATCTCAGTTCTCCATGAAGGACTTGGGTGAAGCTTCTTACATACTAGGTATGAAAATCTATAGATATAGATCTAAGATGCTTTTGGGACTGTCCAGTCTACATACATTGACACTGTGTTGAAACGGTTCAGCATGGAAAATTCCAAGAAAGGCTATCTTCTGATAGGTTCTGGAATTACTCTTTTTAAGAAGGATTGTGCGACAACTCCTAAGGAAAGAGAGCGCATGAGTAGAGTACCTTATGCTTTGGCAATAGGCTCTATCATGTATGCTATGACTTGTACTAGACCAGACGTGGCATACTCACTAGGAGTAGTGAGCAAATACCAGTCTGACCCAGGTGAGGCGCATTGGAAGGTCGTTAAGTCCATCCTTAAGTATTTAAGAAATACTAAAGATCAATGGCTCATTTATGGAGAACCTGACTTGAAACTTATGGGGTACTCTGACTCTAGTTTCTAGTTGGATAGAGATGATAGCAAGAGTGTGTCAGGGTTTGTTTTTACCCTGAATGAAGGAGCGATTTGCTGGAAAAGTTCTAAGCAGGAAACTGTTGCGGACTCGGCATGCGAAGTAGAATACATTGCAGCATCATATGCGGCAAAGGAAGCTATCTAGTTGCTGAAGTTCCTTGGAGAGCTAGGGTTGGGACCTTCCCTAGATGGTCCTGTTCCGATGTACTGTGACAGCACTGGAGCCATTGCTCAAGCTAAGGAGCCTAAAGCTCATCACCACACCAAACACATTTTGCGGCGCTACCACCTCGTACAAGAGATCGTGGAACGAGGCGACATCAATCTTCTGAAGATCGATGGAAAAGAAAATCTGGCCGACCCCTTCACTAAAGCCCTTAGAATAAAAGAGTTCGACTATTGTAAATGGGAAATGGGTATTAGATACTTTTCTGATTGGCTTTAGTACAAGTGGGAGTTGTTGGGAATTGTGTCCCAAAGCCAATCGCCTGGGTTGTAGGCGGTTGTGCTAAGTATTGTACTCATTTTATGAATTAATAAAATAATTATTTTTGGCAGCTCATCACATTTTGTATTTCCCTGAAATGAACTCTTTCCATGTGATGAAGTTGGTGCGGGCACCAGACTCAGAAGAAGACTTCAGAGCTCCATCTGGATCTCTGATTGACCTTGCCCGAAGAATTAGAGTTTTCTGGTTTGTAATAAGGGTTGACTTGATCAACTCAATTTTAGCTTGAGTCTGTATTCCCTGCAGTTTATTTTGTTGAGTCATGTTGACTCAGTAGTGGTCTAGGACTTCAACCTGGGGTGTCAGATTTTCTCCCAAGGCCAAGCAAGTGGGCGCCACACTCCCAGCCACACACCTGAGTCCAAGGGGTGGCACATCTCCATCAGTAGGCTTTGGTCCCCACACCATAAGATAGCAGGTCCCTCCTCTCATGCGCCACTTAAGGAGAAGACAATCTGGGAGCCACAATTCAAGGGGGCGGCCAAGGAGTTTCCATAAGAGCCAAGCTATGAAAAGAAAGGAGCAAAGCATGGGGAGGAAGACTAGGAGGCGCCCAAGTAATTCCAAATAAAACCAGGTATGAAAGGAAGGAAATTTCTCTTGAAGAGCAAGGTTAGGAGGTGCCCAAATACTTCCAAATAAGACCGAGCATGGAAGGAAAAATATTTTTTCTTGAAGAGAAAGGCTAGGAGGCGCCACCCACTTTCCTTTTGAAGCCACCAATCAGCATTTTTGGAACCTTTTGGCCGGCCATATGTGTGGGAATTGATCCTACAATCCTAATTTGAAGATCCCCTCCTTTAGTCCCACATGGGAAGATATAAAACCCTACTCTCTTGTAAAGTCCTATAAATTAAACCCTTCTTGTAAACTTTAAAGTAATCTGATGAATGAATCCAATTTATGTGTGAGCAAACTCTGTGTTTTCTCTCTTCTGCACTTGCATCTAGGTGTTGAGCTCCGTGAGGGAGTAAATCCGGGTTCCCTAGGAACTTTGAGGAGGTGTGAGATCTCCAACCCCAAAACCCTAGGTTAGCCACCTCAACTCCAAAATCCTAGCCGCCCATCATCCTTCTCATTCCACCAAGCCCTAGCCTATCCCACCTCCCACGGCCTCTCTCTCCAAGTCAAGGCCGACCACCAGCATCCTGGTCCAGTCCAGATACTTCAGATTCAGAGCAGATTCCAGAAGGAGCCAGATCAGCCTTCAGGAGAATCCGGATTTCAGCAACATCAGCTTTCAAGTTCTTCAATCTAGTAAATCCTTCCTTGAGTAACTGATTCCATCACTTGTTCTTCTTCTTTCCCAGATCTTGAGTTCAGGAGAAGCCGACTCAGCCACAGGACCAGTATTGGAGGATCCATTGCGAAGATATCCGAATCCGAGGATCCAACAATCTGCTCGAGAGAGTTCTTCCACCAAACTCTGTGAAGATCACTGTCTGGTTGGTAACCCATCTCTTCTCTTTATTTCTGTCCTGTTGAAAGTTCAGAGCGAAACCCTAGGTCTGGGAGTTTCTCAACCCCCAGCGATCTTTTACTTCTGAACTACTCTGATAACCTAGTTTCTTTAAATTGCGCTTTCAATTATTACATAGTTTCTTTCAATTTAGTTTAACTTTCCTTTGAGTTAAAGCCGACTTCTGAAAACATAAAAAAATAATAATAATAATAAAAAAAAAAGAATTAGTCTTAATTTACTTCCGCATCGCATCATCTCCTCTTTCGTTCTGCATCATTTTTGGTATCAAAGCTTTCGTTCTGCATCAGAAGTCCTTAGGACTACACTGACTTCGATACAGAGAGGATGTATCGAGTGATCCTTAAACGCAGTTCACAAGCAAAGGATATATTGTACTGGATGACAATATATCAAGTATAGGTTGTTGCAGTTCACATCGTTTGGTTGTCCTCTTGACCAAATGAGTGTGGTGACACTGATGTGATCTACAAGTGGGATATATGGTTTCTCATTGATCGTGACTCCGTGCAGTCCCTTTCTACCAAAGGGAAACTCATGATTGGATATGGGTATATGTGTCCCTCTGACTTGAGGTCATCACGGTAGCTTGCAAGCAACTCCCAGTGCTTTGGTGCCGGACTACCCGGATTTTTAATCCGGTGATGGAAGGTTTCTGGGTACAAGCAAGTACTTATGGAGCAGTGATGGACCAAGATGGAATTGACCTGTCCAAACAGTTTGGATTGAATGTCTCGCAATATCTCAATTTAGCAAATCCTCGGCCAGGGTAGTCCTAGTGAAGAGTCACTGGGCTTGCAAAGTTGAGACACGTAGTTGACTGACTTAGTCTAGGTTGGCAGCCCAATCTCAATCGTCATGAGCATTAGAGGTCAAAGGGATGAATTATACGGTAACCATATGCCAGAGGATCGATAGTTTGCTCCCGCATCTTCGACCTATCCGGATGCCAGGACCCATTGCTAGATGGTTTCCTGTGCTGGTACTAGAAATTGTTCTAGTGCTACCATTTAGGTTCGAACCTATGAGGTCACACGCCACAGAGGATAACTCTCTGATCCGGATACCGATTACGATTGGGAATCGTCTCGATTTTATGGTCACAGTATTTTTTAGCACTCTTTTCCCTGTCTTGCCCTTGTCTGTGTCAATCGAAAATTGTTCCGGGTTGACCAGCACGGTGCCAGGATTTTTCTGAATCAGTTTTGAATTGATTCGGAGTTCGTTTCGGCCTTCAATTGGTTGTGAACCAATTGAACAAATTTTAATTGGGTTGGACTCATAGATTTAAATGGGTTTAAACCAATTTTGTTTGGATCGGTTATGAACCGGTGGTTTTTCTCCTTGGACCGATTTTGGATGAATCAGCATTTTTTTTCCACTTGGATATTTTACACGGTGTTTCTTGCTGGAAAGAACTCCAAGCGATGGAAGCCCAAACGACCGAAGGCCAAACGCTGGCGTTTCTTCTCCTCTTCCACCCGCTAGTTTTAAACCCTGTTAATAGCTTGATTAAATAGGTTAGTGGCAGCGGCTACCTCTTCCCATCCCAGCCTCTCTTGGCCTCCCTCTCCCTGCTGCTTATAAATTACAGCACCCTGTTTCAGCAATGTGGTTCTTACCGTGTGAAGTGAAAAACCAACGAGAGTTTTTTCCAGCGTGTGAAGAGCTAGAATGTTATTCCTTTTGAGAGGTTGAGAGATTGCTTCCATTGGGTGCTAGTTAGGTTGGAATTTGGAGGGTGTGAGGGAGAGAACCCATCGTTTCAAGTGTTCAAAATCCCATTTCAGCAAAGCTCTGTTGCTGAAAAATCCTGTGATCGTGAAGCCATCTTCCGGTGGCTAGCTCTATGCATGGCGGTGGATCCGAGAGCCCCGGGCATGTCTCCCCTCTAGAGGGAGTACCACTCTACTCCTAGGAGCAAACTACGTGGACCGGGATCGCCCCAATTGCTCCGAAACGAAGGCCAAAGTCTGCTATCCAGTTCTGCTGCAGAAATCTGGCAGCAGACTTTGGTGATTTATTTAATTTTTTTGGCTTAGATTTGATTGCAGCAACAGGTGGCAAATCGAAGAAGACTTGTCCAAGAAGTCGCTGCACAAATTTGGGAGCAAACGGAGGTTCAGAAGGTGGTGTTCCGATGACGTTTTGCAAGCCAAAAACAGGGTCCCAAGGAGGAAGACGACTGGAATAACTTTATTCCAGTTATTCCATTCTATTCCAGGTTTATTCCAGAGTTATTCCAGGCAGAATAAAGGTATGGAAAATTAATTTATTTATCATGCATGGATAGATTAAATTGTTTAATATTTAATAAATATTTTATATGATTATGCATGCCTAAATATTAGTAGATTTAGATTAATTCCTGGCGTAGCAGATACCCGCTGCGTGAATTTTAAAAATTATTTTAAAATCCAATCTGCTCCCACAGATGTTTGCATACCTAGTGTAGGATCTTGTCAAACCACCTGCATCATTTACTTTCAGTCTCTTCCTCTCCCACCACCCGCTGCATTTTCTCATGTTTATTGTTGATTAAATGAGAGAATGGCAGCTCTTTGATCGGACTCTTCACCTCCCTGGCCTCTTCATCTTCCCCTACTATCCTTATAAATAAAGCAGCCCCTGTTTCTGCCAATGAGAAATCGAGTAACAGCAAGCCACAAAAAAAATTCTGGGTACTGTTCTTTGAGAGGCTGATTTGAGCTTGATCCTTTCAATCCACTGGGTGCTTGTAGGGCTGGGTTTTGGAGTGTTTTAGGGAGAGAAAGAAGAGTTAATCTATTGTTCATTGTTGTGCTCAAACCAAGGACTGCAGCAAAGTTCTGTTGCTGCTATCAACCGTGACTAACCTCCCTTCCAGTGGCTAGCACCGTACGAGAAGGAGGATCCGAGAGCCCCAGGTGTGTCTCCCCTCTAGAGGGAGTATCATTCTACTCCTGGGAAATAGAGAGACGAGCCCAGTTTGCTGCAGCTGCTCCCAAACGAAGGAAACTTGCTGCTATTTTTTCTGCAACAGAGTTTCTGGCAGCAGCTTTTGGGTGAATTTGTATACCCTTTATACTGTGTTTTCCTTGCAGATTTTGGTGGAAGATCGAAGAACATTCGATCACCTTGCTGCTGCTTCGATTCGGGAGCAAACGGAGGTCCGGAAGGTGGTGTTTCGATACCGTTTTTCAAGCTCAAAATAGAGTGTTCAAACGTCCCAAGGAAGAAGACAGCTAAAATAGATTTATCCCTGCTATTCCAGCCTATTCCAGGTTTATTCCAGAGTTATTCCAGCCAGAATAAAGGTATGGAAAAATTATTTTTTAATCATGCATAAATAGATCTTTCTATTTATATATTTTGTAAATATTTTTATATCATGATACATGCCTACATGCAACATGAATAGATTAGGTTCTGGGCGGAGCAGTTTTCCGTTGCACGAATTTTTAAAAAAGTTTTAAAATCTATTCTGCTCCCGCAGCGATTTGCATGCCTAGTGTAGGATCATGTCAAACCACCTGCACCATTTTTTTTCAGTGGTATAAGAGCAGGTTGCATGTGTAACCTATTCCTGTATGCATGTTTTTAGATTAAAATTGGTTTAATCTAATAATGTATCCAGATTTTTTTTTGGAACCTAGTTGAGACCTTCACCATGACCGTGTGTCTTTGACACGATGCGGATTGTCTGTGTTGGCCTCTTCAGAAGGATCCTTAAAGAATTTTTAAAATTAAAAATGTTTTAATTTGATGATACATGTTATTGGGCATGTTTTATATGGATATAAAATATTTGTAAAATATCTTGATGCATGATTTGTTATGTAAAAATGTTTTATATTGTGACTTAATTAAAAAATATTTTGATTAAGTGTTTGGCTTATTAAAAAAAACTTTTTGGTTTATGAAATCTAATACAAATTTGCATAAGCCATTTTGGGTTAATTGGGTTAGCTGACTAGTTGGGTCCATAACTGGGTTAGACCTAAGTTTAGTTGAACCGGATTATAAGAAGATTAAACAAAAGTTGTTTAAGGCCCTTCTTTAGAACTATCTAATAGTTAAATTAGTTGATCCGTTCATCTAAAATAGATCCAATTAGTAGCTCAGTGGACGCCCGAGTCTTTAGGCTAGTCTGATCGAATCTGGTAAACCGACTGGTGTCGAGGTAGGTTCGGCATTGTGATCATGGTTGTATGAGGCTACCTCTTTCCTGGCCAACTTGGTTGGTGTCTAGGAAAGATGGTTAATGGCGGATACTCATCCATGATCTCATCTACCTGGCTAGTCGAGTCGACCAGAACTATTGGAAAAGCTCAATAACTTGAGTTAACCCATGTCACCCAGGTTGATCGGTCTGACTGATCTATAAGTGCCCATGGATCATTTGTTGATTATTTCAACCCTCCTAGAATCTGATTGATTCAGTGGGAGGATGATCCATGTCCTTGTCTTTTCTTCTATCATAATTAAAAAAATCCTCTAAAATTATTAGGTCCTTAAAAAGACTAAGTCAAAGAGTTGATAGTGTCTTAGCCTCCCATTAAGTTGGATAGAAATGTGTCCACTAGCTTGGTGTGCATCGGCAGTTCCAAAGAACGGGTGTACATCCGGTGACTGGAATTTCTATCTGATCGATGATGGTTCAGTGCAACCTCTTTAACGGGACCAGGTGGGCTGGCCAAAGTCGGGCTTGGTCTTTAGTTAGCTGGAAGCATTGGATTTGTCATTTTAATGGTCGGACCTAACCAGAGACCAGCAATAGGAGGCCCCAAGGCCGATTGGGGTGTTCTCTGTGGCAAAATGAAATACTGAAAATTGTTTAGGGAAGCAATTGGTTTACAAACCTACCTTTAGGCTCGTATGGGTGAGCTGGCCAAAGTCAGGCTCATGCATGGCCTATTGGATTTCAGTACCCACTTGAAATAGTGTTTTCACGGATTGGAGTTAGAGGCTACCAATCTGAAAATTTAGTGGGAGAAACCTTTAGACTAAAGTCCAAGTCTTTTGGTTAAATTATTAATTCATATACTAATTTGGTCTTATTTTCTTTTCAGATGTCTTCCAATTTATCACTCCGGTCACTTCTCGACAATGAGAAGTTAAAGGGTCACAACTTTGATAGTTGGTATCGAAGATTAAGAATCGTTCTGGAGCATGAACGGATCCTCTATGTGATAACGGATCCGGTACCTGAAATCCCTCCCGCTAATGCATGGAGTGCGGTCAGAGACGTTTATCTGAAGTGGGTCTCTGATCGGACTACTGTCCAATGCATTATGTGAGCAGCGATGAACGACGAGTTCTGTCGCAAATTCGAGGAGGCCCAACCTGATAAAATCCTACAAAAGTTGAAGGAATCCTTCGGCACCCTAGATGATGTAGAATGGTACAAAGTGTCTTATGCCATCTACAACTCCAAGATGCCGAATGGTGGTTCAGTCACTGATCATGTATTGTACATGATCGAGTTGATTGAAAAATTGGGCAAACTCGGATGCCCCTTGCACGAGCAGCTCGGCAAGGATGCGATCCAAAATTCTCTTCTCTCCCCCTATCTTGATTTTCTCGATCATTACAGAATGAACAAGCCTGCAGTCAACTATCATGGTCTTTTGGGGTTGCTGCAGACTTTCGAGAAAGACCACCATCTGAATAAGGGGGTGGTAAATTTATTGGGAGGAAGTAGAGGTCGTCGTCCCTTTAAGAAAGGGAAAAAGAAAATAAATAAAAAGGGAAAGAAGGTGCAGAATGCTCCTGGCCCTAGTCAGACCAGGAAGTATAAGGCTGATCAATCTTCTGCAGAATGCTTCTACTGCAAGAAGAAGGGACACTGGAAGAGGAACTGTCCTCTTTATATTGCGTCCCTTGATCCGAACAGGCTGAGGAAGCAGAAGTCTGCTGAACAAGGTATTTATATGACAAAACCTTGTAATTACTCAATTGTTGATACTGCTAACAGGGTATTGGATACTGGTAGTCCAATTCATGTTTGTAATTCGTTACAGGGACTTCAAGTTAGCAGAAGATTTGAAGATGGAGAACAGTTTCTGAGTGTTGGGAATGGAAATCGTGTTCCTGTACTAGCGGTTGGAGTCCTGCGTCTTGTCATTGAGTCTTGTACTGTCGAACTAGTCGACTGTCACTATTGTTTTAGTTTTATTATGAGCATAATCTTTGTAGGCCTTTTGGCCAGTTGTGGTTTTGAACTATCAATAAAGGGAGGTTTTTGCAATGTTATTTTGAATAACTCTGTGATAAAGAAAGCTAGATTAAATAATGGCATATATGTACTATCAAGGCCTATTAGTGTAATGTACACTTCTTGCAAACGTCCAAGATTAGATAATGTCAACAATTTGTATCTTTGGCACTGTAGGCTAGGTCATATTAACCAAATAGGATAAACAAGATGCGAGGAGATGGACTCCTCGTGGTCAGTGATTCTGAATCACTGCCCACTTGTGAATCCTGTTTACTTGGTAAAATGACCAAGTCACCTTTTACTGGAAAAGGTGAATGAGCTACAGAACTTCTAAGTCTAATACATACTGATGTATGTGGACCGATGACAGTTAGTGCCAGAGGAGGATACAAATATTTCATTACTTTTACAGACGACTTTTCAAGGTTCGGTTATGTCTTTTTAATGAGATATAAGTCTGAGTCGTTTGAAATGTTCAAACGATACCGTAATGATGTAGAAAAGTAAACTGGAAAAAGTATTAAAACCCTTCGATCTGATCGAGGTGGTGAATAGTTATCTAGTGCATTTTTGACATATCTTAAGGAGAATGGAATTCTCTCTCAATAGACTCCTCCAGGAACACCATAGTTGAATGGTGTGTCCGAAAGGAAGAATCGAACCTTGTTGGACATGGTTCGATCCATGATCGGCTTTGCAACTCTACAGCTATCCTTTTGGGGATATGCTCTTCAAACAGCCTGCTACTTATTAAATGATGTTCCAAGTAAGTCTGTTGTCTCCACTCCGTATGAGATGTGGACTGGACGTAAACCCTCAATCTCACACCTTCGGGTCTGGGGTTGTCCGGCTTACGTAAAGCGTTTAGACTCAGACAAACTTGGTCCTAGGTCTGATCGGTGTTTATTCATTGGTTATCCTAAGGAATCCAAAGGGTATTTTTTCTATTCGGAGAATGAACAAAAGGTGTTCGTTGCTCTTAGAGCTATCTTTTTGGAAAAGGAGTTCCTTGGAGAAGGAACTATAGCCTCTAAGATTGAACTTGATGAAGTTCAGCCAATAGAAGAACCTGCACACTCTAAGGACATCGTAGAACCGGCTGTGATTGAATCACACCCAGAACCCATTAGGAGATCTGGTAGAATACCGCGTCAGCTAGACAGATAATATGGTTTCTTGGTCCGGGACGGCGATCCCATTGAGCTCGATGAGAATAATGAGGATCCGATCACCTATATGGATGCACTTCAGAGATCAGACTCTGAGGCATGGCTTGGAGCCTTGCGATCCGAAATGGAGTCCATGGAAATCAACAATGTTTGGACATTGGTTGATTCGCCTGAAGGAATAAAACCTATCGGGTGTAAATGGATCTTCAAGAGGAAAAGGGGTGCAGATGGGAAGGTAAACACCTATAAAGCCCGTCAGGTTGCCAAGGGGTATCGTCAGTGATATGGTATCAATTATGATGAGACATTATCCCCTGTGGCAATGCTCAAGTCCATTCGGATCATGCTTGCTTTGGCAGCATATTTTGATTACGAGATCTGGCAGATGGATGTCCGAACCGCTTTCCTTAATGGGGAGCTGGAAGAGGAGGTGTATATGATACAGCCTGAAGGGTTCACATCCACAGATGAATCAAAAGTATGCAAGTTGCAGAGGTCCATTTATGGACTTAGGTAAGCATCTCGAAGTTGGAACTTACGGTTTGATAGGTGTATCAAATCGTATGGCTTCGTTAGGAACGGAGAAGAACCGTGCATCTATAAATGGGTTAATGTTTCTGTGATTGTATTCCTAGTACTGTATGTTGACGACATTCTCTTAATTGGGAATGATGTCGCAGCATTACAAGGAATAAAGATATGGTTATCATCTCAGTTCTCCATGAAGGACTTGGGTGAAGCTTCTTACATACTAGGTATGAAGATCTATAAAGATAGATCTAAGAAGCTTTTGGAATTGTCCCAGTCTACGTACATTGACACCGTGCTGAAGCGGTTTAGCATGGAAAACTTCAAGAAAGGCTATCTCCTGATAGGTTATGGAATTACTCTTTCCAAGAAGGATTGTGCGACAACTTCTAAGGAAAGAGAGCACATGAGTAGAGTACCTTTGCTTCTACAGTAGGCTCTATCATGTATGCTATGACTTGTACTAGACCAGACATGGCATATTCACTAAGAGTAGTGAGCAGATACCAGTCTGACCCAGGTGAGGCGCATTGGAAGGTGGTTAAGTCCATCCTTAAGTATTTGAGAAATACTAAAGATCAATGGCTTATTTATGGAGAACCTGACTTGAAACTTGTGGGGTACTCTGACTCTAGTTTCCAGTTGGATAGAGATGATAGCAAGAGTGTGTCAGGATTTGTATTTACCCTGAATGGAGGAGTGATCTACTGGAAAAGTTCTAAGCAGGCAACTGTTACAGACTCGGTATGCGAAGCAGAATATATTGCTGTATCAGATGCAGCAAAGAAAGCTATATGGTTGCAGAAGTCCCTTGGAGAGCTAGGGGTGGCACCTTCCCTAGATGGTCCTGTTCTGGTGTACTGTGACAGCACTGGAGCCATTGCTCAAGCTAAGGAGCCTAAAGCTCATCACCACACCAAGCACATACTACGGCGCTACCACCTCGTACGAGAGATCGTAGAACAAGGCGACATCAATCTTCTGAAGATAAATGGAAAAGAAAATCTTGCCGACCCCTTCACTAAAGCCCTCGGAATAAAAGAGTTCGACTATTATAAATGGGAAATGGGTATTAGATACTCTTCTGACTGGCTTTAGTACAAGTGGGAGTTGTTGGGAATTGTGTCCCAAAGCCAATCGTCTGGGTTGTAGGCGATTGAGCTAAGTATTGTACTTTTTCTTTGAATTAATAAAATATATTTTTGGCAGCTCATCACATACTAAATTTTCCTAAAATGAACTCTTTCCATGTGATGAAGTCCTTATGACTACACTGACTTCGATATAGAGAGGATGTATCGAGTGGTCCTTAAACCCTATTCACAACCAAAGGATATATTGTACTGGACGGCAATACATCAAGTATAGGTTGTTGTAGTTCACATCGTTTGGTTGTCCTCTTGACCAAATGAGTGTGGTGACACTGATGTAATCTACAAGTGGGATATATGATATCTCATTGAACGTGACTCTGTGCAGCCCCTTTCTGCCAAAGGGATACTCACGATTAGATATGGGTATATGTGTCCCTTTAACCAGAGGTCATCACGGTAGCTTGCAAGCAACTCCCTGTGCTTTGGTGTCGGACTACCCCGATTTTTAATCCGGTGATGGAAGGTTTCTAGGTACAGGCAAGTACTTGTGGAGCAGTGATGGACCAAGATGGAATTAATCTGTCCAAACAGTTTGGATTGAATGTCTCGCAGTATCACAATTTATCAAATCCTCGGCCGGGGTAGTCCTAGTGAAGAGTCACTGGGCTTGCAAGGTTGAGACACGTAGTCGATTGACTCAGTCTGGGTTGGCAGCCCAATCTCAGTCATCCTAAGCATTAGAGGTCAAAGGGATGAATTATACAGTAACCATATGCCAGAGGTTCGATAGTTTGCTCCCGCATCTTCGACCTATCCGGATGCCGGGACCCATTGCTAGATGGTTTCCTGTGCTGGTACTAGAATTGTTCTAGTGCTACCGTTTAGGTTCGAACCTATGAGGTCACACGCCACAGAGGATTACTCTCTGATCCGGATACCGATTACGATTAAGAATCGTCTCGGTTTTATGGTCACAGTATTTTTGAGCACTCTTTTCCTCGTCTTACCCTTGTCTGTATCAACCAGAAATTGTTCCGGGTTGACCAGGACTGCGCCAGGATTTTTCTGAATCAGTTTTGAACTGATTCGGAGTTCATTTTGGTCTTAAATTAGTTGTGAACCAATTTAATCCCTTGAACCAGATTCAATTGGATTGAACCGCTCTTAATTGGATTGGGAATCCATGAACCGAGGGATTGCTTGGACTAGTTTTGAACTGGTGTTCTTTTGGTTTCAGCATGACCATTTTACACGGTCTTTCGTTGGAAAGAACACAAGAGGCCGAACAACCAAACGTCGCCGTCTCTTCCTCTCCCACCACCCGCTGCATTTTCTCCTGTTTATTGTTGATTAAATGAGAGAATGGCAGCTCTTTGATCGGCTCTTCACCTCCCTGGCCTCTCTATCTTCCCGTACTGTCCTTATAAATTAAGTAGCCCCTGTTTCTGCCAATGAGACACCGAGTAACAGCAAGCAACAAAAAAATTCTGGGTACTGTTCTTTGAGAGGCTGTTTTGAGCTTGATCCTTTCAATCCACTGGGTGCTTGTAGGGGCTGGGTTTTGGAGTGTTTTAGGGAGAGAAAGAAGAGTTAATCTCTTGTTCATTTTTGTGCTCAAACCAAGGACTGCAGCAAAGTTCTATTGCTGCTATCAATCGTGACTAACCTCTCTTCCAGTGGCTAGCATCGCACGAGAAGGAGGATCCGAGAGCCCCGGGTGTGTCTCCCCTCTAGAAGGAGTATCATTCTACTCCTGGGAGCTAAAGAGACGAGCCCAGTTTGCTGCAGCTGCTCCAAAACGAAGGAAACTTGCTGCTATTTTTTCTGCAATAGAGTTTCTGGCAGCAGCTTTTGGGTGAATTTGTACACCCTTTATACTGTGTTTTCCTTGCAGATTTTGGTGGAAGATCGAAGAACATTCGATCACCTTACTGCTGCTTCGATTCGGGAGCAAACGGAGGTCCAGAAGGTGGTGTTCCGATGCTGTTTTTCGAGCTCAAAATAAAGTGTTCAAACATCCCAAGGAAGAAGACAACTGGAATAGATTTATCCCTGCTATTCCAGCCTATTCTAGGTTTATTCCAGAGTTATTCCAGCCAGAATAAAGGTATGGAAAAATTATTTTTAATCATGCATAAATAGATCTTTCTATTTATATATTTTGCAAATATTTTTATATCATGATACATGCCTATATGCAACATGAATAGATTAGGTTCTGGGTGGAGCAGTTTTCTGTTGCGCGAATTTTTAAAAAAGTTTTAAAATCCATTCAGTTCCTGCAGCTGTTTACATGCCTAGTGTAGGATCATGTCAAACCACCTGCACTGTTTTCTTTCACCTCCCTTGGATCAACCTAGAACCTGCTTACTGATGGGGGATAGGACCGTTGGTGAACCTAGAAGTCACCTAAATTAGGGTACTATTTTTTTTAATATTTTTTTCTCTAGGGGTGGCGAAGGAATAGTGGGGATGTAGGATGGGGATATGGATCTCATGGACTTTGGGACTCACCCTAACGAAGAGACCTCTCCCCTCTAGGGCATTACACCCTCCTCGATACTTGGAGGCGCTAGGATGGATCTCAAAGGTCATGAGGGGATAAAGAAGATGGAATGAGAAGGGGAATAACTCGGGCATCACGTCCATGCCCGAAGGCGAAGGCAAGAAGAATCACTCTTCTAAAAACTCAAATTTTTTTCTCCAAAAACTTTTTTTTTTACAAAGGACTGAGGGTGATATTTATAGACTTGTCCAACCCTCATTTGAATTTGAATACAGGATAAAAAGATAGAGATGATTCAAATTCAAACACAAGATAGGATAAGATAAGCCTATCCATATCTAAATCCTAACCAACCAAATCCTTATTTAAATTTTAAACAAAAGATAAAATCCCAAACTACTTTATTTTGGATATGCTCCGAGATTCGTGCAGCTTCAGAATTCATGCTTGCTCTGGGATCCATGCTAGCGATGTCCCCATCATTCCCCTGAGGTGGGGAAACTCGACTCCGTCGAGTTTGGCTGGCTCTAGGATGCACATGACCCAATTTAAAGTAAACAGGATTAATTCTAAGCTGGAATAAATCCGAGATATATGTGGAATAGCAAGAATAGCTAGAATAGCTATTCGGGTTTTCTTCAATAGCAGCTTCACGATTCATCTTGCACGCTTTTGGAACAGGAGCTTTGCATCGGAAGGAGGTGTTCGGACGAGATCTCCGAGGAGAGGTGGTCCGGGGAATAGGCTTGGCGGCGGGGATGTCTGGAAGTGTTGTTAGTGAGCCCGAGGAGTAGGGGAGGTGAGCTCGGTTCGGGCGTAATGTCCGTGGAGGGCTGGCATCGTGGCGATCTCCGGGAGGAGTGAGATCCGGCGTTGGGGCGGACCGGAGAAGGGAGATCTGGCATGGGAGGACCGGAAGAGGGCATCTGACGAGGGGCAGACCGGAGGAGTGCGAGCCTGGGGCGGTCTCCTTTGAGCGTAGAACAGCGGCTTTATGGAACAGGGGAGATGGGAGGCTGCTTCATGGGATGGTGGTTCAGAGTGGACGGCACCGGGGCGATCTTGGGGTCTTGTTTCTGGTGGGGGGAATCGGGCTCCGGTGGAGGAACGCTGAGCGGGCATCCGTAAAGGTCACTAAACGCTCGGGGATGTCCGGGCGTGAGGAGCAGGGAGGTGACCGGACGATGGAAGGACTGGTGGTGGGAAGTCCGTCGATGGAGGGCCGAAAGAGGGAGACCGGTCGATAGAGAAGAACTGGAGGAAGGAGGTTTGGGAGTGGGACTTGGATCTGAGCTCCTGGGAAAGCAGGGAGGAGGGGGGATCTGGCGTTGGGAGACAGAGGAGTGAGGTCTGGTTTGAGATAGAGGGGGGGGATGACCTGGTGATGGGAGATGGGAGGGAAGTCTTGGCGAATCGGGGTCGTCTGGGGATGGGCGCTCCTTTGTTATGGACTGGACCGAAGGGTGGAATGGTGCTTCGCGGAAGACAAAGATGGTTGTGGAAGAGCGATGTGGCGGTCGGAGATGGCATGGAAGAGGGAGGTCGGACGGATAAAACTGGAAGGGGCTTATGGATGACAGGGTGGCTGGAGGAAACTTACGGACGACCGGAGGCTTGGGCCATGGCGGACGCGAGCGGACGGGCATGGGTTTGAGGAAGACGATGACTGCAGTAGCAGGTCGTGGTCTGACGAAACAGCAACTGAATAATGGCGATCGATGGGAAGGAAAACAACGATGGAGATAGATGGGGAGGCGACCAAGGGGTGCAGGACCGGGTGGAAGATGGAGGACGGGGACGATGAGGACTGTCGAGATAGAAGGGAAAATGGGGTATCCTAATTTTTTTCTGGGCTATGATACCAAAATTGATGGGGGATAGGACCGTTGGTGAGCCTAGAAGTCACCAAAATTAGGGTACTATTTTTTTTTAATATTTTTTTCTCTAGGGGTGGCGAAGGAATAGTGGGGATGTAGGATGGGGATGTGGATCTCATGGACTTTGGGACTCACCCTAACGAAGAGACCTCTCACCTCTAGGGCTTTACACCCTCCTCGATACTTGGAGGTGCTAGGATGGATCTCAAAGGTCACGAGGGGATAAAGAAGATGGAATGAGAAGGGGAATAACTAGGGCATCACGTCCATGCCCAAAGGTGAAGGCAAGAAGAATCACTCTTCTAAAAAACTCAAATTTTTTCTTCAAAAACTTTTTTTTTACGAAGGACTGAGGGTGATATTTATAGACTTGTCCAACCCTCATTTGAATTTGAATACAGGATAAAAATATAGAGATGATTCAAATTCAAACATAAGATAGGATAAGATAAGCCTATCCATATCTAAATCCTAACCAACCAAATCCTTATTTAAATTTCATACAAAAGATAAAATCCCAAACTACTTTATCCTGGATATGCTTCGAGATTCGTGCAGCTTCAGAATTCATGCTAGCGATGTCCCATCACTTACCATGCTCAAGGCATAAGCAACATCAGGCCTGGTACATAACATGGCATACATAGTTGATCCAACAACCGAAGCATAAGGGATCAAACTCATTCTCTCTCTCTTTTGGTGTCATAGGAGACATCTTCTTGGAGAGGTGTATGCATTGACTCATGGGCAAGTAACCATTCATACTTCCTTCCATGTTGAATCTCTTCAACACTAAGTCAATGTACATGAATTGGGATAAGCCAAGCATCCTCTTAGATCTATCTCTGCAGATTTTTATACCCAGTATATAGGATGCCTCTCCTAAATATTTTATGAAAAACTGCTTTGATAGCCAAGACATGACCGATTGCAACATTGGGATATCATTCCCAATGATGAGTATGTCATCGACATACAAAACCAAAAAAATAAGAGCAC
Organism: Areca catechu; assembly: GCA_021397845.1. Lineage (NCBI taxonomy): Eukaryota > Viridiplantae > Streptophyta > Magnoliopsida > Arecales > Arecaceae > Areca > Areca catechu. Next base: position 126,596,765 of record CM038052.1, on the reverse strand, counting down.
TCCCACTTGTCCTCTTTTACACACATGGTTCATCCACATTCTTGATGAAACCAGACTCTTTGGTTATTTCATCAAAGTAGATGTTTCAACTCCTTGATGCTTGCTTTAATCCATAATTGGACTTCTTAAGCCTACATACTTTGTTTGGTCTCTCACTCAAGACAAACCCTTCTAGTTGTGACATATAGACTTCATCCTCAAGGTATCCATTAATGAAAGCAATCTTTATGTCCATTTGCCATATCTCATAATCATAGTATGCAGCTATAGCAAGCAATACCCAAATGGACTTGAGTATGGCTACTAGTGAAAAAGTTTCATCATAGTCAATGCCATGTTTTTGTTTGAAACCTTTCGCCACCAGCTTGGCCTTATAGGTCACTACTTGACCTTCTACTCCAATCTTCTTCTTGAAGACCCATTTACACCCGATTGGGTTTACTCCCTTAAGTGGATCAATTAATGTCCAAACCTGATTAGAGTACATGAATTCCATCTAAGATTTCATGGCTTCAAATCATTTGTCAGAGTCCCCACTCGTGACAACTTCCATATAGGTCATAGGATCATTATCCTATATGATACTAGATTCATTATCATTCCCAATGATAAAGCCATATCTAAGAGGTGCACTTCACACTCTCTCTAACCTATGAAGAGGAGGTGTGTGTTGTGGTTGTTCCTGAATCTTAGGGACATTTGGCTGAGGAATTATTTCAGGTGTAGGTTGAACTTCTTCAAGTTCAAATATCCTCTCATTGCCATTTTCATGGATAAACTCCTTTTCCAAGAATGTGGCATGCCTACTGACAAAGACCTTTTGCTCAGTAGGATGGTAGAAAAGGTAACCCATACCTTCTTTTGGATATCCTACAAACCTGCACTTGTTAACCCTAGCACTTAGCTTATGTCCAAAAACATTCCTGACATAAGCAGGGCAACCCCAAATCTTAAAATATTTAAGACTTGGCCTTTTCCCATTCCATAATTCATATGGAGTGCTCTTAATTGCCTTTGATGGCACCCTATTTAGTATGTGGGTAGCATTCTTTAGGGTATAACCCTAGAAGGATACTGGAAGATCTGTGAAGCACATCATGGACCGTACCATGTCCAACAAGGTTTGGTCCTCCTTTCTACTATACCATTTAACTGTGGCGTATATGGAGGGGTCCATTCAGAGAGAATTCCTTTGTCTTTAACATGATCAAAAAATTCACTAGACAAGTATTCTCCTCCTCTATCGGATCGAATTATTTTAATACTATGCCTAATTTTTTTCTCAACCATACTTTCACACTCTTTGAATTTTTCAAAGGCTTTGAACTTTTGTTTCATAAGATACACATATTCGAACCTTGATAAGTCATCAGTAAAACTGATGAAATAAGAGTATCCTCCTCTGGCCTGGATTGTCATAGGACCACACACATTTGTGTGTATTAAGACTTAGCAACTCAGGTGCCCTATCTCCATGTCAAGTGAATGGAGATTTGGTCATCTTATCCATGAGACATGACTCACAAGTTTCTAATGATTCATGATCAAAAGGTTCAAAAAAATTTTCTTTGTACAACTTGTTTATCTTAGACTCACTAATATGACCCAAACGGCAATGCCAAAGATATGTGATTTATATCATCTCTCTTTCTCTTCTTGTTTTCAACAAACATAACTTCACCATTAAGTGATAGAATCAAAAGACCATTAACAAATGTACCACAACCAAAGAACTTTTTTGAAAAAAAGATCAAGCACCCATGGCTCAAAATATTTATTTAAACCTTGTTTCAATAACAATGGTACAAAAATAATATTCTTTATAATGTTGGGTACATAATAACAATATTTTAATTCAAGAATATTGCCCAATGGCAATAACATTAGATAGGTGCTAATAGCTTTAGCATGAATGGGATCACCACTCATGCCAAACAACTTGAAGTCACCCTTTTTCAAGCTTCTAGGTCTCTATAACATCTACAATGACTTGCATATATGAGACCCACATGCAGTATTCAATACCCATGTATCAGAAGCTGAAGAACTTAATGATAAGTTTGTTTTTATCATGTACAAATTTTTGGATGCATCACTAGCATCCTGCTTCTGACTTGAAAGATATAACTTGAAATTCTTCTTCCAGTGCCTTTGCTTTCCATAGTGATAGCAGGTTCCACCAGCAGAGGGATTCCTTGCCTTTTTCCTTTTCTGGAAGCTACTCTTAGGGTTCATTTGTGCTTGGAATAATTGTTTTGATATTTCATATTAAGCTGTTCGACTATACTCTCCATGTAGCTCCTTAAGATTGAGCAATATGGGTCGAGGTTCATTTTTTCATGTTGCCTCTATAACTCATTACTCATTAAGGCCAACATGATGCACTTAACAGTCATGCTATATATTTGCCACATTTTATATATGTTTCTTTCCTCCTCAGTAGCATCCTCTGCTACTAGATGTAGATCAGGTGTATCAAGGATATAGGCAATTTTCTCCTGAGCTAATATAATTCTCAAGTTCCTCAACCAATCCACATAATTTGGAATGATCAACTTGTTGGCATCCAAGATGCCTTATAGTGAAAGACTAGATGCCATAATGTAACAATCTACAATAAGTAAAGAACAATTATAAGCAGACCACTCATGATGATATTCACAATTAGATAAGGACTTTTGCATCTAATTGTGTCTCCCACTATTTTCTATTGAATACCACAACCCTCAACTATGGTAAGTGGGAAACCTTCCCAGGGCTTCCTTAGTGGGGTTGAGATCCCAATTCCTTATAAATGACTTGTGTGTACACAACAAACACTTATAAGTTCAAGTGTAGGAAATGACCCTTTCCAATTGCATCCCTTGCAATTCTTAACATAACTTTTGCCTCTAAGACACTTATAGCCTTGTGTATGCACAACAAACCATAATGTCTTAGTTCTGTCGAACCCTTCATTTCCATATAGCCATGATTGAATAATGTTTTCCTTGTGTGTACACAACAAAGCAACATTATCAATCATGTTTTAAAGTACTAGGTGCACCATGATAAATTTTATACCAAATGCTAGAGCAGGCCTTGTGTGTACACAACAAACCTACTATAGTGTTGACATAAATTTGGCTTATCATGAAGGAAGGCAGTTTGTAGTATGCTTAATCAATTAGCATTTCCTAATTACGGTTTAGATGTGACTACATTGGCCATGTAAGTGGGAGAGATGAGAGGGTTCCCCCGTTGCTCTCCTTAGATACCAATTAAATTGGCCAGGTAAGACAACGGAGCCAATTAAAAACCTGATTCCCTTTACCTTCCCAGAACCAATTTGCCGAGACACCAATTGGCCAATCGAACCCTAATCGGATTTGCATCATAATTAACTTATACTACGACTAAAAATAATTTTTATGAGGGATTTGATGGTCTCTAACACAACCTAATATAGACTTAATCATGTCAACCTAACATTCATGACATCATAAAACCTAACATTTATGACATCATAATGTATTCATAACCATACACATATGACATGATATTCATTCCATCATTCGAGCATATTAATCCTAATATGCATACCATAAGCATGATTGTAATATCAATCCTTCACCTCACTTGTTCATGGGATATGGTCACAGCGGCACCCCTACATGCCATAGGAGACCCCATTGAATATGAAGAGAGGGCATGAAACCCTATATAACTCCTATGACCGGATGACCATAGTGACTAATCCAATTCGAAGCAGTTACTAGGATATAACACATTTCAAATAAGTGATTGAATTAATCATGCATAGAATCACATAATCATTCAATATATAATTGAACCCTATTTAATGGCATGCATCAGAATATGATTCCCATATATGATCATATTCATTATCACATAAGCACATTCAATTGACCATTAATTGAATGAAATAAGAGGGCTCTAATACCACTATTGGGTTTCAGTGACACAACAAAAGCATGGATTTCAAAAATTTTCATTTTTGAAACTCCAAAGAACTTGAAACCCTAAGTCCAAGATCCCTTATTCATTAAAATAACAAGTCATTTAATTAGGGTTTGGAAAAATACCTGGAATGCTAATTCTTTCTTCTTTCTACTAGGCACACAAGTGCATGCCCTCTAGAGGTAATCCACATAGGAATTGAACCTAGGAACCACTCCATTATAGGTTGCTTAAACCACTAGGACTCTTCTGATAGCCTTTCTTCCTTTGGCAGCCTCTCCTTTCTTGCTCAGATCCTTGCCCTCCAGTAGAGCACTCTTAGCCCTCTCCAAATCATCTCTTCACTCTTTTCACTTCCTTATTCACTTCCTAAACTCTTGTCTTAAAATAGTGAACCTGTCTTAAGACAAGACCAAAGTTCTAACAAGGGAAGGAAGAGACAAGGAGAGTGTGGTAGACTGTAAGTGTAAGAAAGAAAGGATTTGTGATACCCATCGGCCTAAACACTGATGGCTATTTATAGGAGACGGGGAGGGAACATATATGGCTCTTCATCAGCCCTTGATCTATCAATCAATAGATCATATAAGACCATGAAGAAGGAGTCTTATCTTGAAAAGTCATGACATTTCCTACGCCAAGAGATAAGACCTTTTTGTCTCTTCGGCTCCAATGCATTTCCCCTCTTGCCATGTGGCAATTGACAAGTCAATGAAAGGCCATGGGATGTGGGACTCCAAGAAAAGTGTCAATCAACCAAGAACCTTCAAACAAAAGGACTTCTGCTTATGATTCTGCATGACAAAGTGAAGAGTAGCGATTCTTCACTTTGTTTACCATTCTTTCTTCATGCCATTTCACATCTTTGACCAATCAAAGACCATCCAAAATGGTGTCATATGAAAGAGAATAAAATGTAGTTTATCACCTCATATGTGATTAGCAAATAGAAGGACTCTTGGTCCTTCTGTGCCCCTTTAATTGCCGAACACTTCATTTGGCACAAGAGTCCCTTGCCCTTGGGACTCTTGGTATTTGGCACATAAAAGGCTTGATAATTATCAGATAAATTATTATAAAATCACCCCACTTAGGACATAACCCAATTTACATCTCCTATAAATTGGTTAGTCCATTTAGCAACCCTTAAATCCAATTCAATTTGGGTTAGAAGTTAGGTTAGCCTACATATGCTAGTGTATAATCTAGCTAACCAATTAGGATCTCATGATCCTAATTAAATACGAATTGACTTCCTATTCCAATTTTCTAATGTGTGTGACCCTTTGGGTTTCACATCTAGCCAGTAGTAGGTCTAGGTCCTAGCCAATTCGATCCAATCGAATCTGATTTGGCCTAATTAGGTCAAATTGAGCTGACCTAAGTTGCCAATTAACTCATGATTTCAATCAAATTGATTCATGAAAACCTATAAGACATGATTGATGTCTAGCAACATATCATGCCTACCCAAAAGATGAGAAATTTGGTAGAAAGTACCAAAATATCCTTCAGTGAAAAGTTACCGTGCAATTCAATCTTTCGATCTTCCTTTACCTCGAATAAGTGATGGGTATGGATAATTGTCAAATCCTAGCACTTAGTCATTTAGAATCTCACTTCGATAATGATGACTTTACTGATGACTGATTAGAAATCACTTCTAATCTCATTCTACTTTGATCAAAGACTCCTTGAGTCATCAATCAAAGAGATACTTGGGATAACATTTTTTCTTAGTAGGAATGATCGATTCTTTGTTGATCCACTCACATCCTTCATATACCTTCTACCATATCCAAGAACATCCCATACATGACTCAATATCATGAGTGAGTATGAACCAAAATATGGCTTAGTGTGTATAAGGAACCATGGTGATCTCAGGTCTAAAGATCACTTGCATAACTTTCACTATGAGAACTATCTTTTGACAAGTAGTAAGACTTTCATAAGATACTCTCAGTGTAAATCAGTTCAGTGAACTCATTTCCTGATGAGCATCCTTATTCTTGTATTAGTGTCTCAACACAAGTGGCTGTGAGACCAACCACCCTCTTCATCAAGTATACATAGGATAAGCTAGTCTTTCCGGAAGCATCGATCCCCGAACCGATGATCCTACGACTAGGAACCTTTTAGACTAGGATTTATAGGAACTTAGTTCTCACTATTATGATCTCTATCATAACCCTATTTCTATTGTCCTAATCTATGGGACTCATCATAATCTTTGAATAAGACATAGCAGTATGATGAAACAAAATATCTTTATAAATATTATAATGTCATACATGAGTCAGAAGATTACTAAAATACCCTTACAAAGGGCTTTTAGGGCACTTTCTTTCAAGTATCAGAGCTTTAGATATAAGCATTCAATTTATAATTTAACTGAAGTATCAGAGATTTGTAATTTAACTAAAGTATTGGTACTTTAGAGTGATGCGAAGGCTCATTGTAATTTTAAGAAATATACACACATTGCTTATATAACTGCTCATGTAGTTTTCCATTGTAATCCATATTTTCCATATTTTTCTTAGATTTTTTGTGCATTACATCATTTTCCATGCTTCTCATATTTCTCCTCCCTTTTGTCATCAGCAAAAAGTATGAATGTTATGTTGTATTATCATTTCCATTAGATTTTTCTCCCTATATATTATTGAATTAAATCATGCATTCAGAGAGTAAACCAAAGTAATGATAGAAATAGTGAAATTTCTTAAAACATTAAACCTTCAGTTCAATACATGTAACATAGTAACATACATGAGACATAAGAAAACATAAGACATCTGCAAGGCTAGTGAAGGGAAAGCAAAATGAGCATGCAAGGAAAAAAAATGTATCTTAAAATAATTATAAAATAAGCACAGCGGAAGGCTTGGTAGATCGATCAAAACAATCTACCAATCTACCTGCAATAGGAACAAGTATGATAATGTAGCATGCAAAAGATATCATAGCAGGAAAAGAACCAAAAGGCATAAGGATACCTACCATTATACCTTTAGGAGGTTTTGAAAAGCCCTCGGCCACACACGGTCTAGCCTCTGGGGTGTTTCACACTAGGGCTCGATTATGTCCAACTCTCCAGAGGCTAGCTCCTTAGGATCCTTGAGATTGATCTACTTCTTCTTGGAAGACAAGGAGAGAGGTGGAACCTTTCTATCATATTCTTTCCAAGACCTAGCTTGAGTGCTAGGTAGTCACACACCCAAAATTGTAGTCCTCCCAAGCCCCTTTTCTTTCTCTCTCATAATTTCAGCAATCTCATTCAATAAGAAAACTCTTCAACCAACCAGCAGCCCCTAAAACCAACTTATTAGTAGAGGTAGCTATGAGAGGGAGAAAGAGAAAGGAGGAGTGATTAGGGGAGAAGGTCAAGGGCCATACTAAATTAGCTCTAAGCTCATAAGGCAAGAATGACCATCATTCCATGAAAGATTGGAGCCAAAACCAGCCAGATTTTGAAATTCGAATTAAGGTCAAAACTTTCCAAAAATTCTTTCCAGAATTTCTACTCATCACACCAAAGTGTCGACACTTTCTAGTGTAGACTTTCCAAGTGTCGATACTTACAAGTGTTGGCACTTCCAAGTATCAAAACTTGGAAGTGTCGACACTTGGAACATAGACAATCATATTGACCTCTAGTGATGGCAAACAATTCTCAATTATCGATCAACCTTTATATCAGATAGAAATCCCTATGGTGTGTGACCCCATAGGTTTGAACATTAAGCCAGTAGCACTACAACACTTTCAGTACCAATCAAAGTCATCATCTAGCAATGATACCCAATATTCGGATAGGTCGAAGATTGCAGAGCAACTTTCTAGGACCTCTCGCATATAGTTATTGCATAATTCATCCCACTGACATCAAAATGCTCAGGATGACCTAGGGTTTGACTGCCAACCCTAACCTGGTACATCTAGATCACGTCTCAACCTTACAAGTTCTGTGACTCCTCATAAAAACTATCATGACCAAGGTTTTGCTAAATTGAGACATAGTGAGTCATTCACTCCAAAATATTTAGAGGGGTCAATCCCATCTTGATCCACCACTGCTCGACAAGTACTTGACTATACCTAGAAGCCTTTCATCACTAGATTAGAAATCCAAGTAGTTTGACACCAAAGTATAGTGAGTTGCTTGCAAGCTACCATGGTAACCTCAGGTCTGAGGGACACATATATCCATATCCCTTTGCAAGCAGCCCTTTGGCAGAAGGGAGCTCTGCAGTTGGTCACGTTCAGTGAGATGTCATACATTTTACCTGTATGTCACATCAGTGTCTCTGCACTCCTTTTTTAAGAGGACAATCAACAAATGTGAAATATAATAACCTACACTGGATACATCGCCGTTCTATAATAATGTATTCTTTGGTTGTGAATCAGTTTAAGAACTACTCGATATATCCTCTCTATATCAAATATAATATAGTTCTAAGGATTCCATCACACAAGAGTTCTTTCAAGAAAATGCATAAGTGATGAACAGCCAAAAGAATAACTTTTATTCATTAAAAAACTCATATACAATTACAAAATAGCACAACCATCTACAGTTTAGATAATTGGCTTTGGGACACAATTCCCAACAACTCCCACTTGGACTAAAGCCAATCAGTATAGAATATTATTCCCATTTTGCATTTACAACTATTGAACTCTTGAACTCTGACGGCTTTAGTAAAGGGGTTGGTCGGGTGCTCCTTTCCATCGATCTTCTGAAGATTAATGTCACCTCATTCCACATTCTCTCATACAAGGTGAAAGCATCACAGAATGTGTTTTGTGCGGTGATGAGACTTCGGCTCTTTGGCTTGAGCAATGGCTCCAGTGCTGCCACAATACACTAGAATAGGACCATCCAGGAAAGGTACCACTCCCAGCTCGCTAAAGAACATTCATAACCACACCGCTTCTTTTGCAGCATCCGATGCTGTAATGTATTCTGCTTCGCATACTGAGTCTGCCATAGTAGGCGGCTTGGAACTTTTCTAGCAGATCGCTCCTCCATTTAGGATAAAGATAAATCCTGACACACTCTTGCTATCATCCCTATCTGATTGAAAACTAGAGTCAGTATACCCCACAAGTTTTAAGTTGGTTCTCCATAAATCAGCCATTGGTCCCTAGTATTTCTCAAATACTTGAGGATGGTCTTTACCACTTTCCAGTAAGCTTCACTTGGGTCAGTCTGGTGTTTGCTCACTATGCCTAGTGAGTATGCCATGACTAGTCTAGTATATGTCATGGCATACATGATAGAACCCACTATCAAAGTATATAAGATTCTACTAATATGCTCTCTCTTCTCAGGAGTTATCGCACAATCCCTTTTGGAGAGAGCAATTCTAGTGGCTATCAAGAGATAGCCTTTCTTGAAATTTTCAATGCTGAACCACTTCAGTATGTTCTGATGTACGTAGACTGGGACAGTCCCAGAAGCCTCTTAGATCTATCTCTATAGATCTTCATATCCAGTATGTAAAAGGCTTTACCCAAGTCCTTCATAGATAACTGAGATGACAACCAGACCTTTATTCCTTGTAGTGCTGGGATGTCATTTTCGATTAAGAGAATGTCATTTACATACAACACAAGGAACACAATCACAGAACCCTTTGTAACAGGGTTCTGTAATGCTAAAGCAAGCATTACAGAATGAATGTGAGCATTGCCACAAAATAGAACGTCTTATCATAGTCAATACCATAACATTGACGATACCCTTTGCAACCAGACAGGCTTTATAGATCTCTACCTATTTGTTTGTGCTCCTTTTTCTTTTGAAAATCCATTTGCACCCAATGGGTTTTATCCTCTCACGTGGATCAACCAATGTCCATACATTGTTGATTTCCATGGACTCCATTTTGGATTTCATGGCTCCTAGCCATTTCTCAGAGTCGGACCTCTGCATCGCATCCATATAAGAGATTAGATCCTCATAGTTCTTATCGAATTCAATGGGATCACCATCCCAGACCAAGAAACTATAGTATCTGTCTAGTCGACCGGTACCCTATCGGATCTCTTAATGATTCTTGTGTGGGCTCTATGTGCGAACTAATCACAACCGATTCTATGTTGTCCATTAAGTGTGTCGGTTCCTCTACTTGTTGAACTTCACTAAGTTCAATCTTAGCAGCTATTGTTCCTTCACCAAGAAACTCTTTTTCTTAAAAGATAGCCCTAAGACTGACAAACAACTTTTGTTCTTCGGCCAAGTAGAAGTAGTACCCCTTAGACTCTTTTGGATACCCAATAAATAGGCACCTGTCAGTCCGAGGTCCAAGCTTATTGGTGGACACCTGAGGCACCAGAATAAGACAGAGGCTTTTCAACCCTCTATGGATTGATCAATAATTTATGAGTCCATATGTAATAAGGGCTTAGCCCATCTGAGTCCATTTTAGTTGTTATTTGAGTCTTTTGAGTTGTTATTTCAGTTCAGTATTAGTCAGCTCATGTTGAGCTAGTTCAGTCCAATGCTAGTCAGCTCATGTTGAGCTATTTTTTTTTTTTTGAGTCCTGTCCAAGCATGCTGAAGGCTTAAGACTACATCATACATGTGAAGACCAAGTCCAACCAGATTAAAGACAAGGAAGTATAGCCCAAGTCCAACCCAGTTTGAAGATTTGAAGACCCCAGGAGGAAAATCAGAAACCCTGATTCCTTGTAGATGCCCTCCAGATGTCTAGATTTCTTTCCAGATGCCAAAGTATATTTATAGACTAGGGCATCCAAGATTCCAAAGGTCCATCTGCATCCTAGCCCAAAGAAATCAAGCCTATGAGCCAAGCCTAAGCCCTTAAGAAGCAAGATACTAGGGAATACTCCTGTTACCTGGCTACCAGGCCACCCCAGCTTCCAGAGGCCCAAGCCCATGTGCCGAGTGATGCAGAACAAAAGAGAAAGATGATGCGATGCGGAAGTAAATTAAGACTAATTATTTTTTTGTTGTTTTTTTTTTTTTTATATTTTCAGAAGTCGGCTTTGACTCAAAGGAAAGTTAAACTAATTGAAAGAAACTAGGTAATAATTGAAAGCACAATTTAAATAAAACTGGGTTATCAGAGTAGTTCAGAAGTCATGGATCGCTGGGGGTTGAGAAACTCCTAGACCTAGGGTTTTGCTCTGAACTTTCAACAGGACAGAAATAAAGAGAAGAGATGGGTTACCAACCAGACAGTGATCTTCATAAAGTTTGGTGGAAGAACTCTCTCGAGCAGATTGTTGGATCCTCGGATTCGGATACCTTCGCAATGGATCCTCCAATACTGGTCCTGTGGCTGAGTTGGCTTCTCCTGGACTCAAGATCTGGGAAAGAAGAAGAACAAGTGATGGAATCAGACACTCAGGGAAGGATTTACCAGATTGAAGAACTTGAAAGCTGATGTTGCTGAAGTCTTGATTCTCCTGGAGGTGGATCTGGCTCCCTCTGAAATTTGCTCTGAAGCTGAAGTATCCGGACTAGACCCGGATGCTGGTGGTCGGCCTGGACTTGAAGAGAGTGGCCGTGCGAGGTGGAATAGGCTAGGGCTTGGTGGAAAGAGAAGGATGATGGGCGGCTAGGGTTTGGGAGTGAAATGGCTAACCTAAGGTTTGGGATTTTGGGGTTGGAGATCTCACACCTCCTCAAGGATCCTAGGGAACCCGAATTTACTCCCTCACGGAGCTCAACACCTGAACACAAGTGCGGAAGAGAGAAACATAAAGTTGCTCACAAAGAAATTGATTTCATTCATCAGATTACTTTCAAATTTACAAGAAGGGTTTAATTTATAGGACTTTACAAGAGAGTAGGGTTTTACATCTTCCCATGTGGGACTAAAGGAGGGGATCTTCAAATTAGGATTGTAGGATCAATCCCTACACATATGGCCGGCCAAAGGTTCCAAAAAATTTGATTTGGGTTTTAAAAGGAAGGTAGATGGCGCCTCCAAGCTTGGTTTTTCAAGAAAGGATTTCTTCCTTCCATGGCTCAACTCTTTTGGACTCCTCCTTTTCTTTCTCCCTAAGTCATGGTCCTTCCATCTTTGTTTTGGGTATTTTTGGCAGGGAATGGGTGCCTCCTTGAAGTTCTCTCAAGAAGAATTTCTTCCCTTTCATAGCTTAGCTCTTATGGAAGGTCTTGGGCTGCCCCCTTGATTTGTGGATCCTTGGTTGCTTTCTCCTCAAATGGCGCATGAGAGAAGGGAGCTGCTATCTGTGGTGTGGGACCAGAGTATACTGGATGGAGATGTGGCACCCCTGGACTCAAGCGTGTGGCTGGGAGTGTGGCTGGGAGTGTGGCGCCACTTGCTTGGCCTTGGGAGAAAATGTGACACCCCAGGTTGAAGTCCTAGACCACTACTGAGTCAACATGACTCAACAAAAATAAATTGCAGGGAGTACAGACTTAAGCTAAAATTGAGTTGATCAAGTCAACCTTATTACAAGCCAGAAAACCCTAATTCTTCGTGCAAGGTCAATCAGAGATCCAGATGGAGCTCTGAAGTCTTCTTCTGAGTCTGGTGCCCGCACCACCGAGCCTCTTTGGGCTGGCCCCTTGCTGCTCCTAGAAGCCCAACATGCCCTCCTAGGTATCCTTGGAGTGTTGACCAAGACAAGGAGAGGGAGAGCAAGTTTAGGGATTTTCTACCTATGTTGCCTTATATTCCTAGCTAGGGTTTGAAAGGGAGAAGGAGTCCTATGTAAAGTCTAATGTACCTTTACTTGGGGGCCAAGGCTAAAGGTCTATTTAAAGGACCCTAGTCTCTTGTATGAGATTACTTTTTGATATATGAAATAAACCTTGAGTTTTCTTCTATTGCTTTATGCTACCCTGCTTTGTGCTTAAGGGGTTTTGTTGGTACTTTCATCTTCCCGGTGTTGCAACAGAATTCCTGCTGCCAACCTTCTTCCCAAAGCCCTGGCCGCCACCTCCAAATCTCTATTCCTCTTTGCTATTTTCCCTTGTTTCCTTATTCCTTAGAGAGTTTTCTAACCCTTGACAGGTCGTTTGCAGGTCCTCGAGTTCCTACAAATCCAACAACTCCATCCAAGCCTCAATCGGACCACCGAGCAAAAAGCCGGGTATCCGCGGGTCTTTAGCTCAGTTTTCCAGGCCGCATCCATCGAGGAATGAGAGATCCCTTCGCTGTGATCTTTATCGGGCACTTCAAATATTGTTTGGTACACCCCCTCTGCCACCAGTAGTTTTATTGTAGGAGAACATGCACTAACCGAGGCTTCTCAGCCCCGGCGATCCTCTTTATTGCTTTTCTAGGTCATAATCTGCATGCTTGACTTCTAAAATTCATATAGAATTCTCTATAGCTTATTTTGATCCAATTTTCAGGATTTAATCTCTTAACCCCACATATAAAACACACAAAATAATTGCATGCATATTAGTCCCGCATCATTTGGTATCAGAGCTTAGATTAGGGCTTGTTTTCTGCATTTTTTTTCAGTCCATATATACTTTGTTTGTTTAGTTATTTCTCCCTGTTCTAAGTTTTGAAAATTCTAAAATTTATTTTTCTAGATTCGTCATAATTCAATGTATTTTTCAGAATTTTTGTAGATTTTATTTCTGCCTGTGCAGTCTCTGCTAGCCAAAATACATCCTACAAATTTTTGGCTCTTTTTTTTCAACAAGACAAGTTTGGAAGTTTTAGGGTTTTGTATAGCATCTCTTTGCATATCTTTTAATTTTAGTATATTTCCTGCATATTAGGCCATAATTTTTAAGTTTCCTTCTATTAAGAAAATATCAAAAATATTTTTTCTTTTAAAAAAATTACATATATAAAACGCTACCAAAACATCTAACCCTAATTTGCATCATCTGCCTGTCATCAATGCATAAACTACCTTTAAGGGCACTCTTGCTATGTTAGATAGGGGAAAGATTTGATCACCTCTCCTTAGCCTAAAACCACATCCCTTGCATTCGGTCCTAAGCCTAACTTAAAATTTATTAGACTTAATTTGCCCTAGTGGGCTAGGGACACCAACTGGTCGGGTCCGGGCTAAGTGTCAGATTACTGTGTCAAGCTAACCTGTGTGTGCCTTGTGCTTGGTGTCTAGAACGGTGGTTTGGGAATTCAATCTCGAAGGGCTTGTGTGCTGGTCCGCCTACCTAGCCAATCTTTGATTGGTGTCTGGGATTGGCAATCAGGGACCTAAAACTCCCCTTACACCTGCCTGGCTGAGTACAGGGTTACTATAGGCTAGTTTGCCACCTTGATTGAGCACCTAGTTTTGGACTCTAGGTCTAGGGAGCTGTAGTTAGTTTGATAGAGTCATGTATGAGCACTAGATTAGGAGTCCCATTTCGTCCAGCATATCCCTGAACCCATGGATAAGCTACAAACCCAAATTCAAGCCTTTATAGACTAGATGGCCTAGATGACTACCCAGATGACCCAGTCCGATACCCGAACCCACAATTTACTTGATCAACTAGATGCCCGACTAGAATCCTAGAGAGAACCCGTAGGATCCAGGCTAGATCCAAACCTGAGCCACCTTTATCCACACTACCCATAACCTATAGATCTTACGACTCCAAATCCTATGAACCTAGGACCTACGTACCCAAAACCTATGAACCTAGATCCTATGACTCTAGATCCTATGCACCCTCTCCCTATAAGCCTAGTATACCTACAACCTATAGATCTTATGACCCTAAATCCTATAACTCTAGAACTTATGAACCCATATCCCATGAGTCCAGTAGACCCAAGACCCATAGAGCTGAACCTAACTATGAACCCAGTAGTGAGCCACTACCCCTTAGGCAACCTGAACCTACTAGGATTATTGCCCATACTCAGAAACTAGGACCTAGCCAATTTTTCTTTAGCCGACCTTCCCCAACCATTCCTGAGATTCACAAGGCTTACATTAATGCAAAAGTGTATGAAGCTGATGCGAGCTTAGTGGATGAGTATGAGGGAGAAGAGGAGACACCTTCAGTAGACCTCGAATTAGGTGACCCAGTAGATACCCAGGTAGAAACCAACCCAGAGCTAGTTGACCTTGACCACATCCAACCTAAAGCTATGGTGGAAGAACAAATAGAGGAAGAGAACCTAGGTAGTGCTGCTAGAGCCTTACCTGAGGAAACCATAGAGGAGAGCCAAATTATAGAGTATAGTCCTAAAATACAAGAACCTGAAAAATTTATTAAGGACCTGATCTCTTTGAATCAGTACCCTCAGGATGAGCCTCCTCCTATAGTTCCCATTAAGGACCTCTTCCCTATGATTAATAACCCATCATTCCATTATGTAAACCCCATAGATATACAGCAACCTCGTAAGGTTAGCCTCATTAGTCTAGGATTAGTTCCTGACGTCCCTTCTTTTATCCTACTTTATCCAACTAACCTTGAACCTTTTCCCTACCCTACCAGACTAATTCTGAACCCACTTCCTATTTTCTGTCCTTTCTAGACACCTCCAGCATTTCTAGGATCATTAGATTGCATTTAGTTGAGATTAGCATACTGCATACATTCATTACGCATGTTAGGTTTGCATTATACTTTTGGCATACCCTTTGGAATTTGTTAGGAGCCCATTGAAAGTTATCATGTGCATGTCAAGCTAGGATCACACCTAGAGAACCTATAATCTCTTAGGTTTATGTCTAAAGAGTTCAATAAAATTTCCTACTATAGGAATGCATAGTCGAGTCTGTTAGGTGTAAGTTTGAGTCCTTTGCATCATCTAGTTAGGAGTCTGCATGTGCCCAGTATGTTCACCACCTGCACTAATTTTGAAACAACTGGCTAATTCCCGAAGATTGACCAAAGAATTTGGGTAGTGGATTCTATCTTGGTTAGGCTTAGGCCTAAAGAAGCTTCAAGCTCAAAGAGCCAGACCTTTTAAAGTGATAAAGAAGGTTGGATCAAATGCCTCAGTGTTAGACTTGCCTTCGGATTTGGGCATTAGTTCTACCTTCAATATTACAGACCTGGTTGAGTACAGAGAACCGGCAGCGATACCTAGTAAGGCCTTTGGATCTATCCCCTCCTGTTATGAGTGACCCTGACCCAGAGTGTCCACTAACAAATTGGCCTGAGAGAGGAGATCAGATCGAGCGTATCCTGGATGATCAAGCCATTACGACCAGGGGTCGCGGCTATCAAAGCTTCCTGGTCTGATGGAAAGGCCAGCCAGAGTCGAACGATTAATGGATTTCTTGAGAGGACTTATAGTGCCTCAACCCAGACCTCCTCGAGAGATATGTGAACCAGCCTGATCTTCACTCGACAGGGTTGAGTTTCCTCCCATCCCGGGCGAATTGGTGGGGGCACCAGAGGTACTAGAATAAGACAGAGGCTTTTTAACCCTCTATGGATTGATCAATAATATATGAGTCCATCTATAATAAGGGCTAGCCCATCTGAGTCCATTTTAGTTGTTATTTGAGTCTTTTGAGTTGTTATTTCAGTTCAGTATTAGTCAGCTAATGTTGAGCTAGTTCAGTCTAATGCTAGTCAGCTCATGTTGAGCTAATTTTATTTTTTGAGTCCTGTCCAAGCATACTGAAGGCTCAAGACTACATCATACAAGCGCAGACCAAGTCCAACCAGATTAAAGACATGAAAGTATAGCTCATGTCCAACCCAGCTTGAAGATTCGAAGACCCCAGAAGGAAATCAGAAACCCTGATTCCTTGCAGATGCCCTCCAGATATCCAGATTCCCTTCCAAATGATAAAGTATATTCATAGACTGGGGCATCCATGATTCCAGAGGTCCATCTATTTCCTAGCCAAAAGAAATCAAGCCCAGGCACCAAGCCCAAGCCCTTAAGAAGCATAATACTAGGGAATATTCTTGTTACCTAGCTACCAGGCCACCCCAGCTTCCAAAGGCCCAAGCCCATGCGCCCGAGCCCCTTTGGGCCAGCCCTGGTGCGGGTACCAGACTCAGAAGAAGACTTCAGGGCTCCATCTGGATCTCTGATTGACATTGCCCGAAGAATTAGGATTTTCTGGTTTTGTAATAAGGGTTGACTTGGTCAACTCAATTTTAGTTTGAGTCTGTATTTCCCTGCAATTTAGATTTTGTTGAGTCATGTTGACTCAATACAAGTCCTAGTAGTGGTCTAGGTCTTCTCCAAGGTGCCACATTTTCTCCCAAGACCAAGCAAGTGGGCGCCACACTCCCAGCCACACGCCAGAGTCAGGAGGCGCCAACTCCATCCAGTGTGCCTTGGTCCCCACACCATAAGAAAGCAGGTCCCTTCTTTCATGCGCCACTTGGGGGAGAAATCCATCAAGATACCTCAATCCAAGGAGGAGCCAACTTCTTTCCAGATAAACCCAAGCCAGGATGGCAAGAATTTTTCTTGAAGAGAGGATCAAGGAGGTGCCCCACAATGTTCCATAAAAACCCAAGTTATAAAAGGGAAGAGAGCATGTCTTGGGGAGAAAATCAAGGAGGCACCCAAAAGTTTCCTAAAGTGCCAAAGCCATGAAAGGAAGAAGCCTAAACTTGTGGAGCAAGACTAGGAGGTGTCCAAAAGAGCCAAACCATGAAGGGAAAATCCTTGATTCATGGAGAGATACTAAGAGACACCCCCACTACCTGCCAAAAATGTCCAAAACAAAGATGGGAAGGGCCTTGACTTAGGGAGGAAGAAAAGGAGGAGTCCAAAAGAGTTGATCCATGGAAGGAAAGAAATCCTCTCTTGAAGACCTAAGCAAGGAGGCGCCATCTACCTGCCTTTTATAACCCAAATCAAATTTTTTGGTACCTTGGCCGACCATATGTGTATGGATTATCCTGATTTGTAGATCCCCTCCTTTAGTCCCACATGGGAAGATGTAAAACCCTACTCCCTTGTAAAGCCCTATAAATTAAACCCCTCTTGTAAGTTTAAAGGAAAAGATGAATGAAGCCAAATTTTTTAGTGAGCAAACTTTGTGTTTCTCTCTTCCGCACTTGCATCCAGGTGTTGAGCTCCGTGAGGGAGTAAATCCGGGTTCCCCAGGAACCTTGAGGAGGTGTGAGATCTCCAAAACCCCAAACCCTAGGTTAGCCACTCCACTCCCAAACCCTAGCCGCCATCACCCTTCTCTTTCCACCAAGCCTAGTCTATTCCTCTTCTCACGGCCACCCTCTCCAAGTCCAAGCGGACCACCAACATCCAGCTCCAGTCCAGATACTTCAGATCTATAGCAGTTATAAGAGGAAGTCAGATCGGCCACCAGGAGAATCCTGATTTCAGCAACTTCGGCTTTCAAGTTCTTCAACCTGGTAAAATCTTTTCTTGAGTTTCTGAATTCCATCATTTGTTCCTCTTCTTTCCTAGATCTTGAGTCCAGAAGAAGCCGACCAAACCACGAGACCAGTATTAGAGGATCCATTGCGAAGATAGCCGACTCCGAGGATCCCACAATCTGCTCGAGAGAGTTCTTCCACCAAAATCCTGAGAAGATCACTGTCTGGTTAGTAAACCATCTCTCCTCTCTATTTCTGTTCTGTTGAAAGTTCAGAGCGAAACCCTAGGTCTGGGAGTTTCTTAACCCCCAGCGATCCGTTACTTCTGAACTACTCTGATAATTTAGTTTCTTCTAAACTGTGCTTTCAATCCTTACCTAGTTTCCTTCAACGTAGTTTAGCTTTACTTTGAGTCGAAGCCAATTTCTGAAATATATATATAAAAAAAAAAAAATAATCTTAATTTTACTTCCACATACGCTTCTTTGTTCTTCGTTCTGCATCATTTTTGGTATCAGAGCTTTCGTTCTGCATCAAGCCCCTTGCTGCTCCTAGAAGCCCAACACACCCCCTAGGCATCCTTAGAGTGTTGACCAAGGCAAGGAGAGGGAGAGAAAGTTTAGGGTTTTTCTACCTATGTTGCCTTATATTCCTAGCTAGGGTTTGAAAGGGAGAAGGAGTCCTATGTAAAGTGTAATGTACCCTTACTTAGGGGCCAAGGCTAAATGTCTATTTAAAGAACCCTAGTTTCTTGTATGAGATTACTTTTTGATATAAGAAATAAACCTTGAGTTCTCTTCTATTGCTTTGTGCTACCCTGCTTTGTGCTTAAGGGGTTTTGTTGGTACATTCATCTAACGGTGTTGCGACAGAATTCCTGCCACCAACCTTCTTTTTAGAGCCCTGGCAGCCACCTCCAAATCTCTATTCCTCTTTGCTATTTCCCTTGTTTCCTTGTCCCTTAGAGAGCTTTCTAACCCCTGACAGGTCGTTTGTAGGTCCCCGAGTTCCGACAAATCCAACGACTCCAGCCAAGCCTCAATCGGACCACCGAGCAGAAAGCCGGGTATCCACGGGTCTTTGGCTTGGTTTTCTAGGCCCATCCATCGAGGAACGAGAGATCCCTTCGCTGCGATCTTCATCGGGCACTTCAAACGTTGTCAGGTACACCCCCTCTGCCACCAGTAGTTTTATTGTAGGAGAACTTGCCCTAATCGAGGCTTCTCAGGCCTGACGGTCCTCTTTATTACTTTTCTAGGTCCTAATCTGCATGCTTGACTTCTAAAATTCATATAGAATTCCCTATAGCTTATTTTGACCCAATTTTCAGGATTTAATCTCTTAACCCCACATATAAAATACACAAAAATAATTGCATGCATATTAGTCCCGCATCACTTATCCATTTCCAAATGTTTGAAAAGTAACAAGCTGATTTCAGAGCATATCCCCTAAGGGATAGCAGTAGAAAAACAAAGCCCATCATGGATCGAACCATGTCTAACAGGATTCGATTTCTCCTTTCAGACACTCCATTTAACTGAGGTGTCCCTGGAGGTGTCCACTGAGAGAGAATCCAATTCTCCTCAAGATATGTCAAAAACTCACCGAAAGATATTCATCGCCTTAATCTGATTGAAGGGTTTTGATATACCTTCCAGTATATTTTTCTACTTTATTACGATATTGTTTGAACATTTCAAATGATTCAGATTTATGTCTCATCAAGAAGATATAACCATACCTTGAAAGGTCATCTATAAACGTAATGAAATAACTATACCCACCTTTGGCACTAATATTCATGGGTCTGCATACATCAATATGTACTAGACTTAGAATCTCTTTGGCTTGTTCACCTTTTCCAATAAAAGGTGATTTTGTCATCTTTCCAAAAAGATAGGACTCACAGGTTGGTAGTGAATCACTTTCACTAATCTCGAGGAGACCCTCATTTTTTAACACATTTATCCTGTTCTTATTCATATGACCTAGCCTACAATGCCATAGGTAAGCATCACTGACATTATCTATCTTAAGGCGTTAGCTAGATGTGTACACTACACTAACAGGTCATGATAGTATATAAATGCCATTGTTCATATATCCATTCATCATAACAGAACCGTTCCAAATATTTTGCAAATGTCATTCTTTATAAATAGTTCATAACCATACATGGCCAATTGGCCTACAGAAATGACATTCAAGATGAAAGACGGACAATAATGACAATCATTCAAAATGATTTTACAAGACTCAAAAACTAATTTGACGACTCCCAATGTCAAGACTGAAACTTGGCTTCCATTTCCCACGTTTAAGAATCTCTTGCCATCCTCGAATCTTCTACTAACTTAAAATCCCTGCAAAGAATTGTAAATGTGAATTGGACTTCCTATATCCAATACCTAGTTAGTAGTATCGTAGATAAAGAAACTACAAGATGCTATCATATAAATATCTTGTCAGCACCATCCGGCTACTTTCTCTTCTTGGACCTGTTCGGGTCAAGGGATGTAATATCAAGGGGACAATTCTTCTTCCAATGACCCTGCTTCTTATAGAAGAAGCACTCCGCTAGGCTCTTATCAGCCTTCACCCTCTTGGCCTGACTCGGCCTAGAAGCATTCTACACCTTTTTCCTTTCTTGAAGGGATGATGCCCTACCGAAGATCCTCCCACTAGATTTACCACTCCTTTGTTCAGTTGGTGGTCTTTCTCATAAGTCTGCAATAATCCCAACAGACCGTGGTAGTTAACTGCAAGCTTATTCATTCTAAAATGATCAAGAAAGTCTAAGTAGGAAGAGGGCTGGGAATTTAGAATCGCATCTTTCTCGAGCTATTCATGCAAGGAATATCCAAGCTTACCCAGGTGCTCAATCATCTTGATCATATACAAATCATGATCAGTGACTGAGGCCCCATCATGCATCTGTGTGTTGTAGATAGCAAAAGAGACCCCATATCATTCAACATCATCTGGTGTGCTAAAGGACTCCTTCAACCTTTGAAGGATTTCCTCTATCTAGGCTTCTTTGAATTTATGACTGAACTCATCATTTATTGCTACCAACATAATGCATCAGATAGTGGTCCTATCGGTGAGCCACTTCTGATAATTGTCTCTAACCAAACCTCGACTATTGCGAGCAGGGATTTCAGGTGCCGAATCTGATATCATATACAAGATCCGTTCATGCTCCAGGACAATCCTTAGCCTTCGATACCAGCTATCAAAGTTGGGACCCTTGAGCTTCTCATTATCGAGTAGAGACCAGAGTGATAGGTTGGAAGACATTTGAAAGGAAAACCAAAACTTATTAGTGTACATGAATTATTAACTTAAAGACATGGACTTTAGTTTAAAGGCCCTCCCACTATTTTGTTCAAACTGGTAGCCTCTATCTCCAATCTGAGGATTCACTTTAATTCCTTAGTGGGTACTAAAACCTAATAGACAACACATGAGCCCGACTTTGGCCAGCTCACCCATGCGCATCTAAAGATAGGTTCTTCAACCAATTACTCCTCCAAGTAACTTCTAGTATTTAGGTTTTGTCCTAAGGTGCACTTTAATTGGCCTTTGGGCCTCCTATTGAAGGTCCCGGTTAGGTACAACCATTAACATGATAAAATTCAGTGCTTCTAAATAATGAATAGTCAAGCCCGACTTTGACCATCCCACTTGACTACCATTAAGAGAGTTGCTCAAAGTGATCATATTAGTAACAGTAATTCCAATAGCCTGATGAACATCCGATCTTTGGATCTACTGATGAACACCTAATTATTGGACCCATTACCATCTCACTTAGTGGGAGGCTAAGACTCGGTTATCCCCATAACTTCATCATTTTATGGACCTAATAATTTAGAGGGTTTAATTTTATTGTGATAAAAGAAAAGATGAGAAGACATGGATCAACCTCCCACTGACCACATCAATTATTAAGGAGGGTTACACGTAACTAATGATCCATGGGCACCTAAAAATAGTTAAGAATGATTAACCTTGGGTGACATGGGTTAACACGAGTCAGCGAGCTATCCAATCAATTCTAATCAACCACATTGGCTAAGTAAGTGAGATCATGGGTTGGGTTCTGCCATTAACCATTTTGCTTTATACACCAACTGAATTAGCCAGGTAAGAGGTAGCCCTAAAGAACCAAGATCAAACTGCCAAACTGATGGGGATATCAAGCAAAGGCAAATTTTCAAGCAAATCTTGCAGCTATGAAGATGTTCTAATCAACATACCCACGGAAAAAGCAAGTCCACCTCATGGAAGCTAAAACATGGTTAAAAGAAAGCCCCAGCTCTTAAGCAATTCACTTTTAAAGAAGCTACTTCCATGAGCCGACTCAAGAAGGAGAGCCCCCAATTTTCAAGTGTCGACTCAGGCACCTTAAGTTGACTCAACCTGTCCTTGAGCCGACAATTTATGCACCTTGAGTTGACTCAACCTATCCTTGAGCCAACACTATCCCTTCATCCAGCCTTTTTTATTTGCCACTTGAGAGTTTATTGGAGCACCACTTGAAGCACACTTGAAGAGTCTTGGACGCCATCCCTTATGACATTTGGAAGTTTCATGTTGATTACACTTGGAAGCATCCTTGGATGCCATGTAGAAACATATCATGCCGCCACTTGGAAGATCACTTTTATTGAAGACACATAGAAGAATCCCTTGATGACACATGGCAAGCTAAGAAGGCACCAATTGGAGGTTTGTTGCAACCAAAATTTGTTATAACCATTTTTTGTTGGAAGTTGTAACCAATTTTATTTAAGGCCTCCTAATCTAGTGCTTAGCATGACTAATCCATGGATTAGTTATATTTTAATTTTTTTGGATGAACTTTCTAGAAATTTCTCAGCCTATAAATAGGGCCAAGCCTCCCCTCTTGTATTCATTCCATTTAGAAATAAAATTGGGATGATATTGAGTTTGGTTTTCTTCTTGAGTTCTAGTCTAGTTTCCTTGTATGGAGAGGGTGAGATGCCCTTTAATCTAGCTAGTTTTCTTCATTCCCTTGTCCTAGAACTAGGTCACTCCTTGAGAGAAAGGGTGAGAGTCCCATTTGATGCTTCAATGAAGCCCTTCCAAGGTCTTTGAGGCATGTACCAAGAGGAAGAAGAGAAGAGCTTGCTGCCTAGCTTCAAGCCATTCCCAAACTTCCCTTTTTTAGTTTTCCTTTGATTTATTCCTTCCATATTTGTTTGCATGCCCTTATTGCTGGTTCATTGCTGGTTCTCTCAGGGATTCAAGTTGATGATGAAGGTTTCTTGCCATGATCCAAGTGCAAGGTAAGTTCATAAGTTGAAGGAGTTCTAGTCTTACCATCTAATCCTTTTTCCTAGAGTGTTGTGTGAACCCTTCCACTAAAATATTTTAGCCATCATTGTTGGTAGGAAAACTCTTCCTAAGCTTCATTAGATCTAATCATTTGAAGGTTAACTTGCTTTAGTAGTGATGGTTTCTTTGCCATGAAGATCCTAATCTTTGTTTTGAACTAGATCTACATTGAGGGTATTGTAAATTAGATCAACTAGTCTCCTTATGAAAATTCTTTCCTTGGATTAATTATCCTATTTATTGATAATTAAATGCTCAAATTTGCTTTATGGTTAGCTTGCTAAAAATCTCCTTCCATCATTTCATTTTTTTCCCGCATCAATTTTTGGTATCAGACCTTATGGTTTACTAGGTCAAGTTGCTGAATTTTAGTACCCTTTGTGTGTTGCTTGCCTTCAAGTCCAAAATTCAAATCAAAATTTGAGATTTAAATTATAAAATTTGAGATATAAAACTTTAACTCTAAGATTTGAATTTCTCAAATTAAATTTTAATTTTTTGAGATTTTTAAGTTTAAATTTCAAATTTTGAATCTAGTCAATTGGAGGTTTGTTGATTACTGAAATTTCTGTACTAGCACCAATCCGAGATTTCCACAAATTTTAGTATTTTTTGAAAAGGTAAAAAAAATCCAAAACAATTCTTTTCTGTAATTTAGAAGTTTGGGATCTAAAATATAAAATTTTGAAAAATACTTTCTTGGAATTTTTGGAATTTAAAATTTGAATTCTTAGATTATTTCCTAGAAGCTGTTCAAATTCTATTTTTCCCACCCTTAAGTTTAATTTAAAAAAAATTGTAAATATTTTTTTCTGAATTTCAAATTAGAGATCTGAGATATTGATGTCAAAATATAATGATTCCCATTTAAATTTTGAATTTTAGAAGAATTTTAAATTTAAAATTCGAATTTTGAATCAAGGTAGTTGGAAGTTTGTTAATCTGTTGAAATCTTCTAGTAACCACATCTCATAACAACTTCCCTAACCAAATTTCAAAATTTTTGAATTCAAATCTTAAAATCTGAGATCTTAACACTAAGATCTAACTAATCCACTTTTAGTTTAAAATTTTTTAGAATTTAAAATTTTGAATTTTCAAAATAGTTAGTTGTAGGTTAGTTAAGAGGCTGAAATTTTCATACTACTTTTACCTCCAAGAACTAATTTTAAAACTATAATTCAAAATTTAAATTTAAAATTTGAGTTTTAAAATAGATATTTCCATATCTTATATTTTTAATTTAATTTTTGAATTTTTGAAACTTTGAAATTTGGGTTTGACATATGTTTTGCTAGTCTACATATCTTGTTAGCTAGTTTGTTGTTTGTGCATCCATTTTAAAATCATTTTAAGGGAATTTAATATAACATAAAAGAAGGAGGTAATAACATTTCCTTAGCCCAAAAAAACCATCCATCATTGTGCATTGACCTACTCTTAATTTAAATTGAGTATGAACCTAAACTAGGGACACCCACAAGTCGGGTTCTAGTGCAAGATGAGGCAAAGTGCTATTTGAGTTTGTACATACTCTCAGAAATTTGTGTCTAGGCTATTTGAGTTTGTGCTATTTGAGATCCAATGGCAATTGCCTTAAGCAGACTTGCAGTTCTTTAATTTAGTCCTCGCGAGAGTGAGGGGGGACTCCCGCATTCCTACCTCTTACCTGGCTAGTGCAAAGGGTAATTGCATCCTTAATTAGTACCTAGTTAAATACTATATTTTGAACTTCTAGGTCTAGGAACCCTAGAAGCTAGGTTTCTATTGCTTGTCTATTAGGTCAAGAGCTTTAGACCAACAGTCTTACATACAGTCTCGTTTACCCATGGACCCCAATCTTAAATTCTTTATGAGGACCATGACTAAAAAGTTTGATACCTTAACTAAACAATTAGGATCAATGAACAAAGAGTTAGTACAAATGGACAATCAAATCGAGAACCATACTAAGCCCAAATCACCTTGTCCATGATCTCACCCTAAGCATAATCCTAGATATCCCTGCCAAGACTGATGAGGGATGGGATTCTAATATGACATAGGATGATATGCAAGGGATGAATATGAAAAAAATTAGATTAAAGCAAGCAAATATTTTCAAATTTTATTATTATTAAATTTTTAAAACTAGACAAGACTAGGTTATGGTTATCCTATATCAATTAGCATCCTACCTACATGCTAGATCAATCAAAGAGAAAAGAAAATCAGGATCTAGGTCTAAAAAGGCCTATTCGGAGCATGTTCACCTTCAAGAAATCAGACAAAAAGAGATGGGAATTAGGTTTAACATACCAGATAATGATTTCTAGTTGCTGTGGAAGAGATTGCTCCGCTCAGATTGATGCCTGGATGATCCGGTCACTTTCCCGTGGATCCACTGGCTTTTTATCAGCTTCTTTTGAGGGCAAAGAAAACATCATCCAAGGGGTGTGGCATCGGAGGAATCCTACAAACATCAAAGGTTAGAGGCAAGCAATAAGCAAAAATTAAGAAACTGGAGATCGGGCTGAAGGATGATTGAAAGATGGAGTTGTAGGGGTTGGCAGCTTTGGAGGATGCTTCAAGAATCTGGATCTTGGGGAGGGCTGATGGTGGGCATCTTAGGGCTCTTGCTTGGACTGACAATGGCTAGGGTTTAGTGGAGAGAGGGGAAGCAGGGCGGCTTGGGTTTGCACACAAGAAAACAAAATCAAGTCTCACACCATAATTTGTCAAAGATCACTTAGATTGTATTCATGAAAAAAGGTTATTACAAGAGGGGGAGGGGTGGGATATTTATAGATTCACCCAGGTCTCTTTTTTATCTAATTATGAGTACAAGTCTTTGTAAAAATAAAACTCAAATAAACTTGGATTGGAAGACTGGTCTCCTGGTAGAACTGGGCTGGCTGATTCCTGGTTGAAGTAGGCTGGCTGACTCCTTGGATTGAGAAGCTTTGCTTGGGCTTGGGCTAGCTGGGGTGCCACTTGGAATGGGCTTAGGCTAGGGTGCCAAGGTATGAATGGGCCTGGGAGGGTTTCAGCTCCAGATGGGCCAAGGTAGGGGCGCCAAGGCTTGGAGTGCCAAAGCTGGAGGGCCAATCCCTAGGGTTCCATGGGTCAGGTGTCATTGGCGCTAGATTTTTTTGGACTTGGGGAGCCTCCTTTTGATGGGCCAGGGCATCATTCTCCAGGGTTTGGGCAGCATGAACAAGGGACCCGGATGCAATGCTGATGTCTTGAATGCAGGTCCAATAATCCTTTTCTTGAGCATGAAAGTTACAGGACTCATATGACTGAATTAAAACTGGGTGGACTTCTTGACTAGACTAACATAACTTACAAATGGACTCAAGTAATAGGACTCAATAGATTAAACAAGGAACTTTAACTGACTTAGTAAACCCGACTGGCTCACTTGATTATAGGACTTAAAAAAAATGACCAACACATGATTTAGAGAACAAATTGAAGCTTGAAGTCTATGTCTGATTTGATGTCCTCATCAATTCTCTCGGGGTGGGAGGAACTCGACCCTGTCGAGTAAAATTTGATCTGGCTCTAGAACTTCTCTGACGGGTCCGTGTTGAGGCATTGTATGTCGGATTTGATGTCCTCATCAATTCTCTCTGAGGGGAGGAACTCGACCCTATCGATTAAAATTTGATCTGTCTCTGGCACTGCTCTAAAGGGTCCATGTTGAGGCATTGCGGATCCTCTCGAGTGATCCATGAATCCTCAAATTCCGGTCGACCTTGCCAACGAACCAAGTGACATGGAAGCCTTTGATCCAGGTACTAATGTCTTGGTCATCCTGGATATGTTCAATCATTCCTCTCACAGGCTAATTTTATGTGGATACTCAGGGTTGGGTTTGCTCTCAATGAAAAGGGTTAGGCTCAATAGGCTCACTGGGTATCATTGCTGGCTCCCTATACTCAACTAAGTCTAAGATATTGAAGGTTGAGCTTATGCCTAATTAGGTGGTAACTTAGGACTAAGTCCAACTTTCTTTATCACATTGATGGATCCAGCTCACAGGTATGTAGCCTAATTGTTATAAGATTTTTCTATCAAACTCTTAAACTCTTTTCGAAAATTAACCATGTTTTATAAAATCATTGCTTACCTAATCTTATGATTAATTCCTCATGCAAATCTCTAATCATGCAGTGCAAATACTCATAACAACACCTAATGACATGTAGGCAAAAAAATGACTAAACCCTAAACTACAACTGTGGGTTTGACCCTTTGGTCAGGTGGGTGACATGTAGATGAGAATGGTACAAGGACTCCTACTCGGTGCCATAGGGTCCTCCAAAAGTAAGATGCAAACATGACATGCTCAATGAATGAATGCAGTATGCGAACCTCTATAAAATACAAATGAATGGTTAAAAGAAACATATGAAGATTTAAGAAAAGGCAGAAAATACGAGATGGATTCAGGGTTAGTCTAGTAGGGTAGAAAGTAAAAGATGGTTCAGGATTGATCGGATAGAATAGGATACAAGGAGTTTCAGGGTTGAGTCCTAGACTAATGAGGTTGACCTTTTGGGGTTGGTGTATACCTATAAGGTCTACATTATGAAAAAATGGATCATTGATTTTAGGGAAGAGATCATCAATGGAAACTATAGGAGAGGATTCTTCCTGAGGGTACTGGTTTAAAGAGATTAGGTCCTTAATAAATTCCTTGGGTTCTTGAATCTTAGGACTAGACTTTATAATTGCGCTTTCTCTTGGTGTCTCCTCAGGTAGAGTTGCAGTCGTAGGATCATGGGTTCTTCTTCTAATGGTTCTTCTACTACAGCTTTAGTTTGGGTGTGGTCAAGGTTAGCTAATTCTAGGTTGGCTTCTATTTAGGTATGGTCTGGGTCAACTAATTCTAGGTTGGCTTCTACCTGGGTATCTATTGGGTCAACTAATTCTAGGTCTTCTATTGGTGACTCTTCTTCTTCCTCATACACGTCCACTAAGCTCACATTAGCTTCATATATCTCCTCTTCAATGTCAGCCTTGTGAACCCATGGGGTGGTAGGAGGGGTTTGGCTATGGGAAAGTTGACTAGTGTTTGGGGTAGCAGGGGTGGGTTGACTAAAGGATACCTAACTAATACTTGGTTCATCTCAAGGGATACTAATCCTATGGGGTTCAGGTCGACTAAGGGGAAATGGATTACTACCGAGCTCATATCTAGGGGTACTAATCCTACTGGGTTGGGATCGATTCAGGTTGGATTGGCTTAGACATACCTGACTATGTCCTAGGGTTTGGCTAGGGGCAATGGGAATTGGCTGGTCTAAATGAAGTTGGCTAGGTCTGGGCTTGGGTTCAAGAGGGTTGTTCTTGTTGGACTTAGATTGACTGATCATTAGTTCCCTCTGATATGACTCGAATTTCCTAGCTATGTGATAGGCTTCCTCTAGGTCCTGAGTTTTCCATTGAAATAGTTCCCACTGGATGTCTCTACATAGGCCAGCTCGAAATCTTGTATGATCTTAGACTTAGGTTCAACTATGTTACATCTCCTAATAAACTCATTAAATTGGTCAATGTATTCAGACACAGTTTTATTACCATGTCTCAAATTGTACCATTATTCTAAAAGTTTGTGCACATGATAGGGTTTCTGGTGTTGGGTTCTCCTAGGGTTGGGCTCCTGGTATATGTCATGGTGTGGGGTTCTCCTAGGGTTGGGAGGTAGGGGACATGGGGTCCTAAGGTTAGGCTCAGGTTTAGGTTTGGTATGGGGCTTAGGTGTTTTTCCTAGATTTCCTAATCAGTTCCCTACCTGGTCAAACCTGTTGGTTAAGTGGTCAAGCCTATTAAGGGTTTGGGCATTGGATTGGGTTAATTGGGCAAGCTGCTCAGTAATGGTTTTCATGAAAGTCTCTAGATTGGGTTCCATGGTTGAGCTGGGTTGGGGTTTAGACTAGTTGTACTAGACTCCTGATCTGGTAGTCATGCAATCAATCAATCAAGGGGTTATGATGTAGTAAGCACACAAGGTTAACACGTACTAGGGTTTACTAGACCTAGAGCCAAAGTGGAATGGGTCGACTCAACTTACACCCAACACAACAACTAATCCTTCCACTGGCCAAGTAAGAGGTGGGGTGGTGGGAGGCTCTCCCAGCCTGTGACAGGATCCTAATTAAGTAACCACCAGTCCATTGAGGGCGTTTTCCTCTAGACCTCTAGCCTTAGACACTACTTTCCAGTAATAGTTGAGGAATTGAATGCATTAGTTTACCCACACGACTTGAACCCGACCTGTTGGTGTCCCTAAATCTATTAGGTTGCTAGTTGAATTTAATTAAGATTTGGGTATGTATCCAAAGTGGGTGTTTTGGGCCCAGGACAGGTATGACTCTTGCCCTGATCTGATAGAGTAAAATTGCCCTTAAGATTAGTTTAATGATATGATGCACATCGATGAACCCTAATGCAATCTAATAACAAAACAAAAAAAAAATATATAATATATATTTTGATCTTTTATAAGGTGGCTATTTAATTATAAGTGGGTCAGGTGAGGAAACAAAATTGGCTTGGGTTTTGGGGGGTTTGGATGCATGTTAGGTTTGGTTCAGTCAGGTGTGCAGAAATCATAGAAACTAAAATTAAGGTTTATTTTGATGCAGAAGTTAGCATTCATTTCAATGCAGAAAAATTCTAAAAAAAATTATAAATAGAGACTGACGTGTGATGATGAATCCTATTAAATTTAATGCAAAACAAAAATGGTATGATAATGCAAAACCTAGGGTTTCTAGCTAGGTGCAGGAAAAACAGAATTCTGGTTAGGATTTATTTTGGATGAAAAATTTAATTATTTTTTGACCTATAAAAACTAAAAAAAATGTTGAAAAATAAGGGACTCAACAGAGAAGACGTGATGCAAATTTCAAAGAAAAAAAATATGCCTAAGTTGATGAAACAGATCTAAACTCGGACCCCTATATAGATGACAGGATGCAAATTTTTGATAGGGTTTTATTTTTACTAATTCTTTTGTTTATTTATAGATCTAAAAAATTCCACAAAAATAACAAAAAAATAGAGGACAAAACATAGGATATTAACCATGGAAACCAGAAAAAAAGTCAAAATATTTGATGGGGAAACAGTCTATATTTTGAGGGGTTATGCAAATTCAGGATGCAAAAATCTAAACTAGGATGCAAGAATATGCCCTAAATTGTGCTCTGATACCAAAATTGATGAGGGACGGGATTCTAATATGATATAGAATGATATGCAAGGGATGAATATGAAGAAAATCATATTAAAGCAAGTAAATATTTTCAGATTTTATTACGATTAAATTTCCAAAACTAGACAAGATCAGGTTAGGGTTATCCTGTATCAATTAGCATCCTACCCACATGCTATATTATTCAAAGAGAAGAAAATCAGGATCCTAGGTCTAAGAAGGCCGATTAGGAGCATGTTCACCTAGGTCTAAGAATAGAAAATCAGGATCCTACCCACATGCTATATTATTCAAAGAGAAAAGAAAATCAGGATCCTAGGTCTAAGAAGGCCTATTAGGAGCATGTTCACCTTCAAGAAATCAGACAAAAGGAGATAGAAATTAGGTTTAACATACCATGCAATGATTTCTAGTTGCTGTAGAAGAGATCACTCCGCTTAGATCGGTGCCTGGATGATCCGATCACTTTCTTGCGGATCCGTTAGCTTTTTGTCAGCATCGTTCGAGGGCAAAGAAAATGTCATCCAAGGGGTGTGGGACCAGAGGAGTCCTGCAAACATCAAAAGTTAAAGGCAACCAAGAAGGGAAAATTAAGAAACTGGAGATCGAGTTGAAAGATGATTGAAAGATGGAGTTGCAGGGTTGGCATCTTTGGAGGAAGCTTCTGGCATCTGGATCTTGGAGAGGGCTGATGGTGGGAGTCTTAGGGCTCTTGCTTAGATGGACAATGGCTAGGATTTAGTGGAAGAGATGGGAAGCTGGGCGGCTAGGGTTTGCATACAAGAAAACTAAAACAAGTCTCACACCACAATTTGTCAGAAATCACTTAGATTGTATTCATGAAAAAAGAGTTATTACAAGAGGGGAACGGGTGGGGTATCCAGAGATTCACCAAGATCCCTTTCCTTATCTAATTAGGAGTACAAGTCATTATAGAAATAAAACTCAAAATAAACTTGGACTGGAAGACTGGTCTCTTGGTAGAACTAGGCTAGATGACTCCTAGTAGAAGTGGGCTGGCTGACTCCTCCTTGGACTAAGAAGCTTTGCTTTGGCTTGGGCTAGCTGGGGCACCACTTGGAATGGGCTTGGGCCGAGGCACCAAGGTATGAATGGGCCTAGGAGGGTGCCAGCTCCAGATGGGCCAAGGTAGGGGTGCTAATGCCGGGGCGCCAAAAGTTGGAGGGCCAATCCCTAGGGCACCATGGACCAGGTGTCATAGGCAAGGGGGTGCTGGATTTCTTGTGGACTTTGCACCTCTTCTTGATGGGCCAGGGCTTCATTCTTCAAGGTTTGGGCAACATGAACAAGGGACCTGAATGCTGTGCTGATGTCTTGAATGCAGGTCCAATAATTCTGCTCTTGAGCATGAAAGTTACAGGATTCATATGACTAAATTGACACTAGGTGGACTTCTTGACTGGACTAGCATAACTTACAAATGGACTCAAGTAATAGGACTCAATGGACTAAACAAGGAACTTCAACTGACTTAGTAAACCCGACGGCTCACTTGATTACAGGACTTAACAAAAATTGACAAACACATGACTTAGAGAACAAATTAAAGCTTGATTTCTATGTTTGATCTAATGTCCTCATCAACGACTTTGTAGATCAGGAGGAGAGAGTCCTTAGAAGCAATCGACCTTATGCACTAACTTTTGATTAAAATTTAGATCCTGAAGTATTTGTCGATTTGGAGAAGAAAATGGATCAATACTTTGAGTTTGATGAAATGTTGGAAGTAAGGAAGTGTCAATTTGCCAAATTAAGGTTAGTCCGACATGCTAAAACATATTGGAGAGAAGTTGAGCATAAAAGTTATTATAATAGGGATAAAATAATTACTTGGAGAGATATGAAGAGTAACTTAAGAGAAAAGTACCCAGGTAGATATTATGAGCAAAGACTTTTAGACCAATGGTACATATTAAGAAAAGATAATGCAACTGTATCTGAGTATATTGATAAATTTAATGAGTTTTTCGGGAGATGTAGCATAGCTAAATTGAGATAATGATCATATCTAGATTTCAAGCTGGTCTACGTAAGGACATCCAGTGGAAATTATTTCAATGGAAAATTCACTACCAGAAGAAGCTTATCAAAATGCTAGGGAATTTGATACATAGCAGAAGGAAATTTTGATCAGTCGACCTAAGTCCAACAGGAATAATACATCCAGACATAGGCCTAGTTCTAGTCAGTTCTTCAAACAAACCAACTCCTATTATCCCAGTAGTTTGTAAGGAAGAAATCCTTGAACCCATTGAAGAGCCAAAAGTAGAAATATATGAAGCTGAATATAGTCTCATAAATGAATATAAGGAAGATAAAGAAGAGACTAAGCCCACTGAAAATTTAGAGAAAAAATTTACTGAACCTATTGAAGAATTTAAAGATGAAATAGAATCAAAGTCTTGTCCAAATGAAGGGCTAGAAAGAGAAGATCCTAACCCATTGAATAACTTAAGGAAGAAGTTTATGAAGCTGGGTCTAACCTTATGGATGGGTATGAACAAGAACAATTGCTGAGGATAAAATAATTTCCCAGTCTAAAGAAATCAATAAGGGGAATAATCAACTTGAAGAAAATGAAGTTCATAACAAAACCATGAAGAGCAATCCAAAGAGATAATAGAGGACCATAATTAATCAATGTTGAAGATTTAGATCTAGATATTAATGAAGGATAACCTAATGGGGTATTGACCATCAGAGAAAAACCTAGAACCCAATCTAAAGGATCAAACCCAAAAAATTGTAGAACGTTAAAAGATATCAATATGTATTCCTGATAGTTGCCTGAGCCTAATTCACCCTTCTGGAACATCCCCAATCCTAGTCCACCAAGCTGGGATATCCACCATACCATTGATTTGGTCCTAGTAATATTCAACAGTTATTTTTGGAAGACATTATGGCATTTATTAGGCACCAAATTAAGATTCACTGACACCTACCTGAAGTTATGTGCTAGAGTCTTCAAAGCCATTTAGGAAAAATTTAGAAATTAGGAACTTTTATTTTTAGCCCAATAATAAAGTTTAGTCCATAGATAATAAAGTCCATTTGAGCTTGTTTTGTTTGTGTTTTATCATTTGAAGTCATTTATGTTTGCCTTGGCCATTTAGTATCATCGTGTTTGTCTTTTATCATTTGATGTTATTTGACCTTTCCATGCATAAGTGTCCATGACTGCGAGAGTCATATGCATAACATGGTTAGTAAGAAACTTGAGCAACGGAATTAACTAGCATATGGCTAAATTTTCTTAAGAGTTTTCATGAAAAGACTACATGAAAAGTTACAAACCTATGGTGTAGGTCCTATTCAAATACCAAAGAAATTTGGACCTAATACTCATGTGCTTAAGTTACCATCCGACTTTGGTATAAGTTCCACTTTCAATGTTTCAGACCTAGTAGGGTAAAGGAACCAACTATGATACCTAGTAAGTCTTTTGGGACTTAATCCAATTTTTGAGAGTGAACCAACCCTTAAGTGTCTACCAGCCCTACCACCCAAATCAGTGAGATAGGAATGAGCGAATTTGGATAATAAGACTATTACTACCCAAAACAAGGACTATCCACACTATTTGGTTCATTGGCAAGGTTGACCTAAATCAGAAAACTCATGGATCACTAGAGAGAATTTTCAAAGGAACAGTCCAGACCGACTAGCCTATTACCAAAGTCAAATTGATCCATACTCGACAGGGTCGAGTTTCTCTCCACCTCAGGAGAATTGATGGGGACATGAAGGAAAGGCAAATAAATTTCAAGCAAATCTTGCAACTATGAAGGTCTTCTAATCAACATACCCATGGAAAAAGCAAGTCCACCTTATGGAAGCTAAAACATGGTTAAAAGAATGCCCCAGCACTCAAGCAATTCACTTTTAAAGAAGCTACTTCCATGAGCCGACTCAAGAAGAAGAGCCCCCAATTTTCAAATGTTGACTCATGCACCTTGAGTCGACTCAACCTATCCTTAAGCCGACACTTCATGCACCTTTAGTTGACACAACTTGTTCTTGAGCCAACACTACCCCTTCATCAAGCCTTTTCTATTTGCCACTTGAGAGTTTATTCGAGCACCACTTGAAGCACCACTTGAAGCACTCTTGAAGAGTCTTGGATGTCTTCCCTTATGACATTTGGAAGTTTCATGTTGATTACACTTGGAAGCATCCTTGGATGCCATGTGGAATCATATCATGCCGCCACTTGGAAGATCACTTTTATTGAAGACACATAGAAGAATCCCTTGATGACACATGGCAAGCTAAGAAGGCGCCACTTGGAAGTTTGTTGCAACCAAAATTTGTTATTAAACATTTATTGTTGGAAGTTGTAACCAATTTTAGTTAAGGCCACCTAATCTAGTGCTTAGCATAACTAATCCATGGATTAGTTATATTTAATCTTTCTTGGATGAATTTTCTAGAAATTCCTTGGCCTATAAATAGGGCCAAGCCTCCCCTCTTGTATTAATCTTATTTAGAAATCAAATTGAGATGATATGAAGTTTGGTTTTCTTCTTGAATTCTAGTCTAGTTTCCTTGTATGGAGAGGGTGAGATGCCCTTTAATTGATGGGGGACGGGATCAAGGGTAGGATTGTCGGCGAGTTGTGAAGTCGTCGAAGATTAGGTATCCTATTTTTTTTTGATTTTTGTTTGTAAGGAGGTGGTGAAGGAACAATGGGGATGGAAGACTTAATGTTTCGAACTCATGGACTTTCGGACTCACACTCACGGAGAGACCTCTCACCTCTAGGGCATCCCACCCACCTCACTACTTGGAGCTATTAGGGTGAATCTCAAAGGATATAAGGGGGTAAAGAAGATGGAATCAACGAAGGGGATAACTAGACATCACCTCTCATCATGTCTTGGGGTTGGGCCTCACACCCTCTCCTTATGGAACGAACGAAAAGAATCACTCTTTTCTAAGAAAAACTCATTTTTATGCACCAAAACTATTTTTTTATAAAGGACAGAGAGTGGTATTTATAGACCTTTTCAACCCTCATTTGAATTTGAATACAAGATAAAAGGATAAAGATGATTCAAATTTAAATACAGAATAAAGATAAGATAAGGCCTATCTATATCTCAATCCTAACCAACCAAATCTAACTAAATCCTAAATCGAATTTCAAACAACCAATCCTAATCAACTAATTTATTTTGAATTTAAATTTATTAAAATCTGTATTGCTCCGGGATCAGTGCTGCCCCGGGATCAGTGCTGGCAATATCCCCATCATTTCTGTGAGGTGGGGAGAACTCGACTCCGTCGAGTATGGATCAGCGAGGGCTCCAGGCTTGCCCTGAAACTGTGCTTCATAGATCCTTGGATTGCTTTGAAATCCTTGTGGCTCTGAGGATCATGCAGTAGCTTTGTGGATTGTGCAGCTTTGAGGAGCGTGCAAAATTTGAAATCGACAATAAGGGATGGCACCTTGCTTTAAGAAGCATGTGATTCCCTTTAGTGAAGTCGGTAGCGGGGTGTTGGGGTATTGCATTCATGTTCGTGTAATCCCTCTTCATCTTCACGGACCGAAACCAGAACAGGTGAGGAACTTTGTGGAGGGGTTCACTGGCGGGCTCTCTGGTGATGGTGTTGGGGATGAAACGGTGGCATGAACGGGAGGAAGGCCGGT
The DNA here is from genome assembly GCA_021397845.1 of Areca catechu. Taxonomy (NCBI): domain Eukaryota; kingdom Viridiplantae; phylum Streptophyta; class Magnoliopsida; order Arecales; family Arecaceae; genus Areca; species Areca catechu. Next base: position 126,560,300 of record CM038052.1, on the reverse strand, counting down.
ATGGTGGCACTGTAGAACGGGCGTGGGTGGCATAGATGAAGGGAGAGGAAGAAGGAGTTCGGTCATTGGGGGGTTGGCATCGTCTAGGAACGAAGGAGACGACCGACTGGAATTGGAGGAGGATTGATCACCCGAGGAAGGGAGGTCTGGTAGGGGGCTGCATCGGGCGGCTTTGCACAGATGGAAGAGAGGGGGCAGTGAATGATGGACGTGATGGTTATAGGGGGAATTGGTAGATGGAGGCATCTCAGGTAGTAGTTGAAGGAAGAACCTGGGAAAACCTCAGGGAAGGCAATTGATGGAGTTGCGGTTCAATTGACGGTGAGGTCGAGGAGGGCACAGATGGAGGGAAGAGATCTAGTGGAGCACAGGTACATCTAGGCTATGTCGGGCCTATGGGAGGAAGAGGCCAAGGTGGGAACTTCGGCCACGGAAGGATCTTCCAGAAGGATGATGGTGACTGGATGGTGGTTGTGAGAGTCATGGCAGCAAGGGAATCCACAGGAGATGGGATCGATTAAGGGGGAATGACATGCACAACATGGGATCGGGCAGAGATGGAGGCTTGGTGATGGATCTCCGATCATCGACTTCCAGCATTGCGAGCAGAGATGGAGGTTTCGATCTGGATGGAGGTTTTCTGATAGGTAGCATGGATGATAGAGGTGGAGGCCGGTGGTGTGGGGATCGAGCATGCCGGAGGAATCGGGCCTATTTGGAGGAGATCCAGATAGAAGGACATGGCTTGGATCTGGTTGGTGGTGTTGTGCGAAGGGATTGCTTGCTAGTGGAATGCGGCGGCTGATAGTGGCTAGCAGAGGCGGACAACTACAGGTAGAAGAGAAGACAAAAAGATCATGGATGTGAGGTGGTTTTGGGCAGCGATGGTTGATGAGGATGGTGATTGCGGACTCTGGATAGTGGTGGGTGAAAGAAGAGACGGTGGCTTCACGGGCGAAGGGGTCGACTCGGTGGTCACCAGCAAGAACTAGAACTGGGGAGAGAGAACGTCGAGGATAGTGAGGGGGATTATGGTGATTCAGGAAGAAAAAATATATCCTAATCAATCTGGGCTCTGATACAAATTGATGGAGGACGAGTGCAGGGTTAGGATCGTTGGCGAGCTGAGAAGTCGCCGAAGATTAGGGTCTCCTATTTTTTAAATTTTTTTTATAAGGAGGTGGTGAAGGAACAATGGGAATGAAAGACTTAATGTTTGAAACTCATGGACTTTGGGACTCATACTCATGGAGAGACCTCTCACCTTTAGGGCATCCCACCCACCTCACTACTTGGAGCCATTAGGGTGAATCGCAAAGGACATGAGGGGTAAAGAAGATGGAATCAAGGATGGGGATAATAGACATGACCTCTCATTATGTCCTGGGGTTGGGCCTCACACCCTCTCCTTACGGAGTGAAAGAAAAGAATCACTCTTTTCTAAAAAAACATATTTTTTTCACCAAAACTATTTTTTTACAAAGGATTGAGTGTGGTATTTATAGACATTTCCAACCCTCATTTGAATTTAAATACAAGATAAAAAGATAAAGATGGTTCAAATTCAAATACAAGATAAGGATAAGATAAGGCTTATCCATATCTCAATCCTAACTAACCAAAACTATCTAAATCCTAAATCAAGTTTCAACCAACCAATCCTAATCAACTAATTTTTTTGAATTTTAATTTATTGAAATCTGTGCTCCAGGATCAGTGCTACCTCGGGATCAGTGCTGGCGATGTCCCCATCATTAATCTAGCTAGTTTTCTTCATTTCATAGTCCTAGAGCTAGGTCACTCCTTGAGGGAGATGGTGAGAGGCCCATTTGATGCTTCAAAGAAGCCCTTCCAAGGTCTTTGAGGCATTTACCAAGAGGAAGAAGAGAAGAGCTTGTCGCCTAGCTTCAAGCCATTCCTAAACTTCCCTTCCTTTGTTTTCCTTTGATTTATTTCCTTCCATCTTTGTTACTACTCCCTTATTGCTGGTTCATTGTAGGTTCTCTCAAGGATTCGAGTTGATGATGAAGGTTTCTTGCCATGATCCAAGTGCAAGGTAAGTTCATAATTTGAAGGAGTTCTAGTCTTACCATCTAATCCTCTTTCCTAGAGTGCTGTGTGAACCCTTCCACTAAAATATTTTAGCCATCATTGTTGGTAAGAAAACTCTTCCTAAGCTTTATTAGATCAGATCATTTGAAGGTTAATTTATCCTAATAATGATGGTTTCCTTGCCATGAAGATCTTAATCTTTGTTTTGAGCTAGATCTACATTGCGGGTATTGTAACTTAGATCAACTAGTCTTTTTATAAAAAAATTTTCCTTGGATTAATTTAGCCCATTTATTTGATAATTAATTGCTTAAGTTAGCTTGCTTAAGTTTATTTAACTAGTCTCCTTGCCAAAAGAATTGGTCTTTTACTGCTAAAATGGTCGTTTCCCTACCAAAATGACCAGCTAGACCTCCTGCATGGGTTTCCCAAACTAAGAATTCTCTAAGTTGATGCAGAACGAAAGCTCTGATACCAAAAATGATGCAGAACAAAAGAGATGATGCGATGCGGCAGTAAATTAAGACTAATTATTTTTTTGTTATTTTTTTAATATTTTCAGAAGTCGGCTTTGACTCAAAGGAAAGTTAAACTAAATTGAAAGAAACTATGTAATAATTGAAAGAACAATTTAAAGAAACTAGGTTATCAGAGTAGTTCAGAAGTAAAGGATCACTCGGGGTTGAGAAACCTCCCAGACCTATGGTTTCGCTCTGAACTTTCAACAGGACAGAAGTAAAGAAAGAGAAGGGTTACAGACCAGGCAGTGATCTTCACAGAGTTTAGTGGAAGAACTCTCTTGAACAGATTGTTGGATCCCCGGATTCAGATATCTTCGCAATGGATCCTCCAATACTGGCCCTTTGGTAGAGTTGGCTTCTCCTGAACTCAAGATCTGGGAAAGAAGAAGAACAATTTATGGAACCAGATACTCAAGGAAGGATTTATCAGATAGAAGAACTTGAAAGTTGATGTTGCTAAAGTCCTGATTCTCCTGGATGCTGATCTGGCTTCCTCTGGGATTTGCTCCGTATTCGAAGCAGCCGAACTAGACCTGGATGCTGGTGGTCGGCCACTACTTGGAGAGAAGGGCCGTGAGAGATGGGGTAGGCTAGGGTTTGGTGGAATGAAGAGGATGAAGGGCAGCTAGGGTTTGGGATGGAAGTGGCTAACCTAGGGTTTTGGGGTTGGAGATCTCACACCTCCTCAAGGTTCCTGGGGAACCTGGATTTACTCCCTCACGGAGCTCAACACCTGGATGCAAGTGTGGAAGAGAGAAACATAAAGTTGCTCACACAAAATTTGAATTCATTCATCAGTTGCTTTTTCAAACTTACAAGAGGGTTTATTTTCTAGGTCTTTACAAGAGGTCAGGGTTTTACATCTTCCCATGTGGGACTAATAGGATGGATCCTCAAATTAGGATTGTAGAATCAAATCCTTCTCATATGGCCGGCCAAGAGCTTCCATAAGTGTTGATTGGTGGCTCCAAATGGTAAGTAGGTGGCGCCTCCTAGCATTGCTCTTCAAGAAAAATTTTTTCCTTCCATGCTTGGTTTTATTTGGAAGTATTTGGGCGCCTCCTAGTCTTGCTCCACAAGTTTAGGCTTCTTCTTTTCATGGCTCAACTCTTTTTGACACCTCCTTTTATTTCTCCCCAAGTCATGGCTCTTCCCAACTTTGCTTTTGGTCATTTTAGGCATGGATTGGGCGCCCCCTTGAAGTGCTCCCCAAGAAATGCATCTTTCCTCCTTTAGCTTGGCCTTTTAAGGTATATATGGGGCGCCTCCTTGATTTTGGCTTCAAGAAAAATTCTTGCTCCCTTGGGTGTGGGGACCAAGACACTGGGATGGAGATGTGGCACCCCCTGGATTCTGGCGTGTGGCTGGGAGTGTGGCGCCCACTTACTTGAGCCTGAGAGAAAAATGTGGCACCCTGGACCTTGACTTGAAAAAAGGTGGCACCAACCTGGAGAAGACCTAGACCACTACTAGGACTTGTACTGAGTCAACATGACTCAACAAAATTTAAATTGCAGGGAAATACAGATCAAGACTAAAATTGAGTTGACCAAGTCAACCCTTATTACAAAACCAAAAAATCCTAATTCTTCGTGCAAGGTCAATCAGAGATCCAGATGGAGCCCTGAAGTCATCTTCTGAGTCTGGTGCCCGCACCAATTCTCTCGGGGTGGGAGGAACTCGACCCTGTCGAGTATGGATCAAGTTGGCTCTGGTATCTCTCCAAGTGGTTTGGGTCCAATTCTTGTAATTCTTCTCGGGAGATCCAAGAGTCATCAGAATCTGGCCTTCCTTGCCAGCGGACCAGGTATCTTTGGTATTCTCGATTACGAGTAGAGATAACCTGATCATCCAGGATCTTTTCAATCTGCTCTTTGCTCACAGGCCAGTTTGTTGGTGGACACACAGGGTTGGGTTCACTCTCAAGAGCAGGATTAGGCTCAAAAGGCTCACTGGGAATCACAGCTGGCTCTCTATACCCTACTAGGTCTGTAATGTTGAAAGTGGAGCTAATGCCTAGTTCTGAAGGCAACTCGAGCACATAGGCATTGGACCCTACTCTCTTCACCACTCTAAATGGTCCAGCTCCTCTAGCATGTAACTTTCTAATGGTTCCAGGAGGAAACCGTTCAGGCCTTAACCAAATCATTACATAGTCTCCCTCAACAAAAGTTTTGACTCGCCTTTGAGAATCAGCCAACTTCTTATAAGTTTCATTACTTAAATTTATTTTGGCATGAATTTCTTTATACAAGTCCTTTACATGCTATGCAAGTGCATCAAGAGACTTCTGTGTGTGGGCTAATAGTGAAATTAGATCAAGTGGTGTGTGAGGCTTGTATCCATGAACAATTTCAAAGGGACTCTAGCCTATAGACCTATTGATCGAAACATTGAATGCAATTCAGCCCTAGACAAAATACAAATCCCAATTCCAGGTGCTCTCAATCAAACCAAAATCTGAGCAAAGCCTAGTAAAGGGTCAAGAAAAACTAAACTAGACTAACGTCGCATTCTTAAAGAATGGACTATATTCCAAAGGAACCCTAGGTCTAAACCTAACAAACTATGGCTCCTTAGGTTTGACCTTAGGTCGGAGGATGGCATGCAGAGCATGAAAACTTATCAGGGTGCCTAGTAGGTGCCATAAGGTCTTCCAGAAGTAGGTGGCAAACCTAATAGGTTCTGACATGTGGTTCACTCTAATGACTTTGACAAAGTATACTTGGATGGTGTAAGAAGCATTGGAAGTCCTAGAAAAAGGGATGAGATATGAGGTGGAGTCTCGAATTACCTGTTGACTAAAGGTGGTGACCTGAAGGTTTGAATGGTGATCTATGAGTGTCAACTGGTCATCCTTATGAAAGGAAAAGTTTGCTACTCCCAGGAATGGATCAAGAGATGGTTCGGGAAGTAACCTAGGACATGTGATTGCAATAGTTAAGGTTTGTTCTCTAAGCAAATAATGATCTACTTTCTCAAGAACTGGATTAGAGAATGATTCATGGAAGGGTCTATGGATGATGAACTCAAGACTTGAAATTTGACCTATGGGTGAGGAAAGGTATACTCTATAGGAGGGTAGGTCAGTCATGCGAAGGAAGGGGTCTGGGGCCATAAGGAGGACTTCTACAGGACTGGGTGAATCAATCCGCTCAAGAAAAGGATGTCAAACTGAGATTACGGGAGAGACCTTAGTGGCTGAGCATGGGACAAGGTCCAATTGTAAGAGGCTTGATTCAGTCTTCCTAAGGAGAGGATCTACCATAGGGTGGGCAATCTTAAACAGTTTAGTGCAAAGATCTTCAATTGGTACTTGGGAATGACTGTCATTAGAGGATACGAACTGATAGCTCGGGCTAACACTATGAGTTCCACCTGGGGGTATTTGACTAAAGGAACCTGGTTCTCACAAATCTCTTGAATTTCTGAACTAGATCCTACCACTTGGTTGCTCTCCATGGTCTCCTCATGTAAGGAACCAATAGTATCGATGTCACATTCTTCAAGTTCTTCCCCTCATATTCATCAACTAGACTTAAGCCAGCATCATATACTTCCTCGATGCCATCTTCAATGGGTTTCGGGTCAGTGGTAATCGGGTCAACTGATTCTGGGCTTGTCATACCTAACCCTTCTTCCTCATTGGTATCTTTCTGGTCAAGAGGTGACACAAGTTGGAATTGACAAACAAAAGTCTGGTTCACTACGGGGTCGGATCAATCGGAACTTGACTCAAGTTGGTAGAGGTTGGCTTTAAGTCCAAAGTTGATTGGTTATATCTTAAAGACCAGTCATAGTTGGGCTTCTTGGTAGGCTCGGTCTAACTTATTGGTCTTTTCAAGGCATAGCTTCGTATAAATGTCTGGGTGTAACCCAACCCTAAACCTCGATGTGATCTGAGCTTCGGTCTCAATGGTATTGCATTTCATGTCATACCACTGGAAGTCCTCGATATATTAGACACAGGCCTATTACCTTGTTGCAATTGGTACCATTGGTCTAAAAGTCTTTCTCATAGGATCTACCTAGGTACCTATCTCTTAACTTACTTCTCATATCTCTCCAAGTATATATTTCATCTTTCTTTGATAACACTCACTCTCAATAGCATACCAATGCGACCTAGCATGTTTGGTGAACTTGGTTTTGGCCAACCTAACTTGTCCTAATTCCGATATGTTAGTGCACTCAAAATACCGATCCATTTGTTCTTCCCACTTAATATGTCTCTTGTCTTCCATCAAAAGTGGGTGCATAAGGTTCGGTGTTCCTAACGGGTCCCTTCTCTAAGTCAACCAAGTATGGGTATAGGCTCCTAGGGTCATGCTCGGGATCATGGTATAAGGTCCTTCGAGGCTCCTGGCATGGGTGAGGTTGGGGCCTATTAAATTTTGGATCAGGGGTCCAATTTTGATGTCTACGTTTCTCAAGTCCCTGGGCTCGGTCTCTAAACTGGGCAAAACCCTCATTCATATCCTGACTCAATTTGGTCATACTTTCGGTAAGAGTTCTAATCATGGCCTCTAAATCAGGTTGGGTTTGACCAGGTTGGGAGGGTACTCCGTTTCGGGTGGACATGATGATGCAAGCAAGCATACAGAATGTGACTAGACTAAAGCGACTACTGGCTCACTAGACCTAGAGTCCAAACTACATGCCCAATCAGAGTGGCAAGCTAGCCTGTAGTAACTCGGGACTCAGCCAGACAGGTGTAAGGGGAGTGTTAGGTCCTTAAATGCCAATCCTAGACACCAATCAGTGATTGGCCAGGGAGGCGGACCAGCACACAAGCCCTTCGGGATAGAATCCCTGAACCATCATTCTAGACACTGAGTACAAAGCACACACAGAGTAACTAGACAAACTGACTCAACACTAGCCTAGACCCGACTTGTTGGTGTCCCTAGCCCACTCGGGCAAATTAGGTCTAATTAATTTTAAAATTAGGCTTAGGATTGAATGAATGGATGGTGGTTTTGGGCTAAGAGAGGTATCAACTCCTTCCCTTATCTTAGATGCTCAATTGCCCTTAAGATGAATTAGGAGATGATCACTCAAAAATTGAATTGCTGAAACACAGAAACATAATTGCTGTAATTCAACTCTCAGAAATTTCACAGAAACCAATAAATTACAGAAAAATTATATAAAATGGTTTCAATTATACTGGTTCCAGTAAACAAAAATCATGCAATTTAAAATTACCAGTAATGAGAAATAATTCCTGCAACAGGACAGTTACAGACTGAAAACAGAATGCTTCCCCCGTTTACAATTCCTGCTACGAAGTTGTAACCAGTGGATCCCCTACACGCCCTAGGAACACCCCATTGAATGGGAAGAGGAGGCTTGCACCTCGCTTCGTTCCTAGGACCGGATGCCCTGGGGAGTCTACTTCGAGCAGACAAAGTAAAAAAGAGAGACACTCAAAACATGCAAGCAAGTCAGAAACCCTAGATAGGGCTCTGATACCAAAATGATGCAGGACGAAAGCTCTGATACCAAAATGATGCAGACAAAAGAGATGATGCGATGCTGAAGTAAATTAAGACTAATTATTTTTTTGTTATTTTTTTTAATATTTTCAGAAGTCGGCTTTGACTCAAAGGAAAGTTAAACTAAATTGAAAGAAACTATGTAATAATTGAAAGCACAATTTAAAGAAACTAGGTTATCAGAGAGTAGTTCAGAAGTAAAGGATCACTGGGGGTTGAGAAACTCCCAGACCTAGGGTTTCGCTCTGAACTTTCAACAGGACAGAAGTAAAGAAAAGAGAAGGGTTACAGACCAGGCAGTGATCTTCACAGAGTTTAGTGGAAGGACTCTCTTGAGCAGATTGTTGGATCCCCGGATTCAGATATCTTCGCAATGGATCCTCCAATACTGGCCCTTTGGCAGAGTTGGCTTCTCCTGAACTCAAGATCTGGGAAGAAGAAGAATAATTTATGGAACCAGATACTCAAGGAAGGATTTACCAGATAGAAGAACTTGAAAGTTGATGTTGCTGAAGTCCTGATTCTCCTGGATGCTGATCTGGCTTCCTCTGGGATTTGCTCCATATTCGAAGCAGCCGAACTGGACCTGGATGCTGGTGGTCGGCCACTACTTGGAGAGAAGGGCGTGAGAGATGGGGTAGGCTAGGGTTTGGTGGAATGAAGAGGATGTAGGGCGGCTAGGGTTTGGGATGGAAGTGGCTAACCTAGGGTTTGGGGTTGGAGATCTCACACCTCCTCAAGGTTCCTGGGGAACCCGGATTTACTCCCTCACAGAGCTCAACACCTGGATGCAAGTACGGAAGAGAGAAACATAAAGTTTCTCACATAAAATTTGAATTCATTCATCAGTTGCTTTTTCAAACTTATAAGAGGGGTTTATTTTATAGGTCTTTACAAGAGGTCAGGGTTTTACATCTTCCCATGTGGGGCTAATAGGATGGATCCTCAAATTAGGATTGTAGAATCAAATCCTTCTCATATGGCCGGCCAAGAGCTCCATAAGTGTTGATTGGTGGCTCCAAATGGTAAGTAGGTGGCGCCTCCTAGCCTTGCTCTTCAAGAAAAATTTTTTTCCTTCAATGCTTGGTTTTATTTGGAAGTATTTGGGTGCCTCCTAGTCTTGCTCCACAAGTTTAGGCTTCTTCCTTTCATGGCTCAACTCTTTTGGACACTTCCTTTCTTTCTCCCAAGTCATGGCTCTTCCCAACTTTGCTTTTGGTCTTTTTAGGCATGGATTGGGCACCCCTTGAAGTGCTCCCCAAGAAATGCCTCTTTCCTTTAGCTTGGCCTTTTAAGGTATATAGGGGCGCCTCCTTGATTTTGGTTTCAAGAAAAATTCTTGCTCCCTTGGGTATGGGGACCAAGACACTGGGATGGAGATGTGGCACCCCCTGGATTCTGGCGTGTGGCTAGGAGTGTGGCGCCCACTTACTTGAGCCTGAGAGAAAAATGTGGCAACCTGGACCTTGACTTGAAAAAAGGTGGCACCTACCTGGAGAAGACCTAGACCACTACTAGGACTTGTACTGAGTCAACATGACTCAACAAAATTTAAATTGCAGGGAAATAATGACTCAAGACTAAAATTGAGTTGACCAAGTCAACCCTTATTACAAACCAGAAAACCCTAATTCTTCGGGCAAGGTCAATCAGAGATCCAGATGGAGCCCTGAAGTCATCTTCTGAGTCTGGTGCCCACACCATAAGTGAGGTCTTGGGAATGCACAACCTATTTCCTTTGAAAGGTAACCATCTTGAAGGGTGTACTCACTATGGGCACTAGATGGTTCTTGTCTCATGGACTGGAAGATCTCACCGAAGTCAGGATAGGTATCATATTGCTATTTAAATTAGTCAAACCCTATGACTTCTGTTCTAACAGTATTCAGGAGCAGGGCATGATGGCTAAGGGCATCAGCCATATTATTTTCAGTACCAACACGATGTTTTAGCATAAAGGTATAGGCTTAGATGAATTCTACCTACTTAGCATGCCCATGATTTAATCTTTTTTGGGAGTTTAGGAATCGAAGTGCTTCATGGTTAGAATAAAGGGCAAATTCTTGGGGTAGTAGGTAATGTCTCCGGTACCTTACGACTTGTACGATCACATAAAACTCATTATCGTAGGTTGAGGACTTAAGTTTGGCCTCATTGAGTTTCTCACTAAAGAAGGCTACAGGATGACTTCCTTGACTAGGTACTCCTCCTATGCCTTCTCTTGCAGCATCACAAGCAACCATAAAGACTTTGGAAAAATCAGGCAATCTTAGGATAGGTGCTTGTGTCATCTTATCCTTAATCTCTAGGAAGGCTTTATCGGCAGCTTCGGTCCATTCAAAGTTTTCCATCATAATACAGTCAGTGATGGGTGCCATAATAGAACTAAATCCCGAATAAATCTCCTATAAAAGGTGGCTAAGCCATGGAAACTACGTACATCATGGACACTAGTAGGGACTGACTACTCAACTATGGATTTAACCTTCTCAGGGTTAGCTAAAACACCTTCGGGGGTGACTACAAAGCCTAGAAAAATAACCCTATGTCATGAAATCTTACTTCTTGGGGTTGGCATACAAGCTACTCTCCCTAAGGTCTGACAGACTAACTTGAGGTGGTTAAGGTGGTCTTCTTTAGTTATGCTGTATATCAAAATGTCATCGAAGTATACCACTACAAATTTTCCAGTGAACTCTTTCAGGACTTGGATCATGATCCTCATAAATGTACTAGGTGTATTTGATAGCCCAAAAGGCATGACTACCCATTCGAATAGACTATCCTTGTCTTAAACATGATTTTCCACTCATCCCCAGGCCTAATCCTAATCTGATGATAGCCACTCTTAAGATCTATCTTGGAGAAGACTGTGGCACCGGCCATCATGTCTAGCATGTCATCCAATCGGGGAATGGGAAACCTATATTTCATCATTTTCTTGTTGATGGCTCTGCTATTGACACACATTCTCCATGTACCATCTTTCTTAGGGATCAGTATTGTTGGGACTGCACATGGACTCAAGCTCTCCCTAAGGAAACCTTTCCTAAGCAATTCTCCCACTTATTTTTGTAGTTCTTGGTGTTCAGTTGGGTTCATTCTATAGTGCGGAAGGATTGGAAATGTGGCTCCTGGGACCAAGTCTATAGCATGCTGGATGTCCCTAAGGGGTGGTAGTTGATCAGGTAACTCATTAGGAAATACATCCTCAAATTCTTTCAGTGCGTCCACTACTTCTTGAGGGTGTTCTTTTTGGGTTGGCTCATGATCTCTTTAGTAGCCAAGATCCAAATAGGGGTTCCCTCAGTTATCTCTTTCTCTAACTCCTTGGCCTTGATCACGTTATCTCCAAGCTTCCTCTCCTTTAGGCTACTAGATCCTCTTTTAACCTGATGCTTAGGTAGAGTTGGACTGATTACAAATTTCTTCTCATGGTGACTAAAGGCGCAGGTATTGGTCCAACCAAATAGGGTGGCATCGTGATCGTATAGCTAGGGTCGACCTAGGATAATGCTACTGACTCCCATGGGAAGGACATCACACCAAATCTTCTTCTCATATGATTATAATTTGATCAAGATTTGGCACCTAGACTTGATAGGTATGGAAGTCGAATTTATCCATTAGACCTTATAAAGGCTGGGATGGGGAACTAGGGTCAATCCTAGGGACTTGATAGTACTCAACAAGACAGCATTAACATAGCTCCCATTATCTACTATGATTTTGCACACCTTATCCCCTAATTTGACAAAGGTTTGTAGGATGTTAGTTTTATTCCATTATTCTTGTTCTTTGTTCTGGGTTAGGATGCGCCTAACTACTCCTAAAAGGTCATCAGACTCATATAGTTCCTCCTCTCCATCATACTCTTCTAATAATTGGTCCTCCGCTTCATAAACCTCACCTTCCGGCTCAGCGGTGGCTTCTAACTCATCTTCATCTAGCTCTCTTATATGTAGGGCTATGGATGTGCATTGGCTAGCATAATGTCCAGGTTTGTGGCATCTAAAGCACGTGTTCTGAGGATTGGGGCTTCTCTATACCTTAATTGACTTACCCTTATCCTCTCTATTAAAACTGGGTCGACTTGGGTCGGATCGGCTTGGACTGGGTCGGCTTGGATTGGGTCGACTCAGGTAGGCTTGACTAGATCCTGGGATTTAGCTATGGTTTCTAATAGGTTCATTTCTATGATATGTGGGTGCCCTTTGGAATCGCTCATAATTCCTAGCAACTTGGTAATCCTGCTCCAAGTCATAGACCTCTCTAAAATAAAGCTCCCTTTGGATATCCTCATGTAGGCCAGCCCTAAACCTTGATAGGGTCACTGATTCAGATTTGTCTATGTTACTTCACTTGACAAACTCATCAAAACTTGCAATGTACACGGTCACGCTCTTGTTCCCCTGAGTCAATCTTTGCCATTGATCCAGTAACTTCTGGTGGAAAGACATTGGGAGGTACTTCTCTCTAAGCCTAATTTTCATGGCCTCCAGGTTGCTATGGGTTCATATCCTCTTTGTCTGATCATCCTCTCAATACTATTCCAATATAACCTAGCCTGGCGGACTAATCTAAGTTTGGCAAATCTGAACTTCATCCCCTCCGACATCGCATACCACTCAAAGTATTGGTCCATGTCTCCCTCTCAATCTATGGAAGCCTTAGGATCTAGATTGCCATCAAAGGTGGGTGCCTCTAGCTTGATGTTCTTGATGGCTCTCTCTTCTTGGTCCATGAACTTTTGCTTGGGTCTCCTAGGGTGAACCTCTAGGGTTGGGTCAGGGTGTGGGACTCTTCGGGCTCAGCCTCTAAGAAGGGATCATTTTGTGGGAATCTCCTAGGATGAGGAGGTGACTCAAACTCTTGTTCAGTATGAGGCTCCTGGACCCCCTCTTGAGTTCCTAGTTTGATTTCAACTCTATCAAATCTTTGGGTCAACTGGACAATTTGCTCAGTGAGAGTCCTAATTTGATTTTCGAGGTTGTTATCCATGGGTTCACTGATTGAATGTGATGTGGGTGATACTGGACTCCTGACCTAGTTGACATGCAACACACAATGGAAGGTACTATGGTTTGCTAATCCTATGAGCTCAAACAGAATGGGTTAACTTAGATTATACACAACACAACAACTAGTCCTTTCACTAGCTAGGTAAGAGGTGGGGTGGTGGGAGGCTTCCCCTACTAATCGTAGGGTCCTAATTAAAGAACCACCATTCCACTTAGGGCATTTGCCACTGGACCTCTTGCCTTAGATACTAGCTTCCCAGTACTAATTGAAGGGTTGCATGCACTAGTTTTCCATAATGGTTAAAACCGACTTGTTGGTGTCCCTAAGCTACTTTAGGTTGCTAATAGATTTTATGTTAGGCTTAGGTTTGAATACAAGGGTGGTTGTTTTTGGGCTAAGGAAGGTAATGACCTCCTTACCTTATCTTATGATATTGTCGCCCTTAGAGTAAGTTATGCATATGATGGCATACATATGAAATCTAATGAGATGCATCTAAGTTTTTTTTTTGTGTGTGTATTTTGATGTATTTTGGCAAAATATAAATTCCCGGAAATTAAATAATATGAACCTAAGATGTAGAATGTAAAATATGCAGAAATCATGTAAACTAACTCCTAAGTATGCAGAATAGATAGTATGCTGAAATTTAATGAAGTTGCAATAACTATATGCTGAAACTAACTTGCTGAAACCTAAAGATGCAGAAATACTATATGATGTAGAAATCTAATCATGCAGAAATACTATATGATACAGAAATCTAATCATGCAGAAATTAATTCTAGATACATAAATTAACCTATAGAATTTAATTATGCAAAAATTTGTTTAGGACATTCACCCTAAGGAACTCATGTCCGGCCGTAGCTCATTACTCCCATGGATAGACAGGATACTTGCGTATACCCAGCTTCGGAGGCATGAATTCTGCAATGGATGGGTTTAAAGAGGACAAAGCTAAGTCCTAGACATGCTCTGATACCAAATGATGTGGGACTAAAAGAATGCAATTGATTGTTTTGTTGTTTTATGTTTTAATGAGTTGGAAAATTCTCGAAATCAAACTAAGAAGATATCTGGAGACTCATATAATGATCAAGAAACTCTAGCATGCAGAAATAGACCCTAAAAGAGATAAAGTAGGACCCCGGGATTGAGAAACCCCGATAGGATTTAGCTTTAATTCAGTAACTTTACTCAAAAGATTAGGGAATGCAAACCTCTCGAAACTCTGAAGCACCCGATGCCGAGTTCGCTCACACTTCTGGATATGGCATGGAAGGTCAAGCCCTCGACCCCCGAATTTGTTGGCTTTTTGTCAGATGGTCCTGAAGGAAAGGTAGGCCGACTCCTTTGTGCATGGTACCTAATGGACCTATGAGCATCTTAGAACCGAGTTAGAAAACAAGAGGGAATTATGGAAAATAGATAATAAACAATGAAGAGGGGTGAAGTTGAGGGTGGCGGTCAGGAAGAGATCCTTCTTGTGGGGAGTCTGACTTTGGGAGGTGGGTTGTTGGCTTGTGTGGGAGGAAGATACCTAGAGCCTCACACCCCTCAATGCTAAGTAGCAAAGGTTCACTCTCTCACAGAGCTCCACGTCACAAGATAAGGGCTAAAGAATTTCAGAATTTCATTCATTAATCATCAAGTCTTTATAAGAGGGTTAGGTGTTGGGAATTGTGTCCCAAAGCTAATCGCCTGGGTTGTAGGCGACTGAGCTCAGTATTATACTCTTTCTTTGAATTAATAAAATATATTTTTTGGCAGCTCATCACATTTTATATTTTCCTGAAATGAACTCTTTCCATGTGATGAAGTCCTTAGGACTACACTGACTTCGATACAGAGAGGACGTATCGAGTGGTCCTTAAACCCTGTTCACAACCAAAGGATATATTATACTGGACGGTAATATATCAAGTATAGGTTGTTGTAGTTCACATCGTTTGGTTGTCCTTTTGACCAAATGAGTGTGGTGACACTGATGTGATATGCAAGTGGGATATGTGATATCTTATTGAACGTGACTCCGTACAGCCCCTTTCTACCAAAGGGATACTCACGATTGGATATGGGTATATGTGTCCCTCTGACCTGAAGTCATCACGGTAGCTTGCAAGCAACTCCCTGTGCTTTGGTGATGGACTACCCAGATTTTTAATCCGATAATGGAAGGTTTCTGGGTACAGGCAAGTACTTGTGGAGCAGTGATGGACCAAGATGGAATTGACCTGTCCAAACAGGTTGGATTGAATGTCTCGCAGTATCTCAATATAGCAAATCCTCGGCCGGGGTAGTCCTTGTGAAGAGTCACTGGGCTTGCGAGGTTGAGACACGTAGTGGACTGACACTGTCTGGGTTGGCAGCCAAATCTCAGTCGTCCTGAGCATTAGAGGTCAAAGGGATGAATTATACGGTAACCATATGCCAGAGGTTCGATAGTTTGCTCCCGCATCTTTGACCTATCCGGGCACTGGGACACATTGCTAGATGGTTTCTTGTGCTGGTACTAGAATTATTCTAGTGCTACCGTTTAGGTTCGAACCTATGAGGTCACTCGCCACAAAGGATTACTCTCTGATCTGGATACCAATTACGATTAGGAATCATCTCAGTTTTATGGTCACGGTATTTATTTTTGAGCACTCTTTTCCCCATCTTGCCCTTGTCTGTGTCAACCAGAAATTATTCCAGGCTGACCAGGACTACGCCAGGATTTTTCTGAATCAGTTTTGAACTGATTCAGAGTTCGTTTCACCCTCCAATTGGTTGTGAACCAATTAAACCAATTTTTTGGGCTCGGACAAGTTCAATTGGATTGAACCACCATTGGTTTTTAATGGGATTGAACCTTTTTTTTGCTTGAACCAATTTTGAACTGGCATTTTATTTCACCGTGTAATTGGTTTCGTTTACACATTGCTGGAAGAAACGAAGAGACCGATTGAAGACCATGCGTCCCACAGGTTGAAGGCCAATGAGCGCCTTTTCTCCTCCCTCCACCCGTCAGCTTTACTCTCATTTTACTACCTAATTTAATGGGTGTAATGCAGCCGAGACCTCTTCGTTTCCCAGCCTATTCCTCTTCCTCATTGTTGCCTTATTTAAACCCCAGCAAGACCCCTGTTTCAAGGGCGGGTTCTTTCACCGTGAGAAGAGAAAGAACACCCAAGTGTTCTTCCGTTTGAGAGGCTTTGAGGCTTGATCCACTCTCCCATTTAGAGTGCACTTGAAGATGGATTTTGGGGTGTGTGAGAGAGAGGAACAAGGGCTAATTCCTTCTTCGATATTGTGCTCAAACCAGCACTGCAGCAAAGGAGTATTGCTGCAGTCCACTATGACCGTATATCATCTTCCAGCGGCTAGCACCGCCTGTGGAGAGGGATCGGAGAGCCCCCGGTGAGTCTCCCCTCTAGATGGAGTATACTTCTACTACTGGGAGCAAGCCATGCGAGCCAGATCACCTGCAGCTGCTTCTAACGCGAAGCTGAAGTCTGCTATCCTGTTCTGCTGTAGAAATATGGCAGCAGACTTTGGCGGATTTTTACATTTTTTTGGCTAACATTTTCTTGTAGCTTTCGATTGGAGATCGAAGACCTCTTGTCCAAGTTACCGCTGCTAAAATTTGGGAGCAAATGAAGGTCTGTAAGGTGGTGTTCCGACGCCGTTTTTCAAGCCAGAAATAGAGTTTGTTTTCAGCCTAAGGAAGAAGAAGGCTGGAATAGTTTTATTCCAGCTATTCCAGCCTATTCTAGCTTTATCCTAGAGTTATTCCAGCCAAAATAAGGTATGAAAAAATTGTTTTTTAATCATGCATGAATAGAATTTTTAATTCAAATATTTTGCAAATATTTTATATCATCATACATGCCTATTTGCAACTTGAATTATATTAGTTTCTAGGCAGAGCAGATTTTCGCTGCACGGATTTTTAAAAAAAATATTTTAAAATCCATTATGCTTCCATAGCTATTTGCATGCCTAGTGTAGGATCATGTCAAACCACCTGCATCATTTTCTTTCAGTGGTATTAGAGCCAGGTTGCATGTGTAATCTAATCAAGTATGCATGTTTAATAGATTAAAATTAGTTTAATCTAAAAAAAAAATGTATCCTGATTTCTTTTTGGAACCTAGTTGAGACCTTCACCATGACCGTGTATCTTTGACACGATGCGGATCGTCTATGTTGGTCTCTTCAGAAGGATCCTTAAAGAATATTAAAATTAAAATTATTTTAATTTGGTGATACATGTTTTAGGCATGTTTTATATGAATATAAATTATTTGTAAAATATCTTGATGCATGATTTTTTAGTTATGTAAAATTGTTTTACATAGAGACTTAATTAAAAATTATTTTAATTAAGAGTTTGGCTTATTAAAAAAAAAATTTAGGTTTATGAAATCTAATCAAATTTGCATAAGCCATTTTGGGTTAATTGGGTTAGCTGACTAGTTGGGTCCATAACTGGGTTAGACCTAAGTTTTGTTGAACCGGATTACAAGAAGATTAAACAAAAGTTGTTTAAGGCCCTTCTTTAGAACTATCTAATAGTTAGATTAGTTGATCCGTTCATCTAAAATGGATCCAATTAGTGGCTCAGTGGATGCCCGAGTCTTTAGGCTAGTCTGATCGAGTCTGGTAAACCGACTGGTGTCGAGGTAGGTTTGGCATTGTGATCATGGTTGTATGAGGCTACCTCTTTCCTGGCCAACTTGGTTGGTGTCTAGGAAAGATGGTTAATGGCGGATACTCACCCATGATCTCACCTACCTGGCTAGTCGAGTCGACCAGAACTGATTGGAAAAGCTCAATGACTCGACTTAACCCATGTCACCCAGGTTGATCGGTCTGACTGATCTATAGGTACCCATGGATCATTTGTTGATTTATTTCAACCCTCCTGAAATCTGATTGATTTAGTGGGAGGATGATCCATGTCCTTGTCTTTTCTTCTGTCATAATTAAAAATCCTCAAAAAATTATTAGGTCCTTAAAAAGACTAAGTCAAGGAGTTGATAGTGTCTTAGCCTTCCATTAAGTTGGATAGAAATGTGTCCACTAGCTTAGTGTGCATCGGCAGTTCCAAAGAACGGGTGTACATCCGGCGACTGGAATTTCTATCTGATCGATGATGGTTCAGTGCAACCTCCTTAACGGGACCAGGTGGGCTGGCCAAAGTCGGGCTTGGTCTTTAGTTAGCTGGAAGCATTGGATTTGTCATTTTAATGGTTGGACCTAACCAGAGACCCGTAATAGGAGGCCCCAAGGCCGATTGGGGTGTTCTCTGGGGTAAAATGAAATACTGAAAATTGTTTAGGGAAACAATTGGTTTACGAACCTACCTTTAGGCTCGTATGGGTGAGCTGGCCAAAGTCGGGCTCATGCGTGGCCTATTGGATTTCAGTACCCACTTGAAAAAGTGTTTTCACGGATTGGTGTTAGAGGCTACCAATCTGAAAAATTAGTGGGAGAAACCTTTAGACTAAAGTCCAAGTCTTTTGGTTAAATTATTAATTCATACACGAATTAGGTCTTATTTTCTTTTCAGATGTCTTCTAATTTATTGCTCTGGTCACTTCTCGACAACGAGAAGTTAAAGGGTCACAACTTCGATAGTTGGTATCGAAGATTGAGAATCATTCTGGAGCATGAACAGATCCTCTATGTGATAACGGATTTGGCACCTGAAATCCCTCCCGCTAATGCACGGAATGCTGTCAGAGATGCTTATCTGAAGTGGGTCTCTGATCGAACTACTGTCCGATGCATTATGTTAGCGGCGATGAACGATGAGTTCAGTCGCAAATTCGAGGAGGACCAACCCGATGAAATCCTTCAAAAGTTGAAGGAATCCTTTGGCACCCCGGATGATGTATAACGGTACAAAGTGTCTTGTGCCATCTACAATTCCAAGATGCCGAATGGCGGTTCAGTCACTGATCATGTATCGTACATGATCGAGCTGATTGAAAAGTTGGGCAAACTTGGATGCCCCTTGCACGAGCAGCTCGGCAAGGATGCGATCCTGAATTCTCTTCCCTCCTCCTATCTTGATTTTCTCGATCATTATAGAATGAACAAGCCTACAGTCAACTACCATGGTCTTTTGGGGTTGCTGCAGACTTTCGAGAAAGATCCCCAACTGTATAAGGGGGTGGTGAATTTAGTGGGAGGTAGTATAGGTCGTCGTCCCTTTAAGAAAGGGAAGAAGAAAACAAATAAAAAGGGAAAGAAGGTGCAGAATGCTCCTGGCCCTAGTCAGACCAGGAAGTATAAGGCTGATCAGTCTTCTGCAGAGTATTTCTACTGCAAGAAGAAGGGACACTGGAAGAGGAACTGTCCTTTTTATATTGCATCCCTTGATCCGAACAGGCCGAGAAAGCAAAAGTCTGCTAAACAAGGTATTTATATGATAAAACCTTGTAATTACTCTATTGTTGATACTGCTAACTGGGTATTGGATACTGTCCAATTCACGTTTGTAATATGTTACAGGGACTTCTAGTTAGCAGAAGATTTGAAGATGGAGAATAGTTTCTGAGCGTCGGGAATGGAAATCGTGTTCCAGTACTGGCGGTCGGAGTCCTGCGTCTTGTCTTTGAGTCTTGTACTGTCGAACTAGTCGACTGTCACTATTGTCCTAGTTTCATTATGAGCATAATCTCTGTAGGCCTTTTGGCCAATTGTGGTTTTGAACTATCAATAAAGGAGATTTTTGCAATGTTATTTGAATAACTCTATTATAATGAAAGCTAGATTAAATAATGGCATATACGTACTATCAAGGCCTGTTAGTGTAATGTACACTTCTAGCAAATGCCCAAGATTAGATAATATCAACGATTTATATCTTTGGCACTGTAGGCTAGGTCATATTAACCAAAATAGGATAAAGAAGATGCGAGGAGATGGACTCCTCGAGGTTAGTGATTCTGAATCATTGCCCACTTGTGAATCCTGTTTACTTGGTAAAATGACCAAGCCACCTTTTACTAGAAAAGGTGAATGAGCTACAGAACTTCTAAGTCTAATACATACTGATGTATGTGGACCGATGACAGTTAGTGCCAGAGGAGGATACAAATATTCATTACTTTTACAGACGACTTTTCAAGGTTCGGTTATATCTTCTTAATGAGACATAAGTCTGAGTTGTTTGAAATGTTCAAACGATACCGTAATAAAGTAGAAAAGCAAACTGGAAAATGTATTAAAACCCTTCGATCTGTTCGAGGTGGTGAATACTTATCTGGTGAATTTTTGACATATCTTGAGAATAATGGAATTCTCTCTCAGTGTACTCCTCCAGGAACATCACAGTTGAATGGTGTGTCCGAAATGAGGAATCGAATCTTGTTGGACATGGTTCGATCCATGATGGGCTTTGCAACTTTGCCGCTATCCTTTGGGGATATGCGCTTCAAACAGCCTGTTACTTATTAAATGATGTTCCAAGTATGTCTGTTGTCTCCACTCCATATGAGATATGGACTGGACGTAAACCCTCAATCTCACACCTTCGGGTCTGGGGTTGTCCAGCTTACGTAAAGCATTTTGACTCAAACAAACTTGGTCCTAGGTCTGATCGATGTTTTTCATTAGTTATCCTAAGGAAACCAAAGGGTATTTCTTCTACTTAGAAAATGAACAAATGGTGTTCGTTGCTCTTAGAGCTATCTTTTGGAAAAGGAGTTCCTTGGAGAAGGAACTATAGCCTCTAAGATTGAACTTGATGAAGTTCAGCCAATAGAAGAACCTGCACACTGTAAGGACATCATAGAACCGACTATGATTGAATCATACCTAGAACCCATTAGGAGATCCGGTAGAATACCGTGTCAGCCTGACAGATACTATGGTTTCTTGGTCCGGGACGGCGATCCCATTGAGCTCGATGAGAACAATGATGATTCGATCACCTATATGGATGCACTTCAGAGATCAGACTCTGAGGCATGGCTTGGATCCATGCGATCTGAAATGGAGTCCATGGAAATCAACAATGTTTGGACATTGGTTGATCTGCCTGAAGGAATAAAACCCATCGGGTGTAAATGGATCTTCAAGAGGAAAAGGGGCGTAGATGGGAAAGTAGAGACCTATAAAGCCCGTCTAGTTGCCAAGGGGTATCTTCAGCGATATGGTATTGATTATGACAAGACTTTCTCCCCTGTGGCAATGCTCAAGTCCATTCGGATCATGCTTGCTTTGGCAGCATATTTTGATTATGAGATCTGGCAGATGGATGTCCGAACTGCTTTCCTTAATGGGGAGCTGGAAGAGGAGGTGTATATGATACATCCTGTAGGGTTCACATCCATAGATAAATCAAAAGTATGTAAGTTGCAGAGGTCCATCTATGGACTCAAGCAAGCATCTCGAAGTTGGAACTTACGGTTTGATAGGTGTATCAAATCGTATGGCTTCGTTAGGAACGGAGAAGAACTGTGCATCTATAAATGGGTTAATGGTTCTGTGATTGTATTCATAGTACTGTTTGTTGATGACATTCTCTTAATCGAGAATGATGTCGCAGCATTACAAGGAATAAAGGTCTGGTTATCATCTCAGTTCTCCATGAAGGACTTGGGTGAAGCTTCTTACATACTAGGTATGAAGATCTATAGAGATAGATCTAAGAAGCTTTTGGGATTGTCCCAGTCTATGTATATTTACACAGTGCTAAAACGGTTCAGCATGGAAAATTCCAAGAAAGGCTATCTCCCGATAGGTTCTGGAATTACTCTTTCCAAGAAGGATTGTGCGACAATTCCTGAGGAAAGAGAGCACATGAGTAGAGTACCTTATGCTTCTGCAGTAGGCTCTATCATGTATGCTATGACTTGTACTAGACCAGATGTGGAATACTCACTTGGAGTAGTGAGCAGATACCAGTCTGACCCAGGTGAGGTGCATTGGAAGGTGGTTAAGTCCATCCTTAAGTATTTGAGAAATACTAAAGATCAATGGCTGATTTATGGAAACCTGACTTGAAACTTGTGGGGTACTCTGACTCCAGTTTCTAGTCAGATAGAGATGATAGCAAGAGTGTGTCAAGGTTTGTATTTACCCTGAATGGAGGAGCGATCTGCTAGAAAAGTTCCAAGCAGGCAATTATTGCAGACTCAGTATGCGAAGCAGAATACATTGCAGCATCAGATGCAGCAAAGGAAGCTGTGTGGTTGCAGAAGTTCCTTGGAGAGCTAAGGGAGGCACCTTCCCTAGATGGTCCTGTTCCGGTGTATTGTGACAGCACTGGAGCCATTGCTCAAGCTAAGGAGCCTAAAGCTCAACACCGCACCAAGCACATACTGCGGTGATACCACCTCGTACGAGTGATCGTGGAACGAGGCGACATCAATCTTCTGAGGATCGATGGAAAAGAAAATCTGGTCGACCCCTTCACTAAAGCCCTCAGAATAAAAGAGTTCGACTATTGTAAATGGGAAATGGGTATTAGATACTCTTCTGATTGGCTTTAGTACAAGTGGGAGTTGTTAGGAATTGTGTCCAAAAGCCAATCGCCTGGGTTGTAGGCGGTTGAGCTCAGTATTGTACTCTTTCTTTGAATTAATAAAATATATTTTTTAGCAGCTCATCATATTTATATTTTCCTGAAATGAACTCTTTCCATGTGATGAAGTCCTTAGGACTACATTGACTTCGATACAGAGAGGATGTATCGAGTGGTCCTTAAACCCTGTTCACAACCAAAGGATATATTGTACTGGACGGCAACATATCAAGTATAGGTTGTTGTAGTTCATATCATTTGGTTGTCCTCTTGACCAAATGAGTGTGGTGACACTGATGTGATCTGCAAGTGGGATATGTGATATCTTATTGAACGTGACTCCGTGCAGCCCCTTTCTACCAAAGGGATACTCACGATTGGATATGAGTATATGTGTCCCTCTGACCTGAAGTCATAACGGTAGCTTGCAAGCAACTTCCTGTGCTTTGGTGCCTGACTACCCGGATTTTTAATCTTGTGATGGAAGGTTTCTAGGTACAGGCAAGTACTTGTGGAGCAGTGATGGACCAAGATGGAATTGACCTATCCAAACAGTTTGGATTGAATGTCTCGCAGTATCTCAATTTAGCAAATCATCGGTCGGGGTAGTCCTAGTGAAGAGTCACTGGGCTTGCGAGGTTGAGACACGTAGTGGACTGACTCTATCTAGGTTGGCATCCCAATCTCAGTCGTCTTGAGCATTAGAGGTCAAAGGGATGAATTATACGGTAACCATATGCCAGAGGTTCGATAGTTTCCTCCTGCATCTTCGACCTATCCGGACTCCAGGACCTATTACTAGATGGTTTCCTGTGCTAGTACTAGAATTGTTTTAGTGCTACCATTTAGGTTCAAACCTATGAGGTCACTCGCCATAGAGGATTACTCACTGATCCAGATACCGATTAAGATTAGGAATCATCTCGGTTTTATGGTCACGGTATTTATTTTTGAGCACTCTTTTCCCCATCTTGCCCTTGTTTGTGTCAACCGAAAATTATTCCGAGCTGACCAGGACTGCGCCAGGATTTTTCTGAATCAGTTTTGAACTGATTCAGAGTTCGTTTCGGCCTCCAATTGGTTGTGAACCAATTGAACCAATTTTTTGGGCTCGGACCGGTTCAATTGGATTGAACCACTGTTGGTTTTTAATGGGATTGTACCTTTTTTTTGCTTGAACCGGTTTTGAACTGGCATTTTATTTCACTGTGTAAATGGTTTCGTTTACACGTTGCTAGAAGAAACGAAGAGACCGATTGAAGACCATGCGTCCCACCGGTTGAAGGCCAATGGGCGCCTTTTCTCCTCCCTCCACCGTCAGCTTTACTCTCATTTTACTGCCTGGTTTAATGGGTGTAATGCAGCCGAGACCTCTTCGTTTCCCAGCCTATTCTTCTTCTTCATTGTTGCCTTATTTAAACCCTGCAAGACCCCTGTTTCAAGGGCGGGTTCTTTCACCATGAGAAGAGAAAGAACACCCTAAGTGTTCTTCCGTTTGAGAGGCTTTGAGGCTTGATCCATTCTCCCATTTAGAGTGCACTTGAAGCTGGGTTTGGGGTGTGTGAGAGAGAGGAACAAGGGCTAATTCCTTCTTCTATATTGTGCTCAAACCAGCACTGCAGCAAAGGAGTATTGCTGCAGTCCACTATGACCGTGTATCATCTTCCAACGGCTAGCACCGCCTGTGGAGAGGGATCGGAGAGCCACCGGTGAGTCTCCCCTCTAGAGGGAGTATGCTTTTCTACTCTTGGGAGCAAGCCACGTGAGCCGGATCACCTGCAGCTGCTCCTAACGCGAAGCTGAAGTCTACTGTCCTATTCTGCTGCAGAAAATCTAGCAGCAGACTTTGGCAGATTTTTACATTTTTTGGCTAACATTTTCTTGCAGCTTTCGATTGGAGATCGAATAACTCTTGTCCAAGTTACCGCTGCTGAAATTTGGGAGCAAACAGAGGTCCGGAAGGTGGTGTTCCGACGCCGTTTTTCAAGCCAAAAATAGAGTTTGTTTTCAGCCCAAGGAAGAAGAAGGCTGGCATAGTTTTATTCCAGATATTCCAGCCTATTCCAGCTTTATCCCAGAGTTATTCCAGCCGAAATAAGGTATGAAAAAATTATTTTTTAATCATGCATGAATAGAATTTTTAATTCAAATATTTTGCAAATATTTTATATCATCATACATGCCTATTTGCAACTTGAATTAGATTAGTTTCTGGGCAGATCAGATTTCCGCTGCGCGGATTTTAAAAAAAATGTTTTAAAATCCATTCTGCTCCCGCAGCTATTTGCATGTTTAGTGTAGGATCATGTCAAACCACCTGCATCGTTTTCTTTCATTAGGGCCATATTTATAAGCTCCCAAGTCCTCATTTGAATTCAAATTGAAAGAGGTCACAAGCTTGATTTGTGGAGTGGAATTAGGATGGTTGCTTGCATGAATCAAGGGAGGTTAGTGGGCGCCCAACTTAGAGTTTGAATTTGAAATTTCTTCATGGAGCTTGGCCACTCAAGGTGCTTGACTTAGTCTTGGTGATGTGGCACCTATCATGACATGTGGCATTGGTGATGTGGCATTCCCTACGGCTTTGAAGATGAGTTGGCAATCCAACTTGGCTTGGAGGAGAAGTGGCTTGATTCTTCTTCAATTATGCTTGACTTGTTTGCTCATTTGTGGACCCATCTTCAAATTAGCTTGAATATGTGAACCCATCTTCAAATTGACTTGAATTTGTGAACTGACTTGGCTAATTATAGGACCAATTGATCCAAACTTGACCAAATTAACTCAATTTGGCCAAATTACAAGACTAAATTAAAATTTAAACTAATTAGATACTAATTACATGACTCGAATGCAAATTATTTAGGCTTAAATGTCTTAAGCCTTATTACAGAACTCAATAAAGACTTAGAACCCTAATCAAAAACCCATAGAGGGTGAGGAGCCTCTGTCTAATCCTGGTGCTTACACAAGATTCAAATAACACTTTCTAGCTTTTGGCATTCTAAGAACCCTGCTTAACCTACTTTCAACAACAGACATTGTAATTCCCTTTATTATGGATAGGATTTGATTTGCTCCAAGGGATAAATTCTCAAAGAACGTTCTGACTAAGGTGGGATACATAAGGACATCTAATGAACTGAAATACTCCCAATTTTGAGCTATAATCGAGTCTCCAATCCTAAAATTTTATTATTATAGAAAGGTGAAACCCAACCTTCAACATGAAGTAACGGGTCGGTTGCGCATTAGGATGATCTGTCGTTATGGTGCTTGTTGTTCTTAAGTTTCATGATTAGTCGGCTATTCTTCTCTTCTCTTCGATCTTGTTGGGATATCCTGGTTCAGCTACGAATCAGGCTCCGGTTCGACTTATCGAAGCCCCAGTTCTCCAGACTACGGACTTCGGACTAAGCGAAGGCCAACCGCAAGCAACTCAAGGCTTCAAACCGAACTACAACATACAAAGGCCAATCCTTCGGGTAGCACCTTCGGCCCGGCCGAAGTCTGAACTACTCATCGACTTTCAAAGACACGAACTTCGATCCCCACCGTAGACATGATCTCCGGCCTAGGAAAAATACCAAGCCTTCGGCCCACGCAAGGGGAAACCCAAAGCTTGAACCATAATCAGTTCCAAAATGGAAACTGTAACCAACGGTTACAATCGACACTCATCATGCCATGATCATGGCGTGCAATTCCTGCATCCACTCCTCCGATTTGGCAGAAACCGCTCATTGACAACTCACGATCGCCAATCATGGGAGAGATTGGCTCCTCATGATCTTCATGAATAGAGCGGGCCACAGACCGGAGGCCATCTTTTAAATATGAGTAAGAAGGATGGCTCGAGAGGT
Source organism: Areca catechu (assembly GCA_021397845.1). Classification (NCBI taxonomy): domain Eukaryota; kingdom Viridiplantae; phylum Streptophyta; class Magnoliopsida; order Arecales; family Arecaceae; genus Areca; species Areca catechu. The sequence goes on along the minus strand of CM038052.1, from coordinate 126,533,818 downwards.
ATGCGTGAATAATCTCGCACACATACACTTTCAATCTACAAGAACTCTTTTTCTCTTCCACTCTCGACATCTTCCCCATTCTGTGGCTGGAATCTGCCACTGACTTAGGCATCGGAGTGTCCTCCACCAGAACAACTCCGATAAGGGACCTGTTTTGCAGGTGAACCAGGGAGTGGTCCTGCGACACAACAACTCCGACCAGCCGATCCAGGGACTCCACACCAATAGATTGGTGCGCCAGGAATGGGGAGTGTATTATTAACATTTGTTAAGCTCCCTCCCAGACAAGGAGAAGAAACAAAAGACGTTTTTTGATGGCAAGAGGAAAAGCTCAAAATGCTTCTACAAGCCGGAGTCGTGCTCCGTCTTAGGGGGGCGCACCCCTGGAGGAGAACGATGTTCCACCTCCGATGGTTGTTGTGGGAGCACAGCAGTTCGAAGCTCTTATGAACCATGTCGCCAACTTGACGGCCATGGTTCAAGAGTTCCAAGACAGAGCCTTTCTGGTGGCAAACCCACCAGCTATTTCTAGACATAGCTCTCGATCCTGAAGAAGGAGAGCACCACTAGAGGATTCAGCACATCCCTCCCTCCGTTCTCGGCCATCACCCGAAGGCCAAACTTTGAGAATACCTAGGTCTGCCGATTCCCCGCAAAAAGGGAAAAGGTCTAGGCAAACTTCCTCCTCCTCCTCCGAAGACTCCACTCCGGTGGAGAGAGCGCCCAAGCAGACTCCTGATTATGATGGGAGGTTCAAAGCCATCGAATCAAAGATGGCAAGGATGCGAGAACAGAGAATGCGAGATAAGAGAGATCCCGATGACTTGATTGTGGATGATCTACGCCCATCCTACACCGACCGCATCATGGCTGAGGACATTCCTTGGCACTTCAGGGTTCCCCAGATGGAACCCTATGACGGCACCTCCGACCTCCTTGACTATTTGGGCAACTTCAAATCCCATATGATGATCCAAGGAGCTTCGGACGCAATATACTATTTGGCATTCCCAGCTACCTTGAAGAAGTTGCTCGGATGTGGTACTCGAGCCTGTGCCCAGGTACCATCGATTCCTTTTCCGAGTTAGAAAAAATATTTGTCTTACATTTCAAGACCTACTGCAAGACTCCTCGGAATACGAACACACTCTTCCTCTTTCACCAGAATGAAGGAGAGAGCTTCAGAGATTACATCTCCAGGTTCAATGCGGCCATGCTTGAGATCTCCTATCTCAACGAGCACGTGGCTATGTTAGCACTGAAGAAGGGGCTTCGAACCTCTAGGCTTACTTTTTTCCAGGATAAGAAGTTTCCTAAAAGCTACGCTGAGCTCCTATCAAGGGCTTAGAAATACATCGATGCTGAAGAGCAGACGGCGAATCAACGTTTGATTGAAGGGAACCCCATTCAAAGAAGAAGAATAACAAGGGGCAAAGCCCCCAAACTTCCAATAACAATGGCGGTAGATATGCAGACCGCCGGAGAAGCCCTCCCAAGCCCAGAGCATTGGGAGTAAGATTCGACTCCAACACCCACCTCAACCTCCCTTGAGAGAAGATCCTAATGGAGATAGAAAAAGAAAACTATCTCCAGTGGCCCCGTCCCATGAAGGCCTCCTCTTCCGTAAGGAACAGGAACAAATTCTGTCAATTCCACCAGGACCACGGCCACAACACAGAAGAATGCATCCAGCTGAGGGATACGATCAAGGATCTCATCAAGAGAGGATACCTGGGGTGGTACATCGGTCGCCAGGGACCCTGGTCGGAAGCAACTATTCCCCAGCCACCTCCCGAAGAGGCCGAATTACCAAATCAAAGGCCCACCAACGGAGGTGTAGGGATGATACACCGGCCCACCAACTGGAGAAGGGATGAAGATTAAGCTTCAAAGCGACTAAAAGATAACAACTCCATCCTCATCTCCGACGACGACCTTGCGGGAGTTCGGCTCTCGTACGATGACCCTCTTGTAATTTCGGCTGTAGTAGCCAATTATGATGTACAGAGAGTTCTTATTGATAATGGAAGTTCGACTGATGTCTTGATGTATGATGCATTCTCCAAAATGTGTTTGCCTAGACATCAACTACAAAGATCCCCTATACCACTCTCCGGTTTCGGGGGCAACAAAGTTTATGCTGAAGGGGAGATAGTGTTGCCTGTAACCCTCAGCTCCGAGCCTCGATAAAGACATTGCCGATCAACTTCATGGTGGTCCAGATCCCCTCAGCATACAACATTATTTTGGGGAGGCCCGCCTTAAACAGGTTCAGGACCGTGATCTCCTCTCACTACCTCTTGGTACGCTTCCCCACTAGGAATGGTGTTGGAGAAGTTAGAGGAAACCAGAGTTCGGCACAGTAATGTCTAATGATTGAAGACAGGCATTTCAAGGATTCGACTACTCTGGATCAGCTGGATCCGAGGGATTCGACCATAAACCTTGGTGAACTCATGGAGAAGACCATCCTGAAACCTTTGAAAGTGGAAGATCCCTCCAGAGTTGTGCAGATCGGGAGCGCCCTTCATGAGGAAACCAGAACGAAGCTGATCCGTTTCCTCAAGGACAATGCCGATGTCTTCGCTTGGTCAGCTTTGGACATGCCCGGGATTCCCGCCAAAGTGATTACTCATCGACTGGAAGTAATCCCTGGGTACAACCCAGTGCGACAGAAGAAGAGGAGCTTCATCCCCGAAAGATAGCAAGCTGTTGATGAAGAGGTTGGCAAGCTCTTCAAGGCAGGGTTCATCAGAGAGGCCCGCTACCCTGAGTAGCTGGCCAATGTGGTAATGGTGAAGAAAGCTAGCGGCAAGTGGAGGATCTGCATCGACTATACAGACCTTAATGAGGCTTGCCCAAAAGATAGCTTCCCTCTCCCAAAGATTGATCAACTGGTCGACGCTACCGCTGGCCGCCAGTTGCTGAGCTTTATGGACGCCTTCTACGGCTACAACCATATCAGAATGGATCTGCAAGATGAGGAGAAGATGGCATTCATCACCGACAGATGTCTCTACTGCTACAAGATGATGCTGTTCGATCACAAGAACGTCGGAGCAACATTTCAAAGGCTAATCAATAAGGTGTTCGAAAAGCAACTAGGAAGAAATATGGAGGCCAATGTTGATGACAAGATCATCAAGAGTCTCCACCGAAGAAACCACATCTGCGACTTGGAGGAGTCATTCAACGCTCTCCGGTGCAACCACATGAAGTTAAACCCGGCGAAGTGCGCCTTCGGGGTCACGTCGGGTAAATTCCTAGGCTTCCTTGTCACCAAACGAGGGATTGAGGCCAACCCCGAGAAGATCCAGGCCTTGAAGGATATGAGACATCCCTCCTGTAAAAAGGAAGTCCAACAGTTGACAGGGAGGATTGCCTCTCTAAGTAGATTTATCTCTCAGTCAGCCGAGAAATGTCTTCTGTTCTTCAAGGTACTTCGGTAATCAAATGGCTTCGAATGGTTCGAAGACTGTCGTGTTGCCTTTGAGGAATTGAAGAAGTATTTGGAGACCCCGCCATTACTCTCCAAGCCAAAAGAAGGCAAGGTCCTCTACCTGTACCTCTCTGCTTCAGACGAAGCAGTGAGTTCGGTTCTTATTCGGAAGGAAGAAGACGGGTCCCACAAGCTGATTTACTACATCAGCAAGATCCTGCATGATGCAGAAATGTGATATGCAAGGATGCAGAAGCTGATCTACTTTTTCATGATTGCGGCAAAGTGACTACGGCCATACTTCCAGGCCCACGCTATCGTGGTGCTGACTGATCAATCTCTCAAGGCTGTTCTCCAATCTCCGAACACTTTTGGAAGGGTAGCCAAGTGGGCTATGAAGCTAAGCGAATTTGACATTAGCTTCTAGCCCCGAGCGGCTATGAAGGCCCAGGTGCTCTCTAATTTTCTGGCCGAGTGCACCTGGAAGTCCGAAGATGAAGCCTCTTCAAGAGAGGAAGCCCCGAAGGAGACGAAGTCCATTTTGGATGCTTCATGTGGACGGAGCTTCCAATTCTACCGGGTACGGGGCTGGACTCATGTTGGCCGAACCTGATGGCCAGATCATAGAGTATGCACTCCGTTTCTCCTTCCATGCCTCCAATAATCAGGCCGAATATGAGGCCCTACTCGCCAGACTTCGGATCGCCAAAGATCTGGGAGTCCGGCAACTCCAAACCTTCTCTGATTTTCAACTGGTTGTGAATCAAGTCAATGAAAAGTACGTAGCCAAAGATCCAACCATGGTGCAATACCTGGAGAAGGTTCAGGCTTTATCCTCCCAACTGGAACATTTTGAAATTATTCATATTCCCCGATCAGAGAACTCCCAAGTGGATGCACTGTCTCGACTGGCAACTACAGCATCGGAGTCTCTCAGGCGCACCTTTGTTGAACATCTTGAAACTCCAAGCATTGCCGAAGAGGCTACAGAGGTGCGCCAGATTGATACTGAGCCAAGCTGGATGGATCCCATCATCAGATTCTTGAATGAAGGAGAACTGCCCGAAGATAAGGTAGAGGCCAAGAAGATTTGTTGGATGGCGTCTCAATACATCATCTTAGATGGAACCGTCTACAAGAGATCGTTCTCCCAACCACTGCTGAAATGCCTCGGACCCACCGATGTAGATTATGCATTGAGAGAGGTCCATGAGGGTATATGCGGGGGTCACTTGGGAGGCAGATCTCTAGCATACAAGATTATTCAACAAGGATATTACTAGCCCTCCATCGAGAAGGACTCAGCTTATTTCGTGTGGAAGTGCAACCAATGCCAGAGGTATGCCAATGTGCAGAAACAACCTACGAGTCACCTGACTCAGTTGGCAGCCCCATGTCCCTTTGCCCAGTAGGGGATGGACATTCTTGGCCCGTTCCCACCAGCATTGGGGCAAAGGAAGTTTCTCCTAGTGGCCATCGACTATTTCATGAAGTGGGAGGAAGCCGAACCGTTGGCCCAAATCATACAGGGCAAGGTGGAAAGTTTTGTGAAAAATTCCATCATCTTCAGGTTCGGTATCCTACATGTCAGCATCACGGACAACAGGAGACAATTCGACAATCCGAAGTTCAAGGACTTCTATGCTCGGTACCATATCCAGCATTGGCTAACATCCGTTGCTCATCCACAGTCCAACAGAGAAGCCAAAGTCACCAACCAGACCATCCTCCATGGTCTAAAGACAAGGTTGAATGCCGCCAAAGGGCTTTGGGCCGAAGAACTGACCTCTGTTCTTTGGGCATACCGAACTACCCCAAGAACAGCCATCGGTGAATCTTCGTTCAACCTAGCCTATGGTACCGAAGCCGTGCTACCTATCGAAGTCTCCCTACAGTTCCTGAGAATTGACAACTATGAAGAGCCTAAGAATTCATATCACAAAAGGATTGATCTAGATTTGCTATCAAGCACCAGGCTACAGGCCTAGATAAGAATGGCGGCATATCAGCAAAAGGTCTACTACAACGCAAGGATGAAGGAGCAAACTTTCTGCATGGGGGACATGGTATTGCGAAGAGCAGAGGTGTCCAGGCCAACGGAACAGGGTAAACTCTCTCCCATCTTGGAAGGCCCATAGCAAGTCGAAGAAGTTATTCGACTAGGGACATATTGACTCAAAACCCTGGAGGGGAAGACCCTATCCCGGACATGGAATGTACAAAACCTTCGCAAATACTATAAATGAAAATGTTCCAAAAAACTTATGTGCAAAGTTCCTCAACCCTACTCAACTCAGAATGGCTAGTTGCATCGACCGAACGACAACAGCCTGAATGACCCGATCTGAACAATTGGTCAACTATGCAAAGGAGAGTCCGATCCACTCACCTTATCAGTATGCCCGACGAGCGCAATGGATGGCCTAACCAGGCCACCAAAAAGATCAAAGGCGTAGGGATGGATTTCGTAACCTACCTTACGGTGAATCCGAACATGCCCGAGGCGGGCCTGAACAGCCTACCTTAATCACGACAGAAAGTGCACAGGGAATGTGTAAACACCCTACCCTACGGAAAATCCGAACACGTGCCTAAAAGGACCACTGTTGTCCTCTCTATCAACAACAAACACTCTTAGAATGGTTTGGACGGAGAATGAGATGTGATTGAAGAAGCTTCCTTGCCAAGACCTTCACCCTTCCCCAAAAGAATTGTAAGGATCTCTGGACCCCACCGAGGGTTACTTTGATTCAAGGTTACCGTGGGAGGTAACCCGCTTGTGACTGATCGCCAGGATAAGATCTATCCTTCATCCAACGGGCGGAGAACAGTCACCACAACTATCCAAATCCCATCCAAAAGATTGCCTCAACCACTATGTAACGGGACGAGAAGAGATAGCCTCAGGGCCACCTACTTTTCCCCAATCCAGGAATGGCACCTGTCCACCATCTAATTCTCAGATCGTGATGGATAGCCCAATAGAGGTCCTGTAATCATTTACTGCACCATCTTTTAGGAAGAAAGCGACAAGGCCATAATACTCTCACTTCTCGAGGCAGATCTTCACTTCGACAACTGAGAGTAGGGGGGCAACTATCGGGATATCCTGGTTCAACTACGAACTAGGCTCCAGTTCGACTTATCGAAGTTCCAGTTCTCTAGACTACGGACTTCGGACTAAGCAAAGGCCAACCACAAGCAAATCAAGGCTTCAAACCGAACTACAACATCTGAAGGATAGTCCTTCGGGTAGCACCTTCAGCCCCGGTTGAAGTCTGAACTACTCATCGACTTTCGAAGACACGAACTTCGGTCCCCACCATAGACATGATCTCTAGCCTTGGGAAAATACCAAGCCTTTGGCCCATGCAAGGGGAAACCCGAAGCTTGAACCATAATCGGATCCAAAAAGGAAACTGTAACCAACGGTTACAATAGACACTCATCATGCCATGATCATGGCGCGCAATTCCTACATTCACGCCTCCGATCTGGCCAGAACTGCTCATTGACAACCCACGATCTCCAATCATGGGTGAGATTGGCTCCCTATGATCTCCGGGAAAAGAGCGGGCCACAGACCAGAGGCCATCTTTTAAATATGGATAAGAAGGATGGCTCGAGAGGTACGCATGAATAATCTCGCATACATACACTTTCAATCTCCAAGAACTCTTTTTCTTTTCCACTCTCGACATCTTCCCTGTTCTGTGGTTAGAATCCGCCACTGACTTAGGCATCGGAGTGTCCTCCACCGGAACAACTCCAGCAAGAGACCTGTTTTGCATGTGAACCAGGAATGGTCCTACGATGCAGCGGCTCCGACCGGCCGATCCAGGGACTCCACACCAATAGATCTCATCTTAGCTTGTACAATGCTAGGTGCTGCTCACTTTGATCTCCTTGCTATAGCCCTTTAGGGTGCCATAGGATCAAGAATCAAGGGGGATTTCGAAGGTTTGTGTGGTCCCTAGGGTTAGAGTGGAAAGTGGTCCCTAATGCTCAGGTTCAACAATAAATGGTAGAGTAAAAATGAAATTTTAGGGCTTGCGGCTCTTATGTAACCCCGCCATCTAAGTTGACAAGCCCAAACAGCCTTCCTGCTCAAGTCAGCTTAAGCAAAACTAGGGAAAATGGATCTAAATTTCAAGGACATGATGTTTAATCCTAGAAAAACACTAAGAAAGGTGTGTATCTAGCTTAGATAGGTGTTAGAGATCTTCTAGATAAATTTTTCTTAATTTTTGAAGAAATTAGGTCAAAAATCTAAAACGGATCACAAAGGCCTAATTCTCCTCTAATCATTCGAAATCTATCCTTACTAAGTAGTTTAGTAAAGATGTCAGCCAATTATTTTTCAGTACAAATGAATTCAAGTTCAATATCACCATTTTGAACATGATCTCTAATGAAATGATGTCTGATTTTAATATGTTTTGTTCTTGAATGCTGAATAAGATTTTTTGTTAAGTTAATAGTACTTGTGTTATCACTTTTGATTGGGATTTTAGATTGAATAACATTATAATCTTCTAGTTATTGCTTAATCCATAACACTTTAGCACAACAACTCACTGCAGCCATATACACTACCTCAGTAGTAGATAGTGCCATGGAGTTTTGTTTCTTACTATGCCATGAGATTAAGTTCAACCGTAGAAATTGACATGTGCCAGTAGTGCTCTTTCTATCAATTCTACAACCACCATAATCAGCATTAGAATAACCAATTAAATTTAAATATGAAGGTTTAGAATACAATAATCCAAAGTTAGACATTCCTTTAAGATATCTATGATTCTTTTAACAGCAAGTATATGTGATTATTTAGGATTAGATTAAAACCTTACACATATACAAATACTAAATAGTATATCAGGTCTACTTGTAGTTAAATAAAGTAAAGATCCGATCATACCTCGATATAGTTTTTGATCAACCTTGTTACCTTCCTCATCTTTGTAAAGTTTGCAGGTTGGGCTCATGGGTGTGCCAATTTCTTTTACAGATTCCATCACAAACTTCTTCAATAGTTCTTTCATGTACTTTGTTTGGTTGATGTATATCCCCTCCTTTGTTTGTTTGATTTGTAGTCCAAGGAAGAAAGTGAGTTCACCATCATGTACTTTGTTTCATTAGTTGCACCAAAGATTATATTATTAATATATCTGTACAACTAATAACTCATCTTTTCTTTTGATAAACAAAGTTGTCTCTACTTACTTCTTTTGAAATTATTTTCTAAAAGAAATTTGCTAAATCTCTCATACCATTCTTTAGGTGCTTGTTTCAAACCATATAAAGCTTTGTTTAGTTTGTAAACATGATTTAGAAAAGAGTGATTTTCAAAACCCGGAGGTTGTTCTACAAAAACTTCTTCTTCAATATAGCCATTCAAGAAAGCACTTTTTACATCCATTTGAAAATGTTTAAGTTCCATGTGACATGTGGTGGGGACATGCAAGATGAGAATGCAACTATGCAACCCTAAAGGAGATTAGCAAAGATTAACTTAGCAATTTCTTATTTGCATATGATTAGTTCAGCATATAGTATCAAAGGAGGTCTAATGAAGAGAACTCGAACGATCAAACGTAAACCTAATTAATAAGACTATCAAAATAACAAAGAAATAGGAATAAGATTCGAACCACACAAGTTAAGCTTGGCAAATTTAATATTTCAGACCTAATCGATACTAGAACATACCTAGCATTAATCTTTCAAGTAGATCAAGATCACTCATGAAGAGACCTCCCAAATGACAAGACCATACTACAAATTGAGGGCTCTTCTTGTTTTCTGGATTATGGCAAGTAATTCCTTCCTCTTGAATTCGGAATCCCGAAGAACCCTACAACAAAGAAACCTCGAGATTAGGAACTTGGTAAAATACGTTAGTTATGAAATGGAGAAACTAAAGAAGAGTCGAGGAAGCATTGTTGAAGAATAATCTTGGCGCCATGGTAGATCACTTGAAATGGATTAGGCCGGCCTCCTTGTGATGGTCTTCTTGATCAACCTTGAATATTGAAGAGCTAGCTTGAGATTGGAGAAGAAGGAGAGTGTCTTAGGCATTGGAGATGGAGGAGAAGAAAGTAGGGTTGGCGTGGGATAGGGAGAGGAATTTAGAATTACCACTTAGGCACATAGAACTCACATAGAAGAAAATTTTTATTTTTTCTTTTCCATCCTTTCTTTACAAGAAGACTAAGAGTCTTTTATAGACTATTAAGCCATTTTGAATTCAAACTATACCAAATATCATGGAGAAAAATTTGTGGAGAAAAATATGGGGCGTCCCATGAGTAGTGGAGGAAGTTGTGGAGGAGGTTGTAGCCAATTCAAATTCAAATTCCCCTTTTCTTCTATTGGGCGGCAACCTTGGATGGTGAGGTGGCATGTGTGATGTGGCAGCAACCTTGGATGGTGAGGTGGTATGTGTGATGTGGTAGCAACCTTGGATGATGAGGTGGCATGTGTCATGTGGCATGTGGTCCCCACTTGAGGTGGCTTTGGTCTTGCTTTGGAGTATAAGTCTTGAGTCTTCTTTAGTCTTCAAATGTGGTTTGGTTTGATTCTTCATGGATTGGACTTGACTCATTTGGACCCAACTCTCAAATACAAGATTAATCAGGCTGGACTAGTCCCAACATAAAATTGAAATGGACTCGAATTACATAATTATTTGGACTCAAATTAAAGAAAGAAAAAATTACAGGACTTTCTTTTACTCATCCAACCATAAGGACTCGGATTTGACTTGAATTGGTTGAAGTCTCTTCCTGATTCTGGTGCCCACACCAATTCTCCCGGGGTGGGAGGAACTCGACCCTATTGAGTGAGGGTTGGCTTGATAAGTTTCTAATGCATCCGGGTCGATTTGTTGTAGGTCCTCTCGGGAAATCCAGGAGTCTTCAGATTCAGGACATCCTTGCCATCTAACCAGATAACGTTGGTAGCCTTTATTTCTAGTAGTAATGATCTAGTCATCCAAGATCCTTTCAATTCTCTCCTTTCTCTCAGGAACACTTGGTGGTGGACACTCATTGGTGTTTCACTCTTAAAAGAAACATTAGGACCAAAAAGCTCACTAGGTATCAATGCAGGTTCTTTGTATTCTTTTAAGTCTGAAACGTTAAATATTGAACTAATGCCATAACTTGGTGGTAATTCTAATACATAAGCATTTGGTCCAATTTTCTTTATTATTTTGAAAGGTCCGGCTCCCCGGGCATGGAGTTTCTTCATAGTTCTCAGCGGAAACCTTTCAGGTTTAAGTTTGATCATGACGGAGTCCCCTTCATTAAATTCTTTTAATCGTTTATGTGAATTAGTCATATGCTGATAGAGTTCATTGCTCGCTTGAATCTTTTGGCTAATCTCCTTATGCAATTCCCTAATATGCTGTGCATATGACTCGGCAGACTCGGACACCCGTGCATGTGTGGGTAAAGGAGCTAGGTCTAAAGGCTTCCTAGGTCTGTATCCATGGACCACTTCGAATGGACTTTTCCCAATAGACCTATTAACTGAGCTGTTATAGGCAAATTCAGCACGAGGAAGTAATAGGTCCCAGTTTCCTAGGTTGTCACCAACTAAGCATCTCAACAGATTTCCTAAGCTTTGGTTTACTACCTCAGTTTGGCCATTGGTTTGAGGATGATAGGCAATAGAGAATTTCAGCTTGGTACCGAGCATGTGCCAGAGGGTTTTCCAGAAATAGCTAGTAAATTTGACATCTCTATCGGACATAATGGTTTTGGGTAAACCATGAAGCCTAACGACCTGATCGAGAAAAAGCTTGGCCACCTTCGAAGCATCTAAAGTTTGAGAACAAGGAATGAAGTGAGCCATCTTGGAGAAACGATTGACAACCACAAAGACAGAATCATACTTCCTAGACATCTTAGGGAGGCCTACTACAAAATCCATGCTGATATCCTGCCATGGACAATCAGGGATGGTAAGGGTGTGTACAGACCGGTGTTCTGTCTTTGCTGTTTTACAACAGCACAGATACGGCACTGAGCTACAATCTGGGCCACATTTCTTTTGAGACCAGGCCAAAAGAATTGGTCTTCTATTGCTAAGATGGTCTTATTCCTACCAAAATGTCCTGCTAAGCCCCCAGCATGAACTTCCTAGATCAGAAATTCCCTAACAGAGGTCTTGGGAATACACAACTGATTTCCTCTGAAAAGGTATCCATCTAAAATGGTATAATCACTATGCTCACTAGATGGTCCTTGTTGAAGGGATTGATAGATGTCACCAAAATCAGGGCATGTGGGATATTCCTCTTTTAATCTTTCAAACCCTACTACCTCAGTGCTCACAGAATTCAACAACATTGAACGACGACTCAATGCATCAGCAACCCTATTTTCAGTTCCGGCACGATGTTTCAGTATGAATGTATAAGCTTGTATGAACTCTACCCATTTCCGTGCCTAGGGTTCAATTTCTTCTGAGAACTAAGGAACCTAAGAGCTTCATGGTCAGAAAATAGGACAAACTCTTGTGGTAGAAGATAATGCCTCCAATAACGTAATGCCTGAAGTACCGCATATAGCTCCCTATCATAGGTGGAATACATTAGTCTCGCTTCATTTAACTTCTCACTGAAATATGCTATTGGATGATTCTCTTGACTCAAGACACCTCCAATTCCTACCCCAGAAGCATCACAAGCAACCTCGAACACTTTTGTAAAATCGAGTAACCTCAAGACGGGTGCGTGTGTCATTTTTTCCTTAATTGTTAGGAAGGCTTTGTCTGCTGCTTTAGTCCATTCAAAAGTTCCCTTCCTAATACAATCAGTGATTGGAGCCACTATCGTACTGAACCCTCTAATGAATCTCCTATAGAAGGTGGCTAAACCGTGGAAACTACGGACATCATGGATACTCTTGGGTACAGGCCACTCTACTATTGACTTAATTTTCGCAGGGTCAGCGGACACTCCTTCAGATGTTACTACGAATTCTAGAAAGATAACTCTATGTGTTAAGAAATCACACTTCTTGATATTGGCATAGAGGCTATCCTTTCTAAGGACTTGGCAAACTTGCCTTAGGTGGGTTAAATGGTCTGCCTTAGTCTTGCTATAGATAAGAATGTCATCAAAGTAGACCACCACAAATTTTCCAATGAAAGTTTTCAACACCTGATTCATAATTCTCATAAAGGTGCTGGGTGCATTGGACAGACCGAATGGCATGACTAACCACTCATATAATCCATCTTTAGTCTTAAAAGCGGTCTTCCATTCATCTCCAGGTCTAACCCTAACCTGGTGATAGCCACTCTTTAAGTCTATCTTGGAGAAAATTGTTGATCCGGCTATCATATCTAACATATCGTCCAGTCTTGGGATTGGAAACCTATATTTGATAGTAATCTTGTTGATGGCACGGCTGTCTACACACATCCTCCAGGTACCATCTTTTATAGGGGTTAACAAGGCAGGGACTGCACAAGGGCTTAAACTTTCTCTAACAAACCCCTTTCTAAGAAGTTCACTAACTTGCCTTTGTAACTGTTGATGTTCAGTTGGATTCATCCTATAATGAGGCAAATTAGGTAAAGTCGTGCCAGGAACTAAATCTATGGCATGCTGTATGTCCCTTAAAGGTGGAAGATTGTCGGGAAGATCCTCGGGAAACACGTCTTCAAAGTCTTTCAATAATTGGACCACCTCTTGAGGGTGTTCTACAGGGGTGTGTCCATAGTTTCCTTAGTAGCTACCATCCAAATAGGTGCTCCCTCATTAATATCTTTTTCTAATTCTCTTGCACCTATCAAATTTAATCCAGTCCTTTTTTCTTTCAGGCTGCTAACTCCTCTTTTGGTGTTGTCCTTAGGCTGGGTTGAATGAATGACAATTTTCTTGCCATTGAAATTGAAAGCACAGGAATTTGATCGACCAAAAATTGTCACATCATGGTCAAACAGCCATGGCCTACCTAGGATGATGCTACATACTCTCATAGGGAGTACATCACACTAGATTCGTTCCTGATAGGACTGAAGTTGGATTCGGACTTGACATCTCTGCTTGATTGGGATAGAAGTGGAATCGATCCAGGATACATTATATGGATTGGGATGTGATTCAGTGGGTAATCCTAGACTATTGGCTGCACTAGTGGAAATGGCATTGACACAGCTTCCATTATCGATCACTATCTTACAGACCTTTCTCCTATTTTGACAAATATGTGTAGGATGCTAGTCCTACACCAGTCTTCCTGCTCCTTGGTCTGTGTCATGATACATCTCACAACTCCTAAGACATCTGATGAGTCTACATTTTCTTCATCTCCTTCATACTCATCAGCCAAGCAATCCCCTACTTCATAAACCTCCTCTTCATCATTCTCCAGGGGTTCTGATTCACCTTCTTCTGCCTCCCCTATATGTAAAGCTCTAGAGGGACATTGGCTCATGAAATGACCTGGTTTACGACACTTATAGCAAACTCGCTCCCTCTCACCTCGAACTTCAGGCTCTTTCCTTTGTCTTCTCTAGGAATGGGGGAATCGCAGGGTTGGTCCTAGGGGTTGGATTCGAGCTGGATCTTGGTCTATTGGTTGTACCAGGGACTGAACTAGGTCGACTAACAGGAGGATTAAACCTAATGGGCTCAGGTCGCCTAAATGTAGCTCTCCTTTGAAACCTCTCATAGTCCATGGCAACTTGGTATGCCTGATCTAAATCATGGACTTCTCTCAAAAACAGTTTCCCTTTTATATCTTCATTCAATCCTGATCTAAACCTCGACAATGTGGCTGCCTCAGACTCGACTACGTTGCATCGCATTACAAACTCATCAATTTAGCAACGTACTCAGAAACGGTCTTATTTTCTTGTGTCAATCGTTGCCACTGATCTAACAACCTTTGTTGATAAGACATAGGCAAATATTTCTCTCTAAGCTTTCTCTTCATATCTCTCCAGGTCACTATAGGTAAGTCTCCCCTCTGCCTAGCTATGCGTTCGACATTTCCCCAATACAACCTAGCCTGACGGACTAGTCTGATTTTGGCAAACTTGAATCTTCTCTCTTCAGACATATCATACCAGTCAAAATATTGGTCCATGTCAGCCTCCCAGTCTATGTACACCTTAGGATCTAGGCTTCCCTCAAAGGTTGGTGCATCTAGACGTATATTCCTTAAGGCCCGATCATCCTGATCAAAAGTATCATGGCGAGGTCTTCTAGGATTTGGCTCCGGAGTGTGATCAGTATAATCCTGATGTGGCCTTCTATAAATTGGATCAGGTGTATGTTCCTGTCGTTGGGCTCTAGGGCGAACTGAAGGTAATCTGGGTGAAGGTGGTTCAGTTGGGGTCAACCTAGATTCCTCTAGGGTTCCTATCCTTTCCTCGAACTGGTCAAACCTAGCATCCAAACGGTCCATCTTCTCGATCATAGATCTCATAAGGCTTTCCACACTAGTATCCATGGATGAACTAGGTTGGGCTTGTGAAGGGTGGTAAGGTGTGCCTGACCTAGTTGTCACGCAAACAATTAGACTCAGACCCGAACTACGAGTTTTCTAAACTGGTTAGTCCAAATAAACTGAGTTGACTAGATACAATCAAATCAACAGCTACTCTCTTCCACTGGCCAGTCAGGAGGTGGGTCTGTGGGAGGTTCCCCCAGCTTTCACTGGGTCCTAATTAAAAACCACAAGAACCGCTTAGGCCTGAGCCACTTAACCTCTATCCTTGACACCAGCTTTTAATAATAGATGAAGAAATGGGTTGCACAAGCTTTCCCAATTGAATTGAACTGGACCTAGAGTTCCAAGCTAGTTGCCTAATCAAGGTGGCAAGCTAGATTGTAGTAACTCTATACTTGGCCAGGTTTTAGAACAAGGGGAGTGTGAGATCCTGTCTCTGGCCTACCTAGGCCCGGTGGAATTGGCCCGATAGACGGATCAGCACCCAAGCCCTTAGTCCCAATTCTAGACACCAAGTAATAGGGCACACACAAGACTAGTTGACACAATGAGTTGACAATAACCCGGGCTCGACCAAATTGATGTCCCTAACCCACTAGGGCAATTAATGTCTAATCAATTTTAGTTAGGGATTGGATTGATATGCAATTTGGTGATTTTTGGGCTAGGGACAGGTGATGAAATCCTGATCCTATGTCAATTTCATGCCCTTAATTTGATTTGTCATGAGATGCATGCAAATTTCAAATTTCAGGTGCTGAAGTAGTGTGTTGCAGTTTAAAAGTGGTGTTGATAAGTGTAGAAAAAATGTCAGAAAAATCTAAAAAAATCACAGAAAACTCCTAACTTCAAGGTGACATACCCAATGAAACGAAAATTTAAAATAAAATCTGTACTATTCTAGGAAGATTCTGAAATGAAGATAATGAAAAGGAACAGAACAGAACAGAAACCCTAATAACACTGATGGACTGCAGGACTTTTCATTTTTTTTGTAGATTTTTCTCAGATTGAGATTTTAAACGATGATAAGTAACTTAAAATGGAATAGGAAAAAAAATATTCCAACAAGGAATGTGATACTTGCCTTTGGAGTTGCAAGCGGATTACAGTCAGCCTACAGAAAATACAGCAAGCAGAAAAACAGAACGTGCCCAATGCAAAATTCACAAATGAAATCTAAGAAGTCCTTTGGCTTTCTTTTCACGGGTCAATCACAATGGCACCCCGACACGCCTTAGGAGATCCCCGTGGAATGGGAAGAGAGGGTGTTTAAACCCTACTTTTCCTAAGACCGGACGGCCTGGTAACGCCCCCGATCCATGTACTTCAAGGACTTAATGCTATGCAATCAGGAACTTATTCTACCATGCTCTGATACCAAGAATGGTGGGGACATGCAAGATGAGAATGCAACTATGCAACCCTAAAGGAGATTAGCAAAGATTAACTTAGCAATTTCTTATTTGCATATGATTAGTTTAGCATATAGTATCAAAGGAGGTCTAATGAAGAGAACTCGAACGATCAAACGTAAACCTAATTAATAAGACTATCAAAATAACAAAGAAATAGGAATAAGATTCGAACCACACAAGTCAAGCTTGGCAAATTTAATATTTCAGACCTAATCGATACTAGAACATACCTAGCATTAATCTTTCAAGTAGATCAAGATCACTCATGAAGAGACCTCCCAAATGACAAGACCATACTACAAATTGAGGGCCCTTCTTGTTTTCTGGATTATGGCAAGTAATTCCTTCCTCTTGAATTCAGAATCCCGGAGAACCCTACAACAAAGAAACCTCGAGATTAGGAACTTGGTAAAATATGTTAGTCATGAAATGGAGAAACTAAAGAAGAGTCGAGGAAGCATTGTTGAAGAATAATCTTGGCGCCATGGTAGATCACTTGAAATGGATTAGGCCGGCCTCCTTGTGATGGTCTTCTTGATCAACCTTGAATATTGAAGAGCTAGCTTGAGATTGGAGAAGAAGGAGAGTGTCTTAGGTGTTGGAGATGGAGGAGGAGAAAGTAGGGTGGGCGTGGGATAGGGAGAGGAATTTAGAACTACCACTTAGGCACATAGAACTCACATAGAAGAAAATTTTTATTTTTCTTTTTCCATCCTTTCTTTACAAGAAGACTAAGAGTCTTTATAGACTATTAAGCCATTTTGAATTCAAACTACACCAAATATCATGGAGAAAAATATGGGGCGTCCCATGAGTAGTGGAGGAAGTTGTGGAGGAGGTTGTAGCCAATTCAAATTCAAATTCCCCTTTTCTTCTCTTGGGCGGCAACCTTGGATGGTGAGGTGGCATGTGTGATGTGGCAGCAACCTTGGATGGTGAGGTGGTATGTGTGATGTGGCAGCAACCTTGGATGATGAGGTGGCATGTGTCATGTGGCATGTGTCCCCACTTGAGGTGGCTTTGGTCTTGCTTTGGAGTATAAGTCTTGAGTCTTCTTTAGTCTTCAAATGTGGTTTGGTTTGATTCTTCATGGATTGGACTTGACTCATTTGGACCTAACTCTCAAATACAAGATTAATCAGGCTGGACTAGTCCCAACATAAAATTGAAATGGACTCGAATTACATAATTATTTGGACTCAAAATTAAAGAAAGAAAAAAATTACAGGACTTTCTTTTACTCATCCAACCATAAGGACTCGGATTTTACTTGAATTGGTTGGAGTCTCTTCCTGATTCTGGTGCCCACACCAACATGCAAATGCAAGTAAGAGTCTTATGGCTTCTAGTTTTGCTACAGGTGCATAAGTTTCATCAAAATCTATTTCTTCCTCTTGGTTATATCCTTTAGCAACTAATCTGGCTTTGTTTCTAACTACATTGCCTTTGTCATCTAATTTATTTTTGAAACCCATTTAGAACCTATAACAGGATGTTCCTTAGGTCTAGCTACTAGGGTCCATACTGAAGGGAAAACGAGTGCAACAGATGCCTATCCTATGCATGCTACACTAGAGTGTAGGTATTGCATAATTAAAATTTTTAACATGCAAACGGAAAAACCTACTCATGCACAGGATCTAACATAAACATGATGCATGCAACTTATACAAAAGCATGTATAGGCAAGTGCAATTATTATAAACAATATGATAACTTCTAGATCTAAGCATGTATGATAATAAAAAGTAATGACATACCTTATAGAGCTTCCTTTAATAGCAAATCAACGTAGCCTGTTGAACTCCTTCAGCAGCAAATCAGATCTGGAAGAGATTGATCCAATCTCTGAAGGTGTCCAAATGTCCACCCTCTAGAATATCCATGCATGGGTTCTCGTTGATCCAACTCCCGGATGGATGCTAGTCCTCCAGGAATCAAAGAACGATCATGGATAGGTGGAGCAGGGAAAACCAAAAGGATCTTCATGCATAGTCTTCTCCAAGACCGCTTAAACTCCACCAAAAGCACACAATAGAACACTTAAAAACCAGGGAAGGAATTCACAAAACCTCTACAAATTTCTACTCTAAGAAATTTGTCCCAAAGACTCTCTACTCCTCTCTTATTCATGTGCTCTGTTCTTCCCCTCTCATCCCCTGTTTCTTCTCCTCTCTCCCACAAGCCCTGTTCCTCTTTCTCTCACCGCAAGCCCTGTTCCACGCTCTCTCCTAATGGCAACCCCTATTACTTCATCTCTTAACACATGACCTTCAACCAAGATACATAAGAGGTGGAGAACACCCATCAAGGCATCAAACGAGAGAAATGGAAGACGTGCGGGGAAGAAGACCATGAAAACAGGGAAATCACCATGAGATGATAAGATAAAACCAAACCACCGTTTGAAATACATTTGATCAGTTTTTGATAGGTTTTAAAACTCTTTTGAATCGGTGAAAGAAACTGGGAACTGCAGGCTGTATCACCATGAAAACCGAGAGCGAGAGATAGGAAAGACGTACGGGAGAAAACAACGAGAGAGTTCTTCTAGTTCATGGTGCAAAGGATCAATCCAAAAAGCCAAGATTCATCCGATCGACTTCATGCGGTGCAAATCCCATACACACGGTAAAAAAAAATAGTGAGCAAAACTGTGAGAACAGGGAGCCATCAAACCGGTGTTTTAAAGTCTGGGAGAAAAACACGGTGAAAATAAACCAAGTTTAAAAATCGGTTCATTAAACCCAAAAACTAGTTAACAAAAATCCTGGTATGACCAAACTTGATCAGTAAGAAAATGGGTCCAGTCCTGGTCAATCAAGAACAATTTCTGGTTGACCCAAACCAATCCTGGTCGATCCAAATCAGACCAGGCGGACCAGAAAAAATTCAATGTGTGCTCAATTAGACCGTTTGACCTTAATATCGAAAGCATTCTCAATCGTTGATCGGCTCCCGGATCAGAAAGAAATCCTCTATGGCATGTGACCTCATAGGTGAAAACCCAAATGGTAGCATTGGAACACTTCCAATACCCGTACAAGAAACCATCTAGCAATGGGTCCTGATGTCCGGATGGGCCAAAGATGCGAGAGCAATCTATCGAACCTCTAGTATATGGTTACCGTATAATTCATCCCTTTGACCTCCAATGCTCAAAATGACCTAGGGTTAGACTGCCAACCCTAACTGAGTCAATCCATAATATGTCTCAACCTCACAAGTCCAGTGACTCCTCACTAGGACTACCCCGACCGAGGATTTGCAAAATTGAGACACTGCGAGACATTCAATCCAAACAATTTGGATAGGTTAATTCCATCATGGTCCACCACTGCTCCACAAGTACTTGCCTGTACCTAGAAACCATCCATCACTGGATTAGAAATCCGGGTAGTCCAGCATCAAAGCACAGGGAGTTGTTTGCAAGATACCATGGTGACCTCAGGTCGGAGGGACACATATATCCATATCCAATCGCGAGCAATCCTTTGGTAGAAAAGAGCTCCACAGAGTCACGTTCAATGAGATGTCACACACCCACTTGCAGATCACATCAGTGTCACCACACTCCTTTGGTCAAGAGGACAACCAAATGATGCGAACCACAATAACCTACACTTGATACATTGCCATCTTGTATAATGTATCCTTTGGTTGTGAACCTTTTTAAATGACCACTCGATATATCCTTTCTATATCAAAGTCAGTGCAGTTCTAAGGACTTCATCACATAAATAGAGTTCATTATAGGGAAATGAATAATATGATGAGCTACCAAAATAAAATTTTATTAATTCATATATAAATTACAATACTGAGCATAACCGCCTACAACCTAAGTGATTGGCTTTGGGACATAATTCCCAATAACTCCCACATGTACTAATGCCAATCAGAACAGTATCTAATACCCATTTCCCTTTTACAAGAGTCAAACTCTTTGATTCCGAGGGCTTTAGTGAATGGGTCAGCCAGATTCTCCTTTTTATCGATCTTTATAAGATTGATGTCGCCTCATTCCACGATCTCTAGTATGAGGTGATATCATCGTAGATTGTGCTCGATGTGGTGATGAGACTTTGGCTCCTTAGCTTGAGCAATGGCTCCTATGCTGTCACAATACACTGGAACAGGACCATCTAGGGAAGGTGCCACCCCTAGCTCTCCAAGAAACTTCCACAACCACACGGCTTCCTTTGTTGCATCTGATGCTGCAATGTACTCTGCTTCGCATACCGAGTCTACAACTATTGCCTACTTGGAACTCTTCCAGTAGATTGCTCCTTCATTCAGGGTAAACACAAACCCTGACACACTCTTGCTATCATCTCTGTCTGACTCGAAATTGGAGTCAGTATACCCCACAAGTTTCAAGTCAGGCTCTCCATAAATCAGCCATTGGTCCTTAGTATTTCTCAAATACTTCAGGATGGTTTTAACCACCTTCCAATGTGCCTCACCTAGGTCAGACTGGTATCTGCTCACCACTCCTAGTGAGTGCCACATCTGGTCTAGTACATGTTATAGCATACATGATAGAGCCCACTATAGAAGCATAAGGAACTCTAGTCATGCGCTCTCTTTCCTCAAGAGTTGTCTCATAATCCTTCTTGGAAAGAGTAATTCCAGAACCTATCGGAAGATAGCCTTTCTTGGAATTCTCCATGCTGAACCGTTTCAGCATAATATTAGTGTACGTAGACTAGGACAATCCTAGAAGCCTCTTAGATCTATCTCTATAGATCTTCATGCTCAGAATAGAAGAAGCTTCACCCAAGTCCTTCATGGAAAACTAAGATGACAACCAGACCTTTATTCCTTGCAATGCTACGATGTCATTCCTGATTAAGAGAATGTCATCAATATATAGTACCAGGAATACAATCATAGAACCATTAACCCACTTATAGATGCAGAGTTCTTCTCCATTCCTAACAAAGCCATACGATTTGATATACCTATCAAATCGCATGTTCCAACTTTGAGATGCTTGCTTGAGTCGATAAATAGACCTCTGCAATTTGCACACTTTTGACTCGTCTGTGGATGTGAAACCTTCAGGTTGTATCATATACACCTCCTCATCTAGCTCCCCATTTAGGAAAGCGGTTTGGATATTTATCTGCCAGATCTCATAGTCAAAATGTGCTGCCAAAGTAAGCATAATCAGAATAGACTTGAGCATTGCCACAGGAGAGAACATCTCGTCATAATCGATGCCATATCGTGACGATACCCCTTGGCTACTAGACGGGACTTTATAGGTCTCCACCTTTCCATCTGCACCCCTTTTTCTCTTAAAAATCCACTTGCACCCGATTGGTTTTATCCCTTCAGGTGGATTAACCAATGTCCATACATTGTTGATCTCCATGGACTCCTTGGATCGCATGGCTCCAAGCCATGCCTTAGAGTCAGATCTCTGAGGTGCATCCATATAGGTGATCAGATCCTTATCATTCTCATCGAGCTTAGTGGGATCACCATCTCGGAACAAGAAACCGTAGTATCTGTCTGGCTGATGCAGTACTCTATCGGATCTCCTATTAATGGGTTCCGGGTGTGATCCAATCATAACTGGTTCTATGATATCCTTAGAGTGTGTAGGTCCTTCTACTGGTTGAACTTCATCAAGTTCAATCTTAAAGGCTACAGTTCCTTCTCCAAGGAACTCCTTTTCTAAAAAGATAGCCCTAAAAGCAACGAACACTTTTCTGTTCATCCTCCAAGTTGAAGAAATACCCTTTTGTTTCCTTAGGATACCCAATAAACAGGCACCGATCAGACCTAGGACCAAGTTTATTTGAGTCTAAATTCTTTTCATAAGCCGGACAACCCCAGACCCGAAGGTATGAAATTGAGGGCTTACGCCTAGCCCATAACTCATATGGAGTGGGGACAATAAACTTTCTTGGAACATAATTCAGCAAGTAACAAGCTGTCTCAAGTGCATATCCCTAGAAGGACAGCAACAGAGTTGCAAAGCCCATCATGGATCGAACCATGTCCAACAGGGTTCGATTCCTCCTTTCGGACACACCATTCAATTGGGGTGTTCCTGGAGGAGTCCATTGAGAGAGAATCCTATTCTCCTCAAGATATGTCATGAACTCACTAGATAGGTATTCATCACCTCGATCAGATCGAAGGGTTTAAATACTCTTTCCTGTTTGTTCTTTACTTTATTACGATATCGTTTGAATATTTCAAACGACTCAAATTTATGTCTCATCAAGAAGATATAACCATACCTGAAAAGGTCATCTATAAATGTAATGAAATATCTATATCCACCCCTGGCATTAACTGTCATGGGTCCGCATACATCAGTATGTATGAGACTCAGAAGTTCTGTAGCTCGTTCACCTTTTTCAGTAAAAGGTGACTTGGTCATTTTACCAAGCAAATAGGATTCACAAGTGGGCAGTGAGTCAGAATCGCTGACCTCGAGGAGGCCTTCTCCTCGCAACTTGTTTATCCTATTCTGGTTAACATGACCTAGCCTACAGTACCATAGATATAGATCACTAACATTTTCTATCCTTGGGCATTTGCTAGACATATACATTACATTAACAGGCCGTGAAAAAACATAAATGCCATTATTTAACTTAGCTTTCATTATCATAGAGTTATTCATAATAACTTGGCAAAAATCTCTTTTATTGAAAGTTCATAACCACAATTGGCTAATAGGCTTACAGAGATAATGCTCATAATAAAACTAGGACAATAATGACAGTCGACTAATTCGACAGTACTAGACTCAAAAACATGACTCAAAACTCCACCCGCCAGCACTGGAACATGATTTCCATTTTCGATGCTCAAGAACTGCTCCTATCCTCGAATCTCTTGCTAACTTGTAGTCCCTGCAACGAATTGCAAACATGAATAGGACTACCAGTATCCAATACCCAGTTAGCAGTATCACAAATAGAGAAATTACAAGGTTTTATCATATAAATACCTTGTCCAGCACCCTTCTACTTTCCCTTCCTTGGCCTGTTCGGGTCTAAGGATGCCTAATAAAGAGGACAATTCCTCTTTCAGTGTCCCTGCTTCTTAAAATAGAAGCACTCTGCACCAGTTTTATCAGCTTTCACTTTCTTGGTCTGACATGGGCCAGGAGCACTCTGCACCTTCTTTCCCTTACCTTTCTTCTTCCCTTTCTTAAAGGGACGACGAGCTCTAAGTCCTCCCACTAAATTCACCACCCCCTTATTTAGTTGGTGGTCCTTCTTGTATGTCTGCAGCAACCCCATCAAACTGTGGTAATTGATTGCACGCTTATTCATTATATAATGATCGAGAAAGTCAAGATAGGAGGATGGTAGAGAATTCAGGATCGCATCCTTGCCGAGTTGCTCGTGCAAGGGACATCCGAGCTTGCCCAATCATTCGATCATCTCAATCATGTACAATACATGATCAGTGACCAAACCGCCATACCATATTTTGGCATTATAGATGGCACAAGACACTTTGTACCGCTCCACATCATCTGGTGTGTCGAAAGATTCCTTCAACTTTTGAAGAATCTTGTCTGGCTGGGCCTCCTCGAATTTGCGACTGAACTCATCATTCATCGCTGCCAACATTATGCATCGGACAGCAGTCTGATCAAAAATCCAGTTCAAATAAGTATCTCTGACCGAATTCTGAGCATTGGCAGGAGGGATTTCGGGTGCAGGATCCATTATCACATAAAGGATCTGCTCATGCTCCAGGACTATCCTCAATTTTCAATACCAGCTATCAAAATTAGGACCCTTTAACTTCTCGCTATCAAGAAGTGATCAGAGCAAAAGGTTTGAAAACATCTGAAAGGAAAATTAAGACCTAATTAGTATATGAATTATTCAATTAAACCAAAAGACTTGGACTTTAGTCTAAAGGTCCCTCCCACTAATTTTTCATATTGGGATCCTTTAACTCCAATCCATGAAATCATCATTTCATAGTGGGTACTGAAATCCAATAGACCATGTATGAGCCCGACTTTGGCTAGCTCACCCATACGCACCTAAAGGTAGGTTCTCGAACCAATTGTTTCCCTAAGCAACTTCTAATAATAAATATTGCCCTAGAGAACCCCCAATCAGCCATGGGGCCTCCTATTACGAGTCTCTGGTTTGGTCCAACCATCAATATGACAAGTTCGATGCTTCTAGCTAACGAACGACCAAGCCCGACTTTGGCCGGCCCACTTGATCACCGTTAAGAAGGTTGCACTAACCATCATCTATGGGAGAGTAATCCCAGTAACCGGACGCACACCCGTTCTTTGGAACTACCGATGTACACCAAGCTAAAGGACTCATTACTAACCCACTTAATGGGAGGCTAAGACACCATCAACTCATTACCTTAGTCTTTTTCAGGTCCTAATAATTTTAAAGGATTTTAATTAAATTGTGACAGAAGAATAGAGAGAAGATCATGGATCAACCTCCCACTGAACATATCAATTCTTAGGATGGTTGAATTAAATTCAACAAGTTGGTCTATGGGCACCTAAAGATCAGACAGGCTGATCAACTCGGGTGACATGGGTTAACTCGAATCAATATACTCTTCTAATAAATTCTGGTTGACAGGATTGGCCAGGTAGGTGAGATCATGGGTGAGTATCCACCATTAACCATCTTTCCTAGACACCAACCAAGTTGGCCAGGAAAGAGGTAGCCTCATATAGCCATGATAAAAACTGCCAAACCTGCCTAGACACCAATCAATTTACCAGACTTGATTAGACCAGCCTAAGAACTCGGGCTTACCACAAAGCCATAAATTAGATCCATTTTAGAAGAATGGACTAACCCATCTAACTATTAGATAGATACTAAAGAGAAGGTCCATAATCAACATTTGATTAGTTCTCTTAAGTCCAATTCAACTAACCTTAGGTCTAACCCAATTAACGGACCCAATCAGACAGCTAACCCAATTAACCCGGATGGCTTATTCAAATGATATTAGGTTTCATAAACCATAATCTGGCTTGTCATTTAATTAATCTTTCAATTCATAATTATTAGATTATAAGCCAACTTTTAATTAAAACATTTTTAATTAAATTCATGTAAAACCCTTTTTAAATCTTTCATGCATCATATCTAGTCCTATCATATCAATTTATAATATTGCAAGCCTTAACAATAAAAGACATGCCAATATATAATCATGTAGCAGGATTAAAACATTTTTAATACCGTAGGTTTCCTTTAAGGATCCCTCTGATAAGGCCAATACAGATGAACCACCTCGCGCCATAAAAATTAGGGGTTTTAAACTTTGATTAATCTCTATGGACACATGGCCATGGTGAAGGTCTCAACTAGGTTCCTAAAAGTAATCCATAATCAGGATACAGATCCAAATACATGCAATCATGATATGCTACAAAGGAACCTGTGGCTTTGATACCACTAAAGGGAAAATCAGTGCAACGGACACCTACCCTAGGCATGCTACACTAGAGAGTAGGTATTGCATATGCAAACAGAAAAACCTACTCATGCACAGGATCTAACATAAACATGATGCATGTAACTAATTACACTGGCATGTATAGGCAAGTGCAATAATTATAAACAATATGATAATTACTAGATCTAAGCATTCATGATAATAAAAAGTAAATGACATACCTTATAGAGCTTCCTTTAACAGCAAATCAAGGCAGCCGGTTGAACTCCTTCAACAGCAAGTCAGATCTGGAGGAGATCGATCCAATCTCTCAAGGTGTCCAAATGTCCACCCTCTAGAGTATCCACGCGCGGGCTGTCACTGATCCAACTCCTGGATGGATGCTAGTCCTTCAGGAACCAAAGAACGATCTCAGATAGGTGAAGCAGGGAAAACCAAAAGGATCTTCACGCACAGTCTTCTCCAAGACCACTCAAAATCCACCGAAAGCACATAATAGAACACTTAAAAACCAGGGAAGGAATTCACAGAACCTCTACGAATTTCCGCTCTCAGAAACTCATCCCAAAGACTCTCTGCTCCTCTCTTATTCACGTGCTCTGTTCTTCCCCTCTCATCCCCTGTTTCTTCTTTTCTCTCCCCGTAAGCCCTATTCCTCTTTTTCTCTCATCGCAAGCCCTGTTCCATGCTCTCTTCTCATGACAAGCCCTATTACTTCATCTCTTAACACACGGCCTTCAACCAAGATACATAAGAGGTGGAGATCACCCATCAAGGCATCGACCTAGAGAAATGGAAGACGTGCAGGGAAGAAGGCCGTGAAAATAGGGAAATCATCATGAGAGATGATAAGATAAAACCAAACCACAGTTTGAAAAACACTTGATCAGTTTTTGATAGGTTTTAAAACTCTTTTGAATCGGTGAAAGAAACTGGGAACCACAGGCCGTATCACCATGAAAACCAAGAGTGAGAGATAGGAAAGACGTACGGGAGAAAACAATGAGAGAGGTCTTCCAGTTCATGGTGCAAAGGATCAATCAATACAACCAAGCTTCATCCGATCGACTTCATGCAGTGCAAATCCCATACACACGGTAAAAAAAAAATAGCGAGCAAAATCGTGAGAACAGGGAGCCATCAAACCGGTGTTTTAATGTCGGGAGAAAAACATGATGAAAACAAACCAAGTTTAAAAACTGGTTCATTAAACCCAAAAACTGGTTCAACAAAAACCCCGGTCTGACCAAACCCTATCAGGAAGAAAAATGGGTCCAGTCCTGGTCTACTAGGAACAATTCTTGGTTGACCCAAAGCAATCCTTGTCAATCCAAATCAGACCAGGTGGACCAGAAAAAATCCAATGTGTGCTCAATTAGACCGTTTGACCTTAATACCAAAATGATTTCCAATCATTGATCAGCTCCCGGATCAGAAAGAAATCCTCTATGTCATGTGACCTCATAGGTTCAAACCTAAATGGTAGTACTAGAACACTTCTAGTACCAGCACAAGATACCATCTAGCAATGGGTCTCGGCATCCGGATAGGCCGAAGATGCGAGAGCAATCTATCGAACATCTAGCATATGGTTTTCGTATAATTCATCCCTTTGACCTCCAATGCTCAAGATGACCTAGGGTTAGACTGCCAACCCTAATTGAGTCAATCCATAACATGTCTCAACCTCGCTAGTCCAGTAACTCCTCACTAGGACTATCCCAATCGAGGATTTGCTAAATTGAGATACTGCGAGACATTCAATCCAAACAATTTGGAGAGGTTAATTCCATCTTAGTCCACCACTACTCTACAAGTACTTGCCTGCACCCAGAAACTTTCTATCACCAGATTAGAAATCCAGGTAGTCCAGCACCAAAGCACAGGGAGTTGCTTACAAGCTACCATGGTGACCTCAGGTCGGAGGGACACATATACCCATATCCACTCACGAGCAATGCTTTGATAGAAAGTAGCTTCACGGAGTCACGTTCAATAAGATGTCACACATCCCACTTACAGATCACATCAGTGTCACCACACTCCTTTGGTCAAGAGGACAACCAAATGATATGAACCACAACAACCTACACTTGATACATTGACATCCTGTGCAATGTATCATTTGGTTGTGAACATTTTTAAAGGACCACTAGATATATCCTCTCTATATCGAAGTTAGTGCAGTCCTAAGGACTTCATCACATAAATAGAGTTCATTACAGGAAATGAATAATGTGATGAGTTGCCAAAATAAAATTTTATTAATTCATATATAAATTACAATACTGAGCACAACTGCCTACAGCCTAAGAGATTGGCTTTAGGACAATTTCCAATACATGCATTGTTCCTTTCAAATTGATTAAGTTCATTTTTCATAGCCATCATCCAATATGGATCATTTTTGGCTTCCTTTATGTAGTTAGGTTTAACTCAAAAAACAAATACTAAATAGTCAAAGGTATCTCTAAAGGATGGCCAAGTTCTTACTCTTTGTGAGGGATCACCAATAATTAATTCTTTAGGATGAGAATGTGCGTACCTCCAATCCATTGGAAGCTCATCATGTTCTATACTTACCTTTTCCTTTTGTTTCTCAACTTGCTTTTCTTTCAAGCTTAAGTCATTTACTCCATCATTCAAGGAACCTGCATCATTACCAATACACTCTTCTTTTCTTGAAGGTGTGAGGTTAGACTCATCGAAAATAACATGAATAGATTCTTCAACAATTAAAGTTCTTTTGTTAAATAATCTATATACTTTACAAGTAGTTGAATATACAAGAAATATGCCTTAATCAGATTTTGCATCAAATTTATCTAAGTTACCATTTCCATTATTCAAAATATAACATTTACATCGAGAAATATGAAAGTAATGAATATTTGGTTTTCTATCATTCGAAAGCTTATAGGGGGGTTTCTTCAAAATTGGTCTAATCAAAACATGGTTTAATATATAATATGCAGTGTTCACAGCTTCTACCCAAAAATACCTTGAAAGATTGCCTTCATACAACATGGTTCGGGCCATCTCTTCCAAAGTTCTATTTTTCATTTTCACAACACCATTTTGTTGTGGTGTTCTAGGGGCTGAAAAGTTATGATCAATGTCATGTTCTATGCAAAATTCTTCAAAAAATTGGTTTTCAAATTTTGTACCATGATTACTTCTAAATAAAATAATTGAAAGGTTTTTCTGATTTGAAACCTTTTTATGAAATTTTTGAAAAATTTTAAAAGCTTCATCTTTGTGTGCAAGAAACAAAACCCATGTGGTGGGATTGCTGACGTGGAGGAACCGGCAGGCCCCACATCAAGAAAGGATGCCACGTCAGATGCCGCATCAACTCTCCAGCCCGGGCTTCGCTACCGAGCTGAGCCGAGCTCTCCCAAGACAGCGTGTCGAGCTCTGTCCTCTGCCAGATCGGGCCCGCGAGCTCGGGATGCCTAGGTCAGAGCCGCCTCCTGCCCTCTAGAGCGAGACCCTCGAAGGTTAGTGCCCTGTGGTCGAGGTCGAGCTCAGCACTCACCCGCCAATGTGGAGCCTCTCCGAGCATGCGCCCCTGGACTGGGTCCGCCTCCTACCCGCTAGAGCGAGACCCTAGGAGGTTAGTGCCATGTGGTTGAGGTCGAGCTTAGTGCTCACTCGCCAATATGGAGTCTCTCCGAGTGCGCGCCCTCTAGACCAGGTCTGCCTCTTACCCACCAGAGCAAGACCCTCGAAGGTTAGTGCCCTGTGGTCGAGGTCGAGCTCAGCGCTCACCTGCCAATATGGAGCCACTCCGAACGCGCGCCCTCTAGACCGGGTCCGCATCCTGCCCTCTAGAGTGAGACCCTCGGAGGTTGGTGCCTTGTGGTCAAGGTCGAGCTCAGTGCTCACTCGCCAATGTGGAGCCTCTCTAAGCACGCGCCCTCTGGACCGGGTCCACCTCCTGCCCTCCAGAGCGAGACCCTCGGAGGTTAGTACCCTGTGGTCGAGGTTGAGCTCAGCGCTCTCCAGCTAATGTGGAGGCTCTCCAAGCATGCGCCCTCTGGACCGGATCTACCTCCTACCCTCTAGAGCGAGAACCTCGAAGGTTAGTGCCCTGTGGTCGAGGTCGAGCACAGGACTGACCCACCAATGTGAAGCCTCTCCGAGCATGTGGCCTCTGGACCGGGTCCGTCTTCTGCCTTCCGGAGTGAGACCCTCGGAGGTTAGTGCCCTGTGGTCGAGGTCGAGTTCAGCGCTCACCCGCCAATGTGGAGCCTCTCCGAGTGCGCGCCCTTCGGACTGGGCCTGCACTCTGCCCTCCTCCACCTAGATGCCCCCACAAGCTTTGAGCATCTAAGCCAGAGCTAGCCCTGTCGTTCCAGCTCAGCCCCAGCTCAGACGAGGTCCTCACCAGCCAGGATGCTGGCGAGCTACCCGAGGACTATACTAGAGCGCCTTCCAGGCTGTACTAACCACCTGCAACCACCAGTTACACTGGAAAGGAAAGAAGCATACTGATCGAGGCACCATGCTCCTCACCAACCGCCCGGATCACCCAAGAGAGGAAGCCACAGGGAGATTCAAATCCCATGGGCGGCGGCCCACCATTCAAGGCATGCCAGGTTTCCCAGAATGAGGTGACCAAGAGGTGTGTTGGAGCACCTGACAACTCCCCTTATCATGAATTAAGAAAGGCTCCTCGGAACACCGCCGCATGCGCCTAGCAACCTGGTGGGGATCCCGAGACAAGCCCCAATGGTAACCTAGTTGCAACAAACTCGGAGGTAACATGACCACAACCACAACACAATAAAAAAAAAAGAAGAGACAAGCCAGAGCAACCCCCACCAAGAAGAGGGGCATGGCACCACCAACACAAGCGCAAGCTTGACCAAGAGGGCAAAGCATCATCACCACCACCATAGTCGACGAGAAATGAGGGAAACAAGAAGAGGCGGAGGAACAGGGAACCCCTCTGTCCCGCTATCATTCTCACCCTGCAACGTTTCCATCTTCACACACATTTTTTACTCCTCCTAGTATGGAGTCCATAAAGAGGGGCCCGACCAGGAGGATCTATTCCCTTGAATCGTCATTGACTTGACTATCAGAGTGCCCCACCGGAAACCCTGGCTCGGGTCACTAACCCTTGTTTTGCAGGTCTGGGACCAGCGGACCACCAGGAAACTATGAGAGCGTACTCCGGCGCCGGCAACAGCTACAGGCCACGGTGATCCTTGTGGCAACAGATTGGTACACTAGAAAGGGATGAGGACAGGCGTGATCAAGCCCTCCACCTCTTTACAAAGCAACACCCCATGGAGGAATGGTGACGACACGAACTGGAAAGGCCTCTATTAGCCACGCAAGGGGTTACCCCTTCTCAAGGGCACCCACGTCACCTTCTCCATCCCCTTCGACAAAAGGATCCACTGATGAAGACATTAGGCACGCAGTGAAAGCGTGCCTGGGGAAGCATGAGCGCAAGCTGGTCGAGCTTTTCCATCGATTCGCCAGTATGCAAGACTCAACCAGCAAGCCACGAGGCAGCGATGCCCGCCACCCTTGAAGCCCTTCACTGGTCATGACGAGACAAAGTAGTGTCGCCCTCACTGCGATCACAGTCGTGACACTAGGGGATGTCGTAATCTCAAGTAAGAGGTCGAGAAGCTCATCAAGAAAGGCTGCCTCCAAAGGTTTGCGGGGGGCAGACCTCAAGCGGGGTCCCTGCACTTGCCGCTCTCCCGCCGGCTCCAACCATCAAAAGCTTCCCAACCATGAAGCCAGTGGGTGTGGTCACCGGGGGAGCTGCGCGTGTGTCCAAGGAAACCTGGGGGGCACGGGACCCTAAGAGTGTACCCCCCATTGAGCTGGAAGGGGAAAGGTAGACAAAGATGCCACTATTATCAGGATGACGATCACGAACCACCATGGGCAGGCCCCTAAAAGGTGGCCAAAGCTCCATCATGAGGAGCTTGTTACCTCAAAGATCTCGACGGCATCAGGCTCCCCCGAAAGAGGAGGGTTCGCGGCCCACAAAGACACCAGCAACAAGGTAAGGTATCTTATCAATAATAATGATAATGATTTTTCCTTGCACGAGTTTCCATGTGTCTGGCAGGGAAGGATCAATGATGCCCCCGAGCCTGGCTCCAGGATGTCGAAGGATCTTCGAGCCATGCAGCTCCCAACCTGAAGCATTCCCGAGCCCAGCTCCAGGATGTCGAAGGATCTTCGAGCCATGCAGCTCCCAACCTGAAGCATCCCTGAGCCCGCTCCAGGATGTCGAAGGATCTTCAAGCCATGCAGCTCCCAACTTGAAGCATCCCCGAGCCTAGCCCCAGGACGTCGAAGGATCTCCAAGCCATGTAGCTCCGAACCTGAAGCATCCCCGAGCCTAGCTCTAGGACGTCGAAGGATCTTCGAGCTAAGCCGCTCTCAACCTCAAGCATTCCCGAGCCTAGCTCCAAAATGTCAAAGGATCTTTGAGCCATGCAGCTCTCAACCTGAAGCATCCCCGAGCCCAACTCCAGGACATCGAAGGATCTTCGAGCCATGCAGCTCCCAACCTGAAGCGTCCCCTATCCCAGCTCCAGGACATCGAAGGATCTTCGAGCCATGCAGCTCCCAACTTGAAGCATCCCCGAGCCTAGCTCCAGGATGTCGAAGGATCTTTGAGCCATGCAGCTCTCAACCTGAAGCATCCCTGAGCCCAACTCCAGGACGTCGAAGGATCTTCGAGCCATGCAGCTCCCAACCTGAAGCATCCTCAAGCTTAGCTCTAGGATGTCGAAGGATCTTCAAGCCATGCAGCTCCCAACTTGAAGCATCCCCGAGCCTAGCTCCAGGATGTCGAAGTATCTTTGAGCCACGCAGCTCCCAACCTGAAGCATCCCCGAGCCTAGCTCTAGGACGTCGAAGGATCTTCGAGCTAAGCTGCTCTCAACCTCAAGCATCCCCAAGCCTACCTTTAGGATGTCAGAGGATCTTTGAGCCATGCAGCTCTCAACCTGAAGCATCCCTGAGCCTAGCTCTAGGATGTTAAAGGATCTTCGAGCCATGCAGCCCTCATCCTGAAACACCCCTGAGCCTAGCTCTAGGATGTCAAAGGATCTTTGAGCCAAGCCGCTCTCAATCTCAATCATCTTCAAGCCCAGATTCGAGATGCCAAGAGATCATGGGGCCAAGTAGCTCCCATTAACGCCTCGAGCCTAGCTCCAAGGTGCCAAAGACCTGAGCCAAGCCCTCAGGCAACCCCTGGGCCTGAGCCTAGCTCCACGTCCAGGAAGGCCTCGAGCCTAGCTCCAAGGCAATCAAGTCTAGTAACCCTCTTCTCTGATCTCCCCACTCAAAAGAAGATGAGAAGGGAAGGAAAGAAAGAGAACGAGAGGGGAACATGGCAAGAACCCTTTTCTCTGATCTCCCCACTCCAAAAAAAAAAAAAACAAAAAAACAACAACAACAAACAAAAAAAAAAGAGGGAGAGAAGAAGGAAGAAAAAGGAAAAAAGGAGGGGGAAGGAAAGAAAGAGAACGAGAGGGGAACAACCTACCATTTTACAGTCAACAATATCCCCGAGCCTAGCTCCAGGATGCCTACTCAAGACTAGAGCTCAGATCTCCGGCCAAGAGAACTTCAAGCCGCTATTTTATAGTTAACAATGTCCCCGAGCCCAGCTCCAGGATGCCTACTCAAGATCGGAGCTCAGGTCTCCAGCCAAGAGAGCTTCGAGCCACGCAGCTCCCAGTCAACAACATCCCTGAGCCCAGCTCCAGGATGCCTACTCAAGACCGGAGCTCAGATCTCCAGTCAAGAGAACTTCAAGCCACCATTTTATAGTCAACAACATCCCCGAGCCCAGCTCCAGGATGCCAACTCAAGACCGGAGCTCAGATCTCGGCCAAGAGAGCTTTGAGCCATGCAGCTCCTAGTCAACAACGTCCCTGAGCCCAACTCCAGGATGCCTACTCAAGACTGGAGCTCAGATCTTCGTTGAAGAGAGCTTCGAGCCATGCAGCTCCAAGTCAATGACGTCCCCAAGCCCAGCTCCAAGATGCTACTTAAGACTGGAGCTCAGATCTCTGGCCAAGAGAGCTTCGAGCCATGTAGCTCCCAGTCAACAATGTCCCAGAGCCCAGCTCTAGGATGCCTACTCAAGATCGGAGCTCAGATCTCCGGCCAAGGGACCATCGGGCTGCATGGCTCTCTGTCAACAACACCTTCGAGCCCAGCAGCCCTCAGGTATCATAACTCAACCCCAAGCAAGGCGAGGCCCTTCTCTCTGATCTCCCTTCTCATACACAAAAAAAAAAAGGGAGAGGAAGAAGGGAAGAGAAAAAAGGGGGAAGAGCCATGCAAAGAAGATAGATAGTAAAGGAACCCAAGTTTCATTGATTGAACACAAGTGATAAGTGTCTAGCGGTCCACCGACATGCCGGGTGACCCTGACTAAGTACAAGAAACAAAAATGCAAAATGAGGCAAGAAAGAAAAGGCCTATTCTATGCCAGCCAGCTTCCCTGCTGAGCTAGGAGGCTGAGAATTCTTGCCTCCAGGAGCTTCCGGTTAAGCAGCCCTGACATTGGATGGATCGACCTCGGCTGACATCGAAGGTTTCGAGGCCATGGCTTCCACAGTGGCCTCCTCGTCAGGCTCCGCATCTAAGGATGAAGGGTATCGTAGGCAGTCGCAGTTCTTCTCAAGGATAAGCGCCTCAACCCGGCCGTGCAAGAACATGAAGCCCTTATAGAATGAGTCCGATGCCATCCGCTGGATTTCAGTGACGATCTACTCCGAGGCCTTGAATTTTGTGACGATGTCCTCAGCGCCATTCTTGGCCTTGGTAGCCACCCTCCTCGACTCAGTGGCCTCCAGCCTAGTGGCCTCCACCGACCTGGCCGCCTCCTTTGCCGCCTTCTTGGCTGTAGCAAGTTTCTCCCTCCTAGTTTCCAGCTCCGCCTGGGCAGCTCGGGAGATCTCCTTGTACCGATCAGCTTTGACACTGTACCAATTCAGCTTTTTCTTGACGATGGAGAGATCGTCGATGGCCTTCTTCGCACGGCCCTACTCCAGGTCGTGGGCCTCCAGAAGTCTCTTTGCTCGCCCCTCGACATCGGTGAGCTATGCCTCAAGGTCCTTGACCTTCAGTTCAAGGGCCCCATTCACTCCGACCTTCCCCTTCAGGTCAGCTTTCAAGGACTCGATCTCGGTAAACTGTTGTCGCTCGAGATGCTCCCAGCTCTGGTAGCGGCCCTTGATGTAGAGAGCCTCGGCACCGATCTACACCAAGAAAAGAGGTCAGACCAAAAAAAAAGGAAAAGAAGAAGGAGAGAAAAGAAAAGAGAGGAAGGAACAGCTTACCGAATAGAGTTGGGGGAAGATGGCACTAATGATGTCGGCCAACTGCATCCTGGCCATGTCCTGCCAGTCGCAATTCTAGATCGAGAAGTCATCATGCGCTCGGCCAGCTCAGGGCTCCGATGGAACGAGCTTTCTGGCCCCATCTTGAAGGGGAGATGGCATCATCCCTCCTCCCTTTGACCTTTTACTGGAGTGGGCGGCCTCGTTCCAGTAACTGCAAGGCCACGGGGGGCAGGCTGAGAAGCTGGTGACGGTACAAGCGACACCTCGGTCGTGACCCTGGTTGTAGTTCAAACCTCCTCATCCCTGGTACTGACAACGGGCAGACTCGAAGGATGGTGGGGTGCTCCAGCAGCAGCTATGGCCCTCGCTCGGACCACTAATTCGGGTTCTGCAGTAGGGGCCTCCCGGACTGGTCTGGGTGCCATGGAAGCTGCCCTCTCCACCGGTGTAGGAGCTGTACGAGTCGCCTCTAAGCTCGGACCAGCAGGAGCAGCCGATCTCAGACCGATCACCACAGCGAGGGTGGCCACAGGAGCGCTCTCGCCTCGGAATCGCCTAGACGAGGGTTTCCAGGCTAGCTCGGTCGGTGGCCTCTTCCGGGTGATCGCCAGCAGATCATTCTCGGAGAAAATCATTCCTGCATGCAAGCCACACAACAGTTAGGGCCCATGAAATGTAGTGCAAGAAATGCAAATAAAAAGGAGGAAAGTTTAGGTCGAAGTCACCCATCCCATTCATTGGGTCGACCCCGGAGTCGGTGAGGTTTTGCTCAGATAACAGGACCTCGAGGGAAGGAATCTGGGTGGTGCAGAGCTGCTCGTAATCATCCTGGTCAGTCGCATCGACCACGAAATTTTGGTTGGGGGACTTGTCCGGATCACTCCAGACCCAGTCGAACCCCTCAACCTCGACAAAAAAACTTACTTTTCCATCCCCTGATGAAAGAGGGGAGCTCAAACTTGATGCCCTTCGGGTGGGAAGATAAGGACCACCACCCATCCACAATTGGGTGGCGCTTCAGGGTAAAGAATGCCTTGAACAAGGAAAACCGGGCAACAAATCCATGGAGGTGGCAGAGCACAATGAAAGAAAAGATAACCCTAATGGCATTTGGCACTAACTAAGAAGGGACCAAACGGTAATTGCCCAAGATGGATAGGAAGAAAGGGTGGAAAATAAATCGGAGACCCACAGAGAAGGTCCCCTCATAAAAGGTCAAGATGGCTCGGGCTACTGGAAGTGACCCGTTCCACTAGACGAGGGATCATGAGCCGGACAGAAGGCCGGATGCCATAGACATCCCGAACAGTTCCTCGGCGGTGATCGTCGAGGTGACCCCACCAGGACCTGAGGACCGAACGGACTCAGAAGCAGGAATGGAAGAAGGAGGAGGGAGAGAAGAACCGGACCCCATTTCCCTGATGAGTACTAGACTGGGAGGACGCCTCCTACTGAGCTCGAAGCGAGTTACATCTTCCTTCCTGTCAGAAGAAGAAGAAGACACCGGCCTCTGCTCGGAAGGACCGACCTCTGGTGCGGGCACCAGACTCAGAAGAAGACTTCAGGGCTCCATTTGGATCTCTGATTGACCTTACCCGAAGAATTAGGATTTTCTGGTTTTATAATAAGGGTTGACTTGGTCAACTCAATTTTAGTCTTGAGTCTGTATTTCCCTGCAATTTAAATTTTGTTGAGTCATGTTGACTCAGTACAAGTCCTAGTAGTGGTCTAGGTCTTTTCCAGGTTGGTGCCACCTTTTTCAAGTCAAGGTCCAGGGCGCCACATTTTCTCCCAGGCTCAAGTAAGTGGGCGCCACACTCCTAGCCACACGCTAGAGTCCAAGGGGCACCACATCTCCATCCAGTGTACTTTGGTCCCCACACTACAAGAAAGCAGGTCCCTTCTTTCATGCGCCACTTAAGGAGAAATCAATTTAGGATCCTCAATCCAAGGAGGCACCCAAAAATATTTTCATAAGAGCCAAGCTATGAAAAGAAAGGAGCAAAGCAAGCTTGGGGAGCAAGACTAGGAGGCACCCAAATATTTCCAAATAAAACCAGGCATGGAAGGAAAAAATTTTTCTTGAAGAGCAAGGCTAGGAGGCGCCACCTACTTACCATTTGGAGCCACCAATCAACACTTATGGAAGCTCTTGGCCGGCCATATGAGAAGGATTTGATTCTACAAGCCTAATTTGAGGGTCCATCCAATTAGTCCCACATGGGAAGATGTAAAACCCTGACCTCTTGTAAAGACCTATAAAATAAACCCCTCTTGTAAGTTTTAAAGGACAATGATGAATGAAATCAATTTCTGTGTGAGCAACTTTGTGTTTCTCTCTTCCGCACTTGTATTCAAGTGTTGAGCTCTGTGAGGGAGTAAATCCGGGTTCCCTAGAAACCTTGAGGAGGTGTGAGATCTCCAACCCCAAACCCTACCAAAACCCTAGGTTAGACACTTCAATTTCAAACCCTAACCGCCCATCATTTCTTCATTCCACCAATCATCCAAACCCTAATCTACCTCATCATCTCACGGCCCTCTCTCTTCCAAGTAGAGGCCGACCACCAACATCCAGGTCCAGATCAGCTACTTCGAATACAGAGCAAATCCCAGAGGAAGTCAGATCAGCATCCAAGAGAATCAGGATTTCAGCAACATCAATCTTTTTCAAGTTCTTTTTATGTGGTAAATCCTTTCTTGAGTATCTGGTTCCTTAACTTGTTCTTCTTCTTTCCCAGATCCTGAGTTCAGGAGAAGCCAACTCTGCCAAAGGGCCAGTATTGGAGGATCCATTGCGAAGATATCCGAATCTGAGGATCCAATAATCTGCTCGAGAGAGTCCTTCCACCATACTCTGTGAAGATCACTGCCTGGTACATAACCCTTCCCTTCTCTTTAGTTCTGTCCTGTTGAAAGTTCAGAGCGAAACCCTAGGTCTGGGAGTTTCTCAACCCCTAGCTATCCTTACTTCTAAACTACTCTGATAATCTGGTTTCTTTAAATTGTGCTTTCAATTATTATATAGTTTCTTTCAATTTAGTTTAACTTTCCTTTGAGTCAAAGCCGACTTCTGAAATATATATATATAAAAAAAAATACATTAATTTTAATTTACTTCCGCATCGCATCATCTTTTTCGTTCTGCATCAATTTTGGTATCAGAGCTTTCATTCTGCATCAATTTTGGTATCAGAGCTATCCGTTCTGCATCATTTTTGGTATCAGAGCTTTGTCTAGGGTTTCTGACTTGCTTGCATGTTTTGAGTGTCTCTCTTTTTTACTTTGTTTGCTCGAAGTAGACTCCTCAGGACGTACGGTTCTAGGAATGAAGCGAGGTGCAAGCCTCCTCTTCCCATTCCATAGGGTGTTCCTAGGGCGTGTAGGGGATCCGCTGGGTTACAACTTCGTAGCAGGAATTGTAAACAGGGAAGCATTCTATTTTCAGTCTGTAACTACCTTATTGCAGGAATTGTTTCTCATTATAGATAACTCCAAATTACCTGATTTTTATTTTTCTGGAACCAGCATAATTGATTCTATTTTATGTAATTTTACTGTAATTTATTGGTTTCTGTAAAATTTTGAGAATTAAATTACAGCAATTCTGTTTCTATGTTTCTGCAATTCATTTTTTTTTTTTTTGAGTGATCATCTCCTAATTCATCTTAAGGGAAATTGAGCATCTAAGATAAGGGGAGGAGTTGATAATCTCTCCTTAGCCCAAAACCACCACCCATTCATTCGATCCTAAGCCTAATTTTAAATTTATTAGACTTAATTTGCCATAGTGGGCTAGGGACACCAACAAGTCGGGTCTAGGCTAGTGTTGAGTCAGTTTATCTAGTTACTCTGTGTGTGCTTTGTACTCAGTGTCTAGAACGGTGGTTCATGGATTCTTTCCCGAAGGGCTGGTGTGCTGGTCCGCCTACCTAGCCAATCACTGATTGGTGTCTAGGATTGGCAATTAGGGACCTAACACTCCCCTTACACCTGCCTGGCTGAGTCCCGAGTTACTACAGGCTAGCTTGCCACTCTGATTGGGCATCTAGTTTGGACTCTAGGTCTAGTGAGCCGGTAGTCGCTTTAGTCTAGTCACATTTTGTGTGCTTGCTTGCATCATCATGTCCACCCGGAATAGAGTACCCTCCCAACCTGGTCAAACCCTACCTTATTTAGAGGCCATGGTTAGAACTCTTACCGAATGTATGTACAAATTGAGTCAGGATATTACTGCTACTGATGCCCAGTTTAGGGAACAAGTCCATGAGGATCTTACCCAGCTTAGGGATCGAGTCCAAGTACTTGGGGAACTTAGACATCAGAATTGGACTCCTGACCCAGATTTCAATGTCCCTCAACATCACCCACACCAGGAGCCTAGGAGGACCTTATACCATGATCCCGAGCATAACCCTAGGAAGCCTAACCATGATATCTATAGTGTGGATCGTGTCTATGAGAGGACCTTACAATATTCTAGACCAGTCACTCAACAACCCAAGTCTTCTAGATCAAACCATTTAGATCCACACCCATACCCAAGTAAGGTCTCTACTAGCTTGAAACCCAGTGTGACCCAGGTTCCTATATCTCAAGAATGTTGGTTTTGTGGAGAAAGAGGCCATAAATCTAGTCAGTGCCCATGCATAGGACTGGCTTGTGCACAGCTAAGTGGTAAGAATCCTAAGGATGACATTAATGAGGGAGAACCAAGCCTACCAATGAGGAAGAAAGGTTAGGTATGACAAGCCCAGAATCGGTTGACCCGATTACCACTGACCCGAAACCCATTGAAGATGGCATCGAGGAAGTATATGATGCTGGCTTGAGTCTAGTTGATGAATATGAGGGGGAAGAACTTGAAGAATGTGACATCGATACTATTGGTTCCTTACCTGAGGAGACCTTGGAGAGCAACCAAGTGGTAGGACCTAGTTCAGAAATTCAAGAGATTTGTGAGAACCAGGTTCCTTTAGTCAAATACCCCCAGGAAGAACTCATAGTGTTAGCCCGAGCTATCAGTTCGTATCCTCTAATGACAGTCATTCCCCAAGTACCAATTGAAGATCTTTGCGCTGAAATGTTTAAGTTTGCCCACCCTATGATAGATCCTCTCCTTAGGATGACTGAATCAAGCGTCTTACAATTGGACCTTGTCCCATGCCCAGCCACTAAGGTCTCTCCAGTAATCTTAGTTGAACATCCTTGTCTTGAGCGGATTGATTCACCCAGTCTTGTAGAAGTCCTCCTTATGGCCCCAGACCCCTTCCTTCGCATGACTGACCTACCCTTCTATAGAGTATACCTTTCCGCACCCATAGGTCAAATTTCAAGTCTTGAGGTCATCATCCATAGGCCCTTCCATGAATCATTCTCTAATCCATTTCTTGAGAAAGTGGATCATTATTTGCTTAGAGAACAAACCTTAACTGTTGCAATCACATGTCCTAGGCTACTCCCCGAACCATCTCTTGATCCATTCTTGGGAGTAGCAAACTTTTACTTTCGTAAGGATGACCAGTTGACACTCATAGATCACCATTCAAACCTTCAGGTCACCATCTTTAGCCAGCAGGTAATTCGAGACTCCACCTCATATTTCCTCCCTTTCTCTAGGACTTCCAATGCTTCTTACACCATCCAAGTATACTTTGTCAAAGTCTTTAGAGTGAACCACGTGTCTGAACCTATTAGGTTTGCCACCTACTTCTGGAGAACCTTATGGCACCTACTAGGCACCCATGATAAGTTTTCATGCTCTGCATGCCCTCCTCCGACCCAAGGTCAAACCTAGAGAGCCTTAGTTTGTTAGGTTTAGACCTAGGGTTCCTTTGGAATAAAGTCCATTCTTTAGGAATGCATCGTCAGTCGAGTTTAGGACATTGACTCAGATTTTGGTTGAGTGAGAATACCAGGAATTGGGATTTGTATTTACCCAGGGCTAAATTTGCATATAATGTTTCGATCAATAGGTCTATAGGCTAGAGTCCCTTTGAAATTGTTCATGGATACAAGCCTCACACACCACTTGATCTGATTTCACTATTAGTCCACACACACAAGTCTCTTGATGCACTTGCATAGCATGTAAAGGACTTGCATAAAGAAATTCATGCCAAAATAAATTTAAGTAATGAAATTTATAAGAAGTTGGATGATTCTCAAAGGCGAGTCAAAACTTTTGTTGAGGGAGACTATGTAATGATTAGGCTAAGGCCTGAATGGTTTCCTCTTGGAACCGTTAGAAAGTTACATGCTAGTGGAGCTGGACCATTTAGAGTGGTGAAGAGAGTAGGGTCCAATGCCTATGTGCTCGAGTTGCCTTCAGAACTAGGCATTAGCTCCACTTTCAACATTACAGATCTAGTAGAGTATAGGGAGCTAGCTGTGATTCCCAGTAAGCCTTTTGAGCCTAATCCTGCTCTTGAGAGTGAACCCAACCCTGTGTGTCCACCAACAAACTGGCCTGTGAGGAAAGAGCAGATTGAAAAGATCCTGGATAATCAGGTTATCTCTACTCGTAATCGAGGATACCAAAGATACCTGGTCTATTGGCAAGGAAGGCCAGATTCTGATGACTCTTGGATCTCCCTAGAAGAATTACAAGAATTGGACCTAGACCTCTTGGAGAGATACCAGAGCCAACTTGATCCTTACTCGACAGGGTCGAGTTCCTCCAACCCAGGGAGAATTGGTGCGGGCACCAGACTCAGAAGAAGACTTCAGGGCTTCATTTGGATCTCTGATTGACCTTGCTCGAAGAATTAGGATTTTCTGGTTTTGTAATAAGGTTGACTTGGTCAACTCAATTTTAGTCTTGAGTCTGTATTTCCCTGCAATTTAAATTTTGTTGAGTCATGTTGACTCAGTACAAGTCCAAGTAGTGGTCTAGGTCTTTTCCAGGTTG
Source organism: Areca catechu (assembly GCA_021397845.1). Lineage (NCBI taxonomy): Eukaryota > Viridiplantae > Streptophyta > Magnoliopsida > Arecales > Arecaceae > Areca > Areca catechu. Next base: position 126,491,798 of record CM038052.1, on the reverse strand, counting down.
GTGCCACCTTTTTCAAGTCAAGGTCTAGGGCGCCACATTTCTCCCAGGCTCAAGTAAGCGGGCACCACACTCCCAGCCACACGCCAGAGTCCAAGGGAACCACATCTCATCCAGTGTACTTTGGTCCCCACACCACAAGAAAGCAGGTCCCTTCTTTCATGCGCCACTTAAGGAGAAATCAATTTAGGATCCTCAATCCAAGGAGGTGCCCAAAAATATTCCATAAGAGCTAAGCTATGAAAAGAAAGGAGCAAAGCTTGGGAGCAAGACTAGGAGGCGCCCAAATATTTCTAAATAAAACCAGGCATGGAAGGAAAAAAATTTTTCTTGAAGAGCAAGGCTAGGAGGCTCCATCTACTTACCATTTGGAGCCACCAATCAACACTTATGGAAGCTCTTGGCTGGCCATATGAGAAAGATTTGATTCTACAAGCCTAATTTGAGGGTCCATCCTATTAGTCCCACATGGGAAGATGTAAAACCCTGACCTCTTGTAAAGACCTATAAAATAAACCCCTCTTGTAAGTTTTAAAGGACAATGATGAATGAAATCAATTTCTGTATGAGCAACTTTGTGTTTCTCTCTTCTGCACTTGTATTTAAGTGTTGAGCTCCGTGAGGGAGTAAATCCAGGTTCCCTAGGATCCTTGAGGAGGTGTGAGATCTCCAACCCCAAAACCCTACCAAAACCCTAGGTTAGCCACTTCAATTTCATACCCTAGCCGCCCATCATCTTCTTCATTCCACCAATCATCCAAACCCTAATCTACCTCATCATCTCACGGCCACTCTCTTCCAAGTAGAGGCCGACCACCAACATCCAGGTCCAGATCGGCTACTTCGAATACAGAGCAAATCCCAGAGGAAGTCAGATCAGCATCCAAGAGAATCAGGATTTCAGCAACATCAATCTGTTTCAAGTTCTTCTTATCTTGTAAATCCTTTCTTTGAGTATCTGGTTCCTTAACTTTTTCTTCTTCTTTCCCAGATCCTGAGTTCAGGAGAAGCCAACTCTGCTAAAGGGCCAGTATTGGAGGATCCATTACGATGATATCTGAATCCGAGGATCCAACAATCTGCTTGAGAGAGTCCTTCCACCAAACTCTATGAAGATCACTACCTGGTACATAACCCTTCCCTTCTCTTTAGTTCGGTCATGTTGAATGTTCAGAGCGAAACCCTAGGTCTGGGAGTTTCTCAACCCCCAGCGATCCTTACTTCTGAACTACTCTGATAATCTAGTTTCTTTAAATTATGCTTTTAATTATTATATAGTTTCTTTCAATTTAGTTTAACTTTCCTTTGAGTCAAAGCTGACTTCTGAAAAATATATATAAAAAATAAATAATAAATAAATACATTAATTTTAATTTACTTCCGCATCGCATCATCTCTTTCGTTCTGCATCAATTTTGGTATCAGAGCTTTCGTTCAGCATCAATTTTGGTATCAGAGCTATCCGTTCTGCATCAACCTCGTCCTGGTCAGTGGAGTGGAAGCCCGAGGCAAAATGGGACATCCTCAAGAATAAAGGGAATGAAGAACTCGAAATGGGGGACAGTAGAGGAGACTCAACCTGAAGAAGACCCCAGACCCGGAGGAAAAACTCTATTTTAGCAGGGGGAGAAGGAAGAAGAAACTGACCTGATTCCTTAGAAAACTCGGGGCAATTGCGAGGAAGAAGGAAGCTTGGATGCAGCAGCAGCAGGCATGGAGAATTCGAAAAGAATAGATGTTTTGAGTAAGGCCCTCTTTTCATTTTGAAATGACCCGATGGATTCGTATCGATTCAACACCTCCGCCAATGGATCCGTGCCACGTGCTGCCCATCAGCAAAAATGGCATCCCAGCTGCTCTGAATTTAGTGCCAACATTAACTGCTCCTCGGACATGGCCACGTGGCACCCTCGGATTGGTCCACAGGGCCGTTCCCCGAAGAGCCTGCAATCATGGCCATCATCGCACCAGATTTTTGCTCTTCCATGTTAGCACCGTAATTACTCCCTTTGACCCGAGCACCATGCACTAACAAGCCTCGGGAGTGAGGGGCAAATGATATGGTGGGATCACTGACATGGAGGAACCAGCAGGCCCCGCATCAAGAAAGGATGCCGCATCGGATGCCGTGTCAACTCTCCAGCCTAGGCACCGCTACCGAGCTGAGCTGAGTTCCCCCAAGACAGAGAGTCGAGCTCTGTCCTTTGCCAGGTCAGGCCTGCGAGCTTGGGATGCCTAGGTCGGAGCCACCTCCTGCCCTCTAGAGTGAGACCCTCGGAGGTTAGTGCCCTGTAGTCGAGGTCGATCTCAGCACTCACCCGCCAATGTGGAGCCTCTCCGAGTGCGCGCCCTCTGGACCGGGTATGCCTCCTGCCTCCTAGAGCGAGACCTTCGAAGGATAGTGCCCTGTGGCTGAGGTCGAGCTCAGCGCTCACCTACCAATATGGAGCCTCTCCGAGCGCGCACCCTCTAGACCGGGACCACCTCCTGCCATCCAGAGCGAGACCCTCGGAGGTTAGTGCCCTGTGGTCCAGGTCGAGCTCAACGCTCACCCACCAATGTGGAGCCTCTTCGAGTGCACGCCCTCTGGATCGGGTCCACCTCCTGCCCTCCAGAGTGAGACCCTCGGAGGTTAGTGCCCTATGGTCGAGCTCAGCGCTCACCCGCCAATATGGTGGCTCTCCGAGCGCGTGCCCTCTGGACTGGGTCTGCCTCCTTCCCTCTAGAGCGAGACCCTCAGAGGTTAGTGCCCTGTGGTCGAGGTCGAGCACAGCACTCACTCACCAACGTGAAGCCTCTCCGAGTGCGTGCCCTCTAGACCGGGTCCGTCTTCTGCCCTCCGGAGTGAGGCCCTCGGAGGTTAGTGCCCTGTAGTCGAGGTCGAGCTCGGCGCTCACCTGCCAATGTGGAGCCTCTCTGATCACGTGCCTTCTGGACCAGGCCCGCATTCTACCCTCCACCTACAAGCCCCCGCATGCTCGGAGCGTCTAGGCCAAAGCGAGCCTTGCCGTTCTAGCTCAGTCCCAGCTCGGACGAGGTCCTCACCAGCCAGGACACCGACGAGCTGCTTGAAGACTGTACTAGAGTGCCTTCCACGCCGTACTGACCACCTGCAACCACTAGTTACACTAGAAAGGAAAGAAGCACATAGATCGAGGTGCCACGCTCCTCACCAACCGCCCGGATCACCCAAGAGAGGAAGCCAACTAGGAGATTTGAATCCCGTGGATGGCGGCCCACCGTTCAAGGCACTACTAGGTTTCCCAGACGGAGGCGACCAAGAGGAGTGTCAGAGCGCTGACAACTCCCCTTATCATGAATCAGGAAAGGCTCCTCGGGACACCACCGCACATGCCTGGCAGCCCGGCCGGGATCCCGAGATAATTGCCCAATGGTAACCTAGTTGCAACAAACTCGGAGGTAACATGACCACAACCACAACACAACAAAAAAAAGAGAGACAAGCTAGAGAAACCCCCACCAAGAAGAGGGGAATGGCACCACCAACACAAGTGCAAGATCGACCAAGAGGGCCAAGCATCATCACCACCACCATAGTCAACGAGAAACGAGCGAAAGAAGGAGAGGCTGAGGAATAGGGAACCCCTCTATCCCCGCTATCGTTCTCCCCCTGTAATGTTTCCATCTTCTCACACATTTTTTACTCCTCCTACTGTGGAGTCCATCAAGAGGGGCCCGACCAGGAGGATTTGTTTCCCTGGATCGTCACTGACTTGACCATCATAGTGCCCCTACCGGAAACCCTGGCTCAGGTCACTAACCCCTGTTTTGCAGGTCCGGACCAGTGGACCACCAAGCGACTAGGAGAGTGCACTCCAGCACTGGCAGCTGCTACAGGCCATGACGATCCTTGGTTTTCTATCATTCGAAAGCTCATAGGGGTTTTCTTCAAAATTGGTCTAATCAAAACATGGTTTAATATGTAATATGCAGTGTTCACAGCTTCTGTCCAAAAATATTTTGAAAGATTGCCTTCATACAACATGGTTCGGGCCATCTCTTCCAAAGTTCTATTTTTCTTTTTCACAACACCATTTTGTTGTGGTGTTCTAAGGGCTGAAAAGTTATGATCAATGTCATGTTCTATGCAAAATTCTTCAAAATATTGGTTTTCAAATTCAGCACCATGATTACTTCTAATTAAAATAATTGAAAGGTTTTTCTGATTTGAAATCTTTTTATGAAATTTTTGAAAAATTTTAAAAGATTCATCTTTGTGTGCAAGAAACAAACCCAAGTGAATCATGAAAAATCATCTACTATCACAAGTCCTTATTTCATACCAACTAGGCTCGTGATCCTAGTTGGTCCAAATAAGTCCATATGTAGCAATTCTAAGGGTCTTGATGTTGAAATAATATTTTTGATTTAAAACTCTTTCTAGTTTGTTTACCATATTGACATGCATCACAAACATGATCAAAATCAACTTTAAACTTTGGTAAACCTCTAATTCTTTGTGATGGGACATCACCAGCAAGGATCCCGGAGAAGCATGGATCCCGGAGCAAGCATGAATCCTAGAGCAGCATGGATTTCGATGCAAATAAATTTAAAATTGAAGATTAGATATTTAGGATTTATCTTTATTTTGAAATTTGTTAGTTGGTTAGGATTGAGATATCAAGTTATCAAGATAGGGATAGACCTCAAATTATCTTGAATTTAAATTTGAACCGTCTTTATCTTTACAACTTGTATTCAAATTCAAATGAGGGTTGGAAAGGTCTATAAATACCACCCTCAATCCTTTATAAAAAATTGGTTATTGAAGATGAGTTTTTCGGGAAGAGTGATTCTTCGTTCTACCTCCGTAAAGGAGTGGGTGTGATGCCCGTCTTGCCTTCACCTTCGGGCGTTGAGGGGTATGAGACCCTATGCCTTTGCTTTCGAGCATCGATGGGTGTGAGGCTCTAGTTATCCACTTCCCCATCGAGTCCCCTCTATGGTCTTAGAGATTTTCCTTTACGACCCCAGGTAGCGATTTGGGTAGGATGCCCTAGGCTCCGCATGTAGTGAGATGGGTGGGATGTCCTAGGTTACATGTAGTGGGATGGGTGAGATGCCCTAGAGGTGAGAGGTCTCTCCATGAATGTAAGTCCCATGTCTGTAGAGTGCTCAATTTTCCTACCCTCCATCTTCATTATTCCTTCGCCATGCCCTAGAAAAATAAAATTAAAAAAAATAGTAGTACCCTAATCTTTAATGACTTCTCAGCTAGCCAACGATCCTACCTCTGATCTGTCCCCCATCAATTTGGTATCAGAGCCATAAAATTAGGGTACGGTTCATATCCCCTCACCAGACCCCACCATTCCATCTATCCCTATTCAACTCCAGAATACTCCAGCACATCATAGATCCCTTCCACCCGTTCCACCATCGGACAATAACTTATCTCTGATTTCGTTCCAACTACTGTTCTCCCATGCCCACCACTGACCGGACATCACACCTCCCTCGATCGTGTTCTATGCATCACCACTAACTACTGAACCCGTTGTTAAGCATCACTATCCTATTACTGGATCATCACCAAAATTGTAGGCCTTCATCACCATGTTGCCCCTGTATAAGATGAGTCCGAGTATGGTGCCCCCCCTCATTCCCTTTCTTATCAATGCCCTCAATACCATCAGCGTCCAAGTCCCCTACTATTGTAAACCAGATCTTCACCAATGCTACCCCTCCTAACCAGAGAGCCACCATGGCCGTCCTCTCCACCCCGTGCTCACCATTGTCTTCCCCATGGCCGAAGCTCCTCTGATCAATGCCTTATCACCAGATCCACAGTCGTTGGTCTCCATCTCCAATCCCATCTCTGACCGACCACCAACAATCCATCCAAGCTAACCATGATGCCAATCTCCACCGGATTCCTGCCAGATCTCCTTATGAAGCTTTCCGCCTCCCTATCGTTTGTGCGGAAATCACCATCGACCGACCAGCCATGGATCCACGCGATGCTGCCCTGCCGGTCTCCTCCTTCCAAAGCTCCTCCCCTGCTGAGCGACACCACCGACGTCACTTGCTAGTCTGATCGGAACCCAATCGCCTTGCTGCCAAGATGCCGGATGCCCCGCCCATCTCCCACCTCCCCCTGATGCCCGGCGACTGTCCCACCCATCACTGGTCCACAAAACGGAACCTTGATTTTTCCCCAGATTGCAATAGATCTCCCATCTGGCCTTCCCCTCATCATTTATGGAACTGATAGGGACCCGCCACTGCTTGTGCCCTCCCACAATCACCGCACGCCCTGCCGGATCATCTCCACCCAGCGCCGATGCCAGCGAGCTCCTCCGTAGTCCCTTCTCTGCCCCTGGTCTTGTCCATGAAGATGGAGAGGGATGTGCACGAATGTGAAAGCTGCACGCTCCTCAAAGTGCACGATCTTCAAAGCTATACTCTCCTTAAAGTGCATGATCCTCAAAGCTGCACACTTTTTAAAAGTGCACAATTCTAATAATAGAGCCAAGGAAATAAAAGAAAAATCTTACGGCTTGTTGAAGCTGGAGTCTAAACCTAACTCGATGGAGTCGAGTTCTCCCCACCTCAGGAAAATGATGGGGACATCACCAGCATGGATCCTGGACTAGCACGGATCCTAGAGCAAGTACAAATCCTGGAGTAGCATGGATTTCAATGCAAATAAATTAAATTCAAAGATTAGTTATTTAGGATTTATCTTTATTTTGAAATTTATTAGTTGGTTAGGATTGAGATATCTAGTTGTTAATATAGGGATAGACCTCATCTTATCTTGTATTTGAATTTGAACCATCTTTATCTTTTTATCTTGTATTCAAATTCAAATGAGGGTAGGAATGATCTATAAATACCACCATCAGTCCTTTGTAAAAAATTAGTTAATGAAGATGAGTTTTTAGGGTAGAGTGATTCTTCGTTCTGCCTCCATAAATGAGTGGGCGTGAGGCCTGTCTTGCCTTTTCCTTTGGTCATCGAGGGGTGTGAGACTCTATTCCTTTACTTTCAAGCATCGAGGGGCATGAGGCCCTTGTTATCCCCTTCATCGTCGAGTCCCCTCAATGGTCTTAGAGATTTTCCTTCACGGTCCCAGGTAGCGATTTGGGTGAGATGACCTAGGCTCCGCATGTAGTGAGATGCGTAGGATGCCCTAGTTTACATGTAGTAGGATGGGTGAGATGCCCTAGAGGTGAGAGGTCTCTTCATGAATGTAAGTCCCAAGTTCATAGAGTGTCCAATTTTTCTACCCTCATCTCTATTGTTCCTTCGCCATCCCCTAGAAAAATAAAATTGAAAAGAAAATAGTAGTACCCTAATCTTCGGTGACTTCTCAGGTCGCTGATGATCCTACCCCCGATCCCGTGCCCCATCACTTTGGAAATTAATTTTGCTAAAGTATGCATGCTAGCATGACCCAATCTTCTATGCCAAAGTAAACCAGATTCCTTGGTTTTAGCATTCAAAGCCATTAGACTTGTACTACTTGATATTGTTAGATCATTCAAGTCTATAATATAAATATTTTCAAGTCTATGACCAACAAACCTAATGCAAGAATCAAGAGAGCTAGTTACTATGCACATTGAAGATTCAAATACAACATTGAAGCCTTTATCACATAATTGACTAATGCTAAATAAATTATGTTTCAATTTGTCTACTAGCAATACATTTTTAATATAAGTAGAAGGGTTATCTTGATCTTACAAATTCCAATGATTTTTTCCTTACCATTGTCACCAAATGTAACCATTGTCACCAAATGTAACCATTCCACCATCTTTCATTTCACCATCTTTCATTTCAAGGGTGATGAATTGATCTTTGTCATCCGTCATATGTCTTGAATAGTTGCTATCTAGATACCATCTCTTCTTTGAATTTTGGGCTACAAGACATTCCTGCAAAATAATCAAGTAGAATTTTTAGGTATCCAAGCTTTTTTGGATCCTTGATGGTTAGTAGCAATGGTTTCTTTAGGAACCCAAATCTTTTTCAATTTATTTTTATTTTTCTTTCTCAGATTATATTTATAAGCTTTGTGTCTAACCCCGTTATAACAAAAACAAACAACTTTTGGCTTTTGAAAAGAATTGAATGCTGAAAACTTCGATGCATAAGATTTTAAAGCTGAAAATTTGTTTAAATGCATTGAATTGTACCCAATTCCAGCTTTATAATTAAATTTCTTTTGATTATTCATGATTAGTTCAAGTTTATTAGAACTTAAAGTTAATTTGTCAACAAGAAATTTGAGTCTATTCATTTCATTTTAGAAACTTTTATTCTTTTCAAAATATTCATCTTTTTTAGTTTGAAGTACCTTGCATTTTTCAAAAACATTAGTTAATTCTTTTGTATTAGGTTGTTCTTTTCAAAAATCTCATTCTTTTCCTTCAACAATATATCATAGTTATTTTTCATGGATTTAATTTTCAAACCAGCTTTCTTATATTCAGTTAAAAGTTCATAAAAGGCAGTATATAATTCATCATAAGTAAATTTATATAAGGGTTCACTAGAAGTTACGTCATCTTCTAGACCATCAAACATATATTGGCTATTTTTGATGTCTCTTCCTCTTCATTTGAAGTAGATTCATCACCATCGCTCCATTTAGCCATCATGGCTTTCTTCTTCTTCTTCTTATATCCCTTTTTTAATGTTGGACACTCTGAATGGTAGTACCCGGCTTCTTGCATTCATAACATATGGGTTGTTGCTCCTTTTCTTCATCTTTATCTTTCTTTTTTCTCTTATTTGTTCACTTTTGCTAAGGTGCTTTCTCCAATATCTTGACTTTCTTTTGCCTATAAATCTCCTGAATCTCCTCATAACTAAGGCTATGTCATCATCTCCTAGTTCTTCATCCGAGGAGGGGCTTTCTTCTTCTTTTTCTTCTTCTTGCTTCTTAATCTTAATTGTAGCCTTGAATGCTATAGACTTATTTTTCTTATTATCATCTTCGCTGCAGCGCTGCATTGTTAGTTTATGAGTAATTAAAGAACTAAGAAGTTCATCAAGTGGGAGTGTATTTAAGTCCTTGGCTTCTTGTATTGCAATGACCTTGGGATCCTATTTATCTGGTAAACATCTAAGAATCTTTTGAATAAGATCAGCATTAGAATACACACTGCCAAGACTTTTCAAACCGTTAATAATATATGTAAATCTAGCAAATATTTTAGAAATTATTTCATTTGGTTTTATTTTGAAAAGCTCATAATTATGCACAAGAATATTAATTTTGAAGGTCTTCACTTCTGTTGTGCCTTCATGGGTAACTCATAGTTTATCCCAAATTTTCTTTACCAAAGTGTAAGTGAAAATCTAGTTAAACTCATTTGCATCCAAAGCACAATAAAGAATGTTTGGCATTTAGTTCACCCATTTTCATGTCATATTCATCCCATTCCTCTTCTGGTTTAGGGATGTCTATGCCATCAACTTTATTCATGGGTATATGAGGTCCTTCTAAGACTATATTCCATAATTGAAAATCAACATCTTGAATATAAATTTTCATTCTAGCCTTCTAATAAGTGTAATTGGTGCCGGTGAATAATGGAGGTCTATTATTGGATTGACCTTCGACCAAAGATGTGCTCATTTGGGTTGCCATTGAACTTTTCTTTTAATCATTAGATTAATGGTATTGAGATGTGGCTTTGATACCACTTGTGGTCTAGCTGGCCAACCCAAGAGGGTAGGTAAATTGGGTAAGTAAAAAATTTAACAAGTATGTGCCTTTTGAAAACTTTGTATGGTGAGTGGAGTATATAAAGTATTGCAAGTAAAAGTAAATAAGTATGCAAAATCAAGAGTAAGCATAAACACCAAAAAATTTAGAGTAGTTCAGAGCAACCCAGCTCCTACGTCCACTACCCAAGGTGCATACTTGGGATTTTCACTATATTCACCCCGAATATAGCCAGATTGTTTTCCTATGGGCTCACAATCCAAACCTAAGAAAAAGTTAGTTTTCTTGGGCTCACTAACAATCCAACTTAGTTTTCAAGGCTAACCAATTAACCTTAAAACTACTTACAAGTTACAGCCACCTGCTATACTTGTAACAACTCAAAAATAGAGTTAAAAAGGAAGCAGCACTAAAACAAATCCAAGGTTGTTGAATGGTGTAGTTGAAGCTCTTAATGAAGCCTTCTTGAATGCTTCTTGAATGCTCTTCAAGGCTCTCTTATTTCTTCAAAGATAAACTCAAGAAATTGGTGGAAAGTTGTTGGAGAATTTAAGTTTTCACTTGAGAGCTCTTAGAATATTCAATGCTCTCTTTTTTCTTATCAAAAAATATTTTTTTCTTCACTTAAATCCCTCATTTATAGCTTCTTGAAGTGTTCCTAGGTGAATATTATTGAAAATTCCTAGGCACTGATACCACTTGCTGGGAATTAGAATCAATGCCTACGTAGCGAAAACAGCGATGGAAAGATCAAAAACCAACCTTCTTGATCAAGAACCTGCAACAACCTGTTCAGGATTCAATATCATGTAACAAAAAGATATAGAAAAGAGATGCATGTAGGAGAAAAAAAGAGATTGTATTCCTTTCGAGAAGAACCTTGTTACAAGACAAGACAAACCCATGGCATCCCTTTTGAAACCCTAGAAGCTTCTCGCCATCACCAACATGTCTTCTCTCTTGCAGTCCTCATGCACCAAGAACCCATGTACGGCCATGCACGAACAATATCTCAACGTGTGTCCATTCATCTCTAAAGCATGAGAAGAAGCTCCACCTGTAGACTCCCTCATGCAGGATCCCTTTTCCAAAGTCCCGTGGGACATCCCATGGTCCAAGCCCTCCATGTGATATCTCCCTCACGTATGCCTCTCTGAAGCCCTCCACCATGGCCTCTTTGAAATCTTGGAGGTCTCCACCAATGGACTCCCTCACATAGGTTCCCACGGCCATGTCCCCATGTGGACTCCATCCATGCGGTCTCCACACACAAGAAGACGTCACCAGGCCAGGATCGTGAGCCAAGCCTAATGTCCTACCTCAAACCATGGATACCCTAAAAGAAGGGGGGCTTTTCCCCATGGTCTCCTCTCACGCAAACCAGAGATGCTTTGCCATCACATGCCCTCCTCTCTTAAATAGTGTGGGCAATGAAATCCTGGCCTTCTTGGTGTTGGATGTCAACCACTTCTTAAATTGAGTGGCGATGAAATCCTGTCTTCTTGGTGTTGGATGTCAACCACTTCTTGGACTACTTGAGCTAACAACTTCTTGAATTTTGTTAGGACTCAATCACATGGGCGGTTAGGACTTGGACAGTCTAATAACAAACTGGTTAGAACACCTCACATGGTTGGGCTTCCTAATTGGTTACAACCAACTAACTAACCAACCAACTTGCTAACTTCCTAACCAACTTAACAAACTTAGACCCAGCCCCATAACCCAATTGGGTTATGTTACAATCTCTCAAAAAACTCTCCCTTAAGTCACATGAGAAAAACACTCAACCCTGGATCAAGCACTTGGCCCAGCATGCCGTGATCCAAATATAACTCAGTGCCGCATTGGAACACCTCCAGGAATCCCCTGGAACACCTTCAGAAACTGCTTGGGACATGCCCCCAAGCACTAGGGATCACCTCCAGCATCCATGCCATGGCCTTCCAAGTCTCTCCAAGGCTTGAGAACACCATGCAAAACCCTACAAATATGGTGTTAGAATTCCTTGGAAACCAAAGACTAGCTGTTGGAAGGCTTTAGAACCAAGAAATTCAAATTCTGGAACTAGCGGTTATTGTTCAAATTTTGGGATTTGAGTCAGCTCGCAGACTTCTATTCGGCTAGGATTGTCAATGAAGAAATTCTATAGTTTATGAGAGTTGGCTCATTCCAAATTAGAGTCGACTCGATTGATTGGAGTCTCAAAAGCATATTTCAGTCACTCTGTAAGAGTCAGCTCGGATCTTCATTGAGTCGGCTTGAATGCTATGTATCAAAAATTCTGTGCCGTGCCAAACAATGTATCAGCTCTATTTAGTTGAGTCTGCTCGAGTGAAACTTCTTCAGAGTCTTCCAAAATGCTTCAAACTTCTTCCAAACAACTTCTAAGATCTTTAAACTTAAAATTACATTAATTTGTCTCGTTTACATAATCAAACAACTAAATTTACTTAGGGTTCTTAAGTGATTGAAACATACATGAAACTTTTTTATTGAATACATTGATATATTCCAATGATTCTAGAATTGTAGGGTGAATAATTGTCCATTTGAAACATCCTATAAAAACTTCTTAAACATATGAAAAGTATTAGTATCAAATGCATGCTCCGATGTTTTGTAATCCTCAAAATCATTCCAGGGGTCAACAGAGAGCTTAATCAAGACTTGATCCTACAGTCACTCCCGAATTCCTTCTCATAATTTGTCATGAATTACCACATGAACAAATAGAATTTGTCATTGCTTGAGCTACTAAATATGCTCAAGACAGCAAAGAGCCACTTCAAAGGTGATAAGGCTCACCTTCTTTTGGTTGATGGAAAGAAGAAGCAGGCAATGAAGAATGGTTCAAAGAGGAAGAGGAATCCTAAGAGTAGCTTCCAGAAGAAGAAGGCAAGGAAGCCCTCTGCTGATGGGACCTACTATCATTATGGAAAGGAAGGGCACTTGAAGAAGAATTGCAAGTTGTATCTTGCAAGTCTAAAGCATGATGCTAGTGGAGCATCTAAAGGTTTGTATATGATACAAGCAAACTTGTCGTTGAGTTCTTCAGTTTCTGTTACTTGGATATTGGATACCGCATGTCGGTCTCATATCTACAAGTCATTACAGGAGTTACAGAGACATAGAAGCTTGAAGAAGGGTGACTTTGAGCTATTTGGTGCGAGTGGTGAACCCATTCAGGCTGAAGCTATTGGAACCTATCTGTTGTTATTATCATCAAGCAAATTCTTGAATTAAAATATTATTATTATATACCCAATATTATAAGAAATAATATTTTTGTATCTTTGTTGTTGAAACAAGGTTATGAAATAAATTTGATGAGCCATGGGTGCTTGATTTTCTTTTTAAATAAATTCTTTGATTGTGGTACATTCTTTAATGGTCTTTTGATTCTATCTCTCAATGATGAGGTTATGCTTGTTGAGAATAAGAAAATAAAGAGAGATGATATGAATGTCACTTATCTCTAGCATTACTGTTTGGGTCATATCAATGAATCTAAGATAAACAAGCGTAGAAAGACTTTTTGTTTGAACCTTTTGATTGTGAGTCATTAGGAACTTGAGAGTCCTGTCTCATGGATAAGATGACCAAGTCTCTATTTACTAGACATAGAGAAAGGGAAATTGAGTTGTTAGGTCTTGTACACATAGATGTGTGTGGTCCTATGGCAACCTAAGCTAGAGAAGGATACTCTTATTTCATCAGTTTTGCTGATGATTTATCAAGGTTCGATATGTGTATATTATGAAATACAAGTCTAAAGCCTTTGATAAATTCAAAGTATCAAAGTGAGGTTGAGAAACAAATTGGGCATAGTATTAAAATCTTTCGATCTAATCTAGGAAGAGAATACTTATCTAGTGAATTTCTCGATCATCTTAAAGATAAAAGCATTCTCTCTGAATAGGCCCTCCATACATATCATAGTTAAATAGTGTAGCAAAAAGGAGAAATCATATCTTGTTGGATATGGTAGGATCCATGATGTGCTTCACGGATCTTCCAGTATCCTTCTAGAGTTATGCCCTAGAGATTGTTGTCTATGTAGTAAATAGGGTGCCATCAAAGGTAGTTAAAAGTACTCCATATGAATTATAGAAAGAGAAAAGGCCAAGTCTTAAGTATTTTAAGATTTAGGGTTGCCCAGCTTATGTCAAGAATATTTTTGGACATAAGCTAAGTGCAAAGGTTGATAAGTGTAGATTTGTAGGATATCCTAAAGAAGGTATGGGATACCTTTTCTACCACCTTATCGAGTAAATGGTCTTTGTTAGCAGACATGCCACATTTATGGAAAAGGAGTTTATCCAAGAAGGGGACAATAAGAGGATATTTGAACTTGAAGAAGTTTAACCTATGCCTAAAGCAATTCCTTAACCAAATGTTCCTAAGGTTCAGGAACAACCACAACACACACCTCCTCTCCGTAGGTCAAAGAGAGTGTAAAGTGCACCTCTCAGATATGGCTTTGTCATTGAAAATGACAATGAAGCCAGTATCATATAGGATGATGATCCTGTGACCTATATAGAAGTTGTCACGAGTAGAGACTTTAACAAATGGTTTGAAGCCATGAAATCTAAGATGGACTCCATGTACTCTAATCAAGTTTGGACATTGGTTGATCCACTGAGGGAGTTGTTGCCACCTAAACCATCATGGCCTATAGCTGAAGAGGACCTCGGATCATACCCTTGGTGCTCCGGACCTGCCTGTGCACCCGGACCTGCAAAACAAAGGAGACCCAGGCTGGTGATCCCGGTGGGGGAACTCCAATGCTCAAGTTAGTGATGATCCAGGGGAACAGATCCTCCTAGTCGAGCCTCATAGATGAACTCCATGCTAGGAGGAGAAAGAAATGTATAGAAATAATATAGATGAGTTGTGAGCAGAGCCAGAGGAGTGGTGATGGAGGAGAGCTTGAGCTGGAAGGCTGTGTCCCTCCAGACCCTCCTGGTGGATCTATGATAGCCTCAATCTCTTAGTTCTCTCCTGTGTGTCATCCTTCTTGCCCGTTAGCTTGTCTCATGTTTTGCCTGCTTACCTTTTAGAACCTTGGAGAGCTCTTTTTAAGCTAGGATGGCCATGAGAGGCCTACCTCAAGATCCTTCCCTCGCTTGCGGATGCATGCTGCGATGTTTCATGCCATGGATTGGACATCTTTCCTTGTGATATGGAACCTACCATGTGCTCTGACATTATTTCTGGTCACTCCATTTTGGGTAGCGTGGTAGAGCCTCGGTTGATGGGCAGCCACCCCCTGGATTTGAATCTTCTAGGCTGACTTCTTCTTTTTGGTGGTACAGAAGGTTGGTAGGGAGCGCAGCATCTTGATCGGGGGAGCCTTTCCTTTTTGGTGTAAGTGGTAGCTGAGACCATTATTGTTGCCTAGCAAGCACCTTTACGTGGTCCTTGGGTGGCAGACTGCTACCTAAGAAGAGTGGTGATGTCCTTCGATTGCTGGTTCTTTTGTCCAAGGTGGAGTTGGGCCGGAGAGGCGGAGCTTGACTTTGGTCGAGGCATCTCGACCTCGTGGGAGCTGGCCTGGCGAAGGAGTTCGAAGAGAGGTGGAGCTCGACTTCGGCCACGACGTCTCAACCTCATGAGAGCCAGCCTAGTGAAGGGGTCCTAAAAGGTGGAGCTCGACTTTGTCTACGGTGTCTCGACCTTGCAAGAGCCAGCTTGGTGAAGGAGTCTGAAGAGGCAGAGCTCGACTTCGGCCATGGTGTCTCGACCTTGCGAGAGCTAGCTTGGTGAAGGAGTCTGAAGAGGCAGAGCTCGATTTGGCCATGGCATCTCTACCTCGTGGGAGCCAGCCTGGCGAATGGGTCCGAAAAGGTGCAGATCGACTTTGGACATGGCATCTCGACCCTGGGGGAGCCACCTAGTGAAGGAGTCTGGAGAGAAAGAGCTCGACTTTGGCCACGTTATCTCGACCCTAGGAGAGCCACCTGGCGAAGGAGTCCGGAGAGGTGGAGCTCGACTTCAGCCAAGGCATCTCGACTCGAAGGGAGCCGCCTAGCGAAGGAGCCCAAAGAAAAGATATGACATGGCAGCTTCCTCTGACATGGCATCTGACAGGGTCTGACATGGGCTACACATTAGTGATCCACCACATCATTTGCCCCCCACTCCCAAGTCTCGTTGGTGCACGATGCTCGGTGCGAAGAGAGTAAATGCAGCGCTGACATGGAAAGATCAAAATCCTGTGCCATAATTACCGGGATCACAGATGCCTCACGGGGTGGAGCCAATGAAGCGGCGACACGTGGAGCCATCCGAGGTGGCATTATTGCTGACACAAAATTCTAAGCGATAGTGGGCGGAACAAAGCATTGCCTTTGCTGATTGCTGACAGGTGGAGTGGATCCAATGGCGGTGATGAGACAGTTACGGTCTGGTCACTTTGAAAGGAAAGATAATTTCTCTTTCAAAAAATTTTCATGCCTGCCAGCGAACCGGAGAGTCTCCTTCTTCTCCCCAGTCATCCTTTTCCTCCAAAGGCAACTAGGTTTATCCACTCTCTACTGTTCTTTCTCCATGGGTTGGGTAGAGCCTCTACTAGGATAATCAGTTTCCCTTCTTCTTTGTCTTCCTCTCCTTCTTCCTTCTTTTGAAATGTCTCGTTGGGGTCAGAACTTCCATCCTTCGATTAACCCCAACAAGGCTGGGCCTTCTTGATCGAGGATGCCTTCTTCTTCTTCTGACAATGAGGAAGAAGTGTGCTTCGAGCTTTCGAGGAGCCCTATCCCCACGGGGATAGTCATTGGGGCACCCAGGGTCTGTCCCCCACCTCCTCTTCCTTTTGATCCTTCTCCAGAACCTCCGTGGTTTACAGGTCCCAATTGTATCTCCTCTGTGATAACCAGCGAGGATCTTGCAACCATCCAGGATACCTACTGTATTCCAGACTCTGTCTAGCTCTCGGTTCCATGACCGGGGGAACGGGTCATCGCCAGTGACCAGGGTCGGATGGCTCTATATGAGGAGTCCCTTGCGGGGGGCCTCCGATTTCCTTATTATCCTTTCTTTCTTTCTGTCCTCAACCAATATCATCTGGTTTCGGCATAGCTAGTTCCAAATGCAATCTGGACCATCTTCTATTTCATCATCTTGTCACTTCCACGGGATCGTTGCCTATTTCTCCCTCTTCAGGGTCTTCTTCACCCTGATGTGCCACCTGTTTGAGGATGGGTGGTGGTTCATCTCTCCCCATCCAAAGGGCGCAAAATTTGAGGTCCCCTCTCCATCAAGGGATGGAAGAGCAAATACTTTTTTGCTTTGGTTGAAGGGGTTGACTGAGTTTGGAGCGACCCTGATCGGACCTCGAACTGAAATGCCACTATCGAGGTGGTTGATCGGGAGTTGTACGACCATATCCATACTGACCAAATCCCATCTCTTGAGGTTCTGCTGATGGAGCAGAACCTCCACGAAGTCGGAGTCAACCCAATAGGTGAGTTTGGCATGGCCTTCACATGTTTTGCTTCTTCTCCATCATCTTGACTTTGGAGCTAACCATGTCTTCTCTATGTGCAGGCATGAAGTACTCCATTGAAGACCTTCTCGCCCTCTCCAGGAAGAGGGGTCTGCCGGCGGGGATTAAAGAGTCCCCATTAAAGAGGACCATGGAAGAGGAAAATGTGCGAGCCGCATTTGCCATGCCGGCTGAAGTGCCAAGGAGGGTAATGAGGATATTGGCAAGAAGAAGAAATTACAAACTAATAATCTTTGGTTGTAGTCCAATCTTTCCTTTTTTTTTCAGGTTCCCATAAATGTATGAAGCACCTCTTGAAGACTCCTAATTCCATGAAGGAAGATTGAATTGTTTAAAGCCAAAATCAAGTGAAGATTCCTTTTCCAAGCCTATGGGCTGGCCAAGCTATGAAGAAAACTTCTACCTTGAAGCCTAATTGAAAGATCAAACCTTAAAGAACATGTGGAAGGATTAGATGAAGACAAGTATTGCAAGGAGATGGCGCCACATGGAGCTTCTAGGACTTTCTCTTGTTAGGATTAGTTAGACTCGGAACTAATCATGTAATTAATTACCAACTAAATTTGAATTAGTTGGCTCCTTAACCCACCCATTATGGCTGCCCTTGGCTTATAAATAGGACCAAGGCATCCTCTTGTAAAGTAATGAATGACTTGAGTTGAATGAAAGCATACTTGTTTGTGTTCTCTTCCACTTTGCCAAGTTCTTTAGTTCTTCTTAGAATTTTGAGTGTTTTCTTTTAAGTTTGAGTTGGAGTGATGAGTTTGATCTTGAATTTGAGTGAGTGCCTTGAGTTTGGAGTGCCAAAGTTCAATTTCCAAGTTTGTCTACATAAGATCCAAGTAGTCCAAGAAGATGAGAAAGTGCTGTCCAAAAATTCCAGCAACTCTCTTCACTTCTCTTGTTGATTCCTTCCTTTTTTTCCCTTAATTTCTTTGAATTTCGACTTACCTTGACTCTTTGCAGGTTTTTCTTGGTGATTTGAAGATGAAGATGAAGGCTCCATGCCAAGGATCAAAGCTCCAATGGTGAATCCAAGAAGGGAGTGTAGATCTTGTCTCTAGCCTTCAATTTTTAAGTTGTGAGTGCTTCCCTTCCATTTGAGCTTTGATTTCCCTTCATTGTTGGAAAAAGACCCTCTTGATCCTTAGATCTGAGGTTCTTAAAGGTAACTTAGCCTTGTTTGAGGGTTTCTATGCCCTTAGATCCTCTCTTTTATTTTTTTGAAAGAAAATATATATAGGGTGTCGATTTTCTGCTCACCTAGTTCCTAGCTCAAAATTTTTCATCCTTTCTACCCATGAATCCAGCCATATTTGGAGCTCTAATGCTGTTATGTTATTGCTAGGTAAGTAGATCATATCTTCACACACCCCATTTCATCAAATTCGTACCCCATCAAAGGGGAGAGGTCGAGAGCATCCTCGAGCCATCGAGTAGTAAGCCCAGACCCCAGTCCGGGAGCTAAAGGTGGTGGTCCAGGCCAGGGTCGCTACTGCTGCTGCTGCTACTGTGGAGCCTCCATCACCTTAGGTCATTGAGGTAGAGACCGAAGAGGAGCAGGAGAGGGTAGAGCCACCATCTGCGACACCATTCGAGGCAGTGTTGAACCCCCCTCACACCTCCGACGCCTCCTCGACCGGAGGAGAGGGTGATGCTGCATCTGTGGCTTCAAAGAAGGGGAAGGACCACCGCAGGCTGCCATTTGAAGTGCTGTCGAACTCATTGGTTCGAGATCCAAAGCTCATCGACGCATGATGGACTTCGCAGTCTAATTGCATGACCGGTGGGAGAAGTTGGGGATGCTCCTCGATGATGCCAATCGAAGCACATCCCCCCAACTGTTCTCGATAAGAACTCCTTTCCTTTTGCCCATTCCCTTATTTTTATTGTTTGCTTATCTATATTCTGTGACTGACATTTTCTTGGTGACAGCTCAGCGCCGAGCTCCTACCGATCCAGGACTATTGCAGGCAGTGGGCACGGAGGGATCAACAATGATCATCAAAACTCAAATCTTTGAAGGTCGAGGACAAACTACATACTGACACCACCTGAGAGTCCGAGTAAAAAAATAAAGAGCCGAGGGGCAAAGTTGCAGGCACCAAAAGCCACATCAAGGAGCTAGAGGAGTCCTTGGATGGAAAGAGAGATCGGTCCAAGAGACAAATCGAGGAGCTCTAGGCCAAGGAGGCTAGGGCAAAGGAGCTCAGGGCCGAGGTGGCCTAAGAGGAGCTGGCTCAAGCGCTCCGAGGCTAGCTCGAGGTGGCAAAGCAATGGGAAGTGATCGCTGAGAAGAGGATTGCAGAGCGGAGAGAAGACCACTGTCACTGAAAAGGAAACTATGGTGATAGAAGCACAGACTGCTGCCATCGAGAAGGAGGCTGCGGTGACCGCCGAGCGGGTGGAGGCTGCGAAGAGGGAGGCCACCGAGATGGTCTTACAATACAAAGCCTTGATGGAGTTCGATGTCGAGTTCCATGAACTCGCTATGGACTCATTCTTTAAGGGGTTCTGTACTGCAGATCGAAGGTGGAAGGCCTCATCCCAGACAAGAACCTGAGCAGGCTCCGCCTCCCTATTGGTCCACCGGAGAGCTTAGCGTTGGACCTGGCAGAGGTGGAAGAACCAGCTGCCATCACCAACGAAGTTGTCACAGCCAAGGCTTCGCCCGAGGATGTCCCCGAGAATGATGCCCCAACTGTGCATCGGCCCAGGAAGGAGCCGGTCAAGTAGGGGTGCTTGTATTTTATTTCTCTACTTTTTTTTTTTTTTTTACTTTGGGCCACCCGGTCTGTCGGGGGCCCAGAGAAGATGATGTAAAGACTTCAACTCCCATCAATGAAGTTTCATTTCTTTCATCGATTTGCATTGTCTTTTGCATTACTGACTCTTTA
This sequence comes from Areca catechu, assembly GCA_021397845.1. Classification (NCBI taxonomy): domain Eukaryota; kingdom Viridiplantae; phylum Streptophyta; class Magnoliopsida; order Arecales; family Arecaceae; genus Areca; species Areca catechu. Next base: position 126,471,682 of record CM038052.1, on the reverse strand, counting down.
GTAATCTTCCTTCCTCTACTTCTCTACTGCTCATGTTCATGTCTTCTATTGAGGCATCTCGCCTAAAGGCTCTAAGTCCCTAGACTCTTTCATGCTGAGCTTCGGGTACACAAGTCAGTTAGAAGGGAAGCCCTTTGACTTGCTGAGTCATTCACACCTCGAGGACGAAGTGGTGTACTACTTCAGAAGAGGTGTATTTGACCTCGAATGGGATCACCGCCAAGCGAGCACGGCACGAAGGGGCCTAGATGCTGTGGCTGCAGGGACTACTAGGTGCCAGGCTTTGGAAGTTTCTGTGCTTGAGATTACTAGGATTTAGGAGTTTTCGGGCTTGAGTGCCAGGCTTCCAGAGTTTCAGAGCTTGAGTGCCAAGCTTTAGGAGTTTCCGGGTTTGAGTGACAAACCTCGGGTCAGACAGCGAGATCCCTTCGAGGCAAAGGTGATTTGCACAAAAAGGATCTTTATTATTAATGGAGGAAGGCCTTACATTATTGGTAATACATTCTCAGGTTTTTGACATTTCGAGCGCGTAAGAATCTTGCACTCCTAGTTCTGCCAGGTATTAGGCTCCGCTGGGGAGAGCTTCCACCACCTTGTATGGGCCCTCCCGGTTTGGGGAGAGCTTGCCACACTCTCGAGGTTGTGATGCTTTAGTTCAGTGCAGTACCAGATCGGCTGGGCGGAAGATCTTCGGCCTTACCCATGCATTGTAGTATCGAGCCATGCATTGGTGATAGGCCACCATCCGGAGTCGAGCCTTGTCTCTGGTTTCTTCAAGGAGGACTAAGTTGAGAAGGAGGCGAGCCAGGTTATCTGCTTCGTTATACTGCTCTACATGCAGCATGGTTATGCTGAGCTCAACGGGGATAACGGTTTCAGCATCGAGATGAGGCTGAAAGGTGTTTCATCCATGGCCGTCCTAGGAGTGGTGTGGTAGGCCCAAAGAATGCTAGGGAGTTCTTCAGCTTACCTTCCCTTGGCTTGGTCCAACCTAGTCCGGAGTCCCTGGAGGATTGTCCGGTTGGTCACCTCAGCTTCCCCGTTGGTTTGAGGATGAGCTACCGAGGTGAAGTGATGGCAGATGCCGAGGTTAGTACAAAAGTCCTCGAACTCCTGGTTGTCGAATTGCCATTCATTGTCGGTGATGATACCGTGAGCAAGTCTGAAATGGTAGATGATCGACTTCTAGAAGAACTGGCAGACCTTGGCTTCGGTGATCCATGATAGTGGCTCCGCCTCTACCATTTGGTGAAGTGGTCGATAGCCACTATTCGGAACTTACGCTACCCAGGAGCAGGAGGGAACGGACCAAGGATGTCCATAACCAACTGGGCGAATGTCCACGGTGCGGAGAGTTGGGAGAGTGGCGTTGTGGGCTGACATTGTATGTGAGCATGCACTGCCAGCGGTCGCACTTCCTCACGAAGTTGGTGGCATCCTTTCTCATCGTCTCCCAATCGTATCTTGATGAAGGGCTTTGTATGCCAGTGTCCTCCCTCCGACATGATTCCCATAGAGGCCCTCATGTATTTCTTGGAGTACGAAGGTTGCTTCTGCAGGTCTCAAGCACTTCAGGAGTGGATGGGAGTAGGACCTGCTATTAAGCTATCCGTCCATCAGGGAAAATCGTGTGGCCTTCATCTTGATGAGGTCGTCCTCAGTCTGGTCTTCTGGTAGGGTGCCATCAATGATGTATCTAATGTACAGGTCCATCCAGCTAGGATCCGGGGTGACCTGCTGGACTTCTTCCGAGGCTTCATAGCTTTTAATTTCCAGGTACTCTATGTGGACGCATCCTAGTGACAAGTCCGATAGGGTCATGAGCCTTGATAGAGTTTCAGTGCAAGCATTCTCCCCACGAGGGATGTGGGAGATGCTGAAGCGCCAGAAACCTGTCGTGCTTGAACGGACCCGCTCGAGGTATTTCATAATTTGGGGATCTCGGGCCTCGTACTCTCTTAAGATCTGCCCCACCACCAGCTAGGAGTCGGTGAAGACCTTCAGGTTTGGCACACCCAGCTCATGGGAGACTCTGAGTCTTATGAGGAGTGCTTCATACTCCGCTTGATTGTTGGTTGCCGTGAACCTGAAGCGAAGCACACATTTAGCCATGACCCCATCCCCATTGGAGAGGATGAGTCCTACTCCGCTCCCTCCTGAGTTGGATGCACCGTCCACGAGGATGACCCATGTATCCTCGATAATGGGCTCCAGCTAGGGTGTCGAGGTTGAGATGGTCTCCTCGAGCTCCTCGCTCATGCTAGCACACTCGACCAGGAAGTCGGCCATCACTTGGACTTTCTGGGATGGCCTCGGCTCGAACTCGCTCAGCATCAGAGACCATTTAGCTAAACACCCAGATATTTTAGGGCAGCTGAGTATGGCCCTTAATAGCAGGTCCATCATGACTGTAATAGGATGTGCTTGAAAGTATGGCCTAAGGCACCTACCAGACATTATTAGAGCAAAAATTAACTTTTCTAAGAGGGTGTACCTGATCTCCGCATCCCGGAGGATTTTGCTAGCATAGTACACCGGCTTCTAGGATTCATTCTCATCTGTGTGGATAGGGACCGAGCTGATAGCCCCCGGGGTGACAACCATATATAGCAGGAGCTCTTCTCCTTCCTCTGGCCTGGAGAGTAGCGACGGGGATGCCAGGAATTTCTTCAACACCTCGAAAGCTGCTTAGCATTCTTCGGTCCAAGCAAAGTAGTGCACTTTGCACAACACCTTGAGAAGAGTTAGTAGTGGTCAACCGACCTTGAGATAAACCTGCTCAGGGCTGCAACCTGGCCAGTCAGGCACTAAACTTACTTCTTTGAGGAGGGATGCTCCATGTCGACGATTGCTTGGACCTTCTGGTGGGGACACCAGAGGCACCAGAATAAGACAGAGGCTTTTCAACCCTTTGTGATTTGATCAATAATTTATGAGTCCATCTGTAAAAAGGGCTTAGCCCATCTGAGTCCATTTTAGTTGTTATTGAGTATTTTGAGTTGTTATTTCAGTTCTGTACTAGTCAGCTCATGTTGAGCTAGTTTAGTCCAATGCTAGTCAGCTCATGTTGAGCTAACTTTATTTTTTGAGTCCTGTCCAAGCATACTGAAGACTCAAGACTATATCATACAAGTGAAGACCAAGTCCAACTAGATTGAAGACATGGAAGTATAGCCCAAGTCCAACCCAGCTTGAAGATTTGAAGACCCCAGGAGGAAAATTCAGAAAACCCAGATTTCTTGCAGATGCCCTCCAGATGCCCAGATTCCCTTCCAGATGCCAAAGTATATTCATAGACAAGGGCATCCATGATTCTAATGGTCCATCTGCATCCTAGCCCAAAGAAATCAAGCCCAGGTGCCAAGCCCAAGCCCTAAAGAAGCAAGATACTAGGAATATTCCTGCTACATGGCTACCAGGCCACCCCAGCTTCCAGAGGCCCAAACCCATGCACCCGAGCCCCTTTGGGCCAGCCTCTTGCTGCTCATAGAAGCCCAACACGCCCCCTAGGCATCCTTGGAGTATTGGCCAAGTTAGAGAGAATTTTTAGGGATTTTTTTTTCCAAATATTTCTTTATTTTCTAGCTAGGATTTGAGAGGGAAAAGGATTCTTATGTAAAGACTTATGTGCCCTTACTTGGAGCCCAAGGTTAAGGGTCTATTAAAGGACCCTAGCCTCTTGTATGAAGGGAGATTTGAAATAAACCTTGAGTTCCTCTTTGCTTTGTGTGATTACCCTGCTATGTGCATAAAGGGGTTTGAGAGTTCTTCTTCCCGTGTTTGCAACCATCTTCTTGCCGCCAACCATCCTTCCAACCCATCCAAAACTTTCTTCCCTTTGCTGTTTTCCTTTGTTTTCTTGATTTCCTCTGAGTTCTCTAACCCTTGATAGGTCGTTTGCAGGTCCCTGAGTTTCTACAAATCCAACGACTCCAGCCAAGCCTCAATCAGACCACCAAGCATAAAGCCGGGTATCCGCGGGTCTTTGGCTCAGTTTTCCAGGCCGCATCCATCGAGGAATGAAAGATCCCTTCGCTGCGATCTTCACCGGGCACTTCAGACATTGTCAGGTACATCCCCTCTACCTCCAGTCTTTATATTGTAGGAGAACTTGCCCTAACCGAGGCTTCTCAGCCCCGGCGATCCTTCTTTAGTACTTTTCTAGGTTTTAATCTGCATGCTTGGCTTCAAAACTCATACAAAACTCCCTACAACTAATTTTGATCTGAAATTTAGAAATTAATCACCTAACCCCACATATAAAACATACAAAAGAATTGCATGCATATTAGTCCTGCATCACCTTGTTGCCCCTAGAAGCCCAACACACCCTCCTAGGCATTCTTGAAGTGTTGACAAAGTCCAAGAGTTGTCCTTGAGTGGAATAGTCAAAGCATGAAGGGAGAAGGAAAAGACTAGGTTAAATCCTAACCTAGTTGGGACTTATGCTCCTAATTGTTTTAAGATTTATTTTTCTAACCTAGCTAGGAGAGGACTTGTAACCCAAGTGTGTAACCTTAGCTAGAGGGCATGAGAACTCTATAAAAACCCCACCCCTCCCCCTCTTGTAATCAACTTTTACTCATGATATCAAAACCCTGGTAAATTTATTTGAGCTTGCGAGCTTGTGTGTTACTTTGTTTTTATTTTTCTTTGGTTACTATTATGCTTGGCCAAATTCCTTGCTGCCCTAGCATCCTTCCACACCCTAACTCACTACCATCCAAGCCTTCACATGTCCAAGAAGGAGTGCCCTAGGCCACCAAGCAGGGAAATCTTCAACAAGCTTCAAACAGCCTAGCTTCTAATCCCTAACCTGATTCCTTCTAAACCTAGTTTCCTTTCTTTTTCTTACTTGCTATTTTGATTGACTCTTGATGTTTTACAGGATCCCCAAGATGTTTCACCTCCCCAGAGAAGGCTTTCCTTGCCTCTAGCACCGCCCAAATCAGCCATCTAATCAGGAAAACCGAGCTTCATCATCCAGGCTCCAATCAGAGTGCTGTGCGATCTCTTCATCGGAAGTTCTTCAAATCACTGATTGGTAACATCATTCCCTTCTTTTAATTTCTGATTTGATGAAGATAAGCTATCCTAATCCAGGTGTTTCTCAATTCTCGGGTCCTGGTAATTTATTATTTTGCATGAGTTTGCCTGCGATATGATGATTCTTTGCATTGCTATTCTTCTTGCTAGTTTTTACTTTAGTTTGGGAATTTAGCCTACAAACATAAATTTAAAAAATCACAAAAAAATTATTTTACTATTTTTCTTGCATGCTTAGTAATTTGCAATAGGATCACAAATCCTAATTTTTGCATCCTGTTAGCTGCATTAGGTGTCTATTTTTCATCTAATTTCGACCACCTAATAATTTTATTTTTCCATGAAATTTGCATGAATTGTTCTCTGTCTTGTCCTCTGATTTATCAAAATTTTTAATTAACTTTACAAAAACTTTAAATCATTAAAATTCAGCATATTAGAAATCCTAACAGAATCCTGAAAATTATGTAATAGTTCAAAAACCCTAGGATTTGCATCATCATTTGATTTTGTTCTGCATGAAATTTGGTAGGTATCATCATCACCGTCCATTCTCTATTCTAATTTTTTTTAAATTTTTTTTTCATTGGTAACTATGTCAAATTCTGCATCATCTGAAATCCTAATTCTCTAATTTTTGCTAATTTTGCACTTGGCTAACTCAAACCTAATCAACTTCCAAACCCCCCAACCCCAAGCCAAACTTTGTTTGCTAACCCCAGTTAACTTAAATTCAATTTGTCACAGATTAAAATAATTAAAAAAAATTTTATTTTTTGATTGCTTAGATTGCATCAGGACCATTGAGTGCCATCATCTGATTAACCTAATCTTAAGGGCAATTAATATAATATCAGGGCAGGAGGTCATAGCCTATCCTGGACCCAAAATAACCCCCCAGCATTTTCACCTAAGCCTTAATTAAATTAATTAGATTAATTTGCCCTAGTGGGCTAGGTGACACCCAACAGGTCAAGTCAGAATCGTGTGGACCAACTAGTGCATTTTAATCCTTTAGCTATTATTGAAAGCTGATGTCTAAGGCTAGGGGTCCAGAGTCAAACGACCTAAGTGGACTGGTGACCCTGTGACAAGTAGGGGGAGCCTCCCACCACCCCACCCCCTACCTGGCCAGTGGAAGGATTAGCTGCTGGGTTAAGTGTAAGTTGAGCTGACCCATTCTGTTTTGGCCCTAGGTCTAGGAAACCCAAGATTGTACTATCCTAGTTCTTTTTGCATGCTTGGCTGTACCATTCCATTTTGATTGCTAGATTGATTGTTGCATGACCAGTAGACTAGGAACCCAATACCAGAAGTCAACACCCCAACCCAACTCAACCATGGATTCTAATTTTGAGGCCATCATGAACCAATTTGCCCAACTAAACAAAGCCAACACCAACCCAAATCAGTTAGCTCAGATGGACCTCAAACATGATCAAACCCAAAATCTGCTAGTCCAATTGACCACTCAACTCAACCAGATAACCCAAGCAAACAACCGAACAACCACTAGGATCGACCAATTAACAACTAAATTAAACCAAGAAGGAACCCCAAACCAGACCCATAGACCCTAGGAACCCATAGTCCCTGGATATGAACCCAGTAGTAACCCACTATCCCTCAGTCACCCAGAACCCTATAGGATTGATGCCCCTAGATTTGAACACATAACCTTTAAACCCATAACCTATGAACCCATAACCATTAGTTTACCCACCCCTGTTACCTCAGACTCTAGTCAATTTTTCAGTAGCCAAACCACTCTTACCACCCCATTGGTTCACCAAGATGATCTGGAAGAAGAGATATACGAAGCTGACCCATGTCTGGTAGAGGAGTATGAAGATAATGAGTCTATTGAAGATCTAGAAAAGTACCCTATAGAAGACCAAGGATTAGTTGACTATGACCAAACCTAGATAGAAAACAACCCATAATTAGTTAAACAAGAAGTCCAGTGTAACCAACCTAGTTCAACCATGGAGTCCAATCTAGAAATCCTCTTAAGGCCATGATGGAATAGTTTGACCAGTTGGAACGCAAGTTTGACCAAAGGAATAAAATGTTTGACCAACTGATCCAATTGAGTAACCAAATGACCCATAGGATTGAACCATTAGATGACCAGGTAGAAGACCACCCAACATTAGTTGAACCTGACCATATCCAAGTAAGAGCCGACCTAGATTTAGCTAACCCTAGCCATTCGCAGCCAGTAGCTAACATAGAGTTAGCTGACCATGTAGTGGAAGAGTAGTTAGAGGAGACTTTAGAAGAGGAACCAATTATAGAGTCTAGTACTGAATTTGTGAGCCAGAAGAATTTATTAAAAACTTAAGCTCTTTGAATCAGTACCCTATGGATAAAATCATTCCATTAACTCCAATTGATCTCTTCCTTGAAATCAACAACCCTTTCTTCCATTATGTAGACCCTTTCGATATGCCTCAAACCCATAAGGTAAATCTCATTAGTATAGGACTCATCCCTGGAACACCTTTTTATCTCTTAGTTTACCTAATTAACCACGAACCCTTTTTCAATCAAACTAACCCTGAATCCACCTCATATTTTCTACCTTTTCATGAATCTTCTTATACTTTTTAACCATTCATTTGCATTTTATAGAAGTAAGCATGCTGCATACATACATTGTGCATGTTAGGTTTGCATCTTACTTCTTGCATACTCTCTAGTATTTAGTAGGCATACATAGTAAATTTTCATGTGCATGCCATGCTAGGGTCAAACCTAGAAAGTCAATAGTGTGTTAGGTTAGACCCTAGAGAGTCCAATAATGTTTCCTTCGATAGGAAAGTTTAGTCGAGTCTAATAGGTATTAGTTGAGTCCAATAAAATTCATAGTCCTAAATCAAATATCTGCACCTACACTAGCCTCTGCATAGCATATGCACCGTGAAATTAGTCAAGAGCTGAACATAATTAATGAACTATATAAGAACTTAGCTAATTTTCAAAGGAAAGATAAATACATTTATGTAGAGGAATATGTGACTGTTAAAGAATTTTCTGCTCGCGAAGCTGGCCAATCCAAAATAATGAATAGTTGTGGACCCAATGCCTATGTGCCTGAGATATCACCTGATTTAGGTATTAGCTCCACCTTCATCATCTCAGACATTGTAAAGTCTAGGGAGCCACCAGTGATACCCAGTGAGCCCCTTGAGCCACTCCTGTTCTTTGAAAGAGAACCCACCCTAGAGCGACCACATATAATTTGGCCATATGGTGAATGGAGTGGACACCAAAGGCACCAGAATAAGACAGAGGCTTCTCAATCCGCTATGAATCACTTAAATGACATTCGAGTCCACTGTAACAAAGCTTAGTCCAGCTGAGTTGTTTTATTGAGTCCTGTAATTAGTCAGCTCATGTTGAGCTAGTTCAGTTCAGTATTAGTCAGCTCATGTCGAGCTAATTTTATTTTTTGAGTCCTGTCCAAGCATATCGAAGACTCAAGACCACATCATACAAGTGAAGACCAAGTCCAACCTGATTGAAGACATGGAAGTTGAGCCCAAGTCCAACCCAGCTTGAAGACTTGAAGATCCTAGGAAGCGAAAATTAAAACAAGCACAAACCTGAAGCCCTAAACCAACTGGAAGGAAATTGGACCAGCCCAGGCCCAGGAAGGAATTAGGGCGCCATCTCTTATGGAGACCCTCCTCTTGGTCGGCCACTTAAGGTCACCCCCTTGGCCGATGAAGTCAAGGAGAGGGAGTCCAAGTGCTTTAGGGATTTCTACCTAAGTTACCTTGTATTCCTAGTTAGGGTTTGAAAGGGAGAAGGAGTCCTATGTAAAGTCTAAAGTACCATTACTTGGGGCCCAAGGTTAAGGGTCTATTTAAGGGACCCTAGCCTCTTGTATGAAGCTTGATTTTGATATATGAAATAAACCTTGAGTTCTTCTATTGCTTTGAGTGTTACCCTGCTGTGTGCATAAAGGGGTGTAAGAGTTTTCTTCTTCCCGGTGCTGCAACCATCTTCCTGCTACTAGCCAACCTTCCAGAACCCTGGCCGCCCACTTCAAAAGATACCTTTTCTTTACTGTTTTCCTTTATTTCTTTGTTACCTTGTGAGTTTTCTAACCCCTGATAGGTCATTTGCAGGTCCCCGAGTTCCTACAAATCCAATGACTCCAACCAAGCTTCAATCAGACCACCGAGAAGAAAGCCGGGTATCAACGGGTCTTTGGCTTGATTTTCCAGGCGCATCCATCGAGGAACGAGAGATCCCTTTGCTGTGATCTTCACCGGGCACTTCTGACATTGTTAGGTACACCCCTCTACCTCCAGTAATTATATTGTAGGAGAACTTGCCCTAACCGAGGCTTCTCAGCCCCGGCGATCCTTCTTTAATACTTTTCTAGGTTCTAATCTGCATGCTTGACTTCAAAATTTAATACATAATTCCCTACAACTAATTTTGATCTAAAATTCAAGAATTTATCACCTAATGCCACATATAAAACATACAAAAATAATTGCATGCATATTAGTCCCGCATCATCTGGTATCAGAGCTTAGATTAGGGCTTGTTTTCTACAATTTTTCAGTCCATATATACTCTGTTTATTTAGTTATTTCTCCCTGCTCTAAACTCCAAAAATTTTAAATTTGTTTTCCTGAATTCAAAATAATTAAAATTATTTTCTAGAGTTTTTCATATTTTATTTGATCTATGAATTTTCTGCAAGCCGAAATATAGCCTATAAATTTTTGGCTCTATTTTTTTTTAGCAAGATAAGTTTGGAAGTTTTAGGGTTTTGTTTAGCATCTTTTTGCATATCTTTTAATTTTAATATATTTCCTGCATATTACACCATAATTTGCAAGTTTTCTTCTATTTAAGAAAATACCAAAATATATAAAAAAAATTACATATTATCCAAAAACACCAAAAACATCTAAACCCTAATTTGCATCCTCAGCTGCCTGCCATCATTGCATAATTTACGGGGCACTCTTGCTATATCAGATAAGGGGAGGAGTTGATAACCTCTCCTTAGCTCAAAACCACACCTGTTGCATTCGGTCCCAAGCCTAACCTAAAATTAACTAGACTTAATTTGCCCTAGTGGGCTAAGGACATCAACTGGTCGGGTCCGGGCTAAGTGTTAGATCATTATGTCAAGCTAACTTGTGTGTGCCTCATGCTTGGTGTTTAGAATGGTGGTTTAGGAATTTAATTCTGAAGAGCTTGTGTGCTGGTCCGCCTACCTGGCCAATCTCTGATTGGTGTCTAGGATTGGCAATCAGGGACCTTACACTCCCCTTACACCTGCCTGGCTGAGTACAGGGTTACTATAGGCTAGCTTGCCACCCTAATTGAGCACCTAGTTTTGGACTCTAGGTCTAGTCAGCTATAGTCGGTTTGATCGAGTCTTGCACGAGCACTAGATCAGGGGTTTCATATCACCCACCTCCATCATAAATGGCTGAATCCATGGACCATTTTGATGCCAAATTTGATGCCCTTGGAGAAAGGTTAGCCCAAACCCTCAATCTTAATTTTGAGCAAACCCTTAATCTTAGGCTTGAGCAAGCAAATACCCAGTTAACCCATAGGCTTGAGCTATTAGATGCCCGACTAAGGACCATAGAGAAAACCCATGGGTCACAATCTGAGCCAGATCCTGAGTCCCCTCAACCTAGGAGAGCCCCTCATTCTGATCCATACTATAATCCTGGACCTAGGAGGACCCAAAACCCTGATCCATTCCATGAGGTTAAACCTAGGAGAGCCTCCCACCCTGACCCATACTATAATCCTAAACCTAGGAGGACCCCAAACCTTGAACCATATCGTGAGGTTGAACCTAAGAGAGCCACTCAGCCTGACCCATACTATAATCCTGAACCTAGGAGGACCCCAAACCCTGATCCATACCTTGAGGCTAAACCTAGGAGAGACCATCATCCTAACCCAATCCCTGAGGTTCGTCCTAGAAGGCCCAATCAGGATTTTGTAGACCAGGAGGACAGATCCTATAGACATGTTAAGCTTGATGCCCCAACTTTTGATGGTTGTCTAGATCCTAAGGTCTATATAGATTGGGATGGAGAGATGGATCAATATTTTGAGTGGTATGATATGACGGAGGAGCGTAAGTTTAGGTTTGCTAAGCTTAAGTTGGTTCGGGAAGCCAAGTTACATTGGGCTAATGTTGAGAGAACCCTTAATCTAGGAGGGCGTGATCCTATAACCACCTAGTGGGCCATGAAGGGTAAGCTTAGGACAAGATACGTTCCAGCTTCATATCACAGTAGTTTACTAGATAAATGGCAACGATTTAATCAGGGTAATAGGAGTATAGATGAGTACATCGCAAAATTTGATGAGTATTCCATGCGATGTGATTTGAGGGAGTTTGAGGATGTTGTCTTATCTAGGTTTAGGGCTGGACTGAGAGATGACATTATGAAAGAACTCTATATGAGAGAGGTTAGTAACCTGGACCATGCTTACCAGATTGCTAGGGATCATGAGCATTTTCATAAAGGGCCCGTTTACCGTAGACCTGAGCCCACTAGATACCCTAGTCAGTATCCAGGAGCTAGCCATCCCCATCAGCACCGACCCATGCCCAGCCGACCTAGCCTGAGTTGACCCAGTCCTAGTCAGCCAGGCCCGAATCGACCCAGTCCTAGTCAGTCAGGCCCGAGTCGACCCCAGCAAAGTAATCCTTTGACCCGTAAGGATGATCAAAGAAAATCTGTAGAGGTCAATAAGAGTTACACTCCTCAGAAGACCTATTTTAGATGTAATAAACCAGGCCACTTTATGAGCTAATGTCCAGTTAGTGCCTTACACCTAGGTGAACTGCAGGAAGAAGAGCCTGAATCCGTAGTCGAACCTGAGGGATAAGTTTATGAGGCTGATGATCAGTTAATAGATGAGTATAAAGGTGAGGAGGAGGAACCTGAGTCTAAGAACCAATTAGGAGTGGTTAGGTGCATCTTAACCCAAACCCCAGTTAAGGAAGATTGGCATAGGACTAGCATCCTACAGACTTTTGTTAAGGTAGGGGGTAAGGTTCTTAAGATCATCGTAGATAGTGGGAGTTGTGTCAATGCCGTCTCTGCCAAGACAGTTAAATCTTTAGGAATGACCACAGTTCCCCATCCTAACCCATACAAAGTTTCTTTGGTTGATTCCACCTCCATCCAGATTCAAGTTAGTTGCCAAATCTTAATTAGATTGTAAACCTATAAGGAAAAGATTTGGTGTGATGTCATCCCCATGGAAGTAAGTAGTATTATTCAAGGTCGACCTTGGCTTTTTGATCATGATGCAACCCTGTATGGTCGAACCAATGTTTGTGCTTTTAACTACCATGGGAATAAGTTTGTGATCAATCCAGCTCCCCCTAGAGACCCAGTTAAGAGGGGTTCTAGTAGCCTTAAGGACAAGAAACCTGGAGTTTATTTGATTAAGGCTAGGGTGTTAGAAAAGCAGATTGCTGAGGGTAACCCTGTTTGGATCTTGACCTCCAAGGAAATACTCAAGCCGACCCAAAAGGAACACCCTAAAGAAATTGTTGAAGCTCTGAAAGAATTTGAGGATGTCTTCCCTGAGGATTTACCTGATCAACAACCACCCCTTAGAGACATCTAGCATGAAAGAGACTTAGTTCCAAGAGCCACTTTACCAAACCTTCCTCACTATAGATTGAATCCCAGCGAGCATCAAGAATTACAGAAACAAGTGGGAGAATTGCTTAGGAAGGGTTTCATTAGGGAGAGCCTGAGTCCATGTGCAGTCCCTGCTCTACTAACCCCTAAGAAGGATGGTACCTGGAGGATGTGTGTAGATAGTAGAGCTATCAACAAGATAACTGTGAAGTATAGGTTTCCCATCCCCCGATTGGATGATATGTTAGACATGATTGCTGGAGCCAGAGTTTTCTTTAAGATAGACCTTAAGAGCGATTATCATCAGGTTAGGATTAGACATGGGGATGAGTGGAAAGCTACTTTCAAGACTAAGGATGCCCAGTTTGAGGGGTTGTAATGCCTTTCGGACTTTCCAATGCACCAAGTACTTTTATGAGGATTATGATCCAGGTCCTGAAAGAGTTTACAGGAAAATTCATTGTGGTCTACTTTGATGATATTCTGATTTATAGCAGGACTAAGAAGGACCACCTTAGTCATCTAAGACTAGTATGCCAGACCCTTAGGGAGAATAGCCTCTACGCCAACTTTAAGAAGTGTGATTTCATGACACATAGGGTTATCTTCCTAGGTTTTGTTATCACCCCTGAGGGAGTTTTTGCAGATCCTGAAAAGGTCAGGGCAATTGTTGAGTGGCCTACACCCTCTAGTGTCCACGATGTGCGTAGTTTCCATGGCCTAGCAACCTTTTACAGGAGATTTATTAGGGGTTTTAGTACAGTCGTCGCACCTATCATCGATTGCATTAGGAAGCGTACATTTGAGTGGACCAAAGTAGCTGATAAGGCCTTCCTAAAGATTAAGGAAAAAATGACCCATGCACCCATCCTTAGATTACCTGACTTCACTAAGGTGTTTGAGGTCGCTTGCGATGCCTCGGGAGTAGGAATAGGTGGGGTACTAAGTCAAGAGAATCACCTTATAGCCTTCTTCAGTGAAAAGCTGAATGAATCTAAACTTAAGTACTCTACCTATGACACGAAATTTTATGCGGTAGTCCAGGCCCTTAGATATTGGAGACATTACTTACTACCGCAGGAGTTTGTCTTATTTTCTGACCATGAGGCACTCCGATTCCTGAACTCCCAAAAGAAACTGAACCCACGACATGGTAAATGGATTGAGTATATTCAGGCTTACACTTTTGTCCTGAAGCACCGTGCCGGCACTGAAAATAAGATAGCAGATGTCCTAAGCCGTAGGTCTCTACTGTTAAGATCAATTAGCACCCAAGTCATAGGGTTTGATAGGTTAAAGGATGAATACAAAACCTGCCCAGACTTTGGAGATATTTACCAGACCCTCAGGCTAGGACCATCCAGACCCATAGTGAGTATACCCTTTAGGATGGCTACCTTTTCCAGAATAATCGACTCTGTATACCCAAAACTTCCCTTAGAGAATTCCTAATTTGGGAGACCCATGATGGAGGTTTAGCTAGTCACTTTGGTAGAAATAAGACAATCTTAGCAATAGAAGACCAGTTCTTTTGGCCAGGATTGAAAAGGCATGTTGCACAGATTGTAGCTAGATGTAGAACTTGTGCTATTGCAAAACAGCAAAAGCAAAATACTGGTCCTTAAACACCTTTACCAGTGCCTGATCACCCTTGGCAGGACCTAAGTATGGACTTCGTGTTAGGATTACCTAAGACCCAGAAGAGACATGATTCTATCTTTGTAGTGGTCGATAGGTTCTCTAAGATTGCTCACTTCATCCCCTGTTCCCAGACCTTTGATGCGTCTAGAATAGCCAAGCTTTTCTTAGATGATGTGGTTAAACTCCATGGCCTACCTAAGACCATCATATATGATAGGGATGTTAGGTTCACCAGTTATTTCTGGATGACCTTATGGCACCTGTTAGGGACCAAGCTTAAGTTTTCTACAGCATACCACCCTCAAACAGATGGCCAAACTGAAGTGGTGAATCGTAGTTTAGCAAACCTCCTTAGATGCCTGATAGGTGAACATGTTGGAACTTGGGATCTATTATTGCCTAGAGCTGAGTTTGCCTACAACAGTTTAGTAAATAGGACAATGGGTAAGAGTCCTTTTGAGATAGTCCATGGGTACAAGCCTAATTGCCCCATTGATCTGATTCGTTTACCTATTCACGCACGGTCTTAGAGTTTGCAAAGTCATTCGCACAGCATATTAGAGACTTGCATAAGGACATTAGCCAAAAGATAAACATAAGCAATGAAACTTATAAAAAATTGGTTAATTCCCGAAGAAGGATCAAGGAATTTGATGTAGGGGATTCTGTCATGATTAGGCTTAGGCCTGAGTGGTTCCCACCTGGGACCGTTAAGAAGCTTCATGCTCATGGAGATGGACCTTTTAAAGTGTTAAAGAAGGTTGGATCAAATGCCTATGCGTTAGACTTGCCTTCGGATATGGGCATTAGTTCTACCTTCAATATTATAGACCTGGTTGAGTACAGGGAACCGGCAACGATACCTAGTGAGGCTTTTGGACATATGCCTTCTATTGAGAGTGATCCTTACACAGAGTGTCCACAAATTAATTGGCCTAAGAGAGGAGAACGAATAGAGCATATCCTGGACGATCAAGCCATTATGACCCGAGGCCGCGGTTATCAATGCTTCCTAGTCCAATGGCAAGGCCGGCCAGAGTCAGACGATTCATGGATTTCTCAAGAGGACTTGCAACGCATCAACCCAGACCTTCTCGAGAGATATATGAGCCAGTCTGATCTTCACTCGATAGTGGCGAGTTCCTTCCACCCCGGGAGAATTGGTGCGGACATCAAAGGCACCAGAATAAGGTAGAGGCTTCTCAACCCTCTATGGATCACTTAAATGACATTCGAGCCCACTGTAATAAAGCGTAGTCCAGTTGAGTTGTTTTATTTGAGTCCTGTAATTAGTCAGCTCTTGTTGAGCTAGTTCAGTTCAGTATTAGTCACCTCATGTCGAGCTAATTTTATTTTTTTGAGTCTTGTCCAAGTATATCAAAGACTCAAGACAACATCATTCAAGTGAAGACCAAGTCCAACCACATTGAAGACATGGAAGTTGAGCCCAAGTCCAATCCAGCTTGAAGACTTGAAGATCCCAGGAAGAGAAAATTAAAACAAGCACAAACCTGAAGCCCTAAACTAGCCGGAAGGAAATTGGGCCAGCCCAGGCCCAGGAAGGAATTATGGCACCATCTCTTATGGTGACCCTCCTCTTGGTCGGCCACTTAAGGTCACCCCGTTGGCCGACCAAGACAAGGAGAGGGAGTCCAAGTGCTTTAGGGATTTCTACCTATGTTACCTTGTATTCCTAGTTAGGGTTTGAAAGGGAAAATGAGTCCTCTGTAAAGTCTAAAGTACCCTTACTTGGGGCCCAAGGTTAAGGGTCTATTTAAGGGACCCTAGCCTCTTGTATGAAGCTTGATTTTGATATATGAAATAAACCTTGAGTTCTTCTATTGCTTTGAGTGTTACCCTGCTATGAGCATAAAGGGGTGTGAGAGTTTTCTTCTTCCCGGTGCTGCAACCATCTTCCTGCCACCAGCCAACCTTCCAGAACCCTGGCCGCCCACTTCAAAAGACACCTTTTCTTTGCTGTTTTCCTTTTTTTTTTGTTCCCTTGTGAGTTTTCTAACCCCTAACAGGTCGTTTGCATGTCCCCGAGTTCCTACGAATCAAACAACTCCAGCCAAGCCTCAATCGGACCATCGAGAAGAAAGCCGGGTATCCGCGGGTCTTTGGCTCGATTTTCCAGGCTGCATCTATCGAGGAACGAGAGATTCCTTCACTGTGATCTTCACCGGGCACTTCAGTCATTGTCAGGTACACCCGCTCTACCTCCAATAATTATATTGTAGGAGAACTTGCCCTAACCGAGGCTTCTCAGTCCTGACGATCCTTCTTTAATACTTTTCTAGGTTCTAATATGCATGCTTGACTTCAAAATTTCATACATAATTCCCTGCAACTAATTTTGATTTGAAATTCGGGAATTAATCACCTAACCCCACATATAAAACATACAAAAATAATTGCATACATATTAGTCCCGTATCATTGAGGAAATGATTGAGAGAGCTCTGGATGATCAAGCTATTGGTATCCAGGATAGAGACTATTTGCAGTATTTGGTTCAGTGGCAAGGTCAGCCAGAATTTGAGGACTTGTGGAATGCTGGTCCGGATCTGTAGTGCCTCAACCTAGACCTTCCTTGAACCAAATTGACCCACACTCGATGGGGTCAAGTTCCTCCCGCCCCCGGAGAATTATTGGGGATACCATGATCAGACACAGATCTCTGGATCCTATATGGTTTAATTAGTCATGTGTCAAAGTTTTGTAAATTTTGTAATCAATTAAGATTGAGTCCTGAAATAAGTTGAGGTTAGTTGATTTGTCTGAACCCTCAACCTAGTCAGTATTTTAAGTCCTCTACATCAATTATGAGTCTAGTATGAGCCCAATTTTTATACAAGAGATGAGGTTACCCTATTTTAGAGTTCCACCAGGACATATCCAGGAGTCAGAGGCCACTACCTTAGTCCATTGGATTTTCTGTGACAACCCAAGATCCAAGATGCTTCCAAAAACCCTGATTCTTTCCAGATATCCTTCAGATACCCAGATACCTCCCCAGATGCCAAAGCATATTCCTAAACTAGGGCATCCATGATTTCAAAGGCCCATCTACATCCCAGCCCAAGGAAATCAAGCCCAGGCACCAAGCCCAAGCACTACAGAAGCAAGATTCCATGGAATATTCCTGCTACCAGGCTACCAGGCCACCCTAGCTTCCAGGAGGCCCAAGCACATGCGCCAAGCCCCTTTGGGCCGGCCCCTTGCTGTCCTTAGAAGCCCAACATGCCCTCTTAGGAATTCTAGAAGTGCTGACCAAGTCCAAGAGTTGTCTTTGAGTGGAATAGTCAAAGCATGAAGGGAGAAGGAGAAGACTAGGTCAAATTCTAACCTAGTCGGGACTTGTGCTCCTAATTATTTTAAGATTTATTTTTCTAACCTATCTAGGAGAGGACATGTAACCCAAGTGTGTTACCCTAGTTAGAGGGCATAGGAACTCTATAAATACCCCACCCCTTCCCCTCTTGTAATCAACTTTTATTCATGATATCAAAACCCTGGTAAATTTATTTGAGCTTGCGAGCTTGTGTGTTACTTTATTTTTATTTTTTCTTTGGTTACTATTGTGCTTGGCTGAGTACCTTGCTGCCCTAGCATCCTTCCACACCCTAACTCACTACCATCCAAGCCTTCACACATCCAAGAAGGAGTGCCCTAGGCAACCAAGCCGGGAAATCTTCGACAAGCTTCAAACAGCCTAGCTTCTAATCCCTAACCTGATTCCTTCTAAACTTAGTTTCCTTTCTTTTTTTTACTTGCTATTTTGATTGACCCTTGATGTTTTGCAGGATTTCTAAGGTGTTTCACCTCCCCAGAGGAGGCTTTCCTTGCCTCCAAGACAATCCAAATCAGCCATCTAATCAGGGAAACCGAGCTTCATCATCCAAGCTCCAATCAGAGTGCTGTGCGATCTCTTCATCGGAAGTTCTTCATATCACTGATTGGTAACATCCTTCCCTTCTTTTAATTTCTGATTTGATGAAGATAAGCTATCCTAATCCAAGAGTTTCTTAATTCTCGGGTCCTGGTAATTTATTATTTTGCATGAGTTTGCCTATGATATGATGATTTTTTGCATTGCTACTCCTTATGCTAGTTCTTATTTTATTTTGGAATCAAGCCTGCAAATAAAATTATAAAACTCATAATAAAATTATTTTATTATTTTTCCTTCATGATTAGCAATCTTAGAGTCATCCCGCATCAGGTCGATTAGGGTTGGGTCAGCTTTGGTGGGACTAGCTTGCACTTGGGTACTGACTAGGATATCGGTATGCTCGGGTTTCTGGTAGACGGGCCCTCTCTGGAAACACTCATAATCCCTTGCAATCTGGTAGGCATGGTCCAGGTCTCTAACCTCTCTCAAGTAGAGCTCCCTCTTGATATCATCTCTCCAGCCAGCCCTAAACCTAGATAGAACAACATTCTCAGACTCATTTAAGTCACATTGAATGGAATACTCATCAAATTTTGTGATGCACTCATCTACACTCTTGCTATCCTGATTCAATCGCTACCACTGATCCAATAAACCATAATGATATAAGGTAGGAATGTACTTCCCTCTAAGCTTACCCTTCATGGCCTTCTAGGTGACTATGGGATCATGACCTCCTAGTCTAAGTGTTCTCTCAACACTAGCTCATTATAACCTGGCCACACGGATTAACTTAAGCTTGGCAAATCTAAACTTACGCTCCTCAGACATATCGTACCACTCAAAATATTGATCAACCTCTCCCTCCCAATCTATATAAACCTTAGGATCATGACAACCATCAAAGGTGGGGGCTTCGAACCTTATGCTCTTGTAGGCTCTATCCTTATGGTCTATGAAGTCCTGATGGGGTCTTCTAGGATGAACCTCTTAGACTGGGTCATGATGATGGGCTGTCCTAGGTTCAACCTCAAAATAGGGATCAGGGTTTGGGGTCCTCCTAGGGTTAGCCTCATAGTATGGGTCCCAGCGTGGGGTACTCTTAGGAGGCTGAGGTGAATCAAGATCTAGTTCAAACTGAGACCTACATGTCTCCTCTAGGGTTCCTAGCCTATGATCCATCTAGTCAAACCTCTGATTCATCTGGGTGAAGGTTTGGGCTAGCTGCTCAGTGAGTGCATTAATCTTGGCTTCAAGGTTATCCATGGGTTCAGCCAAAGGTAGAGATGGAGGATGATATGATGCTCTTGATCTAGTGCTCATGCAAGACTCAACACTGACTCGACTACAACTGCCTAGACCTAAAGCCCAATCAGAATGGGTTGACTCAACTTATACACAACTCAAATCCTAGTCCTTCAATCTAGCCAGGTAAGAGGTGGGATGGTGGGAGGCCCCCCTGCTCTCACAGGGACCCAATTAAGGAACCACTGATCTGCTTAGGTCGTTTGACACTGTACCTCTTGCCTAGACACCAGTATCCTGTAATAGGAGATGAATTGGGTGCACTAGTCATCCCACAATGATTGAACCCGACCAATGGGTGTCCCTAGCCCACTAGGGCAAATTAAGTCTAGTTAATTTTAAATTAGGCTTGGGACCAAATGCAAGGATGGTGGTTTTCGAGCTAAGGAAAGGTAATGACCTCCTTCCCTTATCTTGGATAGAAAGTGCCCTTAAAGTATTTTATGCAATGATGGCAGGTAGATGAAAATGCAAATTAGGGTTTAGGTGTTTTTGAAGTTTTTTGAGTATATGTAAATTTCCTTATGTTTTGGTATTTTCTTAAATAGAAAGATAACTTGCAGATTATGACCTAATATGCAGGGAATATGCCAAAATTTAAGACATGCAAAGATTATACTAAAAAAACCCTGAACTTTCTGAAATCGGCTTTGCTGCCAAAACAAAGCAAAAATGTTCTCAGGTAGTGTTTCGACTCGGAGAAAACCCACAGACCGAAATAATTCCTGAGAAAATTTTGAAAATTAACTTCAATTATTAGAAATTTAGCAAAATAACTTTTAGAATTTTTTGAGTTCTATACAGGTAGAAACAATTAAAAAAATAGAGAATATACTAAGAAGGCCGAAAATGAAACAACCCTAATGGAACTCTTTGTGTTATTCTTCAGGGATCGATTCACAGCGACACCCCTACCACCATAAAAGATCCCGTAGATTGGGAAGAAAGGGTCTTGTAGCCCTACTAGTCTTCTATGACCGGATGGCCATGGTGAAGCATCCGATCCAAATATCCAAAGAGAACTAAGCCCAAAATAGGCTCTAATACCAAATGATGTGGAACTAGATACGCATGTAGATTATTTTTGTGTTTTTATATATTAAGTTGTATGTTTGAGTCCCGAAGATCAGACAAAGAAACTAAGTACAAAGTTTTATATGAAATTAAGAAGCAAAAAGCATGCATAATAGGACTTAAAAAGTAATAGAAATTGGACCATCGAGGCTAAGAAGTCTCGGTTGGGCTAGTTCTTCTCCAATAAAGTGACTGGCAGGCAGAGGGGGTGTACCTGACAATGGTTGATGCACCTGATGAAGATCGTATTCGAAGGGGTCGCTCTCACTCCCGGATGCGGCCTGAAAAATCAAGCCAAAGACCCGCGGATTCTTGGTTTTCAACTCGGTGATTCGAATGCTGCCCGACTGGAGTCATTGGATCTGTAGGAGTTGAGGGACCTACAAACAACCTTCCAGGGGTTAGAAATCAAAGTACAGATGAAGATATAAGAGGGAAAATAGCAAGGGAAAGAATGGGATTGATGTGGGTGGCTAGGGTTTGGAGAGCTAGATGGCGATTGGAGGCTGGGTGCAGAACACCGGAAAGAAGGAAGGACTCACATAGAATCCCTTTTAGCACATAGCAGGTAGCACATAGCAATTAGAAGAACTCAAAATTATTTCATGAAAAAAGTTCCTTCGTACAAGAGAGTAGAGTCCTTTAAATAGACTCTTAGACTTGGTCCCCAATTAAGGATACAATGGTCATTACCTAGGATCCTATTCCCACCCAAACCCTAGCTAGACATGGTAGGTTTAGGTAGAAAAATCCCACAAAACTCTCTCCTCTCACTTGCCTTGGTCGGCCAAGAGGGGTGACTCTAAGTCGCTGACCAAGGGGAAGGTCACCATAGGCATGTGGTGCCCTAGCTCCTCTCCTGGGCCTTGACTTGCCTAATTTGCTTCAGGCTATGGTCCAGGGCTTCGGATTTGTCTCCTGGGCTTCTGATTTCTTCTCCTAGGCTTTTGATTTCTCTTCCAAGGCCTTCCATGGTTTTCAAAGCTTCAGTTGGGTTGGTCTTCACTTGGGCTGGCATATCTTCACTTGTATGAGCTTTACTGCACATGTACTGAACTACAGAAAATGACTAGCTCGACATGAGCTGACTAGTATAGGACTCAAGTAAAAAAAAACAACTCAAATGGGCTAAGCCTTATTCCAAATGGACTCAATCGCGACTAAGTAATTGACAGAGGGTTGAGAAGCCTTGATGGGGGACAGATGGGTAGGATCGTTGGTGAGCCTAGAAGTCACCTAGATTAGGGTACAGAGGTTTTGAATTTTTTTTAGGGGTGGCGAAGGAATAGTGGGGATGGAAGATAGGGATTTGAATCTCATGGACTTTGGGACTCACACTAATGAAGAGACCTCTCACCTCTAGGGCTTTCTACCCTCCTTGATACTTTGAGGCATTAGGGTGAATCTCAAAGGTCATGAGGGGATAAAGAAAATGAAATGGAAAAGGGGATAACAAGACATGACCTCACATCATGTCCTGGGGTTGGGTCTCACACCCTCTCCTTACGGAGTGAAAGAAAAGAAACTCTCTTTCCTAAAAACTCATCTTTATTAACTAAACTATTTTTTTACAAAGGACTGAGGGTGGTATTTATAGACTTGTCCAACCTTCATTTGAATTTGAATATAAGATAAAAAGATAGGGATGATTGAAATTCAAATATAAGATAGGAAAAGATAAGCCTATCCATATCTCAATCCTAACCAACCAAATCCTAATTTAAATTTCAAACAAAAATATAAACCCTAATTAATTTATTCTAGATATGCTCCGATATTCATGCAGCTCCAAGATTCGTGCATGCTCTAGGATCCGTGCTGGCGATGTCCCCATCATTCCCCTATATGGGAAAAACTTGACTCGTCGTGTTTGGGTCAGGCTCCAGGTTTAGCTTGACTTCAAGCTCCGGGAACTCCAAACTCTAGCTTGACATAACCATGATTTTTTTTAAAATTAGCTTTGCTTTAAAAATGGTGTAGCTTTGAGATTGGTGCACTTTGAAATCTATGCTGCTTTAAGGAGCATGCAACCTTGAAATCTATGCTAAGTTGAAGTCGGCAAGAGTGAGGGGGATTTGCTTTCATGTTCGTGCATCCCACTTCTTCACAGACGGAAACCAAAACAGGGGAAGATCTTCGTGGAGGGGTGGAGCCGAACATCTCAGAGGATCCGGCCTGGTAGTAGCGGATGGGCTTGCTGGAGGAGGAGGTGGAGCGGTCGATGAAGGATGCGTTGGAGGTGCAGCGGAGGACCTTGCCGTCGAGGTGGTCGCAGGCGGTGGAGGTGGGGGAGGTCTTAACTTAGCGGGAGAAGCAGTCATCATCTTCATCGTCGTCATTGGACGTGGACGAGGAGCGGTAGGAGGGGTTCTCGATGGATGTATTTTGGAAGGAGATGCGAAGCTCCTTGGAGCCATTCGAAGAGGGCTTTTTGAGCTCCTCCATCTCGAGGTCCATATCGAGGGCCATGTCAGCGCCGGAGGCCTGCTATTTCTGGAGGAACAAGTTGATCAGCCATGAAGGCGGGTCCTCTTCGATCTCTGGCATCGACCGTGGCTGCTAGCTTTGGAAGTTGAATTCGTTGCCACTTCCATGGCCTTGTCCTGATTCTTCTCTTGCTCCGGGGAAGATGGAACAACAGCGGGTTACACGATCTGACGGTGGTAGACGGCTGTCGTTCGACAGTGGAAGGCGGCGATCGACAATGGCTAGCAGAGGAGCGACGGAGAGGGTGGTTGGTCTCATAGCCACTTGTGTAGGGACACTAATATAAGGATGTGGGTGCTCATTAGGATATGAGTTCACTGAACTAATCCACCTTGCAAACATCTTATGGAGGTATTACTACTTGTCAATAGATGGTTCTCGTAGTGGGAGTTGTGTAAGTATCCTTAGACCTGAGATCACCATCGTTCCTTATGCACATAAAGCCATATTTTCATTCATACTCATTCATGACAAATTGTCATGTATGGGGTGTTCTTGGATATGGTGGATTGTGCATGAAGGATGCAAGTGGATCAACAAGGAATCGATCACTCCTAGTAAGAGGACTAATCCCAGGTAATCTCTTCGAGTGCTGACTCACGAAGTCTTTGATCAAAGTAGGATAAGATTAGATAGGGTTTTTAATCTTTCATCGATCGAGTCTACATTATCGAATTGAGATTGAAAAGGATTAAGTGCTAGGGTTTGACAACTCTTCATACCCATCACTTATTTAGGATAAAGGGAGATTGAAGGATTGAATTGCATGATAACTTTTCACTAAAAGGTATTTTGATAATTTCTACAAAATTCTTCATCTTTTGGGTAGGCATGACAAGTTTCAAGATGTTAATCATATCTTGTAGGTTTTCATGAATCAAATTGGAAGGATTCATGAGTCAATATGGAAATTGGTTCGAATTGGCTAACTTGGGTCAGCTTGATTTAACCTAATTAGGTCAATTGATTTTGATTGGATCGAAATAGCTTAGACCTGGACCTACTACTAGCTAGATATGGAGTCCAAAGGGTTACACATTCTAGGGAATCGGCCAAGGAAGTCAATTGGATTTTATTTAGGGTCATAGGATCCTAATTGGCTAGCTAATTAACAAGCTAGCATATGTTGGCTAGCCCAACTCCTAACCTAAAAAAATGGGTCAATTAGCTTGCTATTTGGACTAACCAATTTAAGTGGGACATAGATTGGGTTGAGTCCTAATTGGGATAGCAATTTTTTACATTTATCTGAAACTATTCAGAGCTTTATCATTGAATTATGGAAGAGTCCAAGTGGGATTGGGCTCTTGGTGCCAAGCTTGGTGTGTGCTAAGATTAAGGTATGCAGAAAGAACAAGAGTCCTTTTACCACTTAATCACCTATTTAAGATAAACACAAAGACTCTCTCTTATCTCCATGCCCATTTGGATTGGGCTTGACCAGTTAAAAGAAGGATTTGGTGTGGAATTGTTTGGCACGCATTGTGAAGGGACGCATCCCTTCAAATTTGGTGCAGATTTAAAATCTAGAAGTCCTATTTGAAAGATTCTATTTTCTCTAATACATCTCTTGGAATATCATGCCCCTTATCCAATTTATGACCAGTTACGTGGCATATGACAAGTGGAAATAATGCTAGAAAAATGAAGAGACATATATATGTCTTTTGGCACATGATATGACATGTCAAGATAAGTCTTTTTGTCCAATGGAATTCTTTTGCTTAAAGGGTCTTATCAATGGCTGAAGAAAAGATTTATCAGGCACCCCCTCACTCTTTATATATAGTCATCAGTAATCTGATGCTAGAGTATCCAAAAAAACCATCTCAAAGTAGTCCTTTCCATTTTCTCTTCCTTGTCTTAGGATAAAGGTGTCTTTTA
The DNA here is from genome assembly GCA_021397845.1 of Areca catechu. Lineage (NCBI taxonomy): Eukaryota > Viridiplantae > Streptophyta > Magnoliopsida > Arecales > Arecaceae > Areca > Areca catechu. The sequence goes on along the minus strand of CM038052.1, from coordinate 126,446,689 downwards.
AGACAAGGCTTAACCTTTTAAGATAAGAGCCTAAGAAGAGATATAGGAGGGATAATCAAATTCTAGGAGAGGATTCAGAGAGGTCTCTAAGTGCTCTACAAGAGGGTAAGGGTTCCAGCAAAGGAAAAGGAAGAAAGACTACTGAGAAGAGTCTTAGTCAAATAAGCAAACTTGATCGGAGTGCTTCCTTCGTCCGGCTCCTATGTGGATCACCTCTAGAAGGCATACACCTATGTGCCTTCTAAAAATTAAGAAGTATAGTGCTCCAGGTATTCCTCTATAACCGTAAAGTTATGATTTATTAATTACCATAGTCAACTGGTCCTAGGGCTTAGGGTTCTAGCCAATTAGGGTTTCAATAATGATAATTTTGAAATCTAGTCTTTCGCTGCATTAGCCTAAACCCAACAGCCCCCTCCCTCATCCTTGAGTTAAAAATGGTACAAGATGTTTTGTACCTTTCAACGTCTTCGGGAATGCTAAAATATTCTTTCAACAATTGAGGTATGTCCTCCAACCGAGCATCTTCAAACTCGTGGTTGAATTTGTCGTTCATGGATGCCCGCATAATACAAGGACCATGGTTTGGTCACTAAGCCACTTCAGATAAGTATCTCGGACTGCACGATGAGCATTTAGTGTAGGCTTTTCAAGTGCTAGATTTGTCAACATGCACAAGATCAATTCGTGCTCCAAGACTATTTTCAGCTTTCAATATCAGCTATTGAAATTGGGTCCAGATAATTTTTCATTATCTAGTAATGAATTGAGTGACAAAGTGGTAGCCATATTAATCTAAAAGGAGAACAAGACCAATTAGTACATGAATCATTAAATCTTAAAGACTTGGACTTTAGTCTAAAGGTCCTCTCACTATTTTTGACCAAATTAGTAGCCTTTACTTTCAATTCGAGAAATTGCACCAATTTCTCAGCGGGTACCAAAATCAAATAGACTACACATAAGCTCAACTTTGACCGGCTATCCCATGTGCATCTAAAAATAAGTTCTTAACCAATTATCTTTTTAAAAAAAATTTGGTAATAATTTTGCCCCAGGAACTAATCAGTAAGCCTTTGTCTACCACTGGAAGTCCAGGTTAGGTCCAACCATTAACATGACAGGACTGACTGCTTCTAGCCAAAGATGCCCAAGCCTAACTTTGGCTAGTTAACTTGAGCATCATTTAGAAAGTAGTGACTAAGCCATTATAATATGAATAATAATTCCAATAACTAGATGTGCACCAGGTCTTTGGACCTCCAATGATCATCTTAACTATTAGACTCATTATCACTCTCTTAATGGAAGACCATGACTCAATTATCTTCATAATTTTATCACATATGGGACCTAATAATTTTAGAGAGTTTAATTAGAAAAAAGAGAAGAAGGCATGGACTAATCAACAATCTCCTCACTGACTACATTAAGTGACGAGGGTCGAATCATATTAGTCCAAGGGCACCTAGATTAGTTAAACTAATCTTCCTTACTAGCATAGGTTTGCTCAAATCGATAAGCTATCTAATCAAAATCTGATTGACCAAATTGGCCAGGTAAGCAAGATCGATGGGAGAGTTCTGCCATTAACTTCTTTCCTTAAACACTAATAGAGTTTGCTAGGTAAGAGGTAGCCTCAACTAATGATCATGATCAAATGCCAAACTTATCTTAGACACCAATTGGATTATCGATTTCAATTAGACTAGCCTAAGGACTCGGGTCTAACCATTGATCGAGAATCAAGTCTGTTTGATAATATAGACTTGATCAACCTATCACTATAGAATTGATCTAAAGACTTTTTAACCTAATAATAATCAACTATGATTAGTTTAAATCAATTTCTCTAAGATCCATATTAATCAAATTCTAACCCTATGTCTAACCAGATAATTTAACCCGATTCGAGCTAACCCAAAACCTAAGTTTTATGAATTGACTTTTGATCTTTAATTCACAATTCTAGATCCAATCAACACTTATTTCTAGTAATTAATTATAATTAATCTTGTTAAAATCAAATCTAAGTTTTTTTATATGCATCATATATTAATAAAATAATTTTAGATCTAGGTAAAACAATTTTAGATCTAGACTTCACGATTTAGTATAATTACTGAAGTTAAGTTTATAATTTATGTTCTAAACATAAAACTTAATATAAATAACTTAATTTCAGATTAATAATAGAAAAATGATTAAGATTAAACTACTGAAAATCATATCTAAATTATCAAAATAATTTTAATAAAAAATCCTTTTATCTCACTTATTCATGAGATATAACCATAAGTGGTACCTCTACATGCCATAAGAGATTCCATTAAATGGAAAGAGAGGGCTTTTAAACCCTACTTTTTCTCTATGACCAGATAACCATGGTGATCAACCCAGTATGAAACAATTACTAGGATTAAAATTTAGATCTACATCTAATCAAATTATATCAAGAACTTGGGGCTCTGATACTATTGTCAAAAACTAGGATAGGGTTTCATGCTTGTTTTTTTATAACCAGCAAAAGCAAAATAGATTAAAATAATTTTAATCATTAAATCATATATTAAAATAATTTTAAAAATATATGATACATGATCATGATAGGATATGAAAAAAGTATAGATACTGAAAGTAAAATCAACATGCATTGATCTAACCAATGCTTGCTATAGATCTAATCTACAATCATAAATAGGATCGAGTCCCATACCTCATCGTGGGTGGATGAACACCACTACTATGTAGTGTAGTAAAAGGTCTAGACTCCTCCTTAGAGCCACACAAGATGATCGGCCTCTATGAAAAGTCCACACGAAGCCTCGAAAAAGCACCTTCCCTAGAGTACTAGCTCTGTGTGAAGGCTATAGATGGCTGATATAAAAACATTCATATATTTTTTGAGTCCTCTAAGAAGATAAGAATATAAAGGATGAGGAGGATCAAGTTGAGAAAGAAAAAGAAATTCAAAACCAATTTTTCTATTTTGTTTTCCTTCATTTCTTTCTCTCTTCTCCCTAGCACCAAGAATGAACACCCATGCTCAACTAGTTTTCATACCCACTCCCAATTTTTATGATGTTTCTGATTTGAAAACCCACAAAAATCCTTCTCTTATTCTCATTCAAACCAACGAAAATCTAATAAAAATAGTGGCATGGGCATTAGGATAAGATATTAGGATAGGTTTAGAAGTTATATTTGAACTACAAGTTTAACTCATTCAAAATCCACTCAAATTAAATTCAAATCAATTTAAACAAATATCAAAATTTATATAAGCCTATCCTAATCCAAAAAAAACTAAGTTAAGGAATCAAAACAACTTTTTCATGGAGAAAAAGTTATGAAAAAAAATCAAAAAATTCATGGAGAACAAGGGGGTGCATTATCCAATTTTGACTTGATTAAACCAGATACAAAATAATATTATAACTCCTTTTAAAAATTATTTTGACTTAATCATAGTCAGAATAAATGATCAAGAGGGTGAAAATCATATTTTGGTATTTATTCTTCACATAAAAACTCATTTTTGCATAGAGAACAAAGTGGTGTAAGAAAAAATCTAGGTTCCTAGGTTTGATTTGGTCAAACTTAATTCTACTCTGAATTTAATTTGGTTTGACTAATTCAAATAACTTGTACCTAATATAATTAGGATCTAATTAAACATAATTAATAATATAATTAATTAAGTATAAAACTAAATTAAATTAAGATTAAAATTTCTTAATGATTAGGTTATCGAATGATCTGATCGAGTGAAATCTAATTGAACCAAATTCAATTAGATTTGGCCAAATCTTTTTACTTAATTAATTGACATAATTAGCAATCCAATTGATAATTAATCCTTCTAATATTAATTAATAATTAATTAATTACTTATTTATAACTTTTGTATAGGGCAAATTATTGATCATATTTATAATTTTTCCATTTGATGATTTGTAATCGTTGATTAACCATCATAATCAATCAAAAACCTCTATTGTGTGTGACCTTATAGGTTTGAATCCTAAATTGATAATTCAAGAATAATTTTCTAAAGTAATCGATGTGACTATCTAATAATAGTGCTCGACATCTGGATAGGCTAAATGAAGGCAAAGCAACATTCAAAAACCTAGGCTATAGTTATCGTTTTATTCATCCCTTTGATCTAATGCTTAGGATAAATTTAGAGTCAGTTGCTAACTCCAAATAGGTGCATCCAAATATATCTCAAAGTGTTAAGTCTAGTGACTCCTTACCAGGATTACCCAAGCCTAGGTTTTGCTAAATTGAAACACTATTGAGCATTTACTCCAGCAACTTGGAGTGGTCAATCCCTTCTTGACTCAATATTGACTGAACAAATACAAGACTATTCCTAGAAACCTTCCATCACTGGATTAGAAATCTAGATAGTTTGGTACCAAAGACAGTGAGTTGCTTACCAAGTAACCATGATAGTCTTAGGTCGAAGGGATACTTATACCCACACCCTTTCTATGAGATACTCTTGATAGTAGAGTACTCCATAGAGTTGGTCACTATTTAGTGAGATGCACTGTTACACTCACTTGCATACCATATTAGTATCTCCACACTTCTTGGTTAAGAGGACAACCAACCTATATGGCACACAATGATCTATTCTCGATAAAAATTATTGTTCTAGGTAACAACATATCATTTGGTCGTGAACTATTTTAAGAACTACTTGATAAATCCTTCTTTATTAAATTAATATAGTTCTAAGGACCGTAACACATTAGAGTTCATAGGCAGATGACAAATGGTGTTGAGCTATAAAAAATAATATTTATTTTATTAATAATTCATATACATTTACAAGATAGCTTAACCATCTACAACCCAAATGATTGGCGTTGGGATACTTTTCCTAACATCTAGGAACAAAGATCAGGGGCATGATACCTTATGGCTTGAAGATCTAGACATGAAACTATAGATGAGGAGTCCTTGTTTGATAGGAACTCCATGGTAGCATCTCCCTTCAGCAGTCTTTGATCGTGCTTGTTTGTTTGTGCATTTCCTTGACTTGAACCTACCTCTAAAGTCTCTCCACACCTCTCCTCTGATTTCAGAATAGATCAAAGGCCTTCCTAGATATGGATCCCTTCTTTGGATGCTGGGGAGAGATAGTCCCACAAGACTCCAACACCTAGCTACACAACACCTCACACCTACTAACATGCATCCTCCTTTCCTTTTTGCATAGGCACTATTCCTCTCCTTCCCATGGAGAATATAATGTGCGAAGCCTCCATTTGGGTATGAATATCCTCATCACAATCTCCACACATGTTGGAGAGAGAGGTCCCTAGGAGGAGGGACTCTCAGTGCGTGGAAGGGGTATGCACGTGAGATACATGCATGCAACCCCTTCTCCTTCTTTAGGATAATGTGGAACCTCCTTGCTGCTGCTTGGATAGCCAGAAACTAGGAAGAGGGGGAGAGGAAAGTTAGGGAGAAATTAGGTTTAATTCCTTACTCATTAGGTTACATGATATGCCCCTTTTATAGACCAATAGGCCTTCCTAATCCAACTAGGAATACAACTCATGAACCTAACAAAACTCAAACTTCTTCCAAGACTAATCCAATTAGGAGAGTACTCACCCAAGTCCATGTATATCCATGACTTGATCAACTCTCTTATCAACTTGGATCCAAACCTGATCCAACATGGATTAGTCCCCTCAAGATCTAAAATCCTAGACCTCGAGCCAGTGGAGGGCCGAACCTCTTTCCTAGGACCAAACTGGTCAAAGTCCTAGGACTCTAACTTATCCTAAACTCATGGAGCCATAGCCATCTTCCAAGGCTTGAGAGCACCAAATCTATGCCAATAATCTTTACCTTGGTGTCCACATGTCTTGCATGCTCCGTGCAATCCATCTACATCAACTTGCTCCTACTGCACACCTTGACAACTCCCTATGCAAACTCTAATTCTAACACCAATCCCTTCAACATTAGAGACCTTTGAGATGACCACCTTTACCTGGACTAAATATCCTTGCATGTGTCCAAGCACCATACTATGTTATGTAGGGATTTTCTTTTTTTGTACCTACACTAACCATCTCTTCAACTTCATCTTGAGGGATTAAAATCTCCTGTCCTAGCTTGGACCCATGTATCTCTTTTAGGACTCATCTTTGCCTTTTCATAAGTATCCAGGTCCTCTCTCACTACAACCAAACCATCTAATATTGTTTTTCCAAAGCCATGCCTCTCTAGTGCGCATACATCATGCATCAACCTATGCAATGCTCCACCACCATTTGTACTAGAATTTGGTATCTTCCACTACAACTCTTGACTTTAAACCTGTGCCAAACCTCCATTTACCTATGGGGGCACCTCTACCAGTACTCTACCTGAATGACTCCTCCTAATGCTCCTATAGAAGATAAAAAAATAAAATCAAGGTTAGCTATTCAAAGCTATCCTACTGGGCCTCCTACTGCATGTCCACCACCACTGGTCCTATTTTGGACCCTCCGCACTCTACAAACCCCTCCAAAACTTACAAGAGGACCTCATCCTTCTCTAATCCAGCAATGACACTCTAAGAATTAACCATCTCCATCACCCTAAAGCTTTAGAAATCCATGCTCTAGTCCAATCAATAAAGGTACCCTAACTACTTTCTTGCCTTTCTGCATCCAAAGGCTATATAGTAGCTTTCTCAGCTCTACCTTGACCATTACCTCTTCGAAAACCTTTCCTCTAGCATGCCAGACACTCCTTATCCATCAAAGTGCCCTTTGCTATCCATCTTCACTAGAGAACTCTGTTGCTAATCTATTATACACTCTAGCCTTTCCTCCAAGACTAGATCTAACAAAAGTTAAACTAGAAAATGTACCACCCAAACCTTCCATCCTAAGAAGTTTCTCTTCCTATCAAGCCTCTCAACCTCCACATTCAACTCTCTACTCCTGGTTGGCAAAACCACAACAAGAACAAAGGTAGATATGAGGCATACTGTGGAAATAGTGTGCAATTTTTAGCAACTTGAAATAGAATTGCAACAGCCATTTTCTCCCTTCTTGGATACCTCTTCCTACTTCCTGCCCTTGATACTTGACCTCTGGGGGCTCTTCTCCTTGCCTTCTACCTCGTGTAGGAGTCTCACTAGGTTTTGGAAACCTGGGACTAGTAGAGAAGCAAAAAATGTACTGATTCAAATTTTATTTTGAACAGAATTTTTATAGCACCCTGCTCCTCCCTTCAATGCTCACCTGGATCTGATATCAATTGAAAGGACCATTATGCAGATGCATGGACCAAAGAACACAAGTGAAAAAGTTCTCCACAAAATTTCACGTTGATTGGAATTCATTTGGATAGCCAACAATCAAGCCCTAGGTCACTGTGCACCAGAAAACATAATGCAGTGACCTAGTTCATGTCTCTCCACTTCCATGGACCTAGGATGTGCCTCTAGATCTCAAATTCATGCCCTAATACCTTAAAAACTAGGATTAGGGGCATGATACCTTGGGATTTGAAGATCTAGAAGCGAAACTATGGATAAGAGGAGTCCTTATTCAATAGGGACTCCATGGCAGCATCTCCCTTCAGCAACCTTTGACCATACTTATATATTTGTGCACTTCCTTGACTCGAACCCACCTCCAAAGTCTCTCCATGCCTTTTCTTCAATTTCAAATCTGATTAGAGGCATTGTTGGAGGTGGATCCCTTCTTTTGATGTTGGGGAGAGAGAGTCCCAAGGACTCCAACACCTAGCTGCACACCCTCTCACGTGCATCCTCCATTCCATCTCGCATGGGCATGCTTCCTCTCCTTTCCATGGAAAGTTTAAGATGTAATTCTTCAAGGTATGAAACTCCTATCACAATTCCCACACATTGGAAAGAGAGAGTCCCTGGGTAGAGGGACTCTTAGTGCATGGAAGGGGGTCATGCGTGAGATACTTGTGCACGCCCACTTCTCCTTCTTTGGGGTGGTGTGTAACCTCCTTGTTGTTGCTTGGATAGCAAGACACCAAGAAAAGGGGGAAAGAAGAGTTAGGAAGAAATATGTTTGATTCCTTTATCATTAGGTTACATGATATTCCCCTTTTATAGATCAAAGGTGTTGGGATCCGGTGCAACGCAGCGGAAGGTTAATTTCAAAATTTGAAATTAAATATGCACCAAAAATCCTAAACCAGGAACTCCTTAATAAGACTAGAATATATGAAGACAAACATTTCTATGCAAATTGAATTAGAATACCAACCTGTAATCGCTAATTCCAATTTATGATGACTTAAAACTTGAAGATCGATGGGCTATTTGAATTCACCAGGCGTCCAAGTGTCCGCCCTCCGATGGTGATCCACACAGAGCAATGACCAAGAACATTATCTTCTTGTCCAATAGTTCCTCATATTGAGTTCTTCTTCTAGAACTCAATTCTTCGGATTATGGCTGGAAATCTTCCACTCAAAGGTGTGTCTTCTTCCTTTTTACCCCTTCCCCACCTTCTACCAAGACTTAGAACCTTTAGGACACCTTTGTCTTGAAAGTAAGACCTTGTCCTAAGAAGATTAATGCTTGTCTTTAATTGGTGGAGAAATTAAGACAAGAATGTCTTAATGTAAGAAAGAAAGAAAAGAACAAAAACAGAACTCTTTCTTTCCTTTATCGTCGGAGACTTTCGCTCTTGTTCTTGTTCAGTAGCAGAGTTTTGACAGAGGTGTACTCTATAAAGGAAACAATGCAAAAACAAGAAAAGGGAGAAAGAGTCTTTAGGAGAGGAAGAAGAATAAAAATATAATTACCGAAGTTCTGATTTCCATTCCTTTATATAGTTTTCAGAGAGGCGCCCTCACAACTCTCCGTAAACATTTTTCTCACGCCCTTTTCCTTCTTCTCACGCCCTTTCCTTCTTCTCACGCCCTTCTGGATTAATTCTCACGGCCTTCCAGATCAATTCTCATGGCTTTTCTGAATGGAAGAAGTCACGACGATTGGAAGAAAGAAGTCGCGAAACTTGAATCTCCGAAGAGATACGATTTTACGCACCCGGGAAGAAACAATGCTTTCTTTCTTTCTTAAAACCCCACCACCTGTTAGATTACCATCCAAGGGAAGACATGTGAGGTGCTAAAAATGAGAAAGAATACCGCCCCATCTTAATTCATTGGAGAATTAAGTGGGCGCGCAAAGAGTCCATGCGCCCATGGACTCCTCAATATGGCGCGCCAAGAGTCCATAAGCGCATGGACTCTTGGTGTTTTTGGCATGCAAGGGCTAAGGGGCGGGTGATATGCTAGCCTAAGTAATTGGTTAGCCAATTGGGTTAGCCATAATCCCTAAAACCTCAATTAGGGTCTAATTAGATCCAATCAGAACCCAAATTGAATCAATTCGGAACCCTAATTCGAATCTAATTCGAATAGAAGTTAGGATTTGCAACACTTGCTAGAGTGTCTTCATGCAAATGACTCTTGATCAATTCTCTTAAGTGTGTGACCCATTGGGTTCCATATCTAGCCAGCAGTGGGTTCGAATACAAGTTGACCTAATTTGACTAGAACTCTTTCTAATCGATTTAGGTCAAATCGGGCTTACCAGATTTTGATCAATTAGGACTCTTCCTAATAAATGATCATTAAATTTGTTCAACCCACAAGACAAGATTGACGTCTAGCAACGTGTCATGTCTACCCGGAAGATATTGAAATTCTGGTGAAATACCAAAACTATCCTTCAGTAGAAAGTTACCATATAATTAAATCCTTCGATTAGCCTGCACCCAAAATATAATTATGGATATGGATATATGTCAAATCCAATATTATATTGTTTCTAGCTCAATATTATATTGATGATTCAATTATCTTGATATTAGAAACCATCTCTAATATCTTTACTTTGATCAAAGATTCCCTGAATCATCATCCGATTGATAACTACCTAGATGCAATATCCTCTTACTAAGAGTGATCGATTCCTTGTTGACCTACTCATTACCTTCATATACAATTCACCATTCCCAGTATCAATCCTGTGCATGACTCAATGTCATGAATAGGATTGAACCAAAGGATGGGTTCATGTACATAAGGTACTTATGGCAGTCTCAGGTCAAAGGATTACTTGTACCACTCCCACTATGAGATCCTTCTATTGACAAGACTCCATTAGATGTTCTCAAGTTGGATAATATCAGTGAACTCATTCTCTAATGAGCACCCACATCCTAGTATTAGTGTCATACACAAGTGACTGTGAGAGCAGTCACCCTCTCTAGTATACATGGGATGTGCTAGTCATACCGGAAAAACCCTGATCCCCTACTCAGGGTTCCTTTGACTAGGAATATTTTAGATTAAGATTTTAAGACTTTAGGTCTCACAGGTATGATCTCATCATAACCCTAAAATCATAGCCCTAATCTATGGGATTCATCATATAATAATAAACACAGCGTATGATGAAAAATAATGCATTTATTAGAATATTGTCAATTACAATGGTTTGGGAGATACAACATAGATTGGCTTGTAGGGCATATCCCTTTCAATCTCCCACTTGCACTAAAGCCAATCGCCTTTAAATCTTAATCCCATACTCTCGAGGTGGCGATCAAACTCTCGCTGTGGTCGAGCCTTAGTGAACGGGTCTGCTATGTTGTTCTTTGTATCAACTCTATTTATGTAGACATCTTGTCTTTCTACTATTTCTCAGACGAGATGGAAGCGTCTCAGAATGTGCTTGGACTTATGATGAGCTCTTGGTTCTTTAGCTTGAGCAACAGCTCCAGTGTTGTCACAGTAAAGTGGCACTGGTTTTTCAATCTCAGGAACAACACCCAACTCTGTGATGAACTTCTTCATCCAGACTGCTTCCTTGGCGGCTTCACTGACAGCTATGTATTCTGCCTCTGTGGTTGAGTCAGCTACAGTCTGCTGCTTGGTACTCTTCCAACTCACTGCTCCACCATTTAGGGTAAAAACATATCCCGAAATGGATTTGCTATCATCAGGGTCTGATTGAAAACTAGAAACAGAATAAGCTTCTAGTTTAAGATCAGAACCACCATAAACCAGAAAAATATCCTTAATCCTTCTCAGGTACTTAAGAATATTTTTAACTGCTTTCCAATGATCCTCTCCTGGATCAGCCTGAAACCTACTGACAATGCCTAAAGCATATGCCACATCAGGCCTGGTACATAACATGGCATACATTATGAACCCTATTGCCGAAGCATAAGGTATAGAATTCATTCTATTTCTTTCTTCAGGTGTCTTGGGAGACATCCTTTTGGAAAGATGTATGCCTTGACTCATAGGAAGATAACCTCTTTTACTTCCATCCATGCTGAATCTTTTCAGCACTAGGTTAATGTACCTAGACTGGGATAAACCTAGCATCCTCTTAGACCTATCTCTATAGATCTTAATACCTAGTATATAGGATGCTTCTCCCAAATCTTTCATGGAAAACTGGTTTGATAGCCAAACCTTGACTGATTGTAACATTGGGATATCATTCCCAATGAGGAGTATGTCATCTACATACAGAACCAAGAAGACTATGGCACTCCCACTAGTCTTCTTATAAACACAGGGTTCATCCACATTTTTGATAAAACCAAACCTTTTAATAGTTTCATCAAAACGGATGTTCCAACTCCTTGAAGCTTTCTTTAATCCATAAATGGATTTCTTTAGCTTGCATACTTGATTAGGTTTATTCTTTGAAATAAAACCTTCTGGCTGTGACATGTACACTTCTTCCTCAAGGAAACCATTGAGGAATGCAGTCTTCACATCCATATGCCAAATCTCATAATCGTGGTATGCTGCTATAGCAAGTAAAATTCGAATTGATTTTAGCATGGCAACAGGTGAGAATGTTTCATCATAATCAATTCCCTGTTTTTGTCTAAAACCTTTTGCCACTAATCTAGCTTTATAGATTTCTACTTGGCCATCAGCCCCAATCTTTTTCTTATAGACCCATTTTCACCTAATAGGATTAACACCCTCTGGTGCATCAACCAAAGTCCATACTTGGTTGACATACATAGAATCTATCTCGGATTCCATGGCTTCTTGCCATCTATCTGAATCAGTACTCAAGATAGCTTCCGTATAGGTCAGAGGTTCATCATTTTGAATGACTTTTCAATAATAAACCCATACCTCTCAGGTTCCTGTGACACTCTATCAGACCTACGGGGAGGAGTTTTGTGTTCTGGTTCTGATCTAACGATATGTTCTATTGATTGAGAATTGTCTATCTATGTTTCTTGTACTTCTCCAAGTTCAATAGTTCTACCATTGCCCTTTTCTAAAATAAACTCTTTTTCTAGAAAAGTGGCATGTCTGCTGACAAAAACCTTTTGTTCAGTTGGATGGTAAAATAGATATCCTCTACCCTCTCAAGGATATCCTACAAATAGACATTTATCCGCTCTAGGTTCCAACTTATGTCCAAAATTTTTTTTAACATAAGCTGGACATCCCCATACCTTAAAATATTTAAGATAAGGTTTCTTTCCACTCCAAATTTCATATGGAGTACTAACAATAGATTTAGAAGGTACTTTGTTCAGAATGTAAACAGCAGTTTCTAGGGCATGACCCCAGAAGGAAATGGATAAATTTGTGAAGCACATCATGGATCGTACCATATCTAATAAGGTACGATTCCTTCTTTCAGCTATACCATTTAGCTGTGGTGTATAAGGAGGGGTCCATTCAGAAAGAATTCCATTAACTTTAAGATAGTCTAAAAACTCCGTGGATAAGTATTCTCCTCCTCGATCAGACCGAAGAACTTTAATACTTTTCCCGGTTTATTTTTCGACCATATTTTGATACTCCTTAAATTTATCAAAGGTTTCAGATTTATTTTTCATAAGATACACATATCCGAACCTAGATAAATCATCTATAAAGTGATAAAATATGACTATCCACCTCTGGCCGGAGTTGTCATTGGACCACATACATCAGTATGTATAAGTCCTAATAACTCAGTTGACCTTTCTCCATGTCCAGTAAATGGAGTCTTGGTCATCTTACCCATGAGACATGATTCGCAAGTTCCTAATAATTCATACTCATAAGGATCAAAGAATTTTTCCTTGTATAACTTGCTTATCCTAGACACATTAACATGACCAAGTCGATGATGCCAAAGTAAAGTATCATCAAAGTCTTCTCTTTTTCTTTTATTATTGACATGAAAAACACGATCATTGGAAGAAAGAGTTAAAAGCCCATTGCTAAATATGCCAGAACAAACAATTTTATTAGACAACATTATCGAGCAACCAGTGCTCGTTAAATCCATTACATATCCTTGTTTTAATAACAAGGGAACAGATACAATGTTCCTAATAATCTTAGGCATATAATAACAATTATGTAACTCCAAGATCTTCCCTGAAGGCAACTTCAGAATATAGGTCCCTACAGCTTCTGCTTGGATGATATCTCCACTAGCACTGTAGAGATTGAAGTCACCTTCCTTCAATACTTTAAGCTTGTGGAGGCCCTGCAAAGATTTGCATATATGGTAACCACAAGCGGTATCCAATATCCAAGTATTTGAAACTGAAGAATTTAATGTCAATATAGCATGTATCTCATACATACCTTTTTGCGCATCTGATGCAGCAGGCTTCACAGTTGCAAGGTAAGCCTTGCAATTCCTTTTCCAATGTCCCACTTTGCAGCAAAAGAAACAGGTTGACTGTTTGGAGGCCTTCTTTCCTTTCTTATTATTATTGATGCCACTCTTAGGGTTTAGCCTCCTATTAAAACCCTCTTTTCCTAATTTCTTCTTATTGGTCTTATCAACAAGAAGAAGTGGAGCATTTTGTTTCTTAATATGGCTCTCCGCTATTTTTAACATATTTAATAGCTCAGGCAAGGAAGTGTTCAATTTGTTCATGTGATAATTCAAGACAAACTGAGAAAATGACTCTGGGAGTGATTACAGGATTAAATCCTGATTCAACTCCCCATCCATGATAAAACCTAACTGACCCAATCTGGTGATCAAGTCAATTACCTTTGGAACATGATCCTGAATGGATGTTCCCTCTGTCATCCTAGCACGGAATAACTGCTTAGATATTTCATATCTAGCAGTTCTGTTATGTTCTCCATAAAGCTCTTTTAAATTGAGCATTATGGATTGAGTATCCATGCTTTCATGCGGTCTCTGTAACTCATTGGTCATAGAGGCTAGTATGATACACTTAACAGTAAGGGAGTCATTGTGCCACATTTTGTATGTGGCCATATCTTCCTATGTGGCATCGTCCCCTAGTGGATTAAGACTAGGGATATCAAGAATATAAGAAAGTTTTCTGAACTCAGCACAATCTTTAAATTTTTCAACCAGTCCACATAGTTCGTACCAGTCAGTTTGTTGGTATCTAAGATACTTCGCAGTGACAATGAAGATGCCATTTATCTATATTTAACAAAGAACAATACATAAGCAAACAACCATGAAATGACTTACATAATTAAATTAGGTCTTCAATTTAATTATGTCTCCCACTATTTTATCAAAAATCATAGCCCTCACTATGATAATTAAGAAGAACCCTGATCGGTTTTTCTTAGTGAGATTGAGATCCTAATAACTTATAAAAGATCTTGTAGAAAATATAACAAATCTTTTATAAGCTCAAAGGTAGGAAACTCTTCCAATTATATCTCATATAATTCTCAAGAAGTAACTTGGCCTCTAGAACATTATTAGTCTTGAAGAAAACACAACAAACCATAATGTTCTAGTTAAGTCAAGACCCTTTCATTTCTATACAGTCAATACTCAAATATAATGCCCTTGCAAGATAACACAACAAAGCATTATGCTGAATATACTGTAAGCATATCTATGCACTAGACTAGTATTATGTCAGTCACCATATTAGGTCTTGCAGATAACACAACAAATCTAATGTGGTTCATAACACAATAATGATCCAGCATGAAGGAAGGCCAATATATAGTATTTTAACACTAAGCATTTTAGTCAAGATTTAAATTTAATCAAATCTGTCAGGCAAGTGGAAGAGATGTGGGAGTCCCCCCGTTGCTTTCCTAGACACCAATAAAAATTGGCCAGGTCAGTCAACGGAACCAATTAAAAACCACAATTCTCTTTACCTTCCCAGAACCACCTTTCTAGACACCGAATGATCAATTGTATATCATGACTAGTGATGCTTATTAGTTAAGTATACTAAGACTTAATATAATTTTTAAGAGGAGGGATTTATAAATTGCCAGCACATCCTTATAGAATGTATCACAATCAATATATCACTCTTATAGATAAACAAATATGTGCTAAGTGTGTCATCATACTAGGACAACCATTTATCACATAATGGATCCACCATTATGCCAGGGCAACCTTATTTCAGTATGATGACTTCAAAACTATACATATCTTTATAATAATTAGGGTTTGAGTGAAAGACCCTAACTAGTGGCATACATCAAAATATATATGCAATCAAAGATATGCTAAGTGTAGTAACATATTAAGATTTAAAACCCTAAGATGTGACATACAAACTATCATAAATTATAGTCCTAATTAAGGTAGCTCTGATACCACTCTTGGGATCCGGTGCAATGCAGCGGAAGGGTAATTTCAAAAATTGAAATTAAATATGCACCAAAAATCCTAAACCAAGAACTCCTTAATAAGACTAGAATATATGAAGACAAACATTTCTATGCAAATTGAATTAGAATACCAACCTGTAATCGCTAATTCCAATTTATGAAGACTTAAAACTTGAAGATCAACAGGCTATTTGAATTCACCAGGCGTCAAAGTATCCGCCCTCCGATGGTGATCCACACAGAGCAATGACCAAGAACACTATCTTCTTGTCTAATAGTTCCTCATATTGAGTTCTTCTTCTAGAACACAATTCTTCGGATTATGGCTGGAAATCTTCCACTCAAAGGTGTGTCTTCTTCCTTTTTACCCCTTCTCCACCTTCTACCAGGAGTTAGAACCTTTAGGACACCTTTGTCTTGAAAGTAAGACCTTGTCCTAAGAAGATTAATGCTTGTCTTTAATTGGTGGAGAAATTAAGACAAGAATGTCTTAATGTAAGAAAGAAAGGAAAGAACAAAAACAGAACTCTTTCTTTCCTTTACCGTCGGTGACTTTCGCTCTTGTTCTTGTTCAGTAGCAGAGTTTTGATAGAGGTGTACTCTGTAAAGGAAACAATGCAAAAACAAGAAAAGGGAGAAAGAATCTTTATGAGAGGAAGAAGAATAAAAATGTAATTACCAAAGTTCTGATTTCCATTCCTTTATATAGTTTTCAGAGAGGCGCCCTCACAACTCTCCGTAAACATTTTTCTCACGCCCTTTTCCTTCTTCTCACGCCCTTTCCTTCTTCTCACGCCCTTCTGGATTAATTCTCACGGCCTTCCAGATCAATTCTCACAGCTTTTCTCAAAGGAAGAAGTCACGACGATTGGAAGAAAAAAGTCGCGAAACTTGAATCTCCGAAGAGATACGATTTCACGCACCCGGAAGAAACAACGCTTTCTTTCTTTCTTAAAACCCAACCACCCATTAGATTACCATCCAAGGGATGACAAGTGAGGCGCTAAAAATGAGAACGAATACCGCCCCATCTTAATTCATCGGAGAATTAAGTGGGCATGCCAAGAGTCCATGCGCCCGTGGACTCCTCCATATGGCGCGCCAAGAGTCCATAAGCGCATGGACTCTTGGTGTTTTTGGCGTGCAAGGGCTAAGGGGCGGGTGATATGCTAGCCTAAGTAATTGGTTAGCCATAATCCCTAAAACCTCAATTAGGGTCTAATTAGATCCAATCAGAACCCAAATTGAATTAATTCGGAACCCTAATTCGAATCTAATTCGAATAGAAGTTAGGATTTGCAACACTTGCTAGAGTGTCTTCATGCAAATGACTCTTGATCAATTCTCTTAAGTGTGTGACCCATTGGGTTCCATATCTAGCCAGCAGTGGGTTCGAATACAAGTTGACCTAATTTGACTAGAACTCTTTCTAATCGATTTAGGTCAAATCGGGCTTACCAGATTTTGATCAATT
Source organism: Areca catechu (assembly GCA_021397845.1). Taxonomy (NCBI): domain Eukaryota; kingdom Viridiplantae; phylum Streptophyta; class Magnoliopsida; order Arecales; family Arecaceae; genus Areca; species Areca catechu. The sequence continues at coordinate 126,429,567 of CM038052.1, read as the reverse complement.
AGGACTCTTCCTAATAAATGATCATTAAATTTGTTCAACCCACAAGACAAGATTGACATCTAGCAATGTGTCATGTCTACCCAGAAGATATTGAAATTCTGGTGAAATACCAAAACTATCCTACAGTAGAAAGTTACCATATAATTAAATCCTTCAATCAGCCTGCACCCAAAATAAATTATGGATATGGATATATGTCAAATATAATATTATATTGTTTCTAGCTCAATATTATATTGATGATTTAATTATCTTGATATTAGAAACCATCTCTAATATCTTTACTTTGATCAAAGATTCCCTGAATCATCATCCGATTGATAACTACCTAGATGCAATATCCTCTTACTAAGAGTGATCGATTCCTTGTTGACCTACTCATTACCTTCATATACAATTCACCATTCCCAGTATCAATCCTGTGCATGACTCAATGTCATGAATAGGATTGAACCAAAGGATGGGTTCATGTACATAAGGTACTTATGGCAGTCTCAGGTCAAAGGATTACTTGTACCACTCCCACTATGAGAACCTTCTATTGACAAGACTCCATTAGATGTTCTCAAGTTGGATCATATCAGAGAACTCATTCTCTAATGAGCACCCACATCCTAGTATTAGTGTCATACACAAGTGACTGTGAGAGCAGTCACCCTCTCTAGTATACATGGGATGTGCTAGTCTTACCGGAAAAACCCTGATCCCCTACTTAGGGTTCCTTTGACTAGGAATATTTTAGATTAAGATTTTAAGACTTTAGGTCTCACTGGTATGATCTCATCATTACCCTAAAATCATAGCCCTAATCTATGGGGTTCATCATATAATAATAAACATAGCGTATGATGAAAAATAATGCCTTTATTAGAATATTGTCAATTACAATGGTTTGGGAGATACAACATAGATTGGCTTGTAGGGTATATCCCTTTCAATCTCCCACTTGCACTAAAGCCAATCGCCTTTAAATCTTAATCCCATACTCTCGAGGTGGCGATCAAACTCTCGCTGTGGTAGAGCCTTAGTGAACGGGTCTGCTATGTTGTTCTTTGTATCAACTCTATTTATGTAGACATCTTGTCTTTCTACTATTTCTCAGACGAGATGGAAGCATCTCAGAATGTGCTTGGACTTATGATGAGCTCTTGGTTCTTAGCTTGAGCAACAGCTCCAGTGTTGTCACAGTAAAGTGGCACTGGTTTTTCAATCTCAGGAACAACACCCAACTCTGTGATGAACTTCTTCATCCAGACTGCTTCCTTGGTGGCTTCACTGACAGCTATGTATTCTGCCTCTGTGGTTGAGTCAGCTACAGTCTGTTGCTTGGTACTCTTCCAACTCACTGCTCCACCATTTAGGGTAAAAACATATCCGAAATGGATTTGCTATCATCAGGGTCTGATTGAAAACTAGAATCAGAATAAGCTTCTAGTTTAAGATCAGAACCACCATAAACCAGAAAAATATCCTTAATCCTTCTCAGGTACTTAAGAATATTTTAACTGCTTTCCAATGATCCTCTCCTGGATCAGCCTGAAACCTACTGACAATGCCTAAAGCATATGCCACATCAGACCTGGTACATAACATGGCATACATTATGGACCCTATTGCCAAACCATAAGGTATAGAATTCATTCTATTTCTTTCTTCAGGTGTCTTAGGAGACATCCTTTTGGAAAGATGTATGCCTTGACTCATAGGAAGATAACCTCTTTTACTTCCATCCATGCTGAATCTTTTCAGCACTAGGTTAATGTACCTAGACTGGGATAAACCTAGCATCCTCTTAGACCTATCTCTATAGATCTTAATACCTAGTATATAGGATGCTTCTCCCAAATCTTTCATGAAAAACTGGTTTGATAGCCAAACCTTGACTGATTGTAACATTGGGATCTCATTCCCAATGAGGAGTATGTCATCTACATACAGAACCAAGAAGACTATGGCACTCCCACTAGTCTTCTTATAAACACAGGGTTCATCCACATTTTTGATAAAACCAAACCTTTTAATAGTTTCATCAAAACGGATGTTCCAACTCCTTGAAGCTTGCTTTAATCCATAAATGGATTTCTTTAGCTTGCATACTTGATTAGGTTTATTCTTTGAAATAAAACCTTCTGGCTATGACATGTACACTTCTTCCTCAAGGAAACCATTGAGGAATGCAGTCTTCACATCCATATGCCAGATCTCATAATCGTGGTATGCTGCTATAGCAAGTAAAATTCGAATTGATTTAGCATGGCAACAGGTGAGAATGTTTCATCATAATCAATTCCCTGTTTTTGTCTAAAACCTTTTGCCACTAATCTAGCTTTATAGGTTTCTACTTGGCCATCAGCCCCAATCTTTTTCTTATAGACCCATTTTCACCTAATAGGATTAACACCCTCTGGTGCATCAACCAAAGTCCATACTTGGTTGACATACATAGAATCTATCTCGGATTCCATGGCTTCTTGCCATCTATCTGAATCAGTACTCAAGATAGCTTCCGTATAGGTCAGAGGTTCATCATTTTGAATGACTTGGGCTTCATTATTTTCAATAATAAACCCATACCTCTCAGGTGCCTGTGACACTCTATCAGACCTACGGGGAGGAGTTTTGTGTTCTGGTTCTGATCTAACTATATGTTCTATTGATTGAGAATTGTCTATCTATGTTTCCTGTACTTCTCCAAGTTCAATAGTTCTACCATTGCCCTTTTCTAAAATAAACTCTTTTTCTAGAAAAGTGGCATGTCTGCTGGCAAAAATCTTTTGTTCAGTTGGATGGTAAAATAGATATCATCTACCCTCTCAAGGATATCCTACAAATAGACATTTATCCGCTCTAGGTTCTAACTTATGTCCAAAATTTTTTTTAACATAAGCTGGACATCCCCATACCTTAAAATATTTAAGATAAGGTTTCTTTCCACTCCAAATTTCATATGGAGTACTAACAATAGATTTAGAAGGTACTTTGTTCAGAATGTAAACAGCAGTTTCTAGGGCATGACCCGAGAAGGAAATATGTAAATTTGTGAAGCACATCATGGATCGTACCATATCTAATAAGGTACGATTCCTTCTTTCAGCTATACCATTTAGCTGTGGTGTATAAGGAGGGGTCCATTCAGAAAGAATTCCATTAACTTTAAGATAGTCTAAAAACTCCGTGGATAAGTATTCTCCTCCTCGATCAGACCGAAGAACTTTAATACTTTTCCCGGTTTGTTTTTCGACCATATTTGATACTTCTTAAATTTATCAAAGGCTTCAGATTTATTTTTCATAAGATACACATATCCGAACCTAGATAAATCATCTATAAAGTGATAAAATATGAGTATCCACCTCTGGCCTGAGTTGTCATTGGACCACATACATTAGTATGTATAAGTCCTAATAACTCAGTTGACCTTTCTCCATGTCCAGTAAATGGAGCCTTGGTCATCTTACCCATGAGACATGATTCGCAAGTTCCTAATAATTCATACTCATAAGGATCAAAGAATTTTTCCTTGTATAACTTGCTTATCCTAGACTCATTAACATGACCAAGTCGATGATGCCAAAGTAAAGTATCATCAAAGTCTTCTCTTTTTCTTTTATTATTGACATGAAAAACACTATCATTGGAAGAAAGAGTTAAGAGCCCATTGCTAAATATGCCAGAACAAACAATTTTATTAGACAACATTATCGAGCAACCAGTGCTCGTTAAATCCATTACATATCCTTGTTTTAATAACAAGGGAACAGATACAATGTTCCTAATAATCTTAGGCATATAATAACAATTATGTAACTCCAAGATCTTCCTGAAGGCAACTTCAGAATATAGGTCCCTACATCTTCTGCTTGGATGATATCTCCATTAGCACTGTAGAGATTGAAGTCACCTTCCTTCAATACTTTAAGCTTATGGAGGCCCTGCAAAGATTTGCATATATGATAACCACAAGCGGTATCCAATATCCAAGTATTTGAAACTGAAGAATTTAATGTCAATATAGCATGTATCTCATACATATCTTTTGGCGCATCTAATGCACCAGGCTTCACAGTTGCAAGGTAAGCCTTGCAATTCCTTTTCCAATGTCCCACTTTGCCGCAAAAGAAACAGGTTGACTGTTTGGAGGCCTTCTTTCCTTTCTTATTATTATTGATGCCACTCTTAGGGTTTAGCCTCCTATTAAAATCCTTTTTGCCTGATTTCTTCTTATTGGTCTTATCAACAAGAAGAAGTGGAGCATTTTCTTTCTTAATATGGCTCTCCGCTATTTTTAACATATTTAATAGCTCAGGCAAGGAAGTGTTCAGTTTGTTCATGTGATAATTCAAGACAAACTGAGAAAATGACTCTGGGAGTGATTACAGGATTAAATCCTGATTCAACTCCCCATCCATGATAAAACCTAATTGACCCAATCTGGTGATCAAGTCAATTACCTTTGGAACATGATCCTAAACGGATGTTCCCTCTGTCATCCTAGCATGAAATAGCTGCTTAGATATTTCATATCTAGCAGTTCTGCTATGTTCTCCATAAAGCTCTTTTAAATTGAGCATTATGGATTGAGTATCCATGCTTTCATGCTGTCTCTATAACTCATTGGTCATAGAGGCTAGTATGATACACTTGACAGTAAGGGAGTCATTCTGCCACATTTTGTATGTGGCCATATCTTCCTGTGTGGCATCGTCCCCTAGTGGATTAAGACTAGGGGTATCAAGAATATAAGAAAGTTTTTCTGAACTTAGCACAATCTCTAAATTTTCAACCAGTCCACATAGTTCGTACCAGTCAGTTTGTTGGTATCTAAGATACTTCGCAGTGACAATGAAGATGCCATTTATCTATATTTAACAAAGAACAATACATAAGCAAACAACCATGAAATGACTTACATAATTAAATTAGGTCTTCAATTTAATTATGTCTCCCACTATTTTATCAAAAATCATAGCCCTCACTATGATAATTGAGAAGAACCCTGTTCGGTTTTTCTTAGTGAGATTGAGATCCTAATAACTCATAAAAGATCTTGTAGAAAACATAACAAATCTTTTATAAGCTCAAAGGTAGGAAACTCTTCCAATTATATCTCATATAATTCTCAAGAAGTAACTTGGCCTCTAGAACATTATTAGTCTTGAAGAAAACACAACAAACCATAATGTTCTAGTTAAGTCAAGACCCTTTCATTTCTATACAGTCAATACTCAAATATAATGCCCTTGCAAGATAACACAACAAAGCATTATGCTGAATATACTGTAAGCATATCTATGCACTAGACTAGTATTATGTCAGTCACCATATTAGGTCTTGCAGATAACACAACAAATCTAATGTGGTACATAACACAATAATGATCCAGCATGAAGGAAGGCCAATATATAGTATTTTTAACACTAAGCATTTTAGTCAAGATTTAAATTTAATCAAATCGGCCAGGCAAGTGGAAGAGATGTGGGAGTCCCCCCGTTGCTTTCCTAGACACCAATAAAAATTGGCCAGGTCAGTCAACGGAACCAATTAAAAACCACAATTCTCTTTACCTTCCCAGAACCACCTTTCTAGACACCGAATGATCAATTGTATATCATGACTAGTGATGCATATTAGTTAAGTATACTAAGACTTAATATAATTTTTAAGAGGAGGGATTTATAAATTGCCAGCACATCCTTATAGAATGTATCACAATCAATATATCACTCTTATAGATAAACAAATATGTGCTAAGTGTGTCATCATACTAGGACAACCATTTACCACATAATGGATCCACCATTATGCCAGGGCAACCTTATTTCAGTATGATGACTTCAAAACTATACATATCTTTATAATAATTAGGGTTTGAGTGAAAGACCCTAACTAGTGGCATACATCAAAACATATATGCAATCAAAGATATGCTAAGTGTAGTAACATATTAGGATTTAAAAACCCTAAGATGTGACATACAAACTATCATAAATTATAGTCCTAATTAAGGTAGCTCTGATACCACTCTTGGGATCCGGTGCAATGCAGCGGAAGGGTAATTTCAAAAATTGAAATTAAATATGCACCAAAAATCCTAAACCAAGAACTCCTTAATAAGACTAGAATATATGAAGACAAACATTTCTATGCAAATTGAATTAGAATACCAACCTGTAATCGCTAATTCCAATTTATGAAGACTTAAAACTTGAAGATCAACAGGCTATTTGAATTCACCAGGCGTCAAAGTATCCGCCCTCCGATGGTGATCCACACAGAGCAATGACCAAGAACACTATCTTCTTGTCTAATAGTTCCTCATATTGAGTTCTTCTTCTAGAACACAATTCTTCGGATTATGGCTGGAAATCTTCCACTCAAAGGTGTGTCTTCTTTCTTTTTACCCCTTCTCCACCTTCTACCAGGAGTTAGAACCTTTAGGACACCTTTGTCTTGAAAGTAAGACCTTGTCCTAAGAAGATTAATGCTTGTCTTTAATTGGTGGAGAAATTAAGACAAGAATGTCTTAAAGTAAGAAAGAAAGGAAAGAACAAAAACAGAACTCTTTCTTTCCTTTACCGTCGGAGACTTTCGCTCTTGTTCTTGTTCAGTAGCAGAGTTTGATAGAGGTGTACTCTGTAAAGGAAACAATGCAAAAACAAGAAAAGGGAGAAAGAGTCTTTATGAGTGGAAGAAGAATAAAAATGTAATTACCAAAGTTCTGATTTCCATTCCTTTATATAGTTTTCAGAGAGGCGCCCTCACAACTCTCCATAAACATTTTTCTCACGCCCTTTTCCTTCTTCTCACGCCCTTTCCTTCTTCTCACGCCCTTCTGGATTAATTCTCACGGCCTTCCAGATCAATTCTCACAGCTTTTCTCAAAGGAAGAAGTCACGATGATTGGAAGAAAGAAGTCGCGAAACTTGAATCTCCGAAGAGATACGATTTCACGCACCCGGGAAGAAACAATGCTTTCTTTCTTTCTTAAAACCCAACCACCCGTTAGATTACCATCCAAGGGATGACAAGTGAGGTGCTAAAAATGAGAACGAATACCGGCCCATCTTAATTCATCGGAGAATTAAGTGGGCATGCCAAGAGTCCATGCGCCCGTGGACTCCTCCATATGGCGCGCCAAGAGTCCATAAGCGCATGGACTCTTGGTGTTTTTGGCGTGCAAGGGCTAAGGGGCAGGTGATATGCTAGCCTAAGTAATTGTTTAGCCAATTGGGTTAGCCATAATCCCTAAAACCTCAATTAGGGTCTAATTAGATCCAATCAGAACCCAAATTGGATTAATTCAGAACCCTAATTCGAATCTAATTCGAATAGAAGTTAGGATTTGCAACACTTGCTAGAGTGTCTTCATGCAAATGAATCTTGATCAATTCTCTTATGTGTGTGATCCATTGGGTTCCATATCTAGCCAACAGTGGGTTCGAATACAAGTTGACCTAATTTGACTAGAACTCTTTCTAATCGAATTAGGTCAAATCAGGCTTACCCGATTTTGATCAATTAGGACTTTTCCTAATAAATGATCATTAAATTTGATCAACCCACAAGACAAGATTGACGTCTAGCAATGTGTCATGTCTACTCAGAAGATATGGAAATTCTGGTGAAATACCAAAACTACCCTTCAGTAGAAAGTTACCGTACAATTAAATCCTTCGATCAGCCTGCACCCAAAATATAATTATGGATATGGATATATGTCAAATCAAATATTATATTTATTTCTAGCTCAATCTTATATTGATGATTCAATTATGTTGATATTAGAAACCATCTCTAATATCTTTACTTTGATCAAAGATTTCCTGAATCATCATCCGATTGATAACTAGCTGGATGCAATATCCTCTTACTAAGAGTGATCGATTCCTTGTTGACCTACTCATTACCTTCATATAAAATTCACCATTCCCAGTATCAATCTTGTGCATGACTCAATGTCATGAATAGGATTGAACCAAAGGATGGATTCATGTACATAAGGTACTTATGGTAGTCTCATGTCAAAGGATTACTTGTACCACTCCCACTATGAGAACCTTCTACTGACATGTAGCTAAGACTCCATTAGATGTTCTCAAGTTGGATCATATCAGTGAACTCATTCTCTAATGAGCACCCACATCCTAATTTTAGTGTCATACACAAGTGACTGTGAGAGCAGTCACCCTCTCCAGTATACATGGGATGTGCTAGTCTTACCGGAAAAACCCTGATCCCCTACTCAGGATTCCTTTGACTAGGAATATTTTAGATTAAGATTTTAAGACTTTAGGTCTCACTAGTATGATCTCATCATAACCCTAAAATCATCGCCCTAATCTATGGGGTTCATCATATAATAATAAACACAGTGTATGATGAAAAATAATGCCTTTATTAGAATATTGTCAATTACAATGGTTTGGGAAATACAACATAGATTGGCTTGTAGGGCATATCCCTTTCAAAAGGGCCCTCCTAATCCAACTAGTAATACAACTCATGAACTTAACCTAACTCAAACATCTTGCAAGGCTAATCTAATTAGGAAAGTACTCACCCAAGCCCATGTACACCCATGACATGACACACTCTCACACCCACTTGGACCCAATCCTGATCCAATATGGATTAGCCCCTTCAAGACCCAAAATCCTGGACCCTGAGCCCGTGGAAGGGCGAACCTCTATCCTAGGACCAAATCAATCCTACCCTAGGACTCTAACCTATCCTAGACTCTTGGAGCCAATACCTTGATTCCTCTCCTATCCTCCCAAGGCTTGGGAAAACTACATTTGTGCCAACACCTTGATCTATGGCTAAGCCTAAATGAGCTCTTTGATCTCCTCACCAGGGTGCTTGGGCTGGAGGAGCTATGAGGGTTGAGGGTCTGCTAGCATTCTTTGACCTTGTAGAAGAAGTTGGAAGTGAAGGTGGACTTTTTGCCATTCTACTGGCCACTAAATCAGACCTCTTCTGCTTGGAGGCCTGCTCCAACCTCTTCTTCCTCTTAGGATCCATTTTAGTGAGATGGGACCCTAAAGTCATGTAAGGTCTTGAACTCCTACCCTAGGCATTCATCTAGGATGGGCTCTCGGTGGATAGACTCTCAAGGTTCACCTTAATTCGTGAACCCCCAACTCTCACTAGAAGTTTTGGAAACAAATAAAAAGAGCTCCTTCTAGAAATGTACCATGGAAGGAGCACCCTAAGTCAGTGGAGGGATGCATTTCCTCTTTTAAGGTGACACATACCACCATCCACATGATCCAGGACATGTTTTGAAAGTAAAAAAAGAAAAAAAAGGGTGATGCCTTGCTAAATCCCAGCCAAGATACATACCATGGTGAAACCGTAGATACGATACCCTAAATTCAAAACAATCAAACTCAATGATGTGTCCATAAACCAAAAAAGGGAAACAAAAAATGGATGGAGGGGAAGCCTTAACCCAGCTTGGAAGCATTCCTTGTAGAGTCTCATCCAGCTTGGGGGAGGCAAGCAAACTCGATTACTTTGCCTTGGAACCTCTAGCTAAATCCCAAGGAGGATTTTAAACTACTCAAAAAGCAAGACCAAGTCCATCTCCAAGAGTTTTCACTAGAAGTTTAGCGGGGTAAGGTCAACTCCCCCTCTTCAGCCTCTAGGATAGCAGCCAAAGTCATGGACTCCATAGAGGTGCTCATCCTATTAGGAAATGCATCCTAATACCAATCACCTAACCTATAGATGGTTGTGCACTTTGTAAATATATATGAATTATTATAATAAAAGTTATTTGATAGTTTATCATATTGCATCTTCTGATAATGAACTCTTTTGTGATGGAGTCCTTAAAACTACTTTTAATATGATAAAGAAAAACTTATCACATGGTTCTTTAATTTGTTCATGACCAATAGTATGTTGTTAAAGGATGACAACATTTACCGAGTGTAGGTCATTGTGTGCCATATAGGTTGGTTGTCCTCGTACCAGAAAGTGTGGAGACACTAGTATGGTATATAGGTAAAATATAGGGATACATTTCACTAAACATGACTCACTTGCTGGCACTCTACTACCAAGGGTTGCACATGAAGGATATGAATATAAGTACCCTTAGACCTGAGATCATAATGGTAACATGCAAATAACTCACTGTACTTTGATATCGAACTACTTGGATTTCTAATGTAGTAACGAAAGTTTCTGGGTGCAGTCAAGTATTTGTAAAGTTAGTGTAAAAGTCACAATGGGATTGACCCCTCTTAGACATTGGAGTGAATGTCTCTATTGTTTCAACTTAGCAAAACCTTAGCCAGGATAATCCTTGTGAAGAGTCATGAGAATTTTAAGGTTAAGACACTATGTGGATAAATTGTTTAAGGGTTGACAATTAAACCTTGAAGTCATCTTGAGCATTGACAGTTAAAGAGATAAATTAAATGGTAACCATATGCCAAAAGTTCAAGAATGTTGCTGTGCAACAATTCGACCTATTCAAATGTTGAGTACCATTACTGGCCACTTTGATTAGTATAAAAAGTGTTCTTGTACTATAGACTTAGTGTTTGAACCTATGGGAGCAGACACAATAGGAGTTCCTACTTGATTTGATGGTTGATCATTGATTGTAAATCATTCTTGGGTTTGATCGTCAATATGATTGATCATCATCTTTGAGTCAACTCATCTACGAGTCGATACTTCTATGAGTCAACACTTTAATATTTTTATGAATCAACTCATCAAGTTTTTACTAAAAATTAGTGGATTATTAAAGGATTTATCGATAATTAGATTTTTAATTAGCTTAATTTGATTGAACAATGAGATTTGGATGAAGTCTAATTGAAATAGATTTAAAGAGGTTTGATTCTTGATTTGATCAAGACTTTGTTGGGTTTTAGTGGCACAACAAAACAATGGATTTCAAAATTTTCATTTTGAAATTCCAAACAACTTGAAATCCTAATCCCAAGATCCTTTATTCATTACAATTAACAAGTCATTCAATTAGGGTTTGAAAGAATACCTGGAATGCTAATTCCTTCTTCTTTCCACTAGGCACACAACTATATGCCCTCTAGAGGTGATCCACACAGGAATTGATCATAGGAAGCACTCCTTAGTAGGTTGCTTAAACCACTGGGACTCTTCACTTTGGCCTTTCTTCCTTTGGCAACCTCTCCTTCCTTGCTTAGACCCTTGCCCTCCTGTAGAGCACTTTGAGCCCTCTCCAAAACCTCTCTTCACTCTCTTTATCACTTCACAAATCTCTTCCTAAACCCTTGAAAGGAAAGTGTCCTGAAAGCCAATCTTATGTAAGGGCATTTTTATAATCTTCCAACTCCTCTATAACATTAATATATTAATAAAGGCATATAGTTTTCATCATATTACTGTGTCTTACTTAAAGATTATGATGAGCCCCATAGGTACTACTTGTCAAAGGATAGATCTCAAAGTAGGAGTTATGTATCTGATCTTTAAACCTGAGGTCATCATGGTTCCTTATGCACACTAAGCCATGTTTTGGTTTATACTCATTCATGACAATAAGTCATGTATGGGGTGTTCTCGGATATGGTGGAAGGTGTATGAAGGATATGAGTGGACCAACAAAGGAATCGATCATTCATAGTAAAAGAAATTATTATCTCAAGTGATCTCTTCGATTGATGACTCAAGGAGTCTTTGATCAAAGTAGGATGAGATTAGAATTGGTTTCTAATCAATTATTAACTGAGTCTTCATTATTGAATAGAGATTCGAAATGACTAAGTGCTAGAGTTTGACATTTGTCCATTTCCATCACTTAATCGAGAAAATGGGAGATCGAAAGATTGAATTGCATGGTAACTTTCTACTAAAGGGTATTTTGATACATTCCACCAATTTTCTAATCTTCCGAGTAGGCATGACACATTTCTAGACATCAATCATGTCTTGTAGGTATTCATGAACCAATTGAATTGGTTTCACGAGTCAATTCGATGGATAGATCGAATTGGCAATTTAGGTCGGGTCAATTTGACATAATTAGGTCAATCGGGTTAGATTGATTCAAATCAGCTTGAACCTAGACCTACTGCTGGTTAGATGTAGAATCCAAAGGGTCACACACATTAGGGAGTTGACCAAGAAAGTCATTCATAATTTAATTAGGGTCATGGGATCCTAATTGGTTAGCTAGATTGCACACTAGCATGTATAGGCTAACCTAATTCCAAACCCAAGTCAATTTTGGTCTAGTTGCTTGCTAAATTGATCAACCAATTTAAGAGAGACTTAAATTGGGACATGTATTAATTAAGAAAGCCTATGTCAGATTTTATTTGATTTATTTTGGACATTTGGTGCCACTTGGACAAGAGTCCAAGTCGATTGGGGTGCTTGGGTGCAAGGTTGCGCGCGCCAAGGAGAAGAGGGTGCAGAAAGGACCAAGAGTCCTTCTATGTATGAATCTCTCTTGCTAAATTCATTTGGACTCCTATTGGCACACATCCCCATGCCTTCTAGGACTAATTGACCAGTCAAAACATATTTGAATTAGCATGGAGATTGAATGAAGGGCACACGTGCATGAAGAGTCGCAACTCTTCATGTGGCGCGTAGTTTGAGGCAAAGTCCTTTTGCTGTCAAGACTCTTCATTATATTCGATGCTTGAGAACTGAAAAGATACCTCTTGGCTTCCCAGAGACCGGTACTTACCATGTGGCCAGTGGGAAAAAATTCAGGAAAGGGAAGGGATGTAGATATGGTCCTTGGCGCATGAACTTGCATATCGGAATTTATTTTTTCAAACCATATCACTTCTCTTCGGTCTTGAAAAATCATATCTGATAAGTCAGTGGCTGGTCATATCACACGCCCCTCTTAAAATAGTAAATAGGGGGTGATGTTTTGAGTTTCAAAAAAAAATTCCATCAGAGTTTTATTCTGAGTGTTTCTCTCCCTCCCTCCTCATTAAGACAAAACTTGTCTTCTTAAGACAAAGTTTTTTCTTACTTGGACAAGTCTTAGGTTTTAAGACAAAAGCCTAGAGTGTCCTACATGAGGGCTATCCTAAATCCAAGAGTAGTTTTGGAGAGCATTCAGAGTGCCCTACAAGAGGGTAGGGTGTCCTACAAATGAGGAAGTCCAGAAGGTTGTAAAGAAGAGTCCTAGTCAAGCAAGCAACTGAAGTAGGAATTCTTTCTTGAATCAATTCCTGTGTGGATCATTGTTGGAGAGCTTACACTTGTGAGCCTAGTAGAAAAGAGTGGAAAATAACATTCCAGGTTGTTGACCCCATAAGTGATTTTGATGATAACCAAACACTGGTGCATGCATTTGTTTTGCTAACAACTCTTCAAGTGGTTCACAAGTTTTTGTTGGATGAATTCATTGTTCAAATTTCAACTCCTACATTTTCATTTCTTGTTTTGAGTTGTGTTGTAATTGAATTTTGTAAAAAAGAACCCAAAGAAAAAAGCAAAGAAAGATCATAATATTGGGTTACTTCTAAGTGTGTTTCAAGCTTTTAGTTTCTTGGAAACCTGTTGGAATTGAAGACTTCTTGAAGCTTGAAGACAAGCTGGATTAATTCTAGAGAGAGACTGAGAAATTCACTGATACATTCATTCGAGCCAACTTGAGGAAGAAGAGAGCCGACTTTGGCACTTAGCATGCATTAGATTTCTGGCACGCAGATATCTGAGCCGACTCTGAGGGATCTAAGCCTACCCGTCCAGAGTGCTAATTCTTGAATCAGACAGCGAGCCGACCCAAAGGAAATCTGAGCCAACTCTATCACATGGTTAGACATTGAGCTGACTCTTTAGAAGTTCGAGCTGACTCCTCTAGAGTCCAGAAAATTCTTTTTGAGCAAAATAGCCATTCGAGTCGACTAGCACAGAAGCTAGCTGACTCATCCAGATTGACATTTTGAAGGCCTGACGATCTGAGCCGACTCTAGTCAAGGTGAGCCAACTCTTACAGAGTGAAGAATCAAGATATTATTCAAGCAAGCCAACTGGATTAAAGAGAGTCGACTCAACCAAAACTCCTCTAAGGATCCGAGCCAACTTGAGTAATCCGAGTTGACTCGAAGGTCAATTTTAGACTGCTAACAGCTAGTTCCAGAACTCATAATTTGAATTCAAAAAGTGCTTTGATGATCAAATATCACATCCCAATAGTCTATAATGATTTAAACTGCCTTGGAATGATGGAAGGCCATATATTTGAGGGATTCGAACTTCCTTGAAGCAAGAGTTAGAGAGTTCTTCAAAGAATCAATACTTTATTGAATATCCAACCTACCAACAAGGAAGAGAGCACTTAGAGCATTCAAGACAGCCTTCAAGTCTTCACGAACTCTCATATGAAGCTAAAGCAGATAGTAAAGAAGCAATAGAAGCCATTAAAGTGCATTCAAGTACATTCAAGTGGACTTCTCTAGAGCTGCATCGGCAACCACTCGATAAAAATTAGTTTGTCATTCTATTGCTTTTCTTTTTAATTCATTCTTGAATTGTTGGGTTATTGGTGAGCCAGATTTAAAACAAATAGGTTCTTGTTGAACCTTTGTTAAAAACTATATGTTGGGTTCTTGGTGATCCTGGTGAAACCAAGTTATGTTTCTTTGGTGATCTCGGTAAAACCAAAGTGTAGAGGTTTGAATTGTGAGCGTGTTTAAAACAATCCAACTGTATTCCGGTGGGGGATATAGTAGAAATCCCAAGTGATAATCTTGGGTAGTGGACGTAGGAGCTGGGTTGCTCCAAACCACTATAATTTTAGTGTGTTTGTGTTATGCCTCTCTGATTTATTTTTGCTTCTATAGTTAACTGATTTATCACAGCACCTAACACTTTAACAGGGATTTCAAAAGCACATAATTGCTTAAATTTTTAAATTCCCAATTCACCCCTCTTGGGAAAGCCACCTGGGTAACAACTGGTATCAGAGCAGTGTCTTTGGATACATTTAGAGTAAAGATTGATGGCTCATCCCATGAGTACACCCTTGGCCGAAAGCCAATCTATTAATAGATCTCCACTCTTCACTAGCACAAATTATTCTTACTGGAAAACTAGAATGAAAATCTATATCCAAGCCATTGATTTTCAATTATGGAAGGTCATTCTAAAAGGGCCACAAATTTCCATGATTAAATTGATGGCATGGTTATCCCTAAGCCTGAAGAAGAATGGGATGAACATGACATGAAGATAGGGGAATTAAATGCCAAAGAAATGAATTTACTATACTGTGCTTTGGATGCTAGCGAGTTTAATCAAATTTCCACTTGCTCTTCAGCAAAGAAGATTTGGGATAAACTCAAAGTGACCCACGAAGGAACTTCCCAGTGAATACTTCGAAAATAAATCTTCAAGTACATAGTTATGAACTATTTAAAATAGAACCTACCGAAACCATATCTGCCATGTTTACTAGATTTACAGATATTATTAAAGGCTTGAAAAGTCTTAGTAGCATTTATTCAAATGTTGACTTAGTACAGAAGATCTTAAGATCACTTCCGAATAAATGGAACACCAAAGTGACTGCCATCCAAGAAGCGAAAGATCTGAACACCCTTTCTTTGGATGAATTAATGGGTTCACTCATCACACATGAATTGGCAATGCAGCAAGTTGATGATGATCAAAAGAAGAAGAGATAATTGCCTCAAAGCTACATTGGAATCAAAGAAAGATGAGAAATCAGAAGATGACTCCACATCCTCCGAAGATAATTTAGAAGTCGAAGATATAGCAATGGTCGTGAGAAGATTTAGAAAGTTTATAGAAAAGAAGAAAAAAAAATTCAACAGAAGATTCCATAAACGATGAGAGCACTCCAAGGACAAGGACAGGGATAAAGAAAAGGAAAAAGAACAAGTGCCCATATGCAATGAATGTAAGAAACCGGGGCACATTCATCCAGATTGTCCACTACTAAAGAAATTCTTCAAGAAAAAGAAGAAAAAGGTGATGGTTGCCATATGAAGTGATAGTGAGGAATCCACCTCAATGAAGAGAAAGAGACCACAAAAATAGATAATTTATGTCTAATAGGTCTCGTGAACGAGGTAACATCCCCCAATGCTCAATTGAATTATATTTGATGAATTAAATTCTGCATTTCTTGATTTATTATCTGAATTTAAAAAGGTTGGAGTAAAGATTAGATCCTTAAAGAATATCAATGATTCTTTACTAAAAGAAAAAGAAGAGATTTCAAAAAAGAATCTTTATTGCAAAAAGAATTACATTTCTTTTCTGAAATTGTAAAGCTTTGAAAACTGAGAATAGTGCTTATTTTGACAAAAAAAGTTTTGATAAATGAAAATAATGAGTTGAAAAGGAGGTTGAAAAACTCAAGCCACTTGTTGAAAAACTTACATTATCTTCTAACAAGCTTGAGCTTATTCTTAAAGAACAAAAGATTTCTGGTAACAAAGCTGGAATCGATTTAATTCCTTAAATTCAAATAGTATTTCAGCAACTACTTTTATGAAATCAAAAGCTTATATTCCAAAATTTACATCTCAAAAGGTTTTATCAACAAATGGTTCTGCTTCTATTTCTAAAACTACCTGTATGTTCCTAAGAACTTAAATAGAAAATCTTTTATTTCTGCATCTCATGCATCAACATCTAGAACTTCAAAATATGCATCTTTTCAAAATTCTAGAATTAAATATTTTTCTTGCAAAGGGTTAGGACATAAAGCTTTTGAATGCAATATTATTAGAAATGTCCAAAGTAAATCAAGAAAGATTTAGATTCCCAAATGAACCACCTCCACCAACCTACAAGGACCCAAGTTAGCTTGGGTACCTAAAAGAACTTTTGATTATTTTGCAGGAATGTCTTACAGCCTAAAATTGAAGAAAAGATGGTATCTTGATAGTGGCTGTTCAAGGCATATGACGGGTGACAAGGATCAGTTCATCACCTTGGAAATTAAAGAAGGAGGTAAAGTTATTTTTAGAGATAATGGTAAGGGAAAAAATAATCGAAATCGGTAAGATCAAGATAACCCAGTACTTTTATTAAAAATGTATTGCTTGTAGATTAATTTAAGCATAATTTATTAAGTATTAGTCAATTATATGATAAAGGCTTCAAGGTTATCTTTGAATCATCTATGTGTATTGTAACAAACTCTCTTGACTCTAGTAGTAATTTATTGGACATAGACTTGAAAATATTTATGTGGCTGATCTTAATGATCTTGCCATGTCAAGTAGTTCCAGTCTGGTTGCATGAACACTAAGATCAAAGAGTCTTATTTACTTTGGCATAGACGATTGGGTCATGCTAGCGTGTATACTATTGCCAAGTTAATTTCTAAAAATCTAGTTAGAGGCATCCTTAAGTTTAAAGTAGACTTTAATCATGTATGTGATGCATGCCAAATAGGTAAACAAACTAGGAAGAGTTTTAAATCCAAAAATATGATTTCAACTTCTAGACCTCTAGAGCTACTTCACATGGACTTGTTTGGACCAACTAGGACCACAAGCCTAGGAGGTACGAAATATGTCCTTGTGATTGTAGACAACTTTTCTAGATTTACATGGGATTTATTTATTGCTTACAATGATGAAACCTTAAAGTAATTCAAAAATTTCATAAAAAGGTTTCAAATCAGAAAAATCTATCAATTATTTCAATTAGGACTGATCATGGTACCGAATTCAAAATCAATTTTTGATGATTATTGCACAAAAGATGATTTTGATCACAACTTCTCCGCTCCAAGACACCACAACAAAATTGTGTTGTAGAGAGAAAAAATAGGACTTTGGAAGAGATGGCCTGAACGATGTTATGTGAAGGCAATCTTCCAAGATACTTTTGGGCAGAAGTAGTGAATACTGCTTTTATATTTTAAATCATATTTTGATCCATCCTATTTTGAGAAAACCCCCTATGAGCTTTGGAATGAAAAGAAATCCAATATTAATTATTTTCATGTTTTTGGATGTAAATACTTTGTGCTTAACAATTGTAAAGATAATCTAGGATAATTTGATGCTAAATCAGATGAAGCAATTTTCCTCGGTTATTCATTACGTAGCAAAGCATATAGAGTATTCAATAGAAGAACTCTTACAGTAGAAGAGTCAATGCATGTTATTTTTTATGAAACTAACCCTTCACCTTCTAAGAAAGAAGATTGCACAGACAATGATGTAGGTACAATTCAAAAGAAATGGAAGATCCAAGAGAATTAATTATTGGTGATCCTTCTCATGGTGTTAGAACTAGATCTGCATATAGAGATGCACATGATTACCTAGCCTTTGTATCCCAAATAGAACCACATACCTTAGAAGAGGCTGAAAATGATCCAAACTGGATGATGGACATGCATGAAGAATTAAACCAGTTTGAAAGAAATAAGGTTTGGACATTAGTTGATAGACCTAAAGACCATCCAATCGTAGGAACCAAATGGGTCTATAGGAACAATTAGATGAACAAGGAAATATAGTTAGAAACAAAGCTAGATTAGTGGCTAAGGGATATAACCAAGAAGAGGGCATTAATTTTGATGAAACATATGAACCTGTAGCAAGACTAGAAGCCATTAGATTACTTCTTACATTTGCTTGCTATATGAATTTTAAGTTTTTTCAAATGGATGTAAAAAGTGCATTTTTTAATGATTTCATTTCAGAACAAGTTTTTGTAGAATGACAACCAGGTTTTGAAGATCATGTTTTTCCAAACCATGTATTTAAATTGAATAAAGCTTTATATGGTTTGAAATAAGCACCTAGAGCCTGGTATGATAAACTTAGCACCTTTTGATTGAAAATGATTTTTCAAGAGTACATGTTGATAAAACTCTTTTCATCAAGAAGTAAAGTAATGATATATTGGTTGCACAAATTTATGTTGATGATATTATATCTTGTATAACTAACGAAGTTTTTTGTGATGAATTTGCTAAGTTAATGCAGGGAGAATTTGAAATGTGCCTAATGGGTGAACTTAAGTACTTCCTTGGACTTCAAGTGAAACAAACCAAGGAAGAAATCTTCATCAATCATGACAAATACACTAAGAAAATAATCAAAAGGTTTGGTATGGAGTCAAGCAAACAAATGAACACACCCAAGAGCCCATCTTGCAGATTGGACAAAGATGAAAATGAATCCAACATTGACCAAAAGCTTTATAGAGATATGATCGGATCCCTATTATATTTGACTGCAAGTAGACCTGATATCTTATATAGCGTATGTGTATGTGCTAGATTTCAATCTAATCCTAAAGAATCACATATGCTTGCTATTTAAAGAATTATCAGATATTTGAAAGGTACAAGTAATCTAGGTCTTTGGTTTTCAAATATTCTTCATTGAATTTAATTGGATTTTTGGATGCTGATTATGCTGGTTGAAAAATTGATAGAAAAGCACTAGTGGCACATGCCAATTTTTAGGGTTGAATTTAATCTCATGGCACTGTAAGAAACAAAACTCGGTAGCACTTTCTACTGCTGAGGTAGAGTATGTGCTGCAGGGAGTTGTTGTGCACAAGTGTTATGAATTAAACAACAACTAGAGGACTTTGGTGTTACACAATCTAAAATTCCAATCAAGTGTGATAACACAAGTGCTATAAATTTGACAAAAAATCCAATTCAGCATTCTAGAACTAAGCATATAGAGATTAGACACCATTTTATTAGAGATCATATGTTGAATAGTGACATTGAACAATAGTTTATCCCAACTGAGAACAAATTAGCTGACATTTTTACGAAACACTTAATCAGGATAGATTTGAAATGCTTAGAGAAGAATTAGGTCTTTGTAATCCCTTTTAGTTTTTCCTAACCTAATTCCTTCAAAAATAATGGAAAAATTATCTAGAAAACCTCCGACATCAATTCAAATTCTTTGAACCACTTTCCTTGAGATTTTATTGAATTAACTTCAATTTCTGAATCATTTCAACTTTTGTGGAAAGTTTCTGTTCGAGCCGACTCGAATCTCTAATTTTTTCCGAGTTTGCTCTGGTCGAGCCAACTCGAATGATTTTAGGGCAATGTGAGCTGACTCAGATGTCCGGAAATGCTTTTTAATATAACCGAGTAATCTTTTTCTTACTTCTCACTCTCTCTATTCAATTCTAAACTCTATCATTCTACTTGAAACCTTCACCAATCCACCAAAAACTTTTCCTTAAAGTCTTGATTTCCTATTTCTTGCAATTTACTGCAATGGCTCCAAGAAGATCTACATGGAAGTGCTCCCAAGTAGTTGAAATGATTTCTCCAATGATCTGAGAAAAAAGAAAGAAAAGAAGAGAAAATCCTCTCCTGGACTGAAAGAAGAAGAAGCACCTCTCCAATCGGACAAATCACTTCAATGGCAAATCGGCCGGTCACATGTGGGAGAAGGATTGATTTCTCCTTCTTGGAAGAACTAAAAATGAAGATTGGGATTTGGATTGATAACCAAGGTTGGAAGTTTTTTTTCTCATTGGACATTCCGACCTACCCTTCCTTGGTAAGAACTTTCTTTGAAAATCTAGTTCTTGAAGAATATCACGTGGAATCCATTGTCAAAGGAGTAAAAATCATTGTGGATGAAGAGAAATTGAGCAACCTACTACAAATGCCGACTGACGGTGCAACTAAGCTAACCCTAAAGGATAAGGAACAAACATTGAGGCTCATCTTGGAAAGATCAAATGTAAGCTCCGTCAAACATGTTCAAGCCAACATGTTATCCATGGAAATGCGGCTACTCTACAACATGATAGGTCGAATTTTTCTTCCCTGAACTGGTCATTTCGACTGGGTGAGTGAACGGGATATGATCTTTATGGAACATCTCATCGAAGGAGAAGCTCTCAACCTTCCATACATTATGATGATACAAATGAGGGAGGCAGCAAGAAATATCAAGGTATGCTTGCCGTATGGTATGGTTTTCACTCTACTATTCGAAGATGTTGGAATTGACCTAATAGATGAAGTCAGCAAGCCTCTCCACCACTCAGACACCTACTCGATTAACTCTCTTAGGAGAATAAGATATCAATTACAAGGAGTCTGGATGAAAAAATTATCTGGTTAAATGACTACCACTTCCTTTGATGATAACATTGATGAACCTCCTGCTGATGAAACAATAAAAATCTGAGGACAATGATGAAGACACTACTGAATGTACAATGAAAACTCCATCTGATCTTAAGGAGTTTATACCTCAACAGATGGAAACAATTTATGATTCTCTTACAAGCCACATCAACTTTACACTTAATGAATTACGCCAATCAATTGATGATAGCTTGCAGAAAATCAAGTCTGAACAGAAGCTACATAAAAAAAAGATGGAAAGAGAGATGGATAGTTTCAAAGAAGAAATTCAAAGTATCCTACAGCACTCATAGAAGGAAATCTTCACTACCGAGGATGCTTCTTTACTGACCTACAAAGAGTCACCAACACCTCCTGCTCAATCATTTCCTATGACTTCAAAATTTCCTTCATTTAATCCTCCATCATCCAAAGCTGAACCTGATCTCACCATGAAGAAACCAAAAATCAAGAATGCTAGCACACCTATAGCCCTTGTTAGAACCAGATTTAGGATCTTAGGTTCAAACCTCTTAAAACCAAAACTTCAGATAAGGTTATAGATGTTTCTTCTTCCTTTAGTGAGGAAGAAGAATAGGATGGTTGGTTAGCCTCTTCGGTTATAATGATCATATCTTTGTATTTCTGACTTTTAATAGTATTTAGGCTTTTCTTCCTATCTTTTGTAGTCAAGAAACTTTGTGAATGAAAAGAAAGAAATTGTATTGAACTTTTCTAAATGAAATGAAAGTCATTTTGTTATTTACTAAATCTGTCATGAATTATCTTGAGATTATGCAATGTTTTCAATACAATTATGATGAATTTTAATTAGAATATCTAAATTAAATTGAGAAAGTGAAATTACCTCAAACAAAGATTAAAATCTTTCTTATTCTATTTCAAAATATGAGCTTTAATGTAAATACCTTTTTGATTGTTTGACAAAAATGGGGAGAATGGTATCTATGTTAAGCTATAATGAAAAATTTGAGCTTTCTTGAAATTATTCACTACTTGTTTCATGCATTGGAAAGTTATTCATAAAGTGTATGAAAATAATGAAAAAGGGAGAGCACATAAGTGATTGTGTTTAAATGAACCTAATTGTTTCAGAACCTATAAGAAGGAGGAGATGTTTTTTTGGCTTTAGCTTTAAACCCTTCTTTTGCTATGAATGCTCTAAGTTTTAGCTCTTAAATTAGCTTTAATTCTTTCAATTTTAAATTCTGATGCTTCATGTTTGTGTTAATTCTGACACATTAAAGTATTCGAAGCTTAATACCTTGATTCACACAAAAGCACTAACATCGATACTATACAATTTTATCAATAGAGCTTTGATACTTGTTTACAAATATAATTAGCTTTGATACATGTGCATACTTACTTTCAAATACTTTTATACATATAATTGTAAAGAGTTTTTCATGCCCAGTATTTTGTCATCATCAAAAAAGGGGAGATTGTTGACCCCATAAGTAATTCTGATGACAACCAAACACTGGTGCATGCATTTATTTTACTAACAACTCTTCAAGTGGTTCACAAGTTCTTGTGGAATGAATTCATTGTTCAAATTGCAACTCCTATATTTTCATTTCTTGTTTTGAGTTGTGTTGTAATTGAATTTTGTAAAGAAGAACCAAAGAAAAAAGCAAAGAAAGATCATAAAATTGGGATACTTCTAAGTGTGTTTCAAGCTTTTGGTTTCTTGAAAACCTGTTGGAATTGAAGACTTCTTAAAGCTTGAAGACAAGCTGATGAATTATGGAGAAAGATTGAGAAATTCACTGATACATTCATTCGAGCTGACTCGAGGAAGAAGTGAGTCGACTCTGGCACTTAGCACACATAAGATTTCTAGCATGCAGATATCCGAGCCGACTCTGAGGGACCTGTGCTGACCCATCCAGAGTGCTAATTCTTGAATTAGATAGGCAAGCCGACCCAAAGGAAGTCCGAGCTGACTTTATCACATGGTCATACATATGTGCCGACTCTTCAAAAGTTTGAGCCGACTCCTCTAGAGTCCAAAAAATTGTTTCTGAGCAGAACAGCCATCCGAGTCAACTAGAGTAGAAGCTAGCCGACTCATACAGACTGACATTTTGAAGGCTTGAAGATCCGAGCCGACTCTTACAAAGTGAAGAATCAAGACACTATGCAAGTAAGCCAACTGGATTAAAGAGAGTCGACTCAACCTGAACTCCTCTGAGGATCTGAGCCAACTCGAGTAGTCCGAGTCGATTTGAAGGTTGATTTCAGACTTGCAACGACAAGTTCTAGAACTCAAAATTTGAATCCAAAAAATGTTCCAACGATCAAATGTCATATCCCAATGGTCTACAATGACTTAAACTACCTTGGAATGATGGAAGGCCATATATTTGAGGGATTTGAACTTTCTTGAAGAAAGAGTTAGAGAGTTCTTCAAAGAATCAATGCTTTATTAAATATCCAACCTACCAACAAGGAAAATAGCACTAAGAGCATTCAAGATTGATGGGGGACTAATATGCATGCAATATTTTTTGTATGTTTTATATGTGGGGTTGAGTGATTAATTCCCGAATTTTAGATAAAAATAAGTTGTAGGGAGTTTTATATGAATTTTAGAAGATCAGCATGTAGATTAGGACCTAGAAAAGTAGAAAAGAAGGATCGCCGGGGCTGAGAAGCCTCGGTTATGGCAAGTTCTCCTACAATAAAATTACTGGAGGTAGAGGGATGTACCTGACAATGTTTATGAAGATCGCAGCAAGGGGTCTCTCGTTCCTCGATGGATGCGGCCTGGAAAACCGAGCCAAAGACCCGCGGATACCCGGCTTTCTGCTCGGTGATCCGATTGAGGCTTGGCTAGAGTCGTTGGATTCGTAGGAAATCGGGGACCTACAAACGACCTGTCAGGGGTTAAAAAACTCACAAAGGAATAAAAAAACAAAGGGAAAATAGTAAGGGAAGGCTTCTTTTGGAGTGGGCATCCAGGGATCTGAGAGGCTTGTTGGCAGCAGGAAGATGATTGCAGCACTGGGAAGAAAAACTCTCACAAACCCCTTTATGCACACAGCAAGGTATCACACAACTCAATAGAAGAACTCAAGGTTTTAATTCATATAAAAAATTCTCTCTTCATACAAGAGGCTAGGGTCCCTTAAATAGACCCTTAACCTTGGGCTCCAAGTAAGGGCACATTAGTCTTTACATGAGAATCCTTTTCCCTCTCAAACCCTAGCTAGAAAATAAGGAAACATTAGGTAGAAAAAATTCCTAAAATTTCTCTTGACTTTGCCAACACTCCAAGGACACCTAGGGGGCGTGTTGGGCTTCTAGGAGAAGCAAGAGGCCGGCTCAAAGGGGCTCGGTGCATGGGTTTGGGCCTCTGGAAGCTGGGGTGGCCTGGTAGCCATGTAGCAGGAATATTCCCTGGTATCTTGCTTCTTTAGGGCTTGGGCTTGGCACCTGGGCTTTATTTCTTTGGGCTAGGATGCAGATGGACCTCTAGAATCATGGATTCCCTGGTCTATGAATATACTTTGGCATCTGGAAGGGAATCTGGGCATCTGGAGGGCATCTGTAAGAAATCAGGATTTTCTGAATTTTCCTCCTGGGGTCTTCAAATCTTCAAGCTGGGTTGGACTTGGACTAAACTTCCATGTCTTCAATCTAGTTGGACTTGGTCTTCACTTGTATGATGTGGTCTTGAGTCTTCAGTATGCTTGGACAGGACTCAAAAAAATAAAATTAGCTCAACATGAGCTGACTAGCATTGGACTGAACTAGCTCAACATGAGCTGACTAATACAGAATTGAAATAACAACTCAAAAGACTCAAATAACAACTAAAATAGACTCAGATGGGCTAAGCCCTTATTGCAGATGGACTCATAAATTATTGATCAATTCACAGAGGGTTGAAAAGCCTCTGTCTTATTCTGGTGCCTCTGGTGTCCCCACCAATTCTCCCGGGGTGGGAGGAACTCGACCCTGTCGAGTGAAGATCAGACTGGCTCACATATCTCTCGAGAAGGTCTGGGTTGAGGTGTTGCAAGTCCTCTCGAGAAATCTACGAATCGTCTGACTCTGGCTGGCCTTGCCATCAGACCAGGAAGCATTGATAGTCACGGCCCCGGGTCGAGATGGCTTGATCGTCCAGGATATGCTCGATCCATTCTCCTCTCTCAGGCTAATTTGTTAGTGGACACTCTAGGTTAGGGTCACTCACAATGAAAAGGAATAGGTCCAAAGGCCTCACTAGGTATCGCTGCCGGTTCCCTATACTCAACCAGGTCTGTAATATTGAAGGTAGAACTAATGCCTAAATCTGAAGGCAAGTCTAACACCTAGGCATTTGATCCAACCTTCTCTATCACTTTAAAAGGTCCGGCTCTGCGAGTATGAAGCTTCTTTTAGGCCTAAGCTTAACCAAGATAGAATTCAATACATCAAATTCTTTGATCCATCTTCGGGAATTAGCCAGTTTGTTTAAAATTAGTGTAGGTGGTGAACATGCTGGGCACATGCAGACTCCTAACAAATGATTCAAAGGACTCATACTAACACCTAACAGACTTGACTATGCATTCCTATAGAAGGAAATCTTATTGAACTCTTTGGATCTAAACCTAACAGATTATAGGTTCCCTAGGTTTGATCCTAGCTTGACATGCACATGAAAATTTACAGTGAACTCCTAGCAAATTCCAAAGAGTGTGCCAGAAGTAAGATGCAAACCTAACATGCATGATGAATGCATGCAGTATGCTACTCTCAATTAAATGCAATCTAATAATCCTAGAAATGCTGGAGGTGTCAGGAAAGGGCAGAAAATAGGAAGTGGGTTCAGAATTAGTTTGGTAAGGTAGAGAAAAAGGTTCATGGTTAGTTGGATAAAGTAGGATAAAAGATGGGGTGTTAGGAACTAATCCTATACTAATGAGGTTAACCTTACGAGGTTGAGCTATATCTACAGGGTTTGCATAATGGAAGGATGGGTCTCCAATTTCAGGGAAGAGGTCCTTAATAGGAACTATAGGAGGGTACTCATCTTGAAGGTACTGATTCAAAGAGATCAAGTCCTTAATAAATTCTTCTGGTTCTTGTATTTTAGGACTAGACTCTGTAATTTGGCTCTCCTTTATGGTTTCCTCAGGTAAGGCTCTAATAGTAGTACCTAGGTTCTCTTCCTCTATTTGTTCTTCCACTATAGCTTTAGGTTGGATGTGGTCAAGGTCAACTAGCTCTGGGTTGGTTTCTACATGGGTATCTACTGGGTCAGCTAATTCTAGGTCTACTAAAGGTGTCTCCTCTTCTCCTTCATACTCATCCACTAGGCTCGCATCAGCTTCATACACTTCCGCGTTAATGTAAGCCTTGTCAATCTCAGGAATGGTTGGAGAAGGTCGGCCAGGGGAAAATTGGCTAGGTCCTAGTTTCTGATTATGGACACTAGTCCTAGTAGGTTCAGGTTGCCTAAGGGGTAGTGGCTCACTACTGGGTTCATATTTAGGGGTGCTAATCCTATGGGGTTCAAGTTGACTAAGGGAAACATGACTAGTACTAGGTTGATACTTAGGGGTTATGGGTTCTCTGGGCTCATAGGACAAGGGTGCAGATCTATGGGTCATGGGATTATAAGATCTGGGGTCATAGGATTTTGGGTCAGCTCTATGGTCAGGTTCTAAGGATGGATCATGGTATGGAGTCCTGCTAAGGTTGGGCTCTC
This sequence comes from Areca catechu, assembly GCA_021397845.1. Taxonomy (NCBI): domain Eukaryota; kingdom Viridiplantae; phylum Streptophyta; class Magnoliopsida; order Arecales; family Arecaceae; genus Areca; species Areca catechu. The sequence goes on along the minus strand of CM038052.1, from coordinate 126,402,757 downwards.
TATATGGGTAAGTATATTTGGTCCTCCTAGGGTTGGACTCCCTATATGGGTCAGAATACTGGGTTCTCCTAGGGTTGGACTCCCTATATGGGTCAGAATATTGGGTTCTCCTAAGGTTGGACTCCCTATATGGGTCAGAATATTGGGTGTTGGGTCTACTAGGCTCATAGGGTGTGGGTGCATAGGATCTATGATCATGGGATCTAGAGTCATAGGATCTAGGTTCATAGGTTCTGGATTCATAGGTTCTAGGTTCATAGGATTTGGAGTCATAAGATCTATAGGTTGTGGGTATACTAGGCTTATAGGGTGTGGGTAAATAGGATCTAGGTTCAGTATCATAGTATGGGTCAGGCTGAGTGGCTCTCCTAGGTTCAACCTCTCGGTATGGATCAGGGTTTGGGTTCCTCCTAGGTTGAGGATTGTAGTACGAGTTAGGATAAGGGGCTCTCCTAGGTTCGACCTCATGGTATAGATCAGGGTTTGGGGTCCTCCTAGGTTGAGGGGAATCAGGATCTGGCTCAGACTGTGACCCATGGGTTTTTCTTGGGGTCCCTACCCGAACTTTTAACTGATCAAACCTATTGGCAAGATGTTCAATTCTATCATTGGTTTGGGTAGCAGACTGAGTTAACTGGGTAGTCATCTGGGTAGTTATCTGGGTAGCCATCTGGGCCATTTGATCAGTTAGGGCTTTTATTTGGGCTTGTAAGTTTTCCATGGGTTCAAACATTTGTAAAGGAGGTGGGTGATATGAAACTCCTAATCTAGTGCTCATGCAAGACTCGATCAAACCGATTATAGCTGACTAGACCTAGAGTCCTAACTAGATGCTCAATCAGGGTGGCAAACTAGCGTATAGTAACCCTATACTCAGCCAGGCAGGTGTAAGGGGAGTGTTAGGTCCCTGATTGCCAATCCTAGATACCAATCAGAGATTGGCCAGGTAGGCGGACCAGCACACAAGCCCTTCGGGATTGAATCCCTAAACCACCATTCTAGACACTGAGCACAAGGCACACATAGGTTAACTTGACACAGTGATCTAACACTAGCCCGGACCCAACTAGTTGGTGTCCCTAGCCCACTAGGGCAAATTAAGTCTAATTAATTTTAGGTTAAGGCTTGGGACCGAATGCAAGGGATATGGTTTTGGGCTAAGGAGAGGTTATCAACTCCTCCCCTTATCTGATATAGCAAGAGTGCCCTTAAAAGTAAATTATGCAATGATGGCAGGCAGATGAGGATGCAAATTAGGGTTTAGATATTTTTTGGTATTTTTGGAAAATATGTAATTTCTTTTCTTTTTTTTTGGTATTTTCTTAAATACAAGAAAACCTTCAAATCATGGCCTAATATGCTGGAAATATACTAAAATTAAAAGATATGCAAAATGCTAAATAAAATCCTAAAACTTCCAAACTTGTCTTGCTGAGAAAAAAATAAAGCCAAAAATTTGCAGGTTGTATTTCGGCTTGCCGAAAATTCACAGGACATAATAAAATCAGGAAAAATTATTAAGATTACTGTGAATTATGATGAATACAAAAAAATAAATTTCAAAATTTTTGGAGTTTTTAACAGGAAGAAATAATTAAAATAACAGAATATATATGGACTGAAAAATTATAGAAAATAAGCACTAATCTAAGCTCTGATACCAAATGATGGGGGATTAATATGCAAGCAATTTTTTTTGTATGTTTTATATGTGTGGTTGAGTGATTAATTCCCGAATTTTAGATTAAAATAAGTTGTAAAGAATTTTATATGAATTTTAGAAGATCAGCATGCAGATTAAGACCTAGAAAAGTAGAAAAGAAGGATCGCCGGGGCTGAAAAGCCTCGGTTAGGGCAAGTTCTCCTACAATAAAACTACTGGAGGTAGTGGGGTGTACCTGAAAATGTTTGTGAAGATCGCAGCAAGGGGTCTCTCGTTCCTCGATGGATGCGGCCTGGAAAACTGAGCCAAAGACCAGTGGATACCCCCGGCTTTCTGCTCGGTGATCCGATTGAGGCTTGGCTGGAGTCGTTGGATTCGTAGGAACTCGGGGACCTACAAATGACATGTCAGGGGTTAGAAAACTCACAAAGGAACAAGAAAACAAAGGGAAAACAGCAAGGAAAGGCTTCTTTTGGAGTGGGCATCCAGGGATCTGAGAGGCTTGTTGGCAGCAGGAAGATGATTGTAGCACTGGGAAGAAAAACTCTCACAAACCCCTTTATGCACACAGCAGGGTATCACACAACTCAATAGAAGAACTCAAGGTTTTAATTCATATCAAAAATTCTCCCTTCATACAAGAGACTAGTGTCCCTTAAATAGACCCATAACCTTGGTGATGCAGAACAAATAAAGGGATGCGATGCGGAAGTAAATTAAGATTAACTAATTTTTTTTTGTTGTTTTTATAGGTTTGTAGAAGTTGGCTTCAAATCAAAGAAAAGTTAACCTAACATTGAAAGATACTAATATGATAATTGAAAGCACAATTTTAAGGAAACTAAATTATCAGAGTAGTTTAGAAGCAACGGATCGCTGGGGGTTGAGAAACTCCCAGACCTAGGGTTTCACTCCGAGCTTTCAACAAAACAGAAATAAAGAGAAGGGAAGGTTTATCTAACCAGACAATGATCTTCACAGATTTTGGTGGAAGAACTCTCCCGAGCAGATTGTTGGATCCTCGGAGTCGGATATCTTCGTAATGGATCCTCCAATACTGGTCCTTTGGCGGGTTGGCTTCTCCTGAACTCAAGATCTGGAAGAGAAGAAAAACAATTGATGGAATCAGAGAGTCAAGGAAAAGATTTACCAGGTTGATGAACTTGAAGATCGAAATTGCTGAAAACTGGATTCTCCTGGATGCTGATGTGATTTTCCTTGGAACTTGCTCTGGATCTGAAGTAGCCGGACTGGATCTGGATGAAGGTGGATGGCCTGGACTTGTAGAGAGAGAGAGGCCATGGGAGATGGATGGATCTAGGGTTTGGTGGATGGAAAATAATGAAAGGTGGCTAGGGTTTTGGAATTTCAAGTGGCTAACCTAGGGTTTTGGATAAAGATGGAGATCTCTCACCTCCTCAAGGCTCCAATGGAACCCGGATTACCCCCTCACGGAGCTCAACACTTAGAATAGTGCGGAAGAAGAGAAACCTAGGTTGCTCAACACAAGAGAATAGCAAAAATAATTTTCTTCATTGATTTTCTAAAGTTACAAAGAGAGGTCTATTATATAGACCTAAAATTTCTCCTAGCTTGTACAAATTCCCATGTGGGACTAAACTCTTCCAACCCTAGATTAGGTAGAAAATCCTCTCCTTTGGCCGACCAAGAGTCCAAAAAAAATTGGGACGGCCATAAAGGAATTGTTTTGGAACTTTTATGGCACCTCCTTTGGAGTTGGATTTGGATTTGGAGTCCTCTTCTTCTTATGGTATTTCTTCTTTTCTTCCACTCCAAGTTAAGCTCTTTGATTTTGATTTGAACTTCAATTAGGAGTAGGTTGGATGTCCTTCTTTGATTTCTTCTCCAAGAGAAGTTTTCTTCCTTCTTTGCTTAGGTAAATTAGGCAGGTGTGGGCGCCTCCTTTAATTTAGCCTCCAATTTGATTTTTTTTCTTTGGATGTGGGGACCATGACACTGGGATGCCTCTATGGCGCCTCCTGGACTCTGGCGTGTGCTCGGAGTGTGGCTGGGCGTGTGGCTTGGAGTGTGGCCTCCACTTGCTTGAACCTTGAGTTGATTGGAAGAGAAATGTGGCACCATTTTGGACCAAATTGAAACCACATTGGGACTTGCACCGAGTCAACATGACTCAACAAAATTTAAATGGTGACTCAAGAAATAAATAAAATAAATAAACTGGTTGACCAGGTCAACCTTTATTACAAACCCTAATTTCTCGGGCAATGTCAATCAGAGATCCAAATGGAGCTCTGAAGTCTTCTTCTGAGTCTGGTGCTCGCACCAATTCTCCCAGGGTGGGAGGAACTCGACCCTGTCGAGTAAGGCTCAAGTTGGCTCTGGTATCTCTCCAAGAGGTCTGGGTCCAATTCTTGTAATTCTTCTCGGGAGATCCAAGAGTCATCAGAATCTGGCCTTCCTTGCCAGCGGACCAGGTACCTTTGGTATCCTCGATTACGAGTAGAGATAACCTGATCATCCAGGATCTTTTCAATCTGCTCTTTCCTCACAGGCCAGTTTGTTGGTGGACACACAGGGTCGGGATCACTCTCAATGATAGGGTTAGGCTCAAAAGGCTCACTAGGAATCACAGCTGGCTCCCTATACTCTACTAAGTCTGTAATGTTGAAAGTAGAGCTAATGCCTAGTTCTGGAGGCAACTCGAGCACATAGGCATTGGATCCTACTCTCTTTACCACTCTAAATGGTCCAGCTCCCCTAGCATGTAACTTTCTAATGGTTCCAGGAGGAAACCGTTCAGGCCTTAACCTAATCATCACATAGTCTCCCTCAACAAAAGATTTGACTCGCCTTTGAGTATCAGCCAACTTCTTATAAGTTTCATTACTTAAATTTATTTTGGCATGAATTTCTTTATGCAAGTCTTTTATATGCTGTAAAAAATTCTCAACAGATTCGGAGACTCGAGTGTGGACAGGTAAAGGGACTAGGTCAAGAGGTGTGTGAGGTTTGTACCCATGTACAATTTCAAATGGACTCTTACCCGTAGACCTATTGACCGAGTCGTTGTACGCAAATTCTGCCCTTGGTAGGTATAAATCCCAATTTCTGGTATTTTCACCAACAAGACATCTCAGCAGATTTCCTAGGCTACGGTTCACTACTTCAGTTTGGCCATCAGTTTGGGGATGATAGGCAGTTGAAAACTTAAGTTTTGTCCCTAACTTATGCCAAAGGATCTTCCAAAAGTAACTGGTGAACCGGACATCCCTATCTGAAACGATTGTCTTAGGTAGGCCATGGAGTCTAACTATCTCATTGAAGAAAAGTGTGGCTACCTTAGACGCATCAAAAGTTTGGGAACAAGGCAAGAAGTGGGCCATTTTAGAGAATCGGTCGACTACGACACAGATAGAATCATGTCTCCTCTGGGTCTTAGGTAAACCTAACACAAAATCCATACTCACATCTTGCCAAGGACGATCTGGGACAGGGAGTTGGGTATAAAGGCCAGTGTTTTGTTTTCGCTGTTTGGCAACAGCGTAGGTTCAACATCTAGCTACAATATTAGCTACATCCCTTTTTAAGCTAGGCTAGAAAAAGTGGTCTTCAATAGCTAGAATGGTCTTGTCTTTTCCAAAATGGCCAGCTAAACCTCCGGCATGGATTTCCCAAATCAAAAATTCCCTAAGAGAAGTTCTAGGGATGCAAAGCCTATTTTTGAAGAACAAAAAACCATCTACAAGGGTATAATCCTGGTGATTACTAGATGGTCCTTGAACTAGATCCTGATACACAGTTGTGAAATCCGGACAAGACTCATATTCCTCTTTGATTTGCTCAAACCCTATGACCTCAGTTCTAACAGAAGTTAATAACAGAGATCGGCGACTAAGGGCATCAGCTACCTTATTCTCAACTCCAGCCTTATGTTTCAGGACAAAAGTATAGGACTGGATATATTCTACCCACTTAGCATGCCTAGGGTTAAGCTTCTTTTGGGAGTTCAGAAATCTAAGAGCCTCATGGTCCGAAAATAGTACAAATTCCTGCGGTAGCAAATAATGTCTCCAGTAACGCAAAGCTTGCACCACCGCATAAAATTCCTTATCATAGGTAGAATACCTAAGCTTAGCATCATTAAGTTTTTCACTAAAGAATGCTATGGGATGATTCTCTTGGCTTAGGACTCCACCTATTCCTACACCTGAAGCATCACAGGCAACCTCAAATACTTTAGAAAAATCGGGTAATCTCAGAATGGGTGCCTGGGTCATTTTATCCTTAAGATCTAGGAAGGCTTTATGGGCTGACTTAGTCCAATGAAATTCTCCCTTCCTAATACAATCAGTGATTGGAGCAGCTAAAGTACTAAACCCCTTGATGAATCGCCTATAGAAGGTAGCCAAGCCATGGAAACTTCTAACTTCATGCACATTGGTTGGCTCTGGCCAGTCTACTATGGACTTAATCTTCTCAGGATCGGCCGCCACGCCGTCAGGGGTTACTACAAAACCAAGAAAGATAACTCTACTAGTCATGAATTCACACTTCTTAAGATTACCGTAGAGTCTCTCATTCCTCAAAACTTGGCAGACTGCTCTAAGGTGGTCTAGGTGATCTGTTGGGGTCTTACTATAGATCAGGATGTCATCAAAATAGACCACCACAAATTTTTCTATGAAAGCTCTAAGTACCTGGGTCATAATTCTCATGAAAGTACTAGGGGCATTGGACAACCCAAAAGGCATAACAACCCATTCATAAAGACCATCCTTAGTTTTGAAAGCAGTTTTCCATTCATCCCGGGTCTAATCCTAACCTGATGATAGCCGCTTTTGAGATCAATCTTAGAAAAAACCATTGCACCAGCCATCATATCAAGCATGTCATCTAGTCTAGGGATGGGAAACCTATATTTGATTGTAATTTTATTGATGGCACGACTGTCAATACACATCCTCCACGTGCCATCTTTCTTTGGGGTCAGTAAGGCTGGGACTGCACAAGGGCTAAGACTTTCTCTAATAAACCCCTTCCTCAATAATTCTCCAACCTGCTTTTGCAGTTCTTCATGCTCAGATGGATTCATCCTGTAATGGGGCAAGTTGGGCAAAGTTGCTCCTGGGATTAGATCTATGGCATGCTGGATATCCCTAAGAGGTGGAAGGTGGTCTGGCAAATCCTCGGGAAAGACATCCTCAAATTCTTTTAACACAGGTTTAACTTCTTGAGGAGGCTCTGAGGGTTCCGAAGTTCTAAGCTCCTTAGCAGTCAACATCCAGATGGGTGAACCACTATGAATTTCTTGTTCTAGATCCTTAGCACTGATTAGGTTCACTCCAGTTTTCATCTCCTTAACCTTACCAGCTCCTTTAGTTACCTTGTCCTTAGGGGGAACGGAATGGATCGTAATCTTCTTCCCATTGAAACTAAAGACACAGGTATTGGATTTTTTTAAGAGGGTGGCATCATGATCATACAACCAAGGTCTTCCGAGAATTATACTGCTCACCCCCATGGGTAAGACATCGCACCAAATCTTTTCGTGATAAGATTGCATTTGGATTTGGACTTGACATCTAGACTGGATGGGTATGGAGGTAGAATCTACCCAAGAAACCTTATAGGGGTTGGGATGGGGAACTGGGATTAAGCCTAACATCTTGACAGTGCTAGTAGAGATGGCATTTACACAGCTCCCACTATCTATGATGATCTTACATACCTTATCCCCTAATTTAAGAAAAGTCTGTAGGATGTTAGTCCTACGCCAATCCTCTTGAACTAGATTCTGGGATAGGATGCATCTTACAACTCCTAATTGGTCAGATTCATTGGGTTCCTCCTCTCCTTCATACTCCTCAACCAAATTCATTCCGGCCTCATAAACTTCTTCTTCAAATTCCTCACTGGGCTCGGAATTATCATTCTCTCCCTCTTCGATGTAAAGGGATCTCCGTGGGCACTGGCTAGCAACATGACCTACCTTATGACACTTGAAACAGGCTATGGCAGTACACTGACTGGAAATGTGACCTGGTTTCTGACACTTAAAACAGGTGATATTTGAACTAGGGGTTCTCTGGGTGTCAGGTGCCTTACCTTTGTCCATGGGCCTAGGGGTAGAAGTACCCTGAAAAGGTTTACTAGGGATAACTTGGCTAGGTCCATTCCTTGGGATTGGGGCACTAACCCTAGAAGGTATAGGTCCTCTCTGAAATTTCTCAGTGTTCAGTGCAATTTGGTAGGCTTGGTCTAGATCAGTAACCTCTCTCAGAAATAATTCTCTCTTGATATCTTCCCTCAGTCCAGCCCTAAATCTAGACAAAGTGACTTCGTGGGCTTCACTCACATCACATCTCATTAGGTATTCATCAAAAGTAGTTATGTAGTTTGAGACAGATCGGTTTCCTTGTTTCAGGTTTTGCCATTGGTCTAACAGGTTTTGCTGGTATGAAATGGGTAGGTATTTATCTCTCAATTTTTCTTTCATACCCTGCCAAGTGGTTATGGGCTCAACATTCCGTCTCCTAGTGGTTAGCTCAATGTTCCCCCAGTATAACCTAGCTTGACGCACTAATTTCATCTTGGCAAACTTGTATTTCCTCTCCTCAGACATAGCATACCACTCAAAGTATTGATCCATCTCACCCTCCCAATCAGAATACACCTTAGGGTTCAGACTACCATTAAAAGTGGGTGCATCTAATTTGATGTTCCTGATGAACCTATCATCTCTATCTTCAGGCTCTGGGTCAGGCCTCCTATGATTAGGTTCGGATCTCTATATAAAGGCCTTCTAGGCTCTTGATGTGGGTGAGGTTGAGGCACATTAAAATCGGGGTCAGGAGTCCAATTCCGATGTCTAGGTTCTTCAAGTACTTGGACTCGGTCCCTAAGTTGGGTAAGATCCTCATGAATTTGTGCGCTAAACTGGGCCACAGTGTTTGTCATATCCTGATTCATTTTAGCCATACTTTCAGTAAGAGTTCTGATCATGGCCTCTAAATCAGGTTGGGTTTGACCAGGTTGATATGGCCCTCCGTTTCTGGTAGACATGATGATTCAAGCAAGCACACAAAATGAGACTAGACTAAATCGACTACTGGATCACTAGACCTAGAGTCCAAACTAGATGCCCAATCAGAGTGGCAAGCTAGCCTGTAGTAACTCAGGACTCAGCCAGGCAGGTGTAAGGGGAGTGTTAGGTCCCTGATCGCCAATCCTAGACACCAATCAGTGATTGGCCAGGTAGGCGGACCAGCACACAAGCCCTTCGGGACGTAGTCCCTGAACCACCGTTCTAGACACTGAGTGCTAAGCACATACAGAATAACTCAGCAAATTGACTCAACACTAGCCTAGACCCGACCAATTGGTGTCCCTAGCCCACTAGGGCAAATTAGGTCTAACTGATTTTAAATTAGGTCTAGGTTCGAATGATTGGATGGTGGTTTTGGGCTAAGGAGAGGTAATCAACTCCTCCCCTTATCTTAGATGCTCAATTGCCCTTAAGTAAATTATGAGATGATCACTCCAAAAAAGAATTGAATTGCAGAACACAAAAAACAGAGTTGCTGTATTTTAATTCTCAGAATTTTTACCGAAACCAATAAATCGCAGAAAAATTATGGAAATAGGTTCAATTATACTGGTTTCAACGAAGTAAAAATCATGCAATTCAGAGTTTTATGCAGGGAGAAATAATTCAGACAACAGGGTAATTACGGGCTGCAACTAGATTGTCTTCCCCGTTTATAATCCCTGCTACGAAGTTATAACCCAATGGATCCCCTACACGCCCTAGGAACACCCCGTGGAATGGGAGGAGGAGGCTTGCGCCTCGCTTAGTTCCTAGGACCGGACGTCCTGGGGAGTCTACTTCGAGCAGACAAAATAAAAAGAGAACAATCAACACAAGCAAGCAAGCAAATCAGAAACCCTAGACTGGGCTCTGATACCAAAAATGATGCAGAACAAATAAAGGGATGCGATGCGGAAGTAAATTAAGATTAACTAATTTTTTTTGTTGTTTTTATAGGTTTGTAGAAGTTGGCTTCAAATCAAAGAAAAGTTAACCTAACATTGAAAGATACTAATATGATAATTGAAAGCACAATTTTAAGGAAACTAAATTATCAGAGTAGTTTAGAAGCAACGGATCGCTGGGGGTTGAGAAACTCCCAGACCTAGGGTTTCACTCTGAGCTTTCAACAAAACAGAAATAAAGAGAAGGGAAGGTTTATCTAACCAGACAATGATCTTCACAGATTTTGGTGGAAGAACTCTCCCGAGCAGATTGTTGGATCCTCGGAGTCGGATATCTTCGTAATGGATCCTCCAATACTGGTCCTTTGGCGGGTTGGCTTCTCCTGAACTCAAGATCTGGAAGAGAAGAAAAACAATTGATGGAATCAGAGAGTCAAGGAAAAGATTTACCAGGTTGATGAACTTGAAGATCGAAATTGCTGAAAACTGGATTCTCCTGGATGCTGATATGATTTTCCTTGGAACTTGCTCTGGATCTGAAGTAGCCGGACTGGATCTGGATGAAGGTGGACGGCCTGGACTTGTAGAGAGAGAGAGGCCGTGGGAGATGGATGGATCTAGGGTTTGGTGGATGGAAAATAATGAAAGGTGGCTAGGGTTTTGGAATTTCAAGTGGCTAACCTAGGGTTTTGGATAAAGATGGAGATCTCTCACCTCCTCAAGGCTCCAATGGAACCCGGATTACCCCCTCACGGAGCTCAACACTTAGAATAGTGCGGAAGAAGAGAAACCTAGGTTGCTCAACACAAGAGAATAGCAAAAATAATTTTTCTTCATTGATTTTCTAAAGTTACAAAGAGAGGTCTATTATATAGACCTAAATTTTCTCCTAGCTTGTACAAATTCCCATGTGGGACTAAACTCTTCCAACCCCTAGATTAGGTAGAAAATCCTCTCCTTTGGCCGACCAAGAGTCCAAAAAAATTGGGACGGCCATAAAGGAATTGTTTTGGAACTTTTATGGCACCTCCTTTGGAGTTGGATTTGGATTTGGAGTCCTCTTCTTCTTATGGTATTTCTTCTTTTCTTCCACTCCAAGTTAAGCTCTTTGATTTTGATTTGAACTTCAATTAGGAGTAGGTTGGATGTCCTTCTTTGATTTCTTCTCCAAGAGAAGTTTTCTTCCTTCTTTGCTTAGGTAAATTAGGCAGGTGTGGGCGCCTCCTTTAATTTAGCCTCCAATTTGATTTTTTTTTCTTGGATGTGGGGACCATGACACTGGGATGCCTCTATGGCGCCTCCTGGACTCTGGCGTGTGCTCGGAGTGTGGCTGGGCGTGTGGCTTGGAGTGTGGCCTCCACTTGCTTGAACCTTGAGTTGATTGGAAGAGAAATGTAGCACCATTTTGGACCAAATTGAAACCACATTGGGACTTGCACCGAGTCAACATGACTCAACAAAATTTAAATGGTGACTCAAGAAATAAATAAAATAAATAAACTGGTTGACCAGGTCAACCTTTATTACAAACCCTAATTTCTCGGGCAATGTCAATCAGAGATCCAAATGGAGCTCTGAAGTCTTCTTCTGAGTCTGGTGCCCGCACCACTTGGGCTCCAAGTAAGGGCACATTAGTCTTTACATGAGAATCCTTTTCCCTCTCAAACCCTAGCTAGAAAATAAGGAAACATTAGGTAGAAAAAATCCCTAAAATTTCTCTTGACTTGGCCAACACTCCAAGGACACCTAGGGGGCATGTTGGGCTTCTAGGAGCAGCAAGATGCTGGCCCAAAGGGGCTCGGGTGCATGGGTTTGGGCCTTTGGAAGCTGGGGTAGCCTGGTAGCCATGTAGCAGGAATATTCCCTGGTATCTTGCTTCTTTAGGGCTTGGGCTTGGCACCTGGGCTTGATTTCTTTGGGCTAAGATGTAGATGGACCTCTAGAATTATGGATGCCCTGGTCTATGAATATACTTTGGCATCTGGAAGGGAATCTGGGCATCTAGAGGGCATCTGTAAGAAATCAGGGTTTACTGAATTTTCCTCCTGGGGTCTTCAAATCTTCAAGCTGGGTTGGACTTGGGCTAAACTTCCATATCTTCAATCTAGTTGGACTTGGTCTTCACTTGTATGATGTGGTCTTGAGTCTTCAGTATGCTTGGACAGGACTCAAAAAAATAAAATTAGCTCAACATGAGCTGACTAGCATTGGACTGAACTAGCTCAACATGAGCTGACTAGTACAGAATTGAAATAACAACTCAAAAGACTCAAATAACAACTAAAATAGACTCAGATGGGCTAAGCCCTTATTACAGATGGACTCATAAATTATTGATCAATTCACAGAGGGTTGAAAAGCCTCTGTCTTATTCTGGTGCCTCCGGTCTCCCCACCAAAGATAGTCTTCAAGTCTTCACTAACTCTCATCTGAAGCTTGAAGCACTTTGTAAAGAAGCAATAGAAGCCATTAAAGTGTATTGAAATGCATTCAAGTGGACTTCTCTAGAACTGCATCGACAACCACTCAACAAAAATTAGTTTATCATTCTGTTGCTTTTCTTTTTAATTCATTCTTGAATTGCTGGGTTATTGGTGAGCCCGATTTAAAACCAAATAGGTTCTTGGTGAGCCTTTGTTAAAACCAAGTATTGGGTTCTTGGTGATCCTGGTAAAACCAAGTTGAGTTTCTTTGGTGATCTTGGTAAAACCAAAGTGTAGAGGTTTGGATTGTGAGCCTATTTAAAATAATCCAACTATATTCCGGTGGGGGATATAGTGGAAATCCAAGTGATAATCTTGGGTAGTGGACGTAGGAGCTGGGTTACTCCGGACCATTATAATTTTATGTATTTGTGTTGTGCTTCTCTGATTTATTTTTGCTTCTATAGTTAATTGATTTATCCCAGCACCTAACACTTTAACAGGGATTTCAAAAGCACATAATTGCTTAAATTTTTTAAATTTTCAATTCACCCCTCTCTTGGGTAAGCCACCTGGGAAACATAGGTATTCTTCATAACCCTTATTAGTGACTTATTAGTTGTACATGACTGAGGGGATCTTGGGATTTGGGTTTCTAGCCGATAAGGTTTTTCGATATATAAATTTTGAAATCCAGTGTTCATTTATGCTAGAAGATCTTTAAGAAAACCATCAGTGGTATCAGAGCCACCCTTAATTCATTCAATTAATTATCATTTGTATGATCAAATGCTTATTAGATAGCTAGTTTGATCATAGGTTTTGATGCATGCCATTAATTAGGGTTCGGTGGAATGCTGTATGGTTATGTAAGATAATCTTAATATGATATTGTGCATATTGATATTTAAATGAATCTTAGTAACATGTCTTATCCTAGTAACTACTTTGGATTGGGTTAGTCACCATGGCCGTCCGGTCATAGGGGTTAAGTAGGGTTTAAAGGTTCTCTCTTCCTATTCAATGGGATCTCCTATAGTGTGTAGGAGTGCCACTGTGGCCATATCCCATGAATAAGTGAGGTGAACGGAGTATTGTATAATCATGCTATGATTTGCATATTAAGATAAATATTCTTGTTGGATAATCATACTATGCATATGCTGGATTGATATGCTATTGTTATACTTGTTGTTATAAACATGATAACATGATTATTTAGGATGTGTATAAGACCATCAAAGCCCTCATACAAATCATATTTAGTCATGGTATTAACTTAATCATGTGCAAAATCGATTAGGGTTTGATCAACCAGTTGGTGTCTAGGCAAGTGGTTTTGGGAAGGTAAAGGGAATGAGATTTTTAATTAGTTCCATTGTCTGACCTGACCAATTCAATTGGTATCTAAGGAAAACAATGGGGGGACTCCCTCACCCCTTCCACTTACCTGGCCAATTTGGTCATATCTAAACCTTAACTTGGGAATGCTAATTGATTAAGTATACTATAATCGGCCTTCCATCATGTTAAGCCAAATTAATATCAAAACTATAGTAGGTTTGTTGTGTAACACAAGGCCTACTCTAGGGTTTGATATAAAATTTGTCTTGGTGTAATTAGTGCTTTATGGCATGTTTGGAAATTGTTGCTTTGTTGTGTAACACAAGGACAACATTATTCCATCATGGCTATATAGAAATGAAGGGTCTGACTAAACTAAGATATTATAATTTGTTGTGTAATACAAGACTATAAGTGTCTTAGAGACAGTCTATTTGTTGAGAATTGCATGGGTTGCAATTGGAAAGGAAGTCCTACATTTGAACTTATAAGTGTTTGTTGTGTAACACAAGGCACTCATAAGGAATTGGGATCTCAACCCCACTAAGAAAACCAGTAAGGTTTTTCGCTTACCATAGATTGAGGGTTATGGTATTCAAATAAAATAATGGGAGACATAAGTAGATATAAACTCTTTATCTAGTTATGAATGTCATCTTAAGTGGTCTACTTATATTGTTCTTTAATTAAATATAGGGTATATATTATGGCTTCAAATTTTAAACTACGGGCATGTTAGATGCCAACAAGTTAACTAGTCTCAATTATGTGGACCGGTTGAGGAACTTGAGAATAGTTTTGACTCAAGAAAAACTTTCTTATATTCTGGATTCTCTGGATCCTGAACTGATCAGAGAAGATGCATCCGAGGAGAAAATTGCCATACACAAAATGTGGCAAAATGACAGTACAATTGTCAGGTGCATCATGTTAGCCTCGATGAGCAATGAGCTTCAGAGGCAACATGAAGAAATGGAACCTCAATCCATATTGCTCGACTTAAAGGAGCTATATGGAAAGCAAAGTAGGGCTGCTCGATATGAGATATTGAAGCAGTTGTTCCATGTACGAATGAGTGAGGGTTCATCTGTACAAACCCATGTATTAAAAATGATTGACATAATCACCCAGTTAGGTCAATTAGGGTTTGTGATGGATGGTGAGCTCAATCAGGATTTAATCTTACAATCATTCCCAGATTCTTTCTCTCAGTTTATTCTTAATTATCACAGAACAACCTGAATATATCTTTTCCTGAACTAATGAATATGTTGAAGACAATAGAGAGCCATTCAAAAGGTGATAAGGCTCATCTTCTTCTCATTGATGGGAAGAAGAAACTAGCAAATAAAAAGGGCTTAAAAAGAAAGTTCAACCATAAAAGGAGCATCCAGAAGAAGAAGAAAGCCAAGAAGGCGGTTAATAATGGAGCCTATTTCCATTACGGTAAGCAAGGGCAATGTAAAAAGAATTGCAAGACATATCATGAAAGTGTGAAGCTGGATGCAAGTGAAGCATCTAAAGGTTTGTACATGATACAAACTAATTTATCATTGAGCGTGATGCAGGACGAAAGCTCTGATACCAAAAATGATGCAGAACGGAAGAAGCGTATGCGGAAGTAAATTTAAGATTAATTCTTTTTTTTTTTAATTTCAGAAATTGGCTTTGACTCAAAGTAAAGCTAAACTAAGTTGAAGGAAACTAAGTAAGGATTGAAAGCACAATTTAGAAGAAACTAAATTATCAGAGTAGTTCAGAAGTAACGGATCGCTGGGGTTGAGAAACTCCCAGACCTAGGGTTTCGCTCTGAACTTTCAACAGGACAGAAATAAAGAGAAGAGATGGTTTACCAACCAGACAGTGATCTTCTCAGAATTTGGGTGGAAGAACTCTCTCGAGCAGATTGTTGGATCCTCGGATTCGGCTATCTTCGCAATGGATCCTCCAATACTGATC
Source organism: Areca catechu (assembly GCA_021397845.1). Taxonomy (NCBI): domain Eukaryota; kingdom Viridiplantae; phylum Streptophyta; class Magnoliopsida; order Arecales; family Arecaceae; genus Areca; species Areca catechu. The sequence goes on along the minus strand of CM038052.1, from coordinate 126,387,394 downwards.
TTGTGGTTTGGTCGGCTTCTCCTGGACTCAAGATCTGGGAAGAAGAAAAACAAGTGAGGGATTCAGAGACTCAGGGAAGGATTTACCAGTTCGAAGAACTTGAAGGCTGATGTCGCTGAGATCCGGATTCTCTTGAAGGCTGATTCGATTCCCTCTGGAAAGAGCTTTGGATCTGAAGTATCCGGACTGTAGCTGGATGCTGGTGGTCGGCCTGGACTTGGAGAGAGAGGCCGTGGGAGGTGGGATATGCTAGGGTTTGATGGATTGAAGTGGATGGTGGGCGGTTAGGGTTTTGGAGTAGAAGTGGCTAACCTAGGGTTTGGGTTTTGGAGATCTCACACCTCCTCAAGGTTCCTGGGGAACCCGGATTTACTCCCTCATGGAGCTCAACACCTGGATGCAAGTGCGGAAGAGCGAAAACATAAAGTTTGCTCACAAAAAAAAATTGGTTTCATTCATCTGATTGATTTAAACTTACAAGAGGAGTTTAATTTATAGGACTTTACAAGAGAGTAGGGTTTTACATCTTCCCATGTGGGACTAAAGGAGGGGATCTACAAATCAGGATAATCCATACACATATGGCCGGCCAAGGTTCCAAAAAAAAATTGATTTGGGTTATAAAAGGAAGGTAGATGGCGCCTCCATGCTTGGTTCTTCAAGAAAATATTTTTTTCCTTCTATGCTTGGTCTTATCTGGAAGTGTTTGGGCACCTCTTAACCTTGCCCTCCAAGAGAAAATTTGTTTCCTTTTATATCTGGCTTTAGTTGGAATGATTAGGGCGCCTCCTAACCTTGCTCTTCAAGAGAAATCTCCTTCCTTCCATGGCTCAACCCTTTTTGGATACCTCATTTTCTTTCTCCCCAAGTTATGGCTCTTTCTAACTTTGTTTTGAATATTTCTGGCAGGTAATGGGCGCCTCCTTGAAGTTCTCTCCAAGAGAATTTCTTCCCTTTCATAGTTTGGTTCTTTTGGAAAAGTCTTGAGCCGCCCCCTTGATTTGTGGACCCCTGGTGGATTTCTCCTCAATTGGCGCATGAGAGAAGGGAGCTGCTATCTGTGGTGTGGGGACCAAAGGCTGCTGGATGGAGATGTGGCACCCCCTGGACTCAGGCGTATGGCTGGGAGTGTGGCTGGGAGTGTGGCGCCCACTTGCTTGGCCTTGGGAGAAAATGTAACACCCCAGGTTGAAGCCCAAGTCCACTACCGAGTCAACATGACTCAACAAAATAAAATGCAGGTAATATAGACTCAAGCTAAAATTGAGTTGATCCAGTCAACCCTTATTACAAGCCAAAAAAAAACCCTAATTCTTCAGGCAAGGTTAATCAGAGATCCAGATGGAGCTCTGAAGTCTTCTTCTGAGTCTGGTGCCCGCACCAGAGTGCTTCTATTTCTAATTCATGGGTATTGGAACCACATGTGGGTCTCATATCTGTAAATCTTTACAGGGACTCCACAGAATTAGAAGTCTGAAGAAAGGTGACTTCAAATTATATGGCACAAGTGGAAAAGCCATGTGTGCTGAAGCTGTGGAAACCTATCTTTTGTTATTACCTTCGGGTAATATTTTAAAGTTGGAAGAAGGTTACTATGTCCCAGATATTGTAAGAAACATTATATCAATACCCTTGTTATTACAACAAGGATTTGAGATAAATGTAAAGAGCAATGGCTGCTTTATTTTTCATTGCAATAAAATGTTTGGACATGGTTATTTTATAATGGTCTTCTGACTTTAGAACTCAATGATGAAATACTACTTGTTGATGATATAAAGAGAAAGAGAGATAATGTTAATGTCACTTTTCTCTAGTACTGCTGGTTAGGTCATATTAGTGAGTCAAGGATAAACAAGTTGTTAAAGATAATTACTTTGACCCTTATTATTTTCAATTATTAGGAACTTGTGAGTCTTGCCTCAAAGGAAAAATGACCAAGTCTCCATTCACTGGACATGGGGACAGGGCAACTAAGTTATTAGGTCTTGTGCATACTAATGTATATGGACCTATGACAACTCAGGCCAGAGGTGGATATTATTACTTCATCATCTTTATTGATAACTTATCTAGGTTTGGTCAGATGTATCTAATGAAACACAAGTCTGAAGCCTTTCATAAGTTTAAAGAATAGCAAAGTATGGTTGAAAAACAAATTGGACATAGTATTAAAACTCTTTGTTCTGATCGAGGAGGTGAATACTTGTTTGGTGAGTTTCTAAACCATCTTAAGGACAAAGGTATAATCTTTGAATGGAACCCACCTTATACATCCTAATTAAATGGTGTGGCAGAAAGGAGAAATAGTACCTTATTAGATAGGTGAGGTCCATGATGAGCTTCACAGATCTTCCCATTTCATTATAGGGACATGCCCTGAAGACTGCCTATATTTTGAATAGGGTACCATCTAAGTTAGTGATTAGCACCCCATATGAGTTATGGAATGGCAAAAGACCAAATCTTAAGTACTTAAGGATTCGTGGTTGCTATGCTTATGTCAAGAAATTTTGGACATAAGTTAAGTGCTATGGCTGACAAATGTAGGTTCATTGGTTATCCTAAAAAAGGTGTTGGATACCTCTTTTATAATACAACTGAATAAAAGGTATTTGTTAGTAGACATGCTACATTCTTGGAGAAAGAATTCATCCAAGAAAGAAGTAGTGAATCTATACTTGAATTAAGTGAAGAACAGAACCAATAACCTGCTGAGTCTTCAAGTAAAATTCCTTAACCAGAAGTTCTTGTAGACCAAGAATAGCCACAATACACACCGCCTCTTCGAAGGTCAGAGAGGGTATGGGGAGCACCTCTTAGATATGGCTTTGTCATCGGGATGACAATGAAGCTAGTTTTATTTAGAATGATGATCTTGTGACCTATTCGAAAGCTGTCAATAGAAAAGACTCTGATAAATAGCTGAGTGCCATGAAGTCTGAAATGGACTCCATGTATTCCAATCAGGTTTGGACCTTGGTAGATCCACTTGAAGAAATTAACCCAATAGGGTGTAAATGGGTCTTCAAGAAAGAGATAGGAGCAGAGATGGTCAGGTAGAAACCTACAAGGCCAGGCTGGTAGCAAAAGATTTTAGACAAAAACATGGCATTGACTATGATAAAACCTTTTCACCAGTAGCCATGCTCAAGTCTATTCGGATATTGCTTGCTATAGCAGCATACCATGATTATGAAATCTGGTAGATGGATGTCAATACTGCTTTCCTTAATGGAAATCTTGAGGAAGAAGTCTATATGACATAGCCAGAGGGTTTTGTCTCAAGTGGGAGACCAAACCAAGTATGCAAGTTAAAGAAGTCCATTTATGGACTAAAACAAGCATCGAGGATTTGGAACATCCGTTTTGATGAAATAATCAAGGAATTTGGTTTTGTCAAGAATGTGGATGAACCATGTGTGTATAAGAAGATAAGTGGGAGTGCACATGTTTTCTTTGTTTTATATGTTGATGACATACTGATCATTGAGAATGACATCACAATGTTACAATTGGTTAAAACTTGGCTATCATCAAAGTTTTTCATGAAGGATTTGAAAAAGGCATTCTATATACTAGGTATAAGGATCTATAGAGATAGATCTAAAAGGATGTTAGGCTTATCCCAGTCCAAGTACATTGACTTAGTGTTGAAGAGATTCAACATGGATGGAAGTAAAAGGGGTTACTTACCTATGAGTCAAGGCATACATCTCTATAAGAAAATGTCTCCTAAGACATCAGAAGAAAGAGAAAGGATGGCTATGATTCCTTATGCTTCGACAATATGATTAATTATGTATGCTATGCTATGTACCAGGACTGATGTTGCTTATGCCTTAGGCATTGTAAGTAGGTTCCAAGCAGATCCAGGTGGGGATCATTGAAATGCTATAAAAAATATTCTTAAGTACCTTAGAAGGACTAAACATATTTGTATTATATATGGAGGATCATAGTTGAAACTAGAAGGATACACGGATTCTAGTTTTCAATCAGATCCAGATGATAACAAATCCATATCAGGCTATGTCTTCACCCAATATGGTGGTGCAGTAAGTTGGAAGAGTACAAAGAAGCCAACCATAGCTGACTTAATCACTGAGGCAGAATACATAGCTGCAAGTGAAGCTATCTGGAAAAAGAAATTCATCATGGAATTAGGCGTGGTTCCTGAAATACAACAGCCAGTGCTGTTATACTATGATAACACTGGAGCTATAGTACAAGCAAAGGAATCGAGATCTCATCATAAGTCCAAGTACATACTAAGATGTTTCCACTTCATTCGGGAAATCATAGAAATACAAGATATTATTATCGAACAAGTTGATACTAAGAACAATATAGCAGACCCATTCACTAAGCACTACCTTAGTAGCAATTTGATCGCCACTTAGATTGTATGGGCATAAAGTACAAGGGTGATTGGCTTTAGTTCAAGTGGGAGATTGAAAGGAAAGTACCCTAAAAGCAATCTTATATAAGGGCATTTTTGTAATCTTCCAACACCTGTATGAAATTTAATATATTAATAAGGTATATAGTTTCATCATATTGTTGTGTCTTACTTAAAGATTATGATGAACCCCATAGGTTAGGGCAAATGGAATTAGGGTTATGATAGAATCATAACAGTGAGACCTAAGTTCCTATATACCCTAATCTAAAATGTTCCTAGTCGATGGACCCTTGGTTCGGGGATCGATAAGTCCGAAAAGACTAGCTTATCCTATGTATGCTCTGTTAAGAGGGTGGTTGGTCTCACAGCGTCTTGTGTAGAGACACTAATACAAGGATAAGAGTGCTCATTAGGGTATGAGTTCACTGAAATGATCCGCACCGGGACTATCTTGTGGAAGTCTTGCTACTTGTCAAAAGATAGATCTTAAAGTAGGAGCTGTGCATGTGATCTTTATACCTGAGGTCACCATGGCTCCTTATGCAAACTAAGCCATATTTTGGTTCATACTCATTCATGATAATAAGTCATGTACAGGGTGTTCTCAGATATGGTGGAAGGTGTATGAAGGATATGAGTGGACCAACAAAAGAATCGATCATTCCTAGTAAGAGGAATTGTTATCTCAAGTGATCTCTTTGATTGATGACTCAAAAAGTCTTTGATCAAAGCATGATGAGATTAGAATAGGTTTCTAATTAGTCATCAGCTGAGTCTTCATTATCTAATAGAGATTCGAAATGACTAAGTGCTAAGGTTTGACATTTGTCCATACCCATCACTTAATCAGGATAATGGGTGATCGAAAGATTGAATTGCATGGTAACGTTTTACTAAAAGGAATTTTGGTACTTTTCACCAATCTTTTTATGTTCTAGGTAGGCATGACACGTTACTAGATGTAAATCATGTATTGTAGGTATTCATGAACCAATTGATTGGTTTCATGAGTCAATTTGATGGATAATTCGAATTGGCAAATTAGGTCCTCTCAATTTGACCTAATTAGGTCAATCGAGTTCGATCAGTTCGAATCGGCTTAAACCTAGACCTACTGCTGGCTAGATGTGGGACCCAAAAATTCACAAATGTTAGGGAGTTGACCAAGAAAGTCATTCATAATTTAATTATGGTCATGGGATCCTAATTGGTTAGCTAGATTGCACACTAGCAAGTGTAGGCTAACCTAATTCCTAACCTAAGTCGATTTGGGTCTAGTTGATTGCTAAATTGATCAACCAATTTAAGAGAGACTTAAATTGGGATATTACTTAATTAAAGCAGCCTATGTCAGATTTTATTTGACTAATTTTTGACATTTGGTACCACTTGGACAAGAGTCCAAGTTGGCTGGGGTGCTTGGGTGCAAGGTTGCGCGTGCCAAGGAGAAGAGGGTGCAGAAAGACCAAGAGTCCTTTTGCGGATGAATCTCTCTTGCTGAATTCATCTAGACTCCTCTTGGCACACATCCCCATGCCTCATACGATTGATTGACCTTCCAAAACATATTTGAATTAGCATGGAGATTGAATGAAGGGCGTGCACACATGAAGAGTCGCAGCTCTTCATGCGGTGCGTGATCCGAGGTAGAGTCCTTTTGCTGCCAGGACTCTTCATTATCTTCAATTCTTGGGAACTAAAAAGACACCTCTTAGCCTCCCAGAGACTGGTACTTGCCATGTGGCAAGTGGGAAATAATCCAGGAAAGGGAAGGAATGCGGATATGGCCCTTGGCGCATGAATTTGCATATCGGATATGTTTTTTTAAACCAAATCAGTTCTCTTTGGTCTTGAAAAATCATATTTGATAAGTCAGTGGCTGGTCATATTACATGCCCCTCTTAAAACTAAAAATAGGGGGCGGTGTTTCAAGTTTCAAAAAAGATTCCATCAGTGTTTATTCTAAGTGTCTCTCTCCCTCCCTCCTCCTTAAGACAAAACTTGTCTTCTTAAGACAATTTTTTTCTTACTAGGACAAGTTTTAGGTTTGAAGACATAAGCATAGAGTGTCCTACAGACTACTATCCTAAATCCAAGAGTGGTTTTGGAGAGCATTCAGAGTGCCCTACAAGAGGGTAGGGTGTCCTACAAAGGAGAAAGTCCAGAAGGCTGTCAAGAAGAGTCCTAGTCAAGCAAGCAACTAAAGTAGGAATTCTATCTTGGATCAATTCCTGTGTGAATCACCATTCGAGGGCTTGCACTTGTGAGCCTAGTGGAAAGGAGTGGAAAATATAGTTTTCCAGGTATTCTTCATAACCCTTATTAGTGACTTATTAGTTGTACTTGAATGAGTGGATCTTGGGATTAGGGTTTCTAGCTGATAGGTATTTTCATGTATAAATTTTTGAAATCCAATGTTCATTTATGCTAGAAGACCTTTAAGAAACCCATCAACCCTTGTCTTAAAATGGTAGACTTGTCTTAAGACAAGAACTATGTTCTAACAAGGGAAGGAGGTGACAAGGATAGTGTGGCAAAGTATAAGTGTAAGAAAGAAAGGAATGAGATTCATAATCATTCTTCCTTCACCCAAAACACCGAAGGCTATTTATAAAAGATGGGGAGGCACCAATGATGGCTCTTTATCAGCCTTTGATATGTCAATCAACATATCAAATAAGACCCTTCATTAAGAAGGAGTCTTATCTTGAAACATCATGACTATTCTTGCACCAAAAGCCATGGACCCTTCCTGCGCCAAATGCCTTTCTCTTCATGCCATGTGGCATGTAACTGGGTGATTGGGTTCATAAAATGGCATGGAAGCATTGCGACTTATCCAAGAGTCAAGTTCCTTCATTGAGAAAGACTCTTGGATTTAAATCATCTGCGATTAACATGAAGGGATGCAACCCTTCATGTGCACACAATGTTTCTCACCACCCATTCCATTTTCCATCGATATTAGCCATAGCATTTGGACACGGGAAAGGCTAGGGGCCTTGTTTATCTGGAAACCATGTCCCATAAGTAGAAGGACTAAGTCCTTTTCTGCATGCCATAATTTTAGCACAAATAAATTAGTGCCAAGAGTCCCTTAACTTTGACTCTCAATAAAATTAGATAATGGCTGATAAAATCTGGAAAACCAGATAATTGCTGCCCCACTTTTGGACTCAACCCAATCTAGGGTTTCTCAAATGGTTAGCCCATAAGCAACCTTTGGACCCAATTCAATTGGGTAGGAGTTAGGTTAGCCACACAGCTAGTGTGTAATCTAGCTAACAAATTAGGAACCATGATCCTAATAAAATATCAATTGACTTTCTAGGCCAATTTTCTTGATGTGTGTGACCCTTTGGGTTCCTCATCTAGCTAACAGTAGGTCTAAGTCCAAGCCAATTTGATCCAATCAAACCCGATTGACTTAATTAGGTCAAATTGAGCTGATCCAAGTTGCCAATTCAAACTAGCTTTCAAATTAACTCACGAATCCAATCGAATTGATTCATGAAAACTACAAGACATGATTGATGTCTTGAAACATGTCATGCCTACCTGTAAAGATAAAAACATTCATGAAAAGTACCAAAATATCTTCAGTGAAAAGATACCGTGCAATTCAATCTTCCGATATCCCTTTATCCCGAATAAGTGATGGGTATGGATAATTGTCAAATCCTAGGACTTAGTCATTTTGAATCTCTATTCGATAATGAAAACTGTGTTGATGACTGATTAAAAACCACTTCTAATCTCATCTACTTTATCAAAGACTCCCTAAGTCATCAATCAAAGAGATTACTTGGGATAATAATTCCTCTTTCTAGGAATGATCGATTCCTTGTTGGTCAACTTTGTCTTCAAGAATTTAAGATTTGGTCTTATCATTCCATATGTTGTCTCTGGTTTGATTATGACAAATACTAAGTATATTTGAGTACTAATTGTGCGTTAAGTGTGTTAATCAATTATAGGTACTCAAGATTTGATTTAGAGAAGTTTCATCACTGGTGCAGCCAAGTGTCGACTCATGAAATCTAAGTGTCAACACAAAGTGTCGACTCATGAACAGTGAAGTATCGACTCAAGGCCTGAGACCAAACAGGATATAGAATATGGTGATCTCAGGAGTTTGGTCAAGTGTCGACTCATGGAACTGAAGTGTCGACTCAAGGGTCGACTCACCAAATGAAGTGTTGACTCACCAGTGCAGAGCAGAAGACTTCATAAGACTTTTTTGATCAAGTGTCGACTTAAGAAAATGAAGTGTCAATTCATGGTATCGACTCATGAAGGTCAAGTGTCGACACTTACTATAAACGCAAGTTTTTTTGAAGTGCAGAACTTCCCCAACTTGGCACCAACAACTATATTTTCTCCTCCAATGGTCACCAATGGGCAAATAAGGTTTGGTAGGCTATTTATACACTACCAAGTTTAAGGGTAAGTGGATCCTTTTAATTGAATGATGAATTTCTTAAATATCAATTGAAAATACTTTAAGGATCCAATTATTGAGAGTGTTGAGCCTCCAAAGAATTCAAAGTGGAGAGAGAGTTTCCAAAAGTGGCATCTTCAAGCATCAATTGAAGCTTCTACAACATGGAGATAAGCTCACACACAATAATCAAGTTCCTCAAAGACAAATCTATTTATGTAAGAAAGCTTTGATATTCATTATTGAATTTGTACTGTATTGCTTTACTAGTTTCAATGGAATTGAAATAGTTCTAGGTGATGGTGAGCCTAAGAAAATCATCTAGGTTGTTGGGAGCCTATGTGATGAAAATCAACAAGGGTTTTGACTTGTGAGCCCGTAAAAATAAGTTGGGTTGTTGGTTAGCCCGGAAAACCATCAAGGTTATTGGTGATCCATAAAACCAACATAGGTTGTTGGTGAGCCTATAAACCAACTAGGTTCTTGGATAGCCTGCAAAAACAAAGATTTTTGGTGAGCCCAAGAAATCCAAGAGGTTTTTGGTTAGCCCATGAAAATCAAGACATTTTGACTTATAAGCCCGAAAATAAGTTGGCTATAATTATTATGTATAGGAATTTCCAGAAAAACTAGGGAGTAGATGTAGGTGCCTTGGAGTGCATCGACCACTATAAATCTTTATATGTTTGTGATATTTTTTATTGTATTTATTTCTGTTGCACTTAATTATCTTGCTCACAAACACGTGCTTTGAATTGGCACATTACTTGAAGTCTTGCAAAAAAGTTATAAAGTCCAATTCATCCCCCCTCTTAGGTTACATCATCACCCTGGCGTACAAGTCGTATCGGAGCCTGGTACTCTTTTTAAAAACTAGCAATTTTGAGTTAAAGATCATGACATCCCAAATTTGAAAGTTTGAAATTTTTGAAATACTTTGAAAAAATTTAAAAATCATATGTTGAGGGGGAGCTTTTCAAAATTATTTTTAGATCATATTTTGAGGAGGAGCTCAATATTTTTCATTGCTACATTGCTCTATTTTTTATTAATCTTTTGGAGGATGTTATATTTGTTTTTGAGCTTACCTTGATTATATACTTAAAGATTTTGTCATTATCAAGGAGGGGGAGATTTTGACTTTGGTTTTGATTATGACAAAATACTTAAGTATATTTGAGTACTAATTATGCATTAAGTGTGTTAATCAGTTATAGGTACTCAAGATATGAATTTAGAGAAGTTTCAGCCCTAGTGCAGCCAAGTGTCAACTCATGAAATCTAAGTGTCGACTCAAAGTGTTGACAGAGGAAAAGTGAAGTATCGACTCAAGGCCTAAGACCAAACATGATGCAGAACATGGTGATCTCAGTAGTTTGGTCAAGGTCGACTCATGAAATCGAAGTGTCAACTCAAGGTTTGACTCACCAGATGAAGTGTTGACTCACCAATGTAGAGCAGTTTTGACTGAAAAAAATGAAGTGTCGATTCTAGGTATCGACTCACAAAGGTTAAGTGTCGACACTTGCTATAATGGCTAGTTTTTCTGAATTGTAAAACTTTCCCAACTTGGCTCCAATGGCTATATTTTCTCCTCCAACAATCACCAACGGTTAAATAAGGTTTGGAGGGCTATTTATACATTGCCAAGCTTAAGGGGAAGTGCATCATTTTGATTGAATGAGGAATTTCTTAAAGATCAAGTGAAAATACTTTAAGGATCCAATTGTTGAGATTGTTGAGCCTCCAAGGATTCAAAGTGGAGAGGGAGCTTCCAAGAGTGGCATCTTCAAGCATCCATTGAAGCTTCTATAACATGGAGACAAGCTCAACAACAACAATCAAGTGCCTCAAAGATTAATCCATATGTTGTTAGAAAGCTTTTATATTTTCATTGTTGAATTTGTACTTGTATTGTTTACTAGTTTCAATGAATTGAAACTAGTATCTAGGTTGATGGTGAGCCTTGAGAAAACCATCTAGGTTATTGGTGAGTCTATGTGATGAAAACCAATAAGGGTTTTGACTTATGAGCCCGGGAAAACAAGTTGGGTTGTTGGTTAGCCCGAAAACCATCAAGGTTATTGGTAATCTCGTAAAACTAACATATGTTGTTGGTGATCCCATAAAACCAACTAGGTTCTTGGTTAGCCAGCAAAACCAAGGTATTTTTGGTGAGCCAATGAAAACCAGGGATTTTTGTTAGCCCATGAAAACCAAGAGGTTTTGACTTGTGAGCCCGAAAAATAAGTTGGCTGTAATCTGTATAATCATAGTAAATTACCAAGGAGAACTTGGAAAGTGGATGTAGGCACCTTGGAGTGCACCGAGCCACTATAAATCTTTATATGTTTGCGATTGTTTTTATTCTTGCATTTATTTTCGCTTCACTTTATTATCATGCTCATAAAGACATGCTTCGAATTGGCACATTATGTGAAGTCTTGAGAAAATGTTTTAAAGTCCAATTCACCCCCCTCTTGGGTTGCATCATCATCTTGGCCTACAAGTGGTATCAGAGCTCGGTACTCTTTTTGAAAATCTAATATTTTTGAGTTAAAGATCATGGCATCCCAAATTTAAATGTTTGAGATTTTTGAAAAACTTTGAAAAGAATTTACAAATCATATATTGAGGGAGAGCTTTTGAAAAATTATTTATAGATCATATGTTAAGGGGGAGTTCAATGTTTTTCATTGCTACATTACTCTATTCTTGTTGTTAATCTTTTGGAGCATGTTATATTTATTTTGATATTTACTTGTTTATATACTATAAGGTTATGTCATTATCTAAAAGGAGGAGATTGTTAACTCTAGTTTTGATTATGACAAAATACATAAGTATATTTGAGTACTAATTATGTGTTAAGTATGTTAATAAGTTATAGGTACTCAAGATTTGAATTTAAAGAAGTTTCATCACTGTTGCATCCATGTGTCGACTCACGAAATCCAAGTATCGACTCAAAGTGTCGACTCAAGGCTTGAGACTAAACAAGATACAGAACAAGGTGATCTCAAGAGTTTGGTCAAGTATCGACTCGCGGAACTAAAGTGTTGACTTACCAGATTAAGTGTCGACTTACCAGTACGGAGCAGAAGACTTCAGAAAACTTTTTTGATCAAGTGTAGCTCAAGAAAATGAAGTATCGATTCAAGGTGTCGACTCATGAAAGTCAAGTGTCGACACTTGCTATAACGGCTAGTTTTTCTGAAGTGCAAAACTTTTCCAACTTGTCTCCAACGACTATATTTTCTCCTCCAACAGTCACCAACAGTCAAATAAGGTTTGGAGGGCTATTTATACACTACCAAGCTCAAGGAAAAGTGGATCCTTTTGATTGAATGATGAATTTCTTGAAGATCAAGTGAAAATACTTTAAGGATCCAATTGTTGAGAGTGTTGAGCCTCCAAGGATTGAAAGTGGAGAGGGAGCTTCCAAGAGTGGCATCTTCAAGCATCCATTGAAACTTCTACAACATGGAGATAAGATCAACAACAACAATTAAGTGCCTCAAAGACAAATCCACTTTTTGTAAGAAAGCTTTTATATTTTCATTATTGAATTTGTACTTGTATTGTTTACTAATTTCAATGGAATTGAAACTAGTATCTAGGTTGATGGTGAGCCTTGAGAAAACCATCTAGGTTGTTGGTAAGCCTATGTGATGAAAACCAACAAGGGTTTTGACTTGTGAGCCCGAGAAAAAATGTTGGGTGGTTGGTTAGCCCGGAAAACTATCAAGGTTATTAGTGATCCCGTAAAACCAACATAGCTTGTTGGTGAGCCCGTAAAACCAACTAGGTTCTTAGTTAGCTCGCAAAATGAAGGGATTTTTGGTGAGCCCATGAAAATCAAGGGATTTTTTGTTAGCCATGAAAACCAAGGGGTTTTGACTTCTGAGCCTGGAAAACAAGTTGGCTGTAATCTGTTTGACTATAGTGAATTTCCAAAGAGAACTTGGGGAGTGGATGTAGGTGCCTTGGAGTGCACCGAACTACTATAAATCTTTATGTGTTTGTGATTATTTTTATTCTTGTATTTATTTCTGCTGCTCTTTATTATCAAGCTCAAAACACATGCTTTGAATTGGCACATTATTTGAAATCTTGCAAAAATATTTTGAAGTCCAATTCACCCCCCATCTTGGGTTGCATCATCACCCTGGCCTACAAGTGGTATCAAAGGCCGGTACTTTTTTTGAAAATCTAGCGATTTTGAGTTAAGATTATCGCAGCTCAATTTGAATGTTTGAAATTTTTGAAAAACTTTGAAAAGAATTTACAAATCATATGTTGAGGGGAAGCTTTTAAAAAATTTTTTAGATCATATTTTGAGGGGGAGCTCAATATTTTTCATTACTACATTGCTCTTTCTTATTGTTAATCTGTTAGAGCTTGTTATATTTATTTTTGAGCTTACTTGTTTATATACTTAAAGGTTTTTTCATTATCAAAAAGGAAGAGATTGTTGACTCTGGTTTTGATTATGAAAAAATACTTAAGTATATTTGAGTACTAATTATGCATTAAGTGTGTTAATCAGTTATAGATACTCAAGATTTGAATTTAGAGAAGTTTCAGCACTGGTGCAGCCAAGTGTAGACTCATGAAATCCAAGTGTAAACTCAAAGTATTGACTCATGAACAGTGAAGTGTCGACTAAAGGCCTGAGACCAAACAGGATACAGAACATGGTGATCTCATGAGTTTGGTCAAGTGTTGACTCATGGAACTGAAGTGTCGACTCAAGGTGTCGACTCACCAGTGCAAAGTAGAAGACTTCAGAAGACTTTTTTGATCAAGTGTCGACTCAAGGAAATGAAGTGTCGATTCAAGATGTCGACTCACGAAGGTCAAGTGTCGACACTTGCTGTAACGGCTAGTTTTTCTGAAGTACAGAACTTTCCCAACTTGGCCCCAACAGCTATATTTTTTTATCCAATGATCACCAATGGTCAATAAGGTTTGGAGGGCTATTTATATACTACCAAGCCTAAGGGGAAGTGGATCCTTTTGATTAAATGATGATTTTCTTGAAGATCAAGTAAAAATACTTTAAGGATCCAATTCTTGAGAGTGTTGAGCTTCCAAGGATTCAAAGTGGAGATGGATCTTCCAAGAGTAGCATCTTCAAGCATCCATTAAAGCTCATACAACATGAAGACAAGCTTAACAACAACAATCAAGTGCCTCAAAGACAAATCCACTTTTTATAAGAAGCTTTTTGATGGGGGACTAATATGCATGCAATTTTTTTTGTATGTTTTATATGTGGGGTTGAGTGATAATTCCCGAATTTCAGATTAATATAAGTTGTAGGGAATTTTATATAAAATTTAGAAGATCAGCATGCAGATTAGGACCTAGAAAAGTAGAAAAGAAGGATCGCCAGGGCTGAGAAGCCTCGGTTAGGGCAAGTTCTCCTACAATAAAACTACTGGAGGTAGAGGGGTGTACCTGACAACGTCTGTGAAGATCGCAGCAAAAGGGTCTCTCATTCCTCGATGGATGCGGCCTGGAAAATCGAGCCAAAGACCCGCGGATACTGGCTTTCTGCTCGGTGATCCGATTGAGGCTTGGATGGAGTCGTTGGATTCGTAAGAACTCTGGGACCTGTAAACGACCTGTCAAGGGTTAGAAAACTCACAAAGGAACAAGAAAACAAAGGAAAATAGCAAGGGAAGGCTTCTTTTGGAGTGGGCGTCCAGGGATCTGAGATGCTTGTTGGCAGCAGGAAGATGATTGCAGCACTTGGGAAGAAAAACTCTCGCAAACCCCTTTATGCACACAGCAGGGTATCACACAACTCAATAGAAGAACTCAAGGTTTTCATTCATCAAAAATTAGGTTTCATACAAGAGGCTAGGGTCCCTAAATAGACCCTTAACCTTGGGCTCCAAGTAAGGGCACTTTAGACTTTACATAGGACTCCTTTCCCTTTCAAACTCTAATTGGAATACAAGGTAATAGGTAGAAAACTTTAACTCAAAATACTCCCCTCTTGTCCTTCTCTTGGTCAGCCAAGGTGGTGACCATAAGTGGCCGACCAAGAGGGGAGGTGAATTTGTTTCGGCTGGTCCAGGGTTTTGAATTTGTTCCTGATTTTGTCTTCTCTTCCTGGACTCTTCAAGTATTCAAGATGGGTTGGACTTGGGCTTAACTTTTATGTCTTCAATTAGGTTGAACTTGGTCTTCACTTGTATGATGTGGTCTTGAGTCTTCAATCTGATTGGACAGGACTCAAAAATTGAAATTAGCTCAACATGAGCTGGCTAGCATTAGACTGAACTAGCTCAATAAGAGCTGGACTAATTACAGGACTCAAATGTAGCTGGACTAAGATTTATTACAGGGACTCAAATATTAACTAAGTGATCCCAGAGGGTTGAGAAGCCTCTGCCTTATTCTGGTGCCTCTGGTGTCCGCACCACTTTTATATTTTCGTTGTTGAATTTGTACTTGTATTGTTTACTTGTTTCAATGAAATTGAAACTATTATCTAGGTTGAAGGTGAGCCTTTAGAAAACCATCTAAGTTGTTGGTGAGCCTATGTGATGAACACTAACAAGGGTTTTGACTTGTGAGCCCGGAAAAACAAGTTGGGTTGTTGGTTAGCTCGGAAAACCATCAAGGTTATTGGTGATCCCATAAAACTAACATAGGTTATTGGTGAGCCCGTAAAACCAACTAGGTTCTTGGTTAGCTCGCAAAATCAAAGGATTTTTGGTGAGCCCATGAAACCAATGGATTTTTGGTTAGCCTATGAAAACCAAGGGGTTTGACTTGTGAGCTTGGTAAACAAGTTGGCTATAATCTGTATGACTATAGTGATTTCCAAGGGGAAGTTGGAGAGTGGATGTAAGTGCCTTGAAGTGCACCGAACTACTATAAATCTTTATATATTTATAATTATTTTTATTCTTGCATTTATTCTCACTGTACTTTATTATAATACTCACAAACATATGCTTTGAATTGGCACATTATTTGAAGTCTTGCAAAAAAATTTTAAAGTCCAATTCACCCCCCTCTTCAGTTGCATCATCACCTTGGCCTACACTTACCTCATATTGAGTGTTAGTCACCGACTTTGATGGTACCCTGTTCAAAATATAAGCAACAATTTCCAAGGAATATCCCTAGAAAGAAATAGGAAGATCTGTGAAGCACATCATGGACCTCACCATGTCAACAAGGTGTGATTTCTCCTTTCTACCGCACCATTTAATTGGGGTGTATAAGGACGTGTCCATTCAGAGATTATGACTTTATCCTTAAGATGGTTTATAAACTCGCTAGACAAGTATTCTCCTCCTCGATCAGAATGAAGAATCTTAATACTATGTCCAGTTTATTTTTCAACCATACTTTGAGACTCTTTAAATTTATCAAAGGCTTCGGACTTGTGTTTCATTAGATACACATGTCCAAACCTAGATAAGTCATTAATAAACATGATGAAATAAGAGTATCCATCTCTGGCCTGAGTTGTCATAGATCCATATACATCAGTATATACAAGACCTAATATTCAATTGCCTTGTCTCTATGTTCAGTAAATAATGGAGACTTGGTCATTTTACCTATGAGGCAAGATTCACAAGTTTCTAGTGATTGAAATCATAAGGATCAAAGTAATTATCTTTGACTAACTTATTTATCCTTGACTCACTTATATGACCTAATCGGCAATGCCAGAGGAATGTGACATTGACATTGTCTCACTTTCTTTTCTTGTTATCTACAAGTAATATTTTATCATTGAGATCTAAAGTTAAAAGACCATTGATAAAATAACCATGTCTAAATATTTTATTAGAATAAAGAATAGAGTAGCCACTGCTCTTTACACTTATTTCATATCCTTGTTTTAATAACAAGGGTACAGAAATAATGTTTCTTACAATATTTGGGATATAGTAACAATCTTCTAACTTCAGTACATTACCTGAAGGTAATAATAAAAGATAGGTGCCCAAAGCTTCAGCGTTCATGGCTTCACCACTTGTGCTATATAGCTTGAAGTCACCTTTCTTTAAGCTTCTAATTCTATGGAGCCCCTGCATGACTTGTATATATGAGACCCACATGTGGTATCCAATACCGATGAATTAGAATATAAGCACTCAATGATATTTGTTTGTGTCATACAAACCATTAGATGCTTCTCCAGCATCTTGCTTCACATTTGCAAGATATATCTTGCAATTTTTCTTTCAATGCCCCTGCTTTCTATAGTAGAAACAGGCTCCATCATTAACAACCTTCTTCGCTTTCTTCTTCTTCTAGATGCTCCTTTTAGGGTTGAATTTCCTTTTAAAACCTTTCTTCATTGCCTTCTTCCCATCAAAAGAAGAAGATGAACCTTATCTCCCTTAGAATGGCTCTTTACTGTCTTAAGCATGTTAAGCACCTTAGGCAAAGAAATATCAGTTTGTTCATATAATAATTTAGAACAAACTAAGAGAAGAATTTGGGAGTGACTGCAAGATCAAGTCCTAGTTAAGTTCACCATCCATTACAAACCCTAATTAACCTAAATGAGTGATTAAGTCAACATTTTCAAAAGATGGGTTTGCACTGATGAACCCTCACTCATGCGTGCACAGAATAACTACTTCGATATCTCATACCGAGCAGCCCTACTTTGCTCTCTATAAAGCTTCTTAGATTGAGCAATAGGACTGATGTTCCATCTCTTCATGTTGCCTCTGAAGCTCATTGCTCATTAAGACCAACATGATGTACCTAACAATCATGTTGTCATTTAGCCATATTTTATGTGTGTCCCTTTCCTCCTCAAATGCATCCTCTCCGATCGGCTCAGGATCCGGAGAATCAAGAATATAAGAAAGCTTCTCCTGAGTTAATACTATCCTCAGGTTCCTCAACCAGTCCACATATTTCAGGGGGGTCAACTTATTGGCATCTAAAATGAACCATAGTGATAAATTTGAAGCCATAATAATCCTACATTTAATTAAAAATAATAAAGCAGACCACTTAAGATGACATTCATAACTCATAAGAACTTTATATCTAATTATGTCTCCCACTATTTTATTCGAATACCATAACCCTCACCTATGTTAAGCAAGAAACCTTACCAGATTTCTTAGTGGGGTTGAGATCCCAATTCAACATGAGTGCCTTGTGTTACACAACAAACACTCATGAGTTCAAAGGTAGGAATTCCTTTCCAATTGCAACCCATGCAATTCTCAACAAATGAACTGCCTCTAAGACACTTATAGTTTTGTGTTACACAATAAACTATAATGTGTTAGTTTAGTCAGACCCTTCATTTCATATAGACATGTTCGAATAATATTACCCTTACAAAGATTGGCTTTTAGGGCACTTTTCTTTCAGACTTGTGCTCATTAATTCCTAATTAGATTAGGATTTAGCTAAAGAAAATATGTTCCTAATTTAATTAGGTTTACTCATCTCTTTGGATCAAATCAAATGTGATTTGGTTTGAGCTCAAGTTGAGTCCAATTGGATTGGACCACACCTAAGCACCCAAGCCCTATTTGTTTTTGAATTATGAATTTTAATTAAATTAGTTTCTTAATTTAAATTCAAACTTGATTTTGAATTCAATTTTAAATTTAAATTTAGATTTTAATTTGAATTAAGTAGTTTTGATTTGAATCAAAACTACCCAATCTCATCCTAACCACATCCTAACCTCGTAAGCTCCAAACCACTTGGCAACCTTTTTCTAAATGGATTGCTGGTGGGTGTGTGAGGCTAATCCAAGCTAATAATAGTTTTCTAGATAATGAAAACAAGAGTTGTGGGTTTTTGAGAGAAATGGTCTTTGGTGTGAGCTCCCTAGTTCTTTTACATAGTTTGGGAAAAAAGAAAGGGAAAGAGTTTCCAGTTTCATCTTCCAATTCTTTCTTCACCTCTTTTCTTCTATTGTTCTTCTTAGTCTCTTGGAGTATCCTGATAACTTGTAGAAGAAGGTTCCATCAACCATTAAGTCTCAAAGAGGAGCTAGCACTTCGAGAATGCTAGTCAAAATAGGACTCTATGTGAATCGCTTGTAGAGGCTATACACATATGTGGTTAGGAGAGCCTTGATACCATGGTATTTGGTAGCAGTGAACATCAACCCGCACAAAGTAATGGGTTGTGAACTCATTGGCAGTATAGATGTGATTTATATTATCAAATTCATTGCATAGATATGATCTATGCTATTTGCTATTTTTGTTTTAGATTTAATATGCTTCATTATCATGTCATAGATCTTAGTATTGGTTGTTTTATGATTTAATCTTTACATGTTTTGATTAATTTGATTAATCTTTAGTCTTCTGCTACTTATATTTCAAAATAGTTTTTGACATGCATGCATGAAATAACCTGCTATTCCCTTCAATCCTAAAGTGAAAAGAAGAAAAGTTTTGAAAAGAAGAAAAACAATCGGAAGAAGGAGATGACCTGGAAGCACATGGGCTCGGCAGTAGGAAAGCAATAGAACATGATTGAAATGTTGGGAAATGTGTCCCAAAGCCAATCATCTAGCTTGTAGACGGTTGAGCTATTGTTGTAATCGTATATGAATTATATTGAATAAAATATTTATCTGGTTGTTCATCATATTTTACATCTTCCTGTAATGAACTCTTGTGTGATGAAGTCCTTAGGACTACGTTGATGTGATATAGAGGATATATCATCTAGTTCTTAAATTGGTTCGTAACCAAATGATACATTATCATAGGACGATAGTATATCAAGTGTAGGTCATTGTATGTCATAGTCATTGGTTGTCCTCTTAACCAATGAGTGTGGAGACACTGGTATTGCATGCAGGTATTGTGTATGACACTTCACTGGACATGACCCATCCGTAGAACATTCTTTCTGCTAAAGAGTAGTTTGCATTAGTGATGTGGGCACTAGAATCAAGAAAAGATTCCAACCAATTCAGGTCAAGTCCGAGTCCTTGTGGTTGGAGTAGCAAAGAGAAGTCCTGTAATTTTTCTTTTTTTTGAGTCTAAATAATCTTGTAGTTAATTTCGAGTCCATGTTGGGTATGGTTTAATATCTTAGTTAACCCTGCAATTGAGAGTTGGGTCCAGTTAAATCAAGCCCAATCCATGAGTCCATGAAGCATCAAGACAAGAAGAAGCCACCTCATCAAGTGACCCCCACCTTGTGCCACATGTCAAAAGCTCCAATGGATGTCGCCACCTCAACAAGTGGTCCCCACTTTATGCCACATGTCAAGAGCTCCAAAGGACATCGCCACCTCATCAAGTGGTCCCCACCTTGCACCACATGTCAAGCTTTGAAGGAGTTTCAAGCAACAAATGCCACCATATCCTCCAACTCCCCACATTTCAAGCAACAAATGCCACCATATCCTCCAACCGCCACTTGTAATCCTCCTAATCCTATGGGTTTTCAAATTTTAAAAATGTTGTAAGGCTTCCATTTAAGCTATGGGATGCCCCATTGAAGAGGATCGTTAATGAATGAAGTTGGTATTTTTTCTTCTTTGTGTTTTTTTTTTCCTATGTATCTATGTGGTAGCTTAGCCTTTCTCTTCCTCCACGCCAACCCTAATCTTTCCTTCTTCCATTCACAACGCCAAAGACTTCCTCTTCTTTCATAACTTCAAACTAGCTCCAGCGTTCATGGGTGAATCAAGAAGATCATCACAAGGCGACCAACCTACTCCACTTCAAGCATTCCACCATGATGCCAAGATGGATCTCCACCCTTCTTTCTTTTCTCTAGTTGATTGCTTGTTAAGTCACTCATCTTAGGGTTTCTTTGTTGCAGGGTTCTCCGGGATTCTGGCTTCAAGGGGAAGGTTTACTTGCCATAGATCCAGAAAACAAGAGGGGCCATCAGTGGTATTATGTTCATGTCATCCGGGAGACCTCTTCAATAGTGAATCTATTCTAATTGAAGGGCCATGTCAGGTATGTCTAGTGTTGATTAAGTCTGCAATGTTAAATTAGACATAGCTTGGCTTGTGTGGTTCTCTTCTGGTCCTATTCCTTTATTATTCTGAGAGTCTCGATCACTAGGTTTATGTTAGATCCTTCAAGCTTCTTCACTAGATCTCTTTGATAGTTATGTTGAGTTGTTTATATGCGAATAGGGAATTGCTTGGTTAATCATTTGCTAATCTCCATTAGGGTTGCATAGTTTCATTTTACATTCTACACCATTCTTGGTATCAGAGCATGGTCGGATAATTTCATGCATTTAGATATGTTGCATGCATACTTTGTTATCTATTTTTTTTTAAAAATCCAAGCAAGATCTAAATTCATGCCTCCTGAGCGGGTGTACTCTACACTGTCACGACCCATGGGAATAATGAGCCCCTGGCTGGACGTGAATTTTTAGATTGAAGTTTGGGTAAGCCAATGCACTTTTTGATTAGGTTCTATTTACTGAAAATTTGCATCTGCTTACTGTAATCCATCTGCAGCTCCAAAGGCAAGTCACTATTTCTTGTTGAAATATTTTTTTTTCTTGTTCCTTTTTAAGTCAGTTATCACCATATTAAATTTCATCATTAGAAAAAAAAATACAAAAAAATGAAAATTCCTACTTTAATCTTCTGTCCTGTTGAAATAGTCTACAGTACATGGTCAGTTGTTTTATTGTTTTTCTTTATATACAAATCTAAATTTTCTGATTTTTGTTTTTATAGGATCCTCATAATTCATATTATTTTTCAACAATTTTTCAGATTTTATTTCGATTGTTAGAATTTCTAGCATTCGAAATACTCTCTGAGATTCAGTCTGAACTGAAATTCCAGCAAGAACCAATCTCAGAAAATTTTGAATTTGAAGTTCAAATTTTAAATTTTAAAATTTTGAATTCTGACATTCTAGAATCTGAAACTTGAAGTTTGAATTTAAATTTAAAATTTAAGTTTGAATTTGAAATTGTTTGAAATTAATCAGTCAATAATTAAGTCAGCTCATAAACAAACAAAAAAAAAATATTTTTGCATTTTTTGAAAACATCTTAAGGTACAATATGACATGGGGGCAAGAATTCATCACTTGTCCTTAGCCCAAAACCACAACCCATCATCTCGATCCCAATCCTTAATTAAAACCAATTAGACCTATTCACCCTAGTGGGTTAGGGACACCACGAGTCGGGTTCAGATTAGGGTCAAGTTAATTGTGTCCACTAATTGGTGTGTGCTTACGGGCTTGATGTCTAGGATGGTGTATTAGGGCTTGTGGGTTGGTCGCCTACCTGACCAATCACAGATTGGTGTCTAAGGTTGGCAGAACAAGGACCTCCACTCCCCTTCCCACCTACCTGCCCAAGTCACGTAAGTTACTACTAGCTAGTTGGTCCTTTTAATTAGATCTCTAATTCGCATCTAGGTCTAGAAATCCTTAGCCCGAATTGAGTCTAATTGTTTGTATGACAACTAGATCAGGAACTCCTTACCACCCTTCTTAAGACCAACAAGTTCATCCATGGACACTAGTATGGAAACCTTATGAGATCTATGATTGAGCGACTGGAACGTTTGGATGCTAGGTTTGATCAGTTCGAGGAAAGGATAAAACCTAGAGCAATCTAGGTTGACCCCAACTGAACCACCTTCACCCAGATTACTTCAGTTCGCCCTAGAGCCCAACGACAGGAACATACACCTGATCCAATTCATAGAAGGCCACTCAGGATTATGCTGATCACACTCCAGAGCCATATCCTAGAAGACCTCGCCATGATACTTTTGATCAGGATGATCGGGCCTTAAGGAATATCCGTCTAGATGCACCACCTTGAGGGAAGCCTAGATCCTAAGGTGTACATAGACTGGGAGGCTGACATGGACCAATATTTTGACTGGTATGATATGTCTGAAGAGAGAAGATTCAAGTTTGCCAAAATCAGACTAGTCCGTCAGGCTAGGTTGTATTGGGAAATGTCGAACGCATAGCTAGGCAGAGGGGAGACTTACCTATAGCGACCTGGAGAGACATGAAGAGAAAGCTTAGAGAGAAATATTTACTTATATCTTATCAGCAAAGGTTGTTAGATCAGTGGCAGCGATTGACACAAGGAAATAAGATCGTTTCTGAATACGTTGCTAAATTTGATGAGTTTGTAATGTGATGCAATGTAGTCGAGTCTGAGGCAGCCACTTTATCAAGGTTTAGATCAGGATTGAATGAAGATATAAAAGGGGAATTATTTTTGAGAGAAGTCCATGATTTAGAATAGGCATACCAAGTTGCCATGGACTATGAGGTTTCAGAGGAGAGCTTCATTTAGGCGACCAGAGCCCACTAGGTTTAATCTCCTATTAGTCGACCTAGTTCAGTCCCTAATACAGCCAATAGACAAGACCCAGCTCGAATCCAACCCCTAGACCCAACCCTGCCATTCCTCCAATTAGAGAAGACAAAGGAAAGAGCCCTGAAGTTCGAGGTGAGAGGGAGCGAGTCTGCTATAAGTGTCGTAAACCCGGTCATTTCCTGAGCCAATGTCCCTCTAGAGCTTTACATATAGGAGAGGTAGAAGAAGAAGAAGAATCAGAACCCCTGGAGAATAAAGAAGAGGAGGTTTATGAAGTAGGGGATTGCTTAGCTGATGAGTATGAAGGAGATGAAGAAAATGTAGACTCATCAGATGTGTTAGGAGTTATGAGAGTATCATGACACAGACCAAAGAGTAGGAAGACTGGCGTAGGATTAGCATCCTACATACATTTGTCAAAATAGGAGAAAAGGTTTGTAAGATCGTGATCGATAGTGGAAGTTGTGTCAACGCCATTTCCACTAGCGCAGCCAAGAGTCTAGGATTATCCACTGAACCACATCCCAATCCATATAAGGTATCCTAGATCAATTTCACTTCTATCCCAATCAAGCAGAGATGTCAGGTCCGAATCCAACTTCAGTCCTATCAGGAACGAATTGGGGTGTGATGTGCTCCCTATGGGAGTAAGTAGCATCATCCTAGGTAGGCCATGGCTGTTTGACCATGATGTGACAATTTTTGGTCGATCAAATTCCTGTGCTTTCAATTTCATGGCAAGAAAATTGTCATTCATCCAACCCAGCCTAAGGACAACACCAAAAGAGGAGCTAGCAGCATGAAAGAAAAAAGGACTGGATTAAATTTGATAGGTGCAAGAGAATTAGAAAAATTACAGGACTTCTCTTTGCTACTCCAACCACAAGGACTCGGACTTGACCTAAATTGGTTGGAGTCTTTTCCTGATTCTAGTGCCCACATCAATTAGGATATAGATATAAGTATTCTTCTGACTTGAGATCACCATGGTAGCTTGCAAGCAACTCATTGCGCTTAGGTGCTGGACTACCCGAGTTTCTAATCCGGTGATGAAAGATTGCTGGGTACAATCAAGTACTTATGTAATAGTGGTTGGATTAAGATGGGATTAACTCTTCCAAAAGAGTTTGGAGTGAATGACTCATTATGTCTCAATTAAGTAAAACCTTGGCTAGGGTAGTCCTTATAAGGAGTTGTAGGGATTTTGAGTATTCAGACATATTGTGATGGACTATTCTAGGATTGGACAGATAACCCCTTAGTCTTCTGGAACATTGACGGTTAAAGGAATGTATTATTTGATTATCATATCCATTTGGTTCTTGATAGTTGCTCTACAACCTTCAACCTATTCGGGCGTCGGGTGTCATTGCTGGATGGCGACTTTGGCTGGTACTGGAAGTGTTCCAGTACTACCGTCTTAGTATTCAAACCTATGGGGTCACACACCATAGGGGTTTCTAATTGACCTAATGGCAATTGAGCAATGGAAATCATTTTTTGGACTCTTTGGATAATTTGATTGTTCATCTACATTTTAGAGTAGACTCAGTTGTAGGGATTGATGATTTGTCAAGTGTTGAAACATCATGTTACAAATGTTGTGACAAAGGTTTTAATTACTAAATGTTGGTAATTATATGGTGGGTTAGTGGCAATGTGATTGCTTGACTATCTTAATTTGATTGAGCAATTAGGTTTTGGTAAAACAAAATGTGATTTGGTTTGGGCTCAGGTTAGGTCCCATGTGATTGAGCTAATTATTGCATCCCATTTTAGATTTAAGTTGAATTATGAATTCAAATTTTTATTTTGCATTTAAATTCAAAATTTAGTTTGAATAAAAGGATGTAACTTTCATGTCCTTGAATGTCATGTAAACCCCCTAATTATGTAATCCCATAACTTTGTAATTCCCCCTTTTCTTCTCTTTCCACTTACCTCTATATTTGGGGGTGAATGAGGACATGGAGATAGAGATTTTTGAAAGTTTTGCTAGAAAACCCTTTAAAAGGGAGAGAAAAGGCTAGAAGATTTTGAGCCCTTTGTGTGGGGAAGAAATGTTTGGGTTTGCGTGTGTGCTGCCTAGTGTTCTAGGCTTGAAAAGAGTGCCTTGGGAAGGTGTTGCCCAGATATGGTGCCCAAGCGGGGGGGTGAATTTGGTATTTTATAAATTAAAGCAATATATGTGCTATCAAGTTCAAAAGTGAAGAGTGATAGTGCTCAAGTAATTGTGCAACGGAAGCAATGAAAGATAACAACAAATAAAGAGCAAAAGAAGATAGAGAGTAAAGCAATGCAAACACACAAAACGTATAGTGGTTCGGTGCACCTAGCACCTACATCCACTCTCCAAGCTCCACTTGGAAAAATCCACTATAAGCTTCTCTAGATTACAGCCGACTTGTTTTACAAGGCTCACAAGTCAAAACCTAAGTTGGTTTGTTACCTGGGCTCACCACAAACCTTACACACTTGTTTTGGCTTCGGGCTTACAAGCAACCCTAGTTGGTTTTATCAATTGGCTCACCAACAAACCTCACACACTTGTTTTAGCTTCGGGCTTACAAGCAACCCTAGTTGATTTTATCAATTGGCTCACCAACAAACCTCACACTAGTTTCAAATTCCCTTGAAACTAGGCTAGCACAAATAGAGTATGAATACAATGAATAAAACAAGACAAACTCCTTTTTGAGCAAAAAATAATTCGATGTAGCTCTTGTTGGAGACTCTTCAAGTCTTCCTCTTGGAATCTTGGACCTCACTAAATGCCAAACACTTGAAAGCTGGATTCCTCAAAAATGGAAAGCTTTTGGCTAAGGAATCTCTTGGATTTTTCACTCTTTTTAGCTTAGGATTGATTGGAAGCTTTGTACTTTTGCTCTCTCCTTTCTCTTTTTCTCCTGACCTTTTTGAAGTTAGGTGGAGGTTAAATACCTCATTCAAGCTGAAACAACCTCACAAGACCATTAGAATAAAAAATATGGCCGTTTATGACCGTTAGAAATCAAATCAAAAGTTCAGAAAAACTAGCCGTTATGCCATGAGTTGACCTCATGAGTCGATCTCTGGATCAAGTGTCGACCTCATAAGTCGACCTCCAGTTTATCTTAGGCAAAAATCTAGAAAACCATAGTTCTGCCCAGTTTGAATTCAGGCGATGAGTCGACCTCTGGTGTCGACCTCTGGACAGGTGTCGACCTCTGGTAGTCGACCTCTGGAGCGTGCGTGCACTGAAATTTTGCCATGCCGGCATTGCTGAACTTTCTTTTCTCAGGAGTCGACCTCTGGTGGTCGACCTTTAGCAAGGTGTCGACCTCTGGTGGTCGACCTCTGATCTGAAATTTTCTGAAACTTTGGAGAGGTGCGTGACATGCTTGAGTTTCTCTAAGCCTTTGTTTCTTTTGTCCATTACTTCTTATAAGAAGGTCCAATATGAGAAATTTGATCTTGTTCAAGGTAGGAAAGCTCTTTCTAAAATCAAGCAAGCTTGGTTTCATCATTGTACTCTTGATACTCTTTTTGAATAACTATGCCTGAAACTTTATCTTGAAATGAAACATTAATCCAAACATATACTCAACCTTTTGTTAATCATCAAAACTAAGGAGCCAAAGCCAACAATCTTCCCTTTTGATGATAACAAAACCTTGAGTATATATGCAATTAAGTCCAAAAGCAAAATATAGCATTAGAAAATTTCAAAGAAACCTCACATATAGAGTATATCATAAAAATTTTACTTTTCATTTACTTCTTTCTTTTTGTGAAAAAATTCTCATGAGTCAAAAAGATAAGACCATAATAGCTTTACTCTACTCTATGAAAGAGTCATAAGAACCACATATACTTTACTATAACTTACCATATATACTTTACAAATTTACTATACTCCCCCTTTTGTCAAGAATCAAAAGTGCATTCTTTGTAGTAAAAGATATATTAAAGAAAATTATGTTCCATTACAATGAAGTACTTAGTTGCATAAAATACATGCTCTCCCCTCAATTTGTGCATTCGATATAGCAAAGGCATTCTAACTTGAGGGTTTAAAAGGATAAAGATAAGAGCTGGTATCAGACATTAAAATACCACAATGTAGATAAATATAAGAATGTATTCAGTTACAAAATTGCTTACATAGTAAGCACAAAATACTGATACATCAGAACATACAAAGCAAACTAGTACATCATACATCAAGCATATCTATGAGGCTACCCTCATCAGAAGGTATATCAAAAGAGATAGGAGCCGAGATCCTATATGAGGATTTTGGAGTCCTATGAGTGAGACTCCGAGTCCTCAGAGAGGGACCAAACCTAGGGTAGTCCTACGAGATCTATAGGTCCGAGGAAAGACTCGAAGAAGGTGTCCTAACAGAAGTAGTAGCAATAGGAGTAGGTGGATCAGTATGCTGAGTAGACTGAGCTAGAGTGTGCTGCTGACTAGCTCATAAGAAGTGGGATCATCAATATCAGTCTCTGTATGCTCCACTCTATCATCTGGAATGCCTGTAATAGTCTCAAAGAGTGACTCAGTAATCTGAGTATCTACAGGCATGTCTGTAGCTGGAGGATCTGTACTGGGAAGATCAGTAGAAGGAGG
Organism: Areca catechu; assembly: GCA_021397845.1. Taxonomy (NCBI): domain Eukaryota; kingdom Viridiplantae; phylum Streptophyta; class Magnoliopsida; order Arecales; family Arecaceae; genus Areca; species Areca catechu. The sequence goes on along the minus strand of CM038052.1, from coordinate 126,359,618 downwards.
ATCTGCAGAAGGGGGAATCTCTAGAATCGGATCAGCAGGTGGAATATCAGAGCTACCTGCTCCAGGCTGATCTCCATTACTGTCACTGTACCCACTGGAATCATCATCATCATCATCATCATCAGCAGCAGCATCACCATCAGAATGTGGAGGAGGCACTGTCGGATCTACAGTCCCTGGTGGCAATGCCAGTCTCAGTAAGCTGAGGATCTGTTAGAATCCTGTATCAACAGTAGCTGATAGTGCTCCAATGCGTATGTATGTGTGGATCCTCGGACCATGTAGCTCCTGTCGTACACCAGCAATCTCTGTCCGGACCTCTGAAATGTGATCAGTCACTCTCTGCTCAAAGTCCGATATGCTCGCTGTAGTCCTCCGTGGTGTAGCAGTAGCAGTAGGTGCTGGAGCTGATGAGGGTGGTGGCGTGAATGGCTCAGGCTCCGCAGTCTCTGACTCTGGTGCTGGGCGAGGAGGTGTACCATGATCAGTAGGCTCTGAAGGCCCTGCCTTAGCAGCTAGAATCTCATCCTCATCATCTGGCTCCTGGCCAGACTCACGTCGCACCCATCGATCACCAATCAGTCGAAATCCCATCCTATGCAGGGATTTCTCTCCATAAGTGTCAGTATGCTGCAGCTGACTGAAGGGTATGCCAACAAATGAGACTCCAACTCCCTGAATAACTGTGTCAGCCCCATGCCATATGGCTGAACTAATCTCCTGTGAGATGCTGCCTCACCCATCTACTGAAGCATGATCCTGGGAAGGTTGATGGGAGTCCGCTGTCTCAGGGACACCATCAACACCAGCTCACGCTCAGTAATAAAGTCGAATCTCCCGCTCTTTGGAATCAAGATGCGGGCGATGATATGATGCAGCACTCTCATCTCCAACGATAGCTGATTAGCGGCTACTGTGGAAATGCTGCTAACATCCTCGCGCTCTAAGATACATCTGAAGGTGCGCTCTCTGTCGCTGATAGAAGTGGCGACTGTGCCATGAAGTGGAATCCCCCAAACACGACTAATGACCTCCGGTGTCACTGGAATCTCGATCCCACGAACAGTAGCAGACCATCCGATGCCATCAGTGGCCATGGATGCATAGAACTCCCTGATGAGGTTTGGGTAGAATCTCTCAGTCATCGTGCAAAATAAACCAGACCTGCATCTCTCAGTACATCTCCAATAAAAAAGTGATGCTGATCCCAGAAGGGTATGTCCACACGTCTCCCGCTCGCAATGCTCTTCCGTACTAAGCTGACTGGCACTGGTGCAGGTACCTCTGGGAACGGCTCACGCTCATGTCTGGCCTTTCTTCGTCGCTCAGTACTACCCTGGCCTTGTTCCAATCTCCTTTTCCTTACTGCCAAATGCTTCCTTGGACCCATAGGATGGGAAGAGGGGTAAATTAGGGGAAAGTAGGATAATGTAGTGCTAAGAAAGAGGGAACCAAGAATTTTGGAGAGGAGAAAGGATTTCATAGTGGGCGAATGAAGGAACCTTGCAAAGGTAAGTGAGGGTTTGTGAAATTGAGAAGAAAGGAGAGCAAATAGAGGAAATGCACGAAATGGAAGGAAGAAATGAGTGTTTTCAATCGAATATCAACCGATAATTGAGGGTAAATAGAGGCAAAAGCTTACGGTTTCCCAAAAACAAAGAAAACGGTTTAAAACAGTTCGATTCGAAAGAAAACGAGAGAGGGGAGGAGAAGATTACCCAAAAGGAGGAGGGAGAGAGTTGAAATCCATGTTCAGGGTTTAGGAACGTTGGAGGGGGACCACACGAAGGAGAAAGCGAAAGGAAATGGGAGTAAAAAGGGCTTGCGGACGGGTTTTAAAAATAGATTTTTCCGTTCAAGTGTCGATCTCTAAAAAATTTCAGGGGTCGACCCAAGTGTCGACCTCTGAAATCCTAAGTGTCAACCTCCAAAAATAAATAGTCAAAAAATAAAACTGGTAAATTAAAAAATGATAAAATTTAGAATGATAAGCTTTAAATATATTGAGAATTTATAAATCATTTTGAGGAATTTGATGGAAATTGAAGAGTTTCAAGCAAAAGGATCAATGACTCCCAATTCTCTTCTGATCATACAAAATCTATCTTCATTCATGATTTTGTATATATCAGCCATTGATAATCAGTACAATAAATTCTAACAACACATTAGAGTTTTGAACATGATCTCTTATGAAGTGATGTCTTATTTCAATATGTTTGCTTCTTGAATGTTGTACAGGATTTTTCGTTAAATTGATTGCACTAGTATTATCAATCTTATGGGTGTCTTAGTTAGTTGATGCCAAAGTCCCGAGAGTTATTGTTTGATCCATAGAATCTGAGCACAACAGCTTCTAGCTACTATATATTCGGCTTCCACCGTAAATAGAGCAACCAAATTCTATTTCTTGCTGCTCCATGAAATCAAATAACTCCTAGGAATTGACAAGTTCCACTAGTACTTTTACGATCAAGTTTCACCCAGCAAAATCAGCATCAGAATATGCCAATCAATTCATATGATGAATCTCTAGAGTACAAAGACCAATTTCAATTGACCCAGATAAGTATCAAATATACGTTTTACAGCTAAGAGATGTGATTCTTTAGGAGCAGACTGGAAAGTGCACACATACAAACACTAATATTATATCTGGTCTACTGGCAGTAGTTAGATATAGAATGAACCAATCATGCCTCTATATAATTTTTTGGTCTACGGATTTACCACATTCATCTTTGTCTAATTTAATGAAGAGCTCATAGGGGTACCTATTGGTTTGGTAGTCTCCATCCCAAACTTTTTCAATATTTTCTTTGTGTACTTTGCTTGGTTTTACATGAAGAGCTCATAGGGGTACCTATGGGTTGGTAGTCTCATCCCAAACTTTTTCAATATTTCTCTCATCTCGAACTCACTCTACATTAGCTTAGCAAACTCTTGACAAAGACATTCGTTAGTAGCACAAAAATAATATCATCTACATAGATTTTTACTACTAAGAGATCATCATTTTCTTTTTCAAAAATAATGTATTATCTACATTACCTCTAGAAAAATCATTCTTCATCAAAATGAACTTAATCTATCATACCAAGCTCTAGGAGCTTGCTTTAAACCATACAATGCTTTATGCAATTTAAAAACATGGTTAGGAAATTCATGATTTTCAAAACCAGGAGGTTGTTCAACATAAACTTCCTCTTCAATAAATCCATTTAAAAAAGTAGTTTTAACATCCATTTGAAATAACTTGAAATCCATAAAACAAGCAAAAGCAAGTAAAAGTCTAATTGCTTCCAGCCTAGCAACAGGAGCAAAGGTTTCATCAAAGTCAATCCCTTCTTCCTGGTTGTAGCCTTTAGCAACAAGTCTAGCTTTGTTTCTAGTTACAATACCATGTTCATCAAGTTTATATCTAAAAACCCATTTTGTGCCAATTACAGAAACATTAGGGGGTCTTTCGGTTAAAGTCCAAACATTATTTCTTTTAAATTGATTTAGTTCATCTTGCATGGAATTAATCCAGTTACAATCTTTTTCAGCTTCTTCAATTGACTTAGGCTTTATTTAAGAAACAAAAGCTAAATAATCACAAACATTTCTGATAGAAGAGCGTGTACTTACTCCCTTTGACGGATCACCAATAATTAGCTCTTTGGGGTGTCCGTGTGCATACCTCCACTCTTTAGGTAAAGGTTTTGGTGAAGTTGCATTGATCTCTTGAATTTGATCTTCATTTTCTTGATCATCATTTCCTTTGGGCACATCTTCATTGATTGTCAATTGTTCAAGCTTCTTTGTACCTGTTTCATCATCAATAGAATCTTCTTTTCTAGAGAATTTTTCGTTAGTTTCATCAAACACTATATGAATTGATTCTTCAACTAGAAGAGTTCTTCTGTTGAAGACCCTGTATGCCTTGCTAGAAGTAGAGTATCCTAAGAAGATACCCTCATATGACTTGGCATCAAATTTACTGATATTGTCTTTGCCATTGTTTAATATGAAACAGTGGCAACCAAATACACGAAAATATTTAAGATTAGGTTTTCGATTTTTTCAAAGCTCATATGGTGTTTTCTTCAAAATAGGTCGAATTAAAACATGATTTAAAATGTAACAGGAAGTATTAATGGCTTCTGCCCAAAAATATCTAGGTAAATCATTTTCGTAAAGCATTATGCGTGCCATTTCTTCAAGAGTCCTGTTTTTTCTTTCTACCATCCCATTTTTTTGAGGTGTCGTAGGTGCAGAAAAATTATGACTAATGCCATTATCATTACAAAAAGCTTCAAAATCATGATTATCAAATTCAGTTCCATGATCACTACGCTAAGAAACAATAGTGAGATCTTTTTCGTTTGAAACCCTTTTATGAAATTTAACAAAAGCTGAAAACGTTTCATCTTTATGAGCTAAAAACATTACCCAAGTAAATCGTGAGTAATCATCTACAATTACTAGCCCATATTTCTTACCTCCCAAACTAGTTGTTCTGTTGGTCCAAAGAGGTCCATATGCAATAATTCAAGGGGTCTAGTAGTAGATACTACTCCTTTAGGTTTGAAAGTAGATTTAGTTTGTTTTCAAATTGACATGCAGCACAAATCTTATCTTTTTCAAATGTGAATTTTGGCAATTCTTTTACAAGATTCTTTTTGCTTAATTTTGAAATCAACTGCATACTAGCATACCCTAGCCTACGATGCCAAAGATAACTAGTTTCACTTGCCTTGGCTTCCCTAGCCACTAGGCATTGACCACTTTCCATGGCTAGATCATCAAGATCAACCATGTAAATGTTTCCATGCCTATGACCAGTGAACTTGATGCCATCGACATCTAGACTAGATACCATGCACAAAGATGATTCAAAAATTATTTTAAAACCCTTATCACAAAACTGACTAATGCTAAAAAGATTATGCTTCAAGCCATCAACAAATAATACATTATCTACATAAGCATTAGGGGTGATATGGATTTTACCAATTCCGACGATTTTGCCTTTTCCATTATCACCAAAAGTAACGTTTTCACCATTTATAGCTACTAGTGATGAGAATTGCCTCACATCCCCAGTCATGTGCCTTGAGCAACCACTGTCCAGATACCATATTCTTCTTTTATTTTTGGTTGCAAGACACACCTGCAGAAATTGATCAAGTTGAAACTTTAGGTACCCAAGTCATCTTGGGTCCTTTAGGGTTAGTCAAATTGGTTCCTTTTGGAATCCAAATCTTTTCAAAGGTATTTAATTTTCTTCTATTACAAATATATGATTTATGTCCTTTTACCACATGTATAGCAGGTAATATTAGAAGATGTAGGTATGAAAAAGTTTTTGTAAAGTTTTTGCTGATTCTGTGGCTTAAATCCAAGTCCAGCTTTGTTAAAAACTGCATGTTGACTATTTAAAAGCATACTTAATTTTTCTGAACTATAAGTAAACTTTTCTACAAAAGGTTTTACTTTTTCTAACTCTTCTTTGAAATCTTGTTTTGAAGCAACAGTTCTTTGTTTTGTTTTTCAATTTTCTTATTAGTTTCAAAACTTTTATTATTTTTCAAAGAATCCTTTTCTTTTAAAAGATTGTCCTTATCATTTTTCAAGGTCTTTACATGTTCAGTTAATTTCTTATTTTCTTGAATTAAATCTTCAATTTCAGTTGAAAACTTGTCTGAATTTTGGTAAGCTCATGATTTAGCTTTCTTAATTTCTTATTTTTCAGTTTTAATTTTTCATATTCCATAACTAAATCATCAAAAGCATCATGTAGTTCATTAAAAGTAAATTCAATTTCAGGTTAAGAATTTACCTCATCATCTTCATTGGCCATGAAACACAGGTTGGCGACTACCTGCTGCTCTTCATCACTACTGGAGTCCTCACTCTCACTCTAGGTAGCCATCATGGCTTTCTTTCTAACATCCTTCGACTCTTCTTAAGCAGAGGGCAATCCGTTTTATAATGTCCAGGCTTCTTGCACTCGAAGCAGATGGGTGGATCCCTTTCGTTTTCTTTCTCTTTATCTTTATTGTGATCACCTTTTTGTGGCCTTTTCTTGTAGAATCCCTTTTCTTTCTCATGAATCTTTGAATTTTCTTGTAATAAGGGCTGTCTCATCATCATCAGCTTCTTCTTCTTCTGATTCATCACTTGACTCTTCCTTTGTAGTGGACTTGAAGGCTATGGCTTTCTTTTTCTTGTCATTGTCCACTGTCTTCTGTTTTAGTGAAAGCTCATAAGTCATCAGTGATCCAAGAAGCTGCTCAAGAGGTAGAGTATTGACATCCTTGGCTTCTTCTATGGCTGTTACTTTCGTATCCCATGAAGCCGGAAGAGACCTGAGAAGTTTGTTAACCAGTTCACCATTAGATATAATTTTTCCCAAACTCCTCATACCATTTACTATATTAGTAAATCTAGTATACATTTCACTAATACTTTTAGTTGGTTCCATCCTGAACATCTCATACGTATGAATGAGCATGTTCACCTTGGTGGTCTTCACTTGGTGTGTACCCTCATGGGTAACCTCAAGTGTATCCCAAATTTTTTTGGTGGAAATACAATTTGATATTCTGCTAAATTCACTTGGGTCAAGTACACAGAATAGCAAATTCATCGCCTTAGCATTTAACTCAGCTTGTTTGATATCATTGTCATCCCATTCTTCTTCAGATTTTGAGGTGATAATGCCATTAACCAAGTGAGTGGGCTGATGAGGCCCTTTAGTAATTACTCTCCATATATTATAATCTACAGCTTGTAAATAAATGCGCATACGAGTTTTCCAGTATGTGTAGTTTGTGCCATTAAAGAAAGGAGGGCGATTTGATGCTTGTCCTTCAACTACACCCATTCCAATTGGGGTGGCCATGATCTTTTACTCAAGATCGTTGGACCTACAAGAGAGTACCGGTGCTCTGATACCACTTGTTGCCCAGATATGGTGCCCAAAGGGGGGGTGAATTGGGTATTTATAAATTAAAGCAATATATGTGCTATCAAGTTCAAAAGTGAAGAGTTATAGTGCTCAAGTAATTGTGCAATGGAAGCAATGAAAGATAACAACAATTAAAGAGCAAAAGAAGATAGAGAGTAAAGCAATGCAAACACACAAAATGTATAGTGGTTCGGTGCACCTAGCACCTACATCCACTCCCCAAGCTCCACTTGGGAAAATCCACTATAATCTTGTCTAGATTACAGCCAACTTGTTTTACAAGGCTCACAAGTCAAAACCTAAGTTGGTTTTGTTACCTGGGCTCACCAACAAACCTTACACACTTGTTTGGCTTCGGGCTTACAAGCAACCCTAGTTGTTTTATCAATTGGCTCACCAACAAACCTCACTCACTTGTTTTAGCTTCGGGCTTACAAGCAACCCTAGTTGGTTTTATCAATTGGCTCACCAACAAACCTCACACTAGTTTCAAATTCCCTTGAAACTAGGCTAGCACAAATAGAGTATGAATACAATGAATAAAACAAGACAAACTCCTTTTTGAGCAAAAAAATAATTCGATGTAGCTCTTGTTGGAGACTCTTCAAGTCTTCCTCTTGGAATCTTGGACCTCACTAAATGCCAAACACTTGAAAGCTGGATTCCTCAAAAATGGAAAGCTTTTGGCTAAGGAATCTCTTGGATTTTCACTCTTTTTGGCTTAGGATTGATTGGAAGCTTTGTACTTTTGCTCTTCCTTTTCTCTTTTTCTCCTTGACCTTTTGAAGTTAGGTGGACGTTAAATACCTCATTCAAGCTGAAATAACTTCACAAGATCGTTAGAATCAAAAATATGGCCGTTTATGGCTGTTAGAAATCAAATCAGAAGTTCAGAAAAACTAGCCGTTATGCCATGAGTCGACCTCATGAGTCGACCTCTGGATTAAGTGTCGACCTCCAGTTTATCTTAAGCAAAAATCCAGAAAACCATAGTTCTGCCCAGTTTGAATTCTCAGGCGATGAGTCGACCTCTGGTGTCGACCTCTGGATAGGTATCGACCTCTGGTAGTCGACCTTTGGAGCGTGCCACTGAAATTTTGCCGTGCCGGCGTTGCTAAACTTTTCTTTTTTTCAGGAGTCGACCTCTGGTGGTCGACCTTTGGCAAGGTGTCGACCTCTGGTGGTCGACCTCTGATCTGAAATTTTCTGAAACTCTGGAGAGGTGCGTGCCATGCTTGAGTTTCTCTAAGCCTTTGTTTCTTTTGTTAATTACTTCTTAATAAGAAGGTCCAATATGAGAAATTTGATCTTGTTCAAGATAGGAAAGCTCTTTCTAAAATCAAGCAAGCTTGGTTTCATCATTGTACTCTTGATACTCTTTTTGAATAACCTATGGCCTGAAACTTTATCTTGAAATGAAACATTAGTCCAAACATATACTCAACCTTTTGTTAATCATCAAAACTAAGGAGCCAAAGCCAGCAGAAGGGTTTTTGATTGCACTTCCTAAATCCTCCACAGTACTTCATCTCCTTGAGTGTCCCAGCGAAGAAGAAGAAGAAGAGTCCATAAGCCATTTCATTCAGGCAAAGCTCTTCAAAGGAAGAAGGTCAAGGAAGACTCCATTATGGATTACCTGTAGAGGACGGACATGTATGCTATTTCCAGAGTGATTGTCTTCCTTGGTAAGCTTTTCTTCAACCCAGCGAGTGTTGCATCAGATTAAAGGTAAGGTTATTGGTGAGTTTGCTAAAGAAGTGTGCTTTAACATGTGCATCGAACATAGAGTGGTTCTATGTGATGCACGACTTTGTGTGGTTATGTTTTCTTTTATTTGCATGTTAATATTCATACATGATCCTTGTTGCAGACCTATATTAGAAATGTTCTAATATATATGTTGATTAATATGAATAATCTAGTCTTCCGCTATGATGCAAAGTCAAAAATTTTAAAGTTGCATGACTATTACCTACATAATGTTTCCTTACAGTGGTTTAGAGCTAGGTTCATTTGTATGATTAATTTACATGTACATATGAAATCTTAGTTTCCTTTCACATAGAATATACTTGGATTAAGGTGAATTCGCCATGGCCATCCAATCATAGGAGAGAAGTAGGGTTAAAGACCCTCTCTTCGCATTCAATTGGGTCTCCAATGGCATGTTGGGGTGCCATTTGCATCACGATCTTATAAAGAAGAAAAGTGAAAGGTTTAGTAGATTAAAAGAGTTTTAATCATGTATGTTAGATCTTTAATTTGTTTAGATATGATCTAATACAATGATATGATCTAAATCTACTGAAAAGTCTAGTGAAAATCTTTGAATTTTTGTAGAATTATTTCACATATTTGAATTTATTTCAAATAATAATGATTAATTGAAAATGTTTCAATTCGAATTGATAATCTTAATTATGAATTAAGTTGTCTAATAACCTTTTAAGATTTTGGAATGTGATTAAAAATCTTAAGACATGATCATAACCTTGTGTTAATTTGGTTAGCTATGATTAAGTCCTTAATTAGGTTAGACCTAAGTTTAGATGAAATGGATTAACTAGAGAATAAGTCTAATCAAATTTTGTATTAGGTCTCTTCTCTATAGATCACTCTAATTAGTTAGTTTGATCGGTCCATACATCTAAATGGACTTGATTTTTTGGTTCGTGGTGAGCCCGAGTCTTTAGGTTAGTCCAATTGAGTATGGTAAACCAATTGGTGTTTAAAGTAAGTCTGTCATCTTGATCAAGGTTCTTTGGGGCTAACTCATACCTGGACAACTCAAGGTTAGTGTCAAAGGTAAGAGGCTTACATGGCACAACCCATCCTTTGATCTACTTACCTGGCCAATGTGGTGAACCAGAATTGATTGGATAACTTGTTGATTTGAGTTAACTCATGTCAACTAAGGTAATCACTCATGACTGGTTATTGGGTGCCCAAGGACAAATTGATCATGAACCCCTCTATGAGATAGTGGGAGGTTTCTTGATTAGGTCTATGTCTTCTCTTAGTATGTCGCAATGAATTAAATCCTCTAAATTATTATGTCCTTTAAAAGACAAAGTTATAGGATAACCTAGTCTTAGCCTTCCATTGAGTAGATGGTAATGAGTCCATTAGTAGCGTGATCATCGATAGATCCAAAGATCGGGCGGTCATCAGGTTGGTGGAATTGTCATTATAATATGATGGCTCAGTGAAACTATCTTAACAAGTGGTCAAGTTAGCCGGCCAAAGTCGGGCTTGATCATTCGTTAGTTGGAAGCATTGAAGTTGGTCATGTTAATGGTTGGACCTAACTAGGACCTTCAATAGGAGGCCCAAAGGCCGATTGATTAGCAACCTGGGGAAAAAAATTATTTACTAGAAATTGCTTTGAGAAGTAATTGGTTCTGAACCTACCTTTAAATGCACATGGGTTGGCTAGCCAAAGTCGAGCTCAGCTGTAATCTATTGGATTCTAGTACCCGCTAAGGAGTAAGTGTTATTCTTTGAATTGGAGTGTAGAGGCTACTGATGCGTGTCGCAATGCACTGATTTAGAACCTTAATTCCACTACTCTAAAGGGTAGAATAGCGGGAGTAAGGGTCGATCCCACAGAGACTTTGGGGTTATTTTGAAAAAGGATTTTCTTTTGATTTAAAATAAACTAGAACTAATGCAAGAAATAGATGCAAATAATAAATTTGTAAAAATAATTCAGATATGACCTATCTCAAGAGTACGGCCCGTACCCGTGGATCACGGCTCGTCCCTTAGGTATAGGTCAGTCAAAGTTAATTCACTTCGACTTATCTTAAACGCTAATCCAACATGACTCCAGCATTACTTCAAAATAAAAATGAACAATCATGGATTAATATGAAGCAAATAAATATTTATTGCATAAAAATTGGGGTACAGAGAAAATAAAAGAAAAGTAAGGGAACAAGGGTCCCTTTCTCCCTTTTTATCCGACTCTGAATCTCTGTGACAGCAACAGGAACTGGAACTATGGACAACAAGTGAACCTCCCCAAAAATCCTCCTCGCAGAAGAGAATCAACGAGGTATTTATAGATGAAAAATATCATGTTGGGTCCGTGTGGGAAGCGCGGTGATTTCCTCATCTCAATCTGATTTTCAAACTCTGCGCTATCTCCTTATCTGAATTTTTTACGATCATCCCCATCTCAAAAATCAAACTCAAAAATTCTATCGCATAATCCCGTGTCCATCCAGCGTCGTCCAACATCTCTTCTCGTTCCGATGCTTCCTTGGACATCCCGGTCTGAACAGCAGGGACGGTGACAAGCAGCTCCAGGAGCTTGGGAACGGAGGTGATGGCTAGGTGAATGACAGGGATGGGGTGGACACGGCGGCAACAGGCACGGCAGCAGGCGTTGGGCATCTTGCGGAGACTTGGGCGGACAGCTGGGAACAGCGGATGGTGGCTCCGTGGTGGCTCGCGGTGAAGCCGGAACGGCAGCAGGCAGTGGCAGTGGATGGCGAACGGTGTGGCCGTGGGTGGAGGGCGTGAAGGCGCAGACACGGCTGCAGGTTGGCGGAAGGCGGCGCGGGCTGGGGCGGATGGGCGCGGTAGCAACAGGGGCGGCGGCGGCTGCAAACGACAGCGACAGGGGCGGACACGGCTTCACCGGCGGGAGGTGGGCGTGCGGACGGTGGCTCACGGAAGAGGAGGCAGCAGTAGGTGACGTTGGAGGATGGGAACGCACAGTCACAGGGATTCTGGCCATTTTTCCGGCCGAACGGTGACTCTCCGGCCGGCAGGAAGGTTGGCGGCGGCTTCGGCGATGCCGGGGGAAGCTCTCCGACGAGTTTCGACGTGATCGGAGCACGGTGGTCCACGGCTCTGCCCATGGACCAGCAGCAATGGCTGCCGTGGACCAAGAGGTCATGCGGTGGACCATTGAGCCGGTCCACCGTGAGCCATTAAAAGTTTTATGGTTCGCTCCAAAAATCATGCAACTCTGAAATCCGTGCTAAAATCTTCTAAAATCCATTTCAGGCCCGTTCGAAGTCCGAATTACATTCCATTTGCATCGTTGGACTCCTAAAATCATGTTCTACACGTTTATGGAGTCAATTCCTATAAAGTATCATAAAAAATATCAATTTTAATCAAATAAAGTTGGGTTAATTTTCATTATTCTAATGTCTAACACACCCCCCAACTTAAACTTTGCTCGTCCTCGAGTAAAGGAAATGGATGAGTCTTGTGTACTAAGATAGTCCATGAAATAAAAATTATCTTACTAATCCTAAAATCAAACGATACCTAGTTAGGCTATTAAAAAGGTACTTCATTGGATTACCAATTCCACCAATTTAGTAGTAGAATAAAGTCCATAGAAGGTCTAAGAGATTTTTTTCTTTCCCAACTTTCTATCTCACTATCTAAATCTTCCAACTTACTTTGGTTTTGGTCCAATATTTATTTAGTCCCCACTTTTTCTTTTCTTTTTTTTGTTTTTTTTTTAATGTAAAGTCAGTGCAATGTCTTGACACCTTGCTTTCTAATTAACCCTTGTAGCGAGCTTTAAGTCAATGACTCCCAAACCAGTTGGCTTTAGGGCATTAGGTGTAAAACACCCCTCAGACTTACTGACTCGAGTCAAAAAGGCTAAGTCAAGACTAACTCTACAAAAGATTTCATTACATCCCCACCTTTTGACGTGAACAACAACGCTTACTTAGGCGAAGGGATCCGGTTACTCAGTGAGAGATGCTAAAAATCTTTATTAACCTCAGAAAATTTTTTAACTGGGGACTTTTTATAATGCCGATACCAAAATAAGTAAGATTCATTATTAAGATCAATAGGCCGAAGGGTCTGAAATTCCTCTTCTAAAATTTTCTGGACTACATTCTATCACTTATAGAGTTTTCTTGATAAATCATCCCTTAGTATCTCTAAAATTTTCTAAACCATTAATCACTCATTTAGTGAGCTTGATTATTTTCAATTCGAGACAAATTTTTGTACACAAAAACTGATTAAAATTTTACTCGAGGATTAGATTTAATTAATTAAATTACACCCCCCAACTTAATTTCCATTGTCCCCAATGGAAGAGGATACTAAAAATATAATGGCATGGAAGGATACAACCTGGTAGGGTATGGAATTGGATGTCCCTAAATCACCATGTTCCTGCAATCTTATTACTCCATTTATTCTAAAAACAAAGAACTAGAAGTTAAAATATGAACTTAAAGAAAGAACTAAGGAAAGAGCTGGGCTACCTCCCAGGAGCGCTAAGTTTATAATCTTCAGCCAGACTAAGTTGATCTTCATAGCAACACTAGGTGTTCAAGATCAAGAGTTTCAACAACTTCTCCATCACTGATTCCTTCAATATACGGTTTCAAACGCTGGCCATTCACCTTAAAAACATTCCCTTGCTTAGGATCCTTAAGTTCAACAGCTCCATGGGAAAATACTTGAGTTACTACAAAAGGTCCATCCCATCATGAGCGGAGTTTTCCGGGAAAAAGACATAACCTAGAGTTATAGAGCCACACTTTTTGATTAGGCTCAAATGATTTTTATTAATGAATTTGTCATGATTAGCCTTTGTTCGAGCCTTGTAAATTTTCGAACTCTCATAAGCCTCATTTCGTAACTCTTCCAACTCACTTAACTGAAGTTTTCTATGGGAACCTGCATTCTTCATGTCAAAATTAAATTGCTTGATAGCCCAAAATGCACGGTGTTCCAATTCAACAGGTAGGTGACAAGCCTTTCCAAACACTAACCGGTACGGAGACATTCCTAGAGGGGTCTTGAAAGCAGTTCGGTAAGCCCATAAAGCGTCATCCAAACGTTCTGACCAATCTTTCCTATCGGGTCTTACCATTTTCTTAAGAATGTGCTTGATCTCTCTATTCGAAACTTCAACCTGACCACTAGTCTGGATGATATGGTGTGGCTACTTTATGAGTAATTCCATACATTTTCATCAGTCCGTCAAAGTGTCTATTTGTAAAATGCGCACCCCCATCACTAATAATGGCCCTTGGGCACCCAAACCGACTAAAGATGTTATGTTGAATGAACTTGATTACAACTTTGTGATCATTAGTTCGAGTTGCCACAGCTTTAATCCATTTCGAAACATAATCTACTGCTACCAAAATGTACTCAATCCAAAGGAAAGAGGAAATGGTCCCATAAAGTCAATACCCCATACATCAAAAATTTCAACAACTAAAATGGGGTTTAGGGGCATCATATCTTTTCGTGAAATATTTCTCCTTTGTTGACAGTTGAGACAATTACGGCCAAATTCATATGCATCTTTAAAGAGAGTTGGCCAATAAAATCCACTTTGCAGCACCTTTGTTGCAGTTTTTCTCCCACTAAAGTGTCCCCCACATGCAAGAGAATGATAAAAATTGAGTATACTCTTGAATTCACTCTCAGGGACACATCGCCTGATCACTTGATCTGAACAGTATTTAAACAATTCAGGTTCCCCAAAAGTAATATTTGATTTGCGAAAAGAACCTATCTTTTTCTTGTTGTGACCAGTATGGAGGAACTTGCCCTGTTACCAGATAATTCACAATATGGGAAAACCAGGGGAGATTGCTGGTAGAAAAAATTGAGAATAGCTGCTCATCAGGAAACCTATCTCCAATAATTATATTGTTGTATTCTACTAAGATCCTAGAAATGTGATCTGCTACCATATTTTCGGAACCTTTCTTATCCAAAATTTCTAAGTCAAATTCCTGTAACAAAAGGATCCATCGAATCAGTCTAGGCTTTGTATCCTTTTTGGATAGCAGATGTCTTAATGCAGCATGATCAGAGTAAACTAGGACCTTAGACCCTAATAAATATGATCAAAATTTTTCTAGGACGAATACAACTGCTAGTAACTCTTTTTCAGTAGTGGTATAGTTCATTTGTGCATCTGAAAGAGTTTTATTAGCATAGTAAATTACATGGGGTTCCCTATTGAGCTTCTATCCTAAAACAGCTCTTACAGCATAATCAGAAGCATCACACATGATTTCAAATGGTAGAGTCCAATCTGGAGGCTTAATGATAGGTGCAGTGGTCAAAGCAGTTCGAAGAATGTTAAAAGCAGCCAAACATTCTTTACTAAAATCAAAGGACTTGTCTTTGGCAAGTAAATCACACAATGGTCGAGAGATTTTGCTGAAATCCTTGATGAATCGTCTATAAAAACAAGCATGGCCAAGGAAGGATCGTACTTGCCTAATCGAGGTCGGAGGAGGCAATTTCAAGATTAATTCAACCTTAGCTTTGTCAACCTCAATCCCTCGCTTAGAAACAATGTGTCCGAGTACAATTCCCTCACGAACCATAAAATGTCTCTTTTCCCAACTTAAAACTAAGTTGGTTCTATACAGCGTTTCAATACCTTAGCCAAATTATGGAGACAGTCCTCGAATGAAGATCCAAGGACAGAAAAATCATCCATAAACACTTCAAGGAAATGACCAACCATATCGGAGAATAAGGCGTTAATACATCGTTGAAAGGTGGCTGGTGCATTACAGAGACCAAAAGGCATGCGCCTGAATGCAAACATTCCAAAAGGGCAAGTAAAGGTGGTCTTTTCTTGGTCTGCATGAAACACTGGAACCTGGTTGTATCCTGAATATCCATCCAGAAAACAAAAGAAACTTACCCTGCTAGTCGCTCTAGAATTTGATCAATAAAAGGCATAGGGAATCTTTCCTAGTAACAGCATTCAATTTCCGGTAATCTATATACACTCTCCAACTAGTGGTTGCTCAGGTAGAAATTGACTCACCCTTTTCATTTGAATGACAGTAATTCCTGACTTTTTAGGTACTACCTGAGTTGGACTAACCCATTGGCTATCCGAAATTGGGTAAATAATGCCGGCATCCAACCATTTAACCACTTCTTTTTTAAAAATTTCCCGCATGTTTGGATTTAGCCTCCATTGCATGTCCCTATATGGTTTAGCTTCTGCTTCACAGTGAATATGGTGCATGCAAACAGAAGGGTCAATTCCCTTAAGATCAGCTATTGTCCATCCAATTGCCTCTTTATGTTCCCTGAGTACATCCATCAATTTTGTTCCTGATCATAGGTCAAAGTAGATGCAATGATTACCGGAAGGGTATCATTGGATCCAAGAAAAGAATACTTCAACTTGTCAGGAAGAGGCTTCAATTCCAGATTGGGTGGTGCTTCTAAGGATGGCACTAAAGGGCTTGATTGAGTCGGTAATGATTCATGTTTCACAGTCCAAGGAGAAATGGTGCTAAACTTGGGTGGCTATAACAAAGCATTCACTTCATTTGTATATTCATCAACATCAAAATCGTCAGTTCCAAAATGTGTCAAACATGCTTGCAAGGGATCCGAATCAAGCAACACAGGAAGATTCCTATTTACTACTTCTTCTATCATGTTTACTTCATTATGATCATAAGAGGGTGGTCCTTGGCATGCATTAAAAACATTCAACCGCATTTTCTTATTCCCAAAAGAAACATCCATAACCCCTATTCTGCAATTTATGCAAGCATTAGCGGTAGCTAGGAAAGGTCTTCCAAGAATGATGGGTATCTGCCTAGGGTTACCGCTAGATTCCATGTCCAAAACAAGAAAATCAACCGGGAAGTAGAACTCATCTACTTTTACCAACACATCCTCGAGCATTCCACAGGGTGCCTTGACAGATCGATCAGCTAACTGTAAAGTCACCGTCGTGGGTTTTAATTCTCCAAATTTAAATAGATCATACACTGAGCCTGGGAGAAGGTTTACACTCGCACCTAAATCTAACAAGGCTTTCTTGATTGTAAGGTCCCCTATGATACAAGAGATAATTGGGGTACCTAGGTCTTTGAGTTTGGGTGGAGCTATCTGCTGAAAAACTGAGCTGGCTTGCTCAGTTAAGAGGATTTTCTTAGGGATATGTGCCTTAGATTTCCGTTTTTGAGTGCACAAATCCTTAAGAAATTTGGCATAAGCCGGTACTTGCTTGATGGCATCGAGGAGAGGTAAATTGATTTGGACTTGCTTGAATAATTCAAGCATCTCATTCATTTTCAAATTTTTCTTATCCAATGGTAAAGGTGACTCCAAAGCACTAGGGAATGGAGCCTTAGGTACAGGTGCTTGACCAATGGATTCCTTCTCTTCTTCGTTCTTTTTCTCTGGCTTAGCCACCTCTACTTCTTGGGTCAGGTCAGGTTGGTCCAATGTTTTTCCACTTCTTAAGGTTATAACAGATTTAGCGTGTTCAGAAAAATTTTCAGGTCCAGTGGAACTCTCAGCCATATATTGACCTTTGGGATTGATAATGGGCTGGCTAGTCAACTTACCTTCTTCTCTACGATTGAAAGCTGTAGCTAGCTGACCTATCTAAGTCTTTAGCTTGGCAATGGATTGGGTATGGGAGTGAAGGATTTGGGTATTCATGTTCAGCCCCTCCTTCAAAGTTTGAAGGAGCTTCTCTTGAAAGGAAGGATCAAGATCGCTTGGCGGAGGTAGTGGAGGCTGTGGGGCATTTTGATACTGTGGAAATGGCATGCTTTGAAATTTGGTCTCCTGATAGTTGGGCCTAACGGATGAATTGATTCCGGGTTGGGGTTTCCAAGAAAAATTCGGGTGATTGCACCAGCCGGGATTGTATGTGTTCGAATAAGGGTCGTTTCCTGGTCGTGGAGCCATTCGGGTTTGAGCTTGATGAGCTTGCTCCTGAAGAAGCTCAGGAAATTGGTAAGCTGATGGACAATCACCTAAGGTGTGGGTGGAACTCGAGAAGATAATACAGACTTCATGAGTAGGATGAGATGAGGAGGAGTTATTTCCAGCTTGCAAAAGTTGGTCGAGCTTCTGAGATAGCTCATCAACCTTGCTGTAGATGTCTACAGCACGACCAACTTCATACGTACCTCCTCTTGGGTTCTACAGATCCTGTGGGAGGATCTCTACGGGCAGTTGACATATGATGTAGAGAATTTTCACTTAAAGTTTCAAACAACTGCCATGCCTCTATTCATTTTTAAGCATGAACGTTCCTCCACATGAGGCATCCACCATTTGCCAATGCCCTTCTGACAAACCGTCATAAAAGCACTGGACTAATTGCCATTTGGGTATGGTATGGTGAGGACATTTTCTAATCAGCTCTTTCAATCTCTCCCAGGTTTCATGAAACATTTCTCCATCTAATTGGGAAAAACTAGTAATGGCTTTTCTAATTTGATTCGTCTTTCCTATGGGAAAATATTTCTTAAGGAACTCCCTCTGAAGTTGATCCCAAGTTGAAATTGTCACAGTGTCTAGGGAATTCAACCAATATTTGGCTTTATCTTTCAGGGAAAAAGGAAATAACCTAAGCCTTAAAGCATCGTCGGGAGAAATTTTGTATCTTAACAGTGGAACAGATTTCTAGAAATTCATCTAAATGTTTATATGGATCTTCAGTTGCAAGTCCGTAAAAAGAGGGTAACATCTGAATCACACTGGACTTGATTTCATACTGGATGGCATCTACAGGGGGTACTTGGATACAAGGTGAATAAGTGTATTTTGAAGGAGTGAAGTACTCCTTCAACGGAGGGTCAATTCCTTGATTAGGATCCATAGTACTTGGGCTGGTTGCTCTACTGGAGCCTTCGATTTTCGGATCTAGGGATATATGTTTAGGTTCTCGAAGTCGACACCTAGAATACACTAACATACACCCTCCCTCCTAAAGGAAACAGGAATCAAAGATTTTTTTTTAATTAATATTTTTTTTAATTGAAAAGTGGAAGAATGAGAAGAGGTCTAAAGGAGAAGTTCCTAAGAGAGTCCTAAGCTAGAGAGAAGAAAGTGAATTTAATTAATTTTTTTTTTTTTTTTCAATCAAATAAGTGAAACAAATCAAAATCACTACCCTAGGGTTAACCTAGATCTAGACAGCTCCTAACTGATCCAAGGTTACCTTCGAGCATTCCAAGCCCAAGATCAATTAACTGACTTGGCCAGGTAAGTGTAAGGTTGGTGAAGGTTCCCTTATCGCTTGCCTTAGACACCAATAAAAATTGGCTAGGTAAGCAGAACCAACTCACCTCCCTTCGGGCTCTAGTCTCTGAACCACTTTCCTTAGACACCAAGGAATTAAATGATCTGAACCCGGTCCAACTCTAGGGTTTCCTTGTCCTATTGAGCTCGAAATCCTTAGGGTTGATGTCTAATTAATTTTAAAATTAAAGGCTTGGGTCAATGCAGATGCTGGATTGATGATTTGGGTTTAGGAAGGGTATTGATCTCCCCACCTTATCTGATTAATGGGTTGTGCCCTTAAGTATATTATGAAATTATGAAATGCAACAACTAAGGTGTCCAAAAAGTTATAAACAAACAAAATTAAATTTATTTTTTTTTAATTTTGATGATTAAGTATCTGATCCTAATAAATTATGAAATGTCTGGGTAATATATTTTTTTGATTTTGCAAAAAAAATAAATTTACCTAAGTGAATCTAAAAAAAATTTTTATTCAACCTTTTTGGACCCTAGGACAACCATTCAACATAACCTCCAAGTTATGCCAGGGCAACCTTATGTCAGGGCACTCAAGATTAAAAATTGAATTTTTTTTAAATTTGAATGTAAAATTTTGAAAATTGAATTTTTTATGGATTTTTGGATTGTTGAAATTTTTTTTTTTTTCAGAATAATGCCGAAAGTCCCCGGCAACGGCGCCAAAAATCTGATGCGTGTCACAAATGCACCGATTTAGAACCTTAATTCCACTACTCTAAAGGGTAGAATAGCGGGAGTAAGGGTCAATCCCACAGAGACTTTGGGGTTATTTTGAAAAATGATTTTCTTTTGATTTAAAATAAACTAGAACTAATGCAAGAAATAGATGCAAAATAAATTTGTGAAAATAATTCAGATATGACCTATCTCAAGAGTACGGCCCTTACCCGTGGATCACGGCCCATCCCTTAGGTATAGGTCAGTCAAAATTAATTCACTTCAACTTACCTTAAACGCTAATCCAACATGACTCCAGCATTACTTCAAAATAAAAATGAACAATCATGGATTAATATGAAGCAAATAAATATTTATTGCATAAAAAGTTGGGGTACAGAGAAAATAAAAGAAAAGTAAGGGAACAAGGATCCCTTTCTCCCTTTTTATCCGACTCTGACTCTCTATGACAGTAACAAGAACTGGAACTACGGACAGCAAGTCGAACATCCCCAAAAATTTCTCCTCGCAGAAGAGAATCACTGAGGTATTTATAGATGAAAAATACCATGTCGGGTCCGTGTGGGAAGCGCGGTGATTTTCTCATCTCAATCTGATTTTCAAACTCTGCGCTATCTCCTTATTTAAATTTTTTACGATCATCCCCATCTCAAAAATCAAACTCAAAAATTTTATCGCATAATCCCGCGTCCATCCAGCGTCTTCCGACATCTCTTGTCGTTTCGATGCTTCCTTGGACATCCCGGTCTGAATAGCAGGGATGGTGACAAGCAGCTCCAGGAGCTTGGGAACGGAGGTGATGGTTGGGCGAACGACGGGGATGGGGCGGACATGGCGGCAGCGGGCACGGCAGCAGGCGCTGGGCATTTTGCGGCGACTTGGGTGGACAGCTGGGAACAGTGGACGGTGGCTCCATGGTGGCTCGCGGCAAAGTCGAAATGGTAGCAGGCGGTGGCAGTGGACGGCGACGACGGTGCAGAAGATGACTTCGAGTGTTGGGCGCGGCGCGTGGGCGTGGCGCGCGGGAGAGGAGGCAGCAGCGGACGGCGTGGCCGTGGTTCCAGCTGGGTGACACGGCTGCGGACGGTGGAAGGGGCGATGGTGGCTATGGCTGGGCGAATGACAGAGATGGGGCGGACATGGCTGTAGGTTGGTGAAAGGCGGCTGCGGGCTGGGGTGGATGGCGGCGGGTAGGTAGTAGGGGCGGTGGCGACTATAAACGGCAGCGACAGGGGCGGACACGGCTTCACCAGCGGGAGGTGGCGTGCGGACGGTGGCCACTGAGGGAGAGAGGAGGGCAGCAGCAGGCGACGTCGGAGGATGGGAACGCACAGTCGCAGGGATTCCGACCATTTGTCCGGCCGAACGGCGACTCTCCGGCCGTCAGGAAGGTTGGCGACGACTTAGGCGGTGCTGGGGGAAGCTCTCCGGTGAGTTTCGGCGCGATCGGAGCATGGTGGTCCACGGCTCTGCCGTGGACCGCCAGCAATGGCTGCCTTGGACCAAGAGGTCGTACGGTGGACCATTGAGCCGGTCCACCGTGAGCCATTAAAAGTTTTAAGGTTTTCTCCAAAAATCGTGCAACTCTGAAATCCATGCTAAAATCATCTAAAATCCATTTCAGGCCCGTTCGAAGTCCGAATTACATTCCGTTTGCATCGTGGGACTCCTAAAATCAAGATCTACACGTTTATGGAGTCAATTCCTGCAAAGTATCATAAAATGTATTAATTAATCAAGTAAATTTGGGTTAAATTTCTTTATTTAATGTCTAACAGCTACTAGTCTATACAAATAGTGGGAGAAACCATTAGACTAAAGTCCATGATAGGAACCCGAGAGTCTAGTATATTTTATTTTGAGTCCAGTTAAGTCCATTTAGTTGAGTCCAGTTATTTTTAGTCCAATCAAGTGAGTTAGAGCGAGTCCTGAAATTTTCATTCATGTCAAGATCAAGAGGAGAGTAAGAAGACCGGAGATTCACCAGGCCCTCCCTAATTCGAACTGGATTCCATGCACCTGGGCCTTACATGCCTCCAAGCCCACAAGAAAGAGATCCAGTCCAAGACAAAGGCCCACCGTTGACCAGGTCCACTAGGGTTTCTTGGCCCACAAGTTAGGGTTTCTTGGCCCTCAAGTCATGTATCATGGGGTGAATCTATAAATACCCCACCCCCTCTTGTATTTTGGAAGGCCATGGATTATGAAATAAATTTGAGTTTTTTTCTCTTACAGTGTGAGAGCTGTGTGCGAGCTGTGTACATGCTGTATGCTCAGAGTATCTGTGTGATCCCTAATTTTTTATGTGATTGAAGATATCTGTGTGATCCCTAGGGCATCTGTGTGAGCCCCTTTGCTATTGCTTATCGTTCTAGGAAAATCTGTGTGAACCCAGTTATCATTCTAAACCCTTCGCCCTCTTCTTTCTTCTTTTAGGCAAACCCTAATCCCCTGGTGACTTCACAGCTCGCCAGCAATCCAACCCCGATCTCTGTCCCGCATCAACTTAGTATCAGAGCCAAAGGATTAGGGTAGATTAGAGTATGCCTCGTCCTCCATGACACCATCCAGTTCATCCAAAGCTTCTGCCTGTCTCCCCTCTTTCAATACCCGATCACGTTCCCACCACCACCAACCACCCTTCTCAGCTGTTCGACAACAAGCTCTCCACTGAACCACCAGAAACCCACTGCCCTGCTCTGCAGCCGCCCCACCACCTCAATCATTGTCGGCACCACCGCAAGATGTAGAAGACAAAGAAGATAAGGAGGAGAAGCCTTAGGCCATGGCAGCCTCCCCTCGTCCCCCTCCCGACGTCATCAATGTGTTCCCTTTCCTCAGCATCCACCCCCTTGAGGGTGACATGGCCACCAATGGATCCAACTCCGTCACCCTCCTCGACATCCTAAAGGCCTCGATCCACCCCGGCATCATCTGCTTCGATGATGCAAACCTCTTCAAAGGAATCGCCGCCCTCATCATCATTGCACGAGTGTCGACGACGTAGACGGACCCCACCACCATCCTCCCCCCTTGCTTCGGCTCAAGTTGACCATGCTGCCCTTCTTCCAGCCAGATCCACGAAGCCCCTCCCACTATCGATGACACCATCTGAGCCATCTGTCCAACCCCCATCATTTGTGAAGCCTAGTTCTGATCGGCTTCTCCACCGGATCACCTCCCCTCCATCGATCGCTGCTCCCAGTCGTGCCAGCATCTCCTCATCTGTACCAGCCATTGTCTCTCCGTTTGCCATCACCGACATGCTGCCCAAACCCGAGCGCACCACCTCCTAGGCTCCACCTCCTTCCACCCGTCCGGACCCCCATGCCGCCATCTTCCTTCCCTCACCATCAGCGGTGAAGGCATGGCAAATTTCACTGCCGGAGGACCTCACCTGTTCCAGTCTTCGGTCCATGAGAAGAAGGAAGAAGCCAATGCTTGAACATGAAAGTTGCACACTCCTCAAAGCACATAGATATCAAAGCAGTCCAAAGATAGTGAAGCATGGATCCCAGAGTTGCATGGATTTCAAAGCCACACAAATCTCAGAGCATAGTTGATAAAAAATCTAGGGTTTATTAAAAAAACAAAAAAAAAAGAAAGAGGTAGAACCTAGCCTCTTTGCTTTGATGTGATTGGTTTCAGTTCCACTAAATCCCCACTGACCCAAACTCGGCAGAGTCGAGTTCTCCCCACTCCAGAAGAATGATGGGAACCCAAGAGTCTAGTATATTTTATTTTAAGTTCAGTTGAGTTCATTTAGTTGAGTCTAATTATTTTCAGTCCAATCAAGTGAGTTAGAGCGAGTCTTGTAATTTTCATTCATGTCTTGATCCAAGAGGAGAGTAAGCAAACCCAGAGATTCATCAAGCCCTCCGTAATCAGAGCTAGATTCCATGCACCTGGGCCCTTACATGCCTCCAAAACCACAAGAGAGAGCTCTAGTCCAAGACAAAGGCCCACTATTGACAAGGTATACCAGGGTTTCTTGGCCCATAAGTTAGGGTTTCTTAGTCCTGAAGTCATGTACCCTGGGGTGAATCTATAAATACCCCACCCTCTGTATCTTGAAAGGCCATGGATTAATGAAATAAATTTGAGTTTTCTTCTCTTGCTGTGTGCGAGATGTGTGCGTGCTGTGTGCGAGCTATGTGCAGCTGTGTGCTCTGGGTATCTGTGTGACCCTTGATTTTCTGTGTGATTGAGGGTATCTGAGTGATCCCTAGGGCATCTGTGTGAGCCCCTTTGCTATGTGCTTGTCCTTCTAAGAGAATCTGTGTGAAACCAGTTATCTTTCTAAACCCTTCACCCTCTTCTTTCTTCTTCAAGGCAAACCCTAATCCCT
Source organism: Areca catechu (assembly GCA_021397845.1). Lineage (NCBI taxonomy): Eukaryota > Viridiplantae > Streptophyta > Magnoliopsida > Arecales > Arecaceae > Areca > Areca catechu. Next base: position 126,335,574 of record CM038052.1, on the reverse strand, counting down.
AGTGACTTCTCAGCTCACCAGCGATCCAACCTTGATCTATGTCCGCATCAGTCCATGTCTTTAGGATGTTAATAATTCATATATGCTAATAATTTTTTGGAGGTTTTCTTTTCAAATTTTATCTACAAGTTTGTTACTCTACTTACTGCTTGACAATGACAAACTTATGGGTCCCAACTTCGATAAATAGTATCGAAGACTCAAAATAGTTCTAGAGCATGAAAGAATCCTATATGTGATAGCAGATCCTGCACCTGAGGAACCTGCTACCAATGCCTGCATATAGTCAAGGATGCTTATCAAAAGTGGCTCTCTGACTACACTATGGTGCGATGTATTATGTTGGTGGCAATAAATGACAAGTTTAGTCATAGGTTTAAGGAAGCCCGGCAAGAGGAGATCCTTCAAAAGTTGAAGGAGTCTTTTGGCACATTTGATGATGTTGAGCAGTACAAGATTTTCTCTACCATTATCAGCACTCGGATGTGTGATAAAGCATCAGTCACTGATTATGTACTATACATGATCGAGTTGATTGAGCATTTAGGCAAGCTCGGATTTCTCTTGCATGAGTAGCTAGCGAAAGATGCGATGTTGAAATTCCTGCCTCCCTCGCACTAGGACTTTTCGATCACACAGATTGAATAGGCTGTGAGTAAATACCATAGTTTGTTGGATTTACTACAGACTACGAGAAAGATTATCAACTCAATAAAGGGTTAGTGAACATAGTGGGGAGGCAATGTGATAGGGAATCATCCCTTTGGAAAGGGGGAGAAAAAAGAAAAGAATAAATCCAAGAAGGTGCAAAGTGCTGGGCCTAGTCAGATGAGGAAAGAAGGCTGATCGGAAGTAAGGCAGAGTGCTTCTATTGCAAGTAGGGTCATTGGAGGAGGAACTGTCCTACTACCTTGCTACTTTGACCCAATAGGTTGGAAGAAGAGAAAGCAGCAAGGTGTTGCTGCACAAGGGTAATTATATGATAACATCTTATAATTTCTCTATAGGTGATACTACTAATTGGGTATGGATACCAGAAGTTTTGTTTATATTTACAATTCTTTGCAGGGGCTTCAAGTTAATAGGAGATTCGAGGATGGTGAGAAATTCTTGAATTTGGAAAATGGAAGCTAATTCCAGTCCTAGCATTGGGAGTTATCAAGCTAGTTTTTGAGTCTTGTAATGTCATTTTGAATGATTATCATCACTATCAATTTTTTATTATGAATGTCATTTCTGTAGGCCAGTTAGCTAATGAAAATTATGAATTTTCAAAAAAGAATGTTTTTTTTCTATCATTGTGAATGGTCTGAAACTTATGAATGGACATTTAAGAAATGTCATATACTTACTATCACGACCTGTTACAGTAATGACTACTTCTTGCAAACACCCTAGGATAGATAATGTTAGCGATACTTATCTCTAGTACTGTAGACTAGGTCTTATTAACAAAAATAGAATCAACAAGTTAGTTGGAGAAGGTCTCCTGAATATCAGTGATTGTAAATCACTGCCAACTTGTAAATCTTGTCATCTTGGTAAAATGACCAAGTCACCTTTTTCTAGAAAAGGTGAAAGAACCAATTATATTCTTAGTCTAGTACATACTGATATATGTGGACCAATGAATATCAGTGCCAGGGATGTGTATAACTATTTCATTACATTTACAGATGACTTATCCAGGTATGGTTATGTATTCTTAATGAGACATAAATCTGAGTCATTTGAAATGTTCAAATGATATCGTAATGAAGTTGAAAAATAAACTGGGTTGTTTATTAAAACCCTTCGATCAGATTGAGATGGTGAGTATCTTTCTGGTGGGTTTCTAACTTATCTTGAGGAGAATTGAATCCTTTCTCAATGGACTCCTCCAAGGACACCTCAATTAAATGGAGTGTCTAAAAGGAGAAATCAGACTCTATTATATATGGTCTGATCCATGATGGACTTAGCCACTCTACCTATATCCTTTTGGGGATATGATCTTGAGTTAGCATGTTATCTTCAAAATAGGGTTCCTAGTAAATCCATTGACAAAACTCCATATAGGATATGGACTAGGCATAATCCAACACTTTCACATCTTTGAGTTTGGGGGTGTCTAGCTTATGTCAAACATTTGCAGATAGATAAACATGGATCTAGGTCTGACAGGTGCCTCTTTATTGGGTATCCAAAAGAGTCTAAAGAATATTTCTTCTATCTGTTTGAGCAACATAGAGTGCTCATCAATCTTAGGGCTACCTTTTTGGAAAGGGAGTACCTTTTGAAGGTACTCAAGCTACTGAGGTTAAACTTGGGAAAGTTCAATAGGTAGAGGAAGCAATACATTCTAGGACCGCTATAGAAGTAGATTTGATAAGATCTGAGCCTACTATGCAACCATTAAGGAGATCTGATAGAATACTGTGTCAACCAGATAGATACTATGGTTTTTTGGTTCAGGGCGGTGATCCTGTTGAGCTTGATGAGAACAACGAGGATCCGATCACCTATATGGATGCAATTCAGAGGTCTGACTCTGAGAAATGGCTTGAGGCCATGAAATCCAAAATAGAGTCCATGGAAATCAACAATGTGTGGACATTGGTTGATCCACCTGAAGGGATAAAATCCATTGGGTGCAAATGGATCTTCAAGAGGAAGAGGGGCGCAGACGGGCAAGTTGATACGGGATGCAATCATGTAAGGAATAACATAAGGGAACTACAAATCTAGAAAGTAATGATTTTAGATTTTTATAAGAGTTTTTTTTCCCCTTCCCATTAAGAGCAAGAGTAAACTAAGAAGGATTATGCAAAGACTCAAGTATCTATCTGCAGAATAGGAATCAACTAAGTAATAAAGAAAATAGGATCCTAGGGTTGAGAAACCACAACTGAGGACATGCTTTTCTTCAATAAAATAGAACTGGTGAGAAGGGTTTGGTTTGAATACCTGCTAATGATTGTTTTCTTCTTGAAGATTGGATCACACAGCTCTCGGGAATGGCTTCTAGAAGAAGAAGCTGATTACCCATGGATGCTCTGGATTTTCTTCAGATAGTTCTGAAGGCAAGGAGGACTTCTTCCAAAGATCATAGCACCTAAGAGATCCTGCAAACACCAAGGATTAGGGACTCAAAAAGTAGGAAAAATAGGAATTAGGAAGTTGGAAGTAGAGAGGAGGCATGAGAAGGGGTTGAGGAAGCTTGGTGTGGAGAGGGGCTTGGCGGCTTGGAGAGGTTGTTGCAGCCTGGTGAGGATGAAGATGCCTTGTTGCTTGAGGATGATGGCTAGGGCTAGGGTTTGGATACTTGGAACTGGTGTTGGGCCTCTCACCCTCTCCCTCATGGAGTGTCAATGCTCAAAAGCACAAGAAAATCAGAAGAAGACTCTTTTCATTCATTCAATTCTATCATGATTTTACAAGAGGGAGGAGGGGTATTTATAATTCACCTAGAGCTCTTAGACTCCCTTTCAAAGTTAAACTGTATACATGGAAAAAGAGAGAAAAGACTGGGTGCCACAAAATTTCCTTCTTTATTGGTTATACCTGGAAATAAGAAGAGAAGAAAATCAAGGGTGCCTACATGCCTTCTTCCTTTGCTTAGGGCAGTTTGCATGAAACAAGGAGGGGGTTGCTTGGGTGCCACTTAGCTTTTATTTTTGCTTGGAGTGGTTGCATGCATGAAACAGGGAGGGGGACCACTTCAATGCTTGGGTGCCACTCTTCTTCCTTTTTTGGCTTGGAGTGGTTGCAAGAAACATGGGGCGCCAATTTGATTCCATGTTTGCTTGGGCAACTTGAGTGGGATCTGGAAGAGGTAGCGCATGAAGTCCTCTTCCTCGGTGGGGACTAGTAGTGAAGTTTGCCTTCAGTGGGGTCCAGTGGTTTTTCTCTTGGACTTGACTTGAATGAAGGAAAATTACAGGACTTAAAATGGACCTAATTGTCTAGACTCAGAAGAAAACAAATGGACACAACTTTATCAAATGGACTCAATTGACTTAGCTTTTTTACGGGACTTAATTGACTTAGGACTGATGGACTCAAATGCCTAGGTAATCCATAATAAGCTATGACTTGGGTGTAGCCTCTTTCTGATCTTGGTGCCCGCACCAATTCTCACGGGGTGGGAGGAATCGACCCTATCAAGCAAGGATCAATCCAGCTCTAGTACTACTCTAATAGGTTTGGATTGAGGCACTGTAGATCCTCTCGAGTCATCCATGAATCCTTAGATTATGGTCGACCTTGCCAACAAACCAGATAACGTTGGTAGCCATTGTTCTAGGTAGTAATAGCTTGGTCATCCAGGTTATGCTCAATCATTTCTCCTTTCCTTGGTAAATTTATTGGTGGACACTTAGGTATGGGTTCACTATCGAGAATAGGGTTAGGTTAAAAAGGCTCACTGGGTATCATTACTGGCTCCCTACACTTAACTAGGTCTGAGATATTGAAGGTTGAGCTAATGCCAAATTTGGGTGGTAACTCGAGCACATAGGCATTAGGTCCAACTTTGTTTATCACTTTGAAGGGTCTAGCTCCACGGGCATCTAACTTCTTCACAGTCCCCAAAGTAAACCGCTCAGGCCTAAGTCTAATCATCACATAATCTCCTTCAGCAAATTCTTTGACTCTTTTTTGGGAATTAGCCATGTTTCTATAAGTATCATTGCTCACATTAATCTTATTGCTAATTTTCTTATGCTGATCTCTAACATGCTATGCAAATGATTCACCTGACTTAGAGACTCGTGCATATATGGGCAACGGGATTAGGTTTATGGGTTTCCTAGGCTTATAACCAAGGATAATTTCAAATGGACTCTTACTTGTGGACCTATTAACTTAACTATTGTAGGTGAATTCAGCTCTAGGTAACAAAAGGTCCCAATTTCAAGTGTTTTCACCTACAAGACATCTCAATAAGTTTCCTAGGCTTCGGTTCACTACTTCAGTTTGGCCATCAATTTGAGGGTGGTAGGAGGGAGAAAGCTTGAGCTTGGTTCTTAACATGTGCCAGAGGGTCTTCCAAAAGTAACTTGTGAATCGGACATCCCTATCAGATACAATGGTTTTTGGTTGGCCATGTAACCTAACTACTTCATCCAAGAAAAGTTTGGCCACCAGGAGCATCAAAGATTTGGGAATAGGGTATGAATGAGCCATCTTGGAAAATCTATTGATGACAACATAGATTGAATCATGTCTTCTCTGGGTCTTAGGCAATCCTAACACAAAATCCATCCTAACGTCTTGCCAAGGACAATCAGGCATAGGTAACGGGGTGTAAAGGCCAATATTTTTCTTTTGCTGTTTGGCAACAGCACAAGTTCGACATCTAGCAATAATCTAAGTGACATTCTTTTTATGACTTGCCTAATAGAACTAGTCTTCAACTGCTAGAATAGTATTGTTCCTATCAAAATGACCAGCTAGACATCTTGCATGGTTTCCCAAACTTGAAATTCTCTAAGGGAAGTCCTGGGAATACACAACTTGTTGTCCTTAAAGAGGTAGCCATCCTGATGGGTATACCCACTATGCAAACTAGATGGTCCTTGTCTCACAGATTGGTAGATCTAACTGAACACAAGACAAGTCTCATATTCCTTTTTCAATTTGTCAAATCCTACGACTTCAGTTCTAACAGAATTCAAGAGTAGGGATCGATAGCTAAGGGCATCAGCAACCTTATTTTCAGTACCAGCATGGTGTTTCAGAATAAAGGTGTAAGCTTGATGTACTCTACCTACTTACCATGCATAGGGTTTAGTTTCTTCTAGGAATGAAGGAATCGGAGTGCTTCATGATTAGAGTATAAACAAACTCCTGTGGTAGTAGGTAATGTATCCAATATCTCAAGGCTTGGACTATCATGTAAAATTTCTTATCATAGGTCGAGTACTTAAGCTTAGCCTCATTCAATTTCTCACTAAAAAGGCTATAGGATGATTTTCTTGACGTAGGACTCCTCTTATACCAATTCCAGAAGCATCACAAGCAACCTCAACAACCTTTGGAAAATTAGGTAACCTCAAAATGGGTGCTTAAATAATCATTTCTTTAATGTCTAAGAAGGCTTTATGTGCAGCTTTAGTCCACTCAAAGGTTCCCTTCCTAATGCAATCAGTGATAGGTGCAATAATTAAGCTAAATCCTTGAATAAATAATTTATAAAAGGTAGCAAGGCCATGGAAGCTACACATGTCATATACACTAATAGGTACTGGCCACTTAACTATGGACTTAATCTTTTCCAGATCAGCTGATACTCCTTCGGGGTTCACAACAAATCCTAGGAAGATGACTCATGGGTCAAGAACTCGCATTTCTTCAAATTGGCATAGAGGCTATGTTTCCTAAGTGCTTGATTGACTTGTTGGATATAGCTTCGGTGGCGTTCCTTAGTCCTACTGTAGATCAAAATATCATCAAAATAAACCACAACAAATTTTTCAATGAACACTCTTAAGACTTGGGTCATGATCCTCATGAAGGTACTAAGAGCATTGGTAAATTCAAAAGGCATCATTACCCACTCATAGAGACCATCCTTAGTCTTAAGAGCTATTTTCCACTCATCCCCAGGTATGATCCTAACTTGATGATAGCCACTCTTAAGGTCAATCTTAGAAAAATGGTTGCTCCGACCATCATATCTAGCATGTCATCCAAATGGGTAATGGAGAAACAATACTTTTCTTTTATTTTGTTAATGGCTCGACTATCAACATACATCCTCGAAGTGCCATCATTTTTGAAGTTAAAAGGGTAGGTACTACACATGGACTCAGGATTTCTCAAATAAATCCCTTCTTGAGACATTCTCCAACTTGTTTTTGTAATTCTAAGTGCTTAGTAGGATTCATCCTATAATGTGGGAGGTTTGGCAAAGTGGCTCCTGGGACTACATCTATGGCATGTTGTATATTCCTTAAAGTTGGTAGGTGGTCAGGAAGATCCTCGAGAAACACATCTTGAAATTCCTTCAAAAACTCCACAACTTCCTGAGGGTGCTCCTCCTGGGGGTGGTCATGAACTTTCTTAGTGGTCAAAATCAAAACGGCTGAACCCTCAATGATCTCACGTTCCATTTCTTTAGCATTGATCAGATTTAACCTTGGTTTCTTCTCTTTTAGGTTACTAGATCCCCTTTTTGTATTATCCTTAGGTGGAGTTGGGTTTATCACAAACTTCTTTCCATGGTGGTTAAAGGAACAAGAGTTGGATCGACCATATAGGGTAGCATCGTGGTCATATAGCCAAGGTCGTCCTAAGATAATACTGCTAACTCTCATAAGAAGGATATCACACCACACCTTTTCTTGGTAGGATTGTAGTTGGATCAAGACATGGCATCTAAGGTTGATCGGGATGGAAGTTGAGTCTATCCAAGATACCTTACAGGGATTAGGATGGGGAATAGCAGATAAACCTACGATTTTGATAGCACTGGTTGAGATGGCATTAATACAGCTCCTACTATCTATGGTGATCTTACATACCTTTTCCATTAACCTCACAAATGTCAGTAGGATGTTGGTCCTATGTCAGTTCTCTTGTCCTTTGGTTTGGAATAAGATACATCTAACAACTCGTAATAAATCAGATGACTCAATGACTTCCTCATCTCCTTCATATTCATCCACTAAGTGTCCTCCAGCTTCGTACACTTCCTCTTCAACTTCATGGTGGGCTTAGGATATTCTTCCTCTATATCTCCTATGTGTAGGGATCGGGTTGGGCATTGACTCGTATAGTATTCCAATTTATGACATCAAAATAGGGAGCATTAGGATTAGAATTCCTCTGGACTACAGGTAACTTACCCTTATCTTCCTTATGAGTCACTAGTGTTGCCCAGTTGGCTTACCCAATAGAGGGGTGAATTGGGTATTTAAAAAATTATTGCAAGTATATGCTCCTATTTAAGTTCTTAGTGTGGTATGCACTATGAATTAAGTTAACTACTATGAAAGCAAGTAAGAATAGGAAACTCAATCACAAACACAGTAAATTTTATAGTGGTTTGGAGCAACCTCACTCCTACGTCCACTACCCAAGATACCACATGGGATTTTTACTATATTCACCCTCGAAACACATCCGGATTGTTTTCACTAGCTCACAACCAAAACCCAAACTTGGTTTTATCCCGGGTTCACTAAAAATTCAATAGTAAGTTAGTTTTGAATGGAAGCACTAACAACCCACTACACTTGGTTTTTTAAGGCTCACCAATAACCTATCAAACTCCAAGTTATAGCCCCTTGCTATACTTGGAACAACTTAAAAGATGAGTTAAAAGAATAAAGCAATAATATGACAAACCAAAGTTGTCGGATGGTTTTAGTTGCAGCACTTGAGAAGCCCTCTTGATTGCACTTTGAATGCTCTTCAAGGCTTCTTAACTTCTTCAATGAATGCCTTAAGATTTTATAAGAGTTGGTGAAGTCTTAAGTGCTTGCTTTGAATGCTCTCTAGTGAGTTCTTTTGAATGTTCAGTGAAAACTCTTTAATTTCTCATTAATTTCTCATTAACTTCTCCAAAACTGATTCATATCACTTATAAATACTCCCTTCAATAGATTTCAAGTGGTTATAGCCATTGTAGACCATTGGGATTCGAAATATGACCGTTGGAGACCCTTTTGGATTCAAAATAAGAGTTCTAGAGCTAGCCGTTCTTAACCTGAAATTGTCACTTGAGTCAGCTCAGATAGCTCGAGTCAGCTTGGATCCTCAGGTAGATCAAAACTTTACTCTGGTCGAGTCAGCTCTTCTACTTCGAGTTAGCTTGGATTCTGAGTTAGGTCAAAACTTTACTCTGGTCAAGTGGGCTCTTCTGCTTCGAGTCGGCTCGCCTGGCAGGTTTTTCAAAACTAAGAATTCAGCACTCTGGAAGAGTAGGCTCTTCAATACTCGAGTTGGCTCGGTTGTCAGTCTGAGAAAATCTTCACTCTGGTCAAGTCAGCTCAGATGCTCTCGAGTCGGCTCGAATTCTTAGAACTTCAGAATTGAACTCTGCCCGAGTCGGCTCATCTGGCTTGAGTCAACTTGAGTGTCTGCATGCTAGAAAACTTCTTGCCATGCCAAACTTCGAGTCGGCTCGCCAGTCTTGAGTCGACTCTTGTCACTTAGCTCCTTAAATATTCAAATTTCTTCAGACTTCTTCTAGTGACTTCAAAATAGCTCAAAAACTTTCCAACTCCTTCAAATACTAATCTTAAAAAAATTAAGCTAGAAAACTATATAGAAGTAACCCTTTTTATGAATACATAATGATTTTTCTTTGGGCCCTTCTTTACACAGTATTTCAACAAAAATAACTTGACATTCTACATATTGTAGGGAGGAAGGTTGTTCAATGAAAACATCCTAAAAAAACTTTTAGAACACTTGAAAAAAAGTTAGTAATTAAATGCATGCTCCAATATTTGGTTATCATCAAAATCATTCCAGGGATCAACAATCTCTCCCTTTTTGATGATGATAAAATATTAGGCATTGAAAGCTTTATGTATATAGAAAAAAACTTGTGTATGACTTTCAAATTGAGATATATTCATGTTTATCAACATGTATCATGAATGTATTGACAGTATCAGAGCTGATCAATAGAGTATCAAGGCTTTTGAATTAGATCTAACAAGTATCAGCATTAATATCTATCGAAAGCTGCTTTTGCCTAAAATAAGTTGAAGTTAAGAATGTATCAAAGCTTAAAAAATATCAAGATAAAATGTATTAGAGTTTAGAAAAATCAAGACACAATGTATCAGAGCACAAGTATCAGAGCTTAGGAAAAAATTATCAAGACAAACAAAATGTATCAAAGCTTAGTTATCAAAGAATATCAGAGCTATTATAGTAGGATTGTATCAGAACTATTATTAAAGCAAGTTGTGAACAACAGGGATGACTCCCCCTATTTCACTCAAACCAAGCACAGTTTCTATAGATTTTGCCAAAAGCAAGCTTTCCCATGCACATACAATTACTCCCCTTTTGGTCATTAGTCATAAAGGTGTTTAGAAGCAACTTACATTATATTTTTAAATAGAATGAGAACAGTGATAACATAATTTCACTTTCTCTTAGAATTTTTTTAATTAAAATTCTTCATAAACACTCTGGTGAGGTGTTTCTCCCCCTTATTAGGTTAACTAAAGAGATTAATCATTGAGATCATTCAAAGAAGAAATAAGATTAATAATAAGATACAAAGATTAATAATAAGAGAGCTCATCATCAAAGTACACAAAGATTTGCAAAAGAAAGCATTTCATTACTTTGAAGGAAAGTACAATAGATCTAAAAGATACATCATAAAGTAACAATACAAAGATACAAACTACTCTCTTCCTCACTAGAGGAAGACCCAATGTCTAAACAATAGATGAGGTTTTGGTTTCATAGGTTTAAATCTAAGATCCCTATTTCTAGTCCTAGTAGGGGTCTTAGAAGCTTTAGTTTTTCTTTTAGCCTAAGCTTTAGGTTTGGCTCTAGTGGGTGTTGGCTCTATTTTGACATCAGAAGGTGGCACACTAGGTTCTACTGGAGCTGGTAAAGTAGGCTATGAAGAGATAGGTGTGGGATCAAATAATCCAAGTGGTACAAATGGTGGTGCCTGAGCTGGTGGTGAAGAAGGTGAGTGTGCCGGAGGCTGCTTAAAGGAAGATGCTCTGAATGCCTCGATAGTAGATGATAATCTAGAAAAAGAGACCCAAATTGTTTGCAGCTCTTTCTTCAGTTCTTCAACTCCCTTGTGAATGCACTGCATCTCAGCTACTTGTTGAGCACGGAAAGAATCAACAGCTTCTCTTAATCTACCAAAGTCTGCATGCAGCTCTCTAATAACAGAATGAATGTCCTCCTGTGGATGCGGTCTACTCTCCACTGCCTCCACCCTGGTGGTCAATTATGCCAGCTATACCCTGATCTCTTGTAAACCAGTGTCGACTGTAACAAAGGTCACCAAACATCAAAGCAAATAAGCTCATCAGGGTCTCAGATAGTAGTCTAATCTGCTAGGCTATGAAATCCTGTGAAGCTGATGGTGCTCAAGTAGAAGGTCTAGGAGCATGTCTAATAGAAGGTGCTGGGGGTGTACTGGGACTGTCCGGCTCTCTTTGTATATGACCATGCTCATCAGTCTCAGCCTGTGTACTATCATCTCCTCTAGCTGCAGTGGTCTTAGTATCATCAGCTGGATGCCGTGTCTGATCATCCTCATCCTCGTCATCATCCAAGGAGGTAGCAACCCTCTGTCCAGATATCCTTTTCGATCAAATACCTTCTACAAGATGGTAACCCATCCTTTGAAGTGATTTTGTCGAATAGGTATCCGTGTGGTGCAAAGGTCTACCATCCTTTCCAGTCAAGTCAAATCCAGCCTCCTGAAATAGCAGTGTGAAGATCATTCCGTATGGCAAGCAAGCCTTTACCTTTCTTGCTGCCTTTCTCATCTGTACTAGCATGATGTAAGGTTGAATGAGGGCTTCCCCCTCAATCAAATGTCTCATGAACACTAGTCCTGTTCACTTACCCATTCAAAGTGATCGGTCATAAGCAAGAAAATCTGACTGATAATATTGTGCAGCAATCTCATTTCTAATGAGAGCATATTTACCGGCACATTCTTGATTGTGTCCATATCTGATCTTTCCAATATTAGCCTCAAAGTTCTTTGCTTATTTTTTAGTACCAAGTGATTTACACCCTCATTTGGCATTTGCAAAATGTTGCTCAACTTTTTTTCATCTACAATCAGTCTTCCCCCTTTTACTGTTGATTCAATATGGTACTCCCCTAGGGTAAGATTCTCAAAGAAGCTTTCTCCAAATTTGAGTAGGTAGGGGTGTCTAATGAGCAGAAAAATGTCCAGCCCTGGTTTTTAATCCATTCCCCTATTGTTACTCCTAATTCATCCAAAAAAAGAATACTATCCTTCTACCACTAGTAACAAGTCTATTGGCCATTAAGATTACTTGCCTTAGGGGTGAAGGTGACTCATTTTCAATTTCCTCCTCTTGCTACCTTCGAGCTGACTCTTCTTCTTCTTTTCTCTTGCTTCTTCTTTCACTTTGAGAACCAGAGTTGATGGCCCGAGGGCACTTCCTCACTGCCTATTTTGGAGCCATTCGAAAATCAAAAGTGGAAATAGGTTGAAGCTCAAGGAAAATGGGAAGGGAGAGTGGTCCCAAAGCTTTTGGAAGGGTTTTTGGAGGATTGGCTAAGATTCAATAGTGAAAATAAGCCCTAGCTCGTTTTATGGGTTTATATAAAAAATCCTAACCCGACAATCGAGTCGACTCGGCCAGAGGCATATCTGCTCGAGTTGGGTTGACTCGAGCAAAAATGCTTGAAAAGGCTCTAAAAACCTACTAAAAAGATTCCTGTGGATAGTAGCACTCTAGGTAAGGTGGTCATTATCCTTAAATTGATGTAGGAGGTCTTCTAAATAATTTTTCTTAATTTTAGAAGAAATTAGGTCAAAAAATCTAAAAAGGATCACACAACCCTAATTCACTTCTAATCATTTCAAATCTTTCTTCATTTAGTGGCTTAGTAAAGATGTCAGCAAGTTGATTTTCAGTTGGAATGAATTCAAGTTCAATATCTCTATTTTGAATATGATCTGTAATAAAGTGATATCTAATTTTAATATGCTTTGTTCTTTAATGCTGAATAGGATTTTTTGTAAGATTGATAGCACTTGTGTTATCACATTTGATAGGAATTTATTTTGAATAACACCAAAGTCTTCTAGTTATTGCTTAATCCATAACACTTGTGCATAACAACTCCCTGCAGCTACATACTCTGCCTCAACAATAGATAGTGCTATGAAGTTTTGTTTCTTACAATGCCATGAAATTAAGTTCAACCCTAGAAACTAGCAAGTATCACTAGTGCTCTTTCTATCAATTTTACATCCACCAGAATCAGTATCAGAAAAGCCAATTAAATTTAATGAAGATTGCTTAGAATACCATAGACCAAAATTACTTGTTTCTTTAAGATATTTTATGATTCTTTTCACAGCAATCAAATGTGATTCTTTAGGATTAGATTCGAATCTAGCACATATGCATACATTGAACAAGATATCAGGCCTACTAGTAGTTAAGTACAACAGTGATCCGATCATACCTCGATAAAGCTTTTGATCAACGTTGTTGCCATCTTCATCTTTGTCTAATCTGCATGTAGGGCTCATGGGTGTGCTCATTTCTTTGGATGACTCCATACCAAACTTCTTAATGATTTCCTTGATGTACTTTGCTTGGTTGATAAAAATTTTTTCCTTTGTTTGCTTAATTTGGAGTCCAAGGAAGTAGGTCAGTTCACCCATCAAGCTCATCTCAAAGTTTCCTTGCATTAACTCAGCAAATTCTCTTGAAAGATTCTTATTAGTTGCACCAAAAAAGATGACATCCATATAAATCTTTACAACTAATATCGTTCTTTCTTTTGATAAACAAAGTTGTATCTACATTACCTCTAACAAAATTACTTTCAAGTAATTTCATACTTAATCTATCATACCAAGCTCAAGGTGCTTGTTTCAATCCATACAATGCTTTATTATGTTTGAAAACATGATTTGAAAAAGTATGACTTTCAAAACCTGGTGGTTATTCTACAAAAATGTCTTCAAATATAAAACCATTCAAAATTGTACTCTTTACATCCATTTGATATAGTTTGAAATTCATGTAGCGAGCAAATGCAAGTAATAATCTAATGGCTTCTAATCTTACTACTGTTGCATAGGTCTCATCAAAATCTATTGCTTCTTCCTGATTATAACCTTTTATCACTAATCTTGCTTTATTTCTAATTACTTTTCCTTATTCATCTAGCTTATTCCTATAAACCCATTTGGTTCCTATTACTGGATGGTCTGAGGGTCTATTTACTAAGGTCCATACATTATTTCTTTCAAATTGATTAAGTTCTTCATACATGACCATCATCTAATTGGGGTCATTTTCAGCATCTTCTATACTATGTGGCTCTATTTGTAAGACAAAAGCTAGATAGTCTTGTGCTTCTCTAAGTGAAGACCTAGTCCTAACACCTTGTAATAGATCACCAATAATTAAATCTCTAGGATATGAAGTTACATACCTCTATTCCTTTGGTAGATCACCATGATCTTTACTTACCATTTCATCTCCTTCTTAAGTTGGTTTATCTTTTAAGCTCCTGTCTTCCAATGCATGATCAACTGTACCTGCATCATTGTCTATACACTCTTCTTTTCGAGAAGATGAGGGGTTAGATTCATCAAAGATAATATGAATAGGTTCTTCTACTATTAATGTTCTTTATTTAAATACTCTATAAGCTTTGCTATTGATTGAATAACTAAAAGATATAGCTTCATCAGATTTAGCATCAAACTTTCCTATGTTATCCTTTCAATTGTTTAACACAAAGCATTTACAACCAAAAATATGAAAATAATGAATGTTAGGCTATTTGTCATTCCAAAGCTCATAGGGGGTTTTCTTCAAAATCGATCTTATCAAAACATGATTTCAAATGTAGCACGCAGTGTTCACCGCTTCTGCCCAAAAGTACCTTGGAAGATTACCTTCACATAACATTGTTTGGGCCATCTCTTCCAAAGTCTTATTTTTTCTCTCTACAACACCATTTTACTATGGTGTTCTAGGAGTGGAGAAGTTGTGATCAATGTCATGCTTAGTGCAATAATCATCAAAATATTGATTTTCAAATTCTATGCCATGATCACTTCTTATAGAAATAACTAAAAGATTTTTCTGATTTGAAACTTTCTTGTAAAATTTTTGAGAAACTCTAAATGCTTCATCTTTTATGCAATAAATAAAATCCAAGTAAATATTGAAAAATCATTTACTATCACGAGTCCATATTCATACCACCTAGGCTTGTAGTCCTAGTTGGTCCAAATATGTCCATGTATAGTAGCTCAAGAGGTCTAGAAGTTGAAACCATATTTTTCAATTTAAAGCTCTCCTTAGTTTGTTTACCTAGTTGACAAGCATCGCAAACATGTTTAAAATCAACTTTGAATTTAGGTAAACCTATAACTAAATATTTGAAAATTAACTTAGCAATTGTATGCATACTAGCATGACCTAATCTTCTATGCCAAAGTAAGCTAGACTCCTTGGTTTTAGCATTCATCGCCATAAGACTTGTACTACTAAACATGGCTAGATCATTCAAATCTACCACATATATGTTTCCAAGTCTATGATAAATGAGCATGGTACTAGAATCAAGTGAGTTAGTTACAATACACATAGATGATTCAAAGACAACCTTGAAGCCTCTATCATATAATTGACTAATACATAGCAAATTATGCTTCAGTTTGTCAACTAGCAATACATTTTCAATGAATGTAAAAGGAGTTATTCCGATCTTATCGATGCTAATTATTTTCTCCTTGCCATTGTCACCAAATGTCACCATTCCTCCATCTTTCATTTCTACGGTGATGAATTGATCCTTGTCACCCATCATATGTCTTGAATAGTCGCTGTTCAGATACCATCTTTTCTTTGTGTTCTGGGCTGCAAGACATTCCTGCAAAATAGTCATGGAGTTTTTTTAGGTACCCAAGTTTTCATAGGTCCTTGCAGGTCAGTAGAATTGGTTTATTTGGAAATCCAAATCTTTTTAATCTTATTTCTAATATTTCTTTTAAAATTATATTGAAATGACTTATGACCAACCCCAATGCATGCATAGCAAATAATTCTTGAATTTTGCAAAGATACAAAAGTTGAAGCTTTAGATACAGATGTAGAAGCACTTGAAATAAATGACCTTTGATTTGAAAACTTTGGTGCATAAGCTTTTGAGGGCATAAACTTTGTTGCTGAAATTCTATTCATTTGCAAAGAATTATAACTAATTCTAGCTTTATTACTTGAGTCTCTCTATAATCTTTCAAAATCAATTCAAGTTTATTTGAACTCAATGTTGGCTTTTCAACCAAGGGTTTATGATTTTCAACTTCTTTTTGCAAGCCAACATTTTCTTCATGCAAAACCTTATTTTTCTCAAGAAAACCTTTCTTTTAGTTTCCAAAGCAGTATATTTTTCAGAAAAGGTGTTCAATTCCTTTTGTAAATGTTTAATCTTTTTTTTAAATCTTTTCCTTTTCTTTCATCAAAATATCATTGCTATTTTTCATAGATTTTATTTTCAAATGGCCTTTTATATTCAGCTAACATTTCAAGAAATGCATTATTTAGCTCTTCATTAGTAAATTCTTCATGATGATCAAGTGACATTACCTCATCTTCAAGGCCCATTAAACATATATTCACTATTTTTGTGGTCTCTTCTTCTTCATTTGAATTGGACTCCTAACTATCGGTCCAAGTCACAACCATAGCTTTCTTCTTCTTCTTTTTGAAAGTTTTCTTCAAATTTGGACAGTCTGATCTAAAATGCCTAGGTTTGTTGCATTCATAGCAAATGGGCTAATGCTCTTTATCCTTTTTTTTTTTCGTTTTCCTTATCCTTGTTGTATTCTCCTTTTCTATGAAATTTTCTCCAATATCTTACCTTTTTCTTGCACATAAACTTCCTAAATATCCTCACTACAAGTGCAAAGTCTTCATCTTCAAGATCATCTTCGGAGGAGGGGCTTTCATCATCAATTTCTTCTTCTGGTTTCTTCATCTCTGCAGTAGCTTTGAAGGTAATTTACTTTTTGTTTCAAGTCATCTTCACTTCTATGCTGCATAGCTATTTCGTGAGTAATCAAGGATCCTAATAGCTCATGCAATAGTAGAGTATTCAAATCCTTTGCTTCCTGGATGGCAGTTACTTTTGGGTCCAACTTATCTGGAAGTGATCTCAATATCTTTTGCATAAGATCTGTATTAAAGTAAGTCCTGCCTACACTCTTTAAATCATTAATAATATATGTAAGACAAGAGAACATGATAGAAATAGTCTCATTGGGTTCCATCATGAAAAGTTCATAATTATGTACAAGAAGATTAATCTTTGAGGTTTTCACTTGGAAAGTTTCTTCATGGGTTACCTTAAGTTTATCCCAAATTTTTTTTGCTAATGTGCAAGTAGAAATTCGATTAAACTCATTAGCATCCAAAGCACAATATAATAAGTTCATGGCTTTGGCATTCAGCTCACCCATTTTTATGTCGTATTCATCCCATTCCTCTTCAGGTTTTGGGACATCCACGCCATCAACTTTTATTATGGGTATTTAAGGTCCCTTAAGAATGACCCTCCATAATTGAAAGTCCACAGCCTAAATATATATTTTCATTTGGGCTTTACAATAACTATAGTTAGTGCTTGTGAACAGTGGAGGTCTACTTGTGGATTGGCCTTCGATCAAAAGGTACTCATGGGATTTGCTATTAGATCTTTATTTTAATTAAAATTTAGAGACACTGCTCTGATACCAGTTGTTGCCCAAGTGGCTTACCCAAGAGGGGGTGTAAATTGGGTATTTAAAAAATTATTGCAAGTATGTGCTCCTTTTTAAGTTCTTAGTGTGGTATGTGCTATGAATTAAGTTAACTACTACGGAAGCAAGTAAGAATAGGAAACACAATCACAAACACAGTAAATTTTATAGTGGTTCGGAGTAACCTCACTCCTACATTCACTACCCAATATAACATATGGAATTTATGCTATATTCACCCTCAGAATAAAGCTGGATTGTTTTCACGGGCTAACAATCCAAAACCCAAACTTGGTTTTATCCCGGTCTCACCAAAAACCCAATACAAAGTTAGTTTTGAATGGGATCACTAACAACCCACTGTACTTTGTTTTAAGGCTCACCAATAACCTATCAAACTCCAAGCTATAGCCCCTTACTATACTTGGAAAAACTCAAAGATGAGTTAAAAGAATAAAGCAATAATATGACAAATCGAAGTTATCGGATGGTTGCAGTTGCAGCACTTGAGAAGCCTTCTTGATTATACTTTGAATGCTCTTCAAGGCTTCTTAACTTCTTCAACGAATGCTTCAAGATTCTGATAAGAGTTGGTGAAGTCTTGAGTGCTTGCTTTGAATGCTCTCTAGTAAGTTCTTTTGAATGTTCAGTGAAAGCTCTTTAATTTCTCATTCCTTTCTCATTAACTTCTTCAAAAGTTGTTCTTATCACTTATAAATACTCCCTCCAACTGATTTCAAATGGTTACAGCCATTGTAGACCATTGGAATTCGAAATATGACCGTTCAAGACCATTTTAGATTCAAAATAAGAGTTCTGGAACTAGCCATTATTAACCTGAAATGTCACTCTAGTCGACTCGGATAGCTCGAGTCAGCTTAGATCCTTAGGTAGATCAAAACTTTACTCTAGTCGAGTTGGCTCTTCTGGTTCGAGTCAGCTCGGATTCTTAGTTAGGTCAAAACTTTACTCTGATCAAGTCGGCTCTTCAACTTCGAGTCAGCTCGCCTGGCTAGTTCTTCAAAACTAAGATTTTCAGCACTTTGGAAGAGTCAGCTCTTCAATACTTGAGTCGGCTTGGTTGTTAGTTTAAGAAAATCTTCACTCTAGTTGAGTCGGCTAGGATGCCCTTGAGTCGATTTGAATTCTCAAAACATCATAATTGAATTCTACCCAAGTCAACTCTTCTGATTTGAGTCGGCTCGAATGTCTGCATGCCAAAAAACTTCTTGCCATGCCAAACTTCGAGTCGGCTCTTATCACTTAGCTCCTCAAATGTTCAAATTTCTTCAGACTTCTTCCAGTGACTTCAAAACAGCTCAAAAACTTTCCAACTCCTACAAATACTGATCTTGAGAAAATTAAGCTAGAAAACTACATAGAAGTAGCCCTTTTTATGAATACATAATGATTTTTCTTTGGGCTCTTCTTTACACAATATTTCAACAAAATTTAACTGACATTCAACAATGTTGTAGGGAGGAAGGTTGTTCAATGAAAACATCCTACAAAAACTTTGAGAATACTTGAAAGATGGTCAGTAATTAAATGCATGCTCCAATATTTGGTTATCATCAAAATTATTCCAAGGGTCAACAACTGGGTTGCTAGGACTAGGTCGGCCTGGGTGCATTTGACTAGATCCTGGTTTTGGATTATGGGCAATATTCCTAGTGGGTTCAAGTCAATGGATTATGGGTCTCCTTTGGAATATCTCATAGTCTTTAGCTATCTGACAAGCCTGCTAAAGATCATGGACTTCTCTTAAAAATAATTCTCTCTGAATGTCCTCACATAGTTCAGCCCTAAATCTAGAAAGGGTCATAGCTTCAAACTCATCTACGCTATACCTCAAAACATATTTATCAAATTTGGCTATGTATTCAGATACAGTACTAATTCTTTGACTTAGCTTTAGCCATTGATCTAAAAGTCTCTAGTGATAGGATATGGGGAGGTACTTTTCTCTAAGCTTAAGTTTCATGTCTTTCAAAGAAGCTTTGGGTATGTCTCCTCTTTGCCTCGTCTTCCTTTCAACATTCCCCTAGTATAGTCTAGCCTGGCGAACTAACCTGAGTTTAGCAAGCTTAAACTTCTTCTCTTTAGACATTTCATATCACTTAAAGTACTGGTCCATATCTCCTTCCTAATCAGTGTATACCTTAGGGTCAGGACTACCATCAAATGTAGGTGCTTCTAACCTGATGTTCCTAATGGCTCTCTTATCTTGGTCCATGAAGTCATGATTGAGTCTCATCTGATTAAGTTCCAAGATTGGGTCATGGCATGGGGCTCTTCTAGGGTTGGGAGTTGTTTCAGGTTCATGCTCAGTATGTGATGGGGAACTAACTAAATGCAAGATGAAATGATGCAGGTGATTTGTTCCTTTGTGATTTTTAGGGTTTTATTATAAGTTATGGATTCCCGAAGACAAACCAATAGTAGATCTAGGGATTCAATAATAATAAGAACTACTAGCATATGAATTAGCCCCTAAACAAGGATAAAAGAGGACCCCGGGATTGAGAAACCCCGTAGGACTTAGCTCTTAGATCAATACCTACTTAGGAGTCTAGGGTTGCAAACCTTGAAAATCCGAAGCACCCGATGCTGAGATCACTCACTCTCGTGGATGCGGCCTGGATGATCGAGCCCTCAACCTCGTGGATATTCCGGTTTTTGGTCCGAAGGTCACGAAGGCAAAGGAGACCGATTCCGTGTTCATGGTACCTGGAGGACCTGCGAGCATTCTAAAGAAGAGTTAGGTTTCGATCAAAGAAAGCACCTAGAAGAAGGAAGGAGAGTTGATGTGGTGATGGCAGAGTTCTTCTTGCTAGGCACCCGGTTGGATAATCCCAAAGGACTCTAGCTCGAAGTTGGAGGATGGAGTTGCGGAAGAGACAGTAACTTGAGGCCTCACACCTCTCGATGCCCGAAGGCGAAGGCGCTTCCTCAGGGAGATCGATGTTCCTATTGAATGAAGGAAACTAAAGAGAAATTGGATCTCAATAAGCTTGTGATTTTTTCATTCATTATCAATTAGATTTACAAAGGAGGGGTAAGGTCCCTTTTATAGGCACCTTAGGACCCTATTTAAATTTCAAATGAAAACTACAAATCTTTTCTTGATGGGGCACCCAAAAATTCAAAAATTCATCCTTCTTGGCCGACCATGAATATGGCTTGATGTGAGGCTTGGATCAAGGCTTGTGTCCTCCTCCTTTCCTTGGTTGTGCTTCCACCTTTGGTACAAGGCATGATATGGGGAGTGAGAAGTGGAGGCACCCATGGATCCTGCTATTCCTTCCAAAGTTGTTCAAGTAGTTTGGGAAGAAAGCTTGATAGGAGGCTTGAAGCAAGGGATTTGAATTCTCCAAACTTTAACTCCCTTTGACCTTCATTGGCTGGCCACCCATGTTTGGAAAATAGCTTGAGAGGGGGGAGGGAAAAAAGGAGTGTATCAAGTGATGTGTCCCCCGCTTTTGGCGTCCAAAATCTGAATTGTGTGCCGCCCACATGGCATGGTGAAATGGCACCATGTAGGATGAAGAGGTGGTCCCTAGAGCTGATTTGGCTTCCTTCATGGCTTAGCTCAAAAAGTGACTAGACTTCAAGACCAATCTTGCTTCAAACAGACTCGAATTGGACTCATTACGGGACTGGACTCAGTATAGGACTTGACTTGACCAACTAGGTCAAAATACAGGACTAGACATAGACACTTCAGACTCAATTCAAAGCTAAAAAAAATTACACGATTTAGGCTTGAAGCCTTATTACAAGACCCGAAAAGTTGGAACCCTAATTGGACATCCATAGAGGGTTGAGGAGCCTCTGTCAGATTTTGGTGCCCACACCAGTATGGGTATCATGGGTTTCTTCAAGGGTTCCGACCCGTGTCTCCATTTGGATAAACCTATGGTTCATTTGGGCAAGCTGTTCAGTAATGGCCATCAATTGGGTTTCAATATTGGACTACATGGTAAAACCATATTGGATTTGGGACTGATGGTAATGGGTTCCTGACCTGGTGGTCATGCGCACACAAATTCGTTCTAGGGTCTCCTAGACCTAGAAGCTCAAGTAGAATGAATCAACTCAACTTAAAACCAACTCAACAATTATCCTTTCCACTGGCCAGGTAAGAGGTGGGGTTGTGGGAGGCTCCCCCTGCTCTCATAGGATCCAAATAAAAGAACCACAAGTTCACTTAAGGTGTTTGCCATTGGACCTCTTTCCTAGACACCAATTTCCAAGAAATAACTGAAGGATTGAGTGCACTAGTTTCATCACAATACTTTGAACTTGACCTGTTGGTGTCCCTAGCTACTTTAGGTTTCTACTCAATTTAATTATACTGGGGATTGAGATGAGGGTGGTTATTTTGGGCCAAGGAAAGGTGATGAAATCCTTTCCGTATCTGAGATAGAGAGATTGCCCTTAAGTGAGTTCAATTATGCATGCACACACATGAAACCCTAAAGTAAAATATACAGGATTTTGTTTGTATTTTCAGATCTGAATATTAAAAGAAAAATACAGATTTAATGAAGATTTGTTATGTGAGTGATCGATGCAAAGATTGATGATAATCTAACAATTTTAATGAAAAACAGTTTTAGGGTTTAGCACTACTATGCAGAAATTTCAGCATGCAGATTTTTTTCATTTTTTTATTTAGAGAACTATGCATGAACATGTCCTAACCTGCTTTGATACCAAACTAATGTTGGATGCAATCATGCAAGGGATAAACATAAGAAAACTATAGATCTAGAGAGCAATGTTTTCAGATTTTTATGAGGGTTTTTTTTTCTTCCCATTAAGAGCAAGAGTAAACTAAGATGGATTACGCAAAGATTCAAGTATCTACCTGTAGGATAGGAATCAACCAAGTAATAAAGAAAATAAGATCCTAGGGTTGAGAAACCACTACATAAGATGTGCCTTTCTTCAATAAAATAGAATTCGTGATAAGGGTTGGGTTTGCATACCTGGCAATGATTGTTTTCTTCTTGAAGATTGAATCACACAGCTCTCAAGATTGGTGCCTGGAAGAAGATGCCGATTACCCGCAGATGCTTTGGCTTTTCTTCGGATGGTTCTGGAGTCAAGGAAGACTTCTTCCAAGGATCGTAGCACCGAGGGATCTTGCAGACACCACGGATTAGGGACTCATAAAGTAGGAAAAATATGAATTATGAAGTTGGAAGTAGGGAGGAGGCAGGAGATGGGGCTGAGGATGCTTGGCACGGAGAGGGCCTTGGCAGCTTGGAGAGGTTGTTGGTGGACTGGTGAGGATTAAGATGCCTGGTTGCTTGAGGATGGTGGCTATTACTAGGGTTTGGATACTTGGAACTGGTGTGGGCCTCTCATCGTCTCCCTCATGGAGTGTTAATGCTCAGAAGCATAGGAAAATTAGAAGAATACTCTTTTCATTCATTCAATTCTATCATGATTTTACAAGAGGGAGGAGGGGTATTTAAATTCACCTAGACCCCCTTTCAAAGTTAAACTGTATACATGGAATTAGAGAGAAAAGAGGTGGCACCCCAAATTTTCTTCTTTGCTGGTTATACATGGAAATAAGAAGAGAAGAAAATTAGGGGCACCTACATGCTCTCTTCCTTTGCTTGGGCAGTTTGCATGAAACAAGGAGGGGGTTGCTTAGGTTCCACTTATTTTTATTTTGCCTGGGGTGGTTGCATGAAATAGGGAGGTGGACCACTTCAATGCTTGGGCACCACTCTTCTTCCTTTTTTGGCTTGGAGTGGTTGCATGAAACAGGGGGCACCAATTTGATTCCATGTTTGCTTGAGAGGCTTAAGTGGGATCCAGAGGAGGTGACACATGATGTCCTCTTCCTCAATGGGGACCAGTGGTGGTGGCACATGAAGTCTGCCTTCAGTAGGGACCAATGGTTTTTCTCTTGAACTTGACTTGAATGAAGGAAAGTTATAGGACTCAAAATGGACCTAATTGACTGGACTCGGATGAAAACAAATGGACTCAACTTTATCAAATGATCTCAATTATGTCAGCTTTGTTACAAGACTCAATAGACTCAGGATTGATAGACTCAAATGCCTAGGCAATCCATAATGAGCTCTGACTTGGGTGCAGCCTCTTTTTGATCCTGATGGCTACACCACAGGTGGAGACCTATAAAGCCTTTATGGTTTCCAAGGGATATCAGCAACATTATGGTATAGACTATGATGAGATATTTTCTCCAGTGGTAATGCTAAAGTCTATTCAGATTATGCTTGCTCTGGTAGCAAATCTGGACTATGAAATCTGGAAAATGGATGTCCGAATAACTTTCCTAAATGGTGAGCTGGAAGAGGAGGTGTATATGATGCAACCTGAAGGGTTCAAATCCGTAGATGAGTCTAAGATGTGCAAGCTATAGAGGTCCATTTATGGATTGAAGCAAGCCTCTCGAAGTTGGAACAAGTGTTTTGATAAATATATCAAGTTGTATGGCTTTGTTAAGAATGGTGAAGAACCATGAATATATAAATGGGCTAATAGTAATGTAGTTATATTTTTTGTTCTGTATGTGCATAACATTCTCTTAATCGGGAATGACATTCCTGTATTACAGGGAATAAAGGTCTGGTTGTCATCTAAGTTTTCTATGAAGGACTTGGGTTAAGTTTCCTCCATACTTGGTATGAAAATCTATAGAGAAAGGTCTAGGAAGCTTTTGGGATTATGTCAACCTACGTACATGGACACTATACTGAAATGGTTCAGCATGAAAAATTTCAAGAAAGGCTATCTTTCGATAGGCCATGGAATTACACTTTCTAAGAAGGATTATGCAACAACTCCTAAGGAGAGGGACCGTAAATATCCCACATGCTTTGGTAGTGGGTTCTATCATGTACGCCATGACATGTACTAGACCAGACATGGTATACTCACCAGGGGTAGTGAGTATATACCAGTCTGACCCAGGTAAGGCACATTGGATGGTAGTAAAGACTATCCTTAATTTTTTATGAAATACTAAAGACTAATGGCTAATTTATGGAGAACCTGATTTAAAACTTGTGGGATATACTGATTCCAATTTTTAGTCAGATAGAGATGATAACAAGAGTGTATCCAGATTTATGTTTACCTTGAATGGAGGAGCCATCTACTGGAAATGTTCCAAGCAGCATACAGTGGTAGACTCTATATGTGAAGGAGAGTACATTGCAGCATCAGATGCGATAAAAGAGGTTGTGTGGTTATGGAAGTTTGTAGGAGAGCTAGGAGTGGCACCTTCCTTGGATGGTCATATTTCAGTGTACTATGACAGCACTGGAGCCATTGCTCAAGCCAAAGAGCCAAAGTCCCATCATCATAGTAAGCACATTCTGTATCGCTACCACTTTGTATGTGTGATCGTGGAATGAGGTGACATCGAACTTATGAAGATCAATGAAAAGGAGAATCTGGCCGACCCCTTCATTAAAGCCATTGGAGTTCAAGAGTTCAACAATTATAAATGGTAGATGGGAATATGATTCTATTCTGATTAGCTTTAGTCCAAGTGGGTGTTGTTGGGAAATGTGTCCCAAAGCCAATTGTTTAGCTTATAGAAGTTGAGCTATTGTTGTAATCGTTATATTGAACAAAATATTATTCTGGCTGTTCATCACATTTTACATCTTCCTGTAATGAACTCTTGTGTGATGAAGTCCTTAGGACTACGTTGATGTGATATGGAGGATATATCATATAGTTCTTAAATTGGTTTGTGACCAAATGATACATTATCATAGGAAGATAGTATGTCAAGTGTAGGTTGTTGTATGTCATAGTCATTGGTTGTCCTCTTAACCAAGGAGTGTGGAGATACTGGTATTGCATACAGGTGTTGTGTATGATAGTTTACTGGATATGACCCATCTATAGAACATTCTTTCTGCTAAAGAGAAGTTCGCATTAGGATATGGATATAAGTGTTCCTCTAACTTGAGATCACCATGGTAGCTTGGAAGCAACTTACTATGCTTAGGTACCGGACTACCTGAATTTCTAATTTGGTGATGAAAGGTTGCTGGGTACAGTCAAGTACTTGTGTAGCAATGGTTGGATAAAGATGGGATTAACTCCTCCAAAAGAGTTTGGAGTGAATGACTCATTATGTCTCAATTGAAAAAAACCTTGGCTAGGGTAGTCCTTGTAAGCAGTTATAGGAATTTTGAATATTGAGACATATTGTGATGGACTATTTTAGGGTTGGGTAGATAAATCCTAAGTCTTCCGGAGCATTGAAGGATAAAGGAATGTATTATATGATTATTATATCCATTTGGTTCTTGATAGTTGCTCTGCAACCTTCGACCTATCTGAATGCCGGGTGTCATTGCTAGATGGTGACTTTGGCTGGTACTAAGAGTGGTCCAGTACTATCGGCTTTGTGTAATCTTTGGGGTCACACACCATAGGGATTTCTGATTGACCTAATGGCTATTGAATGATTAGGAATCATTTTTTGGACTCTTTGGACAATTTGATTGTCCATCTACATTTCGGAGTCGATTCAGGTGTAGAGATTTGATGATTTGTCAAGTTCTGACATATAATGTTACAAATGTTGTGACAAAGGTTTTAATTACTAAATGTTGGTAGTTATATGGAGGGTTAGTGGCAATGTGATTGCTTGATTAACTCATTCGAGTTAGGTCCAATGTGATTGGGCTAAATCATTGCATCCCATTTTAGATTTAAGTTTGAATTATGAATTCAAATTTTGATTTGGCATTTAAATTTAGAATTTAGTTTGAATTTAAAAGGATGTAACTCCCATGGCCTTGAATGTCATATAACCCTCCATAATTATGTAATCCCGTAACTTTTGTAACTCCCCCCTTTTCTTTTCTCTCCACTTACCCATATATTTGGGGGCTGAATGAGGATGTGGAGAAGAGAGTTTTTGAAAGTTTTTGCGAAAAAAAAACTTTAAAAGGGGGAGAAAAGGCTAGAAGATTTTGAGAGTTTTGTGTGGGGAAGAAATGTTTGGGTTTAGGTGTGTGCTGCCTAGTGTTCTAGGCTTGGGAAGAGTGTCTTAGGAAGGGTTCTTGAGTACACTTCCTAAATCCTCCATAGTACTTCTCCATCTCCTAGAGTGTCCTAGTGAAGAAGAAGAAGAAGAAGAGTCCATAAGCCATTTCATTCCGACAAAGCAAGCACTTCAAAAGAAGAAGGTCAAGGAAGAACTCTAGTGTGGATTATCTATAGATGCCAGACACGTGTGTAGCTTCTAGAGTAATGTCTTCCTTGGTGAGCTTTTTCTCAACCCAGCGAGTGTTGCATTGGAATAAAGGTAAGGTTCTTGGTGAGTTTGCTAAAGAAGTGTGCTTTAACATGTGCATCAAGCATGGAGTGGTTCTATGTAATGCACGACTTTGTGTGGTTATGTTTTCTTTCATTTGCATGTTAATATTCATACATGATCCTATTTGTAGGTCTATATTAAAAATGTTCTAATATTATATGTTGATTAATATGATTAATCTAGTCTTTCGTTGCAATGTAAGGTCGAGAAAATTTTAATGTTGCATGACTATTGCCTACATAATGTTTCCTTATACAAAAAACCCTAAAGGGCTAGGCATGGCCTTATTCAGGATTTAAATAGAGATAGGGATTGAAATCCTGATGGCATGCCTTCTTGTATTAAATTAATTATAGGGGTGGCAAAATGGTACGATATGGTAGAGCATAGGTAGATGGTTGACATGTGGCATCTCTCCGTTGGTCACAATGGATATAGTAGTTAATGACAACGATAAGTGAATCACAATCCACATCAAATTTGAACTGGCCCTTTGTAGCCTAGTGAAGCAATCAAAGAGGGGGGAAGAATTGGATTTTTCAAAATCTTAAATAAGTTTGTGCCGAATTTGAAAAACTAATAAAGTTTATATGTAGCAATATATATATGTAAATTAAAACTAAATGCAAAGGTTATGAAGAGATGAGGAGGAGGAGAGCAATGCACAACAAAACATATAAAGTTTTATAGTGGTTCCATATACCCCAAGCACCTACGTTCACTCTCCAAGAATTCCTTGAAAATTTCACTATAATCCTTTAAATATTATGGTTGGTCTATTTTTTGGGCTCATAAACCTAATCCATGGTTTTTCATTAGGCTCACCAACCATAACCTTGGAACAAGTTAACTCTAGGCTTGCAGTCCAATTTCAAGGCTTGGATGAGACTATCCCCTAGTTTGATTTTCTTAAAAATAGTTACAACTCAAATAATATTGTATAAAGAATGTTGAAATCAAAAGCTCTCTAAAAGAGTAAAAAAAATGTCAATGAAGCTCTTGATGAAATCTCTGAGGTGTCTTCTCAATGGAAAGCCACTAATGATTGCTTTGAAGGTTGGTGGTTGGAATTTATGGCACTCTTTAGAAACTTGGCTTTTCTCCTAAAAGATTTGCTTTTGAAGATTCTCTCTTAGAAGTATTTGCTTTGTCTTTGATTCTCTTATGTATTCAATGTGTTTGGTGAAGAATAAATACACTTAAAACCTTCAATAATCTATTTATGACTATTTGGAAATGAGAACTAGTCATTTGACATATTTTTTTGAGCTTCTATATTTCTAAAAATATAGTCGTTATTATGCTGTCAGAGCTTGAGAGTCGACTCACCAGATCTTAAGTTGACCCTCGAGTCAACTTACTAGAAGTTTGAGTCGGTTCATGGCTTGAATCTGAAAAATCTTGCTCTCTAGTTTTAATATTGTAGTGACTCATGAAGCTTGAGTTGATCCTTGAGTGAACCCTTGAATTGACTTACCAGTTCCTTAAGTCAACTCATGGACTATGCCAAAGATTCAGCTCTCTAGTTTTTTTTGCAGCAGTGACTCATAGACCATGAGTCGATCCTTGAGACAATCCTTGAGTTGACTCATCAATTCCTTGAGTTGCTTTATGGTTGTGCTGGCTAAAACTTTAGCATACTAGTCCTCTTCCATCTCTGAGTCCTTTCTAAAGATCGACTTACTATTTGTTTGAGTCGACTCATGACCTATGCCAACTGAAAAATATGTGCCAAACTTGAATTTTGAGATTTAATTTGATTCCATCCACACCATCATCCATTGATTCCTTGCTTTCTACTTCATGAAGACATCTAGAAATGTGAAATTTTCTTGCTCAAGGATTG
This sequence comes from Areca catechu, assembly GCA_021397845.1. Taxonomy (NCBI): domain Eukaryota; kingdom Viridiplantae; phylum Streptophyta; class Magnoliopsida; order Arecales; family Arecaceae; genus Areca; species Areca catechu. The sequence continues at coordinate 126,306,936 of CM038052.1, read as the reverse complement.
ATCAATTGGTTCCATTTTCTATTAATTTTGTAGGGTACCTAAAATATTAATCTTAATACTCTAACAAAATATTAGTCCCTCATATATACTCAAACATTTTATTATTTATCAAAATCAAGGCTGGAGTCAACAATCTTCTCTTTTTAATGATGACAAAACTTTGAGTATATAAGTATATAAAAATTTAAAGTAATTTTAAAAGTAAATTTGCTAAAGAGTTGGTATCAAACTGAGATTAATTTTTTAGTTATCTCAAAGTATCAAAGCAAATGATTGATAATGTTTTTAAAGTGATAGAGCATAGCTTGCTTGTTATTAATGAGCATATCAATGCACCAGTTATTAGATTCATGATGAATAACTTGAATATCAATGTTTTGGAGCATTTACTTGTATATCAACAATGTATCAAAGTACATAGTAGTGTATCACAACATATATTAATATATCAGAGCATATATTATAGATGTTTCAGTATATATCAAAAAATATCAAGGTGTATCAAGAAGATGAAATTCATGTTTTATAACATGTCAATATTGTATTATGTATTGGAGCATGTCAAGATATGATATTTAGTCTTAAATTTTCAATCAGTTATGCTTTTAGCTTATTGCTCCCCTTGTATCTTGAACATATTTACTTTATTGCTCCCCAGTGTCTTGCACATATATTCAATTTTCAATTCTTTATATTATGCTTATATAATGACATTTCCAATCCCCTTTTGTCATCATTCAAACAATTAATAGTGCAAGTTTCATTTCTTCTCCCCCTTTTTGTAACAATGCATGATTGATATCAATACAAGTGAAGACAACAATTTATCAATAGGACTGTATCAGGACAAGCATTATATTAAAAGAAAATGAAAACTTTATTTCATAGATAAGTTCATTACAAATATGAGTATCAATACAAAATGAATGCACTGCAGACACTAGGATACAAAATCAATGTTCTGCAATACATCAAGATACATAAGATCAATCATACAAAAGTAAAAACAAATATCCTATAGATATAGCCTATAAATATAGTCCTCACCGGATGAGAAATCTACAACTATGGGAGCCATAATCCTAGAGGCTAAGGGCCTAGGCTTCCTACGGGTTAGGCTTCTAGTCTTGCAAGAAGGACTAAAGTGGTGGAACCCTAGGGTGTGAAATCCTAGAACACTACAAGTAGAGTAAGGGGGCTGATCTAAAGGTAGAGTAGGTAGCTGATTCAGCTGATATTCTGAATGAAGGCCTTGGTTAGCTGCAGGTGGTGGCTCCAATGATGTAGGTGGCTGAAGAGCTAGAGGTGGTGTGGAGGAGAATCTGGTGGAGGTCCAGAAGAACCAATAGGAGTAGGAGTAAATGTGAGTCTCTAGATGGCTACCAAAATCTATAGAAGTCCTGACTCTAACCTCCCCCCTATGCTGTACTAACGAATCATGTGTCTTAGTCCTCAATCTCTAAAGCTTTGTCTATAGTCCATCTACTCTACCAAATAGAATCTAAAACACAATCCTAACAAAGCTAGCCACCAATGGTGATATCCTCTGGCCTATCTAGTCATCATGATGAACATTAGGCTGAGGTGTAGTCAGAGTTCGAGGTGATGATTGAGGGCCTATATCAATATATGGTGTAGTAGGTACAGGAGGGGTGGTTGGCTCTGGAGGCTGAGATATTGTATCACTAGGTGGCTCTAAGGACTTTGCCTCAGTAGTTGCAATCTACCTATCTAAGTCTGATTTGGCCTCCTATCCTGATACATGTCGCACCCACCAACCACCAATCTTGTGATACCCCATATAGTGAAGAGACCACTCTGAAAGGATTATGCCCTAAAGGCCAATCGAAATATTATATTTCGATGGGATTTTCTTTTGTATCCCAAACCAGTGTATTGATATTATTAATTAATAAAGGCATTTTATTTTCATCATACGTTGTCTTATTAATTTTATTAAGATATGATGAACCCCATAGATTAGGGCTATGGTTCTAGGGTTATGATGAGATCATACCAGTGAGACCTAAAGCCTTAAAACCCAAATCTAGAATATTCCTGGTCTATGGGATATTGAGTAGGGGATCAATGTTTTCGGTAAGACCAGCACATCCTATATATGCTTGGTGAAGAGGGTGACTGATCTCGCAGTCACTTGTATTTGACACTAATACTAGGATGTGGGTGCTCATTAGAGAATGAGTTCACTGAATGGATCCAGCTTGAGAACATCTAATGGAACCTTATCTGTTTGTCAATAGATAGTTCTCATAGTGGGAGTAGTGCATGTGGTCCTTTGACCTGAGATTACCATGGTACCTTGTATGCATGAATACATACTTTGGTTCAAACTCAATCATGACACTGAGTCATGCATGGGGTAATACTGGGTATGGTGGATTGCATATGGAGGTTGTGAGTAGGTCAAAAAGGAATCGATCAACCCTAGTAAGATGGAAGTGCATCCAGATGATTTCAATCAAATGAAGATTCGGGAAATCTTTGATCAAAGTATGAACATTAGAAATAGTTTTTAATGGTTCATTAATGAATCATCATTATTAGATTGATCAAGGAATGAATATGAAATTTGATTTGACAAGTATCCATATCCATAGTCATATTCAGGGTGCAAGTAGATCGAAGGACCAAATTGCCCGGTAACTCACCACTGAAGGGTATTTTGGTAAATCAACCAAAATTCATCAACTTCTGGGTAGGCATGACATGTTGCTAGATGTCAATCTTGTCTTGTAGGTCTTCATGAACCAATTGATTTGGTTTCATGAGTCAATTCGATGTGTGATTCGAATTGGACAATTAGGTGAGCCAAATTGACCTAATTAGGTCAATCAGGTTCGATCGGATCGAATCGGCTCAATGCTAAACCTACTGCTGGCTAGATGTGGAACCCATTGAGTCACACACAATAAAGACTTGGCCAATGAAGTCATTCATGATTTAATTAGGGTCAAAGGATCCTAATTGGTTAGCCAGATTACATACTAACATATGTAGGCTAACCAAATTCCTAACCCAATTGGATTGGGTCCGGTTGCTTGCTAATTGGGCTAACCTAATTATGGAAAACCTAAATTAGGTTGAGTCCTATGTGGGGCTAGCTTAATCAGAGCTAAATCTGATTTTAATTTGGATTTAAGGGCATTTTAGGTGCCATACATGAAGAGTCCTAATGGCATGGGACTCTTGGTACATAAATGATACCTTAACTTCAAAAGGACACAGAATGAGCTATAGATTTCTGATTTGAATATAATTTTTATGGTCAGAAATGAAATTTTTTGCTCTTTCCAATGACACCCATATTGCCTATGTTTTGACTGGTCAACATTTTTTGAGATTTGCGTGGAAGAAGGATGGCGCGCGCGGTGCATGAAGAGTCGCAACTCTTCATATGGCACACGGTTTTGATGGAGAGTCCTTCTGCTATCAGGACTCTTCATAATCTCCAATGTTTGAAGATTGAAGAGGCGCCTCTTGGCTTCCTAGGGACCAGTAATTGACATGTGGCAAGTGAGAATTCATCCAGATAAAAGAAGGGATGTGAATAAGGCCTTCGGTGCATGAATGGGCCTATTAGATATGATATTTAAAGCCAGATAACTTCTCTTCGATCTTGAAAAGTCATATCTGATAAGTTGATGGGAGAACATTTCACACGCCCCTCTTGTATCTATAAATTGGGGGTGGTGAAATGAGTCTGATATAAGTATTCCATCGAAGTACTATTCTGAGTGTCTCTCTCTCCCTCCTTTCTTTAAGACAAGACTTATCTTGTTAAGACAAGGTCTTTTCTACTAGGACAAAGCTTTATTTTAGGACATAAGCCTAAGGGGTCCTAGAGGAGGATTGTCCTAAAACCAAGAGTGGTTTCGGAGAGTGTCTTTAGTGCCCTGCAGTAGGACACGGTATCCTACAGTGGTCAATAGACCAAAGGCTGCCGAAAGAGTTCCACTTATCCAAGCAACTTGAAGAAGGAGTTCTTCCTTGGTCCGAGTTTCGTGTGGATCACCGTTGGAGGGTGAACGTTTGGGTGCCTGGTGAAGAAGAAGGCTGAATCAGGGTTTTCTTCATCGGATTGGATACTAGCGGTTCAAGTTGGTGCCTGAACTCTTATTTATATTATATATGCATGTTGTATGTTTTAATTCCTAGTAAGGAGGTATTGGATTAAGGGTTTGGTAGTGGTTTCATAATAAATTTTTGAAATCCACGCTTTCGCCCTGGTCACCAAAACCCTTACAATGGTATCAGAGCCAGGTTGTTAGGGCTAAATCATATAAAATTTGAAGTTGCCTAATTTTGTAGGACTCTGCAAAAATTAAAGTTACATATGATTGATATGTTTATGCATATATGTATGTCACTAGTTAGGGTTTTCACTTAAACCTTAACCGATATAGAGATATGTTTAGCTTTCTAGTCATCATACTGAAATAAGGTTGTCCTGACATAATGGTGGATCCATTATGTGGTAGATGGTTGTCCTAGTATGATGACACACTTGGTACATTATAAAATGATATATGATGCATGGTTGATGAATGGTAATATTAGAATGTGCTTCTATTTGAATTGCCCTCTATTAAAATTATTTTAAATTAGTGTCATATACCAAAAGCAAAATAATCAAGATGATTAGTTGATCATTCGGTGTCTAGGAAAAGTGGTTCATGATCGATAAAGAGGACGTGGTTTTTAATTGGTTCCATTGATTGACCTGGCCAATTTTTATTGGTGTCTAAGAAAGCAACGGGGGACTCTCACTACTCTCCCACTTACCTGGCCGATAAGATTAACTTAATTCTTATTGATATGCTTAGTGTAATATTCACTACATTAGGCCTTCCTTCATGCTAGGTAATTTTTATGTTATGATTCGTATTAGGTTTGTTGTGTACACACAAGGCCTATTATGATAACTAACACAATTTTGGCCTGGTGCATTTGATGCTTATGGCATGATTTAATATAATACTTTGTTGTGAACACACAAGGGTATATTATTACAATCATGACTATAAAGGAATGAAGGGTCTTCCTTACTACTAAAAATATTATAGTTTTTGTGCACACACAAGGCTATTAATATTTTAGAGGCCAGGTTTTGTTGAGAATGGAATGAGATACAATTGGAAAGAGTTTTCCTACCTTTGAACTTATAAAGATTTATTGTGTACACACAAGGTCTTTTATAAGGAATTAGGATCTCAACCCCACTAAGAAAATCAATTAGGATTCTCGATCATCATATAGAGGGTTATGATGATTAATAAAATAGTGGGAGACATAATTAAGTTAAAGTCCTAATTTAATTATGTTTTGTCAACATTGGTTTGTGCTTATTATTATGTTCTTTATTAATGTAGATTAAATGGCCTCTTCACTCTCACTCCGTAGTATACTTGATGCCAATAAATTGACTGGACCGAACTATGTTGACTGGTTGAGAAACCTAAAGATAGTACTCAGCCAGGAAAAACTTTCTTGCATTCTTGATACCCCTACCTTGGAACCTTTAGGGGAAGATGCCTCGCAAGAGGAAAAGACCACATACAAGATGTGGCAAAATGACTCACTCACTGTCAAATGTATCATGCTTGCCTCTATGACCAATGAGTTGCAGAGGCAACATGATAGCATGGATACTAACTCCATACTGCTCAATCTAAATGAGCTATATGGAGAACATAGTCGAACTACTAGATATGAGATATCTAAGCAGTTGTTCTATGTGAGAATGATAGAAGGTACATCCGTACATGACCACGTACTGATGGTTATTGACTTGATCACTTGATTAGGTCAATTGGGTTTTGTTATGGATGGAGAGTTGAATCAGGATTTGATCCTGCAGTCACTCCCGGAGTCATTTTCACAGTTTGTTCTTAATTATCATATGAACAAACTTAACACTTCCTTGCCTAAGCTGTTAAACATGTTAAAAACATCAGAGAGCCATTTAAAGAAAAATAAGGCTCCACTTCTTCTTATGGATGGGATCAACAAGAAGAAGTCAGGCAGAAAGGGTTCCAAGAGGAGATTGAACCCAAAAGGGGCATCAAGAAGAAGAAAGGAAAGAAGGCCTCTGGACATATGACCTGCTTTCACTGTGGCAAGCCAGGTCATTGGAAGAGGAACTGCAAGCCTTACCTTGCAGGTGTGAAGCCTGGTGCATCGGATGCACCAAAAGGTATGAAAGAAGTTCATACTATTTCATCATTGGATTCTTCCATTTCAAATACTTGGATATTGGATACGCCTGTGGTCATAAAATCTGCAAATCATTGCAGGGGCTGCAGAGGCTTAGAGTATTGAAGGAAGGATACTTCGAGCTCTACGGTGCTGGAGGAGAGTCCATCCAAGCAGAGGCCGTAGGGATTTATATCTTAAAGTTACCTTCGGGGAAGATTTTAGAGTTGAGAGATTGTTACTATATGCCTAAGGTCATTAGAAATATCATATCTATACCCTTGTACTTAGACAAGGTTATCCTATGAATGTGATGAGCAATGGTTGCTCAATCAGCTTTTCTAATGAAATTATATGTTGTGGGTATTTTGCAATGGTCTTTTAACTCTATCCACTAATGAAATATACTTCATGTAAGTAACAAACGAAAGAGAGATGATGTAAACAATACTTTACTCTGGCACTATCGGCTTGGACATATTAGTGAGACTAGGATTAGCAAGTTATACAAGAAAAATTTCATTAATCCATATGATTATGAATCATTAGGAACTTGTGAATCATGTCTCATGGATAAAATGGCCAAGACTCCATTTAGTGGACATAGAGAAAGGACAACTGAGTTATAGGACTCATACATACAGATGTATGTGGGCCTATGTCAACTTAGGCTAAGGGTGGATACTCTTATTTCATCACGTTTATTGATGATTTTTCAAGGTACGAATTTGTGTATCTATGAAACATAAGTCCAAAGCCTTTGATAAATTTTTAGAGTATCAAAGTATGGTAGAGAAACAAACGGGGAAAGTATTAAAATCCTTCGATCAAATCGAGGAGGTGAATACTTATCCACCAAGTTTCTCGATCTTCTTAAAGAAAAGGGATTATCTCTGAATGGACCCCTCCTTACACACCACAATTAAATGGTGTTGTTGAAAGGAGGAACCGTACCTTATTAGATATGGTACGGTCCATGATATGCTTCACAGAGTTACCTGTTTCCTTCTATGGATATGCCTTGGAAACCGTGGCTAATATCTTAAATAGAGTACCATCTAAATCTGCCTCTAGCACTCCATATGAGATATGGAGGGATAAGAAAACCAATCTTAGGTATCTTAAGATATGGGGATGTCCAGCCTATGTCAAAAGAAACTTTGGACATAAGCTGGATGCTAGAGCAGATAAGTGTCTAATTGTAGGATTCCTAAAGATAGTATAGGATATCTGTTCTACCACCCTACTAAACAAAAAGTTTTTGTCAGTAGGCATGCCACTTTTCTGGAGAAAGAGTTCATCCTACAAAAGGCAGTGGGAGAAATATTGAACTTAAAGAAGTTCAACAAATAGATAGATCTCAACCAATGATAACATAGTTAGTATAGAACTAGAACACACCACTTTTATCCGTAGGTCTGATAGTGTGCATAATGCACCTGAGGGTATGGGGTCATTATTGAAAATAATGAAGCCTGGATCATTGACAAGATGAGCCTCTAACCTATACGGATGCTGTCATGAGTAAGGATCAGACAGTGGCTGGAAGCCATGAGATCTGAAATGGACTCCATGTATGTCAACCAAGTGTGGACTTTGGTGATGCACTAGAGGGTGCTAACCCTATGGATGCAAATGGGTCTATAAGAAAGAGATTGGGGCAAATGGCCAAGTCGAAACTTATAAAGCCAGATTAGTGGCTAAGGTTTAAACCAAAACAGGGAATAGATTATGATGAAATATTTGTTCTCCTGTTGCCATGCTCAAATCTATTCGGATCATGCTTGCTATAGCAGCATATCATGATTATGAAATCTAGTAGATAGATGTGAAAACCACATACCTTAATGGTTTCCTTGAGAAGAGGTCTATATGTCATAGCCAGAATGTTTTATCTTGGAGACTAAACCTAATCAGGTAGTGGGCTGAAAAAATCCATTTATGGATTAAAGCAGCATCTAGTAGTTGGAACATCCAATTTGATAAGACAGTCAAAGAGTTTGACTTATCAAAAATGAGGATGAACCTTGTGTGTACAAGAAGACTAGTGGAAGTGCCATAGTTTTCTTGGTTTCTGTATGTGGATGACATACTCCTTATTGGGAATGATATCCTAATGTTACAATCAATCAAGGTATGGTTATCTAAATATTTTCAATGAAAGACTTGGGAGAAGCATCTATATACTGGGTATCAAGATCTATAAAGATAGATCTAGGAGGATGCTAGGCTTATCCAGTCTAGGTACATTGACCAAGTGCTAAAGAGATTTAGCATGGAGGGAAGTAAAGAGGTTACCCATTGGTCATGGCATACATCTTCTAAGAAGATGTTTCCTAAGACACCTGAAGAAAGAAATAGAATGAGTTCTATACCTTAAGCTTCGGCTGTAGGATCTATAATGTATGCTATGTTATGTACCAGGCCTGATGTGGCATATGCCTTAGGTATAGCCAGCATATTTCAGGCTGATCCAGGAAAGGATCACTGGAATGCTGTGAAAAATATTCTTAAGTACTTGAGAAGGACTAAGGATATTTTCTAATATACGGAGGATCTGATCTTAAACTAGAAGCTTGACCAGATTTTAGTTTCCAATCAGATCCAGATGATAGCAAATCTATTTTAGGATATGTTTTTGCCCTAAATGGAGGAGCTGTAAGCTGGAAGAGTTCTAAACAGTAGACTGTAGCTGACTCTACAATTGAGGTAGAATACATTGCTGTTAGTGAAGCTGCCAAGGAAGCTGTCTGGATGAAGAAGTTCATCTTAGAGTTGGGCGTTGTTTCAGAGATTGAAGGTCCAGTACCCCTTTACTGCGATAATACTGGAGCCCTCACTCAAGCTAAGGAACCTAGATCTCATCACAAATCAAAGCACATTTTAAGATGCTTCCATCTCATTCGAGAGATTGTTAAAAGACAAGAAGTCTGTATTAAAAGAGAAGAAACGAAGAACAACATAGCATACCCATTCACTAAGGCTCTACCACAGCGGGGTTTGATCGCCACCTCGATTGTATGGGGTTAAAATCTAAAGGCGATTGGCTTTAGTGCAAGTGGGAGATTGAAAAGATTATGCCCTAAAGGCCAATCAAAATGTTGTATTTCGATGGGATTTTCTTTTGTATCTCAAACCAATGTATTGACATTATCAATTAATAAAGGCATTTTATTTTCATCATACACTGTATCTTATTAATTTTATTAAGATATGATGAACCCATAGATTAGGGCTATGGTTCTAGGGTTATGATGAGATCATACCAGTGAGACCAAAAGCCTTAAAACCCTAATCTAGAATATTCCTTGTTGATGGGATATTGAGTAGGGGATCAATGTTTCCGGTAAGACCAGCACATCCTATGTATGCTTGGTGAAGAGGGTGACTAATCTCATAGTCACTTGTGTTTGACACAAATACTAGGATGTGGGTGCTCATTAGAGAATGAGTTCACTGAATGGATCCAGCTTGAGAACATCTAATGGAACCTTATCTGTTTGTCAATAGATAGTTCTCATAGTTGGAGTAGTGCATGTGGTCCTTTAACCTGAGACTACAATGGTACCTTGTATGCATGAATCCATACTTTGGTTCACACTCAATCATGACACTGAGTCATGCATGGGGTGATACTGGGTATGGTGGATTACATATGGAGGTTATGAGTAGCTCAAAAAGGAATCGATCAACCCTAGTAAGAGGGAAGTGCATCCAGATGATTTCAATCAAATGAAGATTCAGGAAATCTTTGATCAATGTATGAACATTAGAAATAGTTTCTAATGATTCATTAATGAATCATCATTATCAGATTGAGCAAGGAATGAATATGAAATTGGATTTGACAAGTATCCATATCCAAAGTAATATTCAGGGTGCAAGTAGATCAATGGACTGAATTGCCCAGTAACTCACCACTGAAGGGTATTTTGGTAAATCAACCAAAATTCCTCATCTTCCGTGTAGGCATGACACGTTGCTAGACGTCAATCTTGTCTTGTAGGTCTTCATGAACCAATTGATTGGTTTCATGAGTCAATTCGATGTGTGATTCGAATTGGACAATTAGGTGAGCCAATTTGATCTAATTAGGTAATCGGGTTCGATCGGATCGAATCGGCTCAAACCAAAACCTACTGCTGGCTAGATGTGGAACCCAATGGATCACACAAAATAGAGACTTGGCCAAGGAAGTCATTCATAATTTAATTTGGGTCATAGGATCCTAATTGATTAGCCGGATTACATACTAGCATATTTAGGCTAACCACATTCCTAACCCAATTGGATTGGGTCCGGTTGCTTGCTAATGGGCTAACCTAATTATGGGAAACCTAAATTAGGTTGAGTCCTAAGTGGAGATAGCTAATCAGAGCTAAATCTGATTTTAATTTGGATTTAAGGGCATTTTAGGTGCCATACATGAAGAGTCCCAATGGCATGGGACTCTTGGTACCTAAATGATACCTTAACTTCAAAAGGGCACAGAATGAGCAATAGATCTCTGATTTGAATATAATTTATATGGTCAGAAAGAAAATTTATTCTCTTTCCAATAACATCCATATTTCCTATGTTTTAACTGATCAATATCTTTGAAATTTGCATGGAAGAAGGATGGCCGCGCGCGGTTCATGAAGAGTCGCAGCTCTTCATATGGCGCGCGGTTCTGATGGAGAGTCCTTCTGCTATCAGGACTCTTCATAATCTTCAATGTATAGATTGAAGAGGCACTCTTGGCTTCCTAGGGACTGGTAATTGACATGTGGCAAGTGAGAATTCGTCTAGATAAAAGAAGGGATGTGAATAAGGCCTTTGGTGCATGAATGGGGGGCTTATGAGATATGATTTTTCAAGCCACATAACTGCTCTTCGGTCTTGAAAAATCATATATGATAAGTTGATAAGAGGACATATCACACGCCCCTCTTGTATCTATAAATAGGGCACGGTGAAATGAGTCTCATAAAGTATTCACCGAAGTAGTATATCTGAGTGTCTCTCTCTCCTCCCTCCTTCTTTTCTTTAAGACAAGACTTGTCTTGTTAAGACAAGGTCTTTTCTACTAGGACAAGGCTTTGTTTTAGGACATAAGCCTAAGAAGTCCAAGAGGAGGGTGTCCTAAACCAAGAAGGATTTAGGAGAGTGTCTTTAGTGCCCTACAGTAGGACACAGTGTCCTACAGTGTCAATAGACCAAAGGCTGCCAAAAGAGTTCCACTTATCCAAACAACTTGAAGAAGGAGTTCTTCCTTGGTCCGAGTTTCGTGTGGTGGACCATTGGAGGGCAACATTTGGGCGCCTGGTGGAGAAGAAGGTTGAATCAGGGTTTTCTTCATCGGATTGGATACTAGTGGTTCAGGTTGGTGCCTAAACTCTAGTTTATATTATATATGCATGTTTGTATGTTTTAATTCCTAGTAAGGAGGTCTTGGGTTATGGGTTTGGTAGTGGTTTCATAATAAATTTTTAAAATCCACGCTTCCGCCCTGGTCACCAAAACCCTTTACAAACTCATCATATATGTTGGTATGTAGTAACTCCTTGAAAGCCTTGCCCTCAAGAGGTACATCAAACTTTCTAAATATATGGGTTAGTGGTGCGGGCACCAGACTCAGAAGATGACATCAGGGCTCCATCTGGATCTCTGATTGACCTTGCATGAAGAATTAGGATTTTCTGGTTTTGTAATAAGGGTTAACTTGGTCAACTCAATTTTAGTCTTGAGTCTGTATTTCCCTGCAATTTAAATTTTGTTGAGTCATGTTGACTCAGTACAAGTCCTAGTAGTGGTCTAGGTCTTCTCCAGGTTGGTGCCACTTTTTTTTTCAGTCAAGTCAAGGTCCAGGGTGCCACATTTTCTCTTCCAGGCCCAAGCAAGTGGGCACCACACTCCCAGCCACACGCCAGAGTCCAGGTGCGCCACATCTCCATCCAGTGTCTTTGGTCCCTACACCACAAGAAGTAAGTTCCTTTTTTTCTTGCACCACTTGGGAGAGAAATCCATCAAGATACCTCAATCCAAGGAGGAGCTAATTTCTTTCCAGATAAACCCAAGCCAGGATGGAAAGAATTTTTCTTGAAGAGAGGATCAAGGAGGTGCCCCACAATGTTCCATAAAAATCCAAGTTATAAAAGAGAAGAGAGCATGTCTTGGGGAGGAATTCAAGGAGGTTCCCAAAAGTTTCCAAAAGTGCCAAAGCCATTAAAGGAAGAAGCCTAAACTTGTGGAGCAAGACTAGGAGGTGTCCAAATGAGCCAAACCATGAAGGGAAAATCCTTGATTCATGGAGAGATACTAGGAGACACCCCCATAACCTGCCATTTGGAGCTGATTTTCAAGTTTTCTTGGAGTTTTTGGGCTGCCCACTCATGGAAGGAGTCTTGGGAGAGAATTTGATGCCTAAAGTGTGGGTTAGTCCTATTAGTCCCACATGGAAAATGTATAAAATTTTATTTCTTTGTTATGTCTATATATTCAACTCTATGTAACTCTTGAATTTAATGATGAATGAAATCAATTTCTGTGTGAGCAACTTTGTGTTTCTCTCTTCCGCACTTGTATTCAGGTGTTGAGCTCCATGAGGGAGTAAATCCGGGTTCCCTAGGAACCTTGAGGAGGTGTGAGATCCCCAACCCCAAAATCCTACCAAAACCCTAGTTAGCCACTTCAATTCCAAACCCTAGCCGCCCATCATCTTCTTCATTCCACCAATCATCCAAACCCTAATCTACCTCCTCATCTCACGGCCCCTCTCTTCCAAGTAGAGGCCGACCACTCGCATTCAGGTCCAGATCAGCTACTTCGAATACAGAGCAAATTCCAGAGGAAGTCAGATCAGCATCCAGGAGAATCAGAATTTCAGCAACATCAATTTCAAGTTCTTCTTATCTGGTAAATCCTTTCTTTGAGTATCTGGTTCCTTAACTTGTTCTTCTTCTTTCCCAGATCCTGAGTTCAGGAGAAGCCAACTCTGCCAAAGGACTAGTATTGGAGGATCCATTGCGAAGATATCCGAATCTGAGGATCCAACAATCTGCTCGAGAGAGTCCTTCCACCAAACTCTGTGAAGATCACTGCCTGGTACATAACCCTTCTCTTCTCTTTAGTTCTGTCCTGTTAAAGTTCAGAGCGAAACCCTAGGTCTGGGAGTTTCTCAACCCCCAGCGATCCTTTACTTCTGAACTACTTTGATAATCTAGTTTCTTTGAATTGTTCTTTCAATTATTATATAGTTTCTTTCAATTTAGTTTAACTTTCCTTTGAGTCTAAGCCGACTTCTGAAAATAATAATAAAAATAAAAATATACATTAATTTAATTTTCTTCTGCATTCCACATATCCATTCTGCATCAATTTTGGTATCAAAGTTTTCGTTCTGCATCATTTTGGTATCAGAGCCCTGTCTAGGGTTTCTGACTTGCTTGCATGTTTTGAGTGTCTCTCTTTTTTACTTTGTCTGCTCGAAGTAGACTCCCCAGGATGTCTGGTACTAGGAATGAAGCGAGGTGCAAGCCTCCTCTTCCCATTCCATAGGGTGTTCCTAGGGCGTGTAGGGGATCCGCTGGGTTACAACTTCGTAGCAGGAATTGTAAACAGGGGAAGCATTCTATTTTCAGTCTGTAACTATCCTGTTGCAGGAATTGTTTCTCATTGCAAGTAACTCCAAATTATGTGATTTTTATTTTGATGGAACCAATATAATTGAAACTATTTTACATAATTTTACTGTAATTTATTGGTTTCTGTGAAATTTCTGAGAGTTAAATTACAGCAATTCTATTTCTATGTTTCTGCAATTCAATTTTTTTTTTTTGAGTGATCATCTCCTAATTCATCTTAAGGGCAATTGAGCATCTAAGATAAGGGGAGGAGTTGATAACCTCTCCTTAGCTCAAAACCACCACCCATTCATTCGATCCTAAGCTTAATTTTAAAATTTATTAGACTTAATTTGCCCTAGTGGGCTAAGGACACCAACAAGTCAGGTCTAGGCTAGTGTTGAGTCAGTTTGTCTAGTTACTCTGTGTGTGCTTTGTACTCAGTGTCTAGAACGGTGGTTCAGGGATTCTATCCCGAAGGGCTTGTGTGCTGGTCCGCCTACCTGGCCAATCATTGATTGGTATCTAGGATTGGCACTTAGGGACCTAACACTCCCCTTACACCTGCCTTGCTGAGTCCCGAGTTACTACAGGCTAGCTTGCCACTCTAATTGGGCATCTAGTTTGGACTCTAGGTCTAGTGAGCCAGTAGTCGCTTTAGTCTAGTCACATTCTATGTGCTCGCTTGCATCATCATGTCCACCCGGAATGGAGTACCCTCCCAACCTAGTCAAACCCAACCTGATTTAGAGGCCATGGTTAGAACTCTTACCGAAAGTATGAACAAATTGAGTCAGGATATGACTGCTACTGTTGCCCAGTTTAGGAAACAAGTCCATGAGGATCTTACCCAGCTTAGGGATCGAGTCCAAGTACTTGGGGAACCTAGACATCAGAATTGGACTCCTGACCCAGATTTTAATGTGCCTCAACCTCACCCACACCAGGAGCCTAGGAGGACCTTATACCGTGATCCCGAGCATAACCCTAGGAAGCCTAACCAAGATATCTATAGTATGGATCGTGTCTATGAGAGGTCCTTACAATATTCTAGACCAGTCACTCAACAACCCAAGTCTTCTAGATCAAACCATTTAGATCCACACCCAGGCCCAAGTAAGGTCTCTACTAGCTTGAAACCCAGTGTGACCCAGGTTCCTATATCGCAAGAATGTTGGTTTTGTGGAGAAAGAGGCCATAAATCTAGTCAGTGCCCATGCATAGGACTGGCTTGTGCACAGATAAGTGGTAAGAATCCTAAGGATGACATTAATAAGGGAGAACCCAAGCCTACCAATGAGGAAGAAAGGTTAGGTATGACAAGCCCAGAATCAGTTGACCCGATTACCACTGACTCGAAACCCATTGAAGATGGCATCGAAGAAGTATATGATGCTTGCTTGAGTCTAGTTGATGAATATGAGGGGGAAGAACTTGAAGAATGTGACATCGATACTATTGGTTCCTTACCTGAGGAGACCTTGTAGAGCAACCAGTGGTAGGACCTAGTTCAAAAATTCAAGAGATTTGTGAGAACCAGGTTCCTTTAGTCAAATACCCCCAGGAAGAACTCATAGTGTTAGCTCGAGCTATCAGTTCGTATCCTCTAATGACAGTCATTCCCCAAGTACCAATTGAAGATCTTTGTGTTGAACTGTTTAAGTTTGCCCACCTATGTAGATCCTCTCCTTAGGATGACTGAATCAAGCCTCTTACAATTGGACCTTGTCCCATGCCCAGCCACTAAGGTCTCTCCCGTAATCTCAGTTGAACATCCTTGTCTTGAGTGGATTGATCACCCCATCCTATAGAAGTAGAAGTCCTCTTATGGCCCCAGACCCCTTCCTTCACATGACTGACCTACCCTTCTATAGAGTATACCTTTCCGCCCCTAGGTCAAATTTCAAGTCTTGAGGTCGTCATCCATAGGACCTTCCATGATCATTCTCTAATCCATTTTTTGAGAAAGTGATCATTATTTGCTTAGAGAACAAACCTTAACTGTTGCAATCACATGTCCTAGGCTACTTCCCCGAACCATCTCTTGATCCTTCCTGGGAGTACAACCTTTTCCTTTCGTAAGGATGCCAGTTGACCTCATAGATCACCATTCAAACCTTCAGGTCACCACCTTTAGTCAGCAGGAAATTTAAGACTCCACCTCATATTTCCTCCCTTTCTCTAGGACTTCCAATGCTTCTTACACCATCCAAGTATAACTTTGTCGAAGTTTAGAATGAACCACGTGTCAGAACCTATTAGGTTTGCCACCTACTTCTGGAAGACCTTATGGCACCTACTAGGCACCCATGATAAGTTTTCATACTCTGCATGCCATCCTCTGACCCAAGGTCAAACCTAGAGAGCCTTAGTTTGTTAGGTTTAGACCTAGGGTTCCTTTGGAATAAAGTTCATTCTTTAGGAATGCATCGTCAGTCTAGTTTAGTTTTTCTTGACCCTTTACTAGGCTTTGGCTCAGATTTTGGTTGAGTGAGAATACCAGGAATTGGGATTTATATTTTGTCCAGGGCTGAATTGCATTCAATGTTTCGATCAATAGGTCTATAGGCTAGAGTCCCTTTGAAATTGTTCATGGATACAAGCCTCACACACCACTTGATCTGATTTCACTATTAGCCCCACACACAAGTCTCTTGATGCACTTGCATAGCATGTAAAGGACTTGCATAAAGAAATTCATGCAAAAATAACTTTAAGTAATGAAACTTATAAGAAGTTGGCTGATTCTCAAAGACGAGACAAAACTTTTGTTGAGAGAGACTATGTAATGATTAGGTTAAGGCCTGAGCGGTATTTTCCTGGAACCGTTAGAAAGTTACATGCTAAAGGAGCTGAACCATTTAGAGTAGTGAAGAGAGTAGGATCCAATGCCTATGTGCTCGAGTTGCCTCCAGAACTAGGCAATAGCTCTACTTTCAACATTACAGACTTAGTAGAGTATAGGGAGCTAGCTGTGATTCCTAGTAAGCCTTTGAAACCTAATCCTGTTATTGAGAGTGATCCCGACCCTGTGTGTCCACCAACAAACTGGCCTGTGAGGAAAGAGCATATTGAAAAGATCCTGGATGATCAGGTTATCTCTACTCATAATCGAGGATACCAAAGATACCTGGTCCGCTGGCAAGGAAGGCCAGATTCTGTTGACCCTTGGATCTCCCGAGAAGAATTACAAGAATTGGACCCAGACCTCTTGGAGAGATACTAGAGCTAGCTTGATCCATACTCGATAGGGTCGAGTTCCTCCCACCCCGGGAGAATTGGTGTGGGCACTAGACTCAGAAGATGACTTCAGGGCTCCATCTGGATCTCTGATTGACCTTGCCTAAAGAATTAGGGTTTTCTGGTTTGTAATAAGGGTTGACTTGGTCAACTCAATTTTAGTCTTGAGTCTGTATTTCCCTGCAATTTAAATTTTGTTGAGTCATGTTGACTCAGTACAAGTCCTAGTAGTGGTCTAGGTCTTCTCCAGGTTGGTGTCACTTTTTTTTTCAGTCAAGTCAAGGTCCAGGGTGCCACATTTTTTCTATCAGGCCCAAGCAAGTGGGTGCCACACTCCCAGCCACACGCCAGAGTCCAGGTGGCGCCACATCTCCATCCAGTGTCTTTGGTCCCTACACCATAAGAAGTAAGTTCCTTTTTTCTTGCACCACTTGGGAGAGAAATCCATCAAGATACCTCAATCCAAGGAGGAGCCAATTTCTTTCCAGATAAACCCAAGCCAGGATGGCAAGAATTTTTCTTGAAGAGAGGATCAAGGAGGTGCCCCACAATGTTCCATAAAAATCCAAGTTATAAATGGGAAGAGAGCATGTCTTGGGGAGGAATTCAAGAAGGTTCCCAAAAGTTTTCAAAAGTGCCAAAGCCATGAAAGGAAGAAGCCTAAACTTGCGGAGCAAGACTAGGAGGTGTCCAAATGAGCCAAACCATGAAGGGAAAATCCTTGATTCATGGAGAGATACTAGGAGACACCCCCATAACCTGTCATTTGGAGCTGATTTTCAAGTTTTCTTGGAGTTTTTGGGCTTCCCACTCATGGAAGGAGTCTTGGGAAGAGAATTTGATGCCTAAAGTATGGGTTAGTCCTATTAGTCCCACATGGAAAATGTATAAAATTTTATTTCTTTGTTATGTCTATATATTCAACTCTATGTAACTCTTGAATTTAATGATGAATGAAATCAATTTCTATGTGAGCAACTTTGTGTTTCTCTCTTCCGCACTTGTATTCAGGTGTTGAGCTCTGTGAGGGAGTAAATCCGGGTTCCCTGGGAACCTTGAGGAGGTGTGAGATCTCCAACCCCAAAATCCTACCAAACCCTAGGTTAGCCACTTCAATTCCAAACCCTAGCCGCCCATCATCTTCTTCATTCCACCAATCATCCAAATCCTAATCTACCTCATCATCTCATGGCCCCTCTCTTCCAAGTAGAGGCCGACCACCAGCATCCGGGTCCAGATCAGCTACTTCGATTACAGAGCAAATCCTAGAGGAAGTCAGATCAGCATCCAGGAGAATCAGGATTTCAGCAACATAAATTCAAGTTCTTCTTATCTGATAAATCCTTTCTTTGAGTATCTAGTCCTTAACTTGTTCTTCTTCTTTCCCAGATCCTGAGTTCAGAAGAAGCCAACTCTGCCAAAGGACCAGTATTGGAGGATCCATTGCGAAGATATCTGAATCCGAGGATCCAACAATCTGCTCGAGAGAGTCCTTCCACCAAACTCTGTGAAGATCACTGCCTGGTACATAACCCTTCCCTTCTCTTTAGTTCTGTCCTGTTGAAAGTTCAGAGTGAAACCCTAGGTCTAGGAGTTTCTCAACCCCCAGCGATCCTTTACTTCTGAACTACTCTGATAATCTATTTTCTTTGAATTGTGCTTTCAATTATTATATAGTTTCTTTCATTTAGTTTAACTTTCTTTTGAGTCTAAGTCGACTTCTGAAAATAATAATAAAAATAAAAAATATACATTAATTTTAATTTGCTTCCGCATTCCACATATCTATTCTGCATCAATTTGGTATCAGAGTTTTCGTTCTGCATCAGTTAGCCCATCTGTTGGGTAAGCACAGCCTCATGCTACTAGCTACCTCTTGCATCTATCAAACCATAATCTATGGTAGGTTCATGGCTTCTGATGAACCAGTGCAACTACCAGCATAAGCTCCCTCTTTATAATAAACCAAAATAGCCTATCTCGGGCACCAATGTATGTTCAATCACATGGTGGAGTGGTGGGGACACCAGAGGCTCCAGAATAAAACAGAGGCTTTTCAACCCTCTGTGGATTGATCAATAATTTATGAGTCCATCTGTAATAAGGGCTTAGCCCATCTGAGTCCATTTTAGTTATTATTTGACTCTTTTGAGTTGTTATTTCAGTTCAGTATTAGTCAGCTCATGTTGAGCTAGTCTAGTCCAGTATTAGTCAGCTCATGTTGAGCTAATTTTATTTTTTTAGTCCTATTCAAGCATACTGAAGGCTCAAGACCACATCATACAAGTGAAGACCAAATCCAACCAGATTAAAGACATGAAACTGAGCCTAATTTCAACCTAGCTTGAAGACTTGAAGACCACGGGAGGAGAAAATGAAAACAAGAACAAACCTGAAGCCCTGGACCAGCCGGAATCAAACTGGGCCAGCCTAGGCCCAGGAACAAGATTAGGGTGCCATTCCTTATGATAACCCTCCTCTTGGTCGGCCACTTAAGGTCACCCCCTTGGCCGACCAAGACAAGGAAAGGGAGAGCAAGTTTAGGGATTTTCTACCTATGTTTCCTTATATTCCTAGCTAGGGTTGAAAGGGAGAAAGAGTCCTATGTAAAGTCTAATGTACCCTTACTTGGAGGCCAAGGCTAAATGTCTATTTAAAGGACCCTAGTCTCTTGTATGAGATCACTTTTGATATATGAAATAAACCTTGAGTTCTCTTCTATTGCTTTGTACTACCCTGCTTTGTGCTTAAGGGGTTTGTTGGTACTTTCATCTTCCTGATGCTGTAACAGAATTCCTGCCGCCAACCTTCTTCCCAAAGCCCTGGCTACCACCTCCAAATCTCTATTCCTTTTTGCTATTTTCCCTGTTTCCTTATTCTTTAGAGAGTTTTCTAACCCCTGGCAGGTTGTTTGCAGGTCCTCGAGTTCCTACGAATCCAACGACTCCAGCCAAGCCTCAATCGGACCACCGAGCAGAAAGCCGGGTATCTGCGGGTCTTTGGCTCGATTTTCCAGGCGCATCCATCGAGGAATGAGAGAACCCTTCACTGTGATCTTTATCGAGCACTTTAGACATTGTAAGGGACACCCCCTCTACCTCCAATAATAATATTATAGGAGAACTTGCCATAACCGAGGATTCTCAGCCCCGGCGATCCTTGTTATTATTTTTCTAGGTCCTAATCTATTTGCTTGACTTCTAAATTCAGATAGAATTTTCTATAGCTTTTTTGATCCAATTTTTAGGATTTAATCTCTTAACCCACATATAAAACACACAAAAATAATTGCATGCATATTAGTCCCGCATCATTTGGTATCAGAGCTTAGATTAGGGCTTGTTTTTTGCATTTTTTTTTTAGTCCATATATGCTCTGTTATTTTTGTTATTTCTCCTTGTTCTGAACTCTAAAATTCTAAAATTGATTTTTATAGATTCATCATAATTCAAAGTATTTTCCAGAATTTTTGCAGATTTTATTTCAGATTGTGTAATCTCTGCTAGCCGAAATACAGCCTGCAAATTTTTGGCTCTATTTTTTTCAACAAGACAAGTTTGGAAGTTTTAGGGTTTTGTGTAGCATCTCTTTGCATATCTTTTGATTTTAGTATATTTCCTGCATATTAGGCCATAATTTGCAAGTTTCCTTCTATTTAAAAAAATACAAAATATAAATTTTTTAAAAAAATTACATATATAAAACGCTACCAAAACATCTAACCCTAATTTGAATCATCTACCAGCCATCAATGCATAAACTACCTTTAAGGGCACCTATGTCAGATGGGGAGAGGGTGATCACCTCTTCTTGGCCCAAACCACATCCCTTGCATTCGGTCCCAAGCCTAACTTCAAATTTATTAGACTTAATTTGCCCTAGTGGGCTAGGGACACCAACTGGTCGGGTCCGGGCTAGTGTCAGATCATTGTGTCAAGCTAACCTATGTGTGCCTTGTGCTTGGTGTCTAGAACAGTAGTTTAGGGATTCAATCCTGAAGGGCTTGTGTGCTGGTTCGTCTACTTGGCCAATCTCTGATTAGTATCTAGGATTGGCAATCAGGGACCTAACACTCTCCTTAAACCTGCCTGGCTGAGTACAGGGTTACTATAGGCTAGTTTGCCACCCTGATTGAGCACCTAGTTTTGGACTCTAGGTGTGGGCACCAGACTCAGAAGAAGACTTCAGAGCACCATCTGGATATTTGATTAACCTTGCCTGAAGAATTAGGGTTTTTGGCTTGTAATAAGGGTTGACTTGATCAACTCAATTTTAGCTTGAGTCTATATTACCTGCATTTTTTTTGTTGAGTCATGTTGACTCAGTAGTGGACTAGGGCTTCAACCTGGGGTGTTACATTTTCTCCCAAGGCCAAGCAAGTGGGCACCACACTCCCAGCCACACTCCCAGCCATACGCCTGAGTCCATGGGGCGCCACATCTCAATCCAGCAGGCTTTGGTCCCCACACCACAGATAGCAGCTCCCTTCTCTCATGCGCCAATTGAGGAGAAATCCACTAGGGGTCACAAATCAGGGGGCGGTCCAAGACATTCCCAAAAGAACCAAACTATGAAAGGGAAGAAATTCTCTTGGAGAGAACTTCAAGGAGGTGCCCATAACCTGCCAAAAATACTCAAAACAAAGTTAGAAAGAGCCATAACTTGGGGAGAAGAAAAGGAGGTATCCAAAAGGGTTGAGCCATGGAAGGAAGGAGAATTCTCTTGAAGAGCAAGGTTAGGAGGCGCCCTAGTCATTCCAACTAAAGCCAGATATAAAAGGAAACAAATTTGCTCTTGGAGGGCAAGGTTAAGAGGCGCCCAAACACATCCAGATAAGGCCAAGCATAGAAGAAAAAAAATAATTTTCTTGGAGGTCAAGACAAGAGGCGCCACCCACTTTCCTTTTGAAGCCTCAATCATCTTTGGAATTATTTGGCCGGCCATATGAGTAGGGATTGATCCTACAATCCTAATTTGAAGATCCCCTCCTTTAGTCCCACATGGAAAGATGTAAAACCCTACTCTCTTGTAATGTCCTATAAATTAAAACCCTTTGTAAGTTCTAATGAATCAGATGAATGAAACCAATTTTTTTGTGAGCAAAACTTTGTGTTTTCTCTCTTCCGCACTTGCATCCAGGTGTGAGCTCCGTGAGGGAGTAAATCCGGGTTCCCCAGGAACCGTGAGGAGGTGTGAGATCTCCAAAACCCAAACCCTAGGTTAGCCACTCCACTCCCAAACCCTAGCCGCCATCACCCTTCTCTTTCCACCAAACCCTAGCATATTCCACCTCCCACGGCCTCTCTCTCCAAGTCCAGGCCGACCACTAGCATCCAGTTCCAGTCCGGATACTTCAGATCCAAAGCTCTTTCCAGAGGGAGTCGAATCAACCTTCAAGAGGATCCGGATCTCAGCGACATCAGCCTTCAAGTTCTTCGAACTGGTAAATCCTTCCCTGAGTCTCTGAATCCATCACTTATTTTCTTCTTCCCAGATCTTGAGTTCAGGAGAAGCCGACCCAGACACGAGGCCAGTATTGGAGGATCCATTGCGAAGATAGCCGAATCCGAGGATCCAACAATCTGCTCGAGAGAGTTCTTCCATCCAAATTCTGAGAAGATCACTATCTGGTTAGTAAACCATCTCTCCTCTCTATTTCTGTCCTATTGAAAGTTCAGAGCGAAACCCTAGGTCTGGGAGTTTCTCAATCCCCAGCGATCCATTACTTCTGAACTACTCTGATAATTTAGTTTCTTCTAAATTGTGCTTTCAATCCTTACCTAGTTTCCTTCAACTTAGTTCAGCTTTACTTTGAGTCAAACAATTTCTGAAAATAAAAAAAAAAAGAAAAAGAAAAAAAGGAATTAATCCTAAATTTACTTCCGCATACGCTTCTTTGTTCTTTGTTCTGCATCATTTTTGGTATCAGAGCTTCGTTCTGCATCATTTTTGGTATCAGAGCCCTGTCTAGGATTTCTGTTTTGATTGCTTGTTTGAGTCTCTCTCTTTTTACTTTGTCTGCTCGAAGTAGACTCCCCAGGACGTCCGGTCCTAGGAACGAAGCGAGGTGCAAACCTCCCCTTCCCATTCCACGGGGTGTTCCTAGGGCTTGTAGGGGATCCGTTGGGTTACAACTTCGTAGCAGGAATTGTAAACGGGGAAGTACTCTATTTTTAGCCTGTAATTACCTTGTTGCAGGAATTATTTATCATTGCAAGTAACTCGAAATTTAGTGATTTTGTTTTGCTGAAACCAGTATAATTGAAACTATTTTTCATAATTTTCCTATGATTTATTGGTTTACGTGAGATTTCTGAGAATTAAATTACTGCAACTCTGTTTTTGTGTTTCTGCAATTCAATTATTTTTGAGTGATCATCTCTTAATTCATCTTAAGGGCATTTGAGCATCTAAGATAGGGGAGGAGTTGATAACCTCTCCTTAGCCCAAAACCACCACCCACTCATTCGAACCTAAGCCTTTAATCTTAAAATTCATTAGACCTAATTTGCCCTAGTGGGCTAGGGACATCAACAAGTCGGGTCAAGGCTAGTGTTGAGTCAATTTGTCTGGTTACTCTGTGTGTGCTTTGTACTCAGTGTCTAGAATGGTGGTTCAGGGATTCTATCCCGAAGGGCTTGTGTGCTGGTCCGCCTACCTGGCCAATCACTGATTGGTGTATAGGATTGGCATCTAGGGACCTAACACTCCCCTTACACCTGCCTGGCTGAGTTCCGAGTTACTACAGGCTAGCTTGCCACTCTGATTGGGCATCTAGTTTGGGCTCTAGGTCTAGTTAGCCAGTAGTCGCTTTAGTCTAGTCACATTCTGTGTGCTTGCTTGCATCATCATGTCTACCCGGAATGGAGTACCCTACCAACCTAGTCAAACCCAACCAGATTTAGAGGCCATGGTTAGAAATCTTACCGAAAGTATGACCAAATTGAGTCAGGACATGAATGAGGGTTTTTCCCAATTTAGGGATCGAGTCCAAGTACTTGAAAAACATAGACATCAAAATTGGACCCCTGATCCAAAATTTAATAGGCCCCAACCTCACCCATGCCAGGAGCCTAGGAGGACCTTATACCATGATCCCGAGCATAACCTTAGGAAGCCTAACCATGATATCTATAGTGTGGATCGTGTCTATGAGAGGTCCTTACAATATTCTAGACCAGTCACTCAACAACCCCAGTCTTCTAGATCAAACCATTTAGATCCACACCCATGCCCAAGTAAGGTCTCTACTAGCTTGAAATCCAGTGTGATCCAGGTTCCTATATCTCAAGAATGTTTGTTTTGAAGAGAAAGAGGCCATAAATCTAGTCAGTGCCCATGCATAGGACTGGCTTGTGCACAGCTAAGTGGTAAGAATCCTAAGGATGACATTAATGAGGGAGAACCAAGCCTACCAATGAGGAAGAAAGGTTAGGTATGACAAGCCTAGAATCAGTTGACCCGATCACCACTGACCCGAAACCCAATGAAGATGGCATCGAGGAAGTATATGATACTGGCTTGAGTCTAGTTGATGAATATGAGGGGGAAGAACTTGAAGAATGTGACATTGATACTATTGGTTCCTTACCTGAGGAGACCTTGGAGAGCAACCAACTGATAGGACCTAGTTCAGAAATTCAAGAGATTTGTGAGAACCGGGTCCTTTTGTCAAATACCCCCAGGAAGAACTCATAGTGTTAGCCCGAGCTATTAGTTCGTACCCTCTAATGACAGTCATTCTCCAAGTACCAATGAAGATCTTTGCACAGAACTGTTTAAGTTTGCCCACCCTATGGTAGATCCTCTCCTTAGGATGACTGAATCAAGCCTCTTACAATTGGACCTTGTCCCATGCCCAGCCACTAAGGTCTCTCCCTAATCTCAGTTGAACATCCTTGTCTTGAGCGGATTGGTTCACCCAGTCCTGTAGAAGTCCTCCTTATGGCCCCAGACCCCTTCCTTTGCATGACTGACCTACCCTTCTATAGAGTATACCTTTCCACACCCATAGGTCAAATTTAAAGTCTTGAGGTCATCATCCATAGGCCCTTCCATGAATCATTCTTCAATCCAGTTCTTGAGAAAATGGATCATTATTTGCTTAGAGAACAAACTTTAACTGTTGCAATCACATGTCCTAGGCTGCTTCCCGAACCATCTCTTGATCCATTCCTGGGAGTAGCAAACTTTTCCTTTCGAAAGGATGACCAGTTGGACACTCATAGATCACCATTCAAACCTTCAGGTCACCACCTTTAGTCAGCAGGTAATTCGTGACCCCGCCTCATATTCCCTTTCTCTAGGACTTTCAATGCTTCTTACACCATCCAAGTATACTTTGTCGAAGTCTTTAGAGTGAACCACGTGTCAGAACCTATTAGGTTTGCCACCTACTTCTGGAAGACCTTATGGCACCTACTAGGCACCCATGATAAGTTTTCATGCTCTGCATGCCATCCTCCGACCCAAGGTCAAACTAGAGAGTCGTAGTTTGTTAGGTTTAGACCTAGGGTTCCTTTGAATAAAGTCCATTCTTTAGGAATGCATCGTCAGTCGAGTTTAGGACATTGACTCAGATTTTGGTTTGATTGAGAGCACCAGGAATTGGGATTTGTATTTTGTTCAGGGCTGAAATTGCATTCAATGTTTCGATCAATAGGTCTATAGGCTAGAGTCCCTTTGAAATTGTTCATGGATACAAGCCTCACACACCACTTGATCTTATTCACTATTAGCCCACACACACAGTCTCTTGATTCACTTGCATAGCATGTAAAGGACTTGCATAAAGAAATTCATACCAAAATAATTTTAAGTAATGAAACTTATAAGAAGTTGGCTGATTCTCAAAGGCGAGTCAAAACTTTTGTTGAGGGAGACTATGTAATGATTAGGTTAAGGCCTGAATGGTTTCCTCCTGGAACCGTTAGGAAGTTACGTGCTAGAGGAGCTGGACCATTTAGAGTGGTAAAGAGAGTAGGATCCAATGCCTATGTGCTCGAGTTACCTCCAGAACTAGGCATTAGCTCCACTTTCAACATTACAGACCTAGTAGAGTATAGGGAGCCAACTGTGATTCCCAGTGAGGCTTTTGAACCTAATCCTGCTCTTGAGAGTGAACCTGACCTTGTGTGTCCACCAACAAACTGGCCTGTGAGGAAGAGCAGATTGAAAAGATCCTGGATGATCAGGTTATCTCTACTCGTAATCGAGGATACCAAAGATACCTGGTCCGCTGGCTAGGAAGGCCAGATTCTGATGACTCTTGGATCTCCCGAGAAGAATTACAAGAGTTGGACCCAGACCTCTTGGAGAGATACCAGAGCCAACTTGATCCATACTCGACAGGGTCGAGTTCCTCCCACCCTGGAAGAATTGGTGCGGGCACCAGACTCAGAAGAAGACTTCAGAGCTCCATCTGGATATCTGATTAACCTTGCCTGAAGAATTAGGGTTTTTTGGCTTGTAATAAGGGTTGACTTGATCAACTCAATTTAGCTTGAGTCTATATTACCTGCATTTTTATTTTGTTGAGTCATGTTGACTCAGTAGTGGACTAGGGCTTCAACCTGGGGTGTTACATTTTCTCCCAAGGCCAAGCAAGTGGGCGCCACACTCCCAGCCACACTCCCAGCCATACGCCTGAGTCCATGGGGTGCCACATCTCCATCCAGCAGGCTTTGGTCCCCACACCACAGATAGCAGCTCCCTTCTCTCATGCGTCAATTGAGGAGAAATCCACTAGGGGTCCACAAATCAAGGGGGCGGTCCAAGACATTCCCAAAAGAACCAAACTATGAAAGGGAAGAAATTCTCTTGGAGAGAACTTCAAGGAGGCGCCCATAACCTGCCAAAAATACTCAAAACAAAGTTAGAAAGAGCCATAACTTGGGGAGAAAGAAAAGAGGTATCCAAAAAGGGTTGAGCCATGGAAGGAAGGAGATTTCTCTTGAAGAGCAAGGTTAGGAGGCGCCCTAGTCATTCCAACTAAAGCCAGATATAAAAGGAAACAAATTTGCTCTTGGAGGGCAAGGTTAAGAGGCGCCCAAACACTTCCAGATAAGGCCAAGCATAGAAGGAAAAAAAAAATTTTCTTGGAGGTCAAGACAAGAAGGCGCCACCCACTTTCCTTTTTTGAAGCCTCAATCATCTTTGGAATTATTTGGCCGGCCATATGAGTAGGGATTGATCCTACAATCCTAATTTGAAGATCCCCTCCTTTAGTCCCACATGGGAAGATGTAAAAACCTACTCTCTTATAATGTCCTATAAATTAAACCCCTTTGTAAGTTCTAATGAATCAGATGAATGAAACCAAATTTTTTGTGAGCAAAACTTATGTTTCTCTCTTCCGCACTTGCATCCAGGTTGTGAGCTCTGTGAGGGAGTAAATTCGGGTTCCCCAGGAACCTTGAGAAGGTGTGAGATCTCCAAAACCCAAACCCTAGGTTAGCCACTCCACTCCCAAACCCTAGCCACCATCACCCTTCTCTTTCCACCAAACCCTAGCATATTCCACCTCCCACGGCCTCTTCTCTCAAGTCCAGGCCGACCACCAGCATCCAGTTCCAGTCCGGATACTTCAGATCCAAAGCTCTTCCAGAGGGAGTCAATCAGCCTTCAAGAGGATCCGGATCTCAGCGACATCAGCCTTCAAGTTCTTCGAACTGGTAAATCCTTCCTGAGTCTCTGAATCCATCACTTGTTTTTCTTCTCCCAGATCTTGAGTTCAGGAGAAGCCGACCCAGCCACAAGGCCAGTATTGGAGGATCCATTGCGAAGATAGCCGAATCCGAGGATCCAACAATCTGCTCGAGAGAGTTCTTCCATCCAAATTCTGAGAGATCACTGTCTGGTTAGTAAACCATCTCTCCTCTCTATTCTGTCCTGTTGAAAGTTCAGAGCAAAACCCTAGGTCTGGGAGTTTCTAATCCCCAGCGATCCGTTACTTCTGAACTACTCTGATAATTTAGTTTCTTCTAAATTGTGCTTTCAATCTTACCTAGTTCCTTCAACTTAGTTCAGCTTTACTTTGAGTCAAAGCAATTTCTAAATATAAAAAAAAAAAAAGAAAAAAAGGAATTAATCCTAAATTTACTTCCGCATACGTCTTTGTTCTTTGTTCTGCATCATTTTTGGTATCAGGGCTTTCGTTCTGCATCATTTTTGGTATCAGAGCTTTCGTTCTGCATCACTAGGTCTAGGAAGCTGTAGTTAGTTTGATAGAGGTCATGTATGAGCACTGGATTAGGAGTCCCATTTCGTCCTCCATATCCCTGAACCCATGGATAAGCTACAAACCCAAATTCAAGCCTTTATAGACCAGATGGCCTAGATGACTACCCAGATGACTACCTAGATGACCCAGTTCGATACCCGAACCCACAATTTACTTGATCAACTAGATGCCCGACTAGGAATCCTAGAGAGAACCTGTAAGATCCAGGCTAGATCCAAACCTGAGCCACCTTTATCCACACTACCCATAACCTATAGATCTTACAACTCCAAATCCTATGAACCTAGAACCTACGTACCTAAAACCTATGAACCTAGATCCTATGACTCTAGATCCTATGCACCCTCTCCCTATAAGCCTAGTATACCCACAACCTATAGATCTTATGACCCCAAGTCCTATGACTCTAGAACCTATGAACCCTATCCCTTGAGTCCAATAGACCCAAGACCCATAGAGCTGAACCTAAACTATGAATCCAGTAGTGAGCCACTACCCCTTAGGCAACCTGAACCTACTAGGATTATTGCCATACTCAAAAACCAAGACCTAGCTAATTTTTCTTTAGCCGACCTTCCCCAACCATTCCTGAGATTCACAAGGCTTACATTAACGCAGAAGTGTACGAAGCTGATGCGAGCTTAGTGGATGAGTATGAGGGAGAAGAGGAGACACCTTTAGTAGACCTCGAATTAGCTGACCCAGTAGATACCCAGGTAGAAACCAACCCAGAGCTAGTTGACCTTGACCACATCCAACTTAAGCTATAATGGAAGAACAAATAAGGAAGAGAACCTAGGTACTGCTGCTAGAGCTTACCTGAGGAAACCATAGAGAAGAGCCAAATTATAGAATCTAGTCCTAAAATATAAGAACCTGAAGAATTTATTAAGGACCTGATCTCTTTGAATCAGTACCCTCAAGATGAGCCTCCTCCTATAGTTCCCATTAAGGACCTCTTCCCTGAGATAATACCCATCCTTCCATTATGTAAACTCATAGATATACCGCAACCCCGTAAGGTTAGCCTCATTATTCTAGGATAGTCGCTAACGTCCCTTCTTTTATCCTACTTTAGTCAACTAACCTTGAACCATTCCCTACCTTACCAGACTAATTTGAACCCACTCCTATTTTCTACCCTTTCCAGACACCTCCAGCATTTCTAAGATCATTAGATTGTATTTAATTGAGATTATGAACTGGCATGCATTCATTGCGCATGTAGGTTTGCATTATACTTCTAGAATACCCTTTGGAATTGTTAGGAGCCTATTGTAAGTTTCATGTGCATGTCAAGCTAGGATCAACCTAGAGAACCTATAATCTCTTAGGTTAGGTCTAAAGAGTTCAATAAAATTTCTACTATAGGAATGCATAGTCGAGTCTGTTAGGTGTAAGTTTGAGTCCTTTGCATCATCTTATTAGGAGTCTGCATGTTCCCAGCATGTTCACCACCTGCACTAATTTTGAAACAACTGGCTAATTCCCGAAGATGGACCAAAGAATTTGGTGTAGTAGATTCTATCTTGGTTAGGCTTAGGCCTAAAGAAGATTCAAGCACATAGAGCCGGACCTTTTAAAGTGATAAAGAAGGTTGGATCAAATGCCTAGGTGTTAGACATGCCTTCGGATTTGGGCATTAGTTCTACTTCAATATTACAGACCTGGTTGAGTACAGGGAACCGGCAGCGATACCTAGTAAGGCCTTTGGACCTATCCCCTCCTGTTATGAGTGACCCTAACCCGAGTATCCACTAACAAATTTGGCCTGAGAGAGGAGAACGGATCGAACGTATCCCGGACGATCAAGCCATCATGACCCGGTGCCGTGGCTATCAACACTTCCTAGTCTGATGGTAAGGCCGGCCAGAGTCGGACGATTCGTGGATTTCTCGAGAGGACTTGCAATGCCTCAACCCAGACATCCTCGAGAGATATGTGAGCCAGCTTGATCTTCACTCGACAGGATCGAGTTCCTCCCACCTCGAGAGAATTGGTGGGGACACCAGAGCACCAGAAAAAATAGAGGCTTTTAACCCTCTATGGATTGATCAATAATTTATGAGTCCATTTGTAATAAGGGCTTAGCCCATCTAAGTCTATTTTAGTTGTTATTTGAGTCTTTTGAGTTGTTATTTTAGTTCAGTATTAGTCAGCTCATGTTAAGCTAGTCCAGTCCAGTATTAGTCAGCTCATGTTGAGCTAATTTTATTTTTTGAGTCCTGTCCAAGCATACTGAAGGCTCAAGACCACATCATACAAGTGAAGACCAAGTCCAACCAGATTGAAAACATGGAAATTTAGCCCAAGTTCAACCTAGCTTGAAGACTTGAAGACGACCAGGAGGAGAAAATAAACAAGAACAAACCTGAAGCCCTGGACCAGCCAGAAGCAAACTGGGCCAGCCCAGGCATAGGAAGGAGATTAGGGTGCCATTTCCTTATGGTGACCCTCCTCTTGGTCGGCCACTTAAGGTCACCCCTTGGCCAACCAGACAAGGAGAGGGAGAGCAAGTTTAGGGATTTTCTACCTATGTTGCCTTATATTCCTAGCTAGGGTTTGAAAGGGAGAAGGAGTCCTATGTAAACTCTAATATACCCTTACTTGGGGGCCAAGGCTAAAGGTCTATTTAAAGGACCCTAGTCTCTTGTATGAGATTACTTTCGATATATGAAATAAACCTTGAGTTCTCTTTTATTGCTTTGTGCTACCCTGCTTTGTGCTTAAGGGGTTTTGTTGGTACTTTCATCTTCCCGGTGCTGCAACAGAATTCCTACCGCAAACCTTCTTCCTAGAGCCCTGGCCGCCACCCCCAAATCTCTATTCCTCTTTGCTATTTTCCCTTGTTTCCTTGTTCCTTAGAGAGTTTCCTAACACCTGATAGGTCATTTGCAGGTCCCCAAGTTCCTACGAATCCAACGACTCCAGCCAAGCCTCAATCGGACCACTGAGTAGAAAGCCGGTTATCCATGGGTCTTTGGCTCGGTTTTCCAGGCCATATCTATCGAGGAATGAGAGATCCCTTCACTGCAATCTTCATCGGGTGCTTCAGACGTTGTCAGGTACACTCCCTCTACCTCCAGTAATAATATTATAGGAGAACTTGCCCTAACCGAGGCTTCTCAGCCCCGGCGATCCTCTTTATTGCTTTTCTAGGTCCTAATCTGCATGCTGACTTCTAAAATTTATATAAATTCCCTATACCTTATTTGATCCAATTTTCGGGATTATTCTCTTAACCCACATATAAAACACACAAAATAATTGCATGCATATTAGTCCCGCATGATGGAGAGTCTCATCTCAATGAATAGCTAGTTTACCATGACTATAAAGACTCCCCTCACATCCTCCCTCTCAAGAATGCACCTAAATCTAGCTTCCTTATCTCCCAATCCATCTACAATCAGACCATGATGAGGAACCCCCAAACTCAGCTTAACAACTCATCATTGATAGGGATCAAAGTGCCTCTGACAATGGCTACCACCAATCACCTCTTCTAGTTAATAAAACATAAAACTCTCTGATAAGAAGTGGGCAATACCTCTCTCATGGAACATAATCTCTCATAGCCTCCAGACCGAGTCCACTGACCTATGAAAAACCCTCACGATCAAAATCCCAAATCTATCCACCTCCCGCAAGCAATAACCCAACTGACAACCAAGTTGCCACAAGAGAGGGAGGAGGCGATGCTTGAGTCTCCATCTAGGGCTATGGATCATGACAAGCCTTGAAGCACTATTCCCCCACCACTTGAGCCACCAAAATTGGTGTGAGTGCTTAGTTTGGTAGGCCAGCTACTTTTGGGGACCAATCTTTCTTGGATTGGAAAGAAATGAGCATGATTATAACAAATGGAGGGCTAGGATCTGAAGATTTACTATTTGGAAAGGTTCAAATTGTTTTTGAAGGGTCTATGAAGGTAAAAATTTGAGAATATAATGAAAAATGGGCAGGCTAGTCCCAAATAAAAGGGCGTCCATTAGTAAGTTGACTAAAAAAAATAAACCTGGGTGTCGACTTAATGAATGAATCAAAACCAAACTTAAATATTCTTGAGATAAAATAAGGATGGTTTATCTAATGGATTTAGGAGGTTTATAATAATCAAAACACATAGGATTTCATTAAATTTGTAATTATTAAGAGCAAGAATTGGAGAAGATGAAGAGTATAGTCAAAAGGATATATGACTCCTAATTCTCTCCTAATCATGCAGATTCTATCATCACTAAGGCATTTGTAAAAATATTTGCTAATTATCTATAAGTACAAATAACATCAAGCAGTACATCATCATTTTGTATATGATCTCTTATGAAGTGATGTCTTATCTCAATGGATTTACTTCTTGAATGTTGAAAAGATCCTTAGTTAAATTATTTTGTACTTTTATTATCACATCTTATGCAATTTTATTTAATTTGATGCCAAAATCTTCGAGATATTGTTTAATCCACAAGATTTAAGAACAACAACTTTGGTGCGAACACCATAGGTACCAGAATAAGGCAGAGGCTTCTCAACCCTCTGTGGTTATTAGATTAGTATTTTCGTGGTTGAGTCTAATTTTGTAATATGGGCTTAGCCCACTTGAGTCTGTATTTAGGTCCCTGAGTCCTGTTTTAGGTCTTTCTACATTTAGTCCTATATTCAGAGTCACCCATACCATTAGTTTTTGGGATCAGTCTTGGGATATGTCTAGTTCATTTGAGTCAAGTCAAGTTGAGTCAAGTTTGTTGAGTCAAGTGATGAGTATGCTCATGTTGAGCCATTTTTCATTTTGAGTCCTGTAAGTTACATTTTGAGTCCAGTCCAGAAGAAAACTCAAGACATTGATGGACCCCAGCCAAAATTTGACAACTTCAAGGAGTCCCAGTCACACTTGAAGGCACCCCATTGGATTTGCAATGAGGAACTTGAGATCATCACCATAGAAGAGCAAACTCAGCTTGCTAAGGAGAAGGACAATCGAAGAACCTAAACCTTCCCTGGGACTAAAGTGGGCCACCCAAAGCCCAAAGCCTTCTTGGATTTGCACCCCACCTTTATGGTCACCTTCTCTTGGTTAGCCACCCTTATGATCACCCCTCTTGGCCAACCAAAATAAGGAGAGGAAGAGAGAGAGAGTATCAGCCCAAATTGGGAGGACTATTCTATGTGTTTGTATGGGAAAGGGTTAGTGGGAAATCTCTTGTATGCCCTTACTTGGAGCCCAAGCTTGTATGCCTATAAAAAGGCCCCTTGTCTTATGTATATTTTAATCAGTGATGAATGAAAAATTTCTTGAGTTTTCTCAAATTTTTGTGTGATTTCTGTGTAAATTCTATGTGAAGGGTATCTGTATGATCCCAACCCCTGCACCCCTGCTACAAGCCTAGCCACAACCTTCTTCAACCACATGGCCGCCCCTCATCCTTCCTTCCTACTCTCTTCTTTCAGCCTTCTAACTCTTTCTTCTTATTCTTCTAACCCTTATTAAGAGCCTTGCAAGTCCCTCAGTTTCAACGAATCTAGGATTCCAGTTGACTAGCTTTCGGGCCACCAGATTGAAAGCCATGGATCTGCAAGGTCTTCAGCTAGATTTTCCAAGCCACATCCGGGGAGCAATGAGCGATCTCTTCATAGATTCATCTTTAAATCCCTGCCAAGTACAAACCCTTGACTCTCCAGTTATGGTATTGCATAAGAGCTAGCCTTTCCAGGACTTCTCAACTTGGCTATCCTTCGCTTTCACTGTTTATGGTTTAGTTCTACATGCCTGTGCTTCTGTATTTCTCTGGAATTACTTAGTTTCTGGTGCGGACACCAGAGGCACCAGAAAAGACAGAGTCTTTCAACCCTCTGTGGATTGATCAATATTTATGAGTCCATCTGTATAAGGGCTTAGCCCATCTGAGTCCATTTTAGTTGTTATTTGAGTCTTTAGAGTTGTTATTTTAGTTATGTGTTAGTCAGCTCATGTCGAGCTAATTTTATATTTTTGAGTCCTGTCCAAGCACACTGAAGACTCAAGATCACATCATACAAGTGAAAACCAAGTCCAACCAGAGTGAAGACATGGTAGTATAGCCCAAGTCCAACCCAGCTTGAGGATTTGAAGAACCCGAAGGAAAATTCAGAAACCCTGAAGCCCGGACCAGCTGGAAGCAAACTGGGCCAGCCCAGGCCCAGGAGGGAGCTAGGGCGCCTTGACCTTATGGTGACCACTCCTTGGTTGGCCACTTAGGGTCACCACCTTGGTTGACCAAGACATGGAGTGTGGGAGAGTTCTTAGGGATTTTTTCTACCTAGGTTTCCTTACTTTCCTAGCTAGGGTTTGGGTGGGAAAAGGATTCTTATGTAATGTCTAATGTACCCTTACTGGGGCCCAAGACTAAGGGTCTATTTAAAGGACCCTAGTCTCTTGTATGAGAGATTGATTATTGATATGAAGTTTTCTTGAGTTCTTCGATGCTATGTGCCTCCTTGCTGTGTGTATTAAAGGATCCTGTGTGCCTGAAGTCCTGCCGAAGATCTACCTGAAGAAACCCCAGCCGACCAACCCCTTTCAAGCCTCTTCATCCTCACACCCCTTGCTGTTTTCCTGATATTCTCCTTGTTTATAACCTTGTTTTTTCATCCTTGATGGCTATTTGTAGGTCCCTGAGTTCCTACAAATCCAACGACTCCAACCGGCCGCAATCGGACCACCGAGCAGAGAGCCGGGAATCCACGGGTCTCTGGCTTGGTTTTTCAAGCAGCATCCATCGAGGAGAGTGATCTCCTTGCTGTGATCTTCACCAGGCACTTCAGACATTGCCAGGTACACCCCCTCTACCACCAGTAGTTTTATTGTAGGAGAACTAGCCCTAACCGAGGTTTTCCTCCCCGGCGATCCCTCTTTACTACTTTTCTAGGTCCTAATCTGCATGCATAGTTTTTTAAATTCATATAGAATTATATACATCATATTTTGATATAAAATTTGGGATTTAACCACCTCCTCCAACCCTAAAACACAAAAAATAATCGCCTGCATATTTGTCCCGCATCATCTGGTATTAGAGTTTAGATTAGGCTTATTTTCTTCATCTTTTATAGTCCGTATATACTCTATTATTTTAGTAATTTCTCCCTATTCATAACTCCAAAAATTTTGAAACTTTATTTTCTGGATTCATCATAATTCAAAGTATTTTAAAGAATTTTTATAGATTTTATTTCGGTCTGTGCAGTTCTGCAAGCCAAAATACAGGCTACAAATTTTGGAAGGTTTAGGGTTTTGTTTAGTATCTCTTTGCATATCTTTTATTTTAGTATGTTTCTAAGCATATTAGGTCATTGCTTCAAATCATATCTCTAAAAAAAAGGACAAAAAAAAATAATTTAAAAAAAATACATATATAAAAAGCTAAAAAAAAAAAATCTAACCCTAATTTGCATCATCTGCCTGCCATCATTGCAAAATCTACCTTTAAGGGCACTCTTGCTATATCAGATAAGGGAAGGAGTTGATAACCTCTCCTTAGCCCAAAACCACATCCCTTGCATTCAGTCCCAAGCCTTAACCTAAAATTAGTTAGACTTAATTGCCCTAGTGGGCTAGGGACACCAACTGGTCGGGTCTGGACTAGTGTTAGATCACTGTGTCAAGTTAACCTGTGTGTGCCTTGTGCTTAGTGTCTAGAATGGTGCTTCAGGGATTCAATCCCAAAGGGCTTGTGTGCTAGTCCGCCTACCTGGCCAATCTCTGATTGTTATCTAGGATTGGCGATTAGGGACCTAACACTCCCCTTACACCTGCCTAGTTGAGTATAGGATTACTACAGGCTAGTTTGCCATCCTGATTGAGCACCTAGTTTTGGACTCTAGGTCTAGAAAGCTGTAGTTGGTTTGATCGAGTCTTGCATGAGCACTAGATCAGGGGTTCATATCATCCACCATCTCCACTTTTGCCTGAATCCATGGATAATCTTGAAGCCTAGATTAAAGCCTTGCTGATCAAATAGCCTAGATGACTACCTAGATGACTACCTGGATGACTCAGTTGACTCAGTCCAATA
The DNA here is from genome assembly GCA_021397845.1 of Areca catechu. Classification (NCBI taxonomy): domain Eukaryota; kingdom Viridiplantae; phylum Streptophyta; class Magnoliopsida; order Arecales; family Arecaceae; genus Areca; species Areca catechu. Next base: position 126,270,583 of record CM038052.1, on the reverse strand, counting down.
TCCAAACCCATAATAGGTTTGATTAGTTAGAGGACCATCTAGAGGCCTTAAAGAGAACCCGTAGGACACAGTCAAAGCCAGATCTTGAGTCTCCTCTCCTAGGAGAACCCCTCATCATGACCCTTATTATGATACTGAACCTAGGAGAACCCTCGTCATGACCCTTATTATGACACTGAACCTAGGAGGACCCTACACCCGATCCATATCTTGAGACTGAACCTAGGAGAGCCCATCACCTGACCCAATCCCTGAGGTTCATCATAAAAGACCCAATCAGGATTTTGTAGACCAGGAAGATAGATCCTATAGACATATTAAGCTTGATGCCCCCACTTTTGATGGTTGTCTTGATCTAAGGTTATATAGATTGGGAGGGAGAGATTGATCAATATTTGAGTGGTATGATATGACGGAGGAGCGTAAGTTTAGGTTTGCTAAGCTTAAGTTGGTTCAGGAAGCTAGGTTACATTGGGCTAGTGTTGAGAGAACCCTTAGACTAGGAGGGTGATGCGGGACTAATATGCATGCAATTCTTTTGTATATTTTATATGTTGAGGTTAGGTGATTAATTCCTGAATTTCAGATCAAATTAGTTATAGAGAATTTTGTATGAATTTTTGAAGCCAAGCATGTAGATTAGAACCTAGAAAAGTACTAAAGAAGGATCATCGGGGCTGAGAAGCCTCGGTTAGGGCAAGTTCTCCTACAATATAAAGACTAGAGGTAGAGGGGGTGTACCTGATAATGTCTGAAGCACCGGGAAGATCACAGTGAAGGGATCTCTTGTTCCTCGATGGATGCGACCTGGAAAATCGAGCCAAAGACCCGCGGATACCCGACTTTCTGCTCGGTGTTCCGATTGAGGCTTGCTGGAGTCGTTGGATTTGTAGGAACTCGGAGACCTGCAAATGACCTGTCAGGGGTTAGAAAACTCAAAGAAGATCAGAAAATTAAGGAAAATAGCAAAGAGAAGAAAGTTTTGGAGGGGGCTAGAAGGATGGTTGGCGGCAGGAAGATGGTTGCAAACACCGGAAAGAAGAACTCTCAAACCCTTTATGCACACAGCAGGTAATCACACAAAGCAATTGAAGAACTCAAGGTTTATTTCATATATCAAAATCTCCCTTCATACAAGAGGCTAGGGTCCTTTAAATAGACCCTTAACCTTGGCTCCAAGTAAGGGCACATAGTCTTTACATAAGAAATCCTTTTCCCTCTCAAACCCTAGCTAAAATTAAGGAAACATAGGTAGAAAATCCTAAAAATTCTCTTGACTTGGCCAACACTCCAAGACACCTAGGAAGGCATGTTGGGCTTCTAGGAGCAGCAAGAGGCCGGCCCAAAGGGCTCAGGCGCAAGGGTTTGGGCCTTTGGAAGCGGGATGGCCTGTAGCCAGGTAGCAGGAATATTCCCTGGATCTTGCTTCTTAGGGGCTTGGGCTTGGTGCCTGGCTTGATTTCTTTGGCTAGGATGCAGATGGACCTCTAAAATCATGGATCCTTGTTATAAAATATATTTTGGCATCTGGAAGGGAATTTGGGCATCTGGAGGGCATCTGCAAGGAATCAGGGTTTTCTGAATTTTTCATCCTGGGGTCTTCAAATCTTCAAGCTGGGTTGGACGTGGCCTATACTTCCATGTCTTCAATCTGGCTGGACTTGGTCTTCACTTGTATGATGTAGTCTTGAGTCTTCAATATGGTTGAATAGGACTCAAAACATAAAATTAGCTCGACATGATCTGACTAACACTAGACTGAACTAGCTCAACATGAGCTGACTAGTACAGACTGAAACTTAAGAGACTCAAATAAAACTAAAATGGACTCAGAGGGCTAAGCCCTTATTACAGATGGACTCATAAATTATTGATCAATTCACAGAGGGTTGAAAGCCTCTTTTTATTCTGGTGCCCGGTGTCCCCACCAATTCTCCCGAGGTGGGAGGAACTCGACCCTGTCGAGTGAAGATCAAGCTGGCTCACATATCTCTCGAGGAGGTCTAGGTTGAGGTGCTGCCAAGTCCTCTCGAGAAATCCATGAATCGTCGACTCTGGCGGCCTTGCCATCAGACCAGAAAGCATTGATAGTCACGGCCCGGGTCATGATGGCTTGATCGTCCAGGATACGCTCAATCCATCTCCTCTCTCAGGCCAAATTTATTAGTGGCACTCTGGGTTAGGGTCACTCACAATGAAAAGGAATAGGTTCAAAAGCCTCACTAGGTATTGCTATCGGTCCTTGTACTCAACCAGGTCTATATATTGAAGGTATAACTAATGCCAAATCCGAAGGCATGGTCTAATACCTAGGTATTTGATCCAACCTTCTCTATTACTTTAAAAGGTCCGACTCTGCGAGCATGAAGCTTCTTTTTAGGCCTATGCCAACCAAGATAGAATCCACTACATCAAATTCTTTGACCCTTCTTCGGGAATTAGCCAGTGTTTTAAGATTAGTGCGGGTGGTGGAACATGCTAGGCACATGCAGACTCCTAACAAATGATGCAAAGGACTCATACTGACACTGACAGAACTCGACTATGCATTCCTATCGAAGGAAATTTTATTGAACTCTTTGGATCTAAACTAATAGATTATAGGTTCTCTAGGTTGATCCTAGCTTGACATGCACATGAAAATTTACAGTGAACTCCTAGCAAATTCCAAAGAGTATGCCAGAAGTAAGATGCAAACCTAACATGCATGATGAATGCATGCAGTATTCTAATCTCAGCTAAATGCAATCTAATGATCCTAGAATGCTGGAGGTATCTGGAAAGGGTAGAAAATGGAAGTGGATTCATAATTAGTCTGGTAGGGTAGGGAAAAAGGTTCAAGGTCGTGGATAAAGTAGGATAAAGAAGGGGCATCAGGGACTAATCCTAGACTAATGAGGCTAACCCTACGAGGTTGCAATATATCTATGGGGTTTGCATAATGGAATGATGGGTTACTAATCTAGGGAAGAGGTCCATAATGGGAACTATAGGAGGAGGCTCATCTTGAGGGTACTGATTCAAGAGATCAAGTCCTTAACAAATTATTCTGGGTTTTGTATTTTATGACTAGACTCTATAATTGGCTCCCCTCTATGGTTTTCTCAGGTAAGGCTCTAGTAGCAGTACCTAGTTCTCTTCCTCTATTTGTTCTTCCACTATAGCTTTAGGTTGGATGTGGTCAGGTCAACTACCTCTAGGTTGGCTTCTACCTGGGTATCTATTGGGTCAGCTATTCTAGGTCATCTAAAGGTCTTCCTCTTCTCCCTCATACTCATCCACTAAGTTTGCATCAGTTTCATACACTTCCGCGTTAATGTAAGCTTGTCAATATCAGGAATGGTTGGAGAAGGTTGGCTAGGGGAAAATTGGGCGGTCTTGGTTTCTGATTATGGACACTAATCCTAGTAGGTCAGGTTGCCTAAGGGGTAGTGGATCAATACTGGGTTCATATTTAGGGGTACTAATCCTATGGGGTTCAAGTTGACTAAGGGAAACCTGACTAGTACTAGATGATACTTAGGGTTTATGGGTTCTTTGGGCTCATAGGATAAGGTGCAGATCTATGGGTCATGGATTATAGATCTGGGTCATAGGATTTTAGGTCAGCTCTATGGTCGGTTCTAAGGATGGATCATGGTATGGGGTCCTCCTAGGTTGGGCTCCCTATATGGGTCAGGATATTGGGTTCTCCTAGGGTTGGACTCCTATATGGGTCCAGAATATTGGGTTCTCCTAGGGTTGGGCTCTCTATATGGGTCAGAGTATTGGGTTCTCTTAGGATTGGACTCCCTATATGGGTCAAGTATTGGGTTTTCCTGGGTTCAGTATCATAATAAGGTCATGGTAAGGGGTTCTTCTAGGTTCAGTATTTATAGTAGGGGTCAGGCTGAGGGCTCTCCTAGTTCAAACTCTCAGTAGGATCAGGGTTTGGGGTCCTCCTAGGTGAGGATTGTAGTATGGGCCAGGATAAGGGCTCTCCTAGGTTCAACCTCATGGTATAGATTATGGTGGGGTTCTCCTAGGTTGGGGGACTCAGGATCTGGCTCAGACTGTGACCCATGGGTTTTTCTGGGGTCCCTACCCGGACTTCTAAACTGATCAAACCTATTGGCAATATGGTCAATTCTATCATTGGTTTGAATACCAGGCTGAGTTAACTGGGTCATCTGGGTAGTCATCTGGGTAGCCATCTGGGCCATTTGATCAGCTAGGGCTTTCATTTGGGCTTGCAAATTTCCATGGGTTCAGACATTGTGAAGGAGGTGGGTGATATGAAACTCCTGATCTAGTACTCATGCCAGACTCATCAGACCGACTACAGCTGACTAGACCTAGAGTCAAACTAAGAGCTCAATCAGGGTGGCAAACTAGCATATAGTAACCCTGTATCAGCCAGGCAGGTGTAAGGGGAGTGTTAGGTCCCTGATTGCCAATCTAGACACCAATCAGAGATTGGCCAGGTAGGCGGACCAGCACACAAGCCCTCGTAGGATGAATCCCTAAACCACCATTCTAGACACCAAGCACAAGGCACGCACAGGTTAGTCTTGACACAGTGATCTAACACTTAGCCGGACCCGACCAGTTGGTGTCCCTAGCCCACTAGGGCAAATTAGGTCTAGTTAATTTTAGGTTAAGGCTTGGGACCGAATGCAAGGATGGTTTTTGGGCTAGGAGGGAGGTGATCAATCCTCCCCCATCTGCTATAGCAAGAGTGCCCTTAAAAGTAATTATGCAATGATGGCAGGGTAGATGAGGATGCAAATTAGGGTTTAGATGTTTTTGGTATTATTTTAGAGAATATGTATTTTTTTTTTTGGTATTTCTTAAATAGAAGAAAACTTTCAAATATGGCCTAATATGCAGGAAATATACTAAAATAAAGATATGCAAAAATGCTAAATAAAACCATAAAACTTCAAACTTGTCTTGCTGAAAAAACATAACCAAAAATTTGCAGGATGTATTTCGGCTTGCAGAAATTTACAGGCCATAATAAACTCTGAAGAAATTCTTAAAATTACTGTGAATTATGATGAATTCAGAAAAACAAATTTCATAATTTTTTTAGTTTTTATCAGGGAGAAATAATTAAAATAACAGAGCATATATGGACTAAAAAATTACAGAAAACAAGCCCTAATCTAAGCTCTGATACCAAATGATGCGGGACTAATATGCATGCAATTCTTTTTGTATATTTTATATGTGAGGTTAGGTGATTAATTCCCTAATTTTAGATCAAAATTAGTTGTAGGGAATTTTGTATGAATTTTGTGAAGCCAAGCATGCAGATTAGAACCTAGAAAAGTACTAAAGAAGGATCGCCGGGGCTGAGAAGCCTCGGTTAGGGCAAGTTCTCCTACAATATAAAGACTGGAGGTAGACGGGGTGTACCTGACAACGTCTGAAGTTCCCAGTGAAGATCACAGTGAAGGATCTCTCATTCCTCGATGGATGCGGCCTGGAAAACCGAGCCAAAGACCCGCGGATACCCGACTTTCTGCTCGGTGGTCCGATTGAGGCTTGGCTGGAGTCGTTGGATTCGTAGGAACTTGGGGACCTGCAAATGACCTGTCAGGGGTTAGAAAACTCAAAGAAGATCAAGAAAATAAAGGAAAATAGCAAAGAGAAAAATATTTTGGATGGGGCTGGAAGGATGGTTGGTGGCAGGAAGATGGTTGCAAATACCGGAAAGAACTCTCAAACCCCTTTGTGCACACAGCAGGGTAATCACACAAAGCAATTGAAGAACTCAAGGTTTATTTCATATATCAAAATCTCCCTTCATACAAGAGGCTAGGGTCCTTTAAATAGACCCTTAACCTTGGGCTCCAAGTAAGGGCACATAAGTCTTTACATAAGAATCCTTTTCCCTCTCAAACCCTAGCTAGAAAATAAGGAAACATTAGATAGAAAAATCCCTAAAATTCTCTTGACTTGGGCAACACTCCAAGGACACCTAGGGGGCGTGTTGGGCTTCTAGGAGCAGCAAGAGGCCGGCCCAAAGGGGCTCGGGTGCATGGGTTTGGGCCTCTCAAAGCTAGGGTGGCCTGGTAGCCTGGTAGCAGGAATATTCCCTGGTATCTTGCTTCTTAGGGTCTTGGGCTTGGCGCCTGGGCTTGATTTCTTTTGGCTAGGATGAATATGGACCTCTAAAATCATGGATTCCTTGGTATATGAATATATTTTGGCATCTGGAAGGGAATATGGGCATCTGGAGTGCATCTGCAAGGAATCAGGGTTTTCTGAATTTTTACTCCTGGGTCTTCAAATCTTCAAGCTGGGTTGGACATGGGCTATACTTCCATGTCTTCAATCTGGTTGACTTGGTCTTCACTTGTATGATATTTTCTTGAGTATTCAATATGGTTGAATAGGACTCAAAAAATAAATTAGCTCGACATGAGCTGACTAACACTAGACTGAACTAGCTCAACATGAGCTGACTAGTACAGAACTGAAACTTAAGAGACTCAAATAACAACTAAAATGGACTCAGATGGGCTAAGCCCTTATTATGGATGGACTCATAAATTATTGATCAATCACAGAGGGTTGAAAAGCCTCTATCTTATCTGGTGTCTCCGGTGTCCCCACTAGAGGGCATGATCCTATCCACCTGTGGGGGCCATGAAGGGTAGGCTTAGGTCAAGGTACATTCCACCTTCATATCGTAGTGGTTTACTAGATCAGTGGCGATGATTTAATCAGGGTAACAAGAGTATAGATGAGTAATCATCACAATTTGATGAGTATTCCATGCGATGTGATTTGAGAGAGTCTGAGGATGTTGTCTTATCTAGGTTTAGGGCTGGACTGAGAGATGACATTAAGAAAGAGCTCTATATGGGAGAGGTTAGAGACTTACACCATGCTTACCAGATTGCTAGGGATCATGAGCATTTTCAGAGAGGGCCTGTCTACCGTAATCTTGAGCCCATTGGATATCTTAGTCAATACCCAGACCTAACCAATCAACACAGAGCCGACCCATATCTAGCCGACCTAGTCTGAGTCTACCCAGTCCTAGTCAGCCAGGCCCAAGTCGACCCCAGCCTAGCAATCCTTTGACCCGTAGGGATGATCAAGGTAAATCTGTAGAGGTTAATAAAAATTACACTCCTTAGAAGGCTTGTTTTAGATGTAAGAAGCCAGGCCACTTTATAAGCTAATGCCCAGTTAGCGCCCTACACTTAGGTGAGCTAGTGGAAGAAGAGCCTGAACACATAGCTGAACCTGAGGGAGAGATTTATGAGGCTGATGATGAATTGATAGACGAGTATGAAGGTGAGGAGGAAACCTGAGTCTGAGAACCAATTAGGAGTGGTTAGGTGCATCTTAACCCAAACCCCAGTTAAGGAAGATTGGTGTTGGACTAGCATCCTATAGACTTTTGTTAAGGTAGGGGGTAAGGTTTTTAAGATCATCATAGATAGTGGGAGTTGTGTCAATGCCGTGTCTACCAACACAGTTAAATTTTTAGGATTGACCACAGTTCCCCATCCTAGCCCATACAAAGTTTCTTGGGTAGATTCCACCTCCATCCAAATTCAAGCTAGGTGCCAAATCTTAATCAGATTGCAAACCTATGAGGAAAAGATTTGGTGTGATGTCATCCCCAGGAAGTGAGTAATATCATTCTAGGTCGACCATGGCTTTTTGATCATGATGCAACTGTATGGTCGAACCAACATTTGTGCTTTTAGCTACCATGGGAATAAGTTTGTTATCAATCCAGCTCCCCTAGAGACGTAGTTAAGAGGGGTTCTAGTAGCCTTAAGGATAAGAAACTTGGAGTTAACCTGATTAAGGCTAGGAAGTTAGAAAAGGAGATTGCTGAGGGTAACCCTATTTCGATCTTGACCTCCAAGGAAATACATGAGCTGACCCAAAAGGAACATCCTAAAGAAATTATTGAGGCTCTAAAAGAATTTGAGGATGTCTTCCCTGATGATTTACCTGATCAATTACACCACCCCTTAGAGACATCCAACATGCAATAGACTTAGTCCCAGGAGCCACTTTACCAAACCTTCCTCACTATAGAATGAATCCTAGTGAGCATCAGGAATTACAGAAATAAGTGGGAGAATTGCTTAGGAAGGGTTTCATTAGGGAGAGCTTGAGTCCATGTGCAGTCCCTGCTCTACTAACCCCTAAGAAGATGGTACCTGGAGGATGTGTGTAGATAGTAGAGCTATCAACAAGATAACTGTGAAGTATAGGTTTCCCATCCCCCGATTGGACGATATGGTAGATATGATGGCCGGTGCAAGAATTTTCTCGAAGATCGACCTTAAGAGCGGCTATCATCAGGTTAGGATTAGACCTGGGGATGAGTGGAAGACCACATTCAAGACTAATGATGGCCTATATGAGTGGGTTGTAATGCCTTTCGGACTTTCCAATACACCAAGTACTTTTATGAGGATTATGACCCAGGTCCTGAAAGAGTTTACTGGAAAATTCATTGTGGTTTACTTTGATGATATCTTGATTTATAACAGGACTAAGAAGGACCACCTTAGTCATCTGAGACTAGTATGCCAGACCCTTAGGGAGAGTAGCCTCTATGCCAATTTTAAGAAATGTGAGTTCATGACACATAGGGTTGTCTTCTTAGGTTTTATTTTATCCCTGAGGGAGTTTCTGCGGATCCTGAAAAGGTTAGGGCAATTGTTGAGTGGCCTACACCCACTAGTGTCCATGATGTACGTAGTTTCCATGGCCTAGCAACCTTTTACAGGAGATTTATTAGGGTTTTAGTATAGTTGTCGCACCTATCACTGATTGCATTAGGAAGGGTACATTCGAGTGGACCAAAGTAGCTGATAAGGCCTTCCTAGAGCTTAAGGATAAGATGACCCATGCACACATCCTTAGATTACCTAACTTCACTAAGGTGTTTGAGGTCGCTTGCGACACCTCAGGAGTAGGCATAGGTGGGATACTATGTCAAGAGAATCACCCTGTAGCCTTCTTCAGTGAGAAGCTGAATGAGGCTAAACTTAAGTACTCAATCTATGACAAGGAATTTTATACGGTAGTCCAGGCCCTTAGATATTGGAGACATTACTTGTTACTGCAGGAGTTTGTCTTATTTTCTGACCATGAGGCACTTCGATTCCTAAACTCCTAGAAGAAACTTAACCCACAGCATGGTAAATGGATTGAGTACATTCAGGCCTACACCTTTGTCCTGAAGCACTGTGATGGCACTAAAAATAAGGTAGCAGATGCCTTGAGCCGTAGGTCTTTACTGTTGGGAACAGTTAGCACCCAAGTCATAGGGTTTGATAAGTTAAAGGATGAATATGAAACCTGCCAAGACTTTGGAGGCATTTACCAGACCCTCAGGCTAGGACCATCCAGTACCCATAGTGAGTATACCATTCAGGATGGCTACCTTTTCCAAAACAATCGACTCTGTATACCCAAAACTTTTCTTAGAGAATTCCTAATTTGGGAGACCCATGCTAGAGGTTTAGCTGGTCACTTTGGTAGAAATAAGACAATCTTAGCAATAGAGGACCAGTTCTTTTGGCCAGGTTTGAAAAGGCATGTTGCACAAATCGTAGCCAGGTATAGAACTTGTGCTATTGCAAAATAGCAGAAGCAAAACACTGGTCTCTACACATCATTACCAGTGCCTGATCGCCCTTGGCAGGACCTAAGTATTGACTTCATGTTAGGATTACCTAAGACCCAGAAGAGACATGATTCTTTCTTTGTAGTGGTCGATAGGTTCTCTAAGATGGCTCACTTCATCCCCTGTTCCCAGACCTTTGATGCATCTAGAGTAGCCAAGCTTTTCTTCGATCATGTGGTTAGACTCCATGTCCTACCCAAGACCATCATATCTAATAGGAATGTTAGGTTCACCAGTTATTTCTGGAAAACCTTATGGCACCTGTTAGGGACCAAGCTTAAGTTTTCTACGGCCTACCACCCTCAAACATATGGCCAAACTGAAGTTGTGAACTGTAGTTTAGGAAACCTCCTTAGATGCCTGGTAGGTGAACATATTGGAACTTGGGATCTATTGTTTCCTAAAATAGTTCAGTAAATAGGACAATCGGTAAGAGTCCTTTTGAGATAGTCCATGGGTACAAGCCTAATTGTCCCATTGATCTGATTCCTTTACCTATTCATGCACAAGTCTCAGAGTCCGCAGAGTTATTTGCACAGCATATTAGAGACTTGCACAAGGACATTAGCCAAAAGATAAACCTAAGCAATGAAACTTATAAAAAATTGGTTAATTCTCGAAGAAGGATCAAGGAATTTGATGTAGGGGATTATGTCATGATTAGGCTTAAGCCTGAGTGGTTCCCACCCGGGACTGTTAAGAAACTTCATGTTCGTGGAGCTGGACCTTTTAAAGTATTAAAGAAGGTTGGATTAAATGCCTATGTGTTAGAATTGCCTTCGGATATGGGCATTAGTTCTACCTTCAAAATTATAGACCTGGTTGAGTACAAGGAACCGACATCGATACCCAGTGAGGCCTTTGGACCTATCCCTTCTGTTAAGAGTGACCCTTACCCAGAGTGTCCACTAATTAATTGGCCTAAGAGAGGAGAACGGATCGAGTGTATCCTGGATAATCAAGCCATTAAGACCCGGGGCCGCGGCTATCAACGCTTCCTGGTCCGATGGCAAGGCCGGCTAAAGTCGGACGATTCATGGATTTCTCAAGAGGACTTGCAACGCCTCAATCCAGACATTCTCGAGAGCTATGTGAGCCAGTCTGATCATCACTCGACGGGGTTGAGTTCCTCCCATCCTGAGAGAATTGGAGCGGGCAAAAGAGGCACCGGAATAAGACAGAAGCTTTTCAACCCTCTATGGATTGATCAATAATTTATGAGTCCATCTATAACAAGGGCTTAGCCTATCTGAGTCCATTTTAGTTGTTATTTAAGACTTTTGAGTTATTATTTCAGTTCTGTGTTAGTCAGCTCATGTCGAGCTAATTTTATATTTTTGAGTCCTGTCCAGCACACTGAAGACTCAAGATCACATCATACAAGTGAAGACCAAGTCCAGTCAAAGTAAAGACATGAAAGTATAGCCCAAGTCCAACCCAGCTTGAGGATTTGAAGAACCCAGGAGGAAAATTCAGAAACCCTGAAGCCCTGGACCAGCCGGAAGCAAACTAGGCGAGCCCAGGCCCAGGAAGGAGCTAGGGCACCTTGGCCTTATGGTGACCACCCCTTGGTCGGCCACTTAGGGTCACCCCCTTGGCCGACCAAGACATGGAGTGTGGGAGAGTTCTTAGGGATTTTTTCTACCTAGGTTTCCTTACTTTCCTAGATAGGGTTTGGGTGGGAAAAGGATTCTTATGTAATGTCGAATGTACCCTTACTTGGGCCCAAGACTAAGGGTCTATTTAAGGGGCCCTAGTCTCTTGTATGAGAAATTGATTATTGATATGAAATTTTCTTGAGTTCTTCTATTGCTATGTGCCTCCCTGTTGTGTGCATTAAGGGATCCTATGTGCTTGAAGTCCTGCCGAAGATCTACCTGAAGAAACCCCAGCCGACCAACCCCTTTCAAGCCTCTTCATCCTCACGCCCCTTGCTATTTTCCTAAGATTCTCCTTGTTTTTAACCTTGTTTTCTCACCCTTGATGGCTATTTGTAGGTCCTCGTGTTCCTACGAATCCAATGACTCCAACCTAGCCACAATCGGACAACCGAGCAGAAAGCCAGGAATCCGCGGGTCTCTGGCTTGGTTTTCCAGGCAGCATCCATCGAGGAACGAGTGATCTTTTCACTGCGATCTTCACCAAGCGCTTCAGACATTGCCAGGTACACCCCCTCTGCCACCAATAGTTTTATTGTAGGAGAACTAGCCCTAACCGAGGCTTCTCAGCCCCGACGATCCCTCTTTACTGCTTTTCTAGGTCCTAATCTGCATGCGTTGTTTTTTAAATTCATATAGAATTATCTACATCATATTTTGTCCTGAAATTCAGGATTTAACCACCTCATCCAACCCCTAAAACACAAAAAAATAATCGCCCGCATATTAGTCCCGCATCAGTTTCATGGCTTGAAATTCAGGGTACAAACTCCTAACTTAATTCTTAATAATATAAAAATAATTGGCATGCATAATTAGTCCAGCATCAGTTTGGTATCAGAGCACTTTTAGGGCTAATTTTTTCATCCCATCATCTACATTAGGGGTCTGATTTTTGGTCTATTTCATCAACCTAGGGATTTTATTTTTCATTGAAATCTGCATGGCATACTCTCTATTCAGTTATAATAATTTTCATATTTTTAATTATTTTTACAAAAATAAAAAAATTATAAAAATCTGCATCCTAGAAATCCTGACAAAAATTCTAATCTTTTTGCACACAGTCTAAAATCCTAGGTATTGCATCATCATCCAAATTTTTCTCCACCTAAAATTTGGTAGGGATCATCTTCATTGTTATTCCTCTATCTTCAAAGTTTTGTGAATTTTTTCTACACAAAAAACCATACCAATTCTGCATCAAAACAAACCCTAATTTCAGATTCTGTATTTCTACATACTTGACTAAACCAAATCTAATCAACTTCCAAACCCCACCACACCCAAGGTAAATTTTGTTTGATAACATAACCACCTTAAATTGCCACCTCATAAAAAAGACAAAAAATACTTTTTTTCATTTTTTGATCGTTATTAGATTGCATTAGGGCTCATCGATTGTCATAATCTCATCAAATCAATCTTAAGGCAATTTCCCATCTCATATCAGGGCAGGATTTTATCACCTATCCTGGGCCCAAAACAACCATGTTGCATTCATGCCCAAGCCTTAACTAAAATCATTTAGCAACATAATTTACTCTAGTGAGCTAGGGACACCAACAGGACGGGTCCGAGTTGTGTGGATAAACTAGTGCATTCAATTCTCCAACTATTACTGAAAACTGGTGTCTAAGGCTAGAGGTCCAGAGGCAAATGCCCTAAGTGGATTAGTGGTTTTTAATTAGGACACTGTCACAGGCAGGGAGAGCCTCCAACCACCCTACCTCTTACCTAGCCAGTGGAAGGATTAGCTGCTGAGTTGAGTGTAAGTTGAGTCGACCCATTCACTTTGGCTCTAGGTCTAGCAAGCTGTAGTACATGTTAGCCTTGTGTGCCTGACTGCATCATATACCTTGTTTGATTGATTGCATGACCATTAGGTCAGGAATCCATATCATCAATCTAGACCCCAATCCAGCTCAACCATGGAATCCAACCTTGAAACTCTCATAAAAGCCATGAATGACCAGATGGTTGCCCAATTGACCACCAAGATGAACCAAATGAATCCCTAATCCCAAAATCAGTTAGCCTAATTAACCATCTAGATCAACCAATTGACCCATTCAAATACCCATTTCAAATTAGTATGCCCAATTAACCACCCAAATGAGTCAAAGATTTGACCAATTGACCCAATCAAACAACCAAGCAACCAATAGGATTGACCATTTAACCAATATGCTTGACCTAGTAGAGGACTGATTAGGAACCCTAGAAAGAACCCAAGAGTCTAATTCTGAACCTGATCCTGATTTACTCCTTTCCACCACTCATAATCTTAGAAGAGCCTAAAACCATGACTCATTTATGGAGCCCAATCCTAGGAGAGTCCAATGCCAGGAACCACATCCGGAGCCTAACACTAGGAGAGGCCAAGACCCTGACCCTTTCCAGGAACCCAACTGTGGAAGGCCCTACCATGAAGTTTGTGAATAAGATGAGAGGGCCATGAGGAACATTAGGGTAGAGGCACCCACCTTTGATGGTAGTCTAGAACCAAAGGTCTACATAGATTGGGAAGGCGACATGGATTATTATTTTGAGTGGTATGACATGAGTGAAGAATGAAAGTATAAATTCGCAAAGATGAGGCTAGTTCATCAGGATAGGTTACATTGGGCCAACCTTGAGCATACTAAGAGACAACAAGCACTTCCTCCCATTAATACGAGGCAAGACATGAAACAGAAACTTAAGGAAAAGTACCTTCTTGAATCCTACAATCAGAAACTCCTAGACAAATGAAATAGGATACATCAAGGGAATAAACTTGTTTCAGAATATATTGCCCAATTTGAGAACATTGCCATGAGGTGTAATGAACCCAAGTCTCCATTATAGACCTTGTCTAGGTTTAGGACCGGATTACATGAAGAGATCTAGAGAGCAATATACGAGGGAGGTCACTAATTTGGGCCAAGCCTACCAGATAGCTAGATATTTTGAACAATTTCAGAGGGGACCTATATACTAGCAAATCGAACCTCCTAAAAGCAATGCCCCCTTTCCAAAATTGAACTCTAGCCAGGCCTACCCGAGTTGACCCAGCCCAAACCGACCCAACCTGAGTCGAACCAACCCGAGCTGACCCAATCCAAGCCATCCTGACCCGAGTCGACTCCAACCCAGTACCCCTATAGCCCATAGAGAGAAAGAGGTAAGTCTATAGAGGTATAGAAGAATTTCACCACCCCGAGGGTATGCTTTAAATGTCACAAACCATGCCATTTTGCTAGCCAGTGTCCAGTCAATGCCCTACACCTAGGTGAGTTAGAAGTGGATGAGTCTGAACCCATCGTTGAGCCTAAGAGAAAGTTTATGAGGCTGAGGCCCAATTGGTAGAAGAGTATGATAGAGAGGAGGACGTGCCTGAGTCTGAAGACCTGTTTGGAGTGGTTAAGTTCATCTTGACCCAGACCCAAACTAAGGAAGACTGGCATAGGACTAACATCCTATAAACCTTTGTCTAGATAGGAGGTAAGGTGTTCAAGATCATAATAGATTGTGGGAGTTGTGTCAATGCCATCTCTACCAGTATAGTTAAATCTTTAGGATTGACCCCAGTTCCCCATCCTAGCCCCTATAAGGTCTCATGGGTAGATTCCACCTCCATCCCAATCAAGTCTTGGTGCCAAATCTTGATTAAACTGTAATCATATGAGGAGAAGATTTGGTGTAATGTCCTTCCCATGGGAGTTAGTAGAAACATCTTAGGTCGACCATGGCTTTACAATCATAATGCAGCCCTGTTTGGTTGAACCAACATCTATACCTTTAGTCACCATGGGGAGAAATTTGTAATTCATCTGACTCAACCCAGAGAACCAGTTAAGAGAGATTCTAGTAGCTTAAGGAAAAGAAACCAGGAGTTAATCTAATTAAGGCTAAGGAATTAGAGAAAGAAACTCTTGAGCCTATTGGAGGATCTAAAGAGGACATCGATGAGTTGAGTCAATTAGAGGAACTTGAAGAAAAGGCACTAGAGACTAGACCCATTGAGGAATCAAAGGAAAATGATCTTGAGACCACTATAGAATTTGAAGAAGAAGTGACTGAGCTGGGATCAAACATTGTAGATAAAAGTGAGAGTGATGCAGGATTATCCTAGGGCTACCATGATCATAGGAAAACAAAAACTAATTTTTTTCATAATTTTTTTAGAATCTTAATTTGAAGGCTAATGACCCGAAATCAAGTAAAGATGAGCAGGAAAACTAGTAATGAAAAGAAACATCATCCCTGCAAAGAACTCATGCAAAATAATAAAAGAAAGGATCTAGGAGATTGAGAAACCCTTGGTTAGGATAGCATACCTTCAACAAATCAAAAGTTAGGCGGGGGAAGGATTTTACCAAGCACCAATTCGAAAATCTGCTCAAAGCTGGGGTCACACAGCACAAAGGCTTATCGCCTAGAAGGCAAGCCTTTAGTTCCTTGGTTCACACAGCTATCTGAGATTGGTCCTGGAGACAAAGAGGGCCTCCTCCTTGGAGGTGAATACCTCAGGGATGCTACAAGCATTAGAGGTTAGTAAGAGAACAAATAAAAAATCAAAAAAGAGGAATCCGGGTTTCTGTTGCTGGTGACTGCAAATGGAAGAAGACTCAAGCTGAAGAATGGCTAGGGCTCTCTTCCTTGGGATGGATTAGGGTTTGAATACTGATGCTTTGGTTGGTCAAGGCTTGGAAGAACTAGGGCACACATAGTAACACTCACACACCTCAATCACAAGAACACAATTGAACACAATTGAACTAAATTTCAGCAGGGTTTCATTCATGAAAAGAGTTACCTACAAGAGGGGGAGGGGTGGGGTATTTATAGAGTTTTTCCATGTCCTCTCCTTGTTAGGATAGAATTACAAAGTAGAGTAGGAGAGGGATTACTAAGGGGTTTAGAATTAGGAGTATATACTTTGAATGAAATTAAAACTTGTTCTCCTTGTTCTAAATGGATTTCTCTCCTCATTTGACTTGGTTAAAGAGCTTTCTTTGGTCTTGGATGCCAAGATGGCTTGGGCTTGAACTTTAGGGCAGTAAGGGGCATCCTCCATTGGGCTTGGGCGGCCTCAAAAGGGTTTGGGTGCATGGGCCTCCAGGTGGTCTTGAAACCCTAGGCTAGGGTGCCTAGAATATTTCCTGAGTATCTTGGTTCTTGAAATCTTCATATGGGCCTGGGGAAAATCCTGGGATGCCTTCTTTTACTGGACTTCTGGTCTTGAGAGACTCTTGGACTGGGGCGCCTGGTATATTCCAGGAATCATGGGGTGCCTTGGTTCTTAGAATATTCTCTGAGCATTTGAAAGGAATCTTGGTATCTAGGGCATCAGAACATCTGGGGCGGCAAGCAATGGCCCATTATGCTGATTTGAAGGCCTCTAGCTCCTGAATGAGGCTTGGTAAAACTCTAAAAAAGGATATTATTTTCTCTTGTACAAAATTGGATTGGTACTGGACTTATACAAATGTACAGGACTCAATGGGACTCAACTAAACAGGACTAGAGTTGAGACAAACCAACTTAGGCATCTTGCCTCAACTTATTATAGGACTCAATCTTACTTGATTAAAAAATTGATACATAGGAAAGGGCTCAAAACCCTAATCAATAAACCAGGTAGGTCTCTGTAATTTATGTTGGATCCTGGTGCTGGTGACCCCACCAATTCTCTCGAGGTGGGAGGAACTCGACCCCATCAAGTATGGGTCAATATAGCTCTCATATGGCTCAGGAAGGTCTGGGTTGAGGCACTGCAGATTCTCATGAGTGATCCACGAGTCCTCAATTTTGGCTAACCTTGTCATCAAATCGAATACCGTGGATAGCCATTTGTTCGGGAACTGATGGCTCGATCATCCAGGATGCGCTTAATCCTTTCCTCACAATAGGCCATATTATAAATGGACTCTCTGTGGTAGGTTCGCTCACAAGGGAAGGGATAGGTTCAAAGTGCTTGCTAGGTATCGCTGCTGGCTCCCGGTACTCCGTGAGGTTAGAATTATTGAAGGTGGAACTAATACCTAATTCGGGTGGCAACTCGAGCACATAGGCATCGGATCCAACTCTCTCTATTATTTTGAATGGTTCAGCTTCTCGAGCATGAAATTTCTTTATGGTCCTTGTAGGAAACCACTTAGGCCTAAGCCTGATCATCACATAATCCCCTGCAGAAAACTCTTTAGCTCATTTTCGGGAATTAGCCAAGTTTTTATAAAGTTCGTTAATTATGTTTATCTTTTGACTAATATCCTGATGCAAATGCTGTGCAGAGGTTAGTGCAAGTGTGGATAGATGAAGTAGGTCTATGGACTGATTGGACACAAAACTAGATATTATTTCACTTCCTACATCTACTTCCTCGGGTTGTTCCTTAGGGATCTATTCCTGGATTTCCTCTATGAACAACTCCTATTGACATGCAGATTTGACTAAATCCTAAACTACAACTGTGGGTTTAACCCTTTGTCAGGAGGGTGACATGCAGATTAAAATGGTGCATGGACTCCTACTAGGTGCCATGGTGGTGGGGACACCATGATCAGACATAGATCACTGGATCCTATATGGTTTACTGATTAGGGTTTTAGAACCTTAGTCATGTGTCACAATTTTGTAAGCAAGTAAGATTGAGTCCTGTAATAAGTTGAGACTAGTTGATTGTGTCTCAACCTTAGTCCAGTATTGAGTACTGTATTTCAATATGAGTCCAGTATTAGTCCAGTTCATATATAAGAGAGGATGATACCCTATTTTGGTGTCCCACCAGGCCTCATCCAGGAGTCAGAGGCCACTACAACAGCTTATTAGACCTTGTTGGACATCCTAGTGTCCAAGATACCTTCCAGATGCCCTAGATGCCCTCTAGATGCTCTTCAGATGCCCAGATTACTCTCCAGATCCCAGAGCATATTTTCAGAACAGGGCACCAATGATTCCAGAGGTCCATCTACACCCCATCCCAAAAGAAATCAGCCCAGGCTCTAGGCTGAAGCTCAAAAGAACCAAGATTCTAGATATATTCTAGCCCAGAACCAAGATTCAGGAATATGCTAGCCCAGGCATCCCAGGCTTCCAGGGGGTCTAAAGCCCATGCGGCCTAGCCTCTTGTCCGCCCATTCTTGCTGCCCATGAAGCCCACATAATAAGGAGAGGCATCTTTAATGGTTGACTTGGTCCAAGCTAGGAGGAAGAGTCCAAGTGGAAGGAGGAAATCAAGTTTTTATTTCATTCAACTTTGTAATCCTTGTTCTAGGTTAATATTGTAGTCCTTCTCCCACTCAAAGCTTAAAAACCTATCCTAACTAGGAGAGAGTTACAATCCTAATAAGGAGAGGGCATGAGAACTCCATAAATACCCCACCCCTCTTCCTCTTGTATTCAATCAACTCTTATGAAATAAACTCTGCTGAATTGTTTTGCAAGTCTGGTGTTCTTCGGTATTGTTTATCTTTGGTGTTTAGTTCTTGTTCTTTCCTTGGTTGTCCCCAATTCCAATGAGTTCCCCATGCCTAAGCATCTTCCCAAGCTTCCAAGCAGTAGCCATGGCCTTGAGAAGCACTCCAGGAGCCGCCCCAGATAACTGGATCCCATCTTCTCTAGGCCGCCTGCAACATCTACCCTAATCCCCTCCTTGTTTTCATCTTTTTATTTTTCTCTTTGCTTACCTGTTTATGCCTAACCTTGATGTATTGCAAGGTCCCCGAGATGTTTCCCCTCCCTAAAGGAGGCTTTCCTTGCCTTCAGACTGGGTCCAGATCAGCCTTCTACTTCAAGGGAACTAAAGCTTCATCTTCCAGGCATCAATCTGAGAGCTGTGTGACCCCTTCATCAGTAAGTTCTTCAATCTCTGACTGGTACAAACCTTCCCACTCTTAATTTCTATTTTGATCAAAGGTTAGCTATCCTAATCTAGGAATTTCTCAATTCTCAGGTCCTAACTTTATTATTTTGCATGGGCATGCCTACAATTATGATAATTCTTTGCATTGCTATTCATCCTGCTAGTCTTTACTTGATTTGGGAATCTAGCCTGCAAATTAAAATTATAAAGAAATTCTAGAAAAACTAGTTTACTCTTTTCCTGTATGTTTTGCAATCTTAGAGCTGTACTACATTAGTTTGGTATCAGAACGGGTTTATGATAGCATTCATCTGCATTAGGATCACAAACCCTAATTTTTACATCCTGCTAGCTACATTAGGTGTCTATTTTTCATCAGATTTTGACTACCTAAGAATTTTATTTTTTTGTGAAATTTGCATGATGTGTTTTTTGTATTGTTCTCTATTTTATCATAATTTTTAATTAATTTTATAGAAATATAAAAGTCTTAAAATTTGGCATATTAGAAACCCTAACAAAAATCCTGATAATTCTGCTTAAGTTCAAAAACCTAGGATTTACATCATCATTTGATTTTTTATTTTTTGTATCAAATTTGGTAAAGGTCATCAACTCCATCCATCCCCTATCCTAGAATTTTTCTAATTTTTTTTTACATCAAAATCCATGTCAAACACTGCATCAATCCGAAACTTAACTATCAGAATTCTGTGAACTCTACATACTTGACTCAACCTATCCTAATCAACTTCCACACACCCCAATCCCAAGCCCAATTTGTTTGCTAACCTAATCAACCTAAACCTAATTTGCCACCTCATAAAATACACAATTTTTTTGTATTTTTTTGATTGTTTTAGATTGCATCAGGACCATCGATTACCATCATCTCTATAACCTAATCTTTAGGGCAATTGCTATCTAACATCAGGGCAGGATTTCACCACCTGTCCTGGGCCCAAAACAACCCCCAACATTCTAACCCAAGCTTAATTAAAACTAATTAGATCTAATTTGCCCTTGAGCACTAGGTGGCACCAACAGGTCGGGTCCGAACCATGTGGGCCAACTAGTGCATTTAATCCTGTGGCTATTACTGAAAACTGGTGTCTAAGGCTGGGTTCCAGAGTTAAACGACCTAAGTTGACTGGTGGTTTATAATTAGGACCCTATGACAAGCAGGGGGAGCCTCCCACCACCATTTCCTTACCTTGCTAGTGGAAGGATTAGCTACTGGGTTAATTGTAAGTTGAGTAGACCCATTCAGTTTTGACTCTAGGTCTAGCAAACCCTAGATTACACTAACCCTTTTGCATGCTTGGCTGCATTCATTCCTCCTTGATTGTTTGTTTGTTTGCATGACCACCAGGTCAGGAAACCATTACAGTTAGTCTATGCCCAAACCTAATTCAACCATGAACCCCAATTTGAAGCTTTCATGAAGACCAAAACTAACCAATTTGCCCAAATGAACCACAAGTATGACCAAACCAATGCCCAAACCCAAACTGAGTTTGCCCAGATAAATAGTAGATTAGATCTAATGATCCAATCCAATAACCAAGCAACCCATAGGAATGATCCATTAGATGACCAAGTAGGAACCCTAGGCAAGACCCATAGAACTGAACCCCAAGAACCCATAGTCCATAGGAATCAGCCTAGTGCCAATCAGTTTTGCCCTAGTCACCATGAATCCCGTAGGATTAGTACCCCTAGGGATGAACCAAGTATTAGTCAGGAACCTTTTAGTCAACCCACCCATCTTACCCTAGACATTAGTCAATTTTTCCTTAGCCAACCCCCTCTTACCACCTCATTGGTTCACCATAATGACATTGAAAAGGAGATATATAAGGCTGACCCAAGCTTAGTGGAGGAGTATGAGGAAGAAGAAGAGGAGTTCCCTATAGAAGACCTAGAATTAGTTGACTCAGTAGATACTAATATAAAAACCCATCTAGAGTTAACTAACCCTGAACACACCAAAACTGTAGTGGAAGAGCAGTTAAGAGATGAGGAACCCAACCCTACCATTAGAATCTTACCTGAGGAGCCACTAGACGAAAGTCCAAGATAGAGCCCAGTCCTAAATCTCTTGAACCAGAAGAGTTTATTAAGGATTTGTCTTATCAGTATCCTTAGGAAGAATCCAATCCTATAGTTTCCATTAACAATCTTTTCCCTGAGATCAGTGACCCATTCTTCCATCATGAAAACCCATTAGATATACAACAACCCCAAAGGATCAATCTTATTAGTCTAGATTTAATCCCTGACACCCCTTCTTACATCTTGTTCTATCATCAACCTTGAACCCTTTTTTTACTTTCTACCCCACCAGACTAACCCAGAATCCATCTTATATTTCCTGCCTTTTCTTGAGTTTTCTTATGTTTCTTTAACCATTCATATAGATTTTATAGAAGTTGCATGTTGCATACATTTATTGCGCATGTTAGATTCGCATCATACTTCTTGCACACTCTATGGCATTTACTAGAAGCTCATTGTAAATTTTAATGTGCATGTCAAACTAGAGTAAAACCTAGAGAGTCTATAGTCTGATAGGTTTAGGCCCGAGAGAGTCCAATAAAATTTCCTTCGATAGGGATGCTTAGTCGAGTCTATTAAGTGTCAGTCTTGAGTCCAAAAATCCATAGCCCTGAATCACCTGTCCATACCCACACTGACCTCTACAAAGCATTTGCATTAGGAAATTAGGCAAAAACTGAACATAAGTAATGACTATATAATAACTTGGCTAATTCCTGAAAGAGAGATAAAGAATTTTTTGCAGAGGAAGGGATGTCAAGGATTAGTCCTAGACTAATAAGGGTTGTCAGGGATCATCCCTATGTCTTGTATAGGTATCTCTTCTTCTTCTTCCTCATACTCGTCCACTAAGCTCACATCAGCTTCATATATCTCCTCTTCAAGGTCATTCTGGTGAACCAATGGGGTGGTAAGAGGTGGTTGGCTAAGGAAAAATTGACTAATGACTGGGATAGGGGTGAGTTGACTAAGAGGAAGTGGACTAATATTGAGCTCATATCTAAGGGTACTAATCCTATGGGTTATTTGGTTATTGGATTGGGTTAATTGGTTTATCTAGGCAGTCAACTGGGCAAACTGGTTTTGGGATTGGGTATTGGACTGGTTAATCTAGGTGGTTAATTGGGCAGTGGATTGGGCATTCAGTTGTTCATCTGGTCAAATCATTTAGTCAGGGCTTTCATGAAGATCTCAAAGTTGGATTCCATGATTGAGCTAGGTTGGGACTTAGATTATTGATATTAGGTTTCTAACCAAGTGGTCATGCAATCAATCACTCAAAGTGGTATGGTGTAGTCAAGCATGCAAAAATCAGTATGTTCTAGGGTTTGCTAGACCAAAAGCCAAAATTAAGTTAGCCGACTCAACTTACACCCAACTCAATAACTAATCCTTCCACTAGCCAGGTAGGGGGTGGAAGTGTGGGAGGCCCCCCCCACTTTCGCAGGGACCCAATTAAAGAACCACAACAACACTTAGGATTTTTGACTCTGGACCCCAATCTTAGACACCAGTTTTTAGTAATAGTTGAAAAATTGAGTGCACTAGTTTATCCACATAATTCAGACCCGACCTATTGGTGTCACCTAGCTCTCTAGAAAAGATTAAGTCTAATTAATTTTAATTAAGGCTTGGGTTTAGATGATGCTGGTTGTTTTAGGCGCAGGACAAGTAATGACCTCCTTGAAAGGATTATGCCCTAAAGGCGAATCGAAATGTTATATTTCGATGGAATTTTCTTTTGTGTCCCAAACCAGTGTATTGACATTATCAATTAATAAATGTATTTTATTTTCATCATACGCTGTGTCTAATTAATTTTATTAAGATATGATGAACCCCATAGATTAGGGCTATGGTTCTAGGGTTATGATGAGATCATACCAGTGAGACCTAAAGCCTTAAAACCCTAATCTAGAATATTCCTGGTCGATGAGATATTGAGTAGGGATCAATGTTTCCGGTAAGACCAGCACATCCTACGTATGCTTGGTGAAGAGGGTAACTGATCTCACAGTCACTTGTATTTGACACTAATACTAGGATATGGGTGCTCATTAGAGAATGAGTTCACTGAATGGATCTAGCTTGAGAACATCTAATGGAACCTTATCTGTTTATCAATAGATAGTTCTCATAGTGGGAGTAATGCATGTGGTCCTTTGACTTGAGACTGCCATGGTACCTTGTATGCATGAATCCATACTTTGGTTCACACTCAATCATGGCACTGAGTCATGCATGGGGTGATACTAGGAATGGTAGATTGCATTTGGAGGTTATGAGTAGGTCAAAAAGGAATCGATCAACCCTAGTAAGAGGGAAGCGCATCCAAATGATTTCAATCAAATGAAGATTCGGGAAATCTTTGATCAAAGTATGAACATTAGAAATAGTTTCTAATGGTTCATTAATGAATCATCATTATCAGATTGAGCAAGGAATGAATATGAAATTGGATTTGACAAGTATCCATATCCATAGTCATATTCAGGGTGCAAGTAGATCGAAGGACTGAATTGCCCGGTAACTCACCATTGAAGGGTATTTGGTAAATCCACCAAAATTCTTCATCTTCCGGGTAGGCATGACATGTTGCTAGACGTCAATCTTGTGTTGTGGGTCTTCATGAACCAATTGATTTGGTTTCATGAGTCAATTCGATGTGTGATTCGAATTGGACAATTAGGTAAGCCAATTTGACCTAATTAGGTCAATCGGGTTCGATCGGATCGAATCGGCTCAAATCTAAACCTACTGCTAGCTAGATATGGAGCCCAATGGATCACACACAATAGAAACTTGGACAAGGAAGTCATTCATGATTTAATTTGGGTCATAAGATCCTAATTGGTTAGCCGGATTACATACTAGCATATGTAGGCTAAACAAATTCCTAACCTAATTAGATTGGGTCCGGTTGCTTGCTAATTGGGCTAACCTAATTATGGCAAACCTAAATTAGGTTGAGTCCTAAGTGGGACTAGCCTAATCAGAGCTAAATCTAATTTTAATTTGGTTTTAAGGGCATTTTAGGCACCATACATGAAGAGTCCTAATGGCATGGGACTCTTGGTACCTAAATGATACCTTAACTTCAAAAGGTTACAGCATGAGCTATAGATCTCTGATTTGAATATATTTTATATAATAAAAAAGAAAATTTTATGCTCTTTCCAATGACACACATATTGCCTATGTTTTAATTGGTCAACATTCTTTGAAGTTTGCATGGAAGAAGGATGGTGCGCGCGATGCATGAAGAGTCGCAACTCTTCATGTGGCGCACGGTTCTAATGGAGAGTCCTTCTGCTATCAGGACTCTTCATAATCTCTGATGTTTGGAGATTGAAGAGGCACCTCTTGGCTTCCTAGGGACTGGTAATTGACATGTGGCATGTAAGAATTCGTCCAGATAAAAGAAGGGATGTGAATAAGAACTTCGGTGCATGAATGGGCTTATTAGATATGATTTTTCAAGCCAGATAACTTCTCTTCGGTCTTGAAAAATCATATATGATAAGTTGATGGGAGGAAATATCACATGCCCCTCTTGTATCTATAAATAGGGGGTGGCGAAATGAGTCTGAAAATAAAAATTCCACCGAAGTATTATTCTGAGTGTCTCTCTCTCTCTCCTTCTTTCTTTAAGACAAGACTGGTCTTGTTAAGACAAGGTCTTTTCTAATAGGACAAGGCTTTGTTTTAGGACATAAGACTAAGGGGTCCTAGAGGAGGGTTGTCCTAAAAACAAGAGTGGTTTAGGAGAGTGTCTTTAGTGCCCTACAGTAGGACAGGGTGTCCTACAATGGTCAATAGATCGAAGGCTGCTGAAAGAGTTCCACTTCTCCAAGCAACTTGAAGAAGGAGTTCTTCCTTGGTTCATGTTTCGTGTGGATCACCATTGGAGGGCGAACGTTTGGGCGCTTGGTGGAAAAGAAGGTTGAATCAGGGTTTTCTTCATCGGATTGGATACTAGCGATTCAGGTTGGTGCCTAAACTCTAGTTTATATTATATATGCATGTTTGTATATTTTAATTCCTAGTAAGGAGGTCTTGGGTTAAGGGTTTGGTAGTGGTTTCATAATAAATTTTTGAAATCCACGCTTTTGCCCTGGTCACCAAAACCCTTACAGTGGTATCAGAGCCACCTTATTAGGGCTAAATCATAAAAAATTTGAAGTTGCCCAATTTTGTAGGACTCTTGAGGTTGCCCATTTTAGTAGGACTCTACAAATTGAAGTTGACCCATTTTTGTAAGACTCTTGAGGTTTCCCATTTTGGTAAGACTACAAAATTTAAAGTTGTCCAATTTTGTAGGACTCTTGAGGTTGCCCATTTGGTAGGACTCTACAAATTTGAAGTTGCCCAATTTTGTAGGACTCTTGAGGTTGCCCATTTTGAAGTACTCTATAAAATTTGAAGTTGCCCAATTTTGTAGGGCTCTAAAAAAGTTTAAAGTTATATATGATTGATATGTTTATGCATATATGTATGTCACTGGTTAGGGTTTTCACTTAAACCTTAACCGATATAGAGATATGTTTAGCTTTCTAGTCATCATACTGAAATAAGGTTGCCCTGGCATAATGGTGGATCCATTATGTGGTAGATGGTTGTCCTTGTATGATGACATACTTGGCATATTATAAAATGATATATGATGCATGGTTGATTGAATGGTTATATGTAGAATGTGCTTATTTTAATAATAAAGCCCTCTATTAAAATTATATTAAGTTGTAGTGTCATATACCAAAAGCAAAATAATCAAGATGATTAGTTGATCATTCAGTGTCTAGGAAAAGTGGTTCATGATCGGTAAAGAGGACGTTGTTTTTAATTGGTTCCGTTGACTGACCTGGCCAATTTTTATTGGTGTCTAGGAAAGCAACGGGGGGACTCCCACTACTCTCCCACTTACCTGGCCAATAAGATTAACTTAATTCTTGATTGATATGCTTAGTGTAATATTCACTACATTAGGCCTTCCTTCATGCTAGGTCATTATTATGTTATGATTCATATTAGGTTTGTTGTGTACACACAAGGCCTATTATGGTAACTAACACAATTTTGGCCTTGTGCATTTGATGCTTATGGCATGATTTAATATAATACTTTGTTGTGAACACACAAGGGTACTATTATTACAATCATGACTATAAAGGAATGAAGGGTCTTACTTAACTAAAAATATTATAGTTTGTTGTGCACACACAAGACTATTAATATTTTAGAGGCCAGGTTTTGTTGAGAATTGTATGAGATACAATTGGAAAGAGTTTTCCTACCTTTGAACTTATAAAAGATTTGTTGTGTACACACAAGGTCTTTTATAAGGAATTAAGATCTCAACCCACTAAGAAAATCAATTAGGGTTTCTCGATCATCATATAGAGGGTTATGATGCTTGATAAAATAGTGGGAGACATAATTAAGTTAAAGTCCTAATTTAATTATGCTTTGTCAACATTGGTTGTTTGCTTATGTTATGTTCTTTGTTAATGTAGATTAAATGGCCTCTTCACTCTCACTCTATAGTATACTTGATGCCAATAAATTGACTGGACCGAACTATGTTGACTGGTTGAGAAACCTAAAGATAGTACTCAGCCAGGAAAAACTTTATTACATTCTTGATACCCCTACCTTGGAACCTTTAGGGGAAGATGCCTCGTAGAGGAAAAGGCCGCATACAAGATGTGGCAAAATGACTCACTCACTGTCAAATGTATCATGCTTGCCTCTATGACCAATGAGTTATAGAGGCAACATGATATCATGGACACTAACTCCATACTGCTCAATCTAAAAGAGCTATATAGAGAACATAGTCGAACTGCTAGATATGAGATATCTAAGCAGTTGTTCAGTGCGAGAATGATAGAAGGTACATCCATACAGGACCACGTACTGATGGTTATTGACCTGATCACTCGATTAGGTCAATTGGGTATTGTTATGGATGGGGAGTTGAATCAGGATTTGATCCTGCAGTCACTCCCGGAGTCATTTTCATAGTTTGTTCTTAATTATCATATGAACAAACTTAACACTTCCTTGCTTGAGCTGTTAAACATGTTAAAAATAGCAGAGAGCCATTTAAAGAAAAATAAGGCTCCACTTCTTCTTGTGGATGGGATCAACAAGAGGAATTCAGGCAGAAAGGGTTCCAAGAGGAGATTGAACCCAAAAAGGGGCATCAAGAAGAAGAAAGGAAAGAAGGCCTCCGGACAGATGACCTGCTTTCACTGTGGCAAGCTGGGTCATTGGAAGAGGAATTGCAAGGCTTACCTTACAGGTGTGAAGCCTGGTGCATCGGATGCACCAAAAGGTATGAAAGAAGTTCATACTATTTTGTCATTGGATTCTTCCATTTCAAATACTTGGGTATTGGATACCGCCTGTGGTCATAATATCTGCAAATCATTACAGGGGCTGCAGAGGCTTAGAGTATTGAAGGAAGGAGACTTCGAGCTCTACGGTGCTGGAGGAGAGTCCATCCAAGTAGAGGCCGTAGGGACTTATATCTTGAAGTTACCTTCGGGGAAGATTTTAGAGCTGAGAGATTGTTACTATATGCCTAAGGTCATTAGAAATATCATATTTGTACCCTTGTTACTTAGACAAGGTTATACTATGAATGTGATGAGCAATGGTTGCTCAATCAGCTTTTCTAACGAAATTATATGTTGTGGCATATTTTGCAATGGTCTTTTAACTCTATACACTAATGGCAATATACTTCATGTAAGTAACAAACGAAAGAGAGATGATGTAAACAATACTTTACTCTGGCACTGTCAGCTTGGACATATTAGTGAGACTGGGATTAGCAAGTTATATAAGGAAAATTTCCTTAATTCTTATGATTATGAATTATTAGGGACTTATGAATCATGTCTCATGGGTAAAATGGCCAAGACTCCATTTATTGGACATAGAGAAAGGACAACTGAGTTATTAGGACTCATACATACAGATGTATGTGGGCCTATGACAACTCAGGCCAAGGGTAGATACTCTTATTTCATCATGATTACAGATGATTTTTCAAGGTACGGATTTGTGTATCTTATGAAACATAAGTCCGAAGCCTTTGATAAATTTTTAGAGTATCAAAGTATGGTAGAGAAACAAATTGGGAAAGTATTAAAATCCTTCGATCAGATCAAGAAGGTGAATACTTATCCACAGAGTTTCTCGATCATCTTAAAGAAAAGGGATTATCTTTGAATGGAACCCTCCTTACACACCATAATTAAATGGTGTTGCTGAAAGGAGGAACCGTACCTTATTAGATATGGTATGGTCCATGATGTGCTTCACAAAGTTACCTGTTTCCTTCTTGGGATATGCCTTGGAAACCGCGGCTAATATCTTAAATAGAGTACCATCTAAGTCTTTCTCTAACACTCCATATGAGATATGGAGGGGTAAGAAACCCAATCTTAAATATTTTAAGATATGGGGATGTCCAGCCTATGTCAAAAAAAATTTTGGACATAAGCTGGAAACCTAATCTTAAGTATCTTAAGATATGGAGATGTCCAGCCTATGTCAAAAGAAATTTTGGACATAAGTGTTGGGAATTGTGTCCCAAAGCCAATCGCCTGGGTTGTAGGCGGTTGAGCTAAGTATTTTACTCTCTCTTTGAATTAATAAAATATATTTTTTGGCAGCTCATCACATTTTATATTTCCCTGAAATGAACTCTTTCCATGTAATGAAGTTCTTAGGACTACACTGACTTCGATACAGAGAGGATGTATTGAGTGGTCCTTAAACCCTGTTCACAACCAAAGGATATATTATACTGGACGGCAATATATCAAGTATAGGTTGTTATAGTTCACATCGTTTGGTTATCCTCTTGACCAAATGAGTGTGGTGACACTGATGTGATCTGCAAGTGGGATATGTGATATCTTGTTGAACGTGACTCCGTGCAGCCCCTTTCTGCCAAAGGGATACTCACGATTGGATATGGGTATATGTGTCCCTCTGACCTGAGGTCATCACGATAGCTTGCAAGCAACTCCCTGTGCTTTGGTGCCGGACCACCCGGATTTTTAATCCGGTGATGGAAGGTTTCTGGGTACAGGTAAGTACTTGTGGAGCAGTGATGGACCAAGATGGAATTGACCTGTCCAAACAGTTTGGATTGAATGTCTCGCAGTACCTCAATTTAGCAAATCCTCGGCCGGGGTAGTCCTAGTGAAGAGTCACTGGGCTTGCGAGGTTGAGACACGTAGTCGACTGACTCAGTCTGGGTTGGCAGCCCAATCTCAGTAGTCCTGAGCATTAGAGGTCAAAGGTATGTAAAATTATTTTTTTTATCATGCATAAATAGATTTATTTGTTTAATTTTCTATAAATATTTTATATCATGATACATGCCTACATGCAACATGAATAGATTAGTTTCTGGGCGGAGCAAATTTTCACTACGCGAATTTTAAAAAAGTTTTAAAATCCATTCTTCTCCCGCAGCTGTTTGCATGCCTAGTGTAGGATCATGTCAAACCACCTGCACCATTTCTTTCAGTGGTATCAGAGCCAGGTTGCCTTTGTAACCTATTCCTGTATGCATGTTTTTAGATTAAATTGGTTTAATCTAATAATGTATCTAGATTTCTTTTTGGAACCTAGTTGAGACCTTCACCATGACCGTGTATTTTTGTCACGATGCGGATTATCTGTGTTGGCATCTTCAGAAGGATCCTTAAAGAATTTTTAAAATTAAAAATGTTTTAATTTGATGATACATGTTATAGGGCATGTTTTATATGGATATGAAATATTGTAAAATTTGAATCTTGATGCATGATTGTTATGTAAAAATATTTTACATTGTGACTTAATTAAAAATTATTTTAATTAAGTGTTTGGCTTATTAAAAAAAAAATTTTAGGTTTATGAAATCTAATACAATTTGCATAAGCCATTTTGGGTTAAATTGGGTTAGCTGACTAGTTGGGTTCATCACTGGGTTAGACCTATGTTTAGTTGAACCGGATTACAAGAAGATTAAACAAAAGTTGTTTAAGGCCCTTCTTTAGAACAATCTAATAGTTAGATTAGTTAATCCGTTCATCTAAAATGGATCCAATTAGTGGCTCAGTGGACGCCCAAGTCTTTAGGCTAGTCTGATCGAGTCTGGTAAACCAACTGGTGTTGAGGTAGGTTTGGCATTGTGATCATGGTTGTATAAGGCTACCTCTTTCATGGCCAACTTGGTTGGTGTCTAGGAAAGATGGTTAATGGCGGATACTCACTCATGATCTCACCTACCTGGCTAGCCGAGTCAACCAGAACTGATTAGAAAAGCTCAATGACTCGAGTTAACCCATGTCACCCAGGTTGATCGGTCTGACTGATCTATAGGTGCCCATGGATCATTTGTTGATTTATTTCAACCCTCCTGGAATCTGATTGATTCAGTGGGAGGATGATCCAAGTCCTTGTCTTTTTCTTCTGTCACAACTAAAAAAATCCTCTAAAATTATTAGGTCCTTAAAAAGACTAAGTCAAAGTGTTAACAGTGTCTTAGCCTCCCATTAAGTTGGAAAGAAATGTGTCCACTAGGTTGGCGTGCATCGGCAGTTCCAAAGAACGGGTGTACATCCGACGACTGGAATTTCTATCTGATCGATGATGGTTCAGTGCAACCTCCTTAATGGGACCAGGTGGGCCGGTCAAAGTCGGGCTTGGTCTTTAGTTAGCTAGAAGCATTGGATTTGTCATTTTAATGGTTGGACCTAACCAGAGACCCGTAATAGGAGGCCCCAAGGCCGATTGGGGTGTTCTCTGAGGCAAAATGAAATACTGAAAATTGTTTAGGGAAGCAATTGGTTTACGAACCTACCTTTAGGCTCGTATGGGTGAGCTGGCCAAAGTCGGGCTCATGCATGGCCTATTGGATTTCAGTACCCACTTGAAAAAGTGTTTTCACGGATTGGAGTTAGAGACTACAAATCTGAAAATTAGTGGGAGAAACCTTTAGACTAAAGTCCAAGTCTTTTGGTTAAATTATTAATTCATACACTAATTTGGTCTTATTTTCTTTTCAGATGTCTTCCAATTTATCACTCCGGTCACTTCTCGACAACGAGAAGTTAAAGGGTCACAACTTCGATAGTTGGTATTGAAGATTGAGAATCGTTCTAGAGCATGAACGGATCCTCTATGTGATAACGGATCTGGCACCTGAAATCCCTCCCGCTAATGCACGGAGTGCGGTCAGAGACGCTTATCTGAAGTGGGTCTCTATCAGACTACTGTCCGATGCATTATGTTAGCGGCGATGAACGACGAATTTAGTCGCAAATTCGAGGAGGCCCAACCTGATGAAATCCTTCAAAAGTTGAAGGAATCCTTCGGCACCCCTGATGATGTAGAACGGTACAAAGTGTCTTGTGCCATCTACAATTTCAAGATGCCGAATGGCGGTTTAGTCACTGATCATGTACTGTACATGATCGAGCTGATTGAAAAGTTGGGCAAACTCGGATGCCCCTTGCACGAGCAGCTCGGCAAGGATGCGATCCTGAATTCTCTTCCCTCCTCCTATCTTGATTTTCTCGATCATTATAGAATGAACAAGCCTGCAGTCAACTACCATGGTCTTTTGGGGTTGCTGCAGACTTTCGAGAAAGACCACCAACTGAATAAGGGGGTGGTGAATTTAGTGGGAGGTAGTAGAGGTCGTCGTTCCTTTAAGAAAGGGAAGAAGAAAATAATAAAAGGGAAAGAAGGTGCAGAATGCTCCTGGCCCTAGTCAGACCAGGAAGTATAAGGCTGATCAGTCTTCTACAGAGTGTTTCTACTGCAAGAAGAAGGGACACTGGAAGAGGAACTGTCCTCTTTATATTGCATCCCTTGATCCGAACAGGCCGAGAAAGCAGAAGTCTGCTGAACAAGGTATTTATATGATAAAACCTTGTAATTACTCTATTGTTGATAATGCTTACTGGGTATTGGATACTGGTAGTCCAATTCACGTTTGTAATACGTTACAGGGACTTCTAGTTAGCAGAAGATTTGAAGATGGAGAACAGTTTCTGAGCGTCGGGAATGGAAATCGTGTTCCAGTACTGGTGGTCGGAGTCCTGCATCTTGTCTTTGAGTCTTGTACTGTCGATCTAGTCGACTGTCACTATTGTCCTAGTTTCATTATGAGCATAATCTCTGTAGGCCTTTTGGCCAATTATGGTTTTGAACTATCAATAAAAGGAGATTTTTGCAATGTTATTTTGAATAACTCTGTGATAATGAAAGCTAGATTAAATAATGGCATATATGTACTATCAAGGCTTGTTAGTGTAATGTACACTTTTAGCAAACACCCAAGATTAGATAATGTCAACGATTTGTATCTTTTGCACTGTAGGCTGGGTCATATTAACCAAAATAGGATAAACAAGATGAGAGGAGATGGACTCCTCGAGGTCAGTGATTCTAAATCACTGCCTACTTGTGAATCCTGTTTACTTGGTAAAATGACCAAGTCACCTTTTACTAGAAAAGGTGAATGAGCTACAGAACTTCTAAGTCTAATACATACTGATGTATGTGGATCGATGACAGTTAGTGCCAGAGGAGGATACAAATATTTCATTACTTTTATAGACGACTTTTCAAGGTTCGGTTATGTCTTTTTAATGAGACATAAGTCTGAGTCGTTTGAAATGTTCAAACGATACCGTAATGAAGTAGAAAAGCAAACTGGAAAAAGTATTAAAACCCTTCGATCTGATCAAGGTGGTGAATACTTATCTGGTGCATTTTTGACATATCTTGAGGAGAATGGAATTCTCTTTCAGTGGACTCCTCCAGGAACCCCACAGTTGAATGGTGTGTCCGAAAAGAGGAATCGAACCTTGTTGGACATGGTTCGATCTATGATGGGCTTTGCAACTCTGTCGCTATCCTTTTGGGGATATGCGCTTCAGACAACCTGTTACTTATTAAATGATATTCCAAGTAAGTCTGTTGTCTCCACTCCGTATGAGAAGTGGACTGGACGTAAACCCTCAATCTCACACCTTCGGGTCTGGGATTGTCCGGGCTTACATAAAGCGTTTAGACTCAGACAAACTTGGTCCTAGATCTGATCGGTGTTTATTCATTGGTTATCCTAAGGAAACCAAAGGGTATTTCTTCTATTTGGAGAATGAATAAAAGGTGTTCGTTGTTCTTAGAGCTATCTTTTTGGAAAAGGAGTTCCTTGGAGAAGGAACTATAGCTTCTAAGATTGAACTTAATGAAGTTCAGCCAATAGAAGAACCTGCACACTCTAAGGACATCGTAGAACTGGATGTGATTGAATCACACCCAGAACCCATTAGGAGATCCGGTAGAATACCATGTCAGCCGGACAGATACTATGGTTTCTTGTTCCGGGATGGCGATCCCATTAAGCTCGATGAGAACAATGAGGATCCGATCACCTATATGAATGCTCTTCAGAGATCTGACTCTGAGGCATGGCTTGGAGCCATGCGATCCAAAATGGAGTCCATGGAAATCAACAATGTTTGGACATTGGTTGATCCGCCTGAAAGAATAAAACCCATCGGGTGTAAATGGATCTTCAAGAGGAAAAGGGGCGCAGATGGGAAGGTAGAGACCTATAAAGTCCGTCTGGTTGCCAAGGGGTATCGTCAGCGATATGGTATCGATTATGACGAGGCTTTCTCCCCTGTGGCAATGCTCAAGTCCATTCGGATCATTCTTGCTTTGGCAGCATATTTTGATTACGAGATCTGGCATATGGATGTCCGAACCGCTTTCCTTAATGGGGAGCTGGAAGAGGAGGTGTATATGATACAGCCTGAAGGGTTTATATCCACAGATGAATCAAAAGTATGCAAGTTGCAGAGGTCCATTTATGGACTCAAGCAAGCGTCTCGAAGTTGGAACTTACGGTTTGATAGATGTATCAAATCGTATGGCTTCGTTAGGAACGGAGAAGAACCGTGCATCTATAAATGGGTTAATGGTTCTGTGATTGTATTCCAAGTACTGTATGTTGACGACATTCTCTTAATCGGGAATGATGTCGCAGCATTACAAGGAATAATGGTCTGGTTATCATCTCAGTTCTCCATGAAAGACTTGGGTGAAGCTTCTTATATACTAGGTATGAAGATCTATAGAGATAGATCCAAGAAGCTTTTGGGATTGTCCCAGTCTACATACATTGACACCGTACTAAAACGGTTCAGCATGGAAAATTCCAAGAAAGGCTATCTCCCAATAGGTTCTAGAATTACTCTTTCCAAGAAGGATTGTGCGACAAATCCTGAGGAAAGAGAGTGCATGAGTAGAGTACCTTATGCTTCTGCAGTAAGCTCTATCATGTATGCTATGACTTGTACTAGACCGGACGTGGCATACTCACTAGGAGTAGTGAGCAGATACCAGTCTGACCCAGGTGAGGCGCATTGGAAGGTGGTTAAGTCCATCCTTAAGTATTTGAGAAATACTAAAGATCAATGGCTGATTTATGGAGAACCTGACTTGAAACTTGTGGGGTACTTTGACACCAGTTTCCAGTCTGATAGAGATGATAGCAAGAGTGTGTCAGGGTTTGTATTTACCCTGAATGGTGGAGCGATCTGCTGGAAAAGTTCCAAGCAGGCAACTGTTGTAGACTCGGTATGCGAAGCAGAATACATTGCAGCATCAGATACAGCAAAGGAAGCTGTGTGGTTGCAGAAGTTCCTTGGAGAGCTAGGGGTGGCACCTTCCCTAGATGGTCCTGTTTCGGTGTATTGTGACAGCACTGGATCCATTGCTCAAGCTAAGGAGCCTAAAGCTCATCACCGCACCAAGCACATACTGCGGCGATACCACCTCGTACGAGAGATCGTGGAACGAGGCGACATCAATCTTCTGAAGATCGATGGAAAAGAAAATCTGGCCGACCCCTTCACTAAAGCCCTCGGAATAAAAGAGTTCGACTATTATAAATGAGAAATGGGTATTAGATACTCTTTTGATTAGCTTTAGTACAAGTGGGAGTTGTTGGGAATTGTCCCAAAGCCAATTACCTGGGTTGTAGGCGGTTGAGATAAGTATTGTACTCTCTCTTTGAATTAATAAAATATATTTTTTGGCAGCTCATCACATTTTATATTTCCCTGAAATGAACTCTTTCCATGTGATGAAGTCCTTAGGACTACACTGACTTCGATATAGAGAGGATGTATCAAGTGGTCCTTAAATCCTGTTCACAACCAAAGGATATATTGTACTGGATGACAATATATCAAGTATAGGTTGTTGTAATTCACATCGTTTGGTTGTCCTCTTGACCAAATGAGTACGGTGACACTGATGTGATATGCAAGTGGGATATGTGATATCTTGTTGAATGTGACTTCGTGCAGCCCCTTTCTGCCAAAGGGATACTCATGATTGGATATGGCTATATGTGTCCCTCTGACCTGAGGTCATCACGGTAGCTTGCAAGCAACTCCCTGAGCTTTGGTGCCGGACTACCCAGATTTTTAATCCGGTGACGGAAGGTTTCTGGGTACAGGCAAGTACTTGTGGAGCAGTGATGGACCAAGATGGAATTGACTTGTCCAAACAGTTTGGATTGAATGTCTCACAGTATCTCAATTTAGCAAATTCTTGGCCGGGGTAATCCTAGTGAAGAGTCACTGGGCTTGCGAGGTTAAGACATGTAGTCGACTGACTCAGTATAGGTTGGCAGCCCAATCTCAATCGTCCTGAGCATTAGAGGTCAAAGGGATGAATTATACTGTAACCATACGCCAGAGGTTCGATAGTTTGCTCCCGCAACTTTGACCTATCCGGACACCGGGACCCATTGCTAGATAGTTTCCTGTGCTGGTACTAGAATTGTTCTAGTGCTACCGTTTAAGTTCGAACATATGAGGTCACACGCCATAGAGGATTACTCTCTGATCCGGATACTGATTATGATTAGAAATCGTCTCAGTTTTATGGTCACAATATTTTTGAGCACTCTTTTTCCCGTCTTGCCCTTGTCTGTGTCAACCGAAATTGTTCCGAGTTGACCATGACTGCACCAGGGTTTTTCTTAATCAGTTTTGAACTGATTCGGAGCTCGTTTCGGCCTCCAATTGGTTGTGAACCAATTTTAATCCATTGAACCAATTTAATTGGGCTTGAACCGGTTCAATTAGATTGAACCAAAAGGTTTAAATGGATTGGACCATTTTTTTGCTTGGATCGATTTTGAACCGGTGTTCTTATTTCACCGTTTAAATGTTTTACACGTTGCTGGAAGAAACCCAAGCGCTGGAAACCAAAACGACCGAACGAACGCTATTGCTGGGCATCTCTTCTCCTCCCTCCACCCGTCCTTTTAACTCTTGTTAATGGCTGTTTAATGGGAGAATGGCAGCCGGTGTCTTTTGGTTTTCCCAGCCTCTCCATCTCCCTCTTCCCTGTTGCCTTTTTAAACCTCATCAGCGCCCCTGTTTCAGCCGAAGATATACACCTGTGAAGAAGAAAATAGCAAGTGTGTGTTCTTCCCTTTGAGAGGCTGAGAGCTTGGTCCTTTTCCACCCATTGGGTACTAGTTAGGCTGGGATATGGAGTGTGTGAGGGAGAGAAACAAAGCCTTGTTTCTTGTGCTCAAATTCTCATTTCAGCAATGCCCTGTTGCTGAAACTTACCATGACCGAGTGTCTTCTTCCAGCGGCTAGCACCACATGTGGAGAGGGATCCGAGAGCCCCGGGCGCATCTCCCCTCTAGAGGGAGTACCCTTCTACTCCTAGGAGCAAACCACGTGAGCCGGACTTGCTGCTGTTGCTCAAAAACAAAGATTGAAGTCTATTATCCTGTTCTGCAACAACTTCCAGTAGCAGACTTTGGGCATTTTTGTACACCATTTTTGCTGTGTTTTGGTTGCAGATCCTAATGCCAAATCAAAGACCACTCGAACCCCTAGCCGCTGCTACATTTTGGGAGCAAACAGAGGTCCGGAAGGTGGTGTTTGGACCACATTTTGAAAGCTCAAAACAGGGTATCCCACGGTCTAAGGAGGAAGAAGGCTGGAATAGATTTATTCCAGCTATTCTAGCCTATTCCAGGTTTATCCCTGAGTTATTCTAGCCGGAATAAAGGTATGAAAAATTATTTTTTTTTATCATGCATAAATAGATTTATTTGTTTAATTTTTTGCAAATATTTTATATCGTGATACATGTCTACGTGCAACATGAATAGATTAGTTTCTGGGCAGAGCAGATTTCCACTGCACGAATTTTAAAAAAGTTTTAAAATCTATTCTGCTCCCGCAGCTGTTTGCATGCCTAGTGTAGGATCATGTCAAACCACGTGCACCATTTTCTTTCAATAAGCTGGATGCTAGAGCAGATAAGTGTCTATTTGTAGGATATCCTAAAGATAGTATAGGATATCTGTTCTACCACCCTACTGAACAAAAAGTTTTTGTTAGTAGGCATGCCACTTTTCTGGAGAAAGAGTTCATCCTACAAAAGGGTAGTGGGAGAAATATTGAACTTGAAGAAGTTCAACAAATAGATACATCTCAACCAAATGATAACATAGTTAGTATAGAACCAGAACACACCACTCCTATCCGTAGGTCTGATAAGGTGCGTCATGCACCTGAGAGGTATGGGAAAATAATGAAGCCCGAATCATTGAAAATGATGAGCCTCTAACCTATATGGATGCTGTCATGAGTAGGGACTCAGATAGATGGCTGGAAGCCATGAGATCCGAAATGGACTCCATATATGTTAACCAAGTGTGGACCTTGGTTGATGCACCAGAGGGTGTTAACCCTATTGGATGCAAATGGGTCTATAAGAAAAAGATTGGGGCAGATGGCCAAGTCGAAACTTATAAAGCCAGATTAGTGGCTAAGGATTTTAGACAAAAATAGGGAATAGATTATGATGAAACATTTTCTCCTGTTGCCATGCTCAAATCTATTCGGATCATGCTTGCTATAGCAGCATATCATGATTATGAAATCTTGCATATGGATGTGAAAATCGCATTCCTTAATGGTTTCCTTGAGGAAGAGGTCTATATGTCACAGCCAGAAGGTTTTGTCTTTGAGACTAAACCTAATCAGGTATGTAGGCTGAAGAAATCCATTTATGGATTAAAGCAAGCATCCAGGAGTTGGAAAATCTAATTTGATAAGATAGTCAAAGAGTTTGACTTTATCAAAAATGAGGATGAACATTGTGTGTTCAAGAAGACTAGTGGGAGTGCCATAGTTTTCTTGGTTTTGTATATGGATGACATACTCCTCATTGGGAAAGATATCCCGATGTTACAATCTGTCAAGGTATGGTTATCTAAATAGTTTTCCAGGAAAGACTTAGGAGAAGCATCCTATATACTGGGTATCAAGATCATAGAGATAGATCTAGGAGGATGCTAGGCTTATCAAAGTCTAGGTACATTGACCAAGTGCTAAAGAGATTTAGCATGGAGGGAAGTAAAAGAGGTTACTTGCCCATTGGTCATGGCATACATCTTTCTAAGAAGATGTCTCCTAAGACACCTGAAGAAAGAAATAGAATGAGTTCTATACCTTATGCTTCGGCTGTAAGATCTATAATGTATGCTATGTTATGTACCAGGCCTGATGTGGCATATGCCTTAGGTATAGCAAGCAGATTTCAAGCTAATCCAGAAGAGGATCACTGGAAGGCTGTGAAAAATATTCTTAAATACTTGAGAAGGACTAAGGATATTATTCTAATATATGGAGGATCTGATCTTAAACTGGAAGCTTATTCAGATTCTAGTTTTCAATCGGATACAGATGATAGCAAATCTATTTCAGGGTATGTTTTTACCCTAAATGGAGGAGCTGTAAGCTAGAAGAGCTCTAAACAGCAGACTGTAGCTGACTCAACAACTGAGGCAAAATACATTGCTATTAGTGAAGCTGCCAAGGAAGCTGTATGGATGAAGAAGTTCATCTCAGAGTTGGGCGTTGTTCCGGAGATTCAAGGTCTAGTACCACTTTACTGTGATAATACTAGAGCCGTCGCTCAAGCTAAGGAACCTAGAGATCATCACAAATCAAAGCACATTCTAAGACGCTTCCATCTCGTTCAAGAGATTGTTGAAAGACAAGAAGTCTGCATTAAAAGAGTAGAAACAAAGAACATAGCAGACCCGTTCACTAAGGCTCTACCACAGTGGGAGTTTGATCGCCACCTCGATTGTATGGGGTTAAAATTTAAAGGCGATTGGCTTTAGTGCAAGTGGGAGATTGAATGGATTATGCCCTAAAGGCCAATCGAAATGTTGTATTTCGAAAGGATTTTCTTTTGTATCCCAAACCAGTGTATTGACATTATCAATTAATAAAGGCATTTTATTTTTATCATACGCTGTGTCTTATTAATTTCATTAAGATATGATGAACCCCATAGATTAGGGCTATGGTTCTAGGGTTATGATGAGATCATACCAGTGAGACCTAAAGCCTTAAAACTCTAATCTAAAATATTCCTGGTCGATGGAATATTGAGTAGGGATTAATGTTTCCAGTAAGACCAGCACATCCTATGTATGCTTGGTGAAGAGGGTGAGTAATCTCACAGTCACTTGTGTTTGACACTAATACTAGGATGTGGGTGCTCATTAGAGAATGAGTTCACTGAATGGATCCAGCTTGAGAACATCTAATGAAACCTTATCTGTTTGTCAATAGATAGGTCTCATTGTGGGAGTAATGCATGTGGTCCTTTGACCTGAGACTGCCATGGTACCTTGTATGCATGAATCCATACTTTGGTTCACACTCAATCATGACACTAAGTCATGCATGGGGTGATACTAGGAATGGTGGATTGCATTTGGAGGTTATGAGTAGGTCAAAAAGGAATCGATCTACTCTAGTAAGAGGGAAGCGCATCCAAATGATTTCAATCAAATGAAGATTCGGGAAATCTTTGATCAAAGTATGAACATTAGAAATAGTTTCTAATAGTTCATTAATGAATCATCATTATTAGATTGAGAAAGGAATGAATATGAAATTGGATTTGACAAGTATCCATATCCATAGTCATATTCAGGGTGCAAGTAGATCGAAGGACTGAATTGCCCAGTAACTCACCATTGAAGGATATTTTGGTAAATCCATCAAAATTCTTCATCTTCCGGGTAGGCATGACGTGTTGCTAGACATCAATCTTGAGTTGTAGGTCTTCATGAACCAATTGATTTGGTTTCATGAGTCAATTCGATGTGTGATTCGAATTGGACAATTAGGTAAGCCAATTTGACCTAATTAGGTCAATCGGGTTCGATCGGATCGAATCAGCTCAAACATGAACCTACTGCTTGCTAGATGTGGAACCCAATGGGTCACACACAATAGAGACATGGCCAAGGAAGTCATTCATTATTTAATTAGGGTCATAAGAGCCTAATTGGTTAGCCGGATTACATACTAGCATTTGTAGGCTAACCAAATTCCTAACCCAATTGGATTGGGTCCGGATGCTTGCTAATTGGGCTAACCTAATTATTGGAAACCTAAATTAGGTTGAGTCCTAAGTAGAGCTTACCTAATCAGAGCTAAATATGATTTTAATTTGGACTTAAGGGCATTTTAGGTGCCATACATGAAGAGTCCCAATAGCATGGGACTCTTGGTACCTAAATGATACCTTAACTTCAAAAGGGCACAGAATGAGCTATAGATCTCTGATTTGAATATAATTTATATGGTCAGAAAGGAAATTTTATGCTCTTTCCAATGACACCCATATTGCCTATATTTTGTTTGATCAACATTCTTTGAAATTTGCGTGGAAGAAGGATAGCGCGCGGTGCATGAAGAGTCGCAACTCTTCATGTGGCGCGCAGTTCTGATGGAGAGTCCTTATGCTATCAAGACTATTCATAATCTCCAATGTTTGAAGATTGAAGAGATGCCTCTTAGCTTCCTAGGGACCGGTAATTGACATGTGGCAAGTGAGAATTCGTCCAGATAAAAGAAGGGATGTGAATAAGGCCTTCGGTGCATGAATGGGCTTATTAGATATGATTTTTCAAGCCAGATAACTTCTCTTCGGTCTTGAAAAATTATATCTGATAAGTTGATGGCAGGACATATCACATGCCCCTCTTGTATCTATAAATAGGGGGTGGTGAAATGAGTCTGAAAATAAGAATTCCACCGAAGTATTATTCTGAGTGTCTCTCTCTCCCTCCTTCTTTCTTTAAGACAAGACTTTTCTTGTTAAGACAAGGTCTTTTCTAATAAGACAAGGCTTTGTTTTAGGACATAAGCCTAAGGGGTCCTAGAGGAGGGTTGTCCTAAAACCAAGAGTGGTTTAGGAGAGTGTATTTAGTGCCCTACAGTAGGACAGGGTGCCCTACAGTGGTCAATAGACCAAAGGTTGTCGAAAGAGTTCCACTTCTCCAAGCAACTTGAAGAAGGAGATCTTCCTTGGTCCGAGTTTCATGAGGATCACTATTGGAGGGCGAACGTTTGGGTTTCTAGTAGAGAGGAAGGCTGAATCAGGGTTTTCTTCATCGGATTGGATACTAGCGGTTCAGGTTGGTGCCTAAACTCTAGTTTATATTATATATGCATGTTTGTATGTTTTAATTCCTAGTAATGAGGTCTTGGGTTAAGGGTTTGGTAGTGGTTTCATGATAAATTTTTGAAATACATGCTTCCACCCTGGTCACCAAAACCCTTACACTCCTGCCCTGATCTGAGATAGAGAAATGCCCTTAAGATTAGTTTAAGAAGATGATAAACATTCGATGGTCTTGATGTAATCTAACAACAATCAGAAATATATATATATATATATATATATATTGTCTTGTTTTGAGATGGCAAGTTAGGTTTAAGTTGATTATGTTAGCAAACAAAATTTGGCTTGGGATTTGAGGGGTTTGGCAGTTGATTAGGTTAGGTTCAGTTAGGTGTGCAGAAATCACAGAATCAGAAAATTAGGGTTCAGTTTGATAAAGAATTTGATATAGTTTTCATTGTTGAAAAAAATCTGGAAAAATCACAGAACAGAGGATGGATGGTGATTATGATCCCTACTAAATTTTATGCAATAAAGAAATCAGATGATGATGCAACTCCTAGGGTTTTCGGACTTTGGGCAGAAATCATAGGAATTCAGTTAGGGTTTCTAAGATGCCTAATTTTAGGACCTTTTGGTTTCTATAAAAATAAAAAAAAAAAAATGAAATTATCAAAACAATATAGAGGACATGTTGTGCAGATTTTAGAGCAAAATAAAATGCCTAGATAGATGAAATTGACTAAAACCTAGACCCCTAATGTAGAAGATAGGATACAGAAAATCAAAGAGGAATTTTTCTTCATGTTTTTGATGAGGATGCAACTATCCTAAACTAGCTCTGATACCAAACTGATGCGGGATGATCCTAGGACTAACATGATTATAGAAAAATAGAAACTATTTTTTTTTTATAATTTTTTTAGAATTTTAATTTGCAGGCTAATGACCCGAAATCAAGTAAAGATGAGCAGGAAAACTATTAATGAAAAGAAACATCATACCTGCAAAGAACTCATGCGAAATAATAAAAGAAAGGATCTTGAAGATTGAGAAACCCCTAGTTAGGATAGCTTACCTTCAAAAAATCAAAAGTTAGGAGGGGGAAGGATTTTACCAAGCACCGATTCGAAAATATGCTCGAAGTGGGGGTCACACAGCACTCAGGATTATCTCCAAGAAGGCAAGCCTTCAGTTCCTTGATTCAGGAAGCTATCTGGGATTGATCCTGGAGACAAAGAAGGCCTCCTCCTTGGAGGTGAATACCTCATGGATCCTACAAGCATCAGAGGTTAGCAAGAGAACAAAAAAAAAAATCAAAAAGAAAAACTAGGGTTTGGGAAAAGAGAAATCAGGGTTTCTATTGCTGGCGGCTGGAGGTGGAAGAATACTTAGGCTGAAGAATGGCTAGGGCTCTCTTACTTGGGATGGATTAGGGTTTGAATGATGATGCTTTGGTCGGTCAAGGCTTGGAAGAACTAGGGCACACTTAGTAGTACTCACACACCTCAATCATAAGAACATAATTGAACATAATTGAACTAAATTTCAGCAGGGTTTCATTCATGAAAGGAGTTACTTATAAGAGGGGGAGGGGTGGGGTATTTATAGAGTTTTCCTATGTCCTCTCCTTGTTAGGATAGAATTATAACATAAAGTGGGAGAGGGATTATAAAGGGGTTTAGAATTAGGAGTATAAACTTTGAATGAAATTAAAACTTGTTATCCTTGTTCTAATTGGATTTCTCTCCTCATTTGAC
The DNA here is from genome assembly GCA_021397845.1 of Areca catechu. Classification (NCBI taxonomy): domain Eukaryota; kingdom Viridiplantae; phylum Streptophyta; class Magnoliopsida; order Arecales; family Arecaceae; genus Areca; species Areca catechu. The sequence goes on along the minus strand of CM038052.1, from coordinate 126,227,041 downwards.
TTCATCAAAGAGCTTTCTTTGGGCTTGGATGCGAAGATGGCTTGGGCTTTAGGGCAGCAAGAGGCATCCTCCATTAGGCTTAGGCGGCCTCCAAAGGGCTTGAATGCATGGGCCTCTAGGTGGGCTTGAAACCCTGGGCTTGGGTGCCTAGAATATTCCCTGGATATCTTGGTTCTTGAAATCTTCTTATGGGCTTGGGAAAAAGCTTGGGATCCCTCCTCTTACTGGACTTCAGAGCTTGATAGACTCTTGGGCTAGGGCACCTAGTATATTCCTAGAATCTTGGGGTGCCTTGGTCCTTGGAATATTCTCTAGGCATATGGAAGGAATCTTGGCATCTGAGGCATCAAAACATCTGGGGCGGCAAACAAAGGCCCATTATGCTGATTTGAAGGCCTCTAGCTCCTGGATGAGGCCCGATAGAACTCTAAAATAGGGTATCCTTTTCTCTTGTACAAAATTAGACTAGTACTGGACTAATACAAATGTACAGGACTCAATGGGACTCAACTGAACTAGACTAGGGTTGAGACAAACCAACTTGGGCATCTTGCCTCAACTTATTACAGGACTCAATCTTACTTGATTACAAAATTTGACACATAAGAAAGGGCTCAAAATCCTAATCAGTAAACCAGATAGGGCCCAGTAATCTGTGTCGGATCCTGGTGCCCCCACTAGAGAGTTCACAAGAGTTATCCATAGAGGAGGTCCAAGAACAAGTCCCTAAAGAACAAACCCAGGAAGTTGACGTAGGTAGTGAAGTAGTATCTGGTCTTGAGTCCAATAAGTCCACAGACCTAATCCATCTATCCACACCTATACTCACCTCTGCACAGCTTCTGCATCAAGACATTAGCCAAAAGATTAATTTAATTAATGAAACATATAAGAAACTAGGTTATTCCCGAAAGAGAGCCAAGGAATTTAATGTAGGAGATTCTATTATGGTTAGGCTTAGGCCTGAGCAGTTCACACCAGGAATCATTAAAAAGCTTCATGCTCGCGGAGCTGGACCCTTTAGAGTGATAGAAAAGGTAGGACCCAATGCCTATGTGCTAGATCTACACTCAAATTTTGGCATTAACTCTACCTTCAATTTAGCATACTTGGTTGAGTTTAGGGAACCGATAGTGATTCCTAGTGAGGTTTTTGGACCTACTCCATCCTTTGAGAGTGAACCTAACCTAGAGTGTCCACTTATAAATTGGCGTGAGAGAGGAAAATGGATTGAACGTATCTTGGACGATCAAGGTATCACGACTCGGGGTTATGGCTATCAACGCTACTCGGTCTGTTGGCAAGGTCGACCAAAATCTGACAATTCGTAGATTACTCAAGAGGACTTGCAGTGCCTTGACCAAGACTTTCTTGAGAGATACCAGAGCCAGAGTGATCCTTACTCGATAAGGTCGAGTTCCTCCCATCCCAGAAGAATTGGTACGGATACCAGAGGCACCAGAATAAGGCAAAGGCTTCTCAACCCTCTGTGGTTATCATATTAGTGTTTTAGTGGTTGAGTCCAATTTTGTAATAAGGGCTTAGCCCACTCGAGTCTATATCTTAGCCCCTGAGTCCTATTTTAGGCCTTTCTACATTTGAGTCCTGTATTTAGAGTCACCCATACCATTAGGGATTTTGGGATCAGTCTTAGGACATGTCTAGTTCATTTGAGTCAAGTCAAGTTCTGTTGAGTCAAGTCATAAGTCTGCTCATGTTGAACCATTTTTTATTTTGAATCCTATAAGTTTCATTTTGAGTCTACTCCAAAAGAAAACTCAAGACATCGATGGACCCCAACCAGAATTTGACAACTTCAAGAGTCCCAGTCACACTTGAAGGCGCCCATTGGATTCCATTAGGAGGACCATGAGATCATCACCATAGAAGACCAACATCAGCTGGCCAAGGAGAAGGATAACCGAAAAAACCCTAAAGCCTGCCCAGGACTGAAATAGGCTGCTCAAAGCCCAAAGCCTTCTTGGATTTGTGCCCCATCTTTATGGTCACCTTCTCTTGGTCAGCCACCCTTATGATCACCCCTCTTGGCCGACCAAAATAAGGAGAGGAAGAGAGAGAATATCAGCCTAAATTGGAGAGGAATCTTCTATGTGTTTGTATGGGAAAAGGTTAAGTGGGAAATTTCTTGTATGCCCTTACTTGGAGCCCAAGCTTGTATGCCTATATAAAGGCCCTCCCTCTCATGTATATTTTAAACAATGATGAATGAAAAACTTCTTGAGTTCTTCTTAAATTTCTGTGTGAATTCTGTGTGAATTCTATGTGAAGGGTATCTGTGTGATCCCAACCTCCGCGCCCCTACTACAAGCCCTAACTGCCAACCTTCTTCAGCCTCTTGGCCACCCCTCATCCTACCTTCCTTCCCTTCTTCTTTTAGCCTTCTAACCTCTCTCTTCATGTTTTTCTAACCCTTGTTAGGTGCCTTGCAGGTCCCTCAGTTTCCACGATCCAAGATTCCAGTTGACTAGCTTTCGTGCCACCGGATTGAAAGCCACGGATCCGTAGGTCTTCAGTTTGATTTTCCAGGCCGCATCCGGAAGTGACGAGCGATCTCTTCACGGATTCATCTTCAAATCCTTGCCAGGTACAAACCCTTGACCCTCCAATTATGGTATTGCAGAAGAGCTAGCCTTACCAGGGCTTCTCTATATTGGCAATCCTTCGCTTTTGCTGTTTAGGATTTAGTTCTACATGCTTATGCTTCTGATTTCTCTAGAATTACTTACTCAATTTCTTGGCTTGAAATTCGGGATACAAACTCCTAACTTAATGCCTAATAACAAAAAAATAATTGGCATACATAATTAGTCCCGCATCAGTCTAGCTACTACATATTCAACCTTGGCCATAGATAGTGCAACTAAATTTTATTTATTGCTAAAATAGGAGATTAAATTAACTCCAAAAATTGGTAGGTTTAGTACTCTTTTTATCTAACTTTTATCTAGCTAAATCAGTATTAGAATATGCAATAAGTTCAATTGATGATTGTCTAAAATACAATAATCCAACATTAATAGTGCTAGATAAGTATCTAAGTTTTCTTTTAATAGCTAATAAACGAGATTTCTTAGGATTTGACTGATATCTAGCGTACATACAAATACTAAACATAATATCTAGTCTACTTGTAGTAAAATAAAGATCCAATGATACCTCTATATAATTTTTGATCGATACTCTCACCATTCTCATCTTTATCAAGTTTGTAAGAGGGACTCATTGATGTGCCAAGTGGCTTTGTGGTCTCCATCCCAAATTTCTTTAGTATTTTTCTAGTATGTTTTGCTTGGTTAATGAAAATACCCTCTTTATTTTGCTTAATTTGGAGTCCAAGAAAAAAGTTTAGCTCTCTTATCATGCTCATCTCGAGCTTCCCCTATATCAACTTGGCAAACTCTTGACAAAGAACTTCATTAATAGCACCAAAATTAATATCATCAACATATATTTACACCACTAATTAGTCATCATTCTTTCTTTTCAAAAATAAAGTATTATCTACATTTTCTCTTGTAAAACCATTTTGAAGTAGAAATTTGCTTAATCTATCATACCATACTCGTGGATCTTGTTTTAAACTATTTAAATCTTTTTGTAGTTTATAAACATGATTTGGATAAGAATGATTTTCAAAACTTAGTGGTTATTTTACATAAACCTCTTCTTCAATGTATCCATTTAAAAATATACTTTTAATATCCATTTGATATAATTTGAAATCCATAAATTATGCAAATGTAATCAATAACTGAATTACTTCTAATCTAGCAACAAATGTAGAAGTTTCATCAGAAACAATGCCCTTTTCATGATTGTATCATTTAGGAACTAATCTAGCTTTATTTTTAGTGATAATTCGATTTTCATCTAACTTATTTCTAAAACTCCATTTTGTGCTAATTATTGCATAATTAAGTGATCTTTCCATTAAAGTTCAAACCTTATTTCTTGTAAACTAATTTAATTCTTTTTGCATTGTATTAATCTAATTAGAATCTTTTTTAGCTTTTTCTATACTTTTAGGATTTATTTGAGATACAAAAGCTAGGTAGTCACAAATATTTCAAAGAGAAGATCTAGTTCTTATCCCTTTTGATGAATCACCTATGATTAATTTTTTAGGATATCCATGGGTGGACCTCCACTCTTTATGTTGATTATTTTATCTTAATGAGGTTCTTTTTTCTTCTCTCTCCTTCTTTTGATCTTCTTCAAAGTCCTTGGAGGGTGCATCCTTAAGTATCAAATGTTTAATTCTTTGAAGACCTACATCATCATCCAAAATATCATCTTTTCTAGAAGATTTGTCATTAGATTTATCAAAAACTACATGCATGGATTCTTCAAAAACAAGGGTTCCTTTTGTTGAAAACTCTATATGCCTTGCTAGATGTAGAGTATTCTAGAAAGATACCTTCATCTAACTTGGCATCATTTTTTTCTAGATTATCTTTTCCATTATTTGATATAAAGCACTGACATCCAAAAAAATAAAATATTTTATAGTTGATTTTCTATCTTTCCAAAGTTCATAAGGTATTTCTTTTAAAATTAGATGGATCAAAATACAGTATAAAATATATCATGCTTCGTTAATTGTTGCCACCTAAAAATATCTTGGAAGGTTGCTTTTACATAGCATGGTGCATGTTATTTCTTCTAAAGTCTTATTTTTTCTTTCTACAATCTCATTTTATTGAGATATCCTAGGTGTAGAAAAATTATGCTCAATACCTTTTTTATTACAAAAGTTTTTGAAATCTTTGTTTTAAATTCTGTTCCATGATCACTACAGATATAAATAGTTGAACTACATTTTTCATTTAAAATTTTTTAATAAAACTTAGGAAGGCTAGAAAGGTTTCATCCTTGTGTGCCAAAAACATAACCCATGCAAAACAAGAAAAATCATCTATAATAACAAGACCATATTTTTTTTCTCCTAAACTAGTAGTTCTTGTGATCCAAATAAATATATATGAATTAATTCTAAGGGTTTAGATGTAGAGGCTATGCCTTTTGATTTGAAAAAACTTTTAGTTTATTTTTCAAATTAGCATGAATCATAGATTTTGTTCTTTTCAAAATTAAGTTTTGGCAAGTCTTTTACAAGATCCTTCCTAAACTATATAGAAAGCAAATACATACTAGTATATCCTAATCTATGATGCCATAACCAACTAGCTTCATTGACTTTGGCTTCCATTGTAACTAGACATTAATCATCTTGCATGGGAAGATCATTAAGAAATACCATGTAGATGTTTCCATGTGTATATCCAATGAATATAATCCATTATCATCGAGCCTAAAAATAATGCATAATCATGATTCAAAGACTAAGTCAAAGCCTTTATTATAAAATTGACTAATTCTAAGTAAATGATATTTTAATCATTTATAAGTAGCACATTTCTATAAAGGTAGAGGAGGTGATACAAACTTTATAGATTATAATGATTTTACCATTTCCATTATTACTAAATGTTATATTTCTCCTATTTATAGTCTCAAGAGATGTGAATTATTTCATATCTCCAATCAAGTATCTTAAGCAACTGCAATCTAAATACCAAAATCTTTTCTTCTCCTTAGTTACAAGACACCGATAAAAATGATCAACTAGAAATTTAGATATCCAAGCCATCTTAGATCCTTTTAGGTTAGTAGTGGTGGTTTCTTTTAGAACCCAAATCTTTTTATCATTATCCAATTTCCTATGATCATATAAATAAGCTTTATGAACTTGTCTACCATAACAATAGCAACTGAATCTTGAAGATGCTAGAACAAAAAATTTTTTGAAGTATTTTTACAATTTTTTGTATTTGAAATCCAATGCATCTTTATTAAAAATAATTCCTTGACTATTTAAAAGTATTTCAAGTTTTTTGGAGCTATAAGTAAACTTTTCAACAAAAGGTTTAATCTTCTTAAGCTCTTCTTTCAAACTATTATTTTCTTGGGTTAGAGATTTATTTTCTTTTGAAAGCTTTTCATTTGTTAAAGTAGACTTTTGTTCCCTTAAATATTTATTTTCTTGAGATATGATTTTATTTTCTTTTGATATATATTTTTTTTGAATGGTTAGCTCAAGAATTTGTTTCTTGATTTCTTTATTTTTCAGCTTTAGCTTTTTTATCATTCATAAGTTTAGAAAATACATCTTGAAGTTCTTCAAAAGTATAATCAACTTTAACTGTAGACCTTACCCCTACTTTATTGGCCATGAAAGATAGATTTGCAATGTCTTGTGCTTCTTCTTTGAAGCTTGAGTCTTCATTTTCGTTCCATGTTGCCATTATTACAATCTTTTTGTATTTTCTTGAAGCTTTCTTAAAGAGGGGGCAATCCATCTTGTAATGTCCCAACTGTTGGGAATTGTGTCCCAAAGCCAATCATTTAGAATGTAGATGGTTCTTTTGGTTGTTCATCACATATGCATTTTTCTGAAAAGAACTCTTGTGTGATGGAGTCCTTAGAACTACATTATATTTGATATACAAAGGATATATCGAGTAGTTCTTAAACTGATTCACAACCAAAGGATACATTATTATAGGATGGCGATGTATCATGTGCAGGTTGTTGTATGTCATATTTGTTGGTTCTCCTCTTAACCAATGAGTGTAGAGACACTAATGTGACATATAGGTGAAATGCATGTCATCTCACTGAATGTGACCAACTGCGAAGCTCCCTTATGCTAAAGGGTTGCTCGTGATAGGATATGGATATATATGTCCCTCAGACTAGAGGTCACCATGGTAGCTTGCAAGCAACTCATTGTATTTTGGTATCGGACTACTTGGATTTCTAATCTAGTAATGAAAGGCTTCTAGGTACAGTCAAGTACTTGTGGAGCGGTGGTGGATCAAGATGGGATTGACCCCTCCAAATGGTTTGGAGTGAATGACTCACTATGTCTCAATTTAGCAAAACCTTGACCAGGGTAGTTCTTGTGAGAAGTCACAGAACTTGTAGGGTTGAGACATGATTTAGATGTACCAGGTCAAGGTTGGCAGTCAAACCCTAGGACATCCTGAGCAATTTGAGGCCAAAGGGATAAATTATATGGTAACTATATGCCAGAGGTTATAGAAAGTTACTCTGCAATCTTTGACCTATCTGGATGTCGGGTATCATTGCTAGATGTTAACTTTGACTGGTACTAGAAGTATTCCAGTGCTACCCTTAGTGTTTGAACCTATAGGGTTACACACCATAGGGGTTTCCATCTGATCAAAAGGCTGATCAACAATTGAGAATCGTTTGCCATCATTGGAGGTCAATATGATTGACCATGTTCAAAGTGTCAACACTTCCAAGTGTGTTTGCCATCATTGGAGGTCAATATGATTGACCATGTTCAAAGGGTCAACACTTCCAAGTGTCGACACTTGGAAGTGTTAACACTTGTAAGTGTCGACACTTAGAAAGTCAACACTAGGAAGTGTCGGCACTTGGCTATGATGAGCAAAAATTCTGGAAAGATATTATGGAAAGTTTTGACCTCAATTCAAATTTCAAATTCTGGTTGGTTTTGGCTCCATGCCTTCATAGAATGATGGTCATTCTTTGGAAGGTTTTGACCTCAATTCGAATTTCAAATTTTGGCTAGTTTTGGCTCCAAGCTTTCATGGAATGATGGTTATTCTTGTCTTATGAGCTTAGAGAAAATTTGGTATGGCCCTTGACCTTCTCCCCCAATCACTCCTCCTTCCTCTTCTCCCTCTCATGGTTGCCTCTATAAATAAGGTTTGTTTTAGGGGATGCAAGTTGAGAAAAAAAAAGAGAAGAAAATAGAGTTTTCTTGTTGAATGAGATTGCTAAAATTCTGAGAAGGAAAAGAAAAGGGGCATGGGAGGACTAGGATTTTGGGTGTGTGACTACCTAGCACTCAAGCTAGGTCTTCGAAAAAGAGCTAGTTAGGAAGGGTTCCACCTCTCCTCCTTGTCTTCCAAGAAGAAGTAGATCATCCTCAAGGATCCCAAGGAGCTAGCACTCTAAGGGAGTTGATCAGAATTGAGTCCAGGTGTGAACTACCCGTAGAGGCCAAACATGTGTGTAGCTCGAGGACTTTTCACCACCTCCTTCTAAAGGTATAACGATAAGGTATCCTTATGCCTTTCAGTTCTTTTCCTGCTTATGATGTTTTTTGCATGCTACACTATCATACTTGTTCCTATTGTAGGTAGATTGTTATATCATTTTGATCGATCTACTAAGCCTTCTATTGTACTTATTTTAAAATTATTTTAAAATATATTTTTTTTGCCATTCATGCTCGTTTTGCTTTCCCTTCAATGGTATCAGAGCAAGGTTATTCGTAGTATAATAATGCTAGCATGCTTTAACATCATAGTTTTTTTTAAAGTACTTGGATTGAGTGGTTCACCATGGCTGTCCGGTCATAGGCGAGAAGTAGGGCTGCAAGAACCTCTCTTCCCATTCAATGGGGTCTCCTATGGCATGCAAGGGTGCCGCTTATGATTGACTCATGAAAAAGAAAAATAAAAAACAATGTAGATTAAAAATGTTTTAATCTGATGTTATGATCATAAAATAAATTTAAATGAAATCTAAGAGTTTTGTTTTGATCGATTTTGATTAAAAGTTTAAAAAAAACTTTGGATTTCAAATCACTATTTTTGCCTTGTGACAAGCTTTGAGTCAACCCAAGTGTCGACATTTGAGTCGACTTGTGCATGTGATGGGGACATCGCCAGCATGGATCTCTGAGCAGCATGGATCCTTGAGCAGCACGGATCCTTGAGCTGCATGGATCCTGGAGCAGCATGAATTTTGATGCATATCCAGTACCAGAATAAATTAGTTTAGGATTTATCTTTATCAATTATTTTAAAATTTGATTTAGGATTAGTTTGGTTAGGATTGAGTTATCTAGTATGGATAGGCTTTTGCTTGTATTTGAATTTGAACATCCTTATCTTTCTATCTTGTATTCAAATTTAAATGAGGGTTATAAATGTCTATAAATACCACCCTCATTCCTTTGTAAATAAAAGGTGAATGAAGATGAGTTTCTCTTATACCAAATTGATGAGGGCAGGATAGGATGGATCGTTAGCGAGCCTAGAAGTCACCAAAATTAGGGTACCACTAGTTTTTCTTTTTTTTTCTTAATTTTCTATTGGTGTGGCGAAGGAACAATGAAGATGGAAGATAGGGATCGAGGCTTTTATGAACTTTAGGACTTATACTCATGAAGAGATCTCACACCTCTGGGATATCCCATCTCATTAATGGACCTGTACAGAGAGATCTCACACATCTAGGGCATCCTACCCACCTCACTAATGGAGCCGTACGAAGAGATCTCACACCTCTAAGGCATCCTACCCACCTCAGTAATAGAGCCATTAGGGTAAATCTCAAAAAATATGAGGGTAAAGAAGGTAGAATATAGGAAGGGGATAACTAGACATGGCCTCACACCATGTCCTGGGGTTGCACCTCTCGTGCTCTCCTTCATGGAGCAATCATGGTTGGGCATCTCACCCAGGCCTCGCACCCACTCCCTCTCAAAAAAACCATGGTTGAGCCTCTTACCCTCTCCATCACGAAGCGAAAGAAAAGAATCACTGTTTTCTAAAAACTCATTTTCATTCACCTTTTATTTACAAAGGAATGAGGGTGGTATTTATAGACCTTTCCAACCCTCATTTGAATTTGAATACAAGATAGAAAGATAAGGATTGTTCAAATTCAAATACAAGATAAGGTCTATCCATACTAGATAACTCAATCCTAACCAACTTATTTTTTTAAAAAAAAACAAACTTATCCTAAAAACTTTAATGATGGGGACATCGAGCAGCACGGATCACAAAACAGCATGGATCTTGGAGCAGCATGGGTCTCGATGGATGCACATCAAGAATAAGTTATTTTTTGGATCGAGTTTTAGTTTTTAGGATAAGTTTTGTTTTTTTTTAAAAAAATAAGTTGCTTAGGATTGAGTTATCTAGTATAGATATACCTTATCTTGTATTTGAATTTGAACCATCCTTATCTTTTTATCTTGTATTCAAATTTAAATGAGGGTTGGAAAGGTCTAAAAATACCACATTCATTCCTTTGTAAATAAAAGGTGAATGAAAATGAGTTTTTAGAAAAGAGTGATTCTTTTCTTTTGCTCCATGATGGAGAGGGTGAGAGGCCCAACCATGCTTGCTCTAAGAGGGAGTGGGTGCGAGGCCTGGGTGAGATGCCTAACCATGATCGGTCCATGAAGGAGAGCACAAGAGGTGCAACCCCAGGACATGGTACGAGGCCATGTCTAGTTATCCCCTTCCTATATTCCATCTTTTATACCCCCATGTTCTTTGAGATTTACCCTAACAGCTCCGTTAGTGACAAGGGTAGGATGCCCTAGATGTATGAGATCTCTCCGTACGGCTCAATCAGTGAGGTGGGATATCCTAGAAGTGTGAGATCTCTCAATGAGTGTGAGTCCTAAAGTTCATGAAAGCCCCGACTCCTGTCTTCCATCTTCATTGTTCCGTTGCCACCTCCATAGAAAATTTAAAAAATAAATGAAAAACTAGTGGTACCCTAATTTTGGTGACTTCTCAGCTCGTCGACAATCCTTCCCGTCCCCTATCAATTTGATATCAGAGCTAGAGGGTTAGGGTACGCTTCATATCACCCCAGATTCCCCCTCACCACCATCATCGTCCATAGTCTCAAATCATGACCACCACCGTCTGGTAGACATCCTCTCCCTATCGTGGGTCCGGAAGCTCCTAGATGCCTTTCTCATCTTCTAAGAAGAGTTTTGCGTGATCCTCTTCAATAGTAAAGGGATCCTCTCCCTTGCCCCTCTCGACCACCTCATCTCCACCTTCCCGATCACCTCCAAGCTAGCATCCCTACACCACTCGCATCGCCTCCGATCTGGCCCCCCATGTGCTGCCCTTGCTCGTGATGCCTTACCATCCCTGCTCCCATGCTAGAAGCTGACCATCTCCATCACCTGCAACCGAATAGAATGGCCACCATCCAGTAGCCGTTCGATAATGCACTTCCCCAAATCCAGTCCCAATTCCACCTTCTCCTCATCAGATCCAAGGAAGAACTATCGCAGCCACCTCACACCCATCGTCCCCTCTAATCCCATCATCCCTAAGCTCCACGACCACCTCGGCTGGCTCGTGGCCATCCACAGCAGAAATCTCATCCTCATCCGCTAGCCTTCCATGGTAACACCAGTTTCGAGAGCGCCGAACTGGAGGAGGACACCTACTTGGACCCCGTTCCACCTTCTCCATGCTCCCTGTAGTAATAGGCTAACCCTGTTAGGAGCCCACGATCATCCCCTCCACCCAGATTCAAGCCCCATCTCCACACACGATGCCTCGTTGATGCCCGACACCCTTCCATTTGAAGTCATCCCTAGGCAGTCGATGTCTACCACCGATTTTCCTTGCCCTCGGCCCTCCTCTATTACAACTTGCCGGTCTCATCCTTTAAAGCCCCTTCCTTCCCGCTTGCAGCCAAATAGACAGCCCGTCACTAGATCCGCCAATCTCCTCCCCCTGTCAGAACAACTGTCAAAACCTCATCCATGTCGGCCATCTTCTCCCCGTGCCGCCATCTTCCTTCCCAGCATTATCGTCGGAGAGCCTGCCGATGAACCCCTCCGCGAAGATCCTCCCTATTCTGGTTTTGATTCATAGAGAAGAAGTGGAGGCTGCATGAATTTAAATGCAAGCTCCCATCCTATTGCCAAATTCAAGCCTACATGGATTTCAAAGTTGCATGATTTTCAGAGCTACACAAATCTCATAGTAGAACCCCTTTGATTTGATTGGATTTGGTTTCACCAAAGTCCCCGCTGACCCTAACTCGATGGAGTCGATTTCTCCACACCTCAGGGGAATGATGGGGACATCACCAGTACGAATCCTAAAGTAGCATGGATCCTGGAGCAGCACGAATCCCGAAGCAATACAAATCTTGGAGCGGCATGAATTTCGATGCATTCCAGTACTGGAATAAATTAGTTTAGGTTTTATGTTTATCAATTATTTTGAAATTTGATTTAAGATTAGTTTGGTTATGATTGAGTTATCTTGTATGGATAGACCTTATCTTGTATTTGAATTTGAACCATCCTTATCTTTCTATCTTGTATTAAAATTCAAATGAAGGTTGGAAAGGTCTATAAATACCACCCTCATTCCTTTGTAAATAAAAGATGAATGAAGATGGATTTTTAGGAAAGAGAGATTCTTCTTTTTCGCTCCATATAGAGAGGGTGCAGGCCCAACTTTCGTTCCGTAAGGAGGGCAGAGAGGTGCAACCCAGGACATGATACGAGGTCATGTCTAGTTATCATTCCATTTTCCCTACCGCCATCATGTCCTTTGAGATTCACCCTAATGGCTCTAAGTAGCGAGGTGGGTGGGATGCCCTAGAGGTGAGAGGTCTCTCCGTGAGTGTGAGTCTCAAAGTCCATGAGTTCCAAAGCTTAAGTCTTCCATCCCCATTATTTCCTTTACCACCAAATTATAAAATAAAATAGTGTACCCTAATCATCGGTGACTTCTCAGCTCACCGACAATCCTCCCCTAATCCCATCCCCCATCAGCGTGCATATAAAAAAAATGACTTTCTGTTAACACTCTATCTCAGGCCTTGAGTCAATACTTGAGTCGACTCATGAGTACGAAGTGTCGACAATTGAGTTGACTAATGAGTGCGAAGTGTCGACACTTGACCTGAGAATGCAAGAAATAGTAAATTCAAATTTTGATTCATTGTAAAATTATTTTACATTATAAATTAAAATTATTTTAATTTATAAAGGTTATTGAACTTAATTGAGAATTAAGTTACCTTAAATGACAAAGAACTCTAAGAATATGATTCAAAGATTTTAAATCATTTCAATAAACCTTAAGGGTCATGTATTAGCTTCTATTAGGTCCTTAATTGGGTTAGACCTAAGTTTAGATGCATTGGACTATGTAGAGAACTAGTCTAATTAAATGTTGAGCTAGAATTTCTTCTCTATAGATCTCTCTAATAGTTAGATTGATTAGTCCAAAAATCTAAATGGACCTAATTAGTAGCTCAGTGGATAGCTTGGGTCATTATGCTAGTCTGATCAAGTTTGATGAACTAATTGGTATCCAAGGTAAGTTTGGCAGTTTGATCTTGGTTCTTTGGGACTACCTCTTACCTGGCCAACTAGGTTGATGTCTAAGGAAAGATGGTTAATGGCGGAACCCAATCCATGATCTCACTTACCTGGCTAATATGGTTGATCATAATTGATTGGATAGCTCACTAACTCGAGTTAACCCATATCACCCAAGATTTATCAGTCTTGACTGATTTTAGGTGCCCATTGATCATTGGTTATGTGTAACCCTTGTTGATAACAGATGTGGTTAGTGGGAGGTTAATCCATGTCTTTTCATCTCTTCTTCTGTCACATTAAAATTAAACCCTCTAAATTATTAGGTCCATAAAATGATGAAGTTATGGGGATAACCGAGTCTTAGCCTCCCATTAAGTAGGATCGTAATAGGTCCAATAGGTGTTCATCGATAGATCCAAAGATCGGGTGTTAATCGGGCTATTGAAATTATTGTTCCTAATATGATGGCTCAGTATGACTCTCTTAACGGTAGTCAGGTGGGCCGACGAAAGTCAGGCTTGACTTTTCATTAGTTAGAAGCAATGAAATTTTTCATGTTAATGTTTAGACCTAACCGATATCTTTAATAGGAGGCCAAAAGGCCAATTGAAGTGCATCTTGGGGCAAACCTAAATACTAGAAGTTACTTGGAGAAATAATCGATTGAAGAACCAACCTTTAGATGCGCATGGTGAGCTGGCCAAAGTCGGGCTCATGAGTTGTCTATTGGGTTCTAGTACCCACTAAAGAATTAAAGTGATTCCTTGGATTGGAGGTAGAGGCTACCAGTCTGAACAAAATAGTGGGAGGGCCCTTAAACTAAAGTCCTTGTCATTAAGTTAATAATTCAATACAATAACAAGTTTTGGTTTTCCTTTCAGTTGTCTTCCAACCTGTCACTCTGGTCTCTTCTCAATAACGAGAAGTTCAAGGGTCCTAACTTCGATAGCTGGTATCGAAGGATCGAGATTGTCCTAGAGTATGAACGGATCTTGTATGTGATATCAGATCCGGCACCTAAAATCCCTACTTCCAATGCTTGGGGTTCGGTCAGAGACACTTATCAAAAGTGGCTCTCCGATAAGACCACTATCTGATGCATTATGTTGGCAGTGATGAACGACAAGTTTAGTCACAAATTCGAAGAAACCCAGTTGAAGGAAATCCTTCAAAGGTTGAAGGAAATCCTTCAAAGGTTGAAGGAAATCCTTCAAAGATTGAAGGAGTCCTTTAGCACACAAGATGACATTGAAAGATACAGGGTCTCCTATGTTATCTACAATGTGCGGATGCGTGATGGGGCCTCAATCACTGATCATGTATTGTATATGATCGAGATGATTGAGTGCTTGGGCAAGATCGGATGTCCGTTGCATGAATAGCTCGAGAAAGATACGATTCTGAATTCCCTGCCCTCTTCCAATCTAGACTTTCTCGATCATTTTAGAATGAATAAGCCTACAGTTACAACCACGATCTGTTAGGATCATTGCTAACTTATGAAAAAGATCACCAACTGAACAAAGGGGTGGCAAATCTAGTGGGAGGATCTTCAGTAAGGTGTCATCCATTCAAGAAAGGGTAAAAGTAGAATAAAGAAAAAAAGTGCAGAATGCTTCTAGGCCCAGTCAGGCCAAAAGGGTGAAGGCTGATAAAAGCCAAGCGGAGTGCTTCTTCTGTAAGAAGCAGGGTCATTGGAAGAGGAATTATCCTATTTATATTACTGATGGGGGCACTAGGATCTGACATAGAATGCTGGGTCCTATCTGGTTTACTGATTAGGGTTTTCTTGAACCCTTAATAATATTTCAAATTTTGTAATCAAGTCTTGTAATAAAGTTAGTCCAATTGAGAGTTTTGTAATTGAGTTAGCTCAGCTAAGTTGAGTTGAGTTGACTCCTACATCTCAACCAGTCCAATTGAGTCCTGTAACTTGTGTCTAGTATTAGTCCAATAATACAAGAGGAGGAGCATCAGTCAAAGCCTTCACCAGGCTCCCAGAGCAAAGCAAGCCCACCAAGCCCATATAAAGATTCCAAGAACCAAGATGCTAGAGAATATTCTATGAGCCCTGGCCCAGGGTTTCAATCCCACCTAGAGGCCCATGCACCCAAGCCCTAGTTTGGCCGCCCAAGCCCAAAGGGGAGATGCCCTTTGCTGCCCTAAGTCCAAGCCCACTTCTAAGTTGCCATCCAAGCCCAAAGAAGGCCCTTTGACCAAGTCAAAGGCAGAGAGGAAATCCAATTAGAACAAGGAGATCAAGTTTATTTTTATTCAAAGTGTACACTCCTAGTTTTAAGCAAACTTGTAATCCCTCTTCCACTCTACTTTGTAATCCTATCCTATCTAGGAAAGGACCTAGGGAACATCTATAAATACCCCAACCCTCTCTCTCTTGTAAGCAACTTTATTCATGAATGAAACCTTGCTGAAATTTTGTTCCTTGTGTTTTTGTGTTTGAAGTGGATGAGTGACTCTTGAGTGCCCTAGTTCTTCCAAGCCTTGGCCAACCAAAGCATCAGCATTCAAGCCCTAATCCATCCCAAGAAAGAGAGCCCTAGCCATCCATCAGCCTGAGTCTTCTTCAACCTCCAACCACCAGCTTTAGAAACCCTAATCCCTCTTTCCCAAACCCTAGTTCTCTTCTTTTTCTTTCTTATTTGTTTACTTGCTGACCTCTGACGTTTGCAGGATCTCTGTGGCATTCACCTCCAAGGGAGAGGCCCTCTTTTCCTCTAGGACCGATCCCAGATAGCTACCCGAACCGAGAAACTCAAGGCTTGTCTTCCAGGCGACAATACTGAGTGCTGTGTGACCTCTTCATCGACAATATCTTCAAATCGGTGCTTGTTACAATCCTTCCCCATCTTAATTTTTGATTTGTTGAAGGTACACTATCCTAACTGAAGGTTTTTCAATCTTCATGATCCTTTCTTTTATTATTTTCCATGAGTTCTTATGTAGGTATGTGGATTCTTTGCATTGCTAGTTTACCTGCTAACCTTTACTTTATTTTGGGACATTAGCCTGCAAATTAAAATTCTAAAAAAATTATAAAAAATTAGTTTCTATTTTATTGCTTTCATGGTAGTCTTAGGATCATCCCACATCAATTTGGTATCAGAGCTAGTTTAGGATGCTTGCATCTTCATCAAAATCACAAAAATACTCATTGCTATTTTTTTCTGCATCCTGTCATCTACAGTAGGTGTCTAATTTTTGGTCTAGTTCATCATCTTAGGAATTTATCATTTGTTGAGATTTGCATGTAATTATCTTTGTTTAGTCCTAAAAATTATCACAGTTTGTAATTATTTTTATTAAAACCAAAACATAAAAAAAATCTACATCTTAGTAACCCTAACACAAATCCAGAACTTCTGCATACAGTCTGAAAAACCAAGGTTCTTTGCTATCATCTGAATTTTTCTTTGCATGAAATTTGGTAGAGATCATCCACACTGATCATCCTATGTTCTGAAATTTTTATGATTCTTTTCTGCACCAAAAACTGAACCAAATTCTGCATCGAATCAAATCCTAATTTCTGTTCTACATACTTGATCAACCAAACCTAATCAACTTCCAAACCCTACCTCACCCAAGCCCTAATTTTGTTTGCTAACTTAACCCACATAAACTTAATTTTCCATCTCATAAAATACATTTTTTTATTTTATTTTTTTGATTGTTATTAGTTGCTTTAGGGCTCATAGTGTGTTCATCATTTCATTAAATCATTCTAAGGGTGATTTCCTCTCTCAGATCAGGGCAGGATTTCATCACCTGTCATGGGCCCAAAACAACCACCCAGCATCAGAACCCAAGCCTTAAGTAAAATCAACTAGCAACCTAATTGCTTTAGAGAGCTTAGGGACACCACAGGTCGGGTCCGAATTGTGGGGGCGAACTAGTGCACCTAATTCACTAGCTATTACTGAAAACTGGTGTCTAAGGCTAGAGGTCCAGAGGTAAACACCCTAAGTGGACTTGTGATTTTTAATTAGGACCCTGTCACAGGCGGGGGGAGCCTTCCACCACCCCACCTCTTACCTGGCTAGTGGAAGGATTAGTAGTTAAGTTAAGTGTAAGTTGAGTTGACCCATTCAGTTTTCGCTCTAGGACTAGCAAACTGTAGTCCATAATAACCATTATGTGCTTGACTGCATCATACTAACTTGTTTGATTGATTGCATTACCACTAGGTTAGGAACTAAATATCAATAGTCTAAAACCTAACCCAGCTCAACCATGGACACCAGTCTAGAGATTTTCATGAAAACCTTGACTGAACGGTTTGACCAAACCCAAAATCAGTTAGCCCAGATGAACCTCAGGATTGACCAATCCATAACCCAGATGAACCAATCAAATACCCAAACCCAAAACCAGCTTGCCCAATTGACCACTCAGATCAACCAAATGACCCAATAAAATGCCCAATCAACCAATAGACTTAACCAATTAACCACTAGGCTTGACCATGTAGAGAACCGATTAGGAACCATAGAAAGAACCCAAGAGTCCAATACTAAACCTGATCCTGAGTCACCCTGTTCCACCTCTCATAACCCTAGGGGAGCCCAATACCTTGACCCATAATCAGAACCCAATCCTAGGAGATCCACAACCTATAGACCTAATTTCAAATCCTATGAACCTAGTTCCTATGCACCCAGATCCTCTGAACCCAGATCCTATGTACCCCCATCCTATGAGTCCAAGGGACCCATGACCCTTAGTCGACCTGAATCCAATAGGAATAGTACCCCAAGAGATGAGCCTAGTATTAGTCAAGAACCCCTTAGTCAACCCACCCCTACCCAGTCATTAGTCAATTTTTCCTTAGTCAACCCCCTCTTACCACCCCATTGATTCACCAGAATGACCTTGAAGAGGAGATATATGAAGCTAATGTGAGCTTAGTAGATGAGTATGAGGAAGAAGAAGAAGAGAAACCTATAGAAGACCTAGAATTAGTTGACCTGGTGATACCCAAGTAGAAGCCAACCCAGAATTAGTTGACCCTGACCACACCCAGACTGAACCTGTAGTGGAAGTATAGTTTAAGGAAGAGGTGTTGGGAATTGTGTCCCAAAGCAAATCGCCTGGGTTGTAGGCGGTTGAGCTAAGTATTGTACTCTTTCTTTGAATTAATAAAATATTATTTTTGGTAGCTCATCACATATTGTATTTCCCTAAAATGAACTCTTTCATGTGATGAAGTCCTTAGGACTACACTGACTTCGATACAGAGAGGATGTATCAAGTGGTCCTTAAACCTTGTTCACAACCAAAGGATATATTGTACTGGACGGCAATATATCAAGTATAGGTTGTTGTAGTTCACATCGTTTGGTTGTCCTCTTGACCAAATGAGTGTGGTGACACTGATGTGATCTACAAGTGGGATATGTGATATCTCATTAAATGTGACTCCGTGCAGCCCCTTTATGCCAAAGGGATACTCATGATTGGATATGGGTATATGTGTCCCTCCGACCTGAGGTCATCACGGTAGCTTGCAAGCAACTCCCTATGCTTTGGTGCCGGACTACCCGGATTTTTAATCCGGTGATGGAAGGTTTTTGGGTACAGGCAAGTACTTGTGGAGCAGTGATGGACCAAGATGGAATTGACATGTCCAAATAGTTTGGATTGAATGTCTCACAGTATCTCAATTTAGTAAATCCTCGACCGGGGTAGCCCTAGTGAAGAGTCACTGGGCTTGCAAGGTTGAGACACGTAGTCGACTGACTCAGTCTGGGTTGGCAGCCCAATCACAGTCGTCCTGAGCATTAGAGGTCAAAGGGATGAATTATACGGTAACCATATACCAGAGGTTCGATAGTTTGCTCCCGCATCTTCGACCTATCCGGACACCAGGACCCATTGCTAGATGGTTTCCTATGCTGGTACTAGAATTGTTCTAGTGCTACCGTTTAGGTTCGAACCTATGAGGTCACACGCAACAGAGGATTACTCTCTAATTTGGATACCGATTACGATTGGGAATCGTCTCTGTTTTATAGTCACAGTATTTTTTGAGCACTCTTTTTCCCGACTTACCCTTGTCTGTGTCAACCAGAAATTGTTCCGGGCTGACCAGCATTGCACTAAGTTTTTTCTGAATCAGTTTTGAACTGATTCGGAGTTCATTTTGGCCTCCAATTGGTTGTGAACCAATTGAACCAATTTTATTGGGCTCGGACCAGTTCAATTGGATTGAACCACCGTTGGTTAATTGAACCAATGGGTTTGAACCTATTTGGTTTAAAGTTTTTTGAACCGGTGTGTTTTTCTCTTGACCGTTTTACACAGTAATTCATTTGTTGGGAAAAACTTTCGCTGGAGGAGGCCAAACGACCGAAATCCAATCCCCTAGGCGACGTCCCTTCTTCTCCTCCACCGGATAATTCTAACTCCCATTTATTTGCTGGTTTAATGGAGTTGGCAACTACTGCCTCTTGGCCTCTCCGTCTCTCCACCTCCCTCTTCCTCTGCTGCCTATATAAACCAAGCAAGTCCCTTGTTTCCATGATGAGTTTTCAGCCATGAGAACACTATGATATTGCATCTGGGTGTTCTTTCTTTGAGAGGTTGAGAGACCGCCTGGTTGAGAGCTTAGAGTTTTCACTTATAGGCTGGGTTTTGGAGGGTGAGAGGGAGAGTCACAGGCCCCATTTCCTTGTCCATTTGAGTGCTCAAACCCAGGACTGCAGGAAGCCCAGTTGCTGCCGTTCACTGTGGCCGAATCTTCTTCCAGCGGCTAGCACCGCATGTGGAGAGGGATCCGAGAGCCCCGGGCATGTCTCCCCTCTAGAGGGAGTACCCTTCTACTCCTAGGAGCAAGCAACGCGAGCCGGGATCGCTCCAGCTACTCCAAATCGAAGGCCAAAGCCTGCTGCCCAGTTCTGTTATAGAAAATCTGGCAGCAGACTTTGGTGAATTTTTATAATTTTTGGCTGACATTTTCTTGCAGCTTTCAATTAGAGATCGAAGACCACTTGTCCAAGTTGCCGCTGCTAAAATTTGGGAGCAAACGGAGGTCCAGAAGGCGGTGTTCCGATGCCATTTTTAAAGCCAAAAATAGAGCTCTTCTCAGCCCAAGGAGGAAGAAGGCTGGAATAGATTTATTCCAGGTATTCTAGCCTATTCCAGCTTTATCCCAGAGTTATTCCAGTCGAAATAAGGTATGAAAAAATTATTTTTTAATCATGCATGAATAGATTTTTTTAATTCAAATATTTTGCAAATATTTTATATTTTCCTACATGCCTATTTGCAACTAGAATTAGATTAGTTTATGGGCGGAGCAAATTTTCACTGCACGGATTTTTAAAAATGTTTTTAAAATTCATTTTGCTCCCGCAGTTGTTTGCATGCCTAGTGTAGGATCATGTCAAACCACCTGCGTGTTATTCTTTCAGTGGTATCAGAGTAGGTTGCATGTGTAATCGAATCTAGTATGCATGTTTAATAGATTAAAATTAGTTTAATCTTAATATGTATCCAATTTTTTTTTGGAACCTAGTTGAGACCTTCACCATGACCGTGTGTCTTTGACACAATGCGGATCGTCTATGTTGGCCTCTTCAGAAGGATCCTTAAAGAATATTAAAATTAAAAATTATTTTAATTTGGTGATACATGTTTTAGGCATGTTTTATATGAATATAAATTATTTGTAAAATATCTTGATGCATGATTTTTTTTTTTAGTTATGTAAAATTGTTTGACATAGAAACTTAATTAAAAATTGTTTTAATTAAGTGTTTGGCTTATTAAAAATTTTTAGGTTTATGAAATCTAATCAAATTTGCATAAGCCATTTTGGGTTAATTGGGTTAGCTGACTAGTTGGGTCCATTACTGGGTTAGACCTAAGTTTAGTTGAACCGGATTACAAGAAGATTAAACAAAAGTTGTTTAAGGCCCTTCTTTAGCACTATCTAATAGTTAGATTAGTTGATCCGTTCATCTAAAATGGATCCAATTAGTGGCTCAGTGGATGCCCGAGTCTTTAGGCTAGTCTGATCGAGTCTGGTAAACCGACTGGTGTCGAGGTAGGTTTGGCAGTGTGATCATGGTTGTATGAGGCTACCTCTTTCCTGGCCAACTTGGTTGGTGTCTAGGAAAGATGGTTAATGGCGGATACTCACCCATGATCTCACCTACCTGGCTAGTCGAGTCGACCAGAACTGATTGGAAAAGCTCAATGACTCGAGTTAACCCATGTCACCCAGGTTGATCGGTCTGACTGATCTATAGGTGCCCATGGATCATTTGTTGATTTATTTCAACCCTCTTGGAATCTAATTGATTCAGTGGGAGGTTGATCCATATCCTTGTCTTTTCTTCTATCACAACTAAAAATCCTCTAAAATTATTAGGTCCTTAAAAAGACTAAGTCAAGGAGTTGACAGTGTCTTAGCCTCCCATTAAGTTGGATAGAAATGTGTCCACTAGCTTTGTGTGCATCGGCAATTCCATAGAATGGGTGTACATCAGGCGACTGGAATTTCTATCTGATTGATGATGGTTCAGTGCAACCTCCTTAACGGGACCAGGTGGGCTGGCCATAGTCGGGCTTGGTCTTTAGTTAGCTGGAAGCATTGGATTTGTCATTTTAATGGTTGGACCTAATCAGAGACCCGCAATAGGAGGCCCCTAGGCTGATTGGGGTGTTCTCTGGGGCAAAATAAAATATTGAAAATTGTTTAGGAAAATAATTGGTTTACGAACCTACCTTTAGGCTCGTATGGGTGAGCTGGCCATAGTCGGGCTCATGCGAGGCCTATTGGATTTCAGTACCCACTTGAAAAAGTGTTTTCACGGATTGGAGTTAGAGGCTACCAATCTAAAAAAAATTAGAGGGAGAAACCTTTAGACTAAAGTCCAAGTCTGTTGGTTAAATTATTAATTCATACAATAATTTGGTCTTATTTTCTTTTTAGATGTCTTCTAATTTATCACTCCGTTCACTTCTTGATAACGAGAAGTTAAAGGGTCACAACTTCGATAGTTGGTATCGAAGATTGAGAATCGTTCTGGTGCATGAACGGATCCTCTATGTGATAACGGATCTGGCACCTGAAATTCCTCCCGCTAATGCACGGAGGGCGGTCGGAGATGCTTATCTGAAGTGGGTCTCTGATCGGACTACTGTCCGATGCATTATGTTAGCGACGATGAACGACGAGTTCAGTCGCAAATTCGAGGAGGCCCAACCTGATGAAATCCTTCAAAAGTTGAAGGAATCCTTCGGCACCCCGGATGATGTAGAACGGTACAAAGTGTCTTGTGCCATCTACAATTCCAAGATGCCGAATGGTGGTTCAGTCATTGATCATGTATTGTACATGATCGAGCTGATTGAAAAATTGGGCAAACTCGGATGCCCCTTGCACGAGCAGCTCAGCAAGGATGCGATCCTGAATTCTCTTCCCTCTTCCTATCTTGATTTTCTCGATCATTATAGAATGAACAAGCCTGCAGTCAACTACCATGGTCTTTTGGGGTTGCTGCAAACTTTCGAGAAAGACCACCAACTGAATAAGGGGGTGGTGAATTTAGTGGGAGGTATTAGAGGTTGTCATCCCTTTAAGAAAGGGAAGAAGAAAATAAATAAAAAGGGAAAGAAGGTGCAGAATGCTCCTGGCCCTAGTCAGACCAGGAAGTTTAAGGCTGATCGGTCTTCTGCAGAATGTTTCTACTGTAAGAAGAAGGAACACTGGAAGAGGAATTGTCCTCTTTATATTGCGTCCCTTGATCCGAACAGGTCAAGGAAGCAGAAGTCTGCTGAACAAGGTATTTATATGATAAAACCTTGTAATTACTCAATTGTTGATACTGCTAACTGGGTATTGGATACTGGTAGTCCAATTCATGTTTGTAATTCGTTACAGGGACTTCAAGTTTGCAGAAGATTTAAAGATGGAGAACAGTCTCTGAGCGTCGGGAATGGGAATCGTGTTCCAGTACTGGCGATCGGAGTCTTGCGTCTTGTCTTTGAGTCTTGTACTGTCGAACTAGTCGACTGTCACTATTGTCCTAGTTTTATTATGAGCATAATCTCTGTAGGCCTTTTGGCCAATTGTGGTTTTGAACTTTAAATAAAAGGAGATTTTTGCAATGTTATTTTGAATAACTCTGATATAATGAAAGCTAGATTAAATAATGGCATATATGTACTATCAAGGCCTGTTAGTGTAATGTACACTTCTAGCAAACGCCCAAGATTAGATAATGTCAACAATTTGTATCTTTGGCACTGTAGGCTAGGTCATATTAACCAAAATAGGATAAACAAGATGCGAGGAGATGGACTCCTCGAGGTCAGTGATTCTGAATCACTGCCCACTTGTGAATCCTGTTTGCTTGGTAAAATGACCAAGTCACCTTTTACTGGAAAAGGTGAACGAGCTACAGAACTTCTAAGTCTAATACATACTGATGTATGTGGACCGATGACAGTTAGTGCCAGAGGATGATACAAATATTTCATTACTTTTATAGACGACTTTTCAAGATTCGGTTTTGTCTTTTTAATGAGACATAAGTCTGAGTCGTTTGAAATATTCAAACGATACCGTAATGAAGTAGAAAAGCAAACTGGAAAAAGTATTAAAACCCTTCGATCTGATCGAGGTGGTGAATACTTATCTGATGAATTTTTGACATATTGAGGAGAATGGAATTCTCTCTCAGTGGACTCCTCCAGGAACACCACAGTTGAATGGTGTGTCCGAAAGGAGGAATCGAACCTTGTTGGACATGGTTCGATCCATGATGGGCTTTGCAACTCTGCCGCTATCCTTTTGGGGATATGCGCTTCAAACAGCCTGTTACTTATTAAATAATGTTACAAGTAAGTCTGTTGTCTCCACTCCATATGAGATGTGGAATGGACGTAAACCCTCAATCTCACACCTTCGGGTCTGGGGTTGTCCAGCTTATGTAAAGCATTTAGACTCAGACAAACTTGGTCCAAGGTCTGATCGGTGTTTATTCAATGGTTATCCTAAGGAAACCAAAGGGTATTTCTTCTACTTGGAGAATGAACAAACGGTGTTCGTTGCTCTTACAGCTATCTTTTTGGAAAAGGAGTTCCTTGGAGAAGGAACTATAGCCTCTAAGATTGAACTTGATGAAGTTCAGCCAATAGAAGAACCTACACACTCTAAGGACATCGTAGAACCGGCTGTGATTGAATCACACCCAGAACCCATTAGGAGATCCGGTAGAATACCGCGTCAGCCGGATAGATACTACGGTTTCTTGGTCTGGGATGGCGATTCCATTGAGCTCGATGAGAATAATGAGGATCTGATCACCTATATGGATGCACTTCAGAGATCTGACTCTGAGGCATGGCTTGGGGCCATGCGATCCGAAATGGAGTCCATGGAAATCAACAATGTTTGGACATTGGTTGATCCGCCTGAAGGAATAAAATCCATCGGGTGTAATTGGATCTTCAAGAGGAAAAGGGGTGCAGATGGGAAGGTAGAGACCTATAAAGCCCGTCTGGTTGCCAAGGGGTATCGTCAACGATATGGTATCGATTATGACAAGACTTTCTCCCCTGTGGCAATGCTCAAGTCCATTCAGATCATGCTTGCTTTGGCAGCATATTTTGATTACGAGATCTGGCAGATGGATGTCTGAACCACTTTCCTAAATGGGGAGCTGGAAGAGGAGGTGTATATGATACAGCCTGAAGGGTTCACATCCATAGATGAATCAAAAGTATGCAAGTTGCAGAGGTCCATTTATGGACTCAAGCAAGCGTTTCGAAGTTGGAACTTACGGTTTGATAGGTGTATCAAATCGTATGGCTTCGTTAGGAACGGAGAAGAACCGTGCATCTATAAATGGGTTAATGGTTCTGTGATTGTATTCCTAGTACTATATGTTGACGATATTCTCTTAATCGGGAATGATGTCGCAGCATTACAAGGAATAAAGGTCTGGTTATCATCTCAGTTCTCCATGAAGGACTTGGGTGAAGCTTCTTACATACTAGGTATGAAGATCTATAGAGATAAATCTAAGAAGCTTTTGGGAAAATCCCAGTCTACGTATATTGACACCATGCTAAACGGTTCAGCATGGAAAATTCCAAGAAAGGCTATCTCCCGATAGGTTCTGGAATTACTCTTTCCAAGAAGGATTGTGCGACAACTCCTGAGGAAAGAGAGTGCATGAGTAGAGTACCTTATGCTTCTGCAGTATCTCTATCATGTATGCTATGACTTGTACTAGACCAGACGTGGCATACTCACTAGAAGTAGTGAGCAGATACCAGTCTGACCCAGGTGAGGCGCATTGGAAGGTCGTTAAGTCCATCCTTAAGTATTTAAAAAATACTAAAGATCAATGGCTGATTTATGGAGAACCTAACTTGAAACTTGAGGGGTACTCTGACTCCAGTTTCCCGTTGGATAGAGATGATAGCAGGAGTGTGTCAGGGTTTGTATTTACCCTGAATGGAGGAGCGATCTGCTGGAAAAGTTCCAAGCAGGCAACTGTTGCAGACTCGGTATGCGAAGTAGAATACATTGCAGCATCAGATGCAGCAAAGGAAGCTGTGTGGTTGCGGAAGTTCCTTGGAGAGCAAGGGGTGGCACCTTCCCTAGATGGTCCTGTTCCAGTGTATTGTGACAGCACTGGAGCCATTGCTCAAGCTGAGGAGCCTAAAGCTCATCACCGCACCAAGCACATACTGCGACGCTATCACCTCGTATGAGAAATCGTGGAATGAGGCGACATCAATCTTCTGAAGATCGATGGAAAAGAAAATCTGGCCGACCCCTTCACTAAAGCCATCGGAATAAAAGAGTTCAACTATTGTAAATGGGAAATGGGTATTAGATACTCTTCTAATTGGCTTTAGTACAAGTGGGAGTTGTTGGAAATTGTGTCCCAAAGCCAATCGCCTGGGTTGTAGGTGGTTGAGCTAAGTATTGTACTCTTTCTTTGAATTAATAAAATATTATTTTTGGCAGCTCATCACATATTGTATTTCCCTGAAATGAACTCTTTCCATGTGATGAAGTCCTTAGGACTACACTGACTTCGATACAGAGAGGATGTATCGAGTGGTACTTAAACCTTGTTCACAACCAAAAGATATATTATACTGGATGGCAATATATCAAGTATAGGTTGTTGTAGTTCACATCGTTTGGTTGTCCTCTTGACCAAATGAGTGTGGTGACACTGATGTGATCTACAAGTGGGATATGTGATATCTCATTGAACGTGACTCCATGCAGCCCCTTTATGCCAAAGGGATACTCACGATTGGATATGGGTATATGTGTCCCTCCGACCTGAGGTCATCACGGTAGCTTACAAGCAACTCCCTGTGCTTTGATGCCGGACTACCCGGATTTTTATCCGGTGATGGAAGGTTTTTGGGTACAAGCAAGTACTTGTGGAGCAGTGATGGACCAAGATGGAATTGACCTGTCCAAACAGTTTGGATTGAATGTCTCACAGTATCTCAATTTAGGAAATCCTCGGCCAGGGTAGCCCTAGTGAAGAGTCACTGGGCTTACAAGGTTGAGACACGTAGTCGACTGACTCAGACAGGGTTGGCAGCCCAATCACAGTCGTCCTGAGCATTAGAGGTCAAAGGGATGAATTATACGGTAACCATATGCCAGAGGTTCAATAGTTTGCTCCCACATCTTCGACCTATCCGAATGCTGGGACCCATTGCTAGATGAATTCCTGTGCTGGTACTAGAATTGTTCTAGTGCTACCATTTAGGTTCGAACCTATGAGGTCACACGCCATAGAGGATTACTCTCTGATTCGGATACCGATTACGATTGGGAATCATCTTGATTTTTTGGTCACAGTATTTTTTTAGCACTCTTTTCTCGTCTTGCCATTATCTGTGTCAATCGAAAATTGTTCCGGGCTGACCAGCACTCGCCAAGTTTTTTCTGAATCAGTTTTGAACTGATTCGGAGTTCGTTTTGGCCTCCAATTGGTTGTGAACCAATTGAACCAATTTTATTGGGCTCGGACCGGTTCAATTGGATTGAACCACCGTTGGTTAATTGAACCAATCGGTTTGAACCTATTTGGTTTAATGTTTTTTGAACCGGTGTGTTTTTCTCTTGACCGTTTTACACGGTAATTCATTTGCTGGGAAAAACTTTTATTGGAGGAGGCCAAACGACCGAAGTCCAATCCCCTGGGCGACGTCCCTTCTTCTCCTCCACCGGATAATTCTAACTCCCGTTTATTTGCTGGTTTAATGGAGTTGGCAACTGCTGCCTCTTGGCCTCCCCGTCTCTCCACCTCCCTCTTCCTCTGTTGCCTATATAAACCAAGCAAGTCCCTTGTTTTCTTGATAAGTTTTCAGCCATGAGAACATTGTGATATTGCACCTAGGTGTTCTTTCTTTGAGAGGTTGAGAGACCCCCTGGTTGAGAGCTTAGAGTTTTCTCTTATAGGCTAGGTTTTGGAGGGTGAGAGGGAGAGTCACAGGCCCCATTTCCTTGTCCATTTGAGTGCTCAAACCTAGGACTGCAACAAGCCCAGTTGCTGCCGTTCACTGTGGCCGAATCTTCTTCCAGCGGCTAGCACCACGTGTGGAGAGGGATCCGAGAGCCCCTAATACATCTCCCCTCTAGAGGGAGTACCCTTCTACTCCTAGGAGAAAGCCACGTGAGCCAGGATCGCTCCAGCTGCTCCAAATCGAAGGCCAAAGCCTGCTACCCAGTTCTGCTACAGAAAATCTGGCAGCAGACTTTGGTGGATTTATATAATTTTTGGCTGACATTTTCCTGCAGCGTTCAATTGGAGATCGAAGACTGCTTGTCCAAGTTGCCGCTGCTAAAATCTGGGAGCAAACGGAGGTCCGGAAGGCGGTGTTCCGACACCATTTTTAAAGCCAAAAACAGAGCTCTTCTCAGCCCGAGGAAGAAGGCTGGAATAGATTTATTCCAGGTATTCCAGCCTATTCCAGCTTTATCCCAGAGTTATTCCATCCGGAATAAGGTATGAAAAAATTGTTTTTTAATCATGCATGAATAGATTTTTTTAATTCAAATATTTTGCAAATATTTTATATTTTCCTACATGCCTATTTGCAACTAGAATAGATTAGTTTCTGGGCGAAGCAGATTTTCGCTGCATGGATTTTTAAAAATATTTTTAAAATCCATTCTGCTCCCGCAGTTGTTTGCATGCCTAGTGTAGGATCATATCAAACCACCTGCGCGTTATTCTTTCAAGAGGACCATGAGGAACCTAACCCTACTATTAGAATCTTACCTGAGGAGCCACTAGAAGAAAGCCTAGTTATAAAGCCCAGTCCTAAATTTCAAGATCCCAAGGAATTTATTAAGGACATGATCTCATTAATTCAGTACCCTCAGGATAAGTCCCCTCCCATAGTTTTAATTGAAGACCTCTTTCCAAAAATTGTTGACCCATCATTCCATAGCATGGAACTTTTCTTTCCCTTAGACAGAACTTAATGTTCGTACCTTAAGGCCAATCTCATTAGCCCAGAACCAGTCCTTGAATCCCCTTCCTATTTCTTATCCTTCGTTGAGTCTTCTTATGTTTCCAGAATCATTAAATTGCATTTTGTAAAAGTAAGCATAATGCATACATTCATTATGCATGATAGATTTGCTTCTTACTTCTGGTATACCTTATGGTATTTGCTAGGAGTCCATTGTAAATTTTCATGTGTATGCCAAGCTATGGTCAGACCTAGAGAGTCTATAGTCTGTTAGGTTTTGGCCCAAAGAGTTCAATAAATTTCTTTCGATAGGAATGCCTAGTCGAGTCTATTAGATGTTGGTTTTGAGTCCAATAAGTCCACAAACCTAATCCATCTATCCACACTTGTACTAACTTCGACACAGCATTTGCATCAGTATATTAGTTAAAAGGTAAACATAAGTAATGAACTATATAAAAACATGGCTAATTCCTGAAATGACCTAAAGAGTTTTTTGTAGGGCATTACGTGATGATCAGGCTTAGGCCTGAGCGGTTCCCTCCAGGGACCATAATGAAATTACATGCTCATGGAGATGGACCATTCAAAATAATGAAGAGAGTTGGATCCAATGCCTATATGCTCGAGTTGCCATCCGAATTAGGTATTAGTTCTACCTTCAACATTTCAGACCATGTGGAGTACCGGGAGCCAGTAATGATACCTAGAGAGCAATTTGGATCTATCCCTTCCCTTGAGAGTGAACCCATCCCAGAGTGTCCCCCTACAAACCGGCCTATTAGTGAGGAAAGGATTGAGCGCATCCTAGACGATCAAGCAAGCAGTACCCAAAACAAAGGTAATCAATGATATTTGGTCCAATGGCAAGGTTGGCCAGAATTTGAGGACTCGTGGATCATCCAAGAGGATCTACAGTGCCTCAACCCAGACCTTCTTTAGCAATATGAGAGCCGCATTGACCCTTACTCGATGGGGTCAAGTTCCTCCTACGTTGGAAGAATTGGTGGGGGCACCAGGATCCGACATAGATTGTTGGGCCCTATCTGGTTTAATGATTAGGGTTTTTGTGAACCCTTAATAATATGTCAAATTTTGTAATCCAGTCTTGTAATAAAGTTAGTCCAGTTGAGAGTTTTGTAGTCAAGTTAGCTCAGCTAAGTTGAGTTGAATTGAGTCCTGTAACTTGAGTCCAATATTAGTCCAGTTACACAAGAGGAGGAGCATCAGTCAAAGCCTTCACCAGGCCCCCAGAGCAAAGCAAGCCTAAGCCCATATAAAGATTCCAAGAACCAAGATGCCAGAGAATATTCTAGGATCCCCAGCCTAGTGTTTTAAGCCCATCTGGAGGCCTATACACCCAAGCCCTAGTTTGGCCGCCCAAGCCCAAAGGGGAAATGCCCCTTGCTACCCTAAGTCCAAGCCCACTTCTAAGTTGGCATCCATGCCCAAAGAAGGCCCTTTGACCAAGTCAAAAGAGGAGAGGAAATCCAATTAGAACAAGGAGATCAAGTTTTATTTTTATTCAAAGTGTACACTCCTAGTTTTAAGCAAACTTGTAATCCCTCTCCCACTCTACTTTGTAATCCTATCATAACTAGGAGAGGATCTGGGGAACATCTATAAATATCCCACCCCTCCTCCTCTTGTAAGCAACTTTATTCATGAATGAAACCTTGCTGAAATTTTGTTCCTTGCATTCTTGTGTTTGAAGTGAGTGAGTGACTCTCGAGGTGCCCTAGTTATTCCAAGCC
The DNA here is from genome assembly GCA_021397845.1 of Areca catechu. Lineage (NCBI taxonomy): Eukaryota > Viridiplantae > Streptophyta > Magnoliopsida > Arecales > Arecaceae > Areca > Areca catechu. The sequence goes on along the minus strand of CM038052.1, from coordinate 126,196,600 downwards.
TTAGCTGACCAAAGCATCAGCATTCAAATCCTAATCCATCCCAAGAAAGAGAGCCCTAGCCATCCATCAGCCTGAATCTTGTTCAACCTCTAGCCACTAGCTTCAGAAATCCTAATTCATTCTTTCCCAAACCCTAGTTCTCTTCTTTTGCTTTCTTATTTATTTACTTGCTAACCTGTGATGCTTGCAAGATCTCCGTGGTATTCACATCCAAGGAGGAGGCCCTCTTTGCCTTTAGGACCAATCCTAGATAGCTGCCCGAACTAAGAAATTCAAGGCTTGTCTTCCAAGCGATAATCTCGAGTGTTGTGCGACATCTTTATCAACAGGATCTTCGAGTCGGTGCTTGGTACAATCCTTCCCGATCCTAATATTTGATTTGTTGAAGGTATGCTTTCCTAACCGAGGGTTTCTTAATCTTTGAGATCCTTTCTTTTATTCTTTTGCATGAGTTCTTATACGGGTATGTGGATTCTTTGCATTGCTAGTTTACCTGCTAACCTTTACTTGATTTTGGGACATTTGCTTGCAAATTAAAATTATAAAAAAATTATAAAAAATTAGTTTATATTTTCTTACTTTCACGGTAATCTTAGGACTTCCTGCATCTATTGCATCCCTTAACCCGAATTGGTCCAAGAAGTGAAAGCAGCAGGATGGTGCCGGACAATCTATTTATATGATAACACCTTGTAGTTTCTTTATCTGCGATACTACTAACTGTGTATTAGATACAGGAAGTCCAATTCTTATTTGCAATTATTTGTAGAGACTTCAAGTTAGTAGAAGATTCAAGGATGGTGAGAGATTCTTGAACATGGGAAATGGAAGCCAAGTTCCAATCCTGGCATTGGGAGTCCTCAAATTAGTTTTTAACTTTTGTAAAATCATTTTGAATGAGTGTCATTATTGTTCGTCTTTCATCTTGAATGTTATTTTTGTAGGCCAATTAAACATGTATGGTTATGAACTATCAATAAAGAATGACATTTGCAAAATCATTTGGAATGGTTTTGTTTTGATGAATAGACATATGAACAATGGCATTTATGTACTATCATGACCTATTAGTGTAGTGTACGCATCTAGCAAATGCCCTAGGATAGATAATGTTAGTGATGCATACCTATGACATTGTAGGTTGTCATATTAATAAGAATAGGATAAATAGGTTGAAAAGTGAGGGTCCCCCCGAGATTAGTGAAAGTGGTGAAAGGGATATGCCCTACAAGCCAATCTATGTTGTATCTCCCAAACCATTGTAATTGACAATATTCTAATAAAGGCATAATTTTTATCATACGCTGTGTTTATATTATATGATGAACCCCATAGATTAGGGCTATGATTTTAGGGTTATAATGAGATCATACCAGTGAGACCTAAAGTCTTAAAACCTTAATCTAAAGTATTCCTAGTCAAAGGAACCCTGAGTAGGGGATCAGGATTTTTCCGGTAAGACTAACACATCCTATATATACTGGAGAGGGTGACTGTTCTCATAGTCACTTGTATATGACACTAATACTAGGATGTGGGTGCTCATTAGAGAATGAGTTCACTGATATGATCCAACTAGAGAACATCTAATGGAGTCTTAGCTACATGTCAATAGAAGGTTCTCATAGTGGGAGTGGTACAAGTAATCCTTTGACCTGAGACTGCCATAAGTACCTTATATACATGAACCCATGCTTTGGTTCAATTCTAATCATGACACTGAGTCATGCACAAGATTGATGCTGGGAATGGTGAATTGGATATGAAGGTAATGAGTAGGTCAACAAGGAATCGATCACTCTTAGTAAGAGGAGAATGCATCCAGCTAGTTATCAATCGGATAATGATTCAGGAAATCTTTGATCAAAGTAAAGATATTAGATGATTTCTAATATGAAGATAATTGAATCATCAATATAAGATTGAGCTAGAAATGAATGTAATATTGGAATTGACATATATCCATATCCATAATTATATTCTGGGTGCAGGCTGATCGAAGGATTTAATTATACGGTAACTTTCTACTGAAGGGTAGTTTTGGTATTTCACCAGAATTTTCATATCTTCCGGGTAGACATGACACGTTGCTAGATGTCAATCTTGTCTTGTGGGTTGATTAAATTGAATGATCACTTATTAGGAAGAGTCCTAATTGATCATAATCAGGTAAGCCTGATTTGACCTAAATCGATTAGAAAGAGCTCTAATCAAATTAGGTCAACTTGTGTTCGAACCCACTGCTGGCTAGATGTGGAACCCAATGGGTCACACACTTAAGAGAATTGATCAAGGGTTTAATTTTTGTAATTAAATCATTTTGCATGATGACACTCTAGCAGGTGTTGCAAAACCTAGCTTCTATTCGAATTAGATTCGAATTAGGGTTTCGGATTGATTCAATTTGGGTTCTAATTGGATCTAATTAGATCCTAATTGAGGTTATAGGGATTATGGCTAACCCTATTGGCTAACCATGCACCTAGGCTGGCCCCCCACCCGCCCCTTAGCATTTTCATGCCAAAATGCCAAGAGTCCATGCGCTAATGGACTCTTGGCGTGCCATTTGGAAGAGTCCTTGGCGCATGGACTCTTGGCGCGCCCCACTTAATTCTCCGATGAATTAAGATGGGGCGGCCTCATTTCTTAGAATTAGCGCCTCAGATATGCCCCCTTGGATGGGAATCCAACGGTTGATGGGTTTTTAAGAAAGGAAGAAAGTGCCTATTGCTTCCCGGTTGCGCGAAATAACATCTCTTCGGAGATTTAAATTCGCGACTCCTTTCTTTTAAAAACATCGCGACTTTTCCTTTAAGAAAGGCCGTGGGATTTATCCGGAAGGCCGTGAGAAGGAAGGATGGGGCATGAGAAAATTGGGAAGGGGCGTGAGAAAAAAAGGAATGGTGTTTACGGAGAGTTGTGTTCTTTTGAGAAGACATCTTTTGTAGTCTATTTAAGGAACAGAGGCCTCGGGTGTTTTGGGTAATGTACAACAGAGTTTTTTTTATTTGTCTTTCCTTTCCAGGCGACTAATTCCTCCTTAGCTTGTTTAGGATACAAGAGTTTCCCTTTTACAGAGTTCTCTTCTCTGTTGAAACTCAAGTCTAAAACAAGAGATAGGAAGAATCTCTCGAACGGTAAAAGAAAAGAAGATATACTCTATTTCCTATTTCCTTTACATTAAGACATTAGTGTCTTAAATCCTCCTCCTCCTTCAAGACAAGAGTGTATTCTTAGGACAAGGTCTTGAGAAAGGGAGAGAAAGAAGAAAGAAAGGAAGTAATAAGTTCCTGCCATGGAGTTTTTTCAGCCATAGTCATCTTGAGTTCTGGGAGAAGAATTCAAGTGAAGGAACCTTTTGAAGAAGCGAGCATCTTGATCAATTTTCTTGTGGATCACCATTGGAGGGTGGACATTTGGGTGCCTGGTGAATTCAAAAGGGTCATTCAACATCAAGTTTTGATCCTACATCAAAGTTGGAATAAGCGATTACAGGTTGGTACCCTAATCCTAATTTGCATAGATATGCTTGTCATATGTTCTAGTCTTATTTAAGGAGTTCCTGGTTTAGGGTTTTGGTGTGAATTTAATTTCAATTTTGAAATTACCCTTCCACTGCGTTGCACCGAAACCCATCAGTGGTATCAGAGCCACCTTAATTAGGACTATAATCTATGATAGTTTGTATGTTACATATTAGGGTTTTTTTTTAAAATCCTAATATGTTACTACACTTAGCATATCCTTGATTGCATATATGTTTTGATGTATGCCACTAGTTAGGGTCTTTCACTCAAACCCTAATTATTATAGAGATATGTTTAGTTTTGAAGTCATCATACTGAAATAGGGTTGCCCTGGCATAATGGTGGATCCATTATATGGTAAATGGTTGTCCTAGTATGATGACACACTTAGCATATATTTTTTATAAGAGTGATATGTTGATTGTGATATGTTCTATAAGAATGTGCTGGCAATTTATAAATCCCTCCTTTTAAAAATTATATTAAGTCTTAGTATATTTAACTAATAAGCATCACTAGTCATGATGTACAATTGATCATTCGGTGTTTAGAAAGGTGGTTCTGGAAAGGTAAAGAGAATTATGGTTTTTAATTGGTTCCATTGACTGACCTAGCCAATTTTTATTGGTGTCTAGGAAAGCAACGGGGGGGGACCCCCACATCTCTTCCACTTGCCTGGCCGATTTGATTAAATTTAAATCTTGACTAAAATGCTTAGTATTAAAAATACTATGTATTGGCCTTCCTTCATGCTGGATCATTATTGTGTTATGAACCACATTAGGTTTGTTGTGTTATCTGCAAGACCTAATATGGTGATTGATATAATACTAGTCTAGTGCATAGATATGCTTACAGTATATTCAGTATAATGCTTTGTTGTGTTATCTGCAAGGGCATTATATTTGAGTATTGACTGTATAGAAATGAAAGGGTCTTGACTTAACTAGAACATTATGGTTTGTTGTGTTTTCTGCAAGACTAATAATGTTCTAGAGGCCAAGTTATTTCTTGAGAATTATATGAGATATAATTGGAAGAGTTTCCTATCTTTGAGCTTATAAAAGATTTGTTGTGTTTTCTGCAAGATCTTTTATAAGTTATTAGGATCTCAATCTCACTAAGAAAAACCGATCAGGGTTCTTCTCGATTATCATAGTGAGGGCTATGATTTTTGATAAAATAGTGGGAGACATAATTAAATTGAAGACTTAATTTAATTATGTAAGTCATTTCATGGTTGTTTGCTTATGTATTGTTCTTTATTAAATGTAGATAAATGGCATCTTCATTATCACTGCGAAGTATCTTATATACCAACAAACTGACTGGTCCGAACTATTTGGACTGGTTGAGAAATTTAAAGATTGTGCTGAGTTCAGAAAAACTTTCTTATATTCTTGATACCCCTAGTTTAATCCACTAGGGGATGATGCCACAGAGGAAGATATGGCCACATACAAAATGTGGCAAAATGACTCCCTTACTGTCAAGTGTATCATACTAGCCTCTATGACCAATGAGTTACAGAGACAGCATGAAAGCATGGATACTCAATCCATAATGCTCAATTTAAAAGAGCTTTATGGAGAACATAGCAGAACTGCTAGATATGAAATATCTAAGCAGTTATTCCGTGCTAGGATGACAGAGGGAACATCTGTTCAGGATCATGTTCTGAAGATAATTGACTTAATCACCAGATTGGGTCAACTAGGTTTTATTATGGATGGGGAGTTGAATCAGGATTTAATCCTACAATCACTCCCGGAGTCATTTTCTCAGTTTGTCTTGAATTATCACATGAACAAACTGAACACTTCCTTGCCTGAGCTGTTAAATATGTTAAAAACAGCGGAGAGCCATATTAAGAAAGAAAATGCTCCACTTCTTCTTGTTGATAAGACCAATAAGAAGAAATCAGGCAAAAAGGGTTTTAATAGGAGGCTAAACCCTAAGGGTGGAATCAATAAGAATAAGAAAGGAAAGAAGGCCTCAAAACAGTCAACCTGTTTCTTTTGCGGCAAAGCGGGACATTGGAAAAGAAATTACAAGGCTTACCTTGCAATTGTGAAGCCTGGTGCGTCAGATGCACCAAAAGGTATGTATGAGATACATGCTATATTGACATTAAATTTGTCTATATCAAATACTTGGATATTGGATACCGCTTGTGGTTATCATATATGCAAATCTTTACAGGACCTCCACAAGCTTAAAGTATTGAAGGAAGGTGACTTCAATCTCTATGGTGCTAGTGGTGATATCATCCAAGCAGAAGCTGTAGGGACCTATATTCTGAAGTTGCCTTCAGGGAAGATATTGGAGTTAGAAAATTGTTATTATATGCCTAAGATTATTAGGAACATTATATCTATTCCTTTGTTATTAAAACAAGGATATGTAATGGATGTAACGAGCACCGGTTGCTCGATAATGTTGTCTAATAAAATTATTTGTTCAGGCATATTTAGCAATGGGCTCTTAACTCTTTCTTCCAATGATAGTATTTTTCATGTCAATAATAAAAGAAAAAGAAAAGACTTTAATGATACTTTACTTTGGCATCATCAACTTGGTCATGTTAATGAGTCTAGGATAAGCAAGTTATACAAGGAAAAATTCCTTGATCCTTATGAGTATGAATCATTAGGAACTTGCGAATCATGTCTCATGGGTAAGATGACCAAGACTCCATTTACTGGACATGGAGAAAGGTCAACTGAGTTATTAGGACTTATACATACTGATGTATGTGGTCCAATGACAACTCAGGCCAGAGGTGGATACTCATATTTTATCACTTTTACAGATGATTTATCTAGGTTCGGATGTGTGTATCTTATGAAACATAAATCTGAAGCCTTTGGTAAATTTAAGGAGTATCAAAGTATGGTCGAAAAACAAACCGGGAAAAGTATTAAAGTTCTTCGTTCTGATCGAGGAGGAGAATACTTATCCACGGAGTTTTTAAACTATCTTAAAGTTAATGGAATTCTTTCTGAATGGACCCCTCCTTATACACCATAGCTAAATGGTATAGCTAAAAGGAGGAATCGTACATTATTAGATATGGTACGATCCATGATGTGCTTCACATATTTACCCATTTCCTTCTGGGGTCATGCCCTAGAAACTGCTGTTTACATTCTGAATAAGGTACCTTCTAAATCCGTTGTTAGTACTCCATATGAAATTTGGAGTGGAAAGAAACCGTATCTTAAATATTTTAAGGTATGGGGATGTCCAGCTTATGTTAAAAAAAATTTTGGACATAAGTTGGAACCTAGAGCGGATAAATATCTATTTGTAGGATATCCCAGAGAGGGTAGAGGATATCTGTTTTACCATCTTACTGAACAAAAGATTTTTGTCAGCAGGCATGCCACTTTTCTAGAAAAAGAGTTCATTTTAGAAAAGGGAAATGGTAGAACTGTTGAACTTGAAGAAGTACAAGAAACATAGATAGACAGTTCTCAACCATTAGAACATATAGTTAGGACAGAACCAGAACACAAAACTCCTCCCCGTAGGTCTGATAGAGTGCCACGGGCACCTGAGAGGTATGGGTTTATTATTGAAAATAATGAAGTCCAAGTCATTCAAAATGATGAACCTCTAACCTATACGGAAGCTATCTTAAGTACTAATTCAGATAGATGGCAAGAAGCCATGGAATCCGAGATAGACTCTATGTATGTAAACCAAGTATGGTCTTTGGTCGATGCACCAGAGGGTGTAATCCTATTGGGTGCAAATGGGTCTATAAGAAAAAGATTGGGGCTGATGGCCAAGTTGAAACCTATAAAGCCAGATTAGTGGCAAAAGGTTTTAGACAAAAATAGGGAATTGATTATGATGAAACATTCTCACCTGTTGCCATGCTCAAATCAATCCGGATTTTACTTGCTATAGCAGCATACCACGATTATGAGATCTGGCAGATGGATGTGAAGACTGCATTCCTCAATGGTTTCCTTGAGGAAGAAGTCTACATGTCACAGCCAGAAGGTTTTATTTCAAAGAATAAACCTAATCAAGTATGCAAGCTAAAGAAATCCATTATGGATTAAAGTAAGCTTCAAGGAGTTGGAACATCCGCTTTGATGAAACTATTAAAAGGTTTGGTTTTATCAAAAATGTGGATGAACCCTGTGTTTATAAGAAGACTAGTGGGAGTGCCATAATCTTCTTGGTTCTGTATGTAAATGATATACTCCTCATTGGGAATGATATCCCAATGTTGCAATCAGTCAAGGTTTGGCTATCAAACCAGTTTTCCATGAAAGATTTGGGAGAAGCATCCTATATACTAGGTATTAAGATCTATAGAGATAGATCTAAGAGGATGATAGGTTTATCCCAATCTAGGTACATTGACTTAGTGCTGAAAAGATTCAGCATGGATGGAAGAAAAAGAGGTTATCTTCCTATGAGTCAAGGCATACATCTTTCTAAAAGGATGTCTCCTAAGACACTTGAAGAAAGAAATAGAATAAATTCTATACCTTATGCTTCGGCAATAGGGTCCATAATGTATGCCATGTTATGTACCAGGCCTGATGTGGCATATGCTTTAGGTATTGTTAGTAGGTTTCAGGCTGATCCAGGAGAGGATCATTGGAAAGCAGTTAAAATATTCTTAAGTATCTAAGAAGGACTAAGGATATTTTTCTGGTTTATGGTGAAAGGGATATGCCCTACAAGCCAATCTATGTTGTATCTCCCAAACCATTGTAATTGACAATTTTCTAAATAAAGGCATTATTTTTCATCATACGCTGTTTTTATATTATATGATGAACCCCATAGATTAGGGCTATGATTTTAGGGTTATGATGAGATCATACCAGTGAGACCTAAAGTCTTAAAATCTTAATCTAAATATTCCTAGTCAAAGGAACCTGAGTAGGGGATCAGGGTTTTCCGATAAAACTAGCACATCCCAAGTATACTGGAAAGGGTGACTGCTCTCACAGTCACTTGTGTATGACACTAATACTGGGATGTGGGTGCTCATTGGAAAATGAGTTCACTGATATGATACAACTTGAGAACATCTAATAGAGTCTTAGCTACATGTCAATAGAAGGTTCTCATAGTGGGAGTGGTACAAGTAATCCTTTGACCTGAGACTGCCATAAGTACCTTATGTACATGAACCCATGCTTTGGTTCAATCCTAATCATGACACTGAGTCATGCACAGGATTGATACTGGGAATGGTGAATTGGATATGAAGGTAATGAGTAGGTCAACAAGGAATCGATCACTCTTAGTAAGAGGAGATTGCATCCAGCTAGTTAACAATTGGATGATGATTCAGGGAATCTTTGATCAAAGTAAAGATATTAGAGATGGTTTCTAATATCAAGATAATTGAATCATCAATATAAGATTGAGCTAGAAAAAATATAATATTGGATTTGACATATATCCATATCCATAGTTATATTTTGGGTGCAGGCTGATCGAAAGATTTAATTGTACGGTAACTCTCTACTGAAGGGTAATTTGGTATTTCACCAGAATTTCCATATCTTCTAGGTAGACATGACACGTTGCTAGATGTCAATCTTGTCTTGTGGGTTGATCAAATTCAAAGATCATTTATTAGGAAGAGTCCTAATTGATCAAATCGGGTAAGCCCGGTTTGACCTAAATCGATTAGAAAGAGTTCTAATCAAATTAGGTCAACTTGTATTCGAACCCATTGCTGGCTAGATGTGGAACCCAATGGGTCACATACTTAAGAGGATTGATCAAGAGTTTAATTTGGAATTAAATCATCTTTGCAGGATAACACTCTAGCAGGTGTTGCAAACCCTGGCTTCTATTCGAATCGGATTCGAATTAGGGTTCCGGATTGGTTCAAATTGGGTTCTAATTGGATCTAATTAGACCCTAATTGAGTTAATTGGGATTATGGCTAACCCTATTGGCTAGCCATGTAACTAGGCTAGCCTCCCCACCCGCCCCCTTTGCTTTTCCACACCAAATGCCAAGAGTCCATGCGCTTATAGACTCTTGGCGCGTCATTTGGAAGAGTCCATGGCGCATGGACTCTTGGCGCGCCCCACTTAATTCTCCGATGAATTAAGATGGGGCGGCCTCCTTTCTTAAGAAATAGTGCCTCACATACCCTCCCTTGGATAGGAATCCAACGGCTGATGGATTTTAAGAAAGAAGAAAATCGTTGTCTCTTCCCGGGCACGCGAAATAACATCTCTTTGGAGATGAAAAGTCGCGACCCCTTTCCTTTTAAAACACAGCGGTTTTTTCTTTAAGAAAAGTCATGGGATTTAATCTGGAAGGCCGTGAGATGGGAGGATGGGGCGTGAGAAATAGGGAAGGGGCGTGAGACAAAGTGGAATGGTGTTTACGGAGAGTTGTGTTCTTTTAAGAAGACATCTCTCTGTAATCTATTTAAACAACAGAGGTCTCGGGTGTTTGACTAATGTACGACAGAGGTTTTTATTTTTCTTTTCTTTCCAGGAAACTGATTCCTCCTTAGCTTGTTTAGGACACAGAGAGTTTCCCTTTTACAGAGTTCTCTTCTCTGTTGAAACTCAAGTCCAAAACAAGAGATAGGAAGAATCTCTCGATCGGTAAAAGAAAAGAAATACTACTGTTACTATTTCCTTTTATATTAAGACATTAGTGTCTTAAATCCTCCTCCTTCAAGACAAGAGTTTTATTCTTAGGATAAGGTCTTAAGAAAGGGAGGAAGAAGAAGAAGAAAGGAAGTAAGGAGCCCCTACCCTGGAGTTTTAAAGCCATAGTCCTCTTGAGTTCTAGGATAAGAATTCAAGTGAAGGAATTATGAAGAAGCTAGCATCTTGATCAATCATCTTGTGGATCACCATTGGAGGGTGGACATTTGGATGCCTGGTGAATTCAATCAGCCCCTTCAACATCAAATTTTGTTGGAATTAGCGATTACTAGTTGGTACCCTAATTCTAACAATGTAAGTTTGTATGTTTATTATATGTTTTAATCCTGAATAAGGAGATCTTGGCTAAGGGATTATGGTGCAAATTTCATCATTTTGAAATTACACTTCCGCTGCGGTGCACCGGATTCCCAACATATGGTGGTTCTGATCATAAACTAGAAGCTTTTTCTGATTCTAGTTTTCAATCAGACCCTGATGATAGCAAATCCATTTTGGGATATGTTTTTACCCTAAAAGATGGAGCAGTGAGTTGGAAGAGTACCAAGCAGTAGACTATAGCTGACTCAACCACAGAGGCAGAATACATAGCTGTCAGTGAAGCCGCCAAGGAAGCAGTCTGGATGAAGAAGTTCATCATAGAGTTGGTGTTGTTCCTGAGATTGAAAACCCAGTGCCACTTTACTGTGACAACACTGGAGCTGTTGCTCAAGCTAAGGAACCAAGAGCTCATCATAAGTCCAAGCACATTCTGAGACGCTTCCATCTCGTCCGAGAAATAGTAGAGAGACAAGATGTCTACATAAATAGAGTTGATACAAAGAAGAATGTAGCAGACCCGTTCACTAAGGCTCTACCACAGCGAGAGTTTGATCGCCACCTCGAGTGTATGGGATTAAGATTTAAAGGAGATTGGCTTTAGTGCAAGTGGGAGATTGAAAGGGATATGCCCTACAAGCCAATCTATGTTGTATCTCCCAAACCATTGTAATTGACAATATTCTAATAAAGGCATAATTTTTCATCATACGCTGTGTTTATATTATATGATGAACCCCATAGATTAGGGCTATGATTTTAGGGTTATGATGAGATCATACCAGTGAGACCTAAAGTCTTAAAACCTTAATATAAAGTATTCCTAGTCAAAGGAACCCTGAGTAGGGGATCAGGGTTTTTCCGGTAAGACTAGCACATCCTATGTATACTGGAGAGGGTGACTGTTCTCACAATCACTTGTGTATGACACTAATACTAGGATGTGGGTGCTCATTAGAGAATGAGTTCACTGATATGATCCAACTAGAGAACATCTAATGGAGTCTTAGCTACATGTCAATAGAAGGTTCTCATAGTGGGAGTGGTATAAGTAATCCTTTAACCTGAGACTGCCATAAGTACCTTATATACATGAACCCATGCTTTGGTTCAATTCTAATCATGACACTAAGTCATGCACAGGATTGATGCTGGGAATGGTGAATTGGATATGAAGGTAATGAGTAGGTCAACAAGGAATCGATCACCCTTAGTAAGAGGAGAATGTATCCAGCTAGTTATCAATCGGATGATTATTCAGGAAATCTTTGATCAAAGTAAAGATATTAGATGATTTCTAATATCAAGATAATTGAATCATCAATATAAGATTGAGCTAGAAATGAATGTAATATTGGAATTGACATATATCCATATCCATAATTATATTCTGGGTACAGGCTGATCGAAGGATTTAATTATACGGTAACTTTCCACTGAAGGATAGTTTTGGTATTTCACCAGAATTTCCATATCTTCCGGGTAGACATGACACGTTGCTAGACGTCAATCTTGTCTTGTGGGTTGATTAAATTGAATGATCACTTATTAGGAAGAGTCCTAATTGATCATAATCAGGTAAGCCTGATTTGACCTAAATCGATTAGAAAGAGCTCTAATCAAATTAGGTCAACTAGTGTTCGAACCCACTGCTGGCTAGATGTGGAACCCAATGGGTCACACACTTAAGAGAATTGATCAAGGGTTTAATTTTTGTAATTAAATCATTTTGCATGATGACACTCTAGCAGGTGTTGCAAAACCTAGCTTCTATTCGAATTAGATTCGAATTAGGGTTCCGGATTGATTCAATTTGGGTTCTAATTGGATCTAATTAGATCCTAATTGAGGTTATAGGGATTATGGCTAACCCTATTGGCTAACCATGCACCTAGGCTGGCCCCCACCCACCCCTTAGAATTTTCACACAAAAATGCCAAGAGTCCATGCGCTAATGGACTCTTGGCGCGCCATTTGGAAGAGTCCATGGCGCATGGACTCTTGGCGCGCCCCACTAATTCTCCGATGAATTAAGATGGGGCGGCCTCATTTCTTAGAATTAGCACCTCAGATATGCCCCCGTGGATGGGAATCCAATGGTTGATGGGTTTTTAAGAAAGGAAGAAAGCGCCTGTTGCTTCCCGGTTGCGCGAAATAACATCTCTTCGGAGATTTAAATTCGCGACTCCTTTCTTTTAAAAACATCATGACTTTTCCTTTAAGAAAGGCCATGGGATTTATCCGGAAGGCCGTGAGAAGGAAGGATGGGGCATGAGAAAATAGGGAAGGGGTGTGAGAAAAAAGGAATGGTGTTTACAGAGAGTTGTGTTCTTTTAAGAAGACATCTTTTTGTAGTCTATTTAAGGAACAGAGGCCTCGGGTGTTTGGGTAATGTACAACAGAGTTTTTTTTTATTTGTCTTTCCTTTCCAGGAGACTGATTCCTCCTTAGCTTGTTTAGGACACAAGAGTTTCCCTTTTACAGAGTTCTCTTCTCTGTTGAAACTCAAGTCTAAAACAAGAGATAGAAGATCTCTCGAACGGTAAAAGAAAATTAGATATACTCTGTTTCCTATTTCCTTTACATTAAGACATTAGTGTCTTAAATCCTCCTCCTCCTTCAAGACAAGAGTGTATTCTTAGGACAAGGTCTTAAGAAAGGGAGAGGAAGAAGAAAGAAAGGAAGTAAGAAGTTCCTGCCATGGAGTTTTTTCAGCCATAGTCATCTTGAGTTCTGGGAGAAGAATTCAAGTGAAGGAACCTTTGAAGAAGCGAGCATCTTGATCAATTTTCTTGTGGATCACCATTGGAGGGTGGACATTTGGACACCTGGTGAATTCAAAAGGGTCATTCAACATCAAGTTTTGATCCTACATCAAAGTTGGAATAAGCGATTACAGGTTGGTACCCTAATCCTAATTTGCATAGATATGCTTGTCATATGTTCTAGTCTTATTTAAGGAGTTCCTGGTTTAGGGTTTTTGGTATGAATTTAATTTCAATTTTGAAATTACCCTTCCGCTGCGTTGCACTGGAACCCATCAAGTGGTTCACTACCAACCTATGAGTCCTGTCTTCTTGGAAAGATGATAAAATCATCTTTTACTGGAAAAGGTGAACGAGCCAAAGAGATTCTAAGTCTGGTACATACTGATGTATACAGACCCATGAATATTAGTGCCAGAGATGGGTACAGTCATTTCATTAAATTTACAGATGACCTTTTAAGGTATGGTTATGTCTTCTTGATGAGACATAAATCTGAATCATTTGAAATGTTCAAATAATATCGTAATGAAGTAGAAAAATAAACTGAAAAGTATATCAAAACCCTTTGATTAGATCAAGGTAATAATATCTTTCCGGTGAGTTTCTGACATATCTTGATGAGAATGAGATTCTCTCTCAGTGGATACCTCCAGGGATACCTTAGTTAAGTGGAGTGTCTGAAAGGAGAAATCGAACGTTGTTAGATATAGTTCAGTCCATGATGGGCTTTGCTTCTCTACCGCTATCCCTTTGGGGATATGCTCTGGAATCAACCTGTTACCTTTTGAATAGGGCTATGAGTTAGTATGTTAGCAAAACCCCATATTAGATATGGACCGACGTAAGCCGACACTCTCACACCTTCGGGTCTAGGGTTGCCCGGCTTATGTAAAACATCTGGGAATGGATGAACATGGACTAAGGGGTGTTGCTTCTACTTGGTTGAGGAACAAAAGCTGTTCATAAATGTTAGGGCTATCTTTTTGGAAAAGGAATTTCTTGGTGAAGGAATTATAGACACTAAGATTGAACTTAGTGAAGCTTAACAAGTAGGGGAACTGACACACTTGATGGATAACATAGAACCGGTTATGATAAGTTCACACCCAGAGCCCACACAAAAATCATTAAGGAGATCCGGTAGGATACCGAGTTGACCAGACAGATACTATGACTTCTTGGTCCGAGATGGTGATCCCATTGAACTTGATGAGAGCGATAAGGATCCGATCTCCTATATGGATACGATGCAGAGGTCCGACTATGAGAAATGGCTAAGAGCCATGAAATCCAAAATAGAGTCCATGGAAATCAATGATGTATGGACATTGGTTGATCCACCTGAGAGGATAAAATCCATTGGGTGTAAATGGATTTTCAAAGGAAAAAGGGATGCAGACGAGCAGATAGAGACCTATAAAGCCCGTCTGTTTGCCAAAGAGTATCATCAATATTATGGTATTGACTATGATGAGATGTTCTCTCCTGTGTTAATGCTTAAATCCATTTGGATCATGTTTGCTTTAGCAGCATACTTTGATTATAAAATCTGGCTAATGGATGTTTGTTGTCCAGGTGGCTTACCCAAGAGGGGGGGTGAATTGGGCATTTAATTTTTTTGCAAGTTTGTGCTCCTTTTTAGGTTCTTAGTATAGTGTGTTAAATATATGCCCTGAAAGCCCAGTTGGCTTGATACATTGTAATTTTTAGGGTATGAACTTTGTACTTAATTTTTCTTATTAATAAAAGGGAATTAGTTTTATTCATATTGATGTGTCTATGAATCATCCATGGAGTTAACGGACAATAACACATATTCTCAAGAGTTGAGAATCTGATGCATGTGTCTTTATAGATTGACTCCTAAAAGCTTTCGATTGTTAGAATATCACGAGGATGGTGATTTATACATTAAAATTGGTGCATAGATCACTTCCTTTCATAGGGATATGAGTCTTTGATCTACAGTGTGGTGACACTAGAGTGAGAGTACAGGTAGTTGATAGAGATCAATGGTACTCAGCCTGACCAAGTATAAGAAGTTATATAGATGACTACTCACTCATCAATAACTTCCTGATGTTGTAGTTGTATGAATAGTTCTTTAACCTAGAGTGTCTCAGCTACTTACAATAAGGTTGCTATAGTTTGACAGCATAAACACATGGTTCCTATCCATTCACAACCTTGAGATGTTTGTTGGCTGCAGTAAGTTTATTGTAGGAGTAGGGTGTTCACTTGTAGGGATCTTTCAGCCTTAATAGTAAGGAATAATCCTATGCAGCTTAATGAGACTAAGTCCAGAAGTCTATGGCCATAGCAGAGTGATAACGAAAAGGTGTTTTCATTAGTATCACAATTAGACTTGAGTTGATTAAGTTAAGCAGATGACTGATGGGTTTGACGAATATCCGTAACTAACATCATGTCAGAATTTTTGATAAAGGAACCAAATCACATGGTAACTACACCTAGGGATTCTAATCTTATTCTACTGGATTGCCACTACATACTGCTATGTGTCACTGGTGGATTGTGAGAGCCTATTAGGATCATTTTCGAATCGATGATCTAGATTAAGGTTAAGCAAAAATTATTTCAATCCATCGAAAGGAGTTTCGATGATGTATAATAGAGATTATAGCATGTCTCATTACCAGACAGGATAGGACTTGAGGGGTCACATACATTAGGAGCTTAAGTAACCAATCAGCAAATCAAAATATTTCTAAATTTGACAATTTTAGTACATTTGGACCTAATTATAAATGTTACATTAATAAATTATAGATTAATTATTAATTGAATTAAATTATATTTAATTTTATTGAGTTAGACTCAGTTAATTGATACTAATTGAGTTGGGTCAATAGCCTTTTCTAAATGATTCGATCAGATTTAAAATTGGCTTCTATTTGACTATAAAATCAATTTATTTGGACCAGGACCAAGAGTCTAGTTTGACTAGGACTCTCTCTCTTGTCTCCCCATATCTCCACATGCCAAAGTGGGCCCAAAGTTGTTTTGTGCGACAAAAAAAGTGGGGCGTGAAAAGAGGAGGGTGCTAATTGATTTGGCATGAATAAATTTTAAGAGAGGGAAGAGTCCTCTTCTACTCCTCTTAAATCCTAACCAGATAAATTAAACACTGGTGTTTTGGCTTGGAGGGGTGGGACAACTGGTTTATAAAAAGTGGAGAGGGGTTGGATGACCAGAGAACTTTTCTTATTGGTGTGAAGAAACTTTAGGCATGTTCTTCTCTTGGGCGTCATCTCCTCTTGGGCATCTTCTCTAGAGAGTCTCTCTCCTAGGGTGCCAACTCCTCCTCTCCCTTTTATTTGTTTTCTTCTTCCTTATGTGAGATCTACAGGGATATTCTATAAGAGAAAGAAGAAAGAAAAAGGTTCTACATCTTGCAAATCTCAGTTTGCAAGATAGAAGCCAGTTCAAGAAAAGCTGGTCCAAATTTGGATTGGCATGGTTTTTAAAGCAGTTGATTTACTGAATGAGGAGAGGGCTACAAGGATCTAGCAGTCCGGTGCTATCTATGACTCGGTTACATGAGCTCTATGTGGATACCAATAGAGGCCGGGCGATTGCATGGCTGCGGTAGAATCCCGGTTTAAAAGCGAATCTGCATGTTTTTCAAGCAGGCCAGGATAGTGATCTAGGTAAGTATTTATGCTTAAAATAATTTAATTTTTAGATATGATATTTTTCTCATATATTACAGCATGCTAATAATTTATGATGAATAAATTAGATTTATTTATCAATTGCATCATTAGATATATATAATAGTTTTATATCTACTTCCACTGTGTCGGGCTGTTGATGCCTGATTTATTGCAATATACTATTCATGGGGAGAAATACAATAGTGGTATCAGAGCCACGATTCTCCTTTCTTTAACATGCATGCATGAGAATCAGATATAAAAAATATTCAGATCAGATAGATAGATTATGATTGTATCAAATCTATGCTGAATATGAGATTGTTCTAGCATAGAATTGTTATATTTAAAATTATTTTTAAAATTAAAATTATAATTTCCAAATCTGAAATTAAATGTTATAATATGAAATTTAATTGATTAAATGTTGCATAAAGTGACATAAGGTTATCCTGCTATAGGGAATACCCCCTATAGTGCAAAGGTTGTCCTACTTTCATGTATACCTATTTTTGAAAAAGGATTTTCAAAAAGGTTTTGATCGATTTATGATTACATATGTGATGTATTGTTAAGCATGTTTTAGATCTATTTAATTACATTAGATGTAGTTTAATTATATGATCTAACATGTTGATGTATGTGATGAACCAAATTAGATTTAGATCTTAAATTTGATTCATGATCATAAGTTGTTAAAGTCATGCATTTGAACCTATTTAAAAATTATTTGATCAGAAAATTAAATAGGTGCATGAGAGTTTGGGTTGAACAAATAAGGTCGAGTCACCTTAAATTGTTTTTAGATGATGTTTGGTCAGATAGATTCATCTGATTATGAATCGATAAGTTAAGACCTAATTTGGCTCAGTGATGAGCCCAAATCACAAGATTGACCTAATTGAATCTTATCAATCAATTGGTGTCTAAGGAAGGTTTTGATCATGGTTTTTAAATGGGGCTAAATCTTTCTCAACCAACTAGCTTGGTGAAAAGAGGGTAGATGGCACAACCCCCCATGTATCAAACTGACCTGGCCAATTTGGTTGATTAAGTTTTTAATAGGGTCACTTTTGATTTGAGTTCACCCATGCTAGTTATTTTAAGTCAGACATGAGATTGTGCTGACCTAATGTAATAAGTCAGATTTGAAATTGTGCTAACAAAATGTAATTGATTAGACATGATTTGGCTGATCAATTTAGAAGAGACCTGAACCTAAGCTCCCCATAAATATTAAGTCTTGAGTCTTCCACCATGTAGGTGTGTGGGTGTCCTACTGGTGTTTATTATTCTTGGCTGGTTACAGTGGTTTAGTTGCATCGGGAAGACACAACCACCCTATTAGGCATGAGATGTTGCTAGGCATTGATGGGGTTAGGCCCAAAAAATGGACATGTTGAGGGACTCTATGATTGTTTTGTCTAGTAGGAATGGTGGGTCTAGTTTAACTAATTATTGGACCAATAAACGGGCACGTTGAGGTTCCATGATTTAGAGACCAAGATGCTACAACTTGCATTAGATACATTTGACAAGAGTTGGCCACTTATTGGTGTAGCGTGTTACCAATAACTGAGCACGGTGAGGTGCCGCACATCGATAAGACCGTAGTACCCACTAGAAACCAAGATTCACAGGTTTCCGCATCTCCACGAAGAGTGTGAAAGATCCAAGAAAATAGTAGGAGTTCTAATATTATTTCTTAAAGATCCTAGAATAATTTTAATAATTAAGTGTATAGCATCTAATTCAAATGTTCTACTCTTGCAGTTAACCATGTCTGCTTCAAATCCCTTAGTCTGTATTCTAGAGACAAACAAACTTATAGCCCTTAATTTCAAAGATTGGTTGAGAAACATCAAAATTATTTTGAGTTCTGAGAAGTTGAGCTATGTGCTTGACCAGGAACCCCCTATCTTACCTAACCATCCAAATGCTCGTCAAATGACTACATATGAGAAATGGATTGAAGATGATAATAAGGTTAAGTATTACATGTTGGCCTCAATATCAAATGAATTGCAGAGCCAACATGAGGATACGCAAACTGCTAAATCGATTCTAATTCACCTACAAGAGTTATATGGTGAACAAAGTCGAATTGCATGCTTCGATGTGTCGAAAAGGCTTTTTCACAATAAAATGCGTGAAGGGCAGTCAATCCATGATCATGTTTGATAATGATTAAGGACATCGAATAGCTTGAGAAGCTGGGCATTCCTATTCATAAAGAGCTTCAGGTGGATTTGATCCTCCAGTCATTGACTGGTTCATATGCTTAGTTTATTATGAACTATAATATGAATAAGTTAAATTACACTTTACCTAAACTATTTAATATGTTGGTGAGCAATGAGAAGACCCTGAAGAGCTCAAGGGACTCTATTTTCTTTATAAAGCAGTCTTTCTTCAAAAGAAAGTCTACATGGAAGAAGAAGAAACCTGCAAAGAAGCAGAAGAAGGAGAACAAACAGAAGAAGAATGACACTCTCAAGAAAGCCAAGGTTAGCAAAGAAAAATATTTTTACTGCAATACTGTTGCCTAGAAATGGAGCCCAAGAGAGGGGGTGAATTGGGTCTTTTGAAAATTTAAACAACTATGTGCAGGCTTGATGTGTTTGTGAAACAAAGTGATTAACTCAAAATGAATATGCAGTGGATAATAGCAAATTAAAGGGAAGCAATAAAAAGCAAGTAGTAGAGAGAGAAATCACACACAAACACAAAGTTTTCTTGTGGTTCAATGTAATCCAAGCACCTACATCCACTCTCCAAGCCTCCCTTAGAAATTTTTACTATAATCACTTCAAGATTATTGCCCACATATTTTCCAAGGCTCACAAGTCAAAATCCAAGTTGGTTTTGTAACCTAGGCTCACCAACAATCTTTACAACTTGTTTTGTCTTCGGGCTCATAAGTTAAACCCTAGTTGGTTTTATAACTTTGGCTCACCAACAACCTTAACAACCTACTTTCAAAAACCTTGAAAGCTAGGTCAGCAAAGAATTAAGTTAAAGATACAAGAATAAAAGCACAATCAAACTCTCTTCTAGAGTAGAATATTGAAGCTTTGAGGCTCTTAAAGATTGCTTATCTTGTCTTCTCTTTGGAATCTCTTCAAAGACACTTTTGAAAAGCTGAAATGATGGGCTTGTAAGCTTTTTCAATAGAATCTCTTTTTTAGCCTTTGGAAATGAAGTTCTTGAAAAATATTTGTGTCTAGTGTGTTCAATGCTTCATGAATGAGTTTGGTGGATCTTAAATACTTCAAAAACTTCCAAAAAATGGTTTAAGATTATTGGAGGAGCAAAACTAGGCATTGGGAGCTTGTAGGGATGAATTCTGCCTCTCAAAAAATATAGCCATTATTGCTGTTAAAACACATGAGTCAACACTTGAGTTCTGTGAGTCGACACTTGAGTCTTCATCAGTCGATACTTGATTTTTGTGAGTCGATACTTGAGTTTCCTAAGTCAACACTTGAATTTTCTGAGTCGATACTTGAGTCAAAATCCTTCAAATGTCCTAGTTCTGTATTTTCAAAAATCTCAGGCCTTGAGTCGACACTTAAAATCCTTGAGTTGATACTTGAATCTCCTAAGTCAACACCTGAGTCTCCTGAGCTGACACTTGATAGAAAATCATCCAAAAAGATATGTTTTGTATCTCCAAAAGTCTCAGGCCTTGAGTCGACACTTAAAATCTTTGAGTCGACACTTGTGTTCCATTAGTCGACACTTGGTTTCTGTGAGTCGACACTTGGTATGCCAGAAAAAATTTCTGCGTGCCAGTTTCTAAAGTGTTGACACTTGGTGTATCATGAGTTGAAACTTGACTCTGTAACTTGTCAAAAACATGTGCCAACCTTCCAAATTCAAAATGATCTTCAATGAAACTTCAATATACTTTATATAAAGTATATTGGAATGATCTTCAATGAAACTTCAATATAGTTTATATAAAGCACAATTGGTCTATTTGAGGCCTTTTTCAAATGAGAAGACTTTAAATAATAAAAATTGCTCAGCTTCCAATGAGTGCCATGACACTTTTATTTTGAGAATTTGAGGTTCCTTTATGTTGAAACTCATAACTCCAATTGAAACATTAGTATAAAATATGTACTCAATATTTTATTGGTCATCAAAATCAAGAGCTAAAGCCAACAATCAATCCCTTTTTGATAATGATAAAACCTTAAGTATATAATAATTCAAATTCAATTTTAGATATTTATCCCATAATCATAAACTTAAAACTTATACAACATAATTTTATTAGAGGAGAGTTACAAATTAAGTGCTGAAGTTAATTTTTTCTCTCGCTATATGAGTTAAGTTATGAACCAACTAAAAGAAGTTTTAGAAAGAAATGCTTATATCTTACTCCCCCTTTTGTCAACATTAAACAATAAAGAGAGTAATCTCCCCTTAATTGATGCATTAAGGCATAGAAATTTGTTTAGGGTCCATGATACAAGATTAGATTTGTAAAAAATTAACAGGTATTAGAGCAAATGAACAAAGTTGGGAGTAACCATAAGATAAAAGTGAACTTTTTCATAAAAGTCTGAGTTTCATTACAATACATAAACTGATATAAGATTGATAAGCAAACATAAACTGTAATGCAAGTACAACAGAGACACATAGATAAACAAAAAACACTAAACATAGATGAACATCAAGAAAAATATATAAACACTAAACATCAAGATAAACATCTATGAGGCTACTCCTCATCATATGGAAGCTCAAAATAAATAGGAGCACTAACCTTAGACCTAGGAACAATGGATCTAGAGGTCTTAAGGATGCTATGGCTCCTAGTCCAAGCAGATGATCCAAAATGGGATACAACCCAAGAAGATCTAGTAGAGGGTGGAGGAAGTGTCTCCACAAGAGTCAGAGAGATGGGTGCAGAGGCAAGCCATTCATCTAAAGGAGGAAAAGTTGGAGCAGTTGGAGTGTGATCCTCTTTGCTGACTATCTCGTAGTCTCTAGCACTATCATCGCTGTCACTATCAACAACATCTGCACCACCACCAATGCCATCATGTCCATGACCATCACCACCAGGAAGAGTATCACCATGTCGATCTGGGTGGTCGTCATCATCTACCGAAGGAGGAGGTGGTGGTCCTGATGACCTAGAAGGCAACAATGCTCTCAGTATCTCCGCGATACATGCAATGCCTACCTCCATCATTTGATAGATCTCATAATGCTACTCGACAATATGGGCTCTAAGGCCCTCAATCTCAATACGGAGCTGAGTGGTCTGGACTCCCAATCCAATCATCTCACTCCTGATCTTAGCAAACTGATGCCTCGCATGCTCCTCAAAAGATAAGTCGTTAGCTATATGAGGAGCGGCAGTAGGTGTCACTAGCTCAAACCCAAAAACTGCTATAGGCGCCAGTTTGGAAGGTGTCAACTACTCAGTAGGCTCAGAAGAACCTGCCTCAGTGGCTTAAATATGATCCTCCTCGTCTGGCTCCTGACCAGACTCTCAACTCACCCACCTACCTGCCAGCCTTCGATATCCCATATGATGAAGAGAGCGCTCGTCATATTCGTCAGTATGCAAAATATCTTTGGAGGCCTCCCCCTCCATAGGTATATCATACTCTTTGAAAAGATGAGTCAAACCCATCCCGTATGGTAGACAAAGTCGCCGCTGGGTCGCAGCCTCTCTCATCTATGCCATCATCAAAGCAGGGAGGTCTACAACTGTCCTCTGAGTTAGATAAACCATCAGCATTAGCTCTCTCTCTGTAATAAAATCAAATTGTTCTATCTTCGGCAGCAATATCCTGGCAATGAAATGGTGTAGGAGGCACATCTCAACTGATAGCAGCATTCACGGTGACTGTGGCCACACCACGAACATCATCATGCTCAAGAATACATCGGAAGGCCTCCTGTCTATCCTCAACAGGGCTCGTGACAATCGCATGATGGGGAATCTCCCAAACATTGCTCAGGATCTCCTCTAAGATAGGTATCCATATGCCACAAACAGTAGCACTCCACATCAATCAACTACAATCCAGGATCCCATAAAACTCTCGGATCATATGAGGATAGAATTTCTCCTTCATGGTATGAAGGAGATCAGTCCTGCAGCCTCAAGAATCTGACCTAATCCAAATCCCTCATGATCAAAGAATCCTAGATCAACTCGATGACCAACAGCAATAATCTTGCCTGAAACTTTATATACTGAGGGGGAATGAGGGGGTGCCACTCTCTTTGACTGCTATCCACTATCATTTCTAGCCTTTGTCCTTCTTTCTGATTCACCCTAACTAGGTCTCTTCTTAGAAGCTAGCTATTTGTGGGGTCCCATGTTTATCAAACAGATGGAGGGAAAAAGGAGAGGAAAGGTGAACAAGGAATGGTCAAAAGAGAGGGAAGATGACCAAAAAGGAAAAGTGAGGGCCTACGGCAAGAACACAGTGAAGGCAAGAGAAACTGGTCAAGAAAAGTGGAAGAGAGGGAGAAGAAGTGGGAGGAAACGAGCAATGCTCGAATCAATCTACAAGAAAATCGATGGGAATCGGTCCAAAATAAGGAAAAATCAAATGGAGAAGGGTTCAGATCTAATCAACAGAAAGAAAAGCGAAAAATCCATGAACAATTAAAAAAGAGAGGGAGAAATGAGGAGATTTACCAAAAAATCAAGGAGCACAGTGGGTAGATCACTGTTGCAAGGTCAAAGGAGTGCTAGGGGAGTGCCTAGGGCATGAACAAAACAAGGAATAAAAAACTTAGAATGAACAGTTAATGTGCTAGAAAAGTCGAAAAAACTGCCCGTGAGTCGACACTTTAGTTTTGTCAAGTGTAGACACTTAAGCATGTGTCGACACTTGGCCAAAAGTCAAGTGTCGACACTTGGCCAGGAATTTCCTAAAAAATTTAATAAAATTTAATAAAAACAAGCAATTTCTAGATAAGGATT
Source organism: Areca catechu (assembly GCA_021397845.1). Taxonomy (NCBI): domain Eukaryota; kingdom Viridiplantae; phylum Streptophyta; class Magnoliopsida; order Arecales; family Arecaceae; genus Areca; species Areca catechu. Next base: position 126,172,669 of record CM038052.1, on the reverse strand, counting down.
TATGACCTAGAGAACATGATTTTGAGCACTAATAGATTGGGTAAGAACAAGATTTGAAGAGTTCTAAGAGAAGGGTCTATGATGCCTTACTCTCTTCTAATCGTGCAAAATCTTTCTTCGCTCAAGGGTTTGGTGAAAACATCAGCTAATTGATTATCAGTACAACAAATTCAAGCATCACATTAGAGTTTTACACATGATCTCTTATGATGTGATGTCTTATTTTAATGTGTTTGCTTATTGAATGTTGCACAGGATTCTTAGTTAGATTGATTGCACTATTATTGTCACATCTTATGGGTGTCTTAGTTATTTTGATGCCAAAATCTTCAAGTTATTGTTTGATCCATAAGATTTGAGCACAACAGCTTTCAGCTGCTATATATTCGACTTTTGTCATAGATAGAGCAACTGAATTCTGTTTCTTACTACTCCATGAGATTAATTAACTCCAAGAAACTAACAAGTTTCACTAGTTCTTTTGCTATCAAGTTTATACCTAGCAAAATCAGCATTAGAATAAGCAATTAATTCATATGATGAATCTTTAGTGTACCAAAGTCCAATATCTATTGTACTAGATAGATATCTAAGTATGTATTTAACAGCCAAAGATGAGACTCTTTAGGGGCAGACTGATATCTTGCACACATATAAACACTAAACATAATATCTGGCCTACTGGTAGTTAGATAAAGTAATAAGCCAATCATGCTTTATATAATTTTTGGTCTACAGATTTACCTGATTCATCTTTGTCAAGTCTACAAGAGGAGCTCATAAGTGTATCTAATGGCTTGGTGCTCTCCATCCCAAACTTCTTTAATATTTCTTGTGCACTTGGTTTGGTTGATGAAGATCCCCTCTTTTGTTTACTTTATTTGGAGTCCGAGGAAGAAGTTAAGCTCTCCCATCATGCTCATCTCGAACTCTTTGCTATATTAACTTTGTAAACTCATGACAAAGATATTCGTTAGTAGCACCGAATATGATATCATCCACATAAACTTGTAATACTAAGAGATTGTCATTCTTCTTTTTCAAAAATAAAGTAATACCTACATTACCTCTAAAAAAATCATTTTTAAGAAAGAAAGAACTCAATCTACTATACCAAGCTCTTGGAGCTTGTTTCAAACTATACAAAGCTTTATAATGTTTAAAACATGATTTGGAAACTCATGATTTTCAAAACCGTGAGGTTGTTCTACATAAACTTCTTCTTCGATAAAATCATTCAAAAAGGTACTTTTAACATACATTTGAAATAATTTAAATTCTATAAACATGCAAATGCTAATAATAGCCTAATTACCTCAAGTCTAGCAACAGGAGCAAAGGTTTCATCAAAATCAATCCCTTCCTCCAGATTTTATCCTTTGCAACTAGTCTAGCTTTATTTCTAGTGACTATTCCATTTTCATCAAGCTTATTTCTGAAAACCCATTTTATACTAATTATTGAAACATTAGAGGGTCTTTCAACTAAAGCTGAAACATTATTTCTTTAAATTGATCTAGTTCATCTTGCATAGCATTTATCCAATTGCAATCATTTTCAGCTTCTTCAATAGATTTTGGTTATACTTGAGAAACAAAAACTAAATAATCACATACATTTCTAAGAGATGAATGAGTGAATACCCCTTTGATGGATCACCAATTATAAGTTCTTTAGGGTGTCCATGAGCTTACCTCCATTCTTTAGGTAAAGGGTTAGGTGTTCATGTGTTTTCACATCCTTATACTTAATCTCTTTCATTGTTTTGATTGTCATCTTGCTCCTTGGAAGGCTCTTCATGGTTGTTCACTTCTTCAGTTCTTTGGATACCTGTTTCATCATCAACAACATCTTCATTTCTAGAAGATATTTTATCAGTCTCATCAAATACAACATGGATGGATTCTTCAACAAGAAGTGTCCTTCTGTTAAAGACCCTGTATGCCTTGCTAGATGTAGGTAGCCTAAAATATACCCTCATCTAACTTGGCATCAAATTTACTTAGATTATCCTTACCATTATTTAAAATGAAACAACGACATCCAAAAATATGAAAATATTTAATTGAAGCTTTCCTACCTTCCCAAAGCTCATAAGGTATTTTCTTTAAAATAGGTCGGATTAAAACATGATTTAAAACATAACAAGCATTGTTTAAGGCTTCCATCCAAAATACCTAGGCAAATCATTTTTACAAAGCATGGTGCATGCCATTTCTTCAAGAATTCTATTTTTTCTTTCTATCACCCAATTTTGTTGAGGTATTCTAGGTGCAGAAAAATTATGATGAATGCCATTTTCACCATAAAACTTTTTGAAATTATGATTTTTAAATTCTGTGCCATGTTCACTTCTTAAGATATAATTGATATACCTTTTTTATTTGAGACTCTTTTATGAAATTTAATGAATGCAGAAAAGATTTCATCTTTGTGAGCTAAAAACATGACCCATGTAAAACATGAGAAATCATCTACAATAACTAAATCATACTTTTTACCTCCCAAACTAGATATTCTAGTTGGTCTAAAGAGGTCCATATGAAGTAATTCTAGGATTCTAGATGTAGATACTACTCCTTTAGGTTTAAAAGATGATTTAGTTTGTTTCTAAGTTGGCAAGCATAATAAATCTTATCCTTTTCAAAACTATGTTTTGGCAAGTTTTTATTAAATCCTTTTTGCAAAGTTTTGAAAGCAAATACATACTAGCATGTCCTAGTGTATGATGCCAAAGCTAACTAGTTTCATTGATCTTGGCTTCCATTGCCACCAGGCATTGACCATTTTGAACAGGAAGATCATCAAGATCAACCATATAAATATTATCATGCCTATAACCAATAAACTTTTTGCCATTATCATCAAGACTAGAAACAATGCACTTGGAAGATTCGAAAATAACTTTAAAATCTTTGTCACAAAACTAGCTAATGCTAAGTAAATTATGTTTTAAACCATCAACATAAAGAACATTATCTATATAAGTAGAGAGGGTGATATGGACTTTACTAATTCCAACAATCTTGTCCTTTTCATTATCACCAAAGGCCACATTTCCACCATTTTGAAATTCAAGTGAGGAGAACTGCTCCACATCTCCAATCATGTGCCTTGAGTAACTGCTGTCTAGGTACCACAATTTTTTTTTGTTGGTTGCAAGGCACACCTACAACAACAAATCAGGTGGAGACTTTTGGTATCCAAGTCATCTTGGGTCCTTTAAGGTTAGTGGTGATGGTTCCTTTTGAAATCCAAACTTTTCTAACTTTGCTCAATTTCATTTTGCTGCATAGATATGATTTATGTCCTACACTGTCACAAGAATAACAAGTAATAGAAGATGAAGCAGGAACAAAAAAATTCTTGAAAAGCTTTGTTATTTTTGAGTTTTGAAACTCAATCCAACTTTGTTAAAAATAACTCTTTGGTTATTCAAAAGTATATTGAGTTTTTCATAACCGTAAGTAAATTTTTCAATAAAAGGTTTTATTTTTCAAGCTTATCCTTGTACATCTTATTTTCTTGCAAAATCTCTTTGTTTGTTTTGTAAAATTTTCAGGTGATGCAAAAGAGTTATTCTTTTTCAAATATTTCTTTTCTTTTTCAAGAAGGATAATTTTATCATTTAACTTTTTGTTTTCTTGGAGTAAGCAATCATTTTCAATTAAATACTTATCATTTATTTTAACCAAATCCAGATTTTGCTTATTCAGTTCTTTGTGCTTCAATTTAAGTTTTTGAAATTCACTACTAGTTAATCAAAAACTTCATGCAACTCATCAAATGTAAATTCTTCTTCAGGTTCAGACATTACCTCATCATTGTTAGCCATTAAGCAGAAATTTGCAACCTCGTGCTGCTCTTCATTGGAACTTGAGTCCTCATTGTCACTCTAGGTTGCCATCATAGCTTTCTTTCTTAATCTTCTTCTGCTCTTATTAAGTAGGGGGCAGTCCATCTTGAAGTGGCCAGGTTTCTTGCACTTAAAGCATGTAGTATGCTCTTTTTCTTTCTCTTTTTCTTTTTCTTTGCTAGGCTCTCTCTTTTGAGATTTCTTCTTGAAATTGTATTTCTTCTTTCTCATAAACCTCCTAAACTTTCTTGCTATGAGAGTCGTCTTATCTTGATCATCCACTTCTTCAGATTCATCAATTAACTCTTCTTTTGTAGTGGACTTGAAGGCAATTAGTTTCTTCTTCTTATCATTGTCCACCATCTTTTATTTCAAAGAGAGCTCATAAGTCATTAATGAGCCCAAAAGCTGCTCGAGAGGAAGTATGTTTACATCCTTGGCTCCTTCTATAGCAGTGACCTTAGCATCCCAAAAAGCTGAAAGAGATCTGAGAAGTTTATTAACAAGTTCACCAATAGAAATAACTTTTTCTAAGCTTCTTATGCCATTCACAATATTAGTGAATCTAGTGTACATTTCACTAATAGATTTAGAAGGTTTCATTCTAAACATTTCATATGGATGAATGAGCATGTTAACTTTTATAGTTTTCACTTGATGAGTACCCTCATGGGTAACTTCAAGTGTGTCCCATATTTTCTTTACGGAGAGATAATTTAAGACTCTATTGAATTTGCTTGGATCCAAAGTGAAAAATAATAGATTTATAGCCTTTGCATTAAGCTCTATTTACTTAATGTCATTCTCATCCTAATCATCTTCCATTTTAAAAGTGGGAATGCCATTAATCAAGATAGTAGGCTGATGAGGACCCTTAACAATAGTCTTTCAAATATTATAATCAATGGCTTGAATGTAAATGCACATGCGTGTCTTCCAATATGTGTAATTGGTGCCATTAAACACTGGGGGATGGTTAGAGGCTTGATCTTCTACAACACTCATACTAATTAGGGCTACCATGATCTTTTACTCAAGATTGTTGGACCTACAAGTAAAGTACCGGCACTCTGATACCACTTGTTGCCCAGAAATGGAGCACAAGAGGGGGAGTGAATTGGGTCTTTTAAAAATTTAAACAACTATGTGCGGGTCTTGATATGTTTGTAAAGCAAAGTGATTAACTCAAAATGAATATACAGACAATAATAGCAAATTAAAGGCAAGAAATAAAAAGCAAGTAGTAGAGAGAGAAATCACACATAAACATAAAGTTTTATAGTAGTTCGGTGTAATCCAAGCACCTACATCTACTCCCCAAGCCTCCCTTGAAAATTTTCACTATAATCTTTTCAAGATTACAGTCGACTTATTTTCCAAGGCTCATAAGTCAAAACCTAAGTTGGTTTTGTAACCTAAGCTCACCAACAACCTTTATAACTTGTTTTATCTTCAGGCTTATAAGTTAAACCCTAGTTGGTTTTATACCTTTGGCTCACCAACAACCTTAACAACCTATATTCAAAAGCCTTGAAAGCTAGGTCAGCAAAGAATAAAGTTAAAGATACAAGAATAAAAGCACAATCAAACTCTCTTCTAGAGTGGAATATTGAAGCTTTGAGGCTCTTGAAGATTGCTTGTCTTGTCTTCTCTTTGGAATCTCTTCAACAACACTTTTGGAAAGTTGAAATGATGGGCTTGTAAGCTTTTTCAATGGAATCTCTTCTTTTTGCCTTTGGAAGTGAAGTTCTTGAAAAATATTTGTCTATAATGTGTTCAATGCTTCATAAATGAGTTTGGTGAAGCTTAAATACTTCAAAAACTTTCAAAAAATAGTTTAAGACTATTGGAGGAGCAAAACTAGCTATTAGGAGCTTGTAGGGATGAATTCTGCCTCTTAGAAAATATTATCGTTATTACTATCAGAACCTGTGAGTCGACACTTCAGTCTTCATGAGTCGACACTTGATTTCTGTGTGTTGGCTCTACCTTATGATTTTGATGAATAACAAAATATTGAGTACATATTTTATACTAATGTTTATTCCTAGTTATGAGTTTTCAGAAAACAAGCACACAAACTCTCAAAATTAAAGCATCGTAGCTTGCTTTGGCATGAAGTATCTTTCATGATTTGAAGACTCTTTTCCATGCAAAAGGGCTTAAACAAATCTAATTATTGCTTATATATATTGCATTTAAGTTTCATAAACAATACTTATATTTTTTGGCTTGATTGGTACTTAATTCAGAATTTTGCAAAACCAAGTGTCGACAACTGGAATCCTAAGTGTTGACACATCAACATTTGGCATGCAGAAAATCTCTCTGGCATGCCAAGTGTCGACACCCAGAATTCAAGTGTCGACACCTGAAACTCAAGTGTCGACACTTAAGTTTCCAAGTATCGACTCAAGGCCTGAGACTTTTTGAAAATCCAGAACTTGACCATGGAGAGTTTTTGTGTCAAGTGTCGACACCTGTGAATCAAGTATTGACACTTGAAAGTTTAAGTATCAACACCTGAAAGTCAAGTGTTGATACCTGACAGCCAAGTGTCGACACCTGATAGCCAAGTGTTGACACTCAGATATGACAGCCCTAACGGATCTATTTGTTTGAGTAGCAGAAATATCTTTTCAAGCTCCCAATGGCTAGTTTTGAAGCTCCAATGGTCTCAAACCATTTTTTGAAAGTTTTTGAAGTATTTAAGCTTCACCAAACTAATTCTTAAAGCATTGAAGTCCATTGAAAGCTCAAAATCCAATATTCCCTCAAGAACTTCACTCCAAAAGCTATTAAAAGAGAGATTTCCTGAAAAAGCTTACAAGCTATCCTTTCATCATTCCAAAAAGAGAGCTTGAAGAATATTCCAAGGAGAAGACAAAACAAGCATCAATTAGAGCCTTAAAGCTTCCATTCTATTCTTGAAGAGAGTTTGTTTTGTTTATTTAAATTGTATATCTAAAATTCTCTTATGTTTTGACCTAGCTTTCAAGGGTTTCTTGAAAGTAGGTTGTTGTGGTTGTTGGTATGCTAAAAGGACAAAACCAACTAGGGTTGACTTGTGAGCCCGAAGATAAAACAAGTGTAAAGGTTTGTTAGTGAGCCTAGGTAATAAAACCAACATAGGTTTTGACTTGTGAGCTTTTGGAAAAACAAGTCAGCTGTAATCTTGGAGAGATTATAGTAGAATTCCCAAGGGTGGCTAAGGGAGTAGATGTATGTGCTAGGTTTGCATTGAACCACTATAAACCTTGTGTTTGTGTGTGATTATCTCTTTTATTTCTTGAACTCTAATTATTGATTTTCGCTGCATATAATCTAGTGCATCAATCACATTGTTCACAAACACCATAAGGCCTGCACATTATTGCTTTAAATTTTTAAAAGACCCAATTCACCCCCCCTCTTGGGCTCCATTTCTGGGCAACAAGTGGTATCAGAGCACCGATACTCTCTTGTAGGTCCAAGGATCTTTAGTAAAAGATCATGGTAGCCCCAATAGGAATGGATGTTGTTGAAGGTCAAGCTTCAAACCGTCCCCCACTGTTTAATGGCACGAATTATGCATATTGGAAAACTCGCATGCGCATATTGATTCAAGCCATTGATTATAATCTTTGGAGGATAATCATCAAAGGTCCTCATCAACCTACTATATTCGTTAATGACATTCTAACTCCTAAAATGGAAGATGATTGGGATGAGAATGACATTAAGCAAATAGAGCTTAATGTGAAGGCTATGAATCTATTGTTTTGCTCCATTGATCCGAGTGAATTCAATAGAATATCTAACTGTCTCTCCGCTAAAGAAATATAGGACACACTTGAGGTTACCCATGAGGTTACACACCAAGTAAAAAGTACTAAGGTTAATATGCTCATTCACACATATGAAATGTTCAAAATGGAACCTACTGAATCTATTAGTAAGATGTATACTAGGTTCACAAATATTATGAATGGCATGAAAAGCTTAGGAAAGATTATATCTAATGGTGAACTTATAAATAAACTTCTCAGGTCTCTTCCGGCTTCATGGGATGCCAAGGTGACGGCCATAAAGGAAGCCAAGGATGTCAACACTCTATCCCTCGAGCAATTGTTAGGCTCATTGATGACTTATGAGCTTTCTTTAAGACAAAAGAATGTAGATATTGACAAGAAGAAGAAAGTGATCGCTTTCAAATCCACCGCAAGAGAAGAGTCAAGCGATGTGTCTGAAGAAGAAGATGAAAAAGATGAGATGGCTCTTATGGCAAGAAAGTTTAGGAGGTTCATGAGAAAGAAGAAGTACAACTTCAAGAAAAAACCCCTAAAAGGAGATCCTAGCAAAGAAAAGGAAAAGGAGAAAGACAAGGAATAGTCCATATGATGTGAATGCAAGAAACTGGGCCACTTCAAGATGGACTGCCCCTTACTTTAGAAGAGCAGAAGAAGACTAAGAAAGAAGGCCATGATGGCAACCTGGAGTGATAGCGAAGACTCCAGCTCTGAGGAAGAACAACAAGAAGTAGCAAATTTCTGTTTAATGGCCGACAATGACGAGGTGTTATCCAAAACTGAAATGAGTTTACATTTGATGAGTTGCATGAAGCTTTTGATGAGTTAGTTATAGAATTTCAAAAACTAAAATCAAAACATAAAGAACTAAAAAGACAAAATTTGGATTTAGTCAAAGCTAATGACAAGTTTTCAACTGAAAATGATTGCCTACTTCTTCAAAATAAAATATTAAATGATAAGATTGTTGTTCTTGAAAAAGAAAAGAAAGTTTTAAAAAAGAAAAACTTTTATGTATCAAATGAAAACCTTTTAAAATAGAACAAAGAAATTTTGGATGAGAAGAAGAAATATAAAGAAGAAATTGAAAAGTTAAAACCTTTTGTTGAAAAATTCACATATAGTTTTGAAAAATTAAATATGCTTTTAAATAATCAAAGAGCTATTTTTGATAAAGCTAGTTTAGGTTTCAGAACTCAAAAGAAATAAAAATTTTTCAAGAATTTCTTTGTGCCTGCATCAACATCCATTACTTATAATGCTTGTGGTACTATAGGGCATAAATCTTACTTGTGCAATAAGAGAAAATTGAGTAGTGTTAAGAAAATTTGGATTCCAAAAGGAACCATTACCACTAACCTAAAAGGAACCAAGATGACTTGGGTACCTAAAATCTCCACCTGATTTTTATTGTAGGTGTGCCTTGCAACCAATAAGAAAAGAATGTGGTACCTTGATAGCGATACTCAAGGTACATGACTGGGGATGTGGAGCAGTTCTCATCACTCAAATATCAGAATGGTGGTAACGTGACATTTGGTGATAATGGAATGGGCAAAATTATCGAAATTGGTAAAGTCCATATCACCCCTTCTACTTACATTGATAATGTATTGTATGTGATGGTTTGAAACATAATTTACTTAGCATTAGTCAATTCTATGACAAGGATTTCAAAGTTGTTTTCGAATCTTCTTTGTACATTGTTTCTAGCTTAGATGACAATGGCATCAAGTTCATTGGTCATAGGCATGGCAATATTTATATGGTTGATCTTGATGATCTTTCTATTCAAAATGGTCAATGCCTAGTGGCAATGGAAGTCAAGATCAATGAAACTAGTTAGCTTTGGCATCGTAGACTAGGACATGCTAGTATGCATTTGATTTTAAAGCTTAGCAAAAAGAGTTTGATAATAGATTTACCAAAACTTAGTTTTGAAAAAGATAAGATTTGTAGTGCTTGCCAGCTTGGAAAACAAACCAAATCATCTTTTAAACCAAAAGGAGTAATCTCTACATCTAGACCCTTAGAGTTGCTTCATATGGACCTCTTTGGGCCAACTAGAACATTTAGTTTGGGAGGTAAGAAGTACGGTCTAGTTATTGTAGATGATTTCTCACATTTTACATGGATCATATTTTTAGCACACAAAGATGAAATGTTTTCTAAATTCATTAGATTTCATAAAAGAGTTTCAAATGAAAAAGGTGTTTCAATTGTATCTTTAAGAAGTGACCATATAACCGAATTTGAAAATTCTAAGTTTGGCAAATTTTGTATTGAAAATGGCATTCATCACAACTTTTCAGCACCTAGGATACCTCAATAAAATGGGATGGTAGAAAAGAAAAATATAACTCTTGAAAAAATAGCACGCACCATGTTTTGTGAAAATGACCTACCTAAATAATTTTGGACGAAAGCCATAAACACTGCATGCTATGTTTTGAACCATGTTTTAATCTGGTCGATTTTAAAGAAAACTCCATATGAGCTTTGGAAGGATAGAAAATCTTCAATTCGATATTTTCGAGTTGTTGGATGCCGTTGTTTCATCTTAAACAATGGTAAAGACAAGTTAAGCAAATTTGATGCCAAGTCAGATGAGGGTGTCTTTCAAGGCTACTCTACATCTAGCAAGGCATACAGGGTCTTCAATAGAAGAACACTTGTTGTTGAAGAATCCATACATGTTGTGTTTGATGAATCTAACCAGAAATCTTCTAAAAAGAAGATGTGCTTTGTAATGAAACAGGTACCAAAAGAACTGAAGATATGAACGATAACCAAAAGCCTATGAATGAACAAGAAAATGATCAAAATAATGAAGGGGATCAAGCACAAGGTGATGAAAATGCATCTACAGTTGATCCTCTACCCAGAGAATGGAGGTATGCTCATGGACACTCCAAAGAACTTATCATTGGTGATCCATCTAAAGGTGTAAGTACTCGATCATCCCTTAGAAATGTTTATGATTACATAGCATTTGTTTCTCAGATTGAACCTAAAACTATTGAAGAAGCTGAAAATGATTGTAATCGGACTAATGCTATGCAAGACGAACTTAACCAATTTAAAAGAAACAATGTTTGGACTTTAGTAGATAGACCTTCAAATGTTTCAATTATTGGCACAAAATGGATTTTTAGAAACAAACTTGATGAAAATGGAATTGTTATAAAAACTAAAGCTAGACTAGTTGCCAAAGGATACAATCAAAAGAAAGGGATTGATTTTGATGAAACCTTTGCTCCTATGTATTTAAATCCCTAAAGCTAAACTAGTTGTGGTCCCCAAGAGTCCTCAACCCTACGAAATCTACGTTTTCCCTCTTTGCCCTGCCAAATCAAGGTAATCTTCTTCCCTCTCACTCGTTTTTCAAATCGTGAACCCTAGTTCTTCCATTTTTCATCCATTTTAATGTATTTAAATCGGGTTTTTCATCATTTAGGAACATTTCTAGGTTTCCATTTTGTGGGAAACCTGTTTATACGGATTTCTCTTGGATTTCCTCCTGGATTTTGAACGATTCTCCACCTAAACCATCCGATTTTCACCCTTTTACTATTACATTGCTTTATTTGGCTGAAAATCCCAAGGTTTTCAAATTAATTTTGAATTTCTTGGCTATATGTTAAGTTTTCCCGGATTTCATTCATTTGGAAGGAGTGGAAGCCTTGAATTCATGTTCCACATTCCATTTTTCCACTTTTTTTTTGTTGGATTACCTACTTTTAACCTAAAACCCTAATATCCTTTGTTTTTAGTCCTAATTTCATGGATTTATTTTATCTAAACATTTTATATGTTATGTTTTAGGTACTTCACTCTACCTTAGTTTACTAAGTTTTAGTGATGGGACGAAATTTTGGAAGAACCACTCATTTGAGATTTTTCCTCCTTTTGAACTATTAAAATATTTATTTTACTTGTCATTGTTTTGATCCCTCAAATTCATGTTTTGAAGTAAATCAATTTGATTTTTATCCCAGTTTTTAAAACAAACCCTAGCCTTTCTTAAACCAGTATCCTTCTTTTAGGAAAACCTAGGCTTGTTTAGTCTCTTTTAGTCTAACCCTTGGCCAATCTTTAGTTCTCAACCTGCTTAAAACCCTTCCCCCCTTTAGTATGTTTACCCTATTCCTTATCCTTATTGCTCAGCTTATAGTAATGGGTCCGTGGAAGAGATTAGCAATTAGGAGGAGGTCTGGACAAAGTTCTGAGAAGAGGATGAAGACCCGGCACGATGTTGGACAGACTAACAGTACTGCAGCTCCAGGTTCCCCCCTGTAGAGAGGATGGCAGGGAAGGCCATGGCAGTGAGCAGATGGATTGATTTGGAGTTCTTTGACCGGCAGCACTTCCGGATATGTCTGACACTCTCAGATGCTGGATTAGTACCTTTTTGTAATATGCAGGAGAGGTACTATCCTCATCTGGTGAGAGACTTTCTCAATAGAGGACAGGGAGGCAGCATTTAGGTGCATACTTGAGAGGGAGGATGTTCGCAGAGTGACAGTGGTCACCGTGAACTAGCTGTCCATAAAGATGCGCCTACTACATCACATCACTGCACAGATCTTGCTTCCGAAGATAGGCCAATTTGATTTCATCACGGAGTGGGAGTTGATGTTGATGGTGAGTCTGACCTAGAGGACCTTGATTGATCTACCCTCACTTATGCTGGTTCAGATGCAGGATGCGGTGACCCAGAGGAGACATTGTCTACCATACGGGATGGCACTGACCTGTTTGTTTCGATCCTGTATAGTTCCTTTGAAGGGGGAGATCCCCAAGGATTTTCCACACACTGATGTATATGATGAGCGGTCGCTACAGTGGATGGGCTATCATTTTGTCGCAGGGCATTGGGTTAGGAGAGAGTCTGGTCAGGAGCCAGACGAGGAGGATGAGATCAGAGAGGCAAAGGTTAGGCCATCAGGGCAAGTCAGTACACCTCCTCGTGTTGCTCCAACATCAGAGGCTGAGCCTGTGACTTTTATCACTACACCTTCGGCTCCTCCCCTATCGAATACTGAGTTATCTTTTGAGGAGCACTCCAGGCAGCAGTTTGCTAAGGTGCGGAGCGAGATAGTCGGACTTGGAGTGCGGACGACTCAGCTAAGGATTAAGATAGAGGGCCTTAGAGCCCACACAGCTTCAGAGCATGCTGAGTTACATCATAATATGAAGGCAGGATTTGCACGTATTGAGGACTTAATCAGATCCTTTCTTCCTCTAGTAGCTCCTACAGCCCCACCTGCTGATGGTGATGATGATGACCACCCAGATAGACTTGATGATGATATTGGGGGTGGTGATGGTGCTGATGCCGATGATGATACTGATTCTATTGCTAATGATTCTAGTGATGGTAGTTCGAATGGCAGCATTGATCATGCTGGTTGATATCATATGATCAGTAGAGATGATCCTCCAGCTACTCTTACAGTTCCTCCTCCAGTTGATGTAGTTGATTCTATTCCAGATTTCATTACTCCAGCTGAGATGCTTTCATCTCCATCCACTAAATCTTCTAGGGTTGTACCCGCATTAGGACCTTCTGGCCGTACTAGGAGTTGTAGGGCCTTAGCCTAGGGACCTCCTAAAACCTTAGTTCCTAGATCTAGGATTAGCGCCCTGTTTACTCTTGAGCTTCCATCTGATGAGGACTAGCCTCACAGATGTTATATGTTATTTATGATTTATGCTTCATGCTGTATCTTAACTGTTTCAGTGTTGCTGATTATGTCAGCAAATTTGTATTGAAAACTTTACTTGATATATATATATATATATGCATTTCATTTTGATGATTACACTTTTGAATTCACTATGTTTGATTTTAGCTTTGATAATCTTGAAATTGATACTCTACTTTTTGGCTCTGATACCTATTTACTATTAAAAAACTGAATCTTGTATCAGCACTAATACCTTTTATCTATATGCACTTTTTGAGGGGGAGCTTACTCCCTTTTCTATTTAATGATTAACAAAAAGGGGGAGTAGGATATAGGATATTTTTTTTTGGTTAAGTAAAATTTCAAATTTGATATTTTATACTTCAACTTGCTCTTCAACTTGTTCTGATATGAATTGTTTCTCTAAGGGAAAGATTCATCCCTCTTAACTATGTAAGTTGTGATCATATGAGCTTGAGATCATATTTGTGAAGTATCAAATCATAAAATTTGAATTTAAATGTTTATATATTCAATATTTTGTCATCATCAAAAAAGGAGAGATTGTTGGCTCTACCTTGTGATTTTGATGAATAACAAAACATTGAGTATATATTTTGTACTAATCTTTATTCCTAGTTTGAGTTTTCAGGAAACAAGCACCTCAAATTTTAAAATTAAAGCATCGTGGCATGCTTTGGCACGAAGTATCTTTCATAATTTGAGGAGTCTTTTTCATGCAAAAAGGGCTTAAACAAATTTAATTATTACTTATTTATATTGAATTTAAGTTTTATAAACAATGCTTATGTTTTTTGACTTGATTGGCACTTAATTCAGAATTTTGCAGAACCAAGTGTCGACACCTAGAAGCCTAAGTGTTGACACTTCAGCATTTGGCACGTAGAAAATCTCCTTGGCATGCCAAGTGTCGATAACCAGAATTCAAGTGTCGACACCTGAAACTCAAGCCTTGACACTTAAGTTCCGAAGTATTGACTCAAGGCCTAAGGCTTTTTGAAAATCCAGAACTTGGCCATGAAGAGTTTGTGTCAAGTGTCGACACCTGTGAATCAAGTGTCGATACTGGAAAGTTCAAGTATCGACACCTGGAAGTCAAGTATCGATACCTGGATGTCAAGTATCGATACCTAGAAGTCAAGTATCGATACTTGACAGCCAAGTGTCGACACTCGAGTTCTGACAGCCCTAACGGATCTATTTTTTTGAGTTGCAGAAACATCTTTTCAAGCTTTGAATGGCTAGTTTTGAAGCTCCAACGGTCTCAAACCATTTTTGGAAGTTTTGAAGTATTTAAGCTTCACCAAACTCATTCTTGAAGCATTGAAGTCCATTGAAAGCTCAAAAGCCAATATTCCCTCAAGAACTTCATTTTAAAAGCCATTAAAAGAGAGATTCCCTGAAAAAGCTTACAAGCCTATCCTTTCATCATTCCAAAAAGAAAGCTTCAAAAATATTCCAAGTAGAAGACAAGACAAGCATCAATTAGAGCCTCGAAGCTTCCATTCTACTCTTGAAGTGAGTTTGTTTTATTTATTTAAATTGTATATATGAAATCTCTTGTATTTTGATCTAGCTTTCAAGGGTTTCTTGAAAGTAGGTTGTTGTGGTGTTGGTAAGCCAAAGGGACAAAACCAACTAGGGTTGACTTGTGAGCCCGAAGACAAAACAAGTGTAAAGGTTTGTTGGTGAGCCTAGATGATAAAACCAACATAGGTTTTGACTTGTGAGCCTTTGAAAAAATAAGTCAGCTGTAATCTTGGAGAGATTATAGTGGAATTCCCAAGGGTGGCTTGGGGAGTGGATGTAGGTGCTATGGTGCAGGCACCAGAATCAGAAGAAGACTTCAGGGTTCCATCTGGATCTCTGAATGACCTTGCCCGAAGATTAGGGTTTGTAATAAGGGTTGACCTGGTCAACCAGATTATTTTATTTCTTTGAGTTTGCATTTCATTTTGTTGAGTCATGTTGACTTAGTCTAAGTCCAAGTCAAGTCCTGGTTAGCGCCATTCCCTAGGGCGTCAATTTTTCTTCCAAGGCCAAATGCAAGTGGACGCCACACTCCCAGCCACACTCCAGGACCAGTTGGTGCCACATTTCATCCCAGTGTCCCTGGTCCCCACGCCCAAGAGAGCAAGAAAATTTTCTTAGGAGAAGTCAAGGAAGGCGCCCACAAGTTTCCAAAAGTAACCAAGCTAAAGGAGCAGGGGATTTTTCTTGGAGAGGACTTCAAGGTAGGCGCCCACACCTGCCTAAAGTACCTGGCTATGAATGGAAGGAGCCTAGTCTTGGGGAGAAAGACTAGGAGATGAGTATTTTCTTCCAAGAAAGAGCAAGTCATGGAAGGAAAACCCATGACTTAAGGAGAAGAACTAGGAGGTGCCCCACATACCTGCCATATGAAGCCATCACCTTGCATTTGAGGCCGCCCACTCCAAGGAAAGAAGCCTGGTCGGTCAAGGGAAAGTTTTTCATGCTTAGGATGAATGTTTAGTCCCACATGGGAAGTAGTGTAATTTTGTTTCTCTTGCAAGGTCTATATATTGGACCCTTATGTAATCTTTTGATTGGAATAAGAAAATGAAATCTTTTCTTATGTTGAGCAACCTTATATTCTCTTCTTCCGCACTTCTTTGAGTGTTGAGCTTCATGAGGGAGTAAATCTGGGTTCCATTAGAACCTTGAGGAGGTGAGAGATCTCCAAAGTTACCAAACCCTGCCCCACTTTCATCCCTGGCCGCCAACCTTAATTTCCTTTCATCATCCTAGCCGCCAACACCCAAATTCCTAAACCTATTCCCACTTCATTCAAGGCCACCATCTCCTTCTCCTAGCCACCGCCCACTATATCAAGCCCTAGGTCCTTTTCATCTGCAAGCCGCCGCCCTACCAGCCAAACCCTAAATCCACTCCATCTTCCACCGCCACCTCCATACTCTTCCCTCATCTTCAAAGTTCGAGCAGTCCAGAGCTATCCCAGGTAAAGGTCTCTTCCTTGAATTTCTTACATCCTTATCTTGTTCTTCATCCTTTCCAGATCCAGAGTATGAGAAGAAGGCCAACCTTGCCATAGGACTACAATCCGAGGATCCATTGCGAAGATACCCCGTCTCCAAGGATCCTACAATCTGCTCGGGAGTGTCCTTCAATTGAAGCAAAGAGAGATATCACAGTTAGGTATAAAACCTTCTTTTCTCTCTTCGTCTGTTTCTTGAAAGAGGAGTAAACCCTAGGTCTGGGGGTTTCTCAATCCCCAGCGATCCTACTTCTTTATTACTCTGATAATCTACTCTTTTGAATTGTGCTTTCTTTCAATACATATTTTCTTTCAATATTAGTTAGCCTTGTTTTTGAGTCAAGCCAACTTCTAACAAAATAAAAAAAAAAAGAGAAAAAAAATTAGTCTTAATTTACTTCCACATCGCATCATCTTATTTGTTCTGCATCATTCTAGGTTTGCACCGAACCACTATAAACCTTGTGTTTGTGTGTGATTGTCTCTTTTATTTCTTGTACTCTATTACTTGAACTCTAATTATTGCTTTCCGTTGCATATAATCTAGTGCATCAATCATATTATTCACAAACACCACAAGGCCTGCACATTATTGCTTTAAATTTTAAAAGATCCAATTCACCTCCTCTCTTGGGCTCCATTTTTGGGCAACACTATGAGCCGACACTTGAGATTCCTGAGTCGACACTTGAATTTTCTGATTCAACACTTGAGTCAAAAACCTTCAAATGGCTTAGTTCTAGATTTTCAAAAATCTCAGGCCTTGAGTCGACACTTAAAATCTTTGAGTCAACACTTGAACCTCCTGAGTTGACACCTGAGTCTCCTGAGCTGACACTTGATAGAAAATCTCCAAAAAAGACATGTTCTGTATCTCCAAAAGTCTCAGGCCTTAAGTCGACACTTGAAATCTTTGAGTCAACAGTTGTGTTCTGTTAGCCGACACTTGATTTCTATGAGTCGATACTTGGCATGCCAGAGAAAATGTCTGCATGCCAGTTTTTGAAGTGTTGACACTTAGTGTATCATGAGTTGACACTTGACTCTGCACTTGTCAAAAACATGTGTCAACATTCAAAATTCAAAATGAACTTTAATGAAACTTCAATATACTTTATATAAAGCATAATTGGTCTATTTTGAGGCCTTTTTCAGATGAGAAGACTTCTTAATTCATGAAAATTGCTCAGCTTCCAATGAGTGCCATGATTCTTTTATTTTAAGAATTTGAGATGTGTTGACCCCATAAGTGATTTTGATGATAACCAAACACTGGTGCATACATTGTTTTACTAACAACTCTTCAAGTGGTTCACAAGTTTTTGTAGGATGAATTCATTGCTCAAATTTCAACTACTACATTTTCATTTCTTGTTTTGAGTTATGTTGTAAATGAATTTTGTAAGGAAGAACCCAAAGAAAAGAAAAGGCAAAGAAAGATCATAAAATTGGGTTTCTTCTAAGTGTGTTTCAAGCTTTTAGTTTCTTGGAAACACGTTGGAATTGAAGACTTCTTGAAGCTTGAAGACAAACTGGATGAATTCTGGAGAAAGACTGAGAAATTCACTAATACATTCATCCAAGCTGACTCGACAAAGAGGAGAGCCGACTCTGGCACTTGGCATGCATAAGATTTCTAGCACGCAGGTATCCGAGCTTACTCTGAGAGACCGAGCTGACCCATCCAGAGTGCTAATTCTTGAATCAGACTGGAGAGCTGACCCAAAGGAAGTCCGAGCTGACTCTATCACATGGTCAGACATCCGAGCTGACTCTTTAGAAGTTTGAGCCGACTGCTCCAGAGTCTAGAAAATTATTTTTGAGCAGAACAGCCATCCGAGTCAACTAAAGTAGAAGTTAGCCGACTCATTTGGACTGACATTTTGAAGGTCTGAGGATCCGAGCCAACTCTAATCAAGGTGAGCCGACTCTTACAGAGTGAAAAATCAAGACACTATGCAAGCGAGCTGACTGGAATGAAGAGAGTCGAGTTAACCAGAACTTATTTGAGGATCCGAGTCAACTCGAGTAATCGGAGTCGACTTGAAGGTCGATTTCAAACTTGCAACGGCTAGTTCTAGAACTCAGAATTTGAATCCAAAAAGTAATCCAACGGTCAAATATCACATCCCAATGGTCTACAATGACTTAAACTATCTTGGAATGATGGAAGGCTATATATTTGAGGGATTTGAACTTTGTTGAAAAAAGAGTTGAGAGTTCTTCAAAGAATCAATGCTTTATTGAATATCCAACCTACCAACAAGGATGAGAGCACTAGGAGCATTCAAGACAGCCTTCAAGTCTTTACCAACTTTCATCTAAAGCTTGAAGCACTTGGTAAAGAAGCAATAGAAGCCATTAAAGTGCATTCAAGTGCATTCATGGACTTCTCTAGAGCTGCATCGGCAACCACTCGACAAAAATTAGTTTGTCATTTTCTTGCTTTTCTTCTCAATTCATTCTTTAATTATTGGGTTATTGGTGACCCCAATTGAAAAACAAAATAGGTTCTTGGTGAGCCTTTGTAAAAAAACAAGTGTTGGGTTCTTGGTGATCCTGGTAAAACCAAGTTAGGTTTCTTTGGTGATCCCGGTAAAACCAAAGTGTAGAGGTTTGTGATATGACTACATCGCTGACATGGAACATGTGTCAGATCCAGCTAGATGCCTCTGCTGTCGCGTCGGTTTTTTCTTTCAAAATTCCTGCTCCTTCGCTATGTGGCACCCCAAGACGGGTCCACTTCGGCCGAAGTCGAGCCTCTCTCTACGACTTCGCCAGGTGTCCACCCAGGAGGGGACTACCACGGTCGCTGGCAGCCCCCTACTCCCTTGCCAGGTGGCACCCAAGACAGGTCCACCTCTACTAAGGTCGAGTCGGGCTCTCCTGCTCCTTCGCCAGGTGGCACCCCAAGACGGGTCCACCTCGGTCGGTCGAAGTCGAGCCTCTCTCTGCCACTTCGCCGGGTGTCCACCCAGGAGGGGTCCACCTCGGTCGGAGCTGGCAACCACCCTGCTCCCTCGCCAAGTGGCACCGCAAGACGAATCCACCTCCATCGAGGTTGAGCCGGGCTCTCCTGCTCCTTTGCCAGGTGGAACCCCAAGACGGGGACACCTCGACTGAAGTCGAGCCTCTCTCTACCACTTCGCCAGGTGTCCAACCCGGAGGGGTCCACCTCGGCCGCGGGCAGCCCCCTGCTCCTGATGCTAAACAAAGAACAAAGAAGCGTATGCGGAAGTAAAATTAAGATTAATTCATTTTTTTTTCTTTTATATATTTTTTTTTCAGAAATTGGCTTTGACCCAAAGTAAAGCTAACTAATTTGAAGGAAACTAAGTAAGGATTGAAAGCACAGTTTAGAAGGAACCAAATTATCAGAGTAGTTCAGAAGTAACCGATCGCTGGGGGTTGAGAAACTCCCAGACCTAGGGTTTCGCTCTGAACTTTCAACAGAACAGAAATAGAGAGGAGGGACGGTTTACTCACCAGACAGTGATCTTCTCAGGATTCTGGTGGAAGAACTCTCTCGAGCAGATTATGGGATCCTCGGAGTCGGTTATCTTCGCAATGGATCCTCCAATACTGGTCTCGTGGTTTGGTCGGCTTCTCCTGGACTCAAGATCTGGAAAAGAAGAGGAACAAACGATGGAATTCAGAAACTCAAGAAAAGATCTTACCAGGTTGAAGAACTTGAAAGCTGAAGTTGCTGAAATCGAATTCTCCTGGAGGCCGATCTGACTTCCTCTTAGAATTGCTGTGGATCTGCAGTATCTGGACTGGAGTCGGATGCTGGTGGTCGGCCAGGACTTGGAGAAGGTGGCCGTGAGAAGAGGAAAAGACTAGGGCTTGGTGGAAAGAGAAGGGTGATGGCGACTAGGTTTGGGAATTGAGTGGCTAACCTAGGGTTTAGGGTTTTGGAGATCTCTCACCTCCTCAAGGTTCCAGGGGAACCCGGATTTACTCCCTCACGGAGCTCAATACCTGGAAACAAGTGCGGACAAGAGAAAACACAAGTTTGCTCAAGAAAAATTTTCTTTCATTCATCTATGATTTTTTTTCAACTTACAAGAGGGTTTAATTTATAATGCTTTACAAGGGAGAAGGGTTTCATATTTTCCATATGGGACTAAAGGAGGGGATCTCCAAATTAGGGCAAATCCCTTACATATGGTTGGCCAAAATACCAAAAATTAGGATTTGGGTTATAAATGGCAGGTAGATGGCGCCACCTTGCTGGATTTTTTCAAGAAAAATTTTCTTCCTTCCCTGGATGAACTCTTTTGGACTCCTCCTTTTCTTCCTCCCTAAGTCAAGGCTCTTCCCATCTTTGTTTTAGGTTTTTTTGGCAGGTAATGGGCGCCCCTTGATATGCTCTTCCAAGAGAAATTTCTTCCCTTCTTGGCTTGGATTTTCTTGGGAAAGTCTTGGCCGCCCCTTGATTGGTGGTCTCTTGGTGGACTTCTCCTTATCTGGCGCATGAGAGAAGGAGGTTGCCATCTGTGAAGTGGGGACCAAAAGCTGCTGGATGTGGATATGGCGCCCCCTGGACTGGGAGTGTGGCTGGGAGTGTGGTGTCCACTTGCCTGGTCTTGGAAGAAAGTGTAACATCCCATTTTGAAACCCTAGTCCACTACTGAGTCAACATGACTCAACAAAATAAAATGCAAGTAATGTAGACTCAAGCTAAATTGAGTTGATCTAGTCAACTCTTATTACAAACCAAAAACCTTAATTCTTCGGGCAAGGTTAATCAGAGATCCAGATGGAGCTCTGAAGTCTTCTTCTGAGTCTGGTGCCCGCACCAATTCTCCCAGGGGGGAGGAACTCGACCCTGTCGAGTATGGATCAAGTTGGCTCTGGTATCTCTCCAAGAGGTCTGGGTCCAGCTCTTGTAACTCTTCTCGGGAGATCCAAGAGTCATCAGAATCTGGCCTTCCTAGCCAGCGGACCAGGTATCTTTGGTATCCTCGATTACGAGTAGAGATAACCTGATCATCCTGGATCTTTTCAATCTGCTCTTTCCTCACAGGCCAATTTGTTGGTGGACACACAGGGTCAGGTTCACTCTCAAGAGCAGGATTAGGTTCAAAAGCCTCACTGGGAATCACAGCTGGCTCCCTATACTCTACTAGGTCTGTAATGTTGAAAGTGGAGCTAATGCCTAGTTCTGGAGGCAACTCGAGCACATAGGCATTGGATCCTACTCTCTTTACCACTCTAAATGGTCCAGCTCCCTAGCATGTAACTTTCTAACGGTTCCAGGAGAAACTGTTCAGGCCTTAACCTAATCATTACATAGTCTCCTCGTCAAAAGTTTTGACTCGCCTTTGAGAATCAGCCAATTTCTTATAAGTTTCGTTACTAAATTTATTTTGGCTTGAATTTCTTTATGCAAGTCTTTATATGCTGTGCAAAAACTTCGGCAGACTCAGAGACCCGTGTGTGGACTGGTAAAGGAGCTAGGTCAAGAGGTGTGTGGGGTTTGTAACCATGCACAATTTCAAATGGACTCTTACCCGTAGACCTATTGACCGAGTCATTATATGCAAATTCAGCTCTAGGTAAGTACAAATCCCAGTTCCTAATGTTTTCACCAACAAGACACCTTAGCAGATTGCCTAAACTACGGTTCACTACTTCGTTTGGCCATCAGTCTGGGGATGATAGGCAGTTGAAAACTTAAGTTTCGTCCCTAACTTATGCCAAAGGGTTTTCCAGAAATAGCTGGTGAACCGAACATCCCTATCGGAAACAATGGTCTTGGGTAGGCCATGGAGTCGAACTATCTCATTAAAGAACAGGGTGGCTACCTTAGACGCATCAAAAAGTGGGAACAAGGCAAGAAATGGGCCATCTTGGAAAATCGGTCTACTACAACATAGATAGAGTCATGCCTCCTCTGGGTCTTAGGCAAACCTAACACAAAATCCATGCTCACATCTTGCCAAGGACGATCTGGTACAGGGAGAGGGGTATAAAGGCCGGTGTTTTGTTTTCGCTGTTTGGCAATAGCGCTGGTCCGACACCTAGCCACAATGTGTGCTACATCTCTTTTAAGCTAGGCCAGAAAAAGTGGTCTTTAATAGCCAGGGTGGTCTTATCTTTTCCGAAATGGCCAGCTAAACCTCCCGCATGAGTTTCCCAAATCAAGAATTCCCTAAGAGAGGTTCTAGGGATGCAAAGCCTATTCTTAAAGAACAGAAAGCCATCTATAAGGGAATAATCCTTATGTTCACTAGATGGTCCTTGAGTTAGATCTGGTATACAGTCTTGAAATCCGGACACGACCCATATTCTTCTTTGATTTGCTCAAACCCTATGACTTCAGCCCTAACAGAATTCAACAATAAAGATCGACGACTAAGGGCATCAGCTATCTTATTTTCAGACCCAGCCTTATGCTTCAAAACAAAAGTATAGGACTGGATTATTCTACCCACTTAGCATGCCTAGGATTAAGCTTTTTCTGAGAATTCAAGAATCTAAGAGCCTCGTGGTCCGAAAACAGCACAAATTCTTGCGGTAGTAAATAATGTCTCCAGTAACGCAAAGCTTGCACTACCGCATAAAATTCCTTATCATAGGTAGAATACCTAAGCTTAGCATCATTAAGTTTTTCACTAAAGAATGCTACGGGATGGTTCTCTTGGCTTAGGACTCCACCTATACCTACTCCTGAAGCATCACAGGCAACCTCAAATACCTTTGAAAAGTCTGGTAGTCTCAAAATGGGTGCCTGGGTCATCCTATCCTTAAGATCTAGGAAGGCTTTATGGGCTGCTTTGGTCCATTGAAATTCTCCCTTCCTGATGCAGTCTGTGATAGGAGCAACTATGGTACTAAACCCTTGATGAATCGCCTATAGAAGGTAGCCAAGCCATGGAAACTTCTGACTTCATGCACACTGGTCAGCTCTGGCCATTCTACTATGGACCTAATCTTTTTAGGGTCGGCAGCCATGCCGTCAGGGGTTACAACAAATCCAGGAAGATAATTCTACTGGTCATAAATTCACACTTTTTGAGATTACCGTAGAGACTATCATTCCTCAAAACTTGACAGACTTGTCTAAGGTGGCCTAGGTGATCTGCAGGGGTCTTACTATAAATCAGGATATCATCAAAATAGACCACTACAAACTTTCCTATGAAAGCTCTAAGTACTTGGGTCATAATCCTCATGAAAGTACTAGGGGCATTGGACAACCCAAAAGGCATAACAACCCATTCAAAGAGGACATCCTTAGTTTTGAAGGCGGTTTTCCACTCATCCCCTGGTCTAATCCTAACCTAATGATAGCCGCTCTTGAGATCAATTTTAGAAAAAACCATGGCACCGGCCATCATATCAAGCATGTCATCTAGTCTAGGGATGGGGAACCTATACTTGATTGTGATCTTATTGATGGCACGACTGTCAACACACATCCTCCACGTGCCATCCTTCTTCGGGGTTAGAAGTGCAGGGACTGCACAAGGGCTAAGACTCTCTCTAATGAACCCCTTCCTCAACAATTCGCCAACCTGCTTTTGCAGTTCTTATGCTCCGATGGATTCATCCTATAATGGGGCAAGTTGGGTAAAGTAGCTCCTGGGACTAAATCTATGGAATGCTGAATATCCTAAGAGGTGGAAGGTGGTCTGGCAGATCCTCGGGAAAAACATCCTCAAATTCTTCTAATAAAGGCTTAACTTCCTGAGGAGGCTCTGAGGGTGTAGGAGTCTAAGTTCCTTAGCAGTCAACATCCAAATGGGTGAACCACTATGAATTTCTTGCTCTAGATCCTTGGCACTAATTAGGTTCACTCCAGTCTTCATTTCTTAACCTTACTGGTTCCTTTAGCTACCTTGTCCTTAGGAGGGACTGAATGGATTGTGATTTTCTTCCCATTGAAACTAAAGACACAGGTGTTGGATTTTCCTAAGAGGGTGGCATCATGATCATACAACCAGGGTCTTCCAAGAATTATACTGCTCACCCCCATGGGCAAGACATCACACCAAATCTTTCTTGATAGGATTGCATTTGGATTGGACTTGACATCTAGACTGGATGGGTATAGAAGTAGAGTCTACTCAAGAAACCTTATAGGGGTTGGGGTGGGGAACTGTGGTTAAGCCTAACATTTTGACAGTGCTAGTGGAAATGGCATTCACACAGCTCCCACTATCTATGATGATTTTACAAACCTTATCCCCTAGTTAAGGAAAGTTTGTAGGATGTTGGTCCTACGCCAATCTTCCTGAACTTTAGTTTGGGACAGGATGCATCTTACAACCCCTAAGTGGTCAGATTCAGTGGATTCTTCCTCTCCCTCATACTCATCAACCAAATTCATTCGGCCTCATAAACTTCTTCTTCAAATCCTCATTAGGCTCGGAATTCTCTTCTCCTCCCTCTTCTATATATAGGGATCTACGAGGGCACTGGCTAGAAACATGACCTACCTTATGACACTTGAAAACAAGCTATGGCTGTGCACTGAGTGGAGATATGACCGGGCTTCTGACACTTAAAACAGACAATACAGGGGTTCTCTGGGTGTTAGGTGCCTTACCTTTGTCCATGGGCCTAGGGGTGGGAATACCTTGATTAGGCTTGCTAGGGGTAACCTGGCTAGGTCCATTTCTTGGGATTGGGGCACTAATCCTAGAAGGCATGGGTCCTCTCTGAAATTTTTCAGTGTTCAGTGCAATCTGATAGGCTTGGTCTAGGTTAGTAACCTCTCTCAGAAACAACTCTCTCTTAATATCTTCCTAAGCCCAGCCCTAATCTAGACAAAGTGACTTCATGGGCTTCACTCACATCACATCTCATCAGGTATTCATCAAAGGTGGTTATGTAGTCTGAAACAGATCGGTTCCCTTGTTTCAAAGTCTGCCATTGGTCTAACAGATTCTGTTGGTATGAAATGGGTAGGTACTTGTCTCTAAGTTTTTCTTTCATACCCTGCCAAGTGATTATGGGCTCTACATTTCGTCTTCTAGTGGTCAGCTCAATGTTCCCCCAGTATAACCTAGCTTGACGTATTAATTTAATCTTGGCAAACTTGAATTTCTCTCCTCAGACATGGCATACCACTCAAAGTACTGGTCCATCTCACCCTCCAATCAGAATACACCTTAGGATTTAGGCTACCATCAAAAGTGGGTGCATCTAACTTGATGTTCCAAATGAACCTATCATCTCTATCCTCAGGCTCTGGGTCAGGCTCCTATGATTAGGTTCAGGATCTTGGTATAAAGGTCTTCTAGGCTCTTGGTGTGGGCGAGGTTGAGGCACATTGAAATCTGGGTCAGGAGTCCAATCCCGATGCTAGGTTCCTCAAGTACTTGGACTCGATCCCTAAGATGGGCAAAATTCTCATTCATATCCTGACTTAATTTGTTCATGCTCTCTGTAAGAGCTCTAACCATGGCCTCTAAATCAGGTTGGGCTTGACCAGGTTGGTAGGGTACTCCATTCCGGGTAGACATGATGCAATCAAGCATACAAAATGAGACTCAACTGAACGACTACGGGCTAACTAGACCTAGAGCCTAAACTAGGTGCCCAATCAGAGTGGCAAGCTAGCCTGTAGTAACTCAGGACTCAGCCAGGCAGGGTGTAAGGGGGTGTTAGGTCCCTGAATGCCAATCCTAGACACCAATCAGAGATTGGCCAGGTAGGCGGACCAGCACACAAGCCCTTCGGGATGGAATCCCTGAACCACCGTTCTAGACACTGAGTACAAAGCACACACAGAGTAACCAGACAAACTGACTCAACACTAGCCTTGACCCGACTCGTTGATGTCCCTAGCCCACTAGGGCAAATTAGGTCTAATCAATTTTAGATTAAAGGCTTAGGTTCGAATGAAGGGGTGGTGGTTTTGGGCTAAGGAGAGGTTATCAACTCCTCCCCTTATCTTAGATACTCAAATGCCCTTAAGTTGAATTAAGTGATGAACACTCAAAAATAAAAGGATTGCAAAATACAAAAAATAGAGTTGCAGTAATTTAATTCTTAGAATTGCACGGAAACCAATAAATTATGAGAAAATTATGTAAATTAGTTTTAATATAATGGTTTTAGAAAAATAAAAATCACTAAATTTGGAATTACCTGTAGTGAGAAATAATTCCTGCAACAGGGCAATTACGGGCTGAAAACAGAGCACTTCCCCGTTTACAATTTCTGCTACGAAGTTGTAACCAACGGATCCCCTACACGCCCTAGGAACACCCGTGGAATGGGAGGAGGAGGTTTGCACCCCGCTTCGCCTAGGACCGGATGTCCTGGGGAGACTTCGAGCAGACAAAGTAAAAAGAGAGGGACTCAAACAAACAATCAGACAGAAACCCTAGACAGGGCTCTGATACCAAAATTGATGCAGTACGAAAGCTCTGATACCAAAAATGATGCAGAACAAAGAACAAAGAAGCGTATGCGGAAGTAAAATTAAGATTAATTCATTTTTTTTTTCTTTTATAATTTTTTTTTTTCAGAAATTGGCTTTGACCCAAAGTAAAGCTAACTAATTTGAAGGAAAACTAAGTAAGGATTGAAGCACAGTTTAGAAGGAACCAATTATCAGAGTAGTTCAGAAGTAACGGATCGCTGGGGGTTGAGAAACTCCCAGACCTAGGGTTTCGCTCTGAACTTTCAACAGAACAGAAATAGAGAGGAGGGACGGTTTACTCACCAAACAGTGATCTTCTCAGGATTCTGGTGGAAGAACTCTCTCGAGCAGATTGTGGGATCCTCGGAGTCGGTTATTCACAATGGATCCTCCAATACTGGTCTCGTGGTTTGGTCGGCTTCTCCTGGACTCAAGATCTGGTAAACAAGAGGAACAAACGATGGAATTCAGAAACTCAAGAAAAGATCTTACCAGGTTGAAGAACTTGAAAGCTGAAGTTGCTGAAATCAAATTCTCCTAGAGGCCGATCTGACTTCCTCTTAGAATTGCTGTGGATCTGCAGTATTTGGACTGGAGTCGGATGCTGGTGGTCGGCAGGACTTGGAGAGGGTGGCCGTGAGAATAGGAAAAGACTAGGGCTTGGTGGAAAGAGAAGGATGATGGCGGCTAGGGTTTGGGAATTGAGTGGCTAACCTAGGTTTAGGGTTTTGGAGATCTCTCACCCCTCAAGGTTCCAGGGGAACCGGATTACTCCCTCATGGAGCTCAACACCTGGAAACAAGTGCAGACAAGAGAAAACACAAGTTTGCTCAAGAAAAATTTTCTTTCATTCATCTATGATTTTTTTTCAACTTACAAGATGGTTTAATTTATAATGCTTTACAAGGGAGAAGGGTTTCATATTTTCCCATGTGGGACTAAAGGAGGGGATCTCCAAATTAGGGCAAATCCCTTACATATGGTTGGCCAAAATACCAAAAATTAGGATTTGGGTTATAAATGGCGGTAGATGGCGCCACCTTGCTTGGATTTTTCAAGAAAATTTTCTTCCTTCCTGGATGAACTCTTTTGGACTCCTCCTTTTCTTCCTCCCTAAGTCAAGGCTCTTCCCATCTTTGTTTTAGGTTTTTTGGCAGGTAATGGGTGCCCCTTGATATGCTCTTCCAAGAGAAATTTCTTCCCTTCTTGGCTTGGATTTTCTTGGGAAAGTCTTGGCTGCCCCCTGATTGGTGGTCTCTTGGTGGACTTCTCCTATCTGGCGCATGAGAGAAGGAGGTTGCCATCTGTGAAGTGGGGACCAAAAGCTGCTGGATGTGGATATGGCACCCCCTGGACTGGGAGTGTGGCTGGGAGTGTGGTGTCCACTTGCCTGGTCTTGGAAGAAAGTGTAACATCCCATTTTGAAACCCTAGTCCACTACTGAGTCAACATGACTCAACAAAATAAAATGCAGGTAATGTAGACTCAAGCTAAATTGAGTTGATCTAGTCAACTTATTACAAACCAAAAACCCTAATTCTTCGGGCAAGGTTAATCAGAGATCCAGATGGAGCTCTGAAGTCTTCTTCTGAGTCTGGTGCCCGCACCACTCCCTCTCAGGTGGCACCCAAGACGAGTCCACCTCTACGAGGCGAGCCGGGCTCTCTGCTCCTTCACCAGGTGGCACCCCAAGATGGGTCCACGTCGGCCAAAGTCAAGCCTCTCTCTGTCACTTAGCCAGGTGTCCGCCCAGGAGGGTTCCACCTCGGCCACTGGCAGCTCTCCTGCTACTTCGCCAGGTGGCACCAAAGATGGGTCCATCTCGATCGAAATTGAGCCTTTCTCTGCCACTTCGCCAGGTGTCCACCCAGGAGGGGTCACATCAACCGAAGCTAGTAGCCCCTGCTCCTCGCCAGGTGGCACCCAAGACGTGTCCACCTCTGCCGAGGTAAGCCGGGCTCTCCTTCTCCTTGCCAGGTGGCACCCCAAGATGGGTCCACCTCTGCCAAGGTCGATCCTCTCTCTGATACTTTGCCAGGAATCCACCCAGGAGGGGTCCACCATGGTCACTGGCAAATCTCCTGCTCCTTCGCCAGGTGCACCTAAGACGGGCACCTCGGTCGAAGTCGATCCTCTATCTACACTTCGCCGGGTGTCCACCTAGAAGGGGTCCACCTCGATCGCTGGCAGCCCCCTGCTCCTCTCCTGGTGGCACCCCAAGACGGGTCCACCTGTCGAGGTCGAGCCAGCTCTCCTGCTCCTTCGCCAGGTGGCACCCCAAGACAGGTCCACCTTGGCCGAAGTCGAGCCTCTCTCTCCCACTTCGTCAGGTGTCCACCAGGAGGGGTCAACCTCGGCCGCTGGCAGCCCCCTGCTCCCTCGCCAAGTGGCACCCCAAGACGGGTCTACCTCGACTGAGGTCGAGCCGGGCTATCCTGCTCCTTCACCAGATGGAAGCCCAAGAAGGGTCCATCTCGGTCGAAGTCGAGCCTCTCTCTGCTACTTCGCCAGGTGTCAACCCAAGAAGGGTCCACCTCGACCGAAGCTGGTAGCCCCTGCTCCTTCGCCAGGTGGCACCCCCAAGATGGGTCCACCTCGGCCGAAGCTTAGCCTCTCTCTGCCACCCTGCCAGGTGTCCACCAAGGAGCGGTTCAACTCTGCCGAGGTCAAGCCGGTCTCTCCTGCTCTTTCGGCAGGTGCACCCCAAGACGGGTCCACCTCGATCGAAGTCGAGCATCTCTATGCCACTTCGCCAGGTGTCCACCAGGAGGGATCCACTCGACCGCTGGCAGTCCCCTGCTCCCTCGCTAGGTGGCACCACAAGATGGGTCCACCTCGGTTGAGGTCGAGCCGGGCTCTCCTGCTCCTTCGCCAGATGGCACCCGAAGATGGGTCAATCTCAATCGAAGTCGAGCCTCTCTCTGCCACTTCGCCAAGTGTCCACCCAGGAGGGGTCCCCCTCGGTCGAAGCTGGCAGCCCCCTGCTCCTTCTCCAGGTGGCACCCCAATACAGGTCTACCTCGACCGAAGTCGAGCCTCTCTCTGCCACCCCACCAGGTGTCCACCTAAGAGGGGTCCACCTCGGCCGAAGCTGGCAACCCCCTGCTCCCTCGCTAGGTGGCACCCCAAGATGGGTCCATCTCTGTCAAGGTCGTGCTGGGCCCTCCTGCTCCTTCGCCAGGTGGCGCCTCCTGATGGGTCCACCTCGGTTGAAGTCGGCCCTACTTTGCAAAAGCCTTGAGAAGGCAGGGACACGGGCCACGAGGTCGCCACTAAAATCGGTGTGCACCGCATCCTGTATAGGGTGATAGTATGGCCCGCAGCGATGCATGAAACCTCATTTATATCAAATAAGCAGGGCCCCGCGCTCGATCGGGAATAAAACCCTAGCAGACAGGAGCTTGGAATGCTAGAAGTCCACCGTTAACGCCCAGAAAGGAGAGCTCCCGCACTTGGCTCGAGGTCTTGCCAGTTTTCCCATTTCGTGACACATGGCGGATGAGGCATGCCGGCTACTTAACTCCCGGACATGGAGGAGAAAGGAGAGAAAAAGATCCAGAGATCTCCGAGAGCCTCCAGGAAGGAACATGGGCCAAAGGCGGTCGGTGTATAAAAGGGATGCTGAAAGCGGACGGAAAGGTAATCGGAGAGGGGAAAGGAAAAAAGAGATATCGAGAGAGTGATCATGAGACCCCAAGAAGTCCTCAGGCGTGAGCTTGGTGAACCCAGCACAGGAAGCCGGGCTTCAAGCCCTCTCTTCCCCATACTCTCTTCATCTACATCTCCTCTAAGCACGGGAATCCTTCAGACACTGCCTTAGGGGATCTGTTCTATCTTGCCGCTCTCTAACTTGACCGTCGGAGTGCCCCCGCCGAAATCTCCGGCCCAGGTCTCTGACTTTGTTTTGCAAGACCGGAAGCTTGGAGATCTCAAGGTAAGAGAGTCCAAGAACCGGTGCCAGCTCATGAGCTATGGGCCACCGTGGTAAGATCGGCAACAAATTGGTGCACCAGGTAGGGGGCAGAACAGCAACCCCTGCACAGACTAGCTTTCCATGAGCAAGAGCATAAGTCTACCATGATTGTGACGCGTGCGCGCGAAGCATCCACCAGCTGAGCAGTAGAAGTTCCTTATCCCCAGGGGCCATGCAGCCCGGAGAGAAAACTTCCTGCTCCACCTCCTCCTCCTCAGCCATCCTCGGTGGACGGTCATTTAACAGCTATCGTCCAGCAGCTACAAACACTGACAATGGTCGTGCAGCAGCTGCAACACCAGCAGCGCTCCCTGGCCACTCAGCCCCAGCCAGGGACCCCCGTGACTCGAGCCACGGGCCCCCGCGAAAGCCTGCGCTCCATCTAAGGCAAGCCTTCCCATCTGTGGGCATTTACCAATCCTCGCGGGAGCCATCAAACTCCCGCGAAGAGAAACCACTCTGGTTCGGCGATCACGAGAGTCGATCCCCGGCTAATGATGCTGAAGTAGTACGGCGTAGCAGGCACCATCGGGGCAAGGCCCGTTACCGAGATCGATCGGCACCTCCTTCTCCAGCGGTCTCGGTGGAAGGTTTGATCGATGAGGCCATCAAGTGCCAAGCCGAGAGGTGTCTGGAAGAACACGAGCGCAAGTTGGCGGAGTTCTCCCGCCATTTCGCCAACATGCAAAGCTCCCCAGTTGAGCCAGGGGGCTATAATGCCCAGCCACCATTCTCCCAGGAAATCCAAGAGGAACCGATCGCAAATAGATTCCTTATGCCCCAGGTGGATCCCTACGATGGGACCACCAATCCTTGGACAACTTGGAGAGTTATAAGGCTCTCATGAGGGTCCAAGGAGCGACAGACGCTCTTTTGTGCATCGCCTTCCCAGCCACCCTCCGGAAGGCTGCTTGAGTTTGGGTCACCCACCTCGAGCCATAATCCATTAGCTACTTCCAATAGTTGGAAGGAAAGTTTGTGGCACACTTCGATGCCTGCCGAAAGATGCCATGGAGGTGGGGACTAGTTCTCTCTATCCGCAAACAAGATCAGAAGCTACTGCGGGACTACGTCACCTACTTCAAGATTGCCGCCTTGGAGATTTATGCCTGGACGAGCCCGTCGCCATGCTGGCGTTGAAGCGCGAGCTCAAGACCTCCCGCATGACGTATTCCCTGGACAAGAAGCCTCCCAAGACGTACTCTGAGCTCCTCCTCTGCATCCACAAGTACATCTGGGCTGAGGAGGCCGACCGTACAAGGCGAGAGCAAGACAGGAAGCCTTCGAAGAAGCCTGCCCCAAGAGGTGTCCCTGGGACATGGAGGCCTGGACCACCTGTGGACTTAGTATCCAGGTCCGAAGCAAAAGAATGGTGCTGCCCCAGTGTGGATCATCACCCCTCTCCTCGCTCCTAGAATGAAGATCCGTATGGAAATTGAGGGTGAGAATTACCTCCACCGACCTCGTCCTCAGAACCCGAGGAACATCCATGATAAGATGAAGTATTGCCAGTTCAATCGTGAGCACGGCCACAACACACGGAGGATTGCAATCTAAAATGGGATATCGATAAACTAATCAAGAGGAGCTACCTCCGAAAGGTTATGAGGAGCGAGACCCCGATGGATGGCCAAAAGCTCACGGCCCTTCCCCCCATCCCTGCAATTGACAACCGTCCAACGAGAAGGACGGTGGGCATGATCTCGTAGGGGATAAAGCATGCCTCGAAGAGAGCCCGGGAGGCGGGAGACCTGGAGAATGTACTTCCCTTTGAAAAGGGGAATGAAAATAAAAATGTAAACAATGATGCAATGGTGGTCAAGATGACCATCGCAAAGCATCCTGTACATCGCAGATGGTGGATAGTGGGAGCTCTACTGACATACTTTTTTACGATGCTTTCTCCCGGATGAATTTGTCTCATGATCAGCTGAAGCCGGTTGCATACCCTCTTTGTGGCGCTCATCGAAGATTCCGTGTGTGGGTTGAAGGAGAGATCAACTCTCCTGTTACCATCGGATCCCCCCTCGGCAGAGAATGGTCATGAAGATGTTTACCGTCGTCAGACTCCCATCTCCTTACAATGCTATCCTATACCGTCCAGGGCTCAACTAGCTGGACGATGTATTTTCACCAAGAGGTTGTTGGTTGCAGTTCCCTACCGCGCTCTGAGAAGGGGGTGATGAGGGGGAGGCCCAACCTGTCCCACTTGCCTACAGACGGTCCTAGGGGCACGGAGATGCCGAGGTTGGCTAGATATCGACGACTTCGATCTGAGAGAGCGTAAGACCCAGGGGGATCCCGTGGAGCGCTTGTGATTGATGTACCGCCTCGGCTCAGACCCCCATAAAATGGTGCAGATAGTAGCTCACTCCCGAATGAAGAGCGGGCTCGCTTGCTAGACTTCACTCTGGCGCGAAACGCTAAGTGTTTGCCTGGGTCACTGCAGACATGCCCAGGTATCACCTCGAAGGTCATCACCCACCAGTTGAAGATTGATCCAAGGTGCCGCCTAGTCCGCCAAAAGAAGAGGAGTTTTGCTACGAAAAGATAGAAGGCATCAACGAGGAAGTGGAAAAGCTTCTCGCCGTCGGTTTTGTACGAGAAGTATAATATCCTAGCTGGCTGACGAATGTGGTCATGGTGAAGAAGAGCAACGGCAAGTGGAGGATCTGTGTGGACTACACCGACCTCAACCGAGCTTGCCCAAAGGACAGTTTCCCTCTTCCAAAGATCGACCAGCTCGTGGACACTACTTCAGGGCATCGCCTCCTCTCTTTCATGGATGCCTTCTTCGGGTACAACTAGATCGGAATGCATCCGGAGGACGAGGAGGCACACTACCTTCGTCACACGATCATGGGACCGACTGCTATAAGATGATGCCGTCTCGGCCTCAAGACGCAGGTGGCATGTACCAACGTCTGGTCAACAAGGTCTTCAAAGACCAAATTGGCTGCAAAATGTAGGTATACGTGGATGACATGCTGATGATGAGCAAGCCGACTTCGGACCATGTCGGCGACATGGCAAAGACTTCGGCAACCTCCGTCTTCACCAAATGAAGTGAACCCTGCGAAGTGCACTTTCAGCGTATTCGCGAGGAAGTTCCTAGGCTTCTTGGTGACACCCAAAGAGGAATAGAGGCCACCCGGAGAAGGTCCAGGCAATCCGGACATGGAGCAACCCACCTCCAAGAAGCAAGTGGACGACTCACGGCCGGATAGCCGCCCTGAGTCGATTATCTCAAGGTCCGCTGACACTGCCAGCCCTCTTCAAGGTGCCGAGGAAGATGAATGACTTCGCTGGACGACAGGGAATGCCAAGAGGCATTCAAAGAGCTGAAGAGGGCATTGGCATCGCCGCCATTGCTTTCCTGGCCGGAGGAAGGAGGAGAGGAGCTCCTCTTTGTACCTGGCGGTTACACCAGAAAGCCATCAGTTCGGTCCTGATTCGGACAGATGACAAAGGGATGCAGAGGCTGGTGTACTACACAAGCAAACTACTCCATGATGCGGAGCTCAGGTATTCTCGATCTAAGAAACTGATTTTTGCGCTAATCGTGTCCACCCAGCATCTCAGGCCTTATTTTCAAGCGCAACCCATTGCGGTCCTGACGGATCAGCCACTGAAAGTGGTGCTCAGCTGACCGGACATGTCAGGGTGCCTGGCAAAATGGGTGCTCAAGCTCAGCGAGTTCGATATCACCTACAGGCCGAGGTCGGCCATGAAGGCACAGGTACTTGCTAATTTCTTGGTTGAGTGTGCAGGCCTGGGCAAGGGGCCAGAAGAGAGCCCCAGAGACCGATAGCCAGAGCCAGGACCAGAGGAGGACATCTGGATCCTTCAAGTAGATTGAGCCTCGAACTCCGGTGGGAGCAAAGCTGGACTCATCCTTGCCAATGGCGAAGGGGTCATCTCTAAGTGTGCGCTCCGCTTCCAATTCGTCGCCACCAATAACCAGGTGGAGTATGAAGCGCTCCTCGCGGGGCTAAGAGTATAACGCGAGCTGGGCATGGCCTTCCTCAGGGTCTTCACTGACTCGCAGCTAGTGGCCGGGAAGGTCTCGGGGGAGTACGAGGCACGGGACCCCAAAGGGAGGTAGGACCTGAGCTCATATGGATGAGCGCGGCAGGTTTAGGTGCTTCAGCATCTCCCCTATCCCTCGCGGAGAAAACACTCATGCAGACGCCCTCTCCCACCTTGCAACCCTGCCGGACTCATCACTGGGCCGCGCTTACATCGTGCATCTCAAAGCCCCGAGCTACAAGACACCCATGGAGGTCCAGCAGGTCAACCCAGAGCCTAGCTGGATGGATAAGTACATCGAGTACATCACTAATGGCACCTTGCCAGAGGACTGCATGGTGACTGGCCTCATTAAGAGGAAGGCCGCACGATTCGTATTGATGGATGGGCTACTGTATCATAGATCCTACTCATACCCGCTCCTCAAGTGTCTGAGACCGCGGAAGCTGCACTCATGCTCCAGGAGATCCACGAGGGTATTTGTGGGAACCAGTGTGGGGCAGGACGCTGGCATATAAGGCCCTCCGTCAGGGTTATTTCTGGGAGACAATGAGAGAAGATGTAGCTAACTTTGAAAGAGGTGCGACTGATGTCAGCGACACATTGTTTGCAAATCAGCTCGCTGCTCCACTTTCCCAGCTCTTCGTCCCATGGCCGTTCGCTCAAATGGGGCACGGATCTCCTCGGACCTTTTCCTCCGACATCCGGACAACAAAAATTCCTGATCATGGCTATCGACTACTTCACGAAGTGGGTCGAGGCCAAGCCCTTAGCCCGGATCACGGAGGCAAATGTCACCAAGTTCCTTGGGAAGTTGATCATCTGCCACTTCGGCTTAACCCATACCATCATCACCGACAACGAATGCCAGTTTGATTGTCGAGAGTTCGAGGAGTTTTGCGATGACCTCGGAATACATCACTATTTCACCTCGATGGTGCATCCTCAAACAAATGGAGAAGCTGAGGTAACGAACAGGACCATCTTGCAAGGCCTCTAAACAAGACTAGACCAGGCCAACGGGAGGTGGGCAGAAGAGCTTCTGAGTGTACTATGGGCGTACCACACTATCCCAAGGATGGCTACGGACGAGACACCATTCAATCTCATCTTCGGGGTGGAAGCAGTTATCCCAATTGAGCTCAGCCAACCGACCCTGCGCATGGAGCAGTATGACGAGGCAAAGAACCCAGCCTGGCTGCTACTGAACCTCGACCTCCTTGAAGAAACAAGGGACAGGGCCCAAGTCGGGATGGCGGCTTACCAGTAATGAGTGGCTAGATATTACAACTCCAAGGTGTGACCGAAGTCCTTCTGCCAGGGAGACTTAGTGCTCCGCCGCGCTGAAGCTTCCCAGCCATAGGAGTGCGGAAAAGCTCTCCGCAAATTAGGAAGGCCCTTATAGGGTGGCGGAGGGTAGTTCCCTAGGGGGCGTACTACCTGGAGGAGTAGGCAGATCCCGATTCTCTTGGACCTGGAATGCCTCAAACCTGAGGATGTACTGCAAATATTGTAAGGCCCCTCAACTTCAATGATAAAATCATTTTTACAAAATGCCTACTCTCGTCTCGTAGGACAAAAGCCATCCAACTCTAGGTTCGGCGAGCATGGGCACGGCAAAAGATCCACGAAGGCACGACGTCCCCTCTCATAAAAATCCCGGAGTTCAGTCTGGAGTGTCGCACGGATATAAATCCCGACATGCAGCCCCGGAGTTCAGTCCGGAAGAGGTCTCGGAGACTTAGGTCCCCGTCCTACAAAATCCTGGAGAACAGCTCGGTAGGTCGCACAAGGCTCAGTTCCGGCCAGCAGCCCCGGGGTTCAGTCTAGAAGTTTGCAAGGAAACTGGTTCCAAAGCGAAGTCCCGGACATTGATCTGGAAGGTAGAGCAGACCCAGTTTGCCCACGTGATCCCGAAGTTCAGCACGAAATGCACCACGGGACTAGTCCGGTGGATGGCACCGGGGTTCAGTCCGGAAGATGCACAAAAAATAGAAAAGGAGAGAAAGACAAGGAACAAGTTAATGGAAAAGAAATCTTCATTTCTGATAAAAGTTCCTTACAAAAAAGGGGCCCCGACAGGCCGGGTGACCCCAAGAAAGAAAAAGAACACATGATTCATGCAGAAATGAAGTGAAAACAAAAAGAGCCGCTGGACCACTTCGCTGCGGCCGCATCCTCCTCTGGCTTGGGGGCACCATCTCCACCGGCGCCATCGTCGGAAGGCTGTTCGAGAGCCGCCACCTCAGCAACCACCGTAGTCGAAGCTCCTTTGGTGGGCTCCTCCCTCCGGCCACCCAGAATGACTCCGCTGAGGTCGAGCTCAGGTAAGAAGGAGCTTACCTTCTCTCGGCACACCTGGAAGCCCTTCAGAAAGGAGTCAACGGCTGCCTCATGCACCTCTGCCCTGAATTCTTCGGAGGCCCGGAACCTCAGCACAACCTCCTGCGCCTCCTTCTTGGATGCATCCAGCAGCCTGTTGATGTAGGAATTCTTGTCCTTCACTGCGCTGAGATCCTTGAGGACCTCCTCGACCCGGCGCTCCTGCGACCGGGATTGGGCCCTAAGGCGCGCCATCTCTACCATGTCGCCCTTGGCACGATGCTGGTTCGAGATCCTCTCTTCAGACAGAGAGGTCTTGAGCTCTCTCACGCGCCCCTCAGCATGATCCAGGTCCGCTCATAGGGCCTGGTTGTTCCCCCGCAGCTCGACCCCCTTCTCCATAAGGTCCTTCACATCAGTCGCGAGTTTGCCGAGCTTCTTCTCGTTCTCGGCATCCTTCTTGGCATAGCCCGAGAGGAAGTTCCTCGGCTGCAGAACATTGGTCCCGATCTGCATCATGGAAGACACAAGATGTCAGTAAGATCCAACTGAAACTTTAAAAGAGGAGAGCTCGGGACTTACCATGAAGAGTAGAGGGAGGATCCCTAGTAGAGCGTCAGCGTAGTCCTGGCCACCCCTCAGATGGCGGTCTGGGGAGGTTCTCGCAAATTCCATCACCCTTTCCACGAGCCCTTGGTCGTGGATGACAGAGGAGCTAGCGGTGAGACTTGGGGGTGGAATGTGGGCATCGGCAGCAGGATGGGTGGCCGTCCCTTCGCCGGGTGATGCGGCCGTTGGTGGGGCTGCGTCGCCCTTATGGCCACCATGAAAATGACCAACGTGGCAACTGGAGCAGGCATCGCCCGAGGGGGTTCCGGCATCCTCTCTCCCCCTACCATGTTGAGCTCAATGATAGTGACATCAGGCGCAAGGGACTGAGAAGGCCTAGGAGCAGGACCCGTTGCACTGGGACGGTAGCGGTAGGATATGGGCACGGACCCCTAGCTCACTCAGCATGAGCCCTTTTACTGGGACCTCTTGGGTCCCCTCAGCAGCGTCCCTCTTCCGGGCACCCTCATCAGGCTTTCGATGGAGAACTTCATACCTGTAGGAGAAAGACATTTAGGCCAATTTTAAAGAAAAGAAGTGTAGAGCAAAAAGTGAAGGTGAAAGAAGGAGATCCGGGGTCTCAACCAACTCCCAGATAGGATTTATCCCTGCCTCGAATAGATTTGCTATGAAAGCAGAACATCGAGGGCCGGGACCACGTCACCCAACATCTGAGTGTAGACTTCTTGGTCCGCCGGCTCAACCTAGGAGTTCCGGTTCGGTGACCGGTCCGGCTCACTCCAGGCCCAGTCGACGTCCTCGACCGAGGCGAGAAAGAAGTGGTTCTTCCAGTCCTTGATCGACGAAGGGAGGCGAACCTATGGCACCTAGGCCGGGGTGAAATATACCCCCAGCCATCATCGGCAGAGTAGCATTTTAGGGTGAAGAGGGCCCTGAAAAGAGAGAAATGGGCAACGAACCGTGAAAGTGATAGAAGATGATGAAAACAAAGATGACCCGGATGGCATTGGGAGCCAACTGGGCCGGGACAAGATGGTTGTGACTGAGAAAGGAAAGAAAGAAGGGATGAAGTGGGAAACGAAGACCCCCAACAAGGAAGTCTTCGTAGAAGGTGACCCTCCCAGGGCCACTCGAGGTTACTCGATCCCTAGGTCCTGGAAGGGAGAGACGGAATGAATCCAGAACCCCATAGGTATCCCGGATCCAGGAAAGATCGTCTCCGGTCATCGTCGAGGCATAACTGGAGGGACCAGAAGAAGAGACTTCCGCCACTAGAAGAGGAAGGGAAGAAATGGGACAGGCAGAAACTACAGGGGGGACCTAAGACCCCTAGGGATGCCTATGGTCAAAGTCCCAGGCTGAAGTTGCCTCCGGACCTTATCCGGAATCTCTTCCCCTTTAAGGAGGAAGACGGGAGTCTCGACCGGGAAGGACCGGCCTCATCCAAGTTTGAGGAAACATGACGAGACGCGCCATCAAGAAAAGAGGAAGCAAGAAGAACTAGCGCAAGATTGGGAGACGGAAGAAGAAGGAAAAAGGTCACAGGCATCACGGGATGCTTTGTACCAAAGGAATGGCAACCCCTAGAAGATGAAGGAGAGATCGCTGCAACTGCCGGGAGGTGTGAAAAAAATCGAGAGACCTCATTTCTGGAAAGTCCCCCTCCTTTTCAAACATAATCAGCAGTAGCGTACACCTCTTTCCGTCCCGGGCCATCAGATGACCGCCACGTGGAAGCACGCCTGACATCGATGCTTCGGTCCGATGGAAACTGCCTCATTTTTGAAATGGCATATTAATGTCCCATCAGATGCGCGCACGAGGCAGCCTCCCATAGGGTCTCGGGGTGCAACAACAGAAGTGGTGGCAGCAATCATGGCAATTATGATGCGTGATTTTTGTCCTTTCCACGTCATCTCCGTATTAACTCCCCACGTCCCAAGCTGCGATGCTTCGATGGGACTTGGGGATGGGGGGCTACTAATATGACTACATCACTGACATGGAACGTGTCTCAGATCTAGCTGGATGCCTCCAGTGATACGTGGATTTTTTCTTTTAAAATTCCTGCTTCTTCGCCAGGTGGCACCACAAGACGGGTCCAGTACGGCCGAAGTCAAGCCTCTCTCTGCCACTTCGCCAGGTGTCCACCAAGGAGGGGTCCACCTCGGTTGCTGGCAGCCCCGCACTCCCTCGCCAGGTGGCACCCAAGACGGGTCCACCTCTACTGAGGTCGAGTCGGGCTCTCCTGCACCTTCGCCAAGTAGCAACCCAAGATGGGTCCACCTCGGCCGAAGTCAAGCCTCTCTCTGCCACTTCGCCGGGGTCCACCCAGGGAGGGGTCCACCTCGACCGGAGCGGCAGCCCCCTTGCTCCCTCGCCAGGTGGCACCCCAGAGGGGTCCACCATGATCGAAGTCGAGCCTCTGTCTGCAACTTCGCCGGGTGCCCACCCAGGAGGGGTCCATCCCAGCCGCTGGTAGCCGCCCTGCTCCCTCGGCAAGAGGCACCCCAAGACGGGTCCACCTCTGCCAAGGTCGAGCCGGGCTCTCTTGCTCCTTCGCCAGGTGTCACCCAAGACGGTCCACCTCGGTCGAAGTCGAGCCTCTCTCTACACTTCGCCAGAGGTGCCACCCAGGAGGGGTCCACCTCGATCGCTGGATGCCCCATGCTCCCTCGCCAAGTTGCACCCCAAGACGGGTCCACCTCTACCGAGGTAGAGACAGGCTCTCTGCTCCTTCACCAGGTGGCACCCCAAGACTGGTCCACCTCGACCGAAGTCGAGCCTCTCTCTGCACTCGCCAGGTGTCCACCCAGGAGGGGTCCATCTTGGCCACTAGCAGCCCTTACTCCCTCGCCAAGGTGGCACCCCAAGATGGGTCCACCTCGGCCAAAGTCGAGCCTCTCTCTTGCCACTTCGCAAGTGTCTGCTAGGAGGGTTCCACCTCGGTCGCTGGCAACTCTCCGCTCCTTCGCAAGGTGGCACCCCAAGACGGATTCACCTCGGCCAAAGTTGAGCCTCTCTCTGCCACTTCGCCAGGTGTCCAAAGGAGGGGTCCACCTTGGCTAAAGCTGGCGGCCCCCTCTCCCTCCCCAGGTGGCACCCCAAGACGAGTCCACCTTGGCCGAAGTCGGGCCTTCCCTGCCACTTCGCTAGTGTCCACCTAGGAGGGGTCCACATCGATCGCTGTAGCTCTCTGCTCCTCTCCAGGTGGCACCCTAAGATGGGTCCACCTTGGCGAAGTCAAGCCTCTCTCTACCACTTCGCCTGGTGTCCACCCAGGAGGGGTCCACCTCAATCGCTGGCAGCCACCTACTCCTCGCCTGGTGGCACCCTAAGATGGGTCCACCTCTGCCGAGGTCGAGCCGGGCTCTCCTGCTCCTTCACAGGTGGCACCCCAAGACGGGTCCACCTCGGTCGAAGTCGAGCCTCTCTCTGCCCACATCGCCAGGTGTCCACCCAGGAGGGGTCCACCTCGGCACTGGTAGGCCCTACTCCCTCGCCAAGTGGCACCCCAAGATGGGTCCCCCTCTGTCATGGTCAAGCCGGGCTCCTGCTCCTTCGCTAGTGGCATGGCACGGGCCCAGCGTGCCGTTTGGTCTCCCATGGCCGTGGGAGACCTCCCGGGCACCGGGAATGGCCGGTGAACGGTGGGGGAGGGCGGGGATGGTGGACGGTGCCGGCGGACAAGCGTGGCGGTGGTGTCAAGCGGTGGGCGGCGGCGTCAGGCGGTGGGCGGCGGTGCCACACGGCCGCATGCAGGCGGACGGACGCCTCCCGCATCCGTTCATCTTCCCCACGGGCGTGGGCGGCGGCGGACCCCAACCGGCGGCGGGGCAGGGTAGGCGGGCGGCGGGAACGGTGGCGGGCAGCGGGCGACGGTGGCGGCGGCAGCGACGGCCGTGGCAAGCGGACGCCTCCGCGTCCGTTCGGCTTCCATGGGTGTGGCGGCAACAGTGGTGGCGGCGGTTCTCTGGCAAGGGCGGGGGCCGGCGAGCTTCAGCGGCGTTCCGGCGGGGGCGGCCGGAGGGCGGGCGGCGCGGATCTGGGGCCGGAGGGGTGGTGGGGCTAGGGTTCGAAACTTTTAAAAAATTCATGGGAGAAAGGTTGCAGGAGTTAGAATAAAGCTGGGATAACTCGGGATAAATCGAGAACAAAACCAGAATAAAGGGGTTTGAGAGTTCTTCTATTGTTTTGTGTGATTACCCTGCTGTGTGCATAAAGGGGTTTGAGAGTTCTTCTTCCCGGTGTTTGCAACCATCTTCCTGCCGCCAACCATCCTTCTAGCCCCCTCCAAAACTTTCTTCCCTTTGCTGTTTTCCTTTGTTTTTTTGATTTCCTTTGAGTTTTTAACCCCTGATAGGTTATTTGCAGGTCCCTGAGTTCCTACGAATCCAACGACTTCAGCCAAGCCTCAATCGGACCACCGAGCAGAAAGCCGGGTATCCGCGGCTTTGGCTTGATTTTCCAGGCCGCATCCATCGAGGAACGAGAGATCCCTTCGCTGCGATCTTCACCGGGTGCTTCAGACATTGTCAGGTACCCCACCTCTACCTTCAGTCTTTATATTGTAGGAGAACTTGCCCTAACCGAGGCTTCTCAGCCCCGACGATCATTCTTTAGTACTTTTCTAGGTTCTAATCTGCATGCTTGGCTTCAAAAATTCATATAAAATTCCCTATAACTATTTTGATCTGAAATTTGGGAATTAATCACCTAACCCACATATAAAACATATAAAAAGAATTGCATGCATATTAGTCCCGCATCATCCAAGGCAGTCCACTTCCGAAAGTCCGACTCTGGTCGGCAGAGGCTCCAAGGCAGCCCACTTCCAAAAGTCCGACTCCGGTCGACAGAGGCTCCAAGGCAGCCCACTTTCGAAAGTCTGACTCCGATTGGCAGAGGCTCCAAGGCAGCCCACTTTCGAAAGTC
Organism: Areca catechu; assembly: GCA_021397845.1. Lineage (NCBI taxonomy): Eukaryota > Viridiplantae > Streptophyta > Magnoliopsida > Arecales > Arecaceae > Areca > Areca catechu. The sequence goes on along the minus strand of CM038052.1, from coordinate 126,130,088 downwards.
TGATTCTGGTCAGCAGAGGCTCCAAGGAAACACACTTTCGAAAGTCCGACTCCGATCGGAAGAGGCTCCAAGGCAGCCCACTTCCGAAAGTCCGACTCCTGTCGGTAGAGTGGTGCGGGCACCAGACTCAGAAGAAGACTTCAGGGCTCCATCTGGATCTCTGATTGACCTTGCCCGAAGAATTAGGATTTTCTGTTTTGTAATAAGGTTTGACTTGGTCAACTAAATTTTTTTGAGTCTGTATTTCCCTGCAATTTAAATTTTGTTGAGTCATGTTGACTCAGTACAAGTCCTAGTAAGTGGTCTAGGTCTTCTCCAGGGTGCCACATTTTTTCCCAAGCCCAAGCAAGTGGGCGCCACACTCCCAACCACACGCCAGAGTCCAGGAGGTGCCACATCTCTATCCCAGTGTCTTGTCCCCACACCCAAGGGAGCAAGAATTTTTCTTGAAGCCAAAATCAAGGAGCGCCCCATATATACCTTAAAAGGCCAAGCTAAAGGAGGAAAGAGGCATTTCTAGGGGAGCACTTCAAGGGGGCGCCCATCCATGCCTAAAAAGACCAAAGCAAAGTTGGGAAGAGCCATGACTTGGGGAGAAAGAAAAGGAGGTGTCCAAAAGAGTTGAGCCATGGAAGGAAAAAATTTTTCTTGAAGAGCAAGGCTAGGAGGCACCACCTACTTACCATTTGGAGCCACCAATCAACACTTATGGAAGCTCTTGGCCGGCCATATGAGAAGGATTTGATTCTACAAGCCTAATTTGAGGATCCATCCTATTAGTCCCACATGGGAAGATGTAAAACCTTGACCTCTTGTAAAGACCTATAAAATAAACCCCTCTTGTAAGTTTTGAAAAAAATAACTGATGAATGAATCCAATTTATGTGTGAGCAAACCTTGTGTTTCTCTCTTCTGCACTTGCATCCAGGTGTTGAGCTCCATGAGGGAGTAAATCCGGGTTCCCCAGGAACCTTGAGGAGGTGTGAGATCTCCAACCCCAAAACCCTAGGTTAGCCACTTCACTTCCAAACCCTAGCCACCCATCATCCTCTTTATTCCACCAAACCCTAGCCTATTCCATCTCTCACGGCCCCTCTCTCCAAGTAATGGCCGACCACCAGCATCCAGGTCCAATCCGGCTACTTTGAATACGGAGCAAATCCCAGAGGAAGCCAGATCAGCATCCAGGAGAATCAGGACTTCAGCAACATCAACTTTCAAGTTCTTCTATCTGGTAAGTCCTTCCTTGAGTATCTGGTTCCATAAATTGTTCTTCTTCTTTCCCAGATCTGAGTTCAGGAGAAGCCAACTCTGCCAAAGGACCAGTATTGGAGGATCCATTGCAAAGATATCTGAATCCGGGGATCCAACAATCTGCTCAAGAGAGTCCTTCCACTAAACTCTGTGAAGATCATTGCCTGGTCTGTACCCTTCTCTTCTCTTTTACTTCTGTCCTGTTGAAAGTTCAGAGCGAAACCCTAGGTCTGGGAGTTTCTCAACCCCAGCGATCCTTTACTTCTGAACTACTCTGATAACCTAGTTTCTTTAAATTGTGCTTTCAATTATTACATAGTTTTTTTCAATTTAGTTTAACTTTCTTTTGAGTCAAAGCCGACTTCTGAAAACATAAAAAAAAAAATAACAAAAAAAGAATTAGTCTTAATTTACTTCTGCATCGCATCATCTCTTTCATTCTGTATCATAGAGGCTCCAAGGCAGCCCACTTCCGAAAGTCTGACTCCGGTCAGCAGAGGCTCCAAGGCACCCCACTTCCGAAAGTCCGACTCTAGTCGGCAGAGGCTCCAAGGCAACCCACTTCCGAAAGTCTGACTCCGGTCGGTAGAGGCTCCAAGGCAGCCCACTTCCGAGAGTCCGACTTCAGTCGTTAGAGGCTCCAAGGCAGCCGACTCCAAAAGTTCGACTCCGGTCGGCAGAGGCTCCATGGCAGCTCACTTCTGAGAGTCCGACCATGGTCGGCAACTATCTCGAGATAGCTCCCGTGAAACTACTAGGAGGACAGGCCACAGTACGAGCCGACTCCCGGGTACGGACCAGGAGCAAGCACCCAGGTATCCGGCCCAAATCAAGTTATTGTTCTCCACTACTCTACTGGTTCCTAGCGTGGATAGGCCGACCGGGGGCACTTAGAAAAAAAAAAGGGGGAAAAAGAAAGGGTATTTGCACTATGGGATTAGATAAAATACTTTTCATTTCAAAAGATGATATTTACAAGAGAGGTGGATCGGACCTTACAAACCCCTCAGGTCCGGCCCACGGGAGATGCGTCAGGGGCCACAACCTCGACCCCATCAGCTACAACAGGAGGGTCTGCTAAGACTATGGTAGCCGGAGCTTCTTCTGGAGGGGCCACCACCTCCGCGTCGACAGGCGCCAGAGCTTCGACCCTGGTCGCTTCGGCTTCACCTTCTGCTGGAGCCTCCGCTTCGGCCTCCTCTACCTCGGACGGGTCCCATAACTCTATGCCCGCTATGTCTAGCTCTGGGAACAGCAGGCCCACCTTCTTCAGGGCGTCATCATAGCCCTCCCTATAAAAATCGGCCACCGCCTCCTCCATGTCCTTGATGAAGGCGCTGGAGCCTTGTATGCCCCTACGGCCTCCTGGACCTACTTCACTGACGACTCCCTGCACTCCTCGAGTCGAGCCTCCAGCTGTGCCGATGCCTCGCGCTCGGCCCGGGCCCTCTCATTGGCCTCCGTCGACCACTTTTCTTCCTCGCCCAGCCGGCAGGAGAGAAGGCGGGCCTTCGCCTTCTTCTTCTTGAGGATGGCCTCGCAGTCGGCCAGCCTGCTTTCGGCCTCCTTCTGGGCAGCCCTTGCCGACTCAACCTCCGCCCGGGATGCCACCAGGCTCTCTCTGGATGACTTCAGCGATGTCGCCGTGACCTCCTCGGCTGCCTCCAGCTCATGAACCCTCTTTGCAGAGGCCTTGGCGGCATGCACCAATTGGTAGATAGCGTCGTCCATGAGGGAGATGCCATGGAGAACCTGCAGACATACAGCCCAGTTAGTGTTATATGTCAAGGAGAGAAAATAAGTAAATAACGAAGAAGGAGGGTTAGGTCATTACCCTTGTGAAGTCGTGGTACATCTCCACGGTCACATCGGCCAGGCTTCTCTAGATCGACACCTCCCAATCGGCATCGATCATTGCCCCCCTCAGCAAGCTCCGTGCCCTTCGGGGGTGATTGTGTGCCCGCCAGTGTTGGAACCCCTCCAAGCGGATCTCCTCATCTGACTGCTCTGGCCCACTATCGGCTGCCCCTTTCCCTTTCAGCCCTGGCCGCTCCCTCTAGACCGGCAGATGCCGTGGCTGCGTCGGACGTCACCGGCTCCCCCTGCTCCTGATGGGGGGCCGACCCTGCTGGTGGGGCTGGCGCCCCTGCCACATTCCTTGCTCTGTGCTCGGTGAGGGGAAGGTCATCCCCGTCCGACTCGACCTCAACGACAGGGGTGGGTCGCTCCTCCTCCCACCTCTTCTTTTGTCGTTCGATGGCTGGTGTGGGGACTGACCCCGGGGTGGGCATGCTTTCGCACCGCCCATCGGATGACCTTGGACTTGTCGATCCATTGCTTCCTTTCTCCTGTCACCAAGCATCCAGAGTCAAACAAGAGAAAGTGGAAAAGTTAAGAGAGCTATGAGAGGAGGGGTCGGCCCTTTCCTAAAAATCTTTGGGGGCTGATCCTCGCCTGATAAAGGGTCTCTTCCCCCAACAACTCAAAGGCCGCCACCAGGCCGGCTCTGCCAAGCACATTGAATACACCCGAGTCGTCCACCGATTCCGACCTCCCCTCGCGGACCCTCGCCCACGGCTCTCTCCACAACAGCTCGAACCCCCAAGGTTCGATGCTGCTGACGAAGTAGAACCTGGCCTTCCACCCATGGACGGCCGACGGGAGGCACTTCAAGATCTTTTGGCCTTGACGAGGGACGAATAGGACCCACTCTCGGCTCCTAAAGTCCCTCTTCAGGTAAAAGAAGTTACCGAAGAGGGACAGACTAGGGTCGGACCAGGCCCTATGATAGAGTACTATAAAGCAGCATATCACCCGAATACTATTCGGGGTCAGCTGCACCGAGGTTACCCTATAGTAGTTGAAGATGGTTATAAACAGGGGATGCAGTGGGAACCTAAGGCCGGCCTTAAGATGGGACTCGTACATCGGAAGGGTCCCTGACCTAATGGTTTATTTGCCCTCCCCTCTCAGCCCAAAAGAGTGAGGTGTAGGGTGGACGGGATACCGAATACTGCCCTGAGGTTTTCGACCCATTCCTCGGTCATGGTCGAGGATACCGCACTCGGCCATGGGTCCCTAGGTCTATGGGTCGAACCCCTACTGCTGGACGCCATTGGAAGCTAGAAGGAGAAGAGGAATGGTTGGGACTAACCTGGGGTGGACTCCTAGGTGCCGGTTTTCACGAAGGAAGGGAGGACTCGATCTCACGAAGAGCAGGCGCAGCAGGAAAAGCCCCCTCGCTTTGCCTCCTCCTCCTTTTATAGGCCTTCGAGGGAGGGGGTGAGGGGGGAGAAGTCGTTGCCCACCTCGGGCATGCCTCGGCCATCCCGTCGGGGGCCGTAATCGCCTGCACTACGAGAATCGAAGCGGCTGAAGCACCTTCTCACGAGGATCGCGATCCGCATGCGTGCCTGATCAGCGATGCTAGACTAATCCAAAGGGTAGCGCTGGCCGGCCAGATGTTGCCGCGTGGTGCGATGCTCCACTTCACTCCGAATCGACATGGGATAGTCTGGCTCTCATCATGGCACTGGACATGCATTAACTGCCTCGCCTGCACCCCAACAAGCGGTTGACAGCTGTCCAGGGCACCGTCTGAGGCGGATTCAAAGCGACCGGACGCCTTGGTCCAGAGTCTACCGCAGGTGCACACGATCATGCTCCTATCCTTTTGTGCCACGTGGCCACTTAATTCCCAGGACAGGGGGGCAACTGATGCACCCATTCGGCTAGTCCCCAGTCGGACCAGCCCCCTGCGTCCAGTCGACTGGTCCCCGCGTGGAGTCCGACACCCTGATCAGCTTTCCCAAAGAGCCGACCCGGGGGCTTTGAGGGCTGATAGGCACCCCACCGCCCGTGCGACGGCACTTTTTATCGTCACGGTCGGCTCCTGGGGAGCCAACTGATCCACTGCTGAAGAGATCGCCCAGGGTTTCCAGGAACCTTTCCTCTCCGACAATTCTGACATTCTGTTATAACAAACTCCAGCGCATGTTCACTACTCTGACACACCTGGCATGTCGCCACCCACGATCTCGTCGCCATGCCTGTTCTCCTGGGGGCATATTCAAGTTTTTCCAGCCTGCTCCCCAACAGAATTTGGCAGCGCTCTGTGCCTATAAAAGGCGGCCGGGGGACCTCCATGAAGGGTAACGTTCTTCTTCCCCATTACATACCCTCCTTCCAAGCTTCCTCCCATTCTGTTGCTCCAGCCCTCCTCTAACTTAAGCATCAGAGTGTCTCTTGCCAGAGCCCCTCCGACGCCCAGGGACTTTTTGCAGGTTGGCCGGTCGAGGAGCTCTCCAGCACGTCCACCGATCCCGGTCCAGGAGGAAACGACGGCAACACATACTATTGCCAAGTTAATTTCCAAGAATGTAGTTAGAGGCATGCCTAAATTTAAAATAGATCTTAATCACATTTGTGATGCATGCCAAATGGATAAATAAACTATGTGGAGTTTTAAACCCAAAAATATGATTTCAACTACTAGACACCTTGAGCTACTTCACATGGACTTATTTGGACCAACTAGGACCACAAGCCTAGGTGGTATGAAATATGCTCTTGTGATAGTAGATGATTTTTCTAAATTTACTTCGGTTTTGTTTATCACTCATAAAGATGAGACTTTTAAAGTCTTTCAAAAATTTAACAAAAAAGTTTTTATTAGAAAAATCTTTCAATAGTTTCAATTAGGAGTAATCACAGCACCGAATTTGAAAATCAGTTTTTCAATAATTATTGCATAAAAAACGGTATTGATCACAACTTCTTCTCTCCTAGGATACCACAACAAAATGGTATCATCAAGAGAAAAAATAGGACATTGGAATAGATGGCCCGAATAATGTTGTGTAAAGGCAATCTTTCAAGGTACTTTTGGGCAGAAGCAGTGAACACTACTTGTTATATCTTGAACTATGTTTTGATTCATCCTATTTTGAAGAAAACCCCCTATGATCTTTGGAATGAAAAGAAATCCAACATTAATTATTTTCATGTATTTGGTTGTAAATGCTTTTGTGCTTAACAATGGTAAAGATAATCTAGAAAAATTTGATGCTAAATTTGATGAAGCAATTTTCTTTGTTATTCATTAAATAACAAAGCATATAGAGTATTTAACAAAATAACACTTACTGTAGAAGAATTTGTGCATGTTATTTTTGATGAATCTAACCCTTCACCTTCTAAGAAAGAAGAGTACATAGGCAATGATGCAGGAACAATTCAAAAAGAAATAGAAGACATGAGCATACAAGAAAGACCAACTCAAGAAGGAAAAGAAATAATAAGTAGGATCATGCTGATCTACCAAGGGAATGGAGGTATGTAACTTCTCATCCAAGAGATTTAATTATTGGTGATCTTTCACAAGGTATTAGGACTAGGTCATCACATAGAGATGCACATGACTACATAGCCTTTGTGTCACAAATAGAACCTCATAGCTTAGAAGAAGCTGAATCTGACCTTAATTGAGATGATGGCCATGCATGAAGAACTAAATTTGTTTGAAAAAAATAAGATATGGACTTTAGTTGAAAGACCATCAGACCATCCCATCATAGGAACCAAATAGGTCTATAGAAATAAATTAGATGAAGAAGGCAACATAATCAAAAACAAAGCTAGATTAGTGGCTAAGGGATATAACCAAGAAGAAGGTATAGATTTTGATGAAACATATGCACCCGTAGCAAGACTAGAAGCTATTAGATTACTTCTTGCATTTGCTTGCTACCTGAATTTCAAACATTTTCAAATGGATATGAAAAGTGCATTCTTGAATGGTTTTACATCCAAACAAGGTTTTGTAGAATAGGCACTAGGTTTTGAAAGTCATGCTTTTCCAAATCATATTTTTAAACTCAATAAAGCATTGTATGGTTTGAAACAAGTACCTAGAGCCTGGTATGATAGACTTAGCACCTTCTTGATTGAAACTGATTTTTCCAGAGAAAATGTTGACAAAACTCTTTTCATCAAGAAGAAAGATAATGATTTATTAGTTGTACAGATTTATATTGATGATATTATATTTGGTGCAACTAATGAAACTCTTTATAGAGAATTTGCTAAGTTAATGCAGGAAGAATTTGAAATGAGCCTAATGGATGAACTTAAGTACTTCCTTGGACTTCAAGTAAAACAAACAAAGGAAGGAATCTTCATTAACCAAGCTTAGTACACCAAAAAATAATCAAAAAGTTTGGTATGGAGTGAAGCAAACAAATGAGCACACCCATGAGCCCATCTTGCAGATTGGATAAAGATAAAGATGGATCCAACATTGATCAAAAGCTCTATAGAGGTATGATCGGATCCTTATTACACTTAACTACAAGTAGACCTGATATCTTGTTTAGCGTATGTGTATGTGCTAGATTCCAGTCTAATCCTAAATAATCACATATGCTTTCTGTTAAAAGAATCATAAGATATCTGAAAGGAACAAGCAATCTATGTCTATGGTTTTCAAAACATTCTTCATTAAATTTGATTGGATTTTCGGATGCTGACTATGCTGGTTGTAAAATTGATAGAAAAAGCACTAGCAGCACATGCCAATTTCTAGGAGTGAATTTAATCTCATGGCACTGTAAGAAATAAAACTCGGTAGCACTATCTACTGTTGAGGTAGAGTATGTTGTTGTAGGGAGTTATTGCACACAAGTGTTATGGATTAAACAACAACTAGAAGACTTTGGTGTTACACAATCTAAAATTCCTATCAAATGTGATAACATAAGTGCTATAAATTTAACTAAAAATCCAATTCAGCATTCAAAAACTAATCACATAAAGATTTGACAGTATTTTATTAGAGATCATATTTTGAATGGTGACATTGAACTAGAATTCATCCCTATCGAGAGCCAACTTACTGACATTTTCACTAAGCCACTCAAGCAGGATAGATTTGAGATGATTAGAGAATAATTAGGTCTTTGTGATCTCTTTTAGATTTTCCAAACCAAATCCCTTCAAAATTAAGAAAAAATTATCTAGCGAATCTCCTACATCAATTCAACATCTTTGAGCACCTTTCCATGCAATTTTCTTGATTTTTTTTTATTTCTGATTAATTTTTAACTTTTGTGAAAAGTTTCTATTCGAGTCGACTTGAGCAATTATGCTCAGGTCTCGTCGACTCGAATCTCTGTTGTTTCTGTTTTTGCTCTGATCGAGCTGACTTGGGCAATTTTAGGGTTAGACGAGCTGAGTCAGATATCGGGCAAACAATTTTTTAATAAAGCCGTAGATTCTTTTTTGAATTTTTCTATCTTTTGTTTTCACTCTAAACCCTAGAACTCCACTCAAAACCTCTTCCAAAACCTTAGAAATCCTCATCCTTAAGCTTCAATTCCATATTTCTTCTCAAGAGTGTTGCAATGGCACCGAAATTTGTAGTAGGAAAAGATCTAAAAGAGCTGCTCTTTTGATGGAAGTAGAAAGGAGAACAAAGCATCGGCAAGAGGAGCCGACTCGAATAGTTGAGAGGGAAGAATAGGAAACAGAACAATTGGCCTATGATCTTTCTCCATGATAGGTGATTTCAATGTCTAACCATCCCGTTACTAGTGGTAGGCAGATTATTTTCACTTTTCTTAAAGAAATTGGACCGAAAATTGGGGATTTGATTGAAGAACAAGGATGGACATTTTTCTGCTCCCTAAATTTATCTACATATCCAACCCTTGTTAGAGCATTCTATGAAAACCTAAGGCTTGAATCCCAATAGATTGAATCCACAGTCAAGGGAAAATGGATAATAGTGACTAAAGAAAGACTAAGCACTATCTTGGAAATGCTGGCAGAGGGTTCTAAACATTTGGTATTGAAAGATAGAGAAATGACCCTAAGAACTATTCTTGGCAGGATAGATGTCAATGCAATTGGAACAGTCATGGCAAATACACTGTCGATGGAAATGAGACTGCTCCATAATTTTGTCAATTGGATCTTTCTTCAGAGGACAAGAAGATTTGATTGGGTCAGCGAGAAAGACTTATACTTCATGGAACATATCATTGAGGGGGAGGCATTAAATTTACCTTATATTATGATAATGCATATGAGGGAGGCTGTGAGGAAAGTCAAGGCCTGCTTACCCTATGGAATGGTGTTAACACTGTTATTTCAGGCCTCCAGAGTCAATCTTGAAGGAGAAGATGGAAAGCCTCTTCACCACACTGATACTTATTCTTTCAAATCTCTACTTCGAATGGGATATGTCTTTAGTGAAGGAGTATGGAAAAAGAAAGGGACTGATGCTAGGGCTATAGCAGCATCTACTAGTGAGGAACATAGTGACCATGAAAAGCTTCCTATGGAGATCTCCACTACTGGACGTTCTGCATCTGAGGACATTGTTGCTGCATTAGAGGATGTTTTTGATGTTCCCATTACTGCATCTACTGAGTTTGGCACCACTTCTGAGCTAGCTATACCTGAGTCTGTAGCTACTAAGACTGAGAATGCTACTATGGAGACTGAGCCTACTGGTTTCACTGAGGCTGTGGAGATAGTTCATACTAATTATGAGACTCCCTTACCTACTTCTCCACTAGCACATATTTCTCCAGGTCCATCTGCACACTCTACAAGAATTTTAGTGACTCAAGAGTTCATAGAATAGCAAATGAAAGGACTAACTGATACACTGACCTGCTCTTTGACTAGTATGTTTAGCAAGCTTCGCTAGTCAGTGGACACTAGACTAACCTGCTCAGCACTGAGATTAGAGAGCTTCGTACCAGGGTTGACTCACTTGAGTCATCTAGAGCTGCATCTCAGCTTGACACACAGCCCTATCACTCTATCAGGTCAGCTACTGAAGCTATTAAAAATTATGTGGATAAAAGATTGAAGAATTCAGGGCTGAGTTGAAAGAAGTAAATTTAAAAATGGGTGTTATGGAAAAAGAAAAAGAATAGAGGAGGACTACACCAAGGGCATCAAGATCCTTAGGTCTGAGTTTGGCAGACTTAGAGGTTCTGTTGAAGTATTTGCGAATGCCCAAGCTGCTAAATTTATTGCACTGAACACTGAGGTGAAGAAGCTTCATGAAGAAATGGATACAGTTCAATTTCAACTTGATCAGCTCAAAACCACTATCATTGCAGCATTTGCTTCACCTAGTCCTTGGCCTGTACCTACACCTCAACCTGCACCTCAACCTGGACCTACCTCTACTCCACACCCTAGGCAGCCAACTTCTCATCTTAGGCCCCAGGATTCTGAGCCACACTATGTGGACCCAATAGCATCTATGCCATCTTTTGGACCATCTTTCGTACCACCTTTTGGGCCATCCACTAGTACTAAGGTAGATATACCTAGTGATAGTGAATAGACTTTTGATCTTAATCTTTTGTAATTTGTATTGAAAACTTTATGAATGTAATGAATACATGTTTGGCATATCTTCTGTGTATGAATTGAGCTTGTGCAATACTCTCAAAATGAATTTGAATTAGAAAATCAAAGTTGAGAAGAGAAAGTAAAATTATCTCAAACAAAAATTATCAACTTTCTCTTTCTGTTATAAAAATTGAGCTTTGAAAAATCGATTAAACACCTTTTTGATTACTGACAAAAAGGGGGAGAATGTTTAGAACTGCATGAAAAAGTTGCATGAAAAAGAAAGAAAGAAAAAGAGAGAATAAATATGAAAGAAAAAGGGGGAGAATGTGATTAAAAATGTGAATTTGCATATATAAGTAAGGGGGAGAAAAATTGTTGAATCTAAATGCTTTTAGTTCAAAATTGCTCTGTGCTCTCAAAACTTGCAAACTTACCTTGAAGATCATAAAGCATTAACTCTGATACTTCTCAACTCTGATACATTTCTGATACATTGCAAAATTGAGCCTTGATACTTTGCATACATTAATAGCTTTGATACTTTGTGAATGTGCTAGTCTTAATACTCTGATACATATAAAAGCACAGATACTGTATAATTTTTTTTTTTCATAAAAAGCTCTAATACTTACTTGCAAATACAATTAGCTCTGATACATGTTAATGCTCACTTTCAAATTCAGTTATACATGTAATTGTAAAGAATTTTTCATGCCCAGTATTTTGTCATCATCAAAAGTGAGAGATTGTTAATCCCATAAATGATTTTAATGATAACCAAACATTGGAGCATGCATTTGTTTTACTAACAACTCTTCAAGTATTTTACAAGTTTTTGTAGGATGACTTCATTATTTAATTTCAAGTCCTACATTCCTAGTTTTGATATGAGTTGTGTTGTAAGTGATTCATGTAAACAAAACCCAAAGAAAAAGTTAAGTAAAAATCATGATAATGGGTTACTTCTAGATGTGTTTCAAGCTTAAAATTTTTAGAAATATGGTTCGAAGAGTTTGAAGGCATCTTGAGACTTTGAAGACTTGCTGCATGATTTCTAGAGAAAAATAGATAATTCACTGAAGAACTCATCCAAGCTGACTCGAAGAGAAGAGAGCTGACTCTGGCATATGGCATGCATGAAAATTTCTGGCATGCAGATATTCGAGCTGACTCGTCTAGAGTACCATTTCCTGAATCAAACAGGCGAGCTGATCCAAAGGAAGTCCGAGCCAACTCTATCATTTAGTCAAACATTTGAGTCGACCCTTCAAAAGTTTGAGCCGACTCTTCCTGAGTCTAAAAAAAGAGTTCTGAGTGAACAACCAACCGAGCCAACTCTAATAAGAAAGAGCCGACTCTTCCAGACTAGATTTATGAATACTTGTGAATCCGAGCCAACTCAATGCAAAGCGAGCTAACTCTTCCAAAGTAAGAAATCAAGCTATTGAAAAACTAGCCGACTCAATTAAAGAGAGCCGACTGGACTTGAACTACTCTATGGATCCGAGCCGACTCGAATAGATCCGAGTCGACTTGAAGATCGATTTCAAGCCTATAACGGCTAGTTCCAAAACTTGGAATTTGAATCCAAAAAGTGCTCCAACGATCAAATGTCATATCCCAACATTCCATAATGAATAAAATCATCTGAGAAGAGTACAAGACTATATATTTAAGGAATTTGAACTACTTAGAAAAAAGGAACGAATATTTAATACTTACTTGAGCTTGTGAGCAAGAGAGCACTGAAGATCATTCAAGATAGTCTTCAAGTCTTCACTAACTCACATCTGAAGCTTGAAGCATTTATTGAAGAAGTCGAGAAGCCAACCAAGTGCATTGAAGTGTAATAAGTTGGGCTTCTCTTGAGCTGCATCAGCAACCATTCGACAAAATTTGTTTATCATTCTGTTGCTTTTCTTTACAATTCTTTTAAATTGTTGGGTTATTGGTGAGCCTGGTTTAAAAACCAAATAGGTTCTTAGTTAGCCTGTGTTAAAACCAAGTGTTAGGTTCTTGGTGATCTTGTTAAAACCAAGTGTTGGGTTTCTTTGGTGAGCCCGGTTTAAAAATCAAAGTGTAGAGTTTGGATTATGAGCCTGTTAAAACAATCCAACTATATTCCAATGAGGTATATAGTGAAAATCCCAAGTGGTAATCTTGGATAGTGGATGTAGGAGCTAGGTTGCTCCAAACCACTATAAAATTTCCTGTGTTTATGTTGTGCATTCTTTTTGTATCTTGCTTCTACTTTTAATTATCTCAATCACAGTACTTAACACTTCAAGAAATTTACAAAGAGCACATAATTGCTTAAACTTTTTAAATTTCCAATTCATCCCCCTCTTGGAAAAGCCACCTGGGCAACATATAGCTTCATCAGATTTAGCATCAAACTTTCGTAGGTTATCCTTTCCATTATTTAACACAAAGCATTTACAACCAAATACATAAAAATTATGAATGCTTGGTTTTCTATCATTCCAAAGTTCATAGGTAGTTTTCTTCAAAATATGTCTTATCAAAACATGATTCAAGATGTAGCAAGTAATGTTCACTGCTTCTGTCCAAAAGTACCTTGGAAGATTGCCTTCACATAATATTGTTTGGGCTATCACTTCTAAAGTCCTATTCTTCCTCTCTACAACACTATTTTGCTGTGGTATTCTAAGAGCGGAGAAGTTATGATCAATGCGGTGGTTAGTGCAATAATCATCAAAATACTAATTTTCAAATTTTGCGCCGTGGTCACTTTTTATTGAAATAACTGAAAGATTTTTTTGATTTGAAACTTTCTTATAAAATTTTTAAAAACTTTAAATGTTCATCTTTGTGTGCAATAAATAAAATCCAAGTAAATCTCAAAAAAATCTGCTATCACAAGTCTATATTTCATACCACCTAGGCTTGTAGTCCTAGTTGGTCCAAATAGATCCTGTGTAGTAGCTCAAGATGTCTAGAAGTTGAAACCATATTTTTCAATTTAAAACTTCTCCTAGTTTGTTTACCCAATTGACATGCATCACAAATATGTTCAAAATCAACTTTGAATTTAGGTAAACCTCAAACTAGATCTTTGGAAATCAATTTAGCAATTGTATGCATGCTAGCATGACCTAATCTCCCATGCCAATGTAAGCTGGATTCCTTGGTTTTAGCATTCATTGCTATAAGACTTGTACTACTTGACATGGCTAGATTATCCAAATCTACTACATATGTTTCCAAGTCTGTCCAATGACCTTAGTGCTAGAATCAAGTGAGTTAGTTATAATGCACATTGAAGATTCAAAGATAACTTTGAAGCCTCTATCATATAATTGACTAATACTTAATAAATTATGCTTCAATTTGTCAACAAGCAATATATTTTCAATGAATGTAGAGGGGGTTATTATGATCTTACCGATGCCAATAATTTTTCCTTTGCCATTGTCACCAAAAGTGACCATTCCTCCATCCTTCATATCTAGGGTGATGAATTGCTCTTTGTCACGAGTCATATGTCTTGAACAGCCGCTATCCAGATACCATCTTTTCTTTGTATTCTGGGCTGCAAGACATTCCTGCAAAATAGTCATGGAGTTCTTTTAGGTACCCAAGCTTTCTTGGGTCCTTGCAGGTCAATAGAACTGGTTCCTTTGGAAACCCAATCTTTCTAATCTTACTTTTATTCTTATTTTTCATATAACATTGAAATGACTTATGACCAACCCCATCACATGCATAACAAATAATTCTTGAATTTTGCAAAGATACAAAAGTTTAAGATTTAGATGCAAATGTAGAAGCATTTGATATAAATGACCTTTGTTTTGAAAATTTAGGTACTTAAGCTTTTGAGGGTATAAAATTTATTCCTAAAATTCTATTTGTTTGCAAAGAATTATTACCAATTCCAGCCTTGCTATTTAAATCTCTTTGATCTTTTAAAATCAATTCAAGTTTGTTTGAACTTAATGTTAGCTTTTCAACTAAAGGTTTAAGTTTTTCAACTTCTTCTTGCAAGCCAACATTTTCTTCATATAAAGCTTTGTTCTTTTCAAGATAATCATTCTTTTTAACTTGCAAGCTTTATATTTTTCAGAAAAGGTAGTCAATTCTTTTTGCAAAATTTTATTCTTTTCTAAAATCTCTTTTTATTCTTTCATCAAAATATCATCCTATTTTTCAAAGACTTTATTTTCAAATGACTTTTTTATATTTAGTTAACAATTCATGAAATGCATTATTTATTTCTTCAAAAATAAATTCATCATGAGGATCAGGGGACATTACCTCATCTTCAAGACCCATTAGGCATATACTCGCTGTTTTGGTGGTCCCTTCTTCCTCATTTGAAGTGGACTCCTCGCTATCACTCCAAGTCACAACCATAGCTTTCTTCTTCTTCTTTTTTAAAGTTTTCTTCAAGTTCAGACAATTTGATCTGAAATGCCCAGGTTTCTTGCATTCATAGCAAATGGGCTATTACTCTTTATCTTTTTCTTTTTCCTTTTTCTTGTCCTTGCTGTATTCTCCTTTCCTATGGAACTTTCTCCAATGTCTTCCCTTTTTCTTGCCCATAAATTTCCTAAATCTCCTCACTACAAGTGCAATGTCTTCATCTTCAAGATCATCTTCAGAGGAGGGGATTTCTTCATCGATTTCTTCTTCTTGTTTCTTCATCTCTGTAGTAGATTTGAAGGTAATTAACTTTTTTTTTTTGATGTCATCTTCATTTCTATGCTACATAGTTAGCTCGTGAGTAATCAAGGAACCTAATAATTTATCTAGTGGAAGAATATTCAAATCCTTCGCTTCCTAGATAGCAATCACTTTAGGGTCCCACTTGTTTGGAAGTGATCTCAATATCTTCTGCACGAGGTCTTCATTAGAATAAGTCCTGCCAAAACTCTTTAAATCATTAATAATATATGTAAAACATGAGAACATGACATAGATAGTCTCATTGGGTTCCATCTTAAACAGTTCATAATTATGAACAAGAAGATTAATCTTTGAGATTTTGACTTGGGAAGTTCTTCATGGGTTACCTAAAGTTTATCACAAATTTTTTTTGCTGATGTGCAAGTAGAAACTTGATTAAACTCATTGGCATCCAAAGCATAATATAACAAGTTTATGGCTTTGGCATTCAGCTCACCCATTTTCATGTCATGTTCATCTCATTCCTCTTCAAGTTTTGGGACATCCACACCATCAACTTTTTTCATTGGTGTGTGATGTCCGTTAAGAATAACCTTCCATAATTGAAAATCTACTGCTTGTATATATATTCTCATTCGGGCTTTCCATTAGGTTTAGTTTGTGCCTATGAATAGTGGAGGTCTATTTGTTGATTCGCCTTCGACCAAAGTACTCATGGGATTTGCCATAAGATCTTTACTCTATGTAAATTCAAAGGCACAACTCTGATACCAATTATTGCCCAGGTGGCTTACCCAAGAGGGGGGGTGATGGGAGACGAAAATAAAATGATGAATGGAGAGTTTAAGCAAGCTAACCAGTAAGCAAATTTGAGTAATTAACTATCAAATAAATGGGCTACATTAATCAAAGAAAATAATTTTTATAAGGAGTCTAGTTGACTAATTTTTAAGTCCCGCAATGTAGATCTAGTTCAAAATAAGGATTAGGATCTTCATGGCAAAGAAACCATCACTACTAGGGCAAGTTAACCTTCAAATGATCAGATCTAATGAAGCTTAGGAAAAGTTTTCCTACCAACAATGATGGCTAATTATCTGGTGGAAGAAGGAGCTCTTATTACTCAAGGATTGAGGTCTAGAAGTCAAGATTGGCACTCTCTACTTTGAGACTCACCTTGGCCTTGATATATGGCTTGGAGACCTTCATCTGAACCTAGGAACTTGAGAGAACCTGCAAAGAAATTGGGATTAGACATGGAAGAAGAATTGGAGTTGGAATGGAAACAAAGAAAAAAAAGGAAGAAGAAGAAAGTGGCGGTGGCTTGGGACTTAGAGCTTGATCATAGATCCATCAATGGGCGCCCATCCTTTACTCCTTGCAAAAGAACTCTTCACTCTCAAACTCAAACTTAGAAAACTATCATTCTCTCCTTGGATAAGAATATACACACTTAAACTTGCTAGAAAACTTTCACTCCGAACAAGAACTCAGGAAAATTAGAACACAAGGAAACAATCCTTTCATTAATTCAAATCATAGCATAGAATGAATAAATGAGAGCTTTGGGGCCTATTTATAGGATCCTAAGCTAATGAATTTTATCCAAGAGTGGAGGGGAGGAGATAAGGATGGCTTAGTTGGCTCCAACAACTCTTAGGTAAGTGGTTCTAACTAGAAATAAATTGTAGGTAGAAAGTTACAACCACTTTGACATGTGGCATCTAGAAGATCCTAATGTGGCTTCCAAATACTGATGTGGAGGCTTATGTGTCATAAGTTATGGCATCCCACATGTCAAATATTGTTGGGGTAGTGGAAGAAATCTTTATGTTTCCCATAAAACTCTTGATGTAATATAATTTCTTCTCCCCCAAGGTTATTTGATGAGTTGTTCCCCCATGTGCTTCAAATCTTGGTATGATTGGGCTTAGGCTTGGTCTTGAAGAGGCTTGATGGTTTGGTCTTGGACTTGAAGAGGATGCCCTCCACCATGCTTTGGGCTTGAGCCGAATGGGCTTCTTCCATGTGTTTGCATATGAGCCAAATCATGCTTCAAGAAAATTTGGCTTATGAACACGCTTCAAGAAAATTAATGGACTTCTTCCTTGTGTTGGCTTATGAGCCAAAATCATGCTTCAAGAAAATTTGGCTTATGAACATATTTTAAGAAATTTTTAACTTGCTTCGAAAACTTTATTAACTATAGCTACAAAAATAAAGTGAGTTAATCAAAGTATATATTCTTATTATGGATGTCCCGATCAGTTCTCCTGGGGTGGAAAAATCTCGATTCTGTCGAGTAAGAATTCATCTAGCTTTGGTAATACTCTAGGAGGTCATGATTGATTCTTTGTAAGTCCTCTCGAGTGATCCATGAGTCTTCAGAATCAGGACATCCTTGCCAGTGAACCAAGTAGTGCTCAATCCTATCTCGCCACTTTGGAAATATGGAGCTAGACACTCAAGGGTGGGTTCACTCTTAAGAGTAGAATCAGGCCCGAATAGCTTACTAGGTATCATTGTCGGTTCCTTGTACTCTACTAGATCTGAAATGTTAAAAGCAGAACTGATACCAAAGTCGGATGGTATATCTAGCACATATTAGGTCCAATTTTCCTTACTATTTTAAAAAGGACCTACACCATGGGCATATAATCATTTTGAGCCTAATCAAGACATAGTCTCCTTCCTAAAATTCTTTGGATTTTTTATAAAATTTAGCTATATGCTTGTTAATTTCATTGCTCAAAATTTGTTTTACTAATCACGTTATGCATATGACTCTCGTAATCATGGATACTTATTCATGGGACACCAAATGACAAGAGACAAATGCAAATGATACTAAATGGTAAAAGACAAACAAAAACAAAACAAGCTCAAATGGACTTTACTATCTATGAACTAAACTTTATTGTTGGGCTAGGAAACAAGGTTCCTAATTTCCAATATTCCCTAAATGGCTTTGAAAACTTTGGCACAAAACTTCAGGTAGGTAGCAGTGAATCTTAATTTAGCTCCCACATATGCCAAAGAGTCTTAATAAAGTAACTGTTGAATATCACTGGGACCAGATCAATGGTATGGTAGATGTCCCAGCTGGATGAAATAGAAGGGTGAATGAAACATAATGGTGGATCGGGATGGTGGACGTTCAGAAATGGAGAGTCAGGGATAGAAAAATTGTTTGGAAAAATATTTTGTAGGGTTTTCAAAGGCTCTACAGCTTCTTGGGGCTTATCCATAGGGTTTTGTTCTTTGACGGTCAATACCTCAATATGTGATCCTTCATCGATCTCTAGAT
This sequence comes from Areca catechu, assembly GCA_021397845.1. Lineage (NCBI taxonomy): Eukaryota > Viridiplantae > Streptophyta > Magnoliopsida > Arecales > Arecaceae > Areca > Areca catechu. Next base: position 126,111,502 of record CM038052.1, on the reverse strand, counting down.
CTAAACCTTCAACATCAATTAATTCTGAATCTTGTATGTTATCCTCAGATTGATCTCTATGGTTTTATCCTTAGATTTCATTTTGATCATCCCTGTTGGGATATCCCGGTTCAGCCACGAACCGAACTCCGGTTCAACTGGTCGAAGCCCTTTTCTTCAGACCATGGACTTCGGACCAGGAAAGGGACAGGCCAACTGCAGGCAACCCAAGGCTTCTCACCGGACTACAACATCCGAAGGCCAGATCTTCAAATGATGTCATCGGCCTTGATCGAAGATCAAGTTTCTCATCAACTTTCAAAGACACGCTCTTCGGCCCTTGCCGTAGACACGATCTCCGACCACGGGGCAAATACCAAGTCTTCAGCCCATGCAAGGGGAAACCCGAAGATGGACCACAATCTGGCCCAGATAGGTAACTGTAACCAATGGTTACAATCGACACTCTCCATGCCACGATCATGGCACGCGACTCCAGTTGCCACGCCTCCGATTTGGTCGGAACCACTCAATGACAACCCACGATCACCAATCATGGGAGAAATTCACTCCCCATAATCACCGGAAAAAGAGCGGGCCACAGGTTGGAGGCCTTCTTTTAAATAATGGTAAGAGGATGGCTCGGGAGGTAGGCTCACAAACACATTCACAGATTTGCCCATACTCTAAGAGCTTTTCTCTCATACTCTCGACACCCTTCCCCATTCTGTGACTGGGATCCGCCACTGACTTAGGCATCGGAGTGTCCCCCGCCGGAATAACTCTGGCAAGGGACCTATTTTGCAGGTGAACCAGGGAGCGGTCCTGCGGTGCAGCAGCTTCGACCAGTCAATTCAGGGACTCCACGCCAATAGATTGGCGCGCCAGGTAGGGGGGCATTAGCATTTTTTAAGCTCTCTCCTAAACAAGGGGAAGTAAAAAATCTTGATGGTGAGAGGAAAGACTCAAATAGCTTCTACAAGCTGAAGTCGTGCTCTAACCCAAGGGGCGCACCCCCGAGGGAGAATGATGTCCCACCTCCCATAGTTGTTGTGGGACTGCAGCAATTCGAAGCCTTAGTGAACCAGGTCACCAACCTCATGACCATGGTTCAAGATTTCCAGAACATAGCCTTTTCGATGGGAAATCCACTGGCCGCCTCCATATATAGCTCTCGGTTCTGAAGGAGAGAGCCCCATGGAAGGATTCTACGCATCCCTCACCCCATTCTCGGCCCTCTCCCGAAGGCCAAACTTCGAGATTGCCTAGGTCCACCGATTTCCCGCAAAAAGGGAAAAGGCCTAGGCAAACTCCCTTACCCTCCTCCGAAGACTCCACCTCTATGGAGAGAGCGCCGAAGCAGACTCTCGATTATGATAGGAGGTTCAGAGCCATCGAATCAGAGATGGCGAAGGCACGAGAACAGAGAATGCGGGATCTGAAGGATTTCGATGATTTGATTGTGGGTGTGATCTACGCCCACCATACACCGACTGTATCATGGCCTAAGTTATTCCTCCGCACTTCAGAGTTCCCCAGATAGAATCCTACGATGGCACCTTCGACCCTCTCGACCATTTGGGCATCTTCAAGGCCTATATGATGATCCAAGGAGCTTCGGATATGATGTACTACCTAGCATTCTCGGCTACCTTGAAGAAGTCCACTCGTATGTGGTACTCGAGCCTGCGCCGAGGTACCATTGATTCTTTTTCCGAGTTAGAAAACTTGTTTGTCTTGCATTTCAGGACCTACCACAAGACTCCACAGAATACGGACACACTGTTCCTCCTTCACCAGAACAAAGGAGAAAGCCTGCAAGACTACATCTCCAAGTTTAATGCGGCCATAATTGAGATCCCTGATCTCAACGAGCATGTGTCCATGTCTACACTGAAGAAGGGCTTCGTACTTCCAAGCTTACCTTTTTTCCTGATAAGAAGTTCCCTAAAAGCTACGCTGAGCTCTTGTTAAGGGCTCAGAAATATGCCGATGCTGAAGAGCAAGCAGCAAATCAACGACTGATCGAAGGGAAACCCCCTTCAAAAAAGAAGAATAATAGGGGACAAGGTCCCCAAACTTCCAATATCAATGGCAGCAAATATACAGACCACCAAAGAAGTCCTCCCAGGCCTAGAGCATCGGGAGGAAAATTCGACTCCTACACCCCTCTCAACCTCCCTCGAGAGAAGATCCTCATGGAGATAGAGAAGGAAAACTATCTCCAATGGCCCCGTCCTATGAAGGCTTCCTCTTCCATAAGGAATAGGAACAAATACTGCTGATTCCACCAGGACCATGGCCACAACACTGAAGAGTGCATCCAACTGAAGGATGCGATTGAGGATCTCATCAAGAGAGGGTACTTGGGGTGGTACATTGGTCGCCAAGGACCTTAGTCGGAAGCAACTGTTCCCCAGCCACCTCCCAAAGAGGCCGAATTGCCAAATCAAAGGCCCACCAACGGGGTGTAGGGATGATACACCGACCCACCGACTGGAGAAAGGATGAGGATGACACTCCAAAGTGACTCAAGGACAACAACTCTATCCTCTTCTCTGATGACAACCTTGCGGGAGTTCGGCTCCCACATGATGATCCCCTTGTAATCTCAGCCGTAGTTGCCAATTATGATGTACAATGAATCCTTGTTGATAATGGAAGTTCGACTGATATCATGATTTACAATGCATTCTTCAAAATGTGTTTGCCTAGACGTCAACTACGAAGATCCCCAATACTGCTCTCCGGTTTCGGGGGCAACCAAGTTTATGTCGAGGGGGAAAAAGTGTTGCCTGTAACCCTTGGCACTGAACCTGGACAAAAGACACTGCCGATCAACTTCATGGTAGTCCAGATCCCCTCAGCATACAACATTATTCTGGGGTAGCTTGCCTTGAACAAGTTCCGAACCATGATTTCCTCTTACTACCTCTTGGTGCACTTCCCCCCCAGGAACGGTGTCAGAGAAGTTAGAGAAAATCAAAGGACAGCATGGCAGTACCTGATGATCGAAGACAGGCATTTCAATGATTCAACAACTCCGAATCAGCTGGATTAGAGGGATGCAACCACAAACCTTGGTGAGCCCATGGAGAGAACCATCCCAGTACCTTTATAGAGGAAGACCCCTCCAGAATTGTACAGATCGGGAGCATACTTGATGAGAAAACCAGAATGGAGTTGATCTGTTTCCTCAGGGACAACACCAACATCTTTGCCTGGTCGGCCTCAAATATGCCAGGGATTCCTGTCGAAGTAATCACTCATCGGCTGGAAGTAACCCCTGGGTACAAGCCGGTGCGGCAGAAGAAAAGGAGCTTCGCTCCTGAAAGACAGCAACCTTTGGACGAAGAAGTTGGCAAGCTCCATAAAGCAGGTTCATCCGAGAGGCCCACTACTCCGAGTGGTTGGCCAATGTGGTAATGGTGAAGAAAGCCAGTGGCAAGTGGAGGATCTGCATTGACTATACAGACCTTAAAAAGGCTTGCCCAAAAGATAGCTTCCCTTTCCCGAAGATTTATCAGCTGGTCGACGCTACTACCAGCCACCAATTACTGAGCTTCATGGATGCTTTCTCTGGCTACAACCAAATTAGAATGGATTCGCAAGATGAGGAGAAGATTGCTTTCATCACTGATAAAGGTCTCTACTACTACAAGATCATGCCGTTCGGCCTCAAGAACGCCGGAGCAACATTTCAAAGGCTGATCAACAAGGTATTCGAAAAGCAACTGGAGAGAAACATGGAGGCCTATATTGACGACATGATCGTCAAGAGCCTCCTCTGGAAAGACCACATCCATGACTTGGAAGAGTCATTCAGTGCTCTACGGTGCTACTGCATGAAGCTAAACCCAGCAAAGTGTGCCTTCGGGGTCACTTCGGTAAATTCTTGGGCTTCCTTGTCACCAAACGAGGGATTGAGGCAAACCCTAAAAAGATTCAAGCCCTGAAGGATATGAGACATCCCTCCTGCAAAAAGGAAGTCTAGCAGTTGACAGGGAGAATTGCCTCCCTATGCAGATTCATTTCTCGGTCAACCGAGAAATGCCTTCCATTCTTCAAGGTACTCCGGCAGTCAAAGGACTTTGAATGGTCCAAAGACTATCGCACTATCTTTGAGGAGCTGAAGAAGTACCTGGAGACCCGACCATTGCTTTCCAAGCCACAAGAAGGCGAGGTCCTCTACCTATACCTCTTTGCTTCAGATGAAGCAATTAGTTCAGTTCTTGTCTGGAGAGATGAAGACGGATCCCATAAGCCGATCTACTATATCAGCAAGGTCCTACATGATGCCGAAATATGATATGCAAGGATGCAGAAGCTGATCTACTCTCTGGTGATTGCAGCAAAGTGACTATGGCCATACTTTCATGCCCATGCTATTGTGGTGCTGACCGATCAACCTCTTAAGGCCGTTCTCCAATCTCCGGACACCTTTGGAAGGATAGCCAAGTGGGCTGTGAAGCTAAGTGAATTTGACATTAGCTTCCAATCCCGAGCAGCTATGAAGGCCCAGGTGCTCTCCGATTTTTTGGCTGAGTGCACCTGGAGGTCCGAAGACGAAGCATCTTCGATAGAAGAAGAAATCCCGAAGGAGATGAAGTCCGTTTGGGTGCTTCATGTGGATGGAGCTTCCAATGCTACTGGGTGTGGGGCTGGACTCATGTTGGCCAAACCTGATGGCCATACCATAGAGTACGCACTCCGGTTCTCCTTCCATGCCTTTAATAACCAGGCCGAATACGAAGCCTTACTCGCTGGACTTCGGATCACCAAATATCTGGGAGTCCAGCAACTTCGAGCCTTCTCAGACTCCTGGTTGGTCGTAAATCAAGTTAACAGAGAGTATGCGGCCAAAGATCCAACCATGGTGCAGTACTTGGAGAAGGTATGGGCTTTATCCTCCCAACTAGGATATTTTGAGATCATCCATGTTCCGCGATCAGAGAACTCCTAGGTGGATGATTGTCTCGACTGGCAACTATGGCACCAGAATCTCTCGGGTGTACATTTTTTGAACATCTTGAAACTCCAAGCATAGCCAAAGAGGCTATAGAGGTATGCCAGATCGATGCTGAACCAAGCTGGATGGATCCCATCATCAAGTTCCTGAATGAGGGAGAACTACCAGAGGATAAGGCAGAGGCCAAGAAGATCCGCTGGATGGCATCTCAGTACATCATCTTAGATGGAACCCTTTATAAGAGATTCTTCTCTCAGCTACTGCTAAAATGCTTAGGACCCATAGATGCGAATTATGCTATGAGAGAGGTCCACGAGGGTATATGTGGTGATCACTTGGGAGGCAAATCTCTGGCGTACAAGATCATTCGACAGGAGTATTACTGGCCCTCCATCCAGAAGGACTCGACTGATTTTGTGTAAAAGTGCGACCAGTGCCAGAGGTACGCCAATGTACAGAGACAGCCTGCGAGTCAATTGACTCAACTAGCAGCCCCATGGCCTTTTGCCCAGTGGGGAATGGACATTCTTGGCCCATTCCCACCAGCATCATGGCAAAGGAAGTTTCTCCTTGTGGCCATCGACTACTTTACGAAGTGGGTAGAAGCTGAACCATTGTCCTAGATTACAGAAAGCAAGGTGGAAAATTTTATAAAAAATTCCATCATATTCAGGTTTGGCATCCCACATGTCATTATCACGGACAACGGGAGACAGTTCGACAATCCGAAGTTCAAGGACTTCTGTGCTCCGTACCATATCCAACATTGGCTGACATCCATTGCTCATCCATAGTCCAACGGAGAAGCCGAAGTCACTAACCGGACCATCCTCCATGGTCTGAAGACGAGGTTGAACATCGCCAAAGGGCTTTGGGCCGAAGAATTGACTCCATTTCTGGACATACCGAACTACCCCGAGAACGGCCACCGGCGAGTCTCCATTCAACCTAGCATACGGTACCGAAGCTATGCTACCTATTGAAGTCTCCCTACAGTCCCTGAGAATTGACAACTATGAAGAGCCTGGGAACTCCGATCGTAGAAGTATTGATCTGGACTTGCTATCAAGCACCAGGCTCCAGGCCCAGATAAGGATAGCGGTGCACCAGCAAAAGGTCGCCAAGAGTACTACACTCAAGGATGAAAGAGCAAACTTTTCGCACGGGGGACATGGTATTGCGAAGGGCAGAGGTATCCAAGCCAACGGAACAGGGTAAACTCTCCCCCAACTAGGAAAGCCCATATCAAGTCGAAGAAGTAGTTCGACTAGGAACATATCGACTCAAGACCCTGGAGGGGAAGACTCTATCTCGGTCTTGGAATGTACAAAACCTTTGCAAATACTATCAATAAATGAGTTCCTAAAATTCCTGGCAAAGCTACTCAACCTGCTTAACCCAGAATAGCTAGTTGCATCAACTGAACGATAATAGCCTGAGTGACCTGATCTGAAAAACTGGTCAACTGCACAAAGGAGAGCCTGATCCACTCACCTTATCGGTATACCAGACGAGCGCAATGAATAGCCTAACCAGGCCACCAAGAAGATCAAAGGCGCAGGGATGGTTTTCGTAACGTACCCTATGGGAATCCGGGATGCGCCGAGGAGGGCGGGCCTAAACAGCCTACCTTAATCACGACAGAAGTGCACAGAAACTGTGTAAACACCCTACCCTACAGTAAATCCAAAAACGTGCCTAAAAGGACCACTGTCATCCTTTCTGTCGATAATATACCTCAATCCAAGGAGGAGCCAACTTCTTTCCAGATAAACCCAAGCCAGGATGGCAAAATTTTCTTGAAGAGAGGATCAAGGAGGTGCCCCACAATGTTCCATAAAAACCCAAGTATAAAGGGAAGAGAGCATGTCTTGGGGAGAAAATCAAGGAGGCACCCAAAAGTTTCCTAAAGTGCCAAGCCATGAAGGAAGAAGCCTAAACTTGTGGAGCAAGACTAGGAGGTGTCCAAAAGAGCCAAACCATGAAGGGAAAATCCTTGATTCATGGAGAGATACTAGGAGACACCCCCACTACCTGCCAAAAATGTCCAAAACAAAGATGGGAAGGGCCTTGACTTAGGGAGGAAGAAAAGGAGGAGTCCAAAAGAGTTGATCCATGGAAGGAAAGAATCCTCTCTTGAAGACCCAAGCAAGGAGGTGCCATCTACCTGCCTTTTAAACCCAAATCAAATTTTTTGGTACCTTGGCTGACCATATGTGTATGGATTATCCTGATTTGTAGATCCCCTCCTTTAGTCCCACATGGGAAGATGTAAAACCCTACTCCCTTGTAAAGCCCTATAAATTAAACCCCTCTTGTAAGTTTAAAGGAATCAGATGAATGAAATCAATTTCTTTGTGAGCAACTTTATGTTTCTCTCTTCCGCACTTGTATTCAGGTGTTGAGCTCCGTGAGGGAGTAAATCCGGGTTCCCTAGGAACCTTGAGGAGGTGTGAGATCTCCAACCCCAAAACCCTAGCTTAGTCCACCCATCTCTACTCCACCACCACCAAAACCTAATTTTCCATCTTCATCCCACGGCCCCTCTCTTCCACATCGAAGCCGGTCACCAGCATCCAGGTTCAGATCAACTGTTTCAACTACAGAGCCAGTTCAAATAAGAGTCAGATCAGTATCAAGATCTCCGGAACTTCTACATCCAACAATCTTCATTAAGTCCTCATGTCAGTGTCTTTCTTTGAGTTTCTGGTTCTTCTTTTGTTCTTCTTCTTCCAGATCCTGAGTTCGAGAAGGAGGCCAACCTTGCCATAGGACTACAATCTGAGGATCCATTGCGAAGATATCCCGTCTCCAAGGATCCTACAATCTGCTCAAGAGTGTCCTCCAATTGAAGCAACGAGAGATATCACTGCTAGGTAACAAGAACCTTCCCTTCTCACTTTGTCTGTTTCGTTGAAACTCAGAGCAAACCCTAGATCTGGGGGTTTCTCAATTCCCAGCGATCCTACTTTTGAGTTACTCTGATAATCCACTCCTTTTAATTGTGCTCTCTGTCATTTCTTAGTTTCTTTCAACATTTGTTTATCTTTCCTTTGAGTCAAAGCCGACTTCTGAAAATATATTAAAAAAAAAAAATACATTAATTTTAATTTGCTTCCGCATCGCATCATCTCTTTTGTTCTGCATCATTTTTGGTATCAAAGCTTTCGTTCTACATCAATTTTGGTATCAGAGCTTCCGTTCTGCATCAATTTTGGTATCAGAGCCCTGTCTAGGGTTTCTGTTTTGATTGCTTGTTTGAGTCTCTCTCTTTTTACTTTGTCTGCTCGAAGTAGACTCCCCAGGACGTCCGGTCCTAGGAACGAAGCGAGGTGCAAACCTCCTCTTCCCATTCCACGGAGTGTTCCTAAGGCGTGTAGGGGATCCGTTGGGTTATAACTTCGTAGCAGGAATTGTAAACGGGGAAGTGCTCTGTTTTCAGCCCATAATTACCCTATTGCAAGAATTATTTCTCACTGCAAGTAACTTCAAATTCGGTGATTTTTGATTTGTTGAAACCAGTATAATTGAAACTAATTTAATAATTTTTCTATGATTTATTGGTTTCCGTGCAATTTCTGAGAATTAAATTACTGCAACTCTATTTTTGTGTTCTGCAATCCAATTATTTTTGAGTGTTCATCTCTTAATTCATCTTAAGGGCATTTGAGCATCTAAGATAAGGGGAGGAGTTGATAACCTCTCCTTATCCCAAAAACCACCACCCATTCATTCGATCCTAAGCCTAATTTTAAAATTTATTAGATTTAATTTGCCCTAGTGGGCTAGGGACACCAACAAGTCGGGTCTAGGCTAAATGTTGAGTCAGTTTGTCTAGTTACTCTATGTGTGCTTTGTACTCAGTGTCTAGAATGGTGGTTCAGGGATTCTATCCCGAGGGCTTGTGTGCTGGTCCGCCTACCTGGCCAATCACTAATTGGTGTCTAGGATTGGCAATTAGGGACCTAACACTCCCCTTACACCTGCCTGGCTGAGTCCCGAGTTACTACAGGCTAGCTTGCCACTCTGATTGGGTATCTAGTTTGGACTCTAGGTCTAGTGAGCCAGTAGTCGCTTTAGTATAGTCTCATTCTGTGTGCTGCTTGCATCATCATGTCTACCGGAATGGAGTACCCCACCAACCTAGTCAAACCCAACCAGATTTAGAGGCCATGGTTAGAAATCTTACCGAAAGTATGACCAAATTGAGTCAGGACATGAATGAGGGTTTTTCCCAGTTTAGGGATCGAGTCCAAGTACTTGAGAAACGTAGACATCAAAATTGGACCTCTGATCCAAAATTTAATAGGCCCCAACCTCACCCATGCCAGGAACCTAGGAGGACCTTATACCGTGATCCCGAGCATAACCTTAGGAAGCCTAACCATGATATCTATAGTGTGGATCATGTCTATGAGAGGTCCTTACAATATTCTAGACCAGTCACTCAACAACCCAAGTCTTCTAGATCAAACCATTTAGATCCACACCCATGCCCAAGTAAGGTCTGTACTAGCTTGAAACCCAGTGTGACCCAGGTTCCTATATCTCAAGAATGTTTGTTTTGTGGAGAAAGAGGCCAAAATCTAGTCAGTGCCCATGCATAGGACTGGCTTGTGCACAGCTAAGTGGTAAGAATCCTAAGGATGACATTATGAGGGAGAACCTAAGCCTACCAATGAGGAAGAACGGTTAGGTATGACAAGCCTAGAATCAGTTGACCCGATTACCACTGACCCGAAACCCATTGAAGATGGCATCGAGGAAGTATATGATGCTGGCTTGAGTCTAGTTGATGAATGTGAGGGGGAAGAACTTGAAGAATGTGACATTGATACTATTGGTTCCTTACCTGAGGAGACCTTGGAAAGCAACCCAACTGATAGGACCTAGTTCAGAAATTCAAGAGATTTGTGAGAACCGGGTTCCTTAGTCAAATACCCCCAGGAAGAACTCATAGTGTTAGCCCGAGCTATTAGTTCATACCCTCTAATGACAGTCATTCCCAAGTACCAATTGAAGATCTTTGCACTGAACTGTTTAAGTTGCCCACCCTATGGTAGATCCTCTCCTTAGGATGACTGAATCAAGCCTCTTACAATTGGACCTTGTCCCATGCCCAGCCACTAAGGTCTCTCTCGTAATCTCAGTTGAACATCCTTGTCTTGAGCGGATTGGTTCACCCAGTCCTGTAGAAGTCCTCCTTATGGCCCCAGACCCCTTCCTTTGCATGACTGACCTACCCTTCTATAGAGTATACCTTTCCACACCCATAGGTCAAATTTCAAGTCTTGAGGTCATCATCCATAGGCCCTTCCATGAATCATTCTTCAATCCAGTTCTTGAGAAAATGGATCATTATTTGCTTAGAGAACAAACTTTAACTGTTGCAATCACATGTCCTAGGCTGCTTCCCGAACCATCTCTTGATCCATTCCTGGGAGTAGCAAACTTTTCCTTTCGAAAGGATGACCAGTTGACACTCATAGATCACCATTCAAACCTTCAGGTCACCACCTTTAGTCAGCAGGTAATTCGTGACTCCGCCTCATATTTCCTCCCTTTCTCTAGGACTTCCAATGCTTCTTACACCATCCAAGTACACTTTGTCGAAGTCTTTAGAGTGAACCATGTGTCAGAACCTATTAGGTTTGCCACCTACTTCTGGAAGACCTTATGGCACCTACTAGGCACCCATGATAAGTTTTCATGCTCTGCATGCCATCCTCCGATCCAAGGTCAAACCTAGAGAGCCTTAGTTTGTTAGGTTTAGACCTAGGGTTCCTTTGGAATAAAGTCCATTCTTTAGGAATGCGTCGTCAGTCTAGTTTAGTTTTTCTTGACCCTTTACTAGGCTTTGGCTCTGATTTTGGTTTGATTGAGAGCACCAGGAATTGGGATTTGTATTTTGTCCAGGACTAAATTTGCATATAATGTTTCGATCAATAGGTCTATAGGCTAGAGTCCCTTTGAAATTGTTCATGGATACAAGCCTCACACACCACTTGATCTGATTTCACTATTAGTCCACACACACAAGTCTCTTGATGCACTTGCATAGCATGTAAAGGACTTGCATAAAGAAATTCATGCCAAAATAAATTTAAGTAATGAAACTTATAAGAAGTTGGCTGATTCTCAAAGGCGAGTCAAGATTTTTGTTGAGGGAGACTATGTAATGATTAGGTTAAGGCCTGAACGGTTTCCTCCTGGAACTGTTAGAATGTTACATGCTAGAGGAGCTGGACCATTTAGAGTGGTGAAGAGAGTAGGGTCCAATGCCTATGTGCTCGAGTTGCCTTCAGAACTAGGCATTAGCTCCACTTTCAACATTACAGACCTAGTAGAGTATAGAGAGCCAACTGTGATTCCCAGTGAGCCTTTTTGAGCCTAATCTTGCTCTTGAGAGTGAACCCAACCCTGTGTGTCCACCAACAAACTGGCCTGTGAGGAAGAGCAGATTGAAAAGATCCTGGATGATCAAGTTATCTCTACTCATAATCGAGGATACCAAAGATACCTGGTCTGCTGGCAAGGAAGGCCAGATTCTGATAACTCTTGGATCTCCCGAGAAGAATTACAAGAATTGGACCCAGACCTCTTGGAGAGATACCAGAGCCAGCTTGATCCATACTCGATAGGGTCGAGTTCCTCCCACCCCGGGAGAATTGGTGCGGGCACCAGACTCAGAAGAAGACTTCAGGGCTCCATCTGGATCTCTGATTGATATTGCTCGAAGAATTAGGGTTTTCTGGTTTTGTAATAAGGGTTGACTTGGTCAACTCAATTTTAGTTTGAGTCTGTATTTCCCTACAATTTAAATTTGTTGAGTCATGTTGACTCAATACAAGTCCTAGTAGTGGTCTAGGTCTTCTCCAAGGTGCCACATTTTCTCCCAGGACCAAGCAAGTGGGCGCCACACTCCCAACCACACGCCAGAGTCCAGGAGGCGCCACATCTCCATCCAGTGTGCCTTGGTCCCCACACCACAAGAAAGCAGGTCCCTTCTTTCATGCGCCACTTGGGGGAGAAATCCATCAAGATACCTCAATCCAAGGAGGAGCCGACTTCTTTCCAGATAAACCCAAGCCAGGATGGCAAGAATTTTTCTTGAAGAGAGGATCAAGGAGGTGCCCCACAATGTTCCATAAAAACCCAAGTTATAAAAGGGAAGAGAGCATGTCTTGGGGAGAAAATCAAGGAGGCACCCAAAAGTTTCCTAAAGTGCCAAAGCCATGAAAGGAAGAAGCCTAAACTTGTGGAGCAAGACTAGGAGGTGTCCAAAAGAGCCAAACCATGAAGGGAAAATCCTTGATTCATGGAGAGATACTAGGAGACACCCCCACTACCTGCCAAAAATGTCCAAAACAAAGATGGGAAGGGCCTTGACTTAGGGAGGAAGAAAAGGAGGAGTCCAAAAGAGTTGATCCATGGAAGGAAAGAAATCCTCTCTTGAAGACCCAAGCAAGGAGGTGCCATCTACCTGCCTTTTATAACCCAAATCAAATTTTTTTGGTACCTTGGCTGACCATATGTGTATGGATTATCCTGATTTGTAGATCCCCTCCTTTAGTCCCACATGGGAAGATGTAAAACCTTACTCCCTTGTAAAGCCCTATAAATTAAACCCCTCTTGTAAGTTTAAAGGAATCAGATGAATGAAATCAATTTCTTTGTGAGCAACTTTATGTTTCTCTCTTCCGTACTTGTATTCAGGTGTTGAGCTCCGTGAGGGAGTAAATCCGGGTTCCCTAGGAACCTTGAGGAGGTGTGAGATCTCCAACCCCAAAACCCTAGCTTAGTCCACCCATCTCTACTCCACCACCACCAAAACCTAATTTTCCATCTTCATCCCACGGCCCCTCTCTTCCACATCGAAGCCGGTCACCAGCATCCAGGTTCAGATCAACTATTTCAACTACAGAGCCAGTTCAAATAAGAGTCAGATCAGTATCAAGATCTCCGGAACTTCTACATCTAACAATCTTCATTAAGTCCTCAGGTCAGTGTCTTTCTTTGAGTTTCTGGTTCTTCTTTTGTTCTTCTTCTTCCAGATCCTGAGTTCGAGAAGGAGGCCAACCTTGCCATAGGACTACAATCTGAGGATCCATTGCGAAGATACCCCATCTCCAAGGATCCTACAATCTGCTCAAGAGTGTCCTCCAATTGAAGCAACGAGAGATATCACTACTAGGTAACAAGAACCTTCCCTTCTCACTTTGTCTGTTTCGTTGAAACTCAGAGCAAACCCTAGATCTGGGGTTTCTCAATCCCCAGCGATCCTACTTTTGAGTTACTCTGATAATCCACTCCTTTTAATTGTGCTCTCTGTCATTTCTTAGTTTCTTTCAACATTTGTTTATCTTTCCTTTGAGTCAAAGCCGACTTCTGAAAAATATTTAAAAAAAAAAAATACATTAATTTTAATTTGCTTCCGCATCGCATCATCTCTTTTGTTCTGCATCATTTTTGGTCTCAAAGCTTTCGTTCTACATCAGCAAGATACAACATATCGCAAGAAATGCATGGGAAGAGGTAAAAGGAAGATACTTCATTTCTTTTTTCAGTTTTTTACAAAAAAAAAAGAAAGAAAAAAGAACAAAGAAACTCTCACAAGGAGAGAACAAAAAAAAAAAGAAAAAGAAACTCTCGTAAAGAGAGACAAAAAAAAAAAGGAGTAGCATCGAAAAGATGTGGGAAATTCTCAATAACCTCCCACCGGGTTTTTCCCGTACCGGTGGGGGGAGATCTAGAGGTACGACGAAGGGCCGCAGGGGTTCCCGTCCGAACCAAAATCTGACCCCTTATTGGAGTCGGAATCAAATTCATGTCTGGGAAAGGGAACGGAGGGCTTGATGTTGTCCAAGCCCTTCAAGTTGTAAAACTTGAAGGCCTTCCTCCTACATTCCTGGAACCCCTGATGGAAGGAGTCCAGAGCCACCTCGATGACTTCTTCCTTGAAGGCAACAGACGCCCTGAAGTCCGAGATGGCATTCACTGCCTCCCTCCTGTCTTCCTCCACCTCCGTGGTTGCCACAGCGACCTGAGCCCGAGCCTCCCTCAGTTGGGCCTCCAATAGGCGGACCTTCTTTTCAAGATGGTCCACGAGAGGCTCCTCATCATCATCCCCCGGCCCAAAAATCTTCAGACTTCTCTTCCTTTATGGATCAACGGCCCTTCTTTTTGTGGCTCGGCGGAGCTCAGAAGTGTTGAACCTCATTTTTAATGGAAGGAAGGAGTCTACAAGAATGATGGCCCTTGACAGCAGAAGGCAGGGTCCTATTTATAGAGACCCTGCACCCATGACTAACTGCAGGGAAGCGCGCTCCATGTCCTTTCCCAACCATATCAGAAAGCGCCACGTGTCCGTGCGATGCTTCGAGAACCAGAAGGTCGCTCGGGAGTCATTCCCAAGACAACAACTGCTATCACTTCGAATCTGGAGAAATTCTCATCGTGCGATGGCAACATTAATGGCTTCTTTTTGGAAAAGGGAGACCTGGCGGCACACAAGGTGCAAGAAATCGTGACTGTACGAATATCAATGTGCCACGTGGACAACAAAGATTACAATCAAACTTCCCTAATCACTGGTTGATGGCTAGTTGACACTTGTCCGCCCCAACGAATAAATTTAATATCAAAAGGAAGGTGACATCGGCCTAACCAATCATAGACTGTCTTCGGTAATGGAGTACTGATCCGTTCCAGAGTTCATCTTTGTCAACTATCAACTAAACAGCCTTCGGCCATGACTGCTCCACCAAGCAAAAGAAAGAATGGTAAAACCAGTTCAAGCTACATATGAAGCATAACATTGAATATGCAAAGAAAGAAGAAGTCATTTCAAAGTCTGGAAAAATTATCATACAAAATCCATTGATAATACAAAGGAGAAAGAAAGAAAACACAACCAAAGTGACTCGAATTTCTCAACATCGACAGGAGGAGATTCCATACCACAGTACTGAAGTAACTTATCAACTTGTGCTGAGTTAATCTCATTAATCTGTGCCGGGACCGAAGAACCATCGGCTTGGACTCCTCCAGCCTGAGCTTCCACCTGAACCGGAATCGGAGTTGGGGTCACCCCAGATTTTTGACTAAGGCAGTGGCCTCCTCATCCGTACATGGCACCTCCTCGGCCTCTACTACTGCTTCGGCCTCCTCTACTTTCTCTTCTTCTTCGCCAGCTATATCGAAGGGAGGAAAGCCGAAAAGGTCGAGGTAAGGGAAGGCCTCCTTTACCTTGGAAAGTCCGTCGTTAAAGCCATGCTGGTAGCCATACAAAGATGCTTTATTTATTTTTGCTTGGAATTGTGAAGACATTTTGAAGTTGCCATGGCATCGTCTACTAGCTTTCTCAAAGACACGGACTCTCTCTTGGTAGATTCAGACTCCAGGATCGCCTCTTCGGCCCTCCTAGAAGCCTCTTCGGCCCTCCTTGGTCAGGCTTTCTATCTTCTCCTGATCCTCCCTGGCAACCTGTTCTAGGGAGTCGACTTGTTTCCTGCTCTTTCTCCACCTTGCCCCTTGCTCTGCCATTGTCAGGTGGGCACTTTTCAGTTCGCCCTTCAGTTTGCGAAATTCATCGTTCACCCGAATGAGGCGGTCCTCCATAGACTGCCTCAGCTATTCGACTACTTCCTTGGCAGCCCTGGCAGTCTGAAGCTCCTCCTTGAGGCCATGGATGAGCTTGTCGACGTTCCCCAGGCCCCCCTCCATGAAGGTAAGGTCATAGACCAACTGCATCAAAAGTGAGGGATCATGGATCGAACAACTCTCAAGACAAAGGTGACGGTGAGGATCATACATATTGCAGGGCGGAGAAGGTAGAATCGGACACCCTGGGAATGTTCCAATTTTGAAGAATCGCCAAGTCATGAGGCAGCAGTGTACCCTTCAACGCCTGCCTGGCTACGGCCGGGACCAGCAGTCCCCCCATAGGTGTAAGCTCCGAAGAGTTCGTCAAATGGCCTCCAGCTGGGGAAGCCCCACGGGCGAACTCTCCCTTGACTTGCCGTGCTTTGCCCCTATCAACTGCATGGGTGCAAAACGGTGGCACATCCACTTCTTGAGGCGGACTCCCCGTTGTGCAAACCGGGGAGACAACCACCGGTGGAGTTTCAATTAGATATGGCCTCGACGGGGCCTCTTCTGCGGTTGCTGCATCTTCCCCTGATGTTCCTCGGGAAGACGAAGTGCTTCGGTCCCCCTTAGGGCCATCCCTTCGAGCCCTCTTTCGAACTGCAGACCTAGTGAGAGGGGCCTGTGCTACCCTCTTCTCCGATGTCTGACGAAGCCAGCTCACACCGGGCCTCATCCCGCCACCTACGAGCAAAAGAGTTCATTTCAATCGATCGAGCTACAGTAAAACTGAGAAAGGGGAGTAGAGATTCCCATCGCTATACCTAATGAGGGGAATTTGCTAATTCCCGCTAGATGGAGATTTCTCTCCTCCAACAATTCCTAGATTTGGGCAACTTCGGAGTTGACCAAGAGATCGTAGTCTGACTGATCGGCCGCCAAGACCTTCTTCCCATCGTTGGCGGTTAGATGAGGCTTCTTCCATACAGTGTCAAAGCCCCATGGATCAAAAGACAACACAAACACAAAAATGGATTTCCACCCATGGATGGCACTAGGCATGTCCTTGATGACCTTGTGGCCTGATCTAGGGCCAATCACCCACCATCCATTGCTGTGGAAATCCCTCTTGAGAATGAAAAGGGCCATGAACAAATTGGTCCTAGCTTCTACGTTTATGATGCTGCACATGACCAAGAACTTGCAAATGTTCCGGATGCTGTTCGGGGTCAACTGCGTTGGCACTACTTGGTACAAGCGGAAGATCTTGATGAAGAAGGGGTGCAAGGAAAACCGAAGACCAGCTTTCAGATGATCTTCATACATGGCTAGGCACCTAGGGGGAGGTTCGTTCACTCATTCCTCGAGTATGGGGAGAACGAAGGGGAACTTCTTGGGAATGAGATAGCGTTCCCAAAGAAGGGCCACCTTACCCTAAGCAACTGAGCTGGAAATCGACTCCGGACCTACTACATCACAGACCCCCAAGGGCCCAACCTGTTCCCCTTGACTTTCTGCGGTTTCTTCCATGACAAAAGAATAAAGCAAGGGAGCAGAAGGAAGATTCTACCTGCAAAATAGATTGGTAGTCCAGAACAAGTTGGACGAAGGATGACACGAGGTTGAAGAAGCTTCCTTGGCCAGACCTTCGCCCTTTCCCAAAAGAAAAGCAGGGGTCTCTGAAGCCCTACCAGGTTGTTTGACCCAAGGTTACCCAGGAAGGTAACCCGCCTTCAACTAACCATCAGGATGAGGTGCACCCATCATCCAACGGACGAGGGGAGCCACCACAACCATCCAAATCTCAACCAACAGATTGGCTTAACCATCGTGCAATGGGAAAAGGAAAGACGGTCCCAGGGCCGTCCACTTTTTCCTTCTTCCCCAACCTAGGAGTGACAGTTGTCCACCACCTGATCCCCAGATCAACCAACAATCATGATAGACAATCTAATCAGAGATCCCGTAATCATCCACTACACTGTCTCCCGGGAGGAAAATGACAAAGTATTAATACTCTCACTTCTCGAGGCAAATCTCCACTTTGAAAACTAAGAGTAGGGGGGCAACTGTTAGGATATCCCGTTCAACTACGAACTGAACTCCGTTTAACTGGTCGAAGCCCTTTTCTCTGGACCATAGACTTTGGACCAGGGAAGGGACAGGCCAACTGCAGGCAACCCAAGGCTTCTCACTGAACTACAACATCCGAAGGCCAGATCTTCAGATGATGTCTTCGACCTTTACCGAAGACCAAGTTTCTCACTGACTTCCAATGACACGCTCTTCGACTCCTGCCATAGACACGATCTCCGGCCATGGGGCAAATACCAAGTCTTTGGCCCACGCAAGGGAAAACCTAAAGATGGACCACAATCTGGCCTAGATAGGCAACTATAACCAATGGTTATAATCGACACTCTCCATGACATGATCATGGTGCGCGACTCCAGCTGCCACGCCTCCGATCTGGCCAGAACCACTTAGTGACAACTCACGATCGCCAATCATGGAAGAAATTAACTTCCCATAATCATCAGAAATTAAGCGGGCCATAGGCCAGAGGCCTTCTTTTAAATAATGATAAGAAGGATGGCTCGGGAGGTAGGCTCACAAACACATTCACAGATTTGCCCATACACTAAGAGCTTTTCTCTCACACTCTCGACACCCTTCCCCATTCTATGGCTGGGATCAGTCACTGACTTAGGCATCAGAGTGTCCCCCGCCCAAACAAATCTGGCAAAGGACCTGTTTCGCAGGTGAACCAGGAAGCGGTCCTGCGGTGCAACAGCTCCGACCGACTGATTCAGGGACTCCATGCCAATAATCCCCATTGTTGATTTCTTTAGGCTAGGTAATTATTTAATCTTCAAGTAATTATTCTTGATCATATTCGTCCATAAGGTTAGACCCAGCTTCATAAACTTTTTCCTTAAGTTCTTCAAAGGGTTTAGGATTTTCTCTTTCTAGCCCTTCATTTGGACAAGATTTTGATTCTATTTCATCTTTTAATTCTTTAATTGGTTCAGGAGATCATTCCTCTAAATTCTCAGTGGGTTCAACCTCTTCTTCTTCATATTCATCAATTAGACTTGGTTCAGCTTTATATATTTCCACTTTAGGCTCTTCAATGGGTTCAATGATTTCTTCATTACTAATTACTGGGATGATAGGAGTTGGCTTGCTTGAAGGAATTTGGTTAGAATTTGGCCTTTGTCCAGATGTATAATTCCTATTGGACTTAGGTTGATTGATCAAGAGTTCCTTCTGATATGTATCAAATTCCCTAGCAATTAGATAAGCATCTTTTAGATAGTGAATTTTCCATTGAAATAATTTCCACTGGATGTCCTTACATAGACCAGCTCGAAATCCAGATATGATCATTGCTTCAGATTCGACTGTACTACATCTCCCGATATACTCATTGAATTTGGCAATATAATCAAATACAGTTGTATCATCTTGTCTTAATTTATACCATTGGTCTAAAAGTTTTTGCTCATAGTATTTACCTAGGTACTTTTCCCTTAGTTTACTCTTCATTTCTCTCCAAGTATTTATTTTATCCCCAATATAACTTCTCCCCAATATGCTTTAGCATGTTGAACTAACTTTGATTTGGCAACTTGACACTTTCTTACTTCCAACATTTCATCAAATTCAAAGTATTGATCCATTTTCTCTTCCCAATCGACATACACTTCAGGATCTAAATTTCTATCAAAAGTGGATGCTTAGGGTCGATTTCTCCTAAAGACTCTCTTCTCCTGATCGACAAAGTCTTGGTAGGGGTATCTAAGACTATACTCAGGGGTGAGATCATGACATTTAGCTCTTGGACCAAGGGGAGGTGGACTAGGTGATTCAGGATCAGTATGGATCCTATGGGCTTCTTCTATGAAGTCATGGTGAAGTCATCTTGGGTTGTATTCAGGAGTGAATTTATGATGATAGACTCTTGGACCTCGAGGAATTGACCTAAGTGACTCAGGTTCGGTGGGGGTCATTGGGGTCACTTCAAGTGTCCCAACATGGTCCTTCACTTGACCTAATTCCTTTCTCATTTGCTTTAATTGCTCATTTATGGTATCAAACTTTTTTAGTTATGGTTCTCATAACGAATTCAAGATTAGGGTCCATGGGTAAACTAGACTGAGTATAGAACTATTGGTATAGGGCTTCAAATCAGTTGGGCCAACAATAAAAACCTAACTTCTAAGGGCTCCTAGACCTAGAAGTTCAAACACGGGACTTAACTAGGTACTACTTCAGAATGTAATTATCCTATCCACTGACCAGGTAAGAGGTGGGGTTGCGAGAGGCTCCCCTCGCTTTCATGAGGTCCTAATTAAAAAGTGCAAGTCCGCTTAAGGCATTTTCCATTGGACCAAATAGCCTTAGACACCAATTTCAAGGAGTAAGTACAAACTCAAATAATACTTTGTCTTATCTTGCACTTGAACCCGACTTGTGGGTGTCCCTAGTTTTAGGTTCCTACTCAATTTCAATTATGGCTTAGGTCAATGCAAATGTGGGTGATTATTTTGGTCCAAGGAAAGGTAATGACCTCCTTCCCTTATGTTATGATTGAATGCCCTTAATTAGATTTAGAAATTGATGTACAAACAATCAGCTTGCTAACAAGGTATGTAGACTAGCACAAACATATGAGTCAAACCCGAATTTCAAAGTTTCAAAAATTTTAAATTTAAATTAAAAATTGTAGATCTAAAAACCTTGATTTCAAAACTCAAATTGTAAATTTTAAATTTCGAAATTTAGTTTGAAAATTCGTTTTTGGAAGTACAAGTTGCTGTAAGAAAAATCTCAGCCACTAACAACTTCTAATTAACTAGTTTAAAAATTCAAAATTAAAATTTTAAAATTTCAAAAAAAAATGAAATTTAAATTTTAATTATTATATGTCAGAGTTAAGGCTTTAGATTTCAAAATTTGAATTTTAATTCTCAAATTTTAGTTAGGAAATTAAAATTTGAAAGCTTGTTGTAGAAGTGGTTACAAGAAGCTTCTAGCCAACAAACCCTTAACCATCTAACATCCAAAATTCAAAATTAAATTCAAACAAATTCCAAAATTAGAATTTTATTGAGTGTATATCTTAGATCCAAATCTAAAATTTAGAGGAAATTTTTTTTTAATTCTTTCTAAAATTTAATGGAACAACTAAATAGAGGGAAACTAGAATTGAAACAAGCTACGAACTAGTTAAGGCACCAGCTTAAAGTTCTGAAAATTAAACTATGAATTCAAAGAAAATATTTTTTTTTCAAATTTATATATCAGATCATAAAATCCTAAAGTGAAACAAAAAAAAAATTTTGAATTTTTTTGCCTTTAAAAAAATTCCAAAACTCATGAAAAACTCGGGTTGGTGCTAGTACAGAAATTTCAGCAATCAGCAAACCTCCAATTGACTATATTCAAAATTCAAAATTTAAATTTAAAAATATCAAAAAATTAGAATTTAAATTAGAAATTTCATATCTTGGGATTAAGATTTTATATCTCAAATTTTAAAATTTAAATCTCAAATTTTTGGCTTTGAGTTTCAGACTTGAAGGCAAGCAACACAAAGGGAACAAAATTTCAACAACTTGATGAAGCAGAATGAAAGAAGAGATGATGCGATGCGGAAGTAAATTAAGACTAATTCTGTTTTTGTTGTTCTTTTTTTTTTTTTAATATTTTTAGAAGTCGTCTTTGACTCAAAGGAAAGTTAAACTAAATTGACAGAAACTATGTAATAATTGAAAGCACAATTTAAAGAAACTAGGTTATCAGAGTAGTTCAGAAGTAAAGGATTGCTGGGGATTGAGAAACTCCCAGACCTAGGGTTTCGCTCTGAACTTTCAACAGGACAGAAGTAAAGAGAAGAGAAGGGTTACAGACCAGGCAGTGATCTTCACAGAGTTTAGTGGAAGGACTCTCTTGAGCAGATTGTTGGATCCCCGGATTCAGATATCTTCGTAATGGATCCTCCAATACTGGTCCTTTGGCAGAGTTGGCTTCTCCTGAACTCAAGATCTGGGAAAGAAGAAGAACAATTTATGGAACCAGATACTCAAGGAAGGATTTACCAGATAGAAGAACTTGAAAGCTGATGTTGCTGAAATCCGGATTCTCCTGAAGGCTGATCTGACTTCCTCTGAGAATTTGCTCCGTATTCGAAGCAGCCAAACTGGACCTGGATGCTGGTGGTCAGCCTCCACTTGGAGAGAGAGGCCGTGAGAGATGGGGGTAGGCTAGGGTTTGGTGGAAAGAAGAGGATGATGGGTGGCTAGGGTTTGGAGTTGAAGTGGCTAACCTAGGGTTTAGGGGTTGGAGATCTCACACCTCCTCAAGGTTCCTAGGGAACCCGGATTTACTCCCTCACGGAGCTCAACACCAGAATACAAGTGCGGAAGAGAGAAACACAAAGTTGCTCACAAAGAAATTGATTTCATTCATCATTTATCCTCTAGAACTTACAATAAGGGTTTATTTTATAGGTCTTTACAAGAGGTCAGGGTTTTACATCTTCCCATGTGGGACTAATAGGATGGATCTTCAAATTAGGCTTGTAGAATCAAATCCTTCTCATATGGCCGGCCAAGAGCTTCCATAAGTGTTGATTGGTGGCTCCAAATGGTAAGTAGGTGGCGCCTCCTAGCCTTGCTCTTCAAAAATTTTTTTCCTTCCATGGCTCAACTCTTTTGGACACCTCCCTTTCTTTCTCCCCAAGTCATGGCTCTTCCCAACTTTGCTTTGGTCTTTTTAGGCATGGATTGGGCGCCCCCTTGAAGTGCTCCCCAAGAAATGCCTCTTTCCTCCTTTAGCTTGGCCTTTTAAGGTATATATGGGGCGCCTCCTTGATTTTGGCTTCAAGAAAATTCTTGCTCCCTTGGGTATGGGGACCAAGACACTGGGATGGAGATGTGGCGCCTCCTAGACTCTGGCGTGTGGCTGGGAGTGTGGCGCCCATTTGCTTGGGCTTGGGAGAAAATGTGGCACCCTGGAGAAGACCTAGACCACTTACTAGGACTCGTACTGAGTCAACATGACTCAACAAAATTAAAATTACAGGGAAATACAGACTCAAAAAAAATTGAGTTGACCAAGTCAACCCTTATTACAAAACCAGAAAACCCTAATTCTTCGGGCAAGGTCAATCAGAGATCCAGATGGAGCCCTGAAGTCTTCTTCTGAGTCTGGTACCCGCACCACTTGACCTATTAGAACCTAAAGCTCTGATACCAAAAATTGGTGGGGGATAAAAATAAAATGATGAATGAAGAGTTTTAGCAAGCTAACTAGCAAGAAAACTTGAGTAGTTAATTATCAAATAAATGGGCTAAATTAATCCAAGAAAAGAATTTTCATAAAGATACTAGTTGATCTAATTTTTTAAGACCCGCAACGTAGATCTAGTTCAAAAAAAGATTAGGATCTTCATGACAAGGAAACCATCACTACTAGGACAAGTTAACCTTCAAATAATCAGATCTAATGAAGCTTAGAATGAGTTTTCCTACCAACAATGATGGCTAATTATTTGGTGGAAGGAGCTCTCATCACTCAAGGATTGAGGCCTAGAAGTCAAGATTGGCACTCTCTACTTTCAGACTCACCTTGGTCTTGATCCATGGCATGAAGACCTTCATCCTTGACATAGGAACCTGAGAGAACCTACAAAGAAATTTGGGATTAGACATGGAAGAAGAATTGGAGTTGGAATGGAAACAAAGAAAAAGGAAGAAGAAGAAAGTGGCCGGCGGCTTGGAACTTGGAGCTTGATCATAGATCCATCAATGGGCATCCCATCCTTTACTCCTTGCAAAAGCACTCTTCACTCTCAAACTTAAACTTAGAAAACTCTCATTCTCTCCTTCGATAAGGATCTACACACTCAAACTAGCTAGAAAACTTTCACTCCGAACAAGAACTCAAAAAAAACTAGACCACAAGGAAACAATCTTTTCATTAATTCAAATCATAGAATAGAATGAATACAAATAAGAGCTTTGGGGACCTATTTATAGGCTCTTAAGCTAGGAAATTTGTCCAAGAATGGAGGAGAAGGGATAAGGATGGCTTAGTTGGCTCCAACAACTCTTAGATAAGTGATTCTAACTAGAAACAAATTGTAGGTAGAAAGTCACAACCACTTTGACATGTGGCATCTAGAAGATCCTAATGTGGCTTCTAAATGCTGATATGGAGGGTTAGGTGTCATAAGTTGTGGCATCCCACATGTCAAATATTGTCGGGGTAGTGGAAGGAATCTTTATGTTCATCATAAAACTCTTGATGTAGTGTAATTCCTTCTCCCCCAAGGTTGTTTGATGAGTTGTTCCCCTATGTGCTTCAAATCTTGGTATGAATTGGGCTTGGGCTTGGTGTTGTAGAGGCTTGATAGTTTTGTCTTGGAATTGAAGAGGACGCCCTCCATCATGCTTTGGGCTTGAGCCGAATGGGCTTCTTCTATGTGTTGGCTTATATGCCAAATCATGCTTCAAGAAAATTTGGCTTATGAACATGCTTCAAGAAAATTAATGGGCTTCTTCCATGTGTTAGCTTATGAGCCAAATCATGCTTCAAGAAAATTTGGCTTATGAATATATTTCAAGAAAATCTTTAACTTGCTTCGAAAACTTTATTGACTATAGCTGCAAAAACAAAGTGACTTAATCGAAGTATATATTCTTATTATGGATGTCCCCATCAGGGGGTGAATTGGGTATTTAAGTTTTTTGCAAGTATATGCTCCTTTTAAGTTCTTAGTGTGGTATGTGCTATGAATTAAATTAACTACTACAGAAGCAAGTAAAAACAAGAAATACAATCACAAATACAGCAAATTTTATAGTGGTTCAGAGCAACCTTGCTCCTACATGCACTACCCAAAATACCACTTAGGATTTCTACTATATTCACCCTCAGAATATAGCCGAATTATTTTCATGGGCTTACAATTCAAAACCCAAACTTGGTTTTATCCTGGGCTAACCAAAAACCCAATACAATGTTAGTTTTAAACGGGATCAATAACAACCCACTATACTTGGTTTTCATGGCTCGCCAATAACCTTTACAAGTCCAAGCTATAGCCCCTGCTGTACTCGCAACAACTCAAATGAAGAGTTAGAAAAACAAAGCAATAATATAATAAACCGAAGTTGTTGGATGGTTGCAATTGTAGCACTTGAGAACTTGATTGCACTTTGAATACTCTTCAAGGATTTTTAACTTTCTTAATGAATGCCTTAAGATTTTGATAAGAGTTGGTGAAGTCTTAAGTGCTTGCTTTGAATGCTCTCTTGAGTGATCTTTCAAATATTCAGTAAAAGCTCATTTATCTTTCATTAACTTGTTCGAAAGTGATTCAAATCCCTTATATATTTCCCTTCAACTGATTTCAAGTAGATATAGCCGTTGTAGATCGTTGGGATTCGAAATATAGCTGTTGGAGACCATTTTGGATTTGAAATATAGCTGTTGTAGATCGTTGAGTTCTGGAACTAGCCGTTACTCACCTGGAATAGTCACTCGAGTCGACTCGAATGGGTCGAGTCGGCTCGGTTCCTCATGTAGGTTAAAACTTCACTCTAGTCGAGTCGGTTCTTCTGCTTCGAATCAGCTCGCTTGGCTTGTTCTCCAAAACTGAGATTTTTAGCACTCTGGAAGAGTCGGCTCTTCAATACTTGAGTCAGCTCGGAAGTTTGTTTGAGCAATCTTTACTCTGGATGAGTTGGCTCGGGTACTTCATGTCGGCTCGAATTCTCAGAACTTTAGAAAACATACTCTACTCGAGTCGGCTCATTAATCATTAGTTGGCTCGAATGTCTGTGTGCCAAAAAACTATATGCCGTTCTAAACTTTGAGTCGGCTCTCCTGTTTTGAGTCGACTCTTGATACTTGGGTCCATAATTGTTCAATCATCTTCAAACTTCTTCCAGTGACTTTCAATTAACTTAAAGACTTTCCAACTCCTACAATGTCTAATCTCAAAAAAATTAAACTAGAAAACTATATAGAAGTAGCCCATTTTCATTAATACATGATTGATTTTTTTTGGGCTCTTCTTTACAGAGAGAATTTCTAAAGATAAACTTGACATACACCAAGATTGTAGGAAGAATGGTTTTGCATATAAAACATCCTACAAAAACTTAGAAAATACTTGGAAAGAGTTAGTAATCAAATACATACTCCAATATTTGGTTATAATCAAAATTATTCCAAGGGTCAACAATGTCCGAATAGCTTTCCTGAATGGTGAACTGGAAGAGGAAGTGTATATGATACAACCTGAAGGGTTCATATCCACAGACGAGTCAAAGGTGTTTAAGCTTCAAAGGTTCATCTATGGATTGAAACAAGCATCATGGAGTTGGAACATGCGATTTGATAAGTATATCAAGTCGTATGGCTTCGTTAGGAACGGAGAAGAACCTTGCATTTACAAATGGACTAGTGGTTCGATGATTGTATTCCTTGTGTTGTATGTGGATGACATTCTCTTAATCGAGAATGACATCCCAGTACTTCAAGGAATAAAGGTCTGGTTGTCATCTCAATTCTTTATGAAGGACTTGAGTGAAGTCTCTTACATATTGGATATGAAGATTTATAGAGATAGATCTAAGAGTCTTCTGGGACTGTCCTAGTCTACATACATCAGCACAATGCTGAAGTGGTTCAGTATGAAAAATTCTAAGAAAGGCTATCTCCCGATAGGCACTGGAATTGCTCTCTCCAAAAGGGATTGTGCGACAACTCCTGAGGAGAGAGAGCATATGAGTAGAATCTCGTATGCTTCGGCATTGGGTTCTATCATGTATGTCATAACATGTACTAAACTAGGCGTGGCATACTAACCAGGCATAGTGAGCAGGTACCAGTCTAACCTAGGTGAAGCTCATTGGAAAGTAGTAAAGACTATCTTTAAGTATTTGTGAAATACTAGGGACCAATGGTTGATTTATGGAGAACCTGACCTAAAACTTATAGGGTATATTGAATCCAGTTTTTAGTCAGATAGATATGACAGTAAGAATGTGTCAGGATTTGTCTTTATCCTAAATGTTGGAGCAATCTGCTGTAAAAGTTCCAAGCAGCCTATTGTGGCGGAGTTAGTATGCGAAGCAAAATACATGACAACATCGGATGCAATAAAGGAAACAATGTGGTTACAAAAGTTTCTTAGCGAGTTGGGAGTGGCACCTTCCCTAGATGGTCTATTATGGTGTATTAAGACAGCACTGGACCCATTACTTATGCCAAAGAGCCGAAGTCTCATCACCACATAAAACACATTCTATGGTGCTATCACCTTGTATGAGAGATCGTAGAATGAAGTGACATTGACCTTCAGAAGATCGATAGAATGGAGAACCAGGTTGACCCCTTTAATAAAATCGTTGGAGTTCTAGAGTTTAACAGTTGTAAATGAAAAAAAGGAATAAGATTCTATACTAATGGCTTTAGTCCAAGTGGGAGTTGTTGGGAATTGTGTTCCAAAGCCAATCATCTAGACTGTAAATGGTTATGCTATTTTATAATTGTATATAAATTTTTTAATAAATAAAAGTTGTTCTTTTGGCTGTTCATCACATATGTATTTTTCTGAAAAGAACTCTTATATGATGGAGTCCTTAGAACTACATTATATTGTTATAGAGAGGATATATCTAGTAGTTCTTAAATTGGTTCACAACCAAAGGATACATTATTATAGGACGGCGATGTATCAAGTGTAGGTTATTGTATGTCATATTTGTTGGTTGTCGTTATAACCAAGGAGTGTAGAGATATTGATATGACATACAGGTGAAATGTATGTCATCTCACTGAACGTGACCAACTACGGAGCTCCCTTCTACCAAAGGGTTGTTCGCGAAGGGATATGGATATATGTGTCCCTCAGACTTGAGGTCACCATGGTAGCTTGCAAGCAACTTACTGTGTTTTGGTGCTAGACTACCTGGATTTCTAATCCAGTGATGAAAGGCTTCTGGGTATAGTCAAGTACTTGTGGAGCGGTGGTGGATCAAGATGGGATTGACCCCTCCAAATGGTTTAGAGTGAATGACTCATTATTACTCTATTTGGAAAAACCTTGGCCAGGTAGTTTTTATGAGGAGTCACAGAACTTGTAGGGTTGAGACATGATCTGGATGTACCAGGTTAGGGTTGGCAGTCAAACCCTAAGAGATCCTGATCATTTTAAGGTCAAAGGGATGAATTATGCAGTAACCATATGCCAAAGGTTCTCGAACATTGATATGCAATCTTCGACCTATCTGAACATCGGGTATCATTGCTAGATAATGAATTTGACCAGTACTGGAAGTATTCTAGTGCCACCGACTTAGAATTCGAACTTATGGGGTCACATCTATAGGGGTTTCTATCTGATCTAAAGGCTGATCGATGACTGAGAATCGTTTACCATCACTGAAGGTCAATATGATTGACCATGTTCCAAGTGTCGACAGTTCCAAGTGTCGGCACTTGGAAAGTCGACACTAGGAAGTGTCGGCACATGGCTGTGACGAGCAAAAATTCTGTGAAGATATTTTAGGATGTTTTGACCTCAATTCGAATTTTGAATTCTAGTTGGTTTTGGCTCCAAGCCTTCATGGAATGATGGTCATTCTTTGGAAGGTTTTGACCTCAATTAGAATTTCAAATTTGGCTGGTTTTGGCTATAAGCTTTCATGGAATGATGGTCATTCTTGCCTTATGAGCTTAGTGCCAATTTAGTATGGTCCTTGATCTTCTCCCTGAATCAATCTTCCTTCCTCTTTCTCTCTCTCATGGCTGCCTTTATAAATAAGGATTATTTTAGGGGCTGCTGGTTGAGAAAAAAAAGAGAAGAAAAAAAAGAGTTTTCTTATTGAATGAGTTGCTAAAATTCTGAGAGGGAAAAGAAAAAGGGCTTGGGAGGACTAGGGTTTTGGGTGTGTAACTACCGAGCATTCAAGCTAGGTCTTGGGAAGAGAGCTAGTTAGGAAGGGTTCCATCTCTCCTCCTTATCTTCCAAGAAGTAGTAGATCGGCCTCAAAAAACTAGCACTCTAAGGGAGTTGATTAGAATCAAGCCCTAGTGTGAACTACCCATAGAGGCCAGACACGTGTGTGGCTCGAGGGCTTTTCACCACCTCCTCCTAAAGGTATAACGATAAGGTATCCTTATGCCTTTTGATTCTTTTCTTGCTTATGATATTTTTTGCATGCTACATTATCATACTTGTTCCTGTTGCTGGTAGATTGGTAGATCGTTTTGATCGATCTACCAAGCCTTCCACTATGCTTATTTTAAAATTATTTTAAAATATATTTTTTCTACCATGCATGGTCATTTTGCTTTCCCTTCACCAACTTATATTCAAAATAGATTGGCTACTCTTTTTCCTTCTCCTTCTCCTTCTTTTGCTTGGTTCTCCTTTATAAGTTTTCTTTTTATAGACATACTTTTTTCTTTCTCATGAACCTTCTGAACTTCATTGAAACCAGAGCAATTTCATCATTTTCGTCTTTCTCATCCAAGTCATCACTAGCTTTTTCCTTTGTAGTTCTAGACTTGAGGGTGATGGTCTTCTTTTTCTTCTCATTATCTATATTTTATATCTCAAGGATAGCTCATAGATCATAAGTGAACCTAGAAGCTGCTCAAGAGGAAGTGTGTCAAAATCTTTGACCTCATTGGTGACCTTTGCATCCCATGAAGTTGGAAGAGACATAAAATTTTGTTGACAAGTATAGCATTAGAATAAGATTTATCCAAATTTTTCAAGCTATTAATAATTGATAAATCTAGTATACATTTCAATGATAATTTCACTAGACTTCATCCTAAATATTTCGTAAGTATGAATAAGCATATTAATTTTATATTATTTCACTTGATTAAAACCCTAAAACGTAAATTCATCATTTTCATCTTTCTCATCCTAGTCATCACTAGCTTCTTTCTTTGTAGTTCTAGACTTGAGGGTGATGGTCTTCTTTTTCTTCTCATTATCTATATTTTTTATCTCAAGGATAGCTCATAGATCATAAGGAACCTAGGAGCTACTCAAGAGGAAGTGTGTCAAGATCTTTGATCTCATTGGTAACCTTTGCATCCCATGAAGTTGGAAGAGACCTAAAATTTTGTTGACAAGTTTAGCATTAGAATAAGATTTATCCAAAATTTTCAATCTATTAGTAATATTGGTAAATCTAGTATACATTTCAATGATAGTTTCACTAGGCTTCATCCTAAATATTTCATAAGTATGAATAAGCATATTAATTTTAGATTATTTCACTTAAATAGTACCCTCAAAGGTAACTTCAAGTGTATCTCATATTTCTTTCGCTAAAGTGCAAGTAAAAAGTCTATTAAATTCATTGGGATCTAAGGCACAATATAGTAAATTCATAGCTTTAGCATTCAATTTAGTTTATTTTATGTCTTGCTCATCCCAATTATCTTCAAATTGGGAAGTCGCAACACCATTTACCATGACAATGGATTTGTGAGGTCCTTTGATGATAGTCCTCCAAATGTTATAATCAATGGCTTATATGCAAATGTGCATGAGTGTTTTCTAATATGTATTGTTTTTTTCCATTGAATAGTGGTAGATGACTTGATGATTATACCTCAACAACATAAGTACCAAATTGGACTACCATTCGATCTTTGACTTGTAATTATTAAATCAAATTTATTGAGTATTGTTATACCCAATTAACTTTTCTTTGAACCGGACCGAAGATCTGGCCGACCCACTCCAGTAGAGGTCCAAACGACCTGCTCAAGCAGGGGTCCGACCGACCAACTTTGCCAGAGGTCCGAGTGACCCACTCCATCAGGGGCCCGACTGACACGTTCGAGATCCAACTGACCTACTTTTGCCAGACCTATACTAATTAGAAGGCTCCGGAAGCCCCTTCCAGCTGGTACAGAATTATGTTATAATAGATCCCACGACATAGGCATATCCTGGTGCCACCTAGCCACCACCCTGATTCTCCTAGGGGCAGATCAGAAATTTCTAGTCTAGCACCTAAAAGGAGGAATCCGTCGCTAAGCGAAGCAATGGTGAAAGGAAGAGCCCTAAATACCTCCATCAGGAGAGGTCACTCACCATCAAGATTAGAAGATCCTTTCAGGGAGAACGATGCCACCCAACCTACCATTACACTGGGACAACAACAGTTCCAAACCTTTTTGAACCGCATTGACACCCTTGCTACCACAGTTCAGAATCTCCAAGATGCAACCAACAACAGGTAGCAGCCCCTTGCAGCTTCACAAACCAATCATCTACCTACTGCCGAGGGAAGCCGACAGCAGGGAGCACCACAACCCCGCTTCCACCTAGCATCGGAGCCCCGAAGATCTCAGGGGGCTCATGCTGATGGAAAGAGAGCAAGGTCTGCCTCACTCTCCTTTGCAGACTTGGTTCCTGATGGCGATCAATGCCGCAGCGAGAACCTGAGGGACTACACCAGCAAGCTCCAATGCATGGAAGAGCATATCGCTGAGCTGGTCAAATGGTAAAAGGCCGACGGAGTGTAGGTGTACGACTCTCACCCTCCTTTCTCCTCCAAAATCATGGGGGAAACTATCCCCCGTCATTTCAAAATTCCTTAGGTGGATGCCTACGATGGCACCACTGACCCGCTAGTACAGGGCACCTCCGACGCCCTCCACTGCATTGCCTTCCTGGTGACACTTATGAAGGTAGGTTGGATGTGGTTCTCTACCATCTGACAAGTATGATTCACTCCTTCCCCCAGCTAGAAAAACTTTTTCTGTCCCATTTCAGGACTTGCAGCCAGGCTCCAAGGAACACGGACTGCTTCTTCCTCGTGCAGCAAAAAGAAGAAGAAACTCTCCGGAACTACATGGCCCGATTCAATTCAGCGGCCATGGAGGTCCCAGACCTCATTGAAGATGTTGTTAGATGTATGCCCTGAAAGCCATGTTGGCTTAACACATTTTAATTTTAGGGCATGAACTTTGTACTTAATTCTTCTTTTTTAATAAAGGGCATTAGTTTCATTCATATTAATGTGTCTATGAATCGTCCATGGAGTTAATGGACAATAACACATATTCTCAAGAGTTAAGAATCTGAGGCATGTGTCTTTATAAATTAACTCCTAAAGGATCTCAATTGTTAGAATATCATGAGAATGGTGATTGATCCATTAAAATCGATGCACATATCACTTCCCTTTCTGGGTAAATGAGTGTCTGACCTACAGTGTAGTGACACTGGAGTGAAAGTGCAGGTTGTTGATAGAGATCAACGATACTGAGCATGACCAAATACAAGAAGTTATACGGATGACTACTCACTCGTCGATAACTTCCTGATGCTGTAGTTATATGAATAGTATTTTGACCTAAAGTATCTCGGCTACTCATAATAGGGTTGTGATAGTTTGATAGCACAATCACATGGTTCCTATCCATACGGGACCTTGCGATATTTATTGGCTGCAGTAAGTTAATTGTAGAAGTAGGGTGTTCACTTGTTTGGATCTATCAGCCTTAGTAGTAAGGTATAATCCTATGCAACCTTAATGAGACTAAGTCTAGAAGTCTATGGCCATAGCATGGTGATAATGAAAAGGTGTTTTCATTAGTATTACAATTGGACTTAAGTCGATTAGGTTAAGCATATGCTGATGGGTTTGATGAGTATCCGTAACCAATATCATGTTGAAATTTTGATAGAAGAACCAAATCACATGGTAACTACACATTGGGGTTCCAATCTTATTCTATTAGGTTGCCACTCAGACTGCTAGGTATCACTGGTGGATTATGAGAGCCCGTTAGGATCATTCTCAGATCGATAATCCTAATTAGGATTGAGCTGAAATTGTTTGTCCTTCAAAAGAAATTTCGATGATGTATAATGGAGATTATAGCATGTCTCATTACCAGACATGATAGGACCTGAGGGGTCACACACATTAGCAGCTCAAGTAACCAATCAGCAAATCAATTTGGACCTAATCGTAGTGTTACAATTAATATTTGACCTAATTATAAATGTTACAATTAATTGACTATGGATTAATTATTAATTAAATTAAGTTAAATTAAATTAAATTATGTTAGTCTTAATTAATTAATTCTAATTGATTCGGGTCAATGTCTGCCTCGAAATGGTTCGATCGGATTTAAAATCGGCTTTAGTTTGACTGTAAAACATTACATTTGGACCAAGACCTAGAGTCCAGTTAGACTAGGACTCTCTCTCCATGTCTGCCCCTCCCTCCACATGCCAATGGGTGGGCCCCTTGTGTTTGGCGACAAAAAAGAGAAGGCGTGAAATAAGAGGGGTGCTAATTGCTATTTGGCATGAAAAATTTAAGAGAGGGAAGAATCCTTCTCTTCCACTCCTCTTAAATCTTGGACAGGTAAAATGAAACATTGGTCTTTTATTTCATTGGGATGGGAAAACTTGAATTTAAAAGAGAGAAAAGGGTGGCCGACAAAAAGAGAAATAATTGGCATGAAGAATATTTCTTTTCACCATGAAAAATCCCTCTTGGATGTGAGCTTTCTTCTAGGGCATCTTTACCTGAGGTTCTCTCTCCTGGTGCCAAGTTCCTTTCTCTCCCTTTATTTATTTCCTTCTTCTTTCTATGAGGTCTAGAGAGATGCTCAACTAGAGAAAGAAGATAGGAAAGGGTCCAAAGGTCTTGCATATCCGATTTGCAAGACAGAAATAGAAGTCAAAAGTCGGTCTAGATTCGGATCGGCACAATTCTTAAAGCAAGCAATTTACTGAAAGAGGTTAGGGCTGCAAGGATCTAGCAGTCCGGTGCCCTCTAATACTTGGTTGTGAGAGCTTCATGTGGCTAGCAGCAGAGGCCGGGCGATTGCGTGACTCCGACAGAATCCGGCTTTTCAATAGCGGATCTGCATGCTTTTTAGAGCAGGCCCAAATAGCAATCCAGGTAAGTATTTTATGCTTAAACTAATTTTTATTTCAGATCTAATATTTTTCTCATGTTATTCAGCATATTAGAAATTTAAGATAAATAAATTAGATTTATTTATGATTTTCATGATTAGATATAAAAACATTTTTATATCTGCTTCCACCGATTAGGCTTTGATGCTTGATTTATGCAACATACTTTCCTGTTCCTAGGAGAATTCCAATAGATGTAGCTATGTTGGCCTTTAAGAAGGGCCTGCAATCATCCAGGCTCACCTTCTTCCAAGATAATAAATTTTCGACAAGCTACTCCAAACTACTGGCCCGGGAGAAGAAATACACCATGGAAGAAGAATAAGCGGTAAGCCGATGCCAGGCTGAAGGAAGGTCGACCCCCAAGAAGCGGAGTGACAAGGCTCCCGAAGTCCGACCTCCCAGCGATGGAATCAACTCGGCCCAACACCGCAGCCCTAAACCAAAGGTCTTTTCCAGGAGGTTCGAGACTTATGTGCCTCTCTCCCTCCCAAGGGAGAAAATTCTCATGGAGATCGAGAAGGAGACCTTCCTGCAAAGGCCTCGCCCGATGAGAAGCACCTCTACATCAAGGAATATGGACAAGTACTACTGATTCCATTGCGACCATGGGTACAGCACTGAAGACTGCCTCTAGCTGAAGGACGCGATCGAAGATCTGATCAGGCGAGGGTACTTGTACAAATACGTCTGACCCCAGAAGAATCGGGCTGAAACCTCTACTGCTAGGGACCTTTCAGAGAAAATAGAGCTGCCCAACCAGTGCCCCACTGATGGAAATGTGGGTATGCTCCACCGTCGATCAGACTGGAGGGGTGAGGAAGGCCAAGACATTGTCAAGAGGCCCCGGAACACTAATATAATTAGTTTCTCTGATGAAGACCTCTTAAAGGCCCAGATCCCTGAGAATGACCCTGTGGTCGTGTCGACAGTGATTGCCAACTATGATGTAAGAAGGATCCTCATAGATAATGGAAGCTCTATGGAGGTTTTATCGTATGATGATTTTGTCAGAATAAACCTACCTAGAGTGAGGCTGTAAGAATCCCCAATGCCATTAACAGGGTTCGGAGGGAACTCTGTCGGCGTGGAAAAAGAAATAACTCTGCCCGTCATAATCGGGTCAGAGCCTTGTTAAAAAACCCTCCCTATTAACTTTGTGGTAGTACGCATGATGTCGGCCTATAATGCCATCTTGGGACGGCCGGCCCTCAACAAATTTTGAGCCATTGTGTCTACCTACCACATGCTCGCAAAATTTCTAACCTAGAATGGAGTTGAGGAAATGAAGGGTAGACCGCAGGATAGCCAGACAATGTCTGACCATCCAGGACAGGCAATTAGTAGACCATTCCACATTGGAATAGCTTGACCCCAAAGCCGAAGCTGATTGCTGTGGACAACTGATCGAGAAGATCCTGTTCATACCCCTTCAGGAAGACGATCACACTAAAGTCTTGCAGATCGAAAGTACACATATCGAAGAGGCCAAGCTGGAGCAGGTCAACTTTTTGTGGGATAATGCCAACATCTTTGCCTGGTCTGCATCGGACATGCTAGGCATCCCGTCGGAGGTCATAACCCACCAGCTTAAGGTGGATCCATCTTACAAGCCCGTCCAGCAAAAGAAGAAGAGCTTTGCCCCTGAAAGACAGAGGGCGATTGATAAGGAGGTTAAGAAGCTTTTCGATGCTGGCTTCATCAGAGAGGCTCATTACCCCGACTGGCTAGCAAATGTTGTTATGATAAAGAAAGCCAATAGAAAATGGAGGATATGCGTGGACTACACCGACCTCAATAAAGCTTGTCCGAAGGATAGCATTCCCTTGCCAAAGATTGATCAACTGGTGGACGCCACTACCGGTCACCAACTCCTGAGCTTTATGGATGCCTTCTCTGGGTACAACCAAATCAGAATGTACCCCCTGGAGGATGATGAGAAGATTGCCTTTTTCACTGATAAAGGTTGTACTATTACAAAATGATGCCCTTTGGTCCGAAGAATGCCGAAGCCACCTTTCAAAGACTAATCAACCGGGTTTTCGAAGGACAGCTTGGAGAAACATAGAGGCGTATGTTGATGATATGATAATCAAGAGCCTCCAAAGAGTCGACCAAATAAAAGATCTGCAAGAATCCTTTGATGCCCTGAGGGGTCATCGGATGAAGCTGAACCCGGCCAAGTGCACTTTTAGGATGACCTCTAAAAAGTTCCTTGATTTTCTAGTCACGCAGAGAGGAATCGAGGTTAACCCTGATCAAATCAAGGCCGCCATCGACATGGGACATTCGACCAATAAGAAACAAGTATAGGAACTTACAGGCCGGATAGCTTCTCTCAGCCGCTTCATCTCTAGGTCAGCTGAGAAATGTCTTCCTTTCTTCAAAACCATGGGGCAGTCGGATCGCTTCCAGTGGTCCGAGGAGTGTCGGTTGGCCTTTGAAGCATTGAAGTAGTACCTGAAGACCCCTCCCTTGCTTGCTAAGCCTTCGAAGGGAGAGCCCTTATACTTGTACCTGTCGGCGTTGGACGAAGCAGTGAGCTTCATCCTCATCCATAATGGGGAGAACAACTAACAAAAGCTTGTCTACTATATTAGCAAAGTTCTCCATGATGCTGAAACGAGATACCCCAAGATGCAAAAGCTTGTTTATTCCTTTATCATAGTAGCCAAGCGGTTGCACCCTTACTTTCAAGCGCATCTGATCATCATCTTGACTGATCAACCTCTCAGGGCAATCCTTACTTTCAGTGATCTTCTCAGAATTTGAGTGGAAGAACTCTCTCGAGCAGATTGTTGGATCCTCGGAGTCGGCTATCTTCGCAATGGATCCTCCAATACTGGTCTTATGGTTTGGTCAGCTTCTCCTGGACTCAAGATCTGGGAAGAAGAAAAACAAGTGAGGGATTCACAGACTCTGGGAAGGATTTACCAGTTCGAAGAACTTGAAGGCTGATGTCGCTGAGATCCGGATTCTCTTGAAGGCTGATTCGACTCCCTCTGGAAAGAGCTTTGGATCTGAAGTATCTGGACTGTAGCTGGATGCTGGTGGTCGGCCTGGACTTGGAGAGAGAGGCCGTGAGAAGTGGGATAGGCTAGGGATTGGTGGAAAGAAAAGAATGATGGGCGGCTAGGGTTTGGGAGTGGAGTGGCTAACCTAGGGTTTGGGTTTTGGAGATCTCACACCTCCTCAAGGTTCTTGGGGAACCCGGATTTACTCCCTCATGGAGCTCAACACTGGATGCAAGTGCGGAAGAGAGAAAACACAAAGTTTGCTCACAAAAAAATTTGGTTTCATTCATCTGATTTCTTGGAACTTACAAAGGGGTTTTAATTTATAGGACATTATAAGAGAGTAGGGTTTTACATCTTCCCATGTGGGACTAAAGGAGGGGATCTTCAAATTAGGATTGTAGGATCAATCCCTACTCATATGGCTGGCCAATAATTCCAAAGATGATTGAGGCTTCAAAAAGGAAAGTGGGTGGCGCCTCCTTGTCTTGACCTCCAAGAAATTATTTTTTTTCCTTCTATGCTTGGCCTTATCTGGAAGTGTTTGGGCGCCTCTTAACCTTGCCCTCTAAGAGAAAATTTGTTGCCTTTTATATCTGGCTTTAGTTGGAATGATTAGGGCGCCTCCTAACCTTGCTTTTCAAGAGAAATCCCCTTCCTTCCATGGCTCAACCCTTTTTGGATACCTCCTTTTCTTTCTCCCCAAGTTATGGCTCCTTCTAACTTTGTTTGAGTATTTCTGGCAGGTAATGGGCGCCTCCTTGAATCTCTCCCCAAGAGAATTTCTTTCCTTTCATAGTTTGGTTCTTTTGGGAAGTCTTGGACCGCCCCCTTGATTTTGTGGACCCCTGGTGGATTTCTCCTCAATTGGCGCATGAAAGAGGGAGCTGCTATCTGTGGTGTGGGGACCAAAGCCTGCTGGATGGAGATGTGGACCCCCCTGGACTCAGGCGTATGGCTGGGAGTGTGGCGCCCACTTGCTTGGCCTTGGGAGAAAATGTAACACCCCCAGGTTGAATCCCTAGTCCACTACTGAGTCAACATGACTCAACAAAATAAAAATGCAGGTAATACAGACTCAAACTAAAATTGAGTTGATCAAGTCAACCCTTATTACAAGCCAAAAATTCTAATTCTTCGGGCAAGGTTAATCAGAGATCCAGATGGAGCTCTGAAGTCTTCTTCTGAGTCTGGTACCCGCACCACACAGCCCAAGACCATAAGAAGCAAGATACCAGGGAATATTCCTTCTATATGGCTACCAGGCCACCCCAGCTTCCACAGGCCCAAACCCATGTGCTCGAGCCCCTTTGGGCCAGCCTCTTGCTGCTCTTAGAAGCCCAACATGCCCTTCTAGGAATCCTTGGAGTGTTGGCCAAGTCAAGAGAATTTTTAGGGATTTTTCTACCTAATGTTTCCTTATTTTCTAGCTAAGGTTGAGAGGGAAAATGATTCTTATGTAAAGACTAATGTGCCTTTACTTGGAGCCCAAGGTTAAGGATCTATTTAAAAGACCCTAGCCTCTTGTATGAAACTAGATTTTTGATATGAAATAAACCTTGAGTTTGTATATTGTTTTGTGTGATTACCCTGCTGTGTGCATAAAGGGGTTTGAGAGTTCTTCTTCCTGGTGTTTGCAACCATCTTCCTGCCGCCAACCATCCTTCTAGGCCCCTCTAAAACTTTCTTTCCTTTGCTATTTTCCTTTATTTTCTTGATCTCCTTTGAGTTTTCTAACCCTGATAGGTCGTTTGCAAGTCCCCGAGTTCCTACGAATCCAACGATTCCAGCCAAGCCTCAATCGGACCACCGAGCAGAAAGCCGGGTATCCGCGGGTCTTTTGCTCGATTTTCTAGGCTGCATCCATCGAGAAATGAGAGATCCCTTCACTGCGATCTTCACCAGGTTCTTCAGACATTGTTAGGCACACCCCCTCTACCTCCAGTAATTATATTGTAGGAGAACTTGCCCTAACCGAGGCTTCTCAGCCCCGGCGATCCTTCTTTAGTACTTTTCTAGGTTCTAATCTGCATGCTTGGCTTCAAAAATTCATACAAAGTTTTCTATAATTAACTTTGATCTAAGATTTGGGAATTAATCACCTAACCCCACATATAAAATATACAAAAGAATTGAATGCATATTAGTCCCGCATCATTTGGTATCAGAGCTTAGATTAGGGCTTGTTTTCTGTAATTTTTCAGTCCATATATGCTATGTTTTTTAAATTATTTCTCTCTGATAAAACTCAAAAAATTTTGAAATTTGTTTTTCTAAATTCGTAATACTCAAAGTATTTTTTTTAATTTTTTTAGTGCTTATTTCAATCTGTGAATTTTCTTCAAGCTAAAATACTGCCTGAAAGTTTTCAGCTCTATTTTTCAGCAAAACAATTTTGGAAGGTTCAGGGTTTTGTTTAGTATCCCTTTTGCATATCTTTTAATTTTAGTATATTTTTTGCATATTAGGCCATAATTTGCAAGTTTTATTCTATTTATGAAATACCAAAAAAAAATTGCATATATAAAAGCTACTAAAACATCTAACCCTAATTTGCATCATCTGCCTGCCATCATTGTACAATCTACCTTTAAGGGCACTCTTGCTATGTCAAATGGGGAGAGGATTTGATCACCTCTCCTTAGCCCAAAACCACATCCCCTGCATTCAGTCCCAAGCCTAACTTAAAATTGATTAGACTTAATTTTCCCTAGTGGGCTAGGGACACCAACTGGTCGGGTCCAGGCTAGTGTTAGATCACCGTGTCAAGTTAACCTGTGTGTGCCTTATGCTTAGTGTCTAGAATGGTAGTTCAGAGATTCAATCCCGAAGTGCTTGTGTGCTGGTCCACCTACCTGGCCAATCTCTGATTGGTGTCTAGGATTGGCAATTAGGGACCTAACACTCCCCTTACTCCTGCTTGGCTGAGTACAGGGTTACTATAGGCTAGTTTGCCACCCTGATTGAGTATCTAGTTTGGACTCTAGGTCTAGTCAACTGTAGTCAGTCTGATTGAGTCTTGCATGAGCACTAGATCAGGGGTTTCATATCACCCACCTCCTTCACAAATGTCTGAACCCATGGAAAATTTGCAAGCCCAAATAAAAGCACTCACTGAGCAACTAACCCAATCCATGGCCCAATTAACTCAGTCTCGTACCCAAACCAACAATAGAATTGACCATCTTGCCAATAGGTTTGACCAGTTAGAAGGCCATGTAGGGACCATACAAAGAACCCATGGGTCACAGTCTGAGCCAGATCCTGAGTCCCCTTAACCTAGGAGGACCCCAACCCTGATCTATACCATGAGGTCGAACCTAGGAGAGCCCCTCATCCTGACCCGTACTACAATCCTCAACCTAGGAGGACCCCAAACCCTGATCCATACCGAGAGGTTGAACCTAGGAGAGCCCCTTAGCCTGACCCATACTATAATCCTGAGCCTAGGAGGACCCCAAACCCTGATCCATACCGTGAGGTTGAACCTAGGAGAGCCCATCGTCATGACCCTTATTATGATACTGAACCTAGGAAGACCCCAAACCCTGATCCCTACCGTGAGGTTGAACCTTGGAGAGCCCATCGTCATGACCCATACTATGATATTGAACCTAGGAGGACCCCAAACCCTGATCCCTACCGAGAGGTTGAACCTAGGAGAGCCCATCGTCATGACCCATACTATGATACTGAACCTAGGAGGACCTCAAACCCTGATCCATACCTTGAGGCTGAACCTAGGAGAGCCCATCGTCATGACCCAATCCCTAAGGTTAGTCCTAGAAGACCCAATCAGGATTTTGTAGACCAGAAAGATAGATCCTATTTACCCACATCCTATAAGCCTAGTCTACCCACAACCTATAGATCTTATGACTCCAAATCCTATGAACCTAGAACCTATGAATCCATAACCTATTAACCTAGATCCTATGCACCTACACCCTATAAGCCCAGTAGGCCCAAGACCCATAGAGCTGAACCTAAATCCTATGAGCCCAGAGAGCCCATAACCCCTAGGTATCAGCCTAGTACTAGTCATGCTTTCCCTAGTCAACTTGAACCCCATAGGATTAGTATCCCTAAATATGAGCCCAGTAGTGAGCCACTACCCCTTAGGCAACCTGAACCTACTAGGACTAGTGTCCATAATCAGAAACCAGGACCTAGCCAATTTTTCCCTAGCCAGCCTTCTCCAACTATTCTTGAGATTGACAAGGCTTACATTAATGCAGAAGTGTATGAAGCTGATGCGAGCCTAGTGGATGAGTATGAGGGAGAAGAGGAGACACCTATAGATGACCTAGAAATAACTGGCCTAGTAAATACCCAGGTAGAAGCCAACCTAGAGGTAGTTGACCCTAACCACATCCAACCTAAAGCTATAGTGGAAGAACAAATAGAGGAAGAGAACCTAGGTACTGCTGCTAGAGCCTTACCTGAGGAAACTATAGAGGAGAGCCAAATTATAGAGTCTAGTCCAAAAATACAAGAACCAGAAGAATTTATTAAGGACCTGATCTCTTTGAATCAATACCTTCAAGATGAGCCCCCTCCTATAGTTCCCATTAAGGACCTCTTTCCCGAAATTGGCGACCCATCCTTTCATTATGCAAACCCTGTAAATATAGCTCAACCTCGTAAGGTTAACCTCATTAGTATAGGATTAGTT
Source organism: Areca catechu (assembly GCA_021397845.1). Classification (NCBI taxonomy): domain Eukaryota; kingdom Viridiplantae; phylum Streptophyta; class Magnoliopsida; order Arecales; family Arecaceae; genus Areca; species Areca catechu. The sequence goes on along the minus strand of CM038052.1, from coordinate 126,070,280 downwards.
CCTGACACCCCTTCTTCTATCCTATTTTATTCCACTAAACATTTTTATCCACCCTACCAGACTAATTCTAAACCCAGCTCCTATTTCCTACCATTTCCTGAGTCTTCTCATATGTCTAGAACTATTAGGTTACAATTTGTTGAGGTTACTAGGTTGCAAGGATCTATAGAGTCCATCCCATTTGCTACCTACTTTTGGTAGACCCTCTAGCACCTATTAGGAGTTACTAGCAAATTTTCTTCTGCATGTCATCCCTCAACCACGACTCATGCCCCCATGCCCAAGTGGTAGTTAAGACCTAATAAACCTCTTTAGTCGAGTCTGTTAGGTATAGGTTTGAGTCCTTTGCATCATCTTGTTAGGAGACTGCATGTGCCCAGCGTTCACCACCTGCACTAATTTTGAAACAACTGGCTAATTCTCGAAGATGGATTAAAGAATTTGATGTAGTGGATTCTATCTTGGTTAGGCTTAGGCCTAAAAGAAGCTTCATGCTCGTAGAGCCAGACCTTTTAAAGTGATAGAGAAGGTTGGATCAAATGCCTTTGTGTTAGACTTGCCTTCGGATATGGGCATTAGTTCTACCTTCAATATTACAGACCTGGTTGAGATAGGGAACTGGCAGCGATACCTAGTGAGGCTTTTGGACCTATTCCTTTTCATTGTGAGTGACCCTAACCCAGAGTGTCCACTAACAAATTGGCATGAGAGAGGAGAACGGATCGAGCGTATCCTGGACGATCAAGCCATCATGACCCGGGGCCGTGACTATCAACGCTTCCTGGTCCGATGGCAAGGCCGGCCAGAGTCGGACGATTCGTGGATTTCTTGAGAGAACTTGCAACACCTCAACCCAGACCTTCTCGAGAGATATGTGAGACAATCTGATCTTCACTCGACAGGGTCGAGTTCCTCCCACCCCGGGAGAATTGGTGCGGACACCAAAGGCACCAGAATAAGGCAGAGGCTTCTCAACCCTCTGTGGATCACTTAATTGACATTTGAGTCCACTGTAATAAAGCTTAGTCTAGCTGAGTTATTTTTATTTGAGTCCTGTAATTAGTCAGCTCATGTTGAGCTAGTTCAGTTCAGTATTAGTCATCTCATGTCGAGCTAATTTTATTTTTTTGAGTCCTATCCAAGCATATCGAAATCTCAAGACCACTTCATACAAGTGAAGACCAAGTCCAACCTAATTGAAGACATGGAAGTTGAGCCCAAGCCCAACCCAGCTTGAAGATTTGAAGACCCCAGGAGGAAAATTCAGAAAACCCTGATTCCTTGTAGATGCCCTCTAGATGCCCAGATTCCCTTCCAGATGCTAGAATATATTCATAGACCAGGGCATCCTTGATTCCAGAGGTCCACTTGCATCCTAGCATAAAGAAATCAAGCCCAGGCGCCAAGCCCAAGCTCCTAAGAAGCAAGATACCAGTGAATATTCCTGCTACATAGCTACCATGCCACCCCAACTTCCAAAGGCCCAAACCCATGCGCCCAAGCCCCTTTGGACCGGCCTCTTGCTGCTCTTAGAAGCCCAACATGCCCCCCTAGGCGTCCTTGGAGTGTTGGCCAAGTCAAGAGAGTTTTTAGGGATTTTTCTACCTAATGTTTCCTTATTTTCTAGCTAAGGTTTGAGAGGGAAAAGGATTCTTATGTAAAGACTAATGTGCCCTTACTTGGAGCCCAAGGTTAAGGATCTATTTAAAGGACCTTAGCCTCTTGTATGAAACTAGATTTTTGATATGAAATAAACCTTGAGTTCTTATATTGTTTTGTGTGATTACCCTGCTATGTGCATAAAGGGTTTGAGAGTTCTTCTTCTCAGTGTTTGCAACCATCTTCCTGCCGCCAACCATCCTTCTAGCCCCCTCCAAACTTTCTTCCCTTTGCTGTTTTCCTTTATTTTCTTCATCTCCTTTGAGTTTCCTAACCCCTGATAGGTCATTTGCAGGTCTCCGAGTTCCTACAAATCCAACGACTCTAGCCAAGCCTCAATCGGACCACCGAGCAGAAAGCTGGGTATCCGCGGGTCTCTAGCTCAGTTTTCTAGGTCGCATCCATCGAGAAACGAAAGATTCCTTCGCTACGATCTTCACCGGGCACTTCAGACGTTGTCAGGTACACCCCCTCTACCTCTAGTAATTATATTGTAGGAGAACTTGCCCTAATCGAGGCTTCTCAGCCTCGGCGATCCTTCTTTAGTACTTTCTAGGTTCTAATCTGCATGCTTGGCTTCAAAAATTCATACAAAATTCCCTATAATTAATTTTGATCTGAAATTTGGGAATTAATCACCTAACCCCACATATAAAATATACAAAAAGAATTGCATGCATATTAGTCCTGCATCATAACCACTACTCAAGTGCATGGGGCCGTCGAACGCCGACTACGCACTCAGAGAGGTGCATAAGGCATCTGCGGTGACCACTTAAGTGGAAGATCCTTGGCCTACAAATAATTCGGCAGGGTTATAATTGGCCAACCATCCAAAAGGATACGTCGAACTTTGTCAGAAAGTGCGACGCGTGCCAAAGATATTCTAACATCGAGAGACAACTGGCCAGTCAGCTAACTTCACTGACCATCCCTTGGCCATTTGCACAATGGGGAATGGACATCCTTGGGCCGTTTCCGCCAGCCTCCGGACAATGAAAGTTCTTGATTGTGGCCATTGACTACTTCACCAAATGGGTGGAAGCCGAGCCGTGGGCACAAATCACATAAACCAAAGTAGAAAACTTTGTCCAAAATTGCATTATCTTATGGTTTCACATTCCACGGGCCATCATCACCGACAACGGAAGACAATTTGACAACTTAAAATTTTGGGATTTCTACCAGCAATATCATATTTCTCATCGACTAACTTCGGTCGAACACCCCCAATCCAATGGAGAAGCCGAAATTATCAATTGGACGGTCCTGCATGGGTTGAAGACCCGACTGAACGATGCTAAGTGACTCTGTGTATAAGAACTCCATTCGGTGCTCTGGGCCTATCGGACTACCTCCCAAATGGCAACTGGAGAAACTCCATTCAATCTGACCTATGGGAGCGAGGCAGTCATACCTGTGGAAATATCCCTGTAATCCTTTTTGGATTGACCATTTTGCCGAACCATCCAACTCTGAGCGAAAAAGGACTGACCAAGACTTGCTTGAAGAAACCAGTTTCCAAGCTGGCCTGAAGATGGTGACAAATCGCCAAAGGATGGCCAAGTATTAAAACAATTGAGTCAAGGCTCAAAGCTTCGAGGTCGGAGACTTGGTTCTGCGGAGGACTGAAATATCCAAGCCGACCGAACAAGGAAAACTCTCGCCCAACTGAGAAGGCCCTTATAGGGTAATCGAAGTAATCTGAGCCAGAACCTACCAACTCGAACATCTAGATGGACATCAAGTAGCGCATCCTTGGAATGTAGACAACCTTTGCAAATATTATCAATGAAGGCAACAGTTCATTCCACCCAAAAGTCCAACTTCGGTCAGTAGAGGGTCTAGGGTAGCCCAATCCAAAAGTCTGACCCTGGTCGGCAAAGGCTCTAAGGCAACCCACTCTAAAAGTTGGACTCCAATAGGCAGAGGCTCTAAGGCAGCCCACTCCGAAAGTTTGACTCCGATCGGCAGAGGCTCTTGGGCAGCCCAATCCGAAAGTCCAACCCTGGTCAGCAAAGGCTCTAAGATAGCCCACTCTAAAAGTCCAACTCTGGTCGGTAGAGGCTCTAAGGCAGCCAACTCTAAAAGTCCGACTCCAGTTGGTAGAGGCTTTAAGGCAGCCCACTCTGAAAGTTCGACTCCGGACGATAAAGGCTCTAAGGCAGCCCACTCCGAAAGTCTGACTCCGATCGATAGAGGATCAAGGGCAGCCCAATCCAAAAGTCTGACCCCGATCATCAAAGTCTCTAAGGTAGCCCACTCCGAAAGTCCAACTCCAGTCAGCAGAGGCTCTAAGGAAGCCCACTCCGAAAGTCCGACTCCATTCTGCAGAGGCTCTAATCAGCCCACTTCGAACATCCGACTCTGGTCGGTAAAGGCTCTAGGGCAGCCCAATCTAAAAGCCCGACCTCGATTAGCAGAGGCTCTAGGGCAGCCCACTTTAAAAGTCCGACTCCGATCGGCAAGGGCTTTATGGCAGCCCATTCAAGAAATTTGACCTTGCTCGGAAAATTCTACTTGGAATCCTTAAGCATTTGAGGGACTACCCTGTAAGCAGTCAGCTTGAAGGTTCAAACTAAGCCAACTATCATGTAGGAATATTTTCAAGAAAAAAGAAGAGGGTTCGGACCAATCCGAGCAACCCACATTCAAAAGAGGGAACACTAAAGACATCAGAAGAAGAAGTATTTTTTATTTCTCGACAAAAGTTTTTACAAAAGACAGGGCAGACTTTTACAAACAATCTAGGTATGGCCCTGTGAGTACATATGAGGGACATCAGCTTCGGCCTCCTACGCCACACCCAAAGTTCCGACCGGGGCATCCATTGGTCCCGCGATGGCAACAACCTAAGTATCGACTCTGGAATCCGACGGGCCCCCTATCCCTCCTAGGTCAGCCAAAGTTTGGGCATCAGCCCCGGTGTCGGTCGTGCTCGCTCCTCCTTCCGCCCCTTCTTCTACTGTCTTCGATAACTACACGATGGACAGATCTAGCTCCAGAAAGGCATTGACCACCTTCTCCAAGCACTCCTCATACCCAAAGTCGAAGCTGACTGCCTCGGCTTCCTCAATCTCATCCTTGAAGCTAGTGGAGGCCTTGTAGTCTGCTACAGCATTGCCGATAGCCTCTGTCTCCTACTCCTTTGCCTCCTTCAGTAGGCCCATATACTTCGTCAACACAGACTGGTGACCTCATGAATTCCTCTCGACTTCGACGGCCCGCTCCTTTGCACTTAGCCGATGGATCAAAATTTTCACCTTCTTCTTCTTTCCCTTTAACCTGGCCTCCCGATCGACCAGTCAGGTTTGTAGGTCTTCTACCTGCTTTTTCAATGTCTCGACTTCGGCCCGACTGGCCTTCGATCGCCCTCTTGGCCACTTCTGACTCTTCAGCCCTCTTGGCCGCAATCTGTGCTGCATAGTGCATCTCGCCAAGTCCGTCATTCATCAGCGAGATCCCATGGACCAGCTGCAAATGAAAACTTGAATTAAATCTTGCTCAGAGAAGAAAGAATGAAAGGATGATAGTAGAAGGACAGTGACCTACCCTCGTCATATCGCGGTATGCTTCCCTTGCCACATCGTCCAACGTCCTCCGACTGGACTCCTCCTAGTCGGCCTCTGACATGGATCCCCTCAGCAGCTCCCTGGCATGCCCCACATTGTGGAGGGCGTGCCAGTGTCAGTACGTCTCAAAGTGGGCATCGCCAATATCCTCCCTTTTAGCTTTTCCCTTCCCTTTTTCCTTGGGGGCAGCCGCTTCCCTTGGCCCTGTCGATGACGAGGCCAAAGCCATCGCTGCACCAGTTGGCTCCGGCATTCCCTGCTCCGGTCGGGTGGCTGATTGCCCGATGGGGGATGATTAGGCTCCTAATGCCCTCGCTGCTAGTCGTTCTGACAGAGGGATGTCATCCTCATTGGAATCCACGGACACAACTACCGCGGGTCGTTCTTCCACCCGCTGCTTCTTTGGTTGGTCCATGGTCGGCCTTGCGGACTGCGCGACCCTCCTCTTCCCCACCCACTCTATCACCTTAGCCCTATCGAGCTTCATTTAATCTCTTGTTGCAGGGACAAAGTCAAAGTTAGTACAGAAGGAAACTAAGTTTGCAGGATGCAGAAGGGACCGACGATGGTGGCTTCTATCCTACCTAGGCTTCCATGGTGGCTAATCACAGCTAGCTGGAGGCTGCTCTCCTGAAGTAGCTCTGCCACCATGGTGACACCGACCTCTTCCATCTTGTTGAAGTCGGCCTGGTCGGCCATCAGCACTGTCCTTCCATCGATGGCTTTCGGCCTCAGTTCCCTCCATAGCACTTCGAAGCCCCAAGGTTGGAGGCTATCCACATAGAAAAACTTGGATTTCCATCCGTGGATAGCCGATAGAAGGCATCCCACTATCTTTCACCCAGGACGGGGAATGAACATCCACCACTCCTCGCTCCTAAAATCCCTCTTCAGGAGGAAGAAGTTGGCGAAAAGAGAAGCCCTGGGTTCGATTTCGGCTCTATAGCACGGAACCATAAAACAACAGATCACCCGAATACTATTCGGGGTCAGCTATGTAGGGGAGACCGTATAAAGATTGAAGAGTTCTATAAAAAAGTGCAGTAAGGGGAACCTAAGCCCTGCCTTAAGATGGTCCTCGTACAATGGAAGGGCCCCCGGTTCAGTGGTCCGGTCACCCTTCCTTCTTAATTTGGGACTGTGAGATGCAGAGTATAGGGGATATTGTATCTAACCCTAAGGGCTTTTACCCTCTCCCAGGTCATCTCGGATCAAATCTCATTGGGGCCCGCCTTCCTTTCCCGATAGCTGGAACTGCAGCTACCTAAGGCCATTCTACTGAAGGTTAAAGAAGCGAAGGAAGGATTGACCTGAATGATAAGTTTTTAGGGAGACAGAGGCCGAAGAAGAAGGTGCACTTTCTCTCTCTCCAAGCATAGATGTAGGAAAAAACTTCCCCTCGGCTCTCAACGCCTCCTTTTATAGCCCATGGAAGGACCACTTCCCACCATCCCTCGAGCACCATGTTCCAGCCATCAGACGATGCAACTTCCTACATAGTGGAAGCCGATGCGATGGATGAAAGCACGTTCGGGCCGCATTCCGTGTGGTCGCCAGATTAGTGGTGGAAGGCTCATCCCAGACATGGTGCTAACTGCCCCGATGCTGCCATGTCACACTAGTTAGATCCGAAGCCTGACGACCGGGCGGATCAAGTTGGTAGCTCATCATAGTGCCCATCTGCATTAACTGCCTTCCGCCGCCTCCAACATGGGGCTGACACCTATCTCAAGCTCATGATTCCAGAGTGGGACACAATCAGACGTAGTATGCCTGATTAGATCTATGATCTTCCCCAAGGATAGACACATTAAGTAATAAATGATGCTTTCATCCTTCGAGATTGCAAATCCCTTCGAAGGCCAAGAGCAAGGGGGCAACTGTTATACCCAATTAACTTTTCTTTGAACTGGACCAAAGATCCATCCGACCCACTCCAACAAAGGTCTGAACGACCCGCTCAAGCAGGGGTCTGACCGACCCACTTTGCTAAAGGTCCGAATGACCCACTCAAGCAGGGGTCTGACCGACCCACTTTGCTAAAGGTCCGAACGACCCGCTCAAGCAAGGGTCCAATCGACTTACTTTGCTAAAGATCCGAACGACCGACTCAAGCAAGGGTCCGACCGACCCACTTTGCTAAAGGTCCAAACGACCCGCTCAAGCAAGGGTCCGACCGACCTACTTTGCAAGAGGTCTGAGCAACCCATTCCATCAGGGGCCCAACCTACTTGTTCGAGGTCCAATTGACCTGCTTCAGCCAGACCTATACTAATTAGAAGGCTCCAGAAGCCCCTTCCAGCTAGTACCAGAATTTTGTTACAACAGATCCCATGATGTGGACATGTAATGGTACCACCTGGCCACCACCCTGATTCTCCTAAGGGCAAATCTAATATTTCCAGCCTAGCCCCTAATGGAATCTGGTTGTGTTCCATGCTTATATAAGATAAGCAGGGGACTTCGAATGGTATGGACACTTTTCCTTCTCCACGAGTTATCTCCCTTTCGATTCCTCCATTCTGTTGCTCTAAGGCCTCCACTAACTTAGCCATTGAAATATCTCCTGTCGGAACACCACCAGCCCATGGGACTTCTTTGCAGGTTCCGGGAGACAAGAACTCCAGCCAAGCTGAGAGAGCCCGGTCTGGGGGACTTGACGGCAACAAGTATCAAGCTTTAAAATCACTTGTTGCCTAGTGAAATAATTTAAGAGAGGAGGTGAATTGAATTTTTTAAAACTTTAAACAAGTATGTATTAAATTTGAAAACCCAGTAAAGTCTATGTGCAGCAATATATATGTGCAAATTAAAACTAAATACAAAGGTTAAAAAGAGATGAGGAGAAGAGCAATGCACAACAAACACAGTTTTATAGTGGTTCAGTGCATCACAAGTACATATATCCACTCCTAAAGAACTCTTTAGAAATTTTACTATAATCCTTTAAAGATTATAGCAAGTTTATTTTCCGGGCTCACAAACCTAATCCAATTGGTTTTTTTCTCAGGCTCACCAACCACGACCTCACTATTGATATAAGTATGGTGCTCCCAAGCCTTGGAAGGCCAGGAAATGAGCTTTGTTGATGGCTCTTGGGGTCTTAGATCAGTTTGGATCCTATGGCTAGAATCGGCTTGGTCCTAAGGTAAATGTTCGGCCCTCAATGGGCTCAAGATCCAAGATTTTGAGTCTTGATGCTAGGTTATGGCTGCATAATAAAAGACTAGATTTCAAAAATGTTAAACATTGAAACCCTAGTCAACCGAAACCCTAGACCTAGGACTCCTTGATTATGCTAATTAACAAGGCAATATATTAGGATATAGAAGAATACCTATAATGCTAATATTTTTTATTCCATTAGGCAAATAGGTGTATACCCTCTAAAGATGATCCACATAGGAACTAGATCAAGGAAGCACTTCTATTTCTTGCTTGCTTGATTAGAAACTCTTCCTGGCAACCTTTCTTCCTTCGGTAGCCTTTCTTCTCTTCTAGGGCCTTTTTCTTTCTGAAGAGCACTTCAAAACCACTCTGAAACCTCTCTTACTATTCTATTGTTCCTTCTAATTCTCTTCCTAAACCTTTGTCTTAAAATTATGAACTTGTCTTAAAATAAAAGACTTATCCTAACAAGGAAAGGAAGAGAGTTGTTAGGGCAAACTTCAAATGATCTAACTTCAACCACCAAAGCCTTTAAATAGTTAGAGAAGAGGTAAAAAGCACCCTTTCATTATCCCTTAATCTAATATCTAACATATCAAATAAAACCCTTCAAGTAGAAGGAATCTCATGGTAGAAAGGTGTGATAAAACACCATAAACCTATGGCATTTCACAACACTTTGCACCAAGAGTTGCTTATCGCAACTCTTTGGAATAATCTAAAAATTAAGCCTTTAATTAATCAACTAAAGACTTAGTCAACCATCCTAAAAGGCATATAAAATAAGTGATCTTATTTGAAAAGGTGATTGATAAGCAAAAGGACTCTAGGTCCCTTTTCCATGCGAATAAAACCAAGCGACACAACCCTTCATGCTAAGATAGGATTAGCACCCATTTTGAAATTATTTGACCAGTCAAACTATTCCAAAAGGGACATAGAAGAGAACATAGAAGAGTGAGAGGGAGATAAACCTTATGAAAAAAAAGTGATTTTATTGTAGAAGGAATCTTGGTCCTTCTACACCCCTTATATTGTGAGCATGCCAATGTTGGCACCAAGAGACCCATGCCCATGGGCCTCTTGGTTCAAAACATGGATATGGGCTATAAAATCAAGATAAATCCTAATTTGGCTGCCCCACTTAAATTTCAACCCAATTTAAGTTATACTAAAATTAGTTAGCCCAAATAACAAGCATTTAAATCCAATCTAATTAGGTTAGGGGTTAGGCTAGCCAACATATGATAGTATATTAATTAGCTAGCCAATTAGGATCCTGTCATCCTAATAAAACTACAATTTACTTGATCAATTTATTAACATGTGTGACCCTTTGGGATCCACATCTAGCTAGCATTAGATCTAGGTTCATGTTAATTTAGTTTGACTAGATATCAACTAATCAATTAGTTCAAATCAAGCTAATCATATTTGCTAATTTGAACAATATTTCAAATTAACTTATGAATTCAATTAATTTAATTTAAGAAAAACTATAAAATATGATTGACATCTAGCAACGTGTCATGCCTATCCAAAAGTTGAAAAATTTGATAGAAATTATAAAAATATCCTTCAATGGTAAGTTACCATGGAATTCAATCCTTTAATCTTCCTTTGTCCTAAATAAGCGATGGGTATGAAAAATTGTCAAATCTTAACACTTTATTCATTTGAGTCTCAAATCACTAATGAAGAGTTGATTGATGAAAGATTAGAAATATTTTTCGAATTTTATTCTACTTTGATCAAAGACTTATTAAGTCATCATTTGATAATATTATATAGAATAAATACTTCTCTTACCAGGAGTAATCGATTTCTTATTAACCTACTCATCACCTTCATACACAATTCACCATATCTATGAATATATGTACATGACTAAGTCATGAATGTGTATGAACCAAAACATGTGGTGCAAATACCAGAGGTTCCAGAGTTAGGCAGAGGCTTTTCAACCCTCTATGGTTATCTAAGTAGTGTTTGAGTATTTGAGTCCAATTTTGTAATAAGTGCCTAGCCCACTTGAGTCTGTATTTTGGACCCTGAATCCTGTTTTGGGCCTTTTTACATTTGAGTCCTATATTTAGACTCATCCATACCATTAGGGTTTTGGATATGGTCGATTCAATTGAACCAAGTTGAGTCAAGTTCAGTTGAGTCAAGTTCACTTGAGTTAGTTGGTTGAGTCAGCTCATGTTGAGCCATTTATTATTTTGAGTCCTGTAAATCTCATATTGAGTCCAGTCCAGTTCAACAAGAGAAGACTCAATACATTGATGAACCCCAGCTAGAGTTACAATTTGACAACTTCAAGGAATCCTAGTCATACTTGAATGTTCCACATTGGATTGCTTGAGATGGATCTTGAAGTCATCATCATTGAAGACCAAGATGACAACTACATCAGCCTGTCAGGAAGATGGACATCAAAAGTAATCCTAGAGCTTGCCTAGGACTTAAGTGGGCCGCCCAAAGCCCAAGCCCTTCATGAAATTGGCACCCCACCTTATGGTCACCTTCCTTGGTCGGCCACCCTTATGATCACCACCCTTTGGCAGACCAAAGCAAAGAGAGCGAGCCTCAGTGGGAGTGGGATTATAGCTAGGGTTTAGGTGGGTCTAAAATTCTTGTAAATTCCCTTGTATGTTCTTACTTGGAACCCAAGTTTGTAAGCCTATATAAAGGACCCCTCTCATATATTTTTTTGCTGATTAATGAATGAATTATTCAGTTTTCTCCAATTCCTATGTGATCTCCTATGTGATTAAGGGTATCTGTGTGATCCCTGTGCCCTGCCTCCAAGCCTTCTACAAACCATAGCCGCCAGCCTACTCCTCTTGGCCACCCACCTCCAATATTTTTCTTTCCCTTCTTCCTTCAGTGATCTACTCTCTTTCTTTGTTAATTTCTAACCCTTGATAGGTGTCTTGAATGTCACTTAGTTTTCACGAATCAAGGATTCCATCTAACCAACTTTCGGACCATTGGATTGAAAGCCGCCAATCTGCAAGGCCATCATCTTCATTTTGCAGGCCGCATCTTAGAGTGACGAGCGATCTCTTCATAGTTCCATCTTCAAATCCCTGCCAGGTATACCCCCTTGACTCTTCAGTTATGGTATTGCAAAAGAGCTAGCCTTACTAGGGCTTCTTAGTCTTGGCGATCCTACTTTTTCACTATTTAGGATCTTTTTCTGTGTGCCTGTGCTTTTAAATTTTATATAGAATTACTTATTTTCTTGGATCAAAATTTAGGATACAAACTCCTAACTTAATGCCTAATAATAGAAAAATAGTTTGCATGCATAATTAGTCCCGTATCAACATGGATTCATGTGTACAATATTTTATGGTGATCTCTGGTCTAAAAATCATTTGCACAACTCCCACTAAAAGAATCATATTTTGATAAGTAAGACTTCCATAAGTTGTTCACATGATGGATCAATTCAATGAACTCATACTCTAATGAGCACTCACATCCTTATATTAGTGTCCCTATATAAGTGGTCCTGAGATCGACCACTCTCTCCATCAAGCACACATAGAATGTGCTAGTCTTTCTAGAAACATCGATTCCCAACTTGATGATTCTTTGACTAGGAATATTCTAGATTAAGGTTTATAAGATCTTAGGTTCCACTATTATGTACTTCATCATAATCCTAAATCTATTATCCTAATCTACTTAGGTCTCACTGTTGTGAACTTCATCATAATCCTAAACTATTATCCTAATCTATGGTGTACATCACAATCTTAAAACAAAAAGGTATAAGACATGGAATATGATGAATTAAAATACCTTTTATTAATATAATATCATACATGTGTCAGAAGAACTTTATAGAAATGTCCCTATTATTTAATAAATATGATTGACTTTCAGGGCACTATACTTCTAATCTTCCACTTTCACTTAAGCAAATCATCTTTGTATTAAATTCCCATACAATATAAATGGTGATCAAATTGCTATTGAAGAAGGGCCTTAGTGAATGGGTCTACTATGTTTTTTTAGTATCTACACATTCTATAACCACATCTTATCTTTCAATGATTTCATGAATGAGATGGAAGTTCCTTATGATGTGCTTGGACTTTTGGTATGACCTCGATTTGTTAGCTTGTACAACAATTTTAGTGTTATCATAATAAAGTGGTACCGGTTGTTGTATTATAGGAACTTTACCCAACTTTGAGATGAACTTCTTCATTCAGATAGCTTTCTTAGCAGCTTCACTAGTAGCTATGTATTTTGCCTCAGTAATTGAGTCAGCTACAATTTACTTCTTGGTACTTTTTCAACTCACTGCACCTCTATATAGAGTAAAGATATATCTTGATATTAATTTACTATCATCTAGGTCTGATTGCAAACTAGAGTCAGTATAGTCTTCTAGTTTTAAATCTGATCCTTCATATATTTAAAAAAATCTTTAGTCCTTTTAAGGTACTTAAGAATGTTTTTCATAGCTTTTTAATGATCGTCCCCTAGATCAACCTAGAATCTGCTTGCTATGCCTAAGGCATAAGCAACATCAGGCTTGGTGCATAAGATGACATATATGATTGATTCTACAGCCGAAGCATAAGGAATTTTACTCATCCTTTGTCTCTTTTTAGGTGTCATAGGAGACATCTTCTTAGAAAGATATATGCCTTAACTCATGGGCAAGTAACCCCTTTTACTTTCTTTCATATTGAATCCTTTCAATACTAAGTGAATGTATCTAAATCGGGATAAGCCGAGCATCCTCTTAGATCTATCTCTATAGATCTTTATACCTAGTATGTAGGATGCTTCATGGAAAAGTTTTTAGATAGACAAGGTTTGACCGATTGTAATATTGGAATATCATTTCTAATGATAAGTATATCATCAACGCACAATATTAAGAAGATAATGGCACTCTCACTTGTCATGCATGGTTCATCCATATTTTTGATGAAATCAATTCTTTGATTGTTTCATTAAAGTGAATGTTCCAACTCGATCCTGGCTTTAATCCATAAATGGATTTCTTAAGCTTGCATTCTTGGTTCTGTCTCTCACTTGAGACAAACCCTTCTGGCTATGACATATAGACTTCTTCTTTAAGATATCCATTGAGGAAGGCAATCCTTGCATCTATTTGCCAAATTTCATAATCCTACTATATGGCTATAGCAAGCAAAATCCTAATGGACTAGAGCATAGCTAATGGTGAAAATATTTCATCATAGTCAATTCCATGTCTTTGTTTGAAACCTTTTGTACAAGCCTAGCCTTGTAGGTTTCTACTTGGCTATCTACTCCAATCTTCATTTTAAAGACCCATTTTCACCCTATTAGGTTTACTCTCTCAGGTAGATCAACCAAGGTCCAAACCTGGTTGGAATATATGGAGTCCATTTCAGGTTTTATGGCATTAATCCATTTGTTAGTCTTTTCTCTTTACAACTTTCATATAGGTGTCATGATTATCATCTTGAAAGATGCTAGCTTCATTGTCATTTCTAATAACAAAGCCATATCCGAGAGTTGCATCTCGCTCTCTTTCTGACCATTGGAGAGGAGGTATATGTTGTGGTGGTATCTGATTAATAGATACTTATTGTTGAGGAATTTAAGATTGATTACCTATAGGAGTAGGTTGATTGTCTATAAGAGTAAGTTATTGGTCTTGAACTTCACTAAGTTCAAGTATCCTTCCACAACCACCTTCTTGGATAAATTCCCTTTCTAAGAAAGTGGAATGCCAATTGATAAAAACCTTTTATTCAGTAGGATGATAAAAGAGATATTCAATACCCTCTCGAGGATAACCTATGAACTACATTTATCAGCCCTAGCATTTAGCTTATGTCCAAACACATTTTTAACATAAGCAAGGCTACCCCAAGTCTTAAAATATTTAAAACTTGGCCTTTTACCTTTCCATAATTCATATGGAGTGCTAGCTACTGATTTTGATTGTTTCTTATTTAGTATAAAGGTAGCAGTCTCTAGGGCATAACTCTAGAGGGATATAAGAAGATCAGTGAAGCTCATTATGGACCTTACCATGTTTAACAAGGTACGATTCCTCATTTCTGCTATACCATTTAATTATGGTGTATATGGAGGTATGCATTCTAAGAGAATGCCTTTGTCCTTTTGGTGATCAAGAAATTTACTAGATAAGTATTCTCCTTTTCGATTTGATCGAAGGATTTTAATACTTTTTTGAGTTTATTTCTTAACCATACTTTATACTCTTTATATTTATCAAAGGCTTTAAATTTATATTTCAAAAGAAAAACATATCCAAACCTAGATAAATTATCAATAAAGGTGATGAAATAAGAATATCCTTCTCTGGCTTGAGTGATATTAGTCCATATACATCTGTATGTATTAGCCCTAAAAACTTAATTGCCCTATCTCCATGACCTATGAATGGAGATTCGGTCATTTCACCCGTGAGACAGGACTCACAAGTTTCTAATGATTGATAAGCATAAGGATCAAAAATTTATCTTTATATAACTTGTTTATCCTAGACTCAATAATATGACCTAATCAGCAATGCCTAAAAAAATTGACATTAATATCTTCTATCTTTCTTTTCTTATTTTCAACAAGCAAAACTTTATCATTGAGTTAAAGAACTAAAAGACCATCAATAAATAAACCACTTCTATAGAAATTATTAGAATGAAAAATGAAGCATCCATTGCTCTTTATATTAACTTCAAAACCTTGTTGTAATAACAAGGGTATTGAAATTATATTTAAAATAATATTTGGAACATAGTAACAGTCTTTCAATTCTAAAATTTTGCTTGAAGGCAATATCAATCGATAAGTGCCCATAGCTTTTGCTTAAATAGCTTCATCACTCGTGTCATAAAGCTTGAAGTCACCTTTCTTCAAGCTCCTAATTCTCTAAAGTACCTACAAAGACTTGCATATATAAAACCCACATATAGTATCCAATATTCTTGAATTAGAAGTTGAAGTACTCAATGACAAGTTAGTTTGTATCATGTACAAACCTTGTGATGCTCCACTAGCATTAAGCTTCAGACTAGCAAGATATGACTTATAGTTTTTCTTCCAGTGTCCTTGCTTGCCATAGTGAAAAAAGGTTCCATCAGTATTGGGCTTCTTTGCCCTCTTCCTCTTCTAGATGCTTTTCTTAGGATTTCACTTTCTCTTTGAAGCCTTCTTCATTATTATTTTCTTCTTTCCATCAATTAGAAAAAAATAAGCCTTATCTCCCTTAAAATAGTTCTCTGCTATCTTAAGCATGTTAAGTAGCTCAAGTAATGAAATGTTCAATTTGTCCATGTGATATTTCATGACAAACAAAGAGAAGGAATCAAAGAGGGATTGCAGCATCAAGTCTTGATTAAGCTCTCCATCCATAACAAACTCTAATTGACCTAATCGAGTGATTAAGTGATGCGGGACTAACTAGATGCTAGGATGAGATAGATGATGCAAGTGGTTTTTCTCTTGTGATTTTTATGTTTTTTAATAGAGTTAAGGATTCCCGAAGACAAGCAAGAGTAGATCTAGAGTTTCTATAATAATAAGAACTTCAAGCAAGCAAATAAGTCCCCAAACAAGGATAAGAAGAGGACCCCGTGATTGAGAAACCCCGTAAGACTTAGCTCTTGAATTAATACCAACTTAAAAGTTTAGGGTTGCAAACCTTGTAAAACTCTGATGCACCCGATGTCGAGTTCACTCGCTCTCATGGATGCAGCCTGGAGGATCAAGCCTTCAACCTTGCGGATGTGCTGGCTTTCCATCTGAAGGTCATGAAGGCAAGGGAGATCGACTCCGTGTCCGTGGCACCTAGAGGACCTGCGAGCAATCAAGAGAAAGGTTAGGAGTCACAAGAAGCAAGAAGAAATGAGGGAACAAATGTTGAAAATGGTGGTGATGGGGGATCTTCTTGCTAGGCACCCAGATGGATCATCCAGATGGCATCCGAACTCGAAGATGGAAGATGGCTTGCATGGAAGAGATGGTAACTCAAGGCCTCACACCCCTCTATGCCCGAAGGTGAAGGTGCTCCCTCATGGAGATTGACATTCTAAAAGAACAAAGGCAACAAGCTAGAATAGCACTCAAACTCTTTTAGTTTTCATTTCATTAGCATTAACCATACAAGGGAGGGGTAAGGCCCTTTATATAGGCACCTTAAGACCCATTCAAAATTTAAATGAAAAAAAACATTACAAGGCTTCATGAAGAGGGTGCCCAAAAATCAGATTTTTCTCCATGAAATCCTCTCTTGGTCGGCCTTGAAATGGTGGAGTGCTTGATTTGTGGGAGTGAGGAGGGGAACATGTCTTCAAGAATCATGGGTGGCCACTTGATCTTTTTGCTTGTTTCCTTGACCATCCAAACTTTTATGGATAAAGGGTTGATGTGGGGGGCATGATGCATGGATCTTGCCTTGGCGCCTTTGGACTTTTGAATTTCTTTCATGGTTGATCAAACACTTTAGGAAGAAGGCTTGATATAGGGCTTGCAACAAGGATCATGTCTTCCCACGTCTTCTAGATTTGAATTGGCACCCATGGTTAATGAATTTCTTCCATGGCCGACCAAGCACTTTGGGAAGAAGGCTTGATATGGGGGCTTGAAACAAGTATCATGTCTTCACATATCTTCAACTCCTATTGACCTTCCTTGGCCGCCCATGGCTTCTTTGGAAAGAGTCTTGATGGGGGAGGGGAGACTTGGATCAAGAGATGTTGTCCAGAAAAATCAGCATTTCCTTCATGCCTTGGCCGCCCACTTGTCATGGTGATATGGCACCACATGGGATGGATGAGGTGGCGCTCCAGGACTGAAGTGGCATCCTTCAAGGCATGGGAGCTGGCTTGACCTAATAATAATTGGACTAGACTTCAATGACCACTCCTTCAAACAAGCTTGGGCCCAATCTTCAAGAAAACTTGGGCTTGGACCAATTCAGCTAAATACAAGACCCATTGACCCAACTTGACCTAATTGGTCAAGGTACATGACTAAAACAAAAAATTGAAATGAAATACATGACTTAAAATTAAAATGTTCAGGCTTGAAGCCTTATTACAGGACCCAATCAATTGAAAATTCTAATCTGAGATCCATAGAGGGTTGAGGAGCCTCTGTCTGATCCTGGTGCCCGCATCATTAAGTCAATCATCTTAGGTGCATGGGCTTGAATGGATGAGCCCTCACTCATACATGCTCGGAACAACTACTTCGATATTTCATATTGGGCAGCCCTACTTTTTTCTTCATAAAGCTCTTTAAGATTGAGTAGTATAGACCGAGATTCCATTTCTTCATGTTGCCTCTGTAATTCATTGCTCATCGAGGCCGACATAATGCACTTGACACTTAAATTGTCATTCTACCATATTTTATATTTGAACCTTTTCTCCTCCATAGTATCATCTCCGATCGGATCTAGATCAGGAGAATCGAGGATGCCGAAGACCTCCTATGTTAAGACAATTCTCAAGTTCCTTAACCAATCCACATAATTAGGACCAGTCAACTTGTTGGCATCTAAATGCTACACAATGATAAAGTAGAAGCCATAATATTAATCTACATAAAAATAAGGAACAAAGTTTAAGCAAACCACTTAAGACAATATACACAACTAGATAATGACTTATTAATTTAATTATGTCTTCCACTATTTTACTATGAATACCATAGCCCTTATCTATGGTAAGCAAGAAACCCTAATAGGATTTCTTTAGTGGGGTTGAGATCCCAATTACTCATATATGCCTTATATTATGCAACAAATATTTACGAGTTCAAGGATAGAAGATTTTCTTTTCAAATTACAACTGATGGAACTCTCAACATGATAGCTGCCTGTAAGACACTTACAATCTTGTGTTCACAACAAACTATAATGTCTTAATTTAATTAGACCCTTTATTTTTGTATAGTCATGTTTGAATAATGTTGCCCTTGGTTACACAACAAAGCAACACCATCAATCATGCTATAAAGCATTAGATATACCAAGATAAACTTCACATCAAATCCTAGAGCAAGTCTTGTGTTACACAAAACAAATATTATAGTTTTTTACATAAATTTGGCTTAGCATGAAGGCATTTAGTAGTGTTTAATCAATTGCCATTTTTGAATTCAAGGTCTTGATCAATCAAATTAGCAAGTAAGTGGGAAAGAGGTGGGAGAACCCACATGCTTGTCTTAGACACCAAAAATTTGGCTAGGTAAGCAACGAATCCAACTGAAAACCATGTTATCTTTACCTTCCTAGAACTACTTTCTTAGGTACCAATTGATCTATCAAACTCTAAATAGATTTGCATTATGATTTTATAACACTAAGACTAAATATAATTTTAAAGAGGGCTTTCATGGTCTCATGCACATCTTCATACTACAAACTATCTAATAGGCATATTGCACCATAACATAATATGTGCCAAATGTGTCATCATTCTAAGATAATGTTACAACATAGCAAATGTCTACCACTATGTTAAGATAACCTTATTTCAGAATGATGACTGAATAATCTAAACATATCTCTATGTCAATTAATATTTAAATAAAATACCTAATCAGTGGCATACATCAACTAACATATGCTACAAGTATTATGCTAGATATAATTAGATAGCATATAATCATTCAAATATTTAATTGATAATTAATTGAATGAATCAAGTTGGCTTCGATACCATTGCTATGTTATGATCATGCAACAAAAGACTAAATTTAAAAATTTTTAAACCTTGAAACCCTAGTCGATCGAAACCCAAGACCTAGGACCCATTTACTATGATAATTAACAAGGCAATATATTTGGATATAGAAGAATATGTGTAAAGCTAATATACTTTATTCTACTAGGCACACAAGTATAAGCCCTCCAGAGAAGATCCACATAGGAACTGGATCAAGGAAGCACTCCTATTTCTTGCTTGCTTGATTAGAACGCCTCCTGGTAGCCTTTCTTCTTTTGATAGTCTTTCCTCTCTTTTAGGACCTTTTTTCTTTCGAAGAGTACTTCAAACCCCTCTGAAATCTCTCTTACTATCCAATTATCCTTCCTAACTATATTCCTAAGTTCTTATCTTAAAATGGTAAACTTTGTTTAAAATAAAAGACTTGTCCTAACAAGGGAAGGAAGAGAGTTGTCAGGATAAACTTTGAATGATTTGTCTTCAATCACTAAAACTTTTAAATAGTTAGAGAAGAAGTTCTTAAAGCATCCTTTCATCAGCCCTTAATCTAATATTTAATATATCAGATAAGTTCTTTCAAGTAGAAGGAGTCTCATGGTAGAAAGGTACAATGAAATACCATAAACATACAGCATTTCATAAACACTTTGCACTAAAAGCTGCTTATCACAATTATTTAAAATAATCTGATAATTAAGCCTTTAATTAATCAACTAAGGACTTGGTTAATCTTTTTAAAAGGCACATAAAATAAGTGATCTTATCTAGAAAAAGTGATTGATAAGCAGAAGGACTCTAGGTCCCTTCTGCATGCATCATAAAACCAAGTGACACACCCCTTCATGCCAAGATAGGATTAGCGCCCATTTTGAATTATTTGACCAGTTAAACTATTACAAAAGGGCATGGAAGAGAGAAAGGGTGATAAGCTATATCAAAAAAAAGGTGATTTAATTATAGAAAGACTCTTGGTTTTTCAATACCTTGCACACAAATATTGGCACCAAGAGTCCATAAGGGCTATAAAACCAAGATAGATACCAATTGAGCTTCCCCATTTAAGGCTCAACCAGATTTAAGTTCTACTCAAATTAGTTAGCCCAAATAGCAAGCATTTAAATTCAATCTAATTAGGTTAGGAGTTAGGCTAGCCAACATATGCTAATATATTAATTAGCTAGCCATTTTAGGATCCTATCACCCTAACAAAAATATAATTGACTTCCTTGATCAATTCTTTAACATGTGTGACCTTTTGGGCTCCACATCTAGCTAGCATTAGGTCTAGGTTCATGTTGATTTAGTTTGATTAGAAATAAATAATCAAATTGGTCAAATCAAGCTAATCCTAGTTGCCAATTTGAACCATCTTTCAAATTGACTCATGAATTCAATCAATTTAATTCATAAAAATTTACAAGACATGATTAATATCTAACAATATCATGGATACCTAGAAGATAAAAAAATTTGGTAGAAATTATCAAAATATCATTCAGTGGTAAGTTCCTATGCAATTCAATCTTTCGATCTCCATTTATCATGAACAAGTGATGGATATGGAAAATTGTCAAACCCTAATACTTTAGTCATTCGAATCACAAATCACTAATGAGAACTTGATTGATGAAAGATTAGAACTATTTTTCTTATTTCATCCTATGTTAATCAAAGATTTCCTGAGTCATCGTTTGATGAGATAGATAGGATAAATACTTTTCTTATTATGAGTGATCGATCCATGTTGACTCACTCATAACCTTCATAGATAATTCGCTATATCCATGAACACCCTGTATATGACTAAGTCATGATTGAGTATGAACCAAAATATGGATTTATGTCTACAAGATTCCATGGTGATCTTAGATCTAAAGAACACTTGCACAACTCCCACTAAGAGAGTCATCCTTTAACAAGTAAAACTTCCATAAGATGTTCTCATGACAGATCAATTTAGTGAACTCATATCCTGATGAGCACCCATATCCTTATATTAGTATCCCTATACAAGTGGTCATGAGGCTAACCACTCTCTCCATCAAACTTACATAGAATGTGCAGTCCTTTTGGAAATATTAAACCCCGACTCGATGATCCTTCAACTTGGAATATTTTAGATTAGGATTTATAAGATGTTAGGTCTCATTGTTATGTAGTTCATCATAATCATAAATTCATTATCCTAATCTATAAGATTCATCATAATATTAAAATAAAAAGGTACAAGACATAGCATATGATGAATAAAAATACCTTTTATTAATATAATATCATACATGAGTCAAAAGAACTTTACAGAAATGTCCCTAATATATAATAAATATGATTGACTTTCAGGACACTATTCTTTCAATCTCCAACTTGCACTAAAGATAATTGCCCTTGTATTTAATTTCTATACAATTTAAATGGTGATCAAACTATTGTTGAGGAAGGCCCTTAGTAAATGGGTCTGCTATGTTATTTTTTGTACCTACACATTCTATAACCATATCTTGTTTTTCAATGATTTCATGAACGACATGGAAGTGCCTTAGGATATGCTTAGACTTTTGATGAGACCTCGATTCCTTAGCTTATGCAATAGCTCCAGTGTTATCATAGTAAAGTGGCACCAGTTGTTGTATCATAGGAACTACATCCAACTCTGAGATTAACTTCTTCATCCAAATAGCTTCCTTAGTGGCTTCACTAGTAGCTATGATTCCGCCTTAGTAACTAAGTTAGGTATAGTTTGCTGCATGGTCCTTTTCTAACTCATTACACCTCCATATGAAGTAAAGATATATTCTGATATGGATTTACTATCATCTGGATGTAATTAAAAATTAAAGTTAGTATAGCCTTCTAGTTTAAATCTGATCTTCCATATATTAGAAAAATATCTTTAAACTTTTTAAGGTACCTAAGAATATTTTTGACAACTTTCCAATGATCATCCCTTGGATCAGTCTGGAATCTGCTTGCTATGCCTAAGGCATAAGCAATATCAAGCCAGGTACATAACATGGCATACATGATTGATCCCACAACCAAAGCATAAGGAATCTTACTTACCCTTTATGTCTCTTCAGGTGTCCTAGGAGACATCTTCTTAGAAAAATGTATGCCTTGACTCAAGGGCAAGTAACCCTTTTACTTTTTCCATATTGAGTATTTTCAAGGTTAAGTCAATATAACTAGATTGGGATAAGTTGAGCATCCTCTTAGATCTATCTCTATACATCTTTATATCTATTATATAGGATGCTTCTCCCAAATCTTTCATGGAAAACTTTTTATATAGCCAAGCTTTGACCAATTGCAACTTTGGAATATTATTCCCAATGATAAGTATGTCAGTAACATAATATTAAGAAGATAATGGCACTTTCACTTATCTTCTTATACATACATGGTTCATCCACATTTCTGGGGAAAACCAAATTCCTTGATTGTTTGATCAAAGTGGATGTTCCAACTCCTCGATGCTTACTTTAATCTATAAATGAATTTCTTAAGCTTGCATACTTGGTTCTGTCTCCTACTTGAGACAAACCCTTTTAGCTATGATATATAGACTCTTCCTCAAGATATCTATTAAGGAAGGCAATCTTAACATTCATTTGCTGGATTTGATAATCATAGTATGTGGCTATAGAAATCAAATCGTAATGGACTTGAGCATAGCTACTGATAAAAATGTTTCATCATAATCAATTGCATGTCTTTGTCTAAAACCTTTTGCCATTAGCTTTCTCTTGTAGGTTTCTACTTGGCCATTTGCTCCAATCTTCTTTTTAAAGACCCATTTTCATGCTATTAGGTTTACTCCCTTAAATGGATCAACCAAGCTCTAAACCTGGTTGAAATACATGGAGTCCATTTTAGATTTCATGGTATCAAGCAATTTATCAGAGTCTTTACTCTTGATAGCTTCCATGTAGGTCATTGGATCATCATCTTGAATGATTCTGGCTTTATTATCATTTCCAATGACAAAGCCATATCTGAGAGTTGCATCCCATACTCTCCCTAACCTACAGAGTGGAGGTGTGTGTTATGGTGGTACCTGATTAATAGGTACTTATGGTTGAGGAAATTTTGGTTGATTGTCTATAGGAGTAGGCTATTGGTCTTGAACTTCATTAAATTCAAGTATCCTCCAACTATATCCTTTTTGGATAAATTTCTTCTCCAAGAAAGTGGCGTGTCTATTGATAAAAATTATTTGCTCAATAGGATGATAAAAGAGGTATCCAATACCCTCTCGAGGATAACCTATGAACCTATATTTATCAATCCTAGCACTTAGCTTTTGTCCAAACATATTTTTAATATAAGCAAGGCTATCTCAAGTCTTAAGATTTTTAAGACTTGTTCTTTTGCATTTCTATAATTCATATAGAGTGCTAGCTATTGATCTTGATGGTATCTTATTTAGTATATAACTAGCAGTCTCTAAGACATAACCCCAGAAAGATATAGGAAGATCGGTGAAGCTCATCATGGACCTTACCATGTCTAACAAGGTGCAACTCCTCCTTTCTGTTACACCATTTAATTGAAGTGTATATCGGGTATCCATTATGAGAGAATGCCTTTGTCCTTTAAATGATCAAGAAATTTAATAAATAAGTATTCACCTCCTTAATCTGATCAAAAATTTTAATACCTTTTCACGTTTGCTTTTCAACCATACTTTGATTCTCTTTAAATTTATCGAAAGGCTTCAGATTTATGTTTCATAAGATATACATCCAAACCTAGATAAATCATCAGTAAAGGTGATGAAATATGAGTATCATCCTCTAGCTTGAGTTAATATTGGTCTATACACATTTATAGGTGATATGGCCAGACCGCTGACATGGAGTACACCTTGGATCTAGCTGGTAGCCAGGCAGGTAGATAGCACTGCATCAAGTTCTCCTTCGAGCTCTCCTACTAGGTGGCCTCACCAACGGTCGAGACCATCTTGGCTCGAGCTCAGCACCCCGGCTTCTTCACCAGATGGCTCCCCCAGTTCGAGCCCAGCTCGGTCAAAGTCAAGGTCACCTCGGCCCGAGCTCGGCATCTCCGCTCCTCCGCCAGGTGGCTCCTCAAGGGTCGAGCCCACCTTGGCCGGAGTCGAGCCCTGCTCTACTCCTGCACCAGGTGGCTCCCCAAGGGTCGAGCCCTGCTCCGCTCTTCCACCAGGCGGTTCCCAAGTGTCGAGCCCACCTCGGTCGGAGTCAAGCCCTTCTCCGCTCCTCTGCTAGGTTACTCCCAAAGGGTCGAGCCCACCTTAACCGGAGTCAAGCCCTGCTCTGCTCCTCCGTTAGGGGGCTCCCTAAGGGTCGAGCCCACCTTGGCCAGAGTCGAGCCCTGCTCCGCTCCTCTGCTAGGTTGCTTCCAAAGGATCGAGCCCACCTCAGATAGAGCCAAGCCCTGCTCCGCTCCTCTTCCTGGTGGCACCCCAAGGTGATGCGGGATAGAAAACCAAAACTAAATTACTGAAATTAATAACTAATTAATAGAGAAAAATTAGAAACTAATTTTTTTTTATTTTTAGATTTTAAAGAAGACTTCAAAGGAGATGGCAAAAGAAACTACTTCAATTACTTGCACAAGTAAACCTATAAAGTAATTAGAAAAAATAGGACATGGTGGTTTAGGAACCACCATAAACTAGGATCTATTCAATGAGTTAGAAATTATGAGATTGGAAAAAGTTCAGTTGTACCAATAAAAATTGCTCTCTCAAAGTAAATCTAGCAGGACTCTCAAGATCGTCGTGATAGGATTTTAAGATCTTGCTTTCGGGCTCTGATCTTCCGCACGATGCTGATTTCGAGGCAAGAACACCTGATCTTGATTTCTGTTCACCTGTAACACTCAACAAAGAAAGAAACATGAATTAAAAGCAGCAATGGAAAACCAATATTGAAGAAAAGGAAGGTAAGGTTTAGAAATAGTGGTTTTAGATTTCTTGATGGCTTAGATAAATAGGATAACTAGGGCCTCGCACCCCATGATGTTCCGAAGAACAAAGGAAAAGGGCCTCACACCCCGCGATATTTTGTAGAACAAAGGAAAAGGGCCTCACACCCACGATGCACACAGCAAAGGAAGAAAATTTGATAGAATGTTGTTGTATATTGATGAATAATTGATGAATTACAAGGGGGCTGGTGGGATGTTTATAGACTCCCAACTAGTGATGTAAGGGACAAAAACACTAGTCTTGTGCTCCCTTGGAATACAACTCCTAGAGTCCTACTTCTGGGCATCTTGGACTCTTCAGTTTGGATTGAAGAAGACTCAAGAGTTTTGATATGACTTTAGAGTTCTTGAAGCTTGAACAGCTAGCAACTTGTTTGATCCAATAGCTTGAAGCAAAAGTACCTTCCAACTTCTCCTCTTTAGATGATTAGATAATATAGAGTTTTTTGAAGTTTGGGCATTGAAACTTTGCTTGAGATGGGGTGCCAACTTGGAAGAACCCTTTTTCTTTACTCCTCTTAAAAAAAATAAGAGGTGCTAATTCATTATTTCATTTAGCCGACCTAAGACAAGGCATGTGGAATGTTAATGTGGGACGACTCTAAGATTGCTAAAGATGCAGGAAAAATAGTAAACTTTCTTTTTTATAATTTTATAACTTAAGTTTGTAGGCTAAATTCCAAAATAAAAGTAAGAACTAGCAAGAAGAATAGCAATGCATAGAATCATCGTATCGCATGCAAACTCATGCAAAAAAAATAAATTCCAGGACCCAAAAATTGAGAAACTCCTGAATTAGGATACCTTATCCTCATCAAATCAGATAATAAGAGAAGGGAAGGTTTCTTACCTGTCAGAGATTGAAAACTTTGCAATGGAAAGGATCACTCACACTTTAATTGGAGCTTGGAAGAAGAAGCTTCAGTTCCTTGAATCAGATGACTGATTTGGACTCAGTCTGAAGGCAAGGAAAGCCTCCTATGAAGAGGTGAAACACCTCGAGGATCCCACAAGTGTCAGGGGTCAATCAAAATAGTAATTAAACAAAGGAATAAAAACTAGGGTTTAGAAGGAAACAAAATTAGGTTTAGGTGTGGGTGTCCTAGGGGAGAAGTAGTTGCTTGACTGGGATAGTAGCTAGGGTGTCTTCCTCTGGACGTGGCTGATCTCTTGGGATGTTGAGGAAAGTTAGGGTAGCAGGGGTTCGGCCAAGGGACACAGGGAGAGCACTCAAGAATAAGAACCAAACACAAGAACAAGACAATGTCTCAAAATTTCAGCAAATTGTATTCATAAGGGAAAATTGATTACAAGAGGGGGAGGGGTGGGGTATTTATAGAGTTCCCATGCCCTCTCTAACTAGAGTTACACATAAGTTAACAAGCCTTTTCCTAGTTATATTTCATGTCCTTTCCTAGCTAGGTTAGAATTATAAATCATAAAGCAAGTTGGAACATAAATCCAAACTAGGTTAGACTAATCTTCTCCTTCTCACTTAAGGACCCCTCTTGGACTTGGTCAACACTTCAAGGATGCCTAGGGGGCATGTTAGGCTTCTAGGAGTAGCAAGGGGCAGGCCCAAAGGGGCTTGGGTGCATGGGCTTGGGCCTCTGGAAGCTGGGGTGGCCTGGTAGCCCGGTAGCAGGAATATTCCCTGGTATTTTTATTTTTAAGGGCTTGGGATTGGCATTTGGCCTTGATCTCATTGGGCTAAGATGTAGGTAGACCTCTGGAATCATGGATGCCCTGGTCTGGGAGTATACTCTGGCATCTGGAAGCGAATCTGGGCATCTGGAGGGCATTTGGAAGGAATCAAGGTTTCTGGAAGGCATCTTGGATCTTGTGGTGTCACACAAAATCTAGTAATCGATGTAGTGGCCCCTAACTCCTGGATGAGGCCTAGTGGAACTCTAAAATAGTATAACCTTTTCTCTTGTACAAAAATTGGACTTATACTGGACTCATGGCTAAAGTACAGGACTCAAAACTGGACTAAGGTTGAGGGTTGAGACAAATCAACTAACCTCAACTTATTATAGGACTCAATCTTAATTGATTACTAAATTTTCAAAACTTTGACACGTGACTAAGTAAACCATATAAAATCCAATGATCTGTGTTTGATCCCAGTGTCCCCATCATTTTCTTGGGGCAGGAGGAACTCGACCCTATCGAGTATGGGTCAATTTGGCTCAAGGAGGGTCTGGGTTGAGGCGCTATAGATCCGCACCAGCATTCTACAAGTCCTCAGATTCTGGCTGACCTTGCTACCAGACCAAGTACCGCTGATAGTCTCTATCCCAGGTACCGATAGCTTGATCGTCCAGAGTTCTCTCAATCTTTTCCTCACCAAAAGGCCAAATTGTTTGTGGTCGCTTTGGGGTGGGTTCACTAATAAAGAAAGGGAGTGGCTCAAGGGGCTCGCTGAGTATCACTGCTGTCTTCCTAGACTTTATAAGATCTGAGATGATGAAGGTGGAGCTAATACCTAAATCAGGTGATATCTCAGGCACATAGGCACTGGGTCCATTACTCTTTATGATCTTGGATGGGCTAGCTTCACGAACAGAAAATTTTTTTATCATCGCATATTCCTCTACATAAAATTCTTTATATTTCTTTTGGGAATTAGCCAAGTTGTTATTTAGTTTATTAATTATGTTCAACTCTTGACTAATTTCATGATGCATATGCTATGAAGAGGCTAGTGTAGGTGTAGATATGTGATTTAAGACTGTGAATTTTATTGGACTCAAATAATACCTATAAGACTCCACTAAACTTTCCTATCGAAGGAAATTTTATTGGACTTTCTAGGGTCTAACCTAACATACTATAAACTCTCTAGGTTTGACCCTAGCATGGCATGCAGATGAAAATTTACTATGTATGCCTACTAAATGCCAAAGGGTATGCAAGAAGTAAGATGCAAACCTAACATGCACAATGTATGAATGCAGTATGCAAACCTCTACATGATGCAGGTGAATGGTTAAAGAAATATAAGAAAACTCAAGAAAAGGCAAAAAATACAAGGTGGATTCGGGGTTAGTTTGATAGGGTAGAAAATAAGGAGATTCTGGGTTGATCGGGTATAATAGGAGATAAGAAGGGGTTTCAGGGATGAGGCCTACACTAATGAGATTTACCTTTTGGGTTTGAGGCATATCTAAAGGGTCTGCATAATGGAAGAAGAGGTCATCTATTTCAGGAAAAAGATCAAGTGGAGTCAAAGAGAATCTGACTTCATCCTGAGAGTATTGATTTAAAGAGGTGAAGTCCTTAATAAACTCTTCTGGCTCATAAATCAAAGGACTGGGCTCTCTAATTGGGTTTTCTTCCAGTGGCTCCTCAGGTAAGATGCTAATTATAGGATTGGATTCCTCATGGTCTTCTTCCACTACAAGTTGGGTGTGGTTAAGGTCAGCTAACTCTAGGGTGGCTTCAACTTGGGTATCTACTAGATCAACTAACACTGGTTTGGCTTCTACCTAGATATTAGTTTGGTCAAACCTGCGGTTCATTTGGTCAAATTAATCCGTCGTGGCCTTAACGAGGGTTTCAAAATTGGACTCCATGGTTGAACTAGGTTGGTTGTACTGGACTTCTGATTCAACTAACTCTGGGTTGACTTCTAACTGGGTTTCCACTGGGTCAACTAATTCTATGTTGACTCCTAACTCTAGGTCACCTATAGGTATCTCTTCTTCTAAATCTTCAATGGACTCATTATCCTCATACTCCTCTACTAAGCTTGGGTCAGCCTCATATATTTCTTCTTCTAGGTCATCTTGGTGAACCAATGGTGTAGTAGGAGGGGTTTGGCTAAAGGAAAATTGGCTAGGGTCTGGGGTGCTGATCCTATGGGGTTCAGGCTGACTAAGGGTTATGGGTTCGTAGGTTATGGGTTCAGTCCTAAGGGTTGACTCAAATTCCAAAGCTACGTTATAGGCTTCCTCTAAGTTCTGAATTTGCCAATAAGATAGTTCCCATTTGATGTCTTCATGTAGGCCAGTCTCAAACCTAGATAAGGTCACTGATTTGGGTTCGTTTAGGCAACACCTAAGGGCACATTCTTCAAATTGGGGTATATACTCTGACACAGACCTATTTCCTTGGTGTAACCTATTCCATTGGTCTAGATGGCACTATCGATAGTATGGGGGAACATATAGTTTTTTAAGTTTCAGCTTCATGGCCATCCAGGTATCTATAGGAGCTTTGTATTATAGTCTGATTAGGTTCTCTACATCTCCTAAGTATATCCTAGCAAGGTCAATTAACCTGAGTTTGGCAAATTCACACTTCCTTTCATCACTCAAGCCATACCATTCAAGATATTATTCCATGTCTTTTTCCCAGTCTATGTAATCCTTAAGATTTGAGGTGCCACTGAAGGTAGGTACTTGATAATTGGGCTTCCTATAATTGTACTTTTGGTAAGGGTCAGAGTATTGGGTTCTCCTAAGGTTGGGCTCCAAGTATGGGTCATGGTATGGGGTTCTCCTAGGATTGGACTCCCTATATAGGTCAGAGTATTAGGCTCTCCTAGGGTTGGACTCCATGGTCACACTAGTTGGGTTGGCTTAAGTCTACTGGCATTGGGTTGCAAATCTAATGCAAACAATCAATCAAGCAAACAAAGTGATGTGGTGCAGCCAAGCATGTAAAAAAAAAAAGTTAGTATAATCTAGGGTTTCCTAAACCTAGAGCCAAAACTGGATGGGTCAGCTCAACTTACAGTTAACCCAGCAGCTAATCCTTCCATTGGCCAGGTAGGGGGTGGGATGGTGGCAGGCTCCCCCTACTTGTAACAGGATCCTAATTATAAACCACCCGTCCACTTAGGTCATTTGACTCTGGACCCTCAGTCTTAGACACCAAGTTTCAGTAATAGCCACATGATTAAATGCACTACTTGGCCCACATAATTCGGACCCGACCTGTTGG
This sequence comes from Areca catechu, assembly GCA_021397845.1. NCBI lineage: Eukaryota > Viridiplantae > Streptophyta > Magnoliopsida > Arecales > Arecaceae > Areca > Areca catechu. Next base: position 126,040,243 of record CM038052.1, on the reverse strand, counting down.
GTGTCACCTAGCCCTCTAAGAAAAATTAGGTCTAATTAATTTTAATTAGGCTTAGGTCAGTATGCTGATGGTTGTTTTAAGCCTAGGATTGGTGATGAAATCCTGTCCTGTTGTTATATTAATTGCCCTTAAGATTATATTAGAGAGATGATGGCATTCAATGGTCCTGATGCAATCTAAAATAATTAGAAAAATAAAAATAATTTATGTATATTTTATGGAATGACAAATTAGGTTTAGGTTGATTAGGTTAGCAATCAAATTGGGCTTAGGATTGGGGTGTGTGGAAGTAGGTTATGTTTGGTTGAGTCAAGTGTGCATAATTAGCAGAATTCTGAAAATTAAGATTTCAATTGATGCAGGTTTTGACATAGATTCCAACATAAAAAAAATTCCAAAAAATTTTAGGACAGAGGATGGATGGTGGTGATGACCTTTACTAAATTTTATGTAAAAATAAAATCAAATGATTAAGATAATTTTAGGGTTTTCCGACTGATGCAGAATTATGAGACTTTTAGTTAGGGTTCCTAATATGCTAGATTTCAGAGAATTAAGGTTTTGGTAAAATTAATTAAAAATTATGAAAATTATCAGGAGAGAACGGAGAACATGAAATGAAATTTTCATAGAAAAATAAATTTTTAAGATGCCAAACTAAGATGAAACCTAGACACCTAATGCAGTGGACAAGATGCAGAAATTAGGGTTTTTGAATGCAAAGTAGATAAAAACTATCCTAAATTCACTCTAGTACCAAACTAATGCTGGATGACTCTAAGATTGCTAAAGATACAGGAAAAATAGTAAACCTTTTTTTTTGTGATTTTTTATAACTTATGTTTGTAGGCTAAATCTCAATATAAAAATAAGAACTAGCAAGAAGAATAGCAATGCATAGAATCATCGTATCACAAGCAAACTCATGCAGAAATAATAAATTCTAGGACCCGAGAATTGAGAAACTTCCGGATTAGGATAGCTTATCTTCATCAAATCAGATATTAAGAGAAGGGAAGGTTTCTTACCAGTCAGAGATTGAAAACTTTGCAGTAGAAAGGATCACTCACACTTTGAATGGAGCTTGGAAGAAGAAGCTTCAGTTCCTTGAATCAGATGGCTGATCTGGACTCAGTCTAAAGGCAAGGAAAGCCTCCTTTGAGGAGGTGAAATACCTAAAGGATCCTGCAAGTGTCAGGGGTCAATCAAAACAGTAATTATACAAAGGAATAAAAACTAGGGTTTAGAAGGAAACAAAATTAGGTTTAGGTGTGGGTGCCATAGGGGAGAAGCAGTTGCTTGACTGGAGCAGCAGCTAGGGCATCTTCCTCTGAACATGGCTGATCTCCCAGGATGTAGAGGAATGTTAGGGCAGCAGGGGTTTGGCTAAGGGACACAAGGAGAGAACTCAATAATAAGAACCAAACACAAGAACAAGACAATATCTCAAAATTTCAGCAAATTGTATTCGTAAGGGAAAATTGATTACAAAAGGGGGAGGGGTGAAGTATTTATAGAGTTCCCATTGGTGTGGGCACCAGACCACTGATTAGGGTTTTAATTTTTGGGTCCTGTAATAAGGCTTCAAGCCTAAGCTTTGTAATATTTTAGTTATGAATTGAGTCTCAAGTGTTTGTGCCTAGTCCTGTACTTTGACCAATTTGGTCAAGTTGTATCCTGTACTGAGTCCAGTCCAGTCCAAGTCTATTTGAGGTATGGGTCCAAGCAAGATTGGTCTTGAAGTCTAGTCACTTTTGAGCCAAGCCATGAAAGAAGCCAACTCAGCTCAGGGGCGCCACCTCTTCATCCTATGTGGCGCCATGTCAACTTGCTAAGTGGGCGGCACAATTCAGATTTTGGATGCCCAAAGGGGAGACAACACTTGATACATTCCCTCTTTCCCTCCCCCCTATCATGCTCTTTTCCAAGTATGGGTGACCGGCCAATGGAAGATCAAAGGAGGTTAGAAATGAGTTCCTTGCTTCAAGCCCTCATATCAAGCTTTCTTCCCAAAGTATGTGGCCAACTATGGAAGGAAGGGCAACAATCCATGGGCGCCTCCATCTCCCACTCCCCATATCATGTCTTGTACCAAAGGTGGATGCACAACCAAGGAAAGGAGAAGGACACAAGCCTTGCTACAAGCCCCACTTCATGTCTTCTTCCAAAATGAGAAATCAACCTTCCAAGTCCAAGGGCGCCAAGTTCCCTCTTCCAAGCCTCAAGTCAAGCCACGTCCAATCAAATTCAAAGTCTTGGTCGGCCAAGGAGGAGAAATTTCTGAATTTTTGGGCACCCCATCAAAAGAAGACTTGTATTTTCATTTGAAATTCAAATTGGGTCCTAAGGTGCCAATAAAAAGGACCTTACCCCTCCTTTGTAATGCTATTGATGATGATGAATGAAAAAAAATACAAGTTTTGAGAGCCAATTTTCTTCAGTTGCTTTCGTTCCTTAAGAATGTCGATCTTCGTGAGGGAGCGCCTTCGCCTTCGGGCATCGAGAGGTGTGACGCCTCGAGTTACTATCTCTTCAACAACTCAATCCTCCAGCTTCGAGTCAGAGTCCATCGGGATCACCCAACCTGGCGCTTAGCAAGAAGAACTCCACCCATCACCACATCAACTCTCATCCTTTTATCTATTGCTTTCTTTTTGATCGAATCCTAACTCTTCCCTTGAATGCTCACAGGTCCTCCAGGTGCCATGAACACAGATTTGGTTGCCCTTGCCGTCGTGACCTTCGGACAGAAAGCCGGCGCATCCACGGGGTTGAATGCTCGATCATCCAGGCCGCATCCACGAGAGCGAATGAACTCAGCATCGAGCGCTTCGGATCTTTGAGGTTTGCCACCCTGACTCCTAAGTAGGTATTGATCTGAGTGCTAAGTCCTACGGCATTTCTCAATCCCGGGGTCCTCTTTTTATCCTTGCTTAAGGGCTAATTTGCGTGCAAGTAGTTCTTATCATTGTCAAATCCCTAGATCTACTTTTGCTTGTCTTCAGTAATCCATAACCTAATTTAAATAAAATCTAAAAATCACAATGAAACAAATCACCTGCATCATTTCATCCTGCCATTTAGTTAGTCCCACATCATGTTTGGTATCAGAGCTTGGTTAGGACTTAGCACTTTTTTAAGTACTTGGATAAGGTGCTTCACCAAGATGTCCGGTCTTAGGAGAAAAGTAGGGTTTCAAGACCCTCTCCTCCCATTCCACGGGGATCTCCTAAGGCGTGTAGGGGTGCCACTGTGATAGGCCTTTGAAGAGGAACAAACTTTTGCATCTTTAATTTCAGCTTTTTAGAAATTCAGCATTCCTATACATAGTCTGCTATTTGATTATTTCTGCCTATAGGAATGTCAGATTTTTATGATTTTTTTTTTCTAGACTTTCCATAAATAGGAATATTTTCAGAATTATTTAAAATTTTATTTTAGTCTATAGAATTTCTATATGGCTGATTACCATCTAAAAAAAATTCTGCTTTGAAAATTCAGCAAGCACATCTCATCATATCTTCATTTTTCATATAGTTTAATTTTGCATTTAGGGTCATATCTTTTTATTTCCATCATCTTATTTCTGTTATCAAACATCAAAATCCAAAAAAAAATATAACTTAGAGACATCTCGTTAGATCATTTATATGCCATCATCTTCATAAATCATCTTAAGGGCAGCAATTTGACATAGGGTCAGGTTTCATTACCTGTCCCTAGCCCAAAAATCATCACCCAGCATATCGAACCCCAACCTCTAATTAAAATTGAATAGACACTTAATTGCTCTAGTGAGCTAGGGACACCCACGAAGTCGGGTCGAACCAAGTGTCAAGCCAAGTTAGACAACTTGTTTGTGTGTGCTTGTGTAGCTGGTGTCTAGGCAAGTGGTTCAGGGACAAGAGCCAGAAGGAAGGTGGGTTGGTTCGCTTACCTGAACAATTTCAAATTTGTGTCTAAGAAAAGCAAAGAGAAACCTCCACCAACCTTACACTTACCTGGCCAGGTGCCAAGTTACTACTACCGAGTTAGTCTTCTTGACCTAACATTTGGTTTGATCTTTTAAGTCTAACAAACCCATAACATTTTCCGTTGTGTGTGCATGTCGACTAGATCAGGATTCCCCTATCATCCCCAACATTCCCAATCAAGTGAACCCATGGAGAATGAATGAGAAGATCAATTAAAGGTCATCATTGAACAATTCGCTAGGATGAATAATAGGCTTGATAAGTTTGACGATAGAATTGGAGCCTTAGAGAATAATAGTCCTAGACCATCTGTCGAACCTGAGTCTAAGTCACCATTTCTCCCTAGGGATTATCCTCATCATGAACCATCCATAGAGGTTGAACCCAGGAGAATTACCCATTTTAACCCAGCCCAAGAGATTCACCCTAGGAGACCTAATCAGGAGTTCCTGGACCAGGAAGAACTACATGAGTCTGATGACCTGTTAGGAGTAATTAGGCGCATCCTTACCTAGGACATAGTGCAAGAAGATTGGCGTAGGACTAACCTCCTACAAATCTTTGCCAGACTAGGGGATAAGATATGCAATATCATAGTTGATAGTGGAGCTGTGTCAATGCCATTTCTTCAAGTACTGCCAAATCCCTAGGATTGATCCCAGTTCCTCACCCAAACCCTTATAAGGTCTCGTGGATTGATTCAACCTCCATACCCATAAAGTCTAGGTGCCAAGTCTTGATCAAGCTATAATCATATGAAGAAATGATTTGGTGTGATGTTCTTCCCATGGGCGTCAGTAGTATTATCTTAGGTCGACCCTGGCTTTACGATCATGATGCCATCCTGTGTGGTCGGACCAATAGCTGTACCTTCAACCACCATGGAAAAAAATTTACAATCAATCCAATTCAGCCTAATGACCAGGTTAAGAGCGAATCGACTAGCCTAAAGGAAAAGAAGCTAGAAGTTAACATGATCAAGGCCAAAGAGTTAGAGAATGTGATGACTGAGGGAACCCCTACCACAAAAGAGACTCATGAACCAACCCAGAGAGAAGAACCTTTTGATGAATTTCAGGAAAAAAAGATTGAGCCCATTAAGAATGTAAGTGAAGAAACCATTGATCCTATTGAGGAATCCCAAGAAGACATCCATGAATCAAGTTTAGTGGAGAAGTGTGATGAAGGTGGGCCCAAGATGGAAATCATTAAGGAATCAAAGGATAATGATCCTGAACTCACTACAAATTTGACAAAGAAATGACCAAGTCATGATCAAACAAAATAGATGAAAGTGAAGGTTCTTAAGTATTGCCCATAGAGAAGGTCTAAGAACAAGTAGACATTAGTTTAGAGGACTTTCAAGATAAACTTTCCAAAGACCTTCCTGATGACCTTCCAACTTCTAGGAGCACCCAGCCAACCCTAGAACTTGCACCTATAGATCCTCCTAGTACTAATCACAAGGTTTGGACAAGCACACCCATAGAGCAACATTCACACATTAAGGTTAGTCTCTTTAACTTTGAACCAGTCCCTGAGTCTCCTTCCTATTTCCTATCCTTTCCTAAGCCTTCTCACATTTCTAGAGCCATGGGGTTACTTTTTGTTAAGATTACCAGAATGCAGGACTCCTTAGAACCCATCCCTTTTGCCATCTACTTCTGGTATACCTTATGGCATTTGCTAGGGATCCATGTTAATTTTTTTTGTGCATACCAGACCAGGGTCAAACCTAGAGAGTCAATAATCTGTTAGGTTTAGGCCCTAGAGAGTCCAATAAAATTCTTCTCTATAGGAATGCTTAATTGAGTCTATATTTTGCATCATGTTAGGATTCTGCATCAAGTACTAATTTTAAAATAATTTGGCTGATTCCTGAAAGAGAACTAAAGAGTTTGATCAAAGGGATTCTGTAATGATTAGGCTTTGGCCTGAACAGCTTCCACCGGAACCATTAAGAAACTTCATGCTCGTGGAGCTGGCCCCTTTAGAGTGATAAGGAGAGTTGGCCCTAATGCCTATGTGCTTGAGCTACCCTTGAATTATGGCATTAGCTCGACTTTCAATATCCTAGACTTAGTCGAGTATAAGAAAACCAGCAAACATACCCAGTGAGCCATTTGGGCCTAACCTTTTATTTGAGAGCGAACCTGACCCAGAGTGTCCACCTCCAATTTTACTTGAGAGAGGAGAGCGGATCGAGCGTGTCCTGGATGACCAAGCTATGACCACCCGGGGCAAAGGTTATCAACATTATTGGTATGATTGCAAGGCCGACTGCAGTCCGTTGATTCATAGGATACCTGAGAGGACTGCAGCACCTCGACCCCGACCTTCTAGAAAAATAGCAAAGCCAAATAAACCCTTACTCGACAGGGTCAAGTTCCTCCCACCCTGGGAGAATTGGTGTAGGCACCAAACCTATGATTAGGGTTTCAATTTTTGGGTCCTGTAATAAGGCTTCAAGCCTAAGGTTTGTAATATTTTAGTTATGTTGCCCAGGTGGCTTCCCAAGAGGAGGGTGAATTGGGATTAAAAAAACTTTTCACAATTATGTGCACTTTCAAATTCTTTTTATGTTGAGTGCAAAATGCAATGCGGAAGTAATTAATTAAATGCAATAAGCTAAAGTAAGCACAAACACAAACACAAAGAGATTTAGAGTGGTTCGGAGCAACCGGCTCCTACGTCCACTACCCAAGCATCACTTGGGATTTCCACTATATCCCCCAACCAGAATACAGTTGGATTGTTTTACCAGGCTCACAATCCAATCCTATACACTTTGGTTTTACTGGGATCACCAAAGAAATCCTAACTCCCTTTGGTTTTAAACGGGATCACCAAAGAAAACCCAAACACTTGGTTTTATACCTGGATTACCAAGAAACCCAACTTAGGTTTTATAAGGTTCACCTAAAAACCTTGAACTCTCTCTTAAGACATAGCCCCTTGCTGTTCTTAGAGAGAAAAACCAAAATAAAGAAATGATAAACAAGCAACTACAACAAATCAAGTTTGTTTAAGTATTGCTGATGTAGATCAAGATGAAGTCAAGCCTTGAATGCTCTTTAATGCTCTTCAAGCTGCTTCTTCCCTTTTCAATGAGTGGATTCAATGATGGAGTAGAGTTGGTGAAGCTTTTAATCCAACTTGAAAGCTCTTTGAGGTAGGTAGGTGAATGACTTGAAAGCTCTTCAATATCTCAAGATAACTCCATAATAAGGCACTAATTATAACTTTAATCCTTCAAAAGTTTTCCAAGAGATATGGCTGTTACAGGGCCTAGGGATTCATGAAATAGTTGTTGGAGATGAATTGGAGTTCAAATTTTAACTTCAGCAACTAGCTGTTGGAGTGCTAAAAATAGCTCCACGAGTCAGTTCGAGATCCATGAGTTGGCTCGAAGTCTCAGACAGCCCAAAATGAAATTCTATAAGAGTCAGCTCTTCTAGCTAGAGTCGGCTCTTGCCTTTAGTCAAGTCAAAACAATGAATACGTAGAGTCAGCTCTTCAAGGCAGAGTCGGCTCGAGTTCTAAGATCTTCAAAATACATAACTCTGGAAGAGTCGGCTCTTGGGGCAGGAGTCGGCTCTTGATGCTGAAATACTAAAACTTCATCTGTGTCATGCCACCATGAGTCAGCTCTTGATCCAAGAGTCAGCTCTTGCAAATCTTCAAAATAATGCTTCAAACTTCTCCAAAAATCTTCAACATTGAATCAAATAGAATCTAATCTACATTTCCTTTAATTTTTTACAATTTTCAGCCCATTTTACAGGATTACAAGATTAATAAAACTAGGGCTTTTACACGTTCAAGTTCATAAATCTTTATACACAATCGAATTACCTTCTAATTAGTTTGAAAACTTTTTAAACTTGAGGTAACCAATTTCCTGCAAAACTTCTTAAACAATTTGAAGGAGTTAGTATCAAGTACATGCTCCAATGTTTTGTGATCATCAAAATCATTCCAGTGGTCAACAATCTTTCCCTTTTTGATGATGACAAAACACCGGGCATGATTAAAAAATAAAATCTTTACAATTGCAGTATATTCAAATTTATGTGTGTTATCAACACAGTGTGCCACAATGTATCATATATATCAAATGTGTAAAACTGAACACTATTAACATAAAGTATCATATGTATCGATATATTGTATTTTTCGTATCATATGAACAATATGTATCAAAACATAATGTATCATCACATAATGTATCAAGAGTATCATCTATACAGTGAGTATCGAAACTTATAAAATTACCAAACATGTGAAATGAGTTTCATGATAATATTTGAAGTAAAGCTCCCCCTTACTATTTGTAATAGCATTCCTTCTAAATTTTATCAAATTTTCATGAATCATTCAAATTTTATTTCAACATTCATATTTTCATAACAATCAATATCCATATAGCTTTTCATACACACAATCTCCAAAATAAAATAGCCTTTTCAAATTTTTATATAAATTTGTGAATTAAACATTCATATTATAGCTTTTCATGCACAATCTCTATTCTCCCCCTTTTTGTCATCAACAAAAGGCATACAAGAGAACTTTCATTCAAAATAATTCAAGATATAAAAAGTGATATTTGTATATAAAAAAGTTAGTACAAATGTGATATGTTACATATGTGCTTTGGCACAACAAAATTATATCACAACAACCAAAATATAACAACATAGAGTCCCAAAAACATCAAGATAAAAGCCTAAACATCAAAAAGATGGGCTAGGATCATCACTATCAGGTTCTTCTTTATCAGAAGAGGAACCGACTTCTAAGATTCTTGGACTAGGTTTAAACTTAGAAAATCTAGGTCGAAGATCCCTAATCCTAGTCCTAGTAGGAGTGGTAGTCCTAGACACTTTGGTTTTAGCTTTGGCTCTGGACTCTGAAGATATGACAATGGGTGTGGATCTGGTAATCGATTGATCAAAAGATAATGCCAAGGTGCTGGTGGTCGAAAGTATCTAGGTAGCCAGAGTCTATCCAACCTTAGATCCTGTAAGCTCCATACCATCCTCGGGCTCAACATTAGCATGTATGGCATGAGAAGGTACGTCACTGGAATGTGCCACCGGTCCCTGCTCTCGATCAGTGCCAGTGCTAGTGCCAGGTGCTATGGAAGTCGGTGGTACATGCTAGCTGGCTATAGAAAGCTGTCTCAAAATGGTCATAACATCACAAAATCCCTGCTGCATCTCAGTCTGGAGTAGAGTGATCCTGCTATCAGTGTCTGATTTGAGACATGATATCTCCTCCAAGACTCTCTGAAGTCTATCCTCTACATCAGGTCTAGTAGCTGTGGAAGTCCCGACTGGTGAATAAGGTATGGTAAGAGCTGGCTCTGACGGTCGAGCCTCATCAATCTATGCATCAGTCTCCTCACCAAGTCCCTGAGCCACCTGAGTGTGATCCTCTGAATCTGAATGTGCTATAGGAACACCTGAAGTCTTCCTGACCCAATTGCCATGAACTTTAATGAGTCCCATTCTAGTAAGGGATTTCACAGTATTCCTATCAATGTGCGTAGTAGTCAGCTATCCTCTCTAGTCAGATCTACCAGGGCATCCTGAAATAATAATGTAAAAACAATCCCGTATGGCAAACAAGCCCTTGCCCTACGGGCTGCCTCCCTAATCTGTAAGAGCATGATAAATGGCAAGTTAAGGGCCTCCCCCTCAATCAGTGGCCTCATAAACATAAGATCACGCTCACTGACCGAGTCAAATCTTCCCGTCCGGGGTAAGAAAATCCTACTGATAATATTATGCAACAGCCTCATCTCCAATGACAATTGATTTGCACTCACATGCATAATGCCTTTCATATTTGATCTCTCCAATATGAGTCTGAGGGTCTGTTGTTTCTCTTTTTAAACTAAATAACACTCCCCTTCCTTTGGTATGTTCAGTATACTTGAAAGTTTCTGTTCACTTATCTTTATATGCTTTCCTTTAACTATTACTTCTAAATGAAATGCTCCTAATGACATATTTTCAAAAATTTGATGAACTAAATTAGGATAAGTCGGAACATTCAACAAACAAAAATCTTTCCACCCCTATTTTTCAAGCTAATTTTCGATATGCAATTGTTCTTGCTCCAAGAAATCAAAATCAATGCACCAACCCGGAGTAACCTGACAATTTCCCATAGGAATTACTTGCCGGGGTGCTTGAGGTTCTTCTTCCTGCTCAATCAGCTATTCCTCTTCCAGATTAGATGTGTCCAACCACCTCTTGGTTCTCCTTTCTTCCGCGACTGTCCGAACCACCCACAAGGATTTCTTAGCCACTACTTTGTGGGGTGCCATCTAGCTAAGATTAAAGGATTGGAGGGGTTTGGGAGAGTTTTTGGAAGGTTTTCTAGAGTGGAATGTGGAGTCGACTAACTGGAAATGACCAAAACCTAAAAACACAGAGAACAAAAAACACGAAAACCCTATTAAAAAAATGTTCAGCCCGACCTTAAAGTCGGCTCGCCGAGTGCCCTAATAACTCGAGTCGGCTCGAGCGAAAAATCAGTCTAAAGGTCAAAAATGGTTAAACTCAATTTCTATAGGTTTCTTGATCCAAAACTAGGTTGTCCTATGCTCTAAAGAAAAATTTGAAACATCTAGATAATTTTTTCCTTAATTTTCAAATTATTAGGTCAAAAAAGTTTCAGAATGGGTCATATAGCCCTAATTCACCTCTAATTTTCTCAAATCTATCTAGACTAAGTGGTTTAGTAAAAATGTCCGCTAGTTGACCTTCTGTAGGTACAAATTCTAGTTCAACAACATTGTTTAAAATATGATCATGACTGAAATGATGACAAATTTCAATGTGCTTAGTTCATGAGTGCTGAATTGGATTTTTGGATAAATTAATAGTACTAGTATTGTCACATTTAATAGGAATTTTAGATTGGACAACACCGTAATCTTCTAGTTGTTGCTTGATCCATAACACTTGAGCACAACTGCTCCTAGCAGCCACATATTCTGTCTCAGCAGTAGATAGTGCTATAGAGTTCTGTTTGCAACAATGCCAAGAGATCAAGTTAACACCTAGAAATTGACAGGTGCCACTTATGCTCTTCCTATCAATTTTATAGTCTCTATAATCAGCATCAGAATAACTATTTAACTTCAATGATGTGTACTTAGAATACCATAAACCTACATTACATGTGCCTTTTAGATATTTAATGATTTTTTTAACAGCCATAATGTGTGACTCTTTTGGATTAGATTGAAATCGTGCACACATACAAACGCTAAACAAAATGTCAGGTCTACTAGCTATCAAATAAAGTAGAAAACTGATCATACCTTGGTAAAGCTTTTGATCAATATTTGTCCCATTCTTATCTTTATCCGGTCTGCATGTAGGACTCATGGGTGTTCCATTTTCTTTGCTTAATTCCTTGCCAAATTTTTTGATAATTTCTTTGATGTACTTGGCCTGGTTGATTAGGATACCTTCTTTAGTTTATTTGATTTGAAGTCCAAGAAAGTAACTCAGCTCACCCATTAAGCTCATTTCAAATTCTCCCTGCATTAGCTTAGCAAAATCTTGACACAAAGATTCATCAGTAGATTCAAAGATAATATCATCAACATATATTTGAACAACTAAAATGTCATTATTTTTTCTTTGAATAAACAGTGTAGTGTCAACACTACCTCTTACAAAATCATTAGCAATTAAAAACTTAGTCTATCATACTAAGCTCTAAGTGCCTATTTCAGACCATACAAAGCTTTATTCAATTTGAAAATATGATTTGGAAAAGTATGATCAATAAAACCCGGAGGTTGCTCAACATAAACTTCTTCTGATAAAAAATCATTCAAAAATACACTCTTTACATCCATTTAAAATAATTTAAATTTCATAAAGCAAGCATAAGCTAGTAGCAATCTAATGGTTTCTAATCTAGCTACTGGTGCATAAATTTCATCAAAATCTATTCCTTCTTCTTGATTATAAACTTGTGCAACTGGTCTAGCCTTATTTCTAATTACATTTCCATCTTCATCTAGTTTATTTCTATAAACCCACCTAGTACCTATAACAGGATAATCATTGGGTCTTTCAACTAGGCTCCAAACATTATTTCTCCTAAATTGATTTAATTCATCATGCATTGCTAACATCCAATTAGGATCAGATTCAGCTTCTTCTATATTGTATGGTTCTACATGCAAAACAAAAGAAATTAAATCAAGTGCATCTCTATGTGCAGATCTAGTTTTAACACCTTGAGATGGATCTCCTATAATTAATTCTTTAGGATGTGATTGTACATACATCCATTCTTTAGGTATATCATCATGATCTTTACTTACCTCTTCTTCATGTGGTTCACTTGATTGTTTGTCTTTAAGAGTCAAGTCTTTCAGTCCATGTTCTAGAGTACCTGCATCATCATCAGCAAAATCTTCCTTTCTCAAAGATGTAATGTCAGATTCATTGAAAACAACATATACAGATTCTTCAATAGTTAAAGTTCTTTTATTGAAAACATGATAGGCTTTGCTATTTAAAGAATATCCAAGAAAAATAGCCTCATCAGATTTTGCATCGAATTTACCAAGATTGTCTTTTCCATTATTAAGAACAAAACATTTACATCCGAAAACATGAAAATACTTAATAGTTGGTTTTCTATTGTTCCAAAGCTCATAGGGGGTTTTCCTAATAATAGGTCTAATTAAAACTCTATTTAAAATATAGCATGCAGTATTCATAGCTTCTGTCCAATTATATTTTGGAAGATTTCCTTCAAAAAGAATTGTTCTGGACATCTCTTCCAAAGTATGATTCTTTTTTTCTACAACACCATTTTGCTGTGATGTTTTAGGTCCAGAAAAGTTATGATCAATATCGTGCTTTGAGCAAAAGTGATCAATATACTGATTTTCAAATTTGGTGCCATGATCACTATGAATTGAAATAACAGATAAATTTTTCAAATTTATAACTCTTTTGTAAAACTTTTTGAATACATTAAAAGTTTCATCTTTATGTGCAATAAACAAAATCCATGTATATCTTGAAAAGTCATCTACAATCACAAGGCCATATTTCATACCACCTAGGTTGGTAGTCCTAGTAGGTCTAAATAAGTCCATGTGAAGTAGCTCTAAGGGTCTTATTGGGATATCCTAGTTCAGCTATGAACCAAGCTCCGGTTCGACTTATCGAAGCCCCGGTTCTTCGGACTACGGACTTTGGACTAAGCGAAGGCCAACCACAAGCAACTCAAGGCTTCACACCGAACTACAACATCCGAAGGCCAGTCCTTCGGGTAGCACCTTCGGCCCCGGTCGAAGTCTGAGCTGCTCATCGACTTCCGAAGACACGAACTTCGATCCCCGCCGTGGACATGATCTTCGGCCTCGAGGAAATATCAAGCCTTCGGCCCATGCAAGGGAAACCCGAAGCTTGAACTACAATCTGCTCCAAAAAAAAAACTGTAACCAACGGTTACAATCGACACTCATCATGCCATGATCATTGAACGCAATTCCTGCAGCCACGCCTCAGATCTGACCGGAACTGCTCATTGACAACCCATGATCACCAATCATGGGAGTAAATGGCTCTCCATGATCTCCGGGAAAAGAGCGGGCTACAGACCGGAGGCCATCTTTTAAATATAGGTAAGAAGGATGGCTCAGGGGGGACGCGTGAATAATCTCGTACATACATATTTTCAATCTCCAAGAACTCTTTTTCTCTTCCACTCTCGACATCATCCCCATTCTGTGGCTGGAATCTGCCACTGACTTAGGCATCAGAGTGTCCTCCACCGGAACAACTCCGGCAAGGGACCTTTTTTGCAGGTGAACCAAGGAGCGGTCCTACGATGCAGCGGCTCCGACCGACCGATCCAGGGACTCCACGCCAATTGATTGGCATGCCAGGTAGGGGAGCGTATTACTAACATTTGTTAAGCTCCCTCCCAGACAAGGGAAAGAAATAAAGAATTTTTTGATGGCAAGAGGAAAAGCTCAAAATGCTTCTACAAGTAGGAGTCGTGCACCGTCTCAGGGGGTGCACCCCCGAAGGAGAATGATGTTCCACCTCCCACGGTTACTGTGGGAGCACAACAATTCGAAGCTCTTATGAACCACGTCGCCAACCTGACGGCCATGGTTCAAGAGTTTCAAGGCAGAGCCTTTCCGGTGGCAAACCCACCGGCTGTTTCTAGACATAGCTCTCGATCCCGAAGAAGGAGAGCACCACGGCAGGATTCAGCACATCCCTTCCCCCATTCTCGTCCTCTCCCAAAGGTTGAGCTTCGAGACTTCCTAGGTCTATCGATTCCCCACAAAAAGGAAAAAGGCCTAGGCAAACTTCCTCCTCCTCCTCTGAAGACTCCACTCCGATGGAGAGAGCGTCCAAGAAAACTCCCGATTATGATGGGAGGTTCAGAGCCATCAAATCAGAGATGGCAAGGGTGCGAGAACAGAGAATGCGGGATCAAATAGTTCTCGAGGACCTGATTGTGGGTGATCTGCGCCCACCCTACACCGACCGCATCATGGCTGAGGACATTCCTCGGCACTTCAGGGTTCCCCAAATGGCACCTCCGACCCCTTCATCCATTTGGGCAGCTTCAAAGCCCATATGATGATTCAGGGAGCTTCGGATGCGATATACTATTTGGCATTCCCGGGTACCTTGAAGAAGTCCGCTCGGATGTGGTACTCGAGCCTGCGCCCAGGTACCATCGATTCCTTTTTCGAGTTAGAAAAATTGTTTGTCTTGCATTTCAGGACCTGCCACAAGACTCCTCGAAATACGGACACACTCTTCCTCCTTCACGAGAATGAAGGAGAGAGCCTGAGAGATTACATCTCCAGGTTCAATGTGGCCACGCTTGAGATCCCCGATCTCAACGAACACATGGCCATGTCAGCACTGAAGAAGGGGATTCGAACTTCCATGCTTACTTTTTCCCTGGACAAGAAGTTCCCTAAAAGCTACACTGAGCTCCTATCAAGGGCTCAAAAATATGTCGATGCCGAAGAGCAGGCGACGAATCGACGGATGATTGAAGGGAAACTCCCTTCAAAGAAGAAGAATAACAAGGGACAAGGCCCCCAAACTCCCAACAACAACGGCGGCAGATATGCAGACCGCCGAAGAAGCCCTCCCAAGCCTAGAGCATTGGGAGGAAGATTCGACTCCTACACCCCCCTCAACCTCCCTCGAGAAAAGATCCTCATGGAGATAGAAAAAGAAAACTATCTCCAACGGCCCCGTCCCATGAATTCCTCCTTTTCTGCAAGGAACAGGAACAAATTCTGTCGATTCCACCGGGACCACGGCCACAACACAGAAGAATGCATCCAGCTGAGGGATGCGATCGAGGATCTCATCAAGAGAGGATACCTGGGGTGGTACATCGATCACCAGGGATCCCGGTCGGAAGCAACTGTTCCTAGACACCTACTGAAGAGGCCGAATTGCCAAATCAAAGGCCCACCAATGGAGGTGTAGGGATGATACACCGGCCCACCAACTTGAGAAGGGATGAAGATGAAGCCTCAAAGCTCCTCAACCCTACTCAACTCAGAACGGCTAGTTGCATCGACTGAACGACAATAACCCGAATGACCCGATCTGAAAAATCGGTCAATTGTGTAAAGGAGAGTCTGATCTACTAACCTTATCGATATGCCCGACAAGTGCAATGGATGGTCTAACCAGGCCACCAAAAAGATCAAAGGTGTAGGGATGGTTTTCGTAACCTACCCTACGGTGAATCCGAACACGCACCGAGGAGGGCGTGAACAGCCTACCTTAATCACGACAGAAAGTGCACAGGGATGGTGTAAACACCCTACCCTACGAAAAATCCGAACACATGCCTAAAAGGACCATTGTTGTCCTCTCTGTCGGTTGGCAAAGGCTCTAGGGCAGCCCACTTCCGAAAGTCCAACTCCGGTCGGCAAAGGCTCTAGGGCAGTCTGCTTCCGAAAGTCTGACTCCGGTAGGTAAAGGCTCTAGAGCAGCCCGCTTCCAAAAGTTTGACTCTGATCGGCAAAGGCTCTAGGGCAGCCTGCTTCCGAAAGTCCGACTCCGGTCGGCAAAGGCTCTAGTGCAACCCGCTTCCAAAAGTCCGACTCCGGTCGGCAAAGGCTCTAGAGCAGCCCACTTCCGAAAGTCTGACTCCGGTCGGTAGAGGCTCTAAGGTAGCCCACTTGTGACTGACCGCCAGGATAAGATCTATCCTTCATCCAATTGGACAAGAAGAGATAGCCTTAGGGCCACCTACTTTTTCCCAATCCGAGAATGGCACCTGTCCACCATCTGATTCTCAGATCGTGATGGACAGCCCAATAGAGGTCCCGTAATCATTCACTTCGCCATCTCTCAGGAGCAAAACGACAAGGCCATAATAGTCTCACTTCTCGAGGTAGATCTTCGCTTCGATAACTGAGAGTAGGGGAGTAACTAATGGGATATCCTGGTTCAGCTACGAACCAAGCTCTGGTTCGACTTATCGAAGCCTCGGTTCTCCAGACTATGGACTTCGGACTAAGCGAAGGCCAATCGCAAGCAACTCAAGGCTTCACACCGAACTACAACATCTGAAGGCTAGTCCTTCAGGTAGCATCTTCGGCCCCGGCCAAAGTCTGAACTACTCATCGACTTCCAAAGACACAAACTTCGTCCCCGCCGTGGACATGATCTCCGGCCTCGGGAAAATATCAAGCCTTCAGCCCACGCAAGGGGAAACCCGAAGCTTGAACTATAATCTATTCCAAAAAGAAAACTGTAACCAACGGTTACAATCGACACTCATCATGCCATGATCATGGCGCGCATTTCCTGCAGCCACGCCTCTGATATGGCGGGAACCGCTCATGACAACCCACGATCGCCAATCATGGGAGTGAATGGCTCCCCATGATCTCCGGGAAAAGAGCGGGCCACAGACCGGAGGCCATCTTTTAAATATGGGTAAGAAGGATGGCTTGGGGGGGACGTGTGAATAATCTCGCACATACACATTTTCAATCTCCAAGAACTCTTTTTCTCTTTCACTTTCGACATCTTCCTCATTCTGTGGCTGGAATCCGCCACTAACTTAGGCATCAGAGTGTCCTCCACCGGAACAACTCCGGCAAGGGATCTGTTTTGCAGGTGAACCAGGGAGCGGTCCTGCGATGCAGCGGCTCCGACCGGCCGATCCAGGGACTCCACGCCAACAAGTCTAGTAGTAGAAATAATGTTTTTAGATTTAAAACTCCCCCTCACTTATTTTCCTAATTTACAAGCATCACAAACATAATCAAAATTAACTTTAAATTTTGGCAAACCTTTGACTAAATCTTTTGAAATAAGTTTAGCTATTGTGTCCATACTAGCATGACCAAGTCGCCTATGCCATAGTAAACTTGATTCCTTGCTCTTGTCATTCATTGCTACAAGACTTGCATTGCTTGACATAGCTAGATCATTAAGATCTACTATGTAGATGTTACCAAGTCTATGTCTAATGAATTTATTGCTAGAGTCAAGTGGATCAACTACTATACACATTGATGACTTGAAGAACACATTAAAACCAATGTCACATAGCTGACTATACTCAAAAGATTATGCTTTACCTTTTCTATAAGTAACACATTTTCAATGAATGTAGAAGGAGTAATTTTGATTTTACCAATACTGATTATCCTTCCTTTTCGATTGTCATCAAATGTTACTATTCCACTATCCTTTTGTTCTAGGGTGAAGAATTGATCAATGTCACCCGACATGTGTCTTGAATAGTCACTGTCCAGATATCATCTTTTCTTTATACTTGTGGCTGCAAGACATTCCTCGTCCTCCAAACCCATAAGATAGATTTGTGCAGTTTTTGTTGTCTCTTCATCCTCTTCAGTGGATGAAGTTTCATCACTATCACTCCAAGTAGCAAGCATTGCCTTCTTCTTCTTTTTGGTGAATATCTTTTTCTTCCCTTCAGGACAATCAGGACGGATAAGTCCTGGCTTCTTGTATCCATAGTAGATAGGTACTTGATCTTTATCTTTATTCTTCTCTTTTTCTTTATCTTTTTCTTTTTCTTTTCCAAAATCACCTTTTCTATATTGCTTTCTCCATCTGTTTGATTTTCTTCTGCTTATAAACCTCTTAAATTTTCTCATGACAAGAGCAATTTCATCATTTCCAATATCATCATCATCTGATGAGTCTGATTCTTCATTATTATCTTTTTTAGTAGCTTTAAATGTAATGGCTTTCTTTCTTTTTGTATCTTCCTCAATCCTTTGTTGCATAGCCAATTCATGCATGATCAGTGATCCAAGTAGTTCATCTAGTGACAGAGTATTTAGGTCCTTGCTTCTTGAATTGCTGTCACTTTGGCTTCCCACTTATTGGTAAAGATCTTAAAACTTTTTGAACAAGATCAGCATTAGAGTAAGTTCTACCAAGACTTTTGAGACCATTTATAATATCAGTAAAGTGAGTATACATAGAAAATATAGTCTCACTGGGATCCATCTTAAATAGCTCATAATTATGTACAAAAAGATTGATTTTTGATGTTTTAACTTGAGATGTGCCTTCATGTATGATTTCTAGCTTGTCCCAAATTTTTTTAGCAGAATTTCAAGTTGAGATTCTGTTAAACTCATTTGGATCCAAAGCACAATACAATAAGTTCATTGCTTTGGCATTCAGCTCAGCTAATTTCATATCATTTTCATCCCAAACCTCTTCTAGTTTGGAAACCTCTACATCATTAACTTTAATTATGGGTGTATGAGGTCTTTTCATAATAATTTTCTATAAGTGAAAATCTATGGCTTGAATGTATATTTTCATTCTCGCCTTTTAATATGTATAATTGGTTCCAGTGAAAAGTGGAGGTCAATTTGTGGATTGACCTTCGGCCAATGAAGTGCTTATTGGATGTGCCATATGACTTTACTCTAAGTAACTTTCAGAGACTCTGCTCTGATACCAATTGTTGCCCAGGTGGCTTGCCAAAAGGGGGGGTGAATTGGGATTAAAAAAACTTTTTATAATTATATGCGCTTTCAAATTCTTTTTTTGTTGAGTGCAATATGCAATGTGGAAGTAATTAATTAAATGTGATAAGCTAAAGTAAGCACAAACACAAACACAAAGAGATTTAGAGTGGTTCGGAGCAACCGACTCCTACGTCCACTACCTAAGCACCACTTGGGATTTTCACTATATCCCCCAACCGAAATACAGTTGGATTGTTTTACCAGGCTCATAATCCAAACCTATACACTAGTTTTACTGGGATCACCAAAGAAACCCTAACTCCATTTGGTTTTAAACGAGATCATCAAAGAAAACCCAAACACTTGGTTTTATACCTGGATTTCCAAGAAACCCAACTTAGATTTTATAAGGTTCATCTAAAAACCTTCAACCCTCTCTTAATACACAGCCCCTTGCTATTCTTAGAGAGAAAAACCAAGATAATCAAATGATAAACAAGCAACTACAACAAACCGAGTTTATTTAAGTGTTGCCGATGTAGATCAAGATGAAGTCAAGCCTTGAATGCTCTTTAATGCTCTTCAAGTTACTTCTTCCATTCTTCAATGAGTGGATTCAATGATGGAGTAGAATTGGTAAAGCTTTTAATCCAACTTGAAAGCTCTTTGAGGTAGGTAGGTGAATGACTTGAAAGCTCTTCAATATCTCAAGATAATTCCATAATAAGGCTCTAATTATATCTTTAATCCTTCAAAAATAATCCCTTTTATAGTTTTCCAAGAGATATGGCCATTGTAGGGCCTAGGGATTCATGAAATAGCTGTTGGAGATGAATTGGAGTTCAAATTTCAACTTTAGCAACTAGATATTGGAGTGCAGAAAACGGCTCTACAAGATGGCTCGAGATCCATGAGTTGGCTCGAAGTCTCAGATAGCCTAAAATGAAATTATGTAAGAGTCGGCTCTTTTGGCTGGAGTCGGCTCTTACCTTTAGTCAAGTCAAAACCATGAATACCTAGAGTCAGCTCGAGTTCTCAGATCTTCAAAATACATAGCTCTAGAAGAGTCAGCTTTTGATCCTGAAACACTGAAACTTTATCTGTGCCGTGCCACCATGAGTTAGCTCTTTATCCAAGAGTCAACTCTTGCAAATCATCAAAAAATGCTTCAAACTTCTCCAAAAATCTTCAACATTGAATCAAATAGAATCTAATATACATACCCTTTAATTTTTTACAATTTTTAGCTCATTTTATAGGATTACAAGATTAATAAAACTAGGACTTTTACACGTTCAAGTTCATAAATAATTTGAAGGAGTTAGTATCAAGTACATGCTCCAATGTTTTATGATCATCAAAATCATTCTAGGGATCAACAAGTTATGAATTGAGTCTCAAGTGTTTATGTCTAGTGCTATACTTTGACCAATTTGATCAAGTTGTGTCCTGTACTAAGTCCAGTCCAGTCCGAGTCTGTTTGAAATATGGGTCCAAGCAAGATTGGTCTTGAAGTCTAGTCACTTTTGAGCCAAGCCTTGAAGGAAGCCAACTCAGCTCAGGGGTGCCACCTCTTCATCCTATGTGGTGCCATGTCAACTTGCCAAGTGGGCAGCATAATTCAGATTTTGGATGCCCAAAGGGGGGACACAACAGTTTATACATTCCCTCTTTCCCTTCCCCCTATCATGTTCTTTTCCAAGTATGGGTGGCCGGCCAATGGAAGGTCAAAAGAGGTTAGAAATGAGTTCCTTGCTTCAAGCTCTCATATCAAGCTTTCTTTCCAAAGTATGTCGCCAACTATGAAAGGAAGGGCAAGAATCCATGGGCGCCTCCATCTCCCACTCCCCATATCATGTCTTGTAACGAAGGTGGATGCACAACCAAGGAAAGAAGGAGGACACAAGCCTTGCTACAAGCCCCACTTCATGTCTTCTTCCAAAATGAGAAATCAACCTTCCAAGTCCAAGGGCGCCAAGACCCCTCTTCCAAGCCTCAAGTCAAGCCACGCCCAATCAAATTCAAAGTCTTGGTCGGCCAAGGAGGAGAAATTTCTAAATTTTTGGGTGCCCCATCAAGAGAAGACTTGTATTTTCATTTGAAATTCAAATTGAGTCCTAAGGTGCCTATAAAAAGGACCTTATCCCTCCTTTGTAATGCTATTGATGATGAATGAAAAAAATACAAGTTTTGAGAGCCAATTCTCTTTAGTTGCCTTCATTCCTTAAGAACATCGATCTCCGTGAGGGTGCACCTTCACCTTCAGGCATCGAGAGGTGTGAGGCCTCGAGTTACTATCTCTTCAATAACTCCATCCTTTAACTTTGAGTCAGAGTCTATTGGGATCACCCAACCAGGCACCTAGCAAGAAGAACTCAACCCATCACCACATCAACTCTCATCCTTTCATCTATTGCTTTCTTTTTGATCAAATCCTAACTCTTCTCTTGAATGCTCGCAGGTCCTCCAGGTACTATGAACATGGAGTCAGTTGCCCTTGCCATCGTGACCTTCAGACAGAAAGTCGGTGCATCTGCAGGGTTGAATGCTTGATCATCTAGGCCGCATATGCGAGAGCGAATGAACTCGGCATCGGGCACTTGGGTTCTTTGAGGTTTGCCACCCTGACTCCTAAGTAGGTATTGATCTAAGAGCTAAGTCCTATGGGATTTCTAAATCCCGTGGTCCTCTTTTTATCCTTGCTTAGGGACTTGCTTGCCTGAAGTTCTTGTTAGTAAGGAACCATAGATCTACTCCTACATGTTTTCGGGAATCAAAAAAAAAAAAAAATCATAAAACAAACAAATCACTTGCATCATTCTTTATCTCCGCATCTAGTTAGTCCCGCATCACCCATGTCCTCTCTAACTAGGGTTACACATAGGTTAACAAGCCTTTTCCCTGTTAGATTATATGTCCTTTCCTAGCTAGGTTAGAATTACAAATTATAAAGCAAGTAGGAACATAAATCCTAACCAGGTTAGACTAGTCTTCTCGTTCTCACTTAAGGACACCGCTTGGACTTGGACTTGGTCAACACTTCAAGGATGCCTACGGGGGCATGTTGGGCTTCTTGGAGTAGCAAGGGGCCGGCCCAAAGTGGCTTGGGCATATGGGTTTGGGCATCTGGAAGCTGGGGTGGCCTGGTAGCCTGGTAGCAGGAATATTCCCTGGTATCTTGCTTTTTAAGAGCTTGGGCTTGGTTCCTGGGCTTGATTTCTTTGGCCTAGGATGCAGGTGGATCTCTAGAATCATGGATGCCCTGGTCTGAAAATATACTCTGGCATCTAGAAGGGAACTGGGTATCTAGAGGGCATCTGGAAGGAATCAAGGTTTCTGGAAGGCATCTTGGATCCTATGGTGTCACACAAAATCTAATAATCTGATGTAGTCACCTTTGACTCTTGGATGAGGCCTGGTGGAACTCCAAAATAGTGTAACCTCTTCTTTTGTATAAAATTTAGACTTATACTAGACTCATAGAAAAAGTACAGGACTCAAAACTGGACTAAGGTTGAGGGTAGAGACAAATCAACTAACCTCAACTTATTACAAGACTCTATCTTAATTGATTACAAAATTTTCAAAACTTTGACACATGACTAAGTAAACCATATGGGATCCAGTGATCTGTGTCTAATCCTGGTGTCCCCACCATATGTCCAAACATAAATGTCACGACATATATTTTGTCTCAAAATGATATTTCAAATAAGACATGTGTTAATGTCCCCTGGTGATATGGCAGTGATGTCCAAAAATTTTGCAAAGATGGTGCCATAAACAAATTGACTTGGCCTAGCACATGGCTTGTCTTGGGCTAGCACATGGCTTGTCTTGAGTCTTCAATTGGGTGCATATGGGATGTTGTCTTGGGTCCCTTCTTGTAATATAGGACTCAATGACTCAACTAATTACATGGACTCAGTGAATAACTAACCACATGATTTAACCAACTAATAACTAATTAAACCAACCATACTTAATTAGGCTTTCAAATAAAAACCCAATTAAAGTTGGTAGAAAGGGCTAATTAAATTAGACCATTAAGATCCTAATTGGGTAAATAGGGTTTGACTCAATTGGGGTTTCAACTCAACTTGGTGAAAAGGGTTTTATCCTAAAATAAACAAATTCCTAATTACAGTTGGTAAAAGGGGTTTATCCTAAATAAACCAAAATAACAAAATTTAAAATAAAATATTTACCTGGTAAATAGGGTTGGGTCAGGTTTTATTCACAGGTGATCCGTAGGGATGTGGGTTCAACCTATCGATTTCTTTTAGCCCTGGTGCCTGCACCAATTCTCCCCGGGTGGGAGGAACTCAACTCTATCAAGTATGGGTCAATTCCAATATTATAATACTGTAGTATGTCAGGGGCAACTCTCTACAAGTCCTCTCTGGTGATCCAAGAATCATCAAACTCTGGTCATCCTTGACAACGAACCGATATCACTGGTAATCTTTGCTCCGGGTAGCGATGATCTTGTCATCCAAGATCCGTTCGATCTTGTCTCTCCGGGCTGATGGTATGGCAGGTGGACACACTTAGGTTGGTTCACTCTCAATGACAGGATTAGGCCCAAATGGTTCACTAGGAATCAACATTGGCTCCCTATACTCGATAAGGTCTGAAATGTTGAAAGTAGAGCTAATGCCTAGTTCTGGTGGCAATTCTAGCACGTAGGCATTAGGTCATATTTTCTTAATTACTTTGTATGGTCCACTACTACGGGCATGCAATTTTTTCATGGTTCCAGGTGGGAACCGTTCATGTTGTAATCAAACCATGACAAAGTCTCCTTCTTTGTATTCCTTGAGTCTTCTTTTTTTTCTTAAAAATATTCATTGCTTTCATTATTTAATTTTTTATTATTATTATTGACATGCATGTAAACTCTAAACTATAACTGAGTTTCACCCTTGGTTGGTGGGTGACATGCATATGAGAATGGTGCATGGAGTCCTAGTAAATGCCATAGGGTCTGCCAGAAAAAAGGTTGTAAACCTAACATGCTCAATGAACTTATGCAACATACTAACCTCTACAAAATGCAAACTAATGGTCCTAGAAATATGGGAAGCTTTAGGAAAATGAAGAAAATAAGAAGTAGATTCGGGGTTGACTTAGTAGGATAGTAAATAAGAAAAGGGTTTGGGAATTTGTCCTAGACTAATAGGGTTGACCTTAAGGATTTGAGGTATAACTACTGGGTCTGCCCTATAGAAGAATAAGTCACTAATCTCAGGGAAGAGATCTTCAATTGGAGTCAAAGGGGTGACTTCAGCCTAAGGGTACCGGACTAAAGAAATCATGTCCTCAATAGGCTCTATGACTTGAGTCTCTTCTTGTGTTTTCTCAGGTAAAGTCTCAGTAGTAAGGTTAGGTTCCTCTTGGATCTCTTTTCCTAAGGATCCTATCAGTACAGTTTCAGTTAGGGTATAGTCATGGTCAACTAACTTTGGGCTGACTTTAGCCTGGGTATGGTCATGATCAACTAACTCTGGGCTGGTTGAAGTCTGGGTATGGTTGGGGTTAGCTACTCTAGGTTGGATTTAGTTTGGATACCTATCGGGTTAGCTAATTCCAGGTCAGCTATAGGTATCTCCTCTTTTTCCTTATACTCATCTACTAAGCTCACATCAGCTTCTTAAACTTCCAATACAGTGGCAGCTTGGTGAACCAATGGGGTAGTAGAGGTGGGTTGATTAAGGGGAGGTGGACTGATTTAGAGATTTTGACTAGGTGCACTAATCCTTGTGGGTTCGAGTTGACTAAGTGGAACATGACTAATACTTGGCTGGTACTAAGGGGTAGTAATCCTATGGGGTTGATGGACTATGGGTTCCTCCTGCCCATGGGATATGGACTCCTAGGATATGGGTTCGTAAGACAGGGGTATGTACTCAGATACAGGCTTGGATCCGTAACTGGGCCTTTGCCATTGTTTTAGAGGTCTCATCAAACTAAGATCCTAGATTGGGTCATGGCGAGGGGCTATCCTAGGGTTGGGTGGTGTGGGTAAGGGTGTCTCAAGTTTAGGCTTAGTATGGGTCTTTCGTATCCTTTCTAGGTTTTCTAAACGGTCATCTAGTCGGTCGAACCTATTATTTATTTAGGTATATTATTCAGTGAAGGTCCTAAGGAAGGTTTCCATAGTGGACTCCATGGTCAAACCAGACTGGGTTGGATTTGAGGCTACAAGTATGAGTCTCCTAATCTAAGGGTTAAGCAATGCAAAGATATCAAACACGACTCGGACTAGGGTTTCCTAGACCTAGAGCTCAAGTAGAATGGGTCAGCTCAAATTACAGCTAATTCAATAATTACCCTATCCACTGGCAAGGTAAGAGGTGGGGTCATGGGAGGCTCCCCCTACTCTTGCAGGGTCCTAATTGAAAACCACAGAATCGCTTATGGTGTTTGCCTCTGGACCTCTAGCCTTAGACACTAGGTTCAAGTAATAATCAGAGGATTGGGTGCACTAGCTTACACACAATACTTAGAACCCCAACCTGTTGGTGCTCCTAGCTAACTAGAGCAAATTAAGACTAATTAATTTTAATTAATGCTAGGACTGATGCAAAGGTGGTGATTGTGGGCTAAGGAAGGGTGATGAAATCCCTCCCTTATGCAGATATTGAATGCCCTTAAGATTATGTTTAAATGATGCACACACAAGATGAAACCCTAATATGCAAATAAGCAAAAATAAAAATTAATTAATTTCTTTTTTTAAAACATGGATATATTCTGTAGATATGTATCTAATATGTAGAAAAATTAAAATACACAAAAATTTTTACCAAAAGAACCCTAAACTTGCTGAAATTAGCTTTGCTGAAAAACAGGGCAGAACTATTCTTAAGTAGTATTTCGGCAGGCAGGGAATCTGTAGACTGAAATAATTCATGAGAAAATTTTAAAAAATACTTTCAATTATAAGAAATCCAGAAAAATAAAAATCATATTTTTTGAGTTACTTATAGATAGAAACAATTAAAATAACAGACTATGTACTAAATTAGCCGAGATGCAGAAATTAAAACCTAAAGATGCCTATCTCTTTATTTTCTTCTTCAAGGGTCAATTCATAGTGGCATCCCTACATGCCATAGGGAAATCCTATTTAAATAGGTTGTGAGGGTCTTGCAGCCCATCTTTTTCCTATGACCAGATGGCCATGGTGAAGCACTCGATCCGAGTACTTAAAGAGAACTAAGTTACAAAAAATTTCAGCACAAGAGCAATTAAACCCTAGTTTAACCTTGCTCTAATACTAGAACTGATGCAGGACAGAAAACAAAAAATAAATTACTGAAATTAATAACTAATTAACACAGAAAAATTAGAAACTAATTTTTTTATATTTTTCAATTTTAAAGAAGACTTCAAAGGAGACGACGAAGGAAACTAATTCAATTACCCGCACAAGTAAACCTATAAAGTAATTAAAAAAAAACCACTAGTCTTGTGCTCCCTTAGAATACAGCTCCTAGAGTCCTACTTCTGAGCATCTTGGACTTTTCAGTTTGGATTGAAGAAGACTCAAGAGTTTTGTTGAGACTCTTGAGTTCTTGAAGCTTGAGCTGCTAGCAACTTGTTTGATCCAATAGCTTGAAGCAAGAGTACCTTGCAACTTCTCCTCTTTAGATGATTAGATAATATAGAATCTTATGAAGTTTGGGCATTGAAACTTTGCTTGAGATGGGGTGCCGACTTGGAAGAATCCTTTTGCTTTACTCCTCTTAAAAAAAATAAGAGGCGCTAATTCATGATTTCATTTAGCCAACCAAAGACAAGGCATGTAGGATGTCCAAACATAAATGACATGGCATATATTTTATCTCAAAATGACATTTCAAATAAGACATGTGTTAATGTCCCAAGGTGATGTGGCAGTGATGTCGAAAAATGTTGCAAAGATGGTGCCATAAACAAATTGACTTGGCCTAGCACATGGCTTGTCTTGGGCTAGCACAGAGTAATGGAAATTTTCCCAGGGTGCCAGGGATCATGCAGCATGCGGAATTGACTTTCAAAACAAATTTTCATAGCATGATACCCTAACATGTATAACATATATAGAAAATCCTAATTCCCAGGAACCCCTTGTGCAATATCAACTATTGAATCATAAAATAAAGTCAAGAAAAAAACATGGATTGCTAAAACCCAACTTTTCTACAAGGTTCACAAGCGCAAACCCTCCAACGGTGATCCACATGAAACTCGGACCAAGGAAGAACTGCTTCTTCAAGTTGCTTGGAGAAGTGGAACTCTTTCGGCAGCCTTTGGTCTATTGACCATAATAGGACACCCTGTCCTACTGAGGATCACTCAAGACACTATCCTAAACCACTTTAGGTTCTAGGACTACCCTCCACTAGGATCTTATAGGCTTATGTCCTAAAATCAAGCCTTGTCCTAGTGTAGAAGAACTTGTCTTGATAAGACAAGTCTTGTCATTAAACAAGGAGGGAGGGAGAAAGTGGAAGACTCTTAGACAGACTCTCGGGAAAATAAAAACACTGATCTCAGAAGACCGAAGAAAAAGAAGTAGTAGTGTTTCTCATTTCACCATACCCCCCATTTATAATCTCAGATGGGGCATGAAAGCATCCCGACAACACTTATCAGATATGAAACATCATATCTGATAAGACTCTTCAGGAATGGAGAGTCATATCTGTGTTCTTTTACTTACCCGATCAATCCCCATCATGCCATGTGTCAAATACGAGATTCTGAGATAGGGAGACACATCTTCTAATCTGAAGTAATGTGAGGCTTGAAGAGTTTTAGAGGCAGAAGGACTCTGCCCTCTGTTATGCACGTGTATATGAAGAGGCGCAACTCTTCATGTGCGCGCCACCTTTTCACTCCTCTTCAAACCATCCCATTCAAACTTTAAACCAGTCTTTTAACTTGTCAAGGCATGGGGATTGAGCTAAGAGGCACCTTCCTGATGAAGCTCCAAGAGTCTCATCTGCAGAAGGACTCTCAGTCCATCTGCATGCCATACTTTCTCCCGGGTGCGCCAAAGGGCACCAATAGTCCTTCCCTTTCCATTTAGTCCACCCAAAGCATCAAGTTGACTTGGTCAAACATATGCAATATGGGTGTCATTGGAAAGGAAATCAAATAAGAAATCAAATAAGCTTTTTAACCATATCTTTTATTTTTAGATCAGAGGTCTGTAGGCCCTTCTGTGCCCTTTTGAAGTTAAGGTATCATTTAGGTACCAAGACTCCCATGCCATTGGGACTATTCATATATGGCCCCTAAAATGCCCTTAAGTTCAAATTAAAATCAGATCAAGCTTTGATTTGGCTAGCCCCACTTAGGACTCAACCTAATTTAGGATTCTCAAAATTAGGTTAGCCCAATTAGCAAGCAACCGAAACCAATCCAACAAAGTTAGAATTAGGTTAGCCTACATATGCTAGTATGCAATCTGGTTAACCAATTAGGATCCTATGACCCTAATTAAATCATGAATGACTTCTTTGGCCAAGTCTCTATTGTGTGTGACCCATTGGATTCCACATCTAGCCAGTAGTAGGTTTAGGTTTGAGCCGATTCGATCCGATCAAACCCGATTGACAAAATTAGGTAAAATTGGCTCACCTAATTGTCCAATTCAAATCACACATCGAATTGACTCATGAAACCAAACCAATTGGTTCAGAAAACCTACAAGACAAGATTGATGTCTAGAA
The DNA here is from genome assembly GCA_021397845.1 of Areca catechu. Lineage (NCBI taxonomy): Eukaryota > Viridiplantae > Streptophyta > Magnoliopsida > Arecales > Arecaceae > Areca > Areca catechu. The sequence goes on along the minus strand of CM038052.1, from coordinate 126,011,531 downwards.
ACATGTCATGTCTACCTGGAAGATGAGGAATTTGGTGAAAAATATCAAAATATCCTTCAGTAGTAAGTTACCGTGCAATTCAATCTTTCGATCCCATTATCTCGATTAAGTGATAGGTATGGATATATATCAAACCCTAACACTTAATCACATCAAATCTCAGTTCGATCATGAGGACCCAACTGATGACTGATTAGATTCCACTAATCTCATCCTGCTTTGAACAAAGGCTCCTTGAGTCTCATATCGAAGAGATTGCATGGGATAACAATTCCTCTTACCAGGAATGATCGATTCCTTGTTGGTCCACTCACATACTTCGTACATCATCCACCATACCCAGAACACCCCGTACATGCCACAATGGCATGAATGATTATGAACTAAAATATGGCTTAGTGTGCACAAGGAACCATGATGACCTCAGGTCTAAAGATCACATGCACAACTTCTACTCTGGGATCTATCTTTTGACAACTAGTAAGACTTTCATAAGATAATCCTGGTGTGGATCAGTCCAGTGTACTCATACCCTAATGAGCATCCTTATCCTTATATTAGTATCTCTACATAAGTGGTTGTGAGATCAACCATCTTCATGAACTGAGCATACATAGGATAAGCTAGTCTTTTCGGATTCATCGATCCCCAAATCCATGGTCCAACGACTAGGAACATTCTAGATTAGGGTTTATACGAATTAGGTCTCACTGTTATGAACTCCATCATAACCCTAACTCCATTGCCCTAATTTATGGGGTTCATCATAATCAATAAGAAAATATGACACAGCAGTATATGATGAATCAAATGCCTTTATTAATATGAAAGTATGTCATACATGAGCTGGAAGTTTACAAAAAGGCCCACATAATGATTGGCTCTTATGGCACTTTTCTATCAAACTCTCTCTTACACTAAAGCCAATCGCCATTGTATTTTATGCCCATTAATCTAAGTGACGATTTAACTGCTGCTTGGCTAAAGCTTTAGTGAATGGGCCTGCTATATTGTTCTTTGTGTCAACTCGTTCAATGACAACATCTTGTCTTTCAATAATCTCTCGAATGAGGTGGAACCATCTTAGAATGTGCTTGGAGTTGTGATGAGACCTCGTTCCTTAGCTTGTGCATCAGCCCCAGTGTTATCACAGTATAATGGCACTGGCTATTGTACATCTGGAACCACGCCCAATTTCATGATCAATTTCTTCATCCAGACAGCTTTCTTCGCAGGTTCACTAGCAGCTATGTACTCTGTCTCAGTGACTGAGTCAGCTACTGCTGGCTGCTTTGTACTCTTCAAACTCATTGCACCACCATTCAGGGTAAAGACATATCCTGATGTTGATTTGCTATCATCTGGATCTGATTGAAAACTAGAATCTGTATAACTTTCTAGTTTCAACTCAGATTTACTATATACTAGAAAAATATCTTTAGTCCTTCTCAGGTACTTAAGAATATTTTTCACAGCTCTCCAATGATCCTCTCCAGGATCTGCCTGAAACCTACTCACTATGCCCAAGGTATATGCAACATCAGGTCTGGTACATAACATGGCATACATTATCGATCCTACAGCCGAAGCATAAGGAATCATAGCCATCCTCTCTCTTTCTTCTGATGTCTTAGAAGATATTTTCTTAGAGAGATGTGTTCCTTGACTTATAGGTAAGTAACCTTTCTTACTTCCATCCATGTTGAATCTCTTTAACACTAAGTTAATGTACCTAGATTGGGATAAGCCTAGCATCCTCTTGGATCTATCTTTATAGATCCTTATACCCAGTATATAGGATGCTTCTCCCAAATCCTTCATAGAAAAATTTGATGATAGCTAAGTTTTAATCGATTATAACATTGGGATATCATTCCCAATGATCAATATGTCATCCATATATAAAACTAAGAAAACAATGGCACTCATTCTTGTCTTCTTATACACACATGGTTCATCCACATTTTTGATAAAACCAAATCCATTGATTATTTCATCAAAACAGATGTTCTAACTCCTCGATGCTTGCTTAAGTCCATAAATGGACTTCTTTAACTTGCATACCTAGTTTGGTCTCCCACTTGAGATAAACCCCTCTGGCTGTGATATATAGACTTCTTCCTTAAGGTTTCCATTTAGGAAAGCAGTCTTTACATCCATTTGCCAGATCTCATAGTCATGATATGCTGCTATGGCAAGCAGTATCCGAATGGACTTGAGCATGGCTACTGAAGAAAAGGTTTCATCATAGTCTACACCATGTTTTTGTCTAAAACCTTTTGCTACCAGCCTAGCCTTATAGGTCTTAACTTGACCATTTGCTCCAATCTTCTTCTTGAAGACCCATTTACACCCTATTGGGTTAATTCCTTCAGGTGGATCTACCAAGGTCCAAACCTGATTGGAATACATGGAGTTCATTTCAGATTTCATGGCACCAAGCCACTTGTCGGAGTCCCTACTCTTGACAGCTTTTGAATAGGTCACAGGATCATCATCCTGTATGATACTGGCTTCATTGTCATCCTCGATGATAAAGCCATATCTAAGATGTGCTCCCTGCACCCTCTCTGACCTTCAGAGAGGAGGTATGTATTGTAGTTGTTCTTTATCTATAAGAACCTCTGGTTGAAGAACTTTACTTGAAGGCTCATCAGTTTGTTGGTTCTATTCTTCACATAACTCAAGTGAAGAATCACTACATCTTTCTTGGATAAACTCATGTTCCAAGAATGTAGCATGCCTACTGAAAATTATCTTCTACTTAGTAACATTATAAAAGAGGTATCCCTTATCTTCTTTTGGGTAACCAACAAACCTATACTTGTCAGCCCTAGCACTTAACTTATGCCCAAAGTTATTCTTGACATATGCATGGCAACCCCAAATCTTTAAGTACTTAAGACTTGGTCTTTTACCATTCTATAACTCAAGTGGAGTGCTACTTACTGACTTAGATGGAACCCTGTTTAATATGTATGCAGCAGTCTCAAAGGCATGTCCCCAGAAAGAAATGGAAAGATCTGTGAAGCTCATCATAGACCTCACCATGTCCAACAAGGTGCGATTTCTCCTTTCTGCCACTTCATTTAACTGGGGTGTATAAGAAGGGGTCCATTCAGAAATAATGCCTTTATTCTTGAGATGGTTCAAAAACTTACTAGACAAGTATTCCCCTCCTTGATCAGACCAAAGAGCTTTAATACTAAGTCTAGTTTGTCTTTCAACCATACTCTGATATTCTTTAAACTTATCAAAGGCTTCGAACTTGTGTTTCATAAGATACACATAACCGAACCTTGATAAATCATCAATAAAAGTGATGAAATAAGAATATCCTCCTCTGGCCTAAGTTGACATAAGTCCACACACATCAGTATGTACAAGTCCTAACAATTCAATTGCCCTTTCTCTATATCTAGTGAATGGAGACTTGGTCATTTTTCTTTTGAGGCAAGACTCACAAGTTTCTAATGATTGAAAATCATCAGGGTCAAAGTAATCCTCTTTAACTAACTTGTTTATCCTTGACTCACTGATATGACCTAACCGGCAATGCCAGAGATATGTGATATTGACATTATCTCTTTTTCTCTTCTTGTCATCAACAAGAAGTATTTCACCATTGAGTACTAAAGTTAGAAGACCATTCACAAAGCAACCATGCCCAAATATTGTATTATTATGAAGAATGGAGCAGCCACTGCTCTTTACACTTATTTTATATCCTTGTTGTAACAACAAGGGTATAGAAATAATGTTTCTTATAATATTTGGCACATAGTAGCATTCTTCCAAACTTATGATATTACCCGAAGGTAATAACAAAGGATATGTGCCCACAGCTTCAGCATATATGGGTTCTCCACTTGCCCCATATAATTTGAAGTCACCTTTCTTCAAATTTCTAATTCTGTGGAGTCCTTGTAAAGATTTACAAATATATGACCCACATACTGTATGCAATACCCATGAATTAGAAATAGATTCACTCAATGATAAATTGGTTTGTATCATGTACAAACCCTTAGATGCACCACTTGCATCTAGCTTCACATTTGCAAGACAAGTCTTGCAATCCTTCTTCCAATGCCCAAACATGCTACAATGAAACAGGCTCCATCAGCCTTCTTCCTTAACTAGTCCATATAATTTGAACCGGTTAACATATTAGCATCCAAGATGCCACTCAGTGATAAGTTTGAAGCCATTATTTAAATATCCTATATTTAATTAAAGAACAATATCAGCAGATCACTCAAGATGACATCCATAACTAGATAAGGACTTTCTATCTAATTATGTCTCCCACTATTTTCTTCAAATACCATAACCCTCAACTATGGTAAGCGAGAAATCTTTCCTGGTTTCCTTAGTGGGGTTGAGATCCTTATTCCTCATGAGTGCCTTGTGTATGCACAACAAACACACATGAGTTCAAAGGTAGGACAACCTTTCCAATTGCAACCCGTGCAATTTTCAATAATTATTTTTGCCTTTAAGATACTTATGGCCTTGTGTATACACAACAAACCATAATATCTTAGTTTAGTCGGACCCTTCATTTCTATATAGCCATGATTGAATAATGTTACCTTTGTGTATGCACAACAAAGCAACATTTCCAACCATGCCATAAAGCACTAAGTGCACCAGACAAATCTTATATCAAATCCTAGAGTAGGCCTTATGTATGCACAACAAACCTACTATAGTCTTGACATAAATTTGGCTTAGCATGAAGGAAGGCAAAATATAGTACACTTAACCAATTAGCATTACCAAACTAAGATTTAGATATGACCAAATTCGCCAAGTGAGTGGAAGGGGTGAGGGGGTCCCCCCGTTGCTTTTCTTAGACACCAATTAGATTGGCCAGGTTAGTCAACGGAACCAATTAAAAACCTTATTCCCTTTACCTTCCTAGAACCACTTGCCTAGACACTAATTGGCTGATCAAACCCTAACCAGTTTTGCTTTTTGACTAAGTTTTATACTATGACTAAATATGATTTTTGATGAGGGCTTTGATGGTCTCAAAACACATTCTAAAACTATCATGATAATAATGTCTATTACTACTAGTATTAACATAAACATGATATCCAAGTTTATAACAAATATAAACCCAATGCATATCACTCTAGCATATGCATTAAAATTCATGTCATCAAGCATATTACCCTAATATGCATAGCATTATATGACAATTAGCATATTACTCTAATATGCAAATCAAGACATGATAAAATACCTTTCACCTTACTTATTCATGGGATATGGCCACAGCAGCACCCCTACATGCCATAGGAGACCCATTAAATGGGAAGAGAGGGCCTTCAAACCCTACTTGGCTCCTATGACCGGACGGCCATGGTGACTAACCCAATCCAAAGTAGTTACTTGGTTCATGCATAATTTCATATTGACATAATACATACATATGAACATGGTCGAGTCGACTCAATAAGGTTCGGGTCGGCTCGGTAGTGGAATTTAATCAAACTCCAAAATGATTCATAATTGGAATGCCATAAGGATGGCTCTGATACCACTGATGGGAATTCTCCAAGGGTGCCGGGGATCATGCAGCATGTGGAATTGACTTTCAAAATAAAATTTCATAGCATGATACCCTAACATGTATAACATGTATAAAAAATCCTAATTCCCATGAAGCCCTTGTGCAATATCAACTAATGAATCATATAAAAGAGTCAAGAAAAATACCTGGATCGCAGAAACCCAACTTTTCCACAAGGTTCACAAGCACAAACCTTCCAACGGTGATCCACACAAAACTCGGACCAAGGAAGAACTCCTTCAAGTTGCTTGGAGAAGTGGAACTCTTTCGGCAGCCTTTGGTCTATTGACCACTATAGGACACCCTGTCCTACTGAGGATCACTCAAGACACTGTCCTAAACCACTTTAGGTTCTAGGACTACTGGTGTGGGCACCAGGATCTGACAGAGGCTCCTCAACCTTCTGTGGATCTCAGATTAGGGTTCCACTTCTGTGAGTCCTGTAATAAGGATATGAGCCAAAGTAATTTTATAATTTTAGTCATGTACCTTGACCAATTTGGGTCAAGTCTAGGTCATGGGTCCTGTATTTATTTTTGGTTCGAGTCTGAGTTTGGATTGGGCCCAAGCCCAATTGAAGTCAACCTGGCTTTCAAGACCAAGTCAAGTCCTTGTGGGCCAACTCACCTCTTTCACTTGGAAAGATGCCTACACAGGTGCCACCTCAGCCACCTATGTGGTGCCACATCAGTTGCCACTTGGGCATCCAAGGAGGGAAACAAGCAGGCGCCATCATGCATTCCACACGCCCTCTACATGCCTTTTTTTTCTCTTGGATGACCTTGGAAGGAGGAGACATCATCCCCCTCTTCACTCCCCCACATCATTTCATGATCCATCAAAATATGGGGCGTTGAAGATTCTTGAAGAGACCAAGCCACAAAGCAAGCCATCTTCCAAGCCTTCTTCCCAAAGTATTCATGCAAGAATGGAAGGTCAAATGACACACTCCCCTCTCCATGCCTTCAACCTTGCAATGCCCAAAGCTCCCTCCATTTGGTCGGCCATGAATCACTCCAAAGTGGGCGTTGAAGGATCAAAGGAAGCACATCCCTTCTAGCAAGCCTTGTTCCATGTTTTCTTCCCAAATGAGCATGCAAAAGAAGGAAGTCAAGAGGCCAATCCCCCTCTCCAAGCCCTCCCACATGCCATGCCAATCCTCTCCTCCATTTGGTCGGCCATGAAGAATCTTCCCCATCCATGTGGGTGCCGACTTTTGGGGTTGTAATTTGGGTTCAAGGGTTTTGAATTATTTTGAATTCAAATGGGCCTTGGGTGCCTATTTAAAGGACCCAATCCCTCCATTGTAAAGCTATTGAATGATTGAATGAAAAGAAAGTTTCAGTTTGTTTATCCTCCAACCATTATCTCCTAGACTAGGTTTAAGTGAAGTTGCCTTTGTCCCCAGGGACATCGAGTGGTGTGAGGCCACCTGTCCGTCGCCCCAGGGCATCACGAGTCCTTCGTCCTCCTGGACGTCGAGTGGTGTGAGGCCACAATCCTTCATCCTCCGGGACGTCGCGGGGTGCAAGGCCCCAAGTTATCTCCTTCTTCGACTTCAGAATCTAGTCGGACACCGGGCTCGAAGCCCCTTCTCAACCCCATCTTAGTCCCTTTCAGTACATCTCTCCATTTCGCTAATCCCTATTTTGTTTGCCTACAGGTCCTCCCTGGCATCTCGGGCATCGAAGACAGTCTGCTTTGCCATCGCGACCTTCTGACCGAAAGCTAGTGCTTCCGCGGGTTCGAGTGCTCGGGCATCCAGGCCGCATCCACTGAGTTGAGTGATCTCTGCATCGGGCGCTTCAGACGTGTGAGGTTTGCTCTCTTTATCTCCTAAGTAGGTATTGTGTTTCGAGCTTAGTCCTACTGGGGTTTCTTAATCCCGGGATCCTATTCTCGTTTTCACTATTTAGGGATTTGAACTGCTAGTGTAAGCTTTCGTTATTCATTTCCCTTATTTCAAGTCTTTGCTTGTGATCGGGAATCAAAACCCTAAGAAAAAAAGAAAACATCTAAAACTCTTCAACTACAAAAAAAAAAATTTCCTTTTCATCAAAAGCATCCATTCTAGCATCCCGTCCCCTAGCCCCTTACTCCACACCAACTACCCTCCACTAGGACCCTATAGGCTTATGTCCTAAAACCAAGCCTTGTCCTAGTATAGAAGAACTTGTCTTGACAAGACAAGTCTTGTCCTAAAACAAGGAGGGAGGGAGAAAGTGGAAGACTCTCAAACAGACTCTCGGGAAAATAAAAACAATGATCTCAAAAGATTGAAGAAAAAGAAGTAGTGATGTTTCTCATTTCATCATACCCCCTATTTATAATCTCATATGGGGCGTGAAAAGCATCTAGACAACACTTATCATATATGAAACATCATATCTAATAAGACTCTTCAGGAATGGAGAGTCATATCTGTGTTCTTTCATTTACCAGATCAATCCCCATCGTGCCATGTGTCAAATACCAGTTTCTGAGATAGGGAGACACCTCTTATAATCTAAAGTAATGCGAGGCTTGAAGAGTTTCAGAGGCAGAAGGACTCTGCCCTTTGTTGTGTGCATGCATATGAAGAGGCGCGACTCTTCATGTGCACGCCACCTTTTCACTCCTCTTCAAACCGTCCCATTCAAACTTTAAACTGATCATTTGACTTGTCAAGGCATGGGGATTGAGCTAAGAGGTGCCTTCCTGATGAAGCTCCCAGAGTCTCATATGTAGAAGGACTCTCAGTCCATCTGCACACCATACTTTCTTCCGGGTGCGCCAAAGGGTGCCAATAGTCCTTCTCTTTCCATTTAGTCCACCCAAAGCATCAAATTGACTTGGTCAAACATATGCAATATGGGTGTCATTGGAAAGGGCATCAAATAATCTTTCTGACCATATCTTTTATTTTCAAATCAGAGGTCTGTAGGCCCTTTTGTGCCCTTTTGAAGTTAAGGTATCATTTAGGTACCAAGAGTCCCATGCCATTGGGACTCTTCATATATGGCACCTAAAATGCCCTTAAGCTCAAATTAAAATCAGATCAAGCTCTGATTTGGCTAGCCCCACTTAGGAATAAACCTAATTTAGGTTTTCCATAATTAGGTTAGCCCAGTTAGCAAGCAACCGAACTCAATCCAATTGGGTTAGGAATTAGGTTAGCCTACATATGCTAGTATGCAATCTGGTTAACCAATTAGGATCCTATGACCCTAATTAAATCATGAATGGCTTTCTTGGCTAAGTCTCTATTATGTGTGACCCATTGGGTTCCACATCTAGCTGCAGTAGGTTTAGGTTTGAGCCGATTTGATCCGATCGAACCTAATTGACCTAATTAGGTCAAATTGGCTCAACTAATTGTCCAATTCGAATCACACATCGAATTGACTTATGAAACCAAACCAAATAGTTCATGAAAACCTACAAGATAACATTGATGTCTAGCAACATGTCATGCCTACTCGAAAGATGAGAAATTTGATAAAAAATACCAAAATACCTTTTAGTTATAAGTTACCGTGCAATTCAATCTTTCGATCTCGCATTATCCCGATAAGTGATAGGTATGGATATATGTCAAACCCTAACACTTAATCATATCTTAGCTCGATCATGAGGACTCATTTGATGACTGATTAGATTCCACTAATCTCATCCTGCTTTGATCAAAGGCTCCTTGAGTCTCTCATCGAAGTGATTGTATGGGATAACAATTTCTCTTACCAGGAATGATCAATTCCTTGTTGGTCCACTCACATCCTTCGTACACCTTCCACCATACCTAGAACACCCTGTACATGCCGCAATGGCATGAATGAGTATGAACCAAAATATCGCTTAGTGTGCACAAGAAACCATGGTGACCTCAGGTCTAAAGATCACATGCACAACTTATACTCTGGGATCTATCTTTTTACAAGTAGTAAGACTTCCATAAGATAGTCCTGGTGCAGATCAGTCCAGTGTACTCATACCTTGATGAGTACCCTTATCCTTATATTAGTGTCTCTACACAAGTGGTTGTGAGATCAACCACCCTCATCAACTGAGTATACATAGGATAAGCTAGTGTTTCTGGATTTATCGATCCCCAAATCGATGGTCCAATGACCAGGAACATTCTAGATTAGGGTTTATAGGAATTAAGTCTCACTGTTATGAACTCCATCATAATCCTAACTCTATTGCCCTAATTTATGAGGTTCATCATAATCAATAAGAAAATATGACATAGCAGTATATGATGAATCGAATGCCTTTATTAATATGAAAGTATGTCATATATGAGCTGGAAGTTTACAAAAAGACCCTCATAATGATTAGCTCTTAGGGCACTTCTATCACATGGCTTGTCTTGTGTCTTCAATTGGGTGCACATGGGATGTTATCTTGGGTCCCCTCTTGTAATATTGGACTCAATGACTCAACTAATTACATTGACTCAATGAATAACTAACCACATGATTTAACCAACTAATAACTAATTGAACCAACCATACTTAATTAAGCTTCCAAATAAAAATCCAATTAAATTGGAAAAAAAGTGCTAATTAAATTGGACCATTAAGATCCCAATTGGATAAATAGGGTTTGACTCAATTGGGGTTTCGACTCAACTTTGTAAAAAGGGTTTTACCCAAAAAAAAGAAAAACCCTAATTACAGTTCGTAAAAAGGGTTTACCCTAACTAAACCAAAATAACAAAATTTAAAATAAAATATTTACATGGTAAATAGGGTTGGCTTCAGGGTTTTACTCATAGATGATCCACAAGGATGTAGGTTCAACCTGTCAATTTCTTTTAGTCCTAGTGCCCGCACCATAAGGGTTGAGCCCTCCTTGGCCAGAGCCAAGCCCTCCTCCGCTCCTTCACCAGGTTGCTCCCCGAGGGTCAAGGCCACCTCGGCCAGAGTCGAGCCCTCCTCTGCTCCTTCGCTAGGTGGATCCCCAATGGTCGAGCCCACCTCAGCCGGAGTCGAGCCCTCCTCCACTCCTCCGCCAGGTAGCTCGCCAATCGTCGAGCCCACCTCGACCAGAGTCGAGCCCTCTCCTTAGAGGCATTGGGAAGGATGAAGGCGCCAGCCCCTAGGTCTTTACCGAGGCAGACGCATGCAGTGCAGTGCACCTTGTACGGCGCCCCCAAATCTGTAATAGTACGCGTAACCTCCTTTGCACCTGTTTGGGAGGGGCGCTCCAATCAAGATGTCAAATCCTATGGCCGACCGCTTAAAACCCCCCAATGGAGAAGGTCGCATTTAGTGTCTCAGACCCAAGGGCGGCTACACCTAGATTGAGGTTCTACCTAATTCCCCCCTTCGTGATAACACACCAGGCAAGGCAAGTTCACAACTTAACTCCCAACTATAAGAGTAAATGACCTTGGGGGAGCGGCCAATGAACACCGTTGACCGTTAAGCACCCCAGAGAGGGCAAACCAAGGCATGAGAGCAATCAGCGATCTACAAAGGCACCAACTGACAAGAAAGAAGGTAAGTAACCGAGAGAGAGAGCAAGCACACGAGATAGTAGGAAACAAGTGACTTGAAGGCAGGAAGCTCCTAGAGGACTCCTAAAGAGAGTCTAGCAAGCATAGTCACCACTACTCAAGCACCGTTCCTCTCTCATCTTCTCCTGCTCAGTTCTTTATTACAAACTCTTCTAAGCATGGTGATCGAAGTGGGATCCGCATTAGGGGATCTGTTCAACTTTGTCATCCGCTAACTTTGCCATCCGAGAACTCCTGGATTCTGGAGTAAAAGGGGCGGACGTCTGGCACCACCTCATAGCTATAGGCCATGACGATAGGGTAGGCAATAGATTGGCACACCAGGTAGGGGATAAAACCCCTACACAAGCCCCCACGAGCTCGACAGTTCCACTTGAAGCGTGCGGGTGACTCATGGAAGAGAGGCTTTCACCAGTCGAGCAGGGGACGCCCCCTCTCCCCCAGGCCCACATAGCCCAGAGAGGGAGCTTCCCACTCCTCCTCAACCGCCCATGGCAGGCATCCAGTACGCCGCACATGTCTAACAGATGTAGGCACTGACTATAGCCATGAGGCAATTACAGCATCAACAGTGCTCCCTTGTCACTCAACCTTAGCCAGGGACCCTCGCGGTCCAAGCCGTGAGCCCCCGTGGAAGCTTGTGCTCCATCCAAGGTAGGCCATCCCATCCTCGTGCCATAACCAATTCCCCAAGGAGTCACCAGACCCTCGCAAAGAGAAACTACTCTAGGTCGGTGGACCGGGAGAGCCGATCCTTGGTGGACGATAATGCTGTCATCAAGCATGGCAAGCACCGCCCGGGCAAGGCCCCCCATCACGACCACCCCCAGCTATCAACTACTTCTTCTCCAGTGGCCTCAGTGGAAGGCTCCACTGATGAGACCATCCGGTGCCTAGAAGAGTAAGAGCGCAAGCTGGAGGAGCTCTCCCGTAAGTTTGCCAACATACAGGGCTCCTCCAAAGAGCTAGTAGGCTACGATACCTGACCCCCCTTTTCCCGGGAAATCTAAGAGGAACCTATTCTGAGTGGGTTCTGCATGCCTTAGGTGGATCCCTATTATGGGGCCACTGACCCCCTAGACCACCTGGAGAGCTACAAGGCTTTCATGAGAGTCCAAGGGACAACAGATGCCCTCCTATGCATCGCCTTTCCGGTCACCCTCTGGAAGACCGCTTAAGTCTGGTTCACCCGCCTCGTGCCTGAAAGCATCAACTCCTTCCAGCAGCTGGAGAGGAAGTTCGTGGCCCACTTCGATGCTATCGAAAGGTGCTGCGAGAGGTGGATAGCCTCTTCTCCATTCGGCAGCAAGACCAAGAGCTCCTATTGGACTATGTAACCCATTTCAAAGCTGCCACCTTGGAAATCTATAGTTTAGATGAATCCGTCGCCATGCTAGCACTAAAGCAAGGGCTCAAGACCTCCTGCTTCACTTATTCTTTGGACAAAAAGCCACCAAAGACATATTCTAAACTCCTCCTCCATGTCCATAAGTGTATCTGCGCTGAGGAGGCCAACCGCACCAGGGGAGAACTGGATGGGAAGCCTCCGAAGAAGCCTACCCCGAGAGACACGCCTGGGACATGAACACCTGGACCACCTGTGGACTTCTGAACGGGGCCAAAGCTGAGAGACTGCCCTGTTCCCGAGAAGACTTTCACTCCCTTCCTAGCTCCAAGATAAAAGATTCTGATAGAGATCGAGGGAGAGCGCTACCTGCGCCGACCTCCCTCGTTGAGGCCATCAGCCAGTCATGACAAGATGAAGTACTGCCAGTTCCACCATGACCATGGACATGACACTGAGGACTGCCGCAACCTAAGAAGGGAAATAGAGGACCTGATCAGAAGAGTCTACCTCAGGAAGTTCATGAAGAGCGAGGTTTCGATGGAGGATCAATCACTTGCGGCTCTCCCCTCTGTTCCCATAGTTGATTATCAGCCCATTAAGAAGTCTGTGGACATGATTTTTTGGGAAATAGAGCGCGCATCAAAGAGAGCTCGGGAGGGACAAGATATGAAAAATGTACTCCCCTTTATGAAGGGGAAGAGAGACGGGAAAGAAAATGTAAATAACGATGCTGTCATGGTCGAGATGACCAACGCCAAGCATCCTGTAAGACACATCATGGTTGATAGTAGAAGCTCCACGGATGTTCTTTTTTACGATGCTTTCTCTCGAATGAGCTTGTCCCCCAATCAGCTAAAGCTAATGCACACCCCTCTCATGGGCTTTACCGAAGATTCAATGGGAGTCAAGGGAGAAATTACTCTCCCTATCACCACTGGATCACCACCCCGGCAGAGCATGGTTATGGTGACCTTTACTGTCGTCAGACTTCCATCACCGTACAATGCTATCATAGGCTGCCCTGGACTCAACCTGCTAGATGCAGCCATATCTACTAAGAGATTGTTGGTGCAATTCCAGAACCCTCATGGTGTAGGCGAGATGAGGGGGGAACCTCAGCCTATCCCATACTGCTTGCAAGCTATACTAGGGCCTGAAGTGTCGAGCTCGACTCTGACATTGAAGACCTCGACCAAAGGGTGCAGGACCCTAAGGATGGCCCCGTCGAGCATCTCCTGACATATCCTCCTGGCTCAAACTGGCTGAAGATAGTGCAGATAAGAGCCCTACTATAAGAAGATGAACGGATTCACTAGCTTAGCTTCCTCCAAGCGAATGCAGATGTGTTTGCTTGGACTATGGCAGATATGCCAGGTATTTTGGTGGGGACACCGGAGGCACCAAAATAAGACTGAGGCTTTTCAACCCTCTATGAATTGATCAATAATTTATGAGTATATCTATAATAAGGGATTAGCCCATCTGAGTCCATTTTAGTTATTATTTGAGTCTTTTGAGTTTCAGTTCTGTACTAGTTAGCTCATGTTGAGCTAGTTCAGTCCAGTGTTAGTCAGCTCATGTCAAGCTAATTTTATTTTTTTGAGTCCTATTCAACCATATTGAAGACTCAAGACCACATCATACAAGTGAAGACTATGTCCAACCAGATTGAAGACATGGAAGTATAGCCCAAGTCCAACCCAGCTTGAAGATTTGAAGACCCCAGGAGGAAAAATTCAGAAAACCCTGATTCCTTGCAAATGCCCTCCAGATGCCCAGATTCCCTTCCAGATGCCAAAATATATTCATATACCAAGGCATCCATGATTTTAGAGGTCCATCTGCATCCTAGCCCAAAGAAATCAAGCCCAGGCGCCAAGCCCAAGCCCATAAGAAGCAAGATACCAGGGAATATTCCTGCTACCTGGCTACCAGGCCACCCCAGCTTCCAGAGGCCCAAACCCATGCGCCCGAGCCCCTTTGGGCCGGCCTCTTGCTGCTCCTAGAAGCCCAACACGTCTCCCTAGGCATCCTTGGAGTGTTGGCCAAGTCAAGAGAATTTTAGAGATTTTTCTACCTAATATTTTCTTATTTTCTAGCTAGGGTTTGAGAGGGAAAACGATTCTTATATAAAGACTAATGTGCCCTTACTTGGAGCCCAAGGTTAAGGGTCTATTTAAAAGACCCTAGCCTCTTGTATGAAGGGAGATTTTGATATATGAAATAAACTTTGAGTTCTTCTATTGTTTTGTGTGATTACCCTGCTATGTGCATAAAGGGGTTTGAGAGTTCTTCTTCCCGGTGTTTGCAACCATCTTCCTGCCGCCAACCCTTCTATTGTTTCTTACTTTGTTTTCTTAATTTTCTCTGAGTTTTCTAACCCCTAACAGGTTGTTTGCAGGTCCCCGAGTTCCTACGAATCCAACGACTCCAGCCAAGCCTCAATCGGACCACCGAGCAGAAAGCCGAGTATCCGCAGGTCTTTGGCTCGGTTTTCCAGGCCGCATCCATCGATGAACGAGAGATCCCTTCATTGCAATCTTCACCGGGCACTTCAGACGTTGTCAGCTACACCCCCTCTACCTCCAGTCTTATTATTGTAGGAGAACTTGCCCTAACCGAGGCTTCTCAGCCCCGGCGATCCTTCTTTAGTACTTTTCTAGGTCATAATCTGCATATATGGCTTCAAAAATTTATACAAAATTCCCTACAACTAATTTTGATCTAAAAATCAGGAATTAATCACCTAACCCCATGTATAAAACATACAAAAAGAATTGTATGCATATTAGTCCCCCATCATTTGGTATCAGAGCTTAGATTAGGGCTTGTTTTCTGTAATTTTTTGTCCGTATATGCTCTGTTATTTTAATTATTTCTCTATGATAAAAACTCCAAAAATCCTAAAATTTATTTTTCTGGATTCATCATAATTCACAATAATTTTAAGAATTTGTGCAGAGTTTATTATGGCCTGTGAATTTTCTCCAAGCTGAAATACAGCCTTCAAATTTTTGGCTCTATTTTTTCAGCAAGACAAGTTTGGAAGTTTTAGGGTTTTGTTTAGCATCTTTTGCATATCTTTTAATTTTACTATATTTCCAGCATATTAGGCCATGATTTGCAAGTTTTCTTCTATTTAAAAAATTACCAAAAAAAATTACATATTCTCCAAAAATACCAAAAACATCTAAACCCTAATTTGCATCCGCATCTGCCTGCCATCATTGCATAATTTACTTTTAAGGGCACTCTTGCTATATCAGATGGGGGGGAGGATTTGATCACCTCTCCTTAGCCCAAAACCACATCCCTTGCATTCGGTCCCAAGCCTTAACCTAAAATTAACTAGACTTAATTTGCCCTAGTGGGCTAGGGACACCAACTAGTCGGGTCCGGGCTACGTGTCAGATCATTGTGTCAAGATAACTTGTGTGTGCCTTGTGCTCAGTATCTAGAACGGTGGTTTAGGGATTCAATCCCGAAGGGCTTGTGTGCTGGTCTGCCTACCTGGCCAATCTCTGATTGGTGTCTAGGATTGGCAATCAGGGACCTAACACTCCCCTTACACCTGCCTGGCTGAGTACAGGGTTACTATAGGCTAGTTTGCCACCCTGATTGAGCATCTAGTTTGGACTCTAGGTCTAGTCAGCTGTAGTCGGTCTAATCGAGTCTTGCAGGAATTCTAGATCAGGGGTTTAATATCACCCACCTCCTTCACAAATGTTTGAACCCATGAAAAATTTGCAAGCCCAAATAAAAGCACTCACTGAGCAACTAACCTAATCCATGGCCCAGTTAACTCAGTCTGGTACCCAAACCAACAATAGAATTGACCATCTTGCCAATAGGTTTGACCAGTTAGAAGGCCGTGTAGGGACCATACAAAGAACCCATGGATCACAGTCTGAGCCAGATCCTGAGTCCCCTCAACCTAGGAGGACCCCAAACCCTGATCTATACCATGAGGTCGAACCTAGGAGAGCCCCTTATTCTGACCCGTACTACAATCCTCAACCTAGGAGGACCCCAAACCCTGATCCATACCGAGAGGTTGAACCTAGGAGAGCCCCTCAGCTTGACCCATACTATAATACTGAACCTAGAAGAACCCCTTACCATGACCCTTATTATGATACTGAACCCAGGAAAACCCAATACTCTGACCCATATAGGGAGTCCAATCCTAGGAGAAACCAATACTCTGACCCATATAGGGAGTCCAATCCTAGGAGAACCCAATACTCTGACCCATATAGAGAGCCCAACCCTAGGAGAACCCAATATTCTGACCCATATAGGGAGTCCAACCCTAGGAGAACCCAATATCCTGACCCATATAGGGAGCCCAACCTTAGGAGGACCCCATACCATGATCCATCATTAGAACCTGACCATAGAGCTGACCCAAAATCCTATGACCTCAGATCCTATAATCCCATGACCCATAGATCTGCACCCTTGTCCTATGAGCCCAGAGAACCCATAACCCCTAAGTATCAATCTAGTACTAGTCAGGTTTTCCTTAGTCAACTTGAACCCCATAGGATTAGTATCCCTAGATATGAGCCCAGTAGTGAGCCACTACCCCTTAGGCAACCTGAACCTACTAGGATTAGTGTCCATAATCAGAAATCAGGACCTAGCTAATCTTCCCCTAGCCGACCTTCTCCAACCATTCCTGAGATTGATAAGGCTTACATTAACGCAGAAGTGTATGTAGCTGATGCGAGCCTAGTGGATGAGTATGAAGGAGAAGAGGAGACACCTTTAGTAGACCTAGAATTAGCTGACCCAGTAGATACCCAGGTAGAAACCAACCCAGAGCTAGTTGACCTTGACCACATCCAACCTAAAGCTATAATGGAAGAACAAATAGAGGAAGAGAACCTAGGTACTGCTGCTAGAGCCTTACCTGAGGAAACCATAGAGGAGAGCCAAATTATAGAGTCTAGTCCAAAAATTCAAGAACCAGAAGAATTTATTAAGGACCTGATCTCTTTGAATCAATATCTTCAACATGAGTCCCCTCCTATAGTTTCCATTAAGGACCTCTTCCCCGAAATTGGCGACCCATCCTTCCATTATGCAAACCCTGTAGATATAGCTCAACCTCGTAAGGTTAACCTTATTAGTATAGGATTAGTTTCTGACACCCCATCTTTTATCCTACTTTATCCAACTAACCATGAACCTTTTTCTCTACATTACCAAACTAATTCTGAACACACTTCCTATTTTCTGCCCTTTCCTGACACCTCCAGCATTTCTAGGATTATTAGATTGCATTTAACTGAGATTAGCATACTGCATGCATTCATCACGCATGTTAGGTTTGCATCTTACTTCTGGCATACTCTTTGGAATTTGCTAGGAGTTCACTGCAAATTTTCATGTGCATGTCAAGCTAGGATCAAACCTAAGGAACCTATAATCTGTTAGGTTTAGATCCAAAGAGTTCAATAAGATTTCCTTCTATAGGAATGAATAGTCAAGTCTATTAGGTGTTAGTATGAGTCCTTTGAATATTTGTTAAGAGTCTGCATATGCCCAGCATGTTCACCACCTACACTAATTTTAAACAAACTGGCTAATTCCCGAAGATGGATCAAAGAATTTGATGTAGTGGAATCTATATTGGTTAGGCTTAAACCTAAAAGAAGCTTCATGCTCGCAGAGCCAGACCTTTTAAAGTGATAGAGAAGGTTGGATCAAATGCCTAGGTGTTAGACATGCCTTCGGATTTGGGCATTAGTTCTACCTTCAATATTATAGACCTAGTTGAGTACAGGGAACCGGCAGCGATACCTAGTGAGGCCTTTGAACCTATTCCTTTTCATTGTGAGTGACCCTAACCCAGAGTGTCCACTAATAATTTGGCCTGAGAGAGGAGAACGGATCGAGCGTATCCTGGATGATCAAGCCATTATGACCCAGGGCCGCGGTTATCAACGTTTCCTGGTCCGATGGCAAGGCCGGCCAGAGTCGGACGATTCATGGATTTCTCGAGAGGACATGCAGCACCTCAACCTAGACCTCCTCGAGAGATATGTGAGCCATCTTGATCTTCACTCGACAGGGTCAGTTCCTCCCATCCCGGGAGAATTGGTGGGGACACCGAAGGCACCAAAATAAGACAGAGGCTTTTCAACCCTCTATGAATTGATCAATAATTTATGAGTCCATCTGTAATAAGGGCTTAGCCCATCTGAGTCTATTTTAGTTATTATTTGAGTCTTTTGAGTTTCAGTTCTGTACTAGTCAGCTCATGTTGAGCTAGTTCAGTCCAGTGTTAGTCAGCTCATGTCGAGCTAATTTTATTATTTTGAGTCCTATTCAACCATATTGAAGACTCAAGACCACATCATACAAGTGAAGACTACGTCCAACTAGATTGAAGACATGAAAGTATAGCCCAAGTCCAACCCAGCTTGAAGATTTGAAGACCCCAGGAGGAAAAATTCAAAAAACCCTGATTCCTTGCAGATGCCCTCCAGATGCCCAAATTCCCTTCCAGATGCCAAAATATATTCATATACCAAGGCATCTATGATTTTAGAGGTCCATCTGTATCCTAGCCCAAAGAAATCAAGCCCAAGCCCCTAAGAAGCAAGATACCAGGGAATATTCCTGCTACCTGGCTACCAGGCCACCCCAGCTTCCAGAGGCCCAAACCCATGCCCCTTTGGGCCGGCCTCTTGCTGCTCCTAGAAGCCCAACACGTCCCCCTAGGTGTCCTTGGAGTGTTGGCCAAGTCAAGAGAATTTTTAGGGATTTTTCTACCTAATATTTCCTTATTTTCTAGCTAGGGTTTGAGAGGGAAAAGGATTCTTATATAAAGACTAATGTGCCCTTACTTGGAGCTCAAGGTTAAGGGTCTATTTAAAGGACCCTAGCCTTTTGTATGAAGGGAGATTTTGATATATGAAATAAACTTTGAGTTCTTCTATTATTTTGTGTGATTACCCTGCTGTGTGCATAAAGGGGTTTGAGAGTTCTTCTTCCCGGTGTTTGCAACCATCTTCCTGCCGCCAACCATCCTTCCAGCCCCCTCCAAAACTTTCTTTCCTTTGCTGTTTTCCTTTGTTTTCTTAATTTCCTCTGAGTTTTCTAACCCCTAATAGGTTGTTTGCAGGTCCCCGAGTTCCTACGAATCCAACGACTCCAACCAAGCCTCAATCAGACTACTGAGCAGAAAGCCGGGTATCCGCAGGTCTTTGGCTCGATTTTCCAGGCCGCATCCATCGAGAAACGAGAGATCCCTTCGTTGCGATCTTCACCGGGCACTTCAGACGTTGTCAGGTACACCCCCTCTACCTCCAGTCTTATTATTGTAGGAGAACTTGCCCTAACCGAGGCTTTTCAGCCCCGACGATCCTTCTTTAGTACTTTTCTAGGTCCTAATCTGCATGCATGGCTTCAAAAATTCATACAAAATTTCTTACAACTAATTTTGATCTGAAAATTGGGAATTAATCACCTAACCCCATATATAAAACATACAAAAAGAATTTCATGCATATTAGTCCCCCATCATATTTTCACAGATGTCATCAACCACCAGTTGAAGATTGATCTAAAGTGCCACCTAGTTCGACAGAAGAAGAGGAGCTTTGCCTCAGAAAGGTAGAAGGCTATCAACAACGAAGTGGAAAAACTCCTCATCGTCGGCTTTATTCGTGAAGTGGAGTACCCTCGCTAGCTGGTGAACTTAGTCATGGTCAAGAAGAACAATGGGAAGGGGAGGATCTGTGTAGATGACACTGATCTCAACAGTGCTTGCCCAAAAGATAGCTTTCCACTTTCAATGATTGACCAGCTCGTGGACGCCACCTCGGGGCATCGCCTTCGCTCCTTCATGGATGCATTTTCTGGGTACAACCAGATCTGGATGCATCTGGAGGATGAGGAGCACGTTGCCTTCATCATGGACCGTGGGACGTATTACTACAAGATGATGCCCTTCGGCCTGAAGAACACTAGCACCACATACTAGTGACTGATCAACAAGGTCTTCAAAGACCAAATTTGCCACAACATGCAGGTATATGTGAATGACATGCTCGTCATGAGCAAGCCTACCTCGGACCATGTCGACGACCTGGCAGGGACCTTCTACAACCTTTGCCTCCATTAAATGAAGTTGAACCCGATGAAGTGTGCGTTTGGTGTAGAGCAGGTAAATTTCTTGGCTTCATGGTCACCTAGAGGGGGTTCGAGGCCAACCTAGAGAAGGTTCGAGCGATTCTTGACATGGAGCAGCCCACCTCCAAGAAGCAAGTTCAGTGACTCACCGGCCAGATAGCAGCCCTGAGCCAATTCATCTCATGATTTTCCAATCATTGCCAACCCTTCCTCAAGGTGTTGTGGAAGATGCACGACTTTACATGGATGAAGGAGTGCTAGGAGGCCTTAGAAGAGCTGAAGAAGACCTTGGCATCACCACCACTGCTCTCCTTACCAGAAAAGGGAGAGGAGCTCCTCTTGTACTGGGCAATCACCCTGAAGGCTGTCAGCTCGATCCTGGTCCATATGGATGAAGGAGGAATCCAAAAGCCCATGTACTACATGTGCAAACTTCTCCACAATGCAGAGGTCAGATACTCTCGATTCGAGAAGTTAGTTTTTGCACTCATATTGTCTGCCCAGTGCTTCAGGCCTTACTTCTAAGCATATCCAATTGCAGTTATGATGGATCAATTGCTAAAAGCCATACTAAGCCACCCAGATACATCCGGATGCCTGGCGAAGTGGGTGCTGAAGCTTAGCGAGTTTAATATCGCTTACCACCCGAGGTCATCCATGAAGGCTCAGGTACTGGCTGACTTCTTAGTTGAGTGTGCAAGCCTAGGAGAGGCGCCAGAAAAAAGTCCCTAGACGTAGCAGCCAGGACCCGAACAAGAGGAGGACATCTGGGTCCTACATGTGGATGGAGCATCCAACCCCGGTGGAAGTGGAGCTTGACTCATCCTCGCCAATAGCAAAGGTGTCATCACTGAATGCGGACTCTGCTTCCAGTTCGCTACAATCAATAACCAGGAAGAATATGAAGTGCTCCTCGCGGGACTGAGAGTCTCCCATAAACTAGGCGTTCCCAGCTTAAAAGTCTTCACCGACTCATAATTGGTGGCTGGGCAGGTCTCGGGTGAATTCGAGGCCCGGGATACTCAAATATTGAAGTACCTGGAGTTGGTATGTGCAAGTGTGGCAAGTTTCAAGTGCTTCAATATCTCCCACATCACCCGTGGAGAGAACTTGCTCGCCGATGCCCTTTCTTGGCTAGCAACCATGACGGACACCTCCCTAGGCCGCGCCTACATCAAGCATCTTCAGACCCCGAGATACAAGCACCCAGGGAGGTCCAACAAGTTACTTCGGAGCCTAGTTGGATGACAAGTACATCAAGTACATTACTGATGGTACCTTGCCCGAAGATCGAATAGAGGCCGGCCTCATCAAAAGGAAGGCCGCCCGCTTTGTGCTGATGGACGGGCTACTCTATCGAAGGCCTTTCTCCTACCCACTCCTCAAATGCTTGAGACCCTCAGAGGTAGTAGTCATGCTCCAGGAGATACATGAAGGCCTCTGCAGAAATCATGTTGAGGGTAGAACTTTGGTGTACAAGGCCCTTTGCCTGGGATACTATTGGGAAACAATGAGGGAGGACGTAGCCAACTTCATCAAGAGGTGTGATCCCTGCTAGCGCCATGCTATCGTGCAATGCTAGCCGGCCATGCTGTTCTCCCAGCTCTTTGCTCCCTGGCCATTTGCCCAATGGGGCATGGATATCCTCGGTCCCTTCCCTTCTTTGTCTAGGTTGCATAAGTTCCAGATAGTCACCATCGACTACTCATTGAAGTGGGTTGAGGCTGAACTAATGCGTATCTAATATGCATGCAATTTTTTTTGTATGTTTTATATGTGGGTTTAGGTGATTAATTCCTGAATTTCAGATCAAAATTAGTTATAGGAAATTATGTATGAAATTTTGAAGTCAAGCATGCAGATTAGAACCTAGAAAAGTATTAAAGAAGGATCGCTGGGGCTGAGAAGCCTCGGTTAGGGCATGTTCTCCTACAATATGATTACTAGAGGTAGAGGGGGTATACCTAACAATGTCTGAAGCACCCGGTGAAGATCACAGCAAAGGGATCTCTCATTTCTCGATGGATGCGGCATGGAAAACTGAGCCAAAGACCTGCGGATACCCGACTTTCTGCTCGGTGGTCCGATTGAGGCTTGGCTGGAGTCGTTGGATTCGTAGGAACTCTAAGACCTGCAAATGACCTGTCAGGGGTTAGAAAACTCAGAGAAGATGAAGAAAATAAGGGAAAACAGCAAGGAAGAGGTGTCTTTTGGAGTGGGTGGCCAGGGTTCTAGAAGGTTGGCTGGTGGCAGGAAGATGGTTGCAGCACTGGGAAGAAGTAAACTCTTACACCCCTTTATGCACACAGCAGGGTAACACTCAAAGCAATAGAAGAACTCAAGGTTTATTTCATATATCAAAATCAATCCTCATATAAGAGATTAGGGTCCTTTAAATAGACCCTTAGTCTTGGCTCCAAGTAAGGGTACATTAGACATTACATAAGAATCCTATTCCCTCTCAAACTCTAGCTAGAAAATAACAAAACATTAGGTCGAAAAAATTCCTAAAAATTCTCTTGACTTGGTCAACACTCCAAGGACACCTACGGGGGTGTGTTGGGCTTCTAGGAGTAGCAAGGGGCCAACCCAAAGGGGCTCGGGTGCATGGATTTGGGCCTCTGGAAGCTGGGGTGGCCTGGTAGCCAGGTAGCAAGAATATTCCCTGGTATCTTGCTTCTTAAGGGCTTGGACTTGGTGCTTGGGCTTGATTTCATTGGGCTAGGATGTAGTTAGACCTCTAGAATCATGGATGCCCTGGTCTATGAATATACTTTGGCATCTGGAAGGGAATCTCGGCATTTGGAGGGCATCTGCAAGGAATCAGGGTTTCTGATTTTCCTCTTGGGGTCTTCAAATCTTCAAGCTGAGTTGGACTTGGGGTAAACTTTCATGTCTTTAATCTGGTTGGACTTGGTCTTCACTTGTATGATGTGGTCTTGAGTCTTCAGTATGCTTGGACTGGACTCAAAAAAAATAAAATTAGCTCGACATGAGCTGACTAACATTGGACTGAACCAGCTCAACATGAGCTGACTAGTACAGAACTGAAATAACAACTCAAAAGACTCAAATAACAACTAAAATGGACTCAAATGGGCTAAGCCCTTATTATAGATGGACTCATAAATTATTGATCAATCCATAGAGGGCTGAAAAGTCTCTGTCTTATTCTGGTACCTCTGGTGTCCCCACCATGAACTGTTAGCCTGGATCATGGAGGCGAACGTTAGCAAGTTCTTTAGGAAGTCAATCGTATGCCGCTTTAGGCTCACCCACACAATCATCACCGATAATGGAAAGTAGTTCGATAATCAGGAGTTTGAGGAGTTCTGCGGTGACCTCGACATCCACCATTGCT
This sequence comes from Areca catechu, assembly GCA_021397845.1. NCBI lineage: Eukaryota > Viridiplantae > Streptophyta > Magnoliopsida > Arecales > Arecaceae > Areca > Areca catechu. The sequence continues at coordinate 125,987,590 of CM038052.1, read as the reverse complement.
TCACCTTGGTAGCGCATCCTCAGACCAATAGAGAAGCCAAGGTAACCAACCGAACTATCCTCCAGGGACTCTGAACCAGACCGGACCAAGCCAAGGATAGGTGGGCCGAAGAACTCCCTAGTGTCTTATGGGCATACCACATGACGCTGAGGATGGCCATAGATGAAATACCATTCGACCTTGTCTTCGGCATGGAAGCGGTGATCCGAGTGGAACTAAGCCTACCGACACTGCGGGTGGAGCAGTACAACGAGGTCAAGAACCCAACATGCCTCCTGCTAAATCTAGACTTACTTGAAGAAATGAGGGATAAAGCTCGAATCCGCATGGCAGCCTACCAGCAAAGGGTGGCCAGATACTATAACTTTAAGATGAGGCCGAAGTCCTTCCACCCGGGAGATCTGGTGCTGCGACGAGCAGAAGCCTCCCAAACTCGAGAGTATGGCAAGCTTTCTCTGAATTGGGAAGGCCCTTATAGGGTGGTTGAAGCCCTTCCTCATGGGGCCTATTACCTAGCCGAGCTTGATGGAGTGCGATTTCTGTGGATGTGGAACACTGCCAACTTGAGGATATATTACCAATAATGTAAGACCTCCTAACATTAATAACAAAATTCTCTTTAGCACGATGCTTGTCTCTATCTCGTAGGACTATCAAAGCCCAGAGTTCAGTATGGCAACAAAAGCCCAGAGTCCGATCTGGCTGCAAAAGCCCAGAGTCCAGTCCGGTAGTGAAAGCCTATAGTTCAATCCGGTAGCAAAAGCATGGAGTGAAGTCTGCTGGCAAAAGCCCAGAGTCAGTCCAGTAGCAAAAGCTCAGAGTTCAGTCTAGCAGCAAAAATCTGGAGTTCAGTCTGGTAGCAAAAGCCCGAAGTTCATCCGATAGCAAAAATCCAGAGTTTAGTTCAGCAGCAAAAGCCCGGACTCTATTTCGGTAATCAAAGATCGGAAACTCTAGAAGCCCGGCACCTAAAGCACGGACTCTAGTCCGGCAACAAAAACCCGAAAGCTCCAGAAGCCTGGCACCTAAAGCCCGAACTCCAGTCCGGTAACCAAAGACCAGAAACTCTTCAAGCCCGACACCGAAAACCCCTAAAGCCTAGGAAACAAAGATCGAAACCTCTTCAAGCCTGGCACCAAAAACTCCCGAAGCCTGGGAAATAAAAACTAGAAACTCCAGAAGCCTGGCACCTAAAGCTTGGACTCCAGTCTGGCAACTAAAGACCGGAAGCCCCAGCACCGGAAACTCATGAAGCCTAGGAACTTAAGGCTGAAAGCTCTAGCAATGAAAGCCCTAGAAGTCCAGCACCAAAGCTTGGAAGCCTCCAAGAACCTGCTTTCTGACCGGGAGCTAAAGTTGAACTTCTAGCAAAAGTCATATGCTTGGCTCCGGTAGAAACTAGGGGATCCCAGATCCACCATCGACTTCTAGGAGGATCAAAGCTTGAAGTCGGACGAGATTGAGGCAAATGGAATTATAAGAACTCACATGATAAGACAAAATAGAAGACAGAAAAATCATAAAGATGTGAAGAGAAAGAGTTTCATTTCTGTGATAAGGTTTTTTATAAGTGAAGAGAACCCTGATAGGCTGGGCATCCCCAAAAAAGACAAAATGAAAAAAAACAAATATATGCTAAGTACAAAGCATGAAATCAAGAAGGACATGGGGTCACTGCATTGCCGGCTCCCTTCCAGGTTGGCCGATCTCCATGTCGTCAGTTGCCGGCTTGGTTGGCTGCTCGATGGTCACCTCCTCAACTACCCCCGAAGATGGCTCTGGCACCTCAAGATGCCCCTCGATGCCGCCAATGGTGATGCCTCCCAGGTCAAGCTCCAGGAAGAGTGAGGCCACCCTCTACTGGCAGACCTCAAACCCCTTAAGGAATGAGTCCACGGCAGCCTCATTGACCTCATCCTGGAACTCCTGTGATGCCCAAAACTTTGGCACGACCTAGAGCGCATCCCTCTGCGCAACTTCCAGCAGCCCCGTGATGTACGCCATCTTCCCCTTGGCCACTACCAGCTTTGCTAGGATCTGCTTTACCGGGTTCTCCAGAACCCGAGATCGCCTCACCCCTCCAAGCGCCTGACCTCAGCCACAGTCTCCTTGGTGCGGTGCTGGGTTAGGATCTTATCCTCAGAAAGAGAGGTCTCGAGGTCCCTGGTGCATTCCTCAGCGCAAGCCAGGTCCCCTCGGAGAACCCTGTTGCTCTCTTTCATCTCTTGGCCCTTCTCCATATGCTCTTTTACATCAGCCACGAGCTCAGCTAGCTTCTTCTCCTTTTCGGCCTCCTTCTTCGCCGAGTTGACAAGGAAGTCTCGAAGCAGGAGCACGTCAGTCCCAATCTGCATCAAAGGAGAGGTGAGACTCCCTAAAATCCAACTGGAACATTAAAAACAAAGGAAAAGGCACTTACCGAGAAGAGTTAAGAGAGAATCCCCAGTAGGGCTACCGCATAGTTTCTGCCTCCCAACAAGCGGCGTTCCCGAGGCTGGATCACATATTCCATCATCTTCTCCACCATGCCCTGATCATGAATGATGGAGGCATTCCCAGGAATTCCTACCGGTGCATGGTAGGGCTCGGAGGATGGCTAGGCAGGAGTGTCTTCAACACGCGAAGACGTGGGCCGCGCGGCAGCCACAACCACAACTGCAACAACCATGACCGAGACACTGGCCACTATGACTGCCGGAGGAGTCGGATGCACTGGTTGCTCGATCTCCCTTCCCTCATCGATGTCAATGACCACTAGGGGTGGAGCCTGCTGTTGAGGCAGCCGGGGGGCCAGGTCCACCGCCCTCTGCTATTCATCCTTGTCAAGTCTACAAGAGGAGCTCATAGGGGTACCTAATGGCTTGGTGCTCTCCATCCCAAACTTCCTGAGTTTTTCTTTTGTGTACTTAGCTTGGTTGATAAAGATCCCCTCTTTGATTTGCTTTATTTTGAGTCTAAGAAAGAAGTTAGTTCTCCCATCATGCTTATCTCGAACTCACCCTACATTAATCTTGCAAACTCTTGACAAAGAGATTCGTTCGTAGCACTGAATATGATATCATCTATACATATTTGTACTACTAAGAGATCATCATTCTTTTTCTTCAAAAATAAAGTTTTATCAACATTACCTCTAGTAAAATCATTTCTGAGCAAGAAAGAACTTAAATGATCATACCAAGCTCTAGGAGCTTGTTTCAACCCATACAAAGCTTTATGAAGTTTGAAAACATAGTTTGGAAATTCAGGGTTTTCAAAACCAAGAGGTTGTTCAACATAAACTTCTTTGTTAAAATCATTTAAAAAGGCACTTTTAACATCCATTTGAAAAAATTTAAAATCCATAAAATAAGCAAAAGCCAACAATAGCCTAATTGCCTCAAGTCTAGCCACATGAGCAAAGATTTCATCAAAATCAATCCCTTCCTTCTGATTGTATCCTTTAGCAACTAGTCTAGCCTTATTTCTTGTAACAATACCATTTTCATCAAGTTTGTTTCTAAAAACCCATTTGATGCCAATAATTGAAACATTTGAAGGCCTATCTACAAGAATCCAAACATTGTTTCTTTTAAATTGGTTAAGTTCGTCTTGCATGGCATTTATCCAATTACAATCTTTTCAGCTTCTTCAATCGTTTTAGGTGCAATCTGAGAAATAAATGCTAAGTAATCACAAACATTCCTAAGGAATGAATGAGTACTTACACCTTTAGATGGATCACCAATGATAAGTTCTTTAGGGTGACCATGAGCATACCTCCATTCTTTGGGTAGTGGACCAACAGTAGATATATTTTCATCACCTTGTGCTTGATCTCCTTCAGTGTTTTGATCATCTTCTTGTTCCTAGTAGGCTCTTCATTGTTACTTACATCTTCAATTTTCTTGGTACCTGTTTCATCATTAAGCACATCTTCTTTTCTAGAAGATTTCTGGTCAGATTCATCAAACACAACGTGTATGGATTCTTCAATAACAAGTGTTCTTCTGTTGAAGATCCTGTATGCCTTGCTAAATATAGAGTAGCCTAGAAAGACACCCTCATCTGACTTGGCATCAAATTTGCTTAAATTATCTTTATCATTGTTTAAGATGAAACAACGGCATCTAAAAACATGAAAATATTGAATTGAAGGTTTTCTACCCTTTCAAAGCTCATATGGTATTTTGTTTAAAATCGGTCGATTAAAACACGATTTAAAACATAGCATGCAGTGTTTATCCAATATAAATAAACAATAAATGAACTCTTTTAAGCCCTTTTTGTATGGAGAAGACTTCTTAAATTGCGAAAAATACTTCGTGCCATAGCGTGCCATGATACTTTAATTTTAAAAATTTGAGGTGCTTGTTTCTTGAAAACTCACAGCTAGAAATAAACATTAGTACACAATATGTACTCAACGTTTTGTTATTCATCAAAATCACTAGATGGAGCCAACATGTTTTGTTTGTAGCCTAAAAACATGGTAGAAAACTAAACACAATGCTCCCCATATGGTAGAAAATCAAACTAATCCTAATCTAAAACTAATTTAAATAACTTTCTAACTGGTCCATACATCTAGATTTAAAATAAATAAATTAGGCATACTCTGAATTCACCAAGATTAGTGCCTGCTCTGAAATCTGTGCAGAAGGATTGAGACCACTTTGAAATCTATATAAAAACTTTTTACTCTGAGATCTATGTAAACTCTTTGGGCTTTGAGATCCGTGCAGCACTGAAGTCGACAACAGGGACCGGAATGTGCATTCATGATCGTGCATTGCTTCCTCGCTCAGATCGAATGGTGGAACAGGGGAGATGAAGGCCGGTGGTTCGATGGCATGGGCAGACGGTGGCGCGGGGGAGAGGGGCGTGACACGGCATGGGCGGAGCAACAGGGGCAGACGGTCGTGGGCGGTTACACAGGGATTTGCCGGCATTCCCATGAGAAGATCGGCCAGGGGGAGGTGGACGGCCGTCAAGGGTCGCCGATGGTCGGGCGTGGCGAATCCAAGACCGGTAGTGAAAAATTGGGAGTTTTGGTAACATAGTCTTAAGGTTGAAGATGACGAGGATAAGGAGGAATAAGTCAAGAATAAAAGAGGGATAAAGTGGGAATAGTGGGGATAACTGGAATAGGTAGAATCAAAAAATTATAAAAATAAAAAATAAAATTTGGGATTAAAAAAAGAAAAACCCGGATGGGTTTTAAAGTCCCCATCATTTTAAGTTATTTTAATAAGCCTTAAAGGTCATGGGTTAGCTTCTTTTGGATCCTTAATTGGGTTAGACCTAAGTTTAGATGCATTAGACTAAAAAGAGAACTAATCTAATCAAATGTTGAGTTAGGATTTCTTCTCTATAAATTTCTCTAATAGTTAGATTGATTAGTCCATAGATCTAAATGGACCTAATTTTGTAGCTCACTGGTCAGCTCGAGTTTTTAGGATAGTCTAATCAACTTTGATGAACCAATTGGTGTCTAGATAAGTTTGGTAGTTTGATCATGATTCTTTGGGGCTACCTCTTACCTGGCTAACTCGGTTGGTGTCTAAGGCAAGATGGTTAATGGCAGAACCCAATCCATGATCTCACTTACCTGGCCAATGTGGTCGATCAGAATTGATTAGATAGCTCATTGACTCGTGTTAACCCATGTCACCCAAGATTAATCAGTCATGACTGATTTTAGGTGCCCATGGATCATTAGTTATGTATAACCCTCCTTGATTGCTGATGTGGTCAGTGGAAGGTTGATCTATGTCTTCTCATCTCTACTTCTGTCACATTAAAATTAAATCCTCTAAATTATTAGGCCATAAAATGATGAAGTTATAGGGATAACCAGGTCCTAGCCCCCTATTAAGTGGGATGGTAATGGTCCAATAGTTAGGTGTTTATCAACAGACACAAAGATTGGGTGTTCATCGAGCTATTGAACTTGTTGTTCCTAATATGATGGCTAAGTGCGACTCTCTTAACGATGGTCAGGTGGGCTAGCAAAAGTCAGGCTTGACCATTCATTAGCTAGAAGCATTGAATTTTGTCATGTTAATGGTTGGACCTAACCAGGACTTTCAATAGGAGGCCTAAAGGCCGATTGAAGTACACCTTGGGGCAAAAACCTAAATACTAGAGGTTACTTAGAGAAGTAATCGGTTGAAGAACCTACCTTTAGATGCGCATGGGTGGGCTAGCCAAAGTCGGGCTCATGTGTTGTCTATTGGACTCTAGTACCCACTTAGGAATTAAAGCGATTCCTTAGATTGGAGGTAGAGGCTACCAGTCTGAACAAAATAGTGGGAGGGCCTTTAGACTAAAGACCATGTCCATAGGATAATAATTCATATACACTAATTATCTTTAGTTTTCCTTTCAGATGTCTTCTAATTTGTCGCTCCGATCTCTTCTCGATATAAGAAGCTTAAGGATCCCAACTTCGATAGCTGGTATCAAAGACTCAAGATTGTCCTGGAGCATGAACGGATTCTGTATGTGATATCGGATCTGGCACCTGAAATCCCTGCTCTCAATGCTCGAGGTTCATTCAGAGACGCTTATCAGAAGTGGCTCTCTAATAGGACCACTATCCGATGCATAATGTTGGTAGCGATGAATGACGAGTTCAATCACAAATTCGAAGAAGCCCAGCCAGAAGAAATCCTTTAAAGGTTGAAGGAGTCTTTCAGGATACCAGACGATGTTGAAAGGTACAGGGTCTCCTGTGCTATCTACACATGCGGATGCGTGATGGGGCCTCAGTCACTGATCATGTATTATACATGATCGAGATGATTAAGTGCCTAGGCAAGCTCGGATGTCCCTTGCATGAACAACTTAGGAAGGATGCAATTCTGAATTCCTTGTCCTCTTACTATCTAGATTTTCTCGATCATTATAGAATGAATAAGCTTGCAGTCAACTACCATGGTCTGTTAGGGTTGCTGTAGACTTTTGAGAAAGTCCACCATCACCATAAATCTAGTGGGAGGATCTTCCACAGGGCATCGTCCCTTTAAGAAAGGAAAAAAAATAAAGGAAAACAGGTGCAAATGCTTCTGGGCCCAGTCAGGCCAAGAAGGAGAAGGCTGATAAGAGCCAAGCGAAGTACTTCTTCTACAAGAAGTGAGGACATTGGAAGAGGAACTGTCATCTTTACATCGTGTCTCTTGACTTGAATAGGTACAAGAAGAGGAAGCAGCCGGAAGGTGCTGGACAAGGTATTTATATGATAACACCTTGTAATTTCTCTATCTATGATACTACAACTGGGTAATGGATACTGGAAATCTAATTTACATTTGCAATTCTTTGCAGGGACTTCAAGTTAGTAAAAGATTCGAGGATGGCGAGAGATTCTTGAACATGGAAATTGGAAGCCAAGTTCCAATCCTGGCGTTGGGAGTCCTCAAACTAGTTTTCGAGTCTTGTACAATCATTTTGAATGAGTGTCATTATTATCCATCTTTTATTTTAAATGTCATTTCTGTAGGCCAATTGGCCATGTATGGTTATGAACTATCAATAAAGAATAGCATTTGCAAAATCATTTGGAATGGTTCTGTTGTAATGAATGGATATATGAATAATGGCATTTATATACTATCATGACCTATTAGTGTAATGTACACGTCTAGCAAACGTGCTAGGATAGATAATGTTAGTGATGAGTACCTATGGCATTGTAGGCTAGGTCATATTAACAAAAGCAGGATAAACAGGTTGAAGTGTGAGGGTCTCCTCGACTTTAGTGAAAGTAGTTCACTTCTAACCTGTGAGTCCTGTCTTCTTAGAAAGATGACAAAGTCACCTTTTACTGAAAAAGGTAAACGAGCCAAAGAAATTCTAAGTCTAGTACATAATGATTATGCGGATTCATGAATATTAGTGCCAGAGAAGGGTATAGTTATTTCATTACATTTACAGATGACCTTTCGAGGTACGGTTATGTCTTTTTAAAATACATAAATCTGAATCATTTGAAATATTCAAACGATATCGTAATGAAGTAGAAAATAAACTGGAAGGTATATCAAAACCCTTCGATCAGATTAAGGTGGTGAATACCTTCCCGATGAGTTTCTGACATATCTTAAGTAGAATGGGATTCTCTCTTAGTGGACACCTCTAGGGACATCTTAGTTAAATAGAGTGTCTGAAAGAAGGAATCGAACCCTGTTAGACATGGTTTGGTCCATGATGGATTTTGCTTCACTACCATTGTCCTTTTGGGGATATGCTCTAAAATCAACCTGTTACCTTTTGAATAAGGCTCTGAGTAAATCTGTTAACAAAATCCCATATGAGATATGGACTAGACATAAGCCGACACTCTCACACCTTCGAGTCTGGGGTTGCCCAGTTTATATAAAACATTTGGAAATGAACAAACTTGGACCTAGGTATGATTGATGCCTATTTGTTGGGTATCTAAAAGAATCTAAGGGGTATTACTTCTACTTGGCTGAGGAACAAAATTTGTTCGTCAGTCTTAGGGCTATCTTTTTGGAAAAGGAGTTCCTTGGTGAAGGAACTGTAGTCGCTAAGATTGAACTTAGTGAAGTTCAATAAGTAGAAGAACCGATACACTTAAGGGACAACATAGAACCGATTGTGATTAGATCACACTCAGAGCCCACACAGGAACCATTAAGGAGATCTGGTAGGGTACTGAGTCGACCGGACATATACTACGATTTCTTGGTCCAGGATGGTCATCCCATTATGGTGCGGGCACCAGACTCATAAGAAGACTTCAGAGCTCCATTTGGATCTCTGATTGACATTGCCCGAGAAATTAGGGTTTGTAATAAAGGTTGACCTGGTCAACCAGTTTATTTATTTTTATTTATTTCTTGAGTCACCATTTAAATTTTGTTGAGTCATGTTGACTCGGTGCAAGTCCCGATGTGGTTTCAATTTTATCCAAAATGGTGCCGCAATTGTCTTCCAATCAAATCAAGGTCCAAAATGGTGCCACATTTGTCTTCCAATCAAATCAAGGTCCAAGCAAGTGGAGGCCACACTCCAAGCCACACGCCCAGCCACACTCCGAGCACATGCCAGGGTCCAAGAGGTGCCACAGAGGCATCCCAGTGTCATGGTCCCCACATCCAAAGAAGAAAAAAATCAAATTAGAAGCCAATTTAAAGGAGGCGCCCATACCTGCCAATTTTGTCTAAGCAAAGAAGGAAAGGGACTTCTCTTGGAGAAAAAATCAATGAAGAAAAATTATTTTTGCTATTCTCTTGTGTTGAGTAACCTAGGTTTCTCTTCTTCCGCACTATTCTAAGTGTTGAGCTCCGTGAGGGGGTAATCCGGGTTCCATTGGAGCCTTGAGGAGGTGAGAGATCTCCATCTTTATCCAAAATCCTAGGTTAGCCACTTAAAAATCCAAAACCCTAGCCGCCCATCATTATTTTCAATCCATCAAACCCTAGCTCCTTCCATCTCCCACGGCCTCTCTCTCTCTACAAGTCCAGGCCATCCACCTTCATCCAGATCCAGTCCGGCTACTTCAGATCCAGAGCAAGTTCCAAGAAAAATCACATCAGCTTCCAGGAGAATCCAGTTTTCAGCAATTTCAATCTTCAAGTTCATCAACCTGGTAAATTTTTCCCTTGACTCTCTGATTCCATCAATTATTTTTCTTCTCTTCCAGATCTTGAGTTCAGGAGAAGCCAACCCACCAAAGGACCAGTATTGGAGGATCCATTGCGAAGATATCTGAATCTGAGGATCCAACAATCTGCTCGGGAGAGTTCTTCCACCAAAATCTGTGAAGATCATTGTCTGGTTAGGTAAACCATCTCTTCTCTTTATTTCTGTTCTGTTGAAAGTTTGGAGCGAAACCCTAGGTCTGGGAGTTTCTCAACTCCCAGCGATCCGTTGCTTCTGAACTACTCTGATAATTTAGTTTCCTTAAAATTGTGCTTTCAATTATCATATTAGTATCTTTCAATGTTAGGTTAACTTTTCTTTGATTTGAAGCCAACTTCTACAAACATATAAAAACAATAAAAAAATTAGTTAATCTTAATTTACTTCCGCATCGCATCCCTTTATTTGTTCTGCATCAATTTTGGTATCAGAGCCCAGTCTAGGGTTTCTGATTTGCTTGCTTGCTTGTTTTGATTGTTTTCTCTTTTTATTTTGTCTGCTCGAAGTAGACTCCCCAGGATGTCCGGTCCTAGGAACTAAGCGAGGCGCAAGCCTCCTCCTCCCATTCCACGGGGTGTTCCTAGGGCGTGTAGGGGATCCATTGGGTTATAACTTCGTAGCAGGGATTATAAACGGGGAAGACAATCTAGTTGTAGCCCGTAATTGCCCTATTGTCTGAATTATTTCTCCCTGCATAAAACTCCGAATTGCATGATTTTTGCTTCGTTGAAACCAGTATAATTGAGCCTATTGTCCATAATTTTTCTGTGATTTATTGGTTTCAATAAAAATTCTGAGCATTAAATACAACAACTCAATTTTTTGTGTTCTGCAATTCAATTCTTTTTGGAGTGATCATCTCATAATTTACTTAAGGGCAATTGAGCATCTAAGATAAGGGGAGGAGTTGATTACCTCTCCTTAGCCCAAAACCACCATCCAATCATTCGAACCTAGACCTAATTTAAAATCAGTTAGACCTAATTTGCCCTAGTGGGCTAGGGACACCAATTGGTCGGGTCTAGGCTAATGTTGAGTCAGTTTGCCGAGTTATTCTGTGTGTGCTTAGCACTCAGTGTCTAGAACGGCGGTTCAGGGATCCATTCCCGAAGGGCTTGTGTGCTGGTCCGCCTACCTGGCCAATCACTGATTGGTGTCTAGGATTGGCAATCAGGGACCTAACACTCCCCTTACACCTGCCTGGCTGAGTCCTGAGTTACTACAGGCTAGCTTGCCACTCTGATTGGGCATCTAGTTTGGACTCTAGGTCTAGTGATCCAGTAGTCAATTTAGTCTAGTCTCATTTTGTGTGCTTGCTTGAATCATCATGTCTACCAGAAATGGAGTGCCATATCAACCTGGTCAAACCCAAACTGATTTAGAGGCCATGATCAGAACTCTTACTGAAAGTATGGCTAAAATGAATCAGGATATGACAAACACTGTGGCCCAGTTTAGCGCACAAATTCATGAGGATCTTACCCAACTTAGGGACCGAGTCCAAGTACTTGAAGAACCTAGACATCGGAATTGGACTCCTGACCCCGATTTTAATGTGCCTCAACCTCACCCACATCAGGAGCCTAGAAGGCCTTTATATAGAGATCCTGAACCTAATCATAGGAGGCCTGACCCAGAGCCTGAAGATAGAGATGATAGGTTCATCAGGAACATCAAATTAGATGCACCCACTTTTGATGGTAGTCTGAACCCTAAGGTGTATTCTGATTGGGAGGGTGAGATGGACCAATACTTTGAGTGGTATGCTATGTCTGAGGAGAGGAAATACAAGTTTGCCAAGATGAAATTAGTGCGTCAAGCTAGGTTATACTGAGGGAACATTGAGCTAACCACTAGGAGACGGAATGTTGAGCCCATAACCACTTGGCAGGGTATGAAAGAAAAACTGAGAGATAAATACCTACCCATTTCATACCAGCAAAACCTGTTAGACCAATGGCAAAACCTGAAACAAGGAAACCGATCTGTCTCAGACTACATAGCTACTTTTGATGAATACCTAATGAGATGTGATGTGAGTGAAGCCCACGAAGTCACTTTGTCTAGATTTAGGGCTGGACTGAGGGAAGATATCAAGAGAGAACTATTTCTGAGAGAGGTTACTGATCTAGACCAAGCCTACCAGATTGCACTGAACACTGAGAAATTTCAGAGAGGACCTATACCTTCTAGGGTTAGTGCCCCAATCCCAAGGAATGGACCTAGCCAAGTTATCCCTAGTAAACCTTTTCAGGGTACTTCTACCCCTAGGCCCATGGACAAAGGTAAGGCACCTGACACCCAGAGAACCCCTAGTTCAAATATCACCTGTTTTAAGTGTTAGAAACCAGGTCACATTTCCAGTCAGTGTACTGCCATAGCCTGTTTCAAGTGTCATAAGGTAGGTCATGTTGCTAGCCAGTGCCCACGTAGATCCCTTTACATAGAAGAGGGAGAGAATGATAATTCCGAGCCCAGTGAGGAATTTGAAGAAGAAGTTTATGAGGCCGGAATGAATTTGGTTGAGGAGTATGAAGGAGAGGAGGAACCCAATGAATCTGACCAATTAGGAGTTGTAAGATGCATCCTATCCCAGAATCTAGTTCAAGAGGATTGGCGTAGGACTAACATCCTACAGACTTTTCTTAAATTAGGGGACAAGGTATGTAAGATCATCATAGATAGTGGGAGCTGTGTAAATGCCATCTCTACTAGCACTGTCAAGATGTTAGGCTTAATCCCAGTTCCCCATCCCAACCCCTATAAGGTTTCTTGGGTAGATTCTACCTCCATACCCATCCAGTCTAGATGTCAAGTCCAAATCCAAATGCAATCTTATCACGAAAAGATTTGGTGCGATGTCTTACCCATGGAGGTGAGCAGTATAATTCTCGGAAGACCTTGGTTGTATGATCATGATGCCACCCTCTTAGGAAAATCCAATACCTGTGTCTTTAGTTTCAATGGGAAGAAGATTACGATCCATTCAGTTCCCCCTAAGGACAAGGTAACTAAAGGAGCCGGTAAGGTTAAGGAGATGAAAACTGGAGTGAACCTAATCAGTGCTAAGGATCTAGAACAAGAAATTCATAGTGGTTCACCCATCTGGATGTTGACTGCTAAGGAACTTAGAACTTTGGAACCCTCAGAGCCTTCTCAAGAAGTTAAACCTGTGTTAAAAGAATTTGAGGATGTTTTTCCCGAGGATTTTCCAGATCACCTTCCACCTCTTAAGGATATCCAGCATGCCATAGATCTAATCCCAGGAGCGACTTTGCCCAACTTGCCCCATTACAGGATGAATCCATCTGAGCATGAAGAACTGCAAAAGCAGGTTGGAGAATTATTGAGGAAGGGTTTATTAGAGAAAGTCTTAGCCCTTGTGCAGTCCTAGCCTTACTGACCCCAAAGAAAGATGGCACGTGGAGGATGTGTGTTGACAGTCGCGCCATCAATAAAATTACAATCAAATATAGGTTTCCCATCCCCAGACTAGATGACATGCTTGATATGATGGCTGGTGCAATGGTTTTTTCTAAGATTGATCTCAAAAGCGGCTATCATCAGGTTAGGATTAGACCGGGGATGAATGGAAAACTGCTTTCAAGACTAAGGATGGTCTTTATAAATGGGTTGTTATGCCTTTTGGGTTGTCCAATGCCCCTAGTACTTTCATGAGAATTATGACCCAGGTACTTAGAGCTTTCATAGGAAAATTTGTGGTGGTCTATTTTGATGACATCCTGATCTATAGTAAGATCCCAGCAGATCACCTAGGCCACCTTAGAGCAGTCTGCCAAGTTTTGAGGAATGATAGACTCTACGGTAATCTTAAGAAGTGTGAATTCATGACTAGTAGAGTTATCTTTCTTGGTTTTGTAGTAACCCCTGACGGCGTGGCGGTCGATCCTGAGAAGATTAGGTCCATAATAGACTGGCCAGAGCCAACCAATGTGCATGAAGTTAGAAGTTTCCACGGCTTGGCTACCTTCTATAGGCGATTCATCAAGGGGTTTAGTACTTTAGCTACTCCTATCACTGATTGTATTAAGAAGGGAGAATTTCATTGGACTAAGTCAGCCCATAAAGCCTTCCTAGATCTTAAGGATAAAATGACCCAGGCACCCATTCTGAGATTACCCGATTTTTCTAAAGTATTTGAGGTTGCCTGTGATGCTTCAGGTATAGGAATAGGTGGAGTCCTAAGCCAAGAGAATCATCCCATAGCATTCTTTAGTGAAAAACTTAATGATGCTAAGCTTAGGTATTCTACCTATGATAAGGAATTTTATGCGGTGGTGCAAGCTTTGCGTTACTGGAGACATTATTTGCTACCGCAGGAATTTGTACTATTTTCGGACCATGAGGCTCTTAGATTTCTGAACTCCCAAAGAAGAAGCTTAACCCTAGGCATGCTAAGTGGGTAGAATATATCCAGTCCTATACTTTTGTCCTGAAACATAAGGCTGGAGTTGAGAATAAGGTAGCTGATGCCCTTAGTCGCCGATCTCTGTTATTAACTTCTGTTAGAACTGAGGTCATAGGGTTTGAGCAAATCAAAGAGGAATATGAGTCTTGTCCGGATTTCACAACTGTGTATCAGGATCTAGTTCAAGGACCATCTAGTAATCACCAGGATTATACCCTTGTAGATGGTTTTTTGTTCTTCAAAAATAGGCTTTGCATCCCTAGAACTTCTCTTAGGGAATTTTTGATTTGGGAAATCCATGCTGGAGGTTTAGCCGGCCATTTTGGAAAAGACAAGACCATTCTAGCTATTGAAGACCACTTTTTCTGGCCTAGCTTGAAAAGGGATGTAGCTAATATTGTAGCTAGATGTCGAACCTGCGCTATTGCCAAACAGCGAAAACAAAACACTGGCCTTTATACCCCACTCCCTGTCCCAGATCGTCCTTGGCAAGATGTGAGTATGGATTTTGTGTTAGGTTTACCTAAGACCCAGAGGAGACATGATTCTATCTGTGTCGTAGTCGACCGATTCTCTAAAATGGCCCACTTCTTGCCTTGTTCCCAAACCTTTGATCCGTCTAAGGTAGCCACACTTTTCTTTAATGAGATAGTTAGACTCCATGGCCTACCTAAGACAATCATTTCAGATAGGGATGTCTGGTTCACCAGTTACTTTTGGAAGACCCTTTGGCATAAGTTAGGGACAAAACTTAAGTTTTCAACTGCCTATCATCCCCAAACTGATGGCCAAACTGAAGTAGTGAACCGTAGCCTAGGAATCTGCTAAGATGTCTGTTGGTTGGTGAAAACACCAGAAATTGGGATTTATACCTACCAAGGACAGAATTTGCGTACAATGACTCGGTCAATAGGTCTACGGGTAAGAGTCCATTTGAAATTGTACATGGGTACAAACCTCACACACCTCTTGACCTAGTCCCTTTACCTGTCCACACTCGAGTCTCCGAGTCTGCTGAGAATTTTGCACAGCATGTAAAAGACTTGCATAAAGAAATTCATGCTAAAATAAATTTAAGTAATGAAACTTATAAGAAGTTGGCTGATACTCAAAGGCGAGTCAAATCTTTTGTTGAGGGAGACTATGTGATGATTAGGTTAAGGCCTGAACGGTTTCCTCCTAGAACCGTTAGAAAGTTACATGCTAGGGGAGTTGGACCATTTAGAGTGATAAAGAGAGTAGGATCCAATGCCTATGTGCTCGAGTTGCCTCCAGAACTAGGCATTAGCTCTACTTGCAACATTACAGACTTAGTAGAGTATAGGGAGCCAGCTGTGATTCCTAGTGAGCCTTTTGAGCCTAACCCTATCATTGAGAGTGATCCCGACCCTGTGTGTCCACCAACAAACTGGCCTGTGAGGAAAGAGCAGATTGAAAAGATCCTGGATGATCAGGTTATCTCTACTCGTAATCGAGGATACCAAAGGTACCTGGTCCGTTGGCAAGGAAGGCCAGATTCTGATGACTCTTGGATCTCCCGAGAAGAATTACAAGAATTGGACCCAGACCTCTTGGAGAGATACCAGAGCCAACTTGAGCCTTACTCGATAGGGTCGAGTTCCTCCCACCCGGGAGAATTGGTGCGGGCACCAGACTCATAAGAAGACTTCAGAGCTCCATTTGGATCTCTGATTGACATTGCCCGAGAAATTAGGATTTGTAATAAAGGTTGACCTGGTCAACCAGTTTATTTATTTTTATTTATTTCTTGAGTCACCATTTAAATTTTGTTGAGTCATGTTGACTCGGTGCAAGTCCCGATATGGTTTCAATTTATCCAAAATGGTGCTGCAATTGTCTTCCAATCAAATCAAGGTCCAAAATGGTGCCACATTTGTCTTCCAATCAAATCAAGGTCCAAGCAAGTGGAGGCCACACTCCAAGCCACACGCCCAGCCACACTCCGAGCACACGCCAAGGTCCTGGAGGCGCCATAGAGGCATCCCAGTGTCATGGTCCCCACATCCAAAGAAGAAAAAAATCAAATTAGAAGCCAATTTAAAGGAGGCGCCCATACCTGCTAATTTTGTCTAAGCAAAGAAGGAAAGGGACTTCTCTTGGAGAAAAAATCAATGAAGAAAAATTATTTTTGCTATTCTCTTGTGTTGAGTAACCTAGGTTTCTCTCTTCCGCACTATTCTAAGTGTTGAGCTCCGTGAGGGGGTAATCCGGGTTCCATTGGAGCCTTGAGGAGGTGAGAGATCTCCATCTTTATCCAAAATCCTAGGTTAGCCACTTAAAAATCCAAAACCCTAGCCGCCCATCATTATTTTCAATCCATCAAACCTAGCTCCTTCCATCTCCCACGGCCTCTCTCTCTACAAGTCCAGGCCGTCCACCTTCATCCAGATCCAGTCCGGCTACTTCAGATCCAGAGCAAGTTCCAAGAAAAATCACATCAGCTTCCAGGAGAATCCAGTTTTCAGCAATTTCAATCTTCAAGTTCATCAACCTGGTAAATTTTTCCCTTGACTCTCTGATTCCATCAATTATTTTCTTCTCTTCCAGATCTTGAGTTCAGGAGAAGCCAACCCGCCAAAGGACCAGTATTGGAGGATCCATGCGAAGATATCTGAATCCGAGGATCCAACAATCTGCTCCGGAGAGTTCTTCCACCAAAATCTGTGAAGATCATTGTCTGGTTAGGTAAACCATCTCTTCTCTTTATTCTGTTCTGTTGAAAGTTCGGAGCGAAACCCTAGGGCTGGGAGTTTCTCAACCCCAGCGATCCGTTGCTTCTGAACTACTCTGATAATTTAGTTTCCTTAAAATTGTGCTTTCAATTATCATATTAGTATCTTTCAATGTTAGGTTAACTTTTCTTTGATTTGAAGCCAACTTCTACAAAATATAAAAACAACAAAAAAATTAGTTAATCTTAATTTACTTCCGCATCGCATCCCTTTATTTGTTCTGCATCACATTGATCTCGATGAGAACAATAAGGATCCAATCACCTATATGGATGTGATGTAGAGGTCCGACTCTGAAAAATAGCTTGGAGCCATGCAATCCGAAATGGAATCCATAGAAATCAATAATGTATGGACATTGGTTGATCTGCTTGAAGGGATAAAACCCATTAGGTGTAAATGGATTTTCAAGAGAAAAAGGGACACAGACGGGCAGGTGGAGACCTATAAAACCCATCTGGTTGCCAAAGGATATCGTCAATATTATGGTATTGACTATGACGAGACGTTCTCTTCTGTGGCAATGCTCAAGTCCATTCGAATCATGCTTGCTTTAGCAGCACACTTTGACTATGAAATCTGGCAAATTGATGTCCGAACAGCTTTCCTGAATGGTAAGCTGGAAGAAGTGTATATGATACAACCTGAAGGGTTCATATCCATAGACGAATCAAAGGTGTGCAAGCTTCAAAAGTCCATCTATAAACTGAAGCAAGCATCAAGGAGTTGGAACATGCGATTTGATAAGTGTATCAAGTCGTATGGTTCACTAGGAACGGAGAAGAACCTTGCATTTACAAATGGATTAATGGTTCTGTGATTGATTCCTTGTGTTGTATGTGGACGACATTCTCTTAATCAGGATTGACATCCCAGCACTACAAGGAATAAAGGTCTTGTTGTCATCTCTGCTCTCTATGAAGGACTTGGGTGAAGCTTCTTACATACTAGGTATGAAGATCTATAGAGATAGATCTAAGAGGCTTCTGGGACTGTCCCAATCTACGTACATCGATACTATGGTGAAGCGGTTCAGCATGGAAAATTCCAAGAAAGGGTATCTCCTGATAGGTACTGAAATTGCTCTCTCCAAGAAAAATTGTGCAACAACTCGGGAGGAGAGAGAGCATATGAGTAGAATCCCAATGCTTCGATAATGGATTCTATCATGTACGCTATGACATGTACTAGACTAGATATGGCAACTCACTAGGCATAGTGAGCAGATACCAGTCTGACCTAGGTGAAGTTCATTAGAAGGTGGTAAAAACCATCCTTTAGTATTTGTGAAGTACTAAGGATCAATGGCTGATTTATGGAGAACTTGACTTGAAACTAGTAGGATATACCGATTCCAGTTTCCAGTCAGATAAGGATGACATCAAGAGTGTGTCAGGATTTATCTTTACTCTAAATGGAGGTGCGATATGTTGGAAAAGTTCCAAGCAACCTACTATGATGGACTCGGTATGCGAAGCAGAATACATTGCAGCATCAGATGCAACGAAGGAGGCTGTGTGGTTACGGAAGTTTCTTGGCGAGCTGGGAGTGGCACCTTCACTGGATGGTCTTGTTTTGGTGTATTATGACAGCACTGAATCCATTGCTCAAGCCAAAGAGCCGAAGCCTCATCACCACACAAAGCATATTCTGCGATGCTATCACCTTGTACAAGAGATCATGGAACGAGGTGACATTGACCTTCAGAAGATTGATGAAAAGGAAAACCTGGCTAACCCTTTCACTAAAGCCGTCGGAGTTTAAGAGTTCAATACTTGTAAATGAAAAATGGGAATAAGATTCTGTATTGATTGGCTTTAGTCCAAGTGGGAGTTGTTGGGAATTGTGTCCCAAAATCAATCGTCTAGGCCATAGATGGTTGTGCTAATTTTATAATTGTATATAAATTTTCAATGAATAAAAGTTATTCTTTTGGTTGTTCATCATATTTACATTTTCCTGAAATGAACTCTTGTATGATGGAGTCCTTAGAACTATATATTTGATATAGAGATGATATATCAAGTAGTTCTTAAATTGGTTCACAACCAAAAGATACATTATTATAGGACGATGATGTATCGAGTATAGGTTGTTGTATGTCACATTTGTTGGTTATCCTCTTAACCAAGGAGTGTGGAGACACTGTTGTGACATGCAAGTGAAATGTATGATATCTCACTGAACGTGACCATCTACGGAGCTCCCTTCTACCAAAAGGTTGCTCATGAAGGGATATGGGTATATGTGTCCCTCAAACCTGAGGTCACCATGGTAGCTTGCAAGCAACTCACTATACTTTGGTGCCGGACATCTGGATTTTTAATCCAGTGATGAAAGGTTTTTGGGTGCAGTTAAGTACTTGTAGAGTGGTGGTGGATCAAGATAGAATTGACCCCTCCAATAGTTTGGAGTGAATGACTCGCTGTATCTCAATTTAGCAAAACCTTGGCTAGGGTAGTTCTTGTGAGGAGTCACAAAACTTATAAAGTTAAGACATGATCTAGATGGACCGAATTAGGATTGGCAGTCAAATCCTAGGTCATCCTGAGCATTATGAGATCAAAGGGATAAATTCTGCGATAACCATATATTGCTAGAGGCTGATCGATGATTAAGAATCATTTGCTATTATTGGTAGTCAATATGATTGACCATGTATCGACACTTGAGGGGTCGACACTAGGCTGTGACAAGAAGCATTTTCTGAAGTCATTTCTGGATGAGCCGACTCGACCCCTACTCAAGCTAACTCATTCTATGTTTTGGACGAGCCAACTCGACTTTCGCTCGAGCCAACTCATTCTATTTTTGGACGAGTTGACTCAACCCCTACTCGAGCCGACTCATTCCTACTAAAAGAATAGTCTGACTATTTGTGTTCTGGATGAGCCGACTCGACCCTTGCTCGAGTTGACTCATTTCTGCTCGACTAGAAAAACCTGAACGAGATTTTCTGGAAAGTTTTTAAGGAAGGTTTTGACCTAGTTTGAATTTTGAATTCAAGCTATTTTGGCTCAAAACTTTCATGGAATGATTGTCATTCCTTCTTTATGTGGTTAGAGCCAAATTGGTATGCCCTTGACCTTCTCCCCCAATCACTCCTCCTTCCTCTCATGTCTGCCTCTATAAATAAAGGTTGTTTTAGGGGCTGCTAGTTGGCTGAGAGAAAAATGTTGAAGAACTAAAAGGAAAAGGGGTTTTGTGAGGACTTGAGATTGGGTGTGAGAATACCTAGCATTCAAGCTAGGTCTTAGAAAAAGAGATAGTTAAGAAGGGTTCCACCTCTTCTCCTTGTCTTCCGAAAAGAAGAAGATCAGCTCGAAGGATCCTAAAAAGCTAGCACTTCGAGGGAGTTGATCAGAGTCGAGCCTTGGTGTGGATTACCTATAGAGGCTAGACACGTGCGTGGCTCGAGCACTTTACCCTTCTCCACAGCATTTCAAAGGTATAACGGTAAGGTACTTTTATATCTTTGATTATTTTTCTTGCTCTTGATATATATTGCATGCTACATTATTTTACTAGATATTATTGCTAGCAGATTGGTAGATCATTTTGATCGATCTACTAAGCCTTCCGCTGTTTATTTTAAAATTATTTTAAAGTACTTTCTTTCTGCCTAACATGTTTTCCCTACACGGACGTCTACGATGAGAGATCCTCCACAGGATGGGTTTTCATCTGGTCAGAGATCAGTGGAGACAACGAGAATCAGGACAAACCACTGATGTAGATGAGGAGGCAGCAGAGGAGTATATTTTCAGTGGTGAGGTTGGGCCATCTGAGCCACAGGGAGATATTATGGAGACACAGCCCGAGCCTGCAACTCAGCCTGAGCTAGCCGCTCATGCACAAACTGACTTGCCTGATACTGGAGATAGCATGGACGAGAGGGTCACTCACATAGAGATAGAGATTGTGATTATTCGACAGTGAGTTGACCAGATCCATATGGAGATGAGGGTAGACCACCGGTTTTAGACAGAGTGTTACTGCTATTTTGGCTGCTTTGGAGAGGTTGAGTTCTGTAAGAGCTCCAGCACCTTCATCTCCTTCATCACCAGATTAGCCTCCAGCACCTCTAGCACCTTTAGCCCTAGGACCAGACTCAGGAGATGGTCAGGCCTACTCTTCCACCGAGTTTGATGTCAAAGATTTTATGGCGAAGTCCGAGCCAGAGGTTGCAACAGAGG
This sequence comes from Areca catechu, assembly GCA_021397845.1. Lineage (NCBI taxonomy): Eukaryota > Viridiplantae > Streptophyta > Magnoliopsida > Arecales > Arecaceae > Areca > Areca catechu. The sequence continues at coordinate 125,966,561 of CM038052.1, read as the reverse complement.
ATGTTTCGAGGACACCAGTTTCGAATCCTTCCAGTCCATCATTCCAGACACCAGTCCTCTCTAGTTCCATGCCTACCATTCCTAACCCATCTATTACTCTTGCTCTTGCACCTGTCCTTGATACAGACCTTCCTACTATGATTCTTAGCTTTCCCAGTAGGTCTCCACCTGCTTCTTCGACATCTACCTTGATCCGAGAGCTAGGTCTTTTTGTACCTGGTTTCCATGCTCTTTGTTTAGGTCCTATCTTTGATTACACTCCTCGATCCCTATCACAGCTGTTGTTCCTACCACTGCTGCTCCTGCTTCTGATATTTTCTCTCCTCTTCAGCACCAGCTAGAGGAAGGACGTATACCAGATGTAGAGGCTGAGACCGTGGCACTGCACCGAGACCTACCCGGACCAGACTATCTGATCTTCAGCCGATATGGCCACACCCAACCTTCTAGGGTTATAGGTCCCATCATTCTTGAGATCCGGTCCTCCTCTGACGAGAAGAGTACTCATTCGGATTGATCTATACCTCAACTAGTCTGTATCTCAGTGCTTATTATGTTATTATGTTTTTATGTATGTCTGTATTTTAGTTTATTTACTTTTATGTATCAGTATCTTATGTATCAAATTTAGTTGTTGTATCAAATTTTGTCAAATGTATCAAATGTTTGAATCTAATGGATCAAATTTATATATTGACTTCTTGACTTCTATGAATGCACTCTTACTGCAATGTAATGGCTCTAACTGAAATGTGCTCTTTTCCTTACCTTTTTAATGATGATAAAAAGGGGGATAATAATCGAAAGATTTAATAAAAAGTGCAAAATTGATAATATTGTGGAGTATCAATGAGAATTAATAAAATTTTTGTCAATTTGATTGAAGCAATGAGACAGGGAAAGCGAGAAAGACATTTACTAAAGCTGTAACTTTTTGGAAATGTTCTTAAAACTCTTTTTGAAAATCAGTTTTTTGGATCATATATTGAGGGAGAGCTTTTGAGTTTTGATTCTATTATCCTTGATCTATACTTCCATTTCCTTGCTCTGATACTTATGTTTCTATGCTCTGATACTTTTTAATTTCATACCTTGATACTCTTTATAATATATTAGTTTTACTCTGATACTATCTACTCTTCTGGCACATGTTTAATGCCTTGATACTTTGAAAGCTGAAATGCTTATCTTCTGGAGATGTTTTTTATACAATTTTGAGCATTATATATATATATATATATATATATATATATCTTAGCTCTGATATCTTGTAATCATAACTCTAATATTTCATAATCTATAGCTCTTATGCATTATAATCACTGCTCTGATATTGTTAATTTATATAAATTTAATTTTATTATATATATATATATAGCTTTGATACATTATCGATAAATCTCAATTCTTGATAATCAATATATTTTAGACTCTGATACTTATCATGCTTAGCTTTGATACTTATTGCCAAAAGCTCTATTCTTATTGAAAATCTTTTTAGATTTCCATTTGTATATACTTAAAGATTTTGCCATCATAAAAAAGGGAGAGATTGTTGATTACTGTATTGATTTTGATGATTGATAAAATACTTAAGTATATTTGAGTACTAACTATTTGTTAAAGTATATTTTATCAAAAAAAGGTACTCACCATGTTAGTTGTTTGATTGCTTGTCAAAATAGCTGAAGAAGTCTCCTTAGAGATGAAATTGTAAAGTTAAATGGACTTGAGTACATAAGAATGACTTGGAAGGACTCAAGTTTGAAGGTTGAAGAAGATTCAGTAGAGTTTCAATTGAGTTTTAGAAAGTTTCAACCAAGTGTCGACTCATAGATGTGAAGTGTCGACTCATAGTATCGACTTACAGAAGCTTAAGCTAATATGCAGAAGATGTTTAGATGGCACGCTCCAAGTATCAACTCATGGAGCTCAAGTGTTGACTCAAGGATCGACTAAAGGCTCGAGACAAAAATTATACAGAATATGCTAAATTTCAGACTTCCTTCAAGTGTCGACTCATGGAAGCCAAATGTCGACTCACCAGATGAAGTGTTGACTCCCAGAGATTTTCACTCACCTGAGATTTCTAGAGAGCTTCAAGAAATATTTTTGAACTAAGTGTCGACTCATGACTTGAAGTACAATACTTGAAGTTCTATTGAACAGTAATAGCTAATTTTTTTCGAATACAGAACTTGTCCTTTTCACCCCAATGGATAGTTCCACCTCTCTAATAGTCATAAACTGTCATTTGAAGCTTGGAAGGGTATTTAAAGTGGATTAAACTCAAGAGGGAAGCAACAAATGAGTAGTTAGTGCCTTCACTCCAATATTCATTGAGAGCAACTACCTTCAAGTGAAGTGAAGCTTTCAAGCACTCAAAACATTCAAGAGCAATCAAGTCCAACCACTCAAGTATCATTTAAGACTTCAACAACATGAAGATAAGCATCTTCAAAAAGCTTCAAAGAGATATTGCTTTTATTTGAAAGCTTTCTTGTATTTCATACTTTCTACTTAAATTCTTTGTTGAGATTTGTTGGTGAGCCTTTGTATTAAAACTAATAAAGATTTTTGGTGAGTCTTGTGAAAACCAAAGAGGTTTTTGGTTAACTTTGTAAAAACCAAGGAGGTTGTTGGTGAGCCTAAGTTACAAAACCACTAGATTTTGGTTAGCCTGTAAAATCACAGGGGTTTTGACTTATATTCCTGGTAAAAACAAGTTGGGTTTGATTAGTGAGCCTAGAAAACTGAAAGAGATATGCCCTACAAGCCAATCTATGTTGTATCTCCCAAACCATTGTAATTGACAATATTCTAATAAAGACATAATTTTTCATCATACGCTGTGTTTATATTATATGATGAATCCCAAAGATTAGGGCTATGATTTTAGGGTTATGATGAGATCATACCAGTGAGACCTAAAGTCTTAAAACCTTAATCTAAAGTATTCCTAGTCAAAGGAACCCTGAGTAGGGGATCAGGATTTTTCCGGTAAGACTAGCACATCCTATGTATATTGGAGAGGGTGACTGTTCTTACAGTCACTTGTGTATGACACTAATACTAGGATGTGGGTGTTCATTAGAGAATGAGTTCACTGATGTGATCCAACTAGAGAACATCTAATGGAGTCTTAGCTACATGTCAATAGAAGGTTCTCATAGTGGGAGTGGTACAAGTAATCCTTTGACCTGAGACTGCCATAAGTACCTTATATACATGAACCCATGCTTTGGTTCAATTCTAATCATGACACTGAGTCATGAACAGGATTGATGCTGGGAATGGTGAATTGGATATGAAGGTAATGAGTAGGTCAACAAGGAATTGATCACTCTTAGTAAGAGGAGAATGCATCCAGCTAGTTATCAATCGGATGATGATTCAGGGAATCTTTGATCAAAGTAAAGATATTAGATGATTTCTAATATCAAGATAATTGAGTCATCAATATAAGATTGAGCTAGAAACGAATGTAATATTGGAATTGACATATATCCATATCCATAATTATATTCTGGGTGCAGGCCGATCGAAGGATTTAATTATACGGTAACTTTTCACTGAAGGATAGTTTTGGTATTTCGCCAGAATTTCCATATCTTCCAGGTAGACATGACACGTTGCTAGACGTCAATCTTGTCTTGTGGATTGATTAAATTGAATGATCACTTATTAGGAAGAGTCCTAATTGATCATAATCAGGTAAGCCTGATTTGACCTAAATCGATTAGAAAGAGCTCTAATCAAATTAGGTCAACTTGTGTTCGAACCCACTGCTGGCTAGATGTGGAACCCAATGGGTCACACACTTAAGAGAATTGATCAAGGGTTTAATTTTGTAATTAAATCATTTTGCATGATGACACTCTAGCAGGTGTTGCAAAACCTAGCTTTTATTCGAATTAGATTCGAATTAGGATTCCGGATTGATTCAATTTGGGTTCTAATTAGATCTAATTAGACCCTAATTGAGGTTATAGGGATTATGGCTAACCCTATTGGCTAACCATACACCTAGGCTGGCCCCCCACCCGCCCCTTAGCATTTTCACGCCAAAATGCCAAGAGTCCATGCGCTAATGGACTCTTAGCGCACCATTTGGAAGAGTCCATGGCGCATGGACTCTTGGCGCGCCCCACTTAAATCTCCGATGAATTAAGATGGGGCGGCCTCATTTCTTAGAATTAGCACCTCAAATATGCCCCCTAGGATGGGAATCCAACGGTTGATGGGTTTTAAGAAAGGAAGAAAGCGCCTGTTGCTTCCCGGTTGCGCGAAATAACATCTCTTTGGAGATTTAAATTCATAACTCATTTCTTTTAAAAACATCGCGACTTTTCCTTTAAGAAAGGCCGTGGGATTTATCCGGAAGGCCATGAGAAGGAAGGATGGGGCGTGAGAAAATAGGGAAGGGGCGTGAGAAAAAAGGGAATGGTGTTTACGGAGAGTTATGTTCTTTTGAGAAGACATCTTTTGTAGTCTATTTAAGGAACAGAGGCCTCGGGTGTTTTGGCTAATGTACAACAGAGTTTTTTTATTTGTCTTTCCTTTTCAGGAGATTGATTCCTCCTTAGCTTGTTTAGGACACAAGAGTTTCCCTTTTACAGAGTTCTCTTCTCTGTTGAAACTCAAGTCTAAAACAAGAGATATGAAGAATCTCTCGAACGGTAAAAGAAAAGAAGATATACTCTGTTTCCTATTTCCTTTACATTAAGACATTAGTGTCTTAAATCCTCCTCCTCCTTCAAGACAAGAGTGGATTCTTAGGACAAGGTCTTAAGAAAGGGAGAGGAAGAAGAAAGAAAGGAAGTAAGAAGTTCCTGCCATGGAGTTTTTTCAGCCATAGTCATCTTGAGTTCTGGGAGAAGAATTCAAGTGAAGGAACCTTTTGAAGATGCGAGCATCTTGATCAATTTTCTTGTGGATCACCATTAGAGGGTGGACATTTGGACGCCTGGTGAGTTCAAAAGGGTCATTCAACATCAAGTTTTGATCCTACATCAAAGTTGGAATAAGCGATTACAGGTTGGTACCCCAATCCTAATTTGCATAGATATGCTTGTCATATGTTCTAGTCTTATTTAAGGAGTTCATGGTTTAGGGTTTTTGGTGTGAATTAATTTCAATTTTGAAATTACCCTTCCGCTGCGTTGCACCGGAACCCAACAAAAACTAACGGCTGTAATCAAAAGTGACTATAGTGAATTTCCAAGTAGACCTTGGAAAGTGGATGTAGGTGCTTTGGAGTACACCGAACCACTATATATTGTTGTGTTTGTATTGCTTGCTCTCTCTTTATTTACTCTTGTTTACTTTGCATTTGCTTATCTTCTTCCGCTGCATACTTTAGAATAACTCATAAGTATTTGCAATTCACTAGCACCTTAATTGTTTTGAATTGGCATATATTTGTAAAAGTTTTTGAAATCCAATTTACCCCCCCTCTTAGATTGCATACTGGGCAACAATGTTGTCAGGCCTGCAAGTATCAACATTTCAGACCATGAGTCGACATATGAGTCAATACTTAAGTTGGCACTATGTCAAGTATGTCTTCTGAAGCTCTCTGGAATATACTGGTGCATTGACACTTTTTCTGATAAGTCGACACTTAAGTCGATACTTCATCACCATGAGTCGACACTTGATCAAACTCTTGAAATCAGCATGTTTTGTATCCTATTTGATCTCAGGCCTTAAGTCGACACATGAGTCGACACTTGGCTGTTCATGAGTCGACACTTCTACGTGCCAGCTGAAATTTTTTCTTCATATCAACTCAAGCCTCTATGAGTCGACACTTGATTGACACAGTACTGAAACTTATCCAAACTGAAATTTTGAGCTCTTCAAAGTCTTTATTATATTTTAAAGTCCATGTAGCTTGAAAATTTATGATCTTAAGTGACTTCTTCAACTGAATGACAAGCATTTCGATCTTACAATACAAACTAACCATGATGAGTATCTAAATATGATAAACATACCTTTAACATATCATTAGTACTTATATATACTTAAGTATTTTATTATTCATCAAAATCAAGACGGGAGTCAACATAAATGTTATGTTTGATTTAGCATGATAGAAAGTTCCTTAAGAGATGTTTTGATTAGATCAGCATGCTTTATATGAAAATTATTTTCATATATGCTTTCGCTTAAGTTAAAGTAACCTAAAAAAAATCTACATGCCTAGTCACCTAGAAATCTAACATTTCATTAGGTTTTCATCGATTGGGAAGGTCCCTAAGAGGCTCCTACGTGGATCATTGTTGGAGAGCTCATGCTTGAGGGCTTGATGGATCACAAACTAGCATTGAATAACATGTCAAGTATGTATTTATTTTTATTTACTATTGTTATTTCATTATATCATGCAAGTAGATCCTGTAGTTAGAGTTTTGGATGCTGGTTCTGATTTAATTGTTACATCAGATGTCATAAAAAAAATTTAAAATATGCTTTTGCTACACATCCATTTCTCATCAAATTGGCCAGATGATGGCCCAGCTAAGAACTTACAAAACTAAGATTAATCCAATGAAGAGTAGCAATAAAGGTAAAAGGTAGGGAAAGTAGACTTGCCCAAATGTATGAGATCAATGCATCTACCTTCAAAGTATTAGGTGCTTATATTTTGGTAACCAGAAGAAGGAATCAGTGGAGATCTTGTGTGGCCTTCGAATCTTCAAGTGCAGAATTGGTGAGGTGAATAGAAGGGATGTCCACTTGCAATGGAAGAGTTTACTCTGAGTCAACCGTGCTTATGCAAAGGGACAACCTAGAAGGCTATTCTTCTATAAGGGCAAGCATCAACATGCAATCCTTTGGAATTTGGATGCAAGGGCATTTTGGCTAGGTTGGGCTATTGCCGAGCATCCTTCTCTTTTGTTTCGTGGCCTTCTTTAGCTTTGTGACATCCTTTTGTTTCATCCTCTCTCTCTTTAAAAGCATATTTAGGATTCTTAAGAAACTGCCAGTAATCATCTCTCAGCTAGAGGAAGCTACTAGAAATTGCCTTTTGGCTAGAGAATACTTTATGAAGTAGAATGGAAAGAGACAATAAGAGAGGAGTGCTAAAAAAGCTAAAATGTTATTATTTATAGAGGTTGCGGACATTGGAAAAAAAGTGATGCATTAATCAACCCAGTCGATTGCTTGGCTTGTGGCATTATTCACCATTCCATCACAGCTTACAGGTGAGATATGATGTTTTGCCTTGATTGGTTATGTTAACATGATTTTTGATGAGTCTAGAAAACTTCTTTACTTTCTTCATCCACTACAATGCTAAATCGGACTTGAAAGTGAGGGGGTAACTGATACAAAGATAAACTTTATATTAGATTTTTTGATGTGATAGGTATGCCTTGGTTATTTGACCTTGTTCACTTGCTAACCCAAAATATTTTTGCCACTGATCTTAGTAAATATTCTAGACAATTTTGGCATTGGTTTATATGCAGGATAGAGATCTCATGATTCTCAAAAACATTGTGTTGAGAGTATATGTGACAAGTGGTGAGTGCCATATCCCATTAAAATAGAAAATCAATAATTAACATTTATAAATAGGACAAGCTACTCTTATCCAATTACCCTTATCAAATCATTCTTATCATATCACCTTATTAAGTCACTCTTATCATATTACCCTTATCAAGCCACTCTTATCGTATTACCCTTATCGGATCATGCAAAAATAGAAGGGAATGTTGAGCATGGAACTTTCGATAAAGCCGAGGTAATAGTCTTACTCTGCATGGCATCTCTGCCTCTACTTATATATAGATATTCATTGGGAATCCTAGTAATAATCTTTTTCACATACTCATTCCTTATTATTTCAGAATTCTAACTTAAATATCGAAGGGTCTCCATTAAAGTCAACTCCGATCAGAAATTTCTTTTACAGATTCAGCCACTACTATGCAGAATTTGCAATAACAAGTATGGTTGTGAAAAATCTGATTATCTATCTATCATGACTATAACAACTTTTCTATATTATCATTATATGATTTTATATTTGCATGATTTATCATAGTTATTGTAATTTTTTAGTCTTTGAGATTTGAGTTTTGACAATTTATATGTAAACAAACTATTTTGATAAAAAAAAGGTGAGGGATTACAGCTGAAATAATTCTTCTCAGTAATAACCTATCTTGAGTCGGGACCTTCGGCCACCATTAAATTTTATAGTGAGGTTAACAAATTGACCCAGGGATCCCCATCAAATCGGGCTGTCGGTCACCATTATTCTTTGATGTTGGATTAAAGGCGCGTTGCACGAGTTTCAACAAAAGCATAGATTTTAGCCAAAAAAAAAAAAAAAAAGAGTAGCATGGATTGGAAGTCAATTTACGCAACAATGTTCAATAAAAGACTGAAGACTCGCGTTATCCTGCGCAGACATTAGACGGCATTGACGAAACCATAAACTTCCTCGTGCGCCGGGTGTGTTCCAGCAAAGATTTAGCTAGCCGAAACCACAATTTCCAAACTCGTGATTTGTGTGGACGCAAACTGGATGGGTCCCACGGTCTCGACGGGATCGGACGGGTACCATCCAATCAAGCTCAGAGTTCCTGTGGCTCCAGTCTCTCGGAGGCATGACACGTGCTTCGCGACATTTTGTCTCTCTTGCGGCCCTATGCTCGCTTCGGTTAAGTGTCCGCTGGTTCACGCCGGTGGAGATACCGCAAACTCACTAATCCCTCTTTCCCCAACCATCGCTGTCACCTGCTTTTCTAGATTCATCATTGCCGTTAGATCCTATCGACACCCCACGAGAAATACTTATGCTTACCTGCTAACGCCGCCGCCGGGAAGTGGAAGCGCTCCACGTTGCACGCGGTTACCATAAAGCTAAAGCTTCTGCCCGTCAAGTTATAGACGAATAAAAGTTATAATCGAAAACTAATTAAAAAATTTGAAGGACGAAACTGATCCGATAAGTGGAGCGCTACTACCCTCGCATTCGTTCTCTCTGGACACCGCCTGGTTCTTTTCTATTCCTGTCTTTCTCCTACGATGGCGATCTCCACGCAACTGGGTCGCTTCGCCTCCAGTCTCTTCATCCCAGGGAGCAATCCCGCCGGAATCCGGGCTAGATCCAGCGGATGGGTTCCGGTCTCTGTCCGCTGCGGCGGACGCGGCGAGGAGAACACCGCCGCCTTGGAGCCGGGTTTCGACAAGAAGGCCTTCCGCCACAACCTCACCCGCAGTGAGAATTATAACCGCCGGGGCTTCGGCCACAAGAAGGAGACCATCGAGCTCATGAACCGCGACTACACCAGTATTTCCCCCTCTCCCTCTCTTAATCGCCTTCACTTCTTTCCGAATTCGCGGTTTAATTACCTAGGTTTTGTTAAAATCGGGGAATTGAAAATCTTGGATCGCTGATCAGTGTTGGAGTTTGGGGAATTGCAGGCGATATCATCAAGACGCTCAAGGAGAACAACAACAAGTACACGTGGGGCGAGGTGACGGTGACACTGGCAGAGGCCTACGGCTTCTGCTGGGGAGTGGAACGGGCGGTGCAGATCGCGTATGAGGCCAGGAAGCAGTTCCCGGAAGAGAAGATCTGGGTTACTAACGAGATCATCCACAATCCGACAGTCAATAAGGTTCGGTATCGCCGGTTGCTAGTTATTCTTTTTATCTTCTTCTTCTTCATATTTTTTTCGTCCCCATGATATGAACTTGGCTGTTCGGAATTTTCCCCTTTCTGTGGTTAGTTGATGTTCGGGAGGTGATGGCCAAATTCTACCACGCAGCTTAATTAGTGATCGAAGTCGATAGGTTTTAATTTTGAGGGAAATTTACTTTTCAGGAATATGTACTGAAATTAAATGGTAAAGGATATTTATTTTTGGGTTACTTTGTTTGTGTTGTAGAGATTGATTAGAAAGATGAGGGACAACATGAATTCTATACTGAGTTTCAATCATTGGCGGAACTTGATTTTGTAATTTTTGTCCTTTATTAATCAAAAGACTTGCTAATTCAGTTCTAGAATTGCTTTGATGTTATTATGTTATTTCCTCAAAAAATAATATCATAGAAGTATACCATTTTTGTTGCTTAGTCAGCTTTGTTGATACTGCTTCTTGCTTGGACACTGGAAGATGCTATAGGAGAGATGCTCGTGGGCTATATTTATAAAAAAAGTTTCTATCGGAGGTTGCTCCGGCGAAGGTCCTCCGGCGATCAAGTAAAATGATAGGTAACAAAAAGAAGAAACTAGAGTGGAGAGGAGAGGAGAGAGTGTATTGCACATATGTTGCATACCTGAAAAGCTCCTAGGAAACCTCTTTTATAAATGAGTGGTGGGGGCATTTTTGGAATGCAAAATGTCTCAATAGATTTGCTAAGAAGTGATAAGGCATCATATCCTATTAAAAAATCTTGGCAGAAAATTATTTCGTTTGCCCAATATATCCGCATCTCATTAATTAAAACCTTATCTCTTTTGTGTTACCAGTTGCATTCTTTAATGATAATAGGGACTATGGCTTGGAATAGGTCACGCTCCCCTTAATTGAAAGAATTTGTCGGGGATTATGGGATATAACCTCCTGATCATGCTATTAAGTACGTAAAAATGAGCATCATATGATTTCTTCTTAGATTGTCCGGAAATATGCTGTCATGGAATTTTAATTTTTTCTGGGCATAAGGTTCCTGGGTTGGACTTGGATTGAAGGTCGAGTAGGATTGAGGGTCTCGGGATACTATACTGGTGCATCTAAGGATTGCCAGAGCTTAATTATTAAGGACGAGGCAAATCTTTGTCGAGGTTGAAGGTCAACTAAGCTGAGGGTTTCAAGGTACTATCTCAACTCATTTGAAAGGGGCCGAACCTTGGATGCCGGAGGAAGAGTGGTCCTTTGTCAGGACCGAGGGTTAATTAGATTGAAGGGGCTTGTTGGCATAGATCCATCTTGCTTGAGGGATAGTCTGCCTCGGATGCTAGAGATGAACTTTGGATGTTAGACCTTCGGCATGCACCTCTTCTATATAAAGACTGTCAGTAGGTAATATGGGAGCTGAAGATTTATTCATTAAAGATCCCATGACTATCTTATTGTTCGAAGAATTATCATATAAAGAGACATTGCATATAACTGGTGTTGGGATAAACCGGCTTAGTAAAGGCTAATTGTTGGTTCAAGGGTCCAATTGAATTTCTTTTGAACTGATCGCCCATACCAGAAGGCTCGAAGGTGGCTCCATAGGCTGATAAAGCGACGACTTGACATCACCGTTCCGGTCACATCGCAGGATCAGTCTTTGGCCTGCACCGAAGAGGTCGGTCCCGAAGCATATCCCTGATCCATGCTGTGCTAGGTGCCAAGGTGACGGGCTAGTCTTCTTCAGATTAGTTCGAAGAAGACTGGTTTGAAGAAGACAGCCGCTTCCTTCGAAAATGATGAATACGAAGTAAATATTCCAGCCCACTCTGAAGAAGGCAATACTGATGCAAACGGCCAAGGCATTTTCAGCCTACTTCGAAGAGGATAGACACGAGGCGATCAGCCAATTCGGATTCGGTCCCTTCCGAAGGAGTGGCCCTGAAGCAAATCTCCAATTGATTTCAAATCTCCAGACATGGATATGGTTGTTGTAACCAACCACGCAGCCACTAACTCCAACGATATCAAAGTGACCAGAATCAGCCACGTGGCCACTAACTCCAACACCAATAATATCGAGGTTGCCAGAATCAGGTAGCAACCACTTATGGTTCTGAGGGGTTAAACTAACCGATCCCATTTAACCAGAGGCAAGTGGGCTTAACTGCATTTTGGCACATCTACTGTTATAAATACCGGTAAAAGGGGACTGTCACGGGAAGCAAAGCAAGTAAGCCAGGCAAAAGTAAACTTTCTTGAGTCTTTTTCACTATCTGAGAATTCTTTATTCTGTTGCTCGAACCTTTACTGACTTAGGCATCGAAGTGTCCCCTATCGGAGAAAATCTGGTCAGGAGACCTGTTTTGTAGGGACCTCGGGAGGCAAGCCAGCAATCCAGCCGCTCCGTTCGGTCCTTCGACGTCAACAGATTGGCGCGCCAAGTAGGGGAAGCGCATGCCTAAGAGCGAGCAAAGCACCATCTCCTTTTGGAAAGGAGAGTTTGAAGAAGCTGTAATGGTGAAAGGTAGGATTCAAAATGCTTCGACAAGTAGGAGACGTCTTCCCTTTCAGAGGAACAATCCCCCGGTGGAGAATAATGTCCCATCTCCTATACTGATCATGGGACAGCACCAGTTCGAAGCCCTCTTGAACCGGGTAGATGCTCTCACAACCATGGTTCAGAACTTTCAGGAGGCTGCCCTTCAAGTGGGGCATCCGCCGGCCGCCTTTAGGCACAGTCATCGGTCTAGAGAGAGAAGAGATCACCACCATGAGTCTACCCGGCGCTTCCCTTGGAATCGGCCCTCTCATGAGGGCCGAAGCTCTCGACATTCGAAGCAAACTGACGATCGGTATTTGAGGAAGAGATCCAAGCGATCTCCCTCTATCTCTTCCGAAGATTCTACTTCCGAAAGTGCTGGGCAAAAATCAGTCCACTACAATTATGAAGAAAAGTTTAAGATGCTTGAAGCACAGATCGCGAGGCTCCGCGATCAGAAAAGAGATGGTAAGTTCACGGTCTACGACTCGCGGCCTCTATTCACCTCCAGAATAATGGAGGAAATCATCCCTCAGCATTTTAAAGTCCCTTAGATAGAATCCTACGATGGGACTACTGACCCTTTTAATTATCTGGATAGCTTCAAGACCCGCATGATGATCCAAGGAGCCTTCGATGTGTTGTACTACTTAGCCTTTCCTGTTACCCTAAAGAAGGTGGCTCGAATATGGTATTCGAGCATACGTCCAGGTATTATCGACTTCTCTGAATTAAAAAAATTATTTGTCTCACATTTCAGGACTTGCCGAAAGACGTTTCGAAATATGGACAACTTGCTTCTCTTTCATCAAAATGAAGGAGAGAGTCTTAAGGACTACATTGCGAGATTCAATTCGGCCACTCTTGAGATCCCTGATCTTAATGAGTATGTGGCCATGTCCGCTTTGAAGAAGGGGCTTCGGTAATCCAGGCTCACATTTTCTTTGGACAAAAGGTTTCCGACGAGCTACGCTGAGCTCCTGGCGAGGGCTCAGAAGTATGCGGATGCCGAAGAGCAAGCGGCAAATTGGTGCCTAATCGAAGGAAAATCTGTTTCCAAGAAAAAGAGCAACAGGGGGCCGAATCCCCCTGCACCCTCCAATACCGATGACTCCACTCGACGACGTAGTCCCAAGGCCAAAGCATTGGATGAAAAATTTGATTCTTATACTCCCCTCAATCTCCCATAGAGGATCTTGATGGAGATAGAAAAAGAGAGCTACCTCCAACGGCCGCATCCCATGAGGACGTTCTCCTTTACAAGGAATAGAAGCAAATACTGCCGATCCATAGGGATCATAGCCACAATACTGAAGACTGCATCCAACCTAAGGATGCAATAGAAGACCTAAATCAAAAGGGAATACTTGGAAAAGTATGTCGGTCATCCAGAATCTCGACCTGAAGCTGCTGCCCCTCAGAGGGCCATTGAAGAAGTTGAACTGCCCAACCAGAGGCCTACTGATAGAAGGATGGGCATGCTACATCGGCAAACTGACTGGAGGAGTCGAAGAAGATGATTCCAAGAGGCTTGAGAGCAACAACTCCGTATACTTCTCTGATGATGACCTCCAGGGAGTTTAGTTTCCACACAATGATCCCGTTGTAGTTTTGGTCGTCATGGCCAATTATGATGTAAGACATATTTTAGTAGACAATGGAAGCTCCATAGATATTTTACTTTATGATGCATTCTCCAGAATGGGTCTGTCTAGAAACAAACTATAGAAATCTCCTATATCTCTGACTGGATTTGGAGGCAACCAAGTCGGAGTTGAAGGAGAAATAATACTGCCTGTAACTCTCGGCACAGAGTTATGTCAAAAGACGTTCTCCATTAATTTCGTAGTAGTCCGAACCCCATCGGCCTACAACGCGATATTGGGATGGCCTGCCTTGAATAAGTTGAGGGCCATAGTCTCGACATACCACCTTCTAATGTGCTTTACCACCAGAAGTGGGATCGGAGAAGCAAGAGGGGATCAGAGAGCCGTCTGACAATGCTTGATGATACAGGACAAGCAGTCGGCTGATCTCATCACACTAGACAAGTTGGATCCAAGAGATCAGACTGAGAATTGCGGGGAACTGATGGAGAAGGCAATTTCTGTGTCTTTAGCCGAAGACGACCCCACCAAAGCGGTGCATATTGGGAGCCTACTCGATGAAGGAATGAAGACAAGACTAATTCATTTTCTATGGAACAACACTGATGCCTTCGCCTGGTCGGCTTCAGACATGCCTGGAATTTTTGTCGAAGTAATTATTTATCGACTGGAAGTTGCCTTTAACTATAAGCCAGTTCGGCAGAAGAAGGGGAACTTTGCCCTTGAAAGACAGAGGGTGATAGACGAATAAGTGGATAAGCTTCTCAAAGCCATGCCGGTTCGGTAGAAGAAGAGGAACTTTGCCCCTGAAAGACAGAGGGTGATAGACGAAGAAGTGGATAAGCTTCTCAAAGCCAGATTCATCAGGAAGGTACGTTATCCGGAGTGGCTAGCTAATGTTGTGATGGTAAAGAAGGCCAACGGCAAGTGGAGGATTTATATCGACTACACAGATCTCAACAAGGCTTGTCCAAAAGATAGCTTTCTTTTGTCGAAGATAGACCAGTTGGTCGACGCCATCGCTGGTTACTAGTTACTAAACTTCTTGGACGCTTTTTCCGGTTATAACCAGATACAAATAGATCCTGAAGATGAAGAGAAGACATCCTTTGTAACGGAGAAGGGGCTATATTGCTACAAGATGATGCCATTCAGTCTGGAAAATGCTGGAGCAACATTCCAAAGGCTGATCAATAAAGTGTTTGAGAAGCAACTGGAAAAGAATATGGAGGCGTATGTCAACGACATGATTGTGAAAAGCTTCCTCAAAGAGGACCACATTAAAGACTTGGAAGAATCTTTCAACGCTCTGCGACGCCACCGGATGAAGCTGAATCCAGCTAAGTGTACCTTTGGGGTGATCTCCAGTAAATTCCTAGGATTTTTTGTTACTAAACGAGGGGTAGAGGCCAACCTAAAGAAGATACAAGCTATCCGAAGCATGAGGCATCCCTCTTGTAAGGAGGTACAACAGTTGACCGGGAGAATTGTTTCTTTAAATTGATTTATCTCTCGGTCAGCCGAAAGGTCTCCCTTTCTTTAAAGTCCTTTGTCAGTCACAAAACTTCAAATGGTCCGAGGACTGCTGTGGTGCCTTTGAAGAACTGAAGAAGTATTTGGAGAATTCCTCTCTACTTTCTAAACCCCAAGAAGGAGAAACCCTTTATGTGTATCTCTCCGCTTCGGACGAGGCAATTAGTTCGGTACTCATCCGAAAGGGAACGGATAACCTTCAAAAGCCAATCTACTACACCAACAAAGTATTGCATGATGCCGAAATGAGATACCCCAGAATACAGAAGCTCATTTACTCGCTGGTGATTGCGGCGAAGTGCTTGCGACCATACTTTCAGTCCCACTCTGTTGTGGTCATGACAGACCAATCTTTAAAAGCTGTCCTCCGATGCCCTGATACTTCGGAGAGGATAGCTACGTGGGCCGTAAAGCTTGGAAAATTCGATATCAGCTTCCAACCCAGATCAGCAATGAAAGCACAGGTGTTGGCTGACTTCATAGCCAAATACACATGTGGTCTAGAAGATGACTCGCAACAAGCCGAAGAAGCTGAGGCCATCCAAAAAGATTCAGTCTACATGGATGCTCCATGTAAACGGGGCTTCAAACTCGACAGGATGCAGAGCAGGCCTCATACTAGCCAGCCCAACTGGGCACACCGTAGAATATGCTCTACGCTTCTCCTTCTATGCTTTGAACAATCAAGTTGAATACGAAGCCTTTCTCGTAGGACTCCGAATTGTAAAAGAGCTGGGGATTCGGAAGATCCAAATCTTTTTGGATTCTCAGCTGGTGGTAAACCAGGTGAAGGATGAGTTCGAAGCTCGGGATTCTACCATGGTTTAGTATTTAGCGAAAGTGCGAGTTCTAGTTTCCTAGCTAGAATTCTTCGAGATCACCCATGTCACGTGGACGGAGAACTCCCGAGCCGACGCAGTCCAGATCGCCACCACCACCCCAGATTTTCTCGGTCGTACTTTCATAGAGTACCTCGAAGCTCCAAGTATAGCAGAAGAAATACTAGAGGTACATTTGGTTAAGCACGAGCCCAGCTGGATGGATCATATTCTCAAATTTTTGAATGAAGGCACACTACTCGAGGATAAAGTTGAAGCTAAACAAGTTCGTTGGATGACATCCTAGTATGTTATCTTGGACGGAACTCTATATAAGAGATCTTTTACACAACCTCTGCTAGAGTGCCCTGGGGCCATCAGACACCGACTATGCTCTAAGAGAAGTACATGAGGGCATGTGGAGATCACTTGGGGGTAGATCCCTGGCGTATAAAAGATGATATGCCAAGGTTATTATTGGCCAACCATTCAGAAGGATGCCGTCGACTTTATCCGAAGATGCGACCAGTGCTAGAAATATACTAATATTCAAAGACGGCTCGCAAGCCAGCTGACTCAGCTAACGGCATCATGGTCCTTTGCTTAATGGGATATGGATATTCTCGATCCATTCCCACCAGCATTCGGACAATAGAAGTTTTTCATTGTGGCTATCGACTAATTCACCAAGTAGGTCGCAGTCGAATCTCTGGCACATATTACTGAAGGAAAGGTCGAAAGCTTAGCGAAGAACTTCATTATATTTCGATTCGGAATTTTCCATGCCATATTCACCGACAATGGGAGACAATTTGATAACCCGAAGCTCAAGAACTTCTGTGCTCAATATCATATACTCCACAAATTGACTTCTGTCGGTCATCCCCAAGCTAATAGGGAAGCTGAAGTCACGAATCGGACCATTCTCCACGGTCTGAAGATCGGGCTGAACGATGCCAAAGGGCTCTAAGCCGAAGAACTAAATTCTGTTCTTTGGACGTATCGGACAACTCCCAGAACGGCCACTAGCGAGTCTTCGTTTCATTTGGCCTACGGCACTGAAGCAATTCTTCATGTGGAGGTTACTTTGCAATCTCTAAGGATCGACCAGTACAAGAAATCCGAGAATACGGAATGCCGAAAGTGGATTTGGATCTACTACAGGGCACCAGACTTTGTGCTTAGATGAAGATAACGGTGTACCAACAGAGAGCCACAAAATACTATAACTCTAAGGTGAAGGAACGTACCTTTCGACCCGAAGATTTAGTACTACGAAGGTCCGAAGTATCCAAGCCGATGGAGCAAGGCAAGCTTTTCCCCAATTGGTAAGGCCCTTACCGAATCAAGGAAGTCGTATATCCAGGGACTTATCGGCTTGAGACTTTGGCTGGTTCTGTGCTACCTCGGCCTTGGAATGTAGAGAATCTTTACAAGTACTATCAATAAAAGTTTCCTCTTAGGAAGACTTCAGTAAAAGTCCACTCGAAGGTGGGTCTAATCAGCCTATCTTATTCTCGATTAAAGGTACAGGGATGGTTCAAGTAACCTATCCTACGGTAAATCTGTTGACGTGCCGAGGTAGGCCTAATCAGCATATCTTATTCTCAATCAAAGGCACAGGGATTGTTTAAGTAACCTACCATATGGTAAATCCGTTGTCGTGTCGAGGTGGGCCTAATCAGCCTATCCTATTCTCAATCGAAAGAACAGGGATTGTTCAAGTAACATACCCTACGGTAAATTCGTTGACGTGCCGAGGTAGGCCTAATCAGTCTATTTTATTCTCAACCAAAGGCTCAGGGATGGTTCAGGTAGCCTACCATACGGTAAATTTGCAGACGTGCCGAGGCGGGTCTAAACAACCTACCTTTTTATTTATGAAGTGCCTAAGGATGGTCTCATCGGCCTACCTTAATGGCGAATCTGACCAAGTCGAACGGATAAATCTCGCTACGGCTTCAACGAGCTCAGACTTCTCAGACCAAGAAGAAGACGGAGCCGACACAAAATCTTGAGATTCTTAGTGAACACTCTGCCTTAATGTTTATGATGTCAAAGAGTTTACACTTAGCATTATTTTGGAATGCGTTCGCTCATCAAAAGAAAATCTCAAAAAATTTCTACTTTAAAGAAGAATTTCCGATTCATTGAAGGAAAATCAGTATAATTGATCGAGTTACATCAAACAAACAAAAAAAAAAAGAAAAGAGAGAGCTACAGCAAGAAGTTATTTTTCTTCGGCTAACCCAGCAACCGGAGCTGAAGCGGAGACTTCCTTGGCGACCCCTTCGTCAACTGGAGGAGCCGACACCTCTCCGGCGCTAATTCTTGTTCCTTCCATCTTATCACCCGGTAGGGCAATGGAAGAAATGTCCAGGTCCGGTAAGCCTCCGTGACCTTATTCAGGCAGTCTGTGTAGCCAATGAAGTAGCTCTCTACCCCAGCTTCATGCATTTCATTGTCAAAGGCTTTGGATTTTTTGTAAGCCTCGACAACCTGGGAAGTGCTCTTCTCAGCCTGTTCTGCCCTCTGATTGGCCGATGAAACATCCATCTCCAGTTGGGCGATTCTATTCACCAGTTCGACCTTGTGGGCCGCCGCTTTCTCGGCATTCCAAAGGCAATCCCTTATCATTAGTTCAGCTGAGATTGCCTTCCTCCTTTTCTTCTGTAATTCAGCCACCAGTTTGGCCGTGTACGTCTCAAGCGTCCTCAGTTCTTTTTCTAAGGAACCATTGGTGGTGACAACTTTGTTTAGTTTTTCTTCGGCAGTGGCCCGAAGCCTTTCAGTTGCTTCTCTCTCGGTTACAGCCGAAGCCAACTGGATTCAAAGGCTTTCGCCGAAGTTGACAGACTCACGAATTCTTTCTTCTAACAAAGAGACATCGTGGGCGACCTGTCAAGGGTAAATACACAAAGTCAGTTTGGCTGATGTTGATGTACTTACGCCACTTATGTCGACACTCACCTGTCGTATCCTAGGGTAAATAAAGGAAAAAGGTCCCCTGACCCCTGCTCCTTAGTCTTCTTCCTGTCCTCCCGGAGGATGGCCGAAGTCTTCGTTCGCCCCTGATTGTTGAGACCAGCACCGGCAACGGACGCGCCATGTCCCCCCGAGCTCTTCCATTCTACAGTTGGAAGTTCGGGCTTGGTATTCTCGGCGGTAACGGGAGCTCTGCTCAAGTCCAGCGAGCCTGACTCCCTTGATGGCCCTGCCGGACAACCGGCCAGATGTCCAGGCAAAGGAACTTGCTTTTCTTCCGAGGAAGAACCTACGTCGATAGGAACTTCACCATCAGTCCGGACCCGTGGGAGCGTCAGGAATTAGACCCGTCTCCAGTCTGACCTTCTTATCGGAGGGCCCATCATCGGTCGCTTCCCTGCCGCACGTCGAAGCCGCGCTACGTTTGGCCTCATGATTGACAAGACCCTTGAAGCTAGTTACAGGAGGAAGAGGGGAAAAGATTGCTCGAGGGGCAATGTTGCTAAAGGCTCAAGAAGGTTTGATCTATGGGGGCTTCAGTCTCTTATATAAAGACTGGTAGCGGCTCAAATTGATTGCCATATTTCGGGCAGCCCTCCGATTATGCCACGTGTGCCTGTCCTAATTAATAGGGGCCTCGATCCATGTGAAGATGGTTACGGGAAGTCTGAGAGTTGCGATTGATTCGATTCCTGACATACGCAGCTTTAATGGCTCTGATCATCGCAGTCCCACGACCTGGGCAATAACTGCCTCCCTAACGGCGATTGAACATCTGGCAGAGACAGAGCATCGCGTTGATTGGTGAGCTAGGATCTCCATCAAACATCGAGATTCCTTAATTGTGAATCCAAATGCCGAAAAGTCCGACTCATGAGCAGGAAAAAGCTAACATGACGAGAAGCCGGGATGAACGGTTTGTCTCTGAGGTTAACGATCTTGCCGAAGTCAAGTTCAAAAACCTCAGGCAACGAAGAAACTCATATCAAGCCAAAGGCTTTCCTATGCCCAAAGATCTCTATATAAAAGGTCGTAGTCTATCCGAAGACCTCACACTTAGAAAATTTATATTCGAGTTGAAGGTTATTGCATGTTCGAAAGCGATCACCTATCCGAAGACCTCACATTTAGAAAATTTATATTCAAGTTGAAAGTTATTACATGTTCGGAATATGAAGAATGCCATCTATAAGAAGACGACGACTCACTAGAAGACTCTTCACTTGGGAAAGCTTTCGTTCAAGTTATAAGTTATTATATCTTTCAAGAAATGGTTATCTACTCGAAGATCGCAATGTGTCCGATGACTTCATACTTGAAAAAATTTTATCCGATTGAAAGAAAAAGTATGCTTTCATTGATATTCAAGTAGACCTGATTACATATCATTTTCTTACAAAACAAAAGACAAAAGCTACAAGGCCTATTTGTCTACTACGGGAACTTCTGGATCGGCTGCAGGAAGAGACTCTTTAGCATGAACCGTAGGAGAGACCTCTTCTACTTGAGCCGAAGTTGTTGGATCAGTCGTGGTCGGCTCTTTGACCTGCTCTTGGCCTTCAGCCGCGGCGGGACTTCTTCAGGCTGTCCCGACGCTTTTCAGCTTCAGCGGGGGTCGCGGGCTCGATTTCGGCGGGGGCCATGGGTCCTTCCTCGACGATCTTGTACGTCGGGATGCTCGAAAGGTCAAGATCAAGGTAAAGCTCCTGGATCTTTTTGAGCCCATCGTTAAAGCCATATTGGTAACTGACCACACTTGACTTAGTTATCCCCTCAAACGTCGAAGACTTTTTGAAATTTTCGACTGCCTTGGTCGCCTGCTCCCTCGAAGCTTCAGACTTCCTGACCGCTGCTTTGGCCCTCTTGGCCGCCTCATCGGCCTTCTGCTGAATCTCCTTGGCGGAGTGTTCCAAGGAGTGCACCTGATTCTTCCTTTTTTGGAGCTTGGCTTCCTGTTTAGAGATTTTTAATTGAGCTTTCTTCAGTTCATTTTTTAAACCCTGAATCTTGGCATCTTTATTGTTGAGCCTTTCTTCTATGGCCAGTTTTTGCTCTTCGGCCATTTCTTTCTCGGCTCTTACTATTTGAAGCTCTTCTTTCAAGCTCTTGAGGAAGTTGTCGAATCCTTCCACGCTTTCTTTCATGAAAGTGATATCATGGACTATGTCAAATCATCGAAATATGAAGTTATGTTGAAGACCACCATAAGAAGACGAAGGAAGATAAGACATTGTACCTTCAGATGGAAGAGAATGCTGAACGGATAACTTTGCGAGGTGCCGATTTCGGGTGGTTGCCCAGTCGCGGGGCAACAGTGTGCCCTTCAATACTCTTTTGGCCACATCGAGAAGCGCAAGACCCCTCGCATCAGAGAAGAGGGAGAGGTCTATTTCGCAATTCCTGTCTAGGGGAGTGTTCCTCACCAAACTCCCCTCGACTTGAGGCGCCTTGCCCTTATCCCTCGCAAATGGGCAAGGCGGTGGTAGGTCGGCAATCGGGGCTGCGATTAGACTTTCCGAGACCTGAATCGGAGAACTCTCCTTGGGCGGAAGCTCTATCGATGGGACCTCGTATCTCCCCGACGACTCCCTTGTAGGAGTGATGCTCCTGCTGGCTCCTACCTCCCGGGCTTTCTTTCGGACTTCCGATCCCATTGGAGGAACTTGGGCTGCTTTCCTTTTGGCAGATTGACGAAGCAAGCTGACATCAGGTCTCATCCTGCCACCTGTCACTAGGAACAAATCTCAGGGTCAGTTAGCTGGAATAACTATGAAGCTGGATAGAAGCCGAAGCCATCTACTGGTAATACGTAATGATGAGAACTCGCTAATTTGAGCGAGGCGAAGATTCCTCTCTTCTAAAAGTTCCCGGATAGAAGCGACCTCATACCCAGACAACAATATGTAGTCTGGTTGGTCGGCCTTTAGAATCTTCTTACTGGCATTCGCACTCAGATAGGGTTATCTCCATTCTATATCGAACCCCCATGATTGAGAAGAGAAGACAAACAGAAAATTGGATTTCCATCTGTGGATGGCGCTAGGCATGTCCTTCATTATTTTACGGCTAGGACGGGGGCCGATGATCCACCACCCGTGGCCGTGGAAGTCTCTCTTCAGAGCGAAGAGAGAAGTGAACAGACTAGTCTTGGGCCTCACATTTGCTATGTGGCAACGGACTAAAAATTTGCAGATGTTCCGAATGCTATTCGGAGTTAGCTGCGCAGGAACGACATGGTACATATGGAAGACTAGCAAAAAGGGGTGCAACGGAAAGCGAAAATCAGTTTTTAAATGGTCTTCATATATGGCGATAGCACTAGACGGAGGCCTATTTACTCTCTCTTCGGGTTGTGGAAGTATCAAAAGAAGGTTATCGGGAATGTGGTAATATTTTCGTAAGCGACCGATCTTATCAAAGGACAGAGAGCTTGGGATCAACTCCGGTCGGGACTCGATAATAGTCCCCCTAACAGGTCTTGGGGCACTGGAAGATTCGACTTCTCCCCCGCCGGAGGGGATCCTACCGGTGGCAAGGACCTCTAAAGTCCTAACCATGGTGGGGAAAGAAGAAGGGGAGGTCCTACCTGTAGGAAGAAATGAAAACCAAGAAGAAAACAAAAGCTGGGACAATAGAAAGCAAAATGCACAAGACAGAGAAGCTTCCTTTGCCAACCAGTTCTCCTTTATATAGGGGAGGCGAAAGGTGGTTCGGGTAGTCTCCTCGAAAGAGGAGACACCTCTCCTATCATGCCATGTATGAAGGCACCGATCGCGGATACGAAGCCCCAAACAACGCCAGTCGATTTGACGGGGGAAAAACCAAACTATCAGCCGCGATCCATGTGACCACATCTGACGGCTAGGATGGAGTTCATACCTTACATCCAAAGAATAGGATGATGCCACGTTCTTCACCCAAACCGAAGTCGAAGAGCCCGTCAGATCGCCATAATTGAAGGAAGAGACGCGATCATTGACTCGCTGTCTTCTTTTCATAAGCCAATAAGAGAGCAACATCTGTCCCTTGCATGACTTTCGAATCAGGTGGCAATTATTGCAAACGACTGAATCGAAGATTCGCCATCATTGGTCATGTCTTTTTCGTCGGTAAACGACAATCCATAAGTACTCCCACTTCTCAAAGCAAATAATTGCTTCGAAAACTGGGAGTGGGGGAAAACTGTCGGGATAAACCGGCTCAGTAAAGGCTAATTGCTGGTTCAAGGGTCCAATTGAATTCCTTTTGAACCGGTCGCCCATACTAGAAGGCTCGAAGGTGACTCCATAGGCTGATAAAGCGACGACTTGACATTACTGTTCCGGTCACATCGCAGGGTCAATCTTCGGCCCGCACTGAAGAGGTCGGTCCCGAAGCATATCCCTGATCCATGCTGTGCCAGGTGCTAGGTGGCGGGCCAGTCTTCTTCGGACTGGTCCGAAGAAGACTGGTCCGAAGAAGACAGCCGTTTCATTCCCCAACTTGCTCCGAAAAGGATGAATACGAAGTAAATATTCTAGCTCACTCCGAAGAAGGCAATACCGATGCAAACGGTCAAGGCGTCTTCAGCCTACTCCGAAGAGGATAGGCGCGAGGCGATCAGCCAATTCGGATTCGGTCCCTTCCGAAGGAGTGGCCCTAAAGCAAATCTTCAATTAATTTCAAATCTCTAGACGTGGATATGGTTGTTGTAACCAACCACGCAGCCACTAACTCCAACGATATCAAAGTGGCCAGAATCAGCTATGTGGCCATTAACTCCAACATCAACAATATCGAGGTGGCCAGTATTAGGCAGCAACCACTTATGGTTACGGGGGGTTAAACTAACCGACCCTATTTAACCAGAGACAAGTGGGCTTAACTGCATTTTGGCACATCTACCGTTATAAATACTGGTAAGAGAGGACACTCACGGGAAGCAAAGCAAGTAAACCAGGCTCTTGAGTCTCTTTCATTCTCTGAGAACTCTCCATTCTGTTGCTCGAACCTTTATTGACTTAGGCATCGGAGTGTCCCCTACCGGAGAAAATCTGGTCAGGGGACCTGTTTTGTAGAGACCTCGGCAGGCAAGCCAGCAATCCAGCCGCTCCGTCCGGTTCGCGAGGGTTCGACGCCAACAACTGATATTCCATGCATCATAGATATTTAGTTGATGTTCTATTTGAGCAAATGCTTTACATATAAACATTTCGAGGGTGGGGCTTGATGTTGAAAATCAAGGAGATAAAGGGGGATTCAAATGTGGCCTTGCCTCGTCCAGGAGATAGCGGGTGATCATCTATGCTACCGTCAACTCAGGAATCTTCGGGATACCAAAGGCGTGGGGTTAGCTTCCCACTCGTTAGCTTGAGTGCATGGCATCTCGGGTTGATGAGAGACTCAGTTGCATGCTTGAGGGATCCCGAGTTTAGGTAGGAGTCATCGCATTCTTTATAATATGTGACATAGACTAAGGGACAAGAGAACATACCTTTTTTGTGTTCTTTCATAGTTTGGGATCATGCACCCGATGAATGACCCCTTAGCCCGTCTGCTAATTCATTAAGAAATAGGCATCTTTCCTAGCCGGCTAAACCCAACTGGGCACTAGCCATCGATGGCCTCCGCTTGGGCCAGTCTCGGCCGAGCATCGACTGTCACTCACCCTTTTCGATCAAGGATCTTTATCGGCCATCTATTTGGCCCTTGATTTTTTTAAGCGAGGACGGGGGATCTATTGGTTATCCCTTGGTATTCTGATGGTACAGCCTTGGAGCAATTCGCGCTATGCCGAGAGAGGGTTCTTGGCATTGATCATTTACTAAAAAATAAAGATACAACAACCACTCCCTGTATTTTCGAGCCATGACTAATGCTAGGTCGCCAAAACTTTCAGGATAAATCTGAGATTGCTAGATTAAATGCTAATCATAAGCACCTTCTACGGATCACTGGTAGGCCATTGAGGCTCGAGCCGATCAAAGGCTATTTTGTAACCAGGGCCGATCAAAGGCCGTTAAATTAAACATTGATCAAAGCCGCCTTCAACGGGTAGGTAAAGGCCGTTGGATCAAACATCGATTGAAGGTGTCTTCGACAGGTCGATTAAAGACCGTTGGATTAAACGCTGATCAAAGGTACCTTCTACAGTCCGATCAAAGGCCGTTGAATTAAACGCCGATCAAAGGCACCTTTTACGGGCCGATCAAAGGCCATTGAATTAAACACCGATCAAAGGTGCCTTGGACAGGCAGATCAAAGATTGGATTAAATGCAGATCAAATGCGCCTTTGATAGATCGATCAAAGGTCATTGGATTAAACACTAATTAGAGGCATTTTTATGAGTTGATCAAAGACTGTTAGATTAAATGCTGATCAGAGGTGCCTTCTATGGATCGATCAAAGGTCGTTGAATTAAACATTGATCAGAGGCGCCTTCTATGGGTTGATCAAAGGCCGTTGAATTAACATCGATCAGAGATACCTTTTATAGGCCGATTAAAGATCGTTGAATTAGATGTCGATTAAAGATGCCTTTTACGGGCCGATCAAAGGCCGTTGAATTAAACGTCGATTAGAGGTGCTTTCGATGGGTTGATCAAAGGCTGTTAGATTAAATGATAATCAAAGATACCTTCTACGGGTCGATCAAAAGTCATTAAATGTCAATCAAAGATACCTTCTACGGGCCGATCAAAGATTGTTGAATTAAATATTGATCAAAGGTACATTTTACAGGCCGATCAAAGATTGTTGAATTAAATGCTGATTAAAGATGCCTTCTATAGGCATATCAAAGGTCATTGAATCAAACACTGATCAAAGGCACCTTTTTATAGGCCTATCAAAGGCCGTTGAATTAAATGCACCTTTTATAGGCCTATCAAAGGCCATTGAATTAAACACCGATCAAAAGCACCTTTTATAGACCGATCAAATATCGTTGAATTAAACGTCGATCAAAGGCACCTTTTATGGGTCAATCAAAGGTCGTTGAATTAAACGCCGATCAAAGGTGCCTTCTACTTTTTGTTAATCGACAAGAATACATGTCATTTAACTACAAGCATCTTTATTTAAGGCATGAAACAAGTTATATTACTAATAATAAATTTGGAGGTTCTCCAAATTTCAAGGATGAGATAGGGATGTTCTATTTAGTTATGCGAGGCGATACGTTCCAGACCGGATGACTTCTTTTACTTGGTACGAGCCTTCCCAATTTGGAGAAATCTTTTCTTGACTAGTTGGCTGATGTACTTCAACTTGCTGTAGTTTGAGATCTTTAGCTTGGAAGGACTTGTCTCAGACCTATGCACTGTACGCTTCTTCAGTGCATGAATACTTCTCCGTCCTGGCTAGCATTTTGAAGAAGTCCGTCGCCAGTCTCTTTTCCAAGAAAAAGATAAAAGGTGATTGCTGGAGACCATACTTCATGGCAGTCATGGCGACTGCGTGGTCTAAATTTTATACTTCTAGTGCTGCTTCATTGAATCTGCTCATATAAGATTAAAGGAATTCCTGCTCCCATTGCTTGATATTGATCAGGGAGTCAGAATCTCGGTGGTCTCCTGCTACTAGCAAAATGAGAGAAATGATTAATTTAACTGGTCAAAAGAGTGGATGGAGTTTGGCTTTAAATTGGAATACCGATATCGGATTGACTTTCTAAGGGTAGAAGGGAAGACCCGACATAAGATTCCACCGATGGCCCCATGAAGGAGCATCAGGATCTTAAAACTCTCCAAATGATCCATCGGGTTAGCGGATCCATTATAAATCTTCAACTATGGCATTTTAAAATGTTTTGGCATTTCTTGCATAATTTAGACCTCGAAGGGCAGATCAGTAGTAAAGTCGAGGCTCTTATCTTTGCCCAGGGCTAGACCTCGCAAAGTTTCAATGCACTATCCAACTTTCGGAGCTTTTGATCTACATCCACTTTTTTGGCAATATGGGCCTCGGACAGTCGGGAGGACGATCGAGCTGGTGTCAATCCCTTGTCAGACCGGGGCGAAGGAGAATGCCTTCTTGCATGCCTGGGGCTCTGTGGTGTACTTGGATGAGTATGTTCTTCCCGTCCAAGACTATGTAGGAGGGAGAGGTGCTGTTGCTCCAATCATAATATCCCCAATGTTGTTGGGGTCGGGACATTATTGGTCTATCCTTGGTGCGGTACCGCGGTGGTGCTATTGATACTGCTAGACCTTGGTGTTGAATTGCCTGGATCGTGGTTGGCAACACCTGAATTTGCTAGGAGAGCTGCTCCAAGCAGTCACATTGCCCCCTGCCAGACGATGCTAGCCCGATATTCTAGGATGGGACCTTTGCCATGTTGACTAGGATGTTGGGAGGTGGTGGTACTAGAATGCCAGGTGGACATATCTTTGGATGGCATAAAACTTCGCTCAGTATTTCTTCTTGAAAATAGGTGATGCAAGAGCAGTAGGCCCTTCCTCTATCTATTGACATTGCTTCCCATGGGATGCCGGAAGATGTTGGAGAGGTGCTCATGGACTGTATTTGCAAGAAAAGCCCTAACCGGATGTTGCTCCGGTGAAAGCCCTCTGACGATCAAGTAAGGTGGCAGGTAATAGGAGGAAGAAAGTAGAGCGAAGAGGAGAGGAGAGAGTATGTTGCACATGCATTGCATACTTGGAGAGCTTCCAAGGAGCCCCCTTTTATAGTGAGCAGTGAGGGCATTTTCAACATACAGAAAATTTTAGTGGATTTGGTAAGAAGTGACAGGACATTAGATCTTGTCAGGAGATCTTAGCAGAAGATTATTCCATTTGTTTGAGATATGTCTTTCATTAATTGAAACCTTGCCTTTTTCACGTTGCTGGCTGCGTTCTTTAATTTTAATGCCAGTTGTATTCTTTAATGGTGATAAGGACTATGACTTGGAACAGGTCACGCTCCCCTTAATTGAGAGGATTTGTCATATATTACGGGACATGGCCTCTTGATCATGCTATCGAGTGCGTGGAAATGAGCGTCAAATGATTCCTCCTTAGGTTGTCTAGAAGTTTGTTGCCATGGGATTTTAACTTTTCCTGGGTGCAAGGGTCCTGGGTCGGACTTGGTCTTCTTGCCGGAGCTTAACTGACGAAGGTCGAGTAGGGTCAAGGGTCTCGAGGCACTATACTGGTGCACCCAAGAGTTGCTGGAGCTTAACTGCCAAGGGCAAGGCAAATCTTTGCTGAGGCCGAAGGTCAACTAAGCCAAGGATCTCAAGGCGTTGTCTTAATTCATTTGAAGGGGGCTGAACTTTGGATGCCGGAGGGGGAGTGGTCCTTTGTCAGGACCGAAGTTAATTGGACTGAAGGGGCTCAGTGGCATAGCTCCATCTTGCTTGAGGGATAGTCCACCTTGGATGCCAGAGATGGACCTCGAATGCTGGACCTTCGACATGCACCTTTCAGATAAAGACTGTCAATGGGTAATATGGGGGTTGAAGCTTTTTTTATCAAAGATCCCATGCATGCCTTACTGTCTGAAAAATTATAATATTCAAAGACAGCATATAACTGGTGTTCCATACGTTATAGATATTTCGTTGATGTTCTATTTGCACAAATGCTTCACATGTAAACATTCTGAAGGTGAGGGGCCCACTGTTATGAATCGAGGAGGCCAAGGGGGATCCGAATGTGTTCTTGCCTCGTCTAGGAGATGGCGGGTGACTGCCTGTGTTGACGTCCAACTCGGAGATTCTCGGGATATCGAATGTGGGGGGTTAGCCCCCCACATCAAGCTTATTAACCATGATTTTGTTACTTGATATCTTTTTGGCTTCTGGAAATTTTGCTCAGTTAGTGTAGTTCCATTGCTCTCTATGTAGTGGGTTGTCTCCTGTACTGTACTGTCTTTGATAATACAGAAGCAATTAGTTTGATATGACAGAATTAGAAGCAGTTTTTGTCAAATAATGCAGAGGCTGGAAGAGATGGAAGTCCAGAACATACCTGTCATGAGTGGGAAGAAAAATTTTGATGTTGTTGATCAGGGTGATGTCGTGATTTTACCTGCATTTGGAGCTGCTGTGGATGAGATGTATACCTTGAGCCAGAAGAAGGTACAGATTGTTGATACAACTTGTCCATGGGTGTCAAAGGTACCGAAGCTGTCATTTGACATAGCTAGTGGTTCATTCCCATTGTTCCATATCTTTCATATAAGTGTCTAGTGTATCTGTTTTTTTTTGCAAAGGTATGGAATACTGTTGAGAAACACAAGAAGGGGGATTATACTTCAATTATTCATGGCAAATATTATCATGAAGAGACTATTGCCACTGCTTCTTTTGCGATGAAGTATGTTATTGTGAAGAACATGGCTGAGGTACTTTATGGCAGCATTTGATGGTTCTTATGATCATTAGAATTTTCACATGTAACTGTAGCATGTATAATAAAAATATTTCTGTATGATGTTTGAAAACAGGCAAGATACGTATGCGACTACATTCTTGGTGGTGAACTTGGTAGGCCTAGCTCAACAAAAGCTGATTTCCTCCAGGTATGATATGTCATTTCATTCTGATTCATTTATTTATTGCAGAAAGTAAGTCAGCTTTCAAAGTACTGTGCACAAAATTGCAGAAATTCAAATATGCTGTTTCTCCGGGATTTGATCCTGATGTTGATTTAGTGAAAGTAGGCATTGCAAACCAGACTACAATGCTGAAGGGTGAAACTGAAGAGATTGGTGAGTTGCATGCATTTGAAGCTCTAATAATTCCACCAACCCTTTCATGCTTCATGTTATTATCATATGTTTACGTTTTCAGGGAAATTGTTTGAGAGGACTATGATGCATAAATATGGAGTAGAAAATATTAATGAGCACTTCATCAGCTTCAATACAATTTGTGATGCCACTCAGGTAATTCTTTGCAACAGCTGGTAGGTTTTCTGGTCTCTTTTATCTCCTATGGCATATTGTGCAGTACTCATGCTGCAATCTTTTTTTTTTTTGTATATTCTCAACATAGTAATCTATCCTTTGCCAGATTATGAGACATATTTTTTTGAATCTTTCATGACAAGTGGGTTGTTAAGTTCCTGGCCAGTTTTAGAGACAGATAGCTAATAGAGTTGGATAAGCACTTTATAGGCCTTCGATAAAATCTGTAACTTAGGTAAATCATCGTGAAACAGTTAGGGCAATTTAGTTATTTCCCCTTTTTATATTATAATCTAAAACCATTTCAAAATATCATCTTGTAGAATTTCTATAGGTAGTCCTTGTCTTGTGCTAAAATGGCTAACTAATTTTTTAGTGGCTTGTAGGGCTATATTGAAGGGAAAATCCGACAAAAGAGGAACTAAAGTCGGATCCCCAGGAAAGGAAGAACAGGTTTCAAAAAAAAAAATTATTCAAAAAATTATGAATTTTACCTTGATTTGTAGCTGAAAATTGGATCAAGGTTGCTAAAAATCCTTTGTGAGAGCAGCAGGTGCGGCTCCTCTACTTCACATGCAGGCCCAGCAACTGAGAAAAGGAGGGATGAAGGCACGGGATTTTCTGCTTCAGAGGGAACTTTTTTTTTTCTTTTTTTCTGATTTCTCGATCCATCTAGTAGGGAAGAGGGCATCTGCTTTATATCTGTTCTCATGCTGAGAGCAGAAACGTGTTCTCATGCTCAGAGCAGAAACCTGTTCGCACGTTGAGAACAGATTTCTGTTCTCAGCGGGCAAACAGAAATTTTTGTTCACTGAGAATTTTGTTTTTTTATTTATTTTAAATTGGATTCAAAACCCAAGGATGTCGAAAAAACAGCATGCACAAATTCAGCATGAACCAGATTTCTGTTCGCGCGAACAGAGTTTCTGTTTTCCCTTTTTTATATTATCTGATTTGAGATCATATCCCAAATCGTAAAGTCCTCAAAATAGGAGTGAGAAGCCTGACTCTAAATACTGATGCTGTCTTAATTCTCATCGTGAGAAATTCTGTTTGCTTGTTAAGAACAGATTTCTGTTCTAAATCTGTTCTCAGTACACGAATAGAAATTCTGTTTGCTGAGAGTAATTTTTTTAATGATTTGATTCATAATTCAAAAATTTAAAAATTATCCCCTATCAGAAGATGGTTTTAATTAGAAGTTTGGGTCCTAATCAATTTAGGACTCGAACCCAATCTCCTCTAAATTTAGATCAAATTCTGATCAGAAGTTCAGGTCCTAACCAAATTAGGACTTGAACCCAATTCCCTTACATTGGTTAGGACCCGAACCCAATCCCTCACATTCCTTGGATTATAGATTAATTCAAGTACATCCCTGGAATTAATTCTGTAGCTAATGCCTAGTCCTAGCTGGACAGTATTTAATTCCGTATGATCTAGAACTTTAATTTTCAATTAAGTCATTCTATTTGCTTAATCAAGTCACTTCCAAATTGAACATGTAGAACTAAGGTCAATCCTTTTCCCTCGTCGCTCGATAATGTGCGTGACTTCATAGGTTCAAATATAGTCAGTAGTATAGGAATTAATTCTTGTACTAATCAAAGTGACCATCTAGTAATGATACTCGACGTCCGGATAGATCATAAATGCAAAGCAATATTTAAAAATCTTGGCATATGGTTACTGTATAATTCATCCTTTTGATTCTCAATGCTTAGGACGACTTCAGGATAAACTGTCAAATCCTTAATAAGTTTTCCATGTTGTAATTCAATCTTAATAAATCCTATGATTGATCACAAGAATTAGCCTGGCTAAGGTTTTACTGAATTGAAATACATTGAAGCATAATTTCTATAATCAATTCCATCTTGACTTATACAAAGACTTGGCAAGTATTTGATAGTGCCCAGAAACTTTTCATCACTATATTAAAAATACAGATAGTTCAGCATCAAAGTATAGTGAGTTGCTTGCAAGTCATTATGGTGATCTCAGGTTGGAGGGATACTTATACTCATATCCTTTGCGAGCTGCTCTTGACAGTAGAGCATTCCATAGTTGAGTCATGTTCAATGATGTATTCTTATATTTCATCTGCATGCTATATCAGTGTCTCCACACTCCTTGGTTACGAGGATAACCAATCCATAGGCACACAACAACTTATACTTGATAAACGTTATTATCCTATTAATAACATATCATTTGATCGCGAACATTAAGAACTATTCGATAAATCCTCATTGCCTTTATCGAGAATTAATGGTTTTAACGACTTTATCTTAATTAAAAGAGTTTTATAAGGAAGATGCAAATATAATGAACTGCCAAATAACATTTATTAATGTAAATCAAATTACAATTCATATACATAAGCATAATTGTCTATGGCCAGGCGATTGACTTTTAAACACATTTCCAAAAAACTCTTACTTGGACTAAAATGAATCAGAATAGTATCTAATATCCATTTTCACTTGTGTTCGTCAAATTCTTTGATACTGAGAGCTTTAGTGAAGGGGTCGATTAGGTTTTCTTTACCATCGATCTTCCACAAATCAATGTCACCTCCATCAACGATCTCTTGAACGAGGTGATAACGACAGAATGTATTTGGTTCTTTGATAAGGCTTGGGTTCCTTAGCTTGTGCAATGGCTCCAGTACTATCACAATATAGTGGTATTTGACCATCAATAAAGGGAACCATCCCAAGCTCACTAATGAACTTCCTTAACCAAATAGCCTTTTTGGTAGTTTCAAATGCTGCAATGTATTCTGCTTCGCATATAGAGTTGGCTACAGTTTGTTACTTGGGACTTTTCAGCTAAGGTTTTAAATCCCTGGGACCGGAATGTCTCGGTTTTTTATGAAACGGGATGTGCTGGTGTCCCGCCCCATCCTGACACAGGAACAAGAAATGTCCCAAGGCATTCCGATTGGGATGCTGGGATGATGATAGGATGTCCTGTCCCAACACATGGGATGGTACCCCATCCTCGTGTCCTATGGAACGTCCCGCCGAGACCTGAATCCTTGTTTTTAGCATGTCATCCTACTCTATAAGGTAAAAATATAACCAGACATTTTTGTTATTATCATGGTTTGACTAAAAATTGGAATCTATATATCCCATAAGTTTTATGTCAGTGTCTCCATAAATGAGCTATTGGTGCTTAGTATTTTTCAAATACTTAAGGATTATTTTTACAACCTTTTAATGCTTTTCACTTGGATCAGACTAATATCTACTTGCTATCCTAGTGAGTAGGTTACATTAGGTCTTGTGCATGTCAGTGTATATAATAGATCTCATTGCTAAGGCATATAAGATTTTACTCATGCTCTCTTGTGAGGTTATTGGAATCCTTAGAGAAAAATTTCTTGGCCTATTGGTAGATAGCCATTTTCGGAATTCATCATGCTGAATTGTTTCAGCATGATATCATTGTACGTGGATTAGGATAATCCAATCAACCTTTTAGATCTATCTTTATAAATTTTCATTTCTAGGATGTAGGATGCTTCTCCCAAATCTTTCATGGAGAATTGTGATGATAGTCAAAGCTTTACACTTTGTAATGCAGGGATATCATTTCCAATCAAGAAAATATCATCCATAGTACAAAGAATATGACTATAGAATCATTAGCCCATTTGTAGACACAAGGCTCCTCTCTATTCTTAATGAAGCCATATGTTTAGATTGTTTTGTCAAAATGCATGTTTCAGCTCCGAGAGGCTTGCTTTAATCCATAAATGGATCTTTGTAGTTTGTATACTTTAGATTCATTCGTGGATGTGAATCCTTCAGATTGTATCTACACACTTCTGAAAGCCATCTTAACATCCATTTGCTAGATTTCGTAATCAAGGTACACTATTATTGCAAGCATAATTTGAATGGATTTGAATATTCCATAGGAGAAAATATCTTATCATAGTCAATACCATAACGTTGACGATATCCCTTGGCAACCAAATAGACTTTATAGGTCTCCACCTTCCTGTCCATGTCCTTTTTTCTTTTAAAAACTCACTTGCATCCTATGGATTTTATCCATTCGGGTAAATCTACGAGTGTCTATACATCATTGATTTTCATGGATTCCATCTCGGATCTCATAGCTTTAAGCTATTTCTTAGAGTCAGTCCTTTGCATAGCATCCATATAAGTGATTGGATCCTCGTCGTTCTCATCTAGTTCAATAGAATCACCATTCCAGACCAAGAAACCGTGGTATCCATCTAGTTGACTCGGTATTTTAGTGGATCTCCTCAAAGGCATATCTATGATGGGTTTCAGTTTGATTCTCTAATCAAATCCGGTTCTGTAAGTTCATTTGATTGTGTCGGTTTTCCTACCACTCCATTAAGCCAAATTTTAGTAGCATTAGTTCCTTTTTCAAGGAACTCTTTTTTTAAAATGATTGCCCTATTGCTGACGAATATTTTTGTTCGTCAGTGAGGTAGAAATAGTATCCTCTAGATTGTTTGGGGTACCAAATAAATAAGCATTTATTGGACCAGGTCCAAGCTTATTTGTTTTTAAACGTTTGACATAAGCCGGATATTCCCAAATCCCAAGGTGAGAAAGTATCGGCCTACGCCTTGTCCATAACGTATATGATGTTTTATTGATAGATTTGCTTGAAACCTTATTCGGCACATAACAAGCAGTATCGAGTGTATATCCCTAAAAGGAGATTGGCAGATTTGCAAAATCCATCATGGATTGAACCATATCCAACAGTGTTCGATTTTTCCTTTCAAACACCCAATTATATTATGGTGTACCGAAGTTCATTAAGAGAATCCCATTATCTTCTAGATATGTCAGAAAATCACTAGTGAGGTATTCTTTTCGATATGAGTGAAGAGTTTTAATACTTTTCCTGGTTAACTTTTCCACTTCACTATGAAATCTTTTGAACATTCAAAAGATTCAGATTTTTGTTTTTTTAAGATAGACGTATCCATAGCTCGATAGGTCATCAGTGGAGGTAATGAAGTAATGATTTTCACTG
The DNA here is from genome assembly GCA_021397845.1 of Areca catechu. Taxonomy (NCBI): domain Eukaryota; kingdom Viridiplantae; phylum Streptophyta; class Magnoliopsida; order Arecales; family Arecaceae; genus Areca; species Areca catechu. The sequence goes on along the minus strand of CM038052.1, from coordinate 125,931,497 downwards.
CTGGCACTTGTGTTCATGGGTCCACATATATCACTATGTACTAGACTTAGAACATCACCGGCCCATTTACCCTTTTCTGTAAAGGATGAGTTTGTCATTTTTTCAAGAAGATAGGATTCATAGTTCGACAATGATTCACAATCATTGATATTGAGGATTCCCTCTTTGGTTAACCAATCTATCATGTTCTTGTTTATATGACTAAGTCGACAATGTCAAAGTTAGGCATCAGTGATATAATTTTTTTGGGCATTTATTTGATGTGTACATTACACTAATAGGTTGTGATAAAAGGCATATGCCATATCTTAATTGCCAATGCATATTTGCAATATCATTCATAATGATTCACAAAAATTCTTTATTAAAAATTTAAAACCGTCTTGACAAGGTCAATAAAAATTACATTCATTAAAAAGGAAGGACAATAATGATACTTATTTAAGATGACAATTTTATAATTGAAAATGAGCTGAACTATTCCTAAGGCTAGAACTGGAATAAGGCTTCCATCTTCAATATTCAGGAATCGCTCGCCATTTTTGAACTTCCTATTGACCTGAAGTTCATACTACGAATTGTAAATATTAGTTGGACTTCTAGTATCCAATATCTAGGTAGTAGTATCATAAATAGAGAAATTACAAGGAGTTATCATATAGGTACCTTGACCAGTAACCAACTTTTTATTTCTCTTTTTAGGCTTGTTGGGGTCAAGGGAAGCAAGATATTCTTTCAATGGCCCAGCTTCTTGCAAAAGAAGCATTCTGCCTCGTTCTTATTCACCTTGGACTTCATGGTCTGCTTAGGCTTGAAAGCCACAGCACGAGTTTTATGCACCTTTTTTTCTTTCCTTTCTTTGAGGACTGTCGCCCTGTAGAGGACCTATCTACCACATTGACCAGCTCTTTGTGGAGTTGCTTGTCCTTAAAAGTTTGCAGTAAACCAAGCAAACCATGGTAGTTCACTATAGACTTGGTCATTCTATAATGAGTTAAGAAGGGGAGGTAGGATTTCGGGAGCGAGTTCAGGATAGCATCCTTGCCTAATTGTTCATGCAAGGAAAAATCAAGTTTACTTAGGCATTTGATTTGCTCGATCATGTACAATACATGATCCGTAATGGATGCCCCCTCTTGCATCTGGTGTTGAAGATTGCACAGGAGGTTTTGAGCCTCAGCATCCTTGGGGGTGCCGAAGGACTTGTTTCACATTTGAATCATTTTCTCTGATTGTGCGTCCTCAAATTTATGACTAAATTCGTTGTTCATTGTTGTCTTCATAATGTAACGCACTGTGTATGGTCATTGAGCCACTTTTGAAAGCATCTTTGATTGTTCCACGTGCGTTTGCAATAGGTTCTTCTGGTATAGGATCTGTAAGAATATATAGAATCCTCTCATACTCCTGAACAATTTTCAACTTTCGATACCAGCTATCAAAGTTGGGTTCTATAAGCTTTTCACTATCCAACAGTGAGTGGAGCGATAAAGTATTAGCCATTACTGTGAAAAAGAAATACAAAACCATTAAGTATATGAATTATACAATTATAAAGACTTGAATTTTAGTCTAAAAGTTTCACCATTTTATATGAACTCATAGCCTCTACCTTCAATTCAAGGAATTTATTTGATTCCCTAGCGGGTATTAGAATCCACATAGACTGAATATGGGCTCGAGTGTGGCTCGGCCAATCTACGTACATCTATGGGTAAGTTTTTAATCAATTATTTTTCCAAACAATTTTTAATAAAATGTTGTTCTAAGACTCCTCTTCAGCGGGCACGTGGCACCTTTACTGAATGGTTTGGTTAGATCCAACCATTAACATGACCATCCTTAGTGCGTCTAACTAATGAATGTTCAGACCTGTGTGGCTTGGCCTACCTGCCCATCTATCTGAAAGACATAACAAGGTTGTCATATCATGGATGGCAATTCTAATATCTAGATAAACACCAGGCATGTGGCACTTCCAATGTTTATCCAAACTACTGGACCTATTACTATCCACCTTAATGGGAGGCTATGAACTAGTTATCACCGTAACAATGTCATTTTAAGGATCTAATAATTTAACAGGATTTATGACATGATATTGATCATTAATAAATAATTCTAGTAATTAATAATAAAAAAAATTTCCACTGACTTTACAAAGTCATCAAAGAGGATAAGAGACAGCTGGTTCATGGACACCTTAATTAGTCAGACTAACCTAGATAACATTGGTGAATTCGAAGCACTAAGCGACCTAATTGAAAACAGATTGACCACATTAGTCAGGCAAGTGGAGATCGGTAGGAGGGCTCTTGTTTCTTTCCTTAGACACCATCACTGGCTAGGACAGAGAACAGTTCCAGTTAAAATCCCCTTTTAACCACTTGTCTTAGATATCAATTGGTTTATCAGTTTCAATTTGGTCAGCCAAAGGACTCGGGCTCAACCATTAAGCCACAATGAGGTCCATTTGGTAAAAACAAATATATGGACTTGATCAACTACAATTATTGTGTTTGATTTGGAAAAAACTTAGACCTAATCTTAATCAACTCTTGGTTAGATTCGATAAATTGTTTAATTAAATTTTGTCAATTATGCATTTGATTTTTAGACCCTAGGTCTGACCTAGTCAAAAGGATGGGATTCGAGTTAACCGATTGCCATAAAATTCATGTTTAAACATAAATAAAAATGATCTAAATAACAATCATACTTTATATATGTAATAACAAAATTTAGATCCAAGGAAGAACATCATATGTTACAAAAATAACAGTTCTTGAAACTAAATTTTCAAATTTTTGAGTTATTAATTGACATTGTACTAGTACTTTTTGCTGTTCTTCCTCTTGATTTATACAGGCATCCCTTCCATCATAGTCATCTATGGTAGGACAGCCTTTACTATGGATCTCGAAGAATATTTGGTTACTAGGTAAAAAATCTACACCACACATATCATATATGCATGCAAAAATGATTCAGAAACTAAAGAAAACAGAAATTCATGTCTAATCATATTCGATCAAAAATAACCTTACGTGAACTTCAGATCTGAATTTGAATTTGTACAAGATATAATTCATCAGATTTAGATCTGAATATCCATAGAAACCTGCTCAAAATTAGATCTTAATGCATATCAAAATCTGGTTAAAACCTGATCTGCATAATTCAAAGAAATCTGTTCAAAACGGATCTGAAAATTCATGGTAAATTACGTCAAAAAGACTCAGCTGATTTTCTGTAAAAGTCTGTCCAAAAAACAGATCTAGATAGAAAAAATTCTGTCAACACAGATCTTGATTTATTTTTTATACATGAAGATCTGGTCAAAACCAGATCAGAATTTTTCAGAAATCAGGATGGAACTGATCAGGTTTCACATAATAAAATCTGATCAAAAACCAAATCTGGAATTCTGAAAAACAACATGAACAGAACCAGATTTATTTGTATTATTTACCAGACTTTGTTAGTATTCAGATCTGATAACGGGGAAAATCTGACAAAAGAGGAACTAAAGTCGGATCCCCAAGAAAGGAAGAACAGGTTTCAACAAAAATATTCAATAAATTATGAATATTACCCTGATTTGCAGCTGAAAATTGGATCTAGGTTGCTGAAAATCCTTTGCAAGAGCAGCAGGTGCGGCTCTTCTACTTCACATGCAGGCCCAGCAAATGAGAAAAGGGGGGATGAAGGCATGGGATTTTCTGCTTCAGAGGGGACTTTTCCTATATATATATATTTTTAATTTCTCGATCCCTCTATCAGGGAGGAGGGCGTTGGCTTTATATTTGTTCAGCGAGAACAGAAACCTGTTCCCATGCTGAGAACAGATTCTGTTCTTAGCAGGTGAACAGAATTTCTGTTTGTGGACAACTTTTTTTTTTTTTTTTTTTTTAATCTTGATTCAAAACCCAAGGCCGTCGAATAAAACAGCGTGAACAGATTCAGCATGAACCAAAAAAAATTTCAGTGTGAACCAGACTTCTGTTCATGTGAACAGAGTTTTTGTTTGCTGAATTTCTTTCTTTTCCTTTTTTTTATCTGATTTGAGATCATATCCCAAATCTTAAAGTCCTCAAAATAGGCATGAGAAGCCTGACTCAAAATACTGACGCCCTCTTAATTCCCAGCATGAGAAATTCTGTTCGCATGCTGAGAACAGATTTCTGTTCTAAATCTATTCTCAGTGCGTGAACAGAAATTCTGTTTGTTGAGAGTAAATTTGTTTTTCAATGATTTGAATTCATAATTCAAATGTCCATGATTATCTTTATTTTTTAATGATTTGAATTCATAATTCAAATGTCCAAAATTATCTCCTGATCAAAAGATGGTGGTTTAATTAGAAGATCGGGTCCTAATCAATTTAGGACTTGAACCCAATCCCCTCTAACTTCAGATCAAATATTGATCAGAAGTTCGGGTCCTAACCAAACTAAGACTTGAAAGCAATCCCCTTATATTCCTTGGATTAATTCATGTTCATCCCTGGAATTAATTTTGCAGCTAATGCCTAGTGCTAGCTGGACATAGCCAATATTTAATTCCATATGACCTAGAACTTTAATTTTCAATTAAGTCAATTAATTTGCTCAATCAAGTCACTTCTAAATTGAACATTTAGATCTAAGGTCAATCCTTTTTCCACGTCGCTTTACAATATGCGTGACTTCATATGTTCAAACACTAAGCCAATAGTATAGGAACTAATTCCTGTACCAAGAAGTGACCATCTGGCAATGATATTTGGCGCCTGGATAGGTTGAATAAATGCAAAGCATTATTCAGGGACCTTGGCATATGGTTACTGCATAATTCATTTCTTTGACCCTTAATATTTAGGATGATTTCAGGATAAACTGTCAAACCCTTAATAAGTCTTTCACATTGTATTTAAACCTTAATAAATCCTATGACTGATCATAATGATTATCCTGGCCAAAGTTTTACTGAATTGAAATAGACCGAAGCATAATCTTTATAACCTGGAGCAGTCAATTCTATCTTGACTTACACAGACTTGGCAAGTACTTGACAGTGTCCAAAAACCTTCCGTCACTATATTGAAAATACAGAGTCCAAGACCAAAGCACAGTGAGTTGCTTGCAAGTCACCGTGGTGATCTCAGGTCGGAGGGATATTTATATCCTTCACGAGTTGCTCTTGATAGTAGAGCACTCCGTAGCTGAATCACATCAAGTGATAATGTACTATATTTCACCTGCATGCCGTACTAGTGTCTCCACACTTTTTGGTTACGAGGACAACCAACCTATATGGTGCACAATGACTTATACTTGATAAATGTTATCGTTCTATTAATAACATATCATTTGATCTCGAACATAATTTAAGAACTATTTGATAAGTTCTTATTGCCTTTATCAAAAGTTAATAGTTCTAAGGACTTCATCATAATTAAAAGAGTTTTGTAAAGAAGATGCAAAATATGATGAACTACCAAATAACATTTATTAATATAAATCAAATTATAATTCATATATATAAGCACAATTGTCTACAACTAGACGATGGGCTTTAGGACACATTCCCAACATATATGTTAGTCACTTTGCTGCTCCTCTCCATCTGTTTGTCTAGATAATAAAGGATTATATCAAGTTCCAGCCACTCATAGTATTAACAGCTCACAACTTCATTCTCCGTAACTAAGCAGAAAGTTCTATCTTAAAGCACTTTTAACCTGGTGTTTTTTTGAGGTTTGTCTCTGCCACCTTAAGTTGGAACCTGCTTGCACTGTTAGTTATAATTCTTATATCCTCTCTGTGGGAACATATAGTTTCTCTGTTCTTCCCTGTATGAATATTTGCATTAGTATTATTAGCCTTTGTTCATGAATTGGTTCCATCAGCATCCCTGTCACAGTTAAAGTTTTTGTGCTTTGCTCTAGCTACATATTATATTGGGAATGATGGACACAAGTTATTTTGTGCCTTCAAATCCTGAAGCCATCAGCTGAGATTAGACTCATACTCTAGAAATTGTTGGATGAGAACATTACTGCTACCACCGTGTATTAGAGGCAGGGTCAGATTTAATAAAGCCAATATGTATGCAAGATCAGTATCTCCCTGGTAATAAGTTGTTGTTCCTGCAATTTGATATCTTTCCTTCTTCTCATATTATACATATTTTAGATATTGCCAAAATGAGCTTGTTGTGGCTTTTTAATACTGGCACTAGTTGAATGATACTTATGTTATATATTATTTTCATTTGTCTGTAAATTGGGTGTCCTTTTTCTGGTTTCCATTGTTTAATTTCCTTGTACATGCATTTCATCAGGAGAGGCAAGATGCAATGTACAAGCTGGTCAATGAGAAACTCGATCTTTTGCTGGTAGTTGGTGGATGGAATTCCAGCAATACCTCACATCTACAAGAGATTGGTGAACTCCAGGGAATTCCATCTTATTGGATTGACAGTGAACAGAGAATTGGACCAGGAAACAGAATAAGTTACAAGCTAAATGTAAGATTTAGATTAATGAGGCATGGATTACATTTATATCTACCTCTTTAACTTTTTATCAATATTCCTAGAAAAAAAGTTCCTGTCATTAGTCCTGAAGTTACGAAGTTGTCTGTTTTCCTTTGCAGCATGGGGAGCTTGTTGAGAAAGAAAACTGGCTACCTCCAGGTCCCATCACAATTGGAGTAACCTCAGGTGCATCAACGCCAGATAAGGTAAAGTAACTTCAAAAATTCTTGAAAACAAGATTCATGGTCTAGGGTGATAGTGTTGAAGCTGTTCTATTTTCATTGCATGGTTCTGTTTCATACAATTATACCTTGCATGGTATAACCACATATTGGACACCTTATAGGATGATCTCCAACTGATGGACAGATCCTGACAAATATCAGCTCTATGTCTAATAATCAATCTGACAAAATAAAACTGCTATACATGCAACCCACAGAATGTGTCATAACTGTATATGTTCTCCCAAAGAATGAAATGACTATTGGACACATTACATATTACAATGTTCAAACTATGTTACCAATAAAGTGGGTCCCTGTTCCCATCAACTCCAAAATATTCTTTGCAAATCTTTAGATGGTTGATATCTGGATGAATCATCTGTAAATTGCTGTCAAAACTCAAAACTATGATGGCTCAGACATCAATCCACAACAGCAACCCTATTAAGGCAATCAAGCTGATTTAACTCTATCTTGTTTTGACTTCATTCCTCAGAATCTCTCAGAGACCCATAAATGTTGGAGCTTAGCTCAGTTCATAGTCACCAAGCTATGTCATCTCATGGCCGTGTCCAATCCCTAGTGACTTGGGAGTAGGGGGATGCTAGGTTTGATGACAAAGGTTTTCAAAAGTTCAATGAATTCTACTTGGTATTGAAGACCACAACCCCATGTATTTAATTGGAGTAATCTTGTGGATTTTGCATAATTAGTTTGTAGGCTTATGTCAGGTCACCATGCATCATAGTTGAGGCACTTCTTGGATGAACATGGCTTCCAGACTATTATGGTCTCCAACAACCATGCCTTACTATTTACAAAGGAACTTGTTTGAAATGTTCACTTTAAGAGTCCCATTGGCAAACAATAATTTTGGTAGAATCAATTATATTGGTCACTCTGGCAGAGGCTTATTTTTCTGATTCACATGATCAGAGAGAATGAGAGACAAGGTCAAACGTTTGAGGAACTTTGCACTAAATTTAACTTATCAGTTGCTAATGGTAAAGTGTCTAAAATAATTTAGGTGTCTGAGATTTTAACAAAAGGGTGCTTAAATGATCTTAGAACTCCTATGGTTTCCATTATTCAGTTTGGGTAGTTTGAGGAGCCTGAGAACCAAACTTCCCTAGATTACCTAGACTTCCGTGGTGCAGTTGTGAAGATTTATTGCCCATGGAAAAGTGAGAATCCAGTTAAAGTATTATAAAAGATTTTTGGGTCTTTGTAGTGATAGGGTCATGATATTATACATCTTCCGCTAGAACCTTGTCTTCCTCAACGGTATGATCTTTCAACCGTCTCCAGATTTTAAGATAACATTTTGTTGGTTGGGCCTGGGAAGTTAGAGGATTGCCATATTTTATTTGAGTAATTCTGTCCATCATGGGCGGCGTAGAAAAAATACATGACCAAATATCATCGGACCATGTAAGGGCCACGTAAGTCCTGCTTTTCAATGTGTATTCAATACTCGTAATTTTACCTTTTCGTTTCAAATTTTGAATAATAAAAATGTCTATTCCTTATAAAAAATTGACACTTGTTGGTTTGGGTTATGATATCCAATGGCAGGCTTATGACATTCCTATATTTACAGGATATCATAGAAAAAAATTCAAAAAATCTAAATGATGAAAATATCCCTCATGTTATGATATCATGTGAACAGGATTATGACATCCTATTCATAGAAGGGTATCATACAGGAAGGATATTTTCGTCATTCAAACACATTAAATGCTTGTAGTTTATTTTTTCTTGAAAATTTTGAATGATGAACATGCTCTTTTCTTATGACATCCGCTTGTAAACAGGGTATCATAACCCTGTTCATAGAATATTATAAGATCGAGAATATTTTCATTATTAAAAAATATTTGAATTTGTTTAATGGCAAAAATATTCTCGGTTTTATGACATCATGTAAATAGGGTTAGTCATCCTGTTCATAAATGGGTATCATAATGAAAGGATATTTTCGTCATTCAAAATATTCAAAAAAAGTAAATTACATATTTAAATACATATTTTAATGATGAAAATGTCCTTCCTGAATGTTTGTGAAATGGATATTATAATCCTATTCACATGTCATAAGGCGAGGAGTATTTTCGTTATTATTATTTTTAAAAAAAGGGTGAAATTATGGTATTGAATGTGCATTGAAAAGTGGGACTTACGTGGTCCAATTAGGTTATGCAATATATTTTTTCTCCATTGAAGGTGGGGTACAATGACTTTCACTTTCATTTTTTTATTAAATTTTCATTTGTTGACATTTTAATCCATTTGGAAGCCAGCAGAGAATGATTACACTAACCCGCATTCTTTTTTACATTTGTTTCCCTAGGTTGTGGAGGAAGTTCTTATCAAGGTCCTTGACATCAAACGACAAGAAAACTTGCAGTTGGCATAGTCTGAGGCAGGAGTTGGAGCTTTGCAAGATGGTGGGCAGCTAGTGAAATCTTACGGGCGCCACTTGTGTGGCACCCAAGATCTAATACCACAGGATCATCATTGCTAGCGTTCAACTCTTTACCCTTTGTGCTGAATATGTACGTAGTCTATATATGCAGATCAAGGTATGGATAATGCTGAGGAAAACGAGCAAATGTTAAGATATATTTCACATCTTTGTCGTGGCTTGTTCGTAAGATGGTCTCGAACATGTTGATCACTTTTGTTTGGGTCCAATGGTCAGGTTTGTTGTGCTGCAATCTTTAATTTTTTTTTTTTTTATCGTTTTCAGAATGACGGTGGCAGTGTCTCCGTCTGGTTCCAAAGTTTGGAACCTCCACCTGGTACGAATGGTGGGGAAGGGCACCAACAGGGACCCTGGTCAGGTAGCCATTTTCATGCCACGAAACCAAAGGCTTGTGGAGGGGGATGACCTAACTCTACGCACGCATCTTTGTCCCGTTAACGTGCAAGGCAATTACATGATTTCCAAACTATTAGATTTCCAAAAATTGAGGTGACTATATGCCGGCCCTGAAACAATCATAACATCAAGGTTGAGTTATTAGCCAACATGGTCCTTTCTTAGAATATATGGGAGGTCCAGCGAGGCTTCCGATAAAATATGATGGTAGGGTTTGGTTTAACTAAACCTATGATATTGCTCCAAGTCCCTTCTTAGCCTATACCCGTTATCTCCTGTCTCGGTTTATACCCAAAAAAAAAAGAACGAGCCGGCTAGAAGCCCAGCAAGCGACCAACAACCTTTGCTACGATGTAAATATTGCATGTTAATATTGATCAGTGTGCCACTAATCTGCGGTGCTACAGATCTAGATGATTTTGGCTTATTTTTCAACGGTTTGTATCTTGGAGACGGCAAAAAAGGAACCAGTTAAAGCTGTCTCATGGTCTAGCAAGCCGAGTATCGCATGGGAGACCCAGTCACCAGCCAGATTACCTTCTCTCATCAAAAGTGCAATGTTCCAAATGGAACTACTTTGAAGGATGAGTAGACTCCGAAAGAAGCTATTGTCATGCTCCTAAGATCAAGCCATGGTTGCAGTAATAGCTAGAAATTGGATAGGATTTATGTATGTATTTAATCCTTTTTACCAGCAAAAGTAAATCAGATTAAAACTGCTTTTAATCAGAAAACATATATAAGAACAATTCTAAAAATCCCTACCTAGGAACTTGAATATAATATTAAAAGTAGACAAAAGCTAAAATTAAAATTAACGTGTATCGATTTTGTCAATGCATGCTGTAAATTAAATCTACATTACTTTTGAGCCGGATCTCATATCTAATTACAGGTCATTGATCTCCACTGTTGATGGTATGTGGTCCATGCGGAAAAAAATTTTTAGGTTGTTTTATAGCTGCACAGCATGTCTAGCCTCTATAGATCATCCACACGAAATCCTAAAGTGATCAACTTTCTCAGACCACTAGATCCTTGTGAAGGTCGAAGGATCATAGATGTAAATCCTTCTTTGGAACTTCTTAGACCCTCCAAGAAGATGAAGAGGAGATCTATGAGAATTTAGAAGTGGAAGAAATAAAATAAGAAGAGACATCTCTCTAATTTTTTCTTTTTCTTCCTTAAAACCCTAGCACCTAGACCCCACACCCTCTCATTGTTCTCATGCCAATTCTCCCCCTCTATTTTTTTTTGTGATTTCTGATCTCAATTATCACGGTGATGCTTCTTAAAATTCGTGCACGCCCCAGAAAAACTCAATAAAAATAGGGCATGGAGAATTGATAGGGATAAGGGAAGATAGAGATAGAATATGACTAGGAGTTCTAATTCTATTCGAAGTCTATCAAATGAATTCAAAATTTATCTAGAATTATTCTAAACCGATCCTAATCAAAAGAAGAACGAGGGAGGATAAAGAAACTGATTTTTTTTTCATGGAGATTCATAGAGACAATGAGTTAGGTGGGAAGAATATTTAGGTAGCATAAATATAGAAATAGGAATCCTAATTCAATTCTAGTTGAGTTTAAATCAAATTAAATTTAATTAATTCAATTAAATAAATTAGCCTAATCTAATTAGATCCTAATTAGCTTAATTAAATTCTAATCTAATTAGAAATTAATTAAGTTCATATCCAAATTAAACTAGGATCAAATCTCTTAGCAAGTAGGTCATCGTATAACTTAATCGGGTAAAATCTAATGAACCCAATTCAATTAGACTTTACCTAAACCTCTTTGTTCAATCAAATTAAGTCAATTACCAATCTAATTACTAATTAATTCTTTTATAATTAATTAATAATTGATGTGGCGACATCCGCTGATATGGAGCAGGCGGGTGGCCACGGTGACAGGAGACCTGCCATCCGGGCGTGGCAGCCTGGCAAAGGGTCGAAGCCGGGCTCATTAGGCAAGCACCCCATCTGAGATCAGCCTCCCTGCCGAGGTCAAGCTTCCAACCGAGGTCGGGCTCATTAGGCGAGCCCCCCGTCTGAGATCAGCCTTGTTGTTGAGGTCAAGCTTCCAGCCAAGGCGGGCTCATTAGGCGAGCCCTCGTTCGAAATTAGCGTCCCTGTCGAGGTCAAGCTTCCGCCAAGGCTGGGCTTATTGATCGAGCCCCCTGTCTGAGATCAGTTGCCTTATCAGGGTCAAGCTTCCAGCCGAGGCCGGGCTCATTAGGCGAGCCCCCCATCTGAGATCAGCCCCCCTGTCTGAGGTCAGCTCCCGGTCGGGGCCACGCTCGTGTCCCAACACGGAGTCCCAGGTATGGAGTTCCTGCTAGAAAGCAAATGCTCAAATCATACCATAGCAAAAGCCTGGTCACCCGTAGCCTTCTATAGGCACTGCTAGCTCCACCAGAGGTACGATACAGGCACCCCCAGGCCCCATGCCTGGTGGCGTGCTGCCATGCTCATGATCGTACCACCAATGGTCACCCACCACCATGGCACGACACCCAAAGCCTCCCCGAGAGAGCAATCCAGCCAAGGCCCCAGGACCTGCAACACCTGGGCGGTCCCTCCTGAAATAAAAGTGCCCTTCCTATAAGGAGCTGCGGAGAAGAAAAAAGAAAGAAGAGTCTTCTTCCCAGGAGGAGGAAGAGGAGTCTCTTCCCTTCGGGGAGGGGGAGGTCCGTAGATTGGCGCATCCAGGGAGCTCCTTTGGGCTCCTAGAGACCCCCTCTCAGAGAGAGTCCATGGCCCCTCCTCCAGGGAGAGGGAGGAAGGTAAGAAAGGTAAGAATATGGGGGAAGGCGAGGGAGAGGTAAGTCCTCGTTCCCCGTTCTCGATCCCGACTCTTTCTATTTTCCTTACATTTCCGCATCGAGTCACACCCTCCGACGGACGGGTCCTCCAAGCCCTATGTCGCGGAGGTCTTTTCTGTTCCCCTCGATCATCCCACTGACTTGATCGTCGGAGTGTCCTCGCCAGAATTCCCGGCCCGGGTCTTCCCTATCTTGCAGGAAGGAAAGGAGGACACACGGTGGCGGGGGAGAAGGAACACCCCAGCGCAACCGAGTTACGGGCCACTGTTGATTCTGGTCTTGATTTTGATAATTGACAAATACTTAAGTATATATGAGTACTAATTGTATGTTTTAGTATGTTCATCAGATCTTAATACTCATCCATGTTGAATGAAGAAATACATATTTTTCAGTTGAAGAAAATCTTTAAATTAATGGATAATCAAGTTATAAGGACTTTGGAACATAAGGAAGACTTAGAAAGATTTAAAGTTTGATTTTGGAGAAGTTTCAGCAAGTTTCAGCACTAGCACAAGCAAGTGTCGACTCATGAAGAAGTTCAAGTATCGATTCAAGGCCTGAGAATAAGAAAAATACAGAACTGTGAAAATCCAGAATTTTTGCCTTGAGCTGACCTAAGTGTCGACCCCAGGTGTCGACACCTGGGAACTAAGTGTCGACACCTAGAGGTCAAGTGTTGTTGCCCAGGTGGCTTTATCCAAGAGGGGGTGAATTGGAAATTACAAAATTTTTGCAAATATGTGCCAAGTAATCTTTAGTGGTTGAGTGCTATGTTAATCAGAGAATAAGTGCAGAAGCTGAAAATTAAATAAAGCACAATACAAACAAGGCAAGTTTATAGTAGTTCGGAGCAACCCAGCTCCTACGTCCACTATCCAAGTTCATCACTCGGGATTTTCACTATATCCCCAAACCGGAATACAGTTGGATTGTTTTACAGGCTCACAATACCAACCTCTACACTTTGGTTTTTAAACCGGGCTCACCAAAGAAACCCATACTAGGATTTCACAGGCTCACTTAGAACCTCTACACTTTGGTTTTAAGAAGGCTCACCAAACCCAAGTATTCTAAGAGTAGAATAAAAAGCAACAAATGACAAACTCAATTGTCTGGTGGTTGCCGATGCAGCTTGAGTGAAGCTCAATTGAATGCTCTTCAATGCACTTCAATGGCTTCCTTGTTTTTCTCAAAAGATGCTTCAAGCTTCTGATAAGAGTTGGTGAAGGCTTGAAGACTGACTTCAAAGCTCAAGTGCTCTCTCTTCTTACTTCAATAAATATTCAATAAATGTTCAATAACTCATTAGTCTCTCCAAGGATGTTCTCATACCTCATTTATAGAGACTTCAACTGCCTTCCCTTGATTTTGAACGTTGTAGACCGTTGGAAAGTGACAGGTTACCGTTGGAGCACTTTTAGATTTTAAAAACAGAAAACTGGAACTAGCCGTTGGAAGTGACCCCGTCATTCCAGTCAGCTCGGTCATTCTTCGAGTCGGCTTGGATCAAGTTTGGGTCGGCTGGGTTGAACACCAATCGGCTAGGTTCCACAGTTGAGAAAATGGTTCACTCTGGACAAGTCGGCTAGGCTGAAATCCTGTCGGCTCGGATCCCTGAGATTCTTAGAACGTTCTCAACCAAGTTCTGGACGAGTCGGCTGGGCCTTGGTGCCAGTCGGCTGGATCTGTGTGCCAGAGAACTTCTTTCTTGTGCCAATGCTAGAGTCGGCTGGTTCCTCCATCCAGTCAGCTCGAGATAGGTTCTTCAGCCTGACCAAATTCAATTCTTCGGAACTCTTATGCCAAGCTTTGAAGACTTCCTCAAGATCTTCTTATAATGAAATCAAGAAAAATTGAAGCTTGAAAACTATTAGACGTAACCCTTTATCTTTGATTTAAGTAGAAAATTTTTTGTTAGGTTCTTCTTTACAAGATTCTAATCATTTTACAACTCAACACAAAGCAATAAAGATTGTAGGGTTTAGAAAGCATGTTAATGTAGTCGTCCTACAAAAACTTGTCAACCATTTGAAGAGTTGTTTGATAAGCAAATGTATGCTCCAATGATTTGTTATCATCAAAATCACTTCAGGGTTCAACAAGTGTTGACACTTGCTGTAATGGCTAGTTTTTCAAAACTGTAGAACTTCTCCAACTTGCTTCAAACGGCCATATTTTCTTTCCCAACGGTCATAAACGATCATCTACGATTTAAAGAGCTATATAAACATCAAAAATCAAATAAGGAAGCAATCTTTGGTGAGATCATTCAATATCTGTTGCCCAGGTGGCTATCCAGAGGGGGGTGAATTGGGTCTTTTGAAAAATTAAAGCAAGTAATGGGCAATTTAAAATCCTTTGCAAGTGGTAGGTGCTGTGATAAAATTATAAAATGCAGAAGCTAAACAGAGTCAGGAAGGCCCAACACAAACACAAACTTTATAGTGGTTCAGAGCAACCTAGCTCCTACGTCCAATACCCAAGATACCACTTGGGATTTTCACTATATTCACACCCGAATATAGTAGGCTTGTTTTACAGGATCACAATCCAAAACCTTTACACTTTGGTTTTACGGGATCACCAAAGAAAACCCGACACCCTTTGGTTTTAACAGGCTCACCAAAGAAACCCAACTTGGTTTTCACGAAATCACCAAGAACCTAACCCTTGGTTTTAAAAAGGCTCACAAAAACCTATTTGGTTTTTCAATCGGTCTCACCAAACCCACAATTCAAGGATTGAATTGAAAATAAATGCAACAAGAATGACAAACTCAATTTATCAGATAGTTGCCAGTGCACCTTGTTAGAAGTTCACTTGAATGAGTTTTAATTACTTCAGTGGCTTCTTCCCAAAGTTGTTTCAAGCTTCAGATTGGAGTTGGTGAAGACTTGAAAGCTTGACTTGAATACTCTTATGCTCTTTTGCTGTTGGTTGGTTGGATATTCAATGAAGCTCTCTTTTCTTTGAAGAACTCTCTTAATCAATTGCTTCAAGAAAGTTCAAATCCTTCAAATTTAAAGTCTTCCATCATCCCAAGGCAGTTCTAGCCGTTGTAGATCATTGGAGAATGATTTTTGACCGTTGGAGCACTTTTTAGTATTCAAAAACAAATTCTGGAACTAGCCATTGGATGCTTGAAGGCATCATTCAAGTCGGCTCGGATCCTTCGAGTCGATGGGTCGAGTTGCCAAATCTTCAATGCAGTTGGCTCTTTGTCTCAGAGCGCAAAATATCACTCTGGACGAGTCAGCTCTTTGTAGCTCGGGTCGGCTCGAACTTGAATCTTGAAAATCTTGAACTCGAGGAGTCGGCTCATTTTAGCTCGGGTCGGCTTTTCTTCTCAGGTTCGAAAAACCTTACTCTAGAAGAGTCGGCTCGATGCAGTTCAGGTCGGCTCGCTTTCTCAGGCTTTTAGAATTAGGTCTGGCAGAGTCGGCTCTTTTTGGTTTGGGTCGGCTCGCCTAGCTGTTCTCAGAAATCTTTAGAAAATGGACTCTGGAGGAGTTAGCTCGGACTGATTCCAGTCGAATCGAATTCACTGGAGTCGCCTCACTTTCCATCGAGTCAGCTCGGATTGCTGCATTCCAGAATCCTTGCTACGTGCCAACAGGCAGAGTCGGCTCTTCATCACTTGGGGTCGGCTCGGGTATCTTCTTCAGGACTTTTATAAATGAACTTAAAGGAAACTCTCACCAACTCTTTTATAATTTCATACAAGCCAACTCAAACTAAAATTCATGGCACACATACACTCACAGAAGTAATCCTTTTAATTGATTTTTCTTAGCATTTTGATTGGGTTCTTCTTTACAAAACATTTACAACACAACTCAACCAAGAAAACATAAGTGTAGGAGTTGAAGTTTGAACATGTTATTCATCCTACAAAAACTTGTCAAACACTTGAAGAGTTGTCAGAAATAAATGTACATGCTCTAATGTTTGGTTATCATCAAAATCATTTATGGGGTCAACAATCTCCCTCTTTTTGATGATGACAAAACACTGGGCATGAAAAATCAATAAAAACTTTATAATTGCTTGTTTAATAATATTTGCAAGAGTATATGATCAATTAGAGAAAATTGACTTCAGTTAGTGCCAACAATGAGAGAAGAATTAGGGCTTAGAGAGATAATCTTCCCCTCAATAAATACTCCATGTTTGGCAAACTCTTCACTCAATTTTACATTTCAAAGCTCAAAAGCTTTGATCAACAGAGCTAACAAATGTTGAAGTGTAAAACATTATGTATCAGAGTCATCATGTATCAGAGTTTGTAAAAATTTGCAATTCCAGCTTTAAACATTATAAGTTAGAACTTAAAGTATCAGAGCTTGAAATATCAATACATGTTCATTTCAAGTATTAGAGTAAATATGTAGTAAATTGTATCGAAGCTTTGAAGTATCAATGTTTTATCTTTTTCATGCAATACTTTCTCCCCTTTTTTGTTAGTTAATCAAAAGGTAGAGTAAGAAATAAGTTCAAATTTTAAAATAAATTGAGAAAGTATTTAAAATTGTTTGAGATAATTTCACTTTTTCATATTTATCTTGAAATTCTAATTAAAAAATTAATCATTGTAAGAGTAATCAAACATTCAATTCATGAAGAATTTGTGAGACAAAAGATGTACTTCATTCTATTCCAAAAGTTTAAGTACAAAGTACAAAAAGGTGATACACTTAGTCACTGTCTATATCTACACTAGGTTTTGAAGAAGTTTGGCCAGGGATCTAAACTCCAGGAGGTAGAGAAGCAATAGGATCAATGAATTATGGAATATCATGAGATCCAGGTGTCCTAATGTGTGGGGCAGGTTGTCTTGGATGGCTTGAGTGACCAGAAAGGATCTAGAGGGAGTCTTGAGAGTAGCTAGGATATCTTCAATCTTGCCCATCATTTTTCATAGAAAGCTACTCATTGACTTCAATTCGGCTTCAACTTTCTTTACACTTCTAGAAGTAGCCAAGTCTTCCATTCCTTCTTTGATTACTGCCATTTCTTTTCGTAGTGTAAGCATTTCTGAAGCTGAACATTGGCAAATGCTTCGGCTGAACCTCTTAATCTCCCAAATTCACTTTTAATTATACCAATACCTTTGGTATAATCTTCCTCCATCTTTTTTCCTGCTTCAAGTGATCCCATTCTGACCCGCAAGTTATCCATCTCAGTTCTATAGGCTTCAAGGATTTGAGTGACTGAGCTTTTGATAGAGTCTGAACTTGATGTAATCAATTGAAGAATTGGTTGAACATCTGTCACAGTTGTGCTAGTTGTACTGGTTGCTGCAGCTTTGGAGTTTTCAATATTTTCAATTCTTCCTTTAGATCATTTATTTGTTCTCCAAACTGGGTTAGCCTGACATCAACTGATTTTTGAAAAACTCCAAACATTTCACTCATAGAAGACTTAATGGATTCAGTCATACTATTCATTTATTGTGCCAAGAAGTCTTGTATCATTGAAGTGTTCATAGTAGGAGCAGTAGTAGCTTGATCATGACTTGGAATGTTTGTAGCCTGATCAAAGGTAGGTGTGCTGTACGGCATGTTAGGAAAGTCAAGGATAGAAATATCTGGAAAAGAAGTATCGAAGTCCATCTGGACAGGGGATTCCTGCTATGGTTGTGGCTCAGGGATGTGCATTGTGATGCCTTCACCTGCCGCTTCTTCCATTTGTTCTTGGACTTCTTCAGTCTCTTCAACTATAGGAGTGTCAGTTTTCTTCTTCCAGGTACCATCTATTAATAAGTATCCCATTCTTTGAAGGGTCTTGGCTATGAAGTAATGCCTTACTGTCTTCTCCTGTCAAGTCTAAACTTGTTCTTTGAAAGAAGATTGAAAGAATCATTCCATATGGCAAACAGGCTTTAACTTTCCTAATTGCCTCCTTCATTTGGCTAATTTTTATTGCAGGCAAATTGATCTTTTCTCCATTAATTAAGAGCTCCATAAAACATAAATCCCTTTCACTTACCCAGTCGAATTGACCTATTTTACGTAAGAAGATTCGGCTAATGAAGTTATGCAGGAGTCTCATCTCAATGGACAACATGTTTGCCTTAAGAATCCCAATCTCATTTACCTCAGCTCTTTCCAAAACTGTCTGCAATGCCTTGGTTCTATCCTTCAGTACAAGATATTATGTGCCTTCAAAAGGCATTTCCAAAACACTTCGTAGGATTTCAGCAGTAATAATTATTCTCTTCCTTTAACTGAGGACTCAATGAAATTTTTTCCAAACCTCAGTTTTCATAGATTATTCTTACTAGGTTTGGATAGGTCTTAATATCCAGTGAATACAAATTCTTCCAGCCTTGGTTCTCAATAAGATCCCCAATCACAAAACTGATTTTTCTTAGATATTCGAACAAAAAATGTCGGCCAGTGGTGATTGGTCTCATACCTAGGGACATTTGGCGTCTTGGAGAAATAGGGCTTCCTTCTTCCTCAGGCTATGGTTCATTCCGGGAGACATTATCTTCTCGGAATTTTGTTCTTCATTCTTGTGGAGCCGGATCACTATTCTCCCAGATTCCTTCCCAGCTACTCTCCTTGGTGCCATTATGCAAGGGAATTGAGTTTAGAAGAGGTTTATGAAAGTTTAGAGAAGTTTGGAAAGTTTCTTGGAGGGAATGGAATAGGGTTTAGGAGTAAGAATGGTAAAAACAAAACCCTATGGCTCGAATCTAAAAAAGAGATGGCTAGACATCCGAGCCAGCTCGACCAACAGTTCATCTACTCAAGTCGGCTCGAGCAGAGGGAGCTCAAAAAATATTTTTGTATTTCAATCAAGGCTCATAAAATTTTAGGATTTGGATCAGATGGTTATTTAGATACATCGTCCTTAAGGCTCTGGAGGTGGTTCTAGATAAGATCATATAATCCTAGTTCACTTCTAATCACTGCAAACTTAACTAAATTCAATGGTTGGTAAAGATATCAGTAAGTTGGTTTTCAGTTGACACATATTCAAGGGTAATATCATTATTCAAAACATGTTTTCTTATAAAATGGTGCTTAATTTTAATGCATCTTTTTATCAATTTTATAACTAGCATAGTTAGCCTTAAAAAAATCATTTAAATTTAAGATGATTCTTTAGAATATCAAAGACCTAAGTTACTTGTACCTTTCAAATATTTGAAAATTCTTTAAATAGTAAGCATATATGTTTCTTTAGAATTACCTTGAAATCTAGTATAGACACATACACTGTACAAGATATCAGGCCTACTGGTTGTCAAATAAAAAGGGATCTGATCATACGTTTGTATAGCTTTTGGTCAACACTGGATCCATTTTCATCTTTGTCCAATCTTTAGGTAGGACTTATGGGTGTGCTAGCCTCTTTGCTTGTTTCCATGCTAAATTTCTTGATTAATTCCTTGATGTATTGGCTTGGCGTATAAAGATTCCTCCTTCATTTGTTTGATTTGTAATCCAAGGAAGTAGTTGAGCTCACCCATAATGCTCATTTCAAGCTCAACCTGCATTAGCTTAGTAAATTCTTCACGAAAACTTTCATTAGTTGTACCAAGATAATATCATCAATGTATATTTGTACAGCTGACATGTCATTAACAAAGTTTTGTCAACATTTCCTCTTTCAAAAACATGCTTAATCTATCAAACCAGGCCTTAGGTGCATGTTTCAAATTATATAAAGCTTTGTTCAACTTAAACACATGATTTGGAAAACATGATTTTCAAAACCTGGTGCCTGTTCTACAAAAACTTGTTCAGAAATAAATCAATTTAGAAAAGCATTTTTGACATTCATTTGAAAAAGTTTAAAGTTTATGTAGCAAGCAAATGCAAGAAGTAATCTATGGTCTTGGGTCTTGCAACAGGTGCATAAGTTTCATCAAAATCGATATCTTCTTCTTGATTGAATTCATTTGTTACCATTCTTGCTTTATTCTTTATTACTTTACCATTTTCATCTAGTGTGTTTCTATAGACTCATTTGGTTTATATTATAGGATGGTCTGTAGGCTACTACTAGTGTCCAAACATTATTACTTTCAAACTGGTTTAATTTGAGAGACAAAGGCTAGGTAGTCATGTAAATCTCTATGTGTTGACCTAGTCCTAACATCATGAGAAGGATCACCAATGATTAAATCTTTGGGATATGAAGTTACATACCTCCATTCTTTTGGTAAATCAGCATGATCCTTGCTTACCATTTTACTTCCATCTTGCGTTGGCTTGTCTTGAATGTTTAGATCGTTCATTTCCTTTTGTAGTGTACCTGCATCATTATTTATGCACTCATCTTTTCTAGATGGTGAGGAGTTAGCTTCATCAAAACAACTGAATTGACTCTTCTACAGTAAGAGTCCTCTGTTAAATACTCTATATGCTTTGTTATGTAATGAATAACCAAGGAATATAGATTCATCAGATTTTACATCAAACTTTCCTAGATTATCCTTACCATTATTTAACACAAAGCATTTCACCCAAAAATATGAAAATAATTAATATTTGATTTTCTTCTATTCCAAAGCTCATAGGGTTTTTTTTTTGAAATTGGTCGTATCAAACTTGGCTAGTATATAACAGGCAGTGTTCACGGCTTCTGCCCAAAAGTACCTTGGAAGATTACCTTCACACAACATTGTTCGGACAATTTCTTCCAAAGTCCTATTCTTTCTCTCTACAACACCATTATGTTGTGGTGTTCTAGGAGCGGAGAAGTTGTGATCAATGCCGTGCTCAATGCAATATTCATCGAAGAATTGATTTTGAAATTTAATTCCATGATCACTTCTAATAGAGATAACAGAAAGATTTTTCTCATTTGAAACCTTTTTTATAAAATTTTTGAAATATATCAAAAGTTTCATCTTTATGTGCAATAAATAATATCCATGTAAATCTAGAAAAGTCATATACAATCACAAGGCTATATTTCATGCCTCCTAGACTTGTGGTCCTAGTTGGTCCAAATAAGCCCATGTGAAGTAGCTCAAGGGGTCTAGTTGTTGAAATAATATTTTTCGATTTAAAACTTCTCCTAGTTTGTTTGCCTAATTGACAAGCATCGCATATATAATTAAGATCAACTTTGAAATGAGACAAACCTCTAACTAGATTCTTTGAGATTAATTTGGCAATAGTATGCATGCTAGCATGACCTAATCGTCTATGCCATAATAAACATGACCCCTTGGTCTTAGCATTTATTTCTACTAAATTGGAACTACTAGACATGGCTAGATCATTTAGATTTATCACATAAATATTTCCAAGTTTATGGCCAATGAATTTGTTGCTAGAGTCAAGGGAGTTAGTTACTATACGCATAGATGATTCAAAGATAACTTTGAAGCCTTTATCACATAATTGACTAATACTTAATAAATTATGCTTCAATTTATCTACTAGTAGCACATCTTCAATAGAAGTGCTGGGGTTATTTTAATCTTACCGATTCCGATTATTCTCTCATTGCCATTATCTCTGAAAGTAACCGATCCTCTTTCTTTCATTTATAGGATGATAAATTGATCCTTGTCACCCATCATATGCCTTGAGTAGCCACTATCAAGATACCATCTTTTCTTTGATTTTTGGATTGCAAGACAATCCTGCAAAACAATCAATGAGTGATTTTAGGTACCCAAGCTAACTTGGGTCCTTTCGGGTTAGCAACATTAGTTTCCTTTGAAACCCAAATGGTTCTATATTTCAATGCACTAATCATGAAATTTTTTAAGGAATTGCATTGATAAGATTTATGCCCAAACCTATAACATGCATAACAAATAATTTGTCATTTTTGAATGATGCATGCTTTGAAGCTATAACAGATGCAGAAATAGGAATACTTGATTTGAAGGATTTTTGCATGGTATTCTTAGGAATATATTTCAAACCATTTGAAATTGATTTCGATGGAAAACCTTTTTCAAATTAAGCATTTACAGCCAAAGCTTTTGAAGATACAAATCCAATTCCAGCTTTAGTTTCTGAGTCTTTTTGTTCTTTCAAAATTAGCTCAAGCTTATTTGAACTCAAGGTCAACTTTTCTACTAAAGGCTTAAGCTTTTCAACCTCCTTTTTCAAATCAGTATTTTTGGCAACTAAATATTGTTTGTCTCATATAAAACAGTTTTTTCATTGTTAAAGACTATAACACTTTCTGAAAGGTTATTCAATTTTCTTTACAAAATGTTATTCTTTTCAAAAATTTCATTCTTGTCTTTTAATAAAATATCGTTTTGTTTCTTTAGGGACTTAATTTTAACCCTAGCTTTCTTAAATTCGATGAGTAAATCTTGAAATGCTGAATTCAGTTCATCATATGTAAATTCCTTTTAAAGCTCAGGGGATGATACCTCATTTTCGAGACCTATCAAGCATAGATTCGCAGATTTCGTAGCCTCTTCTTCTTCATTTGATGAGGATGCTTCGCTGTCGTTCCACGTCGCTACCATTTCTTTCTTTTTCTTTTTCTTAATCCCTTTTTCAGTAGAGGGCAATCTGGTCTGATGTGCCCTGGCTTTTTGCACTCATAACATATGGGCACTTCTTTTTCTTTCTCCCTTTCCTTGTCCTTCTCCTTACTGAACTCTTTGTTCTTGTGGAATTTTCTAAAATATCTTCCTTTCTTTCTTCCCAAAAACTTTTTGAATTTTCAGATGACCATGGCAACGTCTTCGTCTTCCATGTCACTTTCAGTAGAGGTGCTTCTTTCTTCTGATTCTTCATCCCTTTTAGAATCTACAGCAGCTTTAAAGGCGATTGATTTCTTTTTCTTTTGATCATCTTCAGTTCAGTGCTGCATAGTCAGTTCATGGATGATGAGAGATCCCGGTAGTTCATCCGGTAATAAGGTATTCAAATCTTTTGCTTCCTGGATGGTAGTCACTTTTGGATCCCACTTGTCCGGAAGAGATCTTAGAATCTTCTGCACTAGATCTGCATTAGTGTATATCCTGCCAAGACTTTTTAAGCCATTAATAATGTCACTGAAATGTGAAACATGGCAGAGATTGTTTATTTGGTTCCATCTTAAATAATTCATAACTATGTACAAGAAGATTAATTTAGAAGACTTCACTTGTAAAGCTCCTTCATGGGTCACTTCGAGTTTATCCCAAATTTCTTTTACCAAAGAACAAATTGAAATTCGATTAAACTCATTACCATCCAAAGCACAGTATAACAAGTTCATGGCTTTGGCATTTAACCTCCCATCTTCATGTCATGTTCGTCCCAATCCTCTTCAGGTTTAGAAACATCCACTCCATCAATTTTAACCATGGGGATATAAGAACCCTTTAGAATGACCTTCCATAATTAAAATCAACTGCTTGAATATACATCTTTATTCTAGCTTTCCAATATGCATAATTTGTGCCAGTGAAGAGTGGAGGCCTATTAGTTGACTGGCCTTCCGCCAAGGACGTACTTATTGGATGAGCCATCAATCTTTACTCTAATGTATTCAGAGACTCTGCTCTGATACCAGTTGTTGCCCAGGTGGCTACCCAAGAGGGGGGTGAATTGGGTCTTTTGAAAAATTAAAGCAAGTAATGGGCAATTTAAAATCCTTTGCAAGTGGTAGGTGCTGTGATAGAATTATAAAATGTAGAAGCTAAATAGAGTCAGGAAGGCACAACACAAACACATAAACTTTATAGTGGTTCAGAGCAACCCAGCTCCTACGTCCACTATCCAAGATACCACTTGGGATTTCCACTATATTCACACCCGAATACGGTAGGATTGTTTTACAGGATCATAATCCAAAACCTCTACACTTTGGTTTTACGGGATCACCAAAGAAAACCCAACACCCTTTGATTTTAACAGCCTCACCAAAGAAACCCAACATAGTTTTCAAAGGATCGCCAAGAACCTAACCCTTGGTTTTAATAAGGCTCACCAAAAATCTATTTAGTTTTTCAATCGGGCTCACCAATAACCCAACAATTTAAGGATTGAATTGAAAATAAATGCAACAAGAATGACAAACTCAATTTATCGGATAGTTGTCGGTGTAGCTTGTTGGAAGTCCACTTGAATGCACTTGAATGAGCTTTAATTACTTTAGTGGCTTCTTCCCAAAGTTATTTCAAGCTTCAGATTAGAGTTGGTGAAGACTTGAAAGCTTGACTTGAATGCTCTTGTGCTCTTTCGCTGTTGGTTGGTTAGATATTCAATGAAGCTCTCTTTCTTTGAAGAACTCTCTTAATCAATTGCTTCAAGAAAGTCCAAATCCTTCAAATTTAAAGTCTTCCATCATTCTAAGGCAGTTCTAGCCATTGTAGATCGTTAGAGAATGATTTTTGACCGTTGGAACACTTTTTAGCATTCAAAAATAATTTCTGGAACTAGCCATTGGATGCTTGAAGGTGTCATTCGAATCGGCTCGGATTCCTTCAAGTCGGCTCGGATCCTTCAAGTCGATGGGTCGAGTCGTCAAATCTTCAAGGCAGTCGGCTCTTTATCTCAGAGCGCAAAACATCACTCTGGACGAGTCGGCTCTTTGTAGCTCGGGTAAGCTCGAACTTGAATCTTGAAAATCTTGAACTCGAGGAGTGGCTCTTTTCAGCTTGGGTCGGCTCTTCTTCTTAGGTTCGAAAAACCTTACTTTGGAAGAGTCGGCTCGATGCAGTTCAGGTCGGCTCTCTTTCTCAGGCTTTTAAAATTAGGTCTGACAGAGTCTGCTCTTTTTGGTTCCGGTCGGTCTGGCTGTTCTCAGAAATCTTTAAAAAAAGGACTCTAGAGGAGTTGGCTCGGACTGATTCCAGTCGACTCGGATTCACTGGAGTCGCCTCGCTTTCCATCGAGTCAGCTCGGATTGCTACGTTCTAGAATCCTTGCTGCGTGCTAGTAGGTAGAGTCGGCTTTTCATCACTTGGGGTCGGCTCGAGTATCTTCTTCAGGATTTTTATAAATTAACTTAAAGGAACTCTTACCAACTCTTTTACAATTTCACACAAGCCAACTCAAACTAAAATTCATGGCACACATACACTCACAAAAGTAACCCTTTTAATTGATTTTTCTTAGCATTTTGATTGGGTTCTTCTTTACAAAAATATTTACAACACAACTTAACCAATAAAACATAAGTGCAAGAGTTGAAGTTTGAACATGTTATTCATCCTACAAAAATTTGTCAAACATTTGAAGAGTTGTCAGAAATAAATGTACAAGCTCTAATGTTTGGTTATCATCAAAATCACTTATGGGGTCATAATATCCTTCAAGGATTCAAGAGTTGAGTGGTTCAAGCCTTCAAGCTTCTAAGTTTCAAAGAGAGCATCCAAAGTTCACATCATCAAGCTGGAATCAAAGGCTTCAACAACTTGAAGATAAGATTTTTATCAACAATCAAGGGCTTCAAAGAGATATTTTCTTTATTTTAGAAAGCTTTTATTGTACTCTTTTCATATTGTTCTTACATTGCTTATTAAGGTTTTGGTGAGCTTTGGGAAACTTAAGAGGTTTTTGGTGAGCCTTCGAAAACTAATTAGGTTTTTGGTTAGCACGCAAAACCAAGGAAGGTTGTTGGTAAGCCAAAGGTATAAAACCAACTAGGATTTAACTTGTGAGCCCGAAGACAAAATAAGTTGTAAAGGTTGTTAGTAAGCCTAGGTGACAAAACCAACTTGGGTTTTGATTAGTGAGCCCGAAAACTAATCGCCCATAATCTTGGTGATTATAGTAAAATTTTCAAGAAAACTTAGGAAGTAGATGTATGTGCCTTGGAGTGCACCGAACCACTATATATTATTGTATTTGTGCTTGCTTCTTTATTGCTTATTTACTCTTGTATATTTACTTTATTAATTCTGTTGCATATTATTTTGAAGCACACAAATACTTTGACAAAACACAAGCAACTTGAATTGAATTAGCACATACTTATTTTAATTCATAATTGAAGTATTCAAAAAATTTTATAAAACCCAATTCACCCCCCTCTTGGGTTGCATCATCACTGGGCAACAAGTGGTATCCGAGTCCAGGACCCAAAATCATTGATATCTAGACTTGGTGCTTTACAAAGAATTCAACGATTTTGTGTTAAAAGATCATGACAACCCTTGTAGGTATTAGTGTTAAACCACCATTTTTCAATGACACTAATTATACTTTTTGAAAAACTCGCATGCGCATCTATATTCAATCTGTTAGTAATAATCTTTGGAAAGTTATAGTTAGTAGTCTTCATATTTCTTTCATTTTGATTAATGACATTTCTATTCCAAAGCAAGATGATAGGAATGAATTTAATATTAAGCAATCTGAAATTAATGCTAAAGCAATGAACTTGCTTTATTGTGCATTGGACATTAATGAATTAATAGGATCTCCACATGCACATCGGCGAAGAAAATATGGGACACACTTGAGGTTACTCATGAGGATAATCTTCAAGTGAAGAATACTAAAATTAATTTTTTTGTACATTCTTTTGAAATCTTTGAAATGATGCACTATGAATCTATATCTGATATGTATACTAGATTTATGACTATTATTAATGAATTGAAAAGTCTTGGCAAAGTCTATACTAATACTGATTTGGTTAATAAAATTCTTAAATCTTTGCTAATATCATGGGATCCAAAGGTGACAGCAATCCAAGAAGCTAAACATGTAGAAAGCTTACCTTTGGAGGAGCTTATTGGTTCACTCATGACCCATGAGTAAATTTTATGGAAAAAGGAAGTGGTTGCTGATTAAGAGAATAAGAAGATAATAGCCCTTAAGGCCAAAAGAAAATTTAAGGCAATGATGGTAACTTGGAGCGATAGTGAAGATTCTAGTTTGGAAGAAGAATGAGAAGTTGCCCATCTTTGCTTCATGACAAATGAGGAAGATGTATGTTATGAAAATAATTATGATTTTACCTTTGATGAATTACATGATGCATTCAATGATCTTGTGCATGAATATAAATTATTAAAAATCGAGCACAAGAAATTAAGAAGACATGTAGATTCTTTTTCTCTTGAGAATACCAATCTTGTCAACAAAAATGATGATTTAAATGCCAAGATTGATGTTTTGAAAAATGAAAAGAATAATTTTTTTAAAGAAAAAGAAATTTTAGAAAAAAAATTGATTTGAAAGAATTATGCAATATGTTTTCAAATGAGAAAAATATTTTATTAAATAAAATATAAATTCAAAAAAGACCCAAGATTTTTGTATCAAATGACGAGCTTTTAAAGAAAAATAAAAATCTTGAGTTAAATAACAAGAATTTTCTTGTTACTACTTCTTCCAAAATTGCATGCTTTAATTATGAAAAATTTAGATTTAATGCATATCCTTGTAGATTAAGAAAGTTTGGGTTCCAAAAGGAACCATATTTACTAATCCTAAAAGACCCAAAAAAGTTTGGGTACCAAAATTGTTTACTTAGTGTGTTTTGCAGGAATGTCTTGCAGCCCAACATGAAGAAAGAAAGTTTTTACAAAGTGGGCCTACAAGATAATTTAAAGAAGTGGACCTACTATATTTTGGACTAAATGGTAAAGGAAGGATTATACATATTGATAAATTCTAAATATTTCCTTCCATAATTGAAAATGTAGTTGAATATTTGTTATAAATATTGCATCAATTACTTTGAAAAGCTATTTTAAATGATTAATTAGAATCAAGTTTAAACTTATAGTCATTGATTATAATCATGAACTTTTTGATGTTGATGGATTTCATGCTCTCATGATTAAACTTGTGATTATTAGACTTTCATTTGATTTTAATTAATATAGTTTGAAAATATTTCAAGTGAAATGTTATTGTTGGGGTATCCTGGTCCAAGTATGAACCGAACACTAGTTCGGTTCGCCGAAGACCTTTTCTCCGGACCACTGACTTCAGACCAGGAGAGGTCAGGCCAACTATAGGCAACCCAAGGCTTCTCACCGGTCTACGACATCCGAGGGCCAGATCTTCGGATGATGTCTTCAGCCCTAACCGATGACCAAGCTTCTCGATGACTTTCGAAGACACGCTCATCGATCCCTGTCGAAGACGCAGTCTCCGGCTCTGGGTAGACACCAAGTCTTCGACCCATGCAAAGGACGAAATCTCCGACCAAGAATCTCCCTAAACAGGGGAAATCTGAAGATGGGACCATAATTTGCCCCAGATAGGCAACATTAACCAATGGTTACTATCGACAATCTTCATGCCACGATCATGGCGCGTAACTCCAACTGCCACGCCTCCGGTCTGGCCGAAACTGCTCAATGACAATCCACGATCGCCAATCATGGGGAGAAATTAACTCTCCACAATCACCGGAAAAAGAGCGGGGCCGCAGGTCGGACATCTCCTTTTAAAAATGGTAAGGGGAATTGCTCGAGGGGTATGCGCAGACACACATACTCATACACTTACGCATTCTCTAAGAGCCTTTTCCTCTCGTTCCCAACTTTCTTCCCCATTCTGTGGCTGGGATTCACCTCTGACTTAGGCATCGGAGTGTCCCCCACTGGAACGACTCTGGCAAGGGACTTGTTTTACAGGTGAACCAGGGAGTAGTCCTGTGGTGCAGCAGCTCCGACCGGCCGATACAGAGACTCCACGCCAATAGATTGGCGCGCCAGGAAGGGGGGCGACACAGCACTCTTTAGGCTCCCTCCTAAACAAGAGAAAGTAAGGAGTTCCTGATGGTGAGAGGAAAGACTCAGATAGCGTCCACAAGTCGAAGTCATGCTCCGTCCCAAGGGGGCGCGCCCTCGGGGGAGAATGATGCCCCACCTCCCACAGTTGTTGTGGGATTATAGCAATTCGAAGCCCTTGTAAACCAGGTCACCAACCTCATGGCCATGGTTCAGGACTTCCAGAACAGAGCTTTTTCCGTGGGAGACCCACCGGCCACCTCCAGACATTGCTCTCGGTCTAGAAGGAAGAGAGCCTCACGGGAGGATCCTACACATCTCTCCCCCCATTCTCGGCCCTATCCTGAAGGCCGAACTTCTAGACTGCTTAGGTCCACCGATTCCCCGCAGAAAGGAAAAGGCCTAGGCGAACTCCCTTTCCCTCCTCCGAAAACTCTACTTCCGTAGAGAGGGCACCGAAGTAGACTCCTGACTACGACAGGAGATTTAGAGCCATTGAATCAGAAATGGCGAGGGCACGGGAGCAGAGAATACGGGATCTGAAGGATCCCGATGATTTGATTATGGGTGATCTATGCCCACTCTACACCGATCGCATGATGGTCGAAGTCATTCCTCGGCACTTCAGGGTTCCCCAGATGGAATCCTACGATGGCACCTCCGATCCCCTCGACCACTTGGATAGTTTCAAGGCCCATATGATGATCCAAGGAGCTTCGAACGTGATGTACTGCCTCGCATTCCCGGCTACCTTGAAGAAAGCCACTCGGATGTGGTACTCGAGCCTGCGCCCAAGTACCATTGATTCTTTTTTCGAGATAGAAAAATTGTTTGTCTTGCATTTCAGGACCTGCCGCAAGACTCCCCGGAATACGGACACACTATTCCTCCTTCACCAGAATGAAAGAGAAAGCCTGCGAGACTACATCTCCAGGTTTAATGTGGCCACGCTTGAGATCCCCGATCTCAATGAGCATGTGGCCATGTCTGCATTGAAGAAGGGGCTTCGTACATCCAGGCTTACCTTTTTCCTGGATAAGAAGTTTCCTAAAAGCTACACTGAGCTCTTGTCAAGGGCTCAGAAATACGTCGATGCTGAAGAGCAGGCGGCTAACCGACGACTGATCGAAGGGAAGCCCCCTTCAAAAAAGAAGAACAACAAGGGACAAGGTCCCCCATTTTTAATAACAACAACGGAAAATATACAGATCGTCGAAGAAGTCTTCCCAGGCCTAGAGCATCAGGAGAAAGATTCGACTCCTACACCCCCTCAACCTCCCTCGAAAGAAGATCCTCATGGAGATAGAGAAAGAAAATTATCTCCAACGGCCCCGTCCCATGAAGGCCCCCTCTTCCGTAAGGAATAGGAAAAGTATTGCCGATTCCACTGGGACCACGGCCACAACATTGAAGAGTGCATCCAGCTGAAGGATGCGATTGAGGATCTCATCAAGAGAGGATATTTGGGATGGTACATTGGTCGCCAAGGACCTTGGTCGAAAGCAACTATTCCCTAGCCACCTCCCGAAGAGGCCGAACTGCCAAATCAAAGGCCCACCAATGGAGGTGTAGGGATGATACACCGGCCTACCAACTAGACAAGGGACAAGGATGATGCCCCAAAGTGACTCAAGGGCAACAACGCTATTCTCTTCTCCGACAATGACCTTGCGGGAGTTTGGCTCCCACATGATGATCCCCTTGTAATCTCGGCTGTTGTGGCCAACTATGATGTACAGCGAATCCTTGTTGATAATGGAAGTTCGATTGATATCTTGATTTACGATGCATTCTCTAAAATGTGTTTGCCTAGACATCAACTACGAAGGTCCCCCATACTGCTCACCGGATTCGGGGGCAATCAAGTTCATGCCGAGGGAGAAATAGTATTACCTGTGACCCTTGGCACTGAACCTCGATAAAAGACACTACCGATCAACTTCATGGTGGTCCGGATCCCCTCAGCATACAACATCATTCTGGGGCAGCCCACCTTGAACAGGTTTCAAATCGTGATCTCCTCTCATTATCTCCTGGTGTGCTTCCCCACCAGGAACGATGTCGGAGAAGCTAGAGGAGACCAGAGGATAGCATGACAGTGTCTGATGATACAAGACAGGCACTACAACAACTCTGCAACCCCAGACCAGCTGGATCCGAGGGATACAACTACAAGCTTCAGTGAACCCATGGATCGAACTGTCCTGATACCTTTGATAAAGGAAGACCCCACCAGAGTTGTGCAGATCGGGAGTACCCTTGATGAGAAAACCAGAACGGAGCTTATCCGTTTCCTTAGAGACAACACCGATGTCTTCACCTGGTCAGCTTCGGATATGCCTGGGATTCCTGCCAAAGTGATCACTCATCGGCTAAAAGTTATCCCTGGGTACAAACTAGTACGGCAAAAGAAAAGGAGTTTCGCTCCTGAAAGATAGAAAGCCGTGGACGAAGAAGTCGGCAAGCTCCTTAAAGCAGGGTTCATCTGGGAGGTCCACTACCCCGAGTGGTTGGCCAATGTAGTAATGGTGAAGAAAGCTAGCAGCAAGTGGAGGATCTGCATCGATTACACAAATCTCAACAAGGCTTGCCCAAAGGATAGCTTCCCTCTCCCGAAGATTGATCAACTAGTCGACGCTACTGCCGGCCGCCAGTTGCTGAGCTTCATGGATGCTTTTTCTGGCTATAACTAGATTAGAATGGATCCGCAAGACGAGGAAAAGATGGCCTTCATCACTGACAAAGGTCTCTACTACTACAAGATAATGCCATTCGATCTCAAGAATGCCGGGGCAACATTTCAAAGGTTAATCAACAGGGTATTCGAAAAGCAACTGGGGAGAAACAAGGAGGCTAACATTGACGACATGATCGTCAAAAGCCTCCTCCAAAAAGATCACATCCACGACTTGGAAGAGTCATTCAGCACTCTATGGCACTACCGCATGAAGCTAAACCCGGCAAAGTGCGCCTTTGGGGTCACTTTGGGCAAATTCTTGGGCTTTCTTGTCACCAAACGAGGGATTGAGGCAAATCCTAAGAAGATCCAAGCCCTAAAGGATATGAGACATCCCTCCTGCAAAAAGGAAGTCCAGCAGTTAACAGGGAGAATCGCCTCCCTAAGCAGATTCATTTCTCGGTCAGCTGATAAATGCCTCCCATTCTTCAAGGTACTTCGACAGTCAAAGGGCTTTGAATGGTCCGAAGACTGTCGCACTACCTTTGAGGAGTTAAAGAAGTACCTGGAAACCCTGCCACTACTCTCCAAACCACAAGAAGGCGAGGTACTCTACCTGTACCTCTCTGCTTCAGATGAAGCAATTAGCTCAGTCCTTGTCCGGAGAGATGAAGATGGATCCCACAAGCCAATCTACTACATCAGCAAAGTTCTGCATGATGCCGAAATGCGATATGCAAGGATACAGAAGCTGATCTACTCTCTGGTGATTGCGGCAAAGAGACTACGGTCATATTTCTATGCCCATGCTATTTTGGTGCTGACTGATCAGCCCCTCAAGGCCGTTCTCCGATCTCTAGACATCTCTGGAAGGATAGCCAAGTGGGCTGTAAAGTTAAGTGAATTCGACATCAGCTTTCAGCTCCGATCGGCTATGAAGGCCCAAGTGCTCTCCGATTTCTTAGCTGAATGCACCTGGAGGTCCGAAGATGAAGCATCTTCGGTAGAAGAGGAAGTCTCGAAGGAGACGAAGTCCGTTTGGGTGCTTCATATGGACGAAGCTTCCAATGCTATTGGATACGGGGCTGGACTTATGCTGGACAAACCTGATGGCCATACCATAGAATACGTGCTTCGGTTCTCCTTCCATGCTTCTAACAACCAGGCTGAATACGAAGCTTTGCTCGCCGGACTTCGGATCGCCAAAAACTTGGAGTTCGGCGACTCCGGGTCTTCTCAGACTCCCAGCTAGTTGTAAATCAAGTTAAAGGAGAATATGCAGCCAAGGATCCAACCATGATGCGATACCTAAAGAAGGTACAGGCCTTATCCTCTCAATTGGAACATTTTGAGATCATCCATGTCCCATGATCAGAGAATTCCTGGGTGGATGCATTATCTCGACTGGCAACTACAACACTGGAATCTCTCAGGCGCATCTTTGTTGAACATCTTAAAACTCCGAGCATAGCCGAAGAGGCTGTGGAGGTGCACCAAATTGACGCTGAGCCAAGCTGGATGGATCCTATCATCAAATTCCTAAATGAGGGTGTACTGCCAGAAGACAAGGCGGAGGCCAAGAAAATCCATTGGATGGCATCCTAGTATGTCATCTTAGACGGGAGCCCCTATAAGAGATCATTCTCTCAACCACTGCTAAAATGCTTGGGACCGACATATGCGGATTATGCCCTGAGAGAGGTCCACGAGGGCATATGCGGTGATCACTTAGGAGGTAGGTCTCTGGCATACAAGATTATTCGACAAGGATATTACTGGCCCTCCATCCAGAGGATTCGATTGACTTTGTGCGAAGGTGTGACCAGTGCCAGAGGTACGCCAATATTCAGAGATAGCCTGCAAGTCACCTAACCCAACTGGCAGCCCCATGGCCTTTTGCCCAATGGGGAATGGACATCCTTGGCCCATTCCCATCGGCATCAGGGCAAAGAAAGTTCCTTCTTGTGGCCATCGACTACTTTACAAAGTGGGTAGAAACTGAACCATTGGCCCAGATAACGAAGGGGAAGGTGGAGAATTTTGTAAAAAATTCTATCATATTCAAGTTTGGCATCGCACATGTCATAATCACGGACAACGGAAGACAGTTCGATAATCCGAAGTTCAAGGACTTCTACGCTCGGTATCATGTTCAGCATCGCTAACCTCTGTTGCTCACTCCCAGTCCAACGGAGAAGCTAAAGCCACTAATCGGACCATTCTCCATGGTTTGAAGATGAGGTTGAACGCTGCTAAAGGACCTTGGGCCGAAGAATTGACCTTTGTTCTCTGGGCATACTGAACTACCCCGAGAATGGCCACCGGCGAGTCTCCGTTCAACCTAGCATACGGTACCGAAGCTGTATTACCTATTGAAGTCTCCTTGCAGTCCCTGAGAATTGACAACTACGAAGAACCTGGGAACTTCGATCGTAGAAGGATCGACCTTGATCTGCTGCCAAGTGCCAGACTTCAGGCCCAGATAAGAATGGCAGCGTACCAATAAAAGGTCGCCAAATACTACAACTCAAGAGTAAAGGAGCAAACTTTCCGCACAGGGGACATGGTATTACGAAGGATGGAAGTATTCAGGCCAGCAGACAGGATAAACTCTCCCCCAACTGGGAAGGTCCATATCAAGTCGAAGAAGTTATTCGACCAGGAGCATATCGACTCAAGACCCTGGATGGGAAGACTCTATTTCGGTCATGGAATGTATAAAACCTTTGCAAGTATTATCAATAAATGAGTTCCTAAATTTCCGGTGCAAAATTGCTCAATCCTACTCCACTCAGAATGGCTTGTTGCATCGATTGAACGACAACAGCCTAAGCGGCCCAATCTAAAAAATTGGTTAACTGTGCAAAGGAGAGTCTGATCCACTCACCTTATCGGTATGCCCGACGAGCGCAACGGATGGCCCAGTTAGGCCACCAAGAAGATCAAAGGTGCAGGGATGGTTTTTGTAACCTACTCAACGGTAAATTCGAAGACGCGTTGGGGTGGGCCTGAACAGCCTACCTTGATCACGACAGAAGTGCACAGGGATGGTGTAACACCCTACCCTATGGTAAATCCGAAAACGTGCCTAAAACGACCACTGTCATCCTTTCTGTCGACAACAGACATTCCAAGAATGGTCCAACTGACCTCACTTCTTCCCTATAGACCGAAAATGGTACGAGAAATTTACATTCCAGACAAAACATGATATAACATATCGCAAGAAATACATGGAAAGAGAGGTAAGAGAAAGATATTTCATTTCATTTTTTTTTTATTTTTATAAAAAAAAGAAGAAAAAAGAAAGAAGAAACTCTCATAAAGAGTGAACACAAAAAAAAAAGAAACTCTCAAAAGGAGAGGCTAAAAAAAAAAAAAAGGGCAGTAACAGAGAGGTTGCGGGAAATTTTTAATAACCTCCCACCGGATTTTTCCCATACCCGCGGGGGAGATCTGGAGGGATGACGAGGGGCCCCGGGATTCCCATCCGAACCAGAATCTGACCCCTCATCGGAGTCAGAATCAAATTCATGCCCGGGAAAGGGAACGGAGGGCTTGATGTTGTCTAGGCCCTTCAAGTCATAGAACTTGAAGGCCTTCCTCCTGCATTCCCGGAACCCCTGATGGAAGGAGTCCAGAGCCACCTCGATGACTTCCTCCTTGAAGGCAGCAGATGCCCTGAAGTCCGAGACAGCATTCGCCGCCTCCTTCTTGGCCTCCTCCACCTTCGCGACTTAGGCCCTGGCCTCCCTCAGTTGGGCCTCCAATAGGCAGACCTTCTTCTCCAGACAGTCCACGAGAGGCTCCTCATCATCCCCCGGCTCGAAGAACTCTGGACTCCTCTTCATCTTTGGGTCGATAACCCTTCTCTTTGTAGCCCAACAAAGCTCGGAAGTGCTGAACCCATTTCCATTTGGAAGAAGGAGCCTACGAGAATAGTGGCCCTTGACAGCAGAAGGCAAGGTCCTATTTATAGAGACCCTGCACCCACGACCGACTGTGGGGAGGCGTGCTCCACGTCTTTTCCTAGCCACATCAGAGAGTGCCACGTGTCCGAATGACACTTCGAGAACCAGAAGGCCGCTGGGGGTCATTCCCAGGACAACAACTACCAGCGCTTCGAATCCGAGAAAATCCCCATCATGCGACGACAACATTAATGGCTCCTTTTTGAAAAAAGGAGACCTGGCAGCACACAAGGCGCAAGAAATCACGACTGTACAAGTATCAATATGCCGCGTGGGCAACGAGAAATGCGATCAAACTTTCCTAATCACCGCATGATGGGGAGTTGACGCCTGTCTACCCCAACGGATAGATTTAGTATCAAGAGGAGGGTGACACCAGCCTAATCAATTGTAGACGGTCTTCGGCAATGGAATTCTAACCTGTTCCGGAGTTTGTCTTTGTCAACTACTGATCAAATGGCCTTCGGCCACGGCCGTTCGACCAAGCCAAAGAAGAACAAGTGAAACTTGTTCAGGCTTCATCTAAAATCACAACACAACATATACAGGAGGAGAAGAAGCCACTTTAAAATTTGGAAAAGTTGTCATGCAAAAGCCATTGACAGTACAAAAAAGGAAAGGAAGAAAATGCATCTAAAGCTACTCTGATTATTCAATATCAACAGGAGGAGACCCAACACCACATGACTAAAGCAACTTGTCAACCTGTGCAGAAAGGATCTCATCAATCTGGGCCAGGGCTAGAGAACCTTCAGCTTGGACTCCCCTAGCCTGAGCCTCCTCCTGAACTGGGATCAGAGTTGGGGTCACCCCTAGATCTTCGATTGATGCAGAGGCCTCCTCACCTAGGCATGGCGCCTCTTCGGTCTCTACTGCGGCTTCGGGCTCCTCTTCCTTCTCTTCTTCTTCTTCAGTTATGTCAAAGGGGGGGATGCCAGAAAGATTAATGTGGGGGAAGGCCTCCCTTACCTTGGATAGTCCGTCATTAAAGCCATGCTAGTAGCCGTATAAAGATGCTTCATTAATTTCCTCTTGGAATTGTTTAGGCTTCTTGAAGTTTGCTACTGCATCGTCCACCCACTTTCTCAGGGATACGGACTCTCTCCTGGCTGCTTAGAACTCCAGAATCACCTCTTCGGCCTCCTGGTAGCCTTCTGCGCTGCCTTGGTCAAGCTCTCTATCTTCTCTTGATTCTCCCTAGTAGCTTGCTCCAAGGAGTCAATTTATTTCCTGCTTTTCCTCCACCCTGCCCCTTGCTTCGCTATTGTCAGATGGGCATTCTTTAATTTGCCCTTCAGATCATGAACCTCATCGTTCACCCGAACAAGGCGGTCCTCCATAGACTGTCCCAACTCTTCAACCACTTCTTTTGCAACCCTGGCAGCATGGAGCTCCTCCTTGAGGCCATGGAAGAGGCCGTCAATATTTTCCAGGCCCTCCTCCATAAAGGTAAGGTCATAGACCAACTGCATCAAAAATATGGAGTTATGGATTGGGTAATTCTCAAACAAAGGAGATGGCAAGGACCGTACCTGTTGTAGGGCGGAGAAGGCAGAATCGGACATCCTAGGAAGGTTCCAATTTTGAAGAATTGCCAAGTCATGAGGTAGTAGCGTGCCCTTCAACGCCTGCCTAGTTACGATGGGGACTAGCAGTCCCCCCGTAGGTGAAAGCTCCGAAGAGTTCGCCGAATGGCTTCCAGCTGGGGAAGCCCCGCGAATGAACTCTCCTTCAACTTGCCGTGCTTTGCCCCTATCAACCGCAGGGGGGCAAAATGGTGGCACATCCACCGTCTGAGGTAGACTCCCGTTGTGCGAACTAGGAAAGTAGCCGTCGATGGAGTTTTGACTGGACAAGGTCTCGACGGGGCCCCTTCCACGGGTGCCACATCTTCCCCTAAGGCTTCCCAGGATGACGAAGTGCTCCGGTCCCCCTTAGGACCGTCCCTTCGAGCCTTCTTCTGAACCGCCGACCTTATGAAAGGGCTTGTGCTACCCTCTTCTGAGAAGTCTGATGGAGCCAGCTCACACCGGGCTTCATTCTGCCACCTACAAGCAGAAGAACTCCTTTCAGTCGACTAAGCTACAACAAAATCAGAGGAAAGGGAGCAAAAATTCCCATCACTATATCTAATACAGGGAATTTGCTAATTCTCGCAAGAAGGAGATTTCTCTCCTTTAATAACTCCTGGATAGGGGCGACTTCTGAATTAACCAAGAGATTGTAGTCCGACTCATCAGTTGCCAAGACTTTCTTCCCATCATTGGTGGTTAAGCGAGGCTTCGTCCAAACAGTGTCGAAGCCCCATGGATCGAAGGATAGAAAGAACACAAAAATGGGTTTCCATCCGTGGATGGCACTGGGCATGTCTTTGATGAGCTTGCAGCCTGGTCGAGGGCCAATCACCCACCATCCATTGCTATGGAAATTCCTCTTAAGTACAAAAAGGGCCTTGAATAAATTGGTCCTAGGTTCTATGTTTGCAATGCTGCACAAGACCAGAAACCCGCAGATGTCTCGGATGCTGTTCGGGGTCAACTGCGCCGTCACCACTTGGTACAAGCGAAAGATTTTGATGAAGAAAGGGTGCAGGGCAAATTGAAGCCAGCCTTCAAATGATCCTCGTACACGGCTAGGCACCGGGAGAGGTTTGTTCACCCGTTCCTCGGGTTCGGAAAGGACAAAAGGGAACCCCTCACTGGAGCGATAGCGTTCTCAAAGAAAAGTCATCTTCCCCTGAGAAACTGAACTAGAGATTGACTCTGGACCTACTACGTCGCCGGCCCCCGAGGGCCCTACTTGTTTCCCTTGGCTTTCTACATTTTCTTTCATGATAAAAAAATGAAGCAAAGGGGCAAAAGGAAGATTCTACCTGCGGAATAGACTGGTAATCCAGAACAGGAAAAGCTGAGCAAAGGATGAGACAAGGTTGAAGAAGCTTCTTTAGCCGGACCTTCTCCCTTTCCCAAGAGGAAAACAGGGGGCTCTGAAGCCCTGCCTGGTTGATTTGACCAAAGGTTACCCAGGGAGGTAACCCGCCTTCAACTAATCACTAGGATCGAGTGCATCCATCATCCAATGGATAGGGAGAAGCCGTCACAACCATTCAAATCTCAACCAAAAGATTGGTTGAACCATCATGCAACAGAAAAAAGAGAGACAGTCCCAGGGCCACCCGCTCTCTCCCTCTCCCCCAACCAGGGAGTGACAACTGTCCACCACCTGATTCCCTAATCGCCTGGTAGCCATGATGGGCAGTCCAGTCAGAGATCCTATAATCATCCACTACACTATTTCCTGGAAGGAAAACGACAAAGCATTAGTACTCTCACTTTTTGAGGCAAACCTTCACTTCGAAAACTGAGAGTAGGGGGGCAACTGTTGGGGTATCCTGGTCCAGGTACGAACCAAACACTAGTTCGGTTCATCGAAGACCTTTTCTCCGGATCACTGACTTTGGACCAGGAGA
Organism: Areca catechu; assembly: GCA_021397845.1. NCBI lineage: Eukaryota > Viridiplantae > Streptophyta > Magnoliopsida > Arecales > Arecaceae > Areca > Areca catechu. Next base: position 125,892,291 of record CM038052.1, on the reverse strand, counting down.
GGTCAGGCCAACTACAGGCAACCCAAGGCTTCTCATCGGTCTACGACATCCGAGGGCCAGATCTTCGGATGATGTCTTCGGCCCTAACCGAAGACCAAGCTTCTCGACGACTTCTGAAGACACGCTCTTCTATCCCTGCCGAAGACGCAGTCTTCAGCTCTGGGTAGACACCAAGTCTTCGATCCATGCAGAGGATGAAATCTCTGACCGAGAATCTCCCTAAATAGGGGAAATCTGAAGATGGGACCATAATTTGGTCCAAATAGGCAACAGTAACCAACGGTTACTATCGACAATCTCCATGCCACGATCATGGCGCGTAACTCCAGCTGCCATGCCTCCGGTATGGTCGGAACCGCTCAATGACAACCCATGATCGCCAATCATGGGGAGAAATTAACTTCCCATAATCACCGAAAAAATAGCGGGGCCGCAGGTCGGACGTCTCCTTTTAAATAATGGTAAGGGGAATTGCTCGAGGGGTATGCGCAGACACACATACTCATACACCTACGCATTCTCTAAGAGCCTTTTCCTCTCATTCCCAACTTTCTTCCCCATTCTGTGGCTGGGATCCGCCTTTGACTTAGGCATTGGAGTGTCCCATACCAGAATGACTCCGACAAGGGACCTGTTTTGCTGGTGAACCAGGGAGTGGTCCTGTGGTGCAGCAGCTCCGACCGATCGATACAGGGACTCCACGCTAACAGTGATGATTTATGTATTTTCATTTTTTGACATTTATGCTTAAGCTAGAAATGATTTGGATCAAGTATAGAACTGGTAGTTAAGGGTTACATTTAAGAAAAAGGTATGCATATTGATAAACCCTTGCTCTAGTAGCTAGACTTGCTATTAAATTACTTCTAGCATTTGTATGGATATCAAATCATTTCAAATGGATTTTAAATTATGCTAAAAGTTTTTGAATGATCAATCCTTTGTATTTTGAAAATCATGAATATCTTGAAGAATTCAAATCTTTGCTTTCAGGCTTAGTATTTTATGTTCATATCTCAAATTTGTCTAAAATTATGAAGCTTGTGCTTTCATGTTTTATTCCTCAAATGAATGCATACTTTAAGGAGGAATACATTTGAGCATCCGATTTGTTGTCATATGGGAGCATCCAAAGATTTGTTGTTATTATATACATATGATGCTTTCAAAGTTTTGTTTGATTCATGCTTTACTTATATTGCTCTGATACTCCTCCTTGTTTTCAAATCTAATCCTTTAAGAAGAGTTACATTCAATTGGTATCAAGATTTATTTCATTAAGAATCTCAAAAAATGCTCCTAGTAACTGCTTCGGATTGGGTTAGTCACCATGGCTGTCCGGTCATAGGAGCTAAGTAGGATTTAAAACCCTCTCTTCCATTTATTGGGATCTCTTATGACATGTTGGGGTGCTGCTGTGGCCTTATCCCATGAACAAGGTGAATGGATAATATACATATTAGAGCTAATATATATTAAATTATTTTTTACATGTGCATATCATTCTTTATGGTATCATGTTCAATCAGTACCATGATTAATTGATTTCATGTATTGATTTTGATGATCTACTTGCTATTTTTTCCACCTCATTCCCATTTTGTATTGCCTTTCACCCTTTTTCATGATAACAAAAGGGGGGAGAAAAATGTTAAGTATGAAAAGGGGAAAGATATGATAAGCATGAAAAATTATATGAGAAATGAAAGAAAATACAAAAGGAAGAGAAGAAAGCAAAATTTTACTATTTAAGGGAAGAATAGCAAGGAAAAGAATGTTTAAAAATTTTTCATATTTTGAAAAATATTTTAAAGAATTTTTGAAAAAAAAAAATTGGATCATATTTTGAGGGGGAGCTTGATGCTTATTGATTTTGAGCTTACATGTTTATCTTATTAAGTTTACCCTATTTATATACTTAAAGATTTTGTCATCATAAAAAAGGGAGAGATTGTGGACTCTAGTCTTGATTTTGATGATTTACAAAATACTTAAGTATATATGAGTACTAATTATATGTATTAGTGTGTTCATCAGATCTTAGTACTCATCCATGTTGAATGAAGAAATACATATTTTTCAGTTGAAGAAAGTCCTTAAATTAATGGATAATCAAGTTATAAGGACTTTGAAATATAAGAAAGACTTGGAAGGACTTAAAGTTTAATTTTGGAGAAGTTTCAGCAAGTTTCAGCACTGGCACAAGCAAGTATCGACTCATGAAAAAGTTCAAGTGTCAACTCAAGGCCTGAGAACATGAAAATACAGAACTGTGAAAATCCAGAATTTTTATCTTGAGCTGATCCAAGTGTTGACCCAAGTGTCGATACAAGTGTTGACATGGGAACCAAGTGTCGACACCTGGAGGTCAAGTATCGATACTTGCTGTAATGGCTAGTTTTTCAAAAGCTATAGAAACTTCTCTAACTTGCTTCAAATAGCCATATTTTCATCCCTAATGGTCATAAATAGTCATCTATGATTTGGTGAGCTATATAAAACTCAAAAATCAAATGGGGAAGCAATCCCTTGGTGAGATCATTGAATATCTTTCAAAGATTCAAGAGTTGAGTGGTTCAAGCCTTCAAGCTTCCAAGTTTCAAAGAGAGCATCCAAAGTTCACATCATTAAGCTGCAATCAAAGGTTTTAACAACTTGAAGACAAGATTTTCATCAACAATCAAGAGCTTCAAAGAGATATTTACTTTATTTTAGAAAGCTTTTATTGTACTCTTTTCATATTGTTTTTACATTGCTTATTAAGGTTTTTAGTGAGCCTTGGAAAATCAAAGAGGTTTTTGGTGAGCCTTGGAAAACCAATTAGGTTCTTGGTCAGCCCGTAAAACAAGGGAGGTTGTTGGTGAGCCAAAGGTATATAACCAACTAGGGTTTTGTTGGGAATTGTGTCCCAAAGCCAATCGCCTGGGTTGTAGGTAGTTGTGCTAAGTATTGTATTTTTTCAATAAATTAATAAATATTATTTTTGGCAGCTCATCACATATTGAATTCCTTGAAATGAACTCTTTCCTATATGATGAAGTCCTTAGGACTACACTGACTTCGATACAGAGAGGATGTATCGAGTGGTCCTTAACCCGGTTCACAACCAAAGGATATATTGTACTGGACGGCAATATATCAAGAAAAGGTTGTTGTAGTTCACATCGTTTGGTTGTCCTCTTGACCAAAGAGTGTGGTGACACTGATGTGATCTACAGGTGGGATATATGTGATATCTCATTGAACGTGACTCCGTGCAGTCCTTTCTGCCAAAGGGATACTCACGATTGGATATGGGTATAAGTGTCCCTCTGACCTGAGGTCATCGCGGTAGCTTGCAAGCAACTCCCTGTGCTTTGGTGCCGGACTACCTGGATTTTTAATCCGGTGACGGAAGGTTTCTGGGTACAGGCAAGTACTTGTGGAGCAGTGATGGACCAAGATGGAATTGACCTGTCCAAACAGTTTGGATTGAATGTCTCGCAGTATCTCAATTTAGCAAATCCTCGGCCGGGGTAGCCCTAGTGAAGAGTCACTAGGCTTGCGAGGTTGAGACATGTAGTCGACTGACTCAGTCTGGGTTGGCAGCCCAATCTCAGTCGTCCTGAGCATTAGAGGTCAAAGGGATGAATTATACGGTACCATATGCCAGAGGTTCGATTTTGCTCCCGCATCTTCGACCTATCCGGACGCCGGGACCATTACTAGATGGTTTCCTGTGCTGGTACTAGAAATTATTCTAGTGCTATTGTTTAGGTTCGAACCTATGAGGTCACACGCCATAGAGGATAACTCTCTGATCCGGATACTGATTACGATTAGGAATCGTCTCGGTTTTATGGTCACAGTATTTTTGAGCACTCTTTTCCCCGTCTTGCCCTTGTTTGTACCGAAAATTGTTCCGGGTTGACCAGCGCTGCGCCAGGATTTTTCTGAATCAGTTTTGAACTGATTCGGAGTTCGTTTCGGCCTCCAATTGGTTGTGAACCAATTTTATTTCTTGAACCAGGTTCAATTCGATTGAACCGTTTGGTTTAAAGGGATTGGACGGTTTTTGGTTGAACCGGTTTCCACCTTGATTTCTTTTCCACCTTGGACCGTTTTACACGGTATTCGGAAAGGAAGGCCAAACGAATGGAAATTTTTTCCAAACGTTGGAAAGGCCAATGCACTCCCATGCTGGGCGTTTTCCTCTTCTCCCTCCCCTTTGGTTAAAGGCCTTAATCCCTTGTTTATGGCATTTAATTGGGTTAACTGATGAAGCCTCTCCACCTCACGTCGCTCCACCTCCCTCTCCCTCCCAGCAGCCTATATTAACACCTTGCCATCTCCTGTTGTTTGGTGGTGAAGTTTTCAACGAGGGATAAGTGAAAAAACCCAGCGTATGAGGAGCAAAAGAAAAGCAAGGTGTTCTTTGAGTGACCCCTGTTATAGAGCTTGGATACACTGGGATTTGGAGTGTGTGAGGGAGAGAAACAAGGCATCAATCCTCTCTTTAAACTGCTCAAAAATCCCCTGCGCAGCAATTCTGTTTTGCTGCAGCAACTGTGACCGTGAACCCTTTTCCGGCGCTAGCACCGCGCGTGGAGAGGGATCGGAGAGCCCCGGGCGTGTCTCCCCTCTAGAGGGAGTATTCTTCTACTCCTCGGAGCCAACCACGCGAGCCGGGATCGCTCCAGTTGCCCGAAATCCAACGACGAAGGCTGCTACTCCGTTCTGCTGCCATTTTCGTGCAGCAGACTTCGGCGATTTTTACGATTTATTGGCTTAGTTTCTTGCAGAAACCAGTGCCAAATCGAAGAGGACTTCCTTAAGAATCTACAGCTCAAATTTGGGAGCGATCGGAGGTCCGGAAGGTGGCGTTCCGGGGACTTTTCGGAAGCCCTGTTTTCAGCCCAAGGTGGAAGACGACTGGAATAACTTTATTCCAGTTATTCCAGTCTATTCCAGGTTTATCCAGACTTATTCCAGCTGGGAATAAGGTATGTTTTTGGGTTTTAATTTCTGTGCATGTGTAGATCTAGATTTATAAAATGTATAAATATTATATTGTCCTGTTTCACGCCAATACATGCATCTGTATATGCTAGATCCTGTGCGGAGTAGGTATTTTCGCATTTATTTTAAAAATATTTTTAAAATATTTACCTGCTCCTGTGCTGTTGCATGCTTAGCGTAGGCATCTGCCACATTTTTTTTTTCTTTCAGTGGTATCAGAGCCAGGTTCTAGAGTAACACATCTTGATACATGTACAGTAGATTAAATTGTTTAATCTTGGGATTAGAGAGTACTTTAGGAACCTAGTTGAGACCTTCACCATGGCCGTGTGTCTTTGACACGATTCGGTTCGTCTGTGTTGGCCTCTTCAGAAGGATCCTTAAGGAAATCAAAAAGAAATTAAAATTATAAATTTGGCATGATTTATAATTTTGTCATTTGGGTCATATAATATTTATAAAAGTATAAATCTAGATATGATGCATAATTTAAGATGTAAAATTATTTTACATAGAGACTTAATTAAAAATGTTTTAATTAAGTATTTGGCTTAAAAAAAAAAATTTTTTTTTTTAAGGTTTATGAAATCTAATAAAATTGCATAAGCCAAAATGGGTTTAATTGGGTTAGCGATTAGTTGGGTCCATCACTGGGTTAGACCTAAGTTTAGTTGAACCGGATTAAAAGAAGATTAAACAAAAGTTGTTTAAGGTCCTTCTTTAGAACTATCTAATAGTAGATTAGTTGATCCGTTCATCTAAAATGGATCCAATTAGTGGCTCAGTGGATGCCCGAGTCTTTAGGCTAGTCTGATCGAGTCTGGTAAACCGACTGGTGTCGAGGTAGGTTTGGCAATTGTGATCATGGTTGTATGAGGCTACCTCTTTCCTGGCCAACTTAGTTGGTGTCTAGGAAAGATGGTTAATGGCGGATACTCACCCATGATCTCACCTACCTGGCTAGTCGAGTCGACCAGAACTGATTGGAAAAGCTCAATGACTCGAGTTAACCCATGTCACCCAGGTTGATCGGTTTGACTGATCAATAGGTGCCCATGGATCAATTGTTGATTTAATTCAACCCTCCTGGAATCTGATTGATTCAGTGGGAGGATGATCCATGTCCTTACCTTTTCTTCTGTCACAAAAAAAAAAAAAAATCCTCTAAAAATATTAGGTCCTTAAAAAGACTAAGTCAAGGAATTGACAGTGTCTTAGCCTCCCATTAAGTTGGATAGAAATGTGTCCACTAGCTTGGTGTGCATCGGCAGTTCCATAGAACGGGTGTACATCCGGCGACTGGAATTTCTATCTGATCGATGATGGTTCAGTGCAACCTCCTTAACGGGACCAGGTGGGCCGGCCATAGTCGGGCTTGGTCTTTAGTTAGCTGGAAGCATTGGTTTAGTCATTTTAATGGTTGGACCTAACCAGAGACCCGCAATAGGAGGCCCCTAGGCCGATTGGGGTGTTCTCTGAGGCAAAAAAAAATACTGAAAATTGTTTAGGGAAACAATTGGTTTACGAACCTACCTTTAGGCTCGTATGGGTGAGCCGGCATAGTCGGGCTCATGCGTAGCCTATTGGATTTCAGTACCCACTTGAAAAAGTGTTTTCACGGATTGGAGTTAGAGGCTGCCAATCTGAAAAATTAGTGGGAGAAACCTTTAGACTAAAGTCCAAGTCTTTTGGTTAATTTATTAATTCATACACTAATAGGTCTAATTTTCTTTTCAGATGTCTTCAAACTTGTCGCTCCGGTCACTTCTCGATAATGAGAAGTTAAAGGGTCACAACTTCGATAGTTGGTATCGAAAGTTGAGAATAGTTCTGGAGCACGAACGGATCCTGTATGTGATAACGGATCCGGCACCTGAAATCCCTCCCGCTAATGCACGGAGTGCGGTCAGAGATGCTTATTTGAAGTGGGTCTCTGATCGTACTACTGTCCGGTGCATTATGTTAGCGGCGATGAACGACGAGTTCAGTCGCAAATTCGAGGAGGCCCAACCTGATGAAATCCTTCAAAGTTGAAGGAATCCTTCGGCACCCGGATGATGTAGAACGGTACAAAATGTCTTGTGCCATCTACAACTCCAAGATGCCGAATGGCGGATCAGTCACTGATCATGTATTGTACATGATCGAGCTGATTGAAAAACTGGGCAAACTCGGATGCCCCTTGCACGAGCAGCTCGGCAAGGATGCGATCCTCAATTCTCTTCCCTCCTCCTATCTTGACTTTCTTGATCATTACAGAATGAACAAGCCTGCAGTAAACTACCATGGTCTTTGGGATTACTGCAGACTTTCGAGAAAGACCACCAACTAATAAGGGGTGGTGAATTTAGTGGGAGGAGGTAGAGGTCGTCGTCCCTTTAAGAAAGGGAAGAAGAAAATAAATAAAAGGGAAAGAAGGTGCAGAATGCTCCTGGCCCGAGTCAGACCAGGAAGTTTAAGGCTGATAGTCTTCTGCAGAGTGCTTCCACTGCAAGAAGAAGGGACACTGGAAGAGGAACTGTCCTCTTTATATAGCGTCCCTTGATCCGAACAGGCCGAGAAAGCAGAAGTCTGCTGAACAAGGTATTTATATGATAAGACCTTGTAATTACTCAATTGTTGATACTGCTAACTGGGTATGGATACTGGTAGTCCAATTCATGTTTGTAATTCGTTAGAGGGACTTCAAGTTAGCAGAAGATTTGAAGATGGAGAACAGTTTCTGAGCGTCGGGAATGGAAATCGTTTCCAATACTGGCGGTTGGAGTCCTGCGTCTTGTCTTTGAGTCTTGTACTGTCGAACTAGTCGACTGTCACTATTGTCCTAGTTTCATTATGTGCATAATCTCTGTAGACCTTTTGGCCATTTATGGTTTTGAACTATCAATAAAGGAGATTTTTGCAATGTTATTTTGAATAACTCTGTTATAATGAAAGCTAGTTAAATAATGGCTATACGTATATCAAGGCTGTTAGGTAATGTACCCTTCTAGCAAACGTCCAAGATTAGATAATGTCAACGATTTGTATCTTTGGCACTGTAGGCTAGGTCATATTAACCAAAATAGGAAAAAAAGATGCGAGGAGATGGACTTCGCGAGGTCAGTGATTCTGAATCATGCCCACTTGTGAATCCTGTTTACTTGGTAAAATGACCAAGTCACCTTTTACTGGAAAGGTGAACGAGCTACAGAACTTCTCAGTCTAATACATATGATGTATGTGGACCGATGACAGTTAGTGCTATAGGAGAATACAAATATTTCATTACTTTTACAGACGACTTTTCAAGGTTAGGTTATGTCTTTTTAATGAGACATAAGTCTGAGTCGTTTGAAATGTTCAAACGATACCGTAATGAAGTAGAAAAGCAAACTGAAAAAAGTATTAAAACCCTTCGATCTGATCGAGGTGGCGAATACTTATCTAGTGCTTTTTTGACATATCTTGAGGAGAATGGAATTCTCTCTCAGTGGACTCCTCCAGGAACACCACAGTTGAATGGTGTGTCCGAAAGGAGGAATCGAACCTTGTTGGACATGGTTCGCTCCATGATGGGCTTTGCAACTTTGCCGCTATCCTTTTGGGGATATGCGCTTCAGACAGCCTGATACTTATTAAATAATGTTCCAAGTAAATCTGTTGTCTCCACTCCGTATGAGATGTGGAATGGACGTAAACCATCAATCTCACACCTTCGGGTCTGGGTTGTCCGGCTTACGTAAAGCGTTTAGACTCAGACAAACTTGGTCCTAGGTCTGATCGGTTTTATTTGTTGGTTATCCTAAGGAAACCAAAGGGTATTTCTTCTATTTGGAGAATGAACAAAAGGTGTTCGTTGCTCTTAGAGCTATCTTTTTGAAAAAGGAGTTCCTTGGAGAAGGAACTATAGCCTCCAAGATTGAACTTGATGAAGTTCAGCCAATAGAAGAACCTACACACTCTAAGGACGTCGTAGAACCGGCTGTGATTGAATCACACCCAGAACCCATTAGGAGAACCGGTAGAATACCACGTCAGCCGGACAGATACTACAGTTTCTTGGTCCGGGACGGCGATCCCATTGAGCTCGATGAGAACAATGAGGATCCGATCACCTATATGGATGCACTTCAGAGATCTGACTCTGAGGCATGGCTTGGAGCCATGCGATCCGAAATGGAGTCCATGGAAATCAACAATGTTTGGACATTGGTTGATCCGCCTGAAGGAATAAAACCCATCGGGTGTAAATGGATCTTCAAGAGAAAAAGGGGCGCAGATGGGAAGGTAGAGACCTATAAAGCCCGTCTGGTTGCCAAGGGGTATCGTCAATGATATGGTATCGATTATGACGAGACATTTTTCCCTGTGGCAATGCTCAAGTCTATTCGGATCATGCTTGCTTTGGCAGCATATTTTGATTACGAGATCTGGCAGATGGATGTCCGAACCACTTTCCTAAATGGGGAGCTGGAAGAAGAGGTGTATATGATACAGCCTGAAGGGTTCACATCCACAGATGAATCAAAAGTATGCAAATTGCAGAAGTCCATCTTTGGACTCAAGCAAGCATCTCGAAGTTGGAACTTACGGTTTGATAGGTGTATCAAATCGTACGGCTTCGTTAAGAACGGAGAAGAACCGTGCATCTATAAATGGATTAATGGTTCTGTGATTGTATTCCTGGTACTGTATGTTGACGACATTCTCTTAATCGGGAATGACGTCGCAACATTACAAGGAATAAAGGTCTGGTTATCATCTCAGTTCTCCATGAAGGACTTGGGTGAAGCTTCTTACATACTAGGTATGAAAATCTATAGAGATAGATTTAAGAAGCTTTTGGGATTGTCCCAGTCTACGTACATAGATACCGTGCTGAAACGGTTCAGCATGGAAAATTCCAAGAAAGGCTATCTTCCGATAGGTTCTGGAATTACTCTTTCCAGAAGGATTGTGCGACAACTCCTGAGGAAAGAGAGCGCATGAGTAGAGTACCTTATGCTTCGGCAGTAGGCTCTATCATGTATGCTATGACTTGTACTAGACCAGATGTGGCATACTCACTAGGAGTAGTGAGTAGATACCAGTCTGACCCAGGTGAGGCGTATTGGAAGGTGGTTAAGTCCATCCTCAAGTATTTGAGAAATACTAAAGATCAATGGCTAATTTATGGAGAACCTGACTTGAAACTTGTGGGGTACACTGACTCTAGTTTCCAGTCAGATAGAGATGATAGCAAGAGTGTGTCAGGGTTTGTATTTACCCTGAACGGAGGAGCGGTCTGCTGGAAAAGTTCCAAGCAGGCAACTGTTGCAGACTCGGTATGCGAAGCAGAATATATTGCAGCATCAGATGCAGCAAAGGAAGCTGTGTGGTTGCGAAAGTTCCTTGGAGAGCTAGGGGTGGCACCTTCCCTAGATGGTCCTGTTCCGGTGTACTGTGACAGCACTGGAGCCATTGCTCAAGCTAAGGAGCCAAAAGCTCATCACCGCACCAAGCACATCCTGTGGCGCTACCACTCGTACGAGAGATCGTGGAACGAGGCGACATCAATCTTCTGAAGATCGATGGAAAAGAAAATCTGGCCGACCCCTTCACTAAAGCCCTCGGAATAAAAGAGTTTGACCATTGTAAATGGGAAATGGGTATTAGATACTCTTCTGATTGGCTTTAGTACAAGTGGGAGTTGTTGGGAATTGTGTCCCAAAGCCAATCGCCTGGGTTGTAGGTGGTTGTGCTAAGTATTGTATTTTTTCAATGAATTAATAAAATATTATTTTTGGCAGCTCATCATATATTGAATTTCCCTGAAATGAACTCTTTCCTATGTGATGAAGTCCTTAGGACTACACTGACTTCGATACAGAGAGGATGTATCGAATGGTCCTTAAACCCGTTTCACAACCAAAGGATATATTATACTGGACGGCAATATATCAAGAATAGGTTGTAGTTCACATCGTTTGTTGTCCTCTTGACCAAATGAGTGTGGTGACACTGATGTGATCTGCAGGTGGGATATATGTGATATCTCATTGAACGTGACTCCGTGCAGTCCCTTTCTGCCAAGGGATACTCACGATTGGATATGGGTATAAGTGTCCCTCTGACCTGAGGTCATCGCGGTAGCTTGCAAGCAACTCCCTGTGCTTTGGTGCCGGACTACCTGGATTTTTAATCCGGTGATGGAAGGTTTCTGGGTACAGGCAAGTACTTGTGGAGCAGTGATGGACCAAGATGGAATTGACCTGTCCAAACAGTTTGGATTGAATGTCTCGCAGTATCTCAATTTAGCAAATCCTCGGCCGGGGTAGCCCTAGTGAAGAGTCACTAGGCTTGCGAGGTTGAGACACGTAGTCGACTGACTCAGTCTGGGTTGGCAGCCCAATCTCAGTCGTCCTGAGCATTAGAGGTCAAAGGGATGAATTATACGGTAACCATATGCCAGAGGTTCGATTGTTTGCTCCCTCATCTTCGACCTATCCGGACGCCGGAAACCATTGCTAGATGGTTTCCTGTGCTGGTACTAGAAATTGTTCTAGTGCTACCGTTTAGGTTCGAACCTATGAGGTCACACGCCATAGAGGATAACTCTCTGATCCGGATACTGATTACGATTAGGAATCGTCTCGATTTTATGGTCACAGTATTTTTGAGCACTCTTTTCCCCGTCTTGCCCTTGTTTGTACCGAAAATTATTCCGGGTTGACCAGCGCTGCGCCAGGATTTTCTGAATCAGTTTTGAACTGATTCGGAGTTCGTTTCGGCCTCCAATTGGTTGTGAACCAATTTTATTTCTTGAACCAGGTTCAATTCGATTGAACCGTTTGGTTTAAAGGGATTGGACCGGTTTTGGTTGAACCGGTTTCCACCTTGATTTCTTTTCCACCTTGGACCGTTTTACACGGTATTCGGAAAGGAAGGCCAAACGAATGGAAATTTTTTCCAAACGTTGGAAAGGCCAATGCACTCCCATGCTGGGCGTTTTCCTCTTCTCCCTCCCCTTTGGTTAAAGGCCTTAATCCCTTGTTTATGGCATTTAATTGGGTTAACTGATGAAGCCTCTCCACCTCACGTCGCTCCACCTCCCTCTCCCTCCCAGCAGCCTATATTAACACCTTGCCATCTCCTGTTGTTTGGTGGTGAAGTTTTCAACGAGGATAAGTGAAAAAACCCAGCGTATGAGGAGCAAAAGAAAAGCAAGGTGTTCTTTGAGTGACCCCTGTTATAGAGCTTGGATACACTGGGATTTGGAGTGTGTGAGGGAGAGAAACAAGGCATCAATCCTCTCTTTAAACTGCTCAAAAATCCCTGCTGCAGCAATTCTGTTTTGCTGCAGCAACCTGTGACCGTGAACCCCTTTTCCGGCGGCTAGCACCGCGCGTGGAGAGGGATCGGAGAGCCCCGGGCATGTCTCCCCTCTAGAGGGAGTATTCTTCTACTCCTCGGAGCCAACCACGCAAGCCAGGATCGCTCCAGTTGCCCGAAATCCAACGACGAAGGCTGCTACTCCGTTCTGCTGCCATTTTCGTGCAGCAGACTTCGGTGATTTTTTACGATTTATTGGCTTAGTTTTTTCTTGCAGAAACCAGTGCCAAATCGAAGAGGACTTCCTTAAGAATCTACAGCTCAAATTGGGAACGATCGGAGGTCCGGAAGGCGGCGTTCCGGGGACTTTTCGGAAGCCCTGTTTTCAGCCCAAGATGGAAGACGACTGGAATAACTTTATTCCAGTTATTCCAGTCTATTCCAGGTTTATTCCAGACTTATTCCAGCTAAGAATAAGGTATGTTTTTGGGTTTTAATTTCTGTGCATGTGTAGATCTAGATTTGTTAAAATGTTTATAAATATTATATGTCCTGTTTCACGCCAATACATGCATCTTGTATATGCTAGATCCTGTGCGGAGTAGGTATTTCCGCATTTTTTAAAAATGTTTTTAAAATATTTACCTGCTCCCTGTGCTGTTGCATGCTTAGCGTAGGCATCTGCACCACATTTTTTTTTCTTTCAGGTTTAACTTGGGAGCCCGAAGACAAAACAAGTTGTAAAGGTTGTTGGTGAGCCTAGGTGACAAAACCAACTTGGGTTTTGATTAGTGAGCCTGGAAAACTAATCGGCTGTAATCTTGGTGATTATAGTGAAATTTCTAAGGAGAACTTGGAGAGTGGATGTAGGTTCCTTGGAGTGCACCGAATCACTATACATTGTTGTATTTGTGCTTGCTTCTTTATTGCTTATTTATTCTTGTGCATTTACTTTATTAATTCTGTTGCATATTATTTTGAAGCACATAAACACTTTGGCAAAACACAAGCAACTTGAATTGAATTAGCGTATACTTGTTTTAGTTCATAATTGAAGTATTCAAAAAGTTTTATAAAACCTAATTCAACCCCCCCTCTTAGGTTGTAATGGGGGACAGGGGGTAGGATCGTTGGTGACCTTAGAAGTCACCTAGATTAGGGTACTTTTATTTTTTTTGGATTATTTTTCTAGGGGTGGCGATGCGGCGTCGGTGAGGTGGTGCGGACAATTCATTGGAGAGGATGGGGGGATTGTGGTGAGGTGGCAGGGTAGCAGGGAGGCGACGGTGGTGGTGGGCAGTGGATCACAGGGGAGGGAAGACACTGGTTGGGAGATTTTTTTTTTGGATCTGGGAAGGGGAGGACGGATGATAAAAGTGATTCTATGATGATATGCAGGTACCCTAATTTTCTGGGCTCTGATACCAAAATTGATGAGGGATAGGGGTAGGACCGTTGGTGAGCCTAGAAGTCACTGAAATTAGGGTATCCTATTTTTTTTTTGATATTTTTTTGTAGGGGTGGCAAAGGAATAGTGGGGATGAGGACAGGGATATGGATCTCATGGACTTTGGGACTCACCCTAACAAAGAGACCTCTCACCTCTAAGGCATTACACCCTTCTCGATACTTGGAGGTGCTAGGATGAATCTCAAAGGTCATGAGGGGTTAAAGAAAATGGATTGGGAAAGGGGATAACTAGGGCTTCACGCCCATGCTCGAAGGTGATGGCAAGAAGAATCACCCTTCTAAAAAGTCAAATTTTTTTCTCCAAAAATTATATTTTTTTTACAAAGGACTGAGGGTGGTATTTCTAGACTTGTCCAACCCTCATTTGAATTTGAATACAGGATAAAAGGATAGGGATGACTCAAATTCAAATACAAGATAGGATAAGATAAGCCTATCCATATCTCAATCCTAACCAACCAAATCCTAATTCAAATTTTAAATAAAAGATAAATCCTAAACTAACTTATTCAAGATATGCACTAAGATTCATGTAGCTTCAAGATTCGTGCTTACTCCAGGATCTGTGCTGGCAATGTCCCCATCAGACTCCCTGAGTCATCAATTGAAGATATTACATGGGATAACATTTTTTCTTACTAGGAATGATCGATTCCTTGTTGATTCACTCATATCCTTCATACACCTTCTACCATATCCGAGAACATCCCATACATGACTCAATGCCGTGAATGAGTTGAACCAAAACATGGCTTAGTGTGCATAAAGAACCATGGTGATCTCAGGTCTAAAGATCACTTGCACAACTCCCACTATGAGAACTATCTCTTGACAAGTAGTAAGACTTCCATATGATATTCTCAGTGTGGATCAGTTCAGTGAACTCATACACTAATGAGCACCCTTATCCTCGTATTAGTGTTTCTACATAAGTGGCTATGAGACCAACCACCCTCTCCATTGAGCATACATAGGATAAGCTAGTCTTTCCGGAAGCATGGATCCCCGAATCGATGATCCAAAGACTAGAAAATTTTAGATTAGGGTTTATAAAAACTTAGTGAAGGGAAAGCAAAACGAGCATGCATGGCAAAAAATAGTATTTTAAAATAATTTTAAAATAAGCATAGTTGAAAGCTTGGTAGATCAATCAAAATGATTCAACCAATTTGCCTGCAACAGGAATAAGTATGATAATGTAGCATGTAGAAGACATCATAAGCAGGAAAAGAGTCAAAAGGCATAAGGATACCTTACTGTTATACCTTTAGGAGGAGGTTATAAAAGGCCCTCGAGCCACACATGTGTCTGGTCTCTACGGGTAGTTCACACAAAGGCTCAATTCTGATCAACTCCCTCAGAGTGCTAGCTCCTTGGGATCCTTGAGGCTGATCTACTTCTTCTCGAAGACAAGGAGGAGAGGTGGAACCCTTCCTAACTAACTCTCTTTCCAAGACCTAGCTTGAGTGCTAGGTAGTCACATACCCAAACCCTAGTCCTCCTAAGCCCCTTTTCTTTTTCCTCTTAGAATTTTAGCAATCTCATTCAATAAGAAAACTTTTATATTTTTTCTCTCTCTTTAGCAGCCCCTAAAATAATCCTTATTTATAGAGGTAGCCATGAGAGGGAGAAAGAGGAAGAAGGAGTGATTGGGGGAGACGGTCAAGGGCCATTCTAAATTGGCTCTAAGATCATAATGCAAGAATGACCATCATTTCATGAAAGCTTGGAGCCAAAACTAGCCAAAACTCAAAATTCGAATTGAGGTCAAAACCTTCCAAAGAATGACCATCATTCCATGAAGGCTTGGAGCCAAAACCAACCACAATTCAAAATTTGAATTGAGGTCAAAATTTTTCAAAAATCCTTTCCAGAATTTCTGCTCATCACAGCCAAGTGCCAACACTTCTTAGTGTCGACTTTCCAAGTATCGACACTTGCAAGTTTGATACTTCCAAGTGTCAACAATTGAAAGTGTTGACACTTGGAACATAGTCAATCATATTGACCTCCAATGATAGCAAACAATTCTCAATAATCGATCAGCCTTTAAATAAGATAGAAATCCCTATGGTGTGTGACCCCATAGGTTAGAACACTAAGTCGATAGCATTGGAACACTTCTAGTACCAGTCAAAGTCATTATCTAGAAATGGTACCCGATATCTGGAAGGTCGAAGATTGCAGAGCAACTTTCTAGAACTTCTGGTATATGGTTACAGCATAATTCATCACTTTGATATCAAAATGCTCAAGATGACCTAGGGTTTGACTACCAATCCTAACCAGGTACATCCAATCGTGTCTCAACCTTACAAGTTTTGAGACTCCTCACAGGAACTACATGGCCAAGGTTTGCTAAATTGAGACATAGTGAGTCATTCACTCCAAAACATTTGGAGGGGTCAATTCCATCTTGACCACCATCGCTCCACAAGTACTTGACTATATCCAGAAGCCTTTTATCACTGGATTAGAAATCCAGGTAGTCCGGCACTAAAGTATAGTGAATTGCTTGCAAGCTATCATGGTGACCTCAGGTCTGAGGGACACGTATACCCATATCCCTTCACGAGCAACCCTTTGGTAGAAGGGAGCTCTGCAGTTGGTCATGTTCAGTGAGATGTCATACATTTCACCTATATGTCACATCAGTATCTCCACACTACTTGGTTAAGAGGACAACCAACAAATGTGACATACAACAACCTACACTTGATACATCACCATCCTATAATAATGTATCCTTTGGTTAGAACCAGTTTAAAAACTACTCGATATATTCTCTCTATATCGAATATAATGTAGTTCTAAGGACTCCATCACACAAGAGTTCTTTTCAGGAAAATGAATATGTGATGAACAACCAAAGAATAACTTTTATTTTTTAAGAAATTCACATACAATTACAAAATAGTATAACCGTCTACAATCTAGATGATTAGTTTTGGGACATGATTTCCAACAACTCCCACTTGGACTAAAGCCAATCAGTACAGAATCTTATTTCCATTTTCCACTTACAACTGTCGAACTCTTGAACTCCGACGGCTTTTGTAAAGGGGTCGTCCAGGTTCTTTCCATCGATCTTCTAAAGGTCAATGTCATCTCGTTCCACGATCTCTCGTACAAGGTGATAGCACCATAGAATGTGTTTTATGTGGTGATAAGACTTGGCTCTTTGGCTTCAGCAATGGCTCCAATACTTTCATAATACACCGAAATAGGACCATCCAGGGAAGGTGCCACTCCCAGCTTGCCAAGGAACTTTCGCAACCACACTACTTCCTTTGCTGCATCCGATGTTGCAATGTATTATGCTTCATATACTGAATCTGCCACAATAGGCTGCTTGGAACTTTTCCAGTAGATCGCTCCTTTATTTAGGGCAAAGATAAATCCTGACACACTTTTGCTATCATCCCTATCTAATTAAAAATTGGAGTCATTATATCCCATAAGTTTTAAGTCAGGTTCTCCATAAATCAGCAAGTGGTCCCTAGTATTTTGCAAATACTTAAGAATGGTCTTTACCACTTTCCAATGAGCTTCACTTGGGTCAAACTAGTATCTGCTCACTATGCCTAGTGAGTATGCCACATCTGGTCTAGTACATATTGATGTGGTAGGATCGTTGACGTGGAGGAACCGGCAGGCGCCACGTCAAGAAAGGATGCTGCGTCGGATGCCGCGTCAACTCTCCAGCCCAGACTCCACTACCGAGCTAAGCAGAGCTCCCTCAAGATAGCGAGCCGAGCTCTGTCCTCTGCCAGGTCGAGCTCGCGAGCTCGGGATGCCTAGGTCAAAGCCGCATCATGCTCTCCAGAGCGAGACCCTCGGAGATTAGTGCCCTGTGGTCGAGGTCGAGCTCAGCGCTCACCCTCCAATGTGGTGCCTTTCCGAGCGCATGCGCTCTAGACCGGGTCCGCCTCCTACCCTCCAGAGCGAGACCCTCAGAGGTTAGTGCCCTATGGTCGAGGTCGAGCTCAGCCTCACCAGCTAATGTGGAGCCTCTCCGAGCACGTATCCTTTGGACCGGGTCCGCCTCCTGCCCTCCAGAGCGAGACCCTCGGAGGTTAGTGCCTTGTGGTCGAGGTCGAGCTCAGCGCTCACGCGCCAATGTGAAGCCTCTCCGAGCACGTGCCCTCCGGACCGGGTTTGCCTCCTACCCTCCAGAGCGAGACCCTCGAAGGTTAGTGCCCTGTGGTCGAGGTCGAGCTCAGCGCTCACCCACCAATATGGAGCCTCTTCGAGCGAGCACCCTCTGGATCGGTCCGCTTCCTACCTTCAGAGCAAGACCCTCGGAGGTTAGTACCCTGCGATCGAGGTCGAGCTCAGCGCTCACCGCCAATGTGGAGCCTCTCCGAGCACGCACCCTCTAGACCAGGTCCACCTTTTGCCCTCCGGAGCGAGACCCTCGGAGGTTAGTGCCCTGTGGTCGAGGTCGAGCTCAGCGCTCACCCGCCAACGTGGAGCCTCTCCAAGCACACACCCTTCGGACCGTGATGGGAATTGTCCCAGGGTCACGGGGATCATGCAGCATGCAGAATTGACTTTCAAAATAAAATTTCATAGCATAATACCCTAACATGTATAACAGGTATAGAAAACCCTAATTCCCAGGAACCCCTTGGGCAATTACAACTAATGAATCATAAAATAAAGTCAATTAACATACCTGGATTACTAAATCCAATCCTTTCCACAAGGCTCACAAGTGCAAGCCCTCCAACGGTGATCCACATGAGACTTGAACCAAGGAAGAATCCCTACCGGGGTTGCTTGCTTCAATAGGACTCTTAGGACAGCCTTTGAAACTTTGACCACTGTAGGACACCCTGTCCTACTGTAGGGCTCTTTGGACACTCTCCTAAGGCACTCTTGGCTTTAGGACAACCCTCCCCTAGGATCCCTTAGGCTTATGTCCTAAAACAAAGCCTTGTCCTAAAAGATAAGACCTTGTCTTAACAAGACAAGTCTTGTCTTAAAAGGAGGGAGGGAGATAATAGAAAGAGGCACTCAGATAACTCTCGGGAAAATGGACTTCTATTTCTGATGACCGAAAAAATCTCAAGTCTCATTTCACCGTACCCCCTTTATATAGATTCAGATGGGGCGCGAAAAGCATTCCGAGACTCCTTATCAGATATGACTTTTCATGTCTGATAAGGCTCTTCATGCTTCAAGAGTCTTATTTGATGTTCTTTCCCATTCCAGAGCAGTTCCCCATATGCCATGTGGCATATACCGGTTATGAAGAATGGAAGGAGGCATCCTTTCAATCTTGAAGAGCGTGGAATAGGCAGAGTCCTAAGGGCAGAAAAACTCTGCCTCAGAATAGTGCACACACAGATGAAGAGAAGCGACTCTTCATCTGCGGGCCAATATTTCTTTCTGCTTTCATGCCGCCCTTTCCACTTCTTTGACCGGTCAATCCTCTCCAAGAGGTGTGGGGATAAAGTGAAGAGGCACCACTTTGATGAAGCTCTCAGAGTTTCATCTGCAGAAGGACTCTTAGTCCTTCTGCGCGCGCCATACTTCTCCCGAGTGCGCCAAAAGGGTGCCACTTTCCTTTCCCACTTTTCTCTCCACCCAAAGCAGCATATATTGATCAGTAAAATATATGCAATATGGGTGTCATTAGAAAGATCATTAAATAAGCTTTCTGACCATATAACTTATTTTCAAATCAGAGGTCTATAGCTCATTCTATGCCTTTTTGAAGTTAAGGTATCATTTAGGTACCAAGAGTCCCATGCCATTGGGACTCTTCATATATGGCACCTAAAATGTCCTTAAGCCCAAATTAAAATCAGATCAAGCTATGATTTGGCTAGCCCTACTTAGGACTCAACCTAATTTATGTCTCCCATAATTAGGTTAGCTCAATTAGCAAGCAACCGAATCCAATCCAATTGGGTTAGGAATTAGGTTAGCCTACATATGCTAGTATGTAATCCGGCTAACCAATTAGGATCCTATGACCCTAATTAAATCATGAATGACTTCCTTGGCCAAGTCTCTATTGTGTGTGACCCATTGGGTTCCACATATAGCCAGCAGTAGGTTTAGGTTTGAGCCGATTCGATCCGATCGAACCCGATTGACCTAATTAGGTCAAATTGGCTCACCTAATTGTCCAATTCGAATCACACATCGAATTGACTCATGAAACCAAATCAATTGGTTCATAAAAACCTACAAGACAAGATTGACATCTAGAAACATGTCATGCCTACCCGGAAGATGAGAAATTTGATGAAAAATACCAAAATACCCTTCAGTAGTAAGTTACCGTGCAATTCAATCTTTCGATCTTCCATTATCCCGATTAAGTGATAGGTATGGATAGATGTCAAACCCTAACACTTAATTATATCGAGTCTTAGCTCGATCATGAGGACTTAGCTGATGACTGATTAGATTCCAATAATCTCATCCTGTTTTGATCAAAGGCTCCTTAAGTCTCTTATCGAAGAGATTGCATGGGATAACAATTCCTCTTACTAGGAATGATCGATTCCTTGTTGGTCCACTCACATCCTTCGTACACCTTCCACCATACCCAGAACACCCCATACATGTTGCAATGCCATGAATGAGTATGAACCAAAGTATGGCTTAGTGTGCACAAGGAACCATGGTGACCTTAGTACTAAAGTTCACATGCACAACTTCTACTGTGGGATCTATCTTTTGACAAGTAGTAAGACTTCCATAAGATAGTTCCAGTGCGGATCAGTTCCATTGTACTCATACTCTGATGAGCACCCTTATCCTTGTATTAGTGTTTCTACACAAGTGGTTGTAAGATCAACCACCCTCATCAACTGAGCATACATAGGATAAGCTAGTCTTTCCGGATTCATCGATCCCCGAATCGATGGTCCAATGACTAGGAATATTCTAGATTAAGGTTTATAGGAATTAGGTCTCACTGTTATTTTATCATAACCCTAATTCCATTGCCCTATTTTATGGGGTTCATCATAATCATCAAAAACATGATACAACAATATATGATGAATCACATGCCTTTATTAATATGAAAATATGTCATACATGAGTTGGAAGTTTACAAAAAGGCCCTCATAATGATTGGCTCTTAGGGCACTTTTCTATCAAACTCCCACTTGCACTAAAGCCAATCGCCCTTGTATTTTATGCCCATACAATCTAAGTGATGATCTAATTGCTGCTTGGCTAATACTTTAGTGAATGGGTCTGCTATATTGTTCTTTGTGTCAACTTATTCTATGACAACATCTTGTCCTTGAACAAGGTGGAAGCATCTTTGAATGTGCTTGGACTTATTATGAGACCTTGGTTCCTTAACTTGCACAACAACTCTCGTATTTCCACAATGAAGTGACACTAGTTGTTCTATAGTAGGAACCATGCCCAATTCCATGATGAATTTTTTCATTGACACAGCTTCCCTTATGGCTTCACTTGTAGCTTTGTACTCTACCTCAGTGACTGAGTCAGCTACTGTTGACTGCTTTATAGTTTTCCAACTCGCTGCATCACCATTCAAGGTGAAGACATATCCTGATGTGGATATGCTATCATCTGGATTTGATTGAAAACTAGAATCTGTATAACCTTCTAGTTTCAATTCAGATCCTCCATATACAAGAAAAATATCTTTAGTCCTTCTCAGGTACTTAAGAATATTTTTCACAGCTCTCCAATGATCCTCTCCTAGATTTGCCTGAAAACTGCTCACTATGCTCAAGGCATAAGCGACATCAAGCCTGGTACATAACATGGCATACATTATCGATCCTATAGCCGAAGCATAAGGAATCATAGCCATTCTCTCTCTTTCTTCTGATGTCTTAGGAGATATTTTCTTAGAGAGTTGTATGCCTTGACTCATTGGCAAGTAACCTTTCTTACTTCCATCCATGTTGAATCTCTTCAACACCAAGTCAATGTACCTGGATTGGGATAAGCCCAGCATCCTCTTGGATCTATCTCTATAAATCCTTATACCCATTATATAGGATGCTTCTTCCAAATCCTTCATGAAAAACATTGATGATAGCCAAGTTTTTACCAACTGCAACATGGGGATATCATTCCCAAAATCGGTATATCGTCCACATACAAAACCAAGAAAATAAGTGCACTCCCACTTGTCTTCTTATACACACATGGTTCATCCACATTTTTGACAAAACCAAATGCTTTGATTGTTTCATCAAAATGGATGTTCCAACTCCTCGATGCTTGCTTAAGTCCATAAATGGACTTCTTTAATTTGCATACCTGATTTGGTCTCCCACTTGAGACAAAACCCTCTGGCTGTGACATATAGACTTCTTCCTTAAGGTTCCATCGAGGAAAGTAGTCTTTACATCCATCTACCAGATCTCATAGTCATGGTATGCTGCTATGGCAAGCAGTATCCGAATGGACTTGAGCATAGTTACTGGAGAGAAGGTTTCATCATAGTCTACACCATGTCTTTGTTTGAAATCTTTTGCTACCAGTCTAACCTTGTAGGTCTCAACTTGACCATCTGCTCCAATCTTCTTCTTGTAGACCCATTTACACCCTATTGGGTTAATTCCTTCAGGTGGATCTACCAAAGTCCAAACCTAATTGGAATACATGGAGTCCATTTCATATTTCATGGCACCAAGCCACTTGTCGGAGTCTCTACTCTCGACTGCTTCCAAATAGGTCACAGGATCATCATCTTGTATGATACTGGCTTCATTGTCATCTCCGATGACAAAGCCATATCTGAGAGGTGCTTCCCGCACCCTCTCTGACCTTCGGAGAGGAGGTGTGTATTGTGGTTATTCTTGATCCACAAGAACTTATAGTTGAGGAATTTTACTTGAAGGCTCATTGATTTGTTGGTTCTGTTCTTCACATAACTTTAGTGAAGAATCACTACATTCTTCTTGGATAAACTCTTGTTCCAAGAATGTAGCATGCCTACTGATAATTATCTTTTGCTCAGCAGCATTATAAAAGAGGTATCCAACACCCTCTTTTGAATAACCAACAAACCTACATTTATCAGCCCTTGCACTTAGCTTATGTCCAAAGGTATTCTTGACATAAGCATGGCAACCCCAAATCTTCAAATACTTAAGATTTGGTCTTTTGCCATTCCATAATTTATATGGAGTGCTATTCACTGATTTAGATGGAACCCTGTTTAATATGTATGTACCAATATCTAGGGCATGTCCCTAGAAGAAAATGGGAAAATCTGTGAAGCTCATCATGGACCTCACCATGTCCAACAAGGTGCGATTTCTCCTTTCTGCCACTCCATTTAACTGGGGTGTATAAGGAGGGGTCCATTCAAAAATAATGCCTTTGTCCTTTAGATGGTTTAGAAACTCACTAGACAAGTATTCCTCCCTCGAACAGACCGAAGAGCTTTTTAATACTAAGTCTAGTTTGTTTTTCAACCATACTTTGATATTCTTTAAACTTATCAAAGGCTTCGGACTTGTATTAGATACACATGACCGTACCTTGATAAATCATGAAATAAGAATATCCTCCTCTGGCCTGAGTCGACATAGGTCCACATACATCAATATGTACTAGACCTAACAATTCAGTTGCCCTATCTCCATGTCCAGTGAATGGAGACTTGGTCATTTTTTCTTTGAGACAAGATTCACAAGTTCCTAATGATTGGAAATCATCAGAGTCAAAGTAATTATCTTTGACTAACTTGTTTATCCTCGACTCAATGATATGACCCAATCAGCAGTGCCAAAGATATGTGACATTGTCATCATCTCTTTTTCTCTTCTTATCATCAATAAGAAAAATTTTATCATTGAGTTCCAAAGTTAGAAGACCATTAACAAAACTACCATGCCCAAATATTGTATTATTTTGAAGAATAGAGCAGCCAGTGCTCTTTATATTTATTTCATATCCCTGTTGTAATAACAAGGGTATAGAAATATGTTTCTTACAATATTTGGCACATAGTAGCATTCTTCCAACTTTATAATATTACCTGAAGGTAACAACAGAATATAGGTGCCCATAGCTTCAGCATATATGGGTTCTCGACTTGCCCCATATAATTTGAAGTCACCTTTCTTTATATTTCTAATTCTGTGGAGTCCATGCAATGAATTGCATATGTGAGATCCACATGCGGTATCCAATACCCATGAATTAGAAATGGTAACTCAATGATAAATTAGTTTGTATCATGTACAAAACCCTAGATGCACCACTTACATCTAGCTTCATATTTGCAAGACAAGTCTTGCAATCCTTCTTCCAATGCCCAAACATGCTGCAATGGAAACAGGCTCCATCAGCCTTCTTCCTCAACCAGTCCACATAGTTTAGACCGGTTAACTTGTTGGCATCAAAGATGCCTCTCAGTGATAAGTTTGAAGCCATTAAAATAAATGTCCTACATTTAATTAAAGAACAATATTAGTAGACCACTCAATTATGACATTCATAATTAGATAAGGACTTTATATCTAATTATGTCTCCCACTATTTTCTTCAAATACCATAACCCTTAACTATGGTAAGCGAGAAACCTTCCTGGTTTCCTTAGTGGGGTTGAGATCCTTATTCCTCATAAGTGCCTTGTGTGTACACAACAAACACACATGAGTTCAAGGTAGGACAACCTTTCCAATTGCAACCCGTGCAATTTCTCAACAATTATCTTTTCCTCTAAGACACTTATGGCCTTGTGTGTACACAACAACCATAAAGTCTTAGGTTAGTTGGACCCTTCATTTCCATATAGCCATGATTAAATTATGTTGCCCTTGTGTGTACACAACAAAGCAACATATCCAACCATGCTATAAAGCACTAAGTGTACCAAGACAAATCTTATATCAAACCCTAGAGTAGGCCTTGTGTGTACACAACAAACCTACTATAGCTTTGACATAAATTTGGCTTAGCATGAAGAAAGGAAACTTTATAGTATATTAACCAATTAGCATTACCAAATTAAGATTTAGATATGACCAAATTAGCCAGGTAAGTGGGAGGGGTGAGGGGGTCCCCCCGTTGCTTTCCTTAGACACCAATTAGATTGGCCAGGTTAGACAATGGAACCATTATAAACCTTAGTCCCTTTACCTTCCCAAAACCACTTTCCTAGACACCAATTGGCTGATCAAACTCTAACTGGTTTTGCATCTTGACTAAGTTTTATACTATAACTAAATATTGTTTTTGATGAGGGAGGGCCTTTAAACCCTACTTGGCTCCTATGATCGGACGGCCATGGTGACTAACCCAATCCAAAGCAGTTACTAGGATAAAACCAACATGCATAATTTCATACTTGACATAATATCATGCATTTCATAAAAACTAAAATTAAACATATTACCCTAATATGTAAAATTTCATATAATTGATTATCATGTCATTTCATAAAGAAACAAGAAATCATGCAAATGAATTTGGCCGGGTCGACTCGACAGGGTTCGGGTCGGCCCGGTAATGAAATTTCATCAAACTTCAAATAGATTCATAATTGGTATGCCACAAGGCGGGCTCTGATACCACTGATGGGATTGTCCTAGGGTCACGTGGATCATGCAGCATGCAGAATTGACTTTCAAAATAAAATTTCATAGCATGATACCCTAACATGTATAACATGTATAGAAAACCCTAATTTCCAGGAACCCCTTGGGTAATTACAACTAATGAATCATAAAATAAAGTCAATTAACATACCTGGATTGCTAAATCCAATCCTTTCCACGAGGCTCACAAGTGCAAGCCCTCCAATGGTGATCCACACGAGACTTGAACCAAGGAAGAATCCCTACCGGGGTTGCTTGCCTCAATAGGACTCTTAGTACCTTTGGACTTTTGACCACTATAGGACACCCTATCCTACTGTAGGGCTCTCTGGACACTCTCCTAAGGCACTCTTGGCTTTAGGACAACCCTCCCCTAGGACCTCTTAGGCTTATGTCCTAAAACAAAGCCTTGTCCTAAAAGATCCGACCTTGTCTTAACAAGACAAGTCTTGTCTTAAAAGGAGGGAGGGAGACAACAGAAAGAGGCACTCAGATAACTCTCGGGAAAATGGACTTCTGTTTTTGATGACCGAAAAAATCTCAAGTCTCATTTCACCATACCCCTTTATATAGATTCAGATGGGGCATGAAAAGCATCCTGAGACTCCTTATCAGATATGACTCTTCATGTCTGATAAGGCTCTTCATGCTTCAAGAGTCTTATTTGATGTTCTTTCCCTTTCCAGAGCAGTTCCCCATATGCCATGTGGCATATACCGGTTATGAAGAATGGAAGGAGGCATCCTTTCAATCTTGAAGAGTGTGGAATAGGTAGAGTCCTAAGGGCAGAAGGACTCTGCCTCAGAATAGTGCACGCGCAGATGAAGAGAATCGACTCTTCATCTATGCGCCAATATTTCTTTCTGCTTTCACGCCGCCCCTTCCACTTCTTTGATTGGTGAATCCTCTTCAAGAGGTGTGGGGATAAAGTGAAGAGGCACCACTTTGATGAAGCTCCCAGAGTTTCATCTGTAGAAGGACTCTTAGTCTTTCTGCGCGCGCCATACTTCTCCCGGGTGCACCAAAAGGGCGCCACTTTCCTTTCCCACTTCTCTCTCAAACCAAAGCAGCATATATTGATCAGTGAAATATATGCAATATGGGTGTCATTGGAAAGAGCATTAAATAAGCTTTCTGACCATATAATTTATTTTCAAATCAGAGGTCTATAGCTCATTCTGTGCCTTTTTGAAGTTAAGGTATCATTTAGGTACCAAGAGTCCCATGCCATTGGGACTCTTCATATATGGCACCTAAAATGCCCTTAAGCCCAAATTAAAATCAGATCAAGCTCTGATTTGGCTAGCCCCACTTAGGACTCAACCTAATTTAGGTCTCCCATAATTAGGTTAGCCCAATTAGCAAGCAACATAATCCAATCGAATTGGGTTAGGAATTAGGTTAGCCTATATATGCTAGTATGTAATCCGGCTAACCATTTAGGATCCTATGACCCTAATTAAATCATTAATGACTTCCTTTGCCAAGTCTCTATTGTGTGTGACCCATTGGGTTCCACATATAGCCAGCAGTAGGTTTAGGTTTGAGCCGATTCAATCCGATCGAACCCGATTGACCTAATTAGGTCAAATTGGCTCACCTAATTGTCCAATTCGAATCACAAATCGAATTGACTCATGAAACCAAATCAATTGGTTTATGAACCTAGCAACGTGTCATGCCTACCCGGAAGATGAGAAATTTGATGGAAAATGCCAAATACCCTTCAGTTGTAAGTTACCGTGCAATTCAATCTTTCGATCTCCCATTATCCCGATTAAGTGATAGGTATGGATAGATGTCAAACCCTAACACTTAATCATATCGAATGTTAGCTCGATCATGAGGACTTAGCTGATGACTAATTAGATTCCACTAATCTCATCCTGCTTTGATCAAAGGCTCTTTGAGTCTCTCATCGAAGAGATTGCATGGGATAACAATTCCTCTTACTAGGAATGATCGATTCCTTGTTGGTCCACTCACATCCTTCGTACACCTTCCACCATACCCAGAACACCCCGTACATGTCGCAATGCCATGAATGAGTACGAACCAAAGTATGGCTTAGTGTGCACAAGGAACCATGGTGACCTCAGGTCTAAAGATCACATGCACAACTTCTACTCTAGGATCTATCTTTTGACAAGTAGTAAGACTTCCATAAGATAGTTCCAGTGCGGATCAGTTCCAGTATACTCATACTCTGATGAGCACCCTTATCATTGTATTAGTGTTTCTACACAAGTGGTTGTGAGATAACCACCCTCATCAACTGAGCATACATAGGATAAGCTAGTCTTTCCGGATTCATCGATCCCCGAATAGATGGTCCAACGACTAGGAACATTCTAGATTAAGGTTTATAGGAATTAGGTCTCACTGTTATTTTATCATAACCCTAATTCCATTGCCCTATTCTATGGGGTTCATCATAATCATCAGAAACATGATACAACATTATATGATGAATCACATGCCTTTATTAATATGAAAATATGTCATACATGAGTTGGAAGTTTACAAAAAGGCCCTCATAATGATTGGCTCTTAGTGCACTTTTCTATCATACCGGGCCCGCACTCTGCCCTCCTTCACTAAGATGCCCCCACAAGCTCGGAGCATCTAAGCCGAGCGAGCCCTGCCGTTCTAGCTCAGCCCCAGCTCAGACGAAGTCCTCACCAGCCAGAACGTCGGCGAGCCGCCCGAGGACTGCACTGGAGCTCCTTCTAGGCCGTATGAGCACCTGTAACCGTCAGTTATACTAGAAAGGAAATAAGCATGCCGATCGAGGTGCCACTCTTCTCACCAACCACCCGGATCACCCTAGAGAGGAAGCCAACCAGGAGATTCGAATCCCATGGGCGGCGGCCCACCATTCAAAGCACTGCCAGGTTCCCGGAATGAGGTGACCAAGAGGAGTGTCAGAGCGCCTGACAACTCTCCTTATCATGAATCAGGAAAGCCTCCTCGGGGCACTGCCGCGTATGCCTGACAGCCCGGCGGGGATCCTGATACAAGCACCCAATAGTAACCTAGTTGCAACAAACTTGGAGGTAACACAACAACAACCCCAACACACATGAAAAAATACAAGCCAGAACAAAAAAAAAGGGAGAAGGGTGCAACCCCACCAGGAAGAGGGGAATGGCACCACCAACACAAGCGCAAGCTCGACCAAGAGGGCAAAGCATCACCACCACCACCACAATCGATGGGAAACGAGGGAAACAAGAGAGGCAGAGGAACAGGGAACCCCTCTGTCCCCGCTATCATTCTCCCCTGCAATGTTTCTGTCTTCACACATATTTTTTACTCCTCCTAGTGTGGAGTCCATCAAGAGGGGCCCGACCAGGAGGATCTGTTCCCCTGGATCGTCACTGACTTGACCGTCAGAGTGCCCCCACCGGAATCCCCAGCCCGGGTCACTAACCCTTGTTTTGCAGGTCCGGGACCAGAGGACCATCAGGCAACGAGGAGAGCGCACTCCGGCACCGGCAGCAGCTACAGGCCACGGTGATCCTGGCAGCAACAGATTGGCATACCAGGTAGGGGGGACAGGCATGATCAAGTCTTCCACCTCTTTACAAAGCAACACCCCATGGAAGAATGGTGACGACACGAGTTTGAAAGGCCTCTATCAGCCATGCAAGGGGTTCCCCCTTCTCAAGGGCACCCACGTCACCTTCACCATCCCCTTCGACGAAAGGATCCGCTGACGA
This sequence comes from Areca catechu, assembly GCA_021397845.1. Lineage (NCBI taxonomy): Eukaryota > Viridiplantae > Streptophyta > Magnoliopsida > Arecales > Arecaceae > Areca > Areca catechu. The sequence goes on along the minus strand of CM038052.1, from coordinate 125,863,241 downwards.
AGCCATCAGGCACGCAACGAAAGCGCACCTGGGGAAGCATGAGTGCAAGTGGCGGAGCTTTCCCGCCGGTTCGCTGGTATGCAAGGCTCAACCAGTGAGCCACTAGGCTACGATGCCCGCCACCCTTGAAGCCCTTCACCAGCCATGACGAGACGAAGTAGTGTCGCCCTCACTGTGATCACAGCCGTGACACTGGGGGATGTCGCAATCTCAAGTAGGAGGTCAAGAAGCTCATCAAGAAAGGCTACCTCCAAAGGTTTGCGGGGGCCAGACCTCAAGTGGGGTCCCAAGCGCTTGCCGCTCTCCCGCTGGCTCCAACCATCAACAGCTGCCCCAACGTGAAGTCGATGGGTGTGGCCATCGGGGGAGCTGCGTGCACGTCCAAGGAAACCTTTGGGGCACGGGACCCTGAGAATGTACTTTCCATTGTGCTGGAAGGGGAAAGGTAAATAAAGGTGCTGCGGTCATCAAGATGACAATCGCGAACCACCACGGGCAGGCCCCTACAAGGTGGTCGAAGCTCCATCACGAGGGGCCTGTTACCTCGAAGATCTTGATGGCGCCAGGCTCCCCCGAAAGAGGAGGGTTCGCGGCCCATGAAAATGCCACCAACAAGGTAAGGTTTCTTATCGATAATAATGATAACGATTTTTCCTTGCACGAGTATCCATGTGTCTGGCAAGGAAGAATCAATGACGCCCCTGAGCCTAGCTCCAGGACGTCAAGGGATCTCTGAGCCATGCAGCTCCCAATCTCAAGCATCCTCGAGCCAAGCTCCAGGACATCAAAGGATCTTCGGGCCATGCAGCTCTCAACCTGAAATGCCTCTGAGCCTAGCTCCAAGACGTCAAGGGATCTCTGAGCCATGCAACTCCCAACCTCAAGCATCCCTGAGCCTAGCTCTAGGATGTCAAAGGATCTTCGAGCCATGCAGCTCTCAACCTGAAATGCCCCTGAGCCTAGCTCCAGGATGTTAAGGGATCTCTGAGCCATGCGGCTCTCAACCTGAAACGCTCCCGAGCCTAGCTCCAGGATGTCAAGGGATCTCTGAGCCATGCAGCTCCCAACCTCAAGCATCCTCGAGCCTAGCTCCAGGACGTTATAGGATCTTCGATCCATACAGCTCTCAACCTGAAATGCCCCCGAGCCTAGCTTTAGGACATCAAGGGATCTTTGAGCCATGCAGCTCCCCATCTCAAGCGCCCCCGAGCCTAGCTCCAGGTGTCAAAGGATCTTCAAGCCATGCAGCTCCCAATCTCAAGCATCCCCGAGCCTAGCTCCAGGATGTCAAAGGATCTTGAGCCATGCAGCTCTTACCTGAAGCATCCCCGAGCCTAGCTCTAGGATGTCAAAGGATCTTCGAGCCATGCAGCTCTCAACCAGCGATATCCCTGAGCCCAGTTCCAGGATGCCAGCCCAAGATCAGAGCTCAGATCTCCGGCCAAGGGACCCTCGAGCCATGCAACTCTCAACCAGCGATGTCCCCGAGCCCAGCTCCAGGATGCCAGTCCAAGACTGGCACTCAGATCTCCGGTCGAGGGATCTTCGAGCCACGTCGCTCTCAACTAGCACATCCCCGAGCCCAGCTCCAAGGATGCCACCCATACTAGAGCTCAGATCTCCGGCCAAGGGGTCACCGAGCCAAGACGCTCTCAATCTCAAACGTCTCCGAGCCCACCAAGGGATCATGGGGCCAAGTAGCTCCCATCAATGCCTCGAGCCTAGCTCCAAGGTGCCAAAGACCTGAGCCAAGCACTCAGGCAACCCCTGGACCTGAGCCTAGCTCCATGTCCAGGAAGGCCTTAAGCCTAGCTCCAAGGCAATCAAGTTCGGTAACCCTCTTCTCTGATCTCCCCACTCAAAAAGAAGACGAGAGGAGAAGGAAAGAAAGAGAATGAGAGGGGAACACGGCAAGAATCCTCTTCTTTGATCTCCCCACTCGAAAAGAAGACGAGAGGAGAAGGAAAGAAAGAGAACGAGAGGGGAACATGGCAAGAGCCCTCTTCTCTGATCTCCCCACTCCAAAAAAAAAAAAGAAAGAAAGAAGAAAGAAGAAAAGAAAAAAAAGGAGGGGAGAAGGAAAGAAAGAGAATGAGAGGGGAACAAGCCGCCACTTCTCAGTCACCAACGTTTCCGAGCCTAGCTCCAGGATTCCAGCCTATGACCGGAGCTCAGATCTCTGGCCAAGAGAACTTCGAGCCACACAGCTCTCAGTCAACAACATCCCCGAGCCCAGCTCCAGGATGCATACTCAAGATCGAAGCTCAGATCTCCGGCCAAGAGACCTTCGAGCCACACAGCTCTCAGTCACCAATGTACCCGAGCCCAGCTCCAGGATGCCTACTCAAGACTAGAGCTCAGATCTCCGGCCAAGAGACCTTCGAGCCACACAGCTCTCAATCACCAACATCCCCGAGCCCAGCTCCAGGATGCCTACTCAAGACCAGAGCTCAGATCTCCGGCCAAGAGACCTTTGAGCCACACAGCTCTCAGTCACCAACGTTCCCGAGCCCAGCTCCAGGATGCCAGCCTATGACCGGAGCTCAAATCTCCGGCCGAGAGAACTTCGAGCCATGCAGCTCTCAGTCAACAACGTCCCCGAGCCCAGCTCTAGGATGCTTACTCAAGACCGGAGCTCAGATCTCCGACCAAGAGACCTTCGTGCCACATAACTCTCAGTCGTCAATGCCCCCAAGCCCAGCTCCAGGATGCCACCCTAAGACCGGAGCTCAGATCTCTGGCCAAGGGACCTTCGAGCCACATGGCTCTCAGTCAACAACACCTTCGAGCCCAGCAGCTCTCAAGTGTCATAACTCAACCCCAAGCAAGGCGAGGCCCTTCTCTCTGATCTCCCCACTCATACACAAAAAAAAAAGAGAGGAAGGAGGGAAGAGAAAAAAGGGGGAAGAGCCAAGCAAAGAAAATAGATGGTAAAGGAACTTAAGTTTCATTGATTGAACACAAGTTACAAGTGTCTTGCGGGCCCCCAACATGCTGGGTGACCCTGACTAAGTACAAGAAACAAAAATGCAAAATGAGGCAAGAAAGGGAAGGCCTACTCTATGCCGACCAGTTTTCCTGCTAAGCCCGGAGGATGAGAATTCCCGCCTTCAGGAGCTTTCGACTGAGCAGCCCTAACCTCGGATGGATCGACCTCGGCTAACGTCGGAGGCTCTGAGGCCACGGCTTCCGTAGCGACCTCCTCGTCAGGCTCTGCATCTGAGGCTGAAGGATATTGGAGGCGATCACAGTTCTTCTCGAGGACAAGCGCCTCAACCCGACCGCTCAAGAACATGAAGCCCTTGTAGAAGGAGTCCGACGCCATCTGCTGAATTTCGATGACAAACTCCTCCGAGGCCTTGAATTTTGCGACGGTGTCCTCAACGCCCTTCTTGGCCTCAGCAGCCACCTTTCTCGACTCGGCGGCCTCCAGCTTAGCAGCCTTCGCTGACCTGGCCGCCTCCTCTGCCACCTTCTCGACTGTGGCAAGTTTCTCCCTCCTAGCTGCCAGCTCCGCCTGGGCAGCTCGGGAGACCTCCTTGTACCGATCAGCTTCGGCACTGTACCAATTTAGCTTTTTCTCGATGATGGAGAGATCGTCGATGGCCTTCTTTGCACGACCCGCTCCAAGTTGCGGCCCCCTAGAAGTCTCTTCGCTCGCCCCTTCGCATCGACGAGCTGTGCCTCAAGGTCCTTGACCTTCAATTCAAGGGCCCCATTCATTCCGACCTTCCCCTTCAGGTAGGCTTTCAATGACTCGATCTCGATAGCCTGTTGCCACTCGAGATGCTCCCAGCTCTGGTAGCGGCCCTTGATGTGGAGGGCCTCAGCACCGATCTGCATCAAGAAAAGAGGTCAGACCAAAAAAAAAAAGAAAAAAAAAGAAGAAGAGAAAAGAAAAGAGAGGAAGGAATAGCTCACCGAATAGAGCTGGGGGATGATGGCGCTGATGACGTCGGCCAACCGCATCCTGGCCATGTCTTGTCGGTCGCATGTCTGAATCGAGAAGTCCATCATGCGCTCGGCCAGCTCAGGGCTCCGGAGGAACGAGCTTTCTGTCCCCATCTTGAAGGGGAGATGGCATCGCCCCTCCTCCCTTCGACCTTCTGCCGGAGTGGGCGACCTTGTCCCGGTAACTGCAGGGCCGCAGGGGGCAGGCTGAGAAGCTGGTGCCAGTGCAGGCGGCACCTCGGTCGTGACCATGGTCATGGCCCGGACCTCCTCATCCTTGATATCGACAATAGGCAGACTCAGAGGATGGTGGGGTGCTGCAGTAGCAGCTGCGGCCCTCGCCTGGACCACTACTTTGAGCTCCGCAGTAGGGGCCTCCCAGACTGGTCTGGGCACCACAGAAGCTACCCTCTCCACCGGTGCAGGAGCTGTGCGAGTCACCTCCGAGCTCGGATCAGCTGGAGTAGCCGAGCTCAGACCAATCACCACAGTGGGGGCAGCCACAGGAGCGCTCTCGCCCGGACTCGCCTCGACGAAGGCTCCCGGCTAGCCTGGTTGGCAGCCTCTTCTGGGTGATTGCCAGTAGATCGTTCTCGGAGAAAATCATTCTTGCATGCAAGCCACACAATAGTTAGAGTCAATGGGAAGTAGTGCAATAAAAAGAAAGAGGAAAGTTCAGGTCGAACTCACCCAACCCATTCGTTGGGTCGACCCCGGAGTCGATGAGGTTCTGCTCAGATAACAGGACCTCGAGGCAAGGAATATGGGCGGTAAGGAGCTGCTCGTAATCATCTCGGTTAGCCGCATCGACCATGAAATCTCGATTGGGGGACTTGTCCGGATCTCTCCAGACCTAGTCGACCCCCTCAACCTCAACAAAGAAAAACTTACTCTTCCATCCCCTGATGGAAGAGGGGAGCTCAAACTTGATCCCCTTCAGGCGGGAGGACAAGGACCACCACCCATCCTCAGTTGGGTGGTGCTTCAGGGCGAAGAAGGCCCTGAACAAGGAAAACTGGGCAACAAACCTGTGGAGGTGGCAGAACACAATGAAAGAAAAAATAACCCTAATGGCATTTGGCACTAACTGAGCAGGGACCAAACGGTAATTGTCCAAGACGGATAGGAAGAAAGGATGGAAAGAAAATCGGAGACCCCCAGAGAAGGTCTCCTCATAAAAAGCAAGATGGCCCGGGCCACTAGAAGTGACCTATTCCCCTGGATGAGGGATCATGAGCCGGACAGAAGGCGGGATGCCAAAGACATCCCAAACAGTTCTTAGTTCCCTGGCGGTGATCGTCGAGGTGACCCCACCAAGACCTATAGACCGAACGAACTCAGAAGCGGGAACAGAAGGAGGAGGGAGAGAAGAACCGGATTCTGGTTCCCTAATGAGTACCAGATCAGGAGGACGCCTCCTACTGAGCTCGAAGCGAGTTGCATCTTCCTCCCCATCAAAAGAAGAAGAAGAAGACGCCGGCCTCCACTCGGAAGGATCGGCCTCACCCTGATTAGTGGAGGGGCAGAAGCCCGGACCAAAATGGGACAACCTCAAGAACAAGGGGAGTGAAGGACTCGAAGTGGGGGATGAAAGAGGAGACTCAACCTGAAGAAGACCCCAGACTCGGAGAAAAAACCTTATTCTAGCAGGGAGAGAAGGAAGAAGAAACTGACCTGGTTCCTTAGAAAACTCGGGGCAACTGGAAGGAAGAAGGAAGCTTGGGTGCAGCAGAATTCAAAAAGAATAGATATTTTTGGTAAGACCCTCTTTTCATTTCGAAATGACCTGATGGATTCGTACCAATTCAACCCCTCCACCAATGGATCCATGCCACGTGCTGCCCATCGATGAAAATGGCATCCCGGTCGCTCTGAATTCTGTGCCAACATTAAATGCTCCTCGGATGTGGCCACATGGCACCCCCGGATTGGTCCGCGGGCCATTCCCCGAAGCGCCTACAATCATGGCCATCATCGTGCCAGATTTTCGCTCTTCCATGTCAACACCGCAATTACTCCCTTCGACCCGAGCACCGTGCACCAATGAGCCTCGGGAGTGGGGGGCAAACGATGTGGTGGGATCGTTGACATGGAGGAACCGGTGGGTGCCATGTCAAGAAAGGATGCCGCGTCGGACGCCGCGTCAACTCTCCAGCCCAGACTCCAGTACCGAGCTGAGCTGAGCTCCCTCAAGGCAGCGAGCCGAGCTCTGTCCTCCACCAGGTCGGGCCCGTGAGCTCGAGATGCCTAGGTCGGAGCCGCATCTTGCCCTCCAGAGCGAGACCCTCGGAGGTTAGTGCCCTGTGATCAAGGTCGAGCTTAGCGCTCACCTGCCAATGTGGAGCCTCTCCGAGTGCGCGCCCTCTGGACCGGGTCCGCCTCCTACCCTCCAGAGCGAGACCCTTGGAGGTTAGTGCCCTGTGATCGAGGTCGAGCTCAGCACTCACCCGCCAATGTGGAGCCTCTCCGAGCACGCGCCCTCTGGACCGGGTCCGCCTCCTGCCCTCCAGAGCGAGACCCTCGGAGGTTAGTGCCCTGTGGTCGAGGTCGAGCTCAGCACTCACCCGCCAATGTGGAGCCTCTCCGAGCATGCGTCCTCTGGACCGGGTCCGCCTCCTGCCCTCCAAAGCGAGACCCTCGGAGGTTAGTGCCCTGTGGTCGAGGTCGAGCTCAGCCTCACCCACCAATGTGGAGCCTCTCCGAGCATGCGCCCTTTGGATCGGGTCCACCTCCTGCCCTCTAGAGCGAGACCCTCGGAGGTTAGTGCCCCGTGATCGAGGTCGAGCTCAACACTTACCCACCAATATGGAGCCTCTCCGAGCACGCGCCCTCTGGACCGGGTCCGCCTTCTGCCCTCTGGAGCGAGACCCTCGGAGGTTGTGCCCTGTGGTCGAGGTCGAGCTTAGTGCTCACCCGCCAACGTGGAGCCTCTCCAAGCGCATGCCCTCTGGCTCGGGCCCGCACTCTGCCCTCCTCCACCAAGATGCCCCCACAAGCTCGAAGCATCTAGGCCGGAGCGAGCCCTACCGTTCCAGCTCAGCCCCAGCTCGAACAAGGTGTTCACCAGCCAGAATGCTGGCTGGCCATCCAAGGACTACACTGGAGTGCCTTCCAGGCCGTACTGACCACCTGCAACTGCTAGTTACACTAGAAAGGAAAGAAGCATGCTGATCGAGGTGCCACACTCCTCACCAACCACCCGGATCACCCAAGAGAGGAAGCCAACTGGGAGATTCGAATCCCGTGGGCGGCGGCCCACCATTCAAAGCACTGCCAGGTTTCCTGGAATGAGGCAACCAAGAGGAGTGTCGGAGTGCCTGAGAACTCTCCTTATCATAAATCAGGAAAGACTCCTCGGGACACCGCCGAATGTGCCTGACAGCTCGGCAGGGATCCCGAGACAAGCACCCAATGGTAACCTAGTTGCAACAAACTCGGAGGTAACACAACAACAACCCCAACACACAGGAAAAAACACAAGCTAGAACAACAAAAAAGGGGAGAAGGGTGCAACCCCCACTAGGAAGAGGCGTATGGTAGCACCAACACAAGTGCAAGCTTGACCAAGAGGGCAAAGCATCACCACCACCACCACAGTCGATGGGAAACGAGGGAAACAAGGAGAGGAGGAGGAACAGGGAACCCCTCTGTCCTCGCTATCATTCTCCCCCTGCAATGTTTCCATCTTCACACACATTTTTTACTCCTCCTAGTGCGGAGTCCATCAAGAGTGGCCCGACCAGGAGGATCTATTCTCCTGGATCGTCACTGACTTGACCATCGGAGTGCCCCCGTCGGAAACCCCAGCCTGGGTCACTAATCCTTGTTTTGCAGGTCCGGGACCAGAGGACCACCAGGCAACGAGGAGAGTGCACTCCGGTGCTGGCAGCAGCTACAGGCCACGGCGATCCTGGCGATAACACATATCATGTCATACATGATAGAACCCACTACTAAAACATATGGGATTCTACTCATACGCTCTCTCTTCTCAGGAGTTGTCATACAATCACTTTTGGAGAGAGAAATTCTAGTGCATATCAGGAGATAGCCTTTCTTGGAATTTTTCATGTTGAACTGCTTCAGTACTGTGTTGATGTACATAGACTGGGACAGTCGTAGAAGTCTCTTAGATCTATCTCTATAGATTTTCATACCCAGTGTATAAGAGGCTTCTCCCAAGTCCTTCATAGAGAACTGAGATCACAACTAGACCTTTATTCTTTGTAGTGCTGGGATGTCATTCCCGATTAAGAGAATATCATCCAGATACAACATAAGGAACACTATCACAGAACTATTAATCCATTTGTAAATGCAAGGTTCTTCTCCATTCCTAACGAAGCCATATGACTAATACACTTATCAAATCACATGTTCCAACTCCATGATGCTGTCTCAGTCCATAGATGGACCTTTGAAGCTTGCACACCTTTGACTCATCTATGGATGTGAACCCTTCAGGTGTATCATATATACTTCCTCTTCCAGCTCACCATTCAAGAAAGTTGTTCGGACATCCATTTACCAGATTTTAAAGTCAAAGTGTTCCGCTAACGCAAGCATGATCCAAATGGATTTGAGCATTGCAACAGGAGAGAATGTCTCATCATAGTCAATACCATAACGTTGACGATACCCTTGGCAACCAGATGAGCTTTATAGGTCTCTACCTGCCTGTCTGCTCCCATTTTCTTTAAAAATCCATTTGCATCCAATTGGTTTTTCCCCTCAGGTGGATCTCCATATATTGTTGATTTTCATGGACTGCATTTCGTATTTCATGGCTCCTAGCCATTTCTCAGAGTCGGACTCTGCATCGCATCCATTTAGGAGATAGGATCCTCATTGTTCTCATCGAGTTCAATAGGAACACCATCCTGGACCAAGAAACCGTAGTATATGTCTGGTCGACTCAGTACCCTACCGGATCTCCTTAATGGTTTTTGTGTGGGCTCTAGTGTGAACTAATCACAACCAATTCTATGTTATCCCTTAAGTGTATCAGTTCCTTTACTTGTTGAACTTTCCTAAGTTCAATCTTAGCCACTACAGTTCCTTCACCGAAGAACTCCTTTTCCAAAAAGATAGCCCTAAGACTGATGAACAGCTTTTATTCCTCAGCCAAGTAGAAGTAATATCCTTTAAACTCTTTTGGATGCCTAACAAATAGGCATCGGTTAGACCTAGGTCCAAGTTTATCCGTTCCCAGATATTATATAAGCCGGGCAACCCCAGACCCAAAGGTGTGAGAGTGTCGGCTTACATCCAGTCCATATCTCATGTGGGATTTTGCTAATGGACTTACTCAAAGCATTATTCAAAAGGTAATAGGTTAATTCTAGAGCATATCCCCAAAGGGATAGCGATAGAAAAGCAAAGCCCATCATGGACCAAACAATGTCTAACAGGATTTGATTTTTTTTTCAGACACTCCATTTAACTGAGGTGTCCCTGAAGGTGTTCACAGAGAGAATCCCATTCTCCTCAAGATATGTCAGAAACTCACCGAAAAGATATTCACCACCTCGATTGGATCGAAGGGTTTTGATACCTTCTAGTTTGTTTTTCTACTTTATTATGATATCGTTTGAAAATTTCAAATGATTCAGATTTATGTCTCATCAAGAAGACATAACCATATCTCGAAAGGTCGTCTGTAAATGTAATGAAATAACAGTACCCACCTCTGGCACTAATATTCATGGGTCCACATGAAAGGAACCATAAGCAGGCAATAAATATGTATTTTAAAACCTTTTTAACATGCATTGTAGCAAAAAAGTAAAGATTAAACTATTTTAATCTAAACATGATATAGAAACTACTTTCTACATAGCCTACAATGTAATATGACATGAACAGCAATATATAATATAAAACATGAACCTACCATATCAAACCTTTTGATGCATGCCTTTTGAAGATGCAAAACAACTCCTCACAGCAGTGGAAGATGGAATGGATGACATTCTCGAATCACCAATTGAAGAGGTGGATGAAGCTCTACCAGCCACATAATCGTTTGGCCTCCATGGGTGGTTCACACCGGGGACTTGCTTGACCAGCGCTTTCCAAAGTGCTAGCTCCAAAAACTCCTCAGTAGTCAATTCTTTTTCCTCGAACATCGAGACTCCTCGTTCCATCGAAGAACAAAATGAAGGTGGGAAAATGCTCTGGAAACAACCCTTCCTAGACTCTCTTTCCTAGCCTAGAGCACTAGGTAATCGCACACCCAATACCCTTAGATCTCTCCTCCTAACTTTTAGTAGAAAACCACTCTAGCTTTCTCTCCTTTTTCTCTCATTTTTTGCAAAGCTTTTTTGTCAAAAACCTTTCATTTCCTCTTCTTTTCCATGTCCTAAATAGCCCCTATCTTATAGGAGAGAGTGAGGAAGGTGGGTGAGAGTTATGGGGAGAGTTAGTAGGAAGGGAGTTAAGGATAGCATTTATCCAATCATTAATTTCAAATATCAGGTTAAATTCAAAAATTAAGCTAATAATTCAAAATTAAATGATGTTTGAGTTTAAAATCCAATTTCAAACTCAGATGGATAAGGTGCACCAATTTTGGTTCAACCCGAGTTGACCCAAACCTAGCTCAAATCAAATCTGATTCAATTCGATCTAGTAAATTTGCAACTCAATCAAATTGAGTTTAGAAGAAATCATATTGCACGTTGGGCCTCCAAGACATCATTAACGATTAATGAAAAAAAAAAATAATTTCATAACTTTAGTGAAGCTATGTGTCGACTCATCAGATAAGTCCATGTGTCGACACATTGAAGTGTTGACACAAGGGTAAAAGTTTTATCTTATGAAAATTCGACCCCTAGATGATTCCCAATCATCAATCGGCTATCAGGTCAAGTAGTTATCCCTATGGTGTGTGACCCCATAGGTTCGAACACTAAGCTGGTAGCACTGGAATAATTTCAGTACCAATCGAAGTCTCCATCTAGCATGACACCCGACGTCCGGATAGGTCGAAGTTGTAGAGCAACCATCAAAAACCTCTGGTATATGGTTACTATATAATTCGTCTCTTTGACCACTTAATGTTCTGGATGACTAAGGGTTAGACTGCCAACCCTATATCAGCTCATCCAAACATATTTATCAATTTTGCAAGTTCAGTGACTTTTTACTAGAACTATCCTGGCCAAGGTTTTGCTATATTGAGACATCAGTGAGTCATTCACTCCAATCAATTTGGAGAGTTCAATCCCATTTTGATCCTACCATTGCTCCTGAGTACTTGACTGTACCCAGCATCCTTTCAAGATCGAATTAGAAATCCGGGGAGTCCGGTGCCAAAGCACAGTGAGTTGCTTACAAGCTACTATGGTGATCTTAGGTCTGAGAGACATATATCCATATCCCTTTGCGAACAATCCTTTGACAAAAAAGGGAGTTCCGTTAGGTGGGTCACGTTCAGTGAAATGCCATACACTCCACTTGCATGCCATACCAATGTCTCTACATTCCTTGGTTAAGAGGATAACCAACTTATATGACTTACAACGATCTATACTCGATACATAGTCCTATAACAATGTATCATTCGATCGTGAACAATTTATGAACTACTCGATATATCCTCTCTATATCGAGTACAAGGAAGTTCTAAGGACTTCATCACACAAGAGTTCATATTAAGAAAAATGCACCTGTGATGAACTGGCAAAAGATAACTTTTATTTATATCAAAATTCAAATATAATATACAAATAGCATAACCATCTACAGCCTAAATGATTGGCTTTGGGACACAAATCCCAACAACTCCCACTTGGACTAAAGCCAATTAGTACAGAATCGCATTCACATTTTTCAATTACAATCTTTAAACTCTTGAATTTTGACTACTTTAATGAAGGGGTCGGCCAGATTTTCCTTTCCATCGATCTTCTGAAGGCCGATGTCCCCTCGTGCCACAATCTCTCGCATGAGGTGGTAGTGGCGCAGAATGTGCTTGGTGTGCTGATGAGGCCTTAGCTCTTTGGCTTGAGCTATGGCTCCAGTGCTATCACAAAATACTGGAATAGGGCCATCCAGGGAAGGTGCCACTCCCAGCTTGCCTAGGAACTTTCGTAGCCACACAGCTTCCTTCGCTGCATCTGATGCTGTAATATATTTTGCTTCCAAACCAAGTCCACCATTGTGTTGCTTGGAAGTTTTCCAGCAGATGGCTCCTCCATTTAGGATAAATACAAAGCCCGACACACTATTGCAATAATCTTTATCTGACTGAAAACTTGAATCGGCATAACTGACAAGTTTTAAGTCAGGCTCTCCATAAATAAGCCATTGGTCTTTAGTATTTCTCAAATACTTTAGAATGGTTTTTACCACCTTCCAATGCACTTCACCTATGTCAGACTGGTATATGCTCACTATTCTTAGTGAGTATGCCACGTCTGGTCTAGTACATGTCATTGCATACATTATTGATCCCACTGTCGAAGCATATGGGACTCTACTCATACGCTCTCTCTCCTCAGGAGTTGATGCACAATCCTTTTTGGAGAGAGTAATTTCATGGCCTATCAGAAGATAGCCTTTCTTGAAATATTTCATGCTAAACCGTTTCAACATGGTATCAATGTACGTTGACTAGGACAGTCCCAGAAGTCTCAAAGATCTATCTATATAGATCTTCATCCCTAGGATGTGGAGGCTTCACCTAAATTCTTCATAGAGAACTGAGATGACAACTAGACCTTTATTCCCTGCAGTATAGGGATGTCATTCCCGATTAAGAGAATATCATCTACATACAACACAAGGAATATAACCACAAAATCATTAGCTCACTTATAAATGCAAGGTTCTTCTCCATTCTTAACAAAGCCATACGACTTGATACACTTATCAAATCGCATATTCAAACTCCAAGATGCCTGCTTCAGTCCATAGATACCTTTGTAGCTTGCAAACCTTTGACTCATCTATAGATGTGAACCCTTAAGGTTGCATCACATGCACCTCCTCTTCTAGCTCACCATTTAGGAAGGCTGTTCGAACATCCCACTAGATTTCATAGTTGAAGTATGCAACTAAAGCAAGCATAATCAGAATGGATTTGAGCATTGCCATAGGAAAAAATGTCTCATCATAGTTAATACCATAACATTGACGATACCCTTTAACAACCAGACGGGCTTTGTAGGTCTCCATCCTTCCATCTGTGCCCGATATCCTTTTAAAAATCCATCTACACCTAATGGGTTTTATCCCTTTAGGTGGATTAACTAATGTCTATACATTATTGATCTCCATGGACTCCATTTCGGATTTCATGGCTTCTAGCCACTTATCAGAGTCGGACTTTGTAGAGCATCTATATAGGTGATCGGATCCTCATTGTTTTCATCAAGTTCAATGGGATCTCCATCCTGGACCAAGAAACCATAGTATATGTCCAATTGACGTGGTACTCTACCAGATTTCTTTAATGGGTGCTCAATGGGCTCCATAGTTGAATTAGTCAAATCCAGTTCTGAGGTGTCTCTTAAATGTGTTGGTTCTTCTACCTGTTGAACTTAACTAAGTTCAATTTTAGTGGCTACAGTTCCTTCACTAAGGAACTCCTTTTTCGAAAAGATAGCCCTAAGACCAACAAACAGCTTTTGTTCATCAGGTAGGTAAAAGAAATACCCTTTAGACTCTTTTGGATACCCAACGAATAGGCACCGGTCAGACCTAGGTCCTAGTTTATCAGTCTGCAAATGCTTAACATAGGCTGGACAGCCCTAGACCCTAAAGTGTGAGAGCACCAGTTTCTGTTCAAACCACATCTCATATGGAGTCCTGTCCACAGACTTGTTAGGAGACCTATTAAGAAGATAACAGGCAGACTCCAGGGCATAACCCTAAAAAGGGATAGGCAGAGTGGCAAAGCCCATCATGGACCGAACCATGTCTAACAAAGTCCTATTTCTCCTTTCAAACATACCATTCAGTTGGGGTGTCCCTAGAGGTGTCCATTGAGAGAAAATTACATTCTCTTGAAGATAAGTCAGAAACTCACTGGAAAGATATTCGTCTCCTTGATCAGATCGAAGAGTCTTGATACTCTTTCTAGTTTGCTTTTCAACTTCATTACGATATCATTTGAACATTTTAAACGACTCAGACTTATGTCTCATAAGATAGACATAACCGAACCTAGATAGGTCATCTATAAAAGTAACGAAATAATTATACCCACCTCTAGCACAGACATTCATAGGTCCACATACATTTGTATGTACTAGACTTAGAATTTCTTTGGCTCTTTCATCTTTTCCAGAAAAAGATAACTTGGTCATTTTTCCAAGTAAACAAGATTCACATGTAGGCAATGATTCAAAATCTTTTACCTTTAAGAGACCTTCTTTTCTTAACCTGTTTATCATGTTCTTGTTTATATGACCTAGCCTACTATGCTAGAGATAAGCATCACTGACATTATCCATTCTAGGGCATTTGCTTGTCACGTACATTACACTCATAGGCTGTGATAGCAAATAAATGCCATTTACCAAATTTCCATTCATTACAACTAAACCATTCAAAGTAATGTTGCAAACATTTTTCTTTTTGAAAGTTCAAAACATTCTTTGGCCAACAAGCCTATAGAGACAATGTTTATAAGAATGCAGGACAATAATGGCAATCATGTAAAATAATTTTACAAAATTCAAAAATAAGAGAGAAGTTTCCTAATGCCAGAACTGGAACTCAACTTCCATCTCCAACATTCATAAACCTTTCGCCGTCCTTGAACCTCCTACTAATTCGAAGTCCTTGCAATTTGTTGCAAATATGGTAAGGACTCCCAGTATCAAGTATCCAATTAGTAGTATCACAAAAAGAATAGGTACAGAGATTTATCAAGTACCCATTAACTATCTTGCCTTAGACACCAACCAAGTTGGCAAGGTAAGAGATAGCCCCAAAGAACCAAGATCAAACTGCCAAACTTACCTTGGACACCAATTGGTTCATCATACTTGATTAGACTAGCTTAAAGACTCAGGCTGTCCACTGAGCCACAAATTAGGTCCATTTAGATTTATAGACTAATCAATCTAACTATTAGAGAGATCTATAGAGAAGAAATCCTAACTCAACATTTGATTAGATTAGTTCTCTACATAGTTCAATGCATCTAAACTTAGGTCTAACCCAATTAAGGACCTAATAGAAGCTAACCCATGACCCTTAAGGCTTATTGAAATGATTTAAAATCTTTGAATCATATTCCTAGAGTTCTTTGTCATTCAAGGTAACTTAATTCTCAATTAAATTTAATAGCCTTTATAAATTAAAATAATTTTAATTTATGATGTAAAATAATTTTATAATGAATCAGAATTTGAATTCACTATTTTTTTGCATTCTCAGGTCAAGTGTTGACACTACGCACTCATGAGTAGACTCAAGTGTTGACACTTCGCACTCATGAGTCAACTTAATTATCAACTCAAGGCCTAAGACAGAGTGTTAACAGAAAGTCATATTTTTTGTATGCATGCATGAGTCGACTCAAGTGTCGACACTTGGGTTGACTCAAGGCCTGTCACAAGGCAAAAATGGTGATTTCAAATCCAAAATTTTTTTTAATCAAAATTGATCAAAACAAAACTCTTAGATCTCATCTAAATTTATTTTATGATCATAACATTAGATTAAAATATTTTAATCTGAATTTCTTTTTATTTTTTTCTTCATGAGTCAATCACAAGCGGCACCCCTACATGCCATAAGAGACTCCATTGAATGGGAAGAGAGGGTCTTGCATCCCTACTTCTCTCCTATGACTGGACGGCCATGGTGAAGCACTCAATCCAAGTACTTTAAAAGAAAATTATGATGTTAAAGCATGATAGCATTATTATACTACGAAGAACCTGGCTCTGATACCATTGAAGGAAAAGCAAAATGATCATGCATGGCAGAAAAAAGTATTTTAAAATAATTTTAAAATAAGCACAGCAAAAGTCTTGGTAGATCAATCAAAACGATCTACCAATCTGCCTGCAACAGGAACAAGTATGATAATGTAGCATGCAAAAGATATCATAAGCAGGAAAAGAACCAAAAGGCATCAGGATACCTTACCATTATACCTTTAGGAGGAGGTTATGAAAGGCTCTTAAGCCATACATGTGTCTGGCCTCTAGGAGAAGTTCACACCAGGGCTTAATTCTGATCAACTCCCTCAGAGTGCTAGCTCCTTGGGATCCTTAAGACCGATCTACTTCTTCTCAGAGACAAGGAGGAGAGGTGGAACCCTTCCTAACTAACTCTTTTCTCAAGACCTAGCTTGAGTGCTAGGTAGTCACACACCCAAAACCCTAGTCATCCCAAGTCCCTTTTCTTTTCCCTCTCATAATTTCAACAATCTCATTCATTGAGAAAACTTTTTTATTTTCTCTCTTTTAGTAGCCCCTAAAACAATCCTTATTTATAGAGGCAGCCATGAGAGGGAGAAAGAGGAAGGAGAAGTGTTTGGGGGAGAAGGTAAAGGGCCATACTAATTTGGCTCTAGGCTCATAAGGCAAGAATGACCATCATTCAATGAAAGCTTGGAGCCAAAACCAACCAAAATTTAAAATTCGAATTGAGGTCAAAAACTTTCAAAGAATGACCATCATTCCATGAAGGCTTGGATCCAAAACCAACCAAAATTCGAAATTCGAATTGAGGTCAAAACTTTCCAAAAATTCTTTCCAAAATTTTTGCTCGTCACAGCCAAGTGTCGACACTTCCTAGTGTCGACTTTCCAAGTGTCGACACTTCCTAGTGTCGACTTTCCAAGTGTCGACACTTGCAAGTGTTGACACTTCCAAGTGTCGATATTTGGAAGTGTCGACACTTGGAACATAGTCAATCATATTGACCTTCAGTGATGGCAAACAAATCTCAATCATCGATCAGCCTTTAGATCAGATAGAAATCCCTATGGTGTATGACCCTACAGGTTCGAACACTAAGCTGATAGCACTGAAACTCTTCTGGTACTAGTTAAAATTATCATCTAGCAATGATCCCGATGTTCGGATAGGTCAAAGATTGTAGAGCAACTTTCTAGAACCTCTGGCATATGGTTACCACATAATTCATCACTTTGACCTCAACATGCTCAGGATGACCTAGGGTTTAACTGCCAACCCTAACCAGGTATGTCCAAATTGTGTCTCAACCTTATAAGTTTTGTGACTCCTCAAAGAAACTATCATGGCCAAGGTTTTGCTAAATTAAGACATAGTAAGTCATTCACTCCAAACCATTTGGAGGGGTCAATTCCATCTTGATCCACCACCGCTTCATAAGTACTTCACTGTACCTAGAAGCTTTTTATCATTGGATTAGAAATCCAGGTAGTCCGACATCAAAGTATAATGAGTTGCTTGCAAGCTACCATGGTGACATCAAGTCCGAGAACACATATACCCACATACCTTCACAAGCAACCCTTTGGCAGAAGGGAGCTCTACAGTTGGTCATGTTCAATGAGATGTCATACATTTCACCTATATGTCACATCAGTATCTCTACACTTCTTGGTTAAGAGGACAGCCAACATATGTGACATACAATAACCTATACTTGATATATCGCCATCCTATAATAATGTATCCTTTGGTTGTGAACTAGTTTAAGAACTACTCGATATATCCTCTCTATATCGAATATAATGTAGTTCTAAGAACTCCATCACATAATAGTTCTTTTCAAGAAAATGCATATGTGATGAATAACCAAAAGAATAACTTTTATTCATTAAGAAATTCATATATAATTACAAAATAGCATAACCATCTACAATCTAGATGATTGGCTTTGGGATCCAATTCCCAACACTTAGGTCTCACCATTATGATCTCCATCATAACCCTAATTCCTTTGCCCTAACCTACGGGGTTCATCATAATCTTTAAATAAGACACAGTAGTATGATGAAACAAATGCTTTTATTAATACAATAATGTCATACAAGAGTTGGAAGATTACAAAATTATAAAAATACCCTTACAAAGATTGGCTTTTGTGGTACTTTTCTTTCACCATCACCTTGGATCCTGTGAGGATGGCAAAGATTTGAGAGTTTTGTTAACCAAATCAGCATTAGATATTACTTTGCCAAGACTTCTCATTCCATTAATAATATTAGTGAATCTTGAATTTATATAAGTGATGGATTCATTAGGGTCCATTCTAAACATTTCATATGTGTGCACAAGCATATTTACTTTTATGTTTTTACTTGATGGGTACCCTCATGTGTAATCTCAAGTGTGTCCAATATTTCTTTCGCTGATGCACATATAGAAATCTTATCGAATTCACAGGGATCCAATGCGCAATAAAGCAAGTTCATTGCTTTGGCATTAAGCTCAGATTGCTTAATGTTGTTTTCATCCTATTCTTCTTCAAGCTTTGGAATGGAAATGCCATTAACCATAATTGAAGGAACATGTAGACCTCTAACTACCACTTTCCAAAGATTATAATCAATAGAATGCATGTAAATGCGCAAGCATGTTTTCCAATATATATAATTTATGCCATTGAAAAATGGTGATCTATTTGAGGCTTGACCTTTAACAACACTAGTACTTATTGGGGCTGCCATACATCTTTTACTTAAGGCAGTTAGACATACAAAGCTGAGTACAAGGCTTTGATACCACTTGTTGCCCAGCGAAGCAATCTAAGAGGGGGATGAATTGGGTTTAAAAAACTTTTTAAATGAATTTAAATCAGGTACCAGTGTATTTTCAAAGTATTTGTGTGCTCAATAATATATACAGCAGAAGTAATAAATTAAATGCAAAAAGAGTAATAAGCAATCACAAACATAGAAATTTATAGTGGTTCGGTGCACTCCAAGCACCTACATCCACTTTCCAAGCTTTCCTTGAGAATTTCACTATAATCCACCTTGATTACAGTAAATTAGTTTTCCGGGCTCATTAATCAAAATCCCTTGGTTTTTACTCAAGGCTAACCAAAAACCTAGTTGGTTTTCACACAAAGCTTACCAACAATCCAAGTTGATTTTCACTCAAGGCTTACCAACAAACCAAGTTGGTTTTCACTCAAGGCTCACCAATGAACCTTAATACCAGTTTCAATCTTCTTGAAACTAGTAGCAATAAAAATAACTCTAGTACAATATAAAAATACAATAAGCTTTCTCAAAAAGCAAATAAACTCGATGAAGCTCTTGAATATTATCGAGAAGCTTGTCTTCAAGTTGTTGAAGTCTCAATTAACACTTGAAGATGTAGACTTGAAAGCTCTTTCTGAAACTTGAATGCTTGAAGGCTCAACTCACTCAAAAGTATTGAATGCTTAATTAGTTCTTCAATAAATCACTAATCATTTCTTCTCTCTTGTATTTGGTGGAGTTTTAAATACCTTTCCAACCCTTAAAAATTATTTATAGCCATTGAAGAGGAAAAAATAGCCGTTAGATACAAAATAAAAAAGTTTTGTACTTCAAAAAACTAGCCATTACTATGTTGTCAAACCTGCAAGTACCGACACTTCAGTCCATGAGTTGATACATGAGTCGATACTTAAGTCGACACTAGTTCAAATAAGTCTTCTGAAGCTCTCTGGAATGTACTGGTGCATCGACACTTCTTCTGGTGAGTCGATACCTCATCTCCATGAGTCGATACTTAACCAAAATTCTAAAATCAGCATGTTCTGTATTATGTTTGGTCTTAGGCCTTAAGTCGACACTTTGTTGTTCATGAGTCGACACTTGAGTCAACACTTGGTTGTTCATAAGTCAATACTTCTGTGTACTAGCTAAAATATTTTCTGCGTATCAGCTCAAGTTTCTATGAGTCAATACCTAAGTCAACACTTGATCACCATGAGTCGACACTTGACAAAACAATGCTGAAACTTGTTCAAATTCAAAATAAGAGTCCTTCAAAGTCTTTCTTATGTTCTAAGGTCCATAAAACTTGAAAATCCATTAACTTAAATGACTTCTTCAACTGACTGACAAGCATTTCTACCTTTCAATATACTATAACTTTGATGAGTACCTTATTCTGATAAACATACTTTTAATACACAATTAATACTCAAATATACTTAAGTATTTTGTTAGTCATCAAAATCAAGACAGGAGTCAACAACCAATCTGACCGCCAGGTCGGTGCCAGTTTGACCGCCAGGTTGGTGCTAGTTCAACTCAGACTATCAACCGAATTAATACTAGGTAGGGAACCATACTGGCACTGGGCTACCGACCGAACTGACACTAGGCTGGCAACCGGACTGGTATCGGCTTGGTGACCGGACTAGCGACCATATTAGTACCAGGTTGACAATCAGACTGGCACCGACCTAATAGGCAAATTAGCGACCGAACTGGCGACTAGACTAGAATCGACTAAATTATAAATTTTATATTATATTATAAAATATTTATTATATGTATTATATTTTATAATATAATATATAATATATACTGTTGTGTCCAAACAAATTACAACGATGCTTGGGCTCAGGCTAAATCAAGTGAGAATAGATTGAGCTACTGGATCTTCATTTTCTTGGAGGTATTGTATATTGAAGGGCTCTTGCTCCCAAGCTAATCAATGGCATCTGGACTAGGCAGATATGATATGAAGAAAAATTGGATGGAAGGTGTTTTGGAATCCGGGATCCCTTTCTCCATCGCGCTCACCAATATTTATAGACCTCAGGCTTAGCCGTTTCCAGCCAACTACAGTTGTAAATGGTTAATTTGTTAAGACATCAACACGTGCAATAAGCATTATCCACAGTTGATTAGTCATTTTTTGGATGTCGAACAACCTCACACAATTTGAACATTGATCAGCTTTGCTTCTCCGAGCATTGATCAGCTTTATGCCTCTTGGACGTTAATCAGCCTTACGCCTCTTGGGTATTAATTGGCTTTAGGTCTCTTGGACGTCGATCAGCTTTATGCCTCTTGGGCATTAATCAGCCTTACGCCTCTTGGGCATTAATCGGCTTTAGGCCTCTTGGGCGTTGATCAGCTTTATGCCTCTTGGGCATTAATCAGCTTTACGCTTCTTGGACATTAATCGATCAGATTCAAATCCCCACCAAATCAGTATCAGTAGACCAAATGCATCGTATCCCAACACTAGTCCCCCTAGTTTC
Organism: Areca catechu; assembly: GCA_021397845.1. Classification (NCBI taxonomy): domain Eukaryota; kingdom Viridiplantae; phylum Streptophyta; class Magnoliopsida; order Arecales; family Arecaceae; genus Areca; species Areca catechu. The sequence continues at coordinate 125,842,118 of CM038052.1, read as the reverse complement.
TGAATTCATTAATGATAAGTCAAAAACTATCAGAAGCTTCTATTCTTGGTCAGCACGCTTTGATGATGTGTCAATCTCTGATAGGGAAAGCAGTTATAGAAACCAATAGCTGTATCCTACCATCATCATGGCGATTTTTGAAATCCACCAAAAGCTAAAAGATTTTCATCATAAAATAAATGCAAACATCCCAACAGCAGCACATTGCCATCGGATTACGAATGGTCATTTTGACTCTTCAAAAATTATATCTTTTTACTAGATATTACGGCCATGTGGCAAGATCTGGATCAATTCCGTTATTCGATAAAAATCTCAGACCGTTGAAGGATCGTATATAAGCACCATCTTCCCCAGGAAAATAGGTTTTCCACCATTTCAATTTCTTCATCTTAGGAGCAAGAGAAAACCTCTCAGGTTGGCCTTCTTCCTTTTCAACTTTCTTTTTAAGTTAATCTTCCTCCGCTCCTTCCTTTCTTTATGTCTAGAATGTTAGAAATTAGTCGTACTGATAATCCCGAAGAATCCACTTCCTAGAAATAGAAAAAACAAGCCGACTCAGTGAAAATAGGTGATGTTAGGTCTTCCTTAATAGAACACCGTATTTTAGCATTGATGTAGCACTATAACATTTCAGATGATTATGTTGTAATCTGTCCGAATTTTGAAGAACAAATAGATCGGCCTCCGCTTAGTAGCCTGACAATTTATAAAGAACATTTAAGAGCCGGTCTTAGATTTCCAATTCACCCTTTTTCCTTACAATCTTTAGATTATATCGCATACTACCAGCCCAATTAACTCCAAATAGTATCCAAATAATATGCGCTTTCTTGATTCTCTACAAGGATGCAAATATAATCCCCAAAACTTTCCTCTTTACTGCCTTATTCGTACTGAAATGAGATTTCCATGGGCATGGATGGTGGGTAATCAATCCATGCCATGGTCGAAAACTTATTTTGGGGCTTCCGTCGGCCATTCATGGTTGGAAGCCAGGCTTCTTCTACATCGTTCCTAAAATTCCTTGGGATTTCATTACTAGCCATAGGGAACCCCGGTTAACTCCCAATGATGGCAAGAAAATTCTGACAGCCAACCAAGAAGACTATGAGAAGCTCATGGGGATGGAAATTTCCCCGATAAAAGAACTTCTCAATGAAAGAGGACTTTTTTCGATGGAAATCAATCCTAAACCTTCTTTAGATATTTATATTGTTGATATTATCTCTTCGTTTCTTCTCTGACAATTAGTCTCAATATTTGACTTCTCAATCATTGTAGATACATCAGTCATAGTGGATGTTCAGAAACTTCAAAAACAGTCGAAGAAAAGAAGAGCAGAAGCCACCCCCTCTGACCAAGAAGAAGGAAGAATTAAGAGACCGAAGAAGATAAAACCGACAACTTTAACAGCTTTAGCAGTCTCAGCAGATCCTATTTCTCCGATACTAATAGCAAGTATCTCGGAAGATGATAAAGTATCCTTATCGGCATCTCTTCAACTTCCAATACAAGAAAGATGAGCAATGAAAATTTCAGGAGCTGGTCCATCATCATTTTCTACTGACCAAATCGATAAGGGAAAAGCTCCGATGAAGGAAGAAGAAGAGAGAGAGTACCAGTTGCAAATATTACAGCCGATTTTCATGTATACACCGATGACTCGGGTCTGAATGACCCAATGCTAGCTCGTCACTTTTTGAAGTCTATCATCATTCCGAGAGACTGGGAAAAAACTAAATCTCAGCAAATTGACGATACAGTCTTACTACTTCATCCAGCACTATTAAAGGTATGGAATTAATTAGCACTTCAAATTATTAAAGAGTCAATCATTTTCCTTTCTTTAGTAAGTCTGACCAATTGTGATATACAAATGCACAGGTTATCCATGGGATCAGCATCATGGATTAAAGTCTAAAAAACTTCGATCAATTCCTTCAAACTATATGTAACGAGGTAAACGTTGCAAGGGCATAAAAAGAGGTTGCTGAGGAGTTAAAAAATGCTATGGAAAGGAAGCTAGAAGAAATAGCAACCAAAACATCAGCTCTAGAAGCAGAGCTGAATGAGGCACGATCAAAAATAAACATCATGGAGTCAAAGATAAAAAAGAAGAAAAAGAAAATCCGATTGATATCCATTAATTTGGAGAAAGTTGAAGAAAAAATTTTAGCGATTGAAAAGAAAGTTTTAGCGGCTGAAGAAAAAGCTTTAACGGCAACAAAGAAAGCTGAACAAGTTATTGAAGAGGCCGTGAATGAAGCCGTAAAAAAAGAATGTTCAATCGAAGGCTTTTGAAGACAAACTCCACGAAGCAGGAGTTGAGAGTTACGACCTTGGATGGGCCGATTGTTTGGAGAGAGTAAAGAAACTTTACCCTGATCTTGATACTTCAAAGATAGAGGAAGATTCCGATGAAGAGGATTCTGAAGAAGAAGATCAGGTTGAAGAACCAGTTGAAGACCAAGTTGAAGAACTAGTTGGCGGGCAAACTGAAGAACCAGCATCAGGCTCTCAAATCCAAGAAGAAACACCAATAGATCCTACTGTAAGTCAAGTCGAAATAGGAGAAAGTGTAATTGAAAAGAATGCAAACGACCAATCTATATGAACGATGTAGGAACTCATTTTGTTCTTAATATGAAATGAAAAATCTTTTTCTTTAACAATGTTTATTGGAGTTCAAATAAAGTAAATGCTTCTTCCTCTCCCCCCGCTTTTTTTTAAGAAAGAAGATATGATAGATTATTTCCATAGAAATCAAAGAGTTATAACTGAAAAATTTTCTAAGTATAAAATCATTGGATCAAACAAGGGAGTTTCCAAGAAAGACCGATCTAATCATGAAATTATCCGAATCAAATTATAAACACTAATTATTATTCTAAAAAATATAGTCAAATCAATTTCGAACAAGTCCAATGAGCAAGAATCTTTAACGGAATAAGTTGATCGAAAAGCATAATCTCTAATATCTCCCGAGGAAGAAGTTAGCACTTACTGAACATTTAGAAAAATCAATCTTTAAATCAATTAAACCCCTAACTTACTCATAGACAGTATAATATTTCAATCAGATTTACCAAACATCTCTTTTCTTTCTTCTTATATGTCAAGAAGAAGAATCCTTCATGAGAGATTTTCCAAAATGAAGTTCAATAAGTCATCATACCAATTTTACCGAATGTCATCTTCCTATTAGAAGAGCAGTTGTTCGGTAGGTCGTATAACCACATTTATCATTATTTCAGAGACCGTATAAGATTTGAATTCAAATTCAAATCAAATACCATTATATATATATTTTTATAATTGACTTCCTGAAAATCAGAAATGGTGCACAGATTCCCACCAAATTAGGATCTTGAACATGTCAAGATCTCAAGATATCTCGAAATTTGAACCATAAATCATTACCATTGACACTCTCTATATAAAGAGGTCTCAGGCCCGGGTCTTTGAGCCAATTTTGTTTCAAGCATTTTGAGTTTCTTTTCTCCTTCGAATACTCTTGGTTCCAAGAAATACTTCCAAGAAGAAATCTTTATCATATCTGAAAAATGGAGTCATATGGCAAGAAACTTCCTCAAGCACTCAAAAGGAAGGCCAAACCTATACGATTTAGAGAAGAAAGATCCTGTGTAAAAAGAAGCTGCTTGTTAAGAAGTACTTCCAATAAGCCAGAATCTCCTGAATATATCGCATCTTCATCTGAGGAAGAGGAACAAGAGTCTTCCATTCCTCTTTCAAAAGAACCAGAATGCAATCCATCCGCTAAGGATACTTCAACAAAAAAGGTAAGGCTCCTGTAGAAGAATCGTCTGATCCAAGTAATGAAGATAAAGACGTTCAAGTGCTCATCGCTGATACGAGCATTAAGAATTCAAAGATGGCAAAAACTATGCTACAATCCACCATCCTTTGAAAAGATTGGGAGACAACGATCAAACATGGAGTAAAAGAGACTCTATCCTCCATTTATCCAAAAATAATGAAGGTAAATAGCACCTCCTTTTTCTTCTTTTTTTTTCTTTTTTTTTTCAAGACAGGCCATTCTTGTTCTGATGAGATTCCAACTCTTTTGCTCAGTTTATCAATGATATTTCCATGATTGAAGAAAGTTGGTGTCAAACGACTGGCCTTCAAGAAGATCTTCAAAAGCAATTAGCATTGGCCAAGGAAGAAAAAGACAAGGCTGATGCTAACCGGATAGCCTTAAAATCAAGGGTTGTCCGATCAACTGCAATGATTTTGTCCTTACAAAACAAACTGAGAATAATTGAAAAGCAGGCTATGCAGCTTGTGGATGACGAGGCTAAAAGAAGAAAAATACTCCAGCAAGCAGACGAAGCTATAGAAGAGAAAACTCGGGCATACGAAGAAGTATTGAGCAGAAATCTATGTTGGAAGAGAGAATAACATTTCTTAAGAAAAAGTTGGAACAAATTGAACAAGAAAATACTTTTGTAGTTCAACAAAGACTTCTTGTAGTTGAAGAATTAAAAAAATCTAAAGTGTTCGAGGATGAAATAGATGAAGCAGGAGCAAAAGGCTATGAATTCGGCTTTGAAGATTGCATCAATAAGGTCAAGAAATTAAATCCTGACCTTGACATCTCCTCCATTTCCATAGATAATTTTGTAGAAGAAGAAGAAGACAAGCCAACCGATAATCCTGTAATTTCTCCTGTTAAAGAAACATCTGAACAAGAGAAAACTTCATGCGATCAAACCAACGAGGAGAAAGCTGAATAGCACTTGTAATCATGAATTTCTAGCAACTTCTTATGAATCCATGTTTGCTGTTGTTTGTTTTGCTTCTTTCTCCTTTTTTTTTTAGCAAAATATTAATGAAATCCATTGTTTCTCTCTCAATGTTATATAATAGGCACATCAAGCTAACTATACCAAACCAACTTTCCAATATCTTTGATATTCTGAGATAATAACATTGATAGAATGGTGATTTCAAGTCAACTCTCATTATCTGTATAGGTCAACCTTTCAATCAATCAGTTATGCTGATGTTAACATACCGATGAGTTAGTGGGTCAGACAAACTTGATTTGTCAGATTATGGTTAGCTTATCAGCCAACTTTTTGATTGATCAGTTATCCTGATCATTAAACATCGATGAGTTAGTGAGTCAGACCAACTCGATTTGTCAGATTAAGGTCAGCTTATCAGGCCAACCTTTTGATTGATCAGTTATTCTGATCATTAAAGATCGATGAGTTAGTGGGTCAGACCAACTCGATTTGTCGGATTAAGGTCAGCTTATTAGGTCAACCTTTCTTTTCTCTATTTTATAGAGAACATTTCATCTTCATATTTTCTTTCATATGAAAGAAATAAAAGAGAAAAATTTCTTTATTAATAGTATTTACGAAGATTTTCCACATTCTATGGTCTAGCCATTGGATAACCATCTAGGCTTTCAAGTCGATAGGTCCCGGATCGCACAACTTCAGTGATGCGATAAGGGCTTTCCCAATTTGAAGCAAGTTTGCCTTGTTCAATTGGTCAGGATACTGTTATTCGGTGCAAGACAAGGTCTCCAATTCGAAAGAATTGAGCCTTGACTCTTGAATTATAATACAGCGCTACTCTTTGTCAATACGCTGCCATTTTTATTTGTGCTTCTAATCTAGAGTTTTCGAGCAGATCTAGGTCAATCCTCCTTTGGTCAGCGTTACTTGACTCTTCAAAGTAGTCAATTCTTTTAGAACAAAGAACAATCTCTATAGGCAACATAGCTTCACTCCCATAAGCAAAGTTGAACAGAGATTCTCCTGTTGTAGATTGGGGAGTTGTTCGGTAAGTCCATAAAATGGAGTTGAGTTCATCAGTCCAACATCCTTTGGCTTCATTCAATCGGGTCTTCAACCCATAAAGAATTGTCCGATTGGTTACCTCAGCTTCTCCATTAGCTTGCTGATGTCCAACGGATGTCATTTTATGGAGAATATTATATTGAGCATAGAAATCTCTAAACTTCTGATTATCAAACTGCCTTCCATTATCAATGATGATAGCATGAGGAATTCCAAACCTATATATGATGAAATTTCTGACAAACATTTCGACTTTTGCTTCGGTAATCAGAGCTAAAGGCTCGCTTGTACCCATCTGATAAAATAATCAATGGCAATAATTAGAAATTTTCGTTGCCCAGAAGCTAGAGGAAACATACCAAGTATATCCATTCCCCACTGAGCAAATGGCTATGGAGCTGTTAACTATATTAGCTGACTGGCAAGACATCTTTGTATATTTGCATACCTTTGACAAGAGTCATATTTTCTTACAAAATCCGAAGCATCCATCTGTACAGTCGGCCAGTAATATCCTTGTCTTATGATTTTATAAGCTAATGACCTTCCTCCCAAATGATCACCACATATTCCTTCATGCACTTTTCTAAGAGCATAATCGACATCTGAAGTAGATAAACATTTTAATAGCGGCTGGGAAAATAATTTTTATATAATAAGCCATCTAAGATAACATACTGAGAAGCAATCTTTCGGAGTTGTTTGGCCTTTACATTATTTTCGGGCAATACTCCTTCAATCAGATATTTGATTATCGTACTCATCCAACCCATTTCCGACTCTATTTGAAGAACCTTTTCTTTTTCAGTTGTTGAAATACTTGGGTTCTCCAGATGTTCCATAAAAGTTCGACCCATTTGATCAGGTGTAGAAGTAGCCAATCTGGATAATGAATTTTCAGTTCTGGGGACATGAGTGATGTCCCAAAAATCAAATAAAGCTCCTAGCTCTTGAACCTTTTTCAGATACAAAGCTAAAGTATCATCGTGAACTTCAAAATCTCCTTTTACTTGGTTGACAACTAATTGTGAATCAGATAATACCTTTAACCTTCAGTGGTGTGGACACCAGAAGCCGAAAGAAACTTCACTCCAACAAGGTTAGCCTTATCCCAATTTGGATCGAAGATAATTAGGTTACCTTGTATCCTTTAGTTCAAAAATATTTTATTTTCAAGAGTCATTTCCTTTTCAAGAGTCCTGTAATTAATTTTGAGTTTCAAATCAAGAGTGTTTATTGAGTCCTGTAATTACTTTTAAAATTTCATTTCCTGTAAGTCCATTTCAAGTTTTAAAGTCTAGGTCAGTCAAGTCAGTTCAGTTGAGTTAAGTCTAATTCAGTTGAGTTAAGTCTAATCAAGTCTTAAAGCCATGAAAGCCAGCAACAAGACTCAAATTCTAGATCCCAGAATTTGACCACATGAAGAAGAGAAGACACATCAACCAAGCAAGAGAAAAGGACCATCAACTAGGACCACTGGGCGCCACATGTCATTCTTATCCAAGTAGAAGACCACCTCACCATGCCACGTCATCAGGTGCCACTTCACCAGCCACCTCATCACCCTTGGGCGCCAACAAGGAAGATTCAAATTCAAGGAGGTTGGCCACATCCCTCCAAGTCCTCCACCAAATCCTCCAACCCCCCCCACATCCCTCCAAACTCTCCACCAAATCCTCCAACCCCCTTGTAATCCTCCTCGATTTGGGGAGTTTTTAAATTTCAAAAGCTAGCTTTGTGAGGCTATTAAAAGCCTTGGAGGCCCATTGTAAAAGCGATTGATTTGGATGAGATGAATGAAAAATGAAGTTGAAGTTGAAGTTGTAGTCTTATATTATTTCTTTGAGTGATTGTTCCTAAGCCCCCTTCCCCCCCACTCGAATCTACTTTCTTCTCCAAGCCATCCAACGCCAAGTTCAAGAAGGATACATTGGAGCCGGCCAAACCATCTCAGACTTCCTTCCTTGCTCATAAATTATTCCATCCCTTCCATATGCCTGCTTTCTTCTTCCTTAACTTTTGATCTTCATTGCAGGGTCCTTCGAAGTCTTTGAGTTGTGAACAAGGTTCCCCTTGACAATGAACCAACAAGCTGAAGCCCAAGCCCAGCGTTCTGATCTCTGTTATCCGAGTTCTCCAGTCCAGAGCATCGGTAGTTTCAAGGTTTGAAATCATTAGAAGGTTGGAAAGCTCAACAAGGCAAGTCCTCAATCATTAGCCCCTATTGTCTAGATCTTCTTCCTTCTTAGTTTTAGGATTGTGTCTAATCATGTAATAGTCCCTTTTCATGTAATCCTTAAGACTTATTATGATGAGTACAATGCTAGTGTAATTAGGTTTCATTGCTCTACAAACACGAATCAAATCACTAATCATATGCTTGCCGCATCAAGTGGTATCAGAGCTAAAGGATTAGGATTTTTCTTCTTCATCACCGGCCCACTGTTCTCTTTCTTCCCTGTTTCAAATCTCGTCCACGGATCCTTCCCCAACATCGACGTCGGACCATTCTCCCCCCAGCCATCCTCAACCCCAGCTCCCAGCCACTCCGTGAAAGACTGGTCCGCCGACCTCACCGGAGAGATCACCTCCGAGCCCACCGGCGGTCATCTTCTTCTCTCCGTCAACGACATCTCCCCTACCTACAGCCGGCGACCCCAACACCTGATTCATCGTCGCCCTCAAGCTTCAGATTGAATGCTCCACCAGATCACCTCAGTGCTCTCCGTTGGCTAGCCGCATTCCTCTGCCATGGCTGCCACTGTCATCAACCTCGCTCAGCATCGGAGTCCTTTTTGATTGGTTTCAGTTCCATCAACCTCGCTCAGCCTGATTCGATGGAGTCGAGTTCACCCCACCGTAGGAGAATGATGGGGACATCTCAAGCACGGATCTTGAAGCAAGCATAATTCTTGGAGTGGCACTGATCTTGAAGCATTTTTGGAATAAATTTATTTAGGATTTATCTTTTGTTTAAAATTTGAATTAGGATTTGGTTGGTTAGGATTGATATATGGATAGGCTTATCTTATCCTATCTTATATTTGAATTTGATTTAGGATTTGGTTGGTTAGGATTGATATATGGATAGGCTTATCTTATCCTATCTTTTATTTGAATTTGATTCGTTCTTATCTTTTTATCTTGTATTCAAATTCAAATGAGAGTTGGAAAATCTATAAATACCACCCTCAGCCTTTTGTAACAGGAGGATGGATGAATAAAATTTGTATTGTTCTGTGTGAAGGATCTGTGTGCTCCTAGGGTATCTGTATGATCCCTTCTCCATCTTCCCAGGGTTTCTGTGTGATCCCTGATTTTGGGCATCTGTGTGAGCCCAGGGCATCTATGTGAGCCCCTTTGCTATGTGCTTGTTCTTCTAGGGCATCTGTGTGAGCCCCTTTGCTATGTGCTTGTTCTTCTTGGGGAATCTATGTGAACCCCAGTATTTTATCTTAACCCTGCACCCTCTTCTTTCCTCCTTTGCAAATCCTAATCCCTGGTGACTTTCATGCTCACCAGCGATCCAGTCCAATCCCTGTCCTGCATCAAGTGGTATGGTGTGGACACCAGAAGCCGAAAGAAACTTCACTCCAACAAGGTTAGCCTTATCCCAATTTGGATCGAAGATAATTAGGTTACCTTGTATCCTTTAGTTCAAAAATATTTTATTTTCAAGAGTCATTTCCTTTCAAGAGTCCTGTAATTAATTTTGAGTTTCAAATCAAGAGTGTTTATTGAGTCCTGTAATTACTTTTAAAATTTCATTTCCTGTAAGTCCATTTCAAGTTTTAAAGTCTAGGTCAGTCAAGTCAGTTCAGTTGAGTTAAGTCTAATTCAGTTGAGTTAAGTCTAATCAAGTCTTAAAGCCATGAAAGCCAGCAACAAGACTCAAATTCTAGACCCCAGAATTTGACCACATGAAGAAGAGAAGACACATCAACCAAGCAAGAGAAAAGGACCATCAACTAGGACCACTGGGCGCCACATGTCATTCTTATCCAAGTAGAAGACCACCTCACCATGCCACGTCATCAGGTGCCACTTCACCAGCCACCTCATCATCCTTTGGGCGCCAACAAGGAAGATTCAAATTCAAGGAGGTTGGCCACATCCCTCCAAGTCCTCCACCAAATCCTCCAACCCCCCCCACATCCCTCCAAACTCTCCACCAAATCCTCCAACCCCCCTTGTAATCCTCCTCGATTTGGGGAGTTTTTAAATTTCAAAAGCTAGCTTTGTGAGGCTATTAAAAGCCTTGGAGGCCCATTGTAAAAGAGATTGATTTGGATGAGATGAATGAAAAATGAAGTTGAAGTTGAAGTTGTAGTCTTATATTATTTCTTTGAGTGATTGTTCCTAAGCCCCCTTCCCCCCACTCGAATCTACTTTCTTCTCCAAGCCATCCAACGCCAAGTTCAAGAAGGATACATTGGAGCCGGCCAAACCATCTCAGACTTCCTTCCTTGCTCATAAATTATTCCATCCCTTCCATATGCCTGCTTTCTTCTTCCTTAACTTTTGATCTTCATTGCAGGGTCCTTCGAAGTCTTTGAGTTGTGAACAAGGTTCCCCTTGACAATGAACCAACAAGCTGAAGCCCAAGCCCAGCGTTCTGATCTCTGTTATCCGAGTTCTCCAGTCCAGAGCATCGGTAGTTTCAAGGTTTGAAATCATTAGAAGGTTGGAAAGCTCAACAAGGCAAGTCCTCAATCATTAGCCCCTATTGTCTAGATCTTCTTCCTTCTTAGTTTTAGGATTGTGTCTAATCATGTAATAGTCCCTTTTCATGTAATCCTTAAGACTTATTATGATGAGTACAATGCTAGTGTAATTAGGTTTCATTGCTTTACAAACACGAATCAAATCACTAATCATATGCTTGCCGCATCATCTTGGTATCAGAGCATGGTAGAATAAGTTCCTGATTGCATAGCATTAAGTCCTTGAAGTACTTGGATTGGGGGCGTTACCAGGCCGTCCGGTCTTAGGAGAAAGTAGGGTTTAAACACCCTCTCTTCCCATTCCACGGGGATCTCCTAAGGCGTGTCGGGGTGCCATTGTGATTGACCCGTGAAAAAGAAAGCCAAAGGATTTTTTTAGATTTCATTTATGAATTTTGCATTGGTCACGTTCTGTTTTTCTGCTTGCTGTATTTTCTGTAGGCTGACTGTAATCCGACTGCAACTTCAAAGGCAAGTCACTAATTTTTTATTAAAATATTTTTTTCTTGTTCCTTTTTAAGTCAGTTATCACCATATTAAACTTCATCATCATAAAAAAATTATAAAAAAAATAAAAATTTCTGCAGTTCGACACTGTCATTAGGGTTATGTTCTGTCCTTTTTATTTATCTTCATTTGTAGGATCTGCTTGGATTAGTATAGATTTTAGTTTTAAAATTCCTTTCATCTACATTGAAACATATAAGTTAGGAATCCTTTGTGAATTTTTCAGAATTTTTGGACATTTTTTTCATCACGTTTTCCACACCACTTTCAAATTGCAACACACTTCTGCAGCACCTTTGCATTTCATTCATCTCATGAGAAATCAAATTAAGGGCATCAATTTGACATAGGGTCAGGGTTTCATCACCTGTCCCTAGCCCAAAAATCACCAACCAGCATATCGATCCCAGCCCGTTAATTAAAATTGAGTAGAACGTTAATTGCCCTAGTGGGTTAGGGACACCAACAAGTTGGGTTCAGGTTAGGGTCAAGTTAACTGTGTCAGCTAATTGGTGTGTGCTTACTGGCTTGGTGTCTAGGATTGGTGCATCAGGGCTTGTGATTTGGTCCGCCTACCTGGCCAATCTCAGATTGGTGTCTAAGGTTGGCAATCAGGGACCTACACTTCCCTCCACCTACCTGGCTAAGTCCCATAAGTACTACTAGCTAGTTGGTTCACTTAATTAGACTTCTAATTTGTGCTCTAGGTCTAGGAAACCTTAGCTCGAACTTGAGTCCATTTGCATGCATGACAACTAGAGCAGGAACACCGTATTCACCAATCCAAGCCCAGTCAAGTATAGCCATGGACCAAAACTTAGGGAATTTGATCAAAGGCCTAAATGATCAAGTGGCCCAACTGACTAAGAGTTTAACTGAGCAATTGGCCCAAACAAATCAGAATGTGGCACAAACCAACCAAGACATGAATGAGCAGTTAGCCCACATCACTACTAGGTTGGATCAGTTAGAGGCTAGAACCCCAGAAAGCAATCATGAAGCCCAGACTGAGCCTGAGCCAAGTCTTGCACCTGAACTCGAGACCCCATTGAACCCTAGAAGGATTCCATATCAAACCCTCTCTATGAAACAAACCCTAGGAGAGCTCCCCAAGATCAGTTTTATGATCCAATTCCTAGAGGACCCCACCCTGGTCAAACCATCGAGCCCAACCCAAGGAGATTCCATCATGAGCCTAACTATGAACCCAATGTCAGGAGACCCACCCCAATTCACTTTGATCAAGATGACCGAACCATGAAGAACATTAGGCTAGAAGCTCCCACCTTTGATGGAATTTTAGATCCAAAGATCTACATTGATTGGGAAGGTGAGATGGACCAGTATTTTGACTGGTTTGAGATGAGTGAAGAGCGCAAGTGTAAGTTTGCAAAGCTTAAACTTGTGCGCCAAGCTAGGTTATATTGGGGAAACATTGAGAGACTCACTAGACAGAGAGGTGATGTGCCCATAGTGACCTGGCGAGCTATGAAACTTAGGCTTAGGGAGAAATACCTTCCTATGTCCTACCACCAAAGACTCCTAGATCAATGGCAAAGACTTACTCAAGGAAATAGGAGTGTCGCAGAGTACATAGCGAAGTTTGACGAATTCGTTATGAGGTGCAATGTTGATGAATCTGAGTCGGTGACCTTGTCTAGATTTAGAGCCGGACTGAGGGAAGAAATTCAAAGAGAATTGTTCATGCGAGAGGTACATGACCTAGAATTGGCCTATCAAATAGCTAGGGATGCTGAGAGATTCCATAGAGGTCCAGTCTATCGTAGGCCCGAAGCCCCTAGGACTAGTGCACCTTATCAGCAGTCAAGATCCAATCAGCCTATATTCAACCGACCCAATCCTAATGTGCCTGTGACCCGTAGAGATGACAAGGGAAAAACACCTGAGACCCAAAGAACTCCAAACGCATGTTTCAAGTGTAACAAAGTGGGTCACTATTCTAGCAACTGTCCTAATAGAGCCCTACACATAGGCGAAGTAGAAGAGGAAGCCATAGAATCCCAAGGTGAATTTGAGGAGGAAGTATACCAGGCAGATGAGAACTTGGCTGAAGAGTATGAGGATGAGGAAGTCCTGGTAGATCAAGATCTGTTAGGAGTGGTTAGGTGTATTCTCACCCAAGCTAAAACCCAAGAAGATTGGCGTAGGACTAGCATCCTACAGACATTCATTAAGATAGGTGAGAAAGTATGCAAAGTCATTTTAGATAGCGGTAGCTGTGTCAATGCCATATCCACCAACACAGTTAAAAACCTAGGATTGCCCACCGTACCCCATCCTAATCCCTATAAGGTATCCTGGATAGACTCAACCACGATTTCCATTAAGTCTAGGTGCCTAGTAACCATTCAGTTCCAATCTTACCTGGAGAAAGTATGGTGTAATGTACTTCCAATGGGAGTAACTAGCATAATTTTAGGCCGACCATGGTTGTACGATCTTGACGTAACACTCTATGGTCGTTCTAATTCATGCTCGTTTACTCATAATGGAAAGAAAATTGTAATCCATTCTTCTCCACCTAAGAACCCATTAAGAGAGGATCAAGCCAATTGAGTGATAAGAAAAGGGGATAAACGTGATCACTGCTAGAGAAATGGAGAAAGAAATTAGCAATGGGTCACCTGTTTGGTTTTTAACCATTAAGGATCATCAAGAACCTCTTTCAAAAGAACAACCTCAAGAAGTCAGTCAAGTGCTAGAGGAGTTCAAAGACGTGTTCCCCGATGACTTGCCCGACCAACTCCCACCTCTTAGGGATATACAACATGCGATAGACTTAGTCCCCGGAGCAACCCTACCGAACCTTCCCCATTATAGAATGAACCCTACCGAGCACCAAGAATTACAACGTCAAGTAGGAGAACTCCTAAAGAAAGGATTCATTAGGGAGAGTTTGAGTCCATGCGCAGTCCCAACCTTACTTACCCCTAAGAAAGATGGCACATGGAGAATGTGTGTTGATAGTCGTGCCATAAATAAAATCATGGTGAAGTATAGGTTTCCCATCTCCCGCTTGGATGATATGTTAGATATGATAGCCGGTGCAACTATATTTTCTAAGATTGACCTGAAGAGCGGCTATCACCAAGTTAGGATCAGACCAGGGGATGAATGGAAGACTGCCTTTAAAACTAAGGACGGGTTATTTGAATGGGTAGTCATGCCTTTTGGGTTATCAAACGCCCCTAGCACTTTTATGCGAATCATGAACCAAGTCCTACGAGCCTTTATTGGAAAATTTGTTGTCGTTTACTTTGATGACATACTTATCTATAGTAGGACTAGAGAAGATCATCAACAACATCTGAGGCAGGTATGTTTAGCACTTAGGAAAGTTAACCTCTATGCCAATATAAAGAAATGTGCTTTCATGACTACTAGAGTTATCTTCCTAGGATTTGTTGTGACCCCTGAAGGAGTATCCGCTGACCCTGAGAAGGTTAAGGCAATCGTAGAGTGGCCAACACCCAATAATATTCATGAAGTAAGAAGTTTTCATGGCCTCGCTACGTTTTATCGAAGATTTATTAGAGGGTTTAGCACCATAGTTGCTCCTATCATGGATTGTATTAGGAAGGGCCACTTTGAATGGACGAAGTCAGCTGATAAGGCCTTCCTTCACATCAAAGATAAGATGACCCAAGCACCAGTCTTAAGACTACCCGATTTTTCTAAGGTCTTTGAAGTAGCATGCGATGCTTCGGGAGTAGGTATTGGTGGAGTTCTGAGTCAAGAGAACCATCCCGTAGCATTCTTTAGTGAGAAATTGAATGAAGCCAGAAAAAAATACTCCACATATGATCGGGAGCTTTATGCGGTAGTGCAAGCATTAAGGTATTGGAGGCATTATCTCCTACCGCAAGAATTTGTTTTATTTTCAGACCATGAAGCCCTTAGGTTTTTGAGTTTCCAAAAGAAACTAAACCCTAGGCATGCCAAATGGGTAGAGTACATCCAATCCTATACGTTTGTCCTAAAGCATCAATCAGGAACCGATAATAAGGTAGCTGATGCCCTAAGTCGTAGAACGTTACTTTTAACTTCAGTCAGTACTGTAGTCATAGGTTTTGAAAGACTTAAGGAGCAGTACGAAACCTGTCCAGATTTTGATGAAATTTATCAGGTTTTGCGTCAAGGACCCTCTAGTGATCATAGTGACTATACCCTTCTAGATGGTTATCTTTTTAGAGAGAATAGGCTTTGCATCCCAAGAACCTCCTTAAGAGATTTTTTAGTTTGGGAGATACATGCGGGAGGTTTGGCTGGCCACTTCGGACGAAACAAGACTATCTTGGCTGTTGAGGAACAATTTTACTGGCCAGGTCTTAAGAAACAAGTAGCAAACATTGTAGCCCGATGTAGGACATGTGCTGTTGCAAAGCAACAAAAGAAGAATACCGGGCTATATACTCCATTACCTGTACCTGAGTGTCCATGGCAGGATCTAAGCATGGACTTTGTTCTAGGATTACCCAAGACCATTCGAAAACATGATTCAATCTTTGTGGTGGTCGACCGGTTTTCAAAATGGCCCATTTCATACCTTGCACCCAAACTTCCGATGCCTCTAGGATAGCCAAACTCTTTCTTGATCAAGTAGTCAGACTCCACGGGTTACCAAAAACCATTGTTTCTGATAGGGATGTCCGCTTCACAAGTTACTTCTGGAAAACCCTTTGGCACCTATTAGGAACCAGACTGAAATTCTCCACTGCCTACCATCCCCAGACTGATGGACAAACCGAGGTTGTAAATAGAAGTCTAGGGAACTTGCTGAGATGCCTAGTGGGAGAAAGTCTAGGAAACTGGGATTTGTTATTGCCACGTGCTGAGTTCGCTTACAACAGTTCGGTCAATCGATCTACGGGCAAAAGTCCCTTTGAGATAGTCCATGGTTGCAAGCCTAGGAAGCCTTTAGATCTAATCCCACTACCTATTCACACACGAGTCTCTGAGTCTGCTGAGTCTTTTGCACAGCATGTCACAAATCTACATAAAGAAATCAGTAATAAGATCAACCTGAGCAATGAAACTTACAAACACTTAGCTGACTCACATAAGAGGGCTAAAGAATTCTGTGAAGGGGATTATGCGATGATTAGGCTCAACCCTGAACGGTTTCCCCCTGGAACCATAAAGAAGCTACATGCCCGCGGAGCGGGACCTTTTAAGATCTTAAAGAAAATAGGGCCTAATGCATATGTTTTGGAACTTCCACCTGATATGGGTATTAGTACAACCTTCAATGTTTCAGACCTAGTAGAATACAAAGAACCACTACTAATACCTAGTGAGCCTTTTGAGCCAGAAACTTTCATTGAGAGTGAACATATTTCCGAGTGTCCACCACCAACCTTACCTGAGCAGAGAGAGAGGATTGAGAGAATCCTGGATGATAAGATCATTACTACCAGGAATAAGGACTATCAGCGATACCTGGTTCAGTGGCAAGGTCGACCTGAGTCCGACAACTCTTGGATTACTCGAGAGGACCTGCAAAGACTTAACCCAGACTTGTTCGAGCATTACCAGGGCAAAACTGAACCATACTCGACTGGGTCGAGTTCTGCACACCCCAGGAGAATTGGTGTGGACACCAGAAGCCGAAAGAAACTTCACTCCAACAAGGTTAGCCTTATCCCAATTTGGATCGAAGATAATTAGGTTACCTTGTATCCTTTAGTTCAAAAATATTTTATTTTCAAGAGTCATTTCCTTTTCAAGAGTCCTGTAATTAATTTTGAGTTTCAAATCAAGAGTGTTATTGAGTCCTGTAATTACTTTTAAAATTTCATTTCCTGTAAGTCCATTTCAAGTTTTAAAGTCTAGGTCAGTCAAGTCAGTTCAGTTGAGTTAAGTCTAATTCAGTTGAGTTAAGTCTAATCAAGTCTTAAAGCCATGAAAGCCAGCAACAAGACTCAAATTCTACACCCCAGAATTTGACCACATGAAGAAGAGAAGACACATCAACCAAGCAAGAGAAAAGGACCATCAACTAGGACCACTGGGCGCCACATGTCATTCTTATCCAAGTAGAAGACCACCTCACCATGCCACGTCATCAGGTGCCACTTCACCAGCCACCTCATCACCCTTTGGGTGCCAACAAGGAAGATTCAAATTCAAGGAGGTTGGCCACATCTCTCCAAGTCCTCCACCAAATCCTCCAACCCCCCCACATCCCTCCAAACTCTCCACCAAATCCTCCAACCCCCTTGTAATCCTCCTCGATTTGGGGAGTTTTTAAATTTCAAAAGCTAGCTTTGTGAGGCTATTAAAAGCCTTGGAGGCCCATTGTAAAAGAGATTGATTTGGATGAGATGAATGAAAAATGAAGTTGAAGTTGAAGTTGTAGTCTTATATTATTTCTTTGAGTGATTGTTCCTAAGCCCCCTTCCCCCCCACTCGAATCTACTTTCTTCTCCAAGCCATCCAACGCCAAGTTCAAGAAGGATACATTGGAGCCGGCCAAACCATCTCAGACTTCCTTCCTTGCTCATAAATTATTCCATCCCTTCCATATGCCTGCTTTCTTCTTCCTTAACTTTTGATCTTCATTGCAGGGTCCTTCGAAGTCTTTGAGTTGTGAACAAGGTTCCCCTTGACAATGAACCAACAAGCTGAAGCCCAAGCCCAGCGTTCTGATCTCTGTTATCCGAGTTCTCCAGTCCAGAGCATCGGTAGTTTTAAGGTTTGAAATCATTAGAAGGTTGGAAAGCTCAACAAGGCAAGTCCTCAATCATTAGCCCTATTGTCTAGATCTTCTTCCTTCTTAGTTTTAGGATTGTGTCTAATCATGTAATAGTCCCTTTTCATGTAATCCTTAAGACTTATTATGATGAGTACAATGCTAGTGTAATTAGGTTTCATTGCTCTACAAACACGAATCAAATCACTAATCATATGCTTGCCGCATCATTCAGACATTTAATTTTTTGCAATTCTCAAACCAGCCAAGAGGGCTTCATATTTGGCTTGATTATTAGAGACTTTAAAAGAGAATTGGAGTGCATATTCAGTAACATCTCCATTTGGATTGGATAAGATCAATCCAGCTCCACAACCAGAAGAATTTGAAGCTCCATCTACATGTAATATCCAAGGTGCATCGATATTTTCCATTTCATCAGATGGCTAGATTTCCTTTTCATTATCACTCCAAGTACATTTGGCTATGAAATCAGCCAGTTCTTGAGCCTTCATTATAGATCGAGGCCGATAAGTAATATCATATTCACTTAATTTGACTGCCCACTTTGTCATCTGACCAGAAGTATCAGGACACTACAGAATAGTCCTCAAAGGCTGATCAGTCGGTACAATAATATGATGAGATTGAAAATATGGCCTGAGACGTTTGGCCGATATTACCAAGGTATAAATAATCTTCTGAAGTTTTGGGTACCTGGTCTCTACATCATGAAGGACTTTATTGATGTAATAAATGGACTTATGTGACTCATCAAATTCCTTTCTCACCAACACAGAACTGATTGCTTCATCAGATGTAGCCAGATAAAGATACAGATCTTCTCCTTCTTGGGGTTTAGATAATATGAACAGATTCATCAAATACTTCTTAAGTTCTTCAAATGCTAACCGATAATCATCCGACCAATTAAAATCTTTGGTCTGTCGCAAAGCTTTGAAGAATGGAAAATATCTCTCAACCGAATGAGAAATAAATCAGCTTAATGAAGTGATTCGACCAGTCAACTATTGAATTTCTTTCTTATTAACTAGATGCCTCATGTCCAATATGGCTCAAATCTTTTTCGGATTAGCTTCAATCCCTCTCTTCGTAACCATGAAGTCTAAAAATTTTCCAGAAGTTATGCCAAAAACACATTTGGTCGGATTCAACTTCATGTGATTTTGCCATAAAATATGAAAAGGCTATTTGCAAATTTTGATATGATCATCAGATTGATTGCTCTTGACGATCATATCAACTACATATACCTCCATAGTCATTCCCATTTGATCTTCAAGGATCTTATTCACTAACCTCTAATAAGTAGCTCCAGCATTTTTAAGACCAAATGACATGACTTTATAACAATATATCCCTTGATTTGTGATGAAGGATATCTTTTCTTCATCTTCTGGACTCATTCATATCTGATTATATCCAGAAAAAGTATCCATGAAACTCAAGAATTTATGTCCAGCCATTGCATCAATGAGTTTATCAATTTTAGGCAAAGAAAAACTATCTTTAGGGCATGCCTTGTTGAGATCAGTATAATCTATACATATTCTTCACTTTCCATTTGCTTTCCTTACCATTACTACATTGGCAAGCCAGTCAGGATAGTGGACCTCCCGAATGAATCCAGCATCAAGCAATTTAAATACTTCTTCATTGATAACCTTCTATCTTTTTGGGGCAAAATTTCATTTCTTTTGTTGAATAGGCCGACTAAGTGGGTTAACCTTGAGTCATGCATAATTACTTCAGGAGGAATGCCCAACATATCCGCAGCTTTCCACACAAATATGTCAGCATTTTTTTGTAGAAAGTTTATCAACTTCTTCCTTTGGTCTTCAGTAAGTGAACTTCCACTCTGAACAGTTTTAATAGAATCATCTTTTATCAAAGGAGCATGAATGGTTCTTTCTATTGATAGACTTACCCCTTCAGTCGTATCACGCGGATCCATTTGCTCGGAGATTGAGTTGTTGATTGATTGTTGATTTTGAATTATCAAACATTGACGAACCATTTGTTGATTTCCTCTTACCTCCCCAATCCCATTTTGAGTTGGAAATTTCATCAATAAGTGATATGTCGATACAATAGTTCAGAACTTATTTAGGACAAGTCTTCCCAAGATTGCATTATACGCAGAGCGGATCCAACAACCATAAAGGTAAGAGAAAAAGTTCTTTGCTTCGGTATTAGTCCGAGGGTTACGGGAAGTGTAATTTCTCCCTCTACTAAAGAATTTTAGCCAAATCCAGTTAGTGCCATATGAATTCTTCATAGCTCATCAATTAGTAAATTCATCTTGACAAAAGCATCATAAAGTAAGACTTCGGTAGAACTTCCATTATATGCACATCATAGTTTGCAATTATTATAGAAATCACTACAAGATCGTTATGTGGTATCTGAATGCCTTGTAGGTCATCATCAAAAAACTGATGCTTCCTTGAAGCCTTTTGGGGCTTTGGTCATCTGCATAATATGCATGGTGAATCATTCCAACCGTCCATCGGTCGGTTGTTGATTTAGGAGCTCCGTCCCATCAGTGATCATTCTTGGGCTTGCTGGCCTTGGCACCGTTGCCTCAGTAGGTCGGTTCTGATTTGGTTTTGAACATATTTGCCCAAATAGCCTCGTTTAATCAAGCTTTCAATCTCATCTTTCAGTTGGATGCATTCTTCTGTATTGTGTCCATGATCATGACGAAATTGACAGTACTTGGCCTTGTTGCTTATAGCAGGTGGAGCTCTCATTGGCTTTGGGCTTTGAAGAAAATTTTCTTTTTCAATTTCCATCAGGATTTTCTCTCTCGGGAGAGTCAGGGGAGTATAAGTGTCAAATCTATTGACATAGTTCCTGCCAACCAAATTCTTCGGCCTTTGATCTTGCCGTTGAATTGATCGGACTCCAGAAGATCGAGAGTTATCTTCCTTGGAATTCTTTTTACTTGGCATCGATTTTCTTTCCATCTGTCATTGGCTCAGGGCTTGATCTTCGGCCTGAGCATACTTTTGGGCACGGGCCAGTAGTTCAGAATAATTGGTCAGAAACTTTCATCTAGCATCACCACGAATTCATTGAGATCTGGAATCTCCAATGTGGCAGAATTAAACCTTGTTATGTAGTCTCTCAAAGACTCTCCTTCTGATTGTTGAATAAAGAACAAGCTGTCGGAGTTTCTGGGCATTTTCTGGCTTGTTCTAAAGTGAGAGACAAACAACTTCTCCAACTGATTGAAAGAATGAATGGTGTCCAGCTGGAGACTCGAATACCACATTCTTGCAGATTTCTTTGAAGTTGCTGAGAAACCAAGACAGTGGTGTGTGTTTGATGCCCCTTGGATCAACATGTGGGCTTTAAAGCTGCCCAGATAATCCAAGGAGTCAGACGATCCATCATACAACTCAATCTGTGGAATCTTGAAATTATGAGGAATTCTCTCCTCCATAATCTTCTTGGAAAAAGGGGGTAAGATATCGCAGCTTGGTGTTGTATCCTCTGCTTTCTTTTGGTCAATGACCTTGGCAATCTGCTACTCCAGCTTTCTGAATTTCTTATCAAAATTATTTGCTCTTGCAAGTTTTAGAACTTGAGCACTGTCAGGAGTTGATTCCTTAGAGGATGTCGAATGACATCGCGAGCATTTTTCCTTGTTTTGTTTTTTGGTGTGATAATGAGATCGGTGATGTTGCTTTGAAGGAGACTGTTGACCTGAATAATGTTGATAAGATGAATGTCTTCTTGGACTAAGATGTCAACTTACCTGAAAAGAAGATCGCCGGCTACTTCTTGATGTAGCAGGTCACGATGGTTCCTTTGCAGCGATTTCTTGGAGATTTTGCACCGCCGCAATGAGTACTTCTACCTTGTTCAACAGAGTATTTAACCTTTCTTGATCCAAATTCATAGCAGGAAGAACTTCTATCCTCTCATCAAGAATGGGATCGTTCTCCTTTGGAGGATGAGGAATGCCTTCCACAGGTTGATTCTGATTCCTGCCTTTCACCATATTTTCTTTCAGATTCTTGAAACTCTTTCACTGAGTTCTTCTTCCTGGCATGCCAATCTATTGTGTCCAAACAAATTACAATGATGCTTGGGCTCAGGCTAAATCAAGTGAGAACAGATTGAGCTACTGGATCTTCATTTTCTTGGAGGTATTGTGTATTGAAGGGCTCCTGCTCTCAAGCTCATCAATAGCATCTGGACTAGATAGATGTGATCTGAAAAAAAATTGGGTGGAAGGTGTTTTGGAATCTGGGATCCCTTTCTCCATCACGCTCACCGATATTTATAGACCTTAGGCCTAACCGTTTCCAGCCAACTACAGGTGTAAATGATTAATTTGTTAAGACATCAACACGTGCAATAAGCGTTATCCACAGTTGATCAATCATTTTCTGGATGTCGAACAACATCACGCCATTTGAACATTGATCATCTTTGCTTCTCCTGAGAGTTAATCAGCTTTATGCCTCTTGGGCATTGATCGGCTTTACGCCTCTCGGGCGTGAATCAGCCTTACGCCTTCTTAGGCATTGATCATCTTTATGCCTCTTGGGCATTAATCAGCCTTACGCCTCTTGGACGTTGATCGTCTTTATGCCTCTTGAGCATTAATCAACCTTACGCCTCTTGGACGTTGATCGTCTTTATGCCTCTTGGGCATTAATCAACCTTACGCCTCTTGGACGTTGATCGTCTTTACACCTCTTGGGCATTAATCAGCCTTACACCTCTTGGGCATTAATCAACCTTACGCCTCTTGGACGTTGATCGTCTTTACACCCCTTGGGAATTAATCAGCCTTACACCTCTTGGGCGTTAATCGACTTTAGGCCTTTTGGGCATTATCAGCTTTATACCTCTTGGGTGTTGATCAGCCTTATGCCTCTTGGGCGTTAATCGGCTTTAGGCCTCTTGGGTGTTGATCAGCTTTATGCCTCTTAGACATTGATCAGCCTTATGCCTCTTGGGCATTAATCAGCTTTAGGCCTCTTGGACGTTGATCAGTCTTACGCCTCTTGGACATTAATCAGCCTTACGCCTCTTGGACATTAATCAGTTTTAGACCTCTTGGGCATTAATCAGCTTTACGTCTCTTGGGCATTAATCAGCCTTACGCCTCTTGGGCATTAATCGGCTTTAGGCCTCTTGGGCATTAATCGGCTTTAGGTCTCTTGGGCATTAATCAGCTTTACGCCTCTTGGGCATTAATCGATCAGATTCAAATCCCCACCAAATCGGTATCAGTAGACCAAACATGTCGTATCCCAATATATACTATAATATATTTATTATATTTATTATAATAATTATATTATTTATTATATATTATAATAATTTTATTTTATAATATTAATATTTTATATTATTATTAAGGTAACAATTTATGACTTTATTTATATATGTTTTAATTTTTTAAATTTTTAAATTTTTATTTTAAAAATGGAAGTACAGGAATAAGATGAAATCGCAGGTATGATTTATGGCTTCACTTAAGATGAAGTTGTAGGTTCTACCTGCACTTCTTTTAATTTTTTAATTTTTTTAATTTTTAATTTTATTATGGTATTTTAAATATGTAATATATTGTTATGTTGAAATTTAAAGCCGCTGGTTGAACTCGTGATTTTATTTAATGAAGCCACGGGTTCAACCAGCGGCTTCATTAAAATGAAGCCATAGGTTAACTCACGACATTTGGTGTGGCATTCCAATTTGATAAATATTTATTAAAAAAATTTATTTAAAAAGAGAAACCCTCGTTAGAGCCCTGTCCCCCATTTTTAGTGCTATTAAGCTGAGGTTGAGGACTTCAATTGTTGCTAGTGTAGGCATGTAGGATAAGTACATGGGAGTTTGGCTCCCTAGATGCAAGGATTTATAGGTATAGATTTGCTGGCCGAAGTTGTGAGCCATGGTACTTATCGACTCAACCTTGAAATATTTGGTGTTGGCTCAAACTTTGGTCCTCTTATTCATCAGCATTTTTAGGTTGGTGGGCATTGGCATGCCCGCTCCATTATAATTTTGAGGTCAACTTTACGCATGAGGATCCCTGTCCCTAGCCTAAAGAGGTTGGTTTATTAGGATTTCAGCTTGTTGGATCTTCGGTCAATGTTCTAGATAGCTAGCACCTGAGTGATTAAGCTAAGTGTGCCTCCTCCCATTTGAGCGTAGTTTTTAATAGATCTTTTCATCGACTATTGGCTAGTAGAATGGAGGTCCAGTCGCTTCTATGTTGTTTCCGTGGGGCAAGTCTTAGACGCAAGTCCCTAGACTCATAGGCTTGTAGGTCAGTAGTGGCTATTGGGAGACTTGTTCGACCTGTGACACTCGGATGTGCAGCGTCAATGGTCTTTGAGAGGCGTGTCTTACTTGTTGCCAGTGATCGATGATTTTTGACAGATCCGTTTGACTAGTGGGACTTGCAATCGGTGGTCCTTAAGAGGCTCGTTTGATATGTAGCACTTGAATTTCATGATAGGTGGTCTTTAACCAATGCCTCCGACCTGTAGTACTCTGACATCATTTAGCGGAGAACCAAAACAAACTTTATTGATTATCAATAATTAAGAGACAAATTTCAAGACTATAATATGGATAAGATTATAAAATATTTTAATTTAAAAATTAAAATAAATATTAATTAATCTATATTTATTAAGAATTGATGTTTTTATTAAATTTTGTAAAAAAGGAGTTGATGAACGGATAGAGCTCGATTGTTGGAGTCTAATAGTATAAATGGCACTTAAATAGAAATTTGAACGAGCCCGGAATTCAAACTTGAAATTTATTAAAAAAATTACATGCATTTTAAAGCAACCGGTCCATCATAGACAGGCCGCTGGGTCTATAAATCACAAGATGGTTCATAGGTAGCCATTACTGCCAATCCACATACCCTATCCATGGACCATCTTCACCATTTTGAGCTGTCGACTGCTGGAGACATCGCCCGTGGTCGGAGGAGATGCCAGGAGCCTATTTCGGGCTAGGAGAGGCCGTCCAAGTACCGGTTCTCCCTCTTGATGCTTTGTCTCCATTCGGTCACTGTCGTTGCCCCTTTACCCACCACCATCCATCCATCGCTGTCCCTCCCTGCACCGCCTCACACCGCCTTCGCCCCCTGCTTCTCACTGCCATTGCCCCCTTGTCCACTGCCATCCTTCATCTTGTTCGACCACCACCTAAATCGCTTGTGATCGGTCTTCCTGCCATCGTCTGCCACCTCTTGCCACCGCCTCCCGCCGTCACGATGGATTAGGAGAACCTAGCAAGATGGATTTCAATTGGGAGAAGGAGATCCAAGATCAAGATTGAGTCCAGTTCGAGACTCTGTTTGCCCAAGAAGAAAGAGCTATTTCACATGAATTTCGATGCAATTTAGGACCTGTGATGTAGAATGGATGGTTGAGAAGTTTTTTCACGATATCTTGCCAATCTTGAGCCCGATTAACTCTAAATTTGACCGGAGCAAGTCCTAGACAAGCTCTATAAAAGGAGGACCTTGGGTAGAGAGCCGATCATCAATTCTACAAGCAAAATTTTATTTTATTTTTTCGTGTAATTTAGTTTAGGCTTTGAGAGAAAGAGGGAGTCTTCTGAGGATGTGTCATGACAGAGTCCTAAGTCTTCAAGAAGATGTATCTAGGAGCCATGCTCGACTGAGTTATAGTCTATAGGGGAGTACAGGTTCCCGTACTTTAGTTTTGTAAATATTTTTATCAATGTAATTAAATAAAATCTTGAATTTCATTTAAACTCATTTTTATTTGATTCCCTAAAATTAATTATCTAGATAAGATGGGTCATGATCCTAACACAATATGATCCATTCTCAACATAGATAATTGATTATAGGATTTTCATCCACTTATCTTGTTAGGGTCTTTTCAACTTAATCATTGGATAGCCTATACTTATAGGACGGGCAATGATTCTAACAAGATATGGTTCATACTTTGCGAGATAGCCTATGTTAGGGATGAGTTTGAAGGATTCTAAAGCAATTATGGATTTTGAATGCTTAGATTAGAATATATGCATGACTTGTATTTGTGATTACTTGAAAACCCGAATACATCTTTTTATCATATAAAACCCTCGATCTCATATTTAATCTTAATTAATTAATTTTAATTAAATTATTATCTTACTTTTAAAATCTAAATATTTATTTCTTCTTTACTTTCATTGTAAAATAATTATCTTTGATCCTCGAGGATACGATCTCTACTCATCCTAGCCACGATAGTGAGTTAGATTTTGTTTTTGACCATCTATGACAACAATCAAATTTTGATACCGTTACCAGAGATCTAGGCACGATTATTGTACAAAAAAGTAAAAAAATAGATTTTTTTTTTATTTTAGTTATTGCTCTCTTTAGTATCATACTTTTTTTAGTTGCCTTAATTATTAGATTTCCTTATTTTCTTTTTAACATAAAAATTTTCTTGCCTTCTTTTCATAAATCAACTTCTAATCTAATTAACTTTTCCTTTTAAAAACTTACCTTAAAGAACCTAAAAGAAAATCATAAGATACCTTGCCGTAAAACATAATTAATTTTTAAAAAAAATATAAATTTTAAAAACTTCCTAACTTATTTAGATACCTTGTTTGACTTGTATTGCATTTTCATAAAATACTTTAAGGGCACAACCCCTAAACAACATAAGGTGTGGATTTCATCACCCTCTTTGGCCTATAAATTATCATCCTGCACATTGCATTAACCTAAGCCTTTAATTCAAAATCAATTAGATATTGGCCCTTGAGAATTTTGAAGCTTACTAGGATAAGGGACCTTAGGGAGTTGGACTAACTCATAATTAATTAGTTAACTAGTGTCTAGAAAAGGAGTTTAAGGATGATGTAGCCTTAAAGGAAGATGGTTCTTTAATTGGTTCCGTTGTCTGACTTGGCCAATTAATTTGGTGTCTAAGGAAAGCAACAGGGGATTCACATCGACCTTATCCTTACCTGGCCAGTGGCTAGTTAGTTTTTGACTTTGAAGACTTAAAGGTAACCTTAGCAATTAGGAACTGTCTAGACATAGGATAACCCTAGGGTAGAGAGTCCATTACTTGACAACTTATTTTTCTAACAAAAATTTTAACCTAATTAAGATACTCTTCTCTATCATCTCTAGATTTAGAACTCCTTAGGTTCTCATCTTGAAACTTCTTCTCTCTTTTTCTTCTCTCTTCTCTTCTTGCTCTCTCCATATAATATAAAAAAAGCTAATAAAAAATCAAAAAAATTTTTTGCTAAGATAAAAAGATGATTGGTCAGATACAATCTAAACCATACAAGATTAAAAGATCATGGATCCACTAGATGATCCAAAAGCTTAATGGATTATTGTTACCAAAATCTTATTGAATGATCTCAAACCCTACAAGATTATTGGTACAAGATTGACTCTGATCGACCATTTAGAATAAGAGCTAGCCTAGCTAATAATTCTATGACTTGACCACAACAATTTAATATGTACCCTAATTTCATGAGATTCGAAGATCCATATAATCATACAAAGGAATCTAAAGGAACTAAACTAACATCTATGATCCATAGGATTGAAGGAGTCCTAGAACGTAAAGGATATACCCAATTTCACTATGTGCTAGCACTTAGGTGCACGGCATGTGATGCACTAGACCATGTTGTAGATGAATGTCCTTACTTGATGAACCTAATCCAAAATGAGTTTACATATGAGAGTGTAGCAAATAACATATATATAACTGAACCTTATATCCCAGCCTATAACCCAGGATGAGATCATCATTCCAATTTTGTGTGGTCACAAGATGCAACACTAGGAGCCCCGAATTTTGACCAACCCTATCCTAGGCCCAATCAAGTACCTAATCATCAATCATGTTTAGATCTTGAAGAGGAACCCAGTCCCTAGAAAAAGCCCTAGAAGCTCTGGACAAATCCTGTGCTGACCTTGAAGCTATAACTAAGAGCACTAATGCTACCTTGAATAGTTTCATATCGACCATGGGCCAATATATAACGCCCAACACCCAGACTATTGCCCATTTGGATAGCAATGGAAACCATTAGCCATAGGTACGAGTAAAGAAGAGCTACCTAGTCAACATGAGAGTTATCCGATAAGTGCATAAATCTAGTCATAGAAGTATCAATTTATAAGATCAGGTTATCTTCATTCTTTAGAATTGATGCTTTTTCTTGTATTTTGTAGAAAAGAGGTACACCATAATAAAGAGCCTGATCTACAGGTCTAAAGGTTATAAATTAGAGCCCAAATAATGAATAATTGAAGCCTAACACCCATCTTAAAGGTGATCCAAAAAAAGCCCATATGCAACCGGTCCATCATGAACCAGCAGCTTGGTCCATAAGAAGCCTTTATGTGGACCACTAATGAATTTGAAGGGGATTTGGGACCATATTTGTCAATAAATTTGAAGGAGATTTGCATTCAGATTCATTAATATATTAGAAATAGAATTATGTCTAGATTCATCCAGAATTTAAATCTTTTTATTTTTTTAATCCCATATCGGAAGAATGTAAACAATCTTTCTCCCCTGACACCTATAAAAAGCCTGTATACTCTATGGAATGGATACTTCCCACTTTCTTCCATCCTTCCAACATATGAGAAGGAGAGTGAGCTAAGAGAAAAAGAGCTACTATGAGGTTCTAAAATTTTTATCTTTTTAAACTCTAAGCCTTGTTAATGGTTTAGGAGTTAAATATTTTTTTTTATAATCAAATTTTCTTAGCAATAAAATTTTATTCTTTTTATTTTAGTTATTTTTTTTAATTTTTAATTTTAGCACTAGGATCGTTTAAATTCTTGTAATTTAATTTTTGTAATTATGCTAGTTTAATTTATGTATATTTTTAAATTCTATAATTTAAATTCTAGCAAGTATTGTAAAATTTATTTTATAGTTTTAAGTAAACTTAAAGTGTTAATTTAGATCATGTCTGGCTAAGCAAATCTCATAGGGTTGGTGATGAAGCTAGACTATAATTAGAAGCTCTTTCTTAGGATCTCTTCAAGTACTTTTAAATTTTTTTTAGAATCCTTTCTATTCAATTTCTTGCCAAGAGACTTGATGGACTATTGTTAGGTTTCAATCCCTTCATAGTTCATACGTGATTCGGTGCAAGAAGGGTAATAGATAGAAGGTGAAAGGAAAGTGCCCTAAAAGCCAATCTTATGTAAGGGCATTTTTATAATCTTCCAACTCCTGTATGACATTTAATATATTAATAAAGGCATGCAGTTTCATCATATTGTTGTGTCTTGTTTAAAGATTATGATGAACCCCATAGGTTATGACAAATGGAATTAGGGTTACGATGGATATCATGATAGTGAGACCTAAGTTCCTTTAAACCCTAACCTAAAATGTTCCTAGTCGATGGACCATCGGTTCGGGGATCGATAAGTTCGGAAAGACTAGCTTATCCTATGTATGCTCTAATAAGAGGTGGTTGGTCTCACAGTCACTTATGTAGAGACATTAATACAAGGATAAGGGTGCTCATTAGAGTATGAGTTCATTGAACTGATCCACACTGGGACTATCTTATGGAAGTCTTACTACTTGTCAAAAGATAGATCTCGAAGTAGGAGTTGTGCATGTGATCTTTAGAACTAAGGTCACCATGGTTCCTTGTGCACACTAAGCCATGTTTTGGTTCATACTCATTCATGACATTAAGTCATGTACGAGGTGTTCTCAGATATGGTGGAAGGTGTATAAAGGATATGAGTGGACCAACAAGGAATCGATCATTCATAGTAAGAGAAATTGTTATCCCAAGTGATCTCTTCGATTGATGACTCAAGAACTCTTTGATCAAAGCAAGATAAGATTGGAAGTGGTTTCTAATCAGTAATCAGCTGAGTCTTCATTATCGAATAGAGATTTGAAATGACTAAGTGATAGGGTTTGATATTTATCCATACCCATCACTTAATCAGGATAATGGAAGATCGAAAGATTGAATTGCATAGTAACTTTCTACTGAAGGATAATTTGGTACTTTCCATCAAATTCCTCATCTTATGGGTAGGCATGACACATTGCTAGATGTCAATCATGTCTTGTAGGTATTCATGAACCAATTAGATTTGTTTCATGAGTCTATTCGATGGATAGATCGAATTGGCAATTTAGATTAGCTTAATTTGAACTAATTAGGTCAATTGGGTTTGATTGGTTCGAATTGTTTAAACCTAAACCTACTGCTGGCTAGATGTGGAACCCAAAGGATCACACACATTAGGGAGTTGATCAAGGAAGTCATACATAATTTAATTAGGGTCATGAGATCCTAATTGGTTAGCTAGATTGCACACTAGCATGTGTAGTCTATAATTCCTAACCCAAGTCGATTTGGATCTAGTTGCTTGCTATTTTGATTAATCAATTTAAGAGAGACTTAAATTGAGTTATGTCTAGGTTAAGACAACATTTATCAAGTTTTATCCTGATTATTTGGACTTGAAATGCCACTTGGACTAGAGTCCAAGTCGGCATGGACTCTTGGGTGCAATATTGAGCGTGCCAAGGAGGAGAGGGCGCAAAAGGACCAAGAGTCCTTCTGTAGATGAAATTCCTTTGTTATTTCATCTGGACTCTTCTTGGCTAACATCCCATGCCTCATTTAAATTAATTGACCGGTCAAAACATTTGAAATTGGCATGGAAGTTAGGAGAAGTGCGCGGGTGCATGAAGAGTCACAACTCTTCATGTGGCACGCGGTTCTGAAGTAGTATCCTTCTGCTATCAGGACTCTTCAAGTTCTCTAATGCTTGGAGAGTGAAGAGATGTCCCTTGGCTTCCCAGACACCAGTACTTGCCACATGGCAAGTGAAAAATCATCCAGAAATGGGAAGGGATGCTGATATGGTCTTTGGTGCATTATAAGACATATTAGATATGATTTTCAAGCCAGATAACTTCTCTTTGGTCTTGAAAAATCATATCTGATAAGTTGATGGGAGGATATATCACACGCCCCTCTTAAAACTATAAATAGGGGCGGTGATATGAGTTTCATATATACATTCAATCATAAAGTTATTCTGAGAGTTTATTCTCCCTCCCTGCTCTTTTAAGACAAACCTTGTCTCTTTAAGACAAGGTTGTTCTTACTAGGACTAGTCTTAGAATTTAAGACATAAGCCTAGAGTGTTCTAGAGGAGGGAAATACCAAATCCAAGAGTGGTTTTGGAAGGCACTCAAGGTACCCTACAGGAGGATAGGGTGTCCTACATAGGCCAAAGTCTAGAAGGCTGTCAAGAAGAGTCCTAGTCAAGCAAGTAACTGAAGTAGGAGTTCTTCCTTGGGTCAATTCTTGTGTGGATCACCGTTGGAGGGCTTGCACTTGTGAGTCTAGTGGAAAGGAGTAGAAAATAGCATTCCAGGTATTTATCATGAACCATATTAGTGATATATTAGTTGCATATGAATGAGGAGATCTTGGGATTAGGGTATCTGGTCAATAAGGGTTTTTCTTGTATAAATTTTTGAAATCTAATGCTTCATAGATGCATGATGACCCTTAGAAACCTATCAGTGGTATCAGAGCAACTCTTAGTTCATTCAATTAATTGTCATCTATATGATTAAATGCTTATTGGATAGTTTGATTATAAGCTTTTGATGCATGCCATTACTTAGGGCTCAGTGGAATGCTGTATGATTAT
Organism: Areca catechu; assembly: GCA_021397845.1. Classification (NCBI taxonomy): domain Eukaryota; kingdom Viridiplantae; phylum Streptophyta; class Magnoliopsida; order Arecales; family Arecaceae; genus Areca; species Areca catechu. The sequence goes on along the minus strand of CM038052.1, from coordinate 125,810,591 downwards.
GAAAAATGATCATAGTATGATGTTTGCCATTGAATTAGGGGCTATTATTCTTAAAACCTAATCTATGAATGATAGAGAAATTATCATAAAAAGAGCATGTTATTGATTTAATATGATATTTGCATATTGCTAATCAAATGCATCTTAATGACATGTCTTATCCTAGTAACTATTTTGGATTGGGTTAGTCACCATGGCCATCCAGTCATAGGGGTTAAGTAGGGTTTAAAGTCCCTCTCTTCCTATTCAATGGGATCTCCTATGGCATGTAGGGGCCACTGTGGCCATATCCCATGAATAAGTGAGTGAACGGAGAAATTGTAAAATCATGCTATGATTTGCATATTAAGATAAATATGCTTGATGGATAATCATATTTTTGCATATGCCAGATTAATATGCTTTTGTTTATACTTGTTGTTATGAACAATAATAACATGATTATTTAGGATGTGTATGAGACCATCAAAGCCCTCATATAAAACATATTTAGTCATAGTATAAACTCAATCATAATGCAAAACAGATTAGGGTTTGATCAGCCAGTTGGTGTCTAGGAAAGTGGTTCTGGGAAGGTAAAGGGAATGAGGTTTTTTAATTGGTCCCGTTGTCTGACCTGGCCAAATCAATTGGTGTCTAACGAAAGCAACAGGGGGACCCCCTCATCCCTTCCACTTACTTGGCTAATTTGGTCATATCTAAAACTTAACTTGGGAATGCTAATTGATTGAGTATACTATAATTGGCCTCCTTCATGCTAAGACAAATTAATATCAAAACTATAGTAGGTTTGTTGTGTGACAGAAGGCCTACTCTAGGGTTTGATATAAAATTTTTCTTGGTGCACTTAGTGCTTTATGGCATGGTTGGAAATTGTTACTTTGTTATGTAACACAAGGACAATATTATTCCGTCATGGCTATATAGAAATGAAGGGTCTGACTAAACTAAAATATTATAGTTTGTTGTATAATACAAGACTATAAGTGTCTTAGAGGCAGTTTATTGTTGAGAATTGCATGGGTTGCAATTGGAAAGGAAGTCCTACCTTTGAACTCATGAGTGTTTGTTGTGTAACACAAGGCACTCATGAGGAATTGGGATCTCAACCCCACTAAAGAAACTAATAAGGTTTCTCGCTTACCATAAATTGAGGGTTATGGTATTCAAATAAAATAGTGGAAGACATAATTAGATATAAAGTCCTTATCTAGTTATGAATGTCATCTTGAGTGGTCTGTTGATATTGTTCTTAATTAAATGTAGGGGTTTTATAATGGCTTCAAATTTGTCACTATGGGCATTTTAGATGCTAACAAGTTAACCAGTCCTAATTTTGTGGACTGGTTGAGGAACCTGAAAATAGTTCTTACTCAGGAAAAACTTTCTTATATTGTGGATTCTTCGGACCCTGAGCTGATCGAAGAAGATGCATCAGAGGAGGAAATTACCATACACAAAATATGGCAGAATGATAGTACAATTATCAGGTGCATCATGTTAGCCTCGATGAGCAACGAGCTCTAGAGACAACATGAAGGTATGGAACCTCAGTCCATATTTCTCAACTTAAAAGAGCTTTATGGAGAGCAAAGTAGGGCTACTCGATATGAGATATCGAAGTAGTTGTTCCATGCACGGATGAGTGAGGGTTCATCTATACAAACCTATATATTAAAAATGATTGACTTAATCACCCGATTCGGTCTATTAGGATTTGTGATGGATGGTGAACTCAATCAGGATTTAATCCTGCAATCACTTGCAGATTCCTTCTCGCAGTTTGTTCTTAATTTTCACATAAACAAATTGAATATATCATTGCCTGAACTACTGAATATGTTAAATATAGCAGAGAGCCACTCAAAAGGTGATAAGGCTCATCTTCTTCTCATTGATGGGAGAAGAAACAAGCAAGTAGAAAGAGTTTGAAAAGAAAGTTCAACCCTAAAAGGAGCATCCAGAAGAAGAAGAAAGTCAAGAAGGTAGTTAATGATGGAGCCTGTTTCCACTACGGCAAGCAGGGGCATTGGAAAAAGAATTGCAAGACATATCTTACAAGTGTGAAGCCAAATGCAAGTCAACATCTAAAGGTTTGTACATGATACAAACTAATTTATCATTGAGTGCTTCCATTTCTAAATCATGGGTATTGGATACCGCATGTGGGTCTCATATTTGTAAATCTTTACAGGGACTCCATAGAATTAGAGAATTGAAGAAAGGTGACTTCAAAGTATATGGCGCAAGTGGAGAAGCCATATATGCTAAAGCTGTGGGCACCTATTTTCTATTATTACCTACAAGTAATATTTTAAAGTTAGAAGAATACTACTATATACCGGATATTGTAAGAAACATTGTATCAATACCCTTGTTGCTACAACAAGGATTTGAGATAATGTAAAGAGCAGTGTGGTGCGGGCACCATAGTTCGAAAGAAGTTTCAATCTAATTTTATCAAGCCAAATTTATTATGGATTTCAATTGATTGACTTAGTGCCACTTTTGATTTCAATTTTATTTCTTTTATTGAACATATGTCCTGTAAATAAGAAAATTTATTTCTCTAGTCAAGTTTGAGTCCTGTAATTAGGGTTGGGCTTATTTCAATTTGGTCTTGTAATTAGTGAATTTACAAGTTGGGTTCAAGTTTGGTTTGGTTTGGGTTCAAATGAAGCATGAAGACATAAAGGTTAGGTGAGGCAAACTACTTCAACAAACCTTGCCAAGTTGGAGTGCCACATCATCAAACTTATATGGAAGACACCTCATCTCCCAAGCCCACATGGAAGCCACCTCATGAGGCCACCTCACTCCATCTTATCAAGGCATGAATCAAGGATGATTTCAACTTTCTCACTTATCAAGGCAAGAATCAAGGATGGTTTTAACTTCCCCACTTATCAAGGTATGAATCAAGGATGGTTTCAACTTCCCCACTTATCTCTCCATGATTTATGTAACCTCCTTTTGAATTCAAAATTTCAAATGACTTTGGAGAGGCTATAAATACCACTCCAAACCCCCTGTAAAGGAGATTATTGATGAATGAAATCAAAAGAGTTTTTCTTCCACTTATTATATGCAATGTGTCCTCTGAGAGGGAGTGGGTGAGAGACCCAAAACATCATCCTTTAGCCATCCTAGTATTCTCCTATATCCACCAAAATTCTAGCTAGAAGACACCCCACCACTATCCTAAGAAGATCTTCCAAATTCCAACCAAGTCTTCTTCACCATTGCCACTCTATAAGGATACCTCTTCCAATCTTCAAGCAAGCTTCTACAGTAGATTTTGGACATCATCCCTTGCCTTCATGGGATGCCAACTCCAATTGCAATTCAAGGATTCCAAGGCGATTGCAGTCCAGACACTGAATGGAGCCAATTGATCTCCTCCAACTCCATCCACTCCAATCATATTATTGAAGCTTTATTAATTTTCATTCTTGTCATCTCAAGTCACTAATCTCTTTTCTTTCTAGAGTTCTCCAAGTTCACGAGTCGACGAGGAAGTTGGTCTTGCCCTTGGAACTTTCAAGCCAGAAGTCTACATCTCTGGAGGTGATAGTTTTCGAGTACCAATCTCCATTCGGGGAGTGCTGAAATTGAATCCCTTCTAATGGTGTAAGGCATCAATATTGGTAAGAAAACCCTCCTTATTTCTTAAGTCTAAATATTTGAATGGTCTATTCCCTAGATAGGATGGTTTCTCAATGCCTTAGTTCCAATCTTCATCGATGGATATGCAGCCCTAGTTTGAGTTATTCCCTTATTTAGTATTTTCCTTCATATGACTCTTTACCATTTTGTGCTTGAATTAAGTTTATGCTCATAGGGATCATTGCTCAACAAATTAAATCACTCACTAAATTATAATTTATTCATCTCATTCCATTCAAATTTGGTATCAGAGCATGGTCGGTTATGGTTAAGTTCTTTAAGTACTTGGATCGGGTGATTCATCAGGCCATCCGGTCTTAGGAGAAAAGTAGGGTTTCAAGATCCTCTCTTCCTATTCCACGAGGATCTCCTAAGGCGTGTTAGGGTGCCATTGTGATTGACCCATGAAGAAGAAAATAAAGAGCATGTTAGGTCACATTTTAGAATTTCTGCACTTAGGACTTTCTATTTTCTGATTATTGTATTTCTGAGTAGGCTGACTGTAATTCATATAAAACTCTAAAAAAAAGTAGTTAGTTTTTTATTGAAGTAATTTTTTTCCTAATCCATATTAAGTTATCTATCAGCATGCATATTTTTATCCTCGAAAAAAAATCACAAAAAAAAATGAAAACTCATGCATTCCATCACTATTGCTGAAATTCCTATATGTTCTATTATGTTCCTTTTACATTATCTAAATCTCAGGATCTGCTAAGTACAACATAGATTTTATTTTTAAATTTCCTTTCATATAGCATATCATCTATAAGTTTGCAGTCTCCTGTGAATTTTTTGAATTTTTTTGAGACTATTACATAGCACTTCTCAGCCCTACTTTGAACTGCAACACACAAAATTTCTGTTGCTGAGATTAGGGTTCATATGCATGTTTGCACCATCTCATAGCAAATCAATCTAAGGGCATCAGTATGACATGGGGGCAGGATTTCATCACCTGTCCTTAGCCTAAAATCACCACCCTACATATCAGACCCAACCCTTAGTTAAAACTGAGTAAACACTTAATTTGCTCTAGTGAGCTAGGGACACCGACAATGTCGGGTCGAACCAAGTGTCAAGCCAATTTAGACAACTTGTTTGTGTGTGCTTGTGTATCTGATGTCTAGGCAAGTGGTTCAGGGACAAGAGCCCGAAGGAAGGTGGGTTAGTCCGCTTACCTGACTAATTTCAAATTGGTGTCTAAGGCAAGCAAAGAAGGACTTCCACCAACCTTACACTTACCTGGCCAGGTGCCAAGTTACTACTACCAAGATTGTCATCTTGACCTAACATTTGGTTTGGACTCTAGGTCTAGCAAACCCCTAGCCTGAGTTTGAGTATGTGTGCATGACAACTAGATCAAGAACTCCCTATTAGCATTCACTTGACCATCCTAGTTCTTCCATGGATCCCAATTTAGAAACCCTGTGAGAATTATGACTGAGCAGTTCAAGCAATTGAACACTAAGTTTGATCAAATGGAAGAGAGAACAGGAACCCTTGAAGAGACCCGTTTGACCCCTACTGAACCACAATCACCCAAATTGCCACCAGTCCATCCTAGAGTCCAATGCCAAGAATATACTCCTGACCCATACTAAGGAGAGTTCACCATGATTATGTTGACCAAGATGAAAGGGCCCTTAGAAACATTTGTCTAGATGCACCGACATTTGATGGAAACTTGGATCCTAAGTTGTATATAGACTGGGAGGGTGATATGGACCAATATTTTGATTGGTATGAAATGTCAAAAGATAGGAAATTTAAGTTTGCCAAACTTAGATTGGTCCGTCAAGCTAGATTATATTGGGGTAACGTTGAACGCATGAGCCGACGGAGGGGTGACATGCCCATAGCCACTTAGAGAGCTATGAAGGTGAAACTTAGGGAGAAGTATTTACCAATGTCCTATGACAAAGACTCTTGGATCAATGGCGATGATTAACTCAAGGGAATAAGACAGTATCCGAATATATTGCCAAGTTTGATGAGTTCGTGATGAGATGCAATGTGATTGAGTCTGAGGCAGCAACCTTGTCTAGGTTTAGAGAAGGTCTACATGAGGAGATCCAGAGAGAACTATTTTTGAGAGAAGTCCATGACCTAGACCAAGCCTACCAAGTTGCTAGGGACTATGAGAGATTCCAGAGGAGACCTTTATTTCGCCGACCTGAGCCCACTAGGATTAATCCCCCTGGAAGTAGGTCCGCCCAAACCCAAGCCCATCCAACATACCCAATCCTACTACTCTAGTAGCCCATAGAGATGACAAAGGAAAAAGCCTTGAAGTTTGAAGAGGAGGTAGTGTTCATTGTTTTAGGTGTCGTCAGGAAGGTCATATTGCAAGCCAATGTCCCAACAGAGCACTACACAGGATAAAAAGATGAGGAGGCCCCTGAACCCATAGAAGATTGTGAGGAAGAGGTATATGAGGCCGGAGAGAACGAGTATGAAGGGGATGAAGAGATCATAGACTCATCTAAATTCCTAGGAGTTGTGAGATGTATCTTGACCCAGGGTAAGGAACAATAAGATTAGCGTAGGACCAACATCCTATAAACTTTTGTTAAAATAGAGAAAAAAGTCTGCAAGATCATCTTAGATAGCAGAAGTTGTGTCAACACTATATCAACCGGTACGATCAAGAACTTCGGATTGCCCACTATGCCCCATCCCAACCCATATAAGGTATCCTGGATAGATTCGACCTCGATTCCCATCAAATTTAGGTACCAAGTCACAATCCGAATCCAGTCCTACCAAGAAAAGGTTTGGTGCAATGTTCTTCCCATGGGGGTAAGCAGCATCATATTAGGATGACCATGGTTGTATGACCATGATGCTATACTCTATGGTCGCTCTAATTCTTGTGCTTTTACTCATAATGGAAAAAAGATTGTAATCAATTATTCACCACCTCAGTACCAAATTAAGAGAGGATCAAGTCACTTGAAGGATAAGAAACAAGGGGTAAGCCTGATTAGTGCTAAGGAATTGGAACATGAGATTAGTGGTGGTTCCCTCGTATGGATTTTGACAGCTAAGGAAACCCAAGACCAACCCCATAAGGAACAACCCCAGGAAGTGTTAAGGTTTCTAGAAGAGTTTCAAGATATATTTCCAGAGGTCCTTCTTAATCACCTTCCACCCTTAAGAGATATTCAACATGCAATAGATTTGATCCCAGGATCGACATTACCAAACCTTCCGCATTATAGAATGAACCCTACAGAACACTCTGAGTTACAACGTCAAGTTGGAGAACTTCTCCAAAAGGGATTCATTAGAGAGAGCCTAAGCCCATGTGCAGTACCAGCTCTTCTGACCCCTAAGAAAGATGGCACATGGAGAATGTGTGTAGATAGTAGGGCCATAAATAAAATCACTATTAAGTGCCATTTTTCTATTCCCCATTTAGACGATATGTTGGATATGATGGCCAGAGCATAGATTTTCTCCAAAATTGATCTTAAGAGTGGCTATCATCAAGTAAGAATTAGGCCCGGGGACGAATAGAAGACTGTTTTCAAAACCAAAGATGGCCTATATGAGTGGGTAGTAATGCCTTTTGGTCTGTCTAATGCACCTAGTACCTTCATGAAAATCATGACACATGTTTTAAGGACATTCATAGGGAAATTCATAGTGGTCTACTTTGATGACATTCTCATCTATAGTAGAACAAAGGAAGACCACTTGGACAATCTTAGGCAAGTTTTCCAAGCCCTTAGATAAGATAGTCTCTATGCCAACCACAAGAAATATGAATTCATGACCCATGGAGTTATCTTTCTAGGATTCATTATCACCAATGAAGGGGTGTCTGCCAACCCCGAAAAGGTCAAGTCCATAGTCGAGTGGCCCGTACCCAAGAGCATCCATGATGTTCATAGTTTCCAGGGTTTATCCACCTTCTATAGGAGATTCATTCGAGGATTCAGCACAATAGTGGCACCCATTACTGACTGCATTAGCAAGGGAACCTTTGAATGGACAAAACCCACCGATAGAGCCTTCCTAGAAATAAAGAAGAAAATGATACAAGTACCTATTTTGAGGTTACCCGATTTTTCAAAGGTATTTGAGGTTGCTTGTGATGCCTCTAGGGTAGGAATTGGAGGAGTCTTGAGTCAAGAAGGTCATCCAGTGGCATTCTTTAGCAAAAAGTTGAATGAGGCAAGAATGAGATACTCGACATATGATAGAAAATTGTATGCGGTAATACAAGCCTTGAGATATTGGAGACACTACTTACTACCACAAGAATTCATTCTTTATTTTGATCATGAAGCCTTACGATTCCTTAGTTCTTAAAAGAAACTAAATCCTAGGCACGAGAAATGGGTAGAATTCATCCAAGCAATACCTTTGTCCTGAAATACTATGCTGGCACTGAGAATAGGGTTGCAGATGCATTAAGCTGGAGATCCATGCTTTTGACTTCAGTTAGCACCGAGGTTGTAGGGTTTGATAATCTGAAAGACGAATACCCTTAGTGTTCGACTTTAGTGAGATCTATCAATCCCTCCGCAAGGACCATCTAGTGTACATAATGACTATACCCTCTTAGATGGATTCCTTTTCAAAGGAAATCAACTGTGTATTCCTTGAACTTCTATTAGAGAATTTTTATCTGGGAAGTTCATGTTGGAGGCTTAGCCAGCCATTTTGGAAGAAATAAGACCATCCTAGCGGTAGAAAATCAATTTTTTTAGCCTAGTCTTAAGAGGAATGTAGCCCAAGTTGTAGTGCATTGTCGAACATGTGCTGTTGCCAAACAGTAAAAGCAAAACACTGGGTTGTACACTCCTCTATCAATCCCTGATTGTCCATGGCAGGATCTTAGTATGAACTTTGTACTAGGACTCCCAAAGACCTCTAGGAGATACAATTCCATCTTCGTTATAGTCGATCGATTTTCTAAGATGGCTCACTTCATCCCATGTTCCCAAACCTTAGATGCTTTAAGAATGGCCAAACTTTCTCTTGATATGGTAGTTAGATTACATGGTTTACCCAAAACCATTGTTTCAGATAGAGATGTTAGGTTTACTAGCTATTTTTGGAAGACCCTTTGGCATATGCTAGGAACCAAGCTGAAATTTTCTATTGCCTATCATCCTCAGACTGATGGCCAAACTGAAGTAGTCAATCGGAGTCCAGGAAACCTTCTGAGATGTTTAGTTGGTGACAGTATAGGAAATTGGGACCTCTTACTCTCTCGTGCTGAATTTGCTTATAACAGCTCAGTCAGTAGATCTACTGGGAAGAGTCCTTTTAAGGTGGTCCATGGTTACAAACCTAGGAAACCCTTAGATCTTATCCCTTTACCCACACATGCATGAGTCTCTGAGTCTGCTAAGTCTTACGCATAGTATGTTAAGGACTTGCATAAAGAAATCAATAAAAAAATCAATATGAGCAATGAATCCTACAGGAGTATGGCTAATTCACATAGAAAAATCAAAGAGTTCTTTGAAGGAGACTATGTAATGGTTAGACTCAAACCCGAATGGTTCCCACCTGGAACTATGAAAAAATTACATGCCCGCAGTGCAGGGCCATTCAAAATCCTAAATAAAATTGGACCTAATGCGTATCTATTGGAACTGCCATCTGACCTAGGTATCAGCTCGACCTTTAACATTTAAGACTTAGTAAAATACAAGGAGCCAATATTGATACCTAGTGAGCCTTTCGGGCCTGAACCTATCGTCAAGGAGTGACCCTATCCCTGAGTGTCCACCAGCCTCTATACCAGAGAGGCGACACTGAATTGAGAGAATTCTGGATAACAAAACTATCACTACTAGAAATAAAGACTATCAACGTTATTTGGTGCAATGGCAAGGTCGACCATAATCTGATAACTCATGGATCACTCAAAAGGACCTACAACGAATCAACCCGGACTTGCTAGAATATTATCAGAGTCATAGAGACCTATACTTGACAGGGTCGAGTCATCCCACCCCTGGAGAATTGGTGCTGGCACCATAGTTCGAAAGAAGCTTCAATCCAATTTTATTAAGCCAAATTCATTATGGATTTCAATTGATTGAGTTAGTGCCATTTTTGATTTCAATTTTATTTCTTTTATTGAACATATGTCTTGTAAATAGGGAAATTTGTTTCTCTGGTCAAGTTTGAGTCCTGTAATTAGGTTTGGGCTTATTTCAATTTGATCTTTTAAGTCCAATTAAGGTCAATTTGGTCTTGTAATTAGTGAATTTACAAGTTGGGTTCAAGTTTGGTTTGGTTTGGGTTCAAATGAAGCATGAAGACATAAAGATTAGGTGAGGCAAACCACTTCAATAAACCTTGCCAAGTTGGAGCGCCACATCATCAAACTTATATGGAAGACACCTCATCTCCCAAGCCCACATGGAAGCCACCTCATGAGGCCACCTCACTCCATCTTATCAAGGCATGAATCAAGGATGATTTCAACTTTCCCACTTATCAAGACAAGAATCAAGGATGGTTTTCACTTCCCCATTTATCAAGGCATGAATCAAGGATGGTTTCAACTTCTCCACTTATCTTTCCATGATTTATGTAACCTCCTTTTGAATTGAAAATTTCAAATGACTTTGGAGAGGCTATAAATATCACTCCAAACCCCTTGTAAAGGAGATTATTGATGAATGAAATCAAAAGAGTTTTCTTCCACTTGTTATCTGCAATGTGTCCTCCAAGAGGGAGTGGGAGAGAGACCCAAAACATCATCCTTTAGCCATCCTAGTATTCTCCTACATCCACCAAAATTCTAGCTAGAAGATGCCCCACCACTATCCTAAGAAGATCTTCCAAATTCCAACCAAGTCTTCTTCACCATTGCCACTCTACAAGGATACCTCTTCCAATCTTCAAGCAAGCTTTTACAGTAGATTTTGGACATCATCCCTTGCCTTCATGGGATGCCAACTCCAGTTGCAATTCAAGGATTCCAAGGTGATTGCAGTCCAGACACTGAATGGAGCCAATTGATATCCTCCAACTCCATCCACTCCAATCATATTATTGAAGCTTTATTAATTTTCATTCTTCTTGTCATCTCAAGTCACTAATCCCTTTTCTTTCTAGAGTTCCCAAAGTTCATGAGTCAACAAGGAAGTTGGTCTTGCCCTTGGAACTTGTTGACTCTGTTATTGATTTTGATGATAAGCAAAATGGTTAAGTATAAGTTGAGTACTAATGATTTCTTTGAAGTATATTTTGTTGAAAAAGGTGCTCATAAATTGAAGAAGCTTGTTTGTTTAAAGAAACCAAGTTTGGATGAAAAGAATTGCTCAAAGAGGACTTGGAAAGTCAAAATTTGCTTGATTGGATATTTGAGTTAAGTAGAAATGTGTTTCAGCTCAAGTTCAGAGATTTCTATGAAGTTTTCACTAAGGTGTTGACTCAAAGTATCGACACATGATACCAAGTATCGACATATGAAAGTGAAGTGTCAACTCGGGCTGGTATGCAAGAATGTTTCAGATGGCATGGCTAAAGTGTCAACACATGGACCTGAAGTGTTGACTCAAAGTGTCGACATATGGATCAATACATCGCCTGAGATTTTCAAGCCATAGAACTTACTGAAATTGAAGGTCTGCATAAGTGTCGACACATGGAAGTAAAGTATCGACTCAAAGTGTCGACTCAACTGAGTAAGTGTTGACACATCTTAAATTTCCAGAGAACCAGATTGGAGATATTTGAATTGGGTGTTGATTCAAGAAGTTCAAGTATCGACAGGAAGTGTCGACTCAGCATGAAGTGTTGATACTTGGAGTTCTGGCAACAGTAACAGCTAGTTTTTCAAATGCAGAACTCGCCCATTTTTCCCTCCAACAGTTAGTTTTTCAAGTCTAATGGCTAGAAACTAGATTTGAGACCTTGGAAAAGTATTTATATGCTCCAAATCAAATCAAAAGTGGAATAATTGAATATTATTGAAGAGAATAAGAAAAGAGCATTCAAGTGAGAGCTTTAACTCCTATTCATTGAAGATTCAACCACTCTCAAACAAAAGCAAGCCTCCAAGCATTCAAGAGCCTTCAAGAGCATTGAAGATCATCCATTCTTGAGCATTCAAGAGGCTTCAACAAGCTCAAAGCTCTTCTATATTGAGCTTCAAAGAGATACCCGCTTTTATTTAGAAAGCTTACTTTGTTTCATTACTTCTAATCTTTATTTATCGTAAGGGTTCTTGGTTAGCCTATTGTAAAACCAAGAGAGGTTATTGGTGAGCCTTTGAAAACCAATTAGGTTGGTGGTTAGCATGCAAAACCACTTAGATTCTTGGTTAGCCCAGAAAACCAAGGGAGGTTATTGGTTAGCGTTTGAAAACCAATTAGGTTCTTAGTTAGCCCGTAAAACCAAATGAGATTTTGACTTGTTGGCCTTGTGAAAATAAGTTGGATTTTTGATTAGTGAGCCCACAAAACTAATCAACTGTAATCGGGTGTGATTATATTGAATTCCCAAGAGGATCTTGGGGAGTGGGTGTAGGTGCATTGGATAGAACCGAACCACTATATTTCTTGGTCTTTATGGTTGATTGATCTCTCTTATTGCTTTTTATTTATTGCTCTTTATTTTCACTACACTTTTATTTTAGAGCATTACAATTGAATTCATAGTACCTTGCTTGTTTAATTATTGAATTGGATTGCATTACATTGTATCAAGTAAAGTAATTTTAATTTTTTTTTGAGACCCAATTCACCCCTCCTCTTGGGTTGCTTACTGGGCAACAGAACTTTCAAGCCAGAAGTCTACATCTCTGGAGGTGATAGTTTTTGAGTACCAATCTCCATCAGGGGAGTGCTGAAATTGAATCCCTTCTAATGGCGTAAGACATCAATATTGGTAAGAAAACCCTCCTTATTTCTTAAGTCTAAATAGTTGAATGGTCTATGCTATAGATAGGATGGTTTCTCAATGCCTTAGTTCCAATCTTCATGGATGGATATGTAGCCCTAGTTTGAGTTATTCTCTTATTTAGTATTTTCCTTCATATGACTCTTTACCATTTTGTGTTTGAATTAAGTTTATGCTCATAGGGATCATTGCTCAACAAATTAAATCACTCACTAAATTATAATTCATTCATCTCATTCCACATCATAGTGGCTGCTCTATTCTTCATTACAATAAAATATTCGGACATGGTTATTTTATAAATGGTCTTCTGACATTATAACTCAATGATGAAATATTACTTGTTTATAACAAGAAGAGAAAGAGAGATAATGTCAATGTCACATTTCTCTGGCATTGATGGTTAGGTCATATTAGTGAGTCAAGGATAAATAAGTTAGTCAAAGATAATCACTTTGACCCTTATGATTTACAATCATTAGGAACTTGTGAATCTTGCCTCAAAGGAAAAACGACCAAGTCTCCATTCACTGGACATGGGGACAGGGCAACCGAGTTATTAGGTCTTGTGCATACTGATGTGTGTGGACCTACGACAACTCAAGCCAAAGGTGGATATTCTTACTTCATCATTTTTATTGATGACTTGTCTAGGTTTGGTCATGTGTATCTAATGAAACACAAGTCTGAAGCCTTTGATAAGTTTAAAGAATATCAAAGCATGGTTGAAAAACAAATTGGACATAGTATTAAAACTCTTTGTTCTAATCGAGGAGGTGAATACTTGTCTAGTGAGTTTCTAAACCATCTCAAGGATAAAGGCATAATCTCTGAATGGACCCCTCCTTATACACCCCAATTAAATGGTGTGGCAAAAAGAAGAAATCGCACTTTGTTAGACATGGTGAGGTCCATGATGAGCTTCACAGATCTTCCCATTTCTTTTTGGGAACATGCCCTAGAGACTGCTACCTATATTTTGAATAGGGTACCATCAAAGTCAGTGATTAGCACTCCTTATGAGTTATGAAATGGCAAAAGACCAAATCTTAAATACTTAAAGATTTGGGGTTGCTATGCTTATTTCAAGAATAATTTTGGACATAAGTTAAGTGCTAGGACTGACAAATGTAGGTTTGTTGGTTATCCTTAAGAGGGTGTTGGATACCTCTTTTATAATACTACTGAACAAAAGGTTTTTGTCAGTAGACATGCTATATTCTTGGAGCAAGAATTTATCCAAGAAAGAAGTAGTAATTCTATACTTGAATTAAGCGAAGAATAGAACCAACAACCTGATGAGTCTTCAATTGAAATTCCTCAACCAGAAGTTCTCGTAGATCAAGAATAGCCATAATACACACCTCCTCTTCGAAGGTCAAAGAGAGTGCGAGAAGCACCTCTTAGATATGGCTTTGTCATCAGGGATGACAATGAAGCCAGTATCATTCAGGATGATGATCGTGTAACCTATTCAGAAGCTGTCGAGAGAAAAGACTCTGACAAATGGCTAAGTGCCATGAAGTCTGAGATGGACTCTATGTATCCAATCAAGTATTGACCTTGTAGATCCACCTGAAGGAATTAACCCAATAGGGTGTAAATGGATCTTCAAGAAGAAGATAGGAGCTGATGGTCAAGTAGAAACCTATAAGGCCAGGCTGGTAGCAAAATGTTTTAGACAAACACATGGCATTGACTATGATGAAACCTTTTCACCAGTAGCCATGCACAAGTCCATTCGGATATTGCTTGCAATAGCAGCATACCATGATTATGAAATTTGGCAGATGGATGTCAAGACTGCTTTCCTTAATGAAAATCTTGAGGAAGAAGTCTGTATGACACAGCTAGAGGGTTTTGTCTCAAGTGGGAGACCAAACCAAGTATGCAAGCTAAGGATGTCCATTTATGGACTAAAAAAAGTATCGAGAAGTTGGAACATCCGCTTTGATGAAATAATCAAGGAATTTGGTTTTGTCAAAAATGTGGATGAACCATGTGTATATAAGAAGACAAGTGGGAGTGCACTTATTTTCTTGGTATTGTATGTTGATGATATACTGATCATTGGGAATGATGTCCCAATGTTACAATCGGTTAAAACTTGGCTATCATCAAAGTTTTCCATGAAGGATTTGGGAGAAGCATCCTTTATACTAGGTATAAGGATCTATAGAAATAGATCAAGAGGATGCTAGGCTTATCCCAATCCAGGTACATTGAGTTAGTGTTGAAGAGATTCAACATGGATAGAAGCAAAAGGGGTTACTTACCTATGAGTCAAGGCATACATCTCTCTAAGAAAATGTCTCCTAAGACATTAGAAGAAAGAGAAAGAATGGCTATGATTTTTTATGCTTCAGCTATAGGATCAATTATGTACCAGGCCTGATGTTGCTTATGCCTTAGACATTGTAAGTAGATTCCAGGCAGATCCGTGAGGACATTGGAAAGCTGTGAAAAATATTATTAAGTACCTTAGAAGGACTAAAGATATTTTTCTTATTTATGGAGGATCAAAGTTGAAACTAGAAGGATATACGGATTCTAGTTTTTAATCAAATCCAGATGATACGAAATCCATATATGGGTATGTCTTCACCCTATATGGTGGTGCAGTAAGTTTGAAGAATACAAAGCAGCCAACCATAGCTGACTTAGTTACCGAGGCAGAATACATACTGCAAGTGATGCCGCGAAGGAAGCTGTCTAGATGAAGAAATTCATCATGAAATTGGACGTGGTTCCTGAAATACAACAGCCAGTGCTGTTATACTATGATAACACTAGAGCTGTTGCACAAGCAAAGGAACCAAGGTCTCATCATAAGTCCAAGCACATCCTAAGATGTTTCCATCTCGTTCGAGAAATCATAGAAAGACAAGATGTTATTATTGAACGAGTTGATACTAAGAACAATATAGTAGACCCATTCACTAAAGCATTACCTCAGCAGTAATTTGATCGTCACTTAGATTATATGGGCATAAAGTACAAGGGAGATTGTCTTTAGTGCAGGTGGGAGATTGAAAGAAAAATGCCCTAAAAGCCAATCTTATGTAAGGACATTTTTGTAATCTACCAACTCCTATATGACATTTAATATATTAATAAAGGCATATTATTTCATCATATTGCTGTGTCTTGTTTAAAGATTATGATGAACCCCATAGGTTATGGCAAATGGAATTAGGGTTATGATGGATATCATGATAGTGAGACCTAAGTTCCTTTAAATCCTAACCTAAAATATTCCTAGTCGATGGACCATCATTCGGGGATTGATAAGTCCGGAAAGACTAGCTTATCCTATGTATGCTCTGGTAAGAGGGTGGTTGGTCTCATAGTTACTTGTGTAGAGATACTAATGCAAGGATAAGGGTGCTCATTAGAGTATGAGTTCACTAAACTGATCCGTACTGGGACTATCTTATGGAAGTCTTACTACTTGTCAAAAGATAGATCTCGAAGTAGGAGTTGTACATATGATCTTTAGACTTGAGGTCACCATGGTTCTTTGTGAACACTAAGCCATGTTTTGATTCATACTCATTCGTGACATTAAGATATGTACGGGGTGTTCTCAGATATGGTGAAAGGTGTATGAAGGATATGAGTGGATCAACAAGGAATCGATCATTCCTAGTAAGAGGAATTGTTATCCCAAGTGATCTCTTCGATTGATGACTCAAGGAGTTTTTGATCAAAGCAAGATGAGATTGGAAGTGGTTTCTAATCAGTCATCAATTGAGTCTTCATTATCGAATAGAGATTCGAATTGACTAAGTGCTAGGGTTTGACATTTATCCATACCCATCACTTAATCGGGATAATGGGAGATTGAAAGATTGAATTGCACGGTAACTTTTTACTGAAGGGTAATTTGGTACTTTTCACCAAATTTTTTATCTTCCGAGTAGGCATGCAATGTTGCTAGACATCAATCATATCTTGTAGGTATTCATGAACCAATTAGATTGGTTTCATGAGTCCATTCGATGGACAGATCTAATTGGCAATTTAAGTCAGCTCAATTTGACCTAATTAGGTCAATCAGGTTCGATTGGTTTGAATCGGCTAAACCTAAACCTAAACCTACTGCTGGCTAGATGTGGAAACCAAAGGGTCACACACATTAGGGAGTTGATCAAGAAAGTCATACATAATTTAATTAGGGTCATGGGATCCTAATTAGTTAGCTAGATTGCACACTAACATGTGTAGGCTAACCTAATTCCTAACCCAAGTCGATTTGGGTCTAGTTGCTTGCTATTTTGATTAACCAATTTAAGAGAGACTTAGACTGGGTTATGTCTAGGTTAAGACAACATTTATTAGGGTTTATCCAGATTTATTTGGACTTGGAATGCCACTTGGACTAGAGTCCAAGTCGGCATGGACTCTTGGGTGCAATATTGCGCGTGCCAAAGAGGAGAGGGTGTAGAAGGACCAAGAGTCATTCTACAGATAAAATTCTTTTGTTAATTTCATCTGGACTCCTCTTGGATGACATCCCATACCTCATTTGAATTTAATTGACCGGTCAAAACATTTGAAATTGGCATGGAAGTTGGGAGAAGTGCACGGGTGCATGAAGAGTCACAACTCTTCATGTGGCACGCGATTCTGAAGCAGTATCCTTCTGCTATCAGGACTCTTCAAGTTCTCTGATGCTTGGAGAGTGAAGAGATGTCCCTTGGCTTCCCAGAGACCAGTACTTGCCATGTGGCAAGTGAAAAATCGTCCAGAAATGGGAAGGGATGCTGATATGGGCTCATGATAAGACATATTAGATATGATTTTTCAAGCCAGATAAGTTCTCTTTCGTCTTAAAAAATCATATCTGATAAGTTGATGGGAGGACATATCACACGCCCTTCTTAAAACTACAAATAGGGGCGGTGATATGAGTTTCATATATACATTCCACCGTAAAGTTATTTTGAGTGTTTATTCTCCCTCCCTCCTCCTTTAAGACAAACCTTATCTCTTTAAGACAAGGTTGTTCTTACTAGGACAAGTCTTAGAATTTAAGACATAAGCCTAGAGTGTTCTAGAGGAGGGCAATACCAAATCCAAGAGTGATTTTGGAAGGCATTCAGAGTACCCTACAGGAGGATAGGGTGTCCTACGAAGGTCAAAGTCTAGAAGGCTATCAAGAAGAGTCTAGTCAAGCAAGCAACTGAAGTAGGAGTTCTTCCTTGGGTCAATTCCTGTGTGGATCACTGTTGGAGGGCTTCTACTTGTGAGTGTAGTGGAAAGGAGTGGAAAACAGTGTTCCTGATATTTATCATGAACCATATTAGTGATATATTAGTTGCATATGAATGAGGAGATCTTGGGATTAGGGTTTCTGGTCAATAACGGTTTTTCTTTGTATAAATTTTTGAAATCTAATGCTTCATAATGCATGATGACCCTTAAGAAACCCATCAGAAGGCTCATAATATTTTTAAACCATTTTCTCTTCTTCCTTATAGGAACCTTAATGGATTATTATTGGATTAAAATCTCTTCATAATCTGTACTTGGTTAACACAAAGAAAGAAGTTGAAAAAATATTATGAGAGAAATCATAGAAAGGCTCTCTAAGTCATTGATCTGGTGGATTCAAAAGTCATAGATATTTAGATTATCTATTTCTTCAATTTAATTAATTTTTAGTTTAAGTAGAAAATAAAAAAACAATCTCTACCCATCTTTGTTAAAGCTCGTCTGAGCAAGGATTTGAACATAGTTCACACACCCAATTCCTTATGGGATCAATCTATACTCGCTAGACGTGCTACCCTGTACATCATGTGCTTACGGTTTAAATTTACAATACATCAAGTTTTTGTCACCGTCGTCGAAAAATTGACATGTTTTAAATTATGTTTCAAAATTCTTGCTCTTCATGCTTTCAGTTTAACTTTAATCTAATCTTTCTAACTTCTTTATTTTTTAGGTTGGTGAGTGTTAGAAGCTAGGTACATAATTTAAACTATTCCTTCTTATTTCAGTATATTATTTTGATCTTAGTTTAGTATTAGTTTTTAATTTAAACTTATTTATTTTTTGGATGTGTATAAGCGTTTTTAATCTATTTTAAAGGAATAAACCTAAACAAGATAAGATGGGAAGTTCATTAGCCTTCCTTAACCCATAAACAAGTCTTCTTCATTTGCATTAACCCAAGCTTGTAATAAAATTAATTAGAGACTAACCCTAGGGACACCCAAGCTCATTAGGACAAGGACACCTAAGAGTTGTACCAAGCTAGTTTTGATCATTGAATTGGTATCTACGAAAGTGGTTCAGGGATCTTAGTTCCGAAGAAAGGTGATTCTTTAATTGGTCCTATTCACTGATCTGGTCAATCTAATTGGTGTCTATGGAAAGCAACGGGGGGACCCAACTAATCTTACACTTACTTAGCCAATTTGGTGAATTGGTTCAAACTTGGAGTACTTGAAGATCGCCTTGGAATAGTTAGGAGCTATCTAGTTTTGAGCTAACCCTATGATAGAATTAATTTTATGCAAAATTGGTTTGAAAAAAATAAAAAATAAAAATAAATTTTGGGTTCTCATCTTTAGAACTCTTCCTTCTTCTCTTCTCTATTTCACCAAAAAAATCTTATTTTAGGTAATTTTTTTTCAATCTTGATTGCCTTGATATAAGGTTGCCCCTGATATAATTAGAAGTTATATTACATGGTTATCCTAGGATATGAAAAGGTTGAATTAAATTAGAACCTTGAAAGAAAAGTTTCTAAATATATATATATATATATACAAAATCTTAAAAAAAAGAAGATATAGAGAATCTAGTAAATTCTCCACTGCCTATGTGGAAAAGGATATCGGGTTGACAAGTTAAAACCAATTTAATTCATGTTTCAGATCCTACAACCTCTATAATGGATGTAACAAATCAGCCTCAAATCCTTAAGGATTTATGTTATCTAGTCGATTCCGTCCAACCTTCTTGCATAAGGTTGCCCCAACCCACTGCAAATAATTTTGAAATCAAAACTCAGATCATTAATATGCTTCCAAAATTCACAGGAATAGAAGATGCATATTTATTTATTAAAAAATTTAAAAAGGTTTGTACAACCATGAGGCTGCAATAATTGTCAAAGGACAAAATCAAGCTGAGACTGATTAATTTTGCTGCCCCTAAGGATAATGCCAAAATTTGGCTCTATAGTCTTCCAAATCAATCAATCTGACCTGGGAGGGCTTTGAAAGAGTGTTTCTAAAAAAATATTTATTTCATCATAAAAAAGCTAGAATTAGAAATAAAATAAACTAATTTTATCGATTAGCTAGCGAGTCATTCTAGAAATACTTCGATAGCTTCAAGAACCTCTTGACCTAATGCCCACACTATGGAATAGAAACTTGGAGGCTATGCCAAATAATTTATGAAGGTCTAGATTCAAATTCAAGACCATGCTAGGGTCCATATGCTAGAATCAATTTTGTATTAGAAACCTAATGAAGCCTAGTAATTTCTAGAAGACCTAGCTGAAAATAACCTACAATGAGAAACAACTAGAAAACTAGAAATATCCACACCTTCGAGAGGTCGAATATACCAAATTCAGACTTTCCTTGCTACAAAGGCCAAAATTGCAACCTTGACACATAGGTTAGAGGCCTTAGAACTTCAAAAACCAGCCAGTGTGAACCAAGTATCTATACCCATATGCAATGGGTGCAATGCACCAGACCATGTCCTTGAGCAATGTCCTTTCCTAATGATTCCAATAGAGAATGGATGTGTACAAGTGAATGCCACATACCAGAGACCAATAAACAATTCCTATGTATCCATATATAACCCAGGATGCAGGAATCATCCAAATTTTTCATGATCATAGAACCAAAATATTGATGATCCTAGCTTTAATCAATAAAACCTAAGGCCTAACCCTATGATAAATAACCCACCACCACCAGGCTTCAATAATAATGATAAGAAACTTAGTTCTTTAGAGAAAAGCTTGGAAGCCCTAGTCAAATCCAATGCTAACACCAATGCCATATTAAGTAATTTTATATAAATCATAGGCCAACTCCTAAATTCAAACCCACAGGCCATAGCCTGTTTGGAAATGTAGGTGGGTCAGCTAGCATCTACCATTAATGAAAGAGAATGAGGTAGGCTACCTAGCCAACCTGAGCCCAACCCAAGAAACCAAAATGGTCGACCACCCCAAGGAAATCAAGTTAATCAAGTAAATATTATTCACTCTTTAAGATCAGGAAAATAAGTGGATAATAAGGTAGATACATCTGATACTAGAGATGACTCATTTACTGAGCCATCCAAGAATAACCTGCCTTACAAACTTAAGCTTCTGAAACTAATAGTACACCAAACAAGGTGCCCACAAATTCTAGATCTCCTTTTTCAAATTGACTAAGGTCTAATAAATAATCAGAATATTTAGATAAAATGTTAGAGATATTTAAGCAAGTTCAAATAAATATTCCTCTACTAGACATGATCCAATAGGTTTTGACTTATACCAAATTTTTAAAAGACCTTTGTACCAAGAAAAGGACCACCAATATACCAAAGAGAGCTTTCTTAGTAGCAAGTGTGAGCTCATACTTGTTAAGTCACATGCCCATAAAATATAAGGATCTAGGGTCTCCGAGAATTTTATGTGTCATAGGAGAAATCCACATTGAGAAGGTCTTAATTGATTTAGGAGCTAGTATAAATATTCTATCCTATTCAGTTTATGAGCAATTGGGATTGAGAAAACTTTAGCCAACAAGGATTACATTACAATTAGCAGATCGATCCTTCAGGATCCCTAATGAAATAGTAGAGGATGTTCTAATTAAGGTTAGCAATTTTATCTTCCCCATAGATTTTATCATTTTGGAGATTGAACCAGTATTAAATCCTAAGGGTCATATCCCAGTTATTTTAGGAAGACCATTCTTAGCTACTGCTAATACTGAAATCAATTATCAGAATGGACTTATGAAGCTATCCTTTGGTAACATGACTATTGTGCTAAATATATTTAATTTGGAACAGGAATCCACCAAGCATGCTAATGTAAAGGTAATCCAAGATAAAATTTATGAACCCATGACATTAGCAATGAGGAAGTCGATCTTGAGTCTAGTTTCTAGCCATCCATGAATATGAGAACATAAATGAAATACTTGTAGATAATAAGAATAACCAAAGATGGGAGCCTCCCATTGAAATACTCATGGAAATGGCTAAACCATCAACCAAGCCATCAATAGAGGAGGCACCTAAATTAGAAGTAAAACCCCTCTCCAAGCACCTTAAGTATGTGTATTTAGGTCCAATAGAAACTTTTCCTATAATTATTGCCTCAAACTTAAATCCTAAACAAGAGGAGCTGTTAATTATTCTAAGAAAAAATTGAGAAGCAATAGGTTGGACCATGGCAGGCATTAAAGGAATAAGCCCTTCCATAGTTCAACATCGGATACATCTAGAGGAAGAGGCTAAACCAACTACAGATGTCCAAAGAAGATTAAATCCAGCCATGAAAGATGTAGTCAAGAAAGAGATTTTGAAGTTACTAGATAATGGAAT
Organism: Areca catechu; assembly: GCA_021397845.1. NCBI lineage: Eukaryota > Viridiplantae > Streptophyta > Magnoliopsida > Arecales > Arecaceae > Areca > Areca catechu. The sequence continues at coordinate 125,788,460 of CM038052.1, read as the reverse complement.
TATTTATCCCACTTCTGATAGCTCATGGGTAAGCCCTGTACAAGTGGTACCTAAAAAGTCTGGGATAATAGTGGTCCATAATAAAGCAAATGAACTTATCCCAACTAGGACCCAAATGGGAAGGAGGGTCTATATAGGCTACAAAACATTGAATGTAGTAACAAGAAAAGATCACTTTTCTTTGGCATTTATTGATCAAATATTACAAAAATTAGCTAGATAGGAGTTTTATTATTTTCTTGATAGATACTCCGGTGATAATTAGATCCCCATAGCCCTGAAGACCAGGAAAAGCCACATTCACCTGCCCATTTGAAACCTTTTCTTATAGGCACATGCCCTTTCGATTGTGCAATACACCGGTAACCTTCTAGAGATGTATGATTAGCATTTTTTTGATATGATTGAATGATTTTTAGAAATTTTCATGTATGACTTTTCTATTATTGGCCCTACCTTCTTTGATAGGGCTGGAAATGGGCCAGCCCAAAAGCCCATTATTTGGAATTGGGCTGGGCCAGCTCAAAAAACTTTGGGCCGGCCTGAAATTGGTTCAGGCTGAGGATGAAATTTTAAGCATATTCGACTAGTCTTGGGGCTATAAAATAGAGTCCATTTAATTTTTGGGCCAGAGGGATGTCCGGATTCGGTCCAAAAATTTTTAAAATATAATCTTTGGGCCGACCCAATGGGCTTTAGGCCGGCCCATTTCCAGCCCTATTCTTTGAATATTTAAACCATTTGAGACTAGTTCTTGAAAGATGTAAGGAGAAGCATTTAGTTCTCAATTGAGAAAAATATCAATTCATGGTTAGAGAAGGATAGTTCTTGGCCATGTAGTTTTGAAAAAGAAAATAGAAGTTGACAAGGCCAAAGTTGACCTGATTGCAAGTCTTCCACCACCCAAGTCTATTAAACAAATTCGTTCATGTTTAGGACATACTAGATTTTATAGAAGGTTCATACCCAATTTTAGTAAAGTGGCTCATCCAATGACAAATTTGTTCACAAAGAAAGCAAAATTTGAGTTTACTATTAAGTGCCTAGAATCTTTTGAATTCCTCAAAAAGGCACTCATTTTTGCTCCCATCATTTATCCACCTATCTGGATCGAACCCTTTGAACTCATGTGTGATGCATTCGATCATGCTATAAGTGTAGTTTTAGGTTAAAGGATTAATAAGTTACCTAGAGTTATTTATTTTGCAAGTAAAACTTTAAATGATGTGCAACTTAATTACACCACCACTGAAAAGGAGTTCCTAGCCATTGTCTTTGCCTTAAAAAAATTTATATCCTACTTGGTTGGGTAGCACACTATTGTTCATACTGACCACTCAGTCATTAGACATCTCCTAGCATAGAAAGATGCTAAGGCATGCTTAATATGATGGATCTTGCTCCTTTAAGAATTTGACCTAAAAACTTAGGACAAGAAAGGAACAGAGAATGCTTTAGCTGATCACTTATCCCAAATCATAGTCACACCATCTAGTGAACTACCTGTCAATGAATTATTTCCAGATGAACAACTCATGTCTATGTCCACTGAACCTTGGTATGCTGATATTGTAAATTATTTAGTTATTAATAAAGTTCCTTCTCATTGGACTATTCAAGATAAACATAAATTCTTTTTCCAAGTCAAGTACTTAATTTGGGATGATCTATACCTATTTAAATAGTATCCTAATTAGATCATTAGGAGGTATGTCCCAAATAATGAGATTATAAGTATTCTGTCATTTTGCCAAAACCAAGCACATGATGGTCACTTCGTATCCAAGAACATAGTTGCCAAAGTCCTCCAATGTAGATTTTATTGGCATAATTTATTTAAGGATGTGCATGTATATTGTAAAAGTAATGCTCAGGCCAACAAAGAGGTCAAATCACCAAGAGAGACATGATGCCACTTAATACAATCTTGATGGTCAAAATTTTTGATGTCTGGGGGATCGATTTTATGGGACCATTTCCAAACTCCTTTGGAAATGAATATATTTTAGTGGCTGTTGATAATGTCTCTAAGTGGGTAAAAGCTATTCTATATAGATCCACTAATAGCAAAGGGTGGTCATTAAATTTCTTAAAAAATTTATTCTCTCCCATTTTGGTACTCCTAGGGAATCATTAGTGATTGGGGGACACATTTTTAAAACCGACCCTTTGCCATATTAATAAAAAAATATAATGTTATCCCCAAGTTAGCCACACCTTATCATTCTCAAACTAGTGGGCAAGTAAAAGTGTCTAATAGACGAATCAAACAAATCTTGGAGAAGACTGACAATACCAATAAAAGGATTGGTCTTTGAAATTAGTTGATGCACTCTGGGCATACCGCACCATCTATAAGACCAACCTAGAAATGTCTCTTTATAGGATTGTGTTTGGAAAACCATGTCACTTGCCTATTAAATTAGAACACAAAGCTATGTGGGTAATTAAAAAATTAAACATGGACTTGGACATAGCTGGAAACCATAGGAAGCTTTAGATTAATGAATTAGAAGAACTTAGAAATGAAGCTTATGAGAATGCGAGGGTGTACAAGGAAAGAACAAAAGTATTTAATGATTAAGCAATTCTTAGAAAATCTTTTACTCCTGGATAGAAAGTTCTCTTATATAATTTAAGGTTACATCTTTTTCCTAGAAAGCTTAGGTCTAGATGGATAGGACCTTTCTTAATTAAAGAAGTCTTTCCATATGAGACTATAGAAATCGAAAACTCAAGCAATGATGCTATTTTCAAAGTTAACGATCAATGATTAAAACCATTCTTGGAACTGTCTATAGAATCTATTGAAAAAGCCATGGTTCTCTATGAGCCAGCATATCTTAGTTAGCCTACTGTCAATATTTAGTCTGGCTAAAGACTTTAAATTTAGCACTCCTGGAAGGCAACCCAACTCCTTTCTTTCTAATTATTTTCTTTTTAATATGGTTAGGCTTATCAGATCTTGACTCAAATAAGCTCCATTGGCTAAGTTGAGGAGAGAGCTCAATAAAAACTCCTTTAAGTGTCTTCATTTCTTTTTATCCCATATTATGCTTACATTTAGAAATTATTTTTATTCATGAAAAATAATAAGCAGAATTAGTATATTATTAGATCTACCTTCATCTTTTTATTCTTACATTGGTCGATCTTGGACTTAGGATAAATCTCACACTTTTGATAAGTAATTGATTGAACAGTCTGGATAATTTTTAAAATACTGAGGGAGAAAATATTAATAGACTCAAGTAAAAAGGTAAGTAAGAATGAAATCAATTTCTAGATAATTATAACCCTCCTATTCATATCAAAGAAGAATCTACTTCTTGGATATGTGTAGGTGTTGATAAATGCAAAGTTTTCTTTATTCATCAAAAAAAGAATGAGATAATAAAAGTAGGTTCTAAACATTATTCCATCGAGTAACCGGGCCCCTTCGCCTAAGTAAGAATTGAGTCTCATATCAAAAAGTGGAGATGTAAAAAAATTTTGCTATATAACCAGTTTTGATCAGTAACCTTTCTGACTCAAGCCAATAAGCTCGAAGGGTGTTCTACACCTAGTGCCCTGAGACCAGCTGGTCTAGGAGACATTAATCAAAAACTTGTTATAAGGGTCAGATAGAAAGCTTAAGAGATTAAGGCATTGCATGGTCTGTATTAAAAAAAGAGAAAGAAAAGAAAAATGTAACAGTAAAAGGAACATACTTACACCAAAATAATATCTAACTACTTTAGAGAGTAGAAGATTTAGAAACAATAATAGGAGTTGGTTAAGAGTTATTTTGAAAAAATAAGGAGTTTCACTTAACCAATTTACTAGAAGCTATTAATATCCCAATGACTTATTTCATCTACTATCTAATGAAAAATCTTCAACTTATAAAAAGGTATGAGAACAACCTTTGAGTCTGAGCAAACTTGTGTATAGTCTTAAGAGTTTTTGGTAGCTCTTCAATTATTTTCTAATAAGCAATTCATGAATTATCTTTTATTGTTACTCGAGGATGAATAAGATTTGAGTCAGGGGATGTGATAAGTGCATAAATTTAGCCATAGAAGTATCAATTTATAAGATCAAGTTATCTTTATTCTTTAGAATTGATGAATTTTCTTGTATTTTGTAGGAAAAAGGTGTACCATAACAAAGAGCCTGATTTATAAGCCTGAATGACGTAAATTAGAGTTCAAATAATGAACAATTGAAGCCTAACATCCATCTTAAAGTTGGCCCAAAAAAAGTTCACATGTAACTGGTCCACCTGGACTAGCAGCTTGGTCTATAAGAAGCCTTCATATGGACCACCAATGAATTTGAAGGAGATTTGGAACTATATTCATCAATGAATTTGAAGAGGATTTATGTCCAGATTCATCATTGTATTGGAAATAGAATTATTGCTAGATTTATTCAAAATTTAAACCTTTCTATTTTTTTAGTCCCATATCAAAAGAATATAAATAATCCTTCTCCCGTGACACCTATAAAAGGCATGTATACTCCATGGAATAGATACTTTTCACTTTCTTCCACCCTTCCAACATATGAGAAGGAGAGTGAGCTGAGAAAAAAAGAGCCACTATCAGATTCTAAAAAAAATTATTTTTTTTAACTCCTAGCCTTGTTAATGGCTCAGGAGTTAAATATTTTTTTTATATTCAAATTTTCTTAGTTATAAAATTTTATTCTTCTTATTTTAATTATTTTCTTGTAATTTTTAATTTTAGCACTAGGATCATTTAAATTCTTGTAATTTAAATTTTATAATTTAATTTCTGTAATTAGGCTAGTTTAATTTATGTACATTTTTAAATTCTATAATTTAAATTCTAGCATGTAGTGTAAAATTTACTTTATAGTTTTAAGTAAACTTAAAGTGTTAATTTAGATCATATCTGGCTAAGCAAATCTCCTAGGGTTGGTGATGAAGCTAGACTATAATTAGAAGTACTTTCTTAGAATCTCTTCTTGGACTTTTAATTTTTTTTAGAGTCTTTTTGTTCAATTTCTTGCCAAGAGACTTAATGGACTATTGTTGGGTTTCAATCCCTTCATAGTTTATACTTGATTCAGTGCTAGAAGGATAAGAGATAGAAGGATCACAATATTTTAAAATCATTTTCTCTTCTTTCTTGTAGGAACCTTGATGGATTATTGTTGGATTAAAATCTCTTCATAATCCATACTTTGTTTATACAAAGAAAGAAGTTGAAAGAATATTATGAGAGAAATCAAAGAAAGTCTCTCTAAGTTATTGGTCTAGTGGATTCAAAAGTCCTAGATCTTTAGATTATTTATCTCTTCAATTTAATTAATTTTTACTTTAAGTAGAAAGTAAAGACAATCTTTTTCCATTTTTGTTAAAGCTCGCCCGAGCAAAGGTTTGAACACAGTTCACACACTTAATTCCTCGTGGGATTGATCCGTACTTGCTGGACATGCTACCCTACATACCGTGCACTTGCAGTTTAAATTTAAAATACATCATTATCTTGAGAGATAATACCTAACTGAAAATTTAAATGTCTGTGTGACTATCCCTAAATAATCGATTATAACTCTCAGGAATGAATTGATCATAGATCAACCCTACACAACCAAAGAGACCAACTTAGATAATTTAACTAAGATAGAAAATATGAAGAGAAATCAAAATGGAGGGATGTACCACTTCCATCATCAACCAACTTACCTATAGTCCCAATCCCAAGAATTCTAGAATTATCTATTACTTTCAATGGGAAGGGAGAACAAAATAGGTGTAATGATGGAATTAATTAAGACTTCACAGGAATCACCAATGTATAATGTAATAGAGGAAGCCATGCATGAAAGTTTCCCCCATGATTCGTTAAACCCTAATTTGGCTCACTTGAGGTGGTGATCTTGATGTAGAGGAATGTACCCTAGAAATGAATGACCTAATAGAAACATCCTATCCCAACACTACCTCATCTAGGATCGAGCAATATGAGCCATCACCCAAACCCCTAATAGCTTCCTTGTTAGAATCAACAACTGACCCAGAATCAAAGACACTTCCTACCACCTCCACTGACACCTTACCGGTAATATATAACCAAGAAGCCCAAATTGTAGGTGTTCTAAAAGTATAAATAGAAGCTATTGGATAGGATGTTGTATATATGGGAGATAACGAAGTTAAAACTTTTATATCTTATTTCTCTGTATTTAGCACTACTTTTCAGATCTTCCTCCAAAATTTATTTATAGTGTTAAAACAATGTATGGAGATAGAGTTGATATTGATTTGAAAAAAGTGCCAAGTTATAGATCAGAAAGGGTTTGTGCCAAGATCTAAATTATTAGCTGAACCTCTCGTGACCCTGGTTGAACCATTACCTACGAAGGAAGAGGCATCAAATGGGGATCCTGAGATACTCTCTTATCATATCAATTATATATATCTAGGTCCATTAGAACCTCAACTGGTGCTTGAGTTGCACCTAGATCTAATTATAAAGATAGAATTGTTAGCTATCAAGGGAACACACCACTTAATGGTCTTATGCAAGAAATACTCTACACTTGAACCCGAATCATATATGAAATTACAAACCTACATCAAGATTCAGATAGGAATAGGATGAGAATTCTAAGAGGTCTAGCTGAAGACATTAAAATTAGTGCTTGTTGGGAGGCAACCCAATCTTTTTACTGATTTTTTTTTTAGTGATTTTCATTTTTTTAGGAATAATGGACCACTCTTGACAGATGCACCTAACAATTCACGATGCATATTTAGCCTGGTGGTGCCTCTCTTTGTCTTACTTTCATGTCCTAATTTTTTTTACTTCATTGAGATAATGAAAATTAAGTTGGAGGGTAAGAAAATCTGTTAAAAAATTTTAAAAATTATTTTGAAAATCTTTTGCAAAATTTTAAAAAAATCTTGAAAAAAAATTATGGAGAGAGTTTTTGATAAATCATGTGCCATGAAAAAATTCTTAAGCTAAATAGACTAGAAAAAGAATAATAGAATTAGAAAATATTTAATAATTAGTATAACGAGTCAAGGAGTAAACTAGCTGATCAAACTTTTAGTAGCCTACTTAGATCACCTAAAAGTTATTAATACTTTCATCACACATATACACTGATAAGGTAAAGTAGGTATTAATTGTAAGGTCAATTAAAGATTTAATTATTATGAAAAAATTGGTAATTGATTTATACTCCCCCATGTAACTTGAATTTAAGGAAAAAGCTACCTACCTAAAAAGAAGAAAAAGAGAAAAAAAGAAAAAAAAAGGGGGCAAGTTATGAATATTGGTTTCTCACCAAGTAACCGGGCATCTTTGCCTAAGTAAGCATTATTGTTCTTGTCAAAAAGTGGGCAGTGTAAAGATATCACCAATAAGAAAAAAGAAAAAAATTTAGGCGGTATGAAAGCTACCTTAGTTGTATAGAAAATTGACCAAAGTAGGTGATAAGCGATGATATAATTATTCTTTACAATCTAGCACTGAAATACTAAGTCAGCCATCATAAGTACAAGTGTTGTAGATCTTTGGATAAAGTCTAAGAAAGTTTCTAATAATTTAAACTATGAAATTTACTTCAAAAACTCAATACCTAGATAGAAATGCTTGCTAATTTCTTTTGATCTTAAGCCTAGATTTAAAGGAGAATTTTAGTAACACATGATTCTATTTTAATTATATTGCTAAGGGACCAGCAATGATTAAGTTAGGGGGTATGATAAGACTATTAAATATCCTAATTTAAATATTAAAATAAATATTAATTATTCTATATTTATTAAAAATTATATTTTTTATTAGAGTTTTATAGAAAAGGAATCCCTGGATGGAAAGATCTTGATTTTTGGAGTCCAACGGTGTAGATGGAACTCAAATCAAAGTTTGAATGAGTGTGAAATTCAAGCTTGAAGTTCATAAAAAAATGCATGCATTTTAAGCAGACGGTCCACCATGGACTGGCCACTGGGTCTACAAATCATGAGATGGTTCATAGGCAACCATTACTACTGGGCCACAGACCCGTCTGTGGGCCATCTTCACCATTTTGAGCTATTGACCGTCGAAGATGCCGCTTATTCACCATCCATGACCAAAGGAGATGCCGAGAGCCTATTTTCAACCAGGAGAGGCCACCCAAGCACCGTTTCTCTCTCTTGATGCTTCGTCTCCATTTGATCATGTTATTGCTGCTAGAAAATATGTCCCAAAGCCATTCATCTAGCTTATAGATGGTTGAGCTATTATTGTAATTGTATATGAATTATATTGAATAAAATATTTATTTTGGTTGTTCATCATATTTTATATCTTCCTATAATGAACTCTTGTGTAATGAAGTCCTTAAGACTACTTTGATGTGATATAGAGAGGATATATCATCTAGTTCTTAAATTAGTCTATGACCAAATGATATATTATCATGGATGATAGTGTATCAAGTGTAGGTCATGGTATGCCATAGTCATTGGTTATCCTCTTAACCAAGGAGTGTAGAGATACTGGTATGGCATGTAGGTGTTGTGTATGATACTTCACTGGATGTGACCCATATGTAGAACATTATTTATGCGAAAGAGTAGTTTGCATTAGGATATGGATATAAGTGTTCCTTTGACTTGAGATCACCATGGTAGCTTGCAAGCAACTCACTATGCTTAGGTACTAGACTATCTAGATTTCTAATCCAATGATGAAAGGTTGCTGGGTACAATCAAGTACTTATGTAGCAGTGGTTGGATCAAGATGGGATTAACCCCTCCAAAAGAGTTTAGAGTGAATCACTCATTATGTCTCAATTGAGTAAAACCTTAGCTAGGGTAGTCCTTATAAGCAGTTACAGGGATTTTGAGTTTGAGACATATTATGATGGACAATTCTAGGGTTGGGCAGTTAAACCCTAAGTCATCCGGAGCATTGAGGGTTAAAGGAATGTATTATATGATTATCATATCCATTTGATTCTTGATAGTTGCTCTACAACCTTCGACCTATCCGGATGCCTGGTGCCATTGCTAGATGGCAACTTTGGCTAGTACTGGAAGTGTTCCAGTACTACCGGCTTAGTGTTCGAACCTATAGGGTCACACATCATAGGCTGATTGACCTAATGGCTATTGAATGATTAGGAATCATTTTTGGACTCTTTGAATAATTTGATTGTCCATTTGCATTTTGGAGTCGACTCATGAGTTGACTTGGTTGTAGGAATTTGATGATTTATCAAGTGTTGACACATCATGTTACAAATATTGTGACAAAGGTTTTAATTACTAAATATTGGTAATTCTATGGAGGGTTAGTGGCAATGCGATTGTTTGATTAACTCAATTTGATTGAGCAATTAAGTTTGGGTCAAACCAAATGTGATTCGGTTTGGGCTCGGGTTAGGTCTTATGTGATTGGGCTAAATCATTGCATCCCATTTCAGATTTAAGTTTGAATTATGAACTCAAATTTTGATTTAAGTTTTAAATTTAAAATTTAGTTTGAATTTAAAAGGATGTAACTCCCATGGCCTTGAATCTTTTGTAACCCCCCATAATTATGTAATCCCATAACTTATGTAACTCTCTCCTTTTCTTCTCTTCCCACTTACCAACATATGGGGGCTTGATGAGGACATGAGAGAGAGATATTTCTGAAATTTTTTTGCTGGAAAATTCTTTAAAAAGGGGAAAAAAAGAAAAAAAGAAGAAGGAGAGCTTGAAACCTTTGTATGGGGAAGAAATGTTTGAGTTTGGGTGTGTGCTGCCTAGTGTTCTAGGCTTGGGAAGAGTCTCTTGGAAAGGATTCTTGAGTGCACTTCCTAAATCCTCCATAATGCTTTTTCATCTCTTAAAGCATCTCGAAGAAGAAGAAGAAGAGGAGTCCATAAGCCAATTTGTTCCGGCAAAGCTAGCACTTCAAAAGAAGAAGGTCAAGGAAGAACTCCGGTGTGGATTACTTATAAAGGCCAGGCATGTGTGCGGCTTCCAGGGTGATTATCTTCCTTGGTGAGTTTTTTTTCAACCCGGCGAGTGTTGCATTGGATTAAAGGTAAAGTTCTTGGGGAGTTTGCTAAAGAAGTGTTCTTTAGTAAGTGCATCGAATATAGAGTGGTTCTTTGTGATGCACGACTTTGTGTGCTTGTATTTTTTTTCATTTGCATATTAATATTCTATATGATCCTGTTTGTAGGCCTATATTAGAAACATTCTAATATTGTATGTTGATTAGTATGATTAATCTAGTCTTCTGCTATGATGCAAAGTTGAAAAATTTTAAAGTTGCATCACTATTGCCTACATAACGTTTCCTTACAGTTGCTTGTTTGCCCACCGCCATCCATCCATCATCATCCTTCCCAGCACCGCCTCATGCCACCTTTATCCTACTACTTCTCACTATCATTGCTCCCTTTTCTGCCGCCATCCTTCATCTTGTTAGGCCACCACCCAAATTGCCTATGATCGGTCTCCCTACCACCATCCACCACCTCTTGCCGCCACCTCCCGCCATCACGATGGATTAGGAGAACCAGCAGTGGTGGAGTTCGATTGGGAGAAAGATCCAGAATCAAGATTGAGTCTAGTTTGGGACTATATTTGCTTGAGAAAGAAGAGCTGTTTTGCATAAATTTTGGTGCAATCTAAGACCTGTGATATAGAATGGATGGCTAAGAAGTTTTTTCATGATATTTTTATGACCTTAAGCCTGATTAACTCCAAATTTGATCGTGAGCAAGCCCTAGATTAGCTCTATAAAAGAACCCCAGGCAGAGAGCTGATCATCAATTCCACCAGCAGAATTTTATTTTTTTTTCTTAAATTTAGTTTAGGCTTTGAGAGAGAGGGAGAGGAATAAAGAAAAAGAGTTCTTTAGGGGAGGAGGTGCTATGATAGAGTCCCGAGTCTCCAAGAAGATATATTCAGGAGCCATGCTCGACTGAGGTGCAGTCTGTAGGGTAGTATAGATTTTCATACTTTAATTTTGTATTTGTTTTTATCTATGCAATTGAATAAAGCCTTGAATTTCTTTTAAACTCCTTTTTATTTGATTCCCTAAAATTAGTTATTTAGATGTGATGGATTATGATCCTAACATAATATGGTCCATGCTCAACATAGATAATTGATTCTAGAATTTTCATCCACTTATCTTGTTAGTTCTTTTTAACTTAATTGTTGGATAGCCTATACTTGTGGAACGATGTTGACCCCTAAAGTGATTTTGATGATAACAAAACATTGGAGCATACATTTGGTTATCTAACAACTCTTCAAATGATTGACAAGTTTTTATAGGACAACTACATTGACACACTTTCTAATCCCTACAATCTTTATTGCTTTGTGTTGAGTTGTAAAGTGTTTAGAATCTTATAAAGAAGAACCCTACAAAAATTTTCTACTTAAATCAAGATAAAGGGTTACTTCTAGTAGTTTTCAAGCTTTAATTTTTCTTGATTTTATTGAAAGAATACCTTGAAGAAGTCTTCAAAGCTTGGAACAAGAAGTTCTGGAATATTGAATTTGATCTGGCTGAAAAACAAATTTCGAGCCGACTGGATGGAGGAACCAGCTGACTCTGGCACTGGCACAGGAAAGAAGTTCTTTGGCACACAGATCCAGCCGACTGGCACCAAGGTCCAGCCGACTCGTCTAGAACATGGTTGAGAACGTTCTGAGATTCTCAGGGATCCGAGCCGACTGCATTTTAGCCTAGCCGACTCATCCAGAACTTGGTTGAGAATGCTCTGAGAGCCTCTGAGATCTGAGCTGACTGGAATTCAGTCTAGTCGACTCATCCAGAGTGACCCATTTTCTCAACTGTGGAAGCTAACCGATTGGCGTTCAGCCCAGCCGACCCAAACTTGATCCGAGCCAACTCGAAGATTGTCTGAGCCGACTGGAATGACAGGGTCACCTCCAACGGCTAGTTCCAGTTTTCAGTTTTTGAATTCCAAAAGTGCTCCAACAGTAACCTGTCACCTTCCAACGGTCTACAACATTAAAAATCAAGGGAAGGTAGTTGAAGTCTCTATAAATAAGGTATGAAACATCTTTGGAGAGACTAATGAGTTAATGGACATTTATTGAACACTTATTGAAGTTAGAAGAGAGAGAGCACTTGAGCTTTCAAGTCAACCTTCAAGCCTTCACCAACTCTTACTAGAAGCTTGAAGCATCTTTTGAGGAAAGCAAGGAAGCCATTGAAGTGCATTGAAGAGCATTCAATTGAGCTTCACTCGAGCTGTATCGGCAACCACCAGACAATAAAGTTTGTCATTTTTGTTGCTTCTTTATTCTATTCTTAGAATATTTAGGTTATTGGTGAGCCCGGTTGTAAAAACCAAATAGGTTTCTTTGGTGAGCCTTTTAAAAACCAAAGTGTAGAGGTTCTAGGTGAGCCTGTAAAAACCTAGTGTGGGTTTCTTTGGTGAGCCCGGGTTAAAAATCAAAGTGTAGTGGTTGGGATTGTGAGCCTGCAAAACAATCCGACTGTATTCCGGTTTGGGAGATATAGTGGAAATCCCGAGTGGTGAACTTGGGTAGTGGACGTAGGAGCTGGGTTGCTCCGAACCACTATAAAACCTGCCTTGTTTGTGTTGTACTTGATTTACCTTTTTGCTTCTGCATTTATTCTCTGACTAACACAGCACCTAACCACTAAAAGAAATTACTTGTACACATACTTGCAAAAATTTTGTAATTCCCAATTCACCCCCCTCTTGGGAAAAAGCCACCTGGGCAACAAACGGGCTATAATCCTAACAAGATATAGTTCATAAACGACAAGATTGCCTATACTAGGGATGAGTTTGAAGGATTCTAAAGTAATTATAGATTTTGATTGCTTAGATTAGAATATATGCATGACTTGTGTTTAGGATTACCTAGAAACTCGAAGACATCATTTATCATATAAATCCCTCGATCTCATATTTAAACTTAATTGATTAGTTTTAATTAAATTATTACCTTACTTTTAAAAATCTAAATATTTATTTTTTTTTTACTTTCATCATGAAATAATTGTCCTTGATCCCCGAGGATACAATTCCTACTCATCCTAGCTACGGTAGTGAGTTTAGTTTTATTTTTGACCACATACGATAGTGATCAGATACTCCATCAAGTCTTTTAAGGTGGTATGTTCCAGGATGGACCACTTTTGTCATTTGGTATAGCCTCTCCCAATTTAATGCAAGCTTCTCATGTTCTCCTTGTCTCTTTATTTCATCTTTTCTAAGCATGGGGTCTTTAGGTTGAAATATCTTTCCTTTGACTCAGGAGTTGTAGTATCGTACTACTCATTACTAGTAGACTACCATCTTGATTCGAGCTAGCTTCCTAACTTCCTTACATAAGTCGAGGTTCACTTGCTTCTTTGCTCATTATATATGTTCACTTGGTGAGATAAGTCGATTTCAATGAATATGACTACCTTTATGCTGAAGGGGTGATTGAATCTAGTGAATGGCATGGTAAGTCTGAAGGATACTAGGCTACTCATCCATCCAAAGGCTTTTAGCTCAATCAAGCCTGATCTTCAAACTCTACATAATAGTGTGGTTAGTTACTTAGATTTTATGTTGGTTTGTAGACAGCCAACCGAGATTAGCCGATGATTGATATTGAGCTCAATGTAGAACTCGTAGAACTTGACATTCTCAAACTGTTGATTGTTGTTAGTGTTAGGACTTGAGGGATCCTGGATTGGTAGATCATAAACCTCCAGATGAAGTTTTGGGCATTCTTCTTTATGATCCAAGCTAGGAGCTTAGCATTGACTAACTTAGTAAAATAGCTGATGATGATGATTAGAAATCTTATCTACTCGATTACTAATAGGTAAGGGTTGAAAAAATCCATCCCTCATTAGATAAATGACCAAAGGGCATTGATTGAGGTCAACTGCATTGTAGGTCAGCACATGATAATTGATTGTTTCATATACTTTTATGGATTTCCCAAAGGGTGCATTTGGTGTCAATAGGTTAAGGCACTTAAAATAAGGTAAAGTGAATGACCTTTTATATAATTGGTTGTTCATTAGTGCATAGCATGTTGCTTGGTATCGGAGCCTTCGACCCTTCTTCTTGTCATTAGGGAGCCTTCATTTGTTGAAGTATTCAATGATATGATTCACCTAGCTCGACTTATACTCCATCTGAAGTGCTTGGTCCAAATTTTTGCTAATACAAGGCTTCTTGGTTCCTCAAAGTAAACTATCTTGTTCAAGTCATAGCATTCTAAGATAGCTAGTTTGGATAGGATATCTTCCTTCACATTTTCTAACATGAGGATTTGCTAGATCTCAAACCCATTGAAGGTCAAGAAAATCTCTTCCACCTTTTGCAGGTACCTTGCAATGGCGAGATCCCTGGCTTCAGCATTTCTCTCTCTCAAGGCTTTGATTTTATCGTTCATCCCCTTAAGCCTATGATTGAGGTTAGCCTCCTTCCTAGAGAACCTTTCTAGTTGGGATGGCAAAGAGCCATTTAGACTAGAGCCCATCTTAGAATGGAAGCAAGGGTGGCTATCTCCATGGTGCTGTTTAGAGTTCTCAGGACAATGGTTGCTGTTCCTTATTAGGCCATCCTAGTAGCTCGGTTGACTAGTCGATGAGTTGGCATTTAATTGTTACAAGTTTCGCTCCATTATCATCAAGGCTTTTACTTATTTTTGCAGTTCTGCTCAAGACCTACTGACATGGTTAGAGATAGCTGTTGAGTTGGATGGCTTTAGGTTTTTTTCTATTAGGTATAGACATTTTGGAACCTGCAAAATAAAGAAGACATAAAAGTTTGGCCATAAAGACATAATAAGGTGGTCCCCTTTATAGACCCTCCGATGCTAAGTCAATCTCATGCGGAAGCAAATAGAAAAAGAGAGAGGAAACTGTAGCTTTTAATAAATAGTGTAATGGTAGAAAAATAGTAATATGGAGTGGAAGTGGGTAAAGCAGTGATGATGCATGTAGGTGAGGCAATGAATGCATCAGGTAATTGTGGTGAGATGCGAGTGAGGCAAGATGAGGCTTATGATGGGTTTCATAAGGGTCATCTTGCATGTATGAACATTGGATTTCAAAAATTTGCATATAAAAAAAAAAACCCTTATCGGCTAAAAACCCTAATCCCAAGATCCCCTCATTCATGTACAACTAATAAGTCACTAATAAGGTTTATGAAGAATACATGGAATGCTGTTTTCTACTCCTTTCCACTAGGCTCACAAGTGCAAGCCCTCCAACGGTGATCCACACAGGAATTGACCCAAGGAAGAACTCCTACTTCAGTTGCTTGCTTGACTAGGACTCTTCTTGACAGCCTTCTGGACTTTCACCTTTGTAGGACACCCTACCCTTTTGTAGGGCACTCTGAATGCTCTCCAAAACCACTCTTGCATTTGGAATAGCCCTCTTGTAGGACACTCTAGGCTTATGTCTTAAAACTTAAGACTTGTCCTAGTAAGAACAACCTTGTCTTAAGGAGACAAGGTTTGTCTTAAGGAGTGAGGGAGATAGAGACACTCAGAATAACTCCGATGGAAATCTGATATTGAAACTCAGAACACCACCCCTATTTATAGTTTTAAGAGGGGCATGTGATATGGCCAGCCATCAACTTATCAGATATGGTTTTTCAAGACCGAAGAGAAGTTATCTGGCTTGAAAAATCATATTCGATATGTAAATTCATGCACCAAGGCTGATATCTGCATCCCTTCTCATTCCTGGACAATTTCTCACTTGCCACATGGCAAGTACCGGTCTCTGGGAAGCCAAAAGACATCATTTTAGTCCCCAAGCATCGAAAAAATGAAGAGTCCTGATAGCAAAAGGACTCTACTTCAGAACCACGCGCCATATGAAGAGTTGCGACTCTTCATGCCCGTGTGCTCTTTATCCAACCTCCTTGCCAATTTCAAACACACTTTAACCGGTCAATCTATCCTAAGAGGCATGGAGATGTGTGCCAAGAGGAGCCCAGATGAAATCAACAAGAGAATTTCATCTATCAAAGGACTCTTGGTCCTTTATGTGCACTCTCCTCCTTGGCGCGTGCAATATTGCGCCCAAGCATCCCAGCCGACTTGGATTCTTGTCCAAGTGGCACCAGATGTCCAAAATTATTCAGATAAAATTTGACATAGGCTGCCTCAATTAAGACATGTCTTAATTTAAGTTCCCTTTAAATAGATTAATCAATATAGCAAGCAACTAGACCCAAATCGACTTGGGTTAGAAATTAGGTTAGCATACACATGCTCGTATGCAATCTAGCTAACTAATTAGGATTTCATGACCCTAATTAAATTATGAATGACTTCTTTGGTCAACTCCCTAATGTGTGTGACCCTTTGGGTTCCATATCTAGCCAGCAGTAGGTCTAGGTTCAAGCCGATTCGAACCAATCGAACCCAATTGACCTAATTAGGTTAAATTGAGCTGACCTAAATTGCCAATTCAATCTATCCATCTAATTGACTCATAAAACCAATCCAATTAGTTCATGAATACCTATAAGACATGATTGATGTCTAGCAATGTGTCATGCCTACCTAGAAGATGAAGAATTTGGTTGAAAGTACCAAAATACCCTTCAGTAGAAAGTTACCATGCAATTCAATCTTTCGATCTCCTATTATCTCGATTAAGTGATGGGTTGGATAAATGTCAAACCCTAGAACTTAGTCATTTTGAATCTCTATTCGATAATGAAGACTCAGCTAATGACTGATTAGAAAGCACTTCTAATTCTCATCCTGCTTTGATCAAAGACTCCTTGAGTCATCAATCGAAGAGATCACTTGGGATAACAATTCCTCTTACTAGGAATGATCGATTCCTTGTTGGTCCACTCATATCCTTCACACACCTTCCACCATATCTGAGAACATCCCATACATGACTTAATGTCATGAGCGAGTATGAACCAAAATATGGTTTAGTGTGTATAAGGAACCATGGTGACCTCATGTCTAAAGATCACATGCACAACTCCTACTTTGAGATCTATCTTTTGACAAGTAGTATGACTTCCATAAGATAGTCCCGATATGGATCAATTCAGTGAACTCATATCCTAATGAGCACCCTTATCCTTTTATTAGTGTCTCCACACAAGTGGCTGTGAGACCAACCACCCTCTTTACAAAGCATACAAGGATAAGCTAGTCTTTCCGGACTTATCGATCCCCGAACCGATGGTCCATCAACTATGAACATTTTAAATTAGGGTTTATAGAAACTTAGGTCTCACTGTTATGATTTCCATCATAACCCTAATTTCATTTGTCCTAATCTATGGGGTTCATCATAATCTTTAAGTAAGACACAACAATATGATGAAACTATATGCCTTTATTAATATATTAAATGTCATACAAGAGTTGAAAGATTACAAAAATGCCCTTACATATGATTGGCTTTTTGGACACTTTCCTTTCAATCTCCCACTTGTACTAAAGCTAATCGCCCTTGTACTTTATGACCATACAATCTAAGTGGCGATCAAAATGCTACTGAGATAGTGCTTTAGTGAACGGTTCTGCTATATTTTCTTAGTATCAACTCGTTCAATAATAAGATCTTGTCTTTCTATGATTTCCCGAATGAGGTGGAAACTGAAGGAAGAACCAGTGCATCGGACACCAACCCTAGGCATGCTACACTAGGGAGTAGGTATTGCATAATTAAAATTTTTAACATGCATACGGAAAAACCTACTCATGCACAGGATTTAACATAAACATGATGCATGAAACATATACACAGGCATGTAAAGGCAAGTGTAATAATTATAAACAATATGATAATTTCTAGATCTAAACATGCATGATAATAAAAAGTAAATAACATACCTTATAGAGCTTCCTTTAATAGCAAATCAAGGCAGCCGGTTGAACTCCTTCAATAGCAAATCAAATCTGGAAGAGATCGATCCAATCTCTCGAGATGTCCAAATGTCCACCCTCTAGAGTATCCACGTGCGAGTTCTCACTGATCCAACTCCTGGATGGATGCTAGTCCTCCAGGAATCGATGAATAATCATGGATAGGTGGAGCAAGGAAAGCCAAAAGCTCTTCACGGACGGTCATCTCCAAGACCGCCCTAACTCCACCAAGAGCACACAAAGACAACTTAAAAAACAACAACTCGAATCCGATGAGATGTGGAATGACTGAATGAGAGGCGAGCCACAGATTCCCTCCCAAGGAATCACCTTCTCCTTGGATCCGAAAGAAGCTCTACGGAGAAGAGCCCTTGTTCCTCTCTCTCTATCGTAACTCTCATTCCTCTCTCTCTTGCATGCCCTTGCTCTGTTTTCTTCCCTTCTTATCTTATTCTCACGGCCTGCAACATAGATGTAAAACTAGCAGAGAAAACCCGTGAAGGAAAAGGGAAATCAATGTGAGAGAGTCCAGATAAATCCAAACTCCATTTGAATTAGTTTGGATCGGTTTAAATGATAGAAATGATGGAAGGATGAGAACAAAAGGGGCAAAACACCATGAAAGCAGGGACCGAAGCAAGTGATCAAGCTGGTGTTTATAAAAATCTAAGAGAAAACACCATGAGACCCATTTTCTGGATCGGCAAAAATGAGAGCAAGGAACCCAAGCTTCAATCCGATCAACACATTGTTCTTATCTCAATCACACAGTAAAAAGGGCAAGGGAAGAAGGAAGAAAAACAAACAACGTGTAAACAAAAACCATCGTGAAAACATGCCATAATAAAAACCAGTTCAACACACCCAAAAACCGGTTCAGTCCTGGTCTACTAGGAACAGTTCTTGGTTGACCCAACCAATCTTGGTCAATTCAAATTAGACCAGGTTGATCAGAATAAATCCAATGTGTGCTCAATCAAACCGTTATACCTTAATATTGAAATGATCCCTAATCGTTGATCGGCTCCCGGATCAGGAAGAAATCCTCTATGACGTGTGACCTCATAGGTCTGAACCTAAACGGTAGCACTGGAACACTTCTAGTACCAATACAAGATACCATCTAGCAATGGGTCCTGGTGTCTAAAGAGGCCGAAGATGCGAGAGCAATCTATTGAACCTCTGGTATATGGTTACCGTATAATTCATCCCTTTGACCTCCAATGCTCAAGATGTCATAGGGTTAGACTGCCAACCCTAACTGAGTCAATCCATAACATGTCTCAACCTCGCAAGTCTAGTGACTCCTCACTAGGACTACCCCGACCAAGGATTTGCTAAATTGAGACACTGTGAGATATTCAATCCAAACAATTTGGATAAGTCAGTTCCATCTTGGTCCACCACTGCTCTACAAGTACTTGCCTGTACCCAGAAACCTTCTATTACTGAATTAAAAATCCGTGTAGTTCGGCACCAAAGCATAGGGAGTTGCTTGCAAGCTACCATGGTGACCTCAGGTCGGAGGGACACATATACCCATATCCAATCGCGAGCAATCCTTTGGTAGAAAGGAGCTCCACGGAGTCACGTTCAATGAGATGTCACACATCCCACTTGCAGATCATATCAGTGTCACCACACTCCTTTGGTCAAGAGGACAACCAAACGATATGAACCACAACAACCTACACTTGATACATTGCCATCCTGTACAATATATCCTTTGGTTGTGAACCTTTTTAAAGGACCGCTCGATATATCCTCTCTATATCGAAGTCAGTGCAGTCTTAAGACTTCATCACATAAATAGAGTTCATTACAGGGAAATAAATAATGTGATGAGCTGCCAAATAAAGTTTTATTAATTTATATACAAATTACAATACTGAGCACAACCGCCTACAGCCTAGGCGATTGGCTTTGGGACATAATTCCCAACAACTCTCACTTGTACTAAAGCCAATCAGAACAGTATCTAATACCCATTTCCCTTTTACAATAGTCGAACTCTTTGATTCTGAGGGCTTTAATGAAGGGGTCGGCCAGATTCTCCTTTCCATCGATCTTCATAAGATTGATGTCGCCTCATTCCATGATCTCTCGCACTAGATGATAGCATCGCCGAATGTGCTTGGTGCGGTGATGAGACTTTGGCTCCTTAGCTTGAGCAATGGTTGCTGTGCTGTCATAATACACTGGAACAGGACTATCTAGGAAAGGTGCCACCCCTAGCTCTCTAAGAAACTTCCGCAACCACATGGCTTCCTTTGCTGCATCTGATGCTGCAAAGTATTCTGTTTTGCATACCGAGTCTATAACTGTTGCCTGCTTGGAACTCTTCTAGCAGATCGCTCCTCCATTTAGGGTAAACACAAACCCTGACACACTCTTGCTATCATCTCTATTTGACTAGAAACTGGAGTCAGTATACCCCACAAGTTTCAAGTCATGTTCTCCATAAATCAACCATTAGTCCTTAGTATTTCTCAAATACTTCAGGATGGTTTTAACCACCTTCCAATGCACCTCACCTGGGTCAGACTGGTATCTGGTCACCACTCCTAGTGAGTATGCCATGTCTAGTCTAGTACATGTCATAGCATACATGATAGAGCTCACTATAGAAGCATAAGGAACTCTACTCATACGCTCTCTTTTCTCAGGAGTTATCGCACAATCCTTCTTGGAAAGAGTAATTCCAGAACCTATCAGGAGATAGCCTTTCTTGGAATTTTCGATGCTAAACCGTTTCAGTACGGTATCAATGTACAGAGACTGGGACAATCCCAGAAGCCTCTAAGATCTATCTCTATAGATTTTCATACCCAGTATGTAAGAAGCTTCACCCAAGTCCTTCATGGAGAATTGAGATGACAACTAGACCTTTATTCCTTATAATGCTGGGATGTCAGTCCTGATTAAGAGAATGTCATTGACATACAGTACCAGGAATATAATCACAGAACCATTAACCCATTTATAGATGTAGGGTTCCTCTTCATTCCTAATGAAGCCATACAATTTGATACACCTATCAAATCACATGTTCCAACTTCGAGATGCTTGCTTGAGTCTATAAATGGACCTTTATAATTTGCACACTTTTGACTCATCTGTGGATGTGAACCCTTCAAGTTGTATCATATACACCTCCTCATCTAGCTCCCGTCTGCCAGATCTCATAGTCAAATTACGTTGCCAAAGTAAGCATTATCTGAATAGACTTGAGCATTGCCACAAGAAAGAATGTCTCGTCATAATCGATACCATATCACTGACGATATCTCTTGAAGTTGCCCAGAGAGCAACCCAAGAGGGGGGGTGAATTGGGTCTCTAAAAAAAAAATTAAAGCTAAGCTTGATAAAACAAGTAGCAAACTTCACAAGATAAGATATACAATTCAATTCAATAAGGTACTAAAATTAAAGTGCAATGCTATAAAGTAAAAGTACAACAGAAATTATAAGCAATAAGTAATAAAGTAAAGAGTAAGGAGGGAGAGCGCAATCAATCACAAACACAATAATCTATAGTGGTTCGGTGCCAATAATGCACCTACATCCACTCCCCAAGATCCCCTTGGGAATTCACTATAATCCAATGATTATAGTCGATTAGTTTTTCGGGCTCACTAATCAAAACCCTACTTATTTTTACAAGGCTCACAAGTCACAACCTCACTTGATTTTACGGGCTAACCAAGAACCTAGGTAGTTTTGCTGGCTAACCACCAACCTAATTGGTTTTCACAAGGCTAGCCAAAAACCTCCCTTGGTTTTCCGGGCTAACCAAGAACCTTGGTAGTTTTGCGGGCTAACCACCAACCTAATTAGTTTTCAAGGCTTACCAAAAACCTTTACAAGATAAAGATGGAGAAATAAAGAACCAATGTAAGCTTTCAATTAAAAAGCAAATAAGTTGATGTAGCTCGAAGTTGTGTTGCATTGCTCTTGTTGAAGGCTTTTGAATGCCCAAGATTGAATGATCTTCAATGCACTTGATAGCTTTGAATGCTTGGAAGGCTTCTCTTTGCTTGAGAGTGGTTGAGCTTTGAATGAATAGGAGTTAAGGCTCTTCTTTTTTCTTTTCTCTTTAAACTCTTTTGGATATTCAATACATATGAATAGTTGTTGTCTTGATTTGATTTGGAGCCTTTATATGCCTTCCCAAGCTCCCAAAATCAAAATCTAGCCGTTATACTTGAAAAACTAGCCGTTGGAGGGCATTTGGGAGAGTTCTGCACTTGAAAAAACTAGCCGTTACTGTTGTCAGAACTCCATGTATCGACACTTCCTCTTCATGTGTCGACACATTAGGTCGACACATGTTCTTCTTGAGTCGACACAAGTTCAAAATGTTTCATTCAGATTCTCTGGAAAAATCAGCTGAGTCGACACATTCTTAGTTGAGTCAACACATTTAGTCAACATATTAGGACCGTGTGTCGACACATCAACTGTTACTTCAACTTCTGCAAGTTCTGTGGCTTGAAACTCTCAGGCGATGTGTTGATCCGTGTTGATACCTTGGATCGATACATAAGGTCCATGTGTCGACACATCATCTATGCCATTTGAAATTTCGTTGCGTGCCGGTTTGAGTCGACACACCATCTTCATGTGTCGACACATCATGTCATGTATCGATGCCTTGAGTCGACACATCATCAAAAAGATGCAGAATTTGCTGAACCAATGCTGGAACATGTTTTCATTTGCCTTGGTCATCCATTCAACCAACTCTTTGAGTGTCCAAGTCTTATTTTGTACAATCATTCCATTCAAACTTGGTTCTTCAACACAATTGGACTTCTTCAAATTTTGTGAGCATCCTTTCAATAAAAACACATTTAAAGCAAATCATTAGTCCTCAAATTATACTTAACTATTTTGCTTATCATTAAAATCAATTAGTGGAGTCAACAATCTTCCCCTTTTTGATGATGACAAAACCCTTAAGTATAAATTGCTTTAAAAGTAAAGCTTTAAGAGAATGATCAAGATGCACAATATTGAAAGCATTAAGTATCAATCATTGCTTAAAATTATAATCATTCAAAATACAGATGATAGAATTTGAGCTTGTTTCAAAGATAGAGAGTATCAGAACTTAGCCAGAACTTTGATATTCATTTAAACAATAAGAGCAAGTATCATGATACTCTTACAATGAAAGTTTCAGCAATTAACAAAGCTCCCCCTGAATTAATGATTCATAACAAATTTGAAAGAATCTTTTCAAAAACATTGAAAGAGGGGTTTTGAGAATCAAATTTACTTTGACTAAAAGGTGAAGCTCCCCCTTTCATAAATTCAGGTTTTCAAAAAGTGAAAGCTACTCCCCCTTTAGTTTGGAGAAGTAAACATATTTATACTTAAATAACATCATGAATTACTCCCGCTTTTTGTTATCATTAAAAAGGTAGGAAGTAAGGAAATGAATTAAAGAAGATCAAGCATAGTCATTGAATATATAAAAGCAATTCAAGACATCATTCATGTTCATCAAAGATATAGAAGTGAGAAAATACAAAGTTTTTCATATATGTCGGCAACTTGTACATCAAGTACACAACAAAGATAAAAGTACATGTAAGCATGAAAGTAAACTATCTACAAATATAAAACTATAAAAAAATATAACAATGATGTCCTAATCCTCATCCATCGAGTCATCAGAAGATGAACGATCTCGATCAGTCCGGTATCAGTAAAAGATTGAACTCGTGGCCATCGAGGTCGAAGATCTCGAAGTCTGGTCCTGGTCGGCTGAGGAGGGGTACGGTGTCCACGTCCTCTACGACAAATATAGGTCTGACCTCTGGCTGAAGCAGTAGAGGTAGAAGCTACGTCCTCCATAGGAACTGAACTAATCGGGTGAATTATCTCAGTAACAGCTGGAGCAGGAGTACGATCAAAAGTGGGACCTGAATCGAGATGCTGAAAGCTGGGTGTATAGAATCCAAGCTCTCGAATGATTGATGAAGTATGAAGGGTAGGACTATCAAAAATAGGTGTAATAGCTGATGATACAGGTGCATCAAGAACAATAATATCAGTTATAGAAAGTATCGGTGTATGTACAATAGATGTATCAAGTGTGGGTGTCTGAATGATAGGTGTATGAATGTCAGGAGAATCAATAGTAGGTAAATCAGTAACAGGTAGGTCAATAACAGGACTAAGAATAGGAATCGGAACTGGAATTGAAGTGTGATCAATCGATCCGGAAGGAGAGGATGGATCAGGTATCGAAGCAGGTGAGAAGGATGGATCAACAAGTTCGCAGCCACATCATCCGTCACCTCCACAACTGGCTCTGACATAAGATCATCAATATCAAACCGGTCGGAGTCAGTCACCCCATCTCCATCAATATCTCCAACAATAGTATCTCCAACTCCATCTCCAATAGTAGTCTCAGCACCAGTATCAATATCAGCAACATCATCAGCTGGTGTTGGAGCAGGTATATCGGCAAGAGCAGGAACTGTGTCTGCAGCAGGAGCACTCGTAGAAGCTCTGGACAGTGCTGAGAGAATAGCTGAAATACCATCATGAAGACCGATGTGGCTCTCTCTCGTCTCAACAATAAAGACGTCTAGATGCTGCCTCATGATGAAAACGTCGATCTCTATGCGTTTGACTCTGTCCTCTAGAGTATCTAAAATATCAGGAGTCTCTGTCTGCTCTGGCTGTGGCTGTGGCTGGGCAGATGTAGAAGGATCTGACTGAGCTGGCTGTGCTGCCATCTCAGGCTATATCTCGCTTGGTCCAGCCTCACCAGAAAGAATCCGCTCCTCCTCTACTGTGTCCTCATCAATGTCAGTTGCATCCTCGGCCTGTCTTGATGTCCTCCATGTCCACTAGCCTCGGACTAAATTATAAGCCATGCGATGTAGTGACTGATGTCATAGACATCAGTATGGATCAAGGTACTATATGGCTCATCTTGGAAGCTGACTCCATACTCTCAGAATAGTACTGTCAAACCCATGCCATATGGCAAACAGAGCCGCTGACTAGACACCACCTCAGTAATCTGAGGATCATTATAACAAGAAGACAAATCGGCGTCCGCTGAATCAGGGAGACCACCACGAGCAGCTCTCGCTCGGCAATGTAGTCAAATCGACCGGTCTTCGATAAAAAATCCGGGCGACTATGTGATGTAGCAGTCTCATCTCCACAGACAGTCTCGAAGCAGGAACAGTGGCTCCCTCTAGTAAGGTATCAGACTCAAAAATACACTGGAGCCCACTAACTCTATCCAACATACTGTCCATAACTGATCCAGTCATGGGTATATCCCATACCCTGCTCAGAATCTCCGCTGAAATGGGAATATCCCGTCCCTTGACCTGAGCAATCCATCAATCTGATCCACGAGCAAGTGATTTGTAGAACTCTCTCATCAGCCCGGGATAGTATCTCTCGCTGAGCGAACAGAAAGATGCCAAACAGGCATTTTGGATCCACTCTTCTATCCGAAAATGCTGCTGGTCCAAGAAAGAGAAGTCCACTCTGCGTCCTCCAACCACTGTCTTGGAGCTCATCCGACTAGAGGGTGCAAACAACTATCGTGCTGGCAGATCTGGAACCCTAGACTGGTGTCGTGCCTTCGTTCTTCGCTCTTCTTCATGCTGTGACTGACGCGGTCGGCAAATAACTTGCTTGCGAGGACCCATTGTCAATAATCAAGGTTTGGGCAAGGTTTTTGGTGGAAATAGAAAGTTTCTAGGGTTTAGGAGCTAAAACCTAAAAGGAAATCCAACAAAAATGGCTACCAAGGTCTCAAATCCAAGAAATCCATGGTTAAAACCAAGAAATGGGAGGATGAACAGTATGGATACCTAGGATCGAGGTGTCAGCTCGGAGGAGAATGATTTTGGGGGGAAAAATGGTTCAGAAACCCTTAAAATCTCAGTTTCCCATCGGGTATGTGTCGATTCATGCATGTGTCGACACATTATGTGTCGACTCATGATGTGTCGACACATCGACTTAAAAACTGAAAAATTTAGAATTTCACAGAATGATCAAAATCAATTGAAATAACATGTATTTGGAGTCAATTCATCAATGATCAATCACGATTCATCAAAAATAAGGTTGAATGGATCTATTTTGAGTCAAATTTAGAGAAAAGATTTAATCAAAGGGATTGATGATCCCAAGCTCTCTTCTAATCATACAGAATCGATCTTCCAATAGAGGTTTAGTTAAAATATCAACTAATTGAAATTCAGTACATATAAATTCAAGCAAAATATCATTGTTTTCAACATGATCTCTAATAAAGTGATGTCTAATTTCAATGTGCTTGCTCCTAGAGTGTTGAACAGGATATTTAGTCAAGCAAATAGCACTGGTGTTATCACATTTAATAGGAGTTCTAGCCAACTTGATTCCAAAGTCTTCAAGTTGTTGTTTAATCCACAAGATTTGAGCACAACAACTTCCTGCCGCAATATACTCAACCTCAGCTGTGGATAGTGCAACTGAAGTTATTTCTTGCTAAACCATGAGATTAAGTTAACCCCAAGAAATTGGTAAGTTCTACTATTACTCTTTCTATCTAATCTACAACCAGCAAAGTCTTCATCAGAATATCCAATCAATTTAGCAGAAGAATTTCTAGCATACCATAAACCAATACTAATAGTACCAGATAGATATCTAATTATGCGCTTAACATCCATAAGATGTGATTCCTTAGGTTCAGACTGATATCTAGCACACATGCAAACACTGAACATAATATCTGGTCTACTAGCAGTAAGATACAGTAAAGAGCCTATCATGCTTCTATCTAATTTCTGATCCACATATTTACCATTTTCATCTTTATCTAGTTTACATGAGGGGCACATAAACGTACCTATTGACTTAGTAGTCTCCATCCCAAACTTTTTAATAATTTCTCTTGTGTACTTAGCTTAGTTGATGAAGATACCATCTGAAGTTTGCTTGATCTGGAGTCCGAGAAAAAGTTGAGTTCTCCCATCATGCTCATCTCGAACTCACCCTGCATAAGCTTAGCAAACTCTTGACAAAGAATTTCATTAGTAGCACCAAAATGATGTCATTAACATATATTTGTACTACCAATAAATCATTGTCTTTCCTTTTCAAAAATAGTGTTTTGTCAACATTTTCTCTAGAAAATTTATTTTCAATAAGAAATTTGCTTAACCTTTCATACCATGCTCTAGGTGCTTGCTTTAATCCATAAAGTGCTTTGTGCAATTTGAAAACATGATCAGGATGTGCATGATTTTCAAATCCGGATGATTGTTCAACAAAAACTTTTTCATTTATAAAACCATTTAAGAAAGCACTCTTAACATCCATTTGAAATAATTTGAAGTTCATGAAACATGCAAAAGCTAACAATAGCCTAATTGCTTCAAGTCTAGCAACAGAAGCAAAAGTTTCATCAAAGTCAATCCCTTCCTCCTGATTATAGCCTTTAGCAACTAGCCTAGCTTTATTTCTAATGACAAAATCATTTTCATCTAATTTATTCCTAAATACCCATTTAGTGCCAATAATAGAAACATTAGATGGTCTTTCAATAAGTGTCCAAACATTATTTCTGTCAAATTGTATTAGTTCTTCTTGCATAGCATTGATCCAATTAGAGTCTTTTTCAGCTTTTTCAAAACATTTAGGTTCTACTTGAGATACAAAAGCTATGTAATCACATTCATTTCTAATAGAAGCTCTAGTTCTTATCCCTTTAGATGGATCACCTAAGATTAATTCCTTAGGGTGTCCATGAGCATACCTCCACTCCTTAGGTAGATCATGATGCACTGGAGTGTCATCTTCTTTCTCACCTTTATCCTGATTCTCTTCATTTGGTTGATCTTGATCATCCAATGTCAGCTTCTGAAGTTTGTCAGCACCTGCACATTCATCAAATGTATCCTCTTTTCTCGAGAACTTGTTAGAACATTCTTCAAATACAACATGTACTGACTCTTCTACAACTAAAGTCCGTTTTAAATACTCTATATGCCCTGCTTAATGTAGAGTATCCTAAGAAGATACCTTCATCAGACTTGGCATCGAACTTCCCTAGATGATCTTTTCCATTATTCAAAATAAAATATTTACAACCAAAAACTCAAAAATATTTCAAAGTTGGTTTTCTTTGGTTCCAAAGCTCATATGGAGTTTTCTTTGAAATAGGGCATATCAAAACTCGATTCAAAACATAACAGGCTGTATTTATAGCTTCAGCCCAAAATACCTTGGCAAATTATTTTTACAAAGCATAGTGCATGCCATTTCTTCTAAAGTATGATTTTTCCTTTCACTACCCCATTCTATTGAGGTGTCTTAGGTGCAGAGAAATTGTGTTCTATGCCTTTTTCATTGCAAAAGTTTTCGAAATCTTGATTTTCAAATTCGGTTCATGATCACTATGAATACAAACGACTGAAACATTTTTTTCGTTTGAAACTTTTCTATAAAACTTTATGAATACGGAAAAAGATTCATCTTTTTGTGCTAAAAAGAAAATCCAAGTAAATCTCGAAAAATCATCCACAATAACTAATCCATATCTCTTGCCTCCTAGACTTGATGTTCTAGTTGGTCCAAAGAGATCCATATGGAATAGTTCAAGTGGTGTACTAGTAGTTACAAATCCTTTTGGTTAAAAGAAGTTTTGACTTGTTTTCCAAATTGACATGCTTGGCAAATTCTATCTTTTTCAAAATTGATTTCAGGAAAATCTCTAACTAAATTCTTTTTGCAAAGTTTTGAAATAAGGTATATACTAGCATGCCCTAACCTTCTATGCCACAACCAACTAGTCTCTTCTTTGGTAGAATCATTGCAACAAGGCATTCTTCATTAGGTAAAGATAGATCATCAAGATCTACAAGATAGATATTTCCATGCCTTTTTTCAATGAATTATACTCCATTTAAATCTAGATTAGAAATCATGTAATATGATGATTTGAAAACTACTTGAAAATCTTTATCGCAAAACTGGCTAATACTTAAGAGATTATGTTTTAAACCATCTATTAGAAGTACATTACTAATACTATTAGAAGGAGTTATGTGAACCTTACCAATTTCAATGATTTTATCTTTACCATTATCACCAAAGGTCACACTCCCTCCATTCAAAGCTTCAAGAGAAGTGAATTGCTTCACATCTCCAATCATGTGCCTTGAGCAACCACTATCAAGATACCAAATTCATTTGTTTTCCTTGGTTGCAAGACACACCTGCAATAAGATCAAGCTTTGTTTTTAGGTACCCAGCTAACTAGGGTCCTTTCGGGTTAGCATTCAAAATGGTTCCTTTTGGAACCCACATTTTACCAACAAACATGATTTTTCTAAAATTGCATTGATATTATTTATGACCTAAATTTTTGCAAGTAAACAAGTGATACTGGATGATGCAGGCACAAAAAAATTTTTAAATACTTTTGTTGCTTTTGATATTTATATCCTAAACCTGCCTTGTTGAAAATTGCTCTTTGATTATTCAAAATAAATTCAGCTTTTCTGAACTAAAGGTGAACTTATCAACAAAAGGTTTGATTTTCTCAAGTTCATTTTGTATTTTTCATTTTCAAGTTCTAAATCCTTGTTTTTCTTTAAAAGATCATTGTTAGAAACAATATGTTTTGGTCTTTTTAGAACTTCATTTTCCATAGCTAAAGCATTATTCTTCTTTTTCAAAACATCTAGCTTAATTTTCAAAGAACTAACATCATTAAGTAAAGAATTATTCTAATGAGAAACTATTAGCATGCCTTTTTAATTTTTTATTTCAGATAATACTAACTATAATCATGCATCAATTCTTCAAAAGCACTTCTAAGCTCATCAAAAGTAAAATCAACTTCAAAGTCAGGACATACCTCTTCGTTATCCTGATGTGCCATGAAGTAGAGATTTGCAATTTCAATCTGCTCTTCTTCTGTACTGGAGTCTTCACTATCACTCCACGTGGCCATCATTGCTTTCTTCTTTAGTTTCTTCCTTTATTTCTTAAGGAGAGGACAATCAAGTTAAAGTGTCCAGGCTTCTTGTACTCGAAGCATATAGGTACTTCCTTCTCCTTTTCCTTTTCTTTCTCTTTTTCTTTTTCCTTTCCCTTTTCTTTAGATTGGAATTTCTTCTTGTAAGAAATTTCTTCCTCTTCATGAATCTTCTAAATTTTTGGCAAGGAGGGCTTCTTCACCTTCTTCTCATCATCATCATTGGACTCATCAATCGAGGATTCTTCTTGAATATTAGATTTAAAAGTGATCCCCCTTCTTTTTATCTAAGTCCATTGATTTTCTGTTTCAAGTTGAGTTCATAGGTCATGAGCGATCCTACTAGCTGCTCAGAGGAAGCTTGTCTACATCTTTTGCCTCTTGAATTATGGTCACCTTTGGATCCCATGACATCGGTAGTGACCTAAGAATTTTATTCACAAGATCAGCATTAGATATGACTTTACCAAGACTCCTCATAGCATTTACATATTTGTAAAACGAGTATACATATCAGTAATAGATTCATTTGTTCCATCCAAAATATCTCATATGTGTGCACTAACATATTGACCTTAGTATTCTTCACTTGATTGGTACCCTCATGGATAACTTCAAGTGTGTCCCATATTTCTTTGGCAGACATACATGTAGATATCTTATTGAACTCACTAGGATCTAATGCACAATACAAGAGATTCATTGCCTTAGCATTGATCTCGGTTATTTGTTGGCTCCACCCAGTGATTTGATTGAATAACAAAACATTGAGTGCATATTGTATACTAATGTGTATTTCAGGTTATGAGTTTTCAGGGAGAAACCATCTCAAATTTCAAAAACTTATGTATCGTGGCACGGAGCATTTCTCACAAATCTGGACATCCTCTTCATGAAAAAATGGCATCTACATATTTAATTATTATGTGTTTACGATTCATTTAAGTTTCAAAATTTATATTTTGTTTTGGATAATTTATACTTGAATCTGAGCTTTTCAGTCTCAAGTGTCGACACCTGGGAAGTCAGTGTCGACACTTCAGCATTTGGCATGAACAAAAATCCTTAGCACGCCAAGTGTCGACACCCAAGACTCAAGTGTCGATACTTAGGTTTACAAGTGTCGACTCAAGGCTTGAGAATTTTGAAAATACAGAACTTTATAATTTGAGGATTTTTGTGTCAAGTGTCGATACTTGTGCAACAAGTGTCGACACTTGAAAGTTCAAGTGTCGATACCTAGAGATCAAGTGTCGACACCTGACAGCCAAGTGTCGACACCTGACAGCCAAGTGTGCCGACACCTGAAGCCTGATAGCTCTAACGGATCTATTTTTCTGACTTGCAGAACTTGCTTTTCAAGCTCCAAACGGCTATATCCAAGGCTCAAACGATCACAAACAATTTTTTGGAAGGTTCTTGGTGTATTTAACCTCCACCAACTCATTCTAAAGAAGAAGAGAAGTGTATTAAAGTGTATTGAAGTCCATTCAAAAGCCAAGAAACCATATTCTCTCAAGTACTTCACATCAAAAGCCTTTTATAGTTTGATTCCCTGAAAAAGCCTACAAGCTCATCCTTAGATCATTCTAAAAAGAGGCATTTTGAAGGATTCCAAAGAAGAGTCAAGACAAAGTATCAACTTGAGCTTCAAAGATTCCATTCTACTCTTGAAGAGTTTGTTTTAGTTTTAAAATTATATATCTATTTTTATCTTGTGATTTGACTTGCATTCAAGGGTGTCTTGAAAGAGGTTGTTGTGGTTTGTTGGTGAGCCAAAGGGATAAAACCAACTAGGGTAACTTGTGAGCCCGAAGACAAAACAAGTGTTAAGGTTTGTTGGTAAGCCTGGGTGACAAAACCAACTTAGGTTTTGACTTGTGAGCCTTGTGAAAAACAAGTCAGCTGTAATCTTGTTTGGATTATAGTGAAATTCCTAAGGGTGGCTTCGGGAGTGTATGTAGGTGCTAGATTTGCACCGAACCACTATAAACTTGTGTTTGTATGTGATTGCCCTCTTTCTCTTTTGCTCTTTGGTTATTATTACTCACTTATTTTTTTCAACTACATTCAATCTCTTGCATTGAATTTATTATTATCACAAAGCACCACTAGTCCTTCACATTATTATTTTAAATTTTTCTAAAAGACCCAATTCACCCCCCTCTTGGACTCCATTTCTTGGCAACAAGTGGTATCAGAGCTCTAGTACTCTCCTGTAGGTCCAAGGATCTTGAGTAAAAGATCATGGCAGCCCCAATAGGAATAGATATTGTTGAAGGTCAAGCTTTTAATCATCCCCCACTTTTCAATGGCACAAACACCAACATACTGGAAGATACGTATGCGTATTTTTATTCAAGCTCTTGACTATAATTTATGGAGGACAATTGTAAAAGGTCATCATCAGCCTATGATGTTGGTTAATGGCATTCTCACTCCAAAGATGGAAGACGATTGGGATGAGAATGATATTAAGCAAATCGAGCTCAATGCTAAGGCTATGAATTATTATTTTTTTCTCTTGACCCAAGTGAATTAATAGAATATCTAACTGTCTCTCTGCCAAGGAGATTTGGAATACACTTGAGGTTACCCATGAGGGTACACACCAGGTAAAAACTACCAAGGTTAACATGCTTATTCATACGTATGAAATGTTTAAAAGGAACCTACCGAGTCTATTAGTGGATGTATACTAGGTTCACAATATTGTGAAAGGCATGAGAAGCCTAGGAAAAATTATTTTTAATGGTGAACTTGTGAACAACTTCTTAGATCTCTACCGGCTTCTTGGAATGAAAAAGTAACAGCTATTGAAGAAGCCAAGGATGTCAACACTCTTCCACTTGAACAACTATTGGGCTCACTGATGACCTATGAGCTCTCCCTCAAACAAAAGAATGTGGAAGTCGACAAAAAGAAGAAAGTAATCGCTTTCAAATCTATTGCGAGAGAAGAATCAAGCGATGACTCCAAAGAAGATGATGAAGAAGATGAGAGGCTCTAATGGTAAGAAAATTCAGAAGGTTCATGAGGAAGAAAAGGTTCAACTTCAAAAAGAAACCTTTGAAAGGTGAGCCAAGTAATGAGAAGGACAAAGAAAAGGAGAAGGAGCAGCCCAATTATTTTGAATGCAAAAAACTCGGCCATTTCAAGGTAGACTGCCCTTGCTCATGAAAAGCAGAAGAAAGCTGAGAAAGAAAGCCATGAGGGCAACCGGAGTGAAAGTGAGGACTCCAGTTCTAAAGAAGAACAGCAGGAGGTGGCAAACTTCTGTCTGATGGCTGATCATGATGAGGTATATTCTGAAATAGAAAATGAATTATATTTGACGAGCTTCATGAAGTTTTTGACGAGTTAGTCATAGAATTTCAAAAACTAAAATCAAAACATAAAGATTTAAAGAAGCAAAATTTGGATTTAGCCAAAACAAATGACAAGCTTTCAGGTGAAAATGAATGCTTCTTCTTCAAAATAAAAAATTAAATGATAAGATTGTAGCACTTGAAAAAGAAAAAGAAGTCTTGAAAAAGAAAAGTTCTTCACTTTCAAATAAAAATTTGTCAAAACAAAGCAAAGAAAGAAATTTTGGATGAAAATAAAAGATATAAAGAAGAAAATTAAAAAAATTAAAACCTTTGTATAAAGATTTACTTTAGTTCTGAAAAATTGAATTTGCTTTTGAACAACAAAAAAGAGCAGTTTTTGATAAAGCAGGTTTATGATTCAAAACTTATAAGAAACAAAAAAACTTTTTAAAAATTTCTTGTGCTTGCATCTTCATCCATTACTTGCTATACATGTGGTACTAAAGGGCATAAATCTATATGTGCAACAAAAGAAGATTAAGTAACATTAAGAAAGTTTGGGTTCCAAAAGGAACCAATGCCATTAACCTAAAAGGACTCAAGATGGCTTGGGTACCTAAAGTATCCACTTGATCTTTATTGCAGGTATGCCTTGCAACCAATAAGAAAAGAATGTGGTACCTTGATAGCGGTTGCTCAAGGCATATGACAGGAGATGTGGAGCAGTTCTCATCGCTCGAATATCAAAATGGTGGCAATGTAACTTTTGGTGATAATGAAAAGGGCAAAATTATCGGTATTGGTAAAGTCCATATCACCCCTTCTTCTTATATTGATAATGTCTTATATGTTGATGGTTTGAAACATAACTTGCTTAGCATTAGATAGTTTTGCGACAAGAATTTTAAAGTTTTTTTGAATCTTCTTTGTGCATTGTTCTAGTTTAGATGACAATGGTATCAAGTTTTATTAGTCATAGGCATGGCAATATTTATATGGTTGATCTTGATGATCTCCCTATTCAAAATGGTCAATGCCTAGTGGCAATGGAAGCCAAGATCGATGAAACTAGTTGGCTTTGGCATCGCAGACTAGGACATGCAAGCATGCATTTAATTTCAAAACTTAGCAAAAAGAACTTGATAAAGGATTTGCCTAAACTCAATTTTGAAAAAGACAAGATTTGCAGTGCATGTCGACTTGGAAAACAAACCAAATCCTCTTTCAAACCAAAAAGAGTAATCTCTACATCTAGACCATTGAAGTTGCTTCACATGGACCTCTTTGGGCCAACTAGAACATCTAGTTTGAGAGGTAAGAAGTACGGTCTAGTTATTGTATATGATTTTTCATGATTTACATGGGTCATGTTTTTA
Organism: Areca catechu; assembly: GCA_021397845.1. Lineage (NCBI taxonomy): Eukaryota > Viridiplantae > Streptophyta > Magnoliopsida > Arecales > Arecaceae > Areca > Areca catechu. The sequence goes on along the minus strand of CM038052.1, from coordinate 125,753,864 downwards.
GCACATACAGATGAAACTTTTTCTGATTCATTAGATTTCATAAACGAGTTTCGAATGAAAAAGGTATTTTAGTCGTATCTTTGAGAAGTGATCATGGAACCTAATTTGAAAATGCTGATTTTGATAAATTTTGTATTGAAAATGGCATTCATCATAATTTTCTGCACCTAGGATACCTCAACAAAATGGGGTAGTAGAAAGAAAAAATAGAACTCTTAAAGAAATGGCCCACACCATGCTTTATGAAAAATGACTTACCTAGATATTTTGGGCGGAAGCCATAAATACTGCATGCTATGTTTTAAATTGAGTTTTAATTCGACCGATTCTAAAGAAAACACTTTATGAGCTTTGGAAGGGTAGAGAAACCCTCAATTCGTTATTTTCGCATTTTTGGATGTCGTGTTTATCTTAAACAATGGTAAGGATAATTTAAGTAAATTTGATGCCAAATCAGATGAGAGAGTCTTTCTAGGCTACTCCACATCTAGTAAGGCATCAGGATCTTCAATAGAAGAACACTTGTTGTTAAAGAATCCATACATATGGTATTTGATGAATCTAACCAAAAATCTTCAAAAAAAAAAGATGTACTCTCTGAGGAAACAGGTAGTAAGAAAACTGAAAGTGTAAACAACAATAAAGGGCTACAAGGAACAGAACGATGATCAAAACACTCAAGCACAAGGTGACGAAAAACATCAACAGTTGATCCATTACCAAAAGAATGGAGGTATGCTCATGAACACCCAAAAGAACTAATTATCAGTGATCCATCTAAAGGTGTAAGTACTCGATCATATCTTAGAAATATCTATGATTACTTAGCTTTTGTTTCTCAAATTAAACCTAAAACTATTGATGAAGCTAAATGTTATAGTAATTGGATAAATGCTATGCAGATGAACTTAACCAATTCAAAAGGAATAATGTTTGGACATTAGTAGATAGGCCTTCAAACACTTCAATTATTGGTACAAAGTGAGTTTTTCGAATATACTTGATGAAAATGGAGTAGTTACTAGAAATAAGGCTAGACTAGTGGCCAAAGGATACAATCAGGAAGAAGGGATATTTTGATGAAACCTTTGCTCTTGTGGCTAGACTTGAGGCAATTAGGCTATTGTTGGCTTTTGCTTGTTTATGAATTTAAATTACATCAAATGGATGTTAAAAGTGTATTTTTAAATGGTCTAATTGAAGAGGAGGTTTATGTTGAACAACCTCCTGGTTTTGAAAATTCTGAATTTCTAAATCATGTTTACAAACTTCATAAAGCTTTGTATGGATTGAAACAAGCTCCTAGAGCTTGGTATGATCATTTAAGCTCTTTCTTGTTCAAAATGATTTTACTAGAGGTAATATAGACAAATCTTTATTTTTAAAGAAAAAGATTGATGATCTCTTAGTAGTACAAATCTATGTAGATGATATAATATTTGGTGCTACTAATGAATCTCTTTGTCAAGATTTTGCAAAGTTAATGCAGGGTGAGTTTGAGATGAGCATGATGGGAGAACTAAATTTCTTCCTCGGACTCCAAATAAAGCAAACCAAAGAGTGGATCTTCATCAAGCAAGCAAGTATACAAAAGAAATACTCAGGAAGTTTGGGATGGAGAACACTAAGCCTTTAGGTACCCCTATGAGCTCTACTTGTAGACTTAACAAGGATGAATCATGTAAATCTATTGACCAAAAATTATATCATGGCATGATCAGTCATTGTTATATCTTACTGCCAGTAGGCCAGATATCATGTTTAGCATCTGTATGTGTGCTAGATATCAATCTAATCCTAAAGAGTCTCATATTTTGGCTGTTAAACGCATACTTAGATATCTATCTAGCTCAATTGAAATTGATTTATGGTACTCTAGAGATTCTTCATTTGAATTGATTGCTTATTCTGATGCTGACTTTGCTGGGTGTAAACTTGATCGTAAAAGTACTAGTGGAACCTGTCAATTTCTTGGAGTAAATTTGATCTCTTGGAGTAACAAGAAATAGAATTCAGTTGCTTTATCAATAGCGGAAGCTGAATATATAGCAGCTGGAAGCTGTTATGCTCAAATCCTTTGGATCAAACAACAACTCGAAGATTTTGGCATTAAACTAACTAAGACACCCATAATATGTGACAATACTAGTGCAATCAATCTATCTAAGAATCCTGTGCAACATTCAAGAAGTAAACACATTGAAATAAGACATCATTTCATAAGAGATCATGTACAAAACTCTAATGTTATTCTTGATTTTGTATGTACTGATGATCAGTTAGCAGATGTGTTTACCAAACCTTTGAGTGAGGATAGGTTCTGTCTGATTAGAAGAGAGTTAGGTGTCGTTGATCCATTCTCCTAGAACTCTCATAGTTTTAATTATACCTAAGTCTTTTCACTCAAAACCACTTGCTTTGAACACCAAAAGTGTTAATATTTCTTAGAATTTTGAAAATTTTTCTGATTTTTTTTTTTAATTTTTCTTGGCCAAGTGTCGACACTTGGATATTGTCAAGTGTCGATACCTGACCAAGTGTCGACACTTGACAAATTCTAAGTGTTGACACTTGCGAAACAAAATCTATTTTTAAAAGACCGATCGAGGGTTTATTTTTATTTTAGCCCCATTGATTTCAAGCAACTGTGGTCCCCCTCTATCCAAATCTCTCTTCTTCCCATTTAACCCCACACAAATCAGGTATTCCCCCTTCCGATTTCTCTTTATTTCACATTATTTCTCAAATTTTCTTTTTCCTCGCCATTAAAACTGTTTGACCTAAATTTAGGATTTGCCGATTTTAATTGGTTTACGACCGGATTTTCCCGAGTTTTGTGGTTTTCCAAAACTCTGTTTGAAGGAATAGTAATTTACATGGTATTTTCATGGTTTTTCAAGATTTAGGTCATTATCCACACTCATTTCATCAAAATTTGGGTAAAATCACTGTTGATTGGTTTTTAGCCAAAAATTTAGGTATTCACCTAAAAACTAGTGTTAATGAATATTTCCAGTGATTTATCATAATGTTTTGGCCACATTATTTTTATTTTAGTAGAACCCTAAATATTCTAAGCCCAAAACCCAGGTATTTTGGTATTACAAAATTTACTCTTATAAAATTTCTAGCCAAAAACTTTATCTAGCTTATAAAATCCTCACCTTCAAAATGTTTCTGGTTTTTCAAAATTATCTTGATATTTTATAACTCTAAGTTTGTTTCAAAACCATCTTATAAAATGATTTTTAAACAGTCCCTTTGCTCTTAGTCTGAGTGAATCACCTCCCTTAGCTTATCTTCTTTAAAACTCTCTTGGTCAGCTTGCTGTAATGGATCCTAGGAAGAGACTTGCAGTTATGGAGAGACCTAGTCATGATATAGAGAGGAGATCGAAGGCCAGATTTGATTTTGCACAGGCTAGTAGTTCTGCCACACCGAGTTCCCCCCTGCAGAGATGATGGTAGGGAAGTTAGTAGCCTCTAGGAGGAGAGTCAACCTAGAGTGTTTTGATAGGCACCACTTTATCTTACGACAGGTGCTCACTGATACAGGTTTAGTACCCTTCTGTACTATGCAGGAGAGGTACTACCCTCATCTAGTGAGGGAGTTCTACGGTGTGTTGGACTGTCGACGACTTCTATGGACTACGACAGTGAGAGGTGTTCAGATTTCTCCTTCTGTAGAGCTACTGAGCAGAATTTGGGAGATCCCCCATAGGGGAGTCAGTGTTTTTACGGTGGATGACAGAGAGGCTACTTTTAGGTGTATCCTCGAGCGAGAGGATGTTCGTGGTGTATCTATAGTCACCGCGAACCAGTTATCTCTGGAGATGCGCCTATTGCACCACATCACGGCACGTATACTTCTGCCAAAGACTGGGAGGTTCGACTTCATCACTGAGAGAGAGCTGATGGTGATGACGAGTCTGATAGAGAGGAGCCAGATTGACCTTCCATCTTTGATGTTAGTACAGATGCATGATGCCGCTACTCAGAGCCGTCATTGTTTACCCTACGGCATGGCACTGACCAGGTTATTTAGAGCATGTGGAGTATCACTAGAGGGGGAGATCCCCAAGGAGATACTACACACAGATGTCTATGATGAGAGGTCTTTGCACCGTATGGGGTATAGACTAGTCGCAGGTCGATGGGTGCGCAGAGAGTCTAGCCAGGAGCCAGATGAGGAGGACGAGCTTCGAGAGGCAGAGGCAGGACCATCTGAGCCAACAGTTTTTCCTCCCATTCATATTCCATCGACACAGGCAGAGCATTCGACTCCTGGTACTTCAGCTCCTCCATCACCTATTACTGGATTATCCTTTGAGGAGCACGCCAGAGAGCAGTTTACTGAGATCAGGGATGAGTTGACTCAGCTACGCAGCGAGGTTGAGACTCTTCGAGCACATACTACCTCGGAGCATGCTGAGATTCGTAGGACTATGGAGGAGGGCTTCACTCGTATTGAGGATTTATTGAGATCCCTTATACCTCCAGCAGCTCCTGCAGTTGTATCTTCGGATGATGATGATGATGATGGTGATGATCACCAGAGCGACCATGCTGATACAGTTGATGGTGGTGATCAGGCAGATATGGATGAGGATAGAGCTACAGAGATCGTGGGTAGTGGTAGTGACAGTGATGGCAGTGCAGATGGTTTTGAGGTGGTCAGTCGCGATCCTCCCACTACCCCAGTTGCTCCTACTGACTTGGTTGATTCCACATCGAACTTTGTTACACCAGCTGATCTTCTCTCCCCCCTTCCACCAGATCATCTAGGGTTGTACCTGCTTTTGGTCCTTCTGGCCACACTAGGAGTCGTCGAGCTTTAGTACCTCATAGGGCCTTAGCCACTAGATCTAGGATCAGTGCTCCTTTTAGTCTTGAGATTCCATCTGATGAGGATTAGCCTCACAGATGTCTGTTGTATGTCTTTTATAGTTCATATTTGTATGTTTCTGATTATTGTATGACTCTGATGCTTTATGTATGTTTCAGTTCTTGCTGATGACTCAGCAAATTTTTGTACTGAAAACTTCTCTTATCTATTTTATATTTCAGTTTAGTGCTTATTATTTATGTTTGAGTGGTTAAATTTACCTTCTTCAGCTCTGATTCTCTTTTTAGATCTTTTTGGTTCAGATACCTGTCATATTTGATACTCTACCATCTTTTTGTCTCAATGCTCATTATGAGGGGGAGGTCATTCCCCTTTTCTAATGATTAACAAAAAGGGGGAGTAATAGTATTGATTGTATTACTGATCTAATTACTGATCTAATTTATCCTGAAATAACATATTATTTGTTCTAATTAGAAATATCTAATTGAGGGGGAGATTGATTCTTCCTAACTATGAAGATTATGCCTCATATGGACTTACATTCATATTCATGAATAATAACAGTTGAAGTTTGAAACGTAATACTATTTTACTCAAGGTTTTGTCATCATCAAAAGGGAGAGATTGTTGGCTCCATCTAGTGATTTTGATGAATAACAAAATATTGAGTGCATATTATATACTAATGTGTATTTCAAGTTATGAGTTTTCAGGGAGAAAGCACCTCAAAATTTCAAAAACTTATATATCGTGGCACGGAGCATTTCTCGCAAATCTAGACATCCTCTTCATGAAAAAAGGGCATCTACATATTTAATTATTATATATTTACGATTCACTTAAGTTTCAAAATGTATATTTATGTTTTTGGATAATTTACACTTGAATCTGAGCTTTTCAGTCTCAAGAATCGACACCTGGGAAATCAAGTGTCGACACTTCAGCATTTGGCACGAACAAAAATTCTTGGCACGCCAAGTGTCGACACCCAGAACTCAAGTGTCGACACCAAGTATCGACATTTAGGTTTCCAAGTGTCGACTCAAGGCCTGAGAATTTTAAAAATACAAAACTTTGTCATTTGAGGATTTTTGTGTCAAGTGTCGACACCTGTGCAACAAGTGTCGACACTTGAAAGTTCAAGTGTCAACACCTAGAGATCAAGTGTCGACACCTGACAGCCAAGTATCGACACCTGACAGCCAAGTGTCGACACTTGAAGCCTGACAGCTCTAACGGATCTATTTTTCTGACTTGTAGAACTTGCTTTTCAAGCTCCAAACGGCTATATCCGAGGTTCCAACGGTCACAAACCATTTTTCGGAAGGTTCTTGGTGTATTTAACCTCCACCAACCTCATTCTAAAGGAAGAGAAGTGCATTGAAGTGTATTGAAGTCCATTCAAAAGCCAAAAAGCCCATATTCTCTCAAGTACTTCACATCAAAAGCCTTTTATAGTTTGATTCCCTGAAAAAGCCTACAAGCTCATCCTTACATCATTCCAAAAAGAGGCATTTTGAAGGATATTCCAAGGAAGAGTCAAGACAAAGCATTAACTTGAGCTTCAAAGATTCCATTCTACTCTTGAAGAGAGTTTGTTTTAGTTTTAAAATTGTATATCTATTTTTTATCTTATGATTTGATCTTACTTTCAAGGGTGTCTTGAAAGAAGGTTGTTGTGGTTTGTTGGTGAGCCAAAGGGATAAAACCAACTAGGGTTAACTTGTGAGCCTGAAGACAAAACAAGTGTTAAGGTTTGTTGGTAAGCCTGGGTGACAAAACCAACTTAGGTTTTGACTTGTGAGCCTTGTGAAAAACAAGTCAGTTGTAATCTTGTTTGGATTATAGTGAAATTCCCAAGGGTGGCTTGGGGAGTGGATGTAGGTGCTAGGTTTGCACCGAACCACTATAAACCTTGTGTTTGTGTGTGATTGTTTGCCCTCTTTCTCTTTTGCTCTTTAGTTATTGCTACTCACTTATTGTTTTCCGCTACATTCAATCTCTTGCATTGAATTTATTATTATTCACAAGCACCATTAGTCCTTCACATTATTGTTTTAAATTTTTTTAAAAGACCCAATTCACCCCCCCTCTTGGGCTCCATTTCTGGGCAACTTGTTTAATGTCATTTTCATCCCAATCCTCTTCAAGTTTTGGGATAGAAACACCATTAATCACCACCAAAGGAACACGAGGACCTTTATCAACTACTTTCCATAAATTGTAATCTATAGAAAGCATATAAATTCTCATCCTAGTTTTTCAATAAATGTAATTTGCACCATTAAAAAATGGAGGTCTGTTTGAGGCTTGTTCTCAACTACACAAGTACCAATAAGGATTGCCATAGATCTTTACTCAAGGCGGTAAAGCCTATATACTGAGAACAAGGCTTTGATACCACTTGTTGCCCAGAGAGCAATCCAAGAGGGGGGGTGAATTGGGTCTCTAAAAAAAAAATTAAAGCTAAGCTTGATAAAACAAGTAGCAAACTTCATAAGATAAGATATGCAATTCAATTCAACAAGGTACTAAAATTAAAGTGCAATGCTCTAAAGTAAAAGTGTAGTGAAAATTATAAGCAATAAGCAATAAAGTAAAGAGCAAGGAGGGAGAGAACAATCAATCACAAACACAACAATCTATAGTGGTTCGGTGCCAACAATGCACCTACATCCACTCCCCAAGATCTCCTTGAGAATTCACTATAATCCAATGATTACAGCCGATTAGTTTTCTGGGCTCACTAATCAAAACCCGACTTGTTTTTATAAGGCTCATTAGTCACAACCTCACTTGGTTTTACGGGCTAACCAAAAACCTAATTGGTTTTCACAAGGCTAACCAAAAACCTCCCTTGGTTTTCCGGGCTAACCAAGAATCTTAGTGGTTTTGCGGGCTAACCACCAACCTAATTGGTTTTCAAGGCTTACCAACAACCTTTACAAGATAAAAGATGGAGAAACAAAGAACCAATGTAAACTTTAAATTAAAAAGCAAATAAGTCGATGTAGCTCGAAGTTGTGTTGCTTTGCTCTTGTTGAAGCCTTTTGAATGCCCAAGATTGAATGATCTTCAATGCACTTGATAGCTTTGAATGCTTGGAAGGCTTCTCTTTGCTTGAGAGTGGTTGAGCTTTGAATGAATAGGAGTTAAGGCTCTTCTCTCTTCTTTTCTCTTTAAACTCTTTTGGATATTCAATACTTGTGAATAGTTGTTGTCTTGATTTGATTTGGAGCCTTTATATGCCTTCCCAAGCCCCCAAAACTGAAATCTAGCCATTATACTTGAAAAACTAGCCGTTGGAGGGCATTTGGGAGAGTTCTGCACTTGAAAAAACTAGCTGTTACTATTGTTAGAACTCCATGTGTCGACACTTCCTCTTCATGTGTCGACACATTAGGTCGACACATGTTCTTCTTGAGTCGACACAAGTTCAAAATGTTCCATTCAGATTCTCTAAAAAATCAGCTGAGTCGACACATTCTTAGTTGAGTAAACACATTGAGTCGACACATTAGGTCTGTGTGTCGGCACATCAACTGTTCCTTCAACTTCTGCAAGTTCTGTGGCTTGAAATTCTCAGGAAATATGTTGATCCATGTGTTGACACTTTGAGTCGACACATAAGGTCCATTGTCGACACATCATCTGTGCCATTTGAAATTTTGTTGTGCCGGTCTGAGTCGACACACCATCTTCATGTATCGATACATCATGTCATGTGTCAACACCTTGAGTCGACACATCATCAAAAAGGTACAGAATTTGCTGAACTTGTGATGGAACATATTTTCATTTGCTTTGGTCATCCATTCAACCAACTCTTTGAGCGTCCAAGTCTTGTTTTGTGCAATCATTCCATTCAAACTTGGTTCTTCAACACATTTGGGCTTCTTCAAATTTTATGAGCATCCTTTCAATGAAAACACACTTAAAGCAAATCATTAGTCCTCAAATTATACTTAACTGTTTTGCTTATCATCAAAATCAATTAGTGGAGTCAACACTTGGCAACCAGACGGGCTTTATAGGTCTCCACCTTCCCATCTGTGCCCCTTTTTTTCTTGAAAATCTACTTGCACCGGATGGATTTTATCCCTTCAGGTGGATCAACCAATGACCATACATTATTGATCTTCATAGACTCCATCTCAGATCGCATGGGTCCAAGCCACACCTCAAAGTCAGATCTCTGAAGTGCATCCATATAGGTGATCGGATCCTCATCGTTCTCGTTAAGCTCAATAGGATCACCATCCCGGACCAAGAAACTATAGTATCTGTCAGACTGACGCGGTACTCTACCGGATCTCCTATTAATGGGTTCCGGGTATGATCCAATCATAGCCGGTTCTATGATGTCCTTAGAGTGTGCAGGTTCTTCGACTGGTTGAACTTCACCAAGTTCAATCTTAAAGGCTACAGTTCCTTCTCCAAGGAACTTTTCCAAAAAGATAGCCCTAAGAGCAACGAACACTTTCTGTTCATCCTCCAAGTAGAAGAAATACCCTTTTGTTTCCTTAGGGTACCTAATAAACAGGCACCAATCAGACCTAGGACCAAGTTTATCTAAGTCTAAATGCTTTAAATAAGCCGGACAACCCCAGACCCGAAGGTGTGAAATTGAGGGCTTACATCCAGTCCATAACTCATATGGAGTGGAGACAACAGACTTACTCGGAACATCATTCAGCAAGTAACAAGCTGTCTCAAGTGCATATTCCTAGAAGGACAACGGTAGAGTTGCAAAGCCCATCATGGATCAAACCATGTCCAATAGGGTTCGATTCCTCCTTTCGGATACACAATTCAACTGGGGTGTTCCTGGAGAAGTCCACTGAGAGAGAATCTCAATCTCCTCAAGATATGTCATGAACTCACCGGATAGGTATTCACCATCTTGATCATATCGAAGAGTTTTAATACTCTTTCCAGTTTGTTTCTCCACTTCATTACGATATCGTTTGAACATTTCAACAACTCAGATTTATGTCTCATCAAAAAGACATAACCATACCTGGAAAGGTCATCTGTAAATGTAATGAAATATCTATATCCACCTCTGGCACTAACTGTCATGGGTCTGCATACATCAGTATGTACGAGACTCAGAAGTTCTGTAGCTCGTTCACCTTTTCTAGTAAAAGGTGACTTGGTCATTTTAACAAGCAAACAGGATTCATAAGTGGGCAGTGTGTCAGAATCATTGACCTCGAGGAGGCCATCTCCTCATAACTTATTTTTCCTATTCTGGTTAACATGACCTACCTACAGTGCCATAGATACAAGTCACTGACATTTTCTATCCTTGGGTATTTGCTAGAGGTGTACATTATATTAACAGGCCGTGACAAAATATAAATGCTATTATTTAACTTAGCTTTCATTATCATTGAGTTATTCATAATAACTTTGCAAAAATCTCCTTTTATTAGAAGTTCATAACCACAATTGGCTAATAGGCCTACAGAGAATGCTCAAAATAAAACTAGGACAATAATGATAGTCGACTAATTCAATAATACTAGACTCAAAAACAAGACTCAGAACTCTGACCGCCAGCACTGGAACATGATTTCCATTTTCGATGCTCAGGAACTGCTCCCCATCTTCGAATCTCTTGCTAACCTGTAGTTCCTGCAATGAATTGCAAACATGAATAGGACTACCAGTATCCAATACCCAGTTAGCAGTGTCACAAATAGAGAAATTACAAGATTTTATCATATAAATACCTTGTCCAGCTGAAAGAAAACGGTGCAGGTGGTTTGACATGATCCTACACTAGGCATGCAAACAGCTGCGGGAGCAGAATGGATTTTAAAACTTTTTAAAAATTCGTGCAACGGAAAACTGCTCCGCCCAGAACCTAATCTATTCATGTTGCATGTAGGCATGTATCAAGATATATAAATATTTGTAAAATATATAAATAGAAAGATCTATTTATGCATGATTAAAAATAATTTTCCATACCTTTATTCTGGCTGGAATAACTCTGGAATAAACCTGGAATAGGCTAGAATAGTAGGGATAAATCTATTTAGCTGTCTTCTTCCTTAGGACGTTTGAACACTCTGTTTTGAGCTTGAAAAACGATGTCGGAACACCACCTTCCGGACCTTCGTTTGCTCCCGAATCGAAGCAACAGCAAGGTGATCGAATGTTCTTCGATCTTCCACCGAAATTTACAAGGAAAACACAGTATAAAGGGTGTACAAATTCACCCAAAAGCTGCTGCCAGAAACTCTGTTGCAGAAAAAATAGTAGCAAGTTTCCTTCGTTTGGGAGCAGCTGCAGCAAACTGGGCTTGTCCTCTAGCTTCTAGGAGTAGAATGATACTCCCTCTAGAGGGGAGAAACACCCGGGGATCTCGGATCCTCCTTCTCATGCGGTGCTAGCCACTGGAATGGAGGTTAGTCACGGTTGATAGCAGCAAAAGAACTTTGCTGCAGTCCTTGGTTTGAGCACAACAATGAACAAGAGATTAACTCTTCTTTCTCTCCCTAAAACACTCCAAAACCCATCCCTACAAGCACCTAGTGGATTGAAAGGATCAAGCTCAAATCAGCCTCTCAAAGAACAGTACCCAGGATTTTTTGTTGCTTGCTGTGACTCAGTGTCTCATTGGCAGAAACAGGGGCTGCTTAATTTATAAGGACAGTAGGGGAAGATGGAGAGGCCAAGGAGGTGAAGAGTCCGATCAAAGAGCTGCCATTCTCTCATTTAATCAACAATAAACAGGAGAAAATGTAGTGGGTGGTGGGAGAGGAAGAGACGGCGACGTTTGGTTGTTCGGCCTCTTGTGTTCTTTCCAGTGAAAGACCGTGTAAAACGGTCATGCTGAAACCAAAAAGAACACCGGTTCAAAACCGGTCCAAGCAATCCCTTGGTTCATGGATTCCCAATCCAATTAAGAGCGGTTCAATCCAATTGAATCTGGTTCAAGTGATTAAAATTAGTTCACAACTAATTTAAGGCCAAAACGAACTCTGAATCAGTTCAAAACTGATTCAAAAAAATCCGGGCACAACCCTGGTCAACCCGGAACAATTTTCGGTTGACACGGACAAGGGTAAGACGGGGAAAAGAGTGCTCAAAAAATATCGTGACCATAAAATCGAGATGATTGTTAATCGTAATCGATATTCGGATTAGAGGATAATCCACTATGGCATGTGACCTCATAGGTTCGAACCTAAATGGTAGCACTAGAACAATCTAGTACCAGCACAGGAAACCATCTAGCAATGGATCCTGGCATCCAGATAGGTCGAAGATGCGGGAGCAAACTATCGAACCTTTGGCATATGGTTACCGTATAATTCATCCCTTTGACCTCTAATGCTCAGGACGACTGAGATTGGGCTGCCAACCCAGACTGAGTCAATCGACTACGTGTCTCAACCTTGCAAGCCCAGTGACTCTTCACTAGGACTACCGCGGCTGAGGATTTGCTAAATTGAGATACTGCGAGACATTCAATCCAAACTGTTTGGACAGGTCAATTCCATCTTGGTCTATCACTGCTCCACAAGTACTTGCCTGTACCCATAAACTTTCCATCACCGGATTAAAAATCCGGGTAGTCCGGCACCAAAGCACAGGGAGTTGCTTGCAAGCTACCGTGATGACCTCAAGTCAGAGGGACACATATACCCATATCCAATCGTGAGTATCCCTTTGGCAGAAAGGGGCTGCACGGAGTCACGTTCAATGAGATATCATATATCCCACTTGTAGATCACATCAGTATCACCACACTCATTTGGTCAAGAGGACAACCAAACGATATGAACTACAACAACCTATACTTGATATATTGCCGTCCAGTACAACATATCCTTTGGTTGTGAACAGGGTTTAAGGACCACTCGATACATCCTCTCTGTATCGAAGTCAGTGTAGTCCTAAGGACTTCATCACATGGAAAGAGTTCATTTCAGGGAAATTTAGTATGTGATGAGCTGCCAAAAATATATTTTATTAATTCAAAGAAAAAGTACAATACTTAGCTCAACCGCCTACAACCCAGGCGATTGGCTTTGGGACACAATTCCCAACAACTCCCACTTGTACTAAAGCCAATCAGAAGAGTATCTAATACTCATTTCCTATTTACAATAGTCGAACTCTTTTATTCCGAGGGCTTTAGTGAAGGGGTCGGCAAGATTTTCTATTCCATCGATCTTCAGAAGATTGATGTCGCCTCGTTCTACAATCTCTCGTACGAGGTGGTAGCGCCGTAGTATGTGCTTGGTGCGGTGATGAGCTTTAGGCTCCTTAGCTTAAGCAATGGCTCTAGTGCTGTCACAGTACACCGGAACAGGACCATCTAGGAAAGGTACCACCACTAGCTCTCCAAGGAACTTTCGCAACCATACAGCTTCTTTTGCTGTATCTGATGCTGCAATATATTCTGCTACGCATACCGAGTCTGCAACAGTTGCCTGCTTGGAACTTTTCCAGCAGATCGCTCCTCCATTCAGGGTAAATACAAACCCTGACACACTCTTGCTATCATCTCTATCCGACTGAAAACTGGAGTCAGAGTACCCCATAAGTTTCAAGTCAGGTTCTCCATAAATCAGCCATTGATCTTTAGTATTTCTCAAATACTTAAGGATGGACTTAACCACCTTCCAATGCGCCTCACCTAGGTCAGACTAGTATCTGCTCACTACTCCTAGTGAGTATGCCATGTCTGGTCTAGTACAAGTCATAGCACACATGATAGAGACTACTGCAGAAGCATAAGGTACTCTACTCATGCGCTCTCTTTCCTCAGGAGTTGTCGCACATCCTTCTTGGAAAGAGTAATTCCATAACCTATCGGGAGATAGCCTTTCTTGGAATTTTTCATGCTGAACCGTTTCAGCACGGTGTCAATGTACGTAGACTGGGACAATCCCAAAAGCTTCTTAGATCTATCTCTATAGATCTTCATACCTAGTATGTAAGAAGCTTTACCCAAGTCCTTCATGGAGAACTGACATGATAACCAGACCTTTATTCCTTGTAATGCTGCGACATCATTCCCGATTAAGAAAATGTCGTCAACATACAGTACTAGGAATACAATCACAAAACCATTAACCCATTTATAGATGAACGGTTCTTCTCCGTTCCTAACGAAGCCATACGATTTGATACACCTATCAAAACGTAAGTTCCAACTTCGAGACGCTTGCTTAAGTCCATAAATGGACCTCTACAACTTGCATACTTTTGATTCATTTGTGGATGTGAACCCTTCAGGCTGTATCATATACACCTCCTCTTCCAGCTCTCCGTTTAGGAAAGCGGTTCGGACATCCATCTGCCAGATCTCGTAATCAAAATATGCTGCCAAAGCAAGCATGATCCGAATGGACTTGAGTATTTCCACAGGGGAGAAAGTCTCGTCATAATCGATACCATATCGCTGACGAAACCCCTTGGCAACCAGATGGGCTTTATAGGTCTCTACCTTCCCATCTGCGCCCCTTTTCCTCTTGAAGATCCATTTACACCCGATCGGTTTTATTCCTTCAGGCGGATCAACCAATGTCCAAATATTGTTGATTTCCATGGACTCCATTTTGGATCGCATGGCTCCAAGCCATGCCTCAGAGTCAGATCTCTGAAGAGCATCCATATAGGTGATCGGATCCTCATTGTTCTCATCGAGCTCAATGGGATCGCCGTCCCGGACCAAGAAACCATAGTATCTGTCCGGCTGACGCGGTATTCTACCGGATCTCCTAATGGGTTCTGGGTGTGATTCAATCACAGCCAGTTCTACGATGTCCTTAGAGTGTGCAGGTTCTTCTATTGGCTGAACTTCATCAAGTTCAATCTTAGAGGCTATAGTTCCTTCCCCAAGGAACTCCTTTTCCAAAAAGGTAGCTCTAAGAGCAATGAACACCTTTTGTTCATTCTTTAAATAGAAGAAATACCCTTTGGTTTCCTTAGAATAACCAATGAATAAACACCGATCAGATCTAGGACCAAGTTTATCTGAGTCTAAATGCTTTACGTAAGCCAGACAACCCTAGACCCAAAGGTGTGAGATTGAGGGTTTACGTCCAGTCAACATCTCATACGGAGTGGAGACAACAGACTTACTTGGAACATCATTTAATAAGTAACAGGCTGTCTGAAGAGCATATCCCCAAAAGGATAGCGGCAGAGTTGCAAAGCCCATCATGGATCGAACCATATCCAACAAGGTTCGATTCCTCCTTTCGGACACACCATTCAACTATGGTGTTCCTGGAGGAGTCCACTGAGAGAGAATTCCATTCTCCTCAAGATATGTCAAAAATGCACCAGATAAGTATTCACCACCTCGATCAGATCGAAGGGTTTTAATACTTTTTCCAGTTTGCTTTTCTACTTCATTACGGTATCGTTTGAACATTTCAAACGACTCAGACTTATGTCTCATTAAAAAGACATAACCGAACCTTGAAAAGTCATTTGTAAAAGTAATGAAATATTTGTATCCTCCTCTGGAACTAACTATCATCGGTCCACATACATCAGTATGTATTAGACTTAGAAGTTCTGTAGCTCGTTCACCTTTTCCAGTAAAAGGTGACTTGGTCATTTTACCAAGTAAACAGGATTCACAAATGGGCAGTGATTCAGAATCACTGACCACGAGGAGTCCATCTCCTCGCATCTTGTTTATCCTATTTGGTTAATATGACCTAGCCTACAGTGCCAAAGATACAAATCATTGACATTATCTAATCTTGGGCATTTGTAAGAAGTGTACATTACACTAACAGGCCTTGATAGTACATATATGACATTATTTAATCTAGCTTTCATTATCACAGAGTTATTCAAAATAACATTGTAAAAATCTCCCTTTATTGAAAGTTCAAAATCACAATTGGCCAAAAGGCCTACAGAGATTATGCTCATAATGAAACTAGGACAATAGTGACAGTCGACTAGTTCGACAGTACAAGACTCAAAGACAAGACGCAAGACTCCGACCGCCAGTACTGGAACACGATTTCCATTCTCGACGCTTAGAAACTGTTCTCCATCTTCAAATCTTCTGCTAACTAGAAGTTCCTGTAACGAATTACAAACGTGAATTAGACTACCAGTATCCAATACCCAGTTAGCAGTATCAACAATTGAGTAATTACAAGGTTTTATCATATAAATACCTTGTTCAGCAGACTTCTGCTTTCTCGGCCTGTTCGTATCAAGGGACGCAATATAAAGAGGACAGTTCCTCTTCCAGTGTCCCTTCTTCTTGCAGTAGAAACACTCTGCAGAAGACTGATCAGCCTTATACTTCCTGGTCTGACTAGGATCAGGAGCATTCTGCACCTTCTTTCCCTTTTTTTATTTTATTCTTCCCTTTCTTAAAGGGACGACGACCTCTACTACCTCCCACTAAATTCACCACCCCCTTATTTAGTTGGTGGTCTTTCTCGAAAGTCTGCAGCAACCCCAAAAGACCATGGTAGTTAACGCAGGTTTGTTCATTCTATAATGATCGAGAAAATCAAGATAGGAGGGAAGAGAATTCAGGATCGCATCCTTGCCGAGCTGCTCGTGCAAGGGGCATCCGAGTTTGCCTAACTTTTCAATCAGCTCGATCATGTACAATACATGATCAGTGACTGAACCGCCATTCGGCATCTTGGAATTGTAGATGGCACAAGACACTTTGTACCGTTCTACATCATCCGGGGTGCCGAAGGATTCCTTCAACTTTTGAAGGATTTCATCAGGTTGGGCCTCCTCGAATTTGGGACTGAACTCGTCGTTCATCGCTGCTAACATAATGCATCGGACAGTAGTCCGATCAGAGACCCACTTCAGATAAGTGTCTCTGACCGCACTCTGTGCATTAGCGGGAGGGATTTCAGGTGCCAGATCCGTTATCACATAGAGGATCCGTTCATGCTCCAGAACGATTCTCAATCTTCGATACCAACTATCGAAGTTGTGACCCTTTAACTTCTCGTTGTCGAGAAGTGACCGGAGCGATAAATTGGAAGACATCTGAAAAGAAAATAAGACCAAATTAGTGTATGAATTAATAATTTAACTAAAAGACTTGGACTTTAGTCTAAAAGTTTCTCCCACTAATTTTTCAGATTGGTAGCCTCCAACTCCAATCCGTGAAAACACTTTTTCAAGTGGGTACTGAAATCCAATAGGCCACGCATGAGCCCGACTTTGGCCAGCTCACCCATACGAGCCTAAAGGTAGGTTCGTAAACCAATTGCTTCCCTAAACAATTTTAGTATTTCATTTTGCCCCAGAGAACACCCCAATCAGCCTTGGGGCCTCCTATTGCGGGTCTCTGGTTAGGTCCAACCATTAAAATGACAAATCCATTGCTTCCAGCTAACTAAAGACCAAGCCCGACTTTGGCCGACTCACCTGGTCCCGTTAAGGAGGTTGCATTGAACCATCATCGATCAGATAGAAATTCCAGTCGCCGGATGTACACCCGTTCTTTGGAACTGCCGATGCACACCAAGCTAGTGGACACATTTTTATCCAACTTAATGGGAGGCTAAGACACTGTCAACTCTTTGACTTAGTCTTTTAAGGACCTAATAATTTTAGAGGATTTTTAATTATGACAGAAGAAAATACAAGGACATGAATCATCCTCCTACTGAATCAATCAGATTCCAGGAGGGTTGATATAAATCAACAAATGATCCATGGGCACCTATAGATCAGTCAGACCGATCAACCTGGGTGACATGGGTTAACTCGAGTCATTGAGCTTTTCCAATCAGTTCTGGTCAACTCGACTAGCCAGGTAGATGAGACCATGGGTGAGTATCCACCATTAACCATCTTTCCTAGACACCAACCAAGTTGGCCAAGAAAGAGGTAGCCTCATACAACCATGATCACAATGCCAAACCTACCTCGACACCAGTCGGTTTACCAGACTCGATCAGACTAGCCTAAAGACTCGGGCGTCCACTGAGCCACTAATTGGATCCATTTTAGATGAACGGATCAACTAATCTAACTATTAGATAGTTCTAAAGAAGGGCCTTAAACAACTTTTGTTTAATCTTCTTATAATCCGGTTCAACTAAACTTAGGTCTAACCCAGTGATGAACCCAACTAGTCAGCTAACCCAATTTAAACCCAAAATGGCTTATGCAAATTGTATTAGATTTCATAAACCTAAAAAAAAAATTTTAATAAGCCAAACACTTAATTAAAACATTTTTTAATTAAGTTACAATGTAAAACATTTTTACATAACAAATCATGCATCAAGATATTTTACAAATATTTTATATCCATATAAAACATGCCCAATAAAATGTATCATCAAATTAAAACATTTTTAATTTTAAAAATTCTTTAAGGATCCTTCTGAAGAGGCCAACACAGACGATCCGCATCGTGTCAAAGACACACGGTCATGGTGAAGGTCTCAACTAGGTTCCAAAAAGAAATCTGGATACATTATTAGATTAAACCAATTTTAATCTAAAAACATGCATACAGGAATAGGTTACACATGCAACCTGCTCTGATACCACTGAAAGAAAATGGTGCAGGTGGTTTGACATGATCCTATACTAGGCATGCAAACAGCTGCGGGAGCAGAATGGATTTTAAAACTTTTTTAAAAATTCGCGCAACGAAAAACTGCTCCACCCAGAACCTAATCTATTCATGTTGCATGTAGGCATGTATCATGATATAAAAATATTTGAAAAATATATAAATAGAAAGATCTATTTATGCATGATTAAAAATAATTTTTCCATACCTTTATTCTGGCTGGAATAACTCTGAAATAAACCTGGAATAGGCTAGAATAGCAGGGATAAATCTATTCCAGTTGTCTTCTTCCTTGGGACGTTTGAACACTCTGTTTTGAGCTTGAAAAACAGCGTCGGAATACCACCTTCTGGACCTCCGTTTGCTCCCGAATCGAAGCAGCAACAAGGTGATCGAATGTTCTTCGATCTTCCACCAAAATCTACAAGGAAAACACAGTATAAAGGGTGTACAAATTCACCCAAAAGCTGCTGCCAGAAACTCTGTTGCAGAAAAAATAGCAGCAAGTTTCCTTCGTTTGGGAGCAGCTGCAGCAAACTGGGCTCGTCTCTCTAGCTCCCAGGAGTAGAATGATACTCCCTTTAGAGGGGAGACACACCCGGGGCTCTCGGATCCTCCTTCTCGTGCGGTGCTAGCCACTGGAAGGGAGGTTAGTCACGGTTGATAGCAGCAACAGAACTTTGCTGCAGTCCTTGGTTTGAGCACAACAATGAACAAGAGATTAACTCTTCTTTCTCTCCCTAAAACACTCCAAAACCTAGCCCTACAAGCACTGAGTGGATTGAAAGGATCAAGCTCAAATCAGCCTCTCAAAGAACAGTACCCAGAATTTTTTGTTGCTTGCTGTTACTCGGTGTCTCATTGGCAGAAACAGGGGCTGCTTAATTTATAAGGACAGTAAGGGAAGATGGAGAGGCCAGGGAGGTGAATAGTCCGATCAAAGAGCTACCATTCTCTCATTTAATCAACAATAAACAGGAGAAAATGCAGTGGGTGGTGGGAGAGGAAGAGATGGCGATGTTTGGTTGTTCGTCCTCTTGTGTTCTTTCCAGCGAAAGACCGTGTAAAACGGTCATGCTGAAACCAAAAAGAACACCGGTTCAAAACCGGTCCAAGCAATCCCTCAGTTCATGGATTCCTAATCCAATTAAGAGCGGTTTAATCCAATTAAATCTGGTTCAAGGGATTAAAATTGGATCACAACTAATTTAAGGCCAAAACGAACTCTGAATCAGTTCAAAACTGATTCAGAAAAATCCTGGCGCAGTCCTGGTCAACCCGGAATAATTTCTAGTTGACACAAACAAGGGTAAGACGGGAAAAAGAGTGCTAAAAAAATACCGTGACCATAAAACCGAGATGATTCTTAATCGTAATCGGTATCCAGATCAGAGAGTAATCTCTGTGGTGTAAGACCTCATAGGTTCGAACCTAAATGGTAGAACTAGAACAATTCTAGTACCAGCACAGGAAACCATCTAGCAATGGGTCCCTGCGTCCGGATAGGTCGAAGATGCGGGAGCAAACTATCGAGCCTCTGGCATATGGTTACCGTATAATTCATCCCTTTGACCTCTAATGCTCAGGACGACTGAGATTGGGCTGCCAACCCAGACTGAGTCAGTCGACTACGTGTCTCAACCTTGCAAGCCCAGTGACTCTTCACTAGGACTACCCCGGTCGAGGATTTGCTAAATTGAGATACTGCGAGACATTCAATCCAAACTGTTTGGACAGGTCAATTCCATCTTGGTCCATCACTGCTCCACAAGTACTTGCCTGTACCCAGAAACCTTCCATCACCGGATTAAAAATCCGGGTAGTCCGGCACCAATGCACAGGGAGTTGCTTGCAAGCTACCGTGATGACCTCAGGTCAGAGGGACACATATACCCATATCCAATCGTGAGTATCCCTTTGGCAGAAAGGGGCTACACAGAGTCACGTTCAATGAGATATCATATATCCCACTTGTAGATCACATCAGTGTCACCACACTCATTTGGTCAAGAGGACAACCAAACGATGTGAACTACAACAACCTATACTTGATGTATTGCCATCCAGTACAATATATCCTTTGGTTGTGAATAGGGTTTAAGGACCACTCGATACATCCTCTCTGTATCGAAGTCAGTGTAGTCCTAAGGACTTTATCACATGGAAAGTGTTCATTTCAGGGAAATTTAGTATGTGATGAGCTGCCAAAATATATTTTACTAATTCAAAGAAAAAGTATAATACTTAGCTCAACCGCCTACAACCCAGGCGATTGGCTTTGGGACACAATTCCCAACACCAGCACCCTGCTACTTTCCCTACCTTGGCCTGTTCAGGTCTAAGGATGCCTAATAAAGAGGACAGTTCCTCTTCCAGTGTCCCTGCTTCTTATAATAGAAGCACTCTGCACTAGCTTGATCAGCTTTCACTTTCTTGGCTTGACTTGGGCCAGGAGCACTGTGCACCTTCTTTCCCGTACCTTTCTTCTTTCCTTTCTTAAAGGGACGATGACCTCTAAAACCTCCCACTAAATTCACCACCCCCTTATTCAGTTGGTGGTCCTTCTCATAAGTCTACAGCAACCCCATCAAACCATGATAATTGACTCAGGCTTATTCATTCTATAATGATCAAGAAAGTCAAGATAAGAGGAGGGTAGGGAATTCATGATCGCATCCTTGCCGAGTTGCTTGTGCAAGGGACATCCGAGCTTGCCCAATCGTTCGATCATCTCGATCATGTATAATACGTGATCAGTGACCGAACCATCATAATGCATTTTGGCATTGTAGATGGCACAAGATACTGTGTATCGCTCCACATCGTCAGGTGTGCCGAAAGATTCCTTCAACTTTTGAGGAATCTCGTCAGGCTGGGCCTCCTCAAGTTTATGACTGAACTCGTCGTTCATCGCCACCAACATTATGCATCGGACAGTAGTCCGATCAGAAACCCACTTCAAATAAGTGTCCCTAACCGAACTCTGAGCATTGGTAGGAGGGATTTCGGGTGCTGGTCCATTATCACATAAAGGATCCGCTCGTGCTCCAGGACTATCCTCAATTTTTGATACCAACTATCGAAATTGGGATCCTTTAACTTCTCGCTATTGAGAAGTGACCAGAGCAAAAGGTTTGAAGACATCTGAAAAGAAAATTAAGACCAAATTAGTATATGAATTAATCAATTTAAACCAAAAGACTTGAACTTTAGTCTAAAGGTCCCTCCCACTAATTTTTCAGATTGGGAGCCTCTAACTCCAATCCATGAAATCATCATTTCATAGTGGGTACTGAAATCCAATAGACCACGTATGAGCCCGATTTTGGCCGGCTCACCCATAAGCGCCTAAAGGTAGGTTCTCTAACCAATTGCTTCCCTAGGCAAATTCCAATAGTAAATTTTGCTCCATAGAACCCCCAATTGATCTTGGGGCCTCCTATTGCAGGTCTCTAGTTAGGTCCAACCATTAATATGACAAATCCAATGCTTCCAGCTAACGAATGACCAAGCCCGACTTTGGTTGGCCCACCTGATCACTATTAAAAAGGTTGTACTGAACCATCATCTATGGGAGAGTAATCCCAGTAACCGGATGCACACCCGTTCTTTGGAACTGCCGATATACACCAAGCTAAAGGACTCATTACTAACCCACTTAATGGGAGGCTAAGACACCATCCACTCATTGACTTAGTCTTTTTCAGGACCTAATAATTTTAGAAGATTTTAATTAAATTATGACAAAAGAATAAAGAGAAGAACATGGATCAACTTCCCACTGATCAAATCAATTCTCAGGAGGGTTGAATTAAATTCAACAAGTTGGTCCATGGGCACCTAAAGATCAGACAGGCTGATCAACTTGGGTGACATGGGTTAACTCGAATCAATAAGCTATTCTAATCAGTTCTGGTTAACCGGATTGGCTAGGTATGTGAGATCACGGGTGAGTATCCGTCATTAACCATCTTTCCTAGACACCAACCAAGTTGGCCAGGAAAGAGGTAGCCTCATGCAACCATGATCAAAACTGCCAAACCTGCCCAAACACCAATCGATTTACCATACTTGATTAGACCAGCCTAAGAACTCAGGCTTACCACAGAGCTACTAATTAGATCCATTTTAGAAGAATGGACTAACCCATCTAACTATTAGATAGATACTAAAGAGAAGGTCCATAATCAATATTTGATTAGTTCTCTTAAGTTCAATTCAATTAACCTTAGGTCTAACCCAATAAATGAACCCAATCAGACAGCTAACCCAATTAACCCGGATGGCTTATTCAAGTGACATTATATTTCATAAAACCTAATCTGGCTTGTCATTTAATTAATCTTTCAATTCATAATTATTAGATTATAAGCCAACTTTTAATTAAAATATTTTTAATTAAATTCATGTAAAACCCTTTTACATATGTCATGCATCATATCTAGTCCTATCATATCAATTTATAATATTGCAAGCCTTAATAATTAAAGATATGCCAATGTATAATCATGTATCAAGATTAAAATATTTTTAATATCGTAGGTTTCCTTTAAGGATCATTTTGAAAAGGACAACACACGAACCGCCTCGTGCCATAGAAACTTAGGAGTTTTAAACCCTGATTAATCTCTACGGACACACAGCCATGGTGAAGGTCTCAACTAGGTTCCTAAAAGTAATCACTAATCTAGATACAGATCCAAAATCAACAATACATGCAATCATGATATGCTACACAGGAACCTGTCACTCTGATACCACTAAAAGGAAAACTAGTGCATCGGACGCCTACCCTAGGCATGCTACACTAGGGAGTAGATATTGCATAATTAAAATTTTTAACATGCATACGAAAAAATCTACTCATGCACAGGATCTAACATAAACATGATGCATGAAATAGATACACAGGCATGTAAAGGCAAGTGCAATAATTATAAACAATATGATAATTTCTAGATCTAAACATGCATGATAATAAAAAGTAAATAACATACCTAATAGAGCTTCCTTTAACAGCAAATCAAGGTAGCCGGTTGAACTCCTTCAACAGCAAATCAGATCTGGAAGAGATCGATCCAATCTCTCGAGGTGTCCAAATGTCCACCCTCTAGAGTATCCATGCACGGGCTCTCACTGATCCAACTCCCAAATGGATGCTAGTCCTCCAGGAATCAACGAACGATCACGGATAGATGAAGCAAGGAAAGCTAAAAGCTCTTCATAGACGGTCTTCTCCAAGACCACCCTAACTCCACCAAGAGCACACAAAGACAACTTAAAAAACAACAACTCGAATTCGATAAGACGTGGAATGACTGAATGAGAGGCAAGCCACAAATTCCCTCCCAAGGAGTTGCCTTCTCCATGGATCCAGAAGAAGCTCCACAGAGAAGAGCCCTTGTTCCTCTCTCTCTATCGTAACTCACATTCCTCTCTCTCTCGCATGCCCTTACTCTGTTTTCTTCCCTTCTTATCTTATTCTCATGGCCTGCAACCAAGATGTAAAACCAGCGAAGAAAATCGGTGAAGGAAAAGGGAAATCAACGTGAGAGAGTCCAGATAAATCCAAACTCTATTTAAATTGGTTTGGATCGGTTTAAATGCTAGAAACGATGGAAGGATGAGAACAAAAAGGGGCAAAACACCATGAAAGCAGGGACCGAAGCAAGTGATCAAGCCGGTGTTTAAAAATTCTGGGAGAAAACACCGTGAGACCCATTTTCTAGACCGGCAAAAATGAGAGTAGGGAACCCAAGCTACAATCCGATCAACATGTTGTTCTTATCTCAATCACACGGTAAAACAGGGCAAGGGAAGAAGAAAAAAACAAACAACGTGTAAACAAAAACCATCGTGAAAACATACCATGATAAAAACCAGTTCAACAAACCCAAAAATCGGTTCAGTCCTGGTCTGCCAGGAACAGTTCCTGGTTGTCCCAAATCAATCCTGGTCGATTCAAATGAGACCAGGTTGATCAGAATAAATCCAATGTGTGCTCAATTAGACCGTTTGACCTTAATACCAAAACGATTCCCAATCGTTGATCGGCTCCCAGATCAGGAAGAAATCCTTTATGGCATGTGCCTCATAGGTCAGAACCTAAATGGTAGCACTGGAATACTTTCAGTACCGGTACAAGATACCATCTAACAATGAGACCCGGCATCCAGATAGGTCGAAGATGCGAGAGCAATCTATCGAACCTCTGGCATATGGTAACTGTATAATTCATCATTTTGACCTCCAATGCTCAAGATGACCCAGGGTTAGACTGCCAACCCTAACTAAGTTAATCCATAACATGTCTCAACCTCGCAAGTCCATTGACTCCTCACTAAGACTACCTTGATCGAGGATTTGCTAAATTGAGACACTACGAGATATTCAATCCAAACAAATTGGACAGGTCAATTCCATCTTGGTCCACCACTGCTCCACAAGTACTTGCCTGTACCCAGAAACCTTTCATCACCGGATTAGAAATCCAGGTAGTCCAACACCAAAGCACAGAGAATTGCTTGCAAGCTACCATGGTGACCTTAGATCAAAGGGACACATATATCCATATCCAATCACGAGCAATCCTTTGGCAGAAAGGAGCTCCATGGAGTCACATTTAATGAGATGTCACACATCCCACTTGTAGATTACATCAGTGTCACCACACTCCTTTGGTCAAGAGGACAACCAAATGATGTGAACCACAACAACCTATACTTGATACATTGCCATCCTGTACAATGTATCCTTTGGTTGTGAATTTTTTTAAAGGACCACTCGATATATCCTCTCTATATCGAAGTCAGTGCAGTCCTAAGGACTTCATCACATAAATAGAGTTCATTACAGGGAAATGAATAATGTGATGAGCTGCCAAAATAAAGTTTTATTAATTCATATACAAATTACAATACTGAGCACAACCGCCTACAGTCTGGCATTGGCTTTGGGACACAATTCCCAACAGAAATGTCTTAAGATGTGCTTGGACTTATGATGAGATCTCGGTTCCTTTGCTTGTGTAACAGCTCCAGTGTTATCACAGTATAATGGTACTGGCTGTTGTATTTTAGGAACCATGCCCAATTCCATGATGAATTTCTTCATCAAAAAGCTTCCTTCATGGCTTCACTTGTAGCTATGTATTCTATCTCAGTGACTGAGTCAACTACAGTTGGTTGTTTTGTACTCTTCTAACTTACTACACCACCATATAGGGTGAAGACATACCCTGATATGGATTTGCAATCATCTGGATCTGATTGAAAACTAGAATCTGTGTACCCTTCTAGTTTTAACTCTGATCCTCCATAAATAAGAAAAATATCTTTAGTCCTTCTAAGGTACTTAAGAATATTTTTCTCAGCTTTTCAATGATCCTCATCTGGATCTTCCTGGAACCTACTTACTATGCCTAAGGCATAAGTAACATCAGGCCTGGTATATAGCATAGCATACATTATTGATCCTATAGCTAAAGCATAAAGAATCATAGCCATTCTTTCTTTTTCTTCTGATGTCTTAGGAGACATTTTTTTAGAGAGATGTATGCCTTGATTCATAGGTAAATAACCCCTTTTACTTCCATCCATGTTGAATCTCTTCAACAGTAAGTAAATGTACCTGGATTGGGATAAGCTTAACATCCTTTTAGATCTATCTCTATAAATCTTTATACCTAGTATATAGGATGCTTCTCCCAAATCCTTCATGGAAAACTTTGATGATAGCCAAGTTTTAACCGATTGTAACATTGGGATATCACTCCCAATGATTAGTATGTCATCAACCTACAAAATAAAGAAAATAAGTGCACTCCCACTTATCTTTTTATACACACATGGTTCATCCACATTCTTGACAAAACCAAATTGTTTGATTGTTTCATCAAAGCAAATGTTCCAACTCCTCGATGCTTGTTTTAGTCCATAAATGGACTTCTTTAGCTTGCATACTTGGTTTGGTCTCCTACTTGAAACAAAACCCTTTGGCTGTGTCATATAGTCTTCTTCCTCAAGATTTTCATTAAGGAAAGCAGTCTTGATGTCCATCTGTCAGATTTCATAATCATGGTATGCTACTATAGCAAGCATTATCTGATGGACTTGAGCATGGCTATTGGTGAAAAGGTTTCATCAAAGTCAATGTCATGTTTTTGTCTAAAACCTTTTGCTACCAACCTGGCCTTGTAGGTTTCTACTTGACCATCTATTCCTATCTTCTTCTTGAAGACCCATTTACATCCTATTGGGTTAATTCCTTCAGGTGGATCTACCAAGGTCCAAACCTGATTAGAATACATGGAGTCCATTTCAAACTTCATGGTGCTTAGCCATTTGTCAGAGTCTTTTCTCTCGACAGCTTCCGAATAGGTCACAAGATCATCATCCTGAATGATACTAGCTTCATTGTCATCCCCGATGACAAAGCCATATCTAAGAGGTGCTCCTCGCACCCACTCTGACCTTCGAAGAGGAGGAGTGTAGTGTGGTTGTTCTTGGTCTACAAGAACTTCTGGTTAAGGAATTTCACTTGAAGACTCATCAGGTTGTTGGTTCTGTTCTCCACTTAATTCAAGTGTAGATTCACTACTTTTTTGGATGAATTCTTCTCCAAGAATGTAGCATGTCTACTGACAAATACCTTTTGTTCAGTAGTATTATAAAAGAGGTATCCAATACCCTCTTTAGGATAACCAACGAACCTACATTTGTCTGTCCTAGCACTTAAATTATATCCAAAATTATTCTTGACATAAGCATAGAAACCCCAAATCTTTAAGTACTTAAGATTTGGTCTTTTGCCATTCCATAATTCATATGGAGTGCTAATCACTGACTTAGATGGTACCCTGTTCAAAATATAGGCAGCAATCTCTAGGCATGTCCCCGAAGGAAATAGGAAGATTTATGAAGCTCATCATGGACCTCACTATATCTAACAAGGTGTGATTTCTCCTTTCTGCCACACTATTTAATTGGGGTGTATAAGAAGGGGTCCATTCAGAGATTATGCATGTCTTTAAGATGGTTTAAAAACTCACCAGACAAGTATTCACCTCCCCGATCAGAACGAAGAGTTTTAATACTATGTCCAGTTTGTTTTTCAACCATACTTTGATATTCTTTAAACTTATCAAAGGCTTTAGACTTGTGTTTCATTAGATACACATGACCAAACCTAGATAAGTCATCAATAAAAGTGATGAAGTAAGAATAAACACCTCTGGCTTGAGTTGTCATAGGTCCACACACATCAGTATTCACAAGACCTAATAACTCAGTTGCCCTATCCCCATGTCCAGTGAATGGAGACTTGGTCATTTTTTCTTTGAGGCAAGATTCACAAGTTCCTAATGATTGAAAATCATAAGGGTCAAAGTAATTATTTTTGACTAACTTGTTTATCCTTGACTCACTTATATGATCTAATCGATAGTGCTAGAGAAAAGTGACATTGACATTATCTCTCTTTCTCTTCTTCTCATCAACAAGAAGTATTCCGTCATTGAGTTCTAAAGTCAGAAGATCATTTATAAAATAACCATGTCCGAATATTTTATTGCAATGAAGAATAGAGCAGCCACTGCTTTACATTTATCTCAAACCCTTGTTGTAATAACAAGGGTATTGATATAATGCTTCTTACAATATCTGGGACATAGTAACATTCTTCCAACTTTAAGATATTATCCGAAGGTAATAACAGAAGATAGGTGCCCACAGCTTCAGCACACAGCTTCTCCATTTGCACCATATAATTTAAAGTCACCTTTCTTCATACTTCTAATTCTATGGAGTCCCTGTAAAGATTTACAGATATGAGATCCACATGCGGTATCCAATACCCATGAATTAGAAACGGAAGCACTCATTGATAAATTAGTTTGTATTATGTACAAACCTTTAAATACTCCACTTGCATCTGGCTTCGCACTTGCAAGATATGTCTTGCAATTCTTTTTCCAATGCCCTTGCTTGTTGCAGTGGAAACAGGCTCCATCATTAACTGCCTTCTTGGTTTTCTTCTTCTAGATACTCCTTTTAGGGTTGAACTTTCTTTTCAAACCCTTTTTATTTGCCTGTTTCATTTTCCCATTAATGAGAAGAAGATGAGCCTTATCATCTTTTGAATGGCACTCTACTGTCTTCAACATATTCAGCAGTTCAGGCAAAGATATATTCAGTTGTTCATATGGTAATTAATAACAAACTGAGAGAAGGAATCTGGGAGTGATTGCAGGATTAAATCCTAATTGAGTTCACCATCTATCACAAACCCTAATTGACCTAATCAAGTGATTAAGTCAATCAATTTTAACACATGGGTTTGTACAGATGAACCCTCACTCATTCATGCACGGAACAACTACTTCGATATCTCGTATCGAGCAGCCCTACTTTGCTTTGCATATAGCTCCTTTAAGTTGAGTAATATGAACTGAGGTTCCATTTCTTCAAGTTGCCTCTGAATCTTATTGCTCATCAAGGCTAACATGATGCACCTAATAGTTGTACTATCATTTTGCCACATTCTGTGTGTGGCAATTTCCTCCTCGGATGCATCTTCTCTGATCATTTCAGGATCCGGAGAATCCATAACATAAGAATGTTTTTCCTGAGTCAAAACTATTCTTAGGTTCCTCAACCAGTCCATATAATTAGGACCGATTAACTTGTTGGCATCTAAGATGTCCCGCAGTGACAAATTTAAAGCCATAATATATACCCTACATTTAATTAAAGAACAATATAAGCAGACCACTCAAGATGACATTCATAACTAAATAAGGACTTTATATCTAATTATGTCTTCCACTATTTTATTCAAATACCGTAACCCTCAATCTATGGTAAGCAAGAAACCTTACTGATTTTCTTAGTGAGGTTGAGATCCCAATTCCTTATGAGTGCCTTGTGTTACACAATAAACACTCATGAGTTCAAAGGTAGGACTTCCTTTCCAATTGCAACCCATGTAATTCTCAACAAATAAACTGTCTCTAAGACACTTATAGTCTTATGTTACACAACAAACTATAATGTCTTAGTTTAGTCAGACCCTTCATTTCTATATAACCTTGATGGAATAATGTTATCCTTGTGTTACACAATAAAGCAACAATTTCCAACCATGCCATAAAGCACTAAGTGCACCAAGACAAATTTTATATCAAATCCTAAAGTAGGCCTTGTGTTACACAACAAACCTACTATAGTTTTTATATTAATTTGGCTTAGCATGAAGGAAAGCCAATTATAGTATACTTAATCAATTAGCATTCCCAAGTTAAGGTTTAGATATGACAAAATTGGCCAGGTAAGTAGAAGGGATGAGGAGGTCCCCCCATTGCTTTCCTTAGACACTAATTGAATTGGCCAGGTCAGACAGTGGAACCAATTAAAAACCTCATTCCCTTTACCTTCCTAGAACCACTCGCCAAGACACCAACTGGTTGATCAAACCCTAATCAATTTTGCATCATGATTAAGTTAATACTATGACTAAATATATATATTTTTATGAGGGCTTTGATGGTCCCATACACATCCTAAATAATCATGTTATCATGTTTATTACAACAAGTATAACAATAGCATATCAATCCAGCATATGCATAGTATGATTATCCAATACTATGTTTACCTCACTTACTCATGGCATATGGCCACAGCGACACCCCTACATGCCATAGGAGACCCCATTGAATGAAAAGAGAGGGCCTTTAAACCCTACTTAACCCCTATGACTGGACGGCCATGATAACTAACCCAATCCAAAGCAGTTACTAGGATAAGACACGTTACTAAGTTGCATTTGATTAGCAATATGCATAATATCATATGAAAACAATAACATGCTCTTTTCATAATAATATTAACTATCATACATAGATTAGGGTTTAAGTATAACAGCCCATAATCCAATGGCAAACATCATACTATGATTATTTTACATAACCATATAGCATTCCACTGAACCCTAATTAATGGCATGCAGCAAAAACCTATGATCAAATCATACAAATGATAATTAATTGAATGAATTAAGGGTTGCTCTGATACCACTGATGGGTTTAATAAGGGTCATCTTGCATGTATGAACATTGGATTTCAAAATTGTGCATATAAAAAAAAACCCCTTATCGGCTAGAAACCCTAATCCCAAGATCCCCTCATTTATGTACAACTAATAAGTCACTAATAAAGTTTATGAAGAATACCTAGAATGCTGTTTTCCACTCCTTTACACTAGGCTCACAAGTGCAAGCCCTCCAATGGTGATCCACACAGGAAATGATCCAAGGAAGAACTCCTACTTCAGTTGCTTGCTTGACCAGGACTCTTCTTGACAGCCTTCTGGACTTTCACCTTTGTAGGACACCCCACCCTCTTGTAGGGCACTCTGAATGCTTTCCAAAACCACTCTTGGATTTGGGATAGCCCTCTTGTAGGACACTCTAGGCTTATGTCTTAAAACTTAAGACTTGTCCTAGTAAGAACAACCTTGTCTTAAGGAGACAAGGTTTGTCTTAAGGAGGAGGGAGTGAGATAGAGATACTCAGAATAAATCTGATGTTAAAACTCAGAACACCACCCCTATTTATAGTTTTAAGAGGGGTGTGTGATATGGCTAGCTATCAACTTATTATACATGATTTTTCAAGACCAAAGTGAAGTTATTTGGCTTGAAAATTCATATCCGATATGTAGATTCATGCACCAATACCCATATCTGCATCCCTTCTAATTCTTGAATAATTTCTCACTTGCCACATGACAAGTAGCAGTCTCTAAGAAGCCAAGAGGTGTCATTTCAGTCCCCAAGCATCGAAAAAATGAAGAGTCCTAATAGCAGGACTCTGCTTCAGAACCACGTACCACATGAAGAGTTGCGACTCTTCATGCATGCGCACTCTCTTTATCCAACCTCCATGCCAATTTCAAACACACTTTGACCGGTCAATCTATCCTAGGAGGCATAGGGATGTGTGCCAAGAGGAGTCCAGATGAAATCAGCAAGATAATTTCATTTGCAGAAGGACTCTTGGTCCTTTATGCACCCTCTCCTCCTTGGCACGTGCAATATTGCGCCCAAGCATCCCAGCCGACTTGGACTCTTGTCCAAGTGGCACCAGATGTCCAAAATTAGTCAGATAAAATCTGACATAGGCTGCCTCAATTAAGACATGTCTTATTTAAGTTTCCTTTAAATTGATTAAGCAATTTAGCCAGCAACTAGACCCAAATCGACTTGGGTTAGGAATTAGGTTAGCATCACATGCTAGTGTGCAATCTAGCTAACTAATTAGGATCCCATGAACCTAATTAAATTATGAATGACTTCCTTAGTCAACTCCCTAATGTGTGTGACCCTTTGGGTTCCACATCTAGCCAGCAGTAGGTCTAGGTTCAAGCCGATTCGAACCAATCGAACCCGATTGACCTAATTAGGTCAAATTGAGCTGACCTAAATTGCCAATTCGATCTATCCATCGAATTGACTCACAAAACCAATCCAATTGATTCATGAATACCTACAAGACATGATTGATGTCTAGCAACATATCATGCCTACCCGGAAGATAAGGAATTTGGTGAAAAGTATCAAAATACCCTTCAGTAGAAAGTTACCATGCAATTCAATCTTTCAATCTTTCATTATCCCGATTAAGTGATGGCTATGGATAAATGTCAAACCCTAGCACTTAGTCATTTTGAAACTCTATTCGATAATGAAGACTCAGTTGATGACTAATTAGAAACCACTTCTAATCTCATCTTGCTTTGATCAAAGATCCCTTAAGTCATCAATCGAAGAGATGACTTGGGATAACAATTCCTCTTACTAGGAATAATCAATTCCTTGTTGTTCTACTCATATCCTTCATACACTTTCCACCATATTCGAGAACACCCCGTACATGACTTAATGTCATGAGTGAGTATGAACCAAAACTGGCTTAGCATGCATAAGGAACCATGGTGACCTCAGGTCTAAAGATCATATGCACAACTCCTACTTTGAGATCTATCTTTTGACAAGTAGTAAGACTTCTATAAGATAGTCCCGGTGCAGATCAGTTCAGTGAACTCATACCCTAATGAGCACCCTTATCCTTGTATTAGTGTCTCTACACAAGTGGCTATGAGACCAACCACCCTCTTTATAGAGTATGTGTAGGATAAGCTAGTCTTTCCAGACTTATTAATCTCTGAACCGATGGTCCATCGACTAGGAACATTTTAGATTAGGGTTTATAGGAACTTAGGTCTCACTGTTATGATTTCTATCATAATCCTAATTCCATTTTCCCTAACCTATGGGATTCATCATAATCTTTAAGTAAGACACAGTAATATGATGAAACTATATGCCTTTATTAATATATTAAATGTAATACATGAGTTGGAAGATTACAAAAATGCCCTTATATATGATTGGCTTTTAGGGCACTTTCCTTTCTACTTAGGCAAGGCAAAGGAAGGCCTAGGCAAGACAAGGTTAGTCTTAGGCAAGGCAAGATGAAGCTTGGGCAAGGCAAAGTGCTCTTAACCGACACCCAACTAAAGCTCTGTGGCCTTCGGGTGTCTCTGGGAAGACTATTAAGTCGCTGGAGGGCTGAGGATGCTTAGGGATGCTTGCCTAAAGAAATCCCTCATGGGAGATGAACTTTTCAATAAAGCCTATAGAGGACTACCCTAGAGGAGCTTCAAAGAGTCCTCTCCTTCTTTCGAAGAACTTACCTGGAAGGTCCGGGAAATAAATTTATAAACAAGGTATATGGAGTACCTGGCACCTATGGGGGTGTGCGGTGCAGGCATAGATGTGCAATGCAGAGATATATTCTACAGAGTACTTGGAGGAGTCGATAGCATGAGGCCTCCTCCAATTGAGACCCGATCTAGACCATTCAGGTTGGGTCATGGTCATCCAATGGGAATGAGAGAAGCTTTTCCTTTGGACAACCCTGCTGCTCAACCTGCTCATCCCTGAAATCAAAGCTATTAATAGGTAATTCTTCTTAGGGCTTCCTTCCTTTTAAGGTGGCCACATAGCACTACTTGGCCAATGCTTGGTCACCTCGAACTTCACCCACTCTTTGGATAGTCGAGAACTTCATTAGTAGATTGTAGGTAGGCCCAATGGCACAAAGGGCATTTAGACCCAGTCTCTCAAGATGACATTGTATGCCAAGGAAACTTTCACCACCAGGAAGTTCGGCATCATAATTGCCTTCCTCGAGGCTTGACCTGTAGTTATCGACAGGGTAACCATGCCTTCACAGAGATAGCATCCACTAAGAATCCTATCAAGCGAGAGCTCATCCTATGCAGGCGATCCTTTGAAAGATTCATCTTGGTAAAGGCATCATAGAACAAGATGTCTACAAAGCTTCCATTATCAATGAGAATATGATGTACATCATATTTAGTAATAGTAAGGGCAACAATAATAGCATCATTATAGGTAGTTTGGATGCATTTAATGTCAAAGTCAGAGAAGATTATAATATCTTATTATTTCCATAACTTGGCTCAAGAGAATTTAGGAGCTATGCAGGCACGGGCTCCTCCTGCTGGAGAGGATGCCCCCTGGAAAATCCTTCGATAATGATGCTTACTACACTGTCAGTGATATGATTGTCCACAAGGGGCTCAATGGCAAAGCTAGGGCTAATGACCAGAAGTCTACATGCCTTTGACATAGGTCCATAGATAGCCTTGGTGAACCAAGGCTTCAATCTCTTTCTTCAAAGTGAGGCAATCCTTGATATCATGTCCATACTCATGATGGAAATGGCAAGAAATGATTGTACTTAGTAAGGTCTTTCTTAGATCTCTTGCTCATTTTGTTAGGCTAGCAGATAAAATCCTAGTTCTTTACCTCCATCAGGATTTGCTTTCAGGGGGCATTCAATAGTGTAAACTCTTCGCAGTGGGAGTGTGGGCTCCTAGAGTAGTGATGGGGTCTAGCTTTGCCATTATGCCTCTTAGATTAAGGAGGGGGAGAGAGCAGTTCTGTTAAGGGTGCTTATGTTCTCCCTTCTTCCTTTTTGTTGCCATTCCTTCTTCAACATTGATGTATTTTTTGGAGCAGTACAGGAGTTCTAGCGATCTTGAGGAAACCTCTTGGAGAGGGAGTGATGGAAGCCTCCCACTCAAAGTCCCCTCATAAGGGCTGATATCATAACTACTGGCTCCAGGCCACAAACCTCCAACATGGCCACTTTGAAGTGATCCATAAAACTCTAGAGCGACTCCCCTTCCTTCTGCTGGATGGAAAAAGGAAGTTGGAGTTCTTCCCAAGCTTTTGGCTACTCTATAACCGTGTGATAAACTTTTGACTGAATTTCTCAAAAGAGCCAATAGTTCGGTGGGAGCCTAGTGTACCAAGCTCGAGTAGCATCTCTAAAAGAGGCTAAAAAGGACTTCCACATCATGGCATTGGATGCCTTTTGTAGCATCATGAGAGCTTTAAAGCTTTCTAGGTGGTTGCAAGTATCAGTGGAGCCATCATAAGCCTCCATGGTAGGTGCCTTGAAACACTGAGGGATAGGCTCCTCCATGATGGCATGAGTGAAAGGTGGGTGCATGATGAAAAGTGGCTATCATCTATCATTGCTGCTATCGTTGGAGGGCCTCCAAGTAGCTGTCTACCTACCTTATGGAGATTTTAGTCTAGCTCATCTTGTCATCGAGCACACTTGGCTAGATGACAATACAACAATTCCTTTGATAAAGAATCTTGTGATAAGAAAGAAGAGAGTGAGATGGGGGGACCATGTTCTTGATTCCTACCTTGGCGACCAATTCAATGATGGGAGTGATGAACATGACATGCCCCTAGGGTCCTAAGGCTAAGATGGATCATAACATGGGGACCGTTTGGGACTACTGGTCGGCTAAAGAGCAAGCATGGGTGTCTCTACTTCACTAGAGTTGGTTACCCTTTTTGGTCTATCCCTTACACCAGAGGAAAAGCATCCAAAAGTTGATGCTTGATATGCCTTGAAATAGGCCGAGTCAAGGGCTGCTGTAGAGCTTGTAGTACGGTGACAAGTGACTCAACTCGAGATACGGGCTAATGAAACTACTCGGGCATGACTGGAAGAGTAGCTTAAGGCTCGATAGTGCTTTGGTCTGGGAGAGTCTAAGGATGATCCATCAGGCTGCTAGCTCCTCTATAAGAGGAGTGATAGATATGGTCACTACCTTTTTTGCCATGGCAACTCGGGGAAAAAAAAAACTAAAACTATAGGTCTTCTTAATAGTTGTTCGGGTTGTGAGCCCTTCCTCT
Organism: Areca catechu; assembly: GCA_021397845.1. Classification (NCBI taxonomy): domain Eukaryota; kingdom Viridiplantae; phylum Streptophyta; class Magnoliopsida; order Arecales; family Arecaceae; genus Areca; species Areca catechu. The sequence goes on along the minus strand of CM038052.1, from coordinate 125,718,145 downwards.
AGCACCAAGCTATTGTGCTTCCACTTAAGATTTGCCAACATGGCTGGATGTGGTTGTTGACTCAAATGGCTCTAGGTTTTCTTTCATTTGGTATGGGCATTCCAGAACCTACAAAATGAAGAAGACATGGAAGTTCGATCATGAGAATACGATGGAGTGTTTCCCATGATGGACCCTTCAATGCCTAAGTCAGTCTCTAAAGGAAGCAAATAGAGAAAGACTGAAAGAACTATAGCTCAGTGTGAGTAGTGCCATCGTAGGGTGCTGGCGAGGTGGGAATGAAGCAGGCGAGGTAGTGGAGATGGAGTAGGCAAGGCAATGAAGGCATGGTGAGATGTTGGTGAGGTAGTGGAAGTGGATGCTAGCCAATCTCAGCAAGGTGAAAAGAATTTAGGCAAGGCAAGATGAGGCTTAGGCTAGGCAAGGTGGTCCTAGTCATTACCCAGATAGAGATTGGGAACTCTTATATGACCCTGAGAGGATCGTGAAGTCGCCTAGAGGGCTTGGGATGCTTAGGGATGCTTGCCTAGGGAAAGCCCTTATGGTGAAGGAGCTTCTCGATTAACCTCTATGGCTAGGCTTACCCAGGATCGCCTCTCAGAGAGCTTGCCCCTTAAAGGAACTTGCCCTTTTTTCAAAAGGAACTTACTTGGAGTGTTCAGGGAATAAATTTATAAGTGAGGCATATGGATTACCTGGCACCTATTGAGTATGCATTGTAGGGAGAGGTGGTTAACATGTCACTGCAGATGCATGCTCATGGAGGAGTGGCTGGAGTGAAAGGAAAGTGCCCTAAAAGCCAATCTTATGTAAGGGCATTTTTGTAATCTTCCAACTCCTGTATGACATTAATATATTAATAAAGACATATTGTTTCATCATATTATTGTGTCTTGTTTAAAGATTATGATGAACCCCATAGGTTATGGCAAATGGAATTAGGATTATGATGGATATCATGACAGTGAGACCTAAGTTCCTTTAAACCCTAATCTAAAATGTTCCTAGTCAATGGACCATCGGTTCAGGGATCGATAAGTCCGAAAATACTAGCTTATCCTATGTATGCTCTGATAAGAGGGTGGTTGGTCTCACAGCCACTTGTGTAGAGATACTAATATAAGGATAAGGGTGCTTATAAGAGTATGAGTTCACTAAACCGATCTGCATTGGGACTATCTTATGGAAGTCTTACTACTTGTCAAAAGATAAATCTCGAAGTAGGAGTTGTGCATGTGATCTTTAGACCCAAGGCCACCATGGTTCCTTATGCACACTAAACCATGTTTTGGTTCATAATCATTCATGACATTAAGTCATGTATGGGGTGTTCTCGGATATGGTGGAAGGTGTATGAAGGATATGAGTAAACCAACAAGGAATCGATCATTCCTAGTAAGAGGAATTGTTATTCCAAGTGATCTCTTCGATTCATGACTCAAGGAGTCTTTGATCAAAGCAGGATAAGATTTCAAGTGGTTTCTAATTAGTCATCAGCTGAGTCTTTATTATCGAATAGAGACTCGAAATGACTAAGTGCTAGGGTTTGACATTTACCCATACCCATCACTTAATCGGGATAATGGGAGATCGAAAGATTGAATTGCATGGTAACTTTCTACTGAAGAGTAATTTGGTACTTTCCATCAAATTCCTCATCTTCCGGGGAGGCATGACATGTTGCTAGACGTCGATCATGTCTTGTAGGTATTCATGAACTAATTGGATTAGTTTCATGAGTCTATTCAATGGACAGATCGAATTGGCAATTTAGGTCAACTCAATTTGACCTAATTAGGTCAATCGGGTTCGATTGGTTTGAATCGGCTAAACCTAAATCTACTACTAACTAGATGTGGAACCCAAAGGGTCACACACATTACGGAGTTGACCAAGGAAGTCATACATAATTTAATTAGGGTCATGGGATCCTAATTGGTTAGCTAGATTGCTCACTAGCATGTGTAGGCTAACCTAATTCCTAACCCAAGTTGATTTAGGTCTAGTTGCTTACTATTTTGATTAACCAATTTAAGAGAGACTTAAATTGGGTTATGTCTGGGTTAAGACAACATTTATCAGGTTTTATCCTAATTTATCTGGACTTGGAATGCCACTTGGACTAGAGTCCAAGTCGGCATGGACTCTTAGGTGCAATATTGCATGCGCCAAGGAGGAGATGGCGCAAAAGGACCAAGAGTCCTTCTGCAGATGAAATTCCTTTGTTAATTTCATCTGGACTCCTCTTGGCTGACATCCCATGCCTCATTTGAATTTAATTGACCGGTCAAAATATTTGAAATTGGCATGGAAGTTGGGAGAAGTGCGCGGGTGCAAGAAGAGTCGCAACTCTTCATGTGGCACGCGGATCTTAAGCAGTATCCTTCTACTATCAGGACTCTTCAAGTTCTTCGATTCTTGGAGAGTGAAGATACGTCCATTGGCTTCCCAGAGACTGGTACTTTCCATGTGGCAAGTGAAAAATTGTCCAGAAATGAGAAGGGATGCTGATATGGGCTTTGGTGCATGATAAGACATATTAGATAATATTTTTCAAGCCAGATAACTTTTCTTTGATCTTGAAAAATCATATTTGATAAGTTGATGGGAGGACATATCACACACCCCTCTTAAAACTATAAATAGGGGTGGTGATATGAGTTTCAGATATACATTCTACCGTAAAGTTATTCTGAGAGTTTATTCTCCCTCCCTCCTCCTTTAAGACAAATCTTGTCTCTTTAAGACAAGGTTGTTCTTACTAGGACAAGTCTTAGAATTTAAGACATAAGCTTAGAGTGTTTAAGAAGAGGGCAATACCAAATCCAATAGTGGTTTTGGAAGGCATTCAGAGTACCTTACAAGAGGATAGGGTGTTCTACAAAGGTCAAAGTCTAGAAGGCTGTCAAGAAGAGTCCTAGTCAAGCAATCAACTAAAGTAGGAGTTCTTCCTTGGGTCAATTCCTGTGTAGATCACTGTTAGAAGGCTTGCACTTATGAGTCTAGTGGAAAGGAGTGGAAAATAGCATTCCAGGTATTTATCATGTACCATATTATTGATATATTAGTTGCATATGAATGAGATCTTGGGATTAGGGTTTCTGGTCAATAAGAGTTTTTCTTTGTATAAATTTTTGAAATCTAATGCTTCATAGATGCATGATGATCCTTTAGAAACCCAATAGTGGTATCAGAGCCACCCTTAATTCATTCAATTAATTGTCATTTGTATGATCAAATGCTTATTAGATAGCTAGTTTGATCATAGTTTTTGATGCATGCCATTACTTAGGGTTCAGTGGAATGCTGTATGGTTATGAAAAATAATCATAGTATGATGTTTGCCATGGATTAGGGGCTGATCCTAATCTATGTATGATAGTATATTATCATAGAAAGAGCATGTTATTGTTTCAATATGATATTATGCATATTGATAATCAAATGCATCTTAATGACATGTCTTATCCTAGTAACTGCTTTGGATTGGGTTAGTCACCATGGCCGTCTGGTCATAGAGGCCAAGTAGGGTTTAAAGGCCCTCTCTTCCCATTCAATGGGATCTCCTATGGCATGTAGGGATGCTGCTGTGGCCATATCCCATGAATAAGTGAGGTGAACGAATAATTGTAAAATCATGCTATGATTTACATATTAAGATAAATATGCTTGATGGATAATCATATTTTTGCATATGCTAGATTGATATGCTTGTTATGAACAATGATAACATGATTATTTAGGATGTGTATGAGACCATCAAAGCCCTCATAAAACATATTTAGTCATAGTATAAACTCAATCATGATACAAGACTGAATAGGGTTTAATCAGCCAGTTGGTGTCTAGCCAAGTGGTTCTCGGAAGGTAAAGGGAATGAGGTTTTTTATTGGTTCTGTTGTCTGACCTGGTCAATTCAATTAGTGTCTAAGGAAAGCAATGGGGGGACCCCCTTACCCTTCCACTTACCTGGCCAATTTGGTCATATCTAAACCTTAACATGGGAATGCTAATAGATTGAGCATACTAAAATTGGCCTTCCTTCATGCTAAGCCAAATTAATATCAAAACTATAGTAGGTTTGTTGTGTAACACAACGCCTACTCTAGGGTTTGAGATAAAATTTGTCTTGATGCACTTAGTGCTTTATGGCATGATTGAAAATTGTTGCTTTATTGTGTAACACAAGGACAACATTATTCCATCATGCCTATATAGAAATGAAGGGTCTGACTAAACTAAGATATTATAGTTTGTTGTATAACACAAGACTATAAGTGTCTTAGAGGCAATTTATTTGTTGAGAATTGTATGGGTTGCAATTGGAAAGGAAGTCCTACCTTTGAACTCTTGAGTGTTTGTTGTGTAACACAAGGCACTCATGAGGAATTGGGATCTCAACCCCACAAAAGAAACCAGTAAGGTTTCTCACTTACCATAAATTGAGGGTTATGGTATTCGAATAAAATAGTGAGAGACATAATTAGATATAAGTCCTTATCTAGTTATGAATGTCATCTTGAGTGGTATGCTGATATTGTTCTTAATTAAATGGAGGATTTTTATAATGGCTTCAAATTTGTCACTGCAGGGTATTTTAGATGGCAACAAGTTAACCAGTCCCAATCATGTAGACTGGTTGAGGAACCTGAGAATAGTTCTTACAAAGGAAAAAGTTTCTTATATTCTAGATTCTTCCAGACCCTGAGCTGATCGGAGAAGATGCATCAAAGTAGGAAATTGCCACACACAAAATATAGCAGAATGACAGTACAACTGTCAGGTGCATCATGTTAGACTTAATGAGCAACAAGCTCTAGAGGCAACATGAATGTATGGAACCTCAATCCATATTGCTCAACTTAAAAAAGCTATATGGAGAGCAAAGTAGGACTGCTCGATACGAGATATCGAAGTAGTTGTTCCATGCACAGATGAGTGAGGGTTCATTTGTACAAATCCATGTATTAAAAATGATTGACTTAATCACTCGATTAGGTCAATTAGGGTTTATGATGGATGGTGAACTCAATCAAGATTTAATCCTGCAATCACTTCCAGATTCCTTCTCTCAGTTTGTTCTTAATATCACATGAATAAATTGAATATATCATTGCTTGAACTGCTGAATATGTTAAAGACAGCAGAGAGCCACTCAAAAGGTGATAAGGCTCATCTTCTTCTCATCTATGGGAAGAAAAAATAGGCAAGTAGAAAGGGTTTGAAAAGAAAGTTCAACCCTAAAAGGAGCATCCAAAAGAAGAAGAAAGTCAAGAAGGCAGTTAATGATGGAGCCTGTTTCTACTGTGGCAAACAGGGGCATTGGAAAAAGAATTGCAAGATATATCTTGCAAGTGTGAAGCCAAATGTAAGTGGAGCATCTAAAGGTTTGTACATGATACAAACTAATTTATCATTGAGTACTTCCATTTATAATTCATGGGCATTGGATACTGTATGTCAGTATCATATATGCAAATCTTTACAGGGACTCCACAGAATTAAGGAATTGAAGAAAGGTGACTTCAAACTATATGGCGCAAGTGGAGAAGCCATGTATGCTAAAGCTGTGGGCACCTATCTTCTATTATTACCTACGGGTAATATTTTAAAGTTAGAAGAATGCTACTATATACCAGATATTGTAAGAAACATTGTATCAATACCCTTGTTGCTACAACAAGGATTTGAGATAAATGTAAAGAGCAGTGGCTGCTTTTTTCTTCATTGCAATAAAATATTTGGATATGGTTATTTTATAAATGGTCTCTGAAATTAGAACTCAATGATGAAATATTACTTGTTGATAACAAGAAGAGAAAGAGAGATAATATCAATGTCACATTTCTTTGGCATTATTGGTTAGGTCATATTAGTGAGTCAAGAATAAACAAGTTAGTCAAAGATAATCACTTTGACCCTTATGATTTTCAATCATTAGGAACTTGTGAATCTTGCCTCAAAGAAAAAATGACCAAGTCTCCATTCACTGGACATGGGGACATGCCCTGGAGACTGCTACCTATATTTTGAACAGGGTACCATCTAAGTCAGTGATTAGCACTCCATATGAATTATGGAATGGCAAAAGACTAAGTCTTAAGTACTTAAAGATTTGGGGTTGCTATGCTTATGTCAAGAATAATTTTGGACATAAATTAAGTGCTAGGGCTAACAAATGTAGGTTCGTTGGTTATCCTAAAGAGGGTGTTGGATACTGCTTTTATAATACTACTGAACAAAAGGTTTTTGTTAGTAGACATGCTACATTCTTGGAGAAAGAATTCATTCAAGAAATAAGTAGTAATTCTACACTTGAATTAAGTAAAGAATAGAACCAACAACCTGATGAGTCTTCAAGTAAAATTCCTCAACCAGAAGTTCTTATAGATCAAGAACAACCATAATACATACCTCCTTTTCGAAGGTCAGAAGAGTGCAAGGAGCACTTCTTAGATATGGCTTTGTCATCGAGGATGACAATGAAGCTAGTATCATTTAGGATGATGATCATGTGACCTATTCAAAAGCTATCAGAGAAAAGACTCCGATAAATAGCTAAGTGCCATGAAGTGTGAGATGGACTCCATGTATTTCAATCAGGTATGGACCTTAGTAGATCCACTTGAAGGAATTAACCCAATAGGGTGTAAATGGATCTTCAAGAAGAAGATAGGAGCTGATGGTCAAGTAGAAACCTACAAGGCCAGGCTGGTAACAAAAGGTTTTAGACAAAAACATGGCATTGACTATGATGAAACCTTTTCACCAGTAGCCATGCTCAAGTCCATTCGAATATTACTTGCAATAGTAGCATACCATAATTATGTGATAGGGGACGGGATTAGGGTAGGATCATTGGCGAGCCTAAAAGTCACCGAGATTAGGGTACTACTAATTTTTTTTTTTTTGTAGAAGGTGGTAAAGGAACAATGGAGATGGAAGGTAGAAATTTGGACTCTTGTGGATTTTGGGACTCATACTCACGGAGAGATCTCTCACCTCTAAGGCATCTCACCCATCTCACTAATAGAGCTGTTAGGGTGAATCTCAAAGGACATGAGGGTGGTAAGGAAGATGGAATCAAGGAAGGGGATAACTAGACATGAACTCACATCATGTCTTGGGGTTGGGCCTCACACCCTCTCCTTACGGAGGAAAAGAAAAGCACTCTTCTCTAAAAAAAACTTTTATTCATCACTAACTTTCTTTTACAAAGAGATTAAGGGCCTATTTATAGCCTTCTAAGTCCCATTTGAAATTCAAATTTTACATGGAAAGAGGGGGAAGGTAGCTACAAATTTGAATTTCAAGTTTCATGAAAAGGGGTGGCAAAATGCATGGGTGCCAAGTGTCTCCTTGTGGTTGCCAAGTGTCCAAATCTAAAAATCTGCATGCATGGGTGCCACTTGGCATTCATGTGGGCATTCATGAGTCATCAAGTATTAGGCACACTTGGCATTCATGTGGGCATTCTGGTGTCATCATATGTTGGGCATCACTTGGCATTCATATGGGGACCTTCTTATGTGGAGGATGAAATGATCTTCAAATCTAAATTTATTTGCATCGAAATTCATACTACATTGTGATTCATGATGCTTTGGGATCCATGCTACTCCGAGATTCATGCAAGTCAATGTCTCCATCATTCTCTTAAGGTGGGGAGAACTCGACTCCGTCAAGTCAAGATCAGCGAGGGCTTTGATGACCCAAATCCAAAGGCTATGCTCTGAGATCTATGCAGCTTGAAAATCCGTACGGCTCTGAGATTGTGCTGCTCTAAAAACTGTCCCAAATTATTACTATTATTATTTTTTTCCATTTTTTTCTTTCCTTTTTTTCTTTTTAATTCACTTTTTTTTTTTTCCTGCCTGATCCTGAAGTCGGCAAAGGGGTTGGCACCTTGCTTTGAGAAGCGTGTGAAGGTTGAAATCGGCAAAGGAAGCCAGAATGGCTTTCATGATCGTGTGATCCCACTTCTTCTCCATGGATTGAAACCAGGGAACAGAGGAGGCTTGCAGGGCGTGATTCCGATGGGCTTCACCGGTGGCGGTGCGAAATGGACGGGTTAATGGCCAGGTGGAGGCTCGACCGTAGTGGATCTGAGGCGACGGGGCTCCGAATGGCATCAGCAATGCAAGGCGGTGGTCGTCGGATCTTCCAGATGGGGGGGGGAAGGCAGTGGCTCAGGTGACTATAGAGGCTCCGATTTGAGGAGCTTTGGCCATAGACGAAGAAGACGGATAGCATGGGGTGGAGGGGATGGTCGCGAGCTCGGCTTGGGACCTAGGGCTAGGGGTTCCGGCCGCTGTGGATTTGGGCAGATGAAGATCGGCGACATAGGATGAAGAGGAGGGTCAACTCTCTTGTGGTGGCACTGGGGAAACAAACAATGGCACTGGCAGGGATGGTGTTCGACGGTGGAAGTGAGGCATCCGGTATTGCAGTAGCAGGGGCCGATTGCATATGGGGTAGGCTCAATCGTGGAAGTTCACGATCGGTGGATTCTTGATCATCGACTGCTGGCAATGGAGCAGGGAGGCTCCAGCGAGTGACGAGGTATCGGTGAGGCATCACAGCAACAAGGAGATCCGACGGGGAGATGAGGGGTCGGACATACTGGAGGAGACGGATGGCACAGGAGGCGGTGAACAGGGATGTCTCCAGTGAGATCCGGACTAGAGAGTGGCGGCGACGGTGAAGAGGCTTGGTGGCAGGCTATGGGTGGTGGATCGGGTGTTCTGGGCTTTGAATTTGAATAGGTTTAAAAAGAGGATGACAGGAATAAATCTAGAATAGATGAGGAATAAGGTTGGGATAGTGGAAATAATGAGAATAAGCAGAGGAGAGAGAAAAAAAGTGGGAAAGATATGGAATATCCTAATCCTCTAGGCTCTGATACCAAAATTGATGTGGCACGAAATCGGGGTAAGATCATCGATGAGCTGAGAAGTCACCGAGATTAGGGTGCTATTATTTTTTTTTTGTAGAAGGTGGTGAAGGAACAATGGAGATGGAAGGTAGAAATTTGGACTCTTATAGACTTCGGGACTCATACTCATGGAGAGATCTCTCACCTCTAGGGCATCTCACCCACTCACTAATGGAGCCATTAGGATGAATCTCAAAGGACATGAGGGTGGTAAGGAAGATGGAATCAAGAAAGAGGATAACTAGATATGATCTCACATCATGTCCTGGGTTGTGGGCCTCACACTCTCCTTACAAAGCAAAAGAAGAGTCACTCTTCTATAAAAAAAACTTTCATTCATCACTAACTTTCTTTTAAAAAGAGATTAAGGGCCTATTTATAGCCTTCTAAGCTCCATTTGAAATTCAAATTTTATATGGAAAGAGGGGGAAGGTAGCTACAAATTTGAATTTCAAGTTTCATGAAAAGGGGTGGCAAAATGTATGGGTGCCAAGTGTCTCCTTGTGGTTGCCAAGTGTCCAAATCTGAAAATCTACATGCATGGGCACCAATTGGCATTCATGTGGACATTCATGAGTCATCATGTGTTAGGCACCACTTGGCATTCATGTGGGCATTCTGGTGTCATCATATGTTGGGCGCCACTTGGCATTCATGTGGGAACCTTCTTATGTGGAGGATGAAATGATCTTCAAATCTAAATTTATTTGCATCGAATTCATACTGCATCATGATTCATGCTACTACGAGATCTGTGCTGCTCCAGGATTCGTGCAGGTCGATGTCCCCATCATTATAAAATCTGGCAGATGGATGTCAAGACTGCTTTCCTTAATAAAAATCTTGAGGAAGAAGTCTATATGACACGGCTAGAGGGTTTTGTCTCAAGTGGGAGACCATACCAAGTATGCAAGCTAAAGAAGTCCATTTATGGACTAAAACAAGCATCGAGGAGTTGGAATATCCACTTTGATGAAATAATCAAGGAATTTAGTTTTGTCAAAAATGTGGATGAACCAAGTGTGTATAAGAAGACAAGTGGAAGATCACTTGTTTTCTTGGTATTGTATGTTGATGACATACTGATCATTGGGAATGATGTCCCAATGTGACAATAGGTTAAAACTTGGCTATCATCAAAGTTTTTCATGAAAGATTTGAGAGAAGCATCCTATATACTAGGTATAAGGATCTATAGAGATAGATCTCAGAGGATGCTAGGCTTATCCCAATCCAGGTACATTGACTTAGTGTTGAAGAGATTCAACATGGATGTAAGTAAAAGGGGTTACTTACCTATGAGTCAAGCCATACATCTCTCTAAGAAAATGTCTCCTAAGACATCAGAAGAAAGATAAAGAATGGCTATGATTCCTTATGCTTCAGCTATAGGATCAATTATGTATGCTATATTATGTACCAAGCCTGATGTTGCTTATGCCTTAGGCATAGTAAGTAGATTCCAGGAAGATCCAGGTGAGGATCATTGGAAAGCTGTGAAAAATATTCTTAAGTGCCTTAGAAGGACTAAAGATATTTTTCTTATTTATGGAGGATTAGAGTTGAAACTAGAAGGATATACATATTTTAATTTTCAATCAGATCCCAATGATAGCAAATCCATATCAGGGTATGTCTTTACCCTATATGGTGGTGCAGTAAGTTTGAAGAGTACAAAGCAGCCAACCATAGCTGACTCAGTTACGGAGGCAGAATACATAGCTGCAAGTGAAGCTGCGAAGGAAGCTGTCTGGATGAAGAAATTTATCATGGAATTAGACGTGGTTCCTAAAATACAATAGCTAGTGTCGCTATATTGTGATAACACTGGAGCTGTTGCACAAGCAAAGGAACCAAGGTCTCATCATAAGTCCAAGCATATCCTAAGATGTTTCCACCTCGTACGAGAAATCATAGAAAAATAAGATGTTATTATTCAACGAGTTGATACTAAGAATAATATAGCAGACCCATTCACTAAAGCATTACCTCAACAACAATTTGATCGTCACTTAAATTGTATGGGCATAAAGCACAAGGGCGATTGGCTTTAGTGCAAGTGGGAGATTGAAAGGAAAGTGCCCCAAAGCAAATCTTATGTAAGGGCATTTTTGTAATCTTTTAACTCCTGTATGACATTTAATATATTAATAAAGGCATATTGTTTATCATATTGCTGTGTCTTGTTTAAAGATTATGATGAACCCGATAGGTTATGGCAAATGGAATTAGGGTTATGATGGATATTATGACACTGAGACCTAAGTTCCTTTAAACCCTAACTTAAAAGGTTCCTAGTCGATGGACCATCGGTTCGGGGATCGATAAGTGCGGAAAGACTAGCTTATCCTTTGTATGCTCTGATAAGAGGGTGGTTGGTCTCACAGCCACTTGTGTAGAGATACTAATACAAGGATAAGGGTGCTCATTAGAGTATGAGTTCACTGAACTGATCCACACTAGGACTATCTTATGGAAGTCTTACTACTTGTCAAAAGATAGATCTCGAAGTAGGAGTTGTGCATGTGATCTTTAGACCTGAGGTCACCATGGTTTCTTGTGCACACTAAGCCATGTTTTAGTTCATACTCATTCATGACATTAAGTCATGTACGGGGTGTTCTCGAATATGGTGGAAGGTGTATGAAGGATATGAGTGGACTAACAAGGAATCAATCATTCTTAGTAAGAGAAATTGTTATCCCAAGTGATATCTTCGATTGATGACTCAAGGAGTCTTTGATCAAAGCAGGATAAGATTGGAAGTGGTTTCTAATCAGTCATCAGCTAAGTCTTCATTATCGAATAGAGATTCGAAATGATTAAGTGCTAGGGTTTGACATTTATCCATACCCATCACTTAATCGAGATAATAGGAGATCGAAAGATTGAATTGCACGGTAACTTTCTACAGAAAGGTAATTTGGTACTTTCTATCAAATTCCTCATCTTCCGGGTAGGTATGACACATTACTAGATATCAATCATGTCTTGTAGGTATTCATGAACCAATTGAATTGGTTTCATGAGTCTATTCGATGGACAGATCGAATTGGCAATTTAGGTCAGCTCAATTTGACCTAATTAGGTCAATCAGGTTCGATTGGTTTGAATTGGCTAAACCTAAACCTACTGCTAGCTAGATGTGGAACCCAAAGGGTCACACACGTTAGGGAGTTGACCAAGGAAGTCATACATAATTTAATTAGGGTCATGGGATCCTAATTGGTTAGCTAGATTGCACACTAGCATGTATAGGCTAACCTAATTCCTAACCCAAGTCGATTTGGGTCTAGTTGCTTGCTATTTTGATTAACCAATTGAAGAGAGACTTAAATTGGGTTATGTCTGGGTTAAGACAACATTTATAAGGTTTTATCCTGATTTATTTGGACTTGGAATGCCACTTGGACTAGAGTCCAAGTCATCATGGAATCTTGGGCACAATATTGCGCGCACCAAGGAGGAGAGGGCGCAGAAGGACCAAGAGTCCTTTTGCAGATGAAATTCTTTTATTAATTTCATCTGGACTCCTCTTGGCTGACATCCCATGCCACATTTGAATTTAATTGACCAGTCAAAACATTTGAAATTGGCATGGAAGTTGGGAGAAGTGCGCGGGCGCATGAAGAGTCGCAACTCTTCATGTGGCACACGATTCTGAAGCAGTATCCTTCTGCTATCAAGACTCTTCAAGTTCTCCGATGCTTGGAGAGTGAAGAGATGTCCCTTGGCTTCCCAAAGACTGGTACTTTCCATGTGGCAAATGAAAAATCATCCAGAAATGGGAAGGGATGCTGATATGGGCTTTGGTGCATGGTAAGACATATTTGATATAATTTTTCAAGCAAGATAACTTTTCTTTGGTCTTGAAAAATCATATCTGATAAGTTGATGGGAGGACATATCACACGCCCCTCTTAAAACTATAAATAGGGGTGGTGATATGAGTTTTAGATATAAATTTCACCGTAAAGTTATTCTGGGAGTTTATTCTCCCTCCCTCCTCCTTTAAGACAAACCTTGTCTCTTTAAGACAAGGTTGTTCTTACTAGGACAAGTCTTAGAATTTAAGACATAAGCCTAGAGTGTTCTAGAGGAGGGAAATGCCAAATCCAAGAGTGGTTTTGGAACGTATTCAGAGTACCCTACAGGAGGATAGGGTGTCTTACAAAGGTCAACGTCCAGAAGGCTATCAAGAAGAGTCCTAGTCAAGCAAGCAACTGAAGTAGAAGTTCTTCCTTGGGTCAATTCCTGTGTGGATCATCGTTGGACGGCTTGTAATTGTGAGTCTAGTGGAAAGGAGTGGAAAACAGCATTCCAGGTATTTATCATGAACCATATTAGTGATATATTAGTTGCATATGAATGAGGAGATCTTGGGATTAGGGTTTCTAGTCAATAAGGGTTTTTCTTTGTATAAATTTTTGAAATCTAATGCTTCATAGATGCATGATGACCCTTTAGAAACCCAACATGAAGATAGCATGAAACTCATCTATATAGCAGGCATGCTTTCATTGGGGTGCTTGTATTAATGAGTGGTGGCTAGTGTTAGGGAACCATGGTGCAAGGTCACCTAACACCTACAAGAGTTTGCTGGGCTTGTTTACACAGCAACGAGGGATGCATGTCGGGTTATAAGGAGTTTGCTTGCTGTGTTGATCCGATAGGTGAAATGGCATGAGCTAGCAAATAAAATGGCTTAAAGTTAAGCTAGCAAGTGAGGTGGCGAGCCACATGGCATCCATGTAGGAGTGACCATTCTGGATATACTAGATAGCATAGCAAACTCACTACAAATCTTGACATACTCTGTTGACTCAGCATGAAGAACGGCTTGGATAGCATTCTTAACACTATACCAATATAAGTAGTGATCTTAATCTTAAGTGATTAAAATTGAAAACTAATTTACCTTTACTGGCTAGATAAGTATAAGATTTGTAGGAAACTCCCTATTGCTTGATACAATGGTCCTAATTAAGTAATCAATACTTTTAAACACTTTTCTTTGATACCAATTGGTCAAATCGATTCCAAACTTGATCAACTTTTGGTATCCACCCTAAGACCTAATATAGTTTTTATGAGAGATTTTTTGCCTCATTGCATATTCTAAACATTTATCTCATACATCTACTAGCATGCATGCATTTATTGTTACTCATGATATCATAAATGTGATATTATTCATATATCATGATCCTACTATCCTAGGTTTGATTTGTTTCAACCATTGAGCCAAATTGAATTGGACTATGAATGGGCTAACTCTTAGTCCGAATTAGATTAATTATTCATCAACAATTGACTCAAGTCAACTTAGATTTAGATTTGTAACCAGTTAGGTTCGCATCAAGTAAACTTAGACTCAAATCTTAATCAAATTAAGATTGGATCAGGTAAATCGGAAACCTTAATCCAAGTAGGTTAACCTATATAACTCAAATCATTAAGAGTTCTGGTCATGTCAAGATCAAAAACTCAAGTTGACTCATAATTGAGACTTAGGTGAAGTCCAAAATCTAGGATTTTAGATTTTAGCACCTATCTACCATGATCCTTGATTAAAACAAGAAATTTCAACCACCAGAAAATTTTAACAAACTGAAACTTGGAGACTAGAATATTTTAACAATTAAAAACTTCTATCAATCCTAAATTCCAACAAATAAAAATTTCTAGCAACCTAAAAGTCATGTTTCAGTAATGTTACAACAATCATAAAGATTTAATCAAAATATTAGAGGGGCTTAGAAAGAGATTTAGGTGCACAAATTTTTAGGATTTCACTACAGCCTTTTTGTCGCACATCACATGTGCAAAGCAATGGCCTTTTGATTAAATCTAGATAATTCCTTGCTACAACAACTTGTCAAAAAGTCATACATCGATGGCATCGAATGCTATGGTCTAATCAATATTAAAACTATTTTAATTGCATGATAGACTAGTCTAATCTATAAGATGTAGGTGCAGAAAATTCAGATCATGATATTAATGAAGTAGATCTAATCTATTCACAAATATGAGAACAATTTTAATGAATTATGCAAGAAGGCTTTGATACCACTATTAGTAATTGGATGCATAATAGAAGTAGGTTTTTTTAAAAATTTTATCATCTAATTTAATAATTAAATCAGAAGTTGCATACAAAATCCTAATCCCAAGATTCACTTACATAAGATAACGAAATAATAAGAGTAACAATAAAATAAATACATACCTGACCTGTCGTCTAATACTGGTCTTTGATCCACCAAATCCTTAAGCATGAGCCCTCTAATAGTAATCCATACAGGTGTCTCTTAGACCTTTCCAATCTATAAAGTTTGCTAGAAGTTCTTCAACCTTTCTTCTTAAGAAGATGCGCACCATGCACCCTTGTGAATTCTTCTCGAGAACTCACAATGGTTTCTCTATTTCTATCCCTCTCCTCTGATTTCTTAGCCCTCTTTTATACTAGGAATTGCATGCCTCCAACCCTTAAAGGTCCCTCTTATTTATAGGCTTCAAGCCAAATCCTTTTAGCATAGGAGTCTATTAAAATTAAACTTCCAAATAAGCCCTAAACCTTGACCCCAACTTAACTTGGAATAGGAGACTCTTTTTGCACCAACTTTTGGCATGGAAAGAGGGCTTTGGCATGGAGAGGGGCTGACGAAGAGTCATCAATATGAGATTAATTCCCTCTAGGAGGACTCCTAGTGGGCATGAAATCTTTTCTAGCACCAACCTTGGTGCATCTGATTTCTCACTGCAATTTTCCATCTAATTTGGCATGGAATTAATCTATATCCAATAAAGATTCAAAGGAGAGAGAAGCCCAGAGGATAACCCCAAAGACCATGTCAAAACCCTTAGGAGAAGGACTCCTAAGGGGTGCCAAAATGATCTTGCGACAAGGCTTTCTTGCACCAAGAAAAATTAATGCTATTTCTTCTTCCATTTTGGCATGAGGAGAGAGAAGCCCAGGAGGACTCCTCCTGGTGTGCCATCAAAGCTCTTTTATACTATAAAAAATCAACAAAAATGATTTGCGGTGCCTCTCCTAAATAGGATGCAAATAGGTATCCTACTTCTATTGGGTTTAGGATTTAACCTAGTCAAAATAGGTCTTTTAAATAGATTGGAAATTAGGTCTAATCCATAAGTTACCAATCCAATTAGACTTATAAGATTTACACTAAATCTTATCAGGCTAGGTCTATGATTGACTTCTTAATGTGTGTAAGCTATTAGGTTCCACACCTAGCTAGTAGTAGACTTAGATTCAAACCTAATCCAATTAGATCAAATCCAAAGTACTAATTAATTAGAACTCTTTCTAATTAATTATGAATTAAACTCTTTAATTCATACAAGCCCACAAGCCAAGATTAATTTTTAGCAATGTTTCATGCTATTCATAAGATTAAATTTTGGTAAAATTATCAAAATATCCTTTTGTGATGAATTTCATGCAATTCAATCCTTCGATCACCAACATCCCAAAAAGGCCATGGGCATAGAATAATGTCAAACCCAAATACGTAACCATATATATCTTAATCCAAGATGATGACTTGATTAATGAAATATCAAAAACTCTTTCTTTTTTTATTTTACTCTAGCCAAAGATTCTTGAGTCATCATTCTATGAGATTACATAAGATGTTCTTTTCTCTTACAAGAAATGATTAATCCTTTGTTGACCACTCACAATCTCTACTCATCTTTCACCATGTCCAAAACATCCCACACATATATCAAAGTGTTATGCTAGGATATGAACCAGAACATAGATCCGTAAACATAAGGTACCATAGTGATCTCAGGTCTAAGGACCACTTACACCGTTCCCATTAAAGAACCATCAATTGACAAGCTAGTAAGGCTCTATTAGATGTTCTTCGTACATGTTAGTCTAGTAAACTCATTCTCTAATGAGTACTTGTATTCTTGATTAGTGTCCTCATACAAATGATTGTGAAATCAGTCACCCTCTATATCAAGAGCATACATAGAATGTACTAGTCTATCTGGTACCATCGATCCCAACTCAATGATCCTACAACTAGAAATATTTGAGATCAAGTCTATCAAGGTTTTAAATCTCACTAGTATGATCTCATCATCATCCTAAAATCATTGTCTTAATCTATGGAGTTCATCATAATTCTAATTAAATCTCAAAAGACATAATATAATGTAGCGTATAATAAAATAAATTATTTTTATTGGTTGATCATAAAAGTTATTTATATGAGTAGAAAAATAAAGTACAAAATATCTCATCGCATCAACTTGTAATTGGCTTGCAGGGCATAATCATTTCAGTATCCTGTTAGATATTTTAAGATATGATCTTGTACATGTTTTAGATTAAAAAGTATTTTAATCTATTTTAATTCTACTACAAAATTATAATTTTTAAAAGTTAAAAACCTACATATATAAAAATATTAGATTTACTAATAGGAGCGAGAGTATAGGTAATTGTTAAAAACAATGATACCAAGTATGACCAATAGAAGAAGTCACTTAGATAACTACTTACTCATTAGTGGCTTACTCGATGTTACAGTAGTATGGCTATCCTTGGATCTATGGTGTCTTAGCTATTCACAATAGGATTATTATAGTTTGACTATGCATATATATACTTGGTCTCCTTGCCAATTAGATCCTTACAATGCACGTTGGCTATAGTAGGTTCATTGTAGGAGTAGGCTATGCACTTATATAGATCTATTATCTTTAATAAATAAACGAGTTGGTCCTATATGATTTGTGAGACTGAGTTTAGAGAATCCTTGGCTATGGTAGCATGAAAAGTGGAAAAGAGTTTCTGCAAGATTTCACATTATGAACTCTAGTTGAAAGAATCTAATATATGATAGATGATGAGGTTTAACAAAAAATTCTATAACCTTTATCTTGTCAAGACTTATGATAGAATGATTGTATCATATGATAATTACACCTAGAGGTTCATCTTTTCTGATCTACTAGGTTATCACTATACATTGTTAGGTTTCATTAGTAAATTGCAGAACTCCTTAGAATTATTTTAATGGTCAATAATTATCAACAACTGAGTTGAAACTATTCTAACTCATCGAAAAGAGTTTCAATGATATTATAAATAAAGATCCTCATATATATCACTACCAAATAGAATAGAACTTATGGGATCACATATAAAAAGTTGTAACTGATCAAATGGTTGAATTACGATTATGAATCACCTTAAAATTTAATTATGAATGTGATTGATAATATGATCCTAAATGCAAAAGTTGCAAGAAAGAGAACTTGCTAATAGTTAGTGAGTTTAGAGAAGGATTAATGTGCAATTGTTACATGACTAATTAATTTGATTTTATCAAATTGAGGCTAAGATTAAGTCAAATTGAATTAGATTCAGGTTGGCAGGATTTGGGTTTGATTTGATCAAGATAATTTGGATTATGAGATAACCCAATTGAGGAGTCTTCATGCCCTAGGTTTTGACCAGTCAAAGAGATGATTCATATGTAGAGAAGGACTCTTCTAGATTTCTCACTCCCATATAATTTTTACATGAAAAATAAGGGACATGTGCTAAGTGTTGGCAGCAATAGGAGAAGTCCCAGTTAGATCGGGACTCTCTCATATATGGATAAGGATTAAGTCAATTGATTGACTTTTGAAAATCCTAAAAGGAGAAGGATTCCTCTC
The DNA here is from genome assembly GCA_021397845.1 of Areca catechu. Lineage (NCBI taxonomy): Eukaryota > Viridiplantae > Streptophyta > Magnoliopsida > Arecales > Arecaceae > Areca > Areca catechu. The sequence continues at coordinate 125,699,502 of CM038052.1, read as the reverse complement.
TTTCTCATGCCCCAATTCCTTTAAACATGATTAAAATGTAGGGTGCTAGATTTTTTTGGTGCACAAAGGGAGTTCTTGTCTTAGGCATGATTTTGTGTAACAAAAATAAAAGAAAAACTTCCTATCTCACACATCGAAAGATTGGGCAATTTACAGGAGTTAGTTTCACTCAGAACTCTCTCTCATCCACACCCTAATTAATCCCCATCCCAAAAGTCTTTTGTGCAGCAAATTTAGGGATGGAAATAATGCCAACTTCTCCCTCTCTTTCCCCTCCATACCTTTACATGAAGAGTGCTGAATTTTTTTAATAAGAAAAAAAAGAAAAGAAGAATTTAGCCATTAAGGAAAGATCTTTACAAGAGAGATAACACCCTGGTGAGATCAAGTGTTCCGATTAGCACATGACTTTGTATGGATATCTATAGAAGCCAAACACTTATGCAGCTTTAAAAGGACCAAGAAAATATCCATGATTATCGATTATGATAAATGACTACCCATGCAAAGATAAAGATTAGATCTTTTTTATTTTATTGCATCTTACGAGTGTTGCCCAAGTCGCTACCCAAGAGGGGGGGTGAATTGGATATTTAAAAAATTTCAACAAGTAATGTGCAATTTCAAAATCCTTTGCATGTGGTAGGTGCTGTGATAAAGTTAAAGGATGCAGAAGCTAAGTAGAGTAGAGAAAGTACAACACAAACACATCAAATTTGTAGTGGTTCGGAGCAACCCAGCTCCTACGTCCACTACCCAAGATACCACTTGGGATTTCTACTATATTCACACATGAATACAGTAGGATTGTTTTACAGGATCACAATCCAAAACCTCTACACTTTGGTTTTTACGGGATCACCAAAGAAAACCCAACACCCTTTGGTTTTAACGGGCTCACCAAAGAAACCTAAACCTTGGTTTTAATAAGGCTCACCAAAAACCTATTTGATTTTTCAACCGGGCTCACCAATAACCTAACAATTCAAAGATTGAATTGAAAATAAATGCAACAATAAATGATAAACTCAAGTTGTCGGATAGTTGCCGGTGTAGCTCATTGGAAGTCCACTTGAATGCACTTGAATAAGCTTTAATGACTTCAGTGGCTTCTTCCATAGATGATTCAAGTTTTAGATCAGAGTTGTTGAAGGCTTGAATGCAAAATTGAATGCTCTTGTGCTCTTTCTCTTGATTGGTTGGATATTCAATGAAGCTCTCTCTTCTTCTTTTTGAACTCTCTTCTTGATTTTTTTTTGGTAGTTCAAATCCTTCAAATTTTAAGTCTTCCATCATCCCAAGGCAGTTCTAGCCGTTATAGACCGTTGGGAAATGATTTGTGATCGTTGGAGCACTTTTGGCATTCAAAAATAAATTCTAGAACTAGCCGTTAGATACCTATAAGCGACATTCGAGTCGGCTCGGATCCTTCGAGTCTATAGGTCGAGTCACCATTTCTTCAATGCAGTCGGCTCTTTGTCTCAGGGCATAGAATGTCACTCTGGACGAGTCAGCTCTTTGCAGCTCGGGTTGGCTCGAATTTGAATCTTGAAAATCTTAAACTCGAGGAGTTGGCTCTTTTCAGCTTGGGTCGGCTCTTCTTCTCAGGTTTGGAAAACCTTACTCTGAAAGAGTCGGCTCGATGCAGTTCAGGTCGGCTCGCTTTCTCAGGCTTTTGAAATTAGGTCTGGCAGAGTTGGCTCTTTCTAAGTCGGGTCGGCTCGCCTGGCTGTTTTCAGAAAACTTTTAGGAAATGGACTCTGGAGGAGTCGGCTCGGACTGATTTCAGTCGACTCGGATTCACTAGAGTCGGCTCGCTTTCCATCGAGTCGGCTCGGATTGCTGCATTCCAGAATCCTTGCTTCGTGCCAGTAAACTGAGTCAGCTCTTCTTTTCTTGGGATCGGCTCAAGTGTCTTCTTCAGAGTTTTTACAATTTGAACTTAAAGAAAACTCTCACCAATGCTTTTATAATCTCACACAAACCAACTCAAAACAAAATTTAAGGCACACACACTTATAGAAGTAACCCTTTTAGCTTGATTTTTCTTAGCATTTTCATTGGGTTCTTCTTTACAAAAACACTTACAACACAACTCAAACAAGAAAGTAGAAATGTAGGAGATGAAGTTTGGACATGTTATACATCCTACAAAAACTTGTCAAACACTTGAAGAGTTGTTAGTAATAAATGTACATGCTCCAATGTTTGGTTATCATCAAAATCACTTATGGGGTCAACAACGAGAGATCTTGGTTTAAGTTTATTAAAATTTCTATATCTAAATTTATAAAATTAAAATGGTTTTAATTTCTACTATACAACAAATCTAGGATTCCTTCAACAACTTGAGTCATCGATTTATGATAGACCAGTGAGTTGAAATCCGATTGATCGTATTCTACTTCATCTCTATAGAAGCATCCAACATTTCAATATTTCAAAGTTATGCACATCATTTGATGCTAAATACATATTTTTAAGTGACGGATGCACACACAAATATAAAACTAGAATGTTCTTAAAAACAGACAAGAAAAGGAGCTTGAATATGCCAAAATGAAATTTCACTAAAACAAGTAAAATTTATTTCCTTTTTATGTTGAACGTGTCATATTGTTGGAATCTAGAACAACTCTCAAAGAATATAGAACATAGAACTGGCATTTTAAATGATAAGTATCCAAAAATAACAACTCCAAAAGAACAAAGAAATGGGAAACTCAAAGTTGATATTGTTATGTTTGCTTATTTGGATGGCCTTAATGATCCTGCAAACAGATGCCATCATAATGAAATTGATTTCGTCAAGCCATGGTAAAATCTCTTTTGCACCTGCCGACCAACCCAAACCTGCTAATAAGAATAAATGGTTCTAGTGGTTCATGTTTCTAAATATCAAGCCAATTCCAAATTTAATCCAAAATTAACTCAACTACAGATTGGTGGGTTCGGGTTCAGCCCTCCAAATCCCATGCATCAGGAAGGGTGGAGCTGTTGGGGTTAAAGTACGATCACAAATAATTATATCGAGGATAAATTTTAACCCATGTGTGTTAATTAAAATAGGCAATAACTCAACAATATCAATCCAGCAAAGAAAATCAAACCAAGCACAAGAAAATCGGATTTATGTGGAAAACCCTTCAATGTAGAGGTAAAAACCACGGGCCTAGAACCAGATCAAACTTCCACTATAATCAAATAATTGGTATAGCAAGGTTTTCTCTCTAGCAAACTAGAGGCTCTCCAAATAGCATATGATGATCATCTCAGTATAATATATATAAATATTACTAAGGAATACAGGAAGAAAATAAGGAAGATCTCACAAGAGTCAAATATTTGTCGATTACACAAGAGGAATCACAACGATCCGAACCATTCACTTTGTAGAGCTCACTATCATGAACAACATACTACAATTTTATCTTGATCAGGTTTTAAATTGCCATCCAATCAAGACCTAGAAGGATCAAAATATTTTCCCTCTTTTGTTTTCTCTCTCTCGGTGCCACACTCCCTTTTCTTTACTATCGCACGAAAAAACAAGGCATCGATCTCACAAGCCCTAAGCACTTTTTCACAAGGGCCGGGTCCTACCACATGGGCGGGACCCATAATGAATCTCCCCCTCATGCCCATGTGGGGAGGACTTGCAAACCAGCACTAGCTCTGCAGGCTACAAGCTTCTCTGCAGGTAATGGCTTAGTCAGCATATCTAAAGCATTATCATCTGTATGAATCTTTTCCAACTGTAGCAACTCATCTGTAAAGCATCTCGTATCCAGTGATACCTCATATCAATGTGCTTCAACTTCGAATGAAAAGTCGAATTCTTGCTGAGATGAATTACACTCTGACTATCATAATACAAGATAATTTTTTCTTGCTTCAGACCATGTTCTTCAAGAAACTTTTTCATCCACAATAGCTTATTGCTGGCTTCTATCACTATAATATACTCTACCTCTGTACTTGACAGAGCAACACATTTCTACAGTCAAGACTACCATGAGACATCTCCTCCTAAAAAGGTCATCAAGTATCTCGATGTGGTTTTCTGGAGTCAACATCACCTGCCATGTTTGCATCTATATATCCATCTAATATAGGTTTATCTATACCAAAGCATAGACATATTCTAGAAGTTCCTCTAAGATACCTGAGAATCCATTTCACTGCAGTCCAATGCTCCTTCCCAAGATTAGAGAAAAATTAACTGACGACACCAATAGCATGAGCAATATCCGGTCTAGTGCATACCATGACATACATCAAATGGCCAACTACGAATGCATAGGAAATGTTATGCATTTTCTCCTTTTCTTCCTCACTAGTAGGACACTGTTTAGAACTCAATCTGAAGTGACATACAAGTGGAGAGCTAACTAGCTTGGAGTTGCTTATTTGGAATTGCTCTAACACCTTCTCTATGTATTTCTCCTGAGATAGCCATAGTTTCTTATTCTTCCTATCACGAGCAATCCTTATACCAAGTATCTGCTTCACTGGTCCCAAGTCTTTCATAGCAAAGCACTTGCTCAATTCAATCTTTAAGCTCTGAATCCTATTGGCATTGTGACCAACAATCAGCATGTCATCAACATATAATAGGAGAATAATAAAATCATCATCACCGAACCTCTTTACAAAAACACAATGGTCAGAAGTGGTTCTGTCATACCCATGATCTACCATGAAGGAATCAAATTTCTTGTACCACTGTCAAGGAGTTTGTTTCAAACCAAACAAGCTCTTCTTCAGTCTGCATACTAGGTTTTCCTTGCCTTTATCTATAAACCCCTCTGGCTGCTCCATATAGATTTCCTCTTGAAGATCACCATGAAGAAATGATGTCTTCACATCAAGATGTTCGATCTCCAAATTTAGACTGGCTGCCAAGCTCAGTACAACTTGGATCGAAGACATCTTGACCACAGATGAAAATTTCTCTTCAAAGTCAATAACTTTCTTTTGACTGAAGCCCTTCATAACCAGTCTTGCTTTATACCTTGGTTGGAGCTATGCTCCTCTATCTTGAGTCTGAACACCCATTTATTCTTCAGTGCTCTCTTCCCCTTAGGCAGCTCCACTGGATCAAATGTGTGGTTCTCATACAAGGATTTCATCTTTTCTTGCATGGCTTCAAACCACTTTTCCTTTTATACATGTGACATAGCCTCCTGAATGCATTCTGGCTCTCCTCCATTAGTCACCATTACATACTCATGTGGAGGGTATTTCTGAGAAGACCGGCGCTCTCTAGTAGACCTTCTCAGCTACTATTCTACCATTTGCTGTGTAGGAGCCTGCTCACTATGCTCATCTGTTACACTGTCACCATGTATAGGCTCATCATCCATTGCATCACCATCCTCTGCAGCCTATCCATCATCATCCTCTACAGCCTGACCATCATCATCTACTCTAGCTTGAGACATAGGAGAAGGGTAAACAAATAATTCTATAGTAGACTTTGGCTTATTTTATTTTTCACATCCTCAATGGTTTGATCTTCAAAGAATACTACATCTCTGCTTCTAATTAGCTTCTTCTCTATTGGATCCCATATCCTGTAACCAAACTGCTCATGTCCATATCCAAGAAAAATACACTCCTTTGACTTGCTGTCAAGCTTTGACCATTCACTTTTAGAATATGAACAAAGGCCCTGCATCCAAATACTCTGAGATAATCATAGAAAACTGATTTTCCTATCCATACCTTCTCAAGAGTATCACCGTCAAGGGCATATGAAAGAAAAAGATTAATTAGATCAACTACAGTCCTCATAGCTTCATCCCAGAAGGAACTAGATAACTTTGAATGAGAAAACATGCACCGGATTCTTTCAACAATGGTACGATTCGTCCTCTCTGCCACTCCATTTTGTTGAGGTGTCGTGGGAATAGTCTTCTCCAATCTAACACCATGTTATCTACAATATCTCTCGAACGGATCCCAGTATTCACCACCATTATCTACTCGTATACATTTCAGTTTTCTTCCTTCCTCCCTTTCAACACTTGTTGACCTCTTAAGTGATTTTGATAATAACCAAACATTGGAGCATGTACATTTATTTCTAACAACTCTTCAAGTATTTTACAAGTTTTTGTAGGATGAGTTAATTGTTCAAACATCAACTCCACCACCTTTGTTTCTTGTTTGAGTTGTGTTGTAGTTTATTTTTGTAAAGAAGAACCCAATGAAAAAGCTAAGAAAAAATCATATAAAAAGGGTTACTTCTGTGTATATGTGCCTTAGAAGTATTTTGAGTTGGTATGTTTGAAAAATGTAAGAGTGTTGGTGAGAGTTTTTCTTTGAGTTGAATTGTAAAAATCCTGAAGAAATTACTCGAGCCGACCTAGCTTGTTGAAGAGCCGACTCCATCTCATAGCAAGCAGCAAGGATTCTGGTATGTAGCAATCTGAGTAGACTCGAAGGTAATCGAGCCGACTCCAATGAATTCGAGTCGACTAGAATTTGTCTGAGCCGACTCCTCAAGAGTCTAGTTTTTGAAGATTTCTGATAACAGCCAAGTGAGCTGACCTTAACCAAAAAGAGCTGACTCTGCCAGACCTAATTTTGAAGACCTGAGAAAGTGAGCCAACCCAAAGTGCAATGAGCCGACTCTTTCAGAGTGATGATTTCAGAACCTGAGAAGAAGAACCGGCCAAAGATTAAAAGAGCCAACTCCTCGAGTTTAAGTTTTTCAAAATACAAGTTCGAGCCGACCCGAGCTATCAAGAGCCGACTCATCCAGAGTGAAGTTTTGCACCCTGAGACAAAGAGCCGACCGCACTAAGAATTTGGTGACTCAACCTATCAACTCGAAGGATCCAAGCCAACTTGAAGGAATTCGAGCTGACTCAAACATCGCTTTCAGGTATCCAACGGCTAGTTCCAAAATTTATTTTTGAATGCCAAAAAGTGCTCCAACGGTCATAAATCACTTCCCAACGATCTGCAATGGCTAGAATTGCCTTGGAGTGATGGAAAACCTTATGTTTGAAGGATTTGAACTTCCTTGAAGTAATGATTTAGAGAGTTCTTCAAAGAAAAGAGAGCTTTATTGAATATCCTACCTACCAACAAGAAGAGAGCATAAGAACATTCAAGTCAGCCTTCAAGTCTTCACTAACTCTAATATGAAGCTTGAAGCAATTTAAGAAGAAGCCACTAAAGCAATTAAAGCTCATTCAAGTGTATTCAAGTGGACTTTTATCAACTTGCACCGGCAATTATCCGATAAATTGAGTTTGTCATTTTTGTTGCATTTATTTCAATTCAGTTTTAAATTGTTTGGATTATTGGTGAGCTCGGTTAAAAAATCAAATAGGTTCTTGTTGAGCCTTGATATAAATCAAGTGTTGGGTTCTTGGTGATCCTAGTAAAACCAAGTTAGGTTCTTGGTGATCCTGTGAAAATCAAGTTGGGTTTCTTTGGTGAGCCTATTTAAAACCAAAGGTTATTGGGTTTTCTTTGGTGATCCCATTAAAACCAAAGTTTAGAGATTTTGGATTGTGATCTTGTAAAACAATCCTACTGTATTCGGGTGTGAATATAGTAGAAATCCCAAGTGGTTCTTGGATAGTGGATGTAGGAGCTGGGTTGCTCCAAACCACTATAAATTTTGTGTTTGTGTTGTACTTTATTCTTAGCTTCTGCAATTTACTACTCTGTCATAGCTCTTACCACTTATAAGGGATTTTTAATTGCATATGATTTACCTTATTTTTTTAAATTTCCAATTCACCCCCCTCTTGGGTAGCCACCTGGGCAACAACTGGTATCAGAGCAGTGTCTCTAAATACATTAGAGTAAAGATCGATGGCTCATCCAATGAGTACATCCTTGGTGGAAGGCCAATCAACTAATAGACCTCCACTCTTCACTAGCATAAATTATGCATACTAGAAAGCTAGAATGAAAATTTATATTCAAGCTGTTGATTTTCAGTTGCGGAAGGTCATTCTAAAGGGTCCTTATATCCCCATAGTTAAAATTGATGGAGTGGACATTCCAAAACCTAAAAAGGATTGGGATGAACATAACATGAAAATGGGTGAGTTAAATGCCAAACCAATGAATCTGTTATATTGTACTTTGGATAGTAATGAGTTTAATCGAATTTCTATTTGCTCCTCTGCAAAGAAAATTTGGAATAAACTCGAAGTGACCCATGAAGGAACTTCTCAAGTGAAGTCTTCTAAAATTAATCTTCTTGTACATAGTTACGAATTATTTAAGATGGAACCTAATGAAATAATTTCTGCCATGTTTTCACGTTTCACAGATATTATTAATGGCTTAAAAAGTCTTGGCAGGGTGTATTCTAATGCAGATCTTGTAAAGTGACTGCCATCCAGGAAGCAAAAGATTTAAATACCTTACTACCGGATGAACTGCTAAGATCTCTTATCATACATGAACTGACCATGCAGCACCGAACTGAAGATGACCAAAAGAAGAAGAAGTCTATTGCCTTCAAAGCTGTTATGGATTCTAAAAAGGATGAAGAATTAGAAGAAGAGAGCTACTCTACTGAAAGTGACATGGAAGACGAAGATGTTGCCATGGTCGTCAGAAAATTTAGAAGGTTCTTGGAAAGATGAAAAGGAAGAAACTTTAGAAAATTCTACAAGAACAAAGAATTCAGTAAGGAGAAGAACAAGGAAAAAGAGAAAGAAAAAGAAGTGCCCACTTGTTATGAATGCAAAAAACCAAGGCACATCCGACCAGATTGTCCATTACTGAAAAAGGGATTTAAGAAAAAGAAAAAGAAAGCTATAGTAGCGACGTGGAGCGACAGCAAAGCGTCCTCATCTACTGAAGAAGAAGAGACCACAAAATCTGCAAATTTATGTCTATTGGGTCTTGAAAATGAAGTATCATCCCCTGAGCTCCAAACTGAATTTACTTATGATGAATTGAATTCTGCATTTCATGATTTACTTATTAAATTCAAGAAAGCTAGGGTTAAAATTAAATCCTTGAAGAAACAAAATGATGTTTTATTAAAAGACAAGGATGAGATTTCTGAAAAGAATAACATTTTGCAAAAATAATTGAATATCTTTTCTGGTAATGTTATTGCTTTGAAAAATGAGAAAAATGCTTTAAATGAGATAAATAATGTTTTAGTTGCCGAAAACAATGATTTGAAAAAGAAGGTTAAAAAGCTCAAACCTTTAGTAGAAAAACTTACTTTGAGTTCTAACAAGCTTGAGCTAATTTTGAAAAAATAAAAAGATTCAAAAAGTAAAACTGGAATTAGATTTAATGCCTTAAATGCTAAAGGAATTTCAGCAACAAAATTTGTATCTTTAAAAATTTCAGCTTCAAATGTTAAATTTCAAAAAGCTTTTCCATCAAAATCTATTTTAAATGGCTTGAAGTATGTTCCAAAGAATTCTATTCAAAAATCTTTCAAACCAAATATGTCTATTTCTGCATTTTTAAAGCTTCAAAACATGCATCATTCAAAAATGATAAAATTGTTTGTTACACATGTCACAGAGTTGGGCATAAAGCTTATCAATGCAATTCATTAAAAAATACCAAAATTGATACATTGAAGTATAGAACTATTTGGGTTTCAAAGGGAACCAATTTTGCTAACCCGAAAGGACCAAAGTTAGCTTGGGTACCTAAAATCACTCCTTAATTATTTTGCAGGATTGTCTTGCAGTCCAAAAATTAAAGAAAAAATGGTATCTTGACGGCGACTGTTCAAGGCATATGACGGGTGACAAGGATTAGTTCATCACCCTACAAATGAAAGACGAAGGATTGGTTACTTTTGGAGATAATGGCAAGGGGAGAATAATCGAAATCGGTAAGATCAAAATAACCTCATGTACTTTTATTGAAGATGTGCTACTAGTAGATAAATTGAAGCATAATTTATTGAGCATTAGTCAATTGTGTGATAAAGGCTTCAAGGTTATCTTTGAATCATCTATGTGTATAGTAACTAACTCTCTTGATTCTAGCAACAAATTCATTGGCCATAGACTTTGAAACATCTATGTGGTAAATCTAAATGATCTAGCCATGACTAGTAGTTCCAGTCTAGTAGCAATGAATGCCAAGACCAAGGAGTCATGTTTATTATGGCATAGACGATTAGGTCATGCTAGCATGCATACAATTGCCAAATTAATCTCAAAGAATCTAGTTAGAGGTTTACCACATTTTAAAGTTGATCTTGATTATGTTTGTGATACTTGTCAATTAGGAAAACAAACTAGGGGGAGTTTTAAATCAAAAAATGTTATTTCTACAACTAGACCCCTTGAGCTACTTCACATGAACTTATTTGGACCAACTAGGACCACAAGCCTAGGAGGTATGAAATATGACCTTGTGATTGTAGATGACTTTTCTTGATTCACATGGGTATTATTTATTGCACATAAAGATGAAAATTTTGATATATTTCAAAATTTCATAAGAAACTTTCAAATGAGAAAAATCTTTATGTTATCCTATAAGAAGTGATCATGGAACTGAACTTCAAAATCAATTTTTGATGAATATTGCACTGAGCACGGCATTGATCATAGCTTCTCCGCTCCTAGAACACCACAACAAAATGGTGTTGTAAAAAGGAAGAATAGGACTTTGGAAGAAATGGCCTGAACTATGTTGTATGAAGGCAATCTTCAAGGTACTTTTGTACAGAAGCGGTGAACACTGCGTGTTACATATTAAACTGAGTTTTAATGTGCCCAATTTCAAAGAAAACCCCTATGAGCTTTGGACTGGAAGAAAAATAAATATTAATTACTTTCATGTTTTTAGGTGTAAATGCTTTGTGTTGAACAATGATAAAGATAACCTAGGAAAGTATGATGCAAAATCTGATGAATCTATATTCCTTGGTTTTCATTATATAGCAAAGCATATAGAATGTTTAACAAGAGGACTCTTACTGTTGAAGAGTCAATTCATATTATTTTTGATGAAGCTAACCCCTCACCATCTAGAAAAGATAAGTGCATAGATAATGATGCAGGTACTCTACAAAAGGAAATGGAAGATCTAAGCATTCAAGACAAGCCAACACAAGATGGAAGTGAAATGGTAAGCAAGGATCATATTGATTTACTAAAGGAATGGAGGTACGTAACTTCACATATGAAAGATTTAATTATTGGTGATCCTTCTCATGGTATTAGGACTAGGTCAGCACATAGAGATGTACATGACTACCTAGCCTTTATCTCATAAATTGAACCACATAGTTTAGAAGAGGCTAAAACTAATCATAACTGGATGATGGCCATGCATGATGAATTAAACCAATTTGAAAGGAATAATATTTAGACACTAGTTAGTAGACCTACATATCACCCAATTATAGGAACAAAATGGGTTTATAGGAACAAACTAGTGAGAATGGTAAGGTTATAAGAAATAAAGCAAGGTTGGTAGCAAAAGGGTATGATCAAGAGGAGGGCATTGATTTTGATGAAACATATACTCCCGTAGCAAGACTTGATGCCATTAGATTACTTCTTGCATTTGCTTGCTACATGAATTTCAAACTCTTTCAAATAGATGTCAAAAGTGCTTTTCTGAATGAATTTATTTTTGAACAAGTTTTTGTAAAACAGCCACCAAGTTTTGAAAATCATACTTTTCCAAATCATGTGTTTAAATTGAATAAGGCTTTATATGGTTTGAAACAAGCACCTAGGACCTGGTATGATAGACTAAGCAATTTTTTATTTGAAAATGATTTCAAAAGAGGAAATGTTGACAAAACTATTTTAATTAAAAACAAAGAGAATGATATGTTAATTATACAAATTTATATTGATGATATTATATTTGGTGCAACTAATGAAAATCTTTGTGGAGAATTTGCTGAGTTAATGCAGGGTGAGTTTGAAATGAGCCTTATGGGTGAACTCAACTACTTCCTTAGATTACAAGTCAAACAATTGAAGAAAGGAATCTTTATAAGCCAAGCCAAGTACATCAAAGAGATAATCAAGAAATTTGGCATGGAAATAAGCAAAGAGGCCAGCACACCCATGAGCCCTACCTGCAGGCTAGACAAAGATGAAAATGGATCCAACGTTGACCAAAAGCTATATAGAGGTATGATCGGATCCTTATTATATTTGATAGTCAGTAGACCTGATATCTTGTACAGTGTAAGTGTATGTGCTAGATTCAATGCAATTCTAAAGAAATACATATGCTTGCTGTTAAAAAAATCATTAAAAACTTAAAAGGTATAAGTAACTTAGGTCTTCGGTATTCTAAAGAATCATCTTTGAATTTAATTGGTTTTTCTGATGCTGACTATGCTGGTTGCAAAATTAATAGAAAGAGCACTAGTGGTACATGCCAATTTCTAGGGTTGAATTTAATTTCATGACACTGTAAGAAGCAAAACTCCATAGCACTGTCCATTGCTGAGGCAGAGTACATTGCTGCTGGTAGTTGTTGTGCTCAAGTGTTATAGATTAAACAATAACTAGAAGACTTTGGTGTTACACAATCTAAAATTCCAATCAAATATGATAACACAAGTGCTATTAATTTGACAAAAATCCTGTTCGGCATTCAAGAACCAAGCATATTGAAATTAGGCACCATTTATAAGAGAACATATATCAAATAATGATATTATACTTAAATTCGTGCCAACTGAAAACCAACTTGCTGACATTTTTACTAAACTATTGAATTTTGATAGATTTGCAATGATTAGAAGTGAACTAGGGTTATGTGACCCACTCTAGAAACATTCCTATAAACTTAAGGACAAATTATCTAGGTGACCTCCTTATCCAATTTTTTTTTTAAAAAAAGAAAACCCTTGATTGAAAGCCCAAATATCATTTTTGTGCTCCCTCTGCTCGAGCCGACTCGAGCAGATGACCTATTGGTCGAGCCAGCTCGGATGTCGAGCCATCTCTTTTTAGTTTAAGTTGTAGGGTTTTCCATTCCCATTTCTATTCCTTAACCCTACTCTTTTCCCTTCGAGAAACTTTCCAAATACTTCTACCTTCCAATAACTACTTCGGAACTCAGGTGTCTTTGTGTAATGACTCCAAAGAAGGTAGTTGGCAAGAAATCTCGATAGGAAATGGAAGAAGCTCCGCAGGAAAGAAGAACAAAGTTCTGATAAGACAATGCTTCTCGAATTCCACCACAATCGGATGAAGAACCAAGCCTAGTTTCACCAAGCCATCAGATCTCCTTAGGTATGCGATCTATAACTACTGGAAGAAGGATTTTGTTTGAATACCTAAAGGAAATAAGATTTGTTATTGGAGATTTCATAGAAAACCAAGGTTGGAGAAACATGTGTTCATTGGATATCAAAACCTACCCAAATCTAGTTAGAACCTTCTATGAAAATTTGAGATTTGGTGAAAACTTTATTGAATCTTCAGTCAAAGGAAGAAGAATTATTATATCTGCAAAAATCCTTGGTAATGTTTTAGAAATGCCATTTGAGGGCACTGAGTACTTGGTCCTAAAAGATAGAACAAAAGCCTTGCAAACTGTATTGGAAATGACTGAAGTTGATGAAATTGGAATTCTCAAGGCCAACATATTGTCCATTGAAATAAGGATTCTTCACAGTTTTATTAGCATGATTTTTTTACCTAGGACAGGCCACTTTGACTGGGTAAGTGAGCATGATCTTTGTTTCATGGAGCTGCTAATAAATGGTGACAAAATTAACCTGCCAGCTATCATGATTAGTCAGATGAAAGAGGCAGTGAGAAAGGTGAAGGCATGTTTGCCTTATGGAATGGTTCTGACACTCTTCTTTCAAATTCCAACATTGACTTGTCAGGAGAAGATAGCAAAATCCTCCTTCATACTGATACTTATACAGCCAAAACCCTTCAAAGGATGGGTTACTTGTTATTTGAAGGAACTTGGAAAAAGAAGTCTGATGCTCCAATAATTGAAGAAATCTAGGAAGTACAAGAGCAAGATGAAATGGGGACTGGTGAAGGGACTTCAACTCAAATTCCAGAATCACAGCCATAACTAGGGTCTCCAGTCCAGACAGACTTTGATGCTCATTTTCCAAATATTTCAGTGCCTGATATGCCTCCTGGTACACCTATCTACACTCAGGCTACCACTGATATTCCTGTTCATACTCTTGGTATTGCTGCTCCTGTTGTGGATACATCAATGTTACAAGATTTTATTGCACAGCAGATAAGGAACTTGACTGAAACTATCAATTCCTCTATGGTTACTATGTTTGGTGAATTTCGCCAGTCTGTTGATGAGAGAATTAATTAGTTTGGGGGACAAATTGATAATCTGAGAAGTAGAGTGGATACCATTAAAGCCTCCAAGACTACAACTTATGCAACTAAGACAGATTTACAACCAATTCTTCAACTGATTTCTTCAAGTTCTGAAACCACTAAAAGCCCAATTACTCAAATATTTGAAGCTTATAGAGTTGAGATGGATAACTTAAGGATCATAATGGGCTCAGTAGAAGAAGGCGAGAAGATGGAAGAGGATTACACAAGAGGTATTGGAATTATAAGAGCTGAGTTCGGGAGACTTTAGAGGATCAGCTGAAGCCTTTGCAAATGTCCAAGCTTCTGAAATTCTTTCAATGCAAAAGGAAATTGCAGAAATAAGAGTCTCAATGAAAAAATTGGCTGCTTCCAAGAATATAAAGAAAATTGAAACTGAATTGAAGACCATTAACAACTTTTTGTGAAAGCTAATGACCAAAGTTGAAGACCTTCAATATGCTCAAAGTGTACCTCCTCCAACACCACTAGATCCTACTAGACCTAAGCCTCAATCATCTTCTTTTTCTGGTCAGTATGTTCATCCCAAACAACCAGCTCCTCATTTTAGATCACAGAGATCCCATACTATTCCACCATCTCATATCTTAGATGCTGACCCAATTGGCTCTCTACCTCAGGGCATCCAAATTCCGGGTCAACCTCCAAATCCTAGAGTTGACATAGATAGTGACTAGATATATTTTCGTTCATTTTATACTTTGTATTGAACATCTTGAAATGAAATGAAAGTATACTTTTTGTCTCTTGAATTATTCTATCTCTTTATGCAATGAAAGTTTATACAATGACTGATTTTTAATTAGAGTTTCAAGATAAATATGAGAAAGTGAAATTATCTCAAAACAAATCTTAAGTACTTTCTCATTCTATTTTAAAATCTAAGCTTCTCTCTAACTTCACCTTTTTGATTGATTGACAAAAAGGGGAGAAATTTATGAAGATATTGCATGAAAAGGATAAGATGTGTTCATGTTTGTATGTTTGATCTGATACATAAAGCTTAAAAGCTCTAATACATAATATATATGAAAGCTCTTTATTATGTAAGCACTGATACATAATGCGTAATGCTTGGAAAGAACATGTCTTAACTCCTTTAAGTTCTGATATACAATATTTAAAGCTCTGATTTACAAAATTTAAGCTCTGATACATAATGATTTATACTTTGACATTTAATAGCTCTGATACTTAAAGTTCTGTTGGAAACTTTTAAGCTTTGAAATATGAAATTGCATGAAAAGTGTATCAAAACATGGAGTATCTTATTGAGGGGGAGATTACCTCTCTTTGCCCTAATTCTCCTTCCATAGTTTGGCACTAATTAAAGTCATTATTTTACTTGTTCGTATACTCTTGCAAATACAATTATACAAGTAAATGTAAAGTTTTATCTTGCTTTTTCATGCCTAGTGTTTTGTCATATCAAAAAGTTGGAGATTGTTGACCCCTTAAGTGATTTTGATGATAACCAAACATTGGAGCATGTACATTTATTTCTAACAACTCTTCAAGTATTTTACAAGTTTTTGTAGGATGAGTTAATTGTTCAAACATCAACTCCTATACTTTTGTTTCTTGTTTGAGTTGTGTTGTAATTTGTTTTTGTAAAGAAGAACCCAATGAAAAAGCTAAGAAAAAATCATATAAAAAGGGTTAATTCTGTGTGTGCACCTTAGAATTATTTTGAGTTGGTATGTTTGAAAAATATAAGAGTGTTGGTAAGAGTTTTTCTTTAAGTTGAATTGTAAAAATCCTGAAGAAATTACTTGAGTCGACCCAGCTTGTTGAAGAGCCAACTCCATCTCATGGCACGCAGCAAGGATTTCGGTACGCAGCAATCCAAGCAGACTCGAAGGCAATCGAGTCGACTCCAATAAATCCAAGTTGACTGGAATTTGTCCGAGCCAACTCCTCCAGAGTCCAGTTTTTAAAGATTTCTGAGAACAGCCAAGCGAGCCGACCCTAACTAGAAAGAGGCTACTTTGCCAGACCTAATTTTGAAGACCTGAGAAAGCGAGCCAACCTGAACTGCAACGAGCCAACTCTTCCAGAGTGATGATTTCAGAACTTGAGAAGAAGAGTCGACCAAAGATCAAAAGAGCCGACTCCTCGAGTTTAAGTTTTTCAAAGATACAAGTTCGAGCCGACCCAAGCTATCAAGAGCCGACTTGTCCAAAGTGAAGTTTTGCGCCCTGAGACAAAGAGCCGACTGCACTGAGGATTTGGCAACTCGACCTATCAACTCGAAGGATCAGAGCCGACTCGAACATCGCTCTCAGGTATCCAACGGCTAGTTCCAGAATTTGTTTTTGAATGCCAAAAAGTGCTCCAACGGTCACAAATCACTTTCCAACGATCTACAACGGCTAGAATTGTCTTGGAGTGATGGAAGACCTTATATTTGAAGGATTTGAACTTCCTTGAAACAATGATTTAGAGAGTTCTTCAAAGAAAAGAGAGCTTCATTGAATATCCTACCTACCAACAAGAAGAGAGCACAAGAGCATTCAAGTCAGCCTTCAAGTCTTCACCAACTCTGATATGAAACTTGAAGCAATTTGGGAAGAAGCCACTAAAGCAATTAAAGCTCATTCAAGTGCATTCAAGTGGACTTCTATCAAGCTTCACCGGAAACTATCCGACAAATTGAGTTTGTCATTTTTGTTGCATTTATTTCAATTCAGTTTTGAATTGTTTGGGTTATTGGTGAGCCCGGTTGAAAAACTAAATAGGTTCTTGGTGAGCCTTGATAAAAACCAAGTGTTGGGTTCTTGGTGATCCTGGTAAAACCAAGTTAGGTTCTTGATGATCCTGTGAAAACCAAGTTGGATTTCTTTGGTGAGCCTGTTTAAAACCAAAGGGTGTTAGGTTTTCTTTGGTGATCTCGTTAAAACCAAAGTGTAGAGGTTTTGGATTATGATCCTGTAAAACAATCCTACTGTATTCAGGTATGAATATAGTGGAAATCCCAAATGGTATCTTGGGTAGTGGATGTAGGAGTTGGGTTGCTCCGAACCACTATAAATTTTATGTGTTTGTGTTGTGCTTCTTTATTCTTACTTAGCTTCTGCAATTTACTACTCTGTCACAGCACCTACCACTTGCAAGGGATTTTTAATTGCACATTATTTGCCTTAATTTTTTAAATTCCTAATTCACCACCCTCTTGGATAGTCACTTGGGCAACAACACTGGCATGGAATTCTTTAAAGACATCTATTACCTGGTCTTTATATCTCAAGTAAAGGCTTATAACTTTCAAGAATGGTCATCAATAAAGGTGACAAAATAAAGTGCACCACCAAGTGTCTTTGTGGTCATAGAGCATACATCAAAGTGAACTAAATCTAACACATGCGATCTTCTATGAAAGGGAAGCTATGAAATGAAACTTTGTGCTGCTTGACATGCAAACAGTAAGTGCAAGGTCTCAGGTGCGTACCTTCTAAAGGAAGCAGGTTGTGCCTAGATAGAATCTCAAGTCCCTTCTCACTCAGATGACCAAGGCACCGATGCCACACATCTATGGAGTTTTCTTCAACTGCATTCACCACTTCACTGCGTACTTTAGCCTGCAATCTGTAAAAGCCATTTTTCTTGCCTTTTGCTACAACCAGGAAACCTTTAGTGAGCTTCTATTTTCCTTCGCCAAAGTGACTAGAGTAGCCCTCATCATCTAGGACACATGCAGAAATCAAATGCATTCGAATATCAGGAACCTGTCTTACATTTCTTAACAGCAGTCTGCACCCAGTATCGGTCTCCAAACAAATATCTTCCATGCCAATAATTTTAGCTACTGCATCATTTCCCATCCAAACATGCCCAAATTCACCTTTGGAGTAGGACGAGAAGAAGTTGCTCCGAGATGTAACATGATATGAGGCAGCTGAATCAATTACCCAACTAGGTTCTTAACATGTGAGGTTAATACATGCATCATCATATGCAATCATGACCTCATCATCAAATACAACTACAGTCGTACTCTGTGTCTCTTCTTTCTTTCCATTAGTTTTATCCTAATCCCTTTATATTTTCTGTACTCTCTAAAAATGTCCTGACCTTTTAAAGTAGTAGCAAGTAACATCCTTTCTGGACTTTGACCGGCCTCTGGATTTTCCATGGTTGTTTTTATCATGGAACCCATCATCTCTTTTACTGTGGAAGGATCTATTTTTATTTCTCCCCCTCTACTCTGTAACCAGTGTCTCAGAATTTGTACCTGTCAAACCCTACTCCTTTCATCTGTTTGTTTCATTCAATATACTATCCTTCACCATAGTTAGGGTAAGTTTATCACTGGCTGTGAAATTACTCAATATCATCACCAACATCTCCCAACTATCTGGTAAGGAACTCAGCAAGATCAATGCCCGCACCTCGTCATCAAGAAGCAACTTTATTGTAGCAACTAATTTAGAATCTCCTGGAAATTATTTAAGTGCTCTGAAGTATTCTGCCCATCTTTATCTTCAAGTTCACCAAATCAGGTAGACTTTATTCTGTGCATTCTTTCGCTAATATAAATCTTCTAGCTTCTTCCAGACCTGATAAGCATCCGTTTCTGTCGCAACATCATGGATTACACTCACATCAATCCATTGTCTAATCGTAGTCATGGCTTTCATGTTCAACCTTTTTCCACTTATCAGCTTTCACATTGTTTGGCATTATTCCCTGCAATTCAATTGGCTCAAATAGATCTCGGTAATATAATAAATCTTCCATCATCATCCTCCATAAAGAATAATTTGATGAAGTTAATTTAACCATACTGGATTTCTTCTCCATTTTAATTAGCATAATTACTGCATAACCAAGCTCTGATACCAGATGTTGGGGTTAAACTACGATCACAAATAATTATACCCAGGATAAATTTTAATCCATGTGTGCTAATTAAAATAGGCAATAACTCAACAATATCAATCTAGCAAAAGCAAATCAAACCAAGCATAAGAAAACCGGATTTACGTGGAAAACCCTCTAATGTAGAAGTAAAAACCACGGGACCTGGAACCGGATCAAATTTTCACTATAATCAAATAATGGGTACAGCAAGATTTTTCTCTCTAGCAAACAAGAGGCTCTTCAAATAGCATATGATGATCATCTCAGTATAATATATATAAATATTACTGAGGAATACAAGAAGAAAACAGGGAAGATCTCATCATAGTCAAATATTTGCCAATTACACAAGAGGAATCACAATGATTCGAACCATTCACTTTGTAGAGGTCGCTGCCGTGAACAGCATATTAAAATTTTATCTTGATCGGGTTTTGAATTGTTGTCCGATCAAAACCTGAAAGGATCAAATATTTTCCTTCTTTTTGTTTTCTCCCCCTCGGCACTGCATTCCCTTTTTCTTTGCTGTCACACGAAAAAACAAGGCATCGGTCTCACAAGCCCTAAGCCCTTTTTCACAAGGGCCGGGTCCTACCACATGGGTGGGACCTACAATAGGTGCTAATTAGCCTATACATGATTAACAGTTATATAACCTGTTCCATGTGACATGGTTCAGTTGAAAGACAAAAGCCTGGTTACAAAGTGTCAAGTAGAAATAGGAAATAGGGATGGCAATAAAACCCAAACCCATGGGTACCCGACCCGACCCGACCTGATTGGACCGGGTAGTCAACGCTTTGACTGGGTTTGGACCGGGTTTAGATAAAACCCGAATGCTTAACTTTGGGTTTGGACCGGGACTGGGTAGATATACACACGACCCAAACCTAGCCCGAATTATTTTAATATTTATATATATATATATATAATTAATATATTTTATTAATTATAATTATTAGTTATTAAATTTTAAAATACTTGAATCCTATACCCTAATCATTATATATATATATATATGAAATTTTTTTTTTTCATCCTATTCTATTCAGGGTGAATTCAAAACAATATCATAATTAATTGTTTGCCAACTTCATAATATAAATTTTGATTGAATATGAATTTAAATGCTGTGAATTAAAAATGTAGTTAAATTTTATTTGTTTAATATATATATAATTTATAAAATTATAGATGATTTTAAAGTTGATAAAAATGAAAAAATATTTAATATGACTCAGTTGGGTTCGGACCAGGTAAACCGATTACCCGATATCCAATTGAGATGGATTTGGATAAAAAAAATCCAGTCCCGATAGTGTTTGGACCAGGTTTGGATAGTGTATTGAATATTTAGGTTTGGATAGTTATGCACCCGGCCCGTAAGCATAAATTAGTTTATGGCTGTCGTATCCTAAATTTTAAAAATATATTATAATTATTAAAATTATATTTTGAAGTTAAATTTGATTTTGGATTATGATATTTGTATAGTATATTTAGATTTAATTTTTAATTATATATAATTTAAATGGAAAATTTTTAAAAACTTAGTGGATGTGCGTAACCAATATTAATAAATACATTTTCCAACCAGATTATAAACTCATATTGTCTAAAAGTGCTGGAGGCATCGACCATTAGCACCTGGTATTTACCAAGCGCAAGAGGCATCGATCGCAATGCTGGAGCCACAGCTCGGAATTTTAAGAAACAAAGTCAAAAGCTATGAGAGGTCATAGGAGAATGCTCAAATGGTTGGCGAGGCAATTATATCAGCTAAAGAAATGAATCAACACCCTACGGTAGAAAGTATATGAAACATTTTGCTAGTCAAGTTGCCATAACGAACGAATATATGAAAACTCACCAAAATGAAAAAATGAATACGTGAAACATGTTACAATAAGGGCGAGAATAGAGAGATGGAAGAACATTTATAGGAATTTTTCTTAAACAGTAACCAGTAAAGCCAGAGGTTTGATTAGTAAATGAAGCACATACGCACAAAACTCCCACACATGCGATCAACCATGCTTGGCAAAGAGATATCAAGGTACAGTAAGTTTGTATTCTACATTTACCACAACAGCATGTAAATCAGGCAAACCAGACAGCATATGTTTTCTACGGATGTTTGAACAATTATAGAATCAATCCTTGGGCAGGTGCAGGCTTTGAAGGGTGCTCGGTGGAAGCAGCTTTTGGAGTCCCGGAGAGATGAACCTGTGCAAACTCACCCTCCGTTCGCTCCTGCTCTTTCTCTACAACTTTCTCTTTTGTCTTTGAACCAACTTCGCTCGCAGCCCTGGCAACCTTGTTGAAGGCACCAGTCACCCATGAAGCCCCAGTTAACACGTACCTGTTCTTCATAATTGCCGAACTTGCACTACTAACCGTCTGCTCAGCAGATGCAAAGGCTAATTTAGTCTTCTCGGAGACTTGGAATTTCTGATCCATTTCCTTGACCTTCTCATTGACAGCTGAGGTGCCCATGTTGATCTTCTCACTAAGGCCAATTTTCTTGTCAAAAGAGGCAACCTTTGCAGAAGCTGTGGATGTGAGTTGGTGTTTCTCATCAAAAGATTTTGCTTTGCTGACAGCATCTTTGCCTAAGATAAAACCCTTGGCAAGCATGCTGGCAACAACATCCTCAGCCTTTTGAACAGCAGATCCAACACCCCCAGAGGCAGTAGCATCTTTAGACTGAGAAATTTGAGAACGATTTTGTTAAACACATTAGACAGTTGTAAGCAAGAGATTATGGGAATGTCAGTAATGGACAAAAATCATGAAGTCTACCAGTGGTGGAGCTGAAGCAATAGGGCATAGATGGTAATCTAGAGCAGGTGTAATGATGACAGACAGATCAACTATTGTTGCACCCTGAACCACCAATAAAATGACTATTTAGAACAGAAACAAATCATACAAAGATCAGTATCTACATTCTTTAAATAGTAACAAAATCCTATTCTTCTGTATTGCTTAAGCTCCATTTAGCCTTGCTTTTGGAAGGCCAAGAGGTGCTTCTTGAAAGGCTAAAAGCTCTTTTGGATGATTTTGAGATACTCGGTAAAAATTTTGAAATAGCTTTTCAGCTCCAAAAGTTAGAAATCCAAGGAAATAGCTTCAATTTGGAGATTTTGAGCAAAAACTCAATTTGAGATGTGATGTGACCGAATCGCTGACGTGGAGCAAGGAGCCTGACGTGGAGCCTTTAGTGACGCCACGCCGGATCCCCACTATCAGCCCCTTCTCCGAGCTGAGCTCCCCGATGCCAATGGGGCTGCCCGTCGAAACCGGGCTCCGTCCTCCGCCAGGTCGGTACCCGCTAGGTCGGGCGCGCCCAGGTCGGAGCCGAGCTCAAACCCCACCAGAGGCAAACCTTTCGAGCCCAAGGTCGGGCCCTATGGTCCGGAGTCGAGCTCAAGCCTCCTCTGCCACGTGAGACCCCTTCGAGGCCGGGTCCCCTGGTCTGGGCGCACCTCAGCCAGCCCGAGCTTGGTCAAAGCTGGGCCTCTCTGGCCTGGTGCCGAGCTCGGCTCCTCTCCGCACAGTCGAGCCGCCGCAAGGCGGGTCCCCTGCGAGTGGGCCCCATCTTCCCAGCTCGGCCCCCAATACAAATCAAGGCATCAACTGCCGAGGAAGCAGCACCTCCCATCCGAAGACAGTGGCGGCCCCCTCCCCGAGGACCGTACGGCAGCACCCGCCACGTCACCATTAATGCCCACGGCCGCCATTCACACCAGGAAGAAAGGAAGCTCACATCAGGAGACTATGCCCCCTACCGACTTGCCGTACGACCGGAAAAAGACCCCACCAAGGAACGCGATTTCCGAGAGCGGCGGCACAATAGTCGAGGCCCTACCAGGCTTCCAGGAAGGGCAAATCGAAGGAATGTCAGAGACTTGTGGAAGCTTCCCCAGATACCCAATAAAGAAGGCGTATCGTTCACGGCACGATATCTCGTCATACCCGTCTGACAGCATGGGAGAATCCCGAGGCAAGCCACAGGAAAGGACCCAGCCAGAATAAGCAAAAAGGGAGGTAACACTCATTTTTTCCGAAGAAGCAAGAACGGCATTCTCAACACACGAGAACACTCAATTTTCTAACAACACATCCACCGCAAAGAGAAAGGAGAAGGGGGAGAGGCCAGAGAGGAGGGCAAGACCACCTCGGACACCACATCTCCCAGCTCACTCCTACTCTCATACACTCCACTCACTCCTCCTAACATGGTGCTCATCCCGAGGGGCTCGACCAGGAGGATATGTTTCCCTGGATCGTTACTGACTTGACCGTCGGAGTGCCCCCGCCGGAATCCCCGGCCCAGGTCATTGACGCTGGCTGTCTTGTAGGTCACGAGGCATCGGAGGCATCCCGGCGAGCGGACGCAGACCACCCGACACCATCAGCAGCTACGGGGCATGACGATCCAAGCGGCAACAAGATGCATCATAAAGTTATTTTTTAGATGAGAGACCAAGGTTCGAGTCTTGACAATAAATTTATTAAATATTAATTTAAAATATTTTTTGATAATAAATATAATAATATAATGTAACATAATATTAATATAATCATATTAAAATTTATTTTATTAAATGATATTATAAAAACATTATTTTATTGTCATCATTATTATTAACTTACAATCATATTATAATAATATAATATACTTATAGCATAATAATATCATAACATAGTTCTTCATAAAATACTAAATAATAATATCAAGTTATTATAAAATACTGTTATTTTATAATAATTTATAAAATTTCTTATTCGTTATACTGCATAGATTAAATATTAAAGTAAATCATTTATAAATTAAGAATATTGTATAATAATAGCTTTTGATAGTACAAATAATTAGATAATTGAAAGCATTAAGTAATATATTTTATTATTATTTCCTAATACTACAAGCAGTTTTATAGTTTGATTACCAAAACATATGTTAAAGTTCCACGATACTTCAAAAAGATAGTTACCAAACTCAATAAAAATAATTTTTTTATTAAAAGGTTTACTAGTAAAAGCTCTATCGCCCAAAGCTCTATACATGAAAGCTATAATACTAATAGCAATGCCAAATGAGGCCTTAACCTCTTGCATTTTGCCCCTAAGAAAAGATAAAGAAAACCCCCTTGTTTTCTTAGCGCCACAAATTTAAGCAACCAGAAAAACACCCCAAACTCCTTCAATGCATGACAAGCCTCCATGCATAAAGCAATATAACAGCTAATGCATAAGGAATTTAACACCATAATCTTAGAGAAAAGTATGAAAAAAGAAAAACAATAAAAAAAAAAAAACTCAAACATCTCTTTATAGTGATAGGCTGATAGCTTCATAAAAGAATTGGATTGAAGCATATGAAGGGCACATAATTAAACAAAAGCAATAAAGCCTTGAGATGTTAAATCACCGAAAGTAGCAGTGCAGTCTCTGCTCCCTGGGAATCTTTGAAAGTGACATATGCAATTTGTGACAATTCATCCCCACTGTTAAAAGGAAAAACTAAGTTTAGGTGCACCCATCCTGAACAGTATCAGAAAATAACCTATAATGATAATTGTAAAACATGAACCTCTGCATCTCGACATATGCGATGTCCCCAGAAAAGGAAAAGAACTCCTTGATATCCCGCTCAGATGCACTGAGGGAAACATTGCTGACTTTCACAGTCCTTATCTGCCATGCCAAAGCAAGCAATTGCAGTCAGAAATTTTTTGCTTGAAGTCAATTAGCAGCAAAATATAAAAAACCTTCTAAGAAATGCTGATAACATACATGATTACATATTATATATGGGTTAGCAAAAACTCAATTTATAATCTACAACCATCTATGGAGATATCTATAATTGTCTGTGAAATCCGAGAGAATATGTAACAATAAACTAACAAAAGCAGCTCCAACATTCTGAAAGTACTAGGACTAACCCATACATGGGAAATGATAACTTAAATAAATACAAGTTTTTGATAAGGTAATAGTAATACCCAGACTTACTATAAAATAGAGTAGAGGGAATAACATTCCTGCATGCATTAGCTCAGGGATAAAAAAAAATTAATAATAATTATGACCATCATAATAGCTGTTATCTTTGAATATATGCAAATACACCAACACATACCAGGATGTTCTAAAATGCAATCGATTTCCTTTTCTTCTTCTTTTTATTCAAACAATAAAAAGATACATGTGATTACCACATGCCAGTTGATAAGATGGCTAGTATTTGGAACAATATAATCATATTTCCCATCTAAGATAAATCAAAGTGCTGCAAAACAAAATAAGGAAATAAGACGTGACAACTCTTAAGAACTAATACAAGTAAATGACCAGAATAGGGGGAAAAAGACTTAGAAAGAAGGAATTCACGAGAGCTAGCCCCACTGTGAAATGAGAAGTGGTATTTGCCTAGTCATGCACAACAAGCCAGAAATGCTCCTGCAATGAACAGGAAATTAGAGCTTATGGACTATAATGGAAAAGCTACACTCTCAAGTCACATAGCCAAACCCATGTAGCAGCAATAAGCATCTTGGTTATGGTTTAGCATTGAGATAATGGCAAGTCCAAAAATTATCTACATATAACACTGCATCTAGTTTGTCAAACAAAATAACAATCAGCAAAGTGTTCAATAGGTAAGTTTATTTTAGTACTATCTCAGATATTTTCTTTTCTAACTATGAATAAAAATTTCTTGACCAAAGCTGCTGGGATTTTTTGCTTTCAATTATGACGGGTTGCAATCATGTACTCTCATCAAATACAAGGTGAAAAGAGAGCACACAGAATGACCATATACGGTAAAATGGTGGAAAGTTCACTATCTTATTCTGCTTGCACCTCATTAAAACCAAGTACCAAAATGGTGGTACTTACACTGTTGGGACTTAATCCAAGTGCCCAATTAGTTGTGCAGCTGAATAAACAAGAATAAATTGAAGAAAGTGGACTTAATTCAGGTTTATTCAGGAACCAAGACAGGGCTTTAAGAAAACTTAAACTCATAAGGCACCATGGGGCACAATTGTTTTTAGATTTGAAAATTCATTCTGCTCTTTCCTTCTGGACGGAATAGATCCATTTGATTAAGACAGAGCACTTAAATCTTTGGAGCACTACTAGATTACAATCTTGTTTGAAATCTCTTACTCTGCAACATCACCTTTGATAAGGTTCCCTCTCTTCCACTCCTATGGTATATTTTAATAGACTTTCTAATCAAGTTCTCAGAAATAAAAACTAGAAGTTTTGGTCATGTATATGAAAGAATACACTTAAAAAATGTACAGGTATTCTAATAATAATTCATGGACCATGTAAGATTTGCCAAAGTTAAACAAACTACACCTTGGGAAACAAACCTAGTGTTAAAATTTTGAAATAGCGTTGTTCAATTGATTGTTTCAATTATGAATTCAGAAAATATTTGTTCTAAATGGTTACTTGTCTTCCAATGCACTGAATCATGAATAGAGTAAATATCCTTAATCAAGAGTTTTCCTGACTAAAATAAATAACAACAGTTTGAGAACTGAAGTAATTAGCAAACATTAGATAATAGCCAGTTCAAGAATGGAGTCCTCCAAATACATGAGAACTGAAACTCTTTTTTCTTTTTCGTGATTGTATTTTAACTCATTCACTTCATGAACAAAATTAAGAATTAGTTAGTCTATGGTTTCTGCTAATGTAAATGCCTAGATGAACATCGGTCACAAGGAGTCAAAGCATGACGAACGATCATCAAATGAAATTCAACCAGCTCAAAACGGCATCTCTCATCCTGTAATATGGGTTAAATTTTTATTAGCCAATACAAAAAAATAACAAAAAATCCATGAATGCCAATCTAATCAATCATACTAACTGCAGAGAATACCTTTAAATAACATAGGTCAGATCCTAGCAACAACACGCCACGACAAAAAGATTACGATAAATTGATTTTCTCTCATTTTCGCATTCAGAACGAATTCTACTACAACTGGTACTCCTCTCTCGATAGATCAAATCAAGAATAGCTACTAAAGTGCTCAGAAATCACCACAAAAAGCAAACAGATCCGAGCCGATTCCCAATTTTATTGATTAAAAAGGAACTAGATTTGAAGCAGATCAAAATATCATCTTTGCCGCCCAATAAATGGAACAAAAACAAGAAGGTATCCAGAGTTTATGTGGGAAAGAAGCAGCAGCACTCACCGACATCGTAGCTACTCCTTTTCTCCAAAACCCTAATCTTCAAGCGTAAACCCTAGCATGATCACAAAAAAATAATTGAGGCTTCTTGGTGAAGTGGAGGTATTTATACGGGCGCTCTGCGGAGGAGAGGAGCCGGTGGGGTTGCGTCGGAGATCTCTTTTTATATTCATTTTCCGCTGGCTTTGGGTCCCGTCACGGTAGATAGATAACCTTCCCCATGCAAATTCCCGCATAAAATATCTATGCGTATAAATGATCGGCACAACACTCTTCTTCTTTCAGATTAGCGTGTTTCTATGTGAACGGCAGATGTGATCTCCCGTTTAGAAGGTTTTATGAGGACTGTCATTTCAGAGGTCATGTCTACAGATTGCTGGTAATAGGCCTAGCGTGGTTAACGTGTTGATTCACGGGACCGGCGTGGTAAGGTCTTTCCAAATTGCAACCGATCCTACACTGCCTTAACAAGTACGGGAAAGAAAAAGACCGGCGTTGAAGGGTCTTTGCAACCGATGCTACGCAGCACCAACAATTACACGAAAGTGAAAGACGACGTGGCAGTAACCAATTGGTGAAAATCTACGGCCACGCGTGATTTAGCCATTCCTGGGTGAACACGTCAATTGGATATGGTGACGTGAAGTTAGGGGCGGATAGACTTTTAATCTCGGTCGCCCAATGCGCGAGACTTTTATTAATTTACGATGCATCTGACATCATTCTTTTATTTTATTTTATTTTAATAAAATAGGGATTGTGCGTGTTGCCGCTCTCGTCGCCGCGCCCGTGCCTCGGATCCGTGGATCCTCCCTGACCGCCTGGCAAGGGAGTCTCCCTGGCTACGGTGAACCTGCAAGAAGGGGTTAGAAGACCCTGGCCGGGGATCCCGGCGAAGGAGCTCCGACGGTCAAGTCAGTAGACGACGAGAAGGAACAGATTCTCCAAGACGGACCCCCTAAGGAGTTCCAGACTTAGAGAATTTACTAGTAAGAAAGGTGCTCTGGAGATCAGAAATTCGGCCGGGCCTCCTTGCCGAGCTCACGCCAAGCAATCCCCTCTCGAGACCTCGGATCTCACTCTCGGAGCGAGGCTTTTTGCCGCTGCTTCTTCCTTGTCCCCAGGCTTGTCCGCTTACCTTGTCGTCCCCAGCTTCCTTCCTTTTATCTCCTCCCGTCGTTCGCCTGTCTTCTCCTCCTGGGAGGCTCCCCTCCCCCGTCCCTTTCTCTTTCCCCTTTTCGGTGAGGAGGGCCAAGCGACTTTCCGACCTCGTCCGCTGAGCCCAACAGGGAAAAGGCAAAGACAGAAAGGGGGGGGGGAGGGGGCGGCGCTGGTAAGGCGGCCGGTCAGACCTCGGGCCCAGTGAGAGCGCACTCTTTTCCAAGTGTAGGCGTCATCCGTCTATGGGACCTGTTTTGTCAGAATCGCGCCTCTCGGCTGCGGGACCTGTCGGACCGATGCAAATGGTGTTTCGCGTGCCGCCGCCATCCGTACGAGGCGCCGTCTGTGATGCGTACGGCCCGAGGGATGACCTCGGGGCCTGCGCCTCCTTCCCTGGGACCTTCTCCGTACGGACAGCCTGACCTCGGCCGAGGCGGACCCGTCCCCGGGGCCCACCTATCGGAGGAGCGAAGGATCGACCGACCTCGGCCTAGGTGGACCCCTCCTGGGTGGACACCTGGCGAGGTGGCAGGAGGTCGCCTGGCTTCGGCCGAGGTGGGCCCGTCTCCGAGGGGCCACCTGGCGAAGGAGCGAGAGATCGGCCGACCTCGGCCTAGGTGGACCCCTCCTGGGTGGACACCTGGCGAGGTGGCAGGAGGTCGCCTGGCTTCGGCCGAGGTGGGCCCGTCTCCGGGGGCCACCTGGCGAAGGAGCGAAGGATCGGCCGACCTCGGCCTAGGCGGACCCCTCCTGGGTGGACACCTGGCGAGGTGGCAGGAGGTCGCCTGGCTTCGGCCGAGGTGGGCCCGTCTCCGGGGGCCACCTGGCGAAGGAGCGAAGGATCGGCCGACCTCGGCTTAGGTGGACCCCTCCTGGGTGGACACCTGGCGAGGTGGCAGGAGGTCGCCTGGCTTCGGTCGAGGTGGGCCCGTCTCCGGGGGCCACCTGGCGAAGGAGTGAAGGATCGGCCGACCCGGCCTAGGCGGACCCCTCCTGGGTGGGCGCCAGGCGAGGTGGTAGAGGAGCCTCGAACCGAGCTCGACTTCGGCGAGAGCAGTTTGTCTTAGGAAGTCGTCTGGCGGAGTAGCCTTGCCGAGCTCGGCCTTGGCAATGTGGCGCTGACTCGGCCGGAGAAACCTCCACGTGGCTCGATCATATTTGGCAGTATCTGAGCCCGGCCACGTCATCGTTACGGCCGTAACAGTTGCCCCCCAGCCCGCCGTTCCGTTGGGGCGTCGTAGAATGGAACGTCGTGATTAAATGCAGATATGACATGGGGAGGCGAAGATCTTGCATCATAATTGCCACGATCCTTGTCGCCGCGGCTCGATGCGCCTGAAACCCTATAGGAAGCCGCCATGCATCGCCCACTTGCCCACAATAAATGCGTCGCTTCGAGGCAGAGGCCGTTACCCTGCTAACGAGACGTCGGTGTCGAGCGTGCATCCACGTGGCGATCGCTCAGTGGCTCGGGGTGGAATGAAGGGTACGACCGCTGTCGACTGAGTTTGAAAAGGAGAGGACTTTCCAGAATGAGACCTTTCCCCTTGCTCCGTGGGCGATTTGCTGCAGGCTAACTTCCGTTGCCCTGCGTTCGCTTGGCGTATTTTTGGTGAGTGCCTCCATCCTTCTCTAGTTCCCCTCTCTCTTTTTCTCTCTGAATCCTTGTTCTCCTCTTTGCCATGGCGCGTCGTCGCTATGTCTCTTCCAATCCGGACGAGGCCGGTCCATCCCGGCCGAGGACTCCATCTTCTTCCTCCTCAGAGGAGGAAACGATCCCGGAGGAGATCCGCCGGCATCTGCAACCCGGGGGTGTCACCATCGGCATCCCCAGGAGGGTCCGGTCTCCTCTGGTTGCTCCCGCTGTGCCTCTTCTTTCTCTTCCTGCTCCGCCTCTTCTTCCCACCGGTCCCTCCGGTCATGCTTCCACCATGACCGAAGGCGATCTTTATTTGCTCCGGGAGGCCTATGGTATCCCGGGATCAATTCGTCTATTTGTTCCGCGGCCCGGGGAGCGCTTCACCATGAGTGGCCCCAGCCGCATAGCCTTCTACGAAGACTTCTTCCTTGGGGGTCTTCGATTTCCTCTGCACCCCTTCTTCCTCTCTTTTCTCAGCCATTTCTGGCTTGTTCCGGCCCAGTTGGCTCCCAATGCCATCCGGGTCATCTTCTCCTTCATAGTCTTCTGTCACTTTCACGGGTTCGTTGCCCGTTTCTCCCTCTTCAGGGCCATGTTTACCCTGAAGAAGTACTCCACCGATGATGGCTGGTGGTATATTTCGCCCGGCCCAGGTGTCTCCGGTTCGACCTCCCTTCTTCTATCAAGGGCTGGAAGAGCCGGTTTTTCTTCGCCTCGGTCGAAGATGTCGACTGGGCCTGGAGTGAACCGGACCGGTCTCCGAACCGGAACTCCCAGGTTGAGTCGGCAGACCGGGAGGCCTACTCCCTACTCCTAAGTGACATGGTCCCGGCGCTCGAGGTTCTGCTTTCGGAGCAGAATCTTTTTGAGGCCGGGATCAGTCCCATCCGTGAGTCGGGTGAGATTCGGTCCTCCTTTGACTTCTGCACTCTTTTTCTTCATGACCGAGTCGGTTGACCTTCTATTCTTTTGCATTACAGGTATGAAGTTCTCACTGGAGAGCCTTCTGGAGGGCGCGGCCCAGAGAGACATCCCGGAGGTAGACGAGCCCGCGGCCAAGAGGGCTCGTACTGAGGCGGGCCGGGGAGATTGCGTCGGCGACCGTGCCCAGCCCAGTGGCCACTGCTCCCCCGCCCAGGTTGCCTCGGGGCGGGGCCGTTGATGCCTCGGCTGCCAGACCTGGTGGCACTGCCGTCGAGGGGGCTCCACCGCCCGAGGCTCCGTCCAGCGCCGGTCCCATCGTCGCCACGGCTCCGACGGCGCAGCCCGTGGCCTCTACCAGCCCGTCGATTGCGACCCCAGCTGAAGGGACAGCCACCGCCGGAGCCGACCTGACAGCTCCGCCACCGGTGATCACCCACCGGTGTTCAGTCATCCGCGACAAGGGGCTCGCGGAGAAGGTCATGGAGTACGCCTCCACAGCCTGGGACCGCCGAGCTCGGGGTGGCCGGGACTATGCAGACGCCTTGCTCGGGATCCTCCCGCAGCTCTTCACGGTAAGCCCGAGCTCATTCTTCTCTGTCTTTCATGATTTTAGTGGCCTTTTCTCCTAACCCGGTTGCTCTATTTGTGCAGATTGGAAATGACGTTCTCCTACTGAGGAACTTTCTCGTAGGGAACGCGAAGAGGGACGCCGAGAAGGAGAAGAAGCTCGGCAAGCTCGCACCGACGTCAAGGACCTCATGGAAAAGGGGGTCGAGCTGCGAGCCAGCAACCAAGCCCTCCAGACTGACCTGGCGCGCTCCGAGAGGCGGAACAAGGAGCTGGAGGCTTCTTTGTCGGAGGAGAGGCTCTCCCACCAGCGTCGCGCGGAAGAGGACGCGGCGGAGAGGGCTCGTCTTCAGGCCCACTCCCAGTGGCTGGAGCGCCAGCTGGAGGAGGCTCGGCGAGACGCGAACGCGGCGAAGGACCGGAGTGCGTACATCAACGGACTCCTGGAGGCCGCGAAGCAGGAGGCGCAGGAGGCAATCCCGAAGTTCCGGGCTTCCGACGAGTACACGTCGGAGGTCCGGGAGGCCACCGTGGACTCCTTCCTGAAGGGGTTCCGGATGTGCCGGGAGAAAGTAGGGGCCTTCTTCCCGAGCTCGACCTCAGCGGGGTGGTGCTCGGAGGTAGGAGGCAAGGAGCCGAGAGCAGAGCCTCCGGTGCGGCCGATGCCACTCCTGCGGCCCCGTCGACCAGCGAAGCCGTGGCTCCGGAGCAGCCTCAAGAGCCGGCCGCGCAGAGAAGGCGAGGATGCAGAGCTCGCGACCCCGGCGGAGGGCTCCGACCCTGCACCAAACTGAGCCACCGTCTTCTCGCCCTGCTCCATTGTCGCAGTTGTATTTCTTTTTTTCTTCTTCTTTTTTTTGGGGACTCTCGGCCTGTCGGGATTCCCGGCTTGCACTGTTGCTCAGATTAATGAAGACACTGTTTGACCAAGCCTCGAGTTCATCTTCTTCTCCACTCCCCATCTCCCTTTTTCTCTTTTTTTTTTTTTTTTTTTGAGATGTTGATGTGGAGTGCTGAAACGATCGTAGGCCTGGTCCCTTCCGTTGCTCAAATCGAAGGTTGGGACATCCCGGACCGCGCGGCGTCAGAGTAGGCCTTGAGCGGGTCCGTCTTCGGGATCGCCTTCATACTCGCGTGGGCGACATGGTTTCTGCCCCGCCTTCCAGGCCGAAGCCCGGGACCTCCGGATTGAACCCCGGGGCCGCAGGCTCCCTCAAGCCTTGCACGGCTTGCCGAGCTGTTCTCCGGGCTTGCGTGGCCGAACTGGGTTCTGCGCCACCTTCCAGGCCGAAGCCCAGGATCTCCGGACTGAACCCCGAGGCCGCAGGCTTCCTCAAGCCTTGCGCGGCTTGCCGAGCTGTTCTCCGGGCTTGCGTGGCCGAACTGGGTTCTGCGCCACCTTCCAGGCGAAGCCCAGGATCTCCGGACTGAACCCCGGGCCGCAGGCTTCCTCAAGCCTTGCACGGCTTTCCGAGCTGTTCTCCGGGCTTGCGTGGGCGAACTGGGTTCTGTCCCACCTTCCAGGCCGAAGCCCAGGATCTTCGGACTGAACCCCGGGGCCGCAGGCTTCCTCAAGCCTTACACGGCTTGCCGAGCTGTTCTCCGGGCTTGCATGGACGAACTGGGTTCTGCGCCACCTTCCAGGCCGAAGCCCAGGATCTCCCGATTCCTTCGGCCGTCGGCCATGATCGGTCATGCCGAGCCCAGGGCCATGTGCCGGTTTTCCTTCAAAGTGAGAAGAGAGCGTTTGAAGCGGGGAAACTTTATTACGGGAGTAGGGAACCTTACATCACTGATAATACATCCTTAGGTTCGAGGCGTTCCACGTCCGGGGGAACCTGGCACCTCCCAACTCCTCCAGGTAGTATGCGCCGTGAGGGAGGGCTTCTGCCACCCGGTATGGGCCCTCCTAGTTGGGCGAGAGCTTGCCGCATTCCCGTGGCTGGGAAGCTTCAGCGTGCCGGAGGACCAAATCTCCGGGATGAAAAACCTTCGGCCGCACTCGGGAGTTGTAATACCTGGCCACACGCTGCCTATACGCCGCCATTCGAACTCGGGCCTTGTCCCTCGTTTCCTCGAGAAGGTCAAGGTTGAGCATCATCCTGGCTGGGTTTTCTGTCTCGTCATATTGCTCCACATGCAGCATGGGTAGGCTGAGCTCGATCGGGATGACCGCCTCGGCTCCGAAGACGAGGTTGAACGGGGTCTCATCGATAGCCGTCCTCGGGGTGGTGTGGTATGCCCAGAGGATGCTGGGGAGCTCGTCGGCCCACCTGCCCTTGGCCTGGTCCAGCCATGTGTGGAGGCCCTGAAGAATGGTCCTGTTCATGACTTCGGCCTCCCCATTGGTCTGGGGATGCACCACCGAGGTGAAGCGATGCCTGATGCCGAGGTCGCTGCAGAACTCTTCGAACTCCTGGCAGTCGAACTAGCGCCCGTTGTCAGTAACCACAGTGTGGGGGAGGCCGAAGCGGCAAACGATTGACTTCCAAAGAACTTGGCGACGTTTGCCTCGGTGATCCTCACCAAGGGTTCGGCCTCGACCCACTTTGTGAAGTAGTCGATGGCCACTATCAAGAACTTCCGCTGTCCAGACGCCGGCGGGAATGGGCCCAGGAGGTCCATCCCCCACTGGGCGAACGGCCAGGAAGTTAAGAGCTGGGAGATTGGGTTGGAGGGCTGCCGTTGCACCGTGGCGTGACGCTGGCACCGGTCGCACTTCTTCACGAAGTCAGCGGCGTCTTCCTTCATTGTCTCCAGAAGTAGCCCTGACGGAGGGCCTTGTACGCCAATGCCCTGCCCCCCACGTGGTTCCCGCAGACGCCTTCGTGAATCTCCTGGAGCACAAGCTTGGCTTCCGTGGGTCCTACGCACTTGAGGAGGGGGTAGGAGTAGGATCTTCGATACAACTGCCCGTCCATCAGGATGAACCGCACGGCTTTCTTTCTGATAAGGCGAGCCGCCTCGCGGTCCTCCGGCAGGGTGCCACTGGTGATGTATTCGGCGTACTTGTCCATCCAGCTGGGTTCATGGCTGACCTGATGGACCTCCGCCGGTGCCTCGAGGCTTGGGATCTCAAGGCGCTCCACGTGAGTGCGGCCCAGCATCGAGTCCGACAGGGTCGCCAGCCGAGAGAGAGTGTCCGCGTAGGCGTTCTCCCTGCGGGGGATGTGGAAGATGTTGAAGCGCCGGAATCTGGATGCGCCCGCCTTGACGAGCTCCATGTATTTCGCCATTGGGGGTCATGTGCGGCATACTCCCCGGAGACCTGTCCTGCCATGAGCTGGGAATCAGTGAAAGCTCTGAGGTTGGTTACGCCCAGCTCGCGGGAGACTCTCAGTCCGGCAAGAAGTGCTTCGTACTCCGCCTGGTTATTTGTCGCGGGGAATTGGAAACGGAGTGCGCATTCGGCGACGACCCCGTCGCTGTTGAAAAGGATGAGCCCAGCCCCGCTTCTACCGGAGTTCGAGGCTCCGTCCACATGGAGGATCCAGGCGTCCTCTCCGGGCTCATCGGTGCCTATCTCCATCGGCTGGCCTGAGGGGCCTTCCTCGGGCTCCTTGCCCAAGCCTGCACATTCGACCAAGAAGTCGGCCAGCACCTGTGCCTTCATGGCCGACCTTGGCCTGTACGTAATGTCGAACTCGCTGAGCTTCAGTGCCCACTTTGCCAATCGTCCCGAAGTATCAGGTCGGCTGAGCACCGCTTTCAGCGGTTGATCCGTCAGGACAGCGATGGGGTGTGCTTGGAAATAGGGCCTGAGACGCTGGTCAGACACTATTAGCGCAAAAACGAGTTTCTCGGGCCGAGAATACCTGAGCTCCGCGTCACGGAGAAGCTTGCTGGTATAGTACACCGGCCGCTGGACTCCCTGGCCATCGGTCCGAACCAAGACCGAGCTGACGGCTTCCAGGGTGACCGCTAGGTAGAGGATAAGCTCCTCCCCCTCCTCGGGCCTGGACAGCAACGGTGGCGACGCAAGCGTCTTCTTCAGCTCCTCGAAGGCCTTCTGGCATTCCTCGGTCCAAGCGAAGTCGTTCATCTTTCTCAGCACCTTGAAGAAGGGACGGCAGCGGTCTGCCTACCTGGAGATAAAGCGGCTGAGGGCCGCAACTTGGCGGTGAGTTGCTGCACTTGCTTCTTGGAGGCGGGCTGCTCCATGTCCAGGATGGCCTGGACCTTCTTCGGGTTGGCCTCAATTCCTCTTTGGGTCACCATAAATCCTAGGAATTTCCCGGCGGAGATGCCAAAGGCGCACTTCACCGGGTTCAGCTTCATCTGATGACGTCGGAGGTTGCCGAACGTCTCCACCAAGTCAGCCACGTGGTCCGAATCGGGTTTGCTCATTACCAGCATGTCGTCCACGTACATCTGCATGTGGCGGCCGATCTGGTCTTTGAAAATTCTATTGACCAGGCGCTGGTATGTTGTTCCCGCGTTCTTGAGGCTGAATGGCATCATCCTGTTGCAAAAAGTTCCGCGGTCAGTTATGAAGGCGGTATGCTCTTCGTCCTCCGGGCTCATTCAGATCTGGTTGTATCCGGAGAAGGCGTCCATGAACGATAGGAGGCGATGTCCGAGGTGGTGTCGACCAGCTGGTCGATCTTTGGAAGAGGGAAGCTGTCCTTTGGCAAGCTCGGTTGAGGTCGGTGTAGTCCACACAGATCCTCCACTTACCACTACTCTTTCTCACCATGACCACGTTTGCCAGCCAGCTGGGATATTGGACCTCCCGCACAAAACCGGCGGCGAGGAGCTTCTCCACTTCCTCGTTGATTGCCTTCTGCATTTCCATGGCGAAGCTCCTCTTCTTCTGGCGGACCGGGTGGCAACTTGGGTCCATGTTTAGCCTGTGTGTGATGACCTCGGGCGGGATGCCGGCATGTCGGCTGCTGACCAGGCGAACACGTCAGCATTCGCGCGGAGGAACTCCAGCAGGCGGGTCCGTTCTTCTTCAGGGAGCTGGGGCCCGACTTGCACCGTCTTCAGCGGATCCGAACCGAGGGGAAAAGTCAGCAGGCGCTCTACGGGCCCTCCCCTGGGTTCCTTCTCTCTTAGGTCGAGGTCGTCGATATCGGGGGCGAGCTCCGCGCCCGGGCGCTCGGGACGTCTGGAGGCAGAGCGGGACTGGCTGGGTCGTCCCCTTCATCTCCCGAGTCCGGAAGGCGTGGGGAACTGTACCAATAACCTTCTCGTGGAGATCGTGGCGTCCAGTTGGTTGAGCCCGGGATGCCCGAGAATGGCGTTGTAAGGCGAAGGGAGTCTGACGACGGTAAATGTTATTAGGACGGTCGTCTGCCGGGGTGGGGATCCGGCGGTGACCGGGAGAGTGATCTCCCCTTCGACCCCCACGGAGTCCCCTATAATACCTACCAGGGGGGTGTGCACCGGTCTTAGCTGATCGTGGGACAAGTTCATCCGAGAGAAAGCATCGTAAAAAAGTACGTCAGCCGAGCTTCCACTATCCACCATGATTCGATGTACAGGATACTTCGCGATGGTCATCTCGACCATCACGGCATCGTTGTTTACATTATCATTACCTTCCCCTCCTCGGGAGGGATTACATTCTCCGGGTTCCCGACTTCCGGGCTCTCTTCGCAGCTCGACCGACCTCGCGTGAGATCATGCCCACGGGCTTCTCCGTTGGGCGGTTATCGATTGTAGGGACGGGCGGTAAGGTCGCGAGCGGCTGCCCCTCCGAGGGGGCCTCGTCCTGATGAACTTCCTAAGGTAGCCCTCCTAATCAGCTCCTCGATCTCCCGCTTCAGGTTGCGACACTCCTCTGTGTTGTGACCGTGCTCGCGGTGGAACTGGCAGTACTTCGATTTGTCCCGGGTGGCTCTCGGGTTCTGAGGAGGAGGTCGGCGGAGGTAGCGCTCGCCCTCGATTTTCATGAGGATCTTGGTCCGAGGTGCGAGGAGAGGGGTGGAACCTCCGCTTGGGAGTGGCCTCGCCCTCGGCCTTGGATTCGGGTGAGGGTCGGCAGATGGCCGGGCTTCCGAGCCCCGGGGTATCTCTCGGGGGCGGCCTCTTCAGAGTCTTCCCGTCCAACTCTCGACGGGTGCAGTCGGCCTCCTCCGCTCGGATGTACTTGTGGGCGCGGAGGAGGAGCTCGGAGTACGTCCTGGGGGCTTCTTGTCCAGGGAGTAGGTCAGGAGGGACGTCTTGAGCCCGTGCTTCAAAGCCAACATGGCGACGAGCTCGTCCAGGCTGTAGATTTCCAGGGCTGCGATCTTGAACCGGGTGATGTAGTCCCGGAGCAGCTCCTGGTCCTGCTGGCGGATGGAGAAGAGGCTGTCCACCTCTCTCGGCATCTTTCGACAAGCGTCGAAGTGCGCCACGAACTTTCCTTCCAGCTGATGGAAGGAGCAAATCGATCCGGGCTCGAGGCGGGTGAACCAGACTCGAGCGGCCTTCCGGAGGGTGAAGGCGATGCACAGAAGAGCATCGGTGGCCCCCTAGACCCTCATGAGAGCTTTGTAGCTCTCTAGATGGTCCAGAGGGTCGGTGGTCCAGTCGTAGGGATCCACCTGCGGCATGCGGAACCGTTTTGGGATTGGCTACGCCTGGATTTCTTCAGAGAAAGGGGGATGGGAGTCGTAGCCCGTTGGGTCCGCCGACGAGTTCTGCAGGTCGGCGAATCGGTGGGCGAACTCCGCTAGCTTGCGCTCATGCTCCTCCAGGCGCCTCTCGGCCTGGCGCCTGATGGCTTCGTCGGTGGAGTCTTCCACCGAGGCTGCGGGTGAAGGGGGCACCGATCGGTCTCGGCGTGAAGTCAGGCCTCAGCGTCGCTTGCTGCGATGCGCCATTTCGACCTCGTCGGCCGGGGATCGGCTCTCGTGATCCTCCGAACCGGAGTAGTTTCTTTTTACGGGAGCTTGGTGGCTCCCACAGGGGTTGGAGATGGCCCTCGGATGGGATGGCCTGCCCTAAATGGAGCGCAGGCTCCCACGCTGCCCCGCGGCTCGGGCCGCGGGGTTCCCTGGCTGTGGCTGCATGGCCAGGGACCGCTGCTGATGCTGAAGCTGCCGGACCGCCGAGGTCAAGGTCTGCAGCTGTTGGATGACGGCCGCAAGGGGTCCGTCCGTTGAGGTAGGCTGTGGTGGAAGAGGAGGGGGGGCTGGAAGCTCCCTCTCCGGGCTGTGGGCCCCTGGAGGGGAGTGAACCTCCCCCACACGGCTGGTGGACACCTCGCGACCACGAGTGACCACCATTGTCAAAGAGTGTGACACCTGTAGAAAGCTGGCTCCCGCTAGGGTTTGGTGTCCTGCCCCCTTCCTGGCGCGCCAATCTGTTGCCGCTCTCGTCGCCGCGCCCGCGCCTCGGATCCGTGGATCCTCCCTGACCGCCTGGCGAGGGAGCCTCCCTGGCTGCAGCGAACCTGCAAGAAGGGGTTAGAAGACCCTGGCCGGGGATCCTGGCGAGGGAGCTCCGACGGTCAAGTTAGTAGACGACGAGAAGGAACAGATTCTCCAAGACGGACCCCCTAAGGGGTTCCAGACTTAGAGAATTTACTAGTAAGAAAGGTGCTCTGGGGATCAGAAATTCAGCCGGGCCTCCTTGTCGAGCTCACGCCAAGCGATCCCCTCTCGAGACTCGGATCTCACTCTCGGAGCGAGGCTTTTTGCCGCTGCTCTTCCTTGTCCCCAGGCTTGTCCGCTTACCTTGTCGTCCCCAGCTTCCTTCCTTTTATCTCCTCCTGCCGTTCGCCTGTCTTCTCCTCCTGGGAGGCTCCCCTCCCCCATCCCTTTCTCTTTCCCCTTTTCGGTGAGGAGGGCCAGGCGGCTTTCCGACCTTGTCCGCCGAGCCCAACAGGGAAAAGGCAAAGACAGAAAGGGGGGGGGGGGGGCGGCGGCGCTGGTAAGGCGGCCGATCAGACCTCGGGCCCAGTGAGAGCGCTCTCTTTCCCAAGTGTGGGCGCCATCCGTCTATGGGGCCTGTTTTGTCAGAATCGCGCCTCTCGGCTGCGGGACCTGTCGGGCCAATGCAAATGGTGTTTCGCGTGCCGCCGCCATCCGTACGGGGCACCGTCTGTGATGCGTACGGCCTGAGGGATGATCTCGGGGCCTGCGTCTCTTCCCTAGGACCTTCTCCGTACGGCCGGCCTGACCTCAGCCGAGGCGGACCGTCCCCGGGGGACACCTGTCGGAGAGAAGCGAAGGATCGGTCGACCTCGGCCTAGGTGGACCCCTCCTGGGTGGACACCTGGCGAGGTGGCAGGAGGTCGCCTGGCTTCGGCCGAGGTGGGCCCGTCTCCAGGGGCCACTGGCGAAGGAGCGAAGGACCGACCAACCTCAGCCTAGGTGGACCCCTCCTGGGTGGACACCTGCGAGGTGGTGGCAGGAGGTCGCCTGGCTTCGGCCGAGGTGGGCCCGTCTCGGGGGGCCACCTGGCGAAGGAGCGAGGGATCGACGACCTCGGCCTAGGTGGGACCCCTCCTGGGTGGACACCTGGCGAGGTGGCAGGAGGTCGCCTGGCTTCAGCCGAGGTGGGCCCGTCTCCGGGGGCCACCTGGCGAAGGAGCGAAGGATCGGCCGACCTCAGCCTAGGCGGACCCCTCCTGGGTGGACACCTGGCGAGGGGCAGGAGGTCGCCTTGCTTCGGCCGAGGTGGGCCCATCTCCGGCGGCCACCTGGCGAAGGAGCGAAGGATCGGTCGACCTCGGCCTAGGTAGACCCCTCCTGGGTGGACACCTGGCGAGGGGCAGGAGGTCGCCTGGCTTCGACCGAGGTGGGCCCGTCTCCGGGGGCCACCTGGCGAAGGAGCGAAGGATCGGCCGACCTCGGCCTAGGCGGACCCCTCCTGGGTGGGCGCCAGGCGAGGTGGTAGAGGAGCCCCGAACGAGCTCGACTTCGGCGAGAGCAGTTTGTCTTAGGAAGTCGTCTGGCGGAGTAGCCTTGCCGAGCTCGACCTTGGCAATGTGGCGCTGACTCGGCCGGAGAAACTCCATGTGGCTCGATCATATTTGGCGGTATCTGAGCCGGTCACGTCATCGTTACGACCGTAACAGTACGGATGGTAATATAAATTTTAAAATTTATTTATTTAAAAAATAATTATGAATAAAAATATTTTTGGTAATAGAAAAATTTTTTTGAAAAAAATATACTAAAAAAGATTAATATATTTGATTAAAGAGAAACTTATATAAGAATATAATTAAATTTATAAATATACATGTTGCCGCCAAGATCATCGTGGCCTGTAGCTCCAACGCGTCGTCGATGCATCGGGCTCCTGCGAGGGGCACTTGCCCTCTTCTTTCGGTCGACTCCTTGGTCCGACTACCCTGCAAAAAAGAGGAGATCCGGATCAGAGATTCTGGCGGGACACTCCGACGATCAAGGCAAATGGGGATGATCGAGGAAAACAGAACCTCTGTGGCAGAGAGCTTGGGGTCTCTCCGTATAGAGGGTGAAAGAAAAAAATTTTGATGTGAAGACAAGATGGAGATGGAATCAGGGAGCTTGGGAAGTTCTCTTGGCTGGTTCATTACCCGTTTGCTCCCTGTTCTCGCTTACCCTTTTTTCTATTCCCTCTGATCTTATGTATGTGGGATGGCCCAGACCAGTTCTGGGGCTTTGTCCAGGTATCCCTCTGGTGGTACGGCTTCCTATGGAGGCGGGGGGGTGCCATGCCACTAAGCTCCAAGCCATGGTAGGGTGTTTCCATCCTTAGAGGGTCTATGCGAGCATCGCAGAGCTTTGGGGCTTTCATGGAACACTCATCTTGGGAGAGGCTCAGGTATCTTGTCGCGAGGTTTGAAGCCCCCGGTTGCATGATCATCGACGTGGCGGCAGGTTACAGGGCCTGGAGCCTGGCGGAATGCATGTCGCTCAGGACATGGCAATGGCGTGTCGCAGAGTTTGAATTTATGGCAAGGCATGCACCACCTCCCAGAGGTTGCAGGTGATTAGGCTCCTTCTTGCCAAGGTTTAAATTTTTGTTGGTCCTTCTTTCTCTCACCGTTGGCGAGAATATCGCCCCCCGCGAAGCGGGGGGGGGCGGAGCCTTGTCACTGAAAGCATGAGCTCGACCCCGACCGGGAGCTGGCCTCAAATGGGGGGCTTGAAAGAAACACGGTGGTTGCGGGTGCCTACACTAAGCATGCAATAGCATGGAGCAAGTATGTATTTTAAAACTATTTTAAAATAACAGTGAAAAAACCTGCTATGCACAGGATCTAACATGTTCAAGATGCATGTACGGGCAAAACTAGGCATGAACAAGGGCATATAATATTTATAAGCAATTATATAAACCTAGATCAGGATATGCATGAAAAATAAAACTAGAAATAATTATCTTATTCCTGCTAGAATAACCCTGGTATAACACTGGATGAGCTGGGATAACAGGAATAACTTTATTCCTGTTGTCTTCTTCCACCACCCTCTTGAACGTGGAATTCTCCTCTTCTCTCTAATAGCAGCAACCCAAAACGAAAAGGGCAATCTTTTGGTCATTTGTTCTGCAACAACAACAAGGAGACTTCTCTTCCTTCAATGGAGAGCAATTGGATCAAACTTCCAACAAGGTTTGTAAACTCCTTCACCCAGAAATTTTGGACTGCAATTTCTGCAACAAAACAAAAAACAGAGCAACAAAAAGATAGCAGCAAGGAGGTTGATCCGGCACCCAAGTGCTCAAACGAACACTCTCTAGAGGGGGACACGCCTGGGGCTCCTCTGATCCGTCTCTCGCATGATGCTAATCGTCGGAAAACTTGAAACGGTGAGGGGAGGAAAGAAGAAAACAGAACTCCAAGTTCTGAATTTGTTTTCAACAAAACAGAGCTTCCTTCTTCCACCAATTGAGCACAAACAACAGGGATTCAATATGAGTTTCTCTCCCAATCACTCAACAACACCCAGCCCCAAAATCCAGCAACGAAAGGATGGATGAAACTTTCAAAGGAATGAGACTTCTCATGTTTTTTTCAGCCACACCATGAAATAAACAGCGCCCAGAATTTATAAGCACCGTGGAACAATTCAAACGGTGAATTGGGAGGAGAAGAGACTGGCTGGGAAAACCAAAAGCCAGCAGGTATTTGAATGAATCAAATTTGTTCTTAACCAAGCAATAAAGGGCTATTAAAAGGTGGTTTATTTCAGCCAAAATCGATGAGATGGGAGAGAAGAAGACGCCTCAAATTCCATATACGCCCAAGCCTTTATGACCGTGTGGATGGTTCAATCCGATTCACAACCAGTTCAAAAAATCCAAACCGGTTCAAAACCGGTTCAACAAATAAATGAGATCAAAATCTAATTTATAAATGGCTTGGACAAGATCTAGTTACCCAGGAATAATTCCCGGTGCACCCGAACAAAAAACTGATCGACCCAAACCCGAGTCAATCCAATGTGCTCAATCAAACCGTTACCGAAATGATTCCCAATCATAAATCGGTATCAGGATCAGGGAGTAATCCTCTGTGGCATGTGACCTCATAGGTTTGAACCTAGATGGTAGCACTGGAACAATTCCAGTACCAGTACAATATACCATCTAGCAATGGGTCCCGGCTTCTGGATAGGTCGAAGATGCAAGAGCAATCAATCGAATCTCTGGCATATGGTTACCGTATAATTCATCCCTTTGACCTCCAATGCTCAGGATGACCTAGGATTAGACTACCAATCCTAGCTAAGTCAATCCACAACATGTCTCAACCTCGCAAGTCCAGTGACTCCTCACTAGGACTATCCCGGCCGAGAATTTGCTAAATTGAGACACTGCGAGACATTCAATATAAACTGTCTGGACAGGTCAATTCCATCTTGGTCCACCACTGCTCTACAAGTACTTGCCTGTACCCATAAACCTTCCATCATCGGATTAGAAATTC
The DNA here is from genome assembly GCA_021397845.1 of Areca catechu. Classification (NCBI taxonomy): domain Eukaryota; kingdom Viridiplantae; phylum Streptophyta; class Magnoliopsida; order Arecales; family Arecaceae; genus Areca; species Areca catechu. The sequence continues at coordinate 125,655,933 of CM038052.1, read as the reverse complement.
GGGTAGTCCGGCACCAAAGCACATGGAGTTGCTTGCAAGCTACCATGATGACCTCAGGTCGGAGGGACACATATACCCATATCCAATCATGAGTATCCCTTTGGCAGAAAGGGGCTACATGGAGTTGAGATATCATATATCTCACTTGCAGATCACATCAGTGTCACCACACTTCTTTGGTCAAGAGGATAACCAAACGAAGTGAACCACAACAACCTACACTTGATACATTGCCGTCCAGTATAATATATCCTTTGGTTGTGAACCTGGTTTAAGGATCACTCGATATATCCTCTCTATATCGAAATCAATGTAGTCCTAAGGACTTCATCACATGAAAAAGAGTTCATTACAGGAAAATGTCAGAATATGATAAGCTACCAAAATAATATTTATTAATTCATACAAAGAGTACAATACTCAATTCAACCACCTACAGCCTAGGCGATTGGCTTTGGAACATAATTCCCAACAAGGCTCGCCCTATGAGCACGACCTTGGCTGAAGGCTGACCTCAGCAGGAGGGCTCGCCTTGGTAACATGAGTAAGACCCCGACCAGGAGCTAGCCTCAGATAGGGGGCTCATCCTATGAGCACGACCCTGGCTGGGAGTTGATCTCGGCAGGTGGGCTCACCTTGATAGCATGAGCACGACCCCGACTAGGAGCTGGCCTTAGACGGGGAGCTCATCTTATGAGCATGACCCTAGCTGGGAGCTGACCTCGGTAGGAGGGCTCGCCTTGGCAGCATGAGCACGACCCCGGCTAGGAGTTGACCTTAGATGGGGGGCTTATCCTATGAGCACGACGCTGACTGGGAGCTGACCTCGGCAGGAGAGCTCGCCTTGGTAGCATGAGCGCGATCCCAACCAGGAGCTGGCCTCAAACGGGAGGCTCGCCCTATAAATATGACCCCGGCTAGGAGCTGACCTTGGTAGGAGGGCTCGCCTTGGTAGCATGAGCACAACCCCGACTGGGAGTTGGCCTCAGAGGGGGGCTCATCCTATGAGAACGACCTCGGCTGGGAGCTTGTTGGGGATCTTTTGGATTAGCGTCTATACCATGGAAGCAATGAGGAAGAGATCGCGATGTGAAGATGGCTTTCTTTATTGCAACAAATCAACAATTCCAGCAAAACACAATACTATCCTTGGATTCAATTTCACCCAAAGAGATAGAAGAAGAGATGTAGGAGAAGAGATGGAAGGGAGATGAAAGAAAAGAGAAATTGTTTTATTCCTTGGAGAAGAACCTTGTTGCAATACACAAGTCACCGCCTCCTCTCAAAACCAAGAAGAAGCCTTATGCACTCATGCACGCATCCCTTCTCCAAAACCTCATGCATACTCTGTTGACTCCTGTATTGATTTTAATGATTAACAAAATACTTAAGTATATTTGAGTACTAACCATTTGTTAAAGTGTATTTATCAAAAAAAGGTACTCATCAAGTTAGTTGGATGAATTGCTTGTCAAATAGTTGAAAAAGTCTCCTTATGGATGAAAACTTAAAGATAAATGGACTTATTACATAAGAATGACTTGAAAGGACTTAAGTTTTAAGTTTGAAGAAGATTCGGTAGAGTTTTAATTGAGTTTCAAAAAGTTTCAACCAAGTGTCGATTCATAGATGTGAAGTGTCGACTCATAAAAGCTTGAGCTGATATACAAAAGAAGTTTCAAATGACATGCTTGAAGTGTCGACTCATAAAGCTCAAGTGTTGACTCATGTGTCGACTCAATGATTGACTCAAGGCCTGAGATAAAATTATACAGAACATGTTGAATTTTAGACTTTCCTCAAGTGTCGACTCATGGATGCCAAGTATCGACTGAAGTGTCGACTCACCAGAAGATGTATCGACTCACCTGAGATTTCTAAAGAGCTTTAAGGAACATTTTTTGAACCAAGTGTCGACTCAAGGTGTCGACTCATGACTTGAAGTATCGACACTTGCAGTTCTGCTGAACAGTAACGGCTAGTTTTTTAAAGTACAAAATTATCCTTTTCGCCCTCCAATGGTTAGTTCCACCTCTCTAATAGTCAAAAACTATCATTCGATGCTTGGAAGAGTATTTAAAATGGATTAAACTCAAGAGGGAAAAAACTAATGAGAAGTTAAGAGCATTCACTCAAATATTTATTGAAGATCATCTACTTTCAAGAGAAGTTGAGCCTTCAAGTACTCAAAGCATTCAAGAGAAATCAAGTCCAACCACTCAAGCATCATTTAAGGCTTCAATAACTTGAAGACAAGCATCTTCAATAGCAATCAAAGAACTTCAAAGAGATATTTGCTTTTATTTGAAAGCTTTTTGTATTCCATACATTCTACTTGAATCTTTTGTTAAGGTTTGTTGGTGAGCCTGTGTGTTAAAACAAACAAAGGTTTTTGGTGAGCCTTGAAAAAAATCAAGAGATTTTTGGTTAGCCTAAGTGACAAAACAAAGGAGGTTTTTGGTGAGCCTAAGTTACAAAACCAACTAGATTTTTGGTTAGCCCGTAAAACCAAAGGGATTTTGACTTGTGTTCCCGGTGAAAATAAGTTGGATTTTGATTAGTGAGCCTGGAAAACTAATCAGCTATAATCAAGGAAGATTATAGTGAAATTTTCAAGTGGACCTTGGGAAGTGGATGTAGGTGCCTTGGTATGCACCAAACCACTATATATTATTATGTTTGTTGTTGCTTGCTCTCTTGTTATTTGCCTTTATTTACTTTGCATTTACTTACTTGTTTCCACTGCATACTCTTAAATAGCACACAAACACTTGTAATTCACTAGCATATAATAGTTTTTGAATTGGCGCATACTTGCAAAAGTTTTTAAAACCCAGTTCACCCCTCTCTTGGGTTGCTTGCTGGGCAACAAGTAGTATCAGAGTCACATCCTTAGTTTATATGTCTAACCATCTTGAGTAAAGATCTATGGCAGCCCCACTTAGTTCTAGTGTAGTTGAAGGACAAGTCTCAAATAGACCTCCTTACTTTAATGGCACCAATTACACGTATTAGAAAACACGTATGAGAATTTACATGCATTCAATTGATTACAATTTATGGAAAGTTGTAGATAAAGGTCCTCATATTCCCTTAGTTGTAGTTAATGGCATTTCCATCCCAAAACTTGAAGAGAATTGGGATGAAAATGATATTAAACATCCGAGATTAATGCGAAAACAATGAATCTACTATATTGTGCATTAGATCATACTAAATTCAATAGGATTTCCACATGCACCTCTGCTAAGAAAATATGGGACATACTTGAAGTTACTCATGAGGGTACCAATCAAGTAAAAAATACTAAAGTTAATATGCTTGTACATACTCATGAGATGTTTCGAATGGAACCAAATGAATCTATTACTGATATGTATACTAGATTTGCAAATATTGTAAATGGCATTATAAATCTTGGTAAGACTATGACTAATGCTGACCTTGTAAATAAAATTCTCAGGTCATTATCGACAACTTAGGATCCTAAAGTGACAGCAATTCAAGAAGCAAAGATATTGAGAAACTTTCATTATAGCAACTTATAGGTTCACTCATGACTTATGAATTGAACTTAAAGCAAAAGATAATGGACATGGACAAAAAAAAGAAACTATAGCTTTCAAATCTACAACACAAGAAGAGTCTTCAAGTGAGAAATCTGAAAAAGTAGAAAATGAGGATGAAGAGGCTCTCATTACAAGAAGATTCAGAAAATTTATGAGAAGAAAGAAGTTTCCCTACAAGAAGAAGCCTCAGCCTACCAAAGAAAAGGAAAAAGAAAAAGAAACGAAAAAGGAGAAGGAACAACCAATTTGCTTTGAATGCAAGAAACCCGGGCATTATAAGTTTGATTGCTCTCTCCTAAAGAAATCCAAAAAGAAGTTTAGAAAGAAGGCAATGATGGCTACCTAGAGTGATAGTGAAGATTCAAGTTCAGATGAAGAGCAATAAAAAGTAGCCAATTTATGCTTCATGGTTCAAGAAGATGAAGTATATTCTGACTTTGAACCTGAATTTACATTTGATGAACTTAGAGATGCATTTGATGAGCTCATGCATGAATATAGATTGCTAAAAATTGAAAACAAAAAGTTGAAAAAGTATGCTAATTCATCTTCTCAAAAAAACATCAATCTTACAAATAAAAATAGTGATTTAAAAGCTAAGATTGATGTTTTAAAAAAATAAAAGAATGCTTTGTCAATGAAAATTGAAGTTTTAAAAAGACCCAAGGTCATTATTTCAAATAATGAACTTTTAAAGAAAAATAAAGACCTTGAGAAAGAAAATCAGAAATTCAAAAATGAGCTTGACAAAGTTAAACCATTTATTGAAAAACTTATATATAGTTTTGAAAAGCTAAATCTTTTATTAAACAATCAAAGAGCGGTTTTCAACAAAGTAGATTTGGGTTTTAGACCTCAAAAATAGCAAAAATATTTCAAGAATTTTTTATACCTGCATCCTCAAGCATTACATGTTATTCTTGTAGAAAGTTAGGTCATAAAGCATATCAATATGATCTTAGAAAGATTAATGATTCTAGAAAGATTTGGGTTCCAAAATGAACAACCTTTAGTACTAACCCAAAAGGACCCAAGATGGCTTGGGTACCTAAAATGAAAACTTAATTTATTTTGTAGGTGTGTCTTGCAATCAAAGAAAAGAAAAGATTATGGTACCTCGATAGTGGTTGCTTAAGACACATGATAGGAGATGTGAAGCAATTCACTTCTTTTGAGGCACTGAATGGAGGGAGTGTAACTTTTAAAGATAATAGTAAAGAAAAATTATTGGTATCAGTAAAGTTTACATCTTCCCTTCTACATTTATAGATAATGTTTTATTAGTTGAATGATTGAAACATAATTTGCCTAGTATTAGTCAGTTTTATGACAAAAATTTTAAAATTGTTTTTGAATCATCTATTTGCATGGTAGCTAGTCCTGATAGTAATGGAGTGAAATTCATTGGAAATATGTATGGTAACATCTATATTATTGATCTTGATAATTTACTCTTATATGATGGTAAATACCTAGTTGTAATAAATTTCATAATTAATGAGACTAGTTGGTTTCATCATCGTAGATTAGATCATGCAAGCATGCATCTTCTTTCAAAATTATGCAAAAAAATTTTAGTAAGAGATTTACCAAAACTTAGTTTTGAAAAAGATAAAATATGTGAAGCGTGTCAATTTGAAAAACAAGCAAAAATATCTTTTAAACTAAAAGGTTTTGTTTTAACTTCTAGGCCATTAGAACTACTCTATATAGATCTCTTTGGACCAACTAGGATAACAAGCCTAGGAGGCAAAATATATGAATTAGTTATAGTGGATGATTTCTCTTGATTTACATGGATTTTATTGTTGGCTCATAAAGATGAATCATTTTTAGATTTCTTAAAGTTTTACCGAAAAGTTTCAAATGAAAGAGGTACTTCAGTTGTTTGTATTCGTAATGACCATGGTATTGAATTTGAAAATCAAGATTTTGAATTTTTTTGTAATGAAAAAGGAATTGATCACAATTTTTTAGCACCTAGGATACCTCAACAAAATGGGATGGTAGAAAGAAAAAATCGTACTTACTTTAGAAGAAATGGCACGCACAATGCTTTCCGAAAATGATCTTCCGAGATATTTTTGGGCATAAGCTATTAATACTGCCTGTTATATTTTAAACAGTGCTTTAATTTGACTTATTTTAAAGAAAACAACCTATGATTTTTGGAAGAAAGATAGCCTACTTTGAAGTATTTTCGAGTTTTTGGTTGCCATTGCTTTGTTTAAATAATGGAAAAGATAATTTGGACAAGTTTGATGCCAAGTCTGATGAAGGTATCTTCTTAGGATACTCTACATCAAGCAAGGTATATAGAGTTTTTAATAAAAGAACACTACTAGTAGAAGAATTAATGCATATAGTATTTGAAAAATCTACTAACAAATCCTCTAGAAAAAGGATACTTTTGATGCATGTGCAGGTACTGAAGACTAAAGAAGCTGACTTTGGATGATTCCCTTTCCAAAGAAGATGAAGAATATCAAAACAAGAAGGATAGAGAATAAGCTATAAAATCCTCATCGAAGCACAAAGATCTACCAAAAGAATGGAGATATGCTCATAGACATCCTAAGGAATTAATCTTAGGTGATCCATCGAGAGGGATAAGAACTAGATTATCTATTAGAAATGAATGTGATTACATTACTTTTGTTTTTCAAATTAAATCTAAATGTATTGAAGAAGCTGAAAAAGATCCTAATTGGATAATTGCTATGCAAGAAGAATTAAATCAATTTGAAAGAAACAAAGTTTGGACACTAATATAATGACCATCTAATGTTTCAATAATTAGTACAAAATGTGTGTATAGAAATAAACTAGATGTTGTAACTAAAAACAAGGCTAGACTGGTAGCTAAGAATTATAATCAAGAAGAAGGAATTGGCTTTGATGAAACCTTTGCTCCAGTAGCTAGACTTGAAGTCATTAGATTACTTTTAGCATTTGCATGTTTTATGAATTTCAAACTTTTTCAAATGAATATTAAAAGTGCATTTTTAAATGGTTATATTGCTAAAGAAGTTTTTGTTGAATAACCATCTGGATTTGAAAATCATGCACATCCTAATCATGTTTTCAAACTTTACAAAGTACTTTATGATTTGAAACAAGTACCCCGAGCATGGTATGAAATACTTAACAAATTTTTGATTGAAAATGATTTCTCTACAGTCCATGTTGATACTACCTTGTTTTTAAAAAAGAAAAATGATGATCTCGTAGTAGTACAAATCTATGTTGATGATATTATTTTCGGTGCTACTAATGAAATACTTTGTCAAGAGTTTACCAAGCTTATGCAGAGAGAGTTTGAGATGAGATGATCAAGCAAACTAAAGAAGGGATCTTCATCAACCAAGCTAAGTATACAAGAGAAATTTTAAAGAAGTTTGGGATGGAGATGATCAAGTAAATAGGTACACCTATGAGCCCTTCTTGTAAACTTGATAAAGATGAATGAGGTAAAAATGTTGATAAAAAATTGTATAGGTGTAGCATTGGTTCATTACTTTACTTGATTACTAGTAGACCAGATATCATGTTTAGTGTTTGCATATGTGCTAGATATCAGTCTACTCCTAAAGAATTTTATTTAATGGCTGTTAAGCACATTCTTAGATACTTATCTGGTACTATTGATATTGGTCTATGGTATTGTAGAGATTCTTCAATTGATTTAATTGGCTATTATGATGCTAACTTTGCTGGATATAAATTAGATATAAAAAGTACTGGTGAAACTTGCCAATTTTTTAAAGTTAACTTAATCTCATGGTTTAGCAAGAAATAAACTTTGGTTGCACTATCTACAGCCGAGACTGAATATATTATGGCTAGAAGTTGTTGTGCTTAAATCTTGTAGATTAAGCAGCAACTTGAAGATTTTGGAATTAAATTAACTAAAATACCCATAAGATGTGATAATATAAGTACTATAAATTTGACTAAAAATCATGTTCAGCACTTCAGAAGTAAACACATTGAGATTAGACACCATTTTATTAGAGATCATATTGAAAATAATAATGTTATGCTTGAATTTATGTGCATTGAAATGTAATTGGCTGATATATTGACCAAACCTCTCCAAGAAGATAGGTTCTGTATGATTAGAAGGGAATTATGAGTCATTTATCCTTTTGATTGAATTTTTGATCTCCTTATGATCTTTCAAATTATCCTTGAAATTATCTGATTAAATATTCCTCAAAATCATGTTTAATCATTCATAATCCCTTGAAATCAATTTCCCCATATTTTTTATGATTTCTTCTCCATTTTTTTCAAATTTTTGCCAAAGTGTCGACACCTCCAAGTGTCGACACTTGACTTGTAGCCATGAGTCGACACTTGAACAGCGGGATTCTAAGAATAAATAGGGAAATCCAAGCATTTTCTTCCTAATTTCTTCCAAAACCCTGAGCCGACTCATCATAGAATAGTATCCTAACACTCCATTTTACTCCAATCTAAGTTCTAATTGCCTGATTCCTTATTTGGAGTAGTTTCTTCCTGTTCTTTCACTGTTCCTCATTGTTTTCTCATGATTTTACAGTGAAATCCCTGTGCTTTCACCTCCCATTTGTTCCTTTCTTGATTTTCTAGAAATGGGTCCTCGAAAGCAAGTTGTGAGGAGACCTCATCCATCAGTTCAGGAGACCGAGTGATGGATGAAGGCATGATATGAGGATCCAGCAGCAGCAGAGCCCCAGGTCCAATCAGACATTCTAGTCAAACTGCTAGTTCCTATAGCTGATAGGATGGCCTCTAAGGCCATAATTGAAGGATGGCGAGTTGACTTTGACTTCCTGGACCAACATCATTTTTGGATTGGATAGTGGTTAAGAGATGCTGGCTTGACACATTTCTACTTATTATCTGAGAGATTTTATCCTAGCTTGATTAGTGAGTTTTATGGTACACTAGCCAGAGGAGCAGATACATGTATAGCAATGGTACAAGGTACTGAGATTCCACTTATAGCTGAGTTATTGAGCAGAGTCTAGGAGATTCCTATGAGAGGTTCTGTGGTAGACTCATTAGTGGATCGCATGAGTAGACTCCGTTGTATATTTGAGATTGATGATCTGAGGGAGGGAGATACAGTAGTTGCATCCAGACTCTCACTGGAGATAAGACTGTTGCATCATATCGTTGCCTAGATTCTTTAACCGAAGACCGGACGTTTCAACTTTATCATGGAGCAAGAGTTGTTGATGATGGTTTCACTGATTCAGCACACTCCAGTATGCCTCCCGGTTCTTATGGTTCACCAGATGATCAAGGATGCTTTGAGCAGGAGGATGTGCTTGCCCTATGGTATGGATTTGACGATCTTATTCAAGGCATATGGAGTCATTGTAGATGGAGAGCCATATAGACTGTTACTACATACAGACGTCTACGATGAGAGATCCCTCCACAGGATGGGTTTTCATCTTGTCAGTCAGTGGAGACGATGTGTATCTAGTCAGACCATTGATGCAGATGAGGAGGCCACAGAGAAGGAGCGGATTTTCACTCGTAAGGCAAGGTCGTCTGAGCCATAGAGAGACATTCCAGAGACTCAGCCCGAGCCTGCAGCTCAGTCCGAGCTAGCGGCTCTGTCCGAGCCAGCTAATCCAGCACAAACTGAGATACTAGGTACTGGAGACAGCATGGATGGGAGGGTCACTTGCATAGAGATAGAGATTATGATTATTCGACAACGAGTTGACCAGATTCATTTGGAGATGAGGGCAGATCACCAGGGTTTCAGATAGAGTATTATTGCTACTCTGGCTGTGCTGGAGAGGTTGACTTCTTCGAGAGCGCCAGCACCTTCACCTCCTTCATCATCAAATTCTCCTCCAGCACCTCCAGCACTACCTGCAACCCCAAGACCAAAAGCAGGAGATGGTCAGGCTGACTCTTTCGTGGAGTTTGATGTTAGAGATTTTATGGTGGAGCCAGAGCCAGATGTTGCTTCCGATGTATCGAGGACTCCAGTTTTAGATCCTTCAAGAGCATCTTTCCAGACCCTAGTCCTTTCTAGCACATCCATCATTCCTGACCCACCTGGCACTCTGGCTATCACACCTATACTTCACTCAGACCCACTTGACATAGATTTTCCTACACTGATTCTTAGTTTTCCCAATAGGACTCCACCTGTTCCTTCCATATCTACCTTGATCCAGGAGCTAGGTCTTTATGTACCTAGTTTCCATGCTCTTAGTTCAGGTCCTATTTTTGATGACACACCCCCGATCACTGACACAACTGTTGTTCCTGCCATTGTTGATGCTCCTATACCTGATGTTGGCTTATCCTCTTTAGCACTAGCTAGAGGACGAGCATATACCAGACGCAAAAGACGAGACAGTGGCGATGCACCTAGACCTACCCAAACTAGACTTTTTGATCTTCAGTCGATGTGGCTATGACGCAAACCTTCTAGGGTTACAGGTCCCATCATTCTTGAGATTGGGTCTTCCTCTGATGAGAAGAGTACCCCTTAGGGTTGGTCTGTCTATTAGTTAGTCTGTATCTCAGTACTTATTATGTTTTATGTATGTGTGTCTATATTAAATTCTATTTTATGTATCAAATTTCTGAATCTAATGTATCCAATCTTTGAAGTTCTTTTATATATATTAACTTTTTCAAATTTATGTGTACAGTCTTACTGGAATGAAATGTTTCATATTTGCTTTATTCTTTTTCTTACCTTTTTAAAGATAACAAAAAGGGGGAGAGAAGTAAGAAATAAAAAGTACAAAAAGGGGAGAAATAATAGTTTTGGGGGAGAATTAAGGAGAATTAATGAAGAAAAGAAGGGAGAAATGAGTAAAGGGAGAGTAAGAAATTAAATGTACTAATTTTGAAAATTCTCTCAAAAATCTTTTTGAAAATTAGTATTTCGGATCACATATTGAGGGGGAGTTTTTTGTTCTTTTATCCTTGATTTGTACTCTTCAATTCAATGCTCTGATACCAATTCGCTCTTACCTTTCATGCTATGATACTTATCACTTTCTATATGCTCCGATACTCTTTGATTTCATACTTTGATACTCTTTATAATCTATTAATTTCTTACTCCGATACTATCTATCCTCTTTGTGCATGTTTCAAGTATTTGATACTCTTAAAGCTTTTCTTTGTTGTCTTTGTTCTAATACTCTTCATGCTAATATGTTTTAGTTCTGGTACACTTCTTAAGTATCATAATACATACATCTCAGCTCTGATATGTTTAATATTTCATAATCTCTAGCTCTAATACATAACAATTATCCTTTGTAACTTTGAAGCTATATAAATTTAAATTTCTTCATGCATATATATCTAGCTCTGATATATTTTAAACGAGTCTCGATTCTTGATAATCATTACAAATTTAGATTCCGATAACTATAATCATTAGCTTTGATACTCATTATAAATCATTTGAGCTTTTTCTATATGCATATACTTAAAGGTTTTGTCATCATCAAAAAGGGAGAAATTGTTGAATCCTGTATTGATTTTGATGATTAACAAAATACTTAAGTATATTTGAGTACCAACCATTTATTAAAGTATGTTTTATCAGAAAAAGGTACTCATTAAGTTAGTTGGTTGAATTGCTTGTCAAATAGTTGAAGAAGTCTCCTTATGGATGAAAACTTAAAGATAAATGGATTTAAGTACATAAGAATGACTTGAAAGGACTTAAGTTTTAAGTTTGAAGAAGATTCAGTAGAGTTTCAATTGAGGTTCAAAAAGTTTTAGCCAAGTATCGACTCATAGATATGAAGTGTCGACTCACAGTGTCGACTCATAGAAGCTTGAGCTGATATGTAGAAGAAGTTCAGATGGCATGCTCAAAGTATCGACTCATGGAGCTTAAGTGTCAACTCATATGTCGACTCAAGGATTGACTTAAGGCCTGAGACAAAATTATACAGAACATGCTGAATTTCAGACTTCCCTCAAATGTCAACTCAAGTGTCGACTCACCAGAAGAGGTGTTGACTCACTTGAGATTTCTAAAGAGTTTCAAGGAACATTTTTTGAACTAAGTGTCGACTCAAGGTATCGACTCATGACTTGAAGTGTCGACACTTGTAGTTCTGCTGAACAGTAATTGCTAGTTTTTTGAAGTGTAAAATTATCCTTTTCGCACCCCAACGGCTAGTTCTACCTCTCCAATGATCAAAAACTGCCATTTGATGCTTGGAAGAGTATTTAAAGTGGATTAAACTCAAGAGGGATGAAATTAATTAGAAGTTAAGAGCATTCACTCAAATATTTATTGAAGAGCATCTACTTTCAAAAGAAGTTGAGCCTTCAAGTACTCAAAGCATTCAAGAGCAATCAAGTCCAACCACTCAAGCATCATTTAAGGCTTCAACAACTTAAAGACAAGCATCTTCAATAGTAATCAAAGAGCTTCAAAGAGATATTTGCTTTTATTTGAAAGCTTTTTGTATTCCATACATTCTACTTGAATATTTTGTTAAGGTTTGTTGGTGAGCCTGTGTTAAAACCAACAAATATTTTGGTGAGCCTTGAAAAAAACTAAGAGATTTTTGGTTAGCCTAAGTGACAAAACCAAGGAGGTTGTTGGTGAGCCTAAGTTACAAAACCAACTACATTTTTGGTTAGCCCATAAAACCAAAGGGGTTTTGACTTGTGTTCCCGGTGAAAACAAGTTGGGTTTTGATTAGTGAGCTCGGAAAACTAATCAGCTATATCAAGAAAGATTATAGTGGAATTTCCAAGTAGACCTTAGGGAGTAGATGTAGGTGCCTTGGTGTACACCTAACCACTATATATTATTATGTTTGTGGTTGCTTGTTCTCTTATTGTTTGCTTTTATTTACTTTGTATTTACTTACTTGTTTTTGCTGTGTACTCTTAAATAGCACACAAATACTTGTAATTCACTAGCACCTAATAGTTTTTGCATTGGCACATACTTGCAAAAATTTTTAAAACCTAATTCACCCCCCCTCTTGGGTTACTTGCTAGGCAATACACTCCCAAGAAGTCTCTCATGCACCAAGCCCCAAGCATGCAAGCCTTCCATCTCTCTCAAAACTGTTGGCCTCCCCCTCTTGCTTTATATGGGTGGGCGATTTGATTCTTGTTGGGCTTAGACTTCTTGGGTGGTTAGACTTCTTGGACCAAACCGGTTAGGACTCCTTGGTTAGGCTTTCTAAGTGGTTACAACCAACCAACCAACTAAGCTAACCTACTAACCAACCAAACCTCCTTTCACATCTAAAAGGGCAACCGGCTATACCTGGACCCAACCCCATAACCCATAATGGGTTATGTTACAATCTCTCAAAAACTCCCTCTAAGAAATTAATGAGAAAACACTCAAACTCGAGTCCATGTACATCCATGTCTCACATGTTCTCTCAACCTTGGATCAAGCCCCCTGACCCAACATGACTTAGGGGCCTTGGGATCTAATAAACCTCAAGCTTTCAAACCTATCCTAGACACCCATGAATACATCATGAACCCCCTAGAACACCTCTAAGATCTCTGGAACACCTCCAGAACTTGCTTGGCATGCTTCCAAGCACTCAAGGATCGCCTCGAACATCCCTTCCATGGCCTCCCAAATCTCTCCAAAGCTTAGAAGCACCACACAAAACCCTCCAGAGCTGACCTTGGCAGGAGGGCTCGCCTTGGCAACATGAGCACAACCCCGACCAGGAGCTGGCCTTAGATGAGGGGCTCATCCTATGAGCACAACCCCGGTTGGGAGCTAACCTCGGTAGGAGGGCTCGCCTTAGCAGCATGAGCATGACCTTGATCGAGAGCTGGCCTCAGACGGGGGGCTTGCCCTATGAGCACGACCCTGGCTGGGAGCTGACCTTGGCAGGAGGGCTCGCCTTGGCAGCTGAGCACCACCTCGAAAGAGAGCTGGCCTTAGATGGGGGCTCGCCCTATGTGCACGACCTCGACTAGGAGCTGACCTTAGTATGAGGGCTCACCTTGGCTCCTTATTTGGCCACTATGTCTAGGTGGCGGGTCTCTTGCCAGTGTGACCGCCAGCAGGGGCTCCATGTTAGTGGATGTGCCATATCAGATGCCCTCCACTCCTGAGCTCGGAGAATGAAGTGGTGCTCGGGGCGATGGGAGTAATGATCATGCTGATGTGGAGGGGCATGCCTCCTGTGCCATTAATACCTTGAGCGCCTGCACCTCGAAGATCATTCTTTCATTGCATTTGGTTTTCCGACGAGGGGGTCATAAATGCTTCATTCAGACTGAGGCGACCGCTCTTGCTTCGAAGCATCAGGATCGTCTGATGCTGGTATGTGGTGGCTCCTGTTTGGCCAGGAAGTCGAGGAGGTGCATGCCTTCAATTGGCACGGGGCGATGGTGGGTGACAGGCTTTATTGCAAAAGACCTGCCCCCTTGCCTTTTTAAAGGGTCTTCAAGCACAAGCGACTAAGCTTCCATAGAGTCTTTTCCTTCTTCTCTAATCCCCCTCCCATTCTAGGGTCTAGAGTTCCTGGTAGATCATGCTCTTCCTCTCATGTCTTTCTCCTTCAACCCCTCTCCCTCGGCCTGTGTTGAGGGAGGGCTTCTAGTAGACTCCAAGTTCTCAACCCAAGAACTGAAGGGCCAAGTAAAGGCTCTTTAAAAGCAATCGACTGGTGCTAAGGTGAGGTTATCTAGCCTAGAGAAGAAACCCATCGAGCTCGAAGCCATCCTTAATGAGAAGAAGGGGGAGAGCCCCCGAAGGACGGAGAAGGTGGCTGCCTCTATGGTGGAAGTGGCCCACCCGCAGGTCTTCCAGGTGCAACTGAATGAGGAAGCGGCCAAGGTCATGGTCACTATGGAGAAGGCCATGGTGGTTGTGGCACTGATGGAGGTGACCTAACACAAAGCTGCTGAAGCCACCTCTAGGTTCACAAGATTGGTGATCTTCAAGAATAAGGTGGTGGATGCATTATTGGACTCCTTCCTTCAGGGGTCCAGAAAGTTCTAGAGGAAGGGTGCCTATCAGGTAGAAGGGATTGGAATGCCCCCATATGGGCATGAGTCTAGAGTCGAAACCTCGAGTCGAAGCCACCCGGGATGCCCCTTTGGCAAGCATTGCACCAGCAATGAGAGGACTTGCCCATTGGTCAGGTAAGGAGCGGTGAGGGAGGCCTGAGCCTGTTTCCTTTTCATTTTGTAACTTGAAATTTTGGTAGGTCTCCCAGCCTATCAGGAGCCTTCATAAAATGTAAGAGAAAACTTATAATGAAAGCATCTTTTTCTTCATGGCTATTGTTCTTCTCTTCTCTTTTTTTTTTTGGAGTGCTTCCATGAAATTCTTTAAAATATACAAGGGATTAATTTTTGCAATGAAGGTACAGGCTGATTTGACCAACGAACTTAGTATGGTCTCGCTTTCTTTTTTTTTTTTAATTCCTATGTGGGAGCCTTTCCCAGGCCTTAGTGACTTTGGGCTAACTCTATGGCCTTAGGATTAGCATGCAGGTTCCCAAGAATGCTTTGTTCCCTTTTACCTTGGTATTGAAATCATGCAAGCTTAGGTGCAGGATTCCTGGATCTTCTTGCCCTACCAAGCTATGAGTTAAGTGATAGATGGTGGGATTTTAGGGGTCTCCCAACTGAAATCCCTGGACTGTGAGCGACGCGACTGAGCATTAGATCTTCAGAGCCTCTATGGCTCTTGGGTTTGATTGGCCATGCTATGAGTCAAGCGGTAGATGGCTGGACTTCTGGAGTCTCCCGGCCGACATCTCCAGATTGTAAGCAAGGCGATTGAGCATGGGGATTCATAAGTTTCTTGGCTTGAATGTGCTAAACTATAAATCAAGTGGTAGATGGCGGAGCTTCTGGAGTCTCTTGGCTGACATCTCTAGACTGTGAGTAAGGCCGAGACACCTCATGATTTGCTAGGCTATGAGTCAAGCGATAGATGGCGGGACTTCTGGGGTCTCCTGGCTAACATCTCCAGACTGTGAGCAAGGTAGAGAGACTTCTTGATTTGCTAAGCTACGAGTCAAGCGATAGATGGTAGGACTTCTGGGGTCTCCCAGTTGACATCTCCAGACTGCAAGCACGGTAGAGAGACTTCTTGATTTGCCAGGCTATGAGTCAAGCGATAGATGGCAAGACTTCTGGGATTTCCCGGCTGACATCTCTGGACTGCGAGCAAGGTGGTTGAGTGCACAGCTTCATAAGTTTCCCAGCTTGGAGGTGCTAAACTGTGAGTCAAGCGATAGATGGCGGGACTTCTAGAGTCTTCCAGCTGACATCTCCGGACTATGAGTAAGGTAGTTGAGTGCGTGGCTTCGTAAGTTTTCCGGCTTGAAGTGTGGGGCTTCGTAAGTTTCCCGGCTTAAGGTACGGGACTTTGTAAGTTTCCCGACTTGAGAGTACGAGGCTTTGTAAGTTTCTCAACTTGAGGTGCGTGGCTTTGTAAGTTTCTTGGCTTGAAGTGCGGGGCTTCGTAAGTTTCCCAGCTTGAGGTGCAAGACTTCATAAGTTTCTCCCCTTGAGAGTGTGAGGCTTCATAAGTTTTCTGGCTTGAGAGTGTAAGGCTTCGTAAGTTTTCCAACTTAAAAGTGTGGGGCTTCGTAAGTTTTTCCAGCTTAAAAGTACGGGGCTTCGTAAGTTTTCCCAGCTTTGTCTGCCAGACTTGTAGTTGGACGAAAAAGTTCCTGCATAGGTGAAAGACAAGGTTGCACCCAAAAAGAAACTTTAATGATTAGGAAGAAGTCTTACATCGTTGGTAATATACTCTCAAGTTGCTGGCATTCTAGGTTCATGTGAATTGGGCACTATCAAGCTCGGCGAGGTAGTAGGCTCCTCTTGGCAGGGCCTCGACCACCCTGTAGAGGCCTTCCCAATTCAGGAAGAGTTTCCTACACTCCCTGGATTAGGATGCTTCTCCTGCCTGAGGATGAGGTCACCTAGGTGGACACTTTAGGCCTCACATAGGAATTGTAGTAGTGCGCCACTCGCTGCCTATAGGCCACCATCTGAAGTCAGGCCTTGTCTCTTGTCTCATCCAGCAAATCTAGGTTAAGGAGGAGACGGGCTTGATTCGAGGCTTCATCATACTGCTCTACCCGCAGTGTGGGTAAGCCATGTTCCATCGAAATTATGGCTTCAGTGTCAAAGACAAGGTTGAAGGGCATCTCGCCAGTAGCCTGCGGGGCATGGTGTGGTAAGCCCACAGCATGCTGGGTAGCTCTTCAGCCCATCGACCCTTGGCTTCGTTCAACCTCGTGTGGAGCCCTTGCAAGATGGTTTGGTTAGTCACCTTGACCTCACCGTTGGTCTGAGGGTGAGCTACCGAAGTGAAATGATGGCGGATGCCAAGATTAGCGCAGAACTCCTCGAAAGCCTGGTTGTCGAATTGCCTCCCGTTATCAATGATGATCGAGTGTGGGAGGCTGAATTGGCAAATTACAGACTTCCAAAAGAAGGACCGAACCTTTACCTCCATTATTCAGGCTAGAGGTTCATCCTCAACCCACTTGGTAAAGTAGTCGATGGCCACAATCAGGAATTTTCATTGACCAGATGCAGTAGGGAAGGGACCTAAGATATCCATTCCCCATTGGGAGAATGGCCATGGAGTTGATAACTGGGATAGTGGGACTGGCGACTGCTGCTGGATGTGGACATGATGTTGACACCGGTCACACTTCCTCATAAAGTCGACAGCATCTTCTGCATTGTCTCCCAAAAATATCCTTGCCGGATTACCTTGTAGGCCAAGGTCCTGCCCCCACCTAATTGCCACGGATGCCTTCGTGTATTTCTTGGAGCACGTAGGTGGCTTCTAAGGGCTTCAAACACTTCAGCAGGGGGTAAGAGTAGGACCTCCAATATAGTTGCCCATCCATCATCACATAACACGTGGCCTTCTTCTTGAGTAGGACAACTTTCTTTCGATCTTCATGTAGGGTGCCAGTGGTGATATACTTGATGTAGGGATCCATCCAGCTGGCTTCAGAGGTGACTTGCTGGACTTCGGCTATAGACTCATAGCTGGGGGCCTCAAGATACTTGATGAAGGTATGCCCCAGTAATGACTTTGACAAGGTGGCCAGTCTGGAGAGGATGTTAGCCCCGATGTTCTCAACTTAAGGTATGTGGGAAATTCCAAAGTACTGGAGGTTTGCCATGTATGAGTGCATCTTGTCTAGGTACTTCACCATCATGGGATCCCAAGCCTCGTACTCAGTGGAGACTTGGCCTACCACCAGCTGGGAGTTAGTGAAGACCTTTAGCCTCTTGACACCCAGCTTGTGGGACACTTTTAGCCTCGCGAGGAGTGCCTCATACTCAGCTTGGTTATTGGTCACCTTGAATAGGAACCTCAATGCATACTCCACGACGACACCGTCGGGGTTGGCAAGGATGAGGTTGGCTTTGCTCCGTCCGGTGTTGGATGCACCATTGACGTAGAGTATCCATGTCATCTCTTCCAGGGTCGAGTCCAGCCCAGGCTCGACTTGCTGGCCCTCCACCAATGGGTCTTCATCTGCCCAGGTGCATTCCACCAGAAAGTCGGCTAGGACCTAGGCCTTCTGCACCGATGCGGGCGATAGGTGATGTTGAGCTCGTTGAGTTTCAATGCCCACTTGGCTAGGCATCCCAAAGTGTCAGGGTAGCTTAGGATAGCCCTCAAAGGCTGATCGGTGAGGACAATGAAGGGGTGTGCTTGGAAGTAGGGCCTAAGATGCTGCACATACATTATTAGTGTAAAAATGATCTTCTCGGATCGGGTATACCTGGTTCTTGCATCACGAAGCTGCTTGCTGGTATAGTAAATTGGCCATTGAGAGCCATCTTTATCAATGCAGACCAGCACTGAGCTAATTGCTTTGGGTGAAACTGCCAAGTACAGGAGGAGTTCTTCTCTAGGTTTCATTCTGGATAGCAGTGGCGGTGAGGCAAGGAGCTTCTTCAATCCCTTGAATGCCTCCCAGCAATCTTCCATCCAAGTGAAATTGTTTATCTTCTATAGTACCTTGAAGAATGGCTGGCAGCATTTAGTGGAATGCGAAATGAAGAGGCTCAGTGTTGCGATGAACCCAATCAAGCATTACACCTCCTTCTTGGAAATGGGATGCCTCATGTTAGGATCGCATGGATCTTGTCGAGGTTAGCTTCTATTCCCCTATGGGTGGCCATGAACCCCAAAAACTTCTCCACTGCAACACCTTAGTGGGGTTCAACTTCATCTGGTGGGAGCGGAGGTTATTGAAAGCCTCCGCCAGGTCGGTAATGTGGTCTGACTCCAGGCTGCTCATTACGAACATATCATCCACATAGACTTGCATGTTACGGTCGATCTGGTCTTTGAAGATCTTACTGACCTGGTGTTGGTATGTGGCCCTTGTATTCTTAAGACCAAACGACATCATCTTGTAGTAGTATGTACCTCTATCGATCACAAATGTTGTTGGTGCTGGCACCATGGCCAAAAGAAGTCGATAGGTTGAACCCACATTCCTGTTGATCACCTGTGAGTAAAACCCTGAACCCAACCCTATTTATCATGTAAATATTTTATTTTAAATTATGTTATTTTGATTTAGTTAGAGTAAGCCCTTTTTAACAACTATAATTAGGGTTTTGTTTATTTTGGGATAAAACCCTTTTTTCCAAGTTGAGTCGAAACCCCAATTGAGTCAAACCCTATTTATCCAATTGGAATCTTAGTGGTACAATTTAATTAGCCCTTTTTACCAACTTTAATTGGGTTTTTATTTTGAAAGCCTAATTAAGTATGGTTGGTTCAATTAGTTATTAGATGGTTAGTTATTCATTGAGTCCATGTAATTAGTTGAGTTATTGAATCCTGTATTACAAGGGAGATCTAATTAAAGACCCATGTGACTCAAATCAAGACCCATGTGCTAGCCCAAGACAAGCCATGTGCTAGTCCAAGACAACCCATGTGCTAGTCCAAGACAAGCCATGTGCTAGGCCAAGTTAATTTATTTTTGGCACCACCTTTGCAAGACTTCTGGATAACACCTGCCCCATCACTAGGGGACATCAACACATGGCATGTCACCTATGTTTGGACATATAACAACGGGACATTGAGACATCAAGACATCAGACAATGTTTGAGTTTATCTAAAAAGTGGCACCATTCAATTTCCTTTTCATCGCTCTTTTTGGAATCTAAGAAGACATTTAAGAGAAGTAAAGCAGGAGGACTCTGCTTCTCATCTAGCACCCCTCTCATCCTCCAGATGGTCACCAACTCCAAATAGCTGGCCAACTCAAGCATGAGTTCAAAATTCAAATGGGAGAATCCAAGATTAGATGAAGGTTCATTTAAATTCAAAGGAGTCTTAATCCTTCCAAGATTTATCTATCATTCAAATAAACTTCTCTTATCAAGGATACTTATCCTAGCGCCAACATGAGAAATATTTGGCGCCTCCATTTTAAGATGAGTAAGTGTGAAGGATTCCTCTTAATTGATGCCTTCCACTCCATTCCTTCATGCCAAAACCAAGGAAGAAGTCGGTCAAGCAAAGTTTCAATGCCCATTTTGAAAGGAGTCCCATTCAGTCCATCAAGCAGGAGTCCAGGCTACTTAGATCTAAATTCCAGAGTTGTAGTTCAAAGGGAACAAGAGTCTTGTATCTGAGTCCCTTACTTCACTGGTTGGGGGTCTATAAATATCCCACCAGCCCCCCTTGTAATTCATGAAATTATTATTGAAATACAAAGAACTTCTATTTAATTTTTCCTTTGCTGTGTGCATCGCAGGGTGGAGGCCCTTCCTTTGTTCCTTTGGAGCATCGCGGGGTGTGAGGCCCTACTTATCCAGCCGACAAGAAGACCCAACCATCACTTCGAACCCTTTCTTTTCCTTCTTTCCTTTTCATTGTTGATTTCTAACTTGAATTCCTTTACTGAGTGTTTTGCAGGTGAATAAGAATCTAGATCTGGTGTTCTTTCCTTGGAACCGGCATCGTGTGGAAGATCGAATCCCGGAAGCGAGATCTTGAAACCTTGCCGCGACAATCTTGAGAGTTCTGTTAGATTTGAAGAATCGATCTTCGTTGGTAACTTTAAATTTATTTTCCCTCTTTAGTTTCTGATTAGTTAAAGGTTAATCCTAGTTTCAGTGGTTTCTCAACCACTAGGTCATGCTTTTAAATTGCTTTATAGATTTACTTGTGCGAGGAATAGACTTATTAGTTTCCTTTACTGTCTCCTTTGAGCTCTCCTTTAAAATCTAAAAAATATTAAAAAATTGGTTTCTAATTTTTTTCTATTAATTAGTTATTAATTTTAGTAATTTAGTTTTGGTTTTCTATCCTGCATCAGTTCTGATATCAGAGCAGGTTAAACTAGGGTTTAATCGCTTTTGTGCTGAAATTTTTGCAACCTAGTTCTCTTTAAGTACTCGGATCAAGTGCTTCACCATGGCCATTCGGTCATAGGAAAAAGAAGGGCTGCAAGACCCTCACAACCCATTCAAACAGGATTTCCTATGGCGTGTAGGGGTGCCGCTATGAATTGACTATTGAAGAAGAAAATAAAGAGATAGGCATCTTTAGGTTTTAATTTCTGCATCTCGGCCATCTTAGTACATAGTCTGTTATTTTAATTTTTTCTATTTGTAGATAACTCAAAAAAATATAATTCTTATTTTTCTATATTTTTTATAATTGAAAGTATTTTTTAAAATTTTTTTATGAATTATTTCAGTCCGTAGATTTTTTGCCTGTCGAAATACTACCTAAGAATAGTTCTGCTCTTTTTTCAGCAAAGCCAATTTCAACAAGTTTAGGGTTCTTTTGGTCAAATTTTTTGCATATTTTAATATTTACTTCATATTAGATACTTATCTATAGAATATATCTTAGTTTTATAAAAAAATTAATTAATTTTCATTTTCTTTATTTTTGCTTATTTGCATATTAGGGTTTTATCTTGTGTGTGCATTATTTAAACCTAATCTTAAGGACATTCAATATCTACATAAGGGAGGGATTTCATCACCCTTCCTTAGCCCATAATCACCACCTTTGCATCGGTCCTAGCCCTAATTAAAATTAATTAGACTTAATTTGCTCTAGTGAGCTAGGGACACTAACAGGTCGGGTTTTAAGTATTGTGTGTAAGCTAGTGCACCCAATCTTCTTATTATCACTTGAACCTGGTGTCTAAGGCTAGAGAGATCCAGAGGTAAATGCCCTAAGAGATTTTATGGTTTTTAATTAGGACCCTGCGAGAGCAAGGGGAGCCTCCCATGACCCCACCTCTTACTTGCCAGTGGACATGATAATTATTGAATTGGCTGTAAGTTGAGCTGACCCATTCTACTTGAGCTCTAGATCTAGAAAATCCTAGTCCGAGTCAAGTTCTATGTGTTTTCATTGCATGACCCCTCGATTAGGAGCCCAATACTAGTAGTTCGAACCCAAACCTAACCTAGATTGACCATGGAGTCTAACCATGAAACCTTCTTTAGAACTATGACTGGACAGTTAGGACAACTCAACACTAGGTTTGACTGACTAGATGATCAATTAGGTAACCTAGAGAAAACCCGTAAGACCCGTCCTAAGCCTAATTTGAAACACACCCTGACCCATTCCTAGAACCCAACCCTAGGATAGCCCCTTGCCATGAACCAATCTAGGATCTTAGTTTGAGGAGACCCGATTATGATTTCATGAACCAAGATGAGAGAGACACTAGGTACATTAGTTTACCAGCACCTACTTTTGGTGGTGATCTTAATACAATGTTGGGAAGCTGAGATATTTGTGGCCCAAGGTCGCGTCCACCAGTTGGTCAATCTTGAAAAGTAGGAAGCTATCTTTTGGACATGCTCAGTTGAGGTCGGTGTAGTCTACATAGATCCTCCACTTCCTAGATGCTTTCCTGACCATCACCACATTAGCGAGCAAGTTAGGATATCGTACCTCATGAATAAATCCTGTTGTGAGAAGCTTCTGACTTCCTCATTGATTGCCCTCTACCACTCTGGGGTGAAGCTCCATTTCTTCTACCAGACCAGGTGATGATTGGGATCGACATTCAGCCTGTGAGTGATTACTTCAGGTGAAATGACAGGCAGATCGATAGCAGTCCAGGCAAAGATGTTTGTGTTAAACCGTAAGAAGCCGAGTAGATGAGATCTTTCTTCTTCAAGTAGGAGGGCTCCAACCTGTACTATCCTCGAGGGGTCCTCTCCTAAGGGGAAGGACAATAAGGGCTCAACTGGTCCACCCTTCGGCTCCGGCTCTACCAAGTTTGACTGGTTAATGACTGGACTTGGATCAGCTCCTCGGGGTCCCGGGATTGTCTGTAGGTAGTGCTAGACTGGCTGACGTGACCTACTCATCTCCCCGATCCTCCAAGGGGTCAGGAACTATATAAGGAGATGCCTTGTGGAGATGGTGGTGTTGAGCAGATTGAGTCCGGGATGGCCCAGGATATAATTGTAAGGCGAGGGAAACCTCATAATGATGAATGTTGTCAGCACAGTACTTTACCGAGATAGTGTCCTGGCAGTTATTGGGAGTGTGATCTCTCCCTCAACTCTGACCAAATCTCTAGTGAAGCCCACCAGGGGCGTGAATACCGGTTTTATTTGATCAGTAGATAGATTCTTCTTGCGAAAGCATCATAAAAAGGATATCTACTGAGCTTCCACTATCGACCATGATTCTTTTTACAAGATGTTTCGCTATTATCATTTCTATAACAACAGCATCATTATTTGGGTTGTCTTCCCAGCTGACCCTTCTTCCATGCAGGGAGTACATTATTGCTCTCCTCGCTCCTCCTAGTCCTCTTCGGGGTTCTCCCTGCCCCCCAGGATATCATTCCCACCGGCTTCTCAGTGAGCCAGTTATCGATGGTGAGCAGATGGGACTCTTCATTCTAGGTCACCGGGGGTGTAGCCCCATCTACATACTTGCCAAGGTAGCCGTGCTTGATCAGGTCTTCTATCTTCCTCTTAAGGTGGTGGCATTTTTTCGTATCGTGGACGTCGTCCCGGTGGAAGTGGTAGTAGCGGGACTTATCACGCCCAGTTGATGGCCTCAATGGGGGAGGTCGACGCAAAAAGTGCTTGCCCTCAATCTCCATCAGGATCTTTACTCTCAGGGCGAGGAGAGGAGTAAACTTTTCTTCTTTAGTGGGGTCAACTCTGGGTCTCGATCCTGGCCACTGGGTCGGTACCATCTTCTAAGCCGGGGGAGCAGATGTTTCCCTAATGGCTTGCCTCTTGAGGGGCTTCCCGTCCAACTCCCTCCTGGTATGGTCAACCTCCTCCACATGGATGTACTAGTGAGCCCAGAGGAGGACCTCTGGTAAGTCTTTGGAGGCTTCTTGTCGAAGGAGTAGGTGAAGCAGAAGGTCCGCAACCCCCTCTTTAGGGCCAGCATAGAAACTGGCTCGACAAGGTAGTAGATTTCTAGAGTGGCAATCTTGAACCAGGAGACATAGTCCTGGAGAGACTCTCAATCCTACTAGCAGATTGAGAAAAGACTATCAGCCTCATGTGGCACCTTCCTACATGCATTGATGTGCACCATGAACTTCTTCTCCAACTGGGAGAAAGAATCAATACTTTTAGACTCGAGTCTGGAGAACCAAGCTCGAGCGGCCTTCCGTAGGATGGCCGAGAAGGTGATGTAGAGGAGAGCATCAGTAGCCTCGTAGACCCTTATGAGTACCTTGTAGCTTTCTAGGTGGTCCAGGGGGTCGGTTGTCCCATCGTGGGGATCAACCTTGGTATATGAAACCGGCTAGGGATCGGTCCTCTTAGATTCCAAGGGAGAAAGGGGGATGGGTGTCATAACCCGTGGGCTCGCTAGGAGAGCCCGGAACTTCTGCAAATAGGTGGGTCAGGTCTGCCAGCTTGCACTCCTCCTTGAATTCGAGGTGCCTTTCTACTCAGCGATGGATGGCCTTGTCTGTGGACCCCTCGGTAGAGACCGTAGGGGATGAAGGGGGGTCGGAGTGGAGGAACTCTTGCCTGAGTCCCTAGCTATGCTGATGCCATTGATGCGAGTGTGCACCATGGTCTGAGACCGGGGAGTTGCTTTCCCAATCGATCGAGTCATGCTGCTACTTCTTCCTGACCACCTAGTGGTCTCTCTGCGGGTGGGAAACCATGTGCGAATGCCCCTCTCGGAAGGATCGTAGGCTGGTATAGGGGTGGGTGGCATGGGCCACCGACATCCCTGGTTGTTGTTGTGTTTCTAGGGACCGTTGCCTCTGATGGAGCTTGTGCATCACCGTAGCTAGGACATGGACCTACTGGACCAGTGCAGTGATCAGGGGGTCTGCCATAGGTGGCGATGGCGAAGCGGGAAGCTCCCTCTCCGGGCTCTGATCACCATGGTGAGAGGTATCTCCCATGCGACTGGCGGAAGCCTCGTGGGCTCATGTGGTCACCATCGGACCATAGGCTTCCATGGATGTTTCTCTTACAGTGGGGGACTTGGTATAAAGACCCTTCGTTGCCGTCCCCCCTATGTAGTGCACTAATATGTTGCTACTAAGATCACCATGGCCTATAGCTCCGGTGCATCGTCGATGCGTTGGGTTCCTGTGGGGGGTGCTCTTCCCTCTCCTTGCCGGTCGACTCCTTGGTTCGACTGCCCTACAAAAAGAGGAGACTCTGGTCGGGAATTCCTGCGGGGACACTCTGACAATCAAGTCAGATGGGGATGATCAAGGGGAACATAACCTCTATGGTGGAGAGCTTTGATGGGTTTCTTAAGGGTTATCAAGCATGTATGATGCATTGAATTTCAAAAATTTGCACAAAGAGAAAACCCTTATTGGCTAGAAACCCTAAACCCAAGATACCCTCATTCATATACTACTAATATAACTCCAATATGGTTCATGATAAATACCTGGAATGCTGTTTTCCACTTCTTTCCACAAGGCTCACAAGTGTAAGCCCTCTAACGGTGATCCACATGAGAATTGATCCAAGGAAGAACTCCTACTTCAGTTGCTTGCTTGACTAGGACTCCTCTTGACAGCCTTCTGGACTTTGACCTTTGTAGGACACCCTACCCTCTTGTAGGGTACTCTGAATGCTTTGCAAGACCACTCTTGGATTTGGGATTGCCCTCCTATAGGACACTGTAGGCTTATGTCTTAAATCCTAAGACTTGTCCTAGTAAGAACAACCTTGTCTTAAAGAGACAAGGTTTGTCTTAAGGAGGAGGGAGGAAGGTATAACACTTAGAATAAAAACTATGGTGGAACTCTTCTAAAACCCATAACACCACCCCTATTTATAATGTTAGGAGGGGCATGTGATATGTAGCTATCAACTTATCAGATATGATTTTTCAAGACTGAAGAGAAGTTATCTAGCTTGAAAAGTCATATCCAATAAGTTGATTCATGCATCAAGTCACATATTCGCATCCCTTCTTATTCCTGGATGATTTCTGACTTGCTACATGGCAAGTATCGATCCCTGGGAAGCCAAGAGGTGCCTCTTCAATCTCCAAGCATTGGAGAATTTGAAGAGTCCTGATAGCAGAAGGACACTTCTTCAAACCACGCGCCAAATGAAAAGATGCATCTCTTCATGCGCACATTACCTTTCAAACCTTTTTCACACCAATTTAAAAGGTGTTAACCAATCAAAAATAATCCTAAGGGGAATGGGGATATGTGCCAATAGAGTCCTAGATTAATCAGCTAAAGTGATAAATCTACAGAAGGACTCTTGGTCCTTTTCTGCGATCCATTCCTTTGCGCCTGCACATATGCGCCCAAGGAGTCCATGCCAACTTGGACTCTAGTCCAAGTGGCATTCCATATCCAATTAAATCAGGATAAAACCTGATAAAGGTTGTCTTAACCTAGAAATAACCCAATTTAAGTCTCTCTTAAATTGGTTAATCAAAATAGCAAGCAACTGACCCAAATCGACTTGGGTTAGGAATTAGGTTGGCTTACACATGCTAGTATACAATCTAGCTAACCAATTAGGATCCCATGACCCTAATTAAATTATGTATGACTTCCTTGGTGAACTCCCTAACGTGTATGACCCTTTGGGTTCCACATCTAGCTAGCAGTAGGTTTAGGTTTAGCCGATTCAAACCAATCGAACCCTATTGACCTAATTAGGTCAAATTAAGCTGACCTAAATTGCCAATTCGATCTGTCCATCGAATTGACTCATGAAACCAATCTAATTGGTTCATGAATACCTACAAGACATGATTAACATCTAGCAACATATCATGCCTACCCGACAAATAAAGAATTTGGTAGAAAGTACCAAAATACCCTTCAGTAGAAAGTTACCATGCAATTCAATCTTTCAATCTCCCATTATCCTGATCAAGTGATGGGTATGGATAAATGTCAAACTCTAGCACTTAGTCATTTTGAATCTCTATTCGATAATGAAGACTCAGCTGATGACTGATTAGAACCACTTCTATTCTCATCTAGCTTTAATCAAGGACTCCTTGAGTCATCAATCAAAGAGATCACTTGGGATAACAATTCTTCTTACCAGGAATGATCGATTCATTTTTGGTCCACTCATATCCTTCATACACCTTCCACCATATCCGAGAATACCCCGTACATGACTTAATGTCACGAATGAGTATGAACCAAAACATGGCTTAGTGTGCACAAGGAACCATGGTGACCTCAGGTCTAAAGATCACATGCATAACTCCTACTTCGAGATCTATCTTTTGACAAGTAGTAGGACTTCCATAAGATAGTCTTGGTGTGGATCAGTTCAGTGAATTCATACTCTAATGAGCACCCTTATCCTTGTATTAGTGTCTCTACACAAGTGGCTATGAGACCAACCACCCTCTTATCAGAGAATACATAGGATAAGCTAGTTTTTCCGGACTTATCGATCCCCGAATCGATGGTCCATCGACTAGGAACATTTTAGGTTAGGGTTTAAAGGAACTTAGGTCTCACTGTCATGATATCCATCATAACCCTAATTACATTTGCCATAACCTATGGGGTTCATCATAATCTTTAAACAAGACACAGCAATATGATGAAACAATATGCATTTATTAATATATTAAATATCATACAGGAGTTAGAAGATTACAAAAATGCCCTTACATAAGATTGGCTTTTAGGGCACTTTCCTTTCAAGCTTGGGGTCTCTTCGTGTAGTGGGTGAAAGAAAAGAATTTTGATATGAAGACAAGGTGGAGATGGAATTAGGGAGCTTGGGAAGTTCTCTTGGCTGGTTCCTTGCCCATTTTCTCCTTATTCTTGCTTGCTTACACTTTTTTCTATTCTCTCTCTCTGATCTTATATATATGGAGTGGCCCAGACCAGTCTGGGGCTTTGTCTAGGTGTCCATCTGGTGGTACGACTCCCTGTGGGAGCGGCGGGTGCCATGCCATTGAGCCCCTAGCCACGGTGGGGTGTTTCCATCCCCAGAGGGTCCATTCAAGCATTGCAAAGCTTAGGGGCTTTCATGGAATACTCCTTTTGGGAGAGGTTCAGGTATCATGTCACGAGGTTTGAAGCCCTCGGTTGCATGATCATTAATGTGGCGATAGGTTACAAGGCCTGGAGCCTAGCAGAATGCACGTCACTCATGACATGGTAGTGGCGTGTCACAGAGTTTGAATTTACGGCAAGACGTGCGCCACCTCCTGGAGGTTACAGGTGATCAGGCTCCTTCTTACCATGGTTTGAGCTTCTATTGGTCCTTCCTTCTCTCACCATTAGCGAGAATATCGACTCACCATTGGCGAGAATATCGGCTCCCCGTGAGGCAGGGGGAGCCTTGTCGCTGGAAGCATAAGCTCGTCCCTGGCTGGGAGCTGGCCTTAGACGGGGGACTTGCCCTATGAGCACGACCCCGACTGGGAGTGACCTCGGTAGGAGGGCTCATCTTAGTAGCATGAGCACGACCCTGACCGGGAGCTGGCCTTAGATGGGGGGCTCGCCCTATGAGCACGACCCCAGCTGGGAGCTGACCTCGATAGGAGGGCTTACCTTGGCAGCATGAGCCGACCTCGACTAGGAGCTGGCCTCAGACGGGGGGCTTGGCCTATAAGCACAACCCTGGTTGGGAGCCGACATCGATAGGAGGGCTTGCCTTAGCAGGGTAGCATAAGCACGACCTCGATCGGGAGCTGGCCTCAAACGGGGGGCTCGCCCTATGAGCACGACCCTGACTGGGAGCTAACCTCGACAGGAGGGCTCGTCTTGGTAGCATGAGCACCACCCCGAACGAGAGCTGGTCTCAGACGAGGGGCTCACCCTATAAGCATGACCCCGGTTGGGAGCTGACCATGATAGAAGGGCTTGCCTTGGCTCCTTGTTTGGCCATCGTGTCCAGGTGGCGGGTCTCCTGCCAGCATGATCGCAAGCAGGGGCTCCACATCTGCAAATGCCCACATCAATACTTATCAATAAAAATATTCTTTTAATATCATAATAGTATTACCATCTTTGTTCAATTTTATATAATGATTTTAATTACATGACCCATTTATATAATATTGTTGTCATCAAATCATTCTTTGGCAAACTACGATGGTGTCAGATAGTTTCATCGCCTTTTCCTATGGGATGAGCGTATTCCTTGCCGGCGAAGACGAGTATTCTGCATGGGCGAAGACCTGCAAAAATTTTCTAGGCTGGGGTTTTGGTTAGAACACTTCGATACTCAAGTCAGCAAGGAAAATGAAATGGGCTACAGCAATTGGAGCTGAGTGCAAATAAGAAAAAGATGAAACCGAGCACTTAGGGGTTATGGTAGTAACATACCTAATTAGAGATCCCCTCTTACCTAGTTATAGAGTTACTCATAGTAGAATAATTGAATACCGTTAAGGAAAAATGAAACCATTAGAAAGTTATGGACCTTAGGATAACTATATTCTATTATGGTAACCGAATATCATTTGTGTATTATAGTTCCTAATTGGAATAGCTAGAAGCTAGTTGGCTTTTGCTGACTACTGGGATATTGCTGACTCTGAGTAGATAAGATAGTAGGTTTCTGGTTCAAGTAAGTAGGCTACTCTTAGTTGGTGAAGCCTGGTATTGAGTATGGATAGATCTGACTAGATCTGAGTAGATAGCCAGTCATGTATAGATATTTACTATAAAAAATTAGTTGGTATCGAGTAAGTACTCGATCTGGTTGATAGTGCCACCAAGTATAGATAAGTATTGGCATCGAGTAAGTACTCAGCATAGCCGATCATGTTACTCAGTGGTGGGGGCACCAGGATTAGACAAAGATTACTGGGCCTTATTTAGTTTACCTAGCCATATGTTAAATTTTGTAATCAATTAAGATTGAGTCCTATAATAACTTGAGGTTAGTTGATTTATCTCAACCCTCAACCTAGTCATTATTTTAAGTCCTGTACATCAGTTATGAGTCCAGTATAAGCTCAATTTTTGTACAAGAGAAGAGGTTACCCTATTTTGGAGTTCCACCAGGCCATATCCAGGAGTCAGAGGCCACTACATCAGCCCAGTGGATTTTGTGTGACAACCTAGGATCCAAGATGCTTTCAGAAATCCTGATTCCTTCCAGATGCTCTCTAAATACCCAGATTCCAGTCCAGAGCATATTCCCAAACCAGGGCATCCAAGATTCCAGAGGTCCCTCTACATCCAATCCCAAAGAAATCAAGTCCAAGTACCAAGCCCAAGCCCTAAAGAAGCAAGATTCCATGGAATATTTCTGCTACCAGGCTACCAGGCCACCCCAGCTTCCAGAGGCCCAAACCCATGCACCCAAGCCCCTTTGGGCGGCCCCTTGCTGCCCCTAGAAGCTCAACACACCCTCCTAGGCATCCTTGAAGTGTTGACCAAGTCCAAGATGTGTCCTTGAGTGGAATAGTCAAAGCATGAAGGAAAAAGGAGAAGACTAGGTCAATTCCTAACCTAATGGGGATTTGTTTTTCTAACCTAGCTAGGAAAGGACTTGTATTCCAATTTGGAAGAGGACTTGTAACCTAAGTGTAACCATGGTTAGTGTGGGCAGGGAACTCTATAAATACCCCACCCCTCTCCCTCTTGTAATCATCTTTTTCTTATGAATAAACCTTTGCTAAAATTTTGCTGAATTGTCTTGAGTTTGAGTTTGGTTCTCTTTGAGTGCTCTCCTTGTGTTCCTAGATTGAAACCATGCTGCCCTAGCATTCCTTTGCATCCCTGGAGATCAGCCACACCCAAGAATTGGAAGCCCTAGCTGTCGTCCAAGCCCAGGAGCTTCTTCTTCCTCGGTTGCCATCTTCTAACCCTAATCTTAATTCCTTCCAAACCATAGTTTCTTTTCTTATTTGTTTATTGCTATTTTGATTGACCCTGATACTTGCAGGATCCCTGAGGTGCTTCCCCTCCCCTAAGGAGGCCTTCTTTGCTACCTGGACCACCCAGGTCAGCCATCATATTCAAGGGAAACAAGGCTTCTTCTTCCAGGCTCCGATCAGAGTTGTGAGTGATCTCTGCTGCTTCTGAATTTCAATCTCTGACTGGTATGAAACCTTTCCTTCTCTTGTTATCTAATTTGCTTGAAGTAAACTATCCTAAGCTAGGAATTTCTCAATTTTTGGGTCCTGTCTTTTATTTATCTTGCATGATTCAGCTTGCGATATGATGATTTCTTAGAATTGCCGAATACCTTCTAGTTCTTTACTTTGCTTTGAGACATTGGCCATCAAACCTAAATATAAAAATCCCAAAAAAATTAGTTTACTACTTTTACTGTATATTTAGCATTCTTAGAGTCATCCCGCATCAATTTGGGTATTGTTAGGTGTAATGTAACCGAGTCCTTAGACCAGACTCTATCCAGGTTTAGAATTGGATTGCATGAGGACATTAAAAGGGAACTATACATGAGAGAGGTCCATGATTTGGAACAAGCCTATCAAGTAGCTAGACATTATGAATAATTCCAAAAAGGACCCACCTATCAGAAACCTGAACTTGTTAGGAACAATACCCAATTCCCTAGATCAAACCCAAACCAGGTATATCAGGATAGACCAAATCCTAACCCCAACCCAGGTCGATTTAACTCCAACCCAGTTAGGTCGAACCGTAACCCAATCAGACCCAACCCTAACCCAACATGATTCAATCCCAACCCAAATCATCCCAACCCTAACCCATCTCGACCTAACTCGAGTCCGAGTCCATCTAGTTCAAGTAATTCTGCACCTGCTAGGATCGACAAGGGTAAGGCACCTATGTTTCAGAAAGTCCCAAGCCCCAGCCCCAATTCCTGCTTTAGGTGTAATAAGGTAGGTCACTATGCTAGCCAGTGTCCCACCAGGTCATTACATATAGGGAGCTTGAAGAACAAGAGACCGAACCCAATGTCGATGACCTAGAAGAAGAAGTTTATGAGGTTGAACCAGACTTGATAGAGGAATATAAAGGAGATGAGAAGGAATTTGATCAAGTAGGGGTAATTAGATGTAATTTAACCCAAACCCAACCTGAGGAAGATTGGCATAGGACTAACATTTTACAGACTTTTATTAAGTTTGGGAATAAAGTATGTAAGATTATAACTGATAATGGTAGTTGTGTCAATGCCATTGCTACTGAGATAGCTAAATCTTTAGGCTTGACCCTAGTTCCACATCCCAACTCCTATAAAGTATCATGGGTAGATTCCACCTCTATGCCAATCATGTCTAGGTGCCAAATCTTAATTAAATTGCAATCATATGAAGAAAAGATTTTGTGTGATGTCCTTCTCATGAAGGTTAGTAGTGTCATTCTAGGTTGACCATGGCTATATGATCATGATGCTGCCCTATCTAGTCGAACCAACACCTATACCTTTTATCACCATGGGAAAAGATTTGTGATTTACCCCACTCAACTGAGGAGTTCAAGAAATTCTAGTAGCCTTAGAACAAAACCAGGAGTTAATCTGATTAAGGCTAAAGAATTAAAGGTAGACCCTTCTGAACCCACTAAGGAATTCATGAGAATTAATCCTGAACCCACTTTAATAATTGAAGAAGTAATTAAGCCAGGATCAAATTTTATGGGTGAAACTAATAATTTACAAGAGTTGTTCATAGAGGAAGCCCATGATCAAATCCTTGAAGAACAACAAAAAAAAATAGGTGTTTGTAATGAAACAACATCTAAATGTGAGTCCACAAATCTAATCTATATGCCTGCACCTACACTAGCCTCTACACAGCGTATGCATCATGAAATTAATGAAGAGCTGAACATAAGTAATGAACTATATAAGAACTTGGCTAATTCTCGAAAGAGAGCTAAAGAATTTTCTGTAGGAGATTTTGTGATGATCAGGTTTAGGCCTGAACGGTTCCCTCCAAGGACTATAAAGAAACTTCATGCTTGCAGAGCTGGCCCATTTAAGATAATTAAGAGAGTTGGACCCAATGCCTATGTGCTTGAGTTACCACCTGACTTAGGCATTAGTTCCATCTTCAACATCTCAAACTTGTAGAGTATAGGGACCCAGCAGAGATACCCAGCGAGCCCTTTGAGCCACTCCCTTTCTTTATGAGTGAACCCACCCTAGAGTGTCGACATATAATTTGGCCTTTTAGTGAGAAAAAGATTGAGAGAATCCTAGACGATCAAGTTATCAGTACCCAAGATAGAGGCAATCAAAGGTGCTTGGTCCGGTGGCAAGGTCGGCCAGAATCTGAGGACTCGTGGATCACCCGTGAGGATCTGCAGTGCCTCAACCCAGACCTACTCGAGCACTATGAAAGCCAAGTTATCCCACACTCGACGAGGTCGAGTTCCTCCCATCCCGGGAGAATTGGTGGAGGCACCAGGATCAGACAGATTACTGGACCCTATTTGGTTTATCTAGCCATGTGCCAAATTTTGTAATCAATTAAGATTGAGTCCTGTAATAAGTTGGGTTAGTTGATTTGTCTCAACCCTCAACCTAATCATTATTTTGAGTCTTGTACATCAGTTATGAGTCCAGTATGAGCTCAATTTTTGTACAAGAGATGAGATTACCCTATTTTGGAGTTCTACCAGGCCACATCCAGGAGTCAGAGGCCACTAATCAACCCAATGGATTTTGTGTGACAACCCAGGATCCAAGATGCTTCCAGAAATCCTGATTCCTTCCAGATGCCCAGATTCCAGTCCAGATGCCAGAGCATTTTCTAAACCAGGGCATCCATGATTTTAGAGGTCCCTCTATATTCTAGCCCAAAGAAATCAAGTCCAAGTGCCAAGCCTAAGCTTTAAAGAAGCAAGATTCCATGGAATATTCCTGCTACCAGGCTACTAGGCCACCCCAGCTTCCAGAGGCCCAAACCCATGCACCCAAGCCCCTTTGGGCTGGCCCCTTGCTTCCCCTAGAAGCCCAACACACCCTCCTAGGCATCCTTGAAGTGTTGACCAAGTCCAAGAGGTGTCCTTGAGTGGAATAGTCAAAGCATGAAGGAAAAAGGAGAAGACTAGGTCAATTCCTAACCTAATGGGGATTTGTTTTTCTAACCTAGCTAGGAAAGGACTTGTATTCCAATTTGGAAGAGGACTTGTAATCTAAGTATAACCATAGTTAGTGAGGGCATGGGAACTCTATAAATACCCCACCCCTCCCCCCTCTTGTAATCATCTTTTTCTTATGAATAAACCTTTGCTAAAATTTTGCTGAATTGTCTTGAGTTTGAGTTTGGTTCTCTCTTTGAGTGCTCTCCTTGTGTTCCTGGATTGAAACCTTGCTGCCCTAGCATTCTTTTGCATCCCTGGAGATTATCCATGCCCAAGAATTAGAAGCCCAAGCTACCATCCAAGCCCAGGAGCTTCTTCTTCCCCGGTTGCCATCTTCTAACCCTAATCTCGATTCCTTCCAAACCATAGTTTCTTTTCTTATTTGTTTATTGCTATTTTGATTGACCCTGATGCTTGCAGGATCCCCGAGGTGCTTTCCCTCCCGTAAGGAGGCCTTCTTTGCTGCCCGGACCACCCAGATCAACCATCATATTCAAGGGAAACAAGGCTTCTTTTTCCAGGCTCCGATCAGAGTTGTGAGTGATCTCTGCTGCTTCTAAATTTCAATCTTTGACTGGTATGAAAACCTTCCTTCTCTTATTATCTGATTTGCTTGAAGTAAACTATCCTATGCCAGGAATTCCTCAATTTCTGGCAGGTCCTGTCTTTTATTTATCATTCATGATTCAGCCTGCGATATGATGATTTCTTAGAATTGTTGAATACCTGCTAGTTCTTTACTTTGCTTTGAGACATTAGCCATCAAACCTAAATCTAAAAATCCCAAAAAAATTAGTTTTCTGCTTTTACTGCATATTTAGCATTCTTAGAGTCATCTCGCATCAGCGAATCCCATGGAACCACCCACGACCGTGCACCCCTCCCATGGCCATCCACCCCTGCTGCTCCACCCACGCACCCCTCTCCCCCGCGCCGCCGTCCACCACTGCCCGAGTTGCCATCCACCAACTCCATCCCATCCATGCCCATCAATTCTAAGACCCACGGCCAAGCCCATGGACCATGCACCCCTGCGGCTCCTCCTATGGCCGCCTCCCTCCCTGTCGCCGTCTCAGCCGTGCCGCCGCCTTCCCCCAGCCGCCGGCACCGGCGAAGTCTCCCACAAGCCCTTCTTCTCTGAATGTTGCCCCTCTATTCCATGATCACTTGGTTAGAAATCTACACAAATCTTAGAGCAGCAGAAAATAGCTTTGCACGGATCTCAAAGCAACACACTTCTCAGAGCAAAAATTTTTTGCACAGTTATTAAGTCACATAGATTTCAGAGTAGGTGCTATTTTTGGTGAATCCAGATTATGCCTAAT
The DNA here is from genome assembly GCA_021397845.1 of Areca catechu. NCBI lineage: Eukaryota > Viridiplantae > Streptophyta > Magnoliopsida > Arecales > Arecaceae > Areca > Areca catechu. Next base: position 125,620,553 of record CM038052.1, on the reverse strand, counting down.
TTATTTATTTTAAATCTGGATGTATGAACTAGTTGGGAAGTTTTTTTAAAATTAGTTTTAGATTAGGATTAGTTTTATTTTCTATCATATAGGGAGGATTGTGTTTAGTTTTTTACCATGTTTTTAGGCTGCAAACAAGGCAGGTTGGGATGTCACCTTTTATGAGCTACATGCCTTGTATTTTTTACTTGGCCCCCAAGTTTTGTAAACCTATATAAAGGCACATCCTCTCCTGAATAAACTATGATGATGATGAATATGAATTTTTGAAAAGTGTGTTCTTGGTTCTACCTCCGTTAGGAGTGGGCATGAGGTCCGTTTTTCCTTCACCTGCGGGTGTCGAGGGTGTGAGGCCCAGTTATCTTCTCCCTAGCTGAGTCCCCTCTATGATCTTGGAGCTTCTCCTTCACGACCCGGGTAGCGATTTGGGTGGGACGCCCTAGGCTCCGCATGTAGTAAGATGGGTGGGATGCCCTAGACTACATGTAGTGGGGTGGGTGAGATGTCCTAAAGGTGTGACGTCTCTTCGTGAAGGTAAGTCCCAAATCCATAGAGTATCCATCTTTCTTGTCCCCATATATTTTTTTTCGCCTTCTTGACCCTAATCACAGGAGACTTCTCAGCTCTCCAACGATCCTCCTAGCTAGCCCCCCTTTGTTCCGCATCACTCAGCATAGCCGATCATGTTACTCAACATAGTCACCTTGTTGAATTGTTGGCTGTACTCGAAAGTCCAAGTGCTTTCTAGTTGATGAAGTAGTTGGCACTCCAACAAGTAATCAAATGTTCGACTATTTTCCAAGATTGAGTAAATAATAACTATAATAGTTGCCCCCCTCCCACTCCCAAGTTTAGAATGCTACCAAATAGTTTACTTTATCATTTCTAAATGAAGAGAGTAGTCATTTCTCTTAGTTTGAGGATGAAGCAGATGGCCATTAAATACCTTTTGAAAGGTTGTCTTGCCATCTTGATAGTAATGGAGAGAGGAATTTTGGTTGTTGTGCTTGAAAGGCCTAATGCCATAACTTCTGAAATGGCTAATGTTCGCTTTATCTCTCCAAGCAAATAGGAACATGCATCGAACTCAACAACTATGGTCCATAAATGTTATGCACCTAATGTCATGGATCAATCAGCCAGTTGTTTTTCGAAGCGGGGTAGCATTAACTAGGTGAAAGTGGGACACATGTCAAGATCTAGTAGCTTTAACTGGTTTGGGGGTTTCAATCTCGACCATTGCAGCAAGGTATAAATATCGAATCCCTGCCTTTGTTACTGGGATCGCCTTCTTCATGAAGTAGTTGAGAAGAAAGAGAGAAAGAAAGAATAAGGAGAAGGCTTGCTCCAAACCTGGCTTCCCTTGTGTTGGCGAGCGAGACCTCGCTCGACCCTACGGAATGCCCGGGATCAACTTGATGCCACCATGACCATGAAAGTAACCATCACCAGGGAAGGATTGGGGCACACCATCTGCTCCCATTGTGGAGGTGTGCCCCCATGGGGCTGCAAACACCTGAGAGAACCAGAGAGAGGGTGAAGAAGAAGAACACCAAACCTTGGAGGAGAAAAGGGATCTCTTCTATTCTCAAAACCTCACTACTCTCTCTCTCGTACAAGATAGAAGATACATATATATACCCTAGGCCACAACCGACCTAGCCCTCAAAACACTCCTCCCCAGGCCAACTCATTAAGTTTGTAACCCGTCAGATGAGTTGACTCAACCAGACCACGAGCCGACTTGACCAGAACTCCATCCTACTATTGACCTGTAGGAGTTGGCTCCTATAGTGACCGAACTGACTTGATCCATCCGAGCTGACTCCTGCAGATCCCAAACGAAGTCCAACCTTAAGACCCACAAACCTGAATCTCAAGCTCGTGGAGTGTCGAACTCCATCCTAGGACCAAACCCATTCTAGACACCCATAAACACACCATGAGCCCCATGGAACACCTCCAGGAATGGCTTGGCATGCCTCCAAGCATCTAAGGATCGCCTCCAGCATCCCTGCCATGGTCTCCTAAGTCTCTCCAAAGCTTGGGAGCACCACACAAATCCCAACAATCTCCACCTTGGTGCCCCCAAGCTTTGGCAAACCTGGCAATGTCCTCGCCTCTACCAACTCTCTTCAATTGCTGATATCACCTAGAGACCACTGGGATGACTGCCTCCATACCTGAGACCCTAGCTTGTATCTTGGCACCACCGATTATTGCTTTCCTTCTGTCTGGCAGCTGCATCAGTCTATTCTTGGACTTTCTTAGAGAGAACCTAGTGAACCTGAACCGGCACTCACTGTAACTAAAGCTCTACCTAACATAATCTCCTCAGAGCCATGCCAATCTCTGCACACTCTACTCCACCTGGCTAAGTGCACCCCTAGTGCTCCTACTAGGATACGGTCCTCCATGCACCTCCCGCTCTGAACTCGTGTCAAAAACTGCTCCACCCATGAAGCCACCTATCACCCAATGCTCCACCTGAGACTGAAGTCCTCCTGATGCCATAGAAAGAAATCCGAGGCTAGCAACTCAACGCTGCCCTGTTGAGCCTGCACCTGAACCTCGTACCTAGTTGCTACCTCCTCGGACCCTACACACATGCGAACCTCTCTGAGATCATTTCGAATACTCTGCAACCCCACAGGAATCTCCAAAACCCAGGAGCTCATCACCAACTCGTTAGATCTAGCAATTGAACCCAGCAACCATCTCCACCTAGCTGCTGCATCATATCCTAGCCTGTCTCCCGACTGCATGATAACCTTGGCACTCCTTGAGACCAATCCCCGGTCTCCCTGAGTAGCTAGCCACATCAGCTCCAATCTTTGTCCCTAGGCCAATGCTGCCATACCAGGACACTCTAGACTGCCCGATACCTTGACGCTCTCTAAGACTATCTCCTATCTCCTTGAGCTGCTCCTAGCACCACCTCTACTAATATACCCAGGCTCCTGAGACCTCCCTGGTGCTCCCTGAGGCCTGTACCTAGTCTCCTTGAGCTGCCAGCCTCCATCAACCTCTATTGATGTACCTCCCTGGTCTCCCTGAGATCTATCCCCAGTCTCCCTGAGCTGCCAACCTCCATCAACCTTTGTTGATGTACTCAGTCTCCCTGAGCTAATTAACTCCCAAGACCCATCTCCATCCATGCGGGATACCACACCTACATATAGCTCCATCATGATCAAGGTAGCTGGAGTACTATCGATCGCTCTCCTCCATAGTGACCAAAAGCCTGGTCCGCTACTGATGGAGCTACCACTCTGCTCTGAAAAGATCTCTGGTATGTATTGCTCTACCCATGCTAAATCACAGATCACCCGACCTGCATCACTCCATAGCACAAGACCCGCAGCTCTGCACCACCGTTGCGAGCACCTGTACCATCGGATCCATCATCCTCGATGAGATCCACTCCACTAGCAGACCTCCACACTACTCCCAAAACTATGAACCTCTGTCTGCTAGGGAGAGCCAAAGATGGAACCATCCTGCTTGTGTTGCCCGCACACATGGTCGCTGCATCACGATCTCCATATCACTTGTGATCTGACTCCATCACTAGATCCACCTAGAACAACATGAAGAGCTCGAAAAATAAAATCCAACAGCATAGATGGAGCTCAAATCGGAGTTCAATTAAGCCTAGAATCACCGAAAAGCCAATCAGCACACATTTCAAAGTAAAGCTATTTGATTATACCAGTCCACCATGCACCAACCCATTGGTTCACGCGCAACTTGTGGGTCTACCGCTACTATTACTATCGGTCCATATAGAAACCGTGGACCATAGCCTTTCTTGGCCACCATCATCGCCTCTGGCCACCGGCGACTATGCCGCATCTCCAACAACCACCCACACGGTCGTGCTACGCCCGATCAACCCCAATCGGATCCACCGAGCCTTGATGCACCCAGCACCATGCCCATGACCGGCAGTTTTGCACTGTGCCTTGCCCATGACCAGTGAGCCTGCTACGACGCCTCGCGTCGCCCTGCTCAACGCCTATGCCCAGCATCACCGTCTCCTCGCTGCAACCAACACCCGCATCTCCTTGCCCGAGCTGACTTTATGATGATCGAGCTGGCTCTACAATGCTCGAGCCGGCTCTATGATACCCGAGTCGACTTCATCATCCTACAATGCTTCCTGCATTCTCTGCCCGAGCCGGCTCTACGATGCCTGAGTCGACTCTGAGACGCCCTGTGATTGGTGTACGTGTCTTCTTCCTGGAAGCCACACCACATCATGCCCTTATGGATGGCCACTCTTTCTGCCACCGCTGCCATCACGTACCGGCACAAGGGAGGACTGCCGCTCCCTTCGATCCATGCCAACATGATCTAGATTTTCATCCATTGTCGTCGAGCCATCCAGATCTGCTGAAATCATCTCCATCTCCATCATAGATCCACAGATCCAGACTCCATGACCCCTTAGGTCGATGATCCTCCATGGCTTTCAGATCCATCAATCTAAACTCCAGCCATGCCATCATTATCTGGATCACGTCCATCGCCATGGGGCTATCCGCTAGATCTCCATCTTTGGCGCGATCTAGAATTCTCTCCCAGGGAGGGTAGCAGGCCCTCACCTCCAATCTCATCCCCCAACGAGATCTCCCACAGATCCATGCTTCCGATCTGCACACCTCCGATCTCACCTCTGCGAGATCTCTGGCAGATCCATGCTTTAGATTTGCACCACTGTAGCCTCCTCTAGATCTCACAACTAGAGATCTAGTTCTTCTTCCCTTCTTCTTTCATGACACCGCATCAAGGAGCTCTGATACCAAATTGTTAGCGAGCAAGACCTCACTTGACCCTACGGAATGCTCAGGATCAACTTGATACCGCCATGACCATGAAAGGAACCATCACCAGGGAAGGATTGGGGCACACCATCCGCTCCCATTGCGGAGGTGTGCCCCCATGGGGCTGCAAACACCTGTGAGAACCAGAGAGAGGGTGAAGAAGAACACAAAACCTTGGAGGAGAAAAGGGATCTCTTCTATTCTCAAAACCTCACTACTCTCTCTCTCGTACAAGATAGAAGATACATATATAAACCCTAGGCCACAACCGACCTAGCCCTCAAAACACTCCTCCCGAGGCCAACTCATGAAGTCTGTAACCCGTCAGATGAGTCGACTTGACCAGACCATGAGCCAACTCGACCAAAACTCCATCCTGCTGTCGACCTGCAGGAGTCGGCTCCTATAGTGACCGAACTAACTCGATCCATCCGAGCCAACTCCTATAGATCCCAAACCAACTCCAACCTCCAGACCCACAAACCCAAATCTTGAGCCCGTGGAGTGCCTAACTCAACCCTAGGACCTAACCCATCCTAAACATCCATGAACACACCACGAGCCCTCTGGAACACCTCCAGGAACTGCTTGGCATGCCTCCAAGCACCCAGGGATCACCTCCAGCATCTCTGCCATGGTCTCCCAAGTCTCTCCAAAGCTTGGGAGCACCATGCAAATCCCAACACCATGGGCATATTCTTGTAATTTCTATATTAGACTCTTTTTTTAGTCTTCTTTTGTTGTTTTCATCTTCTTTTCAAGGCTCTTTAGGGCTTCTTAGGACTTTTAAATCTTTTTAGGATTTTCTCAGTGGGACTGCTATTAGCAGTTTCGACCATCTTTTAGAAACTTTGAATCTTTTTGAGTCGGGGTCCTCCCAACAATCTTCTTTTTCCTTTTCTATATTCTCTTTGATTTTCTTTCTTCTCTATCTCTTTCCTATAGTCAGGATGTCTTCATCTTAGGATGAAATCACTCGATGAGCATGTTTCCCAACTACAGGTCTCTCGGGACTCATCTTCTTGGACATTGCTTTCTCAGACTTAAGAGAAGTCAAGACTTCTACCTTCCTGGAGGCACTTCAAGCTAATTGGATGGCCAGCCCGAGTGCTCTTGCCTCATTTCTACCTAGCCCAGTAAGCATTGTCTTGATGATGTCTTTAACGAAAGTTAACCAACTCGGGGAGTAGTACTGAACAAAGAGTATCATTATCTCGTTTCAATTTCATGTAGTTGCTCCCTTCATGAAGACCAGGTAGTATGAGGCCCTCCTAGTCATGTCATCTTGTACAAAGAGTTCTTTTGTATAGGTCTTCATCCCGCCATCCATTCTTTTATTAAAAATGTACTCAACTTACCAAATAGTGCTAACTTAGCTTGCTTTGAATTCAATTAGAATCGTTGTTTCTTTCATAGTTCTCTACCATATGTGGATCTCGGCTTAGGATTTCTTTATTCCAAGCACTGCATATGTTGAAGAAGTGCTTGATGGTGAGGGGTTGGTGGTTTTTTTGCCCCTCGCCTAGGGTCGTGCCATTATTCCTAATCTTTCTTCCACCATTCATAACTAGAAAAATAGGTTTTTCTATGCTTCTTCTGACATCCCCATGGGAATTAATTGGATCTGGGGTGAGCCTTATCTTAAAGCAAATAAAATGATGAAGTTTGTGCTACCAACAAGGACTTCCCCAAATTAATGGATAGAAGTTCCTTGGCAGAAAGACTTGCTATCAAAGTAGGCTTGTATGATGCAGAGTTCAGCCCTGCAGCCTCTCTGAGTAAGTCTTTAGAATTAATTTTTTTATTTTCCCTCTATTGTTTTCACTAAGTCATCCACTTGACCTTTGTAGGTATGAAGGTTTCTTTGGTCGACCTGAAAAAGGCTAAGGCCAAGAAGATGATTGCTAATGAGGGAGGGGCCCTAAGGCGAAGAAAGCAGTCGCCAAAAAGCCCTGAGTAGTTCTTGGGGGTCTTCGGCTTTATCCAGGGCCCTGGCATCACATCCAACGAGAGCCCTAACTACCGAGGATGATGAGGATGAGGTGGAAATCATCTTGGCTCTGACTCCTACCATACTAATTTTCTCTTCAGCGCCAATATCATCAGCTACAGCACCAAGGAAACTGAGTACCTTAGTTTGAGTGGAGGCCGAGAGAAAGGGCAAGGCTCCATGACTTCTGCAAAGCCAGAGGAGACTTTTCAGGATTAAGAGTACATTCATATTATGGAGGATGTAAGAAAGACGACCTCCATCTTAAAGAGTAAAGGGCTAGCTGAGATGATGGTCAAAATGATTCTTCTTCCTCAAGACTGGGAGGATAGAAAATCCTATCCACTAGAGGAGATTATCAAATCTTTCTACCCGACTTTTATAAAGGTGAGTATCCTTCTCAGAATACTTTCTGAATTCTCAAATTCCAAGTAATTTACTTTAGAAAAATTTTCTTTTCTATAGCTTGCCCATGATATTACTTCCATCCAAGAGGGATTTGAAGGCTTTGCTAAGTTTAGTTGGATCCTTAAAGATCAAGCAGAGACTGCGAAGGCAATGGCTGAGGTTACTAAAGAGCTAAAAAATGTAGGCAAGATTTAGGAATCAAAATTGAAAGAAGACTTAAATGCTTCCAAAGAACTCTTCTAGAAGCTGGAAGCTCATGTAAAAGAAAATAAAAAGAAGCTAGCCATGAAGAGGGTCTTGGCCTCTGAGTTGGAGGAAAAGATGGCCGACATCAACTCGAGAAGAATGATAGTAGAAGGGCAATTTGAGAAGCTTGAGGCCAAGATCAAAGCTACTTCATTACTACTGACTGAGTGGTTGAATAATACAAGAAATCCAAGGACTTCAAGGAGGAAGTGGTCAAGGGCTGCCTAGAATACCCCCACCTTGGGTATCTTGATGCACGAAAAAGGTTTCCTAAGTCTTCCTATACTTGGATCTGAATGCTATTATTGAGTCTGATGACAAGGGCAAAGAAAAAGAAGAAGAAGAAGTCAAGGGGGCTACTAAAACCAGGGCCGATCCAGTTAGCACCAAAGAGATGGCTCCTGAGGAGGCTATCGAAGTTGAAACTACCATGGAGATCATTACCGAGGCAGTTGTCGATACCAAAGCCATGACTAGCGAAGCAGTCAAAGACTTCGAGGCAACTCTAGCTAGTGCCCCTGGGGAGTAAATTTATATTTTTCTCTTTCTTTTTTTGTACCAGGGCTTAGCCTAGTTTTGTAATAAACTTTTAATATCAATGAATCATATCTTCTTTTCTTCAGATCTTTGTGCTGATTGACTCTTTGATTGTAATGACTAACTTGATAACTGATAGATGCCAAAATATTGTAAGTAGTCTGGAACATAGAATAGCTTGATTACTTAACTCAGTAAACTAATCAGATAGATGGTCCACTAGCTGAATAGATAACTTGAGAATGGAACTTCTGACTGTAAGTACTTTAGACATCTGATTATCATCTTCCAATAAAATCTGTTAAGTCTTTTAGTTAAAAGAAGATGTTAGCTGAGTACTTATAAAGTAGTAATCTTTTAGAATCTGACTAGGCAAAGTCGGTTGCCTTATGCACCAAGCTAGCCATCCTGCAAAGTCTGACTAGGTGAAGTCTGTCACCTTGTGCTCTGACTACGTAATTTTGATCATCTTCACTACAGTCAACATCATGTTGGGAAGCATATTACCCTTGAAAATCTTTGCATTTATCCCTTTGACGACCATCAGTTTTAGCTAGTTAGGGGATGATGCATGGTGGATAAGGTTTGCTTGTAACTATCAGTACAAACTTCAGGGATAGGAGTAAATGAAGTAAAATCTCCAAGAGATAGCCTTATTCAACTATCCCAGTAGTGCCACATGCTAGCATTTGATGGGTCAAGTCGGGTATAAATAGGAACCTCCTCCATGTATTTCTTCTATAATTTCATTTTGGAAGGAGTGCTCTTAGGTGAAGTAGCGGGCCGATGAACTTTGGCCAGAGATAAAGATGCCACCGATCACCGCAATTCTTGGAGAAAAGATGAAATCTGATGATGTTGACCCCTTGAGTGATTTTGTTGATAACAAAATATTGGAGCATGTATTTGTATTACTAACAACTTTTCAAGTGCTTTACAAGTTTTTGTAGGATGATTTCACTACTCATTTCCAACTCCTACATTCTTATTTTTTGTCATGAGTTGTGTTGTAATTTTCTTATGTAAAGAAGAACCCATAGAAATAGTTAAAAGAAAATCATGAAAAACGGGTTGCTTCTATGTTCTTCAAGCTTTAAATTTCTTAGATCCATTTATAAGTTGAGTTTGAAAAGTTTGAAGTGTTGAAGACTTGCTGGAAAACTTATGGAGAGAAGTTCAAGTTCTTATTGAAGATCTATTCGAGCTGACTCTAGTAGAAAGAGCCGACTCTATCTATGGCACGGTTGAAGATTTCTGGCATGCAGAAATCTGAGTCGACTTGAAGGAATCCAAGCCGACTTGTCCAGTGTATTATTTCCTGAATCAGACAAGCGAGCCGACCCGAAGGAAATCCTAGCCGACTCTATTGCTCAATCAGATATCCGAGTCGACTCTTCAGCATTCGAGCCGACTACTCCAGAGTCCAGAAAGAACTATTTTGAGTGAACAGCTAGGAGAGCCGACCCGGAGGAAGCCAAGCCGACTCTTCTAGAGTAAAGTTTTTAAAGCCTAAGAATTCGAGCCGACTCGAAGTAAGGCGAGCCGACTCTTCCAGAGTAAGGAATCAAACTACTGAGAAACCGAGCTGACCCGAATGAAGTGAGGCGACTCGACCAGAACTACTCTATGGATTCAAGTCGACTCGAGTGGATCGGAGCTGACTCGAGAGGATCCAAGTTGACTCGAAGGTCGGTTTCAAGCAAGTAATAGCTAGTTCTAGAATTCCAATTTTGAATTTGAAAAGTGCTCCAACGGTCAAGTATCACATCCCAACAGTCTACAATGACTAAAATCATTTAAGAAGAGTACAAGACTCAATAAAAGAGAGATTAGGACAACTTTGGAAAAGGTTAAGGAGTGATTAATGCTTACTTGAGCTTGTAAGCTAGAAAGCACCGCAAGAGCATTCAAGATAGACTTCAAGCCTTCACCAACTCCATCCTAAAGCTTGAAGTACTTATTGAAGAATTTGAAGAAGCCATAGAAGTGCATTGAAGTGCAATTAAGAGGACTTCGCTCGAGCTGCATCAACAACCATCTGATAATATAGTTTGTCATTATTGTTGCTTACTTTCTTTTACTCTTGTTGAGTAGGGTTATTGATGAGCCCGGTCTAAAAACCAAGTGGGTTGTTAATGATCCCGTTCGAAACTAACTATGTAAGGGTTCTTGGCGATCCTGGTAAAACCAAGTTGGGTTCTTGGTAATCCTGTTTAAAACCAAGAGTTGGGTTTTTGGTGAGCCCGGTTGAAAAACCAAGTTGGGTTTTGATTGTGAGCACGGTAAAACAATTCGACTGTATTCTGGTAGTGAATATAGTAAAAATCCCAAGTGGTATCTATCAAGGAACGAGACACCTCCATGACTCCGTGGAATGCCTAAGATCAACTTGATGCTGCCATGGACATGAAAAGATTCATCATCGGGAAGGATCGGGGCACACCATCTGCTTCCAGCGGTTGAGGTGTGCCCATAATGGGCTACTACAAAGAGAGAACCAGAGAGAGGAGGGCTTTCTTGTTTCTTGGGGAGAAGAGGATTTCTACTCTGGCTCAACTCTTGGACCTATTGTACCACTCTGGCTACTACAAGATATATATATAGCCCTGAGTCAACATGACTCAGCCCAACAAAACTCTCTCTCCCCCCAGGCCAACACATGAGATCTAAACTTGTTAGAAGAGTCGACTCGAACAGACCTCAAGCTGACTCGACCCGACCACGAGTCGACTAGAACAGACCTCAAGCCGACCCGACCAAAACTCAATCCCGCTATCGACCTACAGGAGTCGACTCCTCCATAGCCTGAGCTGACTCCAACCTCAAGATCTCCAAACCCATATCTCGAGCTCCCTGGAACACCTCCATGAAATGCTTGGCATGCCTCCAAGCACCAAGGGATCGCCTCCAGCATCCCTACCCTGGTCTTCCAAGTCTCTCCAAAGCTTAGGAGCACCATGCAAATTCCAACAATCTTTACCTTGGTGCCCCCAAGCTTTGGCAAACCTGATAATTTTCTCAATGCACACCCTACTATAATTGCATGTCCTGACAGCACTGTTTGGATATCCACGCCTTTGCCAATATCCTTCAGCTGCTGATATCACTTGGAGACCTCTGGGATGACCGCCTCCATAGCTGAAGATCCTAGCTCGTATCCTGGCACCATAGATTATTGCTTTCCTTCTATCTGGTAGCTGCATCAGTCTATTCTTGGACTTTCCTGGAGAGAATCCAGTGAACCTGAACTATCACTTGCTATAACTGGAGCTCTACCTGATACAATCTCCTCAGAGCCATGCCAATCTCTGCACACTCTGCTCCACCTGGTTAAGTGCACCCCTGGTGCTCGTGCTAGGATATGGTCCTCCATGTATCTCCCGCTCTGAACTCGTGTCAAAAATTGCTCCACCCGTGAAGCCACCTGTTACCCAGTGCTCCACCTAAGATTGAAGTCCTCCTGATGCCACAGAAAGAAATCTTGAGGCTAGCAACTCAACACTGCCCTGTTGAGCGTGCACCTAAACCTTGTACCCAGTCACTGCCTCTTCGGACCCTTCGCACACCGTGGACCTCTCCGAGACTATTTTGGATACTCTACAACCATGCAAGAACCTCCAAAACCCAGGAGCTCATCCCCAACTCCTCAAATCTAGCAACTGAACCCAGCAACCATCTCCACCTAGCTGCTGCATCATATCCCAGCTTGTCTCCCGGCTGCATGATAACCCTAGCACTCCCTGAGACCTATCCCCGGTCTTCCTGAGCAGCCAGCCCCATCAGCTCCAGTCTCTGTCCATAGGCCAATGTTGCCATACCAGGACACTTCAGATTGCTCGATACCTTGATGCTCTTTGAAACTGTCTCCTGTCTCCCTGAGCTGCCCTTAGCATCGCCTCTGCTGATATACCCGGATCTCTTGAGACCTCTCTGGTGCTTTCCGAGACCTCTCCCTAGTCTTTCTGAGCTGCCAGCCTCCATCAAGCTCTACTAATGTACCCCCTTGTGCTCCTTGAGACCTATCCCCGGTCTCCCTGAGCTGCCAGCCTCCCTCAACCTCTGCTTATGTACTCAATCTCCTTGAGCTAATCAACTCCCAAGATCCATCTCCAACCACATGGGATACCACACCCATGTACGGCTCCATCACGATCAAGGTAGCTGGAGTACTATGATCGCTCTCCTCCATAGTGACCAAGAGCCTGGTCTACTACTGATGGAGCTACCACTCATGCTCTGAAAGATCTCTAGTATGTATCGCTCCACCTATGCTAAACCACAGATCACCCGACCTGCCATGACACCATAGCACAGGACTCACAGCTTTGCACCACCATCGCGAGCACCTGCACCACCGAATCCATCATCCTTGATGAGATCCACTCCATCAATAGACCTTCATACTGTTTCCAAAATCACGAACCTCTGTCCACCAGGCAGACCTGAAGATGGAACCATCCTGCACATGCTGCCCGCACACACGACTATTGCATCACGATCTCCACATCACCTATGATCTGAATCCATCACTAGATCCACCTAGCTCAACATAAAGAGCTCGAAAAATAAAATCCAACGGCATAAACGGGACTCAAATCGGAGTTTGATTGAGCCCAGAATCGCTAGAAAACTAGTCAGCACATATTTCAGAGCATAGTAGTCATAAACCGCCGGTCCACCGTGAACCAAACCACCGGTTCACATCGATCTGCTTGGTCCACTACTACCATTGCTATTGGTCCATGGTAGAGAACCATGGACCATAGCTCCTCTTAGTCATCGGTGTCACCTCCGGTCGCCACGCGTCACCTTAGGCGACTGTCCCACCACCGTGCCATGCACCCGCAATCTCCTTGCAGCCATGTCTCACCTCTGATCTATACCGATCAGATCCATCGAGCTCTGCGGCTCACTACACCGACCATAGTTGAATCCATTGAATCCGAGACCAACGACTCGTGCCCCTATGCCACGCTCGTGACCGGCAAATCTGTACTTGCGACCGTTGTCATTCCCATGCTCGTCCATCGATCCCTGCATCCAACAAGCCTGAGACCATCCACCCTGCAACCATCAAACCTTTTTCCCGAGCTGACTCTATTGCCCAATGCACTTGCATCCTTTGTCCGAGCCGGCTCTGAGATAGCCGAGTTAGCTCTGCGATGCTAGAGCCAGCTCTGATGCAACTAGAGACCTGTATCTTTTCTGCCCAAGCCGGCTCTGTGAAGACCGAGCCGGCTCTATGAAGACCGAGCCAGCTCCCTGTGATCGCATACATGCTTCTTCTTCCTGGCAGCCATGCCCCTGATTGGACATTCTCTCCACCACCGTGGCCATCACATTTTGACATAAGGAAAGATTGAAGACTGCCATCTCCCCTCCGATCCATGCCAACACGATCTGAATTTTCATCCATTGTCACTGAGTCATTCAGATCCACTAAAAACATCTCCATTTCTATCAGAGATCCACAGATCTAGACTCCATGACCCCCCAGGCCGACGATCCTCCATAGCTTTCAGATCCATCAATCTAAACTCCAGCCATGCCATTGTGATCTGGATCACGTCCGTCACCATGGGGCCATCCGCCAGATCTCCATCTCTAGCATGATCCAGAATTTTCTCCTAGTGAGGGTAGCAGGCCCTCCCTCCGATCTCATCCCTTGATGAGATCTCTAGTAGATCCACCATGCTTCCGATCTGCTCACCTCCGATCTCACCTCTGTGAGATCTCCGGCAGATCCATGCTTCCGATCTACACCACTGTAGCCTCCTCCAGATCTCACAACTGGAGATCTGCTTCTTCTTCCCTTCTTCCTTCATGCCACCATATCAAGAAGCTTTGATACCAAATGTCAAGAAACGAGACACCTCTCTTGACTCCGTGGAATGCCCGGGATTGACTTGATGCTGCCATGGACATGAAAGGATTCATCATCGAGAAGGATCGGGGCACACCATCTGCTTTCAGTGGTGGAGGTGTGCCCCCAAGGGGCTGCTACAAAGAGAGAACCAGAGAGAGGAGGGCTTACTTGTTTCTCGGGAAGAAGAGGATTTCTACTCCGGCTCAACTCTTGGACCTATCGTACCACTCCGGCTACTACAAGATATATATATAGCCCTGAGTCAACATGACTCAGCCCAACAAAACTCTCTCTCCCCCCAGGCCAACACATAAGATCTAAACCGTCAGAAGAGTCGACTCGAACAAACCTCGAGCCGACTCGACCAGAACTCAATCCTGCTATCAACCTGTAGGAGTCGACTCATCCATAGCCCATGCTGACTCCAACCTCAGGATCTCCAAACCCAGATCTTGAGCTCCCTTGGAACACCTCCAGGAAATGCTTGGCACACCTCCAAGCACCTAGGGATTATCTCCAGCATCCCTGCCATGGTCTCTCAAGTCTCTCCAAAGCTTGGGAGCACCACACAAATCCCAACAGTATCTTGGATAGTAGACGTAAGAGCTGGGGTGCTCCGAACCACTCTAAATTACTATGTTTGTGTTGTGCTTTTACTTCTTCTCTTAATTATTTCTTCTTTAAATTTCTAAATCACAGCACCTACCACATCAAAGAAGTTTTTAAAAAGGCACATTCTCTGTTGAATTTTTTAAATTCCCAATTCACCCCTTCTTGGGAAAGCCACCTGGGCAACAACTGGTATCAAAGTAGTGTCTCTGAATTTATCTAGAGTAAAGATAAATGGCTCATCCCATGAGTACATCTTTGGTCGAAGGCCAATCCACAAATAGACCTCCACTATTCTCTAAAATAAATTATTCTTATTAGAAAGCTAGGATGAAAATTTATATACAAGCTATAGATTTTTAGTTATGGAAGATTATCTTAAAGGGTCCAAGTATACCCATGATTAAAATTGATGGCATGGATTTCCCAAAACCTGAAAAGGATTGGGATGAACATGACATGAAGATGGGGGAATTGAATGCCAAAGCTATGAATTTATTATACTGTACTTTGGATGCTAACGAGTTCAATCAAATTTCCACTCGCTCTTCTATAATGGAAATTTGGGATAAACTCGAAGTGACCCATGAGGAAACTTCCCAAGTGAAGACCTCTAAAATTAATATTCTGGTATATAATTATGAGTTATTTAAAATGAAACAAAATGAATCTATCTCTGCCATGTTTTCTCACTTTATGGATATCATTAATGGTTTGAAAAGTGTTGGTAGGGTTTATTCAAATGCTGATCTAGTACAGAAGATTCTCAGATCACTTTCGAATAAATGGGACTCCAAAGTAACTGCCATCCAGGAAGTGAAAGATCTAAACAATTTACCTTTGGATGAATTGATGGTTCTCTCATCATACATGACCTAGCCATGCAGCATAGGACTGATGATGATCGGAAGAAGAAGAAAACAATAGCCTTAAAGTTGCATTGGATTCAAAGAAAGATGAGGAATCGAAAAATGAATGCTCCTCCTCTGAAGATGACTTGAAAAATGAAGATATTGCTATGGTCATGAGGAGATTTAGAAGGTTTATGGGAATGAAGAAAGGAAGATACTATAGAAAATTTTGTAAACGAGGTGAGCACTCTAAGGAGAAGGACAAAGAAAGAGAAAAAGAAAAAAAATAGATGCCCACGTGCTATGAATGCAAGAAGCCCGGGCACATCCATCCAGATTGTCCTATACCAAAAAAGATGTTTAAGAAAAAGAAGAAGGAAGCAATGGTTGCCATATGGAGTGACAGCGAGGAGTCGACTTCAACTGAAGAAGAAGAGACCACAAAGATTGCAAATCTATGCCTAATGGGTCTCGAAGACGAGGTAACATCTCCCAAACCTTAAATAGAATTTACATTCAATGAATTGAATTAAGTATTTCATGACTTATTATCTGAATTCAGAAAGGCTGGTGTAAAGATTAGATCATTAAACAATATCAATGACTCTTTACAAAAAGAAAAGGAAGAGATTTCAGAAAAGAATAATTTATTGGAAAAGGATTTACATGTCTTTTCTAAACAGAACAAAGCTTGCAAATCTGAGAAAATTGCATGTTTTGAGAAAAATAAAGCTTTGACAGTTGCAAATTCTGATTTAAAAAGGGAGGTTGAAAAGCTCAAACCCTTAGTTGAAAAACTTACTTTATCTTCAAACAAGCTTGAGTTAATTTTAAAAGATCAAAGAATTTCTGGAAATAAAGCTGGAATGGGTTTTTAATTCTTCAAATTCTAATAAAATTTCAGCTACTACTTTTGTACCTTCAAAAGCTTATGTTTTAAAAGTTATATCTCAAAAGGCTTATGTTTCAAATCCTTCAACATCTATTTCTAGAGCTTCAAAGTATATTCCTAAGTTTTCAAATAAGAAATCTTTAAAGTCAAATGTTTCTACATATGCATCTGCATCTACTTCTAGAACTTTAAAGCATACTCCTTTCAGAATTTTAGAATTATCTATCATGCTTGCAAAAGAATTGGACATAAGGCTTTTCAATGCAATATTTATAGAAATATCCAAAGTAAAATGAGGAAGATTTGGGTTCCAAAAAAAATCACCTCTGCTAACTTGCAAGGACCCAAGTTAGCTTGGGTACCTAAAAGAATTTCTTGATTATTTTGCAGGAATGTCTTGCAGCCCAAAAATCAAAGAAAAGATGGTATCTTGACAGTGGCTATTCAAGGCATATGACGAGTGACAAGGATCAATTTATCACCCTAAAGATGAAAGAAGGAGGTTTATTAACCTTTGGAGATAATGGCAAGGAGAAAATAATTGGTATTGGTAAGATCAAATTGACCTCCTGTACTTTTATTGAAAATGTATTGCTAGTAAACAAATTAAAGCATAATTTGTTATTGTTGATTCCATTAATTGATTTTGATGATAAGCAAAATGGTTAAGTATAAGTTAAGGACTAATGATGCTTTGAGTGTGTTTCTATTGAAAAGGTGCCTACAAAATTTGAAGAAGCCCAATTATTTTGAAGAAGCCAAGTTTAAATTAAAAGATTGCTCAAAGAAGACTTGGACACTTAAGAGTTGGTTGATTGGATGGCTAAGATAAATGAAAATTTATTCCATCTCAAATTCAGCACTTTCTATGAAGTTTTCAGAGAAGTGTCGACTCAAAGTATCGATACATGACATGAAGTATCGACACATGAAGATGAAGTGTCGACTCAGGCCGGTATGCAGTAATGATTCAAATGGCATAGATTAAGTATCAACACATGGATCTGAAGTATCAACTCAAAGTGTCGACACATGGATCAACACATCGCCTGAGACTTTCAAGCCACAGAACTTGCAGAAGTTGAAGGAATAGCTGAAGTGTCGATACATGGAAGCAAGGTGTCGACTCAAGGTGTCACTCAACTGAGGAAGTATCGACACATCTGAGATTTTCAGAGAATCTGAATGGAATAATTTGAACTAAGTGTCAACTCAAGAAGTTAAAGTGTCGACCTTATGTGTTGACTCACAGCCTGAAGTGTTGACACATGGAGTTCTGGCAACAGTAACGGCTAGTTTTTCAAATGCATAACTCGGCCCAAATGCCCTCCAACGGCTAGTTTTTCAAGTATAACAGCTAGAAACTGATTTTGAGGTATTGGAAAGGTATTTATATGCTCCAAATCAAATCAAAACACAACATATTGAAGAACATTAAAGAGTTTTGAGAAGAGAGAAGAAAAGTGAGCTTTAACTCCTATTCATTGAAGTTTCAACCACTCTTAAGCTAAAGGAAGCCTCCAAGCATTTAAAAGCCTTCAAGAGCATTGAAGATTATCCATTCTTGGCATTCAAAAGGCTTCAACAAGTGCAAAGCAACTCTACATCGAGTTATAAAGAGATATTCGCTTTATTTTAGAAAGCTTACATTGGTTCTTTACTATTAAACCATATTTCTTGTAAGGGTTCTTGGTTAGCCCATTGTAAAACCAAGTGAGGTTATTGATAAGCCTTAGAAAACCAATTAGGTTAGTAGTTAGCCCACAAAACCACTAAGGTTCTTGGTTAGCCCAGAAAACCAAGGGAGGTTGTTGGTTAGCCTTGTGAAAACTAATTAGGTTCTTGGTTAGCCTGTAAAACCAAGTGAGGTTTTGACTTGTGAGCCTTGTGAAAATAAGTCGAGTTTTGATTAGTGAGCCCGAAAAACTAATCGGCTATAATTGGTTGTGATTATAGTGAATTCCCAAGGGGATCTTGGGGAGTGGATGTAGGTGCATTGGATAGCACCGAACCACTATCATTCTTGATCTTTGTGATTGCTTAATCTCTCTCTCCTTGCTCTTTACTTATTGCTCTTTATTTTCGCTGTATTTTATTTTAGAGCATTGCAATTGTTTTAATAATACCTTGCTAATTATTTTATTGAATTGGATTGCATTGCTTAGTATCAAGTAATATAAAGTTTGTTAAATTTTTAGAGACCCAATTCACCCCCCCTCTTGGGTTGCTTTCTGGGCAACAAGTGGTATCAGAGCCCTATTCTCAGTGTATAGGCTTTACCATCTTGAGTAAAGATCTATGGCAGCCCTAATTGGTACTAGTGTAGTTGAAGGACAAGCCTCAAATAGACCTCCATTTTTCAATGGATCATATTATACTTATTGAAAAACTAGGATGATAATTTATATATATTCTATTGATTACAATTTGTGGAAAGTAGTTGATAAGGGTCCTTATATTCCTTCGATAGTGGTTAATGGTGTTTCTATCCCAAAGCTCGAAGAGGATTGGGATGAAAATGATATTAAACAATCCAAGATCAATACTAAGGCAATGAATCTCCTCTATTGTGCATTAGATCCTAGTGAATTTAATAGGATATCTACATGCATGTTTGCCAAAGAAATATAGGATACACTTGAAGTTATCCATAAGGGTACCGATCAAGTGAAGAATACTAAAGTTAATATGTTAGTGCACACTTATGAGATGTTCCGAATGGAACCTAATGAATCTATCACTGATATGTACACAAGATTCATAAATATAGTAAATGGTATGAGAAGTCTTGGAAAAGTCATGTCTAATGCTGATCTTGTAAATAAAATTCTCAGGTCACTTCCAACATCATAGGATCCGAAGGTGACCACAAGTCAAGAAGCCAAGGACGTTGACAAGTTACCTCTTGAGCAGCTAGTTGGATCGCTCATGACCTATGAGCTTAATCTGAAACAAAAATCAATGGACATGGACAAGAAGAAGAAGGGGATTGCTTTCAAGTCAAACAACAAGAAGAATCCTTAATAGATGAGTCTGAAGATGAAGAGGAAGATGAAGGTGAAGAAGCCCTCCTTGCATGAAAATTTAGAATATTCATGAAGAGAAGGAAATTTCCTTACAAAAAGAAATATCAATCAAAGAAAAAAGGAAAAGAAAAAGAGAGAAAAAGAAAAGGAAAAGGAGAAGGAAGTACCTATATGCTTTGAGTGCAAGAAGCCGGGATACTATAAGTTTGACTGTCTCTCCTCAAGAATCTATAAAAAAATTAAGGAAGAAAGCAATGATGACCACTTGGAGTGACAGGGAAGACTCCAGTTCTGAAGAAGAGCAGATCGAAGTTGCAAATCTCTGCTTAATGGCACATCAAGATAATGATGAGGTAAATTCCGACACTGAAATTGATTTCACATTTGATGAACTTAGGAATGCTTTTGAATAACTTATACATGATTACAAACTAATTTTATCTGAAAACAAGAAATTAAAAAAGCATGCAAATAGTTTTTCTTTTGAAAACAATTCTTTATTAAATGATGTTAGTATTTTGAAATCTAAATTAGATGTTTTAGAAAAGAAAAACAATGCTTTATCTATGGAAAATGAAGTTTTGAAAATACCTAAAAATATTATTTCTAACAATGATCTTTTAAAGAAAAACAAGGATTTAGAACTTGAAAATGCTAAGTACAAAAATGAACTTAAAAAGATAAAACCTTTTGTTGAGAAATTTACTTATAGTTCAGAAAAGTTAAACCTACTTTTAAACAATCAAAGAACAATTTTCAATAAAGCAGGTTTAGGATATAAATCACAAAAGCAACAAAAGTATTTCAAAAACTTTTTTGTACCTACATCATCTAGCATTACTTGTTTTACTTGCAAAAAGTTAGGACACAAATCATTTCAATGTAATTTTAGAAAAATTATTTCTTTTGGTAAAATGTGGGTTCCAAAAGGAACCATTTGAATGCTAACCCTAAAGGATCCAAGTTGGCTTGGGTACTTAAAAACAAAGCTTAATTTTATCGTAGGTGTGTCTTGAAACCAAGAAGAACAAAAGACTTTGGTATCTTGATAGTGGTTGCTCAAGGTACATGACTGGAGATGTGAAGCAATTCTCTTCTCTTGAAGTTTTGAATAGAGTGAGTGTGACCTTCGGTGATAATGGTAAAAGAAAAATCATTGGTATTGGTAAGGTTCACATAACTCCTTCTAGTAGTATTAATAATATACTTTTAGTAGATGGTTTGAAACATAATCTTTTAAGCATTAGTCAGTTTTACGATAAAGGTTTTCAAGTAGTTTTAAATCATCATATTGCATAATTACTAGTCCGGATATAAATGGAGTATAATTCATTGGAAAAAGGTATGGAAACATTTATTTGGTAGACCTAGATGATCTATCTTTGCCTAATGGAGAATGCCTTGTTGCAATGAATTCTACTAAAAATGAGACTAGTTGGCTATGGCATAGAAGATTAGGGCATGCTAGTATGTATCTTATTTCAAAACTTTGTAAAAAGAATTTAGTTAGAGATTTACCTGAACTTTGTTTTGAAAAAGATAGAATTTGCCAAGCATGTCAATTTGGTAAACAAGTTAAAACTTTTTTCAAGCCGAAAGGTTTTGTAACTACTAGTAGGCCACTTGAACTACTTCATACTCTTTGGATCAACTAGAACATCAAGTCTAGGAGGCAAGAAATATAGATTAGTCTTGTGGATGATTTTCAAGATTTACATGGGTTTTCTTTTTAGCACAAAAAGATGAATCATTTTCAATATTTATAAAGTTTTATAGAAAAGTTTCAAACGAAAAAGGTATTTCAGTTGTTTGCATTCATAATGATCATGGAACTGAATTTAAAAATCAAGATTTAAAAACTTTGCAATGAAAAAGGTATAGAACATAATTTTTCTGCACCCAGGACATCTCAGCAGAATGGGGTAGTAAAAAGAAAAAATCATACTTTGGAAGAAATGGCACGCACTATGCTTTATGAAAATAATTTGCCAAGATATTTTGGGCTGAAGCTATTAATACAGCCTGTTATATTTTAAATCGAGTTTTAATCTGCCCTATTTTAAAGAAAACTCCATATGAACTTTGGAACCAAAGAAAATCAACTTTGAAATATTTTTGAGTTTTTGGTTGTAAATGTTTTGTTTTGAACAATGAAAAAGATCATCTTGGAAAGTTCGATACCAAGTCTGATGAAGGTATCTTCTTAGGATACTCTACATCAAGTAGGGCATACAGAGTTTTTAATAAACGAACTTTGGTTGTAGAAGAGTCAGTACATATTGTCTTTGAAGAATGTACTAACAAATCTTCCAGAAAAGAGATACATCTGATGAATGTGCAGGTTCTGACAAGCTTCAGAAGCTGACATTGAATGATCAACCTCAGCCAAATAAAGAAGATCAAGACAAGAATGAAAAAGAATATGACACTTCAAAGCATCAAGATTTACCTAAGGAGTCGAGGTATGCTCATGGACATCCTAAGGAATTAATCTTAGGTGATCCATCTAAAGGGATAAGAACTCGAGCCTTAATTAGAAATGAATGTTATTATCTAGCTTTTGTATCTCAAGTAAAACCTAAATATTTTGAAGATGCTAAAAAAGACTCTAATTGGATCAATGCTATGCAAGAAGAACTAATTCAATTTGATAGAAATAATGTTTGGACACTTATAGAAAGACCATCTAATATTTCAATTATTGGCACTAAATGGATATTTAGGAATAAATTAGATGAAAATGGCATTGTTGTTAGAAATAAAGCTAGGCTAGTTGCTAAAGGCTATAATCAGGAGGAATGGATTGATTTTGATGAGACAATTGCTCCTGTTGCTAGACTTAAAGCAATTAGACTACTATTAGCATTTACTTGATTTATGAATTTCAAACTATTTCAAATGGATGTTAAGAGTGCTTTCTTAAATGGTTTTATAACTAAAAAGGTTTTTGTTGAACAACCACCTGGATTTGAAAATCATGCACATCCTGATCATGTTTTTAAATTACACAAAGCACTTTATGGATTAAAGCAAGCACCTCGAGCATGGTATGATAGACTCAGCAAATTTTTGATTAAAAATGAATTTTCTAGAGGAAATGTTGATAAAACACTATTTTGAAGAAGATAGATAATGATTTGTTAGTAGTGCAAATATATGTTGATGATATCATTTTCGGTGCTACTAATGAAATCTTTGTCAAGAGTTTGCTAAGCTAATACAGGGTGATTTCGAGATGAGCATAATGGGAGAACTCAATTTCTTTCTCGGACTCTAGATCAAGCAAACTGCTGATGGTATCTTCATCAACCAAGCTAAGTATATAAGAGAAATTATTAAGAAGTTTGGGATGGAGACTACTAAACTAATAGGTATGCCTATGAGCCACTCTTGTAGACTTGATAAAGATGAACTTGGTAAATCAGTAGATCAAAAGTTATATAGAGGTATGATTGGCTCTTTATTGTATCTAACTGTTAGTAGACCAGATATAATGTTTAGTGTTTGCATGTTTGCTAGATATCAGTCTGAACCTAAAGAATCAAATTTTATGGCTGTTAAGCGCATAATTAGATATCTATCTGGTACTATTGATATTGGTTTATGATATTCTAGAAATTCATCAGCTGAATTAATTGGATATTCTGATACGGATTTTGCGGTTATAAATTGGATAGAAAGAGTACTAGTGGTACTTGCCAATTTCTTGGAGTTAACTTAATCTCATGGTTTACCAAGAAACAAACCTTAGTTGCACTATCCACAGCTGAGGCTAAGTATATTGCAGCAAGAAGTTGTTGTGCTCAAATCTTGTGGATTAAGCAACAACTTGAAGACTTTGGAATCAAGTTGGCTAGTACG
Organism: Areca catechu; assembly: GCA_021397845.1. Classification (NCBI taxonomy): domain Eukaryota; kingdom Viridiplantae; phylum Streptophyta; class Magnoliopsida; order Arecales; family Arecaceae; genus Areca; species Areca catechu. The sequence continues at coordinate 125,597,441 of CM038052.1, read as the reverse complement.
CCTATTAAATGTGATAATACCAGTGCTATTTTCTTGACTAAAAATCCTGTTCAACACTCTAGGAGTAAACATATTGAAATTAGACATCATTTTATTAGGGATCATGTAGAAAACAATGATGTTTTGCTTGAATTTATTAGTACTGAATTTCAATTAGCTGATATTTTAACTAAACCTCTTCTGAAAAATCGATTCTGTATGATTAGAAGAGAGCTCGGGATCATCAATCCATTTGATTAAATTTTTCATATATTTTGACTCAAACTAGATCAATTCAAACTTAATCATGATAAATCTTATTCAATCATTGTTGATTTCACTCTAAAATTATCATATTTCAATTGATTTTGATCTACCCTTGAAATTCCTAAATTTTTAGTTTTTAAGTCGATGTGTTGACACATCGATGTGTCGACACCTAAATGTGTCGACACATGCATGAGTCGACACATGAACGACAATGGACTAAGATTAAAGGGGTTTCCGAACCATTTTTCTTCCCATTTCTTTTCTCCTTTGAGCCGACACTAGGTTTCAAGGTATCTATCTATACTGTTCCCATTCCCTGTTCCACTTTTTTAGCTATTGTTTCTTTGATTTGGATGATCAGTAGCCAATTTTTTGGTTAGATTTCTCCTAGGTTTTGATTTCTAAACCCTAGAAACCCTAGATTTCAACCAAAACCTTGCCCAATCTTTCAATCCAAGCAATGGGACCTCGCAAGCAAGTTGTTCGTCGACCTCGTCCATTAAACCAAGAAGAAAAGCAAAGGACGAAGGCCCGACATGAGTCTAGAGCTGCAAATCTGCTTGCACGACCCTTGTTTATACCGTCTAGCCAGATGAGCTCGAAGACTGTAGTTGGAGGATGTCGAGTGGATTTTTCATTTGTCGACTAGCAGCATTTTTGGATTGGAGAGTGGATTCGCCAGGTTGGTCTGACTACATTCTGTTCACTTAGTGAGAGCTATTACCCCGGGCTGATGCGAGAGTTTTATGGATCACTCGCCCGTAGGACAGATGGTTGGTTGGCACAGGTCAGAGGATGGGATATCCCTGTTACTTCAAAGATTCTGAGTGAAGTATGGGATAAACCGATGACAGGATCTATTGTTGACAGTTTGATGGATCGAGTTTGTGGACTTCAGTGCATCTTTGAGTCTGACATTCTACCAGAGGGAGCCACTGTACCAGCATCCAAGTTATCTACAGAGATGAGACTACTGCATCACATCATCGCCCGGATAATTTTGCTGAAGACCGGATGTTTTGACTATATCACTGAGCGGGAGTTGCTTGTGATGGTCTCACTAGTTTAGCGCATGCCCGTATGCATTCCAGTACTGATGGTACATCAGATTACGGAGGCATCGACTAGCCAGTGTCTCTGCCTTCCCTATGGCATGGGACTGACAGTTTTATTTAGGGAGTATGGAGTCAGCTTTGAGGATGAGCCCTACCATACTCTACTTCATACTGATGTATATGACATCAGGTCATTGCATCGGATGGGCTATCATTTGTTTCAAGACCAGTGAACATGCAGGATATCAGGTCAGGCCGAGGACAAGCTGATGATGATGATGCAGCAGAGGAGGAGAGGATTCTCTCCGGTGAGGCAGGACCCAGCAAGACTCAGCCTGAGATGGCGGCATAGCCAACAGTTGCTTCTTAGCTTGATCCTTCTACCTCAGCACAGCCTCAGCCAGATCAGATGGAGACACCAAGGACTTCAGATAGTTTAGTGGACAGAGTCAGAAACATCGAGATAGACGTATTTATCCTGAGGCAGCGTCTTGACGTAATCATAGCTGAGATGAGAGAGAGCCATATTGGACTTAGTCATGGCATCTCAGCTATTCTTTCTGCATTGTCCAGATCTTCAGTGAGTGCTCCGATTGCTGACACTGCTCCTACACCTGCTCATGTACCTGCTCCTGCACCAACTGATGACATTGATGATATTGATACTGGTGTAGATACTACTGTTGGAGATGGTGATACTGTTGGTGATACAGTTGTTGGAGATATTGGAGATGATGATGGATATGATGAGGAGACTGACTCAGACAGATTTGACTTTACTAATCTTACTTCAGAGCCAGTAGCGGAGGTGATGGCTGACTTGTCTACGAGTCCTATTCTTGACCCATCTTATTCACCTACCCAGACTCCTGTTCCATCTTCTCCTTTTAGATCGGATAATTGCACTCCTATTCCTATTCTTATTCTCTCTCTAGTTATCGATACTCCTATCCATACACCTATTATTGATTCTCCTGATATTGATACTCCTGTTATGCATACATCTATCATTGAGACCCCCAATGTTGATACACCGATTATAGACTTATCTATTCATTCTACAGCTGATACTTCTATTTTTGATGCGTATGTTGTATCATCAACTGTTACCCGTATCCTTGATACACAGATTATTGAAAGTCCTACACTTCACACATCCTCGCTTATCTGAGAGCTTGGGTTTTATACACCCGGCTTTCAATTTCTTGACTCCGGTCCTTCATTTGATCGCACACCTCTTCCAGCGGTTGCTGAGATTGTTGACCTGATCACTTTCATTCCTGCGGAGGATATTGTTTCTACCTCTACTGCTCCAGCCAGAGGTCGGACATATGTTCATCGCAGAAGACATGGTCGTCATACCCCTCCACAGTCGACTAGGACCAGACTTAGAGATCTTCGATCGAGATGGCCGCAACTCGATTCTTCACTGATATAGGACAGATTGAGATCGGTTCATCTTCTGATGATTCCATGGATGAGGATTAGGACTTTTATGTACTTTTAGATAGTTTGTTTTTATGCTTCTATGTACTTTTATCTTTATTATGTATATGTTGTACAAGTTCTAAGTTTATATGAAAAACTTTGTTGTTCCTCATCTCTATATTTTTGATGCAAATGAATGATATATTTGAATTGCTCTTCAATGTCTTCACTATTGAATGAATGAATGAATTTTAAATTCAATGCAATATGTAAAGGATGAGTAGATTAACTCAATGCTACATCTTGACTACTCAATCTATTTGTTTTCCTACCTTTTAATGATAACAAAAAGGGAAAGTAGTTTAGTAATGAGATTTAAGTAGAAATGAGTATACTTCACAAAAAGGGGGAGTAGTTTTGGTAATTTATATTTATGATGTGCAAGGGGTAATCATTTTGAAACCTGAATTTAAAATTATTTACAAAATTTCTTAAGAAAGGGGGAGCTTTACTTTATTTTCATTTGGAAATCCTTTCAAAATGAATTTCATCTTTAAACCCCTTTTTAAATGTTTAAAAAGATTCTTACAAATTATGTTATGAATCATTGATCCAGGGGGAGTTTTGTTGTTTGCTAAAATTTTTGTAGAGTATCATGATACATGTTTTCTATGCATTTAATTGAATCCCAAAACTCTGATGCTCTTTATCTTTATAACAAGCTCTAGTACTATTACTTGTGTTCTGAATTGTCATATCATTAATGCAAGTAATGTTGATATACTTAATGCTTTTAGTTTTATGTACCTTAATGATTTCTTTTAAAAGCTTTGTTTTAAAGTAATTTATACTTAAGGATTTTGTCATCATCAAAAAGGGGAACATTGTTGACTCCATTAACTGATTTTGATGATAAACAAAATGGTTAAGTATAAGTTAAGGACTAATGATTTTCTTTGAGTGTGTTTCTATTGAAAAGGTGCCTACAAAATTTGAAGAAGCCCAATTGTTTTGAAGAAGCTAAGTTTGAATGAAAAGATTGCTCAAAGAAGACTTGGACACTCAAGAGTTGGTTGATTGGATGGCTAATACAAATGAAAATTTGTTCCAGCTCAAATTCAGCACTTTTTGTGAAGTTTTCAGAGAAGTGTCGACTCAAAGTATCGACACATGACATGAAGTGTCGACACATGGAGATGAAGTATCGACTCAGGCCGGTATGCAACAATGTTTCAAATGGCACAGATCAAGTGTCAATACATGGACCTGAAGTATCAACTCAAAGTGTCGACACATGGATCAACACATCGCCTGAGACTTTCAAGCCACAGAACTTGCAGAAGTTGAAGGAACAACTGAAGTGTCGACACATGGAAGCAAGGTGTAGACTCAAGGTGTCGACTCAACTGAGAAAGATCGACACATCTGAGATTTCCAGAGAATCTGAATGGAGCAATTTGAACTAAGTGTCGACTCAAGAAGTTAAAGTGTCAACCTTATGTGTCGACTCACAGCCTGAAGTGTCGACACATGGAGTTCTGGCAACAGTAATGACTAGTTTTTCAAATACAGAACTCGACCCAAATACCCTCCAATGGCTAGTTTTTCAAGTCTAACGCCTAGAAACCAGTTTTGAGGCCTTGGGAAGGTATTTATATGCTCCAAAACAAATCAAAACACAACATATTGAAGAACATTAAAGAGTTTTGAGAAGAGAGAAGAAAAGTGAGCTTTAACTCCTATTCATTGAAGTTTCAACCACTCTCAAGCTAAAGGAAGCCTCCAAGCATTCAAAAGTGGTGCGGACACCAGAGGCACCAAAATAAGGGAGAGGCTTCTCAACCCTATGTGGATCACTTAATAACATTCGAGTCCATTGTAATAAAGCTTAGTTCAGCTAAGTTGTCTTTATTTGAGTCCTGTATTAGTCAGCTCATGTTGAGCTAGTCCAGTCCAGTGTTAGTCAGCTCCTATCGAGCTAATTTTATTTTTTTTGAGTCCTGTCCAAGTACACTAAAGACTCAAGACCATATCATACAAGTGAAGACTAAGTCCAATCAGATTGAAGACATGGAAGAGTAGCCAAAGTCCAACCCAGCTTGAAGATTTGAAGACCACAGGAGGAGAAATCAGAAACCCTGAAGCCCTGGACCAACCGGAAGCAAAATTGGGCCAGCCCAAGCCTAGGAGGGAGCTAGGGCACCAAGGCTTATGGTGACCACCCCTTGGTCGGCCCATTAGAGTCACCCTCTTGGCTGACCAAGGCAAGGAGAGAGGGAGAGTTCTTAGGAATTTATTCTACTTAATGTTGCCTTATTTTCTAGCTAGGGTTTGGGTGGGAATAAAATTCTTATATAAAGTCTAATATACCCTTACTTGGAGCCCAAGACTAAGGGTCTATTTAAAGGATCCTAGTCTCTTGTATGAGAGTTGATTTTGATATATGAAATATACTTGAGTTCTCTATAATTGCTTTGTGCTACCCTGCTTTGTGCTTAAGGGATTTATTGGTGTCTTCTTCTTCCCGGTGTTGCAACTAACTCCAGCCTTCATCCAAGCTTCCTCTTCCCACACCCTTGTTGCCTTGTTTCTGAGATTTTCTTATGTTTCCAACTTTGCTTTCTCATCCTTGATGGTTGTTTGTAGGTTCCCGAGTTCCTACGAATCCAACGACTCCAATCGGGCCACAATCGGACCACCGAGCAGAAAGTCGGGAATCCGTGGGTCTCTGACTTGGTTTTCCAGGCCGCATCCATCGAGGATGAGTGATCTTTTCACTGCGATCTTCATCAGGCACTTCAAAAATTTTCAAGTACACCCCCTCTGCCACTAGTAGTTTTATTGTAGGAGAACTAGCCCTAACCGAGGCTTCTCAGCCCCGGCGATCCCTCTTTATTGCTTTTGTAGGTCCTAATCTGCATGCATAGCTTTTGAAATTCATATAGAATTATTTACATCATATTTTGATCTGATATTTAGGATTTAACCACCTCATCCAACCCCTAAAACACAAAAAAATAATCACATGCATATCTATCCCGCATCATTTGGTATCAGAGCTTAAATTAGGGCTTATTTTCTGCATCCTTTGCAGTCTATATATGCTTTGTTCTTTTAATTTTTTCTCTCTTCTCAGAACTCCAAAAATTTTGAACCTTATTTTTCAAGATTCATCTTAATTCATAGTATTTTACAAATTTTTTTTAGATTTTATTTTGATCCGTGCAGATTCTGCAGGTCGAAACATAGCCTACAAATTCTTGGCTCTATTTTTTTCAGTAAGGCAATTTTGGAAGGTTTAGGGTTTTGTTTAGCATATCTTTTGCATATCTTTTATTTTTTGTATATTTCTAGCATATTAGGTCATTGTTTGTAAATCATATCTCTGCTAAAGAACAAAAAAAAATTACATATATAAAAGCTACCTAAAAAATACTTAAACCCTAATTTTGCATCATCTACCTGCCATCATTGCATAAACTACCTTTAAGGGCATTCTTGCTATGTCAGATGGGGGGAGGATTTGATCACCTCTCCTTAGCCCAAAACCACATCCCCTACATTCAGTCCCAAGCCTAACTTAAAATTGATTAGACTTAATTTGCCCTAGTGGGCTAGGGACACCAACTGGTCGGGTCCGGGCTAAGTGTCAGATCACTGTGTCAAGCTAACCTGTGTGTACCTTGTGCTTAGTGTCTAGAACGGTGGTTCAGGGATTCAATCCTGAAGGGCTTGTGTGCTGGTCCACCGACCTGGCCAATCTCTGATTGGTGTCTAGGATTGGCAATCAGGGACCTAACACTCCCCTTACACCTGCTTGGCTGAGTACAGGGTTACTATAGGCTAGTTTGCCATCCTTATTAAGCACCTAGTTTGGACTCTAGGTCTTGGGAGCTGTAGTTGGTTTAATCGAGACTTGCATTTGCACTAGCTTAGGAGTTGATGTGTGTGTTTGATTGCATGACCATTAGGTTAGGAACCCAATGCTAGTAGACTTAATCCAATTCAACTAGTGTGACCATGGAGTCCAACCCTTGGAGAACCCAATACTCTGACCTATATAGGGAGCCCAGTCCTAGGAGAACCCAATACTCTGACCCATATAGGGAGTCTAATCCTACGAGAATCCAATACTTTGACCCATATAGGGACCCCAATCCTAGGAGAACCCAATACTCTGACCCATATAGGGAGCCCAACCCTAGGAGAACCCCATACCATGATCCATCCTTAGAACCTAACCGTAGGAGACCCAATTATGCTTACTTGAACCAAGATGAACGACCCATTAGGAGCACCCAACCTTATGCACCTAATTTTGATGGAAGACAAGAGTTGTATATTGATTGGGAGGAAAGAATGGATCAGTATTTTCAGTACACTAGGATGTCGGAGTTGGAAAAATTTAGATTGGCCCTACATAGTTTAACTCGATATGCTAAGGTGCATTGGGCAGTTATTGAAAATGAATGTTATCAAGGAGGAAATGAAATACGCACCTGGAAAGCCATGAGAAGTAAATTGAGAGCGAAGTACCTAGGTGAATTTTGTGAATACGAACTTTTAGAACAATGGTACAAATTGAGGCAGGGTAATAAGACTGTGTCTGAGTACATTGACCAATTTAACGAGTTTAGTAGGAAATGTAACACAGTCAAACCTGAGTCTAAGATCATGGCTAGATTTCAAGATGGCCTGCGTAGGGATATCCAGTGGGAGCTGTTTCATTGGCGAATTTAGGACCTAGAGGAAGCCTATCACCTAGCTAGGAAATTCGAGTTATATGAGAGGGAACTCATGATCAATCAATCTAAGTCTAATAAGGTTAATTCCCTTGAACGTAAATCCAAACCTAGTCGACTTCCATTAGACCAGCCTACTACTCTTGTCCCATTAGGTAGCAAGGAAAAGACCTCAGAACCCATTAATGAGCCTAAGGTAGAAGTGTATGAGGCTGATCCTAGTTTAGTAGATGAATATGAAGGAGAAGATTTTGAGGAGGATGAACCCCTTGAAAATTTAGAGAAAGAAACTCTTGAGCCCATTGAGAAATCTAAAGAGGCCACCTATAAGTTAAGTCAAGTAAAGGAACCTGTAGTGGAAGAACAATTAGGGGAGGAGAACTTAGATACTGCTGCTAGAACCTTACCTGAGGAAACCATGGAGGAGAGCCAAATTATAGAGTCTAGTCCTAAAATACAAGAACTAGAATAATTTATTAAGGACCTGATCTCTTTGAATCAATATCCCCAAGATGAGCCCTCTCCTATAGTTTCCATTGAGGACCTCTTCCCAGAAATTGTTGACCCATCCTTCCATAGCATGGACCTTTTCTTGCCTAGAGACATAACCCAATGCTCATACATTAAGGTCAGTCTCTTTAGCCCAGAACCAGTCCCTGAATCCCCTTCCTATTTCTTATCCTTTCCTAAGTCTTCTCATGTGTCTAGAACTATTAGGTTACATTTTGTTAAGGTTACTAGGTTGCAAGAATCCATAGAGCCCATCCCATTTGCTACCTACTTTTGGCAGACCCTCTGGCATCTATTAGGAGTTACTAGCAAATTTTCTTCTGCATGTCATCCATCAACCATGACTCATGCCCCAAGCCCAGTTGTAGTTCAGACCTAATAAAATTTCCTTTGATAGGAATGCATAGTCGAGTCTGTTAGGTGTTAGTATGAGTCCTTTGCATCACCTGTTTGGAGTCTGCATGTGCCAATCATGTTCACACCTGCACTAATTTTGAAAGAAACTAGCTAATTCCCGAAGAAGGGCCAAGGAATTTGATGTAGTGGATTCTATCTTGATTAGGCTTAGACCTGAGCGGTTCCCTCCCGGGATCGTTAAGAAGCTTCATGCTCGTGGAGCCTGATCTTTTAAAGTGTTAAAGAAGGTTGGATCAAATGCCTATATGTTAGACTTGCCTTCAGATATGGGCATTAGTTCTACTTTTAATATTACAGACCTGGTTGAGTATAGGAAACCGACAGTGATACCCAGTGAGGCTTTCGGACCTATCCCTTCTATTGAGAATGATCCTTACCCAGAGTGTCCACCAATTAATTGGCCTGAAAGAGGAGAATGGATCGAGCATATCCTGGATGATCAAGCCATTACAACCTGGGGCTGCGGCTATCAACGCTTCCTGGTCTGATGGCAAGGCCGGCTAGAGTCGGACGATTCATGAATTTCTTGAGAGGACTTGCGACACCTTGACCCAGACATTCTCGGGAGATATCTGAGCTAGCCTGATCTGCACTCGATGGGGTCGAGTTCCTCCTACCCTGGGAGAATTGGGGTGGACACCAGAGGCACCAGAATAAGGCAGAGGCTTCTCAACCCTCTATGAATCACTTAATAACATTCGAGTCCATTGTAATAAAACTTACTTTAGCTAAGCTGTCTTTATTTAAGTCCTGTATTCGTCAGCTCATGTTGAGTTAGTCTAGTCCAGTGTTAGTCAGCTCCTGTCAAGCTAATTTTATTTTTTTTGAGTCATGTCCAAGCACATTGAAGATTCAAGACCACGTTATACAAGTGAAGACCAAGTCCAATCAGATTGAAGATATGTAAGAGTAGACCAAGTCCAACCCAGCTTGAAGATTTGAAGACCCTAGGAGGAGAAATCAGAAACCTTGAAGCCCTGGACCAGCCAGAAGCAAAATTGGGCCAGCCCAGGCCCAGGAGGGAGCTAGGGCGCCAGGGCTTATGGTGACCACCCTTGGTCGGCCCATTAGAATCACCCTCTTGGCTGACCAAGGCAAGGAGAGAGGGAGAGTTCTTAGGAATTTATTCTACCTAACGTTGCCTTATTTTCTAGCTAGGGTTTGGGTGGGAATAAAATTCTTATATAAAGTCTAATATACCCTTACTTGGAGCCCAAGACTAAGGGTCTATTTAAAGGACCCTAGTCTCTTGTATGAGAGTTGATTTTGATATATGAAATATACTTGAGTTCTCTATAATTACTTTGTGCTACCCTGCTTTGTGCTTAAGGGGTTTATTTTTGTCTTCTTCTTCCTGATGTTGCAACTGACTCTAGCCTTCATCCAAGCTTCCTCTTCCCACGCCCTTGCTACCTTGTTTCTAAGATTCTCTTGTATTTCCAACCTTGCTTTCTCACCCTTGATGGTTGTTTGTAGGTCCCTGAGTTCCTACGAATCCAACGACTCCAACCGGGCTGCAATCGGACCACCGAGCAGAAAGTCAGGAATCCACGGGTCTCTGACTTGGTTTTCCAGGCCACATCCATCGAGGATGAGTGATCTCTTCACTACGATCTTCATCAGGCACTTCAAACATTACAAGGTACACCCCCTCTGCCACCAGTAGTTTTATTATAGGAGAACTAGCCCTAACCGAGGCTTCTCAGCCCTGGCGATCCCTCTTTACTGCTTTCTTAGATCCTAATCTACATGCATAGCTTTTAAAATTCATATAAAATTATCTACATCATATTTTGATTTGATATTGAGGATTTAACCACCTCATCCAATCCCTAAAACACAAAAAAATAATCGCATGCATATTAGTTCCGCATCAAAAAGCCTTCAAGGGCATTGAAGATCATCCATTCTTGGGCATTCAAAAGGCTTCAACAAGTGCAAAGCAACTCTACATCGAGCTACAAAGAGATATCCGTTTTGTTTTAGAAAGCTTACATTGGTTCTTTACTTTTAAACCATATTTCTTGTAAGGGTTCTTGGTTAGCCTATTGTAAAACCAAGTGAGGTTATTGATAAGCCTTGGAAAATCAACTAGGTTGGTGGTTAGCATGCAAAACCATTAAGGTTCTTGGTTAGCCCAGAAAACCAAGGGAGGTTGTTGGTTAGCCTTGTGAAAATCAATTAGGTTCTTGGTTAGCCCGTAAAATCAAGTGAGATTTTGACTTGTGAACCTTATGAAAATAAGTCAGGTTTTGATTAGTGAGCCTGAAAAACTAATCGGCTGTAATTGGTTATGATTATAGTGAATTCCCAAGGGGATCTTGGGGAGTGGATGTAGGTGCATTGGATAGCATCGAACCACTATAGTTCTTGGTCTTTGTGATTGCTTGATCTCTTTCTCCTTGCTCTTTACTTATTGCTCTTTATTTCTGCTCCATTTTATTTTAGAGCATTGCAATTGTTTTAATAGTACATTGCTAATTATTTTGTTGAATTGGATTGCATTGCTTAGTATCAAGTAATATTAAGTTTGTTAAATTTTTTAGAGACCCAATTCACCCCCCTCTTAAGTTGCTTACTGGGCAACAGTTAAAAATTAGTTAATTATATGATAAATGCTTCAAGGTTGTCTTTGAATCATCTATGTGTATTGTAACAAACTCTCTTGATTCTAGCAACAAATTCATTGGACATAGACTTGAAAATATTTATGTAGTAGATCTTAATGATCTAGCTATGTCTAGTAGTCCTAGTCTAGTAGCAATGAATGCTAAGACCAAGGAGTCCTGTTTACTTTGGCATAGACGATTAGGTCATGCTAGCATGCATACTATTGGCAAGTTAATTTCAAAGAATCTTGTTAGATGTTTGCCTAAGTTTAAAGTAGATTTTGAACATGTTTGTGATGCTTATAAATTAGGTAAATAAACTAAGGGAAGTTTTAAATCAAAAAATATGATTTTAACTTCTAGACCCTTTGAGCTACTTCACATGGACTTATTTGGACAAAGTAGGACTACAAGCCTAGGTGGTATGGAATATGCTCTTGTGACAGTAGATGATTTTTCTAGATTTACATGGATTTTGTTTAAAGCATACAAAGATGAAACTTTTAAAGATTTTCAAAAATTTCACCAAAAAGTTTCAAATCAGAAAAATCTTTCAATTATTTCTATCAGGAGTGATTATGACACTGAATTTGAAAATCAATTTTTTGATGACTATTGCATAGTGTACGGCATTGATCACAACTTCTCCGCTCCTAGAACACCACAACAAAATGGTGTTGTAGAGAGAAAGAATAGGACATTGGAAGAGATGGAAAGAACAATGTTATGTGAAGGCAATCTTCCAAGATACTTTTGGGCAGAAGCGGTGAACACTGCTTGCTATATTTTAAATCATGTTTTAATTCACCCATTTTTAAAGAAAACCCCTTATGAGCTTTGGAATGAAAAGAAACCTAATATCAATTACTTTCATGTTTTTAGCTATAAATGCTTTGTGCTAAATAATGTGTGGATAATCTAGAAAAATTTGATCCCAAATCTGATGAAGTAATTTTTCTTGGTTATTCAATACATAGCAAAGCATATAGAGTATTTAACAAAAGAACATTGATTGTGGAAGAATCTGTACATGTTATTTTTGATGAAACTAATCCCTCACCTTCTAAGAAAGAAGAGTGTATAGATAATGATGCAGGTACACTTCAAAAAGAATTGGAGGATATGAGCATATAAGAAAGATCGACATAAGAAGGAGAAGAAATGGTAAGTAAGGATCACACTGATCTACCAAGGGAATGGAGATATGTAACTTCTCATCCAAGAGATTTAATTATTGGTGATCCTTCACAAGGTGTTAGGACTAGGTCATCACATAGAGATGCACATGATTACTTAGCCTTTGTATCCCAAATAGAACCACATAGCTTAGAAGAGGCTAAATCTGATCCAAATTGGATGATGGCCATGCATGAAGAACTAAACTAGTTTGAAAGAAATAGTGTATGGACTTTAGTTGAAAGAACATCAGACCATCCCATCATAGGAACCAAATGGATCTATAGAAACAAATTAGATGAACAAGGAAATGTAGTTTGAAACAAAGCTATATTAGTAGCCAAATGATATAATCAAGAAGAAGGTATAGACTTCGATGAGGCCTATGCACCCGTAGCAAGACTAAAAGCCATTAGATTACTTCTTGCATTTGCTTGCTACATGAATTTTAAACATTTTCAAATGGATGTGAAAAGTGTATTTTTAAATGGTCACATTTCTGAACAAGTTTTTGTAGAACAACCAGCAGGTTTTGAAAGCCATGCTTTTCCAAATCATATTTTTAAACTCAATAAAGTTTTATATGGTTTGAAACAAACATCTAGGGCATGGTATGATAGACTTAACACTTTCTTGCTTGAAAATAATTTTATAACTAACAAAAATCTTTGTAGAGAATTTGCTAAGTTGATGCAGGGTGAATTTGAAATGAGTCTAATGGGTGAACTAAACTACTTCCTTGGACTTCAAGTAAAACAGACAAAGAAAGGAATCTTCATAAACCAAGCCAAGTACGTTAAGGAAATCATCAGGAAGTTTGGTATGGAGACAAGTAAAGAAATGAGCACACCCATGAGCTTAACCTGCAGATTGGATAAAGACGAAGAAGGCAATAACATTGATCAAAAGCTATATTGAGATATGATTGGATCTTTGTTGTACTTAGCTGCAAGTAGACATGATATCTTATTTACCGTATGTGTTTGTGCTACATTTCAATTTAATCCAAAAGAATCATATATGCTTGCTGTGAAAAGAGTAATAAGAAATCTAAGAGGAACAAGTAATTTAGGTCTATGGTATTTAAAACATTCTTCATTGAATTTACTTGGTTATTCTGATGATGATTATGGTGGATGCAAAATAGATAGAAAAAGCACTAGTGGCACATGCCAATTTTTAGGGTTGAATTTAATCTCATGGTACTATAAGAAATAAAACTCGGTAGCACTATTTACTACTGAGGCAGCGTATGTTGCTGTAGGGAGTTGTAGTGCACAAGTGTTATGGATTAAACAACAACTAGAAAACTTTGGTGTTACACAAGCTAAAATTCCTATCAAGTGTGATAACACAAGTGCTATTAATTTATCTAAGAATCCAATTCAGCATTCAAGAACAAAGCACATAGAAATTAGACATCATTTTATTAGAGATTATGTTTTAAATGGCAATGTTATGCTTGAATTTGTTTCAACTGATTATCAACTTGCTGATATTTTTACTAAACCTCTTGATAAAGATAGATTTGAAATGATTAGAAGAAAACTAGGACTTTGTGACCCTCTTTAGAATTCTTTTGACCTAAATTCCCTTAAATCTAAGAAAACTTTATCTAGAAAGCCTCCTACATTGATTTAAAACCTATGACTATCTCCTTGTGATTTTATGGAATTAATTCTCATTTTTTATCTCTTTTTGACATTTATGAAAAGTTACTGTTCGAGTCGACTAGAGCTACAGTGCTCAAGTCGAGCCAACTCGAATTTTTGATTAGTTCTAGAGAGCTCTGCTCGAGCCAACTCGAGCAATTTAGGGCTTGTCGAGTCGACTTGGATATCGGGCAAGCCATTTTTTTAATAGAGCCATAGAACCTTTTCTGAAATTTTATACCCTTTGTTCTTGCTCTCAACCTGTGCTCTCCACTCAAACATCTACTCCACTCATCCAAACCTACTTTTCGAGCTTCAATTTCCTTCTTTTTCTTGCCAAGGATTGTAATGGCACCCAAGATGGCGATTGGCAAGAGGTCCAAATAGGCTGTACCTTCAATAGAAAGGGAAAGATGGACAAAGCATTGGCAGGAAGAGCCAACTCGATCCGAGGAAAGAGAAGAAGAAGAAGAAATTCAACAAATGGCTGCTCCCACTTCTTCATGATAATCGATCTCCATGTCCAATCGACCTATAACTAGTGGTTGAAGAATTATTTTTACTTTTCTTGAGGAACTAGGGTTGCGAATAGGTGATCTAATTGAAGATCAAGGGTGGAGCTCCTTCTGTTCACTGAATGTACCCACCTATCCAGCTCTGGTAAGATCATTTTATGAAAATTTGAGACTTGAAGAACATCATGTAGAATCAACAGTCCAAGGGAAAAGAATTATAGTCACTGAAGAAAGGCTTAGCAACATATTGGAAATGCTATTTGAGGGCTTGAAACATCTGGTTTTGGAGGACAGAGAGAAAACCCTCAAAATGATTCTGAATAGAGAGGATGTGAGCGGCATTGGCAATGTAATGGCCAACACTTTATCCCTTGAGATGAGGTTATTGCATAATTTCATTAACAGGATCTTTCTTCCAAGAACAGGAAGATTCGATTGGGTAAGTGAGAAAGATCTTAGTTTCATGGGTTGTGTTATTGAGGGGGAAGCTCTCAACTTACCGTACATAATGATGATGCAAATGAAAGAGGTTGTCAGGAAGGTTAAGTCATGTTTGCCTTACGGTATGGTCCTTACCCTTTTCTTCTAGGCCTCCAGAGTAAAACTTGAAGGTGAAGATGGAAGACCCCTTCACCATACAGACACCTACACCTCCAAATCATTGCAGCGAAAAGAAGGAACATGGAGGAAGAAAGGAACAGATATAAGAGCTATAGGATCTTTGAGCAGTGAGGATGATGATGAGGAGCTGCCCAGGGAGAGTATCTCGGATACTATTGTTGATACTACTACCCTTGAGGAGCTTCCTGCTGTTGCTGCTATTGACATTGCCTCTGTTGATACTGAGCTTGCTGCTGAGCCTGCTACTATTGTCACTAAGCTTGCTACTCATGACACAGTGAAGACTGTGCACACAGCTTGTGGGAGTCCCAAGATGTTTCCATCACCAGCTTCTCCACTAGCATCTTCTGCTCAAGGATCATTTGTTGGTTCTTCAGGGCCTTCAGTATCACAAGATTTTATTGCTGAGCAGATCAGATCACTCACTGAGTCATTGACTAGCTCTATGAGTTCGATGTTTGGCGAGCTTCGCCAATCGGTCGATAGTAGACTTGATGAGATTAGTGGTAAGGTCAGACAGTTGAGATCCAGAGTTGACACCCTTGATTCTACTAGACCTACACCATAGTTTGACACCCAGCATTTATCTAATACCCTCAGGACAGCCACTGAAACTATCAAAAATCAGTTGACCAAAGTATAGAAGAGTTCAGGGTTGAACTAAAAGAAATGAGTTTCAAGATGGGTGGATTGGAACAAGGCAAGAGAATGGAAGAAGACTACACCCGAGGGATTGGCATCTTGAGATCTGAGTTTGGGAGACTTAGAGGCTCTGCTGAAGCTTTTGCTAATGCCCATGCTACTGAATTACTTGCACTGAATATTGGGATAAAAGAGGTGGAGGAAGAGGTTTGTTCTGTTTAGGTGACCCTCACTGAGCTTCAGACTTTAGTCACTTCATCCTTTGCTACTCCTAGACAGTATCAGCCTACACATGCTCCTACTTAGCCTACACCACCTCCTAGTCAGACTGAACCACACCCAAGGCAACCTGCACCACACCTTCGACCCCAAATTTCTGAGCCACAGTTTGTTGAGCCTATATCTTCCATGCCACCACCTGGACCATCCACTAGCACTAGTGCCAAGATTAAGAAAGAACCAGTAGAACCTATCATACAACTGCCTAGTGATAATGAATAGACTTTTGGTTGTATCTTTGCTTTCAATCTTTTATAATTTGTATTGAGAATTCTGTGAATGAAATGAAAGCTTTTTTATCTCACTCACCATGTCTGTGAGATGTGTTTGCACAGCACTTTGCAATGGTACATTAGTTCTAATGAATTTGAAAATAGATTATTAAATCTTGTTATAAGTGAAATTATCTCAAACAAATATTTTCAATCTTCTCTTTCTATTTTTAAAATCAAGTTTTGTGTATTACAAAAGGGGAGAAATCTTTTGAAAACCTTTTTGATTGTTGACAAAAAGGGGGAGACTGACATACAATTGTGCATGAAAAATATATGAGAAAGGGGGAGATTGATACATACATATATCATATTTACTCTGATGAATACTACTCTAGCTTTAAATGCTCTGAAATACAACCTTACTTGCTTTGATATACATTGAACATATTCTCGAGAGCTTTGATACACTTTAATCTTTCTATTTCAAAGGATCTGATACTTTGTCTATATGCAAGCATTGATACATTAATACATGCAAAAGTTCTGATTTTCAAGTAAAAGTTTTTCCATGTAAAAGCTTTGATACATGTTAATATTTACTTTCAAATACAATTATACATGTAAAGATTTTTTTTCATGCCTAGTGTTTTGTCATCATCAAAAAGGGGGAGATTGTTGACCCCTTGAATAATTTTGATGATTACAAAACATTGGAGCATGTATTTGTGTTACTAACAACTCTTCAAGTGTGTTACAAGTTTTTATAGGATGATTTCACTACTCATTTCTAACTCCTACATTCTTATTTTCTGTCATGAGTTGTGTTATAATTTTCTCATGTAAAGAAGAACCCATAGAAATAGTTAAAAGAAAATCATGAAAAATGGGTTGCTTCTATGTTCTTTAAGCTTTAAATTTCTTAGATCCATTTATAAGTTGAGTTTGAAAAGTTTGAAGTATTGAAGACTTGCTGGAAAGCTTCTGGATAGAAGTTCAAGTTCTTACTGAAGATCTATCTTAGCTGACTCTGATTTATTGCACAGCTAAAGATTTTTGGCATGCAGAAATCTGAGCCGACTCAAAGGAATCCAAGCCAACTTGTCCAGTATATTATTTCCTGAATTAGACAGGCGAGCCGACCCGAAGGAAATCCTAGTCGACTCTATTACTCAGTCAGATATTCGAGTTGACTCTTTAGCATCTGAGCCAACTCCTTCAGAGTCTAGAAAGAATTGTTTTGGGTGAATAGCCAGGAGAGCCGACTCGAAGGAAGCCGAGCTGACTCTTCCAGAGTAAAGTTTTTAAAGCCTGAGAATCCGAGCCGACTTAAAGTAAGGCGAGCCAACTCTTCCAGAGTAAGGAATCAAACTACTGAGAAATCAGCTGATCCAAATGAAGCGAGGTGACTCAACCAGAACTACTTTGTGGATCCGAGCCGACTCGAGAAGATCCGAGCTGACTCGAAGGTCGATTTCAGGCAAGTAACGCTAGTTCCAGAACTCCAATTTTAAATTTGAAAAGTGCTCCAATGGTCACGTATCACATCTCAATGGTCTACAACGATTAAAATCATCTGAGAAGAGTACAAGACTGTATAAAAGAGGGATTGGGATAACTTTTGAAAAGGTTAAAGAATGATTAATGCTTACTTGAGCTTATGAGCTAGAGAGCACTACAAGAGCATTCAAGATAGACTTCAAGCCTTCATCAACTCCAACCTAAAGCTTGAAGTACTTATTGAAGAAGTTGAAGAAGCCATAAGTGCATTGAAGTGCAATTAAGAGGGCTTCTCTCGAGCTGCATCAGCAACCATCCGACAATATAGTTAGTCATTATTGTTGCTTACTTTCTTTTACTCTTGTTGAGTTGGGTTATTGGTGAGCTCGGTCTAAAAATCAAGTGGGTTGTTAGTGATCCCGTTCAAAACTAACTGTGTAAGGGTTCTTAGTGATCCTGGTAAAACCAAGTTAGGTTCTTGGTAATCCTGTTGAAAATCAAGAGTTGGGTTTTTGGTGAGCCTGGTTCAAAAACCAAGTTGGGTTTGGATTGTGAGCCCGATAAAATAATCTGACTGTATTCCAGTAGTGAATATAGTGGAAATCCCAAGTGGTATCTTAGGTAGTGGACGTAGGAGCTGGGGTGCTCCAAACCACTCTAAATTACTGTGTTTGTGATTGTGCTTTTACTTCTTCTCTTAATTGCTTCTGCTTTAAATTTCTAAATCACAGCACCTATCACATCAAAGAAGTTTTTAAAAAGGCACATACTCTATTAAATTTTTTAAATTTCTAATTCACCCCCTCTTGGGAAAGCCACTTGGGCAATAGATGAAGACGAGGTGGATGGCATGAAGAAGGATGGAAAAAGGAACTCAAGGTGTTCTTGAAGATAGAAGCAACGGACACTAAAGGTGTCCTTGAAGATAGTTTTACCTGGAATTGCTACCTAGCTTGTAGTTTCTAGTAGGACATTCTCTTCAAAAATCTTTTGTGGACAAATCAGCCGTTCTGATGGTTCATGCTAGATATTCAGTATCGAGCTTGCTCCTGGAAGTTAGCTTCAAGCTTGATGAGCGGTCCAAAGCTTTCAGTAATGAGGAACAAGTCCTGGAGTCGGGAAGTCATCGATGATGAAGAAGATAATTGTAATTTTTTTTGCTTTCTTGGACTTGATCCAACTTTGTAAGAAACTTTCCAAATTAATGAAAAGCAAAGTTCCTTATGATAACTCTTTGTTGAATGGATGTCTCCTTCCTTGAATGAAATCTTGCTATATATCTAAGTCGGCATAATATCCCAAACTAGATAAGTAATCCATCTCTGATTAAGAGTGGGATTTGAAACTTAGAGTTGGGCAACAGATCACCAAGTAGCTGGTTGTTAAATAGTTGAGGGGTTTAAAAACTCAGGTTAGGCAGTGGATCACCAGTAGCCAATTGTTAGACAACTGAGGGGTTCAGAAATTTGAGTTGTATAATGGATCGCCAAGTAGTCAATCATTAAATAGTTGAAGTATCTGGAAACTTGAGTTGGGTGATGGATCACTGAGTAGCTAGTAGCCAGATAGCTGAGGGGTTCAAAAATCCCAGTTGGGTGATGGATTGCTAAGTAGCTGATCGTTAGATGGCTGAGGGATTTAAAAATCCAAGTTGGATGATGGATCATTGAGTAACTGGTAGCCAGATGGCTGAGAGGTTCGGAAACCTTAGTTGGATGATGGATCATCAAGTTATGGACTCTATCAGACCTAACACCAAATGAGGAGTTGGAAAATAAGAGAAGACCTTTTAGAACATTGTCTGAAAACATCTCTAATTATATTGCCGAGTAGATACCATTACATTATTGGAAATAAATTAAAGATTATTAGCATTCCAAGTTTGAGGAATCGATGTCCTGTTCAGGTCTTGAAGCTTGTAAGTTCCTCGATGAAGGGCCTTAGTTAGTTACTTAGTAAGGTCCTTCCCAATCTAATGAGAGCTTCCCCTATTTTATCGATCTTGAGACCTCCACCCACCATAGGATAAGATCCCCTAGGCAAAATGTTTTTAGCATCATATAGGAATTATAGTATCGGGCAATTCATTGCCGGTATACCTTCATTCAGAGATGGGTTTGGTTTTGAGTTTCTTCCAACAAGTCAAGATTGACTCAAAGTTGAATCAAATTACTTGACTCATTGAAGTGCTTGATCCTCATAATTGGAATCTCAATTTTAACTAAAATTACTACTTTAGTACCAAAGGTCAAGTTGAAGGGAATCTCATTTATTGATGCCTGAGGAATTGTAGGGTATGCTCACAGTACCCCAGGTAACTTGTCAGCCCATCAATCCTTAGCTTTATCTAGCTTGGTCCTGAATCCTTGTAAGATTATCCAATTTGTGACTTCTACTTTTCCATGTAACTGATGATGTTAGATGGATGTGAATCGATGCTAAATATTTACCTAAAAACTTGATTGTCAAACTGTTAACCATTGTTGGTGATAAGGGTATGAAGAAGTCTAAATTGGCAAATAATATTCTTCCAAAAGAATTTTTTGACCTTCCTCTCTATAATGTATGCTAAGGATTTAGCCTCTATCCACTTGGTAAAGTAGTCGATGGTAATAATGAAGAATTTTTGTTAACCCATTATCAGAAGAAATGGATTGAGTATGTCCATTCTCCATTAGATGAATCACCAAGGAGCGGAGTGTTAAACCAACAAACTAGCAAAGTTGTCGCTGGATGTTTGCATAGCATTGGCACTAGTCACACTTCCAAACAAGTTCTATAGCATCTTCTCGCATTGTGAGCCAATAGTATCCTTTTGTTAAGGCCTTGTAAGCTAGGGACCTATCCCCTAGATGATTCCCATAAATTCCTCTGTGGATCTCTCGTGTATGTAGTTAGCTTTGGTTGGCATATGCTTTTGAGTAGTAGGAAGGAAACATACTTCATATAGAGTTATTCATCCATCAATATGAATTCGGAAGCTTTTCACTTAGATTTTTGGGTTTTTGATGGTGACTTCTCAAAAAGGATGCCTTTAGTTAGGAACTTAACAAAAGGGTCCATCTAATTTGGCCCATGGTTGACTTGCTGAACTTTTTAGTTTCATTGATGCTAGGAGATTCTAGGTACTAAATGTATATCCTTCTAAGAAAATTATTAGCTAAAGTGGTTAGTCATTATAGGGATATGGAAGTCACCAAAGTACTCAAGAGCTGAAGTGAAACTCCATACTTTGTCAAGATATTTAGCCATTGTAAGATCATGGGCTTCATATTCTCTAGTCACTTAGCTAGCTATGAGTTGGGAGTTGGTGAAAACTTGGAGGCTTTTCACTTCGTGCTCTTTAGCAAGCTTCAATCTAGCTAACAAGGCTTTGTACATGGCTTGATTGTTAGTTTTCTTGAATGAGAAGCAAAGCATGTACTCGACAATGACTCCTTCCAAGTTTGTGAGGATTAATCCTGCTCCACTTTCTTTGTCTTCACTCTTCCTTGGAATCTCCTTCAAAGTGCCTCTTTTGGAATGAAATAAGGATGAGCTTGTAGGCTTTTCAATGAATCAAACTATAATAGGCTTTTGATGTGAAGTATTTGAGAGAATATTGGCTTTTTGGCTTTTGAGTAGACTTGAATGCACTTTAATACACTTGCATATCCTTTCATATCTTTAAAATGAGGTTGGTGGAGGTTAAATACACCAAGAACCTTCCAAAAAATGGTTTGTGACTGTTGGTACCTCGGAAATAGCCGTTTGGAGCTTAAAAAGCAAGTTCTGCAAGCCAGAAAAATAGATCCGTTAGAGCTGTCAGGCTGCAAGTGTCGACACTTGGCTGTCAGGTGTCGACACTTGGCTGTCAAGTGTCGACACTTGATCTCTGGGTGTCGACACTTGAACATTCAAGTGTCGACACTTGATGCACAAGTGTCGACACTTGACACAAAAATCCTCAAATTACAAAGTTCTATATTTTCAAAATTCTCAGGTCTTGAGTCGACACTTGGAACCTAAGTGTCGACACTTGGTGTCGACACTTGGATATAGGTGTCGACACTTGGTGTACCAAGGATTTTTGTCTGTGCCAAATGCTGAAGTGTCGACACTTGAGACTGAAAAATCTCATATTCAAGTGTAAATGCCTCGAAAACATAAATATAATTCTAAAGAACATAAACACATAATATTTAAACATTTAGATGCCCTTTTTCAATGAAGAGGATGCCCGGATTTGTGAGAATTGCTCCGTGCCATTATGTGCCATAAACCATAAGTTTTTGAGATTTTGAGGTGCTTTCTTCCTGAAAACTCACAACTTGAATTTCTCATTAGAATACAATATGCACTCAATGTTTTGTTATTCATCAAAATCACTGGGTGGAGCCAACAACTCAGTTGGTGTAGTAGATAGATTTCTAAACTCCTTTATCATTTCGATGAATAAGCATGACGCTAACTATATTAAGTGAAGCAGCAACATACAAGTATAATTCTTCTCTAACTTTTGGCTTAGAAAGTAAAGGTGGAGATTCAAGGAATTTCTTCAACTCCTCGAAGGCTTATTAGCACTCTTCAATCCAAATGAAGTCATTTCTCTAGTGTGAAACCTTAAAGAAAGGCAGGTAACGCTCAGCTGACTTCGAAATAAACTAGCTAAGCACTGCAACACTCCCAGTCAATTATTGAACTTTTTTCTTAGAACTTAGATGCCATATGTCTAGAATGCTCAAATTTTCTCAAGATTTGCTTTGATGCCTTTCTTTATAACCAAGAATCCAAAAAACCTTCCAGTAGCAACATTGAAAGCATACTTAATCAAACTCAATTTCATTTGGTGCTAATGAAAGGCATTGAAGGCTTCTTCCAAATCCTTTATACAGTTGGCCTCTTAGAAACTCTTGATGAGCATATCGCCAACATAAACTTTCATGTTCTAGCTTATTTGGTTCGTGAAGACTTTGTGGACTAGCATCTAACAGGTGGTCCCTACATTCTTAAAGTCTAAAAGTATTACATTATAATAATAAATAACTTTCTCAGTAATGAAAGTAGTATCTTCCTCATCTTTGGGAGCATCCTTATCTGATTGTAGCTTGAGAAGGCATCCATAAAGCTGAGTAGTTTGTGTCTGGAAGTGGCATCAACTAACTAATTAATTTTTTGCAATAGAAGGCTATCCTTCAAACATGCCTTGTTGAGGTCAGTGTAGTTGATGCAGATTTGTCACTTACCATTAGCCTTCTTCACCATGACTATATTAGCCAGCTAGTCAGGATAGTGGACTTTTTAGATGAAGTCGATAGCTCAGAGCTTGTCGATCTCTTCATCGATAGCCTTTTGCCTCTTGAGGGCAAAGCTTCTTTTCTTTGATTGAACTAGCTTGAACTTTGGATCAATATTTAGCTTGTGAATAATAATCTCAGAAGGGATCCTAAGCATGTCAGATGTTGACCAGGTGAAGATGTCTACATTCCAATAAAGAAATTTAAGTAGTTGGCTCTTCTCTCTATTAGGCAAAAGAGCTCTAATTTGTACACATTTGTAGGATCGTCCATCAGTGGAAATGAGAGTAATTGTTTGGCAAGTTTTCTCTTTTTTTTTTCTGGCTCTCTTTGGTCTAATTGCTTAGTAATTAGCACCTCAGTAGCATTCTGTACTTTTGTTGACATCATAAAACACGATTGATCGAGTTGTTGATCTCCACTCATTTTGTTGACTCCATGTTTTGTCAAAAACTGGATGAATAGATGTTTAGTGGAGGAGACAATAGTATCCAACCAATTAAACCCAGTCATTTGAGTATACATTATACATCGAGGGTATCCAAATGATCATAAATGTAAGGAAAATAGTACTTAGTGGGGGTAGAGTTCCAACTATGACAAGAATTGTGATTTTGCCTTCAACTTTGATGGAGGCTCCGAAAAAGCTAACTAGTGGTGTGGAAACTCATCTTAAATGACTTTCAAGCAAATTCATCCAAACAAATGCATCATAAAACAAAATATCAGTTGAACTTCTACTATCAACTAATTTTTCTTTACATCATGTTTCGTTATCATCATTGACATGATGATAGCATCATCATGGGGATTCTAGATTCTGACCAAATGCTTGTTAGAAAAAGAAATTACATTCATCTCCTCTTCCCTTCTCTATTATTTCAAAGAGCACTCTGCCCCTCAGGAGATCATGTTGATCAAGTTCTTAATGGGCCGGTTATCAATCTTAGCTTAAGTTGACTGTTAGGTAGGATCTTGTTCATCAAGCTAAGTTCCTTCTTTCCGGACATACATGCCAAGGTAGCCATGCTGAATAAGGTCTTCAATCTCATTCTTTAGGGCAATGCAATTTTTGGTATCGTGGCCATGGTCTTGGTGAAAGTGGTAGTATTTGTTCTTGTTGTAGGAGGCCGATGGAGCTCTCATCGATAGAGATCATTTGAGGTACTTTTTTCCATCATTGTCCATAAGCATATTTGTTCGAGGAGCAAGGAGAAGAGTGTTGTCACTATACTTGCTGACTAGTTTCTTTAGCTTTGGGCTTTGTTGGCGGGATGAGTTGAGCTTGTTAGTTTGGCCACTGCTTGACTCTTCTCGGGCTTTCTTCCTTTTGGCTTCCTTTCAATCTCTTGCTGAATAGCAATGGCTTCTTCTATATAAATGTACTTCTGAGCATGGAGAGAAGTTCTAAATAAGACTTTAGATAAGTCTTATCCAGTGACTAGCTGAATCAAGAGAAGTGCAGTCCTCTTTTCTTGGCTAGCATGGCCACTGACTTATCCAGGTTATAGATCTCCAATGTGGTTGACTTGAATCATGCCACATAATCCTTCAAGGATTCTCCGTCTTGTTGTTGGATGGAGAAAAGGCTCTCAAGTTCCCTAGGCATCCTTTGGATGGCATTGAAACATGCATTGAACAGCCTCTCTAATTGTTTAAAAGAATGGATTCTTCTTGGCTTGAGTCTGGAATACCATACTTGAGCCACCTTGCAAAGGTAGCTGGGAAGGTGAGGTAGAGTAAGGCATCAGTCATGCCTTGAATCATCATGAGGGCTTTGTAGCTCTCAAGGTAGTTTAGTGGATCCATTATGCCATCATACAGATCCATCTAGGATATCTTGAACCAACTCATAATTGATTCCTCTATGATTCTTCGAGAAAGGTGGATGGGTGCTGAAGTCAGTTGGATCTAGACTTCCTCCCTATAAGTTGGCAAGTCTGTGACTAACTTCACCCAACTTGTGCTCATATTTGTCAAGGCATTGTTTGGCTAGGTGTCGAATGGCCTCATCAAAGAACCCATCTTGGGTGGATTCAAGTCAGGAGAGGGGGTTCTTGTCTCACCTTGGCTCTCTCCCCCATTGTTGATCCTCGCAGTGGGAGCTTTCTCATCATGGAGATGAGAACTATGACTAGTACGGACCTGGCCGGTAGGGAAACTTCCTTTGGGGGGATTGGCAGCTTGCTTAGCTAGGTGAATGGGATCGCAAGTGGCAAGAAGACCGTCGATGGGAAGATCTCCCATAGAGATATTGATGGAGGGAAAGGTAGCAGCAATAATGGGAATGGGGTCTTCTAGAGACTGATGCTTCACCCTGACTTGCTAGTACAATCCTTGCACTATCGCAATCAATGCTTGGATATGTTGTGCCAAAGTGGCGAGGATCTCTTGCTGGTTAGTTGGCAATGGAGGTGGTGATAAAGCAAGGGGCTCCACCATCAAATTGGGTGCTTCTTCATAATGCAAAGAATGCTTGGTGTAGCTAACGAAGGCATTCTAGGCTTGCATCTTCATCTTCATCATTTTCACAGCTCCAAGATCTTTGAAATCGTTGGATTTCTCCTATCTGGCATGCCAATTTGTTACCATCACATCATTCTCTAGAAAATTATGGTGGTGTCGAATGATCCTATCGCCTTCTCCAGTAGGATGAGGTTCTACTCCCAGGTGCTCTTCACAGGCAAAGACCTGCAAAAAGTCCTTGGGCCAGGATTCAGACAGGGACACTCCAATACTCAAGTCAACAAGGAGAATGAAATGGGCTATAATAGCTAGAGCTAAGTGCAAATGAGAGAAAGATGAGGCTGAGCACTTAGGAGTTGTGGTAGGAATGTACTTGGTCAGAGGTCTCCTCTTACCTATTCATAGAGTTACTTAGAGTGTAATAACTAAATACTGTTAAGGATAACTAAAACCGTTAGGAAGTTATGGACGTTAGGATAACTATATTCCATTATGGTAATTGAATATTGTTTATCTATTATAGTCCCTAGCTGGAATAGTTGGAAGCTAATTGGCTTTTGCTGACTACTTGAATATTACTGACTTCGAGTAAATAAGATAGTAGGCTATTGGTTTGAGTAGGTGGGCTACTCCAAGTTGGTGAAGCCTAGTATTGAGTATGGACAGATCCAACTAGATCTACCTAAGTAGATAAATGGTCATGTATAGATATTTATTGTAGAGAAGTAGTCAGTACTGAGAAGTACTCGATCTGGTTGATAGTGCCACTTGGTGTAGATAAGTAGTTGGCACCAAGTAAGTACTCAGCATGGCCGATCATGTTACTTAGCATAGTCTCCTTCTTGAGTAGCTAGCTGTACTCAGAAATCAAAGTGCTCTTTGATTGATGAAGTAATCAGCACTCCAGCAAGTAGTCAGATGTCCAACTATTTTCCTAGACCAAGTAAATAATAACCATAACAAATATCGTTTGCATTTTAATTGTTTTGCAAAAATTCTTCATTGAATGAATTTAGAAAGATATTAAAACTAATTCAATGATCATCAATGTACTTTATTGGAGTTGTTTTTGTCAAATATAGATTATTATCACTCAGAGGATTTACCAGAATATTATTCCCTCCATGGTATTTGTTTATCTTCTTTCTTTGAAAAAAAAATATATGATCCATCATTTTTTTACCTTTTTTTTACTTTTTATATCAAACATAGTAATCTGATATGAAATTTATTTTTCTATGCTAGATTATCCCAAACTAAATGGATCTTAAGTTTATCCAAAAATTTTGCTGGCCTTGGAGACTAGAAAGACTATGACAACCTATACCAACAACCAAACTAGGGAAATGTTAGCGATTTTTATAAGATCAAGCTTGAAGTTTTTTGGAATGGTATTGGAGACTCGGACTTGGAATTTAAAACTTTGTTTGTGGGGCATTTTGCCATAATATCTACTCTAGTTGCATAATTACTTATGGCTCATCAAAATGTGAATGAAAAAGTATCCCATGTCCATACAAAAGGTGGCAACAGATAAGATGAACCTAAACTCAAATACTCTTTGTTGCTGCAATTTTTTCTCAACATATTTATGAGTTACTGAACAGTCTATCATAATAAATTTACCTTCTCGTGACCCATATGATATAAATTGTAGTCTTCAATCAATGATTCAAACAAGTTGGCTCTAAGCATATGCGTTCGATTTCCTACATTTTTTGGAATATGAAATCCATGATATATGTGAAGCACTGACTTATGTGTGTATTTATTAAATTGTTTGAATTATATGTCATGCCCCTAATACTAGATTCAATATCGAGGACATCAATAGCCACCGCATACTTATAAGAAACTATCCCCATAAAAATGCAAGACATTCAACTTGTCAAGTATTTTAGTATAACTCAAGAGATAATATATTTGAATTACATGCAGTGGTATATATCATAACAACTATCTATCAAAATAAGTTCTTAGAGCCACACACACTATTACAATTTATACATAGGGTCTCATTTTCATAATTTACATCTCAACCCTCTAACATACAAGCTAGTTTGCTTATCCTCAAAAACTACACTTTAATATACAAGATGGTTAAATAGATGCACCAATACCAAAATGGCCTTGCCTCTACTTTCCTTTATAAGCCAAGGTACTTGCTTATTCCTTCAATTTTGAATCTAAAAGTATGTGTGAAGGCTCAGTAAGTAACACATTACTTTATAAGATTAAAACAAACAGATCAAATAATACAACTCAAATGAAATCATACAAACATAATATGCATATAAAAGTAATGATCATTGTTGCCACCTAGATCGCCGTGGCCGGTAGCTCTTGTGTGGCCTAGGTGCGTGGACTCCGTGCCAGCGTCACCGGGCTCGTTGGTCGGAGACGATCAAGGGGAACATAGTCGTAGTTGGGATGAAAGGGGCTTGGTACTGTCATGGCCCTCCTGTGGGCCTCTTCGGTGAGGAGTAGTCTTCCTACTTATCGTCCCCCCACCGGGCGATACCTGCAAAACAGAGGAGACCTGCGCCGGGGATTCTGGCAAAGGCACTCCGACGATCAAGTCAGTGGGATGATCGAAGGAAATAAGAGACCTCTGAGACGGAGAGCTTGGGGGACTCTTCACTCCCAGAGGGTGATGGATCATACCAGAATGAAGAGAGTGCGTCTCCTCCCCCCTTACCTCTTCCCGCTGCTCTCATATAGACGAGCGGCTCTTGGTGTTCAGAGGGGCACGTTCATCTTGGCGTAGGCCTGTGAAGCCTCCGCAGGCCTAGGAGGCTTAGGTAGGCTTGGTCAGCTTCCCCTTTCTTGATGGCTCAGAAGATTTGGCAGAGAAGCCTAGCACCTCGAATGTGGCGCTATTCACTAGTTAGTGCAAACAGTAGCTTAGGGAACTTAAGCGCGTACCTTTCTTTGCAGGCGGCGTGTCAGGCGGCGCGTCCAGGACCCTCGTGGAGGGGGATCCATGGAAAGAGCGCCGGACCCATGCGGGTGGGGACCCTTGGAAAGAGTGTCGAGCCCACGCTGATGAGACAGAATCGTACGATGCTCTCGGTGGTCGAGCCGGGTGGGACGCCGAAGTGCGGAGTCGGCTGGAACACTACTCCAGACCACTATGCGAACCGCGAGAAGGCCCCCAGAACCTTCCCATGTACATGGACCGATGTGTGCATGGCGCAGGGGCTCCGTGAGCGAACCCATGCATGGATGAGTGCGCAGTGAATGAACTGGGCACCGGTGGCGAACATGGAACCGCAGCCGGAGCAGGCAGATCTGGGGCACGGGAGCGTCGAGCTGAGACAGGCATCCCATCGGACCGGAGCCGGGCACGGGCGGAGCCTCGTGGGGTGGAGCCAGGCTGGCGCGATGGATTGGGAGCCGTCGGAGTCAAATTGGGCACGAGCCATGCTTCGGGCGTGCTAGACTTGGTTGGTGCGGAGCCGTGCCGCCGAAGTCCAACATGCCGAGCCGGTCCGTGGTGCAGAGCCAGGTTCGTACGGGCTGAGGTGCGGGCCTGGACCAGCATGGGCCGAGATGTGCGGAAGAGCCGGACCTGGGGTGAAGCGGAGCCGAGCGCAGGCGTGCCGCCCTGCTCTCCATCGGGCGAGGCCGGATCAGATCGGGACGCTGGGCTGCTCTCCTATGGCCGGACCAGAGGAGCAGGATCGAGGTGCGGGCGAGGTCGCGCCGGACCAGAGCCGGAGGAGCCGGGCCGCGGGAGCCGGACTACTGCAAGTGTGCCGCGAGTGCACCGCGGGCATGCCGAGCTGGGCCAGAGCCGGAGTCGGGGATGCCACGGGCGGTTGGAGCTAGAGGAGCTGGGGCTCGGGGGCACGCTGCCCTAGGCATGCTGCGATGCTGAGCTCGGAGGTGCCGAGCCAGGACACGCCGGTGAGGTCGGACGGAGCCGGAGGAGCTAGGGCTCGGGGGCGCGCTGCCCTGGGCGTGCCGCGGTGCCGAGCTCGGAGGCGTCGAGCCGGACGCGGGCGGATCTGAGGCGCGCCGGTGAGGTCGAACGGGGCCGGAGGAGCTAGGGCTCGGGGGCGCGCTGCCCTGGGCGTGCCGCGGTGCCGAGCTCGGAGGCGTCGAGCCGGACACGGGCAGATCTGAGGCACGCCGGTGAGGTCGGACGGGGCCGGAGGAGCTAGGGCTCGGGGGCGCGCTGCCCTGGGCGTGCCGCGGTGCCGAGCTCGGAGGCATCGAGCCGGACGCGGGCGGATCTGAGGCGCGCCGGTGAGGTCGGTGGAGCCGCGCAGGGCGCTGCCAGGGTGCCGGTCGGGCTGAGCTTGATCGGGCGAGGTCAGCGGCGATGCCATGCTGGACCCGCTACCAGACTGGAGCCAGAGGGGTTGTGCCCTGGCACAGTTGTGCACACGGGCGTGAGCCTGGAGGAAGAACTTGGGCGCACACACGGGAAGTGCACGTGGACCAAGGTATCGACGTGCCATCGAGCTGGATGCAGCTAGAGCCGGCCTGGGGCTGTCCCAAGTGCCGACTTGGCCACCACTCGTGCTTGAGCGGTGCAGAGCCAGGTGTTGACCTGACCCGATTAAAGTGGGCAGGCTGTCGACTTGACCTCCATAGTGACTGATCCCTTCAAGTGGATACATCGTTGTGTCAGGGCTGAATGGATTGGTCACCACCGTAACAGATGCCCCCACTCCCTGAGTCCAAGGCGTTGCTTCTCATCGTTTTGGATGAAGGGAGTAGTGTTTTACCCATTTGGCCCCGTGCCATAGCATGCCTGCGAAACAAAGAATAGGAGGCGGTGTTTTTGAAGCTTACGTGCCCATAGGTACCTTGACTGAAGGTTAGTTGCATCATGATGGCGTTATCACTTCAGTAGGACTCCTCTTTGACCGGGTAGGAGGCATTGCCGCGAAGGAAGAAATGGGCGAAGCGCGCCACTTGGGTGCACACATGTATGGCCGGGTACATGGTTCAGGCAGCCGAGCTTGGAATATCTGTCGGAACCTTTGATGAAAATATTGAAGTCGCCAGGAGACAGGAGCCATCGCGGGTGAGGAAGCCCAGGGAGCTCGAGGGAGCAACGCTCGATTACGGGGGAGCCACCCTGGAGGAGGAACTCAAGGGATAACACGCGGGCTGAAGTCCGAGCCTTTACGCCGGAATCGGGTCCCAAGGCACCGAGGTACATCGTGGGGAACCGGGTTCCGCTATGCCGGAACTGGGATCCGGGCCTCCTTTGTCAGACTCGGGGTTGGACAGATGAGTTCCTGTAATGATGAAGAGCAAAGTTGCACCACAGATGAACTTTAATTTTTGAGGAGATTCTTACATCCTCCGTACGGTGGCAAAGTGATGCAGAACAAATAAAGGGATGCGATGCGGAAGTAAATTAAGATTAACTAATTTTTTTGTTGTTTTATATGTTTGTAGAAGTTGGCTTCAAATCAAAGAAAAGTTAACCTAACATTGAAAGATACTAATATGATAATTGAAAGCACAATTTTAAGGAAACTAAATTATCAGAGTAGTTCAGAAGCAACGGATCGCTGGGGGTTGAGAAACTCCCAGACCTAGGGTTTCGCTCCGAACTTTCAACAGAACAGAAATAAAGAGAAGAGATGGTTTACCTAACCAGACAATGATCTTCACAGATTTTGGTGGAAGGACTCTCCCGAGCAGATTGTAGGATCCTCGGATTCAGATATCTTCGCAATGGATCCTCCAATACTGGTCCTTGGCGGGTTGGCTTCTCCTGAACTCAAGATCTGGAAGAGAAGAAAAACAATTGATGGAATCAGAGAGTCAAGGGAAAAATTTACCAGGTTGATGAACTTGAAGATTGAAATTGCTGAAAACTGGATTCTCCTGGAAGCTGATGTGATTTTCCTTGGAACTTGCTCTGGATCTGAAGTAGCCGGACTGGATCTGGATGAAGGTGGATGGCCAGGACTTGTAGAGAGAGAGAGGCCGTGGGAGATGGATGGAGCTAGGGTTTGATGGATTGAAAATAATGAAGGGCGGCTAGGGTTTTGGAATTTTAAGTGGCTAACCTAGGGTTTTGGATAAAGATGGAGATCTCTCACCTCCTCAAGGCTCCAATGGAACCCGGATTACCCCCTCACGGAGCTCAACACTTAGAATAGTGCAGAAGAAGAGAAACCTAGGTCACTCAACACAAGAGAATAGCAAAAATAATTTTTCTTCATTGATTCTTAAAGTTACAAAGAGGGGTCTATTATATAGACCTAAAATTTTCTCCAAGCTTGTACAAATTCCCATGTGGGACTAAACTCTTCCAACCTCTAGATTAGGTAGAAAATCTCCTCTCTTGACTGACCAAGAGTTCAAAAAAATTTGGGACGGCCATAAAGGAATTTTTTTTGGAATTTTTATGGCGCCTCCTTTGGAGTTGGATTTGGATTTGGAGTCCTCTTCTTCTTATGGCATTTCTTCTTTTCTTCCACTCCAAGTTAAGCTCTTTGATTTTGATTTGAACTTCAATTGGATGTCCTTCTTTGATTTTTTCCTCCAAGAGAAGTCTTTTCCTTCTTTGCTTAGACAAAATTGGCAGGTATGGGCGCCTCCTTTAAATTAGCTTCCAATTTGATTTTTTTCTTCTTTGGATGTGGGGACCATGACACTGGGATGCCTCTGTGGCGCCTCCTGGACTCTGGCGTGTGCTCGGAGTGTGGCTGGGCGTGTGGCTTGGAGTGTGGCCTCCACTTGCTTGAACCTTGATTTGATTGGAAGACAAATGTGGCACCATTTTGGACCAAATTGAAACCACATCGGGACTTGCATCGAGTCAACATGACTCAACAAAATTTAAATGGTGACTCAAGAAATAAATAAACTGGTTGACCAGGTCAACCTTTATTACAAACCCTAATTTCTCGGGCAATGTCAATCAGAGATCCAAATGGAGCTCTGAAGTCTTCTTCTGAGTCTGGTGCCCGCACCACAAAGCCACTCGCTTGGCGCGCTGGGAGGCGAGCCGCAGACAGTCGGACCTTTAGAGCGACCCATGGATATCTCCGAACAAGATTCAAGTGGTAAATGCGGGGCCCAATGTAGAGCCTGGCTTCAGCTTGGCTGGATTAAGGGGCATGAATTCAGCTCAGCTTAATTTGAGCTCAGTTCGGTTGAACCAAGGGGCGTGACTTCAGCTCGGCCGCGTCAAGGAGCCTGGCTTCATTTCATCTCAGCATCATTTGAGTTTAGCTCGGCTGAACTGAGGAGCCGAACTTCAGCTCTTTGCTTCGTCGGACTCGGAGTCGACAGGGGAGCTCCTGCATTGGTGAAGAGCAAAGTTGCACCGAAGAGGAACCTTGGTCATTGGGGAGGGACTCTTACCTCCTTCATGGGATGGTAGAGCTGCTAGTTCTCCATGCTAGGAGGCGAGTCATGGACGGTTGGAGCCCCAGAGCTTCCCACGGACATCTTCAAACTTTGAGCACAGCAAATGCCAGACTGTTAGTTTTCTCGGTAGATGGCTGGACTTCTTGGAGTCTCCGCGGACATCTCCGGACTGTGAGTAAGGCAAGAGCTGAACTGAGAGTCATGCGGTAGATGTGGGGCTCAGCTTTTTGGTGCCGGGGTGTCCGATCTTTGGTGTCGGGGAGCGTGGGATCCGGGCTTTGATGCCGGAGAGCATGGGATCCATGCTTTGGTGCCGGAGAGCATGGGATCCGGGCTTTGGTGCCGGAGAGCGTGGGATCCGGGCTTTGGATCAAGAATTCTTGCGCCAGACGATGACCGGCTCGGGCGAGTCGTAGTGCTTGCCCTTGATAGTGGTACAGGAGCCCTTCCTGTAAAACTGTTGAACTCTGGTCATATGAATAAACAAGGACATACCTCTTCCTTGTGCAGGCCGGAATTAGGTTCGCCGACCGCCCTCTTGGGAGAGAGCGAGACTCCTTTGCTCGTAAGAATACAACTCGGTTACACGGAGGAGCAAGGCTCCGCTGGATGGGGGAAAGCTCCGTTGGATGGGAGCAAGTCCCGCTGCATGGGCGTAAGTCCCGTTGCATGGGAGGAAACTCCGTTGCGCGGGGGAGAAAGAGATTCCTGTAGCACTGAAGGAATGAGACTCCCGTTGCTGCATGGGAGAGTTGGAACCCCGTCGTGAGGGAGGAAAGAGGTTTCTGCTACACGAGGGAGATGGTTCCATTGCATGGGGAATAGGAGCCCTGTTGCATGAGGGAGTATGCTCCGTTGCATGGGAGGAGAGAGGCTCCCGTTGCACAGGGAGCTTCGTGGCTTAGGGGAGAGCTCCGTCGCCTAAGAGCATAAGGCTCCTGGTGCACGTTGTACGGGAGGGGAAGAAATTCCCTGCCGCATGAGGGGGATGACTCCATTGTACGGGAGGAAGCTCCGTTGCACGAAGAAGATGGAGCCTCGTTGCTCAGGAGAGACGAGACCCTCAAGAAAGAATAGAACTCCTCCACATGGGAGGATAGACCTCCATCTGGGGGAAGAAGACTTGGTTGAGCGGGAGAATAGATCTCCGTCGTATGGTGGAGGAGGACCGCTGCATGGGAGCACGGTACTCCACCGCATGGAAGGAAGGAGCTTCCGCTGCATAGGAGAACGAAGCTCTGTGAGAGAGCTCATGGGAGCATGGTACTCCACCGCATGGAAGGAAGAAGCTTCCGTGGCATGAGGGAGTAAGCTCCGTTGCATGTTGCATGGGAGAGGAAGAGACTCCCGTTGCTTGAGGGAGTAAGCTCCGTTGCATGGAAGCAAACTCCGTCGAGTGGAAGGAGAATGCCTCATTGCATGGAGGAGGGAGAGGCTCCCGCTGCACGAGGGAGAAAGCTCCGTTGCATGGGAGCAAACTCCGTTGCATGGAAGGAGAGGACCTCGTTGCATGGAGGAGGAAGGGGCTCCTGCTGCATGGGGGAGTGTGCTCCGTTGGATGGGAGCAAACTCCGTTGCATGGATGGAGAGGACCTCGTTGCATGGAGGAGGAAGGGGCTCCTGCTGCATGAGGGAGTGTGCTCCGTTGGATGGGAGCAAACTCCGTTGCATGGAAGGAGAGGATCTCGTTGCATGGAGGAGGAAGGGGCTCCTGCTGCATGAGGGAGTGTGCTCCGTTGCATGGGAGCATGCTCCGTTGCAAGGGAGCGAACTCCGTTGCATGGAAGGAGAGGACCTCGTTGCATGGAGGAGGAAGGGGCTCCTGCTGCATGAGGGAGTGTGCTCCGTTGCATGGGAGCAAACTCCGTCGCATGGAAGGAGAGGACCTCGTTGCATGGAGGAGGAAGGGGCTCCTGCTGCATGAGGGAGTGTGCTCCGTTGCATGGGAGCAAACTCCGTTGCATGGAAGGAGAGGACCTCGTTGCATGGAGGAGGAAGGGGCTCCTGCTGCATGATGGAGCGTGCTCCGTTGCATGGGAGCAAATTCCGTCGCATGGAAGGAGAGAACCTCGTTGCATGGAGGAGGAAGGGGCTCCTGCTGCATGAGGGAGTGTGCTCCGTTGCATGGGAGCAAACTCCGTTGCATGGAAGGAGAGGACCTCGTTGCATGGAGGAGGAAGGGGCTCCTGCTGCATGAGGGAGCGTGCTCCGTTGCATGGGAGCAAATTCCATCGCATGGAAGGAGAGAACCTCGTTGCATGGAGGAGGAAGGGGCTCCTGCTGCATGAGGGAGTGTGCTCCGTTGCATGGGAGCACACTCCGTCGCATGGAAGGAGAGGACCTCGTTGCATGGAGGAGGAAGGGGCTCCTGCTGCATGAGGGAGTGTGCTCCGTTGCATGGGAGCAAACTCCGTTGCATGGAAGGAGAGGACCTCGTTGCACGGAGGAGGAAGGGGCTCCTGCTGCATGAGGGAGTGTGCTCCGTTGCATGGGAGCAAACTCCGTCGCATGGAAGGAGAGGACCTCGTTGCATGGAGGAGGAAGGGGCTCCTGCTGCATGAGGGAGTGTGCTCCGTTGCATGGGAGCACACTCCGTTGCATGGATTTCTTTCTCCTTCACGACGGCCAGACCCTCTCTTCTTTTTCCCTTCTTCTCTCCTCTCCTCTTTTTTCTTTTTGGTGGGGCTCCTGGATGGTGGTACCGCTGGGAGGTGGCTCCATCCTTGGCTTGAAGCCAGGTGCCCCGTCAAGGGTGGCGATGCACCCTCACAGCGCGAGATTTTTTGGTCGAGACCGCTCCTTGGAGCCTCGAGAGAGAGGGAGAAATTCTTGTGCCCCCATCCCCGTGCCCCGGTCTGCCCCCCAGGGACTAAAGATAAAGGTGGAAAACCTTATTGAGGAGCAAGGATCTGCCCCCCTACCTGGTGCGCCAATCTGTTGCCGCCTGGATCGCCGTGGCCGGTAGCTCTTGTGTGGCCTAGGTGCGTGGACTCCGTGCCAGCGTCACCGGGCTCGTTGGTCGGAGACGATCAAGGGAAACATAGTCGTAGTTGGGATGAAAGGGGCTTGGTACTGTCATGGCCCTCCTGTGGGCCTCTTCGGTGAGGAGTAGTCTTCCTACTTATCGTCCCCCCGCCGGGCGATACCTGCAAAACAGAGGAGACCTGCGCCGGGGATTCCGGCAAAGGCACTCCGACGATCAAGTCAGTGGGACGATCGAAGGAAATAAGAGACCTCTGAGACGGAGAGCTTGGGGGACTCTTCGCTCCCAGAGGGTGATGGATCATACCAGAATGAAGAGAGTGCGTCTCCTCCCCCCTTACCTCTTCCCGCTGCTCTCATATAGACGAGCGGCTCTTGGTGTTCAGAGGGGCACGTTCTTCTTGGCGTAGGCCTGTGAAGCCTCCGCAGGCCTAGGAGGCTTAGGTAGGCTTGGTCAGCTTCCCCTTTCTTGATGGCTCAGAAGATTTGGCAG
This sequence comes from Areca catechu, assembly GCA_021397845.1. NCBI lineage: Eukaryota > Viridiplantae > Streptophyta > Magnoliopsida > Arecales > Arecaceae > Areca > Areca catechu. The sequence goes on along the minus strand of CM038052.1, from coordinate 125,561,270 downwards.
AGAAGCCCAGCGCCTCGAATGTGGCGCTATTCACTAGTTAGTGCAAACAGTAGCTTAGGAAACTTAAGCGCGTACCTTTCTTTGCAGGCGGCGTGTCAGGCGGCGCGTCCAGGACCCTCGTGGAGGGGGATCCATGGAAAGAGCGCCGGACCCATGCGGGTGGGGACCCTTGGAAAAAGTGTCGAGCCCACGCTGATGAGACAGAATCGTACGATGCTCTCGGTGGTCGAGCCGGGTGGGACACCGAAGTGTGGAGTCGGCTGGAACACTACTCCAGACCACTATGCAGACCGCGAGAAGGCCCCCAGAACCTTCCCATGTACATGGACCGATGTGTGCATGGCGCAGGGGCTCCGTGAGCGAACCCATGCATGGATGAGTGCGCAGTGAATGAACTGGGCACCGGTGGCGAACATGGAACCGCAGCCGGAGCAGGCAGATCTGGGGCGCGGGAGCGTCGAGCTGAGACAGGCGTCCCACCGGACCGGAGCCGGGCGCGGGCGGAGCCTCGTGGGGTGGAGCCAGGCTGGCGCGATGGATTGGGAGCCGCCGGAGTCGAATTGGGCACGAGCCATGCTTCGGGCGTGCTAGACTTGGTTGGTGCGGAGCCGTGCCGCCGAAGTCCAACGTGCCGAGCCGGTCCGTGGTGCAGAGCCAGGTTCGTACGGGCTGAGGTGCGGGCCTGGACCAGCATGGGCCGAGATGTGCGGAAGAGCCGGACCTGGGGTGAAGCGGAGCTGAGCGCAGGCGTGCCGCCCTGCTCTCCATCGGGCGAGGCCGGATCAGATCGGGATGCCGGGCTGCTCTCATATGGCCGGACTAGAGGAGCAGGATCGAGGTGCGGGCGAGGTCACGCCGGACCAGAGCCGGAGGAGCCGGGCCGCGGGAGCCGGACTACTGCAAGTGTGCCGCGAGTGCACCGCGGGCATGCCGAGCTGGGCCAGAGCCGGAGCCGGGGCTGCCACGGGCGGTTGGAGCTAGAGGAGCTGGGGCTCGGGGGCACGCTGTCCTAGGCATGCTGCGATGCTGAGCTCGGAGGTGCCGAGCCAGGGCATGCCGGTGAGGTCGGACGGAGCCGGAGGAGCTAGGGCTCGGGGCGCGCTGCCCTGGGCGTGCCGCGGTGCCGAGCTCGGAGGCGTCGAGCCGGACGCGGGCGGATCTGAGGCGCGCCGGTGAGGTCGGACGGGGCCAGAGGAGCTAGGGCTCGGGGGCGCGCTGCCCTGGGCGTGCCGCGGTGCCGAGCTCGGAGGCGTCGAGCCGGACGCGGGCGGATCTGAGGCGCACCGATGAGGTCGGTGGAGCCGCGCAGGGCGCTGCCAGGGTGCCGATCGGGCTGAGCTTGATCGGGCGAGGTCAGCGGCGATGCCATGCTGGACCCGCTACCAGACTGGAGCCAGAGGGGTTGTGCCCTGGCACAGTTGTGCACACGGGCGTGAGCCTGGAGGAAGAACTTGGGCGCACACACGGGAAGTGCGCGTGGACCAAGGTATCGACGTGCCGTCGAGCTGGATGCAGCTAGAGCCGGCCTGGGGCTGTCCCAAGTGCCGACTTGGCCACCACTCGTGCTTGAGCGGTGCAGAGCCAGGTGTTGACCTGACCCGATTAAAGTGGGCAGGCTGTCGACCTGACCTCCATAGTGACTGATCCCTACAAGTGGATACATCGTTGTGTCAGGGCTGAATGGATTGGTCACCACCGTAACAATCATGATATTTACTTTGATAATAATTGTATGTGAAAATAGTGTCGCTTATTTCTTTAAACTCATCAACACAACAAACTGATACATCATAATATAATAGGATAGATATTTGATATACAATATACTTTTATTCAAATACTTAATCCCGAGTATTAAGTTACACCATCTCAGCTTTGCAACTCTGACTATAGTGACAAACATCCCCTATGGCATGGATCACATGGCCATATTTAGTCCCTATGGCATGGATCACATGGCCATATTTAGTCCCTATGGCAAGTGCCCATACTTGGAACTGGAATCACATGGCTATACTTAATCCCTGCAGTTTAGGTCATAAGGCCACATTTAATTCCTATGGTTTAGATCATGTGGCCACATATATTCCCTACAGCGTAGGTTTCAACATCACATTTAACCCCCATGGCATAGGTCATGTAACTATATCCTATTTCACACACATTCAAGCTAAGAGAATGATACATACATAGGTATATATATGTGTTACATTAAACTACTTTTCTTTATGAAACCATATTGAATTTTACAATTCAGTATATTCAATAACTAAAGATCAACATGGTTTCATGCATGGAAACATGAGGAGGAAAACATGGAGAAAAAGAGAAAGAGTGGGAGAGAGAGGTCGAGGGAGACAGAGAGCATGAGGAGGGAAATATAGAAAAGATCGAGAGAGGGAAAAAGAATGGTGGGGTGGGGGTTTCATGCATGGAATAGGGGTTTATTTCTCCTATTCCGATCCTTATCTGACAAGGACCACCGCCTAATCAGCCAAGCCCTATTAGGTGGGCTGGCTGGGTCAGACTCTACATTATGCCTCTAAAGAAATAAATATCAAATTTCTATGGTATCATACTAGATTAAAAAAATGGGTATATCAAGCTCTTATTTCATTTCAAGGACAATATATATCTGCACAAAAATATATACTTTGCTACTTGGCACCAAACAACCAAAACACACATAATGCATGCAAAGAGAGAGAGAGTTGCTACATTAAGTTGATATAGAGAAATTTCACTAAGAAATCTTAATTATCTACATCAATGGTCACATCCCAAATCTAGGACATAACATGGCCATGCTATCCAAGGATATAGCCTATGATAACACAAAGCTAATCATTCAAAATCTTAAATAAAACAAGATCCATCATAAATAAAATATATTAAAGAGGTCCAATTCAAATTTATTAATTAAATCAATATCAGTTCAAAGCATTAAAACCAAAATAAAAGATCAAATCTATATCTTATAATTCATAATTAGTTAAATACAAGTTCATAGCATCCACATAACCAATTTGAACTACAAAACTTCCAAGCTTGCTAGTGTTGACCTTCAAGCTTGGATAATCTATCGTTCCTAATCTAATTTTTATGTAAAAAGAAGAAAAAGAAAAAGATATGAGCTACACTAGCTAAGTAAGTACATATTGTTGAAATTCATAGCCAAGTTCTACTCCAATTAGTAGTCTATTTTTAGTTGATCATTAGTATTAATGTCTTTAGGACTTTATTATTTCTTATGTATCGTATTCCAAATATGTCTATATTTCTAGAATTACTTTATTGAATTTAGAACTTGTGTCTTAGCTAGATCTTGGTTTCAAGTTAGGGTAGGGCTGGAACTGGGCCAGCCCAATGCCCATTGCCTGGAACTAGGCTGGGCCAGCTCAATAAACTTCGGGCTGACCTGAAATCGGTTTGGGCATCGAACCAAATTTTAAGCATATCGGGCTAGACTTCAGACTGTAAAATAGAGTCATTTAATTTTTCGGTCAAAATTCTTAAAATATGGTTGAAACCTGATCCAATTTTGGACTAGGCCAGCCCAATGGGCTTTAGGCCGGCCCAGTTCCAGCCCTAGTGTTAATTAATGACTTTTACTTTTTAGTTTAGGTAGGAGTCTAACTCCTACCATATGAACTCTATTTAAAAGAACATATGGTATCTCTTTTATATGTGAAAGAACAAAGAAAGTGTATGGAAGATTATATGAGAGAGAGTGATTAGAGGTGTGTTGCCCAGTTGGCCAACCTAAGAGGGGGGTGAATTAGGTTTGAAAACTTTTAACAAGTATGTGCCTTTTGAAATCTTTGTGTAGTGAGTGAAGTATATTAATTGTTGTGTGCGGAAGCAAATGAATAAGCAAAGACAAAAACAATCACAAACATCACAAATTCAGAGTGGTTCGGAGCAACCCAGCTTCTACGTCCACTACCCAAGGTGCACACTTGGGATTTCCACTATATTCTTCCCGAATACAGTTAGATTGTTTTGCAATGGCTTACAATCCAAAACCCAATACAATGTTAGTTTTTCTGGGCTTACTAACAACCCAAACTTGATTTTTAAGGCTCACCAATAACCTAAAAATAATTCACAAGTTACAGTCCTTACTATACTTAGAACAACTCAAAAATAAAGTAATAAAGGAAGCAACACTAAAAACAAATCCAAAGATTTGAATGGTTGTAGTTGAAGCTCTTAATGAGGCCTTCTCAAAAGATTCTTCAATGCTCTTCAATGTCTCTCTTAATACTTTAAAGATTGACTCAAGATGGTAGTTGAAAGTTGGTGAAGAACTTTAGTCATTACTTGAAAGCTCTTGAAATATTTAATACCCTCATAAAGATTGTTCAAAACTTATTTAGATCCATCATTTATAGCCTCTTAAAGTGTTTCCAGATAGATATGATCGTTGGAGTGCCTTAGGAGTTGAAATCTAGCTGTTAGAAGCTTTAAATCCCAAGAAATTTGAGTTTTGGAACTAGCTGTTACTATTCAAAAACTGGAATTCAAGTCAGCTCGGATGATTCGAGTCAGCTCAGATGACTGGGTTCTTCAAAACTGCTTTTCTGTCACTTGGAAGAGTTGGCTTTATTTTCCATTAAGTTGGCTCGGTTGATTGGTTTTCTTAGAACTTAATTTTAGCTACTCTGAAGGAGTTAGCTCAGATTGTCACTGAGTCAGCTCGATTGGAAAGTATCATAATTTTTTATGTCATGCCAAATTAATGTATCAGCTCTAGCATTGAGTCAGCTCAAGTGAACTTTCTTCAAAAGCTTTCAAACTTCTCCAAACTTCTTCCAAACAACTTCCAACAAATTCTAAACCTAATCTAAGTTATTTACACTTTAAATTTATAATAATTTTTTTTTTTACAAGAATATACATTGAAAAAATCTTTAAGGCTCACAAACACATAAAACTTTTCTTTGTGTACATGAATTCATTACATTGGTCCTAGAAATGTAGAGTGAATGATTAACCATGTAAATTCCCCTATAAAAACTTCTTAAGCATTTTGAAAAGTGTTAGTATCAAATACATGCTCCAATATTTTGTTATCATCAAAATCATTCCAGGGATCAACAATCTTCCCTTTTTTGATGATGACAAAACACTGGGCATGGAAAGAATAAGAACTTTACATTTGCAATTGTATCAGAGTGAAATGTATTAGAGTAAATGATTCTAGAATGTTCTATATAGTGTACCATACCAAACAATTAAAGCATAGAGTTTCAAGTCAACTGAAGTATCAGAGTTGTTTTACAAGTTAACTGAAGTATCAAAGTTATTTAGTGAAGTATCAAGACTCATTATAACTTTTGTCAACTTTTAATGAGATGAACTCCCTTTTTCAATTATTTTTCATAAGAGAGTCACAACTTTAAAGAGTTTGCAAGATTGTAAAGTTTTAAAATTAGTTCTTCCCCTTTTTCATTTTCTTGCACATTTCATTACATTTTCCATAATACTACTTCCCATACATTATCCATTGTCCATGCTTACATCACATAAGATATTTTCCATGATGTTTCTCTCTTCCATGCATCATTATAAAATATTTTCCATGAAGTTTCTATTTTCCATGCATCATTATTACTACTCCCCCTTTTTGTCATCAACAAAAAAGGTAAAACAAAACACTACTCCCCCTTACTAAAAAATGTTATATAGCAAGAGAATAAAAGGAGTTTAAGAATCATTTAGCAAAGTATTCAATGCTCGACAAGATGTATAACAAAGAAACACACACACACACACACACACACACACACATATATATATATATATATATATCATGTTTTGATACAAAAAGTGGCTGATACAACCAACATGCAAAAAATCTAATAAGACCTAGTCTTCTTCTTCCTCATTAGAAGAAGAGCCTATCTCTAATACAGAAGATGAAACTATAGTCTTCATAGGCTTCGGTCTAAGATCTCTAAACCTAGTTCGAGTAGGAGCTTTAGGTGCTCTAGATTCTAGCTCTACCTCTAGGTCTAGGTGTTGTAGGAGTAGAATCTGGAATGGGTACCATAGGAGGCTCAGACTCAGGAAAAGTATCTGAGAGTAGCAGAGTCTACTGGTCAGTGAAAGCAATGGATAGGGCTAAGGTGTTGTCCTTTGATAGAATCTGAGTGGTAGGAGTGTCGAAAGTGCACTGCTTCAGCTACTCTCTCTCTACTACTGGTGTCTCCATGACATGAGTATCTGTTGAATGTTTGCTAACCTATTGAAAGTCCTGTCCAACATCTGGTGGAGGTGGAAGTGAGTCTGGTGGTACGGAGGGTCTATTGGAAGTGTGCATTGCAGCTAAGATCTGGCTGAACCCATCCCTAACCTCAACTTGCAACTGGTCAATCCAGGAGTGTACTTCTACCTCACTATCTGAAGATTAGACCAAAGAGCTGTGATGTCCCCTCTCAGAATCCTCAATTGCTTTGATTCAGACTATGGTCCACCAATACTAGGCTTTGAGGGGGTTGACCGAGGTGTAGTAGGAGCTGGCTCCAAAGGTCCAGCTATATCGTCATGCTCATCCTGATCAGCTCCAGCTTATGTAGCAACCTCTGTATCCTCAAGCTCATCATCAGAGTGAACCGCCCTCTGACCTGATACTCTTCGCATCCATACACCCTCAACACGATGATATCCCATCTTATGTAGGGATTTCTTTGAATACTTGTTAGTATGGAGTAGAGGTCTACTATCCTCACCAGTGAGATCTATCCCAAAATCCTGAAATAGAAGAGTAAATACCATGCCATAGGGCATACAAGCCCAGGCCCTCCTGGCTGCATCACAGATCTGGGTCATCATAATAAAGGGTAGATTGAGGGCCTCCCCTTTAATCATAAATCTCATGAACATTAAATCTCTCTCAATGACCCAATCAAATCTTCCAGTTCTAGGCAAAAATACTTTACTGATTATGTTATGTAATAGTCTCATTTTCAAAGAGAGTATATTAGCTTGCACATTTGTGGTACCCTCTACATTGCTCCTTTCAAGCACAATCCTCAAAGTTCTTTGCTTATCTTTCAAATTTAGGTAGCATTTCCCAACTCTTGGCATTTGTAGTATCCTGCTCAATCTAGATTCATCAATAGACATTTTGATTTTCTTAACTGTGGATATAATTTGATTTGCTCCAAGGGATAAGTTTTCAAAGAATGTTCTGACTAAACTAGGGTAGGTAGGGACATCCAAAGAACAAAAATAATCCCAACCTTGGGTTGCAATCCAATCTCCTATTTGAAACCCTTGTTGCTCAAGAAAAGTGAAATTAATTTGTCTACCAAAAGTGTCTTGATGATTATCCATTAGAAGAATCTATCTCTAACGAGCTGGATATTGTTCTTGGGGTTCTTCTTGAGTTTCCTGGAGAGTCGGCTCATTCTCTCTTCTATTTGATCTTCTCTCTTCTTGAACTGCCCTTGATGCCGTGTGCTTGGATCTCTTGGCTATGGACATTTAAGGTGCCATTGGATCAAAATCTAAGGAAAAATGGAAAGATTTAGTGGTCCCTAAGGTAGGAAAGGGATGTGGTACCCTAGGGCTAGGTTCAATAGTGAATGGAAAAGAAAAATGAAGTTTTAGGGGAAACGGGTCTTATGTAGTCTCACTGTTTGAGTCGGCTCGGATAGACATTCTCCTGCTCAAGTTTGCTCGAGCAAAAACTGAGAAAAAGGTTCTAAAAATTCAGGGAAAAATTTTGCTCCTATAAAAACATTAAATGGATATGTATCTAGCTTGGATAGGTAGTGGGAGTTTTCTAGATAATTTTTCTTTAATTTTTGAAGAAATTAGGTCAAAGTTCTAAAAAGGATCACAAAGTCCTAATTCTCCTCTAATCATTCTAAATCTATCCTCACTAATGGTTTAGTAAAGATGTTAGCTAATTATTTTTCAGTACAAACAAAATCAAGTTTAATGTCACCATTTTGTACATGATCCCTAATGAAATGATGTCTAATTTCTATGTATTTTGTTCTTGAATGTTGAATTGGATTCTTTGTTAAGTTTATAGCACTTATGTTATCACATTTGATAGAAATCTTAGTTTGATTAACACCATAATTTCTAGTTGTTGCTTAATCTAAAGCACTTGTGCACAATAACTCCTTGCAGCCACATACTTTATCTCAGCGGTAGATAGTGCCACGGAGTTTTATTTCTTACTGTGCCATGAGATTATGTTTAACCCTAGAAATTGACTTGTGCCACTAGTGCTCTTTCTATCTATTTTGCAACCACCATAATCAGCATCAGTGTATCCAATTAATTCTAAGGATGATTATTTAGAATACCATAGACCCAAATTACTTATTCCTTTTAGATATCTTAAAATTTTTTTAAGAGCAAGTATATGTGATTCTTTTGGATTAGATTGAAATCTAGCACATATACAAACACTGAATATGATATCAGGTCTACTAGCAGTTAAGTACAATAATGATCCAATCATACCTCGATAAAGCTTTTGATCAACATTGTTTCCTTCTTCATCCTTGTCAAGTATGCAGGTACGACTCATGGGTGTGCCAATTTCTTTAGCGAACTCCATACCAAACTTCTTAAGAATCTCCTTGATGTACTTAGCTTGGTTGATAAGTGTTCCTTCTTTTGTTTGCTTAATTTGAAGTCCAAGAAAGTAGGTCAACTCACCCATTAAGCTCATTTCAAATTCGTCCTGCATAAGCTTAGCAAATTATTCACACAAAACTTTATTAGTTGCACCAAAAATTATATCATCTATATAAATTTGTACAACAATATATCATCTTCTTTTCTTTTGATAAATAGTGTTGTGTCTACACTACCTCTAGTAAAATTATTTTCAAGTAGAAATTTACTTAATCTATTGTACCATGCTCTAGGTGCTTGTTTTAAACCATTATAATGCTTTATTGAGTTTAAAATATGATTAGGTAAAGCATGGTTTTCAAATCTGGGGGGTTGTTCTACAAAATTTTTTTCAGAAATGTAACCATTTAAAAAAATACTTTCTCATCCATTTAAAATAATTTAAAGTCCATGTAGCAAGCCAATGCAAGTAATAGTCTAATGGCTTCTAATATAGCTACAGGTGCATAAGTTTCATCAAAATCTATTCCTTCTTCTTATTTATATCCTTTGACAACTAATCTATCTTTATTTTTAATTATATTACCTTTTTCATCTAATTTATTCCTATATATCCATTTAGTACCTATAACCGGATGTTCAAAGGGTGTATATACTAAGGTCCATACATTATTTCTTTTGAATTGATTAAATCCTTCTTGCATAGCCATCATTTAATTTTGATCATTTTCAACCTCTTCTATACAATTTGGTTCTATTTGTGAAACAAAAGCAAGATAATCATGTGCATCTCTAAGTAAAGATCTAATTCTAGCACCTTCAAATGGATCTCCAATAATTAATTTTTTGGGATGGTGATGTACATACATCCATTCCTTAGGCAAATTACCATGCTCTTTACTTACCATTTTATATCCTTCTTCTACTTGTTTGTCCTTTAAGCTCATATCCTTCATTGCTTTGTCAACTGTACCTGCATCATTATCAATACACTCTTCTTTTCTAGAAGGTGAGGGATTAGTTTCATCAAATATTATATGAATAGACTCTTCTATAGTTAATGTTCTTTTGTTGAAGACTCTATATACTTTGCTTGAAGTTGAATAACCGAGAAATATCCCTTCATCAGATTTAGCATCAAATTTTTCAAGGTTATCCTTTCCATTATTCAATATAAAGCATTTACAACCAAAAACATGAAAATAATGAATATTTGATTTTCTTTCATTCCAAAGATCATAGGGGATTTTTTTTAAAATAGGTCTAATCAAAACATGGTTTAGTATATAACATGCAGTATTCATAGCTTTTGCCCAAAAGTACCTAGAAAGATTGCCTTTACACAACATGATTTGGCCTATCTCTTTCAATGTTCTATTTTTTTTTCATAACACTATTTTGTTGTGGTGTTCTAGGGGCTAAAAAGTTGTGATCAATACTATGTTCAGTACAAAATTTTTTAAAATATTGATTTTCAAATTCTATACCATGATCACTTCTAATTGGAATAATTGAAAGATTTTTCTAGTTTGAAACCTTTTTATGAAATTTTTCAAAAATTTTAAAAGCTTCATCTTTGCGTGCAATAAACAAAATCCAAGTAAATCGTGAAAAATTATCTATTGTCACAAGTCCATATTTCATACCTTCTAGGCTTGTGATCCTTGTCTGTCCAAATAAATCCATGTGTAGTAGCTCTAAAGGTCTTGAAGTTGAAACAATATTTTTTGATTTAAAACTCTCTCTTGTTTGTTTACCATATTGACATGCATCACAAACATGATCAAAATCAACTTTAAATCTAGGCTAACCTTTAACTAAGTCTTTGAAAATCAATTTGGCTAAAGTGTGCATGCTTTCATGACCCAATCTTCTATGCCAGAGTAAACTAGATTCCTTAGTTTTAGCATTTATAGCCACTAGACTTGTACTACTTGACATTGCTAGATCATTCAAGTCTATAATATATTTTCAAGTCTATGGCCAACAAATTTAGTACTAGAATCAAGAGAGCTAGTTACTATCACATTGAAAATTCAAAAATAACTTTGAAGCCTTTATCACATAATTGACTAATATTTAATAAATTATGCTTCAATTTGTCTACTAGCAATACATTTCAATATAAGTAGAAGGAGTTATTTTGATCTTACCAATTCCAATAATTTTTTCTTTACCATTATCCCCAAATGTTATGACTAATACTTAATAAATTATGTTTGGACATGACATGTGTTGATGTCCCCTGATGATGTGGTAGGTGTTGTCCAATTTTCTTGAAAAGGTGGTGCCAAAAATAAACTAACTTAGGCTAGCACATGGAGTCACATGGCTTGTCTTGGGCTAGCACATGGGATCTTCAATTAGGTGCACATGAAGTCACATGGATCTTCAATTGGATCCCCCTTGTATTACAGGACTCAATAACTAATTATTACAAGACTCAAAACCAAATAACTAAGCCCCACTTGATCAATTGATCAAAGGCTTAACCTCATGTAACAAAAAAGAATAAATTGGTAAATAGGGTTTGGCCCGATAGGGTTTTGACTCAATATGGTAAAAAGGGTTTAGCCCAAAAGGCTAAATAACAAAACCCTAATTACAGTTGGTAAAAAAAGGGATAACCCTAGCTAATCCAAAATAATAAAAATTAAAATAAAATATTTACATGATAAAAGGGATTGGGTTCAGGGCTTTATTCACAGGTGATCCATAGAGATGTGGGTTCAACCTGTCAATATTTTCTAGTCCTGGTGTTCACACCAATTCTCCCCGGGTGGGAGGAACTGGACTTTGTTGAGTATGGGTCAACGTCGCTATGCTCTAGCAAGTCTGGATAACTCTCTGCAAGTCCTCTCTGGTGATCCAAGAATCATCAGTCTCAGGTCATCCTTGCCAACGAACCAGATACCGCTAGTAATCTTTGCTCCGGGTAGCAATCATCTTGTCATCCAAGATCCACTCAATCTTGTCTTTCCGGGCTGGTGGTATGGCAGGTGGACTCACTTCGATTGGTTCACTCTCAAGGACTGGATTAGGCCCAAATGGCTCACTAGAAATCAACGTTGGCTCCCTATACTTAATAATGTTTGAAACGTTGAAAGTTGGACTAATACCTAGTTCAGGTAGTAACTCGAGCACATAGGCATTAGACCCAATTTTTCTAATCACTTTGTATGGTCCACTACTATGGGCATGTAACTTTTTCATGGTTCCAGGTGGGAACCGTTCAGGTCATAGTCTAACCATAACCAAGTCTCCTTAATTGCATATTTTAAGTCTTCTTTAAAATCTAAAAAAAAAAAATAAATTATTCTCTGCTAATTAGGTCTTAATAACAGTAATTTAGGTTTAATTATTTATCCCGCATCACACCTGATCCTTCCACACATCCTTGATCTGGGAACTAGGGTTTTATGCACCTGGTTTCCATGTTCTTGGTTCAGGTTCTATTTTTGATGACATACCCCCGATCTGATATAGCTATTGTTTCCATCACAGTTGACGCTCCTGCTCCTGATGTTGCCTCCTCTTCAGCACTAGCTAGAGGGAGAGCATATACCAGATGCAGAAGACGAGGCCATGGAGATGCACCTATACCTATCCAGAGTAGACTTTTTGATCTCCGGCCAATGTCGCCATGACTCTGACCTTCTAGGGTTACCGGGCTGATAATTCTAAAGATCGGGTCTTCCTTTGATGAGGAAAGTACCCCTTAGAATTGGTCTATATACTAGTCAGTCTATATTTCAGTGCTCTTTATGTTTTGTGTATTTGTATCTGTACTAGTTCTCTATTATATGTATCAAATTTTGCATCTAATATATCAAATCTCTAAAATTATATATATATATTAGCTTTTTCACATTTTACCTGTGTGCATTTTTTTCTTTAATGCAATTCTTTATGGCCACCTTGTTCTTTTCTTACCTTTTTAATGATGACAAAAGGGGAAGAATAATTGGGAGAATTAATGAGAATAATGGAGATTGCAGAATTAATGAGAAAATGAATGAGAAATAGTATTGGAGAGAATTAATGAAGCTATTAATGAATTAGCAAGAAATAAAGCCAAGAAGGAAGCTGATGGGGCACGGATCGGGGAAGGATCGTTGATGAGCTGAGAAGTCATCGAAGATTAGGATACTACTTTTTTATTTTATTTTTTTTATAGGGAGGTGGCGAAGGAACAATAGAGATGGAAAGCAAAAAATAGGACTCTCATGGACTTGGGACTTACATTCACGGAGAGACCTCTCACCTCTAGGGCATCTCACCCACCCCACTACAAATAACCTAGGGCAATCCACCCATCTCACTACATGCAGAGCCTAGGGTATCCCACCAAAATCGCTACCTAGGGCCGTGAAGGAAAATCTCTAAGACCATAGAGGGGACTCAACAAGGAAGGAGATAATTAGGGCCTCATGCCCCTCGATGCTCGAAAGCAAAGGCATAGAGTCTCATACCCCTCGACGCCCAAAGGCAAAGGCAAGATGGGCCTCACGCCCACTCCTTTATGGAGGCAGAATGAAGAAATACTCTTCCCTAAAAACTCATCTTCATTAACTAATTTTTTATAGAGAACTGAGGGTGGTATTTATAGACCTTTCCAACCCTCATTTGAATTTGAATACAAGATAGAAAAATAAGGATGGTTCAAATTCAAATACAAGATAAGGCTTATCCATATCTCAATCCTAACCAACCAAAACTAACTAAATCAAAAATCAAAATAATCGATAAAGATAAATCCTAAACTATCCTAAAAATTCGATAACTTATTCTTGAATTTGAATTCAAGAATGGTGCTGCTTCAAGATCCATACTGCTTTGAGATCCATACTGCTCCAGGATCCTTGCTAATGATGTTCTCATCATTCCCTTGAGGTGGGGAGAACTCGAATCCATCGAGTTAAGCTCAACGGGGACTTTGGTGAACCATATCCAATAAAAAAACTCTACTCTAAGAGTTGTGCGGCTCTGAAATCCATGCAACTTTGAGAATCATGCAACTTTGAAATGCATGCAAGCTTAGAAGTCGACAACAGGGAGGGCCGACTATGCTTCTCTGATCATACCTGGTATCTCCTTCTCATGGGCGGACATAGAGTAGCATGGGAATGGCCATCCAGCGGGGATCCGGCGGAGATGGTGAGGAGGACATGGCGGTGGACGAAGGGGTGGCGATGGTGGAGATCTGGACGGGTGGAGACTGACCGGCAGGGCAATGATGAGGTGAGGCGGGTGGCATGGGCTCTGATCCGGTGGTGTCGGGTGTCACGATAGCAGGGTGATGGGGCGAGCCATGACCTTGCATCGGAGAGGGGTGTCGGTGAGGTGGCACGATAGCAAGGGGCATCAGTCATTGATTGCTAGCAATGAGAAGACTCAATGGGAGGAGCTTGGCAGGAGATGGTGATAGAGGTGTGTCCAGTTGGATCTGGCTCAGTGGTCTCGGGATCTGATGGACTGGGGGTGGTGATTTGTCGGTAACAGGAGAGGAGATGGGCAACCATTGGTGTTCGATGGAGATAGGGCTTGGCAGTGGATTTGGTGAATAGTGGCATCGGGTGGTGTTTTTTTTTTCATTGGCAGAGGAGAGGCGATGGCCGACCTGGTTAGGGAAATTGCTAATGGTGGGCGATGGTTGGCTATGGCATGGCTACGCTTGGTGAAGGGCTCTCTGGTGAAGTCCTTCTCTGATCGGAAGGGCAGTGATGGGATGCCTCGTAGGTGACAGTGGGCGGAGATGGGATTGGATCTGGACGGAAGCTGTCGGAGGTGAGGTTGAAGTGGCAGGCGGTGGATCCGATAGGGAAGGAGGGGCTGGGCCGGGTTGCCAAGGCAGGCGCGGACGACGTAGGTAGGGGTCTAGAGAAACTGATGACTGGGGATGATGGCAGTGGACTGGAGGGGAACTGGAGACCGACAGCTATAGATTGCTAATGATCGGGTGGTCGGATGGCTTGAGGAGCCGGGAGGTGGTTGTTGATGGCCTGGATCTGGTGGGCGGTAGACTAGGAGTGAGATAGGAGGTCATCTCCGCCGGTGGCTACATGGAGCATGGAGGTGGTAGCGATGGTGGAGATCCGGAAGAGGATGGGGAAGCTGGGAAAGATGGAAAAAATGGAAAAGATGGTGTCGAGAAGATCTAGTGAGGGATATGAATTGTACCCTAATTTTTTGGCTCTGATACTGAATTGATAGGGCACAGGATTGGGGAAGGATCGTCGACGAGTTGAGAAGTCACCGAAGATTAGGATACTACTTTTTTTTTTGATTTTTTTGATAGGGAGGTGGCGAAGGAACAATGGAGATGGAAGGCAGAAAAATTAGACTCTCATGGACTTGGGACTTACATTCATGGAGAGACCTCTCACCTCTAGGGCATCTCACCCACCCCACTACATGTAGCCTAGGGCATCCAACCCACCTCACTACATGTGGAGCCTAGGGCATCCCACCTAAATCGCTACCTGGGCCCGTGAAGGAAAATCTCTAAGACCATAGAGGGGACTCGACGGGGAAGAGGATAACTAGGGCCTAACGCTCCTCGATGCTCGAAAGCGAAGGCATAGGGTCTTACACCCCTCGATGCTTGAAGGCGAAAGCAAGATGGGCCTCACGCCCACTCCTTTACGGAGGCAGAATGAAGAAACACTCTTCTTTAAAAACTCATCTTCATTAACCAATTTTTTACAAAGGACTGAGGGTGGTATTTATAAACCTTTCCAACCCTCATTTAAATTTGAATACAAGATAGAAAGATAAGGTTAGTTCAAATTCAAATACAAGATAAGGCCTATCCATATCTCAATCCTAACCAATCAAAACTAACTAAATCAAAATTCAAAATAATCGATAAAGATAAATCCTAAACTATCCTAAAAATGCGATAACTTATTCTTGAATTTGAATTCAAGAATGGTGCTACTTTAAGATCCATGTTGCTCGAATATCCGTACTACTTCGGGATCTGTGCTGATGATGTCCCCATTAGAAGCAATGAGTATGGGGGAGAGGGAGAAAGAAATTGTATCAAAGTGATATTTTTTGAAATTTTTCAAAATTCTTTTTTGAAAATTAGTTTTCAGATCATACATTGAGGGGGAGTGTTTTACTTTATCAACTTTGATCTATACCCTTCAATTCTATGCACTGACACTCTTCATTAATCTTATTTATTTTAATTTTTATACTTTGATACTCCTTATGCATCCCTTTCTTTGATATGCTCTGATACTCTTTATTTTCATACTTTGATACTTTTTATGCTCAAATAATTTTGCTTTTATACTTTCTATCTTTTGGTATATTATTTTGATGAGGACATCGACCTACATGAATCTTGGAGCAGCATGAATTTCGATGCAAATAAATTTAAATTCGAAGATTAGATATTTAGGATTTATCTATTTTTTGAAATTTGTTCTTGGTTAGGATTTCGATATCTAGTTGCTAGGATTGGGATAGATCTCATTTTATCTTATATTTGAATTTGAACCGTCATTATCTTTTTATCTTGTACTCAAATTTAAATAAGGGTTGGAGAGGTCTATAAATACTACCCTCAATCCTTTGTAAAAAAATTGGTTAATAAAGATGAGTTTTTAGGGAAGAGTGTTTCTTCGTTCTGCCTCTGTAAAGGAGTTGGCGTGAGGCCCATCTTGCCTTCGCCTTCCGGTATCAAGGGGTGTGAGACCCTATGCCTTTACTTTCGAGCATCGAGGGATGTAAGACCCTATGCCTTCACTTTCGAGCATCGAGGGGTGTGAGGCCTTAGTTATCCCCTTTCCCATCGACTCCCCTTTATGGTCTTAGAGATTTTCCTTCACGGCCCCAGGTAGCGATTTGGGTGGGATGCCCTAGGCTCCGCATGCAGTGAGATGGGTGGGATGCCCTAGGCTACATGTAGTGGAAAGGGTGAGATGCCCTAGAGGTGAGAGGTCTCTCCGTGAATGTAAGTTCCAAGTCTGTATAGTGTCCAATTTTCCTACCCATCATCTCCATTATTCTTTCGCCACCCCCTATAAAAATAAAACAAAAAAAATAGTAGTACCCTAATCATCGGTGACTTCTCAGCTCATCAACGATCCTCCCCTGATCTCGTGCCCCATCATATTTACTCTAATGTGCTTTGACATGTTTCATGCCTTGATACTCTTTATGACTTAATCTATATTGTTTTGATTATTATTTTTCAAATTCATTTAAGCTCTGCTACACAATGAAAACATCTAGTATGAGTATACAATTCTAGTTTATTTCAATTTTCAACTCTGATACATTATCATTTTTGCTCGACAATGAAGCTATGTGAATTGAATTCCTTTTCATACATACATATAGCTCTGATACATTGTAAATGAGTCTTACCTCTTGATAATCTTTATAAATTTAGACTCTGATACTCTTTATCATCATTAGCTCTGATACTTGAAGCCAAATGCTCTGTATTGAAAATATTTATTAATGTTTTGATACTTACTACAAATATTTTGAGCTCATTATATGTGTATATTTAAAGATTTTGTCATTATCAAAAAGAAAAAGATTGTTGACTCCTGTCTTGATTTTGATGAATAACAAAATACTTAAGTATATTTGAGTACTAACTATGTATTAAAAGTGTATTTATCAGAATAAGGTACTTACTTGTTAAAAGTTTAAATTGCTTATCATCTTATTGAAGAAGTATGTTTCATGGATGAATTTTAAGTTAAATGGACTTAAGTATATAAGAATGATTTGGAAGGACTCGAGTTTGAAGTTTGAATAAGTTTTAGTAGTGTTTTAGAAGTGTTTCAGGAAAGTTTTAGCCAATTATCAACTCATGGAATTGAAGGTCGACTCACAGTATCGACTTATAGAGGCTTGAGCTGATATACAGAAGAAGTTTCAGATGACACGCTCGAAGTGTCGACTTATAGAGCATAAGTATCGACTCAAGTGTCGACTCAAGGCCTCAGATAAAAATTTTATAGAACATGCTGAACTTTAAGATTTTCTTAAGTGTCGACTCATAGAAGCCAAGTGTCGACTCAAGTATCGACTCACCAGAAAAAGTGTCAACTTACTTGAGATTTCCAGAGAGCTTCAGAAGACTCTTTTTAAACTAGTATTGACTCATGAAGATGAAGTATCGACTCAAGGTGTCGACTCATGACCTGAAGTATTGATACTTGCAGTTCTGATGAATAGTAATGACTAGTTTTTTAAAGCACAGAACTGGTCCTTTTCGCCTTCAATGGCTATTTTCTCCTCTCCAACGGTCAAAAACTACCATTTGAAACTTGGAAAGGTATTTAAAGTGGGCCAAACTCAAAAGGGATGAGAGAGATGAGAGTTAAGTGCATTCACTCAAATATTCATTAAAGAGCAACTACTTTCAAGTCAAGTTGAGCCTTCAAGCATTCAAAGCATTCAAGAGCATTTAAGTTCAACCATTCAAGCATCATTTAAAGGCTTCAACGACTTCAAGACAAGCATCTTCAATAATCAAAGAGCTTCAAAAGATACTTGCTTTTAGTTAAAAGCTTTTTGTATTTCATACATTATACTTGAATCTTTTCATTGTTTCTAGTTTCAAAGGAATTGAAACTAGAGTTGAGGTTTGTTGGTGAGCCTTTGTGTGAAAACCAATGGAGGTTTTTGTTTAGCCTAAATGACAAAACCAAGGAGGTTGTTGGTGAGCATAAGTTACAAAACCAACTAGGTTTTTGGTTATCCGTAAAACCAAAGGGATTTTGACTTATGTTCCCGGTGAAAACAAGTTGGATTTTGATTAGTGAGCCCAGAAAATTAATCAGCTATAATCAAGGAAGATTATAGTGGAATATCCAAGTGGACCTTGGAAAGTGGATGTAGGTGCTTTGGTGTGCACCAAACCATTTTATATCCTTGTGTTTATGATTGTTTGCTCTCTCATTATTTGCTCTTACTTACTTTGCATTTACTTATTTGTTTCCATTGCATACTCTTAAAGAGCATACAAACACTTATAATTCACTAGCACCTAAATTGTCTTTGAATTGGCACATACTTGCAAAAGTTTTTAAAAACCCATTTATCCCCCTTCTTGGGTTGCTTGCTAGGCAACAAGCCTAGATTAAGCTCTCCATCCATAACAAATTTTAATTGACCTAATCAAGTGATTAAGCCCAGATTAAGCTCTCCATCCATAACAAATCCTAATTGACCTAATCAAGTGATTAAATCAATCATCTTTAGTATAAGGACTTGAATGGATGAGCCCTCACTCATACATGCTCGGAACAACTGCTTCGATATTTCGTATTGGACAACCCCACTTTACTCTCTATAAAGCTCTTTGAGATTTAGTATGGACTAAGGTTCCATTTTTTCATGTTGCCTCTACAATTTATTACTCATAAAGGCCAACATAATACATTTGACAGTTAAATTATCATTCTAACCATTTTATATGCAGCCCTTCCTTCTCCAAAGTATCATCTCTGATCAAATATGGATCAGGAGAATCAAGAATGTAGGATACCTTCTCCTGAGTTAAGATAATTCTCAATTTCCTTAACCAATCAAGTAATTAGGACCAGTCAACTTATTGGCATCTAAAATCCCACAGTGATAAAGTAGAAGCCATAATATTAATCTATATAAAATAAAAAATAATGTATAAATAGACCACTCAAGATGATATACATAACTAAATAAGGACTTATCAATCTAATTGTGTCTCCCATTATTTTCTATAAATATCATAGCCCTTACCTATGTAAGCGAGAAACCCTAATAGGGTTTTTTTAGTGGTGTGAGATTCCAATTCCTCATAAATATTGTATTACACAATAAATATTTATGAGTTTGATAAATGCATAAAAATTAGTGAAAGTGCATTAATTTATTAATCAAATTCATGTTATTTAATTATAATTAATATTTTTATACAGTATTTTAATAAAAGAACTCCTCCAACATGAAGAGCACAATTTTTGGGATCCAACGACATGAACGACATGCAAATCGGACTTCAATTAAGCTAGGAATTAAATTTTGAAGGATTAATACAAGGAATAGCACGAAAATTGATGCAGTTAGTTCACTGTGAACTAGCCAATTGGTTCATGAAATAGCAAGCCGATCCATATCCTCCATTGATGCTGGTCCACAAGTTCAGTCCGTGGACCATAGGCCAAATGAAGCCACAACTTCATTGGGGAAGATGCGGGAGCCCCTCTTCTCACCGCTGGGATCCTCCTCGCTCGCCGGATCAGCCATTGAAGGCCAAAAAATCCCATCTCATCGTGTCTTGTGGCCGTTCATCTTCCTTGATGTTGCTGCTACCAATCCCATGGTTTCCTACACCACGTTGCACGGTCTTCTTCCCATTTTCTTCGCCCGTCCTCCATCCATGGCCGTCCGAGCTACCCACCAAGCTGCCGGAAAACCCAGCATCATTGTCACGGCCTCCTCACCGCCTGCTATTGAAGAACCACCACCGTCTTCCCAAGTTTGCAGCCATCTTGTTCTTCCTGATCATGACCCGCCTGTTGCCACTATCTTCTTCCCTAGTGCGGTCCATTGCCCAGTTTGTTGTCCAAGCCACCAGGAGAAGCTATCAACCAGCCATCCTCTGTTCTCCGTCTAGCACCACTGTCGGTCTAGAAACTTGTCGAAAGAATGGGAGCTTGGATGTCCAAGGAAAGAAGACCTTCAATCATGGACTCTACGGGATAGCACCAAAGAAGTTTGAGTGGTTGTGAGAGAGCGGTGGTTGTGTTGGTTATGTGAATGAAATAAAGAATCGAAAGAAACCAATGCTGATTTCCCATCTTTGACGCATCTAACTCATCCACTATAAATAAATGCCCATTGTCCAACACCTGAAGGGGAGCCGAGAAGCAGAGCAGAGTGGAAGCCAGCCCATCGTTCCTTTTCTCTTTCCATTTCTCCTCCCAGTTTCTCACAGAGAGCTTTAGTTATTTTATTTTATTTTTATTTTACTCCAAGCCTTGTTAATAACTTAGGAGTTGAATAGGTTGTAATCAGATTTAATTAGGAATAGATTTTTTTTCTTATTTTAAATCCTTTCTTTGCAATTTTTTATTTTAGCATTAGATTAGATTATTTTCTTGTAATTTATTTTATGCTATTTTAATTCTTGCAATTAGGGTAGTTTTTATTTTTACATTTACATTCTATAATTTAAATTTTACAAGTAGTTTTAATTATTTTTTTAAAATTTTTATTTTACTCATGTTTGATTAAGCAAATCCTTCTGGGATTGGCGATGAAGCTAGATCATGATTAGAAGTTCTCCTAAGATTTATTTTCTTGGGCTTTTAATGTTTTAAGAGTTTTTCTTTCTTTTTAACCTCTTAGCCAAGAGACTTGATGAGCTATTGTTGGGTTTCATCCCCTTCATAGTTCATACTTGATTTGGTGCGAGAGAGAAAATAGATAGAAGACTTAGTATTTTTGAATCCCTTTTTCTTTTTTTGTAGAATCCTTGATAGAGTATTATTAGAATCCTTTCATACTCTATACTTAGTTAACATAAGAAAAAACGGATGATATGAAAGTAATCTTAGGAATATTTTCTAAATCATTGATCTAGTGGATTAAAAAATCCTAGATCTTTACATTATTTATATCTTCTTATCTATTTAACTTTTGCTTATCTTTGTTGAAGCTTACTTGAGCAAGAGTTTTGAACTTAGTTCAAAATACAAATTTCTCATGGGATTGACCCATACTCACTAGATGGGCTACTCTACACACCGTGCGCTTGCGGATACAACTTAAAGTTCACAACAGAGTTCAAGGGTAGAAATTTTTTTTTTCGATTGCAACTCATGCAACTCTCAAAATGATAGCTGCCTCTAAGATACTTATAGCCTTTTGTTACATAATAAACTATATGTCTTAGTTTAGTTAGACCCTCATTTCCATATAGTCATGTTTCAATAATATTGCCCTTATTTACATAACAAAGCTGTTACCTAGGTGGCTTATCCAAGAAGGGAGGGTGAATTGGGTATTTAAAAGCTTTTCTCAAGATGTGCTCTTTTGAAACCAGAGTGTGGTGAGTGAAGTGATTAAATAAGTAAGCAACAGAAGGAAAAGTACAATACAGAAATCACAGCACAAATACCAAGAGATTTATAGTAGTTCGGAGCAACCCAGCTCCTATATCCACTACCCAAGATACCACTTGGGATTTCCACTATATTTTTCTACGGAATACAGCCGGATTGTTTTCACAGGTTCATAATCCAAAACCTAAACTTGGTTTTATCCTGGGCTCACCAAAAACCCAAACTTGGTTTGTTTGGGCTCACCAAAACCCACACTTGGTTTTATCTTGGCTCACCAAAAACCCACAACAATATTAGTTTTAACACAGGATCACTAACAACCCAATTTGGTTTTTTGTCAGGCTCACCAAATAACCAAAACTCTAAGTCACAGCACCTGCTGTACTTGGGACAACTCAAATAATGAGAATAAATAAAATAGAGCAACAAAATGACAAACTAATTATTATCGAATAGTTGCAGTTGCAGCTCTAGAGAAGACTTCTTGAATATACTTTGAATGCTCTTCAAGGATTCAACCTTTCTTCAATAAATGCCTCAAGAAGATAGATGGAAGTTTGGTGTAGTCTTGAGTACTCTCTTGAATGCTCTTCAAACATATTCTCTCTTTTTCTCTTTTTGCCTCTTTCAAAAAGTGGTTCAAATCCATTTACATAATCCCTTTGACTGATTTCAAGTGGATCTAGCCATTGTAGACCATTGGGATTCAAAATATGACCATTGTAGAGCATTTTGAATTCAGAAAGAAAGTTCTGGAGCTAGCCGTTACGAACCTGGAACTAGGCTTCGAGTCAGCTCGAATGCTTCGAGTCAGCTTGGATTCCCAAATAGGTTAAAACATAACTCTGGTCGAGTCAACTCCTTTTCTTTGAGTTAGCTTGCTTAGATGGTTCTTCAGAACTGAGAAAATTGTACTATGGAAGAGTCGGCTCTTCAAAACTTGAGTCGGCTTGAATGTCAGTCTAAGAAATCATTAATCTAGATAAGTCAGCTTGACATCCCTCGAGTCGGCTCGAATCCTCAGGACTGTTTTTGCTCACTCTGAAAGAGTCGGCTCGTTGGTACAAGAGTCGGCTCGGTTGACTGGCTTCAGAAAATAGCACACTGCATGAGTCAGCTCGAGTTCTTCGGGTCGGCTCGGATGTCTGTCTTTAAAAACTGAACATTGGATGAGTCGGCTCGATTTCTTCGGGTCGACTCGGATGTCTGTGTATCAGAATTCTTGTGCAGTGCCAGAACACAGAGTTGGCTCGAGTTTCTTGAGTCAGCTTGAGTGACTTAGATTTAAATGAGTCCAAACTCCATTCAAATTCTTCCAATGATTCCCAAACTTCTTCCAGTGCAAAACTAGGAGGCTTAAACTTGAAAAATATATAGACTTGCCCTCTTCTACATGAGTATACACTTAAAATCTTTTGGACTTTCCAATTATGACTGTGTTTTCAAGTAATCACTAATTTTTGATACACACTTTTGAGTTGTGAATAGAATGAAAGTTCTTTGACATTTCCTACAAAAATTTCTTAAACAATTGGAAATATTAGTAACAAATGCATGCTCCAATGTTTTGTTATCATCAAAATGATTCCAAGGGTCAACAATCTCCCCCTTTTGATGATGACAAAACACTAGGCATGGAAAAAAAATCTTTACAATGAAGTGTGTACGAACATTTGAAGTGACAAGAATCAGAGTGTATCATTATGCATTAGAGTTTTTTGTATCAGACATACTATTTGTCAGAGCAAATGTATCAGAGCTATAGATTTAAAGAGATATGTGATGTGGCTAGAATGCTGATGTGGCACGAGGCAGTGGACGTGGAGTCCCCATCAGACGCCATGACAAGCTTACAACATGAGCGCCTTTGCCGAGCTGAGCTTCCCTGAGGCAACACCTCTGCCCATCAAAGGCAAGCTCCGTCCTCCGCCAGGTCCGTTCCCGCAAGCCTGGAACACCTAGGCCGGAGCCGAGTCCGAGTTCCCACCTAAGGCGGACCCCTCGAGATCAGGCCCTGTGGTCTGGAGTCGAGCTTAGCCTCCATCGCAACGAGGCACCCTTCCGAGCTCAAGTCCCTTGGGCTAGATGGCACCCCAGCACCGAGCTCATCTGAGGTTGGGCCCCATGGTCAGGAGTCGAGCTCAGCCTCCTCTGCCATGAGGCTCCCCTCTACGATCGAGCTCGGTCCACCTCCATCCTGTCGAGCAGCACCCAGGCAAGTCTACCGCAGACAGGCCCTGCCTCTCCAGCTCGGCCCTCTGTTCAAGCCAATATGCTGGCCGCCAAGGGAGCCATACCTCTCCTTCGAGGATAGTGGCGATGCTCCTGATGGCCGTACGACACCAACCATGCGGCAATCAAGGCGCCATACCCTCCACCGATCTACCGTACAACCGGAGAAAAGACCCTACCGGAGAGCACGGATCCCAAGACTGGCGGCCTGCCGATCGAGACCCTGACAGACTCTCAGGAGAGGGATAAGCAGAAGGGATGTTAGAAATCTATGGAGGCTTCCCCAACTATCACAACAGGAGAGACATCCCTTCCACATCACGGTACCTCGCCATACACGACAGCAGGGGGAGATCCCGAAGCAAACCAAGATAGAAACTCCCGCCAAAAAATAAGCAAAGGAGGTATCGGCATCTAACCCCAAGGGAGAGATTCCCATAACATGCTTTTCAATTCAAGAGAGGAACCAGAGCGACACAAGGGAAGGAGGCCAGAGAACAGGGCAAGACCACCTCAGCCAACACCATTCCCAGCTCATCCTCATCTTCCACTCACACTATATTCACTCCTCCTAGCATGGAGCTCATCCAGAGGGGCTCGACCAGGAGGATCTGTTCCCCTGGATCATCACTGACTTGACCGTCGGACTGCCCCCGCTAAAATCCCCGGCTCGGGTCACTGACGTTGCTTCCTTGCAGGTCCCGAGGCACCGGAGGCATTCCTAGGTGGGCAGACGTGACACACCCGACGCCATCAGCAGCTATGGGCCACAACGATCCGGGCGGCAACAGATTGGCATGCCAGGTATGGGGCGCAGAATGACACTCGATCCAGTTCAAGCCCCACTCAGCCGAACCACCGGGGGGACGATGACCACCCTGGCCGGGGAAGCTTCTTCCAGCCGTGCGAAGGCATCCCTTTCTCATGGGAACCCGCACGGACCGGAGATAGAAGCGAAGCCACCTACTCCATTCCAGCCACCTCCCCTAGAGGCCCAGCTAGCCGCACTCGCCTAGTAGATGCAAGTTCTTGCCACGGCAGTGCACCAGCTTCAGCACCAACATCAGTCCATGGCTATCCACTGGCAGCCAGGGGCCCATGCCGTAGCTCCCCGCGACAGTCCGCGCTCCTTCCAAGAGAGGCCGTCGCAGCCGTGGGTCACCACCGACAACCGGGGCAGCCATCAAGCTCCGACGAAAAGACAATGAGCCAGCTCTGCTGACGGAGAGAGCCGCTCACTAAACCTCGGGTGGGAGGCGTCCAGACCCCGTCGAGGCAGGAAAAGTAAGACCCCCTGCCACGGGTGCCGTGCATCCATGTCACCTTCTCCATCTCCTTCGGCAGAGGGGTTCCCTGATGAAGCCACTAGGTGCACGACGGGTAGGCGCATGGAGGAGCATGAATGCAAGCTGGCGGAGTTCGATCGCCAGTTCACCAGCATGCCGGGCTCTGCTAGTGAGCCAGCGGGCTACAACGCCCGTCCCCCCATTCTCCCAAGAAATCCAAGCGGAGCCGATCCTGCACCAGTTCTGGATGCTGCAGGTGGATCCTTACGACGGGACCACAGACCCCCTGGACCACCTGGAAAGCTACCGGACCCTCATGAGGGTCTAGGGGGCCACTGACGCTTTACCGTGCGTCGCCTTCCCCGCCACTCTCCGGAAGGCAGCTCAAGTATGGTTCTCCCACCTCGAGATGGAGAGCATTAACTCCTTCGCCAAGTTGGGGCAGAAGTTTGTGGCTCACTTCGACGTTTGCCGGAGGATGCCACACGAGGCGGACAACCTCTTTTCCATCAGGCAATAGGATCAGGAGCCACTGCAGGATTACATGGCTCATTTCAAGGCTACCGCCCTGGAGATCTACTGTTAGGAGGAGCCGGTCGCCATGCTGGTCCTAAAGTGAGGGCTCAAGACCTCCCACTTGACGTACTCGCTCGACAAAAAGCCGTCGAAGTCTTACTCCAAGCTCCTCATCCATGCCCAGAAGTACTTCCGTGCCAAGGAGGCGGATCGTGCCTAGCAGGAGCTTGATGGGAAGTCGCCAAAGAGGCCCATGCCCACCGAAGCGCCTGAAAGGAAACTGATGCAGGTGGTTTGACAAGATCCTACACTAGGCATGCCAACATCTGCGAGAGCATATTGGATTTTGAAACAATTTTTAAAATTCGCGCAGCGGGAATCTGCTCCGCCAGGAACTAATCTAAGTCTAGTTGCATTTAGGCATGCATAAACATATAAATATTTATAAAATATTAAACAATTTAATCTATCCATGCATGATTAAAAAATAAATTTTCCATACCTTTATTCTACCTGGAATAACTCTGGAATAAACCTGGAATAACTCTGGAATAAACCTGGAATAGACTGGAATAACTGGAATAAAGTTATTCCAGTCGTCTTCCTCCTTGGGACCCTGTTTTTGGCTTTCAAAATATCGTCGGAACACTGCCTTCTGGATCTCTGTTTGCTCCCAAATTTGAGCAGCGGCTTCTTGGACAAGTCTTCTTCGATTTGCCACTAGTTGCTGCAATCAAATCTAAGCCAAAAAAATTAAATAAATCACCAAAATCTGCTGCCAGATTTCTGTGGCAGAACTGGACAGCAGACTTTGGCCTTCGTTTTGGAGCGATTGGGGTGATCCCGGCTCGCGTGGTTTTCTCCTAGGAGTAGAATGGTACTCCCTCTAGAGGGGAGACATGCCCGGGACTCTCGGATCCGCCTCCACGCACGGTGCTAGCCGCCGGAAGAGGGCTTCACGGTCACAGGAATTCTGCAACAAGGCATAACTAGAGCACTTGAAACAATGGGATTAAGGCCTTGTTTCTCTCTCACAAAAACTCCTAAACCCAGCCCCAAAGATCTCTGCTTAAGCCTCTCAAAGAATGCCCAAAGCACTCTCTCTTAAGCCTCTCTCACGGTGAAGAGAAAATTTTCTCTCTTGATTTTAAACCTTAACCCAAAACAGGACGCTGGTTTGGGCTTTTATAAGCTAGCTAGGAGGGAGAGGGAGTTGGAGCGACGGAAGGCCAAGAGAGGCAGCAGCAAGTAAACCAAATAAATTAGCCTTAATCCAGGATTAAAGCTATTAATCAATAGAGGAGGGAGAAGAGGAAAATGCCAGCTTGGGAGTTTCATCGTTTGGCCTTTCCAAACGTTTGGACTTCCTCCATTCAAATGACCATGTAAAACGGTCCATGGAGAAAAATAACATCGGTTCATCCAAAACCGGTCCAACCAAAAATGGTCCAATCCCATTAAACCAATTTGGTTCAAACCCAACGGTGGTTCAATCCAATTGAACCTGATTCAGGGAATAAAATTGGTTCACAACCAATTAGAGGCCGAAACGAACTCCGAATCAGTTCAAAACTGATTCTGAAAAATCCTGGCGCAGTGCCGGTCAACCCGGAACATTTTCTGGTCGACACAGACAAGGGCAAGACGGGAAAAGAGTGCTAAAAAAAATACTGTGACCATAAAATCGAGATGATTCCCAATCGTAATCGGTACCCGGATCAGAGAGTTATCCTTTGTGGCGTGTGACCTCATAGGTTCGAACCTAAACGGTAGCACTGGAACAATTGCAGTACCAGCACAGGAAACCATCTAGCAATGGGTCCCGGCGTCCAGATAGGTTGAAGATGCGGGAGCAAACTATCGAACCTCTGGCATATGGTTACCGTATAATTCATCCCTTTGACCTCTAATGCTCAGGACGATCGAGATTGGGCTGCCAACCCAGACAGAGTCAATCGACTACATGTCTCAACCTTGCAAGCCCAGTGACTCTTCAAAAGGACTACCCCGACCGAGGATTTGCTAAATTGAGATACTGGGAGACATTCAATCCAAACTATTTGGACAGGTCAATTCCATCTTGGTCCATCACTGCTCCACAAGTACTTGCCTGTACCCAGAAACCTTCAATCACCGGATTAAAAATCCGGATAGTCCGGCACCAAAGCACAGAGAGTTGCTTGCAAGCTGCCGTGATGAACTCAGGTCAGAGGGACATATATACCCATATCCAATCGTGAGTATCCCTTTGGAAGAAAGGGGCTGCACTGAGTCACGTTCATTGAGATATCACATATCCCACTTGCAGATCACATCAGTGTCACCACACTCATTTAGTCAAGAGGACAACCAAACGATGTGAACTACAACAACCTATACTTGATATATTGACGTCCAGTACAATATATCCTTTGGTTGTGAACAGAGTTTAAGGACCACTCGATACATCCTCTCTATATCGAAGTCAGTGTAGTCCTAAGGACTTCATCACATGGAAAGAGTTCATTTCAGGAAAATTAGTATGTGATGAGCTGCCAAATAATATTTTATTAATTCATAAAAAGAGTACAATACTGAGCACAACCGCCTACAACCCAGGTGATTGGCTTTGGGACACAATTCCCAACAACTCCTACTTGTACTAAAGCCAATCAGAAGAGTATCTAATACCCATTTCCCATTTACAATAGTCGAACTCTTTTATTCCAAGGGCTTTAGTGAAGGGGTCAGCCAGATTTTCCTTTCCATCGATCTTTAGAAGATTGATGTTGCCTCGTTCCACGATCACTCGTACGAGGTGGTAGCGCCGCAGAATGTGCTTGGTGCGGTGATGAGCTTTCGGCTCCTTAGCTTGAGCAATGGCTCCAGTGCTGTCACAGTACACCAGAACAGGACCATCTAGGGAAGGTGCCACCCCTAGCTCTCCAAGGAACTTCCGCAACCAGACAACTTCCTTTGCCACATCTGATGCTGCAATGTATTCCGCTTCGCATACCGAGTCTGCAACAGTTGCCTGCTTAGAACTTTTCCAGCAGATCGCTCCTCCATTCAGGGTAAAAACAAACCCTGACACTCTCTTGCTATCATCTCTATCTGACTGGAAACTGGAGTCAGAGTACCCCATAAGTTTCAAGTCAGGTTCTCCATAAATCAGCCATTGATCTTTAGTATTTCTTAAATACTTAAGGATGGACTTAACCACCTTCCAATGCGCCTCACCTGGGTCAGACTGATATCTGCTCACTACTCCTAGTGAGTATGCCACGTCTGGTCTAGTACAAGTCATAGCATACATGATAGAGCCTATGCAGAAGCATAAGGTACTCTACTCATGCGCTCTCTTTCCTCAGGAGTTGTCGCACAATCCTTCTTGGAAAGAGTAATTCCAGAACCTATCGGAAGATAGCCTTTCTCGGAATTTTCCATGTTGAACCGTTTCAACACAGTGTCAATGTACGTAGATTGGGATAGTCCCAAAAGCTTCTTAGATCTATCTCTATAGATTTTCATACCTAGTATGTAAGAAGCTTCACCCAAGTCCTTCATGGAGAACTGAGATGATAACCAGACCTTTATTCCTTGTAATGCTGCGACATCATTCCTGATTAAGAGAATGTCATCAACATACAGTACTAGGAATACAATCACAAAAACCATTAACCCATTTATAGATGCACGATTCATCTCCGTTCCTAATGAAGCCATACGATTTGATACACCTATCAAACCGTAAATTCCAACTTCGAGATGCTTGCTTGAGTCCATAGATGGACCTCTGCAACTTGCATACTTTTGATTCATCTGTGGATGTGATTCAGGCTGTATCATATACACCTCTTCTTCCAGCTCCCTATTCAGGAAAGCGGTTCGGACATCCATCTGCCAGATCTCGTAATCAAAATATGCTGCCAAAGCAAGCATGATCCGAATGGACTTGAGCATTGCCACAGGGGAGAAAGTCTCGTCATAATCGATACCATATCACTGACGATACCCCTTGGCAACCAAACGGGCTTTATAGGTCTCTACCTTCCCATCTGCACCCCTTTTCCTCTTGAAGATCCATTTACACCCGATGGGTTTTATTCCTTCAGGTGGATCAACCAATGTCCAAACATTGTTGATTTCCATGGACTCCATTTCGGATCGCATGGCTCCAAGCCATGCCTCAGAGTCAGATCTCTGAAGTGCATCCATATAGGTGATCGGATCCTCATTGTTCTCATCGAGCTCAATGGGATCACCGTCCTAGACCAAGAAACCGTAGTATCTGTCCGGGTGACGCGGTATTCTACTAGATCTCCTAATGGGTTCTGGGTGTGATTCAATCACAGCCGGTTCTACGATGTCCTTAAAGTGTGTAGGTTCTTCTATTGGCTAAACTTCATCAAGTTCAATCTTAGAAGCTATAGTTCCTTCTCCAAGGAACTCCTTTTCCAAAAAGATAGCTCTAAGAGCAACGAACACCTTCTGTTCATTCTCCAAGTAGAAGAAATACCCTTTGGTTTCCTTAGGATAACCAATGAATAAACACCTGTCAGACTTAGGACCAAGTTTGTTTGAGTCTAAACGCTTTACGTAAGACGGACAACCCCAGACCCAAAGGTGTGAGATTGAGGGTTTACGCCCATTCCACATCTCATACGGAGTGGAGACAACAGACTTACTTGGAACATTATTTAATAAGTAACAGGCTGTCTTAAGCACATATCCCCAAAAGGATAGCGGCAGAGTAAAGCCCATCATGGATCGAACCATGTCCAACAAGGTTCTATTCCTCCTTTCGGACACACCATTCTACTGTGGTGTTCCCGGAGGAGTCCACTGAGAGAGAATTCCACTCTCCTCAAGATATGTCAAAAAATCACCAGATAAGTATTCACCACCTCGATCAGATCGAAGGGTTTTAATATTTTTTCCAGTTTGCTTTTCTACTTCATTACGGTATCATTTGAACATTTCAAACGATTCAGACTTATGTCTCATTAAAAAGACATAACCGAATCTTGAAAAGTCGTCTGTAAAAGTAATGAAATATTTGTATCCTTCTCTGGCACTAACTGACATCGGTCCACATACATCAGTATGTATTAGACTTAGAAGTTCTGTAGCTCTTCACCCTTTCCAGTAAAAGGTGACTTGGTCATTTTACCAAGTAAACAGGATTCACAAGTGGGCAGTGATTCAGAATCACTGACCTCGAGAAGTCCATCTCCTCGCATCTTGTTTTTCCTATTTTGGTTAATATGACCTAGTCTACAGTGCCAAAGATACAAATCATTAACATTATCTAACCTTGGGCGTTTGCTAGAAGGGTACATTATACTAACAGGCCTTGATAGTACGTATATGCCATTATTTAATCTAGCTTTCATTATAACAGAGTTATTCAAAAAAACATTGCAAAAATCTCCTTTTATTGAAAGTTCAAAACCACAATTGGCCAAAAGGCCTACAGAGATTATGCTCATAATGAAACTAGGACAATAGTGACAGTCGACTAGTTCGATAGTACAAGACTCAAAGACAAGATGCAGGACTCCGATCGCCAGTACTGGAACACGATTTCCATTCCCGACGCTCAGAAACTGTTCTCCATCTTCAAATCTTCTACTAACTTGAAGTTCCTGTAATGAATTACAAACATGAATTGGACTACCAGTATCCAATACCCAGTTAGCAGTATCAACAATTGAGTAATTACAAGGTTTTATCATATAAATACCTTGTTTAGCAGACTTTTGCTTCCTCGGCCTGTTCGGATCAAGGGACGCAATATAAAGAGGACAGTTCCTCTTCCAATGTCCCTTCTTCTTGTAGTAGAAACATTCTGCAGAAGACTGATCAGCCTTATACTTCCTAGTCTGACAATGGCCAGGAACATTCTGCACCTTCTTTCCCTTTTTATTTATTTTCTTCTTCCCTTTCTTAAAGGGACGACGACCTCTACTTTCTCCCGCTAAATTCACCACCCCCTTATTCAGTTGGTGGTCTTTCTCGAAAGTCTGCAGCAACCCCAAAAGACCATGGTAGTTGACTGCAGGCTTGTTCATTCTGTAATGATCGAGAAAATCAAGATAGGAGGAGGGAAGAGAATTCAGGATCGCATACTTGCCGAGCTGCTCGTGCAAGGGGCATCCGAGTTTGCCCAACTTTTCAATCAACTCGATCATGTACAATACATGATCAGTGACTGAACCGCCATTCGTCATCTTGGAGTTGTAGATGGCACAAGATACTTTGTACCGTTCTACATCATCCGGGGTGCCGAAGGATTCCTTCAACTTCTGAAGGATTTCATCAGGTTGGGCCTCCTCGAATTTGCGACTGAACTCATCGTTCATAGCCGCTAACATGATGCATCGGACAGTAGTCTGATCAGAGACCCACTTCAGATAAGCGTCTCTGACCGCACTTCGTGCATTAGCGGGAGGGATTTCAGGTGCCGGATCCGCTATTACATAGAGGATCCGTTCATGCTCCAGAACAATTCTCAATCTTCGATACCAACTATCGAAGTTGTGACCTTTTAACTTCTCGTTATCGAGAAGTGACCGGAGCGATAAATTTGAAGACATCTGAAAAGAAAAAAAAGACCAAATTAGTTTATGAATTAATAACTTAACCAAAAGACTTGGACTTTAGTCTAAAGGTTTCTCCCACTACTTTTTCAGATTGGTAGCCTCTAACTCCAATCCGTGAAAACACTTTTTCAAGTGGGTACTGAAATCCAATAGGCCTCGCATGAGCTTGACTATGGCCGGCTCACCCATACGAGCCTAAAGGTAGGTTCGTAAACCAATTGTTTCCCTAAACAATTTTCAGTATTTTATTTTGCCCTAGAGAGCACCTCAATCGGCCTAGGGGCCTCCTATTGCGGGTCTCTGGTTAGGTCCAACCATTAAAATGACAAATCCAATGCTTCCAGTTAACTAAAGACCAAGCTCGACTATGGCCGGCCCACCTGGTCCCGTTAAGGAGGTTGCACTGAACCATCATCGATCAGATAGAAATTCCAGTCGCCGGATGTACACCCGTTCTATGGAATTGCCGATGCACACCAAGCTAGTGGACACATTTCTATCCAACTTAATGGAGGCAAAGACACTATCAACTCCTTGACTTAGTCTTTTTAAGGACCTAATAATTTTAGAGGATTTTTTTAGTTGTGACAGAAGAAAAGAGACAAGGACATGGATCATCCTCCCACTGAATCAACAGATTCCAAGAGGGTTGAAATAAATCAACAAATGATCCATGGGCACCTATAGATCAGTTAGACCGATCAAGCTGGGTGACATGGGTTAACTCGAGTCATTGAGCTTTTCCAATCAATTCTGGTCGACTCGACAAGCCAGGTAGGTGAGATCATTGGTGAGTATCCGCCATTAACCATCTTTCCTAGACACCAACTAAGTTGGCCAGGAAAGAGGTAGCCTCATACAGCCATGATCACAATGCCAAACCTACCTCGACACCAGTCGGTTTACCAGAGTCGATCATACTAGCCTAAAGACTCGGGCGTCCACTGAGCCACTAATTGGATCCATTTTAGATGAACGGATCAACTATTCTAACTATTAGATAGTTCTAAAGAAGGACCTTAAACAACTTTTGTTTAATCTTCTTATTATCTGGTTCAACTAAACTAGTCAGCTAACCCAGTTTTGGACCCAACTAGTCAGCTAACCCAATTAACCCAAAAATGGCTTATGCAAATTGTATTAGATTTCATAAACCTAAAAAAAAAAAAAAAATTAATAAGCCAAACACTTAATTAAAATATTTTTTAATTAAGTCTCTATGTAAAACAATTTTACATACCAAATCATGCATCAAAAAATATTTTACAAATATTTTATAAAACATGCCTAAAATATGTATCTCAAAATTAAAACAATTTTTAATTTTTTAATATTCTTTAAGGATCCTTCTGAAGAGGCCAACTCAGACGATCCGCATCGTGTCAAAAATACACGGTCATGGTGAAGGTCTCAACTAGGTTCCAAAAAGAAAATTTGATACACTTTTAAGATTAAACAATTTTAATATGTAAACATGCATACTAGATTAGATTACAAATTTATCCTGGCTCTGATACCAATGAAAGGAAACTGATGCAGGTGGTTTGACAAGATCCTACACTAGGCATGCCAACATCTACGGGAGCAGATTGGATTTAAAAATAATTTTTAAAATTCACGCAGCGGGAATCTGCTCCACCAGGAACTAATCTAAGTCTAGTTGCATTTAGGCATGCATAAATATATAAAATATTTATAAATATTAAACAATTTAATCTATCCATGCATGATTAAAAAATAAATTTTCCATACCTTTATTCTGCCTGGAATAACTCTGGAATAAACCTGGAATAGACTGGAATAACTGGAATAAAGTTATTCCAGTCGTCTTCCTCCTTGGGACCCTGTTTTTGGCTTGCAAAACATCGTCGGAATACTGCCTTCCGGACCTCCGTTTGCTCCCAAATTTGAGCAGCGGCTTCTTGGACAAGTCTTCTTCAATTTTCCACCAGTTGCTGCAATCAAATCTAAGCCAAAAAAATTAAATAAATCACCAAAGTCTGCTGCCAGATTTCTGCGACAGAACTGGACAGCAGACTTTGGCCTTCGTTTCAGAGCGATTGGGGCAATCCCGGCTCACGTGGTTTTCTCCTAGGAGTAGAATGGTACTCCCTTTAGAGGGGAGACATGCCTGGGACTCTCGGATCCGCCTCCACGCACGGTGCTAGCCGCCGGAAGAGGGCTTCACGGTCACAGGAATTCTGCAACAGGGCAGAACTAGAGCACTTGAAACAATGGGATTAAGGCCTTGTTTCTCTCTCACAAAAACTCCTAAACCCAGCCCCAAAGATCTCTGCTTAAGCCTCTCAAAGAATGCCCAAAGCACTCTCTCTTTAAGCCTTTCTCACGGTGAAGAGAAAATTTTCTCTCTTGATTTTAAACCTTAACCCAAAACAGGATGCTGGTTTGGGCTTTTATAAGCTAGCTAGGAGGGAGAGGGAGTTGGAGCGACGGAAGGCCAAGAGAGGCAGCAGAAAGTAAACCAAATAAATTAGCCTTAATCCAGGATTAAAGCTATTAATCAACAGAGGAGGGAGAAGAGGAAAATGCCAGCTTGGGAGTTTCATCGTTTGGCCTTTCCAAACGTTTGGACTTCCTCCATTCAAATGACCGTGTAAAACGGTCCATGGAGAAAAATAACATCGGTTCATCCAAAACCGGTCCAACCAAAAATGGTCCAATCCCATTAAACCAATTTGGTTCAAACCCAACGGTGGTTCAATCCAATTGAACCTGGTTCAGGGAATAAAATTGGTTCACAACCAATTGGAGGCCGAAACGAACTCCGAATCAGTTCAAAACTGATTCTGAAAAATCCTGGCGCAGTGCTGGTCAACCCGGAACATTTTCCGGTCGACACAGACAAGGGCAAGACGAGGAAAAGAGTGCTCAAAAAAATGCTGTGACCATAAAACCAAGATGATTCCCAATCATAATCGGTACCCGGATCAGAGAGTTATCCTCTATGGCGTGTGACCTCATATGTTCGAACCTAAATGGTAGTACTGAAACAATTCCAGTACCAGCACAGGAAACCATCTAGCAATGGGTCCCGGTGTCCGGATAGGTCGAAGATGCGGGAGCAAACTATCGAACCTTTGGCATATGGTTACCGTATAATTTATCCCTTTGACCTCTAATGCTCAAGACGATCGAGATTGGGCTGCCAACCCAGACAGAGTCAATCGACTACGTGTCTCAACCTTGCAAGCCCAGTGACTCTTCACTAGGACTACCCCGGTCGAGGATTTGCTAAATTGAGATACTGCGAGACATTCAATCAAAACTGTTTGGACAGGTCAATTCCATCTTGGTCCATCACTGCTCCACAAGTACTTGCCTGTACCCAGAAATCTTTCATCACCAGATTAAAAATCCGGGTAGTCCGGCACCAAAGCACAGGGAGTTGCTTGCAAGCTACCATGATGACCTCAGGTCAGAGGGACATATATACCCATATCCAATCATGAGTATCCCTTTGGCAGAAAGGGGCTGCACGGAGTCACGTTCATTGAGATATCACATATCCCACTTGCAGATCACATCAGTGTCACCACACTCATTTAGTCAAGAGGACAACCAAACGATGTGAACTACAACAACCTATACTTGATATATTGCCGTCCAGTACAATATATCCTTTGGTTGTGAACAGGGTTTAAGGACCACTCGATACATCCTCTCTGTATCGAAGTCAGTGTAGTCCTAAGGACTTCATCACATGGAAAGAGTTCATTTCAGGAAATTTAGTATGTGATGAGCTGCCAAATAATATTTTATTAATTCATAAAAAGAGTACAATACTGAGCACAACCGCCTACAACTCAGGCGATTGGCTTTGGGACACAATTCCCAACAACGCCTGGGGCACAGAAGCTAGCGCTGTTGGCTCAGAGCTTCTGCCCTTGGCCCGAGCCGAGAAACACTCCTGTCCCTGAAAGAAATCTCACTCCCCTTCTCGCCCCGAGGATGAAGATCCTCATGGAGGTCGAGGGCGAGACCTACTTGAGGCGCCACCGCCATTGAAGCAGTCTGCCACCCGTGACAAGTCAGAGTACCGTCGCTTCCATCGCGACTACGGTCACGATACCGAGGAATGCCATGACCTCAAGTGGGAGATTGAGGAACTGATCGAGAGAGGCTACCTCGGGAGGTATATGGGGGGCAGACCCCAGTTGGAATCCCAGGCACTCGTCCCCCTTCTACCAGTCATAGCGGTCGACAATCGCCCTACTGAGAAGCTGGTGGGGATGATACATTGGGGGACTGGGAGCACCTCTAAGAAGGCCTAGGGGGGCAAGGAGCGGAAAAGCTCCCGAGTGTCCTGAGAGCCTGCCACACAATGCCTAGAGCGGCAATGGGCAAAGCGCCATTCAACCTCATATTCGGCATGGAGATAGTGATTCCAGTTGAGCTCGGCACGCTCCCTCCTCGACCTGGACCCCCTCGAAGAAATGGGGGGCAGAGCCTTGCTTTGGGTGGCGACGCACCGGTAACAGGTCGCCTGACGTCATAACGCCCGGGTGAAGTTGAAGTTCTTTCGACCTGGCGACCTGAGGCGTCTCAACCCAGAGAGCACAGTAAATTCCTGCCGAATTAAGAAGGCCCCTACGAAGTGGCCGAGGCTCTCCTACAGAGAGCCCACTATCTCGAGGACCCGGATGGAACCAGATTCCCCTCGGACATGGATTGCTTGTATAATGAGGAGTTACTGGCAATAGTGTAAGTTCCCCCTCCTTTTGAAATGAAGATCCTTTTCCTGTGCAACAGTTTATTTACCTTGCAGGAACAACAAAGATCGGACGACCTCGGGCACCGACGAGCCCAGCTCCCCGGCAACAAAGACCAGACGATCTCTGGCACCGGCGAGCCCAGCTCCCCGGTACAAAGACCGGACGATCTCTGGCACCGGCCAGCCCAGCTCCCTGGCAACAAAGACCAGACGACCTCCGGCATCGGCGAGCCCAGCTCCCCGGTAACAAAAACTGGACGACCTCCGGCACCGGCCAGCCCAGCTCCCCGGCAACAAAGACCGAACGACCTCCGGCACTGGCCAGCCCAGTTCCCAGGCAACAACGACCGAACGACCTCCGGCACCGGCGAGCCCAGCTCCCTGGCAACAAAGACCAGACGACCTCCGGCATCGGCGAGCCCAGCTCCTCGGCAACAAAGACCGGATGACCTTCGACACTGGCGAGCCTAGCTCCCCGGCGAAGGACCTAGGAAGCCCTCAGGCACTCGACACCTTCGAGCCCAGCTCTGAGACACCTTCTCAAATCATCGACGTCCCCGAGACCAGCTCCAGGATGACTGCCCAACACCGGAGCTCAGATCTCCATCCAAGGAAACTCTATCGACCACTGCGCCTCTGAGCCCAACTCGACGGTGCCATCTCAAGTTCTCATCATCTTCGGGCTTAGCTCCAAGATGCTTGCTCGAGACCGGAGCTCAGACCTCCAGCCAGGAGCACCCCCGAGCCACGCAACTCATCATCGACAATGCCATCGGGCTCGGCCTCACGATGACAGCCGAAGCCGGGCCCTGTCCTCCGCCAGGTCCGCTCCCGCAAGCCCGGGATACCTAGGCCGGAGCCGAGCACGAGCCTCCACCCATGACGGACCCCTCGAGATCGGGACCCATGGCCAGGAGTTAAGCCTAGCCTCCTCCACCGCGAGGTGCCCCTCTGAGCTCAGGTTTCCTGGGCTGGACAGCATCGTCACTAATCAAAGACCTGGAAAGCCCCCAGGCACCGGCGACCTAGCTCCCAGGCATCAAAAGACTAGACGACCTCCGGCACCGACGAGCCCAGCTCCCCGGCATCAAAAGACTGGATGACCTCCGGCACCGGCGAGCCCAGCTCCCTGGCATCCAAAGACCGGAGGACCTCCGGCACCGGCGAGCCCAGCTCCCTGGCAACAAAGACCGGATGACCTCTGGCACCAGTGAGCCCAGCTCCCCGGCAACAAAAATTGGATGACCTCCGGCACCGACGAGCCCAGCTCCCCGGTAACAAAGACCAGACGACCTCCGGCACCGGCGAGCCCAGCTCCCTGGCAACAAAGACCGAACGACCTCCGGTACCGACGAGCCTAGCTCCCCGGTAACAAAGACCGGATGACCCACCGGCACCGGCGAGCCCAGCTCCCTGGCAAAGGACCTGGGAAACCCCCAGGCACTTAGTGCCTCCGAGCCCAACTCCAGGATGCCAAGGCTTAGAACTTAGATTTCTAGCACCGTAATTCTCAAGCGTCAATGTCCTCGAGACTGGCTCCGAGACACTAAGGTTCAAGACTCAGACTTCCAACACCAAGGATCTCAGCCTTCGACATCTCTGAGCCCGACTCCAAGACGGCGACCACTGAATTATGCTCCTCAGCAGTTGAGACCAAGGTTAACATCCTTCACCGGCATGACCTCAAGCTTAACACCAGGTCCGTGCCAGTCGAAGTCCTTAGCTCCCCTCCCAGACCTCCCTACATCGAAAAGAAAGAAGTAGCAAAGAAAGGGAGAAGGAGAGAGAGGGGTGACATTCCACATTACGGACGATGGAGACACCATGATTACAAGAGTGCATTTCATTACTGGGAGAACCAATTACATTATCTTCGGGGCCCTGACAGGCCGGGTAACCAGGTCAAGAAAAGAGAAAAAGTATAAATACAATAAGAAAAAAAATCCTATCCTAAGGGGCTGGCTCCTTCCCTAGGCAGCGCACTATTGGGACCTCTCCCTCTCCACCTCCGCAGGAGGAGTAGGTTCAGTTGCTGAGGCCACTTGGGTCGGACTGGCTGCCTCTGGCCGCGGTGCAGGTGCCGCCCTCGTTGTCGTCGGTGCCGGTTCCCCGAGGCCAGGTGCTTCCGAGGTTGCTGGAGCCCGAGCCTCGGTTGGAGCAGCTCCCTTCCTTGCCGCCACCATCATCATTGCGGAGGAAGCCTTCTTCCCCGAGACTCGAAGTGCGGCCAGCTGCTCCTCGGATAGAACTCCTCACAGTTGGGACCGCCAGTATGCAAAACCCTTGGCGAAGGAGTTTGTTGCCGCTTCCTGAAAGTCCTTGAGGCACTCCAGGGTCGCCTTGAAGGCAGCCACAGCATCAGCGACTACCTTCTCTGTAGCCTTGACCCGGTGCTGGACCTCTTCCAACTCCGCCTTCAGGTGCTCGGACAGACGGACGACCGTCACCAGGCCTTCTCAGCAGTTTCAGTGGAGCGGTGTGAAAGAGCGGCCTTCTCCTCTGCATCGACAGCTCTCTTCTTGACCGTAGCCACCTTCTTCTCAACGGAGGTGGCCCTCTCTCTGGCCGCCTTCGACTTAGCCCGAAGCTCCTTCAACCAGGCCCGCTTGGACTCAAGCTCGTTGTCGAGCTCCTTCCTTATTTTGGCCGCTTTAGCAGCTTCGGCCTCGAGGCTCTTCACCTTCTGGCTAGCCTCCCGAACCTTCGCATCCTTGTGGCCTACTTCAGCTTTGAGGGATGCGAGCTCGGCTCCTTGCTATCTGTCCCTCCTTGACTATTTGCAGCAATAATCCCTTATGAGGATCAGCTCCCGCCCTTGCTACAGTCGAAAGAGCCAGGTCAGCAATAGACTAATAGAGAAGGAGACAGAAAGATGTCAACATCAAGGGGAACTACTTATGGCATACAGCTGGGCGAACGATGCTGTGATGATGTCATCGAGGAGTCGCCCACTCCCCTCGTGCATGTCGCATGACTGGACCGAGAAGTCCATCATGCACTCTGCCAAGCTTGCGTCCTTCATCAAGGACACGTTTGGGCCCAGCCGAAAAGGGACTCGGCGGTAGTCCCTCTCCCGTGTTCCCGCCGGTTCAGCTTCTTCGATGGTGAAGGCTCCCTTGGTGCCAACTGGGAGATTGGCACCACATCGGACCGGACTTGGGGTGCCGGCATGACTTCTTGCACCCCCTCATCCTCCTCGGCACTGGCGACCTCCGAGGAGGGGGCGCCGACCTGGCAGTAGTGGCGGCTGACCTCGCACAGACAACCACCTCGGGCTCGGACGCCGCTATAGGAGGCTCCGAGATGGGCTCGGCCGCCCTCTTCCGCCTGCGCTCCTGTACCGGCGCATTCATCTCCGCCTACACCGGCTCGTCCACCCCAGTCGGCACCGACCTCACCCCATTCTCAGCTCGGGCTCTCTTCGGTGCTGGCTCGGCAGCCTCAGTGGCCTGCTCCTGCTCCTCGGAGAACGAGAGCAGCTTGTCCATCGAGAACTTCATTGCTGCACCAAGACAAAAACAAGGTCAGACCCCAAAAAAAAAAAAAAAAGAAAGAAAAAGAGAAGAAAAAAGAAGGGAATGGCCAAGTGGGACTCACCCGACTCCAATGCCGGGCCCACCCCGACCTCGCGGAGATTTTTTTCGGATAGCAAAACCTCAAGCAAGGGATCTCTGTCGATCTGAGCTACTTGTACAGTTTGATGTCGGCCTCCTCGACAGCAGAGTTCTGGTTTGGAGATCAATCTGGGTCACTCCAGACCCAGTCAACCCCCTCTACGGAAGCAAAGAAAAACCTACTCTTCCATCCCTTAATGGAAGAGGGGAGGACAAACTTTATTCCCCGAGGGTGGGAGGAAAGAGACCACCACCCCTCCTCGGTGGGGTGGCGTTTCAAGGTGAAAAATGTCCTAAAGAGGGAGAACAGACAATAATCCTGTGGAAATGACACAAGATTATGAAGGCAAAAATGGTCCTAACAGCATTGGGGACCAACTGAGCTGGGACGAGACGATAGTTGGCCAGAAATGAAAGGAAGAAGGGGTGAAGAGGAAAATGGAGGCCCCCAACGAAGGCCTCATTATAAAGGGCAGTCCACCCAAGACCACTGGAAGTCACCCGCTCCCCTGGACGAGGAACAGAGAGACAGACATACTCGAGAATCCCATAGGCTTCTCGGATGGCCAGCAGATCTTCAGAGGTAATCGTCAAGGCAATCCCTCCGGGACCCATCGACCGAGAAGGTTCAGGCTCAGGAAGGACTCGAGGAGGAGGAGAAGACCCAGATCCCCTGATGATTACCGGACCCGGGGTGGACCGCCTACATTTATGGCCCGACCGTACATTTACGGCCCCCTAAAAGGTGCCCACCGCGTGTTGACCATCCATTGGGCCCGTGCGCCCATCCGATCGCGGTCGCTATGACTTCCATGCCCGCCTCGATGGCCCCCCTCCTGCGTGGTCATGTGGCATCCTCCCACAAGCTCATAAGACTGCAGAGCGAGGAGCCACAAATTTTTGCCATTATTGCGCCAGATTTCTTTGCCTTTCCACGTCAGCGCCATAATTATGCCCTTCGCCCCAAGCACCATGCGTCAATGGGCCTCGGGTGTGGGGGGCAAATGATGTGGCCAGAATGCTGACATGGCACAAGACAGCAGACATGGAGTCCCCATCAGACGCCACGACAAGCTTTCAACATGAGCACCTTTGCCGAGCTGAGCTTCCCTGAGGCAACACCTCTGTCTGCCAAAGGCAAGCTCCGTCCTCCGCCAGGTCTGTTCCCACAAGCCCGGAATACCTAGATTGGAGCCGAGTTTGAGTTCCCACCTAAGGCGGACCCCTCGAGATCAGGCCCCGTGGTCAGGAGTCAAGCTCAGCCTCCTCCGCCACGAGGTGAACTTCCGAGCTCAGGTCCCCTGGGCTGGGTGGCACCCCAGCACTGAGCTCGTCTGTGGTCGGGCCCCATGGTCAGGAGTCGAGCTCAGCCTCCTCCACCACGAGGTGCCCCTCCGCAACCGAGCTCGGTCCACCTCCATCCTGTCGAGCAGCACCCAGGCGAGTCTACCGCAGACAGGCCCTGCCTCTCCAGCTCGGCCCTCTGTCTAAGCCAATACGCTGGCCACCAAGGGAGCCATACCTCTCCTCCGAGGACAGTGGCGATGCTCCCGAGGGCTGTACGACACCAACCATGCCGCAATCAAGGTACCATACCCTCCATCGATCTACTGTACAATCGAAGAAAAGACCCTACCAGAGAGCACGGATCCTAAAACCAGTGGCCCATCGATCGATACCTTGACAGACTCCCAGGAGAGGGATAAGCAGAAGGGATATTAGAAATCTACGGAGGCTTCCCCGACTGTCACAACAACAGAGATATCCCGTCCACGTCACGGTACCTCACCATAAACGACAGTAGGGGGAGATCCCAAAGCAAACCAAGGTAGAAACTCTCGCCAAAAATAAGCAAAGGAAGGTATCGACATCTAACCCCAAGGGAGAGATCCCCATAGCATGCTTTTCAATTCAAGAGAGGAACCAGAGCGACACAAGGGAAGAAGGCCAGAGAGGAGGGCAAGACCACCTCAGCCAACACCATTCCTAGCTCATCCTCATCTTTCACTCACACTATATTCACTTCTCCTAGCATGGAGCTCATCCAGAGGGGCTCGATCATGAGGATCTGTTTCCCTGGATTGCCACTGACTTGACCGTCAAAGTGCCCCCATCAGAATCCCCGGCCCGGGTCACGACGTTGCTTCCTTGCAGGTCCCGAGGCACCGGAGGCGTTCCCAGGCAGGCGGACGCGACACACCCCATGCCATCAGCAGCTACGGGTCACGACGATCCGGGCGGCAACAATATGTATCAGAGCTTTTAATGAAATATGTATCAGAGCTTCTTTGAAAAAAAAATGTATCAGATCAAAAGATGTATCAGAGCTTAAAAATATCAGTCAGAGCTTTTAAAAGTATCAGAGCTATTGAATGTATCAGAGCTAATATGTATCAGAGCTAAATTTAGAAAACATATCAGAGCATAAAGCTAAAAACTCATTAGATTCAAAATCAATTACCTCTCCCTTATATATTTATCTGAAATATAGAATGTTTGAATTTTCCATGCACAAAACAAACACTTGTCCCCCTTTTTGTCATCAACAAAAAGGTTCAAGGAGCATTCAATGAATGTTGAATTAAAAAATTATTTGAGATAATTTCACCTTCTTATAGAAAATACCAATTTGATTGGGATAGATGGGGGTAGGATCATTGATGAGCCTAGAAGTCACCTAGATTAGGGTACCACTATTTTTTTATATTTTTTGTAAGGGAGTGGTGAAGGAAATAATGGGAATGAAAGAC
Organism: Areca catechu; assembly: GCA_021397845.1. NCBI lineage: Eukaryota > Viridiplantae > Streptophyta > Magnoliopsida > Arecales > Arecaceae > Areca > Areca catechu. The sequence continues at coordinate 125,517,870 of CM038052.1, read as the reverse complement.
AGGGATCTGGATCTCATGGACTTTAGGACTCACACTAACGAAGAGACCTCTCACCTCTAGGGCATTCCACCCATATCGATACTTGGAGGCATTAGGATGAATCTCAAAGGACGTGCGGGGTAAACAAGATGAAATCAAAGAAGAGGATAACTAGACATGACCTATCATCATGTCCTAGGATTGGGCCTCACACCCTCTCCTCGTAGAGTAAAAAAAAAGAATCTCTCTTTTCTAAAAACTCATCTTTATTGACCAAACTATTTTTTTACAAAGGACTGAGGACGGTATTTATAGACCTTTCCAACCCTTATTTGAATTTGAATACAAGATAAAAAGATAGGGATGATTTAAATTCAAATACAAGATAGGATAAGATAAAGCCTATCCATATCTCAATCCTAACCAACCAAATCTTAACTCAAATTTCAAATAATCAATAAAGATAAATCCCAAACTAATTTATTTGGGATATGCTCTGAGATTCATGTAACTTCAAGATTCGTGCTTGCTTCAGGATCCATGCTAGCAATGTCCCCATCATTCTCTTGTGGTGGGGAGAACTCGACTCCGTTGAGTTAGGCTCGATGCTACTTTGAAGATCTTGGACAATTCCAGATATCCTCGAGCTCTAGCTTATTCATTAATGAACCTAATAGCCATGCTTACTTGATCTGTTTTGAATTTTATGCACAAAAATCTATGCTATGATCCTTGGAGACTGCATTGAGATTTATGCGAATTCTTTCTTCTTTCGCCATATGCAGCGTATGAAGTCGGCAAGGAAAGCAGATTGTGCTTTCACGTTCGTGCGATGGGCCTCTTCGGCTTTCAATTCATGGAACAGAGGAAGGGATGTGTGCCGGTGGTCTTGGAGAAAAAAATGTTGCCGGAATGGAAGATTTCGAAGAAGGTTGGTCGCTAGTGGCACAAGAAGTCGGTGGCATGGAAAGATGGGTCATCGAAGGAGTGGCACGGTGGAGGGGAATCTTCAAAATGGAGGGGATGACGGCATGGGAGGGTGCGGTGATTCTTCATTGGTTCCGATGTAGGTGGAGTCAGGGATAAATCTATAGAAGTCTAGCATTGTCGATGGCTTAGCTGGAGTTCGTCAAGGGGTGGCGGAAGTCGGGTGTCACAGTAACAGGGAGAGATCGGGCAGGGACGGGAGGCTTCATGGAGATGGATCATCTGGTGGGGCTGTTGGCCAGGAAGATTGACTGGGTGATGGGTTTCTCTGGTCGGAAGGGTGACGGCGGACTCAGCAGACTCGGCCGCAGCATTGAGGAATGGCAGCGATGATGGGCATCGAGGTGATTGGCTTGGTCAGGTGGATCTAGGGAGAAGGCTCAATGGCTGCAGGCATCGCTGCAGCAGAGGCCGATTGGGGATTTTTGCGAGGATGGAGGTGGTAGTGCATTCAGTCTTGGGCAAAGATGGAACTTGTCGGGGCGATCCCGGTCGGATCGTGTTGCTAGTGATGGTGGACGGTCTCGATGGCGATCTTCTAGATGGGAGGCATCACATGGAGATCTATGCATGGGGAGTTTTGATCGACATCGGTGGTGCAAGGTGATGGCAATAGAGAGAAGTCCGGTGGAGTTTTAGGAGGAGTCATGGCAGGGAAGGCGGGGCACTGATAGATGCTTAGAGATGGGATCGAAAGAGGGAAGAAGAAAATTGAAAATGACTTGATGAATGGGAGATCTGATTTTTTGTTTTTTTGGATCTGGGAATATGATAGGATAGAAAAAAAAAATGGATTGGTGGTGAGGGATCTGAAGTGATACGAACTGTACCCTAATAATCTGGCTCTGATACCAATTTGATGTGGGACAGATGGGGGTAAGATCGTTGGCGAGCCTAGAAGTCTCCTAGATTAGAGTACTTTTTTTGTGTTTTTGTAAGGGAGTGGTGAAGGAAATAATGGGGATGAAAGATAGGGATCTAGATCTCATGGACTTTGGAACTTACGCTAACGAAGAGACCTCTCACCTCTAGGGCATTCCACCCACCTCGATACTTGGAGGTGTTAGGGTGAATCTCAAAGGACATGGGGGGTAAAGAAGATGAAATCAAGGAAAGGGATAACTAGACATGACCTATCATCATGTCCTGGGATTGGGCCTCATACCCTCTCTTCACGGAGTAAAAGAAAAGAATCTCTCTTTCCTAAAAACTCATCTTTATTGACCAAACTCTTTTTTTACAAAGGACTGAGGATGGTATTTATAGACCTTCCAACCCTCATTTAAATTTGAATACAAGATAAAAAGATAAGGATGATTTAAATTCAAATACAAGATAGATAATATAAGGCCATATCTCAATCCTAACCAACCAAATCCTAACTCAAATTTCAAACAATCGATAAAGATAAATTCTAAACTAATTTATTCTGGATATGCACCGAGATTCGTGTAGCTCCAGGATTCGTGCTTGCTTCGGGATCCTTGCTGGCAATGTCCCCATCAAATTTTGATATTCTAATTCAAATTTATCTTGATTTGATGTTGAATATACAATCATCATTGCACAGATAACATTGCACAAACACAATAAGTGAAAAATAGATGCTTTCAATACTTTCAAAGTTTTCATTACAACTTACAAAATTTGAGAGCAGATGCAAACCATTAAAGACTAGCCTACTCACTGTCACTAGATTCAACTTTAAAAGACTCTGAACCATACCAAGACCTAGGACGACTAGAGGAAGCTCTAGTCCTAGTAGATGGTCCAGGAGATTGGTGTCTAGAGTGAGGTGGTGGTTGTCTGGGGGTATAGGATGATGAGGGTGGAGGCTGCCTAGGAGTAGATGAGCTGGCTCCTCCAATAGCAAAAGATAGCCGAGACAGGTAATGCCAAACAGTGCTAAGCTTAGTCTGTATTTCCTTGATCCCCTCATGAAAAGCAATAAGCTCATTGTCTTGAGCATTAGCAAAAGCTTCTATAGATCCTCTTAGTCGGCCAAAATCAGTGTGAAGTAACCCCATATATGTTGTATAATCATCCTCTCTCCTCCTGCTCTGCTCTAGAGTCTCCACTCGAAGAGTCAGCTCACGTAACTCTGATCTAAACTCCTATAAACCATAATCTACTATTTAATGCAGACTGTCAAACAGAGAACTGAAAGATCTGGTTAAATCCTCACTGAACTGTCTGAGATGTGCAGATATGTGAGGTGGAGTGGTGGCAGGTGGTGCAGTAGTAGAAGGCCCTGCTGGTGCTGGTGCTGAAGGAGGTGCTGATGATGCTGGTGAAGTCCTAGGACTACAAGGATCTCTCTCTGAATGCTTCTGCTCCTCAGCCTCAGAATCTGAATGATCAGCAATAATGGTAGTCTCAGCATAAGGCAAATGTGGATCAGGCTCCTCATCATCATCAGTAGATGACTCCACTACTCTCTATCCAGATACTCTCTTCTTCCAAGCTCCATCTATTAGGTGATATCCCATCCTCTGCAGTGACTTGGCAGAATATGTATCTGTGTGATGCAGTGGTCTACCATCTTCTCCTGTCAGATCAACTATGGAGTCCTGAAATAATAAAGTGAAGACCATCCCATATGGCAGACAAGCCTTCACCTTTCTTGCAGCTTCTCTCATTTGCACCAACATGATGAAAGGTAGATTGAGGGCCTCCCCCTCAATCAAATGTCTCATAAAATACAAATCTCTTTCACTTACATAATAAAAACGACCTGTTCTTGGCAAGATAATTCTACTGATCATGTTATGTAACAACCTCATGTCTAAGGATATCCTGTTTGCTTGTACATTTCCGATGTCACCTATATCTCTTCTTTCTAAAACTGTTATGAGGGTTTTTTGTTTATCCTTTAAAACCAAGTGATTTATACCCTCATTCGGCATTTCCAACAAACTGCTCAATTTTTCTTCATTAACAATCACTCTTTTCCCTTTCACTGTTGATTCAATATGGTATTCTCCTAAAATCAAATTTTGATAGAAGCTTCGAACTAGGTTGGGATAGGTGGGAACATTCAAAGAACATAAATATGTCTAGCCCTGAACTTCAATCCAATCACCGATTCAAAGCCCTAAATCTTCCAGAAAAGAGAAAATGATCCTTCTACCACAAGTGGACGATTAGCCATAGAGATCACTGACTTTGTGGTGAAGGTGATGCATTTTGTTCCTCTTCTTGTCGTCGACCTCGAGTCGACTCATCTTCTCATCTTTTCGACCTCCTTTCTCTTGGAGAGTTCGCTTCATTGCCTCGAGAGTGCTTCGCAACTGCCTTCCTTGATGCCATTGCTTAAAAACAAGTAAAGAGTGAGAGTTTGAGGTAGACAAGGGAGGTCAAGAGGGAAGGGAGTGGTCCCTAGCTTAGAAAGGATGGTTCTAAACTATTAGTAACGTGAAAAAGAAAGAATAGTGGCTTTAGACAAGTCCTACGGCTTATATATAAAATGCCTAACTCGACATCCGAGTCGGCTCGACCAAGACCTAAATTGCTCAAGTCGGCTCGAGCAAAAACTCTCAAAAAGACTTGAAAACACTCAAACAAGGCTTCTAAAGATAAAAGAACACTAGTTAAGGTGGTCATTTTTCTTTAATTGATATAGGAGGTTTTCTAGATAATATTTCCTTAATTTTGAAGAAATTAGGATAGAAATTCTAAAAAGGATCACACAAATCTAATTCCCCTCTGATCAATTGAAATCTATCTATATTAAGAGGTTTAGTAAAGATATTGGCAAGTTGATTTTTAGAAGGAACAAATTCAAGCACAATATTTTTATTTTGAACCCTAATAAAATGATATCTAATTTTTATATGCTTTGTTCTAGAATGTTGAATTGGATTTTTTGACAAATTAATAGCACTTGTGTTATCACATTTGATGCGAATTTTAGATTGAATAATATCAAAGTCTTCTAGTTGTTGCTTAATCCAAAGCACTTGTGCACAACAACTCCCTGCAGCTACGTACTCTACCTCAGTAGTGGACAGTGCTACAGAGTTTTGTTTCTTACAATGCCATGAGATTAAGTTCAACCCTAGAAATTGACAAGTACCACTAGTGCTTTTTCTATCATTTTGCATCCACCATAATCAGCATCAGAAAAACCAATCAAATTTAATGAAGATTGCTTAGAATACCATAGACCAAGATTACTTGTTCCTTTTAAATATCTTAAGATTCTTTTAACAACAAGTATATGTGATTCTTTTGGATTATATTGAAATCTAGCACATATATATACACTGAATAAGATATCAGGCCTACTTGTAGTTAAGTACAACAGTGATCCAATCATACCTCGATAAAACTTTTGATCAATGTTGCTGCCATCTTCATCTTTATCTAATCTACAGGAGGGGCTCATGGGTGTGCTCATTTCTTTGGACGACTCCATACCAAACTTGTTAAGGATTTCCTTAATATACTTTGCTTGGTTTATGATGCCTTCCTTTGTTTTCTTAATTTGGAGTCCAAGGAAGTAGGTTAGTTCACCCATCAAGCTCATTTCAAATTCGCCCTGTATTAGCTTAGCAAATTCTTCACACAGCTTTTCATTAGTTGCACCAAAAAGAATATCATCCACATAAATCTGTACAACTAGCATATCATTTGCATTCTTCTTGATAAATAAAGTTGTATCAACATTTCCTCTAACAAAATCATTTTCAAATAAAAACTTGATGGGCACATCATGTCAACCCTAGTTCACTATGGGTCCCTGAGTTTGAGTCCCTTTGCCATGATTCAAATTTTATCTTTAAGTCCAATAATCTGGCTATGTTAGCCATTTGAGTTCTGTACTTGGGCCTTGAGTTTTGTTTTCAGGCCTTGTTACACTTGAGTCCTGTATTTAGAGTCGACTCATACAATTAGAGTTTATGAGTCAAGTTTTGGGATATGTTCGGTTCAGTTGAGCTTAGTTGTTCAGTTAGCTCATGTTGAGCCAATTTTGAGTCCTATAAGTCCTGTAAGTTTTATGTTGAGTCTAGTCCAGTTAAGTGAAGTGAGTCCTGTAATAAGTTGAGCATTTCAACCAGTCCAATTGAGTCCTGTAGGTCTAGTACAACTTTGTGTTACAAGTCTATGTCAAGTACCAGTTTCATACAAGAGGAGGATCACCAAAGTAGAAGCCCATGAAGTCTCTCCACTTGAAGATTCTAGGCATATCCTTCTTCTAGGCACCCTAGCCCAGAAGATCTTCAAGTCCAAAAGCCATGGTGCCCAGGTTTTCATAAATTCACTTCTAAGTTGGCACCCAGGAGTTTCTAGCCCACTAGGGGACAAGTACCAAGCCCATGCGCCAACCATGGAGGCGGCTGGTGCGGACACCAATAATGGCCTTCAATCAAATTCTTTATGGATTGAATGATAAATTTGAAGCCCCAATAAGTTAGTTCAACTAAAACCTAAAGAGCCAACTCGAGCACTAGAGCGGACTCAACCAGAGAATTCTGCTACTTCAATTTCTACTTCAACATTTTAGCTATTCAGCACTTATTCAGCTACCTGGAATAACTCAACACTTTAGCACTTATTCAGCAACATGGAATAACCTTAGCTATATGGGATAACTCAACACTTGGGATAAATCAGCAAGTCAACTACAAGACCAAGTTGGACTGCCACATCACCAGCCTAGGTGGAAGCCATGCCAACATGGAGGACACCTCACACCCCCTCCACTTAGGTGCCTACTTTCAAATTCAAATTGGAGTGGCCAACCCTTAATCCTCTCCTTGAATCAAGCTTGGTTGTAATTCTCCACCATTTTCTCCATGTAATCCTCTATGGAATTCGAAATTTCAAAATGGCTTTGGGAGGTTTATTATAGCTCCTTGTAATGCATCTAATGAATGAAAATCTTTGAGTTCCAAATTTCTTTTCATTTGTGTGATGCAAATATCCTCCGCGAGGGAGTGAGCGAGAGGCTCAATCTATCTACCACTTAATTCTTAGTCTACCTTAGCAAAGCTTTCCCTTTCTTTCTTCCCTAAACCTCAATTTCAGCAAGCCCCAAAGGATGCCATCTCCAAGGAAGCCCTCTCCAACAATCCACCCAAGATTGCCTTCTACACATTCCATCCAAGGCCGACCACCAACTACAAGGAAGCCATTCATCCACTCTAACACAAAAATGCCAACCTCTCTCAATTCTTCCTTTTGATCACTTCTTTCAGCTTTCCCCAACTTTACCATATCACTAATGTCATTCATTACATGATTCCCTACAATTCTGAGTTAAAGAGGAGGTTTTACTTTGCCTTGGAACCAGCCATGGAGGGAGTTTCCATTCCGGAAGTGGTAGTCTTCAAGTCCAATTGCAGCTCTATGGAGTGCTGAAAATTGATCTACCTTCAAAGGAGGGAGAGCTCATCATTGGTTAGTAAACCCATCCAAGTCTCTTAGGTCTGTTCATATGAAGGTTTATGCCCTAGTTAGAATGGTTTCTCAAGTATTAGGTCCGTTCTTCCTTGATTAAATTGAACTACATTGAGGGTGAGTTTTCTATCATTAAGTAGTCTCATCATCTAGTTACTTTGGCCCTTTCTTATGAATGAGTTTTGCCTTATGTAAGTAAGAATCATTGCTCACCAACTAATTAATCCTCTAAGTTAGAAATCATCTTTGCATGCCACATCAAATTTGGTATCAGAGCATGGTTGCATGGGTAGCATCATAATGATAGCATGTATGTTTCTCTTTAGGTACTCGGATTGGGTGCGTCACCAAAGCCACCGATCATAGGAGAGAAGTAGGGCTGCAAGACCCTCTCTTCCCATTCAATGGAGTCTCCTATGGCATGTATGGGTGCCGTTGTGATTTGACCTATGAAAATAAAACAAAGAGATAACTTTTTTAGGGTTTAGTTTCTGCATCCCATAATTCTAGTATATGGCCTGTTCATTTAATTGTTTCTGCATATAGGAAACTCAAAAAATTCTTATTCTTATTTTGCTGGATTCATCACATTTGATACTTTTCATCAGAATTTTTTCCTGATTTATTTCGATCTATAGATTTTTTGCACATCTATTTTCTGCCTGAGAACAATTCTATTATAAAATTTCAGCAAGTCTATTTTAGCATTGTTTAGTTAGATTGTTGTTTGTTGAATTCATTTTAAACTACTTAAGGGTGACAATATCATAAGATAAAGGAAAGAGGTCATTACCTTTCCTTGGCCCAAAAATAACTAACCATATCTTGCATCGAAACCAAGCCCTTTTAATAAAATTGAGTAGCAACCTAATTAGAATTAGGGACACCAAGTCAAGCTCAATTAGTGTATTGAGACTAGTGTGAATCATTTCTTCATCTACTCCTGGAAATTGGTGTCTAAGGCTAGAGGTCCAAAGGCAAATGCCTTAAGTGGATTTGTGGTTCATTAATTGGTCCTCACGAAAGCGAGGGGGGCCTCCCATAATCCCATCTCTTACTTGGCCAGTTGAAAGGGTATTTGTAGTCTTGATTTATACTGAGTCAATTCATACTACATTGGACTTCTAGGTCCAGCAAACGTTAGAACGAGTCTTTGTATTGAATGACTATTAGATCAGGAACTTGGTGTGGGCACCAGACCTTTGATTAGGGTTTCAATTTTTTGTCCTGTAATAAGGCTTCAAGTCTATGCATTATAATTTTTAATCATGAATTTAGTCTCAATTATTTTGTTCTAGTTCTGTACTTTGATCAATTGGATCAAGTTGTGTCCTATATTGAGTCCAGTCATGTATTGGGTCTAGTCCAAGTCTGGGTCCAAGCCGGAGTGATCTTTGAGTCCAACTCAACTACTTTGGACAGAGACTTGAAGGTCAACATGTCAACCCTAGGGCGCCACTTCACCAGCCCATGTGGTGCCACTTCATCATCCCAGGTGGCGCCACCTCATCGAGCCATGTGGACGGCACAAGTGAGATTTTCTTGGATGCCAAATGGAGGCACATCAAATATTCTCTCCTCCTTTCCCTCCCTCCATCAAGCCACTTACTAAAGGAGTCATAAGCAACCAAGGAAAGGTTGAAGACAAAGGCCTTGCTCCAAGCCTCATATCAAGCTTCTTTCCAAAGAAGGGTGAGCAACCAAGGAAAGAGGGAGACACAAGCCTTGTATCATGCCTTCTTCCCAAAATTGAAGGTCAACTTTCCAAGTCCAAGGGAGCCAAATTCCTTCTTCCAAGCCCATTATCATGCCATGCACAAATCAAAGGAGTTTGAATTTCAAATTTTTGAATTTTATTGGTGCCTTAGCAAGAGATGAAATGTATTTTTCATTCAAATTTTGAAAGGGTCTAAGGTTTCTATATAAAGGACCTTACACACTCCCTTGTAAGGAACTTTTGATGAATGAAAAAGAATATTTCTTGAGTCCAATCTCTTGTTAGTTTCCTTCGTTCACTAGGAACGTCGATCTCTGAGAGGGAGCGCCTTCGCCTTCGAGCGTCGAGAGGTATGAGGCCTCAAACTATCGTTGCTTCCGCAACTCCGACATCCGACTCCGAATCAAGCAGAACTCCTCCATCTCTACAACCCTTCTTTCAACTTTCCACTATTTGCTTTCTGAGTGAGATTTAACCTTGTCTTCTTTGAATGCTTGCAGGTCCTCCAGGTGACACGGGTATGGAGACGGTTGCCTTTGCCTTCAAGATCTTCGAATAGCCAACCGGTGCCTCCGCAGGGTTGATGGCTCGGTTATCCAGGCTGCATCTGCCAAAGTGAGCGATCTCTGCACCGGGTGCTTCAGATCTTCGAGGTTTGCCCCTGACTCCTAAGTAGATCTTGATTGGAGAGCTAAGTCCTACGGGGTTTCTCAATCCTGGGGTCCTTTCTTTATCACTACTTTGGGACTACCTGCTTCTTGTTAGTTCTTGTCATTGTAGAACCCTAGTTCATCTCTACTTGCTTTCTGGAATCCAAAGAAAAAAAAAATCTAAAATCCACAAAAAAAACCCTAAAAAACACTTGCATCATTTCATCATCGCATCTAGTTAGTTCCCCATCAGAACTCCATACCACTATGCACAAGACCAACCAAGTTCTACCATGGATCCTAATCTAGAAGTTCTAATGAGAACTATGATTGAGCAATTCAAGTAATTGAACAATAGGTTTGATCAAATGGAAGAGAGGATAGGAACTTTTGAAGAGACCCGTATGACCCCTATTGAGCCACAATCACCCAGATTGCCACCCATCCATCCTAGAGTCCAATGCCAGGACCATACTCTTGACCCAAATCAAAGGAGACCACACCATGATTATGTTGACCAGAATGAGAGAGCCCTTAGAAACATTCATCTAGTTGCACCCATATTTGATGGAAACTTGGATCCTAAGGTGTATATACACTGGGAAAGTAATATGGATTAATACTTTGATTGGTACAAAATGTCAGAAGATAGAAAATTTAAGTTTGCCAAACTTAGATTGGTCCGTCAGGCTAGATTGTATTGGGGTAATGTTGAGCACATTAGTAGATAGAGAGGTGACATACCTATAGCCACTTGGAGAGTTGTGAAGGTAAAGCTTAGGGAGAAGTATTTACCCCTGTCCTATGAACAAAGACTCTTGGATCAATGGCAATGATTAAGTCAAGGAAATAAGATGGTGTCTGAGTATATTGCCAAGTTTGATGAGTTCATCATGAGATGCAGTGTGGTTGAGTCGAAAGCTGTGACCTTGTTTAGGTTTAGAGCAGGTCTATGAGAAGAAATCCAGAGAGAGTTATTCCTTAGAGAGGTCCATGATCTAGACTGAGCCTACCAAATTGCTAGCACTGTGAGAGATTTCAAAGGGGACCCATTTTTCGTTGACCCGAATCCAATAAGTTCAATTTCCCTGGAAGTAGACGCAGCCCAAGCCCAAGTCCATCCAACAGATCCAATCCTACTACTCCATTAGCTCATAAAGATGACAAAGGAAAGAGCCCTGAAGTCTGAAGAGAAGGTAATGTCCATTGTTTTAGGTGCCATAAGGCAGGTCACATTGCAAGCCAATGTCCCACCAGAGCGTTACACATAGGAGACATAGAAGAGGAGGTCCCTGAACCCACAAAAGATTGTGAGGAAGAAGTATATGAGGCCGGTGTGAGCTTGGCTGATGAGTATGAAGGAGATGAAGAGATCATAGACTCATCAGAATTTCTAGTTGTGAGATGTATCTTGACCCAGGCTAAGGAGCAAGAAGATTAGCATAGGACCAACATCCTATAAACCTTTGTTAAGATAGGAGAAAATGTCTACAAGATCTTCTTAGATAGTGGAAGTTGTGTTAATGCCATATCGACTAGTATGATCAAGAACTTAGGATTACCCACTGAACCCCATCCCAACCCATATAAGGTATCCTGGATAGATTCAACCTCGATTCCTATCAAATTTAGGTGGCAAGTCATAATCCAAATCCAGTCATTCCAAGAAAAGGTTTGGTGCGATGTTCTTCCCATGGGAGTAAGCAGCATCATATTAGATCGACCATGGTTGTATGATCATGATGTTATATCCAATGGTCGCTCTAATTCTTGTTCTTTTACTCATAATGGAAAAAAGATTGTAATCAATTCTTCACCACTTAGGGACCATGTTAAGAGAGGATCAAGTCACCTGAGGGACAAGAAACAAGGAATAAACATGATCAGTGCTAAGGAATTGGAGCAAGAGCTTAACGGTGGTTCACCTGTTTGGATTTTGACAACTAAGGAAATTCAGGAACAACCCCATAAAGAGCAGCCCCAGGAAGTGTTAAGGTTTCTAAAGGAATTTTAAGACATATTTCAAGAAGACCTTCCTAATCACCTTCCATCCTAAAGAGATATTCAACATGCCATAGATCTCATCCCATTGCCCACACATGCATGAGTTTCTGAGTTTGTTGAGTTATATGCACAGCATATTAAGGATTTGCATAAAGAAATTAGTAAAAAAATCAACATGAGTAATGAAACCTACAAGCGTATGGCTAATTCACGTAAGAAGATCAAAGAATTTTATGAAGGAGACCACGTAATGATTAGACTCAGACCTGAACGGTTCCCATCTGGAACCATTAAAAAATTATATGCCAGCGGTGCAGGCCTATTTAAAATCATAAAGAAGATTGGACCTAACGCGTATATACTTGAGTTACCATCTAACCTAGGTATCAGCTCAACCTTCAATGTTTCAGACTTGATATATTATAATGAGCCAATGATGATACCTAGTGAGCCTTTTGGGCCTAACCCTATTTTTGAGAGTGAGCCTACCCCTGAGTGTCCACTAGCCACTTTTCAAAAGTAGCGAAACAAAATTGAGCAAATTATGGATGACAAGACTATCACTATCAGGAACAAAGACTACCAATGCTATCTGATTCATTTGCAAGGTTGGCCAGAATCTAAAAACTCATGGATCACTAAAGAAGATCTGCAATGAATCAACCCAGACTTATTAGAGCATTACCAGAGTCAGGTTGACCCATACTTGACAGGGTCGAGTTCTTGCCACCATGAAAAAATTGGTGAGAACACCAACAATGGCCTTCAATCAAATTCTTTATGGATTGAATGATAAATTTGAAGCCCTAACAAGTCAGTTCAACTATAACCTAAAAAGCCAACTCGAGCACTGGAGCTGACTGAACCAGAGAATTCTGCTACTTCAATTTCTACTTCAACATTTCAGCTATTCAGCATTTATTCAACTACTTAAAATAACTCAACACTTCAGCACTTATTTAGATCCCTGGAATAACCTCAGCTATTTGGGATAACTTAGCACTTGGGATAAATCAGCAAGTCAACTACAAGACCAAGTTGGACTGCCACATCACCAAGCTTAGGTGGTAGCCATGCCAACATGGAGGACACCTCACAACCCCCTCCACTTGGGTGCCTACTTTCAAATTCAAATTGGAGTTGCTAGCCCTTAATCCTCTCCTTGAATCAAGCTTGGTTGTAATTCTCCACCATTTTCTCCATGTAATTCTCCATGGAATTTGAAATTTTAAAATGGCTTTGGGAGGTCTATTAATACCTCTCCATAGCTCCTTGTAATGTAGCTAATGAATGAAAATTTTTGAGTTCCAAATTTCTTTCCATTTGTGTGATGCAAATGTCCTCCATGAGGGAGTGAGCGAGAGGCTCAATCTATCAACCACTTAATTCTTAGTCTACCTTAGCAAAGCTTTCCCTTTCTTTCTTCCCTAAATCCATGAGGGAGTGAGCGAGAGGCTCAATCCATCCACTACTTCTAACCCTTTCCCTTCTTTCCTTTCCCTTTCTTACTGCTTTCTAACCCTAGATTCCTTTGCTGAGTATTTTGCGGGTGACAAAAAATCTAGATCGGGTGTTCTTGCCTCAAAACCAGCATCGTGCGGAAGATCGGAGCCCGGAAGCAAGATCTTGAAATCCTATCACTACGATCTTAAGAGTCCTGCTAGATCTACATCGAGAGGGCGATCTTCGTTGGTACAATTGAATTTTTTCCATCTCATAATTTCTGACTCGTTGAATAGATCCTAGTTTATGGTGGTTTCTCAACCATCAGGTCCTATTTTTTTAATTGTTTTATAGGTTTATTTGTGCGGGTAATTTAATTAGTTTCCTTCTCCGTCTCCTTTGAAGTCTTCTTTAAAATCTGAAAAATATAAAAAATTAGTTTCTAATTTTTCTCTGTTAATTAGTTATTAATTTCAGTAATTTAGTTTTGGTTTTCTATCCTGCATCACCTATCCTAACTAGGAGAGGGCATGAGAACATCTATAAATACCCCATCCCTCTACCCTCTTGTAATTAATGATCAATTATTATGAATTGTTATGAATGAATTTCTTTTGAGTTTTTCTTAAAATTCTGAGTGAATTTCTGTGTGATTAAAGGTGTCTGTATGATCCCTCAGGGTGTCTGAGACACCTTCTTCAAACTTCTTCCCCTTCTTCTTCTTTTAGTGATCTAACCCTTTTTTTCCTTATTTTCTAACCCATGATAGATAATTTGCAAGTCCCTCAGAGTTCATGAATCCAAGGATTCCTTTTGACCAGCTTTCAGGTCACCGGATTGAAAGCCGCGAATCCGCAAGGTCGATAGCTTTGTTTTCCAGGCCACATCCGAGAGCGTGGAGCGAACTCTTCATGGATCGATCTTCAAATCTCTACTAGGTACACCCCCTAGACTCCTCTAGTAGCAGTATTATAAAAGAGCTAGTCCTAACCAGGGCTTCTCAACCTTGGCGATCCTATTTCTTCACTTTGAGGATTTATTTTTGCATGCCTGTGCTTCAGATTCTTTATAGAATTCTCTACTTAATATCTTGGCTTGAAATTCGGGATACAAACTTCTACTTAATGCCTAACACATGAAAAATAATTGGCATGCATGAATAGTCCCGCATCAAAATTTGCTTAATCTATTATACCATGCTCTAGGTACTTGTTTTAAACCATATAATGCTTTATTAAGCTTGAAAACATGATTTGGAAGAGCATGATTTTCAAAACCGGGTGGCTGTTCTATAAAAACTTTTTCTAAAATAAAATCATTCAAAAATATACTTTTTACATCCATTTGAAATAATTTAAAATTCATGTAGCAAGCAAATGCAAGTAACAATCTTATAACTTCTAATCTTGCTACGGGTATATAGGTTTCATCAAAATCTATTCCTTCTTCCTGATTGTAACCTTTAACCACTAGTCTAGTCTTATTTCTAATTACTTGACCTTTTTCATCTAGTTTATTTTTATAAATCCATTTGGTTCCTATAATAGGATGGTCAGAGGATCTATCAACTAAGGTCCACACATTATTTCTATTGAATTGGTTTAATTCTTCATGCATGGCCAACATCCAATTTGGGTCATTTTCAACTTCTTCTAAACTATGTGGTTCTACTTGTGAAACAAAAGCTAAGTAATCATGTGCTTCTCTATGTGAAGACCTAGTCCTAACACCTTGAGAGGGATCACCTATAATTAAATATTTAGGATATGAAGTAACATACCTTTATTCTTTTAGGAGATCACAATGATCTCTACTTACCATTTCTTCTCCTTCTTGAGTGGGTTTATCCTTCAAGCTCATATCTTCCATTGCTTTATCAATTGTACCGGCATCATTGTCTATGCACTCATATATTCTAATTGGTGAGAAGTTAGTTTCATCAAAAATAACATGCACAGATTCTTCTATAGTTAATGTTCTTTTATTAAAGATTCTATAAGCTTTGTTGTTAATTGAATAACCCAGAAATATAGCTTCATTATATTTAGCATCAAACTTTTCTAGGTTATCTTTTCCATTATTATGCACAAAGCATTTACAACCAAATATATGAAAGTAATGAATAGTTGGTTTTCTTTCATTCCAAAGTTCACAGGGGGTTTTTTCAAAATCGGTCTCATCAAAACATGATTTAGAATGTACCAAGCAGTGTTCATGGCTTCTGCCCAAAAGTATCTTGAAAGATTGCCTTCATATAACATTATTCGGGCCATCTCTTCCAAAGTCCTATTCTTCCTCTCTACAACACCATTTTGCAGTGGTGTTCTAGGAGCGGAGAAATTGTGATCAATGTAGTACTCAGTGCAGTAATCATCAAAATATCGATTTTCAAATTATGTTCCATGATCACTTCTAATTGAAATCACAGAAAGTCCTTTTTGATTTGAAACTTTCTTATGAATTTTTTGAAAAATTTTGAAATCTTCATCTTTATAAGCAATAAATAAGACCCACGTAAATCTTGAAAAATTATCTACAATCACAAGTCCATATTTCATACCACCTATGCTTGTATTCTTAGTTGGTCTAAATAGGTCCATGTGAAGTAGCTCAAGAGGTCTAGAAGTTGAAACCAAGTTTTTCAATTTAAAATTGTCCTTAGTTTGTTTACCCATTTGGCATGCATCACAAATATGTTCAAAATCAACTTTGAATTTAGGTAAACCTCTAAGTAGATCTTTGACAATTAATTTAGCAATTGTATGCATGCTAGCATGACCTAATCTCCTATGCCAAAGTAAACAGGACTCCTTAGTTTTAGCATTCATTGCTACAAGACTTGTACTACTAGACATGGCTAGATCATTAAGATCTACTACATATATATTTCCAAGTCTATGTCCAATGAGCTTAGTGCTAGAATCAAGAGAATTAGTTATAATATACATTGAAGATTCAAAGACAACCTTGAAGTCTCTATCACATAATTGACTTATACTTAACAAAGTATGCTTCAATTTGTCTACTAGCAATACATTTTCTATAAATATAAAAGGGATAATTCCGATCTTACCAATTCCAATGATCTTCACCTTACCATTGTCACCAAAAGTGACCATTCCTCCATCTTTCAATTCTAGGGTGATGAATTGAGCTTTGTCACCCATCATTTGCCTTGAGTAGCCACTATCCAGATACTATCTTTTGCTTGAATTCTTGGTTGTAAGACATTCCTACAAAATAATCATGGAGTTTTTTTAGGTACCCAAGCTTTCTTGGATCCTTGTAGGTTAGTGAAGGTGGTTCCTTTGGGAACCCAAATCTTTCTAATCTTACATTTAACACTTCTATTGAAATTGCATTGAAATGCTTTATAACCAACCCCTTTACATGCATAACAAACAACTTCAGATGCATATTTTGAAGTTCTGAAAGCAGCAGGTTTTGATGCAGAAAACTTTGAAGCATAAAATTTAGGTACCGAGAATTTTTGCACAAAAGTTTTAGAAGGTATAAACTTTGTAGCTGAAATTTCATTTGTATGCACAAAATTAAAACCAATTCCAGCCTTATCTCTAGATACTCTTTGATCTTTCAAAATCAACTCAAGCTTGTTAGAACTTAATATTAATTTTTCAACCAAAGGCTTGAGTTTTTCAACCTCCTTTTATAAACCAATATTTTCTTTATGTAAAGCTTGGTTTTTTTTTGAGACAATCATTTTTCTCAATATGCAATACTTTGAATTTCTCAGAAAAGCCATTCAGATCTTTTTGCAAAAGTTTATTTTTTTCTGAAATCTCTTCCTTTTTTTATTAAAATATCATTGCTATTTTTCAAACTTTTGATTTTGAGTCCTGCCTTTTTGTATTCGGATAGTAAATCATGAAATGCATAATTCAACTCATCAAAAGTAAATTCATCTTGAGGTTCGGGAAATCTTACCTCATCTTCGAGACCCATTAGATATAAGTTAACAGTTTTTGTCATCTCTTCCTCTTCAGTTGAAGTCGACTCCTCACTGACACTCCAAGTGGCAACCATAGCCTTCTTTTTCTTCTTCTTAAAAGTTTTCATCAAATTCGAACAATCAGATCTAAAGCACCCAGGTTTCTTGCATTCATAGCTAATGGACTGTTGCTCCTTTTTTTTTCTTTTTCTTTCTCCTTATCTTTGTTGAATTCTCCCTTTTTGTGAAATTTTCTCCAATATCTTTCCTTTTTCTTTTCCATAAGCTTTCTGAATCTCCTCACTACTAAGGCGATGTCATCATCTTCTAGTTCATCAGAGGAGGAGGGGCTTTCTTCTTCAAGTTCTTCTTCTTGTTTCTTCAGCTCTGCAACAGCCTTGAAGGCAATTAACTTCTTCTTCTTTATTTTGTCTTCATTTCGGTGCTACATGGTAAGCTCATGAGTGATCAAGGAACCTAGTAGTTCATCTACTGGCAGTGTGTTGAGATCTTTAGTTTCCTGGATGGTAGTAACTTTTGGATCCCATTTATCTGGTAGAGACCTCAAAATCTTCTATACAAGGTCAGCATTTGAATATATCCTGCCAAGACTCTTAAGATCGTTAATAATATCTATAAATCTAGAAAACATGACAGAAATAATTTCATTTGGCTCCATTTTAAATAATTCATAATTATGTCCAACAAGATTAATCTTAGAAGTTTTCACTTGTAAAGTTCCTTCATGAGTAACCTCAAGTTTATCCCAAATTTCTTTTGCAGATGGCAAGTAGAAATTTGATTAAACTCGCTTGCATCCAAAGCATAATATAAAACATTCATAGCTTCGGCATTTAACTCACCCATTTTCATGTCATGATCATCCCATTCCTCTTCAGGTTTTGGGACATCCATGCCATTTACTTTTTTCGTGGGTGTATGAGGTCCCTTTAGAATTATCTTCTATAATTGAAAATAAATAGCTTATATATATATTTTCATTTTGGCCATCCAATAACCATAATTAGTGCTAGTGAAGAGTGGTGGTCTATTGGTAGATTGGCCCTTGGCCAAAGAGGTGCTCATGGGATTATCCATCAATCTTTACTCCAAACAAGTTTAGAGATAGGCTTTGATACCAGTTGTTGCCCAAGTGGCTTACCTAAGAGGGGGGTGAATTAGGTATTTAGAAATTTTTCTCAAGCATGTGCGCTTTTGAAACTAGAGTGTGGTGAGTGAAGTGATTAAATGAGTAAGCAGCAAAAGTAAAAGCACGATACAAAAATCACAGCATAAACACTAAGATATTTATAGTGGTTTGGAGCAACCCAGCTCCTACATCTACTACCCAAGATACCACTTGGGATTTTCACTATATTCTCCCACAGAATACAGCTGGATTGTTTTCACAGGTTCACAATCCAAAACCTAAACTTGGTTTTATCTTGGGCTCACCAAAAATACAAACTTGGTTTTGTCCGGACTCACCAAAAATCCATACTTAGTTTTGTCTGGGCTCACCAGAAACCCACTACAATGTTAGTTTTAATACGGGATCACTAACAACCCAATTTGGTTTTATACCAAGCTCACCAAATAACCCAAACTCCAAGTCACAGCACCTGCTATACTTGGGACAACGCAAATAATGAGAAGAAATAAAATAGAGCAACAAAATGACAAACTAATTATTGTCGAATGGTTGCAGTTGTAGCTCTATAGAAGCCTTCTTGAATGTTCTTTGAATGCTCTTCAAGGCTTCAACCTTTCTTCAATAAATGCCTTAAGAAGATAGATGGAAGTTTGGTGTAGTCTTGAGTGCTCTCTTGAATGCTCTTCAAAAATATTTCTCTCTTTTTCTCTTTTTTCCCTCTTTTCAAAAAGTGGTTCAAATCCATTTAAATAGTCCCTTTGACTAATTTCAAGTGGATCTAGCCATTGTAGACCGTTGGGATTCGAAATGTGACCATTGTTGAGCATTTTGAATTCAAAAAGAAAGTTCTGGAGCTAGCCGTTACGAACCTGGAACTGGGCTTCGAGTCGGCTCGGATACTTCGAGTCGGCTCGGATTCTTAGACAGGTTAAAACATAACTTTGGTTGAGTCAGCTCCTTTTCTTCGAGTCGGCTCACCTAGCTAGTTCTTCAGAACTAAAAAAATGTGCACTCTAAAAGAGTCGGCTCTTCAAAACTTGAGTTGGCTCGAAGTCAGTCTGAGAAATCATCACTCTAGATGAGTTGGCTCGACATTCCTCGAGTCGGCTCGAATCCTCAGGACTATTTTTGCTCACTCTAGAAGAGTCAGCTCGCTGGTACAAAAGTCAGCTCGATTGACTGGCTTCACAAAATAGCACACTGCATGTGTCAGCTCGAGTTCTTCGGGTTGGCTCGGATGTCTATCTTTAAAAAACTGAACACTGGATGAGTCAGCTCAAATTCTTTGGGTAAGCTCGGATGTCTGCGTATCAGAATTCTTGTGCAGTGCTTGAACATATAGTCGGCTCGAGTGACTTAAATTTTAATGAGTCCAAACTCCATTCAAATTCTTTCAATGATTCCCAAACTTCATCCAGTGCAAATCTTGGAGGCTTAAACTTGAAATATACATAGACTTGCCCTCTTCTACATGAGTGTACACTTAAAATCTTTTGGGCTTCCCAATTATGATTGTATTTTCAAGAAATCACTAGTTTTTGATACACACTTATGAGTTGTGAATAGAATGAAAGTTCTTTGACATTCCCTACAAAAACTTCTTAAACAATTGGAAATATTAGTAACAAATGCATGCTCCAATATTTTGTTATCATCAAAATCATTCCAAGAGTTAACAAAAGCAATACTATCAATCATGCTATGAAGTATTAGATGTAGTAAGACAACTTTCACATCAAACCCTAGAGCAGGCCTTGTGTTACACAAAAATCTACTATAGTTTTTTGACCTGAATTTGGCTTAGCATGTACGAAGGCAATTAGTAGTATTTTAATCAATTAACATTTTCTAATTTAAGGTCTAAATCAATCAAATTGGCCAGATAAGTGGGAGAGAGGTGGGAGGCCCCCCGCACTTGCCTTAGAAATAAAAAACTTAGCTAGGTAAGCAATGTACCCAATTAAAAATTATGTTCTCTTTACCTTTACAGGACCACTTTCCTATATACCAATTGATCAATTAAATCATAAATTGATTTGCATTATGATTTTATAAGACTACAACTAAATATAATTTTTAAATAGGGCTTTCAAGGTCTCATGCACATTCTAATACTACAAACTATCTAATAGGCATATAATACCATAACATTATATATGCCAAGTGTATCATCATTCTAGGACAACCTTCAACATAGCAGACGTCCACCACTATGTTAGGACAACCTTATTTTAGAATGATGATTGAATAATCTAAACATATCTCTATGTCGATTAGGATTTAAGTGAAACACTTAATCAGTGGCATATATCAACCAACATATACTACAACTATTATGCTAGATATAATTAGATAGCATATAATTCTTCAAACATTTAATGACTATTAATTAAATGAATCAAGGTGGCTCTGATATCACTGTGGGGTTACGGTTGCACAGTGGAAGACCAGATTTCAATATTTTAATCTTTGAAACCTTAGTCAACTGAAACCCTAGATCCAAGACCCCCTTGATCATATCAATTAATAAGGCAAAATATTAGAAAATAGAAGAATACTTGTAATGCTAATGTCCTTTATTTCACTAGGTATACAAGTGTATGCCCACCAAAGTGATCCATACAGGAATTGGATCAAGGAAGCACTCCTCTTGCTTGACTAAAAAATCTTTCTAGTAACCTTTCTTCCTTTAGCAACATTTCTCTCTTCTAGGACCTTTTCCCTTCTGAAGAGTACCTCAAAACTTCTTTGAAAACTCTCTTACTATCCAATTATCCTTTCTAATTCTCTTCTTAATCCATCATCTTAAAATGGTAGACTTGTCTTAAAATAAAAGACTTGTCCTAACAAGGAAAGGAAGAAAGTTATCTGAACAAACTTCGAATGATTTGGTTTCAATCACTGAAGCCTTTATATAGGAAGAGAGGAGGCACTTAAAACATCCTTTCATTAGCCCCTAATATGATATTTAACACATCATATAAGACCTATTGTGGCATGACTACTGAAGGGGAACCCGCATCAGGGCCAACTAGTAGCCACGCGAGCAAGAGGTGCTGCCCATGCATGGCAACTGAATGAAGATCCGAGGTTAAACCCTGATCGAGCCAGGCCCCGCATCCAGGGTTGAGCGTCCGACTGAGGTCGTGCTCCCATTTTATTAAGGTCGAGCCCCCTGTTGCCCAGAAATGGTGCCCAAGAGGGGGGGTGAATTGGGTATTTTAAAAATTAAAGCAATATATGTGCTAACAAGTTCTAAGGTGAAGAGTGATAGTGCTCAAGTAATTGTGCAACAGAAGCAATGAAATAAAACAACAATTAAAGAGCAAAAGAAGATAAAGAGTAAAGCAATGCAAACACACAAGAAGTATAGTGGTTCGGTGCACCTAGCACC
Source organism: Areca catechu (assembly GCA_021397845.1). NCBI lineage: Eukaryota > Viridiplantae > Streptophyta > Magnoliopsida > Arecales > Arecaceae > Areca > Areca catechu. The sequence goes on along the minus strand of CM038052.1, from coordinate 125,496,192 downwards.
TACATCCACTCCCCAAGCTCCACTTGGGAATTTCCACTATAATCTTTAGATTACAGCCGACTTGTTTTACCAGGCTCACAAGTCAAAACCTTACACACTTGTTTTGGCTTCGGGCTTACAAGCAACCCTAGTTGGTTTTATCAATTGGCTCACCAACAAACCTCACTCACTTGTTTTGGCTTCGGGCTTACAAGCAACCCTAGTTGGTTTTATCAATTGGCTCACCAACAAACCTCACTCTAGTTTCAAATTCCCTTGAAACTAGCTAAAGACAAAAAGAATATGAATACAATGAATAAAACAAGACAAACTCTTTTTGAGCAATAAGTAATTCGATGTAGCTCTTGATGGAGACTCTTCAAGCCTTTCTCTTGGAATCTTTGGACCTCACTAAATGCCAAAAACTTGAAAGTTGGATTCCTCAAAGATGGAAAGCTTTTGGCTAAGGAATCTCTTGGTTTTCTCACTCTTTTTTAGCTTGGAATTGATTGAAGGCTTTGTACTTTGACTCTAAACTTTTTCACTTTGTCTCCTTGTCTTTTTTGAAGTTTGGTGGAGGTTAAATACCTCATTCAAGCTGAAACAACTCCACAAGACCGTTAGAATCAAAAATATGGCCGTTTATGGCCGTTAGAAATCAAATCAAAAGTTCAGAAAAACTAGCCGTTATGCCATGAGTCGACCTCATGAGTCGACCTCTGGATCAAGTGTCGACCTCATGAGTCGACCTCCAGTTTATTTTAGGCAAAAATCCAGAAAACCATAGTTCTGCCCATTTTGAATTCTCAGGCTATGAGTCGACCTCTGGTGTCGACCTCTAGACAGGTGTTGACCTCTGGTGGTCGACCTCTGGAGCGTGCCACTGAGATTTTGCTGTGCCGGCCATGCTGAACTTTTCTTCTCTTCATGAGTTGACCTCTAGTGGTCGACCTTTGACAAGGTGTCGACCTCTGGTGGTCGACCTCTGATCTGAAATTTTCTGAAACTCTTAGAGATGTGCGTGCCATACTTGAGTTTCTCTAAGCCTTTGTTTCTTTTGTCAATTATTTCTTAACAGGAAGGTCCAATATGAGAAATTTGATCTTGTTCAAGGTAGAAGAGCTCTTTTCCAAAATCAGGCAAACTTGGTTTCATCATTGTACTCTTAGTACTCTTTTTGAATAACCTAAGTCCTGAAACTTTATCTTGAGATGAAACATTAGTCCAAAACATATACTCAACCTTTTGTTAATCATCAAAACTAAAGAGCCAAAGCCAACAATCTCCCCCTTTTTGATGATGACAAAACCTTGAGTATATATGCCATTGAGTCCAAAAGCAAAATATAGCACTAATAAAAATTTTCAAAGAATCCTTACATGCATGAGTATACCATAAAAATTTTACTTTTCATCTACTTTTTTTGTGAAAACATTCTCATGAGTCAAAAAGATTAGAAACATACAAGCTTTACTCATAAGAATCATATATACTTTACTATACTCATAAGAAAGAGTCTCATTTATACTTTACTACTCCCCCTTTTGTCAAGAATCAAAAAGTCCATTTTTGTAGTGAAAGATATATTAAGGAAACTTATGTTCCATTACAATGAAGTATTTAGTTGCATAAAATACATGCTCCCCCTCAATTTGTGCATTCAAAATAACAAAAATATTCTACCTTGAGGGTTTAAAAAGATAAATGCTAAGAGCTGGTATCAGACAGTAAAATATCATAATATAGATAAAAACAAATGTATTCAGTTACAAAATTGCTTACATAGTAAGCACAAAACACTGATACAACAGACCATACAAAGCAAACTAAGTACAACAAGTAAATCTATGAGGCTACTCCTCATCAGAAGGTATATCAAAAGAGATTGGAGCCGATATCCTAGATGAGGATTTTGGAGTCCTATGAGTGAGACTCCGAGTCCTCAGAGAGGGACCAGACCTAGGGGTAGTCCTACGAGATCTATAGGTCCGAGGAAAGGGCTCCACAGGTGTCCTGACTGAAGCAGTAGCAGAAGGAGTAGATGGATCAGTATGCTGAGTAGACTGAGCTGGAGTGTGCCTGCTGACTAGCTCATAAGCAGTGGGATCATCAATATCTGTCTCTGTATGCTCATCTATATCATCCGGAATTCCTGTAATAGTCTCAAAAAGTGACTCAGTAAGCTCAGTATCTACTGGCACATCTGTAGCTGGAGGATCTGTACTCGGAAGATCAGTAGAAGGAGGATCAGTAGAAGGGGGAATCTCTGGAATCGGATCTGCAGGTGGAACATCAGAACTACCTGCTCCAGGCTGATCTCCATCACTGTCACTGTATCCACTGGAGTCATCATCATCATCATCATCAGAATATGGAGGAGATACTGTCGGATCTGCAGTCCCTGATGGCAATGCTAATCTCAGTAGGCTGAGGATCTGTCGGAATCCTGTCTCTACACTAGCTGAGAGAGCTCCAATGCGCATATCTGTGTATATCCGCAGATCATGTAGCTCCTGTCGTACACCAGTAATCTCTGTCCGGACCTCTGAAATGTGATCAGTCACTCTCTGCTCAAAGTCCGATATCCTCGCTGTAGTCCTCCGTGGTGTAGCAGTAGTAGTAGGTGCTGGAGCTGATGAGGATGGTGGCGTGAATGGCTCAGGCTCTGCAGTCTCTGACTCTGGTGCTGGACGAGGAGGTGTACCATGATCAGTAGGCTCTGAAGGCCCTACCTCAGCTGCTCGGATCTCATCCTCCTCATCTGGCTCCTGGCCAGACTCTCGTCGCACCCAACGATCACCAATCAGTCGAAATCCCATCCTATGCAGGGATTTCTCTCCATATGTATCAGTATGCTGCAGCTGACTGAAGGGTATACCATCAAATGAAACACCATGCTCCCTGAATAGCTGTGTCAGCCCCATGCCATATGGCTGAACTAGTCTCCTGTGAGATGCTGCCTCACCCATCTGCTGAAGCATGATCCTGGGAAGGTTGATGGGAGTCCGTTGTCTCAGGGACACCATCAACACCAGCTTGCGCTCAGTGATAAAGTCGAATCTCCCGCTCTTCGGAATCAAGATACGGGCGATGATATGATGTAGCACTCTCATCTCCAGTGAAAGCTGGTTAGCGGCTACTGTGGAAATACCGCTAACATCCTCACGCTCTAGAATACATCTGAAGGCATGCTCTCTGTCGCTGATCGAAGTGGCAGCAGTGCCATGAAGTGGAATCCTCCAAACACGACTGATGACCTCCGGTGTCACTGGAATCTCGATCCCACGTACAGTAGCTGACCATCCAATGCCATCAGTGGCCATGGATCCATAGAACTCCCTGATGAGGTCTGGGTAGAATCTCTCAGTCATCGTACAAAAGTGAACCAGACCTGCATCTCTCAGCACATCTCCAATAAAAAAGTGATGCTGATCCCAGAAAGGTATACCCACACGCCTCCCACTCGCAATGCTCTTCCGTACTAAGCTGGCTGGCACTGGTGCAGGTGGCTCTGGGGTCGGCTCACGCTCATGTCTGACCTTTCTTCGTCACTCAGTGCTACCTTGGCCTTGTTCCAATCTCCTTTTCCTTACTGCCAAGAGCTTTCTTGAACCCATATGAAAGGAAGAGGGGTAACTTAGGGAGAAGTACAATGAAGCAAGGCTAAGAGGAAAGGAGAGGGAAAGAGAGGTTCACGGATTGAGAAAAAGAGAAAATGGTGAAATGGTGAGATAGGGTTTGTGAGAATGGAGAAAATCGAGAGTAAATGGAGAAAATCGAGAGTAAATGGAGAAAAAGTAAGAAACAGAGGAAAGAAATAAGTGATTTCAATTGAAAAACAACCGAGATTTGAGGGTAGATAGATGCAAAAGCTTTCGGTTGTCCAAAACCAAGAACACGGTAAAAAAAAAGGTTTGGTTCCAAGGAAAGCAAGAGGAGAGGAGAGGATTACCTAAAAGATGAAGGAGAAGGTTGGAAATCCACTGTTTAGAGGTTTAGGAAAGTTGGAGGGGGACCAGACGAAGGAGAAATGGAAAGAAATGGAGAAAAAGTGGCTTGCGGATGGGTTTTAAAAAGGAGATTTCCGTTCAAGTGTCGACCTCTAAAAATTTTAGGGGTCGACCTCAAGTGTCGACCTCCAAAAACCTTAGGGGTCGACCTCAAGTGTCGACCTCTGAAAATTAAAGTGTCGACCTCCAACAATAAATTACCCAAAAAAATTCTATAAAATAAAAAAAATTGATAAAATTTAGAAAAATAATCTTTAAACATATTTGAGAATTTATAAATCATTTTTGAGGAATTTTGATGAGAATTGAAGAGTTTCAAGCAAAAGGATCAATGACTCCCAGTTCTCTTCTGATCATACAAAATCTATCTTCATTCAATGGTTTTGTGAATATATCAGCCAATTAAAAATTAGTACAAATAAATTCTAACAACACATTAGAGTTTTGAACATGATCTCTTATGAAGTGATGTCTTATTTCAATATGTTTGCTTCTTGAATGTTGTACAGGATTTTTCGTTAAATTGATAGCACTAGTATTATCACATCTTATGGGTGTCTTAGTTAGTTTGATGCCAAAGTCCTCGAGTTGTTGTTTGATCCATAGAATCTGAGCACAACAGCTTCCAGCTGCTATATATTCAGCTTCCGCCGTAGATAGAGCAACCGAATTCTGTTTCTTACTGCTCCATGAAATCAAATTAACTCCTAGGAATTGACAAGTTCCACTAGTACTTTTACGATCAAGTTTACATCCAGCAAAATCAGCATCAGAATATGCAATTAATTCATATGATGACTCTCTAGAGTACCAAAGACCAATTTGATTGACCCAGATAAGTATCTAAATATACGTTTTACAGCTAAGAGATGTGATTCTTTAGGAGCAGACTGAAAACGTGCACACATACAAACACTAAACATTATATCTGGTCTACTGGCAGTTAGATATAGCAATGAACCAATCATGCCTCTATATAATTTTTGGTCTACTGATTTACCACATTCATCTTTGTGTAATTTACATGAAGAGCTCATAGGGGTACCTATTGGTTTGGTAGTCTCCATCCCAAACTTTTTCAATATTTCCCTTGTGTACTTGGCTTGGTTGATGGAGATCCCCTCTTTGGTTTGCTTAATTTGGAGTCCGAGGAAGAAGTTGAGTTCTCCCATCATGCTCATCTCGAACTCACTCTGCATTAACTTTGCAAATTCTTGACAAAGACATTCGTTAGTAGCACCAAAAATAATATCATCTACATAGATTTGTACTACTAAGAGATCATCATTTTCCTTTTTCAAAAACAATGTATTATCTACATTACCTCTAGAGAAATCATTCTTCATCAAAAATGAACTTAATCTATCATACCAAGCTCTAGGAGCTTGCTTTAAACCATACAATGCTTTATGCAATTTAAAGACATGGTTAGGAAATTCATGATTTTCAAAACCAGGAGGTTGTTCAATATAAACCTCCTCTTCAATAAATCCATTTAAAAAGGCACTCTTAACATCCATTTGAAATAACTTGAAATCCATAAAACAAGCAAAAGCAAGTAAAAGTCTAATTGCTTCTAGCCTAGCAACAGGAGCAAAGGTTTCATCAAAGTCGATCCCTTCTTCCTGGTTGTAGCCTTTAGCAACAAGTCTAGCTTTGTTCCTAGTTACAATACCATGTTCATCAAGTTTATTTCTAAAAACCCATTTTGTGCCAATTACAGAAACATTAAGGGTCTTTCAGTTAAAGTCCAAACATTATTTCTTTTAAATTGATTTAGTTCATCTTGCATAGCATTAATCCAGTTATAATCTTTTTCAGCTTCTTCTATTGACTTAGGCTCTATCTGAGATACAAAACTAAATAATCACAAACATTTCTAATAGAAGAGCGTGTACTTACTCCCTTTGATGGATCACCAATTATTAGCTCTTTAGGGTGTCCGTGTGCATACCTCCATTCTTTAGGTAAAGGTTTTGGTGAAGTTGCATTGATCTCTTGAGTTTGATCTTGATTTTCTTAATCATCATCTCCTTTGAGCTCATCTTCATTGATTGTCAATTGTTCAAGCTTCTTTGTACCTGTTTCAACATCAATAGAATCTTCTTTTCTAGAAGATTTTTCGTTAGATTCATCAAACACTATATGAATTGATTCTTCAACCAGAAGAGTTCTTCTGTTGAAGACCCTGTATGCCTTGCTAGAAGTAGAGTATCCTAAGAGGATACCCTCATCTGACTTGGCATCAAATTTACTGATATTATCTTTGCCATTGTTTAATATGAAACAGCGGCAACCAAATACACGAAAATACTTGAGATTAGGTTTTCGATTTTTCCAAAGCTCATATGGTGTTTTCTTCAAAATAGGTCGAATTAAAATATGATTTAAAATGTAACAGGAAGTATTAATGGCTTCTGCCCAAAAATATCTAGGTAAATCGTTTTCGCAAAGCATTGTGTGTGCCATTTCTTCAAGTGTCCTGTTCTTTCTTTCTACCACCCCATTTTGTTGAGGTGTCCTAGGTGCAGAAAAATTATGACTAATTCCATTTTCATTACAAAAAGCTTCAAAATCATGATTGTCATATTCAGTTCCATGATCACAATGCAACGAAACAATAGTGAGATCTTTTTCGTTTGAAACCCTTTTATGAAATTTAACAAAAGCTGAAAATGTTTCATCTTTATGAGCTAAAAACATCACCCAAGTAAATCGTGAGTAATCATGTACAATTACTAGCCCATATTTTTTACCTCCCAAACTAGTTGTTCTGGTTGGTCCAAAGAGGTCCATATGCAATAATTCAAGGGGTCTAGTAGTAGATACTACTCCTTTAGGTTTGAAAGTAGATTTAGTTTGTTTTCCAAATTGACATGCAGCACAAATCTTATTTTTTTCAAATATGAGTTTTGGCAATTCTTTTACAAGATTCTTTTTGCTTAATTTTGAAATCAACTGCATACTAGCATGCCCTAGCCTACGATGCCAAAGCCAACTAGTTTCACTTGCCTTGGCTTCCCTAGCCACTAGGCATTGACCACTTTCCATGGCTAGATCATCAAGATCAACCATGTAAATGTTTCCATGCCTATGACCAGTGAACTTGATGCCATCGACATCTAGACTAGATACCATGCACAAAGATGATTCAAAAATTACTTTAAAACCCTTATCACAAAACTGACTAATGCTAAAAAGATTATGTTTCAAGCCATCAACAAATAATACATTATTTACATAAGCATTAGGGGTGATATGGATTTTACCAATTCCGACGATTTTGCCTTTTCCATTATCACCAAAAGTAACGTTTCCACCATCAATAGCTGCTAGTGATGAGAATTGCTTCACATCCCCAGTCATGTGCCTTGAGCAACCACTATCCAGATACCACATTCTTCTTTTATTTTTGGTTGCAAGGCACACCTGCAAAAATTAATCAAGTTGAAACTTTAGGTACCCAAGTCATCTTGGGTCCTTTAGGGTTAGTCAAATTGGTTCCTTTGGAACCCAAATCTTTCCAAAGGTATTTAATTTTCTTCTATTACAAATATATGACTTATGTCCTAATTTACCACATGCATAGCAGGTAATATTAGAAGATACAGGTATGAAAAAGTTTTTGTAAAGTTTTTGCTGATTGTGTGGCTTAAATCCAAGTCCAGCTTTGTTAAACACTGCATGTTGACTATTTAAAAGCATACTTAATTTTTCTGAACTAAAAGTAAACTTTTCTACAAAAGGTTTTACTTTTTCTAACTCTTCTTTGTAATTCTTGTTTTGAAGCAATAGTTCTTTATTTTGTTTTTCAATTTTCTCATTAGTTTTAAGACTTCTATTATTTTTCAAAGAATCATTTTCTTTTAAAAGATTATCCTTATCATTTGTCAAGGTCTTTACATGTTCAGTTAATTTCTTGTTTTCTTGAATTAAATCTTCAATTTCAGTTGAAAACTTTTCTGAATTTTGGTAAGCTCAAAATTTAGCTTTCTTAATTTCTTATTTTCAGTTTTAATTTTTCATATTCCATAACTAAATCATCAAAAGCATCATGCAATTCATTGAAAGTAAATTCAATTTCAGGTTCAGAATTTACCTCATTATCTTCATTGGCCATGAAACATAAGTTGGCGACTACCTGCTGCTCTTCATCACTACTGGAGTCCTCACTCTCACTCCAGGTAGCCATCATGGCTTTCTTTCTCAACATCCTTCGACTCTTTTTAAGCAAAGGGCAATCCGTTTTATAATGTCCAGGCTTCTTGCACTCGAAGCAGATGGGTGGATCCCTTTTTTCTTTCTCTTTTTCTTTATTGTGATCACCTTTTTGTGGCCTTTTCTTGTAGAAGCCCTTCTTCTTTCTCATGAATCTTTTGAATTTTCTTGTAATGAGGGCTGTCTCATCATCATCAGCTTCTTCTTCTGATTCATCACTTGACTCTTCCTTTGTAGTGGACTTGAAGGCTATGGCTTTCTTTTTCTTGTCATTGTCCACTGTCTTCTACTTTAGTGAAAGCTCGAAGTCATCAGTGATCCAAGAAGCTGCTCGAGAGGTAGAGTATTGACATCCTTGGCTTCTTCTATGGCTGTTACTTTCGCTTCCCATGAAGCCGGAAGAGACCTAAGAAGTTTGTTAACCAGTTCACCATTAGATATAATTTTCCCAAACTCCTCATACCATTTACTATATTGGTAAATCTGGTATACATTTCACTTATACTTTCAGTTGGTTCCATCCTGAACATCTCATACGTATGAATGAGCATGTTCACCTTTGTGGTCTTCACTTGGTGTGTACCCTCATGGGTAACCTCAAGTGTATCCCAAATTTCTTTGGTGGAAATACAATTTGATATTCTGTTGAATTCACTAGGGTCAAGTGCACAGAATAGCAAATTCATCGCCTTAGCATTTAACTCAGCTTGTTTGATGTCATTGTCATCCCATTCTTCTTCAGATTTTGGGGTGATAATGCCATTAACCAAGTGAGTGGGCTGATGAGGCCCTTTAGTAATTACTCTCCATATATGATAATCTACAGCTTGTAAATAATACGCATACGAGTTTTCCAGTATGTGTAGTTTGTGCCATTAAAGAAAGGAGGGCGATTTGATGCTTGTCCTTCAACTACACCCATTCCAATTGGGGCGGCCATGATCTTTCACTCAAGATCGTTAGACCTACAAGAGAGTACCGGTGCTCTGATACCACTTGTTGCCCAGAAATGGTGCCCAAGAGGGGGGGTGAATTGGGTATTTTAAAAATTAAAGCAATATATGTGCTAACAAGTTCTAAGGTGAAGAGTGATAGTGCTCAAGTAATTATGCAACGGAAGCAATGAAATAAAACAACAATTAAAGAGCAAAAGAAGATAAAGAGTAAAGCAATGCAAACACACAAGAAGTATAGTGGTTCGGTGCACCTAGCACCTACATTCACTCCCCAAGCTCCACTTGGGAATTTTCACTATAATCTTTAGATTACAGCCGACTTGTTTTACCAGGCTCACAACTCAAAACCTTACACACTTGTTTTGGCTTCAGGCTTACAAGCAACCCTAGTTGGTTTTATCAATTGGCTCACCAACAAACCTCACTCTAGTTTCAAATTCCCTTGAAACTAGCTAAAGACAAAAGAATATGAATACAATGAATAAAACAAGACAAACTCTTTTTGAGCAATAAGTAATTCGATGTAGCTCTTGATGGAGACTCTTCAAGCCTTTCTCTTGGAATCTTTGGACCTCACTAAATGCCAAAAACTTGAAAGTTGGATTCCTCAAAGATGGAAAGCTTTTGGCTAAGGAATCTCTTGGTTTTCTCACTCTTTTTAGCTTGGAATTGATTGAAGGCTTTGTACTTTGACTCTAAACTTTTTCACTTTGTCTCCTTGTCTTTTTTGAAGTTTGGTGGAGGTTAAATACCTCATTCAAGCTGAAACAACTCCACAAGACCGTTAGAATCAAAAATATGGCCGTTTATGGCCGTTAGAAATCAAATCAAAAGTTCAGAAAAACTAGCCGTTATGCCATGAGTCGACCTCATGAGTCGACCTCTGGATCAAGTGTCGACCTCATGAGTCGACCTCCAGTTTATTTTAGGCAAAAATCCAGAAAACCATAGTTCTGCCCATTTGAATTCTCAGGCTATGAGTCGACCTCTGGTGTCGACCTCTGGACAGGTGTTGACCTCTGGTGGTCGACCTCTGGAGCGTGCCACTGAGATTTTGCTGTGCCGGCCATGCTGAACTTTTCTTCTCTTCATGAGTCGACCTCTAGTGGTCGACCTTTGACAAGGTGTCGACCTCTGGTGGTCGACCTCTGATCTGAAATTTTCTGAAACTCTTAGAGATGTGCGTGCCATGCTTGAGTTTCTCTAAGCCTTTGTTTCTTTTGTCAATTATTTCTTAACAGGAAGGTCCAATATGAGAAATTTGATCTTGTTCAAGGTAGAAGAGCTCTTTTCCAAAATCAGGCAAACTTGGTTTCATCATTGTACTCTTAGTACTCTTTTTGAATAACCTAAGTCCTGAAACTTTATCTTGAGATGAAACATTAGTCCAAAACATATACTCAACCTTTTGTTAATCATCAAAACTAAGAGCCAAAGCCAACAATCTCCCCTTTTTGATGATGACAAAACCTTGAGTATATATGCCATTGAGTCCAAAAGCAAAATATAGCACTAATAAAAATTTTCAAAGAATCCTTACATGCATGAGTATACCATAAAAATTTTACTTTTCATCTACTTTTTTGTGAAAACATTCTCATGAGTCAAAAAGATTAGAAACATACAAGCTTTACTCATAAGAATCATATATACTTTACTATACTCATAAGAAAGAGTCTCATTTATACTTTACTACTCCCCCTTTTTGTCAAGAATCAAAAAGTCCATTTTTGTAGTGAAAGATATATTAAGGAAACTTATGTTCCATTACAATGAAGTATTTAGTTGCATAAAATACATGCTCCCCCTCAATTTGTGCATTCAAATAACAAAAATATTCTACCTTGAGGGTTTAAAAAGATAAATGCTAAGAGCTGGTATCAGACAGTAAAATATCATAATATAGATAAAAACAAATGTATTCAGTTACAAAATTGCTTACATAGTAAGCACAAAACACTGATACAACAGACCATACAAAGCAAACTAAGTACAACAAGTAAATCTATGAGGCTACTCCTCATCAGAAGGTATATCAAAAGAGATTGGAGCCGATATCCTAGATGAGGATTTTGGAGTCCTATGAGTGAGACTCCGAGTCCTCAGAGAGGGACCAGACCTAGGGGTAGTCCTACGAGATCTATAGGTCCGAGGAAAGGGCTCCACAGGTGTCCTGACTGAAGCAGTAGCAGAAGGAGTAGATGGATCAGTATGCTGAGTAGACTGAGCTGGAGTGTGCCTGCTGACTAGCTCATAAGCAGTGGGATCATCAATATCTGTCTCTGTATGCTCATCTATATCATCCGGAATTCCTGTAATAGTCTCAAAAAGTGACTCAGTAAGCTCAGTATCTACTGGCACATCTGTAGCTGGAGGATCTGTACTCGGAAGATCAGTAGAAGGAGGATCAGTAGAAGGGGGAATCTCTGGAATCGGATCTGCAGGTGGAACATCAGAACTACCTGCTCCAGGCTGATCTCCATCACTGTCACTGTATCCACTGGAGTCATCATCATCATCATCATCAGAATATGGAGGAGATACTGTCGGATCTGCAGTCCCTGATGGCAATGCTAATCTCAGTAGGCTGAGGATCTGTCGGAATCCTGTCTCTACACTAGCTGAGAGAGCTCCAATGCGCATATCTGTGTATATCCGCAGATCATGTAGCTCCTGTCGTACACCAGTAATCTCTGTCCGGACCTCTGAAATGTGATCAGTCACTCTCTGCTCAAAGTCCGATATCCTCGCTGTAGTCCTCCGTGGTGTAGCAGTAGTAGTAGGTGCTGGAGCTGATGAGGATGGTGGCGTGAATGGCTCAGGCTCTGCAGTCTCTGACTCTGGTGCTGGACGAGGAGGTGTACCATGATCAGTAGGCTCTGAAGGCCCTGCCTCAGCTGCTCGGATCTCATCCTCCTCATCTGGCTCCTGGCCAGACTCTCGTCGCACCCAACGATCACCAATCAGTCGAAATCCCATCCTATGCAGGGATTTCTCTCCATATGTATCAGTATGCTGCAGCTGACTGAAGGGTATACCATCAAATGAAACACCATGCTCCCTGAATAGCTGTGTCAGCCCCATGCCATATGGCTGAACTAGTCTCCTGTGAGATGCTGCCTCACCCATCTGCTGAAGCATGATCCTGGGAAGGTTGATGGGAGTCCGTGTCTCAGGGACACCATCAACACCAGCTTGCGCTCAGTGATAAAGTCGAATCTCCCGCTCTTCGGAATCAAGATACGGGCGATGATATGATGTAGCACTCTCATCTCCAGTGAAAGCTGGTTAGCGGCTACTGTGGAAATACCGCTAACATCCTCACGCTCTAGAATACATCTGAAGGCATGCTCTCTGTCGCTGATCGAAGTGGCAGCAGTGCCATGAAGTGGAATCCTCCAAACACGACTGATGACCTCCGGTGTCACTGGAATCTCGATCCCACGTACAGTAGCTGACCATCCAATGCCATCAGTGGCCATGGATCCATAGAACTCCCTGATGAGGTCTGGGTAGAATCTCTCAGTCATCGTACAAAAGTGAACCAGACCTGCATCTCTCAGCACATCTCCAATAAAAAAGTGATGCTGATCCCAGAAAGGTATACCCACACGCCTCCCACTCGCAATGCTCTTCCGTACTAAGCTGGCTGGCACTGGTGCAGGTGGCTCTGGGGTCGGCTCACGCTCATGTCTGACCTTTCTTCGTCACTCAGTGCTACCTTGGCCTTGTTCCAATCTCCTTTTCCTTACTGCCAAGAGCTTTCTTGAACCCATATGAAAGGAAGAGGGGTAACTTAGGGAGAAGTACAATGAAGCAAGGCTAAGAGGAAAGGAGAGGGAAAGAGAGGTTCACGGATTGAGAAAAGAGAAAATGGTGAAATGGTGAGATAGGGTTTGTGAGAATGGAGAAAATCGAGAGTAATGGAGAAAATCGAGAGTAAATGGAGAAAAGTAAGAAACAGAGGAAAGAAATAAGTGATTTCAATTGAAAAACAACCGAGATTTGAGGGTAGATAGATGCAAAAGCTTTCGGTTGTCCAAAACCAAGAACACGGTAAAAAAAAAAGGTTTGGTTCCAAGGAAAGCAAGAGGAGAGGAGAGGATTACCTAAAAAGATGAAGGAGAAGGTTGGAAATCCACTGTTTAGAGGTTTAGGAAAGTTGGAGGGGGACCAGACGAAGGAGAAATGGAAAGAAATGGAGAAAAAGTGGCTTGCGGATGGGTTTTAAAAAAGGAGATTTCCGTTCAAGTGTCGACCTCTAAAAATTTTTAGGGGTCGACCTCAAGTGTCGACCTCCAAAACCTTAGGGGTCGACCTCAAGTGTCGACCTCTGAAAATTAAAGTGTCGACCTCCAACAATAAATTACCCAAATAAAATTCTATAAAATAAAAAAAATTGATAAAATTTAGAAAAATAATCTTTAAACATATTTGAGAATTTATAAATCATTTTTGAGGAATTTTGATGAGAATTGAAGAGTTTCAAGCAAAAGGATCAATGACTCCCAGTTCTCTTCTGATCATACAAAATCTATCTTCATTCAATGGTTTTGTGAATATATCAGCCAATTAAAATTAGTACAAATAAATTCTAACAACACATTAGAGTTTTGAACATGATCTCTTATGAAGTGATGTCTTATTTCAATATGTTTGCTTCTTGAATGTTGTACAGGATTTTTCGTTAAATTGATAGCACTAGTATTATCACATCTTATGGGTGTCTTAGTTAGTTTGATGCCAAAGTCCTCGAGTTGTTGTTTGATCCATAGAATCTGAGCACAACAGCTTCCAGCTGCTATATATTCAGCTTCCGCCGTAGATAGAGCAACCGAATTCTGTTTCTTACTGCTCCATGAAATCAAATTAACTCCTAGGAATTGACAAGTTCCACTAGTACTTTTACGATCAAGTTTACATCCAGCAAAATCAGCATCAGAATATGCAATTAATTCATATGATGACTCTCTAGAGTACCAAAGACCAATTTTGATTGACCCAGATAAGTATCTAAATATACGTTTTACAGCTAAGAGATGTGATTCTTTAGGAGCAGACTGAAAACGTGCACACATACAAACACTAAACATTATATCTGGTCTACTGGCAGTTAGATATAGCAATGAACCAATCATGCCTCTATATAATTTTTGGTCTACTGATTTACCACATTCATCTTTGTGTAATTTACATGAAGAGCTCATAGGGGTACCTATTGGTTTGGTAGTCTCCATCCCAAACTTTTTCAATATTTCCCTTGTGTACTTGGCTTGGTTGATGGAGATCCCCTCTTTGGTTTGCTTAATTTGGAGTCCGAGGAAGAAGTTGAGTTCTCCCATCATGCTCATCTCGAACTCACTCTGCATTAACTTTGCAAATTCTTGACAAAGACATTCGTTAGTAGCACCAAAAATAATATCATCTACATAGATTTGTACTACTAAGAGATCATCATTTTCCTTTTTCAAAAACAATGTATTATCTACATTACCTCTAGAGAAATCATTCTTCATCAAAAATGAACTTAATCTATCATACCAAGCTCTAGGAGCTTGCTTTAAACCATACAATGCTTTATGCAATTTAAAGACATGGTTAGGAAATTCATGATTTTCAAAACCAGGAGGTTGTTCAATATAAACCTCCTCTTCAATAAATCCATTTAAAAAGGCACTCTTAACATCCATTTGAAATAACTTGAAATCCATAAAACAAGCAAAAGCAAGTAAAAGTCTAATTGCTTCTAGCCTAGCAACAGGAGCAAAGGTTTCATCAAAGTCGATCCCTTCTTCCTGGTTGTAGCCTTTAGCAACAAGTCTAGCTTTGTTCCTAGTTACAATACCATGTTCATCAAGTTTATTTCTAAAAACCCATTTTGTGCCAATTACAGAAACATTAAGGGGTCTTTCAGTTAAAGTCCAAACATTATTTCTTTTAAATTGATTTAGTTCATCTTGCATAGCATTAATCCAGTTATAATCTTTTTCAGCTTCTTCTATTGACTTAGGCTCTATCTGAGATACAAAACTAAATAATCACAAACATTTCTAATAGAAGAGCGTGTACTTACTCCCTTTGATGGATCACCATTATTAGCTCTTTAGGGTGTCCGTGTGCATACCTCCATTCTTTAGGTAAAGGTTTTGGTGAAGTTGCATTGATCTCTTGAGTTTGATCTTGATTTTCTTATCATCATCTCCTTTGAGCTCATCTTCATTGATTGTCAATTGTTCAAGCTTCTTTGTACCTGTTTCAACATCAATAGAATCTTCTTTTCTAGAAGATTTTTCGTTAGATTCATCAAACACTATATGAATTGATTCTTCAACCAGAAGAGTTCTTCTGTTGAAGACCCTGTATGCCTTGCTAGAAGTAGAGTATCCTAAGAGGATACCCTCATCTGACTTGGCATCAAATTTACTGATATTATCTTTGCCATTGTTTAATATGAAACAGCGGCAACCAAATACACGAAAATACTTGAGATTAGGTTTTCGATTTTTCCAAAGCTCATATGGTGTTTTCTTCAAAATAGGTCGAATTAAAATATGATTTAAATGTAACAGGAAGTATTAATGGCTTCTGCCCAAAAATATCTAGGTAAATCGTTTTCGCAAAGCATTGTGTGTGCCATTTCTTCAAGTGTCCTGTTCTTTCTTTCTACCACCCCATTTTGTTGAGGTGTCCTAGGTGCAGAAAATTATGACTAATTCCATTTTCATTACAAAAAGCTTCAAAATCATGATTGTCATATTCAGTTCCATGATCACAATGCAACGAAACAATAGTGAGATCTTTTTCGTTTGAAACCCTTTTATGAAATTTAACAAAAGCTGAAAATGTTTCATCTTTATGAGCTAAAAACATCACCCAAGTAAATCGTGAGTAATCATGTACAATTACTAGCCCATATTTTTTACCTCCCAAACTAGTTGTTCTGGTTGGTCCAAAGAGGTCCATATGCAATAATTCAAGGGGTCTAGTAGTAGATACTACTCCTTTAGGTTTGAAAGTAGATTTAGTTTGTTTTCCAAATTGACATGCAGCACAAATCTTATTTTTTTCAAATATGAGTTTTGGCAATTCTTTTACAAGATTCTTTTTGCTTAATTTTGAAATCAACTGCATACTAGCATGCCCTAGCCTACGATGCCAAAGCCAACTAGTTTCACTTGCCTTGGCTTCCCTAGCCACTAGGCATTGACCACTTTCCATGGCTAGATCATCAAGATCAACCATGTAAATGTTTCCATGCCTATGACCAGTGAACTTGATGCCATCGACATCTAGACTAGATACCATGCACAAAGATGATTCAAAAATTACTTTAAAACCCTTATCACAAAACTGACTAATGCTAAAAAGATTATGTTTCAAGCCATCAACAAATAATACATTATTTACATAAGCATTAGGGGTGATATGGATTTTACCAATTCCGACGATTTTGCCTTTTCCATTATCACCAAAAGTAACGTTTCCACCATCAATAGCTGCTAGTGATGAGAATTGCTTCACATCCCCAGTCATGTGCCTTGAGCAACCACTATCCAGATACCACATTCTTCTTTTATTTTTGGTTGCAAGGCACACCTGCAAAAAATTAATCAAGTTGAAACTTTAGGTACCCAAGTCATCTTGGGTCCTTTAGGTTAGTCAAATTGGTTCCTTTTGGAACCCAAATCTTTCCAAAGGTATTTAATTTTCTTCTATTACAAATATATGACTTATGTCCTAATTTACCACATGCATAGCAGGTAATATTAGAAGATACAGGTATGAAAAAGTTTTTGTAAAGTTTTTGCTGATTGTGTGGCTTAAATCCAAGTCCAGCTTTGTTAAACACTGCATGTTGACTATTTAAAAGCATACTTAATTTTTCTGAACTAAAAGTAAACTTTTCTACAAAAGGTTTTACTTTTTCTAACTCTTCTTTGTAATTCTTGTTTTGAAGCAATAGTTCTTTATTTTGTTTTTCAATTTTCTCATTAGTTTTAAGACTTCTATTATTTTTCAAAGAATCATTTTCTTTAAAGATTATCCTTATCATTTGTCAAGGTCTTTACATGTTCAGTTAATTTCTTGTTTTCTTGAATTAAATCTTCAATTTCAGTTGAAAACTTTTCTGAATTTTTGGTAAGCTCAAAATTTAGCTTTCTTAATTTCTTATTTTTCAGTTTTAATTTTTCATATTCCATAACTAAATCATCAAAAGCATCATGCAATTCATTGAAAGTAAATTCAATTTCAGGTTCAGAATTTACCTCATTATCTTCATTGGCCATGAAACATAAGTTGGCGACTACCTGCTGCTCTTCATCACTACTGGAGTCCTCACTCTCACTCCAGGTAGCCATCATGGCTTTCTTTCTCAACATCCTTCGACTCTTTTTAAGCAAAGGGCAATCCGTTTTATAATGTCCAGGCTTCTTGCACTCGAAGCAGATGGGTGGATCCCTTTCTTTTTCTTTCTCTTTTTCTTTATTGTGATCACCTTTTTGTGGCCTTTTCTTGTAGAAGCCCTTCTTCTTTCTCATGAATCTTTTGAATTTTCTTGTAATGAGGGCTGTCTCATCATCATCAGCTTCTTCTTCTGATTCATCACTTGACTCTTCCTTTGTAGTGGACTTGAAGGCTATGGCTTTCTTTTTCTTGTCATTGTCCACTGTCTTCTACTTTAGTGAAAGCTCGAAGTCATCAGTGATCCAAGAAGCTGCTCGAGAGGTAGAGTATTGACATCCTTGGCTTCTTCTATGGCTGTTACTTTCGCTTCCCATGAAGCCGGAAGAGACCTAAGAAGTTTGTTAACCAGTTCACCATTAGATATAATTTTTCCCAAACTCCTCATACCATTTACTATATTGGTAAATCTGTATACATTTCACTTATACTTTCAGTTGGTTCCATCCTGAACATCTCATACGTATGAATGAGCATGTTCACCTTTGTGGTCTTCACTTGGTGTGTACCCTCATGGGTAACCTCAAGTGTATCCCAAATTTCTTTGGTGGAAATACAATTTGATATTCTGTTGAATTCACTAGGGTCAAGTGCACAGAATAGCAAATTCATCGCCTTAGCATTTAACTCAGCTTGTTTGATGTCATTGTCATCCCATTCTTCTTCAGATTTTGGGGTGATAATGCCATTAACCAAGTGAGTGGGCTGATGAGGCCCTTTAGTAATTACTCTCCATATATGATAATCTACAGCTTGTAAATAAATACGCATACGAGTTTTCCAGTATGTGTAGTTTGTGCCATTAAAGAAAGGAGGGCGATTTGATGCTTGTCCTTCAACTACACCCATTCCAATTGGGGCGGCCATGATCTTTCACTCAAGATCGTTAGACCTACAAGAGTACCGGTGCTCTGATACCACTTGTTGCCCAGAAATGGTGCCCAAGAGGGGGGGTGAATTGGGTATTTTAAAAATTAAAGCAATATATGTGCTAACAAGTTCTAAGGTGAAGAGTGATAGTGCTCAAGTAATTATGCAACGGAAGCAATGAAATAAAACAACAATTAAAGAGCAAAAGAAGATAAAGAGTAAAGCAATGCAAACACACAAGAAGTATAGTGGTTCGGTGCACCTAGCACCTACATTCACTCCCCAAGCTCCACTTGGGAATTTTCACTATAATCTTTAGATTACAGCCGACTTGTTTTACCAGGCTCACAACTCAAAACCTTACACACTTGTTTTGGCTTCAGGCTTACAAGCAACCCTAGTTGGTTTTATCAATTGGCTCACCAACAAACCTCACTCTAGTTTCAAATTCCCTTGAAACTAGCTAAAGACAAAAAGAATATGAATACAATGAATAAAACAAGACAAACTCCTTTTGAGCAATAAGTAATTCGATGTAGCTCTTGATGGAGACTCTTCAAGCCTTTCTCTTGGAATCTTTGGACCTCACTAAATGCCAAAAACTTGAAAGTTGGATTCCTCAAAGATGGAAAGCTTTTGGCTAAGGAATCTCTTGGTTTTCTCACTCTTTTTTGGCTTGGAATTGATTGAAGGCTTTGTACTTTGACTCTAAACTTTTTTACTTTGTCTCCTTGTCTTTTTTGAAGTTTGGTGGAGGTTAAATACCTCATTCAAGCTGAAACAACTCCACAAGACCGTTAGAATAAAAATATGGCCGTTTATGGCCATTAGAAATCAAATCAAAAGTTCAGAAAAACTAGCCGTTATGCCATGAGTCGACCTCATGAGTCGACCTCTGGATCAAGTGTCGACCTCATGAGTCGACCTCCAGTTTATTTTAGGCAAAAATCCAGAAAACCATAGTTCTGCCCATTTTGAATTCTCAGGCTATGAGTCGACCTCTGGTGTCGACCTCTGGACAGGTGCTGACCTCTGGTGGTCGACCTCTGGAGCGTGCCACTGAGATTTTGCCGTGCCGGCCATGCTGAACTTTTCTTCTCTTCATGAGTCGACCTCTGGTGGTCGACCTTTGACAAGGTGTCGACCTCTGGTGGTCGACCTCTGATCTGAAATTTTCTGAAACTCTTAGAGAGGTGCGTGCCATGCTTGAGTTTCTCTAAGCCTTTGTTTCTTTTGTCAATTATTTCTTAACAGGAAGGTCCAATATGAGAAATTTGATCTTGTTCAAGGTGGAAGAGCTCTTTTCCAAAATCAGGCAAACTTGGTTTCATCATTGTACTCTTAGTACTCTTTTTGAATAACCTAAGTCCTGAAACTTTATCTTGAGATGAAACATTAGTCCAAAACATATACTCAACCTTTTGTTAATCATCAAAACTAAGGAGCCAAAGCCAACACCCCCGGTCGAGGCAGCCCCCGCATCCAGGTTTGAGTGCCCGACTGAGGTTGTGCTCCCATTTTGCCGAGGTCGAGCCCCAGATCGAGGTAGCCCCTGCATTCGGGGTTGAGCACCCAACTGAGGTCGTGCTCCCATTCTATCAAGTTCGAGTCCCCGGTCGAGGCAGCCACCGCATCCGGGGTCGAGTGCCCGATCGAGGTTATGCTCCCATTCTACCAAGGTCGAGCCCCTAATCGAGATGGGCCCCATATCGGGGTCGAGCACCCGATTGAGGTCATGCTCGTGTCCTACGGAGGTCGAGCCCCCAATCAAGGCAGCCCCTGCATATGGGGTCGAGTGCTCAATCGAGATGTGTTCCCATCCTATCGAGGTCGAGCCCTCGATCAAGGCGACCCCTGCATCTAGGGTCAAGCACCCTGTCGAGGTCATGCTTTCATTCTACTGAGGTCAAGCCCCCGACCGAGGCAGACCCCACATCCGATGTCGAGCACCCAGTTGAGGTCGTGCTCTTATCCTATCGCATCCATCTTGGTCGAGCCTTCGACTAAGGTGGCCCCCGTATCCAGGGTCGAGTGCTCGATCGAGGTCATGCTCTTGCTTTTGAGGTCAAGCTCCCGAGATAGAGCTCTCCCCTTCCTCCTACCGAGATCAGAGTTCCTGCAGCAGCAAAAAGAAAGAGGATCAACAGGGGTCCCGCAGGTGACACAAAAGTTTCCTGCCACCTGCAACCTCCTAGGAGTGGCGCATACCTTATCAGAGATTCAAACTTTACAAATGCGCCACCCACACATTCTATGCAATGCATGTCCACCATGCTTCACACCCTGTAGCGCACCACCACATCAATGACCGTGCAACCGAGGGCTCTGATCCTCATGGCATGAAACCTGAACCTCCTACAAGAGGAGTATTCCATTAAGGCCACAGGCCTTGCGACACTCCAATGGTCCCTCTTGGAATAGAAACACTCCACCAAGGCTCAGGGCTCAGCGGCATGGCGCCCACCCATCCCACAAAAAATTGCACCACCAGAGGGACAAGATCTGTACTATGCCAGCGATCACCCTCAATAGAAGGATCTCCTTTAGAAGATCGATCCGATAGGGGAGGCTGTAGACAAAGGAAATCCCTCCAGAAGGGATACCAAAAAGGGACATCTTAATAAAGCCTCAGGCTTGGTCTGGGCAATCCCTTCTCATATAAAATGGAAGAAAGGACCCCCAAGAGAGGGAGAGGTAACTGGTAAGACACAAAGAGCAAACGGACAAGGAATCAGCCAAGAAAACCTCCCAGCTCTTTGGTCTCCACTCAACCCAGTCTTTCCATTTCTTATATCTTATCTTTTATCCTCTAAGCAGAGGGACCCCAAGCTGTCTAGCATAAATGTTCTGTTTCCCTTGATCGTCCTAATTGAATTGATCGTCGGAGTGTCCCCATCAGAATCCCCAGCCCGGGTCTCCTCTTTTTAGCATGCCACACCGAAAGAGGACCAAGCATACATCGGGAGCCCGACGAGTCTGCAACATATCAGAGCTACAGGCCATGATGATCCAGATAGCAACAGATTGGCATGCCAAGTAGGGAGGTGAGGATACCAGTGACAGTGGGAAGTCCAACAGCGAGTCCCACACTATTAGCAGAGCATTCATGGACATCCATGGCCCCATGGTGACAATGCACACATGGGAGGCTTTCGCCAACCATGCGGGGGCCCCCCTCATCGTGGTGACCCACAGAGCCCTAAGGGGGAGCTCCCCGCTCCACCACTGCCACCTCGATGGATCCCTAGATCACCGCACTGGCCTAGCAGGTCCATGCCCTAGTTGCAATGGTGTGCCAGCTCCATCAGAGACACTAGTCCCTAGCAATGTAGCAGCAGCTAGGGATGCCAGCGGCCCACACTGTTGATCCCCATACTAGCCTACGGTCCTTCCAGGAGGGGCCATCACATGCGAACTCCCACCTGCAAGGAGACCATCGGACAGTTAGAAAAAAGCAGCATTATGGCCTTATTGGTCGGGAGAGCCATTCCATGATCTCGGACCATGATGCACACTCGCATTGATGACATCGACATAGCCAGGAACTAAGGCGAGAGTTCCTCCACTTCGTACCCCTTCACCCTTGATGGCCTCCATTGAAGGGTCTATAGATGAGGCCATCCGTCGCCAGGCAGAGAGATGCCTCGAAGAGCAAAGCACAAGCTGGCTGACCTGTCCCGTCGGTTTGCTTTGTGTTGGAAATTGTGTCCTAAAGTCAATCGCCTAGGTTGTAGGCGGTTGTGCTCAGTATTGTAATTAGTATATGAATTAATAAAACTTTATTTTGGTAGCTCATCGCATTTTACATTTCCCTGTAATGAACTCTGTTTATGTGATGAAGTCCTTAGGATTGTACTAATTTCGATATAGCGAGGATATATTGAGTGGTCTTTTAAAAGGTTCACAACCAAAGAATATATTATACAGGACAGCAATGTATCAATTATAGGTTGTTGTGGTTCACATCGTTTGGTTGTCCTCTTAACCAAAAGAGTGTGGTGACACTGATGTGATCTACAAGTGGGATGTGTGACATCTCATTGAACGTGACTCCGTGGAGCTCTTTTCTGCCAAAGGATTGCTCGCGATTGGATATGGGTATATGTGTCCCTCCGACCTGAGGTCATCATGGTAGCTTGCAAGCAATTTCCTGTGCTTTGGTATCGGACTACCCGGATTTCTAATCCGATGATGGAAGGTTTCTAGGTACAGGCAAGTACTTGTGGAGCAGTGGTGGACCAAGATGGAATTGACCTGTCCAAATCATTTGGATTGAATGTCTCGCAATGTCTCAATTTAGCAAATCCTCGACCGGGGTAGTCCCAGTGAGGAGTCACTGGACTTACGAGGTTGAGATATGTTATGGATTGACTCAGCTAGGGTTAGCAGTCTAACCCTAGATCATTTAGAGCATTGGAGGTCAAAGGGATGAATTATACGGTAACCATATACCAGAGGTTCGATAGATTGCTCTCGCATCTTCGGCCTATTCGGACGCCGGGATCCATTGCTAGATGGTATCTTGTGCTGGTACTGGAAGTGTTCCAGTGCTACCGTTTAGGTTCGAACCTATGAGGTCACACGCCGTAGAGGATTTCTTTCTGATCCAGGAACCGATCAACGATTCGGAATCGTTTCAGTATTTAGGTCGCACGGATTGATTAAGCACACATTAAATTTTTCTGGTCTGATTTGGATGACCAGGATGGGTTTGGGTCAGACAGGAATTGTTTCTAGAAGACCAGGACTGAACCAGATTTTATTATTGGGTTTAGTCGGACCGTATTTTATTAAACCAATTTTTGAAATCGGTGAACCAGTTTTTTTTTAGGTGAACCGGTTCAAGGCTTGTTTGGTTTTCTTCTCCCATGGTGGTTTACACGCTGATTGGATCAACGTATCCCCTGGTTCAACAATGACAAGTCAACACGGTATTCTCCCAGTTCTGAACACTGGTTTGTAACATGGTTCAACTTAGCTTCTTCCCCTATTTTACCGTGTGAATTTGAAGACAACTGCGTGGAGTTTGGCAAGACGTGGGAGATCAGATAGCAGGCGATTCGAGAGGGTCTCACGGTGGTTGTCTCCCTCTAGTTTTCCTTCCTCTCCACGTCTCAAACTCCATCTCACGGTTTTCCCTGCTGTTTTGTTTTGGACCGGTTCCATGGGATATGGATAGTAGCAGCTTGCTTTGGCTTGGAGTTTGATCTCACTTGGGAGATCAATTTGCATCGGACCAGGAGAAGTCTCACGATGGTCTTCCTGCTATTTCACGGTGTTCCCAGCTATCCGAGCTCACGGATGATTGCCCTGTGTGTTGAAAGACCGTGTGCTGCTGAAGTTTGTTTGGACTTTGGGTTTTTTACACTGATCTGGAATGCACTTCCCTTCCCTTTACGGATTGGATTCTTTGCCTCTAAATACAGCCCCAGGGTTGGACGCCAAGTGAAACATAAGAGAGCAGTAAGAAAAAAGTAACAGAGGAGCAGCGAGAGAAAGCAGAGAGAGCAGAGCATTCGAATTGCAGGCCGTAGTGCTTGCAGCAAGAGGGGAAGAAGTACCGAGTATTTGTCTATTAAGAGAAGCAGGGAGCGTCTGAAATCCATCCTTCGTTTTTAGTTTCCAGTGTGTGCTATTCGTGGAGTATACGCAGTCTTGGAGAAGACTGTCCATAAAGATCTTTATCTTCCTTTACTCCATCTATCCCTGACCGATTAATCGATTTCTGTTGGACTAGCATTATCTGAAAGTCGAATCAGCGAAAGCCTAGCACGTGGATACTCTAGAGGGTGGACGCTTGGATACCTTGAGAGGTAGCATCGACCTGTTTATTTTGCTATTGTAGATCTTATTTTGCTATTGAAAGATTTCAACTAGTCGCTGCTGATCTGATCTGAAGACTGAGGGAGTCTACTTCGATCAGGTATATTTTATTTTGAGATCATGCATGCTTAGATCTAGTTATTATCATATGATTTATAATTGTTGCATTTGCCTATACATGCCTATATATTATGCTACATGCATCATGATATGTTAGATCTTGTGCATGAGTAGGTACTTTCCACTGCATGTTTAAAATTTTTTAATTATGCAATACCTGCTCCTTAGTGTTGCATGCCTAGAGTAGGTTTCTGCTACACCAGGTTTTCCTTCAGTGGTATCAGAGCCATAGGTTCCTGTGTAGCATATCTTGAATGCATGTGTTAGGGATTACTTTTAGGAACCTAGTTGAGATCTTCATCATGGCTGTGTCCAGGTTAATCAAGGTTTAAAATCCTAATTTTCTATGGCACGAGACAGTTCATCTGTGTTGGCCTTTTCAGAAGGATCCTTAAAGGAAACCTTCGGTATTAAAAATATTTTAATCTTGATTCATGTACATTGGCATGTCTAAAATGTTTAGGGCTTGCAATATTAAATTAATATGATGAAACTAGATATGATGCATGAAACATGCAAAAAGAGTTTACATGAATTTAATTAAAAATGTTTTAATTAAAAGATGGCTTATAATCTAACAATTATGATTGAAAGATTAATTAAATGACAAGTTTAATTAGGGTTTATGAAACCTAATGTCATTTGAATAAGCATCCGGGTTAATTGGGTTAGCTATATGATTGGGTCCATTAATTGGGTTAGACTTGAGGTTAGTTGAATTGGACTTAAGAAAACTAATCAAATGTTGATTAAGGACCTTCTCTTTAGTATCTATCTAATAGTTAGATGGGTTAGTCCATTCTTCTTAAATGGATCTAATTAGTGGCTCTGTGGAAAGCCCGAGTCCTTAGGCTCGTCTATAAGTCTGGCTAATCGATTTGTGTCTAGGCAGGTTTGGCATTTTTGATCATGGTTGCATGAAGATACCTCTTCCTGGCCAACTTGGTTGGTGTCTAGGAAAGACGGTTAATGGTGGATACTCACCCATGATCTCACCTACCTGGCCAATCCGATCAGCCAGAACTGATTAGAATAGCTTATTGATTCGAGTTAACCCATGTCGCCCAAGTTAATCAGCTTGACTGATCTTTTAGGTGCCCATGGACCAATTCGTTGAATTGAATTCAACCCTCCTGAAATTGATTTGATCAGTAGGAGGTTGATCCATGTTCTTCTCTCTATCTCTTCTATCATAATTTAATTAAAATCCTCTAAAATTATTAGGTTTGAAAAAGACTAAGTCAATGAGTTGATGGTGTCTTAGCCTCTCATTGAGTGGGTTAGTAATGTGTCATTTAGCCTCGTGTACATCGACAGTTCCAAAGAATGGGTGTGCATCCAGTTACTGGAATTACTCTCTCATAGATGATGGTTCAGTGCAATCTTCTTAACGGTGATCAGGTGGGCCGGCCAAGTCGGGCTTGGTCATTCGTTAGCTGGAAACATTGGATTGTCATATTGATGGTTGGACCTAGCAAGAGACCTGCAATAGGAGGCCCAAAGGCTGATTGGGGGTTCTGTGGGACAAAATTGATTACTGGAAGTTGCTTAGCGAAGTAATTAGTTAGAGAACCTACCTTTAGGCGCGTATGGGTGAGCTGGCCAAAGTCGGGCTCATACGTGGTATATTGGATTTCAGTACCCACTATGAAATATTGATTTCACGGATTGGAGTTAGAGGCTCCCAATCTAAAAATTAGTGGGAGGGACCTTTAGACTAAAGTCCAAGTCTTTTGGTTTAATTGATTATTCATATACTAACATGGTCTCAGTTTTCCTTTCAGATGTCTTCAAACCTTTCGCTCCGGTCGCTTCTCAATAGCGAGAAGTTATAGATTCCCAATTTCGATGGCTGGTATCGAAAGTTGAGGATTGTCCTGGAGCACGAGCGGATCCTTTATGTAATAACGGATCCAGCACCCGAAATCCCTTCTGCCAATGCTCGGAGTTCGGTCAGGGACACTTAATTGAAGTGGGTTTCTGATCAGACTACTGTCCGATGCATAATGTTGGCGGCTATGAACGACGAGTTCAGTCGCAAATTTGAGGAGGCCCAGCCAGACGATATCCTTCAAAAGTTGAAGGAATCTTTTGGCATGCCAGATGATGTAGAGTGGTACAAAGTGTCTTGTGCCATCTATAATGCCAAAATGTGTAATGGCGGTTCGGTTACTGATCATGTATTGTACATGATCGAGATGATCGAGCGATTGGGCAAGCTCGGATGTCCCTTGCATGAGCAACTCGGCAAGGATGCGATCCTGAATTCTCTACCTTCCTCCTATCTTGACTTTCTTGATCATTATAGAATGAATAAGCCTACAGTCAATTACCATGGTTTGATGGGGTTGCTGCAGACTTATGAGAAGGACCACTAACTGAATAAAGGGGTGGTGAATTTAGTGTGAGGTTCTAGATGTCGTCGTCCCTTTAAGAAAGGGAAAAAGAAAAATAAAGGAAAGAAGGTGCAAAGTGCTCCTGGCACAAGTCATACCAAGAAAGTGAAAGCTGATCAAAATAAGGCAGAGTGCTTCTACTGTAAGAAGTAGGGACACTGGAAGAGGAATGTCCTCTTTATCAGGCATCCTTAGACCCGAACAGGCCAAGGAAGGGAAAGCAGCAAGATGCTGGACAAGGTATTTATATGATAAAGCCTTGTAATTTCTCTATTTGTGACACTGCTAACTGGGTATTGGATACTGGTAGTCCAATTCGTGTTTGCAATTCGTTGCAGGGACTGTAGGTTAGCAAAAGATTCGAGGAAGGGGAGCAGTTTCTGACCGTCGAAAATGGAAATCGTGTTCCAGTGCTGGCGATCAGAGTTCTGAGTCTTCTTTTTGAGTCTAGTACTGTCGAATTAGTCGACTATCATTATTGTCCTAGTTTCATTATGAGCGAAATCTCTGTAGGGCTATTGGCCAATTGTGGTTTTGAACTATCAATAAAAGGAGATTTTTGCCAAGTTATTATGAATAACTCTGTGATAATGAAAGCTAAGTTGAATAATGGCATTTATGCTTTGTCACTGCCTGTTAATGTAATGTACATGTCTAGCAAATGCCCTAGGATATAAAATGTCAGTGATTTGTATCTATGGCACTGTAGGCTAGGTCATGTTAACCAGAATAGGATAAACAAGTTGCGAGGAGATGGCCTCCTCGACATCAGTGATTCTGACTCACTGCCCACTTGTGAATCCTGTTTGCTTAGTAAAATGACAAAGTCACCTTTTACTGAAAAAGGTGAACAAGCTATAGAACTTCTAAGTCTCATACATATTGATGTATGCGGACCCATGATAGTTAGTGCCAGAGGTGGATACAGATATTTCATTACGTTTACAGACGACCTGTCTAGGTATGGTTATGTCTTTTTGATGAGATATAAATCTGAGTCATTTGAAATGTCTAAACGATATCGTAATGAAGTACAGAAACAAATTGGAAAGAGTATTAAAATCCTTCGATCTGATCAAGACGGTGAATACCTATCCGGTGAGTTCATGACATATCTTGAGGAGAATGGGATTCTCTCTCAATGGACTCCTCCAAGTACACCCCAGTTGAATGGTGTGTCCGAAAGGAGGAATCGAACCCTATTGGACATGGTTCGATCTATGATGGGCTTTGCAACTCTAGCGCTATCCTTCTGGGGATATGAACTTGAAACAGCTTGTTACTTGCTGAATAAAGTCTCGAGTAAGTCTGTTGTCTCCACTCCATATGAGCTATGGACTGGATGTAAGCCCTCAATTTCACACCTTCAGGTCTAGGGTTGTCCGGCTTATGTAAAGCATTTAGACTCAGATAAACTTGGTCCTAGGTCTGATCGGTGCCTGTTTATTGGGTACCCTAAGAAAATAAAAGGGTATTTCTTCTACTTGGAGGACGAACAGAAAGTGTTCATTGCTCTTAGGGCTATCTTTTTGGAAAAGGAGTTCCTTAGAGAAGGAACTGTAGCCTCTAAGATTGAACTTGGAGAAGTTCAACCAGTGGAAGAACCTGCATACTCTAAGGACATCATAGAACTGACTGTGATTGAATCACACCCAGAACCCATTATTAGGAGATCCGGTAGAGTACTCGTCAGCCGGACAGATACTACGGTTTCTTGGTCTGAGATGGTAATCCCATTGAACTCGACGAGAATGATGAGGATCCGATCACCTATATGGATGCAATTCAGAGATCTGACTCTGAGGCATGTCTTAGAGCCATGCGATCTGAGATGGAGTCCATGGTGATCAACAATGTAAGGACATTGGTTGATCCACCTGAAGGGATAAAATCCATCGGGTGCAAGTGGATTTTCAAAACGAAAAGGGGCGCAGATGGAAAGGTGGAAACCTATAAATCCCGTCTGGTTGCCAAGGGGTATCGTCAGCGATATGGTATCAATTATGACGAGACATTCTTCCCTGTAGCAATGCTCAAGTCCATTCGGATCATGCTTGCTTTGGCAACATATTTTCACTACGAGATCTGGCAGATGGATGTCCGAATTGCTTTCTTGAATGGGGAGCTGGATGAGGAGGTGTATATGATACAGCCTGAAGGGTTCACATCCACAAACGAGTCAAAAGTGTGCAAATTATAGAGGTTTATTTATGGACTCAAGCAAGCATCTCGAAGTTAGAACATGCGATTTGATAGGTGTATCAAATCGTATGGCTTTGTTAGGAACGGAGAGGAACCCTGTATCTATAAGTGGGTTAATGGTTCTGTGATTGTATTCCTGGTACTGTATGTTGATGACATTCTCTTAATCGGGAATGACATCGCAGCATTGCAAGGAATAAAGGTCTGGTTGTCATCTCAGTTCTCCATGAAGGACTTGGGTGAAGCTTCTTACATACTGGATATGAAGATCTATAGAGAAGATCTAAAAGGCTTCTGGGATTGTCCCAGTTTACGTACATTGATACCGTGCTGAAACGGTTCAGCATGAAAAATTCTAAGAAAGGCTATCTCCTGATAGGTTCTGGAATTACTCTTTCCAAGAAGGATTGTGCGATAACTCCTGAGGAAAGATCGCATGAGTAGAGTTACTTATACTTCGGCAGTGGGCTCTATCATGTATGCTATGACATGTACTAGACCAGACGTGGCATACTCACTAGGAGTAGTGAGCAGATACCAGTCTGACCTAGGTGAGGTGCATTGGAAGGTGGTTAAGACCATCCTGAAGTATTTGAGAAATACTAAGGACCAATGGCTGATTTATGAAGAACCTGACTTGAAACTTGTGGGGTATACTGACTCCAGTTTCCAGTCTGATAGAGATGATAGCAAGAGTGTGTCTGGGTTTGTGTTTACCCTAAATGGAGGAGCAATCTGCTGGAAGAGTTCCAAGCAGGCAACAGTTGCAGACTTAGTATGCGAAGCAGAGTATATTGCAGCATTAGATGCAGCAAAGGAAGCCGTGTGGTTACGAAAGTTTCTTGGAGAGCTAGGGGTGGCACCTTCCCTAGATGGTCCTGTTCTTGTGTATTGTGATAGCACAAGTGCCATTGCTCAAGCTAAGGAGCCCAAGTCTCATCACCGCACCAAGCATATTCTGCGGCGCTATCACCTCGTGCGAGAGATCGTGGAATGAGGCGACATCAATCTTATGAAGATAGATGGAAAGGAGAATCTAGCCGACCAGTTCACTATAGCTCTCGGAATCAAAGAGTTCGACTATTGTAAATGGGAAATGGGTATTAGATACTATTTTAATTGGCTTTAGTACAAGTGGGAGTTGTTGGGAATTGTGTCCCAAAGATAATCACTTAGGTTGTAGGCGGTTGTGCTCAGTATTGTAATTAGTGTATGAATTAACAAAACTTTATTTTGTCAGCTCATCGCATTTACATTTCCCTGTAATGAACTCTGTTTATGTGATGAAGTCCTTAGGACTGCACTAACTTCGATATAGAGAGGATATATCGAGTGGTCTTTTAAAAAGGTTCACAACCAAATGATACATTGTACACGACGGCAATGTATCAAGTATAGGTTGTTGTGGTTCACATCGTTTGGTTGTCCTCTTAACCAAAGGAGTGTGGTGACATTGATGTGATCTACAAGTGGGATATGTGACATCTTATTGAACGTGACTCCGTGGAGCTCTTTTTTGC
Organism: Areca catechu; assembly: GCA_021397845.1. Classification (NCBI taxonomy): domain Eukaryota; kingdom Viridiplantae; phylum Streptophyta; class Magnoliopsida; order Arecales; family Arecaceae; genus Areca; species Areca catechu. The sequence goes on along the minus strand of CM038052.1, from coordinate 125,465,635 downwards.
CAAAGGATTGCTCACGATTGGAAATGGATATATGTGTCCCTCCGACCTGAGGTCATCATGGTAGCTTGCAAGCAACTCCCTGTGCTTTGGTGCCGGACTATCTTGATTTCTAATCTGGTGACGGAAGGTTTCTAGGTACAGGAAAGTACTTGTGGAGCAGTGGTGGACCAAGATGGAATTGACCTGTCCAAATCGTTTGGATTGAATGTCTCGCAATGTCTCAATTTAGCAAATCCTCGGCCGGGGTAGTCCCAGTGAGGAGTCACTGGACTTGCAAGGTTGAGACATGTTGTGGATTGACTCAGCTAGGGTTGGCAGTCTAACCCTAGATCATCTAGAGCATTGGAGGTCAAAGGGATGAATTATATGGTAACCATATGCCAGAGGTTCGATAGATTACTCTCGCATCTTCGGCCTATCCGGACACCAGGATCCATTGCTAGATGGTATCTTGTGTTGGTACTGGAAGTGTTCTAGTACTACCATTTAGGTTCGAACCTATGAGGTCACACGCCATAGAGGATTTCTTCCTGATCCAGTAACCGATCAACGATTGGGAATCATTTCGATATTTAGGTCACACGGATTGATTAAGCACACATTCGATTTTTCTGGTCTGATTTAGATCGACCAGGATGGGTTTGGGTCAGACAGGATTGTTTCTAGAAGACCAGGACTGAACTAGATTTTATTATTGGGTTTAGTCGAACCGAATTTTATTAAACCAATTTTTGAAATTGGTGAACCAGTTTTTTTTTAAGTGAACCAGTTCAAGGCTTGTTCGGTTTTCTTCTCGCATGGTTGGTTTACACGCTGATTGGATCAACGTATCCCCTGGTTCAGCAATGACAAGTCAACACGGTATTCTCCCAGTTCTAAACACTGGTTTGTAACATGGTCAACTTGGCTTCTTCCCCAGTTTTACCGTGTGAATTGAAGACAACCGCGTGGAATTCGGCTAGACGTGGGTGATCAGATAGCAGGCGATCCGAGAGGGTCTCACGGTGGTTGTCTCCATCTAGTTTTCCTCCCTCTCCACGTCTCAAACTCCATCTCACGTTTTTCTCCTGCTATTTTGTTTTGGACCGGTTCCATGGGATATGCACAGCAACAGCTTGCTTTGGCTTGGAGTTTGATCTCACTTGGGAGATCAATTTGCATCGGACCAGGAGAAGTCTCACGATGGTCTTCCTGCTGTTTCACGGTGTTCCAAGCTATCCGAGATGGATCTCACAGATGACTGCCCTGTGTGTTGAAAGACCATGTGTTGCTGAAGTTCGTTTGGACTTGGGTTTTTTTACACCGATCTGGACTGCACTTCTCTTCCCTTTACGGATTGGATTCTTTGCCTATAAATACAGCCCCAGGGTTGGACACCAAGTGAAACATAAGAGAGAAGTGAGAAAGAAGTAAGAGAGGAGCAGCGAGAGAAAGAAGTGAGAGCAGAGCATTTGAATTGCAGGCTGTAGTGCTTGCAGCAAGAGGGGAAGAAGTACCAAGTATTTGTCTATTAAGAAAGCAGGGAGCGTCTAAAATCCATCCTCTATTTTTAGTTTCCAGTGTGTGCTATTCGTGGAGTATACGCAGTCTTGGAGAAGATTATCCGTAAAGATCTTTATCGTCTTTTTCTCCACCTATCCGTGACCGATTTATTGATTTTCGTTGGACTAGCATCTATTTAGAAGTCAGATCAGCGAGAGCCCAGCACGTGGATACTCTAGAGAGTGGATGCTTGGACACCTCGAGAGATAGCATCAACCTGTTTATTTTGCTGTTGCAAATATTATTTTGCTGTTGAAAGATTTCAACCGATCGTTTCTGATCTGATCTAAAGACTGAGGGAGTATACTTCGATCAGGTATGTTTTATTTTGAGACATGCATGCCTAGATCTAGTTATTATCATATGATTTATAATTGTTGCAATTGCCTATACATGCATGTATATTATGCTACATGCATCATGATATGTTAGATCCTGTGCATGAGTAGGTACTTTCCGCTGCATGTTTAAAATTTTTTAATTATGCAATACCTGCTCCCTAGTTTTGCATGCCTATAGTAGGTTTCTGCTGCACCAGGTTTTCCTTCACTTTGATCAGGGCTCCCTTAGTGAGCCCGTGGGTTACGACACTCGTCCATCCTTCTCCCTCTGAATCGAAGGGAACCGATCCCTAACTGGTTCTGCATGCCTCAGGTTGACCTCTACGACGAGACAATCGACCCCCTAGACCACCTAGAAAGCTACAAGGCCTTTATGAGGGTCCGGGGCTACTGATGCTCTCCTCTGCATTGCCTTCCCGGCTACACTTCGGAAGGCTGCTCAAGCCTGGTTTTCTAGACTCGACTTAGAAAGCATTGACTCCTTCTCCCAGTTGGAGAAAAAGTTTGTGGCGTACTTTGATGCATGCAGAAAGTTGCCACATGAAGCTGACAATCTCTTTTCGATCCGTCAGTAGGACTGAGAGCCCCTTCGGGACTATGTATCCCAGTTTAAAGCCACCACCTTGGAGACCTACCATCTCGATGAGCCAGTCACCATGCTGGCCCTGAAGAGGGGCTGCGGATCTCTTGCTTTACCTACTCCCTCGACAAGAAGCCTCCAAAGACTTACTTGGAGCTCCTCCATCAAGCCTACAAGTATATCCATATGGAGGAGGCTGACCATACTAGAAAGGAGCTGGACAGACGGCCACTGAAGAGCAGGCCCATTGGGAAGCGTCCACTCCCTTGGCCTGGAAGATGATGTTTTGACTCCACTAATTGATTTTGATGATAAGCAAAATAGTTAAGTATAAATTAGGTCTAATGGTTGCTTTAGTATGTCTTTTTGAAGGATGCTCACAAAATTTGAAGAAGCCAAGTTAGTTGAAGAACCAAGTTTGAATGGAATGATTGCACAAAACAAGACTTGAACACTCAAAGAATGGTTGAATGGATGACTAAGTCAAATGGAAACATGTTCTAGCACAAGTTCAGCAATTTCTGCACTTTTTCAATGATGTGTCAACACATGACATAATGTATCGACACATGAAGAAGAAGTGTCGACTTAGGCTGGTACGTAGCAATGTTTCAAATGGCATAGATGATGTGTTGACACATGGACCTTATGTGTCAACTCAAGGTGTCAACACATGGATCAACACATCGCTTGAGACTTTCAAGCCACAGAACTTGCAGAGTTGAAGGAATAGTTGATGTGTCGACACACGGATGCAAAGTGTTGACTCAATGTGTTGACTCAACTGAGAATGTGTCGACTCAGTTGATTTTTCCAGAGAATCTGAATGGAACACTTTGAACTTGTGTCGACTCAAGAAGAACATGTGTCGACCTAATATGTTGACACATGAAGAGGAAGTGTCGACACATGGAGTTTTGAAAATAGTAATGGCTATTTTTTTCAAGCGCAGAACTCGTCCAAATGCCCTCCAACGGCTAGTTTTGCAAGTATAACGGCTAGATTTCGATTTTGGGGCTTGGGAAGGTATATAAAGGCTCCAAATCAAATCAAGACAATAACTATTCAACTATTCAAGAAGTATTGAATATCCTTAAAGAGTTTTAGAGAGAAAAGAAGAGAGAAGAGCCTTAAGTCCTATTCGTTCAAAGCTCAACCACTCTCAAGCAAAAAGTGGTGCTGGCACCAGACTCAGAAGAAGACTCAGAGCTCCATCTGGATCTCTGATTAACCTTGCCCGAAAATTAGGATTTTTTGGCTTGTAATAAGGGTTGACTTGATCAACTCAATTTTAGCTTTAGTCTGTATTACCTGCATTTTATTTTTTGATTCATGTTGACTCAGTAGTGGTCTAGGACTTCAACCTGGGGTGTCATTGATGCAGAACAAAGAACAAAGAAGCGTATGCGGAAGTAAAATTAAGATTAATTCTTTTTTTTTTTTATTTCAGAAATTGGCTTTGACTCAAAGTAAAGTTAAACTAAGTTGATGGAAACTAGGTAGGATTGAAAGCACAATTAGAAGAAGCTATTATCAGAGTAGTTCAGAAGTAACGGATCGCTGGGGATTGAGAAACTCCCAGACCTAGGTTTTGCTCTAAACTTTCAACAGACAGAAATAAAGAGAAGAGATGGTTTACCAACCAGACAGTGATCTTCACAGAATTTGGGTGGAACTCTCTCGAGCAGATTGTTGGATCCTCGGATTCGGCTATCTTTCGCAATGGATCCTCCAATACTGGCCTCATGCTGGGTCAGCTTCTCCTGAACTCAAGATCTGGAAGAAGAAAAACAAGTGATGGATTCAGAGACTCAGGAAGGATTTACCAGGTCCAAGAACTTGAAGGCTGATGTCGCTGAGATCCGGATTCTCTTGAAGGCTGATTCGACTCCCTCTGGAAAGAGCTTTGGATCTGAAGTATCCGGACTGTAGCTGGATGCTGGTGGTCGACCTGGACTTGGAGAGAGAGGTCGTGGGAGGTGGAATAGGCTAGGGTTTTGTGGATTGAAATGGATGGTGGCGGCTAGGGTTTTGGAGTAGAAGTGGCTAACCTAGGGTTTGGGTTTTGGAGATCTCACACCTCCTCAAGGTTCCTGGGGAACCCGGATTTACTCCCTCACGGAGCTCAACACCTGGATGCAAGTGCGGAAGAGAGAAAACACAGAGTTTGCTCACTAAAAAAAATTTGGTTTCATTCATCTGATTTTTTTAAACTTACAAGAGGGGTTTAATTTATAAGGCTTTATAAGGGAGGAGGGTTTCACATCTTCCCATGTGGGATTAAAGGAGGGGATCTACAAATTAGGGCAAATCCTTCACATATGGTCGGCCAAAGTACCAAAAAATTGGATTTGGGTTATAAAAGGCAGGTAGATGGCGCCACCTTGCTTGGATCTTCAAGAAAAATTTTCTTCCTTCCCTGGATCAACTCTTTTGGACTCCTCCTTTTCTTTCTCCCTAAGTCAAGGTCCTTCCCATCTTTGTTTTGGATGTCTTTTGCAGGTAGTGGGCGCCCCCTTGAAGCTCTCTCCAAGAGAATTTCTTCCTTCTTTGCTTTGGGTTTCTTGGGAAAGTCTTGGCCGCCCCCTTGATTTGTGGTCTCTTGGTGGACTTCTCTTTATCTGGCGCATGAGAGAAGGAAGTTGCCATCTGTGGAGTGGGGACCAAAAGCTGCTGGATGTAGATATGGCGCCCCCTGGACTGGGAGTGTGGCTGGGAGTGTGGTGTCCACTTGCCTGGTCTTGGAAGAAAGTGTAACATCCCAGGTTGAAACCCTAGTCCACTACTGAGTTAACATGACTCAACAAAATAAAATGCAGGTAATGTAGACTCAAGCTAAATTAAGTTGATCAAGTCAACTCTTATTAAAAACCAAAAACCCTAATTCTTCGGGCAAGGTTAATCAGAGATCCAGATGGAGCTCTAAAGTCTTCTTCTGAGTCTGGTGCCCGCACCAATTCTCTCAGGGTGGGAGGAACTCGACCCTGTCGAGTAAGGATCAAGTTGGCTCTGGTATCTCTCCAAGAGGTCTGGGTCCAGCTCTTGTAACTCTTCTCGGGAGATCCAAGAGTCATCAGAATCTGGCCTTCCTAGCCAGCGGACCAGGTATCTTTGGTATCCTCGATTACGAGTAGAGATACCTGATCATCCAGGATCTTTTCAATCTGCTCTTTCCTCACAGGCCAATTTGTTGGACACAGGGTCAGGTTCACTCTCAAGAGCAGGATTAGGTTCAAAAGCCTCACTGGGAATCACAGCTGGCTCCCTATACTCTACTAGGTCTGTAATGTTGAAAGTGGAGCTAATGCCTAGTTCTGGAGGCAACTCGAGCACATAGGCATTGGATCCTACTCTCTTTACCACTCTAAATGGTCCAGCTCCCCTAGCATGTAACTTTCTAACGGTTCCAGGAGGAAACCATTCAGGCCTTAACCTAATCATTACATAGTCTCCTTCGTCAAAAGTTTTGACTCGCCTTTGAGAATCAGCCAATTTCTTATAAGTTTCGTTACTTAAATTTATTTTGGCTTGAATTTCTTTATGCAAGTCTTTATATGCTGTGCAAAAACTTCGGCAGACTCGGAGACCCGTGTGTGGACTGGTAAAGGAGCTAGGTCAAGAGGTGTGTGGGGTTTGTAACCATGCACAATTTTAAATGGACTCTTACCCGTAGACCTATTGACCGAGTCATTATGCAAATTCAGCTCTAGGTAAGTACAAATCCCAGTTCCTAATGTTTTCACCAACAAGACACCTTAGCAGATTGCCTAAACTATGGTTCACTACTTCGGTTTGGCCGTCAGTTTGGGATGATAGGCAGTTGAAAACTTAAGTTTCGTCCTAACTTATGCCAAGGGTTTTCCAGAAATAGCTAGTGAACCGAACATCCCTATCTGAAACAATGGTCTTGGGTAGGCCATGGAGTCGAACTATCTCATTAAAGAACAGGGTGGCTACCTTAGACGCATCAAATGTTTGGGAACAAGGCAAGAAATGGGCCATCTTGGAAAATCGGTCTACAACACAGATAGAGTCATGCCTCCTCTGGGTCTTAGGCAAACCTAACACAAGTCCATGCTCACATCTTGCCAAGGACGATCTGGGACAGGGAGTGGGGTATAAAGGCCAGTGTTCTGTTTTCGCTGTTTGGCAACAGCGCAGGTCCGCACCCTAGCCACAATGTGTGCTACATCTCTTTTAAGCTAGGCCAAAAAAAGTGGTCTTCAATAGCCAGGGTGGTCTTATCTTTTCCGAAATGGCCAGCTAAACCTCCAGCATGAGTTTCCCCAAATCAAGAATTCCCTAAGAGAGTCTAGGGATGCAAAGCCTATTCTTAAAGAACAGAAAGCCATCTATAAGGAAATAATCTTATGTTCACTAGATGGTCCTTGAGTTAGATCCTGGTATACAGTCTTGAAATCCGGACACGACTCATATTCTTCTTTGATTTGCTCAAACCCTATGACTTCAGCCCTAACAGAATTCAACAACAAAGATCGACGACTAAGGGCATTAGCTACCTTATTTTCAGATCCAGCCTTATGCTTTAGAACAAAAGTATAGGACTGGATATACTCTACCCACTTGGCATGCCTAGGGTTAAGCTTCTTCTGAGAATTCAAGAATCTAAGAGCCTCATGGTCCGAAAACAGCACAAATTCTTGCGGTAGTAAATAATGTCCCAGTAACGCAAAGCTTGCACTACCGCGTAAAATTTCTTATCATAGGTAGAATAACTAAGCTTAGCATTATTAAGTTTTTCACTAAAGAATGCTACGGGATGGTTCTCTTGGCTTAGGACTCCACCTATACCTACTCCTGAAGCATCACAGGCAACCTCAAATACCTTTGAAAAGTCCGGTAGTCTCAAAATGGGTGCCTGGGTCATCCTATCCTTAAGATCTAGGAAGGCTTTATGGGCTGCTTTGGTCCACTGAAATTCTCCCTTCCTGATGCAGTCTGTGATAGGAGCAACTACGGTACTAAACCCTTGATGAATCGCCTATAGAAGGTAGCCAAGCCATGGAAACTTCTGACTTCATGCACACTGGTCGGCTCTGGCCATTCTACTATGGACCTAATCTTTTCAGGATCGGCAGCCACGCCGTCAGGGGTTACAACAAATCCAAGGAAGATAATCCTACTGGTCATAAATTCACACTTTTGAGATTACCGTAGAGACTATCATTCCTTAAAACTTGACAGACTTGTCTAAGGTGACCTAGGTGATCTGCAGGGGTCTTACTATAGATCAGGATATCATCAAAATAGACCACTACAAACTTCCCTATGAAAGCTCTAAGTACTTGGGTCATAATCCTCATGAAAGTACTAGGGGCATTGGATAACCCAAAAGGCATAACACCCATTCAAAGAGACCATCCTTAGTTTTGAAGGTTGTTTTCCACTCATCCCTGGTCTAATCCTAACCTGATGATAGCCGCTCTTGAGATCAATTTTAGAAAACCCATGGCACCGGCCATCATATCAAGCATGTCATCTAGTCTAGGGATGGGGAACCTATATTTGATTGTGATTTTATTGATGGCACGACTTTCAACACACATCCTCCACGTGCCATCCTTCTTCGGGGTTAGAAGTGCAGGGACTGCACAAGGGCTAAGACTCTCTCTAATGAACCCCTTCCTCAACAATTCGCCAACCTGCTTCTGCAGTTCTTTATGCTCCGATGGATTCATCCTATAATGGGGCAAGTTGGGTAAAGTAGCTCCTGGGACTAAATCTATGGAATGCTGAATATCCCTAAGAGGTGGAAGGTGGCCTGGCAGATCCTCGGGAAAAACATCCTCAATTCTTCTAATAAAGGCTTAACTTCCTGAGAAGGCTCTGAGGGTGTAGGAGTCCAAGTTCCTTAGCAGTCAACATCCAAATGGGTGAACCACTATGAATTTCTTGTTCTAGATCCTTGGCACTAATTAGGTTCACTCCAGTCTTCATTTCTCTGACCTTACTAGTTCCTTTAGCTACCTGTCCTTAGGAGGGACTGAATGGATTGTGATTTTTCTTCCCATTGAAACTAAAGACACAGGTGTTGGATTTTCCTAAGAGGGTGGCATCATGATCATACAACCAAGGTCTTCCAAGATTATACTGCTCACCCCCATGGGCAAGACATCACACCAAATCTTTCTTGATAGGATTGCATTTGGATTTGGACCTGACATCTAGACTGGATGGGTATAGAGGTAGAGTCTACCCAAGAAACTTATAGGGGTTTGGGGTGGGGGACTGGGGTTAAGCTAACATTTTGACAGTGCTAGTAGAAATGGCATTCACAGCTCTCACTATCTATGATGATTTTACAAACCTTATCCCCTAGTTTAAGGAAAGTCTGTAGGATGTTAGTCCTACGCCAATCTTCTTGAACTTTAGTGTGGGACAGGATGCATCTCACAACCCCTAAGTGGTCAGATTCAGTGGATTCTTCCTCTCCTTCATACTCATCAACCAATTCATTCCGGCCTCATAAACTTCTTCTTCAAACTCCTCATTAGGCTCGGAATTCTCTTCTCCTCCCTCTTCTATATATAGGGATCTACGAGGGCACTGGCTAGAAACATGACCTACCTTATGACACTTAAAATAAGCTATGGCTGTGCACTAAGTGGAGATATGACCGGGCTTCTGACACTTAAAACAGACGATACTAGGGGTTCTCTGGGTGTCAGGTGCCTTACCTTTGTCCATGGGCCTAGGGGTGGGAATTGAAAGGGATATGCCCTACAAACCAATCTCTGTTGTATCTCCCAAACCATTGTAATTGATAATTTTCTAAATAAAGGCATTATTTTTCATCATACGCTGTGTTTATTATATGATGAACCCCATAGATTAGGGCTATGATTTTAGGGTTATGATGAGATCATACCAGTGAGACCTAAAATCTTAAAACCTTAATCTAAAGAATTCCTAGTCAAAGGAACCCTGAGTAGGGGATCAGGGTTTTTTCGATAAGACTAGCACATCCCGGGTATACTGGAAAGGGTGACTGCTCTCACAGTCACTTGTGTATGACACTAATACTGGGATTGGGTGCTCATGGAGAATGATTTCACTGATATGATCCAACTTGAGAACATCTAATGGAGTCGTAGCTACATGTCAATAGAAGGTTCTCATAGTGGGAGTGGTACAAGTAATCTTTTGACCTGAGACTGCCATAAGTACCTTATGTACATGAACCCATCCTTTGGTTCAATCCTAATCATGACACTGAGACATGCACAGGATTGATACTGGGAATGGTGAATTGAATATGAAGGTAATGAGTAGGTCAACAAGGAATCGATCACTCTTAGTAAGAGGATTGCATCCAGCTAGTCAATAATCGCATGATGATTCAGGAAATCTTTGATCAAAGTGAAGATATTAGAGATGGTTTCTAATACCAAGATAATCGAATCATCATTATAATTTGAGCTAGAAACAAATATAATATTGGATTTGACATATATCCATATCCATAGTTATATTTTGGGTGCAGGCTGATCGAAAGATTTAATTGTACGGTAACTCTACTGAAGGGTAATTTTGGTATTTCACCAGAATTTCCATATCTTCCGGGTAGACATGACACGTTGCTAGACGTCAATCTTGTCTTGTGGGTTGATCAAGTTCAAAGATCACATGTTAGGAAGAATCCTAATTGATCGATTCGGGTAAGCCCTTTTGACCTAAATCGATTAGAAAGAGTTCTAAACAAATTAGGTCAACTTGTATTCGAACCCACTACTGGCTAGATATGGAACCCATGGGTCACACACTTAAGAGGATTGATCAAGAATTTAATTTGGAATTAAATTGTCTTTGCAAGATAACACTCTAGCAGGTGTTGCAAGCCCTAGCTTCTATTCGGATCGGATTCGAATTAGGGTTCCGGATTGGTTCAAATTAGGTTCTAATTGGACCTAATTAGACCCTAATTAAGAAAATGGGAATGTGGCTAACCCTATTGGCTAGCCATGTAGCTTGGCTAGCCCTCCCCACCCGCCCCCTTTTGTTTTTCACGCCAAACACCAAGAGTCCATGCGCATATGGACTCTTGGCGCGCCTTAGGAAGAGTCCATGGCGCATGGACTCTTGGCGCGCCCCAAATAAAATCACCGATGATTTTATTGGGCGGCCTCCTCTTAAGTGATTAGCGCACCTTCTCTCCCCCCTGGATGAGAATCCAACGGCTGATGGGATTTTGAGAAAGAGAGAAAGCGCTAACTCCTCCCCCCTCCCGGCGCCGAAGTAACATCTCTTCGGAGATGAAAGTCGCGACTTCCTTCTTTTTAAATCCGCGGTTTTTCCTTTAAGAAGAGCCGTGGATTTAATCTGGAAGGCCATGAGATGGGAGGATGGGGCGTGAGAAATTGGAAAGGGCGTGAGAAAGAAATCACGGAGAGGTGTGTAGGCGCCTATCTGATTTCTATTTAAAGGGTCGGGAAAAATCAGAACATTATGTAATATTTTTCTTTCTTCCTCTCCTGAAGACTCTTTTTTTTTTTCTTGCTCTTGCATTGTTTCCTCTACAGTAAACCTCTGTCGAAACTCTGCTACTGAACAAGATAAAGTAAAAGTCTCCGACGGTAAAGGAAAGAAAGAAGTTCTGATTTCTTCCTTTCTTTCATACATTAAGACATCATTGTCTTAATCTCTCCTCCAACTTAAGACAAGCCTATGTCCTCTTAGGACAAGGTCTTTTTCTTCAAGACAAGGGTATCTAAAGGGCCAAGGTCTTGGTGGAAGGAGGAGAAGGAGTCAAGGAAAGGAAAGCAAGCCTTTGTGTGGAGGAATTCAAGCCATAGTCCAAGCAATTGAGTTCTAGGAAGAAGAACTCAATAGAAGGAACCTTTGAAAAGAAGATAGAGTTGTCTTGATCACTGCTCTGTGTGGATCACCATCGGGGGCGGACACTTGGACGCCTGGTGAATTCAATCAGCCCCTTCAACATCAACTTTGTTGGAATTAGCGATTACAGGTTGGTACTCTAATTCTAACAATCTATGTTTGAATGTTAGTATGTATGTTTTAATTAGTAAAAGGAGATCTTGGCTAAGGGATTTCGGTGCAAATTTCATCATTTTGAAATTACACTTCCGCTGCGGTGCACCTGAAACCCCAACAGTGGTATCAAAGCCATCCTTATTACAGTTAAAACATATGATATGCATTTTTGTTGTAGTATCGAAATTAGGGTTTTAAACCCTTGAATGCTGATACACTTAGCATAATTTAAGGAATGCATATATGATAATTAATGTTTTGATGTATGCCACTAATTAGGGTTTTTCACTCAAACCCTAATTATTATAGAGATATGATTAGTTTTGAAGTCATCATACTGAAATAAGGTTGCCCTGGCATAATGGTGGATCCATTATGTGGTAAATGGTTGTCCTAGTATGATGACACATTTGGCACATATATGTTTATCAGAGTGATATCATTATGATATGTTTTTATGTAAGAATGTGCTGGCAATTTTATAAAGCCCTCTTCTTAAAATCATATTAAGTCATAGCATATTTAACTAATAAGCATCACTAGTCATGATGAACAATTGATCATTCGGTGTCTAGAAAGGTGGTTCTGGGAAGGTAAGAGAATCGTGGTTTTTAATTGGTTCCGTTGACTGACCTGGCCAATTTTTATTGGTGTCTAGGAAAGCAACGGGGGACTCCCACATCTCTTCCACTTGCCTGGCCGATTTGATTATATTTAAATCTTGACTTATATGCTTAGTGTTAAAAAAATGCTATATGTTGGCCTTCCTTCATGCTGGATCATTACTGTGTTATGAACCACATTAGGTTTGTTGTGTTGTCTGCAAGACCTAATAGGGTGATTGACATAATATTGGTCTAGTGCAAATATGCTTACAGTATATTCAGTATAATGCCTTGTTGTGTTATCTACAAGGGCATTATATTTGAATATTGACTGTATAGAAATGAAAGGGTCTTGACTTAACTAGAACATTATGGTTTGTTGTGTATTCTGCAAGACTTATAATGTTCTAGAGGCCAAGTTATTTTTGAGAATTATATGAGATATAATTGGAAGAGTTTCCTACCTTAGAACTTATAAAAGATTTGTTGTGTTGTCTGCAAGATCTTTTATAAATTATAAGGATCTCGATCTCACTAAGAAATCGATCAGGGTTCTTCTCGATTATCATAGTGAGGGCTATGATTTTTGATAAAATAGTGGGAGACATAATTAAATTGAAGACCTAATTTAATTATGTAAGTCATTTCATGGTTGTTTGCTTATGTATTGTTCTTAATTAAATGTAGATAAATGACATCTTCATTATCACTGAGAAGCATCTTAGATACCAACAAATTGACTGGTCCAAACTATGTGGACTGGTTGAGAAACTTAAAGATTGTACTGAGTTCAGAAAAACTTTCTTATATTCTTGATACCCCTAATCTTAATCCACTAGGGGATGATGCCACACAGGAAGATATGGCCACATACAGAATGTGGCAGAATGACTCCCTCACTGTCAAGTGTATCATACTGGCCTCTATGACCAATGAGTTACAGAGGCAGCATGAAAGCATGGATACTCAATCCATAATGCTCAATTTAAAGGAGCTTTATGGAGAACAAAGCAGAACTGCTAGATACGAAATATCTAAGCAGTTATTCCGTGCTAGGATGACAGAGGGTACATCCGTTCAGGATCATGTCCTGAAGGTAATTGACTTAATCACCAGATTAGGTCAATTAGGGTTTATTATGGATGGGGAGCTGAATCAGGATTTAATCCTGCAATCACTCCCAGAGTCATTTTCTCAGTTTGTCTTGAATTATCACATGAACAAACTGAACACTTCCTTGCCTGAGCTGTTAAATATGTTAAAAACAGCAGAGAGCCATGTTAAGAAAGAAAAGGCTCCACTTCTTCTTGTTGATAAGACCAATAAGAAGAAATCAGGCAAAAAGGGTTTTAGCAGGAGACTAAACCCTAAGGGTGGCATCAATAAGAACAAGAAAGGAAAGAAGGTCTCAAAACAGTCAACCTGTTTCTTTTGCGGCAAAGCGGGACATTGGAAAAGGAATTGCAAGGCTTACCTTGCAACTGTGAAGCCTGGTGCGGCAGACGCACCAAAAGGTATGTATGAGATACATACTATATTGACATTAAATTCGTCTATATCAAATACTTGGGTATTGGATACCGCTTGTGGTTACCATATATGCAAATCTTTGCAGGACCTCCACAAGCTTAAAGTATTGAAGGAAGGCGACTTCAATCTCTACGGTGCTGGTGGTGATATCATCCAAGTAGAAGCTGTAGGGACCTATATTCTGAAGTTGCCTTCAGGGAAGATCTTGGAGCTAGAGAATTGTTACTATATGCCAAAGATTATTAGGAACATTATATCTATTCCTTTGTTATTAAAACAAGGATATGTAATGGATGTAACGAGCACTGGTTGCTCATAATGTTATCTAATAAAATTATTTGTTCTGGCATATTTAGCAATGGGCTCTTAACTCTTTCTTCCAATGATAGTATTTTTCATGTCAATACTAAAAGGAAAGAAAAGACTTTAATGATACTTTACTTTGGCATCATAGACTTGGTCATGTTAATGAGTCTAGGATTAGCAAGTTATACAAGAAAAATTCCTTGATCCTTATAAGTATGAATCATTAGGAACTTGCGAATCATGTCTCATGGGTAAGATGACAAAAACTCCATTCACTGGACATGGGAAAGGTCAACTGAGTTATTAGGACTTATACATACTGATGTATGTGGTCCAATGACAACTCAGGCCAGAGGAGGATACTCATATTTTATCACTTTTACAGATGATTTATCTAGGTTCGGATATGTGTATCTTATGAAACACAATCTGAAGCCTTCGATAAATTTAAGGAGTATCAAAGTATGGTCGAAAATAACCGGGAAAAGTATTAAAGTTCTTCGTTCTGATCGAGGAGGAGAATACTTATCCACGGAGTTTTTAGACTATCTTAAAGTTAATGGAATCCTTTCTGAATGGACCCCTCCTTATACACCACAGCTAAATGGTATAGCTGAAAGGAGGAATCGTACTTTGTTAGATATGGTACGATCCATGATGTGCTTCACAAATTTGCCCATTTCCTTCTGGGGTCATGCCCTAGAAACTGCTGTTTATATTCTGAACAAGGTACCTTCTAAATCCGTTGTTAGTACTCCATATGAAATTTGGAGTGGAAAGAAACCATATCTTAAATATTTTAAGGTATGGGGATGTCCAGCTTATGTTAAAAGAAATTTGGACATAAGTTGGAACCTAGAGCGGATAAATGTCTATTTGTAGGATATCCTAAAGAAGGTAGAGGATATCTATTCTACCATCCTACTGAACAAAAGATTTTTGTTAGCAGGCATGCCACTTTTCTAGAAAAAGAGTTCATTTTGGAAAAGGCAATGGTAGAACAATTGAACTTGGAGAAGTGCAGAAATACAGATAGACAATTCTCAACCATTAGAACATATAGTTAGGACAGAACCAGAACACAAAACTCCTCCTCGTAGGTCTGACAGAGTGCCACGGGCACCTGAGAGGTATGGGTTTATTATTGAAAATAATGAAGCTCAAGTCATTCAAAATGATGAACCTCTGACCTATACGAAGCTATCTTGAGTACTGACTCAGATAAATGGCAAGAAGCCATGGAATCCGAAGTAAACTCTATGTATGTAAACCAAGTATGGTCTTTGGTTGATGCACCAGAGGGTGTTAATCCTATTGGTGTAAATGGGTCTATAAGAAAAAGATTGGGGCTGATGGCCAAGTTGAAACCTATAAAGCCAGATTAGTGGCTAAAGGTTTTAGACAAAAATAGGGATTGATTATGATGAAACATTTTCACCTGTTGCCATGCTAAAATCAATTCGGATTTTACTTGCTATAGCAGCATACCACGATTATGAGATATGGCAGATGGATGTGAAGACTGCATTCCTCAATGGTTTCCTTGAGGAGAAGTCTACATGTCACAGCCAGAAGGTTTTATTTCAAAGAATAAACCTAATCAAGTATGCAAGCTGAAGAAATCCATTTATGGATTAAAGTAAGCTTCCAGGAGTTGGAACATCCGCTTTGATGAAACTATTAAAAGATTTGGTTTTATCAAAAATGTGGATGAACCCTGTGTTTATAAGAAGACTAGTGGGAGTGCCATAGTCTTCTTGGTTCTGTATGTAGATGACATACTCCTCATTGGGAATGATATCCCAATGTTGCAATCAGTCAAGGTTTGGCTATCAAACCAGTTTTCCATGAAAGATTTGGGAGAAGCATCCTATATACTAGGTATTAAGATCTATAGAGATAGATCTAAGAGGATGCTAGGTTTATCCCAATCTAGGTACATTGACTTAGTGCTGAAAAGATTCAGCATGGAAGGAAGTAAAAGAGGTTATCTTCCTATGAGTCAAGGCATACATCTTTCTAAAAGGATGTCTCCTAAGACACCTGAAAAAGAGATAGAATGAATTCTATACCCTATGCTTCGGCAATAGGATCCATAATGTATGCCATGTTATGTACCAGGCCTGATGTGGCATATGCTTTAGGCATTGTCAGTAGGTTTCAGGCTGATCCAGGAGAAGATCATTGGAAAGCAGTTAAAATATTCTTAAGTACCTAAGAAGGACTAAGGATATTTTTCTGGTTTATGGTGGTTCTGATCTTAAACTAGAAGCTTATTCTGATTCTAGTTTTCAATCAGACCCTGATGATAGCAAATCCATTTCGGGATATGTTTTTACCCTAAATGGTGGAGCAGTGAGTTGGAAGAGTACCAAGCAGCAGACTGTAGCTGACTCACCACAGAGGCAGAATACATAGCTGTTAGTGAAGCCACCAAGGAAGCAGTCTGGATGAAGAAGTTCATCACAGAGTTGGGTGTTGTTCCTCAAATTGAAAACCCAGTGCCACTTTACTGTGACAACACTGGGGCCGTTGCTCAAGCTAAGGAACCAAGAGCTCATCATAAGTCCAAGCACATTCTGAGACGCTTCCATCTTGTCCGAGAAATAGTAGAGAGACAAGATGTCTACATAGATAGAGTTGATACAAAGAACAATGTAGCAGACCCGTTCACTAAGGCTCTACCACAGCGAGATTTTGATCGCCACCTAGAATGTATGGGATTAAGATTCAAAGGCGATTGGCTTTAGTGCAAGTGGGAGATTGAAAGGGATATGCCCTACAAACCAATCTCTGTTGTATCTCCCAAACCATTGTAATTGATAATTTTCTAAATAAAGGCATTATTTTTCATCATACGCTGTGTTATTATATGATGAACCCCATAGATTAGGGCTATGATTTTAGGGTTATGATGAGATCATACCAGTGAGACCTAAAATCTTAAAACCTTAATCTAAAGATTCCTAGTCAAAGGAACCCTGAGTAGGGGATCAGGGTTTTTCCGATAAGACTAGCACATCCCGGGTATACTGGAAAGGGTGACTGCTCTCACAGTCACTTGTGTATGACACTAATACTGGGATGTGGGTGCTCATTGGAGAATGAGTTCACTGATATGATCCAACTTGAGAACATCTAATGGAGTCTTAGCTACATGTCAATAGAAGGTTCTCATAGTGGGAGTGGTACAAGTAATCTTTTGACCTGAGACTGCCATAAGTACCTTATGTACATGAACCCATCCTTTGGTTCAATCCTAATCATGACACTGAGACATGCACAGGATTGATACTGGGAATGGTGAATTGAATATGAAGGTAATGAGTAGGTCAACAAGGAATCGATCACTCTTAGTAAGAGGAGATTGCATCTAGCTAGTCAACAATCGCATGATGATTCAGGAATCTTTGATCAAAGTGAAGATATTAGAGATGGTTTCTAATATCAAGATAATCGAATCATCATTATAAGATTGAGCTAGAAACAATATAATATTGGATTTGACATATATCCATATCCAGTTATATTTTGGGTGCAGGCTGATCGAAAGATTTAATTGTACGGTAACTCTCTACTGAAGGGTAATTTTGGTATTTCACCAGAATTTCCATATCTTCCGGGTAGACATGACACGTTGCTAGACGTCAATCTTGTCTTGTGGGTTGATCAAGTTCAAAGATCACATGTTAGGAAGAATCCTAATTGATCGATTCGGGTAAGCCCGGTTTGACCTAAATCGATTAGAAAGAGTTCTAATCAAATTAGGTCAACTTGTATTCGAACCCACTACTGGCTAGATATGGAACCCAATGGGTCACACACTTAAGAGGATTGATCAAGAATTTAATTTGGAATTAAATTGTCTTTGCAAGATAACACTCTAGCAGGTGTTGCAAGCCCTAGCTTCTATTCGGATCGGATTCGAATTAGGGTTCCGGATTGGTTCAAATTGGGTTCTAATTGGACCTAATTAGACCCTAATTAAGAAAATGGGAATGTGGCTAACCCTATTGGCTAGCCATGTAGCTTGGCTAGCCTCCCCACCCGCCCCCTTTTTGTTTTCACGCCAAACACCAAGAGTCCATGCGCATATGGACTCTTGGCGCGCCTTAAGGAAGAGTCCATGGCGCATGGACTCTTGGCGCGCCCCAAATAAAATCTCCGATGATTTTATTTGGGCGGCCTCCTTCTTAAGTGATTAGCGCACCTTCTCTCCCCCCTTGGATGAGAATCCAACGGCTGATGGGATTTTGAGAAAGAAGAAAGCGCTAACTCCTCCCGGGCGCGCGAAGTAACATCTCTTCGGAGATGAAAAGTCGCGACTTCCTTCTTTTTAAAACCCACGGTTTTTCCTTTAAGAAGAGCCGTGGATTTAATCTGGAAGGCCGTGAGATGGGAGGATGGGGCGTGAGAAATGGAAAGGGCGTGAGAAAGAAATTGGAGAGGTGTGTAGGCGCCTATCTGATTTCTATTTAAGGGTCGGAAAAATCAGAACATTATGTAATATTTTTCTTTCTTCCTCTCCTGAAGACTCTTTTATTTTTTCTTGCTCTTGCATTGTTTCCTCTACAGAGTAAACCTCTGTCGAAACTCTGCTACTGAACAAGATAAAAGTAAAAGTCTCCGACGGTAAAGAAAGAAAGAAGTTCTGATTTCTTCCTTTCTTTCATACATTAAGACATCATTGTCTTAATCTCTCCTCCAACTTAAGACAAGCCTATGTCCTCTTAGGACAAGGTCTTTTTCTTCAAGACAAGGGTATCTAAAGGGCCAAGGTCTTGGTGGAAGGAGAAGGAGTCAAGGAAAGGAAAGCAAGCCTTTGTGTGGAGGAATTCAAGCCATAGTCCAAGCATTGAGTTCTAGGAAGAAGAACTCAATAGAAAGAACCTTTGAAAAGAAGATAGAGTTGTCTTGATCACTGCTCTGTGTGGATCACCATCGGAGGGCGGACACTTGGACGCCTGGTGAATTCAATCAGCCCCTTCAACATCAACTTTGTTGGAATTAGCGATTACAGGTTGGTACTCTAATTCTAACAATCTATGTTTGAATGTTAGTATGTATGTTTTAATTAGTAAAGGAGATCTTGGCTAAGGGATTTCGGTGCAAATTTCATCATTTTGAAATTACACTTCCGCTGCGGTGCACCTGAAACCCCAACAGGAATACCCTGATTAGGCTTGCTAGGGGTAATCTTGCTAGGTCCATTTCTTGGGATTGGGCACTAATCCTAGAAGCATGGGTCCTCTCTGAAATTTCTCAGTTCGTGCAATCTGATAGTCTTGGTCTAGGTCAGTACCTCTCTCAGAAACAACTCTCTCTTATATCTTCCCTAAGCCCAGCCCTAATCTGGACAAAGTAACTCATGGCTTCACTCACATCACATCTCATCAGGTATTCATCAAGGTGTTATGTAGTCTGAAACAGATCGGTTCCCTTGTTTCAAAGTCTGCCATTGGTCTAACATATTTTGCTGGTATGAAATGGTAGGTACTTGTCTCTAAGTTCTCTTTCATACCTGCCAAGTGGTTATGGGCTCTATATTTTCGTCTTCTAGTGGTCAGCTCAATGTTCCCCCAGTATAACCTAGCGTGAACGTATTAATTTCATCTTGGCAAACTTGAATTTCCTCTCCTCAGACATGCATACCACTCAAGTACTGGTCCATCTCACCCTCCCAATCAGAATACACCTTAGGATTTAGGCTACCATCAAAGTGGTGCATCTACTTGATGTTCCGAATGAACTATCATCTCTATCCTCAGGTTCTGGGTCAGGCTCCTATGATTAGGTTCAGGATCTCGATAAAGGTCTTCTAGGCTCTTGGTGTGGGTGAGGTTGAGGCATATTAAAATCTGGGTCAGGAGTCCAATTCCGATGCCTAGGTTCCTCAGTACTGGGACTCGATCCCTAAGCTGGGCAAAATTCTCATTCATATCCTGACTTAATTTGTTCATACTCTCTGTAAGAGCTCTAACCATGGCCTCTAATCAGGTTGGGTTTGACCAGGTTGTAGGGTACTCCATTCCCGGTAACATGATGCAAGCAAACACACAAAATGAGACTCAACTGAACGACTACGGGCTACTAGACCTAGAGCCCAACTAGATGCCCAATCAGAGTGGCAAGCTAGCCTGTAGTAACTCAGGACTCAGCCAGGCAGGTGTAAGGGGAGTGTTAGGTCCCTGAATGCCAATCCTAGACACCAATCAGAGATTGGCCAGTAGGCGGACCAGCACACAAGCCCTTCGGGATGGAATCCCTGAACCACCGTTCTAGACACTAAGTACAAGCACACACCACCATACAAACTGACTCAACACTAGCCTTGACCCGACTTGTTGATGTCCCTAGCCCACTAGGGCAAATTAGGTCTAATCAATTTTAGATAAAGGCTTAGGTTCGAATGAAGGGTGGTGGTTTTGGGCTAAGGAGAGGTTATCACTCCTCCCCTTATCTTAGATGCTCAAATGCCCTTAAGTTGAATTAAGAGATGAATACTCAAAAATAAAGGATTGCAGAACACAAAAATAGAGTTGCAGTAATTTAATTCTCAGAAATCACACGGAAACCAATAATCATGAGAAAATTAAAAAAATTAGTTTCAATTATACTGGTTTCAGAAAAATAAAAATTACTAAATTTGGAGTTATCTGCAGTGAGAAATAATCCTCCTGCAACAGGCAATTACGGGCTAAAATAGAGCACTTCCCCGTTTACAATTTCTGCTATGAAGTTGTAACCCAACGGATCCCCTACATGCCCTAGGAACACCCCGTGGAATGGGAAGAGGAGGTTTGCACCTCGCTTCGTTCCTAGGACCGGACGTCCTGGGGAGTCTACTTCGAGCAGACAAAGTAAAAAGAGAGGGACTCAAACAGGCAATCAAACAAAAACCCT
Organism: Areca catechu; assembly: GCA_021397845.1. NCBI lineage: Eukaryota > Viridiplantae > Streptophyta > Magnoliopsida > Arecales > Arecaceae > Areca > Areca catechu. Next base: position 125,444,816 of record CM038052.1, on the reverse strand, counting down.
AGACAGGGCTCTGATACCAAAAATGATGCAGAACAAAGAACAAAGAAGCGTATGCAGAAGTAAAATTAAGATTAATTCTTTTTTTTTTATTTCAGAATTGGCTTTGACTTAAGTAAAGTTAAACTAAGTTGATGGAAACTAGGTAAGGATTGAAAGCATAATTTAGAAGAAGCTAAGTTATCAGAGTAGTTCAGAAGTAACGGATCGCTGGGGGTTGAGAACTCCCAGACCTAGGGTTTTGCTCTGAACTTTCAACAGGACAGAAATAAGAGAAGAGATGGTTTTCCAACCAGACAGTGATCTTCACAGAATTTGGATGGAAGAACTCTCTCGAGCAGATTGTTGGATCCTCGGATTCGGCTATCTTCGCAATGGATCCTCCAATACTGCCTCGTGGCTGGGTCGGCTTCTCCTGAACTCAAGATTTGGGAAGAAGAAAATAAGTGATGGATTCAGAGACTCAGGGAAGGATTTACCAGGTCGAAGAACTTGAAGGCTGATGTCGCTGAGATCCGGATTCTCTTGAAGGCTGATTCGACTCCCTCTGGAAAGAGCTTTGATCTGAAGTATCCGGACTGTAGCTGGATGCTGGTGGTCGGCTGACTTGGAGAGAGGGCCGTGGGAGGTGGAATAGGCTAGGGTTTGTGGATTGAAGTAGATGGTGGGCGGCTAGGGTTTTGGAGTAGAAGTGGCTAACCTAGGGTTTGGGTTTTGAGATCTCACACCTCCTCAAGGTTCCTGGGGAACCCGGATTTACTCCCTCACGGAGCTCAACACCTGGATGCAAGTGCGGAAGAAAAAAACACAGAGTTTGCTCACTAAAAAAATTTGGTTTCATTCATCTGATTTTTTTAAACTTACAAGAGGGGTTTAATTTATAAGGCTTTACAAGGGAGGAGGGTTTCACATCTTCCCATGTGGGATTAAAGGAGGGATCTACACAAATTAGGGCAAATCCTTCACATATGGTCGGCCAAAGTACCAAAAAAACTGGATTGGGTTATAAAGGCAGGTAGATGGCGCCACCTTGCTTGATCTTCAAGAAAATTTTCTTCCTTCCCTGGATCAACTCTTTTGGACTCCTCCTTTTCTTCCTCCCTAAGTCAAGGTCTTCCCATCTTTGTTTTGGATGTCTTGGCAGGTAGTGGGCGCCCCCTTGAAGCTCTCTTCCAAGAATTTCTTCCCTTCTTTGCTTGGGTTTCTGGGAAGTCTTGGCCGCCCCCTTGATTTGTGGTCTCTTGGTGGACTTCTCTTTATCTGGCGCATGAGAGAAGAAGTGTGCCATCTGTGGAGTGGGGACCAAAAGCTGCTGGATGTAGATATGGCGCCCCTGGACTGGGAGTGTGGCTGGGAGTGTGGTTCCACTTGCCTGGTCTTGGAGAAAGTGTACCATCCCAGGTTGAAAAACCCTAGTCCACTACTGAGTCAACATGACTCAACAAAATAAAATGCAGGTAATGTAGACTCAAGCTAAATTAAGTTGATCTAGTCAACTCTTATTAAAAACCAAAAACCCTAATTCTTCTTCGGGCAAGGTTAATCAAGATCCAGATGGAGCTCTGAAGTCTTCTTCTGAGTCTGGTGCCCGCACCAGTCATATTTTCTCCAAGGCCAAGCAAGTGGGCGCCACACTCCCAGCCACACGCCTGAGTCCAGGGGCGCCACATCTTCATCCAGTAACTTTGGTCCCCACACCACAGATAGCAGCTCCCTTCTTTCATGCGCCAATTGAGGAGAATGCAACCAAGGATCCACAAAACAAGGGGGCGGCCCAAGACTTCATAAGAGCCAAACTATGAATGGGAAGAAAGTTTCTTGGAGAGAACTTCAAGGAGGCGCCCATTACCTGCCAAAATATCCAAAGCAAAGTTAGGAAGAACCATAACTTGGGGAGAAAGAAAAGGAGGTATCCAAAAAGGTTGAGCCATGGAAGGAAGAGATTTCTCTTGAAGAGCAAGGTAGGAGGCGCCCTAGTCATTCCAATAAAGCCAGATATAAAAGGGAAAAATTTCTCTTGGAGGGCAAGGTTAAGAGGCACCCAACACTTCCAGATAAGCCAAGCATAGAAGGAAAAAAAATAATTTTCTGGAGGTCAAGGCAAGGAGCCCACCCACGTTTCCTTTTTTGAAGCCTCAATCATCTTATGGAATTATTTGGCCGGCCATATGAGTAGGGATTGATCCTACAATCCTAATTGAAGATCCCCTCCTTTAGTCCCACATGGGAAGATGTAAAACCCTACTCTATTGTAATGTCCTATAAATTAAACCCACATGTAAGTTTGAAATCATCAGATGAATGAAACCAACTTTTTTTGTGAGCAAACTCTGTGTTTTCTCTCTTCTGCACTTGCATCCAGGTGTTGAGCTCCGTGAGGGAGTAAATCCGGGTTCCCCAGGAACCTTGAGGAGGTGTGAGATCTCCAAAACCCAAACCTAGGTTAGCCACTTCTACTCCAAAACCCTAGCCGCCCACCATCCACTTCAATCCACCAAACCCTAGCCTATCCCACCTCCCACGGCCTCTCTCTCTCCCAGTCCAGGCTGACCACCAGCATCCAGTTCCAGTTCGGATACTTCAGATCCAAAGCTCTTTCCAGAGGGAGTCGAATCAGCTTCAAGAGAATTCGGATCTCAGCGACATCAGCCTTCAAGTTCTTCGACCTGGTAAATCCTCCCTGAGTCTCTGAATCCATCACTTGTTTTTCTTCTTCCCAGATCTTGAGTTCAGGAGAAGCCGACCCAGCCACGAGGCCAGTATTGGAGGATCCATTGCGAAGAGCCGAATCCGAGGATCCAACAATCTGCTCGAGAGAGTTCTTCCACCCAAATTCTGTGAAGATCACTGTCTGGTTGGTAAACCATCTCTTCTCTTTATTTCTGTCCTGTTGAAAGTTCAGAGCGAAATCCTAGGTCTGGGAGTTTCTCAACCCCCAGCGATCCGTTACTTCTGAACTACTCTGATAACTTAGCTTCTTCTAAATTATGCTTTCAATCTTTACCTAGTTTCCATCAACTTAGTTTAACTTTACTTTGAGTCAAAGCCAATTTCTGAAATAAAAAAAAAAGAATTAATCTTAATTTTACTTCCGCATACGCTTCTTTGTTCTTTGTTCTGCATCAAAAAGAAGTCTTCCAAGCATTCAAAGCTATCAAGTGCATTGAAGATCATTCTTTGGGATTCAAAAGGCTTCAACAAGAGCAAAGCAACATTATATTGAGCTACATCGACTTATTTGCTTATTATTGAAAGCTTACATGGTTCTTTATTTCTCTATCTTAATCTTATAAAGGTTATTGGTTAGCCTATTGAAAAACAAGTGAGGTTATTGGTAAGCCTTGGAAACCAATTAGGTTGGTGGTTAGCCCGCAAAACCACTAAGGTTCTTGGTTAGCCCGGAAAACCAAGGGAGATTTTTGGTTAGCCTTGTGAAAACCAATTAGATTCTTGGTTAGCCCGTAAAACCAAGTGAGGTTGTGACTTGTAAGCCTTGTAAAACAAGTTGGGTTTTGATTAGTGAGCCCGGAAACTAATCGACTGTAATCATTTGATTATAATGAATTCCGGGAATCTTGGGGAGTGGATGTAGGTGCATTATTGGCACCGAACCACTATAGATTATTGTGTTTGTGATTGCTTGTTCTCTCCCTCTTTGCTCTTTACATTTTGCTTATTGCTTTTAATTTTTGCTGCACTATTACTTTAGAGCATTGCACTTAAATCACAGTACTTTATTAAATTGAATTGCATATCTTGTCTTGTATTGTTTGTAACTTGTATTATTTAGCTTAGCTTTAAATTTTTAGAGACCCAATTCACCCCCCCCCTCTTGGGTTGCTTTCTGGGCAACAAGTGGTATCAGAGCCTTGTTCTCAGTATATAAGCTTTACTGCCTTGAGTAAAGATCTATGGCAACCCTAATTGGTACTAGTATAGTTGAGGGACAAGCCTCAAATAGACCTCCATTTTTCAATGGTGCAAATTACACTTATTGGAAAACTAGGATGATAATTTATATGCATTCTATAGATTATAATTTGTGGAAAGTAATTGATAAGGGTCCTCATATTTCTTCGATGGTGGTTAATGGTGTTTCCATCCCAAAACTTGAAGAGGATTGTGATGAAAATGATATTAAACAATCCGAGATCAATGCTAAGACAATGAATCTCTTGTATATGCAGTAGATCCTAGTGAGTTTAATAGGATATCTACATGCATGTTCGCTAAAGAAAAATGGGACACACTTGAAGTTACCCATGAGGGTACCGATCAAGTGAAGAACACTAAGATCAATATGTTAGTGCACATATATGAGATGTTCCGAATGAAACCAAAATCTATCTATCACTGATATGTATACATGTTTGACAAATATTGTAAATGCTATGAGAAGTCTTGGTAAAGTCATATCTAATGCTGATCTTGTGAATAAAATTCTTATGTCACTACCGACATCGTGGGATCAAAGGTGACCGCAATTCAAGAAGCAAAGGATGTGGACAAGCTACCTCTTGAGCAGTTAGTGGGATCGCTCATGACTTATGAGCTCAATCTAAAATAAAAATCTATGGACATGGACAAGAAGAAGAAGGGGATTGCTTTTAAGTCTAATATCAAGAAGAATCCTCGATTGATGAGTCCGAAGATGAAGAAGAGGTAGAAGGCGAAGAAGCCCTCCTTGACCAAATTTAGAAGATTTATGAAGAGAAGGAAGTTTCCCTACAAGAAGAAACTTCAATCCAAGGAAAAGGGAAAGGAAAAAGAAAAAGAGAAAGAAAAGGAAAAGGAGAAGGAAGTACCTATATGTTTCGAGTGCAAGAAGCCCGGACACTATAAATTTGATTGTCCTCTCCTTAAGAAATCAAGGAGAAAACTAAGGAAGAAAGCCATGATGGCCACGTGGAGTGATAGCGAAGACTCCAGTTCAGAAGAAGAGCAGACTGAAATTGCAAATCTCTGCTTCATGGCACATTAGGACAATGAAGAGGTATGTTCCAACTCTAAAGTTGATTTTACTTTCGATGAACTTAGAATGCTTTCGAAGAGCTTATGAATGATTATAAGTTAGTATTATCTGAAAATAAGAAATTAAAAAAGCATGCTAATAGTTTTTCATTAGGAAACAATTCTTTACTAATGATGTTAGTTCTTTGAAAACTAAACTAGATATTTGGAAAAGAAAAATAACACTTTAGCTATGGAAAATGAAGTTTTGAAAAGGCCTAAACATGTTGTTTCTAACAATGAGCTTTTAAAGAAAAACAAGGATTTAGAACTTGAAAATGCTAAACACAAAAATGAACTCGAAAAATTAAAACCTTTTGTTGACAAATTACTTTTAGATCAGAAAAACTGAATTTACTTTTAAATAATCAAAGAGCTGTTTTCAACAAGGCAGGTTTAGGATATAAACCACAAAAGTAACAAAAGTATTTCAAAAACTTTTTGTACCTACATCATCTAGTATTACTGTTTTACTTGTAAAAAATTAGGTCATAAATCATATCAATGTAATTTCAGAAAAATCATGTCTTTGGTAAAGTGTGGGTTCCAAAAGAAATCATTTCGAATGCTAACCCGAAAGGACCAAGTTAGCTTGGGTACATAAAAACAAAGCTTGATCTTATTGCATGTGTCTTGCAACCAAGGAAAACAAACAAATTTGGTATCTTGATAGTGGTTGCTCAAGACACATGACCAGAGATGTGAAGCAATTCACTTCTCTTGAAGCTTTGAATGGAGGGAGTGTAACCTTCGGTGATAATGGTAAGGTAAAATCATTGAAATCGGTAAGGTTCACATAAATCCTTCTAATAGTATCAGTAATGTATTTTTAGTAGATGGTTTAAAGCATAATCTTTTGAGCATTAGTCAGTTTTGTGATAAAGATTTTCAAGTAGTCTTTAAATCATCTTATTGCATGATTTCTAGTCCAGATATAAATGGAATACAATTCATTAGAAAAAGGCATGGAAATATTTATCTAGTAGATCTTGATGATCTATCTTTATGTTGGTTCTGGTGCAACGCAGCGGAAGTGTAATTTCAAAAATGAAACTAAATTCACACCAAAAATCCTAAAACAGGAACTCCTTAAATAAGACTAGATCATATGATAAGCATATCTATGTAAATTAGGATTAGGGTACCAACCTGTAATCGCTAATCCAACAAAAATTAGATGTTGAAGGGGCTGATTGAATTCACCAGGCGTCCAGGTGTCCGCCCTCCGATGGTGATCCACACAGAGTAATGATCAAGTAAACCTATTCTTTTCAATGGTTCTTCCTATTGAGTTCTTCTTCCTAGAACTCAATTGCTTGGACTATGGCTTGAATTCTTCCACACAAAAGGTAGCCTCCCTTTCCTTGATCTCTTCTCCTCCTTCCACTAAGACCTTGGCCCTTTAGACCCCTTGTCTTGAAGAAAAGACCTTGTCCTAAGAGGACATAGACTTGTCTTAAGTTGGAGGAGAAATTAAGACAATAATGTCTTAATGTAAGAAAGAAGGAATAAATCAGAACTTCTTTCTTTCCTTTACCGTCGGAGACTTTTACTCTTATTCTTGTTCAGTAGCAGAGTTTCGACAGAGGTGTACTCTGAAAAGGAAACTGTGCAAGAGCAAGAAAAGAATAAAAGAGTCTTTAGGAGAGGAAGAAAGAAAAACATTACCTTGTTCTGATTTTCCCGACCTTTATATAGATCTCAGATAGGTGCGCACACATCTCTCCGTGAACTCCTTCTCACACCCTTCTTAATTTCTCATGCCCATCCTCCCATCTCACGGCCTTCCAGATTAAATCCCATGGCTTTTCTTAAAGGAAAAAATGCGGTGTTTTAATAGGAAAGGAGTCGCGACTTTTCATCTCCGAAGAGATGTTATTTCGCGCACCCGGGAGGAAACAACAACTTTTATCTTTCTTAAAAAACTTCCAGCTGTTAGATTCCATCCAAGGGGGAACAAGTGGTGCGCTATTTCTTAAGAAAGGAGGCCGCCCCATCTTAATTCATCGGAGAATTAAGCAGGGCGCGCCAAGAGTCCATGCGCCATGGACTCTTCAAAATGGCGCGCCAAGAGTCATAAGCGCATGGACTCTTGGCATTTGGCATGAAAATGCAAGGGGGCGGGTGGGGAGGCTAGCCTAGTTACAGCTAGCCAATAGGGTTAGCCATAATCCCTATTTTCATAATTAGGGTCTAATTAGCTCCAATTAGAACCCAAATTGAACCAATCCGGAACCCTAAATTCGAATCCGATTCGAATAGAAGCTAGGGTTTGCAACACCTGCTAGAGTGTTATCCTGTAAAGATGATTTAATCACAAATTAAACTCTAATCAATCCTCTGAAGTGTGTGACCCATTGGGTTCCACATCTAGCCAGCAATGGGTTCGAATACAAGTTGACCTAATTTGATTAGAACTCTTTCTAATCGATTTAGGTCAAACCGGGCTTACCCGATTTGATCAATTAGGACTCTTCCTAATAAATGATCTTTGAATTTGACCAACCCACAAGACAAGATTGACGTCTAGCAACGTGTCATGTCTACCCAGAAGATATGAAAATTTTAGTGAAATACCAAAATTACCCTTCAGTAGAGAGTTACCGTACAATTAAATCTTTCGATCAGCCTGCACCTAAATATAACTATGGATATGGATATATGTCAAATCTAATATTATATTTATTTCTAGCTCAATCTTATATTGATGATTCAATTATCTTGATATTGGAAACCATCTCTAATATCTTTACTTTGATCAAAGATTTCCTGAATCATCATTCGATTGTTAACTAGCTGGATGCAATCTCCTCTTACTAAGAGTAATCGATTCCTTGTTGACCTACTCATTACTTCATATCCAATTCACCATTCCCAGTATCAATCCTGTGCATGACTCAGTGTTCATTAGGATTGAACCAAAACATGGGTTCATGTACATAAGGTACTTATGGCAGTCTCAGGTCAAAGGATTACTTGTACCACTCCCACTATGAGAACCTTCTATTGACATGTAGCTAAGACTCCATTAGATGTTCTCAAGTTGGATCATATCAGTGAACTCATTCTCCAATGAGCACCCACATCCCAGTATTAGTGTCATACACAAGTGACTGTGAGAGCAGTCACCCTTTCCAGTATACATGGGATGTGCTAGTCGTACCAGAAAACCCTGATCCCCTACTCAGGGTTCCTTTGACTAGGATTACTTTAGATTAAGGTTTAAGATTTTAGATCTCACTGGTATGATCTCATCATAACCCTAATCTATGGTGTTCATCATATAATATAAACATAGCGTATGATGAAAAATAATGCCTTTATTTAGAAAATTGTCAATTACAATGGTTTGGGAGATACAACATAGATTGGCTTGTAGGGCATATCCCTTTCAATCTCCCACTTGCACTAAAGCCAATCGCCTTTAAATCTTAATCCCATACACTCGAGGTGGCGATCAAACTCTCGCTGTGGTAGAGCCTTAGTGAACGGGTCTATACATTGTTCTTTGTATCAACTCTATTTATGTAGACATCTTGTCTTTCTACTATTTCTCGGACGAGATGGAAGCATCTCAGAATGTGCTTGGACTTATGATGAGCTCTTGGTTCCTTAGCTTGAGCAACAGCCCCAGTGTTGTCACAGTAAAGTGGCACTGGTTTTCAATTTCAGGAACAACACCCAACTCTATGATGAACTTCTTCATCCAGACTGCTTCCTTGGCGGTTTCACTAACAGCTATGTATTCTGCCTTTGTGGTTGAGTCAGCTACAGTCTGCTGCTTGGTACTCTTCCAACTCACTGCTCCACCATTTAGGGTAAAACATAACCGAATGGAAATGGATTTGCTATCATCAGGGTCTGATTGAAAACTAGAATCAGAATAAGCTTCTAGTTTAAGATCAGAACCACCCCCAAACCAAAAATATTCTTAGTCCTTCTTAGGTACTTAAGATATTTTTAACTGCTTCCCAATGATCCTCTCCTGGATCAGCCTGAAACCTACTGACAATACCTAAAGCATATGCCACATCAGGCTGGTACATAACATGGCATACATTATGGACCCTATTGCCGAAGCATAAGGTATAGAATTCATTCTTTCTTTCTTCAGGTATCTTAGGAGACATCCTTTTAGAAAGATGTATGCCTTGACTCATAGGAAGATAACCTCTTTTGCTTCCATCCATGCTGAATCTTTTCAGCACTAAGTCAATATACCTAGATTGGGATAAACCTAGCATCCTCTTAGATCTATCTTATAGATCTTAATACCTAGTATATAGGATGCTTTCCCAAATCTTTCATGGAAAACTGGTTGATAGCCAAACCTTGACTGATTGCAACATTGGGACATCATTCCCAATGAGGAGTATGTCATCTATATACAGAACCAAGAAGACTATGGCACTCCCACTAGTCTTCTTATAAACACAGGGTTCATCCACATTTGATAAAACCAAACTTTTAATAGTTTCATCAAAGTGGATGTTCCAACTCCTTGAAGCTTGCTTTAATCATAAATGGATTTCTTTAGCTTGCATACTTGATTAGGTTTATTCTTTGAAATTAAACCTTCTGGCTGTGACATGTAGACTTCTTCCTCAAGGAAAACCATTGAGGAATGCAGTCTTCACATCCATCTGCCAGATCTCATAATCGTGGTACGCTGCTATAGCAAGTACAATCCGAATTGATTTGAGCATGGCAACACAGTGAGAATGTTTCATCATAATCAATTCCCTGTTTTTGCCTAAAAACTTTTGCCACTAATCTGGCTTTATAGGTTTCAACTTGGCCATCAGCCCAAATCTTTTTCTTATAGACCCATTTGCACCCAATAGGATTAACACCCTCTGGTGCATCGACCCAGACCACACTTGGTTTACATACATAGAGTCTATTTCGGATTCCATGGCTTTTGCCATCTATCTGAATCAGTGCTCAAGATAGCTTCCGTATAGGTCAGAGGTCATCATTTTGAATGACTTGGACTTCATTATTTTCAATAATAACCCCATACCTCTCAGGTGCCCGTGGCACTCTATTAGACCTATGGGGAGGAGTTTTGTGTTCTGGTTCTGTCCTAACTATATGTTCTAATGGTTGAGAACTGTCTATCTGTGTTTCTTGTACTTCTCCAAGTTCAACAGTTCTACCATTGCCCTTTTCTAAAATGAACTCTTTTTCAAAAAAGTGGCATGCCTGCTGACAAAAATCTTTTGTCAGTAGGATGGTAGAACAGATATCCTCTACCCTCTTTAGGATATCCTACAAATAGACATTTATCCGCTCTAGGTTCCAACTTATGTCCAAATTTTCTTTAACATAAGCTGGACATCCCCATACCTTAAAATATTTAAGATACGGTTTCTTTCCACTCCAAATTTCATATGGAGTACTAACAACGAATTTAGAAGGTACCTTGTCAGAATATAAACAGTAGTTTCTAGGGCATGACCCCAGAAGGAAATGGATAAATTTGTGAAGCACATCATGGATCGTACCATATCTAAAAAGGTACGATTCTTCCTTTCAGCTATACCATTTAGCTGTGGTGTATAAGGAGGGGTTCATTAGAATAAATTCCATTAAATAGATAGTCTAAAAACTCCGTGGATAAGTATTCTCCTCGATCAGAACGAACGAAACTTTAATACTTTTCCGGTTTGTTTTTCGACCATACTTTGATACTCCTTAAATTTATCAAAGGTTTCAAATTTATGTTTCATAAGATACACACATCCGATCCTAGATAAATCATCTATAAAAGTGATAAAATATTAGTATCCTCCTCTGGCCTGAGTTGTCATTGGACCCCATACATCAGTATGTATAAGTCCTAATAACTCAGTGACCTTTCTCCATGTCCAGTAAATGGAGTCTTGGTCATCTTATCCATGAAACATGGTTCGCAAGTTCCTAATGATTCATACTCATAAGGATCAAGGATTTTTCCTTGTATAACTTGCTTATCCTATACTCATTAACATGACCGTCGATGATGCCAAAGCAAAGTATCATTAAGTCTTTTCTTTTTTTATTATTGACATGAAAAACACTATCATTGGAAGAAAGAGTTAAGAGCCATTACTAAATATGCCAGAACAAATAATTTTATTAGAACATTATCGAGCAACCAGTGATCGTTACATCATTACCTCCTTATTTAATAACAAAGGAAAGATATAATGTTCCTAATAATCTTTGGCATATAGTAACAATTTTCTAACTCCAAGATCTTCCCTGAAGCCAACTTCAGAATATAGGTCCCTACAGCTTCTGCTTGGATGATATCACCACTAGCACCGTAGAGATTGAAGTCACCTTCCTTCAATACTTTAAGCTTGTGGAGGTCCTGCAAAGATTTGCATATATGGTACCAACAAGCGGTATCCAATACCCAAGTATTTGATATAGACGAATTTAATGTCAATATAGCATGTATCTCATACATACCTTTTGGTGCATCTGTGGCACCAGGCTTCACAGTTGCAAGGTAAGCCTTGCAATCCTTTTCCAATGTCCCGCTTTGTCACAAAAGAAACAGGTTGACTGTTTTGAGGCCTTCTTTCCTTTCTTATTCTTATTGATGCCACCCTTAGGATTTAGCCTCCTATTAAAACCCTTTTTGCCTGATTTCTTCTTATTGGTCTTATCAACAAGAAGAAGTGGAGCCTTTTCTTCCTTAATGTGGCTCTCTGCTATTTTTAACATATTTAAAGCTCAGGAAGCAAGGAGTGTTCAGTTTGTTCATGTGATAATTCAAGACAAACTGAGAAAATGACTCCGGGAGTGATTGCAGTATTAAATCCTGATTCAGCTCCCCATCCATAATAAACCCTAATTGACCCAATCTGGTGATTAAGTCAATTACCTTCAGAACATGATCCTGAACAGATGTTCCCTCTGTCATCCTAGCACGAAATAACTACTTAGATATTTCGTATCTAGCAGTTCTGCTTTGTTCTCCATAAAGCTCTTTAAATGAGCATTATGGATTGAGTATCCATGCTTTCATGCTGCCTCTGTAACTCATTGGTCATAGAGGCCAGTATGATACACTTGACAGTGAGGGAGTCATTCTGTCACATTTGTATGTGGCCATATCTTCCTGTGTGGCATCATCCCCTAGTGGATTAAGACTAGGGGTATCAAGAATATAAGAAAGTTTTTCTGAACTCAACATAATCTTTAAATTTCTCGACCAGTCCACATAGTTTGGACCTGTCAGTTTGTTGGTATCTAAGATACTTCACAGTGATAATGATGATGCCATTTATCTACATTTAATAAAGAACAATACATAAGCAAACAACCATGAAATGACTTACATAATTAAATTAGGTCTTCAATTTAATTATGTCTCCCACTATTTTATCAAAAATCATAGCCCTCACTATGATAATCGAGAAGAACCCTGATCGATTTTTCTTAGTGAGATTGAGATCCTAATAACTTATAAAGGATCTTGCAGAAAACATAACAAATCTTTTATAAGCTCAAAGGTAGGAAACTCTTCCAATTATATCTCATATAATTCTCAAAAATAACTTGGCCTCTAGAACATTATTAGTCTTGCAGAAAAACACAACAAACCATAATGTTCTAGTTAAGTCAAGACCCTTGCATTTCTATATAGTTAGTACTCAAATATAATGCCCTTGCAGATAACACAACAAAACATTATACTGAATATACTGTAAGCTATCTATGCACTAGACTAGTATTATGTCAATCACCATATTAGGTCTTGCAGATAACACAACAAACCTAATGTGGTTCATAACAATAATGATCCAACATGAAGGAAGGCCAATATATAGTATTTTTAATACTAAGCATTTTAGTCAAGATTTAAATATAATCAAATCGGCCAGGCAAGTGGAAGAGATGTGGGAGTCCCCCGTTGCTTCCTAGACACCAATAAAAATTGGCCAGGTCAGTCAACGGAACCAATTAAAACCACAATTCTCTTTACCTTCCCAGAACCACCTTTCTAGACACCGAATGATCAATTGTTCATCATGACTAGTGATGCTTTAGTTAAATATACTATGACTTAATATAATTTTAAGAGGAGGGCTTTATAAAATTGCCAGCACATTCTTATAGAATATATCACAATCATATCACTCTGATAAACAAATATGTGCAAAGTGTGTCATCATACGAGGACAACCATTTACCACATAATGGATCCACCATTATGCCAGGGCAACCTTATTTCAGTATGATGACTTCAAAACTAATCATATCTCTATAATAATTAGGGTTTGAGTGAAAACCCTAACTAGTGGCATACACCAAAACATATATGCAACCAAAAATATGCTAAGTGTAATAGCATATTAGGACTTAAAAAAAAAAAAACCCTAATATGTAACACACAAACTATCATAGATATAGTCCTAATTAAGGTGACTCTGATACCACTGTTGGGTTCCGGTGCAATGTAGCGGAAGTGTAATTTCAAAATAAAACTAATTCACACCAAAAACCCTAAAACAGGAACTCCTTAAGTAAGACTAGATCATATGATAAGCATATCTATGTAAATTAGGATTAGGGTACCAACCTGTAATCGCTAATTCGAACAAAAATTTGATGTTGAAGGGGCTGATTGAATTCACCAGGCGTCCAGGTGTCCGCCCTCCGATGGTGATCCACATAGAGCAATGATCAAGTAAACCTATCTTCTTTTCAATGGTTCCTCCTATTGAGTCTTCTTCCTAGAACTCAATTGCTTGGACTATGGCTTGAATTCTTCCACACAAGAGGTAAATTCCCTTTCCTTGATCTCTTCTCCTCCTTCCACTAAGACCTTGGCCCTTTAGACACCCTTGTCTTGAAGAAAGACCTTGACCTAAGAGGACATAGACTTGTCTTAAGTTGGAGGAGAAATTAAGACAATAATGTCTTAATGTAAGAAAGAAGGAATAAATCAGAACTTCTTTCTTTCCTTTACCGTCGGATACTTTTACTCTTATTCTTATTCAGTAGCAGAGTTTCGACAGAGGTGTACTCTGTAAAGGGAAACTGTGCAAGAGCAAGAAAAGAATAAAAGAGTCTTTAGGAGAGGAAGAAAGAAAAACATTACCTTGTTCTGATTTTCCCGACCCTTTATATAGATCTCAGATAGGTGCCCACACATCTCTCCGTGAACTCCTTCTCACGCCCTTCTCAATTTCTCACACCCCCTATCCATCTCATGGCCTTCCAGATTAAATCCCATGGCTTTTCTTAAAGGAAAAAATGTGGTGTTTTAATAGGAAAGGAGTCACGACTTTTTCTCCTCCGAAGTGATGTTATTTCGCACGCCCGAGGAGGAACAGAGACTTTTGTCTTTCTTAAAAAACTTCCAGCGTTGGATTCCCATCCAAGGGGGGACAAGTGGTGCGCATTTCTTAAGAAAGGAGGCCGCCATCTTAATTCATCAGAGAATTAAGCGGGGCGCGCAAAGAGTCCATGCGCCATGGACTCTTCCAAATGGTGCGCAAGAGTCCATAAGCGCATGGACTCTTGGCATTTGGCGTAAAAAATGCAAGGGGGCGGGTGGGGAGGCTAGCCTAGTTACATGGCTAGCCAATAGGGTTAGCCTTAATCCCTATTTTCACAATTAGGGTCTAATTAGCTCCAATTAGAACCCAAATTGAACCAATCCGGAACGCTAAATTCGAATCTGATTCGAATAGAAGCTAGGGTTTGCAACACTGCTAGAGTGTTATCTTGCAAAGATGATTTAATCACAAATTAAATCTTGATCAATCCTCTGAAGTGTGTGACCCATTGGGTTCCACATCTAGCTAGCAGTGGGTTCGAATACAAGTTGACCTAATTTGATTAGAACTCTTTCTAATCGATTTAGGTCAAACCGGGCTTACCCGATTTGATCAATTAGGACTCTTCCTAATAAATGATCTTTGAATTTGATCAACCCACAAGACAAGATTGACGTCTAGCAACGTGTCATGTCTACCCGGAAGATATGGAAATTCTAGTGAAATACCAAAATTACCCTTCAGTAGAGAGTTACCGTACAATTAAATCTTTCGATCAGCCTGCACCCAAAATATAACTATGGATATGGATATATGTCAAATCCAAATTATATTTATTTCTAGCTCAATCTTATATTGATGATTCAATTATCTTGATATTAGAAACCATCTCTAATATCTTTACTTTGATCAAAGATTCCTGAATCATCATCCGATTGTTAACTAGCTGGATGCAATCTCTTCTTACTAAGAGTGATCAATTCCTTGTTGATCTACTCATTACCTTCATATCCAATTCACCATTCCCAGTATCAATCCTGTGCATGACTCAGTGTCATGATTAGGATTGAACCAAAGCATGGGTTCATGTACATAAGGTACTTATGGCAGTCTCAGGTCAAAGGATTACTTGTACCACTCCCACTATGAGAACCTTCTATTGACATGTAGCTAAGACTCCATTAGATGTACTCAAGTTGGATCATATCAGTGAACTCATTCTCCAATGAGCACCCACATCCCGGTATTAGTGTCATACATAAATGACTGTGAGAGCAGTCACCCTTTCCAGTATACATGGGATGTGCTAGTCTTACTAGAAAACCCTGATCCCCTACTCAGGGTTCCTTTGACTAGGATTACTTTAGATTAAGGTTTTAAGATTTTAGATCTCATGGTATGATCTCATCATAATCCTAAAATCATAGCCCTAATCTATGGTGTTCATCATATAATATAAACACAGCGTATGATGAAAAAAAATGCCTTTATTTAGAAAATTATCAATTACAATGGTTTGGGAGATACAACATAGATTGGCTTGTAGGGCATATCCCTTTCAATCTCCCACTTGCACTAAAGCCAATCACCTTTAAATCTTAATCCATACACTCGAGGTGGCGATCAAACTCTCGCTGTGGTAGAGCCTTAGTGAACGGGTCTGCTACATTGTTCTTTGTATCAACTCTATTTATGTAGACATCTTGTCTTTCTACTATTTCTCGGACGAGATGGAAGCATCTCAGAATGTGCTTGGACTTATGATGAGCTCTTGGTTCCTTAGCTTGAGCAACAGCCCCAGTGTTGTCACAGTAAAGTGGCACTGGGTTTCAATCTCAGGAACAACACCCAACTCTATGATGAACTTCTTCATCCAGACAGCTTCCTTGGCGGTTTCACTAACAGCTATGTATTCTGCCTCTGTGGTTGAGTCAGCTACAGTCTGCTGCTTGGTACTCTTCCAACTCACTGCTCCACATTTAGGGTAAAAACATATCCCGAAATAGATTTGCTATCATCAGGGTCTGATTGAAAACTAGAATCAGAATAAGCTTCTAGTTTAAGACCAGAACCACCATAAACCATAAAAATATCCTTAGTCCTTCTTAGGTACTTAAGAATATTTTTAACTGCTTTCCAATGATCCTCTCCTGGATCAGCTGAAACCTACTGACAATACCTAAAGCATATGCCACATCAGGCCTGGTACGTAACATGGCATACATTTGGACCCTATTGCCGAAGCATAAGGATAGAATTCATTCTATTTCTTTCTTCAGGTGTCTTAGGAGAAATCCTTTTAGAAAGATGTATGCCTTGACTCATAGGAAGATAACCTCTTTTACTTCCATCCATGCTGAATCTTTTCAGCACTAAGTCAATATACCTAGATTGGGATAAACCTAGCATCCTCTTAGATCTATCTCTATAGATCTTAATACCTAGTATATAGGATGCTCTCCCAATCTTTCATGGAAAACTGGATGTATGCCTTGACTCATAGGAAGATAACCTCTTTACTTCCATCCATGCTGAATCTTTTCAGCACTAAGTCAAATACCTAGATTGGGATAACCTAGCATCCTCTTAGATCTATTCTATAGATCTTAATACCTAGTATATAGGATGCTTCTCCCAAATCTTTCATGGAAAACTGGTTGATAGCCAAACCTGACTGATTGCAACATTGGGACATCATACCCAATGAGGAGTATGTCATCTACATACAGAACTAAGAAGACTATGGCACTCCCACTAGTCTTCTTATAAACACAGGGTTCATCCATATTTTGATAAAACTAAACCTTTAATAGTTTCATCAAAGCGGATGTTCAACTCCTTGAAGCTTGCTTTAATCCATAAATGGATTTCTTTAGCTTGCATACTTGATTAGGTTTATTCTTTGAAATAAAACCTTCTGCTGTGACATGTAGACTTCTTCCTCAAGGAAACCATTGAGGAATGCAGTCTTCACATCCATCTGCCAGATCTCATAATCGTGGTACGCTGCTATAGCAAGAAAATCCGAATTGATTTGAGCATGGCAACAGGTGAGAATGTTTCATCATAATCATTTCTGTTTTTGCCTAAAGCCTTTTGCCACTAATCTGGCTTTATAGGTTTCAACTGGCCATCAGCCCCAATCTTTTCTTATAGACCCATTTGCACCCAATAGGATTAACACCCTCTGGTGCATCGACCAAAGACCATACTTGGTTTACATACATAGAGTCTATTTCGGATTCCATGGCTTCTTGCATCTATCTGAATCAGTGCTCAAGATAGCTTCCGTATAGGTCAGAGGTTCATCATTTTGAATGACTTGGGCTTCATTATTTTCAATAATAAAACCAATCTCTCAGGTGCCCGTGGCACTCTATCAGACCTATGGGGAGGAGTTTTGTGTTCTGGTTCTGTCCTAACTATATGTTCTATGGTTGAGAACTGTCTATCTGTGTTTCTTGTACTTCTCCAAGTTCAACAGTTCTACCATTGCCCTTTTCTAAAATGAACTCTTTTTCAAGAAAAGTGGCATGCCTGCTGACAAAAATCTTTATTCAGTAGGATGGTAGAACAGATCCTCTACCCTCTTTAGGATATCCTACAAATAGACATTTATCCGCTTTAGGTTCGAACTTATATCCAAAATTTCTTTAACATAAGCTGGACATCCCCATACCTTAATTATTTAAGATACGGTTTCTTTCCACTCCAAATTTCATATGGAGTACTAACAACGGATTTAGAAGGTACTTGTTCAGAATATAAACAGCAGTTTCTAGGGCATGACCCCAGAAGGAAATGGATAAATTTGTGAAGCACATCATGGATCATACCATATCTAATAAGGTACAATTCCTCCTTTCAGCTATACCATTTAGCTGTGGTGTATAAGGAGGGGTCCATTCAGAAAGAATTCCATTAACTTTAAGATAGTCTAAAAACTTCGTGGATAAGTATTCTCCTCCTCGATCAGAACGAAGAACTTTAATACTTTTCCGGTTTGTTTTTGACCATACTTTGATACTCCTTAAATTTATCAAAGGTTTCAGATTTATGTTTATAAGATACACACATCCGACCTAGATAATCATCTATAAAAGTGATAAAATATGAGTATCCTCCTCTGGCCTGAGTTGTCATTGGACCACATACATCAGTATGTATAAGTCCTAATAACTCAGTTGACCTTTCTCCATGTCCAGTAAATGGAGTCTTGGTCATCTTATCATGAGACATGGTTCGCAAGTTCCTAATGATTCATACTCATAAGGATCAAGGAATTTTTCCTTGTATAACTTGCTTATCCTAGACTCATTAATGACCAAGTCGATGATGCCAAAGTAAAGTATCATTAAAGTCTTTTCGTTTTTTTTATTTGACAGAAAAAACACTATCATTGGAAGAAAGAGTTAAGAGCCCATTACTAAATATGCCAGAACAAATTAATTTTATTAGATAACATTATCGAGCACCCAGTGCTCGTTACATCCATACATATCCTTGTTTTAATAACAAAGGAATAGATATAATGTTCCTAATAATCTTTGTCATATAGTAACAATTTTCTAACTCCAAGATCTTCCCTGAGCCAACTTCAGAATATAGGCCCTATAGCTTCTGCTTGGATGATATCACCACTAGCACGTAGAAATTGAAGTCACCTTCCTTCAATACTTTAAGCTTGTGGAGGTCCTGCAAAGATTTGCATATATGGTAACCCAAGCGGTATCCAATACCCAAGTATTTGATATAGACGAATTAATGTCAATATAGCATGTATCTCATACATACCTTTTTGTGCATCTGTCGCACCAGGCTTCATAGTTGCAAGGTAAGCCTTGCAATCCTTTTCCAATGTCCGCTTTGTCACAAAAGAAACATGTGACTGTTTTGAGGCCTCTTTCTTTCTTATTCTTTTGATGCCACCCTTAGGATTTAGCCTCTATTAAAATCCTTTGTGCTCTGATTTCTTTATTGGTCTTATCAACAAGAAGAAGTGGAGCCTTTTCTTCCTTAACATGGCTCCTCTGCAATTTTAACATATTAACAGCTCAGGCAAGGAAGTGTTCAGTTTGTTCATGTGATAATTCAAGACAAATTGAGAGAAAATGACTCCGGGAGTGATTGCAGGATTAAATCCTGATTCAGCTCACCATTCCATAATAAACCCTAATTGATCCAATCTGGTGATTAAGTCAATTACATTCAGAAAATGATCCTGAACAGATGTTCCCTCTGTATCCTAGCACGGAATAATGCTTAGATATTTCGTATCTAGCAGTTCTGCTTTTTTCCATAAAGCTCTTTTAACTTGAGCATATGGATTGAGTATCCATGCTTCATGCTGCCTCTGTAACTCATTGGTCATAGAGGCCAGTATGATACACTGGACAGTGAGGGAGTCATTCGTCACATTTTGTATGTGGCCATATCTCCTGTGTGGCATCATCCCCTAGGGGATTAAGACTAGGGGTATCAAGAATATAAGAAAGTTTTTTTGAACTCAACATAATCTTAAATTCTCAACCAGTCCACATAGTTGGACCAGTCAGTTTGTTGGTATCTAAGATACTTCGCAGTGATAATGATGCTGCCATTTATCTACATTTAATAAAGAACAATACATAAGCAAACAACCATGAAATGACTTACATAATTAATTAGGTCTTCAATTTAATTATGTCTCCACTATTTTATCAAAAATCATAGCCTCACTATGATAATCGAGAAGAACCCTGATCGTTTTTCTTAGTGAGATTGAGATCCTAATAACTTATAAAGGATCTTGCAGAAAATAACAAATCTTTTTATAAGCTCAAAGGTAGAAAACTCTTCCAATTATATCTCATATAATTCTCAAAAATAACTTGGCCTCTAGAACATTATTAGTCTTGCAGAAAAATACAACAAACCATAATGTTCTAGTTAAGTCAAGACCCTTGCATTTCTATACAGTTAGTACTCAAATATAATGCCCTTGCAGATAACACAACAAAGCATTATACTGAATATACTGTAAGCATATCTATGCACTAGACTAGTATTATGTCAATCACCATATTAGGTCTTGCAGATAACACAACAAACCTAATGTGGTTCATAACACAATAATGATCCAGCATGAAGGAAGGCCAATATATAGTATTTTTAACACTAAGCATTTTAGTCAAGATTTAAATATAATCAAATCGGCCAGGCATGGAAGAGATGCGGGAGTCCCCCCGTTGCTTTCCTAGACACCAATAAAAATTGGCCAGGTCAGTCAACGGAACCAATTAAAAACCATAATTCTCTTTACCTTCCCAGAACCACCTTTCTAGACACCGAATGATCAATTGTTCATCATGACTAGTGATGCTTATTAGTTAAATATACTATGACTTAATATAATTTTAAGAGGAGGGCTTTATAAAATTGCCAGCACATTCTTATAGAATATATCACAATCATATCACTCTGATAAACAAATATGTGCAAAGTGTGTCATCATACTAGGACAACCATTTACCACATATGGATCCACCATTATGCCAGGGTAACCTTATTTCAGTTTGATGACTTCAAAACTAATCATATCTCTATAATAATTAGGGTTTGAGTGAAAAAACCCTAACTAGTGGCATACACCAAAACATATATGCAACCAAAAATATGCTAAGTGTAATAGCATATTAGGACTTAAAAAAAAAAACCCTAATGTAACACACAACTATCATAGATTATAGTCCTAATTAAGGTGGCTCTAATACCACTGTTGGGTTCCGGTGCAACGCAGTGGAAGTGTAATTTCAAAAATGAAACTAAATTCACACCAAAACCCCTAAAACAGGAACTCCTTAAATAAGACTAGATCATATGATAAGCATCTATGCAAATTAGGATTAGGGTACCAACCTGTAATCGCTAATTCCAACAAAAATTTGATGTTGAAGGGGCTGATTGAATTCACGGCATCCCAGGTGTCCGCCCTCCGATGGTGATCCACACAGAGCAATGATCAAGTAAACCTATCTTCTTTTCAATGGTTCCTCCTATTGAGTTCTTCTTCCTAGAACTCAATTGCTTGAACTATGGCTTGAATTCTTCCACACAAGAGGTAATTCCCTTCCTTGATCTCTTCTCCTCCTTCCACTAAGACCTTGGCCCTTTAGACATCCTTGTCTTGAAGAAAAGACCTTGTCCTAAGAGGACATAGACTTGTCTTAAGTTGGAGGAGAAATTAAGACAATAATGTCTTAATGTAAGAAAGAAGGAATAAATCAGAACTTCTTTCTTTCCTTTACCGTCGGATACTTTTACTCTTATTCTTATTCAGTAGCAGAGTTTCGACAGAGGTGTACTCTGTAAAGGAAACAGTGCAAGAGCAAGAAAGAATAAAAGAGTCTTTAGGAGAGGAAGAAAGAAAACATTACCTTGTTCTGATTTTCCGATCCTTATATATAGATCTCAGATAGGCCCCACATCTCTCTCGTGAACTCCTTCTCACGCCCTTCTCAATTTCTCACACCCCATCCTCCCATCTCACGGCCTTCTAGATTAAATCCCATGGCTTTTCTTAAGGAAAAAATGCGGTGTTTTAATAGGAAAGGAGTCACGACTTTTCTCCTCCGATGTGATGTTATTTTGCGCGCCCGGAGGAAACAGCGACTTTTGTCTTTCTTAAAAAACTTCCAGCCATTGGATTCCCATCCAAGGGGGGACAAGTGGTGCGCTATTTCTTAAGAAAGGAGGCCGCCCCATCTTAATTCATCGGAGAATTAGCGGGGCGCGCCAAGAGTCCGTGCGCCATGGACTCTTCCAAATGGCGCGCCAAGAGTCCATAAGCGCATGGACTCTTGGCATTTGGCATGAAAATGCAAGGGGGCGGGTGGGAGGCTAGCCTAGTTACATGGCTAGCCAATAGGGTTAGCCATAATCCCTATTTTCATAATTAGGATCTAATTAGCTCCAATTAGAACCCAAATTGAACCAATCTGGAACCCTAAATTCGAATCCGATTCGAATAGAAGCTAGGGTTTGCAACACCTGCTAGAGTGTTATCTTGCAAAGATGATTTAATCACAAATTAAACTCTTGATCAATCCTTTGAAGTGTGTGACCCATTGGGTTCCACATCTAGCCAGCAGTGGGTTCGAAAACAAGTTGACCTAATTTGATTAGAACTCTTTCTAATCGATTTAGTTCAAACCGGGCTTACCCGATTTGATCAATTAGGACTCTTCCTAATAAATGATCTTTGAATTTGATCAACCCTCAAGACAATATTGACGTCTAGCAACGTGTCATGTCTACCCGGAAGATATGGAAATTCTAGTGAAATACCAAAATTACCCTTCAGTAGAGAGTTACCGTATAATTAAATCTTTCGATCAGCCTGCACCTAAATATAACTATGGATATGGATATATGTGAAATCCAATATTATATTTATTTCTAGCTCAATCTTATATTGATGATTCAATATCTTGATATTAGAAACCATCTCTAATATCTTTACTTTGATCAAAGATTCCCTGAATCATCATCCGATTGTTAACTAGCTGGATGCAATCTCTTCTTACTAAGAGTGATCAATTCCTTGTTGATCTACTCATTACCTTTATATCCAATTCACCATTCCCAGTATCAATCATGTGCATGACTCAGTGTCATGATTAGATTGAACCAAAGCATGGGTTCATGTACATAGGTACTTATGGCAGTCTCAGGTCAAAGGATTACTTGTACCACTCCCACTATGAGAACCTTCTATTGACATGTAGCTAAGACTCCATTAGATGTTCTCAAGTTGGATCATATCAGTGAACTCATTCTCCATTAGCACCCACATCCCAGTATTAGTGTCATACACAAGTGACTGTGAGAGCAGTCATCCTTTCCAGTATACATGGGATGTGCTAGTCTTACCAGAAAAACCTGATCCCCTACTCAGGGTTCCTTTGACTAGGATTACTTTAGATTAAGGTTTTAAGATTTTAGGTCTCACTAGTATGATCTCATCATAACCCTAAAATCACAGCCCTAATCTATGGGGTTCATCATATAATATAAACACGGCGTATGATGAAAAATAATGCCTTTATTTAGAAAATTGTCAATTACAATGGTTTGGGAGATACAACATAGATTGGCTTGTAGGGCATATCCCTTTCACTTTACCTAATGGAGAATGCCTTGTTGCAATGAATTCTACCAAGGAAGAGACTAGTTGGTTATGGCATAGAAGTTAGGGCATGCTAGTATTTACCTTATTTCAAAACTTTTCAAAAAGAATTTAGTTAGGGATTTCCCTGAAATCAGTTTTGAAAAAGATAAATTTTGCCAAGCTATCAATTTGGAAAACAGTCAAAACTTCTTTTAAATCAAAAGGATTTGTAACTACTAGTAGACCACTTGAACTATTCCATATGGATCTCTTTGGACCAACTAGAACATTAAGTCTAGGAGGCAATAGATATGGGTTAGTTTTGTGGATGATTTTCAAGATTTACTTGGATTTTCTTTTTTAGTACAAAAAGATGAGTCATTTTCTGTATTCGTAAAGTTTTATAGAAAAGTTTCAAACAAAAAGGTGTTTAGGTCGTTTGTATTCGTAGTGATCATGGAACCAAATTTGAAAACAACAAGATTTCGAAAACTTTTATAATAAAAAAGGCATAGAACACAATTTCTCTGCACCTAGGACATCTCAGCAGAATGGGGTAGCAGAAAGGATAAATCACACTTTAAAAGAAATGGCATGCACTATGCTTCGTGAAAATGATTTGCCAAGGTTTTTGGGCTGAAGCTATAAATTTAGCCTGTTATATTTTGAATCGAGTTTTGATACGCCCTATTTTAAATAAAACTCCATATGAGCTTTGGAACCAAAGAAAACCAACTTTGAAATATTTTTGAGTTTTTGGTTGTAGATGTTTTATTTTGAATAATGGAAAAGATCATCTAGGGAAGTTCAATGCCAAGTCTGATGAAGGTATCTTCTTAGGATACTCTACATTAAGCAGGGCATACAGAGTATTTAACAAACGGACTTTAGTTATAGAAGAGTCAGTAAATGTTGTATTTGAAGAATCTACTAACAAATCCTCAAGAAAAGAGGATACATCTAATGAATGTGCAGGTGCTGACAAACTTCAGAAGCTGACAGTGGATGATCAAGCTCAACCAAATGAAGAAAATTGGGACAAGGATGAGAAAGAAGATGACACTCCAATGCATCAAGATCTACCTAGGAGTGGAGGTATGCTCATAGACACCCTAAGGAACTAATCTTAGGTGATTCATCTAAAGGGATAAGAACTCGAGCTTCTATTAGAAATGAATGTGACTATATTACTTTTGTATCTCAAGTAGAACCTAAATATTTTGAAGTAGCTAAAAAAGACTCTAATTGGATCAATGCTATGCAAGAAGAACTAATACAATTTGACAGAAATAATGTTTGGATACTTGTAGAAAGACCATCTAATGTTTCAATTATTGGCACTAAATGGGTATTTAGGAATAAATTAGATGAGAATGGTATTATAATTAGAAATAAAACTAGGCTAGTTGCAAAAGGCTACAATCAGGAGGAAGGGATTGACTTTGATGAAACCTTTGCTCCTGTTGCTAGACTTGAGGTAATTAGACTATTGTTAGCATTTGCCTGCTTTATGAACTTCAAATTATTTCAAATAGATGTTAAGATTGCTTCTTAAATGGGTTTATAAATGAAAAGGTCTTGTTGAACAACCACCTGGTTTTCAAAATCATGCACATCCTGATCTGTTTCAAACTGCACACAAGTACTTTATGGATTGAAGCAAGCACCTAGAGCATGGTATGAAAGGTTAAGCAAATTTTTATGAAAAGAATTTTCTAGAAAAATGTTGACAAAATACTATTTTGAAAAGGAGTGATAATGATTTATTAGTAGTACAAATATATGTTGATGATATCATTTTCGGTGCTACTAATGAAATTCTTTGTCAAGAGCTTGCTAAGCTTATGCGGGGTGAGTCGAGATGAGTATGATGGGTGAACTAAACTTCTTCTTGGACTCCCGATCAAGCAAACTTCAGATGGTATCTTCATCAACCAAGCTAAATACACAAGAGAAATTATCAAAAAGTTTGGGATGGAGACTACTAAGCCAATAGGTACGTCTATGAGCCTCTCATGTAAACTTGATAAAGATGAAAATGATAAATCTATAGATCAAAAGTTATACTGAGGCATGATAGGCTCCTTATTATATTTAACTGCTAGTAGACCAAATATAATGTTTAGCATTTGCATGTGTGCTAGATATCAGTCTGAACCTAAAGAATCACATCTTATGGCTATTAAGCGCATTATTAGATATCTGTCTGGTACTATTAATATTGGTTTGTGGTATGCTAGAAATTCTTCTACTGAATTGATTGGATATTCTGATGCAGACTTTGCTGGTTGTAGATTAGATAGAAAGAGTACTAGTGGAACTTGCCAATTTCTTGGAGTTAACTTAATCTCATGATTTTGCAAGCAAGAAACAAAACTTCAGTTGCACTATCCACAGTTGAGGCTGAGTATATTGCAGCAGGAAGTTGTTGTGCTCAAATCTTGTGGATTAAGTAACAACTTGAAGACTTTGGAATCAAGTTCGCTAGTACTCCTATTAAATGTGATAATACCAGTGCTATTTGCTTATCTAAATATCCTATTCAACACTCTAGGAGTAAGCACATTGAAATTAGGCATCACTTCATTAGAGATCATGTTGAAAACAATGATTTTTGCTTGAATTTATATGTACTGAATTCAATTAGCTGATATTTTAACTAAACCTCTCTTGGAAGATCAATTCTGTATGATTAGAAGAGAGCTTGAGATCATCAATCCATTTGATAAATCTTTCCTCCCAATTTGACTCAAATTAGATCTATTCAACCTTATTTATGATATATCATGATTGATCATTACTGATTTGACTCTAAATACATGTTACTTCAATTGATTTTAATCATTCAGTGAAATTCCAAATTTTTCAGTTTTTAAGTTGATGTGTCAACACATCATGAGTCGACACCAAAATGTGTCGACACATGCATGAGTCGACACATGCCCGACGGCAAACTGAGATTTTAAAGGTTTTCGAACCATTCTCAAAATTTCATTCTCTCAAAGACACTGATTCCACTTCCATTCCAGGTATCCTACTATTCATCCTCCCATTTCTTAGCTTTTAACCATGGATTTCTTGGATTTGAGACTTTGGTAGCCATTTTTGTTGGAAATCTTCTTAGGTTTTAGCTCCTAAATCCTAGAAACTCCTTATTTCCCCCAAAACCCTTGCCAAATCTTTGATTGTTGACAATGGATCCTCGCAAACAAGTCGTTCACGACCTCGTCAGTCACATCCTGAAGAAGAGCGGAGAACGAAGGCCCGACACGAGTCTAGAGCTCCGGATGTGCCTGCACGACCATTGTTTGCACCTAGCCAGATGAGCTCCAAGACAGTGGTTGGAGGATGCCAAGTGGAGTTTTCTTTCTTAGACCAACAGCATTTCAGGATTGGAGATTGGATTAGACATGCTGGTTTGGCCTCTTTTTGTTCGCTTAGCGAGAGATACTATCTCGGGTTGATGAGAGAGTTCTATAGATCATTTGCCTGCGAATCAAATGGCTGGATTGCTCAGGTCAGAGGACGAGATATCCCCATTTCAGTAGAGATTTTGAGTCGAGTGTGGGATATACCATGACTGGATCATTGGTTGACAGTTTGATGGACAGAGTTAGTGTATCCCGGTGTATTTTTGAGTCAGATATCTTACTAGAGGGAGCCACTGTTCCTGCATCGAGATTGTCTGCGAAGATGAGACTGCTACATCATATCGTCACCCGGATTCTTCTGCCGAAGACTGGTCGTTTCGACTACATTACCGAGCGAGAGTTGCTGGTGATGGTCTCACTGACTCAACAGATGCCGATTTGTCTTCCTGTTCTAATGGTACATCAGATTACTGAGGCGTCGTCTAGTTAGTGGCTCTGCTTGCCGTATGGCATGGGATTGACTGTATTGTTTTGGAAGTATGGAGTCAGCTTCCAGGATGAGCCTTATCATACTTTGATCCATACTGATGTATATGACATCAGGTCACTACATCGCATGGGTTATCATTTAGTCCAAGGCCAGTAGACACGGAGGACATCAGGACAGGCTGAGGATAGAGCTGACATTGATGAGGACATAAAAGAGAAGGAGCAGATTCTTTCAGGTGAGGCTAGACGAGAGAGAACATCCTGAGATGGCAGCACAGCCAGCTCAGCCTGATCCTTCTACATCTGCCAGCACAGCCATAGCAGACAGAGACTCGTGGTACTTTGGATCTTAGAGGACAGAGTCAAATGCATAGAGATCGATGTTTTCATCATGAGGCAGCATCTAGACATTTTTATTGCTAAGACGAGAGAGAGCCACATTGGTCTTAGTGATGGTATTTCGGCTATTCTCTCAGCACTGTCCAGATCTTCGATGAGTGCTGCTGCAGACACAGTTCCTGCTTCTATGATGTACTTGCCCCAGCACCAGCTGATGACCTTGCTGATATCGACACTGGTGTTGGGACTACTGTGGAGATGGAGATGGAGATATAGTGATTGGAGATATTGATGGAGATGAAGAGACTGACTCAGACTAGTTTGATATTGCTGATCTTATGCCAGAGCCAGATGCGAAGGTGAAGGATGATGTGCCTGCGAGCCCTGTTGTTGATCCATCCATCTCACCTGTCCCATTTTCTGATCATCCTCTCCTTCCAGATCGGTGATCACACTCCAGTTCTATTCTTCGATTCTAGTCGCATATTGATTATACTGTTATTGATTCAACTACTATTGATTCTCCTATCATTCATACACCTATTATTGAGACACCCTCTTTTGACACATCTATTATAGATACCGATACCTTCGACAGCTAATACTGTTATTCTTGATATGCTTGTATCATCAACTATACACCTAACTTTTGATAGTCCTACCCTTCATACTTTATCAGTCACTCGAGAGCTTGGGTTTTACACTCGGCTTCAGCATCTGATTCAGGCCTACTTGTGATCGTACTCCTGCTTAGCTGTTGCTGAGATGATTCACCCGATCAGTTTCAGTTCTTACAGAGGACGTAGCTCCTACCTTTATTGCTTCAGCCAGAGGTCGGACTTATATTTATCGCAGAGGACGTGGACGCCATACCCCTCCTCAACATAGGACACAGACTTCGAGATCTTCGATCACAATGGCCTAGTGCTCGATCTTTTACTGATACCAGACTGATTGAGATTGGTTCATCTTCTAATGACTCGATGGATGAGGATTAGGACATTGATGTATTTCTGTACTTTTACCTTTGTTGTGTACTTGATAATACATATATGAAAAATTTTTTGATTACTCATCCTGTATCTTGATGGATATGAATGCTATATCTTGAATTGCTTTCATGAATGTGCTTCCTAAATAAAATATTCCAAAAATAAATGTATTTCTTTGTCTACCTTTTAATGATAACAAAAAGGGGGAGTAATTTATGAATTATTAAGTATAAAGTGTTTACTTCTCCCAACTAAAGGGGGGAGTAACTTTTAATTTTGAAAACCTGAATTATGAAAGGGGGAGCTTTACTTTTGTCAAAGTAAATTGATTCTCAAAAACCCCTCTTTCAATATTTTGAAAAAGACTCTCACAAATTTTGTTATGAATCATTAATTCAGGGGGAGCTTTGTAATTGCTAAAACTATAATTGCTGAAATTTTCATTGTAAGAGTATCATGATACATGTTCTTAATGCATTTAAATAAACATCAAAGTTCTGACAAAGCTTTGATACTCTCTATCTTTGAAACAAGCTCAAATTCTATTACTTGTGTTTTGAATGATTATATCTTAAGTAATGATTGATATACTTAATGCTTTCAATATTGTGCATCTGATCAACTCTTTAAAGCTTACTTTTAAAGCAATTATACTTAAGAATTTTGTCATCATCAAAAAGGGGGAGATTGTGACTCCACTAATTGATTTTGATGATAAGCAAAACAGTTAAGTATAAATGAGGACTAATGGTTTGCTTTAAGCAAAACAGTTAAGTATAAATTGAACGGATGCTCATAAAATTTGAAGAAGCCCAATGTGTTGAAGAACCAAGTTTGAATGGAATGATGCACAAAACAAGACTTGGACACTCAAAGAAATGGTTGAATGGATGACTAAGTCAAATGGAAACTGTTCCACACAAAGTTCAGTAATTTCTACACTTTTTCAATGAGGTGTCGACTCAAGGTGTCGACACATGATATAATATGTCGACACATGAAGAAGAAGTGTCGACTCAGGTTGGTACGCAGCTATGTTTCAAATGGCACAGATGATGTGTCGACACATGGACCTTATGTGTCGACTCAAGGTGTCAACACATGGATCAAACATCGTGAGACTTTAAGTCACAGAACTTGCAGAGAAGTGAAGGAACAGTTGATGTGTTGACACATGGATGCAAAGTGTCGACTCAACTGAGAATGTGTCGACTCAGCTGATTTTTTCAGAGAATCTGAATGTAATATTTTGAACTTGTGTCGACTTAAGAAGAACATGTGTTGACCTAATGTATCGACACATGAAGAGGAAGTGTTGACACATGGAGTTCTGACAACAGTAACGGTTAGTTTTTTCAAGCGCAGAACTCGCTCAAATACCCCCAATGGCTAGTTTTCAAGTATAACAGCTAGATTTCAGTTTTGGAAGCTTGGAAGGTATATAAAGGCTCCAAATCAAATCAAGACAATAACTATTCAACTATTCAAGAAGTATTGAATATCCTTAAAGAGTTTAGAGTGAAAAGAAGAGAGAAGAGCCTTAACTCCTATTTATTCAAAGCTCAACCACTCTCAAGCAAACGATAGTCTTCAAGCATTCAAAGCTATCAAGTGCATTGATGATCATTCTTACTTGGGATTCAAAAGGCTTCAACAAGAGCAAAGTAACACTACATCGAGCTACATCGATTTATTTGCTTTATTATAAAAGCTTACATGGGTTTTTATTTCTCCATCTTATATCTTTATAAAGGTTATGGTTAGCCATTGAAAACCAAGTGAGGTTATTGGTAAAGCCTTGAAAAACCAATTAGATTGGTGGTTGCCCGCAAAACCAGTAAGGTCTTGGTTAGCCGAAAAAAACAAAGGGAGGTTTTGGTTAGCTTATGAAAACCATTAGGTTCTGGTTAGCTCGTAAAATGAAGTGAGGTTGTGACTGTAAGGCTGTAAACAAATCAAGTTTTGATAGTGAGCCGGAAAACTAATCGGCTATAATCGTTTGATTATTATAGTGGATTCCTAGGGGATCTTGGAGAGTGGTGTAGGTGCATTGTTGGCACCGAAACCATTATAGATGTTGTGTGTATGATGCTGTTCTCTCCTCCTTGCTCTTTACATTTTGCTTAATGCTTTTAATTTCTGCTACACTATTACTTTAGAGCATGCACTAAATCACAGTACCTTGTTAAATTGAATTGCATATCTGTCTTATATAGTTGTAACTTGTATTATCAAGCTTAGCTTTAAATTTTTAGAGACCCAATTCATCCCCCTCTTGGGTTGCTTTCTGGGCAACATGATGCCAGTCCTATGGCCAAGGCCAAGGCCTAGAGTCGACCCCACCAAAGAAGAGAAGTTCACTCCTTCCTCGTCTCGAGAGCAATGATCTTGATGGAATTAAGGGCAAGCACTCCTACGATGTGCTCCGCACAAGGCCATCCGCTGGATGTGACAGATCCCACTACTGTCGCTTCCACAGGACCATGGCCATGATACATAGGAATGCCACCATCTAAAGAGGGAGGTAGAATACCTGATCAAGCATGGCTACTCTCAGCAAGTACGTGGAGGGAGGAGCTCCCCAGCAGCCCAGAATGAAGAGCCGACCACTCGCCATCGATAACTGGCTCACTAAGAAGCCTGTCGGGATGATCTCCTAGAAGGCAGGGAGAACCTCGAAGAGGGCTAGGGAGAGAGAGTAGAATGATGATGTACTCCCCTACGATTGAGAAGGGTCAACTAGGATAGATAACCCAAATAATGATGCTGTTATCATTGAAATGATGATAGCGAAACACCCTATAAAAGGAATATGGTTGACAATGGAAGCTCTACTGATATCCTTTATCTGCTTTTGCAAGGATGAACTTGTCCACTAACTAAATAAAGCTGATGTTCATGCCCTTAGTGGGCTTCACTGGGGACTCAGTTGGAGCTGAAGGAGAGATCACACTCCTAATCACCATCGGGATGCCACCGGCAAAGTACTATGCTAACACCATTTATCATCATGAGGCTTCCTTCGCCTTACAACGCAATCCTAGGGGTCCTTGGACTCAATCTACTTGACACCACAACTCCACCATGCATCGCTTGTCTAGTTCCCCACTCTTGGGGGATTGGAAAAAAAAGAGGGTCTTGCCAGCCAGTTCAGCACTTCCTGTAGGCCATCCCGGAATTATGAGGGGCAACCCGAGCCCAGCCATTGACCAACTAGGACCGACGGAGCAGGAGCCAAAGGGCAGGCTGGTCAAGCCCCTACTATCTTTTTCCCTGGAAGAGGATCCCCTGAAGACGGTACAAGTGGGAGCCCTACTGTTCGATGAGGAGAGGTCCTACCTGCTTAATTTTTTATGGGCCAACGTGGACATCTTCACTTGGACGCGTTTTGCAAGACATTCACATCCCTCTAGATGTAATCAACCACAAGCTGAATGTCGACCCCAGCTACCATCCTATATGGCAGAAGAAAAGAAGTTTTGCCCTAGAGTGATAGAAGGCGATCGACGAGGTCGAAAAGCTCCTCACAGCAGGCTTCATCCGTGAGTACATATCTGACAAGCTTGCTAATGTAGTGATGGTCAGGAAAGCTTCTAGAAAGTGAAGGATTTGCATGGATTACACTGACCTTAACTAAGCATGTCCGAAGGATAGCTTTTCACTTCCTAAGATTGACCAGCTAGTGGATGCGACCTCGGGCCACAAGCCCCTTAGCTTCATGGATGCGTTCTCCGGATACAATCAAATTCACATGCATCCGGAGGATAAGGAGCACATGGCATTTATGACGATAGAGGTATGTACTACTACAAGATGATGCCATTTAGTCTTAAGAATGCAGGGGCTACTTACCAATGCCTAGTCAGCAAGGTCTTCAAAGATCAGATCGACCACAACATGCAGTTTTATGTAGATGACATGCTCATCATGGACGGCCCAGAGTTGGACCATGTTGCCAACCTGGTGGAGGCCTTCGACAACCTTCGCCTCTACTAGATGAAGCTGAACCCCGCCAAATGTGTATTTAGCATCATGGTGGGAAGGGTCCTGGGGTTTATGGTCACCCGAAGGGGGATAGAGGCCAACCTTGAGAAGATCCAGATAATCACTAACATGAGACATCCTATCTCCAAGGAGGATCAGCATTTGACCAAACGCATCACGGCATTGAGCCATTTCATCTTGCATTCTGTCAAGCACTACCAGCAATTCTTCAAGGTGCTGTGCAAGATGCATGGCTTTACTTGGACAAAGGAGTACCAGGAGGCATTCGAGGGATTGAAGAAGCTCTCACCTACTCACATTGCTATCGATGGCAAGATTCAGGAGAAGAGCTCCTCTTGTACCTAGTGATCTCACCTGAAGCTATTAGCTCAGTGCTGGTCTGCACTGATAAGGATGGCTCCTAGTGGCTAGTCTACTACACCAGCAAGCTACTTCATGATGCAAAATCAAGTACACTCGATCTAAAAAGATTATTTTTGTGCTAATAGTGTATGCATAGCATCTCAGGCCCTACTTCCAAGCACACTCGATTACTGTTCTCACTGATCAGCCTCTGAAGGCTATCTTAAGCCAACCCGATACTTCAGGATGCCTAGCCAAGCTCGTAGTAGTAAAGCTCAACAAGTTCGACATCACCTATCACCACTGACCAATGCAAAAGGCCCAAGTCCTTACCAATTTTTTGGTGGAATGCACATGGGCAGTCAAAGACCTGGAGGAGGCGGACCAGAAAGCCAAGCCTAGGCCAAACCTGACCCCAGGAGCTGTGACGTGGATCCTCCATGTCGACGGCCATCCAATGCCAGAGGGAGGTGGGGCTGGGCTCATCCTCGCCAACCTCAATAGGGTCGTCGCTAAATGCACGCTACATTTCCTCTTCAAAGTAACCAAAAATCAGGCTAAGTATGAGGTGCTCCTCGTAGGTGTCCCGTGAGCTGGGTGTTAAGTGCCTGAAGGTCTTCACAGACTCATAGCTCGTGGTAGGGCAGGTCTCAGGCGAGTTTGAAGCTTGACATCCCATGATGGCAAAGTATCTGGACAAGGTATGCGCATACATAGTGAACATCCAGCACTTCAGCATTTCCCATATCCCTCGGGCGGAGAATGCTCGAGCTGATGTCCTCTCTAGATTGGCAAACCTGTTAGATTCGTTGATGGGGCATACCTTCATAGAATATTTGGAGACCCCTAGCTTTGAGTCAGCAGCAAAAGTCCAACAAGTCACCATCGAAGCCAATTGAATGGATCCCTATATCAAATACATAACCACTGGCACCCTCTCCGAGGATCGCAAAGAAGCTGGCCTCCTTAAGAAGAAGGCTGCACGGTTCGTGTTGATGGATGGATAGCTTTACCGGAGGTCTTACTTTAAACCCATATGAAGTACTGGAAGCCCTCAAAAGTTGCTTACGTGCTTCGAGGGATACATAAAGGCATCTATGGGAATCACACGGGGGGTAAGACCGGGGATTACAGGCTCTCCAGTAAGGGTATCTTTAGGAGACCATATGAAAGGATGCCACCAATTTCATGAGGAAATGTAAACGATGTCAACATCATGCCCATATCCAGCAATAGTCGACAGCCCGCTCTCCTAGCTATCAACCCCATGACCGTTCGCCCAAGGGGAAATGGACATCCTAGGTCCCTTTCCTCCTGTATCCGACCAACAGAAGTTTTTGGTTGTGGCCATCGAATACTTCACCAAGTAGGTCGAGGTCGATCCCTGGCATGGATCACTAGGCCAAAGTCAAATCATTCTTCGGAAGTTAGTCATCTATCAATTTGGACTCCCGCACTCAGTCATCACTGATAATGGATGGCAGTTGTTGATAATCAAGCTTTCTAGAAGTTCTGTGTTGACCTCAACATCCACCATCGCTTTACCTTGGTAGCTCACCCTTAGACCAATGGAGAGGCCGAGGTGACAAACCAAACCATCTTACAAGGACTCCTCACCAGATTGGATGAAGCCACGGGTTGATGGGTTGAAGAAATCCCCAGTGTGATGTGGACTTACCACACCATGTCCGCGCACGGTAACTGGCGAGACACCCTTCAACCTCATCTTCGCACCGAAGTCGTGATTTCGGTGGAGCTTGGTCTACCATGCTACGGGTAGAGTAGAATACGATGAGGTTGAGAATCCAGTCCATCTGCTCCTCAACCTAGACTTCTGGATGAGATGAGGGATAAAGCCTGACTCCAGATGGTAGCCTACTAGCAACAAGTTGCTCACCACTATAACTCTCGTATGAATCCTAAGGTGTTCTACCTAGGTGACCTAGTCCTTAGGTGAGCAGAGGTGTCTCAGCCAGGAGAATGTGACAAACTCTTCCCAAACTGGGAGGGCCCTTACAAGGTGGTCGAGGCTCTACCAAATGGGGCCTACTATCTTGCTGGACTCGATGGTGCCCGATTTACGCAGACATGGAATGCAAGCAATCTAAGGATGTATACCAATAATGTAAGACTTCCTCTCAATTATTAAAGTTTCTTTTTGATGCAACCCTATCTTTTGCCTATGCAGGAACACATCCAATGGACTCCAAGTTCGACGGACAAAGTCAGAAAACTTACAAAGCCCTGCATTCAAATTCGAGAAACTTATGAAGCCCTACACTTGAATTTGAGAAATTTATAAAGCCCTGCACTTGAATCCAGAAACTTACAAAGCCCCACACTCAAAGTCGAAAAACTTACAAAGCCTTATACTCAAAGCCTAGAAACATATGAAGAGCTGCACTCAAAGCCGAAAAACTTACGAAGCCCTACACTCAAAGCTGAAAACTTACGAAGCCATGCACTTAAAGTCGGAAACTTACGAAGCCCTGCACTCAAAGCCAAGAAACTTATAAAGCCTCGCACTCAAAGCCAAAAAAACTTATGAAGCCCCACATTCAAAGCCAGGAAACTTACGAAGCCCCACACTCAAAGTCATGAAACTTATGAAGCCCTGCACTCAAAGCCAGGAGACTCTAGAAGTCTCGCACTCAACTGCTTTGCTCACAGTCTAGAGATGTCTGCTGGGAAATCCCTGAAATCCCACCATCTACCGCTTGACTTACAGTTTGGCAAATCAAGCAGGGAGACTCTAGAAGCCCTGCACTCAACTACCTTGCTCATAGTTTGGAGATGTCAGCTAGGAATCCTTAAAATCCCACCATCTACTGCTTAACTCATAACTTGGTGAATTTAGAAGCTCCAAAAGCCCTACTCTATGGTCTGCATGACTTCAAGACTAGTGGAACAAGAATGAAGGTCTTAGAGTTTTTCATGCCAATCCTAAGGTTTCAGAGTCAACCTAGAGTGACTAAGCCTAGGAGAGGCAAGTACATATGGTGGCCATGAAGCCTATCTTCTTATCATGTGAAAGGGTAAAGGAGCTGAAGGAAAAAAGAACCAGACTAAGTTCATCGATTGAGTTGGACTGTTTCTTCATTACAGGAATAAGTCCTTCACAAACTCTATTGGATTCTTTAAAGGTGTTTCAAAAAAAAAAAAAGAAAAGAAAGAGAATAGAAAAGAAAAAGAATGGGGGATGAGAAGGCATGCCAGTTGAAAAGAAAATGATATGTATTCATTGATGAATATTTCTTACATCTTACGAAGACTCTTGATAGATTGGGAAGCCTTCCAAAAACTCAAGTTACAAAAAGAAAAGAAAAAGTCTAAGTCTTGCTCGCCAGCTCCTTTCCTGGCCGACGAGTGACTCCTTTTGATAGAGGGGCATCATGGGTAGCAGCGGCTCCAGCTTCGACTTCGATCACCTCTGTCTCCGTCTCTGGCTGCGTCTCCGTGGTTGGTGTCCTTGGTCGCACGGGGATGGGCAGCTCTGGGAGGATGTCCTCCAACCCCTTCGGTCCAAGGAGATGGATGGCCTTACCTTGGAAGTCATTGAACCCCTGGTGGTAGGAGTCCAACACCACCTCATCGACCTCATCCTTAAAGGCCTCGAATGCTTTGAATAGGGGGATGGCCTTGGCGGCTTCCTTCTTTGTCGCCTTCATCAGAGCAATGGCCACCATGGCCTTCTCCAAGGCTGCCACGATCTTGCCGCTTCCTCTTCAAGTTTTACCTGGAGGGTCTGCATCCTTCCCTCCAAGCAGACCTCCTCCGCCATGGAGGCAACCACCTTCTCAGCCCTGTGGAGGTTCTCCCCCTCTCTTCTTTTAGGGCCACTTCGAGCTCAGTGGTTTTCTTCTCCAGGCTGATCGCCCTTGCCTCGGAGTTGGCCAATTGGTCCCGAAGGGCCTTCACCTGGCCCTCCAACTCTTGAGCCTGGGCGGCCTGAGCCTAGGCCTTATCCTCTCCTTGTGGAGGCGGAACTCATGCTTCACCAATCTGTAGCAGGAGTCCCAGAGGAGCTGAACATCGAGGGCCACCTACATGAAGAACGTTACTTAGTACCTCTACAGACAACAGAGAGAGAATGAAGCAACCAAGAAGGTGACTTACTGAGAGGAGTTGGGGGAACACCTTGGAGAAGACATCTGCCAGTTGCCGGTCAACCCTCTCCTGGCAGTCTAGTGGCTGGGTGAGGGCATTCAGAACCTCCTCGGCCAGCTTCCCATCCCTCATCAACCTTTCATCCGGGGGCAGGATGAGAGATATCTTCTTTGACCCTGACCTCGGCATCTTGTATAGCTCCGAGAATTCCAGGGTAGTGGCTGGTGGGGGCACGACGGCGGGTGGATCTACACCAAGATGGTGGGGCTGGGCTCTTTGTTATGGTGTCTCCCACCACCTTCACCACCTCTGACTGGGGTGAAGCTTCAGTTCATGGGGGGGCCATCAGAGGTGCATGTGTGGCCCCCTCTGCAGTCGAGCCTCCCTTTGGGGACCATGGGCTGGAGGATGGATTGCTAGCCTAGGCATGGCTGATGCAGTATCAGGCCCCCTCTTGGCGGGCCCCTACCAGGCCTCCACCCCGGCTCTTCTCAGGCTTTCTTTGTAGGCTCCCCTTCGAGTCCTGCAGAGGCAGCCCTCTTTCTAAACATGCTAAGGAGCTCATCCATCAAGAACTTCATCCCTATGAAACACAAAAAGATTGGTCAATCTCCTATCAAAGCAAGATATCAAACTCAGAAGAAAAAAAGGTCCGGTATCAAGCCTTACCCTGAGATGGGGCCTGGCTGACCCTGGCATCAATGAGGTTCCACTCAGTCAGTAGATCTCGAAGGGTCAGAACCTCATGAGTAACGAGTCAGTCGAATATCTTTTTGTCTACCGGCTTGACTGTAGACTATCAGTTTAGGGAGCAGTCTGGGTCACTCCAAGCCCAGTCCACCCCCTCAATCGAGGCAAACAGAAACCTGCCCTTCCATCCCTTGATGGAGGAGGGTAGGTCAAGTTTGAGGGTCCCTAGGCGAGGGGCCATGAACCACCACACACTATCAGATGGGTGGCACTTCAGGGTGAACAAAGCCTTGAAGAGGGAGAAACGTGCAACAATCCCGTGGAAGTGATAAAGGATGATAAAACAAAAAATGGTCTTGACAGCACTGAAAGCAAGTTGGGCTAGGACTAGATGATAGTTGCTGAGGAAGGAAGAAAGAAAGGATGGAAAGGAAGATGAAGGCCCCCGAAGAAAAAATCTTCATATAGGGCAATTCGGCCTGGTCCACTAGAAGTGACCCTTTCCTCCAGTCTTGGAACTGAAAGCTAGATAGAGTCAGGGACCCCATACGCATTCCATACATGAAGGAGGTCCTCACCAGTCATAACCAAAGCAATGCTAGTGGGACCACCCGACTCCTTGACAGGAGGAGGAGGTGGAGGAGCTGCAAGGGGTCCAAGGACAATCCCCGACTGGCGAGGACCCCTATGGACCATGAAAGGAACTTCTTCCTCATCGCTATCCAAGGAAGGAGGCCTCAATCGAGATGGCCCCACCTCACTGGAATGATCTAAGTGATATAGCCCTCTGTTGGAAGAACTCATGGAGGCAAGAAAAGAAAAGAGGGGAGCAGACAAAGAAGAAGTAGAAGCCTAAAGACTCAATAGGAACTCTCCTTCAACATAGTGCAAAGGAGAAGAATAGAAGAGGGAAAGGAAAGAGGAAGGAGGGAGAGGTTGGACCTGCTAAAAACTTCAAACCTGGAGCAAAGAGGAGGACTGAGAAAGAAGATGGACTCTGTAAAAACTTGGCCTTCTGCACTCGAAAAACCCTTAAGTGGCGAGAGGGCAAGTCCCTTTCAAGTACCTGCAAACCCCATCACCTGGGACCAGTTGAAGGCATGTGCCTTTTACACTCTCGAGCCAGCCAGGGCCTACCATGCATCAAGATCCATTAGAAGCGAAGCTTCAATTCAGAGGCAACCCCTTCGAGCCTAGCGCAGCAATTATGACCCCTTTTCGATGAGACTAACATGGAGGCACCCCGTTGGAGTGGAGTGCAATATTCAGGGCATCGGCACTCGAGGCATTAACAGCACAAGGAGAGCATCCTTCCATGTTTGCTCGATCATTACTCCCTTCGCCCCGAATGCTGCATCATTCTCCAAGCTCGAGAGTAGGGGGCATCTGATATGGCATGACCACTGACATGGAACCCACATCAGGCCTTACTAGCATCCATGTGAACAAGAGGTGCTGCCCATGCAGACAATGAATGAAGATCCTAGGTCGAGCCACCGGCTGAGGCGGCCCTCGCATCCAGGGTCAAGCACCTGGCTGAGGTCATGCTCCCATTTTGCCGAGGTCGAGCCCCTGATCGAGACAGTCCCTACATATAGGGTTGAGTGCCTGACTAAGGTCGTGCTCCAATTTTACTAAGGTCAAGCACCTACCGAGGTGGCCCCCACATCTAGGGTCAAGCACTCGGCTGAGGTAGTGCTCTTGTTCTTCCATGGTGGAGACCTGGTTGAGGTGATTCCAGCATCTGGGGTAAGTGCCTGGTCGAGGTCATGCTCCCGTTCTATCGAGGTCAAGCCCATGGCTGAGGTGGCCCCCACATATAGGGTCGAGCGCTCGATTGAGGTCATGCTCCCTTCTTATGGAGGTCGAGCCCCCGGTTGAGGCGACTTCTGTATACGGGGTCGAGCACTCGGTTGAGATTGTGCTCCCATTCTATTGAGGTCGAGCCCCAATCGAGGTGGCCCCTGCATCTGGGTCGAGCACCCAATCAAGGTCATGCTATTAGTTTGCCAAGGTCGAGCCCCTGATGAGGTGTCCCCCGCATCCGAGGTCGAGTACCTAGCTGAGGTCATGCTCCCATCCTTTCGACGTTGAACCCCCGATCGAGGTGACCCCCGCATCCGAGGTCGAGTCCTAGAGAGCGTGCTCTCATCCTGCTAAGGTCGAGCCCTCGATCGAGGTGGCCCCCACATCTAGGGTCAAGCACTCGGTCGAGGTCATGCTCCTACTTTTGAGGTCAAGCTCCCGAGATAAAGCTCTCACCCTCCTCCTATCGAGATTGGAGTTCCCGCTAATAGCAAAAAAAGAGAGGATCATAGGGTCCCAAAGGTGACATGAATTTTTCCTGCAAACTGCAACCTCTTGGGGGTGGTGCATACCCTACTAGATATTTAAACTCTACAAATGTGCCACCCATACATTCTGTGCACTGCATGCTCCACCAGGCTTCACACCCTATAGTGCACCACCACGTCAATGACCATGCAACCGAGGGCTATGATCCTTATGACACAAAACCTAAACCTCCTCTAAGAGGAGTATTTCATTAAGGCCATAGGCCATGCGACACTGCGATGGTCCCTCCTGGAATAAAAATGCTCCACCATGGTTCGGAACTCAGTGGCACCGTGTGATGAGGGACGGGACTCTAATCTAATGCATGATGACGTGAAAGAGAGGAACACAAAGAAAAACTAGATTAAGGAAGCAATGATTTTTGGTGTTATTTAGGTTTCGTTCCCGAAAATAGCTAAGACTAGGTTAGGGTTTCCTGCAATAGTTAGAATTCCTACCCACATGCTAGAACTATCAAAGACAAAGAAAAATTAGGATCCTAGGTCTAAGAAGGCCTACTAGGTGCATGTTCAATCTTCAACACAAACAGAAAAAGTGAGGTGGGATGGAGTCTACATACCTAGCAATGATTGCCTTGATGTTCTAGAAGAGATCTCTCAACTCAGATCGGCGCCTGGATG
Source organism: Areca catechu (assembly GCA_021397845.1). Lineage (NCBI taxonomy): Eukaryota > Viridiplantae > Streptophyta > Magnoliopsida > Arecales > Arecaceae > Areca > Areca catechu. The sequence continues at coordinate 125,404,070 of CM038052.1, read as the reverse complement.
ATCCAGTCATTATCTCGTGAATCTGCCAGCTTTTTATTAGCTGTGTTCAGAGGAAAGGAAGACATCATCTAAGGGGCATGGCACCGGAGGGATCTTGCAAACGTCAGGGGTTAGCTAGAAAGCAAATAAGAAAGCAAAAGAAAAAGAACTAGGGTTTGAAAAAGGATGGAGTTAGGGTTTCCTGATGCTAGTGGTTGGAGGAGGAAGAAGGCTTCTTGCTGGGGATGGCTTAGGTCTTCCTTCCTTGGGGCATGTTAGGGCTTGGATGAAGATGGCTTTAGGTGGCTAGGGCTTGGAGAAAGTTGGGCACACAAGTAACACTCACACACCTCACAATAGAACACACAAGAAACAAAGATTAAAATTTAACAGAGTTTTGATTCATGAATAGGAGTTGATTACAAGAGGGGGAGGGGTGGGGTATTTGTAGATATTTCCATGCCCTCTCCTAGTTAAGATAGGAATACAAAATTTGATAGGGAGAAGGATTACAAGGTTGCTTAGAACTAAGAGTACACAATTTGAGTAGAAATAAAATGAGATCTCCTTGTAAGAATTGGTCTTCTCTCCTTCTTTGACTTGGTCAAAAACTCTCCCTTGGGCTGGATGCCTAAATGGACTTGGGCTTGAACTTTAGGGCAGCAAGGTTGTCTCCAAAAATGGGCTTGGGTGTGGCCTTTAAGCTTGGGTGCCTGGGCTGGGCCTCCAAGGTTTGGCGCATGGGCTTTGGTGCATGTCCTCATAGTGGGCTGGAAATCCTAGGCTCCATCTTAATGTGGATTTGGGAAGGCCTGGGGTGCCATGGGCTCTTGGATTGAGAGGTCTCTTGGGCTGGGGCACCAAGAGGTCTCCACATGAAATAGTCTTTCCATTCTTACATCTCATCTTTCACTCTCTAAGCGGAGAGCGGAGAGATCCCCCAAGCTCTCTGGCACAGAGGTTTGTTCCCCTTGATTATCCAATTGACATGATGGCGAAGTGTCCCCACCGAAATTATCGGCCGGGTCTCCTCTTTTTATAGGCCATGCTGGAATAGGACTGTTGAACCAATAAGTGATTTTGATGATAACCAAACATTGGTGCTTGCATTGTTTTACTAACACCTCTTCAAGTAGTTTACAAGTTTTCGTAAGAGGAATTCATGGTTCAAATTTCAACTCCTACATTTTCAGTTCTTGTTTGAGTTGTGTTATAATTGAATATTGTAAAGAAGATCCCAAAGCAAAAATTAAGAAAGATCATAAAATTGGGTTACTTCTAAATGTGTTTCAAGCTTTGAGTTTCTTAGAAACTGTTTGAATTGAAGACTTCTTGAAGCTTGAAGACTTGCTGGATGAAATCTGGAGAAAGACTGAGAAAATCATTGAAACCTTCATCTGAGCCAACTCGAGTAGAAGAGAGCCGACTCTGGCACATGGCACGCATGAAAGTTCTGGCATGCAGATATCCGAGTTGACTCTAAGGGACCCGAGCGACTCGTCCAGAGTGCTATTTCTTGAATCAAATAGCGAGCCAACCCAAAGGAAGTCCGAGTCGACTCCATACATGGTCAGACATCCAAGCAACTCTTCAGAAAATCGAGCCGACTTCTCTAGAGTTCAGAAAATAATTTTTGAGAAGAAGAACAACATTCGAGTCGACTAGAATGAAAGTTAGCCAACTCGACTAGACTAACATGTTGAAGGCCTAAGGATCCGAGTCGACCCGAATCTAGTCAACTCTTATAGAGTGAAGAATCAAGACACTGTGTAAACAAGCCAACTAGATTGAAGAGAGTCAACTCAACCAGAACTCCTCTGTGGATCCGAGCCGACTCGAGTGATCCGAGTTGACTTGAAGGTCCATTTTAGACTTGCAACGGCTAGTTCCAGAACTCAGAATTTGAATCCAAAAGTGCTCCAACGATCAAATGTCACATCCCCATGGTCTACAATGAATTAAACTGCCTTGGAATGATTGAAGGCCATATATTGAGGGATTTGAACTTTTAAGAAAGTAGTTGAAGAAAGAGTTAAATAGTTTTTTCAAAGAGCTAATGCATTATTGAATATCAAACCTACCAACAAGAAAAAAAGTACTAAGAGCATTCAAGTTAGCCTTCAAGTCTTCACCAACTCTTATCTGAAGATTGAAGCACTTAGTAAAGAAGCAAAAGAAGCCATTAAAGTGCATTGAAGTACATTCAAGTGGATTTCTCTCGAGCTGCATCGGCAACCACTCGACAAAATTTGTTTGTCATTCTGTTGCTTTTCTTTTCAATTCATTTTGAATTGTTGGTTATTGGTGAGCCCGATTGAAAAACCAAATAGGTTCTTAGTGAGGTTTTGTTAAAAAACTAAGTGTTGGGTTCTTAGTGATCCTGGTAAAACCAAGTTAGGTTTCTTTAGTGATCCCAGTAAAATCAAAGTGTAGTGTTGGATTATGAGCCTGTGAAAACAATCCGATTGTATTCCGTTGGGGGATATAGTGGAAATCACAAGTGATAATCTTGGATAGTGGATGTAGGAGCTGGGTTACTCCGAACCACTATAATTATTATGTGTTTTTGTTGTGCTCCTTTGATTTGATTTAGCTTTTGTAGTTAATTATTTTGTCATAGCACTTAACACCTTTAAAGGGATTTCAAAAAGCACATAATTGCTTAAATTTTTTAATTCCCAATTCACCCCCTCTTGAAAAACTACCTAGGCAACAACTGGTTTCAGAGCAGTATCTCTAAATACATTTAGAGTAAGATTGATGGCTCATCTCATGAGTACTTCCTTGACCGAAGGCCAATCTACTAATAGACGGAGCAGTATCTCTTCACTGGCACTAATTATTTTTACTAGAAAGCTAGAATGAAAATCTATATACAAGCTGTCAATTTTCAATTATGGAAGGTCATTCTAAATGGGCCACAAATTCTCATGATTAAAATTAATGGCATGGATGTCCCTAAGCCTGAAGAGGACTGGGATGAACACGACATGAAGATGGGAAAATTAAATGCCAAAGCTATGAATCTATTATACTGTGCTTTTGATTGCAACGAGTTTAATAGAATTTTCACTTGCTCTTCAGCAAAGAAATTTGGGATAAACTTGAAGCGACCCACGAAGGAACTTTCCAAGTGAAGACTTTAAAAATAAATCTTCGTACACAGTTATGAATTATTTAAAATGAAATATATTGAAATTATCTCTGCCATGTTTACTAGATTTATAGATATTATTATGGCTTAAAAAGTCTTGGCAGGGTTTACTCAAATGCTGACATAGTGCAGAAGATCTTAAGATCACTTCCAGATAAATGGGACCCAAAGTGACTACCATCCAAGAAGTAAAAGATCTGAACATCCTCTCTTTGGATGAATTAATGGGTTCTCTCATCACTCATGAATTGGCAATGCAGCATAGAACTGATGATGATCAAAAGAAGAAGAAGATGATTGCCTTCAAAGCTGCATTGGAATCAAAGAAAGATGAGGAATCGAAAAATGACTCCACCTCCTCTGAAGACGATCTAGAAGATGAAGATATCGTAATGGTAATGAGAAGATTTAGAAGGTTTATGGAAAAGAAGAATGGAAGATTCAATAAAAAATTTCATAAACAAGGAGAGCATTCCAAGGATAAGGACAAGGATAAAGATAAGGAAAAAGAACAAGTGCCTACCTGTTATGAATGTTAGAAACCTGAGCACATTCATCTAGATTGTCCATAATTAAAGAAATTCTTCAAGAAAAAGAAGAAAAAGATGATGGTTTCCACATGGAGTGATAGTGAAGAATCCACCTCAACTAAAGAGGAAGAGACCACAAAAACAGCTAATTTATGTCTAATGGGTCTCGAGGATGAGGTAAAATCCCGCAATGCTCAAATTGAATTTGCATTTGATGAAATAAATTCTACCTTTCATAATTATTATCTGAAGTTAAAAAAGCTGGAGTAAAGATTAGATCTTTAAAGAATATCAATGATTCTATACTAAAATAAAATGAAGAGATTTCGAAAAAGAATATCTTATTGCAAAAATAATTACATGTCTTTTTAAAAATTATAAAGCTTTGAAAACTGAGAATAGTGCATATCTTGATAAAAACAAAGCTTTGATGAATGAAAATAATGATTGAAAAAGGAGGTTGAAAAACTCAAGCCATTATTGAAAAACTTACATTATCTTCTAACAAGCTTGAGTTGATTCTAAAAGAACAAAAGATTCTGGTGATAAAGCTAGAATCGATTTTAATTCTTCAATTTCGAATAGTATTTCAGCAACTACTTTTGTGAAATCAAAAGCTTAAATTCCAAAATTTACATCTCAAAAGGCTTTAGCAATAAAGGTTCTACTTCTACTTCTAAAACTATATTGTATGTTCTTAAGAGCTCAAATAGAAAATCCTCTATTTCTACATCTCATGCATCAACATCTAGAGCTTCAAAATCTACATCTTTTCAAAATTCTAGAATCAAATGTTTTGCTTGCAAAGGGTTAGGACATAAAGCTTTTGAATGCAATATCTTTAGAAATGTCAAAAATAAAGTAAGAAAGATTTGGATTTCCAAAGGAACCACCTCCGCTAACCTGCAAGGAACCAGTTAGCTTGGATACCTAAAAGAACTTTTGATTATCTTGCAGGAATGTCTTATAGCCCAAAAATTGAAGAAAGAGGCATCTCGACAGTGGCTGTTCAAGGCATATGATGGGTGACAAGGATCAGTTCATCACCCTGGAATAAAAAAAGAAGGAGGTATGGTATTTGGAGATAATAGCAAGGAAAAAATAATCAGAATGGTAAGATCAAGAAACCCCTTGTACTTTTATTGAAAATGTATTTCCAGTAGATAAATTGAAGCATAATTTGTTGAGTATGAGTTAATTATGTGATAAAAGCTTCAAGGTTATCTTTAAATCATCTATGTGTATTGTAACAAACTCTCTTGATTCTAATAGTAAGTTCATTGGATATAGACTTGGAAATATTTATGTGGTTGATCTTAATGATCTTGCCATGTCAATCAGTTCCAGTCTAGTTGCAATGAATACTAAGACCAAGGAGTCTTGTTTACTTTGGCATAGACAATTAGGTCATGCTAGCATGCATACTATTGCTATGTTAATATCCAAAAACCTAGTTAGAGTTATGCCTAAGTTTAAAGTAGACTTTGATCATGTTTGTGATGCATGCCAAATGGGTAAACAAACTAGGGGTAGTTTTAAACCCAAAAATATGATTTCAACTACTAGACCTCTAGAGTTACTTCATATGGACTTATTCGGACCAACTAGGACTACAAGCCTAGGAGGTATGAAATATGCCCTTGTGATTATAGACGATTTTTCTAGATTTGCATGGTTTTTTTTATTGCTAAAGATGAAACATTTAAAGTATTTCAAAAATTTCACAAAATGGTTTCAAATCAAAAAAAGATTTTAATAATTTTAATTAGGAGTGATCACGGTACTGAATTTAAAAATCAATTTTTGATGATTATTGCACAGAAAATGATATTGATCACAACTTCTCCGCTCCTAGGACCCACAACAAAATGGTGTTGTAGAGAGAAAAAATAGGACTTTGGAAGAGATGACCCGAACAATGTTATGTGAAGGCAATCTTCCAAGGTACTTTTGTGCAGAAGCAGTGAACACTGCCTGTTACATTTTAAACTACGTTTTGATCCATCCTATTTTGAAGAAAACCCCCTATGAGCTTTGGAATGAAAAGAAACCCAATAATAATTTTTTTTGTTTTTGGATGTAGATGCTTTGTGCTTAATAATGGTAAAGATAATTTAGAAAAATTTGATGCTAAATCAGATGAAGCAATTTTCCTTGGTTATTCATTATATAGCAAAGCATATAGAGTATTTAATAAAGAACTCTTACTGTAGAAGAGTCAATGCATGTGTTTTTGATGAAACTAACCCTCACCTTCTAAGAAAGAAGAGTGCATAGATAATGATGCAGGTACAATTCAAAAAGAAATGGAAGACATCAGCATACAAGAAAAAACAATTGAAGAAGAAGAAGAAACGATAAGTAAGGATCATGCGGATCTACCAAGAGAATGGAGGTACATAACTTCTCATCTAAAAGAATTAATTATTGGTGATCTTTTACAAGGTATCAGGACTAGGTCATCACATAGAGATGTACATGATTAACTAGTCTTTGTATCACAAATAGAACCACATACCTTAGAAGAAGCTGAAAATGACCCAAACTGGATGATGGCTATGCATGAAGAATTGACCAGTTTGAAAAAAATAAGGTTTAGACACTAGTTGATAAACCTACAAACCATCCAATCATAGAAACCAAATGGGTCTATAGGAACAAATTAGATGAACAAGGAAATGTAGTAAGAAACAAAGCTAGATTGTGGCTAAAGGATATAATCAAGAAGATAGCATTGATTTTGATGAGACATAGCACCTGTAGCAAGACTAGAAGCCATTAGATTTCTTCTTGCATTTGCTTGCTACATGAATTTTAAACTTTTTTAAATGGATATGAAAAGTGCATTTTAAATGGTTTCATTTCAGAATAAGTTTTGTAGAACAACCACCAGGTTTTGTAGATCATGCTTTTCCAAACCATGTTTTAAATTGAATAAAGCTTTATATGGTTTGAAACAAGCATCTAGAGCCTGGTATGATAGACTTAGCACTTTCGTGATTGAAAATGATTTTTCAAGAAAAAATGTAGATAAAACTCTTTCATCAAAAAGAAAAATAATGATAATTAGTTGTATAAATTTATATTGATGATATTATATTTGGTCAACTAATGAAGCTCTTTGTAGAGAATTTGCTTAGTTAATGCAGGGTGAATTGAAATAGCCTAATGGGTGAACTTAACTACTTCCTTGGACTTCAAGTAAAGCAAACAAAGAAAGGAATATTTCATCAACCAAGCCAATATGCCAAGGAAATAATCAAAAACTTTGGTATGGAGACAAGCAAACAAATGAACACACCCATGAGCCCATCTTGTAGATTGGACAAAGATGAAAATGGATCCAACATGACCAAAAGCTTTATAGAGGTATGATCAGATCCTTGTTATATTGACTGCAAGTATACCTGATATCTTTATGGTATGTGTATGTGATAGATTCCATCTAATCCTAAAGAATCACATATGCTTGCTATTAAAATAATTATCAGTATTTGAAAGGTACAAGTAATCTAGGTCTTTGGTTTTCAAAATATTTTCATTGAATTTAATTAGATATTCGAATGCTGATTATGCTGGTTGTAGAATTGATATAAAAAGTACTAGCGGCACATGCTAATTTCTAGGGTTGAATTTAATCTTATGGCACTGTAAGAAATAAAACTCGGTAGCACTTTCTACTACTAAGGCAAAGTATGTGCTGCAGGGAGTTGTTGTGCACAAGTGTTATAGATTAAACAATAACTAGCGATCTTTGGTGTTATACAATCTAAAATTCTCATCAAGTGTGATACACAAGTGCTATAAATTTGATAAAAAACCTAATTCAGCATTCTAGAACTAGAATGTAGAAATTAGATACCATTTTATAGAGATCATGTTTTGAATGGTGACGTTAAACTAGAGTTTATCCCAACTGAGAACCAATTAGCTGACATTTTTACTAAGCCATTAAATCAGGATAGATTTGAATTGCTTAGAGAGAATTAGGTCTTTGTGATCCTTTCTAGATTTTTCTAAGCTAATTTTCTTCAAAATAAGGAAAAATTATCTAAAAAACCTCCTACAATTATTCAAGTATTTTGAACAACTTTCCTTGAAATTTCACTGAGTCAATTCCAAGTTTTGAATCATTTCAACTTTTATGGAAAGTTTCTGTTCGAGTCGACTCGAGCAATTTTGCTCTGATCGAGCCGGCTCGAATCTCTGATTTTTTTGCTTTTGCTCTGGTCGAGCCATCTCGAATCTCTATTTTTTTGCTTTTGCTCTGGTCGAGCTGACTAGGTCAATTTAGGATTTTCTAGCTGACTCGGATTTCTGTTTGTTCTGAGTTCACTCTTATCGAGTTGACTCGGATGTTTTTAGGGCAAGGCGAGCCGACTCGGATGTCGAGAAAATACCATTTATTAATAGAGCCGAGTAAACTTTTTCTCACTTCTTGTGCTTTCATTTTTACTCTAAACTCTGTCATTCCACTTAAAACTTTTACCAATCCACCAAAAACCTTTCCTCGAAGCCTTAATTTCAGTTTTCATGCAAATTTGCTGCAATGGCTCCAAAAACGACTATGGGAAAGAGGTCTAAATGGATAGCACCCTCTGCTGATGTAGAAAGAAGAACAAAGAGTCGACAGAAGAGCCGACTCAGGCTATAGAAGAAGAAGAAAGAAAGAGAAACATGGCTGAAGCTCCATCCCCAAGATAGGTAGTCTCTTTGTCAAACAGACCTCTAACTAGTGGCAGAAGAATTTTGTTTAACTTTCTAGAAGAGATGGGGTTGAAAATTGGAAATCTGATTAAATCTCAAGGATGGGTTTATTTTATTCATTAAATGTTTCCACTATCCTTCACTTGTAAGAACATTTTATGAAAACCTCAGATTAGAGCCAAATCACATTGAATCAACAGTGAAAGGAAAAGAATTATAGTAACTAAAAAGAGATTAAGCAGTGTACTGGAAATGCCTGCTAATGGAGTCAAGCATCTAATCTTAAAAGATAGAGAAAAGGCTCTGCAGACAATTCTTGGCACAGAAGATGTTGATGGAATTGGTACTGTATTGGCAAACTCATTGTCATTAGAAATGAGGTTATTACATAATTTTATAAGTAGAATATTTCTTCCAAGAACTGGGAGACTTGACTAGGTCAGTGAGAGGGATCTGAGTTTCATGGAGCTTATCATTCAAGGAGAATCAATCAACTTACCATTTATTATGATCATGCAAATGAAAGAGGTAGTCCATAAGGTAAAAGCCTATCTTCCTTATGGAATGGTCCTAACACTACTATTTCAAGCCTCCAGAATTAATTTGGAAGGAGAGGATGGAAAGCCCTTGCACCATACAGATACATACACCTCCAAGTCACTAATGAGAATAAGCTATGTATGTAATGAGGAAATATGGAAGAAAAAGGGAACAGATGAAAGAGTAGTTGTAGGTAGTAGCAGCAGCAGTAGTTCAGGAGACAGCAGTGAAAAAATTCTTAAGGGAATTCCACTGCATCACCAGCAACACTTGAGGAAGCAGTTCCAAGCTTAGAGCAGATTTCCAACATTCCTATTGGTGAGTTTGGGACTTCTATTGAACATTTTTCTATACTAGCTGAGACTGAATTTACATCTACTAGGTATGAGCCTACTTCACTTGAAGGAATGGAGACTATGCACATTGGAGCTTCCTTACCTACATCTCCATTAGCACCTACTACTCCTAGACCACATGGACCTTCAATTGATACATCAATTTTATAGGATTTTATCTCTCAGCAGTTGAGCACTCTATCTGACTCACTTACTTGCAGTATGTCCAACATGTTTGGCAAACTTCGCCAGTCAGTAGAGATAAGGCTAGACCAATTTGGAGGGGAAATAGAGACCTACGCAGTAGAGTGGACATTCTTGAGACCTCCAAAAGTGTAACATAGGCTGACCTTCAACCCATTATTGATATGGTTTCTTCAAGTTCTGAATCTATTAAAAACTATGTCAATCATACACTTGAAGAATTTAGAACTGAACTAATAATCTTAGATTCAAAATTGGTTCTTTAGAAGAAGGTAAAAGAATGGAAGAAGACTATACTAAAGGCATGGCATCCTGAGAGCAGATTTGGAAGGTTAAGGGGATTTGTAGAGGCATTTGCAAATGCACAGGCATCTGAACAAATTCAAATGCACAAGGATATAAAGAAATTGGATGAAGAAATTGATTCTGTGCAATTCAAGTTAGACCAGCTGTCAAACAGAGTGATTGCAGCATTTGCAGTTCCATAGTCCACACCTAGGCCTCAGCCCTCTCCCTTTGCTGGTCAGTTTGCACATCCCAGCCAGCCAGCTCGGCACCTTAGACCTCAAGGATCACATCCTTCTCCTATACCTTCTGATGTTTAGATGCTGATCCTATAGCTTCTATACCTCCTGGCATTCAAATACCTAGCCATTCAACTAGCACTAGAGTATATCTAGACAGTGACTGATTGTACTTTCTTTTATGTTTTGCACCTTGTATTGAACTTTTCTAAATGAAATGAAAGCTTTTTTTTAATATTTACTAGCACTATCTTGAATTATTTTGAGCTGATGCAATGCTTTCAGTACAACTGTGATGAATGTTAATTAGAATATCCAAATGAATTTGAGAAAGTGAAATTATCTTAAACAAATATTAAAAACTTTCTATTTATTTCAAAATTGAGCTTTATTGTAAATACCTTTTGAATGTTTGACAAGAAGGGGGAGAACGTTGAGCTGTCATGAAAAATCTGAGCTAACAAGTGATTTTGAGCTCCCTTGAAATTATTTACAACTGATTTCATGCATTAGAAAATTATTCATAAGTGCATAAAAAGAATGAAAAAGAGGAGCATATAAGTGATTGTGAAGTGATTAATTGAGCCTAATTATTTCAAAATTTAAAAACCTATAGAAAGGGGAAGAAACTTTATTGAATGGCTCTAGCTCTAAACCTATCCTTTGTTCTAATTGCTCTAAATTTCAACTCAAAAATTAGCTTTAATTCTTTCAATTTTAAACTTTGATACTTCATGTTTGTGCTATTTCTGATACTCTGAAGCACACAAAGCTTAATACTTTGATACACACTGAAGCACCAATATTGACACTGTACAGTTTTTTGACAAGAGCTCTGAGATTTATTTGCAAATATAATTAGCTCTGATACATGTGCATACTTATTTTCAAATACTGTTACACATGTAATTATGAATAATTTTTATGCCCAGTATTTTATCATCATAAAAAAGGGGGAGATTGTTGACTCCATAAGTGATTTTGATGATAACCAAACATTGGTGCATGCATTTGTTTTACTAACAACTCTTCAAGTGGTTTACAAGTTTTTGTAGGATGAATTCAGGTTCAAATTTCAACTCCTACATTTTTAGTTCTGTTTGAGTGTGTTGTAATTGAATATTGTAAAGAAGAACCAAAGGAAAAAAAGAAAGATCATAAAATTGGGTTACTTCTAAATGTGTTTCATCTTTGAGTTTCTTAGAAACTTGTTTGAATTGAAGACTTTGAAGCTTGAAGACTGCTGGATAAATCTGGAGAAAGACAGAAAATCATTGAAACCTTCGTTCGAGCCGACTTGAGGTGAAGAGAGCTGACTCTGGCACATGGCACACATGAAAGTTCTGGCATGCAGATATCTGAGTCGACTCTAAGGGACCCGAGCCAACTCGTCCAGAGTGCTGTTTCTTGAAGTCCGAGCCAACTCCATCACATGGTCAGACATCCGAGCCGACTCTTCAGAAGATCGAGCTAACTCCACTAGAGTTCAAAAAATAGTTTCTGAGAAGAACAGCCATTCGAGTCGACTAGAATGGAAGTTAGCCGACTCGACCAGAGAAACATGTTGAAGGCCTAAGGATCCGAGTCGACCCTAATCAAGGAAAACTGACTCTTACAGAGTGAAGAATCAAGACACTATGTAAATGAGCTGACTGGATTGAAGAGAGTCGAACTCAACTAGAACTCCTCTATGGATCCGAGCTGACTCGAGTGATCCGAGTTGACTCGAAGGTCAATTTCAGACTTGCAACAGCTAGTTCTAGAACTTAGAATTTGAATCCAAAAAGTACTCCAACAGTCAAATGTCACATCCCAATGGTCTACAATGACTTAAACTGCCTGGAATGATTGAAGGCCATATATTTGAGGGATTTGAACTTTTAAAAAGTAGTTGAAGAAAAAGTTAAACGATTTTTTCAAAGAGTTAATGCATTATTGAATATCAAACCTGCCAACAAGAAAAAGAGCACTAAGAGCATTCAAGTTAGCCTTCAAGTCTTCACCAACTCTTATCTGAAGATTGAAGCACTTAATAAAGAAGAAAAAGAAGCCATTAAAGTGCATTGAAGTACATTCAAGTGGGCTTCTCTCAAATGGCAACCACTCAACAAAATCTTGTTTGTCATTTGTTGCTTTTCTTTTCAAATCATTTTTGAATTATTGGGTTATTTGTGAGCCCGGTAAAAAAACCAAATAGGTTCTTGGTGAGCCTTTATTAAAAACCAAGTGTTGGGTTCTTGGTGATCCTGATAAAACCAAGTTGGATTTCTTTGGTGATTCTGATAAAACCAAAGTGTAGAGGTTTGGATTGTGAGCCTGTGAAAACAATCCAACTATATTCCGCTGGGATATATAGTGGAAATCCCAAGTGGTAATCTTGGGTAGTGGACGTAGGATCTGGGCTGCTCGAACCACTATAATTGTTGTGTGTTTGTGTTGTGCTCCTTTGATTTTATTTAGCTTCCGTTGTTAATTATTTTGTCACAGCACTTAACACCTTAAAAGGGATTTCAAAAAGCACATAATTGTTTAAATTTTTTAATTCCTAATTCACCCCCCTCTTGGGAAAGCCACCTGGGCAACAAGGACCAAGCACCCATCGGGAGCCCAACGAGTCTGCGACACATCAAAGCTACTGGCTATGGTGTCCAGGTGGCAACAAGACCCTTCAAGTAGATAGAGTCTCTAAGCAAAAAGGTGCTAAGTGAAACATATGTTGTTTCATAAATATTTTGCACCTAGAGTGGCTTATCGTAATTCATAAAAAAATTTGATAATTGGTCCTAATTTAAGAATTAAAGATTGGTCCAACACCAATAGGCGTATAAACTAGAGAGGCTTATCTGGAAAAGGTGATTAATAAGTAGAAGGACTCTAGTCCATTCCATGCACCGTATATCCCAAGAATTGCATCCCTTCATGCACCCACATAAAATCATGCCCATAATTTCTTAATTTGACTAGTCAAATCTAGTCTAATTAGGTGTGGATGAGAGAGGATAGGAGCTAAGGTTTATCACTAAAAAGGTGATTTAATATAGTCAAACTCTTAGTCTTTTTGACCTTTAATATATGCAGATGCCAATATTAGTGCAAGAGTCCCAAGCCCTTGGGACTCTTGGTTTAATACATGGATAAAAGTGTAAAATTAGGATAAATTCTAATTTGGGTGCCCCACATAAGGCTCAACCCAATTTAAGTCCCTCAAATTAGGTTAAGAGTTAGGTAGCCAACAAATGCTAGTATGTTATTAGCTAGCTAATTAAGATCTACAACCCTAAAAAAAATATAAGTAACTTCTGATCAATCCTTAATATGTGTAACCCTTTGGGATCCTCATCTAGCCAGCAATAGGTCTAGGTTCATGTTGATTTGTTTAATTAAAATTAATAATCAAATTAGATCAAATCGAGCTAACCCAAGCTGCCAATTGAATCATCTTCAATTTGACTATGAATATAAAATAATTTAATTTATGAAAACCTACAAGACATGATTGATGTCTAGTAAATATCATACCTATCCAGAAGATGAAGAATTTGTTAGAAATTATTAAAATACCTTTCAGTGGCAAGTTACCTTGCAATTCAATCCTCTGATCTTCCCTTATCCTGAATAAGTGATAGGTATGAAAATTATCAAACCCTCATACTTTATTCATTCGACCTCAAATCACTAATGAATACTCGATCAATGAAAGATTAGAAATCTTTTTCTATTTTCATCCTTCTTTGATCAAAGACATTCTGAGTCATCATTTGATGAGATTACATTGGATAGATACTCCTGTTACTAGGATGATCGATTCCTTGTTAACCTACTCATAACCTTCATACATAATTTACCATATCCATGAACATCCCATATATGACTAAGTTTTGAATGAGTATGAACCAAAACACGAATTCATATGTACAAGATACTATGGTGATCTCAGGACTAAGAATAACTCGCACAACTCCCACTAAGAGAATCATCTTTTGACAAGTAATTAAGACTTCCATAAGATGTTCTTATGACTGATCAATTCAGTGAACTCATACCCTAATGAGCACCCACCTCCTTATATTAGTGTCCCAACACAGTGGTTGTGAGACCAACAACTCTCTCCATCGAGCATATATAGGATGTGCCAGTCTCTTCGAAAACATTGATTCTTGACTTGATGATCCTTTGATTGGGAATATTTTAGATTAGGATTTCTAAATTTTAGGTCTCACTATTATGAACTCCATCATAACCCTAAAATCATTATCCTAATCTATGAAAATTCATCATAATCTTAAAAATAATAAAGTATAAGACACAACATATGATGAAATAAAATGCCTTTTATTAATATCATACATGAGTCGAGAGAATTTTATATAAATGCCCCTGATATATAAGAAATATGTTTGACTTTCAGGGTACTATTCTTTCAATTCATTGCCAAGTCCTACTCCAATTAGGAGTCTATTTTTAGTTAGTTATTAGTTTTAATATTTTTAATATTTTACTTAATTATTTCTTATGCTACCTATTCCAAATATATCTCTATTTCTAGAGTTACTATATTAATTTAGAACTTATGTCTTAGTAGGTTTTCCTTTTTCTATTCAGGTAGTAGTCTAACTCCTATCATATGAACTCTATTTAAAAAAACTTATGGTACTATTAGGATTCAGGGGAGGTGTAGCATGTAGAATTTTACAAAATAGAATTATAACAAGAACAATAGAAAACTATATTAAACTATTTAATCTAAGCATGTATATATTGAATCTATTTTAACACTTGTGAATCTAGTTCATATGCATGATATCAAAATCAAAATCTAAAATATGAAATTAGAAACCAAGAGGAGATTGAATCTCATACCTATTTTTCTTAATCCATCACATGAGTTTCAAATTTGGATGTCTCCAAGTTTTGTTGATGCCATTCAAGCATCCAGCCTTTACGAGCATCCACACGAAGCCAACATTGATCAGAAGCCTCTAAGACCATGGGGTTCTAGCTCCCTTGTAGATCTCTCTTCTTCAAGGTGGTGGGGCACCAGGATCCGACACTGATTATTGGACCCTATCTGGTTTACTGATTAGGGTTTTCTTGAACCCTTAATAATGTGTCAAGTTTTGTAATCAAGTTTTACAATAAAGTTAGTCCAGTTGAGAGTTTTGTAATAAAGTTAGCTCAGCTGAGTTAAATTGAGTCCTGTAATAAGTTGAGTTGTCTCAAACCCAGCCCAATCCAATTGAGTCCTTACAAGTATTTGAGTCTTGTAAGAGTTTAGTAAGTTGTGTTCTTTTAGTCAAATTTTGTACAAGAGAAGAGGATATCCAATTCTAGAGTTTTATTAGACCTCACTGGGCCTTGTAAGCCACCCCAGCCCATGATTCCCTAGATGCTCAAAGAATATACCAGGTCCATGGTTCCATATGATACCAGGAATATTTTAGGCGCCCCAACCCAAGAGACTTCTTAATCCCAGGAGCCCATGGCACCCCAGGCCTTTCCAAGTCCACATTCAGATGGAGCCCAGGAGTTTCCAGCCCACCACGGGACATGCAACAAAGCCCATGTGCCAAGCTTTTGGAAGCCACCCAAAGACAAGTACCAAGCCCATGCGCCTAAGGTTTGAAGGCCGCCCAAAGCCCAATGGAGGATGCCCTTGCTACCCAAAGTCCAAGCCCAATTCCACCTTGGTGTCCAATCCTAAGTGAAGCCCTTTGACCAAGTCCAAGAAGGGGAGAAGTCCACTTCAAATAAGGAGAATATGTTTTATTTCCACTCAAATTGTATACTCCTAGTTTAAGCAAATTTGTAATCCCTCTCCCAGTCAACTTTGTAATTCTATCCTAATAAGGAGAGGACATAGGAAACATCTATAATACCCCACCCCTCCCCCTCTTGTAATCAATCTCTTTTCATGAATTAAAACTCTGGTGAAATTTTGAGCTTGTCTTGTGTTCTTGTGTTGAGGTGTGTGAGAGTTAATTATATGCCCTAATCCATCATAGCCTTGGCTGACCAAAGTACCTCCTTCCAAGCCTAAGATGCCCAAGGAGAAGAAGACCTAGCCACCCAAAACAAAGAGCTTTCTTCCTCCTCCAGGCTGCCAGCTTCAATCAACCCTAATTCCATCCTTTCAAACCCTAGTTCATTTTCTTTTATTTTTTTATTCATTCTTCTACTGACCTGATGCTTGCAGAATTTCCGAGGTGTTCACCTCCAAGGAGGAGGCCCTCTTTGCCTCTAGGACCGATCCCGAATAGCAGCCAGATTTGAGGAACTATAGGCTTAGCTCCCATGCGACGATCCAGAGTGCTGTGTGACCGTATCATCGATAAGATCTTCGAATCAATGCTTGGTAAAATCCTTCTCCCTCCTGTTTTCTGATTTACTGAAGGTATGCTATCCTAACCAAGGGTTTCTCAATTCCTGAGGTCCTGCTTTTATTATTTTGCATGAGTTCATATGTAGGTATGTTGATTCTTTGCATTGCTAGTTTGCCTGCTAATCTTTACTTGATTTCGGGACTTTAGCCTACAAATTAAAATTCTAAAAAATTACAAAAAAATAGTTTCTATTTTCCTGCATTCATATTGGTCTTAGGTTCATCCTGCATGACAAGGTCATATCTTACTTTCTCCTTCATTGATTCTTCTCAAGAATGAAATAAGAAGGTAGCATCATGCAAACTCTTTCATGCTCGAAGGAGGAAGGGAAGAGAGGAAGATTGAAGAGAGACCTTCTCTCTTTTTCCTTTCTCTCTTCTTCTCTTAATATGGCGAGAGGAAGGATGGGGGGTACCAAAACCAAGGGAGGATGCTAGCCTATCTCATTTTCATTGGAATCATTGAAGAAAATTACATTGTGCAAAAATAAAAGCCCTCTTAATGTTTGTGCCTCTTTTCAGAAAAAGCCCATCCCCCTTCAAGTTGGAATCCAATTCAAACTCAAAGGATGAGTAAGGGATAAAGTCCCCTATAAGAATGACTTTTAGAAAGGGGGGTGCCAACTCTTGGTGCATAGAACTTCTCCATAAAAAATCCATCACAAAACCTTGGACACCATCTCCTTGTATGCACCATTGTTGGCGCCAATTCCTTCCCTGGGATTTCTTATTTGAGCATGGAATCAACAAGAGACCCAATCCAACTAGGTTTCTAATTTCTAATACATATAGGGAGTAATTCAAGCCCAATTTCAATCCAACTCAACTCAATTTGAATCAAACCCTAATCCTAATTTGATTAGGATTTAAGTCCAATTTCTAATTGGATTGGAAAAACCAATAGGAATCTAATCCAATATTGATTTGAGTCAAACCCTAATCCTAATTCAATTAAAATTTAAGTTAAATTCTTAATTGGACTAGGAAAGCTAACTGAAATTTAATTCAAAATTGATTTGAGTCAAACCCGAATCCTAATCTAGATAGGATTTAAGTATAATTCTCAATTGGACTAGAAAATCTAATAAACTCAAATTTGACTAAGTCTAATTATATTAAATCTAATTTAATTTAATTAAGACTTGAACCCTAATTTAATCAAATCAAATTACATGGTAATTATTGCAACAATGTCCTCCTTACTTTTTGATTCTTCTTACTTATAACTTTTACAAATTGAACCAACCATTAATCCTATTGATAATTAGATTGTGATTCAATCAATTGATCAAGTCAAAATCCCTATTATGTATAACCTAAAGGTTCTATTTTGTTGATAGTGAGATATACTATAATCTCTATCATAGTATTATCAAAACTCCTTTAAATGGGTTGAAATGATTCCAACTCACCTCAATCAAGGGCTATCAATCTAAAAATGATCCAAGAGAGTTCTCACAATCTACAAGTAATGCCTAATAACATATTTGGCAATTCTAATAAACTAAATGTGTAGAATCCCTAGGTATGGTTACCATTTGATTCAGTTCTTCTATCATGGATCTTGACAAAATGAAAGTTATGAAAGATTCGTCAAACTCCTTCATCTATCATATGCTAAATTTAATTAACTCGAGTTTAATTTGTAAAAACTCATGAAAATCCTTTTCCATCATTCACATGGTCTTATGGACTTAGCTTTTAAATCATATAGGACTATGCCTTATCTACTAAGATCGATAGATCCTATCTAGATATGATCCTACTTCAATAGCTAATCAACTATAGCCAACATATATTGCAAGGACCCAAATGACTAGGAGACCAAATAATTGTACACTCAAACTATAACAAGCTCACTGCTAGTAGCCGAGGTATCATAGGTCAAAGAACCACTCATACTATCATAGAATCGAGAAGTCACCGATGAGTGACTAGACATCTAAGTGATTCTCATGTAGTTATGCTTAGTACATTATTTTATAACAACCACTTGTACTCTCATTCAAGTATCACCATATTGTAGACTCAAGACTCATCTACCTAGAGGGAAGTGATCCATGAACCAATCTTGATGGATCAATCATCATCTTTGTGATGATCCTATGATTGGGAGTAATTTAGAAATTAATCTATAACGAAACATGTATCAAATCTCAATTCTTGAAAATATATGCCATCATCTATTAATTTCTTAGAAGATACATAGACACATATATAACATGTATGGTATAATTAATCTAATTTATAAAATTTAAATATAAATTATATCCTAGAAAGATAATATGCATCTACCAGATTGGCTTATAAGGCATACATCTAATAATCTCTCAATTACACTAAAGCCAATCAGCAATATATCTCAGCCTATCTTCTAAAGTTGTGCTTTAGTCTTGTATTGGCTAAAGCTTACTAAGCTAGTGGATTTGCCATATCTTATATGGAGTCTACTCTCTATACTTTAATAAGGTAGTCTAAATAATATACATCATCACTCTATATGCTTAAACTTCTGGTGAGACCTTGTGGTGTGGGCACCAGGATTAGAAAGAGGCTCCTCAACCCTTTGTGGATCTCTGATTAGGGTTTTAATCTATTGGGTCCTATAATAAGGCTTCAAGCCTGAACAATTTACTTTTGAGTCATGTATTAGTTTCAATTTTTGTTGTAATCATGTATCATGGCCAATTTGGTCATGTTAGGATCAATGGGTCCTATAATTAGTTGAATTGGTTCCCAAGCCCAAGTCAACTTGAAGTTGGGCTCAAGCTTGTTTGAAGATAGGTCCACAAGTGGGCATCCAAGTCAAGCCTAATTGATGACGGGTCAAGCCACCTCTCCATGACAAGGTAGGTGCGCCACTTCAGCTCATGGTGCACCACTTCATCAGTGCCACATGGCATGAGGAAGTGCCACATCACCAAGTTACTATGGGTGGCCAAGACAAGATGGAAATGTCAAAGTCAATGCATGTTGGACGCCCCATTAACTCTCCCCTTGATCCAAGCCAACAACCTCCCCACCTCACTCCACACATCAAGCCTCTCCAAAGATCATGGTCGGCCAAGGAAGAGTTCAAAATTCAAATGGAGACAACCTTCCTCCCTTCCCTCCCCATGTCAAGCCTCTCTCCAAAGAAGCATGGTTAGCCAAGGAAGAAATTCTAAAGTCAAAAGGCATCCCTTGATTCTTGAAGACAAGTCCGCACAACACTCCCCAAATCAAGCTACCAAGATCAAGCTCATGGTCGGCCAAAGACTCATGAAAGGAGTTTCAAAATTCGAATGGGGACAACCTCCTCTCTTCCCTTCCCGGATCAAGCTTTCTACCAAATCAAGACCGGCCAAAGGAGAATTTCAAGTGCTCAAATTCAGATTTTAGGTGCCCCTTGATGAAGATGTGTAACCTCTTTTTTCATTTGAATTCAAGTGAGACTTAGGAGCCTATAAAAGGGCCCTAACCCTCTTACAAATTCAGTTTTGATGAAATGAAAATTTCAGAAGTTTCTTCTTCCATTAGCCCTTATCTTCTTAAACTAGGAACTCTATGAGAGAGTACCTTTGTCCTTCGACACATCGAGGGGTGAGAGGCCCTGAGTTACCTTCTTCCTTCGCAAGCCACCAATTCATCTTCAAGCTTGGACACCCCTGGAAGATCCACCTGGATGTCCAACGAGAAGAGCCCTTCTCGACCACCATCCTTAACTCTTTTCTCCATCACTTCTTACTTTCTTATACCCTCTTCTTGCTATTTTCTAACCCCTTCACTTGGTTGCTCATAGGTCCTCCAAGTGCCATGGATAGAGGAGTCGATCTTCCTTGCCTTTGGGACCATCGGACGAAAAGTCGATGAATCCGTAGGGTCGAAGGTTTGATCTTCCAGGCCGCATCTACGAGTGTGAGCGAACTCAGCATCGGGCACATCTGAATCTTCAAGGTTTGCACTCCCTAGTCTCCTAAGTTGGTATTGTCTTAGAGCTAAGTCCTATCGGGATTTCTCAATCCTGGGGTCCTCTCTTTATCTTCGTTTAGGGGCTATATTTGCATGCTAGAAATTTCTTGTTCTTATAGAATATTTAGTTCTATTCTCCACTTGACTTCGGGAATTAGTAAACCTATTAAAAAAAACTTAAAACAACAAAAAAAAAAAATCACTTGCATGCATCTCATCCATCTTAGCATAGTAGTCCCACATCATGTTTGGTATCAGAGCTTCATCCTGCATCATGTTTGGTATCAGAGCATGTTAGGACTTAGTTTCTCTTTAAGTACTCGGATTGGGTGCTTCACCATGGCCATCCGGTCATAGGAAAAAGTAGGGCTGCAAGACCCTCACATCCCATTCAAAAGGGATTTCCTATGGCATGTAGGGGTACCAATGTGATTGACCCTTGAAGAAGAAAACAAGGAGATAAGTATCTTAAGCCCTAAAGAAAACTCAAATTTACTAATTTCAGCATCATTAAATTTCAGCATCTTGTCCAACCGGTATATGGTTTGTTGTTTTGATTGTTCCTGTATGTAAGAGTCTTAGAATCTGTTGACTTTTATTTTGCTAGATTACAAATAATTGATTGTATTTTTATGAATTTTCTCAGAATTTATTTCAGTCTGTAGGTTCTCTTCATGCCTGATTACTACCTGAGAATAAATCTATCCTGAAATTCTAGCAAGTCCAATTTCAGCATACTTTCATAGTTTAATTTTTGCACTTAGGTTCATCTCATTTAATTTTCAGCAACTCATATTTCTGCCTATACATATCAAAACACACAAAAACTTTAGTTCACTTCATTAGACATCATGTGTATGCCATCATATGCATAATTGACTTAAGGACAACAATATCATAAGATAAGGGAAGGAGGTAATTACCTTTCCTTGGCCTAAAAACAACCACCCTTGCATTTTGAACCTAAGCCTAACTTAAAACTAAATAGCAACCTAATAGCTTAGGGACATCAACAAGTCAGGTTTAACCATTGTGGGAAGACTGGTGCATACAACCCTACAATTAGTACTAGGAAGCTGGTGTCTAAGGCAAGAGGTATAGTGTCAAACGGCCTAAGCGGTGTTGTAGTTCCTTAATTGGATCCTTGCGAAAGCAGGGGGGCCTCCCACACTCCTACCTCTTACCTGGCCGGTGAAAAGGCTAGTTGTTGTGCTATGTGTCATCTAAGTTAACCCATTCGGTTTGAACTCCTAGGTCTAGCAAAACTGTAGCACCGTTCTTTGTGTATTGCATGTCGTCTAGGTCAGGAACCCCATATCACCCACACCACTCTCAGTCAGGTGAACCCATGGAGCACAATCTCGAGAATCAAATGAGGCTCCTCACTGAACAACTTGCCATGTTGACCCAAAGATTGATGAGTTTGAAACTAGGTTAGGAACTCTGGAAAAGGAAAAGGGTCCACCCACTGAACCTGAGTCTGATTCACCTCCCCACCCTAGGGAACCCCCTCAACGTGATCCCTCCTTAGAGGCTGAGCCCAGAAGAGTCCCACATCCTAACCCAGCCCAAGAGGCTCACCCTAGGAGACCCAATCAAGAGATCATGGACCAGGAAGAGAGAGCCATCAGAAACATTAAGCTAGAAGCACCTACCTTCGATGGCAATCTAGATCCCAAAGTGTACATAGATTGGGAGGAAGACATGGAACAATACTTTGAGTGGTACACTATGTTGGAAAAAATGAAGTTCAAATTTGCCAAACTTAGGTTGGTTCGCTAGGTTAGGTTTTACTGGAATAGTGTTGAGAGGTTGATCGGGTGAAGAGGAGAAAAACCCATAGCAACCTTGGGGGACATGAATGCTAGGCTTAGAGAGAAGTACCTACCACTATCTTACACCCAGAAGTTATTAGACCAATGGCAAAATTTGAATCAAGGAAACAAGAGCGTGGCCGAGTACATCGCAAAGTTTGACGAGTATGTCATGCGATGTAACATCGATGAATCTGAATCTATGACCCTATCGAGGTTTTGGGCTGGCCTACATGCGAATATCCAAAGGGAGCTTTATTTTAAAGAGATCAATGACTTGGAGCAGGCTTACCAAATTACGAGGAATTATGAGCATTTCAAAGGACACCACCAATTGTAGACCTGAACCCTTTAGGAACCCTAGCCAAACCCCAGGATCGAGCCAAGGGTATAGTCAAGTCTACCCGAGTCGATCCAGTCCGAGCCGACCCGACCCGAGTCGACCCAACCCGAGATGACTTAGTCCTAGCTGACCCAACCCGAGCCGACCCCATTTCAGTAGAGAGGATAAAGGTAAGTCAATTGAAGTCCAGAGAAGCCCCAATCCTCATAACACATGCTTTAGATGTCATAAACTAGGGCATTACGCTGGCCAATGCACCTCCAAAGCCCTACTTATAAAAGAGCCAGCTAAAAACGAGTTAGAACCCATTGCTGAACCAGAAGGAGAAGTGTATGAAGAAGAAGATCAGTCATTGGAAGAATATGAGGGAGAAGAAGAACTATTCGAGTCTGAAGACCTGTTAGGAGTAGTTAGGTGCATCCTAACCAGAACATAGTACAAGAAGATTGGCGTAGGACTAACATCCTACAAACCTTTGTCAAGTTAGGGGATAAGGTGTACAAGATCATAGTAGATAGTGAGAGCTGTGTCAATGATATCTCGTTAAGTACTATCAAGTTCTTAGGATTGACCCCAGTTCCACTTCCCAAACCCTATAAGGTCTCATGGATAGATTTGACTTCCATACCTATCAAGTCTAGATGCCAAGTCATGATCAAATTGCAATCATATGAGGAAAAGATTTGGTGTGATGTCGTTCTCATGGGAGTCAATAGCATTATCCTAGGTTGACCCTGGCTTTACGATCATGATGCCACCATATTTGGTTGAACCAATACCTGTGCCTTTAGTCACCATGGGAAGAAATTTGTAATCAGTGCAACTCCACCTAAGGACCAGGTTAAAAGAGGATTTAGTAGCCTAAAGGAAATGAAACTAGGAGTTAACCTGATCAAGGCCAAGGAGTTAGAAAAAGAGATTGCTGAGGGAGCCTTTGTTTGGATTTTGACCACCAAAGATAATCAAGAGCCGACCCAAAGAGAGCACCCCCAAGAAGTAGTTGAGGCTCTGAAAGAGTTTGAGGATGTTTATCCTGATGAATTACCTGATCAACTACCACCCCTTAAAGACATCCAGCATACCATAGACTTGGTCCTAGGAGCCACATTACCAAACCTTCTCCACTATAGGATGAACCCCACCGAACACCAAGAATTTCAGAAACAAGTGGGAGAGTTGCTTAGGAAGGGTTTCCTTAGGGAGAGCTTAAGTCCCTGTACAGTCCCTACACTTATGATCCCTAAGAAAGATGGAACCCGGAGAATGTGTGTTGATAGCAGAGCCATCAACAAAATCATGGTGAAATATAGGTTTCCCATCCCCCGTTTGGATGACATGCTTGACATGATGGTCGGTGCCACAATCTTTTCCAAGATAGACCTTAAGAGTGGCTACCATCAGATTAGGATTAGGCTTGGGGATGAGTGGAAGACTGCATTTAAGACTAAGGATGGTCTTTTCGAATGGGTAATAATGCCTTTTGGGTTATCAAATGCTCCTAGCACATTTATGAGAGTCATGATCCAAGTCATGAAAGAGTTCACTGGAAAATTTTTAGTGGTATACTTCGATGACATTTTGATATACAGCAGGACTAAGGAAGACCACCTTAACCATCTCAAATTAGTCTGTCAGACCCTTATGGAGAATAGCCTTTATGCCAATCCTAAGAAGTGTGAGTTCATGACAAATAGGGTTATCTTCCTAGGTTTTGTAGTCACCCCTGAAGGAGTCTCAGTTGATCCTGACAAAGTTAAAACTATAGCTGAGTGGCCAGTCCCTACTAGTATCCTTGATGTTCATAGTTTCCATTGTCTAGCCACCTTCTACAGGAGATTTATTTGGGGATTTAGCTCCATCATGGCACCCGTCACTGACTATTTTAGGAAGGAAAATTTTGAATGGACCAGAGCTACCGACAAAGCCTTCCTAGAGATCAAGGATAAAATGACACAAGCACCTATCCTAAGATTACCTGATTTTTTTAAAGTCTTTGAGGTTGCTTTTGATGCTTCGGGAGTAGGCATAGGAGGAGTACTTAGCCAAGAAAATCACCCTATGTCATTCTTTAGCGAGAAACTCAATAAGGCCAAAACTAAATACTCAACCTATGATAAGGAGTTTTATGTAGTCATACAAGCCCTTGATATTGGAGCCATTACTTGCTACCCCAGGAATTTGTCCTTTATTCTGACCATGAAGCACTTCAGTACCTAAACTACCAGAAAAGATTAAATTCTAGGCATGCTAAGTAGGTAGAATACATCCAAGCCTATACCTTTGTACTAACACATCGTGCTGGTACTGAAAATAAGGTATCTGATGCCCTTAGCCATCATGCCCTATTTCTGAATATGGTTAGGACTAAAGTTATAGGATTTGACCAATTGAAAGAACAATACGAATCCTATCCTAACTTCGGTGAGATTTTCCAATCCAAGAAACAAGAACCATCTAGTGCCTATAGTGAGTACACCCTCCAGGATGGTTACCTCTTCAAAGAAAATAGGTTGTGCATTCCCAAGACTTCACTTAAAGAATTCTTAGTTTGGGAAACCCATGCAAGAGGTCTAGCTGGTCATTTTGGTAGGGAAAAGACCATTTTTGCAGTTGAAGACCAGTTCTTTTGGCCAAGCCTCAAGAGGGATGTAGCCAATATTGTTTTCAGGTGTCGAACTTGTGCTGTTGCCAAACAGCAAAAGCAAAACACTGGCCTGTACACCCTTTTGCCTGTACCTAGTCGCCCTTCACAAGACCTTAGCATGGACTTTGTGGTAGGATTGCCTAAGACCGCGAGGAAACATGATTCAGTTTGTGTAGTGGTTGATAGATTATCCAAAATGGCCCACTTCATACCCTGCTCCTGGATCCTAGATGCCTCCAAAGTGGTCAAACTATTCCTTAAGCATGTGGTTAAGTTACATGGCCTTCCAAAAATTATAGTGTTCGATAGGGATGTCCGCTTTACTAGTTATTTTTGGAAGACCCTTTGGCACTTACTAGGAACCAAGCTCAAGTTTTCCACCGCCTACCACCCACAGACTAATGGCCAAACTGAGGTAGTCAACCGTAGCCTAGGGAACCTACTAAGATGTTTGATAGGCAAACATACTAGAAATTGGGATCTTCTCTTACCTCGAGCTGAGTTTGCCTATAATAGTTCAGTGAATAGGATCACTGGAAAAAGTCCTTTCGAGGTTGTCAATGGGTACAAGCCTAATCATCCTCTCGATCTGATTCCCCCACCGATCCATGCACGAGTCTCAGAGTCTGTAGAATCTTTTGCACAGCATATTAGAGACATGCATAAAGAAATTAGCCAGAAAATCAACCTAAGTAATAATACATACAAAAAATTGGCTGATTCCTGAAAGTGAGCCAAAGAATTTGAAATATGGGATTCTGTAATGATTAGACTTAGACTTGAATGGTTTCCACTAGGAACTGTTGAGAAACTTCATACTCGTGGAGTTGGCCCCTTTAAGGTGATAAGGAGAGTTGGCCCTAATGCCTATGTACTTGAGCTACCCCTGGATTATGGCATTAGCTCGACTTTCAATATCTCAGACTTAGTCAAGTATAGGAAACCGGCAACCATACCCAGTGAGCCATTTAGGCCTAACCTATCTTTTGAGAGAGAACTTGAACCATAGTGTCCACCTCCAATTTTACCTGAGAGAGGAGAACGGATCGAGCGTGTCCTAGATGATCAAGCTATCACCACCCAGGGCAAAGGATATCATCATTACTTGGTCCGATGGCAAGGCTGGCCAGAGCCCAATGATTTGTGGATTACTCAAGAGGACTTGCAGCGCCTCGACCCCAACCTTCTTGAAAAATATCAAAGCTAAATCAACCCTTACTCGACAGGGTCGAGTTCCTCCCATCCCGGGAGAATTGGTGTGGGCACTAGGATTAGATAGAGGCTCCTCAACCCTTTATGGATCTCTGATTAGGGTTTTAATCTGTTGGGTCCTGTAATAAGGCTTCAGGCCTGAACAATTTACTTTTGAGTCATTTATTTAGTTTCAATTTTTGTTGTAATCATGTATCTTGGCCAATATGGTTAAGTTAGGGTCAATGGGTCTTGTAATTAGCTGAATTTCCTAAGAACAAGTCAACTTGAAGTTGGGCTCAAGCTTGTTTGAAGATAGGTCCACAAGTGGGCATCCAAGTCAAGCCCAATTGATGACGGGACAAGCCACATCTCCATGTCAAGGTAAGAGCGCCACTTCAGCTCATGGTGTGCCACTTCATCAGTGCCACATGGCATGAGGAAGCGCCACATCACCAAGTTAGTATGGGCGGCAAAGCCAAGATGGAAATGTCAAAGTCAATGCATGTTGGACGCCCCATTAACTCTCCCCTTGATCCAAGCCAACAACCTTCCCACTTCACTCCACACATCAAGCCTCTCCAAAGATCATGGTCGGCCAAGGAAGAGTTCAAAATTCAAATGGAGACAACCTTCCTCCCTTCCCTCCCCACATCAAGCCTCTCTCCAAAGAAGCATGGTCGGCCAAGGAAGAAATTCTAAAGTCAAAAGGCATCCCTTGATTCTTGAAGACAAGTCCACACAACACTCCCCAAATCAAGCTACCAAGATCAAGCTCATGGTCGGCCAAAGACTCATGAAAGGAGTTTCAAAACTCGAATGGGGACAACCTCCTCTCTTCCCTCCCCGAATCAAGCTTTCCACCAAATCAAGACTGGCCAAAGGAGGATTTCAAGAGCTCAAATTCAGATTTTAGGAACCCCGTGATGAAGATGTGTAACCTCTTTTTTCATTTGAATTCAAGTGAGACTTATGAGCCTATAAAAGGGCCCTAACCCTCTTGTAAATTCAGTTTTGATGAAATGAAAATTTCAAAAGTTTCTTCTTCCTTTAGCCCTTGTCTTCTTACACTAGGAACTCTGTGAGAGAGTGCCTTTGTCCTTCGGGACATCGAGGGGTGAGAGGCCCTGAGTTACCTTCTTCCTTCGCAAGCCACCAATCCGTCTTCAAGCTTGGACGCCCTTGGAAGATCCACCTGGATGCCCAACAAGAAGAGCCCTTCTTGACCACAATCCTCAACTCTTTTCCCCACCACTTCTTACTTTCTTATACCCTTTTCTTGCTATTTTCTAACCCCTTCACTTGGTTGCTCGTAGGTCCTCTAGGTGCCATGGATAGAGGAGTCAGTCTTCCTTGCCTTCGGGACCATGGGATGAAAAACTGGCGAATCCACACGGTCGAAGGTTTGATCTTCCAGGACGCATCCACGAGTGTAAGGAACTCGGCATTGGGCGCATCTGAATCTTCAAGGTTTGCACTCCCTAGTCTCCTAAGTTAGTATTGTCTTGGAGCTAAGTCCTATCGGGGTTTCTCAATCCCGGGGTCCTCTCTTTATCTTCATTTAGGGGCTATATTTGCATGCTAGAAATTTCTTGTTTTTACAGAATCTCTAGTTTTATTTTCCACTTGACTTTGGAAATCAGTAAACCTATTAAAAAAAACTTAAAACAACAAAAAGAAAAAATCACTTGCATTCATCTCATCCATCTTAGCATAGTAGTCCCGCATCACCTTGGTTCCTTCACTAGAGCTATGGAACCATTGTTGTCACAATAGAGTATTATGGTACCTGATGATATCGCACCAATTCTACAATAAATTAGAATGCTTTCTTGTTTCCTTAGAAGTGATGATGTAGTTAGCTTCCATGGTCAAACCTACAATGTTGATTATTAGGAACCTTTTCAAACCACCATTACATAAAAACATACCCTGATATAGACTTTCTATTATCAATATCAAACATAAAGTCTAAATTTATGTATCCTTGTTTTCTCGATTCTCCTATTGTAAACAATAAGAACATATCTTTAGCACTGCTTAAGTACTTAAGAATAATTTCATAGTTATCCAATGCTCCTAACACCTAGATTTGGTAGATATCTGATGTGACATTCATAGCAAAAGTTACATTAGGTTGAGTACATAATATGGCATGCATGAGGCTCCCTATATTTGAAGCACAAGAGATCTTGCTCATGTGCTAAATCTCCTTAGATGTGCTTGGAGAAATAAAATCCATGCTGGAGTTTCCATGCTGAACCTATTCAGCACCTCCTTTATGTACATTTTCTATGAAAGGCGTAGCATCCTCTTAGATCTATCTCTATAGACCTTTATCGCCAAATTTAGGATGCTTTCCAAGGTCTTCAAAGAGAACTCCCAATCAGGAGAACTTCATCCATGTACAATGCAAGGAATGTTGTAGAACTCCCATTGATCTAATTATAAATACATGGTTCCTCATTTTTGATAAACTCAAATGAGTATTCCAACTCCGAGATACTTGCTCTAGTCCATATAGACTTTTGCAAACTTGTGATCACTACTGTCCCATGCCATTTAGGCCACCGGATTACCATTCTCCCTGCCGCCGGTCGGAGAGGATGCCGGCACTCTCTCCCTCACCACCAAGAAGCTCTCATGACCGAAAAATGGTCAGAAGATTTCCAGCAACCTCCTCACTATCATTTGATGTTTCCCAAACCACCAAAACATATGCTCAGCCCACCGCCGGTCGGAGAACACGTCGGTGCTCTTCCCTCACCACCGGAGATGTCTCCCTTGGGTGGAATATGCCAATAATTTATTACCGCTATTCCACCTGTACAACCCGTCACCGACCAAAGAAGATAGCAGCACTGCTTCGCTGCACCGCCGAGGAGGGGAGGCCACCATCCAAGCCATCCAAGCATCAGTTCGAGATCCTGATCACAACCTCATATGGATCCGAGCCTACCAAGCCATCGGCTCCTTCATCTTCCCTGATCGGCATCTTCGTTGCTGGGTTGGACCGAGCCGGGAGAGGACTCTGGAACTTTGCTGGGTGAGCTGGAGACCGTTGAGAGCTAGAGACCATTAGAACTCAACTAGAATCTGGTGAGCTCTGTTGGAACGATGGGAACTAAAGGTTGTTTAAACAAACTACAGTTCGGTGGAGAAGTTGCAACGGTGGAGTTGTTCGTTGTAACGATGGAGTTGAATTCTAGTAATTTGTTGGGATGGAGGCCTATAAAACAGGTCCAAAGGAGCCATCGGGAGAGCATTCTGCCATCTAAGAGTCTAGTTCAGGGAGATCATCGAGAGTTCAGTCCAAAGAGTGTCCGGAAGTTACCATTTCCTCCACACATTTCTCTACTATTCCCTACTATTCTAGTTCTATTTCCATTATTCCATTCTTATCCTTCTTCTATTCCAGCCTTATTCCACCTCTTCTACTATTCCAATTTTATTCTACTATTCCACTTATTCTTCTTCTATCATTCTTCTATTCCTATTTTAACCCACCTTTATTCCACATATCTCCCTTCTTGCTCTTCAATCTTTCTAACCCCTGACTGGGTTCCACTTTCACTGCACTGGCTTGGTCTCTACTTCTACTATGCTGGCCCTGGTTCCCATTCCCCACTCCCCATCACGGCACCGGACGGCCTCACTTTCAGACATGCTGTAGTACCCTCGAGAAGTCTACTTGGAAGAAGGGGGTTTTTGTTTTAATGTGGATTGTTGTACCCTTTATTCAATGAAATGAAAAGAGCTTCCCTTTATCTTATGTTTTTTTCTTTTCTTTTTTGAAGCAGGTTTATGAGTAGTGCAAGGCTATAGAGGTAAGTCACTTTAACGTGATTATAATCCTGACTGATCTATTCCCAATAGGGACGGGCCATGACCTACGGGTATGGGCCGTACTCTCACTAAGATATATCACATATAGATTATTTTCACTTTCTTTTTAATCGATCTTTTCGTAGGAGGGATGAGCCATGATCTACTAATACAAGATTAGCCCTATATTACCTTCACTACGAATTACCTATTAATTTCCTTTTTTTAGATCAATTTCTATTGTGCATTTTTTACTTCTAAAATAACACAAAGGTCCTTATGGGTTCGACCCTTACTCCCACTATGCTTTTCTAAGAATAGTAAAATTAAGGTACTAAATCGGTGCATTACGACGTACATCAATCACCTTTTAGGGCTCTAATTGATTATGGGTCGATCACTTGGAGCCATGGGCGTTGATCGCCTTATGGGGCTCTAACCGATCATGAGTCGGTCGCTTAAAGCCAAGGGCATTGATCACCTTTTAAGGCTCTAACTAATCACAGGTTAGTCACTTGGAGCCTAGGACATTGATTATCTAATGGGGCTCTAACTAATCATGAATTGGTCACTTGGAGCCAAGGGCATTGATCATCTATTGGAGCTCTAACCGATCATGAATTGGTCATTTGGAGTCAAGGGTGTTGATCGCCTATTGGAGCTTTGATCGACTATGACTTGGTCATTTGGAGCCATGCACATTGATCACCTTTTAGGACTCTAACTGATTATGACTCAGTCACTTGGAGCCATGAGTGTTGATCACCTTTGGATCTCTGATCGATGTGACTCAATCACTTGGAGCCATGGATGTTGATCGCCTTATAGGGCTCTAACCGATCGTGAGTCGGTCACTTGGAGCAAAGGGCATTGGTTACCTTTTGGAACTCTGACTGATCATGAGTCGATTGCTTGGAGCCAAGGGTGTTGATTGCTTATAGGGCCTTGACCAACCGTGGATCAGTCACTTAGAGCCATGGACATTGATTTTCTTGCGGGACTTTGATCGATCATGACTCGGTCACTTGGAACCATAGGCATTGATTGCCTTTTGGGCATTGATCGATCATGGGTTGGACACTTGGAGCCAAGGACATTGATCACCTATTGGAGCTCTAACTGATCATGACTTGATCACTTGGAGCTATAGGCATTAATCACCTTTTGGGGCTTTGACAAATCATAACTTGGTCACTTGGAGCCATACGCATTGATCACCTTTTGGGGCTCTATTTAATCATGACCCGGTCACATAGAGCCATGGATGTTTGATCTCCTTATGGGGCTTTGACCAATCATGACTCGATCACTTGAAGCCATGGGCATTGATCATCTTTTAGGGCTCTGACCGATCGTAACTTGGTCACTTAAAGTTTTGGGCATTGAGCACTCTTCCTTTATGCCAATCGTTGAAAGGCCATTAAGACTCTTAACTGATTGAGTGTCATCAAGAGCTACAAGTTTATGCTCATACATCTCAATGCACGATTTGCTCAGTAGGTTCCTTGGTATCCCGATCCTTAAGAACTCTCCATGGTGGAAGAGTGCCAACAGCGATGGAATTTGATTTCCAAGGAGCTCTAACCAGGTAGAAAGTGTAGGAAAAGCTAGGTGTTACATGCATGTATTTCAAAACTTTTTGAAATATAGAGATGGAAGACAACTAGATTAATAATATTAATCAACCATGTAATAGGTCATATCTACAAACAACCTATAACAAGGATCATAACATGATAACAATGCATATAAAGGTGAAATATAAAAGTACATGCATAGATCATATTTATGAAGCATAGGTCATATCTATGCGAAGAATCAACATTATAGATCACATCTACAGCATCAATGAGTTCAGAACTCATTACCTTATGTGGGTAGATAATCACTGTAAGTTAGAACCATGGTATGAAAGCTTTACTAACCACACATGGTGTCTGGCCTCCATAGGTGACCCACATAGAGCTCCATGCTAACCGATTTCTTCGAAGTGCTAGCACCTCTCTAAGACCTCGACAACTAATTTTTCCTTCTTCTTCAAGTCACAAGAACACTCCAAGCGACTAAGAAGAACATTGGGAGAATTGAATGTAGTGGAGGAAGTAGAAAGTGAGAATGGAAACTCTTTCCCTTTTCTTTCTTTCCAAGCCCTAGTAAAAGTACTAGGGAGCTAACACACCAAACCCTATCTCTTAAACCTCACACCCTTTTTTCCTTAGCTAGAAGACTTTCTTCCACATCCCTCTCCGTTACATGCCCACCACCAATATTAAAAGTAGGCACCCAAAGGGGTTTAGGGAGTTAGGGAGTTAGGGAAAGATAAGAGAAAAGTGGTTGAGTAGTAATGATTCAAAATCAAAACCACCTCAAATTTGAATTCAAATTCAAATTCAACCAATTGAATTTAAAATCAAATTCAAATTTGAATTAAATTTTGAATTCAAATTTCAAATTTCAAATTTGGACCAAAGGGCTAGGGTGCTTGGGTGTGATCCAATCCAATTGGATTAATCTAATCAAATCTGATTCAATTAGACTTGAACCAAACCTCATTGCTTAATTAAATTAAGCTAATTAGTAATCTAATTGCTAAAATAAATTCTTCCAGAACTCACCAACTTTTAGTGAGAGCCTAATGAGTCGACACTCAAAGAATACTAAAGTGTCAACTCATCAAAGTGTCATCTCATTTGGTAGACTCAAAATCAATCATCAATCACATTGACAACTAAACCTTGGAATGTTACATAAATGTTGATCAGCCATATCAAGAAGAAACAATTATTGTGTGGCCCCATAGGTTCGAATACTAAGCTAGTAGCATAGGAACATTTTCAATACTAATCGATGTGACCATTTAGCAAAGGTACCTGACATCTAGATTGGTCAAATTGTTGTACAGCAACATTCAAAAACCTTTGGCATACATCCTTTTAACCCTTAATGCTTTAGATGACTTTATGATTTAACTACCAACCCTTAAACAGTACATCCATATCGTGTCTCAACTATACAAATCCTGTGACTCCTTACAAGGATTGTCCTAATAAAGGTTTTGCTAAATTGAAATATATCAAGACATTCTCTCCAAATCTTTTGGAGGGGTAAATCCCATCTTGACTCACACACCGACTTCACAAGTACTTGATTGTACCAAGAAACCTTTCATTGCTGGATTAGAAATCTAAGTAGTATAGCACCAAAGTATAATAAGTTGCTTGCAAGTTATCATGGTGATTTCAGGTCTGAGAGATACTTATATTGGTGTGGTATGCATGATGAGGATGCAATCATGTGACTTTAAAGGAGATTAACCAAAATTTAACTAGCAATTCTTACTTGCATATGAGTGATTCAACATATAAGATCAAGGAGATCTAAATAAGAAACCCTAAATGCTTATACTTAAACCCAGCTAGGAGGACTATCAAAATATTAAAGAAATAGGACAAGATTAGAATTCGCACACAAGTCAAGCTAGCCCTATTTAATGATCCCGATCTTAAAAGACTAGGAGTTCAAGCTTTGAAATCTCAAGCACAAGGGATTAGCTCTTAAGGTTCTCAAATGAAAGATCATCCCACATAAGATGGGCCATCTAACTTTCTGGTTTGTAGCAAGTAATCCTTCCTCCTGGATCTGGAACCTAGAGAACCCTACAACAAAGAAACCAAGATGATTAGAAGCTTAATTAGAAATGAGAAGATTGATGGAACTCAAAAGGAGAGTTTGTTGGAAATGATCCTTGGCGCCATGGAGGAAGCTTGTGTTGGTGTTGATCTTCTTCTTGTGAGGATGTCCTTAATTCGCCTTAAAGGAAGAGGATTGCTTGGAAGATGAAGAGTAAAAGAGAAGGATTAGGGAGAAGAAATGATGGAGGAGAGGAAGAGGTTCACTTAGGCACAAAGATCCACATAGGCACATAGAAACACATAGAAAATTTCTGAAAATTTGTATTCCTTCATCCATCACTCTTTACAAGGGGCGTCCAAGACTTTAAATAAAGCCTCTCAAATTTTGAAATTTCAAATCCCCAAACAAGTGGAGTAATATAAGGTGAGAGGGCTGATTTTCTTGCTTGAAATCCTCCTTGGCCAACTTCCTTGAATTTGAACTTGGGATGGCGCCCTCTTGTGGTGAGGTGGCATGTGAGGTGGCATGTGGTCCCCTCTTGACGTGGCATGTGGTCCCTAGTTGAGGTGGTGCAAGTGATGTGGCATTTGGTCCCCAATTGAGTTGGCTTTGGTCTTGATTTGGGGTATACATTGTGAGTCTTCTTTAGGCTTGATGCTAGTTGACCCATTTGGATTGGACTAAGACTAGACCCGACATGGACTCGACTTACATGATTATTTTGGACTCAAAAGAAAGATTACAAGACCCAACATGGACTCGACTTGCATGATTCTTTTGGACTCAAAATAAAGAAAGGTTACCGGACTCTCTAGTCCAACCAAAAAGATTCGGGATGGGCTTGAATTGGTTGGAGTCTCTTTCTGATTCTGGTGCCCGCACCAATTCTCCCCGGGTGGGAGGACCTCGACCCTGTCGAGTGATAAGTTTCTAATATATCCGGGTCGATTTGTTGTAGGTCCTCTTTGGTGATCCAGGAATCTTCAGATTCAGGATGTCCTTGCCATCGAACCAGATAGCGTTGGTAGCCCTTATTTCTAGTAGTGATGATCTGGTCATTCAAGATCCTTTCAATTCTTTCCTTTCGCTCAGGAATATTTGGTGGTGGACACTCAATTGGCATTTCACTCTCAAGAGAAGTGTTAGGACCAAAAGGTTCATCCGGTATCAATGCAGGTTCCTTGTATTCTTTCAGATCGGAAACATTAAATGTAGAACTAATGCCATAACTAGGTGGTAAGTCTACTACATAAGCATTAGGTCCAATTTTCTTTATTATTTTGAAGGGTCCGGCTCCCCGGGCATGGAGTTTCTTCATAGTTCCCGGAGGAAACCTTTCTGGTTTAAGCCTAATCATTACAGAGTCTCCTTCATTAAATTCCTTTAACCGTTTATGTGAATTAGCCATATGCCTATAGAGTTCATTGCTTGTTTGAATCTTCTGACTAATCTCCTTGTGCAAACCCTTAACATGCTGTGCATATGACTCAGCAGACTCAGATATTCGTGTATGTACTGGTAATGGAATTAGGTCTAAAGGTTTCCTAGGTCTGTATCCATGGACCACTTCGAATGGACTTTTCCCAATAGACCTATTAATCGAACTGTTATAGGCAAATTCAGTGCGAGGAAGTAGTAAGTCCTAGTTTCCTAGGTTGTCACCGACTAAACATCTTAAGAGATTTCCTAAGCTTCGGTTTACTACTTCAGTTTGGCCTTCTGTTTGAGGATGATAGGCCGTAGAGAATTTCAGCTTAGTACCTAACATGTGCCAGAGGGTTTTCCAGAAGTAGCTAGTGAACTTGACATCTCTATCTGACATAATGGTCTTGGGTAAACCATGAAGCTTAACCACCTGATCTAAGAAAAGCTTGGCCACTTTCGAAGCGTCTAATGTTTGAGAACACAGGATGAAGTGCGCCATTTTGGAGAAACGATCGACAACCACAAAAACAGAGTCATGTTTCCTAGAAGTTTTAGGTAGACCTACCATAAAATCCATACTGATATCTTGCCATGGACCATCAGGGACAGGTAAGGGCGTGTACAGACCGGTGTTCTGTCTTTGCTATTTTGCAATAGCACAGGTCCGACACTGAGCTACGATCTGGGCAACATTCTTTTTAAGACCAGGCCAAAAAAATTGTTCTTCCATTGCTAGGATGGTTTTGTTCCTGCCAAAATGTCCTGCTAAACCTCCAGCATGGACTTCCCAGATCAGAAATTCCCTAACAGAGGTCTTGGGAATACACAACTGATTTCCTTTGAAAAGGTATCCATCTAACAGTGTATAATCACTAGGCTCACTAGATAGTCTTTGTTGGAGGGATTGATAGATGTGACCAAAATTAGGACATGTGGGATATTCATCTTTCAATCTATCGAACCCTACTACTTCAGTTCTCATAGAGGTTAACAACATAGAATGGCGGCTCAATGCATCAGCAACCCTATTTTCAGTACCGGCACGATGTTTCAAAACGAACGTGTAAGCTTGTATGAATTCTACCCATTTCCCGTGCCTAGGGTTTAATTTCTTTTGAGAACTAAGGAACCTAAGAGCTTCGTGATCAGAGAACAGGACAAACTCGTGGGGTAGAAGATAATGCCTCCAATATCGTAGAGCTTGAACTACAGCATACAGTTCCTTATCATACGTGGAATACCTTAGTCTCGCCTCATTTAACTTTTCACTGAAGTATGCTACTGGGTAATTCTCTTGACTCAAGACACCTCCAATTCCGACCCCAGAAGCATCACAAGCAACCTCAAACACCTTGGTAAAATTGGGTAACCTTAAGACAGGTGCTTGTGTCATTTTCTCCTTAATTATTAGGAAGGCCTTACTTGCTGCTTTAGTCCACTCGAAATTTTCCTTCCTAATACAATCAGTGATTGGAGCCACTATCGTACTGAACCCTCTAATGAATCTCCTATAGAAGGTGGCTAAACTGTGGAAACTACGGACATCATGGATATTCTTGGGTACAGGCCACTCTACTATTGACTTAATTTTTGCAGGGTCAGCGGACACCCCTTCAGATGTGACTACGAATCCTAGAAAGATAACTCTATTTGTCAGGAAATCACAGTTCTTGATATTGGCATAAAGACTATCTTTTCTCAGGACTTGACAAACTTGCTTCAGGTGGGTTAAGTGGTCTGCCTTTGTTTTGCTATATATAAGTATATCATCAAAATAGACCACTACAAATCTTCCGATAAAAACCTTTAACACCTGATTCATTATTCTCATAAAAGTGCTGGGTGCATTGGACATACCAAACGGCATGACTAACCACTCATATAATCCATCTTTAGTCTTAAAAGCGGTCTTCCATTCGTCTCCAGGCCTAACCCTAACATGGTGATAGCCACTTTTTAGGTCTATCTTGGAAAAAATTGTCGATCCAGCTATCATATCTAGCATGTCGTCTAATCTTGGGATTGGGAATCTATACTTTACAGTGATCTTATTAATGGCACGGCTATCTATACACATCCTCCAGGTGCCATCTTTTTTAGGGGTCAGCAGAGCAGGGACTGCACATGGACTTAAGCTTTTCTTAATAAACCCCTTCCTAAGAAGTTCACCCACTTGCCTTTGCAGTTCCTGGTGTTCAGTTGGGTTCATCCTATAGTGAGGCAAATTAGGTAAAGTCGCTCCAGGGATTAAATCTATTGCGTGTTGTATGTCTCTTAAAGGTGGGAGGTTATCGGGGAGATCTTCTGGAAACACATCCTCAAATTCTTTCAATAATTGGACCACCTCTTGAGGGTGTTCTACAGGGCTGTGGTCCTTAATTTCCTTAGCAGCTACTACCCAAATAGGTGCTCCTTCCATGATATCTTGCTCTAATTCTTTTGCACCTATTAAATTTAATCCAGTCTTCTTATCTTTCAAGCTGCTAGCTCCTCTCTTGACATTATCCTTAGGCTGGGTTGGATGAATGACAATTTTCTTGCCATTGAAATTGAAAGCACAGGAGTTTGATCGACCAAAGATGGTCACATCATGATCAAACAGCCATGGCCTGCCTAAGATGATGCTACTTACCCCCATAGGAAGCACATCACACCAGATCTTTTCCTGATAGGATTGAAGCTGGACTTGAACCTGACATCTTGACTTGATTGGTATAGAAGTGGAATCGATCCAGGACACCTTATATGGATTGGGATGTGGTACAACGGGTAATCCTAGACTTTTGGCTGCGTTAGTGGAAATGGCGTTGACACAGCTTCCACTATCGATGACGATCTTACAGACCTTTTCTCCTATCTTAACAAATGTGTGTAGGATGCTAGTTTTATGCCAGTCTTCTTGCTCCTTGGTCTGTGTCATGATACGTCTCACAACTCCTAGCAAATCTGATGAGTCTATGTTCTCTTCATCTCCTTCATACTCATCAGCCAAGCAATCCCCTGCTTCATAAACCTCCTCTTCATCATTCTCCAGGGGTTCTGATTCACCTTCTTCTGCCTCCCCTATATGTAAAGCTCTAGAGGGACATTGGCTCACGAAATGACCTGGTTTATGACACTTATAGCATACTCGCTCCCTCTCACCTCGAACTTCAGGGCTCTTTCCTTTGTTTTCTCTAGGAATTGGGGGAATGGCAGGGTTGTACCTAGGAGTTGGATTCAAGCTGGATCTTGGTCTATTGGTTGTACCAGGGACTAAACTAAGCCTGCTAACAGGAGGGTTAAACCTAATAGGTTCAGGTCGTCTAAATGTAGCTCTCCTTTGAAACCTCTCATAGTCCGTGGCAACTTGGTATGCCTGATCTAAATCATGGACTTCCCTTAAAAATAGTTTCCCTTTTATATCATCATTCAACCCCGATCTAAACCTTGATAAAGTGGCTGCTTCAGACTCGACTATGTTGCATCGCATCACAAACTCATCAAATTTAGCAACGTATTCAGAAACGGTCTTGTTACCCTGTGTCAATCGTTGCCACTGATCTAATAACCTTTGTTGATAAGACATAGGCAGATATTTCTCTCTAAGTTTCCTCTTCATATCTCTCCATGTTGCTATAGGTAAATCTCCCCTTTGCCTTGATATGCGTTCCACGTTTCCCCAATATAACCGAGCCTGACGAACTAGTCTGATTTTGGCAAACTTAAATCTTCTCTCTTCAAACATATCATACCAGTCAAAATACTGGTCCATGTCAGCCTCCCAGTCTGTGTACACCTTAGGATCTAAGCTTCCCTCAAAGGTTGGTGCATCTAGACGGATGTTCCTTAGGGCCCGATCATCCTGATCAAAAGTATCATAGTGAGGCCTTCTAGGAGGTGGCTCTGGAGTATGATCAACATAATCCTGACGCGGACTTCTTTGAATTGGGTTAGGTGTGTGTTCCTGTCGTTGGGCTCTAGGATGAACTGAAGGTAATCTGGGTGAAGGTGGTTCAGTTGGGGTCAACCTAGCTTCTTCTAGGATTCCTACCCTTTCCTCGAACTGACCAAATTTAGCATCCAAACGGTCCATCTTCTCGATCATAGTTCTCATAAGGCTTTCCATACTAGTATCCATGGATGAACTAGGTTGGGCTTGTGAAGGGTGGTAAGGTGTGCCTGACCTAGTTGTCATGTAAACAATTAGACTCAGACCCAAACTATGAGTTTTCTAAACCGGTTAGTCCAAATAAACTGAGTTGACTAGATACAATCAAATCAATAGCTACTCTCTTCCACTGGCCAGTCAGGAGGTGGGTTGTGAGAGGTTCCCCCAGCTTTCACTGGGTCCTAATTAAAAACCACGAGAACCGCTTAGGCTTGAGCCACTTAACCTCTATCCTTGACACCAGCTTTCAATAATAGATGAAGAAATGGGTTGCACAAGCTTTTCCAATTGAATTGAACTGGACCTAGAGTTCCAAGCTAGTTGCCTAATCAAGGTGGCAAGCTAGATTGTAGTAACTCTATACTTGGCCAGGTTTTAGAACAAGGGAGTGTGAGATCCTGTCTCTGGCCTACCTAGGCCTGGTGGAATTGGCCCGATAGACGGATCAGCACCCAAGCCCTTAGTCCCAATTCTAGACACCAAGTAATAGGGCACACACAAGACTAGTTGACATAATGAGTTGACAATAACCCGGGCTCGACCAAATTGATGTTCCTAACCCACTAGGGCAATTAATGTCTAATCAATTTTAGTTAGGGATTGGATCGATATGCAATTTGGTGATTTTTGGGCTAGGGACAGGTGATGAAATCCTGACCCTATGTCAATTTCATGCCCTTAATTTGATTTGTCATGAGATGCATGCAAATTTCAATTTCAGGTGCAGAAGTAGTGTGTTGCGGTTTAAAAGTGGTGTTGATAAGTGCAGAAAAAAATATCAGAAAAATCTAAAAAAATCACAGAAAACTTCTAACTTCTAGATGACATACCAGATGAAACGAAAATTCAAAATAAAATCTATACTATTCTAGACAGATTCTGAAATGAAGATAATGAAAAGGAACAGAACAGAACAGAAACCCTAATAACACTGATGGACTGCAGGAATTTTCATTTTTCTTGTAAATTTTTTCTCAGATTGAAATTTAAAACGGTGATAAGAAACTTAAAATGGAGCATGAAGAAAAATATTCCAATGAGGAATGTGATACTTGCCTTTGGAGTTGCAGGCGGATTATAGTCAGCCTACAGAAAATACAGCAAGCAGAAAAACAGAACGTGCCCAATGCAAAATTCACAAATGAAATCTAAGAAGTCCTTTGGCTTTCTTTTTCACGGGTCAACCACAATGGCACCCCGACATGCCTTAGGAGATCCCCGTGGAATGGGAAGAGAGGGTGTTTAAACCCTACTTTCTCCTAAGACCGGACGGCCTGGTAACGCCCCCGATCCAAGTACTTCAAGGACTTAATGCTATGCAATCAGGAACTTATTCTACCATGCTTTGATACCAAGATTGGTGTGGTATGCATGATGAGGATGCAATCATGTGACTCTAAAGGAGATTAACCAAAATTTAACTAGCAATTCTTACTTGCATATGAGTGATTCAACATATAAGATCAAGGAGATCTAAATAAGAACCCTAAATGCTTATACTTAAACCCAGCTAGGAGGACTATCAAAATATTAATGAAATACGACAACATTAGAATTCGCACACAAGTCAAGCTAGCCCTATTTAATGATCCCGATCTTAAAAGACTAGGAGTTCAAGCATTGAAATCTCAAGCACAAGGGATTCGCTCTTAAGGTTCTCAAATGAAAGATCATACCACATAAGATGGGCCATCTAACTTTCTGGTTTGTAGCAAGTAATCCTTCCTCCTGGATCTGGAACCTAGAGAACCCTGCAACAAAGAAACCAAGATGATTAGAAGCTTAATTAGAAATGAGAAGATTGATGGAACTCAAAAGGAGAGTTTGTTGGAAATGATCCTTGGCGCCATGGAGGAAGCTTGTGTTGGTGTTGATCTTCTTCTTGTGAGGATGTCCTTAATTTGCCTTGAAGGAAGAGGATTGCTTGGAAGATGAAGAGTAAAAGAGAAGGATTAGGGAGAAGAAATGATGGAGGAGAGGAAGAGGTTCACTTAGGCACAAAGATCCACATAGGCACATAGAAACACATAGAAAATTTCTGAAATTTGTATTCCTTCATCCATCACTCTTTACAAGGGGCGCCCAAGACTTTAAATAAAGCCTCTCAAATTTTGAAATTTCAAATCCCCAAACGAGTGGAGTAATATAAGGGGAGAGGGCTGATTTTCTTGCTTGAAATCCTCCTTGGCCAACTTCCTTGAATTTAAACTTGGGATGGCGCCCTCTTGTGGTGAGGTGGCATGTGAGGTGGCATGTGGTCCCCTCTTGACGTGGCATGTGGTCCCAAGTTGAGGTGGCGCAAGTGATGTGGCATGTGGTCCCCAATTGAGTTGGCTTTGGTCTTGATTTGGGGTATACATTGTGAGTCTTCTTTAGGCTTGATGCTAGTTGACCCATTTGGATTAGACTAAGACTAGACCCGACATGGACTCGACTTACATGATTATTTTGGACTCAAAAGAAAGATTACAGGACCCAACATGGACTCGACTTACATGATTCTTTTGGACTCAAAATAAAGAAAGGTTACTGGACTCTCTAGTCCAACCAAAAAGATTCGGGATGGGCTTGAATTGGTTGGAGTCTCTTTCTGATTCTGGTGCCCGCACCATATATCCTTATCCTTCATGAGCAAAACTTGGCAACAAGTACTATGAAGGTGGGTCATATTCAGTAAAATGTATCCCTACATTTTATCTATATGCTGTACTAGTATCTCTATACTCCTTAGTTAAGAGGACAACCAACTTATATGGCATAAAATGATCTATACTTGATAAACATCATCATCCCATAACAACATATTATTTGGTCATAAACAAATTTAAGAACCACACAATAATTCCTTCTTTATTGTATTAAAAGTAATTCTAAGGACTCCATCACAACAAAGTTTATTACAGGAAGATATAATATGATGAACTACCAAATATATTTATTAATAATAATTCATATACAATTACAAATAGCTCAACCATTTATGGGCTAGATGATTAGCTTTAGGACATATTTTTCAATAGAAAGGGCCTTCAAGGCACTATTTCTATGGGGACGAGATTAATGCTAACTTTTACCATCTTAGCCTTTCTTATCAGAGCTTGTTCAATTCTTGAGAGGATGACATCTGGCAGGCATTGATTAGGCAGGTGAGCGGTCAGACCTCTCTCAGGCTCACTATAAAAGGAGGGGAGGTAATTTATTTTTTCTACACCTTCCAACCATTCTATTATCAAAATGTCTGAGGGATCATCGTACTCCGGCTCTAATGGATGTCTCCAAGTCACAAGACTCTCTTTCTTAATGAAGGGATTCTGCACAGGAATATTGTTTTATGGGTGAGTCAACTGGCAACCACCTTGGAATAGAGGGCACCTGGAATGGTTAGTAGCATTACCATACTATTCCTACTATAGTTTATTGGAGGACTTAATGATTGGTGCTCCAACTGCTTGCCCTATCATCTAGTTAGAGACTTAATGCAAGGAGGAGGGCTCAAGTAGCCTACCCTATCATTCAAACTCCCCTTATGGGGTACTCATGCCAAAATATAAAGGTGGATGGGAAGCCTACATCTCGGGTTGTAGGCAAGAGTACTAGCCTGAGGATGCATAGGGAGTCATCGTCTGGACTCACCGGTGACATCTTCAACTCGTTGACTCCCTGTCTTATTGAATGCTACCTTCCTCAATGATGTGAGCTTCATTCGAAGGAGGGGTGCACTCATGGCTCTAGTTACATTCCCCTTGATGATGCACTTCTCTTGATGGCATCATTACGTGCTAGAGTGTGCCTGGCATCTTCATGCAACACCTACCGGTAGTCCCACTTTGGGCTAAGGCAAGCTCGGATGCTTTTAGGGTGAGCATAGGGCTTCCTCCTAGCTTTATAGAAGAGCTTGGGAGTTTGGTAGTCCTTTAGTTCTTCGACAAGTGTTACCACTTTTCCTATACTTCAGAAATCTAGGAAGCAACATTATCAACTGAGAAGCTATAAATCCATGTAACCTAGCTGCAAGGTTACCAATATATGCAATCAAAATATATTAATGAAAATGAAAAAATACT
Organism: Areca catechu; assembly: GCA_021397845.1. Lineage (NCBI taxonomy): Eukaryota > Viridiplantae > Streptophyta > Magnoliopsida > Arecales > Arecaceae > Areca > Areca catechu. The sequence continues at coordinate 125,360,678 of CM038052.1, read as the reverse complement.
TCATATGTTTTGCATTCTTGTGTCTCTGTGTTTGTTTGTGGCTGATTGTGTTTCAGGCCTGTTTTAGCCATATCTTGCACTCTAAGAAATTTGGTGAGGAATCAGTAGGTATATGATTGAAATACATCTCTAATTAGAATCCCTATCTAAGCCTCTCAAGCTTGCCTCAATTTGTGTCTGATGGATTTTTTAGACTTCCGATCGAGGGTCCTCATCTAGCGAACCCTTGGGTTCCTAATCAATTACCTTGTTTGATGAGTACTTTTGAAGGAGGCCTCACTTAGTCAGAGGGAGCTTTTATGAGAGCCCTTTTATTACTAATAAATAAAGGCTAAATGCAAGAAAGAGAATCATTTTTATTTAGTAAGAAGCCACAATACTGGTAAAATTTTTGTAGATTAGTTATGTTCTAAGGCTGGAGTATGGGAGTTTTATCAGTTGCTTTAGCTGATATGTTTATGGTCTAATAACTTCTTTCACTGGTAGTGCCCCTTCTAGTTTGGGGAGAGTTTGTCTCTTTGACCTAGTTGAAAGACTTCCACTTAGTACAGCACTAGATCGTTGACCCTGGATTCTTTGTCTCAAACTTTGGAGTTAAAATAGCGAGCAACCTTCTATCGATAAGCTGGCATTCTAATATGTGCTTTCTCATGGATTTCATCTATCAAATCTAGATCAACGAGCCACCTTTTAGAGTTAGTTTGCTCATCAAAGTTTGCAACTCATGCTGAAGGCACCCTGAGCTTGATGGGTATCATAGCTTCGATCCTTAAGGCCATGCTGAAAGGCATTCCTCCCATCAGGACCCTCAGTGTCATTCAGTATACTCAGAGCACATGTTGGAGTTTGTCAATCTAGGACCCTTTAACTTTGCCGAGCCTCTTCTTAATCCATTGCAAAAGAATTCGATTGGTGACTTCTACTTCTCTGTTAGCCTGGGATATGCTATAGAGTGAAGTGATGCAAGATTCCTTGCTCTTTGTAGAACTTCTCAAATCTGGCTCCAATGAACTGTCGCCCATTATCAGTAATTAAACCCGAGGGAATCCCAAAGAGGTAGATGATCGCCCTCCATACAAAGTCTATTATTTTGGAATTGGTAATGTGAGCCAATAGCTCAACCTCTATCCACTTTGTAAAGTAGTCAACAGTGATTAGCAAAAACTTCTACTATCCTAAAGTTGGTGGAAAAGGGTTAAAAATATCCATCCCCTACTATGCAAAAGGTCATAGGACACATATGGGATTGATCAGCATCGAGGGAAGGCACTAAACAATGAAGTTTCTTTGGCAGGCCTTGCACCGCATGACAAAGTCCACAGCATCTTGTTGCATTAGGTCAATAATAACCTTATTAGAGTAGCTTATATACTAGTGCCCTTTTTCCAATGTGTTCACCATAGATTCCTTCATCAACCTCCCTCAATGCATACTTTGCCTCAGACGATAGTAGGAACCTGAGAAAGGGTAGAGAAAATGATTATTTGTAGAGTTTCTCCTCATACACTAAGTATTTGGAGGACTTATATTTGATCTTTCTGGCATCTTTTTGATCCATGGAGAGTCGAATGTTCTTCAAGAAGTCAACCAGGGGGTCGATGCAACTAGGTTTGTCATCCACCTATAGTATTGTGAGGGTTCCTTGGTGATGGGCCTTCGAATTATTTCAAAGTATGCACCTCTTGGTAGCATCATCAGCATCATGGTCATTACTTTGCTACTAAGTCAGCTTGGGAGTTCTCTTCTCTGGAGATCTATCGAACTCCAATGTGACATAAAGTAAGGGCCAACTCCTTAACCTTTCGAAGATACTTCATCATATTTTCCTCTCAAGACTTGTAGTCACTACTAACTTGTCCAACAATTAGCTAGGAATCACTATAGACTTCTAGATCTTGTGCTCCTATCTCTTTAACAATTTCAAACCCTATGATCATAGCTTCATATTTAGCCTCATTGTTTGTTGCCAAGAACTCAAAGTGGAGTGTTTGCTTAGTGATGATCCCTTTTAGGCTCACAATAACTATTCCTGCTCTCGATCTTTTAGAGTTGGATGATCTGTCTATATATACTTCCCATATATGGGTAGGACCACAAGCATGATCTTGTGTTAGTGCTGATGACTCAGACTCTTTTGGTTCTAGCGGCTTATTAGGAATGGTGCATTAAACTAAGAAATCAGCCAATATTTGAGCTTTGATCAATAGTCGAGGTTGAAACTTGATATCAAACTTGGTGAGTTTGATTTCCTACTTTGTAATGCATTCGGAGGTGTTGGGCTAATGGGAGGATGTTTTTAATGGGCTGATTGATCAGTAGAGCAAAAGTATGTGCTTGGATTATGGGGTTTTTCCAAGCCACTATGAGGAGTGCATAGAACAACTTCTCTAACTTTGAATATTGGGTTTCCACATCCCTTAGGATCTGGCTAATATAATAGATCGGTTTATGGATCTTGTCCCTTTCCTATATCAGCACTGTACCCATAGCCAAAGGAGAGGCAACTAGATACAGGAACAATTCTTTCCCAAGATCTGATTTGCCTAGTAATGATGGAGAATTGAGATAGCCTTTAAGGTCATCAAAGGCCTTTTACCATTCCTCCATCCTCCAAAAATTCCTTGGCTATCATAGAGTTTGGAAGAATGAAGACATTGCTTGGCTAATTTGGAGACAAATCATTTCAGTGTCATGATCCTTCCGATAATGTGTTGGGCATCTTTGATTATCATTGGAAACAATGAAGCCAAGGAATTTGTCCAAGGCCACTCCAAAGATACACTTAAAAGATTCAACTTTATCTGGTACTTCCAAAGGGTGGCAAAGGTTTCCTATAGGTCATCAATATGAGCTATAGCAACTTTACTCTTAATGAGCATGTCGTCCACATATACCTCCATGTTCTGCTTGATTGGTCATTAAAAACTTTGTTCACTAGGCACTTGTAGGTGGCACCTGCATTTATCAAACCAAACAGAATGACCCTATAACAGAAGAGTCCTCGATCATAAATAAAAATAGTTTCTCTTTATCTTCAGGAGCCATTTAGATTTGGTTATAACCAGAGAAGGCATTCCTAAAATTGAGGCGATCATGGCCTGAGGTGGCATCCACCATCTGATCGATTCTTGGTAATGGATAATCATCTCTTGGGCATGCTTGATTAAGGTCGGTGAAGTCTATATAGATCTGTCATTTACTGTTCACCTTTTTCACCATAACTAGATTTGCAATCCACTCTATATAGGTTGCTTTTTGGATAAAACCAACTTCCAGTAACTTATTAACCTCCTCGACTATGGCCTTTTATCACTTGAGCATGAAACTCTATTTTTTTGTTTAACAGGGTGGCATGTCAGGTCCACCTTTAGTTAGTTTACCATTACAAAGGGGTTGATGCCTAGCATATCTGTTGGTGTCCAAGCGAAGACATTGACATTTTCCTACAAAAATAAAGTTAGTTGGTCTTGAGTTACCTAGTTCAAGTTAGAGCCAATCCTGATGTTTGTTCAGGCTTTCCATCAAATAATGGTCTGGGGATGAGGTCTTCGATCAGCTCTCCTCACTACTCAATCAAATCATCCCGAGCAACCAAGCCTTCAACAAGGTAGTCATCAATAGCCTTTTTTTCCTTGGATCTTGATGAGATAATAATATCATGCTAAACTTTGATCTCCATGAATTTCTCTGACCCCATTTCCAATCAAAAATTTGACTTTTAAGCAATAAGTGGATATGACCACTCAAAAGGCATTAAGGCTTGGTTGCATGAAGATGGCATCGTAGGTTGAAGGGGCTCGGACAATAAGAAAATTACTTGGGTAATGGATCAGAGAGGGTAGCTCCCCATCCTCATGGTCAGGGAGATCATTCCTTCTACTTGGATCGCATCTTTCATGAATTCTATCAAGGAAGAATCCACCTAAGCCAATTGATTAGGGGATATCCCTATTTTTACAAAAACATCAAAATACTGAATGTCAGCTAAGCTTCCATTGTCAATAAGAATGCAATGCACATCATAATTCTTTATATTAAGGGTCATAATGACCGCACCATTATGTAGGAAATAATTATCTCATCATGTTCTTCCATGAAGAGATCACTGGCATGATTCACCTTTTACTAGGTGGCTCCTTCTTGGAAGGATGCCACCCCTAGTGATTTCTTTACTTGTCCAGATGGAGGCGGATCACCTCCTTCCGTTGATGGAAGTAATTGGGGACATTCGACTTGTTGGGGTGATTTTGGCCATTTTCTTTGATCCCTTCACCATCGAATAAAGTGATCATGGTGGCCTCACCTAATCAACTCCTCGATCTCATCTTAGAGTTGAAAGCACTCCTTTGTATTATGGCCATGATCTCAATGTATAAACAAAATTTGATTGGATTTCTCCTTGCTGATGGTGTTTGTAGCTTCCGAGGCTCTGGGATTTGTCTCTTGATCTCCATCAATACCTTTTCCCTTGTAGCATTCAATAGAGTGTAATTATAGAACCTTCTTAGTGATGATGCTTGGCGGGCTTCTTTGGGTCAGTGATCTTTGAAGAATCTACTCTTAATTCATGGGGACCTAGATCATGGTTGGACTCTTTCCTCATGCTTTGGGGAGAATCTTTGACCACCTTGCATTCTCTCACCACCCCCTAGTATGGAAGTAGAGGGGCTTCTTCTAGCATGAAGGCTTCTTCCGTCCAAGCATATTTTTCAGTGCAAACCAGTATTCTTACAAAATCCTTGGGCTGGATTTTAGTTAATGACTATTTTAGGTCATTTTTCAATAACCTGCTCATTAAAACTGGCATCGCAATTGACTGATCCAAGCCATGGACCTCCAAAGTAGCCATGTTGAAGTGGCTCACAAAGGCTTGGATCATTTCTCCTTTTTTTTTTAATAGTGTGGAGGTAGTTTAATCACCTCTGTAGTCTTCAACTATTGATGAAATGGTTGATGAATGCTTGGCTTAGTTGTTCAAAGAAATGCATCGATCCAAGCTTCAAGCCAATATCGAGCTGTCCCCTTTAAGGTAAAGGAGAAGGCTTGGCAAATAATGGGGTCAGGAGCTCCATGAAGGAGCATCATCACTTAGAAACTTGTTAAATAGTTATCAAGATCAATAGTTCCATCATAGTTCTTGAGCTATGAGATCTTGAAGTGATGAAGAAGGGGTGTTCATATAGTCTTATCATTGAACGGTGGCTCATTATCGAGCCCATCATTCGGTGTCAAGAAGAGATTGCAAATATACTTGATTTGCTAGTCCAACTCCTTGAGTTTTCACTTTATCTCAAGGTCTTGTTCAGCCAGGGTCTCCAACCACTGTCAAGGTCGATGGTCTGAAGTAGAGTCATGTTCTAATCAAGGGCTCCAATGGTGCCATCTCATTGGTGCTAGGCTTTTAGGATGGCAACAACAATGACGAGAGATCCTTCCAAGGTCCTTTGGAGGGGCTCATGATTATTCCAGCAATGGAGGTGCCACTCCAATTGTAAGACACTATGTTACAGGAGGCAACATAATCATGGACTACATAGCAGGTTGAGAAGCCACGGTGGCACTGTCGGTAATAGCTTGGTCACCAGAGATGATGCAGGGTGGCTTGAATAGCTGGAATAGTTGTTACCAATCTCTGGACTTGTGTAACAAGTAAGTTGAACTGATCCATACTGACCATTATAATTCGTGGCGATGGTGTTGCCCCTGCTAGTGTAGGTTGGGGCAGATCGCTTGCCAGGCTTCCCACAACCCTTTCTGCCAACTTAGAGGCAGCGGTGTTGGTGCGATGAGAGGCAGACTTCTTAGGTGGCATAGCTTACCCACTTTGTAGGTCAAGCCCAATATAGGTATTCATGCCCTTCCTCTAATCTATTAGTGCTGAATTCATCAAGCATCAGAGGAAGAGTTGGAGGTGGTGGAGCTGGCAAAAGTGTTGGAGCAGGTAGTATAGGCTAGCCTCTGGTAGGTGATACCTTACAAAAAGCCCCATCAAGGATGTGAAGGTGAAGTGCATCTACGAAGCATACCAATATGAAAATATGCATTCACGAAAGCAGGGCAAAAAATATGCATTTTAAAATAATTTTAAAACATACACAGCGGAAGGCTCGATGATAGATCTAAATGATCTACCAATCTGCCCGCAACAGGATCTAGTATAATGTAATAGCATGCATCATAACATCAAAGCAAGATAGAAACATAAATATAAAAGTATCATACCTTTATATTGGAGAAAAGCTATTGAAGGAGGAGGGAGCTCGAGCCACACACGTGTCTAGCCTCTATAGGTAATTCACACCGGGCTCGACTCTGATCAACTTCCTCGGAGTGCTAGCTCTTCGGGATCCTTGGACCGATCTTCTTCTTCCGGGTAGATAGGAGGAGAGCTGGAATCCTTTCCCAAGAGAACTCTCTTCCCAAGACCTAGCTAGAATGCTAGGATTCTCACACCCAATCCCTAGACCTCTCATAACCCTTCTCTATCTTTTCTCTTTTCTCTTGTTGTGTCTCTTTAGTTGTTGTAACCTCTGTAGCCTATAGAATGACCTTCATTTATAGGTGTAGCCATGAAAGGGAGAAAGAGGAAGGAGGAGAGATGAGGGGAGAGAATGGGGGAGAAGATCAAGGCCATACCAAATGGTCCAACCCAAGAAGGTAATTATGACTATCATACCAAATAACCTTGGAGCCAAAACTGGATTAAATTCAAAATTTAAATCAGGTCAAAACTTGCCCAAAATCCTCCCAAATTTCTTTCCAGAAATATGCTCGTCACAGGAAGTGTCGACTCATGAAAATTTCAAGTGTCGACAGTTGGAACAAAGTCAATCATATTGACTTCCAATGACGTCAAACGATTCTCAATCGTTGATTAGCTTTAAGATCATATAGAAATCCTTTATGGTGTGTGACCCCATAGGTTCGAACACTAAGCTAGTAGCACTGGAACATTTTCAGTACCAGTCAAAGTCCTCATCTAGCAATGATACCCGACGTCCGGATAAGTCAAAGATGCAGAGCACCTCATCAGAACCTTTGGCATATAGTTGCCACATAATTTATTCCTTTGACCACATAATGCTTAGGATGACCTAGGGTTCGACTGCCAACCCTAATTTGGTTTATCCAGATCATGTCTCAACCTCACAAGTTCTGTGACTCCTTACAAGAACTATCCTGGTCAAGGTTTTGCTAAATTGAGATATAGTGAGTCATTCACTCCAAACTATTTGGAGAGGTCAATTCTATCTTGATCCACCATCGCTCCACAAGTACTTGATTGCACTCAGAAACCTTCTGTCACTAGATTAAAAATTCAGGTAGTCCGGCACCAAAGTATAGTGAGTTGCTTGCAAGCTACCATGGTGACCTCAGGTCTGAGGGACATATATATCCATATCCCTTCATGAGCAACCCTTTGGCTAAAGGAAGCTTCGCAGATGGTCACGTTCAGTGAAATGTCATACATTTCACTTGCATATCACACCAGTGCCTCCACACTCCTTGGTTAAGAGGACAACCAATAAATGTGACATACAACAACCTACACTTGATACATCGTCATCCTATAACAATGTATCATTTGGTTATGAAATAGTTTAAGAACTACTTGATATATTCTCTCTATATCAAACAATGTAGTTCTAAGGACTCCATCATACAAGAGTTCATTTCAGAAAAATATAAATATGATGAACCAATAAGAAAAGAATAACTTTTATTCATTCAAAAATCATATACAGTTACAAGATTGCACAACCGTCTATAGCCTAGATGATTGGCTTTGGGACACAATTTCCAACAACTCCCACTTGGACTAAAGCTAATCGGTACAGAATCTCATTCCCATTTTTCATTTACAATAGTCAAACTCTTGAACTCCGATGACTTTAGTGAAGGGGTAGCCAGGTTTTCCTCTCCATCGATCTTTAGAAGGTCAATGTCATCTCGTTCCACGATCTCTCGTAGAAGGTGATAGCGCGCAAAATATGCTTTGTGCGGTGATGAAAATTTGACTTTTTGGCTTGAGCAATGGCTTCAGTGCTGTCACAGTATACCAGAACAGGACCATCCAGAGAAGGTGCCACTCCCAGCTCGCCAAGAAACTTTTGTAACCACACAGCTTCCTTCGCTGCATCTGCTGCTGCAATGTATTCTGCTTCGCATACTGAGTCCGTCATGGTAGGCTGCTTGGAACTTTTCGAGCAGACAGCTCCTTTGTTTAGGGTAAAGATAAATCCTGACACACTCTTGCTATCATCCTTATCTGACTGGAAACTAAAGTCAGTATACCCCACAAGTTTCAAGTTAGATATTTCATAAATTAGCCATTGGTCCTTAGTATTTCATAAATACTTAAGGATGGTCTTTACCACTTTCTAATGAGCTTCACCTTGGTCAGACTGGTATCTGCTCACTAAGCCTAATGAGTATGCCACATATGGTCTAGTACATGTCATTGGCGTACATGATAGAACACACTACCGAAGCATATGAGATTCTACTCATATGCTCTCTCTTTTTAGGACTTGTCACATAATTCCTTTTGGAGAGATCAATTATAGTGCCTATCGAGAGATAGCCCTTCTTGGAATCTTCCATGCTAAACTGTTTCAGCACGATGTCGATGTACGTAGACTGAGACAGTCCCAGAAGCCTCTTAGATCTATCTCTATAGATTTTCATACCTAGTATATAAGAGGCTTCACCCAAGTCCTTCATAGAGAATTGAGACGATAACCAGACCTATATTCCTTGTAATACTGGGATGTCATTCCCGATTAAAAGAATATCATCCATATATAATACAAGGAATACAATCATAAAATCATTAGCCCATTTATAAATGCAAGATTCTTTTCTATTCCTAACGAAGCCATACGACTTGATACACTTATCAAATCGCATGTTCCAACTCCTTGATGCTTGCTTCAGTCCATAGATGGACTTTTGAAGCTTGCACACCTTTGACTCGTCTATGGATGTGAACCCTTCAGGTTGTGTTATATACACCTCCTCTTCCAGCTCACCAATTAGGAAATCTATTCGGACATCCATTTGCTAGATTTCATAATCAAAGTGTGCTGCTAAAGTAAGCATAATCCGAATGGATTTGAGCATTGTCATAGGAGAGAACGTCTTGTCATAGTTAATACGATAATGTTGACGATATCCCTTGGTAACTAGATGGGCTTTATTGGTCTCCACTTGCCCGTCCGCACCCTTTTTCCTTTTGAAAATCCATTTGAACCTAATGGATTTTATCCCTTCAGGTGCATCAACCAATGTCCATACATTGTTGATCTCCATGGACTCCATTTCGGATTTCATGGCTCCCAGCCATTTCTTAGAGTTAGACCTTTGCATCGCATCTGTATAGGTGATCGGATCCTCATTATTCTTATCGAGTTCAATGGGATCACCATCCTAGACCAAGAAACTATAGTATCTATCTGGTCGGCTCGGTACTATACCAGATCTTTTTAATGGTTCCTGAGTGGGCTCTGGGTGTGATCTAATCATAGCCAGTTCTATGTGATCCCTTAAGTGTGTTGGTTCTTTTACTTGTAGAACTTCACTAAGTTCAATCTTAGCAACTACAATCCCTTCACCAAGGAACTCCTTTTCCAAAAGATAGCCCTAAGACCGATGAACAACTTTTGTTCCTCAGCTAAGTAGAAGTAATACCCCTTAGATTCTTTTATACCCAACTAATAGGCACCAATCGACCTAGGTCCAAGTTTGGATGTTTCCAAATGTTTTACATAAGCCGGGCACCCCCAAACCCGAAGGTGTGATAGTGTCAGCTTATGTCCAGTCCATATCTCATATGGTGTTTTACTAACAAACTTACTTGGAGCCCTATTCAGAAGGTAACAGGCTGATTCTAGAGCATATCTCCAAAAGGATACCGAAAGAAAAGCAAAGCCCATCATGGACCGAACCATGTCTAACAGGGTTCGATTCCTCCTCTCATATACTCCATTTAACTAAGGTATCCCTGGAGGTGTCCATTGAGAGAGAATCCCATTCTCCTCGAGATATATCAAAAACTCACCCGAAAGGTATTCACCGCCTCGATCAGATCGAAGGGTTTTGATATACTTTCCAGTTTATTTTTCTACTTCATTACGATATCGTTTGAACATTTCAAACGACTCAGATTTATGTCTCATCAAGAAATATAACCGTACCTCGAAAGGTCATCTATAAATGTAATAAAATAACTGTACCCACCCTTAGCACTAACGTTCATGGATCCGCATACATCAGTATGTACCAGACTCAGAATTTCTTTGGCTCATTCACCTTTTCCAGTAAAAGGTGACTTAGTCATTTTTCCAAGAAGACTTGACTCAGGTTGGAAGTGAACTATCTTCACTAAAATCGAGGAGACCCTTGCTTTTCAACCTGTTTATCCTGTTCACTGAGGGCATTTGCTAGACGTGTATATTACACTAACAGGTCATGATAGTATATAATTCCGTCACGCATTTGTCCAATCAAAATCACATAATCATTCCAAATGATTTTGCAAACGTCATTCTTTATTGATAGTTCATAACCATACATGACCAATTGGCCTACAGAAATGACATTCAAAATAAAAGATGGACAAAAATGATACTCATTCAAAATGATAGTATAAGACTCGAAAACAAGTTTGAGGACTCCCAACGTCAAGACTGGAACTTGGCTTCCATTTTCCACGATTAAGAATCTCTCGCCATCCTCAAATCTTCTAATAACTTGAAGTCCCTACAAAGAATTGCAAATGTGAATTGGACTTCCAGTACCCAATACCCAGTTAGTAGTATCGCAAACAGAGAAACTACAAGGTGTTACCATATAAATACCTTGTCTAGGACCATCCTATAGCTTTCTCTTCTTGGACTTGTTCGGGTCAAGGGATGCAATATAAAGAGGATAGTTTCTCTTTCAGTGACCTTGCTTCTTGCAAAAGAAGCACTCTGCATGACTCTGATCAGCCTTCACTTTCTTGGCTTAACTAGGCCCAGAAGCACTTAGTACCTTTTTCTGTTTATTTTTCTTCTTCCCTTTCTTAAAGGGACGACTTCACTTTCTTGGCTTGACTGGGCTCAGAATCACTTAGTACCTTTTTTCCTTTATTTCTTTTCTTCCCTTTCTTAAAGGGACGACGCCCTCCTGAAGATCCTCCCACTAGATTCACCAGCCCTTAATTCAATTGGTGGTCTTTCTCATATGTTTGTAGCAACCCCAATAGACCATGGTAGTTAACTGCAGGCTTATTCATTCTATAATGATCGAGAAAATCTAGATAGAAAGAAGGGAGGGAATTCAGTATCGCATCTTTTTCAAACTATTCATGCAAGGGACAGCCGAGCTTGCCCAAGCACTCAATCATCTCGATCATGTACAATACATGATTAGTGACCGAGGCCCTATCATGCATCCGCATGTTGTAGATAGCACAGGAGACCCTGTACCTCTCAATGTTGTCTGGTGTTCCAAAAGACTCCTTCAACCTTTGAAGGATTTCTTCTGACTGGGCTTCCTCAAACTTGTGACTGAACTCATCGTTCATCGTAGCCAACATTATGCACCGGACAGTGATCCTGTTAGAGAGCCACTTCTAATAAGTGTCTCTAATCGAACCCCGAGCATTGGCAGCAGGGATCTCAAGTGCTGAATCCAATATCATATACAGGATCCGTTCATGCTCTAGGACAATCCTGACCCTTCGATACCAGCTATCGAAGTTGGGTCCATTAAACTTCTCGTTGTCGAGAAGAGATCAGAGTGATAGGTTGGAAGATATCTGAAAGGAAAACCAAAGATAATTAGTGTATATAAATTATTAACCTAAAGACATTGACTTTAATTTAAAGGTCCCTTCCACTATTTTGCTCAGACTGGTAGCCTCTACCTCCAATTCGAGGAATTACTTTAATTCCCTAGTGAGTACCAGAGTCCAATAGACAACACATGAGCCCGACTTTGGCTAGCCCATCCATGTATGTTTAAAGATAGGTTCTTTAACTAATTACTTCTCCAAGTAACCTCTAGTATTTGGGTTTTGCCCTAATGAGCACTTCAATCGACCTTTGGGCCTCCTATTGAAGGTCCCGGTTAGGTCCAACCATTAATATGATAAAATTCAATGCTTCTAACTAATAAATAGTCAAGCCCGACTTTGGTCGACCCACCTGACCACTGTTAAGAGAGTCTTACTGAGCCATTATATTAGGAACTGCAATTCCAATAGCCTGATGAACACCCGATATTTGGATCTGTCGATGAACACCCAACTACTGGACCCATTACCATCCCACTTAATGGGAGGCTAGGACTTGGTTATCCCTATAACTTTGTCCTTAAGCTGACGGCTCTTCCGACCAATTTTTTGGCCAAAGACCGTCTCTCTTGTCGACAAGGGCGACGCTGACGACTTGGGCGACATTGGAAACACCTCTCCAGCGAGTTTTGGCTCAAACGGAGGTGCATGGTCCATGGCTTTGTTTCGTGGACCGCGATAGTGATAGAACGCAGTCCATGGGCCATGCGGTAGATCGAGTAGCCTATCTATCATGGACAGGCTGCTCCAAATTTCATGCAAAACTAGTAAATTCCTTCAAAAATCAATTCCGAGCCCGTTTGAAGTTTGATTTGAGTGCCGTTTGCACCATTGGACTTCTAAAATTGATCTCTTCACATTGGTGATGTTATTTTTTGTAAATGACATATAAAAGTATCAATTTTAAAGGAATAATGATAATTAGATTATTAAGTTATTACTTTTATATATACGTATAATGAGTTATCACACCCCCCAACTTGAACTTTGCTCATCCTCGAGTAAAGTACATAGATTATCAACCCATCCTTGAATTGGATATTAACCTAAGAAACCCTAAAGTTAGATGATATCTGGTCAGACCACTACTGAGATACTTCATTAGATTATTAATTTAACTCATTTAGTAGTCGGGTAGAGCCCATAAAGATTTCTAGAGTTCTTCTTTTGCCAACTTTCTACCTCTCTTAAAATCCTCCAACTTTTTGGGATTTAGTTCAATACCTCTCTGCTAGATGGTTTTCCCTTTTTCTTTTTCTTTTTTTAAATTTTATTTAAGTATAGTGTTATGTCCAAGCCTCTTAAGTATTAATATTCTTCCTTTTTGACATGAACCATAACACTTAGGCGAAGGGCCCGTTACTCAGGAAGGTACCATTGCTTAACAAATTTCCTGACATTCTCACCTTTTGACGCGAACCACAATACTTACTTAGACGATGGGGCCCGGTTACTCAATAAGAGTTCAAGCAAAGCTGTGAGACAGGACTAACTTCTTCTTCATCTTTTTTTTTCAAAGGGAAAACTTTAGCATACTTGATCTTTAGATTTATAACCCCATAAAGTAGATTATTTATTAAGATCAATGGTCAGAAGGTTTTGGAATTACTCCATGAAATTATTTATGATCTAAACCCTACCATTTATTAAGTTTCTTTAATAATTTATCCCTCAGCATCTCTAGCATTATGTAGACCATTAATCAATCATTGATTAAGGTGCATATGTAACTCCAATTCGAGACAATAATTAGGTACACATAACATAATCATTTCTAGTCATACTCAAAGATCTAAGCAAGTCAAGTTTATCTCTTCCCCTCAACTTAATCGACATTATCCTCAATGGAGTAGAAAAGAAAATAAGAGGTATAATAGGAAAGAATACACCTGGAGAAAATGTGCTTCGGGGGCTAATGAGGGTTTCATGAAGTAGCGGGTTCCTTTGTTGCTGTACTCCCTCACTTTACTGTTCTTTCTAAAAGAAGAAGAGAGTAACTTGTTAAAAGCATAAATTGGGTTGCCTCCTAGGAGCGCTAAGTTTAAAGTCTTCAACCAGACTTAATAATTTTTTTTTTAATTTATTTTTTTTAAAAAATATTATTTATTATTTATTATTATTTATTATTTTATTTTGACATATAAGTTAATACCTCCACTAAATTTATTAGACATATTCGGCCATGATGGATGATTGGATGAAGTCCAATCAGTAATGTTCCACATGATATTTCTTTTGTGCATATCTTTAGGACATGTTTTCAGATGAATAGTAGCAGGGTATGACTTGGTGTGTGGAGTAGAAGTTAATTCCAATGCAAAGGCTAAATAAACCACTCAGCCTCTCTACACAATCTATTTCAATACAGTTCAGATATTTGCGAGATGGGTCTTCAATAAAGCTGTCAGGGCTATTTACTCAAAGACTGCATTACTTGGTTTTGGAAGTGACAATTTGGTTGGGAAGTCTACTGGTAGATCAAAGATTAGCTCTTCAATAGCTTCTTTGGAATTATTTGATAGACCTACAAGTTGGGTTTCCTTGTCAAGGATCGCATCATGTTCAAAGAATGGATCATTTACCTTGACTAGGAGTGACTATTATTCCAATGTAGGTGAAATTTCTAATAAGGAAGCTATTGGTGTATCAGGGAGATGGGTCATTTGTTCATACTTCACGGTCCATGGAGAAATGGAATTAGGTGGCTCTAATAGAGCATTCACTTCATCCACATACCCATCTATGTCAAAACTATCCATGTCGAAATGGGCTAGACATGCTTGTAGAAGGTCTTGAATGGGTACGTTGGGGGTGGTTTCTTCTACAAATTCCTCTATCACGTTTACCTCATCAAATCCAACACTTTGTGGTCCATCAATTACACTGAATATGTTCAACCTCAACTTTTTATTCCGAAATGACACATCCATGACTCCTGTCCTACAATTGATGCAAGCGTTTGCTGTAGCTAGGAAGGGTCGGCCTAGGATAATGGGAATGTATCTTGGGTTGCTACTTGATTCCATGTCAAAAACTACGAAGTCAACTAGAAAATAAAACTCATCTACCTTGACTAGGACATCCTTAATCATCCCATGTGGTACCTTAACTGATCTGTCAGCTAACTACAGGGTGACCGAAGTAGGTTTCAATTCTCCTAGTCTAAAGAGTTCATACACCGAGCTAGGTAGAAGGTTTACACTGGCCCCTAAGTCCAGGAGAGCTTTTTCAACATGAAAGTTCCCTATGACACAAGAAATAATAGGAGCTCCTGAATCCTTGAGTTTTGGAGGGGTGGTGTGCTGGAAGATATAACTAGCATGTTCCGTAAGGCATACTTTCTTTTAGGATTTGTGATCTAGATTTATGTTTTTGGGTACACAAATCTTTCAAAAATTTAGCATATGCCAGAACCTGTTTAATTGCATCTAGGAGGGGGAGATTAATTCGAACTTGCTTTAATAATTCAAGTGTCACCTCGAATCCTCCTTTCTTCTTCTCAGCAAGAATAGGGGTTTTTAGGGCATCTGGGTATGGTACCTTAGGCAAGTAGGATGGTTCTGATACACTCAGTTATCTTTTTTTCTCAGCTCCTCCTTATCCTTAGATGGTTCTGATTTAGGTTGTGTTGGAGGTGTGGGGCAGGTCTCATTGGTTTTGCAAGGTTGCTCGATGATCTTTCCATTCCTAAGAGTCATTCTTGATTTGACATGTTTAGAAAAGTTTTCTAGGATTATTAAGCCTTCAGCCATGAATTGTCCTTTCGGGTTACTAATGGGCTGGCTAGGTAACCTACCTTCCTCCCTTCTATTGAGAGTTGCCACTAATTGACCAATTTGCATTTCTAATTTAGCGATTGATTGTGTATGAGAACTAATTATTTGGGAGTGGGAGGTGAGGGTCTGAGTGTTGGCCACTATCCAGTCTAAAGCCTTCAAAACTCTCTCCTTAAAGGTTGAGCTATATTTAGTGAAGGACGGTTGGGAAGGGTTTTGGCATTGTGAGTTTGCAGACTCCTATGGCTGGTTTCTTGATAATTTGGGCTTGATGGAATTGGGTCAGCAGGTGGCTATGATTTCCATGAGAAATTAGGGTGATTGCACCATCCTGGGTTATAGGTGTTTGAAAAAGGATTGTTTCCTGGTCTATAAGCTTGTAGGGTTTGAGCTTGTTGGACCTGTTCGAGTACAAATTCAGGAAACTGGATAGCTGCTGGACAGTTTGTGATGTGGTGGGTAGGGCTGGAGCAAATTGCACAAACTTCTTGTTGCCCACTAGGTAAAGGTGGAGTAGAAGAGTATCCCTTACTAAACATGTGATCCATCCTTTGGGACAACTAATCTACAATCTTCTGTGGCATCTCATTCATTTTATTATGGACATCTACATAGTGACCAACTTCATAGATTCCACCCTTTTTTTAAGGAGCAATGAGTCTATCACTACCTGAGGCAGACAAATGGTGTAAGGAATTTTCACTTAGGGTTTCAAAAAGTTGCCAAGCCTCATGTTCATTTTTGAGCATGAATGTTCCTCCACATGAGGCATCCACCATCTGCTAGTGTCTTTCAAACAAACCATCATAAAAACACTTGACTAATTGCCATTTTGGAACTGCATGATGTGGGCACTTTCTAATCAATTCTTTCAACCTCTCCCATGTCTCATGAAACATTTCTCCATCTAACTGGAAAAAACTGGTTATGGCTTTTCTAATTTGGTTTGTTTTTCCAATGGGGAAGTATTTCTTAAGAAATTCTTTTTGAAGTTAATCCCAAGTCAAAATGGTCATAGTGTCTAAAGAATTCAACCAGTACTTGGCTCTATCTTTGAGGGAAAAAGGAAACAACTTAAGTCTAAGGGCATCATTAAAGAAACTTTGAATCTTGACAGTTGAGCATATTTCTAAAAATCCATCCAAATATTTGTAGGGGTCTTCATTTGCAAGTCCATAGAAAGATGGCAACATCTGGATTGTGCTGGACTTAATTTCATACTGGACAACCTCTACTGGGGTGATAGGGACATCGATCTGCATGAATCCCGAAGTAGCACGAATTTCGAAGCAGCATGAATCATGATGCAATATGAATCTCGATGCAAATAAATTTAAATTTGAAAATCATTTTATCCTCCACATAAGAAGGTTCCCATATGGAGACAATTGGCGCCCATGCATGCAGATTTTCAGATTTGGAGATGCTTAGCAACCATATAGAGATACTTGGCACCCCATTTTGAAATCCCATGTAGATTTTTAGATTTAGAGACACTTGGCAACCACATGGAGACACTTGGCACTCCATTTTGAAATCCCATGTAGATTTTTAGATTTGATGTCCCCTTTTCATGAAATTTAAAATTCAAATTTGTAACTACATTTCTCCCCCTCTTTTTATATAAATTTAAATTTCAAATGGGGCTTAGAAGGTTATAAATAGGCCCATAATCTTTTTGTAAAAGGATGCTATTGATGAATGAAAGTTTTTTTTAGAGAAGAGTGACTCTTCTTTTGCTCTATGAGGAAAGGGTGTGAGGCCCAACCCCAGGACATGATATGAGGTCATGTCTAGTTATCTCCTTCCTTGATTCCATCTTCCTTACCACCCTCATATCCTTTGAGATTCACCCTAACGGCTCCATTAGTGAGGTGGGTGAAATGCCCTAGAGGTGAGAGTCTCTCCATGAGTATGAGTCCCAAGTCCATGAGAGTCCAAATTTCTACCTTCCATTTCCATTGTTCATTCACCACCTTCTACAAAAAAAAAATATAGTAGTACCCTAATCTAGGTGACTTCTAGGCTCGCCAACGATCCAACCCCCATCCGTGCCCCATCAAATTGGTATCAGAGCCCAAAGAAATTAGGGTATATCTTTTCTTCCTGAATCATCTGAGACCCCCATTCTCTCTTCCCCATCCTTGCACCATCGAACCACCGTGCTGCCCATCCCACTTACCTACTGCTGTGATGTTCGACCACTGTGTGTCCACCGGATCCCTATCGGATCTTGTCCCCATGAAGCCTTACCGCCAGATTTTCCAGACACTGATGAACCCAGTCATCCTTGCTACCATGATGCCCGACACCCATCGGAGAGCCTGAGCCGACGAAACCGTGCCTTCCTCTCCGTGCATCTGTGCCGCCCACTCCCATGATGCCTCCCTATCTCCGTGCCCGGTGCCCCTCTGCCTGGAGTCATCTCCAGCTGCTGCTTCTCCGAGGTCGAGGCCCTCATTGACGAGATCCTCGTCGATGCCTGCACCCCTATCTCTACCCGTGAAGTCTCCACAGCCACTGGCCTCCATCCCTAATCTCGTCGCCACTGCATCGCCCAAAATCGACTGAACAGATCCGCCCGACCCTCCTCTACTTGTGAGGAGATCAGCACCATCGTCTACCTTGCCCTCCTCCCCATTTTCCTTGACATCATCCTTCGCCAGCAACAGCAAGTCCCTCTTCCACCTCTTTGGCTTCCTCGTCTGCGGTGGCTCCACCGCTAGCCGCACGCTCAAGTCCATCATCCAGGGCATCCTCCTCACCTTCGATGACCGATCACACATTGCCCATGGCCAAGACCCTCCCACTTCACTCCCCATGGCCGCGATCTCCTCCTCCACCCGATCTTCATTGACATCTCTACTACCTGCAACCAAACGGAATAGCTATCGGCCGTGCTGTCCATCGAAATCATCTCTCTCCATGCCACCGTCCTCCTTCACAGTGCCATCACTAGAGCACCCCCAGCCCACCGAATTTCCCTCCCTTATCTGCAATGATTCATTGAGAAGAAAGAGAAGCCCACATGATCATGAAAGCAATGCCGGTTCTCCCGTTGCCGACTTCAGGTTTTGCATGCTTTTCAAAGCTACACGGATCTCAAAGCTATAGAAATCTCAGAACTGCATGACTTTCAAAGATGCACATATTTCAGAGTAGAGTTGAGAAAATAAAAATAAAAAAAATCCTTATGGCTAGCTAGATTTGAGCCTGACTCGACAAAGTTGAGTTCTCCCCACCTCAAGAGAATGATGGGGACATCGATCTGCATGAATCCCGGAATAGCACAAATTTTGGAGCAACATGAATCATGATGCAGTATGAATTTCAATGCAAATAAATTTAAATTTGAAGATCATTTCATCCTTCACATAAGAAGGTCCCCACATGGAGATACTTGGCACCCATGCATGTAGATTTTCAGATTTGGAGATACTTGGTAACCACTTGGAGACACTTGGCACCTCATTTTGAAATCCCATATAGATTTTCAGATTTGGAGACACTTGGCAACCACATGGAGACACTTGGCACCCTATTTTGAAATCCCATGCAGATTTTCAGATTTGGTGCCCCCTTTTCATGAAATTTGAAATTCAAATTTGTAACTACATTTTCCCCTTTTTTCATGTAAAATTTGAATTTCAAATGGGGCTTAGAAGGTTATAAATAGGCCCCTAATCTCTTTGTAAAAGGATTATATTGGGATATACCGGTTCAAGCACCAGACAACTATTAATTTGACTGTCCATCGGATCTTTCTCAAACCACACAACCAGACTGGAACACCAGAAAGAACCACAAGATCCGATGAAGCAATAGATCAGCCCCCGTCATGTCATAAGCCCAGTCTTCGAGGCTGACCGGAGGCTTTGATCCCATAGATCGACCCGAAGAAGATAAGTTCGAAGACACTTCAGGCCAAGATGATAAGTCCAAAGACAATTCGAACTTTCGACGATAGTCTTTCACCAAGAGGAGGCCAGAAAATGGATCTCTGATCAACTCCATAATAATGATAGCAAATCATAATTACTTTGGAATGGCCACACGGTCGTTTGCCCCAAGTTCGACACCTCCAGCCTGGCCAATATCTTTTAGTAATCGCTCATGGTTACGAGCGGGATGAAACTGATTGATCTCCATCCTAATCTTAGGGCAAAAATATCGAACAACAAGCTGGCCCAATCACCATAAATACTGGTAAGAGGGGATGCTCGAGGTAAGCAGAAAAATATAATCTTGAGAAGGAGAAGGACTCTTTTTCCTCCCTAGCCACCATTTCCTCTGCTCTCCATTCTGTTACCGGAACCTGTCCCTGACTTAGGCATTGGAGTGTCCCCCACCGGAGAAAATCCAGTCAGGGACCTATTTTGCAGGTGAGCATGGTGGAGTGAACCAGCGATCTAGCAGCTCCACTTGGTCGAGGAGGGTTCTACGTCAACAGATGCTATTGATAAATGAAAGTTTTTTTATAGAAGAATGACTCTTCTTTTGCTCCATGAGAAGAGGGTATGAGGCCCAACCCTATGACATGATGTGAGGTCATGTCTAGTTATCTGCTTCCTTGATTCCATCTTCCTTACCACCCTTATGTCCTTTGAGATTCACCCTAACGGCTCTATTAGTGAGGTGTGTGAGATGCCCTAGAGGTGAGAGATCTCTCCATGAGTATGAGTCCCAAAGTCCATAAGAGTCCAAATTTCTACCTTCCATCTCCATTGTTCCTTCACCACCTTCTATAAAAAAATATATATAGTAGTACCCTAATCTAGGTGACTTCTAGGCTCGCCAACGATCCAACCCCCATCTGTGCCCCATCATGGGGGTATTTGGATACAAAGTGAATAAGTATACCTTGAAGGGGTGAAGTACTCCTTCAGTTGTCATGGAGGATCAATGCTCTGATTATGGTCCATGGTTTGTGATCTATTTGCTCTATAGGTTTTATCTATTTCGGGATCTAGGTGTATGATTTCAAGTTCTAATGATCGATGACCTAACATACACCCTATAGTAATACTCTAAAGCAAACAATAGTTCAGTGATTTTTTTTTTTTTAACAAGAAATTGGAAGAATGAGAGAAAGAGGTAAAGAAATGGTGCCCTAAAAGCCAATCATTGTTAGGACATTTCTATGATCTTCCAACTCATGTATGATATTATTTATCAATAAAAGGCATCTTTTGATTCATCATATTGCTGCATCTTATCAAGATTATGATGAACCCCATGGGTTAGGGTAATGGAATTAGTGTTATGATAGAGATCATAATGGTGAGACCAAAGTTTCTATAAACCCTAATCTAAAATGTTCCTAGTTGTTGGATAATCGATTTAGGGATCGATGAATCTAGAAAGACTAGCACATCCTATGTATGCTCGATGAAGAGGGTGGTTGGTCTCATAACCATTTATGTAGAGACACTGATATAAGGATGTGGGTGCTCATTAGGTTATGAGTCCACTGAATTGATCTGACAAGAGAATATCAAATGGAAGTTTTACTTATTAAAAGAATGTTCTCTTAGTGGGAGCTATGCATGTGATCCTTAGACTTGAGACTACCATAGTATCTTGTGTACATGAACTCATGTTTTGGTGCATACTCACTCATGGAAATTAAGTCATGTACGGGGTATTTCTAGATATGGTAGATTGTGTATGAAAGTAATGAGTAGGTCAACAAGAAATCAATCACTCCTAGTAAGAGGAGAAGTTATTTGATGTGATCTCTTCGAATGATGACTCAGGAAGTCTTTGGCTAAAGCAGGATGAGATTAGATAGGGTTTCTAATCATTCATTAGTCGAGTCTTCATTATCGAATTGATATTCAAAAGGATTAAGTGCTAGGGTTTGACATTTATCCATGCCCACTACTTAATCGGGATACAGGGAGATCAAAGGATTGAATTACACGGTAACTTTCCGTTGAAGGGTATTTTGGTACTTTTCACCAAATTCCTCATCTTTCGGGAAGGCATGACATGTTGTTAGGCATCAACCATGTCTTGTGGGTTTTCATAATCAATTTGATTGGATTCATGAGTCAATTCGAAAGCTGGTTCGAATTGGCAACTTAGGTCAGCTTAATTTGACCTAATTAAGTCAATCTGGTTCGATTGAATCGAATTGGCTTGAACCTAGGCCTACTGCTAGCTAGATGTGGAATCCAAAGGTTCACACACATTAGGGAATTGACCTAGAAAGTCAATTGGCATTTAATTAGGGTCATGGGATCCTAATTGGTTAGCAAGATTGCACTAGCATGTGTATGCTATCCTAACTCATAACCCAATTGAATTAGGTCTAAAAGGTTGCTAAATGGACTAACCAATTTATGAGAGACCTAAATTGGGTTGAGTCCTAAGTGGGACAAATTTATTAGAATTTATCTGATATTTTCATGGCTTTTATGCACCAAATACCAAGAGTTCCAAGGGCATGGGACTCTTGGCACCAAAATGGGTGCTCGAAAATAAAGAGATGCAGAAGGACCAAGAGTCTTTCTACCTAATAATCACTAATACAGTGATAAAGTACACTTTATCCCTTTTCATATGACATCCATATTGCATGACCTTTGTGATGGGGACCTGAAACCCATCCGGGTTTTCTTTTTCTTTTTTAGAATTTTTATTTTTTAGTTTAAAAATACTTATCCCAACTATTCCTCTTATTCCCATTATCCTTACCTTATCCCGATGTTATTCCCAACTTATTCCATATCTATTCCCATCTTCTTCAACCTCCAGGAAATCACAGAGAGTTCATTTTTCCGATTTTTTTTGCCCCCCAGTCCTCGATCCACCGTGCCCGACCCCCGGCCGCCCCCGCCGGACTGCCGCCGATGCTCGCTAGCCCCCGCCCTCGCCGGAGAAGCCGCCACCGCCACCCACACCCGTGGGAAGATGAACGGACACGGGAGGCGTCCGTCCGACCACCTGCGGCCGTGCCGCCCTGCACCACCGCCGGCCTGCTGCCCGCCGCCATTCCCCCACCCGTCGGCCCCCGCCCAGCCGCCAATGGGGTCCGCAGCCGCCCACGCTCGTGGGAAGACGAACGGACATGGGAGGCGTCCGTCCGCCCCGTGCATCCATGTGATGCCATTGCCGTGCCGCCCCGCCACCATCGCCTGCCCGCCGGCACACCGCTGTGCCACTCCACCGCCGCCCGCTGGGCCAGCCACCGGAGATCCCCCCTTTGGCTCGGCTGAGAGAAGCTTTGGCACGCTTCTCAAAGCACCCCTAGGAAAGGCTATTCTGCATGATTTTTGGAGCTGCATGATTTTCAGAGCAGCACGATCTTCAGGGCCGCATGATTTCCAGAGCAAAGGGAGATTTTAAAATTCAAATAACAAGAATTTATTTGGTATTTTTTCATGATTGTAATGTGGGTTTAAAATGGAAATTTGGGATTTGGGTTTTGAATTTGAATTCAAATCTTTTTGAATTTGAATTCAAATCTTTTTGAATTTGAATTCAAATCTAGGGAGGATTTCAGGAGATTTTATTTTTGAATTTCAAAAGAGATATGGGCATCTATAAATACACATACTCCTCTTGTAATAAACTAGTTGATGAAATGAATTTTTGAGGGTTTTTCCACTTGTTTGTGGTTCTGGGCTGAGGCCCGTTTGCCTTCATCCTTCGGGACGTTGAGGGGTGTGAGGCCCCAATGCCTTCGCTCCAGCGAGAGCGTCGAGGAGCGTGAAGCCGCTCCAAGCCATCAGTGTCACCATGCATGATGGCGGACATGAAGAAACCTGGGGTTATTCGGAAATGGGAAAGACTTAAAGCAAACCAAGGATCGTGGGAGGGCTAAGAGGCCTCCCGGGACTAGGATAGAACGACCCCTAAAAAAACCTAAAATAGCTGGACTCTTTTGGTTTTTAATTTTTTTTTCTTGGTGGAGGTGGTGAAGGAAGGATGGGGATATGGAGGGGGAATAGGAATGAAACTCGAACCTAGGATCTAGATCCGATGGGAAACAGAGAGATGGAGGGGAAAAAGGTACCTAGGGCTTCCAGCCCCTTGTCAGCTGTTTGGCAGTGAAGACCTTATTTGGGATCACATCCTGCCATCATGCACGGTGGCGTTGATGACTTGGAGATCACATCCTGCCATCATGCACGGCGGCGCTGATGACTTGCTCTGATAGAGGTTCCTCAACCCTCTGTGGATGTCCAATTAGGGTTCCATTTTTTTCAGGTCTTGAAATAAGGCTTTAAGCCTAAAACTTGTAATTCTTCTGTTAGTCCCCCGTCATTTCTGGTATCCGAGCATGGTTAGGACTTAGCGTTTCTTAAAGTACTTGGAAAAGGTGCTTCACCAGGACGTCCGGTCTTAGGAGAAAGTAGGGTTTCAAGACCCTCTCCTCCCATTCCACGGGGTCTCCTAAGGCGTGTAGGGGTTCCATTGTGACAGGCCTTGGAAGAGGAACAAAAGAAGGATAGATCTAAAAGAACAAAAATATTTTGCATCATAAAGCTCAATTTTTTTTAATTTCTACAGTTTTCCCTCTTTGTACATGTTCTGTTGTTTTAGTTGGTACTATCTGTAGGAATCTCTAAAATTCATGATTTTTACTTTGTTAGTTCACATATAATTCAAAGTAATTTTTAGAATTTTCTTAGATTTTATTTCAGTTTGTAGAATTTTTACAAGCCAAAAATTACCTAAGCGCAAGTTCTGTTCTGATAATTCCATCAATCTGCATTTTCTTTTGTTTTCAATTGTCATCTAGTTTAATCTTTCATTTAGAGTAATATCATTTCATTTCCATCATCTTAACTCTGCTATCATACATCAAAACCCATAAAATATATATATATATATATATATAATTTAGTGATATCTCATTAGTTCATTTGCTTGCATTCATTTTCATAAATTACTTTAAGGGTGACAAATTGACATAGGGTCATGATTTCATTACCTGTCCCTAGCCCATAAATCACTAACCAGCATATCAAACCCAAGCTCTAACTAAAATCGATTAGACACTTAATTTGCTCTAGAGAGCTTAGGGACACCAATTGGTTGAGTCAAGACCAAGTGTCTATTCTTGGCGTCAGCCCATTCTATGTGTGCTGTTGCCCTTGGTGTCTAGGCTTGGTGAATCAGGGTTGTGAGTTTGGTTTGCCTACCTGGCCAATCCCAGATTGGTGTCTAAGGTTGGCGACCAGGGACCTCCACTCCCCTACAGCTACTTGGCCAAGGACAGAGTTATTGTAGACTGGTTTGCCACCCTGACTTAGGCAACTGGTTGAGATTCTAGGTCTAGCAAACCTTAGACGTTTTTGTATGCTTAACCCATGTCCACTAGATCAGTACCCTATCATCCTCACCATTCCCAAGCCAGTGAACCTATGGAGAACAAGAAGGAAGTTCAACTTAAGGATCTTATCGAGCAATTGACTAGGATGAACAGCAAACTAGATAGGCTTGAAGAGAGAGTTGGAGCCTTAGAAAAGAGTAATATTAGACCATCTACCGAGCCTGAGTCTGAGTCACCTTTCCACCTTAGAGAATATCCTCATCATAAACCTTCCTTAGAGGCTAAGCCCAGAAGAGTCCCATATCCTGACCCAGCCCAAGAGAATTATCCTAGAAGACCCAATCAGGAGTTCCTGGACCAGGAAGAACTGCATGAGTCGGATGACCTTTTAGGAGTAATTAGGTGCATCCTTACCCAAGACATAGTGCAAGCAGATTGGCGTAGGACAAACATCCTACAAACCTTTGCTAGACTAGGAAATAAGGTATGCAAGATCATAGTTGATAGTGGGAGCTGTGCAATGCCATTTCTTCAAGTACTGCCAAATCCCTAGGATTGACCCCAGTTCCTCACCCTAACCCTTATAAGGTCTCGTGGATTAATTCAACCTCCATACCCATAAATTCTAGGTGCCAAGTCTTGATCAAGTTGCAATCTTATGAAGAGATGATTTGGTGTGATGTCCTTCCCATGGGCATCAGTAGTATTATCTTAGGACAACCTTGGCTGTACGATCATGATGCCACCCTTCATGGTCGGACCAATACCTGCACCTTTAGCCACCATGGGAAGAAATTTACAATCAACCTAGTTCAGCCTAAGGATCAGGTTAAAAGAGGATCAAGTAGTCTAAAGGAGAAGAAGCCAGAAGTTAACCTGATCAAGGACAATGAGTTAGAAGAAGAGATTACTGGGAAAGGACCATTTATAGAATTTCAGGGAGAGAAGGATGAACAATCTGAGAATTTGAATACAAAAACCTCTAAATCCATTGAAGACTTTAAGGTTGAACCCATTGAAAATCTAGGGAAAGAAACTCTTGAGCCCATTAATGAATTGAAAGAAAACATCTACGAACCAAGTTTAGTAGAGGAGTGTGGTGAAGATGGGCCCAAGGTTGAAATCATTGAGGAATCAAAGGAAAATGAACCTGAACCCACTACAAAATTTGTAGAGGAAATGACCAAGCCAGAATCACATCTAGTAAATGAACATGAGGAGTCACCAGTCTTTTCCACAGGAGTTCAGGAACCAACCTTTAATGAATCGATCCAAAGAGAACATCCTCAAGAGATGGTTGAAGCTCAGAAAGAAATTGAGGATGTATTTCTTGATGAGTTACCTGATCAACTACCATCCCTGAGGAACACCCAGCCTGCCTTAGAACTTGCACCCATTGATCACTGTCCAAATTTTAAAATCATCCTGATTAACTTAAGTCTGTCTCATGTTTCTCATAGATTGTCCCAAGACTCTGATTCCTATTTCCTACCCTTCCCTGAGCCTTCTCACATTTCTAGAGCCATGGGGTTGCATTTTGTTGAAATTACTAGGCTGCATGACTTTTTAGAGCCCATTCCTTTTGCCACCTACTTCTGGTATACTTTATGGCATTTGGTAGGGATTCATGGTAATTTTTCTTGTGCATACCATACTAGGGTCAAACCTAGAGAGTCAAAAGTCTGTTAGGTTTAGGCCCTAGGAGTCCAATAAATTTTTTTTTTCAATAGGAATGCATAGTTGAGTTTTCATTTTGCATCATGTAAGGATTATGCATTAAATACAATTTTAAAATAACTTGGCTGATTCCCGAAAATAAGCTAAAGAGTTTGATCAAAGAGATTTTGTAATGATTAGGCTTAGGCCTGAACGGTTTCCTCCTGGAACCGTTAAGAAACTTCATGCTCGCAGAGCTGGCCCCTTTAGAGTGATAAAGAGAGTCGGCCCTAATGCCTACATTCTTGAGCTACCCCTGAATTATGGCATTTGCTCAACTTTCAATATCTCAAACTTAGTCGAGTAAAGGGAACCAGCAAAAAATATTCCTAGTGAGTCATTTGGACCTAACCATTCTTTTGAGAGTGAACCCGAACCTGAGTGTCCACCTCCAAATATACCTGAGCAAGGAGAGCGGATTGAGCGTGTCCTGGATGACCAAGCTATCACTACCCGGGGCAAAGGTTATCAACGTTTCTTAGTCCGATGGCAAGGCCGACCTGAGTCCGATGACTCGTGGATTACCCGGGAGGACTTGCAGCGCCTCGATCCCAACCTTCTGGAGGAATATCTAAGCCAGCTTCACTCTTACTCGACAAGGTCGAGTTTCTCCCATCCCAGGAGAACTGGTGTGGGCACCAAAATCCGATAGAGGTTCCTCAACCCTCTGTGGATGTCCAATTAGGGTTCCATTTTTTTCAGGTCTTGAAATAAGGCTTCAAGCCTAAAACTTGTAATTTCTTTAGTTTTGAATTAAGTCTCTTATGTCTGTGTCTAATCCTGTACTTTGACCAATTGGGTCAAGTTGTGTCCTATATTGGGTCCAGTCATGTATTGGGTCTAGTCCAAGTCTGGGTCCAAGCCGGAGTGGTCTTTGAGACTATCTCAACTACTTTGGGCCGAGCCTTGAAGGTCAACATGTCAACCCTAGGGCGCCACTTCACCATCCCATATGGTGCCACTTCATCATCCCATGTGGTGCCACCTCATCCAGCCATGTGGACAGCACAAGTGAGATTTTCTTGGATGCCAATGGAGGCACATCAAATTGGTATCAGAGCCAGCAGCGGACTAGGATTTGCTTCGTCCTCAAACTCGTCGGAGTCGAGTTCTTCATGCTGCAGGAGAATGATGGGGGACCTGAAACCCATCCGAGTTTTCTTTTTCTTTTTTTAGATTTTTTTTTTTTTAGTTTAAAAATACTTATCCCAACTATTCCTCTTATTCCCATTATCTTTACCTTATCCCGATGTTATTCCCAACTTATTCCAGATCTATTCCTATCTTCTTCAACCTCTAGGAAATCACAGAGAGTTCATTTTTTCAATTTTTTTTGCCCCACCGATCCCCAATCCTCCATGCCCGACCCCTGGCCACCCCCGTCGGACCGTCGTCGATGCTCACTGGCCCCCGCCCTCGCCGGAGAAGCCGCCACCACTGCCCATGACCGTGGGAAGACGAACGGATGCAAGAGGCATCCGTCTACTCACCTGCGGCCATGCCGCCCTCCACCACCGTCGGCCTGCTGCCCGTCGCCGTTCCCACCGCCCACCGGCCCTCGCCCGATCACCGGTGGGGTCCGCCGCTGCCCATGCCCGTGGGAAGATGAACGGACGCGGAAGGCTTCCGTCTGCCCCGTGCGTCCGTGTGACGCCGCCGCCATGCCACCCTGCCACTGCCGCCCGCCCGCCAAAGCACCATCGTGCCGCCGTGCCGCTCCACCATTGCTCGCTGGGCCGACCACCGGAGATCCCCTCCTGTGGCTCGGCCGAGAGAAGCTTTGGCACGCTTCTCAAAGCACCCCAAGGAAAGGCTGTTCTGCACGATTTTTGGAGCTGCACGATTTTCAAAGCAGCACGATCTTCAGGGCCGCATGATTTTCAGAGCAGAGGGAGATTTTAAAATTCAAATAATAGGAATTTATTTGGTATTTTTTCAAGATTGTAATGTGGGTTTAAAATGGAAATTTGGGATTTGGGTTTTGAATTTGAATTCAAATCATTTTGAATTTGAATTCAAATCTAGGGAGGATTTCAGGGGATTTTATTTTTGAATTTCAAAAGAGATATGGGCATCTATAAATACCCATACTCCTCTTGTAATAAACTAGTTGATGAAATGAATTTTTGAGGGTTTTTTCACTTGTTTGTGGTCTGGGTTGAGGCCCGTTTGCCTTCATCCTTCGGGATGTCGAGGGGTGTGAGGCCCCAATGCCTTCGCTCCAGCGAGAGCATCGAGGAGCGTGAAGCCGCTCCAAGCCATCAGTGTCGCCATACATGATGGCGGGGTGTGATCTCCAAGTCATCAGCACCGCCGTGCATGATGGCAGGATGTGATCCCAAATAAGGTCTTCACTGCCAAACAGCTGACGAGGGGCTGGAAGCCCTAGGTACCCTTTTCCCCTCCATCTCTCTGTTTCCCGTCGGATCTAGATCCTAGGTTCAAGTTTCATTCCTATTCCCCCTCCATATCTCCATCCTTCCTTCACCACCTCCACCAAGAAAAAAAAATTAAAAACCAAAAGAGTCCAGCCGTTTTAGGTTTTTTTTAGGGGTCGTTCTATCCTAGTCCCGGGAGGCTTCTTAGCCCTCCCACGATCCTTGGTTTGCTTTAGGTCTTTCCCATATCCGAACAACCCTAGGTTTCTTCCTGTCCACCATCACCACATCACTTTGACTGGTCAAAGATAGGAATGGCATGGAAAAAGGTGGCACACAAGTGAAGAGTAGCGACTCTTCATAATTGGTGCACAGAAAAGGACCAAGAGTCCTTCTACCTATAAGCCACCAAAGCCAGATAAAGTCCAAGGGACTTTATCCTTATCTCCACACCCTCTCATGTGGTTTTTGATCGGTCAATAATAGTGAAGTGTGGTGGAAAGGGAGTTGGCGAAAATGAAGAGTTGCGAGTCTTCATTTGGCACTAATTCTATGAAGCAGAGTCATGCTTTAAGGAATTTCAAATCATCAATACTTCTAAATAAAAGGTCATGTCCCTTGGTCAGCTTCTCTGAAACTAAAATTAACAAGTGTCAAGTGGAGAAGTCGGATGAATTCATGAAGGGACTTGATTGAGGTAGTTAGCGCATGAAAATAGTTGACCTTTTATTTATAAGACTCTTACTATATGAAGAGTCTTATTTGATAAATTGAAAGGCTTATCATGGGCTGATAAGAAGGCTTATCTAGTGCCTCTCCATCTTCTATAAATATTCATCGGTGTTTAGGCCGAAGGTATTTGATTCCATTTTTCTTTCTTACACTTACACTCTGTGACACTCTCCTTTGTCTCCTCCCTCCCTTGTTAGAGTTTAGGTCTTGTCTTAAGACAAGTCCACCATTTTAAAACAAGGATTTAGGAAGTGAAAAAGAGAGTGAAGAGAGGATTTGGAGAGAGCTCAGAGTGCTCTACAGGTGGGCAAGGGTCTGAGCAAGGAAGGAGAGGCTGCTAAAGGAAGAAAGGCCATCAGAAGAGTCCCAATGGCTTAAACTGAAAGATAAATAATGCGGTTGCAGGTGCCTACACTAAGCATGCAATAGCAGGGAGCAGGTATGTATTTTAAAACTATTTTAAAATAACAGCGGAAACTACCTACTCTGTACAGGATCTAACATATTCCGGATGCATGTATAGGCAAAACTAGGCATGAACAAGGGCATGTAATATTTATAAACAATTATATAAACCTAGATCTAGGCATGCATGAAAAATAAAACTAGAAATAATTACCTTATTCCTGCCTGGAATAACCTTGGTATAATGCTGGAATAGCTGGGATAATAGGAATAACTTTATTCCTATTGTCTTCTTCCAGCAACCTCTTGAACGTTGATTTTTGCTTCTTCTCCAATAGCAGCAATGGCCAAACCAAAGCAGCAAATTTTGATCTCTTCTCATTCAACAATGGCAAGGGAACAAATTGATTGGTCTTGCTTCAAAAGAGAGATGATCATCCAATGTTTGGAGCTCTTCCTATCATCCAAAAGCTGCAACAGGAATTTCTGCAACTTGAAAACCTGCAACTCAAAAACAGAGCACAAAAGGATAGCAACAATGGAGGACAATCCAGCTCTTAAGTGCTCATGTGAACACCCTCTAGAGGGGGGACACGCCTGGGGCTCCTCTGATCTGTCTCTCGGGCGATGCTAGTCGCCGAAAGACTTGAAACGGTGAGGGGAGGAAAGAAGAAAATAGAACTCCAAGTTCTGAATTTGTTTTCACCAAAACAGAGCTTCCTTCTTCCACCAATTGAGCACCAACAAGATCAGGGATTAAAAGATATTTTCTCTCTCAATCACACGCCAAAACCCAGGCCTCTAAATCACCGATGGAATGGAAGTGGAAGTTCACCAAGGAAGAAGACCTCTCACGGTTTTTTTTTTCAGCCTCTCACACGGTGAAACAAAAAACACACGATGACAGTCTCTCGGCTAAAACAGGGGCACTGGAAGTTGAAATAGGCAGCAGAGAAGAGGGAAAGGGGCTGGGAGACGATGAGGCTGTGGTTAAACCCATTAACCAGGCCATTAAATAGGGATTAAAGAGGAGATGGCGGGCGAGGGAGAGGAGAAGACGCCCAGCATACGTTCGGTCGTTTGGCCTTCAACCGGATGCAAGAAATTCCAGCGAATCACCGTGTAAACGGTCACATGGGAGAGAAAAAAAATCACCGGTTCAAAAGAAACCGGTCCAAAGAATTTAGGTTCAATCCCATTAAAATCCCTTGGTTCAATCTAATTGAACCGGTTCAACCCAATTAAATTGGGTTCAATTGGTTCACAACCAATTGGAGGCCGAAACGAGCTCCGAATCAGTTCAAAATTGATTCAGAAAAATCCTGGCGCAGTCCTGGTTAGCTCGGAACAATTTTCATTTGACGCAGACAAAGGCAAGACGGGTTAAAGATTGCTAAAAAATACCATGACCATAAAACCAAGACGATTCCCAATCATAATCGATATCTGGATCAGAGAGTTATCCTTTGTGGCGTGTGACCTCATAGGTTCGAACATAAACGGTAGCACTGGAACAATTCCAGTACCAGCACAGGAAACCATCTAGCAATGGGTCCCAGCGTCCGGATAGGTCAAAGATGCAGGAGCAAACTATCGAACCTCTGGTATATGGTTACCATATAATTCATCCCTTTGACCTCTAATGCTCAGGATGACTGTGATTGGGCTGCCAACCCAGACAGAGTCAGTCCACTACGTGTCTCAACCTCGCAAGCCCAGTGACTCTTCACTAGGGCTACCCCGGCCAAGGATTTACTAAATTGAGATACTGCGAGATATTCAATCCAAACTATTTGGACAGGTCAATTTCATCTTGGTCCATCACTACTCCACAAGTACTTGCCTGTATCCAGAAACCTTCCATCACCGGATTAAAAATCCGGGTAGTCCGGCACCAAAGCACAGGGAGTTGCTTGCAAGCTACCGTGATGACCTCAGGTCAGAGGGACACATATACCCATATCCAATCGTGAGTATCCCTTTGGCATAAAGGGGCTGCACGGAGTCACGTTCAATAAGATATCACATATCCTACTTGCAGATCACATCAGTGTCACCACACTCATTTGGTCAAGAGGACAACCAAACGATGTGAACTACAACAACCTATACCTGATATATTGCCGTCCAGTATAATATATCCTTTTGTTGTGAACAGGGTTTAAGGACCACTCGATACATCCTCTCTGTATCGAAATCAGTGTAGTCCTAAGGACTTCATCACATGGAAAGAGTTCATTTTAGGGAAATACAATATGTGATGAGCTGCCAAAAATAATATTTTATTAATTCATAAAAAGAATACAATACTGAGCTCAACCGCCTACATCCCAGGCGATTGGCTTTGGGACACAATTCCCAACAACTCCCACTTGTACTAAAGCCAATCAGAAGAGTATCTAATACCCATTTCCCATTTACAATAGTCAAACTCTTTTATTCCGAGGGCTTTAGTGAAGGGGTCAGCCAGATTTTCTTTTCCATCGATCTTTAGAAGATTGATGTCGCATCGTTCTACGATCTCCCGTACGAGGTTGTAGCACCGTAGTATGTGCTTGGTGCGGTGATGAGCTTTAGGCTCCTTAGCTTGAGCAATGGCTCCAGTGCTATCACAGTACACCGGAATAGGACCATCTAGGGAAGGTGCCACCCCTAGCTCTCCAAGGAACTTCCGTAACCATACAGCTTCCTTTGCTGCATCTGATGCTGCAATGTATTCTGCTTCGCATATCGAGTCTGCAACAGTTGCCTGCTTGAAACTTTTCCAGCAGATCGCTCCTCCGTTCATGGTAAATACAAACCCTGATACACTCTTGCAATCATCTCTATCTGACTGGAAACTATAGTCAGAGTACCCCTCAAGTTTCAAGTCAGGTTCTCCATAAATCAGCCATGGATCTTTAGTATTTCTTAAATACTTAAGGATGGACTTAACCACCTTCCAATGCGCCTCACCTGGGTCAGACTGGTATATGCTCACTACTCCTAGTGAGTATGCCACGTCTGGTCTAGTACAAGTCATAGCATACATGATAGAGCCTACTGCAGAAGCATAAGGTACTCTACTCATGCGCTCTCTTTCCTCAGGAGTTATCGCACAATCCTTCTTGGAAAGAGTAATTCGAGAACCTATCTAGAGATAGCATTTCTTGGAATTTTCCATGCTGAACCGTTTCAGCATGGTATCAATGTACATAGACTGGGACAGTCCCAAAAGCTTCTTAGATCTATCTCTATAGATCTTCATACCTAGTATGTAAGAAGCTTCGCCCAAGTCCTTCATGGAGAACTGAGATGATAACCAGACCTTTATTCTTTGTAATGCTGCGACATCATTCCCGATTAAGAGAATGTCGTCAACATACAGTACTAGGAATACAATCACAGAACCATTAACCCATTTATAGTTGCACGGTTCTTCTCCATTCCTAACGAAGCCGTACGATTTGATATACCTATCAAACCGTAAGTTCCAACTTCGAGACGCTTGCTTGAGTCCATAGATGGACCTCTGCAACTTGCATACTTTTGATTCATCTGTGGATGTGAACCCTTCAGGCTATATCATATACACCTCCTCTTCCAGCTCCCCATTTAGGAAAGCTGTTCGGACATCCATCTACCAGATCTCGTAATCAAAATATGCTGCCAAAGCAAGCATGATCCGAATGGACTTGAGCATTGCCACAGGGGAGAAAATCTCGTCATAATCGATACCATATCGCTGACGATACCCCTTGGAAACCAGACGGGCTTTATAGGTCTCTACCTTCCCATCTGCGCCCCTTTTCCTCTTGAAGATCCATTTACACCTGATGGGTTTTATTCCTTCAAGAGGATCAACCAATGTCCAAATATTGTTGATTTCCATGGACTCCATTTCGGATCGCATGGCTCCAAGCCATGCCTCATAGTCAGATCTCTGAAGTGCATCCATATAGGTGATCGGATCCTCATTGTTCTCATCGAGCTCAATGGAATCGCCATCCCAGACCAAGAAACCATAGTATTTGTCTGGCTGACGCGGTATTCTACCAGATCTCCTAATGGGTTCTGGGTGTGATTCCATCACAGCCGGTTCTATGATGTCCTTAGAGTGTGCAGGTTCTTCTATTGGCTGAACTTCATCGAGTTCAATCTTAGAGGCTATAGTTCCTTCTCCATGGAACTCCTTTTCCAAAAAGATAGCTCTAAGAGCAACAAACACCTTTTGTTCATTCTCCAAGTAGAAGAAATACTCTTTGGTTTCCTTAGGATAACCAATGAATAAACACCGATCAGACCTAGGACCAAGTTTGTCTGAGTCTAAACATTTTACGTAAGCTGGACAACCCCAGACCCGAAGGTGTGAGATTGAGGGTTTACGTCCATTCCACATCTCATACGGAGTGGAGACAACAGACTTACTTGGAACAATATTTAATAAATAATAGGCTGTCTGAAGCGCATATCCCCAAAAGGATAGCGGCAGAGTTGCAAAGCCCATCATAGATTGAACCATGTCCAACAAGGTTCGATTCCTTCTTTCGGACACACCATTCAACTGCGGTGTTCCTGGAGGAGTCCACTGAGAGAGAATTCCATTCTCCTCAAGATATGTCAAAATTGCACCAGATAAGTATTCACCACCTCAATCAGATCGAAGGGTTTTAATACTTTTTTCAGTTTGCTTTTCTACTTCATTACGGTATCGTTTGAACATTTCAAACGACTCAGACTTATGTCTTATTAAAAAGACATAACCGAACCTTGAAAAGTCATCTGTAAAAGTAATGAAATATTTGTATCCTCCTCTAGCACTAACTGTCATCGGTCCACATACATCAGTATGTATTAGACTTAGAAGTTCTATAGCTCATTCACCTTTTCCAGAAAAAGGTGACTTGGTCATTTTACCAACTAAACAGGATTCACAAGTGGGCAGTGATTCAGAATCACTGACCTCGAGGAGTCCATCTCCTCGTATCTTGTTTATCCTATTTTGGTTAATATGACCTAGCCTACAGTGCCAAAGATACAAATCGTTGACATTATCTAATCTTGGGCGTTTGCTAGAAGTGTACATTACACTAACAGGCCTTGATAGTACATATATGCCATTATTTAATCTAGCTTTCATTATCACAGAGTTATTCAAAATAACATTGCAAAAATTTCCCTTTATTGATAGTTCAAAACCACAATTGGCCAAAAGGCCTACAGAGATTATGCACATAATAAAACTAGGACAATAGTGATAGTCGACTAGTTCGATAGTACAAGACTCAAAGACAAGACACAGGACTCCGACCGCCAGTACTGGAACACGATTTCCATTCTCGATGCTCAAAAACTATTCTCCATCTTCAAATCTTCTGCTAACTTGAAGTCCCTGTAACGAATTACAAACGTGAATTGGACTACCAGTATCCAATACCCAGTTAGCAGTATCAACAATTGAGTAATTACAAGGTTTTATCATATAAATACCTTGTTCAGCAGACTTCTGCTTTCTCGGCCTGTTCGGATCAAGGGATACAATATAAAGAGGATAGTTCCTCTTCCAGTGTCCATTCTTCTTGCAGTAGAAGCACTCTACAGAAGACTGATCAGCCTTATACTTCCTGGTCTGACTAGGGCCAGGAGCATTATGCACCTTCTTTCCCTTCTTATTAATTTTCTTCTTCCCTTTCTTAAAGGGACGACGACTTCTACTTCCTCCCACTAAATTCACCACCCCCTTATTCAGTTGGTGGTCTTTCTCGAAAGTCTGCAGCAACCCCAAAAGATCATGGTGGTTAACTGCAGGCTTGTTCATTCTATAATGATCGAGAAAATCAAGATAGGAGGAGGGAAGAGAATTCAAAATCGCATCCTTGCCGAGCTGCTCGTGCAAGGGGCATCCGAGTTTGCCCAGTTTTTCAATCAGCTCGATCATGTAAAATACATGATCAGTGACTGAACCACCATTCGGCATCTTGGAGTTGTAGATGGCACAAGACACTTTGTACCGTTCTACATCATCTGGGGTGCCGAAGGATTCCTTCAACTTTTGAAGGATTTCATCAGGTTGGGCCTCCTCGAATTTGTGACTGAACTCGTCATTCATCACCGCTAACATAATGCACCGGACAGTAGTTCGATCAGAGACCCACTTCAGATAAGCGTCTCTGACTGCACTCCGTGCATTAGCGGGAGGGATTTCAGGTGCCGGATCCGTTATCACATATAGGATCCGTTCATGCTCCAGCACAATTATTAATCTTCGATACCAACTATCGAAGTTGTGACCCTTTAACTTCTCATTATCGAGAGGTGACCGGAGCGATAAATTTGAAGACATCTGAAAAGAAAACAAGACCAAATTAGTGTATGAATTAATAATTTAACCAAAAGACTTGGACTTTTGTCTAAAGGTTTCTCCCACTAATTTTTCATATTGGTAGCCTCTAACTCCAATCCGTGCAAACACCTTTTCAAGTGGGTACTGAAATCCAATAGGCCTCGCATGAGCCCGTCTATGGCCAGCTCACCCATATGAGCCTAAAGGTAGGTTCGTAAACCAATTGTTTCCCTAAACAATTTTCAGTATTTTATTTTGCCCCAGAGAACACCCCAATCGGCCTAGGGGCCTCCTATTGCGGGTCTCTGGTTAGGTCCAACCATTAAAATGACAAATCCAATGCTTCCAGCTAACTAAAGACCAAGCCCGACTATGGCCGGCCCACCTGGTCCCGTTAAGGAGGTTGCACTGAACCATCATCGATCAGATAGAAATTCCAGTCGCCGGATGTACACCCGTTCTATGGAATTGCCGATGCACACCAAGCTAGTGGACACATTTCTATCCAACTTAATGGGAGGCTAAGACACTGTCAACTCTTTGACTTAGTCTTTTTAAGGACCTAATAATTTTAGAGGAATTTTAGTTGTGACAGAAGAAAAGACAAGGACATGGATCAACCTCCCACTGAATCAAACAGATTCCAGGAGGGTTGATATAAATCAACAAATTGATCCATGGGCACCTATAGATTAGTCAGACCGATCAACCTGGGTGACATGGGTTAACTCGAGTCATTGAGCTTTTCCAATCAGTTCTGGTCGACTCGACTAGCCAGGTAGGTGAGATCATGGGTGAGTATCCGCCATTAACCATCTTTCCTAGACACCAACCAAGTTGGCCAGGAAAGAGGTAGCCTCACACAACCATGATCACAATGCCAAACCTACCTCGACACCAGTCGGTTTACCAGACTCGATCAGACTATCCTAAAGACTCGGGCATCCTCTGAGCCACTAATTGGATCTATTTTAGATGAACAGATCAACTAATCTAACTATTAGATAGTTCTAAAGAAGGGCCTTAAACAACTTTGTTTAATCTTCTTATAATCTGGTTCAACTAAACTTAGATCTAACCCAGTTATGGACCCAACTAGTCAGCTAACCCAATTAACCCAATTGGCTTATTCAAATGACATTAGATTTCATAAAACCTAAAAACTTGTCATTTAATTAATCATACAATTCAAAATTGTTTGAATATAAGCTAATCATTTTAATTAAAATAATTTTAATTAAAAACATGTAAAACTCCTTTTACATATCCACTGATGCATCATATCTAGATTATTCTTTTTTAAACATTACATTGCCCAAAAGAAAAAATATCAGACATGCCAAACATGTATTTGAATTAAAACAATTTTAATTCCAAGATTTCCTTAAAAGATCCTTCTGAAGAGGCCAACACAGACAATCCGCATCGTGTCAAAGATACACGGTCATGGTGAAGATCTCAACTAGGTTCCTAAAAGTACTCTCAAATCATACCTTATGATTTACAATACAAAAGATTAAACATTTTAATCAACTATACATGCAATCAAGAAATGCTACAACTGAACCTGGCTCTAATACCACTGAAAGATAAATAACACGGTTGTAGGTGCCTACACTAAGCATGCAATAGCAGGGAGCAGGTATGTATTTTAAAACTATTTTAAAATAACAGTGGAAACTACCTACTCCGTACAGGATCTAACATATTCCGGATGCATGTATAGGCAAAACTAGGCATGAACAAGGGCATGTAATATTTATAAACAATTATATAAACCTAGATCTAGGCATGCATGAAAAATAAAACTAGAAATAATTACCTTATTCTTGCCTAGAATAACCTTGGTATAATGCTGGAATAGCTGGGATAACAGGAATAACTTTATTCCTATTGTCTTCTTCCAGCAGCCTCTTGAACGTGGATTTTTGCTCCTTCTCCAATAGCAGCAATGGCCAAACCAAAGCAGCAAATTTTGATCTCTTCTCGTTCAACAATGGCAAGGGAACAAATTGATTGGTCTTGCTTCAAAAGAGAGATGATCATCCAACGTTTGGAGCTCTTCCTATCAACCAAAAGCTGCAACAGGAATTTCTGCAACCTGAAAACCTGCAACTCAAAAATAGAGCACAAAAGGACAGCAACAATGGAGGACAATCCAGCTCTTAGGTGCTCATGCGAACACCCTCTAGAGGGGGGACACGCCTGGGGCTCCTCTGATCCATTTCTCGGGCGATGCTAGTCACCGGAAGACTTGAAACAGTGAGGGGAGGAAAGAAGAAAATAGAACTCCAAGTTCTGAATTTGTTTTCACAAAAATAGAGCTTCCTTCTTCCACAAATTGAACAACAACAAGATCAGGGATTAAAAGATATTTTCTCTCCCAATCACTCACCAAAACCCAGGCCTCTAAATCACCGATGGAATGGAAGTGTAAGTTCTCCAAGGAAGAAGACCTCTCATGGTTTTTTTTCAGCCTCTCACACGGTGAAACAAAAACACACGATGACAGTCTCTCGGCTGAAACAGGGGCGCTGGAAGCTGAAATAGGCAGTAGAGAAGAGGGAAAGGGGCTGGGAGATGATGAGGCTACGGTTAAGCCCATTAACCAGGCCATTAAACAGGGATTAAAGAGGAGATGGCGGGCGAGGGAGAGGAGAAGACGCCCAGCATATGTTCGGTCGTTTG
This sequence comes from Areca catechu, assembly GCA_021397845.1. NCBI lineage: Eukaryota > Viridiplantae > Streptophyta > Magnoliopsida > Arecales > Arecaceae > Areca > Areca catechu. The sequence continues at coordinate 125,321,539 of CM038052.1, read as the reverse complement.
GCCTTCAACCGGATGCAAGAAATTCCAGTGAATCACCGTGTAAACGGTCACATGGTAGAGAAAAAAAAAATCACCGGTTCAAAAGAAACCAGTCCAAAGAATTTAGGTTCAATCCCATTAAAACCCCTTGGTTCAATCTAATTGAACCGGTTCAACCCAATTAAATTGGGTTCAATTGGTTCACAAACAATTGGAGGCCGAAACGAGCTCCGAATCAGTTCAAAACTGATTCAGAAAAATCCTGGCGCAATCCTGGTTAGCCCAGAATAATTTCTGGTTGACGCAGACAAGGGCAAGACGGGGAAAAGAGTGCTCAAAAATACCGTGACCATAAAACTGAGATGATTCCCAATCGTAATCGGTATCCGGATTAGAGAGTTATCCTCTATGGCGTGTGACCTCATAGGTTCGAACCTAAACGGTAGCACTGGAACAATTCCAGTACCAGCACAGGAAACCATCTAGCAATGGGTCCCGGCATCCGGATAGGTCGAAGATGCAGGAGCAAACTATCGAACCTCTAGCATATGGTTACCGTATAATTCATCCCTTTGACCTCTAATGCTCAGGATGACTGTGATTGGGCTGCCAACCCAGACAGAGTCAGTCCACTAGGTGTCTCAACCTCGCAAGCCCAGTGACTCTTCACTAGGGCTACCCCGGTCGAGGATTTTCTAAATTGAGATACTGCGAGACATTCAATCCAAACTGTTTGGACAGGTCAATTCCATCTTGGTCCATCACTGCTCCACAAGTACTTGCCTGTACCCAGAAACCTTCCGTCATCGGATTAAAAATCCGGGTAGTCCGGCACCAAAGCACAGGGAGTTGCTTGCAAGCTACCGTGATGACCTCAGGTCAGAGGGACACATATACCCATATCCAATCGTGAGTATCCCTTTGGCATAAAGGGGCTGCCCGGAGTCACGTTCAATAAGATATAACATTTCTCACTTGCAGATCACATCAGTGTCACCACACTCATTTGGTCAAGAGGACAACCAAACGATGTGAACTACAACAACCTATACTTGATATATTGCCGTCCAGTACAATATATCCTTTTGTTGTGAACAGGGTTTAAGGACCACTCGATACATCCTCTCTGTATTGAAATCAGTGTAGTCCTAAGGACTTCATCATATGGAAAGAGTTCATTTTAAAGAAATACAATATATGATGAGCTACCAAAAATAATATTTTATTAATTCATAAAAGAATACAATACTGAGCTCAACCGCCTACATCCCAGGCAATTGGCTTTGGGACACAATTCCCAACATAAATAACCTACTAAGGAGTGCTTCCTAGGATCAATTCCTCTGTGGATCACCTCTGGAGGGCATGCACTTGTGTGCCTAGTGGAAACAAGAAAGAATTTGTATTCTAGGTATTTTTCCAAACCCTAATTGCATGACTTGTTAATTGTAATGAATAAGGGATCTTGGGCTTAGGGTTTCAAGTTGTTTGGAGTTTCAAGAAAGAAATTTTTTGAAATCCATTATTTTGTTGTGCCATCAAAATCCTAAAAACCCATCAGTGGTATCAAAGCCCTCTTATTTCATTCAATTAATGGTTAATTGGATATGCTTATGTGATAATGAATATGATCATATATAGGGATCATATTCCGATGCATGCCACTAATTAGGGTTCACTTATATATTGAATGATAATTTGATCATATATATAAATCATAGTATGATGCATACTATTGAAAGGGTAAATGATAGTGAATATTATCATGTATGGTGCATGCAATTAGAAATGATTGCTTATTATGCTATGAAGTGATGCATGATTAGTTCAATCACATATTTGAAATGTGTTATATCCTAGTAACTACTTCGGATTGGGTTAGTCACCATGGCCGTCCGGTCATAGGAGTTATTTAGAATTTCATGGCCCTCTCATCCCATTCAATGGGGTCTCCTATGGCATGTAAGGGTTCCACTATGGCCATATCTCATGAACAAGTAAGGTGAACGAATTTATATTACAATGATGCTTATGGTATGCATATTAGGGTTAATATGCTCGAATGATGGAATGAATATCATGTCATATGTGATGGTTATGAATACATTATGATGTCATGAATGTTAGGTTTTATGATGTCATGAATGTTAGGTTGACATGATTAAGTCTATATTAGGATGTGTTAGAGACCATCAAAGCCCTCATAAAAATCATATTTAGTCGTAGTGTAAGTTAATCATGATGCAAATTTGATTAGGGTATGATCAGCCAATTGGTGTATAGGCAAGTAGTTCCGAGAAGATAAAGGGAATGAGATTTTTAATTGGTTCGATTGACTTACCTGGCCAATTTAATTGGTATCTAAGGAAAGCAACGGGGGGACCCCCTCACCCCTTCCACTTACCTGTTCAATTTGGTCATAACTAGACCTTAAATTGGAATTGCTAATTGATTAAGCACACTACAATTTACCTTCCTTCATGCTAAGCCAAATTAATATCAAAAACTATGGTAGATTTGTTGTATACACACAAGGCTTGCTCTAGCATTTAGTATAAAATTTGTTTTGGTGCACCTAGTGCTTTATAGCATGACTGATAATGTTGCTTTGTTGTGTACACATAAGGGCAACATTATTCAATCATGGTTATATGGAAATGAAGGGTCTAACTAAACTAAGACATTATGGTTTGTTGTGTACACACAAGGCTATAAGTGTCTTAGAGGCAAAAGTTAAGTTGAGAATTGCAAGGGATGCAATTGGAAAGGGTCATTTCCTACCCTTGAACTTATAAGTGTTTGTTGTGTACATACAAGGCATTTATAAGGAACTAGGATCTCAACCCTATTGACTCCATTATTGATTTTGATGATAAGAAAAATACCTAAATATAAGTTGAGTACTAATAGGTTCCTTGAAGTATGTTTAATAGAAAAAGGTACTCATCAAAATAACTAAATTGGATTGCTTGTCAAATGATGAAGAAGTCATTTGTATGGATGAAAGATCAGTTATAAATGGACTTAAGTACTTGAGAAATGCTTTAAAGGACTTAAAGAGTTTAGCTCAAAATGGTCTCAGCAGAAGTTTAGTGATTTTTGAAGAAATCTCAACAAGTGTCGACTCAAAGTATCGACTCACAATTCAAGTGTGACTCATGGCAGTGCAAGTGTCAACTTAAGCCGGCATACAGAAAGAGTTTTAGATGTCACAGTTAAAGTATCGACTCACACCACTCAAGTGTCGACTCAAGGCATCGACTCAAGGATCGACTCAAGGCCTGAGACAAATTTCTTACAGAACATGCTGAAGTTGAAGACTTGCCTGAAGTGTCGACTCATGGATGTCAAGTGTCGACTCACCTGAGAATTCCAGAGTGCTTCAATGAAGAATTTTGACCTAGGTGTCGACTAATGGGACTTAAGTGTCGACACCTCATTTTACCCTAAGTATCAACTCATAACATGAGGTGTCGACAGTTGGAGTTCTGGAAATAGTAATGGCTAGTTTTTCAAATACATAACTCGGCCCACTTGGCTCCCAATGGCTAGTTTTTCATGTCTAACAGTTATAAACCGACTTTGAGGCCTTGGGATGGTATTTAAGTTATTCAAATCAAATTAAAATACAAGAGGAAAAGAAAAGAGAATAAGAAAAAGAAAGAAAAGCAAGTGCATTTACTCCCATTCATTGAGAGGAACTACCTGATGGGAATTCTCCCAGGGTGTTGGGAATCATGCAGCATGCGGAAGTGAATTTCAAAACAAAATTCTAAGCATGAAATCCTAATATGGCTAGAAAACCCTAATTCCCAGGAACCCCTTATGCAATACCAATCAACGAAACATAAATGAAGTCAAAATACATACCTGGATTATTGAAATCCAATCTTTTTCATGAGGTTCACAAGTGCAAGCCCTCCAACGGTGATCCACACGAGAATGGTACCAAGAAAGAATCCCTACAGGGGTTGCTTGCTTCAACAGGACTCTTTTGTCAGCCTTTTGACCTTTGACCACTGTAGGACACCCTGTCCTACTATAGGGCTCTCTAGACATAATCCTAAACCAATCTTGGTTTTAGGATAACCCTCCTTTAGGACCCTTTAGGCTTATGTTCTAAAACTAAGCCTTGTCCTTGTAGAAAGATCTTGTCTTAACAAGACAAGTCTTGTCCTAAAGTAAGAAGGAGGGAGAAAGAAGTGGAAGAACACTCAAAATATCTTTTTATGGTGAAAAGAAAAAGATCTGAAACTCATATCACTGCCCCAATTTATAGTTTTAAGAGGGGCGTGTGATATATCCTCCAACAGGTTATTAGATATGATTTTTCAAGACTGAAAAATCATATCCAGTATGTCTCCTCATGCACCAAAAGACATATTGGCATCCATCCATTTTCTTAGACAATATGTGACTTGCCACATGGCAAGTACCAGTCCCTAGGAAGCCAAGAGGTGCCTCTTCAATCTCCAAACACTGGAGAATATGAAGAGTTTTGAAAGTAGGACTCTGCTTCAGGGTGCGTGCCACATGAAGAGACGCGTCTCTTCATGCGCGCTTTTGCTTCCATCCATTTATCACGCCCTTTCAAAAAGCCTTGACCGGTCAAACATATCCAAGAGGCATGGGATAAGATAAGAAGGTGCCCACTGAAATGAAACACTCAAGTGTTTCATCTGTAGAAGGACTTTTGTCCTTCTGTGCGCACCTTCATTTCCCGCGTGCGCCAAGAGACGCCAAGAAACCCTTTATGTTCTGGTCAACTTTATCTACACCCCATGCAACCTTTGACTAGTCAAAGCATAAGCAATATGGGTGTCAAAAGAAAGATCATTAAATTCTCTTTCCATCCATATAAAAATATTTCAGATCAGAGGACTATAGACTCTTATAGGCCCTTTTGAATGCCAAGGTGTCATTTTGGCATCTAAAGTCCCAACTCAAATGGACTCTTCAATAAAACGTCCAAAAGTCCAAAATAAAATCAGATCAAGCTCTGATTTGGCTATCCCCACTTAGGACTCAACCTAATTTAGGTTTTCCTTAATTAGGTTAGCCTAATTAGCAAGCAACTGGACCCAATCCAATTGGGTTAGGAATTGGGTTAGCCTACATATGCTAATATGCAATCTAGCTAACCAATTAGGATCCCATGACCCTAATTAAATAATGAGTAACTTCCTTGGCCTACTCTCTATTGTGTGTGACCCATTGGGTTCCACATCTAGCCAGTAGTAGGTTTAGGTTTGAGCCGATTTGATCCGATCGAACCCGATTGACCTAATTAGGTCAAATCGACTCACCTAATTACCCAATTCGAATCACACATCGAGTTGACTCATGAAACCAATCCAATTAGTTCATGAAAACCCACAAGACAAGATTGACGTCTAGCAATATGTCATGCCTATCCGGAAGATGAAAAATCTGGTGGAAATTATCAAAATACTCTTCAGTAGTAAGTTACCATGCAATTCAATCTTTTGATCTCCCATTATCTCGATTAAGTGATGGGTATGGATAAATGTCAAACCCTAACACTTAATCATATCAAATCTCATCTTGATCATGAGGACTTAGCTGATGACTGATTAGAAGCTACTTCTAATCTCATCCCACTTTGCAAAGATTCATTGAGTCACCCATTGAAGAGATTACATGGGATAACATATCCTCTTACCAGGAATGATCAATTCCTTGTTGGTCCACTCACATCCTTCGTACACCTTCCACCATACCCAGAATACCTCGTCCATGTCGCAATGCCATGAATGAGTTTGAACTAATGTATGGCTTAGTGTGCTCAAGGAACCATGGTGACCTCGGGTCTGAAGATCACATGCACAACTTCTACTCCGGGACCTATCTTTTGACAAGGAGTAAGATTTCCATAAGATAGTCCCGGTATGAATCAGTTCAGTATACTCATAACCTAATGAGAACCCTTATCCTTGTATTAGTGTCTCTACACAAGTAGTTGTGAGACCAACCACCCTCATCAACTGAGCATATATAGGATAAGCTTGTCTTACCGGATTCATCGATCCCCGAATCGATGGTCCAATGACTAGGAACATTCTAGAATAGGGTTTATAGGAATTAGGTCTCACTGTTATTTTATCATAACCCTAATTCCATTGCCTTACTCTATGGGATTCATCATAGTCAAAAACATGACATAACAATATATGGTGAATCAAATGCCTTTATTATAAATAATGATGTCATACATGAGTTGGAAGTTTACAAAAAAGGCCCAAACAATGATTGGCTCTTAGGATATTTTTCTATCAAACTCCCACTTGCACTAAATCCAATCGCCCTTATACTTTATGCCCATACAATCCTAGTGGTGATCTAACTGCTGCTTGGCTAATGCTTTAGTGAATGGGTATGCTTTATTGTTCTTTGTGTCAACTCATTCAAAGGTAACATCATGTCTTTCAATGATCTCTTGAATGAGGTGGAACTGTCTTAGAATGTGCTTGGACTTATGATGAGACCTTGGTTCCTTAGCTTGTGCATCAGTCCCAGTGTATCATAGTATAATGGCATTGGTTGTTGTATATTAGAAACCACACCCAATTTCATGATGAATTCTTCATCCAAACAGCTTCCTTTGTGGCTTCACTAGCAGCTATGTACTCTGCCTCAGTGACTGAGTCAGCTACTGTAGGCTGCTTTGTACTTTTCCAACTCACTGCACCACCATTCAAGGTGAAGACATACCTTGTTGTGGATTTACTATCATCTGAATTTGATTGAAAACTAGGATCTATATAACCTTCTAGTTTTAACTCAGATCCTTCATATACTAGAAAAATATCTTTAGTCCTTCTTAGGTACTTAAGAATATTTTTCACAGCTTTCCAATGATCCATCCCTAGATTTGCCTGAAACCTGCTCATTATGCCCAAGGCATAAGCAACATCAGGCCTGGTACATAACATGGCATACATAATCGATCCTACAGCCGAAGCATAAGGAATCATAGCCATCCTCTCTCTTTCTTCTGATGTCTCAGGAGACATCTTCTTAAAGAGTTGTATGCCTTGACTCATTGGCAAGTAACCTTTTTTACTTCCATCCATGTTGAATCTCTTCAATACTAAGTCAATGTACCTAGATTGGGATAAGCCCAGCATCCTCTTGGATCTATCTCTATAGATCCTTATACCCAATATATAGGATGGTTCTCCTAAATCCTTTACGGAAAAATTTTGATGATAGTCAAGTTTTATCTAATTGCAACATTAGGATATCATTCCCAATGATCAGTATGTCATCCACATACAAACTAAGAAAACAATGGCACTCCCACTTGTCTTCTTATACACACATGGTTCATCCACATTTTTGATAAAACCAAATCCTTTGATTATTTCACCAAAATGGATGTTCCAACTCCTTGACGCTTGTTTAAGTCCATAAATGGACTTCTTTAACTTGCATACTTGGTTTGGTCTCCCACTTGAGACAAACCCCTCTGGCTATGACATATAGACTTCTTTCTCAAGGTTTTCATTGAGGAAAGCAATCTTTACATCCATTTGCCAGATCTCATAATCATGGTATGCTGCTATGGCAAGCAGTATCTGAATGGACTTGAGCAAGGCTACTAGAGAAAAGGTTTTATCATAGTCTACACCATGTTTTTGTCTAAAACCTTTTGCTACCAGCCTAGCCTTATAGGTCTCAACTTGATCATCTACTCCAATCTTCTTCTTGAATACCCATTTACACCCTATCGAGTTAATTCTTTCAGGTGGATCTACCAAGGTCCAAACCTGATTTGAATACATGGAGTCCATTTCAGATTTCACGGCACCAAGCCACTTATCAGAGTCCCTACTCTCGACAGCTTTCAAATAGGTCAAAGGATCATCATCTTGTATGATACTGGCTTCATTTTTATCACCGATGACAAAGCCATATCTGAGAGGTGCTTCTCGCACCCTCTCTGACCTTCGGAGAGGAGGTGTGTATTGTGGCTGTTCTTGATCCACAAGAACCTCTGGTTGAGGAACTTTACTTGAAAGCTCATCGGTTTGTTGGTTCTGTTCTTCACACAACTCAAGTGAAGAATCACTATATCCTTCTTGGATTAACTCTTGTTTCAAGAATGTAGCATGCTTACTGACAATTATCTTTTGCTCAGTAGCATTATAAAAAAGGTATCCCTTACCTTCTTTTGGATAACCAACAAACCTACACTTGTCAATCCTAGCACTTAACTTATGTCCAAAGTTATTCTTGACATAAGCATGGCAACCCCAAATCTTTTAGTACTTAAGACTTGGTCTTTTACCATTCCATAACTCAAATGGAGTGCTACTTACTGACTTAGATGGAACCCTGTTTAATATATATGCAGCAGTCTCCAAGGTATGTCCCTAGAAGGAAATGGGAAGATCTGTGAAGCTCATCATGGACCTCACCATGTCCAATAAGGTGTGATTTCTCCTTTCTGCCACTCCATTTAACTGGGATATATAAGGAGGGGTCCATTCAGAAATAATGCCTTTGTCCTTGAGATGGTTCAAAAACTCACTAGACAAGTTTTTCCCTCCTCGATCAGACCGAAGAGCTTTAATACTAAGTCCAGTTTGTCTTTCAACCATACTCTGATATTCTTTAAACTTATCAAAAGCTTCAGACTTGTGTTTCATAAGATACACATAATCGAACCTTGATAAATCATCAATAAAAGTGATGAAATAAGAATATCCTCCTCTGGCCTGAGTTGACATAGGTCCACATACATTAGTATGTACAAGACCTAACAATTCAGTTGCCCTTTCTCCATATCCAGTGAATGGAGACTTGGTCATTTTCTGTTTGAGACAAGAATCACAAGTTCCTAATGATTGAAAATCATCAGGGTCAATGTAATCCTCTTTGACTAACTTGTTTATCCTTGACTCATGATATGACCTAACCGGCAATACCAGAGATATGTGACATTGATATTATCTCTTTTTCTATTCTTGTTATCTACAAGAAGTATTTCATCATTGAGTACTAAAGTTAGAAGACCATTCAAAAAGCAACCATGCCCAAATATTGTATTATTATGAAGAATAGAGCAGCCACTGCTCTTTACACTTATTTCATATCCTTGTTGTAACAACAAGGGTATAGAAATAATGTTTCTTACAATATTTGGCACATAGTAGCATTCTTCCAACCTTATGATATTACCCAAAGGTAGTAACAGAAGGTAGGTGCCCACAACTTCAGCATATATGGGTTCTCCACTTGCCCCATATAATTTGAAGTCACCTTTCTTTAAATTTCTAATTCTATGGAGTCCTTGTAAAGATTTACAAATATATAATCCACATGCGGTATCCAATACCCATGAATTAAAAATAGATTCACTCAATGATAAATTGGTTTATATCATGTACAAACCCCTAGATTCACCACTTGCATCTAGTTTCACATTTGCAAGACAAGTCTTGCAATCCTTCTTCTAATGCCCAAACATGCTATAATGGGAACAGGCTCCATCAACCTTCTTCCTTAAAAAGTCCACATAGTTTGAACTGCTTAACTTATTAGCATCCAAGATGCCATGCAATGATAAATTTGAAGCCATAATAAAAAATGTCCCACATTTAATTAAAGAACAATATCAGCAGACCACTCAAGATGACATCCATAACTAGATAAGCACTTTCTATCTAATTATGTCTCTCACTATTTTTTTCAAATACTATAACCCTCATTTTATGGTAAACGAGAAATCTTTCCGATTTCCTTGGTGGGGTTGAGATCCTAATTCCTCATTAGTGCCTTGTGTTACATAACAAACACTAATAAGTTCAAAGGTAGGACTTACTTTCCAATTGCAACCCGTGCAATTCTCAACAATTATCTTTGCCTTTAAGACACTTATAGTCTTGTGTTACACAACAAACTATAATGTCTTAGTTTAGTCAAACCCTTCATTTCTGTATAGCTATAATTGAAAATTGTTGCCCTTGTGTTACACAACAAAGCAACAATTTCAACCATGCCATAAAGCACTAAGTGCACCAATACAAATTTCATATCAAATCCTAGAGTATATTTTGTGTTACACAACAAACCTACTATAGTTTTGATATTAATTTAGCTTAGCATGAAGGAAGGCAAATTATAGTATACATAATTAATTAGCATCTCAAGTTAAGGTTTAGATATGACCAAATTGGCCAGGTAAGTGGAAGGGGTGAGGGGGTTCCCTCGTTGCTTTCCTTAGACACCAATTAAATTGGCCAGGTTAGACAATGGAACCAATTAAAAATCTCATTCTCTTTACCTTCCTAGAACCACTTGCCTAGACACCAATCGACTGATCAAACCCTAATCGATTTTGCATCATGACTAAGTTTTTTACTATGACTAAATATGATTTTTATGAGGGCTTTAATGGTCTCAAAAACACATTCTAAATACTATCATGATAATTACATTTATAACTACAAGTATAAACATAAACATGATGACTATGTTTATAACAAATATAAACATATTGCATATAACTCTAATATATGCAGAACATTCATGTCATCAAGCATATTACCCTAATATGCAAAGCATTACATGACAACAAGCATATTACCCTAATATGCATAGCATGATAACACGCATATTACCCTAATATGCAAAACATGACATAATTAATGTAAAATACAGTTCACCTCACTTATTCATGGGAATTACCATAAAGTTGCACCCTTACACGCCATAGGAAACCCATAGAATGGACATAGTGGGCTTTTTACACCCTACTTTACTCCTATGACCAGACGACTATGGCAACCCCAATCCAGAGTAGTTACTTGGTTCAATCAACATGCATAATTTCATACTTGAAATGATAACATGCATTTCATGAAAAATAGAAATTAAACATATTACCCTAATATGTAAAATTTCATATCCATGCATTAACATGCCTTTTCATGAAGAAACAAGAAATCTAACATATTAATCACAAGATTCTGGTAGAGTCGACATGACAGGGTTCGAGTCGACTCGATCGCTAGTCGGGTCGACTTGATATGTGGAAATCAGGAACTTTAAAAATGATTTATAATTGGTATGCCACCAGGAGGGCTCTGATACCACTGATGGGAATTCTCCAAGGGTGCCGAGAATCATGCAGCATGCAAAAGTGAATTTCAAAACAAAATTCTAAGCAGAAACCCTAATATGGCTAGAAAACCCTAATTCCCAGGAATCCCTAATGCAATACCAATCAACGAAACATAAATGAAGTCAGAATACATACCTGGATTGCTGAAATCCAATCTTTTCCATGAGGCTCACAAGTGCAAGCCCTCCAATGGTGATCCACACAAGAATGGTACCAAGAAAGAATCCCTACTGGGGTTGCTTGCTTCAACAGGATACTTTTGTCAACCTTTTGACCTTTGACCACTGTAGGATACCCTGTCCTACTATAAGGCTCTCTGGACACAGTCCTAAACCACTCTTGGTTTTAGGACAACTCTTCTCCAGGACCTCTTAGGCTTATGTCCTAAAACTAAGCCTTGTCCTAGTAGAAAAGACCTTGCTTAACAAGACAAGTCTTGTCCTAAAGGAGGGAGAGAGAAGTGGAAGAACACTCAGAATAGCTTTTTATGGTGAAAAGAAAAAGATCTAAAACTCATATCACCACCCCTATTTATAGTTTTAAGAGGGGCGTGTGATATGTCCTCTAACAGGTTATCAGATATGATTTTTCAAGACTGAAAAATCATATCCAATATGTCTCCTTATGCACCAAAAGATATATTGGCATCCGTCCATTTTCTTAGACAATCTGAGACTTGCCACATGGCAAGTACTGGTCCCTAGGAAGCCAAGAGGTGCCTTTTCAATCTCCAAACACCAGAGAATTTGAAGAGTCCTGAAAGTAGAAGGACTCTGCTTTAGGGTGCGCACCACATGAAGAGACATATCCCTTCATGCGCGCTTTTGCTTCCATCCATTTTTCACACCCTTTCAAAAAGTCTTGACCGGTCAAACATATCCAAGAGGCATGGGATAAGATGAGAAGGTGCCCACTGAAATGAAACACTCAAGTGTTTCATCTGCAGAAGGACTTTTGTCCTTCTGTGCACACCTTCATTTCCCGCGCGCGCCAAGAGGCGCCAAGAAACCCTTTATGTTCTGGCCAACTTTATCTACACCCCATGCAATCTTTGACTAGTCAAAGAATATGCAATATGGGTGTCAAAAGAAAGAGCATTAAATCCTCTTTCCATCCATATAAAAATATTTTAGATCAGAGGACTATAGACTCTTCTAGACCTTTTTGAATGCCAGGATATTATTTTGGCATCTAGGGTCCCAACTCAAATGGACTCTTCAATAAAACGTCTAAAAGTCTAAAATAAAATCAAATCAAGCTCTGATTTGGCTATCCCCACTTAGGGCTCAACCTAATTTAGATTTTCCTTAATTTGGTTAGCCCAATTAGTAAGCAACTGGATCCAATCTTTTTGGGTTAGGAATTGGGTTAGCCTACATATGCTAGTATGCAATCTGGCTAACCAATTAGGATCCCATGACCCTAATTAAACCATGAGTAACTTCCTTGGCCTACTCTCTATTGTGTGTGACCCATTGGGTTCCACATCTAGCCAGCAGTAGGTTTAGGTTTGAGCCGATTTGATCTGATCGAACCCGATTGACCTGATTAGGTCAAATCGGCTCACCTAATTGTCCAATTAAAATCACTCATCAAATTGACTTATGAAACCAATCCAATTAGTTCATGAAAACCCACAATACAAGATTGATGTCTAGCAATGTGTCATGCCTACTCGGAAGATGAAAAATCTGGTAAAAATTATCAAAATACTCTTCAGTAGTAAGTTACCGTGCAATTCAATCTTTTGATCTCCCATTATCTCGATTAAGTGATGGGTATGGATAAATGTCAAACCCTAACACTTAATCATATCGAATCTCAGCTTGATCATGAGGACTTAGCTGATGACTGATTAGAAGCCACTTCTAATCTCATCCCACTTTGCAAAGATTCCTTGAGTCACTCATCGAAGAGATTACATGGGATAACATATCCTCTTACCAGGATTGATCAATTCCTTGTTGGTCCACTCACATCCTTCGTACACCTTCCACCATACCCAGAACACCCTGTACATGTCGCAATACCATGAATGAGTATGAACCAAAGTATGGTTTAGTGTGCATAAGGAACCATGGTGACCTCAGGTCTGAAGATCATATGCATAACTTCTACTCTGGGACCTATCTTTTGACAAGGAGTAAGACTTTCATAAGATAGTCCCGGTGCGGATCAGTTCAGTGTACTCATAACCTAATGAGCACCCTTATCCTTGTATTAGTGTCTCTACACAAGTGGCTGTGAGACCAACCACCCTCATCAACTGAGCATACATAGGATAAGCTAGTCTAATCAGATTCATTGATTCCCGAATCGATGGTCCAATAACTAGGAACATTCTAGATTATGGTTTATAAGAATTAGGTCTCATTGTTATTTTATCATAACCCTAATTCTATTGCCCTACTCTATAGGGTTCATCATAGTCAAAATATGACATAACAGTATATGATGAATCAAATGCCTTTATTATAAATAATGATGTCATACATGAGTTGGAAGTTTACAAAAAAGGCCCAAACAATGATTGGCTCTTAGGGCATTTTTCTATCACTACCTTCAAGCAAAAAGAAGTCTCCAAGCATTCAAAGCTATTAAGAAGCATTCAAGTCCATTACCTTTGAGCATTGATTGAGGTTTCATCAAGTTCAAGACAAGCCACTTCTCCAAGCTTCAAAGAGATATCAGCTTTTTATTAGAAAGCTTTTCTTGTTTACTTTACTTTATCTCATATTTTTGTTGTAAAGGTTTTTGGTGAGCCTAAGAACAAAACCGAGGAGGTTATTAGTTAACCTATTTGAAAACCAAGGAGATTTTTGGTTAGCCTATTTGAAAACCAAGTAGGTTTTTGGTTAGCCTAGTTGAAAACCAAGAAGGTTTTTGGTTAGCCTTTGAAAACCAAGAGGTTTCTTTTAGTGATCCTTGTAAAAACCAAAAGGTGTTTTGATTAGTGAGCCCAAAAAACTAATCGATTGTAATCATGGGAGATTATAGTAAATTTTCAAGTGGACCTTAGGGAGTGGATGTAGGTGCATTGGAAAGCACCAAACCACTATACTTGGCTTGTATTTGTGATTGTCTTTAGCTTTCTTTACTTGCTATTATATTTGTTGCACTTATATTTCCACCACATACTCTTCAAGAGTATACTATTTTACCTCACATTAGCACTTAATTTAATATTTGTATTGGCACATATTCTTGTAAGTAATTTTTAGAAATCCAATTCATACCCCCTCTTGGGTTGCTTACTGGGCAACAAGTGGTATCAGAGCCATGTTCTCAGTATATAGGTCTAACCATCTTGAGTAAAGATCTATGGCAACCCCCCTTGGTAGTAGTGTAGTTAAGGGACAAGCTTCAAATAGATCTCCATACTTTAATGGAACTAATTATACTTATTAGAAAACTAGAATGAGAATTTACATGCATTCTATAGATTATAATTTATGGAAAGTAGTTGATAAAGGTCCTCATATTTCTTTGATCATGGTTAATGGTGTTTCAATCCCAAAGCTTGAAGTGGATTTGGATGAAAATGACATTAAAAAATTTGAGATCAATGCAAAAGCAATGATCTCCTTTATTGTGCATTGGATCCTAGTAAGTTTAATAGGATTTCTACATGCACATATGCCAAAAAAATATGAGACACACTTGAAGTTATCTATGAGGGTACTAATCAAGTGAAGAATACTAAGGTTAACATGTTAGTGCACACTTATGAGATGTTCCATATGGAACCAAATGAATCTATTACTGACATATACACTAGATTCATAAACATTGTAAATGGTATGAGAAGTTTAGGTAAAATTATGTCTAATGCCGATCTTGTTAACAAAACTCTCAAGTCACTTCCAACATCTTGGGATCCAAAGGTGACAGCCATACAAGAAGCCAAAGATGTTGACAAACTACCAATGGAGCAGCTAATAGGATCGCTCATGACTTATGAGCTAAATTTGAAACAAAAATCTATGGATTTGGACAAGAAGAAAAAGGGGATAGCTTTCAAGTCTACTACTCAAGAAGAATCCTCGAATGAAGAATCAGAAGAAGAAGAAGATGAAGATGAGAGTGAGGAAGCTCTTATAGAAAGAAAATTCAGAAGATTCATGAGGAGAAAGAAATTTCCTTACAAGAAAAAGTTTCAACCAAGTAAAGAAAAGGAAAAAAAAAAGGAGAAAGAAAAGGACAAGGAGAAGGAGGTACCTATCTGCTTCGAGTGCAAGAAGCCAGGACACTACAAGTTTGACATCCCTCTCCTAAAGAAATCAAGAAAAAAGCTTAGAAAGAAGGCAATGATGGTGACTTGGAGTGACAGTGAGGACTCCAGTTCAGATGAAGAATTAACTGAAGTCACAAATCTATGTTTCATGTCACTACAACATAAAGAAGAAGAGATAAATTTTGATCTTGAAGTAGATTATACTTTTGATGAATTAAGAATTGCTTTTGATGAATTGGTGCATGACCATAAGGTGATGATTTCTGAAAATAAAAAGTTGAAAAATCATGCAAACACATTTTCAAATGAAAACACTTCTCTTTTAAATGAAGTCAATGATTTGAAAAATAATATTGACATTTTAGAAAAGAGAAACAATGCTTTATCTATGGAAAGTGAAGTTTTAAAAAGATCTAAAGCATTTGTTTCAAATAATGAACTTTTGAAGAAAAGTAAAGATCTTGAAATAGAAAATAAGCAATATAAAGATGAGCTTGATAGGATAAAACCTTTTATTGAAAAATTCATATACAGTTCTGAAAAGTTAAATCTTCTTTTAAACAATCAAAGAGCTATTTTTAATAAAGTTGGATTAGATTATAGACCTCAAAAATAGTAAAAGTATTTCAAAATTTTTTTTTGCTTGCATCATCTAGCATTACATGCTTTTCTTGCAAAAGAGTAGGTCATAAAGCTTTTCAATGTAATTTAAAAAAAATTAATGATTCTAGAAGGATTTGGGTTCCAAAAGGAACCACTTTTAATACTAACCCTAAAGGATCCAAGTTGGCTTGGGTACCTAAAAACAAAACTTAATTTGTTTTGCAAGTGTGTCTTGCAACCAATGAAAATAAAAGACTATGGTATCTTGATAGTGGTTGCTCAAGGCACATGACAGGAGATGTGAAGCATTTCACCTCTCTTGAAGCAATAAATGAAAGGAGTGTAACCTTTGGTGATAATGGTAAAGAAAAAATCATTGGTATTGGTAAGGTTCACATCTCTCCTTCTACTTGGATTGATAATGTTCTTTTAGTTAAAAGTTTAAAGCATAATCTTCTTAGTATTAGTCAATTTTGCGATAAAGATTTTCAAGTAGTTTTTGAATCATCTTTTTGCGTGATTGCTAGTCTTGATAAAATTGGAGTGAAATTCATTGGAAAAAGGCATGGTAATATCTATCTTGTTGATTTGGATAATCTATCTTTGCCTAATGGAGAATGCCTGGTTGCAATGAATTCTACTATTAATGAGACTAGTTGGCTTTGGCCTCGTAGATTAGGTCATGCATGCATGTTTTTACTATCAAAACTTTGCAAAAAGGATTTAGTAAGAGATTTACCAAAACTTAGTTTTGAGAAAAATAAAATTTGTGAAGCATGCCAAATTGGAAAATAAGTAAAAATATCTTTTAAACCTAAAGGTTTTATTACAACTTCTAGGACATTAGAACTATTCCATACGGATCTCTTTAGACCAACTAGGACATCTAGCCTAGGAGGTAAGAGATATAGATTAGTTATAGTGGATGATTTTTCAAGGTTTACATGGATTTTATTTCTTGCTCATAAAGACGAATCATTTTCAGCTTTTATGAAGTTTTACCGAAAAGTTTCAAATGAAAATAGTGCTTCAGTTATTTGCATTCATAGTGATCATGGTTCTGAATTTGAAAATCAGGATTTTGAAAACTTTTGCAATGAAAAAGGAATTGAACATAATTTTTCTGCACCTAGGATACCTCAATAGAATGGGTTGTAGAAAGGAAAAATCGTACTTTAGAAGAAATGGCACGCACTTGCTTTGTGAAAATGATTTGCCAAGATATTTTTGGGCAGAAGCAGTTAATACTGCTTGTTATATCTTAAATCATGTTTTAATTCATCCGATTTTAAAGAAAACTCTTTATGAGCTTTGAAATCAAAGAAAACTAACTTTAAAGTATTTTTGTGTTTTTGGTTGTAAATGCTTTATCATGAATAATGGTAAGGATAATTTAGAAAAATTTGATGCCAAGTCTGATGAAGGTATCTTCTTAGGATACTCTACATCAAGCAGGGCTTACAGAATTTTTAACAAGAGAACCCTAGTAGTAGAGGAGTCTGTGCATGTAGTCTTTGAAGAATCTGCTAACAAATCCTCTAGAAAAGATGATACTTCTGATACATGTGCAGGTGCTGAAACATTAAAGAAGCTGACATTGGATGATCAACCTTCTCGACAAAGTGAAGAAGATCAAGACAAGAATGAAAGAGAAGAAGCCATATAATCTATACCAAAGCATCAAGATCTACCCAAGGAGTGGAAGTATGCTCATGGACATCCTAAGGAATTAATCCTAGGTGATCCATTAAAAAGGGATAAGAACAAGATCTTCAATTAGAAATGAAAGTGATTATATTACTTTTCTTTCTCAAGTTGAACCAAAATATTTTGAAGATGCTGAAAAAGATCCTAATTGGATAAATGCTATGCAAGAAGAATTAAATCAGTTTGAAAGAAATAATGTTTAGACATTAATAGAAAGACCATCTAATATTTCAATTATTGGCACAAAATGTGTGTTTAGGAATAAATTGGATGAAAATGGTATTGTAACTAGAAATAAAGCTAGGCTAGTTGCCAAAGGCTATAATCAGGAAGAAGGGATTGATTTAGATTAAATCTTTGCTCCTGTTGCTAGACTTGAGGCAATTAGATTGCTTTTAGCATTTGCATATTTTATAAACTTCAAATTATTTCAAATGGATGCTAAAAGTGCTTTTCTAAATGGTTTTATTATTGAAGAAGTATTTGTTCAACAACCACCTGTATTTGAAATCATGCACATCCTGATCATGTTTTTAAACTATACAAAGCACTTTATGATTTAAAATAAGCACCCTGAGCATGGTATGAAAGACTCAGCAAGTTTTTAATTAAAAATAATTTTTCTAGAGGTCATGTTGACACTACATTATTTTTGAAGAAAAAAATGATGACTTATTAGTAGTACAAATTTATGTTGATGACATTATATTCGGTGCTACTAAAGAACTTTTATGTCAAGAGTTTGCCAAGCTTATGCAGGGAGAGTTCAAAGTGAGCATGATGGGAGAACTCAACTTTTTCCTCGACTCCAAATCAAGCAAACCAAAGATGGAATCTTCGTCAACTAAGCTAAGTATTCAAGAAAAATCTTAAAGAAGTTTGTAATGGAGACTACCAGATCAATAGGTATACCTATGAGCCCCTCTTGTAAACTTGATAAGGATGAACATGGTAAATCAATTGATCAAAAATTATATAGAGGAGTGTTTGGATCTTTATTATATCTGATTGCTAGTAGATTAGATATCGTGTTTAATGTTTGTATATGTGCTAGATATTAGTCTGATCTTAAAGAATCTCATCTGTTGGCTATTAAGTATATATTTAAATACTTATCTGGTATAATTGATATTGGTTTGTGATATTCTAGAGATTCATCTATTGATTTAATTGGATATTCTAATACTGATTTTGCTGGGTGTAAATTAGAAAGAAAAAGTACAAGTGGAACTTGCCAATTTCTTGGAGTTTACTTAATCTCCTAGTTTAGTAAGAAACAAATTTCAGTCGCACTATCCATAACTGAGGCTGAGTATATTACAGCAGGAAGTTGTTGTGCTCAAATCTTGTAGATTAAGCAACAACTTAAAGATTTTATAATCAAACTAATTAAGACACCCATAAGATGTGATAACACCAGTGCTATAAATTAACTACAAATCATGTTCAGTACTCTAGAAGTAAGCATATTGAAATTAGGCATCATTTTATTAAAAATCATGTTGAAAATAATGATATTATGCTTGAATTTGTTAGTACTAAAATATAACTAGCTGACGTATTGACTAAGCCTCTCCAAGAAGATCGGTTCAGTATGATTAGAAGAGAACTTGGGGTCATCAACCCTTTTATTTGAAATTTTCAATTCTTCACAATATTTAACCCTTGTTTGATCAAATTGTTTTTTAATCTTGTTCAAATTCCTTGAAATCCTTCCTATTTTGATCATTGATCCATTCCCATTTTTTTTTTTTTTTAGTTGAAGTGTCGACACTTGGAAGTGTCGATACCTGGAAGTGTCGACACTTGACTCAGTGTCGTGAGTCGACACTTGAACGGCAATAGATCGACCTAAAATAGGGAAAATGGATGGTTTTCTTTGAATTTCTCACTCTAGTTCGAGCCGACTCATCCCCTAACCGAGCTCCATCATCCTCTTCCCTCCAATCTTGGATTCAATCAGCCAATTCTTCGATTGGGACAGGTTTTATTCGATTTTTCACTATTCATTTTTTTATTTCAACTGTTCCTCTTTTTGTTTCACTGTGTTTCCATCGTAGAAACCCTAGGTTTTTTTCCCTCTTGCATTTCCATCTCGTATCTTTGGAATGGAGCCTAGGAAGCAAGTTGTCCGGCATCCAAGACCATCCATTCATGAGGATGAAAGGAGAACTAAGGGAAGGCATGAGGCCAGTGCAGCGGTTGAGCATGATATTCCTGCTAGACCCCTAGTTTCTGTAGTAAACTGAATGGGATTGAAGACTATTATCGGTGCTCACCGAGTGGACTTCGATTTCATTGATCGGCAGTACTTCAAGATAGGCCAGTGATCGAGGGATGCAGGTTTGGCTTCATTCTGTTCATTATCAGAGAGATTCTACTCGAGATTGATTAGAGAGTTTTATGGATTGCTTGCCTGAGGTAGTGATGGCTAGATTGCTCAGGTCCGAGGCAGAGATGTTCCTATATTAGCAAAGATTTTGAGCAAAGTATGGGACATTCCCATGAGAGGATTAGTTATGGATGCTCTAGTTGACAAGATCAGTGGACTCCGATGCATCTTTGAGATAGATGATCTTCCTGAGGGAGCCACTATTATTGCACCGAGACTGATGCTTGAGATGAGGTTGCTACACCATAAAGTTGCCCGGATCCTTCTATTGAAGATCGGTCGATTCGACTTCATCATAGAGTGTGAGCCTCTGGTGATGGTATCTTTAGTATAGCACACTCTAGTATGCCTCCCCATACTTATGGTACACCAGTTGACCAAGGCATCAATCAGTCAGAGATTGTGTCTACCCTACGGGATGGGTTTGACACTTCTATTAGAGCTTACAGAGTAGTCATAAATGATGAGCCCTACAGGTAGCTATTACACACAGACATTTATGACATCAGATCACTGCACAGGATGGGATATCAGCTTGTCAGAGGCCAGTGGAGATGATGCATATTTGGATAGGTCACTGACTAAGATGATGAGGTAGCGGAGGAAGAGCACATCTTTTCAGGAGTGGCAGGACCATCTAAGATTCATAGAGAGACATATGAGATACAGCCCGAGCCTTCAGCACAGCCTGAGCTAGCTTCTCAGCCTGAGCCAGCACAGAGGACATATATCCCTGGAGCTTCAGATAGCCTAGAGGACATGATTGCTCGTATTGAGACTGAGGTGATGATCATTCATCAGTGAGTCAACAAGATTCATATGGAGATGAGGGAGAGCCATAGAGGCTAAGTGATGGCATCTCTGCTATTTTGTCTGCTCTGGCTAGACCTTCTTCAGGCGGTGCTCCTGCACCTTCAGCTCCAGCTGATTCACCTCTAGCACCACCTACTCCAGGATCGGATTTGGATGATGATGAGACTAACTCTGCTGAGTTTGAGTTTGATGATCTGATGACAGAGCCAGCGCCAGAGGCAGCAGCTGACCGTCCTAGGAGTCCTATTCCTGACCCATCTAGATCATCTTTTCAGACTCGGATCCTATCATCCTCACCTTGCAAATCTGATCTACATCCTACTTCCATTCATGCACCTACTCCTATCATACCATTAGTTTTTGATACTCCTATCATTCATTCTCCATCTTTGCATACATCCTCTCTTATCAGGGAACTAGGATTCTATATCCCTAGTTTCTATCATCTTGACTCAGGACCTATCTTTGATCATACCCCCCTTCATACTGTTCTTGATACTACCATTATGGTCAGTGTTGTTCCTATTACTGACATAGCTTCTACCTCTTTCATACCAACTAGAGGTAGGACTTATGTTAGACATAGAGGATGAGGATTTCGTGGCATATCAAGATGGACCAGGACCCGTTTTGCTGATCTTTGACCCATGTGGCCTCGATCTCATTCTTTTACTGATACTACACCGATCTATATTGTATCCTCGGATGATGAGGAATCTGCTTAGGATAGTCTTTATGCTTAGATAACTTATATTTTAGCACTCTTGTATGCTTTTATGTTTGCTTACTATCTTGTATCTTTACCTGTATCAATATACGAATTGTATTTCAATCAATGAATAGAATTTTTACATCAATACTTTGTCTTTAGATGTTATCTCTTTTTATAATTGCTATGATGATTTCATCTTTCCCTCTGCTCTAACCTTTTTTATGTTGACAAAAAGGGGGAGAATCAAGTGAGTAAATTAAGTGAGTAATATATGAGAGAAATTTGAATGTAAAAAGAGAAGAAAAGAAAGAAAGAAAGAAAAGTGCAATGAGTGAGGGGAAGTAATCCTTCCTTTGCTGCATTGTGTAAGTTAGAAAATCAATTTTTCGAATCATCTTTTAAGAGAGAGTATTTCTTACTCTTCAATCTTTTATTCAATTTTTTTTTTTATTACATTCACTATTGCTTTATGATGATTTTCTTATCTTAAAGCATGATTTATCTCTGATACTCATGTAGAGTATCATGATACATGAAATTGTTTTTAGCTTTAATACTCTTATGGTTCTAATTCAATTCAAATGAGCTTTTAGACTTTATCTCTTTACTATAATAGAAAATGCAATAAGCTTTATGTAAATTGAAAATTCTTTTAAGAGCTTATTATATAAATTATACTTAAAGGTTTTGTCATCATCAGAAAGGGAGAGATTGTTGACTCTGTTATTGATTTTGATGATAAGAAAAATACTTAAGTTTAAGTTGAGTACTAACATGTTCCTTGAAGTGTATTTAATAGAAAAAGATACTCATCAAAATAACTAAATTAGATTACTTGTCAAATGATGAAGAAGCCATTTGTATGGATAAAAGATAAGTTATAAATGGACTTAAGTACTTGAGAAATGCTTTAAAGTTCTTAAAGAGTTTAGCTCAAAAAGGTCTCAATAGAAGTTCAGTGATTTTTGAAGAAATCTTAGCAAGTATCGAATCAAAGTGTTGACTCACAATTCAAGTGTCGACCATGGCAGTGCAAGTGTCGACTCAAGCTAGCACGTAGAAAGAGTTTTGGATGGCACAGCTAAAGTATCGACTCACACTACTCAAGTGTCGACTCAAGATGTCGACTCAAGGATCGACTCAAGGCCTGAGACAAATTTCTTACAGAACATGCTGAAGTTGGAGACTTGCCTAAAGTGTCGACTCATGAATGTCAAGTGTCGACTCACCTGACAATTCCAGAGAGCTTCAATGAAGAATTTTGATCTAGTTGTCGATCCATGGTACTTAAGTATTGACCCTAAGTGTCGACTCACAGCTTGAAGTGTCGATACTTGGAGTTCTGGAAATAGTAACGGCTAGTTTTTCAAACACAAAACTCGACCCTCTTGGCTCCCAATGGCTAGTTTTTCATGTCTAATGGTCATAAACTGACTTTGAGACCTTGAGATGGTATTTAAGTGATTCAAATCAAATTAAAACACAAGAGGAAAAAAAAGAGAATAAGAAAAAGAAAGAGAACCAATTGCATTCACTCCCATTCATTGAGAGCAACTACCTTCAAGCAAAAAAAAGTCTCCAAGCATTCAAAGCTATCAAGAAGCATTCAAGTCCAACACCTTTGAGCATTGATTGAGGCTTCATCAAGTTCAAGACAAGTAACTTCTCCAAGCTTCAAAGAGATATCAGCTTTTTATTAGAAAGCTTTTCTTGTTTACTTTACTTTATCTCATATCTTTGTTGTAAACGTTTGTGGTAAGCCTAAGAATAAAACCAAGGAGGTTATTGGTTAGCCTATTTGAAAACCAAGGAGATTTTTGGTTAGCCTAGTTGAAAACCAAGGAAGTTTTTGGTAAGCCTCGTTGAAAACCAAGGAGGTTATTAGTTAGCCTTTGAAAAGAAAGAGGTTTCTTTTGGTGAGCCTTGTAAAAACCAAAAGGAATTTTGATTAGTAAGCATGGAAAACTAATCGACTGTAATCGTGGGAGATTATAATGAATTCCTAAGTTGACCTTGGAAAGTGGATGTAGGTGCATTGGAAAGCACCGAACCATTATACTTGGCTTGTGTTTGTGATTGTCTCTAGCTTTCTTTACTTGCTCTTATATTTGTTGCATTTATATTTTTGCTTCATACTCTTCTAGAGCATTCTATTTCACCTCACACTAGCACTTAATTTAATATTGGTATTGGCATATATTCTTGCAAGTATTTTTTAGAAACCCAATTCACCCCTCCTCTAGGGTTGCTTACTAGGCAACAAACCCTACTAAGGAAGTCCTGGGAGGGTTTCCCGCTTACCATAGTTGAGGGTTATGGTATTCGATAAAAAATAGTGGGAGACATAATTAGATGCAAAAGTCCTTATTTAATTATGAATATCATCATGAGTGGTCTGCTTATAGTTGTTCTTTACTTACTATAGATTGTTACTTTATGGCTTCTACTCTTTCACTACGAGGCATCTTGGATGCCAACAAGTTGATCGATCCAAATTTTGTGGATTGGTTGAGGAACCTGAGAATTATGTTAGCTCAGAAGAAAATTGATGGGAATTCTCTCAGGGTACCGAGAATCATGCAGCATGCAGAAGTGAATTTCAAAATAAAAATTCAAAGCATGAAACCCTAATTGGCTAGAAAATCCTAATTCCCAGGAACCCTTTATGCAATACCAATTAATGAAACATAAATGGAGTCAGAAAAATATACCTGGATCACTGAAATCCAATCCTTTCCATGAGGCTCACAAGTGCAAGCCCTCCAATGATGATCCACACAGGAATCAAACCTAGGAACCTCTCCCTTGTAGGTTGCTTGATCAATTGGAACTCTTTCGATGGACTTTCTTCCTTCGGCAGCCTCTCCTTCTTTGCTTAGACCTTCGCCCTCCAGTAGAGCACTCTAAGCCCTCTCCAAAATCTCTCTTCTCTCTTTCTACCACTTTCTAATTCTCTTCCTAAACCCTTGTCTTAAAATGGTGGACTTGTCTTAAAGGAAGACCTATATCCTAACAAGGGAAGGAAGAGATAAGGTGGATAGATGTAAGTGTGTAAAAAAGAAACCAAATATGATTCCATCAAAACAAATACCAATGGATATTTATAGGAGAGGGGGAGACACCAGATAAGCCTTCTCATCAGCCTTTGATCTGTCCAAACATAGATCAAATAAGACCCTTCACTAAGAAGGAGTCTTATCTTGAAACACCATGTCCCTTTATGCACCAACCGCCTAATTCAAGTCCCTTCAAATTTTTATCCGACTTCTCCCTTTGCCACTTAGCATTACCAGTTAAAATGAAGCCAACGGACATGACTTATGAATGAGAAACATCGGTGATTCAAAAGGACTTAGAAGGACTATGCTTAGTTGAATTAGCACCAAAGTGAAGAGACGCGACTCTTCACTTTGTGCCAACTTCTCCATGCCATATGACACCTTTGACCTAGTCAAAGTATATAGAATATGGATGTCATTTGAAAGGGCATTAAGTCTAATTTCCAACCATATAATTTTTTTTCAGATTGGAGGTCAATTGGTCCTTGTACGCGCTTTTTAATGCAAGTGTGTCACTTAGGCGTCAAGAGTCCCATGCCTTTTGGACTCTTCGTATATGGTGCATAAAATATCCAAAAAATATCAGATAAAATCTGATAAACTCATCCCACATAGGACTCAACCCAATCTAGGTCTTCCATAAATTGGTTAGTCCATTTAACAACCTTTGAGACCCAATTCAATTAGATCATGAGATTAGGTCAGCCTACACATGCTAGTGTGCAATCTAGCGAACCAATTAGGATCCCTTGATCCTAATTAAATGTCAATTAAGTTCCTAAGCTGACTCTTTAATGTGTGTGACCTATTGGGTTCTAGATCTAGCCAGCAATAGGTTTAGGTTTGAGCCGATTCGATCCGATCGAACCCGATTGACCTAATTAGGTTAAATAGGCTCACCTAATTATCCAATTCGAATCACACATCGAATTGACTCATGAAACCAAATCAATTGGTTCATGAAAACCTACAAGACAAGATTTATGTCTAGTAATGTGTCATTCCTACCTGGAAGATGAGGAATTTGGTGGAAATTATGAAAGTACCCTTCAGTAGTAAGTTACCGTGCAATTCAATCTTTCGATCTCCTGTTATCCTGATTAAGTGATAGGTATTGATATATGTCAAACCCTAACACTTAATCATATCGAATCTCATCTCGATCATGAGGACTCAGCTGATGACTGATTAGAAACCAATTCTAATCTCAACTGCTTTGATCAAAGGCTCCTTGAGTCACTCATCGAAGAGATTGCATAGGATAACAACTCCTCTTACTAGGAAAGATCAATTCCTTGTTGGTCCACTCACATCCTTCGTATACCTTCCACCATACCCAGAATACCCCGTACATGTCACAATGGCATGAATGAGTATGAACCAAAGTATGGCTTAGTGTACATAAAAAACCATGGTGACCTCAGGTCTAAAGATCACAGCACAACTTCTACTTTGGGATCTATCATTTGACAAGTAGTAAGACTTCCATAAGATAGTCCTGGTGCGTATCAGTCCAGTATACTCATACCCTGATGAGCACCCTTATCCTTGTATTAGTATCTCTACACAAGTGGTTGTGAGATCAACCACCCTCATCAACTGAGCATACATAGGATAAGCTACTCTTTCAGGATTCATCGATCCCCGAATCGATAGACCAATGACTAGGAACATTCTAGATTAGGGTTTATAGAGATTAGGTCTCACTGTTATTTTATCATAACCCTAATTTCATTGCCCTACTCATGGGGTTCATCATAATCAACAAAAACATGACACTGCAGTATATGATGAATAAAATGCCTTTATAAATATGAAAAATATGTCATACATGAGCTGGAAGTTTATAAAAAGGCCCTCATAAAGATTGGCACTTAGGACACTTTTCTATCAAACTTTCACTTGCACTAAAGCCAATTGCCTTTGTATTTTATGCCCATACAATCTAAGTGATGATCTAATTGCTACTTGGCTAATGCTTTAGTGAATGGGTCTGCTATATTATTCTTTGTGCCAACTCGTTCAATGCTAATATCTTGTCTCTCAATGATCTCTCGAACAAGGTGGAACCATCTTAAAATGTGCTTGGACTTGTGATGAGACCTTGGTTCCTTAGCTTGTGCAATAGCCCCAAATGTTATCACAGTATAATGGCACTAGCTATTGTATATCAAGAACCAAGCCCAATTCCATGATGAATTTCTTTATCCAGATAGCTTCCTTCATGGCTTCACTAGTGGCTATGTACTTTGCCTCAGTGACTGAGTCAGCTACTGTTGTTGCTTTGTATTTTTTCAGCACATTGCACTACCATTCAGGGTGAAGACATATCCCGATGTGGGTTTGCTATCATCTGTATCTGATTAAAAATTAGAATATGTATAACCTTCTAGTTTTAACCCAGATCCTCCATATACTAAAAGAATATCTTTAGTCCTTCTCAGGTACTTAAGAATATTTTTCATAGCTTTCCAATGATCCTCCCCTGGATCTGCCTGAAACCTACTCACTATGCCCAAGGCATAAGTGACATCAGGCCTGATACATAACATGGCATACATTATTTATCCTACAGCCGAAGCATAAGGAATCATAACCATCCTCTCTCTTTCTTCTGATGTCTTAGGAGACATTTTCTTAGAGAGATGTATGCCTTGACTTAAAGACAAGTAACTTTTCTTACTTCTATCCATGTTGAATCTCTTCAACACTAATTCAATGTACCTGGATTGGGATAAGCCCAGCATCCTTTTGGATCTATCTCTATAGATCCTTATACCTAGTATATAGGATGCCTCTCCCACATACTTCAGGGAAAACTTTGATGATAGCCAAGTTTTAACTGACTGCAACATTGGGATATCATTCCCAATGATCAGTATGTCGTCCACATACAAAACCAAGAAAACAAGTGCACACCCACTTGTCTTCTTATACACGCATGGTTTATCCACAATTTTGACAAAACTAAAACCTTTGATTGTTTCATCAAAATGGATGTTCCAACTCCTCGATGCTTGCTTAAGTCCATAAATGAACTTCTTTAATTTGTATACCTGATTTGGTCTCCCACTTGAGACAAAAGCCTCTGGCTGTGACATATAGACTTCTTCCTTAATGTTTCCATTAAGGAAAGCAGTCTTTACATCCATCTTCTAGATCTTATAGTCATGGTATGCTGCTATGGCAAGCAGTATCCAAATGGACTTGAGCATTACTACTGGAGAAAAAGTTTCATCATAGTCTACACCATGTTTTTGTCTGAAACATTTTGCTACCAGTCTAGCATTGTAGGTCTCAACTTGACCATCTACTCCAATCTTCTTCTTGAAGATCCATTTATACCTTATTGAGTTAATTCCTTCAGGTGGATCTACCAAAGTCCAAATCTGATTGGAATACATGGAGTCCATTTCAGATTTCATGGCACCAAGCCACTTGTTAGAGTCTCTACTCTTGATAGCTTCTGAATAGGTCACAAGATCATCATCCTGTATGATACTGGCTTCATTGTCATCCCTGATGACAAAACCATATCTGAGAGGTGCTCCCCACACCCTCTTTGACCTTCGAAGAGGAAGTGTGTATTGTGGTTGTTCTTGATCCACAAGAACCTTTGGTTGAGGAACTTCTCTTGAAGGCTCACTGGTTTGTTGGTTCTGTTCTTCACATAACTCAAGTGAAGAATCACTACATCCTTCTTGGATAAACTTTTGTTCCAAGAATGTAGCATCCTTACTGACAGTTATTTTTTGTTCAGCAGCATTATAAAAGAGGTATCCAACACTCTCTTTTGAATAACCAACAAACTTGCATTTATCAACCCTTGCACTTAGCTTATGTCCAAAGGTATTCTTGACATAAGCATGGCAATCCCAAATCTTCAAATACTTAAGATTTGGTCTTTTGCCATTCCATAATTCATATGGAGTGCTATTCACTGATTTAGATGGAACCTTGTTTAATATGTATGCAGCAGTATCTAGGGCATGTCCCCAGAAAAAAGTGGGAAGATCTGTGAATCTCATCATCGACCTAACCACGTCTAACAAGGTGCGATTTCTCCTTTCTGCCACTCCATTTAACTGGGGTGTATAAGGAGGGGTCCATTTAGATATAATTCCTTTGTCCTTGAGATGGTTCTGAAACTCACCAGATTGGTATTCACCTCCTCGATCAGACCGAAGAGCTTTAATATTAAATCCAGTTTGTTTTTCAACCATACTCTGATATTCTTTAAACTTATCAAAGGCTTCAGACTTATGTTTTAAAAGATACACATGACTGAACCTTGATAAATCATTAATAAAAGTGATGAAATAAGAATATCCTCCTCTGGCCTGAGTTGACATAGGTCCATATACATCAATATGTATTAGACCTAACAATTCAGTTGCCCTCTCTCCATGTCCAGTGAATGGAGACTTGGTCATTTTTTCTTTGAGACAAGATTCACAAGTTTTTAATGATTGAAAATCATCAGAGTCAAAGTAATTGTCTTTGACTAACTTGTTTATCCTTGACTCACTGATATGACCCAATCGGTAGTTCTAGAGATATGTGACATTGTCATTATCTCTTGAGGCTTCTAATTCTGTGGAGTCCATGCAATGAATTGCATATTTGAGATCCACATGAGGTATCTAATACCCATGAATTAGAAATGGAAGCACTCAATGATAAATTAGTTTGTATCATGTACAAACCTTTAGATGCACCACTTGCATCTTGCTTCACATTTGCAAGGTAAACTTTGCAGTTCTTCTTCCAATGCCCAGTCTTGCTGCAATGGAAATAGGCTCTATTAGCCTTCTTAACTTTCTTGTTCTTCTTCTGGATGCTCTTCTTAGGGTTGAATTTTCTCTTCATGCCCTTCTTCATTGCTTGCTTCTTTCTATCAACAAGAAGCACCTGAGCCTTATCTCCTTTAGAGTGGCTCTTAGCTATCTTAAGCATGTTAAGCAGCTCTAGCAATGAAGTATATAGTTTGTTCATATGGTAGTTAAGAACAAACTGAGAGAAGGAATCTGGGAGTGACTGCAGGATCAAGTCCTGATTGAGTTCACCATCCATGACAAACCCTAATTGACCCAATCGAGTGATCAATTCAATCATTTTCAGCACATGGGTTTGCACAGGTGAACCCTCACTCATCCATGCTTGGAACAACTGCTTCAATATCTCGTATCGAGCAGCCCTACTTTGCTCTCCATTAAGCTCCTTTAGATTGAGCAATATGGACTGAGGTTCCATACCTTCATGTTGCTTTTGGAGCTCGTTGCTCATTGAGGCCAACATGATGCACCTGATAGTTGTACTATCATTTTGCAACATTTTATGTATGGAAATTTCCTCCTCTAATGCATCCTCTCCGATCACCACTGGATCCGGAGAATCAAGTATATATGAAAGCTTCTCCTGAGTCAAAACAATCTTCAGGTTCCTCAGCCAGTCCATATAATTTGGACTGGTTAACTTGTTGGCATCCAACATGCCCCTTAGTGATAAGTTTGAAGCCATATTTAATTAAAGAACAATATTAGCAGACCACTCAATGATGACATTCATAACTAGATAAGGACTTTATATCTAATTATGTCTCTCACTATTTTCTTCAAATACCATAACCCTCAACTATGGTAAGTGAGAAACCTTCCTGGTTTCTTTAGTGGGGTTGAGATCCTGATCCCTCATTAGTGCCTTGTGTCACATAATAAACACTAATGAGTACAAAGGTAGGACAACCTTTCCAATTGCAACCCGTGTAATTCTCAATAATTATTTTTGCCTCTAAGACACTTATAGCCTTGTGTCACATAACAAACTATAATGTCTTAGTTTAGTCAAACCCTTCATTTCTATACAGCAATGATTGAATATTGTTGTCCTTGTGTCACACAACAAAGCAACAACTCCAATCATGCCATAAAGCACTAAGTGAACCAAGACAAATTTCATATCAAACCTTATAGTAGGCCTTGTGTCACACAACAAACCTACGATAGTCTTGACATGAATCTGGCTTAGCATGAAGGAAGGTATATTATAGCTTACTTAACCAATCAGCATTACCAAAATAGGATTTAGATGTGACCAAATTGGCCAGGTGAGTGGGAGGGGTGAGAGGGTCCTCCCGTTGCTTTCCTTAGACACCAATTAAATTGGCCAGGTCAGACAATAGAACCAATTAAAAACCTCATTCCCTTTACCTTCCTAAAAATCACTTGCTTAGACACCAATTAGCTGATCAAACCCTAATTGGTTTTGCATCATGACTAAGTTTTTTGCTATGACGAAATATAATTTTGGTGAGGGCTTTTGATGGTCTCAAAACAAATTCTAAATTATTATGATTACTATGCTTATAACATATATAAACATGTAACATATCATCATAACATAACATCAAAACATAACATGTTATGTTAAACAAGCATATTATAGCTAATATGCAAATCAAGGCATGATATATACATTAAAATACATTTCCCCTCACTTTTTCATAGGATATGGGCATAGTGGCACCCCTACATGCTATAGGAGACCCATTGAATGGGAGGAGAGGGCCTTTAAACCTTACTTGGCTCCTATGACCGGATGGCCATGGTGACTAACCCAATCCAAAGTAGTTACTTGGTTCAATCAACAGGCATAATTTTATACTTGACATAATATCATGAATTTCATAAAATTGAAATTAAACATATTACCCTAATATGCAAAATTTCATACAATTGCATTATCATGTCATTTCATGAAGAAACCCTAAATCATGTATATGAATTTGGTCGGGTTGACTCGACAGGGTTCGGGTCGGCTCGAATAGTGGAATTTCATAAAACTCCAAAAATGGTTCATAACCGGTATGCCACAAGGATGGCTCTGATACCACTGATGGGAATTCTCCCAGGGTGCCAGGAATTATGCAATATGCAAAAGTAAATTTCAAAACAAAAATTCAAAGCATGAAACCCTAATTAGCTAGAAAACCCTAATTCCCAGGAACCCCTTATGCAATACCAATTAATGAAATATAAATGGAGTTAGAAAAACATACCTGGATCGCTGAAATCTAATCCTTTCCATGAGGCTCACAAGTGCAAGCCCTCCAACAGTGATCCATGCTGGAATCAAACCTAGGTACCTCTCCCTTGTAGGTTGCTTGATCAATTGGGACTCTTCCGATGGACTTTCTTCCTTCGGCAGCCTCTCCTTCCTTGCTTAGACCTTCGCCCTCCAGTAGAGCGCTCTAGGCCCTCTCCAAAATCTCTCTTCTCTCTTTCTATCACTTCCTAATTCTCTTCCTAAATCCTTATCTTAAAATGGCAGACTTGTCTTAAAGGAAGACCTATGTCCTAACAAGGGAAGGAAGAGACAAGGTGGATAGATGTAAGAGTGTAAGAAAGAAACCAAACTATGATTCCATTGGAACAAATACCGATGGCTATTTATAGGAGAGGGGAAGGTGCCAGATAAGCCTTCTCATCAACCTTTGATCTGTCCAAACACAGATCAAATAAGACCCTTTATTAAGAAGGAGTCTTATCTTGAAACACCATGTCCCTTTATGCGCCAACCACTTAATTCAAGTCCCTTCAATTTTTTATCCGACTTCTCCCTTTTCTACTTGGCATTATCAATTAAAATGAAGCCAAGGGACATGACTTATGAATGAGAAGCATCGGTGATTCAAAAAGACTTAAAGCAGAAGGACTCTGCTTACTTGAATTAGCACCAAAGTGAAAAGATGTGACTCTTCACTTTGCACCAAATTCTCCATGCCATATGACACCTTTGACCTAGTTAAAGTATATGCAATATGGGTATCATATGAAAGGGAATTAAGTCTACTTTCCAACCATATAATTTTTTTTCATATTGGAGGTCAATTGGTCTTTATGTGCCCTTTTGAATGCAGAGGTGTCACTTAGGCATCAAGAGTCCCATGCCTTTTGGACTCTTCATATATGGTGCATAAAATGTCCAAAAAATATCAGATAAAATCTGATAAACTTGTCCCACTTAGGACTCAACCCAATCTAGGTCTCCTATAAATTGGTTAGTCCATTTAGCAACCTTTCAGACCCAATTCAATTGGGTCAGGAGATTAGGTCAGCCTACACATGCTAGTGTGCAATCTAGCTAACCAATTAGGATCCCTTGATCTTAATTAAATGTCAATTAAGTTCCTAGGTTGACTTCCTAATGTGTGTGACCCATTGGGTTCCACATCTACCCAGCAGTAGGTTTTGGTTTGAGTCGATTCGAACTGATCGAACACGATTGACCTAATTAGGTCAAATTGGCTCACCTAATTGTCCAATTCGGATCACACATCGAATTGACTCATGAAACGAAATCAATTGGTTCATGAAAACCTACAAGACAAGATTGACATCTAGTAACGTGTCATGCCTACCCGAAAGATGATGAATTTTGTAGAAATTACCAAAGTACCCTTCAATAGTAAGTTACCATGCAATTCAATCTTTCGATCTCCCATTATCCCGATTAAGTGATAGGTATGGATATATGTCAAATCCTAACACTTAATCATATCGAATCTCATCTCGATCATGAGGACTCAGCTGATGACTGATTAGAAACCAATTCTAATCTCATCCTGCTTTGATCAAAGGTCCTTGAGTCATTCATCGAAGAGATTGCATAGGATAACAATTTCTCTTACTAGGAAAGATCGATTCCTTATTGGTTCACTCACATCCTTCGTACACCTTCCACCATACCCAGAACACCCCATACATGTCACAATGGCATGAATGAGTATGAACCAAAGTATGGCTTAGTATGCACAAGGAACCATGGTGACCTCAAGTCTAAAGATCACATGCATAACTTCTACTCTGAGATCTATCTTTTGACAAGTAGTAAGACTTCCATAAGATAGTCCCGATATGGATCTGTCCAGTGTACTCATACCCTGATGAGCATCCTTATCCTTGTATTAGTGTTTCTACACAAGTGGTTGTGAGATCAACCACCCTCATCAACTGAGCATACATAGGATAAGCTAGTCTTTCAAGATTCATCGATCCCCGAATCAATGATCCAATGACTAGGAACATTCTAGATTAGGGTTTATAGGAATTAGGTCTCACTGTTATTTTATCATAACCCTAATTCCATTGCCCTACTCTATGGAGTTCATCATAATCAACAAAAACATGACACAGCAGTATATGATGAATCAAATGCCTTTATTAATATGAAAAATATGTCATACATGACTTGGAAGTTTACAAAAAGGCAATCATAAAGATTGGCTCTTAGGGCACTTTTCTATCAAAAATTGCCTATATCCTTGATACTCCTGACCTACATCTGGTAGGAGAGGATGCTACTAAGAAGGGTTCAAATAGAAAAAGGAACCCTAAGAGTAGCTTCTAGAAAAGGAAAAAGGCAAGGAAGCCCTCTGCGATGGAACCTACCATCATTGTGAAAAGCAAGGGCACTGGAAGAAGAATTTCAAGTTATATCTTGCAAATCAGAAGAAGGATGCTAGTGATGCATCGAAAAGTTTATACATGATACAAACAAATTTATCATTAAGTTCTTCAGCTTCTGATACATGGGTATTAGATACCGCATGTGGGTCTCATATCTGCAAGTCATTACAGGGGTTACAAAGACCCAGAAGCTTGAAAAAGCATAACTTCGAGCTGTTTGGCATGAGTGGTGATCCCATTCATGCGAAGCTGTTGGCACCTATCTAATGTTATTGCCATCGGGCAATATTCTTGAATTAAAAGATTGTTACTATGTATCCAACATTATAAAGAACATTATTTATGTACCTTTGTTGTTGAAACAAGATTATGAAATAAATATTTCAAGCCATGGGTGCTCGATCTTCTTTTCAAAGTTCTTTGGTTGTGGTACATTTGTTAATGATCTTTTGATTCTATCACTTAATGATGAAGTTATGCTTGTTGAAAACAATAAGAGAAAGAGAGATGATATAAATGTCACATAACTCTGGCATTACCGTTTAGGTCATATTAGTGAGTTTAGGATAAACAAGTTGTACAAAAATATTTCTTTGAACCTTTTGATCATGAATTATTAGGAACTTGTGAGTCCTGCCTCTTGGGTAAGATGACCAAATCTCCATTCACTGGACATGGAGATAGGCAACTGAGTTGTTAGGCCTAGTACACATAGATGTATGTAGTCCTATGACAACCCAGGCCAGAGGAGGATACTCTTATTTCATCAGTTTTACTGATGATTTATCAAGGTTCAGATATGTATATCTTATGAAACACAAGTTCGAAGCCTTTGAAAAATTCAAAGAGTATCAAAGTATGGTTGAGAAACAAAGTGGGCATAGTATTAAAATCCTTCGATCTGATAGAGGAGGAGAATACTTGTCTAGTGAATTTCTCGATCATCTTAAAGATAAAGGAATTCTCTCTGGATGGACCCCTCCATATATGCCATAATTAAATGATGTAGCGGAAAGGAGGAACCGAACCTTGTTGGACATGGTCCGGTCCATGATATGCTTCACAGATCTTCCAATATCCTTCTGGGGTTATGCCCTAGATACTGCTACCTACATATTGAATAGGGTGCCATCAAAGGCAGTTAAAAGCACTCCATATCAATTATGGAAAGGGAGAAAGCTAGGTCTTAAGTCTTTTAAAATTTGGGTTGCCGTGCTTATATCAAGAATGTTTTCAGATATAAGCTAAGTACTAGGGCTGACAAGTATAGGTTTGTAGGATATTCTAAAGAAGGTATGGGTTACCTTTTCTACCATCTTACTGAGCAAAAGGTCTTTGTCAGTAGGCATGCCACATTCTAGGAAAAGGAGTTTATCCAAGAAAAGGGCAATGAAAGGATATTTGAACTTGAAGAAGTTCAACCAACATCTGAAACAATTCCTCAACCAAATGTTTCTAAGATTCAGGAACAACCACAATACACACCTCCTCTCTGTAGGTCAGAGAGAGTGCAAAGTGCACCTCTTAGATATGGCTTTGTCATTAGGAATGATAATGAAGCCAGTATCATATAGGATGATGATCCTGTGACCTATACGGAAGCTGTCATGAGTGGAGACTCTGATAAATGGCTAGAAGCCATAAAATCTAAGATGGACTCCATGTATTCCAATCAGGTTTGGACCTTGGTAGATCTACCTGAAGGAATTAACCCAATAGGATGTAAATGGATCTTCAAGAAGAAGATAGGAGTAGATAGTCAAGTAGAGACCTACAAGGCCAGGCTGGTGGCAAAAGGTTTTAGAAAAGACATGGCATTGACTATGATGAAATCTTTTCACCAATAGTCATGCTCAAGTCCATTTGGATATTGCTTACTATAGCAGCATACTATGATTATGAAATCTGGCAGATGAATGTAAAAATTACTTTTCTTAATGGAAATCTTGAGAAAGAAGTCTATGTGACATAGCTAGAGGGTTTTGTCTCAAGTGGGAGACCAAACCAAGTATGCAAGCTAAGGAAGTCCATTTATGGACTAAAGCAATCATCGAGGAGTTGGAACATCCACTTTCATGAAATAATCAAGGAGTTTGGTTTTATCAAGAATGTGGATGAACCATGTATATACAAGAAGACAAGTGGGAGTGTCCTTGTTTTCTTGGTTTTGTATGTCGATGACATACTCATCATTGGGAATGATATCCCAATGCTGTAATCGATCAAGTCTTGGCTATCAAAGTAGTTTTCCATGAAGGATTTGGAGTGGCATCCTATATACTGGGTATAAAGATCTATAGAGATAGATCTAAGAGGATGCTGGGCTTATCCAAATCCAGGTATATTGAGTTAGTGTTGAAGAGATTCAACAAGGAGGAAAGTAGAAAAGGTTACTTGCCTATAAGTCAAGGCATACATTTCTCCAATAAGATGTCTCCTAAGATACCAGAGGAGAGAGAGAAAATGAGTTTGATCTCTTATGCTTCGAATGTTTAATCAATTATGTATGCCATGTTATGTACCATACCAATGTTGCTTATGCCTTGGGCAAAGTAGGTTCCAGGCTGATCCAGTGGAGGATCATTGGAAAGCTATGAAAAAAAATTTTATGTACCTGAGAAGGACTAAAGATATTTTTCTTAAATATGGTGGATCAGAGTTGAAACTAGAAGGATATATAGATTCTAGATTTCAATCAGATCCAGATGATAGCAAATCCATATCAAGGTATGTCTTCATCCTATATGGTGGTGCAATGAGTTGAAAAAGTATAGAGCAGTAAACTATAACTGACTCAGTTACTGAGGCAGAGTACATAGCTGGTGTGGTATGCATGATGAGGATGCAATCATGTGACTCTAAAGGAGATTAACCAAAATTTAACTAGCAATTCCTACTTGCATATGGGTGATTCAACATATAAGATCAAGGAGATCTAAATAAGAAACCCTAAATGCTTATACTTAAACTCAGCTAGGAGGACTATCAAAATCTTAAAAAAGTAGGACAAGATTAGAATTCGCACACAAGTCAAGCTAGCCCTATTTAATGATCCCGATCTTAAAAGACTAGGAGTTCAAGCATTGAAATCTCAAGCACAAGGGATTCGCTCTTAAGGTTCTCAAATGAAAGATCATACCACATAAGATGGGCCATCTAACTTTCTGGTTTGTAGCAAGTAATCCTTCCTCCTGGATCTGGAACCTAGAGAACCCTGCAACAAAGAAACCAAGATGATTAGAGGCTTAATTAGAAATAAGAAGATTGATGGAACTCAAAAGGAAAGTTTGTTGGAAATGATCCTTGGCGCCATGGTGGAAGCTTGTGTTGGTGTTGATCTTCTTCTTGTGAGGATGTCCTTAATTCGCCTTGAAGGAAGAGGATTGCTTGGAAGATGAAGAGTAAAAGAGAAAGATTAGGGAGAAGAAATGATGGAGGAGAGGAAGAGGTTCACTTAGGCACAAAGATCCACATAGGCACATAGAAACACATAGAGAATTTCTGAAAAATTGTATTCATTCATCAATTTTTTTTTACAAGGGGCATCCAAGGCTTTAAATAAAGCCTCACAAATTTTGAAATTTCAAATCCCCAAACAAGTGGAGTAATATAAGGGGAGAGGGCTGATTTTCTTGCTTGAAATCCTCCTTGGCCAACTTCCTTGAATTTGAACTTGGGATGGCGCCCTCTTGTGGTGAGGTGGCATGTGAGGTGGCATGTGGTCCCCTCTTGACATGGCATGTGGTCCCAAGTTGAGGTGGCACAAGTGATGTGGCATGTGGTCCCCAATTGAGTTGGCTTTGGTCTTGATTTGGGGTATACATTGTGAGTCTTCTTTAGGCTTGATGCTAGTTGACCCATTTGGATTGGACTAAGACTAGACCCGACATGGACTCGACTTACATGATTATTTTGGACTCAAAAGAAAGATTACAGGACCCAACATGGACTCGACTTACATGATTCTTTTGGACTCAAAATAAAGAAAGGTTACCGGACTCTCTAGTCCAACCATAAAGATTCAGAATGGGCTTGAATTGGTTGGAGTCTCTTTCTGATTCTGGTGCCCACACCAATAGCTGTAAGTGAAGCCATAAGGGAAGCTGTGTGAATGAATAAATTCACAAAATTGGACATAGTTCCTACTATAGAACAACCAGTTCACTTTATTATGGTAACACTGAAGTTGTTGTGCAAGTTAAGGAACCAAGTTCTCATAATAAGCCCAAGCATATCTTAAGATGCTTTCATCTCGTTTAAGGATAAGATGTTGTCATTGAATGAGTAGATACAAAGAACAACATAGTAGACCCATCACTAAAGCACTACCAAAGTAGCAGTTTGATCACCACTTAGATTGTATGGGTGTAAAATACAAAGATGATTGGCTTTAGTGCAAGTGGGAGATTGAAAGAATGGTGCCCTAAAAGCCAATCATTGTAAGGGCATTTCTATGG
Organism: Areca catechu; assembly: GCA_021397845.1. Classification (NCBI taxonomy): domain Eukaryota; kingdom Viridiplantae; phylum Streptophyta; class Magnoliopsida; order Arecales; family Arecaceae; genus Areca; species Areca catechu. The sequence goes on along the minus strand of CM038052.1, from coordinate 125,282,967 downwards.
TCTTCCAACTCATGTATGATATTATTTATCAATAAAAGATATCTTTTGATTCCTCATACTGCTGCATCTTATCAAGATTATGATGAACCCCATAGGTTAGGGTAATTGAATTAGGGTTATGATGGAGATCATAACAGAGAGACCTAAGTTTCTATAAACCATAATCTAAAATGTTCCTAGTCATTGGATAATTGATTCGGGGATCGATGAATCCGGAAAGACTGGCACATCCTATGTATGCTCGATGGAGAAGGTGGTTGGTCTCACAACCACTTGTGTAAAGATACTAATATATGGATGTAGGTGCTCATTAGGTTATGAGTCCACTGAACTGATCTGACAAGAGAATATCAAATGGAAGTCTAACTTATCAAAAGAATGTTCTCTTAGTGGGAGTTGTGCATGTGATCTTTAGACCTGAGACTACCATAGTATCTTGTAGACATGAACCCATGTTTTGGTGTATACTCACTCATGAAAATTAAGTCATGTACAGGGTGTTTCTGGATATGGTGGATTGTGTATGAAGGTAATGAGTAGGTCAACAAGAAATCGATCACTCCAAGTAAGAGGAGAAGTTATCCAATGTGATATCTTCGAATGATGACTCAGGAAGTCTTTGGCCAAAGCAGGATAAGATTAGATAGGGTTTTTAATCATTCATTGGTCGAGTCTTCATTATCAAATTGAGATTCAAAAGGATTAAGTACTAGGGTTTGACATTTATCCATGCCCATCACTTAATCAGGATATAAGGAGATCAAAGGATTGAATTGCATGGTACCTTTTCATTGAAGGGTATTTTGGTACTTTCTATCAGATTCCACATCTTCTAGGTAGGCATGACACGTTGCTAGATGTCAATCATATCTTATAGATTTTCATGAATCAATTTGATTGAATTCATGAGTCAATTCGAAAGCTGGTTGGAATTGGCAACTTAGGTCAGCTCAATTTGACCTAATTAGGTCAATCAGGTTTGATTGGATAGAATCGGCTCAGACCTAGATCTACTACTATCTAGATGTGGAACCCAAAGGGTCACACACATTAGAAAATTGACTTAGGAAGTCAATTGGCATTTAATTAGGATCATGGGATCCTAATTGGTTAGCTAGATTGCATACTAGCATGTGTATGCTAACCAAACTACTAATTTAATTAAATTGGATATAAAAGGTTGCTAAATGGACTAACCAATTTATGGGAGACCTAAACTGGGTTGAGTCCTAAGTGGGATGAATTTATCAAAATTTATCTGATATTTTTCATAGATTTTATGTGCCAAATACCAAGAGTCCCAAGGGCATAGGACTCTTGGTGCCAAAATGGGTGCTTGGCAAATAAAGGGACGCAGAAGGACCAAGATCCCTTCTACCTAATAATCACTAATATAGTGATAAATTACACTTTATCCCCTTTCATATACCACCCATATTGCATGGCCTTTGACTGGTCAAAGATGGGAAATGGCATGGAGAAAGGTGGTGCATAAGTGAAGAGTAGCGAATATTCACAATTGGCGTGCAGAAAAGGACTGAGAGTCCTTCCGCCTGTAAGCCACCAAAGCCAGATAAAGTCTAAGGGACTTTATCCTTATCTCCATGTCCTCTCATGTGGGCTTTGACCGGTCAACAATAGTGAAGTGTGGTGGAAAGGGAGTTGGCTCAAATGAAGCGTTGCGACTCTTCATTTGGCACTAATTCTATAAAGCAGAGTCCTTCTGCTTTAAGAAATTTCAAATCACCGATGCTTCTAAATTAAAGCTCACATCCCTTGGCTTCTCTGTAACCAGAAATTGACAAGTATCAAGTGGAGAAGTCGGATGAATTCATGAAGGGACTTGAGTGAGGTAGTTGGTGCATGAAAATAGTTGACCTTTCATTTATAAGACTCTTACTATATGAAGAGTCTTATTTGATAAATTGAAAGGCTTATCATGGGCTGATAAGAAGGCTTATCTGGTGCCTCCCCATCTTTTATAAATATCCATTGATGTTTAGGCCAATGGTACCTAATTCCATCTTTCTTTCTTACACTTACACTTTGCCACACTCTCCTTTGTCTCCTCCCTCCCTTGTTAGAGTTTAGGTCTTGTCTTAAGACAAGTCCACTATTTTAAGATAAGGGTTTAGGAAGAGATTTAAAAAGTAGAAAAGAGAGTGAAGAGAGGATTTGGAGAGGGCTCAGAGTGCTCTACAGGAGGGCAAGGGTCTGAGCAAAGAAGGAGAGGCTGCCAAAGGAAGAAAGGCCATCAAAAGAGTCCTAGTGGCTTAAGCAACCTAATAAGGAGTGCTTTCTAGGATCAATTCCTATGTGGATTATCTCTTGAGGGCATGCACTTGTGTGCCTAGTGGACAGAAGAAGGAATTAGTGTTCCAGGTATTTTTCCAAACCCTAAGTGCATGACTTGTTAATTGTAATGAATAAAGGATCTTGGGCTTAGGATTTCAAGTTATTTGGAGTTTCAAGAAAGAAATTTTTTGAATCCATTATTCTGCTGTGCCATCGAAATCGTAGAAACCCAACAAGAGGATCTAAAGGAAAGACTCCTAAGAGAATCCTAGGCTAGAAAAAAGAGAAAGGAGCTATGTTAATATATATATATATATTTTTCTCAAACAAGTAACACAAACAAAATCAAGTCTATCTTAGGGATAACCTGGAACTAGACAGCTCCAAACTATTCCAAGGTTATCTTCAAGCACTCCAAGCCCAAGATCAATCAATTAACTCAGCCAAGTAATTGTAAGGTTGGTGGGGCTCCCCCCGTTGCTTGCCTTAGACACCAATAAAAATTGGCTAGGTAAGTGAACAAAACAAATTAAAGAACCACCTTCCTTTGGGCTCTTGTCCCTGAACCACTTACCTTAGACACCGAGCAACTAAATGATCTAAACCAGGTATAACTCTAGGGTTCCCTTGTCCTATTAAGCTCGAATTTCCTAGGGCTAGCGTTTAATTAATTTTAGAGTTAGGGTTTGGGTCAATGCACATGTAGGGAAATGATTTGTAGGCCAAGGAAGGGTAATGACATCCCCACATTATCTTGTTAATGGGGTTAACTGCCCTTAAGTCAGTTATGGGATGATGAATGCAACAGCAAGCAATGTGTCCAGATCTTGTCAAACAAACAAACTAACACTAATTATATTTTTTTTTGATTTTTTTAATTTGATTGTTAAATTTCTAATCTCCTACAAAGTTATGAAGATGTCAAGGGATAATTTTGTTAAGTCTTCAAACAAAAATACTAGCAAAGAAAAGAATTTTTTTTTAATTTTGATTTTGATTTTTTTTCTTTTTTTAAAAATAATGCCAAAAGGTCCCCAGCAACGGTGCTAAAAATATGATGTGCATCGCAATGCACTGATTTAGTACCTTAATTCCATTATTCTTAGAAAGTGTAGTGGGAGTAAGGGTCGAATCCACAATGGCCTTTATGTTATTTTAGAAGTAAAAATATGCACAATAGAAATTGATCTATAAAAAGGAAATTAACAAGTAATTCGTAGTGAAGGTAATATAGGGCTTATCTTTCTTAGCAAGAGCACGGTCCGTATCCATAGATCATGACCCATCCCTTTTAAGAAAATATCAGTTAAAAAGATAGTGAAAATAATATAGATGTGATATATCTTAGTGAGAGTACGGCCCGTACCTATATGTCATAGCCCATCCCCATAAGTCACAGCCCATCCCTGTTGGGAATATATTAGTCAGGATTATAATCACGTTAGAATGACTTACCTCTATAGCCTTGCACTACTCATAAACTTGCTTCAGAAAAGAAAAGAAAAGAACATGAGACAAAGGGAAGCTCTTTTCATTTCATTGAATAAAGGGTACAATAATCCACAATAAAACAAAAATCCCCTTCTTCCAAGTAGACTTCTCGAGGGTACTGCAACATGCCCAAAAAGTGAGGCCGTCCGGTGCTGTGATGGGGAGTGGGGAATGGGAACCAGTGCCAGCATAGTAGAAGTAGAGACCAAGCCAGTGTAGTGGAAGTGGAACCCAGTCAGGGGTTAGAAAGATTGAAGAGCAAGAAAGGAGAGAGGTGGAATAAAGGTGGGAAAAAATGGGAATAGAAGAAGGATAGAAGAAGAATAAGTGGAATAGTGGAATAAAATTGGAATAGTGGAAGAGGTGGAATAAGTCTGGAATAGATTAAGGATAAGAGTGGAATAATAGGAATAGAACTAGAATATGAGGGAATAGCTGAGAAATGTGTGGAGGAAATGGCAACTTCCGGACACTCTTTGGATTGAACTCTTGATGATCTCCCCGAACTGGACTCTTAGATGGCAGAATGCTCTCCCGATTACTCCTCTGGACCCCCTTTTATAGGCCTCCATCCCATCAAATTACTGGAATTCAGCTCTATTGTTACAACAAAGCCGTTCCACCATTGCAACTTCTCCACCGAACTGTAGTTTGTTTAAACAACCTTTAGTTCCCGTCGTTCCAACTGAGCTCGCCAGATTCTGGTTGAGTTCTAATGGTCTCTAGCTCCCACCGATCTCTAGATCACCTAGCAAAGCTCCAGAGTCCTCTCCCTGGCTCGGTCCAACCTAGCAACGAAGATGCCAAATAGGGAAGATGAAGGAGCCGATGGCTTGGTAGGCTTGGATCCACAAGAGGTTGTGATCAGGATCTCAAACCGATGCTTGGATGGCTTGGACAGTGGCCTCCCCTCCTCGGCGGTGCAGGGAAGGGGTGCTACTATCTTCTTTGGCTAGTGATGGGTTGTACAGGAGGAATAGCAGCGATAAATTGTTGGCATATTCCGGCTAAGGGAGACCTCTCTGGTGGCGAGGGAAGAGCGCCGACGTGTTCTTCGGCCGGCGATGGGCTGAGAATATGGTTTGGTCATTTGGGAAATGTCGAATGACATTAAGGAGGTTGCTGGAAATCTTTCGGCCATTTTTCGGCCATGAGAGCTTCTCGACGATAAGGGAGAGAGTGCCGGCATCCTCTCCGACCGGCGGCGTGGAGAATGGGCAGTCCGGTGGCTTAAATGGTGCCGACTCTTTCGACCAATTTTTTAGCCAAAGACGGTCTCTTCAACCTACAAGGGCAACGCCGATGGCTTGGGTGGCATTGGAAACACCTCTCCGATGAGTTTCGGCTCAAATTGAGGTATACGGTCCATGACTTTGTTCCATGGACTACGACAATGGCAGAACGCGGTCCATGGGCCGTGCAGTATACCGAGCGGCCTGTCCATGGTGGACCGCTACTCCAAATTTCATGCAAAACTAGTAAATTCCTTCAAAAATCAATTCTGAGCTCGTTTGAAGTCTCATTTGATTTGAGTGCCGTTTGCTCCGTTGGACTTATAAAATGAGCTCTTCATGTTGGCTGTATTCTATCTTGCAAATAACATATATAAGCATCAGTTTTAAAGAAATAACAATAATTTATTTATTAAATTAATACTTTTATATATATGTATAACATAATTATCAGCGATCAACGTCCATGGATCCAAGTGATAATCAGTCATAGCCCTAATAGGTGATTAATACCTTTGGCTCCAAGTGATCGACTCATGATCATTCAGAGCCTCCGAAAGGCAATCAGTGCCCAGAGCTCTAAGTGATTGAGTCACTATTGGTCAGAGCTCCAAAAGGTGATCAATTGGAGTTCACAACCTGAAATCCATTCTTGAATGACTAGGGCCTAGTCTATGATCCATCCCCTGGATGAAGTTTTGAGGATCTTTGATCGGTCCATAGAAAACTATTACCTTGTGCCACGGGGACCTGCAACTAACATAGTAGCCTACATTCAGCTTCAAAATTAGAAAAGGATATCGTATGCAAGACAACATTAAAATAAAAGAGAAGCTTCGTTGCATCATGATAAAAATGCCCAAAGGCTACAAAGTGTTCAAAGGCTACAAAGAGAAAGTTATAAAAACAAAGATGCTCAAAAGAATTAATCTCTCTTGTCATTGGAGCTTGCAATACTTGCCCCATGTACTTGCTAATCATTGGAGTCACTCCAAGACACTATCTGAGTCAATTGTTCCTTCCTGGCCTTTAGATTTATAGACTCCATGATGGGTGGTTAATTTTTTCTAGTTCTCGAGCTCGCTGGGAATCCTTCATCAAAGACAATGCTCCATGATGGGTTTGATGAGAAGTATTGGAGCTGGTGTCTTAGTATGAGTTCAGGTTCACTATGATTTTCATAATGAACTTGGCACATCCATACTAGAAGGAGGTAGACGACTGAGACCAAGGTCCAGATAAAGGACACACACAAGATCCTTGCAATTGGAGAACCCTACCTAGTGGCCCTGATCAAACATCAGTCCTCTTGCAGACCCACTTCTCATACTTCTTAAGCCTTTGCAGCATGATGTTGCCCCCTCGAGCAGGGCCATTGCATTGATCGATGGCACCTCCTCAATTAGGACTATTAGCTTGACCAGTACGTTGCTTCTAATTGACACATTGACTCGACTCAGGGGTTGAGCCCTTGAGTGATTTTGATGATGACAAAATATTGGAGCATGTATTTGTCTTACTAACAACTTTTCAAGTGTATTACAAGGTTTTGTAGGATGATTTTAATGCTCAATTGCAACTCCTATAACCTTGTTATATGTCATGCATAGTGTTGTAAAAGTTTCATGTAAAGAAGAACCCAAAGAAAAATTGATGTAATATTTGTGAAATGGGTTGTTTCTGTATGTTTTTCAAGCTTAAAATTCTTTAGAATCTATGATAGTTGAGTTGGGAAGAGTCTTGAGTGATTAAGAGTCACTAGATGATTTTTGAAGAAGAGTTGAAGATTTTATTGAAAATTCACTCGAGCCGACTCGTGTAACGAGAGCGACTCTAGCCATGGCATGGTTGAAGAATTCTAGCACGTAGAGATTTGAGCCGACTTGAAGGAACCTGAGCTGACTCATCCAGAGCTTCATTTCTTGAATCAGATAGACGAGCCGACTTGAAGGTAATCTAAGTTGACAAAACTATTCAGTCAGGCATCTGAGTCGACCCTTCAGTAATCCGAGCCGACTCCTCCAGAGTCTAGAGAAAATCAGTTCTAAAAGAATAGCTAAGAGAGTCGACTCTACTAAGACGAGCGGACTCCTCTAGAGTACAACTTTGAAGACCTGAGGATCCGAGCTGACTCGACCAGAGTGAAGAGTCAACTCTCTGAGGATTCGAGCCGACTCGAAGCATCCAGGCCAACTCGAACATCGATTCCAGGCAAGTTACGGCTAGTTCCAGAACTTTGTTTTTGAATTTAAAAAGTGCTCCAACGGTCAAATATCAAATCCCAATGGTCTATAATGACTATATCCAACTAAGAAGAGTACAAGACTCTATAAGTGAGGGATTTGGATAACCTTTGAAGAAGCTAATGCATGATTGAACATTAAATGAGCTTGTGAGCAAGAGAGCACAAAAGAAGAACATTCAGGTCAGACTTCAAGTCTTCACCAACTGCAATAAGAAGCTTCTTGAGGCACTTATTAAGGAAGAAGAAGAAGCCATTGAAGTGCATTAAAGCACATTTAAGAAGGCTTCTCTTGAGTTGCAACTGCAACCATCAAACAACTTGGGTTTGTCATTAGTTGCTTACTTTTTCTTAACTCTTTTATGAGTTGTTAGGTTCTTGCTGATCCTGATTAAAAACCAAGTTTGGGTTGTTACTGATCCTATTTTAAAACTAACGTTGTAAGGATTTTTGGTGAGCCTAGTCAAAACTAAGGTTAGGGTCTTGGTGATCCTGTTGAAAACCAATAGTTGGATTTTTGGTGAGCCCGGTTGAAAAACCAAGTTGGGTTTTGGATTGTAAGCCCAGTAAAACAATCTGACAGTATTCTATGGTGAATATAGTGAAAATCCTAAGTGATATCTTGGGTTGTGGATTTAGGAGCGAGGTTGCTCTGAACTACTATAAAATTGCTGTGTTTATGATTGTGCTTTTTCTTCTTTGCTTGCTTTTACTTAAAATATCTGAATCACATCACCTACCATACAAGAAGATTTAAAAGAGCACATATATGTTCAAATTTTTTAAATTCTCAATTCACCCCCCTCTTAGGAAATCCACCTGGGCAACAACTAGTATCAAAGGAGTGTCTCTGAACTTATTTAGAGTAAAGATTGATGACTCTTCCCATGAGTACCTCCTTGGACAAAGGCCAATCCACTAATAGACCTCCACTATTCACTGGCATGAATTATTCTTACTAGAAAGCTAGAATGAAGATATACATTCAAGTTGTTGACTTTTAATTATGGAAGGTCATTCTTAAGGGTCCACATATATCCATGATTAAAGTTGATGGCATGGATGTCCCAAAATCTGAAGAGGATTGGGATGAACATGACATGAAAATCGATGAATTGAATTCCAAAGCCATGAACTTACTTTATTATGCTTTGGATGCAAATGAATTTAACCAAATTTCTACATGCAACTCCGCTAAGAAAATTTGGGATAAACTCAAAGTGACCCATGAAGGAACTTCCCAAGTGAAGATCTCAAAAATTAATCTTCTAGTACATAGCTATGAATTATTTAAAATGGAGCAAAATAAAACTATCTCTACCATGTTTTCATGGTTTACAGATATTATTAACGGCTTGAAAAGTCTTGGCAGGGTTTACACTATTACAGACTTAGTATAGAAGATTCTAAAATCACTTCCGGACAAGTTGGACCCCAAAGTAACTACCATCTAGGAAGCAAAAGATCTAAATACTCTACCTCTGGATGAATTGATGGGTTCTCTCATCACACATGAACTGGCCATGCAGCATAGGAATGAAGATGATCAGAAAAAGAAAATGACCATTGCCTTCAAAGATGCATCGGAATCAAACAAATAAGATGAGGAATCGAAAGATGACTGCTCCTCCTCCGAAGATGACTTAGAAGATGAAGATATAGCTATGGTCATTAGGAGATTCAGAAGATTTATGAGAAAGAAGAAGGGAAGGTATCAGAATATTTCATAATAAAGGTGAACATAGTAAGGACACGGAAAGAAAAAAAGAAAAGGATCAAATGCCCACATGTTATGAGTGTAAGAAACCTGGCCATATCCATCCCAATTGTCCTTTATTAAAAAAAATATTTAAGAAGAAGAAAAAGAAAGTGATGGTTGCGACTTGGAGCGACAGTAAGGAATCAACTTCAACAGAAGAGAAAGAGACCACAAAAATTGCCAATCTATGCCTTATGGGTCTCGAAGATGAGGTAAAGTCCCCTGAACCTCAAATTTAATTTACTTTTGCTAAACTAAATTCTGCATTCCATGATTTGCTTTCAAAATTTAAAAAGGGTAGAATAAAAATTAAAACTTTAAAGAACAATAATGATTCTTTGTTAAAAGAAAAGGAAGAGATTTCATAAAAGAACAAGTTATTGCAAAAAGAATTAACTATCTTTTCTGAAAATAACAAAGCTTTAGAGATTAAGAAAAATCTATATCTTGAAAAAAACAAAGCTTTGATTGATGAAAATGCTAATTTGAAAAAGGAGATGGAAAAACTCAAGACTTTGGTTGAAAAGCTTACTTTAAGTTCAAACAAGCTTGAGTTGATTTTAAAAGAGCAAATAAATTCAAGTAACAAGGCTAGAATCAGTTATAACTCTTGAAATACAAATGGAATTTCAGCTACTAAGTTTATATCTTCAAAAGCATATGCACCAATATCTATTCCTCAAAAAGCTTTTGTATGAAATGCTTCCACATCCATTTCAAGAGCTTCAAAGTACATACCTAAGATTTCAATTCAAAAGTCTTTTAAGTCAAATGATTCTACATTTGCATCACATGCTTCTCTATCTAGAACTTCAAAATTTACATCATTTCAAAATACTAGAATTGTTTGTTATGCATGTCATGGGGTTGGACACAAATTTTTTCGATGTAATTTGTTAAAGAAAAATGGAAATGCAATGAATAGAATTAGAAAGATTTAGGTTTCCAAAGAAACCACCTCTACTAACCTGTAAGGACCCAAGGTAGCTTGGGTACCTAAAAGAACTTCTGATTATCTTACAAGAATGTCTTACAGCCCAAAAAATGAAGAAAAGATGGTATCTGGATAGTGGCTATTCAAGACATATGATGGGTGACAAGGATCAATTCATCATCCTAGAAATGAAAGTGTTAATTATAGTTTTGATTATGAAAAAATACATAAGTATATTTGAGTACTAATTGTACGTTAAGTGTGTTAATCAGTTATAGGTACTCAAGATTTGAATTTAGAGAAGTTTCAGCACTGGTGCAGCCAAGTGTCGTCCCAAGTGTCGACTCATGAACTATGAAGTGTCAACTCAAGGCCTGAGACCAAACAATATACAAAATGTGGTGATTTTAGGAGTTTAATCAAGTGTCGACTCAAGGTGTCGACTCACCAGTAAAGAGCAAAAGATTTCAGAAGACATTTTTGGTCAAGTGTTGACTTAAGAAAATGAAGTGTCGACTCAAGATTTCGACTAACGAAGGTTAAGTGTCGACACTTACTATAACGGCTAGTTTTTTCTGAAGTGCAAAACTTTTCCAACTTGGCTCCAATGGCTATATTTTCTACTCCAATGGTCACCAATGGTCAAATAAGGTTTGAAGGGCTATTTATACACTACCAAGCTCAAGGGGAAGTAGATCCTTTGGATTGAATGATGAATATCTTGAAGATCAAGTAAAAATACTTTAAAGATCCAATTATTGAGAGTATTAAGCATCCAAGGATTCAAAGTGGAGAGGGAGCTTCCAAGAGTGGCATCTCAAGCATCCATTAAAGCTTGTATAACATGGAGATAAGCTCAACACTGATAATCAAGTGCCTCATAGATAAATCCACTTTTTGTAAGAAACTTTTATTTTTTCATTGTTGAATTTGTACTTGTATTGTCTACTAGTTTCAATGGAATTGAAACTAGTATCTAGGTTGATGGTGAGCCTTAAGAAAACCATCTAGGTTGTTGGTGAGCTTATGTGATAAAAACCAATAAGGGTTTTGACTTGTAATCTCATGAAAATAAGTTGGGTTGTTGGTTAGCCCGGAAAACCATCAAAGTTATTGGTGAGCCCGTAAAACCAACTAGATTCTTGGTTAGTCACAAAACCAAGGGTTTTTAGTGAGCCCGTGAAAACCAAGGGATTTTTGGTTAGTCACAAAACCAAGGGATTTTTAGTAAGCTCGTGAAAACCAAGGGATTTTGACTTGTGAGCCCGGAAAACAAGTTAGCTGTAATCTTGGTGATTATAGTGAATTCTCAAGAGGAACTTGGGGAGTGGATGTAGGTGCCTTGGAGTGCACCGAACCACTATAAATCTTTATGTATTTATGATTGTTTTTATTCTTGTATTTATTTCTTTATTTCTGTTGCACTTTATTATCATGCTCACAAACACATTTTGAATTGGCACATTATTTGAAGTATTTTAAAAAAGTTTTAAAGTCCAATTCACCCCCCTCTTGGGTTGCATCATCATCACTGGGCAATAATTGGTATCAAAGCCCGGTACTCTTCTTGAAAATCTAACGGTTTTGAGTTAAAGATCACAGCAGCCCTAGTTTGAAAATTTGAAAGTTTGAATTTTTTGAAAAACTTTGAAAAGAATTTATATATCATATGTTGAGGGGGAGCTTTTGAAAAATTATTTTTACATCATATTTTGAGAGGGAGCTCAATATTTTTCATTGCTACATTGCTCTATTCTTATTGTTAATCTTTTGGAGCAAGTTATATTTATTTTTGAGCTTCCCTTGTTTATATACTTAAAGGTTTTGTCATTATCAAAAAGGGGAAGATTGTTGACTCTGGTTTTGATTATGACAAAATACTTAAGTATATTTGAGTACTAATTGTGCATCAAGTATGTTAATCAGTTATAGGTACTCAGATTTAATTTTAGAGAAGTTTCAGCACTGGTGCAACCAAGTGTCGACTCATGAAATCCAAGTGTCAATCCAAGTGTTGACTCATGAACTGTAAAGTGTCGACTCAAGGCCTGAGACTAAACAGGATACAGAATATGATGATTTTAGGAGTTTGGTCAAGTGTCGACTCAAGCACCAGATGAAGTGTCGACTCGCCAATGTAGAGTAGAAGACTTCAAAAGATATTTTTGGTCAAGTATCGACTCGAGGAAATGAAGTGTCGAGTCAAGGTGTCGACTCACGAAGATCAAGTGTCGACACTTGTTATAACATCTAGTTTTTCTTTTAAAGTGCAAAACTTCCCCAGCTTGTCTCCAACAGCTATATTTTCTCCTCCAACGGTCACCAACTATCAAATAAGGTTTGGAGAGCTAATTATACACTACCAAGCTCAAGGGGAAGTGGATCCTTTGGATTGAATGATGAATTTCTTGAAGATCAAGTGAAAATATTTTAAGGATCCAATTGTTGAGAGTATTAAGCCTCCAAGGATTCAAAGTGGAGAGAGAGCTTCCAAGAGTGGCATCTTCAAGCATCCATTGAAGCTTCAACAACATGGAGACAAGCTCAACAACAACAATCAAGTGCCTCAAAGACAAATCTACTTTTTGTAAGAAAGCTTTTATATTTTCATTATTGAATATGTACTTGTATTGTTTACTAGTTTCAATGGAATTGAAACTAGTATCTAGGTTGATGGTGAGCCTTCAGAAAACCATCTAGGTTGTTGGTGAGCCTATATGATGAAAATCAACAAGGGTTTTGACTTGTGAGCCCGTGAAAACAAGTTGGGTTGTTGGTTAGCCCGGAAAACCATCAAGGTTGTTGGTGAGCCTGTAAAACCAACTAGGTTGTTGGTGAGCTTGTAAACTAACTAGGTTCTTGGTTAGCCCAAAAAACCAAGGGACTTTTGGTGAGCTCGTGAAAATCAAGGGATTTTTTATTAGCCTGTGAAAACCAAGGGGTTTTGACTTGTGAGCCCGGAAAACAAGTTGATTGTAATCTTGGTGAATATAGTGAATTTCTAAGGGAAACTTGGGGAGTGGATGTAGGTGCCTTGGAGTGCACCAAACTACTATAATCCTGTATATGTTTGTGATTATTTTATTCTTGCATTTATTTCTTTATTTTCGCTACACTTTATTATCATGCTCACAAATACATGTTTTGAATTGGCATATTATTTGAAGTATTGCGAAAAAGTTTTGAAGTCCAATTCACTCCCCTCTTGGGTTGCATCATCATCACTGGGCAACAGAAAGAAGGAGTTTGATAACTTTTGGAGATAATGGCAAGGAAAAAATAACCAAAATTGGTAAGATCAAAATAACCCCCTCTACTTTTAATGAAAAAATATTGCTAGTAGACAAATTGAAGCATAATTTGTTAAGTATTAATCAATTGTGTGATAAAGGCTTCAAGGTTGTCTTTGAATCGTCTATGTGTATACTAACTAACCCACTTGATTTTAGCAACAAATTCATTGGACATAGACTTGAAAATATTTATGTGGTGGATCTGAATGATCTAGCCATGTCTAGTAGTTCCAGTCTAGTAGCAATGAATGCTAAGATCAAGGAGTCTCGTTTACTTTGGCATAGATGATTAGGTCTTGCTAGCATGCATACTATTGCCAAATTAATTTTCAAGAATCTTGTTAGAGGTTTACCTAAATTTAAATTTAATTTTGAACATGTTTGTAATGCTTGCAAAATGGGTAAATAAACTAAGAGAAGTTTTAAATCTAAGAATATGGTTTCAAATTCTAGACCCTTGAGCTACTTCACATGGACTTTTTTGGACCAAACTAGGACCACAAGCCTAGGATGTATGAAATATGGCCTTGTGATTGTAGATGACTTTTCTAGATTCACATGGATATTATTTATTGCACATAAGGATGAAACTTTTGATGTATTTCGAAAATTTCATAAGAAAGTTTCAAACTAGAAAAATCTTTCAATTGTATCTATTAGGAGTGATCACGGCACGGAATTTAAAAATCAATTTTTTGATGATTATTACACAAAAAACAGTATTGATCACAACTTCTCCGCTCCTAGAACACCACAACAAAATGGTGTTGTAAAGAGGAAAAATAAGACTTTGGAAGCTTTGGCCCGAACAATGCTATGTGAAAGCAGACTTCCAAGCTACTTTTGGGCAGAAGCGGTGAACACTACTTGTTATATTGTAAACCGTGTTTTGATACGACCAATGTTAAAGAAAACCCCTTATAGGCTTTGGAATGAAAAGAAACCAAATATTATTTTTTTTCATGTTTTTGGTTGTAAATGCTTTATATTAAATAATGAAAAGGATAACCTAGAAAAATTTGATGCTAAATCAGATGAAGCTATATTCCTTGGTTATTCAATACATAGCAAAGCATATAGAGTATTCAATAAAAGAACATTAACTGTAGAAGAATCAGTACATGTTATATTTGATGAAGCTAACCCCTCACCTTCAAAGAAAGAAGAGTGTATAGATAATGATGCATGTACACTTGAAAAGAAAATAGAAGATATGAGCATACAAGAGAAACCAACTCAAGAAGGAGAAGAGATGGTAAGAAAGGATCATGTTGATCTACCAAGGGAATGGAGGTATATAACTTCTCATCCAAGAAATTTAATTATTAGTGATCCCTCTCAAGGTGTTAGACTAGGTCATCACATAGAGAAGCACATAATTTACTTAGTATTTATATCACAAATAGAGCCACATAGCTTAGAAGAAGCTGAAAATGATCCAAACTGGATGATGGCCATGCATGAAGAACTAAACCAGTTTGAAAGAAATAATGTATGGACTCTAGATTGGTAGACCATCAAACCATTCCATTATTGGAACCAAATGGGTCTACAGAAATAAACTAGATGAACAGGATAAAATAATTAGAAACAAAGCAAGGTTGGTAGCTAAAGGATATAACCAAGAGGAAGGAATAGATTTTGATGAAACCTATGCACCCATGGTAAGACTAGAGGCCATAAGATTACTATTTGCATTTGCTTGCTACATGAATTTCAAACTTTTTCAAATGGATGTAAAAAGTATATTTTAAATGATTTTATATCAAAACAAGTTTTTGTAAAATAACCACCAGGTTTGAAAGTCATGCTTTTCCTAATCATATTTTTAAACTCAATAAAGCATTGTATGGACTTAAACAAGTACCTAGAGCCTGGTATGATAGATTAAGCAAATTCTTACTTAAAAATAATTTTATAAGAGAAAATATAGATAAAACTCTCTTTATCAAAAAGAAAAATAATGATATGTTTGTTATACAAATTTATGTTGATGATATTATATTTGGTGCAACTAATGAAATTAATTATAGATAATTTGTTGAGTTGATGCAGGATGAATTTGAAATGAGTCTAATGGGTAAACTAAATTACTTCCTTGAACTTCAAGTGAAATTAACAAAGAAAGGGATCTTCATAAACCAAGCCAAATACATCAAAGAAATCATTAAGAAGTTTAGTATGGAGACAAGCAAAGAAGCAAGCACACCCATGAGTCCTACCTGCAGATTAGATAAAGACGAAGATGGCAACAACATTGATCAAAAACTCTATCAAGGTATGATTGGATCACTGTTGTATTTAACTACTAGTAGACCTGATATCTTATTTAGCATATGTGGTTATGCTAGATTTCAATCTAATCCTAAAGAATCACATATGCTTGCAATAAAATGAATCATAAAATATCTAAGAGGAACAAGTAATTTATGTCTATGGTATTCAAAGCAATCTTCATTAAATTTAATTAGTTTTTTGAATGCTGAATATGGTGGATGTAAAATAGATAGAAAAAGCACTAGTGATACTTGCCAATTTCTAGTGTTGAATTTAATCTCATGGCACTGTAAGAAACAAAACTCTGTAGCACTATCTACTGCTGAGGTAGATTACATAGCTGCAGGGAGTTGTTGTGCACAAGTGCTTTGGATTAAACAACAACTAGAAGACTTTGGTGTTGCACAATCCAAAATTTCTATCAAAAGTGATAACACAAGTGCTATTAATTTATCGAAAAATCCATTTCAGCATTATTGAACAAAGCACATAGAGATTAGACATCATTTTATTAGGGATCATGTTTTAAATGGTGATATTGTGCTTGAATTTGTTCCTACTGAAAATCAACTTGCTGATATTTTTATTAAACATTTTAACTTAGATAGATTTCAATTGATTAGAGGTGAATTAGGTCTATATGACCCATGTTAGAAAACTTGACCTAAATTCTTCAAAAATAAGGAAACATTATCAAGAAAGCCTCCTACATCAAACTAAGGATAATGACCATATCTCTTAGTGTATATCTTTCAATTGAGACCATTTTTGAACTATTTGGAACCTTCTATGGAGTTTTTGCTCGAGTCGACTCAAGCAATTTAGGTTGAGCTGAGCCGACTCGGATGTCGGGTTAGGTATTTTTTTTTTATTTGAGCTATAGGACTTAACCTAAGCCCTTATACTTTGTTATTTCATACCTATTGGCTTAGAACTTTAGTTTCCAACCTAAGAACTCCTTCCTTCCATCTTGACCTACCTTTACTAGCTTAAACCCTTGCAATCCTCTTGAGCTTGAGCAATGGCACCGAAGAAAGCTATTGCAAAATGCCCCATAACCAATGAAGAAAACTCTTCGAAAGAAAGATCAAAAAGAAGAGAAGATATGTCGACTCAGAGTCGACAACAGGCAGAGGAACAAGAGGGATCACCTTCTCCACCAAGACAAGTAGTTTCCATGGCAATCCGTCAAATAACAAGTGAAAGAAGGATAATTTTTTCATTTTTAAAGGACCTAGGGCTTCGGATTGGTGACATGATTGAAGAGCAAGGTTGGTTATTCTTCTATTCATTGAATATTCCTACATATCCCAACCTGATTCGAAGTTTTTATGAGAATCTAATTTTGGAAGAACATCACATTGAATCCACTGTCAAAGGAAAAAGAATAATTGTGACAGAATAAAGGTTGAGCAGTCTGCTTGAAATGCTTAACGAGGGTCTTAACCATCTAGTTCCAAAGGATAGACATCTAGTTCTAAAGGATAGACAAAAAACCCTTAGAACCATCTTGGAAAGGAGTGATGTGAGTGGAGTTGGAAATGTAAAAGCTAACTCCCTTTCCTTAGAGATGAGACTGCTACACAACTTCATCACAGGATTTTTCTCCCAAGAACAGGTCGATTTGACTAGGTAAGTGAGAGAGACTTGTGTTTCATGGGATATCTAATTGAGGGGGAGGCCCTGAATTTACCACATATCATGCTATTACAGATGAAGGAAGCAATAAGGAAGGTAAAGGCCTATCTCTCATATGGAATGGTTTTCATGCTACTATTTCAGGCCTCCAGAGTTGACTTGACTAGTAAGAATGGTAGGCCACTGCACCATACGGACACCTACTCTTCCAAGTCATTATAGAGAATGGGTTATCAATTGACTAATGGAACTTGGAGGAAGAAAGGATCTGGACAGAGGGCAGTAGGCTTATCTAGTGATGATGATGATGAGGACCAGCTACTTTAGGAGACTACCAATGCTGTTGAGCCTTCAGTACCTGATGTTGAGGAGCTTGCATAGCAGTTACCTGTTGAGGAGATTGGCACTGCTGCTGAGCATACTATTCCTGATGCTGAGGAGTTTGAGCATAGAGAGAGAGTCTAGGAGTCCTAGGACTTCTCCAGCATCTCCACTAGCTTCAGCACCAGCACCTGCTCCGGGATCATCTACAGATACCACAGGACCTTATGTGTCTCATGCCTTCTTTGCACAGTAGATGAGACATCTATCTCAGACCCTGACCAGCTCCATTGGTTCGATGTTTGGCGAGCTTCGTCAAACAGTCAACACCAAACTTGAGGAGATCTATGGTGAAATCAGACAGCTACATTCTAGGGTAGACAGTGTTGAGTCTGCTAGACCAGAGCCACAGATTGACATACAATCACTATCAGACTCCTTCAGGTCAGTATCTGATGACATCTGACAGACTATAGCTCATAGCATTGAGGAATTCAGATCTGAGTTGCAAGAGATGAGCTATATGATGGGATCTATTGAGCAGAGCAGGAAAATGAAAGATGATTATACTAAAGGTGTGGGAATTCTCAGGGCTGAATTTGGTAGATTGAGAGATTCAGCAGAGGCTTTTGCAAATGCTTAGGCTAGTGAGCTCATTGCACTCCATGAAGGAAACAAGAAGATTCAGATAGAGCTGAGCACTATATGGGCTTTTCTAGAGAAGCTATCTTTAGTCATTGAGACTCTTGGAGCATCTATCAGATGGCCAGCACCTCCTCCACCACCTTTTGTACCTCCTAGATTATTTGATCCAGAACCCATATCCTCCTATCCACCTTCTTCATCCTGTCCTCCTAGATAGCCCCCACCTCACTCCAGTAGGGCTGGACCTTCTACTAGGACTAGAGGTCCTTCTAGTCGACCTAGATCTTGGCACGGTAGATCTGAACCCATCAAGGAAGAACCTAGTGATAGTGAATAGACCAATCTTTTGTATTTTTGTTTGTGTTGAACATTTTGATAGAAATAAAAGTATTTCCTTTCTTTCTTATTGTGTATGCAATGTGACTTGTGCAATGATATTATTTGTGTATGCATTGATGATTTTATATCAGATTATCAAAACTTTTATGAGAAAGTCAAATTATCCCAAACAATGTTTACAATATTCTCATTATATTTCAAAATTAAGCTTGAAGTATTTAACAAAGGGGGAGCATTTAATTGAATACCTTTTTGATTAATGACAAAAAGGGAGAGAATGGTATTGACGGTGAATGCATAGAAAAATGACAGAAGAAAAAATGAAAAACAATAGTTTTTAATGAAAAACATGAGGTTTCAAAAATTTAAGAACATACGAAAAGGGGGAGAACAATTATTGAAATTGAATCGCTTGAATACATTTAGTTTAATTTACATCTATCTTAAAATATGCTCTTAAAAGTTGCAAATTTGCTCTGTTTAGAACTTTCTATAAGCATCTATTGATATCTCAAGACCTGATACTTTTGCCAATCTGAAACTCTGATACATTTCAGGCAAAAATAGCTTTTGATAAGTGTTTATTATGATACATATTGGACTTATTTCAAAAGCTCTGATACATTGTCATTATGCCATAATTCTTTTAAATACATTCTTGGTATATAGCTTATATATGTTAATATTTACTTCCAAATATATTTATACATGTAAATGTAAAGTTTTCCATGCCCGGTATTTTGTCATCATCAAAAAGGGGGAGATTGTTGACCCCTTGAGTCATTTTGATGATAACAAAATATTGGAGCATGTATTTGTCTTACTAAAAAATTTTCAAGTGCATTACAAGTTTTTCTAGGATGATTTTAATGCTCAATTATAACTCCTACAACCTTGTTATATGTCATGTGTAGTGTTGTAAAAGTTTCACGTAAAGAAGAACCTAAAAATAAATTGATGTAATATTCGTGAAAATGGGTTGCTTCTATGTGTTTTTCAAGCTCAAAATTCTTTAGAATATGTTGTTAGTTAAGTTGGGAAGAGTCTTGAATGATAAAGAGTCACTGGATGATTTCTAGAGAAGAGTTGAAGATTTTATTAAAAATTCACTCGAGCCGACTCGTGTAAGGAGAGCCGACTCTAGTCCATGGCATGGTTGAAGAATTCTGGCACACAAAGATCCAAACCGACTCGAAGGAACCCGAGCCAACTCATCCAGAGCTTCATTTCTTGAATCAGACAGGTGAGCCAACCCGAAGGCAATCTGAGCTGACACAACCATTCAGTCAAGCATCCGAGTTGACCCTTTAGTAATCCAAGCCGACTCCTCCAGAGTCTAGAGAAAATCAGTTCTAAAAGAATAGCTAAGAGAGTCGACTCTACTAAGGCGAGCGGACTCCTCTAGAGTACAACTTTGAAGACCTGAGGATCCGAGCTGACTCGACCAGAGTGAAGAGTCAACTCTCTAAGGATTCGAGCCGACTCGAAGCATCCAGGCCAACTCGAACATCAATTCCAGGCAAGTAACGGCTAGTTCCAGAACTTTGTTTTTGAATTTGAAAGTGCTCCAACGGTCAAATGTCAAATCCCAATGGTTTACAATGACTATATCCAACTAAGAAGAGTACAAGACTCTATAAGTAAGGGATTTGGATAACCTTTGAAGAAGCTAATGCATGATTGAACATTAAATGAGCTTGTGAGCAAGAGAGCACAAAAGAAGAACATTCAAGTCAGACTTCAAGTCATCACCAACTCCAATAAGAAGCTTGAGGCACTTATTGAGGAAGAAGAAGAAGCCATTAGAGTGCATTAAAGCACATTTAAGAAGGCTTCTCTTGAGTGCAACTACAACCATCAAACAACTTGGGTTTGTCATTAGTTGCTTACTTTTTCTTAACTCTTTTGTGAGTTATTAGGTTCTTGGTGAGCCTGATTAAAAACCAAGTGTGGGTTGTTAGTAATCCTATTTTAAAACTAACGTTGTAAGGGTTTTGGTGAGCCCGATCAAAATCAAGGTTAGGCTCTTGGTGATCCTATTGAAAACCAAGAGTTAGGTTTTTGGTGAGCCCAGTTGAAAAACCAAGTTGGGTTTTGGATTGTGAGCCCGGTAAAATAATCGGACTGTATTCTATGGTGAATATAGTAAAAATCTCAAGTGGTATCTTGGGTAGTGGACCAAGGAGCGAGGTTGCTCTGAACCACTATAAAATTGATGTGTTTGTGATTATGCTTTTCCTTCTTTACTTGCTTCTGCTTTAAATATCTGAATCACAGCACCTACTACACAAGAAGATTTAAAAGAGCACATATCTATTTAAATTTTTTAAATTTCCAATTTACATCGCTTTTGGGAAAGCCACCTGGGCAACACAGGGTCAACTATGGTGCTCATGCCCCGTATGCAATTATCTCCTACTAAGGTGGATTATCTAAGTAGTATATCACCATAGAGAGCCATCTTGACTTAGCCATGGTGGCAATCTCCAACAACTGACCACCCAATGATGAACATGGGCTAATTTGAGGTGGTTTGACTGATAGAGGGACAATAGCTAGTGGTGACCCCCTAACTTCTAGATCAGATGCCAATCCTTTACTGTTGCTCAGGTGGCTACCCAAGAGGGGGGTAAATTGGAAATTTAAAAAATTAAGGCAAATAATTTGCAATTAAAAATCCCTTGCAAGTGGTAGGTGCTGTGACAGAGTAGTAAATTATAGAAGCTAAGTAAGAATAAAGAAGCACAACACAAACACACAAATACCACTTGGGATTTCCACTATTTCACACTCGAATACAGTAGGATTATTTTACAGGATCACAATCCAAAATCTCTATACTTTGATTTTAATGGGATCATTAAAGAAAACCCAACATCCTTTGATTTTGAACAAGCTCACCAAAGAAACCCAACTTGGTTTTCACAGGATCACCAAGAACCTAACTTGATTTTACCAAGATCACCAAGAATCCAACACTTGGTTTTTATCAAGGCTCACCAAGAACCTATTTGCTTTTTCAACCGGGCTCGCCAATAACCCAAGCAATTCAAAACTGAATTGAAATAAATACAACGAAAATGACAAACTCAATTTGTCGGATAGTTGCTGGTGCAGCTTGATAAAAGTCCACTTGAATGCACTTGAATAAGCTTTAATTGCTTTAGTGGCTTCTTCCCAAATTTCTTCAAGCTTCATATCAGAGTTGGTGAAGACTTGAAGGCTGACTTGAATGCTCTTGTGCTCTCTTCTTGTTGGTAGGTAGGATATTCAATGAAGCTCTCTTTTCTTTGAATAACTCTCTAAAAATTGCTTCAAGGAAGTTCAAATCCTTCAAATATAAGGTCTTCTATCACTTTAAGGCAATTATAGCCATTGTAGACCGTTGGAAAGTGGTTTGTAACTGTTGGAGCACTTTTTGGCATTCAAGAATAAATTCTAGAACTAGCCATTGGATACCTGAAAGAGATGTTCGAGTCGAATCGGATTCCTTCGAGTCAGCTCGGATCCTTCGAGTTGATGGATCGAGTCGCCAAATCCTCAATACAGTCAGCTTTTTATCTCAGGGCACAAAACTTCACTCTGGACGAGTTGGCTCTTGATAGCTCAGGTTGACTCGAACATGTATCTTTGAAAAACTTAAACTCGAGGAGTCGGCTTTTTTGATCTTTGGTTGACTCTTCTTCTCAGGTTCTGAAATCATCACTCTGGAAGAGTCAGCTTGTTGTAGCTCGGGTTGGCTCGCTTTCTTAGGTCTTCAAAATTAGGTCTGGCAGAGTCAGCTCTTTCTAGTTCGGGTCGGCTCGCTTGGCTTCTCTCAGAAATCTTCAAAAACTGGACTCTGGAGGAGTCGACTCGGATAAATTCCAGTCGACTCGGATTCCTTCGAGTCGGCTCGATTGCCTTCGAGTCGGCTCGAATTGCTGCGTACCAGAATCCTTGCTACATGCCATGAGATGGAGTCGGCTCTTCAACATGCTGGGTCTGCTCGAGTAATTTCTTCAGGATTTTTACAATTCCACTCAAAGAAAAACTCTCACCAACACTCTTACATTTTTCAAACAAACCAAATCAAAATAATTCTAAGGCACACACACACAGAAGTAAGCCTTTTATATGATTTTTTCTTAGCTTTTTCATTGGGTTCTTCTTTACAAAAACAACTTGCAACATAACTCAAACAAGAAACAAAGGTGTAGGAGTTGAAATTTGAATAATCAAATTATCCTACAAAAACTTGTAAAATACTTGAAGAGTTATTAGAAATAAATGTACATGCTCCAATGTTTGGTTATCATCAAAATCACTTAAGGGGTCAACAATCTCCTCCTTTTTGATGATGACAAAACACTAGGCATGAAAAAGTAAGATAAAACTTTACAAGTGTAATATTTAGACTTTGGGCCGAAGTCGGCAGGCCCAGCCGACTTCGACCCAGCCCAAGAAAAAAAAATGAATGAATGAGAACGAACGGGACTGAGAGAGGGCAGTCGAAAATAGGGGAGGCTTCCTCACCCTTGTCCGGCCGGCATCTTCGCTAGAGATTTTGGGGGCAGAGACATGGAGGAGAGGGGCTTTGTTGGAGGCATATTTGGGATGATTTTGGACTTCGATCGGGTGGTGGTTACTTCCCAAACGGCGAGGGAGATCCGTCGAGAGTTTCTTTAAATCCCTTTTCACCATCGCCCAATAAAGCTTTCAACTCCTCTCCAAGCTGTCGTCTCCTCTCTCCGACAAGCATCCAACAGTCCAGCGAGGCCAGTGAGTCCTTTCCTTTTTATTCATTTTTTTGGAAGAATTTGGATGGTTTTTTCTTGGGTTTCCGTTCGATTTTGGGGCCGTTCGTCGTCGTCGCCACCATCGTTGCCGGTCCGTGAAGCCTCTACGACAACCACTCCTTGGTTGCCGGCAAACTGGGGGGGAAGGCCGGTTCGGCCGGGTTGAGGGAGAAGCAGGGGGATGGTTTGGAAGAAGAGAAGAGAAGAAAGAAAGGAAGAAGAAGAAGAAGAGAACAAGAGAAAAGAAAAAAAAAGAAAAAGAAAAGAAAAGAAAAGAAAAAAAAAGAGGAGAGAGAATATGATGAGAGGGAGAGAGAGAGGAGAGAAGATGAGGAGTGAGAGAGGAGAGAGAACGAGGGAGAGAAGGAGGAGAGAGAGAAAGAAAGAAAAATAAATAATAAATAAATAAATAAATTGAAGAGAGAGAAATAAGAGAGAGAATCAGGAGATTTTCTTGAAATTTATGGAAATTGAGAATTTAGATTTTAATTAAATTATTTATGTAGGGAATCAGTCCCCTGAGCAGATAGGAGTTGCGCAGATTTTGGGTACAGACTTGTTTAAGTGTAGATAATTGATTTTTGAGAGGTAAGGATTCTGGATCTGATCACTAGTATATATATATATGTGTGTTTATTATTTTAGTTTGCCTAATTTGATCCGAATATATATGTTTACATGCATGGGTGCTTTCGGATAGCATGATTGATTTCCCAAAATATAAATGGATTTGTTATTTTTATTATTTGTATTTATTTTAGTATACCATGGTTATCAAGTGATCTTTGAAATTGGTTGGACCGTGATATCGGTTGTTTGAAAATGACATGTTTTGACAAGATGATGTGAAAAGATAAGTGTTAATAGTGTTTGGACTAGCCATGCCACGGGATCGGGGTTATTTAGCCAGAGCGGGCTTAGTACGTGAGCCTGGCCATGGGCAGGTTGTACATGATCAATTATATAGCCAGAGCGGGCTTAGTATGTGAGCCTGGCCATGGACAGGTTATACATGGTCAATTACATAGCCAGAGCGGGCTTAGTACGTGAGCTTGACCATAGGCAGATTGTACATGATCGATTATGAGATTGCCAGTCACAGGCTAGAGTGTGACATATAGTATGCCAGTCACAGGCAGGAGTGTGACAATAGTGTGCCAGTCACAGGCTGGAGTATGACCGTGGCTAGTCCAGAACCCTAAAGAAGAGGAAAAGTTAATGAAAACATATAAAGGAAATATAATATAATGAAAGATTTTGATATATTTGATATGTGATTGGTTTTGGTTGTGTACTTAGAATTTATCATTTTCCTGTTATATTGTTGTGATATTGCTGCTTTCAATTTTATATTAATATTGGTGTGATTGTAAGGGAACCTTACTGGGCTGTAGAGCTCACTCCCTACTTTTTAATTTTTTTCAGAGACTCAGGATGCGTGATAGGATTTGGGCTGGGCATGAGACGGAGCTTCATTAATGTTGAGTTAGTTAGTTAGTTAGAGTTAGTTTCGGTTACTGATGCTTGTTGTGAATCAGTAGACCAATTAGTGATATTGATTTAATAAATGGATTGTTTAATTGTTAATCAATTGTTTATATAATATTAGTTTTAATTTGATGTGTTTGACTCTTGTGTACCTAGGCCTTGCATGAACTCTAGGATAAAACCTAGGATTTGTACGGCCGATCGCGTAGCCGATTCCGGTGCTGGATTCGGGGCGTGACAACAAGTACTTGTATAACTGTATTTGCAAGAATATATGATCAAGTAAAATGAATTGACTTTAATTAGGGTCGAACTATGGAAGGAGAATTAGGGCAATGAGAGGTAATCTTCCCCCTCAATAAGATACTCCATGTTTTGACACACTTTTCATGCAATTTCATATTTCAAAGCTCAAAAGTTTCTAACAGAACTTTATGTATCAAAGCTATTAAATGCCAAAGTTTAAAACATTATGTATCAAAGCTTAAATTTCTTACATTTTGTAAATCAGAGCTTTAAATATTGTATATCAAAACTTAAATGAGTCAAAGAATGTTCTTTCCAAGCATTACACATTATGTATCAGAGCTTACATAATAAAGAGCTTTCAAATGTATTATGTATCAGAGCTTTTAAGATTTATGTATCAGATCAAACATACAAACATGAACACATCTTATCCTTTTCATGCAATATCTTCATAAATTTCTCCCCCTTTTTGTCAATCTATCAAAAAGGTGAAGTTAGAAAGAAGCTCAGATTTTAAAATAGAATGAGAAAGTACTTAAGATTTGTTTTGAGATAATTTCACTTTCTCATATTCATCTTGAAATTCTAATTAAAAATCAGTCATTGTATCGGTCATTGTATAAACTTTCATTGCAAAAAAGAGATAGAACAATTCAAGAGACAAAAAGTGTACTTTCATTTCATTTCAAGATGTTCAATACAAAGTACAAAATGAATGAAAATGCATCTAGTATCTATGTTAACTCTAGGATTTGGGGGTTGACCCGAAATTTGGATGCCTAGAGGTAAAGAGGCAATTCGGTCAACATATAAGATATGAGATGGTGGAATAGTATGGGATCTCTGTGGTCTAAAATGAGGAGCTGGTTGTCTGGGATGAATAGACTGACCAGCAAAAGAAGATGGTTGAGGCTTAGGTCTAGTAGGATCTAGTGGTGTCGAAGGAGATGCACTTGGCGTAGCCTGAAGGTCTTCCACCTTAGTCAATAGCTTCCATAAAAAACAGTTAATATTTTTCAACTCAGTTTCAATTTTCTTTGTATTCTTGGAAGCAGCCAATTTTTCCATTGAGACTCTTATTTCTGTAATTTCCTTTTGCATTAAAAGAATTTCAGAAGCTTGGACATTTGCAGAGGCTTTAGCTGATCCTCTGAGTCTTCTGAACATAGCTCTTATAATTCCAATACCTCTTGTGTAATCCTCTTCCATCTTCTTGCCTTCTTCTACTGGGCCCATTCTGATCCTTAAGTTATCCATCCCAACCCTATAAGCTTCAAGTACTTGAGTAACTAAGCTTTTAATGGTTTCAGAACTTGAAGAAATCAGTTGAAGAATTGGTTGTAGATCTGTCTTAGTTGCACAAGTTGTAGTTTTGGAGGCTTCAATGGTATCCATTCTACTTCTCAGATTATCAATTTGTCCCCCAAACTGATTAAGTCTCTCATCAACAGACTGGCAAAATTCGCCAAACATAGTATCCATAAAGGAATTGATAGTTTCAGTCAAGTTCCTTATCTGCTGTGCAATGAAATCTTGTAACATTGATGTATCTACAACAGGAGCAGCAATACCAGGAGTATGAACAGGAATATCATGGTAGCTTGAGTGTAGATATGTGTGAAAGTAAAAAATGTGTGGTTGCAGGTGCCTACGCTAAGCATGCAACAGCACAGGGAATAGGTAAGTATTTTAAAACATTTTAATAAATACGGAAAATACCTACTCCGCACAGGATCTAGCATATGCAAGATGCATGTATTGGCATGATACAAGACATATAATATTTATAAATATTTTAATAAATCTAGATCTACACATGCACCGAAAATAAAACCCAAAAAACATACCTTATTCCCAGCTGAAATAAGTCTGGGATAAACCTGGAATAGACTGGAATAACTGGAATAAAGTTATTTCAGTCGTCTTCCACCTTGGGCTGAAAATTGGGCTTCCGAAAAGTCCCCGGAACACCGCCTTCCGGACCTCCGATCGCTCCCAAATTTGAGCTGTAGATTCTTAAGGAAGTCTTCTTCGATTTGGCACTAGTTTTGTAAGAAAAACTAAGCCAATAAATCATAAAAATTCGTCGAAGTCTGCTGTGCGAAAATGGTAGCAGAACAGAGTAGCTGTCTTTGTCGTTGGATTTCGGGCAACTGGAGCGATCCCGGCTCGCGTGGTTTGCTCTGAGGAGTAGAAGAATACTCCCTCTAGAGGGGAGACACGCCCGGGGCTCTCCGATCCCTCTCCACGCACGGTGCTAGCCGCCGGAAAATGGTTCACGGTCACAGGTTGCTGCAGCAAAACAGAATTGCTGCAGCAGGGATTTTGAGCACGAGAACAGGGATTAATGGCTTGGTTTCTCTTCCTTCTACTCACCAAAACCTAGCCCTCAACTTCACAGGTGGAAAGGAAGGGAATCCCAGCAAACAAGAACTCTCACAGCCCCTTATTTTATTCTCACACGGTGACGACCTTCTCTCTGCTATTCGAACCAGGGGACTACAGCCAAGAATATATAAAGGAGCAGCAGCAAGGGAGATATATGCTGGGAAAGGCCAAAGGATTTCGGAGGCTTAAAACCACCCATTAAACCAGCATTTAGGAGTAATAAAAATGGGTTTAAAGTGCAAGCGGTGGAGGGAGGCGAGAAGACGTCCAACAACGTCGGACGATAGGAATTCCCCCAGCGAGAGGAAAAAGACCGTGTGAAGCGGTCAAAGGGAGAAACAACGGTCCATTAAAAAATCCGGTTCAATCCAATTATAACCGGTCCATTTGAATGGGTTCAAAGTAATTTAACCCAAAGGTTGAATCCCAAAAAAAGGTTTAATTCAATTTGAACGGTCCAAGCCCAATAAAATAATTCAATTGGTTCACAACCAATTGAAGGCCGAATTTACCTCTGAATCAGTTCAAATCTGATTCAGAAAAATCCTGGCGCAGACTTGGTCAGCCCGGAACAATTTTTGGCTGACCCAACCAAGGGCAAGACCAGGAAAAAGTTCTCAAATAAATACCGTATCCATAAAACCGAAGCCATTCCCAATCGTACTCGGTATCCGGATCAGAGAGTTATCCTCTGTGGCGTGTGACCTCATAGGTTCGAACCTAAACGGTAGTACTGGAACGATTCCAGTACCAGCACAGGAAACCATCTAGCAATGGGTCCCGGCGTCCGGATAGGTCGAAGATGCGGGAGCATACAATCGAACCTCTGGCATATGGTTACTGTATATTTCATCCCTTTGACCTCTAATGCTCAGGACGACTGATATTGGGCTGCCAACCCAGACTAAGTCAGTCGACCATGTGTCTCAATCTTGCAAGCCTAGTGACTCTTCAATAGGGCTACCCCGGCCGAGGATTTGCTAAATTGAGATACTGTGAGACATTCAATCCAAACTGTTTGGATAGGTCAATTCCATCTTGGTCCATCACTGCTCCACAAGTACTTGCCTGTACCCAGAAACCTTCTGTCACCGGATTAAAAATCCGGGTAGTCCGGCACCAAAGCACAGGGAGTTGCTTGCAAGCTACCGTGATGACCTCAGGTCAGAGGGACACTTATACCCATATCCAATCGTGAGTATCCCTTTGGCAGAAAGGGACTACACGGAGTCACGTTCAATGAGATATCACATATATCCCACTTGTAGATCACATCAGTGTCACCACACTCATTTGGTCAAGAGGACAACCAAACGATGTAAACTACAACAACCTATACTTGATATATTGTCGTCCAGTATAATATATCCTTTGGTTGTGAACAGGGTTTAAGGACCACTCAATACATCCTCTCTGTATCGAAATCAGTGTAGTCCTAAGGACTTCATCACATGGAAAGAGTTCTCTTAGAGAAATCCAATATGTGATGAGCTGCCAAAAATAATATTTTATTAATTCATTGAAAAAGTATAATACTTAGCACAACCGCCTACAACCCAGGCGATTGGCTTTGGGACACAATTTCCAACAACTCCCACTTGTACTAAAGCCAATCAGAAGAGTATCTAATACCCATTTCCCTTTTACAATAGTCGAACTCTTTTATTCCGAGGGCTTTAGTGAAGGGGTCGGCCAAATTTTCTTTTCCTTCGATCTTCAGTAGATTGATGTCGCCTCGTTCAACAATGTCTCGTACGAGGTGGTAGCGCCGCAGTATGTGCTTGGTGCGGTGATGAGCTTTAGGCTCCTTAGCTTGAGCAATGGCTCTAGTGCTGTCACAGTACACCGGAACAGGACCATCTAGGGAAGGTGCCACCCCTAGCTCTCCAAGGAACTTCCGCAACCACACAGCTTCCTTTGCTGCATCTGATGCTGCAATATATTCTGCTTCGCATACCGAGTCTGCAACAGTAGCCTGCTTGGAACTTTTCCAGCAGATCGCTCCTCCGTTCAGGGTAAATACAAACCCTGACACACTCGTGCTATCATCTCTATCCGACTGGAAACTGGAGTCAGAGTACCCCACAAGTTTCAAGTCAGGTTCTCCATAAATCAGCCATTGGTCTTTAGTATTTCTCAAATACTTAAGGATGGACTTAACCACCTTCCAATGCGCCTCACCTGGGTCAGACTGGTATCTGCTCACTACTCCTAGTGAGTATGCCACGTCTGGTCTAGTACAAGTCATAGCATACATGATAGAGCCTACTGCTGAAGCATAAGGTACTCTACTCATGCGCTCTCTTTCCTCAGGAGTTGTCGCACAATCCTTCTTGGAAAGAGTAATTCCAGAACCTATCGGGAGATAGCCTTTCTTGAAATTTTCCATGCTAAACCGTTTCAGCACGGTGTCAATGTACATAGACTGGGATAGTCCCAAAAGCTTCTTAAATCTATCTCTATAGATTTTCATACCTAGTATGTAAGAAGCTTCACCCAAGTCCTTCATGGAGAACTGAGATGATAACCAGACCTTTATTCCTTGTAATGCTACGACATCATTCCTGATTAAGAGAATGTCATCAACATACAATACTAGGAATACAATCACAGAACCATTAACCCATTTATAGATGCATGGTTCTTCTCCGTTCCTAACGAAGCCATACGATTTGATATACCTATCAAACCGTAAGTTCCAACTTCGAGATGCTTGCTTGAGTCCATAGATGGACCTCTGCAACTTGCATACTTTTGATTCATCTGCGGATGTGAACCCTTCAGGCTGTATCATATACACCTCCTCTTCCAGCTCCCCATTTAGGAAAGCAGTTCGGACATCCATCTGCCAGATCTCATAATCAAAATATGTTGCCAAAGCAAGCATGATCCGAATGGACTTGAGCATTGCCACAGGGGAGAAAGTCTCGTCATATCGATACCATATCATTGACGATACCCCTTGGTAACCAGACGGGCTTTATAGGTCTCTACCTTCCCATCTGCGCCCCTTTTTCTCTTGAAGATCCATTTACACCCGATGGGTTTTATTCCTTCAGGCGGATCAACCAATGTCCAAACATTGTTGATTTCCATGGACTCCATTTCGGATCGCATGGCTCCAAGCCATGCCTCAGAGTTAGATCTCTGAAGTGCATCCATATAGGTGATCGGATCCTCATTGTTCTCATCGATCTCAATGGGATCGCCGTCTCGGACCAAGAAATCGTAGTATCTGTCCGGCTGACGTGGTATTCTACCTGATCTCCTAATGGGTTCAGGGTGTGATTCAATCACAGCCGGTTCTACGATGTCCTTAGAGTGTGTAGGTTCTTCTATTGGCTGAACTTCATCAAGTTCAATCTTAGAGGCTATAGTTCCTTCTCCAAGGAACTCCTTTTCCAAAAAGATAGCTCTAAGAGCAATGAACACCTTTTGTTCATTCTCCAAGTAGAAGAAATACCCTTTGGTTTCCTTAGGATAACCAACAAATAAACACCGATCAGACCTAGGACCAAGTTTGTCTGAGTCTAAACACTTTACGTAAGCCGGACAACCCCAGACCCGAAGGTGTGAGATTGATGGTTTACATCCATTCCACATCTCATATGAAGTGGAGACAACAGACTTACTTGGAACATTATTTAATAAGTAACAGGCTGTCTGAAGTGCATATCCCCAAAAGGATAGCGGCAGAGTTGCAAAGCCCATCATGGATCGAACCATGTCCAACAAGGTTCGATTCCTCCTTTCGGACATACCATTCAACTGTGGTGTTCCTGGAGGAGTCCACTGAGAGAGAATTCCATTCTCCTCAAGATATGTCAAAAAAGCACCAGATAAATATTCGCCACCTCGATCAGATTGAAGGGTTTTAATACTTTTTCCAGTTTGCTTTTCTACTTCATTACGGTATCGTTTGAACATTTCAAACGACTCAGACTTATGTCTCATTAAAAAGACATAACCGAACCTTGAAAAGTCGTCTGTAAAAGTAATGAAATATTTGTATCCTCCTCTAGCACTAACTGTCATCGGTCCACATACATCAGTATGTATTAGACTTAGAAGTTCTGTAGCTCATTCACCCTTTCCAGTAAAAGGTGACTTGGTCATTTTACCAAGTAAACAGGATTCACAAGTGGACAGTGATTCAGAATCACTGACCTCGTGGAGTCCATCTCCTCGCATCTTGTTTATCCTATTTTGGTTAATATGACCTAGCCTACAGTGCCAAAGATACAAATCGTTGACATTATCTAACCTTGGGCGTTTGCAAGAAGTGTACATTACACTAACAGGCCTTGATAGTACATATATGCCATTATTTAATCTAGCTTTCATTATAACAGAGTTATTCAAAATAACATTGCAAAAATCTCCTTTTATTGATAGTTCATAACCACAACTGGTCAAAAGGCCTACAGAGATTATGCTCATAATGAAACTAGGACAATAGTGACAGTCGACTAGTTCGACAGTACAAGACTCAAAGACAAGACACAGGACTCCGACCACCAGTACTGGAACACGATTTCCATTCCCGACACTCAGAAACTGTTCTTCATCTTCAAATCTTCTGCTAACTTGAAGTCCCTGTAACAAATTACAAACATGAATTGGACTACCAGTATCCAATACCCAGTTAGCAGTATCAATAATTGAGTAATTACAAGGTTTTATCATATAAATACCTTGTTCAGTAGACTTCTGCTTTCTTGGCCTGTTCGGATCAAGGGACGCAATATAAAGAGGACAGTTCCTCTTCCAGTGTCCCTTCTTCTTGCAGTAGAAGCACTCTGTAGAAGACTGATCAGCCTTATACTTCCTGGTCTGACTAGGGCCAGGAGCATTCTGCACTTTCTTTCCCTTCTTATTTATTTTCTTCTTCCCTTTCTTAAAGGGACGACGGCCTCTACTACCTCTGAATAAATTCACCACCCCCTTATTCAGTTGGTGGTCTTTCTCGAAAGTCTGCAGCAACCCCAAAAGACCATGGTAGTTGACTGTAGGCTTGTTCATTCTATAATGATCGAGAAAATCAAGATAGGAGGAGGGAAGAGAATTCAGGATCGCATCCTTGCCGAGCTGCTCGTGCAAGGGGCATCCGAGTTTGCCCAGTTTTTCAATTAGCTCGATCATGTACAATACATGATCAGTGACTGAACCGCCATTCGGCATCTTGGAGTTGTAGATGGCACAAGACACTTTGTACCGTTCTACATCATCCGGGGTGCCGAAGGATTCCTTCAACTTTTGAAGGATTTCATCAGGTTGGGCCTCCTCGAATTTGCGAGTGAACTCGTCGTTCATCGCCGCTAACATAATACAATGAACAGTAGTGCGATCAGAGACCCAATTCAGATAAACATCTCTGACCGTAGTCCGTGCATTTGTAGGAGGGATTTCAGGTGCCAGATCCGTTATCACATATAGGATCCGTTCGTGCTCCAGAACTATTCTCAACTTTCGATACCAACTATCGAAGTTGTGACCCTTTAACTTCTCGTTATCGAGAAGTGACCGGAGCGATAAATTGGAAGACATCTGAAAAGAAAATAAGACCTATTAGTGTATGAATTAATAAATTAACCAAAAGACTTGGACTTTAGTCTAAAGGTTTCTCCCACTAATTTTTCAGATTGGTAGCCTCTAACTCCAATCCGTGAAAATACTTTTTCAAGTGGGTACTGAAATCCAATAGGCCACACATGAGCCCGACTATGGCCGGCTCACCCATACGAGCCTAAAGGTAGGTTCGTAAACCAATTATTTTCCTAAACAATTTTCAGTATTTTATTTTGCCCCAGAGAACACCCCAATCGGCCTAGGGGCCTCCTATTGCGGGTCTCTGGTTAGGTCCAACCATTAAAATGACTAATCCAATGCTTCCAGCTAACTAAAGACCAAGCCCGACTATGGCCGGCCCACCTGGTCCCGTTAAGGAGGTTGCACTGAACCATCATCGATCAGATAGAAATTCCAGTCACCGGATGTACACCCGTTCTATGGAACTACCGATGCACACCAAGCTAGTGGACACATTTCTATCCAACTTAATGGGAGGCTAAGACACTATCAACTCCTTGACTTAGTCTTTTTAAGGACCTAATAATTTTAGAAATTTTTTTTTTTTTTTTTTTGTTGTGACAGAAGAAAAAGGTAAGGACATGGATCATCCTCCCACTGAATCAATCAGATTCTAGGAGGGTTGAATTAAATCAACAATTGATCCATGGGCACCTATTGATCAGTCAGACTGATCAACCTGGGTGACATGGGTTAACTCGAGTCATTGAGCTTTTCCAATCAGTTCTGGTCGACTCGACTAGCCAGGTAGGTGAGATCATGGGTGAGTATCCGCCATTAACCATCTTTCCTAGACACCAACCAAGTTGGCCAGGAAAGCGGTAGCCTCATACAACCATGATCACAAATGCCAAACCTACCTCGACACCAGTCGGTTTACCAGACTCGATCAAACTAGCCTAAAGACTCGGGCGTCCACTGAGCCACTAATTGGATCCATTTTAGATGAACGGATCAACTAATCTAACTATTAGATAGTTCTAAAGAAAGACCTTAAACAACTTTTGTTTAATCTTCTTTTAATCCGATTCAACTAAACTTAGGTCTAACCCAGTGATGGACCCAACTAATCAGCTAACCCAATTTGGCTTATGCAAATTTTATTAGATTTCATAAACCTAAAAATTTTTATTAAGCCAAATACTTAATTAAAATATTTTTTAATTAAGTCTCTATGTAAAACAATTTTACATCTTAAATTTTGCATCATATCTAGATTTATACTTTTATAAATATTATATGACCCAAATAACAAAATTATAAATCATGCCAAAATTATAAAATAATTTTAATTTCTTTTTGATTTCCTTAAAGGATCCTTCTGAAGAGGCCAACACAGACGAACCGCATCGTGTCAAAGACACACGGCCATGGTGAAGGTCTCAACTAGGTTCCTAAAAGTACTCTCTAATCCCAAGATTAAATAATTTAATCTACTATACATGCATCAAGATATGTTACACTAGAACCTGGCTCTGATGCCACTGAAAGTAAAAAATGTGTGGTTGCAGGTGCCTACGCTAAGCATGCAACAGCACAGGGAATAGGTAAGTATTTTAAAATATTTTTAATAAATACAGAAAATACCTACTCCGCACAGGATCTAGCATATGCAAGATGCATGTATTGGCATGATACAGGACATATAATATTTATAAATATTTTAATAAATCTAGATCTACACATGCACCGAAAATAAAACCCAAAAAACATACCTTATTCCCAGCTGGAATAAGTCTGGGATAAACCTGGAATAGACTGGAATAACTGGAATAAAGTTATTCCAGTCATCCTCCACCTTGGGCTGAAAATTGGGCTTCCGAAAAGTCCCCGGAATGCCGCCTTCCTGACCTTCGATCGCTCCCAAATTTGAGCTGTAGATTCTTAAGGAAGTCCTCTTCGATTTGGCACTGGTTTCTACAAGAAAAACTAAGCCAATAAATCAAAAAAATTCGTCGAAGTTTGCTGTGCGAAAATTGCAGCAGAACAGAGTAGCTGTCTTCGTCGTTGATTTCGGGCAACTGGAGTGATCCTAGCTCGCGTGGTTTGCTCCGAGGAGTAGAAGAATACTCCCTCTAGAGGGGAGACATGCCCGGGGCTCTCCAATCCCTCTCCATGTGCGGTGCTAGCCGCCGTAAGATGGTTCACGGTCACAGGTTGCTGCAGCAAAACAGAAATGCTGCAGCAGGGATTTTGAGCACGAGAACAGGGATTAATGGCTTGGTTTCTCTTCCTTCTACTCACCAAAACCTAGCCCTCAACTTCACAGGTGGAAAGGAAGGTAATCCCAGCAAACAAGAACTCTCACAGCCCCTTATTTTTATTCTCACACGATGATGACCTTCTCTCTATTATTCGAACCAGGGGACTGCAGCCAAGAATAGATAAAGGAGCAGCAGCAAGGAAGATATATGCTGGAAAGGCCAAAGGATTTCGGAGGCTTAAAACCACCCATTAAACCAGCATTTAGGAGTAATAAAAATGGGTTTAAAGTGCAAGCGGTGGAGGGAGGCGAGAAGACGTCCAACAACGTCGGACGATAGGAATTCCCCCAGTGAGAGGAAAAAGACCGTGTGAAGCGGTCAAAGGGAGAAACAACGGTCCATTAAAAAATCCGGTTCAATCCAATTATAACCAGTCCATTTGAATGGGTTCAAAGTAATTTAACCCAAAGGTTGAATCCCAAAAAAAGGTTTAATTCAATTTGAATGGTCCAAGCCCAATAAAATAATTTAATTGGTTCACAACCAATTGAAGGCCAAATTTACCTCCGAATCAGTTCAAATCTGATTCAGAAAAATCCTGGCGCAGACTTGGTCAGCCCGGAACAATTTTTGGCTGACCCAACCAAGGGCAAGACCAAGAAAAAGTGCTCAAATAAATACCGTATCCATAAAATCGAAGCGATTCCCAATCGTACTCAGTATCCGGATCAGAGAGTTATCCTCTGTGGCCTGTGACCTCAGAGGTTCGAACCTAACGGTAGTACTGGAACGATTCCAGTACCAGCACAGGAAACCATCTAGCAATGGGTCCCGGCGTCCGGATAGGTCGAAGATGCGGGGGCATACAATCGAACCTCTAGCATATGGTTACTGTATATTTCTTTCCTTTGACCTCTAATGCTTAGGACGACTGATATTGGGCTGCCAACCCAGACTAAGTCAGTTGACCACGTGTCTCAATCTTGCAAGCCTGGTGACTCTTCACTAGGGCTACCCCGATCGAGGATTTGCTAAATTGAGATACTGCGAGACATTCAATCCAAACTGTTTGTACAGGTCAATTCCATCTTGGTCCATCACTGCTCCACAAGTACTTGCCTGTACCCAGAAACCTTCCATCACCGGATTAAAAATCCTGGTAGTCTGGCACCAAAGCACAGGGAGTTGCTTGCAAGCTACCGTGATGACCTCAGGTCAGAGGGACACTTATACCCATATCCAATCGTGAGTTTCGCTTTGGCAGAAAGGGACTGCACGGAGTCACGTTCAATGAGATATCACATATATCCCACTTGTAGATCACATCAGTGTCACCACACTCATTTGGTCAAGAGGACAACCAAACGATGTAAACTACAACAACCTATACTTGATATATTGCCGTCCAGTACAATGTATCCTTTGGTTGTGAACAGGGTTTAAGGACCACTCAATACATCCTCTCTGTATCGAAATCAGTGTAGTCCTAAGGACTTCATCACATGGAAAGAGTTCTCTTAGGGAAATCCAATATGTGATGAGCTGCCAAAAATAATATTTTATTAATTCATTGAAAAAGTACAATACTTAGCACAACCGCCTACAACCCAGGCGATTGGCTTTGGGATACAATTCCCAATAATGTGTACCAGGAGGCATATCAGGCACCGAAATATTTGGAAAATGAGCATCAAAGTCTGTTTGGACTGGAGACCCTAGCTATGGCTGTGATTCTGGAATTTGAGTTGAAGTCCCATCACCAGTCCCCATTTCAGCTTGCTCTTGTACTTCCTTAGTTTCTTCAATTATTGGAGCATCAGACTTCTTTTTCCAAGTTCCTTCAGATAAAAAGTAACCCATCCTTTGAAGGGTTTTGGCTGTATAAGTATCGGTATGAAGGAGGGTTTTGCTATCTTCTCCTGACAAGTCAACGTTGGAATTTTGTAAGAAGAGTGTCAGAACCATTCCATAAGGCAAACTACCTTCACCTTTCTCACTGCCTCTTTCATCTGACTAATCATGATAGCTGGCAGGTTAATTTTGTCACCATTTATTAGCAGCTCCATGAAACAAAGATCATGCTCACTTACCCAGTCAAAGCAGCCTATCCTGGGTAGAAAATCCTACTAATAAAACTATGAAGAATCCTCATTTCAATGAATAATGTGCTGGCCTTCAGAATTCCAATTTCATCAACTTCAGTCCTTTCCAATACAGTTTGTAAGCCCTCAAATGGCATTTCTAAAACATTACCAAGGATTTCTCCAAATATAATAATTCTTCTCCCTTTGACTGAAGATTCTATAAAGTTTTCACCAAATCTCAAATTTTCATAGGAGGTTCTAACTAGATTTGGGTAGGTTTTGATATCCAATGAACACAGATTTCTCCAACCCTGATTTTCTATGAAATCTCCAATAACAAAACCTATTTCCTTTAGGTATTCAAACAAAATCTTTCTTCCAGTAGTTATAGGTCTCAAACCTAAGGAGATATGATGGCTTGGTGAAATTGGGCTTGGTTCTTCATCCGACTGTGGTGGAATTCGAGAAGCATTGTCTTCTCAAAACTTTGTTCTTCTTTCCTACGGAGCAGCCTCCATTTCTCGTCGAGATTTCTTACCAACTGCCTTCTTTGGAGCCATTTCACAAAGACACTTGAGTTCCGAAGCTGTTATTAGAAGGTAGAAGTATTTGGAAAGTTTCTCGGAGGGAAAGAGAGTAGGGTTAAGGAATAGAAATGGCAATGAAAAACCCTACGACTCGAACTAAAAAGAGACTGCTTGACATCCGAGCCGGCTCGACCAATAGGTTATCTGCTCGAGTCGGCTCGAGCAGAGGGAGCACAAAAGTGATTTTTGGATTTCAATCAAAAAAAAAAAAAAGATAAGGAGGTCACCTAGATAATTTTTCCTTAAGTTTATAGGAATGTTTCTAGAGTGGGTCACATAACCCTAGTTCACTTCTAATCATTGCAAATCTATCAAAATTCAATGGTTTAGTAAAATATCAACAAGTTAGTTTTCAGTTGGCACGAATTCAAGTATAATATCATTATTCAATACATGTTCTCTTATAAAATGGTGCCTAATTTCAATGTGCTTAGTTCTTGAATGCTGAACAGGATTTTTTGTCAAGTTAATAGCACTTGTGTTATCACATTTGATTGGAATATTAGATTGTGTAACACCAAAGTTTTCTAGTTGTTATTTAATCCATAACACTTGAGCACAACAACTACCAGCAGCAACGTACTCTGCCTCAGTAGTGGACAGTGCTATGAAGTTTTGCTTCTTATAGTGCCATGAAACTAAATTCAATCTTAGAAATTGGCATGTACCACTAGTGCTCTTTCTATCAGTTTTGCAACCAGCATAGTTAGCATCAGAAAAAATAATTAAATTCAAAGATAATTTTTTAGAATACCAAAGACCTAAGTTACTTGTACCTTTTAAATATTTAATGATTCTTTTAACAGCAAGCATATGTGTTTCTTTAGGATTGTATTGAAATCTAGCACATACACATACACTATACAAGATATCAGGTCTACTGGCTATCAAATATAATAAGGATCCGATCATACCTTTATATAGCTTTTGGTCAACATTGGATCCATTTTCATCTTTGTCTAGTCTTCAAGTAGGGCTCATGGGTGTGCTAGCCTTTTTGCTTGTTTCCATGCCAAATTTCTTGATTATCTCTTTGATGTACTTGGCTTGGCTTATAAAGATTCCTTCCTTCATTT
The DNA here is from genome assembly GCA_021397845.1 of Areca catechu. Classification (NCBI taxonomy): domain Eukaryota; kingdom Viridiplantae; phylum Streptophyta; class Magnoliopsida; order Arecales; family Arecaceae; genus Areca; species Areca catechu. The sequence goes on along the minus strand of CM038052.1, from coordinate 125,244,058 downwards.
GTTTGACTTGTAATCCAAAGAAGTAGTTGAGTTCACCCATAAGGTCATTTCAAACTCACCCTACATTAACTCAGCAAATTCTCCATAAAGATTTTTGTTAGTTGCACCAAATATAATATCATCAACGTAAATTTGTACAACTAACATATCATTCTCTTTATTTTTAATGAAAAGAGTTTTGTTAACATTTCCTCTTTTGAAATCATTTTCAAGTAAAAATTTGCTTAGTCTATCATACCAGGCCCTAGGTACTTGTTTCAAACCATATAAAGCCTTATTCAATTTAAACACATGATTTGGAAAAGCATGATTTTCAAAACCTGGTGGCTGTTCTACAAAAACTTGTTTAAAAATAAATCTATTCAGAAAAGCACTTTTGACATCCATTTGAAAGTGTTTGAAATTCATGGAGCAAGCAAATGTAAGAAGTAATCTAATGGCCTCAAGTCTTTCTACGGGAGCATATGTTTCATCAAAATCAATGCCCTCCTCTTGATTATACCCTTTTGCTACCAACCTTGCTTTATTTCTTATAACCTTGCCATTCTCATCTAGTTTGTTCCTATAGACCCATTTGGTTCCTATAATTAGGTGATCTGTAGGTCTACTAACCAGTGTCCAAACATTATTCGTTTCAAACTAGTTTAATTCATCATGCATAGCCATCATCCAGTTATGATCAGTTTCAGCCTCTTCTAAACTATGTGGTTCAATTTGTGAGATAAAGGCTAGGTAGTCATGTGCATCTTTATGTGCTGACCTAGTCCTAATACCATGAGAAGAATCATTAATAATTAAATCTTTCAGATGTGAAGTTATGTACCTCCATTCCTTTGGTAAATCAGTATGATCCTTGCTTACCAATTCACTTCCATCTTGCATAGGTTTGTTTTGAATGCTTAGATCTTCCATTTCCTTTTGTAGAGTACCAGCATCATTATCTACGCACTCATCTTTTCTAAATGGTGAGGGGTTAGCTTCATCAAAATCAACATGAATTAACTCTTCAACAGTAAGAGTCCTCTTGTTAAACACACTATATGCTTTGCTATGTAATGAATAACCAAGGAATATAGATTCATCAGATCTTGCATCAAACTTCCCTAGGTTATCTTTGCCATTATTTAACACAAAGCATTTACACCCAAAATATGAAAGTAATTGATATTTGATTTTCTTCCATTCCAAAGATCATAAGGGATTTTCTTTGAAATTGGGCATATTAAAACTCGGTTTAATATGTAACACGCAGTGTTCACCGCTTCTGCCCAAAAGTATCTTAGAAGATTGCCTTCACACAATATAGTTCAGGCCATTTCTTCCAAAGTCCTATTCTTCCACTCTATAACATCATTTTGTTGTGGTCTTCTAGGAGCGGAAAAGTTATGATCAATGCCGTGTTCAGTGCAATATTCATCAAAAAATTGATTTTGAAATTCAGTTCCATGATCACTTCTTATAGAAATAACAGAAAGATTTTTCTCATTTGAAACTTTCTTATGAAATTTTTGAAATACATCAAAAGTTTCATCCTTATGTGCAATAAATAATATCCATGTGAATCTAGAAAAGTCATCTACAATCACAAGGCCGTATTTCATACATCCTAGGCTTGTAGTCCTAGTTGATCCAAATAAGTCCATGTGAAGTAGCTCAAGGGGTCTAGTTATTGAAATAATATTTTTTGATTTAAAATTCCTCCTAGTTTGTTTGCCTAATTGACAAGCATCACAAACATAATCAAGATCAACTTTAAAATATGGAAAACCTCTAACTAGATTCTTTGAGATTAATTTGGCAATTGTATACATGCTAGCATGACCTAATCGTCTATGCCATAATAAACATGACTCCTTGGTCTTGGCATTCATTGCTACTAGATTGGAACACTAGTCATGGCTAGATCATTTAGATCTACCACATAGATGTTTCTAAGTCTATGGCTAATGAATTTGTTGCTAGAACTAAAAGAGTTAGTTACTATACACATAGATGATTCAAAGATAACCTTGAAGCCTTTATCACATAATTGACTAATGCTCAATAAATTATGCTTCAATTTATCTATTAGCAGCACTTCTTCAATAAAAGTACAGGGGATTATTTTGATCTTACCGATTTTGATTATTCTCCTCTGGCCATTATCTCCAAAAATAACCAATCCTCCTTCTTTCATTTGTAGGGTGATGAACTGATCTTTGTCACCCATCATATGCCTTGAACAGCCACTATCAAGATACCATCTTTTCTTTAATTTTTGGGCTGCAAGATAGTCCTGCAAAATAATTAAGGAGTGATTTTAGGTACCCAAGCTAACTTAGATCCTTTCGAGTTAGCAAAATTGGTTCCCTTTGGAACCCAAATAATTCTGGTGCGGGCACCAGACTCAGAAGAAGACTTCAGAGCTCCATCTGGATCTCTAATTAACCTTGCCCGAAGAATTAGGGTTTTTTGGTTTTTAATAAGAGTTGACTAGATCAACTTAATTTAGCTTGAGTCTACATTACCTGCATTTTATTTTGTTGAGTCATGTTGACTCAGTAGTGGACTAGGGTTTCAAAATGGGATGTTACACTTTCTTCCAAGACCAGCCAAGTGGACACCACACTCCCAGCCACACTCCCAGTCCAGGGGGCGCCATATCCACATCCAGCAGCTTTTGGTCCCCACTCCACAGATGGCAACCTCCTTCTCTCATGCGCCAGATAAGGAGAAGTCCACCAAGAGACCACCAATCAAGGGGCGGCCAAGACTTTCCCAAGAATTCCAAAACAAAGAAGGGAAGAAATTCTCTTGGAAGAGAACTTCAAGGGGGCGCCCACTACCTGCCAAAAACAATCAAAACAAAGATGGGAAGGACCTTGACTTAGGGAGGAAGAAAAGGAGGAGTCCAAAAGAGTTGATCCAGGGAAGGAAGAAAATTTTTCTTGAAAATCCAAGCAAGGTGGCGCCATCTACCTGCCATTTATAACCCAAATCCTATTTTTTTGGTATTTTGGCCGACCATATGTAAGGGATTTGCCCTAATTTGGAGATCCCCTCCTTTAGTCCCACATGGGAAGATGTGAAACCCTCCTCCCTTGTAATGCCTTATAAATTAAACCCCTCTTGTAAGTTTACAACAATCAGATGAATGAAAGAAATTTTTCTTGAGCAAACTTGTGTTTTCTCTTGTCCGCACTTGCTTCCAGGTGTTGAACTCCGTGAGGGAGTAAATCTGGGTTCCCCTGGAACCTTGAGGAGGTGAGAGATCTCCAAAACCCTAAACCCTAGGTTAGCCACTCAATTCCCAAACCCTAGCCGCCATCACCCTTCTCTTTCCACCAAGCCCTAGTCTTTTCCTCTTCTCACGGCCACCTTCGCCAAGTCCTGGCCGGCCACCAGCATCCAGCTCCAGTCCAGATACTTCAGATCTACAGCAGTTCTAAGAGGAAGTCAGATCGACCTCCAGGAGAATCCTGATTTCAGCAACTTCAGCTTTCAAGTTCTTCAACCTGGTAAATCTTTTCTTGAGTATCTGAAATCCATCACTTGTTCCTCTTCTTTCCCAGATCTTGAGTCCAGGAGAAGCCGACCAAACCACAAGACCAGTATTGGAGGATCCATTGAGAAGATAGCCGACTCCGAGGATCCCACAATCTGCTCGAGAGAGTTCTTCCACCAAAATCCTGAGAAGATCACTGTCTGGTTAGTAAACCATCTCTCCTCTCTATTTCTGTTCTGTTGAAAGTTCAGAGCGAAACCCTAGGTCTGGGAGTTTCTCAACCCCTAGCGATCCGTTACTTCTGAACTACTCTGATAATTTAGTTTCATCTAAATTGTGCTTTCAATCCTTACCTAGTTTCCTTCAACTTAGTTTAGCTTTACTTTGAGTCAAAGCCAATTTCTGAAATTAAAAAAAAAAAAAAAAAAAAAGAATTAATCTTAAATTTACTTCTGCATACGCTTCTTTGTTCTTTGTTCTGCATCATTTTTGGTATCAGAGCTTCTGTTCTACATCAATTTGGTATCAGAGCCCTGTCTAGGGTTTCTGTTTGATTGCTTGTTTGAGTCCCTCTCTTTTTACTTTGTCTGCTCGAAGTAGACTCCCCAGGATGTCCGGTCCTAGGATCGAAGCGAGGTGCAAACCTCCTCTTACTATTCCACGGGGTGTTCCTAGGACGTGTAGGGGATCCGTTGGGTTACAACTTCGTAGCAGAAATTGTAAACGGGGAAGTGCTCTATTTTCAGTCCGTAATTATCCTGTTATAGGAATTATTTCTCACTACAAGTAACTCCAAATTCAGTAATTTTTGTTTTGCTAAAACCAGTATAATTGAAACTAATTTACATAATTTTCTCATGATTTATTGGTTTCCGTGCAATTTCTGAGAATTAAATTACTGCAACTCTATTTTTGTGTTCTGCAATTCATTTATTTTTTAGTGTTCATCTCTTGAGTCAACTAAAGGGCATTTGAGCATCTAAGATAAGGGGAGGAGTTGATAACCTCTCCTTAGCCCAAAACCACCACCCCTTCATTCGAACCCAAGCCTTTAATCTAAAATTGATTAGACCTAATTTGCCCTAGTGGGCTAGGGACATCAACAAGTCGGGTCAAGGCTAGTGTTGAGTCAGTTTGTCTGGTTACTCTGTGTGTGCTTTGTACTCAGTGTCTAGAATGGTGGTTCAGGGATTCCATCCCGAAGGGCATCTGTGCTGGTCCGCCTACCTGGCCAATCTCTGATTGGTGTCTAGGATTGGCATTTAGGGACCTAACACTCCCCTTACACCTACCTGGCTGAGTCCTGAGTTACTGCAGGCTAGCTTGCCACTCTGATTAGGCATCTAGTTTGGACTCTAGGTCTAGTGAGCCAGTAGTCGCTTTAGTCTAATCACATTCTGTGTGCTTGCTTGCATCATCATGTCTGCCCGGAATGGAGTACCCTACCAACCTAGTCAAACCCAACCAGATTTAGAGGCCACGGTTAGAAATCTTACCAAAAGTATGACCAAATTGAGTCAGGACATGAATGAGGGTTTTTCCCAGTTTAGGGATCGAGTCCAAGTACTTGAGAAACGTAGACATCAAAATTGGACCCCTGATCCAAAATTTAATAGGCCCCAACCTCACCCATGCCAGGAACCTAGGAGGACCTTATACCATGATCCCGAGCATAACCTTAGGAAGCCTAACCATGATATCTATAGTGTGGATCGTGTCTATGAGAGGTCCTTACAATATTCTAGACCAGTCACTCAACAGCCCCAGTCTTCTAGATCAAACCATTTAGATCCACACCCATGCCCAAGTAAGGTCTCTACTAGCTTGAAACCTAGTGTGACCCAGGTTCCTATATCTCAAGAATGTTTGTTTTGTGGAGAAAGAGGCCATAAATCTAGTCAGTGCCCATGCATAGGACTGGCTTGTGCACAGCTAAGTGGTAAGAATCCTAAGGATGACATTAATGAGGGAGAACCCAAGCCTACCAATGAGGAAGAACGGTTAGGTATGACAAGCCTAGAATCAGTTGACCCGATTACCACTGACCCGAAATCCATTGAAGATGGCATCGAGGAAGTATATGATGCTGGCTTGAGTCTAGTTGATGAATATGAGGGGGAAGAACTTGAAGAATGTGACATCGATACTATTGGTTCCTTACCTGAGGAGACCTTGGAGAGCAACCAAGTGGTAGGACCTAGTTCAGAAATTCAAGAGATTTGTGAGAACCAGGTTCCTTTAGTCAAATACCCCCAGGAAGAACTCATAGTGTTAGCCCGAGCTATTAGTTTGTATCCTCTAATGGCAGTCATTCTCCAAGTACCAATTGAAGATCTTTGCACTGAACTGTTTAAGTTTGCCCACCCTATGGTAGATCCTCTCCTTAGGATGACTGAATCAAGCCTCTTACAATTGGACCTTGTCCCATGCTCAGCCACTAAGGTCTCTCCCATAATCTCAGTTGGACATCCTTTTCTTGAGCGGATTGATTCACCCAGTCCTGTAGAAGTCCTCCTTATGACCCCAGACCCCTTCCTTCGCATGACTGACCTACCCTTCTATAGAGTATACCTTTCCGCACCCATATGTCAAATTTCAAGTCTTGAGGTCATCATCCATAGGCCCTTCCATGAATCATTCTTCAATCCAGTTCTTAAGAAAATGAATCATTATTTGCTTAGAGAACAAACTTTAACTGTTGCAATCACGTGTCCTAGGCTGCTTCCCGAACCATCTCTTGATCCATTCCTGGGAGTAGCAAACTTTTCCTTTCGTAAGGATGACCAGTTGACATTCATAGATCACCATTCAAACCTTCAGGTCACCACCTTTAGCCAGCAGGTAATTCGAGACTCCACCTCATATTTCCTCCCTTTCTCTAGGACTTCCAATACTTCTTACACCATCCAAGTATACTTTGTCAAAGTCTTTAGAGTGAATCACGTGTCAGAATCCATTAGGTTTGCCACCTACTTCTGGAAGACCTTATGGCACCTACTAGGCACCCATGATAAGTTTTCATGCTCTGCATGCCATCCTCCGACCCAAGGTCAAACCTAGAGAGCCGTAATTTGTTAGGTTTAGACCTAGGGTCCTTTGAATAAAGTCCATTCTTTAGGAATGCATCGTCAGTCGAGTTTAGGACATTGTCTCAGATTTTGATTGAGTGAGAATACCAGGAATTGGGATTTGTATTTACCCAGGGCTAAATTTGCATATAATGTTTCGATCAATAGGTCTATAGGCTAGAGCCCCTTTGAAATTGTTCATGGATACAAGCCTCACACACCACTTGATCTGATTTCACTATTAGTCCACACACACAAGTCTTTTGATACACTTGCATAGCATGTAAAGGACTTGCATAAAGAAATTCATGCCAAAATAAATTTAAGTAATGAAACTTATAAGAAGTTGGCTGATTCTCAAAGGCGAGTCAAAACTTTTGTTGAGGGAGACTATGTAATGATTAGGTTAAGGCCTGAACGGTTTCCTCCTGGAACCGTTAGAAAGTTACATGCTAGAAGAGCTGGACCATTTAGAGTGGTGAAGAGAGTAGGATCCAATGCCTATGTGCTCGAGTTGCCTCCAGAACTAGGCATTAGCTCCACTTTCAACATTACAGACCTAGTAGAGTATAAAGAGCCAGCTGTGATTCCCAGTGAGGCTTTTGAACCTAATCCTGCTCTTGAGAGTGAACCCAACCCTGTGTGTCTACCAACAAACTGGCTTGTGAGGAAAGAGCAGATTGAAAAGATCCTGGATGATCAGGTTATCTCTACTCGTAATCGAGGATACCAAAGATACCTGGTCCGCTGGCTAGGAAGGCCAGATTCTGATGACTCTTGGATCTCCCGAGAAGAATTACAAGAGTTGGACCCAGACCTCTTGGAGAGATACCAGAGCCAACTTGATCCATAATCGACAGGGTCGAGTTCCTCCCACCCTGGGAGAATTGGTGCGGGCACCAGACTCAGAAGAAGACTTCAGAGCTCCATCTGGATCTCTGATTAACCTTGCCCGAAGAATTAGGGTTTTTTTGGTTTTTAATAAGAGTTGACTAGATCAACTTAATTTAGCTTGAGTCTACATTACCTGCATTTTATTTTGTTGAGTCATGTTGACTCAGTAGTGGACTAGGGTTTCAAAATGGGATGTTACACTTTCTTCCAAGACCAGGCAAGTGGACACCACACTCCCAGCCACACTCCCAGTCCAGGGGGCGCCATATCCACATCCAGCAGCTTTTGGTCCCCACTCCACAGATGGCAACCTCCTTCTCTCATGCGCTAGATAAGGAGAAGTCCACCAAGAGACCACTAATCAAGGGGGCGGCCAAGACTTTCCCAAGAATTCCAAAACAAAGAAGGGAAGAAATTCTCTTGGAAGAGAACTTCAAGAGGGCGCCCACTACCTGCCAAAAACAATCAAAACAAAGATGGGAAGGACCTTGACTTAGGGAGGAAGAAAAGGAGGAGTCCAAAAGAGTTGATCCAGGGAAGGAAGAAAATTTTTCTTGAAAATCCAAGCAAGGTGGCGCCATCTACCTGCCATTTATAACCCAAATCCTATTTTTTTGGTATTTTGGCCGACCATATGTAATGGATTTGCCCTAATTTGGAGATCCCCTCCTTTAGTCCCACATGGGAAGATGTGAAACCCTCCTCCCTTGTAATGCCTTATAAATTAAACCCCTCTTGTAAGTTTACAACAATCAGATGAATGAAAGAAATTTTTCTTGAGCAAACTTGTGTTTTCTCTTGTCCGCACTTGCTTCCAGGTGTTGAGCTCCGTGAGGGAGTAAATCCGGGTTCCCCTGGAACCTTGAGGAGGTGAGAGATCTCCAAAACCCTAAACCCTAGGTTAGCCACTCAATTCCCAAACCCTAGCCGCCATCACCCTTCTCTTTCCACCAAGCCCTAGTCTTTTCCTCTTCTCACGGCCACCTTCGCCAAGTCCTGGCTGGCCACTAGCATCCAGCTCCAGTCTAGATACTTCAGATCTACAGCAGTTCTAAGAGGAAGTCAGATCGACCTCCAGGAGAATCCTGATTTCAGCAACTTCAGCTTTCAAGTTCTTCAACCTGGTAAATCTTTTCTTGAGTATCTGAAATCCATCACTTGTTCCTCTTCTTTCCCAGATCTTGAATCCAGGAGAAGCCGACCAAACCACAAGACCAGTATTGGAGGATCCATTGAGAAGATAGCCGACTCCGAGGATCCCACAATCTGCTCGAGAGAGTTCTTCTACCAAAATCCTGAGAAGATCACTGTCTGGTTAGTAAACCATCTCTCCTCTCTATTTCTGTTCTGTTGAAAGTTCAGAGCGAAACCCTAGGTCTGGGAGTTTCTCAACCCCCAGCGATCCGTTACTTCTGAACTACTCTGATAATTTAGTTTCATCTAAATTGTGCTTTCAATCCTTACCTAGTTTCCTTCAACTTAGTTTAGCTTTACTTTGAGTCAAAGCCAATTTCTGAAATTAAAAAAAAAAAAAAAAAGAATTAATCTTAAATTTACTTCCTCATACGCTTCTTTGTTCTTTGTTCTGCATCAATTTTGGTATCAGAGCTTCTGTTCTACATCAAATTCTATACTTCAATGTATCAATTTTGGTGTTTTTCAATGAATTGCATTGATAAGCTTTATGCCCAACTATGTGACATGCATAACAAACAAGTTTATCATTTTTGAATGATGCATATTTTGAAGCTTTAAAAGATGCAGAAATAGACATATTTGGTTTGAAAGATTATTGAATAGAATTCTTTGGAACATACTTCAAGCCATTTAAAATAGATTTTGATGGAAAAGCTTTTTGAAATTTAACATTTGAGGCTGAAGTCTTTGAAGATACAAATTTTGTTACTGAAATTATTTTAGCATTTAAGGCATTAAATCCAATTCCAGCTTTACTTTTTGAATCTTTTTGTTCTTTCAAAATTAGCTCAAGCTTGTTAGAACTCAAAGTAAGTTTTTCTCCTAAAGGCTTGAGCTTTTCAACCTCCTTTCTTAAATTATTGTTTTCGACAACTAAAACATTGTTTGTCTTATTTAAAGCATTTTCTCATTTTTCAAAGCAATAACATTATCAAAAAAGATATTCAATTCTTTTTGCAAAATGTTATTCTTTTTAGAAATCTCATCCTTGTCTTTCAATAAAACATCATTTTGTTTCTTCAAGGATTTAATTTAACCCTAGCTTTCTTGAATTCAATAAGTAAATCATGAAATGCAGAATTCAATTCATCATAAGTAAATTCAATTTGAATCTCAGGGGATGATACCTCATTTTCAAGACCCATCAGACATAAATTTGCAGATTTCGTGATCTCTTCTTCTTTAGTAGATGAGGATGCTTTGCTATCACTCCATGTCGCTACCATAGCTTTCTTTTTCTTTTTCTTAAATCGCTTTTTTAGTAATGGACAATCTGGTCGGATGTGCCCTGGTTTTCTGCATTCATAGCAAGTGGGCAATTCTTTTTCTTTCTCCTTTTTCTTGTCATTCTCCTTACTGAATTCTTTGTTCTTGTGGAATTTTCTAAAGTTTCTTCCTTTTCGTCTTCCCAAGAACCTTTTGAATTTCTTAACGACCATGGCAACATCTTCGTCTTCTATGTCACTTTCAGTAGAGGAGCTCTCTTCTTCCGATTCTTCATCCTTTCTAGAATCCATAACAGCTTTGAAGGCAATAGATTTCTTCTTCTTTTGGTCATCTTCAGTTCGGTACTACATGGTCAGTTCATGTGTGATGAGAGATCCTAGCAGTTCATCCGGCAGTAAGGTATTCAAATCTTTTACGTCCTGGATGGCAGTCACTTTCGGATCCCATTTATCTAGAAGAGCTCTTAGAATCTTCTGTACAAGATCTGCATTAGAATACACCCTGCAAAGACTTTTTAAGCCATTAATAATATCAGTGAAATGTGAAAACATGGCAGAGATTGTTTCATTAGGTTCCATCTTAAATAATTCGTAACTATGTACAAGAAGATTAATTTTAGAAGACTTCACTTGAGAAGTTCCTTCATGGGTCATTTCGAGTTTATCCCAAATTTCCTTTGTAGAGGAGCAAATGAAAATTTGATTAAACTCATTACTATCCAAAGCATAATATAATAGATTCATTGCTTTGGCATTTAACTCACCCATTTTCATATTATGTTCGTCCCAATCCTCTTCAGGTTTTGGAACATCCACTTCATCAATTTTAACCATGGAGATATAAGGACCCTTTAGAATGACCTTCTACAAACAAAAATCAATAGCTTGAATATAAATTTTCATTCTAGCTTTCTACTATGCATAATTTATGCTAGTGAAGAGTGGAGGTCTATTAGTTGATTGGCCTTCCGCCAAGGACGTACTCATTGGATGAGCCATTGATCTTTACTCTTATGTATTCAGAGATACTGCTTTGATACCAGTTATTACCCAGGTGGCTATCCAAGAGGGGGGTGAATTGAGAATTTAAAAAATTAAGGCAAATAATGTGCAATTAAAAATCCCTTGCAAGTGGTAGGTACTGTGACAGAGTAGTAAATTGTAGAAGCTAAGTAAGAATAAAGAAGCACAACACAAACACATAAAAATTATAGTAGTTTAGAACAACCCAGCTCCTATGTCCACTATCCAAGATACCACTTAGGATTTCTACTATATTTACACCCGAATACAGTAGGATTGCTTTATAGGATCACAATCCAAAACCTCTACACTTTGGTTTTAATGGTATCATCAAAGAAAACTCAACACCCTTTGGTTTTAAACAGGCTCACCAAAGAAATCCAACTTGGTTTTTACAGGATCACCAAGAACCTAACTTGGTTTTACTAGGATCACTAAGAACCCAACACTTGATTTTTATCAAGGCTCACCAAGAACCTATTTGGTTTTTCAACCGGGCTCACCAATAACCCAAGCAATTCAAACTGAATTGAAATAAATGCAACAAAAATGACAAACTCAATTTGTCAGATAGTTGTCGGTGCAGCTTGATAGAAGTCTACTTGAATGAGCTTTAATTGCTTTGGTGGCTTCTTTCCAAATTGCTTCAAGCTTCTTATCAGAGTTGGTGAAGACTTAAAGGCGGACTTGAATGCTCTTGTGCTCTCTTCTTGTTGGTAGGTAGGATATTCAATGAAGCTCTCTTTTCTTTGAAGAACTCTCTAAAAAATTGCTTCAAGGAAGTTCAAATCCTTCAAATATAAGGTCTTCCATCACTTCAAGGCAATTCTAGCCATTGTAGACCATTGGAAAGTGGTTTGTGACTGTTGGAGCACTTTTTGGCATTCAAAAACAAATTCTGGAACTAGCCATTGGATACCTAAAAGTGATGTTTGAGTCGGCTCGGATTCCTTCGAGTCAGCTTGGAACCTTCGAGTCGATGGGTCGAGTCGCCAAATCCTCAATGCAGTCGGCTCTTTGCTCAGGGTGCAAAACTTCACTCTGGATGAGTTGGCTCTAGATAGCTCGGGTCGGCTCGAACTTGTATCTTTGAAAAACTTAAAGTCGAGGAATTGACTCTTTTGATCTTTGGTCGGCTCTTCTTCTCAGGTTCTGAAATCATCACTCTAGAAGAGTCGGCTCGTTGTAGTTCGGGTCGGCTCACTTTCGCAGGTCTTCAAAATTAGGTCTGGCAGAGTCGGCTCTTTCTAGTTCGGGTCGGCTCGCCTGGCTGTTCTCAAAAATCTTCAAAAACTGGACTCTATAGGAGTCGGCTCGGATAAATTCCAATCGACTCAGATTCATTGGAGTTGGCTCGATTACCTTCGAGTCAACTTAGATTGCTGCGTACCAAAATCCTTGCTGCGTGCCATGAGATGGAGTCGCTCTTCAACATGCTGGGTCAGCTTGAGTAATTTCTTCATGATTTTTATAATTCAATTCATAGAAAAACTCTCACCAACACTCTTACATTTTTCAAACATACCAACTCAAAATAATTCTAAGGCACACACACACAGAAGTAACCCTTTTTATATGATTTTTTCTTAGCATTTTCATTGGATTCTTCTTTACAAAAATAACTTACAACACAACTCAAACAAGAAACAAAGGTGTAGGAGTTGAAATTTGAATAATTAAATCATCCTACAAAAACTTGTAAAACACTTGAAGAGTTTTTAGAAATAAATATACATGCTCCAATGTTTGGTTATCATCAAAATCACTTAAGGGGTCAACAATAATATTCTCCTATAAAATTTTGGTTAGGTTATGATTGTCAAGGTAATTCTCTAATAAAGACCTTAGGAAAGTATCTTACATTTTGAATATAGATTTATGAGTTAAACCTAGGAGGATGCTAAGCCTTTCATAGAATTTATACATTAAGGATATGCTGAAGGTGTTCAGCCTGAAAATCCAATTTGGGATTTGACTATTTAAGCATGGAATTGATCTCTAAAATGTGCCCCAACATATTTGAAGAGATCTTTAATATGAGCTAGATCCCTTTGGACTTTGGCCAAAGGGAGCCTCATATGAACCATGCAATGTACATAATTTGATTTTTGCTATGAATGTCATAAGCAAATGTTAGTTCAATCTAGGCTATAGGTGTTGGATTATTATGAAAAGCATTCTTTAAGACTTAAGAAATACTAAAGATATGTTTTAGATCTTTAGAGAAGGAGAATTGAGGGAATAAGGATACATATGATGTGTTCTTAAACAATGCTAATTTGAAACTGATCATTATAGGTTTAACCAGGGGCTGACTAAATCATTATTTCTAAGGATGCAAGGATGTATTCTAGTCAAGAGTTCGTTGTAGATGAGGATGATGTCATGAGATGACATAATACTCTATCATTGCAACAATGGTACTATAGCTTTAGCCAAGGAACCGAGGTCTCACCAGAAGTCCAAATGCATAGAGCTATGTTTTAATTCATGACTACCTTATAAAGGAGTAAAGAATAAACTCTACATGAGATGTGGTGGACACACTAGTTTAGTAAGCTTTAGCTAGTTAAAATTGAAGCACATACGATGGGGCTAAAGTGTATAGCTAATTGGCTTAAAGGCAAGTAGGAGATTGTTAGATGCCTTAGAAGTCAATTTGGCAAATACATATTTTAATTCTAAGATATAAAATTGTATTTAATATTTATAATTTGATAATTTTTTCATACATGATGTGTCCATATATCATCCAAAAATTAATGGATGATGACACATATTCTCGAGAGTTAAAAACTTGAGATATGTATTATTAATGATTAATTCCTAAATGCTCCTGATCATAGGATATTATGAGGATGGTGATTGATCCTGTTTGATTAGTGCTAGATCACTTCCCTTTTAAGGTAGACAAGTCTTGAGTGTATAGTGTAGAGACACTAGAGCAAGAGTGCAGGTGGTTGTTAGAAAATGACAATACCGAGCATGACCATTATGAGAAGTCACATGGATATCTATTCACTCATTAGTAACTTTCTTGATACTATGTTATGTGAGTGGTTTTTTGACCTGCGATGCCTCGGCTACTCATAATGGGGTTACTGTAGTTTGATAACACAAAATATTAGCCCAAGTGATTTGGACCCTTGCAGTGTTCATTGGCTATAATAAGTTCATTGTAGGAGTGGAAGTGCACTTATATGAGATCTATCAATTTTAGTAGTTAAGGTATAGTCTTATATGATTTAAGAACCTAAGTCTTTAAGACTGTGGCAATGGCAATGTGAATGATGTAAAAGAGTTTTCATGATCTTTCATAATTTGGACTAGAGCTAATTGAATCATGCACGATGTTTAGGGTTTGACGAGTTTCCATGACCTGCATCTTGTCAAGATCCTAAATAGAAAAATTTAATCACATGGTAACTACACCTAGGGATTCTTTCTTCTATTCTGTTGGGTTGCCATTACATGCCACTAGGAATCACTGGTGGATCATAAGAACCCACTAGGATCATTTCAAATCAACGATCCTTAATGGGGTGAGTTGAATTGTTCCAGTCCATCAAAAAAGTTAGATGATACTATGACAAAGATTATGGTATGTCTCATTACCAGATAGAATGAAACCTAAGGGGTCACACACAATAGGAGTTTAACCTGATTATATAGTTGGATCAAAATATATAAAAGTTACATATTTAGAGGTCTAAATTTAAGGGTTACAAATTTGGAACCTGCTAATTTTGGCACATATTAATTTTAGGAAGGAGAACTTTATTACAAACGTTATAATATAATTAGATAATTTGATCATTTAATTATGATTAGACTTGATACAAATTGAATTAGATTTGATTTGGTTGAGTTTGTGTGATGACTTAGTCCAATTAAGTTTTAGACTAACCTAATTACAATTATTGTGAGCCAACTCAGCTTGACCTAATTGGTTGCCTAATCCTAGATGAATTAAATATAATTTAATTCAATTAGGTTTAGTCTATTCTATTTGGATTTAGTGATCCTAATTAGTTATAGATTTAAACCTAAACCTAAAATGATTAGGAATTAGGTTAGTTGGTTTCCTAGTTGGTTAAAATTAGTTAGTTGGCTTAAAATATTCCTAACTAATTCCTAATTACTTATAGATTTAAACCTAAATTGGTTAGGAATTGGTTAGTTCCCTAGTCGTTTAGAATTAGTTAGTTAGTTGGTTGAACTAATTTCTAACTAATCCTAACTAATTTTCTCTCTTCTCTATATGCCTTAATATCTCAACATGTAAGAAATAAGCTATGCCCACCTCTCATTCACATTAAAATGGTTTTAGCATGGATAATTATGTGGGGATGCCAAAGAAAGTGTTTGGTGCTTCTTGGAATTCTTTCTCTCCTATCTTTATCTAAGTTTTTGGTTTTTGAATTTGATTCAAAGTTTGTCCTAATTCTAAATGAGAAGGGATTGTAGGAGAGAGAATTGTGATGTGTGGTGTCAAAAAAAAATAATGAAGTGGTGGGCTTATAATACAAGGGGGTGTAACCGTTCTTGTTTTGGTTTTAACATGAGATGAGATCTTAAATATAACCACCCATCCTTCTTGTTTTTCATCGATCACAAAATATAAGAAGACAAAGATAAAAGATCACCCTCCTTAATCCTCCTCTTCCTCTTGATCTTGAATTAAAGGGTTCAGTTCAAGAAGAGAAAACTTATTTTTCCTTGATTTCTTGAGAAGAGATCTATCTTCATTCTTGGATTTCATAAGTAGAGAAAAATAAAAGAAGAAAGGGAGATTTGATCTAACTATCAAAACGGGTCCTATAAGGTGTTAGTACTGTAGTGGCCTCAGGGCTTCGATCTGGCTATCTCCACGTAGATACCAGTTGTTGCCCAGGTGGCTTTCCAAGAGCGGGGTGAATTGGGATAATAAAAACTTTCAAGTATGTGCACTTTAAAAATCTTTTAGTGTTGGTGTTGTGATAGATTATGCAATGGAAGCAAGTAACTTAGCAATCCAAAGGAATCTAGCAAACATAATCACAAACACAAAGAAATTAGAGTGGTTCGGAGTAACCCGCTCCTACATCCACTACCCAAGCACCATTGGGATTTTCACTATATTCTTCCTAGAATATAGTCGGATTGTTTTACTGAGATCACAATCCAAACCCAACTCCCTTTGGTTTATAAACCGAGCTCACCAAAGAAATCCATGTATCCCTTTGGTTTTACACCGGGCTCACCAAAGAAACCCAAGTATCCCTTTGGTTTTTACACCGGGCTTACTAAAGAAACCCAAGAATCCCTTTGGTTTTTACATCGGGCTCACCAAAGAAACCCAACTTAGGTTTTAATAGGCTCACCTAATAACCTTTCAATACTCACAAGACACAGCCCCTTGCTGTTCTTGAAGAAGATACAAGATATTTCAAAAGGAAACAATCAACTTTACAACAAATCCAAGTTATTTAGTAGTTGCCGATGAAGCTCAAATTAAAGCCTTGCTTTAAATGTGCTTGAATGCTCTTAAAGATGCTTCTTGACTTCCTCAAAGATTGGATTCAATGATTGAAGATGAGTTGGTGAAGCTTTGAATCCTTTCTTGAATGCTCACTTGAAGTTGGTTGGTGAAAGACTTGAAATTCACTTGAATGCTCTTTTAATTTTCAATGAATATGCAATGAATTTTCTTAATCCATCATAAATACCTCCCTTTTATAGTTTTCAAATAGATCTAGCCATTGTATGGCCTAGGGAGTCGAAATAGAGCCATTAGAGCTTTCTTGGAATTCAAAAATTCAATCTGGGACTAGTCGTTACAAGTCTTAACCCGACACTCGAGTCCGCTCAAGATGGTTGAGTCAGCCCAAAGTCTTAGATAATAGAAAATCAAACTCTGTAAGAGTCGGCTCTTCTAGGTTGAGTCAGCTTGAATTCTCAGTCAAGAAAAACACAAACTCTGGATGAGTCGGCTCTTCTGGGTCGAGTCGGCTTGAGGCTCTAAATTTTTGAAACTTGACATTTGGAACTTCTGGTCGAGTCAGCTCAATATCTTCGAGTCAGCTCGGATTTCTAAAACTCTGAAACTCTTCATGCCTTGCCAGAATAGGAGTCAGCTCTTGGTCCATGAGTCGGCTCTTGATCCATGCATCGGCTTGAGAAGAACTTCTTCAAAATTTCAGCCAATTGAATCTCCAACCAATACAAGTCTTCTGAAACTTCAAAATAGGTTACAAAAGATATCTAACCTAATCAAACTCATTTTTACTAATTTATAATCCTTTTTACAAGATTACAAGAATGAAAATTAAGGCTTTACAACTTTGAGGTCTTTAATTCAATACACTTCATTAATTAATACAATTATACTGGGATAAACTTCAGCTAAGTAGGAAAAAAAGTAACTCATTGATAAATGCTTCCTATAAAAACTTCTTAAATAATTGAAAGAGTTAGTCATAAATACATGCTCCAATATTTTGTAATCATCAAAATTATTGCAAGGGTCAATAATCTCCCTCTTTATAGTTATGACAATACACTGGGCATGACAAGATTTAAAAATACTTTATAATTGCATGTATCATAACATACTATGTACCATTATTCACATGTATCAATGTATATTCAAAATAGTATGGATCAAAATAGATGTTGTCTCATGATATAGTATCAGAGTTGAAATAAACTAGTGTCAAGGCAAAGTATCATTAATTAAGGGCATGTATCAAAGCAATAAGGTTAACATACCAATCATAATATATCAAAATCATAATGTATCAAACAAACTTTTCAGTACTACTTCAATACTTTATATATTCAAAAGAATGTTCAATAATCGCTCCCACTTTTCCATGTTTTTCATGTAATAATGTTAATGCAATTCTCTTCTCATTTTTTCACAATTTCATGCACTTGTCCCCTTTTTGTCATCAATAAAACATAATAATGATATACATAACCGAGAATATATTTGAGATAAAATCACTTCTTCCTTTGACAAATTCAAATCATTCATCCATAATTATTCATAAACATTCATATCATTTATCAATTATAACACAAGATTTCCAAAACACACATATATATATAAAAAGGAGTGTCAGTACAAGATGTGATATAATACAAAAGTGTCAATGCACTACAAAACAGTATCACATGCAATAAAAGAAAGATCTAAACTCAAAAAGCAGGGCTAGACTCATTCACTAGAAGAAGAAGAGCCAATCTCTAAGATGCTAAACTGTGGTTTGAACTTAGGAAACCTAGGCCTAAGGTCTCTAAGTCTAGTCCTAGTAGCAATGGATGGTCTAGTAGCTCTAGGTCTAGAAGGTGAAGACCTAGCAGAAATCAGGATCGGAGTTGGCTGCACCGAAGGAGGATCTGACAACACCAAAGTGTTGGTACCGGAAAGAATCTGCATCGTTGGAGTATCTGCAATATCAGTGTGCTACTCCTTAGTGACTGCAGGTAAATCAGTAGCCTATGCAATAGTACAATACTCATCAGGTGTGCCAATAGTGTGCTCAGGCTCTGCATGTCCAACATCAGTACCATCATCTGGTCCAGGTCCATCATCTGATGGTGGAGGAGGTGCTGATGGTCTAGTTGCACTGGTCTCATGAAGAACTACTAAGATCTGCTGAAAACCATCCCTCATCTCAACCTATAATGCATCTATCCTGGCATCAGCTTAGCTTTACCTCACTGTAGAGCAGAGAGTTAATCCAAGATAGTCTGTAATCTTTGATCATCATGTAGACCACCAGAAACTGAATCTCTTATAGGTGATCGAGGTGAAGTAGGTGCTGGCTCAGAGGGTCCAGCCTCATCAGTAGGTCACTCAATCTCGATGTCCTGTGGCTATCCAGTTTGCTCATCATCAGAAGACTCCTCATTAGAATATGCCACTCTCTATCCTGAGGTCTTCCGAATCCATCTGTCTTCAACCTTATGAAACCACATTCTATTCAATGACTTGGCATTGTATCGGTCAGTATGCAATAAAGGTCTCCTATCCTCACTTGACAAATCAACACCAGCATCCTGGAAAAGTAAAGTAAATACCATGCCATAAAGAAGTCAAGCCCACGCCCTGCGAGCTACTTCCCTTATCTGAGCAATCATAATGTAAGGCAAGTTGAGGGCCTCACCCTCAATCAGACATCTCATAAACATCATATCTCTTTCACTTACCCAGTCGAATCTTCTAGTTTCGGGTAAAAACACTCTACTAATAATGCTATGTAGGAGTCTCATCTCCAAAGATAACAGGTTGGCTTGAACATGAACAATCCCTGAAATATCACTTCTCTCTAAAATAGTTCTTAAAGTTCATTGTTTTTTTTCATTATCAGAAAACATTCTCCTTCTTTTGGAATTTGTAATAATGTACTCAATTTTTGTTCATCTACAACAATATTTTTCTATTTAATAATAGATTCCAAATGAAATGTACCATGGGATAAATTTTCAAAGAAATATTTGACCAAGGTTGGATAGGTAGGTAGATTAAGCATGCAAAAGTGTTTCCAACCAGGTGCATCAAGCCAATCACCCAATTTCAAGTTCTCTTCTTCTAGAAAGTTGAAATCCATAGTTCTTCTAGAGGTTACCTTTCAATTTCCCATAAGAATAACCTGTCTAGGAACATCTAGAGCATCCATCGGCTACTGCTCAAGTTGTTCTTTAGTGGGTTGAGAAGCCAAAGAATCTAATCTTCATTTCATCCTCTGTTCCTCCATAATGGATCGGATCACCATCCTAGGTCTTTTTCCTACAACCTTTCTAGGTGCCATTGATCTTGGTTTAAGGTTTAGGAGGGATTCTAGAAGAGTTTCTATGGCTTAGGAGAGGAAACGGGTGCAGATAAATAGTGGAAATGAAAAGAAGTTAAAGAAAGAATGTTATGGAACCTTATTTAAGAAAGCCCAAACCCGTCCTTCGAGTCGGCTTGACAGAACAGGGGATTGCTCGAGTCGACTCGAGCAAAAATAGAGGTTAAAGCTCTAAAGGTCAAACTAAAGGTTTCTATAGCTAAATTGGTATTAGATGAAGTGGTCAATAGCTCTAAAATGAATTTGAAAGACTCTAGATAATTTTTATTAATTTTGAAAAAGAATAGGTCAAAAATCTTAATGTGGGTCATACAGACCTAACTCTCCTCTGATCTTTTCAAATCTATCTTAGCAAGAGGCTTAGTAAAAATATCAACTAGTTGGTTCTTAATAGGAACAAATTCTAATTCTACGTTGTTATTCAAAACATGGTCTCTAATGAAATGATGCCTTATTTCTATATATCCTAGAATGTTGAATTAGATTTTTAGATAAATTAATAGCTCTTATATTATCATATTTGATAGGAATCTTAGATTGGATAACACCATAGTCTTCTAGTTATTGCTTAATCCACAACACTTGTATACAACAGCTCCCTGTAGCCACATATTATGCTTCAGCAGTGGATAGTGCTACAGAGTTCAGTTTCCTACAGTGTCATAAAATTAAGTTAACACCTAGAAATTGGCATGTGCCACTGGTGCTTTTTCTATCAATCTTACAACCACCATAGTCAGCATCGAATAACTAATTAACTTTAAAGATGAATGCTTGGAATACCACAATCCTACATTACATGTACCGTTAAGATATTTAATAATTCTTTTAATAGCAATAATGTGCAATCCTTTTGGATTTGATTGAAAATGTGCACATATACAAATACTAAATAGAATATCAGGTCTGCTGGTAGTTAAATAGAGTAGAGATCCGATCATACCTCTATATAACTTTTGATCAATACTTATGCTATTTTTATCTTTATCTAATCTGCATGCAGTTCTCATGGGTGTTCCAACTTCCTTGCTTGATTCCATGCCAAACATTTTGATAATCTCTTTAATGTATTTGGCTTATTTGATGAGAATCCCTTCCTTTAATTATTTGATTTGAAGTCCGAGGAAATAGTTCAACTCACCCATTAGACTCATTTCAAATTCATCCTGCATTAACTTAGCAAAATCTCAGTATAAAGACTCATCAATAGATCCAAATATTATATCATCAACATAAATTTGAACAACTAAAATATCATTGTTTCTTTTTTGAATAAACAGGGTAGCATCTACACTATCTCTTACAAAATCATTTTCAAGTAAAAACTTACTTAATCTTTCATACCAGGCTCTAGGTGCTTGTTTAAGACCATATAAAGCCTTATTTAACTTGAAAACATGATTTGGAAAAGAGTGATCAATAAAACCAGGCGATTGTTTTACAAAAACTTCTTCAGATAAAAAATCATTTAGAAAAGTACTCTTTACATCCATCTGAAATAATTTAAAGTTCATAAAACATGCATATACCAGAAGTAATCTAATAGCCTCTAGTCTAGCTACTAGTGCATAGGTCTCATCAAATATATTCCTTCTTCTTGGTTGTAACCTTGAGCTACCAGTCTAGCCTTATTTCTAATTACATTACCTTGTTCATCTAGCTTGTTTCTATAGACCCATCTAGTACCATAACAAGGTAGTCAGATGGTCTCTCTATAAGTGTTCAAACATTGTTCCTCTTAAATTGGTTTAACTTATCATGCATAGTTAACATCCAATTAGGATCGGTTTCAGCTTCTTTTATGGTATGTGGTTCTACATATAATATAAAAGCAATTAAATCATGTGCATCCCTATATGAAGCTCTAGTCCTAACACCTTGTGATGGATCTCCTATAATGAGTTCTTTGGGATGTGATTATACATACTTCCATTCTTTAGGTAGATCTTCATGATTCTTGCTTACCACCTCTTCTTCTTGTTGTTCACCTGTTTGTTTGTCTTTGATAGTCATGTCCCTTAATCCATTTTCAAGTGCACCTGCATCATTATTAGCATAGTCTTCTTTTTTAGAAAATGCAATGTCAGTCTCATTGAAAATAATGTAAATAGACTCTTCAATAGTTATAGTTCTTTTATTGAATACTCGATAAGCTTTACTATTAGTTGAATAACCAAGAAAAATAGCCTCATCAGATTTAGCATCAAACTTACCAAGGTTATCCTTACCATTGTTAAGCACAAAACATTTGCAACTAAAAACATGAAAATAATCAATATTTGGCTTTCTATTGTTCCATAATTCATAAGGGATTTTTCTTATAATAGGTTTGACTAAAACTCTATTTAAAATATAGCAAGCTGTATTTACAGCTTCTGCCCAAAAGTATCTTGGAAGATTGCCTTCACAAAGCATGTACGGGCCATCTCTTCCAAGGTCATATTCTTTCTCTCTACAATACCATTTTGCTGTGGCATTCTAGGAGCAGAGAAGTTGTGGTCAATATCGTGCTTTGTGCAAAAGTGATCAAAATATTGATTTTCAAATTCTATACCATGATCATTATGAATAAAAATATCATAAAGATTTTTCAATTTTGAAACTCTTTTGTAAAATTTTTTAAAAGCTTTAAAAGTTTCATCTTTATGTGCAATAAATAAAACCCAGGTGTATCTTGAAAAATCATCTACAATCACAAGACCGTACTTCATACCACCTAGGCTTGTTGTCCTAGTAGGTCCGAATAGATCCATGTGAGGTAGCTCTAAAGGTCTAGTGGTAGAAACAATATTTTTGGATTTAAAACTCCCCTTAACTTGTTTTCCTAATTGGCATGCATCACAAACATAATTAAAATCTACTTTAAACTTTGGCAAACCTTTGACTAAATCTTTTGAAATAAGTTTTGTAATGGTTTGCATGCTAGCATGTCCAAGTCGTCTATGCCATAGTAGACTTAATTCCTTGCTCTTATCATTCATTGCTGCAAGACTTGTGTTACTTGACATAGCTAGATCATTAAGATCTATCATATATATATTTCTAAGTCTATGTCCAATAAACTTTGTACTAGAGTCAAGAGGATCAACTACTATATACATTGAAGCCTTGAAGAAAATATTAAAGCCAATATCACATAATTGACTGATACTTAATAGATTATGCTTTAACTATTCTACTAGCAGTACATTCTCAAAAAAGGTGGAAGGAGTAATTTTAATTTTACCAATACCAATTATCCTTCCTTTATGGTTGTCACCAAAAGTTACCATGCCACCATCTTTTTGTTCAAGGATAAATTAATCTATATCACCCGTCATGTGTCTTGAATAGCCACTATCAAGATACCATCTTTTCTTTGTGTTCATGGCTGCAAGACATCCCTGCAAAATAATAAAGCAGTGGATTTAGGTACCCAAGCTTTCTTGGATCCTTGCAAGTTAGTAGGATTGGTTTCTTTTGAAATCCAAATTTTCTTGATTTTCTTTTTATCATTATATTTCAAATGACACTCAAAAGCTTTGTGACCTATATTATTACATGCATAGCAAATAATTCTTGACTTTGGATAAGAAGCATATGATGTAAACTTAGGTCCATATTATTTTGATGCAATGAACTTTGGAGCATAAAAAATAGATGCAGAAAACTTATTTGTATTTGTACCTTTATAACCAATTCCAAATTTATTATTAGAATCTCTTTGATTTTTCAAAATTAATTTAAGTTTTTTAGAACTTAAGGCTAACTTTTCAACTAAGGGTTTTAACTTTGGACTTCCTTTTGCAAAATAGTATTTTCATTTTATAAAATCATATTCTTTTCAACAAGTTCTTCCTTTTCAAATTGGATGGTTTTAAGTCTTTTACTAGTCATGCTTAATTCCCTTTGCAAAATTTTGCTTCTTTCATAAATTTCATTTTTAACTTTTTCAAATATATCACAGTTATTTTTTAAACTCTTCATTTTCAAACCAGTCTTTTTGTAGTCAATAAATAATTCACAAAAAGCATTATGAAGCTCATCATAGGTAAAATCTAAATTTAGTTTAGAAGACCTCATCCTCCAAACCCATAAGACAAATCTAAGCTGTCTTCGTTGTATCTTCTTCTTCTTCAGTTGATGTAGACTCATCACTGTCGCTCCATGCTATAAGCATTGCTTTTTTTTCTTCTTTTAAACAATTTTTTTCTTGATTTCTGGACAATCAGGATGTATGTGTCCTGGTTTTCTACATTCATAATAGATTGGAAATTGATCTTTGTTCTTGTCCTTCTTCTTGTCTTTTTCTTTATCCTTTCCATGATCTCCCTTTTGAATTGCTTTCTCCATCTATTGATCCTTCTTCTACCCATAAATCTTTTGAATTTTCTTATTACCAGGGAATTTCATCATCTTCCATCTCATCATCAGCAGGGATATCTGAATTTTTATCCTTATCCTCTTCAATTGCTTTAAATGCAATGGTCTTTTTCTTTTTTGAATCTTCTTCAGTTTTCTATTGCATGGCTAACTTATGTATGATCAATGACCCCAGCAGCTCATCCAATGGTAGTGTGTTCAGATCCTTTGCCTCCTGAATAGCTATAACCTTTGCTTCCCATTTTTCTAGCAAAGATCTCAAAACTTTCTGCACTAAATCAGCATTAGTATAGGTCCTAGCAAGACTTTTAAGATCATTTATAATGTTAGTAAAACATGAAAACATAGCAGGTATAGTTTTATTTGGCTCCATTTTGAATAACTCATAATTATGCACAAGAAGGTTAATTTTAGAAGTCTTTACTTGTGATATGCCCTCGTGTGTGATTTTGAGCTTATCCCAAATTTCTTTAGCAAAATTACACATGAAAATTTTGTTAAATCCATTTGGACCCAAAGCATAACAAAGTAAATTCATGGCTTTGGCATTCAACTCAGTCTTTTTTATATCATTCTCGTCCCATTCCTTTTCAGGTTTGGGAACCTCAACATCATTAACTTTAATCGTGGGTGTGTGAGGTCCTCTTAGAATTATTTTCCATACTTCAAAGTCTACGACTTGAATATATATCTTCATCCTAGCCTTCCAATATGTGTAATTAGTTCCAGTGAAAAGTAGAGGTCAGTTTGTGGATTGGCCTTCGGCCAAAGAGGTATTCATGGGATGTGCCATCAATCTTTACTCTAAAAATTTTAGAGACTCTGCTCTGATACCACTTGTTGCCCAAGTGGCTTCCCAAGATGGGGGTGAATTGGGATAATAAAAATATTCAAGTATGTGCACTTTAAAAATCTTTTAGTATTGGTGTTGTGATAGATTATGCAACTGAAGCAAGTACTTAACAATCAGAAAGGAATCTAGCAAACACAATCACAAACACAAAAAATTAGAGTGGTTCGGAGCAACCCGCTTCTATGTCCACTACCCAAGAACTACTTGGTGTTTTCACTATATTCTTCCTAGAATATAGTCGGATTGTTTTACTGGGATCACAATCCAAACCTAACTCCCTTTGGTTTTTAAACTGAGCTCACCAAAGAAATCCACGTATCCCTTTGGTTTTCACACAGGGCTCACCAAAGAAACCCAAGTATCCCTTTGATTTTCATACCAGGATCACCAAAGAAACCCAACTTAGGTTTTAATAGGCTCACCTAATAACCTTTCAATACTCACAAGACATAGCCCCTTGCTACTCTTGGAGAAGATACAAGATATTTTAAAAGGAAACAAGCAACTTTACAACAAACCCAAGTTATTTAGTAGTTACCGATGAAGCTCAAATTGAAGCCTTGCTTTAGATGTGCTTGAATGCTCTTAAAGCTGCTTCTTGACTTCCTCAAAGAATGGATTCAATGATTGAAGATGAGTTGGTGAAGCTTTGAATCCTTTCTTGAATGCTCACTTGAAGTTGGTTGGCGAAAGACTTGAAATTCACTTGAATTCTCTTTTAATTTTCAATGAATAAGCAATGAATTCTCTTAATCCATCATAAATACCTCCCTTTTATAGTTTTCAAATAGATCTAGCCATTGTAGGGCCTAGAGAGTCGAAATAGAGCTGTTGGAGCTTTCTTGGAAATCAAAATTTCAATTCTAGGACTAGCCGTTGCAAGTCTAAACCCGACACTCGAGTCGGCTTGAGATGGTTAAGTCGGCTCAAAGCCTTAGTCAAGATAAATACAAACTCTGGACGAGTCAGCTCTTCTAGGTCTAGTTGGCTCGAGGCTCTGAGTTTCTAAAACTTGAGATTTGGAACTTCTAGTCGAGTCAGCTCAATATCTTCGAGTCGCCTTGGATTTCTGAAACTCTAAAACTCTCCATGCCATGCCAGGATAGGAGTTGGCTCTTGGTCCATGAGTTGGCTCTTGATCCATGAGTCGGCTCGAGCAGAACTTCTTCAAAATTTTAGCCAATTGAATCTTTAACCAATACAAGTCTTCCGAAACTTCAAAATAGGTTACAAAAGATATCTAACCTAATCAAACTTATTTTTACTAATTTATAGCCCTTTTTACAAGATTACAAGAATGAAAATTAGGGCTCTACAACTTTGAGGTCTTCAATTCAATACACTTCATTAATTAATACAATTGTACTAGGATAAACTTCAGCTAAGTAGGAAATAAAGTAACTCATTGATATATGCTTCCTACAAAAGATTCTTGAATAATTGAAAGAGTTAGTCATAAATACATGCTCCAATGTTTTGTAATCATAAAAATCATTCTAGGGGTCAACACCAGTAGAGGCCAGACACATGCACAGCTCTAGTGGAACCTAGGGGTTTTTCCCAGATTCGACCCAATGACTTTAGTGAAACTCGGGGCTTTTCCTAGATTTGATTTGATGAAGGTGAAGTTGCATAACAGGTAAGTAGATTTAATTTACTTAATAATTTTAGTTTTATGTACAGATCTATATTACATGTTCATGATATGGTCCTTTATGCATGCTTAGATTAGGGTTTTACTTCCAATGTAATTAAGTTGATTAATTAAGATTTTTGAGAAACCTACATGCAATCTAAGGATCATCAGACGATTCCTAACAATGCACATAGGTGCTGGTACACGGAGTAATTGGATATATCCTTTACATTCTAGGGCTTTCTCTGTCCTATGGATCAAAGATGCTATTTTAGTCTCTTCAGACTCCATTGTGTAATTGCATGCATTTTCAAATCTAGTGAATTTAAGATGTATGTCAATCATTTGGGGTTTAATTATAAAATTTTTAGCTGGTAGATAAGGATAGAAGCCCATAAAGACCAAACTCCTTTTTGAGCACCCCATATTGATTCCATGCCAATTATGATTTTAACATGAAGGAGATGGCATGAAGCTTCTTTCTTACACATTAAGAGAGAGATTGAGGCATGTGGAGGAGAGAGAGAATTAGTTAGGATTAGTTAAAAATTAGTTAACCAACAAACTAATTAAATCTAACTATCTAGAAATGTAACTAACCTAATTCCTAACCAATTTTGGCTTAAATTTAAATCATAACTAATTAGAAATTAGATCCTAATCTAATTTGGACCACCAAATCTAAATAGAATATATTAAACTTAACTAAATTAAATAAAATTTAATTCACCTAGGATTAGATAACTAATTAGGTCAAATCAAATTAGCTCACAATAATTGTAATTAGGTTAGTCCAAAATCTAATTGGACTAGGTCATCATCCATACTTAACCAAATCGAATCTAATTCAATTTGTATCAAGCCTAGTCATAATTAAATGATCAAATCATCTAATTAAATTACAACTCTTGTAACAAAGTCATACTTATTAAAATTAGCAAGTGCTAAAAATAGTAGGTTCAAAATTTGTAATCCTTATAAATTTAAACTTTCTAAATATGTAACTATTATAAATTTTTATCCAACTATGTGATCAGATCAATCTCCTATTGTGTGTAACCCCTAAGTTCCACTCTATCTAGTAATGAGACACACCATGATCTCCATCATGGTATCATCAAACTCTTTCGATAGACTGGACAATTCCAGCTCATCCCATAGTGGGTTCTCACCATCTACTAGTGACACCTAGCAATATGTAGTAGCAACCCAATAGAATAAAAGAAAGAACCCCTAGGTATACTTACCGTGTGATTAAGTTTTTCCATAGTTCTTCCATCGAAAGTCCTGACAAGATGTATATCATGAAAACTTGCCAAATCCTAAGCATTTGTCATATACCAAATTTAATAAGTTTAAATCCAATGTAAAACTCATGGAAACTCTATTCCATCCTTTACCTATAGCTATGGATTTTTGAACTTAGCTTCTTAAATTGCATAGGACCATACCTTAATTACTAAGATTGATAGATCCCCTATTATAAGTACACTTCTACTCCAATAGTGAACCTAGTATAGCTAACGAACACTGTAAGGGCCCGAATAGTTAAGCCCAATATTTTGTATTGTTAAAATATATCAACTCCACTATGAGTGGCCAAGGCACTACAGGCATTGAACCACCTACATAACTATAGTATCGAGAAAGTCACTGATGAATGAGTTGATACTCATGTGACTTCTTATGTTGGTCACACTATGTACCGTTATTCTCTAATGACCATCTGCACTCTCACTCCAGTGTCCCCATACTGTAGACTCGAGACTTATCTATCCTAAAAAGAAAGTGATCTATGTATCGATCAAATTGGATCAATCACCATCCCCATGATATCCTACGATCGGGAGCATTTAGGAATTAATCTATGATGAGATGTGTCTTAAATTTTAACTTTTGATTATATGTATCATTATCCATTAATTTCTTGGATGATTATGGAAACATATATTATATATATATATAATATTATCTAAATAAAAATATTAATATAATTTTATATCCTAGAATTCAAATATGTGTCAGTAAGATTGGCTTCAAGGCATACATCTAACAACTCAGCCATGAGCCCCATGACTCGGCTAAGCCTTAGACACCCTAAGAGCACTCTAGCTGATAGGATCTTTGATGCGGAACTAATATGCATGCAATTTTTTTTATATGTTTTATATGTGGGGTTGGGTGATTAATTCCCGAATTTTAGATTAAAATAAGTTGTAGGGAATTTTATATGAATTTTAGAAGATCAGCATGCAGATTAGGACCTAGAAAAGTAGAAAAGAAGGATCGCCGGGGCTGAGAAGCCTCGGTTAGGGCAAGTTCTCCTACAATAAAACTACTGGAGGTAGAGGGGTGTACCTAACAATGTCTGTGAAGATCGCAGCAAAAGGGTCTCTCATTCCTCGACGGATGCGGCCTGGAAAATCGAGCCAAAGACCCGCGGATACCCGGCTTTCTGCTCGGTGATCCGATTGAGGCTTGGCTGGAGTCGTTGGATTCGTAGGAACTCGGGGACCTGCAAACGACCTGTCAGGGGTTAGAAAACTCACAAAGGAACAAGAAAACAAAGGAAAAATAGCAAGGGAAGGCTTCTTTTGGAGTGGGCGTCCAGGGATCTGGAGGGTTTGTTGGCAGCAGGAAGATGATTGCAAACACCGGGAAGAAGAACTCTCACAAACCCCTTTATGCACACAGCAGGGTATCATACCACTCAATAGAAGAACTCAAGGTTTTCATTCATCAAAAATTCCCCTCATACAAGAGGCTAGGGTCCCTTAAATAGACCCTTAACCTTGGGCTCCAAGTAAGGGTACATAAGTCTTTACATAAGAATCCTTTTCCCTCTCAAACCCTAGCTAGAAAATAAGGAAATATTAGGTAGAAAAACCCCTAAAATTTTTCTTGACTTGGTCAAGACTCCAAGGACGCCTAGGGGGGCGTGTTGGGCTTCTAGGAGCAGCAAAAGGCCGGCCCAAAGGGGCCCGGGTGCATGGGTTTGGGCCTCTGGAAGC
This sequence comes from Areca catechu, assembly GCA_021397845.1. Classification (NCBI taxonomy): domain Eukaryota; kingdom Viridiplantae; phylum Streptophyta; class Magnoliopsida; order Arecales; family Arecaceae; genus Areca; species Areca catechu. The sequence goes on along the minus strand of CM038052.1, from coordinate 125,214,467 downwards.
TGGGGTGGCCTGGTAGCCAGGTAGCAGGAATATTCCCTGGTATCTTGCTTCTTAGGGGCTTGGGCTTGGCACCTGGGCTTGATTTCATTGGGCTAGGATGCAGATGGATCTCTGGAATCATGGATGCCCTTATTTATGAATATACTTTGGCATCTGGAAGGGAATCTGGGCATCTGGAGGGCATCTGCAAGGAATCAGGGTTTCTGATTTTTCTCCTGGGGTCTTCAAATCTTCAAGCTGGGTTGGACTTGGGCTAAACTTCCATGTCTTCAATCTGGTTGGACTTGGTCTTCACTTGTATAATATAGTCTTGAGTCTTCAGTATGCTTGGACAGGACTCAAAAAAAATAAAATTAGCTCAACATGAGCTAACTAGCATTAGACTGAACTAGCTCAACATGAGCTGACTAGTACAGAACTGAAATAACAACTAAAAATACTCAAATAACAACTAAAATGGACTCAGATGAGCTAAGCCCTTATTACAGATAGACTCATAAATTATTGATCAATTTACAAAGGGTTGAAAAAGCCTCTATCTTATTCTGGTGCCTTAGGTGTCCCCACCAATTCTCCCGGGGTGGGAGGAACTCGACCCTGTCGAGTGAAGGTTAGACTGGCTCACATATCTCTCGAGAAGGTCTGGGTTGAGGAGTTGCAAGTCCTCTCGAGAAATCCACGAATCGTCCGACTCTGGCCAGCCTTGCCATCGGACCAGGAAGCATTGATAGTCATGGCCCTGGGTCGTGATGGCTTGATTGTCCAGGATACGCTCGATCCGTTCTCCTCTCTCAGGCCAAATTTGTTTGTGGACACTCTAGGTTAGGGTCACTCACAATGAAAAGGAATAGGTCCAAAGGCCTCACTAGGTAGCGCTGCCGGTTCCCTATACTCAACCAGGTCTGTAATATTGAAGGTAGAACTAATGCCCAAATCCGAAGGCAAGTCTAACACCTAGGCATTTGATCCAACCTTCTCTATCACTTTAAAAGGTCCGGCTCTGCGAGCATGAAGCTTCTTTTAGGCCTAAGCCTGACCAAGATAAAATCCACTACATCAAATTCTTTGACCCTTCTTCGGGAATTAGCCAGTTGTTTTAAGATTAGTGCAGGTGGTGAACATGCTAGGCACATGCAGACAAATGATGCAAAGGACTCATACTGATACCTAACAGACTCGACTATGCATTCCTATCGAAGGAAATTTTATTGAACTCTTTGGATCTAAACCTAATAGATTATAGGTTCTCTAGGTTTGATCCTAGCTTGACATGCACATGAAAATTTACAGTGAACTCCTAGCAAATTCCAAAGAGTATGCCAGAAGTAAGATGCAAACCTAACATGCGTGATGAATGCATGCAGTATGCTAATCTCAGCTAAATGCAATCTAATGATCCTAGAAATGCTGGAGGTGTCAGGAAAGGGCAGAAAATAGGAAGTGGATTCAGAATTAGTTTGGTAAGGTAGAGAAAAAGGTTCATGGTTAGTTGGATAAAGTAGGATAAAAGACGGGGTGTCAGGAACTAATCCTATACTAATGAGGTTAACCTTATGAGGTTGAGCTATATCTACAGGATTTGCATAATGGAAGGATGGGTCACTAATTTCGGGAAAGAGGTCCTTAATGGGAACTATAGGAGGGGACTCATCTTGAAGGTATTGATTCAAAGAGATCAGGTCCTTAATAAATTCTTCTGGTTCTTGTATTTTTGGACTAGACTCTATAATTTGGCTCTCCTCTATGGTTTCCTCAGGTAAGGCTCTAGCAGCAGTACCTAGGTTCTCTTCCTCTATTTGTTCTTCCATTATAGCTTTAAGTTGGATGTGGTCAAGGTCAACTAGCTCTGGGTTGGAATCTACCTGGGTATCTACTGGGTCAGCTAATTCTAGGTCTACTAAAGGTGTCTCCTCTTCTCCCTCATACTCATCCACTAGGCTCACATCAGCTTCATACACTTCCGCGTTAATGTAAGCCTTGCGAATCTCAGGAATGGTTGGAGAAGGTCGGCTAGCAGGAAATTGGTTAGGTTCTGGTCTCTGATTATGGGTACCACTCCTAGTAGGTTCAGGTTGTATAAGAGGTAGTGGCTCACTATTGGGTTCATATTTAGGGATACTCATCCTATAGGGTTCAAGTTGACTAGGGGAAGCATGACTAGTACTAGGCTGATACTTAGGGGTTATGGGTTGTCTAAGCTCATAGGACAAGGGTGCAGATCTATGGGTCATGGGATTATAGGATCTGGGGTCATAGGATTTTGGGTCAGCTCTATGATCAGGTTCTAAGGTTGGATCAAGGTATGGGGTCCTCCTAAGGTTGGGCTCTCTATATGGGTCAGGATATTGGGTCCTCCTAGGATTGGACTCCCTATATGGGTCAGAATACTGGGTTCTCCTAGGGTTGGACTCCCTATATAGGTCAGAATATTGGGTCCTCCTAGGGTTGGACTCCCTATATGGGTCAGAATATTGGGTGTTGGGTCTACTAGGCTCATAGGGTGTGGGTGCATAGGATCTATGATCATGGGATCTAGAGTCATAGGATCTAGGTTCATAGGTTCTAGGTTCATAGGATTTGGAGTCATAAGATCTATAGGTTGTAGGTATACTAGACTTGTAGGGAGAGGGTAAATAGGATCTATCTTCCTGGTCTATAAAATCCTGATTGAGTCTTATAGGACTAACCTTAGGGATTGGGTCATGACGATGGGCTCTCCTAGGTTCAGCCTCAAGATATGGATCAGGGTTTGGGGTCCTCCTAGGTTGAGGATTGTAGTACGGGTCAGGATAAGGGGCTCTCCTAGGTTCGACCTCATGGTATAGATCAGGGTTTGGGGTCCTCCTAGGTTGAGGGGAGTCAGGATCTGGCTCAGACTGTGACCCATGGGTTTTTCTTGGGTCCCTACCCAGACTTTTAACTGATCAAACCTATTGGCACGATGGTCAATTCTATCATTGGTTTGAATACGAGACTGAGTTAACTGGGTCATCTGGATAGTTATCTGGGCAATCTGATCAGCTAGGGCTTTTATTTGGGCTTGTAAATTTTCCATGGGTTCAGACATTTATGAAGGAGGTGGGTGATATGAAACTCCTGATCTAGTGCTCATGCAAGACTCGATCAGACCGACTATAGCTAACTAGACCTAAAGTCCAAACTAGATGCTCAATCAGGGTGGCAAACTAGCCTATAGTAACCCTGTACTCAGCCAGGCAGGTGTAAGGGGAGTGTTAGGTCCCTGATTGCCAATCCTAGACACCAATCAGAGATTGGCCAGGTAGGCGGACCAGCACACAAGCCCTTCGGGATTGAATCCCTAAACCACCGTTCTAGACACTAAGCACAAGGCACACACAGGTTAACTTGACACAGTGATCTAACACTAGCCCGGACCCGACCAGTTGGTGTCCCTAGCCCACTAGGGCAAATTAAGTCTAATTAATTTTAGGTTAAGGCTTGGGACTGAATGCAAGGGATATGGTTTTGGGCTAAGGAGAGGTGATCAAATCCTCCCCCCATCTGATATAGCAAGAGTGCCCTTAAAAGTAAATTATGCAATGATGGCAGGCAGATGAGGATGCAAATTAGGGTTTAGATATTTTTTTTGGTATTTTTGGAAAATATGTATATTTTTTTTTGGTATTTTTTAAATAGAAGAAAACTTGCAAATCATGGCCTAATATACTAGAAATATACTAAAATTAAGAAATATGCAAAAACTCCTAAACAAAACCCTAAAACTTCCAAACTTGTCTTGCTAAAAAAAACAGAGCTAAAATTTGCAGGCCCTATTTCGGCTTGCAGAAAATTCAAATGCCATAATAAAATCTTGAAAAATCTTTAAAATTACTGTGGATTATGATAAATCCAGGAAAATAAATTTCAGAATTTTTGGAGTTTTTAACAGGGAGAAATAATTAAAATAATAGAGTATATACGGACTAAAAAATTGCAGAAAACAAGCCCTAATCTAAGCTCTGATACCAAATGATGCGGAACTAATATGTATGCAATTTTTTTATATGTTTTATATGTGGGGTTGGGTGATTAATTCCTGAATTTTAGATTAAAATAAGTTGTAGGGAATTTTATATGAATTTAGAAGATCAGCATGCAGATTAGGACCTAGAAAAGTAGAAAAGAAGGATCGCCGGGGCTGAGAAGCCTCGGTTAGGGCAAGTTCTCCTACAATAAAACTACTGGAGGTAGAGGGGTGTACCTAACAACGTCTGTGAAGATCGCAGCAAAAGGGTCTCTCATTCCTCGACGGATGCGGCCTGGAAAATCGAGCCAAAGACCCGCGGATACCCGGCTTTCTGCTCGGTGATCCGATTGAGGCTTGGCTGGAGTCGTTGGATTCGTAGGAACTCGGGGACCTGCAAACGACCTGTCAGGGGTTAGAAAACTCACAAAGGAACAAGAAAACAAAGGAAAAACATCAAGGGAAGGCTTCTTTTGGAGTGGGCGTCCAGGGATCTGGAGGGTTTGTTGGCAGCAGGAAGATGATTGCAAACACCGGGAAGAAGAACTCTCACAAACCCCTTTATGCACACAGCAGGGTATCACACCACTCAATAGAAGAACTCAAGGTTTTCATTCATCAAAAATTCCCTCATACAAGAGGCTAGGGTCCCTTAAATAGACCCTTAACCTTGGGCTCCAAGTAAGGGTACATAAGTCTTTACATAAGAATCCTTTTCCCTCTCAAACCCTAGCTAGAAAATAAGGAAATATTAGGTAGAAAAACCCCTAAAATTTTTCTTGACTTGGTCAAGACTCCAAGGACGCCTAGGGGGGCGTGTTGGGCTTCTAGGAGCAGCAAAAGGCCGGCCCAAAGGGACCCGGGTGCATGGGTTTGGGCCTCTGGAAGCTGGGGTGGCCTGGTAGCCAGGTAGCAGGAATATTCCCTGGTATCTTGCTTCTTAGGGGCTTGGGCTTGGCACCTGGGCTTGATTTCATTGGGCTAGGATGCAGATGGACCTCTGGAATCATGGATGCCCTTATTTATGAATATACTTTGGCATCTGGAAGGGAATCTGGGCATCTGGAGGGCATCTGCAAGGAATCAGGGTTTCTGATTTTCTCCTGGGGTCTTCAAATCTTCAAGCTGGGTTGGACTTGGGCTAAACTTCCATGTCTTCAATCTGGTTGGACTTGGTCTTCACTTGTATAATATAGTCTTGAGTCTTCAGTATGCTTGGACAGGACTCAAAAAAAATAAAATTAGCTCAACATGAGCTAACTAGCATTAGACTGAACTAGCTCAACATGAGCTGACTAGTACAGAACTGAAATAACAACTAAAAATACTCAAATAACAACTAAAATGGACTCAGATGAGTTAAGCCCTTATTACAGATAGACTCATAAATTATTGATCAATTTACAAAGGGTTGAAAAAGCCTCTGTCTTATTCTGGTGCCTTAGGTGTCCCCACCAATCTTAGACGATGTGCCTTCTTAAAGCCCCCAAGGCACATCACTTTGACACTCACTACCATGGCTTCAATCATGTGGCTAGTCTCTCTATCATGTTCCAAAATTTCTTGATTTTTACTAAATTTAAGCAAATAAGGGAGGCGTGCTTGAACACTCCATAATCTGGGCCACTATTTAATGAAGTGTGATGTATCTTGAGCTAAAGACAAGGATGCATTTATGGGACAAGACATTCCCTACTAATAGAAAGCCCCAGATAACACATGAAAGGTCATGCCGCCCTTCACCAAATTTGATAAGATCTCCATCCTATCTAAAGTACCCCTGAATCACTACCTATAAAAGGGACTCCAAATGAGTTCCTCAAGGTATACAAGCTCTCCTGCTTACACTCTCTACATTGTTGGTATTGATACTAACAAGCATCGAGTGCCATCACCGGGGCTATCCTCTGTGGGGCTTTTGACAAGTATCACCTTCCAGAGGTCAGCCTATACTACCTGCTCCAGCACTTCCATTAGCTTCACCACCTCCAGCTCTTTCCTCAATGCTTGACAAATTTTGGCACCAACAAAAATCATCTACAACTAATTTATTTCTAAAATAAATGGAACATCTATCTTTATAAAATTTTCATGTCAAATAGAAATTAAATTTTTATTTCCAGTAGAAACATAATGGAGTTTCTCTAACCAATCAATGGCCATATAGGATAAGTACAAATAGTAGTAACTATTACCCTATTATCAACCCATAAGGTTACTTTGTGCTACCTCAGCCCTCTACTTTCTTATAGACCCTACATAGAGTCCATAACTCAACTTGGAAGTAGAAGAAACCATAAGATTAATTTCAATTTTGAGTAGGTTTGATGTGTATCATTATTTTAGGGATTCCAGGTATATGGGTTGTTTCTTTTGATGGCCATCAATGTTGAAGTGGAAACACCTTTCCATTGTTAATGGCCTTATCTTAAAATCATGCCTTTTTAGCTTGCTTTCGATCTTTTGCTTCTTCTTCTTCCAATTAGACTTTCCTTTTGAAAGAGAAAGTATCTTCTACATTGAGAAGCATACCCCTTGAACCTTTTGAGATTCCTATAATAGTTACCAATATGTTTTCACTAATTAACCTTATTGCGATCAATCTTGTTCAGATGGTAGTTTAGTATACACTATCCATAAAATTTAGAAAAAGATTGCTAGATCAAATCTATATGCAATCCTTTATGCAACATCATGCCCAAGCTTCTTAAGCTCCTAATCCTTCATCATTGTTAAACAATGATCATGGATAACATGTACTTAGGTCAGCCATAGATGGCTTGGTTGTCACATATCAAAAGGTAGCATGCTAAAATTTTAAAAATAAAATTTTACGGAGGAAGACTAGTTTAACAATTAATTTGTACATACTAGATCTAATCTAAATACCTTATGATCAATTACATATGAATAAAAGCAAGGAAAATCTGAAATCTAATAATATAAAATTTAGAAGATTAAGACATATCGTATGCATTTAATCGTTCTTCAATTGAAATGGATCTAGATGTCATAGATTCCATTGAAACCATTCAATTGCTTGACCTCTACAGGTATCCACATGAAGCCAACTTGACCAGGAGCCTCCAAGACCACCAGGTGCTAGTTCTCTTATAGATCTCACTTCTTGAAGGTTGGATCTTGCTTCTTCTTCAATTCTTCTCATGAATGGAACAAGAACACAAGATGAGGAAGAATATTGCACAAACTCTTTCATGAAGGAAGGAGGAAAGGAGGAGAACTCAAGATGGAAGAGAGAACTCCTCTCTTATTTTTCTCTCCTTTTTTTCTCTGATTTTTTTTAGATGGTGGCATGGATAAAGAAGGGGATGAGGCACAGAAAAAGAGAAGGGGGCACCACTGTTGGGAATTGTGTCCCAAAGCCAATCGCCTGGGTTGTAGGCGGTTGTGCTAAGTATTGTACTTTTTCAATGAATTAATAAAATATAATTTTTAGCAGCTCATCACGTATTGAATTTCCCTGAAATGAACTCTTTCCTATGTGATGAAGTCCTTAGGACTACACTGACTTCGATACAGAGAGGATGTATCGAGTGGTCCTTAAACCCGGTTCACAACCAAAGGATATATTGTACTGGACGGCAATATATCAAGTATAGGTTGTTGTAGTTCACATCGTTTGGTTGTCCTCTTGACCAAATGAGTGTGGTGACACTGATGTGATCTGCAGGTGGGATATATGTGATATCACATTGAACGTGACTCCGTGCAGTCCCTTTCTGCCAAAGGGATACTCACGATTGGATATGGATATAAGTGTCCCTCTGACCTGAGGTCATCACGGTAGCTTGCAAGCAACTCCCTGTGCTTTGGTGCCGGACTACCCAGATTTTTAATCCGGTGATGAAAGGTTTCTGGGTACAGGAAAGTACTTGTGGAGCAGTGATGGACCAAGATGGAATTGACCTGTCCGAACAGTTTGGATTGAATGTCTCGCAGTATCTCAATTTAGAAAATCCTCGGCCGGGGTAGCCCTAGTGAAGAGTCACTAGGCTTACGAGGTTGAGAAATGTAGTCGACTGACTCAGTCTGGGTTGGCGGCCCAATCTCAGTCGTCTTGAGCATTTGAGGTCAAAGGGATGAATTATACGGTAACCATATGCCAGAGGTTCGATAGTTTGCTCCCGCATCTTCGACCTATCCGGACGCCGGGACCCATTGCTAGATGGTTTCCTGTGCTGGTACTAGAATTGTTCTGGTGCTACCGTTTAGGTTCGAACCTATGAGGTCACACGCCACAGAGGATAACTCTCTGATCCGGATGCCGAATACGATTGGGAATCGTCTCGATTTTATGGTTATAGTAGTATTTTTGAGCACTCTTTTTCCCCGTCTTGCCCTTGTCTGAGTCAACCGAAAATTGTTCTTGGTTGATCAGCACTGCGCCAGGTTTTTTCTGAATCAGTTTTGAACTGATTCGGAGTTCGTTTCGGCCTCCAATTGGTTGCGAACCAATTGAACCAATATTCAAAAGGTTTGAACCAACTTGGTTTAAATGGGATTGGATCATTTAATTGGCTTGGTTTAATGGGATTGAACCAAGGTATAATATTTTGGCTTGGACCAGTTTTGAACCGGTGCATTTTCTCCTCATGACCGTTTTACACGGTGATTCAATGGTTGAAATGAAGAGACCCAAAGACCAAAACGCTGGAATTCCTTTCGCTGGATGAGAACTCCAAACATCCCATCTCTTCCTTTTCCCAACCCATTACATTAATCCTTGGTTAATGGGTTTAATGGTTGATTAATGGCTGGTTTATTGGGTTTATTGCTACCCATTGCTGCTGCCTCTCCACCTTCCAACGCTCCAACTCCCTCTCCCTCCCAACTTGCTTATAAAGCCAAACCAGCGTCCTGTTTCAAGTGATGAAGTTTTCAACGAGAGAATTTTTTTTTCCACCGTGAGAGAGGCCTAAAAAAGGAGAGCTTTGTGCATTCTTTGAGAGGCTTAAGGAGAGAGTTTTGGGTTGGGTTTAGAAGCCTTAGAGGGAGAGAAAATCCCATTGTTTCAAGCTCCCATTCTGCCTAGTTCTGCTGCGAAATTCTGTGACCGTGAAGCCCTCTTCCGGCGGCTAGCACCGTGCGTGGAGGCGGATCCGAGAGTCCCGGGCATGTCTCCCCTCTAGAGGGAGTATTCCTCTACTCCTCGAAGCAAACCACGCGAGCCGGGATCGCTCCAGTTGCCCGAAATCCAACGACGAAGACAGCTACTCCGTTCTGCTGCCATTTTCGTGCAGCAGACTTCGGCGATTTTTTACGATTTATTGGCTTAGTTTTTCTTGCAGAAACCAGTGCCAAATCGAAGAGGACTTCCTTAAGAATCTACAGCTCAAATTTGGGAGCGATCGGAGGTCCGGAAGGCGGCGTTCCGGGGACTTTTCGGAAGCCCTGTTTTCAGCCCAAGGTGGAAGACGACTGGAATAACTTTATTCCAGTTATTCCAGTCTATTCCAGGTTTATCCCAGACTTATTCCAGCTGGGAATAAGGTATGTTTTTGGGTTTTAATTTCGGTGCATGTGTAGATCTAGATTTATTAAAATGTTTATAAATATTATATGTCCTGAATCATGCCTATACATGCATCTTGCATATGCTAGATCCTATGCGGAATAGGTTTTTTCCGCACTTATTTTAAAAATGTTTTAAAATACTTACCTATTCCCTGTGCTGTTGCATGCTTAGCGTAGGCACTTGCACCCACATTTTTTTCTATCAGTGGTATCAGAGCCAGGTTCTAGAGTAACATATCTTGATGCATGTATAGTAGATTAAATTGTTTAATCTTGGGATTAGAGAGTACTTTTAGGAACCTAGTTGAGACCTTCACCATGGCCGTGTGTCTTTGACACGATGCGGTTCGTCTGTGTTGGCCTCTTCAGAAGGATCCTTTAAGGAAATCAAAAAGAAATTAAAATTATAAATTTGGCATGATTTATAATTTTGTTATTTGGGTCATATAATATTTATAAAAGTATAAATCTAGATATGATGCATAATTTAAGATGTAAAATTGTTTTACATAGAGACTTAATTAAAAATATTTTAATTAAGTATTTGGCTTAATAAAAATTTTTAGGTTTATGAAATCTAATAAAATTTGCATAAGCCAAATTGGGTTAATTGGGTTAGCTGATTAGTTGGGTCCATCACTGGGTTAGACCTAAGTTTACTTGAATCGGATTAAAAGAAGATTAAGCAAATGTTGTTTAAGGTCCTTCTTTAGAACTATCTAATAGTTAGATTAGTTGATCCGTTCATCTAAAATGGATCCAATTAGTGGCTCAGTGGACGCCCGAGTCTTTAGGCTAGTCTGATCGAGTCTGGTAAACCGACTGGTGTCGAGGTAGGTTTGGCAATTGTGATCATGGTTGTATGAGGCTACCTCTTTCCTGGCCAACTTGGTTGGTGTCTAGGAAAGATGGTTAATGGCGGATACTCACCCATGATCTCACCTACCTGGCTAGTCGAGTCGACCAGAACTGATTGGAAAAGCTCAATGACTCGAGTTAACCCATGTCACCCAAGTTGATCGGTCTGACTGATCAATAGGTGCCCATGGATCAATTGTTGATTTAATTCAACCCTCCTGGAATCTGATTGATTCAGTGGGAGGATGATCCATGTCCTTACCTTTTTTCTTCTGTCAAAAAAAAAAAAAAATCCTCTAAAAATTATTAGGTCCTTAAAAAGACTAAGTCAAGGAGTTGACAGTGTCTTAGCCTCCCATTAAGTTGGATAGAAATGTGTCCACTAGCTTGGTGTGCATCGGCAGTTCCATAGAACGGGTGTACATCCGACGACTGGAATTTCTATCTGATCGATGATGGTTCAGTGCAACCTCCTTAACGGGACCAGGTGGGCCGGCCATAGTCGGGCTTGGTCTTTAGTTAGCTGGAAGCATTGGATTAGTCATTTTAATGGTTGGACCTAACCAGAGACCCGCAATAGGAGGCCCCTAGGCCGATTGAGGTGTTCTCTGGGGCAAAATAAAATACTGAAAATTGTTTAGGGAAACAATTGGTTTACGAACTTACCTTTAGGTTCGTATGGGTGAGCCGGCCATAGTCGGGCTCATGCGTGGCCTATTGGATTTCAGTACCCACTTGAAAAATGTTGTTTTCACGGATTGGAGTCGGAGGCTACCAATCTGAAAAATTAGTGGGAGGAACCTTTAGACTAAAGTCCAAATCTTTTGGTTAAGTTATTAATTCATAAACTAATTTGGTCTTGTTTTCCTTTCAGATGTCTTCAAACTTGTCTCTCCGGACACTTCTCGATAACGAGAAGTTAAAGGGTCACAACTTCGATAGTTGGTATCGAAAGTTAAGAATAGTTCTGGAGCACGAACGGATCCTGTATGTGATAACGGATCCGGCACCTGAAATCCCTCCCGCTAATGCACGGAGTGCGGTCAGAGATGCTTATTTGAAGTGGGTCTCTGATCGGACTACTGTCCGTTGCATTATGCTAGTGGCGATGAACGACGAGTTCACTCGCAAATTCGAGGAGGCCCAACCTGATGAAATCCTTCAAAAGTTGAAGGAATCCTTCGGCACCCCGGATGATGTAGAACGGTACAAAGTGTCTTGTGCCATCTACAACTCCAAGATGCCGAATGGCGGATCAGTCACTGATCATGTATTGTACATGATCGAGCTGATTGAAAAACTGGGCAAACTCGGATGCCCCTTGCACGAGCAGCTCGGCAAGGATGCGATCCTCAATTCTCTTCCCTCCTCCTATCTTGACTTTCTTGATCATTACAGAATGAACAAGCCTGCAGTAAACTACCATGGTCTTTTGGGATTACTGCAGACTTTCGAGAAAGACCACCAACTGAATAAGGGGGTGGTGAATTTAGTGGGAGGTAGTAGAGGTCGTCGTCCCTTTAAGAAAGGGAAGAAGAAAATAAATAAAAAGGGAAAGAAGGTGCATAATGCTCCTGGCCCGAGTCAGACCAGGAAGTTTAAGGCTGATCAGTCTTCTGCAGAGTGCTTCCACTGCAAGAAGAAGGGACACTGGAAGAGGAACTGTCCTCTTTATATAGCATCCCTTGATCCGAACAGGCCGAGAAAGCAGAAGTCTGCTGAACAAGGTATTTATATGATAAGACCTTGTAATTACTCAATTGTTGATACTGCTAACTGGGTATTGGATACTGGTAGTCCAATTCATGTTTGTAATTCGTTACAGGGACTTCAAGTTAGCAGAAGATTTGAAGATGGAGAACAATTTCTGAGCGTCGGGAATGGAAATCGTGTTCCAGTACTGGCGGTTGGAGTCCTGCGTCTTGTCTTTGAGTCTTGTACTGTCGAACTAGTCGACTGTCACTATTGTCCTAGTTTCATTATGTGCATAATCTCTGTAGGCCTTTTGGCCAGTTATGGTTTTGAACTATCAATAAAAGGAGATTTTTGCAATGTTATTTTGAATAACTCTGTTATAATGAAAGCTAGATTAAATAATGGCATATACGTACTATCAAGGCCTGTTAGTGTAATGTACACTTCTAGCAAACGTCCAAGGTTAGATAATGTCAACGATTTGTATCTTTGGCACTGTAGGCTAGGTCATATTAACCAAAATAGGATAAACAAGATGCGAGGAGATGGACTTCTCGAGGTCAGTGATTCTGAATCACTGCCCACTTGTGAATCCTGTTTACTTGGTAAAATGACCAAGTCACCTTTTACTGGAAAAGGTGAACGAGCTACAGAACTTCTAAGTCTAATACATACTGATGTATGTGGACCGATGACAGTAAGTGCTATAGGAGAATACAAATATTTCATTACTTTTACAGACGACTTTTCAAGGTTCGGTTATGTCTTTTAATGAGACATAAGTCTGAGTCGTTTGAAATGTTCAAACGATACCGTAATGAAGTAGAAAAGCAAACTGGAAAAAGTATTAAAACCCTTCGATCTGATCGAGGTGGCGAATACTTATCTGGTGCTTTTTTGACATATCTTGAGGAGAATGGAATTCTCTCTCGGTGGACTCCTCCAGGAACACCACAGTTGAATGGTGTGTCCGAAAGGAGGAATCGAACCTTGTTGGACATGGTTCGATCCATGATGGGCTTTGCAACTTTGCCGCTATCCTTTTGGGGATATGCGCTTCAGACAGCCTGTTACTTATTAAATAATGTTCCAAGTAAATCTGTTGTCTCCACTCCGTATGAGATGTGGAATGGACGTAAACCATCAATCTCACACCTTCGGGTCTGGGGTTGTCCGGCTTACGTAAAGCGTTTAGACTCAGACAAACTTGGTCCTAGGTCTGATCCGTGTTTATTTGTTGGTTATCCTAAGGAAACCAAAGGGTATTTCTTCTACTTGGAGAATGAACAAAAGGTGTTCGTTGCTCTTAGAGCTATCTTTTTGGAAAAGGAGTTCCTTGGAGAAGGAACTATAGCCTCTAAGATTCAACTTGATGAAGTTCAGCCAATAGAAGAACCTACACACTCTAAGGACATCGTAGAACCGGCTGTGATTGAATCACACCCAGAACCCATTAGGAGATCCGGTAGAATACCGCGTCAGCCGGACAGATACTACGGTTTCTTGGTCCGGGACGGAGATCCCATTGAGCTCGATGAGAACAATGAGGATCCGATCACCTATATGGATGCACTTCAGAGATCTGACTCTGAGGCATGGCTTGGAGTCATGCGATCCGAAATGGAGTCCATGGAAATCAACAATGTTTGGACATTGGTTGATCCGCCTGAAGGAATAAAACCCATCGGGTGTAAATGGATCTTCAAGAGAAAAAGGGGCGCAGATGGGAAGGTAGAGACCTATAAAGCCCGTCTGGTTGCCAAGGGGTATCGTCAACGATATGGTATCGATTATGACGAGACATTTTCCCCTGTGGCAATGCTCAAGTCTATTCGGATCATGCTTGCTTTGGCAGCATATTTTGATTACGAGATCTGGCAGATGGATGTCCGAACCGCTTTCCTAAATGGGGAGCTGGAAGAAGAGGTATATATGATACAGCCTGAAGGGTTCACATCCACAGATGAATCAAAAGTATGTAAATTGCAGAAGTCCATCTATGGACTCAAGCAAGCATCTCGAAGTTGGAACTTATGGTTTGATAGGTGTATCAAATCGTACGGCTTCGTTAAGAACGGAGAAGAATCGTGCATCTATAAATGGGTCAATGGTTATGTGATTGTATTCCTAGTACTGTATGTTGACGACATTCTCTTAATCGGGAATGACGTCGCAGCATTACAAGGAATAAAGGTCTGGTTATCATCTCAGTTCTCCATGAAGGACTTGGGTGAAGCTTCTTACATACTAGGTATGAAGATCTATAGAGATAGATCTAAGAAGCTTTTGGGACTGTCCCAGTCTATGTACATAGATACCGTGCTGAAACGGTTCAGCATGGAAAATTCCAAGAAAGGCTATCTTCCGATAGGTTCTGGAATTACTCTTTCCAAAAGGGATTGTGCGACAACTCCTGAGGAAAGAGAGCGCATGAGTAGAGTACCTTATGCTTCTGCAGTAGGCTCTATCATGTATGCTATGACTTGTACTAGACCAGATGTGGCATACTCACTAGGAGTAGTGAGTAGATACCAGTCTGACCCAGGTGAGGCGCATTGGAAGGTGGTTAAGTCCATCCTCAAGTATTTGAGAAACACTAAAGATCAATGGCTGATTTATGGAGAACCTGACTTGAAACTTGTGGGGTACACTGACTCCAGTTTCCAGTCAGATAGAGATGATAGCAAGAGTGTGTCAGGGTTTGTATTTACCCTGAACGGAGGAGCGATCTGCTGGAAAAGTTCCAAGCAGGCAACTGTTGCAGACTCGGTATGCGAAGCAGAATATATTGCAGCATCAGATGCAGCAAAAGAAGCTGTGTGGTTGCGAAAGTTCCTTGGAGAGCTAGGGGTGGCACCTTCCCTAGATGGTCCTGTTCCGGTGTACTGTGACAGCACTGGAGCCATTGCTCAAGCTAAGGAGCCAAAAGCTCATCACCGCACCAAGCACATCCTGCGGCGCTACCACCTCGTACGAGAGATCGTGGAACGAGGCGACATCAATCTTCTGAAGATCGATGGAAAAGAAAATCTGGCCGACCCCTTCACTAAAGCCCTCGGAATAAAAGAGTTTGACTATTGTAAATGAGAAATGGGTATTAGATACTCTTCTGATTGGCTTTAGTACAAGTGGGAGTTGTTGGGAATTGTGTCCCAAAGCCAATTGCCTGGGTTGTAGGCGGTTGTGCTAAGTATTGTACTTTTTCAATGAATTAATAAAATATAATTTTTGGCAGCTCATCACGTATTGAATTTCCCTGAAATGAACTCTTTCCTATGTGATGAAGTCCTTAGGACTACACTGACTTCGATACAGAGAGGATGTATCGAGTGGTCCTTAAACCCGGTTCACAACCAAAGGATATATTGTACTGGACGGCAATATATCAAGTATAGGTTGTTGTAGTTCACATCGTTTGGTTGTCCTCTTGACCAAATGAGTGTGGTGACACTGATGTGATCTGCAGGTGGGATATATGTGATATCACATTGAACGTGACTCCATGCAGTCCCTTTCTGCCAAAGGGATACTCACGATTGGATATGGATATAAGTGTCCCTCTGACCTGAGGTCATCACGGTAGCTTGCAAGCAACTCCCTGTGCTTTGGTGCCGGACTACCCGGATTTTTAATCCGATGATGAAAGGTTTCTGGGTACAGGAAAGTACTTGTGGAGCAGTGATGGACCAAGATGGAATTGACCTGTCCGAACAGTTTGGATTGAATGTCTCGCAGTATCTCAATTTAGCAAATCCTCGGCCAGGGTAGCCCTAGTGAAGAGTCACTAGGCTTACGAGGTTGAGAAACGTAGTCGACTGACTCAGTCTGGGTTGGCGGCCCAATCTCAGTCGTCTTGAGCATTTGAGGTCAAAGGGATGAATTATACGGTAACCATATGCCAGAGGTTCGATAGTTTGCTCCCGCATCTTCGACCTATCCGGACGCCGGGACCCATTGCTAGATGGTTTCCTGTGCTGGTACTAGAATTGTTCTGGTGCTACCGTTTAGGTTCGAACCTATGAGGTCACACGCCACAGAGGATAACTCTCTGATCCGGATGCCGAATACGATTGGGAATCGTCTCGATTTTATGGTCATAGTAGTATTTTTGAGCACTCTTTTTCCCCGTCTTGCCCTTGTCTGAGTCAACCGAAAATTGTTCTTGGTTGATCAGCACTGCACCAGGTTTTTTCTGAATCAGTTTTGAACTGATTCGGAGTTCGTTTCGGCCTCCAATTGGTTGCGAACCAATTGAACCAATATTCAAAAGGTTTGAACCAACTTGGTTTAAATGGGATTGGACCATTTAATTGGCTTGGTTTAATGGGATTGAACCAACGTATAATATTTTGGCTTGGACCGGTTTTGAACCGGTGCATTTTCTCCTCATGACCGTTTTACACGGTGATTCAATGGTTGAAATGAAGAGACCCAAAGACCAAAACGCTGGAATTCCTTTCGCTGGATGAGAACTCCAAACGTCCCATCTCTTCCTTTTCCCAACCCATTACATTAATCCTTGGTTAATGGGTTTAATGGTTGATTAATGGCTGGTTTATTGGGTTTATTGCTACCCATTGCTGCTGCCTCTCCACCTTCCAACGCTCCAACTCCCTCTCCCTCCCAACTTGCTTATAAAAGCCAAACCAGCGTCCTGTTTCAAGTGATGAAGTTTTCAACGAGAGAATTTTTTTTTTCCACCGTGAGAGAGGCCTAAAAAAGGAGAGCTTTGTGCATTCTTTGAGAGGCTTAAGGAGAGAGTTTTGGGTTGGGTTTAGAAGCCTTAGAGGGAGAGAAAATCCCATTGTTTCAAGCTCCCATTCTGCCTAGTTCTGCTGCGAAATTCTGTGACCGTGAAGCCCTCTTCCGGCGGCTAGCACCGTGCGTGGAGGCGGATCCGAGAGTCCCGGGCATGTCTCCCCTCTAGAGGGAGTATTCCTCTACTCCTCGAAGCAAACCACGCGAGCCGGGATCGCTCCAGTTGCCCGAAATCCAACGACGAAGACAGCTACTCCGTTCTGCTGCCATTTTCGTGCAGCAGACTTCGGCGATTTTTTACGATTTATTGGCTTAGTTTTTCTTGCAGAAACCAGTGCCAAATCGAAGAGGACTTCCTTAAGAATCTACAGCTCAAATTTGGGAGCGATCGGAGGTCCGGAAGGCGGCGTTCCGGGGACTTTTCGGAAGCCCTGTTTTCAGCCCAAGGTGGAAGACGACTGGAATAACTTTATTCCAGTTATTCCAGTCTATTCCAGGTTTATCCCAGACTTATTCCAGCTGGGAATAAGGTATGTTTTTGGGTTTTAATTTCGGTGCATGTGTAGATCTAGATTTATTAAAATGTTTATAAATATTATATGTCCTGAATCATGCCTATACATGCATCTTGCATATGCTAGATCCTATGCGGAATAGGTTTTTTCCGCACTTATTTTAAAAATGTTTTAAAATACTTACCTATTCCCTGTGCTGTTGCATGCTTAGCGTAGGCACCTGCACCTATATTTTTTACTTTCAACCACATCTTAATTTTTTCCTGAAAAACTTTGATAAAATATAAGAAGGCACCTACTCTTATTTCTTGCACCTCCCCTTAAGATAATTCTCATTTAGCAACCAATTGGATTAGATTTCAAATCTGAATTTAATTCAAATTCAAGATGGATGGGATAAGAGATGACACCCCAATCCAGAAGGACTTCCCACATGGGGTGCCAACATTTGAGTGCCCACCCCTTTTGCATGAGAAAACATCACACCACAAATAAGACGTCACCAAAACTTCTTAGGCATGAGATGAGGGAGAGAATCCTAGTTGATTGGATTTCTTATTCTTAATCAAATTAAAAATTAATTTAAGCCCAATGAGAATCTAACTCAACTTGATTTGAATCAAACCCTAATCTTGATTTGATTAGGATTTAAGTCCAATTCTCAATTGACTAGGAAATCCAATTCTCAATTGGGCTAGAAAATCTAATTTGAATAGATTTGATTTAATCTCCAATCCTAATTCAATTAAGATTTAAGTCCAATTCCCAATTGGACTGAGAAAGCCAATTAGAATATATTCCAAAATCAATTTGAGTCAAACCTTAATCCTAATCTGATTAGGATTTAAGTCCAATTCCTAATTGGATTACAAAACCTAATTTAATTCAAATTAGATCAATCTTAATTAAATTAAATCTAATTTAATTCAATCAAGACTTGAATGATCAAATCAAATCTCATTATAACTATGGCAATTAAGTCCTTTGTCATATTTATCGAATCACATTGTAACTATGGCATTTAAGTCCTACCTCTTAACTTATAACTTTTATAAATTTGTTCTACTAATCAATCATATTGATAATTAGGCTTTGATCCAACCAATAGATCAAGTTTAAACACCTATTATTTGTGATCCCATAGGTCTTATTCTGTTTGGTAGTGAGACATTGTGATCTCGATCATAGTATCATCAAAATACACCACGGTATGGTTAACGTGTGATTCAATTTTTCTATCATAAGTCCATACAAGGTGGAGGTTATGGAAGACTCATCAAATTCCTTCATCTATCATATTCTAGATTTATTTAACTCAGTCCAGTTTGTAAAAATTTATGGAAACTCTTTTCCATCATTTACATTGCCAGGACTATAGCTTATGGACTTAGCCTTTTAAATTACATAGGACTATGCCTTATCTATTAAGACTGATAGATCCCATCTAGATGTGATCCTACCCTTACAGCTCACCTATTATGGCCAACATACACTGCAAGGACCCAAAGGCTAGGAGACTAAGTGATTCTGTAGTCAAGCTATAGCAAGCTTACTATGAGTTGCCAAGGTCTTGCAGGTCAAAGAACTACTCACACTACCACAGCATCGAGAAAGTCATTAATAAGTAAGTAGACATCCAAGTGACTTCTGATGTGGTCATGCTCAATATCATTATTCTCTAATAATCACTTGTACTCTTGCTCTAGTATCATCACACTATACACTCGAGACTCATCTATCCAAAGGGAAGCGGTCCGTGCATCGATCATGATGGATCAGTCACCATCTCTGTGATGATCCTATGATTAAGAGCAAGTTAGGAATTAAACTATAATGACACATATCTCAAATTCTCATTTCTTGAGAATATGTATCATTATCTATTAATTCTTTGAATGATACATGGACATATATATAACATATATGATTAAAATAACTTAAATTAAGAAATTCAAATATAAAATTATGTCCTATAATGATAATATGCATTTATCAAATTGGCTTTTAGGGTGTATATTTAACAATCTTTCACTTGTGCTAAAGCCAATTAGCCATATATCTACCACATCATATGTAGAGTTTACTCTCTACACCTTATTAAGGTAGTCATGAATAATAATCATCACTCTATATTCTTAGACTTCTGGCGAGACCTTAGTTCCTTAGTTAGAGATATAGCACTATTTTTGTCATGGTAGTGTTATGGCATCTGATGACATCATACTCAATTATGCAACAAACCTTTAAACCAAAATGCTTGCATCCTTAGTAGCGATGATGTAGTCAGCTTCTATGGTTAAACTTGCAATGATCTATTCGTAGAAACTCTTTCAAACTATTATTACATAGGAATACACCTTGATGTAAATATCATTAGCAATAGACATGAAGTTTGAATCTATATATCCTTGTTCCCTCAATTCTCCTACTCTAAAGACCGAGAACATGTTTTAGTACTTCTTAAGTACTTAAGAATGTTTTCATAATTATCTAGTGCTCATAGACTTGGATTCAACTAATATCTACTCATGACACTCATAGCAAA
This sequence comes from Areca catechu, assembly GCA_021397845.1. Taxonomy (NCBI): domain Eukaryota; kingdom Viridiplantae; phylum Streptophyta; class Magnoliopsida; order Arecales; family Arecaceae; genus Areca; species Areca catechu. The sequence continues at coordinate 125,194,576 of CM038052.1, read as the reverse complement.
GATGCATCATATCATGTATTTGTCATGGTTTATATATATTAGTCTTTCTATGGCCAAAGCTCAAGGGATCTAGCTTATACACAAAATTTCTTCAAATATAATAGGACACATCTTATTGAAAAGATTAACCTCATACATAAAAGGTTAAAATCCCCTATTGGAGTTTTGATGCTGAACCTATTCAGCACCTACTTTGTATATATTTTTTATGAAAGGCCTATCATCCTCTTAGATATATCTCTATAGAACTTATTGCCCAAATGTAGGATGCTTTTTGAGGTTTTTTAAGGAAAACTCTCTAAACAACCATAACTTAACCAAAGTTAACATGGAAATAATGATTCCAATTTGAAGAATGTCACTGAACTCCCACTGACCAAATTATAAACATATGTTCCTCATTCTTAACAAAATTAAACAATTTGATTATATTATTGAAATGAGTGTTCCAACTATGAGATACTTTCTTTAGTCCATATATAGATTCACAGGCTTGTGTTCTCTATCACATCCATCTAGTAGATCTCATCATGGTAAATTGCAATAGCAAGTGATAGATGGATTTCGATAAGACCATAGGTGAGCAAATCTCTTGATAATCAATACCTTAGCACTGACTATAACTTTTCACCATAAGCCTTGCCTTATAGGTCTCTACCTATTTTCCTTTCATAGATCCATTTGCATCTAGTAAGTACTATACTTTCTACTGAATCTAATAAGGTCCATACTTGGTTCAAATATATGGAGTCAATTTCTTAACTTTATAATATTTAATCATTTCTCAAAGTTGATGTCTAACATTGCCTCATTATAGGTTATGGGATCATCTGCATATTCTCATTTCCCATGAGGAATATTTCCTTTATATCCTTTAAAGAATACCTAAGTATCTATCAGGAGGATAGAAGATCCTTCTCAATAAATGAGATGGATGAGGAACTACATGTATTGTCTTTGCTTGAATAGATTTTATAGGTTTAATGGCTTGTTGCTCTTTAGACACTCTCTCTTAGAACTGAATTTTCCTCCCTTGCCCATTAGAGACTCACCCTTACAGCTGATTTGTCCTCCCAATACCTCTATATAGAATAAACTATTTAATCATGAAGATATTGGGTCATAACTTGTGATCCACTAGGAAGTAAAGATAGTATCCTAACTACTCATTAAGATATGAGCATTCAAGGACCAAACCTTTAACTTTTCCACCTATATTTGCTTGACATATGCCAGACATTTCTAAATTTTGAAATAACCAAGACTTGGGTTCTTATTGTTGAAAAAAGTATCCTAAAACTAATCATCTAGGTTATAGATAGTTAAGCTATCTTGTAAAAGTATATAAATTTTTTAAAAAATAAATATTATTTTTGGCAACTCAACACTATTTGTCATCTTCCTATGAACTATTTGTCATCTTCCTATGATTTGATAAAGGAGGATTTATCGAGTGGCTCTTAAATCAGTTTATGACCAAATGATACGTTGTTACCTAGGATAATAATGTTTATTGAGAATAGATTATTGTGCCATATAAGTTGGTTGTTCTTTTAATCAAGGAGTGTGGAGACACTGATATGACATGCAAGTGAGTATAGGAGTACATTTCATGAACAATGACCAACTCTGTGGAGTACTCTACTATCAAGATTATCTCATAGAAAGGGTGTGGGTATAAATATCCCTTCAACCTGAGACTATCTCGATGACTTGGCAAGTAACTCATTATACTTTGGTGCCAGACTATCTAGATTTCTAATTCAATGATGAAAGATTTTTGGATGCAGTCAAGTACTTGTTAAGTTAGTGTTGAGTCAAAAGGGATTGACCAATCCAAGTTGTTAGAGAAAATGCTTGGTAGTGTTTCAATTAAGCAAAACCTAGGCCTGGGTAATCCTAGTAAGGAGTCATGGGATTTAGCATATTGAGATACATAAGGATGCATTATTCAAACTTGGCAGTTAACTTTGAATTCATCTTGAGCATTAGATCAAAGGGATAAATTATATGGTAACCATAGCCTAGGTTCTTGAATGTTGCTTCGCCATCATTCAACCTATCTGGATGTTGGGCACCATTGCTAGATAGTCACATCGATTTGTTTAAAAAATTATTCCTGAGCTAATGGCTTAGGGTTTGAACCTATGAGATCTTACATAATAGAAGTTTTAGATTGATCATTATGGCTGATCGACGATTGAGAATCATCCAATAGCAAAATTATAAATATGATTAATGATTTATCCTATACAAAAGTTATAAATAAAAAAATAAATATCAATTAATATTAGAAGAATTAATTAAAAATTGGATTTCTAATTGGATCAATTTAATTGAATAAAAAAATTATCAAATCTATTTGAATTTGGTTCAATTGGATTTCTCTCGATTAGGTTATTATTCGATGACCTATTCGTTAAGAAATTTAATCTTAATTTAATTTAGATTTAGACATGATTAATTTTATGATTAATTAATTTTAATTGAATTCTAATTATATTATATTCAAGCTACTTGAACTGGTCAAACCAAATTAAATTAAGATTAGAATTAAGTTTGACCAAGTCAAACTAATCTAGTTTCTTTCTTGTGCCACTTTGTTCTCCATGCAAAATAAGTTTTTGTGTGAAGAATCTCCATACCAAAATATGATTAGCATCATCCCTATTATCCATTTTGATTGAGATTAAGTCAAGAAAAACTTTAAAAGGAGTTTTAATATAGTTTTACTTCTGGTTTGACTGAATCAAAATTGATTCTTGTGTCCCTTCTTTCTCTATGAATTTTTTGATTTTTTTTATGTGAAGTTTTCTCCATGAAAAATATGTTTTGACACCTCTCAATCTCTTTTGTGTTAGAATAGGTTTAGATAAATCTTTAAATTTGTTTGAATTGATTTGAATTTAAATTGAATGGATTTTGAGTGAGTCAAATTCCTAGCCCAAATAAAACTTCTTAACCTATCCTATTTCCATCCTAATATCTCATCCTAATCCCCATGCCACTATTTTTATTGGATTTTTCTTGGTTTGCATGAGAATAAGAGAAGGATTTTCATGGATTCTTAGATTAGAAATACTATAAAATAAATTAGGAGTGTGGCTTCAAAAGTAGTTGAGCATGGGAGTTCCTTCTTGGCACTAAGGAGAAAAGAGAAAGAAAGGAAGGAAAATAAAATAGAAAAAAATAGTTATGATTTTATTTTTCTTCCATGACCTAATCCTTCTTATCCTCCATCTTCTTATCTTCTTTGAGGACTCAAAAATAATTTGAAGGAAAATTTTAGATCAGCCATCCATAGCCTTCATATGAAGCTAGCACTCTAGGAAAGGTAATTTTTCGAGCTTCATGTGATCTTTTTGTACAGGTCGGATACCCTGTGCCACTATGAGGTGACATCCAAACCTTTTACCATACTCTATTAGTAGTGGTGTTCATCAACCCGCAACGAGGTATTAGATCCAATCCTATTTATGATTGTAGATTAGATTTATAACATGCATCGATTAGATTGATGCATGCTGATTTTAATTTTAGCATCTATACTCTATTCATATCCTATCTTGAACCTATAGGGTAGGTTTTTAGGATTGTTCTAATACATGATTTAGTCATTAAATTTTTTTTATCTAATATGCTTTCATTAGTTTAAAAAAAAATCATGCATGAAATCTTGCCCTAGTTTTCCAATAGTGGTATCGGAGCCCCAGGTACTTGACATGATTTGATTAGATAAAGATTTGAATCTTAATCTGGGTAACTACTTCAGATTGGGTTAATCACCATGGCCATCCAGTCATAAGAAAAATGTAGGATTTAAAGGCCCTCTCTTTCTATTCAATGGGATCTCTTATGGTGTGTAGGGGTGCCACCTGTGGTTAGATCCCATAAACAAGTAAGGTGAAAGGATAATTTCATTAAAATTATTTTGATATTTAGATTTAATTTTAGTAGTTTAATCTTTATTATTTTATTGTTATTAATCTAAAATTAAATTATTTATATTAGGTTTTATGTCTAAAATATAAATTATAAACTTAATTTCAGTAATTGCACTAAAATGCATAGTGTCTCATCTCGAATCCAGCATCGGAATAGATTACGCGACCGACTACATAAGCCCTAAGTTTTACCCTAGAGATCATGCAAGGCCTAATCTTCAATTTAATATCCAAATAGTGGTAAGGAATAAATTTCACTAATTATTTATTGATTCCAAGAATTTTTCATAAAATTCAACTATAAACTCAGAGATCAACACCTAAACCCTAGCTCCTCACTGATTGGTCCCAAAGCCTAATTGATCTTTGGTATCTATAACAAAAGTATAGAAAAATAGGGGTGAGCTACACAAGCCCAGAAAGTTATCAACACCTCCAGTATACATACACAAATATGCCATTAATAAATAGCAAGCACAAACACACCATACAACAAGATGTCCATCAATATAATAATATATATCCAGCAACATGATGTAAATATATATACTTAATCACAACCGACACCGACACGACTATGGATGGCCAACCATTTACTTTACTCTCCTAGTCCTTTGACTATGGCCACGATCAGCCTGTGGCTCACCCCATAAAAGACTAGATCCTAACTCATATACCGAAACCGGTCATGTGCCAGTGATCGCCCCACTAGAGGCCCACAAGAAAAACTTGCTCTGAGTATCATACGAGAAACATGCATCCTCTGCATGTGCCTGCCATGCATGGTTAAAATAAGGCAACTAGATCCTGACTCACATACCGCTGATCGGTTATGTGCCAGCGATCGCCCCGCTGGAGGCCCATAAGGAGACTAGGTCCTCATATGATCATAGTAGGACTAGAGAGCGACAACACCAACACAATGCATGCAACCCGATGCAATATAATGCAATCCAATACAATCCAATGCAAATTAAAATATATTACATGCATTTAATATTTCATAAATACATAACATATTTGGCATATAATATCAGATGTCAAGATAACTTACCGAAAAGGATCACCAACAAGTACAATTCAAACCTAGATCTGATCTTCCAAGGACAACGATGATCCTGACCAACAATTTAAACATATAATTAATTTCTATTTAATAAAACTAAAAAAAAAACTATGTTATCATGGGGCACTCTCTTCAATCCAAATCCAATTATGGTCCAAAATTTACCTTTCCTCCCTTCCTTCTCTTTCTCTCTACTCTCTCTCCTCTTTCTCTCTCTTCTCTCTCTCCTCTTTCTCTCTCCTCTCTCTCTCCTTCCTCACCCATGATGGCGGGGGACCTCGCGGGTGAGCCACCGAAAACCACCCCGGCGACGGACTCTCAAGTAGGTTTCTCTCTCTCTTTCTCTCTCTTCATATATTTTTTTCCTTTTCTTTTTTTTTCTATTTTTCCATTCTTTTTTTTTTCTCTTTTCTTTTTCCTCATGGAATAGAGCCCCCCCCCCCGATTTTTTTTCTTTCTTTCTCTTCCTTCTCCTCTCTTCTTCTCGAACCCCCTCCACGCACCTATCTTGACCGAACCACCCTCCCCATGGTGGCCGGTGGTGGCCATGGGGATGGTCACCGAGAGGAGGGTCGGCAATCCCAGAGGCGAATCAAAGGGAGGATGGTGGCGCAGCCACCATCGACGTACGGCCAAAGCATACCGAAGAAAATCAAACTAAAATCCCATTAATCCTCATAAATAACTAAAGAAAGAACTCACCGCACTTGTAGGGCTTCTGGGCACTCGCCAGAGAGGAGGGAGATGGCGGCGAAAGCTCGGTCAGTGCTTCCTTGGACGGTAGTGAGAGGGGGAGAAAGATTTATAAGAAAACTAATGGGAAGATGCCTCACCGTTTTGGCAAGAAACTCCACCCAATCGGAGTTCCAATCCACTCTAAACTCATCATTGACTCCTCCCCTCCCCTCCACGACTCTCCCTCCCGAGTCCTCTGGTGAAATCCTCGGTCGATCAACGCGAACACCCCTCACCTATTTCGGCTTCTCCGTTTTTTTTTTTTTCTGTGTTCCTAGTGAAGTCGGCAAGGGCTGCCGACTTCAGCCCAAAATGCCCAAAACATGGGCAGGCCTCATATTCTCCCCTCCTAACAAAAATTTCGTCCTCGAAATTTAAAAATAAATTTAGGTCTTCCAAAACTCAAATATACATGATCCAAAACTTATATATACCATTTGGCCCAAATTCAATAATCCCAATAAGAGCTCCTATTCACACGTCATAGTATACTTTAATCCTAATATCTTTAGTCCACCACACTTTCGCTGTGCATTTTGATATAACTTTTTAAATTCTCTAATATTTCTCGATACCATTTCTTTGCTCAAAGTAACATTAATAACAAGGTAATCTAAATCTTCTTATAGACTAAACCCATATAAGTCTTTCAATACCCTTTTCTTTACTAAATGAAACATCAGTAGCAAGATAATCTAAATTTTCTCATAAATCTTAAACTTGACTTGGAGTTTAACATATCCGATAATCTCCAACATATATATATATAGGATCAAATAATCTAATCCAAAACTGCTAACATAAACCATCAAAGATTCTATTAAAATATGCATGCCATGTCCACATAATATCATTAAATCTGCCTATAGCAAATTACAAATCTATACATTATCCCAAACACATTTCCATTATATAATCGAAAGATTCTCTCTCTTAATATCATTAAAGTCATGCATCATAAACATATTGCAATAGTCCCTAAATTTATAATCCAGAAATTAACAAATCTTGCAAGCTATCATAATCTTTATCCATATCAAATTTAGGATCCCAACATTATTTAATTAAGAACTGAATATACATATTCAGCATAATCATAACACACTATACTTCCAGGTCAACACTTCTGAAGCTCGATCAAATCTATTTATTAGAGATAAATATACATATTATCTAGCCCTTCAATATCCATAATATGCTTACTTATCATAATCAAATAGTATCGACCATTCAATCTCATCCAAGATCAATCTCTATAAAAATTAGATTCCAGATCTTATGCACAGTACCTAGGAATTAGAAATCCAACTTTGAATCCACTCCAATTGGTCATAACATTAAGTTCAAGTATCATAATCCATAGTGATCACAATCTAAATTTTTAATTTCACTTAATCATATCCTAACTACTTATGTTGGTCTCAAGTGATCATAACCCAAACTTTGATATCAATCAATCATGCCTTAATAACCATCTTATTAATTATATCAAAACAAGATTCCCAAAGTAAATCAAATCCATGACATAACTCAAAATACACCTCCATATATCTATTATCTAGTCTCGATAATATCCTTCCAAAAATTAAGCTAAGAGAATTTAATCATTTTATTTGTGCAAGCTTTCTACACTTAACAAAAACCCTTGGAGCTATAGCATACAACTATCAAAGGGAATTAAATAATTTCTCAGTATCGATAATTATTCTGGAATATTCAATCAAAATCCTAATTCTACCCCACTCTCACTAACCAAGTCATCTGATCTTAAACCTTTGCTCTGATACCACTCTATAGCATCCCGAATCTAGCACCAAAATAGGTTATGCGACCGGCTGCATAAGCCATAGATTTTATCCTAGAGATCATGCAAGGCCTAATCTTCAATTCAATATCCAAATAGTGGTAAGGAACAAATTTCACTAATTATTTATTGATTCCAAGAATTTTTCATAAAATTCAACTATAAACTCAGAGATCAACACCTAAACCCTAGCTCCTCACTGACAGATCCCAAAGCCCAATTGATCTTCGGTATCTGTAACAATAACATAGAAAAATAGGGGTGAGCTACACAAGCTCAATAAGTTATCAACACCTCTAGTATACATACACAAATATGCCATTAATAAATAGAAAGCACAAACACACCATACAACAAGATGTCCATCAATATAATAATATATATCCAGCAACATGATACAAATATGTATACTTAATCACTACCGACACCGACATGACTATGGATGGCCAACCATTTACTTTACTCTCCTAGTCCTTTGAATATGGCCACGATCGGCCCGTGGCTCGCCCTATAAGAGACTATATCCTAACTCACATACCGAAACTGGTCATGTGCCAGTGATCACCCCACTAGAGGCCCATAAGGAAAACTAGCTCTGAGTATCATACGAGAAATATGCATCCTCTGCATGTGCCTGCCATGCATGGCTAAAATAAGGCAACTAGCTCCTGACTCATATACCGCTCATGATTATGTGCCAGTGATCACCCCGCTGGAGGCCCACAAGGAGACTAGGTCCTCATATGATCATAGTAGGACTAGAGAGCGTCAACACCAACATAATGCATGCAACCCAATGCAATCCAATGCAAATTAAAATATATTACACGCATTTAATATTTCATAAATACATAATATATTTGGCATATAATATCAGAGGTCAAGATAATTTACCGAAAAGGATCCACCAACAAGTACAATTCAAACTTAGATCTGATCTTCCAAGGACAACGATGATCCTGACCAACAATTTAAACATATAATTAATTCTATTTAACAAAACTATAAAAAAAACCATGGTATCATGGGGCACTCTCCTCAATCCAAGTCCAATTATGGTCCAAAATTTATCTTTCCTCCCTTCCCTTCTCTTTCTCTCTCCTCTCTCTCCTCTTTCTCTCTCTTCTCTCTCCTCTTTCTCCTCTTTCTCTCTCCTCTCTCTCCTTCCTCATCCATGATGGCGGGGGACCTTGTGGGTGAGCCACCGAAATCCACCCCGGCGATGGACTATCAGGTAGGTTTCTCTCTCTCTTTCTCTCTCTTCATATATTTTTTTTCCTTTTCTTTTTTTTCTATTTTTCCTTTCTTTTTCTTTTCTCTTTTCTTTTTCCTCACAGAATAGAAACCCCCTCCTATTTTTTTTTCTTTCTTTCTCTTCCTTCTCCTCTCTTCTTCCCGAACCCCCTCCTCGCACCTCATCTTGATCGAACCACCCTCCCCATGGTGGCCGGCGGTGGCCATGGGGACAGTCACCGAGAGGAGGGTCGGCAATCCCGGAGGCGAACCGAAGGGAGGATAGTGGTGCAGCCACCGTCGATGTACGGCCCAAGCAAACCGAAGAAAATCAAATTAAAACCCCATTAATCCTCAAAAATAACTAAAGAAAGAACTCACCGCTCTTGCAGGGCTTCCGGGCACTCGTCGGAGAGGAGGGAGATGGCGGCAAAAGCTCAGTCAGTGCTTCCTTGGACGGTAGTGAGAGGGGGAGAAAGATTTATAAGAAAACTAATGGGAAGATGCCTCGCCGTTTGGGGAAGAAACTCTGCCCAATCGGAGTTCCAATCCACTCTAAACTCATCGTTGACTCCTTCCCTCCCCTCCACGACTCTCCCTCTCAAGTCCTACGGTGAAATCCTTGGTCGATCAACGCGAACACCCCTCCCCTGTTTTGGCTTCTCCATTTTTTTTTTTTTCTGGGTTCTGGGTGAAGTCTGCAAGGGCTACTGACTTCAGCCCAAAATGCCCAAAACACGAGCAGGCCTCACACATAGTCTAGTCCAAAATTATTTTATCAGCATATAAAAATATAAAAATATTTAGATCTAATTTTAGAAAAATAAATCATAATTAATTACTAAAAATAAGAGTTGATTAGATCTAGAATTATGAATTAAAGATCAAAAGTCAATTCATAAAACTTAGATTTTGGGTTAGCTCGAATTAGGTTAAATTGCCAGGTTAGACCTAGGGTTAAAATTTGATTAATTTGGATCTTAGAAGAATTGATTTAAACTAATTAAAAGTTAATTAGGATTAGGTCAAAAGGTCTTTACATCAATTCTATAATGATAGGTTGATCATGTCCATACTATTAATAGACCTGATTCTAGATTAGTGGTTAAATCTTAGTTCTTAGGCTAGTCTAATCGAAATTGATGAACCAATTAGCATCTAAGGTAAATTTGGTATTTGATTATGGTCGTTAATTAGGGATACTTCTTACCTAGCCTATTTTGTTGGTGTCTAAAGAAAGAGGTTAATGGTGGAACCCTCTCATTGATCTCATTACCTGGCAATTTAGTTAATCAGATTTTGATTAGACATCTCATCGATTTGAGCAAACCCATGCCAGTAAGGAAGATTGGTTTAACAAATCTAGGTACCCTTGGACTAATATGATTCAACCCTCGTCGCTTGATAAAGTTAATGGGAGGATTATTGTTTAGTCCATGTCTTCTTCTCTTTTTTTTAATTAAACCCTCTAAAATTATTAGATCCCTTAAGTGATAAAATTATGGAGATTATTGAGTGATAGCCTCCCATTAAGAGAGTAGTAATGAGTCCAATAATTAATATAATCATTGAAGGTCCAAAGACCTGGTGCTTATCTAACTATTGGAATTATTATTCATATTATGATTGAAAGTAAACTGATGCAGGTGGTTTGACAAGATCCTACACTAGGCATGCAAACATCTGCGGGAGCAGATTGGATTTTAAAATAATTTTAAAATTCGCGCAACGGGAATCTGCTCCGCCAGGAACTAATCTAAATCTAGTTGCATTTAGGCATGCATAAACATATAAAATATTTATAAAATATTAAATAATTTAATATATCCATGCATGATTAAAAAATAAAATTTCCATACCTTTATTCGCCTGGAATAACTCTAGAATAAACCTGGAATAGACTGGAATAACTGGAATAAAGTTATTCCAGTCGTCTTCCTCCTTGGGACCCTATTTTTGGCTTGCAAAACGTCGACGGAACACTGCCTTCCGGACCTCCGTTTGCTCCCAAATTTGAGCAGATGCTTCTTGGACAAGTCTTCTTTGATTTGCCACCGGTTGCTACAATCAAATCCAAGCCAAAAAAATTAAATAAATCACCAAAGTCTGCTGCCAGATTTCTGCAGTAGAACTGGATAGCAGATTTTGGCCTTCATTTTGAAGTAGCTGGGGCGATCCCGGCTCGCGTGGTTTTCTCCTAGTAGTAGAGTGGTACTCCCTCTAGAGGGGAGATACGCCCGGGGCTCTCAGATCCGCCTCCGGCTCTTGGATTCGCCTCCACGCACGGTGCTAGCCGCCGGAAGGGGGCTTCACGGTCACAGAATTCTGCAGCACTAGGCAGAACTTGAGCACTTCAAAACAATGGATTAAACCCTTGTTTCTCTCCCTCTATAGCTCCTAAACCCAGCCCCAGATGTTCTCTCTTTAAGCCTCTCAAAGAACAAGGAATTTTGTTGCTTTTTCTTGGTTCTCACACGGTGAAAACTCAACCACTGGTTTTTTCTTCACACGGTAAGTCTCTTTTTGCTGAAATAGGGGTGCTGAAATTTATAAGCAGCAAAGAGAGGGAGGCCAAGAGGCAGCAAATGCAAATACTCCCATTTAACAGCCATTAACAGGGATTTAATTCCAGCGGTGGAGGGAGGAGAAGAGGCAGCGGGTGAAGGGAGAAGAAACGCCAAGGTTTGGGAGTTTCAGTCGTTTGGCTTTCCATCGCTTGGAGTTCTTTCCTGCGAGAAACACCGTGTAAAACGGCTGGGAGAAAAACGTGGAAACCGGTTCAACCAAAACCGGTCCAAGCCTTTTAAACCAACCCATTGGTTCAATCCCATTAAACCAAATGGTTCAATCCAATTGAACCTAGTTCAAGGAATAAAATTGGTTCACAACCAATTGGAGGCCGAAACGAACTCCGAATCAGTTCAAAACTGAGTCAGAATAATCCTGGCACAGTGCTGGTCAACCCGGAATATTTTTGGTTGACACAGACAAGGGTAAGACAGGGAAAAAATTTCTCAAAAATACTGTGACCATAAAATCGAGACGATTCCCAATCGTAATCGATATTCGGATCAGAGAGTTATCCTCTGTGGCATGTGACCTCATAGGTTCGAACCTAAACATTAGCATTAGAACAATTTCTAGTACCAGCACAGGAAACCATCTAGCAATAGGTCCCGGCGTCTGGATAGGTTGAAGATGCGGGAGCAAACTATCGAACCTCTGGCATATGGTTACCATATAATTCATCCCTTTGACCTCTAATGCTCATGACGACTGAGATTGGGCTGTCAACCCAGACTGAGTCAGTCGACTACGTGTCTCAACCTCGCAAGCCCAGTGACTCTTCACTAGGACTACCCCGGTCGAGGATTTGCTAAATTGAGATACTACGAGACATTCAATCCAAACTGTTTGGACAGGTCAATTCCATTTTGATCCATCACTGCTCCACAAGTACTTGCCTGTACCCAGAAACCTTCCATCACCGGATTAAAAATCCGGGTAGTCCGGCACCAAAGCATAGGGAGTTGCTTGCAAGCTACCGTGATGACCTCAGGTCAGAGGGACACATATACCCATATCCAATCATGAGTATCCCTTTGGCAGAAAGGGGCTACACGGAGTCACGTTCAATAAGATATCACATATCCCACTTGCAGATCACATCAGTGTCACCACACTCATTTGGTCAAGAGGACAACCAAACGATGTGAACTACAACAACCTATACTTGATATATCCAGTACAATATATCCTTTGGTTGTGAACAGGGTTTAAGGACCACTCGATATATCCTCTCTGTATCGAAGTCAGTGTAGTCCTAAGGACTTCATCACATTGAAAGAGTTCATTTCAGGGAAATTTAGTATGTGATAAGCTACCAAAAATATTATTTTATTAATTCATAAAATGAGTACAATACTGAGCACAACCGTCTACAACCCAGGCGATTGGCTTTGGGACACAATTCCCAACAACTCCCACTTGTACTAAAGCCAATCAGAAGAGTATCTAATACCCATTTCCCATTTACAATAGTCGAACTCATTTATTCCGAGGGCTTTAGTGAAGGGGTCAGCCAAATTTTCTTTTCCATCGATCTTCAGAAGATTGATGTCGCCTCGTTCCACGATCTCTCGTACGAGGTGGTAGCACCGCAAAATGTGTTTGGTGCGGTGATGAGCTTTAGGCTCCTTAGCTTGAACAATGGCTCCAGTGCTGTCACAGTACACCAGAACAGGACCATCTAGGGAAGGTGCCACCCCTAGCTCTCCAAGGAACTTCCGCAACCACACAGCTTCCTTTGCCGCATCTGATGCTGCAATGTATTCTACTTCGTATACCGAGTCTGCAACAGTTGCCTGCTTAGAACTTTTCCAGCAGATCGCTCCTCCATTCAGGATAAAAACAAACCCTGACACACTCTTGCTATCATCTCTATCTGACTGGAAACTGGAGTCAGAGTACCCCACAAGTTTCAAGTCAGGTTCTCCATAAATCAGCCATTGATTTTTAGTATTTCTTAAATACTTAAGGATGGACTTAACCACCTTCCAATGCACCTCACCTGGGTCAGACTGGTATCTACTCACTACTCCTAGTGAGTATGCCACGTTTGGTCTAGTACAAGTCATAGCATACATGATAGAGCCTACTGCAGAAGCATAAGGTACTCTACTCATGCGCTCTCTTTCCTCAGGAGTTGTCGCACAATCCTTCTTGGAAAGAGTAATTCCAGAACCTATCGAAAGATAGCCTTTCTTGGAATTTTCCATGCTGAACCGTTTCAACACAGTGTCAATGTACGTAGACTGGGACAGTCCCAAAAGCTTCTTATATTTATCTCTATAGATTTTCATACCTTGTATGTAAGAAGCTTCACCGAAGTCCTTCATGGAGAACTGAGATGATAACCAGACCTTTATTCCTTATAATGCTGCGACATCATTCCCGATTAAGAGAATGTCATCAACATACAGTACTAGGAATACAATCACAGAACCATTAATCCATTTATAGATGCACGGTTCATCTCCATTCCTAACGAAGCCATACGATTTGATACACCTATCAAACTGTAAGTTCCAACTTCGAGACGCTTGCTTGAGTCCATAGATGGACCTCTGCAACTTGCATACTTTTGATTCATCTGTGGATGTGAACCCTTCAGGCTGTATCATATACACCTCTTCTTCCAGCTCCCCATTCAGGAAAGTGGTTCGGACATCCATCTACCAGATCTCGTAATCAAAATATGCTGCCAAAGCAAGCATAATCCGAATGGACTTGAGCATTGCCACAGGGGAGAAAGTCTCGTCATAATCGATACCATATCGCTGACGATATCCCTTGGCAACCAGACGGGCTTTATAGGTCTCTACCTTCCCATCTGCGCCACTTTTCCTCTTAAAGATCCATTTACACCTGATGGGTTTTATTCCTTCAGGCGGATCAACCAATGTCCAAACATTGTTGATTTCCATGGACTCCATTTCGGATCGCATAGCTCCAAGCCATGCCTCAGAGTCAGATCTCTGAAGTGCATCCATATAGGTGATTGGATCCTCATTGTTCTCATCGAGCTCAATGGGATCACCGTCCCGGACGAAGAAACCGTAGTATCTGTCTGGGTGACGCGGTATTCTACCGGATCTCCTAATGGGTTCTGGGTGTGATTCAATCACAGCTGGTTCTACGATGTCCTTAGAGTGTGTAGGTTCTTCTATTGGCTGAACTTCATCAAGTTCAATCTTAGAAGCTATAGTTCCTTCTCCAAGGAACTCCTTTTCCAAAAAGATAGCTCTAAGAGCAACGAACACCTTTTGTTCATTCTCCAAGTAGAAGAAATACCCTTTGGTTTCCTTAGGATAACCAATGAATAAACACTTGTCAGACTTAGGACCAAGTTTGTCTGAGTCTAAACGCTTTACGTAAGCCGGACAACCCCAGACCCGAAGGTGTGAGATTGAGGGTTTACGCCCATTCCACATCTTATACGGAGTGGAGACAACAGACTTACTTGGAACATTATTTAATAAGTAACAGGCTGTCTGAAGTGCATATCCCCAAAAGGATAGCGGCAGAGTTGCAAAGCCCATCATGGATCGAACCATGTCCAACAAGGTTCGATTCCTCCTTTCGGACACACCATTCAACTGTGGTGTTCCTGGAGGAGTCCACTGAGAGAGAATTCCATTCTCCTGAAGATATGTCAAAAAAGCATCAGATAAGTATTCACCACCTCGATCAGATCAAAGGGTTTTAATACTTTTTTTAGTTTGCTTTTCTACTTCATTACGGTATCGTTTGAACATTTCAAACGATTCAGACTTATGTCTCATTAAAAAGACATAACCGAATCTTGAAAAGGCGTCTGTAAAAGTAATGAAATATTTGTATCCTTCTCTGGCACTAACTGACATCGGTCTACATACATCAGTATGTATTAGACTTAGAAGTTCTGTAGCTCGTTCACCCTTTCCAGTAAAAGGTGACTTGGTCATTTTACCAAGTAAACAGGATTCACAAGTGGGCAGTGATTCAGAATCACTGACCTCGAGAAGTCCATCTCCTCGCATCTTGTTTATCCTATTTTGGTTAATATGACCTAGCCTACAGTGCCAAAGATACAAATCATTGACATTATCTAACCTTGGGCGTTTGCTAGAAGTGTACATTACACTAACAGGCCTTGATAGTAAGTATATGTCATTATTTAATCTAGCTTTCATTATAACAGAGTTATTCAAAATAACATTGCAAAAATCTCCTTTTATTGAAAGTTCAAAACCACAATTGGCCAAAAGGCCTACAGAGATTATGCTCATAATGAAACTAGGACAATAGTGACAGTTGACTAGTTCGACAGTACAAGACTCAAAGACAAGATGCAGGACTCCGATCGCCAGTACTGGAACACGATTTCCATTCCCGACGCTTAGAAACTGTTCTCCATCTTCAAATCTTCTGCTAACTTGAAGTCCCTGTAACGAATTACAAACATGAATTGGACTACCAGTATCCAATACCCGGTTAGCAGTATCAACAATTGAGTAATTACAAGGTTTTATCATATAAATACCTTGTTTAGCAGACATCTGCTTCCTCGGCCTGTTCGGATCAAGGGATGCAATATAAAGAGGACAGTTCCTCTTGCAGTGTCCCTTCTTCTTACAGTAGAAACATTCTGCAGAAGATTGATCAGCCTTATACTTCCTGGTCTGACTAGGGCCAGTAACATTCTGTACCTTCTTTTCCTTCTTATTTGTTTTCTTTTTCCCTTTCTTAAAGGGACGACGACCTCTACTTCCCCCCACTAAATTCACCACCCCCTTATTCAGTTGGTGGTCTTTCTCGAAAGTCTGCAGTAACCCCAAAAGATCATGGTAGTTGACTGCAGGCTTGTTCATTCTGTAATGATCGAGAAAATTAAGATAGGAGGAGGGAAGAGAATTCAGGATCGCATCCTTGCCGAGCTGCTCGTGCAAGGGGCATCCGAGTTTGTCCAACTTTTCAATCAGCTCGATCATGTACAATACATGATCAATGACTGAACCACCATTCGGCATCTTGGAGTTGTAGATGGCACAAGACACTTTGTACCGTTCTATATCATCCGGGATGCCGAAGGATTCCTTTAACTTTTGAAGGATCTCATCAGGTTGGGCCTCTTTGAATTTGCGACTGAACTCGTCGTTCATAGCCGCTAACATAATGCACCGGACAGTTGTCCGATCAGAGACCCACTTCAGATAAGCGTCTCTGACCGCACTCCGTGTATTTGCGGGAGGGATTTCAGGTGACGGATCCGTTATCACATAAAGGATCCGTTCATGCTCCAGAACAATTCTCAACCTTCGATACCAACTATCGAAGTTGTGACCTTTTAACTTCTCATTGTCGAGAAGTGACCGGAGCGATAAATTTGAAGACATCTGAAAATAAGACCATATTAGTTTATGAATTAATAACTTAACCAAAAGACTTGGACTTTAGTCTAAAGGTTTCTCCCACTAATTTTTTAGATTGGTAGCCTCTAACTCCAATCCGTGAAAACATGCTTTTTCAAGTGGGTACTGAAATCCAATAGGCCTCGCATGAGCCCGACTATGGCCGGCTCATCCATACGAGCCTAAAGGTAGGTTCGTAAACCAATTGTTTCCCTAAATAATTTTTAGTATTTTATTTTGCCCCAAAGAACACCCCAATCGGCCTAGGGGCCTCCTATTGCGGGTCTCTGGTTAGGTCCAACCATTAAAATAACAAATTCAATGCTTCCAGTTAACCAAAGACCAAGCCCGACTATGGCTGGCCCACCTGGTCTCGTTAAGGAGGTTGCACTGAACCATCATCGATTAGATAGAAATTCCAGTCGTCGGATGTACACCCGTTCTATGGAACTGCCGATGCACACCAAGCTAGTGGACACATTTCTATCCAACTTAATGGGAGGCAAAGACACTATCAACTCCTTGACTTAGTCTTTTTAAGGACCTAATAATTTTAGAGGACTTTTTAGTTGTGACAGAAGAAAAGAGACAAGGACATGGATCATCCTCCCACTGAATCAATCAGATTCCAGGAGGGTTGAAATAAATCAACAAATGATCCATGGGCACCTATAGATCAGTCAGACCGATCAACCTGGGTGACATGGGTTAACTCGAGTCATTGAGCTTTTCTAATCAGTTCTGGTCGACTCGACTAGCCAGGTAGGTGAGATCATGGGTGAGTATCCGCCATTAACCATCTTTCCTAGACACCAACCAAGTTGGCCAGGAAAGAGGTAGCCTCATATAGCCATGATCACAATGCCAAACCTACCTCGACACCAGTCGGTTTACCAGACTCGATCAGAGTAGCCTAAAGACTCGGGCGTCCACTGAGCCACTAATTGGATCTAGTTTAGATGAACGGATCAACTAATCTAACTATTAGATAGTTCTAAAGAAGGGCCTTAAACAACTTTTGTTTAATCTTCTTCTTATTATCCGGTTCAACTAAACTTAGGTCTAACCCAGTTTTGGACCCAACTAGTCAGCTAACCCAATTAACCCAAAATGGCTTATGCAAATTTGATTAGATTTCATAAACCTAAAAAAAAATTTAATAAGCCAAACACTTAATTAAAACATTTTTAATTAAGTCTCTATGTAAAATAATTTTACATACCAAATCATGCATCAAAAAATAATTTACAAATATTTTATAAAACATGCCTAAAATATGTATCTTCAAATTAAAATAATTTTTAATTTTTAATATTCTTTAAGGATCCTTCTGAAGAGGCCAACACAGACGATCCACATTGTGTCAAAGACACACGGTCATGGTGAAGGTCTCAACTAGGTTCCAAAAAGAAAACTTGATACATTTTTAAGATTAAACAATTTTTAATCTATAATCATGCATACTAGATTAGATTACAAATTCAACGTGGCTCTGATACCACTGAAAGTAAACTGATGCAGGTGGTTTGACAAGATCCTATACCAGGCATGCAAACATCTACGGGAGCAGATTGGATTTTAAAATAATTTTTAAAATTCGTGCAGCGGGAATCTGCTCTGCAAGGAACTAATCTAAATCTAGTTGCATTTAGGCATGCATAAATATATAAAATATTTATAAAATATTAAAAAATTAATATATCCATGCATGATTAAAAAATAAATTTTCCATACCTTTATTCTACCTGGAATAACTCTGGAATAAACCTGGAATAGACTGGAATAACTGGAATAAGTTATTCCAGTCGTCTTCCTCCTTGGGACCCTGTTTTTGGCTTGTAAAACGTCATCGGAACACCACCTTCCGGACCTCAGTTTGCTTCCAAATTTGAGTAGCGGCTTCTTGGACAAGTCTTCTTCGATTTGCCACTGGTTGCTGCAATCAAATCTAAGCCAAAAAAATTAAATAAATCACCAAAGTCTGCTGCCAGATTTCTGCAGCAGAATTGGATAGCAGACTTTGGCCTTCGTTTCGGAGCAGCTGGGGCGATCCCGGCTCGTGTGGTTTGCTCCTAGGAGTAGAGTGGTACTCCCTCTAGACGGGAGACACACCCGGGGCTCTCGGATCCGCCTCCGGCTCTTGGATCTGCCTCCACGTACGGTGCTAGCCGCCGGAAGGGAGATTCACGGTCACAGAATTCTGCAGCACTAGGCAGAACTTGAGCACTTCAAAACAATGGATTAAACCCTTGTTTCTCTCCCTCTATAGCTCCTAAACCCAGCCCCAGATGTTCTCTCCTTAAGCCTCTCAAAGAACAAGGAATTTTGTTGCTTTTTCTTGGTTCTCACACAGTGAAAACTCAACCACTGGTTTTTTCTTCACACGGTAAGTCTCTTTTTGCTGAAATAGGGGTGCTGAAATTTATAAGCAGCAGGGAGAGGGAGGCCAAGAGGCAGTGGATGCAAATACTCCCATTTAACAGCCATTAACAGGGATTTAATTCCAGTGGTGGAGGGAGGAGAAGAGGCAGTGGGTGAAGGGAGAAGAAACGCCAAGGTTTGGGAGTTTCGGTCGTTTGGCTTTCCATCGCTTGGAGTTCTTTCCAGCGAGAAACACCGTGTAAAATGGCTGGGAGAAAAACTTGGAAACCGGTTCAACCAAAACCGGTCCAAGCCTTTTAAACCAACCCATTGGTTCAATCCCATTAAACCAAACGGTTCAATCCAATTGAACCTGGTTCAAGGAATAAAATTGGTTCACAACCAATTGGAGGCCGAAACGAACTCCGAATCAGTTCAAAATTGATTCAGAATAATCCTAGCGCAGTGCTGGTCAACCCGGAATATTTTTCGGTTGACACAGACAAGGGTAAGATAGGGAAAAAGCTGCTCAAAAATCCTGTGACCATAAAATCAAGACGATTCCCAATCATAATCGGTATCCGGATCAGAGAGTTATCCTCTATGGCGTGTGACCTCATAGGTTCGAACCTAAACGGTAGCACTAGAACAATTTCTAGTACCAGCACAGGAAACCATCTAGCAATGGATCCCGGCGTCCAGATAGGTTGAAGATGCGGGAGCAAACTATCGAATCTCTGACATATGGTTACCGTATAATTCATCCCTTTGACCTCTAATACTCATGACGACTGAGATTGGGCTGCCAACCCAGACTAAGTCAGTCGACTACGTGTCTCAACCTCGCAAGCCCAGTGACTCTTCACTAGGACTACCCCGGCCGAGGATTTGCTAAATTGAGATACTGCGAGACATTCAATCTAAACTGTTTGGACAGGTCAATTCCATCTTGATCCATCACTGCTCCACAAGCTCTTGCCTGTACCCAGAAACCTTCCATCACCGGATTAAAAATCCGGGTAGTCCGGCACCAAAGCACAGGGAGTTGCTTGCAAGCTACCGTGATGACCTCAGGTCAGAGGGACACATTTACCCATATCCAATCGTGAGTATCCCTTTGGCAGAAAGGGGCTGCACAGAGTCACGTTCAATAAGATATCACATATCCCACTTGCAGATCACATCAGTGTCACCACACTCATTTGGTCAAGAGGACAACCAAATGATGTGAACTACAATAACCTATACTTGATATATTGTCGTCCAGTACAATATATCCTTTGGTTGTGAACAGGGTTTAAGGACCACTCGATACATCCTCTCTGTATCGAAGTCAGTGTAGTCCTAAGGACTTCATCACATTGAAAGAGTTCATTTCATGAAAATTTAGTATGTGATGAGCTGCCAAAAATATTATTTTATTAATTCATAAAATGAGTACAATACTGAGCACAACCGCCTACAATCCAGGCGATTGGCTTTGGGACACAATTCCCAACAATGATGACTTAGTCACTTCTTTCTAAACGATGGTCAGGTTGGCCAGCTAAAGTTAGGCTTGGGCATCGTTGGCTAGAAGCACTCAATCATATCATGCTAATGGTTGGACCAAATCAGAACTTCTTGTGGTAGCCCAAAGGCTTACTGATTAGCTCCTAGGGCAAAATTATTACCAAAAACTTTTTAATGAAATAATTGGTTAGGAACCTATCTTTAGATGCACATGGGTGAGCTGGCCAAAGTCGGGCTCATGTGTAGTCTATTGGATTTTGATACCCACTAAGGAATTGATGAAATTCCTAAAACTGGAGGTGGAGGCTACCAATTTGATTAAAAATAGTTGAAGAACCTTTAGACTAAAGTCCAAGTCTTTAGGATTAAATGATTTATATACTAATTAGTTCTTGTTCTCCTTTTTAGATTAATATGGCCACCACTCTATCACTCCATTCATTACTAGAAAATGAAAAATTAATGAGATCTAATTTTGAGGGCTAGTATTAAAAGTTGAAAATAGTCCTGGAGTATGAACAAATTTTGTACGTGCTGATAGATCAGGCACCTGAGGAGCTTGCTCAGAATCTTCATGGTGTGGTCTGAGATACTAGTTAGAAGTGGCTCAGTGATCGAACCATGGTCCATTACATTATGCAGTCATCCATGAACGATGAATTGAATTGTAAATTTGAGGATGCTCAGCCAGAGGACATACTTCAAGTATTGAAAGAATCCTTTGGCACTCCTGACAAGGTTGAAAGGTAAAAATGTCTTGTGCCATTTTCAACACAAAGATGAGGGAAAGGGCATCGGCCACTGATCATGTATTGTACATGATGAAACTGATTGAGTGCTTGAGAAAACTTAGTTTTCCTTTGCATGAACAGTTGGGGAAGGATGCGATCCTTAATCTTTATCAAAGTCCTACAAAGATTTTCTTGATCATTATAGAATTACTAGGCCTGTAGTAAACTACCATAGTCTATGGGGTTACTGCAGACCCATGAGAAGGATCATCAGCTCCATAAGGGATTGGTGAATGTAGTGGAAAGTTCAACAGGGCATCGACCCTTTAAAAAAGGAAGAAGAAAATAAGAAAAAGGTGCAAAGTGCTCTGATGACTTAGCTAGGTCAGTCCAAGAAGTTGAAAGCTGACTAGACTCAAGCTAAATGCTTCTACTATAAGATACAGGGATACTAGAAGAGAAATTATTCTCTTTATATTGTCTTGCTTGACCCGAACAAGCCAAGGAAGAAGAAGAACTAGTAAGGTATTGCTGGATAAGGTTATATATGATAATGCCTTGTAATTTTTTATTTGTGATACTATTGCCTGGGTATTAGATACTGAAAGCCCTATTAATATTTATAATTCATTACAAAGACTTCGGGTTAGTAGAAGATTCGAAGATGGCGAGAAATTCCTGAATTTTAATGATGAAAGTTCTGTTCCAGTTCTAGCTATAGGAATAGTCAAGCTTATTTTTGAATCTTGTTGGGTTTGTTGACCAAGGCGGAAACATAGATTTCAAAATTTTTATCTTATGAAATCTATACCAAACCCTTTAGCCCTAGATCTCCTTAAAAAAATTAAAAATATATATCATTCATATACATGATTTAAATACATATATATGTAAGTACTAACCTGTACCGCAATATCCAAAATGCAAATCTCCACCAGGTGCCCAAATGTTCACCCTCCAATGGTGATCCACACGGAGAACAGATGAAGACAATAACTTCTTGATCTTGGATCCTCTTCTTGAATTCTTTTACAAGAATTCAATTCTTGAACTTATAGGCTGGAATTTTCTTTCTTGAAAATTTCCATTCTCCCTTCTTTCCTCTTCTTGATCCTTTCCTCAACTTCAATCCTTGTAGAAAATTCTTATTTGAAGTGGAAGAAAAATTAAGACAAGTAATGTCTTAATTCAAGAAAGAAAAGAGACCCTTCCTGTTTCTTTCCTTTACCGTTCAAGACCTTCCTCTTATTCTTGTTTAGGATCAGAGTTTCGACAGAGGATATCTCTGTAAGGGAAACAATATCCAACAAGAACAAGGGGAAGGAGTATTCTGGAGAGGAAGAAAGGGAATCTGATCTCTGAATTATCTTACATGAAAACCCTCGAGAACCCAACCCTATTTATAGATATCAGAGGGGTGTCTTTTCAAAAACAATGCAACCCTCTGCTATCCCAAGAATCATGTTCTTTCCATCCTCACGTGTCCCCTTAGATTTTTCACGCCTTTCCTGATTTATTTCAAGATTTTTCGATGAAGAAAAACCTCGGAAGAAACCTCAGAAAAGTCGCGATGTTCTGAGACGGAGTTGCGACCGAAAAGCAATGGATTTCTTCTTGCCATCTGATCTTGATCCAAGGGACTCCAGATGAGATGCCTAAATAAAAGATTTCTGCCCCCTCCCATCTAGTTTTCATGGTAAAAGAAGTCCCCACGCACGTGAAGAGGAGTCCACGCGCATGGACTCTTTCTTTGGTGCGCGCGCGTGGGAAAGATGGCTTGGGCGGTCTTGGGAAAAGTGTTTAAATTGATTTTTAATCAATGGGTTCAGCCACGGGTTAGCCCAAAGTCCCAAAATTTAAATTAGACTCTAATTAGGTTCAATTAGAACCCAATTAAGCCCAATTCAAAACCAAATTCGAATCCAATTCGAATAGAAGTTGGGTCTGCAACACATGCTAGTGTGTTTGTCCTGCAAACATAATTTAATTCTAAATTAAATCCCTCATCGACTCTCTTTTGTGTGTGACCCATTGGGTTCCACATCTAGCCAGCAGTTGGTCCGAGTGCTATTTGACTTAATTCGATTAGATCTCAACTAAGCCGATTTAGGTCAACTCAAGCTAGCTCGACTTGGTCAATTAGAATCTAATTCTAATTAACTGATTTAAATTATCATAATTTAATCATTTTCCTACAGACAAGATTGACGTCTAGCAACGTATCATGTCTACCCAGAAGATGTGAAATTTTGGTGGAATTACCAAAATACCCTTCAGTGGTGAGTTACCGGGCAATTCAGTCCTTTGATCAACTTGCATCCTGAATATGATTATGGATATGGATACCTTGTCAAATCCAATTTCATATTCATCCTTAGCTCAATCTTTTTAATGATGATTCATTAATGAACTATTAGAAACTACTTCTAATGTTCATACTTTGATCAAAGATTTCCTGAATCATCATTTGATCGAAATTGGCTAGATGCAATATCCTCTTACTAGGGCTGATCAATTCCTTGTTGACCTACTCACAACCTTAATATACAATCCACCATATCCAGTATCACCTCATGCATAACTCAGTGTTATGATTGAGTGTGAACCAAAATATGGATTCATGTATATAAGGTACCATGGCAGTCTCAGGTCAAAGGACCACATGCACTACTCCCACTATGAGAAATATCTATTGACAAACAGATAAGGTTCCATTAGATATTCTCAATCTGGATCTATTCAGTGAACTAATTCTCTAATGAGCACCCACATCCTAGTATTAGTGTCAAACACAAGTGACTATGAGATCAGTCACCCTCATACATAGGAAGTGCTGATCTTTACCAAAAACATTGATCCCCTAATCAATGTCCCATTGACTAGGAATATTTTAGATTATGGTTTTAAGGCTTTAGGTCTCACTGGTATGATCTCATCATAACCCTAGAACCATAGCCCTAATCTATGGAGTTTATCATATAATAATTAAGACACAGCGTATGATGAAAATAATGCCTTTATTGAATGATAATGTCAATACATTAATTTTTGGGATGGAAAAGGAAAAATCCCAACGAAATATAATATTTCGATTGGCCTTTAGGGCATAATTCTTTCAAATCTAGTATTATTATTTTAGGTGATTATCACTATTATCCTAATATTTTATTGATTGTGATCTTTGTAGGCCTTTTGATAAAAAATGATTATCATTTATCAATAAAAGATAGTTATTATGATATCATTTTGAATGGTATTATTATTAGGATGCATGGATAACTGAAAAATGACATTTATATTTTATCATAGCTTGTGAATATTATGTACACATCTAACAAACAACCTTGGATAGAAAATATGTCTGATGTCAATCTTTGGTATTGTAGGCTAGGTCATATCAACAAGAATAGGATGAACAGGTTATCTATAGAGGGAATCCTCAAGGTCCATGATTTTGAATCACTACTGACCTATAAATCCTATCTTCTTGGAAAGATGATCAAGTCACCTTTTACTAGAAAGGGTGAAAAAGCCACTGAGATTTTGAGTCTAATACATACTGATGTATATGGACCCATGAACACTTCAGCCATAGGTGGTTATTACTACTTCATCATGTTTACTAACAACCTTTCGAGATATGGGTACATCTACTTTATGAGACATAAGTTTGAATTATTTGAAATGTTCAAATGATTTTATTATAAGGTTAAGAAATAAACTAGCAAGTATATCAAAATTTTTTAATTCAATCAAGGAGGTGTACATCTTACCAGTGAATTTATGACATATTTGGAAGAGAATGGAATTCTCTTACAATGGACTCCTCTCAGGATACCTTAATATAATAGAAAAATCTGAAAGGAGTAATCAAATGCTGTTAGACATGATTTTGTCCATGATGGGGTTTATGAGTTTGCCTTTCTCCTTTTGGGGTTATGCACTAGAGTCGGCTTGTTACATTATAAATCGAGTTCCTAGAAAGTCTATAGATAAAATGCCATATGAAATATAGATAGGGCATAGCTGGTATCTCATACCTTAGGATCTAGGGATGTACAGCTTATATCAAACATTTGAAAATGGACAAGCTTGGGCCTAGACTAATTGGTGTACATTTATAGGGTACTCAAAGAAAACTAAGGATTATTTCTTCTACCATACTGACGAACATAAAGTGTTTGTTAGTAATAAGGTAGTCTTTTTGAAAAAGGAGTTTCTCAAGGAAGGAACTAATGCCTCTAAGGTTGAACTTGAAAAGGTTTGATAGGTTGAAGAGCCGACATAATTAACTCAACTAATTCAATCAACTTTGATTAGTCAAACCTGGAACCTGTTATAAAAGTAACCTTAAGGAGATCTGGTAGAGTACCGCGTCAACTAGATAGATCTATAATTTTTTGGTCCAGGATGGTGATCCTATTGAACTTGATAAAAATAATGAGAATATGATCACCTACATGAATGTGATGTAGAGTTCCGACTCTAGGAAATGGCTTGAAGCGATGAAATCCAAAATGGAATCCATGAAAATCAATGATGTATGGACACTTATTAACCCACTTGAAGGACTAAAACATATTAGGTACAAGTGAATTTTCAAAAAGAAAAGGGATGCAGATAGGACGGTGGAGATCTATAAAGCTCGTTTGGTTTCTAAGGGATATCATTAGCATTATAGTATTGACTATGATGAGACATTTTCTCCCATGGCAATGCTTCAGTCCATTCAGATTATGCTTGTAATTGGTGCATCTTGATTTTGAGATATGGTAAATGGATGTCAAAACCACTTTTCTAAATAGATAGTTAGAAGAAGAGGTGTATATGATACAACCTAAAGGGTTCACATCCATGATGAATCAAAGATATATAAGCTTCAAAGATCCATTTATGATTAAAGCAGGCATCTCGAAGTTGGAACATGCATTTTGATAAGGTAATCAAAATGTATGGCTTCATTAAGAATGGAGAAGAGATCTATATATACAAATGGGCTAATGATTTAATAATTATATTTCTTGTTTTATATATGGATGACATTCTCTTAATCGAAAATGGCATTCCTATAAATACAAGGAGTACAAATTTAGCTATCATTCTAATTCTTCATGAATGACCTGAAATAAGCATCATACATCCTTGAAATGAAGATCTATAGGGATAGATCTAAAAGATTGCTAGGATTATCCAAATTGATGTACATTGATACTGTGCTAAAGTGGTTCAGCATGGTAAATTCCAAGAAAGGCTATCTTTTGATAGGCCATGGAATTACTTTCTAAAAAGGATTGTTCGACAACTCCTCAAGAGAGAGTATACGAGTAGGATTCCATATGTCTTGACAGTGGGATCTATTATATCGCCATGATATGTATGCAACCTTATATGGCATACTCATTAGGAGTAGTGAGTATATACCAATATGATCTAGGTGAGAACATTAGAAGGTCATAAAAACTATATTTAAATATTTAAGAAATACTAAGGACCAATGATTGGTTAATGAAGTTCTAACTTGAAACTAGTCGGTTATACTGACTAAAGTTTTTAGTTGATTGGGATGATAGCAAAAGTGTATCGAGTTATATCTTTACCCTTAATGGAGGAGCTGTTTGCTAAAAAAGTTTCAAGTAGTATACTATGGCTGATTTTGTATATTAGGTGGAGTACATTATGGCATCTGATACTGCAAAAGAAGATATATAGTTATAGAAGTTCATCACCGAGCTTGGAGTAGCACCACCCTCCATTCATGGTCCAGTTGTTTTGCATTATGATAGCATTGGAGCCATTGCTCTAGTGAAGGAATTGAAGGTAATCAGCATACCAAGCATGTTCTACATTGCTATCACCTTATTCGAGAGAACCATATCTTATTGGGATCATGGCCCATCCCACAAGTATAGGTTATCCAATGATTAAGTTGAAAAGATCCTAA
This sequence comes from Areca catechu, assembly GCA_021397845.1. Taxonomy (NCBI): domain Eukaryota; kingdom Viridiplantae; phylum Streptophyta; class Magnoliopsida; order Arecales; family Arecaceae; genus Areca; species Areca catechu. The sequence goes on along the minus strand of CM038052.1, from coordinate 125,167,297 downwards.
CAAAATAAGTGGATGGAAATCTTATAATCAATTAGCTATGTTAAGCATGGATCATATTGTATCAGGATCATGATCCATCCCACTAGATAATTAATTTAGGAAATGAAATAAAAAAGAGTAAAAAGAATTTAAAGCTTTATTTGATCGTATAGAATAGAGAAAACAAATATATAATTAAAGTATGGAAACCTGTACTTCCCTACAAACTATACCTCAGTTGAGCATGGCTCCTGGATACATTTTCTTGGAGATTCAGGACTTTTTCACAACACCTCCTTTCCTCAAGAATCTCTTTTCTTTATTCCTCTCCCTCTCTCTCGAAGCCTAAACTAATTATAAAATAAAAAATAAAATAAAATATTGCAGGTGGAATTAATGATGCTCTTTGTTTCCTAGGGTCCTCTTATAGAGCTTATCTAAGGCTTTCTCCTAATCAAATTTGGAGTCAATCTGGCTTAAAATCGATGATATAGAGGAGAAATCTTAGCCATCCGATGTGCTATTTGATGGGATGATCGATTCTCCCTTCCTTCTCAGGCAAATAGAGCCCCAACTGGACTCTCACTAAATCCCAGATCCCTAGGATCCCCTTCTTTGATTGGAACTTGAACTCTACTTCTTCCACTCCATGATGGTCGGTGGAAGGTGGCGGGAGGTGGCGGTGGTACGTGCCTAAATGGCTATGGCTAGTGGAGTTGGTGGTGATTGAATGAAGAAGAGAAAGAAATGGTGGCCGGTCCAAGAAAGGATCTCCAGCCATGGTGGGTGAAAGAATAGTATCCTAAAAGTCATTCATATTTCTTATGAAATAAGGGCTTATCTATAAAATTCTCTCGACTCAAGTATGATATTAATAAAAGGTATTTTGTTTCATCATATGATGTGTCTTATACTTTATTATTTGAGATTATGATGAACCCCATCAATTTGGACAATAATTTTAGGATTATGATGGAGATCGTAACCGTGAGACCTAAGATCTAATAAATGTTAATTTAAAATATTTTCAGTCATAGGATCATCGAGTTGAGGATTGATATTTCCAGGGAGACTAGCATATCCTATGTATGCTCGATGGAGAGAGTGGTTGGTCCTATGACCACTTGTATAGGGACACTATACAAGGATGCTGGGTGCTCATCAGGATATGAGTTCACTGAATTAATTCATCACGAGAACATCTTATGGAATCTTACTTATCAAAAGATGATTTTCTTAATAGAAGTTATGTAAGTAATCCTTAGACCTGAGACCACCAAGATATCTTATACACATGAATCCATATTTTAGTTCAAACTCACTCATGCACAGTAGTCATTTACGTGATATTCATGGATATGGTAAATTGTGTATAAAGGTTATGAGTAGGTCAATAAGGAATAGACCATTCCTAGTATGGGGAGTATTTATCTCATGTAATCTCATCGAATGATAACTCAGGAAGTCTTTGATCAAAGCAAGATACAAATAAAAAAGGATTTTTAATTTTTTATTAGTTGAGTTTTCATTAGTGATTTGAGATTTGAATGAATAAAGTATGAGAGTTTGACAATTTTTTTATACCCAGTACTTATTCGGGATAAGGAAAGATCGAAGGATTGAATTATATAGTAACTTTGCACTAAAGGGTATTTTGATAATTTCTATCAAATTTCTCATTTTTGGGTAGGCATGACATACTGCTAGATGTCAATCATGTCTTATAGGTTATCATGAATTAAATTTATTGAATTCATGAGTCAATTTGAAAGATAGTTCAAATTGGTAGCTAGGGTTAGCTCGATTTGACCTAATTTGATTAGTTGGTTTCTAATCTAACCAAATCGACATGAACCTAGACTACTACTAGCTAGATGAGAGCCCAAAGGGTCACACACATTAAGGAATTGATCAAGCCCTACAAAAAATAGGATTATTCTCGATACTAAAATTGACCTTTCCTGATGCTTTAAAGCATCACTAAAAACCCTCTCGATGCTTTAAAAAGTATCGTAAAAGTATCAGGAATGCAAAAGTGGAGACTGTTCTTCTCGACACTTTTTAAAAGCATTGGGATTTGTCCCGATGCTTTAAAGCATCGGGAATAACTCTATTCCTGACACTTTAAAGTAGTGGGGATAAAGTTATTCCTGATACTTTTAAAAAACATCGAGAATAGGGTTATTCCCAATGCTTTAAAGCATCAGGAATAACTTTGGGATAAGGTTATTCCCGATGCTTTAAAGCATGGAGAATAAAGTTATTTCTAATAATTATAAAAAGCATCAGGAATAGAGTTATTCCCGATGTTTTAAAGCATCAAGAATAAATTTAGGATAAGGTTATTCTCGATGCTTTAAAGCATTGGGAATAAAGTTATTCCCAATGCTTTTAAAAAGCATCGAGAATAGGATTATTCCCAATGCTTTAAAGCATCAGGAATAACTACGAGATAAGGTTATTCTCAATGCTTTAAAGTATCAAAAATTCTATTTTTTTAAAAAATAAATAATTTTTTTAAAATTTAAAAATATGCATAATATTTTTTTTATCTGTATAATGTAGTAATGACAAATATTTCAATCTCATTGCATGTATTCTTCACACATCCAAATATAAATCTAAATATAAAATTCATTACGATCAAATATAATAAAATTTGTTACATATGTTTGTTTAACAAAATTAAAAAATACATGAAAATACAAGATATAAATAATAAAAAGTTGAGGTCAATGATCTACAGGAGGTAGATCGTCACCCTATCCATGAGGATCTGATGCTCGTAAAGCTTATATAAAAATATTTAAAATATTTAATTTATGAAACTATGAATAATAATATATTACATAAATTATTGATTTAATATAAAAATATATATTTAATATTATATATGTGTACCTAATGTGGAACATAGATCTATATGTTAGATGTAAGCCGCTCAATGTGATGTAGGAACATCAGGAGTAGACCAGGATTTTAAGGTTCCAATCTCTGAATCATGTGTTGGTCAATTTTGTTGAGTCTTGTAATGAAGTCTAATTTTTGAGTCATGTAATAAAGTGAGTCAATTGGATTCACTAAGTCCACTGAGTCCTGTTTAGTCTATCAATTGAGTCCATTTATTTTATTCGGCCTACTTTGAGTCTTGTTAGTTAGGCCCTTTGAGTCTTGTATTTGCTTTCATATTCAAGAGAAGAGCTAGTGGACCACCACTAAAGTCACCCAACCAAGCATCTGGACTCCATTCATGCTGCCCAGACCCAGAAGCCCTTGGTGCCCCAGCTTATGAGGAAGTGGCACCCCAGTCCCAAGCCCATTCATAATGGCACCCATGCTTTGACCCAGTCCAAGGCGCCCCATGTTTTGACCCAGTCCAAGATGCCCAAGGCTTGACCAAGTCCAAGTGGTTGTCATCTCAGCCCAGCAAGGAGTCAACCTGTCCAAGCCCAGCAAGAATTTAATACCAGTCCAAGCCCATGGAGAAAAGTCAAAGCTTCCATGTTTAAGGAGTTGATGTCCAAGTCCTACAAGGATTTCAGTCTACCAATTATATTCAAACTATGTACTCCTTATTCTACTCAACTTTATTCTCCTAATCCTATTCATACTGTGTACTCCTAGTTTGACAGGGAAAGGGCTGGATGAGTCTATAAATACCCACCCCCTCCCCCTCTTGTAATCACTCTCTTTTTCATGAATACAACTTGAAGTTGTTTTGTCAAATTGTTTCCTCCAAGTGGAGTGGATGATGGGGGACGGGATGGGGGCTAGATCGTTGGTGAGCCTAGAAGTACCTAGATTAGGGTACCACTATTTTTTCTTCTATTTTTTTTTAAATTTTTTAGGGAGATGGGGAAGGAAGAAATGGATGGTTGGATTTGGATAACTAGGGCCTCAAACCCCTCGATGTTTCGAAGAACAAATGCAAACTAGGGTCTCACACCCCTCGACGCTCGAAAGCGAAGGCATAGGGTCTCACGCCCCTAGTCGCCCTTGGCAGGATCTTAGCATGAACTTTGTGGTAGGGTTACCTAAGACCTTGAGGAGACAAGATTCAATTTGTGTAGTGGTTGATAGGTTCTCTAAAATGGCTCACTTCATACCCTACTCTCAGACCTTAGATGCTTCCAAAGTGGGCAAACTGTTCCTTGATCATGTGGTTAGATTACATGGCCTTCCTAAAATCATAGTGTCCGATAGGGATGTCCATTTCACTAGTTATTTTTGGAAGACCCTTTGGCACTTACTAGGAACCAAGCTCAAATTTTTCATTGCCTACCACCCACAGATAGATGGCCAAACTGAGGTAGTCAATCATAGCCTAGGGAACCTGTTAAGATGCATGGTAGGTGAGCATATTGGAAATTGGAACCTTCTCTTACCTCGAGCTAAATTTGCCTATACTAGCTCAGTGAATAAGACCATAGGCAAAAGTCCTTTTGAGGTTGTTGGTGGGTACAAACCTAATTGCCCTCTCGATCTGATTCCCCTACCCATCGATGCATGAGTCTTAGAGTCTACAGAATCATTCGCACAGCATATTAGGGACATACATAAGGAGATTAGCCAAAAAATTAATCTAACTAATAATACATACAAAAGATTGGATGATTCTTGGAAGCGAGCCAAAAAGTTCAAAATAGGGGATTCTGTAATTATTAGGCTTAGGCCTGAATGGTTTCCACCAAGGACCATTAAGAAACTTCATGCTCGTGGAGCTAGCCCCTTTAAAGTGATAAGGAGAGTTGGCCCTAATGCCTATGTGCTTGAGCTACCCTCGGATTATGGCATTAGCTCGACTTTCAATATCTCAGACTTAGTCGAGTATAGGGAACTAGAAATAATACCCAACGAGCCATTTGAGCCTGACCTATCCTTTGAGAGTGAACCCGACCCTGAGTGTCCACCTCTAATTATACCTGAGAGAGGAGAAGTGATCGAGCATGTCCTGGATGATCAAGCTATCACAACCCAGGGCAAAGGCTATCAGCATTACTTGGTCCATTGGCAAGGTCGACTGGAGTCCGATGATTCGTGGATTACCCGAGAGGACTTGCAGTGCCTCGACCCTGATCTTTTTAAGAAATACCAAAGCCAGATCAACCCTTACTCGACAAGTAAGATGATTTGCAGGTGATTTTCTTTTTGTTGTTTTATATTTTAGGGGATTGATCGATTCCCAGAATGAAGCTAAGAGTAGATCTAGGGATTTGCATAGTAACAAAAGACTTTAACCTGCAAATATAGCCTCTAAATGATGATAAAGAAAAGATCCCAAGATTGAGAAACCCTGGTAGGACTTAGCTCTAATTCAATACCCGACTAGGAGATCAGGGAGTGCAAACCTTTAAGATTCTAAAGTGCCCAATGTCGAGTTCGCTCACACTCATGGATGCGGCCTAGAAGATCAAGCTCTCGACCCTGCAGATTTGCCGGCTTTCCATCGGATGGTCCTGAAGGCAAGGAAGGTCGATTCCTTTATCCATGGTACCTGAAGGACCTATGAGCAACCTGAAGACGAGTTAGAAAATCAAGAAGGCATAAGAGAGTAAAGAAATGAAGGGGAAAAGGAGTGGAGGGTGGTGATCAAGAGGGACTCTTCTAGTTAGGCATCCAAGAAGAGCTTCCAGTGGGGTGTCCCAGTCTTGGAGATGGACTGCTAGCTTGTGTAGGAAGAAGACACTCAGAATTCCAAGTCTAGAGACAAGGGCAATGAAGAAGAAAACTTCAGAATTTTTTTTTCATTTCATCAATCATCATTTACAAGAGAGTTAGGGCCCTTTTTATAAGCTCTAAGTCCTTATTTGAATTCAAATAAGAGGAGTTACAAACATCATTCAAGGAGGCACCCAAAATCTGAATTTGAACTCTTGAAACTTGAAACTCTTGATGCTTGGCCGACCTTGACTTGGTGGAAAGGCTTGAATCGGGGAGGGAAGGGAGGATGTTGTCTTCATGAATCAAGGGGGTGCCTATTTGACTTTAGAATTCTTCCTTGGCCAACCATGATATTTGGAGAAAGGCTTGATATATGGAGGGAAGGGAGGATGTTGTCTTCATGAATCAAGGGGAGGTTTAATGGGGCGTCCAACATGACTTTGACTTTAAAAATTTCTATCTTGTCTTGGTCACCCAAAGGAGCTTGGTGAAGTGGTTCCTCCCCATGCCAGGTGGCACTGGTGATGTGGCACTCCATGAGCTGAAGTGGCGCTCCTAACTTGGCATGGAGAGGTGGCATGAATCATCTACAATTGGGCTTGACTTGATTGCCCACTTGTGGACCCTTCTTCAAACTTGCTTGAGTCCATCTTCAAATTGACTTGAGCTTGTGAACCAATTCGGCTAATTACAGGACTAGTTGACCCTAACTTAACTAAATTAGCCAAAATACAAGACTAAACTAAAAATTGAAACCAACTAGATACTAATTACATGACTCGAAAGCAAATTACTCAGGCTTTAAGCATTATTACAGGACCGAAAAGATTAAGAACCCTAATCAAAGATCCATAGAGGGTTGAGGAGCCTCTGTATAATCCTGGTGCCTACACCAATGGGTGGAGACCCATTTTTATTTTTTCTTGTGTGCATAACCCTAGCCGCCCAACAACCCTCTCTTCCACTAAGCCATAGCCGTCAACCATCCTAGCAATAGCCCTAAGACATCCCATCTTCCTCCAAGCCAAGCATCCTCCATCTCCATCTAGCCGCCGCCATCTCTAAGAACCCATCCATCCCTCCACTCTTCTTGCTTCCAGTTTATTATTTTTTTCATCATCTGTGAGCCTAACATTTGACATTTGCAGGATCCCTCTAGTGCCATGCCCTCTGGATGAGGTCTTCTTTGCCTTCAAATTGATCTGATAAAAAGTCAGGGGATCCATGAGAAAATGACTCAATCATCCAGGCACTGATCTGAGCAGGGCGATCTCTTCCCCAGCATCAAGAAAGTCATTGCTAGGTATGTAGAACCTTTCAGTTCCCACTTTTTCTATTTTATCGAAGTTTAGAGCATGTCCTATAGGTGTTTCTTAACCCTAGGATCCCTAGTTTTTTATCTCTTTGATAGTTTATAGCATGTTGGTAGGATTCTAACCATTACTAGAAAACCCTAAGCTAGTCTTAACCTGTTTCAAGAATTTAATCATAATAAAATCTAAAATTAATTTGCTGCATATTTATATTCCTGCCCTGCATCATCATCATGCATCATGTTAGAATCCCGTCCCTTATCAAAGTGATCTCTCATGCTCTCCATCGCTGCTCTATCTACAGCATAACTCTGTCCTATCTCCTCTATCTCCTCCTCAAGCCTGCGAACACGTGCATCTTGAGCAGTCTATGTAGCCTCACGTGTATGTCTACTGATCATAGATAACTGAGTGGGGGTGACTCTAACTCCATAGCCCCTCACTCGACCATAGCTCTCCGGTCCCATCAACTCTGTAAACATCTCAACCTCGATGCGACTACTCTACGTAGATGCTATAGAATCATCAACACACTGGGCAATAAGAGCTATAGCTATTTTATGTATTAATTCAGAAAAATTAGTTAGATTGTAAAGACTAACAAAATTAAATTTAAATCATTGCATGAAATAAATTGTAATAAAACTTACACATATATCCCTCAACTCATCTCTGACAAAAGTGCCATCATGATGAGCATGAGTCATCTAGCCAAACTCAACCTGACAGGGTTCCCTCCCATGCTCATGCATCTACAAAAAAATTATAATTTTAAGAAAATAATTCAAACAAATTTAAAAATTATTAAGTATCACGATATGTATATATATTACAATACATCGTCCGTGATATATATATATGTACTGCTATCATATATGTATCGCGATATACCATCCACGATACATATATGTACCACGATACATATATATACCATGATATATATGTACCGTGATATATATATGTACCGCGATACATATATATGTACCATGATACATATATATGTACCGTAATACATATATGTACCATGATACATATATGTATCACAATACATATACGTACCGTGATACATATATGTACCGTGATACATCATTCGCGATACATATATGTACCGCGATACATATATATGTACCATGATACATATATATACCGTGATACATATATGTACTGTGATATATTGTTCACGATACATATATGTACCGTGATATATTATGTACCATGATACATCGTCCATGATACATATATATATCACGATATATTTTTCACAATATACAATATTAGTTTTATTAAAATATATAAATACTTTAATATTGAAAATATAAGCATATAGTTTAAGAAACTTATGAACTCATATCTGACTCGCACCTAACTCTTGGATCCCGATGTATGGGGAATAGATAGAGTTGCTCGTGCAGCTCTACCAATATCAGAATATGTCTACAAAATCAAAAAGATAACTTCTTATATCCAAAAGGTAATGTATATATATGTATAATATACAATATAAACTAAATATTTTAATAAACTTGCTTCAAAGAAATTAGAAGATACCTGTCCCCTCTTGAAAAACTAATAATGAACCAACTCTACCCACTGATGAGGGGATACATTAGGAGGACAAGTACAACTACCTACTTCTCTATCATACTCGACAACTTGTTCTTCATCTTCAACTGTGCTTTATATTCTTTCCATTTCAAATTGAGAGACTTTAGTATAAAATCATGAGAGGATGGAGGAAGTACAAACTTGGACTGCAAAAAAAAATAATTAGTAAGAATATAAAACATAACATAATATATCAACTATGCGAGATAACAAATAATTTAATACCAACTTTTTACTTGTATAACTCATAGAATCTCTACTTTATACATCGGAAGTATGTCATTCGACTTTGCATAACTTAGTGGACAAAGTTGATGCCTCCGTGCAACTGTCCCTAAAAAAACTTAATAAGTTAGCAGCTTTTTTAATTGGCTGCCCCACTCATTGCATTCAATCACTATATTCTCACCCTCGAACATCTGCCACACATCCCACAGTACTATGGGTCCGTGCCTATGTGTAACCCTCCCAGATTTGTCTGCATGAAAATAGATAAAAGTTATAGTAAAAAGTGTAATTAAATTTTATCTAACCAAGGATATTGGAATAAATTATCCTGAATGTGTAGCTCATCATCTACTGGATCGATGGAAGGATTATGATGCCCCGAGGATGATGGACCTATAATAGACTAGTATGCCGAAGGACTGGATGCAATGTCTGGTTCTGACGAAGGACTGGCATGAACATCCTATACTGAAGTACTGGCCTCAGCTTGCTATGCCAAAGAAGAAATGCTGGCCTTTGTCCATGAGTGCTGGAACTGCACACCAAGAAATCATCACGAGCATGGCAAAGTGTCACCTATCATTACATCAGAATCAGAATTAGTGAAGATAAATATTAATTTAACATAATAATTTTATAAATTGCATACATTACAAAATTTAATATCAATAAGAATCAAGCATTAGCATTTTCTTCAAATTTCATTCTAACTAAGAATACTATAGCATGTATGTCATCAACTGGTACAAAATTGAATAGCATGGAATGCATATATGTATCATCATCTTCATCATCTTCCAGCTATTTTTTCATATCATATAAGTCTCGAGGTTTCATTTTAATAATAGTAGCCCAATTTTTGTCTTTTACATATTGTACAAAAAATACTTGACGAGCTTGAGAAGAAAAAATAAATGGATCGTCCTTCAATTAGATACTAGTATGTATCAACCTTGTAAAATTTACAAGTGCAAATCTATTTGCATCTTTTCAAATCCCTTGATGAGTTTATATCTATCCAATCATTTCTAAATAATATGATTTTAAAGATTCCATAGTAATCTAACTCATATATATCGTTAAGTGCACCATAATAAGTCTTTCTATCAACTTTCACCATAACATCATTGTTGGGATATCCCGGTTCGGCTACGAACTGAACTCCGGCTTGACTGGCCGAAGCCCTTTTTCCTCCGAACCATGGACTTCAGACCAGGGAAAGGCCAGGCCAACTGCGGGCAACCCAAGGCTTCTCACTGAACTACGACACCCGAAGGATAGATCTTCGGACGACATCTTTGGCTTTGACCGAAGACCAAGTTTCTCGTCGACTTTCGAAGACACGCTCTTCGGTCCCAGCCGTAGACACAATCTCTGGCACTGGGGCAAACGCCAAGTCTTCGGCCCATGCAAAGGAAAAATCCGAAGATGGGACCATGATCTGGCCCAGATAGGCAACTGTAACCAATGGTTACAATCGATGCTCTCCATGCCACGATCATGGTGCGCAACTCCAGCTGCCACACCTCCGATCTGGCCGAAACCGCTCAATGATAACCCACTATCACCAATCATGGAAGAAATTGACTCCCCATAATCACCAGAAAAAGTGCAGGCTGCAGGCCGGAGGCCTCCTTTTAAATAGTGGTAAGAACAATAGGAAGGGAGGTACGCAAACGCCCACATACACTCACACATACTCTAAGAGCTTTTCTCTCATACTCTCGACACCCTTCCCCATTCTGTGGCTAGGATCCATCACTGACTTAGGCATCGGAGTGTCCCCCGTCGGAACAACTCCGGCAAGGGACCTGTTTTGCAAGTGAACTAGGGAGCGGTCCTGTGGCGTAGCAGCTCCGACCGGTCGATTCAGGGACTCCACGCCAACAGATTGGCATGCCAGGTAGGGGGAGATTAACACTTTTTAAGCTCCCTCCTAGACAAGGAAAAGTAAGAAGTTCCTGATGGCAAGAGAAAAGACTCAAATAGCTTCTACAAGCCAAAGTCATGCTCCGTCCCAAGAGGGCGCACCCTTGGGGGAGAATGATGTCCCACCTTCCACAGTTGTCGTGGGACTATAGCAATTTGAAGCCCTTGTGAACCAGGTCACCAATCTCATGGCCATGGTTCAGGACTTCCAGAGCAGAGCCTTTCTAGTGAGAAATCCACCGGCCACCTCCAGACATAGCTCTCAGTCCCGAAGGAAGAGAGCCCCACGGGAGGATTCTATGCATCCCTCCCCCCATTCTCGAACCTCTCCTGAAGGCCGAACTTCGAGATTACCTAGGTCCATCAATTTCCCGTAAAAAGGAAAAGGCCTAGGCAAACTCCCTCACCCTCCTCCGAAGACTCCACTTCTGTGGAGAGAGCGCCGAAGTAGACTCCCGATTATGACGGGAGATTCAAAGCCATCGAATCAGAGATGGTGAAGGTGCGAGAATAGAGAATGCGGGATCTGAAGGATCTTGATGACTTGATTGTAGGTGATCTATGCCCACCATACATCGATCGTATCATGGTCGAGGTTATCCCTCGGCACTTTCGGGTTTTCCAGATGGAATCCTACGACGGCACCTCTGACCCCCTTGACCATTTGGACAACTTCAAGGCCCATATGATGATCCAAGGAGCTTCAAACGTAATGTACTACCTAGCATTCCCGACTACCTTGAAGAAGTCCGCTCGGATATGGTACTCGAGCCTATGCCCAGGTACCATCGATTCTTTCTCTAAATTAGAAAATTTTTTTGTCTTGCATTTCAGGACCTACCGCAAGACTCCAAGGAACACGGACACACTGTTCCTCCTTCACCAAAACGAAGGAGAAAGCCTGCGAGACTACATCTCCAGGTTTAATGTGGCCATGCTTGAGATCCATGATCTCAACGAGCATGTGGCCATGTCTACATTGAAGAAGGGGCTTCGTACCTTAAGGCTTACCTTTTTCCTGGATAAGAAGTTTCTTAAAAGCTACGCTGAGCTCTTGTCAAGAGCTCAAAAATATGCCGATGCTGAAGAGCAGACGGCAAATCGATGATTGATCGAAGGGAAACCCCCTTCAAAGAAGAAGAATAACAAGGGACAAAGTCCCCAAACTTTCAATAACAATGGCGGTAGATATACAGATCGCCGAAGAAGCCCTCCCAGGCCTAGAGCATCGGGAGGAAGATTCAACTGCTATACCCCCCTCAACCTCCCTCGAGAAAAGATCCTCATGGAGATAGAGAAAGAAAACTATCTCCAACGGCCCTGTCCCATGAAGGCCTCCTCTTCCATGAGGAATAGGAGCAAATACTGCCGATTCCATCGGGACCATGGCCACAACACTAAAGAGTGCATCTAGCTGAAGGATGCGATTGAGGATCTCATCAAGAGAGGGTACTTGGGGTGGTACATTGGTCACCAAGGACCTCGGTCGGAAGCTACTGTTCCCCAGCCACCTCCTGAAGAGGACGAATTGCCAAATCAAAGGCCCACCAACGGAGGTGTAGGGATGATACACCGACCCACCAACTGGAGAAGGGATAAGGATGAAGCCCCAAAGCGACTTAAAGACAACAACTCTATCCTCTTCTCTGACGATGACCTTGCGGGAGTTCGGCTCCCACATGATGATCCCCTTGTAATCTTGGTCGTAGTGGCCAATTATGATGTACAATGAATCTTTGTTGATAATGGAAGTTTGACTGATGTCTTGATTTACGATGCATTCTCCAAAATGTATTTTCCTAGACATCAACTAAGAAGATCCCCCGTACCGCTCTCCGGTTTCAGGGGCAACCAAGTTTATGCCGAGGGGGAAATAGTGTTGCCTGTAACCCTTGGCACTGAACCTCGATAAAAGACACTGCTAATCAACTTCGCGGTGGTCTAGATCCCCTCAGCATACAATATTATTCTGGGGTGGCCTGCCTTGAACAAGTTCCGAACCATGATCTCCTCTCACTATCTCTTGGTGTGCTTCCCTACCAGGAATGGTGTCGGAGAAGTTAGAGGAAACCAGAGGACAGCACGGTAGTGCCTGATGATCGAAGACAGGCATTTCAATGATTCAACAACTCTAAATTAGCTAGATCCGAGGGATGCAACCACAAACGTTGGTGAGCCCATGAAGAGGACCGTCCCAGTACCTTTGACAGAGGAGGACCCCTCCAGAGTTGTGCAGATTGGGAGCACACTTGATGAGGAAACCAAAACGGAGTTGATCCGTTTCCTCAGAAACAATGCCGACATCTTCGACTGGTTGGCTTCGGATATGCCGGGGATTCCTGTCAAAGTAATCACTCATCGACTGGAAGTAACCCCTGGGTACAAGCCGGTGCGGCAGAAGAAAAGGAGCTTCGCTCCTGAAAGATAGCAAGTTATGGACGAAGAAGTCGGCAAGCTCCTTAAAGCAGGGTTCATCCGAAAAGCCCACTACCCCAAGTGGTTGGCCAATATGGTAATGGTGAAGAAAGCTAATGGCAAGTGGAGGATCTGCATCGACTATATAGACCTCAACAAGGCTTGCCCAAAAGACAGCTTCCCTCTCCCGATGATTGATCAGCTGGTCTACGCTACTGCCAGCCACTAATTGATGAGCTTCATGGACGCTTTCTCTGGCTACAATCAAATTAGAATGGATCCGCAAGATGAGGAGAAGACGGCTTTCATCACTAATAAAGGTCTCTACTGCTACAAGATGATGCCGTTTGGCCTCAAGAACACCAGAGCAACGTTTCAAAGGCTGAACAACAAGGTATTTGAAAAGTAACTGGGAAGAAACATGGAGGCCTATGTTGACGACATGATCGTCAAGAGCCTCCTCCGGAAAGACCACATCTATGACTTGGAGGAGTCATTCAGTGCTCTATGGCGCTACCGCATGAAGCTAAACCCGGCAAAGTGTGCCTTTGGGGTCACTTCGGGCAAGTTCTTAGGCTTCCTTGTCACCAAACGAGGGATTGAGGCGAACCCTGAAAAGATTCAAGCCTTGAAAGATATGAGACATCCCTCCTGCAAAAAGGAAGTCCAGCAGTTGACAGGGAGAATTGCCTCCCTAAGCAGATTTATCTCTCGGTCAGCCAAGAAATGTCTTCCATTCTTCAAGGTACTCCGGCAGTCAAAGGGCTTTGAATGGTCCGAAGACTGTCGTGCTGCCTTTGAGGAGTTGAAGAAGTACCTGGAGACCCCGCCATTGCTCTCCAAGCCATGAGAAGGCGAGATCCTCTACCTATACCTCTCTGCTTCAGATGAAGCAATCAGTTCAGTTCTTGTCTGGAGAGATGAAGACGAATCCCTTAAATTGATCTACTATATCAGCAAGGTCTTGCATGATGTCGAAATGCGATATGCAAGGATGCAGAAGCTGATCTACTCTCTAGTGATTGCGGCAAAGTGACTACAGCCATATTTTCATGCCCATGCTATTGTGGTGCTAACCAATCAACCTCTTAAGGCCATTCTCCGATCTCCGGATACCTCTGGAAGGATAGCCAAGTGGGCTGTGAAGCTAAGTGAATTTGAAATCAGCTTCCAGCCCCGAGCGGCTATGAAGGCCCAGGTGCTCTCCAATTTTTTAGCTGAGTGCACCTAGAAGTCCGAAGACGAAGCATCTTCGGTAGAAGATGAAATCTCGAAGGAGATGAAGTCTGTTTGGGTGCTCCATGTGGACGGAGCTTCCAATGCTACTGGGTACGGAACTGGACTCATGTTTGGCCGAACATGATGGCCATACCATAGAGTAAGCACTCCGGTTCTCCTTCCATGCCTCTAATAACCAAGCTAAATACGAGGCCTTGCTCGCCTGACTTCGGATCACCCAAGATCTGGGAGTCCGGTAGCTTCGAGCCTTCTCAGACTCCCAGTTGGTTGTGAATCAAGTTAACGGAGAATATGCATCCAAGGATCCAACCATGGTGCAGTACCTGGAGAAGGTACGGGCTTTATCCTCCTAACTGGAACATTTTGAGATCATACATGTTCCACGATCAAAGAACTCCTGGGTGGATACATTATCTCGACTGGCAACTACAGCACCAGAATCTCTTGGGCACATCTTTGTTGAACATCTTGAAACTCCAAGCATAGCCGAAGAGGCTACGGAGGTGCGCCAGACCGATGCCGAACCGAGCTGGATGGATCCCACATCAAGTTCCTGAATGAGGGAGAGCTACTAGAGGATAAGGCAGAGGCCAAGAAGATCCGCTGGATGGCATCTCAGTATGTCATCTTAGACGGAACCCTCTATAAGAGATCGTTCTCTTAGCCACTGCTAAAATGCTTAGGACCTACAGATGTGGATTATGCTCTGAGAGAGGTCCATGAGGGCATATGCGGTGATCACTTGGGAGGTAGATCTCTGGCATATAAGATCATTCGACAGGGATATTACTAGCACTCCATCCAGAAGGACTCAGTTGATTTCGTGCGAAAGTGCGACAATGCCAGAGGTACGCCAATGTACAGAGGCAGCCTGTGAGCCACCTGACTCAACTCACAGCCCCATGGCCTTTTGCCCAGTGAGGAATGGACATTCTTGGCCCATTCCCGTCGGCATCAGGGCAAAGGAAGTTTTTCCTTGTGGCCATCGACTACTTCACGAAGTGGGTAGAAGTCGAACCACTGGCCCAGATCACAGAAGGCAAGGTGGAAAATTTTGTAAAAAATTCCATCATATTCAGGTTCGGCATCCCACATGTCATTATCACGGACAACGGAAAATAGTTTGACAATCCGAAGTTCAAGGACTTCTACGCTCGATACCATATTCAACATCGGCTGACTTCCGTTGCTCATCCACAGTCCAACGGAGAAGCCGAAGTCACTAACCGGACCATCCTCCATGGTCTGAAGACAAGGTTGAACGCCGCCAAAGAGCTTTGGGCCGAAGAACTGACCTCCGTTCTCTGGGCATACTGAACTACCCCAAGAACGGCCACCAGCGAGTCTCCATTCAACCTGGCATACGGTATCGAAGCTGTGCTACCTATTGAAGTCTCCCTACAGTTCCTGAGAATTGACAACTATGAAGAGCCTGGGAACTCTGATCATAGAAGGATTGATCTAGACTTGCTATCAAGCACCAGGCTCCAGGCCTAGATAAGGATGGTAGCATACCAGCAAAAGGTCGCCAAGTACTACAACTCAAGGGTGAAAGAGCAAACTTTCTGCACGGAGGACATGGTATTACGAAGGGCAGAAGTATCTAGGCCAACGGAATAGGGAAAACTCTCCCCAACTGGGAAGGCCCATGTCAAGTCGAAGAAGTCATTCGACCAGGAACATATCGACTCAAGACCCTGGAGAGGAAGACTCTGTCCCTGCCATGGAATGTACAAAACCTTTGCAAATCTATCAATAAATGAGTTCCTAAAATTCCTGTGCAAAGATACTCAACCCTACTCAACTCAAAATGGCTAGTTGCATCGACTGAACAACAATAGCCTGAGTAACCTGATATGAAAAATTGGTCAACTACGCAAAGGAGAGTCTGATCCACTCACCTTATCGGTATGCCAGACGAGCGCAATGGATGGCCTAACTAGGCGACCAAGAAGATCAAAGGTGCAGAGATGGTTTCGTAACCTACCCTACGGTGAATCCGAAAACATGCCGAGGTAGGCCTGAATAGCTTATCTTAATCATGACAGAAGTGCACAGGGATGGTGTAAACACCCTACCCTACGGTAAATCCGAAAATGTGCCTAAAAGGACCACTGTTATCCTCTCTGTCGACAACAGACACTCCAAGAACGGTCCAACTGACCTCACTTCTTCCCTATAGATAAAAATGGTCCACGGAGTCTACATTTCAGACAAAGCAATGATATAACATATCGCAAAAAATGCACGGGGAGAGGTAATAGAAAGATACTTCATTTCTTTTTTCAATTTTTTACAAAAAAAAGAGAAAAGAAAGAAGAAACTCTCACAAAGAGAGAACAAAAAAAGAAAAAGAAACTCTCAAAAAGAGAGACAAAAAAAAATAGTAGCATCAGAAAGATGTAGAAAATTCTCAATAACCTCCCGCCGGGCTTTTCCCATACCAGCGGGGAGAGATCTAGAGGACGACGAAGGGCCCCCGGGTTCCCATCCGAACCAGAATTCGACCCCTCATTAGAGTCGAAATCAAATTCATGTCCGGGAAAGGGAACAGAGGGCTTGATGTTGTCCAGGCCCTTCAAGTTATAAAACTTGAAGGCCTTCCTCCTACATTCTCGGAACCCCTGATGGAAGGAGTCCAGAGCCACCTCAGTGACTTCCTCCTTGAAGGCAGCAAAAGCCCTGAAGTCTGAGATGGCGTTCACCGCCTCCCTCCTTGCTTCCTCCATCTCCGTGGTTGCCACCATGACGTGGGCCCGAGCCTCCCTTAATTAGGCCTCCAACAGGCGGACCTTCTTTTTAAGACGGTCTACGAGAGGCTCCTCGTCGTCATCAAAGGACTCCAGACTTCTCTTTCTCTTTGGATCCACGGCCCTTCTTTTGGCAGCTCGACGGAGTTCAGAAGTGCTGAACCTCATTTTTAATGGAAGAAAGGAGTCTATAAAAATGATGGCCCTTGATAGCAGAAGGCAAGGCTCTATTTATAAAGACCCTGCACCCACGACCGATTGCGGGGAGGCGTGCTCCATGTCCTTTCCCAGCCATGTCAGAAGGTGCCACGTGTCCGGGCGACGCTTCGAGAACCAGAAGGTCGCTCAAGGGCCATTCCCAGGACAACAACTACCATCGCTTCGAATCTGGAGAAATTTTCATCGTGCGACAGCAACATTAATGGCTCCTTTTTGGACAAGGGAGACCCGGCGGCACATAGGGCGCAAGAAATCGCGACTATACGAATATCAACGTGCCACGTGGACAACAAAGATTACAATCAAATTTCCCTAATCACTGGCTAACGGGGAATTGACACTTGTCTGCCCCAACGGATAAATATAATATCAAAAGAAAGGTGACACCGGCCTGACCAATCGTAGACGGTCTTCGATAATGGAGTTCTGATCCGTTCCAGAGTTCGTCTTCGTTAACTATCAACTAAACAGCCTTCGGCCATGACTGTTCGACCAAACAAAAGAAAGAACGGAAAAGCTAGTTGAAGCTACATATGAAGTATAACATTGCATATGCAAAGAAGGAAGAAGTCATTTCGAAATCTGGAGAAATTATAATATAAAATCCATTGACAGCACAAAGGAGAAAGAAAGAAAATACATCCAGAGTGACCCAAATCACTCAACATCAACAGGAGGAGACTCCACACCACAGGACTGAAGCAACTTATCAACTTGTGCTGAGAGGACCTATCGATCAGTGCCAGGACTGAAGAACCTTCGGCTTGGACTCCTCCGGCATGAACTTCCTCCTGAATCAGAATCGGAGTGGGGGTCACCTCCAGATTATCGACTAAGGTAATGGCCTCCTCATTTGGACGTGGCATCTCTTTGGCCTTAACTATGGCTTCGGCCCCCTCCACTTCCTCTTCTTCCTCTTCAGCTATATTGAAGGGAGGGACGCCGGAAAGATCGAGGTGAGGGAAGGCCTCCTTTACTTTGGAAAGTCCATCGTTGAAGCCATGCTGGTAGCCGTACAAAGATGCTTCATCTACTTTTGCTTGGAATTGTAAAGACATTTTGGAATCTGCCACGGCATCGTCTACCCTCTTCCTTAAGGACACAGACTCTCTCTTGGCAGCTTCGGACTCCAGGATCGCCTTTTCGGCCCTCCTAGAAGCTTCTTCCATCGCCTTGGTCAGGCTTTCTATCTTCTCCTGATCCTCCCTAGTAGCCTGCTCCAGGGAGTCATCTGTTTCCTGCTCTTTCTCCACCCTGCTCCTTGCTCTGCCATTGTCAGGTGGGCACTTTTCAGTTCACCCTTCAGTTCATGAACTTCATCGTTCACCCAAATGAGGCGGTCCTCCATAGACTACCTTAGCTCTTTAGCTACTTCCTTTGCAGCACTGGCAGCATAAAGCTCCTCCTCAAGGCCATGGATGAGACTGTCGATGTTTCCCAAGCCCTCCTCCATGAAGGTAAGGTCGTAGACCAACTACACCAAAAGTGAAGGGTCATCGACCAGACAACTCTCAAAACAAAGGGAACGGTAAGGATCGTACCTGCTGCAGGGCGGAGAAGGCAGAATCGGACACCCAGGGAAGGTTTCGATTCCAGAGAACCGCCAAGTCATGAGGCAGCAGCATACCCTTCAATGCCTGCCTGGCTATGGCCGAGACCAGCAATCCCCCCGTAGGTGAAAGCTCTGAAGAGTTCGTCGAACGGCCTCCAGCTGAGGAAGCTCCATGGGCAAACTCTCCCTCGACTTGCCATGCTTTGCCCCTATCAACTGCAAGGGGGCAAAACGGTGGCACATCCACTCCCTGAGGTAGACTCCCCGCTGTATGAACTAGGGAGGTAGCCGCCGGTGGAGTTTTGACTGGACAGGGTCTTGATAGAGCCCCTTCCATGGCTGCTACGTCTTCCCCTAAGGTGCCCCGGGAAGACAAAGTGCTTTGTTCCCCTTCGGGGCCATCCCTTCGAGCCCTCTTCCGAACTACAGATTTGGTGAGAGGGGCCTATGCTACCCTCTTCTCCGAAGTCTGACGGAGCCAGCTCACACCGGGCTTCATCCCGCCGCCTACAAGCAAAAGAATTCATTTCAATTGATTGAGCTACAATAAAACCAGGAAAGAGGAGCAGAAATTCCCATTGCTATACCTAATGAGGGAAACCTGCTAATTCCCCCCAATGGAGATTTCTCTCTTCTAACAGTTCCCGGATGGGAGCAACTTCGGAGTTGACCAAGAGATCATAGTCCGACTGATCGGCTGCCAAGACCTTCTTCCCGTCATTGGCAGTCAGGCGAGGCTTCTTCCACATAGTGTCAAAGCCCCATGGGTCAAAAGACAATACAAACACAAAAACTGGTTTCCACCCGTGGATGGTGCTGGGTATATCCTTGATGACCTTGCAACCTAATCTAGGGCCAATCACCCACCATCCATTACTGTGGAAATCCCTCTTGAGAACGAAGAGGGCCATGAACAGATTGGTCCTAGGTACTATGTTTGCGATGCTACACATAACTAGGAACCCGCAGATGTTTCGGATATTGTTCGGGATCAACTGTACCGGCATCACTTGGTAAAAGTGGAAGATCTTGATGAAGAAAGAGTGCAGGGGAAATCAAAGACCAGCTTTCAGATAATCTTCATACATGGCTAGACACCCAGGGGGAGGTTTGTTCACTCGTTCCTTGAATGCGGGGAAAACGAAGGGGAACTCCTCGAGAATGCAATAGCGTTCCCAAAGAAGAGCCGCCTTACTCTGAGAAACTGAACTGGAAATCGACTCCGGACCTACTACGTCACCGGCCCCCGAGGGCCCAACCTGTTCCCCTTGACTTCCTACGGTTCCCTCCATGACAAAAGAATGAAGCAAGGGGGCAGAAGGAAGATTCTACCTACGGAATAGACTTGTAGTCCAGAACAACTTGGACAAAGGATAAGACGAGGTTGAAGAAGCTTCCTTAGCCGGACCTTCACCCTTTCCCAAAAGAAAATCAGGGTCTCTAAAGCCCTACCAGGTTGATTTGACCCCGGGTTATCCAGGGAGGTAACACGTCTTCAACTAACCACCGGGATGAGGCGCATCCATCATCCAACGGATGAAGGGAAGCCGCCACAACCACCCAAATCTCAACCAACAGATTAGCTTAACCATCGTGCGACAGGAAAAGGAGAGACTGTCCCAAGGCTGATCACTTTTCCTTCCTCCCCAACCTGGGGGTGACAGCTGTCCACCGCCCGATTCCCGAATCAACCAGCAAAAACCTTTGCTTCAAAAACTAAGAGTAGGGGGGCAACTGTCGGGATATCCCGGTTCAGCTACGAACCGAACTCCGACTTGACTGGCCGAAGCCCTTTTTCCTCTGAACCACGGACTTCATAGCAGGGAAAGGTCAGGCCAACTGCGGGCAACCCAAGGCTTCTCAACGAACTACGACACCCGAAGGACAGAACTTCGGATGACGTCTTCAGCTTTGACCGAAGACCAAGTTTCTCGCCGACTTCCGAAGACACGCTCTTCGGTCCCAGCCGTAGACACGATCTCTGGCCCTGGGGCAAATGCCAAGTCTTCGGCCCATGCAAAGGAGAAATCCAAAGATAGGACCACGATCAGGACCAGATATGCAACTGTAACCAATGGTTACAATCGATGCTCTCCATGCCATGATAATGGCACGCAACTCCAGCTGCCACGCCTCCAATCTGGTCGGAACCGCTCAATGACAACCCACGATTGCCAATCATGGAAGAAATTGACTCCCATAATCACCGGAAAAAGAGCGAGCCGCAGGCCGGAGGCCTCCTTTTAAATGGTGGTAAGAACAATGGGAAGGGAGGTACGCAAACGCCCACATTCACTCACATATACTCTAAGAGCTTTTCTCTCATACTCTCGACACCCTTCCCCATTCTGTGGCTGGGATCCGCCACTGACTTAGGCATCGGAGTGTCTCCCACCGGAACAACTCCAGCAAGGGACCTATTTTGCATGTGAACCAAGGAGCGGTCCTACGGTGCAGTAGCTCCGACCGGCCGATTCAGGACTCCATGCCAACAATCATTATTCTGTATTTTTTTAAATTTCTCGCTATCTTTAGTATAAAATTTAAAATCATTGATTATGAAACCATTATATCTGATGACAACTTTGTTAGGTCCTCGAGCCAGGACTATCAATTCATTTGAACAATTTCTTTCCTTCATTGTTGATATCTAAAAAATAATAAAAATATTAGCAAGTTATTCGATGATAAATCTATCCATATATTCTTTAAATATATGTCAAACCTATTTGAAAGCCATATAAAAATAACTCGACTAACCATCACTGCTCAATCCTTGAATTAGGTCGAGTGCTATGATTAGCTTATCGCTGAGACATTAAAAATTTGCTACATAAAATTTATATTTATTAACATAGTTTAAAAAATAAGATATGATATTTAAACTTGAAATATGTTAAATATGCTAATCTTAAATAGTTAGATATTATTTCATTATGAAGTAACACATAATGATGTGCTTGTGCAATTGATTTCTGGTCCAATATAATACTTTCACCTTTTTTCGTTACTTTTCCAGTAGTAGAAAACTTATACAATCCAGCATTATCTACGAAATCACTATGCCATTGAGGTCTATTAAATACGGTCTCTACACCTTGAAAATATCTTGAACAAAATATCACACACTCTTCAACAATATATCCTTCCATAATCGAACCCTCTAGATAGGCTCTATTTTATACATAATCTTTCAATTACACAAGATACCGACAACATTGAAAAATTTATTTACACATCATCATGATGCTACTTTTATTAAAAATTATATAGAGATTAAAAATTGATAATAATACCTCTCAATATGATATATCTATCTATAGTGTACCGGTCCACCAAGCTTGACTTCCAAAGCTAAGTGAATGAGTAGATGTACCATAATAGTAAAAAATCCAGGTAAAAAAATCTTCTCTATCTAACAAAGTGTAATGGCAACATCTGACTCCAATTGATCAAGCTCTCTAGGCTCAATATCCTTTGAACATAATGCCTTAAAGAATGATGATAACCGAATTATAACTATAGGAACTTGTTTAGGCACCGATGATCTTAGAGCTATTGAAAAGATATCTTGCATCAATATGTGACCATCATAACTTTTGAGATTAGAAACTTTTCGATCTTTAAGATGCACGCACCTTGAAATGTTTGATGCATATCCATCAGGTACTTTAATATTTTTCAATACTGTCAAAAAATTATCTTTTTCTTGAGCAGACAGGATATAAGATGCAGGAGGCAAATACTTCTATCATTAGCAAGCATTTTGGGATGAAGCTTATGTTGGATACCCAATTCTTGTAAATCCATTCATGCCTTCATGTTATCTTTGATCTTTCCATCAAGATTCAATAACATTCTAAGCAGATTATCACATACGTTCTTTTCTATGTGCATGACATCAAGATTATATCGAATAAGATTATATTGACAATAAGGTAAGTCAAAGAAGATACTTCTTTTCTTCCATAAATGTTTGCTGGGCTAATTTGTAGATGCTATCTGTGTATCTTTCTCATTTTCATTTTCAAAAAAATTATCAGGATCTTCAAATAGCTGTGCACAATAGTACTAGTAGTTACTTTTTTTGCCAATCCTTCTTGATCATCCCTTCCTCTTTTTTTAGAAGACTTTGAGAATTATCATATATGTAATTGATGGAATCCATTTGTTTACGAACATTAGTTCCAAAAGGTGAAATAGGTACACATCCCATTTTTATGGTACCATTAAATAAATCTTGCTGAAAATGAAATGGATGATTCAGTTCTAACCATCGACGATGTCCCATATAACAAAAATTCCCTCCATATTTTAATGAAATTGAATGTGTCGACTCTACTTAACAAGGGCATGCAACCTGTCCTTTTATACTCTAGCCAGATAAATTGGCATATGCTGAAAAATTATTAATAGTCTATAACAAAGATGCCTGTAGTTTAAATGTTTCACCATTGGAAGCATCAATTCATCGATACCTTTCCATAACTATTTCAATTCTCTATTAAAGGTTATAGAAAAATATCAATATCATTTCCTGGACCCTTATCACTTGGAATAACCATTGACAAGATACGTGAGGATTGTTTCATGCACAATCATGGTGGTAAATTATATGGTATTAAAATAACTGGCCAAGTGCTATATATAGAATTTAGAGTCTGGAAAGGATTGAAGCCATTTGAAGCTAAACCTAATCGAACATTACGAATATCAGAGGCAAAATCAGAATGCTTAGCATTAAATGCTTTTCATGCTAAACTGTCTGTTGGATGTCTCAACATTCCATCCTTCGTGTGCCCTTCATGATGCCATCTCATCAATGAAGCTATTTTCGATGATGAATATAGCCTTCTCAATTGAGAAATAAGAGAAAAGTAATGCAATACCTTCATTAATTTTTTTGTCACCGCAGTATATCTGTTCCATTCACTACGTCATCCTCATCTCATTCGTGAGTTGTCCATCGTAAAGATCTACATACATTATATGACTCTCAATCAGCTTTTTCACCATGATATAACATGCAATCTTTTTAGAAAATTATGAATCTTTTAATATCCAAGATCCAGATTGTTAATAACTTTGTTTGCTTCATAATAAGAGGATGGTAAAACATTATCTTCTAAAAATGCATCCTTTAATAACTTCAAAAGCATGGAAAAACTCTTTTCTGACCATCCATTCATATATTTTATATGGAATAAATGCATAAGAAAAAGATCTTAGAAAATTTCAAATAGTCCAGATATAATTGTTCATCTACTTTTTTCATTAAATTATGATATCGAGCTGACTTAGAAGTTGATCGTTGCATCTGCTCCTCAATATATGCTTGTTCAATGAATGTAAAATCTTCACATGCTCTAGTTGTTTCATGTGTATCAGTTGAACCTCCAAAGTTTTGAACACCATGTCAAAAAATATCTGTGATCAAACCCGTTATATCATCATCTCCTACAGAATTCTCTTGCATATTATTGGATCTAAGATCAGACGAGAGTTGATTACTTGATTACGGTAATATAAGTTCTCCATGAAAAATCCACTCAGTATAACCTTTTGCAAAACCATTTCATATCAAATGTTCTTTAATTGTTGTGGATCTAAACAGAAACTGTTAATACATCATCAGCATGGACATAAAATCTTTTCATTCAAACTATTTTTATCCATACCAAATTTAATGAAATCATGAACTCTATCTAAATATTCTTTGATATTTCTCGATTTATTTATCTAACTTTTATCCATTTTAGGATAACATGATCCAAATTTCAAGTTATCTAAATACCAAAAATATTCTTCAATCAATAACAATGAACCAAGTAAATTTTTTCAAAACTATGTGAAAAATAATATAGGTTAACTAATAAAGAATCCTATCACCAACTAATAGATAAAGATAGGTCCTATCCCATTCAAGAATTATATTAATTATATAGGCCATTTATAGTAATCAAATGACATTCAATAAGAGCTTCAGAAAAGTTTTGGCAGCATTTCCTTTTTGTTCTCCCCACACAACTAAAGATGTATAAGGAGAACTAAAAGAAAACACTATCCGAAATGTATCTAGAACTTTATCCATACTGCTTGATTACTGCAAGTACCTATAAAATTATTTGAAATTCTCAAACTATCCAAACTAGATAATCAATTAACCGCTATACATAATTCTTCCACCCATACAAAAATAAAAAAATGTACAGATGCTATTGAATATGTATATTAATCAATTGATGGGTTTATGTTTTTATGCAATGCAAGTTTTAAAAATTATGAGCACTAGCTTATTTTAATAACAAAAGTTTGAAAAGGAAATCAAATAAGCAAATACTAATGATAAATAGCTAGAAAGAATTTGAGTGTACAATATTACCAATCTTTTTAATGTTCTCCCAAGGTATTTGAATGAAAAAGTTAGTTTATTTTATAATACTGTGATCAAGAACCTAAGAAGTATACATTACACAAGACAATGGCCTTCATGCATAACATATTTCTTATATTACAGAAATGTAGATGAAAAAATTCTTCAACCATGAATAAAATACAACTATAAGAATCACCTATACTCATGTTGACACTTCTCATGATAATGTTGACATTTAGCTTAATGCCCAATTTGATAGACTAGGCTTCATGTTATGCACTGGCAAAGAGTCATCTGATAACACTCTAACCTTTTTGCTCATGGTTGTTGATCACATGAAACAAAGATGCACCTGCCATGGAGGCTTGTGGAGGTACATTGGAGTTGTGGATAGTGCTACACGAAAATCCACATAGACTTGACCATTTTTGAATGTATTAAATATAATATAAATATTAGATGATGATATTATATTATACATTATAATATAATACTATGATGTTACATAATAGTATAAATAAGATTTTAATGTAAAAATATTATATATGTATCAAGTATCAACTCTTGGTTTAGGTCCATCCTCAACTCTGAACTGTAGTTCCATTATGACTCACTAAATATCTTAATGAGATGTGCATTTATAATTAGAATTACTCAAAGACCATAGGAAAATTAGATGTCCAACAGGTTGGTTAATGTTTGTTTTGTTGTAGTGCATCCATTTATATAATAATGTTGTCCTAAGAACTTGACATAGAAAACTTGCAACATTTTAAAGAGTTTGGGTTAAAACTTGCAATCAAAGCAGCCTTTTTGTGTCCAAGCATAAATAGATAATGATCACAAAACATGAGATGACAATAGAATTTATTGGAGTCAGTAGAAAGAGCACTTGAAATCTATTAATGCGCCATCTTGTTGATGCGGGACATGGGAGATGGATGAAATGCATGGATGGTGATGTGCTTCCAAATATTAACTATTCATTAAGAGCAATGAATTTAAAGCATAAAATTAATCAAAAGGGGAGACAATTTCATCCAAGCAAGAGACTAGCTCATCAAAATTAAACAACCGCAGGCTAAGCACTTTCAAGATGATATGAAATGGATCTCATGGCTAGGAAACCATCCCTACTAGGTCAAAACACCTTCAAATGATCATATCCAAAGATCCAAGAAGAGATTTTCCTACCAATAATGAAGGCTAAGTATTTGATGGAAAGGAAGCTCTTATCACTCAAGGATTGAGGACTAGAAGTCAAGATTAGCACTCCCTACTTTAGGACTTACCTCGGCCTTGATCCATGGCATAGAGACCTTTATCCTTGACTTGGGGACCTGAAAGAACCTTCAACAAAAACTAAGATTAGGCGTGAAAGAAGAATTGAGGTTAGAATTGAAACAAGGAAAGAAAAGAGAAGATTGTAGGCTGGCGGCATGGAGATTGGAACTTGAACTTTGGATCAAGCAAGAGGGCATCCCACCCTTCACTCTTCACAAGGGCAATCCCTCCTTCAAAAACAAACTCAAGGGCCTCTCACCATCTCCTCAAACAAAGCTTCAAACACTCAAACTCAAGAGAACTCACTCACTCCACACAAGGGAACACAAGGAAACTAAAACAAGAAGAAACTTTTCTTTCATTAAACCAAGATAGCATTGAATACAAGAGAGGGCCTAGGGCCCTACTTATAGGCTTCCAAGCCAAGGGAAATTTAGCCAAGAGGAGAGAAGAGGGGATAAGAATGAGCTAGCTAATTCTAGTTAGATCTAACAACCTTTGGTTAGGTGGTTCTAACTAGAAACAAATTATGGGTAGAAAGTTATAACAACTTGACATGTGGCTTCTAGATGGAAATGATGTGGCCTCCATTTGTTAATGTGGATCATGTGATGTAGCATCCCACATGTCAAGTTGGTTGGAGATTTATTGGAGGAATAGAAAGTAGTTTTATGCTCCCCCAAAGTTGCTTGATGTGGTGTCCATCCTCTTCCCCCAAGAATGCTTGATGATGTGTCCCTTATGTGAAGGAAAATGGGCTTCAAAAGGATGGCATCATGACTTGCTTGGGATTTTATTTGGGTGGCATCATGGCTTGCTTGAAGTTAGGCTTGACCTGGGTTGAGCTGACTTAAGGAAAAGGAGACTTTCTTTCATGAGTTGGCTCATGGATTTGTGCTTCAAATGGAGTTGGCTTCATGGCCTTGGTGGGCTTCATTCCAAGGCTCTTTATTAAATTTAGTAGACTATATTAGCTGTAAAACTAAAGAGAATTAGTAGAAAATATTTTTTCTTGTTGATGTCCCATCAGTTCTCTCGGGGTTGAAAGAGCTTGACTCTGTCGAGTAGGAATCAGTCTGACTTTGGTAATACTCTAATAGGTTAGGGTCTATTCTTTGTAGGTCCTCTTGAGTAATCCAATGAGTTTTCAGAATCAGGATGTCCTTGCTGATGAACCAAGTAGCATTGATAGTCCTTGTTTTGAGTAGTGCTAATCTTATTGTTTAGGATTCGCTAAATCCTATCTCATCGCTTTGGAAATATGGCTGGTGGACACTTAAGGGTTGGCTCACTCTCAAGAGTAGAATCAGGCCTGAATGGTTCACTAGGTATCATTGTTGGTTCCTTGTACTCTACTAGATCTGAAATGTTGAAAGTGGAATTGATACCAAAGTTCGATGGTAAATATAGCACATATTAGGTGCAATTTTTCTTATACTTTAAAAGGACCTACACCACGGGCATGTAACCATTCAAGTTTAAGCCTTACCATGACATAGACTCCTTCCTGAATTTTTTTTAGCTCTCTTACGTGAGTTAATCATATGCTTATAAGCTTCATTGCTCAAATGGGTTTTCCTACTAATCATTCTATGCATATGACTCTTCACAGACATGGACACTTATACATGGATGACAAGCTCAAGTGACACCAAATAACAAAACAAACTCTAATGATACTAAAACAAAAGGCAATCTCAAATGGGCTTTATTATCTAATGACCGAAATTTATTATTGGCTAGGAAACAAAAGTTTTCCAATATTCTCCTTAAGATGCTTCTAAGACTCTCGCACACATCTTCAGGTAAGTGGCAGTAAATCTTAATTTGGCTCCCAACATATGCCATAGAGTCTTAAGAAAGTAACTATTGAATATCACTAGGACTAGATCAATGGTATGGTGGATGTCCCAGCTGGATGGAATAGGAGAGTGAATGATGCATAGTGGTGGATCAGGATGGTGGATGTTCAAAAATGGTGGATCAGGGACAGGAAAACTGTCAGGAAATACATATCACAGGTTCTTCAAAGGCTCTACAAATTCTTGGGGCTGATCTATAGGGTTTGTTCTTGAGTTTCCTTAATGGTCAATATCCTAATAGGTGATCTTTCATTGATCTCTAAATTTGAATCCTTATTATTGGTTAACTTTAATTCCACATCCTCTTCTTTTATGAACTTTTTTTTCTTGGGGTGGCTCTTCTTGGATTTCTCTTTCTTCAAGTTGATTATTTTCATCTTTATTTTCTTCAAGCTGGGTGACTATTCCAAATTATTATTTATTGTAAACACTAGTTCATGTATATTTAGGTTAGACCCAACTTCACTGATTTCTTCCTTAAATTCTTCATCATGTTCAGGGGATTCTTTCTTTAATTCCTCGGTTAGACAAGATTTGGATTCTGTTTCTTCCTTGAGTACATCAAGAGGTTCAGGAGATTTTTTCTCTAATACTTCTATGGGTTTAGTCTCTTCTTCATCTCTCTCATACTCATTGAATTCAACAATATATTTAAACATAATTTTATCATCTTGTCTCAATTTGTACTATTGGTTTAGAAGATTTGGCTTATAAGATTTATCTAGGTACTTTTTCCTCAACTTACTCTTCATATCTCCCCAAGTAATTATTTTATGCCTTTTATGATAACTTTTATACTCAACATCTCTCCAATATGACTTAGCATGTTGGATTAGCTTTAATTTGGCAAATTGACACTTCCTTACTTCCGACATTTTGTCCCACTTAAAATATTGATCCATTTTCTCCTCGCAATTAACATACACCTCAATCTTAGTGTGCAGGTTCTTCCACTGGTTGAACTTTACCAAGTTCAATCTTAGAGGCTACAGTTCATTCTCCAAGGAACTCCTTTTCCAAAAAGATAGTCCTAAGAGCAACAAACACTTTCTGTTCGTCCTCTAAGTAGAAGAAATACCCTTTTGTTTCCTTAGGGTACCCAATAAACAGCCACCGATCATACCTAGGACCAAGTTTATTTGAGTTTAAATGCTTTACATAAACCGGACAACCCCAGACCCGAAGGTGTAAAATTAAGAGCTTACGTCCAATCCATAACTCATATGGAGTGGAGACAACAGACTTACTCGGAACATCATTCATCAAGTAACAATCTATCTCAAGTGCATATCCCCAAAAGGACAGTGATAGAGTTGCAAAGCCTATCATGGATCGAACCATATCCAATAGGGTTCGATTCCTCCTTTCGGACACACCATTCAATTGAGGTGTTCCTGGAGGAGTTCACTGAGAGAGAATCTCATTCTTCTCAAGATATGTCATGAACTCACCGGATAGGTATTCACCACCTCGATCAGATCGAAGGGTTTTAATACTCTTTCTAATTTGTTTCTCCACTTCATTACGATATCGTTTGAACATTTCAAATGACTCAAATTTATGTCTCATCAAAAAGACATAACCATACTTGGAAAGGTCGTCTGTAAATGTAATGAAATATCTATATCCACCTCTGGCAGTAACTGTCATGGATCCGCATACATCAGTATGTATGAGACTCAGAAGTTCTGTAGCTCATTCACCTTTACCAGTAAAAGGTGACTTGGTCATTTTACCAAGAAAATATGATTCACAAGTGGGCAGTGAGTCAGATCACTGACCTCGAGGAGGCCATCTCCTCGTAACTTGTTTATCCTATTCTGGTTAACATGACCTAGCCTACAGTGCCATAGATACAAGTCACTGACATTTTCTATCATTGGGCATTTGCTAGATGTGTACATTACATTAACAGGCCATGACATGCTAAACTGCAGTCCCTGCAATGAATTGCAAACTTGAATAGAACTACCAGTATCCAATACCCAGTTAGCAGTGTTACAAATAGAGAAATTACAAGGTTTTATCATATAAATACCTTGTCCAGCACCCTGTTGCTTTCCCTTCCTTGGCCTGTTCGGGTCTAAGGACACTTGATAAAGAGGACAGTTCTCTTCCAGTGTCCCTGCTTCTTACAATAGAAGCACTCTGTACTAGCTTGATCAGCTTTCACTTTTTTGGTCTGACTTGGGCCAGGAGCACTCTGCACTTTCTTTCCCTTACCTTTCTTCTTCCCTTTCTTAAAGGGACACGACCTCTAGAACCTCCCACTAAATTAACCACCCCTTATTCAGTTGATGGTCCTTCTCGTAAATCTGCAGCAAACCCATCAAACCATGGTAATTGACTACAAGCTTATTCATTCTTTAATGATCAAGAAAGTCAAGATAGGAGGAGGGTAGAGAATTCAGAATAGCATCATTGCCGAGTTGCTCGTGCAAGAGACATCCGAGCTTGCCCAATCGTTCGATCATCTCGATCATGTACAATACATGATCAATGATCGAACCGCCATTCCGTATTTTGGCATTGTAGATGGCACAAGATACTTTGTACCACTCCACATCGTCTAGTGTGCTAAAAGATTCATTCAACTTTTGAAGAATCTCTTCTGGTGGGCCTCCTCGAATTTGTGACTGAACTCGTCATTCATCATCGCCAATATTATGCATCGGACAGTAGTCCGATCAGAAACCTACTTCAAATAAGTGTTCCTGACCGAACTACGAGTATTGGCAGGAGGGATTTCGAGTGCTGTATCCATTATCACATAAAGGATCCGCTCGTGCTCCAGGACTTTCGTCAATTTTCGATACCAACTATCGAAATTGGAACCTTTAACTTCTCACTATCGAGAAGTGACCGGAGCGAAAGGTCTTTGAATACATTTGAAAGGAAAATTAAGACCTAATCAGTATATAAATTAATCAATTAAACCAAATGACTTAGACTTTAGTCTAAAGGTTTCTCCCACTAATTTTTCAGATTGGGAGCCACTAACTCCAACCCATAAAATCATCATTTCATAGTGGGTACTGAAATCCAATAGACCATGTATGAGCTCGACTTTGGCCAGCTCACCCATACGCGCCTAAAGGTAGGCTCTCTAACTAATTGCTTTCCTAAGGAACATCCAGTAATCAATTTTTCTCCACAAAACCCCCAATCGACCTTAGGGCCTCCTATTGCGAGTCTCTGGTTAGGTCTAACCATCAATATGATAAATCCGATGCTTCTAGCTAACGAATGACCAAGCCCGACATTGGCCGGCCCACCTGATCACCGTTAAGAAGGTTACACTGAACCATCATCTATGGGAGAGTAATCCCAGTAACCAGATACACACCAGTTTTTTGGAACTGCCGATGTACACCAAGCTAAAGGACTCATTACTATCTCACTCAATGGGAGGCTAAGACACAATCAACTCATTAACTTAGTCTTTTTCAGAACCTAATAATTTTAGAGGATTTTATTAAATTGTGATAGAAGAATAGAGAGAAGAACATGGATCAACCTCCCACTGATCAAATCAATTATCAAGAGGGTTGAATTAAATTCAACAAGTTGGTCCATGGGCACCTAAAGATCAGACAGGCTGATCAACTTGGGTGACATGGGTTAACTCGAATCAATAAGCTCTTCTAATCAGTTATGGTTGACCTGATTGGCCAGGTAGATGAGATCATGGGTGAGTATCCGCCATTAACCATCTTTCCTAGATACCAACCAAGTTGGCCAGGAAAGTGGTAGCCTCATGCAACCATGATCAAAATGCCAAACTTGCCTAGACACCAATCGATTTACCAGACTTGATTAGACCAGCCTAAGAACTCGAGCTTACCACAGAGCAACTAATTAGATCCATTTTAGAAATTGGACTAACATATCTAACTATTAGATAGGTACTAAAGAGAAAGTCCTTAATCAATATTTGATTAGTTCTCTTAAGTCCAATTCAACTAATCTTAGATCTAACCCAATAAATGGACCCAATTAGACAGCTAACCCAATTAATTCGAATGGCTTATTCAAATGACATTAGGTTTCATAAACCCTAATCTTGGGTGTCATTTAATTAATCTTTCAATTCATAATTGTTAGATTATAAGCCAACTTTTAATTAAAACATTTTTAATTAAATTCATGTAAAACTCTATTACATTTTACATGCATCATATCTAGTTCTATCATATTAATTTATAATATTGCAAGCCTTAAACATTTTAGACATGCCAATGTATATATATCGGGACTAAACTATTTTTAATACCATAGGTTTCCTTTAAGGATCCTTCTGAAAAGGCCAACACAGATGAACCATCTCGTGTCATAGAAAATTAGAGATTTTAAACCCTGAATAATCTGGACACATGACCATGGTGAAGGTCTCAATTAGGTTCCTAAAAGTAATCCCTAATCCATGCAATCATAATATGTTACATAGGAACCTATGGCTCTGATACCACTGAAGGAAACCTGGTACACTGGATGCCTACCCTAAGCATGCTGTACCAGGGAGTAGGTATTGCATAATTAAAAAATTTTAACATGCAAACGGAAAAACCTACTCATGCACAGGATCTAATATAACATAATGCATATAATAAATACAAGGCATGTACAGGCAAGTGCAATAAATATAAACAGTATGATGAAACCTATTGATAATAAAAAAATAACATACCTTGTAGAGCTTCCTTCTGTTTTGGACTTGGATCGAAGCAGGAAGATGCTGACTCCCTCAACAGCAAATCAGCAAGAAGAAGAAGATGAAAGGATCGGTCTATCCTCTTGAAGTGTCAAGTGTTCACCCTCTGGAGTATCCATGTATGGGCTCTCGCTGATCTAAAATGATGCTAGTCCTTCGGAAATCAATTAACAAGTCACAAGTCACGACTAAGTGGAACAGGAAAAACCAAAAGAAACCTCACGCACGGTCTTCTCCGGGACTGCACAAAATCCACTAAAAGCACGCACTAGAAACACAAAAACCAGGGAAGGAAAAATACACGGAACGAATTTCTGGACATAGAAATTCGTCACAAATTCTCACGCCAGGATCGCTGAAAATTGCCCTCTTACTTCCCTTGTTTCTTCCTCTCTTCTCACGCTCATCGCATGCTCTGTTTTTCCTTTCTCGCAACTCTCTGTTCCTTCCTCTCTTTTTTTCACTTCACGGTCTGCAACCTGTATATAAATAAGAGAGAGGAAAACCCGTGAAGGCCTCCACCGAAAGAAGGGAAGAAGGTGTGAAGGCTGGGAAGACAACGAGGGAGGAGCCCAGATAAATTCAAACGCTTTGAATAGACTCTTGAACGGTGGGGAAGCAGGGAACTCAAGGCTATCTCACGGTGAAAAACACTGACCGACCGAGAGGACAAGACGTGTGGGGAAGAAAACCGAGAGACCCCTTCCATCGCACGGCCTTCAAAGGATGAAATCCGATCTCCCAAGCAGCATCCGAGAGGGAGGAAGTCGTGCGGGAGAAAAATTGCAAGATCCAAACGAGATCGCTGGGCAATGGATTAAAATCCCAAAATGATCTAATCTCATCCACACGGTGAAATAGGGAGCTATAAACCGGGGTTTAAAAGTTTGCTGGGAGAAAACTCGTTGAACCAAAACAAGTTTTAAACCAAGTTTAAAACCGTGAGAGGGAAAACGGGAAGTCATCGAGTGTTCAAAACTGATAAATCATTGGGAGAAAAACAAACCGGTGTAAATAAACCATGTAATTAAACTGGTTCAATAAATCCAAAATTCAGGTCCGACCAAACTCGATCAGCAAGAAAATCAGGTCCAGTCCTAGTCTATCGGGAACAATTCCAAGTTGACCCAAAAAATCCTGGCCGATCCAAATCAGACCAGGTAAATCCAATGTATGCTCAATTAGACCATCTGACCTTAATACCGACACGATTCCCAATCGTTGATCGGTTCCCGGATCAGAAAGA
Organism: Areca catechu; assembly: GCA_021397845.1. Classification (NCBI taxonomy): domain Eukaryota; kingdom Viridiplantae; phylum Streptophyta; class Magnoliopsida; order Arecales; family Arecaceae; genus Areca; species Areca catechu. Next base: position 125,132,928 of record CM038052.1, on the reverse strand, counting down.
AATCCTCTGAGACATGTGATCTCATAGGTTCGAAGCAAACGGTAGCATTGGAACACTTCCAGTACCAGCACAAGATACTATCTAGCAATGCATCCCGACATCCGGATAAGCCAAAGATGCGAGAGCAATCTATCAAACCTCTGGCATATAGTTACCGTATAATTCATCTCTTTGACCTCTAATGCTCTAGATGACCTAGGGTTAGACTGCCAACCCTAACTGAGTCAATCCACGATATGTCTCAACCTCGTAAGTCCAGTAACTCCTCACTAGGACTACCCCGACCGAGGATTTGCTAAATTGAGACACTGCGAGACATTCAATCCAAACAATTTTGGACATGTCAATTCCATCTTGGTCCACCACTACTCCACAAGTACTTGCCTGTACCCAGAAACCTTCCATCACCGGATTAGAAATCCGGGTAGTCTGGCACCAAAGCATAGGAAGTTGTTTGCAAGCTACCATGGTGACCTCAGGTCGGAGGGACACATATATCCATATCTAATCGTGAGCAATCCTTTAGCAGAAAGGAGCTCCACGGAGTCACGTTCAATGAGATGTCATACATCCCACTTGCAGATCACATCAGTGTCACCACACTCCTTTGGTCAAGAGGACAACCAAACGATGTGAACTACAACAACCTATACTTGATACATTGTCGTCCTGTACAATGTATCATTTGGTTGTAAACATTTTAAAGGACCACTCGATATATCCTCTCTATATCGAAGTCAGTGCAGTCCTAAGGACTTCATCACATAAACAGAGTTCATTACAAGAAAATGAATAATATGATGAGCTGCCAAAATAAATTTTTATTAATTCATAAACAAAATATAATATTGAGTACAACCGCCTACAGCCTAGGCGATTGGCTTTGGATCATATTTCCCAACATAACCTAGATATAGTGGCAATCTTCAGTTGAAAACAACCATTTACAGATAACTTGTTGTCTTTGTTGACAATATTTCATTGACACAATCTACATATATTGCAGCAATGACACCATGCTACCCTGCTAGATCCCTGTAGCAGGTTTGTTGTCAGTTAACAAAAAAAAACTTTAATTAGAAAATTGATCCCCTGAAACTTATTCTGACCAGCTGGCGGCATCTTGGTGGTGTCGAGTTGACGTATTTATCCTTGAATGAAGAAAGACAGCGAAAATTTAGTATCTTGAATGAATATTTTCCAACGGGATAAGGGCATGCGGAGATAGCTACCCAGATTTATCCCCCTATCCCTTTTTTTTAATAAAAAAAAAAAAAAAAAAAAAAAAAAAAAAAAAAGAGACTAGAGGTGCCCCATCCAGGACTCTCTCCACATACTTGGCACCTTCTCTATAGGGTGCAGCAGACCTGCTTTTCCTTCCCCCATACTTTAGATAATTAGAGCTACAAACAGGTTTGTAGCTATCATCTTAGGGAGGCTAGGTTATCGTGTAACTTGATGGCTGGAGTTTAAATACAAGTTGCTTGTTTACTCTAGAACATGGAATTCTGGTGCCACGCATAGTAACAAAATCAATCAAAACCTAGCATAATCAGGAAGGGGGCAACCACATGATGATTAAAATCTACCACGAATAATGTCCTCATATCTAAAATTGAGTACATGCAACTACGGTGACCACATGCTTAGTGATAACATTGAGAAAATTAATCTATACATGCTGTCACTGGATACTTTCCCAAAGAAGTCCCTAGAGAAAAAGAAACATATGAAAATGCAATACAATTTTTTATATCTTAGGCCGAAGCTAGGAGCTGTATTAAGTTTGTATACCCAAAATGTATCACCAAATGATCACACAAAAAAAAGGCAACGGAGAGGGATACTTGCGGCTGCGTGCAGACAGGATCGGAGGTGATAAACTCCTTGACATTGGCACTAAGGAAGGGAATCCACTTGGGTATCGTTTGCATGGACCACATCGGAGGGCATCAATGATGCCAGAGTCACGAGAAGGGCAGGGGGTTGGGGGAAGATGATGGAATGGGTTTTGGAAGGGAGCTTGGGAGGAGACGAAGGAGGAGGGAGAGATCCCGGAGGAGGGGAAATAGAGGAGCGACGCGCGGCAGAGATGGAGGGAGGGATCCAGGAGGAAGGGAAATGGAGAGGAGTGGCATGTGGTGGAAATGAGCTTAGGGCATGGCAGAAATTAGTTTAAGGTTCGATCAGGAGGGGGAATTTAATGGCTGACCTGTTGACAATTTGCTGATGCTTAAAAGCATTGTTAACCGAAGTTTTTTGCCAATGTTCCTCAAAAGCATCGGCACGGAGGCATTTTTTCCCGACGCACCTTCCTAGCATCGAGAAAAAAACATTGGGAGATCCTCTTTTTGCTATAGTGAAGGAAGTCATTTATATTTTTATTAGGATCATAGGATCCTAAATGGATACCTAATTAATATACTAGTATATGTTGGCTAGCCTGACTCCTAACCTAATTAGATTGGATTTAAATGCTTACTATTTGGGCTAACCAATTTAAGTTGGACTTAAATTGGGTTGAGCCTTAAGTAGGGCAGCCAAATTGGTATTTATCTTAATTTATCAGCCCTTATCCATTATTTAAACCAAGAGTCCCAAGGGCATGGGATTCTTGGCGCCATATTGGCATGCACATAAATAAAAGGGCACAAAAGGACCAAGAGTCCTTCTGTAAGTTAATCACTTTTTATGTAATAAATCTTAGCCTCTATCCTATCCATTGGATGCCCAAATTGATTGGAATTGGCCAATCAAGTTATGTAAGAAAGGCGTGAACAATGAAGGGATGCGATGCTTGATTTGTATATGGTGCATGGGATAAGGAAGAGTCCTTCTACCTATTAATCTCAATTTTCTAGATAAACCTCTTTATTTGATATGCCTATTGGGATGTGGGACCATGTTTTAAATCTAAAATTGAGAGTTAATTATCAAATTTTTTTGAAGAGTTGCGATAAGAAACTCTTGGCACCAACCGTTAGTGAAATGGTGTTTCACTTTACACCTTTCTACCAAGAGACTCTTTATAATTAAAGGGTCTTATATGATATATTAAATATCAGATAAGGGGTTGATGAAAAAGTGTATCAGGCACCTACTCTCTTCCTATTTAAAAGCTTTGGTGATTGAAGCCGATACATCTGAAAGTTGTCCTGATAATTCTCTTCCTTCTCTTGTTAGGATAAGTCTATTAATTTAAGAAGTTCGCCATTTTAAGATAAGGGCTTAGGAAGAGAATTTGAAAATATAATAACGTAGTAAGATAATTTTTTGAGTGGAACTAAGCTACTCTTTAAAAAGGAAAAGGTCTTAAAGGGGAGAAAAGGCTGTAAAAGGAAAAAAGGCTACGGGAAGGAGTCTAGCAAGCTAAAGGAGTGCTTCCTTGGTTCAGTTCTTGTATGGATCACCTCTGGAGGAAATACACATATGTGCCTATTGGAAAGAAAAGGATATTAGCATTACAGGTATTCTTTTATTTCTAAAATATTTTATTTTATTAATTGATACACATAAGGGAGACCTGGGACTAGGATTTTGGTAGACTAGGATTTCAAGGTTTAAAATTTTGAAATCTAGTCTTCCGCTATGCTTATCAAGACCCAACAGTGGGCCTCTCGGCATCTTGATGGGGGACGAAAATAAAATTATGAATTGAGAGTTTTAGCAAGCTAACCAACAAGCAAACTTGAGCAATTAATTATCAAATAAATGGTCTAAATTAATCCAAGAAAAGAATCTTCATAAGGAGACTAGTTGATCTAAATTACAATACCCAAAATGTAGATCTAGTTCAAAAAAGAGATTAGGATCTTCATGGCAAGGAAACCATCACTACTAGGACAAGTTAACCTTCAAATGATCAGATCTAATGAAGCTTAGGAAGAGTTTTCCTACCAACAATGATGGCTAATTATTTGGTGAAAGAATGAGCTCTCTTCACTCAAGGATTGAGGTCTAAACCATAAGACTAGCACTCCCTACCATTAGGACTCACCTTGGCCATGATCCTTGGCTTGGAGACCTTCATCTTGGACTTAGAAAATCAGAGAAAACCTGCATCAAATCAGAGATTAGGCATCGAAGAAAAATTCAAAATTGGAATGGAAACAAGAAGAAGAAGAAAGGGAAAACAAGGAAGTAGAAACCGGCGCCTTCAAGGAATGATGCTTGGATCTTAGATCAAGCAAGGAGCACTCCACCTTTCAAGAACTCAAAGGACCTCTCACTCCCTTCTCAAACATGAATTTAAACACGCCAACTTAAAGGACTAAATCACTCCAACTAGAAGAAGTAAATCACTCCATACAAGAAGAACTCAAGATAGAACTCAACAAGAAAAAAACCTTCATTAATTCTCAAAATATCTCATACATGGAATGCCTTACAAGGGAAGCTTTGGATCCTATTTATAGCCTTAGAGGTCATCCAAAGTGAGGAGGGCAGGTGGGGTAAGTTTAGCTAACCATTTTAGTTAAATCCAACTCCTTTGGTTACATAGTTGAACAAGAAACAACTTCTAGGTAAGAGGTTGTAACAACTTGCTATGTGGCACCTAGGTAGCTTTGACATTGCTGATGTGGAGCCCTAGGTGTCATGTGATGTGGCATCCCACTTGGAAAGTTGGTTGGGGGGTTGTTGGGTGAGTGAGGAGTGGTCCCATGCTTCCCCTCAAAATGCTTGATGTGTTGTTTCTCATGTCTCCCAAAACGTGTCACATGTGAAGAACAAAATGGGCTTCTAAGAGGTGGCATCATGGGCTTCAAAAGGTGGTATCTTGACTTGCTTGGGCTTTGACTTGGGCATGCTTAAAGTTGGTCTTGATCTGGATTGAGTCGACTCAAGGGACTGGCGGCCTTCTTTCATGAGTCGGCTCATGAATTGGTCTTTGTCTTCAAGGGTTTGGTGGGCTTCATTCCAAGGTTCTCATTAATCCTAAGTACACTATTTTAGCTGAAAGAAATATCAAAAGAATTAGTTGAAAAATATTTTTTTCTTGTTGATGTCCCTCAATTCTCCCGGGGTGGAAAAGAGCTTGACTCCGTCGAGTAGGAATCATTCTGACTTTGGTAATACTCTAGTAGGTCTGGTCGATTCTTTGTAGGTCTTCTCAAATAATCCATGAGTCTACAGAATCAGGGCATCCTTGCCAATGAACCAAGTAGCATTGATAGTCCTTGTTTCAGGTAGTGATAGTCTTATTGTCTAAGATTCACTCAATCTTATCTTACTGCTTTGGTAACTTGGCTGGTGGACACTCATGGGTTGGCTCACTCTCAAAGATATAGAATCAGGCTCGAAAGGCTCACTAGGTATCATTGTTGGTTCCTTTAACCACCTAGATCTGAATTGTTGAAAGTAGAACTGATACCAAAGTCGGATGGTCAATCTAGCACATATTCTGTCCAAATTCTCCTTACTATTTTGAAAATGACCTACACCACACGCATATAATTGTTCAGGTTTGGCCTTACCATGACATAGTCTCTTTCCTAAAATTATTTGGCTCTTTTATGTGAGTTGATCATATGCTTGTTAATTTCATTGCTCAAATTTTCTTACTAATCATGCATGCATATGACTCTCGTAGTCATGGACACTTATGCATGGGAAGGTCAAATGACATCAAATGACGAAACATAAATGACACCAAAACAAAACAAGCTCTAATGGACTTTATTATCTATGAACTAAACTTTATTATCGGGCTAGGAAATAAAAGTTTCTAATTTTCAATATTTTCCTAAATGGCTTTGAAAACTCTGGCACGCAACTTTAGGTAGGTGGCAGTGAATCTTAGTTTGGTGCCTAATAAATGCCATAATGTCTTCCAAAAGTAACTGTTGAATATTATTGGGACTTGATCAATTGTATGGTGGATGTCCCAGCTGGGTAGATTAGGATTGGGGATGTTCCAAAAGGGTGAACCAGGCTTTGGGCAATTATCAGGGAATTCAATTTCTATCTTCCTTCTCTTATACTTCCATCTTTCAATTCCTACCATCTCTTCACTTCTAATCTTCATGTTAAATTTTTTTGCAGGTTCCACAATTTCTTGGGATTGATCCTTTGAACTTGGTTCTAGATTTTCTTTGTTGGTCAATACCCCATTAGGTAATCCTTCTTTAATCTCTAGATGAAAATCCTCAATAGTGATTAATTCCCGGTCCTCTATTATCTCCTCGAATTATTCTTCATGGCTTTGTTCTTGGATCTCATTTTGATCATCCCCGTTGTTGATTTCTTTAGGCTAGGTAATTATTTTATCTTCAAATAATTGTTCTTGATCATATTCATCTATAAGGTTAAACCAGCTTCATAAACTTCTTCCTTAAGTTCTTCAATGGGTTTAGGATTTTCTCTTTTTAGTCATTTATTTGGACAAGACTTTGATTCTATTTCATCCTTAAATTCTTCAATAGGTTCAGGAGATTTTTTCTCTAATTTTTCTATAGGTTTGGTCTCTTCTTCATCTCCCTCATACTTATTGAATTTGGCAATATAATCAAATACAAGTGTATCTTCTTGTCTCAATTTGTACCATTGATCTAAAAGTTTTTGCTCATAATATTTACCTAGGTACTTTTCCCTCAGTTTACTCTTCATTTCTCTCCAAGTATTTATTTTATCCCTACTATAATAACCTTTTTGCTCAACTTCTCCCCAATATGCTTTAGCATGTCGGACTAACTTTGATTTGGCAAATTGACACTTCGTTACTTCTGACATTTCATCAATTTCAAAGTATTGATCCATTTTCTCTTCCCAATCAACATACACTTCAGAATCTAAATTTTTATTGAAAGTGGGTGCATAGGGTTGATTGCTCTTAAAGACTCTTTCTTCCTGATCTACAAAGTCTTGGTAGGGGTGTCCAGGGTTATACTCAGGGGTGAGATCATGACATTGGGCTTTTGGACCAAGGGGAGGTGAACTAGGTGATTCAGGCTCAGCAAGGATCCTGTGGGCTTCTTCTATAAAGTCATGGTGAAGTCGTCTTGAATTATATTCAATAGTGAATTCATGATGATGGACTCTTGGACCTTGAGGAATTGACCTAAGTGACTCAGGTTCGGTGGGGATCATTGGGGTCTCTTCAAGTGTCCCAACATGGTCCTTCACTTGACCTAATTCCTTTCTCATTTGCCCTAATTGCCCATTTATGATATCAAACTTTTTAGTCAGGGTTTTCAAAAAGAATTCAAGATTAGGGTCCATGGGTAAAACAGATTGAGTGTGGGACTATTGGTATAGAGCTTCAAAACAAATAATACAAACCTAACTTCTAGGGCTCCTAGACCTAAAAATTCAAAATACAAGACTTAACTAGGTACTACTTAAGTATGTAATTATCCTGTCCACTGGCCAGGTAAGTGGTGGGGTTGCTGGAGGCTCCCCTTGCTTTCGTGAGGTCCTAATTAAAAATTGCAAGTCCATTTAAGGCATTTTCCATTTGACCTCTTGCCTTAGACAACAATTTTAAGGAATAAGTACAAACTCAAATATTACTTTGTCTTACCTTGTACTTGAACCCGACTTGTGGGTGTCCCTAGCTTTAGGTTCCTACTCAATTTCAATTATGGTTTAGGTCAATGCAAATGTGGGTGATAATTTTGGGCCAAGGAAAGGTAATTACCTCCTTCCCTTATGTTATGATTGAATGCCCTTAATTAGATTTAGGAATGGATGCACAACAATTCACCAACTAGATAACTAGTATTAGCATAAACATGTGATTCAAACCCAAATTTAAAAAAAAATTTAAATTTAAAAAATTAAATTGAAAAATTTATATTTTGAAGTCTAGATTTCATAAATCAAATTTTAAAATTTAAATCTCAAATTAGGATTAAAAATTCATTCTAGAAGTTAGAGTTGTTGCAAGATAGTTTCAGCCCTAACAACTTCTAGTCAACTAGTTTTTAAAAAAAACTCAAAATTAAAATTTTAAAATTGTAAAAGAATTAAAATTAAAATTTGAATTGTTAGATCACTTAGTGAAGATTCCAGATTTAAAATTTTGAAATTTAATTATTGGAATTTGGTTAAGAAATCCATTTTGAAAGCTAGTTGTAAAAAAATTTCAGCAGGGAACAACTTTCAACTAGCTAGTTTTTAAAACTCAAAATTTAATCTTTCAAAAAATCCAAAAATTTAAAATAAAATTTATTTGGTTAACTCTCAGATAAAAATTCTTGGATTTTAAAGTTTTGACTTTAGATTAACATGAATTTTGGTTGAGAAGGTAGTTTGAAAGCATATGCTAGAAGGTTCTAGCAGTTTAGCTAACTCTTGACAACCTAAATTCAAATTTCAAATTTCTAACTCTAGATCCTTATAAAATTCAAAAACATAGTGGAAAATAAGAAAATTGAAGTCTGAATCTCAGATCTAAAAATTAAAATTTAGAAAAAATATTTTATATTTTTTTGAAAGTTAAATGAAATGGAAGGTAGAAACAGAATTCTGGACAAAACTTCAGAAATGATCTAAGAACTCATATTTCTAAATCTAGAAATCAGTGGAAAATATTTTTTTGAATTTTAAATTTCGAATTCTAACACAATAAGGTACTGTAAAAGTATTTTTGTGGATTTTTTTTTGTAATTTAAAAAAATTACTAAAATTCATGAAAAATTTGGGTGAATACTAGAACATAAATTTCAGCAATCAAACACTTGACCTAGTATAACTTTAAGCTCTGATACCAAAAGATTGATGGGGAATGAAAAAAAATGATGAATGGAGAGTTTTAGCAAGCTAACCAGTAAGCAAACTTGAGCAATTAATTATCAAATAAATGGTCTAAATTAATTAAAAAAAGAATCTTCATAAGGAGACTAGTTGATCTAAATTACAATACCCGAAATGTAGATCTAGTTCAAAAAAGAGATTAGGATCTTCATGGCAAGGAAACCATCACTACTAGGGCAAGTTAACCTTTAAATGATTAGATCTAATGAAGGTTAGGAAGAGTTTTCCTACCAACAATGATGGCTAACTATTTGATGGAAGAAGGAGCTCTCTTCACTCAAGGATTGAGGTCTAAACCATAAGACTAGCACTCCCTACCTTTAGGACTCATCTTGGCCATGATCCTTAATTTGGAGACCTTCATCTTGGACTTGGAAAATCAGAGAAAACTTGCATCAAATCAGAGATTAGGCAGGGAAGAAGAATTCAAAATTGGAATGGAAACAAGAAGAAGAAGAAAGGGAAAACAAGGAAGTAGAAACCGGCGCCTTCAAGGAATGATGCTTGGATCTTGGATCAAGCAAGGAGCACTCCATCTTTCAAGAACTCAAAGAACCTCTCACTCCCTTCTCAAACATAAATTTAAACACTCTAACTTAAAGGACTAAATCACTCCAACTAGAAGAACTAAATCACTCCATACAAGAACTCAAGATAGAACTCAACAAGAAAAAAACCTTCATTAATTCTCAAAATATCTCATACATGGAATGTCTTACAAGGGGAGCTTTGGACTTTATTTATAGCCTTAGGGGTCATCCAAAGTGAGGAGGGGAGGTGGGGTAAGGTTAGCTAACCATTTCTAGCTAAATCCATTGATGCAGGATGAAAGCTCTGATACCAAAAATGATGCAGAACGAAAAGAAGAGATGATGCGATGTGGAAGTAAATTAAGACTAATTCTTTTTTTTATATATATATTTTCAGAAGTCAGCTTGACTCAAAGGAAAGTTAAACTAAATTGAAAGAAACTATGTAATAATTGAAAGCACAATTTAAAGGAACTAGATTATCAGAGTAGTTCAGAAGTAAAGGATCGCTGGGGGTTGAGAAACTCCCAGACCTAGGGTTTCGCTCTAAACTTTCAACAGGATAGAAGTAAAGAGAAGAGAAGGGTTACAAACCAGGCAGTGATCTTCACAGAGTTTAGTGGAAGGACTCTCTTGAGCAGATTGTTGGATCCCCGGATTCAGATATCTTCGCAATGGATCCTCCAATACTGATCCTTTGGCAGAGTTGGCTTCTCCTGAACTCAAGATCTGGGAAAGAAGAAGAACAATTTATGGAACCAGATACTCAAGGAAGGATTTACCAGATAGAAGAACTTGAAAGTTGATGTTGCTGAAGTCCTGATTCTCCTGGATGCTGATCTGGCTTCCTCTAGGATTTGCTCCGTATTCGAAGCAGCCGGACTGGACCTGGATGCTGGTGGTCGGCCACTACTTGAAGAGAGGGCTGTGAGAGATGGAGTAGGCTAGGTTTTGGTGGATTGAAGAGGATGATGGGCGGCTAGGGTTTGGAAGTGAAGTGGCTAACCTAGGGTTTTGGGTTTAGAGATCTCACACCTTCTCAAGGTTCCTGCGGAACCCGAATTTACTCCCTTATGGAGCTTAACACCTGGATGCAAGTGCGGAAGAGAGAAACACAAAGTTTGCTCACACATAAATTGGATTCATTCATCAGATATTTTCAAAACTTACAAGAGGGGTTTATTTTATAGGACTTTACAAGAGGTCAGGGTTTTACATCTTCCCATGTGGGACTAATAGGATGGATCTTCAAATTGGTTTGTAGAATCAATTTCTTCCCATATGGCCGGCCAAGAGGTTCCATAATTTTGATTGATGGCTCCAAATGGTAAGTAGGTGGCGCCTCCTTGCTTTGTTCTTCAAGAAAAATTATTTTCCTTCCATGGCTCAACTCTTTTGGACACCTCCTTTTCTTTCTCCCCAAGTCATGGCTCTTCCCAACTTTGCTTTGGACTTTTTAGGTATGGATTGGGCGCCCCCTTGAAGTGCTCCCCAAGAAATGCTTCTTTCCTCCTTTAGCTTGGCCTTTTAAGGTACATATGGGGCGCCTCCTTGATTTTGGCTTCAAGAAAATTTCTTGCTCCCTTGGGTGTGGGGACCAAGACACTGGGATGGATTTGTGGCACCTCCTGGACTTGGCGTATGGCTGGGAGTGTGGCTGGGAGTGTGGTGCCCACTTGCTTGGGCTTTGGAGAAAATGTGACACCCTGGAGAAGACCAAGACCACTACTAGGACTTGAACTGAGTCAACATAACTCAACAAAATTTAAATTAAAGGGAAATACAGACTCAACTAAAATTGAGTTGACCAAGTCAACCCTTATTACAAAATCAGAAAACCCTAATTCTTCGGGCAAGGTCAATCAGAGATCCAGATGGAGCCCTGAAGTCTTCTTCTGAGTCTGGTGCCCGCACCAATCCAACTCCTTTGGTTACATAGTTGCAACAAGTAACAACTTCTAGGTAAGAGATTGTAACAACTTGCTATGTGGCACCTAGGTGGCTTTGACATTGCTGATGTGGAGCCCTAGGTGTCATGTGATGTGGCATCCCACTTGGCAAGTTGGTTGGGGGGTTGTTGGGTGAGTGAGGAGTGGCCCCATGCTTCCTCTCAAAATGCTTGATGTGTTGTTTCTCATGTCTCCCAAAATATATACCATGTGAAGAATAAAATGGGCTTCTAAGAGGTGGCATTATGGGCTTCAAAAGGTGGTATCTTGACTTGCTTGGGCTTTGACTTGGGCATGCTTGAAGTTGGTCTTGATCTGGATTGAGTCGACTCAAGGGACTGGCGACCTTCTTTCATGAGTCGGCTCATGAATTGGTCTTTGTCTTCAAGAGTTTGGTGGGCTTCATTCCAAGGTTCTCATTAATCCTAAGTACACTATTTTAGCTAAAAAAAATATCAAGAGAATTAGTTGAAAAATATTTTTTTCTTGTTGATGTCCCATCACATCTCCTCTGGTAATGGGAAGCAAGAGGAAGAAGATAGCCAGCAAGGAGGTGGTGGACAAACAGAGAAAAGGATGATTGTGGCTAGCTTCAAAAGTTGTTTCTTAGTGATTTTTCTAGTGAGGGATGATTCTTGTCGATGAGGGAAAGGACTCTGATAGCTTCCTCGGAGATAAAATGGCTTGGGGAGGTCGGTGATCCACAAGAAGGGCACGTGGACTAGTGGCAATGGCCACCATGGATCATTTCAGGCTTCTATGAACCAAGCAGTCGATCCATGGTGGATCGATTACTTTAATATTCATGTAATTTGTTAATGGACTTTTAGCTTCAATTTTGGACTTGTTGGAACCCTAATTTGAGTGTCATTTACATCGTTGGATTTCAAAAATCAAGCTCTTTCAATCCATGGACTCCTTTTCTATAAAATATTAATAAAAAGTATCAATTTTTAATAAATATATACTAATTAATATTTATTTTAATGGTAAAATTGGGATAATTAATAGACTTATAACATCCCCCAACTTAATCATTGCTAGTCCCTTAGCAATGTAATTAAAATAGAATCATCTGTCACTAAGATCCTCCTTTGTAAAATTAAATCACAATAAAAGTTAAAGGAGGTCAGCTAGTATTATTAACTAAATATTGAGTTTCAGAAGTAAATTTCATAGTCAGAACTGTTAGAAGCTTTCTTAGAGTTCATCCAAAGATCTATAACTTTTATGTTTGTGATGGTTAACTTAGTATTTCAATGCTAGATTATAAAGAATCATTATATTTTTTCTTATCACCTACTTTTAGTCAATTTTCTATACGCCCCTCAAATTAAGCACATGAACTAAGGTAGCTTTCACACCACCAAAATTTTTTTCTTTTTTTCTTTTTTTTATTTTTGTTGACGATGTCTTCACAATACCTACTTTTTGATGTGAACAATAATGCTTACTTAGGTGAAGGTGCCCGGTTACTTGGTAGAAAACTAATGTTTGACTTGCCCTCCCTTTTTTTTCTTTTCTTTTATTTTTTTTCAAGTATGTAGCTCCTTCCTCAAATTCAACTTAAATGGGGGGTGCATATCAATTATCAATTCTTTAGTAACAATTGAATTTTTGATTGACCTTACAATAAATACCTACTTTACCTTGTCAATATGCATGTGTAATGGAAGTGCTAATAACATTTAGGTGACCTAAGAAGGTTGCTAAAAATCTGACTAGCTAGTCTACTCCTTGGCTCACTATAGTAATTTGCAAATACTTTCTAACTCTATTACCTTTTTCTAGTTTATTTAGCTCCAGAATTTCTTTTATGGTACATGATTCATCAAAATTTTCTACATAATTTTTTCAAAACTTTTTCAAAATTTTTCAAAAGATTTTTAAAATAATTTTTTAAATTTTTAAAATATTTTCCTTACCCCCAACTTAATTTTTATTGTCCTTAATGGCATAGAAAAAATTGGGACATAAAAATAAGACAAGGTGAGGTACCACCTGGACTAGATATATATCATGAATTACCAAGTGCATCTATAAAGAGTGGTCCATTATTCCTACAAAAATAAAAATTATAAAAATAAAAATTAGTAAGAAGATTGGGTTGCCTCTTAACAAGCACTGAATTAAACTTCTTCTACTAGACCTCTTGGGATTCTCATCCTATCCCCGCCCGAATCTTAACATGGGCTTGTAATTCCCTACATGATTCAGGTTCAATTACAGAGTATTTCCTGCATGGGACCATTAAGTGGCCAATTCTCCTACTAGCTAACAATTCCTTTTTTATAATTAGATCTAGGTATAACTTCAGTACTAGTCAGGATTCTAAGAAGTTTAGATCTATGTAATTGATGTGTCCAATGTATGAAGGGAGTATTTTAGGATCCTCATTTGATGCCACTTCCTTCATCGATAGAGGTGCAATCAGTGTCATGAGAGATTCGGTTAATAATTTAGATCTTAGGGTAAGCCTTTCTGATCTATAACTTGGAATTTTTTTCAAATCAATATCACTTTATCTCTATACATCATTTTAACACTATAGATGAATTTTGGAGGCAGTTCTTAAAAGTAGTACCAAATATAGAGAAATTAAATATAAAAGTTTTAAATTTGTTAACCCCAATATACGCGATGTTCCATCCAACAACTTTTTTATATGCTTTTAGAACATTTACAATTTGGGCTTCTCGATTATATATTACTGATAAAGTATCAGTGGATGCTGTAGGAAGTCACCTCAATTCTGGATCAAGTGGTGATTCTAACAAGGGAGCTATTAGGAGTTTGGATGATGGCTCATATTTCTTGATCCAAGGTGACGTGGTGTTAGGGTAGGGTGTGTCTACTAGGTCATTTATTTCTAGGGTACATCCCTCTACATTAAGATCATCCACCATAAAGTGAGCCAAACTAGGATTTAACAAATCATGGGTAAGACTTTTATGCATGGCTTCCTCTATTATATTATACATTTATGATCCTTGAGAAGTCTTAATTGATTCCATCATTACACCTATTTGTTCTTCCTTTCTATTGAAAGTAATGGACATTTCTTGGGTTCTTGGGATTGGGACCATAGGTAAGTTGGGTGATGATGGAAGTGGTTCGTCTCTCCATTTTGATTTCTTTTCATATATTTCTATCTTAGTTAAATTATCTAGGTTGGTCTCTTTGATTGTACAGGATTATTCTCTTAGGTTGGTCTCTTCATTCCTAGGAGTTATAATCAATTATTTAGGGATAGTCACACCAATATTAAAATTCTAGTTAGGTGCTGTCCCTTAGGATGACTCTCGGGTTGACTTGGTAGCTCTTCTTTACTTATAGCCACAAGCAATTGACATAATATCTCTAAATGGGCAATAGCCTGGGTGTTGGAGGTTATCTATTAGCCTGTAGTCTGCATAAAGTTATTCATGATTGAGTTAGTGTTATTAACTATAGCATGGAGATAAGCTTGGACTTTTGTCAAGTTTCTAGACTCTTTTCTAATATGTTGATTCCTTTCTCAAGATCTAAACCAGGTTGATGACTAAGTACTTGACTGGGCCTAGGATAGTGCTGATCAAAATTATGGGCTCTTAGTATTGTATCTTGTGACCATACAAAATTGAGATGATGATCCTACCCTGAGTTATGGGTTGGTGCATAAGGTTCAATTATATAACTGTTATTGGTTACACTCCACTATATGAACCCATTTTGGGTTGGATGCATCAAGTAAGGACATTCCTCCACAATATGATCTGGAGGGTCATATGCCGTGCACATAGTATATGATAAAATTGGGTATATCCTTTACATTATAGGACTTCCTCAATTCTATAGATTATAGATGCCAGTTTAGTTCCTTCAGGTTCCCTTGTATGATTATATTCATCTTCAAATCTAATGAAATTGGGGTGCATATCAATCTGTTGTGGTCAATTCATAGAATTGTTAGCTTGGACTCTCATTCTAAATGAACGGTCAGAGTCAATATTGTACCAATAATTTTGTAGGGTTTGAGGTCATTCAATAGGATCTGGGTAGCAATAATCCATTAAGCTCTTTGGTCGTTCAATAAAATCTATGACCTTTTAATCTTGTATGGTTTAGATTGTATCTGATCAATCATCTTTTTGTATTAGCAAGATTTTTTTGATTTTTTGTTAAGAGGAGAGGAAAGAAAAAAGAAAGGAGAAAGAAGGAGAAGAACTCTAAAGATGAGAGACCTAGAGGATCCTAAATCTAAAGATGATAAAGAAGGGTTGTTTAATTAGGTTAAGATTGTATTAGTACAAACAAGTTATCATATAATGGACTCTATTCTAGGGTTAACCTGTCTAGATAACTCCTAACAACCAAGGTTGCCTTTGGGCCTTCAAAGTCGGATACTAACTAGCCATTGGTCAAGTAAGGGTAAGGTCGGTGGGGGTTGAAAGAATAATGCCTTGAAAATCAATCGTAGTTATTATATCAGGGCATTCTCCCAATTCAAGATTGATAAAGGTATTTTTGATTCATCATATGCTATGTCTTATATTTTAATTATAAGATTATGATGAACCCCATGTTAGGGCAATGAAATTAGAGTTATGATGGAGATCATAATGGTGAGACCTAAATTCCTATAAACCCTAATCTAAAATATTCCTAGTCATTGGATCATCGATTCAGGGATCAATGGATCTGGAAAGACTAGCACATCTTATATATGCTCAATGGAGAGGGTGGTTGGTCTCATAACCAATTGTGTAGAGACACTAATATAAGGATGTGGGTGCTCATTAGGTTATGAGTCCACTGAATTTATCTGACAAGAGAACATCAAATGGAGGTCTTACTTGTCAAAAGCAATGTTCTCTTAGTGGGAGTAGTGCATGTGTCCTTAGACCTGAGACTACAATAGTATCTTGTGCACATGAACCCATGTTTTGGTGCATGCTCATTCATGACAATTAAGTCATGTACAGGATGCTTCTGAATATGGTGGATTGTGTATGAAGGTAATGAGTGGGTCAACAAGGAATCGATCACTCCTAGTAAGAGGAGAAGTTATCTTGTGTGATCTCTTTGAATGATGACTCAAGAAGTCTTTGATCAAAGCATGATAAGATTATATAAGATTTCTAATCTTTCATCGATCGAGTCTTCATTATCGAATTGAGATTTGAAAGGATTAAGTTCTAGGGTTTGACATTTATCCATGCCCATTACTTAATCGGGATAAAGGGAGATCGAAGGATTGAATTGTACAGTAACTTTCCACTAAAGGATATTTTGATAATTTCTACCAAATTTCTCATCTTCTAGGTAGGCATGACATATTGCTAGACATCAATCATGTCTAATAGGTTTTCATAGATCAATTTGATTGGATTCATGAGTCAATTTAGAAGTTGATTCGAATTGGCAACTTAGGTCAGCTTAATTTGACCTAATTAGGTCAATTGGGTTCGATTAGATCGAATTAGCTTGAACCTAGACCTACTGTTGGCTAGATGTGGAACCTAAAGGGTCACACACATTAGGGAATTATCCAAGGAAGTAAATTATATATTTATTAGTGGTGCGGACACCAGGGCTAGGAAAAAAAAATGACTGGTCAATCTCACATCCCTATGGATCACCTAAGCCCTAACCCCAGATCACTTGTAAATAGGTAATTTTAAATTCTGTTATTTTAGTCCAGTTGTATTCAGCCCTAAACCCCAAATTCAACTGAGTCATGTATATATACACAAAAACCCTATTTACCAAGTTGAGTCAGTATTTAATTTTTGTTTTACGAGATTTTGCCTTTTGATCAAATTGGGTTCAATTTGATTAAGTTGGGTTTAAAATTAGCCCTTTAATTATTTAGTTGATTGAATCTTGTAATTAGTTATTTTATTAAGTCTTATAATACAAGAGGGGACCCAAATCAAGACACCATGTGACACCATGTGCCAACCCAATTTAAGTCATGCCAACCAATTCTTGGTGCCCATGTCACATGCCACCAGCCACATCACCTACCATATCATCTTGGACATCATCACATGCCATGTCACATCATCTTGGATGGCCAACTCAATGTCACAAGAAGGTTGTCTCTCATTTTCATCCAGACATCCAGACATCTAGACATCCGGACATCCAGAATCCGGACATCTAGATATCCAGACATCCAGACATCCAGACATCCATACATCAAGACATTCAGACAACATTCAAGTTTATCCAAAAGGGGGTGCCCATGAATTAAATTCTCATTTATTGCCCACATGAATAGCGCCTCATCCTCTCTTGGTCGCCCATATCCAAAGGGTCCAAGATTCAAAAGCAAGTTGAGTTTACATGGAAAACCGCTTCATCTACCTATCAAAATGCAAGAAGATGAAGATGGACTATAGGAGAAGTTAATGCCTAGAAGGAAAAGGGAGGATGCCTCAATTCAAGATTGTCGCCCAAAAAGGAGTTGACGCCATTTCATGAAGGAATTAGCGCTTCTTTTTTTTTTTTGTCGCCCATTCTTCTTTGTCGCCCATCACATGGAAAAGTCCAATTACAAAGGGGAGTCTACCTATTTTAAGATTTCAAGGAGTTTTCATCCAAGTTAAGAAGGAGATTAGAGTCCACTATTATCTACAATTATCTTGTAGAATTTTAGTCCTATCATTCTAGCATGTATGGAGGGTCTATAAATATCACCATTAAATTTCTTGTATTCATGGAAGTTTTATGAAATAATATGAGAGCATTCTTTTAATTCCTTTGCTGTGATAGCATCGAGGGGTGTGATGCCCTAATTTGCCTTTATTCTTCAGAGCATCGAGGTGTGTGAGGCCCTAGTTATCCATCTACCCAACCATCTATCAGAAATCCTAGCCACCACCTTCAAGCTTCTTTCTTCCCTTTTCCTTCCTCCAATCTTCTTCTTCCTTCCATGCCTTCCTAACTTGACTTTCTTTTGTAAGTATTTCATGTGATCAATATCTAAAGTAAAGGTTCTCCTTGCCTTGGAACTGAGTTCATTGCAGATCGGAGCCCGAAGAACGAGAGTCTTGAAGTCTTGCCGCGAAATCCTAGAGTGCTGAACTAGATCCACTTTAAGAGTAAATCATTGTTGGTAATTCAAAACTTTTCCTTTCTCTTTAATTCTGATTTGTTGAAAATAGGAATTCTAGTTTATGGTGAATTCTTAATCACCAAGTCCTATTTCTTAGTATACTTTATCTAATTTACATTGCGGGTTGCGTAGCTAGTTAACTAGTCAAGTTCTATTGATTTCTTTGAGTCTCTTTCCTGATAATTCCAGAAATTAATTACTATTTAATCTTAGATAATTAAATTTAGAAACAATAGATTAGCTTCGCATCATCCCGTCCCGCATCAATTTGGTATCAGAGTAGGTTTAAACTAAGGTTTAATAACTAGTTGCTGAAATTTCTGCATACCTAGTTTTCGGATGAAATTAAATTGCACAAAACCATCATAAAAAAAATACAAAAAAATTAATAATTAATTTTTTGTTAATTCTTTGTTAATCTTCCATCTAATTACAAAAAAATCAGAGATAGAAAAATTTTCATTATTTTTTTTTGGTGGAAGGAAATCATGCCTCATGAGTGGGTATACGAAAGTATACTGTTATGACCCATGGAAGTAATAAGCTACGGCCGGATGTGATAACCCGATATCGGAGATCTAAAAAACTGAACAGATCTAAAATTCAATCTTAAAAAAAAAATTATTTTTGTTATTTACTATTTTAGTTTCATTGCGCATATTAGGGTTTCATCTTGTGTGCATACATTGTTGACCTAATCTAAGGGCACTTTACTATCTCAAATAAGGGAGGGATTTCATCACCCTTCCTTGGCCCAAAATAACCACCTTGTATTGAACCTAAGCTTAATTAAAATTAATTAGAAACCTAAAGCAGCTAAGGGACACCAACAAGGTCCGGTTCCAAGTATTGTGTGAAAGCTAGTGCACCTAATCCTTTGATTATCTCTTAAATCTGGTGTCTAAGGCTAGAGGTCTAAAGGCAAATGCCCTAAGTGGACTCGTGGTTTTTAATTAGGACCCTATGAAAACAAGGGGTGCCTCCCACGACCCTACCTCTTACTTGGCCAGTGGGCAGGGTACTTGCCGAATTGGTTGTAAATTGAGCTGACCCATTCTACTTGAGCTCTAGGTCTAGTATACCCTAGATCGATGTGTATGCTTGCTGCATGACCCCTAGATTAGGAGCCCCTTACCATATCAGCATACTCAAACCCAACCTAGTTCGACCATGGAGTCCAACTTTAAAACCTTTCTAAGGTTCATGACTGAATAATGTACCCAACTGAGCAATAGGTTTGACCGACTGGATGAGCAATTCAAAAACCTAGAAAGGACCCGTAAGACCCAAATTGAGCCTAACCTTAGGATCCCATATCCCCCACCTTCCAACCCTAAGAGAGCCTCACACCTTGACCCAATCTAGGAGACTAACCATAGGAGACCCCATTATGATTTCACAAACCAGGAAGAGAGAGCCACTAGGAACTTTAGGCTAGAAGCACCTACATTTGGTGGTGATCTTGATCTTGAGGATTATATTGATTGGGAAAGAGGTATGGATTAGTATTTTTAGAGGGAACTAATGTCTGATGAAAGGAAGTTTAAGTTTGCCAAACTCAAGTTAGCTTGCCAAGCTGGAATCTACTGGATAAGGTTGAAAGGATGACTGAGAATAGAGGAGAAATACCCATAACTACCTGGAGAGCAATGAAAAGCAAACTTAGGGAGAAGTATGATCAGAGACCCCTATGATATTAGCAAAGGCCCAGTTACGGATCCATAACCCATAGATCTGAGCCCATGCCCTATGAACCTAAAGAACCCATAACCCATCAATTTAAACCCCATTGGATTAAATATTAGCCCAGTATTAGTCTACTTCTCCTTAGTCAACCTGAACCCACTAGGATTAGTGCCCCTAATCAGAAACTAGGACCTAGCCAAATTCTCGTGAGTCGACCTATCCCTACTACCCTAGTTGTTCCTAAGGATAACATTGAAGAAAAAGTGTATGAAGCAAGAACAGACCTAATAGATGAATATGAAGGAGAAGAGGAAACACCTATGGAAGACCTAGAGTTAGTTGATCTTGACTATACCCAAACTAAAGCCAACCAAGAGTTAGCTAACCCTAACACTACATAGACTAAGGCTGTACTGGAAGGACCATTAGAAGAAGAGAACCATGAGGAACCTAACCCTACTGCTAGGACCTTACCTTAGAAGACACTAGAAGAGACTCAAGTCACAAAACCGAGTCCTAAAATTCAAGAACCTGAAAAAATTATGGAGGACTTGATTTTTCCAAACCAGCAACCTCAGAAAGAATTCACTCCATCAGTACCCATTGAAGATATTTTTTCTAAAATTCTTGACTCGTGCTTTCTTCAAGCTAACCCTTTATTACCTCTTGACGTAACTCAATGTCCAACCTTTAAGGTCAACCCCATTAGTCTAGGACTATTCCCTGAACCCTCTTCTTATTCCCTACCCTACTAGGTCAACCTCGAATCCACTTCATACTTTCTGCCCTATCATTAGGTTCCCAATGCCTCTAGAGCCACCTGATTGCACTTCATTGAGATTATTAGATTGCATAAATTCATTGAGCATGTTAGGTTTGCATCCTATTTTTGGAAAACCCTATGGCATTTATTAGGAGTTCATGCCAAGTTTTTATTGGCATATTATCCATCAACCAAGGGTAATTCTAGAAAAAGACTCAAAGAATTTGATAAAGGAGACTGTCATAGTTAGGCTATGACCTGAACGGTCCCACCAGGAACCATAAAGAAGTTACACGCCCATAGTAATGAACCATACAAAATAATTAAGAAAATTGAACCTAATGCATACGTGCTTGAGTTACCACCTGAGCTAGGTATTAGTTCTACTTTCAACGTTTCAGACCTTGTAGAGTAAAAGGAGCCAATGTTGATACCTAGTGAGCCTTTTGGGCCTGATCCCATCCTTGAGAGTAAACCAATACATGAGTGTCCACCAGCCAAAATACCAAAACGGAGAAACAGGATTGAGCGGATCTTGGATGTCAAGATTATCGCTACTCGGAGCAAAGATTATCAACGATATTTGGTTTGTTGGCAAGGACGACCCAAGACTGAAGATTCTTGGATCACTAGAGAGAATTTGCAAAGGATTAATCCCGACTTACTAGAACACTATCAAAGCAAAGTTGACCCATACTCCATAGGGTCGAGTTTCTCCTACCCGAGGAGAATTGGTGCGGACACTAGGGCTAGGAAAAAAAATGACAGGTCAATCTCACATCCCTGTGGATCACTTAAGGCCTAAGCCCTAACCTAGATCACTTGTAAATAGGCAATTTTAAATTCTATTATTTTAGCCCGGTTGGATTCAGCCCTAAACCCTAAATTCAACTAAGTCATGTATATATACACACAAACCCTATTTACCAAGTTGAGTCAGTATTTAATTTTTATTTTATGAGATTATGCCTTATGATCAAATTGGTTCAATTTGATTAAATTAGATTTAGAGTTAGCTCTTTAATTATGTAGTTGATTGAGTCTTGTAATTAGTTATTTTATTGAGTCTTGTAGTACAAGAGGGGATCCAAATCAAGATACCATGTGACACCATGTGTCAACCCAATTCAAGTCATGCCAACCAATTCTTGGTGCCCATGTCACATGCCACCAGCCACATCAACTGCCACATCATCTTGGACATCATCACATGCCATGTCACATCATCTTGGATGGCCAACTCAATGTCAAAAAAAGCTTGTCTCTCATTTTCATCCAGACATCCAGACATCCGGACATCCAGACATCTAGACATTTAGACATCCTAATATCCAGACATCCAGACATCTGGACATTTAGACAACATTCATGCCCATGAATTAAATTCTCATTTGTCTCCCATTTGAAATCCATCACCAATTTTAAGAGGAGTAAGAAGGAAGGAGTCTTCATCTTATTCACCCTTTGTCACCCACATGAATAGCGCCTCATCCTCTCTTGGTCGCCCATATCCAAAGAGTCCAAGATTCAAAAGCAAGTTGAGTTTACATGGAAAACCTCTTCATCTGCCTTTCAAATTTAAATGCAAGAAGATCAAGATGGACTCTAGAAGAAGTTAACGCCTAGAAGGAAAGGAGAGGATGCCTTAATTCAAGATTGTTGCCCAAAAAGGAGTTGACACCATTTCATGAAGGAATTTGCATTTCTTTTTTTTTTTGTTGCCCATTCTTCTTTGTTGCCCATCACATGGAAGAGCCCAATTACAAAGGGGAGTCTACCTATTTTAAAATTTCAAAGAGTTTTCATCCATGTTAAGAAAGAGATTAGAGTCCATTGTTATCTACAATTATCTTGTAGAAGTTTAGTCTTGTCATTCTAGCATGTATAGAGGGTCTATAAATACCACCATCAAACCCCTTGTATTCATGGAAGTTTTATGAAATAATATAAGAGCATTCTCTTAATTCCGTTGTTGTGATAGCATCGAGGGGTGTGAGGCCCTAATTTGCCTTTTTTCTTCGGAGCATCGAGGGGTGTGAGGCCCTAGTTATCAATCTACCCAACCATCCATCAGAAACCCTAGCCTCCACCTTCAAGCTTTTTTCTTCCCTTTTCCTTCCTTCAATCTTCTTCTTCCTTCCATGCCTTCCTAACTTGACTTTTTTTTGTGAGTGTTTCAGGTGATCAAGATTTGAAGTAAATGTTTTCCTTGCTTTGGAACCGAGTTCATTGCAGATCGGAGCCTGAAGAATGAGAGTCTTGAAGTCTTGCCGTGAAATCCTAGAGTACTAAACCAGATCCACTTCAAGAGTAAATCATCGTTAGTAATTCTAAACTTTTACTTTCTTTTTAATTCTGATTTGTTGAAAATAGGAACCCTAGTTTACAATGATTTCTTAATCACCAAGTCCTGTTTCTTAGTCTACTTTATCTGATTTACATTGCGGGTTGTGTAGCTAGTCAACTAGTTGAGTTCTATTGATTGCTTTGAGTCTCTTTCCTGATAATTCTAGAAATTAATTACTATTTAATCTCATATAATTAAATTTAGAATTAGTAGATTAGCTTTGCATCATCCCATCCTACATCAATTAGGATCATGGGATCCTAATTTGATAGTTTGTTAACATACTAGCATATATTGGCTAGTCCAACTCCTAACCCAATTAGATTGGGTTAGCTTGTTTGCTAATTAGGCTAACCAATTTATGTGAAATTTAAATTGGGTTGAGTCCTAAGTGGGGCAGCCTAATTCAATATTTATCAAGATTTATTTGGGACTTATCTTGGATTAATGAAGAGTCCTACATGACATGGACTCTTGGTGCCAACTTACGATGTGTGTGAAGATAGTTTGCACAAAAGGACCAAGAGTCCTTTTGGCAATTAGTCACAAAGGCCAGATATAGTCCAAAGGACTTCTTCTTTATCTCCACACCCTTTTGAAAGGGGATTGGCTGGTCAAATAATGGGAATTTGGTATGGAAGGAGTTGGCACAAAATGAAGAGTTGCGTCTCTTCATTTTGGTGCTAATCTAGGACCAAGAGTCCTTCTATTTGAAGGCTCTTGTATTTCTCCAACATTTTATTTCTAAAATCACACCTTTTAGCCATCCCATAACTGGTCAAAGCCATGTGGCAGATAGAGGAAAAGGCTAGAAACTAAAGAGACAATGATCTATCTCTTGGCGCATGAAAAACATTATCATGATATAACTCCTTTTGCTTAAAGGATCTTATTAGATGGCTGATGTAGAGAAATATCAGGTGCCCCATCTCTTTCTATAAATTGGCATCAATAATCTAATGCCAAGGCATGAAAGATTTCCATCAGAATATACTACCTGCTATTTCTCTCCCTCATCCTTAAGACAAGGTTTGTCTCTTTATGACAAAGCTTGTTCTTTCAAGACAAGGCTAGTCTAATTAAGATAAGAGCCTAAGGAGAAAAATAGAAGGGGTATTTGGGATTTGAGAGAGGTTCATAGTGTTCTTTGAGAGCCTTACAGGAGGGTAAGGGTTCCAGCAAAGGAAGAAAGTCCAAAAGGCTATTAGAAGAGTACCAGTCAAACAAGCAACCTTCGTAGGAGTGCTTCCTTGGTCCATTTTTTGTGTGGATCACCTCTAGCGAGCATGCACATGTGTGCCTCATGGAAATTAAGGAATAAAGCATTCCAAGTATTCTTCTATAATCCTAAAGTTTAGATTTATTAGTTGTTATGATCAAGCGGTCATATGGTTTAGGGTTTCGGCCGGTCAGGGTTTCGAATATGAAATTTTGAAACCTTGTCTTCTACTGTGCCCGACCTAGATAACCCAATGGGGGTCCCCCTGATGCTTTCTTTAGATACCAAATAAATTGGCTAGGTCAGTCAATGGAACTAATTAAGGAACCACCTTCCATCAAGGTTACATTATCTTTAAACCCCTTTTCTAGACACTAATTAACCAGTTAATTCTGAGGTAGTCCAACTCTCAGGGTTGCTTATCCTAGTGAGCTCAAAAATCCTTAGGGGCTAACGTTTAATTGATTTTAAAAAACTTGGGTTATGTAGCATGCAGGGTGATGGTTTGTGGGCCAAGGAAGGGTGAAGAAATCCTCACCTTATGTTGTTTAACAGTTATACCCTTAATGGGTTTTAAGTAAATACAATGTAAATCAAACAAGACGTCTAAACAAGTTAGGAAGTTTTTAAAGTTTATTATTTATTTCCTAAATTAATTAAGTTTTATGGAAAGTATCTTATGGTTTTCTTTTGGATTATTTAAGATAAGTTAATTAAAAGAAGAAGTTAATTAGGTTAGGAGTTGATTTGTAAAAAAAAGGAAAGTAGTTTTTTTTATGTTAAAAAAACAAGGAAATCTAATAATTAAGGCAACTAAAAAAAGGTAATGATACTAAAGAGGGCAATAACTATAAAAAAAAGAAAAAAAAATAAAATAATCATGCCTTGATCCCTGGTAATGGTGCCAAAATTTGATCACTATCGTAGGTGGTCAAAAATAAAACCTATACACTACTATACCTAGTGGTGGTCGGGATCATATCCCTGGAAATCAAGGGCAATTATTCCATGAAGAAAATAAAGAAAAGAGATAAATATTTAGATGTTTAGAGGATAGATGATGAATTAATGCAAACTAATCAATTTAAATTAACTATAAGATAGAGGGGTTTAAATGATAAAATGATATCTTCAGGTTTCTAGGTAATCATGAATATAAATCATGCATATGTTCTAATCTATACAATCAAAGTCCATAATTATTTTGGGAATCCTTCAAACTAATCTCTAGTATAGACTATTTTGCCAAGTATGAATCATATTTTATCAGGATCATGGCCCATCCCACAAGTATAGGCTATCTAATGATTAAGTTGAAAAGATCCTAACAAGATAAGTGGATGAAAATCTTATAATCAATTAGCTATGTTGAGCATGGACCATATTGTATCAGGATCATGATCCATCCCACTAGATAATTAATTTAGAAAATCAAATAGGAAAGAGTAAAAAGAATTTAAAGCTTTATTTGATCGCATAGAATAGAGAAAAAAATCAAAATTAGAGTAAGGAAACTTGTACTTCCCTATAGACTGCACCTCAGTTGAGCATGGCTCCTAGATACATCTTCTTGGGGATTCGAGGCTCTATCACAACACCTCCTCTCCTGAAAAATCTCTTTTCTTTATTTTCTTCTTCTCTCTCAAAGCCAAACTAATTATTGAAAGAAAAATAAAATAAAATATTATTGATGGAATTGATGATGTTCCCTACTTCCTGGGGTAATCCTTTTATAGAGCTCGTCTAGGACTTTCTCTTGATCAAATTTAGAGTCAATCTGGCTTAAAATTGACCATATATCATGAGGAGAAATCTTAGTGTTCGATGTACAATTTGATGGGATGATCGATGCTCCCTTCCTTCTTAGGCAAACAAAGCCCCAACTGGACTCTTGCTAAATCTCGGATCCCTAGGATCCCCTTCTTCGAATGGAACTTGAACTCTACTTTTCCCACTCCATGATGGTCAGTGGAAGGTGATGGGGGCAATGGTGGTAGGCATTTGGATGGTGGCGACTGGTGGAGTCGGTGGTGAGAACAAAGAAGAGAAAGAAATGGTGACCGATCCAAAAAAGGGTCTCTCGGTGGCTGCTTCGACCATGGTGGGCTTCTCGACATCTCCATCAACAGGCAGAACGGGGAAGAACATAGCTGGCAAAGAGGTAGTAGATAGATGGAGAAGAGGATGACTGTGACCAGCTTCAAAAGTGGTTTCCTAATGATTTTTCTAATGAGGGATAGCTCCCGACGATGAGGGAAAGGACTCTGGCAGCTTTCCCGATGATGAAATGGCTTGGGGATGCCGATGGTCCATGAGATGGGCATGTGGACCAACAATAATGGCTGCCATGGACCATTTTGGACTTTTGTGAACTAAGCAGTAGGTCCATGGTGGACCGACTGCTTTAATATTCATGTAATTGTTAATGGACTTCAAGCTTCGATTTCAGAATATTTGTGTTAGTAAAAGATGCAGGTTGATTTACAAGATCCTACAATAGGCATGCAAACATCTGCGGGAGCATATAGGATTTTAAAATAATTTTTAAAATTCATGCAGCGGGTATCTGCTCCACCAGGAATTAATCTAAATCTAGTTGCATTTAGGCATACATAATCATATAAAATATTTATAAAATTTTAAACAATTTAATCTATCCATGCATGATTAAAAAAATTAGTTTCCATACCTTTATTCTGCCTAGAATACCCTGGGATAAAACTGGAATAGGCTAGAATAAGTGGGATAAACTTATTCCAGTCTTCTTCTTTCTTGAACAGCAGAAAAACTCTATTTTGGGATGAAAAAAGGTTGCCGGAATGATGGCTTCCGGACCTCCGTTTGCACCCGAATCGAAGCAGTTGCAAGGTGGAGAAGTCTTCTTCGATTTGCCACTGAAAACTGCAACCAAATCACAGTGTACAGGATGTAAAAATTGCTCAAAAAACTTGCTGCTGAGATTCTGGTTGCAGAAAAACAGCAGCCTGCTTCATTGCGTTCGGAGCTGAAGCAACGAATCCGGCTCGATCCTCTTGCTCCCAGGAGTAGAAAGGAACTCCCTCTGGAGGGGAGACACGCCGGGGAAACTCTGAACCTCTCTCACGAGCGGTGCTAGCCGCTGGAAGAGGACATGGTCACAGGTAATTTTCAGCAACTTCTCTTTGCTGCAGAAATGATTTGAGCACAACCAAAAGGGAGGGATAAGGCCTGGTTTCACTCCCTCAAACTCTCCTAAACCCAACCCCAAGAACAGTCAATGGAAGAAGGAATGAGGCTCCAAAGAACAGCACTCAAATCCTATTTCTTGATGTTGCACGGTGATAAAAAAAAGGTTGCTGAAACAGGGCAATAGCATGTTTAAAAATGCAGCCGTGAGAGGGAGTTGGAGAGGCAGGGAAAAGCCAAGCGGCAGCAGTTTGCAAACACCATTTAACCAGCAATAAAACTAGGTTTAAAAGATGGGTGGAGGGGGGAGAAGAAACGCCCACAACAAGCATCAAACGAAGGGGATGTTCGGCTTCAACGACGCTTGGAATTCCACTCCCAGCGAATTTGGTCATTTGGTCTTCCAATGTGTAATAATTTACATGGTGAAAGAAAGAGCATCGGTTCAAAACCGGTCCAAAAAAAATCCGGTTCAATCCAATTATAACCGGTCCAAATAAATGGGTTCAAAATAATTTAACCCAAAGGTTGAATCCCAAAAATTGGTTTAATTCAATTTGAACGGTCCAAGCCCAATTAAATAATTCAATTGGTTCACAACCAATTGAAGGCCGAATTTAGCTCCCAATCAGTTCAAATCTGATTCAGAAAAATCCTGGCGCAGACTTGGTCAGCCCGGAATAATTTTCGGCTGACCCAAACAAGGGCAAGACCCCGAAAAAAGTGCTCAAATAAATACCGTGACCATAAAACCGAAGCGACTCCCAATCGTACTCGGCATCCGGATCAGAGAGTTATCCTCTATGGCGTGTGACCTCATAGGTTCGAACCTAAATGGTAGCACTGAAACGATTCTAGTACCAGCACAGAAAACCATCTAGCAATGGGTCCCGGCATCCGGATAGGTCGAAGATGCGGGAGCATACAATCAAACCTCTGGCATATGGTTACTATATATTTCATCCCTTTGACCTTTAATGCTCAGGACGACTGATATGGGCTACCAACCCAGACTGAGTCAGTCGACAACGTGTCTCAATTTTGCAAGCCTAGTGACTCTTCACTAGGGCTACCCCGGTCGAGGATTTGCTAAATTGAGATACAGCGAGACATTCAATCCAAACTGTTCGGATAGGTCAATTCCATCTTGGTCCATCACTGCTCCACAAGTACTTGCCTGTACCCAGAAACCTTCCATCACCGGATTAAAAATCCGGGTAGTCCGGTACCAAAGCACAGGGAGTTGCTTACAAGCTACCGTGATGACCTCAGGTCAGAGGGACACATATACCCATATCCAATCGTGAATATCCCTTTGGCAGAAAGGGGTTTCACGGAGTCACGTTCAATGAAATATCATATATCCAACTTGCAGGTCACATCAGTGTCACTACACTCATTTGGTCAAGAGGATAACCAAATGATGTGAACCGCAATAACCTATACTTGATATATTGCCGTCCAGTACAATATATCCTTTGGCTGTGAACAAGGTTTAAGGACCAGTCGATACATCCTCTCTGTATCGAAGTCAGTGTAGCCCTAAGGACTTCATCACATGGAAAGAGTTCATTTTTAAGAAAATTCAATATGTGATGAGCTGCCAAAATAATAATTTTATTAATTTATAAAATGAATACAATACTCAGCACAACCGCCTACAACCCAGGCGATTGGCTTTGGGACACAATTCCCAACAATTTGAACTCCAATTTGAGTGTCTTTTATGCTGTTGGCCTTTAAGAATTAAGCTCTTTCAATCCATGGACTCTTTTTCTATAAAAAATTAATAAAAATATCAATTCTTAATAAATATATATTTATTAATATTTATTTTAATAGTTAAATTAAGATAATTAATAAACTTATCACTTATAAAAATATATAAATTATTAATAAAATAAATATTATTTTTGGTAGCTCAACATTATTTGTCAACTTTCTATGAACTCTAATGTGTAAAACTCCTTAGAACTATATTGATTTGATAAAGGAAGATTTATCAAGTGGATCTTAAATCAGTTCATGATCAAATGTTACGTTGTTTCCTAGGATGGCTATGTTTATCAAGAATAGGTCAGTGTGTACCATACAGGTGGTTGTCCTCTTAACTAAGGAGTGTAGAGACACTTGTATAGCATGCAGATGAGTATAGGAGTACATCTTATTGAATAGTGACCAACTCTGTGGGGTACTCTACTGTCAAGAGTATCTTACAGAAAGGGTGTGGGTATAAATATTCCTCTGACCTGAGACTATCATGGTGACTTGGCAAGCAACTCACTTACTTTAATGTTGGACTACCTAAATTTCTATCTAGTGATAGAATGTTTCTAGGTATAGTCAAATATTTGTTAAGTTGGTGTTGAATCAAGAAGGGATTGACTACTTCAAGTTGCTAGAGAAAATGTTTAGTAGTATTTCAAATTAGCAAAACCTAGGCCTAGGTAATCCTGGTGAGGAGTTATAGGATTTAGCACATTGAGATACATGAGGATGCATTATTCAGAGTCAGTAGTTGACTCTGAATTCATCTTGAGCATTAGCTCAAAGTGATGAATTATACGATAACCATAGCCTAGGTTCTTGAATTTTGCTTTGCCATCACTTAACATATCCGGATGTTGGGCACTATTACTAGATGGTCGCATTGATTAGTTCAGAAAATCATTCCTGAGCTACCAGCTTAGGGTTCAAACCTATGAGATCACATACAATAGAAGTTTTTGATTGACCATGATGGTTGATCGATGATTGAGAATAATCCAATGGCAAAATTATAAATATGATTAACAATTTACCTTATACAAAAGATGTAAATAAATAAATAAATAAATATTAATTAATATTAGAAGGATTAATTAGTAATTATTTTTTCAATTGGGTTAATTTAATTGAACAAAAGATTTGGTCAAATTATTTGAATTTGGTTCAATTAAATTTCACTCGATTAGGCTATTCGATGACCTAATCACTAAGAAATTTTAATTTTAATTTAATTTAGATTTAAAATTGATTATTAAGTTTAATTAGATTCTAATTATATTATATTCAATCTATTTTAATTAGTCAAACAAATTAAATTGAGATTAGAATTAAGTTTGACCAAGTCAAAATAGGAACCTAGTTTCTTCCTTGCACCACTTTGTTCTCCATGCAAAAATGAATTTTTGTGTGAAGAATATCTATGCAAAAATATGATTAAAACCATTCCTATTATCCATTCTAATTGGGATTAAGCTAATAAAAATCTTAAAAAGAATTTTAATATAGTTTTGCATCTGGTATGACCGAGTCAAAATTGATTCTTACACCCCTTCTTTCTCCAGGAATTTGTTGATTTTTTGCATGAATTTTTCTCCATAAAAAATATGTTTTTACACCTTTCCCCAATCCCTTTTAGGGTAGGATATGTTTAGATAAATTTTATAATTTATTTGAATTGATTTGAATTTAAATTGAATGGATTTTGAATGAGTCAAACTCATAGTCCAAATAAAACTTCTAAACCTATCCTATTCTCATCCTAATCTCCATGCCACTATTTTTATTGGATTTTTCTTGGTTTGCATGAGAATAAGAGAAAGATTTTCATAGGTTTTATATTATAAATACCATAAAAACAATTAGGGGTGGGGTGTGAAAACTAGTGGAGCGTGGGAGTTCCTTCTTGGCACTAGGGAGAAGAGAGAAAGAAAGAAAGGAAAACAAAATAGAAAAAATTAAATTCGATTTTATTTTTCTTTTATGACCTAATCCTCCTCATCCTCCATCTTCTTATCTTCTTGGAGGACTCAAAATTAATTTGAAGGAAGATTTTTGATCAGCCATCTATAGCCTTCATACGAAGCTAGAACTCCAGGGAAGGTGATTTCTTGGGACTTCGTGTGAACTTTTTATAGAGACCAAACATCCTATATGGCTATGAGGCAATATATAGACCTTCTACCATGCTCCATTAGTAGTGGTGCTCTTCGACCCATGACGAGGTATGGGATCGGATCCTATTTATGATTGTAGATTATATCTATAACATGCATTGGTTAGATCAATGCATGCTGATTTTAATTTCAGTATCTATACTCTATTCATATCTTGTCTTGATCCTATAGAATAAGTTTTAGAATATTTCTAATATATATTTAGTGATTTAAATTATTTTTAATAATCAACATGCTTCCATTAGTTTAAAAAAAATCCATGCATGAAATCCTGTCCTAGTTTTCCAACACTTACCATGTTATATCCCATATAAGTATTGTAGGAACAAATTTAGCGGCAACCATATTAAATAGATAAGCTATAGTAAGTAAAACATGTCCCCAAGAATAAATCAGTGATTCTCACTGTGGATTGAACTATATATGATAAGGTTTGATTTCTCTACTCAAACACTCATTAAGATGAGATATGAGAGGCATCCATATGAGATTATGTTGAACTTGAGATAATTCTAGAATTTTCCAATAAGTTATTCACTTCCTCGATCTGATCAAAGAATCTTAAGGAGATTTCTAATTTACATCTCTACTTTTTATTTGAATTTCTTAAACTTTTCAAATATTTTAGATATACTAGTAAAGATAGCCTCCCTGGCTTGTACAATGAATCTGCCACACACATCAGTGTGTACCAAGGTAAGTGTACTATGGTCCTTATCCCTTATAGCACAAAAGATAGTTCGGTCAACATTCTTCAAGATAGGATTTACAAATTCACAAAGACTTAGTAGTTAATGAGCAAGAGGCTCATTATTTTTAATTTGTTTGTCCTTAGTTCTTCGACATGACTAAAGCTGAGGTGCCACATATAAATTTTAGATTTATATTATCTTAGGATCTCTCAGTTCCCTTGGTACTTCACTAAATACTAACAAATATATCCATAAACTAGTGATAGGACTATCAATTATAAAACTATCTATAACAATTTATTTTAAAAATAAATGGAATAAATATCTTTATAAAATACCCATTGTAAATATAATTAAATTTCTATCATATTAGGAATATAGTCTCTTTAACCAGATGATAGTTGCAAAGGATAAGTGCTAATAGCAGCAACTATTACCCTATTATCAAAATATAAGGTTACTTTGCCCTACCTTAGTCCTTTACTTTTTTATAAACCATAATAGAGTCCATAACTCAACTTGCAAGTAGAAGAAACCATAAGGTTAAGTTCAATTTTGAGTAGATCTGACATACCTTTTGAAGGTGTGTCCTTCTTATTCTAGGAGTTTAGGCATATGGGATAGTTCCTATGGCTGTCAACTTTGAAGTGGAAATACTTTTCCATTGTCAATGGCCTTATCTTAGGATCATCCCTTTTTGGATTGCTCTTGATATTTTGCTTCTTCTTCTTCTTCCAATTAGACTTACTTTTTGGAAGAGGAAGTCTATTCCATATCGAGAAGCATGCCCCTAAAATCTTTCAAGGTCCTTATAATTGTTACTAACAAATGGATCTTATTGCAATCAATCTTATTCAAATGGTAGTTTATATTAAATCGACCATATGAATTAGAAAGAAATTGCTAGATCAAGACCACATGCAATCTTTTATGCAACATCATGCCCGAGCTTCTCAAGCTTCTAATCTTTAATCATTGTCAAACAATGATCATAGATGGGTTACACTTTGCTTAGCTATAGCTAAAAGAATAGTGTCCTGTAAGCCAATAATCATATCTTATGTGATAGGGAGTTTTCTATAATTATCTTCAAACTCATGTATGACATGTATTAATAAAGAGGCAATTTTGATTCATCATATGCTATGTCTTAGACTAGCTTTTAAGATTATGATGAACCACATAGATTAGGGCAGTGGATTTAGGGTTATGATATAGTTCATAATAGTAAGACCTAAATTCTTATAAACCCTAATCTATAATATTTCCAGTCATAGGATCATCGAGTTGGGGATCAATGTTTCCGGTAATGACTAGCACATCCAGTGTATGCTTGATGGAGATGGTGGTTGGACTCATAACCACTTATATAGGGATACTAATATAAGGATGTGGGTGCTCATCTAGGAATGAATCCACTGAATTGATCTATCATGAGAACATGTTATTGAAGTCTTGCTTGTTAAAAGATGGTTCTCTAAGCGAGAGTTGTGCAAGTGATTTTTGGACATGAGATCACCATGAAACTTGATATACATAAATCCATGTTTTGGTTCATACTCATTCATGACTAAGTCATGTATGGGGTGTTCATCAATATGGAGATTGTGTATGAAGGTTGTTAGTAGGTCAACAACAAATCAATCATTCCTAGTAGAGAAGAATTTATCCCATGTAATCTTATCATATGATAAATCAGGAAATCTTTTAGATGACATTAGAAATGGGTTCTAATCTTTCATTGGTCAAGTCTTCATTATTGGATTGAGATTCAAATAAATAAAGCAATAGGATTTGACAAGTTTTTATATCCATCGCTTATTCGGAATATAGGGTGATTGAAGGATTGAATTACATGGTAACTTACCATTGAAGGATATTTTAGTAATTTTTACTAAGTTCCTTTTTTTAAAGATAGGTATGATATATTGCTAGATGTCAATTATGTCACGTAGGTTTTCATGAATTAATATGATTAATTCATGAGTTAATTTGAAAGATAGTTCAAATTGATATTTGGGTTAGCTTGATTTGATTATTCAAATTCTAATCAAATTAGATCGACATGAACTTAGACCTACTGCTAACTAGATATAGAGCCCAAAGGGTTATGCATGCTAAGAAATTAGTCAAGCTAGTCAATTATATTTTTATTAGGGTCATAGGATCTTAATTGGTTAGCTAATTGACATACTAGCATATGTGGGTTATCCTAACTCCTAACCTAGTTTGATTGAGGGTGCTTGCATTTGGGTTAAACAATTTAGATAGGACTTAGGTTGGATTAAGCTTTAGGTTTTTAGCCTTTTGTGGATACCTAAAGAGCCTTATCCATGCCAGATAATTTACTCCCAAGGGCTTGGGACTCTTGTTGGCGCTACATATAATGGGCGCAATTTTGGCATGTAAAAGGACCAAAAGTCCTCCTATAGATAAATCACTTTTTGGAGATAAGGTTGATCTCTCCCTCTCACCATTCCACACCTCATTTATATCTACTTTGACTCGTCAATTGGATAATCTTGGGCACAAAACTGGTTTTAGCATGATGGGGTGTGTGCGCATGAAGTATATGGCACATGTAGGAAGGACCAAGAGTCCTTCTATTCATTAATCACCCTTTTTTGATATATTTATCCAATTGTCATGCCTCTTGGGGTGTTTTTGACCTGGTCTTTGGCCATATAGCATAAGGAAATTTGCTGGAATTTGAGAAGAGATGCTATATACATCTCTTGGTGCATGAGTTTTTGAAATGCCATAACTATGTGATGTTTAGCACCTCCTCTCTGCTATAACTATATCTCTTGGTGCATGAGTTTTTGAAATGCCATAACTATATTCACCCACCAGTTGCTTTCTGCTTGAAGGGATAGATTTGATACACTGTATATCAGATGAGTGGTGGGGAATGGTTGTGTTTAGCATCTCCTCTCAACCTATAAATAGGTATCAATCGTAAAGGCCGAAAATCATCCAAAGTTGTCTGAATAGTCTCTTCCTTCCCTTGTTAGGACAAGTCTTCAAGATTAAGACAAGTCTGCAATTTAAAATAAGGGCTTAGAAAGAGAATTAGAAAGGATAATAATATTTTAAGAGAGGAATTAGGGAGGTCTAAAGATACCCTTCAGTAGGGTATAGGTCCTAGTGAGGGTGAAAAGCTGTTGAGAGAAGAAAGTTTCTACTGGGAAAAAAACTAGGCAAGCAAATTAAGAAATAGTGCTTAATCTAGTTCCTGTTTAGATCACCTCTAAAGAGCATGTGCTTATGTGCCTATAAAATTAATAAGAAGTAGCATTACAAGTATTCCTCTAAATCTTTTATGTATTGCCCTTATTCATTGATACAGTCAAGGATTCTTGGGTCTAGGATTTTATTGACTAGGGCTTCAATGTTAAATTTTTTTGAAATCTGACCTTCCTTAACCTAATAATGGTATCAGAGCAACCTTGATTGATTTAATTAATGGCTAATTTATTGTTGTGTATATGAACGTTAAGTTAAAAATCTAGTATAATAGTTGTAACATTTGTTGTTTTATGAATGTCATGGATTAGGGTTTTCACTTAAACCCCAATTGACATAGAGATATGTATAAAATATTTAGTCATCATTCTAAAAAAAGGTTATCCTAACATAACAGTGAATGTCTGATATATGGTAAGGTTATCCTAGAATGATGACACACTTGGCACATATTATGATGCTATATGTCTATTAGCTAGTTTGTAGTATTAGGATGTTCATGAGACCATGAAAGCCCTCTTAAAAATTATATTCAGTCATAGTGTTAGGAATCATAATGCAAATTTATTTAGAATCTAATTAATCAATTGGTGTCTAGGAAAGTAGTTCTGGGAAGGTAAAGAGAATGTGGTTTTAATTGGGTCCATTGTTTACCTAACCAATCTGTTGATATCTAAGGCAAGCATGTGGGGCCTCCACCTCTCTCACACTTACCTGGCCAATTCAATTAATTTAATCCTTGAATTGGAAATGCTAATTGATTAAAACACTACTAATGACTTCCTTCATACTAAGCCAAATTCATGTTAAAAACTATAGCAGGTTATTGAGTAACACAAGACCTACTCAAGGGATTAATATGGAATTTTCTTGGTGCATCTATTGCTTTATAGCATGTTTGATGATGTTGCTTTGTTATGTAACACAAGGGCAACATTATTTAAACATGATTATATGGAAAAGAAGGGTCAAACTAAAAAAAGATATTATAGTGTGTTATGTAATGCAAGGCTATAAGTTTCTAAAAGGTAGTAGTTATGTTGAGAATTGCATGGATTGCAATTGGAAAAGGATTTTCGTACCCTTAAACTCATGAATGTTTATTGTGTAATACAAGGCATTTTCCTAACCCACTAAAAAAATCCTGGTAGGGTTTTTCACTTACCATAGGTAAGGGCTATGATATTCATGATAAAATAGTGGAAGACATAATTAAATTTATAAGTCCTCATCTAGTTATGTATGACATTTTGAGTGGTCTACATATACATTATTATTTATTATTTATTTTTATGTATATCTAATTTAATAGCTTCTACTTTATCACTACGGGATATTTTAGATGCCAACAAATTGACCGATCCCAATTACATTGATTGGCCAAGGAACTTGAGGATTGTTTTAACATAGGAGAAAATCTCCTATATCCTTGACTCTCCTAATCCTAAATTGATTAGAGAGGATGCTACAAAGGAGAAAAAGGTCACATATAAAATATGGTGGAATGATAGTCTTTGTATCAAAAGTATCATGATGACCTCCATGAGCAATGAATTGCAAAGGCAACATGATGATATAGAATCTCAATCCATACTGCTCAATCTCAAGGAGCTATATGGAGAGCAAAGTAGGACTGCTCTGTATGAAATATTGAAGCAATTATTTCAAGCAAGAATGAGAGAGGGCTTGTCCAAACAAGCCCACATATTAAAAATGATTGACTTAATCATTCGATTAGGTCAATTGGGGCTTATTACAGATAGAGAGCTCAGTCAAGACTTGGTCCTGCAATCACTCCTAGATTCCTTCTCTCATTTTATTATAAACTATCATATGAACAAACTGAACATTCCATTACCTGAGCTATTTAATATGCTTAAGATAACTGAGATCCATTTTAAAAGAGATAAGGCTCATCTTCTTCTAATTAATGGCAATAAGAAAATAACAATGAAAAAGGATTCAAAAAGAAAATGAAATCTTAAGAAAAGTATCCAGAAAAGGAAGAAGGCAAAAAAAATCGCTGCTGATAGAACAAGTTTTCACCGCAAGAAGCAGGGACACTAGAAGAAGAATTGTAAGAGTTATCTTACAAGTTTGTAGTTTGATACTGGTGGAACATCATAAGGTTTGTATGTTAACCCCTGGAATGATTTTGATGATTACAAATATTGGAGCATGTATTTATGACTAACTCTTTCAATTATTCAAGAAGTTTTTACAGGAAGCATTTATCAATGAGTCACTTTATTTCCTACTTAGCTGGAAGTTATCCCAGTATAGTTGTATTAATTAATGAAGTGTATTGAATTGAAGACCTCAATGTTGTAAAGCCCTAATTTTCATTCTTGTAATCTTGTAAAAAGGGCTATAAATTAGTAAAAATGAGTTTGATTAGGTAAGATATCCTTTGTAACCTATTTTGAAGTTTCGGAAGACTTGTATTGGTTGGAGATTCAATTGGCTGAACTTTGAAGAAGTTCTGCTCGAGCTGACTCATGGGTCAAAAGCCAAGTCATGGATTAAGAGCCGACTCAAGGATCAAGAGCTAACTCTTATTCTGGCATGGCATGAAGAGTTTCAGAAATTCGAGCTGACTTGAAGATATTGAGCCGACTCAACTAGAAGTTCCAAATATCAAGTTTCAAAAACTCAAAGCCTCGAGCCGATTCGATCTAGAAGAGCTGACTCATACAGAGTTTAATTTTTCATTATCCGAGACTTCGAGCCGACTCAACCATCTCAAGCTGACTCGAGTGTCGGGTTCAGGCCTGTAATGGCTAGTTGCAGAATTGACTA
Organism: Areca catechu; assembly: GCA_021397845.1. NCBI lineage: Eukaryota > Viridiplantae > Streptophyta > Magnoliopsida > Arecales > Arecaceae > Areca > Areca catechu. Next base: position 125,094,735 of record CM038052.1, on the reverse strand, counting down.
TTTGAATTCCAAGAAGGATCCAACGGCTCTATTTCGATTCCCTAGGCTATACAATGGCTAGATTTGCTTGAAAACTATAAAAAAGAGTATTTATGATGGATTAGATGATGATTATTGATTATTCATTGAAAACAAAAGAGCATTCAAGTGAATTTCAAGTCTTTCACCAACCAACTTCAAATGAGCATTCAAGAAAGGATTCAAAGATTCTTCAACATATCTTCATTCATTGAATCCAACTTTTGAGAAGTCAAGAAGCATCTTTAAGAGTATTCAAGAGAATTTAAAGCAAGGCTTCAATTTGAGCTTCATCGGCAACTACCAAACAAATTTGGTTTGTTGTAAGTTGCTAGTTTCTTTTGATATATCTTGTTTCCTCTCCAAGAGCAGCAAGGGGCTGTGTCTTGTGAGTGTTGAAAGGTTTTTAGGTGAGCCTATTAAAACCTAAGTTAGATTTTTTTGGTGAGCCCGGTATTAAAAACCAAAGGGACTTGGGTTCTTGGTAAGCCCAGTGCAAAACCAAGTATGGGTTTCTTTGGTGAGCATGGTATAAAAACCAAAGGGTGTAGGGTTTGGATTATGATCCCGGTAAAACAATCTAACTATATTCTAGGAAGAATATAATGGAAATCCTAAGTGGTGCTTGGGTAGTGGATGTAGGAGTGGGTTGCTCCGAACCACTCTAATTTTCTTATATTTGTGATTGTGTTTGCTTGACTCCATTGTGATTGTTAATTTTGTTGCTTCCATTGCATAATCTATCACATTCCCACCACTAAAAGAATTTTAAAGTGCACATACTTGAAAGTTTTTATTATTCCAATTCACCCCCTCTTAGGAAGCCATCTGGGCAACAAGTGGTATCAGAGTAGTCTCTGAAATTCCTTAAAGTAATGATTGATGGCACATCCCATGAGTACCTTCTTGGCCGAAGGCCAATCCACAAACCGACCTTCACTTTTCATTGGAATTAATTACACATATTGGAAGGCTAGGATGAAGATATACATTCAAGCCGTAGACTTCTAATTATGGAAGATAATTCAAAAAGGACCTCACACACCCATTATCAGAATTAATGATGTTGAGGTTCCCAAACCTAAAGAAGAATGGGATGAGATTGATATGAAAAAGGCCGAATTATATGCCAAAGCTATGAATTTACTTTATTATGCTTTGGACCCAAACGAATTTAACAGAATTTTTACATGTAATTCTGCTAAAAAAATTTGGGATAAGCTTGAAATCACACACGAGGACACATCACAAGTAAAGACTTCTAAAATTAACCTTCTTTTGCATAATTATGAGTTATTCAAAATGGAGCCAAATGAAACTATACTTGCTTGTTTTCATATTTTACTGACATTATAAATGGTCTTATAAGTCTTGGTAGAACCTATACTAATACTGATTTAGTGCAAAAAGTTTTGAGATTTTTGCCTGAAAAATGGGAAGCAAAGGTTATGGCTATTCAGGAGGCAAAGGATTTGAATACACTTCCATTAGATGAGTTATTGGGCTCATTGATCACACATGAGCTAGCCATGCAATAAAGAATAGAAGAAGACTCAAAAAGAAAAAAGACCATCGCATTTAAAGCAATTGAAGAGAATACGGATGAACATTCAGATACCTCTGATGATGATGATATGGAGGATGATGAAATTTCCCTAGTAATGAGAAAGTTCAAAAGATTTATGGGCAGAAGAAGAACAAATAGATAGAGAAAGCAATTCAGAAAAGGAGACCATGGAAAGAAAAAAGAAAAAGACAAAGAGAAGGATAAGGACAAAGATCAATTTCAATCTATTATGAATGCAAGAAACCAGGACATATACATCCTGATTATCCAAAAATCAAGAAAAAGTTGTTTAAGAGAAAGAAAAAGAAAGCAATGCTTAAAGCATGGAGAGATAGTGATGAATCTACATCAACTGAAGAAGAATATACAATGAAGACAACTCATATTTGTCTTATAGGTTTAGAGGATGAGATAATAACTTTTGAACCAAATTTAGATTTTACCTATGATGAGTTTCATAATGCTTTTTGTGAACTGTTGATTGAATACAAAAAGGCTTGTTTGAAAATGAAAAGTTTAGAAAATAATTGTGATACTTTTGAAAAAGATAAAAATGAAGTTTGTGAAAGAAACAAAATTTTGCAAAGAGAATTAAGTATGACGTGTGAAAGACTTAAAACCGTTCAATTTGAAAAGGAAGAACTTCTTGAAAAGAATGAAATTTTATAAAAAAAAATACTGACTTGCAAAAGGAAGTTCAAAAGCTTAAGCCATTAGTTGAAAAATTAACTTTAAGCTCTAACAAACTTGAATTGATTTTGAAAAATCAAAGAGATTCTAGTAACAAGTTTGGAATTAGTTATAAAGGCAGAAATACAAATAAGTTTTCTGTATCCACTTCTTATATTTCAAAGTTCATTGCATCAAACAATATAGACCTAGGTTTACATCACATGCTCATTATTCAATGTCTAGAATTACTTGCTATGCATGCAATAACATAGGTCACAAAGTATTTAATTGTCATTTGAAATACAATGGCAAAAAGAAAATCAAAAAAATTTGGGTTTCAAAAGGAACCAATCCTACTAACGTGCAAGGACCCAAGAAAGCTTGGATATCTAAATCTACTACTTGATTATTTTGCAGGGATGTCTTGCAGTCATGAACACAAAGAAAAGATGGTATCTTGATAGCGGCTGTTCAAGACACATGACGGGTGACATATATCAATTCTTCACCTTTGAAAAAAAAGATGGTGGCATGGTAACATTTGGCGACAACCATAAAGGAAGGATAATCGGTATTGGTAAAATTAAAATTACTCCTTTCACTTTTATTGAGAATGTACTGCTAGTAGAAAAGTCAAAGCATAATCTATTAAGTATCAGTCAACTATGTGATATTGGCTTTAATGTTTTCTTCAAGGCTTCAATGTGTATAGTAGCTGATCCTCTTGACTCTAGTACAAAGTTCATTGGACATAGACTTGGTAATATTTATGTAGTAGATCTTAATGATCTAGCTATGTCAAGTAATACAAGTCTTGTAGCAATGAATGATAAGAGCAAGGAATCAAGTCTACTATGGCATGGATGACTTGGACATGCTAGCATGCATACTATTGCAAAACTTATTTCAAAAGATTTAGTAAAAGGTTTTCCAAAGTTTAAAATAAATTTTGATTATGTTTGTGATGCATACCAATTAGGAAAACAAGTTAGGGAGAGTTTTAAATCCAAAATATTGTTTCTACCACTAGACCTTTATAACTACTTCACATAGATCTATTCGGATCTACTAGGACAACAAGCTTCGGTGGTATGAAGTACGATCTTGTGATTGTAGATGATTTTTCAAGATAGACTTGGGTTTTATTTTTTGCACATAAAGATGAAACTTTTAAAGTATTTAAAAGTTTTATAAAAGAGTTTCTAACTTGAAAAATCTTTTTGTTATTTCTATTCATAGTGATCATGGTACGAAATTTGAAAATCAATATTTTGATCATTTTTGCACAAAACACGGTATTGACCACAACATCTCTTTTCCTAGAATACCATAGCAAAATGGTATTGTAGAGAAAAAGAATAGGACCTTAAAAGAGATGGCTCGAACGATGCTTTGTGAAGGGAATCATCCAAGGTACTTTTGGGCAGAAGCTATAAATATCGCTTGCCACATTTTAAACAGAATTTTAGTTAGACCTGTTATAAGAAAAATCCCTATGAATTATGGAACAATAGAGAGCCAAATATTGATTATTTTCATGTTTTTGGCTGCAAATGTTTTGTGCTTAACAATGGTAAAGATAACCTTGGTAAGTTTGATGCTAAATCTGATGAGGCTATTTTTTTTGGTTATTCGACTAATAATAAAGCATATCGAGTATTCAATAAGAGAACTTTAACTGTTGAAGAGTCAATTTATATTATTTTCAATGAGACTGGAATTGCATCTTCTAGAAAAGAAGATTATGCTGATGATGCAGGTATACTTGAAAATGGATTGAAGGACATGACTATCAAAGACAAGCAATCAGATGAATAGCAAGAAGAGTTGGTAAGTAAGAATCATGAAGAACTACCTAAAGAATGGAGGTATGTACAATCATATCTCAAAGAACTCATTATAGGAGATCCATCACAAGGTGTTATGAACTAGAGCTTCACATAGGGATGCACACGATTTAATTACTTTTGTATCTTATGTAGAACCACATACCATAGAAGAAGCTAAAATCGATCATAATTGGATGTTAGCTATGAATGATAAGTTAAACCAATTTAGGAGAAATAATGTTTGGACACTTGTATAGAGACCATTAGACTACCCTGTTATAGGTACTGGATGGGTCTACAAAAACAAGTTATATGAATAAGGTAATGTTATTAGAAATAAAGCTAGACTGGTAGCTCAAGGTTACAACCAAGAAGAAGGAATAGATTTTGATGAGACCTATGCACTAGAAGCTAAACTAGAGGCTATTAGATTACTTTTGGCATATGCATGTTTTATGAACTTTAAATTATTTCAGATGGATGTAAAGAGTGCTTTTTTAAATGGTTTGTTATCCGAAGAAGTTTTTGTAAAACAACCGCCTGGTTTTATCGATCACTCTTTTCCAAATCATGTTTTCAAGTAAAATAAAGCTTTATATGGTCTTAAACAGGCACCTAGAGCTTGGTATGATAGATTAAGTAAGTTTTTACTTGAAATTGATTTTGTAAGAGATAGTGTAGATACTAACCTGTTTATCCAAAAAAAAATAATATTTTAGTTGTTCAAATTTATGTTGATGATATAATATTTGGATCTACTGATGAATTCCTATGTCAAGATTTTGCTAAGTTAATGCAAGGGGAATTCAAAATGAGTCTAATGGATGAGCATAACTACTTTCTTGGGCTTCAGATCAAATAATCAAAGGAAGGGATTCTAATCAACCAAGCCAAATACATTAAAGAGATTATCAAAAAGTTTGGCATGGAATCAAGCAAGGAAGCTGGAACATCCGTGAGTCCTACATGCAGATTAGATAAAGATGAAAATGGCACAAGTATTGATCAAAAGTTATATAGAGATATGATCGGATCTATACTCTTTTTAATTGCCAGTAGACCTAACATTCTATTTAGTGTTTGTGTGTGCACACGTTTTCAATCAAATCCAAAAGAATTACACATTATTGTTGTTAAAAAAATTATTAAATATCTTAAAGGCAAATGTAATGTAGGATTGTGGTATTCCAAGCATTCATCTTTAAAGTTAATTAGCTATTTGGATGCTGACTATGGTGGCTGTAAGATTGATAGTAAAAGTACCAGTGGCACATGCCAATTTCTAAGTATTAATTTAATTTCATGGCACTGTAGGAAACATAACTCTGTAGCACTATCCACTACTGAAGTAGAATATGTGGCTGCAGGGAGCTGTTGTGCACAAATGTTATGGATTAAGCAATAACTAGAAGACTATGGTATTATCCAATCTAAGATTCCTATCAAATATGATAATACAAGTACTATTAATTTATCAAAAAATTTAATTCAGCATTCTAAGACAAAACATATAGAAATAAGGCATCATTTCACTAGAGACCATGTTTTGAATAATAACATAGAATTAGAATTTGTCCCTACTGAGAACCAACTAGCTAATATTTTAACCAAGCCTCTTAGCCAGGATAGATTTGAAAAGATTAGAGGAGAGTTAGGTCTGTATGACCCATATTAAGATTTTTGACGTATTCTTTTTCAAAATTAAGAAAAATTATCTAGAGTCTTTCAAATTCATTTTAAAGCTATTGACTACTTCACCTAATATTAATTTAGCTATAGAATCCTTTAGTTTGACCTTTTGAGCTTTGACCTCTATTTTTGCTCGAGCTGACTCGAGCAATCCCCTATTCTTTCAAGCCGACTCGAAGGACGGGTTTAGGTTTTTTTAAATAAGGTTTTGTAGCTTTCATTTCCTAACCATTCTTCCATTTCCACTATTTATCTTCACCCGTTTCCTCTCCTAAGCCATAGAAACTCTTCTAGAATCCCTCCTAAACCTTAATCCAAGATCAATGGCACCTAGGAAGGCCGTAGGAAAAAGACCTAGGAAGGTAATTCAATCCATTATAGAGGAACGAAGGACAAAATGAAGGTTAGATGATTCGACTTCTCAACCCACTGAAGAATAGCTTGAGCAGTAGTCGACCGATGCTCCAGATGCTTCTAGACAAGTTATTATTATGGGAAATCGACAGGTAACCTCTGGAAGAACCGTGGGTTTCAATTTTCTAGAAGAGGAGAACTTGAAATTGGGTGATTGACTTGATGCTTAGTGTTGGAAACACTTTTGCATGCTTAATCTACCTACCTATCCAACCTTGGTTAGAAATTTCTTTGAAAATTTGTCCCTTAGTACATTTCATTTGGAATCTATTGTTAAAGGGAAAAATATTATTGTGCATGAACAAAAATTGAGAACATTATTACAAACTCTAAAAGAAGGAGAATGTTTTTTGGTGATGAAAGAAAAATAAAAGACTTTAAGAACTATTTTAGAAAGAAGTGATGTTTCAGGGATTGTTCATGTTCAAGCCAACTTATTATCCTTGGAGATGAGACTCTTACATAACATTATTAGTAGAGTGTTTTTACCCAGAACTGGAAGATTCGGCTGGATAAGTGAAAGATATATGATGTTCATGAGATGTCTGATTGAGAGGGAGGCCCTCAACTTGGCTTACATTATGATTGTTCAGATGAGGGAAGCAGCTCGCAGGGCACAAGCTTGTCTTCCTTATGGCATGGTATTCACTTTACTTTTTCAAGATGCTGGTATTGATTTGTTAGGTGAGGACAGGAGAATTTTATTACATGCTGACAGATACAATGCCAAGTCATTGAATAGAATGGGCTTTCATAAGGTTGAAGACAGATGGATTCGGAAGACCTCAGGATAGAGTGGCACATTCTGATGAGGAGTCTTCTGATGATGAGTAGACTAGACATCCACAGGACATCAAGCCTGAGTGACCTACTGATGAGGCTGGACCCTTTGAGCTAGCACCTACTTTACCTCGATCACTTATGAGAGATTCAGTTTCTAGTGGTTTGCATGATGATCCGAGATTGCTAACTATCTTGGATGAGCTTTTCACTTTATAGCAAGGGAGAGCTGAGACTGATGCCAGGATAGATGCACTACAGGCTGAGATGAGGGATGGATTTTAGCAAATCTTAGCAGCCCTTCGGGGGATCAGTGCAGCTGGACCATCAGCTCCTCCTCCACCACCAGATGATGGACCTAGACTAGATGATGGTACTGATGTTGGACATGTAGGGCTTGAGCACACTATTGGCACACCTGATGAGCATTGTACTACTGCACAGGCTATTGAGCTACCTGCAGTCACTGAGGAGTAGCACACTGATATTGCAGATACTCCAGCGACGGAGATTCTTTCTAGTACTAGCACTTTGGTGTTGTCAGATCCTCCTTTGGCATAGCCGACTCCGATCCTGATTTTTGCTAGGTCTTCACCTTCTAGACCTAGAGCTGCTAGACCACCTATTGCTACTAGGACTAGACTTAGGGACCTTAGGCTTAGATTTTGTAAGCTCAAACCACAGTCTAGCATTTTAAAAGTTGACTCTTCTTCTTCTAGTGAAGATGAATCTAGCCCTACCTTTTGAGTTTAGATTTCTTTTATTGCATGTGATTCTATTTTGTAGTGCATTGACACTTTTGTATTGTATCACATCTTGTATTGACACTCCTTATATATATATGTGTGTTTTGGAAATCTTATGTTATAATTTATGAGTGATATGAATGTTTATAATTAATTTTGGATGAATGATTTGAATTTTGTCAAAGGAAGAGGTGATTTTATCTCAAATATATTCCTGGTGATTTTATCATTATTATGTTTTGTTGATGACAAAAAGGGGAAGAAGTGCATGAAATCAAGAAAAATGAGAAGAATTGCAATTGTTATATGAAAAACATGAAAAAGGGGGAGCAAGTATTGAAAATTCTTCTATGGGGGCAATTATTGAAAATTCTTTTGAATGTAAAGTTTTGAAGTAGTATTGAAAAGTTTGTTTGATACATTATGATTGGTTTGGTATGTTAACCTTATTGATCTGATACATGCTCTTAATTGTTGATACTTTGCTTTGACACTAGTTCATTTCAACACAAATACTATATCATAAGACTTCATTTGTTCTGATACATACTATTTTTAATGTACATTGATACATGTGAATATCAGTACATAGTATGTTATTATACATGAAATTGTAAAGTATTTTTTAAAGCTTGTCATGCCCAGTATTTTGTCATCATCAAAAAGGGGGAGATTGTTGACCCCTGGAATGATTTTGATGATTACAAAATATTGGAGCATGTATTTATGACTAACTCTTTCAATTATTCAAGAAGCTTTTGTAGGAATCATTTATCAATGAGTCACTTTATTTCCTACTTAGCTGGAAGTTACCCAGTACAGTTGTATTAATTAATGAAGTGTATTGAATTGAAAACCTCAAAGTTGTAAAGCCCTAATTTTCATTCTTGTAATCTTGTAAAAAGGGCTATAAATTAGTAAAAATAAGTTTGATTAGGTAAGATATCTTGTGTAATTTATTTTGAAGTTTTGGAAGACTTGTATTGGTTGGAGATTCAATTGGCTGAATTTCGAAGAAGTTCTGCTCGAGTTGACTCATGGATCAAGAGCCGACTCCTATTCTGGCATGGCATGAAGAGTTTTAGAGTTTCAAAAATCTGAGTCAACTCAAAGTATTAAGTTGACTCAAATCAGAAGAGCCAACTGATACAAAGTTTGATTTTCTATTATCTGAGACTGCAAGCTGACTCAACCATCTCGAGCCGACTCGAGTGTTGGGTTCAGGCCTATAACAGCTAGTTGCAGAATTGACTATTTGAATTCCAAGAAGGTTCCCATGGCTCTATTTCGATTCCCTAGGCCCTACAATGGCTAGATTTGCTTATAAAAGAAGAGTATTTATGATGGATTAGATGATGATTATTGATTATTCATTGAAAACAAATGAGCATTCAAGTGAATTTCAAGTCTTTCACCAAACAACTTCAAGTGAGCAAGAAAGGATTCAATGCTTCTCTAACTCATCTTCATTCATTGAATCCAGCTTTTGAGGAAATTAAGAAGCAGCTTTAAGAGTATTCAAGAGCATCTAATGCAAGGATTCAATTTGAGCTTCATCTACAACTACCAAATAAATTTGGTTTGTTATAAAGTTGCTAGTTTCTTTTGATATATCTTGTTTCCACTCCAAGAGCAGCAAGGGGCCGTGTCTTGTGAGTGTTGAAAGGTTTTTAGGTGAGACTATTAAAACCTAAGTTAGGTTTCTTTGATGAGCCCGGTATTAAAAACTAAAGGGACTTGGGTTCTTGGTAAGTTCAGTGTAAAACCAAGTGTGGGTTTCTTTGGTAAGCTCGGTATAAAAACCAAAGGGTGTAGAGTTTGGATTGTGATCCCGGTAAAACAATCTAACTGTATTCTAGGAAGATTATAGTAGAAATCCCAAGTGGTGCTTGGGTAGTGGACGTAGGAGCGGGTTGCTCCGAACCACTCTAATTTCCTTGTGTTTGTGATTGTGTTTGTTTGACTCTATTGTGATTGTTAATTTTATTGCTTCCATTGTATAATCTATCACATCACCAACACTAAAAGAATTTTAAAGTGCGCATACTTGAAAGTTTTTATTATCCCAATTCATCCCCCTCTTGGAAAGCCACCTAGGCAACATTGTACATGATACAAACAAACTTATCATTGAGTGCTTCAACTTCTGATTCATTGGTAATGGATACTGCTTGTGGGTCTCATAAATGCATGTCATTATAGGGACTACAAAGAATTTGAGTTTGAAGAAGGGTGACTTCGAGCTTTATGGCATGAGTGGTGAAGCCATTCAAGCATAAGTTATGGTTACCTATCTGTTGTCATTGCCTTCAGGTAAGATCTTATAATTGAAAGACTATTACTATATTTTGAATGTCACTAGAAATATTATTTCTATACCCTTATTATTATAATAAGATTTTGAAATTAATGTATAAAGCAATGGATACTCTATTTATCATTCTAATGAATTATTTAGAAATGGTTGATTTAATAATGGTCTTTTAGTTCTCTCACTCAATGATGAAATATTACTTATTGAAAACTAGAAGAGAGAGAGAAGATGTTAATTTCTTTTATCTGGCATTATCGACTCGGTCATATTAGTGAGTTTGACTCGGTTATATTAGTGAGTCTAGGATAAACAAGTTATACAAAGATAATTTCTTTGATCCTTATAACTATGTATTATTAGAAACTTGTGAGTCTTGTCTCATGAGAAAAATGACCAAGTCTCTATTCACTAGACTTGGACAAAGGGCAACTAAGTTATTAGGTCTTATATAAACAGATATATGTAGATCTATGATAACTCAAGCTAGAGGAGGATACTCTTCTTTTATCACCAGCACTGGTGACTTATCAAGGTCTAGATATACCTATCTAATGAAACACAAATCCAAAGCCTTTGATAAATTTAAAGAGTATCAAAGTATGGTTAATAACAAACAAGAAAAAGTATTAAAATCCTTCGGTCTAATCTAGGTAGATAATACTTATTCAGTGAATTTCTTAATTATCATAAGGATAAAGGCATTCTCTTAAAATGGATACCTCCATATATACCATAATTAAATGGTATATCAAAAAGGAGGAATCATACCTTATTAGATATGGTGAGGTCCATGATGAGCATCACAAATCTTTCTATATCCTTGTGGGGTTATGCCTTAGAGATTGCTACCTATATCCAAAATAGGGTTCCATCAAAATCAGTAACTAGCACTCTATATGAATTATGAAATGAAAAATGATCAAGTCTCAAATATTTTAAGATTTGGGATTGTCTTGTTTATGTTAGAATTATTTTTGGACATAAGTTAAGTGATAGGGCTGATAAATGTAGGTTTATAAGTTATCCTCAGAGCGTATTAGATATCTCTTTTATCATCCTACTAAACAAAAGGTCTTTGTTAATAGGCATGCTACATTCTTATAAAATGAATCATCCAAGAAGGAGGCAGTGGAGGATCGTTGAACTTGAAAAAACTCAAGACCTACAACCTACTCATCAAGATTCTATTGACATTCCACAAGAAATTTCTTATTCACAAGTATCTGTTAATCGGATACAACTACAACAAACACCTTTTCTTTATAGGTCAGAAAAATTGCAGGGTGCACCTCTCAAATATGGCTTTGTCATTGAAAATGACAATGAAGCCAGTATCATTCAGGATGATGATCCTGTGACCTTTACAAAGTTGTTGAGAGTAAAGACTCTAATAAATAGCTTGAAGCAATGAAATATAAAATGGACTCTATGATGCCAACCAAGTTTGGACCTTGGTTGATCCACCTGAGGTAGTAAACCCAATAAGATGCAAATGGATCTTCAAAAAGAAGATTGGAGCAAATAGCCAAGTAAAAACCTAAAAGGCCAGGCTAGTGGCAAAAGATTTCAAACAAAAATATGAAATTGACTATGATAAAACTTTTTCACTAGCAGCTATACTCAAGTCTATTAGGATTTTGTTGCTATAGCTACATTCTATGCTTATGAAATATGATAAATGGATATAAAGACTGCCTTCTTTAATAGATATCTTGAGAAAAAAGTCTATATATCATAGCCAGAGGGGTTTGTTTCAAGTGGAAGACCGAACCAAGTATATAAGATTAAAAAATATATTTATGGATTAAAACAAGCTTCGAGGAGTTGGAACATTTGCTTTGATGAAATAATCAAGAAATTTGGTTTTATCAAAATTTTGGATAAACCATGTACATATAAGAAGACAAGTGGGATTGCTATCTTTTAATATTATATATTGATGACATACTTATCATTAGGAATGATATCCTAATGTTATAGTTAGTCAAAACATGGCTATCTAAAAAGTTTTCCATGAAGGATTTGAGAGAAACATCTTATATATTAGATATAAAGATCTATAGAGATAGATCAAAGAGGATGCTCAGCTTATCTCAATCCAGGTACATTGACTTATTTTGAAAAGATTCAACATGGAGGGAAGTGAAAGGGATTACTTGCCCATGAGTTAAGACATATATCTCTCTAAGGAGATGTCTCCTAAGACACCTAAAGAGAGACGAAAGATGAATAAAATTCTTTATGCTTCAGCTATAGGATCAATCATGTATGCCATGTTATGTACCAGGTCTAATATTGCTTATGCCTTAGGCATAGCAAGTAGATTTTAGGCCGATCCAGAGGAGGATCATTGGAAAGCTGTGAAAAATAATCTTAAGTATCTAAAAAAGACTAAAGATGTTTTTCTTATGTATAGAGGATCATATTTGAAACTAAAAGGCTATATTGACTCTAATTTTCAATCAGATCTAGATGATAATCATCTATATTAGGATATGTATTGGCTCTCTATGGTGGAGCAGTGAGTTGGAAAAGTATCAAGCAGTGAACTATAGCCAACTTCATTACAAAGATAGAGTACATTGCTACTAGTGAAGCCACTAAGGAAGCTATCTAGATGAAGATGTTCATCATGAAATTGGGTATAGTTCCTGTGATACAACAACCAGTACCATTTTATAGTGATAATGCTAGAGCATTGTATAAGCTAAAGAACCAAGGTCTCATCAAAGTCCAAGCATATTCCAAGGTGCTTCCATCTTGTTTGTGAAATCATTGAAAGATAAGATGTGGTTATAGATGAGTAGATACAAAGAACAACATAACAAACCATTCACTAAGGCCTTCCTTAATAGTAGTTTAATTGCTATTTAGATTGTATGGAAATTAAATACAAGGGTGATTGGCTTTAGTGCAAGTGAGAGATTTAAAGAATATGTCCTGCAAGCCAATGGCATGTCTTATGTGATAGGAGTTTTTCTATAATTATCTTCCAACTTATGTATGACATTTATTAATAAAGACATAATTTTAATTCATCATATGCTATGCCTTAGACTATTTTTTAAATTATGATGAATCCTATAGATTAGAGCAATAGATTTAGGGTTATGATGTAGTTCATATAGTGAGATCTAAATTCCTATAAACCTTAATCTAAAATATTCTCAATCATAGGATATCAGTCGGGGTTGATATTTTCGATAAAGACTGGCACCTCTTGTGTATGCTTGATAGAGCAAGTGGTTGGACTTACGATCACTTGTATAACGATATTAATATAAGGATATGAGTGCTCATCTAGAAATGAGTCCACTAAATTGATCCGTCTTGAGAACATTTTATGAAAGTCTTATCAAAAGATGATTTTTTAAGTGGAAGTTGTGCTAGTGATCCTTAGACCTAAAATCATCATGAAATCTTGTGCACATGAATCCATATTTTAGTTTATACTCATTCATGACTAAGTCATGTATGGGGTGCTCATGGATATAGAGAATTATATATAAAGGTTGTGAGTAGGTCAACAAGGAATCGATCATTCTTAGTAAGAGAATTTATTCCACATAATCTCATCATATAATGACTCAAGGTGTCTTTGATCAAATCATGATGAAATTAGAAATGGGTTCTAATCTTTCATTGATCAAGTCTTCATTATTGCGTTGAGAATCAAATGAATAAAGTATTAGGGTTTGATAAATTTCTATACCCATCACTTATTTAGAATAAAGGATGATCGAAGGATTGAATTACATGATAACTTACCATTAAAGGGTATTTTAGTAATTTTGATCAAATTTTTCATCTTTAGGATAGGCATGATACGTTGCTAGATGATAATCATATCTTGTAGATTTTCATGAATTAAAATGATTATTTCATGGTCAATTTGAAAGATGGTCCAAATTGATAATTTAGGTTAGCTCGATTTGATTATTCAGATTTTAGTAGTAGATTGACAAGAACCTAGACCTACTATTAGCTAGATGTGGAGCCCAAATGATCACATGCTAAGGAATTGGTCAAAGAAGTCAATTATATTTTTATTAGGGCCATAGGATCCTAATTGGCTAGCTAATTGATATACTAGCATATGTAGGCTAGCGTAACTCCTAATCTAATTAGATTGAGTTAGTTTACTTGTTATTTGGGTTAAACAATTTAGGTAGGACTTAGATTGATTAAGCCCAAAAGCTTTCAACCTTTGTTGTATACCTAAAGAGCCTTATCCATGCCAAATAGCAAGAGTCCCAAGGGCTTGGCACTCTTGTTGGCAGTATACATGATGGGCACAATTTTAGCATGCACAAGGACCAAGAGTCCTACAGATAAATCATTTTTGGTGATAAGGTTGATCTCTCCCTCTCTATTCCATGCCTCATTTAGATCTGCTTTGACTGGTCAATGGATAATTATGGGTGCAAAACTTGTTTTAGCATGAAGGGGTGTGTGCGCATGAAGTATATGGTGCATATAGGAAGGATGAAGAGTTCTATTCATTGATCACCTATCTTTGATATATTTATCCAATTATCATGCCTCTTGGTGTGTTTTTGACCTAGTACTTGGCCATATGGAAGAAGGAATTTGATGGAATTTGAGAAGAGATGCCAGATTTGTCTCTTGGTGCATGAGTTTTTGAAATGCCATAACTATACATCATTTCATTGCATAATTCACCCACCAGACTCTTTTTGCTTGAAGGGACTTATCTGATACATTGTATATCAGATAAGTAGTGGGGAATGGTTATATTTAGCACCTCCTCTCAACCTATAAATAGGTATTAGTGGTAAAGGCTCATAATCATCTTAAGTTGTCTAAGTAGTCTCTTCCTTCCCTTATTAGGACAAGTCTTCAAGATTAAGATAAGTCTACTATTTTAAGACAAAGGTTCAGAAAGAGAATTAGAATCTCCCCTTACCATTATCACCAAAGATTATAATACCACCTTCTTTCATCTTTAAGATAAAAAATTATTCCTTGTCGGAATTATGTCTTGAACAACTACTATCCAAGTATCATCTTCTTTTAGATCGTTGGGCTGCAAGACATTCCTACAAAATAATCATGTAAGCTTTTTAGATACTCAAGCTTTTGTGGATCCTTTAGGGTTAGTTATGATGGTTCCTTTACAAATTTAAGTTTTCTAACTCTACTTTCATTTTTCTTCCATAAACTACATTCATAAGCTTTATATCCAATTCCTTTACAATAGAAATAAATAATATTTGATTTTTACACTGTGTTAGATGCTGAAACCTTAGTTACAGAAAATCTATTCTTGAAATTTGAGTTATACCCAATTCTAGCTCTATTATTTGATTTCCTTTAGTTATTAAGTATTAACTCTAGTTTACTAAACTCAATATTAGCTTATCAACCAAGGTTTAAGTTTTTGAACTTCCTTTTTCAAATTTTTACTCTCTTTCTTTAAAACTTTATGTTTATCAAACCTTTCATTCTTTTTCTTTTCAAAATCATGTTTCTTTCAAATATATCATTCATCTCTTTTTGTATCACTCCATTTTTCTTTAAAGCATCATCTCTTTCTTTTAGTAACATTGTAGGAGTTCTCCCAGGAATAAAAAATTGTAATTAAACGGCATCAGCAGCCTATCACAGTGGAAGCAGATATAAAAGTAATTTATATCTAATCATGCAATTCATAAATAAATCTAATTTATTTATCATAAATTTTTAACATGCTGCAACATATCAAAAAAATATTAGATCTAAAAAAAAAATATTTTAATCATAAAATACTTACTTGGATCACTATCTGAGACTGCTCTAAAAAGCATGCAGATCTGTTACTGAAAAGCCGAGATTCTGTCGGAGTAGTGCAATCGAGCAGCCTCTGGGTATCTACACAAAACTCTCACAACCGAGTCGTAGAGGGCACCGGACTGCTAGATCCTTGCACCCTCTCCTCTTTCAGCAAATCACCTGCTTTAAAATCTGTGCTGATCCGAATCCAGACCGGCTTTTCTGAACTGGCTTCTGTCTTGCAAATCAGACTATGCAAGACCTTTGGACCTCTTATTCTTCTCCCTCTTATGAATAAGACCTCTCAACACTCTTGAAGAGAAGGAATCAATCCTCACACAAAGAATAAGAAGAAATATATATAAAGGAAGTGGATGCCCAAGAGAGAGATTCTCTGCTCTTGACGCCCAAAAAAAAATCACGTATAAGGAGAAGCTTATTCGGCCAACCCCTTCTCTCTTCCTTTTATGGAGTATGGTACATCCTTTCTCCAATTCCTCCATGCCAAAAGAGAGGAGTTTAAACTAATCTAGACTTGTTTAAAATTTAAGAGAAGTAGAAGAGGACTCTCCCTCTCTTAAAATTCTCCATGCCAAAATCAATTAGCGCCCCTCATTTTGTCGTACAAAATCTTCTCCCAATTCTCCACACCAAAATGGGATAAGCCTCTTGGTTATTTGGATTAGGTGGAAGATTTCAATTCAAAAACTAAGATAAGTAAATGAGAAGGACTCCTCCTCCTCTTAATTATTCATGCCAATAGTGATTAGTGCCCCCTCTTAATATTCGGCCAACCTATTTGCTGCACAAAATACTTGGGGCCCACTTAGGCATGTGGAGATAAAAGGAGACATGGAGAGAGAGTCTCAGTCTAACTGGACTCTAGGTCTTGGTCCAAACGAAATGATTTTACAATCAAATTGAAGCCAATTTTAAATCCAATCGAACCCTTTCGAAGTGGACATTGACCCGAATCAATTAGGATTAATAATTGAGTCTAACTTAATTAAATTAAATCTAATTTAAATTAATTAACAATTAATCAATTAATTGTAACATTCATAATTAGGTCAAATATTAAATATAACACTTACAATTAGGTCCAAATTGATTTGCTGATTGGTTACTTGAGCTCCTAATATGTGTGAACCCTCAGGTCCTATTATTTTGGTAATGAGACATGCTATAATCTCCATTATACATCATCAAAGCTCCTTTCGATGGACTGAACAATTTCAGCTCAACTCTAATTAGGTTCATCGATCCGAGAATGATCCTAACGGTTTCCATAATCCACCAGTGACACCTAGCAGTATGTAGTGGCAACCTAGCAGAATAAGATTGGAACCCCTAGGTATAGTTACCATGTGATTCGATCTTCTATCAAAATCCCGATATGATATTGGTTACGGATACTCGTCAAACCCGTCAGTCATATGCTTAACCTAATCCACTCAAGTCCAATTGTGATGCTAATGAAAACACCTTTTCATTATCTCCCTGCTATGGCCATAGACTTTTGAACTTAGTCTCCTTAAGATTGCATAGGATTATACCTTACTACTAAGGCTGATAGATCCCTACAAGTGAACACCCTACTCCAACAATAAACTTACTGCAGCTAACGAATACTGCATGGTCCCGTATGGATAGGAACCATGTGATTATGCTATCAAACTACAGCAACCTTATTGTGAGTAGCCGAGACACTCTAGGTCAAGAAACTATTCACACAACTACAGCATCAAGAAGTTATCGACGAGTGAGTAGTCATCCGTATAACTTCCTGTGCTTGGTCATGCTCAATACTGTTGATCTCTATCAACTACCTGCACTCTCACTCAAGTGTTACCACACTATAGATCAAAGACTCATCTACCCAGAAAGGGAAGTGATCTGTGCACCAATTTTAATGGATCAATCACCATCGAAAGGACTCCTCCTCCTCTTAGGTGGAAGATTTCAATTTAAAAACTAAGATAAGTAAATGAGAAGGACTCCTCCTCTTAATTATTCATGCCAATAATGATTAGCGCCCCCTCTTAATATTTGGCCAACCTATTTGCCGCACAAAATACTTGGGCCTACTTAGGCATGTAGAGATAAAAGGAGACATAAAGAGAGAGTCTCAATCTAACTGGACTCTAGGTCTTGGTCCAAATGAAATGATTTTACAGTGAAACTGAAGCCAATTTTAAATCCAATCGAACCCTTTTGAAGCGGACATTGACCCAAATCAATTAAATTAATTAATTGAGTCTAACTCAATTAATTAAATCTAATTTAAATTAATTAATAATTAATCAATTAATTATAATATTTATAATTAGGTCAAATATTAATTGTAACACTTATAATTAGGTCCAAATTGATTTGTTGATTGGTTACTTGAGCTTTTAATATGTGTGACCCCTTAGGTCCTATCCTGTCTGGTAATGAGACATGCTATAATCTCCATTATACATCATCAAAACTCTTTTTGATGGACTGAAATAATTTTAGCTCAACCCTAGTTAGGATCATCGATCCGAGAATGATCCTAACGGGCTCTCAAAATCCACCAGTGACCCCTAGCATTATGTAGTGGCAACCCAGCAGAATAAGATTGGAACCCCTAGGAGTAGTTATAATGTGATTCGGTTCCTCTATCAAAATCCCGACATGATGTTGGTTATGAATACTTGTCCAACCCATCAGTCATATGCTTAACCTAATCGACTCAAGTCCAATTGTGATGCTAATGAAAACACCTTTTCATTATCTCTCTGCTATGGCCATAGACTTCTAGACTTAGTCACATTAAGTTTGCATAGGATTATACCTTACTACTAAGGCTGATAGATCCCTACAAGTGAACACCCTACTCCTACAATAAACTTACTGCAACCAACGAACATCGCAAGGTTTCGTATGGATAGGAACCATGTGATTGTACTGTCAAACTACAGCAACCTTATTGTGAGTAGCCGAGACACTCTAGGTCAAGGAACTATTCACATAACTACAGCATTAGGAAGTTATCGATGAGAGAGTAGTCATCCGTATAACTTCCTGTACTTGGTCATGCTCAGTACCATTGATCTCTATCAACTACCTACACTCTCACTCCAGTGTCACCAAACTATAGGTTAGAGACTCATCTACCCAGAAAGGGAAGTGATCTGTGCACCGATTTTAATGGATCAATCACCATCCTCGTGATATTCCAACAATTGGGAGCCTTTAGGAGTTAATCTATAAAGACACATGCCTCAGATCTCAACTCTTGAGAATATGTGTCATTGTCCATTAACTCCATGGACAATTCATAGACATAACAATATGAATGAAACTAATGCCTTTTTAATTAATAAGAGAAATTGAGTACAAAGTTCATGCCCAAAAATTAAAAATGTATCAAGCCAACATGGCTTTCAGGGATACATCTAACAAACATATCATTTGATTACTTTAAAGTTTTATTATTTACTCTTAGCTTCTTAACTTTAGCTAATAAATCATAAAATATAAAATGAATCTCACCAAATATAAATTCTATATTAGGTTCAACATATAACTCATCTTTAAAGCTATTAAGTATAGGTTGGCAAATTTTGTTTGCTCTCCTCTTCAATGAAGCTTGATTTATTACTGTTGATCCACGTTGCAATCATGGCTTTCTTCTTCTTGCTCTTCTTGAAGCTTTTTTTCAACGTAGGATAGTCAGACCAATATTTCCCCAATCTTTTTTATATTCATAACATATGGGTTGTTGGTCTTTGTCCTTATCTTTTCTTTCTCTCTTTCCTTGCTAGGCTACCTCTTAGCCATGTGCTTCCTTCTATTTTTTGTTTACCCTTACCCATAAATCTCCTAAATTTTCTCATTACAAGGGCCATGTCCTTATCTCCTAACTCTTCTTCAAATGATATACTTTCTTCTTCTTCCTTTTTCTCTTTAGCCATTGCCTTGAGAGTGTGGTTTTCTTCTTTCTTCCTTCCTCTTTGCTGTGGCACTTCATGTTCAATTCATAGATCATTGAGGATCCAACAAGCTCTTCCAAATGTAAGTTGTTGAGATATTTTGCTTCCTGAATTATAGTGATCTTTGTATCGCACTTATCCAGTAATAATCTAAGTATCTTGTCTACTAAATTACCATTAGAGTATGTCCTGCTAAGACTTTTAAGACCATTGATAATGTTAGTAAAATGTGTGAACATTTTTGAAATAATTTTAGTAGGTTCCATCTTGAACAATTTATAATTATGCATAAGCTTGTTAATTTTTAAGTTCTTAACTTAGTTTTGCGTGTGACTTAAAGTCTATCCCAAATTTTCTTTACAGAATTGCAAGTAAAAATCTAGTTAAATTTATTGGGTTCTAGTCAATCCCAATTTTCATGGCTTTTGTATTTAGCTTGGCCATCTTCATGTCATGATTATCCTATTCATCTTCTGGTTTTGGGATGTCAATGCTATCAACTATCTTCGTGGGTATGTGAGAACCTTTAATGGTAACTCTTCATAATTGAAGTCTATTGCTTGAATATTAATTCTTATTCAAGCTTTTCAATATATGTAATTGGTGCCACTGAAAAGTGAAGGTCTATTACTAGATTGTCCTTCAACTAATGATGTGCTCATGTGGGTATCATGATCTTTTTTCTTAATCATTATGAAAGAATAGTGTCCTAAAAGTCAATCATATTTCTTATGAAATAGTAGCTTATCTATAAAAATCTCCCGACTTATGTATGATATTAATAAGAAAGTATTATGTTACATCATATGCTATGTCATATACTTTATATTTAAGATTATGATGAACCCCATAAATTAGGGCAATGATTTTAATGTTATGATGGAGTTCATAACAGCGATACCTAAGATCTAATAAATTCTAATTTAAAATATTCCTAGTCATAGTATCATTGATTCTAAGATCGATATTTCTAGAGAGACTAGCACATCCTAGGTATGCTCAATGGAGAAAGTAGTTGGTCTCATAACCATTTATGCAGGGACACTAATACAAAGATGTGGATACTCATCAGGGTATAAGAATATCTTATGGAAGTCTTACTTACTTGTCAAAAGATGATCTCTTAGTGAAAGTTGTGTAAGTAATCCTAGGATCTAAGATCACCATGGTATCTTATATACATAAATTCATATTTTGGTTCATACTTATTCATGACTCAACAGTTATGTATGGGATGTTCATGGATATGATGAATTATGTGTGAAGGTTATGATTAGGTCAATAAGAAATCGATCACTCATAGTAAGGGAAGTATTTATCCCATGTAATCTCATCGAATGATGATTGAGAAAGTCTTTGATCAAAGTAGGATGAAATTAGAAAAAGAATTTCTAATTTTTCATCGATTAAGTCTTCATTAGTGATTTGAGATTCGAATGAATAAAGTGTAAGGGTTTGATAATTTTTCATACCCATCACTTATTCGGGATGAGGGAAGATCAAAGAATTGAATTACATGGTAACTTACCACTAAAGGGTTTTGATAATTTCTACCAAATTCTCATCTTCTAGGTAGGCATGACATGTTGCTAGATATCAATAATGTCTTGTAGGTTATATGAATCAAATTGATTGAATTCATGAGTCAATTTTAAAGATGGTTCAAATCGGCAGCTAGGGTTATCTCGATTTGACCTAATTTGACTAGTTGATTTTTGATTGAACCAAATCAACATGAACCTAGACCTACTGCTAGCTAGATGAGGAGTCTAAAGGGTCACACACATTAAGAAATTGATCAAGAAAGTAATTTATATTTTTATTAGGATCATAGGATCCTAATTGGCTAGCTAATTAACATACTAGCATATGTTGGCTAGCCTGATCCTAACCTAATTTGATTGGGTTTAAACACTTACAATTTGGGCCAACCAATTTGAGTTTGACTTAAATTGGGTTGACCCTTAAGTGAGATAGCCAATTAGTATTTATCCTAATTTATCAGCCCTTATCCATTATTTAAACCAGGAGTCCCAAGGGCATGGAACTCTTGGCACCATATTGGCATGTGCATAAATAAAGGGGCACATAAGTACCAAGAGTCCTTCCACAAATTAATCATCTTTTATGTGATAAAGATTAGCTCCTATCCTATCCATTAGATTTCCAAATCAACTAGAATTGGTCGGTCAATTAATGTAAGAAAGGTGTGAACAATGAAGGGACGCGATGCTTAATTCATATATGGTGCATGGGATAAGGAAGAGTCATTCTACCTGTTAATCACTTTTTTTCCAAATAAACCTCTTCATTTGATATGCCTATTGGGGTGTGGGACCATGTCTTAAATCTAAAATTGAAAGTTAATTATCAGATTTTCCCAAAAAGTTGTGATAAGCAACTCTTGGCACCAACAATTAGTGAAACGGTTTTTTCACTTTACACCTTCTGCCAAGGGACAATTTCTGATTAAAAGGTCTTATCTGATAAGTTAAATATCAGAAGGGACTAATGAAAAGGTGTATCAAGCACCTACTCCCTTCTTATTTAAAGGCTTCAGTGATTGAAGCCAAGGCATCCGAAAGTTGTCCTGATAATAGGGGTGCAAATGGGTCGTGTCGGATCGGGTCTTGAGTGACCCCGATCCAACCGGTTCTTTGATCGGGTCCTAATAGTAGACCCAAACCCAATCCACTATAAAATCAGGTTGGGTTGGGTCGGGTCCACTATCAGAATTTTCAACCCAACATGTCATTCGGGTTGGATCAGGTCCATAAATAATCCGGTTTTAATATACAAAGTTTGGATCTAAATATGATCCGAATAAAATATAGATACTATATTTTAATTATTACATAGCTAACTATTATTAACTATAAAATAGATAACCAATAAATTATTTTTAAAATAAGTTAAAATATAAAATAATTATAACTAGTTCAATACAAGTTTTAAATTATAATTTAAAAGTCCAAATATATATAATTCTAACAGTATTAGTATGTTCGAATCGGGTTGGGTCGGGTCGGGTCCAAATTCAGCAAACCCAGACCCGACCCAAAAATAGAACAGGTCTAATTTTAGGACCTAACTCGGATCCACAGGCCATAAAAATGGGTTGGATTGGGTCTAAATGGGTTGGGTCAGGTCGGGTCACGGGTCAACCGATCCATTTGTAGCCTTACCTGATAATTCTCTTCCTTCTCTTATTAGGATAAGTCTATTATTTTAAGACAAGTTTGCCATTTTAAGATAGGGTTTAGGAAAAGAATTTGAAAGGATAATAGGATAGTAAGAGAGTTTTTGGAGAGGTACGAAGTTACTCTTTGAAAGGAAAATGTCCTAGAGGGGAAAAAGGCTGTAAAAGGAAGAAAGGCTACCAGAAGGAGTCAAGCAAGCTAAAGGAGTACTTCCTTAGTTTGGTTCCTATGTTGATCACCTCTAGAGGGCATACACTTATATGCCTAGTAGAAAGAAAAGGATATTAGCATTATAGGTACTCTTCTATTTTCAAAATACTTTATTTTATTAATTGATATAATCAAGGGAGACTTGGGACCAGGGTTCGATAGACTAGGATTTCAAGATTTAAAATTTTGAAATCCAATATTTTGCTATGCTTACTGAAACCCAATAGTTGTATTAGAGCCTCCTTGATTCATTCAATAATAATCAATTGAATGATTATATGCTATCTTATTATATCTACATGATAGTTGTATTATATGATTGTTGATATATGCCACTGATTAGGGTTTCACTTAAACCCTAACTGACATAAAGATATGTTTAGACTATTCAGTCATCATTCTAAAATAATGTTGTCCTAACATAGTGATAGATTCTACTATGTTGTAACATTGTCCTAGAATGATGACACACTTGGCACGTATGATGTTGTTGTATACCTATAGAATGTTTGTAGTAAGAGGATGTGCACGAGACCATAAAAGCCCTCTTTAAAAATTATATTTAGTCGTAGTGTTATAAAATCATAGTACAAATCAATTTAGGGTTTGATTAATCAATTGATGTCCAGGAAAGTGGTTCTGGGAAGGTAAAGAAAATGTGGTTTTTAATTGGATCCATTACTTACCTAACTAAAAAAAAAATTGATGTCTAAGGCAAGCACGAGGGGCCTCTCACCTCTCTCCTACTCACCTGGCTAATTTGATTGATTTAGAACTTGATTTGTAAATGCTAATTAATTAAAATACTACTAATTGCTTTCCTTCATGCTAAGATAAATTTATGTCAAAACTATAGTAAGTTTGTTATGTAACACAAGGCTTATTAAGGTTTGATGTAAGATTTGTCTTGGTGCATCTAATACGTTATAGCATGATTATTGATATTGCTTTGTTGTGTAAACACAAGGATAACATTATTTAATTATGACTATATGAAAATGAAAGGTCTGACTAAACTAAGACATTATAGTTTGTTGTGTACACACAATGCTATAAGTGTCTTAGAGGTAGTTGTCATGTTAAGAGTTGCATGGGTTGCAATTGGAAAGGAAAATTTCTACCCTTGAACTCATAATTGTTTGTTATGTAAACACAAGGCATTTATAGGAATTGGGATCTCAATCCTACTAAAGAAATCTTGTTAGGATTTCTTGCTTACCATGGATGAGGGCTATGGTATTCATAAAAAAATAGTGGAAGAATAATTAGATTGATAAGTCCTTATCTAATTATGTATATCATCTTGAGTGGTCTGCTTATACATTGTTCTTATTATGTAGATTAATTTATGGCTTCTACTTTATCACTGCGGAGTATTTTAGATGCTAATAAGTTGACCGATCTTAATTATATGGATTGGTTAAAGAACTTGAAAATTTTCTTAACTCTAGAGAAGGTATCCTACATCCCTGATTCTCCTGATCCAGATCCAATCAGAGATAATGCTTCAGAGGAAGAAAGGGCCACATATAAAATATGGCAGAATGATAGTTAACTAATAAGTGCATTATGTTGGCCTCTATGAGCAATGAATTGTAGAGGCAACATGAAGATATAGAACTTCAGTCCATACTACTTAATCTTAAAGAGCTTTATGGAGAGCAAAGTAGGACTGCCTAATATGAATATCAGTAGTTATTTCATGCATGAATGAGTGAGGGCTCATCTATTCAAGTCCATGTACTAAGAATGATTGAGTAATCACACAATTAGGTCAATTAGGTTTGTTATGGATGGAAAGCTTAATCAGGTCCTGATCCTACAATCACTCCCTGAATCCTTCTCTCAGTTTGTCATGAAATATCATATAAACAAATTAAACCTTTCATTACCAAAGCTGCTTAACATGCTTAAGATAGCTGAGAGCTATTTTAAAGGGAACAAGGCTCATCTTCTTCTAATTGATGGGAAGAAGAAAATAGTATTGAAAAAGGGTTCAAAGAGAAAGTGGAATCCTAAAAAAAGCATCAAAAAGAGGAAGAAGGCAAAGAAGTCTTTTGCTGATAGAACTTGTTTTCACTATAGCAAGCGGGACACTGGAAGAAGAACTACAAGTTATATCTTTTACTAGTTTAAAGCATGATGCTGGTGGAGCATCAAAAGGTTTGTATATGATACAAACTAACTTGTCATTGAGTATTTCAACTTTTGATTCATTGGTAATGGATATCGCATAGGGTCCTATATGTAAGTCTTTGCATGGACTTCATAGAATTAGATGTTTGAAGAAGGGTGACTTCGAGCTTCATGTTGGTGCAAGTGGGGAAGCCATTCAAGCAAAAGCTATAGGCACCTATCTATGTATTGCCTTCTGGAAAATTTAGAATTAAAGATTGTTACTATGTTCAATGTTGTAAGAATATAATTTTTCCCCGTTGTTATAATAAGGTTTTGAAATGAATTAAAGAGCAATGGATGCTCTATTTCTCATTCTGATGAATTTTTCGGAACTAGTTCATTGTTAATGGCTTAGTTTTTTCAATCATGATGAAGTATACATATTAAAAACAAGAAAAAAAGAGAGAAGATGTTAATGTCACTTTCTGGCATTGTTGATTAAGTCATATTAGTGAGTCAAGGATATCAAGTTATACAAAGATAAATTCTTTGATCCTTTGATTATCAATTATTAAGAAACTTATGAATCCTGTCTCATGGATAAAATGACCAAATCTTCATTACTAGTCATTAAAATAGGGCAACTGAGTTATTAGGGTTAATACATACAGAGGTAGGGACCCATGTCAACTTCAAGCCAGAGAGGATACTCTTGTTTCATCACCTTTACTATTGATTTATCTAGGTTTGGATATGTGTATCTTATGAAACATAAATCCAAAATCTTTGATAAATTTAAAGAGTATCAAAGTATGGTTAAGAAACAAACTAGAAAGAGTATTAAAATCCTTCAGTTAGATCGAAGAGGAGAATACTTATCTAGTGTGTTTTTTGATCATCTTAAGGATAAAGGCATTCTCTCAAAATGGACGTCTCCATATACACTACAATTAAATAGTGTAGTAGAAAGGAGGAATCGGTACCTTGTTAGACATGGTAAGATCCATGATGAGCTTTATTGATCTTCCAGTATCCTCTGAGGTATGCCCTAAAGACTGCTGCTTACATACTAAACAGAGTACCATCAAAATTAGTAGCTTGTATTCCAGATGAAATATGGAAAGGCAAAAGACCATGTTTAAAATATCTTAAGATTGGGGTTGCCCAGTTTATGTTAGAATATTATTTGGACATAAGCTAAGTATTTGGGCTGATAAATATAAGTTCATAAATTATCCTCAAGAAGGTATTGGATACTCTTTTATCATCCTATTGAACAAAAGATTTTTATCAATAGGCATGGCACTTTCTTGAAAAAGAAATTTATCCATGAAGGAGGTAGTGTGAGGATACTTGATCTTAATGAAGTACAAGATCAACTACTCCTATAGACAATCAACTTAAATTCCTCAACCATAAGTACCTATTAAGGTACCACCACAACCACATCTCTCTTCGGGTCGTCAGCAGGAGAGTGGGAATGCACCTCTAGATATGGCTTTGTAATTAGTAATGACAATGAAGCCAACATCATTTAGGATGATAATCCTTTGATCTATATGAAAGCTATCCAGAATAAAGACTCTAATAAATGGTTTGATAACATGAAATCTGAAATGGACTCTATGAAGACCATCCAGGTTTGGACCTTGGTGATCCACCTTAGGGAGTAAATCCAAAGGGTATAAATGGGACTTCAAAAGAAAATTGGAGTAGATGCGCTAAGTAGAAAACTATAAGCAAGGCTAGTAGCAAAGGTTTCAAACAAAGACATAGAATTGACTATGATGAAATGTTTCCAACAGTAGCAATGCTCAAGTCCATTAGAATTTCACTTGCTATAACTTCATACTATGATTATGAAATATGGTAAATGGATGTAGATGAAAGGATTATGCCCTAAAGGACAATCAAGATGTTGTATTTCGATAGGATTTTCTTTTGTCTCCCAAACCAGTGTATTGACATTATCAATAATAAAGGCATTTTATTTTCATCATACACTGTGTCTTATTAATTTTATTAAGATATGATGAACCCCATAGATTAGGGCTATGGTCTGAGGGGTTATGATGAGATCATACCAGTGAGACCCTAAAGCCTTTAAAACCTAATCTAGAAAATCCTGGTCGATGGGATATTGAGTAGGGGATCAATGTTTTAGGTAGAGTAGCACATCCTATGTAGCTTGGTGAAGAGGGTGATTGATGATCTCACAGTCACTTATGTTTGGACACTAATACTAGGATGTGGGTGCTCTTAGAGAATGAGTTCACTGAATGGATCTAGCTTGAGAAAATCTCTGGAACCTTATATGTTTGTCAATAGATAGTTCTCATAGTGGGAATAGTGCATGTGGTCCCTTTGACCTGAGACTTCCATGGTACCTTGTATGCATGAATCCATACTTTGGTTCACAATCAATCATGACACTGAGTCATGCATGGGGTGATACTGGGTATGGTGGATTGCATATGGAGTTGTGAGTAGGTTAAAAGGAATCGATCAACCTTAGTAAGAGGGAAGCGCATCTAGATGATTTCAATCAAATGAAGATTCGAAAAAATCTTTGATCAAAGTCCAAGCACATTCTGAGATGCTTCCATCTCATTCGAGAAATAGTAGAGAGACAAGATGTCTATATAAATAGAGTTGATACAAAGAACAATGTAGCAGACCCGTTCACTAAGGCTCTACCACAGCGAGAGTTTGATCGCCACCTCGAGTGTATGGGATAAGATTTAAAGGCGATTGGCTTTAGTGCAAGTGGGAGATTGAAAGGGATATGCCCTACAAGCCAATCTATATTGTATCTCCCAAACCATTGTAATTGACAATATTCTAATAAAGGCATAATTTTCATCATACGCTGTGTTTATATTATATGATGAACCCCATAGATTAGGGCTATGATTTTAGGGTTATGATGAGATCATACCAGTGAGACCTAAAGTCTTAAAACCTTAATCTAAAGTATTCCTAGTCAAAGGAACCCTGAGTAGGGGATCAGGGTTTTTCCGGTAAGACTAGCACATCCTATGTATACTGGAGAGGGTGACTGTTCTCACAGTCACTTGTGTATGACACTAATACTAGGATGTGGGTGCTCATTAGAGAATGAGTTCACTGATATGATCCAACTAGGAAACATCTAATGGAGTCTTAGCTACATGTCAATAGAAGGTTCTCATAGTGGGAGTGGTACAAGTAATCCTTAAACCTGAGACTGCCATAAGTACCTTATATATATGAACCCATGCTTTGGTTCAATTCTAATCATGACACTGAGTCATGCACAGGATTGATACTGAGAATGGTGAATTGGATATGAAGGTAATGAGTAGGTCAACAAGGAATCGATCACTCTTAGTAAGAGGAGAATGCATCCAGCTAGTTATCAATCGGATGATGATTCAGGGAATCTTTGATCAAAGTAAAGATATTAGATGATTTCTAATATCAAGATAATTGAGTCATCAATATAAGATTAAGCTAGAAATGAATGTAATATTGGAATTGACATATATCCATATCCATAATTATATTTTGGGTGCAGGCTGATCGAAGGATTTAATTATACGGTAACTTCCACTGAAGGGTAGTTTTGGTATTTCACCAGAATTTCCATATCTTCCAGGTAGACATGACACATTGCTAGATGCCAATCTTGTCTTGTGGGTTGATTAAATTGAATGATCACTTATTAGGAAGAGTCCTAATTGATCATAATCGGGTAAGCCCGATTTGACCTAAATCGATTAGAAAGAGTTCTAATCAAATTAGGTCAACTTGTATTCGAACCCACTGCTAGCTAGATGTGGAACCCAATGGGTCACACACTTAAGAGAATTGATCAAGGGTTTAATTTTGTAATTAAATCATTTTGCATGATGACACTCTAGCAGGTGTTGCAAATCCTATCTTCTATTCGAATTAGATTTGAATTAGGGTTCCGGATTGGTTCAATTTAGGTTCTAATTGGATCTAATTAGACCCTAATTGAGGTTATAGGGATTATGGCTAACCCTATTGGCTAACCATGCACCTAAGCTGGCCGCCCACCCGCCCCTTAGAATTTTCATGCCAAAATGCCAAGAGTCCATGCACTAATGGACTCTTGGCGTGCCATTTGGAAGAGTCCATGGTGCATGGACTCTTGGCGCGCTCCATAAAAAACTCCGATGTTTTTATATGGGGCGGCCTCATTTCTTAGAATTAGCGCCTCACTTGTCCTCCCTTGGATTGGAATCCAAGGGTTGATGTTTTTTAAGAAAGGAAGAAAGCGCCTGTTGCTTCCCGGTCGCGCGAAATAACATCTCTTCGGAGATGAAAAGTCGCGACTCATTTCTTTTTAAAACATCGCAACTTTTCCTTTAAGAAAGGCTGTGGGATTTATCCGGAGGGCCGTGAGAAGGAAGGATGGGGCGTGAGAAAATAAGAAAGGGTGTGAGAAGTCTTTCACGGAGAGATGTGTGGGCGCCTATCTGAGATCTATTTAAGGGGTCAGGAAAATCAGAACTCGGTAATGTTTTCTTTTATTCCTTCTTCCTCTCCTAAAGACTCTTTCACTCTTTTCTTGTTCTTGCACTGTTTCCTTTACAGAGTACACCTCTGTCGAAACTCTGCTACTGAACAAGAATAAGAGCGAAAGTCTCCGATGGTAAAGGAAAGAAAGGAGTTCTAATTTTATTCCTTCTTTCTTACATTAAGACATTCTTGTCTTAATTTCTCCTCCAATTTAAGACAAGCCTAAATCCCCTTAGGACAAAGTCTTTTCTTCAAGACAAGAGTGTCTTAGAGGGTCAAGGTCTTAGTGGAAGGAGGAGAACAGATCAAAGAAAGGGAGGCTACCTCTTGTATGGAAGAATTCCAGCCATAATCCGAAGAATTGAGTTCTAGGAAGAAGAACTCAATAGGAAGAACCATTGGACAAGAAGATAGTGTTCTTGATCATTGCTCTGTGTGGATCACCATCGAAGGGCGGACACCTGGATGCCTGGTGAATTCAGTTAGCCCCTTCAACTTCAAGTTTGTTGGAATAAGCGATTACAGGTTGGTACCCTAATCCTAATTTGCATAGATATGCTTGTCATATGTTCTAGTCTTATTTAAGGAGTTCCTGGTTTAGGGTTTTTTGGTGTGAATTTAGTTTCAATTTTGAAATTACCCTTCCGCTGCATTGCACCGGAACCCTACAGATGCCTCACAAGAGGAAAAGACCACATACAAGATGTGGCAAAATGACTCACTCACTATCAAATGTATCATGCTTGCCTCTATGACCGATGAGTTGCAGAGGCAACATGATAGCATGGACACTAACTCCATACTGCTCAATCTAAAAGAGCTATATGGAGAATATAGTCGAACTGCTAGATATGAGATATCTAAGCAGTTATTCCATGTGAGAATGACAGAAGGTACATCCATACAAGACCACGTACTGATGGTTATTGACCTGATCACTCGATTAGGTCAATTGGGTTTTGTTATGGATGGGTAGTTGAATCAGGATTTGATCATGTAATCACTCCCAGAGTCATTTTTACAGTTTATTCTTAATTATCATATGAACAAACTTAACACTTCCTTGCCTAAGCTGTTAAACATGTAAAAAATAGCAGAGAGCCATTTAAAGAAAAATAAGGCTCCACTTCTTCTTGTCGATGGGATCAACAAGAAGAAGTCAGGCAGAAAGGGTTCCAAGAGGAGATTGAACCTAAAAAGGGGCACCAAGAAGAAGAAAAGAAAGAAGGCCTCCGGACAGATGACCTGCTTTCACTGTGGCAAGCTGGGTCATTGGAAGAGGAAATGCAAGGCTTACCTTGCAGGTGTGAAGCCTGGTTCATCGGATGTACCAAAAGGTATAAAAGAAGTTCAAACTATTTTGTCATTGGATTCTTTCATTTCAAATACTTGGGTATTGGATATCGCCTGTGGTCATAATATCTACAAATTATTGCAGGGGCTGCAGAGGCTTAGAGTATTGAAGGAAGGAGACTTCAAGCTCTACGATGCTGGAGGAGAGTCCATCCAAGCAGAGGCCGTAGGGACTTATATCTTGAAGTTACCTTCAGGAAAGATTTTAGAGCTGAGAGATTGTTACTATATGCCTAAGGTCATTAGAAATATCATATCTATATCCTTGTTACTTAGACAAGGTTATACTATGAATGTGATGAGCAATGGTTGCTCAATCCGCTTTTCTAATGAAATTATATGTTGTGGCGTATTTTGCAATTGTCTTTTAACTCTATCCACTAATGAAAATATACTTCATGTAAGTAACAAACAAAAGAGAGATGATGTAAACAATACTTTACTCTGGCACTGTCAGCTTGGACATATTAGTGAGACTAGGATTAGCAAGTTATACAAGGAAAATTTTCTTAATCCTTATGATTATGAATCATTAGGAACTTGTGAATCACGTCTCATGGGTAAAATGGCCAAGACTCCATTTAGTGGACATAGAGAAAGGACAACTGAGTTATTAGGACTCATACATACAGATGTTTGTGGGCCTATAACAACTCAGGCCAAGGGTGGATATTCTTATTTCATCACGTTTACTGATGATTCTTCAAGGTACGGATTTGTGTATCTTATGAAACATAAGTCCAAAGCCTTTGATAAATTTTTAGAGTATCAAAGTATAGTAGAGAAACAAACGAGAAAAAGTATTAAAATCCTTTGATCAGATTGAGGAGGTGAATACTTATCCACTGAGTTTCTTGATCACCTTAAAGAAAAGGGGATTATCTCTGAATGGACCCCTCTTACACGCCATAATTAAATGGTGTTGCTGAAAGGAGGAACCGTACCTTATTAGATATGGTACGGTCCATGATGTGCTTCACAGAGTTACCTGTTTCCATCTGGGGATATGCCTTGGAAACCGTGGCTAATATCTTAAATAGAGTACCATCTAAATCCGTCTCTAGCACTCCATATGAGATATGGAGGGATAAGAAACCCAATCTTAAGTATCTTAAAATATGGGGAGCCTATGTCAAAAGAAATTTTGGACATAAGCTGGATGCTAGAGCAGATAAGTGTCTATTTGTAGGATATCCTAAAGATAGTATTGGATATATGTTCTACCACCCTACTGAACAAAAAGTTTTTGTCAGTAGGCATACCACTTTTCTGGAGAAAGAGTTCATCCTACAAAAGGGCAGTGGGAGAAATATTGAACTTGAAGAAGTTCAACAAATAGATACATCTCAACCAAATGATAGCATAGTTAGTATAGAACCAGAACACACCACTCCTATCTGTAGGTCTGATAGGGTGCATCATGCACCTGAGAGGTATGGGTTCATTATTGAAAATAATGAAGCCCAGATCATTGAAAATGATGAGCTTCTAACCTATATGGATGCTGTCATGAGTAGGGACTCAGACAGATGGCTGGAAGCCATGAGATTCGAAATGGACTCCATGTATGTCAACCAAGTGTGGACTTTGGTTGATGCACCAGAGGGTGTTAACCCTATTGGATGCAAATGGGTCTATAAGGAAAAGATTGGGGCAGATGGCCAAGTCGAAACTTATAAAGCTAGATTAGTGGCTAAGGGTTTCAGACAAAAACAGGGAATAGACTATGATGAATCATTTTCTCCTGTTGCCATGCTCAAATCTATTCGGATCATGCTTGCTATAGCAGCATATCATGATTATGAAATCTGGCAGATGGATGTGAAAACCGCATTCCTTAATGGTTTCCTTGAGGAAGAGGTCTATATATCACAGCCAAAAGGTTTTGTCTTGGAGACTAAACCTAATCAGGTATGTAGGCTGAAAAAATCTATTTATGGATTAAAGCAAGCATCCAGGAGTTGGAACATCCGATCTGATAAGACAGTTAAAGAGTTTGACTTTATCAAAAATGAGGATGAACCTTGTGTGTACAAGAAGACTAGTGGGAGTGCCATAGTTTTCTTAGTTCTGTATGTGGATGACATAACCCTCATTGGGAATGATATCCCAATGTTACAATCAGTCAAGGTATGGTTATCTAAACAGTTTTTTATGAAAGACTTGGGAGAAGCATCCTATATACTGGGTATCAAGATCTATAGAGATAGATCTAGGAGGATGCTAGGCTTATCCCAGTCTAGGTACATTGACCAAGTGCTAAAGAGATTTAGCATGGAGGGAAGTAAAAGAGGTTACTTGCCCATTGGTCATGGCATACATCTTTCTAAGAAGATGTCTCCTAAGACACCTGAAGAAAGAAATAGAATGTGTTCTATACCTTCGGCTGTAGGATCTATAATGTATGCTATGTTATGTACCAGGCCTGATGTGGCATATGCCTTAGGTATAGCCAGCAGATTTCAGGCTGATCCAGGGAGGATCACTGGAAGGCTGTGAAAAATATTCTTAAGTACTTGAGAAGAACTAAGGATATTTTTCTGATATACGGAGGATTTGATCTTAAACTGGAAGCTTATTCAGATTCTAGTTTTCAATCGGATCCAGATGATAGCAAATATATTTCAGGATATGTTTTTACCCTAAATGGAGGAGCTGTAAGTTGGAAGAGTTCTAAATAGCAGACTGTAGCTGACTCAACAACTGAGGCAGAATACATTGCTGTTAGTGAAGCTGCCAAGGAAGCTGTCTAGATGAAGAAGTTCATCTCAGAGTTGGAAGTTATTCCGGAGATTCAAGGTCCAGTACCACTTTATTGTGATAATACTGGAGCCGTCGCTCAAGCTAAGGAACCTAGAGCTCATCACAAATCAAAGCACATTCTAAGATGCTTCCATCTTGTTCGAGAGATTGTTGAAAGACAAGAAGTCTACATTAAAAGAGTAGAAACGAAGAACAACATAGTAGATCCGTTCACTAAGGCTCTACCACAATGGGAGTTTGATCGCCACCTCGATTGTATGGGGTTAAAATTTAAAGGCGATTGGCTTTAGTGCAAGTGGGAGATTGAAAGGATTATGCCCTAAAGGCCAATCGAAATGTTGTATTTCGATGGGATTTTCTTTTGTATCCCAAACCAGTGTATTGACATTATCAATTAATAAAGGCATTTTATTTTATCATACGCTGTGTCTTATTAATTTTATTAAGATATGATGAACCCCATTGATTAGGGCTATGGTTCTAGGATTATGATGAGATCATACTAGTGAGACCTAAAGCCTTAAAACCCTAATCTAGAATATTCCTGGTCGATGGAATATTGAGTAGGGGATCAATGTTTCCGGTAAGACCATCACATCATATGTTTACTTGGTGAAGAGGGTGACTGATCTCATAGTCACTTGTGTTTGACACTAATACTAGGATGTGGGTGCTCATTAGAGAATGAGTTCACTGAATGGATCCAGCTTGAGAACATCTAATGGAACCTTATCTGTTTGTCAGTAGATAGTTCTCATAGTAGGAGTAGTGCATGTGGTCCTTTGACCTGAGACTGCCATGGTACCTTGTATGCATGAATCCATACTTTGGTTCATACTCAATCATGACACTGAGTCATGCATGGGGTGATACTGGGTATGGTGGATTGCATATGGAGGTTGTGAGTAGGTCAAAAAGGAATCGATCAACCCTAGTAAGAGGGAAGCGCATCCAGATGATTTCAATCAAATGAAGATTCGAAAAATCTTTGATCAAAGTATGAACATTAGAAATAGTTTCTAATGGTTCATTAATGAATCATCATTATCAGATTGAGCAAGGAATGAATATGAAATTGGATTTGACAAGTATCCATATCCATAATCATATTCAAGGTGCAAGTAGATCGAAGGACTGAATTGCCCGATAACTTACCACTAAAGGGTATTTTGGTAAATCCACCAAAATTCTTTATCTTCTGGGTTGGCATGAGACGTTGCTAGACGTCAGTCTTGTCTTGTAGGTCTTCATGAACCAATTGATTTGGTTTCATGAGTCAATTCGATGTGTGATTCGAATTGGACAATTAGGTGATCCAATTTGACCTAATTAGGTCAATCGGGTTTGATCGGATCGAATCGGCTCAAACCTAAACCTACTGCTGGCTAGATGTGGAACCCAATGGGTCACACACAATAGAGACTTGGCCAAGGAAGACATTCATGATTTAATTAGGGTCATAGGATCCTAATTGGTTAGCCGGATTACATACTAGTATATGTAGGCTAACCAAATTCCTAACCCAATTGATTGGGTCCGGTTGCTTGCTAATTGGGCTAACCTAATTATGGGAAACCTAAATTAGGTTGAGTTCTAAGTGGGGCTAGCCTAATCAGAGCTAAATCTGATTTTAATTTAGATTTAAGGGCATTTTAGGTGCCATACATGAAGAGTCCCAATGGCATGAGACTCTTGGTACCTAAATGATACCTTAACTTCAAAAGGGCATAGAATGAGCTATAGATCTTTGATTTGAATATAATTTATATGGTCAAAAAGAAAATTTTATGCTCTTTCCAATGACATCCATATTGTTTATGTTTTGACTGGTCAACATTCTTTAAAATTTGCATGGAAGAAGGATGGCGCGTGCGGTGCATGAAGAGTCGCAACTCTTCATGTGGCACGCAGTTCTGATGGAGAGTCCTTCTGCTATCAAGACTCTTCATAATCTCAGATGTTTGGAGATTGAAGAGGCACCTCTTGGCTTCGTAGGAACCGGTAATTGACATGTGGCAAGTGAGAATTCTTCCAGATAAAAGAAGGGATGTGAATAAGGCCTTCGGTGCATGAATGGGCTTATTAGATATGATTTTTCAAGCCAGATAACTTCTCTTCGGTCTTGAAAAATCATATCTGATAAGTTGATGGGAGGACATATCACACGCCCCTCTTGTATCTATAAATAGGGGGCGGTGAAATGAGTCTGATAATGAAGAATTCCATCGAAGTATTATTCTGAGTGTCTCTCTCCCTCCTTTCTTTAAGACAAGACTTGTCTTTTTAAGACAAGGTCTTTTCTATTAGGACAAGGCTTTGTTTCAGGACATAAGCCTAAGGGATCCTAGAGGAGGGTTGTCCTAAAACCAAGAGTGGTTTAGGAGAGTGTCTTTAGTGCCCTACAGTAGGACAGGGTGTCCTATAGTGGTCAATAGACCAAAGGCTGCCGAAAGAGTTCCACTTATCCAAGCATCTTGAAGAAGGAGTTCTTCCTTGGTCCGAGTTTTGTGTGGATCACCATTGAAGGGCGAACATTTGGGCGCCTGGTATAGAAGAAGGCTGAATCAGGGTTTTCTTCATCGGATTAGATACTAGCGGTTTAGGTTGGTGCCAAAACTCTAGTTTATATTATATATGCATTTTGTATGTTTTAATTTCTAGTAAGGAGGTCTTGGGTTAAGGGTTTGGTAGTGGTTTCATAATAAATTTTTGAAATCCATGCTTCCGCCCTGGTCACCAAAATCCTTACAGTAAAGATTACCTTCCTTATTGGGAATCTTGAGGAAGAAGTCTATATGTCGTAGCCAGAAGGATTTGTCTCAAGTAGGAGACCGAACAAAGAATGCAAGCTTAAGATGTTTATTTATGGATTAAAGAAAGCATCGAGGAGTTGGAACATCCAATTTAATCAAATAATTAAGGAATTTGGTTTCATAAAAAATGTGGATGAACCATGTGTATATAAGAAGATAAATGAGAGTGCCATTGTCCTCTTAATATTACATGTTGATGACATACTTATCATTGAAAATGATATTCTAATATTGCAATCGATCAAAGCTTGACTATCTAAATAGTTCTCCATAAAGGATTTGAGAGAATTGGGTGAATTGCAATTTTAAGCAAGGGGTGAATTGGGTGTTTTAAAAACTTTAAGCAAGTATGTGCAGTTTAAACAATTGGATGTGTATGTGTTAGTGGTGTGCATTGCAATGCAGAAGCAATAAAGTAGAAGGATCATAGTAGAGAGTCAAGCACACACAAACATCATAAATTTATAATGGTTTGGAGCAACCCTCGGCTCCTACGTCCACTACCCAAGGTGCACACTTAGGATTTCTACTATATTCCCACAAGAATATAGCCAGTTTGTTTTGCACCGGGCTCACAAACCAAAACCAATATAACGTCTATTTTCATGGGCTCACAAATAACCCAAACTTGGTTTTCAAGGCTAACAAAAAATCTTAAACAAGATCACAAGATGCAGCCCCTGCTGCACTTACTACAATACCTAAAACAGAGTAATAAAGTTGCAACAAAAACAAACTCTAAGAAGCTGAGCTATTGTAGTTATAGCTCTTGAATGAGGGCCTTTTCAATGCTTCTTCAATGCTCTTCAAGGCTCTCTAAGCTTTTTTAAAGATTGACTCAAGAATTTGATTGGAAGTTGTGAAGACTTGAGTTCATGCTTGAATGCTCTTGGAGTATTCAATACTCTCCTTCTCTCCTCTTTTTCATGTTTTAAATCCATCATTTATATCTCCTTGGAGTGTCCCTAGGTAGATTTGGCCATTGGAGTACCTTGGGAACTGAGATATGACCGTTGGGAACCATTTGGGATTCAAAAAAGCATTTCTAGAACTAGCTGTTGCAATTTGAAAAACTGGGATTCGTGTCAGCTTGGATGACTCGAGTCGACTCAGATGCTCAAAAGGTAAAACCAAAGTTCTGTCAAAGTCGGCTCACTTCAGTTGAGTCGGCTTGAATGACTAGTTTCTTAGAACTAAATTTTTCTTCACTCTAGAGGAGTCGGCTTGAGTTCTCAAACCTTCTGGTCAAGTCGACTCTAGCAGATATCAGTGTCATCCTTTAGTTCTATGCCGTGCCGTGCCATCCCATGTATCATCTTGAACCAATAGAACTGGCTTGAGTTGATACACTTGAAAAGGTTCCAAAAATCCTTCAAACTTCTTCAAACTTAACATAAACTAATTTTAAACCTAATCTAACATGTTTTTCTTACAAAATACATTGAATTCCATAATTTTGCCATTTTTACATAAATATTACAAAATATCATTCCTTAAGGCTTTCAAATGACAAGAGTGATACATTAAACTCATTTTTGATACATGAAGGTGTGCCAATGGTCTTAATAGAGTATAATTGTCAAACTCCCATTTGGAACTACCTACAACAACTTTTAAAGTACTTGAAGATCATTAGTATCGAATACATGCTCCAATATTTTGTTATCATCAAAATCATTCAAAGGGTCAATAATCTTCCCTATTTTGATGATGACAAAATACTGGGCATGGATGAATTAAAACTTTACAGTTATGTATATGTATTGTATGAACACTAAGAAGTATCAAAGTGACTTGTATATAGTTTAAATTGAGGTGTATCAGAAAGTATCAACATGTATTAGTTGTGTATCAAGAAGTATTAGAGCCAAAATAGAGATTATCAAAAACTTCCTTTGCTTTAAAATTTACATATTCTATGAATTAGCTTCCAATTAATTTTCATGCATAAATAACTTCTCCACCTTTTCATTTTCTTGCATATTTTCATGTATACATTTTACATCACATAAAATATTTTCCATGAAGTTTATTTTCCATGCATCATTAATACTACTCCCCTTTTTGTCATCAACAAAAGGTAAAATAGAATGAATAAGAGATATAATATGACACATTGAGCTGAAAATATATGTATCATTACTTCCAAAAAGATTCATTACATATATATCCAAGAAATTACAGACTTTAATGTCAAAGCACAAGTCATACAAAAAGCGATACATCACAATGTGTGTCTAAAAAATATCATGATTACTCTAATGGCTAGAATCTATATCTAGAGTCTCAGAAGCATACACTCTTGAAGATCTAATGGGAGGTGAAGGTCCTCTAGAGTTACAAGTCCTAGAAGCGGGTCAAGTTCTAGTACGTGGTCTAGAGTGTGAAGGTGACTGTCTAGCCCTAGGAGTAGATTGTGGTGGTGGCCTAGGTGGCTGTCTAGAGGAAGAAGCTCTAAAGCTGGGTCTCACTCCAGTGAAGCCAAGCAGAACTACTCCGAGCTCAGTCTCTATACAATGCATCCCCTGCTGAATACCATGTAAGGTCAAGGCCTGATGTATAGCAAAAGAATCAACAGCACCACGGAGTCTACCAAAGTCCGAATGCAGATCTCTGAGATCAGTCTGATAATCCTCCTACATCCTTTGGCTGTGCTTGACTATCTCTACTCTCAAAGTGAGCTCTCTCATATCATTATGAAATCCTGAAGGCCACTCTTAACTGCTTGATGAAGATCACCGAACATAGAGCTGAATGTGCCAGTCAGGGTATCTATAAACTGAGTGAGCTGCTCAATAGTCACTATGGCCTGAGTAAAAGCAGCAGCTAAAGTAGAGGGGCTGAAGGAGCTGTAGATGGACCAGGTGGAGTCCTCGGACTACCAGGCTATCCACCCATCTCAGCAAGTGAAGGTGCAACATCATCAGCCTTCTTTCCAATATAATCACCATCACCGTTAGAGCTGTCACTGGACTCTGATCTGCATCCTCATCTAAGTCCTCCTCTTGTCTAGCAGTAGTAGTAGTAGTCTCAAGCTCCTTCTCATCATCATCAGAAGGATGTGCTATCCTCTGTCCAGAAATCTTCTTCACCCATTGTCCTTCAATCTTATGATATCTTATTCGATGAAGAGACTTTTTAGAGTATCTGTCAGTATGTAACAAAAGTCTAGCATCCTCTCCTATCAGATCAACTCTGAAATCTCTAAAGATCAGGGTAAAAGCCATGCCATATGGTAGGCACGCTCTAGCTTTCCTGGTTGTATCCTTCATTTGTGTCAACATAATAAAGGGTAGGTTAATCTGCTCCCCCTCGACCAGATAGCTCATGAAAACCATATCTCTTTCACTCACCCAATCATATCTACCTATTTTGAGCAAGTATACCCTGCTAATAAAGTTATGCAGTAGCCTCATTTCCAAAGAGAGTTGGTTGGCTTGAAGATTTACAATTCCACTTACATTCTATCTCTAAAACTGTCCTCAAGGTAGCCTGCTTGTTCTTCAAAGTCAGATAACACTTTCCACCAATGGGAAGATGTAAAATTCTACTTAGAACTTGTTCATCCACAATAATATTTACACCTTTAATAGTAGACATGATTAGGTCTGCTCCAAGTGTTAGATTTTCGAAGAAAGATGTTACTAATATGGAGTATGTAGGTACATCTAAAGAACTACAAAATTCCCATCCTTGAAACGTGATCCAATCCCCAATCCTAAAATGTTCTTGCTCAAGGACTTCAAAGATTACCTTTCTTCCAGGAGTAACAGGATGATTTCCCATCAAAATAATTTGCCTTGGTGGGGAAATGGGCAAATCACTCCAAGTCAACTGCTCGCGGCGACTCTTGGTACTCCTTTCCACTATGCCCAAGCTTGAAGCCTTCCATTTTCTTCATTGAGCTAGAGCCTTCTTTGGAGCCATAGATCATGGGTCTAAGGGAAAATGGGAGAACGGTGTGGTTCCTAAGGCTTGGAAAGGGATTTTGGTTCTTGGGCTAGGGTTCAACAGGAAAAAATGAGACCTAGGTTTTGGGGCCTACGAGTTTTAAAAAAGCATGAGCCCCACAGCCGAGTTGGCTTGGCCAGAACACTTATTTGTTCTTCCTGATTTGATTGACGAGGTTGATGGACTACTTGCTTTCGGGGTCCCATTGCTTGGATTAAAGATTTGGGCAAGAATTTGGTTGAAACCTAGGGTTTCTAAAGCTTGGAATCCAAATGCGAGAAGAAATCCGACAAAATTCGAGCTACAGAGTGTCTAAATCGAAGAAACAACGGGCTTAAAACATGAAACAGTGGGAAGAGCAGTGAGGAGTACCTTAGAACT
The DNA here is from genome assembly GCA_021397845.1 of Areca catechu. Taxonomy (NCBI): domain Eukaryota; kingdom Viridiplantae; phylum Streptophyta; class Magnoliopsida; order Arecales; family Arecaceae; genus Areca; species Areca catechu. Next base: position 125,053,656 of record CM038052.1, on the reverse strand, counting down.
TGTGTCAGCTCAAAGGAGAGAAAGAAATGGAGAGAAAACCACTCGGAAAACCCTTTATTCTCGGCCTGCTGCCATTCAAGTGTCGACTCACGAATGTGTCGACACATTCAGGTGTCGACAAATCAATGTGTCAACATATTGACTTAAAAACTAAAAATTAAGAGATCCAAGGGTTGAACAAAATCACTGGAAATATGATTAAATTGAATGAAATTTAATAATATTAGGAAAGATTGATGTCAAAAAGATCTAATTTGAGTCAAGGATAAGAAAATTTAATCAAAAGGATTAATGATCCCGAGCTCTCTTCTAATCATATAAAATCGATCTTCTAGAAGAGGTTTAGTCAAAATATCAGCTAATTGAAATTCAGTACTAATAAATTCAAGCATAACATTATTGTTTTCAACGTGATCTCTAATAAAGTGATGTCTAATTTCAATATGTTTACTCCTAGAGTGTTGAACAAAATTTTTAGTCAAGCAAATAGCACTAGTATTATCACATTTAATAGGTGTACTAGCCAACTTGATTCCAAAATCTTTAAGTTGTTGTTTAATCTACAAGATTTGAGCATAACAACTTTCTACTGTAATATACTCAGCCTCGGCTATGGATAGTGCAACTGAAGTTTGTTTCTTGCTAAACCATAAGATTAAGTTAACTCCAAGAAATTGGCAAGTACCACTAGCACTCTTTCTATCTAATTTACAACCAGCAAAATCTGCATCAGAATATCCAATTAATTTAGCAAATGAATTTCTAGAATACCATAAACTAATATCAATAGTACTAGATAGATATCTAATAATGCACTTAACATCAATAGTACTAGATATCTAATAATGCAAATGAATACCATAAACCAAATGAATTTCAAGAATACCATAAACCAATATCAATAGTACTAGATAGATATCTAATAATGCGCTTAACATCCAAAAGATGTGATTCTTTAGGTTCAGACTGATATCTAGCACACATGCATACACTGAACATTATATCTGATTTACTAACAGTTAGATATATTAAATAGCCAATCATACCTCTATATAACTTTTGATCTACTGATTTACCATGCTCATCTTTATCAAGTCTACAAGAGGGCTCATAAGCGTACCATTGCTTTAGTAGTCTCCATCCTAAACTTCTTGATAATTTCTCTTGTATAATTAGCTTGGTTAATGAAGATACCGTCTGTAGTTTGCTTGATCTAGAGTCTGAGAAAGAAATTGAGTTCTTCCATCATGCTCATCTCGAACTCACCCTGCATTAGCTTAGCAAACTCTTGACAAAAAAGTTCATTAGTAGCACTGAAAATGATATCATCAACATATTTTGTACTACTAATAAATCATTATCTTTCTTTTTCAAAAATAGTGTTTTATCAACATTGCCTCTAGAAAACTTATTTTTAATCAGAAATTTGCTGAGTCTTTCATACTAGGCTCGAGGTGCTTGCTTTAATCCATAATGTGCTTTGTGCAATTTAGAAACATGATCAGGATATGCATGATTTTCAAATTTAGGTGGTTGTTCAATAAAAACTTTTTTAGTTATGAAACCATTTAAAAAATACTATTAACATCCATTTGAAATAGTTTAAAATTCATAAAACAAGCAAATACTAATAGTAGTCTAATTGCTTCAAGTCTAGCAATAGGAGCAAAAGTTTCATCAAAATCAATCCCTTCCTCCTGGTTGTTGCCTTTTGCAACTAGTCTAGCTTTATTCCTAATAACAATTCCATTTTCATCTAATTTATTCCTAAATACCCATTTTGTACCAATAATAGAAACATTAGATGGTCTTTCTATTAATATCCAATATTATTTCTATCAAACTAAATTAGTTCATCTTGCATGGCACTAATCCAGTTAGGGTCTTTTTCAGCTTCTTCATAACATTTAGGCTCTACTTAAGATACGAAAGCTATATAATCACATTCATTTCTAATTGAGGCTCGAGTTCTTACCCCTTTAGATGGATCACCTAGGATTAATTTCTTAGGATGTCCATGAGCATACCTCCACTCCTTAGGTAGATCTTGATGCTTTGGAGTGCCATCACCTTTGTCTTTCTTATCTTGATCTTCTTCACTTGGCTGAAGTTGTTCATTCAGTGTCAACTTTTGAAGCTTGTCAGTACCTGCACATTCATCAGACGTATCCTCTTTTCTAGAAGATTTGTTAATAGACTCTTCAAAAATAATATGTACTGACTCTTCTACAACTAACGTTCTTTTATTGAAAACTCTGTATACCCTGCTTGATGTGGAGTATCCTTAAAAGATGCCTTCATCAAACTTGGTATCAAATTTTTCAAGATTATCTTTTCCATTGTTTAAAATAAAACATTGCAACCAAAAACTCAAAATATTTCAAAGTCAATTTTTTTTGTTTCCAAAGTTCATATGGAGTTTTCTTCAAAATAGGGTGGATTTAAACTTGATTTAAAATATAACATGCAGTATTAATAGTTTTAGCCTAAAAATATCTCAGTAAATCATTTTCACAAAGCATAGTGCGTGCCATTTCTTCCAAAGTATGATTTTTTCTTTCTAATATCCCATTCTCCTGAGGTGTTCTAGGTGTAGAAAAATTATGTTCAATTCCTTTTTCATTACAAAAGTTTTTAAAATCTTGATTTTCAAATTCAGTTCCATGATCACTACGAATGCAAACAACTGAAACACCTTTTTCATTTGAGACTTTTCGATAAAACTTTATGAAAGCAGAAAATGATTCATCTTTTTGTGCTAAAAACAAAATCCATGTAAAGCTCGAAAAATCATCCACTATGACTAATCCATATCTCTTGCCTCCTAGACTTGATATTCTAGTTGGTCCAAAGAGATCCATATGAAGTAGTTCTAGTGGCCTACTAGTAGTTACAAAACCTTTTGGTTTGAAAGAAGTTTTAACTTGTTTACCAAATTAACATGCTTGGCAAATTCTATCTTTTTCAAAACAAAATTCAGGTAAATCTCTAACTAAATTCTTTTTGCAAAGTTTTGAAAGTAGATACATACTAGCAAGCCCTAATCTTCTATGCCAAAACCAACTAGTCTCATCCTTAGTAGAATTCATCGTAACAAGGCATTCTCCATTAGGCAAAGATAGATCATCCAAATTACCAAATAAACATTTCCATGCCTTTTTCCAATGAGTTGTACTCCATTTATATCCGGACTAGCAATCATACAATATGATAATTTAAAAACTACTTGAAAACCTTTATCACAAAACTGACTAATGCTTAAAAGATTGTGTTTCAAACCATCAACTAGAAGTACATTACCAATACTACTAGAAGGAGTTATGTGAACCTTACCAATACTAATGATTTTTCCTTTACCATTATCACCAAAGGTCACGATCCCTCCATAAAGTTTCAAGAGAAGTGAATTGCTTCACATCTCTAGTCATGTGCCTTGAGCAACTACTATCAAGATACTAAAGTCTTTTGTTCTCCTTGGTTGCAAGACACACCTTCAATAAAATCAAGCTTTGTTTTTAGGTACCTAAGTCAACTTGGGTCCTTTAGGGTTAGCATTTAAAATGGTTCATTTTGGAACCCACACTTTACCAAAAGAGTTGATTTTTCTTAAATTGCATTGAAATAATTTATGACCTGACTTTTTGCAAGAGAAACAAGTGATGCTAGATGATGCAAGTACAAAAAAGTTTTTGAAATACTTTTATTATTTTTGTGGTCTAAAATCTAAACCTGCTTTATTAAAAACTGCTCTTTGACTATTCAAAAGTAGGTTTAATTTTTCTGAACTATAAGTAAATTTTTCAACAAAAGGTTTTATCTTTTCAAGTTTATTTTTGTACTTAGTATTTTCAAGTTCTAAATCTTTGTTTTTCTTCAAAAGATCATTATTAGAAATAACATTCTTAGGTCTTTTCAAAACTTCATTCTTCATTGACAAAGCATTGTTTTTCTTTTCAAAAACATCCAATTTTGATTTCAAGTTATTAACTTCATTTAGCAAAGAATTATTTTCAAGAGAAAAACTATTTGCATGCTTTTTCAACTTTTTATTTTCACTTAAAATTAATTTATAATCATGCATGAGTTCACCAAAAGCATTTCTAAGCTCGTCAAATGTAAAGTCAATTTTGGAATCGGAATTTACCTCATCATGGTCTTGATGTGCCATTAAACAAAGATTTGCAACTTCAGTATACTCTTCTTAAGAACTGGAGTCTTCACTGTCACTCCAAGTGGCCATCATTGCTTTCTTCCTTAATTTCTTCCTAGACTTCTTAAGGAGAGGACAATCAAACTTGTAGTGTCCCAGCTTCTTGCACTCGAAGCATGTAGGTATTTCCTTCTCTTTTTCCTTTTCGTTTTCCTTCTCTTTTTCTTTTCCTTTTTCTTTTGATTGATATTTCTTTTTGTAAGGAAATTTCCTCTTCTTCATGAATCTTCTGAGTTTTTGTGCAAGGAGGGCTTCTTCACCTTCATCTTCTTCTTCATCTTCAGACTTATCTATTGAGGATTCTTCTTGTATGTTTAATTTGAAAACTATCCCCTTCTTCTTCTTGTCCATGTCCATTGATTTTTGTTTCAGATTAAGCTCATAAGTCATGAGCGATCCAACTAGCTACTCTAGAGGTAATTTGTTAATATCCTTAGCTTCTTGGATTGCGGTCACCTTTGGATCCCAAGATGTTGAAAGTGACCTGAGGATTTTATTCACAAGATCAGCGTTAGACATAACCATTCCAAGACTTCTCATTCCATTTACAATATTAGTGAATCTTGTGTACATATTAGTGATTGATTCATTAGGTTCCATTCAAAACATCTCATAAGTGTGCACTAATATATTTACTTTAGTATTTTTTACTTGATTGGTATCCTCATGGATGACTTCAAGTATGTTCCATATTTCTTTAGCAGAAGTGCATGTAGAATCATATTGAATTCACTAGGATTTAATGCACAATAGAGGAGATTCATTGCCTTGGCATTGATCTCAAATTGCTTAATGTCATTTTCATCCCAATTCTCTTTGAGCTTTGGGATGAAAACATCGTTAACCACTACTGAAGGAATATGAGGACCCTTATCTATCACTTTCCATAAATTATAATCAATAGAATGCATATAAATTCTCATCCTAGTCTTCCACTAAGTATAATTTGATCCATTGAAAAATAGTGGTCTATTTGAGGCTTGACCCTCAACTAGCTAGTACCAATTGGGGCTGCCATAGATCTTTACTCAAGGCGGTAAAGCCTATACACTGAGAATAGGGCTTTGATACCACTTGTTGCCTAATAAGCAATCCAAGAGGGGGGGGTGAATTGGGTCTCTAAAAGATTAAAATTACTTTACTTGATATAATGCAATATAATCCAATTCAACAATTAAATAAGCAAGGTACTATGAATTCAATTATAATGCTCTAAAATAAAAGTGCAGCAAAAATAAAGAGCAATAAATAAAAAGCAAGAAGAGAGATCAATCAACCACAAAGACCAAGAGATATAGTGGTTTGGTGCTATCCTATGCACCTACATCCACTCCTCAAGATCCCCTTGGGAATTCACTATAATCACACCCGATTACAGTTGATTAGTTTTGTGGGCTCACTAATCAAAAATCCAACTTATTTTCATAAGGCCAACAAGTTAAAACCTCACTTGGTTTTACAGGCTAACAAAGAACCTAAATGGTTTTACGGGCGAACCACCAACCTTCCTTGGCTTTCTGGGCTAACCAAGAACCTAAGTGGTTTTGCAGGCTAACCACCAATCTAATTGGTTTTCAAAGGCTCACCAATAACCTCCCTTGGTTTTCCAATAGGCTAACCAAGAACCCTTACAACAAATAAAGTTTAGAAGAAATGAAACAAAGTAAGCTTTTTAAAATAAAGCAGGTATCTCTTTGAAGCTCGATGTAGAAGTGCATTGAGCTTGTTGAAGCCTCTTGAATGCTCAAGAATGGATGATCTTCAATGCTCTTAAAGGCTCTTGAATGCTTGAGGCTTGCTTTTGCTTGAGAGTGGTTGAATCTTCAATGAATAGGAGTTAAAGCTCTCTTTTATTCTCTCTTATCAAAACTCTTCAATGGTCTTCAATATTATGTATTTTGATTTGATTTGAAGCATCTAAATACTTTTCCAAGGCCTCAAATCTAGTTTCTAGCCATTAGACTTGAAAAACTATCCATTGGAGGGCAAAATGGACGAGTTCTGTGTTTGAAAAACTAGCAGTTACTATTGCCAGAACTCAATGTGTCGACACTTCAGGCTGTGAGTTGACACTTCCTATCAACACTTGAACTTCTTGAGTTGACACCCAATTCAAATATCTCCAATCTAGTTCTCTAGAAATCTCAGATGTGTCGACACTAACTTAGTTGAGTCGACACTTTGAGTCAACACTTTACATCCATGTGTCGACACTTCTGCAGTCCTTCAATTTCAGCAAGTCCTGTGGCTTGAAAATCTCAGGCGATATGTTGATCCATGTGTCGATACTTTGAGTCGACACTTTAGGTCTATGTGTTGACACTTTAGCCATGCCATTTGAAACATCATTGTGTACCAACTTGAGTTGACACTTCACTTCTATGTGTCGACACTTGGTGTCATGCATCGATACTTTGAGTCGACACCTTACTGTATTCTTCACAGAAAAGTCTGAACTTGAGCTGAAACACATTTCTACTTAACTCAAATATCCAATCAAGCAATCCTTGAGTTTTCAAGTCTTCTTTGAGCAATTCTTTTCATCCAAACTTGGTTTCTTTAAACAAACAAGCTTCTTCAATTTATGAGCACCTTTTTAAAAAAAACACACTTCAAAGAATTTATTAGGATTCAACTTATACTTAACCATTTTGCTTATCATCAAAATCAATAACGGAGTCAACAATTTCTAATTACATTACCTTTTTCATATAATTTGTTCCTATATACCCACTTAGTACCTATAACAGGATGTTCAAAGGATCTATCTACTAAGATCCATACATTATTTCTTTTGAATTGATCAAGTTCTTGCGTAGCCATAATTCAATTTGGATCATTTTCAGCCTCTTTTATGCAATTTGGTTCTACTTGAAAAACAAAAGCAAGATAATCATGTACATCTCTAAGTGAAGATCTAGTTCTAACACCTTCAGATAGATTTTTGATAATCAATTCTTTGGGATGGTGATGTATATACCTCCATTCCTTAGGCAAATCACCATGCTTTTTACTTACCATTTTATCTCTTTCTTCAACTTGTTTATCCTTTAAGCTCATATCCTACATTGTTTTGTCAATAGTATCTACATCTTTATCAATACACTCTTCTTTTCTAGAAGGTGAGGAGTTAGTTTCATCAAATATTACATGAATTGACTCTTTTACATTTAATGTTCTTTTATTGAAAACTCTATATACTTTGCTAGAAGTTGAATAACCAAGAAATATTCCTTCATCAGTTTAGCATCAAAATTTTTAAGGTTATCCTTTCCATTATTCAATATAAAGCATTTATAACCAAAACATTACAGTAATTAACATTTGGCTTTCTATCTCTCCAAAGCTCATAGGGGGTTTTCTTTAAAATAGGTCTAATCAAAACACGGTTCAATATATAACATGCAGTGTTTACAGCTTCTGTCCAAAAGTATCTTGAAAGTTTGCCTTTCATAACTCCATTTTGTTATGGTGTTCTAGGGGCTGAAAAGTTGTGATCAATGCCATGTTCAGTGCAAAATTTTTCAAACTGTTGATTTTCAAATTTAGTGTCGTGATCACTTCTAATTAAAATAATTGAAAAGTTTTTCTGATTTCTAATCTATTAATAAAACTTTTGAAAGACATTAAATGCTTTATCTTTGTGTGCCAAAAATAAAACTCATGTGTATCTTGAAAAATCATCAACTATCACAAGTCCATACTTTTTACCTTTTAGGCTTGTGATCCTAGTTGGTCCAAATAGGTCCATGTGAAGTAGCTCTAATGGTCTTGAAGTTGAAATTATATTTTTAGCTTTAAAACTCTCCTTAGTTTATTTACCGTATTGACAAGCATCACAAACATGATCAAGATCAACTTTAACTTTTGGTATACCATTTACTAAGTTTTTAGAAATCAACTTTGACAAAGTATGCATGCTAGCATGACCTAATCTTCTATACCAAAGTAGACTAGAATCCTTAGTTTTAGTATTCATTGCCATTAGACTTGAACTACTCGACATGGCTAGATCATTTAAATCTACCACATAGATATTTCCAAGTCTATAACCTACAAACCTAATGCTAGAATCAAGTGTACTAGTTACTATGCACATAGAAAATTTAAACATCACTTTGAAGCCTTTGTCACATAATTGACTGATACTCAATATGTTATGCTTCAATTTGTCAACTAGCAATATATTTTCAATAAAAGTGGTAGGGGTGATTTTAATCTTACCAATGCCAATGATCTTCCCCTAGCCATTATCACCAAATATGACCATTCCACATTCTTTTATCTCAAGGATGATGAATTGTTCCTTATCACTCGTCATATGTCTTGAGTAGCCACTATCCAGATACCATCTCTTTTTATGATTTTAGACTGTAAGATATCCCTGCAAAACAAATCAAGTAGAATTTTTAGGTACCCAAGCTTTCTTGGGTCCTTGAAGGTAAGTTGCCTTGGGTCCTTTAGGAACCCATATTTTTTTTGTTTTGTTCTTCCTTTTCAATTTCATATTACACTCATATGCTTTATGTCCTAAACCATTACAGCAAAATCAAATAACCCTTGACTTTTGAAAAGACATGGATGTTAAAAACTTTGATGCATAATGTTTTGAAGCTGAAAACTTGTTGGTATGCATTAAGTTGTATCCAATTCTAGCTCTATTATTTGATTTTTTTGATTTTTCAAAATTAGCTCAAGCTTGTTTGAACTTAAAGTCAATTTATCAACTAAGGGCTTGAGTCTATCCATTTTATTTTGCAAACTTTTCTTCTTTTCAAGGCATTCATCTTTTTCAACTTGTAAAACTTCATATTTTTCAGAAATACAACTTAATTCTTTTTGCAAATATTTGTTCTTTTTAGAAATTTCATTCTTCTCATTCAATAATGTATCATAATTATTTTTCATGGTTTTAATTTTTGAGCTAGTCTTTTTATACTCAGTTAGAAGGTCATGAAATGTAGCATACAATTCATCATAAGTGAAATCAAGAGTAGCTTTAAGAGATACCTCATCCTCTAATCCCGTCAAGCAAATATTTACGGATTTTGATTGATCTTCTTCTTCACTTGAGGATGATTCCTCGCTGTTAGTCCATGTTGCCACCATAGCTTTCTTTTTCTACTTTTGTAGCCCTTCTTTAGAGTAGGACATTCAGATCGGTAATGTCGGGCTTCTTACACTCGTAGCATATAGGGTGTTGTTCTGTATCCTTTTTTTCCCTTGTTTTGTTCACCCTTAGATATGAATCTCTTCCTATACCTTTCTCTTCCTTTTTCCATAAATCTTCTAAATTTTGCATGACCAAAACCATCTCGTCATCTCCAAGTTCTTCACCGGAGGAGGAAGATTCTTCTTCTACATCTTCAGATTTCTTCTCCTCCAATGTAGCTTTAAGTGCGATGGCCTTCTTCTTTTTCCATCATCTTCAGTATGGCATTTCATTGCAAGTTCGTGTGTGATGAGGGATCCAAGAAGTTCATCCAATGAAAGATTCTCCAAGTCCTTTGCCTCTTGGATTGCAGTTACTTTAGGGTCCCATTTGTCTGGCAAGGATTGCAAGTTTTGAATAAGATCTACATTTGCATGAGTCCTGTCAAGACTTTTCAAACCATTAATAATGTCAGTAAACCTTGCAAACATTTGAGATATAGACTCATTGGGATTCATTTTGAATAGTTCATAACTATGCACTAACATATTAATATTTGATGTTTTAACTTGGTTAGTGCCTTCATGTGTAACTTAAAGTTTATCCCAAATTTCCTTTGCCAAAGCACAAGTGGAAAATCGGTTAAACTCGTTAGTATCCAAGGAACAATAGAGAAGGTTCATGGCTTTAGCATTAAGCTCACCCATTTTCATTTCATTGTCATCCCATTCCTCTTCCGGTTTTGGGATGTCAACTCCATTAACCTTCACGGTGGGTGTGTGTGATCCTTTTTAAATAATTTTCATAGTTGAAAATCAATAGCTTGAATATAAATCCTCATTCTAGCTTTCCAATAACTATAATTTGTGCCGGTGAAAAGTGGAGGTCTGTTACTTGATTGGCCTTCGGCCAAAGATGTGCTCATGTGGTTTGCCATAGATCTTTTCTCTAAATGATTGGGTTACAGAGACATTACTTTGATACCACTTGTTGTCCAGTTGGCAAGCCTAAGAGGGAGGGTGAATTGGGTGTTTTAAAAATTTAAGCAACTATGTGCAGTTTAAACACTTGGATGTATATGTGTTAGCGGTGTGCAATACAATGCGGAAGCAATAAAGTAAAGGATAAGAGTAGAGAGTTAAGCACACACAAACACCATAAATTTATAGTAATTCGGAGCAACCCTCGGTTCCTGCGTCCACTATCCAAGGTGCACACTTGGGATTTCTACTATATTCCCTCAAGAATATGCTAGTTTGTTTTGTATCGAGCTCACAAACCAAAATCCAATACAACATTTGTTTTCACGGGCTCATAAATAACCCAAACTTGGTTTTCAAGGCTCACCAAAAACCTTAAACAAGATCACAAGATGTAGCCCCCTGCTACACTTGCTATAACACCCAAAATAGAGTAATGAAGTTGTAACAAAAACAAACTCTAACAAGCTGAGTTGTTGCAATTATAGCTCTTGAATGAGGGCCTCTTCAATGCTTCTTCAATGCTCTTCAAGGCTCTCTAAGCTTCTTTAATGATTGACTCAAGAATTTGATTGGAAGTTGTTGAAGACTTGAGTTCTTGCTTGAATGCTCTTGGAATATTCAATACTCTCTTTCTCTCCTCTTATTCTGCTTTAAATCCATCATTTATATCTCCTTGGAGTGTCCCTAGGTGGATTTGGCCATTGGAGTACCTTGGGAACTGAGATATGACCGTTGGAAACCCTTTTGGATTCAAAAAAGCATTTATGGAACTAGCCATTGAAATTTGAAAAACTAGGATTCGAATCGGCTTGGATGACTCGAGTTGGCTCGGATGACTCGAGTCGGCTCAGATGCTCAGATAGGTAAAACCAAAGTTCTGTCAAAGTCGGCTCACTTTAGTTGAGTCGCTCGGATGATTGGTTTCTCATAACTGAATTTTTATTCACTTTGGAGGAGTCAGCTCGAGTTCTCAGGCCTTTTGGTTAAGTCGACTCTAGTAGATATCAGTGCCATACTTTAGTTTTGTGCCATGCCATGCCATCCCATATATCAGCTCGAACTAATAGAGTCAGCTCGAGTTGACACACTTTAAAAGGTTCCAAAAATCTTTCAAACTTTTTTAAACTTAGCCTAAACTAATTTAAACCTAATCTAACATGTTTTTCTTACAAAATACATTGAATTCCACTGTTTTCCCATTTTACATAAATATTACAAAATATCATTCCTTAGGGCTTTCAAATGACAAGAGTGATACATTAAACTCATTTTTGATACATGAAGATGTTCCAATGGTCTTAATAGAGTATAATTGTCAAAGTCCCATGTGGAACTACCTACAAAAAATTTTAAAGCACTTGAAGATCATTAGTATCAAATACATGCTCCAATATTTTGTTATCATTAAAATCATTCCAGGGGTTAATACTATATACAAGGTATAAAGATCTGTAAGATAGATCAAAGAGGATGCTCGGCTTATCTCAATCTAGGTACATTGATTGAGTATTGAAAATATTCAATATGAAGAGAAGTATAAGGGGTTACTTGCCCATAAGTCAATGTATATGTCCTTCTAAGAAGATGTCTCCTAAGATACCTGAAGAGAGATAAAGAATGAGTAAGATTCATTATGCTTCGGCTATAAAATTAATCATGTATGCCATGTTATGTACATCCTGATGTTGCTTATGCCTTAGGCATAGCAAGCAGATTCCAAGCTGATCTAAGGGAGGATCATTGGAAAGCTATGAAGAAAGTACCTTAGAAGGACTAAAGATATTTTTCTAATATATGGAGGATCAGATTTAAAACTAGAAGGCTATACTGATTCTAGTTTTCAATCAGATCCAGATGATAATAAATCTATATCAGGATATGTTTTTACTCTATATAGAGATGTAGTGAGTTGAAAAGTATCAAGTAACAAACTATGGCTGACTCAGTTACTGAGGTAGAATACATAGCTGCTAGTGAAGTCGCTAAAAAAAATGTCTAGATGAAGAAATTCATCTCGGAGTGGGTATAGTTCCTGCAATACAACAACTAGTGCCACTTTATTATGATAACATTAGAGCTATTACACAAGCTAAGGACAAAGGTTTCATCAAAAATCCAAGCACATCCTAAGGCGCTTCCATCTCATTCATGAAATCATTAAAAGACAAGATGTGATTTTAGAATAAGTAGATACAAAGAACAACATAGCATACCTATTCACTAAAGCCCTTTCTCAACAGCAAATTGATCACTATTTAGATTATATGGGAATAAATACAAGGGTGATTGGCTTTAATGTAAGTGTGAGATTGAAAGAATAGTACCCTAAAAGCTAATCATATTTCTTATAAAATAGGGTCTTATCTATAAAAATCTCTTGACTCATATACAATATAATAAAAAGATATTATGTTTCATTATATTCTATGTTTTATACTTTATTGTTTGAGATTATGATGAATCTCATTAATTAGGATAATGATTTTAGGGTTATGATGGAGTTTGTAACAGTCAGACCTAAGATTTAATAAACTCTAATTTAAAATATTCCCAATCATAGGATCATCAAGTCAGGGATTGATCTTTTCGGAGTGACTGGCATATCCTATGTATGCTCGATGGAGAGAGTGGTTGGTCTTACAAATACTTGTGTAGGGACACTTTACAAGGATATTGGTGCTCATCAGGATATGAGTTCATTGAATTGATCCATCATGAGAACATCTTATAGAAATTTTACTTGTCAAAATATGATTCTTTTAGTGAAAGTTAAGTAATCCTTAGACTTGAGACCACCATGGTAACTTATATACATGAATCCATATTTTTGTTCATACTCATTCATAACTCAGTAGTCATGTATGTGAAGTTTATGGATATGGTGAATTGTATATGAAGGTTATGAGTAGGTCAACAAGGAATTGATCACTTCTAGTAACGTTAGTATTTATCCCATGTAATCTCATCGAATGATGATTTAGGAAGTTTTTGATCAAAGCAAAATGAAATTAAAAAAGGGTTTTTAATTTTTCATTGATTTCATTAGTAATTTGAGATTCAAATGAATAAAGTATGAGGGTTTGATAATTTTTCATACCCATCACTTCTTTGAGATAAGGGAAGATCGAAGAATTGAATTATGTGGTAACCTGCCATTGAAGGCTATTTCGATAATTTCTACCAAATTTATCATCTTCTGGGTAGGCATGACATGTTGCTAGATGTCAATCATGTCTTGTAGGTTATCATGAATGAAATTGACAGAATTCATGAGTCAATTTGAAAGATAGTTCAAATAGGCAGCTAGGGTTAGCTCGATTTGACCTAGTCGATTAGTTAATTTCTGATCGAACCAAATCGATATGAACCTAGACCTACTACTAGCTAGATGAGGAGTTCAATGGGTCACACACATTAAGGAATTGATTTAGGAAGTAATTTATATTTTTATTAGGATCATAGGATCCTAATTTGCTAACTAATTAACATACTAGCATATGTTGGCTAGCCTGACTCCTAACCAAATTAGATTGGGTTTAAATGCTTGCTATTTGGGCTAACCAATTTGAGTTGGACTTTAAATTGGGTTGAGCCTTAAGTAAGGCATCCAAATTAGAATTTATCCTAATTTATCAGTCCTTATCCATTATTTAAACCAAGAGTCCCAAGGGCATGGGCCTCTTGGTGCCATATTAGCATGCCCATAAACAAAGGGGCGTAGAAGGATCGAGAGTCCTTCTACAAATAATCACCTTTTACGTGATAAAGCTAAGCCCCTATGCTATCCATTGGATGCCCAAATTGATAGGAATTAGTCGATCAATTAATGTAAGAAAGGCATGAACAATGAAGGGATGTGTTGCGCCCATTCGGCTAGTCCCGGGTCGGACCGGCCCCAGGCGTCCAGTCGGCTGATCCCCGTGCGGGGTACTACTCTCCAGTTTTAAGAGAGGGCCCCACGACCCCCTTTCCCTAAGAGCTGATCCAGGGGCTTCAAGAGCTAGCGGGCACCTCACCGTCCGTGTGTTGGCCTATTCGACTGCCACGGTTGGCTTCCGGGAGGCCCTACTGACTACCACAGTCGGCTTCTGGAGGTCCGGCTGAATGCCATGGTTGGTTTCTGGGAGGCCAGGCCGACCTGCTGCTGAGGGGGTCGCTCGAAGTTTCCAGGAGCCTTTTCTCCCCGACAAGTTCTGACATTCTGTTGTAACGGACTCTAATGCATGGCCACGATTCTTGTTGCCATGCCACTACTCTGACACTCCTGCCACGCCGCCAGCCATGACCTCACCACCATGCCTATTCTCCTGGGGGCATATTTGGGCTTTCCCAGCCTGTTCCCCAATAGATTTTCGCAGTGGTCCATGCCTATAAAAGGCACCTCAAGGCCCAGGAGCAGGGGGCAACTATTGCACCCATTCGACTAGTCCCGGGTTGGACCGGCCCCGGGCGTCCAATCGGTTGATCCCCGCACGGGGTCCTACTCCCCGATTCTAAGAGAGGACCCCGTGGCCCCCTTTCCCAAAGAGTTGATCAGGGGGCTTCAAGAGCTGGCGGGTGCCACACCGTCCATGCGTTGGCCTCTTCGACTACCATGGTCGGTTTCCAGGAGGCCCTGCTGACTGCCACAGTCGGCTTCTAGAGGTCCGGTGGAATGCCATGGTCAGTTTCTGGGAGGCTAGGCCAACCCGCTGCTGAGGGGGTCGCTCGAAGTTTCTAGGAGCCTTTTCTCCCCGACAAGTTCTGACATTCTGTTGTAACGGACTCCAGTGCATGGCCACGATTCTTGTTGCCACGCCACTACTCTGACGCTCCTGCCACGCCGCCAGCCACAACCTCGTTGCCACGCCTATTCTCCTGGGGGCATATTTGGGCTATCCCGGCTTGTTCCCCAATAGAATTTGGCAGTGCTCCATACCTATAAAAGGCACCCAGGGGACCTCCGTAAGAGGGTAACGTTCTTCTTCCCCATTGTGAATTCTCTTCCCGAGCTCTTTCCATTATGTTGCTCCGACCCTCTTCTAACTTAAGCATCGGAGTGTCCCCCGCTGGAGCCCCTCCGATGCCTAGGGACTTCTTGTAGGTTGATCGGTAGAGGAGCTCTCCAGCACACCCACTGAGCCCAGTCCAAGAGGAAGAGCGGCAACAGGTTGGCGCTAGAGAAAGGTTTTCGAACCTTCGTTGCACTCCTTGCTCTAAAAGGAAATATCGATGGGAAAGATCCAGCTATGGAAAGAGGAAGAACCTGGAGTGTTTCTGTGAGGGGAGGGCACTCCCACCAGGGACCCAACGCACCCCGTGTGGAAAGCAATGTCGCCGCCATCGTCAAACCCACCATCACCCTGGGGTTGCAGCAATTCTAGACATTGGTAAACCGCATTGAGATGCTTACCTTAGCGGTCCAATGCTTCCAGGAAATAGCGGACCATCAGCAGTAGCCGCTGGCGGCTTCCTGCATCAACCATCAGTCGATCATCGGTGTCAACCAGCAGCCGGAGGAACCTCCACCTCCGTCTCTCGTAGCTCCAGAACTCTAGAGGTCCTTGAGGGCCTGCACTGAAGGAAAGAGGGCGAGGTCAACTTCTCCCTCTTTCGCCGACTCTGCCCCTTTCGTCGGCCGGCGCACTGCTGTAGACATGCACGACTATGACAGCAAAATCATGCGCATGGAGGAGTGCATCGCCAAAATCGTTGAGCGGCAGAATGCTGAGGGAAGGCCGATGCACGACACCTGCCCGCCTTTCTCCGTAGAGATTCTGGGGGAGTCTATCCCTCGACATTTCAAGATCCCACAGGTGGACCCCTACAACGGTACCATCGATCCCTTGGACCACTTGGGCACCTTCAAGGCCTATATGATGGTGCAGGGCACGTCCGACGCCCTCCACTGCATCGCCTTCCCGGCGACTCTAAAGAAGACCGCATGGATGTGGTTGTCCGCCATCCACCCAAGTATGATTCATTCGTTTTTCCAGCTCGAAACCCTTTTTCTCTCTCATTTCAGGACCTGCAGCTGGACTCCGAAGAACATCGACTTCCTCTTTCTCATCCAACAAACGGAGGGAGAGACCCTCCGGGACTACATGGCCCGCTTCAACTCAATCGCTATGGAGATCCCTGACTTAAATGAAGTGGTGGCCATGTCAGCCTTTAAGCGGGGGCTCCGCTCGTCCAGGTTCACATTTTCCCTAGACAAGAAGCTCCCTACAAGCTACACCGACTTGCTGGCCAAGGTGCACAAGTATGCCTTGGCGGAGGAACAATCAGCGAGCCGGTGCCAGGCTGAGGGGAGATCGACTTCGAAGAAGCGGGGCGATAAGGCCCCCATGGTCTGACCTCCCGGAAATGACTGTCGGCCCACCCGACGCCAGAGCCCCAAGCCGAGGGACTACCTCAAGCGGTTCAACAACTATGCACCCCTCCCCCTACCGCGGGAGAAGATCCTAATGGAGATTTAGAACGAGGCCTTCTTCCAAAGACCTCGATCGATGAGGGGCCCTCCTGCCACCAGAAACAAAAACAAATACTGCCAATTCCACAGGGACCATGGGCACGACACGGAGGAGTGCCTCCAGCTGAAAGATGCCATCGAGGACCTCATCCGAAGGGGGTATCTGAACAAGTATGTCCGACCTCATCGGGATCGGGCCGCGACTTCAACCGTTAGAGACCCCCCGAGGGAGGCTGAGCTCCCCAATCAATGCCCAATGGATGGAGGCGTTGGCATGTTGCACCGAAGATCCGACTGGGGGCGGAAAGATGACCAAGACATTGTAAAAAGGCCTAAAGGATCCAATGTAATTAGTTTTTCTGATGAGGACCTCTTGGAGCCTTCTCTCCCGGGCGATGACCCTGTGGTTATGTCAGCCATCATCACCAATTATGATGTAAAACATGTCCTTATCGATAATGGAAGTTGCATGGTGGTTTTGCTGTATGATGCTTTCATCCGGATGAACTTGTCCAGGTCTAGACTGTGGGAGTCCATGGCACCGCTCACCGGCTTCGGAGGGAATTCTATCGGGGTTGAAGGGGAGATTGCCTTGCCTGTGAACCTCGGAATGGAACCTTACCAACGAACCTTCTCCGTCAACTTTGTGGTCGTCCGTACGACCTCTGCATACAACGCAATTTTGGGACGGCTGACCCTCAATAAGTTCTGGATCATTGTATCCACTTATCACCTGCTGGCCAAGTTTCTGACCCGTGACAGAATTGGGGAGCTGAGGGGAGATGTAAGGTAGCCCGACAATGCCTAGCTATTCATGACAAGTAGCTGGACGGGCATCCCATGCTTGAGCAGCTTGACCCCAGAGATGAAGCCAATGGCCATGGTCAGCCTGTTGAAAAGATTATATTTGTACCCCTTAAGGAAGATGATCCCACGAGAGTCCTCCAGATAGAGAGCACCCTGGATGAGAGTGCAAGGTGCGAGCTGGTCGGCTTCTTAAGTAGCTATGCGGACGTCTTTGCCTGGTTGGCGTCCGACATGCCAGGCATCCCGACGGATGTTATCACCCATCAGCTCAGGGTAGATCCTGCTTATAGGCCTGTCCGGTAAAGGAAGAGAAGCTTCGTTGCCGAAAGGAAGAGGGCCATTGAAGAGGAAGCGAAGAAGCTCTTCGATGCTGGCTTCATCAGGGAGTCTCACTACCCGGAGTGGCTGGCCAATGTCATCATGGTGAAGAAGGCTAGTGGGAAGTGGAGGATCTGTGTGGATTACACAGACCTCAACAAGGAGTGCCCCAAAGATAGCTTCCCCTTACCGAAAATTGACCAACTGGTAGATGCAACAGCTGGCCACCAACTCTTGAGCTTCATGGATGCTTTCTCCGGGTATAACCAGATCAGGATGCATCCTGAAGATGAGGAGAAGACGGTCTTTGTCACAGACATTGGCCTGTATTGCTATAAGATGATGCCTTTTGGCCTAAAGAATGTAGGCGCCACCTTCCAAAGGCTAATCAACCGAGTCTTTAAAGATTAGCTTGGAAGGAACATGGAGGCGTACGTCGATGATATGATCATCAAAAGCCTCCATAACGCCAACCACATCAGGGACCTGCAAGAGTCTTTTGATGCGTTGAGGCACCACAAGATGAAGCTGAACCCCACCAAGTGCATCTTCGGGGTGACCTCCGGGAAGTTTCTTGACTTCCTAGTTACTCAAAGAGGCATTAAGGTCAACCCCAAAAAGATCAAGGCCATCATTGACATGACTCATCCGACCACTAAAAAGCAAGTGCAAGAGCTTACGGGTCGCATCACCTCTCTCAGCCGCTTCATCTCCCGGTCGGCCGAGAGATCCCACCCATTCTTCAAGACCTTGCACTGGTCAGATCGCTTCCAATGGACCGATGAATGCTGGTCGACCTTTGAAACCTTGATGGACTACTTGAGAAATCCTCCACTCTTGGCCAAACCAACGGAGGGGGAAGTGCTATATTTATACTTGTTGGCCTCTAGCGAGGCTGTCAGCGCTGTCCTTGTACGGGTGGTGGAAGGTGGCCAGCAAAAACTCGTTTACTACATTAGCAAGGTCCTCCATGATGCCGAGGTCAGATATCCTAAGGTGCAAAAGCTGGTTTACTCATTGGTCATAGCGGCAAAACGCCTCCAACCCTACTTCCAGGCGCATCCCATCATCGTGATGATGGACCAACCCCTCAGGGCGATCCTCCGAAGCCTCGATACCTCTGGATGGCTTGCCAAATGGGCCGTCAAGCTGGGCAAGTTTGACATCTCCTTCCAGCCACGGCCATCCCTAAAAGCCCAGGTAATAGCTGATTTCATTGCGGAATGCACCTGGGGGACGAAGCCAACCCTGATAACAGTCGAGACGCCCATAGGTGAGCCCGCGGGAGAGGCTAGCCTGCCTGGACCCTGCACGTAGATGGAGCTTCCAACCTCTTGGGGTGCGGTGCAGGCTTAATCCTAGCCGACCTCGATGGGCAATGTTTGGAGTATGCCCTGCATTTCGCATTCCAGGTGTCGAACAATCAGGCAGAGTATGAAGCTATACTTGCGGGGTTGAAGATAGCGAATGAGTTGGGCGTTAGTAGGGTTCGCACCTTCTCTGACTCTCAGCTGGTGGTCAATCGGTGAGGGGAGAGTTTGAAGCAAGGGATCCTTCCTTAGTCAAGTACTTGGACAAGGTACGGGTGATGGGGGACTAATATGCATGCAATTCTTTTTGTATGTTTTATATATGTGGTTAAGTGATTAATTCCTGATTTTCAGATCAAAATTAGTGGTAGGAAATTTTGTATGAATTTTTGAAGCCACGCATGCAGATTAGGACCTAGAAAAGTACTAAAGAAGGATCGCCGGGGCTGAGAAGCCTCGGTTAGGGCAAGTTCTCCTACAATATAATTACTGGAGGTAGAGGGGGTGTACATGACAACGTCTGAAGCACCCAATTAAGATTGCAGTGAAGGGATCTCTCATTCCTCGATGGATGCGGCTTGAAAAACCGAGCCAATGACCTGCGGATACCCGGCTTTCTGCTCGGTGGTCCGATTGAGGCTTGGCTGGAGTCGTTGGATTCGTAGGAACTCGGGGACCTGCAAACAACCTGTCAGGGGTTAGAAAACTCAAAGGAGATCAAGAAAATAAAGGAAAATAGCAAAGAAAAGAAAGTTTTGGAGGGAGCTGGAAGGATGGATGGCGGCAGGAAGATGGTTGCAAACACCGGGAAGAAGAACTCTCAAACCCCTTTATGCACAAAGCACGGTAATCACACAAAACAATATAATAATTCAAGGTTTATTTCATATCAAAATATCCCTTCATACAAGAGGCTAGGGTCCTTTAAATAGACCCTTAACCTTGGGCTCCAAGTAAGGGCACATAAGTCTTTACAAAAGAATCCTTTTCCCTCTCAAACCCTAGCTAGAAAATAAGGAAACATTAGGTAGAAAAATCCCTAAAAATTCTGTTGACTTGGCCAACACTCCAAGGATGCCTAGGGGGGCATGTTGGGCTTCTAGGAGCAGCAAGAGTCTGGCCCAAAGGGGCTTGGGCGCATGGGTTTGGGCCTCTGGAAGTTGGGGTGGCCTGGTAGCCAGGTAGCAAGAATATTCCCTGGTATCTTGCTTCTTAGGGGCTTGGGCTTGGCGCCTGGGCTTGATTTCTTTGGGCTAGGATGCAGATGGACCTCTGGAATCATGGATGCCCTTATCTATGAATATACTTTGGCATATGGAAGGGAATCTAGGCACCTGGAGGGCATCTGCAAGAAATCATGGTTTTCTGAATTTTCCTCCAGGGGTCTTCAAATCTTCAAGCTGGGTTGGACTTGGGCTATACTTCCATGTCTTCAATCTAGTTGGACTTGGTCTTCACTTGTATGATGTGATCTTGAGTCTTCAATATGGTTGAATAGGACTCAAAAAAATAAAATTAGCTCGACATGAGCTGACTAACACTGGACTGAACTAGCTAAACATGAGCTGACTAGTACAGAACTGAAACTCAAAAGACTCAAATAACAACTAAAATGGACTCAGATGGGCTAAGTCCTTGTTACAGATGGACTCATAAATTATTGATCAATTCACAGAGGGTTGAAAAGCCTCTGTCTTATTCTGGTGCCTCCGGTGTCCCCACCAATTCTCCCGGGGTGGGAGGAACTCGACCCTGTCGAGTGAAGATCAAGATGGCTTACATATCTCTCGAGGAGGTCTAGGTTGAGGTGCTGCAAGTTCTCTCGAGAAATCCATGAATCATCCGACTCTGGCCAGCCTTGCCATCGGACCAGGAAACGTTGATAACCACGGCCCTGGGTCATAATGGCTTGATCATCCAGGATACGCTCGATCCGTTCTCCTCTCTCAGGCCAAATTTATTAGTGGACACTCTGGGTTAGGGTCACTCACAATGAAAAGGAATAGGTTCAAAGGCCTCACTAGGTATCGCTGCTGGTTCCCTGTACTCAACCAGGTCTGTAATATTGAAGGTAAAACTAATGCCCAAATCCGAAGGCAAGTTTAACACCTAGGAATTTGATCCAACCTTCTCTATCACTTTAAAAGGTCTGGCTCTGCTAGCATGAAGTTTTTTTTAGGCCTAAGCCTCACCAAGATAGAATCCACTACATCAAATTCTTTGATCTATCTTCGAGAATTAGCCAGTTTGTTTAAAATTAGTGTAGGTGGTGAACATGCTGGGCACATGTAGACTCCTAACAAATGATTCAAAGGACTCATACTAACACCTAACAGACTTGACTATGCATTCCTATAGAAGGAAATCTTATTGAACTCTTTGGATCTAAACCTAACAGATTATAGGTTCCCTAGGTTTGATCCTAGCTTGACATGCACATGAAAATTTACAGTGAACTCCTAGCAAATTCCAAAGAGTATGCCAGAAGTAAGATGCAAACCTAACATGCGTGATGAATGCATGCAGTATGCTAATCTCAGCTAAATGCAATCTAATGATCCTAGAAATGCTGGAGGTATCTGGAAAGGGCAGAAAATAGGAAGTGGATTCAAAATTAGTCTGGTAGGGTAGGGAAAAGGTTCAAGGTTAGTTGGATAAATTAGGATAAAAGAAGGGACGTCCGGGACTAATCCTAGACTAATGAGGCTAACCTTACGAGGTTGCGGTATATCTATGGGGTTTGCATAATGTAAGGATGGGTTACTAATCTCAGGGAAGAGGTCCTTAATGGAAACTATAGGAGGAGGCTCATCCTGAGGGTACTGATTCAAAGAGATCAAGTCCTTAACAAATTCTTCTGGTTCTTGTATTTTAGGACTAGACTCTATAATTTGGCTCTCCTCTATGGTTTCCTCAGGTAAGGCTCTAGTAGCAGTACCTTAGGTTCTCTTCCTCTATTTGTTCTTCCACTATAGCTTTAGGTTGGATGTGGTCAAGGTCAACTATCTCTAGGTTGGCTTCTACCTGGGTATCTATTGGGTCAGCTAATTCTAGGTCATCTAAAGGTGTCTTCTCTTCTCCCTCATACTCATCCACTATGCTCGCATCAGCTTCATATACTTCCGCGTTAATGTAAGCCTTGTCAATCTCAGGAATGGTTGGAGAAGGTCGGCTAGGGGAAAATTGGCTAGGTCCTGGTTTCTGATTATGGACACTAATCCTAGTAGGTTCAGGTTGCCTAAGGGGTAGTGGCTTACTACTGGGCTCATATTTAGGGGTGCTAATCCTATGGGTTCAAGTTGACTAAGGAAAACCTGACTAGTACTAGATTGATACTTAGGGGTTATGGGTTTTCTGGGCTCATAGGACAAGGGTGCAGATCCATGGGTCATGGGATTATAGGATCTGGAGTCATAAGATTTTGGGTCAGCTCTATGGTCAGGTTCTAAGGATGGATCATGGTATGGGGTCCTCCTAAGGTTGGGCTCCCTATATGGGTCAGGATATTGGGTTCTCCTAGGGTTGGACTCCCTATATGGGTCAGAATATTGGGTGTTGGGTCAACTAGGTTCAGTATCATAGTATGGGTCAGGTTGAGGGGCTCTCCTAGGTTTAACCTCTCGGTATGGATCAGGGTTTGGGGTCCTCCTAGGTTGAGGATTGTAGTACGGGTCAGGATAAGGGGCTCTCCTAGGTTCGACCTCATGGTATAGATCAGGGTTTGGGGTCCTCCTAGGTTGAGGGGACTCAGGGTCTGGCTCAGACTGTGACCCATGGGTTTTTCCTAGGGTCCCTACCCGGACTTCTAACTGATCAAACCTATTGGCAAGATGGTCAATTCTATCATTGGTTTGAATACCAGACTGAGTTAACTGGGTCATCTGGGTAGTCATCTGGGTAGCCATCTGGGCCATTTGATTAGCTAGGGCTTTCATTTGGGCTTGCAAATTTTCCATGGGTTCAGACATTTGTGAAGGAGGTGGGTGATATGAAACTCTTGATCTAGTGCTCATGCAAGACTCGATCAGACCGACTACAGCTGACTAGACCTAGAGTCCAAACTAAGGGCTCAATCATGGTGGCGAACTAGCCTATAGTAACCCTGTACTCAGTCAGGCAGGTGTAAGGGGAGTGTTAGCTCCCTGATTGCCAATCCTAGACACCAATCAGAGATTGGCCAGGTAGGCGGACCAGCACACAAGCCCTTCGGGATTGAATCCCTAAACCACCATTCTAGACACTGAGCATAAGGCACACACATGTTATCTTGACACAATGATCTGACACGTAGCCCAGACTCGACCAGTTGGTGTCCCTAGCCCACTAGGGCAAATTAAGTCTAGTTAATTTTAGGTTAAGGCTTGTGACCGAATGCAAGGGATGTGGTTTTGGGCTAAGGAGAGGTGATTAAATCCTCCCCCCATCTGATATAGCAAGAGTGCCCTTAAAAGTAAATTATGCAATGATGGCAGGCAGATGAGGATGCTAATTAGGATTTAGATATTTTTGATTTTTTTGGAGAATATGTAATTTTTTTTTGGTATTTTTTTTAAATAGAAGAAAACTTGCAAATAATGGCCTAATATGCTGGAAATATACTAAAATTAAAAGATATGCAAAAGATTCTAAACAAAATCCTAAAACTTCCAAACTTGTCTTGCTGAAAAAATAGAGCCAAAAATTTGCAGGCTGTATTTCAGCTTGCAGAAATTTCACAGGCCATAATAAGATCTACAAAAATTCTTAAAATCACTATGAATTATTATGAATCCAGAAAAACAAATTTTAGAATTTTTGAAGTTTTTATCAGGGAGAAATAATTAAAATAACAGAATATATATGGACTAAAAATTGTAGAAAACAAGCCCTAATCTAAGCTCTGATACCAAATGATGGGGGACTAATATGCATGCAATTCTTTTTGTATGTTTTATATATGGGGTTAGGTGATTAATTCCCGATTTTTAGATCAAAATTAGTTGTAGGGAATTTTGTATGAATTTTTGAAGCCATGCATGCAGATTAGGACCAAGAAAAGTACTAAAGAAGGATCGCCAGGGCTGAGAAGCCTCGGTTAGAGCAAGTTCTCCTACAATATAATTACAGGAGGTAGAGGGGGTGTACCTGACAACGTCTGAAGCACCCGGTGAAGATCGCAGTGAAGGGATCTCTCGTTCCTCAATGGATGCGGCCTGGAAAACCGAGCCAATGACCCGCGGATACCCGGCTTTCTGCTCGGTGGTCCGATTGAGGCTTGGCTGGAGTCGTTGGATTCGTAGGGACTCGGGGACCTGTAAACAACCTGTCACGGGTTAGAAAACTCAAAGGAGATCAAGAAAATAAAGGAAAATAGCAAAGGGAAGAAAGTTTTGGAGGGAGCTGGAAGGATGGTTGGCGGCAGGAAGATGGTTGCAAACACCGGGAAGAAGAACTCTCAAACCCTTTATGCACACAGCAGGGTAATCACACAAATCAATATAATAACTTAAGGTTTATTTCATATCAAAATACCCCTTCATACAAGAGGCTAGGGTCCTTTAAATAGACCCTTAACCTTGGGCTCCAAGTAAGGGCACATTAGTCTTTACATAAGAATCCTTTTCCCTCTCAAACCCTAGCTAGAAAATAAGGAAACATTAGGTAGAAAAATCCCTAAAATTCTGTTGTTGACTTGGCCAACACTCCAAGGATGCCTAGGGGGGCATGTTGGGCTTCTAGGAGCAGCAAGAGTCTGGCCCAAAGGGGCTTGGGCGCATGGGTTTGGGCCTCTGGAAGTTGGGGTGGCCTGGTAGCCAAGTAGCAGGAATATTCTCTGGTATTTTGCTTCTTAGGGGCTTGGGCTTGGCGCCTGGGCTTGATTTCTTTTGGCTAGGATGCAGATGGACCTCTGGAATCATGGATGCCCTTATCTATGAATATACTTGGCATCTGGAAGGGAATCTAGGCATCTGGAGGGCATCTGCATGAAATCAGGGTTTTCTGAATTTTCCTCCTGGGGTCTTCAAATCTTCAAGCTGGGTTGGACTTGGGTTATACTTCCATGTCTTCAATCTAGTTGGACTTGGTCTTCACTTGTATGATGTGGTCTTGAGTCTTCAATATGGTTGAATAGGACTCAAAAAAATAAAATTAGCTTGACATGAGCTGACTAACACTGGACTGAACTAGCTCAACATGAGCTGACTAGTACAGAACCGAAACTCAAAAGACTCGAATAACAACTAAAATGGACTCAGATGGGCTAAGCCCTTGTTACATATGGACTCATAAATTATTGATCAATTCATAGAGTGTTGAAAAGCCTCTGTCTTATTCTGGTGCCTCCGGTGTTCCCACCAACGGGACCTGGTATCATGACTTAAATTTTTTGAAATCCTTCATATACCTCGGTAACAAAACTCCCGGGCGAATGCTTTGTCATAGCTGGCCACCGCCGTGGTCGGTACCTCCGACTGGACCTTCGTGGAACATCTGCAGCACCCGAGCATTGCCTAGGAGCCGACGGACTTCACCAGGTTGAGCAAGAAGCCTCGTGGATGGACCCAATCCGTGCATTTCTGGTGCAGGGAGCCCTTCCGGATGACCCGATGGAAGCCAGGCATGTCCGCTCAATGGCCTCTAATTACGTCATCCTCGATGGGGCGCTCTACAAGCATTCATTTTTCCAACCATTGCTGAAATGCTTGGGTCAGTCGATGCGGACTACGTGCTCCGGGAGGCGCACGAGGGCATCTATGGCGATCATCTTGGGGGAAGGTCCCTGGCTTATAAAATCATTCGCCAAGGGTATTACTGGCTTACAATTCAGAAGGATGCCTTGGACTTCATACGAAAGTGCGATGCATGCCAAAGGTTCTCCGGCATCCAAAGGAGGCCAGCTAGCCAGCTGACCCCGCTCACAGCGCCTTGGCCATTTGCTCAAAGGGGGATGGATATCCAGGGACCTTTTCCCCCGGCCTTCGGTCAGTGAAAGTTCCTCCTCGTGGCCATTGATTACTTCACTAAGTGGGTGGAGGCAGAGGCATTGGCACAGATAACTGAGGCCAAAGTGGAAAACTTTGTCCAGAACTGCATTATCTTCCAGTTTGGGATTTCGAAGACGATCATCATTGACAACGGAAGGCAGTTCGACAACTTACAATTCCGGAACTTTTGTCAACAATATCACATCTCCCATCGGCTTATGTCGTTCGCTCACCCTCAGTCCAATGGAGAGGCCGAGGTCACCAATAGGATGATCCTGCATGGGTTGAAGACTCGGCTGAATGAAGCCAAGGGGCTCTGGGTGGAGGAGCTTCATTCGGTGCTTTGGGCATATCAGACGACCGCCCGGTCAGCAACGGGGGAAACCTCGTTCAATCTGACCTATGGGAGTGAGGCGATCATCCCTGTGGAGGTCTCGCTGCTATCCCTGCGGATTGACCAATTCGCCGAGCCGGCCAACTCGGAGCAATGAAGGGCTGACCAAGATCTGCTGGACGAGACCCGACTCCAGGCGAGTATGAAGATGGCGACCTACCGTCAAAGGATGGCCAGATTTTACAACTCACGGGTTAAGGCGCGCACCTTCCAAGTGGGAGATTTGGTCCTGCGGAAGGCGGAGGTCTCGAGGCCAACCAAACAGGGAAAGCTTTCTCCCAATGGGAAGGCCCCTAACGGGTTACTAAAGTAATTCAGGCTGGAACCTACCAGCTCACACACATGGACGGGCAACGAATAGCGCACCCATGGAATGTAGACAATCTTCGCAAGTACTATCAATAAAGTCTACAAACTTCTTCAACTTCTTCCAGCCCACTCCGAAAGTCCGACCCCGGTTGGCAGAGGCTCTAGGACAGCCCACTCCGAAAGTCCGACCCCGGAAGGCAGAGGCTCTAGGGCATCCTACTCCGAAAGTCTGACCCCGGTCGGCAGAGGCTCTAGGGCAGCCCACTCCGAAAGTCCGATCCTGGTCTGTAGAGGCTCTAGGGTAGCCCACTCTGAAAGTTCGACCCTGGTCGGCAGAGGCTTTAGGGTAGCCCACTCCGAAAGTCCAACCCCGGTCGATAGAGGCTCTAGGGCAGCCCACTCCGAAAGTCCGACCCCGGTCAGTAGAGACTCTAGGGTAGCCCACTCCAAAAGTCCAACCCCGGTAGGTAGAGGATATAGGGCAGCCCACTCCAAAAGTCCGACCTCGGTCAGCAACCATCCCGGGACCACCCCCGCTGGATCACAGGAAGGATGGGCCACAGCGGGAGCCGCCTCGCGGACAGGGACCCTGAGGAAGTGCCTAGGTACTCGGCCTAATTTATGTTATCATTCTGGACTACCCTACCGGCTTCTGGCCCAAGCAGGCCGATCAGGGGTACTTAAAGAAATTTTGAGAAGAAAAATACTTGTTCCGCGTTCGTCGGCCTCCCCGATGGAGCTAGTAACCCTGCGGTACTGTAGAGCTGACCAGGGGTACTTAGAAGAATTTCAAAAAAAAGCAGTGTTTGTTTACGCCCACTTACACATTGAAAGTAAGTGATCATAAGGTTTTCTTCATTCATTTCAAAAGAAAGCATTTACAAAAGGTGGGTCGGACCTTTACAAACCCCTCAGGTCCGACCCATGGGAGATGCGTCAGGGGCCACAACCTCGGCCACATCAGCTATAACTAAAGGAGCAACCGGAACTGCAGCAGCTGGAGGATCCTCCGGAAGGGCCACCACTTCCATGTCGGTTGGTGCTGGAGCTTCGACCCTAGCTACCCCTACTGCACCTTTCGTTGGGGGCTTCACTTCGGCCCCCTCTCTTTCGGACGGGTCCCGCAGCTTGGCGCCCGACAGGTCCAGTCCCGAGAAGAGCAGACCCACCTTCTTCAGGGCATTGTCATAGCCCTTCCTGTAAAAGTCGGCCGCCGCCTCCTCCACATCTTCAGTAAAGCCGCTGGAGGCTTTGTATGCCGCCACAGCCTCCTGGACCTGCTTCGCGGCCAGTTCCTTAGACTCCTTGAGTTGGGTCTCCAACTGTGCTACCACCGCTCACTCGGCCGGGCCCATTGGTTAGCCTCCACTGACCGCTTCTCTTCCTCGTCCAACTAGCGGGCGAGGGAGTCGGCTTTCACCTTCCTTTTCTTCAACCTGGCCTCGCGGTCGGCCAGCTGGCCCTCATCCTCCTTCAGAGCCACCTTTGCCGACTCTGACTCCGCTTGGGCTACCGCCAGGTTCTCCTCGGAAGACTTCAAGGATGCCACTGCAGCCTCCTGGGCCACCTCCAGCTCCTAGACCCTCTTCGTAGAGATCTTGGCAGCATGCACTACACGGCAGATGCCGTCGTCCATAAGGGAGATGCCATGGAGAAGCTGCAAACGTCTGACCAAGTTAGTAAAGAAGTAAATAAGTAGAGAAATAAGGTGAAGTCCTTACCCTCATGAAGTCTCGGTAAGTCTCCACGGTCACGTCGATCAGGTTTCTCTGGATCGACACCTCCCAGTCAGCATCGGTCATTGCGCCCCTCAGCAAGCTCCGCGCCCTCCTGGGGTGGTCGAGTGCATGCTAGTGTTGGAACTCCTCCTGGCGGATCTCATCGTCTGACCGCTCAGGTTCTCTACTGGCTTCCTCCTCCACGGCCGGCCCTTTGCCCTTATCGGTTGAAGGGGCCACCTCTTCACCGTCGACGGGCATAGGGGTTGGCGCTATGACTGTGCTAGATGCCCCTGGATGTCCCTGCTCTGGTCGGAGGATCGGCCCTCCTGATCGAGCCGACGCCCTCGCCGCCCTCATCGTCATGCGCTCGGTGAGGGGGATGGCGTCCCAATCCGAGTTGACCTCCATGATGGGGACGGGTCGCTCCTCCACCCGCCTCTTCTTCTGTCGCTCGACGGCTGGTGGGGGAACTGATTCTAGGGTGGCCCGCTTCTGCACCACCCGTCGGATGACCTTGGATTTGTCAACACATTGCATCCTTCCTCCTGTCACTGGATACTCAAAATTAGTAGGAGAGAAAGAGCTAAGGGAATTATAAGAAGGGGGGGTCGGCCCTTGCCTAGGAATCCCTGGGAGCTGATCTCCGCCTGATGAAGGGTCCCTTCCCCCAACAGCTCAAATGCCGCCACTGGGCCGGCTCTACTAATCATATTGAACATGCCCAAGTCAACAGCTGATACCGACCTCCCTTCGTGGACTCTCGCCCGTGACTCTCTCCACAATGGCTCGAACCCCAAGGTTCGAGGTTGCTGACGAAGAAGAACCTAGCGTTCCACCCATGGACGACCGATGGGAGGCACTTCAGGATCTTTCGGCCCTAGCACGGGACAAACAGGACCCACTCCCGGCTCCTAAAGTCCCTCTTCAAGTAGAAGAAGTTATCGAAGAGGGACGGACTGGGGTCGGACCTGGCCCTATAGCATAGTACTATGAAGCAGCATATCGCCCGAATGCTGTTCGGGGTCAGCTGCACCGGGGTTAACCTATAGAAGTTGAAGATCTCTATGAACAGGGGGTGCAGAGGAAACCTGAGGCTGGCCTTAAGGTGGGACTCATACATTGGAAGGGTCCCTGGACCTAGTGGATTATTTGCTCTCCCCTCTCGGCCCGGAAGTGTGAGGTGTAGGGTGGACGGGATGCCGTACACCACCCTATGGTTTTCGACCCGCTCCCGGGTCATGGTTGAGGGTATTTCGCTCGGCCCCGGATCCCTAGGCCTATGGGACGAATCCCTACTGCTAGATGTCATTAAAAGCTAGAAGAAGGGAGGAGGATAACTAGGACTAACCTTGGGCTGGACTCCTAGATGCCGGGTTTCATGGAAGAAGGAAGAAGAGGACTCTATCTCGCAAGGAACAGGCACGGCGGGAAAAATACACTTGCTCCGCCTCCTCCTCCTTTTATAGGCCCCGAGGGAAGAGGCAGAAGGAGGGGGAGCTATTGCCCGCCTCGGGCACATCCCAGCCATCCTGTCAAGAGCCGCAACCACCTATATTATAGGATTCAAAGAATTCGAAGCATCCCGTTGCGCGGATAGCGATCCGCATGCGCAACGGATCGGTAGTGCGGGACCAACCTGGAGTGTAGCGTCGATCGACTAGATGTAGCCACGTGGCATGATGCACCACTCCACCCTGGATCAATGCAGGATAGCCTGGCCTTCATCATGGTGCCTGACTCGCATTAACTACCTCACCTGCACCCCAACGAGCAGCTAACAGCTGTCCAAAGAGCCATTCAAGGGGATTCATAGCAACCCGACACCTCGATCCGGAATCCGCTGCAGGTGCACGCAATCATGCTCCTGCCCTTTTGAGCCACGTGGCCCCTCAAGGCCCAAGAGCAAGGGGGCAACTGTTGTACCAATTCAGCTAGTCCCGGGTCAGACCGGCCCTGGGCGTCCGGTTGACTGATCCCCGTGCGGGGTCCTACTTCCCAGTTCTAAGAGAGGACCCCGTGGCCCCCTTTTTCAAAGAGCTGATCTGGGGGCTTCAAGAGCTGGCGGGCGCCTCACCGTCCGTGTGTTGGCCTCTTCGACTGCCACGGTCAGCTTTCGGGAGGCCCTGCTAAATGCCACAGTCGACTTCTAGAGGTCTGGTTGAATGAACGATCAATTTCTGGGAGGCCAGGCCGACCCACTATTGAGGGGGTCGCTCAAATTTTCTAGGAGCCTTTTCTCCCAAACAAGTTTTGACATTCTGTTGTAATGGACTCCAGTGCATGGCCACGATTCTTGTTGCCACGCCATTACTCTGACGCTCCTGCCACACCGCCAGCCATGACCTCGCCGCCATGCCTATTCTCCTGGAGGCATATTTGGGCTTTCTTAGCCTGTTCCCCAACAGAATTTGGCAGTGCTCCATGCCTATAAAAGGCACCTCAAGGCCCAGGAGCAGGGGGGGCAACTGTTGTGCCCATTTGGCTAGTCCCGGGTCGAACCGACCTCGGGCATCCGATCGGCTGATCCCCGTGCGGGGTCCTACTCCCCAGTTCTAAGAGAGGACCCCGCGGCCCCTTTTCCCAAAGAGCTAATCCGGGGGCTTCAAGAGCTGGTGGGCACCTCATCGTCCGTGCATTGGCCTCTTCGACTACCACAGTCGGCTTCTGGGAGGCCCTGCTGACTGCCACAGTCAGCTTTTGGAGGTCCGACTGAATGCCATGGTCGATTTCTGGGAGGCCAGGCTGACCCACTGCTGAGGGGGTCGCTCGAAGTTTCCAGGAGCCTTTTCTCCCTGACAAGTTCTGACATTCTGTTATAACGGACTCCAGTGCATGGCCATGGTTCTTGTTGCCACGCCACTACTTGACGCTCCTGCCACGCTGCCAGCCATGACCTCGCCGCCATGCCTATTCTCCTGGGGGTATATTCGGGCTTTCCTAGCCTGTTCCCCAACAGAATTGGCAGTGCTCCATGCCTATAAAAGGCATCCGGGGGACCTCCGTAAGAGGGTAACATTCTTCTTCCCCATTATGAATTCTCTTCTCGAGCTCTTTCCATTCTGTTGCTCCTACCCTCCACTAACTTAAGCATCGGAGTGTCCCCCGCCGGAGCCCCTCCGGTGCCTAGGGACTTCTTGCAGGTTGATCGGTCGAGGAGCTCTCCAGCGCACCCACCGAGCCTGGTCCAGGAGGAAGAGCGGCAACAGGATGCGATGCTTGATTCATATATGGTGCATTTTTTTTGATTTTTAGTTTTAATCACAACCAACTCTTTTCTAATTTTAACTTTTATAATAAGAAGTCTAACTAAAAATCTTAATTAAAAGTGAACATAACACTAACTGATCCCTAAGGATATAATCTTGACTCTCCCTAACTATAGTTTGAGTTAGTGAATTTTTTTTGAGTGTTTACGATAGTGATTAAATTTTGACACCATTGCTGAAAATCATTGTTATAGTTAATTCATTAAAAACTTAAAAAATAATTATTTTATTGCTTTCTAATTTTGTGTTTTCCTTTTATCTAGTTTCTTTTAATTTACCACCTTAAATAGTAAATTTGATTTTTTTTTTAATTATAGAACATCTTGTTGCTTTATATTCCTAACTTATTTTTCTCTCACACTTAATTAAGCAAATTTAAAACTACCTCTTATTCTTTTTACCTAAAGATAATATAACATAGAAAGAAAATAAAGATACCACATAACATTTAACTAAAATAGAGAAACTAATTAAACTTTAAAAGCTTGTTACATGTATTTGACATCTTCTGTTTCTACATTGCATCTTTCCATAAAATATTTTAAGGGCATAACCCTAAATAACATAAGATAGGGATTTTATCACCTTTTCTTGGCCCGTAAACCATCACCCTACATATTGCATTAATTTAAGCCTCTAATTAAAATTAAGTAGAGATTGATCTCTAGGGTTTTTTGAGCTTATTAGAACAAGGTATCTGAAAGAGTTAAATTGAAAAAAAGGTTAGGAATAGCTGATGTCTAGGAATCAGGTTCAAGAATGATGTAGCCTTAAAGGACGGTGGTTCTTTAATTGGTTCTATTGACTACCTGATGGGGGACAGATGGGGGTAGGATCGTTGGCAAGTCTAGAAGTCACCAAAATTAGGGTACTACTATTTTTTTTTTAATTTTATTTTTTTAAGGGGTGGTGAAGGAACAATGAAGATGGAGGGTAGGAAAACTGGACACTCTACGGACTTGGGACTTACATTCATGTAGAGACCTCTCATCTCTAGGGCATCTCACCCATCCCATTACATGTAGCCTAGGGCATCCCACCCATCTCACAACATGCGGAACCTAGGGCATCCCACCCAAATCGCTACCTAGGGCATCATTAGACCTGAAGTTACCATGGTTCCTTATACACACTAAGCCATGTTTTGGTTCTTACTCATTCATGATATTGAGTCATGTACGGGATGTTCTCAGATATGGTGGAAGGTGCATGAAGGATGTGAGTGGACCAACAAGGAATCGATCATTCCTAGTAAGAGGAAATGTTATCCCATGTAATCTCTTCAATTGATGACTCAGGGAGTCTTTGATCAAAGCAGGATGAGATTAGAAGTGGTTTCTAATCAGTCATCAGCAGAGTCTTCATTATCGAATTGAGATTTGAAATGACTAAGTGCTAGGGTTTGATAATTTTCCAGACCCATCACTTATTTGGGATAAAGGGAGATCGAAAGATTTAATTGCATGTTAACTTTTCACTGAAGGGTAGTTTGGTACTTTTCACCAAATTCCTCATCTTCCGGATAGGCATGATACATTGCTAGATGTCAATTATTTCTTGTAGGTTTTCATGAATCAATTAGACTGGATTCATAAGTCAATTCGAAAGCTAGTTCGAATTGGCAACTTTGGTCAGCTCAATTTGACCTAATTAAGTCAAATCGGATTCGATTGGATCGAATTGGCTTGGACCTAGACCTACTGTTGGCTAGATATGGAACCCAAAAGGTCACACACATTAAGAAATTGGCCTAGGAAGTCAATTTGTATTTTATAAGGATCATGAGATCCTAATTGGTTAGCTAAATTGCACACTAGCATGTGTAGGCTAACTTAACTCTTAGCCCAATTGAATTAGGTCTAAAAGGTTGCTTAATGGGCTAGCCAATTTGAGAAAATCTAAGATTGGGTTGAGTCTAAGGTGGGGAAGCATTTATCTGGTTTTATCTAGATTTAATAAGCCTTTATCCTATTTATTTGAAGAGTCCTAAGTGGAAGGGACTGTTGGCGCCAACTTCTTTTGTGTGCAAGGAATAAATGGGGTGCAGATGGACCTAGAGTCCTTCTGCTTTTGGGACTTAGTTTCCAGATAACCCTAAAAAGGTTCCTCCTCATCTCCATCCCCTCTCATGTGGACTTTGACCGGTCAACAAAAGAGAAAATTCGGTGGAAGGGAGTTGATGCAAATGAAGAGAAGCGTCTCTTCATTTTTAGTGCTAATCCTAGTAAGTAGATTCCTTCTGCTTTAAGGCATTTTGAAACACTGATGCTTTTAATTAAAAATCCACATCTCTTGGCTCCTTTGTAACTGGAAAATGACGTATGGCATGTGGAGAATTTGGCTAGGAACCGAAGAGACAAAAAGTCTTGTCTCTTGGTGCAAGAAGGGACATGGTACTTCAAGATATGACTCCTTAGTGAAGGGTCTTATATGATCTATGTTTGGACAGATCAAAGGCTAATGATATGGCTTATTTGGAGCCTCTCTATCTCTTATAAATAGCCAGCGGTGTTTTGGCCGATGGGTATCTGATTTCATCCTTTCTTTCCTGCATTCTTACACTCACACTCTGCCATACTCTCCTTGTCTCTTCCTTCCCTTGTTAAAACTTAGGTCCTGTCTTAAGAGAAGTTCACTATTTTGAGACAAAGATTTAGGAAATGAATAAAGAAGTGAAAAAGAATGTGAAGAGAGGTTTTGGAGAGAGCTCAAAGTGCTCTACTGGAGGGCAAAGTTCTGAGCAAGGAAGGAGAGGCTGCTAAAGGAAGAAAGGCCAAAGTGAAGAGTCCCCATGGTTTAAGCAACCTGCTAAGGAGTGCTTCCTAGGATCAATTCCTGTGTGGATCACCTTTGTAGGGCATGCACTTGTGTGCCTAGTGGAAAGAAGAAGGAATTAGCATTCCAGGTATTTTTCCAAATCCTAATTGAATGACTTGTTAATTGTAATGAATAAGGGATCTTGGGCTTAGGGTTTCAAGTTGCTTTGGAGTTTCAAAATGAAAATTTTGAAATCCATGCTTCTGCTGCATCACCAAAACCCAACAGTGGTATCAGAGCCACCTTATTTCATTCAATTAATGATCAATTGTACATGCATATAGTTAATATGATCATATATGATGCATGTCACCAATTAGGGTTCAATTATATATTAAATGTGATAAAATGATCATATATATTAATCATAGTATGATGCATACTATTGAAAGATTATATGATAGTGCATATTATCATGTGGTGCATGCTATTGAATGATTATACGATTCTATGCATGATTAGGTTAAATACATATTTCCAATATGATAAATCGTAGTAACTGCTTTGGATTGAGTTAGTCACCATGGCCGTCTGGTTATAGGAGTTACATAGGATTTCATGGCCCTCTCTTTCCATTTAATGGGGTCTCCTAAGGTGTGTAGGGGTGCCGCTGTGGCCATATCCCATGAACAAGTGAGCTGAATAGATTGATATTACAATCATGCTTATGGTATGCATATTAAGGTTAATATGCTTGAATGATGGATTGAATATCATGTCAAATGTGTATGGTTATGAATACATTATGATATCATGAATGTTAGGTTTTATGATGTCATGAATGTTAGGTTGACATGATTAAGTCTATATTAAGATGTGTTTTGAGACTACTAAAAGCCCTCATAATTAAAATATTTAGTCATAGTGTAAGTTAGTTAGAGGAAAATTTCATTTAGGGTTATATGATTAACCAATTGGTGTTTAGGCAAGTGGTTCTGAGAAGGTAAAGGGAATGAGGTTTTTAATTGGTTCCGTTGTCTGACCTGGATAATTAATTTGGTGTCTAAGGAAAGTAATGGGGGGACCCCCTCATCTCTTCCACTTACCTGGCCAATTTGGCTATATTTGCACCTTAAATTGAATATGCCAATTGACTTAACACAATATAGTTTGCCTTCCTTCATGCTAGGTATAGTTCATATTTTTGGAAGCATCGATCCTCAAATTGACGATCCAACGACTAGGAACATTTTAGATTAGAGTTTATAGGAACTTAGGTCTCACCGTTATGATCTCCATCATAACCCTAATTTCTTTGCCCTAACCTACAGGGTTCATCATAATTATTAAATAAGACATAGCAGTATGATGAAATAAATGCCTTTATTAATACAATAATGTCATACAAGAGTTAGAGGATTACAAAAATACCCTTATAAA
This sequence comes from Areca catechu, assembly GCA_021397845.1. Taxonomy (NCBI): domain Eukaryota; kingdom Viridiplantae; phylum Streptophyta; class Magnoliopsida; order Arecales; family Arecaceae; genus Areca; species Areca catechu. Next base: position 125,017,573 of record CM038052.1, on the reverse strand, counting down.
GATTGTCTTTTAGGGCACTTTTCTTTCAATATGGTCAATAATGGGATTTCACATGGTCCAATTCCATGTAGCTCCTCGGCAATTCCCAAACAAATCTTTATGTGGCTACCAACAAATCTTCACACGACTCATTGCAAAGCACTAGCTAGCTACCAAAAGGACCATTCATGCGGTCCAGGAAATTTTTGCGACAGTCCAATGCTGGCATGTGGTTGGGATCAAAATTGGGCATGGATCCAATGGTCAATTTCAGAGCCAACTTTAAGGAGTGCTGGGCATAATCCAGGCCACATTATGCACTAATCAATGAATTGTAATCACCACGAAGACTGATCCAATGGCCTATAATGGTTCTAGCATGATTTGGGACATGTTGAGCTTTGTATGTGGTAGATTAGGCATGATCTTAAATGCTTGATGAAGATCCAATGGTTCAAAAAATCCTAGGCATTCAAATGTGAATTCCATGAAGATTTGAACTCAAATTTGAATGGGATTTCACCTGGTTATGCATCTATTTAGGAGGATCTATGGGGAACAAAGCAAGCAAGTAGTGAAGCAAGAGGTAGTGACCAGTTCCTTTTTTTTCTTTTCTTTTTATTTTTCTTGATGTAAGGGGCTTCAAGGGGAGAGAGGTTGGCACAGGCATTCTTCTTCCTCCTCGTCCTGCCATTGAAGATGATGCTTGCAGACACCATGCATGGCTAATTTCCAAGTATCCAAGAGAATAGAGAAGGTTCTTTTATAATTTATATTTTTAGTTTTTTTTCATATAATTTGTTCTTGATTGTAATGAATATATTCTTCATGAATAAATTTATTTTTCATTACTTCAAGCTTTGTGCATCCTGATTGAACTATAATTTAGTTTTTTAAATAGTTTATAACTATGTAGAGATGGGTCGTGATCTATGGATATGATTCATGCTCAGTGAGTAGATTATGCTCAAAATCTAGATTATAGGATATTTTAATTATTTATATGATTCGAGTCCTTGAATAGCCTATAACTATATAGGGATAGATCTGTACCCAGCGAGATAGATTGTGCTCAAGTTTAAAACTTTGAATAGCCTAGGACTGCATATGGATAGATATGTTTATAGCGAGATATATTATGCTTGAGACATCAATCATAACTTTACTAATTACATAATAAAGAACTAAATTATATTTTATTAAAGACTGATTCAAAATCTTGAGACACATATCTTATATTATTTAATTTTTTATTTGTTAAATTAATTAGAATTCTTATTTTCTTTTAATTTTTAGTTTTAATCATAGTCTAACTTTTTTCTAATTTTATCTTTTATAACTAGAACTCTAACTAAAAATCCTAATTAAAAGTGAACATAATCCTAACTAAGCCATGAAGATATGATTCCAACTCATCCTAGCTATAGTTTGAGTTGGTAAATTATTTTTGATTGCCTATGATAGTGGTCATTGGCAACCCTGAATGAGCCCCCCATCATCGTCCATCTCAGCCCTTGGGACCTTCGAGGGCATGTCATGTACATCACTCTTGTTGCTAAGGTAGGAATTAAGAATGTGGTTTCCCCATCTCACTTTCTTTCTCATCATAGGATTCATCGTCAAAAAGACTATCACACTATTGTCTGATAAGGCATACCCAATGATAAGGCAAGCTAGATCGAATGCTTCATCAAATGGATGGTTACTTCGAGGCCCTTCAATGATAGTAGATGATGATATTCGGGGAGTTGCTCTTCACTATATGACCACCTTTCACTCGGTCCATCATGGAGGAGCCTATCCTTTGATGTTTCAAAGCTCATAACATGAAGGCTTATGATGGCTCCACCAATTCCTGTGACTACTTGGAAAGCTTCAAAGCTCTCATGATACTATAAGAGATGTCTAATAGCTTGATATGCAAATCTTTTCCAGTCACCTTCAAAGATGCTACCCATTCCTGGTACACCAGGCTCTCACCACACTCCATTGGCTCTTTTGAGAAATTTAGTCAAAAGTTCATCATCTAGTTTCAGAGTAGCCAAAAGCCTAGGTAGAACTCCAGCTACCTCTTCTCCATGTAGTAGGAGGAAGGGGAGTCTCTCCAGAATTTTATGGACCACTTCAAAGTAGCCTTGTTGGAGGTTTGTGTCCTGGAGCTAGCGATTATGATGGCAGTCCTCACGAGGGACTCTGAGTGGGAGACTTCTACCATTCTCTATCCAAGAGATTCTCTTGAGTTTTCTAGAGCTTCTATGTTACTTTGAAAAATACATCAATGCTGAAGAAGGAATGGTGGTGAAAAGGAAGGAGAAGGGAGAGCACAAGCACCCCCAACAGAACCACTCTCTCCCTCCTCCTTAATCCAAGATGAAGCCAGATCCCATCATCACTCTAGGATCCCATGCTCTCTCTATGAAGAGTTCATGCCATTAAACACCTTTCAAAAGTAAATCCTAATGGAGATAATGAATCAAGATATTATTCACTGGCCTAAAAAGATGAGCAGGAGATCTAAGAAAGACCTCACCAAGTATTGCCATCTCCACCATGAGTATAGACATGATACTAAGGATTGCCTCACTTTGAAAAAAGAGGTTGAAGCCTTGGTTCATCGAGGCTATTTGCAGACCGATGTCAAAGGCATAAAGACTTCCAGCCATCAGCCCCAGCTTACCATTGAGCCCATCATGGACAACCATCACACCGGTGGCCTAGTAAGCACCATTACTAGAGGATTTCTCAGGGGGAATCTTTGGTAGCTATAAGAACCCTTGCTCATGCAGCTCCTGAGTTCTACCGAGCCAAGTAGTTGAAGCAGGAAGATGTCATCATCTTTTCCAACTTTAATGCAGAAGGCATCCAAACCCCCCATGATGATGCTATTGTAGTTGTCCTTACTAATGCTAACTATAATGTACATAGTGTTTTTATTGATAATGCCAACTATAATGTATGCAGTGTTCTTATTGATAATGATGACCCTTAATGGATCACCTAAAGAGGGTGAGTTTTTCCTTGATAGGATTCTTAGGGGATGCTGTCTCTATAGAAGGCACAATCATCCTACCCGAAATTGTAGGCCAAGCCTCGAGGCAAGCAACCATGATGCTGAATTCCATGGTGGTGAAAGTTTCTTCAGCATAATATATCATCTTGGGAAGACTATGCCTAAATGCCCTTCATGCCATTATATTAACCTACCATCTACTGATGAAGTTCACGACCACCCAAGGAGTGGGCAAAGTTTAAAGCAATTAAGTGCTGGCTAGGTAGTGCTATGTGGCCACCTTAAAAGGCATGAAATCTTAGAGGCATTACCGATTGATAGCCTTGATTTTGGAGAAGAACAGGTTGAGCAATGGGGTCACCCAATGGAAGAGCTTCTCTTATTTTTGTTGGAGACCGCAACCTAACCCGAAACATCTAGATCGAGTCTCTATTAGAAAAGGCCTAGCACAATTGACTCCTCACCTTCTTAAGAGCTAATGCAGATGTCTTCACATAGATCGCCACTGACATGCTGGGCATAGACCAAGAAGTCATGATTTATTGGCTACATGTTGATCCTTCACACAAATCGGTGAAGCAGAAAAAGTGATGCTTCACCCCAAAGTGCTAGGAATCCATCCAATAAGAAGCTGACAAGTTGCACACTGCTGGGTTCATCCGTGAGGTTGACTATCCTGAATGGCTAGCAAATATGGTGTTTTTCAAGAAGGCAAGTGGTAAGTGATAGGTATGTATAGATTTTACTAATTTGAATAAAACTTGTCTAAAAGATAGCTTTCCTCTATCCCAGATAGATCAGTTAGTTGACTCTATGTCGAGGTATGAGTTACTCAGTTTTATGGATGCTTTTTTCAGAAATAACCAAATCTAAATTATTTTAGAGTATGAGGAAAGTACATCCTTCATCACAAACCAAGGGCTTTACTACTATAAGGTAATGCCCTCTCCCTGATGAATGCAAGAGCCACATACCATAATCTAGTTAACAAGGTCTTTCAAGACTAGATTAGCTACAATGTTGAACTATACTTTGACAACATGCTAGTAAAAAGCTAGAAGTAGAGCATCATTTGGCAAACCTCAAGAAAACCTTCCAAACCTTGAGGAGTCACTGGATGAGGCTCAATCTAGCTAAGTGTGCTTTGGTATATCATCTAAAAAATTTTTGAATTTCATAATCTTTTACCATGGAATTGAAGCCAATCTAAAAAAGATCTAAGTAGTTCTAGGGATGTCACCACCTAAGACCTAGAAGGAAGTGCAATGCCTAGTAGGGCAGATAGCAGCACTATGCAGGTTCATCACCAAATCAGTGAGACAAATCAAAAACTTCCATAAGATAAAAGAGTGCTAAACCACCTTTGAGGAGTTCGCACATAACTTGTGATGCGGAACGAACCTAGGACTGATGCAAAATAGTAAAATATTTTTTTGTATTTTTCAGACATTAAATTTGTAGGCTAATAACTAGAAAATAAGTAAAGAATCAGCATGATGACTAATAATACTAGAAACTATCATACCTGCAAAAACTCATGCAGAATAAAAAATAGCCAGGACCCGAGAGTTGAGAAACTCTCAGTTTAGGATAGCGTACCTATCATGAGATTAGAACTCAAGAGGGAGAAGGCTTTTATCAAGCAGCGATTGCAGTTTCTTTTATGAAGAGATCTCTTAGCCTCTAGATGGCGCTTGGAAGAACAAGCCTTTGGTTGTCGAATCTGAAGGTGATCTGGATCTGGTCTGAAGGCAAAAAAAGCCTCCTCTGGGGAGGGGGAAACACCTTGGGGATCTGCAAAACATCAAGGTTAGGCACAAAATAAAGAAACAAATAGAGAATAATAAGATGAAGTAAAATGAAAGGGATTAGGGCAAGAAGGGCTGGCGGCAAGGAAACAGAAAGAGCTCTTGATCTGGGCATCTTCAAGGCTACTTTTCTTGGGTGTGGCTGATGCTTGGAGATCTGATTTATTGCTTGGGGCATGGAGGATTGCAATGATAGAGGTTGGCCAACAAAGAGAACAAAAACTAGAAACCAAAAACAAAAACACAAGAATACCAGTCTTAAAAACAATTCAGCAGAGTTTAATTCATAAGAGTTGCTTGATTACAAGAGGAAGAGGGGTGGGTATTTATAGAGTCCCATGCCCTCTCCTAAAGGGATTACAAGTCTTCTCCTTGTTAGAATAGGTTTACACAATTTAAGTGGGAGAAAGACTACAAAATAACCTAGAACTTGGAGTATACAAGTTGAATAGAATAAGAACTAGGTTTCCTTCTTCCATTTGAATTCCTCCTTCTTAGGCTGGACCAAGTCAACACTTTGGACATGTTGGGCTTCATGGGGGGCAGCAAGGGGTGATCAAGGATGGGTTGGGTGCATGGGCTTTGGGCCCTGGAGGCCTGGGACGCCTAGAGCAGGAATATTCTAGGTATCTTGGTTCTGGGCTGGAATATACCTAGAATCTTGGTTCTTAAGGGCTTGGGCCTGGTGCCTGGGCTAATTTCTCTTGGGCTGGAGTGCAGATGGACTCTGGATTCATGATATGACCTGGTCTGGGAATATACTTTGACATATGGAGAAAATCTGGGCATCAGGAAAACATCTGGAGGGCTTCTAGGCATCATGCAGGAATCTTGGACCCTGGGTTGGCATACAAAGTCCAATTGGCTGGTGGGGTCTTCTGGCTCCTGGATGAGACCTGGTAGAACTCTACAGTAGGGTATCCTCTTCTCTTATACAGAAATCAGACTCATACTGGACTTATACGGAAATACAGGACTCAATATACTGACTAGGGTTGAGGGTTGGGACAAATCAACTAACCTCAACTTATTACAGGACTCAAACTTAATTGATTACAAAATTTTGATACATGACTAAGGTTCTAGAATTAAAAACCCTAATCAATAAATCATATGGAATCTAGTGATCTGTGTTTGATACTTGGTTTGGTATTCCATTTAAGACAAATCCTTTTAGTTGTGACATATAGACTTCTTCCTCAAGATACCCATTGAGGAAGGCAGTCTTTAGATTCATTTGCCATATTTCATAATCATAGTATGCAGCTATAGCAAGCAAAATTCTAATGGACTTGAGCATAGCTACTAGAAAAAATATTTCATCATAATCAATTTTATGCCTTTATTTGAAACCTTTTGCCACTAGCCTAGCCTTGTAGGTTTCTACTTGGCCATCTACTCCAATCTTCCTTTTGAAGACCCATTTACACCCTATTGAATTTATTCTCTCAGGTGGATCAACCAAGGTCCAAACCTGGTTGGTTTTCATGGAATCCATTTCAAATTTCATGGCATCAAGCCATTTGTCAAAGTCTTTACTCTTGATAGCTTTCGTATAGGTCAAAAGATCATCATCTTGAATGATGCTGGCTTCATTGTTATTACTAATGACAAAGCCATATTTGAGAGGTGCATCCTACACTCTCTTTGACCTATGGAGAGGAGGTGTGTGTTGTGGTGGTACCTTATTAATAGGTACTTGTGGTTAAGAAATTTGAGGTTGATTGTCTATAGGAGTAGGTTGTTGATCTTGTACTTCATTAAGTTTAAGTATCCTCCCACTGTCTCCTTCTTGGATAATTTCTTTTCAAAGAAAGTGACATGCCTACTGACAAAATCCATTTGTTCAGTAGGATGATAAAAGAGGTATCCAATACCTTCTCGAGGATAACCTATGAACCTACATTTATCAGTCCTAGCACTTAGCTTATGTCCAAATACATTTCTAATATAAGCTGGGCTACCCCACATCTTAAGATATTTAAAACTTGGTCTTTTGCCTTTCCATAATTTATATGGAGTATTAGCTATTAGTTTTGATGGTACTCTATTTAGTATATGAGTAGCAGTTTCTAGGGCATAATCCCAGAAGGATACAGGAAGATCAGTGAAACTCATCATGGACCTTACCATATCTAACAAGGTACGATTCCTCCTTTCTACTACACCATTTAATCATGGTGTATATGAAGGTGTCCATTCCGAGAGAATGCCTTTATCCTTAAGATGTCAAGAAACTCACTAGATAAGTATTCTCCTCCTTGATCTGATCGAAAGATTTTAATACTCTTTTTAGTTTGTTTTTCCACCATACTTTGATACTCTTAAATTTATCAAAGGCTTCAGATTTATGTTTCATAAAATATACATATCTAAACCTAGATAAATCATCAATAAAGGTGATGAAATAAGAGTATCCACCTCTGGCATGAGTTGACATGGGTCCATATATATATGTATGTGTCAACCCTAATAACTCAGTTGCCCTATCTCCATGACCAGTAAATGGAGATTTAGTCATTTTATCCATGAGACAGAATTCGCAAGTTCTTAATGATTGATAATCATAAGGATCAAAAAATTTATCTTTGTATAACTTGTTTATCCTAGGCTCACTATTATGACCTAATCGACAATGCCAGAGAAAAGTAACATTAACATCTCTCTTTATTTTTTTGTTTTGAACAAGTAAAACTTCATCATTGAGTGAATAAACTAAAAGGCCATTAGTAAATAAACTAGTTTGAAAAAACTTATTAGAATGAGGAATAGAGCATCCACTGCTCTCAAAACCTTGGTGTAACAACAAGAGTATGGAAATAATATTTTTAATAATATTTGGAACATAGTAACAGTCTTTCAGTTCAAAAATCTTTTCAAAAGGTAATAACAATATATAGGTGCCCACAGCTTCTGCTTGAATGTCTTCACCACGAGCACCATAAAGCTCGAAGTCACCCTTATTCAAGCTCCTAATTTTATGAAGTCCATGCAAAGATTTGCATATACGAGATCCACATGTGGTATCTAATACCCATAAATCAGAAGCTAAAGTACTCAATAGCAAGTTAGTTTGTATCATGTACAAACCTTTTGATGCCCAATTGGCATCAACTTTCAAACTAGCAAGATATAACTTGTAGTTCTTCTTTCAGTGTTCCTGCTTGCCATAGTGAAAACAAGTTCCATCAGTAGAAGACTTCTTTGCCTTCTTCCATTTCTGGATGCTTTTCTTAGGGTTCTACTTTCTCTTTGAATCCTTTTTCATTACTATTTTTTCCTTCCCATCAATTAAAAGAAGATGAGCCTTGTCCCCTTTAAAATAGCTCTCAACTGTCTTAAGCATGTTAAGTAGCTCTGGTAATAAAAGGTTCAGTTTGTTCATGTGATAGTTCATGACAAATTGGGAGAAGGAATCAAGGAGTGATTATAGGATCAAGTCCTGATTAAGCTCTCCATCCAAAACAAATCCTAATTGACCTAATCAAGTGATTAAGTCAATCATCTTTAGTAATGGAATTGAATAGATGAGCCCTTACTTATACATGCTCGAAATAACTACTTTGATATTTCATGTCGGGCAGCCCTACTTTGCTCTCCATAAAGCTCTTTAAGATTGAGCAGTATAGATTGAGGTCCATTTTTTCATGTTGCCTCAACAATTCATTGCTCATAGAGGCCAACATAATGCCCTTGATAATTAAACTATCATTCTGCCATCTTTTATATATGGCCTATTCCTCTTCTGAAGCATCATCTTTAATCAGATCTGGATCAAGAAAATTAAGGATGTAGGATACCTTCTCTTGAGCTAAGAAAATTCTCAGTTTCCTTAACTAATCCATATAATTAGGATCGGTCAACTTATTGATATCTAAAATATTCTATGGTGATAAAGTAGAAGCCATAATATTAATTTACATAAATAAAGAATAACGTATAGGCAAACCACTCAGGATGATATCATAATTAGATAAGGACTTATCAATCTAATTTTGTCTCGCAATATTTTTATATGAATACCATAGCCCTCGCCTATGGTAAGCGAGAAACTCTAACAAGATTTTTTTAGTAGGGTTGAGAACCCGATTCATAATAAATGCCTTGTGTTTATACAACAAATAGTTACGAGTTCAAGGATAAGAAATTTTCTTTTCCAATTGCAATCCATGCAACTCTTAACATAATAGCAACCTCTAAGACACTTACAGCCTTGTGTTTACACAACAAACTATAATGTCATAGTTTAGTCAAGTCCTTCATTTCCATATAGTCATGATTAAATAATGTTGCCCTTGTGTTTACACAATAAAGCAACATCAATAATCATGCTTTAAAGCATTAGATGCACTAAGACAAATTTTACATCAAACCCTATAATAAGCCTTATATTACATAAAAAACCTACTATAGTTTTCACATAAATTTGGATTAGCATGAAGGAAGGCAATTAGTAGTATTTTTATTAATTAGCATTTTCAAATCAGGATCTAAATCAATCAAATTGGCAAGATAAGTGGAAGAGAGGTGGGAGGCCCCTCGTGCTTATCTTAGATACCAAAAATTTTGGCCAAGTAAGCAACGGATCTAATTAAAAATTATGTTCTCTTTACCTTCCTAGAACCACTTTTCTAGATACTAATGGATCAATCAAACCCTAAATATATTTGCATTATGATTATATAACACTATGATTAAATATAATTTTCAAAGAGGGCTTTCATGGTCTCACACACATCCTAATGCTACAACTATTTAACAAGATACCATAACATCATATGTGCCAAGTGAGTCATCAATCTAGGACAATCTTACAACATAGTAGACATCCACCACTATATTAAGACAAACTTATTTCAGAATGATGTATGAATAATCTTAACATATCTTAATGTTGATTAGGATTTAAGTAAACCCTAATCAGTGGCATACATCAATCAACATATGCTACAACTTTATCCTAGACAAAATCATCCAAACATTTCATTAACTATTAATTGAATGAATCAAGGTGGCTCTGATAACACTATGGGGTTACAGTTGTGTAGCAGAAGACCAGATTTCAAAAATTTAATCCTTAAAACCCTAGTCAACCAAAATCCTAGACCCAAGACTACCTTGATTATATCAACTAACATGATAAAATTTTAAAAAATAGAAGAATACCTATAATACTAATATCCCTTATTCTATTTGGCACATAGGTGTATGCCCTCCAGAGATGATCTACATAAGAACTAGATCAAGGAAACACTCCTCTTTCTTGCTTGATTCTTCCCGGTAGCCTTTCTTCCTTCAGCAACCTTTCATCCCTTCTAGGACCTTTTCTCTTTCGAAGAGTACCTCAAAACCTCTTCAAAAACTCTCTTACTATCCTATTGTCCTTTCTAATTCTCTTCCTAAGCCCTTGTCTTAAAATAGTAGACTTGTCTTAAAATAAAAGACTTATCCTAACAAGAGAAGGAAGAGAGTTGTCAGGACAAACTTCGAATTCTTTGATTTCAATCACCAAAGCCTTTAAATAAAAAGAGAGGAGGTTCCTAATATACTCTTTCATTAGCCCCTAATCTGATATTTAACATATCATATAAGACTCTTAAAGCATAATGAGTTTTTTGGCTGAAAGGTGCAAAGTAAAACATTGTTTCACTAACATTTTGTGCAAGAGTTGCTAATCATAACTCTTTAGAAAAATTGATAATTAGTCTTTAATTTTAGAATTAAAGACTTGGTCCAACACCCCAATAGGCATATAAATTATTAAGGCTTATCTAGAAAAAGGTGATTCATAAGCAGAAAGACTCTAGCCCATTCCATGCACCGTATATTCCAAGCATCGCATCCCTCATAAATTCACACCCATTATTACATATTTTTATCGATCAAATCCCATCCAAATGGGCACCTATTAGAGAAGATAGAGGCTAAGGCTTATCACTAAAAAGATGATTTAATTGCAAAAGGACTCTTGGTCCTTCTATGCCCCTTAAAAATGTGTACACCAATGTTGGAGCCAAGAGTTCCAAACCCTTAGGACTCTTAGTTTAATTGATAGATCAAAGCTATTAAATTAGGATAAATCCAAATTTGGCTACCCCACTTTATGCTCAACCCAATTTAAGTCCCACTCAAATTATTTATCCCAAATAGCAAGCATTTAAATCCAATCTAATTAGGTTAGGAGTTAAGCTTGCCAACATATGCTAGTATGTTAATTAGCTAGTCAATTAAGATCCTATGACCCTAACAAAAAAATAAAATATTTCCTTGATCAATTCCTTAATGTGTGTGACCCTTTAGGCTACTCATCTAGACAATAATAGGTATAGGTTCATGTCAATTTAGTTTGATTAGAAATCAATTAATCAAATAAGGTCAAATCGAGCTAACCCTACTAATTTGAATCATCTTTCAAATTGACTCATGAATTCAATCAATTTAATTCATGATAACCTACAAGACATATGTTGCCCAGGTGGCTTACCCAGGAGGAAGGGCTGAATTGGGTAATTAAAATTTTTCAAGTATGTGCTCCATTTCAAAGTTCTTAGTGTGGTATGTGCCATGAGTTAAGTGACTAATGCGGAAGAAAGAAGAACACAGAAAACACAATCACAAACATAGCAGATTTTATAGTAGTTCGGAGCAATCTCGCTCTTACATCCACTACCCAAGAAACCACTTGAGATTTCCACCATATTCATCCTCAGAATACAGTCGGATTGTTTTCACGGGCTCATAATCCAAAACCCAAACATGGTTTTTTCCCGGGCTCACCAAAAACCCAATACAATGTTAGTTTTATCCGGGCTCACTAACAACCCACTCTTAGTTTTCAAAGGCTCACCAAAAATCTTTACTAACCTAAGTTATGGCTCCTACTATACTTGGAACAATTTAAACAAAGTGTAGAAAACACAAAGCAACTCTATGACAAACCGAAGTTGCCGGATGGTTGCAGTTGTAGCACTTGAGAAGCTCTCTTAATTGCTCCTTGAATGCTCTTCAAGGCTTTTAGCTTCTTCAATAAATGCCTCAAGAATTCAAATAAAAGTTAGCTATGGTCTTGAGTGCTCTCTTGAATGCTCTGTTGAGTATTTTTTTCAAAAACTCATTAATTTCTCATTCACTACTTATTCTCACTTTCAAAAGTGATTCAAATCCCTTAAATGTATTCTTCTTAACTGATTTCAGGTGGATATAGCCATTATAGACTATTGGGACTCGAAAAGTGACCGTTGGAGCACTTTTTGGATTCAAAAAGAAAGTTCTGGAACTAGCCATTACTCACCTGGAACCATCGTTTGAGTCAGCTCGATTCCTCAGGTAGGTCAAAACTTCACTCTGGTCGAGTCGACTCTTCTCCATCGAGTTGGCTCACCTGGCTGGTTCTTCAGAACTGAGATTTTCTAAACTTTGGAAGAGTCAGCTCTTCGGTACATGAGTCGGCTTGGCTATCTATTTGAAACTTTTACTCTGGTCGAGTCGGCTCAACTTCCCTTGAGTTGGGTCAAATTCTCAAAACTTCAGAAATCACACTTTGCCAGAGTCGGCTCTTCACTCTCGAGTCAGCTCAAAGGTCTGCATGCCAGAATACTGCATGCCATGCCAAACTTCGAGTCGGCCCTTCTACTTTAAGTCGGCTCTTGAGACTTAGCTCCAAAAACCTTTCAAACTTCTCAGGTTTCTCTTAGAGACATTCAATCAAGTCCAAAAGCTCTCCAACTTCATTAAGGCTAAGTTTAAGAGATTTAAACTAGAAAAATACATAGAGATAGCCCATTTTCATAAATACATTGTTGATTTTTCTTTGGGGCTCTTCATTACAAATTACATTTCTAAAAATAAGCTTGTCATACACCAAGGTTATAGAAAGAGTGGTCTTTCATTTAAAATATCCTATAAAATCTTAGAAAACACTTAGAAAGAGTTAGTAATTAAATGCATGCTTCAATGTTTGGTTATCATCAAAATCATTCCAGGGGTCAACAATCTCCCCCTTTTGATGATGACAAAACATTGGGCATGGAAAAACTTTGTAGATATGAGTATAGAGATATTTAAACTTATCAAAGTAACTTGTGTATGACTTTAAAATTGAGACATATCCATAAGTATCATGAATGTATTAAATGTATCAGAACTTATCAACAAAGTATCAAAGCTTTTGAATTAGATATAATGTTTATTTGAGTTAATATATATCAAAAGTTGTTTTTGCCTGATATGAGTTGATGTCAATAATGTATCAAGGCAAGTTGAATATCAAAATGAATCAGAGTTTGCAATTGTATTGAAAAATGTATTAGAGTTTAAAGTAGCAAAAGGTATTAAAGTTAGCAAGAATGTATCAGAGCTATTATTAAAGCTATTAGAAGCTAGAGATAAATTAGAGCAGGTTAGGATTAGAGCAAATTTAAGCAAATTTTGAGTAACAGGGATAACTCCCCTTGTTTCATGCACAACCATGCACATTTTCAATAGATTTGCCAAAAGATTTTGCTAGTTTTTCATGCACATACATTACATTGCTAGTTTTCCATGCACATACAAATACTCCCCCTTTTTGTCATTAATCAAAAAGTTTTTGTATGAAACATCTTTGTCAATTCTTAATATGACTTGCCCTTAATAGTGAATTTTGAAATAGAATAAGAAGATTAATAACATTGTTTGAGATAATTCACCTTCTCATAGAATTTTTCAAATTGCAAGTGTTCATTAGAATTCTATTGATGTGTTAGTTCTCCTCGTTAGGTTAATTGATCATTCAAAGAGACAAATAAAGAAGTAATGAACACATAGATTTGCAAATAAACATTTCATTACTATAAAAGAAAGTACAATGCATCAAAATGCAATACAAGATACATCCAAAAGGAAACAATGAAAAGATACATCAACTACTCTTCTTCCTCACTAGAGGAAGAGCCAATCTCTAATACAGTAGAGGAGGTCTTAGTCTTCAAAGGTTTGAATCTAAGATCTCGATTTCTGGTCCTAGTTGGGGCCTTAGAAACTTTAGATTTTTGCTTAGGCCTAGATTTGGGTTTGGCATTAGTTGGGGTAGGCTCAACTTTAACATCAATAGGTGGTAAGGGGGTTGTGAAGCAAGAGGTGTAGGATCAAACAGTCCTAGTATAGAAGGAGGTGGTGACTGAGCAGGCGGCAGTCTGGAAGCTGATGCTCCAAAAGTCTTAATAATAGATGATAATCTAGAAATGAATACCCAAAGTGTCTCAATCTTGGAGGACAATCCTTGAACTCCCTACTGAAGGCTGTCCAGAGAAGCAGTGTGCTAGGTAGCGAAAGCATCTACTGCTCCCTTGACTCTGCCAAAGTCAAAATGCAGGTCTCTCAACTCATTCTGATAATCACCCTGCATTTGCGGTCGACTCTTAACTGCCTCAACCCTAGAAGTCAACTGACCTAGCTCTGTCCTACTCTCCTGAAGTCTAGTATCAACTGTTTGATGAAGCTCACCAAACATTAAAGTGAAGGTGCTCATAAGGACTCTAAAAGCTATGTCAGCTGCTGTGCAATAAAGGCCTGTGAAGCAGTCGTTACAGTGGTCGATGCTGAAGGTGCTTATGGAACAACTGAAGGTCCTAGTGGAGTCCAAGGACTACCAGGCTGTCTCTCTGTCTATCTCTACTCCTCAGTCTCATCCAGTGAATCACCATCATCACCTCTATCTGCAGCAGTCTCAGTGTCAGCCAAGGGGTGCTCTGCCTGGTCATTCTCATCCTCATCTGAAAGAAGGGTGAACCACCCTCTGGCCTGACACCCTCTTCATCCAAACTCTATCAACCTGATGGTAGCCCGTCCGTTGTAAGGACTTCGACGAATAGGTATTAGTATGATGCAGTGGTCTACCATCCTCTCTAGTAAGGTCGATCCCAAAGTCCTAAAATAGTAAAGTGAAAACCATGTCATAGGGAAGGCAAGCTTTCACCCTCCTTACTGCTTCCCTCATCTGAACCAGCATGATATACGGAAGATTGAGGGCCTCCCCCTCAATCAAGCATCTTATAAAGACCGGATCCTATTCGCTCACCCAATCAAATCAGCCTATCCTCGGCAAGAAGATCCTACTAATCATGTTGTGCAACAATCTCACTTATAGCGACAACATGTCAGCCTGCACATTCCCTACACCATCTACATCTCTTCTCTCAAGGATGGTTCTAAGGGTTTTCTTCTTATATTTTAACACTAAATGGTTTAGTCCCTTATTAGGCATGTGCAGAACATTACTTAATATGTCTTCATCCATAATTAACCTTACTCCCTTGATAGTTGATTCAATGTGATATTCTCCTAGGGTAAGGTTTTCATAAAAGGTCCTTACTAAATTAGGATAAGTGATAGTGTCTAAAGAACAAAAGTCACTCCACCATTGAGTCTCTATCCAATCTCCTATCCTTAGCCCTAGTTCTTCCAAAAATGAGAAAACAATTCTTCTTCCACTGGTAACAGGGCGGTTTGCCATGGAGATTACTTGCCTCTGTGGAGATGGAGACTCATTCCATTGTTCCTCTTATTCCTGTGCATGGGCCGACTCCTCTTCTCTGCACTTTGACCTTCTTCCCCTTTGAGCACTAGATTTCACATGCCTTGCTCTCTTCCATACCGCCATCCTTGGTGCCATTACCTGAAATCAAAGGTGGGAGAGGATGAAATTCAAGGAAGGTGGGGTAGAGAGTGTGGTCCTTAGGCTTTGAAGGGTTTTTTGGTAGATCAGCTAAGGTTTAATAAGAAATATAAGCCCTAAGTTTGGTCTTACGGGTTATATAAAAATGCTTAGCCCGACATCCGAGTTGGCTCGGCCAGAACTATGACTGCTCGAGTCGGCTCGAGCAAAAATTCTCAAAAAAGGTTCTAAAATACTCTAAAAGGTTTCTAATGATAGAAGGACACTATGTAAGGTTGTCATTGTCCTTAAATTGATGTAGGAGGTCTTCTAGATAATTTTTTCTTAATTTAGAAAAAAAATAGGTCAAAAATTTTAAAAAGGGTCACATAACCTTAATTCTCCTCTAATCATTTCAAATCTTTCTTCATTAAGTGGCTTAGTAAAGATGTCAGCAAGTTGGTTTTCTATTGGAATGAATTCAAGTTCAATTTCTCCACTTTGTACATGATCCCTAATAAAGTGATGTCTAGTTTCTATATGTTTTGTTCTTGAATGATGAATTAGAGTTTTTGTCAAATTAATAGTACTTGTGTTATCACATTTGATAAGAGTTTTTGTTTGAATAAAATCATAGTCTTCTAGTTGTTTCTTAATCCATAACACTTGTGCATAAAAATCTTTGCAGTTACATATTCTATCTTAGCAGTGGATAGTGCTATAGAGTTTTGTTTCTTACAGTGCCATGAAATTAAGTTCAATCCTAGAAATTGGTAAGTACCGCTGGTACTTTTTTATCAATTTTACATCCACCATAATCAGCATTAGAAAAACCAATTAAATTTAATGAAGACTGCTTAGAATACCATAAACCAAGATTACTAGTTCCTTTAAGATATTTTATGATTCTTTTAACAGCAAGTATATGTGATTCTTTAGGATTTGATTGAAATCTAGCATATATACAAACACTGAACAAGATATCAGGCCTACTTGCAGTTAAATACAAAAGTGGTCCAACATACCTCGATAAAGCTTTTGATCAATGTTGCTGCCATCTTCATCTTTATCTAATCTACAAGAGGGACTCATGGGTGTGCTCATTTCTTTGGATGACTCCATACCAAACTTCTTAATAATCTCCTTGATGTACTTTGCTTGGTTGATAAAAATTCATTCCTTTGTTTGCTTGATTTGGAGTCCAAGGAAGTAGGTTAGTTCACCCATCAAGCTCATTTTAAATTCATCCTACATTAACTTAGCAAATTCTCTATAGAGATCCTCATTAGTTGCACCAAAATAATGTCATCTACATAAATCTATACAACTAACATATCATTCTCTTTCTTTTTAATAATAATGTTGTATCTACATTGCCTCTAACAAAGTTATTTTCAAGTAAGAACTTGCTCAATCTATCATACCATGCTCTAGGTGCCTATTTTAATCCATACAATGCTTTATTAAGTTTAAAATCATGATTTGGAAGAGCATGATTTTCAAAACCTGGTGGTTGTTCAACAAAAACTTCTTCCAAAATAAATCTATTAAAAAATGAACTCTTTACATCCATTTAAAATAATTTAAAATTCATGTAGCTAGCAAATGCAAGTAGTAATCTAATGGCTTCTAATCTTGCTACGGGTGTATAAGTTTCATCAAAATCTATTCCTTATTCTTGATTATACCCTTTAGCTACTAATCTTGCTTTATTTCTAATTACTTTTCCTTATTCATCCAACTTATTTCTATAAATCCATTTAGTTCCTATTACAGGATGGTCTAAGGGTCTGTTCACTAAGGTCCATACATTATTTCTTTCGAATTGGTTAACTTCTTCATGCATGGTCATCATCCAATTAGGGTCATTTTTAGCTTCTTCCATGCTATGTGGCTCTACTTGTGAGACAAATGCTAGGTAATCATGTGCTTCTCTAAGTGATGACCCAGTCCTAAGACCTTGTGAGGGATCACGTATAATTTAATCTCTAGGATGTGAAGTTACATACCTCCATTTCTTTGGTAGATAACCATGATCTTTACTTACCATATCTTCTCTTTCTTGAGTTGGTTTGTCCTTCAAGCTCATGTCTTCCATTGCTTGATCAAGTATACCTGCATCATTGTCTATGCACTCTTCTTTTCTAGAAGGTGAGGGATTAGATTCATAAAAAATAACATGAATAGATTCTTCTACTGTTAATGTTCTTTTATTAAACACTCTATAAGCTTTGCTATTGATTGAATAACCAAGAAATATAGCTTCATCAGATTTTGCATCAAATTTTCTTAGGTTATCCTTTCCATTGTTTAACACAAAATGTTCACAACCAAATAAATGAAAATAATGAATGCTTGGTTTTCCATCATTCCAAAGTTCATAGGAGGTTTTCTTTAAAATCGGTCTTATCAAAACATGATTCAAAATGTAACAGGCAATGTTCACCGCTTCTGCCCAAAATTACCATGGGAGATTGCCTTCACATAACATTGTTTGGGCCATCTCTTCCAAAGTCCTATTCTTCCTCTTTACAACACCATTTTGCTGTGGTGTTCTAGGAGCGGAGAGTTATAATCAATGCCATGCTTAGTGCAATAATCATCAAAATATGGGTTTTTAAATTCTGTGCCATGATCACTTCTACTTGAAATAACTGAAAGATTTTTCTGCTTTGAAACTTTCTTGTGAAATTTTTGGAAAACTTTAAAAGCTTCATCTTTGTGTGTAATGAAAAAAACCCAAGTAAATCTTCAAAAGTCATCTACTATCACATGTCTATATTTTATAACACCTAGGCTTGTAGTCCTAGTTGGTCCAAATAGGTCCATGTATAGTAGCTCAAGTGGTCTAGAAATAGAAATCATATTTTTTGATTTAAAACTTTCCTTAGTTTGTTTATCCAATTGACAGGCATCACAAATATGTTCAAAATCAACATTAAATTTTGGAAAATCTCTAACTAGATCTTTAGAAATCAATTTAGCAATTGTATGCATACTAGCATGACCTAATCTTCTATGCCAAAGTAAGCTAGACCCCTTAGCTTTAGTATTTATTGCTACAAGAATTGTATTACTAGACATGGCTAGATCATTTAAATCTACCACATATATGTTTCTAAGTCTATGTCCAATGAGCTCAGTGCTAGAATTAAGTGAGTTAGTTACAATGCACATTGAAGATTCAAAGACAATCTTGAAGTCTTTATCACATAATTGACTAATACTTAATAAATTGTACTTCAATTTTTCAACTAGCAATACATTTTTAATGAATGTAGAAGGGGTTATTCTGATCTTATTAATGTCAATTATCTTCACCTTACCATTGTCACCAAAAGTGACCATTCCTCCATCCTTCATCACTAGGGTGATAAATTGTTCCTTATCACCCATCATATGTCTTGAACAGTCGCTGTCCAGATACCATCTTTTCTTTGTGTTCTGGGCTGCAAGACATTCCTGCAAAATAATCATGGAGTTCTTCTAGGTACCCAAGCTTTCTTGGATCATTGCAGGTTAGTAGGATTGGTTCCTTTAGGAACCCAAATCTTTCTAATTTTACTTTTATTTTTCTTTTTCATATTACATTGAAATGACTTATGACCAACCCCATTGCATGAATAACAAATAATTCTAGATTTTTGAAAAGGTACAAATGTAGAAGTTCTATATGCAGAAGTAGAAACATTTGATGCGAAAGACTTTTGATTTGAAGACTTAGGTACATAAGTTTTTGAAGTTATAAATCTTGTAGCTGAAATTCCATTTGTATGCAAAGGATTATAACCAATTCCAACTTTGCTACTTGAATCTCTTTGATCTTTTAGAATCAATTTAAGTTTGTTTGAACTCAATGTTAGCTTTTCAACTAAAGGTTTAAGTTTTTCAACTTCTTTTTGCAAGCCAACATTTTCTTCATATAAAGTCTTGTTCTTTTCAAGATAACTATTCCTTTCATCTTGCCAAGCTTTATATTTTTTAGAAAAGGTAATCAATTCTTTTTGCAAAATTTTATTCTTTTCTGAAATTTCTTCTTTTTCTTTCATCAAAATATCATTGCTATTTTTCAAAGACTTTATTTTCAAACCGACCTTTTTGTACTCAGTTAATAGTTCATGGAATGCAGCATTTAATTCCTCGAATGTAAATTCATCATGAGGTTCATGGGACATTACCTCATCTTCAAGATCTATTAGATATATGTTCGTTGTTTTTGTGGTCTCTTCTTCTTCATTTGAAGTTGACTCCTCACTGTTGCTCCAAGTTGCAACCATTACTTTCTTCTTCTTCTTATAAGTTTTCTTCAAGTTTGGACAATCTGATCTGAAGTGCCCTGGTTTTTTGCATTTGTAGCAAATGGGCTGTTGCTCTTTATCTTTATCTTTTTCCTTTTCCTTGCCCTTACTGTATTCTCTTTTCCTATAAAACTTTCTCTAATATCTTCCCTTTTTCTTGCCTATAAATTTCTTGAACTCCTCACAACAAGTGCAATATCATCGTCCTCTAGTTCATCTTCGAAGGAGGGGCTTTCTTCATCAATTTCCTTTTTTTATTTCTTTAACTCTGTAGTACCTTTAAAGGCAATAGACTTCTTTTTCTTGATGTCATCTTCATTTCTATGCTGCACAGTGAGCTCATGTGTGATCAGGGATCCTAATAGCTCATCTAGTGGTAATGTGTTATGGTCCTTGGCCTCTTGAATTGCAGTCACTTTCGGGTCCCATTTGTTTGGAAGTGATCTCAAAATCTTTTGCTTGAGATCTGCATTAAAATAAGTCCTGCCAAGACTCTTCAAACCGTTAATAATATCTATAAAATGTGAGAACATAGCATATATAGTCTTATTCGATTCCATCTTAAACAGTTCATAGTTATGTACAAGAAGTTTAATTTTAGTTGTTTTCACTTGGGAAGTTCCTTCATGGGTTATCTCAAGTTTATCCCAAATTTTTTTTGCTGATGTGCAAGTAGAAGTTCGATTAAATTCATTTGCATCCAAAGCATAATATAATAGATTCATGGCTTTGGAGCTCATCCATTTTTATATCGTGTTCATCCCATCCCTCTTCAGGTTTTGGGACATCCATGCCATCAACTTTCTTCATGGGTGTATGAGGTCCCTTAAGAATGACCTTCCATAATTGAAAATCTACTGCTTGAATATATATTTTCATACGGGCTTTCCAGTATGTGTAGTTAGTGCCTATGAATAGAGGAGGTCTATTTATGGATTGACCTTCGACCAAAGAAGTACTCATAGGGTTTGCCATATGATCTTTACTCTAAGTGAATTTAGAGACACTGCTATGATACCAGTTGTTGCCCAGGTGGCTTACCCAAGAAGGGGGGTGAATTGGGTAATTAAAGTTTTTATAAGTATGTGCTCCTTTTCAAAGTTCTTAGTGTGGTATGTGCTATGAGTTAAGTGACTAATGTGGAAGCAAGTAAGAACACATAAAACACAATTACAAATACAGCAAATTTTATAGTAGTTCGGAGCAACATCGCTCTTACGTCCACTATCCAAGAAACCACTTAGGATTTTCACTATATTCACCCTCGGAATATAGTCAGATTATTTTCACGTGCTCACAATCCAAAACCAAACTTATTTTTATCCCGGGCTCACCAAAAACCCAATACATTGTTAGTTTTATCCAGGCTCACTAACAACCCACTCTTGGTTTTCAAAAGCTCACCAAAAACCTTTACAAACCTAAGTTACAGCTCTTGCTGTACTTGGAACAATTTAAACAAAGAGTAGAAAACAAAAAGCAACTTTATGACAAACCAAAGTTGCCGGATGGTTGTAGTTGTAGCACTTGAGAAGCCCTCTTGATTTCTCTTTGAATGCTCTTCAAGGCTTTTAGCTTCTTCAATAAATGCCTCAAGAATTTAGATAGAAGTTAGCTATGGTCTTCAGTGCTCTCTTGAATGCTCTCTTGAGTATTTTTTTCAAAAACTCATTAATTTCTTATTCACTGCTCATTCTCACTTTCAAAAGAGATTCAAATCCCTTAAATATATTTTCCTTAACTTATTTCAGGTAGATATAACCATTGTAGACCATTGGGATTCGAAAAGTGACCATTGGAGCACTTTTTGGGTTCAAAAAGAAAGTTCTGGAACTAGCCGTTACTCACCCAGAACCATAGTTTGAGTTGACTCGGATGGGTCGAGTCGGCTCGGTTTCTCAGGTAGGTCAAAACTTCACTCTGGTCGAGTTGGCTATTCTTCATCAAGTCGGCTTGCCTAACTAGTTCTTCAAAACTGAGATTTTCTGAACTTTAGAAGAGTCGGCTCTTTGGTACATGAGTCAGCTCGGTTGTCTATCTGAGAAACTTTTACTCTGGTCGAGTCAGCTCGACTTCCCTCAAGTCGGCTCGAATTCTCAGAACTTCAAAAAAACACTCTGCTAGAGTCGGCACTTTACTCTCGAGTCGGCTCGAAGGTCTACGTGCCAGAATACTGCGTGCTGTGCCAAACTTCGAGTCGACTCTTCTGCTTTAAATCATCTCTTGAGACTTAGCTCCAAAATCCTTTCAAACTTCTCAGGTTTCTCCTAGAGACATTCAATCAAGTCCAAAAGCTCTCCAACTTCATCAAGGCTAAGTCTAAGAGATTTAAACTAGAAAAATACATAAAGATAGCCCATTTTCATAAATACATTGTTAATTTTTCTTTGGGGCTCTTCATTACAAAATACATTTCTAAAAATAAGCTTGTCATACACCAAGGTTGTAGGAAGAGTGGTCTTTCATTTAAAACATCCTACAAAAACTTAGATAACACTTGGAAAGAGTTAGTAATTAAATGCATGCTCCAATGTTTTGTTATCATCAAGATCATTCCAGGGGTCAATAATATGATTGACATCTAACAACATGCCATGCCTATGCAGAAGATGAGAAACTTGAAAAAAATTATCAAAATACCCTTCAATGGTAAGTTACCATGTAATTCAATCCTTCGATCATCCTTTATCCCAAATAAGTGATGGGTAAGGAAAATTGTCAAACCCTTACACTTTATTCATTTGAACCATAAATCACTAATGAAGACTTGACCGATGCATGATTGGAAATCCTTTTCTAATTTTATCCTTCTTTGATCAAAGAATTCCTAAGTCATCATTTGATGAGATTACATAGGAAAAATACTTCTCTTACTAGGAGTGATCGATTCCTTGTTGACCTACTTGTAACCTTCATACATAATTCATCATATCCATGAACATCATGTACATGATAAGTCATGAATGAGTATGAACCAAAACATGAATTCATGTGTATAAGATACCATGGCGATCTTAGATCTAAGAATACTTACACAACTTCCACTAAGAGAATCATCTTTTGACAAGTAAGACTTCCATAATATATTATAATGATGGATCAATTCAATGAACTCATACCTTGATGAGTACCCACATCCTTATATTAGTGTCCCTATACAAGTGGTTGTGATACCAACCACTCTCCATCGAGCATACATAAGATGGCTAGTCTCTTCGAAAACATTGATCCTCGGCTCAATGATCCTATAACTAGGAATATTTTAGATTAGAGTTTAAAAGATCTTAGGTCTCATTGTTACGAACTTCATCATAACCCTAAAATTATTTTTCTAATTTATGGGATTCATTATAATCTTAAAATAGCGAAGTATAAGACACATCATATAATGAAACAAAATACCTTTTATTAATATCATACATGAGTTGGAAAAATAATACATATAAGCTCTTATATCATAAAAAATATGATTGGTTTTTAGGATACTATTTTTTCAAGAGAGAGTGCATGATGCACCTCTTAGATTTGGCTTTGTTATTAGAAATGACAATGAAGCTAACATCATTTAAGATGATAATCCTATGACCTATACAGAAGTTATCAAGAGTAAAGACTATGACAAATGGCTTGATGCCATGAAATCTGAAATGGACTTCATGAATACCAACCAAGTTTGGACCTTGGTTGATTCACTTGACGGAGTAAATCTAATAGGGTACAAATGGGTCTTCAAAATGAAGATCGGAGCTGATGACCAAGTAGAAACCTAGAAGGCTAGGCTAGTGGCAAAATGTTTCAAACAAAGACATGAATTGACTATGATGAAATGTTTTCACTAGTAGATATGATCAAGTTCATTAGAATTTTGCCTGCTATAGCTGTATACTATGATTATGAAATATGTTAAATGGATGTAAGGACTGCCTTCCTTAATATATATCTTGAGGAAGAAGTCTATATGTCACAGCCAGAAGGGTTTGTCTCAAGTATGAGACCAAACCAAGTATGCAAGCTTAAGAAATCCATTTATGGATTAAAGCAAGTATTGAGGAGTTGGAACATCCGATTTGATGAAACAATCAAGAAATTCGATTTCATAAAAATGTAGATAAACCATGTGTGTATAAGAAGACAAATGGGAGTGCCATTATCTTCTTAATATTGCATGTTGATGACATACATATCATTGGGAATGATATTCCAATGTTGTAATCGATCAAAGTTTGGCTATCTAAATAGTTTTTCTAAAGGATTTGAGAGAAGCATCCTATATACTAGGTATAAAGTTCTATAAGGATAGATCTAAGAGAATGCTCAGCATATCTCAATCTAGGTACATTGACTTAGTATTGAAAAGATTCAACATGGAGATAAGTAAAAGGGCTTACTTGCCCATGAGTCAAGTTATACATCTTTATAAGAAGATGTCTCCTAAGACACTTGAAGAGAGACAAAGGATGACTAAGATTCCTTGTGCTTCAACTATAGGATCAATCATGTATGCCATGTTATGTACCAAGGATGATGTTACTTATGCCTTATGCATAGCAAGCATATTCCAAGCTGATCTAAGGGAGGATAATTAGACTATGAAAAATATTTTTAAGTACTTTAGAAGGACTATAGATATTTTTCTAATATATAGAGGATTAGATTGAAAACTAGAAAGCTATACCAACTCTAGTTTTCAATCAGATCAAGATGATCGTAAATCCATATTAGGATATGTCTTTACTTTGTATGGAGGTGCAGAGAGTTAGAAAAGTATCAAGCAATAAACTATAGCTGATTTAGTTACTGAGAAAGAATACATAGTTACTAGTGAAGCCATTAAGAAAGATGTGTAGATGAAAAGTTCATCTTGGAGTTGGGTGTAGATCCTATGATACAACAACCAGTGCTATTTTATTATGATAACATTGGAGTTGTTGCACAAGCTAAGGAACCAAGGTCTTATCAAAAATCCAAGCACATCCTAAGGTGCTTATATTTCATTCATGAAATCATTAAAAGACAAGATGTGGTTTTAGAACAAGTAAATATAAAGAATAACATAGCATACCCATTCACTAAGGCCCTTCCTCAGTAGTAATTTGATCACCATTTAAATTATATGAAATTAAATCAAGGATGATTGGCTTTAGTGCAAGTGGAAGATTGAAGAATGGTGTCCTAAAAGCTAATCATATTTTTTTATGAAATAAGAGCTAATCTATAAAATTATCCTAACTCATGTAGATATTAATAAAAGTATTTTGTTTCATCTTATGCTATCTTATACTTTATTGTTTTAAGATTATGATGAACCCCATAAATTAGGATAATAGTTTTAGGATTATAATGGAGTTCATAACAGTGAGACCTAAGATCTTATAAATCTTATCTAAAATTTTTAGTCATAGGATCATCGAGTCAGGGATCGATGTTTTCAGAAAGACTGGCACATCCTATATATGCTTGATGGAGAGAGTGGTTGGTCTCATGACCACTTGTATAACGACCCTAATACAAGGATCTAGGTGCTCATCAATGTATGAGTTCATTGAATTGATCCATCATGAAAACATCTTGTGGAAGTCTTACTTGTAAAAAGATGATTCTCTTAGTGGAAGTTGTGCAAGTGATCCTTAGACCTATATCATCATGGTATCTTGTATACATGAATCCATGTTTTGGTTCATACTTATCCATGACTTAGTCATGTATGAGATGTTCATAGATATGGTAAATTGTGTATAAAGGTTATGAGTAGGTCAACAAGGAATCAATCACTCCTAGTAAGGAAAGTATTTATCCCATGTAATCTCATTAAATGATGACTCAGGAAGTTTTTGATCAAAGTAAAATGAAATTAGAAAAGGATTTCTAATCTTTCATCAATCGAGTTTTCATTAGTGATTTGAGATTCAAATGAATAAAGTATGAGGATTTGACAATTTTCCATACCCATCACTTATTCGAGATAAAAGAAGATTGAAAGATTGAATTGCATGGTAACTTACCACAAAAGGGTATTTTGATAATTTTTATCAAATTTCTTATCTTCTGGGTAGGCATGATATGTTGCTAGACATTAATCATACCTTGTAGGTTATCATGAATTCATGAGTCGAAAGATGGTTCAAATTGGTAGCTAGGGTTAGCTCGATTTGACCTAATTCGATTAGTTGATTTTTAATCGAACTAAATTGACATGAACCTAGACCTATTATTAGCTAGATGAGGAGCCCAAAGGGTTACACATATTAAGGAATTGATCAAGGAAGTTATTTATATTTTTATTAGGGTCATAGGATCCTAATTGGCTAGCTAATTAACATACTAGCATATATAGGCTAGACTAACTCCTAACCTAATTAGATTAGGTTTAAATGCTTTCCATTTGGACTAACTAATTTGAGTAGGACTTAATTGGGTTGAGCCTTAAGTGGGGTATGATGGGTTTTTTAAGGGTCATCATGCATGTATGATGCATTGGATTTCAAAATTTATACAAAGAAAAACCCTTATTGGCTAGAAACCCTAATCCCAAGATCCCCTCATTCATATACAACTAATATATCACAATATGATTCATGAAAAATTCCTGGAATGATGTTTTCCACTCCTTTCCACTAGGCTCACAAGTGCAAGCCCTTCAACGGTGATCTACACAGGAATTGACCCAAGGAAGAACTCCTACTTTAGTTGCTTGCTTGACTAGGACTCTTCTTAATAGCCTTCTGGACTTTGACCTTTGTAGGACACCCTACCATCTTGTAAGGCACTCTAAATGCTCTCCAAAACCACTCTTGGATTTGAGATTGCCTTCTTTTAGGATACTTTAGGCTTATGTCTTAAATCCTAAGACTTGTCCTAGAAAGAACAACCTTGTATTAAGGAGACAAGGTTTGTCTTAAAGGAAGGAGGGAGAGAGAGAGGCTTAGAATAATACTTCGATGGAAATCTAATATCCATTTTAAACTCATCCCACTGCCCCTTTTTTATAGATTCACGAGGGGTGTGTGATAAGCCCAGTCACCAAATTATCAGATATGTGTTTTCAAGACTGAAGAGAAGTTATCTGGCTTGAAAACACATATCTGATATGTAACTTCATACATCATGAGCCATATCTGCGTCCCCTCCTTTCCAGATTTAATCCACACTTGCCACATGGCAAATACCAGTCCCAAGGAAGCCAAGAGGCATCATTTCAATCCTAAAACATCAAAGAGAATGAAGAGTCCTAATAGCAGAAGGACTCTGCTTCAGAACCGCATGCCACATGAAGAGTTGCGACTCTTCATGCACACGCACACTTCATCCAACTTCCATACCAAACTCAATTGTCTTGACCGGTCAACTAAATCCAAATGAGGAGTGGGATGTGAGCCAAGAAGAGTCCAGATGAAATCAGCAAAGGAATTTCATCTGCAGAAGGACTCTTGGTCCTTCTGCGCCCTCTCCTCCTTGGCACGCGCAATATTGCGCCCAAGAGTCCATACCGACTTGGACTCCAGTCCAAGTGGCATTACATGGCTTAAATTAATCAGATAAAATCTGACATAGGCTGCATCAATTAAGACATGTCCTAATCTAAGTCCCCTTTACATTGACTGATCAAAATAGCAAACAATTGGACCCAAATCAACTTGGGATAGGAATTAGGTTAGCCTACACATGCTAGTGTGCAATCTAGCTAAACAATTAGGATCCCATGACCCTAATTAAATTAAGAATGACTTCCTTTGTCAACTCCATAACGTGTGTGACCCTTTGGATTCCAAATCTAGCCAGCAGTTGGTTTAGGTTTAAGCCGATTCGAACCAATCGAATCCGATTGACCTAATTAGGTCAAATTGAGCTGACCTAAATTGCTAATTCGATATGTCCATCGAATTGACTCATGAAATCAATCCAATTGGTTCATGACTACCTACAAGATATGAATGACATCTAGCAACATGTCATGCCTAACCAGAAGATGAGAAATTGATGGAAAGTACCAAAATATCCTTCAGTAGAAAGTTACCATGCAATTCAATTTTTCGATCTCCCATTATCACGATTAAGTGATGGGTATGGATAAATATCAAACCCTAGCACTTAGTCTGATGGGGGACCCGAAACCATCCGGGATTTATTTTCCTTTTTTTAATTTTTAGTTTAAAGATACTTATCCCAACTATTCCCCTTATTCTCATTATACTTACCTTATCCCGATGTTATTCCCAACTTATTCCAAATCTATTCCTATCTTCTTCAACCTTTAGGAAATCACAAAGGGTTCAATTTTTGATTTTTTTTGCCCCACCGGTCCCCGATTCGCCATGCTCGACCCCCGGCCACCCTGCCAGACCACTGCCGATGCTCGCTGGCCCCCACCCTCGCCGAAGAAGCCGCCACCGCCGCCCACGCCCGTGGGAAGACGAACGGATGCGGGAGGCGTCCGTCCGCCCACCTGCGGCCGTGCCGCCCTGCACCGCCATCGGCCTGCTGCTCGCCATCGTTTTCGCCGCTCGCCGGCCCTCGCCCGACCGTCGGTGGGTCCCCCACCGCCCACGCCCGTGGGAAGACGAACGGACGCTGGAGGTGTCCGTCCACCCCGTGCGTCCGTGTGACACCACCGCCGTGCCGCCCTGCACCGCCGCCCGCTGGGCCAGCCACCAGAGATCCCCCCTGGCTCAACCGAGAGAAGCTTTGGCATGCTTCTCAAAGTACCCCAAGGAAAGGTTGTTCTGCATGATTTTTGGAGCTGTATGATTTTCAGAGCAGCATGATTTTTAGGGCTGCATGATTTTCAGAGCAGAGGAAGATTTCAAAATTCAAATAACAGAGATTTATTTGGTATTTTTCATGATTGTAATGTGGGTTTAAAATGGAAATTTGGGATTTGGGTTTTGAATTTGAATTCAAATCATTTTGAATTTGAATTCAAATCTAGGGAGGATTTCAAGGGATTTTATTTTTGAATTTCAAAAAGGATATGGGCATCTATAAATACCCATACTCCTCTTGTAATAAACTTGTTGATGAAAATGAATTTTTGAGAGTGTTTTTTCACTTGTGTGTAGTTATGGGCTGAGGCACGTTTGCCTTCGTCCTTCGGGACGTCGAGGGGTGTGAGGCCCCAACTTGCATTCGTCCATCGGGACGTCGATGGGTGTGAGGCCCCAAGTATCCCCATTCTTTTCTCCCATCTTCATGTCTCTCCCTGTTTCCCCTCGTGACCTTGAGATTCATCCTAGCGCCTCCAACTATCGAGAAGGGCGTAATGCCTTAGAGATGAGAGGTCTCTTCGGTAGGATGAGTCCCAAGGTCCATGAGTTCCAGTCCCCTGTCTCCCATCCCCGTCCTTCCTTCGCCACCTCCGCCAATAAAACTGAAAATCAAAAGAGTCTGGCTATTTTAGGACTTTCAGGATCATCCTATCCTAGTCCCGGAGGCTTCTTAGCCCTCCCACTATCCTTGGTTTGCTTTAGGTTTTTTTTTCCATTTCCGAATAACTCCAGGTTTCTTTGTGTCTGCCATCACCACATAAAATTGGTATCAGAGCCAGCAGCGGACTAGGATTTGCTTCATCCTCAAACTCGTCGGAGTCGAGTTCTTCATGCTGTAGGAGAATGATGGGGGACCCGAAACCCATCCGGGTTTTCTTTTTTTTTTTAGATTTTTAGATTTTTTAGTTTAAAAATACTTATCCCAACTATTCCTCTTATTCCCATTATCTTAACCTTATCCCGATGTTATTCCCAACTTATTCCAGATCTATTCCTATCATCTTCAACCTCCAGGAAATCATAGAGAGTTCATTTTTTTGATTTCTTTTGCCCCACCGGTCCCGATCCACCGTGCCCGACCCCCAGCCACCCCCACCGGACCACCGCAGATGCTCGCTGGCCCCACCCTTACCGGAGAAGATGCCACCGCCGCCCACACCCATGGGAAGACGAACGGACGTGGGAGGCATCCGTCTGCCCACCTGCGGCCATGCCGCCCTGCCCAGCCACCGGCCTGCTGCCCGCCACCATTCCCGCCACCCGCCAGCCCCCGCCCAGTCGCCGGTGGGGTCCGCCGTCGCCCACGCCCGTGGGAAGACGAACGGACACGGGAGGCGTCCGTCCGCCCCATGCATCCGTGTGACGCCGTCGCCATGCCGCCCCGCCACAGCTGTGCCGCCCCGCCACCATCGCCCGCCCGCCGGCACGCCACCTTTGCGCCCCAACGTCGCCCGCTGGGCCGACCGCCGGAGATCCCCTCTGTGGCTCGGCCGAGAGAAGCTTTGGCATGCTTCTCAAAGCACCCCAAGGAAAGGCTGTTCCGCACGATTTTTGGAGCTGCACAATTTTCAGAGCTGCATGATTTTCAGGGCGCATGATTTCCATAGCAGAGGGAGATTTCAAAATTCAAATAACAGGGAAAATTTGCAAGCCCAAATGAAAGCCCTAGCTGATCAAATGGCCCAGATGGCTACCCAGATGACCCAGTTAACTCAGTCTGGTATTCAAACCAACGATAGAATTGACCATCTTGCCAATAGGTTTGATCAGTTAGAAGTCTGGGTAGGGATCCCAGGAAAAACCCATGGGTCACAGTCTGAGCCAGATCTTGATTCCCCTCAACCTAGGAGGACCCCAAACCCTAATCCATACCCCGAGGTCGAACCTAGGAGAGCCCCTTAGCCTGACCCATACTATAATACTGAACCTAGAAGAACCCCTTACCATGACCCTTATTATGATACTAAACCCAGGAAAACCCAATACTCTGACCCATATAGGGAGTCCAATCCTAGGAGAACCCAATACTCTGACCCATATAGGGAGTCCAATCCTAGGAGAACCCAATACTCTGACCCATATAGAGAGCCCAACCCTAGGAGAACCCAATATTCTGACCCATATAGGAAGTCCAACCCTAGGAGAACCCATATCCTGACCCATATAGGGAGCCCAACCTTAGGAGGACCCCATACCATGATCCATCCTTAGAACCTGACCATAGAGCTGACCCAAAGTCCTATGACCCCAGATCCTATAATCTCATGACCTATAGATCTGCACCCTTGTCCTATGAGCCCAGAGAACCCATAACCCCTAAGTATCAATCTAGTACTAGTCAGGTTTCTCTTAGTCAACTTGAACCCCATAGGATTAGCACCCCTAAATATGAGCCCAGTAGTGAGCCACTATCCCTTAGACAACTTGAACCTACTAGGATTAGTGTCCATAATTAGAAACCAGGACCTAGCCAATTTTCCCCTAGCCGACCTTCTCCAACCATTCCTGAGATTGACAAGGCTTATATTAACGCGGAAGTGTATGAAGCTGATGCAAACTTAGTGGATGAGTATGTGGGAGAAGAGGAGACACCTTTAGATGACCTAGAATTAGCTGACCCAATAGATACCCAGGTAGAAGCCAACCTAGAGGTAGTTGACCTTAACCACATCCAACCTAAAGCTATAGTGGAAGAACAAATAGAGGAAGAGAACCTAGGTACTACTACTAGAGCCTTACCTGAGGAAACCATAAAGGAGAGCCAAATTATAGAGTCTTGTCCTAAAATACAAGAACCTAAAGAATTTATTAAGGACCTGATCTCTTTGAATCTATACCTTCAAGATGAGCCTCCTCCTATAATTCCCATTAAGGACCTCTTCCCTGAGATTAATAACCCATCCTTCCATTACACAAACCCCATAGATATACCGCAACCCCGTAAGGTTAACCTCATTAGTATAGGATTAGTTCCTGACATCCCATTTTTTATCCTACTTTATCCAACTAACTCGGAACCTTTTTCTCTACCCTACCAAACTACTTCTGAACCCACTTCCTATTTTTTGCCCTTTCCTGATACCTCCAGCATTTCTAGGATTATTAGATTGCATTTAATTGAGATTAGCATACTGCATGCATTCATCACGCATGTTAGGTTTGCATCTTACTTCTGGCATACTCTTTGGAATTTGCTAGGAGTTCACTGCAAATTTTTATGTGCATGTCAAGCTAGGATCAAACCTAAGGAACCTATAATTTGTTAGGTTTAGATCCAAAGAGTTCAATAAGATTTCCTTCTATAGGAATGCATAGTCAAGTCTGTTAGGTGTTAGTATGAGTCCTTTGAATCATTTGTTAGGAGTCTGCATGTGCCCAGCATGTTCACCACCTACACTAATTTTAAACAAACTGGCTAATTCCCGAAGATGGATCAAAGAATTTGATGTAGTGGATTCTATCTTGGTTAGGCTTAGGCCTAAAAGAAGCTTCATGCTCGCAGAGCCGGACCTTTTTAAGTGATAGAAAAGGTTGGATCAAATGCCTAGCTGTTAGACTTGCCTTCGGATTTGGGCATTAGTTCTGCCTTCAATATTACAGACCTAGTTGAGTACAGGGAACCGGCAATGATACCCAGTGAGGCTTTTGGACCTATCCCTTCTATTGAGAGTGATCCTTACCCAGAGTGTCCACCCATCAATTGGCCTGAGAGAGGAGAACGGATCAAGCATATCCTGGACGATCAAGCCATTACGACCCGGGGCCGTGGTTATCAACGCTTTCTGGTCCGACGGCAAGGCCGGCCAGAGTCGGACGATTCATGGATTTCTCGAGAGGACTTGCAGCACCTCAACCCAGACCTCCTCGAGAGATATGTGAGCCAGCTTGATCTTCACTTGACAGGGTCGAGTTCCTCCCACCCCGGGAGAATTGGTGGGGACACCGGAGGCACCAGAATAAGATAGAGGCTTTTCAACCCTCTGTGAATTGATCAATAATTTATGAGTCCATCTGTAATAAGGGCTTAGCCCATGTGAGTCCATTTTAGTTGTTATTTAAGTCTTTTGAGTTTCAGTTATGTACTAGTCAGCTCATGTTGAGCTAGTTCAGTCCAGTGTTAGTCAGCTCATGTCGAGCTAATTTTATTTTTTTGAGTCCTATTCAACCATATTGAAGACTCAAGACCACATCATACAAGTGAAGACCAAGTCCAACCAGATTGAAGACATGGAAGTATAGCCCAAGTCCAACCCAGCTTGAAGATTTGAAGACCCCAGGAGGAAAAATTCAGAAAACCCTGATTCCTTGCAGATGCTCTCCAGATGCCCAGATTCCCTTCCAGATGCCAAAATATTCATATACCAAGGCATCCATGATTTTAGAGGTCCATCTGCATCCTAGCCCAAAGAAATCAAGCCCAGGCGCCAAGCCCAAGCCCCTAAGAAGCAAGATACCGGGGAATATTCCTGCTACCTGGCTACCAGGCCACCCCAGCTTCCAGAGGCCCAAACCCATGCGCCCGAGCCCCTTTGGGCTGGCCTCTTGCTTCTCCTAGAAGCCTAACACACCCCCTAGGCGTCCTTGGAGTGTTGGCCAAGTCAAGAGAATTTTTAGGGATTTTTCTACATAATGTTTTATTATTTTCTAGCTAGGGTTTGAGAGGGAAAATGATTCTTATGTTAAGACTTATGTGCCCTTACTTGGAGACCAAGATTAAGGGTCTATTAAAGGACCCTAGCCTCTTGTATGAAGGGAGATTTTGATATATGAAATAAACCTTGAGTTCTTCAATTGCTTTGTGTGATTACCCTGCTGTGTGCATAAAGGGGTTTGAGAGTTCATCTTCCCGGTGTTTGCAACCATCTTCCTGCCGCCAACCATCCTTCCAGCCCCTCCAAACTTTCTTCCCTTTACTATTTTCCTTTGTTTTCTTGATTTCCTCTGAGTTTTCTAACCCATGATAGGTCATTTGCAGGTCCCCGAGTTCCTACGAACCCAACGACTCCAGCCACGCCTCAATCGGACCACCGAGCAGAAAGCCGGGTATCCGCGGGTCTTTGGCTCGATTTTCCAGGCTGCATCCATCGAGGAATGAGAGATCCCTTTGCTGCGATCTTCACCGAGTGCTTCAGATGTTGTCAGGTACACCCCCTCTACCTCCATTCTTTATATTGTAGGAGAACTTGCCCTATCCGAGGCTTCTCAGCCCCGGCGATCCTTCTTTAGTACTTTTCTAGGTTCTAATCTGCATGCTTGGCTTCAAAGATTCATACAAAATTCCCTACAACTAATTTTGATCTTAATTCAAGAATTAATCACCTATCCTCACATATAAAACATACAAAAAGAATTGCATGCATATTAGTCTCGCATCATTTGGTATCAGAGCTTAGATTAGGGCTTGTTTTCTGTAATTTTTCAGTCCGTATATGCTTTGTTATTTTAATTATTTCTCTCTGATAAAAACTCTAAAAATTCTAAAATATATTTTTTGGATTTATAATAATTCTCAGTATTCTTAAGAATTCTTTTAGATTTTATTATGGCCTGTGAATTTTCTGCAAGCCAAAATACAGCCTGTAAATTTTTGTCTCTATTTTTCAGCAAGACAAGTTTGGAAGTTTTAGGGTTTTGTTTAGCATCTTTTGCATATCTTTTAATTTTAGTATATTTCCAGCATATTAGGCCATGATTTGCAAGTTTTCTTCTATTTAAAAAAATACCAAAAAAAAATTTACATATTCTCCAAAAATACCAAAAACATCTAAACTCTAATTTGCATCCTCATCTGCCTGCCATCATTGCATAATTTACTTTTAAGGGCACTCTTGCTATATCAGATGGGGGGAGGATTTGATCACCTCTCCTTAGCCCAAAACCACATCCCTTGCATTCGGTCCCAAGCCTTAACCTAAAATTAACTAGACTTAATTTGCCCTAGTGGGCTAGGGACACCAACTGGTCGGGTCCGGACTATGTGTCAGATCATTGTGTCAAGCTAACCCGTGTGTGCTTTGTGCTCAGTGTCTAGAACGGTGGTTTAGGGATTGATGTCTAGCAACATATCATGCCTACCCGAAAGATGAGGAATTTGATTGAAAGTACCAAAATACCCTTCAGTAGAAAGTTACCATGCAATTCAATCTTTCGATCCCCCATTATCCTGATTAAGTGATAGGTATGGATAAATGTCAAACCCTAGCACTTAGTCATTTCGAATCTCTATTTAATATTGAAGACTCAGCTGATGACTAATTAGAAACCTCTTCTAATCTCATCCTGCTTTGATCAAAGACTCCTTGAGTCATCAATCGAAGAGATCACTTGGGATAACAATTCCTCTTACTAGGAATGATCGATTCCTTGTTGGTCCACTCATATCCTTCATACACCTTCCACCATATCCGAGAACACCCTGTACATGACTTAATGTCATGAATGAGTATGAACCAAAACATGGCTTAGTGTGCACAAGGAACCATGGTGACCTCAGGTCTAAAGATCACATGCACAACTCCTACTTTGAGATCTATCTTTGACAAGTAGTAAGACTTCCATAAGATAATCCCAGTGCAGATCAGTTCAGTGAACTCATACCCTAATGAGCACCCTTATCCTTGTATTAGTGTCTCTACACAAGTGGCTATGAGACCAATCACACTCTTAACAGAGCATACATAGGATAAGCTAGTCTTTCTGGACTTATTGATCCCCGAACTGATGGTCCATCTACTAGGAACATTTTATATTAGAGTTTATAGGAACATAGGTCTCACTGTCATGATTTTCATCATAACCCTAATTCCATTTGCCATAACCTATGGGGTCATAATCTTTAAGTAAGACATAGCAATATGATGAAACAATATACCTTTATTAATATATTAAATATCATACAGGAGTTGGAAGATTACAAAACTGCCCTTACATAAGATTGGCTTTTAGGGCACTTTCCTTACAGAGTAGCAAAGTTAGGATTTATCCTAATTTTATATCTTTTATCCATGTTTTAATCCAAGAGTCCCAAGGGCTAAGGACTCTTTGTGCCAATATTGGCCTGGCCTGTGCACACATTAAGGGGTGCAGAAGGACCAAGAGTCCTTCTATAATTAAATCACCTTTTTAGTGATAAACATTAGCTCTTATCTTCTCTAATACATGCCCATTTAGACTGAATTTGATTGATCAAATAAGTAATTGTGGACATGATTTCATGAAGGGATGTGATGCTTGAAATATATGGTGCACGGGATGGGCTAGAGTTTTTCTGCTTATCAATCACCTTTTTCTAGATAAGCCTCTATAGTTTATACACCTATTGGGGTGTTGGACCAAGTCTTTAATTCTAAAATTAAATACTAATTATTAAATTTTTTTCAAAGAGTCGTAATAAGTAACTCTTGGTGCATAAAATTAGTGAAACAATGTTTTACTTTGTACCTTTTTGCCTAGATACTCCTTTTACTTGAAGGGTCTTATCTTATATGTGAAATATCATATTAGGGGCTGATGAAAGGATATTTTAGGCACCTTTTCTCTTCCTATTTAAAGGCTTTGGTGATTGAAATTGAAGTATCCAATGTTTATCCTAACAACTCTCTTCCTTCCCTTGTTAGGATAAGTCTTTTATTTTAAGACAAGTTCATCATTTTAAGACATGTGCCTAGGAAGAGAATTAGAAAGGACAATAGGATAGTAAAAGAGTTTTTAGAAAGGTTTTGAGGTACTCTTTAGAAGGGAAAAAGTTTTAGAAGAGAAGAAGGCTGCTGAAGGAAGATAGGCTACCAAAAGGAGTCGAGCAAGAAAGAGAAGTACTTTCTTGATCCAATTCCTATGTGGATTACCTCTGGAGGGCATACACTTGTGTGCCTAGTAGAATAAAAGATATCAGTATTATAGGTATTTTTCTATTTCCTAATATTTTGCCTTGTTAATTTATATAATCAAGGGAGTCTTGGGTCTAGGGTTTCTATTGACTAGGGTTTCAAGAATTGAAACATTGAAATTTGTACTTCCACTGCGCAACCATAACCCAACGCCTGGCATACAAGATCCTTTGACAAGGATACTATTGGCCCAACATCTCCATAGATACTATTGAGTTTGTGAAATGCTGTGTGGTGCGGGTACCAGGTTCAGGAAAAGACTTCAACCGATACTAATTAGGCAAGATTCTCTATGGTTGGAAGATTGAGAGTTCGAGTCCTGTAATAAGTTTTAATTGAGTCTATTAAGTTTTAATTGAGTCTATTAGTCCTGTATTTATTTCATTGAGTCCTGTATTTGTTTCAATTGAGTTCTTTATTGTAATTGAGTTAAGAAGAGTTCAGCCAAGTCCAATCTGGTTTCAGCACAACCAAATAAAGAAAGGTGGGCGCATGGACCATGGATCACCAACTTGGAAGCCACTTCATCACTCCACTTTGCCACATCACAAAGACACCTCACCATAGATTGTCACCCAAGAGGAGAAGGAATTCAAATTTGAATGGATCCACATTTTCCTCCACAATCACCTCCCCTCTTCATGAAAATGCCCACTATTTTCTCCTCTTATTTTGTATTGTTTGAATTTTGAATTTTGAATTTCAAATGGCTTGGTGGTCTATAAAAGAGGCTCCAAACCTTATTATAATGAATCATGAATTTTAAATCAATGAAGAAAAAAGTTTCCTATGCTTGAATGCTTGGTCCCTTGTGAGAAGGTGGGCGTGAGGCCTAGAGTTCTTTTCCCCTTTCCAACTCCCCTCATCTAACCTAGCTTTCTCCCATCCCTCTTATTCCATTCGACTAACCAAAGAAGCACCTCCATTAGTCCACATCTACTCCATTTCCAATGAATCCAATTATTCAAGGAGTCCTTCATAAGATCAAGCAAAGAGTTGTCATCTAAGAGAAGCCATAGAAGATCTACGCCAAGACTACTCTGAGCTTTTCTTCTTCATTTCAAAGATCCCTTCCCTCATCTATCCATTTCAATCCTTGTCTCTAAGCTCCCCTTCATCTCTTTGTTGCAGGATCCTCAGGCTTCCAGATTCCAAAGATGAAGTTCTCTCATTCCAAGAACCGGATACAAGAGGCTTTGCAACCTAGAGGAATCTCCCTGTCATCCAGGAAACTTCTTCTTTAAGTGTTCCCAGTATTAAATCTATATGTATTAATTACAGGGTAACCCTCTTTAGAAAGGCTTTTAGATTTGCAATTATTAGATTAACTAAACCTTAATCTGTGTGGTTTCTTAACCACGAAGGTCTTCCTCTTATTTTCTTTGATTGGTTTTATTTCTAGTCAAGTTTAATATTTAGAATCCTATCATTGAATTCCTACTTCTTTACTTGAATAGCTGCATCTATTTACTTCATCCCTCATTTAAGTCATTACTAATTCCATTAGAAATGCATCATTTCATCATCGTCCCCCAGCATCTTGGTATCAGAGCATGGTAGGTTAGGGTTAAGTTCTTTAAGTACTTGGATCGGGTGTTTCACTAGGCCATCCGGTCTTAAAAGAAAAGTAGGGTTTCAAGACCCTCTCTTCCCATTCCACGGGGATCTCCTAAGGCATGTCAGGGTGCTATTGTGATTGACCTATGAAGAAGAAAACAAAGAGCATGTTAGGTCACATTTTTGAATTTCTGCACTTAGGACTTTCTGTTTTCTACTTGCTATATTTCTGAGTAGGCTAACTGTAATTTGTTTAAAACTCTAAAAAGAAGTAGTTAATTTTTTATTGAAGTAATTTTTTACTAATCCATATTAAGTTAGATATCAGCATAAAAAATCCTATCCAAAAAATCACATAAAAAATGAAAATTCCTGCACTCCAGCACTGTTGCTGAAATTACTATATGTCTGTTCTGTTCCTTTTAGCATTGTCTGAGTTCCAGGAATTGTCCAGCAAAGCACAGATTTTATTATTTTATTTTATTTTATGTGGTATACCCTCTATAAGTTAGGAGTGTTTTGTGATTTTCTCAGAATTGTTTGAGATTAATTCATAGCACTTCTCTGCCCCACTTCAGAATTACAACATACTAAATTTCTGCACCTGAAATTAGGGTTCATATGCATGCTTGCATTCATCTCATGATTAATCATTTTAAGGGCATCATTATGACATGGGGGTATGATTTCATCACCTGTCCTTAGCCTAAAAAAAAAATCACCACCCTGTATATCGGACCCAACCTTTAATTAAAACTGAGTAGACACTTAATTTGCTCTAGTGAGCTAGGGACACTTACAAGGTCGGGTCGAACCAAGTGTTAAGCCAATTTAGACAACTTGTTTGTGTGTGCTTGTGTATCTAGTGTCTAGGCAAGTGGTTCAGAGATAAGAGCCCGAAGGAAAGTGGGTTGGCCCACTTACCTTGCTAATTTCAAATTGGTGTCTAAGGCAAGCAAAGAGGGACCTCCACCAACCTTATACTTACCTGGCCAGGTGCCAAGTTACTACAACCAAGATTGTCATCTTGACCTAATATTTGGTTTGGACTCTAGGTCTAGCAAACCCCTAGCCTGAGTTTGAGTCAGTGTGTGCATGGCAACTAGATCAAGAGCACCTTACCAGCAAACCCAAGCTCAATCGAGTGCAACAATGGACCAAAATTTTGAGACCTTATTAAAACTTTGAATGATCAAGTGGCCCAACTAAACCAAAACCTGACTGACCAATTGGCCCAGACCAACCAAAGCATGACTGATCAGATGACTCACATCACTGCTAAGCTTGACTGATTAGAGGGTCATGGCCTTGGAAGAACATATGAAGTCCAGATTGAATTAGAGCCTGAACCAGAGTTTGGTACACCCATCAACCCTAGAAGGGCTCCGCACCAAGACATTTTCCCTGAACCCAGCCCTAGGAGGCCTCATCAAGACCCTTTCTTTGCCTAGGAGATCCAACCCTGATCGAGTACATGACCCAAACCCTAGGAAAATTAGGTTGGAAGCACCCACTTTTGATGAAAATCTAGATCCTAAGGTTTATATAGATTGGGAGGAAGATATGGATGATTATTTTAAGTGGAATAAAATGTCTCAGGATGGAAAGGTTAGGTTCACCTGAGTGCATCTATGGGGTCTAGCCGAGTCTTATTAGAACAATGTTTAGTGAAGGAGGGCGTATGAGAGACACGAACCCATTAGGACCTTGAAAGAAATGAAGAGCAAGCTTTGTGAAAGGTATATCCCTGTGCACTACCAACAAAATCTCCCAGACCACTTAGAGAGGTTGACCCAAGGTAATGGATCAGTCAGTGATTATATTGAAAGATTCGAGCATTTAATGCGCTATATTGTGAAAATGGATCCATATGATATCCTAATTCGATTTGAAGAGGGTTTGAGGGAAGATATCTAGATAGAATTGTTTAGACATAATATCTATAGTTTGGAGCAAGCCTACCGAGTAGTCCAAAATTATGAGAGGTCCTTGAGGCATGCTAAATCAAGTACTTTGGACCTAAATCCGACCTCTACCAGCTTGAATCATATCCCCATTAGTCTGACACCTAGTGTGAACCAGATTTTTGTTGATCAACCCTCATCTTTATCACCTCCAACCCAGAAGGATGACATTGAAAAGGAATTAGGTATGGCCAACCCAGGATTAGTTGACCAGAATGAAGCCATACTGAAAGAACAATTAAAGGAGGAAGAATTATAACCCATGATAAAAGTATATGAGGCTGACATGAGTTTGGTAGATGAATATGAAGGAGAAGACTTCGAGAATGACAACTCTAGTACCTTACCTGAGGAAATCCTTGTAGAAGATAAGAGTATTGAGCCTAGTCATGAAACACCATAACCACAAGAAATTAGTGGGGACTTGGTTCCTGTAAGTCAATACCCTTAGGAAATGCCTACTCCTTTAGCCTTAACCCAAGACCTCATTCAGCTCCCTTGTAAAGAGTTCTTTCTTCTAACCTCAGGTGATAACCTATTTCTGGAACTGACCAAGTCTTCCCTTCTTGAAAAACCTGCACTTACAATGACCAAATTCTTCATCCATTAATTTGACCTTATGACACCCATAGATCAATATTCAAATCTTAAGGTCATCCTGAGTATGCAAGGTCTATTTCAAGCTTCCCATAAATTACCCCAAGACTCCGATTCCTATTTCCTACCCTTCCCTGAGTCTTCTCATGTTTTTAGAGCCATTGGGTTACATTTTGTAGAGATTACTAGGTTGCACGAATCCTTAGAGCCCATCCCTTTCGTTACCTACTTCTGGATAACTTATGGCATTTGCTAAGGATCCATGGTAATTTTTCATATGCATACCAGACCAGGGTCAAACCTAGAGAGTCAATAATCTATTAGTTTTCGGCCCTAGAGAGTCCAATAAAATTTCTCTCAATAGGAATACATAGTTGAGTTTGTTTTTGTCAAGTATCAGTATGAGTCTTTGAGTCTGCCGAGTCATATGCACAGCATATTAAGGAATTGCATAAAAAAATTAGTAAAAAGATTCAAATGAGCAATGAAGTCTATAAGTATATGGCTAATTCATGTAAATGAATGAAAGAATTTAATGAAGAGGACTCTATAATGATTAAACTTAGACCTGAAAGGTTTCCACCGGGAACTATGAAAAAACTACATGCCCAGGGAGCTGGACCTTTCAAGGTAATTAAGAGAATTGGACCTAATGCATATGTATTAGAGTTACCACCAGATTATGGAATTAGTTCAACATTTAATATTTTTTATCTAAAAGAATATAAAGAGCCGGCATTAATTCCTAGCGAGCCTTTTGGGGCTTATCATGCCATTGAGAGTGAAACCCTACCTGAGTGTCCACTAGCAATTCCACTAGAGTGGAGAGATAGAGTTGAACGTATCTTGGATGACCAGGTGATTACTACTAGAAGTAAGGGCTATCAATGTTATCTGGTTCATTGGCAAGCCCGACCAGAATCTGAGGACTCCTAGATCACCCGAGAGAATCTACAGCAAATGACCCTGACCTACTAGAAGATATCACAGTCAGGCCAATCCTTACTCGACAAGGTCGAGTTCCTCCCACCCAGGAAGAATTGGTGCGGGCACTAGGTTTAGAAAGAGACTTCAATCGATACAAATTAGGCAAGATTCTCTATGGTTGGAAGATTGAGAGTTCGAGTCCTATAATAAGTTTTAATTGAGTATATTAGTCCTGTATTTATTTCATTGAGTCCTATAATTGTTTCAATTAGGTTCTTCATTGTAATTGAGTCAAGAAGAGTTCAACCAAGTCCAATCTAGTTTCAGCACAACCAAATAAAGAAGGTGGGCGCATTGACCATGGGATCACCAACTTGGAAGCCACTTCATCACTCCACTTTTCCACATCACCAAGACACCTCACCATAGATTGTCGCCCAGGAGGAGAAGGAATTCAAATTCAAATGGGTCCACATTTTCCTCCATAATCACCTCCCCTCTTCATGAAAACGTCCACTATTTTCTCCCCTTATTTTGTATTGTTTGAATTTCGAATTTTGAATTTCAAATGGCTTGGTGGTCAATAAAAAGGCTCCAAACCTTATTGTAATGAATCAAGAATTTTGAATCAACGAAGAAAGAAGTTTTCTTGAAATTTTCCCTTGTTTGAATGATTGGTCGCTTGTGAGAAGGTGGGTATGAGGCCTAGAGTTCTTCCCCTTTCCAACTCCCCTCATCCAACCAAGCTTCCTCCCATCCCTCTCAGTCCATTCGGCCAACCAAAGAAGCACCTCCATTAGTTCACATCTCCTTCATTTCCAATGAATCCAATTATTCAAGGAGTCTTTCACAAGATCAAGCAAAGAGTTGTCATCTAAGAGAAGCCATAGAAGATCTATGCCAAGACTACTCCAAGCTTTTCTTCTTCATTTCAAAGATCCCTTCCCTCATCTCTCCATTTCAATCCTTGTCTCTAATCTCCCCTTCATCTCTTTGTTGCAAGATCCCCGGGCTTCCAGATTCTAAAGAAGAAGGTCTCCCATGCCAGGAACCGTATACAAGAGGCTTTGCAACC
This sequence comes from Areca catechu, assembly GCA_021397845.1. Classification (NCBI taxonomy): domain Eukaryota; kingdom Viridiplantae; phylum Streptophyta; class Magnoliopsida; order Arecales; family Arecaceae; genus Areca; species Areca catechu. Next base: position 124,975,077 of record CM038052.1, on the reverse strand, counting down.
TAGAGGAATCTCCCTGTCATCCAGGAAACTTTTTCATTGAGTGTTCCCAGTGTTAAATCTATAAGTATTAATTACCGGGTAACCCTCTTTAGAAAGGCTTTTAGATCTGCAATTATTAGATTAACTAAATCCAAATCTGTGTGGTTTCTTAACCACGAAGGTCCTCCTCTTATTTTCTTTGATTGATTTTATTTCTAGTCAAGTTTAATCTTTAGAATCCTATCATTGAATTCCTACTTCTTTACTTGAATAGCTGCATCTATTTACTTCATCCCACATTTAAATCATTATTGATTCCATTAGAAATGTATCATTTCATCATCGTCCCCCATCACTATGACTGCTACCATGTTTTGCCAACATTCAGCACCAACCATCAAAACCTCTCACCTCATTGGCTTACCTTAGCCCTTTGCTTAATGGGAGATCGATGTCCTAGGCCCATGCACACTAGCCTTCGAGCAAACGAAGTTCCTCATTATTACCATGACTACTTCACCAAATGGATGGAAGTAGAAACCTTAGCATGGATCACTGAGATGGAAGCTCGCTGTTTCAACTAAAAGTCTATCATCTATTGGTTTGACCTATCTCGAATGATCATCCTTAACAATGGCCAATAGTTCGATAATGCATCTTTTGATGAGTTCTACGAGGACTTACAAATCATCCATCAGTACACCTCCATCATGCACCCACAAATGAATAGATAAGTAGAGGTCACGAACCACATCATCTTGCATGGCCTGAAAAATGGGCTCGATAGGCCAAGGGACTCTAGGCAGACAAACTACAAATATCCTTTGGACATACCAAATGACATGCTGACTTCTGATTGGGGAGACTCCAATTAACCTCACCTACAGAATTGAAGCAATCATTTAGTTGGAGCTAAGCTTGCCTTCATACAAGGTCCAAGCCAATGATGAGCACCAAAATTTGGAAGACCTCAAAGCAAACATTGATCTCCTTGAAGAAGTCCGAGAGAAAGCTCAAATCAAAATGATGACCCACCAATGATGCTCGCTACTTTAATGCTAGAGTCAAGGAGAAGCAATTCTGCCAGGGAGATTTGGTACTCCAAAAGGCCGTAGTCAACCAACCGACAGAGCAAGGGAAGCTCTCACCAAACTAGGAAGGACCTCATCGCATTGCTGAGGACATACACTTTGGCACTTATCATTTGGAACATTTGGATAGGACTCCCATTCCATGCACTTGGAACTCTAACAATCTCAGACCTTACGATCAATAAGGTTATTATTCAATCCATGAGCTATCACCATCTATGATGTAGTCTCTCTCTTGTGTGAAGCAACCATCTAACTCTTGGCTTGCAAAAATGAAGATGCACTTGAAAACCATGGGTGAGCTACACACTTTAGGTGGGGGTTACCACATCCCTATCAAAGCCATGGGTGAGCTCAGTGCCTTAGGTAGGGGCTCAATAGTCTCTAAGCCCTGGTCGAGCAGTTAGATGCCTAGGTTGGGTTCTAACACCCATAAATTTTGGCTGTGTAGTTAGTCTCCTAAGCACCAAGCCCTAGGTGAGCTCAACATCCCATGTAAGGGTTCAATAATCTTTAAACCCTAGTTGAGCAATCAGACACCCAGGCTAGGTTTTGACATTTATAACTCCTGGCTAAGTAGTTAGCCTTCTAGGTACCAAGTCCTAGGTGAACTCAATGCCCTAGGAAAAGGCTTAATAGCCTTCAAAACCGTGGCAAGTGATTAGACTCTCGGATCGGGCCTCTATACAAATATTCCCCGGGATGAACAATTAGACTCCCAGGCATGGCTCAACTACCCTAAATCCCTAGCAAGCAATCAGACTTCTATGTAGGGCTTCCATGCTTGTAGTTCCCAATCAAGTGATTAGAGTCCTAAGCACAGCAATCCGCCACTATCAAAACAAGAAGAGCTAATGAACACATAATTTAGATGTTAGAAATTTTAAAAGTTGTGTTAATTGACTTTTATTAATTATGATTTGATGCTTTCTATCCTATTTTTGTAGTTGGGTGCATATAAATAGATTGACTTTTGGCCCAAGTTCGAGTCCAAATCCAAGCCACATGTGCATCAAGAAATCAAATGAAGGAAAAGCCAACTCAAAATTAAGAAGGAAGTCTTTGCACCTAAGCCATGTTGGCATGAAGGGAGGTGTTAGAAATATATCTTGATGCGGCGATCCATCGACATAGCATCCACAGAGGCAAGTGACATTGCAAGCCACTGACTTGGCACCCATGTATGCTCTAGCTAGGCATCGGGGTGGCAGGGAGCACCACCTGACCCGTCTGAGGTCGAGATCCCGTTTGAGGTCGAACTCCTATCTAAGGTTGAGCTCCCGTCTGAGGTCGAGCTCCCATTTGAGGTTAAGCTCCCATGTGAGGTCAAGCTCTTATCCAAGGTCAAGCTCTCAGTGGAAGTCAAGCTCTTGTCCAAGGTTGAGCTCCCATCTGAGGTCATGCTCCCATCCTTAGTCGAGCTCCCGTCTAAGTTCGACCTCCCATCCGAGGTTGAGCTCCCGTCCGAGGTCAAGCTCCCATCCTGATACGGGACTATTTATGCATGCTAGTTATTTTTTTATATTAGAAATTAAGTTGGGAGTTTGTATCCTAAATTTCAAGTAAAGATATAAGTAGGGAATTTAATAGAAAATATGAAACATAGGCATGCAGAAATAAACCCTAAAAGTGAAGAAACATGATCGCCAAGGCTAAGAAGCCCTGGTTAGGACTAGCTCTTCCACATTACCACTACTAGAGGAGTCTAGGGGGTGTACCTAGCAGAGATTTGAAGATGGATCCATGAAGAGTTCGCTCGTCGCTCCGGATGCGGCCTGGAAGACAATGCTATCAACCCTATGGATTCGTGGCTTTCAATTCGGTGACCCAAAAGCTGGTCAAATGGATCCTTGGATTCATGAACTCTGAGGGACCTATAAATCACCTAACAGGGGTTAGAAAACAAGTAAAAGTAGGGTTAGATCATTGAAAGAAGAAAAAGGGGAAGAGGTTTGAAGAAGGCATCTCAAAGATGAAGAGGGCTGGTGGCTTGGAGGCAGGGCGCAGGGATCACATAGAAACCTTGAGGGATCACACAGATACCCTTAATCACATAGAAATTCCCATAGAATTTGAGAAAAACTCAAGAGAAATTCATTCATAACAATTATAATAATTGATTATTAGTTACAAAAGGGTGGAGGGGTGGGGTATTTATAGATGTTCCTATGCCCTCTCCTAGTAAGGATAGAAATACAAAATTTGATAGGGAGAAGGATTACAAAGTTGCTTAGAACTAGGAGTACACAATTTGAGTAGAAATAAAACTTAATCTCCAAGTTAGAAGTGGACTCTTCTCCTTCTTTGACTTGGTCAACGGCTCCTTATAGGCTTGGGCTGGGATGAAATTCTCTTGGGCTGCTTTGACTTTTCCACTCCCTACTGGGCTTGGACTGGGCACCAACCTTATTGGACTGGGCTTGGAGGGGCACCAAAGGTAAGAATAGGCCTGAGGGCATCATGGCCTGATGGAATGAGGATGCCAGGGACTTGGACTTGGGCCTGGGGTGCCACTTCATGAATTCTTGTGGGCTGGTATGTTGGGGTGCTTCTCTTGGAGGACTTGGGCAGCATGAAGGAAGTCTAGATACTGGACTGGCGACTTGAGTTTGGGTCCAATGGTTCTCCTCTTGAATATAACTTGAATGAAAGTAATTACATGACTCAAAGGGGCCTAATTGACAAGATTCAAAGTAGGCCAAATAATACAAATGGACTCAATTGAACTCAGGACTCAAAGGACTTTGAGAATCTAATCGACTCACATTATTACAGGACTCAAATTGACACAAAATATCAAAATGACAAATAGTCATAATGAACTGACTCAACCAACTTAGTTCAACTGAGCCGAACATAACCAAAAACTTGACTCATAAACCATAATGGTGTGAGTCGACTCTAAATATAGGACTCAAGTGTAACAAGGCCTGAAAACAAAACTCCAGGCCCAAATATAGGACTCAAACGACTAACACAGCTAGATTATTGGACTCAGAGATAAAATTTGAATCATGGCTAAGGGACTCAAACTCAGGGACCCATAGTGAACTAGGGTTGACCAAATGTCCCCATCACATCTGAGATTAAGCTCCCATCCGAGATCGAGCTCCCATCCAAGATTGAGCTCCAATACGAGATCGAGCTCCCATCCAAGGGTGAGCTTCCATCTGAGGTCAAGCACCCATTTAGAATAGGTCCCCAAAGATAGAAAAGCAGACCCCCAACCATGACCAAAAAAGTGACCGAAAGCAAGGTGCAGCTCTCAGAAGACAGAGATGGAGGGAACTCAAACCATAGCACAAAGGCTCCACAACATCTCTCCTAGAATATTCACAAATCTTGAGGGTGATGCATGTCCCATCAGGGGCTCCTAGCTTTGTGGCATGCCACCCATGCACTCTGCATAACACATGCTCTACCAGATTTTAGGCCCATGACATGCCACCCACACCCTCTACAGGGTGTATTTTCATCGGGGCTCCAGTTCCTGTGGTACGCCACCTGTCTCTCCAAGAAGAGTATCCTGTTATGGTTCCAGGCCCAACAGCATGCCAAAAGTACCCCCAAAAAATGGAAGCACTCAACCATGGCTCGGGGCTAAATGGAATGGTGCTCATGCCCTCCATGAAAGACTGCTCCACAAAGGGGATAGGCTCTACAGCACGTCGATGAATGCCCCAATAGGAGGACCTCCTTTCAGTGACTGATTCATAGGGGGTTCTGGCTGACAAAAACCCCCACGAAGGTATACCTTGACAGAGACATCCCAATAAGGCCCCAAACCCGGTCTAGCACAACTGCTTCCTATAAAATGAAAGAAGAACTCTGGTGAGGGGGGACAGTAAGAGAAAGAACTAAGGGCAAGGGACCAAGCAGAGAGAACCTCCCCACACCCTAACTTCCTATTCTTTCCTGTTTATCTCATTTTTTCCTCCTTTACATGGGGCCAGCTCTAGCCTCCACCATAGAGGATCTATTTTCCTTGATTGTCCCTGGAACTTGACCATCGGAGTGACCCCACAGGGATCTTTAGCCCAAGTCTCCTCTTTTTTTTAGGACCTTCTAGCTGCAAAGTCAAGAGAAGGGAGGACTTAGAACCTTCGAAGTGATCAGCTTGCTTTGGACATGTCAGAGCTACAGGCCAAGGCAATCTTGGTGATAATAGATTGGCACACCAGGTAGGGGGAGCAGCCCCTAGTGATGCCATGGTGGTGACCCAAGCATGAGAAGCCTCTGCCAACCATGTGGGGGACCCATCCCACTGCGGCGATAGGCATAGCCTAGAGGCGGAGCGTCCTCTCCCTCCCCCACTGCCTCTAGCTGATCAATCAGTGTAGGTCACTGCACTCATGCAGCAGGTCAAGACCTTGGCTATGATAGTATGCCAGCTGCACCAACACCATCGATCCTTGGAAACATAATAATAGCTAGGGATAACTATGGCCCATGCCGCCGATCCTCATGCCAATCTAAGGTCCTTCCAGGAGGAGCCATCATGTGTGGCCTCTTACCCATGGGGAAGCCAACGGGTGGCCGAGAGAAAGCACTAAGGCGATCTGACCGACTGCGAGAGCCGCTCCCCGGTCTCGGACCATGGTGCGGTATTCACCAATGCCACTGACATGGCAGGGAACCAAAGTATGAGTTCCTCTAGTATGTGCCCTCTTCTCCCCAATGGCCTCCAAAGAGGGGTCCATAGATGAGGCCATCCACCATTGAGCGAAGATGCACCTCAAGGAACAAGAGAGCAAATTGGCTGATTCGGCCCACTGGTTATCGAGATTCAGGGCTTCCCATACAAGCCCATGGGTTATGATACCCATCCACCTCTCTCTCTCAAAATCCAAGAGGAACTGATCCCTAGCTGGTTTTGCATGCCCCATTTGGACCCTTATGATGGGACCACAGATCCCCTCAACCATCTTGAAAGTTATAAGCTCTCATGTAGGTCCAAAGGGCCATTGATGCTCTTCTCTATGCTTTTTCCAGCTACGCTCTACAAGGCAGCCCAAGTCTAGTACTCCCACCTCGAGCCAAAGAGTATTGACTCCTTCGAGTAGCTGGAGAGAAAGTTTGTATGACACTTTGATGCTTATAGAAAGGTGCCACGTGAGGCCAATAGCCTCTTCTCCATCCAATATCATGACCGTGAGTCCCTCTGAGATTACGTACCTTGTTTAAAGTGGCTATCCTGGAGATCTACAATCTTAAAGAGCTCATTACCATGTTGGTGCTGAAGAGAGGACTTAGGATCTCTCACATCACCTACTCCCTCGACAAAAGGCCCAGAAGTCCTATTTGGAGCTCCTCCTCCATGTCCATAAGTGGTGCGGGCACCAGAATCAGAAGAAGACTTCAGAGCTCCATCTGGATCTTTGATTGACCTTGCCCGAAGAATTAGGGTTTTCTGGTTTGTAATAAGGGTTGACTTGATCAACTCAATTTTAGCTTGAGTCTGAATTCCCTGCAATTTATTTTGTTGAGTAATGTTGACTCAGTAGTGGTCTAGGACTTCAACCTGGGGTGTCACATTTTCTCCCAAGGCCAAGCAAGTGGGCGCCACACTCCCAGCCACACTCCCAGCCACACGCCTGAGTCCAGGGGGTGCCACATCTCCATCCAGTAGTCTTTGGTCCCCACACCACAAGATAGCAGGTCCCTCCTCTCATGCGCCACTTAAGGAGAAGACAATCTAGGAGCCACAATTCAAGGGGGCGGCCAAGGTGTTTCCATAAGAGCCAAGCTATGAAAAGAAAGGAGCAAAGCTTGGGGAGGAAGACTAGGAGGCGCCCAAGTAATTCCAAATAAAACCAGGTATAAAAGGAAGGAAATTTCTCTTGAAGTGCAAGGTTAAGGAGGCATCCAAATACTTCCAAATAAGACCGATCATGGAAGGAAAATATTTTTTCTTGAAGATCAAGGCTAGGAGGCGCCACCCACTTTCCTTTTGAAGCCACCAATCAACATTTGTGGAATCTTTTGGCCGGCCATAAGTGTAGGGATTGATCCTACAATCCTAATTTGAAGATCCCCTCCTTTAGTCCCACATGGGAAGATGTAAACCCTACTCTCTTGTAAAGTCCTATAAATTAAACCCTTCTTGTAAACTTTAAAGTAATCTGATGAATGAATTAAAATTTTTTGTGTGAGCAAACTCTGTGTTTCTCTCTTCCACACTTGCATCCAGGTGTTGAGCTCCGTGAGGGAGTAAATCCGGGTTCCCCAGGAACCATGAGGAGGTGTGAGATCTCCAAACCCCAAACCCTAGGTTAGCCACTTCACTCCCAAACCCTAGCCGCCCATCATCCTTCTCTTTCCACCAAGCCCTAGCCTATCCCACCTCTCACGGCCACTCTCTTCAAGTCAAGGCCGGCCCCAACATCCGGTCCAGTCCTGATACTTCAGATCCAGAGCAATTCCTAGAGGAAGTCAGATCAGCCAGAGCAATTCCCAGAGGAAGTCAGATCAGCCTCCAGGAGAATCTGGATTTCAGCAACATCAACTTTCAAGTTCTTCAATTCTCGTAAATTCTTCCTTGAGTATCTGATTCCATCACTTGTTCTTCTTCTTTCCCAGATCTTGAGTCCAGGAGAAGCCGACTCAGCCACAGGACCAGTATTGGAGGATCCATTGCAAAGATATCCGAATCCGAGGATCCAATAATCTGCTCGAGAGAGTTCTTCCACCAAACTCTATGAAGATCACTGTCTGGTTGGTAACCCATCTCTTCTCTTTATTTCTGTCCTGTTAAAAGTTCAGAGCGAAACCCTAGGTCTGGGAGTTTCTCAACCCCCAGCGATCCTTTCTTCTGAACTACTCTGATAACCTAGTTTCTTTAATTGTGCTTTCAATTATTGCATAGTTTCTTTTAATTTAGTTTAACTTTCCTTTGAGTCAAAGCCGACTTCTGAAAACATAAAAAAAAAAAAACAACAAAAAAAGAATTAGTCTTAATTTATTTCCGCATCGCATCATCTCCTCTTTCGTTCTGCATCATTTTGGTATCAGAGCCTAGTATAGGATTTCTGTTTTGCTTGCTTGTTTTAAGTCTCTCTCCTTTTTACTTTGTCTGCTCGAAGTAGACTCCCCAGGATGTCCGGTCCTAGGAACGAAGCGAGGTGGAAACCTCCTCTTCCCATTCCATGGGGTGTTCCTAGGGCATGTAGGGGATCCGTTGGGTTACAACTTTGTAGCAGGAATTGTAAACGGGGAGGCACCCTATTTTCAGTCCATAACTATCCTGTTTCAGGAATTGTTTCTCAGTGCAGATAACTCCGAATTGCATGATTTTTATTTTAATGGAACCAGTATAATTGAAGATATTTTACATAATTTTCTTGTGATTTATTGGTTTTCGTGAAATTTCTGAGAGTTAAATTACTGCAACTCTATTTTTGTGTTCTGCAATTCAATTATCTTGAGTGAACATCTCCTAACTCATCCTAAGGGCATTTGAGCATCTAAGATAAGGGGAGGAGTTGATAACCTCTCCTTAGCCCACAACCACCACCCCCTCATTCGATCCTAAGCCTAACTTTAAAATTTATTAGACTTAATTTGCCCTAGTGGGCTAGAGATCCTGAACCTAATCATAGGAGGCCTGACCCAGAACCTGAAGATAGAGATGATAGGTTCATTCGGAACATCAAATTAGATGCACCCACTTTTGATGGCAGCTTAAACCCTAAGGTGTATTCTGATTGGGAGGGTGAGATGGACCAGTACTTTGAGTGGTATGCCATGTCTGAGAAAAGGAAGTTCAAGTTTGCCAAGATGAAGTTAGTATGTCAAGCTAGGTTATACTGAGGGAACATTGAACTAACCACTAGAAGACGAAATGAGAAAGCCCATAACCACTTGGCAGGGTATGAAAGAGAAACTTAGAGATAAGTACCTACCCATTTCATACCAGCAGAATCTGTTAGACCAATGGCAGACTTTGAAACAAGGGAACTGATCTGTATCAGACTACATAACCACCTTTGATGAATACCTGATGAGATGTGATGTGAGTGAATTCCATGAGGTCACTTTGTCTAGGTTTAGGGCTGGACTTAGGGAAGACATAAAGAGGGAGTTGTTTCTGAGAGAGGTTACTGACCTAGACCAAGCCTATCAGATTGCACTGAATACTGAGAATTTCAGAGAGGACCTATGCCTTCTAGGGTTAGTGCCCCAATCCCAAGAAATGGACCTAGCCAAGTTACCCCTAGCAAGTCTAATCAGGGTATTCCCATCCCTAGGCCCATGGACAAAGGTAAGGCACCTAACACCCAGAGAACCCCTAGTATCATCTGTTTTAAGTGCCAGAAGCCCGGTCATATCTCCAACTAGTGCACAGCCATAGCTTGTTTTAAGTGCCACAAGGTAGGTCATGTTTCTAGCCAGTGCCCTCGTAGATCCCTTTACATAGAAGAAGCAAAGAAGAGAGTTCCGGACCCAATGAAGAGTTTGAAGAAGAAGTTTATGAGGCCGGAATGAATTTGGTCGATGAGTATGAAGGAGAGGAGGAATCCATAGAGTCTGACCAATTAGGGGTTGTGAGATGCATCCTATCCCAGAATAGAGTTCAGGAAGATTGGCGTAGGACTAACATCCTACAAACTTTCCTTAAACTAGGGGATAAGGTTTGTAAAATCATCATAGATAGTGGGAGCTGTGTGAATGCCATTTTTGCTAGCACTGTCAAAATGTTAGGCTTAATCCCAGTCCCCCCCCCAACCCCTATAAGGTTTCTTGGGTAGACTCTACCTCTATACCCATCCAGTCTAGATGTCAGGTCCAAATCCAAATGCAATCCTATCAAGAGAAGATTTGGTGTGACGTCTTGCCCATGGGGTGAGCAGTATAATCTTGGAAGACCTTGGTTGTATGATCATGATGCCACCCTCTTAGGAAAATCCAACACCTGTGTCTTTAGTTTTAATGGAAGAAAATCACAATCCATTCAGTTCCTCCTAAGGACAAGGTAGCTAAGGAACCAATAAGGTCAGAGAAATGAAGACTGGAGTGAACCTAATTAGTGCTAAGGATCTAGAACAGGAAATTCATAGTGGTTCACCTATTTGGATGTTGACTGCTAAGGAACTTAGGACTCCTACACCCTCAAAGCCTTCTAAGGAAGTTAAACCTTTGTTAAAAGAATTTGAGGATGTTTTTCCCGAGGATCTGCCAGACCACCTTCCACCTCTTAGGGATATCTAGCATTCCATAGATTTAGTCCCAGGAGCTATTATACCCAACTTGTCCCATTATAGGATGAATCCATCTGAGCATAAGGAACTGCAAAAGCAGGTTGGAGAATTGTTGAGGAAGGGGTTCATTAGAGAGAGTCTTAGCCCTTATGCAGTCCCTGCACTTCTAACCCCGAAGAGGATGGCACGTGGAGGATGTGTGTTGATAGTCGTGCCATCAACAAAATCACAATCAAGTATAGGTTCCCCATCCCTAGACTAGATGACATGCTAGATATAATGGCCGGTGCAATGGTTTTTTCTAAAATTGACCTCAAGAGCGGCTATCATCAGGTTAGGATTAGACCAGGGGATGAGTGGAAAACCGCTTTCAAAACTAAGGATGGTCTCTATGAATGGGTTGTTATGCCTTTTGGGTTGTCCAATGCCCCTAGTACTTTCATGAGGATTATGACCCAGGTACTTAGAGCTTTCATAAGGAAGTTTGTTGTGGTCTATTTTGATGACATCCTGATCTATAGTAAGACCCCTGCAGACCACCTAGGCCACCTTAGACAAGTCTGCCAAGTTTTGAGGAATGATAGTCTCTACGGTAATCTCAAAAAGTGTGAATTCATGACCAGTAGAATTATCTTCTTTGGTTTTGTAGTAACCCCTGATGGCGTGGCTGCCGATCCAGAAAAGATTAGGTCCATAGTAGAATGGCTAGAGCCGACCAGTGTGCATGAAGTCAGAAGTTTCCATGGCTTGGCTACCTTCTATAGGCGATTCATCAAGGGTTTTAGTACTGTAGTTGCTCCTATCACAGACTGTATTAGGAAGGGAGAATTCCAGTGGACTAAAGCAGCCCATAAAGCCTTCCTAGATCTTAAGGATAGGATGACCCAGGCACCCATTTTGAGGTTACCAGACTTTTCAAAAGTATTTGAGGTTGCCTATGATGCTTCAGGAGTAGGTATAGGTGGAGTCCTAAGCCAAGAGAACCATCCCGTAGCATTCTTTAGTGAAAAACTTAATGATGCTAAGCTTAGGTATTCTATCTATGATAAGGAATTTTATGCGGTAGTGCAAGCTTTGCGTTACTGGAGACATTATTTGCTACCGCAAGAATTTGTGCTGTTTTCGGACCATGAGGCTCTTAGATTCTTGAATTCCCAGAAGAAGCTTAACCCTAGGCATGCTAAGTGGGTAGAGTATATCCAGTCCTATACTTTTGTTTTGAAGCATAAGGCTGGGTCTGAAAATAAGGTAGTGATGCCCTTAGTCGTCGATCTTTGTTGTTGAATTTTGTTAGGGCTGAAGTCATAGGGTTTGAGCAAATCAAAGAGGAATATGAGTCGTGTCTGGATTTTAAGACTGTGTACCAGGATCTAACTCAAGGACCATCTAGTGACCATAAGGATTATACCCTTTTAGATGGCTTTCTGTTCTTTAAGATAGGCTTTGCATCCCTAGAGCTTCTCTTAGGGAATTTTTGATTTGGGAAATTCATGCTGGAGGTTTAGCTGGCCATTTCGGAAAAGACAAGACCACCCTGGCTATTGAAGACCACTTTTTCTGGCCTAGTTTAAAAAGAGATGTAGCACACATTGTGGCTAGGTGTCGGACCTGCGCTGTTGCCAAACAGCGAAAACAGAACACCGGCCTTTATACCCCACTCCCTGTCCCAGATCGTCCTTGGCAAGATGTGAGCATGGACATTGTGTTAGGTTTGCCTAAGACCCAGAGGAGACATGACTCTATCTGTGTTGTAGTCGACCAATTTCCAAGATGGCCCATTTCTTGCCTTGTTCCCAAACATTTGATGCGTCTAAGGTAGCCACCCTGTTCTTTAATGAGATAGTTCGACTCCATGGCCTACCTAAGATAATTGTTTCCGATAGGGATGTCCGATTTACCAGCTATTTCTGGAAAACCCTTTGGCATAAGTTAGGAACAAAACTTAAGTTTTCAATTGCCTATCATCCCCAGACTGATGGCCAAACTGAAGTAGTGAACCGTAGTTTAGGCAATCTGTTAAGGTGTCTTGTTGGTGAAAACATTAGGAACTGGGATTTGTACTTACCTAGAGCTGAATTTGCATACAATGACTCGGTCAATAGGTCTACGGGTAAGAGTCCATTTGAAATTGTGCATGGGTACAAACCTCACACACCTCTTGACTTAGCTCCTTTACCAGTCCACACACGAGTCTCCGAGTCTGCCGAAGTTTTTGCACAGCATATAAAAGACTTGCATAAGAAATTCATGCCAAAATAAACTTAAGTATGAAACTTATAAGAAGTTGGCTGATTCTTAAAGGCGAGTCAAAACTTTTGATGAAGGAGACTATGTAATGATTAGGTTAAGGCCTGAACGGTTTCCTCCAGGAACCGTTAAAAGTTACATGCTAGAGGAGCTGGGCCATTTAGAGTGGTGAAGAGAGTAGGATCCAATGCCTATGTGCTCGAGTTACCTCCAGAACTAGGCATTAGCTCCACTTTCAACATTTCAGACCTAGTAGAGTATAGAGAGCCAGCTGTGATTCCCAGTGAGCCTTTTAAGCCTAATCCTGCTCTTGAGAGTGAACCCAATCCTGTGTGTCCACCAACAAACTGGCCTGTGAGGAAAGAGCAGATTGAAAAGATCCTGGATGATCAGGTTATCTCTACTCGTAATCGAGGATACCAAAGATACCTGGTCCGCTGGCAAGGAAGGCCAGATTCTGATGACTCTTGGATCTCCTGAGAAGAATTACAAGAATTGGACCCAGACCTCTGGGAGAGATACCAGAGCCAACTTGATCCATACTCGACAGGGGCGAGTTCCTCCCCCCCGGGAGAATTGGTGTGGGCACCAGACTCAGAAGAAGACTTCAGAGCTCCATCTGGATCTCTGATTGACCTTGCCCAAAGAATTAGGGTTTTCTGGTTTGTAATAAGGTTGACTTGATCAACTCAATTTTAGCTTGAGTCTGTATTCCCTGCAGTTTTTTTTTTTGAGTCATGTTGACTCAGTAGTGGTCTAGGATTTCAACCTGGGGTGTCATATTTTCTCCCAAGGCCAAGCAAGTGGGCGCCACACTCCCAGCCACACTCCCAGCCACACGCCTGAGTCCAGGGGGCACCACATCTCCATCCAGTAGGCTTTGGTCTCCACACCACAAGATAGCAGGTCCCTCCTCTCATGCACCACTTAAGGAGAAGATAATCTGGGAGCCACAATTCAAGGGAGAGGCCAAGTGTTTCCATAATAGCCAAGCTATGAAAAGAAAGGAGCAAAGCTTGGGGAGGAAGACTAGGAGGCGCCCAATAATTCCAAATAAAACCAGGTATAAAAGGAAGGAAATTTCTCTTGAAGTGCAAGGTTAAGGAGGCGCCCAAATACTTCCAAATAAGACCGATCATGGAAGGAAAAATATTTTTCTTGAAGATCAAGGCTAGGAGGCGCCACCCACTTTCCTTTTGAAGCCACCAATCAACATTTGTGGAATCTTTTGGCCGGCCATAAGTGTAGGGATTGATCCTACAATCCTAATTTGAAGATCCCCTCCTTTAGTCCCACATGGGAAGATGTAAAACCCTACTCTCTTGTAAAGTCCTATAAATTAAACCCTTCTTGTAAACTTTAAAGTAATCTGATGAATGAATTAAAATTTTTGTGTGAGCAAACTCTGTGTTTTCTCTCTTCCGCTCTTGCATCCAGGTGTTGAGCTCTGTGAGGGAGTAAATCCGGTTTCCCCAGGAACCTTGAGGGTGTGAGATCTCCAAACCCCAAATCCTAGGTTAGCCACTACACTCCCAAACCCTAGCCGCCCATCATCCTTCTATTTCCACCAAGCCCTAGCCTATCCCACCTCTCACGGCCACTCTCTTCATGTCAAGGCCGGTCCCAGCATCCGGGTCCAGTCCGGATACTTCAGATCCAGAGCAATTCCCAGAGGAAGTTAGATCAGCCTCCAGGAGAATCCGGATTTCAGCAACATCAACTTTCAAGTTCTTCAATTCTGGTAAATTCTTCCTTGAGTATCTGATTCCATCACTTGTTCTTCTTCTTTCCCAGATCTTGAGTCCAGGAGAAGCCGACTCAGCCACAGTACCAGTATTGGAGGATCCATTGCGATGATATCCGAATCCGAGGATCCAACAATCTGCTCGAGAGAGTTCTTCCACCAAACTCTGTGAAGATCACTGTCTGGTTGGTACCCTTCTCTTTCTCTTTATTTCTGTCCTGTTGAAAGTTCAGAGCGAAACCCTAGGTCTGGAAGTTTCTCAACCCCCAGCGATCCTTTACTTCTGAACTACTCTGATAACCTAGTTTCTTTAAATTATGCTTTCAATTATTACATAGTTTCTTTCAATTAGTTTAACTTTCCTTTGAGTCAAAGCCGACTTCTGAAAACATAAAAAAAAAAAAAAAAACAAAAAAAAAATTAGTCTTAATTTACTTTCGCATCGCATCATCTCCTCTTTCGTTCTGCATCAATAAGTACATCCTGCAGAGGAGGCTGACAACACCAGGAGAGAGTTGGATGGGAGGTCCTAGAAGAGGCAAGTCTTGGGTGAAGCAGCAGGCCCCTCAGCCTCCAAGACCACCTCAACTCCTCGGGTAGGCTCTCGACCTAGGACCAACCCTACCAAGAAAAAAAAGTACACTCCTCTCCTCATCCCAAGAGCAAAGATCCTGATGGAGAACGAAGGTGAGTAGTTCTTACATCGCCCTCCCCCACAAAGGCCATCTGGTGGATGTGACATGTCTCGATACTGCTAGTTCCACTGTGACCATGGCCATGACACCAAGAAATGTTGCCATCGAAAGAGGGAAATTGAGGGCTTGATCAGGTGAGGCTACCTTGCGAAGTTCATGGAGAGAGGGGAGCCTGGAGCGAGGAAGCTCGACTACCTGCCCTCGACAACCAACCCACAGAGAAGCCAGTGGAAATGATCTCCTGGGGTTAGGGAGAAAGTCAAAGAGGGCTAGAGAGAGGATTGATGATGTACTTCCCTACATGGAAGAGGGGTCAGCTAGGGTGGATAACCTAAACAATGATGCTGTGGTTGTAGAAATAACAATACTAAGCATCCTATAAAAAGAATCATGGTTGATAGTGGAAGCTCAGTGACATCCTTTTCTATGATGCTTTTGCAAGGATGAACTTATTTGTCGACCTAATAAAATTGGTATTCATGCCCCTCATTGACTTAACTGAAGATTCAGTTAGGGTGGAGGGAGAAATTACCCTACTGGTTACCACCAGATGCCACCCCGGTAGAGTATCATGATGGTGACATTTACCATTATGAGGATTCCTTTGCCTTACAACATGATCCTGGGATGTCCCGGGCTTAACCTGCTTGATGCCACCATCTTCACCAAGTGGCTCCTCATCTAGTTTCCAAACCCATGGGGGACTGGGGAGATGAGGGGATCCAGACAGCCGGTCCAGCACTACTTGCAGACCATCCCGGGTGTCCGAGAGGCTGAGCGAAGTCTGACCATTGAGCAACTAGGCCAGATGGAGCTAGAGCCAAGGGTGGGCTAGTTGAGCCACTGCTATCATTTCCCCTAGGTGAGGCTCCCTAAAGACGGTGTAAGTGGGAGCCCTGCTGGTCGAGGAGGAGAAAGCTCGGCTGCTTGACTTTCTATGGGCCAATGCTTCACATGGACCATAGTGGATATGCCCAGGATTCCCCCGGAAGTGATCACTCATAGGCTGAAGGTCGACCCCAATAGCCACCCGTTCGGTAGAAGAAGAGAAGATTCACCCCGAAGAGGTAGAAGGTGATCGACAAGGAGGTCAAGAAACTTCTCACCGCAAGCTTCATTCATGAGGTACGGTACCCCAACTGGCTGGTGGTGTGGGTACCAGAGATCGAAAGAGACTTCAATCAAACAATCAGGCTCTTTACGGATTGCAACTGATAAGCCAAACTCTATTTTGGCTTCAACTTGATTTTTAATTTTCAGCATGAGTCTTGTAATTAGAGTCAAGTCCATTCCAATATTAATTTCAATTTAGTCTTGTTAGGTTTAATTTAGTCATGTTTGGTTCAATTTAGTCAAGTTGGTTTCAATTGACCTTGTAATTAGTCAAGTAGGATCAATGTGGCTTGCAATTAGTTTAGGTCTTGTCAGTAAGCAAGTTGGATTCCAAGTTGGGCTCAAATTGGTCAAGGCAAAGACCATGAAGCTTGAAACAATTAAGATTGGATGGAGCAAACCACCTCAACCTCCATGCCAAGTTGGCATGCCACCTCACCATGCCAAGATGGGATGCCACCTCACCGCCACATCACCTCCATGCCAAGATGGATGCCACCTCACCTTCTCATGCCACATCACTCCAATTGTGCACCCAAGTATGATGAATTCAAGTTGGGGAGCCCACTTATCTCTCCACTCTTCATGCATGTAATCCCACTTATTACTCCACTCTTCACTCCACTCTTTATGCTTGTAACTCAAATTTGAAAGAGCTAAGGAAGTCTATAAATACCCTTAACCCTCTTGTAATCAAGCTATTGATGAATGAAAAAGAAAAGCCTTTCTTCTCTTCCATTGCTTTGTTGCTTTGTCACTCTATGAGGAAGAGGGTGTGAGGCCCAAATTGGTTCCCCAAGCTTCAAGAAATCGCCATAATTTCTTCCATTTCCCCTTCTTCAAATTTCCTTTTTTCTTTTCTTTCATCTCATCCTTTCCACGCCCACTAATGCTTTCCATTGCAGGATCCTCCATGATTTCGAGCTAAAGATGAGGTTTACTTTGCTTCAGAACCATCTACATTAGGAGTCTTCCATCCAAGGAGTGATAGTCTTTAAATCCAACCACTAGTCCTTGAAGTGCTGAAACTAAACCACCACCAAAAGTGTGAGAGCTCATTGTTGGTAAGTGAACCCTTCCTGGACTCTTAGATCTGATTGTCTAAAAGAACATGTCCTAGTTAGAATGGTTTCTTAGCCATTAGATCCATTTACTTTTAAATGAATGAACCTACATTGCGGGTAACAACTTACTAGTAGTCTCTTTCATTAATTTCTTTTGCTCTCTAAGCATGAATATTGCTGATACGTGGTAGAATCATTGCTCATTTTTTAGATTACTGATTTCATAGTTTAAAGTTCTATTTTCATCCCACATCATTTTGGTATCAGAGCATGGTTAACTAGGACAAGTATGCTAGTTGCTAAAATTTTTTGCATCATCTAAGGAATAGACCTGAAAGCTCAACTCACAGCTTTTTGGATCTTAGTTTAATTTGCAATTCCAAAGTAACCAATCCATATCAAACCAGATCTAGAATCTTTTTCCATATATTTCATATTTGAGTTTTTAAAATTTATTTTTATTTTCCTAGCTTACTTTCTAGTCAAAGAAAATCACACCTCCTGAATCGGTATACGAAAGTGTATATTATGACCCGTGGGGTAATAAGCCAAGGCCAGACGTGATAACCCAAGATTGGAGGGCCTGTTGTGCTAAGTGCATGCTTGTATGATTGGATTTATTGAGTGTTTCATTGCATGTTTACTCCACTAGCATAAATTAGGTTCTAAAATTTTTAGCACAATTCAAATTTAAAATTCACCTAACCATAAGTCAAAAAAAAACTTAAATTTAAAATTTGAATTTTGAAATTTAAATTTGAAAATTTAAATTTGAAATTCAAATTTAAAATTTGAAATTTAGAAATTTGAATTTTGAAATGCATGTTATTTATAGTCTTTATGTTCTATTGATTAACTAGATTATTGGATGTGCATTCATTTTAAAATATTTAAGGGAAATCCTATTATAAGATAAGCGAAAGATTTCATCACCTTTCCTTGGCCCAAAACAACCAACTACATATTGCATTAACCCAAGCCTAATTTAATATCGAGTAATAACCTAAACTAGGGACATCAACAAGTCAAGTTCATGATCATGTTGAGACATAATATTGATTGATTTTATATTTACCCCTAGATATTGGTGTTTAAGGCTAAGGGTCCAACGACAAATGCCTTAAGTGGATTTGTGGTTTTTAATTAGGACCTCGTGAAAGTGAGGGGAGCCTCCCACAATCCCAACTCTTACCTGGCCAGTTGAAAGGGTGACTATAGTCTTGATTAGTGCTTTAGCAATTCATGCTATCTTGAACTTCTAGGTCTAGGAGCCCTAGAAGCTAGGTTTATATTACATGACCACTAGATCAAGAACCCCATACCAACACTCCCAGACCCAAACAAGTCTCACCACGAATCCTAATTTTGAAACTTTGATGAGAACCATGACTGAGCAATTTAGGCAACTAAACAATAGGTTTGACCAAATGAAGGAGCGAATCGGGACCCTTAAAGAGACCCGTTTGACCCACACTGAACCTAAATCACCTAGACCAACTCCCCTTAGTCCAAGAGCCCATCGCCATGATCCCACCCCTGAACATAATTCTAGACGCCCACCCCAAGACTTCGTGGATTCGAAGGAAAGAGCCCTTAGGAACATATGTCTTGATGCACCCACTTTTGATGAAAATTTAGACCCTAAGGTGTATGTTGGTTGGGAAAGTGACTGGATCAATACTTTGAGTGGTTTGAGATGTCAGAAGAAAGGAAGTATAAATTTGCTAAACTTAGGTTAGTTCGACAAGCTAGATTGTATTGGAGAAATATTGAGCACATTTATCGAAAGAGGGAGACATGCCCATAGTCACATGGAGAGCCATGAAGATAAAACTTAGGGAGAAGTACCTACCCTTGTCCTATGAGCAAAAGCTTTTAGATCAATGGCAAAGATTGAGCCAAGGGAATAGAACCGTATCTAAGTATATCGCTAAGTTTGATGAATTTGTCATGAGATGTAGTGTGGTCGAGTCAGAGGCAGTCACCCTGTCTAGGTCTAGAGCAAGCCAACATGAAGAAATCCAAAGAAAATTATTTTTGAAAGAGGTCTATGACCTAGAGTAGGCTTACTAAATCGCTAGGGACTATGAGAGATTTCAGAGGGGACCCTTGATCCGTCGACCTGAACCCAGTAGGATTAGTTTCCCTGGAAATAGGCCAAATTCTAGTCAAATTTTCTCAAACTGACCCAATCCTACTATCCCACTAGCTCACAAAGATGATAGGGATAAGGCCCCTGAAGTTCAAAGAGATAATCACCAAAATGTACATTGCTTTAGGTGTCATAAAGTTGGCCACTACGCTAGTCAGTGCCCTACCCGAGCCTTATACATAGGGAAGTTAGAGGAAGAAACTCCAGGAACCTATGTAGAATTTGAGGAAGAAGTATATGAAGTCAAGTTAAATCTAGTGGATGAATATGAAGGAGATAAGGAAGATGTAGACCTGACAAAAATATTAGGAGTTGTTAGACGTATCCTAGCCCAAACAAAAGAGCATGAGGATTGGAGAAGAACCAACATACTTCAAACTTTTGTCAAGATAAAGGAAAAGGTTTATAAGATCATTATAGATAACGGGAGCTGTGTTAATGCCATTTCAACTAAGGCCATTAAGAATCTAGGCTTTACTATTGTTCCCCATCCCAATCCTTATAAGGTGTCCTAGATACATTCGACTTCCATCCCCATTAAGTTAAGATGTCAAGTTTCGATTCAGATCTAATCCTATCAGAAAAATGTTGGTGTGATGTTCTTCCTATGGGGGTTAGCAGTATCATTTTAGGTAGACCTTGGTTGTATGATCATGATGCAACCTTGTATGGCCGATCCAACTCTTGTTCATTCACCTACCAAGGAAAAAAACAGCTATAAACTCATCACCAAATAAAGATAATCAGAAGAGAGGATCTAGTAATATAAAAGAAAGGGAAGCGGGGTTACACTTAATCAATGCTAAGGATCTAGAATGACAGATCAATGAAGGATCACCCATTTGGATATTGACCACTAATGAAATCCAAGAACAAACCCCTAAGAAACAACCCCAAGAAGTCATAGAGATCTTGAGGGACTTTCAAGATATATTTCCAGAAGACCTACCTAATCACCTTCCTCCATAAAGGGACATCTAGCATGCCATAGATTTGGTCCCATGAGCTACCTTACCAAACCTCCCACATTATAGGCTGAATCTTACTGAACATGCAGAGTTGCAAAGACAAGTTGGAGATCTCCTCCAAAAGGGATTCATTAGGGAAAGCCTGAGCCCTTGTGCGATACCTGCCATTTTGACCCCCAAGAAGGATGGCACTTGGAGGATGTGTGTAGATAGTCGTGCCATCAATAAGATAATGGTCAAGTATCATTTCCTTATTCCCTATCTTGATGACATATTAGACATGATGGCCGAAGCCACTATTTTCTCTAAGATTGACCTTAAGTTTGGCTATCACCAAGTTAGGATTAGACCTGGGGATGAGTAGAAGATAGCCTTTAAGACTAAGGATGGCCTTTACGAATGGTTAGTGATGCCTTTTGGCCTTTCAAAAATCCCTAGTACATTTATGAGGATCATGACCCAATTCCTGAGACCATTCATTGGAAATTTGTTGTAGTCTATTCCGATGACATCCTCATATACAGTAGGACTAAGGAAAATCACTTGGACTATCTCCAACAAGTATGCCAAGCCCTCAGAAGTGACAGCCACTATGCTAATCTTAAGAAATGCAGTTGATGCAAGATAATAATTAAAACTAATTACTAATATTAAGATTTAATTAGTAAAGAAAATAGTAATTAAATTTTTATATATTTTTTTCCAGATTTTAAAGAAGACTCAAAGGAGACAATAAAGTAAACTAGTTCTAGTTAATTACCCGCAAGTAAACCTACAAAGTAACTAGAACAGTAGGATTGGTGGCTAAGAAACCATTGTAAACTTGGATCTACTTATCAACTATTCAGAGATCAAAGAGAAGGAAATAGGTTTTAAGTTTTATCAATGTAAAATCATCTCTCTGATGCAGATCTGGCTGGACTCTCAAGATTTTACGGTAGGGTTTCAAGATCTCAATTCTGGGCTCCGATCTTCCGTGCGATACGTTCTGAGGCAAGAATGCCTGATTTTGATTCCAGATCACATGCAAACACTAAACAAAGAAAACTCAAGTTAGGAAGCATCAAAAAAAGGAAAAAGAATGGAAGGGAAGGGCCAGAAGTGATGGCTAGGATTTCTTGTTGGCTAGATAGGTAGGATAACTAGGGCCTCACACCCTGCGATGTTTCATAGAACAAAGGAAAGGGCCTCACACCTCGCAATGCACATAGTAAAGGAATAAAATTTGACAGAGTGTCTTTATTGATGAATGAATAATAATAATAATACAAGGGGGATTGATGGGGTATTTATAGACCCTCAACCAGTGGTGTAAGGGATACAAAGACTAGACTTGTGTTCCCTTGGACTACAACTCCTGGAATCCTACTTCTGGGCATCCTGAATTCTTACTTGTTGGGCTGATCTAGACCTCTCTCCAAGGTGGGAAAATTCATGGGCCTCTTATCACATTTGGGTGCCAAGATGAGATTAGATGAGGTGTCTTGATATAGGGTCAAGATTGCTTCATCACTTGGCTTTGCTTGTTGGACTCGGGAGTCTGGATGATGGGGCTTCTGTAGGTGAGTGGACTCTTCAGTCTGGATAGAAGAATACTCAAGAGTTTTGATGAGACTCTTGAGTTCTGGAAACTTAAGCAGCTTGGAACCTGTTTGATCAAAACTCCTGCGGTAGAGAACAATTGAACCTCCTTCACTTGGTGATCAAATATTTTAGAACTCTTTGAAGTTGGTGACAACGAAGAATGCTTGGCCGACTTCTCTTATTTTGGCATGAATTACTTGAGTGGAGGGGCACCAATTTGGATAGTCCTTTACACTTACACATCTTAAAAAGAAGGGGCGCCAATTTGGAATTCATTTGGCCGACTAATAGTGTAAGACATGGTGTGACATGGCAAGTGTTCTTGTCCTAGATGAAGTGCCAAGTGGCATTGTCCCAATGATGTGTTATGGCATGTCCAAACATGACATGTGTTGATGTCCAAATCCTTGAAAAGGTGGTGCCAAGAAGAGGTTGCACATGACAAGTGACTTGGGCTAGCACTTGGAGTCACATGGCTTGTCATGAGCTAGCACATGGGGGCACATGGGTCTTCAATTGGGTACACATGGAATGTTGTCTTGAGTTCCCTCTTGTATTTACAGGACTTAACTAATTATATGACTTAACTAATTACATGGACTCAATAACTAATTGAACCAACCATAATTAATTAGGCTTGCAAATAAAAACCCAATTAAATTTGGTAAAAAGGGCTAATTCAAACTGGACCATTAAAATCTCAATTGGGTAAATAGGGTTTGACTCATTTAGGATTTTGACTCAATGTTGTAAAATGGGTTTAGCCCAAAAGCCTAAATAACAAAACCCTAATTACAGTTGGTAAAAAGGGCTAACTCTAACTAAGCCAAAATGACAGAATTTAATATAGAATATTAACATGGTAAAAGGGGTTTGGGTCAGGGCTTCATTCATAGGTGATCCACCAGGATGTGGGTTCAACCTGTCGATTTCTTCTGGCCCTAGTGCCTGCACCAATTCTCCTCGAGTGGGAGAAACTCGACCCTGTCGAGTATGGGTCAATGTCACTATGATAGCGCTCTAGCAAGTCTGGGTCAACTCTCTGCAAGTCCTCTATGGTGATCCAAGAATCATCAGTCTCAGGTCATTCTTGCCAATGAACCAGATATCACAAATAATCTTTACTCCAAGTAGTGATATCTTATCATCTAAGATCTGCTTGATCTTGTCTCTCCGGGCTAGTGGTATGGTAGGTGGACACACATGGGTTGGCTCACTTTCAAGGATTGGATCAGGCCCAAAAGGCTCACTAGGAATCAATGTTGGCTCCCTATACTCGATAAGGTCTGAAATGTTGAAAGTAGAACTAATGCCTAGTTTAGGTGGTAACTCAAGCACGTAGGCATTAGATCCAATTTTTCTAATTACTTTGTATGGTCCACTACTATGGGCAAGTAACTTTTTCATGGTTCCAGGTGAGAACCATTCAGGTCGTAGTCTAACCATGATAAAGTCTCCTTCATTGTATTCTTTGAGTCTTTTCTTAGAATTACCCTTGGTTAATGTATGATATGTTGATGAAAATTTAGTATGAATTCTTAATAGATGCCATAATGTTTTCCAAAAATAGGATGCAAATTGAATGTGCTTAAAGAACTTATGCAACCTATTAATTTCAACAAAATGCAATTGGGTGGCTCTAGAAAGAGTGGAAACTTCAGGTCAGGGAAAGAAATAAGAAGTGGATTTGGGGCTATCCTGGTGAAGTAGGACATAAGAAAAGGGCTCATGGAATATTCCTGGGTCTATGAGGTTGACCTTAAGGTTTTGACATTGGGTTACATCAACAGGTAAATAATGGTCAGCCTTATGGAAGGATGAATTAGTGATTTCTGGAAAAAGATCTTCAATTGGGACCAAGGGGTGAATTCAACTTGAGGGTGCTAGAGTGAAAAGATCAAGTCCTCATTAATTACTTTGGATTCTTGAATTTTAGACTAGGTTCTGTGAGTTGAGTCTCTTCTAATGTTTGCTCAGGTAAAGTCTCATTAGTAGGGTTAGGCTCCTCATGGATCTCTTTTTCTAAGGGTCCTACCAATACAGTTTCAGTCAGGGTATAGTCATGGTCAACTAACTCCAGGCTGGCTTCAACCTGGCTGCCTATTGGGTTAGCAAATTCTAGGATAGCTATAGGTATCTCCTCTTCTCCTTCATACTCATCCACTACGTTCCCCTCAGCTTCATACACTTCTTTTTTAATGGCTTCTTGGTGAACCAATGGGGTAGTAGAGATGGGTCAACTAAGAGGAAATTGACTGATTCTGAGGTTCTGACTAAGTGTACTGATCCTAGTGGGTTCGGGTTGATGGATTATGGATCTTTTAAGCTCATAGGATATCGGTTCAGCTCTATGGGTTATGGGTCTACTGGTTTTCTCTAGGTTTTCAAATCGCTTATCTAGTTGGTCACACTTATTGTTCATCAGGGTAAACTGATCATTCATGAACCTTATAAAGGTTTCAAAGTTGTACTCTATGGTCAGACTGGGTTGGGTTGGCCTGATGGTAAGGGCTCCTAATCTATAGGTCATGCAATGCAATCATACAAGAAAATCGAACTAGAGTTTCCTAGACCTAGAGCTTAAGTAGAATGGGTCAACTCAATTTACAACCAATTCAACAATTACCCTATCCCCTGGCTAGGTAAGAGGTGGGATCATGGGAGACTCCCTCTACTCTCACAGGGTCCTAATTAAAAACCACGAAACCGCTTAGGGCATTTGCCTCTAGACCTCTAGCCTTAGACACTAGATTCAAGAGATAATCAAAGGATTGGATGCACTAGCTTTCACACAATACTTGGAACCCGACCTATTGGTGTCCCTAGCTCACTAGAGCAATTAAGTCTAATTGATTTTAATTAGGTTAGGATCGATGCAAAGGTGGTGGTTGTAGGCCAAAGAAAGATGATGAAATCCCTCCCTTATGTAGATATTGAGTGCCCTTTAGATTAGGTTTGGATGATGCAATCACACAAATATGAAACCCTAGATGCAATCAAACTAAAATAATTAAAAATAATAAAAAAAATAATAATTAATTATTTTTTTGTATTATCTATAAATTAAGTTTTAAATCAGATTAATTTTAGATTTTTGATCTCAGGATTTCACGTCCAGCCGTAGCTCATTACTCTTATGGGTCATAAATATACTTTCATATACCAACATAGGAGGCGTGATTTCGTTCCACCAGAAATAGTAATAAAAAAATATTTTTAGCTGATTTTTTTGTGATTAGTAGAGGATTAATAGAGGATTAACAAAAAATTTATTACTAATTTTTTGAGTTTTTTTAGTTAGGTTTTATGTAGTTTTAACTTCAACCTAGTTCTAGGTATGCAGAAATTTCAGAACTAGCAGTTAAACCCTAGTTTAACCTTCTCTCTGATACCAAATGATGCGAGATAATAATTAAAACTAAATTACTGATATTAAGATCTAATTAGCAGAGAAAACTGAGATTAAACTTTTTTATATTCTTTCCCAGATTTTAAAAAAGACTCAAAGGAGACAGTAAAGTAAAATAGTTCTATTTAATTACCCGCAAGTAAACCTACAAAGTAACTAGAAAAGCAGGATTTTGTAGCTAAGAAATGATCGTAAACTAGGGTCTACTTATCAACTATTCAGAGAACAAAGAGAACAAAGTAGGTTTTATGTTTTACCAATGTAGAATCGTCTCTCTGATGCAGATCTGGCTGGACTCTCAAGATTCTATGGCAAGGTTTCAAGATCTCGATTCCGAGCTCCGATCTTTCGTGCGATACTAGTTCCGAGGCAAGAACACCTGATTTTGATTCCAGATCACCTGCAAACCTCAACAAAAAAAACTCAAGTTAGGAAGCAGCAAATGAAGGAAAAGAATGGAAGGGAAGGGTTAGAAGTGATGGCTAGGATTTCATATTGGCTGTATAGGTAGGATAACTAGGGCCTCACACCCATGATGTTTCGTTGAACAAAGGAAAGGACCTCACACCCTGTGATGCACATAGCAAAGGAAAAAAATTTGACAGTGTCTTTATTGATGAATGAATAATAATAATAAGATAGGGGGGGGGGGGTTGATGGGTATTTATAGACCCTCAACCAGTAATATAAGTGATACAAAGACTAGACTTGTGTTCCCTTGGACTACAACTCCTGGAATCCTGCTTTTGGGCATCGTGGACTCTTACTTGTTGGGCTGATCTGGACCTCTCTCCAAGGTGGACGAATTCATGGGCCACTTATCTCATTTGGGTGCCAAGATGAGATAAGATAAGGTGTCTTGATGTAGGGCCAAGATTGTTTCATCACTTGGCTTTGATTGCTAGACTCTGGAGTCTGGATAATGTGGGCTTCTGCAGGTGAGTGGACTCTTCAGTCTGGATAGAAGAAGACTCAAGAGTTTTGATCAGACTCTTGAGTTTTGGAAACTTAAGCAGCTTGGAACCTGTTTGATCAAAACTCCTGCAGTAGAGAACCATTGAACCTCCTTCACTCGGTGATCAACTATTTTGGAACTCTTTGAAGTTGGTGACAAAGAAGAATGCTTGGCCTACTTCTCTTGTTTTGGCATGAATTACTTGAGTGGAGGGGTGCCAATTTGGAGAGTCCTTCACACTTACACATCTTAAAAAGAAGGGGTGCCAATTTGGAATTCATATGGCCGACTAATAGTGTAAGACATGGAGTGGCATAGCAAGTGTTCTTGTCCTGGATGAATTGCCAAGTGGCGTTGTCCCAATGATGTGTCATGATATGTCCAAACATGATATATGTTGATGTCCAAATCCTTGAAAAGGTGGGGCCATGAAGAGGTTGCACATGACAAGTGACTTGGGCTAGCACATGGAGTCACATTCTTGTCCTGAGCTAGCACATGGTATCACATGGATCTTCAATTAGGTGCACATAGAATGTTGTCTTGAGTTCCCTCTTGTATTTATAGGACTTAACTAATCACATAACTTAACTAATTATATGGACTCAATAACTAATTGAACCAACCATACTTAATTAGGCTTGCAAATAAAAACCCAATTAAAGTTGGTAAAAAGGGCTAATTCAAACTAGACCATTAAAATCCCAATTGGGTAAATAGGGTTTGACTCAATTGGGATTTTGACTCAATGTGGTAAAAAGGGTTTAGCCAAAAAGGCTAAATAACAAAACCCTAATTACAAATGGTAAAAAGGGCTAACCCTAACTAAGCCAAAATGATAGAATTTAAGATAGAATATTTACATGGTATAAGGGGTTTGGGTTCAGGGCTTCAATCACAAGTGATCCACAGGGATGTGGATTCAACCTGTCAATTTTTTCTAGTCCTGGTGCCTACACCAGTAGCTTCTTGACCCCTAGAGTCATTTTTTTAGGGTTTGTCATTACCCTCGAAGGAGTGTCTGCCGATCCGGAAAAGATTAAATCCATAGTTGAGTGGCCTGTACCCAAAAGCATACATGATGTACATAGCTTCCATGGCCCTGCCACCTTCTATAGGAGATTCATTCAAGATTTTAGTCGATTGTTGCACCTATCACCGAATGTATTAGGAAGGGAGCTTTTGAATGGACTAAGAATGCCAATAGAGCCTTTGTTGAGATCAAAGATAAAATGACCCAAGCACCAATTTGAGGCTACCTGACTTTTCAAAGATTTTTGAGGTTGCTTGTGATGCCTCCGGAGTTAGAATTGGAGGAGTTCTAAGTCAAGAAACCCACCCTATAGCCTTCTTTAGTGAGAAGTTGAATGAAGCAAGATTGAAGTTTTCAACTTAAGATAAGGAATTATATGCGGTAGTTCAAGCCTTAAGGTATTGGAGACATTATCTTACTATGCAGGAGTTTGTCTTTTATTCTGACCATGAAGCACTCCGATTCCTTTGTTCTCAAAGAAACCGAACCATTATCATGGCAAATGGTAGAGTACATTCAAGCTTATACCTTTATTTTGAAATACCATACAAGCACTGAAAATCGAGTTGCCGCTATGCTTAGTCGTCATTCCATGCTCTTGATCTCTGTGAGTACTGAAGTCATAGGATTTTGATAGATTGAAAGAAAATATAAAAATTATCTTGGCCTTAGTAAGATTTTTCAATTTATTCGTCAATGACCATCTAGTGTATATAGTGACTATACCTTTGATGATGGATTCCTTTTCAAAGGAAAAAAGTTGTGCATCCCTCGAACCACCATCCAAGAATTCTTGATTTGGGAAATCCATGCAGGGGGTTTAGCTGGCCATTTTAGTAGGAACAAAACCATTCTTGTAGTTGAAGACCAGTTCTTTTGGCCTAGCCTCGAGTGAAATGTAGACCAAGCGGTGGCCTAGTGTTGAACCTATGCTGTTGCCAAATAGCAGAAATAAAACATCGGCCTATACACCCCTTTGCCTATCCCTATTGTCCATGGCAAGACCATAGTATGGACTTTGTGTTAGGGTTACTGAAGACCATGCGAAGACATGACTCCATCTATGTTGTGGTCGATCATTTTTCCAAGATGGCATACTTCTTACCTTGTTCTCAGACTTTCGATACTTCAAAAGTGGCCAAACTATTCCTAAATGAAGTGGTTAGGTTACATGGTTTGCCCAAAACCATTATGTCTAATAGGGATGTCTGATTCACTAGTTATTTTTGGAAAGCCCTATGGCACATGTTAGGAACCAAACTAAAATTTTCTACCACCTACCACCCACAAACTAAGTGGCCAAACAAAGTTGTGAGTCTTGGAAACCTGATGAGATGTCTAGTTGGTGAGAATACTGAAAATTGGGACCTTTTATTACCACATGCTGAATTTGCCTATAATAGCTCAATTAATAGGTCCACTAGAAAAAGCCCATTTGAGATTGTCCATGGATACAAACCAAGAAAGCCCATAGACCTTGTCCCTTTACCCAAGCATGCACGAGTTTCTAAGTCTGCAGAGTCATATGCACAGTATATTAGGGATTTACATAAAGAGATCAGTAAGAAAATCAACTTGAGCAATAAAACTTACAAACATATGGCTAAATCTCATAAGAGAGTCAAAGAATTTTATGAAGGAGGCTATGTGATGATTAGGCTTAGACCAGAATAGTTTCTCACTTGGAACCATAAAAAAGTTACATGCCCATGGTGTAGGTCCTTTCAAAATAATAAGAAATTGGACCTAATGCCTATGTGCTTGAGTTACCATCTGACATAGGTATCAGTTTAACTTTCAATATCTCAGACCTATTAGAGTATAAGAAACTAACAATGATACCTAGTGAGCCTTTTAGACCTGATCCCATTTTTGAGAGTGAACCTACCTCTGAGTGTCCACCTGCCACATTACCAGAATGGCAAGATAGGATTGAGTGAATTCTGGATAACAAGACTATCACTACCCAGAACAAAGTCTATTAATGCTATTTTGTTCGCTGGCAAGGTCAACCAGAATTTGAAGACTCATGGATCACTCGAAAAGATCTACAAAGGATCAACCCAGACGTATTATAATATTACCAAAGTCAAGTTAACCCATACTCTATAGGATCGAGTCTTTCCCACCTCGGGAGAATAGGTACACGCACCAGAGTTCGAAAGAGACTTCAATCAAACAATCCAGGCTCCTTATGGATTGCAAGTGAATAAGCCAAACTCAATTTTGGCTTCAACTTGGTTTTTGATTTTTAGCATGAGTCCTGTAATTAGAGTCAAGTCCATTCCAATTTCAATTTCAATTTAGTCTTGTTAGGTTTAGTTTAGTCTTGTTGGGTTCAATTTGGTCAAGTTAGGTTCAATTTGACCTTGTATTTAGTCAAGTTAGGATCAATTTGGTTTTGTAATTAGTTAGGTCTTATAATTAAGTAAGTTTGGTTCAAGTTGGGCTCAAATTAGTGAAGGCAAAGACCATGAAGCTTGAAAGCATCAAGATTGGATGGAGCAAACCACCTCAACCTCCATGCCAGGTTGAAATGCTACCTCACCATGCCAAGATGGGATGCCACCTCACCGCCACATCACCTCCATGCCAAGATGGATGCCACCTCACCTTCCCATGCCACATCACTCCAATTATGCGCCCAAGCATGAAGAATTCAAATTTGAATTCAAGTTGGGGCACCCACTTATCTCTTCACTCTTCATGCATGTAATCCCACTTATCACTCCACTCTTTATGCTTGTAATTCAAATTTGAAAGGACTAGGAAAGTCTATAAATATCCTTAACCCTCTTGTAATCAAGCTATTGATGAATGAAAAAGAAAATCCTTTCTTTTCTTCCATTGCTTTGTTGCTTTGTCACTCGGTGAGGGAGAGGGTGTGAGGCCCAAATCGGTTCCCCAAACTTCAAGAAATTACTATAATTTTTTCCCTTCCCCTTCTACAAATTTCCTTTCTTCTTTCCTTTCCTCTCATCCTTTCCATGCCCACTAATGCTCTCCATTGCAGGATCCTCCATGATTTTGAGCTGAAGATGAGGTTTACTTTGCTTTAGAACCTTTTGTGTTAGGATTCTTCTATCCAAGGAGTAATAGTCTTCAAATCCGACCGCTAGTCCTTGGAGTGCTTAAATTAAACTGCCACCAAAAGTGTGAGAGCCCATTGTTGGTAAGTGAACCCTTTCTAGACTCTTAGGTCTGATTGTTTGATGGTACATTTCCTATTTAGAATGATTTCTCAGCCATTAAATCCATTTGCTTTTAAATGAATGAACCTACATTGTGGGTTACAACTTACTAGTAGTCTCTTTTGTTAATTTCATTTGCTCTCGAAGCATGAATCTTGCCGATATGTGGTAGAAATATTGCTCATTTTAGATTGCTGATTTCGTAGTTTAAAGTTCCATTTTTATCCCGCATCAGCTAGCAAATATAGTGATGATCAAGAAGGCCACCGGGAAGTGGAAGATCTACGGGGACTACACTGACCTCAACTAGGCATGCTTGAAGGATAGTTTTTGATATGGGACAGATAAGGATAGAATCATTGGTGAGCCTAGAAGTCACCTAGATTAGGGTACCACATTTTTTTGAATTTTCTTTTTTTGTAAGGAAGTGGTAAAGGAAATAATGGGAATGAAAGATAAGGATCTTGATCTCATGGACCTTGAGATTCACACTAACGAAGAGACCTCTCACCTCTAGGGCATCCCACCAACCTCGATACTTGGAGGTGTTAAGGTGAATCTCAAAGGACATAGGGGGTAAAGAAAATGG
Source organism: Areca catechu (assembly GCA_021397845.1). Classification (NCBI taxonomy): domain Eukaryota; kingdom Viridiplantae; phylum Streptophyta; class Magnoliopsida; order Arecales; family Arecaceae; genus Areca; species Areca catechu. The sequence continues at coordinate 124,944,066 of CM038052.1, read as the reverse complement.
AATCAAGGAAGGGGATAACTAGACATGACCTCTCATCATGTCTTGGGGTTGGGCCTCACACCCTCTCCTCATGGAGCGAAAGAAAAGAATCACCCTTTTCTAAAAACTCATCTTTATTGACCAAACTGTTTTTTTATAAAGGACCGAGGGTGGTATTTATAGACCTTTCCAACCCTCATTTGAATTTGAATACAAGATAAAAAGATAAGAATGGTTCAAATTCAAATACAAGATAAGGATAAGATAAGGCCTATCCATATCTCAGTCCTAACCAACCAAATCCTAAATCAAATTTAAACAACCAATTCTAATCAAATATTTTTTAAATTTAAATTTATTAAAATCTGTGCTACTTTGGGATCAGTGCTGCTTCGAGATCAGTGCTACTTCGAGATCATGCTACTCTAGGATCAGTGCTGGTGATGTCCCCATCATTCCCCTAAGGTGCATAAAAACTCGACTCAGTCGAGTATGGATCAGCAGGGACTGTGCTCTGAGATATGTGCTTTAATTTTATCCTACTCTAAAAACTATGCAGCTCTGAAATCTGTGCAGCTTTGAACTCCGTGCAACTCTGAAACTCGAGCAACTCTGAAATTCGTGCAACTTTAAGGATCATGCAGTGGAATTTGAAGTCAGCAACGGGATGGGAGTTTGCATTCATGTTTGTGTAGACTCCTCTTCCCGTCTTCGAATAGAAACTAGACCAGGGAGGAACTGCGCAGAGGGGTTCACCGGCGGGCTCTCCGCCGGAGACGATGATGCTGGTTGCAAAAGGCTCGTCGGTGCCAGTCTGATAGGACCGTACGAAGTTGATCCTGGCCTGTATCTACCCATGGAGGCCGACAATGCAGAGCTCCACCCAGTAAAAGAAGACATCACCGATCTCGATCCCAGGGATGGACCCGATAATCTGGCGATCGTGATTGAGCCAGAGGCCCCGCTAGTTCATCAACATCACTGCAGTGAGGTCGGCTCGGCCTCGCCGCCCTAGTGGTGGCAACAGTAGCGGTAGGGGACACCATGGGGTAGCCTCCATCTGCTCCTCGACCCAGTGCAGGAGGTGCTACAGTGACTCAAAGGTGATCCGGGCATGGCGGACGACATCCTAGAGGTAGATCTTGTCATTGTCGACGACGGAAAAGACCCGTACCATCTAGGTGGAGCGGAGCTTCTTCTTTTTAAGGATGGCGAGGTCGGCTATAGCAATTCTTCCTTGGAACCGATGAGGGGAAAGTGATATCAAGACTGTATCTGGGGAAGGCCATCATCGATCAGCTGCTAAACGATCGCTGTTTCATTCGATTGTAGGCAGCGAAGATGGTCGGCTTTTTAGCAGGGATGGTGAGGCATCATGAGCATGGCTCAGTGGATGGAGGGATCTATGATTAGGTGATGGCAGTAAGGGCATCGATGGGGTGATGGACTTGGGTTGGTGGTGGCCAAAGAGGAGGGTAGTGGATCAAGAACAGGGAAGAGTAAGAACGGTGGGTTTGGGGAATGGAAAGAAGATGGAAATACCCTAATCCTCTAGCTCTGATACCAATTTGATGTGGCATGCAAGAATGAATTCTAACTTAGAGGATTAATTAATTTGTTGAGTAATGAAACCTTCTAGCATAAACAAATTCATCCATAAAATAGCAAGGGATTCATATGAAGGAAAACTAAATAAGGGATAGATCAAACTATGGCTTCATGTTTATTCCATGAAGATTGGACCTAATGGTTGGGAAACCATCCTAACTAGGGCTTAGACCATTCAAATATTCAAGCCTAATAATAAAGGAAGGTTTACTTACCAATATTGAAGTCCCACACTCGTAAAGGTGAGTCAATTTCAGCACTCTTTGGATAGGACTTGAAACTATCAAACCATGGGATGAAGACTTCTAGTGTAGATGGCTCCAAATTTGATGCGAGACAGGTAAGGATAGGATCACTAGTGAGCCTAGAAGTCACCTAGATTAGGGTACCACATTTTTTTTTTGATTTTTCTTTTTTTGTAAGGAAGTGGTGAAGGAATTAATGGGGATGAAAGACAGGGATCTGGATCTCATGGACCTTGAGACTCACACTAATGAAGAGACCTCTCACCTTTAGGGCATCCCACCCACCTCGATACTTGGAGGTGTTAGGGCGAATCTCAAAGGACATGGGGGGTAAAAGAAATGGAATCAAGGAAGGGGATAACTAGACATGACTTCTTATCATGTCCTGGGATTGGGCCTCACACCCTTTCCTCATGAAGCAAAAGAAAAGAATCACTCTTTTCTAAAAACTCATCTTTATTGACCAAACTATTTTTTTACAAGGGACTGAAGGTGGTATTTATAGACCTTTCCAACCCTCATTTGAATTTGAATACAAGATAAAAAGATAAGAATGGTTTAAATTTAAATACAAGATAAGGATAAGATAAAGCCTATCCATATCTCAATCATAACCAACCAAATCCTAAATCAAATTTCAAACAACCAATTCTAGTCAACTAATTTTTTTAATTTAAATTTATTTAAATTTGTGCTGCTCCGAGATTAGTGCTACTTTGAGATGAGTAATTTTCTGAGATCATGCTGCTCCAGGATCAGTGCTGGCAATGTCCCCATCAATTTTCTACTCTCTAAGATTGACCAGCTTGTGGATGCAACCTCAGGGCACAAGCCCTCAATCTCATGGGTGCATTCTCCGGGTACTATCAAATCCATATGCATTCGGAGGATGAGGAACACATGGCATTCATGACTGATAGAGGTACTTACTACTATAAGGTGATGCCATTTGATCTCAAGAATGTGCGGGCAACATACCAGCACCTGGTTAGCATGGTATTCAAGTATCAAATAGGCTACACATGTAGGTCTATGTGGATGACATGCTTGTCATGAGCGGCCAGGAATCAGATCACATCATCGACTTGGCGGTGGCCTTTGACAACCTCCATCTCTATCAAATGAAGCTGAATTCTGCCAATGCATGTTTGGCATTGCATGGAAAAGTTCCTAAGATTCTAAGTCACCCGACAAGGGTTCGAAGCCAACCCGAAGAAGATCCAGGCAATCAAAGATACGAGGCATCCCACATCCAAGAAGGTCCAGTGCTTGACCAGATGTGTTGCCACCTTAAGCCATTTCATCTTGCATTCTACCGAGTGCTGCCATCCATTCTTCAAGGTCCTATGCAAGATGCATGACTTTGCTTGGATGAAGGAGTGTCGGGAGGAATTCGAGGGGCTGAAGAAGCTCCTCACCTCTCTTGCACTACTATCCAAGTTAGAGCCCGGGAAGGAGCTCCTCTTATACTTGTTAGTTTTCCCATAAGTAGTTAGCTCAGCGATGGTTTGGATCAATGAGGATGGCCTTCAGTGCTCGGTCTACTACTCAAGTATGCTGCTTCATGATTTAGAAACTAGGTACACTCGATTTGAAAAGATTATCTTTGCACTCATCATGTCTGCGTAGCATCTCAGGCTATATTTCCAAGCTCACTCAATCACGATCCTCACTGACCAACCTCTGAGGGCCATCCTAAGCAACCTAGATATGTCAGAGTGTTTAGCCAAGTGGGTGGTGAAGCTCAGCATGTTTGACATCACCTACCATTTGAGGTCAACTCAAGAGGCCCATTTCCTGGCGAACTTCCTAGCAAATTCACCTGGGTGGATGAAGATCTAGAGGAGGCAAACGAGCTAGCCAAGCATAGGCAAAGCTCAGCCACAAGGGAGATGGCTGGATCCTCCATGTCGATGGCGCATCCAATGTAGGAGGAAGTGGGGCCGAGCTTATTCTTGCCAACTCCGATGGGGTCGTCGCAGAGTATGTGCTACATTTCCTCTTCAAGGCAACCAACAACTAGGCTGAGTATGAAGCGCTCCTCACAGGGCTGAAGGTATCCCATGAGCTAGGCATGATGATCTAAAGGTCTTCACTGATTCGTAGCTTATGGTAGGCTAGGTCTTAGGCGAGTACGAAGCCTGGGGTCCTATGATGGCGAAGTATCTGGACAAGGTATGCTCATACATAATGAATCTCTTGAACTTCAGTATTTCTCACATGCCCCGCACGGAGAATGCTCATGTCGATGTTCTCTCCAAGCTTGCAACCCTACCAGACTTGTTGCTGGGTTCACCTTCTTAAATATTTGGAGGTCCCCAATTATGAGATCGCAGGCGAGGTCCAGCAGGTCGCCCCTGAGGTGAGCTGGATGGTTCCATACATCTGATATATAGCTGACGGAACCTTGCCCAAAGACTGCATGGAGGCTAGCCTCCTCAAATGGAAGGCCGCTCACTTCAGGCATATGGATGGACAACTCTATCGAAGGTCTTTCTCCTACCCCCTACTAAAGTGCTTGAAACCCTCGAAAGCTTTCTATGTCCTCTAGGAGATACAGAGGGCATATGTGGGAACCATGTGGGGGGCAAGACATTGGCCTATAATGCCCTCCGATAGGGGTACTACTGGGAAACCATGCAAGAAGATGCGATCAAGTTTGTACGGAAATGTGATCGCTGCTAGAGGTATGCCCATATCCAGTGACAGCTAGCTTCCTCGCTAACCCAGCTCTCTTCTCTATGGCTATTCGCTCAATGGAGAATTGACATCCTAGGTTTTTTTCCCCTAACACCTGACTAGTGAAAGTATCTGATCATCGCTATTAGCTATTTTACTAAGTGGGTGGAGGCAGAACCCCTGTCCCGGATCACCGAGGACAAGGCAAGGTCTTTCCTCTAGAAATTGATCATCTACCATTTCAAGATTTCCCACACCATCATTACAAATAATGGATGGTAGTTCAATAACCAATCTTTTGAGGAGTTCTGTGCCAACCCGAATATTCACCACCACTTCATGTCGGTAGCTCATCCCCAGACCAACGGAGAGGTTAAGATGATGAATCGAACCATCCTCCAAGGTCTCCTTACCCTGCTAGATGAGGCAAAGGGTCGGTCGGCCGACGAGCTCCCCAGCATGCTGTGGGCTTACCATGCAATGCCTAGGATGGCGATAGGTGAGATGCCCTTCAGTTTGTTCTTCGGTACAGAAGTAGTGATCTCAGTAGAACTAGGCCTACTTACATTACGGGTACGATAGTATGATAAGGCCGACAACCCTATATGCCTCCTCATTAACCTCAACCTACTGGATGAGATGAGGGACAAGGCACAGCTCTGCATGGCCGCATACCGGCAGCAGGTGGCCCGCTACAACAATTCTCGCATCAGGCCTAAGGCCTTTCATCCAGGCGACCTTGTCCTCAGGCAAGCTGAAGATTCCCAACCTAGCCAATATGGCAAGCTATCCCCAAACTAAAAGAAAAGTGCTCTAAAAGCCAATCTTTATAAGGGCATTTTTGTAATATTCCAACTCTTGTATGAGATTATTATATAATGAAGGCATTTTATTTTATTATATTGCTGTGTCTTATTTAAAGATTATGATGACCTCATAGGTTAGGGCAAATAGAATTAAGGTTATGATGGAAATCATAACAGTGAGACCTAAGTTCCTATAAACCCTAATCTAAAAGGTTCCTAGTCGATGGACTATCTGTTCGGGGATCGATAAGTCTGGAAAAACTAGCTTATCCTAAGTATGTTCGGTTGAGAGGGTGGTTGGTCTTACAACCACTTGTATAGAGATACTAATACAAGGATAAAGGTGCTCATTAGGGTATGAGTTGACTGAACTGATCCGTATCGAGACTATCTTATGGAAGTCTTACTACTTGTCAAGAGATAGTTCTCATAGTGGGAGTTGTACAAGTGATCTTTAGACCTGAGATCACCATAGTTCCTTATACACACTAAACCATGTTTTGGTTCATACTCATTGATGACATTGAGTCATGTACGGGGTGTTCTTGGATATGGTGGAATGTGTATGAAAAATGTGAGTGGACCAACAAGGAATCGATCATTCTTAGTAAGAGGAATTGTTATCCCAAGTAATCTCTTTGATGATGACTCAAGGAGTCTTTGATCAAAGCAGGATGAGATTAGAAGTGGTTTCTAATCAGTCATCAGTAGAGTCTTCATTATCAAATAGATATTTGAAATGATTAAGTGCTAGGGTTTGACAATTATTCATACCCATCGCTTATTCGGGATAATGGAAGATCGAAAGATTGAATTGCATGGTAACTTTCCACTGAAGGATATTTTAGTACTTTCTACCAAATTTCTCATGTTCTGGGTAGGCATGACACGTTGCTAGATGTCAATCATGTCTTGTGGGTTATCATAAATCAATTGGATTGAATTCATGAGTCAATTCGAAAGCTAGTTCGAATTGGCAACTTGGGTCAGCTTAATTTGACGTAATTAGGTCAATCGGGTTCGATTGGATTGAATTGGCTGGAACCTAGACTTACTGCTGGCTAGATGTGGAACCCAAATGGTTACACACATAAAGAAATTAACCTAGAAAGTCAATTGACATTTAATTAAGGTCATGGGATCCTAATTGGTTAGCTAGATTGCAAACTAGCATGTCTAGGCTGACCTAATCTCCTAACCCAATTGAATTGGGTCTAAATTTTTTCTAAATAGACTAACCAATTTATAGGAAACCTAAATTGGGTTGTTTCATAAGTAGGACGAATTTATCAGATTTTTATCTGATATTTTTGGACATTTTATGCACCATATATGAAGAGTCCCAATGGCATGGGACTCTTGGTGCCTAAGTGATACCTCAGCATTGGGGAGGATGCAGAAAGACCAACAGACCTCCTATCTAAAAATAAATTATATGGTCAGAAAGTAGATTTAATGCCCTTTCAAATTACATCTATATTAGATATACTTTGACTAGGTCAAAGATGGTATATGGCACGGAAAATGTTGACCGACAAGTGAAGAGAAGCGGCTCTTAACAATTGGTGCCAACTTATTTTGTGCGCAAGAAATAAATTGGCGTAGAAAGGACCTAAAGTCCTTCTGCTTTGTGACTTTGTTTCTAGATGAAGCAAGGTTCCCCTTAGCTTCATCTCCATGTCATTTGAATGGATTATGACCAGTCAAAACAAAGTGACGTTTAATGGAAGTGACTTGGCGAAAATGAAGAGTTGGGACTCTTCATTTGGCACAAATATGAGAAGCAGAGTCCTTCTGCTTTGGGCAACTTCTCATCACCAGTTTTTCCTTGGAAAGGCCACATCCCTTGGCTACTCTGTAACCGGAAAAGGACAAGTGGCAAGTGGAGAAGTTGGATAATTTTTGAAGGGACTTGAATGAGGTAGTTGGTGCACAAAAGGTCATGATGCTTCATTAATAAGACTCTTTCTATATGAATAGTCTTATTTGATAATTGAAAGGCTTATCATGGGCTGATGAGAAGGCTTATCTGGCACCTCCCATTCTCCTATAAATAGGCTTCGGTGATTAGGCCGAAGTGTATCACAAAACTCATTTCTTTCCTACATTCTTACACTCACACTCTACCACACTCTCTTCTGTCTCTTCCTCCCTTGTCGTGTCTTAAGACAAATACTCCATTTTAAGACAAGGGGTTTAGGAAGTGAATTAGAAAGTGAAAGTGAAAGTGAAAGTGAAGAGTGTTTTGGAAAGGGTTCAGAGTGCTCTATTGGAGGGCAAGGATCTGAGCAAGGAAAGAAAGGTAGTTGAAGGAAGAAAGTCCATCAAAAGAGTCCCAGTTGATCAAGCAACCTACTAAGGAAAGGTTCCTAGTTTCATTTTTATGTGTATCACCTTTGGAGGGCATGCATTTGTGAGCCTAGTGGAAGGAAAAGGAATTAGCATTCTAGGTATTCTTCATAACTTGTAGGCACACCAGGATCAGACACAGATCCCTAGATCCTATATGGTTTACTGATTAGGATTTTTTTTAGAACCTTAGTCATGTGTCACAATTTTGTAAACAATTAAGATGGAGTCCTGAAATAAGTTGAGACTAGTTGATTTGTCTCAACCTAGTCCAGTCCATTGAGTCCTGTATTTAAGCATGAGTCTAGTGAGAGTTCAATTTTTGTACAAGAGGAGAGGATACCCTATTTTGGAGTTCCACCAGGCCTCATCTGGGAGCCAGAGGCATTTAAATCATCTTATGGGATCTTGTTTGACACCCCAGAGCCCTAGATATCCTCCAGATGCTCTCCAGATGCCCTGATTCCTTCTAGATGCTACTCCAGATGCCAGATTCACTCCATATACTCTAGAATATGCTAGGTGCCCCTTGATTCCAAGAATATGCCAGTATCCCAAGACAAGAGATTCCAAGCCCAGGAGTCAAGCCCATGAACCCCAGAACCAAGATTCCAAGGAATATGATGATACCAGGGCACCCCAGCTTCCATGGCCCAAAGCCCATGCACCAATCCAAACGAGGATGCCCCTTGCTGTCCTAAATCCAAGCCCAACTATATATTAGCGCTGAAGCCCAAAGATAGCACTTGGACCAAGTCAAATGAGGAGAGAAATCCAAAGTAGAATAAGGAGAATTAGTTTTATTTTCATTCAAAGTGTATTCTTTTAGTCTTAAGCAAACTTGTAATCCCTCTCACTTTCAACTTTATAATCCTATCCTAACTAGGAGAGGACTTGGGGAAAATCTATAATACCCCACCCCTCCCCCTCTTGTAAGCAATTTTATTCATGATATCAAAACCTGGTGAAATTTATTTGAGCTTGCGAGCTTGTTTTAATTTATTTTTTTGATTTGTTTTGTTCCTTGTTGTGTTGGCCGACCATCCCTTGCAATCCTCCATGCCCACAGTAGAAAACCAAGCTTTCAAGCATCAGCCACATCCTTAAGGAGCAGCCTTGAAGATGCCCCAAATCAACAGCTTCATCTGCTTCCTTGCCGCCTAGCTTCTAAACCCTAACCTGATTCCTTCTAAATCCTAGTTCTTTCATTTATTTAATTACTTTTTTAATTGACCCTTGATGTTTTGCAGGATCCCCAAGGTGTTTCACCTCCCCAGAGGAGGCTTTCCTTGCCTCCAAGACTGCCAAAATCAGCCATTTAATCAAGGGAACTGAGCTTCATCTTCCAGGCATCAATCTGAGAGCAGTGTGACCCCTTCGATTGCAGATTCTTCAAATCATTGATTGATAACATCCTTCCTTTATTTTAATGTATGATTTGATAAAGATAAGCTATCCTAATCCAGGAGTTTCTCAATTCTCGGGTCCTGGAATTTTTTTTTTGCATGAGTTTGCCTGCGATACGATGATTCTTTGCATTGCTAGTCTTTTTGCTAGTTCTTTACTTAACTTCAGAATTTAGACTACAAACCTAAATTATAAAAATCACAAAAAAATTAGATTACTATTTTTTATTTATGATTAGCAATCTTAGAGTTGTCCCACATTATTTTGGTATCAGAGTGGGTTTAGGATAGTTTTCATCTGCATTAGATTCACAAAACCCTAAGTTCTGAATTTTTTGTATCTTGTCCATTGCATTAGGTATCTGATTTTAATCTGATTTTGACCACCTAGGAATTTTATTTTTCTGTGAAATTCACATGGATTGTTATCCATCTTTTCCTCTATTTTTTATAATTTTTAATTAATTTTATAGAAAACTTAAATTCCTAAAATTTGGCATATTAAAAACCCTAACAAAAATCCTAAAATTTCTATAGCATTCTAGAAACCCTTGGATTTGCATCATTGTTTGATTTTTTTTCTATAAAAAATTTATTAGAGTTCATTATTACCATCCATCCTCTATCCTAGAATTTTTTATATTTTTTTCTGCATCGAAATCTATGTCAAAATCTACATCTTTTGAAACCTTAATTCTGATATTTCTACACTTGACTCAACCTAACCTAATCAACTTCCACACACCCTAATCCCAAGCCCAATTTGATTGCTAACCTAATCAACTTAAACCTAACTCGCCACATCATAAAATAAATAAAAAAACATATTTTACTTTTCTGATTGTTTTAGATTGTATTAGGACCATCGATTGCCATCATCGTTTAACCTAATCTTAAGGGCAGTCAATATAACATCAGGGCAGGATTTCATACATGTCCTAGGTCCAAAACAACCATCAAGCATTTTCACCCAAGCTTTAATTAAAACTGATTATACTTAATTTGAACTAGAGGGATAGGTGACACCAACAGGTCGGGTCTGAGCTGTGTAGGCCAACTAGTGCATTTAATCCTATGGCTATTACTGAAATCTGGTGTCTAAGGCTGAGGGTCCAGAGTCAAGTGACCTAAGTGGTGTTATGGTTTTTAATTGGGTCCCTACAAAAGTAGGGGGGCCTCCCACCCTCTACCTGGACAGAGGAAGGATTAGCTGCTGGATTAAGTGTAAGTTGAGCTGACCCATTCAGTTTTGACTCTAGGTCTAGGAAACCCTAGATTTGTACTAACCTTTTTTTCTTTCGCATGCTTGGCTACACCACATTACTTTGAATGATTGTTTGATTGTTTGCATGACCATTAGATTAGGAACCAAATGCCAATAGCCTTAACCCAACCTAACCTAGTGTGACCCACCCTTAGAACCCAACCCTATGGAAACCTCATACTATGACCCATACCAAGAACCCAAATCCTATTACCCTTCCAGTCACTATTACCCTAGTCCCTATTTACACAGATGTACTGACTCCAAACACCAGGATCGCCAACTTTTAGCAGAGTGGTGGGATTTGAGATAGGATAACAAAACTGTCTGAGTACATTGGCCAATTTGATGACTATTATGGGATATGTTACACAGTTGAACTTGAGTCTAAAGTCATATCTAGGTTTAAAGCTGGTCTACATAGAGATATCCAGGGTGAATTATGTCGATGGCAAATTCGAGACCTAGATGACGCCAATCACATAGCTTTGGAATTCGAGTCAACCCATAGGGCTGAACCCATAACCCATAAAACTAAACCCAGGAGATCCACAACTTATATTTCTGAGCCCACATCCTATGAGCAAAATAGGATTAGTACCCCTAGCTATCAGCCTAGTGCCAGTCAAGTTTCCCTCGATCAACCTGAACCCTATAGGATTGATACCCCTAAATTTGAACCCATAACCTTTGAATCCGTAACCTTTAAACCCATAACCTATGAACCCATAACCCTTAGTTTACCTACCCCTGTTACCCCTGACTCTAGAATTTTCCAGTAGCCAAACCTCTCTTACCACCCCATTAGTTCACCAAGATGATCTAGAAGAAGAGATATATGAGGTTGACCCAAGTCTAGTAGAGGAGTATGAGGATAAAGAGTCTATTGAAGATTTAGAAGAAGAGAAACCTTTAGATGACCTAGAGTTAGAAGCCAACCCAAAATTAGTTGACCCAGTAGAAACCCAGATAGAAATCAACCCAGAATTAGTTAAGTCGGAAGTCCAGTACAACCAACCCATTTCAACCATGGAGTCCTATTTTAGAGTAGAGACCCTCCTTAAAGCCATGATTGAACAACTTGACCAATCCATTACCCAATCCCAAACCCAGCTTACCTAATCGACTACACAAACCAACCAATTAATCCATAGGATTGATCCAATGGATACCCAAGTTGATGACCATGAGGATCCCAATCCTACTATTAGAGTTTTACTTGAGGAGCCACTAGAAGAAAGCCAAATTAAGGAGCCTAATCCTTTGATCTATAAGCCAGAAGAGTTTATTAAGGACTTTATATCTTTGAATCAGTACCCTCAGGATGAAGTCACCTCTTTGACTCCACTTGATCTCTTTCCTAAAATCAACAACCCTTTCTTCCATTATGTAGACCCTTTAGATATGCCTCAAACCCATAAGATAAATCTCATTAGTATAGGACGCATCCCTGAAACACCTTCTTGTCTTTTAGTCTATCCGATCAGCTCCAACCCATTTCCTGATTTTCTACACTACCAGAATAACCCCAAATCCACCTCGTATATTTTGCCTTTTCTTGAGATTTCTTATATTTCTTTATCCATTCACCTGTATCATGTAGAGGTTTGCATGTTGCATTCATACATTGTGCATGTTAGGTTTGCATCTTACTTCTTGCATACCCTTTGGTATTTAGTAGGCATACATAGTAAATTTTCATGTGCATGCCATGCTAGGGTCAAACCTAGAGAGTCTATAGTGTGTTAAGTTAGACCCTAGAAAGTCCAATAAATTTTTCTTTGATAGGAAAGTTTAGTCGAGTCTAATAGGTATTAGTTGAGTCTAATAAAATTTACAGTCCTAAATCACATATCTACACCTACACTAGCCTCTGCACAGCATATGCATCAAGAAATTAATCAAGAGTTGAACATAAGTAATGAACTAAATAACAACTTGGCCAATTTCCAAAGGAAAGATAAAGAATTTTATGCAGAGGAATATGTGATGATAAAGTAATTTTCTGCTCGCGAAGCTGGCCCATCCAAAATAATGAAGAGTAATGGACCCGATGCCTATATGCCTAAGATATCACATGATTTAGGTATTAGCTCCACCTTCATCATCTCAGATCTTATAGAGTCTAGGAAGAGTCTAGGAAGCCAGCAGTGATACCCAACGAGCCCCTTGAGCCACTCCCTTTCTTTGTGAGTGAACCCACCCCAGAGCGACCACATATAATTTGGCCTTTTAGTAAGGAAAAGATTAAAAGAACTCTTGACGATCAAGCTATCAGTACCTGGGATAGAGACTGTCAGTGATACTTGGTCCAGTGGCAAGGTCAGTTAGAATTGAGGACTTGTTGAATGTTGGTATGGATCTGCAGCGCCTCAACCTAGACCCTCCTTGAGCCAAGTTATCCCATACTTGGTGGGGTCGAGTTCCTCCAACCCCGGGAGAGTTGGAGGGGACACCAGGATTAGACACAAATCCCTGGATCACATATGGTTTATTGATTAGGGTTTTTTTTAGAACCTTAGTCATGTGTCATAATTTTGTAAGCAAGTAAGATTGAGTCCTGTAATAAGTTGAGACTAGTTGATTTGTCACAACCTAGTCCAGTCCATTGAGTCCTGTATTTAAGTATGAGTCTAGTGAGAGTCCAGTTTTTATACAAGAAGAAAGGATATCTTATTTTGGAGTTCCAATAGGCCTCACCCAGGAGCCAGAGGTATTTACATCAGCTTGTGAGATCTTGTTTGACATCCTAAATCCCTAGATACCCTCTAGATGCTGTCCAGATACCTTGATTCCTTCCAGATGCTATTCCAGATGCCAGATTCCCTGCAGATGCTCCAGAATATGCCAGATGCCAGGTACCCCATGATTCCAAGAATATGCCAGCAACCCAAGCCAAAAGATTCCAAGCCTAGGAGTCAAGCCCATGAGCCCCAGAACAAAGATTCCAAGGAATATGTTGATACCAGGGCACCCCAGCTTCCAGGGCCCAAAGCCCATGCACCAATCCAAAAGAGGATGCCCCTTGCTACCCTAAAGCCAAGCCCAACTCCATATTAGCACCCAAGCCCAAAGAGAGCCCTTGGACCAAGTCAAATGAGGAGGAGAGAAATCCAAGTAGAATAAGGAGAACTAGTTTTGTTTTCATTCAAAGTGTATTCTCCTAGTCTTAAGCAAACTTGTAATCCCTCTCCCTCTCAACTTTGTAATCCTATCCTAACAGGACAGGACTTGGAGAACATCTATAAATACCCCACCCCTTTCTCTCTTGTAAGCATTTTATGCATGATATCAAAACCCTGGTGAAATCTGTTTGAGCTTGCGAGCTTGTGTTACTTTATTTTTTTGGTTTGTTTGGTTCCTTGTTCTTGTGTTGGCCAACCATCCCTTGCAATCCTCCATGCCCACAGTAGCAAACTAAGCTTCCAAACATCAGCCATGTCCTTAAGGAGCAGCCTTTAAGATGCCCCAAATCAACAACTTCATCTGCTTCTTTGTCGCCCAGCTTCTAAACCCTAACCTGATTAATTCTAAATCCTAATTCTTTCATTTATTTAATTGATATTTTGATTGACCCTTCACATTTTAAAGGATCCCTGAGGTGTTTCACCTCCCCAGAGGAGGCTTTCCTTGCCTCCAAGACTACCCAAATCAGCCATCTAATCAAGGGAATCGAGCATCATCTTCCAGGCATCAATCTGAGAGCTGTGTGACCCCTTCAATTATAGATTCTTCAAATTACTGATTGGTAATATCCTTCTCTTCTTTTAATTTCTGATTTGATGAAGATAAGCTATCCTAATCTAGGAGTTTCTCAATTCTCGGTTCCTGGAATTTATTATTTTGTACAAGTTTGCCGGCGATAAGATGATTCTTTGAATTGCTAATCTTTCTGCTAGTTCTTTACTTAACTTTGGAATTTAGCCTACAAACCTAAATTATAAAAATCATAAAAAAATTAGTTTACTATTTTTCCTGCATGATAAGTAATCTTAGAGTCATCCCGCATCAATAACCCTAATTTAGTGACTTGTTGATTGTAGTGAATAAGGGATCTTGGGCTTAGGATTTCTAGTTGTTAGGGTTTTCAAGAATTAAATTTTTTGAAATCCATTGTTCCGCTGTGCCATTAAATCCTAGAAACCCAACATTGGTATCAGAGCCCCCTTATTTCATTCAATCAATGGTCATTTGAATTAAGGAATGCTATGTGATAATAGAAAAATATGATCATATGTTATGTTATCATATTTTTGATGCATGATTTAGTTTAAAGAAATATATATGATATGTTATATCTTAGTAACAACATCGGATTGGGTTAGTCACCATGGCCATCCGGTCATAGAGGCAAAGTAGGGTTTAAAGGCTCTCTCTTTCCATTCAATGGGATCTTTTATGGCATGTAGGGGTGCTGCTATGGCCATATCTCTTGAACAAGTGATGTGAACAGATGATTGAAATAATCATGTTATGTTATGCATATTATGGCTAATATGCTTGGTTGATAGTTTTATTATCATGTTGTCATGATTAGTTAGGATGCGTTTTGAGACCACTAAAAGCTCTCATTAAAATCATATGTAGTTGTAGTCTTAAGTTAATCATGATGCATAACCAATTAGGATTTGATCAGCCAATTGGAGTCTAGGCAAGTGGTTCTGGGAAGGTAAAGGGAATGAGATTTTTAACTGGTTCCATTGTTTGACCTATCTAATTCAATTGGTATCTAAGGAAAGCAATGGGGGGACACCCTCATCCCTTCCACTTACCTGGCCAATTTGGTCATATCTAGATCTTAAATTGGAAATGCTAATTGATTAAGCACACTACAATTTGCCTTCCTTCATGCTAAGACAAATTAATATCAAAACTCTAGTAGGTTTGTTGTGTAACACAAGTTCTGCCCTAGAGTTTGATAAAAAATTTGTCTTGGTGCACTTAGTGCTTTATAGCATGATTGGAATTGTTGCTTTGTTGTTTAACACAAGGGCAACATTATTCAATCATGGCTATATAGAAATGAAGGATCTGACTAAACTAAGACATTATAGTTTGTTGTGTAACACAAGACTATAAGTGTCTTAGAGACAATTCATTTGTTGAGAATTGCATGGGTAGCAATTAGAAAGGAAGTCCTACCTTTGAACTCATGAGTGTTTGTTGTGTAATACAAGGCACTCATGAGAATTGGGATCTCAACCCCATTAAAGAAACCTGGTATGGTTTCTCCTTACCATAGGTGAGGGTTATGGTATTCGAATAAAATAGTGGGAGACATAATTAGATATAAAGTCCTTATCTAGCTATGAATGTCATCTTAAGTGGTCTACTTATATTGTTCTTAATTAATTGTAGGATTCATTATGGCTTCAAATTTGTCACTGCAAGGCATCTTAGATGCCAACAAGTTACCGATCCCAATTATGTGGACTGGTTGAAGAACCTGAGGATAGTAATGACTTAGGAAAAGCTTTCTTATATTCTGGATTCTCCGGATCCTGAACCAATCAGAGAGGATGCATCCGAGGAGGAAATAGCCATACACAAAATATGGAAAAATGACAGTATAACTATCAGGTGCATCATGTTAGCCTTGATGAGCAATGAGCTTCAGAGGTAACATGAAGGAATGGAACCTCAGTCTATATTGCTCAATTTAAAGGAGCTCTATGGAGAGCAAAGTAGGGCTGCTCGATACGAGATATCGAAGTAGTTGTTCCATGCACGAATGAGTAAGGGTTCATCTATACAAATCCACATTTTGAAAATGATTGACTTAATCACCATATTAGGTCAATTAGGATTTGTAATGGATAGTGAACTCAATTAGGACTTGATCCTGCAATCACTCCCAGATTCCTTCTCTCAATTTGTTCTTAATTATCATATGAACAAACTGAATATTTTTTTGCCTAAACTATTGAACATGCTTAAGACAGCAGAAAGCCATTCAAAAGGAGATAAGGCTCATCTTTTTCTCAATGATAGGAAGAAGAAACAAGCAATAAAAAAGGGTTTGAAAAGGAAGTTCAACCCTAAGAGGAGCATCCAGAAGAAGAAGAAAGCTAAGAAGGATGTCAATGATGGAGCCTGTTTCCACTACGGCAAATAAGGGCATTGGAAGAAGAATTTCAAGATATATCTTGCAAGTGTGAAGATAGATGCAGGTGGAGCATCTAAAGGTTTGTACATGATACAAACTAATTTATCATTGAGTGCTTCCATTTCTAATTCATGGGTGTTGGATACCGCATGTGGGTCTCATATCTATAAATCTTTATAGGGACTTCATAGAATTAAAGGATTGAAGAAGGGTCATTTCAAACTACATGGCGCAAGCGAAGAAGCCATGTATGCTAAGCTGTGGGCACCTATCTTCTACTATTACCTTCGGGTAATATTTTAAAGTTGGAAGAATGTTACTATGTATCGAATATTGTAGGAAACATTATATCAATACCCTTGTTCTTACAACAAGGATTTGAAATAAATATAAAGAGTAGTGGCTGCTCTATTCTTCATAGCAATAAAATATTCGGGTATATGGTTATTTTATTAATGGTGTTCTGACATTAGAACTCAATGATAAAATATTACTTGTTGATAACAAAAAGAGAAAGAAAGATAATGTTGATGTCACATTTCTCTGGCATTCCCAGTTAGGTCATATAAGTGAGTCAAGGATAAATAAGTTAGTCAAAGATAATTACTTTGACCCTTATGATTTTCAATCATTAGGAACTTATAAGTCTTTTCTCGAAGGTAAAATGACCAAGTCTCCATTCACTAGACATGGGGATAGGGTAACTGAGTTATTAGATCTTGTGCATACTGATGTGTATGGACCTATGACAACTCAGGCCAGAGGTGGATACTCTTACTTCATCACGTTTATCGATGACTTATCTAGGTTTGGTCATGTGCATCTATTGAAACACAAGTTCGAAGCCTTTGATAAGTTTAAAGAGTATCAAAGCATGGTTGAAAAATAAACTGGACATAGTATTAAAAATCTTCATTCTGATTGGGGAGCTGAATACTTGTCTGGTGAGTTTTTAAACTATCTTAAGGACAAAGGCATAATCTCTGAATGGACCCCTCCTTATACACCCTAATTAAATGGTGTGGAAGAAAGGAGAAAGCATACCTTGTTAGACATGATGAGGTCCTTGATGAGCTTCACAAATCTTCCCATTTCCTTTTGGGTACATGCCATGGAAATTGCTGCCTATATTTTTAACAAGGCACCATCAAAGTCAGTGACTACACTCCATATGAGTTATGGAATAGAAAAAGACCAAATCTTAAGTACTTAAAGAGTTGGGGTTGCTAAGCTTTTGTCAAGAATAATTTTGGACATAAGTTAAGTGCTAGGGCTGACAAATGTAGGTTTGTTGGTTTTCTTAAAGTGTGTGTTGGATACCTCTTTCATCATACTACTGAACAAAAGGTGTTTTTCAGTGGACATGCTACATTCTTGGAGCAAGAATTCATCCAAGAAAGAAGTAGTGAAACAACACTTGAACTAAGTGAGATACAAAACCAACAACCTGAAGAGCCTTCGAATGAAATCCCTTAACCAGAAGTTCTTATATATCAAGAATAGCCACAACACACACCTCCTCTCCAAAGGTCAGAGAGGGTGCAGGGAGCACCTCTCAGATATGGCTTTGTCATCGGGGATGACAATGAGGCCAGTAACATTCAGGATGATGATCCTGTGACCTATTTGGAAGCTGTCGAGAGAAAAGACTCCAATAAATGGCTAAATGCAATGAAGTCTGAAATGGACTCCTTGTATTCCAATCAAGTTTGGACCTTGGTAGATCCACCTGAAGGAATTAACCTAATAGAATGTAAATGGGTCTTCAAGAAGAAGATAGGAGCAGATGCTCAAATAGAAACCTACAAGACCAGGCTGGTGGCAAAAGATTTTAGACAAAAACATGAAATTGACTCTGATGAAACCTTTTCACCTGTAGGCATGCTAAAGTCCATTCGGATATTGCTTGCCATAGCAGCATACCATGATTATGAAATTTGGCAGATGGATGTAAAGACTGCTTTCCTCAATGGAAATCTTGAGAAAGAAGTCTATATGACATAGCTAGAGGGTTTTGTCTCAAGTGGAAGACCAAACCAAGTATGCAAGCTAAAGAAGTCTATTTATATACTAAAGCAAGCATTGAGGAGTTGGAACATCCACTTTGATGAAATAATTAAGGAGTTTGGTTTTATCAAGAATGTGGATGAACCATGTGTGTACAAGAAGACAAGTGGGAGTGCACTTATTTTCTTTGTCTTATATGTTGATAACATTCTAATCATTGGGAATGATATCCTAATGTTACAATCAGTCAAAACTTGGCTATCATCAAAGTTTTTCATGAAGGATTTGGGAGAGGCATCCTATGTACTAGATATAAAGATCTATAGAGATAGGTCTAAGAGGATGCTAGGCTTATCCCAATCCAAGTACATTGACATAGTGTTGAAGAGATTCAACATGGATGGAAGTAAGAAGGGTTACTTACCTATGAGTCAAGGCATACATCTCTCTAAGAAAATGTCTCCAAAGATATCAGAAGAAAGAGAGAGGATGGCTATAATTCCTTATGCTTTGGCTATAGAATCAATTATGTATGTGGTGCGGGCACCAGACTCAGAAGAAGACTTCAGAGCTCCATCTGGATCTCTGATTAACCTTGCCCGAAGAATTAGGGTTTTTGGTTTTTTTTTAATAAGAGTTGACTAGATCAACTTAATTTAGCTTGAGTCTACATTACCTGCATTTTATTTTGTTGAGTCATGTTGACTCAGTAGTGGACTAGGATTTCAACCTGGGATGTTACACTTTCTTCCAAGACCAGGCAAGTGGACACCACACTCCCAGCCACACTCCCAGTCCAGGGGGTGCCATATCCACATCCAACAGCTTTTGGTCCCCACTCCACAAATGGCAACCTCCTTCTCTCATGCACCAGATATAGAGAAGTCCACCAAGAGACCACAAATCAAGGGGGCGGCCAAGACTTTCCCAAGAAACCAAAAGCAAAGAAGGGAAGAAATCTTCTTGGAAGAGAGCTTCAAGGGGGCGCCCACTACTTGCCATAGATATCCAAAACAAAGATGGGAAGGACCTTGACTTAGGGAGGAAGGAAAGGAGGAGTCCAAAAGAGTTGATCCAGGGAAGGAAAAAAATTTTTCTTGAAGATCCAAGCAAGGTGGCGCCATCTACTTGCCATTTATAACCCAAATCCATTTTTTTTGGTATTTTGGCCGACCATATGTGAAGGATTTGCCCTAATTTGTAGATCCCCTCCTTTAGTCCCACATGGGAAGATGTGAAACCCTCCTCCCTTGTAAAGCCTTATAAATTAAACCCCTCTTGTAAGTTTATGGGAATCAGATGAATGAAAGAAATTTTTCTTGAGCAAACTTGTGTTTTTTCTTGTCCGCACTTGCTTCCAGGTGTTGAGCTCCGTGAGGGAGTAAATCCGGGTTCCCCTGGAACCTTGAGGAGGTGAGAGATCTCCAAAACCCTAAACCCTAGGTTAGCCACTCAATTCCCAAACCCTAGCCGCCATCACCCTTCTCTTTCCACCAAGCCCTAGTCTTTTCCTCTTCTCACGGCCACCTTCTCCAAGTCCTGGCCGACCACCAGCATCTGACTCCAGTCCAGATACTGCAGATCCATAGCAATTCTAAGAGGAAGTCAGATCGGCCTCCAGGAGAATCTGATTTCAGCAACTTCAGCTTTCAAGTTCTTCAACCTGGTAAGATCTTTTCTTGAGTTTCTGAATTCCATCATTTGTTCCTCTTCTTTTCCAGATCTTGAGTCCAGGAGAAGCCAACCAAATCACGAGACCAGTATTGGAGGATCCATTGCGAAGATAGCCGACTCCGAGGATCCCACAATCTGCTCGAGAGAGTTCTTCCACCAGAATCCTGAGAAGATCACTGTCTGGTGAGTAAACCGTCCCTCCTCTCTATTTCTGTTCTGTTGAAAGTTCAGAGCGAAACCCTAGGTCTGGGAGTTTCTCAACCCCCAGCGATCCGTTACTTCTGAACTACTCTGATAATTTGGTTCCTTCTAAATTGTGCTTTCAATCCTTACCTAGTTTCCTTCAACTTAGTTTAGCTTTACTTTGAGTCAAAGCCAATTTCTGAAATAAAAAAAAAAAAAAGAATTAATCTTAATTTTACTTCCGCATACGCTTCTTTGTTTCTTTGTTCTGCATCATTTTTGGTATCAGAGCTTCCGTTCTGCATCATTTTTGGTATCAGAGCCCTGTCTAGGATTTCTGTTTGATTGCCTGTTTGAGTCCCTCTCTTTTTACTTTGTCTGCTCGAAGTAGACTCCCCAGGACGTCCGGTCCTAGGAACGAAGCGAGGTGCAAACCTCCTCTTCCCATTCCACGGGGTGTTTCTAGGGCGTGTAGGGGATCCGTTGGGTTACAACTTCGTAGCAGAAATTGTAAACGGGAAAGTGCTCTGTTTTTAGCCCATAATTGCCGTGTTGCAGGAATTATTTCGCACTGCAAGTAACTCCAAATTCAGTGATTTTTGTTTTTCTGAAACCACTATAATTGAAACTAATTTGCATAATTTTCTCATGATTTATTGGTTTCCGTGCAATTTCTTAGAATTAAATTACTGCAACTCTATTTTTGTGTTCTGCAATCCATTTATTTTTGAGTGTTCATCTCTTAATTCAACTTAAGGGCATTTGAGCATCTAAGATAAGGGGAGGAGTTGATAACCTCTCCTTAGCCCAAAACCACCACCCCTTCATTCGAACCTAAGCCTTTAATCTAAAATTGATTAGACCTAATTTGCCCTAGTGGGCTAGGGACATCAACAAGTCGGGTCAAGGCTAGTGTTGAGTCAGTTTGTCTGGTTACTCTGTGTGTGCTTTGTACTCAGTGTCTAGAATGGTGGTTCAGGGATTCCATCCCGAAGGGCTTGTGTGCTGGTCCGCGTACCTGGCCAATCTCTGATTGGTGTCTAGGATTGGCATCTAGGGACCTAACACTCCCCTTACACCTGCCTGGCTGAGTCCTGAGTTACTACAGGCTAGCTTGCCACTCTGATTGGGCATCTAGTTTGGGCTCTAGGTCTAGTTAGCCCGTAGTCGTTCAGTTGAGTCTCATTTTGTGTGTTTGCTTGCATCATGTCTACCCGGAATGGAGTGCCCTACCAACCTGGTCAAACCCAACCTGATTTAGAGGCCATGGTTAGAAATCTTACCGAAAGTATGACCAAATTGAGTCAGGACATGAATGAGGGTTTTTCCCAGTTTAGGGATCGAGTCCAAGTACTTGAGAAACGTAGGCATCAAAATTGGACCCCTGATCCAAAATTTAATAGGCCCCAACCTCACCCATGCCAGGAACCTAGGAGGACCTTATACCGTGATCCCGAGCATAACCTTAGGAAGCCTAACCATGATATCTATAGTGTGGATCGTGTCTATGAGAGGTCCTTACAATATTCTAGACTAGTCACTCAACAACCCAAGTCTTCTAGATCAAACCATTTAGATCCACACCCATGCCCAAGTAAGGTCTCTACTAGCTTGAAACCTAGTGTGACCCAGGTTTCTATATCGCAAGAATGTTTATTTTGTGGAGAAAGAGGCCATAAATCTAGTCAGTGCCCATGCATAGGACTGGCTTGTGCACAGCTAAGTAGTAAGAATCCTAAGGATGACATTAATGAGGGAGAACCCAAGCCTACCAATGAGGAAGAAAGGTTAGGTATGACAAGCCTAGAATCAGTTGACCCGATTACCACTGACCCGAAATCCATTGAAGATGGCATCGAGGAAGTATATGATGCTGGCTTGAGTCTAGTTGATGAATATGAGGGGGAAGAACTTGAAGAATGTGACATTGATACTCTTGGTTCCTTACCTGAGGAGACCTTGGAAAGCAACCAACTGGTAGGACCTAGTTCAGAAATTCAAGAGATTTGTGAGAACCAGGTTCCTTTAGTCAAATACCCCCAGGAAGAACTCATAGTGTTAGCCCGAGCTATTAGTTTGTATCCTCTAATGACAGTCATTCCCCAAGTACCAATTGAAGATCTTTGCACTGAACTGTTTAAGTTTGCCCACCCTATGGTAGATCCTCTCCTTAGGATGACTGAATCAAGCCTCTTACAATTGGACCTTGTCCCATGCCCAGCCACTAAGGTCTCTCCCGTAATCTCAGTTGAACATCCTTGTCTTGAGCGGATTGATTCACCCAGTCCTGTAGAAGTCCTCCTTATGGCCCCAGACCCCTTCCTTTGCATGACTGACCTACCTTTCTATAGAGTATACCTTTCCACACCCATAGGTCAAATTTCAAGTCTTGAGGTCATCATCCATAGGCCCTTCCATGAATCATTCTCTAATCCAGTTCTTGAGAAAGTGGATCATTATTTGCTTAGAGAACAAACCTTAATTATTGCAATCACATGTCCTAGGCTACTTCCCGAACCATCTCTTGATCCATTCCTGGGAGTAGCAAATTTTTACTTTCGTAAGGATGACCAGTTGACACTCTCATAGATCACCATTCAAACCTTCAGGTCACCACCTTTAGTCAACAGGTAATTCGAGACCCCACCTCATGTCTCCTCCCTTTCTCTAGGACTTCCAATGCTTCTTATACCATCCAAGTATACTTTGTCAAAGTCTTTAGAGTGAACCACGTGTTAGAACCTATTAGGTTTGCCACCTACTTCTGGAAGACCTTATGGCACCTACTAGGCATCCATAATAAGTTTTCAAGCTCTGCATGCCCTCCTCCGACCCAAGGTCAAACCTAGAGAGCCTTAGTTTGTTAGGTTTAGACTTAGGGTTCCTTTGTAATAAAGTCCATTCTTTAGGAATGCGTCGTCAGTCTAGTTTAGTTTTCTTGACCCTTTACTAGGCTTTGGCTCAGGTTTTGGTTTGATTGAGAGCACCAGGAATTGGGATTTGTATTTTGTCCAAGGCTGAAATTGCATTCAATGTTTCGATCAATAAGTCTATAGGCTAGAGTCCCTTTGAAATTGTTCATGGATACAAGCCTCACACACCACTTGATCTGATTTCACTATTAGCCCACACACACAAATCTCTTGATGCACTTGCACAGCATATAAAAGACTTGCATAAAGAAATTCATGCCATAATAAATTTAAGTAATGAAACTTATAAGAAGTTGGCTGTTTCTCAAAGGCGAGTCAAAACTTTTGTTGAGGGAGTCTATGTAATGATTAGGTTAAGGCCTGAATGGTTTTCTCCTGGAATCGTTAGAAAGTTACATGCTAGAGGAGCTGGACCATTTAGAGTGGTAAAGAGAGTAGGATCCAATGCCTATGTGCTCGAGTTGCCTCCAGAACTAGGCATTAGCTCCACTTTCAACATTACAGACCTAGTAGAGTATAGGGAGCCAGCTGTGATTCCCAGTGAGGCTTTTGAACCTAATCCTGCTCTTGAGAGTGAACCTGACCCTGTGTGTCCACCAACAAAATGGCCTGTGAGGAAAGAGCAGATTGAAAAGATCCTGGATGATCAGGTTATCTCTACTCGTAATCGAGGATACCAAAGATACCTGGTCCGCTGGCTAGGAAGGCCAGATTCTGATGACTCTTGGATCTCCCGAGAAGAGTTACAAGAGCTGGACCCAGACCTCTTGGAGAGATACCAGAGCCAACTTGATCCATACTCGACAGGGTCGAGTTCCTCCCACCTTGGGAGAATTGGTGCGGGCACCAGACTCAGAAGAAGACTTCAGAGCTCCATCTGGATCTCTGATTAACCTTGCCCGAAGAATTAGGATTTTTGGTTTTTTTTTAATAAGAGTTGACTAGATCAACTTAATTTAGCTTGAGTCTACATTACCTGCATTTTATTTTGTTGAGTCATGTTGACTCAGTAGTGGACTAGGGTTTCAACCTGGGATGTTACACTTTCTTCCAAGACCAGGCAAGTGGACACCACACTCCCAGCCACACTCCCAGTCCAGGGGGCGCCATATCCACATCCAACAGCTTTTGGTCCCCACTCCACAAATGGCAACCTCCTTCTCTCATGCGCCAGATATAGAGAAGTCCACCAAGAGACCACAAATCAAGGGGGCGGCCAAGACTTTCCCAAGAAACCTAAAGCAAAGAAGGGAAGAAATCTTCTTGGAAGAGAGCTTCAAGGGGGCGCCCACTACCTGCCATAGATATCCAAAACAAAGATGGGAAGGACCTTGACTTAGGGAGGAAGAAAAGGAGGAGTCCAAAAGAGTTGATCCAGGGAAGGAAGAAATTTTTCTTGAAGATCCAAGCAAGGTGGCGCCATCTACCTGCCATTTATAACCCAAATCCATTTTTTTTGGTATTTTGGCCGACCATATGTGAAGGATTTGCCCTAATTTGTAGATCCCCTCCTTTAGTCCCACATGGGAAGATGTGAAACCCTCCTCCCTTGTAAAGCCTTATAAATTAAACCCCTCTTGTAAGTTTATGGGAATCAGATGAATGAAAGAAATTTTTCTTGAGCAAACTTGTGTTTTCTCTTGTCCGCACTTGCTTCCAGGTGTTGAGCTCCATGAGGGAGTAAATCCGGGTTCCCCTGGAACCTTGAGGAGGTGAGAGATCTCCAAAACCCTAAACCCTAGGTTAGCCACTCAATTCCCAAACCCTAGCCGCCATCACCCTTCTCTTTCCACCAAGCCCTAGTCTTTTCCTCTTCTCACGGCCACCTTCTCCAAGTCCTGGCCGACCACCAGCATCCGACTCCAGTCCAGATACTGCAGATCCACAGCAATTCTAAGAGGAAGTCAGATCGGCCTCCAGGAGAATCTGATTTCAGCAACTTCAGCTTTCAAGTTCTTCAACCTGGTAAGATCTTTTCTTGAGTTTCTGAATTCCATCATTTGTTCCTCTTCTTTTCCAGATCTTGAGTCCAGGAGAAGCCAACCAAATCACGAGACCAGTATTGGAGGATCCATTGCGAAGATAGCTGACTTCGAGGATCCCACAATCTGCTCGAGAGAGTTCTTCCACCAGAATCCTGAGAAGATCACTGTCTGGTGAGTAAACCGTCCCTCCTCTCTATTTCTGTTCTGTTGAAAGTTCAGAGCAAAACCCTAGGTCTGGGAGTTTCTCAACCCCCAGCGATCCGTTACTTCTGAACTACTCTGATAATTTGGTTCCTTCTAAATTGTGCTTTCAATCCTTACCTAGTTTCCTTCAACTTAGTTTAGCTTTACTTTGAGTCAAAGCCAATTTCTGAAATAAAAAAAAAAGAAAAAGAATTAATCTTAATTTTACTTCCGCATACGCTTCTTTGTTTCTTTGTTCTGCATCAGTATGCCATGCTATGTACCAAGCCTGATGTTGCTTATGCCTTAGGCATAGTAAGCAGGTTCTAGGCAGATCCAGGAAAGGATCATTGGAAAGCTGTGAAAAATATTCTTAAGTACCTGAGAAGGACTAAAGATATTTTTCTTATATACGGAGGATCAAAATTATAACTAGAAGGATACATGAATTCTAGTTTTCAATCAGATCCAGATGATAGTAAATCCATATCAGGGTATGTCTTCACCATATATGGTAGTGCAGCGAGTTGAAAGAGTACAATGCAGCCAACCGTAGCTGACTTAGTCACTGAGGCAGAATACATAGTTGCAAGTGATGCCGCGAAGGAAGCTGTCTGGATGAGGAAATTCATTATGGAATTGGATGTGGTTCTTGAAATACAACAACCAATGCTGTTATATTGTGATAACACTAGAGCTGTCGCACAAGCAAAGGAATTGAGGTCTCATCATAAGTCCAAGCACATCCTAAGACATTTCCACCTTGTTCGAGAAATCATAGAAAGACAAGATGTTATCATCGAACGAGTTGATACTAAGAACAATATAGCAGATCCATTCACTAAAGCACTTCCTTAGCAGCAATTTGATCGCCACTTAGATTGTATGGGTGTAAAGTACAAGGATGATTGGCTTTAGTACAAGTGGGAGATTGAAAGAAAAGTTTCCTAAAAGTTTATAAGGGCATTTTTGTAATCTTCCAACTCTTGTATGACATTATTATATTAATGAAGGCATTTTATTTCATCATATTGCTGTATCTTATTTAAAGATTATGATGAACCCCATAGGTTAGGGCAAAAGAAATTAGGGTTATGATGGAAATCATAATAATGAGACCTAAGTTCCTATAAACCCTAATCTAAAATGTTCCTAGTCGATGGACATCGGTTCGGGGATTGATAAGTCCGGAAAGATAGCTTATCCTATGTACGCTCGGTTGAGAAGGTGGTTGGTCTCATAGCCACTTGTGTAGAGATACTAATACAAGGGTAAGGGTGGTCATTAGGGTATGAGTTGCTGAACTGATCCGCACCGAGACTATCTTATGGAAGTTTTACTACTTGTCAAGAGATAGTTCTCATAGTAGGAGTTGTACAAGTGATCTTTAGACCTGAGGTCACCATGGTTCCTTATGCACACTAAGCCATGTTTTGGTTCATACTCATTCATGACATTGAGTCATGTATGGGGTGTTCACGGATATGGTGGAAGGTGTACGAAGGATGTGAGTGGACCAACAAGGAATCGATCAAACCTAGTAAGAGGAATTGTTATCCCAAGTCATCTCTTCGATTGATGTCTTTGGAAGTCTTTGATCAAAGCAAGATGAGATTAGAAGTGGTTTCTATCAGTCAT
This sequence comes from Areca catechu, assembly GCA_021397845.1. Taxonomy (NCBI): domain Eukaryota; kingdom Viridiplantae; phylum Streptophyta; class Magnoliopsida; order Arecales; family Arecaceae; genus Areca; species Areca catechu. The sequence continues at coordinate 124,917,021 of CM038052.1, read as the reverse complement.
CAGCAGAGTCTTTGTTATTGAATAAAGAATTGAAATGATTAAGTGCAAGGGTTTGACAATTATCCATACCCATCACTTATTCAGGATAAAGAGTGATCGAAAGATTGAATTGCACGATAACTTTCTATTGAAGGGTATTTTGATACTTTCTACCAAGTTCCTCATCTTCCTGGTAGGCATGACATATTACTAGATGTCAATCATATCTTGTGGGTTATCATAAATCAATTGGATTGAATTCATGAGTCAATTCTAAAGCTAGTTTGAATTGGCAACTTGGGTCAACTCAATTTGACTTAATTAGGTCAATCGGGTTCAATTTGATGGAATTGGCTGGAACCTAGACCTTCTACTGACTAGATGTGGATCCCAAAGGATCACACACATTAGGGAATTGACCTAGGAAGTCAATTGATATTTAATTAGGGTCATGAGATCCTTATTAGTTAGCTAGATTGCACACTAGCATGTGTAGGATGTCCTAATCTCCTAACCTAATTGAATTGGGTCTAAATGTTTGCTAGATAGACTAACCAATTTGTTGGAAACCTAAATTGGGTTGTGTCCTAAGTGGGACAAATTTATCAGATTTTTATCTGATATTTTTGGACATTTTATGCACCATATATGAAGAGTCCCAATGGTATGGGACTCTTGGTGCCCAAGTGATACCTCAGCATTCAGGAGGACGCAGAAGGACCAATAGACCTCTTATCTAAAAACAAAGAATATGGATAGGAAGTAGATTTAATGTCCTTTCAAATGACACCCATATTGCATATACTTTGGCTAGGTCAAAGGTGGCATATGGCGTAGAAAATGTTGACCGACAAGTGAAGAGCAGTGCCTCTTCACAATTGGCACCAACTTATTTTGTGTGCAAGAAATAAATGGGCATATAAAGGACCTAAAGTCCTTCTGCTTTGGGTCTTTGTTTCCAGATGAAGCAAGGTGCCCCTTAGCTTCATCTCCATGCCATTTGAATGGCTTATGACCAGTCAAAACAAAAGGAAGTTCGGTGGAAGTGACTTGGCGCAAATGAAGAGTTGCGACTCTTCATTTGGTGCAGATATGAGAAGCAGAGTCCTTCTGCTTTGGGCAACTTCTCATCACCAGTTTTTTCTTGGAAAGGCCACATCCCTTGGCTACTCTGTAACCGAAAAAGGACAAGTGGCAAGTGGAGAAGTTGGATAATTTTTGATGGGACTTGAATGAGGTAGTTGGCACATAAAAGGTCATGATGCTTCATTAATAAGACTCTTTCTATATGAAGAGTCTTTTTTTGATAAATTGAAAGGCTTATCATGGGCTGATGAGATGGCTTATCTGGCACTTCCCATTCTCCTATAAATAGGCTTCGGTGATTTGGCCTTAGTGTATCACAAAACTCATTTCTTTCCTGCATTCCTACACTCACACTCTTCCACACTCTCTTTTGTCTCTTCCTCCCTACTCTTGTCTTAAGACAAATACTCCATTTTAAGACAAGGGTTTTAAGAAGTGAATTAGGAAGTGAAAGTGAAAGTGAAAGTGAAGAGTGTTTTGGAAAGGGCTCAGAGTGCTCTATTGGAGGGCAAGGATCTGAGCAAGGAAAGAAAGGCAGTTGAAGGAAGAAAGTCCATCAAAAGAGTCCCAATTGATCAAGCAACCTACTAAGGAGAGCTTCCTAGTTTGATTCCCATGTGGATCATCTCTGGAAGGCTTACATTTGTGAGCCTAGTGGAAAGAAAAGGAATTAGCATTCCAGGTATTCTTCATAACCCTAATTTAGTGACTTGTTGATTGTAGTGAATAAGGGATCTTAGGCTTAGGTTTTCTAGTTGTTAGGTTTTTCAAGACTGAAATTTTTTGAAATCCATTGTACCGCATTGCCATTGAAATCCTAGAAACCCAACACAAACTGGGAAGGCCCCAATTAGGTGGTCGAAGCCTTTCTCAAGGAGCTTACAAGATCACCAACCTTGATGGGGTCCATTTCCCCTAGACCTGGAATGCTTTGAACTTAAGGATGTACCACCAATAATGTAAATCTTTCCTTCGAAGATAGAATGGAATGCCTCTTCAGCAACTTGGTCTACCTCTACCTTTTGAAAGCAGGACCCATCTGCCTAATTCCAAGACTGGCAAAGAAAGCCGAGAAACATTCGAAGCCCCACACTCAGAAAGCCAGGAAACTTTTGAAGCCAAGCACTCAGAAAGCTGGGAATATTTTGAAGCCCCGCACTCATAAAGCTAGAAAACTTTCGAAGCCCAGCACCCATCCACTGACTCCAAGTTTGGAAAAAAAAGGTGAGAAACTTTCGAAGTCCCACACTCATAGAACCGGGAAACATTCGAAGCCCTGTACTCATAAAGTCATGAAACTTCTGAAGCCCCGCACTAATAAAGTCGAGAAACTTCCGAAGCCCTGCACCCATCTACTCGATTCCATGTTTGGTGAAGAAAGCCAGGAAACTTTCGAAGCCCTGCACTCATTAAGTCTGGAAACTTTCGAAGCCCCACACCCATCTGCCCGACTCCAAGTTTGGCAAAGAAAGCAAGGAAACTTCCAAAGCCCTACACTTAGAAAGTCGAGAAACTTTTGAAGCCCTGTACTCATAAAGCTAGGAAATTTTGGAAGCCCCATACTTATCCGCTCGACTCCAGGTCTAATGAAGAAAAAGAAGACAAGCATACAAAGAGATACAAATCTTCATCTTATATACAAGAAGGGACTTAGATTTGAAAAGGTGATGTATATTTCATTTCATTAAAGTTCATTTACACATGAACTCCCCGTCAGGCCGGGGGTTTGGCAAAACTTTCATACACAAAGAAAAAAGGGAGTGGTGAAGACCCTATGGCTAATGTGAGGATGAAGCGCTACTCGATTCTATGGCCTTCACGATAGCCTCTATTAGCTCCCCGATCTCCGCCATAGTCCACTCCATGGCATCCCTCATGGAGCTTCATCGACTGGCACCGAGCCAGGCATGGTTGTTTGGGGTATCGGAGTTAGGGTAGGTATGGCACTGATAGTGGTCTCCGCCCACTCTAGACCTGGAAGCTCAGTCGAGATGGCTTTAGCTGGTGGCTCCACATCACCTGAGTTCTCCTCAGGCTTGATAGGGACAATGTCATGGAGGTCGGGGAGGTGGAAGTATTGTGCCATTTTCCTCTTACATTCTTCGAAGCCTTTGACAAAGGCATCATAGACTGCTTCCCAGACCTCGTCTTTGAACTCTGTCGAGGTCTTATATCATTGCACAGAGTTGGCTGCCTCCTTCTTTGCAGCCTCCATCACCACCACAATAGCAATAGCTTCCCTCTCCACCATCACGGCCCGACCTTCCATGGTGTCCAGCTGCACCTGAAGGCCATGGACCCATCCCTCCCGGTAGAGCACCTTGGAGGTGGCCCTAGCGAGTTGCCCCGCTAGGTCAGTGGCATACTCTTGCTTCTCCACCAACATGGCTTCATGACCTTCCACATGAATCTCCAGGTCCCCCATGGTGTCTTAAGAGTCCTGGAGGTCAGCCTCTAAGCTTTTGGCCTGTGCCTCGGCATCACGCAATAGGTCCCCCAAAACTCAAATGTGGGCCATAGCAGCGTTGACTCTATTGTGGAGCTCGGTATCCCATCGAAGCAGTGCTTGGCACACATCTTTGATTAGGTACACATCTTGAGCAACCTGCAACATGTGGGGATTAGAAAAAAAAGAGAAGAAGAAGAAGAGAATGGAAAAACGAGAGACACCTACCATACACAGCGAGGGAAGACGTCGTCGATGGTATCACCTAAGGTATGGCTGGCCCTCTCCATTCAGTCTTGAGGTTGCAAGATGAATCCCAACAACCTTTCCACTAGTCTAGCATCGCAGGTCACCGATGCATCGGGCAGCAATGGAACAAGTCCCCTGACCATCCTTAGAGGTAGGACCACCATGGACGATGATGGCCCTGCCACCTTCGGACTCGTCGAACAATGCTCTGGCATTATGACGGGCATGGACAGTGCCAAGACCTCCTCCTGGTTAGGTGCAGCATCAACCTTGGGAGATGGCAGTATCTCCACAATCTTTGGGGCCTCCAAGGGAGGGGCCTTACATCCTCTCTTCTGGCTCGGCACTCTGGCGGGGCCCCGAGGTTGCAGGCCCAGCAGATCCTATGATCAGCATCGGGGTATCTTGGGCCCTGTCTTCTCCAAGGTAGACCATAGGCTCCTTATGATATCCTTCATTCGGCCTCTTGCATGGCCTCTTCGCTAGCTCCTCGCAAGGCCATGACGATGATGACAATGACAACTTATGGGTCATCTGTATGAGTTAGTCCATCGAAAACTTCATATCTATATAAGAAGAAAGGATCCAGTCAGCCATCATGAATTACAAGAAAGGTTAAAATCTAAAACCTTACCTAACGAGCGGATTAGGCTGATGCTAATGTCAAACAAGTTTTGCTCGGAGAGGAGGTCCCTCCCATGCAGAACCTTCGAGGTGATGAGCTGGTCGTACACCTCTCGATCGGTGGGCTCCACTATGGTGTCTTGGTTGGGCATGCGGTCAAGGTCACTCCATACCTAGTTCATCCCCTTAACAAAGGCAAAGATATATGTTGCCCAGTATGCAACCTAAGAGGGGGGGTGAATTGGGTCTCTAAAATATATTTACTTGATGCAATGCAATGCTATGCAATCCAATTCAACAATCAATCAAGGTATAATGAAATCAAGTGTAATGCTCTTAAATAAAAGTGTAGCAGAAATAAAGATCAATAAAAGTAAAGCAAGTAGAGAGATCAATCAACTACAAAGACCAAGAAATATAGCGGTTCGGTACTATCCAATGCACCTACATCAACTCCCCAAGATCCCCTTAGGAATTCACTATAATCACACCGATTACAGTTGATTAGTTTTGCGAGCTCACTAATCAAAATCCGAACTTGTTTTCACAAGGCCAACAAGTCAAAACCTCACTTGGTTTTATGGGCTAACCAAGAACCTAAATAGTTTTACGGGCTAACCACTAATCTCCCTTGATTTTCCAGGCTAACCAAGAACCTAATTAGTTTTCAAAGGCTCACCAATAACCTTCCTTGAATTTATAATAGGCTAACCAAGAACCCTTACAACAAATAAAGTTTAGAAGTAGAGAAACAATATAAGCTTTCTAAAATAAAGAGGGTATCTCTTTGAAGCTCGATGTAGAGGTGCTTTAAACTTGTTAAAGCCCCTTGAATGCTCAAGAATAGATGATCTTTAATGTTCTTGATGGCTCTTGAATGCTTGGAGGCTTGCTTTTGCTTGAGAGTGGTTGAATCTTCAATGAATAGGAGTTAAAACACTCTTTTCTTCTCTCTTGAATGCTCCTATTTCATTCTCATCAATAGTTATGAATAGTTTTCCTTTTGATTTGATTTGGAGAATATAAATACCTTTCCAAGGCATCAAATCTAGTTTCTAGCCATTAGACTTATAAAACTAGCCATTGGAGGGCAAAAAGGTCAAGTTTTGCATTTGAAAAACTAGCCGTTACTATTCCCAGAACTCCATGTGTCGACACTTCAGGCTGTGAGTCGATACTTCAAGTCGATACTTGAACTTCATGAGTCAACACCCAGTTCAAAAATCTTCAATCTGGTTCTATGAAAATCTCAGATGTGTCGACACTTCCTCAGGTGAGTCGACACTTTGTGTCGACACTTAGCTTCCATGTGTCGACACTTCTGCAGTTCTTTATTTTCAGCAAGTTCTGTGGCTTGAAAATCTCAGGCGATGAGCTGATCCATATGTCGACACTTTGAGTCGACACTTCTGGTCCATGTGTTGACACTTCAGCCATGCCATTTGAAATATTCTTTGCATATCGACCTGAGTCGACACTTCACTTCCATGTGTCGACACTTGGTGTCATGTGTCGACACTTTGAGTTAACACCTTACTGAAATCTTCTCAAAAATTCTTAAGCTTGTGCTAAACTAAATTTATGCTTCATTCAGATGTCCAATCAAGCAAATTTTGTCTTTTGAAGTCCTCTTTGAGCAATTCTTTTCATATAAACTTGGCTTCTTCAATCAACCAAGCTTCTTCAAATTTGTGAGCACCTTTTTCAACAAAAACACACTTCAAGGAAACCATTAGTAATCAACTTATACTTAACTATTTTACTTATCATCAAAATCAATAATGGAGTCAACAATCTTCCCCTTTTTGATGATAACAAATCCTTTAAGTATAAATTGCATAAAAAGCTTTTAAAAGAATTCATCAAGGTGCATAGAATAAAATGCAATATTTGTATCAAAGTGATTTTCAATATCAACAAGATGTATCAAAATAAGAATGATATAATGATTTAAGAATATCAGAGCAAGTTGTAATGATTGAGAGTATCAGAGCTTTGGGATATATATGAAACACAATCACTTGTATCGTGATGCTCTGCATGAAAATTCAGCAATAAGTAAAGCTCCCCCTGAATTGATGATTCATAAAATAATATGTAAATGTCTTTTCAAACACTTAAAGAGGGGTTTTATGATAAAATTCACTTTAAAAAAGATTTTCAAGGAAAACAAGATATAGCTCCCCCTTTCTTAAGGAATTTGTAAACAATTTCAATTCAAGTTTTCAAAATAATTTTCAAATTTTGGAAATACTCTCATTTACCCCTTGCACATCACAAAATATACTTTACATTTATACTTACTGCTCACAAATATATATCACATTTATACTTTAATCTTCATATTTATACTTTAATCTTACTACTACTCCCCCTTTTTGTTATCGTTAAAAGGTAGGAAGATAAATAGTCAATACATTTAGGATATAGCATTGAATTTAAAATGAAAATTCATTCATTCACAAGTGAAGACAATGAAGAACTAAGAAAAGTGTAAACCATTTCATTCATTTGAACTCACAAACATGAAGTACAACATGATATCTCATTTCAAGTTAGAATTTGTACAACAAAAAGATAAAACATACATAGATGCATAAAACTAAACTATCTAAAAATAATACATAGAAATCCTAATCCTCATCCATATCATCAACATCATCAGAAGACGATTCGATCTCGATCGGTTCTATATTAGTAAAAGATCGAGCTCGAGGCCACATCGATCTGAGATCTCGGAGTTGGATCCTAGTCGACCGTGGAGGGGTACGACGACCATGTCCTCTGCATCAAGCATATGTCTGACCTCTGGCTGGAGCAGTAGAGGTAGAAGCAATGTCCTCCGTAGGAATGACACTAATTGGTTCGATAGTCTCAGCGACTGCCGGAAGTGGCGTACGATCAAAAGAGGGACCGGAGTCAAGATACTGAAAGCCAGGTGTGTAAAATCCAAGCTCTTGGTAAGTGAGGATGTATGAATGGTAGGAGTATCAATAGAAGGTGTATCAAAAATTGGTGTATCAGCTGATGATATGAAAGGTGTATCATGGAAAGATGTATCAGCTGTAGAATGAATGGGTAAGTCTGTAATCGGCGAAACAATGATAGGAGTGTCAATAATTGATGTATGAACAATGGGTGAATCAATAACTGGTGAATCAACAATAGGAGTATCAATAACTGGTGAAAGAATAGGAATAGAAATATGATCATCCAATCTGGAAGGAGAAGATAGGACTGGAGCTTGGGTAGGTGAACTACAAGGGTCATGAGTAGGACTCCTAGGCAAGTCTACCATCACCTCCGTCGCTAGCTCTATAGTCAGATCTGGAAAATCGAATCCACCAGAGTCAGTCTCCTCCTCATCTCCATCCATATCATCACCATCAACATCATCTCCAATAACAACATCACCACCAACATCAACAACAGGTGCAGGAGTAGGTGGAGCAGTATCAGCAACTGGAGTACTCACTGAAGATCTGGATAGTGTAGTCAGTATAGCTAAGATGCCATCACTCAGTCTATTGTGGCTATCTCTGGTCTCAGCTATGAAGCAGTCAAGATGCTATCTCACGATAAAAAGATCAATCTCAATGCATCTGACTCTGTCCAATAAGCTATCAGAAACACCCTGAGTCTCCATCTGAGCTGGCTGAGGCTGTGCTGAAGTAGTAGGATCAGACTGAGATACAACCTCTGGCTGTGCTGTTGTCTCAAGTTGACTCTCGGTAGGTCCTGCCTCGTCGGAGAGGATGCGCTCTTCCTCTGCAGCATCATTGTCATCAGCTCTGTCGTCGGTCGGACAAGATATCCTTCGTCTCCACTACCTCAGAATAGATGATAACCCATCCGATGTAATGACCTGATGTCATACACATCAGTATGAAGTAGCATGCGGAAGGGGTCATCCTCAAAGCTGACACCATACTCTCTAAACAAAATAGTCAACCCCATCCCATAGGGCAGGCAGAGTCACTGGCTCGTCGACGCCTCCGTCATCTGGTAAATCATAAGCATTGGAAGGCAGACGGACATGCACTGAACTAATGAGACCATCACTAGCAACTCCCACTCAGTAATGTAATCGAAGCATCTAGTCTTCGATAGAAGTATCCAGGCAACAATGTGGTGCAATAATCTCATCTTTGCTGATAGTCGGGATGCGGGTACGGTGGCTCCCTCAGGCAATATATCAGACTTAAAGATCACTAGAGTCCACTCACTCTGTCCATCAAGCTATCCACCACTAATCTAGTCATCGGAATGTCTCATACTCTGCTCAGAACCTCAGATAAAACTGGGATATCCCGACCTCTCACCTTGCCATCCATCCATCAGTCCCACGGGCGAGTGATCTATAAAACTCTCGAATAAGCCTGGGGTAAAACCTCTCATTGAGTGAGCAAAATGAAGTCAAACCAGCCTATTGAATCCACTGTCCGATCCTAAAACACTGCTGGTTGACAAAAGTGAAGTCCACTCATCATCCCCTAATGATAGTCTTCGAGCTCATCCGGCTAGAAGCTACAAAAAGTGGTCGTGCGGGCAGATCAGGAGCTCTAGCCTCATGTTTGGCCTTCGTTTTTCATTCTTCTTCCTAATTTGACTGACGAGGTCGATGGACTACTTGCTTTTAGGGTTTTTCATTGCTTAGAATAAAGATTTGGACAAGATTTAGGTGGAAACCTAGGGTTTCTAAGGCTCAAATTCCAAATGAGAGGCGAAATCTAGCAAAATCTGAACAACCAAGTGCACCAAACAAAGAATCAATGGGTTTAAATCATGAAATAGAGGGAAGGAACAGTGAGGAGTACCTTAGATTATGTGTCAGCTCGAGAGAGAGGAAGAAATGGAGAGAAAAACCATTCGGAAACCCTTATTCTTGGTCAGCTGCTGTTCAAGTATCGACTCATGAATGTGTCAACACATTCAGGTGTCGACACATCCAAGTGTCGACACATCGACTTAAAATCAAAAAATAAGAGATTGAAGCATTGATCAAAATCAAGCATAATTCAATGAATTTAACAAAATTAGTAAAGATTGATCATGATTATTGTCAAATAAGATTGATTTGAGTCAAAGATAGGAAAAATTTAATCAAAAGGATTAATGATCCCGAGCTCTCTTCTAATCATACAAAACCGATCTTCCATAAGAGGTTTAGTCAAGATATTAGCTAATTGAAATTCAGTACTAATAAATTCAAGCACAACATCATTATTTTTAACATGATCTCTAATAAAATGATGTCTAATTTCAATATGTTTACTCCTAGAATGTTGAATAGGATTTTTAGTCAAGTAGATAGCACTGGTATTATCGCATTTAATAGGTGTACTAGCCAACTTGATTCCAAAATCTTCAAGTTATTTCTTAATCCATAAGATTTGAGCATTACAACTTCCTGCTACAATATACTCAGCCTCTGCTGTGGATAGTGCAACTGAAGTTTGTTTCTTGCTAAACCATGAGATTAAGTTAACTCCAAGAAATTGGCAAGTACCACTAGTACTCTTTCTATCCAATTTACATCCAGCAAAATCAGCATCAGAATATCCAATTAATTCAACAAATGAATCTCTAGAATACCATAAATCAATATCAACAATACCAGATAGATATCTAATAATGCGCTTAAGAGCCATCAGATATGATTTTTTAGGTTCAGACTGATATCTAGCACACATGCATACACTGAACATTATATCTGGTCTACTAGCAGTTAAGTACAGTAAAGAGCCAATCAAACATCTGTATAACTTTTGATCTACTGATTTACCATACTCATCCTTATCAAGTCTACAAGAGGGGCTCATAGACGTATCTATTGCTTTAGTAGTCTCTATCCTAAACTTCTTTATAATTTCTCTTGTATACTTAGCTTGGTTGATGAAGATTCCATATGTAGTTTGCTTGATCTGGAGTCCAAGAAATAAATTGAGTTCTTCCATCATGCTCATCTCGAACTCATCCTGCATTAGCTTAGCAAACTCTTGACAAAGATTTCATTAGTAGCACCGAAAATGATATCATCAACATATATTTGTACTACTAATAAATTATTATCTTTCCTTTTCAAAAATATTTTTTATCAACATGGCCTCTAGAAAATTCATTTTCAATTAAAAATTTGCTGAGTCTCTCATACTAGGCTCGAGGTGCTTGCCTTAATCCATAAAGTGCTTTGTGCAATTTAAAAACATGATCAGGATATGCATGATTTTCAAATCCAGGTGGTTGTTCAACAAAAACTTTTTTGTTATAAAATCATTTAGAAAAGCACTCTTAACATCCATTTGAAACAGTTTAAAGTTCATAAAATAAGCAAATGATAATAATAGTCTAATTGCTTCAAGTCTAGTAATAGGAGCAAAAGTTTCATCAAAATCAATCCCTTCCTCCTGGTTGTAGCCTTTAGTAACTAGTCTTGCTTTATTTCTAATAACAATTCCATTTTCATCTAATTTATTCCTAAATACCCATTTAGTGCTAATAATAGAAATATTAGATGGTCTTTCTATAAATGTCCAAACATTATTTCTATCAAACTGAATTAGTTCATCTTGCATGGCATTAATCCAGTTAGGGTCTTTTTCAGCTTCTTCAAAACATTTAGGTTCTACTTGTGATACAAAAGCTATATAATCATATTCATTTCTAATTGAGGCTCGAGTTCTTAGCCCTTTAGATGGATCATCTAGGATTAATTCCTTATGCCCATGAGCATACCTCTACTCCTTAGGTAGATCTTGATGCTTTGGAGTGTCTTCTCCTTTCTCATTCTTGTCTTGATTTTCTTCACTTGGCTGAGGAGGTTGATCATTCATTATCAACTTTTGAAGCTTGTCAGCACCTACACATTCATCAGATGTATCCATTTTTCTAGAGGATTTGTTAGTAGATTCTTCAAAACAATATGTACTGACTCTTTCACAACCAAAGTTCGTTTGTTAAAGACTCTATATGCCCTGCTTGATGTGGAATATCCTAAAAGATACCTTCATTAGACTTGGCATCAAATTTTTCAAGATTATCTTTTCCATTATTTAGAATAAAATATTTGCAACCAAAAACTCAAAAATACTTTAAAGTTGGTTTTCTTTGACTCCAAAGTTCATATGGAGTTTTCTTCAAAATAGGATAGATTAAAACTCAATTTAAGATATAACATACTGTATTAATAGCTTCAGCCCAAAATATCTCGGCAAATCATTTTCATAAAGCATAGTACATGCCATTTCTTTCAAAGTATGATTTTTTCTTTCTACTATCCTATTCTGCTGAGGTATCCTAGGTGTAGAAAAGTTATGTTCTATTCCTTTTTCATTACAAAAATTTTCAAAATCTTGGTTTTCAAATTCAGTTCCATGATCACTGTAAATGCAAACAACTGAAACACCTTTTTCGTTTGAAACTTTTCGATAAAACTTTATAAATGTAGAAAATGATTCATCTTTGTGTGTTGAAAGAAAACCCATGTAAATCTCGAAAAATCATCCACTATGACTAATCCATATCTCTTGCATTCTAGACTTGATGTTCTAGTTGGCCCAAAGAGATTCATATGAAGAGTTCTAGTGGCCTACCAGTAGTTACAAAATCTTTTGGTTTAAAAGAAGTTTTAACTTGTTTACCAAATTGACATGCTTGGCAAATTCTATCTTTTTCAAAATAAAGTTCAGGTAAATCTCTAACTAAGTTCTTTTTGCAAAGTTTTGAAAGTAGATACATACTAGCATGCCCTAATCTTCTATGCCAAAGCCAACTAGTCTCATCTTTAGTAGAATTCATTGCAACAAGGCATTCTCCATTAGACAAAGATAGATCATCCAAATCTACCAAATAAATATTATCATGCCTTTTTCCAATGAATTGTACTCCATTTATATTCAGAATAGCAATCAGCAATATGATAATTTAAAAATGACTTGAAAACCTTTATCACAAAATTGATTAATGCTCAAAAGATTGTGCTTCAAACTATCAACCAGAAGTACATTACTAATACAACTAGAAGGAGTAATGTGAACCTTACCAATACTAATGATGTTTCCTTTATCATTATCCCCGAAGGTCACACTCCCTCCATTCGAAGCTTCAAGAGAAGTGAATTCTTCACATCTCCCGTCATGAGCCTTGAGCAACCACTATCAAGATACCAAAGTCTTTTGTTCTCCTTGGTTGCAAGACACACCTGCAATAAAATCAAGCTTTATTTTTAGGTACCCAAGCTAACTTGGATCCTTTAGGGTTAGCATTCAAAATGGTTCCTTTTGGAACCCACACTTTACCAAAAGAATTAATTTTTCTTAAATTGTATTGAAAAGATTTATGACCTAGCTTTTTACATGAAAAACAAGTAATGCTAGATGATGCAGATACAAAAAGTTTTTGAAATACTTTTGTTGCTTTTGTGGTTTATAGCCTAATCTTGCTTTAATAAAAATGGCTCTTTGGCTATTCAAAAGTAGATTCAATTTTTCTGAACTATAAATAAATTTTTCAACAAAAGGCTTTATCTTTTCAAGTTTATTTTTGTACTTAACATTTTCTAATTCTAAATCTTTATTTTCTTTAGAAGATCACCATTTGACATAACATTTTTGGGTCTTTTCAAAACTTCATTCTCCATTGACAAAGTATTGTTTTTCTTTTCTAAAATATCCAATTAGATTTCAAATCACTAATATCATTTAGCAAAGAATTATTTTCAAGAGAGAAACTGTTTGCATGCTTTTTAAATTTTTATTTTCACATAAAATTAGTTTATAATCATGCATAAGTTCATCAAAAGTATTTCTAAGCTCATCAAATGTAAAATCTATTTCAGTATCGGAATTTATCTCATTATGTTCTTGATGTGCCATTAAACAGAAATTTGCAACTTCTATCTGCTCTTCTTCAAAATTGGAGTCTTCACTGTCACTCTAGGTGGCCATCATTGCTTTCTTTCTTAATTTCTTCTTTGACTTCTTAAGGAGAGTGCAATCAAACTTGTAGTGTCCCGTCTTCTTGCACTCGAAGCATGTAGGTATTTCCTTCTTCTCCTTTTCTTTTTCCTTCTCTTTCTTTTTTCCTTTTTCTTTTGATTGATATTTCTTTTTGTAAGGAAACTTCCTCCTCTTCATGAATCTTCTGAATTTCCTTGCAAGGAGGGCTTCTTTACCTTCATCTTCTTCTTCTTCTTCGGACTCATCTATTGAGGATTCTTCTTGTATGTTTGAATTGAAAGCAGTCCCCTTTTTCTTTTTATCCATGTCTATTGTTTTTTGTTTCAAATTTAGCTCATAAGTCATAAGCAATCCAACCAACTGCTCTATAGGTAGTTTGTCAACGTCCTTGGCTTCTTGGATTACGATCACCTTCAGATCTCATAATGTTGAAAGTGACCTGAGGATTTTATTCACAAGATCAGTGTTAGACATTAACTTTCCAAGACTTCTCATTCCATTTACAATATTTATGAATCTTGTGTACATATCAGTGATAGTTTCATTAGGTTCCACTCGGAACATCTCATATATATGCACTAACATGTTCACATTAGTATTTTTTACTTGATCGGTACCCTTATGGGTAACTTCAAGTATGTTCCATATTTCTTTAGTAGTGGTGCATGTAGATATCCTATTAAATTCACTAGGATCTAATCCACAATAAAGGAGATTTATTGCCTTGGCATTGATCTTGGATTACTTAATGTCATTTTTATCCTAATCCTCTTTGAGCTTTGGGATGGAAACACCATTAACCACTACAGAAAAAATATGAGGACCTTTATCTACAACTCTCCATAAGTTATAATCAATAGAATGCATATAAATTCTCATCCTAATTTTCCAATGTGTGTAATTTGATCCATTGAAAAATGGAGGTCTATTTAAGGCTTGACCCTCAACTACACTAGTACCAATTGGGGTTGCTAGAGATCTTTACTCAAGGCGATAAAGCTTATATACTGAGAATAGGGCTCTGATACCACTTGTTGCCCAGTAAGCAATCCAAGAGGTGGGGGTGAATTGGGTCTCTAAAATATATTTACTTGATACAATGCAATGCCATGCAATCCAATTCAACAATCAATCAAGGTACAATGAAATCAAGTGTAATGCTCTTAAATAAAAGTGTAGCAGAAATAAAGAGCAATAAAAGTAAAGCAAGTCGAGAGATCAATCAACCACAAAGACCAAAAAATATAGCGGTTCGGTACTATCCAATGCACCTACATCCACTCCCCAAGATCCCCTTGGGAATTCACTATAATCAAATCGATTACAGTTGATTAGTTTTGCGAGCTCACTAATCAAAATCCCAACTTGTTTTCACAAGGCCAACAAGTCAAAACCTCACTTGATTTTATGGGCTAACCAAGAACCTAAATAGTTTTACGGGCTAACCATCAATCTCCCTTGGTTTTCCATGCTAACCAAAAACCTAATTGGTTTTCAAAGGCTCACCAATAACCTTCCTTGATTTTATAATAGGCTAACCAAGAACCCTTACAACAAATAAAATTTAGAAGTAGAGAAACAATATAAGCTTTCTAAAATAAAGCGGGTATCTCTTTGAAGCTCGATGTAGAGGTGCTTTAAACTTGTTGAAGTCCCTTGAATGCTCAAGAACAGATGATCTTTAATGCTCTTGAAGGCTCTTGAATGCTTGGAGGCTTGATTTGCTTGAGAGTGGCTGAATCTTTAATGAATAGGAGTTAAAGCACTCTTTTCTTCTCTCTTGAATGCTCTTATTTCATTCTCAACAATAGTTATGAATAGTTCTCCTTTTGATTTGATTTGGAGCATATAAATACCTCTCCAAGGCCTCAAATCTAGTTTCTAGCTGTTAGACTTGAAAACTAGCCATTGGAGGGCAAAAAAGTCGACTTCTGCATTTGAAAAATTAACCGTTACTGTTTCGAGAACTCCATATGTCAACACTTCAGGCTGTTAGTCGACACTTCAAGTTGACACTTGAACTTCATGAGTCGACACCCAGTTCAAAAATCTTCAATTTGGTTCTCTGGAAATCTCAGATGTGTCGACACTTCCTCAAGTGAGTCGACACTTTGAGTCGACACTTAGCTTTCATGTGTCGACACTTTTGTAGTTCTTTAATTTCAACAAGTTCTGTGGCTTGAAAATCTCAAGTGATGAGCTGATCCATGTGTTGACACTTTGAGTCGACACTTCAGGTCCATGTGTTGACACTTCAGCCATGCCATTTGAAACATTCTTTGCGTACCGACTTGAGCCAACATTTCACTTTCATGTATCGACACTTGATGTCATGTGTCGACACTTTGAGTCGACACCTTACTGAAATCTTCTAAAAAGTTGTTGAACTTGTGCTGAACCAAATTAATCTTCACTCAGATGTCCAATCAAGCAAATTTGACTTTCCAAGTCCTCTTTGAGCAGTTCTTTTCATGTAAACTTGGTTTCTTCAATCAAACAAGCTTCTTCAAATTTGTGAGCACCTTTTTCAACAAAAACATACTTCAAGGAAACCATTAGTACTCAACTATACTTAACCATTTTTCTTATCATTAAAATCAATAACGGAGTCAACAAGATACTTGCTCTTCCATCCCTTGATGGAAGTGGGCAAGTCAAACTTAAGGATCCTCGGCTGATGGTGTGGGAACCAGAATCAAAAAAAGACTCCAACCTATTCAATTCAAGTCTGAGTCCTTATGGTTGGATTAGTCCTGTAATTAGTCCTATAATTTCTCTTTCAATTTTGAGTCCAAATAATCTTGTAATTAATTTCGAGTCCATATGGGGTCTGGTCCAGTTGAAGTCAAAGTCTTAGTCCAATTAATTTCGAGTCCATGCTGGGTCAGGTCCAATTTGAAGCCTTAGTCCAGTTGAAATTCAGATTTTGAAGCATCAAGACAAGTCCAAAGCCAAGTGGTGCCACACGCCACTTGCCACCTCAGCGCCACATCAGCTACCACTTGCCACCTCAGCACCATCTCAGCTAGAAGCCACCTCATCAAGTGGTCCCCACTTTGGTGCCACTTGTCATGGATTGAAGGAACTCCAAGAGGGCGCCCAAGAAGAAAGTTTGAATTCAAAATGATGGTTGGCCACCCTCTTCCACAAATCAAGCATCAAGGCCTACAAATCCTCTAACTCTCCTTGTAATCCTCCACATTTTAGGGATTTTCAAATTTAAAGATTTACCCTCTTCCACAAATCAAGCATCAAGGCCTACAAATCCTCTAACTCTCCTTGTAATCCTCCACATTTTAGGGATTTTCAAATTTTAAAGATTTGTAAGGCTCCTATTAAAGACTTTGGGATGCCCCATTGTAAGGATAATGGATGAATAAAATTTTTGGCTTGGATTATTCTTTCTATGTGATTGTCTTTGTGTCTATGTGGTTTAGTCTTTCTCCTCTTCCATGCCCACTCTAGTTCCTCCCTTCTTCCATCTCCAATGCCCAAGGACTCCTTTCTTCCACTCCAATCTCAAGTGAGCCTTAAACATGCAATGGTGAATCAAGAGGATCAACACAAGGAGACCAACCTGTTCCATCTCAAGCACTCCACCATGGCGCCAAGAAGGATCCCCATCAATGCTTCATCCACCTCTCTTCCCTTTCTCCATTTCATGTTTTGTTAAGTTCTTTCATCTTAGGGATTTCTTTGTTGCAGGGTTCTCTGGAATTCCGACTTCAAGAGGAAGGATCTCTTGCCACCAATCCAGAAAACAGGAAGAGACTCCAACCTGTAGCATAGCTTGGTCATCTGGAAGATCCCCTCAAGAGTGATCTTATTCTTATTGGAAAATCAATGCCAGGTAAGTCAGTATCAATTAGGTCTGAGACATTAATCTGACTAGCATGACTGGTGGTTTTAATTATGTCCTATTTCTTTATTATTTCAAAGTCTTGGTAATTAGGGTTATGCATGATCATTCAAGTTTGCTTCATTAACTTATCTTTGATAAATTATGCTGAACTCTTCATATGTCGATAGAACTTGCCAATTAATCTTCGCTAATCTCCTTTAGAGTTGCATAGTTTTATCTTCACTTTGCATCCCCTACCAGCTGAGGGGCAACCAACCACCACCCCCTCTTTGTTGGGTGGTGCTTTAGGATGAATAAGGCCCTAAACAAGGAGAACCTAGTGACAATGCCATGAAAATGGCACATCACTATAAAAGAAGTCATGACCCTAAAAGAATTTGGGGTTAACTAGGTCAGGACTATTCTATAATGGTCCAAAAAGGAGAGGATAAAAGGGTTAAGGAGAAGCTAGAACCCTGCCAAGAAGAACTTCTCATACAAGGTGACCTAGCCTGGCCCACTGGAGATGACTCGCTCCCTCGAGTCCGAGGCCAAGATCTAGATGGTATCCGGGATCCCGTAGATTCCCTAGAGCCGAAGGGCATCGATCCTCGTCATCATCAAGGTGACCCTAGATGGATCAACCATGTCTAGGTTTGAAGACAAGAGGGAGAGGCAAGTATCGGGTACTGAGGTCCGCTGTTCGTTGCGGACCCTGTGGGACCCTAAATGGGATATCCTCCTCCTCACTACTTGAGAAGGAGGCCCCACCCATGATGTCTCCACCATGCCATGGTGGGCTGGATCAGACCTCTGGGGATGGCTACTGCTCCTGAAGAACTCATGGCGAAGTAGGAAGAGAAAACCAAGGAATGAAGGAGACCTAAAGATGAAGGGGACCCCCTCAGCATGAACCTAAAGGAAAGGGAATGGATGGGGTAGATTGTCCTACAGAGGACTTAATGGGAATGGAGTTTTTTCTCTTTCTTTTCCTCCTCTGCTCTTCCTTTTCTGCTCGAGTATCTAAGACAAAAATGAAGGGACGGGCTATCTATTTGGATGAGATGGCGAAACCCCTATTCAAAAATCCAACCGGTCGATCGGTGCATCCCTCCATTATGTCGGCCAATAGGATTTGGACATGTGACAGCCCCCTGCTGACCTAGATGCCTCGACCCCTGGAGCTCCAAGTTGGGAAATGGTAGGGTGTCACCTCAAATTGGCATTTTCACTAGCATGGCATCTTTGGGTTAGCGCGAGCATGATCCATGAATTATTGGAAAATATGGGCTTTAATGACTCGAGTGTGGTGGCCCTCCACATCAGCAAATCATTACTCCCTTCGTCCAGAATCCCAAGGAGCCATCATGCATTATGGGGCTCAAGAGTGGAGGACATTTGATGCGACGACCTACCGACAAAGCATCCATGGAGGCATGTGATGTGGTGAGCCACTGACTTGGCACCTACGTGGGCTTTAGCTAGGCATCGGAGTGGTAGGGAGCGCCACCTAGACCATCTGAGGTCGAGCTCCCATCTGGGGTCAAGATCCTGTCCATGGTCGAGCTCCCATCCAAGGTCGAGAACCCATCCAGTATAGGTCCTCGAAGATAGGGAGGCGCACCCCCAACCATGACCAAAGGAGCAGCTGGAAGCAAGATGCGGCTCTTAGAAGATAGAGACAGAGGGAACTTGAACCATAGCGTAAAAGCTCCACGACATCTCCCATAGACTGTTCGTAGATCTTGAGGGTGATGCATGTCCCACTGGGGGCTTCAAGCCCTGCGGCATGCCACTTGTATACTTTGCGCAATGCATGCTCTACCAGTTTCAGGCCCTATGGCATGTTGCCCGCACCCTCTATGGGGTGCATGTCCCATCGAGGCTCCAATTCCCATGGCATACTGCCTGTGTCTCCTCCAACAAAAGTATCCTATCAAGGTTCCAGGCCCTGTAGCATGCCAATAATACCCCCCAAAAATGAAAGTGCTCGACCATGGCTCGAGGCTCCATGGCATAGTGCTCATGCCATCCATGGAAGACTGCTCCACCAAGGGGATAGGCTTTGCAGCACGCTGATGAACACCCCAATAAGAGGACCTCCTTCCGGGGATTGATTTGTAGGAGGTTCTGGTAGACAAAAACCCCTCCTGAAGGGGGTACCAGGAAAGAGACATCCCAAAAAGGTCCTAAACCTAGTCTCGCCCAACTACTTTCTATATAATGGAAAGAATAACCTCCAGTGAGGGGGGATGATAAGAAAGAAAACCATGGGCAAGGGACCAAGTAAAGAGAACCTCCCCACACCCTAACTTCCTGTTCTTTCCTTTCCATCTCATTTTTTCCTCTTCTATGCTGGGGTAGCTCTAGCCTCCATCATAGAGGATCTATTCTCCTTGATCATCCAACTGACTTAACCATCGGAGTGTCCCAGCCGAGATCCCCAGCCTAGGTCTTCTCTTTCTTGCAAAACCTTCCAACCATGAAGTCAAGAGAAAGGAGGACCTAACACATTCAAAGAGACTAGCCTGCTTTGGACAGGTCAGAGCTACAGGCTGCGACGATCTAGGTGGTAACATATCCTATAGCTAATTATTGGGGTTGTAGATGGTTGAGCTCTTTATAATTTATTTATGAATTATTATTGAAATAAAAGTTATTTTTTGATAATTCATCTATTTTTGCATCTTCTTTTGGACTCTTTGAGATGAAGTTCTTAGAAATATTTTAATTTGATCTAGAAGGATTTATCGAGTAGTTCTTAAAAATGTTATGATTAAATATACGTTGTTACTTAGAACGACATTGTTTATCAAGCATAGGTTATTGTATGCCATATGGGTTGGTTCTCCTCATAACCAAGGAGTGTGGAGACACTGATATAGCATGCAAGTGAATATAGATGTACATTGCACTGAATGTGACTAACTCTATTGAGTACTCTACTGTCAAGAGTATCTCACAGAAGTATATGGGTATAAGTATCCCTCTGACCTGAGATCACTCTGATGATTTGCAAGCAACTCATTGTACTTAGATGCCGGACTACCTAGATTTCTAATCCAGTGATAGAAGGTTACTGGATGTAGTTAAGTACTTGTTAAGTCAGTAGTGAGTCATGATGGAATGGACCACTCCAAGATGTTGGAGACAATGCTCTATTATATTTCAATTTAGCAAGACCTTAACCAGGGCAATCCTTGTCTAGAGTCATGGGATTTAGCAGGTTGAGACAGATTTGGATGCATTATTTAGAGTTGATAGTTAACTCTAAAATCATTCTAAGCATTAGGGTCAAAGGGATGAATTATAAAAAAACCATATGCCTGGGTTCTCAAATATTGCTTAGCAAACATTCGACCTATCCAGACATCGGGCACCATTACTAGATGGTTGCATCGATTAGTTCAGGAATTAGTTCTTGGACTACAACTTAGTATTTGAATCAATGGGGTCACACATAATAAAAGTTTCTGATCGATCATGATGGCTGACTAACGGTTAAGAATCTTTAATTGCAAAATTAAAAATATGATGAATAATTAACCATGCACAAATATTGTAAATTAATAATTAATTATATATAATTAATTATAAGTTGATTAATTAATAATTGAGTTGATAATTGACTAAATTTTATTGAGTGAAGAGGTTTAGGTCAAGTCTAATTGAATTTGGTTCAATTAGAATTTGCCCGATTAGGTTATTTGATGACCTAATCGCTAAGGATTTCTAATTATGGTTGAATTCGAGCTTGGGCCCAGTTAATTTTAGAATTAATTTAGATTTAATTAAACATAATTAGAATCTAATTGGATTAAGTCCAGATTAGTTAAATTAGTTATAGCTAAATTAGTTTTTATTCATAACTAATTTTTGTCAAAGCCTGGTCAAACCCTTATCTAGCCCAACTAGGTTTCCTATTAGATTTCTCCATGCCAATTATTTAACTAAATTTATGAAAAGTTTATGCCAAATATTCTTTCAAGCACTTCCTCTTTTCTTATCTAATTTGGATTAATTTAGGATGAGTTTTAAATATAAACAAGAGGAGTTTGACTGGGAATCAAACTCTTTGCCTTATCCTAACCTACTTTATCTTAAACTCTCAAAAACTTATCTATTTTTGTCACCAATTCATTTTGAGAATTCTCCATGAAACAATAAGTTTTTTTCATCCTCCCTCATTCCCATTTATATTATAACTTGTTTGAATTAAATTTGGATTGATTCAAATTTAATTGGAGGTGTTCTATTGGGAATAGAACACCTAGTACTATTCAAATCGCATTACCTTATCCTAATCAATTCCTCCTCTAATCAGCAAAATTTTACTTCAAATTTTTGTAATATATACATCATTAAGAGAGTAATCACCAAGAAATATTTGAAGTGAAATTACCATGAAAATGGAGGAAAAGAGAGCAAGAATTTCAGATGGGCATGAGAGACCTTCTTGGGTGCTAGGGTTGAAGGAAGAAGAAAAAAAGAAAAACATAGTAAAAGGGGTTTCTTATTTTTGGTTTTCTTTCTCTTAGATCTAGACCTCTTCATCCTCTTTTTGGATTTCTTGGGAGGCTAAAAAAAATCCAAGAAATAATTTATCTTTAGCCATCTAGTGGCCTTTCCATTGATCTAACAGTCAAAGAGGTTGATCACATCAGACTTCATGTAGACAATTCATAAAGGCTGGACATCCTGAGCAGCTATGAAGTGATGTGAAGAGCCCTTACCACATACCATCAGCAATGGTAATCCTCAACTCATGATAAGGTGTGAAATTTGATTTTATATTATTTATAGATTAGATCAATGCATGCATCGGGTAGATTGATACATGCTAATTTTGTTTTCTACTACATATCATATTACAAGCCTACTTAAGGTTTATTAAAATTATTCTAAATACATGTTTTCTATTTAAAATAATTTTAAATAGATATTCTTTCACTATAAATTATTAAAAAAATTCATGCATGAAACCCTAGGAGTTTTTTCCAATAGTGATATCAGAGTAGGTTTTTCATAACATGATATGTAGATGTAGAATTTTACATGTTAGATATAATCTTAATCTAAGTAACTGCTTTGGATTGGGTTGATCACCATGACCATTGTTGCTCAGGTGGCTTCCCAAGAGGGGGGTGAATTGGGATAATAATAAACTTTCAAGTATGTGCACTTTAAAAATCTTTTAGTGCTATGGTGTTGTGATAGATCATGAAATGAGAAAGCAAGTAAATAAATACAATGAAAGTAATCACAAACACAAGAGATTTAGAGTGGTTTGGAGCAACCCGCTCCTAGATCCACTATCCAAGCACCACTTGGGATTTCTACTATATCTCCCATTGGAATACAGTCGGATTATTTTAACAGGATCACAATTCAAACCTCTATACTTTGGTTTTTAAACCGGGCTCACCAAAGAAACCCAACACTTGGTTTTAACACAGGATAACCAAGAACCTAACTCCCTTTGATTTTTAGTATTGGGCTCACCAAAGAAACCCAAGCTTAGGTTTTAATAGGCTCACCAAAAAACCTTTCAACACTCACAAGACACAGCCCCTTACTGCTCTTAGAGAGAACAAGATATATCAAATGAAAATAGCAACTTTACAACAAACCTAATTTGTTTGGTAGTTGCCGATGAAGTTCAAATTGAAGCCTTGCTTAGATGCTCTTGAATACTCTTAAAGCTGCTTCTTGACTTCCTCAAAAGTTAGATTCAATGAATGAAGATGAGTTGGAGAAGCTTTGAATCCTTTCTTGAATGCCCACTTGAAGTTGGTTGGTGAAAGACTTGAAATTCACTTGATTGCTCTTTAACATTCAATGAATAATCAATAATCATCCTTTAATCCATCATAAATACTCTCTTTTATAGATTTCAAGCAAAACTAGCCATTGTAGGGCCTAGGAAACTGAAATATAGCCATTGGAGTCTCTTTTGAATTCAAAAAATTGATTCAGCAACTAGCCGTTAAAAGCCAGAACCCGATGCTCAATTTGGCTCGAAGTCTCAGACAATAGAAAAACAAACTTTGTATGGGTCAGCTCTTCTAGGTCGAGTCAACTTGAAGTCTCAGTCAGGATAAACACAAACTCTGGATGAGTCGGCTCTTTTGGGTCGAGTCGGCTTGAAGCTCTGATTTTCTAAAACTTGTGATTTTCAACTTTTGGATGGTCGGCTCATTATGCTCGAGTCGGCTCGAACTTCTTAAAATTTAAGGCTCTTCATGCCGTGCTAGAACATGAGTAGGCTCTTGGTCCATGAGTCAGCTCGATGTCTATGAGTCAGCTCAAGCAAAACTTCTTCAAGGTAAGTTTCCAACAAGAGCAAGTCTTCCAAACACTTTAATAAAACTTACCACGGATGTCTAACCTTTTTATACTCACTTTTTACTAATTTTTAGCTATTTTTACAAGATTACAAGGATAAAAATTAGGGCTTTCCAACTTGAGATGTACATAAGTTCATACAATACTAGAATACACTTCAACTGAATAGAAAACCAAATGATACAATGATAAATACTTCCTGTAAAAACTTCTTGAGTAATTAAAAGAATTAATAATACATACATGCTCCAATATTTTGTAATCATCAAAATCATTCCAGGGGTCAACAATCTTCCCTTTTTGATAATGACAAAATACTGGGCATGAAAAGCTTTAGAACACTTTACAATTACATGTAATGACATACTATGTATCGATATTCAAATGTATTAGTGCATATTCAAGGTAGTATGTATCAGAACAAATGAAGTATCAAGATGTTTAAATGAACTAGTATCAAAACAACGCATCAACTATTAAGAACATGTATCAAGGCAATAAAGTTACTATACTAGTCATGCACTAAAGCTGTAAGCAAGTATCGGATTATATACTAATCACCAATAAACTAATTTCCATCTTTAGTCAAGAGAACTTTTCACTTTATATTTGAAAGAAATTTCAATAATTGCTCCCCCATTCTCATATAATAGGGTAATTTATGCTTGATATGCAATATACTTCTTGTTTTTATCATACTTTTCTATTCATTTTCATGCTCTTCTCCCCTTTTTGTCATCAACAAAACATATACATTTTAGTGATAACATTCATTCACAATCATTGATACATATGTATCAATCAAAACACAAAATTTTCAAAACATATATATATATGGAAAGTCAGTACAAGATGTGATATAGTACAAAAGTGCTAAGCACTACAAAATAGTATCACATACATGAAAAAATGCAGAAAAAAAAAACCTAATATTCAAAAAGAAGCACTAGACTCATCTTCACTAGACGAAGAGCCGACTTCTAAAATGCCAAGTTGAGGTTTAAACTTGGAAAACCTAGGCCTAAGATCCCTAAGTCTAGTCTTAGTGGGAGCAGTAGGTTTAGGAACTCTAGGTTTAGACCTGGAAAGAGGTTCTAAAAAGATCTGGATGGGAATGGGCTGCACAAAAGGAGGATCGACAAGGCTATAGTGCTGGTGCTTCAAAGAATCTGAGTCGCTGGAGTGTTTGATACACTAGTGCTCTATCCCTCTGTGGCTTGTGCACTAGTACCATCCCCAATTGTAGGAGTATCTGCAATAGGTGTGCCAGTAGAAGGCTCAGTCTCTTCCTATGCAAGGTCAGCATCATCATCTGGTCTTGCTGGTAGTGGAGGAGGTGCTAATGGGCCAGCTGCACTGATCTTCTGAAGTACTGTCAAGATCTACTGAAAACCATCCCTCATCTCGGTCTGTAGAGCAACTATCTTGACATCAGTCTTTGCTCTACCTCGCTACAAAGTAGAGAGCTCATCCAAGATAACCTACAATCTCTGATCATCTCTTGATCCACCAGTATCAGACTCTCTCATAGGTGATTGAGGTAGAGTGGGTGCTAGCATAGAGGGTCCAGCCTCATCAACAAGTCGCTCTGCCTCAATGCCTTGTGGCTGTCCAGCCTGGTCATCCTCATTGGACTCCTCATCAGAATGTGTAGCTTTCTACCCGGAGGTCTTTCGAATCCAATGTCCATCTACCTTAAGAAACCCCATTCTATTCAAAGATTTCACATTGTACCTGTCAGTATCTAACAGGGGCCTACCATCCTCACCTGATAAATCAACCTCAGCATCCTGGAAAAGAAGGGTAAACACCATACCATAGGGAAGGCAGGCTCATGCCCTGTGAGCTGCTTCCCTCATCTGAGAGATCATAATGTAGGGAAAGTTGAGGGCCTTCCCTCAATCAGATATCTAATAAACATCAAATCTTTTTCACTTACCCAGTCGAATCTTCCTGTTTTGGGTAAGAACACTTGGCTAATGATGTTATGAGTTAGCCTCATCTTCAAGGATAATTGATTTGCTCTAACATGAATAATCCCAGATACATCACTCCTCTTAAGGACTTTTCTCAGTGTCCTCTGCTTTTCCTTCAACACCAAAAAACATTCTCCTTCTTTGGGAATTTGAAGAACACTGCTCAATTTCTGTTCATTCACCACAATGCTTTTTCCTTTAATAGTGGATTCCAAATGAAAGGTACCCAAGGATAGGTTCTCAAAAAACTATCTCACTAGGGTTGGATATGTGGGCAAATCGAGCATACAAAATGATTTCAAACCCTGAGCATCAAGCAAATCTCCTATCCTTAGGTTTTCTTGCTCTAGAAAGTTGAAATCCATAAATTTTCCATATGTTACCTGTCTATTTCCCATAAGGACGGTCTGCCTGGGGGCTTCCAGAGCTTCGGATTGTTTCTCTTCATGTTGCTCTTCCATGGAATGTGAAGCCGAAGCATCTAACCTTCTTTTTGTCCTCCATTCTTCTGCAACCGATCGAACAACCCTCTTCAATCTCTTTGCAACAACCTTTCTAGGACCCATCTTACTCAGATTGGAGATTAGGAAGGGTTCTAGAGGTTTTTCTATGGCTTAGGAGAGGGAACAATTGGACTTCAATAGTAGAAGCGGAAACAAAAAAGTTTTGAAAGTTTACGGAACCCTATTTAAAAAAGCTTCAACCCATCCTTCGAGTTGACTCGTAGGATAGGGGATTGCCCGAGTCTGCATAAGCAAAAACACAAGATAAAGCTTGAATGATCAAACTAATAGTTTCTATGGGTAAATCAATATTAGATCAAGTGGTCAAAAGCTCAAAATTGAGTTTTGAAAACTCTAGATAATTTTTCTATTTTTTGAAAAATTAGGTCAACAGTTTTAATAAGGGTCACATAGACCTAGCTCACCTCTAATCTTTTCAAATCTATCTTGGCTAAGATGTTTGGTGAAAATATCAGCTAATTGGTTCTCAGTTGGTACAAATTCTAATTTTACGATATTATTTAATACATGGTCTCTAATGAAATGATATCTAATTTCTATATGTTTTGTTCTAGAATGCTGCATTGGATTTTTTGATAAATTAATAGCACTTGTGTTATCACATTTGATAGGAATCTTATACTGGATAACACCATAGTCTTCTAGTTGTTGCTTGATCTACAACACTTGTGCACAATAGCTCCCTGCAGCCATTTACTCTGCCTCAACAGTAGACAGTGCTACAGAGTTCTGTTATGGTAGTGCCATGAAATCAAGTTGACACCTAGAAATTGGCATGTGCCACTGGTACTTTTTCTATCAATCTTACAGGCATCATAATTAGCATCAGAATAACTAATTAACTTTAAAGTTGAATGCTTGGAATACCACAATCCTATATTACATGTGCCTTTAAAATATTTGAAATTTCTTTTAACAACAATAATATGTGATTCCTTTGGATTTGATTGAAAATGTGCACACATACAAACACTAAATAGAATATCAGATCTACTGGTAGTTAAATAGAATAGAGATCCGATCATACCTCTGTATAATTTTTGATCAATACTTGTGCCATTTTCATCTTTATCTAATCTGCATGCAGGACTCATGGGTGTTCCAACTTCTTTGCTTGATTCCATGTCAAACTTTTTGATAATTTCTTTAATATATTTGGCTTGGTTGATTAGAATCCCTTCCTTCGATTGTTTGATTTGAAGCCCAGGGAAGTAGTTCAGCTCATCCATTAGACTCATTTCGAATTCACCCTGCATTAACTTAGCAAAATCTTGACACAAGGATTTATCAGTAGATCCAAATATTATATCATCAATATACATTTGAACAACCAAAATATCATTATTTTTCTTTTGAATAAATAAGGTAGTATCAACACTACGTCTTACAAAATCATTTCCAAAGCAAAAACTTGTTTAATCTATCATACTAGGCTCTAGGTTCCTGTTTAAGATCATATAAAGCTTTATGTAACTTAAAAATATGATTTGGAAAAGTGTGATCGATAAAACCAGGTAGTTGTTCTATAAAAACTTCTTCAAATAGAAAACTATTTAGAAAACACTCTTTACATCTATTTTAAATAATTTAAAGTTCATGAAACATGCATATGCCAAGAGTAATCTAATAGCTTTTAGCCTAGCTACTGGTGCATAGGTCTCATCAAAATCTATTCTTTCTTCTTGATTGTAATCTTGAGCTACCAGTCTAGCCTTATTCCTAATTATATTACCTTGTTCATCTAGCTTATTTTTGTAAACCCATTGATGGGGGACGAATTTGATGAAATGGATGTGTGGGGATGTGATCTACTTACCTAGAAACAACATATCAGCATTAGAGCTCCAGATATGGCCAAATTTATGGGTGGAAGGGATGAAGAATTTCGAGCTAGAGACTAGGTGAGCAAGAAAATCCGACACCCTTATGCAAGCTTCCTTTCAAAAAAATTAAAAGAGAAGATCTAAGGACATAGAAACCCTCAAACTATGCTAAGCAACCTTTATGAACCTCAGATATAAGGATCAAGAGGGTCTTTTCCCAATAATGAGGAGAAATCAAAGCTCAAGTGGAAGGGAAGCACTCACAACTCAAAAATTGAAGGCTAGAGACAAGATCTACACTCCCTTCTTGGATTCACCATTGGAACTTTGATCCAAGGCTTGGAACCTTCATCTTCATCTTCAAATCACCAAGAAGAACCAGCAAAGAGTCAAGGTAAGGTCAAAATTAAAAGAAATTAATGGGAAAAGGAAGGAATTAACAAGAGAAGTGAAGAGAGTTGCTGGAATTTTTTGACAGTACTTCCTCCTCTTCTTAGACTATTTGGATCTTGTATAGAAGAACTTGGAAATAAAACTATGGCACTCCAAAACTCAAAGCACTCACTTCGATTTAAGATCAAACTCAACACTCTAAAGAAAACTCTCAAAATTCTAGGAAGAACTCAAGAGAACTAGGCAAGATGGAAGAGAACTCAAACAAGGAAACTTTCATTCATTCAAATCAATCAATTAATCAATCAATGCTTGCAAGAGGGGGGCCTTGGTCCCTATTTATTGGCCAAGGGCAGCTCCTTTGGGCAGCAAGAAAGAGGATTAGGGGACCAACTAATTTAAGTTTAGTTGGTAGCTAATTACAAGATTAGTTCCTAGCAACTAATTCCTAGCAACTAATCCTAACAAAAGAATTCTACAAACTCCATGTGGCATCATTTCCTTACAACACTTGGCTTCATCTCATCCTTCCACATATTCTTTAAGGTTTGGTCTTCAATTAGGCTTCAAGGTAGAGGATTTCTTCATAGCTTGGTCGGCCCATGGGCTTGGAGAAGGAGTCTTCACTTGATTTTATCTTTAAACAATTCAATCTTGCTTCATAAAATTAGGGATCTTCAAGAGATGCTTCATAATTTTGTGGGAACCTAAAAAAGGAAAAGAAATGGGGCTACAACCAAAGATCATTAGTTTGTAATTTCTTTTTCTTGCCAATATCCTCATTAATTCTCCCAGGATGAAAAGAACTCGACCCTGACGAGTATGGATCATTTTGGCCTTGGTAGTATTCAAGTATATCTGGATTAATCCTTTGTAGTTCTTCTTAAGTGATCCATGAATCTTCAGAATCAGGTCTGCCTTGCCAATGGACCAAGTATCGTTGGTAATCTTTATTCCGGGTAGTTACAATATTGTCATCTATAACCCTTTCAATTTTCTTTCTCCCCGCTTTGGTAGTGTAGCTAGTGGATACTCTGGTGTTAGTTCACTCTCAAGGGATGGATCAGGTTCTAGGAACTCACTGGGAATCATTGTGGGCTTCTAGTATCCTACCAGATCTGAGATATTAAAAGTAGAGCTAATGCCAAAGTTAGAAGGTAGGTCTAGCACATAAGCATTAGGTCCTATTCTTTTTTATTATTTTGAAAGGACCTGCACCATGAGCATGAAGTTTCTTCATAGTTTCCGGTGAAAATTGTTCAGGTTTTAGCCTGATCATCACAAAGTCCCCTACTTGAAATTCTTTGACCCTTCTATGAAGATCAGCCACATGCTTGTAGCTCTCATTGCTTATCTGAATTTTCTTGCTAACTTCTTTGTGTAGATCCTTAGCGTGTTGTGCCTATGACTCAGCATAATCGGATGTTCTTGCATGCATGGGTAATGGAATAAGGTCGATTGGCTTTCATGGTTTATACCCATGAAGAATCTCAAAAGGACTTTTTCCAGTGGACCTGTTAACTGAGCTATTATAGGCAAACTCAAATGGTTAACTAATGATTGAACTTTATTATTGGCTATGAAACAAAGTTCCTAATTTCTAATGGTGGGTGAAAGAATTCAGTTTATCTCAAGATTTGTGTCAAAGGGCTTTCTAAAATTGCTGATGACTCCGATAACCCTATTTGACACAGCAGGGTTTGGTGGCTCTATAACATACCCACTTCTTCTAGAAATGGTTTGGCCACTATAAAAATATCAAAAATTCATGAACAAGGTAAAATGTGTGCCATCTTAAAATGTTGGGTTGGGTTCATATATCGTGGGACTGAATTGATAGCATGCTGGTGGTCCCGAGATGAAAAGTGATCAAACAAAGTTTTAGGAAGTTTGTCTTGAATTTTCTCTAAATTTTTTATGACTTCTTGGGTTCGTTCCTTAAGGTTTTGTTTATAGACTTCCTGACAGGTCATCACCCCAATTGATTATTCCTTAATGATTTCTTGTCTTAAACCCTTTTCATTGATTAATTCTGGGTCCTCTTCTTTTATCTCCTCAGGTTGTTCTTCATGATTTTGTTTCTGGGCTTCCTTGAGGGTCAAAATTCACATGGGTGATCCTTGATTTCTTTCTCCACATCCTTGGCATTAGTTAAATTTAACCTATGCTTCTTCTCTTTCAAGTCACTAAACCTTCTTTTGATATTGTCCTTAGGTAGGGTCGAGTTAATGACAAGCTTCTTTCCTAGGTGGGTGAAGGCACAAGAATTGGATTGACCATATAAAGTCACATCATGGTCATATAACCATGGTCTACCCAAAATGATACTACCTGCCCTCATGGAAAGAATATCACACCAGACTTGTTCTTGATAGGACAGGATTTGAATGGGAACTTGGCATTTGGACTTGATGGGGATTGAAGCAGAATCTATCCAAGAGACTTTAGATTGATTAGGATGTGGAATAGGGGTCAAGCCTAAGTCTCTAAGGGCTTTGGTTGAAATCGCATTTATACAACTCCCATTGTCTATAATGATTTTATAGACTTTCTCCCCTATCTTGACAAATGTATGGAGGATATTAGTCCTTCTCCAATCCTCCTCCTTAATTTGGGTCAAAATTCTAACAACACCTGATGTCTTACAATAACCCCTTTCTTCTTCTTCTTCATCATCATACTCATTGATCATATTGGATTCAGCCTCATATACTTCTTCTTCAAACTTTTCAGTGGGATCAGTCTTTTCATCAACTAGCTCTCCTATATGTAAGGATCAGGTAGGGCATTGGCTAGCAAGGTGTCCCATTTTGTGACATTTGAAACATTTGACATTTGGGCTACCACTCTTTTGAACTTTAGGGGCCTTACCCTTGTCACTTGATTGGCTCGATGAGGCTGGAGGGGCGGGGAGGGTTTGATGCAATTAGTTGAATCCTAGTTTTTGAATAGGGGTACTATCATTAGTTGGTTCAGGTCATTGAGTTAATGGTCCCCTATGAAATCTTTCATAATCCCTAGCTATCTGGTAGGCTTGGTCTAGGTTAGTGACTTCCCTTAAAAATAATTCACTTTGAATTTCTTCTCTTAGACCAACTCTAAACCTAGATAGTGTCACAGCTACTGACTCATTAATGTTGCATCTCATGGCAAACTCATCAAATTTGGCAATGTACTCCAATATAGTCTTAGTACCCTGATACAGTCTTTGCCATTGATCTAACAATCTCTGATGGTAGGACATAGGTAGGTACTTCTCTCTCAGCTTAGCTTTCATTGCCCTCCATGTGGTTATAGGCATGTCTTTCCTTTGTCTAATTATTCTCTCAACATTCCCCCAATATAACCTATCTTGTCGAACCAATCTAAGCTTGGCAAATTTGTACTTTCTATCCTCGGTCATTTCATACCACATGAAGTATTGGTCCATCTCCCCTTCCCAGTCAATGTAAACCTTAGGGTCCAGGCTTCCATCAAAGATAGGAGTCTCCAGTCTAATGCTTCTCGTGATCCTTTCATCTTGATCGAAGTGGTCTTGGTGGGGTTGCCAAGAGTGTGCTCAAGAGTGTAGTCATAACGTTGGGCTCAATGAGTGGGTCTAGGGAAATTAGGTTCAATATGGGCTCTATGGGCTTCTTTTATGAAATCAGGGCGAAGCCTTCTTGGGTTGCACTCAAGGGTGTGCTCAAAATGTTGGGCTCTTGGTCCTCTTGGGATTGACATAGATGACTCAAGTTCAGTGGAGGTCTTATCAAGGGTTCCAACTCTCTCTTTGACTTAACCTAGTTCCTTGTTAATTTGCCCTAATTGTTTAGTTACATGGTCAAATTTCTCAGTTAGGGTCCTCATGATGAATTCAAGATTGGGATCCATGGGTTACAACTAGACTGAGGGTGGACTTTGATATAGAGATTATAGGACACAGTACAATGGTAAGCAATACAATGGACAAGCAAACAAGACCTAATTCTAGGGTTCCTAGACCTAGAGTTTAAGAATACAAGACTTAACTAGGCACTACTTAAGAATGTAATTATCTTGTCCACTGGCCAGGTAAGAGGTGGGGTTGCGGGAGGCTCCCCTCGCTTTCGCGAGGTCTTAATTAAAAACAACAAGTCTGCTTAAGGCATTTGCCATTTGACTTCTTGCCTTAGACACCAATTTCAAGGAATTAGTACAAACTCAAATAATGCTTTGTCTTACCTTGCACTTAAACCTAACTCGTGGGTGTACCTAGTTTAGGTTCCTACTTGATTTTACTTTAGGGTTTAGGTCAATGCAAATGTGGGTGATTGTTTTTGGCTAAGAAAAGGTAATGACCTCCTTTCCTTATGTAATATTGAATGCCCTTAGGATATTTTTAAAAAATGGATGCAAACAATTTCAGCATAACAATGAGTACAATCACTATACCTAGCACAAATGCATGAATTTTTAACCCAATTTCAAAATTTCAAAAAATACAAATTTAAATTGGTTAGTTTAAATATTGAAGTCTAAATCACAGTAACCATATTTAAAAATTTTAATTTTGAAATTTGATTAAAAAACTCATCCTTGGAAGTAAAGTAGTTTAAATGTAAATTTCAACTTCCAACTAACCTCCAGCTAACCTGAATTTGAAAATTCGAAATCTAAGATTTTTAAATCCAAAAATTTGAAATAAAGCTAATTTGGTTAGCAACAGATATAGGATCTCGGATTTTAAATTTTGACTTCAAACTAATTCGAATTTTTGTTGAGAAGGTAGTTTAAAAATAGTTGCTAGAAGATTCCAGCAGTTTAGCTAACTCTTAACAACCTAAATTCAAATTTTGAATTTCAAGCTATAAACCTTTCTAAAATTCAAGAATTCTATGGAAAATAATAAAACATGAGGTCTGGATCTCAGATATAAAATTAAAAAACTTAAAAAAATATTTTTGTATTTTTTGAAAATTAAAGGAAATGGAAGGCAGAAACAGAATTCTGGACATAACTTCAAAAATGATATAAAAACTTATATTTTTAAATCCAAAATCAAGAGAAATATTTCTTTTAATTTTATATTCAGAATCTAACACAAAAAGATACTAGGAAAATATTTTTTAAAATTTCTTTGATCAACTCAAAAAATACTAAAAATTACTGAAACTCGGAAGATAGTGAGACAGAATTCCGGCAGCCTGCAAAGCTTAACCTAGAACCAAAGCTCTGATACCAAAAATTTGATGGGAGACAAATTTGATGAAATGGGTGTGTGGCGATGTGATCTACTTACTTAGAAACAACATACCAGCATTAGAGCTCCAGATATTTCCGAATTCATGGGTGGAAGGATGAAGAATTTCAAGCTTGAGACTAGGTGAGCAAAAAATCTGACACCCTTGTGCAAGCTTCCTTTCAAAAAAATTAAAAGAGATGATCTAGAGGCATAGAAACCCTCAAACTAGGCTAAGCAACCTTTAAGAACCTCATATCTAAGGATCAAGGAATCTTTTCCCAACAATGAGGAGAAATCAAAGCTCAAGTGGAAGGGAAGCACACATCACTCAAAATTGAAGGCTAGAGACAAGATCTACACTTCCTTCTTGGATTCACCATTGGAGCTTTGATCCATGGCTTGGAACTTTCATATTCATCCTCAAATCACCAAGAAGAACCTACAAAGAGTCAAGGTAAGGTCGAAATTGAAAGAAATTAATGGGAAAAGGAAGGAATCAACAAGAGAAGTGAAGAGAGTTGCTGGAATTTTTGGGCAGCACTTCCTCCTCTTCTTAGACTATTTGGATCTTGGTAGAAGAACTTGGAAATGGAACAATGGCACTCCAAAACTCAAAGCACTCACTCCAATTTAAGATCAAACTCAACACTCCAAAGAAAACACTCAAAATTCTAGGAAGAACTCAAGAGAACTAGGCAAGATGGAAGAGAACACAAACAATGAAACTTTCATTCATTCAGATCAATCAATCAATCAATCAATCAATGCTTACAAGAGGGGGGCCTTGGTCCCTATTTATAGGCTAAGGGCAGATCCTTTGGGCAGCAAGAAAGAGGATTATGGGACCAACTAATTTAAGTTTAGTTGGTAGCTAATTACAAGATTAGTTCATAGCAACTAATTTTTAGCAACTAATCCTAACAAGAGAATTCTAGAAACTCCATGTGGCATCATTTCCTTGCAACACTTGGCTTCATCTTGTCCTTCCACATATTCTTTAAGGTTTGGTCTTCAATTAGACTTCAAGGTAGAAGATTTCTTCATAGCTTGGTCAATCCTTGAGCTTGGAGAAGGAGTCTTCACTTGATTTTGTCTTTAAACAATTCAATCTTGCTTCATAAAATTAGGGGTCTTCAAGAGATGCTTCATAATTTTGTGGGAACCTAAAAAAGGAAAAGAAATGGGGCTATAACCAAAGATCATTAGTTTGTAATTTTTTCCTCTTGCCAATGTCCTCATTACCCATCTAGTACCTATAACAGGGTAGTCAACTGGTCTCTCTACAAGTGTCCAAACATTGTTTCTCCTAAATTGGTTTAACTCATCATGCATAGCTAACATCCAATTAGGGTCGGTTGCAACTTCTTCTATGGTATGTGGTTCTACATGAGATACAAACACAATCAAATCATGTGTATCCCTATGTAAAGCTCTAGTCCTAACACCTTATGATGGATCTCCTATAATGAGTTCTTTGGGATATGAATGTACATACCTCCATTCATTAGGTATCTCTTCATGATTCTTACTTACCATTTCTTCTTGTGGTTCACTTGCTTGCTTATCTTTAATAGTTATGTCCTTTAATCCATGTTCAAGTGTACATGCATCATCATCAGCATAATCTTCTTTTCTAGAAGATGTCATGTCAGTTTCATTGAAAATAACATAAATCGATTCTTCTACAATTAAAGTTCTTTTATTAAAAACTCGATAGGCTTTATTATTTGTAGAGTAACCAAGGAAGATAGCCTCATCAGATTTAGCATCAAACTTACAAAGATTATCTTTGCCATTATTAAGTACAAAACATTTGCAACCAAAAATATGAAAATAATCAATGTTAGGCTATCTATTATTCCATAGTTCATATGATGTTTTCTTATAATAGGTCTGATTAAAACTCTATTTAAAATATAATAAGCGGTATTTATAGATTCTGTCCAAAAGTATCTTGGAAGACTGCCTTCACAAAGCATTGTTCTAGACATTTCTTCCAAGGTTCTATTCTTTCTTTCTATAATACCATTTTGCTATGGTGTTCTAGGAGCAGAGAAGTTGTGACCAATACCATGCTTTGTACAAAAATGATCAAAATATTGATTTTCAAATTCTGTACAATGATCGCTACGAATAGAAATAATATAATGATTTTTTAAGTTTGAAACTCTTTTGTAAAATTTTTTGAATGCTTTAAAAGTTTCATCTTTATGTGCAATAAATAAAATCCAAGTGTATCTTGAAAAATCATCTACAATCACAAGACGATACTTCATACCACCTAGGCTTGTTGTCCTAGTGGGTCCGAACAGATCCATGTGAAGTAGCTCTAAAGGTTTAGTAGTAGAAACAATATTCTTGGACTTAAAACTCCCCCACACTTATTTTCCTAATTGGCATGCATCACAGATGTAATCAAAATCTACTTTAAACTTTGACAAACCTTTAACAAGATCTTTTGAAATAAGTTTTGCAATAGTATCTATACAAGCATGTCCAAGTCATCTATGCCATAGTAGACTTTATTCCTTGCTCTTATAATTCATTGCTACAAGACTTGTATTACTTAACATAGCTAGATCATTAAGATCTACTACATATATATTGCCAAGTCTATGTCCAATGAACTTTGTACTAAAGTCAAGAAGATCGACTACTATACACATTGAAGACTTGAAAAAAACATTAAAACCAATATCATATAACTGACTGATACTTAAAAGATTATGCTTTAATTTTTCTACTAGTAGTATATTCTTAATAAAGGTAGAAGGAATAATTTTAATTTTACCAATACCAATTATCCTTCCCTTACGATTATCACCAAAGGTTACCATGCCACCGTCTTTTTGTTCCAAGGTGAAGAATTGTCTATATCACCTGTCATATGTCTTGAACAGCCACTATCAAGGTACCATCTTTTTTTTGCATTCATGGTTGCAAGACATCCCTGCAAAATAATCAAGTAGTCGATTTAGGTACCCAAGATCTCTTGGGTCCTTGCAAGTTAGTATGATTGGTTCCTTTTGGAATCCAATTTTTTTTTATTTTCTTTTTGTCATTATATTTCAAATGACATTCAAATGCGTTGTGACCAATGTTACTACATGCATAGCAAATAATTCTTGACTTTGAATAAGAAATGTTGGGATACGACAAGATTGGTCTGTTTATACTAGTCTATTAAAAGTTTGGAATTGAAATTGATTGATCAATGCCCAATAGGCACAAATATGATCAATGCCTCTTCCAAAGAAGTACAAGGCTGATCAATGCCCAATAGGCACAAATATGATCAATGCCTAGGAACATAAATCTGATCAATGCCTCATCCGAGCGGTACAAGGTTGACCAATGTCCAATAGGTGCAAATACGATCAATGCCTCTTCCAAAGAAGTACGAGGCTGATCAATGCCCAATAGGCATAAATATGATCAATGCCCAAGGAATATAGAGCTGATCAACGCTCAACAAGCATAAAATTGACCAACTTCCATGTAATTAATTAACTTTTATGAAAGGTGAAACTTATCAATGTTCAAATAATGCAGGGCTGATCAACTTTGGAGAAAGTCTGATCAACTTTGGAGAAAGGCTGATCAACTTTGGAGAAAGGCTGATTAACTTTGGAGAAAGACTGAAGGCTGATCTACTATGGGTGACTTTCGGTGCATGTGCTCACATCCTGGATTAACCGTTTAACAGCTAGATGCTAGCTGTAAGTGGTTAACTCCGTGGCCTATAAATACTTCCAAATGCGATGATGAGGGGACCTTTTTTGGCTATTCTTTTTTCCAGACCGCCTCCCACCAAGCCTTCCTTCAGATCGTATCTGTTTCAATCCAGACGCCATTAACAAGCCTGAAAGCTACCTCAACACTGAAATAATCGAAGAAGATGGGTGAGGGCTAGATCAAATCAGCTCAATCCACTTTCCTTTTACTTCAGGCTCGCTATAATTTGTTTGGACATAACAGATTGGCGCACTAGGTAGGGGCAACTCTGTGAAGGAGTCTCAAAAAATCTGAAAGGAAGCATGGTGAAAGGTAGGAAGAAGAATCTACCAGCAGAGGATGTTCCTTGTTCTTCGAAAGGGAACGATCCTGCTCTTGATAAAGAAGGAAATGATCCTATTCTTGGTGAGAAGGTGGAGCTTCTTCCCGTGGGGTACTTTGATCAAGAAAAGTTGAACACCCTGTTTGACAAAGTAGAAGTGCTCACCAAGGCAATGCAAAACCGTCAGGAAATTGCTGCAAGTGAATCAATGCGACCTGCTGCATCAAGAACCAGCCGGCAACCTTTTCTTCGGGTAAGTAAACATCTTAGTCCAAGAAGGCACTCATCTTATCAATGTTTTTCAGGTCAACAATCCCCTTCAAGGTATCATCACCGACTTCATCATCACACCAAGAAGCGAAATAAGGGAAAGTGTCCATGATCCTGTTCAACCTCATCTAGAGAGTCAACCCCTGATAGTACCCATGTTCAACATCCTACAAGAAGAAATGATTTTAATAGAAAGTTTAAAAAGCTGGAGTTTCAAATTGCTAAAGTTCTTGAACGGAGAAAAATAGAAGATGCAACACCAAGCTGCAGTATCTTGCCTCCTTTTTCCAAGAAGGTTATGGAAGAGAGAATCCCACATCATTTTAAAGTTCCATATATCGAGCTGTATGATAGATCATTTGATCCTTTGGATCATTTGGATAGCTTTAAAGCCCATTTGTTGATCCAAGGAGCATCAGATGCATTGCATTGTCTGGCATTCCCTGCAACCTTAAAGAAGTCGGTGAGATGTGGTACTCAAGTCTGTAGCCAAACACTATTCAGTCATTCAATCAGCTAGAGAAGTTGTTCATCTCCCACTTCAGAACAAGCAGGAAATTGCCCAGGAATTCTGACAGTTTATTCTTTATCCAGCAGTTAGAAGGGGAGCCTTTGAAAGATTACATCAAGTGGTTTAATTCTGCCATGTTGGAGATACCAGATCTCAATGAATATGTGGCGATGTCAGCTATGAAGAAGGACTTGCGAGCCTCCAGATTCACTTTCTCCTTGGATAAAAAATTTTTGATCAATTATTTAGACTTACTAGCCCGTGTGCAAAAGTATGGTCAAGCCGAAGAGCAAGCCTTGAGCCGACGACAGGTGGTGAAAAACATGGTGCCAAGCAAGAAAAAGGCCAAGGAAGATGAATCTCGATTCACTAGAGTCCGATCGATTCAACAGCAAGGTCAAAGGCCAAGGGAGTTGATCGGTAGAAACTATGTCAATCGGTTGGGCACTTATACCCCCTGACTCTTCCAAGGGAATGGATCCTAATGGAAATTGAGAAAGAAAATCTTCTTCAAAGGCCAAGACCAATGAGGGCCCCACCAGTTGTGCGAAATAAGGCCAAATATTATCGATATCATCGTGATCATGGGCATACAACAGAAGAATATATCTAGTTAAGAGATGATATTGAAGATTTGATCAAGCGAGGTTACCTGGGTAGATATGTCCAGAATCAAATCCAAAATCGATCGGTTGAAGCGACAGTGCCAAGGCCTACTGCTCCAAGGATGAACACTGATGGGACGGAGCTCCCAAACCAACAACCAACTGACAGATCAGTCGGAATGATTTGCCATGCTTGTCTTGAAGATGATTGGAGTCCCAAAAG
The DNA here is from genome assembly GCA_021397845.1 of Areca catechu. Lineage (NCBI taxonomy): Eukaryota > Viridiplantae > Streptophyta > Magnoliopsida > Arecales > Arecaceae > Areca > Areca catechu. Next base: position 124,877,909 of record CM038052.1, on the reverse strand, counting down.
GCTTCGAGGAAGTGTCATTTTTTCTGATGAAGACCTACAAGGAGTTCAAACACTGCATAATGACCCTGTAGTAATTTCTGCAGTAATCACAAACTTTGATGTATACAGAATTTTGATTGATAATGGAAATTCTGTCGAGATCTTGCTTTACGATGCATTTGTTAAGATGAATTTGTGGACTAATAAACTACGAAGGATTCGTATGCCATTAATTGGGTTTGGTGGAAATTATGTAGGAGTAGAGGGAGAAATCACACTCCCCATAACTCTCAGAATAGCCCCAAAGCAAAGGTCCTTTCCTCTTACATTCAAGGTTGTTCGAATCCCTTCTGCTTATAATGCCATTTTGGGAAGACCCGCCTTGAATAAATTCCAAGTCGTTGTATCATCTTATCATCTTTTGATGAAATCCCCGACCCAAAAGGGTGTTGGAGAGGTGAGGGGAAACCAATAGATGGCTCGTCAATGCTTGACAATCCATAATCAACAATCAGTCAACAAACCCACCTCCGAATAAATGGATCCACGTGATCCAATTTATGGAATTAGCATATCAGTAGAAAGGACCATTCATGTTCCTTTGACAAAGGATGATCCTACTACGATAGTTCAAATCGGAAGCTTACTTGTTGAAGATCAGAGGAAGAAGCTGATTGATTTTTTGCAAACAAATGCTGATGTATTTGCATGGAAAGCCAATGACATGTTGGGGATTCCTACTGAAGTAATTAGGCATGAACTTAAGGTTGATCCATTCAGTCGGCCTGTGCGACAGAAGAAGCGAAACTTTGTCCTAGAAAGATAGAATGTTATTAATGAAGAAGTCAACAAACTGCTTGATGCTGCATTTATCAGAGAGGTTCATTATCCTGATTGTCTTGCCAATGTAGTGATGATCAGAAAAGCAAATGGGAAATTGAGGATATGCATAGATTATACTGATCTTAACGTGGCATGTCCGAAAGATAATTTTTCCTTGTCCAAAATTGATCAATTGGTTGATGCAATGGCTGGACATAAGTTTTTAAGTTTTATGGATGCATTCTCTGGATACAATCAGATACGAATGAGTCCAGAAGATGAAGAAAAGACATCTTTTGTAACAGATCGAGGGATATATTGTTATAAGGTGATACCTTTTGGTCTCAAAAATGCTGGAGCTACTACCAGAGGTTAGTAAATAAGATCTTTGAAGATTAAATTGGGAAGACTATGGAGGTATATGTGGATGATATGATTGTTAAGAGCAATTAGTCTGATGATCATTTAAAAAATCTATAGATAGCCTTTGATATCCTGCGACAGAATCACATGAAATTAAATCTGACCAAATGTGTCTTTGGTGTAACTTCTGAGAAATTCTTAGGTTTCATGTTTACGAAATGGGGGATTGAAGCCAACACAGAAAAAATTCGAGCCATCTTGGATATGAGGCATCCAGTTAATAAGAAAGAGATCCAATAGTTAACCAGACGAATTGCTTCGTTAAGCCGATTTATTTCTAGTTAAGTTAAGAGATGTTTGCCTTTCTTTAAAGCTTTATGACAAGCTAAAGAGTTCAATTGGTCGGATGACTGTCAGTCAACATTTAAAGAATCGAAGAAGTACTTGATGAATCCGATCATATTGTCTAAACCACAAGAAGGGGAGGATTTATATCTTTATCTAGCTACATCAGATGAAGCAATTAGCTCTGTGCTGGTCAGAAAGGACTTCGATGAATTGCATAAGCCCATTTATTATATCAGCAAAGTTCTTCATGATGTGGAGACAAGGTACTCAAAACACTAGAAGATTGTTTATACTCTGGTGATATTGGCTAAACACCTCAGGCCATATTATCAGTCCTATCGTATTGTCGTATTGACCGACCAACCTTTAAGGACCATTCTGTGGAGTCCTGATACTTCTGGTTGGATGGTGAAATGGGTGATCAAATTAAGTGAATATGATATCACTTATAAGCCCCGATCTGCAATGAAGGCTCAGGTACTGGCTGATTTTATAGCCGAATGTACCTGGGGTAACAATGAGAAAGAAGTTCAATCATCTGATGAAATGGGGATGACCGATGCACTTTGGTTATTACATGTGGATGGAGCTTCAAACTCTTCTGGTTGTGGAGTAGGATTGATCTTATCCAATCTAAGTGGAGATGTTATGGAATATGCACTTAGATTCTCTTTCAAAGTTTCTAATAATCAAGCCAAATATGAGGCTCTCCTAGCTGGTTTGAGGATTGCAAAAGAATTAAATGTCTGATAACTAAAGTTATTGTTTGATTCTCAATTAGTTGTTAACCAAGTAAAAGGAGATTTTGAAGTTCGTGATGCTATATTAGCTTTATACCTAAAGAAAGTTCAAGAGCTCGGAACTTCATTTGATTTTTGGGATATGAGTCATGTCCCTAGGATAGAAAATTCTTGAGCCAATTCATTATCTAGATTGGCTACTTCTACATCCAACCAGATGGGTCAGACTTTTATGGAAAACTTAGAGATCCCAAGTGTCTCAGCAATGGAAAAAGAAAAGGTTCTTCAAATAGAGTTGGAAATGGGTTGGATGAGTCTAATAATCAAATATCTGACCGAAGGAGTGCTGCCTAAAAATAACATAGAAGCCAAACATATTTGGAAGTTTGCTGCTCAATATGTCATTTTGGATGGTTTATTATATAAAAAATCATTTTTCCAGCCATTGTTAAAGTGTTTGTCTCCTTCGGATGCTGATTATGCTCTCAGAGAAATGCACGAGAGAATATGCGGGGATCATTTGGGAGGAAAGTCTTTAGCCTATAAAATTATGAGGCAGGGGTATTACTGGCCGACTATGCAGAAGGATGCTACAGATTTTGTAAGAAAGTGTGATTCTTGTCAGAGATATGCAGATATCTAAAGGCATCCCACCAGTCAGCTAACACAATTGATAGCTCCTTGGCCATTTGCTCAATAGGGAATGGATATACTTGGTCCATTTCCTCTAGCTTCTAGATAGCGAAAATTCTTAATCGTTGCTATTGATTATTTTACAAAATGGGTAGAAGCTGAGCCTCTAGCTTTGATCACTGAAGCAAAGGTAGAAATATTTATTAGAAATTCTATTATATATAGATTTGGAATTCCCCATGCAATTATTATAGATAATGGGAGACAGTTTGATAACCAAAAGTTCAAGGATTTCTGTGCTCAATATGGTATTCTTCATAAATTGACATCTGTCGGACATCCTCAAGCTAATGGGGAAGCTGAGGTAACTAATCGGACAATCCTTCATGGATTGAAAACCCGACTGAATGAAACCAAAGGATCTTGGGCTGATGAACTTAATTATATTCTATGGGCCTATCGAACAACTCCTCGATCTACCACGGGTGAATCTCTGTTTAATCTTGCTTATGGGAGTGAAGCGATGTTGCCTATAGAAATTATCCTTCATTCCAGAAGAACTGATTGCTTTACGGAGCCGATAATAATGATAGAAGAAGAGTTGATCTTGATCTGATTGAAAACTCCAGGTTACAGGCATAACTAAAAATGGCAGCCTATCGACAAAGGGTGGCACGGTATTATAATTCAAGGCTAAAGGCTCAAATCTTTCGGATTGGGGACCTTGTTCTGCACCAAACAACTGTATCTAGACCAACTAAGTAGGGCAAACTCACTCCAAATTGGGAGGCCCTTATCATATCACTGAAATTGTGCGATATGGGACCTATCGACTTGAATGTTTAGATGGTTATCCATTGGCAAGGCCATGGAATGTAGAAAATGTATGCCAATACCATCAATAAAGGTATCCTCTTTTTCTTTCTCCTCTTATATGAAGATATTAAAATATTCTCTAAAAAATAGAGAAAAGAAAGTTTGGCCTGATAAGCTGACCATAATCCGACAAATAGAGTTAGTTTGACCCACTAACTCATCGGTAATAAATGATCAGAATAACTGATCCAAAGGTTGGCCTGATAAGCTGACCACAATCTGACAAATATAGTTAGTCTGACCTACTAACTCATCGGTAATAAATTGATCAGAATAAGTGATCCAAAGGTTGGCCTGATAAGCTGACCATAATTTGACAAGTTGAGTTAGCCTGACCCATTAACTCATCAATACTTAATGGTCAGAATAACTGATCAAAAGGTCATATTGATAAGATCACAACCCAGCAAATGGGGTTGATCTAACCCACTGGCTCATCTATACTCAATGATTTGTTGATCAATTAAAATGCAAATCATATGATGATTGATGGTCAACAATGTAATTTATTATTTCATCAATGATGTTGTCTTAAAATATCTGGAAATACGATCTAGAATATCGACAAAAAGTAGATGACTTCATTAATATTTTGATTACAAAAGGGAAAAAGGAAAAGGCAGCAGTGAAACTATCACTGGTTCTCTATTACACATATTATTTGGCTTCTTTCTGAGCGGTTCGATCAATTGGAGTTTTCTCTTGTTCAGATGTCTCCTTGACAGGCAACATTATCGGATCATTGCTTGGCTGTCCCTCTTCTTTCTCTATAGAATAATCTAAAGAGGTAGAGGAGAGATCAAGGTCAAGATATAATCTTTTGAACTTATCAACACAATCCTTGAAGCCAAGTACATAGCCTTTGGTCATACTTTTTCAATTCCTCTGTAGAAGTCGTCAGATTTCGTGAACTCTTCAATTACAAGGGACTTCTGTTGGATTAGTGAAACATATTTTTGTTCGATTCACTTCAATTTTTTTCAAGGAGTGATACTCTCTTCTTCATCAGGAAATTTTGACTTAATATTTTTTCATACGCCCGAGTTTTCTCCTCTATGGCTTCATCAGCCTGCCGAAGTATTTTTCTTCTTCGGGCTCCATTTTCCACAAGTTGTTGGGCATGCATTTTGGTTTGTCTTAATTGTTTTTGCAGAGACATGACCTTCGCAACTAGTAGGAGAACTCTTGATCCGAGGACTCCCCGATCAATGACAGCCTTGTCTTTTTCTTCCTTGGCTCCTGCTAGTTGCTTTTGAAGATCTTCTTGAAGGTTGCTCACTTGATATCAACTATTTTCAATCATGGATATATCATTGACAAACTGTATAAAAGATTTGAACATCATTAAAATACGAGCAATTTGTTATAAAAAAAAAAAAATATCACTTACCTTCGTGATTTTTAGGTAAATGGAAGATAAAGTTTCTTTCACTCCCTGCGTGATTGTCGCCTCCCAATCTTTCCGAAGAATAGTGGATTATAGTATGGTTTTTGCTAACTTCAGGTTGTCAATGTTTGTATCGGCAACTAGTACTTGAACGACTTTGTCATCAGTCGGATCAACTGATTCCTCCATAGGAAATTTTCCTTTCTTCGTTGAAGTACACTTAGCAGGTGGATCTTGATTTGTTCCTTTCAGAAATGGAATAGAGGGTTTCTGTTCTTCTTCCTCGGATGAAGATGCGATATATTCAGGAATTGCTGATTTATTGGAGATACTCTTTGACAAACGCCTTCTTCTTACACACGATCTTTCTTCTCTGAATCAAACCGGTCCAGCTTTTCTCTTTGGTGTCTGATGAAGTTTCTTATCACCCGGCTTTATTTTTGAATACGATGAAGATCTGTTTTCATGGACTATGCCTTGGGACAAAAAGTTTCAAAAGAGAAACACTTGAGACAAAATTGGTTCAAAGCCCTGGGCTTGAGACCCCTTTATATAGTGGATGCCAATGGTCATGATTAATGATCCAAGTTTCAAGATATCAAGAGATTTCGACACGTTTCAAATTTTGATTTGTGGGGATTTGTAAGCCGTTTCTAATTCTCAGAAAATCAGTTATAAAATATATGTGTGAAAGCATGTGGTTTAAATTCAAATCTTATACGGCCTCTTAAGTTCTAATAAATGCGGTTATATGGCCCTTCGAGCAATTGCACTTTGGACAAAAAGATAATATTTGGCAAAGTTGGTATGATTACTTACTTCGTTTAGAAAGGTTTTTTACAAAAGTTTTCTTCCTTTTAAAATATATGAAGAAATGAAAGGATAGTCAGCCAATTAAACTAAAATATTATAAGTAAGTTGAAAGTTTGGACAACTTAGAGATTATTGTTAGCTACTTTCTTAAGAGGAGTTAATAGTCATGTTTTACGATTGAGTTGTTCCATCAAAAACTATTGATTCAGTGAACTTATTCGGAATTGTTTTAACTAGATTTTAATTGGATAACATTATTATTAGATTGGTTTTTCTTAATTTTCTCATTTGATCCGATTGTGTTATACTTAAAAATTTTCTCTTTCATGAATAGTGGAACTTTTATAATCCGACAAACACTGAAAAGAAAGATTCTTCATTTCTCATTAAAAAGTAAAATAAATTTTTACACCATAAGTCTGTTACATTTATTCTGATGAAACTTTTCTCTACTTCGCTTTGGCTTACAAAAAAAACTAGTAATGGTTCTTCTGGGATTTGAAGATCTGGTGCCGATCCTTCGATTTGATCTCCAATAGGTTTTCTGGTTTGATCAGAAACTGGTTCTCTGACTTGATTTTCTTCGTCCAAATTTTCTTCATCAGAATCCTCTTCATCGGAGTCTTTCTCTATTTTGAAGTGCCAAGATTTGGATAAAATTTCTTTACTTTCCTTAAGCAATCGGCAAGATCGTGGTTGTAACTTTCGACTCCTGCCTCATGGAGTTTATCGTCGAAAGCCTTCGATTGAACATATTTTTAACGGCTCCATTGACAGCCTCTTCAACAGCTTGTTCAATTATTTTGGTTGCTGTTAAAACTCTCTCTTTAGCTGCTAAGACCTTCTTGGCTATCGAGATTTTTTCTTCAGCTCCCTCCAGCTTGAGGGATATTGATATATTGATCGGATTTTCTTATTTTTCTTCTTTAACTTCGACTCCATGTCATTTTTTCTTGATCGTGCCTCTTTCAGTTCTGCCTCTAAGGCCAATGTTTTGGATGTCATTTCTTCTAATTTCTTCTCCATGGCATTCTTTAATTCTTTCACAACCTCTTTTTCTGCCTTTGCAACATTCACTTCGTTGCACATGGCCTTGCAAAATTGATCAAAGTTTTTTAAACTTTCATTAAAGATACTGATTCCATGGATGAGCTATTTATTCGTAATTCGTGTTAGTCAGATTTTACAAAAAGGAAAAAGATGATTAATTTTTTTTAATTTCTTAGAATACAAGCGTAGTAGTTCATACCTTGAACAATGTTGGATGAAGCAGCAGGATAGTGTTGTCAATCTGCTGGGACATAGTTATTTCCCAGTCTCTCGAAATTATTATTGACTTCAAAAGTTGATGGGCTAGCATCAGATAATTTAAACCCAAATCATCGGCATAAACTGAAAAATCAGCCATGATATTCGTGGATGGCACTCTTTCTTCTTTCTCTTCCTCTATCATCGGGGCTTTGCCTTTATCAGTTCAGGCAATAGGAAGAGATGATTGATCGGCTCTTGGGATTTCTGTTGGTGGTCTTTCCGGTATTGGGGGCTGGAGGGATGTTGACAGTGGGACTTCATCATCCTCCGACATGCTAGCTATTAGAATCGGAGATTCAAGTCCCGCTGTGACTGTTGAAGCCGTTGGATTTATCAGATTTGTTTTCTTCAGCTTCTTAATTCTTTTTTCTTCCTGAAGTGAAGATGTGGTTTCTGTTTTTCTTTTCTTCGAAAGCTTTCAGAGCTTTTGGACGTCCACCATGACTGATGAATCTGTGATAATTAATAGGTAAGAAATTAAGGCGGATTAATAAGTGATAATAATGAAGCAATATCAATAATGAAAATACTTAAAGAAGGTTTAGGGCTGATTTCTGTTGAAAAAAGCCCTCTTTCGTCAAGGAGTTCTTTAATCAGAGGTATCTCCATCCCCATAAGCTTCTCGTAATCTTCTTGGTCAGAAGCCAAAACTTTTTTGCCATCATTGGAAGTCAGTCGGGGTTCCCTATGACTAATAGTAAAGTCTCATGGGATTTTGGAGATGATATAGAAGAAATAGGGTTTCCAGCCATGAATAGCCAAAGGAAGCCCTGTAATGAATTTCCGACCATGGCGTGGGTTGATTACCCACCATCCATGGCCATGGAAATCCCATTTTAATACAAATAAAGTGGTAAAAAAAGGAGTCTTTGGGATTATACTTGCATCCTTCCAAAGGATCAAGAATGCACAAATGATTCGGATACTATTAGGCATCAACTGAGAGGGTTGTATCCGATACAATCTAAAGATTGTAAGGAAAAAGGGGTAGATCGAAAATCTAAGACCAGCCCTAAGATGTTCCTCGTAAATGGTCAGGCTACCAGGTGGAGGCCGATCTATTTATTCTTTAGAGTTGGAGAGAATTACGGCATAATTGTTTGGAATATTATAATACTATTTCAATGATAAGATTCGATGTTCAGTTAAAGAAGACCTAATATCTCCTATTTTCATTGGCTTGGTTGGTTTTTTATATTGTTGGGATAAGGATTCTTCAGGGTTTCTATATGACTGATCTCTAAGATCCTAGCCATGATGAGGAAAGGAAATAAAGAAAGATTAACTTGAAAGAGAAGAAGAAGAATAAGAGGCCGACCTGTGGAGTTTTCTTTTGCTCCTAAAGCGAAGAGGCAGAAATGGCAGAAAACCTATTTTTCTGAGAAGGGTGTTGTTTATATAATACCCTTCAACAGTTTGAGATTTCTTCTCAAATGACAAGATTGAACCAGATCTAGCCACCTATCCATAAATATTTAATAAAAGTTAGGTTTCTCGAAGGATCGAAACAGCCTTTTATGATCCGGTGGCAGCAATCTGTTGACAGGATGGGTGCCTTTATTCTTTACGAAGATTTTTTGGCTTTCTCGGTTTTTAAAAAAATTATAATGATGAGAAGAAGATACGGCTGTTCATTTTATAACCGCTTCCCCAATTAGAGTTCGACACGTCATACCAGCGTGCTGTCCCAAAATGGAAGCTTCTAACAGTTTCTGATTTCCAATCAATGAACTCAGAAACTAGGGGGACTAGTGTTGGGATGCGACAAGATTGGTCTGTTTATATTGGTCTATTGAAAGTTTGGAATTGAAATTGATTGATTAATGCCCAATAGGCACAAATATGATCTTTGCCTCTTCCAAAGAAGTACGAGGCTGATCAATGCCCAATAGGCACAAATATGATCAACGCCTAAGGAATATAAATATGATCAATGCCTCTTTCGATAGGTACAAGGCTGACCAATGCTTAATAGGTGCAAATATGATCAATGCCTCTTCCAAATAAGTATAAGGCTGATCAATGCCCAATAGGCACAAATATGATCAATGCCCAAGGAATATAGAGCCGATCAATGCTCAACAAGCATAAAGTTGACCAACTTCCAGGTAATTGAAACTTATCAATGTTCAAATAATGCAGGGCTGATCAACTTTGGAGAAAGGCTGATGAACTTTGGAGAAAGGCTGATTAACCTTGGAGAAAGGCTAAAGGTTGATCTACTATAGGTGACTTTTGGTGCATGTGCTCACGTTTTGGATTAACCGTTTAATAGCTAAATGCCAGCTGTAACCGGTTAACTCCGTGGCCTATAAATACTTCCAAATGTGATGATGAGGGGACCTTTTTTGGCTAGATGCCAGTTGTAACCGTTTAATAGCTAGATGCCAGCTATAACCGGTTAACTCCTTAAGATCGTATCTGTTTCGATCCAGATGCCATTAACAAGCCTGGAAGCTACCTCAACACCAAAATAATCCAAGAAGATGGGCGAGGGCTAGATCAAATCAGCTCAATCCACTTCCCTTTTACTTCAGGCTTGCTATAATTTGTTTGGACGTAACAAGAAGCATGTGATGCAATCTTAGGTCCATATTGCTTTGATGTAATGAACTTTTGAGCATAAGAGGTGGATGCAAAAAACTTATTTGTATTCAAACCTTTGTAACCATTACCAAACTTGTTATTATAATCTCTTTGATCTTTCAAAATCAGTTTAAGTTTGTTAGAGCTTAAAGTTAATATTTCAACCAAGGGTTTTAGCTTTTGAACTTCTTCTTGCGAAATAGTATTTTTTTTTTGTAAAGTTCTATTCTCTTCAAGAAGTTCTTCCTTTTCAAATTGGATAGTTTTAAGTCTTTCACAAGTCATATTTAATTCTCTTTATAAAATCTTGTTTCTTTCACAAACTTCATTTTTATCTTTTTCAACTGTATCATAATTATTTTTCAAATTCATCATTTTCAAACCAGCCTTTTTAAATTCAGACAATAATTCACAAAAAATATTATAAAGTTCATCATAGGTAAAATCTAAATTTGGTTCTAATGTTGTTACCTCATCCTCCAAACCTATAAGGCAAATTTGAGCTGTCTTTATTGTATCTTCTTCTTCTTCTGTTGATGTAGATTCATCATTATCACTCCATGCCGCAAACATTGCTTTCTTTTTATTCCTCTTGAATAATTTTTTCTTGATTTCTAGACAATCAATGCGTATGTCTCTTGGTTTCTTGTATTCATAACAAATTGGAATTTGATCTTTGTCCTTGTCCTTTTCTTTGTCTTTTTCCCTTTCCTTCAAATAGTCTCCTCTTCTGAGTTGCTTTCTCCATCTATTAGTTCTTCTCCCGCCCATAAATTTCTTGAAAATTTTCATTACTAGGGCAATTTCATCATTCTCCATATCATTATCATCGTCAGAGGTATCTAAATCTTCATCTTTATCCTCTTCATTTGCTTTAAATGTAATGGCCTTTTTTCTTTATTGAGTCTTCTTCTGTTCTTTGCTGCATAGCTAGCTCATGAGTGATCAATGATCCCATCAACTCATCTAATGGTAGTGTGTTTAAGTCCTTTGCCTCTTGAATAGTTGTAACCTTTGCTTCCCATTTTTCTGACAAAGATCTCAAGACCTTTTGCACTAAATCAACATTAGTATAAGTCCTACCAAGACTTTTAAGACATTTATAATGTTAGTAAAGCATGAAAACATAGCAGATATGGTTTCATTTGGCTCCATTTTGAATAACTCATAATTATGCACAAGAAGGTTAAATTTAGAAGTCTTTACTTGTGATGTGCCCTCATGTGTGATTTTGAGCTTATTCCAAATTTCTTTAACAGAATTACACGTGGAAATTCTATTAAATTTATTTGCGTCCAAAGCATAATAAAGTAAATTCATGGCTTTAGCATTTAACTCTACCTTTTTTATATCATTCTCATCCCATTCCTCTTCAGGTTCGGGAACCTCAACATCATTTATTTTGATAGTGGGTGTGTGAGGTCCTTTTTGAATTATCTTCTACAATTGAAAGTCTATGGCTTGAATGTATATCTTCATCCTAGCCTTCCAATATGTGTAATTAATTCCAGTGAAAAGTGGAGGTCGGTTTGTAGATTGACCTTCAGCCAAGGAGGTACTCATGGGATATGCCATCAATCTATACTCTAAGAAGTTTTAGAGACTCTACCCTAATACCACTTATTACCCAGGTGGCTTCCTAAGAGAAGGGTGAATTGGGAAAATAAAGAACTTTCAAGTATGTGTACTTTAAAAATCTTTTAGTGTTATGGTGTTGTGATAAATTATGCAATACGGAAACAAGTAAATAAATATAATGAAAGCAATCACAAACACAATAGATTTAGAGTGGTTCGAAGCAACCCGCTCCTACGTCCACTACCCGAGCACCACTTAGGATTTCTACTATATTCCTTACCGGAATATAGTCGGATTATTTTAATAGGCGCACAATCCAAACCTCTATACTTTGGTTTTAAACCAGGCTCACCAAAAAAATCCAACACTTGGTTTTAACACAGGCTAACCAAGAACCTAACTCCCTTTGGTTTTTAGTACCGGGCTTACCAAAGAAATCCAAGCTTAGGTTTTAATAGGCTCACCTAAAAACCTTTCAACACTCACAAGACAGCCCCTTGCTGCTCTTGGAGAGAAAACAAAATATATCAAATGAAAATAGCAACTTTACAACAAACCCAATTTGTTTGGTAGTTGCCGATGATGTTCAAATTAAAGCCTTGCTTTAGATGCTCTTGAATTCTCTTAAAGCTGCTTCTTGACTTCCTCAAAAGTTGGATTCAATGAATGAAGATGAGTTGGAGAAGCTTTGAGTCCTTTCTTGAATTGTCACTTGAAGTTGGTTGGTGAAAGACTTGAAATTCACTTGAATGCTCTTTAACTTTCAATGAATATTCAATAATCATCCTTTAATCCATCATAAATACTCCTTTTTATAGTTTTCAAGCAAAACTAGCCATTGTAGGGCCAAGGGAACTAAAATATAACCATTGGAGTCTCTTTTGAATTCAAAAAATTGATTCAGCAACTAGCTCTTAAAAGCCAAAACCCGACACTCGAGTCAGCTCAAGAACCTTAAGTCTGCTCGAAGTCTCAGATAATAGAAAAATAAACTCTATACAGGTTAGCTCTTTTGGGTCGAGTCGGCTCGAAGTCTCAGTTAGGATAAACACAAACTTTGGATGAGTCAGCTCTTCTGGGTCGAGTCAGCTCGAAGCTCTAATTTTCTAAAACTTGTGATTTACAACTTTTGGATGAGTTGACTCATTATGCTTGAGTCAGCTCGAACTTTTGAAAATTTGAGACTCTCTGTGCCATGCCATAACATGAGTCAGCTCTTGGTCCATGAGTCAGCTCGAGATCTATGAGTCGACTCAAGCAGAACTTCTTCAAGACAAGTTTCTAACAAGAGCAAGTATTCCAAACACTTCAAAAAAAACTTACCATAGATATCTAACCTTTTTATACTCACTTTTTACTAATTTTTAGCCCTTTTTACAAGATTACAAGGATAAAAAATAGGGCTTTACAACTTGAGATGTACATAAGTTCATATAGTTCTGGAATACACTTCAACTGAATAGAAAACCAAATGAGATAATGATAAATACTTCTTGCAAAAATTTCTTGAATAATTGAAAGAATTAGTAATGCATACATGCTCTAATATTTTGTAATCATCAAAATCATTCCAGGGGTCAACAACCATCCTATCATAGGAGAAAAGTAGGGTTTAAAGGCCCTCTCTATCCATTCAATGGGGTCTCCTATGGTATGTAGGGGTGCCACTTCTGGTTATATCCCATGAACAAGTGAAGTGAAAGGAAGATCATTAAAATAATTTCAATAATTAGATCTATTTTTTAGAAATTTAATATTTATTAATTTGCTTTTTTTAATCTGAAATTAATGTATTAGGATTTGTGTTTATGTTCAAAATATGAAATATAAAATTAATTTCAGTATATACTATATCATATAATTGAGATCTAAAAGGTGTTTAATATATATGAGATGCATATAAATTGTTTAGATCTAAAATTTAGCAAACTTAATATTGATTAATTACTGGAATTAAGAGGTCTAAGATTAGATTTACAATTATGAATTAAAAATCTAATCATGTTAAATAAATCATGGACTTTTGGTTAGCTTGAATCAGGTCAAATAATAAGGTTAGACCTAGAATTAGAATTTAGAATAATATGGACCTAATAAAGAATTGGATTTAATCTAACCAAAAGTTAAATAGGATTAGATCAAGTTTTTCTATAGATCAAATCTATAGTGATGTTTGGTCAAGTCCATATTATAATAAATGGACCTAATTATGGCTCAGTGGTCAGACCTAAGTCCTTAGACTAGTTTAATCAAATATGATAAAATAATTGGTATCTAAGATAAGTATGGCATTTTGATCATAGTCATTAATTAGGGCAATCTCGTACCTAGCTAACTTGTTTGGTATCTAAGGAAAGAGGTTAATGGCAGAAGCCTTTTCTTTGATCTCACTTACCTAGCCAATGTGGCCAATCAGAATTTGATTTGATAGCTCATTGATTCGAGTTAACCCATGCCAATAAGGAAGATCAGTTTAACTAATCTAAGTACCCTTGGACTAATGTGATTTGACCCTTGATGAAGTCAATGGGAGGATTATTGATTAGTAAATGTTTTCTTCTCTTTTCTCTAATTAAATCCTCTAAAATTGTTAGGTTCTTTAAGTGATAAAATTATAAAGATAATTAAGTCATGGCCTCTTATTAAGAGAGTGATATTGAGTCCAATAGTTAAGATGATCATTGGAGATCCAAAGACTTGGATTTTATCTGGCTATTAAAATTATTATTCATATTATGATGGCTTAGTCTTTTTTTCTAAATGAAGGTCAGGTGGCTGGCCAAAGTCGGGCTTGGGCATCATTGGCTTGAAGTATTTAGTCCTGTCATGTTAACAGTTGACCTAACCAGGACTTCCAGTGGTAGCCCAAAGGCTTACTAATTAGTTACTGGGGCAAACCAAAATTTTTTTACAGAAATAATTGGTGAAGAACCTATCTTTAGATGCACATGGTAAGTCCACCAAAGTCAGGCTTGGAGTAGTCTATTAGATTCTGGTACCTGCTAAGGAATTGGTGCAATTCCTCGAATTGGAGGTAGAGGTTACCAATTTTGATGCGGGACAACTCTAAGATTGCTAAATATGCAAAAAAAATAGTAAACTAATTTTTTAATATTTTTTATAATTTTAATTTTTAGGCTAAGTTTTTAAAATCAAGTAAAGACTAGCAGGATGAATCGCGATGCAAATAATCATCATAATCGCAGGCATGCTCATGCAAAATAATAAAAGTCAGGACTGAAGAATTGAGAAATTTTTGGCTTAGGATAGCTAACCTTCAATCAAAATAGAAATTAAGAGTAGGGAAGTTTGTACCAGTCAAAGATTGAAGAACTTGCTGATGAAGGGGTCACAGCTGTCAGATTGATGCCTAGAAGATGAAGCCTTTGGTTCCCGAATCTGATGGCGATCTAGACCTGGTCTGAAGGCAAAGAAAGCCTCCTCTAGAGAGGAGAAATACCTCGGGGATCCTGCAAGCATCAAGCTTAGGCACGAAATAGGTGATCAATGAAAAGAAATAAAATATGAAAGAAAGAACATGGGAAATCAGGGTTAGGGCTTGCAGCAGGGAAGAAGAAGGAGCTCTTGATCTAGGGCATCTTCAAGGCTTCTCTTCTTGGACATGGCTATTGCTTGGAGGCTTGATTTGCTGCTAGGGCATGGAGAATTGCAAGGAAGGGTGGTCGGCCAAGCAAGAGAACAAAGAACGAAACCAAAGAACCAAAAACCAAAACACCAGAAGATGAACACCAAAATAAAAGAGTTTTATTTCATAAGAGTTGATTGAATACAAGATGAGGAGGGGTGGGGTATTTATAGAGTTCCCATGCCCTCTCCTTATTAGGACTTCAGCTCTCTCTTAGTTAGGATAGGTTTACAAGCTTTGAGTTGGAGAAGGACTATAATATTAACCTAGAACTAGGAGTACATAGTTGAATGAAAGAAAAACTTGTTTTCCTACTTCCACTTGAATTCTTCCTTCTTCCTTGGACCGGTCAAAGCCACTTGGATTGGGCTAGGACACTTCTTGGACTTAGCTTAGGCATGTGGGCTCCAAAGGGCAGCAAGGGGTCAGCCTCCTTGGGCTTGGTGTCAGGGCTTTGGGCCTTGGTAGCTGGGGTGCCTCTCATTTGGCATATTCCTGGAATCTTGGTTCTGGGGTGCATGGGCCTTGCTCCTGGGCTTGGAATTTCTTGAACTAAGATGCTGGTATATCCCTGGAATCAAGGGGCACCCTGGGTTGAGGATATTCCATGGCATTTGTTGCCCAGGTGGCTTTTCCAAGAGGGGGTGAATTGGGAATTAAAAAATTTAAGCAATAATGTGCTTTTTGAAATCCCTTTTAAGGTGTTAAGTGCTGTGATGAAGTATTTAAATGCAGAAGCAAAATCAGATCAGAAAAGTACAACACAAACACACAACAATTATAGTGGTTCGAAGCAACCCAGCTCTTACGTCCACTACCTAAGATTACCACTTGGGATTTCAACTATATCCCCCACTGGAATACAATCAGATTGTTTTCACAGTCTCACAATCCAAACCTCTACACTTTGATTTTTCTGAGATCACCAAAGAAATCTAACTTGGTTTTACCAGGATCACCAAGAACCCAACACTTGGTTTTAAACAAAGGCTAACCAAGAACCTATTTGGTTTTTCAACCGGGCTCACCAATAATCCAACAATTCAAGAATGAATTGAAAAGAAAAGCAACATAATGATAAACAAATTTTTGTCAAATGGTTGCAGATGCAGCTCAAGAGAAGCCCACTTGAATGCAGTTCAATGCACTTTAATGGCTTCTATAGCTTCTTTTCTAAGTGCTCAAGCTTCAGATTAGAGTTGGTGAAGGCTTGAAGGCTATCTTGAATGCTCTTAGTGCTCTCTTCTTTATTGGCTTGGTTGGATATTCAATAATGCATTAACTCTCTCAAAAGCATTGTTCAAATAGTTCAAATCTCTCAAATATATAATCTTGTACCTTTCTTAGGCAGTTTCAGTCATTGTAGATTATTGGGATGTGATATTTGATCATTGGAGCACTTTTTGGATTCAAAATCCAAGTTCTCGACTAGCCATTATATGCCTGTAACTGCCATTCGAGTTGGCCCGGATTACTCGAGTCCGCTCGGATCCTTAGAGTTGTTCTGGTTGAGTGACTCTCTTCAATCTAGTTGACTCACTTGCACAGTGTTCTGATTTCTCACTCTGTAAGAGTCGGCTCACCTTGATTATAGTTGACTCGGATCCTCAGGCCTTCAACATGTAGTCTGGACGAGTCGGCTAACTTTCATTCTAATCGACTCGGTTGGCTGTGGTTCATAGAAGCATTTTCTGGACTCTTGAGGAGTCGGCTTGATCTTCTGAAGAGTCGACTCAGATGTCTGACTATATGATAGAGTCGGCTCAGACTCCCTTTGGGTTGGCTCGCCTGTCTGATTCAGGAAGTAGTGCTTTGGATGAGTAGGCTCGGTCCCTTAGAGTCAGCTCGGATATCTGCGTGCTAGAATCCTTATGCGTGCCATGTGCCAGAGTCGGCTCTCTTCTCTTCGAGTCATCTCGGATGAATGTTTCAATGATTTTCTTAGTCTTTCTCCAGAATTCATCCAGCAAGTCTTCAAGCTTCAAGATGTCTTCAAACTCAACATATTTCTAAGAAATATAAAGGTTGAAACACATTTAAAAGTAACCCAATTTTATAAACTTTCTTAGCTTTTTTCTTTGGGTTCTTCTTTATAATATACAATTAAAACCCAACTCAAAACAAGGAATGAAAATGTAGGAGTTGAAGTTTGAATAATGAATTCATCCTACAAAAACTTGTAAACCACTTGAAGAGTTGTTAGTAAAACAAATGCATGCACCAATGTTCAATTATCATCAAAATCACTTATGGGGTCAACAATCTCCCCCTTTTTGATGATTTCAAAACACTGGGTATGAAAAATTCTTTACAATTACATGTATAATAGTATTTGAAAGTGTTGGGATTCTCGGTCTATGTACGAGCCAATTGCCGGTTCTGCCGGCTGAAGATATTTCTTCCGAACCACGAACTTTGGATCCAGGATCCAGGAAAAACCAGGCCACCTACGGGCAAGCCGAACCTCTTCGTGGGCTTATAGCGCCCGAAGACAAGGCCTCCAGATTACGTCTTCGATCTTCGAAGGAGACCAAGTTCTTCGACCCCAGAAGACAAAAGTCTTCCAGCCTCCGAAGACAAGGCCCTCCACCCAATTCGAGGGATGACTTTCACCGACTCCCGAAGACATGTTCTTCGGTTCATGCTGAAAATGCGATCTCCGACCTACAACAAAGGTCAAGTCCTCGATCCATGCCGAAGATAGGATCTCCAATCTATCTCGAGAGGATCCAAGGATGAAGACATTCCTGATCTGATTATAGGAATCTCTCGAAGAGGGAAGTCTGAAGACGGATCCATGATCTATCTCAAATCGCTACAAACACAATAAGCAATAGTAACCAACAGTTACTTTCGGCAATCTCCAAGGTGCTGTCAGGGTGCGTAACTCTGGTTGTAATGCCTTCGATCTGGCTAGAACCATTCAACAACAACCCACGATTGCGAATCATGGTGAAGGAATTTACTCTCCATTATAATCACTAGAGGAAGAACGAAACTGCAGGCCGAATGACTCCTTACAAATAACGGTAAGAGGGAACGCTCCAGGTAAGGGAAAAAACACTCTCCTAAAATTCTTAGAATCCTTTCCCTCAGCCTTTTCAAGGCCTTCCCTATTCTGTGGCTGGTGCCCACCTCTGACTTAGGCATCAGAGTGTCCCCCGCCGGAGCAACTCTGGCAAGGGATCTATTTTATAGGTGAACCAGAGAGCGGTCCCGCGATCCAGTAGCTCCGCCCGATCGGAATAGGGACTCTACGCCTATAGATTGGCATGCCAAGAAGGGGGGCTAGCAACAACTCTCCATTATTAAGCTCCCCTCCTTGACAAAAGGGAAGTAAGAAGTTCCCGATGGCGAGAGGGAAGACTCCAATTGCCTCCCCGAGTCGAAGTCGTGCTCCATCCCAAGGGGGTGCACCCCTGGGAGAGAACGACATTTCACCTCCCATAGTTGTCATGGGATTGCAGCAGTTTGAATCCTTTGTGAACCAGGTCACCAACCTTACGGCCATGGTTCAAGATTTTCAAAACAGGGCTTTCCCGGTGGAAAATCCACTGGCCCCTCTAGACATAGCTCTCAATCCTGAAGGACCTAGGCAAACTCCCTCACCCTCCTCTAAAAGCTCTACTCCTGTAGAGAGGGTGTCGAAGCAGGCCATTCCTAATTACGATGAAAAATTTAAAGCCATCGAGTCGGAAATGGCAAGGATCTGGGAGTAACAGGGTCATAATGATGCAACAGTATGTGATCTACGCCCTCCCTACACTTACCGTATCGTGGCCGAAGTCATCCCTCGGCACTTTAGGGTTCCCTAGATAGAACCCTATGATGGCACCTCCGATCCTTTCGACCACTTGGGTAGTTTCAAGGCCCACATGATGATCCAAGGAGCTTCGGATGTAATGTACTGCCTCGCGTTCCCGGCCACCTTGAAGAAAGCTGATCGGATATGGTACTCAAGCTTGCGCCTAGGTACCATTGATTCCTTCTTCGAGTTAGAAAAACTATTTGTCTTGCATTTCAGGACTTGTCGCAAGACCCCCAAAATACGGACACAATGTTCCTCCTTCATCAGAATGAAGGAGAAAGCTTGTGAGACTACATCTCCAGGTTTAATGTGGCTACACTCGAGATTCCCGATCTCAATGAGCATGTGGCCATGTCTGCACTAAAGAAGGGGCTTCGTACATCCAGGCTCACCTTTTTCCTGGATAAGAAGTTTCTCAAAAGCTACGCTGAGCTACTCGCAAGGGCTCAAAAATATGCCGATGCTGAAGAGCAAGCGACAAATCGATGACTGATCGAAGGAAAACTCCTTCAAGAAAGAAAAATAATAGGAAACAAGGTCCCCCAATCTCTAACAACAATAAGAATGCTGACCACCGAAGAAGTCCTCCCAGGCCCAGAATATCGGGTGGGAGGTTTGACTCCTACACTCTCCTCAACCTCCCTCATGAAAAGATCCTCATGGAGATAGAAAAAGAAAACTTTCTCCAGCGGCCTCGTCCCATGAAAGCATCTTCTTCCGCAAGGAATAGGAACAAATATTGTCGATTCCACCGGGACCACGACCACAATACTGAAGAATGCACCCAATTGAGAGATGCGATTGCGGATCTCATCAAAAGAGGATATTTGGGAAGGTACATTGGTCGCCAAGGACCTCGGTCAGAAGCTACTGTTCCTCAATCGGCTCCTAAAGAAGCCGAATTGCCGAATCAAAGGCCCACCAATGGAGGAGTGCGAATGATACACCGACCTACCAACTGGAGAAGAGAAGAAGATGATGCCCTGAAGCAATGCAAGGACAACAATGCTATTCTCTTCTCTGATGATGACCTTGCAGGAGTCCGGCTTCCACATGACGATCCAATTGTAATCTCGACTGTTGTGGCCAATTATGATGTATAATGGATTCTAGTTGATAATGGAAGTTTGACTGATGTCTTGATCTACGATGCATTCTCTAAGATGTGTTTTCCTAGACACCAACTATGGAGATCCCCTATACCGCTTACTAGTTTCGGGGGCAATCAGGTTGACGTCGAGGGAGAAATTGTCTTGCCTGTAACCCTGGGCACCGAACCATGACAGAAGACACTATCTATCTATTTCACGATTGTCCAAACCCCCTCAGCCTACAATATTATTTTAGGATGGCCTGCCTTGAACAAATTCTAGACCGTAGTGTCATCTTACTATCTCCTAGTATGCTTCCCCACCAGGAATGGTGTCGGAAAGGTTAGAGGAGACCAGAGAGCAGCATGACAGTGCCTAATGATTCAAGACAAATACTCTTAACGATTCTACAACCTTGGATCAGCTAGATCCAAGGGACCCAGCCACGGATTCTGGTGAACCTATGGAGAGGACCATCTCAGTGCCTTTAACGAAGGAGGATCCCACCAAGGATGTGCAGATTAGAAGTTTGCTTGACAAAAAAACCAGAATAAAACTGATATATTTCCTCCAGGAAAATATTGATGTCTTCGCCTGGACTGCTTCAGACGTGCCAGGGATTCCCTTCGAAGTGATCACTCATCGACTGTAAGTTACTCTTGGATATAAGCCGGTCCCGTAAAAGAAGAGGAGCTTCGCTCCTGAAAGGCAAAAAGCCAAAGATGAAGAAGTAAGCAAGCTCTTCAAGGCAAGGTTCATCCGGGAGGCCCACTACCCTGAGTGGTTGGCCAATGTAGTGATGGTAAAAAAGGCTAACGGCAAGTGGATAATCTGCATCGATTATACAAACCTCAACAAGGCTTGCCCAAAAGATTGCTTCCCTCTCCCAAATATTGATCAATTGGTCGATGCCACCGCCGGCCACCAACTACTAAGCTTCATGGATGCTTTCTCCAGCTAAAATCAAATCCGAATGGATCCCCAAGATGAGGAGAAGATTACCTTCATCACCGACAAAAGTCTATATTGCTATAAGATGATGCCGTTCGGGCTCAAAAATGTTGGAGCGACATTCCAGAGGTTGATCAACAAGGTGTTCAAGAAGCAATTGGGAAGAAACATGGAGGCCTACGTTGATGACATGATCGTCAAAAGCCTCCTCAAAAAAGATCACATCCAGGACCTGGAGGAATCATTTAGCGCTCTGCGGTGCAACCGCATGAAGCTAAATTCGACGAAGTGCACCTTCGGAGTTACTTCGAGCAAGTTTCTGGGTTTCCTTATCACCAAGCGAGGGATTGAGGTAAATCCTAAAAAGATCCAAACCTTGAAGGACATGAGGCATCCCTCCTGCAAGAAAGAAGTCCAGCAGTAAACGGAGAGAATTGCCTCCCTGAGCAGGTTTATTTCTTGCTCAGCCGAGAAGTGTCTTCCATTTTTCAAGGTGCTTCGGCTATCCAAGGGCTTTGAGTGGTCTGAAGACTGCCATACCGCCTTTGAAGTGTTGAAGAAGTATTTGGAGGCCCCGCCTCTACTTTTAAAACCTCGAGAGGGGGAGGTGCTCTACTTATACCTTTTTACTTCAGATGAAGCGATCAGTTCGGTCCTTGTCTAAAGAGATGAAGACGACTCCCATAAGCCGATCTACTACATCAGCAATGTTATGCATGATGCCGAAACAAGATATTCGAAAATGCAAAAGCTGATCTACTCCCTGGTAATTGCAACTACAGCCATATTTTCATGCTCATGCCATCGCGATGCTGACTGATCAGCCCCTCAAGGCCATTCTCCGATCCCCTGACACCTTAGGGAGGATAGCTAAATGGGCTGTGAAGCTAAGCGAGTTCGACATCAGCTTCCAGCCCCAACCGGTTATGAAGGCCGAGGTGCTTTCAGATTTTCTAGCTGAGTGCACCTGGAAGTCCGAAGATGAAGCACCTTTGGTAGAGGAGGAAGCTTTTGGGAGTACAGAGTCCATTTGGGTGCTCCATGTAGACGGAGCTTCCAACTCCACCGGATGCAGAGCCGGTCTTATACTAGCCGAACCTGACAGCCATACTGTAGAGATGCACTCTAGTTCTCCTTCCATGCTTCAAACAACTAGGCCAAATATGAAGCCCTGCTCGCAAGACTTCAGATTGCCAAGAGTTTGGGAGTTCATAGACTCAAAGCATTTTCGAACTCCTAGCTGGTAGTGAACCAGGTTAAAGGAGAGTATGAAGCCAGGGACCCTACCATGGTGCAGTACCTGGAGAAGGTACAAATTCTATCTTTTCAACTGGAACACTTCGAGATTATCCATGTTCCTCAATCAGAGAACTCCTGGGTGGATGCGCTGACTCGACTCGCTACTACAACTCCAGAGTCTCTCGGTCACACCTTCGTTGAGCACCTTGAAACTACAAGTATAGCTGAAGAAGTTGTGGTGGTTCACTAGATTGAGATTGAACCAACTTGGATGGATCTCATTATCAAGTTCTTGAACGAAGGTGCTTTGCCGGAAGATGGAGCAAAAGCTAAAAAGATCTTCTAGATGGCATCCCAGTATGTCATCTTAGACGGAACACTCTATAAGAGATCATTTTCTCAGCCTCTGCTAAAGTGCTTAGGACCGACAGACGTGGACTACACCCTAAGAGAGGTTCATGAGGGTATATGTGGAGATCACTTGGGAGGCAGGTCTTTAGCATACAAGATCATTCGCAAAGGATATTATTGGCCCTCCATCTAGAAGGACTCGGCTGACTTCGTACGAAGGTGCAATCAATGCCAAAGGTATGCCAACATCCAAAGGCAACCTGCAAGTCACTTGACTCAACTAATAGCCCCATGGCCTTTTGCCTAATAGGGGATGGATATTCTTGGCCCGTTCCCGCCTGCTTCTGGGTAGAGAAAGTTTCTCCTTGTAGCTATTGACTACTTTACAAAGTGGATAGAAGCCGAACCACTAGCCCAGATCACAGAAGGCAAGGTTAAGAATTTTGTCAAAAATTCCATCATATTTTGGTTTGGCATTCCACATGTCATTATCACTGACAACAGGAGACAGTTCGACAATTCGAAGTTTAAAGACTTCTGTGCTATGTACCACGTGCAACAAAGGCTGACTTCTGTTGCCCACCCACAGTCCAACGGAGAAGCCGAAGCAACTAACCAGACCATTCTTCACGGTTTGAAGACAAGGTTGAACGCTGCCAAGGAACTTTGGGCCGAAGAGCTGACCTCCATTCTCTGGGCATACCGAACTACCCTAAGAATGGCCATCAGCAAGTCTCCATTCAACCTGGCATACGGTACCGAAGCCATACTCCCTATCGAAGTCTCCCTATAGTCCTTAAGAATCGATAACTACGAAGAGCCTGAAAACATCGATCATAGAAGGATTGATTTGGATCTGCTGTCAAGCACCAGACTTCAGGCCCAGATAAGAATGGCGGCGTACCAGCAGAAGGTTGCCAAATATTACAATTCCAGAGTAAATGAGCAGATCTTGCACAGGGGACATGGTATTGCGAAAGGCAGAAGTATCCAGGCCAACATAATAGGGTAAGCTTTTTCCCAACTGGGAAGGTCCATACCAAGTCGAAGAGGTCATTCGACCAGGAACAAATCGACTCAAGACCCTAGATGGGAAAATTCTATCTCGACCATGGAATGTACAAAACCTTTGCAAATATTATCAATAAACAGACCCCTAAATTTCTTGTGCAAATTTGCTCAACTCTGCTGACTCAGAATGGCTCGTTGCATCGACTGAACGACAACGACCTACCCATTGAATCGATGGCCAGGATGAAACATATTCACCATCCAACAAGCATGAAGGAACCACGACAACCACTCAAATCCCAACCAAAAGATTGTTTGAACTATTACGCAATAGGAAGAGGAAGGACGGTCCTAGGGCCGCCCACTCCTTTCTCCTCCCCTCAATCAGGAAGTAACAACTGTCCACCGCCTGACTCCCAAATCAACCGGCAGTTATAAGGGACAGTCCAATTAGGGATTTTACAATCATCCATTACACCATCCCCCAAAAGGAAAATGACAAGCCACTGATATTCTCACTCTCGAGGCAAATCTTCGCTTCGAAAACTGAGAGTAGGGAGGCAACTGTTTGGATACTTGGTCTAAGTACGAGCCAACCGCCGGTTCTATCGGCTGAAGATATTTCTTTCGAACCACGAGCTTTGGATCCAGGTATCCAGGAAAAACCAGGCCACTTATGGGAAAGCCAAATCTCTTCGTGGGCTTATAGCGCCCGAAGACAAGGCCTTCAGATTACGTCTTCGATGTTCGACGGAGACCAAGTTCTTCGGCCCCTGAAGAAAAAAGTATTTCGGCCTCCAAAGACAAGGCCTTCCACCCAATCCAAGGGACGACTTTCACTGACTCCCGAAGACATTTCTTCGGTTCATGTTGAAAATGCGATCTCTGGCCTACGACAAAGGTCAAGTCCTCGATCTATGCTTAAGACAGGATCTCCGATCTATCTCGAGAGGATCCGAGGACAAAGAAATTCCTAATCTGATTACAGGAATCTCTCGAAGAGGGAAGTCTGAAGATGGATCCACGATCTGTCTCAAACCGCTACAAACATAATAAGCAATAGTAACCAACGGTTATTATCGGCAATCTCTAGGGCGTTGTCAGGGCGCATAACTCTGGCTACAATGCCTCTGGTCAGGCTAGAACCATTCAACGACAACCCACGATCGCGAATCATGGGGAAGGAATTAACTCCTTGTCGTAACCGCTGGAGGAAGAATGAAACTGCAGGCCGGACGGCTCCTTACAAATAACGATAAGAGGAGACACTCCAGGTAAGGGCAAAAACACTCTCCTAAAATTCTTAGAGTCCTTTCCCTCAGCCTTTTCAAGGCCTTCCCCATTCTGTGGCTTGTACCCATCTCTAACTTAGGCATCGGAGTGTCCCCCGTCAGAGCAACTCCGGCAAGGGATCTGTTTTGCAGGTAAACCAGGGAGGGTCCCACGATCCAGTAGCTTCGCCCGATCGAAACAGGGACTCTACGCCAACAGAAAGTAAGTATGCACATGTATCAGAGCTAATTATATTTGCAATTGAGTATCAGAGCTCTTGTAAAAAAATTATAGTATTAATGTTAGTGCTTTTGTGTGTATCAGAGTATTAAATTTTTATGCTTTAAAGTATCAGAAATAGCACAAACATGAAGTATCAAAGCTCAAAATTGAAAGAATTAGAGCTAATTCTAGAGCTAAAAATTTAGAGCAATCAGAGCAAAATGTAGCAAAATATAGGTTTTAAGCTAAAGCCATTTGTTTCAAAAAAAATTCTCCCCCTTTCTATAGGTTCTTAAATTATGAAACATTTAAGCTCATTTAAACACAATCATTTATATTCTCCCTCTTTTTCATTCTTTCATGTACTTATGAACATTCTCCCCCTTTTTGAATATTTTTCAATGCATGAAACCAGTTGTAGATATTTTTCAAGTAAGCTCAAAGTTCTCCTATCAGCTCAAATTTTCCATGTCAGCTCTCAAATTTTTCATGTCAGCTCAAAGTTCTCCCTCTTTTTGTCAAAAAATCAAAAAGGTATTGAAATAAAGCTCAATTTTTGAAATAGAATAAGAAAGTTTTTAATATTTCTTTGAGATAATTTCACTTTCTCAATTTCATTTTTATATTCTAATCAAAATTCATCACATTATAAACATTGCATAAGCTCAAATTAATTCAAGACAGTGCTAGCAGATACCAAAATAACTTTCATTTCATTTAAAATGTTCAATACAAGTTACAAAATGTTAAAGGAAGTACAATTATCATTCAATAAGATAAAATTGCTTTCTTCTCATTCACAAAGTTTCTTGATTACAAAGATAGGAAGAAAAGCATAAAGTAATCACTTTTAAAAGTATAAACATAGTCAGAAGTACAATGATATGATCATTATAACCAAAAGTGTAACTAAACATCTTACTGTTCTTCCTCACTAGAGAAAGAAGCAACCTCTATAACCCTATCTAAAGTTTTGGTCTTTAGAGGCTTGAACCTAAGATCCTTAAATCCGATTTTTACAAGGGCTACAGGTGTTCTAGTTTTCTTAGTTTTTGGATTCTTCTTAGGTAGAGTAGGTTCAGCTTTAGATGATGGAAAATTAGATGAAGGAAAATTTGAAGGCTCAAGAAATGGTTGAGCAGGAGGTGCTAGTGACTCTTTGCATGTCTGTATGGAAGCATCCTCAGTAGTGAAGATTTCCTTGTGTGGGTGCAGTATGACACTTTGAATTCCTTCTTTGAAATTGTCTAGCTCTCTTTGCATTTTCTCCTTATGCAACTTCTGCTCTTCCTTGATTTCTTGCAAGCTGACATCAATTGTTGCAAAATTTGCTAAACACTGAGTTTATATGGCTTGTAAGAGATTCAAAAATTATTTCCATCTATTGAGATATAAATTTTTAAAGTTTTGATGGAGTTTTCATTGAAGATCCAGAGGTGTCTTCATCATTGTCTTCAGATGCAGCCTCATTTGGGTCATCAGTAGGAGGTTCATCATTGTCATCATTAGATGATGTGGCAGTCATTTGTCCTGATATTTTCTTCAACCAGACTCCTTCTTGCAAGTGATATCTGATTCACCTAAGAGATTTAATTGAGTAGGTATCTGAGTGGTGAAGTGGCTTGCCGATTTCATTTATCATATCAATTCCAACATCTTCGAATAACAATGTAAATACCATGCCATATGGCAAGCATACCTTGATTTTTCTTGCTGCCTCCCTTATATGTATCATCATAATATATGGAAGGTTGAGGACTTCTCCCTCAATGAGATGTTCCATGAAGATCATATCTCGTTCACTTACCCAATCGAAATGACTGGTTCAGGGAAGAAAAATTCGACTGATCATGTTGTGGAGTAGCCGCATTTCCATGGAAAGCATGTTGGCTTGAACATATTTGACTGAACTTACATTTAATTTTTCCAAAATTAGCCTCAATGCCTGTTCTTTTTCTTTTAGGGTTAGTTTAGTTGCACCGTCAATGGGCATTTGTTGTAGATTGCTCAACTTTTCTTCAACCACAACAACCTTTACTCCTTTGATAACGGATTCTAAATGAAATTCCCCAAGATTTAGATTTTCAATGAATGTTCTTACCAAGGAAGGATAAGTCGGAATGTCCAATGAGTAGAAAAATGTCCATCCTTGGTTCTTAATCCAGTTCCCGATCTTCATACCTAGATCTACCAAGAATGTGAAATTAATTCTTCTGCCACAGGAGATCGGCCGATTGGCCATTGAAGTGATTTTCTTAGTTAGAGAAGGTGCTTCTTCTTCATTCTACCTTGGATCGGGCTTCCTTTTCTTTTCTCTTTTCTTCCTCTAATTTACATCGTGAGTACTTGATTTAACTACGTGAAAGCACTTCTGTGCAGATCTTCTGGGAGCCATTGCACACATGCGGGAAGAAAGAAGAAATTGAGGCTTTGGGTAAAGGGTTTTGGAGGATCGGAGAAAGTTTTGAGTGGAATGACAGGGTTTGGAGTAAAAAAGAGGAGTTAATAAGTTACAAAAAGTTACTCAGATCTATTAAAAAAGCATAAATCTAATATCCGAGTTGGCTCGATTTGCCCTAAAATCATTCGAGTCAGCTCAACCCAAGCGAACTCAAAAGAAACAAAGATTTGAGTTGGCTAGGTAAACCCTAAATTGACCTAGTCAGCTCGTCCAAAGCAAGAGCAAAAGTAATAGAGATTCGAGCCAGCTCGGCCAGAGCAAAATTGCTCAAGTCGACTCGAGCTGGAACTTTCCACAAAAGTTGAAATGATTCAAAAATTGAAATTAATTCAGTGAAATATCAAGAAAAGTTGTTCAAAGATTTTGAATAGTTGTAGGAGGTTTTCTAGATAATTTTTTCTTAATTTTGAAGGAATTAGGTTTGAAAAATCTAGAAAGGATCACAAAGACTTAATTCTCCTCTAATCATTTCAAATCTATCCTAATTCAGTGGCTTAGTGAAAATGTCAGCTAATTGGTTTTCAATTGGGATAAATTCTAGTTCAATGTCATCATTCAAAACATGATCTCTAATAAAATGGTGTCTAATCTCTATATACTTAGTTCTAGAATACTAAATTAGATTTTTTGTCAAATTTATAGCACTTGTGTTATAACATTTGATAGAAGTTTTAGATTGTATAACACCAAAGTCTTCTAATTGTTATTTAATCCATAACACTTGTGCACAACAATTCCCTGTAGCAACATACTCGGCCTCGCAATAGAAAGTGCTACTGAGTTTTGTTTCTTACAATGCCATGAGAATAAATTCAATCCTAAAAATTGGCAGTGCCACTAGTGCTTTTTCTATCAATTCTATAACCAGCATAATCAGCATCCAAAAACCCAATTAAGTTCGATAAAGAATGTTTTGAAAACCAAAGACCTAGATTACTTGTACCTTTCAAATATCTGATAAATCTTTTAACAGCAAGCATATGTGATTCTTTAGGATTATATTGGAATCTAGCACATACACATATGCTATACAAGATATCAGGTCTGCTTGCAGTTAAATATAACAAGAATCTGATCATACCTCTATAGAGATTTTGGTCAATGTTGGATCCATTTTCATCTTTGTCCAATCTGCAAGATGGGTTCATGGGTGTGATCATTTGCTTGCTTGACTCCATACCAAACTTTTTGATTATTTCCTTGTTGTACTTGGCTTGGTTGATGAAGATTCCTACATTTGTTTATTTTACTTGAAGTCCAAGGAAGTAGTGAAGTTTACCTATTAGGCTCATTTCAAATTCTCCCTGTATTAACTTAGCAAATCTCTACAAAGAGTTTCATTAGTTGCACCAAATATAATATCATCAACATAAATCTACACAACTAATATATCATTATTTTCTTCTTAATAAAAAGAGTTTTATCAACATTTTTCTTGTAAAATCATTTTCAATTAAGAAAGTGCTAAGTCTATCATACCAGGCTCTAGATGCTTGTTTCAAACCATATAATGCTTTATTCAATTTAAATACATGGTTTAGAAAAACATGATCTTCAAAACCTGGTGGTTGTTCTACAAAAACTTGTTCAGAAATGAAACCATTTAAAAATATACTTTTCACATCTATTTGAAAAAGTTTAAAATTTATATAGCAAGCAAATACAAGAAGTAATCTAATAGCTTCTAGTCTTGCTACAAGTGCCTATGTTTCATCTAAATGAATGCCCTCTTCTTTGTTGTATCCCTTAGCCACTAATCTAGCTTTGTTTCTTACTACATTTTCTTGCTTATTTAATTTGTTCCTATAGACCCATTTGGTTCCTATGATTGGATGATCTGAAGGTCTATCAACTAATGTCCATATCTTATTCTTTCAAACTGGTTTAATTCTTCATGCATGGCCATCATCCAGTTTGGATTATTTTCAACTTCTTCTAAGGTATAAGATTCTATTTGTGATACAAAGGCTAGGTAATCATGTGCATTTCTATGTGATGACCTAGTCCTAATACCTTGTGAAGGATCACCAATAATTAATTCTTTTGGATAAGAAGTTACGTACCTCCATTTCCTTGGTAGATCAGCATGATCATTACTTACCGTTTCTTTTCCTTTTTCAGTTGGTCTTTCTTGTATGCTCATGTCTTCCATTTCCTTTTGAATTGTACCTGTATCATTGTCTATGCACTATTATTTCTTAGAAGGTGAAGGGCTAGTTTCATCAAAAATAACATGCATGGACTCTTCTACAGTAAGAGTTCTTTTATTAAATACTTTATATGCCTTTCTATGTAATGAATAACCAAAAAAAATTGCTTCATCTGATTTAGCATCAAATTTTCCTAGATTATCTTTACCATTGTTAAGAACAAAGCATTTACATCCAAAAACATGAAAATAATTAACATTAGGTTTCCTTTCATTCCAAAGCTCATAGAGGGTTTTCTTCAAAATAGGACGAATCAGAATGCGGTTTTAAATATAACAAGCAGTGTTCATCGCTTCTGCCTAAAAGTACCTTGGAAGATTGCCTTCATAAAATATTGTTCGGATAATTTCTTCCAAAGTCCTATTTTTTTCTCTCTACAATACCATTTTGTTGTGGTGTCCTAGGAGCGGAGAAGTTGTGATCAATGTCATTTTCTATATAATAATCATCAAAAAACTGATTTTCAAATTTGATGCCGTTATCACTCCTAATTGAAATTATTGAAAGATTTTTTTGATTTGAAACCTTTTTGTGAAATTTTTGAAATACTTTGAAGGTTTCATCCTTGTGAACAATAAATAAAACCCATGTAAATCTAGAGAAATCATCTACAATCACAAGGGCATATTTCATACCTCCTAGGCTTATGGTTCTAGTTGGTCCAAATAAGTCCATGTGAAGTAGCTCTAGATGTCTAGTAGTTGAAATCATAATTTGGGTTTAAAGCTCCCCCTAGTTTGTTTATCCATTTGGCATGCATCACAAACATGATCAAAATCTTCTTTAAACTTAGGCATGCCTCTAACTAAATATTTGGAAATTAACTTGGGAATAGTATGCATGCTAGCATGATCTAATTATCTATGCCAAAGTTAACAAGACTCCTTAGTCTTAGTATTCATTTCAACTAGACTGGAACTACTTGACATGGAAAGATCATTAAGGTCTACCACATAGATATTTCCAAGTCTATGTCCAATGAACTTACTACTAGAATCAAGAGAGTTTGTTACAATACAGATAGATGATTCAAAGATAACCTTGAAGCCTTTATCACATAATTGACTGATACTTAACAAATTATACTTTAATTTATCTAGTAGCAATACATTTTCAATAAAAGTATAGGGGGTTATCTTGATATTACCGATTCTGATTATTTTCTCCTTTCCATTATCTCCAAAAGTAACCATACCTCCTTCTTTCATTTCCAAGGTGATAAATTGATCCTTGTCGCCTGTCATATGCCTTGAACAGCCACTGTCGAGATACCATCTTTTTTTCAATTTTTAGGCTACAATATATTCCTGCAAGATAATCAAAAAGTTCTTTTAGGCACCCAAGCTAACTTGAGTCCTTGCAGATTAGCGGAGGTGGTTCCTTTGGAAACCCAAATCTTTCTTATTTTACTTTTGACATTTCTAAAGATATTGCATTCAAAAGCTTTATGTCCTAACCCTTTGCATGCAAAACATTCAACTCTAGAATTCTAAAAAGATGCAGATTTTGAAGTTCTAGATGTTGATGCATGAGATGTAGATATGAAAGATTTTTTATTTAAGCTCTTAGGAACATACAATGTAGTTTTAGAAGTAGAAGCAGAACCATTTGTTGCAAAAGCCTTTTGAGATGTAAATTTTGGAACATAAGCTTTTAGTTTCACAAAAGTAGCTGAAATACCATTTAAAATTGAAGAATTAAAATCGATTCTAGCTTTATTACCAAAAATTCTTTGTTCTTTTATGATCAACTCAAGCTTGTTAGAAGATAATGTTAGTTTTTCAACAAGTGGCTTAAGTTTTTCAACCTCCATTTTCAAATCATTATTTTCATTCATCAAAGCTTGGTTTTTGTCTAGATATGCACTATTTTTAGTTTTCAAAGCTTTATATTTTTCAGAAAAGATATGAAATTCTTTTTGCAATAAGTTATTCTTTTCTAAAATCTCTTCTTTTTCTTTTAGTAAAGAATCATTGATATTCTTTAAGGATCTAATATTTACTCTAGCTTTTTTAAATTCAGATAATAAATCATAAAAAGTAAAATTTAATTCATCAAATATAAATTCTATTTGAGCATTGGGGGATGTTACCTCATCTTCGAGACCCATTAGACATAAATTAGCTATTTTCATGGTCTCTTCCTCTTCAATTAAGGTGGATTCTTCGCTATCGCTCCATATGGTAACCATCGCCTTCTTCTTTTTCTTAAAGAATTTCTTTAGTAGTGGATAATCTAGATGAATGTGCCCGGCTTCTTACATTCATAGCATGTGGGCACTTGTTCTTTTTCTTTTTCATTATCCTTGTCCTTGTCCTTGGAGTGAACTCCTCATTTATGAAATTTTCTATTAAATCTCTCTTTCTTCTTTCCTATAAACCTTTGAAATCTCCTCATGACCATTACAATATCTTCATCTTCTAGATCGTCTTCAGAGGAGGTGGAATCATCTTCCGATTCCTCATCTTTCTTTGAGTCCAATGTGCTTTGAAGGCAATTGTCTTCTTTTTATTTTGATCATCATTTGTTTTATGCTGCATGGCAAATTCATGTGTGATGAGTGAACCCATTAATTCATCCAAAGATAAGGTGTTTAAATCTTTTGCTTCTTGGATGGCAGTCACTTTGGGGTCCCACTTATCCGGAAGTGATCTTAAAATCTTCTATACTAAGTCAGCATTTGAATAAACCCTGCCAAGACTCTTCAAACCATTAATAATATCTATAAATCAAGTAAACATGGCAGATATGGTTTCAGTAGATTCTATTTTAAATAATTCATAACTATGTATAAGAAAATTTATTTTCGAAGTCTTCACTTGGGAAGTTCCTTCGTGGGTCACTTTGAGTTTTTTCTAAATTTTCTTTGCTGAAGAGCAAGTGGAAATTCGATTAAACTCGTTAGCATTGAAAGCACAGTATAGTAAATTCATTGGTTTGGCATTTAATTCCCCCATCTTCATGTCGTGTTCATCCCAGTCCTCTTCAGGCTTAGGGACATCCACGCCATAAATTTTAATCATGGGAACTTATGGCCCTTTTAGAATGACCTTCCATAATTAAAAATTGACAGCTTGTATATAGATTTTCATTCTAGCTTTCCAGTAAGAATAATTTATGCCAGTGAAGAGTGGAGGTCTATTAGTAGATTGGCCTTTAGCCAAAGATGTACTCATGGCATGAACCATCAATCTTTACTCTAAATATATTCAGAAACACTAATCTGATACCAGTTGTTACCCAGGTGGCTTTCCCAAGAGGGGGGTGAACTAAGAATTAAAAAATTTAAGCAATAATGTGCCTTTTGAAATCCCTTTTAAGGTGTTAAGTACTGTGATGAAGTATTTAAATGCAGAAGCAAAATCAGATCAGAAAAGCGCAACACAAACACACAACAATTATAGTGGTTCAGAGCAACCCAGCTCCTACGTCCACTACCCAAGATTGCCACTTGGGATTTCCACTATATCTCCCATCAGAATACAATCGGATTATTTTCACAGGCTTACAAATCAAACCTCTATACTTTGATTTTTCTAGGATCACCAAAGAAACCCAACTTGGTTTTACTAGGATCACCAAGAACCCAACACTTGGTTTTAAACAAAGGCTAACCAAGAACCTACTTGGTTTTTCAACCGGGCTCACTAATAACCCAATAATTCAAGAATGAATTAAAAAGATAAGCAACAAAATGACAAACAAATATTTTATTGAATGGTTGCCGATGCAGCTCGAGAGAAGCCCACTTGAATGCAGTTCAATGCACTTTAATGGCTTCTATAGCATCTTTACTAAGTGCTTCAAGCTTTAGATGAGAGTTGGTGAAGGCTTGAAGGCTATCTTGAATGCTCTTAGTGCTCTCTTCCTTATTAGCTTTGTTGGATATTCAATAATGCATTAACTCTCTCAAAAGCATTGTTCAAATAATTCAAGTCCCTCAAATATATAATCTTGTACCTTTCTCAGGCAATTTTAGTTGTTGTAGACTGTTGGGATGTTGTAGACTGTTGGGATGTGATATTTGACCGTTGGAGCACTTTTTGGATTCAAAATTCAAGTTCTAGAACTAGTCGTTATATGCCTGTAACTCCCATTCGAGTCAGCTCAGATTACTCGAGTCAGCTCAGATCCTCAAAGTTGTTCTGGTTGAGTTGACTCTATTCAATCCTATCAGCTCGCTTGCACAGTGCCTAATTTCTTACTCTATAAGAGTCGACTCGCCTTGATTTCTAGTCAACTTGGATCCTCAGGCCTTCAACATGTCGTTTGGACGAGTCAGCTAACTTCTATTCTAGTTGACTTGATTGGCTGTGGTTCACAGAAGCATTTTTTGGACTCTGGAGGAGTCGGCTCGATATTCTAAAGAGTCAGCTCGGATGTCTGACTATATGATATAGTCAGCTCGGACTCCCTTTGGGTCGGCTTGCCTGTCTGATTCAGGAAGTAGTACTCT
Source organism: Areca catechu (assembly GCA_021397845.1). NCBI lineage: Eukaryota > Viridiplantae > Streptophyta > Magnoliopsida > Arecales > Arecaceae > Areca > Areca catechu. The sequence goes on along the minus strand of CM038052.1, from coordinate 124,843,755 downwards.
GGACGAGTCGGCTCGGGTCCCTTAGAGTTGGCTCAGATATTTGCATGCCAGAATCCTTATGCATGCCATGTGCCAGAGTCGGCTCTCTTCTCTTCAAGTCGGCTCGGATGAATGTTTCAGTGATTTTCTCAGTCTTTCTCCAGAATTCATCTAGTAAGTCTTCAAGCTTCAAGATGTCTTCAAACTCAACATATTTCTAAGAAATATAAAGCTTGAAACACATTTAGAAAGTAACCCAATTTTATGAACTTTCTTAACTTTTTTCCTTTTGATTCTTCTTTACAATATACAATTACAACACAACTCAAAACAAGGAATGAAAATGTAGGAGTTGATGTTTGAACAATGAATTCATCCTACAAAAACTTGTAAACCACTTGAAGAGTTGTTAGTAAAACAAATGCATGCACCAATTTTTGGTTATCATCAAAATCACTTATGGGGTCAATAGCATCTGGAAGGAATCTGGCATCTAGAATGGCATCTAGGAGGAATCAGATCATCTTAAAAATATCTGGAGGGTATCTAGGGTTCTAGGGTGTCAAACAAGATCCCATAAGTTGATGTAAATGCCTCTGGCTCCTGGATGAGGCCTGGTGGAACTCCAAAATAGGGTAACCTCCTCTTTGTACAAAAATTGGACTCTCACTAGACTAACACTCAAGTACAGGACTCAATAACTGACTAGGGTTGAGACAAATCAATTAATCTCAACTTATTATAGGACTCAATCTTATTTGCTTACAAAAATGCAATACATGGCTAAGTAAACCTGATTGGGCCCAGTAATATGTCTGATCTTGGTGCCCCCACCAATTCTCCTGGGGTGGGAGGAACTCGATCCCATGGAGTAAGGGTCAATTTGGCTCTCATACTGCTCAAGGAGGGTCTGGGTTGAGGTGCTGCAAATCCTCACCAGTGCTCCACAAGTCAGATTTTGGTCAACCTTGCCAACAGACCAAATATCTCTGATAGCCTCTATCTTGGGTACCGATGTCTTGATTGTCCAGGGTTTTCTTAATCTTTTCCTCACCAATTGGCCAAATTGTATGTGGACACTTTGGGATGGGTACTCTCTCAAAGGGAGGGATAGGCTTAAGGTGCTAGCTAGGTATCACTATTGGCTCCCTATACTCAACAAGGTCTGAGATGTTGAAGGTGGAGCTAATACCTAAATCAGGTGGTATCTCAAATGCATAGGCATTGGGTCCAACTCTTTTCATTATTTTGAATGGGCTAGCTTCGAGAGCATGAAATTCCTTCACAATCACACAATCCTCTATAGAAAATTCTTTATCTTTCATTCAAGAATTAGCCAAGTTTTTATTTACTTCATTACTTATGTTTAGCTTTTGACTAATTTTCTTATGCATATGCTGTGCAGAGGTTAGTACAGGTGTGGACAGGTGATTAGGAGTGTAGATTTATTGGACTCAAGACTAGCACCTAATTGACTCGACTAAGCATCCCTATCGAAGGAAATTTATTGGACTCTCTTCGACCGAAACCTATCAAACTATAGACTCTCTAGGTTTTACTCTAGTTTGACATACACATGAAAATTTACAATGAGCTTCTAGTAAATGCCATAGAGTATGCAAGAAGTAAGATGCAAACCTAACATGCGCAATGAATGTATGCAATATGCAAACTTCTATAAAATATAGATGAATGATTAAAAAATATAAGAAAATTCAAAAAAAGGCAAGAAATATGAGGTAGATTCTGGGTTAGTCTGGTAGGATAAAAAGTAAGAAAAGGGTTCAAGGTTGATTGAATAGAATAAAATATAAGAAGGGGTGTCAGGGATTAAATCTAGACTAATGAGATTGACCCTATGGGGTTGTTGTATATCTAATGGGTTTTCATGATGGAAGAATGGGTCACTGATCTCAGAGAAGAGATTGTTAATGAGAACTATAGGATTGGATTCTTCCTGAGGGTATTGATAAGCCAAATCCTTAATAAAATCTTTGAGTTCAAGAGATTTAGGACTTGGCACTATACTTGGGCTTTCGTCTAGTGTCTCCTCAAGTAAGATTTTAATGGTAGGGTTGGGTTCCTCATCCCTTAACTACTCTTCTACTACAGTTTGGGTATGTTCAGGGTCAGTTAACACTAGATGGGTTTCTACTTGGGTATCTACTGGGTCAACTAATTCTAGGTCTTCTATATGAAACTTCTCCTCTTCTTCCTCATACTCCACTAAGCTTGGATCAGCCTCATATATCTCCTCTTCAATGTCATTTTGGTGAACCAATGAGGTGGTATGAGAGGGTTGGCTAAAGAAAAATTGACTAATGTCTAGGGCAACATGGGTGGGTTAACTAAAGGGCTCCTGACTAATACTTGGTTCATCTCTAGAGGTACTAATCCTATGGGATTTAGGGTGACAAGGGAAAAACTGATTGGCACTAAGCTGATTCCTATGGACTATGGGTTCATGGGGTTCAGCTCTATGGGTCTTGCCTGGGTTCCTACTTGGTCATCTAATGGATCAATCCTATGGGTTGATTGGTTATTGGATTGGATCATTAGGTCTAATCTATTATTTATCTGGGCAAACTGGGTTTGGGTTTGGGCATTGGTTTGGTCATACTTGTGGTTCATTTGGGCAAATTGGTCAGTTATGGTCTTCATGAAAGCTTCAAAATTGGGGTCCATGGTTGACTTAGGTTTGGGCTTAGACTAACTATAATGGACTCCTTACCTGGTGGTCATGCAAATAAACAAACAATCAATGTAGAATGAATGCAGCCGAGCATGCAAAAGATTAGTATAATCTAGGGTTTGCTAGACCTAGAGCTAAAACTGAATGGGTCTACTCAACTTACAATTAACCCAGCAGCTATCCTTCCACTAGCCAGGTAGGGGTTGGGGTGGTGGGAGGCCCCCTTGCTTGTCACAGGGTCCTAATTATAAACCACCAGTCCACTTAGGTCGTTTAACTCTAGACCCCCAGCCTTAGACACCAGTTTTCAGTAATAGCCACAGGATTAAAAGCAGTAGTTGGCCCACATGGTTTGGACCCGACATGTTGGGTGTCACCTAGCCCACTAGGGTAAATTATGTCTAATTAATTTTAATTAGGCTTAGGTCAGTATGATGATGGTGATTTTGGGCCCAAGACAGGTGATGAAATCCTGCCCTGATCTAAGATAGTGAATTGCCCTTAAGATTAGGTTAATCAAATGATGCACATTCAATTAGTGCTAATGCAACTAATAACAATCAAAAAAATAAAATATTTTATGTATATTTTATGATGTGGCAAGTTAGGTTTGAGTTGATTAGGTTAGCAACAAATTGGGCTTGGAATTGAGGGGTTTGGAAGTTGGTTAGGTTAGATATAGACAAGTATGCAGAGTTCACAGATTTAGAACATTAGGGCTCGATTTGATGTAGTGTTTGACATGGATTTCGATGCATAAAAAAATCAAACAAATTCTAGGATAGAGTATGGATGGTGATGATGACCTCTACCAAATTTTATACAAAACTAAAATCAAATGATGATGCAAATCCTTGGGTTTTTGGACTGATGCAGGATTATTAAGATTTTAGTTAGGGTTTCTAATATGCCAAATTTTAGGATTTTTAATTTTTTGTAAAATTAATTATAAGTTATGATAAAATAGAGGATAAGATAGAGAACACTCCATGCAAATTTCATAAAAAACAAAATTCTTAGGTGGTAAAAATCAGATGAAAAACAGACACCTAATGCAGCTAGCATGACACAGAAATTAGGTTTTGTGATCCTAATGCAGATGAATGCTATCCTAAACGTGCTCTGATACCAAACTGATGCAGGATGACTTTAAGATTGCTAAATATGTTTAAAAAATAGTAAACTAATTTTTGTTTATATTTTTATAATTTTAATTTGCAGGCTAAATTCTCAAAATCAAGTAAAGACTAGCAGGATGAATAACAATATAAAGAATCATAATAATTGTAGGCATGCTCATGCAAAATAATAAAAGTCAGGACCTGAGAATTGAGAAATTCCTGACTTAGGAAAGTTAACCTTCAATCAAAGCAGAAATTAAGAGACGGGAAGTTTGTACCAGTCAAAGATTGAAGATCTTGCTGATGAAGGGGTCACACAGCTCTCAAATTGATGCCTAGAAGATGAAGCCTTTGGTTCCCGAATCTGAAGGCGATCTGGACCCAGTCTGAAGGCAAGAAAAGCCTCCTCTAAGGAGGGGAAACACCTCAGGGATCCTACAAGCATCAAGGTTAGACACGAAAAAGGTGATCAAAGAAAAAAAACAAAATATGAAAGAAAGAAAAGGGAATCAGGGTTAGGGCTGGCAGCAAGGAAGAAGAAGGAGCTCTTGATCTGGAGCGTCTTCAAGGCTTCTCTTCTTGGATGTGGCTGCTGCTTGGAGGCTTGATTTGCTGTTAGGGCATGGAGAATCCCAAGGAAGGGTGGTCGGCCAAGCAAGAGAACAAAGAACCAAACCAAAGAACCAAAAACCAGAACACCAGAAGCTGAACACCAAAATAATAAAATTTTATTTCATAAGAATTGATTGAATACAAGAGGAGGAGGGGTAGGGTTTATAGTGTTCCCATGCCCTCTTTTTATTAGGACTTCAACTCTCTCCTAGTTAGGATAGATTTACAAGCTTTAAGTGGGAGAAGGACTACAATATTAACTAGAATTAGGAGTACATAGTTGAATGAAAGAAAAATTGTTTTCCTGCTTCCACTTGGATTCTTCCTCTTTCCTTGGGCTGGTCAAAGTCACATGGATTGGGCTAGGACACCTCTTGGACTTAGCTTGGGTGTGTGGGCTCCAAAGGGTAGCAAGAGGTCAGCCTCCTTGGGTTTTGTGCATGGGCTTTGGGCGCTGGTAGCTGGGGTGGGGTGCCTCTCATTTGGCATATTCTTGGAATCTTGGTTCTAGGGTGCATGGGCCTTGCTCTTGGGCTTGGAATTTCTTGGACTAAGATGATGGTATATCCATAGAATTAAGGGGAACCCTTGGTTGAGGATATTCCATGGATATGGAAGGAATCTGGCATCTGGAATGGCATCTAGGGGGAATCAAGGCATTTGGAGAGCATCTGGAGGGTCTCTAGGTCTCTAGGGTGTCAAACAAGATCCCATAAGCTGATGTAAATACCTCTGGCTCCTGGGTGAGGCCTGGTAGAACTCCAAAATAGGGTAACCTTCTCTCTTGTACAAAAATTGGACTCTCACTGAACTAATACTCAAGTATAGGACTTAATAACTGACTAGGGTTGAGACAAATCAACTAGTCTTAACTTATTACAGGACTCAATCTTATTTTCTTATAAAAATGTGACACATGGCTAAGTAAACCAGATTGGATCCAGTAATCTGTGTCTGATCCTGGTGCCCCCACCAAATTTGATAAAAAATAGTGAGAGAACCTTTAGACTAAAGTACAAGTCTTGAGGATTAAAATAATTCATGTACTAATTAGGTCTTGTTCTTCTTTCAAATTAATATAGCCACCACTTTGTCACTTCATTTATTGCTAGACAATGAAAAATTAATGGGACCTAATTTTGATAACTGGTATTATAAAAATAGTCCTGGAGAATGAATGGATTCTATACATGTTGATAGATCCGGCACCTGAGGAGCCTGCTCAGAATGCTCATGATGTAGTCCGAGACATTTATCAAAAGTGGCTCAATGACCAAACCACCGTCCACTGTATTATGTGGGCATCCATGAACGATAAATTGAATCACAAGTTTGTGGATTCTCAGTCAGAGGACATACTTCAAGTATTGAAAGAATCTTTTGATACTCTCAATAATGCTGGAAGGTATAAAATGTCTTGTGTCATTTTCAACACAAGGATGAAGGAAGGAGCCTTGGTCATAGATCATGTATTGTACATGATTGAATTATTGAGTGCCTGGGAAAACTTGGATTCCCCCTACATAAATAGCTGGAGAAGGATGTGAACCTTAATTTATTGTTGAAATCCTATATTGACTTCCTTGATTATTATAGAATGAAAGGCATGGAGAAAACTATTATGGTATGTTTTGGTTACTATAGACTTATGAGATGGATCATTAGCTCTATAAAGGGTTGGTGAATATAGTGAGAGGATCAACAGGGTATCATCCCTTTAAAAAAGGAAAGAAGAAGAATAAGAGAAAGGTGCAAAGTACTCCAACAACTAAGCCAGGTCAGACAAAGAAGTTAAAATCTAACCAGACTCAAGCTGAATGCTTCTACTATAAGAAGCAAGGGCATTGGAAGAGGAATTGTCTTTTTTATATTGCCTTGCTAGACTCAAACTGGCTAAGGAAGAAAAAGATCCACCAAGGCATAGCTGGACAAGGTAATTATATGATAGTAACACCTTGATTTTTTTTTATTTGTGATACTACTACCTAGATATTTGATACCAGAAGCCCTATTAATATTTGTAATTCGATATAGGGACTTCAGGTTAGTAGAAGATTTGAAAATGATAAGAAATTCCTGAATGTTAGAGATGGAAGATTGTTCCAATTCTAGCTTTAGGAATACTCAAGCTTGTTTTTAATTCTAGTGTCATTATTTTAGGTGATTATCACTTTTGTCCTAATTTTTTGATGAATGTGATCTCTGTATGCCTTTTGGCGAAAAATGGTTATCATTTATTAATAAAAGATAGTTATTGTGATATCATTTTGAATGGTGTTATTATAATGCATGGACAATTGAAGAATGACATTTATATTTTATCACAGCCTGTGAATGTAATGTACACATCCAATAAATGTCCTAGGATTAAAAATGTATCTGATATATACCTTTGGTATTGTAGACTAGGTCATAATAATAAGAATAGGACGAACAAGTTATCTAAAAAGGGAATCCTCGAGGTCAATGATATTGAATCATTGTTGACCTACTAATCATGTCTTCCTGGAAAGATGACTAAGTCACCTTTTACTGGAAAGGATAAAAGAGCCACTAAGGTTCTGAGAACAATACGTACTGATGTATATGGACCCATGAATACTTTAGCCATAGGTGGATACCACTACTTCATCATGTTCGCTGATGACCTACAAGGATGGGTATGTCTACTTGATGAGACATAAGTCAGAGTGTTTGAGATGTTAAAATGATTTCATAATGAAGTAGAGAAATAAACTGATAAATATATTAAAATCCTTCGATCTGATTGAGGAGGTTAAATCTTACCAATGAATTTATGACATATTTGAAAAAAAATGGGATTCTCTCATAATGGACTTGTCTCGAGACACTCCAGCATAATGGAGTATCTGAAAGGTGAAATCAAACCTTTTAGACATGGTTCAATATATGATGGGGTTTGCTAGTACGCCTATCTCATTTTGGGGATATGCATTAGAGTTGGCTTACTATATTCAAAATAGAGTTCCTAGCAAGTCTGTAGACAAAACTCCATATGAAATATGGACAGGGCATAAACTAGTGCTCTCATACCTTAGGGTTTGGGGATATCTATCTCATGTCAAACATTTAAATACAGATAAGCTTGGGCCAAGGTCTATAGGTGTACATTTATTGGGTACCTAAAGGAAACTAAGGGTTATTTCTTCTACCATACTAATGAACACAAAGTGTTTGTTAGTAATAAGGTAGTCTTTTTAGAAAATGAGTTCCTTAGAGAAGGAATTAATGCCTCTAAGGTTAACTTAAAGAGGTTCAACAAGTAGAAGAATTGACACCATTGATTGAAACCATATAACTAGATTCGATTGAATTAAACACATAGCCTATTGTAGAAGTACCATTAAGGAGATCCAGTAGGGTACCGCGTCAACTGGATAGATACTAGGGATGGTGATCCTATTGAACTTAATGAAAATAATAAGGATCTAGCCACTTATATGGATGCGATGCATAGGGCCAACACTTATAAATGGCTTGGGCCATGAATTCCAACATGGAATCCATGAAAGTCAATGATATATGGATACTTGTTGATCTACTAGAAGGAGTAAAATCCATAGGGTGTAAGTAAATTTTTAAAAGAAAAAGGGGCACAAACGAAAGGTGGAGACCTATAAAGTTCATTTGGTTACCAAGGGATATCGTCAACATTATGGTATTGATTATGATGAGACATTTTTACATGTGGTAATGCTTAAATCCATTCAGATCATGCTTGCGATAGCAGTACATCTTGATTATAAAATCTGGCAAATGGATGTGAAAATAGCTTTTCTAAATGGAGAGCTAGAAGAAGAGTTGTATATGATACAGCCTAAATGGTTCACATCCATAAATGAAACAAAGGTGTGCAAGCTTCAGAGATCCATTTATGGATTGAAGTAGGTATCTTGAAGTTGAAACATGTATTTTGATAAAATGATCAGAATGTATGGCTTCATTAGAAACAAAGAAGAACCCTACAAATACAAATGGGCTAATGGTTTGGTTGTAGTATTTCTTGTTTTGTATATGGATGACATTCTCTTAATTGAAAATAATATTCCTGATTGTAAGGAATAAAAGTATGGCTATTTTCTCAATTCTCCATGAAGGACTTGGGAGAAGCATCTAACATCCTTGGGATGAAGATCTATAGTGATAATCTAAAAGGTTACTAGGGTTGACCCAGTCACATATAATAAGACCATGGTAAAGTACTTTAGCATGGTGAGTTCCAAGAAAGGCTATCTTTTGATAAGCCAAAGAATTAATCTCTTAAAGAAAGATTATCCAACAAGTTCTCAAGAAAGAGAGCATAGAGTAGTATTTCATATGCCTCTGCAATGTGATCTATCATGTATGCTATGACATGTATAAGACCAAATATAGCATACTTACTAGGAGTTGTTAGTAGATACCAATCTGATCCAGGTGAGAACCATTGGAAGGTTATGTTTTTATCCTAAATGGAGGAGCTATCTACTAGAAAAGTTCTAATTAGTACATTATGATCGATTCTATTTGTAAGGCTGAGTATATTGAGGCATCCAATGCTGCAAAGGTAGCTGTTTGGCTATGGAAGTTTATCTTGGAGCCTGGAGTGGCACCCTCTATAGATGACCTAGTTCCTTTATATTATGATAGAACTAGGGCCATAGCTCAAGCAAAGGAACCAAAGGCTCATCAGTAAACCAAGCACATTCTATGTCATTATCACCTTGTTTGGGAGATAGTGGATCGAGATGATATTAACCTTCAGAAGATTGATGGAAAGGGGAACTTGGCTGACCCATTTACTTAAGCCCTTAGAATCAAAGAGTTTGATGATCACAAGTGGAAGATGGGTATTCAAAATTGTTCCGATTGGCTCTAGTCCAAGTGAGAGTTGTTAAGAAATATATCCTATATCCAATCATCAGGATTGCAGATGGTTCAATTTTTCATAATTTATACAGAATCATTATTAAAATAAAAGTTATATTTGGCAGTTTATCTCTTTTTGCATCTTCCTTTGGACTCTTTTGAGATAAAGTCCTTAGAACTACTTTTATTTCATAAAGAAGAATTTATTAAGTAGTTCTTAAATATGTTCATGACCAAATGATACGTTGTTACCTAGGATGAAAATGTTTAACGAGCATAGATCGTTGTATGCCATATGGGTTGGTTGTCCTCATAACCAAAAAGAGTGGAGATACTAGTATGGCATGCAGGTGAGTATAAGTGTACATTGCACTGAATGTGACCAACTCTATTAAGTACTTTGTTGTCAAGAGTATCTCATAGAAGTATATGAGTATAAGTATCTCTCCGACCTGAGATTCTCAGTGCTTTGCAAGCATCTTATTGTACTTAGGTATCGAACTACCTGGATTTCTAATCCGGTGACAAAAGATTACTGGGTGCAGTCAAGTATTTATTAAATCAATGGTGAGTCAAAATGGAATTGACCACTCTAAGATGTTGAAGACAATCTTTACTATATTTTAATTTAGCAAGATCTTGGTCAGGGCAATCCTTGTGAAGAGTCATAGGATTTAATAGGTTGAGACATATTTGGATGCATTATTCAAAGTTGGTAGTTAACTCTAACATCATTCTGAGTATTAGATCAAAGGGATGAATTATATGGAAATCATATATCGGGTTCTTGAATGTTGCTTCACGAACATCAACCTATCCGGACATTGGGTACCATTACTAGATAATTGAATTGATTAGTTCAAGAATTATTTCTTGGACTACCATATTAGTGTTTGAACCTATGGGGTCATACATAATAGAAGTTTTTGATCAATTATGATGGCTGACTAATGATTAAAACTTGTTTAGTGACAAAATTATAAATATAATGAACAATTAACCTTGAACAAATGTTATATATTAATAATTAATTAATTATTAATTAATTATAGGAAGATTAATTAATAATTAAATTTCTAATTGACTCAATTTGATTGACTGAAGAGGTTTAGGTCAAGTCTAATTGAATTTGGTTCAACTAGAATTTTCTCGATTATGTTTTTTGATAACCTAATCGCTAAGGATTTCTAATTATAGTTGGATTCAAGCATTGACCTAGTTAGTTTCAGATTTAATTGAGATTTAATTAATCCTAATTAGGACCTAATTGGATTGAGTCTAAGTTAGTTAAATTAGGTATAATCAAATTAGTTTTGGTTCATAACTAATTTTGGTTAAAGCCTAGTCAAACCATTATCTAGCCCAACTAGGTTTTCTATTAGATTTCTCCATGCCAATTATTTGAATAAATTAATGAAAAGTTTATATCAAACATGTTTTCATTGAAATAATAGTGCTGTAAAATCTAATCATATTTCTTATGAAATAGGGACTTTCTGTAAAATTTTCCTGACTCATGTATGATATTAATAAAAGATATTTTGTTTCATCATATGCTATGTTTTTTACTTTATTATTTTAAAATTATGATGAACTCCATAAATTAGGGAAATGATTTTAGGATTATGATGGAGTTCATAATAGTGAGACATAAGTTCTTATAAACCCTAATCTAAAATATTCTCAATCATTGGATCATCAAGTTAGGGATCAATATTTTCAGATAGACTAGCACATCCTATATATGCTCGATAGAGAGAGTAGTTGGTCTCATGACCATTTGTGTAGGGATATTAATACAAATATATGGGTGCTTATCAAGGTATAAGTTTACTGAATTGATCCATCATGAGAATATCCTATGGAAGTCTTATCAAAAGATGATTCTTTTAGTGGATGCTGTGCAACATATCCTTAAACCTGAGATCACCATAGTATCTTTTACATAAAAATTCATATTTTGGTTCATACACATTCATGACTTAGTCTTGTATAGGATGTTCATGGATATGGTGAATTGTAAATGAAGGTTATTAGTAGGTTAACAAGGAATCGATCACTCCTAGTAAGAGGAGTATTTATCCTATATAATCTCATCAAATGATAACTCAGGAAGTCTTTGATCAAAGTAAGATGAAATTAAAAAAGAGTCTCAATCTTTCATCAGTCAAGTCTTTATTAGTGATTTAAGGTTTGAATAAATAAAGTATGAGAGTTTGATAATTTTTCATACCCATCACTTATTCGGGATCAAGGAAGATCGAAGGATTGAATTGCTTGGTAACTTGACACTTAAGGATATTTTGATAATTTTTATCTAATTTTTCATCTTTTGGATAGGCATTACACATTGCTAGATGTCAAACATGTCTTGTAGGTTATCATAAATTCAATTGATGAATTCATGAGTCAATTTGAAAGATGGTTCAAATTGGCAACTAGGGCTAGCTTAATTTACCTAATTTGATTAGTTGATTTCAAATTAAACTAAATTGACATGAACCTAGACATACTACTAGCTAAATGAGAAGCTTAAAAGGTCAAACATATTAAGGATTTGATCAAGGAAATAATTTATATTTTTATTAGGGTCATAGGATCCTAATTGGCTATCTAATTAACAAGCTAGCATATATAGGCTAGTCTAACTCCTAACCTAATTAGATTGGGTTTAAATGTCTGCTATTTAGGCTAACTAATTTGAGTGGGACTTAAATTTGGTTGAGCCATAAGTGGGGTAGCTAAATTGGGATTTATCCAAATTTTATAACCTTTATCCATGTTTTAAACTAAGAGTCCTAAGGGCTTGGGACTCTTGGCACCAATATTCGCGTACGCACACATTAAAAGGCATAGAAGGACCAAGAGTCCTTCTATAATTAAATCACCTTTTTGGTGATAAACTTTAATCTTTGCCTCTTTAATACATACCTATTTGGACTGGATTTGACCAATCAAATTAAGTAATTATGGGCATGATTTCATGAAGGGATGTGATGCTTGGAATATATGGCACATGGGATGGGATGGAGTCCTGCTTATCAATCACCTTTTTGTAGATAAACCTCTCTAGTTTATACACCTATTGGGGTGTTGGACCAAGTCTTTAATTCTAAAATTAAAGACTAATTATCAAGTTTTTTTTGAAGAGTTGAGATAAGCAACTCTTGGCATAAAATATTAGCGAAATAGCATTTCACTTTGCACCTTTGTACGTAGAGACTTCTTCTGCTTGAAGGATCTTATCTGATATGTTAAATATCAGATTAGGGGCTGATGAAAGGATGTTTTAGGCATGTCCTCTCTTTCTTTTAAAGGCTTCAATGACTGAAACCAAAGCATCCGAAGTTTATCTTGATAACTCTCTTCCTTCCCTTGTTAGGATAAGTCTTTTATTTAAGACAAGTCTGCCATTTTAAGACAAGGGCTTAGAAAGAAAATTAGAAAGAATAATAGGATAGAAAGAGAGTTTTCAGAGAGACTTTGAGGTACTCTTCAGAAGGAAAAAGGTCCAAGAAGAAAAGAAAGTCTGTTGAAAGAAGAAAAGCTGTTGGAAGGAGTCGGTAAGAAAGAAGAGTGCTTCCTTGATCTGGTTCCTATATGGATCACCTCTGGAGGGCATACATATGTATGCCTAGTGGAATAAAGGATATTAGCTTTACAGGTATTCTTTTATTCCTTAATATTTTGCCTTGTTAATTGATGTAATCAAGGGAATCCATGGTCTAAGATTTTGATTGACTAGAGTTTCAAGGATTAAAATTTTGAAATATGATCTTCCATTGCACAACCGTATCCCAACATTCATGCACTCCCTCTTTTCTTATCTGATTTAGATTAATTTAGGATGAGTTTTAAATTTAAATGAGAGGAGTTTGACTGGGAATCAAATTCTTTGTCTTATCTTAACTCTACTTGGTCTTAAACTCTCAAAAACTTATCTATTTTTTTAGAATTCTCCATGAAAATATAAGTTTTTTTCATCCTCCCTTATTTTCATTTAGAGTAGGATTGTTTTGAATTAAATTTGGATTGATTTGAATTTAATTAGAGGAGTTGTATTGGAAATAGAACACCCAATCCTATTCAAATAGCATCACCTTATCCTAATCTAATTCCTCCTCTAATCAATGAAATTTCATTTTAGATTTTCGTAATATAAACATCATTAAGAGAGAAATTGCTGCCCAGGATGATGCAACCCAAGAGAGGGGGTGAATTGGGTTTTATAAATTATTTAAACTATTTCAATAGATATAAAATAAGTATGTGCTAACTGCAATTAAGGGCTTATATTTTATCATAGTGTTTGTGTGCTTAATGAAAATATGCAATGAAATTAACAAAGTAAATGCAAGAGTAAATAAGCATTAAATAAGAGCAATCATAAACACAAGAATATATAGTGGTTCGGTGCACTCCAAGGCACCTACATCCACTCTCCAAGTTTTTCTTGGAAATTTCATTATAATCACTAAGATTACAGTCAATTAGTTTTCTAGGCTCACTAATCAAAACCCAACTTGTTTTCCCGGGCTCACAAGTCAAAATCACTTGTTGGTTTTATAACTTTGGCTAACCAATAACCTTCGATGGTTTTACAGGCTCACCAACAATCTATGTTGGTTTTATGGGATCACTAACAACCTATGTTGGTTTTACGGGATCACCAACAATCTATGTTGGTTTTACACAAAGGCTATCAACATACTTTTTAGTTTTCCAATGCTCACCAAAAATCTTGATACAATAAAGTAAGAATGAAAGTAAAGAATACAATAAATTTTTCTAAAATAAAGCAAGTATCTCTTTGAAGTCCTTGGATGATGTTGAAGAAGCTTATCTTTAATTTGTTGAAGCCTTTGAATGAAGCTTGATATTATAGACTTGGATCAACTCTCTTATCTTTAGAATCTTAAAGGCTTGAACCACTCAACTCTTGAATCCTTGAAGGATATTCAATGATTTCATCAAAGGATTACTTCTCTATTTGATTTTTGGTGTTTATATAGCTCTCCAAACTATAGATGACCGTTTATGATGATTGGAGATGAAAAACTAGCCGTTTGAAGCAAGTTGGAATTAATTTTGCACTTCTGAAAAACTAGCCGTTATTCTAAGTGTCGATACTTGATTCTGGTGAGTCGACACTTGAGTTCTTCATGAGTCGACACTTGATTTCTGTGAGTCGATACTTGATTTCTGTGAGTCGATACTTGGGTCAGCTCAAGGCAAAATTTTGGATTGATATAGTTCTGTATTTTTCTTGTTCTCAGGCCTTGAGTCGATACTTTAACATCTTCATGAGTCAACACTTGAGTGTGCCAGTGATGAAACTTGTTAAAACTTCTCCAAAATTAAATTTTAAGTCCTTCCAAGTCTTTCTTATGTTCCAAAGTCCTTATAACTTGAGATTTCATGAATTTGAAGGACTTCTTCAACTGAAATACAAGCATTTCTTTATTCAACATGGATGAGTACTAAGATTTGATAAACATACTTAAAAATATAATTAATACTTATATATACTTAAGTATTTGTCAATCATCAAAATCAAGACCAAAGTCAACAGTCTCTCCCTTTTTGATGATGACAAAATCTTTAAGTATATAAATAAGGTAAGCTTAAAAAGATTAACAATAAGATAAATATGTAAGCTCAAAATCAATAAGTATCAAGCTCTTCCTCAAAATATGATTTCAAAACATTTTTCAAAATCTCCCCCATACTAATTCTTCCTTTAAGACTAAAACATTTTGCTTTCTTCTTCCCCTTTTGCACTTTCTTTCATTTCTCTTATAATTTTTCATATTTATCATATCTTTCCCTTTTCATACTTAATATATTTTTCTCCCTTTTTATCATCATGAAAAAGGATGAAAGTCAATACAAAATTGGAATGAAGGTGGAAAGAATAGCAAGTAGATCATCAAAATCAATACATGATACTAATTAAATATGATATCAATTGAACATGATACCACAAAAATGATATGCACATGCAAAAAATAATTTAATGTATATTAGCTCTAATATGCATAACCAAGGTATGATTAAGACAACAATCCATTCACCTCACTTGTTCATGGGATAGGGCCATAGTGGCACTTCAACACATCATAAGAGATCCCATTGAATGGAAAGAGAGAGTCTTTAAACCCTACTTAGCTCCTATGACCGGACGACCATGGTAACTAATCCAATCCGAAGCAGTTATTAGGAGCTCTTCTCTTTTTTTTAAAGATTCTTAATGAAATAAATCTTGATACCAATTAAATGTAACTTCCTTTAAAGAGAAAAAGATTTGATATCAAGGAGGAGTATCAGAGAAATATAAGTAAAGCATGATATCAAAGAAAATATTGAAAGCATCATATTTGACAATAAATCTTTGGATGCTCCCCCAAAACATTGTTCTCCCTTAAAAATATACATTCATTGAGGAATAAAATATGAAAGTACAAGCATCATAATTTCAAATAATTTGAGATATGAACATAAATACTAAATCTAAAATCAAAGATTTAAATTTTCAAGATATACAAGATTTTCAAAATGCAGGAGGTTGACGTTTAAAGATTCAATTTAATATGATTTAAAATTTATTTGAAATGATTTGATATCCATATAAATGCTAGAAGTAATATGATACCAAGTCTAGATACTGGATTAGGGGTTTATCAATGTGCATACCTTCTTCTTAAAAGTAACCCTTAACTACCAGTTATATACTTGTTCCAAATTATTTCTAGTCTAAGCATGGATACAAAATAGAATACATTTTATAAAAACCATATGATTTGAAATGATTTTGATTATCCATACAAATGTTAGAAGTAATCTAGTACCAAGTTTAGCTACTGGAGCAAGGATTTATCAATATGCATACCTTCTTCTTAAATGTAATCCTTAACTACCAGTTCTAGTCTTGATCCAAATCATTTCTAACTTAAGCATAAATGCCAAAAATATATACATTTCATCACAACATTTTACTTGAAATAGTTTAAAACTATATTAATCAAAATCAAGTGAAAGTCTAATAATCGCAAGTTTAATCATGATAGCATGAAATTCATCAATATCAAAAAGTTCATGATCATAACGAATAACTCTAAGTCTAAACTTGATTCTAATTAAACATTTAAAATAATTTTCAAAGTAATTGATGCAACATTTATAACAAATATTCAACTATATTTTTAATTATGGAAGGAAATATTCAGAATTTATCAATATCTATAGTCCTTTTATCATTTAGTCTAAAATGTAGTAGGTCCATTTCTTTAAATTATCTTGTGTAGCCATTTTTCAAAAACTTTCTTTCTTCTTGTTGGGCTGCAAGATATCCCTGCAAAATAAATTAAGTGAACAATTTTGATATCCAAATATTCTTGGATCCTTTAGGGTTAGTGAATAGGGTTCCTTTTGGAATCCAAATTTTTCTTAATCTACAAGGATATGCATTAAGTCCAAATTTTTCATATTTAAAGCATGCAATATTAAAAGAAGTAGCAACAAAGAAATTCTTGTTTTTCAACTCAAGATTTTTGTTTTTCTTTAAAAGCTCATCATTTGATACAAAATCTTAGGTCTTCTTAGAATTTCTATTTCATTTAATAAAATATTTTTCTCATTTAAAAACTTATTGCATAACTCTTTTAAATCAATTTTTTTTTCTAAAATTTATTTTTCTTTAAAAAGATTATTCTTATCAATTTCTAAAATATCAATCTTTACATTTAAATCATGATTTTTATTGGCAAGATTGGTGTTCTCAAGAGAAAAACAATCTACATGTCTTTTTAATTTCTTATGCTCATTTTTTAATACTTTTTATTCATACATAAGATCATTAAATGCATCATGTAATTCATCAAAGATAAAATTATATTCATTTTTAGAACATACCTCTTTCTCATTTGCCATGAAGCAAGGATTGGCAACTTCTTGTTCATCATCCGAACTTGAATCTTCGCTATCACTCCAAGTTGCCATCATTGTCTTGAATTTTGTTTTGGCCTTGAGTGCTATTATCTTTTTTTTTTCTTGATCAGCAACCACTTCTTTGTTCTATAAATTCAACTTATGAGTCATGAGTGAACCAATAAGCTCCTTCAAAGGCAGGGTATTAATATCTTTGGCTTCTTGGATCACTGTTACCTTTAGATCCCATGATATTGGCAAAGATCTAAGAATTTTATTGACCAAATCAGTATTAGTATAGACTTTGCCAAGACTTTTCAATTCATTAATAATAGTCATAAATCTAGTATGCATATCAGATATATATTCATAATATAGTATTTTAAATATTTCAAAAGAATGAACAAGAATATTAATTTTAGTACTTCTCACTTTGAAGAGTACCCTCATGAGTAATTTCAAGTATGTCCCATATCTCCTTCGCCGATGTGCATGTAAAGATCCTATTAAATTTATTAGAGTCTAATGCACAATAAAACAAGTTCATTGCTTTAGCATTAATTTCATATTGCTTAATGTCATATTCATTCCAATCCTCTTCGAGCTTTGGAATGGAAATGCCATTAACCAAAATGAAAGGAATATGAGGACCATTAACTATAACTTTTCAAAGATAATAACTAATAGATTGAATATAGATGCGTATGCAAGTTTTCCAAAAAGTGTAATTAGTGCCATTAAAAAATGATGGTCTATTAGTTGCATGTCCTATAGCAAAACAAGTACCTTTTAGGGCTGTCATGATCTTTTAACTCAAAACTATTGGATTCTTTGCAAAGCACCAAGTTTAGATACCAACGATTTTGGGTTCCAGGTTTTGATACCAATTGTTGCCCAACGATGATGCAACACAAGAGGGGGGGTGAATTGGATTTTATAAATTATTTGAACTATTTCAATGGATATAAAACAAGTATGTGCTAATTACAATTAAGTACTTGTATTTTGTCAAAGTGTTTGTATGCTTAATGAAAATATGCAAAGAAATTAACAAAGTAAATGTAAGAGTAAATAAGCAATAAATAAGAGCAATCACAAATATAAGAATATATAGTGGGTTGGTGCACTCCAAGGCACCTACATCCACTTCCCAAGTTTTTCTTGGGAATTTCACTATAATCTCTAAGATTACAATCGATTAGTTTTATAGGCTCACTAATCAAAATCCAACTTGTTTTCTTAGGCTCACAAGTCAAAATCCCTTGTTGATTTTATAACTTAGTCTAACCAACAACCTTCGATGGTTTTATAGGCTCACCAACAACCTATGTTAGTTTTACGGGATCACCAACAACCTATATTAGTTTTACAAGATCACAAACAATCTATGTTGGTTTTATACAAAGGCTAACCAACAACCTCTTTGATTTTCCAAGGCTCACCAAAAATCTTGATAGAACAAAGTAAGAATGAAAGTAAAGAATACAATAAAGCATTCTAAAATAAAGCAAGTATCTCTTTGAAGTCCTTGGATGATGTTGAAGAAGCTTGTCTTCAATTTGTTGAAGCCTTTGAATGAAGCTTGATGTTGTAGACTTGGATCAACTTTCTTATCTTTGGAAGCTTGAAGGCTTGAACCACTCACTCTTGAATCCTTGAAGGATATTCAATGATCTCATCGAAGGATTACTTTTCTATTTGATTTTTGGTGTTTATATAGCTCTCCAAATCATAGATGACCATTTATGACCGTTGGAAATGAAAAACTAGCCATTTGATGCAAGTTGGAATCAATTCTACACTTCTGAAAATCTAGCTGTTACTCTAAGTGTCGATACTTGAATTTGGTGAGTCAACACTTGAGTTCTTCATGAGTTGACACTTGATTTCTGTGAGTCGACACTTGGGTCAGCTCAAGGTATAAATTCTGGATTAACACAGTTCTGTATTTTTTTTGTTCTCAGGCCTTAAGTCGACACTTTGACATCTTCATGAGTTGACACTTGAGTTTGCCAGTGGTGAAACTTACTGAAACTTCTCCAAAATCAAACTTTAAGTCCTTCCAAGTCTTCCTTATATTTTAAAGTCCTTATAACTTGAAATTTCATAAATTTGAAGGACTTCTTCAACTGAAATACAAGCATTTCTTCATTCAACATGGATGAGTACTAAGATCTGATAAACATACTTAAAAATATAATTAGTACTCATATATACTTAAATATTTTATCAATCATCAAAATCAAGACTAGAGTCAACACATCTCATCTCTTTTCCTTCTTGGTGCTAACTCTTCTTGATCATCAAATTGAAAAGATAAAGATGTCCTCCATTTAATCTTATCATATCCTTTGGCTATGCCTTATCTTTGAATGCAGAATGGACTCCATGAGATCTTGGACTCCTTTGAGCATGGGCAACTTCTTTGAATAAACTTGAAGTGGGAACTCCTTTTTTTCATTTGGGCAACAAGAAAAGGATGAGACGCTTGGGAAACAAGAAAAAGGATGAAATGCTCCTTGTATGTGGGCGACAAAGAGTGGATGAGACTTCTTGGCGTTGGGATGAAGTTTCTTGATAAGATAGAACTCCATTGAGTTTGAATTTTCGATGAACCTTAGAAGGGACATGACTTAATCTTGGAAGCTTCTTGGATGAATTTCCTTTTGAGTTCGAATTGAAATAAGTGCCTAATCCAATCCATTTGATGTTGGCGACAAAAATAAGATATAGCGCCACTTCTTCTTGAAATTTGATTAGCGCCACTTCTTCTTGAGATCTGATTGAAGTTGGCCAACCACTCTTGGAGTGGGCGATAAATGAGAAATGTGGGATAAGGAGTCCTTCCTTCTTACTCCTGTTAAAATCTTGGTTGGATTTTAAATGGGCGACAAATAAGAAGATATTCATGGGTGCCCCTCTTGGATAAACTTGAATTTTAAATGTTGTCTGAATGTCCTGATGCCTGGATGTCTGGATAAAAATAAAGACAACCCTCTTTCGATATTGAGTTGGCCATCCAAGGTGATGTGATGAGGCATACCACTCCAAGTGGTGGGTGACAAGGCTCCACGACATGGTGATGTGGCATGACATGGTATGATGATATGGCATGGTGACATGGCATGGTGACATGGCATGATGAATTGGACTTGAACCTTGGCTAACTTATGAACCCTCTTGATGAGGGACGTGGGATGGATGGATTACAGGGATGATAATGTGCTTTCAAAGATTAGCTAACCATTAAGAGCAATGAATTTATAGCATGGAAATTAATCATAAGAAAGATAATCTCATCCAAGTAGAAGACTAGTTCATCAAAATTAAACACCTGCATGCTAATTACTTTCAAAATAATATGAAATGGATCTCATGGCTAGGAAACCATCTCTACTAGGTGATGATACCATCAAATGATCAGATCCAAAGAGCCAAGAAGAGGTTTTCCTACCAGCAATGAAGGTTAAAGTATTTGGTGGAAAGGAAGCTCTTAACAATCAAGGATTGAGGGCTAGAAGGCAAGATGATCACTCTCTACTTTAGGACTTACCTTGGCCTTGATCCATTACATGGAGACCTTCATCTTGGACTTGGGGACTTGAGAGAACCTATAAATAAACTTAGGATTAGGCATGGAAGGAGAATTGAGGTTGGAATTGAAACAAAGTAAGAAAAGAGAAGAAAGTAGGTCGATGGCTTGGGAGCATGGAACTTGAACTTGGAGCAATCAACAATGGCGTCACACCTTCACTTCTTCACAATGGAAAACCACTCTTCAAACATAAACTCAAGGGCCTCTCACCCTCTCATCAAACAAGGATTCAAACACTCAAACTAAAGAGAACTCACTCACTCCACACAAGGGAACACAAGGGAACTAGAACAAGAAGAAACATTTCATTCATTAATCCAAAATAACATGAATACAAGTGAGAGCCTTAGGGCCCTATTTATAGTCTCCTAAGCTAGGACATTTGGCCAAGGGGAGAGAGGATGGGATAAGGATGAGCTTAGTTGGATCCAACCACTTTTGGGTATATGGTTCTAACTAGAAACAAATTATGGGTAGAAAGTTACAACCACTTTGACATGTGACATCTGATGGGTTTCTTAAGGGTCATCATGCATCTATGAAGCATTAGATTTCAAAAATTTATACAAAGAAAAACCCTTATTGACCAGGAACCCTAATCCCAAGATCTCCTTATTCATATGCAACTAATATATCACTAATATGGTTCATGATAAATACCTGGAATTCTATTTTCCACTCCTTTCCATTAGACTCACAAGTGCAAGCCCTCCAATGGTGATCCACACAGGAATTGACCCAAGGAAGAACTCCTACTTCAGTTGCTTGCTTGACTAGGACTCTTCTTGACAGCTTTCTGGACTTTGACCTTTATAAGACACCCTATCCTCCTGTAGGGTACTCTAAATGCCATGCAAAATAACTCTTGGATTTGGTATTGCCCTCCTTTAGAATACTCTAGGATTATGTCTTAAATTCTAAGACTTGTCCTAGTAAGAACAACCTTGTCTTAAAGAGACAAGGTTTGTCTTAAAGGAGGAGGGAGGGAGAATAAACTCTCAGAATAACTTTACGGTGGAATCTATATCTGAAACTCATATCACCACCCCTATTTATAGTTTTAAGAGGGGCATGTGATATGTCCTTCCATCAACTTATCAGATATGATTTTTCAAGACCAAAAAGAAGTTATCTGGCTTGAAAAATCATATCTAATATGTCTTATCATGCACCAAAGCCCATATCAGCATCCCTTCCCATTTCTAGACAATTTTTCACTTGCCACATGGCAAGTACCAGTCTCTGGGAAGCCAAGGAATGTCTCTTCACTCTCTAAGCATCAGAGAACTTGAAGAGTCCTGATAGTAGAAGAATATTACTTCAAAACCGCGCGCCACATGAAGAGTTGCGACTCTTCATGCACCCGCATACTTCTCCCAACTTCCACACCAATTTCAAATGTTTTGACAGGTCAATTAAATTCAAATGTGGTGTGGGATGTCAGCCAAGAGGAGTCCAGATGAAATTAACAAAAAAAATTCATTTGCAGAAGGACTCTTGGTCTTTCTACGCCCTCTCCTCCTTGGCGCACGCAATATTGTGCCCAAGAGTCCATGCCAACTTGGACTCTAGTCCAAGTAGCATTCCAAGTCCAAATAAATCAGGATAAAACCTGATAAATGTTGTCTTAACCCAGACATAACCCAATTTAAGTCTCTTTTAAATTGGTTAATCAAAATAGCAAGCAACTAGACCCAAATCGACTTGGGTTAGGAATTAGGTTAGCCTACACATGCTAGTGTGCAATCTAGCTAACCAATTAGGATCCCATGACCCTAATTAAATTATGTATGACTTCTTTGGTCAACTCTCTAATGTGTGTGACCCTTTGGATTCCACATCTAGCTAGCAGTAGGTTTAGATTTAGCTGATTCGAACAAATCGAACCCGATTGACCTAATTAGGTCAAATTGAGCCGACCTAAATTGATAATTTGATCTGTCCATCGAATTGACTCATGAAACCAATCAAATTGGTCCATGAATATCTACAAGACATGATTGACATCTAGAAACATATCATTCCTACTTGGAAGATGAGGAATTTGGTGGAAAGTACCAAAATATCCTTCAGTAGAAAGTTACCGTGCAATTCAATCTTTCGATCTCCCATTATCCCGATTAAGTGATGGGTATGGATAAATGTCAAATCCTAGCACTTAGTCATTTCAAATCTCTATTCGATAATGAAGACTCAGTTGATAACTGATTAGAAACCACTTCCAATCTCATCCTGCTTTGATCAAAGACTCCTTGAGTCATCAATCGAAGAGATCACTTGGGATAACAATTCCTCTTACTAGGAATGTTTCATTCTTTGTTGGTCCACTCATATCCTTCATACACCTTCCACCATTTCTGAGAACAACCCATACATGACTTAATATCATGAATGAGTATAAACCAAAACATGGCTTAGTGTGCACAAGAAACCATAGTGACCTCAGGTCTAAAGATCACATGCACAACTCCTACTTCGAGATCTATCTTTTGACTAGTAGTAAGACTTCCATAAGATAGTTCCAGTGTGGATCAGCTCAGTGAACTCATACCCTAATGAGCACCCTTGTTTTAGTGTCTCTACATAAGTGGCTACTGATGAAAAGGTTTCATCATAGTCAATGCCATGTTTTTGTTTAAAACCTCTTGCTACCATCTACTCCTATATTCTTCTTGAAGACCCATTTACACCCTACTGGGTTAATTCATTTAGGTGGATCTACCAAGGTCCATACCTGATTGGAATACATGGAGTCCATCTCAGACTTCATGGCACTTAGCCATTTGTCGGAGTCTTTTCTCTCGACAGCTTTCGAATAGGTCACAGGATCATCATCCTGAATGATACTGGCTACATTGTCATCCTCGATGACTAAACCATATCTAAGAGGTGCTCCACACACTCTCTTTGACCTTCGAAGAGCAGGTGTGTATTAAGGCTATTCTTGATCTACAAGAACTTCTAGTTGAAGAATTTCACTTGAAGACTCATCAGGTTGTTGGTTCCGTTCTTCACTTAATTCAAGTGTAGAATTACTACTTCTTTTTAGATGAACTCTTGCTCCAAGAATGTAGCATGTCTACAGACAAAAACCTTTTGTTCAGTAGTATTATAAAAGAGGTATCCAACACCCTCTTTAGGAAAATAACAAATCTATATTTGAAAGTCCTAGCACTTAACTTATGTCCAAAATTATTCTTGACATAAGCATAGCAACCCCAAATCTTTAAGTACTTAAAATTTGGTCTTTTGCCATTCCATAACTCATATGGAGTGCTAATCACTAACTTAGATGGTACCCTGTTCAAAATATAGGCAATAGTCTCTAGGGCATGTCCCCAAAAAGAAATGGAAAGATCTGTGAAGCTTATCATGGACCTCACCATGTGTAACAAAGTGCGATTTCTCCTTTCCGCCATGCCATTTGGGGTGTATAAGGAGGGGTCCATTTAGAGATTATGCCTTTATCCTTGAAATGGTTTAGAAACTCACTAGATAAGTATTCACCTCCTAAATCTGAATGAAGAGTTTTAATACTATGTCCAGTTTATTTTTCAACTATGCTTTGATATTCTTTAAACTTATCAAAGGCTTCAGACTTGTGTTTCATTAGATACACATGACCAAACCTAGACAAGTCATCAATAAAAGTGATGAAGTAAGAATATCCATCTCTTGCTTGAGTTGTCATGGGTCCACACACATCAGTATGCACAAGACCTAATAACTCAGTGTTGGGAATTGTGTCCCAAAACCAATCGCCTGGGTTGTAGGCAGTTGAGCTCAGTATTGTACTCTTTTATGAATTAATAAAATATTATTTTTGGCAGCTCATCACATATTGTATTTCCCTGAAATGAACTCTTTCCATGCGATGAAGTCCTTAGGACTACACTGACTTCGATACAGAGAGGATGTATTAATTGGTCCTTAAATCCTGTTCACAACCAAAGGATATATTATACTGGACGGTAATATATCAAGTATAGGTTGTTGTAGTTCACATCGTTTGGTTGTCCTCTTGACCAAATGAGTGTGGAGACACTGATGTGATCTGCAAGTGTGATATGTGGTATCTCATTGAACGTGACTCCGTGCAGCCCCTTTTCTGCCAAAAGGAAACTCACGATTGGATATGGGTATATGTGTCCCTCTGACCTGAGGTCATCACGGTAGCTTGCAAGCAACTCCCTGTGCTTTGGTGCCGGACTACCCGAATTTTTAATCCGGTGATGGAAGGTTTCTGGGTATAGGCAAGTACTTGTGGAGCAGTGATGGACCAAGATGGAATTGACCTGTCCAAATAGTTTGGATTGAATGTCTCGCAGTATCTTAATTTAGCAAATCCTCGACCGGGGTAGCCCTAGTAAAGAGTCACTGGGCTTGCGAGGTTGAGACACGTAGTCGACTGACACAGTCTGGGTTGGCAGCCCAATCTCAGTCATCCTGAACATTAGAGGTCAAAGGGATGAATTATACGGTAACCATATGCCAGAGGTTCGATAGTTTGCTCCCACATCTTCGACCTATCCGAACGCCGGGATCCATTGCAAGATGGTTTCCTGTGCTGGTACTAGAATTGTTCTAGTGCTACCGTTTAGGTTCGAACCTATGAGGTCACACGCCACAGAGGATTACTCTCTAATCCGAATACCGATTACGATTGGGAATCGTCTCGATTTTATGGTCACGATATTTTTTTAGCACTCTTTTCCCTGTCTTGCCCTTGTCTGCGTCAACCGAAAATTGTTCCAGGTTGACCAGCACTACACCAGGATTTTTTTGAATCAGTTTTGAACTGATTCGGAGTTCGTTTCGGTCTTCAATTGGTTGTGAACCAATTTTTACCCTTGAACCGGTTTTGAACCGTTCTTGATTAGATTAAAAATCCCTGAACCAGTTTTTGAACCAGTGGGATTAATTTGGACTGGTTTTTTGAACCGCCATTTTCTTTTGTTTACCGCATGACCGTTTACACGGTCATTCGCTGAGATCGAACGAATTCTCACCGGGCATCTTTTCCTCTCCCTCGCCCGCCATCTCCTCTTTAATCCTAGTTTAATGGCCTGGTTAATGGGTTTAACCATAGCCTCATCATCTCCCTGCCCCTCTCCCTCTTCCCTGCTGCTTTTAAACCCCAGCAGGCCCTATTCTTCGAGCACACTAGAGTTTTTGGCTGGGAGTTGACGTTCTGGGTGTTTTTTTGGCTGAAAAATCGTGAGAGCTGGTTCCTTCCTCCTAGAGCTCATCATTCTTTCTACTGGGGTTTATAGGGCTGGGTTTTGGTGAGAGATTAGGAGAGAAAGATCCTTGATTCCCTGATCTTGCAAGTGCTCAAAATATGCTCTGTAGCAAGGATAATTGCTGCAACTTACCGTGTCCATTGCTCCTTCCAGCGGCTAGCACCGCTCGTGGAGAAGGATCGGTGAACCCCGGGCATGTCTCCCCTCTAGAGGGAGTATTCCTTTACTCCTGGGAGTAAGAGGGTCGAGCCGGATTCGTTGCTATAGCTCCTAACGCAAGGAAGAAGGCTGCTATTTTTCTGCAGCAGAATTTTTCTGGCAGCGACTTGGGTGATTTTATACACCCTATACATTGTGTATTTCTTGCAGATTTTGATTGGTGGTCGAAGAAGACTCTTCTCCCTAGCCGTTGTTTCGATTCGGGAGGAAAAGGAGCTCCGGACATCGCCGTTTGGTCGCTGTTTTGAAGAGCAAAAACAGAGTAACCAAACGTCCAAAGGAAGAAGACAATAGGAATAAAGTTATTCCTGTTATCCCAGCTATTCCAGTAGTTATTCCAGAGTTATTCCAGGTGGAATAAAGGTATGAAAAATTTTATTTTATCATGCATAAATAAATGTATTTATTTATATATTTTACAAATATTATATGCTTTGTTACATGCCTATTTTAATAGATGCAACTTGAATAGATTAGGTTCTGGACGGAGCATTTTTTTCGTTGCGTGATTTTTAAAAATGTTTTAAAATCCCCTGTGCTCCCATCCCCTGTTTGCATGCCTAGCGTAGGACCTTGTCAAACCACCTGCACCCTGTTTCTTTCACTCAGTTGCCCTGTCCCCATGCCAGTGAATGGAGACTTGGTCATTTCCCTTTGAGGCAAGATTCACAAGTTCCTAATGATTGAAAATCATAAGGGTCAAAGTGATTATCTTTGACTTACTTGTTTATTCTTGACTCACTAATATGACTTAACCGGTAATGCCAGAGAAATGTGATATTGACATTATCTCTCTTTCTCTTCTTACTATCAACAAGTAATATTTCATCATCGAGTTATAATGTCGAAGACCATTTATAAAATAACCATGTCCGAATATTTTATTGCAATGAAGAATAGAGCAACCACTGCTCTTTACATTTATCTCAAATCCTTGTTAGGGCAATAAGGATATTGATACAATGTTTCTTACAATATCCGGTACATAGTAGCATTCTTCTAACTTTAAAACATTACCTATAGGTAATATTGGAAGATAGGTGCCTATAGCTTTAGCATACATGGCTTCTTCACTTATGCCATATAGCTTGAAATCACCTTTCTTCAATTCTCTAATTCTGTGGAGTCCCTGTAAAGATTTACAGATATGAGACCCATATGCAGTATTCAATACCCATGAATTAGAAATGGAAGCACTCAATGATAAATTAGTTTGTATCATGTACAAACCTTTAGATGCTCCACTTGCATCTGGCTTCAGACTTGCAAGATGTCTTGCAATTCTTTTTCCAATGCCCCTGCTCACTGTAGTGGAAAGAGGCTCCATCATTAATTGCCTTCTTGACTTTCTTCTTCTAGATGCTTCTTTTAGGGTTGAACTTTCTTTTCAAACCCTTTCTACTTGCCTGTTTCTTCTTCCCATCAATGAGAAGAAGATGAGCCTTATCACCTTTTAAGTGGCTCTTTGCTGTCTTTAACATATTGAGCAGTTCAGGCAATGATATATTTAGTTTGTTCATATGATAATTAAGAACAAACTAAGAGAAGGAATCTGAAAGTGATTGCAGGATTAAATTCTAAATGAGTTCACCATCCATCACAAACCCTAATTGACCTAATCGGGTGATTAAGTCAATCATTTTTAATACATGGGTTTGTACAGATGAACCCTCACTCATCCGTGCATGGAACAACTACTTCGATATCTCATATCGAGCGGACTTACTTTGCTCTCCATATAGATCCTTTAAGTTGAGCAATATGGATTGAGGTACCATACCTTCATGTTGCCTCTGGAGCTCGTTACTCAAAGAGGCTAACATGATGCACCTGATAGTTGTACTATCATTTTGCCACATTTTGTATGTAGCAATTTCCTCCTCTGATGCATCTTCTCCGACCGGCTCAGGGTCCGAAGAGTCTAGAATATAAGAAAGTTTTTCCTGAGTAAGAACTATTCTTAGGTTCCTCGACCAGTCCACATAATTGGGACCGGCTAACTTGTTAGATCTAAGATGCCCCGTAGTGATAAATTTGAAGCCATTATAAAAAAAATCCTACATTTAATTAAGAACAATATCAACAGACTACTCAAGATGACATTCATAACTAGATAAGGACTTTATATCTAATTATGTCTCCCACTATTTTATTCGAATACCATAACCCTCAATTTATGGTAAGCAAGAAACCTTATTGGTTTATTTAGTAGGGTTGAGATCCCAATTCTTTATGAGTGCCTTGTGTTACACAACAAACACTCATGAGTTCAAAGGTAAGACCTCCTTTCCAATTGCAACCCATGCAATTCTCAACAAATAAACTACCTCCAAGACAATTATAGTCTTGTGTTACATAACAAACTATAATATCATAGTTTAGTCAGACCCTTCATTTCTATACAGCCATGATGGAATAATGTTGTCCTTGTGTTACACAACAATGCAACAATTTCCAATCATGCCATAAAGTACTAAGTGCACCAAGACAAATTATATATCAAATCCTAGAGTAGGCCTTATGTTACACAACAAACCTACTATAGTTTTGATATTAAATTGGCTTAGCATGAAGGAAGGCCAATTTTAGCATGCTCAATCAATTAGCATTCCCAAGTTAAGGTTTAGATATGACCAAATTGGCTAGGTAAGTGGAAGGGGTGTGGGGGTCCCCCCATTGCTTTCCTAAGACACCAATTGAATTGGCCATATCAGACAACAGAACCAATTAAAAAACCTCATTCCCTTTACCTTCCCAGAACCACTTGCCTAGACACCAACTAGCTGATCAAACCCTATTCAGTCTTGCATCATGATTGAGTTTATACTATGACTAAATATATTTTATGAGGGCTTTGATGGTCTCATACACATCCTAAATAATCATGTTATCATTGTTCATAACAAGCATATCAATCTAGCATATGCAAAAATATGATTATCCATCAAGCATATTTATCTTAATATGCAAATCATAGCATGATTTTATAATTGTCTGTTCACCTCCCTTATTCATGGGATATGGTCATAACGGCACCCTTACACACCATAGAAGACCCCATTGAATGGAAAGAGAGGGCCTTTAAAACCTACTTAAACCCTATGACTGTATGGCCATGGTGACTAACCCAATCCAAAGCAGTTACTAGGATAAGACATGTTATTAAGATGCATTTGATTAGTAATATGCATAATTTCATATTGAAATAATAACATGCTCTACTCATGATAATATTCTCTATCATTCATAGATTAGGGTTTAAGAATAAGAGCCCCTAATTCAATGGCAAACATCATACTATGATCATTTTTTAAAATCATAGCATTCCACTGAACCCAAAGTAATGGCATGCATCAAAAACTTATAATCAAACTAGCTATCTAATAAGCATTTGATCATATAGATGATAATTAATTGAATGAACTATGGGTTTCTTTGATACCACTGATGGATTTCTTAAGGGTCATCATGCATCTATGAAGCATTAGATTTCAAAAATTTGTACAAAGAAAA
Organism: Areca catechu; assembly: GCA_021397845.1. Taxonomy (NCBI): domain Eukaryota; kingdom Viridiplantae; phylum Streptophyta; class Magnoliopsida; order Arecales; family Arecaceae; genus Areca; species Areca catechu. The sequence goes on along the minus strand of CM038052.1, from coordinate 124,813,986 downwards.
ACCCTTATTGACCAGAAACCCTAATCCCAAGATCTCCTTATTCATATGCAACTAATATATCACTAATATGGTTCATGATAAATACCTGGAATGCTGTTTTCCACTCCTTTCCACTAGACTCACAAGTGCAAGCCCTCCAACAGTGATCAACACAAGAATTGACCCAAGGAAGAACTTCTACTTCAGTTGCTTGCTTGACTAGGAATCTTCTTGACAGACTTCTGGACTTTGACCTTTGTAGGACACCCTATCCTCCTGTAGGGTACTTTGAATGCCTTCCAAACTACTCTTAGATTTGGTATTTCCCTCCTCTAGAACACTCTAGGTTTATGTCTTAAATTCTAAGACTTGTCCTAGTAAGAACAACCTTGTCGTAAAGAGACAAGGTTTGTCTTAAAGGAGGAGGGAGGGAGAATAAACTCTTAGAATAACTTTACGGTGGAATCTATATCTGAAACTCATATCACCACCCCTATTTATAATTTTAAGAGGGTCGTTTGATATGTCCTCCCATCAACTTATCAGATATGATTTTTCAAGACCAAAGAGAAGTTATCTGGCTTAAAAATCATATCTAATATGTCTTATCATGCACCAAAGCCCATATAAGCATCCCTTCCCATTTCTGGATGATTTTTCACTTGCCACATAGCAAGTACTAGTCTCTGGGAAACCAAGGGATGTCTCTTCACTCTCTAAGCATCGGAGAACTTGAAGAGTCCTAATAGCAGAAGAATACTGCTTCGGAACCGCGTGCCACATGAAGAGTTGTGACTCTTCATGCACCCGCGCACTTCTCCTAACTTCCATGCCAATTTCAAATATTTTGATATGTTAATTAAATTCAAATGAGGTTTCGGATGTTAGCCAAGAGGGGTCCAGATGAAATTAACAAAGGAATTTCATCTGTAGAAGGACTCTTGGTCCTTCTGCGCCCTCTTCTCCTTTGCACGCACAATATTGCATCCAAGAGTCCATGCCGACTTGGACTCTAGTCCAAGTGGCATTCCATGTCCAAATAAATCAGGATAAAACCTGATAAATATTGTTTTAACCTAGAAATAACCCAATTTAAGTCTCTCTTAAATTGGTTAATCAAAATAGCAAGCAACTAGACCCAAATCGACTTGGGTTAGGAATTAGGTTAGCCTATACATGCTAGTATGAAATCTAGCTAACCAATTAGGATCACATGATCCTAATTAAATTATGTATGACTTCCTTGGTCAACTCCCTAGCATGTGTGACCCTTTGGGTTCCACATCTAGCCAACAGTAGGTTTAGGTTTAGCTAATTCAAACCAATCGAACCTTATTGACCTAATTAGGTCAAATTGAGCTGACCTAAATTGATAATTCGATATGTCCATCGAATTGACCCATGAAACCAATCCAATTGGTCCATGAATACATACAAGACATGAATGATATCTAGCAATGTGTCATGCCTATCCAGAAGATGAAGAATTTGGTGGAAAGTACCAAAGTACCTTTCAATAGAAAGTTACCATGCAATTCAATCTTTCGATCTCCCATTATCCCAATTAAGTGATGGGTATGGATAAATGTCAAACCCTAGCACTTAGTTATTTCGAATCTCTATTCAATAATGAAGACTCAGCTAATGTCTGATTAGAAATCACTTCCAATCTCATCCTTCTTAGATCAAAGACTCCTTGTGTCATCAATCGAAGAGATCACTTGGGATAACATTCCTCTTACTAGGAATGATCAATTCCTTGTTGGTCCACTCATATCCTTCATATACCTTCCACCATATCCGAGAACACCCCGTACATGACTTAATGTCATGAATGAGTATGAACCAAAACATGGCTTAGTGTGCACAAGGATCCATGGTTACCTTTGGTCTAAAGATCACATGCATAACTCCTACTTCGAGATCTATCTTTTGACAAGTAGTAAGACTTCCATAAGATAGTCCTCGTACGGATTAGCTCAGTGAACTCATACCCTAATGAGCACCCTTATCCTTGTATTAGTGTCTCTACACAAGTAGCTATAAGACCAACCACCCTCTTGTCAGAGCATACATAGGATAAGCTAGTCTTTCCAGACTTATCGATCCCCGAACCGATGGTCTATCGACTAGGACATTTTAGGTTAGGGTTTATAGGAACTTAGGTCTCACTGTCATGATATCCATCATAACCCTAATTCCATTTACCATAACCTATGGGGTTCATCATAATCTTTAAATAAGATACAGCAATATGATGAAACAATATGCCTTTATTAATAAATTAAATATCATACGGGAGTTGGAAGATTACAAAATTGCCCTTACATAAGATCGGCTTTTAGGGCACTTTCCTTTCAGCATCACATGGCAATGATGCGCCTTCTTTTTGCTATTATGGAGCCTTAGGTGGGGTGTGATGTGGCATCTAACATGGCAAGTTGGTTGGAGGGGAAGTGGAAGGTGGTTGTATGCTCCCCTCATAATTATTAATGAGATGTCTAATCCTTCCCCCAAGAATCTTGATAATGTGTCCTATATGAAAAAAATGGGTTTCAAAGAGGAGGTACCATGACTTGCTTGGGCCTTGCTTTGGAGGGCATCAAGGCTTGCTTGAAGTTAGGCTTTGGCCTAGGTTGAGCCAATTTAAGAAAAAGGTGGCTTTCTTTCATGAATTGGCTAGTCGGTTTGAGCTTCAAGTGGAGCTGGCTTCATAGACTAAGTGGGCTTCATTTCAAGGCTCTTATTTTCTTTTTAGTAGACTATATTAACTGAAAAACCAAAGAGAATTAGTATAAAATGTTTTCTTCTTGTTGATATCCCCATCAGTTCTCCCGAGGTGGAAAGAGCTCGACTCTGTCGAGTAGGAATCAGTCTGACTTTGGTAATACTCTAGTAGGTCGGGGTCGATTCTTTGTAGGCCCTCTCGAGTAATCCATGAGTCTTCAAAATTAGGACATCCTTGCCAATGAACCAAGTAGCATTGATAGTCCTGAAAGCAAAACTGGGTTGCGAGTGCCTACACTAAGCATGCAACAATGCAAGGAGCAAGTTTGTATTTTAAAACAATTTTAAAATAACAGCGAAGAAAACCTACTCTACACAGGATCTAACATTTTCAAGATGCATGTATAGGCAAAAGAAGGCATGAAATAGGCATGTAATATTTATAAACAATTTGATAAACCTAGATCTAGGCATGCATGAAAATTAAAACCAGAAATTTTACCTTATTCCTGCTTGGAATAAAGCAGGGATAACTGTTGGAATAGCTGAAATATCTAGAATAACTTTATTCCAGTCTTCTTCTTCCAGCAACCATTTGGAATGCTCTTTACCTCTTCTCCAAGAGTAGCAAACCCAAACCAAAACTGGCAATACTTTGGTCTCTCCTCCTACAACAGCAGCAAGGCAACTTCTTGATAGAACTTGCTTCAATGGAGAGCTAATGCATCATTCTTCCAACAATGTTGAAGTCCCGTTCACCTAGAATTTCAGAACAGCAATTCTGCAACCAAAAATAGAGAAAACAAAAACAGTAGCAATGGAGGTTGATGCAGCTCACGGGTGCTCAAGAGAACACCCTCTAGAGGGGGGATATGCCTGGGCTTACTCAGATTCGACTTCTCGTGCGATGCTAGTCGCTAGAAATCTCTTGAAACGGTGAGAGGGAAGGAAGAAAAATAGAATACTATGTTCTGTTATTGTTTTCTCCAAAACAAAACTTTCTTCCATCGATTGAACACCAACAAAACAGGAAATCAAGGAAGTCTTTCTCTCCCAATCTCTCAAAAACCCAGGCCCAAAATCATCGATTGAAAGGATGATGGAAGCTCTCAAAGGAAGAAGACTCAATGAGCGTTTCACAGCCCAGAAATAATATTCAGCGTGAACCATGTAACCGGTGATTTTAGGAGCTGAGGAGACCTTCTGGGAATACGAGAGGCCACCATATTTGAGAACAAATCAAATTCATTTTCAACATAGTAGTGAAGAGCCATTAAACAACAATTTATTTCCAGCCAAAATGAATGGAAACAGGAGAGAGAAAGACACGTTATAACCACTGTTTGCCCAAGCCATTTTTACCGTGTGAATGGGTTCAATCAGCATGTTGATGGGTCAAAACCAATTCACAACCGGTTCAAACATCCCAAACCGGTTCTAAACTGGTTCACAACACAATTATATCAAAATCTAATTTATAAAAGGGTTAGTCAAGTCCTAGTCACCTAGGAACAATTCTCAGTGGACCCGAACAATTTCTGATCGACCCAAAACTGGGTCAATCCAATGTGTGCTCAACCATTACCAAAATGATTCCTAATCATTAATTGGTACCTGGATCAGGAAGAAATCCTCTATGGTGTTTGACCTCATAGGTTCGAACCTAGGTGGTAGCATTGGAATAATTCCAGTACCAGCACAAGTTACCATCTAGCAATGGGTCATGACATCCGGATAGGTCGAAGATGCGAGAGCAATCAATCAAACCTCTAGCATATGGTTACCATATAATTTATCCCTTTGACCTCCAATGCTCAAGATGACCTAGGGTTAGACTGCCAACCCTAGCTGAAATAATCCACAACATGTCTCAACCTCGCAAGTCCAGTGACTCCTCACTAGGACTACCCCAGCCGAGGATTTGCTAAATTGAGACACTGCGAGATATTCAATCCAAACTATTTGGATAGGTCAATTCCATCTTGGTCCACCACTGCTCCACAAGTACTTGCCTGTACCAAGAAACCTTCCATCACTGAATTATAAATCCAGGTAGTCCAATACCAAAGCACAGGGAGTTGCTTGCAAGCTACAATGATGATCTCAGGTCGGAGGAACACATATACCCATATCCAATCGTGAGTATCCCTTTGGTAGAAAGGGGCTACACGGAGTCACGTTCAATGAGATATCATATATCCCACTTGCAGATCACATCAGTATCACACACACCTTTAGTCAAGAGGACAACCAAACGATGTGAACCACAATAACCTACACTTGATACATTGCCATCCAGTACAATGTATCCTTTAGTCGTGAACCTGGTTTAAGGACCACTCGATATATCTTCTCTATATTGAAGTCAATGTAGTCCTAAGTACTTCATCACATGAAAAAGAGTTCATTATAGAGAAAAGTTAGAATGTGATGAGCTACCAAAATAATATTTATTAATTCATACAAAGAGTACAATACTCAGCTCAACCGTCTATAGCCTAGGTGATTGGCTTTGGGACATAATTCCCAACAACTCCCACTTGTACTAAAGCCAATCAGAACAGTATCTAATACCCATTTCTCTTTTACAAAAGTCAAACTCTTTTATTCCGAGGGCTTTAGTGAAAATGTCGACCAGATTTTGCTTTCCTTCGATCTTCATAAGATTGATGTTGCCTCATTCTATGATCTCTCGTACGAGGTGGTAGCCCCATAGAATATGCTTGGAGCGGTGATGAGCTTTCGGCTCCTTAGCTTGAGCAATGGCTTCAGTGTTGTCACAGTACACTGGAATAGAACCATCTAGGGAAGATGCCACCCCTAGCTCTTCAAGGAACTTCCATAACCACACGGCTTCCTTCGCTACATCTGATGCTGCAAGGTACTCTGCCTCGCATATCGAGTCTGTAACTATCGCCTGCTTGGAACTTTTCCAGCATATCACTCCTCCATTCAGAGTAAATACAAACCCTGACACACTCTTGCTATCATCTCTATCTGACTAGAAACTGGAGTCAGTATACCCCACAAGTTTCAAGTCAGATTCTCCATAAATTAGTCATTGGTCATTAGTATTTCTTAAATACTTCAGGATGGACTTAACCACCTTCCAATGTGCCTCACCGGGTCAGACTGGTATCTGCTCACTACTCCTAGTGAGTATGCCACATCTGGTCTAGTACATGTCATAGCATACATGATAGAGCCTACTGTAGAAGCATAAGGTACTCTACTCATACGCTCTCTTTTCTCAAGAGTTGTCGCACAATCCTTCTTGGAAATAGTAATTCCAGAACCTATCAGAAAATAGCCTTTCTTGGGATTTTTCATATTGAACTGTTTCAGCACGGTATCAATGTACTAGACTAGAACAATCCTAAAAGCCTCTTAGATCTATCTCTATAGATCGTCATACCCAGTATGTAAGAAGCTTCACCCAAGTCCTTCATAGAGAACTGAGATGATAACCAGACCTTTATTCCTTGTAATGCTGCGACGTCATTCCTGATTAAGAGAATGTCGTCAACATACAGTACTAGGAATTCAATCACAGAACCATTAACTTACTTATAGATGCACGGTTCTTCTCCGTTCCTAAGAAGCCATACGATTTGATACACCTTCAAATTGTAAGTTCCAACTTCGAGATGCTTGCTTAAGTCCATAAATGGACCTCTGCAACTTGCATACTTTTGACTCATCTGAGGATGTGAACCCTTCTAGCTGTATCATATACACCTCCTCTTCCAGCTCCCTATTTAGGAAAGCGGTTCAGACATCCATCTGCCAGATCTCATAATCAAAATATGCTGCTAAAGCAAGCATGATCCGAATGGACTTGAGCATTGCCATGAGGGAGAAAGTCTCATAATAATCAATACCATATCGCTGATGATACCCATTGGCAACCAGACGGGCTTTATAGGTCTCCACCTTCCCATCTGCACCCCTTTTCCTCTTGAAGATCCACTTGCACTCGATGGGTTTTATCCCTTCAAGCGAATTAACCAATATCCATACATTGTTGATCTCCATGAACTACATTTCGGATTGCATGGCTCCAAGCCATGCCTCAGAGTTAGATCTTTGAAGTGCATCCATATAGGTGATCGGATCCTCACTGTTCTCGTCGAGCTCAATGGGATCGCCATCTCGGACCAAGAAACCATAGTATCTGTCCGGCTGACGCGTTACTCTACCGGATCTCCTAATAATGGGTTCTGCATGTGATCCAATCACAACTGGATCTATGATGTCCTTAGAGTGTGCAGGTTCTTCTACTGGCTGAACTTCACCAAGTTCAATCTTAGAGGCTACAGTCCCTTCTCCAAGGAACTCTTTTTCCAAAAAAATAGCCCTAAGAGCAACGAACACTTTCTGTTCATCCTCCAAGTAGAAGAAATACCCTTTGGTTTTCTTAGGGTAACCAATAAACAGGCACCGATCAGACCTAGGACCAAGTTTATCTGAGTCTAAATGCTTTACATAAGCTGGACAACCCCAGACTCGAAGGTGTGAGATTGAGGGCTTACGTCCAGTCCACATCTCATATGGAGTGGAGATAACAGACTTACTCGAAACATTATTTAACAAGTGACAAGCTGTCTCAAGTGCATATCCTCAAAAGGATAGCGACAGAGTTACAAAGCCCATCATGGATGAACCATGTCCAACAGGGTTCGATTCCTCCTTTAAGACACACCATTCAACTATGGTGTTCTTGGAGGAGTCCACTGAGAGAGAATCCCAATCTCCTTAAGGTATGTCAAAACTCATCAGATAGGTATTCACCACCTTGATCAGATCGAAGGATTTTATTACTTTTTCCAATTTGTTTCTCTACTTCATTACGATATCGTTTGAACATTTCAAACGACTCAGATTTATGTCTCATCAAAAAGACATAACCAAACCTCGAAAGGTCGTTTACAAACGTAATGAAATATATGTATCCACATCTGGAACTAACTGTCATGGGTCAGCATACATCAGTATGTATGATACTCAGAAGTTCTGTAGCTCGTTCACCTTTTCCAGTAAAAGGTGACTTGGTCATTTTACCAAGTAAACAGGATTCACAAGTATGCAATGATTCAGAATCACTGACCTTTAGGAGGTCTTCTCCTCGCATCTTGTTTATCCTATTCTGGTTAACATGACCTAGCCTAAAGTGCCAAAGATACAGATCACTGACATTTTCTAACCTTGGGCATTTACTAGATGTGTACATTACACTAACAGTCGTGACAATGCATAAATGCCATTATTTAACTTAGCTTTCATTATCATAGAGTTATTCAAAATAACTTGGCAAATATCTCCTTTTGTTGATAGTTCAAAGCCATAATTGGCCAAAAGGCCTATAGAGATTATGCACATAATGAAACTAGGATAATAATGACAGTCGACTAACTCGACAGCACAGGACTCAAAGACAAGACTCAGAACTCCGACCACCAATACTGGAACATGATTTCCATTCTCGACACTCATGAACTGTTCCTTATCCTCAAATCTCCTGCTAACCTGCAGTCCCTGTAACGAATTACAAACATGAATAGGACTATCGGTATCCAATAACCAGTTAGCAGTATCACAAATAAAGAAATTACAAGGTTTTATCATATAAATACCTTGTCCAGCAGTCTGCTACTTTCCCTTCCTTAGCCTGTTCGAATCTAGGGATGCTTGGTAAAGAGGACAGTTCCTCTTCCAGTGTCCCTGCTTCTTGTAGTAGAAGCACTCTATAGCAGATTGATCAGCTTTCACTTTCCTGGTCTAACTCAGGCCAGGAGCATTCAGCACCTTCTTTCCCTTCCTTTTATTTTTTCCTTTCTTAAAGGGACGATGACCTCTAGAACCTCCCATTAAATTCACCACCCCCTTGTTCAGTTGGTGGTCTTTCTCGTAAGTCTGCAGTAATCCCATCAAACCATGGTAATTAACTGCAGGCTTGTTCATTCTGTAATGGTCGAGAAACTCAAGATAGGAGGACGGTAGAGAATTCAAGATCGCATCCTTACCGAGCTACTCATGCAAGGGACATCCGAACTTGCCCAACCTTTCAATCAGCTCGATCATGTACAATACATGATCAGTGACAAAACCACCATTCGACATCTTGGCATTGTAGATGTCACAAGATCTTTGTATCGCTCTACATCATCCAGCGTGCCGAAAGATTCCTTCAACTTTTAAAGGATCTCATCTGGTTGGGCCTCCTTGAACTTGCGACTGAACTTATCATTCATTGCTGCTAGCATAAATCATTGGACAGTAGTTCGATCAGAAACCCACTTCTGATAAGTGTCCCTGGCTGAACTTCGAGCATTGGCAGAAGTGATTTCAGGTGCCGAATCCGTTATCACATAAAGGATCCGTTCATGCTCCAAGACAATCCTCAACTTTCGATACCAGCTATCAAAGTTATGACCCTTTAACTTCTCATTATCGAGAAGTGACCGGAGCGAAAGATTTGAAGACATCTGAAAGGAAAAACAAGACCTTATTAGAGTATGAATTAATCAATTAACCAAAAGACTTGGACTTTAGTCTAAAGGTCTCTCCCACTAATTTTTTAGATTGGGAGCCTCTAACTCCAATCCGTGAAATCACTATTTCATAGTGGGTACTGAAATCCAATAGGCCACGTATAAGCCCGACTATGGTCAGCTCACCCATACGCGCCTAAAGGTAGGTTCACTAACTAATCGCTTCCCTAAGAAACTTCCAGTAATTTATTTTACCCTAGAGAGCACCCCAATCGGCCTAGGGGCCTCATATTGCAGATCTTCGATTAGGTCCAACCATTAACATGATAAATCCAATACTTCCAGCTAACGAATGACCAAGCCTGACTATGGCCGGCTTACCTGATCACCGTTTAGAAGGTTGTACTGAACCATCATCTATGAGAGAGTAATTCCAGTAAACGGATGCACACCCATTCTATGGAACTGCCGATGAATACCAAGTTAAAGGACACATTACTAACCCACTTAATGGGAGGCTAAGACACCATCAACTCTTTGACTTAGTCTTTTTCAGGACCTAATAATTTTAGAGGATTTTAAGTTGTGACAAATGAATAAGAGAAGAACATGGATCATCCTCCCATTGAATGAATCAGTTTTCAGGAGGGTTGAATCAATTCAACAATTGATCCATGGGCACCTACGGATTAGTCAGACTGATCAACTTAGGTGACATGGGTTAACTTGAGTCAATGAGCTTTTCTAATCAGTTATGGTCGACACGACTGGCCAGGTAGGTGAGATCATGGGTAAGTATCCACCATTAACCATTTTTCTTACACACCAACCAAGTTGGCCAGGAAAGAGGTAGCCTCATACAACCCATGATCACAATGCCAAACCTACCTCGACACCAACCGGTTTACCAGACTCGATCAGACTAGCCTAAAGACTCGGGCTTCCACGGAGCCACTAATTAGATCCATTTTAGATGAATGGACTAACTTATCTAACTATTAGATAGTTCTAAAAGAATGACCTTAATCAACTTTTGATTAGTCTTCTTATTATCCAGTTCAACTAAACATAGGTCTAACCCAAAATATGGACCCAATTAGATAGCTAACCCAATTAACCCAATTGGCTTATTTAAATGACATTAGGTTTCATAAACCCTAAGTTAACTTGTCATTTAATTTAATCATACAATTCAAAATTGTTTGAATATAAGCCAATATTTTAATTAAAATAATTTTAATTAAAACATGTAAAACTCCTTTTACATATAATTTCATGCATCATATCTTGTTTTATTCTTTTATAAATATTACATTACCCAAAAAAAATTTATAAGACATGCCAAATATGTATCTGAATTAAAACAATTTTAATTCCTTTGATTTTCTTAAAGGATCCTTCTGAAGAAGCCAACATAGATGAATTGCATCATACCAAAGACACACGGTCATGGTGAAGGTCTCAACGAGGTTTCTAAAAGTACTACCTAATCATACCCTATGATTAAGATACAATAGATTAAACATTTTAATCTACTATACATGCATTTAAGATATGTTACACCTGAACCTGGCTCTGATACCACTAAAAGCAAAACTGGGTTGTGAGTGCCTACACTAAGCATGCAACAGTACAACGAGCTGGTTTGTATTTTAAAATAATTTTAAAATAACAGCAGAAAAAACCTACTCCATACAGGATCTAACATTTTCAAGATGCATGTATAGGCAAAAGAAGGCATGAAATAGGCATGTAATATTTATAAACAATTTGATAAACCTAGATCTAGGCAAGCATGAAAATAAAAATCAAAATTTTACCTTATTCCTGCTTGGAATAAAGCAGAGATAACTGCGGGAATAGCTGGAATATCTGGAATAACTTTATTCCAGTCTTCTTCCAGCAATCGTTTGGAATGTTCTTTACCTCTTCTCCAAGAGCAGCAAACCCAAACCAAAAATGGCAATATTTTGGTCTCTCCTCCTGGAACAACAGCCAGGCAAGTTCTTGATAGAACTTACTTCAATGGAGAGCTAATGCATCATTCTTCCAACAATGTTGAAGTCCCGTTCACCCAGAATTTCAGAACAACAATTCTACAACCAAAAACAGAGGAAAAAAAAAAAGCAGTAAAGGAGGTTAATGCAGCTCACAGGTGCTCAAGAGATCACCCTCTAGAGGGGGGACACGCTTGGGCTTCCTCTGACCAGCTTCTTGCACGATGCTAGTCGCCGAAAATCTCTTGAAATGGTGAGAGGGAAGGAAGAAAAATAGAACACTATGTTCTGTTATTGTTTTCTCCAAAACAAAACTTTCTTCCATCGATTGATCACCAACAAAATAGGGAAAAAAGGAAGTCTTTCTCTCCCAATCTCTCAAAAACCCAGGCCCAAAATCATTGATTTAAAGGATGATGGAAGCTCTCAAAGGAAGAAGAATCAATGAGCATTTCACAGCCCAGAAATAATATTCAGTGTGAACCATGTAACCGATGATTTTGGGAGCTGAGGAGACCTTCTAGGAATACGAGAGGCCATCATATTTGAGAATGAATTGAATTCATTTTCAATGTTGCAGTGAAGAGCTATTAAACAGCGATTTATTTCTAGCCAAAATGAGTGGAAACAAGAGAGAAAAAGACACCTTATCACCCCTATTCGCCCAAGCCATTTTTACCGTGTGAATGGGTTCAATCAGCATGTTGATGGGTCAAAACCGGTTCATAACCGATTCAAACATCCCAAATCGGTTCACAATACAATTAGATCAAAATCTAATTTATAAAAGGCTTCATCAAGTTCTGTTCACCCAGGAATAATTCCTTGTGGACCTGAACAATTTCTGATCGACCCAAAATCGAGTCAATACAATGTGTGCTCAATCAAACCGTTACCAAAATGATTTCTAATCATTAATCGGTACCTGGATCAGGGAGAAATCCTCTATGACGTGTGACCTCATAGGTTCAAACCTAGGCGGTAGCACTGGACAATTCTAGTACTAGCACAAGATACCATCTAGCAATGCATCCCAGCATCCGGATAGGTCGAAGATGCGAGAACAATCAATCGAACCTCTGGCATATGGTTACCGTATAATTTATCACTTTGACCTCCAATGCTCAGGATGACCTAGGGTTTGACTGCCAACCCTAGCAGAGTCAATCCATAACATGTCTCAACCTCGCAAGTCCAGTGACTCCTCACTAGGACTACTCCGGTCGAGGATTTACTAAATTGAGACACTACGAGACATTCAATCCAAACTATTTGGGCAGGTCAATTCCATCTTGGTCCACCATTGCTCCACAAGTACTTGCCTGTACCCAAAAACCTTCCATCACCGGATTGGAAATCCGGGAAGTCCGACACCAAAGCACAAGGAGTTTCTTGCAAGCTACCATGATGACCTCAGGTCAGAGGGACACATATACCCATATCTAATAGTGAGTATCCCTTTGGCAGAAAGGGACTACACGGAGTCACATTCAATGAGATATCATATATCCCACTTGCAGATCACATCAGTGTCACCACACTCCTTTGGTCAAGAGGATAACCAAACGATGTGAACCACAACAACCTACACTTGATACATTGCCGTCCAGTATAATGTATCCTTTGGTCATGAACCTGGTTTAAGGACCACTCGATATATCCTCTCTATATCGAAGTCAATGTAGTCCTAAGGACTTCATCACATGAAAAAGAGTTCATTACAGGGAAAAGTCAGATTGTGATGAGTTGCCAAAATAATATTTATTAATTCATACAAAGAGTACAATACTCAAGTCAACCGCCTACAACCTAGGCGATTGGCTTTGGGACACAATTTCCAATAAGTCCTTGTTTCGAGTAGTGATAATCTTATCATCTAGGATTTGCTCAATCCTATCTCGTCGGTTTGGAATTATGGCTGGTGGACACTCAAGGGTTGTTTCACTCTCAAAGGTAGAATCAGGCCTGAATGGCTCCCTGGGTATCATTATTGGTTCCTTGTACTCTACTAGATCTGATTGTTTAAAGTGGAACTAATACTAAAGTCGGATGGTAAACCTAGCATATAAGCATTTGGTCCAATCTTTTTTATTACTTTGAAAGGACCAGCACCACGGGCATGTAATTTTTTTATGGTTCCTAACGGGAACTGTTTGGGTTTGAGCCTAATCATGACATAGTCTCCTTCTTGGGATTCTTTGGCTCTCTTATGTGTGTTAATCATATGCTTATAAGCTTCATTGCTCAAATGGATTTTCTTGCTAATGTCTTTGTGCAAATCTCTAAGATGTTGTGCATATGATTCGACATATTCTGAGATTTGTGCATGCATGGGTATAGGAATGAGATCTATTGGCTTTCGTGGTTTGTACCCATGAACAATATCAAAGGGACTCTTTTCGGTGGTTCTGTTCACTGAGCTATTATAAGCAAATTCTATACGAGGCAACAAAAGGTCCCAATTTCCAATATGTTCTCCTATTAGACATCTCAACATATTTCCTAGACTTATATTTACAACCTCTGTCTGGCCATCAGTTTGGGGGTGGTAAGAGGAGAGAAGTTCAACTTAGTTCCCATTAGGTGCCATAGGGTTTTCCAGAAATAGCTAATGAATTTAACATCCCTATCGAACACTATGGTCTTAGGTAACCCATGTAACCTATCTACCTCATTAAAGAATAACTTGGCCACTCTTGATGCATCAAAGGTCTGGGAACAAGGAAAGAAATGTTCCATTTTTGAAAAACGATCAACGATGACATAGATGGAATCGTGCTTACATGTAGTCTTGGGTATTCCTAACATGAAATCCATACTGATGTCCTGCCAAGGGCAGTCAGGAATACATAAAATAGAGTAGAGGCCAGTGTTTTGTTTTTGCATTTCAATAGCACATGTTTGACACTAGGCTACAACTTGGGCTACATTTCTTTTAAGGCTTGGCCAAAAGAATTGGTCTTCTAAAGCTAGGATCATTTTATTCCTACCATAATGGCTAGCTAATCCCCCTTCATGGACTTCGTAGATCAAAAATTCCCGGATAGAGGTTCGGGGGATACATAATTTGTTTCCTTTAAAAATGTACCCATCATGAAGGATGTAATCATTGTGTTCACTAGATGGTCCTTGGTGAACAGCTTCGAAGATCTTACCAAAGTCAGGATAGTTTTTATATTCCTCCTTTATCTTATCAAATCTTATGACTTTGGTGCTAACAGAGGTCAACAACACAGAACGTCGACTCAAGGCATCAGCAACCCTATTTTCGGTACCCGCATGGTGTTTTAGGACAAAGGTGTGCTTCGATATATTCTACCCATCTACCATGCTTGGGGTTTAGTTTCTTTTATGAACTAAGAAACCGGAGTGCTTCATGATCTGAGTACAAAACAAACTCTTACGGTAACAAGTAATGTCTCTAGTGTTTCAAAGCCTGAACTACCGCATATATTTCCTTATCATAAGTGGAGTGCTTTAATTTTGCATCATTTAGTTTTTCACTAAAGAAGGCAACAGAATGATTTTCTTGACTCAACACTCCACCTATCCTAATCCCAGAGGCATCACAAGCAACCTCAAAAATTTTAGAAAAATTAGGTAATCTTAGGATTGGGGCTAAAGTCATTCTTTCTTTAATTTCATGGAAAGCTTTCTTGGCTTGTTTGGTCCATTCAAAGTTTCCTTTTTTAAGACAATCTGTGATTGGGGCAACAATGGTACTAAACCCTCTAATGAACCTTATATAGAATGTGGCAAGGCCATGAAAGCTACACACATCATGTATACTCTTGGGCTCGGGCCACTCAACTATGGATCTAACTTTTTAGGGGTCAGCAGATACCCCTTCAGTAGTAACAATGAACACAAAAAGATCACTCTACTGACATGAATTCATACTTTTTTAGATTGGCATAGAGGTTTTCCTTTCTAAGGATGCAGCAGACTTGGTTGAGGTGCTCTATATGGTCTTCCTTAGTTTTGCTATAGATAAGGATGTCATCAAAGTATACTACAACAAATTTCCCCATGAATGGTTTCAAAACTTGAGTCATGATTCTCATGAACATGCTAGGAGCGTTTGATAAACCAAAGGGCATTACCAACCACTCATAAAGACCTTCTTTTGTCTTAAATGATGTTTTCCACTCATCCCCAGGGTTGATCCTAACCGGTGATAGCCACTTTTAAGATCTATTTTTGAAAAGATAGTGGCTCCGGTCATCATATCAAGCAAATCATCGAGATGAGGAATTGGGAACCTATACTTGATTATGATCTCGTTGATGGCACAACTGTCAATGCACATTCTCCAAGTACCATCTTTCTTAGGGGTCAATAGGACGGGTACAACACAAGAACTTAAGCTCTCCCTAATGAACCCTTTCTGGAGGAGGTCTCCTACTTATTTTTGAAGCTCAGCATGCTCAGTAGGATTCATCCTATAGTGAGGTAGGTTGGGCAAGGTGGCTCCCGGGACGAGGTCTATGGCATGCTGAATATTTCTCAATGGGGGCAGATGATTAGGTAAGTCTTCTGGAAATATGTCCTTAAAGTCTTCCAAGACCCTTTTAACATCCTGGGGTGGTTCCTTAGGGCTTTGCTCCTGGACTTCCCTAAGGGTTAAGATCCACATGGGTGATCCTCCTTTGATTTCTTTCTCTAAATCCTTAGCATCAATCATATTTAACCCTTGCTTTTTCTCTTTCAAATCACTAGACCCTTTTTTGATGTTGTCCTTAGATGGGGTCGAGTTAATGATAAGCTTCTTTCCTTGATGGGTGAAGGTGCAGGAATTGGATCGGCTATATAAAGTTGCATCATGGTCATATAACCATGGCCTACCCAAAATGATGCTACTTATCCCCATGGGAAGAACATCATACCAGATTTGTTCTTGATAGGATTGAATGTGAATTGGAACTTGGCATCTGGACTTGATGGGGATTAAAGTAGAGTCTATCCAAGAGACTTTATATGGGTTAAGGTGTGGAATAGGGGTCAAGCCTAGGTTCTTGAGGGCTTTGACTGAAATTGCATTTAAACAAGGCTTTGACTGAAATTGCATTTAAACAACTCCCATTGTCTATAATGATTTTATAGACATTTTCTCCTATCTTGATAAATGTTTGGAGGATGTAAGTCCTTTTCCAATCTTCCCTTTCCTTAGTTTGGGCCAAGATTCTAACAACATCTAAGGTCTCATCATAACCATCCTCTTCTTCTTCATCATACTCATTGATCATATTGGATTTAGCCTCATATACCTCTTCTTCCAACTCTCTAGTGGGTTCAGTCTCCTCATCGACTATCTCCCCTATATGCAAAGATCAGGTAGGGCATTGTTTGGCAAGGTGACCCATTATTTGACATTTGAAACATTGGATATTTGGGTTACTACTTCTCGGAATTATAGGGGCCTTACCCTTATCAACTGATTGGATTGGTGGGATTGGTGGAGTGGGGCGAGTTTGGCGCACTTGGTTGAATCCAGGTTTTTGAGTAGGGGCACTAATCTTAGTTGGTTCAGGTCGTCGGGCTTGGTCTAGTTGAGTGACTTCCCTTAAAAACCATTTTTTTTGAATCTCCTCTTTCAGACATGCTTTAAACCTAGATAGTGTTACAGCCTCTATTCATTAATGTTACACCTCATTGCAAACTCATCAAACTTGGCAATATATTCCGACACAGTCTTATTGCCTTGGTAAAATGTTTGCCACTGATCTAATAGTCGTTGGTGGTAAGACGTAGGGAGGTATTTTTCCTTAAGCTTAATTTTCATGGCTCTCCAGGCGGCTATGGGCATGTCTCCTCTTTGTCTAATCACTCTTTCAATATTACCCCAGTATAACCTAGCCTGACGAACTAATCTTAGTTTGGCAAACTCGAATTTTCTCTCCTCAGTTATCTCATACCATTCAAAATATTAGTCCATTTCCCCCTTTCAGTCAATATAGGCCTTAGGGTCCAGGCTTCCATCAAAGAGAGGATCCTCTAATCTAATGTTCCTCATGGCTCTTTCATCTCGATCTAAGTAGTCTTGGTGAGGTCGCCTAGGAGTGTGATCAGAGGTGTAGTCATATTGATGGGCACGGGTAATCGGCCTAGGTGACTCAGGTTCAACATGGGCTCTACGGGCTTCTTCCATGAAATCAGGATTAAGCCTCCTTGGATTGTACTCAGGGGTGTGCTCATGTAGTTGGACTCTTGGGTCTCGGAGAATTGACCTAGATGACTCAAGTTTGGTGGGGGTCTTTCGGGCCTCTTCAAGGGTTCCAACTCTATCTTTCACTTGACCTAATTCCTTATTGATTTGTCCTAATTTCTCAGTTACAGTATCAAATTTTTCAATCAGAGTCCTCATAAAGAATTCAAGATCGAGATCCATAGGTAAACCAGACTAAGTGTAGGACTATTGGTATAGGGCTTCAGATCAAATGAGCAAGTAGTACAAACCTATCTTCTAGGGTTCCTAGACCTAAAAGTTCAAAAATACAAGAATTGACTAAGTACTAGTTAAAGTTGCAATTACCATTTCCATAGACCATGTAAGAGGTGGGGTTGCGGGAGGCTCCCCTCGCTTTCACGAGGTCCTAATTAAAAATCGCAAGTCCACTTAAGGCATTTATCATTGGATCTCTAACCTTAGACACCAATTTCAAGAAGTAAGTACAAACTCAAATAATACTTGGCCTCATCATATACTTGAACCCGACTTGTAGGTGTCCCTAGTTTTAGGTTCCTACTTGATTTCAATTATGTCTTAGGTTAATACAAATATGGGTGATTGTTTTGGGCCAAGGAAAGGTAATGACCTCCTTCCCTTATGTTATATTGAATGCCCTTAAATGGATTTAGAAATCGATGCACAAACAATTCACCAACTAGATAGCACAACAACTAGTATTAGCACAAACAAGTGATTCAAATTTAATTCTAAAAATTTCAAAATTTCAGAAATAAATTGAAAATTATAGATCTAGAAGTCTAAATATCTAAACTCAAACTTTAAATTTTAAATTCCAAGTTTTAGTTGGAAAAATTATATTATTATTATTATTTTGGAAGTAGAAGTTGTTGCAAGAAAATTTCAGCACGGAACAACTTTCAACTAACTAATTTTAAAAATTCGAAATTAGAAATTTAAAATTTTAAAAAATTAAAATTTAAATTGTTAAATCTCAGAATTAAGATTTCAGATCTTAAAATTTGAATTTAGTTTTCGAATTTTAGCTGAGAATTTCGTTTTGTTGAAAGCTTGTTGTAGAAGTTGTTACAAGAAACTTCTAGCTAACAAATCCTCAACCATAAAATACCTAAAATTCGAAATTTAAACTCAAAAGTTTCGAAATTCGAAATTCATAAATGGATATCTTAGATCCAAATCTAAAATTCAGAGGAAATACCCTTTTTGAATTTTTCTAAATTTAATAGAACATCTAAATGGCATGAACTAGAATTGAAGTAAAACTAGTTAACTAAAGGAGCAATGTAAGATGACAAATTTTAAACTATGAAATTAGAATTTTTTTAAAAAAATTACATATCTCAGATCCTAACTTCTAAGGTGCATAAAAAGAGTTTTTTTTGGATTTTATGCATTGTGAAAAAATTGCTAAAATTCGTGGAAACTTGGATGAAAAACTAGAACAGAAATTTCAGCAGTTTGACCTAGTAGAAGCTAAAGCTTTTGATACCAAAAATTGATGAGGGATGTGGGATGGATGGATTTCAAGGATGATGATGTGCTTTCAAAGATTAGCTAACCATTAAGAGCAATGAATTTATAGCATGGAAATTAATCATAAAGAAGACAATCTCATCCAAGTAGAAGACTAGTTCATCAAAATTAAACACCCGCATGCTAATTACTTTCAAAATAATATGAAATGGATCTCATGGCTAGGAAAACATCCATACTAGGTGATGATACCTTCAAATGATCAGATCCAAAGAGCCAAGAAGAGGTTTTCCTACCAGCAATGAAGGCTAAAGTATGTGGTGGAAAGGAATCTCTCAACACTTAAGGATTAGGGCTTGAAGGCAAGATGATAACTCTCTACTTTAGGACTTACCTTGGCCTTGATCCATGGCATGGAGACGTTCACCTTGGACTTGGGGACCTGAGAGAACCTACAAACAAAGTTAGGATTAGGCATGGAAGGAGAATTGAGGTTGGAATTGAAACAAGGTAAGAAAAGAGAAGAAAGTAGGCCACCGGCTTAGGAGCTTGGAACTTGAACTTGGAGCAATCAACAATGGCATCACACCTTCACTTCTTCACAATGGCAAACCACTCTTCAAACATAAACTCAAGGGCCTCTCACCCTCTCCTCAAATTCAAATACTCAAACTAAAATGAACTCACTCACTCCACACAAGGGAACACAAAGGAACTAGAACAAGAAGAAACATTTCATTTATTAATCCAAAATAACATGAATACAAGTAATAGCCTTAGGGCCCTATTTATAGGCTCCTAAGCTAAGGAATTCAGCCAAGGGGAGAGAGGAGGAGATAAGGATGGGCTTAGTTGGATCCAACCACTTTTGGGTAGGTGGTTCTAACTAGAAACAAATTATGGGTAGAAGTAACAATCACTTTGACATATGGCATCTACATGGCAATGATGTGGCTTTTTTGTGCTATTGTGGAGCCTTAGGTGGGGTGTGATGTGCCATCTTACATGGCAAGTTGGTTGGAGGGGAAGTGGAAGGTGGTTGTATGCTTCCCTCATAATTCTTGATGAGGTATCCAATCCTTCCCCCAAGAATACTTAATAATGTGTCCCATGTGAAAAAAATGGGCTTCAAAAGGGATGTGCCATGACTTGCTTGGGCCTTTCTTTGGAGGGCATCAAGGCTTGCTTGAAGTTGGGCTTTGGCCTTGGTTGAGCCAATTTAAGAAAAAGGTGGCTTTCTTTCGTGAATTATCTAGTCGGTTTGAGCTTCAAGTGGAGCAGGCTTCGTGGACTAAGTGGGCTTTATTTCAAGGCTCTTATTTTTTCTTTAGTAGACCATATTAACTACAAAATCAAAGAGAATTAGTAAAAAATGTTTTCTTCTTGTTGATGTCCCCATCACCCCTTGACTAAATCTAGTACTAATTACAAGACTCAACTTGACCAATTTGTAAATCAAAGCAAACTAATTTTTTTTACAGGACTCAAGCTGAAATTAAGATAAAATAGCTACTCATTGGTAATCCAAAATGAGCTTGGAGGGGTCTGATGTCTCTTCCTAGCTTGGTGTCCTCACCAATTCTCCCGGGGTTGGAGGGACTCGACCTTGTCAAGTATGGATCAACTCTGCTCTGGTAATGCTATAGCAAGTCTGGGTTAATTCTTTGCAGATCCTCACGAGTGTTCCATGAATCATCAGATTCTAGTCTACTTGCCATCGAACCAGGTAACATTGATAATCTTTACTCCTAGTAGTGATAGTTTTGTCATCCAAAATTTTCTCAATCTTATCTCTCCATTGTGGTAATTTGGCTGATGGACACTCAGGAGTAGGGTCACTCTCAGAAAAGGAATCAGGCCCAAATGGCTCACTAGGTATTGCTATTGGCTCCTTATACTCAACAAGATCTGATACATTGAAGGTTGGACGAATACCTAATTCAGATGGTAATTCTAACACATGAACATTAGACCCAATTTTATTTATGATCTTGTATGGACCTTCACTATGAGCATATAGTTTCTTCAGGGTTCCAGGTAGGAACCATTCAGGTCAAAACCTGATTATGACAAAGTCTCCTTCATTAAATTCTTTGAAACATTTATATGAGTTAGCCATATGCTCTTAAGATTCATTGCTTTCATTAATCTTTTAAATTATTTCTTTATGCAATTCCTTAATATGCTGTGCATATGATGCTGCAGACTCAAAAATGCAAGCATGCATGGGTAAAGGGATAAGATCTAAAAGTTTCCTTGGCTTGCACCCATGGACAATTTCAAAAGGATTGTTTTCAGTGGACCTATAGTAGGCGAACTTAACTCTAAGTATTAGGAAGTCCCAATTTTTAATGAGTTTGACTACCAGACATCCTAACAAGTTTCCAAGACTTTGGTTCGCTATACTAGTCTGGCCATCGGCTTGTGTATGGCAAGATGCAGAAAATTTATGCTTAGTTCCTAGCAGGTGCCAAAGGGTCTTCCTAGAGTAGGTGGCAAATCTAACTGGCTCAAACAATTGATGCAACCTAATAACCTCAATGAAATGGAATCAAGTGGCTCTAAAGGCATTAGGAACCTAATGATATGGTAGGAAGTATGAAGTGGATTCATGGGATGGTTCTGGATCAATGAGGATGACCTTAAAGTTTGGACATTGAGTTACGTCAACAGGTAATAAATGATCAGCCTGAAGAAAGGATGAGTCAAGAATTTCAAGAAAAAGATCTTCAATGGGGATTGATGGAGTGAATTCTTCGTAAGGTTGCTGGTTTGGAAAAATCAAGTCCTCACTGATTACTTTAGGACTAAGTTCTATGGCTTGACTCTCTTCTAGTGTTTTCTTAGGTGAAGCCTCAGTAGTAGGGTTAGACTCCTCATGGTTCTCTTTTTTACTTGTCCTTCCAATAGAGCTTCAGTCAGGGTACGGTCAAGGTCAACTAATTCAGGGTTGGCTTTAGTTTGGGTATGGTCAGGATCAACTAACTCTGGATCTACCTCCTATATCTCCTCATCTTCATATTCATCTACAAAGCTCACATCAACTTCATACACTTCCTCTTCAATGGCATCTTGGTAGACCAATGGGGTAATAGGGGTGGGTCGACTAAGGAGACAATGACTAGGATCTTGGATAGTGGGGAAGGTTTGGCTAAGGGAAACCTGAATAGTACCTGGGTTTTGACTATGTCAACTAATCTTAGTGGGTTTGAGTTGATGGGTTCTGGGGTCAAGGGTAGTTGGTTTGGGTGAACCAGGGTTAGTACGGGTCTTACGGGTTCTCTCTAGGATTCCTAACCGTTCATCTAATCGATCAAACCTATTATTCATTTGGGCACATTGTTTAGTCATGAACCTCAAAATGGTTTCAAAATTAGGGTCCATGGTCAAATTGGGTTGGGTTTGAGTATGCTAATATGGTGTACCTGATCTAGTGGACTTATAATGCAATCACACAAGAAAATGAACTAGGGTTTCCTAGACCTAGAGCTCAAATAGATGGGTCAGCTCAAATTACAACCAATTTAGCAATTACCCTGTCCACTGGCCAAGTAAGAGGTGGGGTCATGAGAGGCTTCCCTTGCTATCGCAGGGTCCTAATTAAAAATCACAAGTCCACTTAGGGCATTTGCCTCTGCACCTCTAGCCTTAGACACCAGATTCAAGCGATAATCAAAGGATTGGGTACACTAGCTTTCACACAGTAATTGGAACCCAACCTGTTGGTGTTCCTAAGTTGTGTTAAGTTGCTACTCAATTTTAGATTAGGTATATGACAATGCAAGATGAGGTTGGTTATTTTTGGGCCAAGGAAAGGTGATGAAATCCTTCCCTTATCTTATGATAGCATGCCCTTAAAATAGTTTCAAATAAGATGAATGCACAACCAAATGAACAGTTACCAAGATAAGATAAAGATAAGATGACACTTGCAACTCAAAATTTAAACTTTAAATTTCAAATTTCAGATTTGGATTTTAGATTTGAATTTTAAATTTTAAAATTTAAATTTTAGATTTTAAATTACAAAAATTAAATTTTAATTTTTTTTTGGAGACTAGGTTGGATAATTTCATAATTCTAAATGTGCCAGAATCTTATCCTAAGTTATGCTTAGAAGATTAACAAGCAATCTTTCAAGCAATTACAAATCAAACAGCATACACTAAGCACAATTGATTTCCGATATCGGGTTATCGCATTGTTGCCTAGAAATGGAGCACAAGAGGGGGGGTGAATTGGATCTTTCAAAAATTTAAGCAATTATGTGCAGGTCTTGAAATGTTTGTGAGCAAAGTGAATTAGCACTAATGGATATGCAATAGATAACAATAAATTAAATGCAAAGAATAAAGTGCAAGTAAAGGAAAGAGCAATCACATACAAACACCAAGTTTTATAGTGGTTCAGTGCACTCCAAGCACCTACATCCACTCCCCAAGCCACTCTTGGGAAATTTCACTATAATCTCTTCAATGATTATAGCCGACTTGTTTTACAAGGCTCACAAGTCAAAACCCAAGTTGATTTTGTCACCTAGGCTCACCAACAACCTTACAACTTGTTTTGTCTTCGGGCTCACAAGTTAAACCCTAGTTGGTTTTGTACCATTGGCTCACCAACAACCACACCAACCTACTTTCAATAACTCTTGAAAGTTAGGTCAACAAAATATAAAAATAAGAGTACAAGAATATAAAGCACAATCAAACTCTCTTCAAAGAGTGGAATGTGAAAGCTTTGAGGCTCTTGAAGATGCTTGTCTTGTCTTCTCTTTGGAATCTTTTCAAAGGCACTTTTGGAAAGCTGAAATGATGGGCTTGTAAGCTTTTGAATGGAATCTCTCCTTTTTTGGCTTTTGGAAGTGAAGTTCTTGAAGGAATATTTTATTTTGTGTGTTCATTTGAGTTCAATGCTTCATGAATGAGTTTGGTGAAGCTTAAATATTTCAAAAACTTCCAAAATATGGTTTAAGACTATTAGAGGATCAAAACTAGTCATTGGGAGCTTGAAAAGTTGAATTCTGTAACTCAGAAAATAGAGCCGTTAAAGCTATCAGAACCTGTGAGTTGACACTTGACTTCCAAGTATCGACACTTGGTTCTCAGGTGTCGACACTTGGTCCTACAGGTGTCAACACTTGACATAAAAACCCTCTAAATGGCAAGTTCTATATTTTCAAAAAATCTCAGGCCTTGAGCTGACATTTGAATTCTAGGTGTCGATACTTGTGTCTCAGGTATCGACACTTTGATTCCAGGTGTCGACACTTGGCATGCCAGTGAAGAATTTTTGCATGCCAAATGCTGAAGTGTCGACACTTGGATAGTCATGAGTCGACACTTAGTCCTGTAGTTTGCTAAAAACATGTCCCAACTTCCTAAAAATATAAAGATTTTCAATCAAACTTTAAATACACTTATGTAACCTAAGATTGAACAATTATGAGACTTTTTTCTAGGTGAGAAGACATCCCAAAACTTGAAAATTGCTTAGCTTCAAGATGCTTATATGTTAAGAATTTTGAGGTGCTTGTATCCTATAACTCATAATTATAATTGAAACATTTGTGCAAAATATGTACTCAACATTTTGTCAATCATCAAAATCAAGGGCTAAAGCCAACAATCTCCCCCTTTTTGATGATGACAAAATCTTGAGTATATAAGCATTCAATTTTAATTTTAAATATTATATCTCATAAGCATGAACTTAAAACTTATGCACACTCATACAATATAGTTTTAATAGAGGAGAGGTACAAATTAAGCATGAACTTAAGTTTTCTCTCCCCCTAAGTGAGTTAAGATATGAAACATTTCACAATTGAATAAAATTTGAATCTTACATCTTACTCTCCCTTTTTGTCAACAATAAACAATAAAGGGAGTAAACTCCTCCTGAATTGATGCATTAGGGTTAGTGATACAAGATTAGATTAGCAAAATTTTATCAGTATCAGAGCAAATGAACAAATGAACCAAGATTGATAAGCAAGTAAGGAACTGAAATACAAGTTTGTATACATATATAAATGAGTTTTCAGTACAAAATTTGATGATACGATCAGCATACACTGAAACATGATAAGTACAACATGAAACACATAGATAAACATGAAACACATAGATAAACACTAAATATAGATGAAAACTAATACATAAGCATCAATCATCAGAATAAACATCTGTGAGGCTACTCCTCATCAGATGGAATCTCAAAAAAAATAGGACCAGTAATCCTAGCCCTAGGAACAAGAGCTATAGGGGTCTTCAGGATACTATGACTCCTAGTCCTAGTCGATGGTCCTAATCTGGGTACAACCCTAGAAGAACGAGTGGATTGTGGAGGAAGTGTCTCAGCATGTGTCACAAAGACTGGAGCAGACAAAATCAGAGTATCACAAGGATCATTAGGATAAATAGCGAGAGTCTGGGTGTCTCGACTGACAATCTCATAACCATCTGCTCGGTCATTACTATCACTGCTACCATCAATAATATCTGGCTCTCTGTCATCGCCATCACCATCACCACCACCATGTGTGTCATCATGTCCATCAGGGTGGTCATCATCATCATTTGCCGGTGGAGGAGGAGGTGGATCCGAAGGTGCTGCTAGAGGTAAGAGTGATCTCAGTAAGTCCTCAATGCAAGCAAAACCTGCCTCTATAGACCGACGCATCTCAGAATGCTGCTTAGCTATATGGGCTCTAAGGCCCTCAGTATTTATGTGGAGCTGAGTGGTTCGGACACCCAATCTGATCATTTTACTTCGGATATCTGCAAACTCCAGCCTAACTAGCTCCTCAAAGGATGTACATATAGTAGAAGGAGGAGTAGCAGAAGGTGAAGCTGCTGGTGCTGGTGTGACAGGCTCTGTCTCAATCATTGCTACTGGTGCCAGTCTAGGAGGTGTATCAGAAGGTCCTGATGGCCCTGCCTCTACCTCTCTTTGCTCATCCTCCTCATCTGGCTCTTGGCCAGACTCCCGGTGCACCCATCACCCTGAAACCATCTTGTATCGCATGTGATGGAGAGAGCGCTCGTCATACACATCTGTGTGAAGAATGTCTTTGGAGGCCTCCCCCTCCAAAGGTACACTGTAAGCTCTAAACAAACACGTCAGCCCCATCCCATATGGTAAATAGTGTCACCGCTGGGTCGCAGCATCTCTCATCTGCACCAGCATCAGAGCAGGTAGATCAATAGTAGTCCTCTATGTCAAGCACACCATCATCATGTCCTCCCTTTCAGTGATAAAGTCAAAACGTCCACTCTTAGGGAGCAGAATCTGGGCAATGATGTGGTGCAGGAGGTGCATCTCCATTGAAAGCTAGTTCACAATGACTGTAGCCACACTACGAATGTCATCATGCTCGAGTATGCACTGAAATGCCTCCTCACGGTCCTCTATACACGGAGCAACAATCCCATGATGCGAAATCTCCCAGACATGGCTAAGGACCTCCTCAAAAATTGGAATGCGAATACCTCAGACCGTGGTACTCCAAAACATCCTAGTGTAGTCCAAGCTCCCGTAGAACTCACGAATCAAATGTGGGTAGAACTTCTCCTTCATAGTACAGAAGGAGATCAACCCAGCTGACTCTAGAACCTGTCCAAGTCGGAAGTCCTGTCGGTCAAAGAAGCCCAAGTCCACTTGATGACCGATAGCAATCACCTTCTCAAATACTCTCAGAGCTAAAGGTGAAGAAGGAGGTGCAGCACTCTCAGTCTGCTAGCCACCATCTTCCTGGCTTTAGTTCTTCTCTTTATTGAACCCATACTAGGTTTCCTTTTGAATGCAAGCTGTCTCCTTGGTCCCATGACAATCAACTGAGGAAAAGGAAGAGAGTAAAGAGGATGAAACATGAAACGGTCAAAGGAGAAGAGAAAAAGGTAAAAAGGAAAGATAAGCACCTGCGGTAAGAATAAGGAGAGGGCCAAAAGAAATTGGTCAAGAAAAGAGGAAATGGGGGAAAAGAGGAGAAATGGGAGGAAAGAAAGCAAAGAATTGAAGGTTCGACCAAGAATAAGAGCCAAAAAAGGAGAAAAATGGAGAGAGGAGAGCACGGAGCCGAATCAATCCAAATAAAATCCAACGAAGATCAATCAAAAGAGGGGAAACAAAAAACCAGGATGAATATGATTCAAAATGAGAAGAACATAGTAAATCAACGGTCCAAAAGAGGGAAAGAGGAAGAAATTACCGGATTCCAAAGGGCACGAGAAGAAAAACACTATTTCGTGAGCAAGGGAGTGTTTGGGGACCACTAGGGCATGAGAGAGAAAGGGAATAAACAAAAGAAAAGGACTGGTTGATGCTCTAGAAAAATAGGAATTTCATCCGAGTGTCGATACTTGGAATTTGTCAAGTATCGACACTTGGTCAGGTGTCGACACTTCGCCAAAGGTCAAGTGTTGACACTTGGCCAAGAAAATTCCAAGAAAAACTCAATAAAATTTTCAAAAAAACAGGGGGACTCTAGTGAAGAGTTTAGGACTTATAGAATATGATTTTGAGCACTAAGAAATTAGGTATAAATAAGATTTGAGAGAGTTCTAAAAAAAGGGGTCTATGATACCTAACTCTCTTCAATCATGCAAAACCTTTCTTCACTCAAGGGTTTGGTAAAAACATCAACTAATTGATTATCAGTATAGACAAATTCAAGCATCAAATTAGAGTTTTGCACATGATCTCTTATGAAGTGATGTCCTTTTTCAATGTATTTACTTTTTGAATGTTGCACAAGATTTTTAGTTAAATTGATTGCACTAGTATTGTCACATCTTATGGGTGTCTTAGTTAGTTTGATGCCAAAATCTTCAAGTTGCTGTTTGATCCATAGAATTTAAGTACAACAGCTTCTAGCTACTATATATTTGGCTTCTGTCATAGATAGAGGAACTGAATTATGTTTCTTACTACTCCATGAAATCAAATTGACTCCAAGAAACTAACAAGTTCTACTAGTACTTTCTGTCAAGTTTATACCCAGCAAAATCAGCATCAGAATAAGCAATTAATTCAAATGAAGAATCTCTAGAGTACCAAAGACCAATATCTATAGAACTAGATAGATATCTAAGTATGTATTTAACAGGCAAAAGATGAGACTCTTTAGGGGTAGACTGATATCTTGCACATACAAACACTAAACATAATATCTGGCCAACTAGTAGTTAGATATAGCAAAGAACCAATCATGCCTCTATATAGCTTTTGGTCAACAGATTTACCTGATTCATCTTTGTTAAGTCTATAAGAGGAGCTCATAGGTGTACCTAATGGCTTGGTGCTCTCCATCCCAAATTTCTTTAATATTTTTTTAGTATACTTAGCTTGGTTGATGAAGATCCTCTCTTTTGTTTGCTTTATATGGAGTCTAAGAAAGAAGTTAAGTTCTCCCATCATGCTCATCTCGAACTCACCCTGCATTAACTTCCCAAACTCTTGACAAAGACATTCGTTAGTAACACCGAATATGATATCATCCACCTAAACTTGTACTACTAAGAGATCATCATTCTTCTTTTTCAAAAATAAAGTAGTGTCAACATTACTTCTAGTGAAATCATTTTTAAGCAAGAAAGAACTCAATATATCATACCAAGCTCTTGGAGCTTGTTTCAAACCATACAAAGCTTTATAAAGATTAAAAATATGATTCGAAAATTCATGATTTTCAAAATCGGGGGGCTGTTCAACATAAACTTCTTCTTTAATAAAACCATTTAAAAAGATACTTTTGACATCCATTTGAAATAATTTAAAATCCATAAAATATGTAAATACCAATAGTAGCCTAATTGCCTCAAGTCTAGCAACAGGAGCAAAGGTTTCATCAAAATCAATCCCTTCCTCCTAATTATATCCTTCAGAACTCGTCTAGCTTTATTTCTAGTAACAATACCATTTTCATCAAGCTTGTTTCTAAAAATACATTTTGTGCCAATTATTGAAATATTAGTAGTTCTATCAACTAAAGTCCAAACATTATTTCTTTTAAATTGATTTAGTTCATATTGCATAGCATTAATCCAATTACAATCATTTTTAGCTTCTTCAATAGATTTAGGTTCTACTTGAGAAACAAAAGCTAAATAATCACATATATTTCTAAGAGATAAATGAGTAATTACTCCTTTTGATGGATCACCAATGATAAGTTCTTTGGGGTGTCCATGAGCATACCTCCATTCTTTAGGTAGAGGATTAGGTGTAGATGTATTTTCACCTCCTTGTACTTGATCTCTTTTATTGTTTTGATTATCATCTTGCTCCTTGGTGGGTTCTTCATTATTGTTAACTTCTTCATTTCTTTGGATACCTGTATTATCATCAAGAATATCTTCTTTTCTAGAAGATTTTTGATTAGTCTCATCAAACACAACATGAATGGATTCTTCAACAACAAGTGTCCTTCTATTGAAGACCCTGTATGCCTTGCTAGATATAGAGTAACCTAAAAAGACACCCTCATCTGACTTGGCATCAAATTTTCTTAGATTATCCTTGCCATTATTTAAGATGAAACAACAACATCCAAAAATACGAAAATACTTAATTGAAGGTTTTCTATCTTTCCAAAGCTCATAAAGAGTTTTCTTTAAAATAGGTCAGATTAAAACTTGATTTAAAACATAGCAAGAAGTATTTATGGATTCCGTCCAAAAACACCTAGGCAAATCATTTTCACAAAGCATAGTGCGTGCCATTTCTTCAAGAGTTCTATTTTTTCTTTCTACCACCCCATTTTGTTGAGATGTCCTAGGTGCAGAAAAATTATGATGAATGCCATTTTCACTGCAAAATTTTTCAAAGTCATGGTTTTCAAATTATGTACCATGATCACTTCTTAAAGAAATAATTGAAATACCTTTTTCATTTGAAACTCTTTTATGAAATCTAATGAATGCAAAAAAGTTTCATTTTTATGAGCTAAAAAAATCATCCATGTAAAATGAGAGAAATCATCTACAATGACTAGGCCATACTTCTTACCTCCCAAACTGAATGTTCTAGCTGGTCTAAAGAGGTTCATATGAAGTAATTCTAAGAGTTTAGATGTAGAGACTACTCCTTTAGGTTTAAAAGATGATTTAGTTTGTTTTCCAAGTTGGCAAGCACTACAAATCTTGTCATTTTCAAAACTAAGTTTTGGCAAATCTTTTATTAAATCTTTTTTGCAAAGTTTTGAAAGCAAATGCATATTAGCATTTCCTAGTCTATGATGCCAAAGCCAACTAGTTTTATTGATCTTAGATTCCATTGCCACTAGGCATTGACCATTTTGAACATGAAAATCATCAAGATCAACCATATAAATATTGCCATGCCTATGACTAATAAACTTGATGCCATTATCATCAAGACTAGAAACAATACACATGGAAGATTCGAAAACAACTTTAAAATCCTTATCACAAAACTAGCTAATGCTAAGTAAATTGTGCTTTAAACCATCAACATTTAAAACATTATCTATATAAATAGATGGGGTGATATGGACTTTACCAATTTCAATAATCTTGTCCTTTCCATTATCACCAAAAGTCACATTTCCTCCATTCTGATATTCAAGTGAGAAGAATTGCCCCACATCTCCAGTCATGTACCTTGAGCAATCACTGTCGAGGTACCACAATCTTCTTATATTGGTTGCAAGGCACATCTACATAAATAAATCAGGTGGAGACTTTAGGTACCCAAATCATCTTGGATCCTTTAAGGTTAGTAGTGATGGTTCCTTTTGGAACCCAAACTTTTCTAACTTTATTCAACTTCTTTTTATTAATAGATATGATTTATGTCCAACATTACCATAAGAGTAACAAGTAATAGATGATGAAGCAGGCATAAAGAAATTCTTGAAAAACTTTTGTTGTTTTTGAATTTTGAAACCTAATCCAACTTTGTTGAAACAACTCTTTGATTATTCAAAAGCATATTGAGTTTTTCAGAACTGTAAGTAACATTTTCAACAAATGATTTCAATTTTTCAAGTTCATCCTTATATTTATTATTTTGTTTCAAAATCTCTTTATTTTGTTTTGTAAAGTTTTTAGTTGCTACAAAAGAATTTTTATTTTCCAAATCTTCCTTTTCTTTTTCAAAAAGAATAATTTTACTATTTAACTTTTTGTTTTCTTGAAGTAGGCAATCATTTTCAATTAAAAACTTATCATTTATTTTGACTAAATCCAGATTTTGCTTCTTTAGATCTTTATGCTTTAATTTAAGTTTTTAAAATTCAATCACAAGTAATCAAAAACTTCATGCAACTCATCAAAAGTAAATTCTTCTTTTGGTTCAAATAATACCTCATCATTATTAGCCATCAAGGAGAAATTTGCAACCTCTCGTTGCTCTTCATCAGAGCTAGAATCCTCGCTGTCGCTCTAGGTAGCCATCATAGCTTTCTTTCTTAATCTTCTTCTGCTTTTCTTTAGTAGGGACAGTTCATCTTCAAGGGCTAGGTTTCTTGCATTCAAAACATGTGGGCTGCTCCTTTTCTTTCTCTTTATCCTTCTTTTTGCTAGGCTCTCTCTTTTGAGATTTCTTCTTAAAATTGTACTTCTTTCTTATAAACCTCCTAAACTTTTTTGCTACGAGAGCCTCTCATCTTCTTCATCTTCCTCATCTGAATCTTCATTTCACTCTTCTTTTGTACTGGACTTGAAGGCGATCACTTTCTTCTTCTTATCATAGTCCACTATTTTTTGTTTTAAGGAAAGCTCATAGGTCATTAATGAGCCCAATAGTTGCTCGAGAGGAAGAGTGTTTACATCTTTGGCTTCTTCTATAGCAGTGACTTTAGCATCACAAGAAGCCGGAAGAGACTTGAGAAGTTTATTTACAAGTTCACCATTAGAAATAACCTTTCCTAAACTTCTCATTCCATTCATAATATTAGTGAACCTAATATACATTTCACTAATAGATTCAGAAGGTTCCATTTTAAACATCTCATATATATGAATAAGCATATTAACTTAGGTGGTTTTCACTTGATGAGTACCCTCGTGGGTAACTTCAAGTGTGTCTCATATTTCCTTTATGGAGAGATAATTTGAGATTATATTAAATTCGCTTGGGTCTAAAGTGCAAAATAATAGATTCATAGCCTTTGCATTAAGCTCTATTTGCTTAATGTCATTCTCATCCCAATCATCTTCCATTTTGGGAGTGGGAATGCCATTAATTAACATAGTAGGCTGATGAGGGTCTTTAAAATAGTCTTCCAAATGTTATAGTCCATGGCTTGAATGTAAATGCACATGCATGTCTTCCAATATATGTAATTGGTGCCATTAAACAAAGGTAGACGGCTAGAGGCTTGACTTCTACAACACCCATACCAATTAGGGCTACCATGATCTTTCACTCAAGATCGTTGGATCTACAAGTAGAGTACCGATGCTCTGAAATCACTTATTGCCCAGAAATGGAGTCCAAGAAGGGGGGTGAATTGGGTCTTTCAAAAATTTAAGCAATTATGTGCATGTCTTGAAGTGTTTGTGAGCAAAGTAAATTAGCACTAATGGATATGCAGTGGATAACAATAAATTAAATGCAAAGAATAAAGTGCAAGTAAAGAAAAGAATGATCACACACAAACACCAAGTTTTATAGTGGTTCGGTGCACTCCAAGCACCTAAATCCACTCTCCAAGCCACCCTTGGGAAATTCCACTATAATCTCTTCAAAGATTATAACCGACTTGTTTTACAAGGCTCACAAGTCAAAACCCAAGTTGGTTTTGTCACTTAGGCTCACCAACAACCTTACAACTTGTTTTGTCTTCGGGCTCACAAGTTAAACCCTAGTTGGTTTTGTACCTTTGGCTCACCAACAACCACACCAACCTACTTTCAATAACTCTTGAAAGCTAGGTCAACAAAATATAAAAATAAGATACAAGAATATAAAGCACAATCAAACTCTCTTCAAAGAGTGGAATGTGGAAGCTTTGAGGCTCTTAAAGATGCTTGTCTTGTCTTCTCTTTGAAATCTTCTCAAAGGCACTTTTGGAAAGCTGAAATGATGGGCTTGTAAGCTTTTGAATGGAATCTCTCCTTTTTTGGCTTTTGGAAGTGAAGTTCTTGAATAAATATTTTACTTTGTGTGTTCAATGGAGTTTAATGCTTCATGAATGAGTTTGGTGAAGTATAAATACTTCAAAAACTTTCAAAAAATGGTTTGAGACCATTAGAGGATCAAAACTAGCCGTTGGGAGCTTGAAAAGTTAAATTCTGCAACTCAAAAAATAGAGCCGTTGAAGCTATCAGAACCCATGAGTCAACACTTGACTTCCAGGTGTCGACACTTGGTTCTCAGGTGTCGACACTTGGTCTTGCAGGTGTCGACACTTGAATTTCAGGTGTCGATACTTGAAGCTCATGTGATGACACTTGACATAAAAACCCTCGAAATGGCAAGTTCTGTATTTTTAAAAAATCTCAGGCCTTGAGTCGATACTTGAATTCTAGGTGTCAACACTTGTGCCTCAGGTGTTGACACTTTGATTCTAGGTGTCGACACTTGGCATGCTAGTGAAGAATTTTTGCATGTCAAATACTGAAGTGTCAACACTTGGATAGTCATGAGTCAACACTTGGTCCTGCAGTTTGCCAAAAATATTTCCCAACTTTCCAAAAACACAAAGATTTTCAATCAAACTTTAAATACACTTATGTAACCCAAGATTGAACAATTATGAGGCCTTTTTCTAGGAGAGAAGACTTCTTAAAACTTGAAAATTACTCAGCTTCAAGATGCTTATATGTTCAGAATTTTTAGGTGCCTGTATCCTGTAACTCATAACTATAATTGAAATATTAGTACAAAATATATACTCAATATTTTGTTAGTCATCAAAATCAAGGGCTAAAGCCAACACACTTCTGGCCATAGCTCATTACTCCCATGGGCCGTGACAGTAAACTTGTGTATACCCGCTCAAGAGGCTTGATTTCCTTCCACTAGAAAGTAATATGAAAATAATGTAATTTTTCTTTTTGAAAACAATTTCAGATCTGAAATCGATGAGAGAAGATTACAGATTTGATTTTAATCTAGCTAAATTACTAAAATTAATGCAAAGAAAACTAAGATCTGAAGGGTTATGAAAGAGCTTTCCAAATCCAATGCTAGAATAGTGCAGAAATTTTAGCAAGTAACTATGTCCTAGTCTAACCTTTGGCTCTGATACCAAAAACTGATGGTGAACCTAGCTCTGATACCAAAGATGATGCGAGACAAAGCTCTAATATCAAAGATGGTGTGAGATGCATGCAAGGGCTAATCTAAAGATTAAGGATTCCATTTTAATGAGCAATGGCAACAAACTTAAATAAACTATCAAGAAATTAAAGAAAGAGAGACTAAAATTACCACTAGCTACCTGGATTTGATGATTGAAAAACCACCAAAACTAGGACTACCTTGCTTCAAATAATCAGATCTAATGAGGTTCAGATGGGTTACTTACCAATAACGATTTTCCCTCCTCCGTTGCAGCAAATTTGGATTCGAATCTCAAGATCTCGTGGTAAGATTCCAAATATCAATTCCTTTGGAGTAGATCTTCCCATTGATGGTTGCAAGGCAAGGAAAATCTCTTCTTATGATCGAGAGCACTAGGGATCCTATAAGAGATATATGATTAGTAGTGTGGAAAAGGAGTGTGAATTTGAAAAGAGAGAGGGAAAGAGGGATGGTCATTGATATTAGCATAATTTTAGCTCTGATATCTATGTTATTTGTTTTTCTACTATCTTTTTGTCTCCATGCTCATTGTGAGGGGGAGGAAAAATTCTCCTTTCTAATGATTGACAAAAAGGGGGAGAAAGTGTATTTATTGTATAAATTTGTTGAGAAAAAGGTGTCAAGTCATAAAGTGTTAATTCATAAATTTATTGAGAAATTGTATTGATTGTGTTGAGAAAAAGTTATAAGAATCTTTGAAGTTTACCTTAATAAGAAGTATCTAATTAAGGGGGAGATTGATTCTTCCTAACATAAGTTTTTGCCTCTCTTATGAACTTAAATTCATATTCATAAATTATAATGGTTAAAGTTTGAAATATATTGCCTTTTTACTCAAGGTTTTGTCATTATCAAAAAGGGAGAGATTGTTGGCTCCACCCAGTGATTTTGATGAATAACAAAACATTAAGTGCATATTGTATTCTAATGAGGATTTCAAGTTGTGAGTTTTCATGATGAAAGCACCTCAAAATCTCAAAAACTTATGGTTTATGGCACGCAATGGCATGGAGCAATTCTTACGAATCCGGACATCCTCTTCATTGAAAAAGGGCATAAAATGTTTAAATATTATGTGTTTATGATTTCTAGAATTATATTTATGTTTTCGAGGCATTTACACTTGAATTTGAGATTTTTCAATCTCAAGTGTCGACACCTGGACAGTCAAGTGTCGACACTTCAGCATTTGGCACAGACAAAAATCCTTGGCATGCCAAGTGTCGACACCTATATCCAAGTGTCGACACTTAGGTTCCAAGTGTCGATTCAAGGCCTGAGAATTTTGAAAATACAGAACTTTGTAATATTGAGGATTTTTGTGTCAAGTGTCGACACATGTGCATTAAGTGTCGACACTTGAATGTTCAAGTGTCGACACCCAGAGATCAAGTGTCGACACCTGACAGCCAAGTGTCAACACCTGACAGCCAAGTGTCGACACTTACAGCCTGACAGCTCTAACGGATCTATTTTTCTGGCTTGCAGAACTTGCTTTTCAAGCTCCAAATGGCTATTTCCGAGATACCAATGGTCACAAACCGGTTTTTGGAAGGTTCTTGGTGTATTTAACCTCTACCAACCTCATTTTGAAGTAAGAGAAAGAAGAGTGAAGTGTATTGAAGTGCATTCAAGTCTACTCAAAAGCCAAAAAGCCAATATTCTCCCAAATACTTCACATCAAAAGCCTCTTATAGTTTGATTCCTTGAAAAGCCTACAAGCTCATCCTTATTTCATTCCAAAAGAGGCACCTTGAAGGAGATTCCAAGGAAGAGTGAAGACAAAGCATCCACTTGAGCTTCAAAGATTCCAATCTACTCTTGAAGAGAGTTTATTATAGCTTTAAATTATATATCTATTTTATTATGATTTGACCTTGCTTTCAAGGGTGCCTTGAAAGAATGTTATTGTGGTTTGTTGGTGAGCCAAAGGGATAAAACCAACTAGGGTTAACTTGTGAGCCCGAAGACAAAACAAGTGCTAAGGTTTGTTGGTAAGCCTAAGTGACAAAACCAAATTAGGTTTTGACTTGTGAGCCTTGTGAAAAACAAGTCGACTGTAATCTAGTTTGGATTATAGTGAAATTCCCAAGGGTGGCTTGGGGAGTGGATGTAGGTGCTAGGTTTGCACCGAACCACTATAAACCTTGTATTTGTGTGTGATTGCTCTCTTCCTCTCTTGCTCTTTAATTATTGCTAACATCTTGCATTGAATCTATCATTGTTCACAAGCACCACTAATCCCTCATATTATTGTCTTAAATTTTTAAAAGACCCAATTCACCCCCCCTTCTTGGGCTCCATTTCTGGGCAACAATGGGATATTGGACTCCTTTTAGCATGGGTGACTTCTTTGAATAAACTTTAAGTGGGGCCTCCTTTCTTCTCATTTGGGTGACAAGAAAAGGATGAGACACTTGGGCGACAAAAAAGGATAAAACGCTCCTTGGATGTGGGAGACAAAGAGTGGATGAGACTTCTTAGAGTTGGGATGAAGTTTCTTGATAAGATAGAACTCCTTTGAGTTTGAATTTTGGATGAACCTTTGAAGGGATATGACTTAATCTTGGAAGCTTCTAGGATGAATTTCCTTTTGAATTTGAATTGAAATAAGTCCTAATCCAATCCATTTGATGTTGGCAACAAAAATAAGATATAGCGCCACTTCTTGAAATTTGATTGAAGTTGGTCGACCACTCTTGGAGTGGGCGACAAATGAGAAATGTGGGATGAGGAGTCCTTCCTTCTTACTCCTCTTAAAATCTTAGTTGAATTTTAAATGGGCAACAAATAAGAAGAAATTCATGGGTGCCCCTCTTGGATAAACTTGAGTTTTAAATGTTGTCTGAATGTCCTGATGTCTGGATGTCTGGATAAAAAATAAAGACAACCCAATTTTGACATTGAGTTTGCCATCCAAGGTGATGTGATGAGGCATACTACTCCAAGTAGTGGGTGACAAGGCTCCATGACATGGTGATGTGGCATGACATGGCATGATGACATGGCATGGTGACATGGCATGATGAATTGGACTTGAACCTTAGCTAACTTATGAACCCCCTTGACTAAATCAAGTACTAATTACAAGACTCGACCAATTTGCAAATCAAAGCAAACTAATTTTATTTACAAGACTCAAGCTAAAATTAAGATAAAATAGCTACTCATTGGTGATCCATAATAAGCTTGGAGGGGTCTGATATCTCTTCCTAGCTTTGGTGTCCTCACTAGCAGCTCTCAGTAATCACCAATCACAAAGCCCTCAAGTCCAATAATGGTAGATCAATCCTCCTACCACAAGCAATAACCTTCCCTGCCACCCTTTCGGTTGTCGGGGAAGGCTATGGAGGTGGTGCTCTTGCATCCGCCTGAACCTCGAGCTCATCTTGCTGCCTAGCTAGATCCTATCGAGCCTTTGATCTCCTTTCCCCTGTGCTAGCTTCTCCATGCTCGAAATGGGACCTTTTCTTATGGAAAGCCATTTGTTTTCTTGGACCCATGGCCACCGAAACTACAAGAAATGATTGGGATTGATGGAGAGAAGGGGAGTTTTTCCCAGAAAGGAAGGATAGGGATGAGAATCTACTATTTGAGGATGATTGGAGATGTTTGGGGACCACTACGAAAAGAAAAGATTGAAAAAAAAATGGGAAAAATCATTCAGTGATACCCTAGATAAACAGGTCAATCAGTCATGAGTCGACACTTATGATTTGCTCAAGTGTCAACACTTCGATGAGTCGACACTTAGGCAAATCTCAAGTGTCAACACTTGGTCAAAAAATCAAAAATAAAAAGAAAAAATTTAATAAATTTGGTAAAAATCAAGGGGTTGTCTAGGGATTATACCAAGTAATATTTGAAAGAATTTAGAACTTTTGAAAGAATTCGATGAAGTATTTGAAAGAGTTTTAATCAAAAGGGTCAATTATGCCTAATTCTCTTCTAATCATGAAGAACATATCTTCGCTAAGGGGCTTAGTGGAAATGTTTTCTAGTTGCCTATCAGTACATACAAAATCAAGCATTACATTACCATTTTATAAATGGTCTCTTATGAAATGATGCCTTATTTCAATATGTTTGCTTCTTGAGTGTTGAACAAAATTTTTAGTTAAATTGATTGCACTTGTGTTATCACATCTTATGGAAGTTTTATTTAACTTAATACAAAAGTCTTCGAGTTGTTGTTTAATCTATAAGATTTGAGCATAATAACTTTCAGCTACTATATATTCGGCTTCTGCCGTAGATAGAGCAACTAAATTTTGTTTCTTGCTAAATCTTGAAATCAAATTAACTTCAAGAATTGACAAGTTCCACTAGTACTTTTCTTATCTAGTTTGCAACCAGCTCAGCATTAGAATAAGCAATTAATTCTATTGATGAATCTTTAGAATAGCATGGTCCAATATCTATTATGCTAGATAAAAATCTAAGAATGCATTTAATAGCTAATAAATGAGATTCTTTAAGAGCAGATTGATATTTAGCACACATACTGTGCTAAACATAATATCTGGCCTACTTGCAATTAAGTGCAATCTTGAACCAATGATACCCCTATATAATTTTTGATCAATATTTTTACCTGATCCATCTTTGTCAAGTTTGCAAGAAGGGCTCATAGGTGTACCTAAAGGCTTGGTTGTCTCCATCCCAAACTTCTTTAAGATTTCTTTTATGTATTTGGCTTAGTTGATGAAGATCCCTTCTCTAGTTTGCTTGATTTGGAGTCTGAGAAAGAGGTTTAGTTCTCCCATCATACTCATCTCAAACTCTCCCTCCATAAGCTTGGCAAACTCTTGACAAAGTATTTCATTAGTAGCACCAAAAATGATATCATCATCATAAACTTGTACTACTAAGAGATCATCATTTTTCTTTTTCAAAAATAGTATAGTATCTACATTGCCTTTAAAAGAACCATTTTCAACTAGAAATTTACTTAACCAATCATACCAAGCTCTTGGAGCTTGTTTTAAATCATATAAAGCCTTGTGAAGTTTAAAAACATGGTTAGGATATGCATGATTTTGAAAACTAGGGGGTTGCTCAACATACACTTCTTCTTCAATAAAGCCATTTAAAAATATATTTTTAACATCCATTTGAAATAATTTAAAATGCATAAAACAAGCAAAAGCAAGTAATAATCTAATAACTTCTAATATAGTAACCAGAGCAAAAGTTTTATCAAAATCAATATCCTCTTCTTGATTATAACTTTTTGTTACCAATCTAGCTTTACTTCTAGTTACTACTCCATTTTCATCAAGTTTATTTCTGAAAACCCATTTGGTTCCAATTATTGAAATATTATAAGGCCTTTCAACTAAAGTCCAAACTTTGTTTCTTTTGAATTGAATTAATTCATCTTGCATGGCATTTATCCAATTTGAATCTTTCACACAAATTTCTTAGTGAGGAATGGGTACTTATCCCTTTCGATGGATCTCCAATTATAAGTTCTTTAGGGTATCCATGATCATACCTCCATTCTCTAGGTAATGGTTTGGGTGTTGATGAAGCTCCAACTTTTTTTACTTGTTCTTCTTCATGGTTTTGATCACCTTCTTACTCTTTGAAAGGTCCTTCATTGATTATCAATTTTACAATCTTTTGGATACCTGTTTCATTATCAACAGTATCTTCTTTTTTTGAAGATTTTTTATTAGTTTCATTAAAAATAACATGAATGGATTCTTCAACAAGAAGTGTTCTTCTATTGAAGACCCTGTATACCTTACTAGAGTAGAGTATCCTAAAAGGATACTCTCATCTGACTTGGCATCAAATTTACTTAGGTTGTCTTTGCCATTGTTTAAAATGAAATAGCATCATCCAAATACATGAAAATACTTGATGGTTGGTTTTCTACCTTTCCAAAGTTCATAAGGCATTTTCTTCAAAATCAGTCAGATCAAAATATGATTTAAAATATAACATGCAGTGTTTATGACTTCCATCCAAAATATCTAGGAAAATCATTTTCATAAAGCATAATGCGTGCCATTTCTTCTAGTATCCTATTTTTTCTTTCTACTATCCTATTTTGTTAAGGTATCCTAGGTACAAAAAAGTTATGATGAATTCCATTTTCATTGCAAAATATTTCAAAATCATGATTTTCAAACTCGGTTCCATGATCACTACGTAAAGAGACAATTGAAATACCTTTTTCATTTGAAACTTTCTTATGAAACTTGATGAATGCATAAATATTTTATCTTTATAAGCTAAAAATATTATCCATGTAAAATGTGAGAAATCATCTGCATTACTAGACCATACTTTTTGCCTCCCAAACTAGTTATTCTAGTAGGTCCAAAGAGGTCCATATAAAGTAATTTTTAGGGATGTAGATGTAGAGACTACTCCTTTTGGTTTAAAAGATGATTTTGTTTGTTTTCCAAGTTGACATGTACTACAAATCTTATCCTTTTCAAAGGTAAGTTTTAGCAAATCTTTTATAAGATTCTTTTTGTTTAATTTGGAAAGTAAATGCATAATTGCATGCCCTAGTCTACGATGCCAAAGCCAACTAGTTTCATTGATCTTGGCTTCCATTGCCACTAGGCATTGACCATTTTATATAGGTAGACCATCAAGATCAACCAAGTAAATGTTTCCATGTCTATGATCAATGAACTTAATGCCATTGTCATCAAGACTAGATACAATGCACATAGAAGATTCAAAAACCACTTTGAAGGCTTTATCACAAAATTGGCTTATGCTAAGCAAATTATGTTTTAAACTATCAACAAATAGAACATTATCAACATAAGTAGAGGAAGTGATATGGACTTTATCGATACCAATAATTTTATCCTTTCCATTATCACCAAATGTTATATTTTCACTATTTAGAGCCTCAAGAGATGTGAATTGCTTTACATCTCCGGTCATTTATCTTGAGCAACAGCTATCAAGGTACCATAATCTTCTTTTCTTATTAGTTGCAAGACACACCAACAAAATCAGATCAAGTGGAGACTTCATGTACCTAAGTCATCTTGGGTCCTTTAGGATTAGTTGATGTGGTTCTTTTTGAAATCCAAACTTTTCTAACACTATCTAGCTTTCTTCTATCACACATGTAAGATTTATGCCCTAGCTTACCATAAGAATAACATGTAATGCTAGATGATATAAGAATAAAGAAATTTTTGAAATACTTTATTGTTTTTGAGATTTAAATCCTAGGACTACTTTGTTGAAAATTGCTCTTTGGTTATTCAAAAGCATGCTAAGTTTTTCTAAACTATAGCTAAACTTTTCAACAAACGGTTTTACTTTTTCAAGCCCTTCTTTGCATTTCTTATTTTCTTGCAAAAGTTATTTATTTTGTTTGATAAGTTTTTCATTTGTTACAAAGGCTTTATCCTTTTTCAAAGCTTCTTTTTCTTTCAAAAGATTTTCCTTTTCAATTTTTGAAGAAGTAATTTGATCATTCAATTCTTTGTTTTCTTGAAGTAGGTTATCATTATCTTTCAAAAGCTTATCATTTGTTTTAGATAGCTCCAAGTTCATTTTAAGTTTTTGATACTCTATAACAAGTTCATCAAAAACATCACATAATTCATCAAAGATAAATTCATTTTCAGGTTCAGACCTTACCTCTTCTTCATTTACCATGAAGTAGATGTTTGCAACCTCTTGCTGCTCTTCATCGGAGCTTGAATCTTCGCTCTCACTCCACGTCGCCATCATCACTTTCTTTTTGAATTTCTTTTTGTCCTTTTAGAGAGTGGGGCAATCCATTTTATATTGACCCAGCTTCTTACACTCAAAATATATTGGTTGCTCCTTATTCTTTTCCTTTTCCTTCTCCTTACTAGGCTCTCCCTTTTATGGCTTCTTCTTATAATTGTGCCTTTTCTTTCTCATGAATCTCCTAAATTTCCTTGAAATAAGAGCTATTTCATCTTCCTCATCTTCCTCATTAGAATCATCACTAGAATCTTCCTTGTTTGTGGACTTGAATGTAATAGTTTTCTTTTTCTTATCATTGTCCACCACTTTGATAGCTTATATGTCATAAGTGATCCCAAGAGCTACTCAAGAGGAAGAGTGTTGATGTCCTTGGCTTCTTTAATAGCTGTGACTTTTGGATCCCATGATGATAGAAGAGACCTGAGGATTTTGTTGACAAGTTCAGCATTTGATAATACTTTTCCCAAACTCCTCATACCATTAATAATGTTAGTAAACCTAGTGTACATTTAACTAATAGATTCATTCGATTCCATCCTAAACATTTCATAAGTATGGATAAGCATATTAACTTTGGTATTCTTCACTTGATGTGTACCCTCATGGATGACTTCAAGTGTATCTCAAATTTTCTTAGCGGAGGAATAATTAGATATCCTATTAAATTCTCTAGGGTCAAATGTATAAAATAATAATTCATAGCCTTTGCATTAAGCTCAGCTTGCTTAATGTCATTCTCATCCTAATCATCCTCTAATTTGGGAGTGGGAATGTCATTAATCAAAATAGTAGGCTGATGAGGACCTTTAACTATGGTCTTCCAAATATTGTAATCTATGGCTTGAATGTAGATGCTCATGTGTGTCTTCTAGTAAGTGTAATTTATGCCATTAAAAAGTGAGGGACGGTTTGAGGCTTGACCCTCAACAATACCAACACAAATTTGGGCTGCTATTAGATCTTTGATTCAAGATCGTTAGACCTATACGTTGAGTACCAAGCTCTGATACCACTTGTTGCCCAGTATAGAAACCCAAGATGGGGGTTAAATTAGGTTTTTAATAAT
Organism: Areca catechu; assembly: GCA_021397845.1. NCBI lineage: Eukaryota > Viridiplantae > Streptophyta > Magnoliopsida > Arecales > Arecaceae > Areca > Areca catechu. The sequence goes on along the minus strand of CM038052.1, from coordinate 124,771,047 downwards.
TTAAACTAAATATATACTGAACTAATGTGCTTGTGTAATAATATGAATATCTAGAATATGATATACATGTAGTGCTTTAAAGAATAAAGAGCAATGCTAGAGAAATAAATGAGAAAGCAAGCCACACACATAAACACAAGAAGTTTATAGTGGTTTGGTGCACTCCAAGCTCCTACATCCACTCCCGAAGCTATTTCTTGAGAATTTCACTATAATCTACCAAAGATTATAGCCAACTTATTTTTAAGGGCTCACAAGTCAAACCCACAGTTGATTTTCATACTTAGGCTCACCAATAACCTTTTCCACAAGCCAACCCTAGGCTTGTATTCTAATTCATGGCTTGGAAGGGCCTAACCTCTAGTTTTAATAGCCTTGAAACTAGTTATAGCAAATAAAATCAAAAGTCATAAGAATAAAGCTCTCAAAAGAGCAAAAATAATGTTGATGAAGCTCTTCTTGAATATTTGAGTTGTCTTCTTCTTCTTGGAAGCTTTCAATGAACATTTTTGGATATTGATTTAATGGCTCAATAGCTAAAATAAAGGCTTTTCACTTGGAATCTTTTTTTAGCTCTCTCTCTCATCTTTTCAATAGCTTTCTTGAATGATAGGAGTTGTCTCTTGTGTCTCTTATGTATTCAATGAGTTTGGTATGAGATAAATACATCAAAAACCTTCAAAAAGCCATTTATGATCATTGGAGATAAGAAACTAGCCATATTGGACCGTTTGAATTAATTCTGAACTTCTGAAAACATAGCCATTACTATTGTCAGAACCTGTGAGTCGACACTTGGATTGACACCAAGTGTAATTCTTGAAATCCATGGTTCTGCTTCATTTCCGGTCCTAGGCTATGAGTTGATCTATGAGTCGATACTTGAACTTGTGAGTCAACACTTGGGTCGACACTTGAGTCAGCACTTGACAAAGAATCCAGGAATGACATTGTTTTGTAACTTTCTTATCTTAGGCCATGAGTCAATCTGTGAGTTGACCTATGAGTCGACACTTTGGTCGACACTTGGATCAACACTTCACTGGAGTCCAAAAATAATGTTCTATCCATTTCTATTCTAAGGCCTTGAGTCGACCTATGAGTCGACACTTAGGTCAACACTTGGGTTGACACTTGGCATGCTGGCAGAATTTCTGCATGCCAGTCTTTAGAAGTGTCGACACTTAGGCTTCATGAGTCGACACTTGGTCTATGCCAATTCCAAATTTTATGCCAAGCTCTGAAACTCTAAAATTTATCCAATATACTTCCAGTTTCTCCTCCATAATGACCAAAGTGATCAATTTCTTAGCTTTCCAAAGTGAGAAGACTTCTTAAACTTTGAAATTCATCTTGCATTAATGTAAATGACTTTGATGCTTTTGTGTAAAGAATTTGATGTACCTGTAACCTAGAATTCACAACTCCAATTGAAACATTAGTACAAAACATATACTCAACATTTTGTTATTCATCAAAATCAAGAGCTAAAGCTAATAGAAGGAGATGAAGTATCCAAATATATTGGAATTTTGAGACAATTGGACTGCCAAGAGTCCATGATACCAAACAAGGAAGACCAGGACAAAGAAAGAAGAAAGAAGGATCGATAAAAATCTTTTTGGCATGGAATTTTTTTGGAAAGCATACATTGGCATTGGCATCCCTTGAGAGGAGTACTAAGCTTTTTGGACTCTAGGTAGAGTAGCTGGATAAGGAAAAAAATGATGGGAAAATCAAAGGAGCTATGAGAGAGAGAGAGCCCAAGCTCTCTTGGATGCTGAAAATAAAAATAGAAATAAGACAAATTTATGGCATGGAGAAAATTAAAAAGAGATGCTGATTTGAATTTCAAAAGAGGATGATTTGTGGCAAAGAAATCAAATTTCTTGGACACCTAGAATAGAAGAAAACAAATGTTTTATAGCATGGAAATCAGATTAGAAATGCATGGTAATTTGAAATCAAGCAAATAAGGAAGTCTGCTACTGAATTGAGAAGCTTTTTGGCATGAGCTTTCAACATAAAGAAATATGATTAAAGATGTGAGGAGTCCTTAATCAATTATACTCTAATTGTGTAACAAAGAGCAAGAGATTGGGCATTGATTCTTGATTAGATTGGGTGATGATTTTAAATGAAGAATGAAGATTTTTTCTTAGCATGAGAGTTTTTAAAGGAAAGAAATCATATGAAGAGATTAATTGAAGCATGAAGAACCAATTGAAGAAGGCAGCAAGGGGTGCCACAATTAAAAAAAAAATCATATTTTATTTGGGCAGCATTCATGAAGGATTGGATGGAGGATCTTGGAAAAGCCTAATTCTACCCTCTCATATCTATTCTCTATACCACTCACCCTCTTCTTTCTCCATACCACCATCATCTCCATAGCCTCCATAAACCCTAACCAGACTTTATACCATTCACCATCTTTTATCACCCTACTTCTCCACTTTGTTTCGGCATGATGATGGAAGCAATGAACTGCTCCATGGAAGGCTAAACCCTATAGTCTTGGAAAATCCCTGCGATGTTTGTAATAGGAAACGTATAATTTTCTTGTTTTATCCTTTATACCTCCATTTGCTATGAAATAAAAGATTTGATTTTACTTTTATGTGTTGTTATAATCTTTATTTGAATTCTTATTTAGAATAGTCTATGCTCTTGAGTTGAGCCATATTTATAGATATGGTTCATACTCTTAAGATAGATTATCTTTAAGTAGGATTCTTGGTATTTTGTATGTAACTTATCTTGACTAGTCTATACTGTAGAGGGATGGGCCATGATCCAATAGGTACAGGCTGTGATCCAATAAGTATGGGCCATAATCTCATTAGATAGGTTATATCTTAATAGATGGCATATGGATTGATTGCATGGTAAGGTGAGTACTTGTTGTTTGCCAAGTGTCTAAGTGAAATCCTGAGATAACTCTTTATTATTCATGTTTCACTTTTCTGCCAACATATAGTTTAGTTGTCTTTGTTAAGATTATTAGTTAATCAATTGGTTTATATTCATCTTTTAAATCTCAAGTACTCAAACATAACTAAGTCCATGGTCCTCATAAATATAAACTTGATTCACTACTATCTTCATAGTTTTGAATTAGATATTTATCTTTGATCACCTATGACAGTGATCAAGAGCCACCATAATCTCTAGTGAAGCAATCTCCAAGAAAGCCACCATGCCCGCAACTTCTGGCAAGCCACCATGCCTGCAACTTCTTGCAAGCCAACCTCTAGGTGGCTATCATGCCTGTGACCCCTAGCAAAGTAGCCTCTAGGTGGGCTACTACATCCATGACCTATGGCAAAGCAACATTTAGGTAGGCTACCACATCTGTGATCCCAGTCGAAGTAGTGATATATCCAGGTGGGCTATCATGCCTATAAACCCTGGAAGATCTAGTAATCTCCCAAGCATGGTAATCCATCACTCTCAAGTCCTAGGTAAGCTTAGCAACCTAGGTAAGGCATAATAGTCTTAAAGCTCTAGTTAAGTAATCAGATTCTCGGGTCATGTTTTCATATCCGTAACCTTTGGTTAAGTGATCATATTCCCAAGCAAAAATTGGGTGAGTTTTATTCACCGGGGTGAGGTAATCTAACCTCTATGGCATGCCACTAGATGCAAGTCAAGCAAAAGTCCTTGCTCAAGTTAGGGGACCCTCCATTCCCATGCAAGGTATATTCTGGGATGGTACACAAAGGTCAAAGCATTCTATTTGGTCCACTTCCAAAGCCCTGCATGCATGTGATAAGAGAGAATGACCCTCACTCAGTTATCGACCAATCTTGACTTGCTATTCTAAAGTCCTAGATTTACTTCACAACCCAGGTAGGGTTGATGAATTCCTTATTCTATGTCCAGGGTGGTGAGGGCACTAGGATCAGACAAAGATTGCAGGGCTACATTTAGATCTCTGATTGATGTATTGGAAGTATGTCACCTTTGAGTTCATCAGTCCTGAGTCACTTGAGTCCTATAATAAAGATTGAGTCCTATATTAAAGTGAGTCAATTGAGTCCACTAAGTCAATTGAGTCCATTAAGTCCACTAAGTCAATTGAGTCCATTTGCTCATTTGAGTCCTATAATTTTGATTTTTTTCATTCAAGTTAAGTCCAAGAGGAGAGTCACCAGACCCCACTGAAATAGGAAATGAAGACTTCATGCACTCGGGCTTCACTCAAGCTGCCCAAGCCCATAAGTAATTGGAACTGCCCAAGCCCATTAGTAATTGGTGCCTCCCAGCCCAACAAGGAGTCAAGTCTCCCAGTCCAACAAGGAATCATGACTCCCAATCCAACAAGGAATCAATCCTACTTATCCCACTCAAACAAGTGGGTGCCCCCTTTTTTCTATGTATATACTCCAACTTTGACAGGGAGTCTAAGAGGTTTGGGTAAATTATAAATACTCGTCCTCCCTCTTGTAAAGGATTAATGAATGATTAATGAATGAAAGAGTTCTTTTTCTTCTAGTTTCCTTTGCCTTGATCATTGACACGCCGTGAGGAAGAGGGTGAGAGGCCCAAACCAACCAACCACTCTCTTCCTTCTTCAAGCCCTAGACGCCCATCCATCTTCAAGGCCTAGCCATCCCATCCATCATCCCACTTGGCCACCCCTTCCTTCCATCCAAAACCCTAGGCCACCAACCATCCTTCCATCCAAAACCCTACGCCGCCAATCATCCTTCCACCAAACCCTAGGCCGCCAGGTCCTCCTCCTGTCCAAGACAATGCATGCATCTCGCTTCCAGCAAGGATTCCAAGCATCCTTAAGCACACTGGTCTACACCAAGCTGTGGCTTCATCTTCAAGCCTTCTCCATCTTCTCTCCTATCTTCCAGTGTCTTTTGTTGCACAACTTTGCTTTCTCTAATCGAAGGATCTCTTTTCCTTGGTGTTTGCAGGATCCCTCAAGTACCGCGCCCTATAGAGGAGGTCTTCTTTGACAATGGAACTACCACCCAGGAGCCAAGAGTTCAGGAAAACCTAGCCTCTTCATCCAGGTGCATCCTTTGAGAGATTGTGTAATCCCGCTACTTTCAAGAGAAGGGATAATCGTTGCCAAGTATTCCAAACCCTCCCCTTCTCCTAAATCTGATTTGTTGAAGGGTAGATCAAGAATGTTCTAGTTAGGGTTTCTTAATCCTTGCGATCTTGCTTTCTTCTTTCTTTGAGGGTTAAACTTTGTGGGGATAGTGATTTTGATCATCATAGATTAACCTTGCATGTTCCTTAACTTGTTTTCTGGAATAAAAGCATCTTAAAACCTAAAATATTACTCTTATTCATCTAAAATTGCTTTCTTCCTTGTGATGATCACTTGCATGTCCTATGTTCTCCATCATCTTTGGTATAGAGCATGGTTTAGGATATGTTCATGCATAGTAATTAGAAAATTCTGCATGCTGAAATTTCTACATAGTACTCTAAACCTAGGACTTGTTCCTCATTAAAACCCTTTTGTTTATCACCAATCTTTGCATCCAACAATCACATAATTAATCTTTTTTTTCTGCAATTTTATTTTAATTTTCAAATATGAAAATACAAAAACAATTTGCATGAAATACTAAAGTCTGCATTGCTGAAATTTCTGCATAACTAGATTAAGGGTGAATTTTGTTTGCAGCGAAACCTCCAAAACATAGTTTTCTTTGCACTTGATTAATTGTTATTAGTCTTTGTTAAATCTGCCATTTACATAAAGAAAACAGAAAAAAAAATATTTTAATTTCTGCATATTTTCTGATTTTAGTTTCATGTTACATATTTCATGTGTGTGCATGCATAATTGAATTCACTTAAGGGAAATCTTTTAATCTCAGATAAGGGAAGGATTTCATTACCTTTCCTTAGCCCAAAACAATCACCCTCATCTCGATCCTAAGCCTAATTAAAATTGAGTAGAAACTTAAAGTAGCTAGGGACACCAACAGGTCCAGTTCGTGGTATTGTGAGAAAGCTAGTGCACTCAATTCATCACTTATCTCTTGAAATTGGTGTCTAGGCTAGAGATCCAAAGGCAAACACCCTAAGAAGGGCTATGTTACTTAATTAGGACCCTACCAGAGTAGGGAGAGCCTCCCACACTCCCACCTCTTTCCTGGCCAGTGGAAAGGATAACTATTGACTTGGTTGTAAGTTGAGCTGACTCATTCTACTTGAACTACTAGGTCTAGCAAAACCTTAGAATGATTTGTGTGCTATTGCATGATCACTAGATTAGGAGTTCAATACCAGTAATCTCAAACCAATTCAGTTTGACCATGGAACATAACTTTGAAACCTTACCGAGGACCATGATTGAATAATTTGCCTAATTTAATAATATGTTTGATCAGATGGAGGAACATGTTGAAAACCTAGAGAGAACCCATAAGACCCATACTGAACCTGAACTTGAGACACCTCTTCCCACACCTCCCAACCCTAGGAGAGCCCCATGCCATGACCCAATTTTGGAGCTTAATCAGAGGAAACCCAATCATGATTTCATTGACCAAGATGAGAGAGCCATTAGAAATATCAGGTTAGAAGCACCTACATTTAATGGTAGCCTTGACACTAAGGTATACATTGATTGGGAAAGAGATATGGACCAGTACTTTGAGTGGTACGAAATATCTGAAGGGAAGAAGTTTAAGTTTGCTAAACTCAGGTTAGTTTGCTGGGCTAGACTATGCTAGAGGAATGTTGAAAGGATGACTAGACAAAGAAGAGACATACCCATAGCTACTTGGAGAGCCATGAAACTTAAGCTTAGAGTACCTCCCCATATCCCATCACCAAAGACTTCTAGATCATTGGCAAAGGCTGAGTCAGGAAAACAAGACTATATCTAAATACATAGCCAAATTCGATGAATTTGACACGAGGTGAAGTATAGATGAGCCTGAAGCCATGACCCTTTCTAGGTTTAGGGCTGGACTATGTGAGGACATTCAGAAAGAATTATTTCTGAGAGAGGTCCATGATCTTGAGCAGGCTTATCAAATAGCTAGAGACTATGAGAGATTCTAGAGAGGACCCATAATCCGTTGACCTGAACCCACTAGGACTAGTGTCCCTAACCTGAAACCAAGATCTAGCCAAGTACACCCAAGCCGACCCAATCCTAGCAACCCATTGACCTGTAAGGATGATAAGGGTAAGGCACCTGAAGTTCAAAAGAATCCCCATCCTAACACTGCCTATTTTAGATGTCATAAAGTGGGACACTATGCTAGTCAATGCCCAACCCGATCCTTACACATAGGAGAGCTAGAAGAAGAAGACCCTGAACCCACTGAAGAAGTTGAGGAAGAAGTGTATGAAGCTGGAATACACTTAGTGGATGAGTATGAAGGAGATGAGGAAGTCATTGAGTCATCTGATTTGTTGGGAGTTCTTAGATGTATCTTAGCCCAAACTATGGAACAAGAGGATTGGCGTAGGACCAACATCCTATAGACCTTTGTGAAGTTAGGGGATAAGATATGTTAGATAATCATAGATAGTGGGAGCTTTGTGAATGCCATCTCAACCAGTGCTGTCAAAACCTTAGATTTATCTCCTGTTCCTCATCCCAATCCCTATAATGTATCCTAGAAAGACTCAACTTCTATCCCCATCAAACTTAGATGCCAAATCATGATCCAACTTCAATCCTATCAAGAAAAGGTATGGTGTGATGTCCTTCCAATGGGGGTTAATAGTATTATCTTAGGCAGACCTTGGCTATATGACCATGATGCTACCCTGATGCGAGACAGATGAGACGTAACCTGATTTATTAGGAAAACAGAGAAAAACCTAAATAAACTGGGACATTGGGAGGGCTAAGAAGCCTCCCGAGACTAGGGTGAGCTGACACTAAACCCTAAAACAGCCGAACTCTTTTGGTTTTCAATTTTTCTGAGTGGAGGAACATGGGATGGAGGATAGGAAACATGGACACTCTAGGACTGGGGACTCACCTTCATGGAGAGACGTCGCACCTCTAGGGCATCTCACCCACCCCACTACATGTAGTCTAGGGTGTCTCACCCATCTCACTACACGCGGAACCTAGGGCATCCCACCCAAATCACTACCTGGGGCCGTAAAGAAAAATCCCTAGACCTAGAGGGGACTCGATGGAAAAAGGGGATAACTAGGGCCTCGCACCCCTCGACGCTCGCATGCGAGCGAAGGAAGTGGGGTCTCACACCCTTCGACACCCGCAGGTGAAGGAAAGACGGGCCTCAGCCCAGAACTAGAACCCAGGAAAAAACCCAAAAATTTATATTAAAACTTCTGATTACAAGGGGGGAGGGGGCCCTTTATATAGAAAAACCAAAACCCTCAATTGCTTAGCCTACAAGAAACCCAAAAAAGGAAAAATAAATTACATCAAAAATTGTGCTGCATCAATATTGGTGCTGATCTACTCTGAGAAGCGTGTCGGCTTGATGATCTGCTCCAGAAAGCATGCTACTTTGAATACTGGGTGCTCTAAAATCCATGCAAGCTCATCTCACGACCGTGGACAGGGAGGGAACAACTCCGGCAGGGCACCAGCGACCGTGAAGCGGACTGCGGACGGGGCCGGTGGACGACAAGCAGCGGACAGCTGGTGGCAGGTTGCAGGCGAGGCGGCATAGGGGAAACGGCACGGCACGCTGGGCATGCCGTTTGGTCTCCTACGGTCATGGGAGACCTCCTGGGCACTGACGAGGCCTCCGGTGGCCTAGCAAGCGGCGGACCGGTGACAGGTGACGGCAAGCGAGCGGCGGAGCAGGTGACCGGTGGTGCAGGCGGGCGATGATGTAGGGGCGGCACGGTACACATGCCGTGCCGCTTGGGCTTCCCACGGCCATGGGGCCCAAGGGCGCTGGCAGGGGCCCTCCGGCAGTGGGCGGGCGACCGGTGGTAGGCCGACGATGGCAGGTGGCGACGGCGGTCGTGGGACATGGGCAACGGTTGGTCTTCCCACGGCCGTTCATCTTCCACGGGCGAGGGCGGAGGATGCTAGATTTCCGACGAGGGCAAGGTCGGCGTGGGCCGGCAAGCGGCCCGGCGGGGGCGGCCGGGGGTCGGGCAGCCCAGATCTGGGGGTGGCGGGATGGTGGCTAGGGTTTAGGAGGTTTTTTTAAACTCACGGTATGATGATGGAATAAAGCTAGAATAAAGAGGGAATAATCTGGGAATAAATATGGAATAGTGGGAATAGGTGGAATAGCAGGAATAGATAAAAATAAAAAAAATGCTAGAAAAATAAGAAAAAAAATAGAAAAATACCAGGACTTACCCTGGATCCCCATCATACCTTGTATGGCTGATCTAATTCCTATTCTTTTAACTACCATGGGAAGAAGATTGTGATAAACCCAACCCCATCTAAGGATAACATCGAAAGGGGATCTAGCAACCTAAAAAGAAGAAACCAGGATTAAATCTGATCAATGATAAGGAACTAGAACATGAGATTACAGAGGGTTCACTGGTTGGATGTTAACTGCTAAGAAAATTCATGATCAAACCCAGAGAGAGCACCCTCAGAAGTTGTGGAGTTTTTGAAGGAGTTTCAAGATGTGTTTTCCGATGATCTTCCTGAGCACCTACCACCTTTTAGGAGACATGATTCTATCTATGTTGTAGTCGATAGATTTTCAAGATGGTTCATGTCATACCCTGTTCTCAAACATTTGATGCCTCCAAGGTGGCCAAACATTTTCTTGATAATGTGGTTAGGTTACATGGCCTTCCTAAAACTATTGTGTCTGATAGGAATGTCCAATTCACCAGTTACTTTTGGAAGACCCTCTAGCACATGTTAGGAGCCAAGCTCAAATTTTCTACCTCCTACCACCCTCAAACCGATGGCCAGATTGAAGTAGTGAACTGAAGCCTTGGAAATTGTTGAGATGTATTAGAGGGGAGAACACTAGAAATTGGGACCTTTTGTTACCTAGAGCCATATTTGCCTACAACAGTTTAGTCAATAGGTCCACATGCAAGAGTCCATTTGAGATTGTTTATGGTTATAAGCCTAATAGACAAGAGTCCATTTGAGATTGTTTATGGTTATAAGCCTAACAGACCCATAGACCTGATCCCTTTTCCCATACATGCACGAGTCTTTGAGCCAGCTGAATCATTTGCATAGCATGTTAGGGATCTCCATTAGGAAATTAGCAGTAAGATTAAATTAAGCAATGATACTTTAAACAAATGGCTAATTCCCAAAAATGAACTAAAGAATTTGCTGAGGAGTATTTTGGATGATTAGGCTTAGACTTGAGCAATTTTCCCAAGGACTGTGAAAAAGTTACATGCCCGTGGAGCTAGACCCTTTAAGGTGATTAAGAAAGTCGAACCTAATGGATATATGCTCGAGTTACCACCTGAATTAGGCATTAGCTCAACCTTCAACATCTCAGACCTAGTTGAGTATAGGGAGCCGACAGTGATACCAGTAAGCCATTTGGACCTGACCCCATTCTTTAGAGTGAACCCATCCCATAGTGTCCACCGACAAATTGGCCTGAGGGAGGAGAAAGGATCGAGCATATTCAGGATGACCAGGCTATTACTACCCGAAATAAAGGTTACCAGTGATACCTGGTTCATTGGCAAGGTCGACCAAAATTTGAGGACTCATGGATCACCTGAGAGGACCTACAGTACATTGACCTAGATCTATTACAAAACTACTAGAGCTAGATTGACCTTTACTCAAAGGGTCGAGTTCTTCCCACCCTGAGAGAATTGGTGAGGGCACCAGGATCAAACAAAGATTGCAGGGCTTCATTTGGATCTCTGATTGATGTATTAGAAGCATGTCACCTTTGAGTCCATCAGTCCTGAGTCACTTGAGTCATGTAATAAAGATTGAGTCCTATAATAAAGTGAGTCAGTTAAGTCCATTATGTCAACTGAGTCCATTAAGTCAATTTGCACATTTGAGTCCTGTAATTTTTATTTCTTTCATTCAAGTTAAGTCCAAGAGGAGAGTCACCAGACCCCACTGAAGCAGGGAATGAAGACTTCATGCACTTGGGCTTCACCCAAGCCACCCAAGCCCATAAGTAATTTGTGCCTCCCAGCCCAACAAGGAATCAAGCCTCCTTATCCCACTCAAACAAGTGGGCACCCCTCTTTTTTATGTATATACCCCAACTTTGATAGGGATTCTAAGAGGTATGGGTAAATTATATATACCCCTACTCCCTCTTGTAAAGGATTAATGAATGATTAATGAATGAAAGAGTTCTTTTTCTTCTAGTTTCCTTTGCCTTAAGCATTGACACTCTATGAGGGAGAGGATGAGAGGCCCAAACCAACCAACCACTCTCTTCCATCTTCAATCCCTAAATGCCCATCCATCTTCAAGCCCTAGCCATCCCATCCATCATCCCACTTGGCCGCCCCTTCCTTCGATCCAAAGCCCTAGGCCGCCAACCATCCTTCCATCCAAAACCCTTGGCCGCCAACCATCCTTCCACCAAAACCCTAGGCCACCAGGTCCCCCTCAAGTCCAAGACAACGCAAGCATCTCCCTTCCAACCAGGAGTCTAAGCATCCTCAAGCACACCAATATCAACACCAAGTCATGGCTTCATCTTCAAGCCTTCTCCATCTTCTCTCCTATCTTCCAGTGTATTTTGTTGCACACCTTTGCTTTCTCTAATTGAAGGATCTCTTTCCCTTGGTGTTTGTAGGATCCCTCAGGTACCAAAGCTTGCAGAGGAGGTCTTCTTTGACAACAGAACCACCAGCCAGGAGCCAAGAGTTCAGGGAAACCTAACCTTTTCATCCAAGTGCATCCTTCGAGAGATTATATGATCCCGCTGCTTTCAAGAGAAGGGATAATCATTGCCAAGTATTTCAAACCCTCCCCTTCTCCTAAATCTGATTTGTTGAAGGGTAGATTGAGCATGTTCTAGTTAGGGTTTCTTAATCTTTGCGGTCTTGCTTTCTTCTTTCTTTGAGGGTTAAACTTTTTGGGGATTGTGATTATGATCATCATAGATTAACCTTGCATGTTCTTTAACTTGTTTTCAGGAATAAAAGCATCTTAAACCTGAAATCTTACTCTTGTTCATCTGAAATTGTTTTTTTCCTTATGATGATCACTTGCATGCCTTATGTTTTCCATCACTGGGTGAGCTTAGCACTCTAAGCGGGGTCGATGAACCCCTTATTCAAAGTCCTGGATGAGCTTCGCACCCTTGGTTGTGTCGGTAGATCCCCTTATTCAAAAGTCCTAGACGATCTTCATGCTCCAAGCAGGGTGGTAGACTCCCTTATTCCAAAGTCCTAGGTGAGCTTTTAGCACCCTAGGCAAGGTTGGCAAACCCCTTATTTAAAGTCATGGACAAGCCTCGCCCCCTAGGCATAATCAATGAACCCTCTATTCTAAAGTTCTAGATGAGCTTAGCAACCTAGGATGGGTTGATGAATCCCTTATTCTAAAGTCTTGGATGAGCCTAGTGCCCAAGGCAAGGTTAGTGAACCCTCTATCTTCCAAGCTATAATTGATGGAAGACCCCTCAATAAACGGGTTGATGCCTATCATGAAAATATAAAAAAAACATTCAAAGGGCATTCGAGACATGCAAGAAGATATTAAAAAATGAAGTTCTCATTTAATTTATCAAAATTGGGTTACACATGTTCATGGCTTTATAGCTAGATTACATTCATCCAAAATGCTTCAGAGGACTCAGATGAAGGACAAGTTACACCTACCCTAAATGGTCAGGACACGGCCTCCTAGAGCTCTAGAATTCTTTCAATGCTTCGCCCTAGCAAGAAGAAAATCGGGACGAAGTCTAAGCCCCATGAAGCACCAAAGTCCTTGTGAGGCACTTCCTCCATGCCATGAAAGTAGACAGGGCACCCTACAACATGTAGAGATGTAGCAAGGAAAAAGGAGGAGGTGGATCATGAAGGCAAAGCTAGCCAGTTCAAGTTATCATTGCATCCCCCTCTTACATGGAGTTAATGCAACAAAGTACATAGCTGCTAATCGAGAGATGGGGAAGAAGATCCAAGATGGTGCCTAGCAATTGTCGCATGTGCACCCTAAGAAAGATGTCAATGGTTGCCATGCAAAGCAAGGTCCCTAGCATTATGTCTAATGCTGGCCTGACTATTTGGCATTATGTTCTAAGGATGGCATGTCTGCCATCGAATGTGAAGATGGGCCGTAGTGGAGATGGAGAAGGAAGATGAAGCATGATGAAGCACATGATCATCGTACCTCCTCCAACTCCACCCTTTGACTAGAAATAGTCGTAGTCTGACAACTACAACACCAATCATTTCTAATACCTCCCATGCCTAGGAGATTATCTATCAACACACCTTCGATGCTGAAGCACCTGCCCAAGAGATAACCCCTGCAACGAGAAGGGGAACTCAGCAATGCTAGCATCTAAGAAGCTCGACCAAGGTTTTATCATCCTTCTGACCACTAGAGCCTTGGAAGAACTTGATGAAGACTAGCTTCCTTAGCCCTCAATTTATAGAGGAGCTAAGAGAAAGGCCACCACACCAGCAACCAACCAGAGCTCGATAGGTGTCTGCATCACATTACAAAAATTGACATCCCCTAAGGAGGCAGCAGACGAAGCATTAGGTGCCTAGTCTCTCCTAAAGTCAGAAGATGAAGCACTAGGCACTCCATCCAGGATTCACATCCCTAGGGAGGTAGTGTATTTATGTTCTCCATGCCCTAGCTAAAGCAATGCCATAAATGAACCATGGAGAGCCATGCTCGGTCAATCTCCCTAAGAAATGGGTCCACATCAAGTGGTATGCTAGGTCACGTTGCATCCTGTGATTGGTGAAGAAGTCAAATCACCTCGCATCCCCTGGAAGGCAATCAAATGCTAGGAGCCCAAGGGCATCCCAAGATTCATGCAGAAGCATTATCTTATGGACAATGCAGCAAGTGCACATAAAGTTTTGCAAGAAGGCAATTGAGCAGTACAAGGAAAACAAAATTCTAGAGGAAGCAATGCAGATTTTTCATTGAAACAAAAAAGGCACATTATAGAAATTAAGCTCTATAAGCCTCTTTCTCCTAGCACTTATGATTTATATCCTCTTTTCTATAAAGCCATTTATAAGAGCAAGGGCCTCATTCCAAAAGAGGGTAGTTCGAAGAAAATCCATGATGGGGACATCAATCTGCACGAATCTCGAAGCAGCATGAATTTTGGAGGAGCAAATAAATTTAAATTTGAAAAATAAATTTAGGATTTATCTTTATTTGAAATTTAAATTAGGATTTTGTTGGTTATGATTGAGATATGGATAGGCTTATCTTATCCTATCTTGTATTTGAATTTGAATCATCTCTATCTGTATTCAAATTCAAATAAGGGTTAGACAGGTCTATAAATACCACTCTCAGTCCTTTGTAAAAAAAAACAGTTTGGTCAATAAAGAGTTTTTTTTTTAAAAAGAGTTTTTCTTTTCGTTTGCCCCATATGGGGAGGGTGAGAGGCCCGTCTGTCCTTCGCCTTCGGGCGTCGAGGGGTGAGAGACCCTAGTTCGAAGGCCTTCGGGCATCAAGGGGTGAGAGACCCTAGTCCTTCATTTCAAGCGTCGAGGGGTGAGAGACCCTAGTTATCTCCTTTCCCAGCGAGTCCCCTCTAGGTCTTAGGGATTTTCCTTCACGGCCCCAGGTAGCGATTTGAGTAGGATGCCCTAGGCTCCGCATGTAGTGAGATGGGTGGGATGCCCTAAGCTACATGTAATGTGATGGGTGAGATGCCCTAAAGATGAGATGTCTCTCCGTGAATGTAAATTCCAAGTCCTAGAGTGTCCAATTTTCCTGCCCTCCTTCCCTATTTTTCCTTCGCCACTATCATTGAAAAATCAAAAAAAAATTTAAAAAATAGGATATCCTAATCTTCGGTGACTTCTCAGCTCGCCGTCGATCCTACCCCTATCCCATCCCCCATCAAATTGGTATCGGAGCCCAAAAAAATTAGGGTACCTTGATATCTTTCCAAATTTTCTCTTACCAGCCACCCCCACTTCCCGGATTCAACTAAAAAAAAATCGTTTATCCAAGTTGCCAGCAATTTTCTTCATCCCCTCCTTCCGATCCCATTGCTGAGCAGCTCTGTGCCAGCACCCCACCTTCCCCTCCCGTGACTCCACTCTCCGCCACCTCCACCACCAAATGAAAATCCCGTCGCCGCCATGCTCGTTGTAGGACACGCCTCCATGTTGCTCATTGCTTTACCTCCTTCCATGCCCTAGAGCTGAGATCTCCTCTTCTCTCCTCATGATCTCATCCACGCACAAAGCACTAGCCCTAACCTAATTTTCTTCTTCAAGATTGGTGGAGGATACAGAGAGAATGCTGGATTCTTGGAGTCGATGATGCCCGGGCGATGAGTTCCTGGCACGCCATGGAGTCGTGCATGCTCCAGCTCCACGTCTAGAAGCCCTTCCATCTCCAAACCCTCGGCATCGATCCCCCCTCCTCCATGCCCTAATCCTTCCACGCTAAGAAGCGCTGCTGTTCCGACCGCTCCACCACCGCTGGCGATGCCCTCGACCTCTCCCACCTCAGCCTCTTCCACGATCCCCTCCCCACCACCAGGAGGAGAGGTTCTGGTGGCTCGCCAAGAAGCACCGCCGCCATGGGTCCCGGTCGGTGTCCAGTCGGAGCAGCGACCGAAGCAAGACCCGCCGACGAGGAAGCACGTCAGTGACGTATGCTACCTACTTGGATTTCCCCCTCACGCCCGATGGCACAGACTCGAGCGGGGAGCCGTTCGTGAATGGGGACTGGAGCTGGGGGTGGGACATCAATGAGCTGTGGATTTGGAGGAAGAGAGAGCTCGGTCCCCCATCTCCATCGTCGATCTCCCCCACGGATGCACCATCCAATCTTATGTCGCCTTCACAGACACGGAGTGGCTCATCAATGATGCTGCCAAGAACCAGATTGCCATGAACCCTACCAATACCATCTCCACCGCTCCCTGGCATGCCCGCTCGCCAGACAGCTCAGAGGCCCTCCCTGCTCCCGTCTCTACCGGCACCGCCACTGATCCCGTCCTGGACAAGGCGCCGGAGCCCGTGGAGATCCCCGATGAGGACCTTAAAAAGCTTCCACCAGCGGCGGCGGCTCCAGTGCTAGCTCCTGCCTCAGAGGAGTTCCCTCCCCGATCCTCCTTCCCCATGGATGCCCAGAACCGTGCCCATATCTCTCCGCCTCCTTCCTCACCGCCACCTCCCCAACCCAGATCACCTCCGCTTGCTCGCGGTCGACGCCTTCCTCCGCCGCCATGCCTCCGACCAGTCCCGTGCCTTCTTCTCCATCACCCCCCACCCTCCTCGATGTGAAGCATTTGATTGGCAGACGTTTCAACGACCCTTTTGTCCAGAGTGACATGAAGTTATGGCCATTCAAGGTCATCGCAGGCCCTGGTGATAAGCCCATGATCGTGGTCCAGTAGAAGGGCAAGGAGAAGTAGTTTTCCATCGAGGATATTTCATCCATGGTCCTCATGAAGAAGAAGGAGAAGCCCCAGCACCGAGTTGCCCTCATCTTCTTCCCCGAGTTGCCGTCCTCCTCCCCAGCGCCATCACCAGAGGGCCCGTAGGCGAAAATCCCCCTATTCCTGGTTTGGTCCGTGAAGGAGAAGGAGAAGCTGGTGCACGAACGTGAATACAAACCCAGCATTCTCCTCTGCATGCTTCTTAAAGCAAGCCAGTTGCTATTGCCGATTTCAAGTTTCCTTTACCAATTTGAAAGTGCACAGTTCTCAAAGCCGCACCACTCTCAAAGCTACACCATTTTCTAAGCGGCCCTCTTTTGATTGGATGCGATTCACTAGAGTCCCTACTGATCAACACTCAATAGAGTTGAGTTTTCCCACCTCAAGGGAATGATGGGGACATCAGCCTGCACGAATCTCGGAGCAGCATGATTTTGTAGCAACAAATAAATTTAAATTTGAAGAATAAATTTAGGATTATCTTTTATTTGAAATTTAAATTAGGATTTTGTTGGTTATGATTGAGATATGGATAGGCTTTTCTTATCCTATCTTGTATTTGAATTTGAATCATCTCTATCTTGTATTCAAATTCAAATAAGGGTTAGACAGGTCTATAAATATCACCCTCAGTCCTTTGTAAAAAAAAGCAATTTGGTCAATAAAGAGTTTTTTTTTTTTAAAGAGTTTTTCTTTTCGTTTGCCCCGTATGGGGAGGGTGAGAGGCCCGTCTGTCCTTCGCCTTCGGGCATCAAGGGGTGAGAGACCCTAGTCTGAAGGCCTTCAGGCATCGAGGGGTGAGAGACCTAGTCCTTTGTTTTCGAGCGTCGATGGGTGAGAGACCTAGTTATCTCATTTTCCCCGCGAGTCCCCTCTAGGTCTTAGGGATTTTCCTTCACGGCCCCAGGTAGCGATTTGAGTGGGATGCCCTAGGCTCCGCGTGTAGTGAGATGGGTGGGATGCCCTAGGCTACATGTAATGTGATGGGTGAGATGCCCTAAAGATGAGATGTCTCTTCGTGAATGTAAATTCCAAGTCCTAGAGTGTCCAATTTTCCTGCCCTCCATCCCTATTTTTCCTTCGCCACCATCATTGAAAAATCAAAAAAAAAATTAACAAAATAGGATACCCTAATCTTCGGTGACTTCTCAACTCACCGTCGATCCTACCCCTATCCCGTCCCCCATCAATTCATCTCCTACAATAGGTTCGTGCAGTCTTGGCCAGGCCATTGAGTCCCTTATAAACTTTCTTCATCACCAACTGCCTCACCTACTTAAGGGCAAACCACCTTGCCTTCTTCTAGGACAAGGTCACTAGCAATGATAGGCTCAGACCAACTTCTGAATGTAGCTCTCAGGCGAGCAACCTTATGAAGAGCCTCAAACAACTCTATCCATGCTCTAGCCAAATGCCATGCAAACCTACCTCTCTCTTGGAGGATGATACTATGAAGGAATTCAATGGCAATTTGAAGGGAATAATCTCCTCTAGCAGCTCCATACAATCTCAGTCATACCACTAAGTCCTCTATAAGCCCTCTCCACCACTAATTGCCTCACCTACCACAGGGTGAATCACCTTGCCTTCCTTTGTTCGATTCTGGGTGGGGCACAACAAAAGATCGGGTTTCAAAATTTCATTATTAAAGTCCTAATCGGCTGGAACTCTAAACCCTAGGACTACTTGATCATGACAACTAATAAATCAATAATTTAGGGTTATAGAAGAATACCTGGAGTGCTATACTCCATATTTCATAAGGCTCACAAGTGTATGCCCTCCAGAGGTGATCCATATAGGAACTGGACCAAAGAAGCACTCCTACCATGCTTGCTTATTTGACTAGGACTCTTCCAGCTGCCTTTCAAACTTTCTTCCTTTGCTAGAACCCCTACCCTCCTGTAGGGCACTTAGAGACCTCTCTGAATCCTCTCTTAGAATCTAAAAACCCCTCCTAAATTTTTTCCTAGGGCCTTGTCTTAAAGGACAAGTCTTGTCTTAAAAGGACAAGGCTTGTCTTAAGATGGAAGAAATAAAAAGTGGATTTCTTTAGAACATATTTCAATTCTTAGCATCAGATTACCGATGTCTCCTTATAGAGAGTGATGAGGCACTTGGTAAGTCTTTTTTTCAGCCCCTTGATAAGACCCTTCAAGCAAGACTCTTTGGGTGAGAGGACTTATCATGAAATATCCTTTCATGCACCAAGAGACATATAAATGTCTTTTTTATTTTTCCAACAAACTTCTCCACCTACCATGTGGCATATTTATGTTAGATAATAGCCAAGGGGCATAGGATCCCAGGAGGCATATTAGAAAAAATTAAGATTCTACAAATAGAAGGACTCTGGCCCCTTGAATCCATGCCAAAATGAAGGGATGTGACCCTTCATCTTGCGTGCCTATTTTTTCACACCATTTCCTCCTATTGATTGGTCAAAGCACATCCAAAAGGATGTTGAGATAAGGAAAAAAGGCTTAGAGATTATCTAGAAAGGTGATTTAGAAGAAGAAGGACTCTTGGTCCTTCTACACCCCTTCATTCTTGGCGCACGCTAAACTTGGTGCCAAGTGTCCTTTCCACTTTGGACTCTACCATAAATAAAAGATAAAGCCCAATAAAATTTAAATAAATACTAATTAAGGCAGCCCCACTTAGGACTAAACCCATCTAAGTTCTACTTAATTGGTTAGCCCAATAGCAAGTTAACTGACTTAATCCAATTAGGCTAGGAGTTGGGCTAGCCCCAACATATGCTAGTATGCCAATTAGTTAACCAATTAGGATCCAATGACCCTAATAAAAATATAATTGACTTCCTTGTCCAATTTTCTAATGTGTGTGACTCTTTGGATTCCACATCTAGCTAGCAGTAGATCTAGGTCCAAGCCATTTTGATCCAAGCAAAATTGATTGACCTAATTAGGTCAAATCGAGCATACCTAAGTTACCAATTCGAACCAGCTTCCAAATTGACTTATGAATCCGATCAATTTGATTCATGAGACCTACAAGACATGATGACATCTAGCAATGTGTCATGCCTACTCGAAATATAATAAATTTGGTAAAAAATATTAAAATACCCATCAGTGAAAAGTTACCGTGTAATTCAATCTTTTGATATCCATTTATCCCGAATAAGTGATGGCATGGATAAATGTCAAACCCTAGCACTTAATATTTTTGAATCTTAATTCAATAATGAAGACTTGATCGATGAAAGATTAAAAACTCTATCTAATCTTATCATGCTTTGATCAAAGACTTCTTGAGTCATCATTCTAAGAGATCACATGGGATAACTTCTCCCTTTACTAGGAGTGATTGATTCCTTGTTGACTTACTCATTACCTTCATACACAATCTACCATATCTAGAAGCACCTCGTATATGACTTAATTGCCATGAATGAGTATACACCAAAACATGGGTTCATGTGCACAAGATACTATTGTAGTCTCAAGTCTAAGGATCATATGCACAACTCCCACTAAGAGGACATTCTTTTGGCAAGTAAGACTTCTATTTGATGTTCTCTTATCAGATCAATTTAGTGAACTCACACCCTAATAAGCACCCAAATCCTTGTATTAGTGTTTCTACACAAGTGGCTATGAGACCACCACCCCTTCATCAAGCATATATAAGATGTGCTAGTTTTTCTGATGTGGGACAGAGCGGGGGAGGATCGTTGGTGAGCATAGAAGTCACCAGAGGATTAGGGCTTGTACTCAAGAACTAGGAACCCGGGCATCACACCCACTCCAATCCGGAGAAAACTCAAAACTCAGACAAAATAACTTTTTAAGTTGTATTCATAAGAAGAAGATGTTTAATACAAGAGGGGAGGGGCGGTATTTATAGATTCACCCCAGGGTTCATTACTTGAGGGCTAAGAAATCCTAACTTGTGGGCCAAGAAACCCTGGTGGACCGATCAATAGTGGGCCTGTCTTGGGTTGGAGCTCTCTTGCAAGCTTGGGGGCATGAAAGGGTCAAGGTGCATGAATGCCGACTCTGGTTGGAGGGGTCTGGTGAATCTCCTGGCTGCTGATGACTCTCCTCTTGACTTAAGAATTTAACTGGACTCTTGACTAAACTAAAACGACTGGACCTGACTAAGTGGACTCAACTGACTCAGTTATCCTACTTTATTACAAGACTCAAATGGCTCACTTAAAATCAAGTGACACAGGACTAATGGACTCAAATAAAATAAAATAAAATAGGTTTTCGGGTCCCCATCATTCTCCTGTGGTGGGGAGAACTCGACTCCGTCGACTCAGGTTCAACGGGAAACCAAAACTAATAAAAAAGGACTCTGGGTTCACCCTTTTTTTTTTCTTCAACTTCTTTTTTTTTTTTTTTTTTTTTTGCTTTCTTTTAATGGGCTACTCTAAGATCTACGCGGCTTTGCAAGTCGTGCAGCTATGAAAGGCGTGTAGCTTTGATATTTGTGCTGCTTTGAGGAGCGTGCAACATAGAAGTCGGCAATAGTGAAGGCTTTTGCCTTCACGTTCGTGCAGTCTCCTTCCATCCCATGGGCAACTGCAGACTGAACAGGGGGAGGCTTCCCAGCGGGCGTCGCTGGGGTGGGGACGGTGGCGGCACGGGAAGAAGACGATCGGACGGCAGTCGGCATGGCTCGGTGGCGCAGGGAACTCCATTCCGAGGCCCTGTTGCAGGGCTCGGCTCACCGTGGGAGGGCACACAAGCGAAGAGAAGGAGGCAGAGCCGGGGTCTCCAGTGGCAGGGCGTCATCGACTTTCGGCCGTAGAACAGGGAGGATCCGGTGGGAAGGAGGGGGCGGACACGCTTCGAGGGCTGAGGACGACCAAGGCTCGGTTGGTCCTCCCGCACGCGATCGATCCGAGATGTGTCATCGATGGACAGAGGTTGTCGGTGGTGTCAATCGGTAGGGTGGGGGGAGGCATCCGGGCCTCGGTGGTGGCGGCACGGGGAAGGGCGCGGGCGGTGCCACTAGCCTGGCGGTGACTTGCACGGAGACCGTAGGAGGGCGGGCACCCATAGGAGTTGGGGGGAAGCCCGGCATCTGCAGGGGTGGACAACCTGTAGGCGGGATGCCGCGACCGGTTGCACAGCTGAGGTCGGGGTCGCGAGGGCAGCGGTGGTGGTGGCCTTGGCACAGGATTCGTCAGGGCGGAGGGGGAGGGAGGGGGAGGGGTACGGCGAGGGTCATGAGATCCCGCTGGGGCGGGGGAAAAGTTTGGGGCGTGGCTACCGGCGGTGAGCAGGAACAATGAAAGGGAGGGATGGGGAGGGCACGGCGGGGTTCTTGGGATCGAGGGAGAGGGCCTTGATCTCGTGGAGGAAGCCGGCGATGAAGATCGGGTGGAGGGTAGCAGGAGAGAGGCTCGGGTGCAGGGGCACTGACAGACCTCGGTGGTTGACCGAGGCTTGAGATGTCTTGCACAAGAAGAACCATGGAAAGTCAGGAAGGAAGAGAAAACCCTAATCCGCTGGGCTCTGATACCAAGTTGATACGGGACAGAGCGGGGGAGGATCGCTGGCGAGCATAGAAGTCACCAGAGGATTAAGGCTTGTACTCAAGAACCAGGAACCCGGGCGTCACACCCACTCCAATCCAGAGAAAACTAAAAACTGAGCCAAAATAACTTTTTAAGTTATATTCATAAGAAGAAGATGTTTAATACGAGAGGGGAGGGGCGGTATTTATAGATTCACCCTAGGGTACATTACTTGAGGGCTAAGAAACCCTAACTTATGGGCCATGAAACCCTGGTGGACCAGTCAACAGTGGGCCTGTCTTGGGCTAGAGCTCTCTCTTGCGAGCTTGGGGGCATGAAAGGGTCTAGGTGCATGAAGGCCGGCTCTGGTTGGAGGGGTTTGGTGAATCTTCTGGCTGCTGATGACTCTCTTCTTGACTTAAGAAATTAACTGGACTCTTGACTGAACTAAAATGACTGGACCTGACTAAGTGGACTTAATTGACTTAGTTGTCCCACTTTATTATAAGACTCAAGTGGCTCACTTAGAATCAAGTGACACCGGACTAATGGACTCAAATAAAATAGGTTTTTGGATCCCCATCATTCCCCTGCGGTGGGGAGAACTCGACTCCGTCGACTCAGGTTCAACGGGGAACCAAAACTAATAAAAAAGGACTCTGGGTTCACCCTTTTTTTTTTCTTCAACTTCTTTTTTTTTCTTTTTTTTTTATTTTTTTTTATGGGCTGCTCTGAGATCTACGCGGCTTTGCAAGCCGTGCAGCTATGAAAGACGTGCAGCTTTGATATTTGTGTTGCTCTAAGGAGTGTGCAACACAGAAGTCTTTAACAATGAAGGCTTTTGCCTTCACATTCGTGCGGTCTCCTTCCATCCCATGGGCGACTGCAGATCAAACAGGGAGAGGCTTCCTAGCGGGCATCGCTGGGGCAGTGACGGTGGCGGCACGGGAAGAAGACGGCTAGACGGCAGTCGACATGGCTTGGTGGTGTAGGGAACTCCGTTTCGAGGCCCTGTTGCAGGGCTCGGCTCGCCGTGGGAGGGCGCACAAGCGAAGAGGAAGGAGGCGGAGCCAGCGTCTCCAGCAACAGGGCGTCGTTGACTTCCGGCCGGAGAACAGGGAGGATCCGACGGAAGAAGAAGGGGGCAGAAAAGCTCCGGGGGTTGAGGACGATGAAGGCTCGGTTGGTCCTCCCGCACGCGATCGATCCGAGATGTGTCACCAATGGACAGAGGGCGTCGGTGGTGTCGATCGGCAGGGTGGGGGGAGGCATCCCGAGCCTCGATGGTGGCAGCACGGGGAAGGGCGCAGGTGGCGCCCCTGGCCTGGCGGTGACTTGCACGGAGGCCGCAGGAGGGCGGGCGCCCATGGGGGCGCAGGTGGGACATCGCGGCCGGTTGCACGGCCGAGGCCAGGGTCGGCGAGGGCGGCGGTGGTGGCAGCCTTAGTGTAGGATTCATCAGGGCGGAGGGGGAGGGAGGGGGAGGGGTACGACGAGGGTCGTGAGATCTCACTGGGGGGGGGAAGTTTGGGGCATCGGCTACCGGCGGTGAGCAGGAACAATGAAAAGGAGGGATGGGGAGGGCGCGGCGGGGTTCTTTTGATCGAAGGAGAGGGCCTTGCTGAGGGCCTCGATCTCGTGGAGGAAAATGACGATGAAGATCGTGCGGAGGGCAGCAGGAGAGAGGCTCGGGTGTAGGGGCACTGACAGACCTCGGCGGTTGACCAGGCTTGAGATGTCTTGCACAAGAAGAACGATGGGAAGATGGGAAGGAAGAGAAAACCCTAATCCGCTGGGCTCTGATACCAATTTGATGCGGGACAGAGCGGGGGAGGATCGCTGGCGAGCGTAGAAGTCACCAAAGGATTAGGGCTTGTACTCAAGAACCAGGAACCCGGGTGTCACACCCACTCTAATCTGGAGAAAACTCAAAACTCAGACAAAATAACTTTTTAAGTTGTATTCATAAGAAGAAGATGTTTAATACAAGAGGGGAGGGGCGGTATTTATAGATTCACCCTATGGTACTTACTTGAGGGCTAAGAAACCCTAACTTGTGGGCCAAGAAACCCTGGTGGACCGGTTAACAATAGGCCTGTCTTGGGCTAGAGCTCTCTCTTGCAAGCTTGGGGGCATGAAAGGGTCCAGGTGCATGAAGGCCGGCTCTGGTTGGAGGGGTCTGGTGAATCTCCTAGCTGCTGATGACTCTCCTCTTGACTTAACAATTTAACTAGACTCTTGACTGAACTAAAATGACTGAACCTGACTAAGTGGACTCAACTGACTCAGTTGTTCCACTTTGTTACATGACTCAAGTGGCTCACTTAGAATCAAGTGACACAGGACTAATGGACTCAAATAAAAAAAATAAAATATGTTTTCAGGTCTCCATCACTTTCTAGATTTATCGATTCCCAAATTGATGATCAAATGACAGGAACATTTTAGATTAGGGTTTATAGGAACTTAGGTCACACCATTATGATCTTCATCATAACCCTAATTCCATTGCCCTAACCTATGAGGTTCATCATAATCTTGATAACATGCAGCAGTATGATGAATCAAATACTTTTTATAAATAAATAATATCATACATGAGCTGGAAAATCTTAGAAATGCCCATACAAAGATTGGCTTTTAGGGCACTGTTCTTTCAATCTCTCACTTGCACTAAAGCCAATCGCCTTTGTATTTTATACCTATACAATCTAAATGGCGATCAAACTACTATTGTGGTAGTGCTTTAGTAAATGGGTCTGCTATGTTGTTCTTTGTATCTACTTGTTCAACGAGAACATCTTGTCTTTCTATAATCTCTCAAAAGAGGTGAAAGCATCTTAGGATGTGCTTAGACTTATGATGAGACCTTGGTTCCTTAGCTTGCACAACAACTCCAGTATTATCACAATAAAGTGGCACTAGTAGTTGTGTAGTAGGAACCATGCCCAATTCCATGATGAATTTCTTCATCCATATAGCTTTCTTTGTTGCTTCACTTGCAACTATGTACTCTGCCTCAATGACTGAGTCAACTATAGTTTGTTGCTTTGTACTCTTCCAACTCACTCTCCACCATATAGGGTAAAGATATACCCTGATATAGATTTGCTATCATCTGGATCTGATTGAAAACTAGAATATATATACCCTTCTAGTTTCAACTCTGATCCACCATATATTAGAAAAACATCTTTAGTCCTTCTCAGGTACTTAAGAATATTTTCATAGCTTTTCATTGATCCTCCCCTAAATCAGTCTAGAACCTGCTTACTATGCCCAAGGCATAAGCAACATTAGGCCTGGTACTTAACATGGCATACATAATTGATCCTATAGCCGAAGCATAAGGAATCAAATTCATTCTCTTACTCTCTGCTGGTGTCTTAGGAGACATCTTCTTGGAGAGATGTATGCCTTGACTCATGGGCAAGTAACCTTTCTTACTTCCCTCCATGTTGAATCTCTTCAACACTAAGTCAATGTACCTGGATTGGGATAAGCCAAGCATCCTCTTAGATCTATCTCTATAGATTTTTATGCCTAGTATATAGGATGCCTCTCCCAAATTCTTCATGAAAAACTACTTCAATAGCCAAGACTTGACCAATTACAAAATTGGTGTATCATTTCCAATGATGAGTATGTTATCGATATACAAAACAAAGAAAATAAGGGCACTCAAACTTGTCTTCTTGTACACACATGGTTCATCCACATTCTTGATGAAACCAAACTCTTTGATTATTTCATCAAAGTAGATGTTCCAACTCCTCGATGCTTGCTTCAATCCATAAATTCTTAAGCCTACATACTTAGTTTGGTCTCTCACTTGAGACAAACCCTCTGGTTGTGATATATAGACTTCTTCCTCAAGATATCTATTAAAGAAAGTAGTCTTTACATCCATCTACCAGATTTCATAGTCTAGTATGCAGCTATGACAAGCAATATCTGAATGGACTTGAGTGATGGGTTTCTTAAGGGTCTTCTAGCATAAATGAACACTAGATTTCAAAAATCTACACATGAAAAACCCTTATCGGCTAGAAACCCAAATTCCAAGATCCCCTCATTCATGTACAACTAGTAAGTCATTAATAAGGGTTATGAAGAATACCTGGAATGCTATTTTCCACTCCATTCCACTAGGCTCACAAGTGTAAGCCCTCCAACGGTGATCCACACAAGAATTGACCCAAGAAAGAATCCCTACTTCAGTTGCTTGCTTGACTAGGACTCTTCTTGATAGCCTTCTGGACTTTCTCCTTTGTAGGACACCCTACCCTCCTGTAGAGCACTCTGAATGCTCTCCAAAACCACTCTTGGATTTAGGATAGCCCTCTTGTAGGACACTCTAGGCTTATGTCTTAAAACCTAAGACTTGTCCTAGTAAGAAAAAACCTTGTCTTAAGAAGACAAGTTTCGTCTTCAGGTGGGGGGAGGGAGAGAGACACTCAGAATAAAACTCCAATGGAATTCCTCTTTTGAAACTCAGAACACCACCCACTATTTATAGTTTTAAGAGGGGCGTGTGATATGACCAGCCACTGACTTATTAGATATGATTTTTCAAGATCGAAGAGAAGTGATCTGGTTTGAAAAAGTATATCCGATATGCAAGTTCATGCGCCAAGGGCCATATCTACATCCCTTTCCTTTCTTGGATTATTTCCCACTTGCCACATGGCAAGTACCGATCTCTGGGAAGCCAAGAGGTGTCTCTTCAGTTCCCAAGCTTCGGAGATAATGAAGAGTCCTAATAGCAGAAGGAATTTACCTCAGACCGCATGCCATATGAAGAGTTGCGACTCTTCATATGCATGCGGCATTCAATCTCCATGCTAATTCAAATATGTTTTAACAGGTCAATCAGTACTAGGAAGCATGGGGATGTGTGCCAAGAGGAGTCTAGATGAATTCAGCAAGAGAGATTCATCTGCAAAATGACTATTGGTCCTTTATGCGCCCTTTTCTCCTTGGCGCACGCAACCTTGCACCCAAGCACCCCAGCCGACTTGGACTCTTGTCCAAGTGGCACCAAATGTGCAAAATAAGTCCGATAAAATCTGACATAGGCTGCCTTAATTAAGACATGTCCCAATTTAAGTCTCCATTAAATTGGTTAATCAATTTAGCAAGCAACTAGACCCAAATCGACTTCGGTTAGGAATTAGGTTAGCCTACACATGCTAGTGTGTAATCTAGCTAACCAATTAGGATCCCATGACCCTAATTAAATTATAAATTGCCAATTCGAACTATCCATCAAATTGACTCATGAAACCAATCTAATTTGTTCATGAATACCTAGAAGACATGATTGATATCTAGCAACATGTCTGCCTACCCAAAAGATGAAGAATTTGATAAAAAGTACCAAAATACCCTTTAGTAGAAAGTTACCATGCAATTCAATCTTTCGATCTCCCATTATCCTGATTAAGTGATGGATTTGGATAAATGTCAAATCCTAGCACTTAGTTATTTCGAATCTTTATTCGATAATGAAGACTCAGCTGATGACTGATTAGAAACCAATTCTAATCTCATCCTGCTTTGATCAAAGACTCCTTGAGTCATCAATCGAAGAGATCACTTGGGATAACAATTCCTCTTACTAGGAATGATCGATTCCTTGTTGGTCCACTCATATCCTTCATACACCTTCCACCATATCCGAGAACATCCTGTACATGACTTATTGTCATGAATGAGTATGAACCAAAACATGGCTTAGTGTGCATAAGGACCATGATGACCTCGGGTCTAAAGATCACATGCACAACTCCTACTTCGAGATCTATCTTTTGACAAGTAGTAAGATTTCCATGATATAGTCCTGGTGTGGATCAATTCAGTGAAATCATACCCTAATGAGCACATTATCCTTGTATTAGTGTCTCTACACAAGTGGCTATGAGACCAATCACCCTCTTAACAGAGCATACATAGGAGACATTTCATAGAGAGATGTATTCATTGACTCATAGATAAGTAACCCCTTTTTCTTCCATCTATGTTGAATCTCTTCAACACTAAGTCAATGTACCCGGACTGGGATAAGCCTAGCATCATTTTAGATCTATCTCTATAAATCCTTATACCTAGTATATAGAATGCCTCTCCCAAATCCTTCATGAAAAACTTTGATGATAGCCAAGTTTTAATCAATTGTAACATTGGGATGTCATTCCCAATGATTAGAATGTCATTAACATACAAAACAAAGAAAATAAGTGCACTCCCACATGTCTTCTTATACACATACGGTTCATCCACATTCTTGACAAAACCAAATTTCTTTGATTGTTTCATCAAAATGGATGTTCCAACTCCTCGATGCTTGTTTTAGTCCATAAATGGACTTCTTTAGCTTGCATACTTGGTTTGGTCTCCACTTAAGACAAAACCCTCTGGCTGTGTCATATAGACTTCTTCCTCAATATTTTCATTAAGGAAAGTAGTATTGACGTCCATCTACCAGATTTCATAATCATGGTATGCTGCTATAGTAAGCAATATCCGAATGGACTTGAGCATGGCTACTGGTGAAAAGGTTTCATCATAGTCCATGCCATGTTTTTGTCTAAAACCTTTTGCTACCAGCCTGGCCTTGTAGGTTTTCTACTTGACCATCTGCTCCTATCTTCTTCTTGAAGACCCATTTACACCCTATTGGGTTAATTCCTTCAGGTGGATCTACCAAGGTCCAAACCTGATCGGAATACATGGAGTCCATTTCATACTTCATTGCACTTAACCATTTGTTGGAGTCTTTTCTCTTGACAGCTTCTGAATAGGTCACAGGATCATCATCCTGAATGATACTGGCTTCATTATCATCCCCGATGACAAAGCCATATCTAAGAGGTGCTCCTCGCACCCTCTCTGACCTTTGAAGAGGAGGTGTGTATTGTGGCTATTCTTGGTCTACAAGAACTTCTGGTTGAAGAATTTCACTTGAAGACTCAGCAGGTTATTGGTTTTGTTCTTCACTTAATTCAAGTGTAGATTCACTACTTCTTTCTTGGATGAATTCTTGCTCCAAGAATGTAGCATGTCTACTGACAAATACCTTTTGTTCAGTAGTATTATAAAAGAGGCATCTAACACCCTCTTTAGGATAACCAATGAACCTATATTTGTCAGCCCTAGTACTTAACTTATGTCCAAAATTATTCTTGACATAAGCATAGCAACCCCAAATATTTAAGTACTTAGGATTTGGTCTTTTGCCATTCCATAACTCATATGGAGTACTAATCACTGACTTAGATGGTACCCTATTCAAAATATAGGTAGCAGTCTCCAGGGCATGTCCCTAGAAGGAAATGGGAAGATCTGTGAAGCTCATCATGGACCTCACCATGTCTAACAAGGTGCGATTTCTCCTTTCTGCCACACCATTTAATTGGGGTGTATAAGGTGGGGTCCATTCAAAGATTATGCTTTTGTCCTTGAGATGGTTTAGAAACTTACCAGACAAGTATTCACCTCCTCGATCAGAACGAAGAGTTTTGATACTGTGTCTAGTTTGTTTTTCAACCATACTTTGATATTCTTTAAACTTATCACAGGCTTCAGACTTGTGTTTCATTGGATATACATGACCAATCCTAAATAAGTCATCAATAAAGGTGATGAAGTAAGAATATCCACCTCTGGGTTGAGTTGTCATAGGTCCACACATATCAGTATGCACAAGACCTAATAACTCAGTTGCCCTGTCCCCATGTCCAGTGAATGGAGACTTGGTCATTTTTCCTTTGAGGCAAGACTCACAAGTTCCTAATGATTGAAAATCATAAGGGTCAAAGTAATTATCTTTGACTAACTTGTTTATCCTTGACTCACTAATATGACCTAACCGGTAGTGCCAGAGAAAAGTGACACTGATAATATCTCTCTTTCTCTTATTGTCATCAACAAGTAGTATTTCATCATTGAGTTCTAAAGTTAGAAGATCATTTATAAAATAACCATGTCCAAACATTTTATTGCAATGAAAAATAGAGTAGCCACTGCTCTTTACATTTATCTCAAATCCTTGTTGTAATAACAAGGATATTGCTATAATGTTTCTTACAATATCTGGGACATAGTAACATTCTTCCAACTTTAAATTATTACCCGAAGGTAATAACAGAAGATAGGTGCCCACAGCTTCAGCACACATGGCTTTTCCACTTCACCATATAATTTGAAGTCACCTTTCTTCAGACTTCTAATTTTGTGGAGTCCCTATAGAGATTTACAGATATAAGACCCACATGCGGTATCCAATACCCATGATTAGAAATGGAAGTACTCAATGATAAATTAGTTTGTATAATGTACAAACCTTTAGATGCTCCACTTGCATCCAGCTTCACACTTGCAAGATATGTCTTGCAATTCTTTTTCCAATGCCCTTGCTTGCCGTAGTGGAAACAGGCTCCATCATTAACCGCCTTCTTGGCTTTCTTCTTCTTCTGGATGCTTTTTTCAAGGTTGAACTTTCTTTTCAAACCCTTTTTATTTGCCTATTTCTTCTTCCCATCAATGAGAAGAAGATGAGCCTTATCACCTTTCGAATGGCTCTCTACTATCTTCAACATATTCAGCAATTCGGGCAAAGATATATTCAGTTTGGTCATGTGATAATTAAGAACAAACTGAGAGAAGGAATCTGAGAGTGATTGTAGGATTAAATCCTAATTGAGTTCACCATCCATCATAAACCCTAATTGACCTAATTAGGTGATTAAGTCAATCATTTTTAATACATGGGTTTGTATAGATGAACCCACACTCATTCGTGCACGAAACAACTGCTTCGATATCTCATGTTGAGTAGCCCTACTTTGCTCTCCATATAGCTCCTTTAAGTTGAGCAATATGGACTGAGGTTCCATTTCTTTATATTGCCTTTAAAGCTAATTGCTCATCGAGGCTAACATGATGCACCTGACAGTTGTACTGTCATTTTGCCACATTTTGTGCATGGCAATTTCCTTCTCGGATGCATCTTCTTTGATTGATTCAGGATTCGGAGAATCCAGAATATAAGAAAGTTTTTCCTGAGTCAAAATTATTCTCAGGTTCCTCAACCAGTCCACATAATTGGGACCGATTAACTTGTTGGCATCTAAGATGCCCCATAGTGACAAATTTGAAGCCATAATATATGTCCTACATTTAATTAATGAACAATATAAGCAGACCACTCAAGATAACATTCATAACTAGATAAAGAGTTTATATATAATTATGTCTCCCATTATTTTATTCAAATACCATAACCCTCAATCTATGGTAAGTGAGAAACCTTATTGGTTTTCTTAGTGGGGTTGAGATTCCAATTCCTCATGAGTGCCTTGTGTTACACAACAAACACTCATGAGTTCAAAGGTAGGACTTCCTTTCCAATTGCAACCCATGCAATTCTCAACAAATAAACTGCCTCTAAGACACTTATAGTCTTGTGTTACACAACAAACTATAATGTCTTAGTTTAGTCTGGCCCTTTATTTCTATATAGCCATGATGGAATAATGTTGCCCTTGTGTTATACAATAAAGAAATAATTTCCAAACATGCCATAAAGCACTAAGTGCACCAAGACATATTTTATATCAAACCATAGAGTAAGCCTTGTGTTACACAACAAACCAACTATAATTTTGATATTAATTTGGCTTAGCATGAAGGAAGGCCAATTATAGTATACTTAATCAATTAGCATTCCAAGCTAAGGTTTAGATATGACCAAATTGGCCAGGTAAGTGGAAGGGTGAGGGAGTCCCCCCATTGCTTTCCTTAGACACCAATTCAATTGGCCAGGTCAGACAACAAAAAATTAAAAACCTCATTACCTTTACCTTCCCAGAACCACTTGCCTAGACACGAACTGGCTGATCAAACCCTAATCAGTTTTGCACATGATTAATACTATGACTAAATATGATTTTTATGAGGGCTTTGATGGTCTCATACACATCCTAAATAATCATATTATCATGTTTATAACAATAAGTATAACAATAGCATATCAATCCAGCATATGCATAGTATGATTATCCAATAAGCATATTTATCTTAATATGCAAATCATAGCATGATTATACAATACTCCGTTCACCTCACTTATTCATGGGATATAGCCACAGCGGAAACCCTATATGCCATAGGAGACCCCATTGAATAGGAACAGAGGGCCTTTAAACCCTATTTAACCCCTATGACCGGATGGCAATGGTGACTAACCAATCCAAAGTAGTTACTTGGATAAGACATGTTACCAAGAAACATTTAAATATCAATATGCATAATATCATATTAAGATTATCTTACATAACCATACAGCATTCCATTGAACCCTAATTAATGGCATGCATCAAAACCTATGATCAAACTAGCTATCTAAAAAGCATTTGATCATACAAATGATAATTAATTGAATGAATTAAGGGTGGCTCTAATACCACTGATGGGTTTCTTAAGGTTCTTCTAGCATAAATGAATACTGGATTTCAAGAATTTACACATGAAAAACCCTTATCGGCTAGAAATGCAAATACCAAGATCCCCTCGTTCATGTACAATTAATAAGTCACTAATAATGGTTATGAAGAATACCTGGAATGTTGTTTTCCACTTTTTTCCACTAGGCTCACAAGTGTAAGCCCTCAAATGATGATCCACAAAGGAGTTGACCCAAGAAAGAATTCCTACTTCAGTTGCTTTCTTGACTAGGACTCTTCTTGACAGCCTTCTGGATTTCATCCTTTGTAGGACACCCTACCCTCCTATAGAGCACACTGAATGCTCTCCAAAACCACTCTTGGATTTAGGATATCCCTCTTGTAGGACACTCTAGGATTATAGCTTAAAACCTAAGACTTGTCCTAGTAAGAAAAAAATCTTATCTTAAGAAGACAAGTTTTGTCTTAAGGAGAAGGGAGGGAGAGAGACACTCAGAATAAAACTCTGATGGAATTTCTTTTTTAAAACTCAGTACACTGCCTCCTATTTATAGTTTTAAGAGGAGCGTATGATTTGACCAGCCACTAACTTATCAGATATGATTTTTCAAGACCGAAGAGAAGTGATTTGGTTTGAAAAAACATATCCAATATGCAAGTTCATGCACCAAGGGCCATATCTGCACCCCTTCCCTTCCCTGGATTATTTCCCACTTGCCACATGGCAAGTACCAGTCTCTGGGAAGCCAAGAGGCATCTCTTCAGTTCCTAAGCATTGAAGATAATGAAGAGTCCTGACAGCAGAAGGACTCTGCCTCAGACTGCGCGCCACATGAAGAGTTGCGACTCTTCATTGCGCATGCGCCCTTCATTCAATCCCACACTAATTCAAATATGTTTTGACTGGTCAATCAGTCCTAGGAGGCATGGGGATGTGTTCCCAAAGGAGTCCAGATAAATTCATCAAGAGAGATTCATCCACAGAAGGACTCTTGGTCCTTTCTGTGCTCTCTTCTCCTTGGCGCGTGCAACCTTGCACCCAAGCACCCCAACCGACTTGAACTCTTGTCCAAGTGGCACCAAATGTCCAAAATAAGTCAGATTAAATCTGACATAGGCTGCCTTAATTAAGACATGTCCCAATTTAAGTCTTCCTTAAATTGGTTGATCAATTTAGCAAACAACTAGACTCAAATCGACTTGGGTAGGAATTAGGTTAGCCTACACATGCTAGTGCGCAATCTAGCAAACCAATTAGGATCCCATAATCCTAATTAAATTATGAATGACTTCCTTTGTCAACTCCCTAATGTGTGTGATCCTTTGGGATCCACATCTAGCCAGCTATAGGTCTATGCTCAAGCCGATTCAAACCGATCGAACCCGATTGACCTAATTAGGTCAAATTGAGCTGACCTAAATTGCCAATTCGAACTATCCATCGAATTGACTCATGAAACCAATCCAATTAGTTCATGAATACCTACAAGACATGATTGATGTCTAGCAACATGTCATGCCTACCCGAAATATGAGGAATTTGATGAAAAGTACCAAAATACCCTTCCATAGAAAGTTGCAGTGTAATTCAATTTTTCGATCTCCAATTATCCCGATTAAGAGATGGGTATGTATAAATGTCAAACCCTAGTACTTAGTCATTTTGAATCTCAATTTGATAATGAAGACTCAGCTGATGATTGATTAGAAACCAATTCTAATCTCATCCTGCTTTAATTAAAGACTTCTTGAGTCATCAATCGAAGAGATCACTAGGGATAACAATTCCTCTTACTAAGAATGATCGATTCTTTTTTGGTCCACTCATATCCTTCATACACTTCCATCATATCTGAGAACAAGTACATGACTTGCTGTCATAAATGAGTATGAACCAAAATATGGCTTAGTGTGCATAAGGAACCAGGTGACCTCAGATCTAAAGATCACATGCATAACTCCTACTTTAATATCTATCTTTTGACAAGTAGTAAGACTTCCATAATATAGTCCTAGTGCAGATCAATTCAGTGAACTCATACCCTAATGAGCACCCTTATCCTTGTATTACTGTCTCTACATAAGTGGCTGTGAGCCAACCACCTTCTTAATAGAGCATACATAGGATAAGCTAGTCTTTCCAGACTTATCGATCCCTGAACCGATGGTCCATCAACTAGGAACATTTTAGATTAGGGTTTATAGGAACTTAGGTCTCACTATTATGATTTCCATCATAACCCTAATTCCATTTGCCCTAACCTATGGGGTTCATCATAATCTTTAATTAAGACACAGTAATATGATGAAACTACATGCCTTTATTATTATATTAAATGTCATACAGGAGTTGGAAGATTACAAAAATGCCCTTACATAAGATTGGCTTTTATAGGGCACTTTCCTTTCATTGAGCATGACACTGGTGAAAAAGTTTCATCATAGTCAATACCATGTCTTTGTCTGAAACCTTTTGCCACCAGCCTAGCCTTGTAGATCTCTATTTGACCATCTGCTCCAATCTTCTTCTTGAAGACCATTTACACCCAATTGGGTTTACTCTCTCAGGTGGATCTACTAATGTCCAAACCTGATTAGAGTACAAGGAGCCCATCTTAGATTTCATGGCTTCTAGCCATCTGTCAGGGTCACTACTTGTGATAGCTTCTGTATAGTTCACAGGATTATCATCTTATATGATACTGGCTTCATTATCATTCTCAATAACAAAGCCATATTTGAGAGGTGCACTTCTTATCCTCTCTAACCTACGGAGAGGAGGTGTGTGTTGTGGTTATTCCTGAACCTTAGGAACATCTAGTTAAGGAATTGCTTTAAGTGTAGGTTAAACTTCTTCAAGTTAAAATATCCTCCCACTACCCCTTTCTTGGATAAACTCCTTTTTCAAGAATGTGGTATTCCTACTGACAATGACCTTTTGCTCAATAGGGTGGTAGAAAAGGTAACCCATACCTTTTTTACGATATCCTACAAACCTCCACTTGTTAGCCTTAGCACTTAGCTTATGTCCAAAAATATTCCTGACAGAAGTAGAGCAACCCCAAATCTTAACATACTTAAGACTTGGCCTTTTTCTTTTCCATAATTATATGGAGTGCTTTTAACAACCTTTGATGGCACCTTATTCAATATGGAGGTAGAAGTCTCTAGGGCATAATCCCAGAAGGATACTGAAAGATCTGTGAAGCACATCATGGACCGTACCATGTCCAACAAGGTACGGTTCCTCCTTTCTACTATACCATTTAACTATGGTGTATATGGAGGAGTCCATTTAGAGAGTATGCCTTTTCCTTTAAGATGATCGATAATTCACTAGACAAGTATTCTCCTCTATCAGACTGAAGGATTTTAATACTATGCCTAGTTTGTTTCTCAACTTTACTTTGATACACTTTGAATTTTTTAAAGGCTTCGGACTTGTGTTTCATAAGATACACATATCTGAACCTTGATAAGTCATCAGTAAACTGATGAAATAAGAGTATCATCCTCTGGCCTGGATTGTCATTAGACCACACACATCTGTGTGTACAAGAACTAACAACTTAGTTGCCCTCTCTCCATGTCCAGTGATGGAGATTTGGTCATCTTACCCATGAGACAGGACTTACAAGTTCTAAATGACTCAGGATGAAAAGGTTCAAAATAATTTTCTTTGTACAACTTGTTTATCCTAGACTTACTGATATAACCCAAATGGCAATGCCAATATAAGTGACATTCACATCATCTCTCTTTCTTTTCTTGTTTTCAACAAGCATAACTTCATCATTGAGTGTCAAAATCAAAAGACCATAACAAATGTACCACAACCAAAGAATTTCTTTGAAAAAAAATCGAGCACCCATTGCTCGACAAATTATTTAATAATCTTGTTTTAATAACAAAGGTACAGAAATAATATTTTTTATAATATTAGGTACAAAATAATAATCTTTTAATTAAAGAATATTACCCGATGGCAATAATAGCAGATAGGTGCTATTGCCACCAAGATCGTCATGGCCCGTAGCTGTAGAAGACCCCGGACCATGCCCCTCATCGCCTTGGATCTCGCTCGAATGCCTAGACCTGCAAAACAGGGTTAGAGACCCGGGCCGATAATCCCAATGGGGGCACTCCGATGCTCAAGTTAGTGATGACCTAGGGGAACAGATCCTCCCGGTCGAGCCCCATGGGTGGACTCCATGCTAGGAGGAGAATATAATGAACTGAAAGAGTGTAGTGGAGTTGAACATGGAGCATGGGAGGAGCCGGTGAGGAGAGTTGGAGCTAAAATTGCTGTGTCCATCAAGACCTTTTTTGCAGGTCTCTGGTGGCCTGAAATTCTCAGGCTAGTTTGGTGTTCTTTGTGTGCCTGGCTCGCTTCCCCCTACTCAACTACATTTTTTATGATTGCTTACCTTCTTTCTGGAACAATGGAAAGTTCTTTTAAGCACTGGGGGACTGCCAGGTACTTGCCTTGGGATCCTCGCACCATTTGCTGGCATGTGCAGCATCGCCTGGTGTCGTGTGCGAGATGCCTTTCCCCATTGGTGAAAGAAAACGGTAATGCATGCACTGACATTCCTTCTGGTTGCTCTACTTATAGAAATATGGCAGGGCCTTGATCAGTGGGCCGTCACCTCCTGGATCTGGATTTGCTGGTTGACTTCCTCTTTTGGGAAGCGCAGACTATTGGTGAGGAGTGAAGGGCCTCGATCGGGGGTCTCTTCCCATTTTGGTGTAAGTAATGTCTGGAACCATCATCATGGGTCGGCAAGCATCCTCTCGCAGTCCTCGGGCACCAAGCCACCATCTTGGGATAGTGGCGACTTCCTTTAGCAGCAGATCTCCTCGTCCAAGGTGGAGCTGATCTGAAGAGGTGGAGCTGACTTCGGTCTCGGCATCTCGACTCGAAGGGAGTGCGGTCGGGCGAAGAGGGCGGAGCTCGACTTCGGCCTCGGCATCTCGACATGATGGGAGCGCGGTCGTGCAGAGGGTGGATCTCGACTACGGCCTCGGCATCTCGACCCGAAGAAAGCATGGCCGGGCGAAGGAGGGAGGAGCTCGACTTTGGCCTCGGCATCTTGACACGAAGAGAGCGCGGTCGGGCGAAGGAGGGCGGAGCTCGACTTCAGCCTTAGCATCTCGACCCGAAGGGAGCTCGGCTGGGTGAAGGAGTCCGGGCAGAGGCATCCCACGTGGCAGCTTCATCTGCCAAGTTACTCAATGAAATCTGACATGGTTTCCATGTCAGCGATCCTGCCACATCATTTGCCCATCACTCTCGAGTCCCATTGGTAGCGGCACTCGGGGCGAAGGGAGTTAATGCGATGCTGACATGGAAAGGCAAGAATCCAGTGCAATAATGGCCATGATCGACGGTGCTTTGTGAGACGGTTTTTCAAGCTAATGTGGGGAATACACATGGCCACATCCAAGGATTAGTTATTGCTGGCATGGAATTTGGAGTGGCCACGACTGAAACGAGGTGCTTCCTTCACCGATCACTGACACGTGGCATAAATCCATCGGTGATGGCGCAGCAATGGTACGTTCAGGTGTCTGGTCACCTTGAAAAGAAAGGCAGTATTTCCCAAAATACTTATTCTTTCAAACTTCACGTGCTTGCCATCATACCAGCACCCTTCTTCTTCTTTGGTTGCCCTTGTTCTCCACAGTTAACCAGGTTCGTCCCCTTCTTCTTCTTCCGGCTAGGTAAAGCTTCCTTCTAGGGACCAGACCTCCCCGGACCTCGTTTGCCTTTGCTTTCTGCTTCTTCTTCTTCATTCCTCTTCATCTTCTTCTTTACTATGTCCCGCTTCGGTCCAGGTTTTTGCCCCATGACCAACCAGAGCGAGGTCGGGCCCTCCTGGCTGAGTTCGCCTTCCTCCTCCGATGAGGAGGAGGAAGCGACACACTTTGAGTTCAGTAGAAGGCCTAAACCCTGAGAGATAGTGATTAGGGAGCCTTCAACCAATCTTCCACCTTCTCCTAGTCCCCGAATCTGCTCGGTCGATAGGTCCTCATGGGGTTGCTTCGACGATCTCTGTTGAGGAACTGGCGACTATCTAGGAGACCTATGGTGTCCCGGACTCTATTCGACATTCGATTCCTTGACCTAGGGAACGGGTCACTTTCAGTGGCCCATGTCAGATTGCCCTTTACGAGGAGATGCTCACGAGGGGCTCCGATTTCCTTTCCATCCCTTTTCCTTTTGGTTTTGAGCCACTACCGCCTTGTCCCTGCTCAACTTGTCACCAACACTGTAAGGACAATCTTCTGCTTTATGTCCTTTGCCATTTCCACGGGGTTGTTGCACATTTTTCCTTGTTCAGGGCCTTTTTCACCCTGAAATGCTACCGTTGCGAGGAGGGGTGGTGGTCCATCTCTTCTCACCCGAGAGGCCTAAAATTTAAGCTTTCCTCTTCCATCAAGGATGGAAGAGCAAGTACTTTTTTGCTTTGGTAGAGGGGGTCGACTAGGCTTGGAGCGACCCAGATCGAACCCCAAATCGGGACTTTACGGTCGAATCGCCTGATCGAAAAATCTATGACCAGCTTTGTACTGACCAGGTCCCATCCCTCGAGGTTCCGTTTTTGAAGCAGAATCTATTTGAGGCTGGGGTCAGCCCAATTCAATAGTTGGGTGAGTTCAGCTCGGGCATCATCTCTTTATGCTTACTCCTTGGTTCTTCGGGCTCGGAACTAACACTTCCCTCTGTGAGGTTTGAAGTTCTCATTAGATGATCTCCTCTCATTCTCCTAGAAGAGGGGTGCACCAGAGGGGGCCAACGAGTCTCCTTCAAAGAGGGCTCATATGGAGGGTGATGCGAGGACTGCTCCCGTTGCACCAGCCGAGCCGAGCAGGAGAGTGGCATTGATCGATCTTGAGCCGGACAGCAGGGTGGCAGACCCGCTCCCGAGTCGAGCAGGACCACCATGCTTAGTCTTGAGGCACTGAGGCAAGTCAATCCGCCCCTGGTCCTGGAGCCCGAGGTGGTAGTCCAGGCTAGATCCGCTGTGGCCACTGCCACGGTGATGTCTCCTCCTTCGGAGGTCATCGAGGTCGAGGAGGAGGAGTAGCAGGTGGCTGAGCTAGAAGTAGTGGCACGATCTGAAGTGGCACCGAGCTCCCAGCACACCACAAACACTCCCCCAGAAAAAGGGACAGATGATCCCGCATCGACGGTAGGCAGGAAGTAGCGTGATGGGCACCGAGACTTTATTTTATTTTATTTTATTTGAGTCCTATAATAAATTGAGACAACTGAATCCAGTTGAGTCCACTTAGGCAAGTCTAGTCTTTTACTCCAATCAAGTCCAATCGAGTAAATGTGGTTTTATTCAAGTCATGTACAAGAGGAGAGTCAGCAGACTAGGAGATTCACCAGCCCCCCAACCAGAGTTGGCCTTGATGCACCTGGACCATTTCATGCTACCAAGCCCACAAAAAAAGCTCTAGTCCAAGACAAAGGCCCACTGTTGACCAGGTCCACCAGGGTTTCTAAGCCCACAAGTCAAGATCTTTTAGCCCTCAAGTCATGTACCCTGGGATGAATCTATAAATACCACCCCTCCCCTCTCGTATGAAGTATCTTCTTCTCATGAATACAAATTAAAAAAATTATTTTGTCTGAGTTTTGAGTTTTTCTTCAGATTGGAGTGGGTGTGATGCCTGGGTTCCCTATTCTTGAGTGCAATCCCTAATCCCCTAGTGACTTCTACGCTTGCCAGCGATCCCCCGCTTTCCTATCCTGCATCAACTTGGTATCAGTGATGGGGGACAAGTGCATAGGATCGTTGGTGAGCCTAGAAGTCACCTAGATTAGGGTACCACTATTTTTTTGTATTTTTTAAGGGTAAAGGGTGGCGAAGGAATAGTGGGGTTGGAAGACAGGGTTTGGAACTCATGAACTTTGGGACTCACCCTAACGAAGAGACCTCTCACCTCTAAGGCATTACACCCTCCTCGATACTTGGAGGCGCTGGGATGAATTTCAAAGGTCATGAGGGGATAAAGATGATGGAATGGGAAGGGGGATAACTAGGGCATCACGCCCATGCCCGAAGGCGTGGGACAGAAGAATCACTCTTCTAAAAAACTCAATTTTTTTCTCCAAAAACCTTTTTTTTTTACAAAGGACTGAGGGTGGTATTTATAGACCTGTCCAACCCTCATTTAAATTTGAATACAGGATAAAAAATAAGGATGACTCAAATTCAAATACAAGATAGGATATTATAAGCCTATCCATATCTCAATCCAAACCAACCAAATCCTAATTCAAATTTCAAATAAAAAGATAAATCTCAAACTAATTTATTAAAATCTATGCTACTCCGAGATCGGTGCTGCTTCGAGATCAGTGTGGCTTTGAGATCAGTGCTGCTCCAAGATCAGTGCTGCTTTGAGATCCCCATCATTCCCCTGACGTAGGGAAAACTCGACTCCGTCGAGTTAGGCTGGCTCTAGGATGCACATGACCTGTAGAATGAATTTTTTTAGCTCTGCTCTGAGATCTGTGTGCTTTAAAGAGTGTGCAACTTTGAAGATCGTGCACTTCGAAATTGGTATGGCTTTGAACTCCGTGCAATTCTGAAACTTGTGCAGCTTTGAAGATTATGTGCTTTCAAATTGGTGCAGCATTTAACTCCATGTGACTCTGAAACATGGCCTGGTGAACCGAACTGAAATAGGATCCAGGAGAAGACCAGAAGACTTCAAAGCTTTGAGATTAGTGCGAGATCCCTTAAGTGAAGTCGGCAGCAAGGGGGAATTGCATTCACGTTCGTGCAATCCCTCCCCTTCTTCTTCACGGACCGAACCAGCATAGGGGCACACGGAGGGGTGTCGCGGAGGGGTGTCGTCGATGGGCGTTCACAGGAGACGGTGCTAGGGAGGAAACGGTGATCGACGACGGTGCTAGGGAAGAGAGCAGCGGCTTGGAGAGAGGGGAGGCACGGGTAGCTCGCTGGCCACAGATGTTGCAGGTGAAGAGCATCCAACGAGAGGCGGCATGGCAGTGGGCGACTCCAGGTGGGGCTTTGGTGGGGAAGACCGGCAGGGCGGGACTTTGGGGAGGAAACGACGGGAGGTGTCGCCAATATACAAGACCACAGTCGGTGCACCAGCCCCTTTCCAAGGACCCTGGAGCATGTTCCTGAAGTAGGAGTTGTGGGAGAGGATGAGGCAATTGAGGTGGTAGGTGGAGCCCATGGCCAGCACGATTACATCGAAGGAGCCGTTGTTGAAGCCCTCCATCTGGATGTGGTCGCAGAGGGAAGGAAGATTGCAGTCCAGGGCCTGGAAAGGCGAAGGGATGGGATGGAGCTCAGCTTCAGGGTTCTCCATGGGAGTCATGAGGGAGGAGTGGGTGTGTTCCTGGGAGAGACATAGATTGGGGCTTAAGAAGTGATGCTCTGAGAGCGAATAGGATGATGTATCAAATAGAGCTCTCACTACGATTGAGTGGGGGATCGGGGCCTGCGATGAATGCTGCTGCTGCGACGCCAGTGCCGGCGGTGGGACCATGGCCATGTAGGTGGGTCAGCGGCAACTTGGGGGGCTGGGTGGCGAGGCGGTCTAGGGTGATGCGGCGATGCTTCCTTTGCTTCCAATTCCTCCGACGATGACAATGACGCTCGGTATCCGGGGTGGATGGACGACATTCAAGGGATCTCTCTCGATCTCTGTCTAGGGTTTTCGAGTGGCGATGAAAATAGGTGTAGGGTTTTGATGGATTTTTAATGGGATGGAATGGATGGAAAGGATGGGAGAAGGGAAAGGGTTGGCCGGCAGTGGCAGAGGCACCTCGGTCGGAGATGATGGAGGCGCGTGGGAAAGTTCTCTCTTGGGTGGTGTCGGATGGGAGGTGGAAATACACAAAAT
Organism: Areca catechu; assembly: GCA_021397845.1. NCBI lineage: Eukaryota > Viridiplantae > Streptophyta > Magnoliopsida > Arecales > Arecaceae > Areca > Areca catechu. The sequence goes on along the minus strand of CM038052.1, from coordinate 124,728,670 downwards.
AAAAGAGGATTAGTGACAGGAAGTGGAGGGACTCACTAGGACTGGTGAGAGAGAAGGGAAATTTGGGATATCCTAATTTTTTTAGCTCTGATACCAAAAATGATGGGGGACAAGTGCATAGGATCGTTGGTGAGCCTAGAAGTCACCTAGATTAGGGTACCACTATTTTTTTTTGTATTTTTTAAGGGTAAAGGGTGGCGAAGGAATAGTGGGGTTGGAAGACAGGGTTTGGAACTCATGAACTTTGGGACTCACCCTAACGAAGAGACCTCTCACCTCTAAGGCATTACACCCTCCTCGATACTTGGAGGCACTAGGATGAATTTCAAAGGTCACGAGGGGATAAAGAAGATGGAATGGGAAGGGGGATAACTAGGGCATCATGCCCATGCCCGAAGGTGAAGGACAGAAGAAACACTCTTCTAAAAGACTCAAATTTTTTCTCCAAAAACTTTTTTTTTTACAAAGGACTGAGGGTGGTATTTATAGACCTGTCCAACCCTCATTTAAATTTGAATACAGGATAAAAAGATAAGGATGACTCAAATTCAAATACAAGATAGGATAAGATAAGCCTATCCATATCTCAATCCAACCAACCAAATCCTAATTCAAATTTCAAATAAAAGATAAATCTCAAACTAATTTATTAAAATCTATGCTACTTCGGGATCGGTGCTGCTCCGAGACCAGTGTGGCTTTGAGATCAGTACTGCTCCAAGATCAGTGCTGCTTTGAGATCCCCATCAATCAGAGCCCAGCAGATTAGGGTTTTCTCTTCCTCCTCGGCTTCCCATCATTCCTCCTGTCCAGATCTCCCTGTGCAAGACTTCTCAAACCTCGATCAGCAGTCATGGTCCGTCAACGCCCTGCACCCGAGCCCCTCTCCTCTCTGCCACCCATGAAGCCCATCTCCAGCACCGTCTTCGATCAAGTCTCCCCCTCTGCCTCCATCCCATGACCCTCCACAACTCCTCCACCCATGAAGCCCGATCGCATCCCATGGCCGCCACATGCTAGCCGTCGCTGCCCGTGCCGCAGATCCACACCAATGGTCTCCAGCCCCCGCCGGGTCTGCCATGGCCATTGCCACCGGCGAAGCACGCCGGAAGACCCTGCTCCACCCAGCCATCGACCGTGGAGACCTCCCTGTTCCACAGATCCATGGGACGCTGCCTCCCATCGGATCTCCTTCCCGCTACCATCACCAGCCACCGGAAGTAGAGCCACTGCGTCCACCTCTGAACCAGCGAGAAGCTGCTCCTCCTCCGACATGCCCAATCCCCTATGGTCGTGACTCCCATGACCATGCCTAGTCGCCACCGACGCCGATCAGGACCCTCCATCGCACACGCCCACTATCGCAGCATGCCCTGCCAGATCGTCCTCCACCCAGCATCGATGCCAGCGAGTCCCCTTTGCAGCCTCCCTATTCCCTGCTGCCGGTCCATGAGAAAGGAGAAAGGAGAGGAGGGGCACCACACGAACATGAAAGAAGTTGCCCCTCCCCTTTGTTGACTTCTATGTTGCACGCTTTTTAAAGTAGCACAGATATCAAAGCTACACGCCTTTCATAGTTCCATGCAAAGCCATGCAGATCTCAGAGCAGCCAATAAAAAATATATAAAAAAAATCTAGATTTTGTTTGGGAAAAAAAGAAGAAAAAGTGAACCTGGTCTTTTTTATGTGATTAGTTTCGATTCCATCAAACCCCTGCTGAGCCTGACTCGATGCAGTCAAGTTCTCCCCACCATAGGAGAATGATGGAGATCGAGAGTTTATTTTATTTTATTTTATTTGAGTACTGTAATAAAGTGAGACAACTGAGTCCAGTTGAGTCCCCTTAGGCAAGTCTAGTCTTTTAGTCCAATCAAGTCCAATCGAGTAAATATAGTTTTATTCAGGTCATGTACAAGAGGAGAGTCAGCAAACCAGGAGATTCACCAGGCCCCCAACCAGAGTTGGCCTTCATGAACCTGGACCCTTTCCTGCTGCCAAGCCCACAAGAGAGAGCTCCAATCCAATACAAAGGCCCACTGTTGACCAGGTCCACCAATGTTTCTTGGCCCACAAGTCAAGGTTTCTTAGCCCTCAAGTCATGTACCCTGGGGAAATCTATAAATACCACCCCTCCCCTCTTGTATGAATTATCTTCTTCTCATGAATACAAATTAAAAAAATTATTTTGTCTGAGTTTTGAGTTTTTCTCCGGATTGGAATGGGTGTGATGCCCTGGTTCCCTATTCTTGAGTGCAAGCCCTAATCCCCTGGTGACTTCTATGCTCGCCAGCGATCCCCCGCTTTCCTATCTCGTATCAAAGCAGGACTACTGCAGGGTTCCATTCAAGCTTGCACCGAACGTCTCCCTTGTTCAGGACCAGAAGCTTGCCGAGCGTATGATGGACTTTACCATCCAATCATGCAACTGGTAGGAGAAGGCCGGAAAGCTCCTTGGTGATGCCATCGGCTGAACCTTCTCCCAGCTCTACTCGGTGAGTGTTTACTCATTTTGCTTTGCCTTGCTCTTCTCAGCTTAGCTTTGAGACTAACATTTTTTCTGGTATATCATGGCACCGAGCTGCTGATGGGGAACAAATATAAAATGATGCATTTCTAAAGGAATTAAGGAGACTAAATGATAAGGAAGCAAATATGTATGCAGCTATTCTACGTAAAAGAAGCGAAATTACATGAAATGAGCATAAGTGAAAAACTTGATTAGAAAAGAGCCATTTCAAAGCAATTAGAATGGACCTTTGTGGTTAAGAAACCACACAAGTTAGGGCTAGCTTACTCTAATATCTCAGATCTGAAAAGAAAAATTTTAAAGATGGTTACCCGGCCATTAATACTCTGAAATGTGGCAAGGGGATACTCAAGAAGAAGTATTAGGATGGCAAGGGGATTACTCTAGGTTTTAGGGCACCTTGTATCTGATTCTTTAGTACAGTAGACCTTCACCTTGGAAGCCTGGAGACCCGGGGATCCTGCATAAATAGATGGATAGATTAGAAAATTTAAATAGAAGGTTGGAGGAATGGAGGAGGAGAGTTTTGAAATGGAAGAAAGAGGCTTAAGATTGATTTGAAGTGGATCTCCTTTGGCGCCCTTGGCATGAACCTTCTTCACTTGATGGCGTGGAGAACTTCATTGTGGATGAAACTCTTTGGAAGAGGAGGATGATGAGCTTGGTGTGGCTTGAAGAAGGGTCTTCAAGGTTGGTCGAATGGAGGATGGAAAAAGAGACTAAATGCTTGATTGGAACAAGGTAACCTAGGCCTCACACCTACCTTCTCTCAAGGGACTTTGGCTATCAAAGCAAAGAAAATTTTCAAGAAAGAAATTCATTTCATTCATCATCAATTCCATTACAAGAGGGTTTAGGAGCCTTTTATAGACCATAAGCTCCTTTTCAAATTCAAATTACATCTCCTTTCATGGAGAAAATCAAGGGGCGTCCCATGAAGAGAGGAATGGCCCTTTCAAAATTTAAAACCCCTAATTACAAGGTGGGTGTCCCATGAAGAGTGGAAGCTTAATTCAAATTTGAATTTCTCTTGGGCGAAATTTATGGTTGAAGTGTCTTGGTGATGTGGCATGACTTGTCCTCCAAGTTGGCATGACTTGTCCTCCAAGATGGCATAGTGCATTGATGATGTGGTGCTCCAAGTAGTTATGGTTTGTTGGTGAAGCTGGTTGCACTCAATCTTGCTCAATTGAAACCCAAATCAAGTAGCTCTTGAACCCAACTACTCATATTTACTCAATACAAAGCCAATTTAACTCTAATTGGACTTGAGAACCCAAATTGAAATAAAACAAGACTCAATTATTCAAATAAAAACAAGTACAGGACTCATAGACTTATTACAGGATTTAAATTCTTAATCTTCTATCCATAAAGAACTTGGCATTGGTTGAAGCCTCTTCCTGAGCCTGGTGCTCGCACCAGCTCCTCCTTATCAGGGATTCTTGCCGAACCTGGGCCAAGAGGGATAGGCTGCAGGGAGCAGAGCTCGAGACCATGAAGGAGGAGGTAAAGCGAAGAACCAATGATGCTTGGGAGGCCTCTATGAAGGTCAAGGAACTCCGTGGCGAGACCGCCAGGGTCGAAAGGCAAATCAAGGAGCTCGAAGAGTCCCTGGACTGGAAGAGAAGTCGGTCCAAGGCCAAGTCGAAAGATCTCAAGGTCAAGGAGGCCATGCTTAAAGAGCTCGATGTCGAGGTCGCCAACGAGAAGGGACGGTCCCGGTCCCTCCTGGCGAAAATGGAGGCGATGAAGGATCGGGCCACTACCGTACAGAAAAAGGTTGTAGGGGCAGAAGAGAAGACCGCTGCAGCTGTCCGCTCGATGGAGGTTGCAGAGAAAAAGGCGACCGAGGTGATCTACCATGCTGAGGTCATTAGGAAGAGGGCCGCAAAGGCGGTGGCTGACTACAAGGTCTCCAATGAGTTTAAGGTCGAGTTTCGGGAGGCTGCAACAGACTCCTTCCACAAGGGATTCATGTACTGCCGATCCCAGGTGGAGGGTCTCATCCCGGATAGAAAATTGAGCATACTGAGACTCCTAGGTGCGACAGAGGAGCCAGCAGCCGCTGAGCCAGCCCCACCATTGGAGGTTGCCGATGATGGGATTCCATAACCGGAGTCTCTAGAAGATGCTGCCCCGACCGAACGCTGTCATGGGAAGGGGATGGCCGAGTAGGGTAGGGCCCTTGTAGTTTTCCTCTTTCTTTTCTTTTCTGCTCTGGGCTACCTGGCCTGTCAGGGCACGGAGATACTTGTAAGAACTTTAGCAAGCATCAATAAAACTTCTTTTTGATCATTCAGATCTATGCTCTTCTTTTTCTTTTCTTCTCTCTTTTCTCTCTCTTTCTTTTTTTTTGGAAATTTATCAAGCTCATTCCCCTCGCTCCTTAGCTGCCTGAGTGCATGTTGCTTGTGTGGGCATCGAGCATGCAAGATAGTTAAGAGGGGTTTCCTGGTTCACTAAGCTGCTTCCACTTCACGGGTAAAGTGGTCATAGGACTCTAGGCTCCTACTTGAAGAGGTCTATTAGACCTTGGCTAGGACCAGCTCCGAGCTGCGTGGGAAGGTGGAACTCAGAGGTAGAGTGTGTTGACCTTACTAGTTGTCTATGAGGTGCCGGGCTTCGGTGCCGGAGAGCTAGGCTCCAGGCTTCAACGTCGGAGAGCTGGGCTCCAGGCTTCAGTGCTAGAGAGCTAGGCTCCTAGCTTTATTGCCAGAGAGCTGGGCCCCGAGCTTCAGCACTGGAGAGCTGGGCTCCAGGCTTTAGTGTCGGAGAGCTAGGCTCCGGGCTTCAGTGCTAGCGACCTGGGCTCCTGGCTTTGGTGCCGGAGAACTGGGCCCCGGGCTTCAGTGCTGGAGAGCTGGGCTTCAGGCTTTAGTGCTAGAGAGCTGGGCTCCGGGCCTCAGTGTTGGAGAGCTGGTTTCTAGGCTTTGGTGCCAGAGAGCTGGGCTCTGAGCTTCAGTGCTGGATAGCCGAGCTCCATGCTTTGGTGCCAGAGAGCTGGGCTCCGGGCTTCAATGCTGGAGAGCTGGGCTCCGCTTTGGTGCTGAAGAGCTGGGCCCCAAGTTTCAGTACTAGAGAGCTGAGCTCTAGGATTTGGTGTCGAAGAGCTGGGCCCCGGGCTTCAGTGCTGGAGAGCTGGGCTCTAGGCTTTGATGCCGGAGAGCTGGGCCCCGGGCTTCAGTGCTGGAGAGCTGGGCTCCATGCTTTGGTGCCGGAGAGCTGGGCTTCAGGCTTCAATGCTAGAGAGCTGGGTTCTAGGCTTTGGTGTCGGAGAGCTGGGCTCTGGGCTTTAGTGCTGTAGAGCTGGGCTCCAGGCTTTGGTACCGGAGAGCTGGGCTCCGGGCTTCAGTGCTGGAGAGCTGGGCTCCAAGCATTGGAGTCAGAGAGCTAGGCTCTGGGCTTCAGTGCTAGAGAGCGGGCTCCAGGTTTTTGTGCCAGGGAGCTCGGCTCCAGGCGGAAGTGTTCCTACAAGGCAAGAGTGATTTGCTCAAAAAGAATCGTTATCATCATTGTTGGATTGAAAACTTTACATTACTGATAATATGTTCTCAGGTTGCAGGCATTCCATGTGCGTGGGAATCTGGCTTCGTCCAAGTCCGCTAGATAATAGGCTCCATGAGGGAGGGCCTCGACCACCTTATAGGGGCCTTCCTAGTTTGGCGAGAGCTTGCCGCACTCTCGGGGTTGGGATGCCTCAGGTCGGTGCAGCACCAGGTAGCCATGGCAGAAGACCTTCGGCTTTACCCGTGCATTGTAGTATCGGGCTACACACTGCCAGTAAGCCACCATTCAAAGTTGGGCCTTATCCCTGGTTTCCTCGAGGAGGTCCAGGTTGAGAAGAAGGCATGCTGGATTCTCTGCTTCATTGTACTGCTGTATCTGCAGTGTGGGCACGCCGAGCTCGACCAGAACAACTACCTCCTCACCGAACATGAGGTTGAAAGGCATTTCATCGGTTGCCATTCTGGGCATTGTGTGGTAGGCCCAAAGAATGTTGGGGAGTTCTTCTATCCACCTACCCTTGTCTCGGTCTAGCCTGGTTCTTAGCCCTTTGAGGATGGTCCGATTGGTCACCTCGGCTTCTCCATTGGTCTGAGTGTGGGCCACCGAGGTGAATCGATGCTGGATGCCAAGCTCGGTACAAAACTCTTCGAACTCTCGGTTATCGAACTGCCGCCTATTTTCGGTGATGGTGCTGTGGGGTAGCCCAAAGTGGTAGATGATTGACCTCCAGAAGAACTGGCGGACCTTGGCTTCCACGATCTGCACAAGTGGCTCTGCTTCTACCCACTTGGTGAAGTAGTCAATGGCCACTATTAGGAACTTCCATTGCCCTGACGCAGGGTGAAATGGATCTAGGATGTCCATTCCCCACTGGGTGAAAGGCTATGGGGCGGAGAGTAGGGAGAGTGGAGCCGCTGGCTGACGCTGTATGTGGACATGGCACTGGCACCGGTCACACTTCTTCACGAAGTCAGCCATGTCCTCTCTCATGGTCTCCCAGTAGTATCCTTGTCGAAGGGCCTTGTATTCAAGAGTCCTCCCCCCAATGTGGTTTCCATAGAGGCCTTCATGTATCTCTTGGAGTATGAAGGTGGCCTCCGTGGGTCTCAGGCATTTCAAGAGTGGATAGGAGTAAGATCGGCGTAGAGTTGTCCTTCCATGAGGACAAACCACGAGGCGTTTTTCTTGATAAGGCCAGCCTCTGCTTGGTCTTCCGGCAGGGTGCCATCGATGAAGTATCTGATGTACCTATCAATCCAGCTTGGCTCCGGGGTGACTTGTTGCACCTCTGCGGGAGCTTCGTTGCTTGGATTTTTGAGATACTCGATGTGGGCGCGCCCCAGTGACAAGTCCAACAAGGTTGCAAGTCTTGATAGTGTATTAGCACGAGCATTCTCACCTTGGAGGATGTGAGAGATGCTGAAGCACCAAAAACCTGTCATGCTTGAGCAGACCCACTCCAAGTACTTCATCATCTAGGGATCTTTGGCTTCATACTCTCCGGAGACTTGTCTGGCCACCAGTTAGGAGTCGGTGAAGACCTTCAGGCTTCATACGCCTAACTCGTGGGAGACCCTGAGGCTCGCGAGGAGAGCCTCATACTCCGCCTGGTTATTTGTTGTGAGAAACTTGAAGCGGAGTATGCATTCAGCTACAACTCCATCGCTGTTTGCAAGGATGAGACTTGCTCCACTTCCGCCGGTGTTGGATGCACTGTCGACGTGGAAGATCCAAGACTCCTACCCGACACCAGGCTCCTCTTGGTGCTCCAAGATCATCTGCTCTGGCTCTTCGATGAGTGCCACGCATTCAACCAGGAAGTTGGCCAGCACTTGGGCCTTCTGAGATGACCTTGGTCGGTTCGCGATGTCAAACTCGCTGAGCTTTAGTGCCCATTTGGCCAAGCATCCAGATGTATCAGGACGACTGAGCATGGCCCTCAGGGGTTGGTCCATTAAGACCATGATCGGATGATCTTGGAAGTATAGCCTGAGAGGCTGAGCAGACATGATAAGAGCAAAAATAAATTTTTTGGATCGGGTGTACCTGATCTTGGCATCCCGGAGGATCTTGCTGGCATAGTACACCAGTTTCTAGGATCCGTCCTGATCCACATGAATGAGGACCGAATTGACGGCTCCAGGGTGACTGCCAGGTATAGCTGGAGCTCCTCTCCTGTCTCCGGCCTGGAGAGTAGTGGTGGTGATTCCAGGAAGTCTTTAAGCTCCTCGAAGGTTGTCTTGCACTCCTCCATCCAGGTGAAGTCGTATATCTTACGCAGCACCTTGAAGAAAGGAAGGCAGTGGTCAGCCGACCTCGAAATGAATAGGCTTAGTGCGATGATCTGACCTATCAGGCGTTGCACCTGCTTCTTCGAAGTTGGATGCTTCATGTAGATGATCGCTTGGACCTTCTTTGAGTTTGCCTCGATTCCTCTTTGGGTCACCATGAAGTCGAGAAATTTTCCCGTTGCTACACCAAAAGCACACTTTGCTGGGTTTAGCTTCATCTTGAGTTCTCGAAGGTTGTGGAAGGCTTCCACGAGGTCAGCAACATGGTCTGACCTCGGCTTGCTCATAACAAGCATATCATCCATATAGACCTGCATGTTTCTGCCAATATGGTCCTTAAAGACCTGATTGACCAGCCTCTGGTAGATGGTGCCAGCATTTTTGAGACCGAACAGCATCATCCGGTAGTAGTACATCCCTCGGTCATGATGAAAGTGGTGTGCTCCTTGTCCTCAAGGTGCATCCGGATCTAGTTGTATCCGAAGCATGCATGCATAAAGGAGAGCAAGCGGTGCCCCGAGGTGGCATCCACTAACTGGTCGATCTTCAACAGAGGGAAGCTGTCCTTCGGACAGGCCCGGTTGAGGTCGGTGTAGTCCACACAGATCCTCCACTTTTCATTATTTTTCTTCACCATAACCACATTTGCCAGCTAGCTCGGGTATTGCACTTCCCGAACGAAGCCGGCCTCGAGGAGTTTGTCTACCTCCTCGTTGATTGCCCTTTGTCTCTCTGGTGCAAAACTCCTTTTCTTCTACCATACAGGGCAATACTTTGGGTCGATGCTCAGCTTGTGAGTGATGATCTCCGATGGGATTCAGGGAATGTCGGTAGCCATCCAGGTGAACACGTCGGCGTTCGGCCGGAGAAACTCTAGTAGGTGGGCTTGCTCATCATCTTGCAGCTACGCCCAAATTTGCACCATCTTTGTTAGGTCAGTTTCGAGAGGATACGATAGCAGGCGCTCGACTGGGCCACCTCTAGGGTCCTATGCCCTTTGGTCGAGGTCATTTGTGCTGGGATCGTCCTCGATAGCCTTGGCCCCGGGGACGGTTTGGAGGCAATGTTGAATTGGCTGAGATGCCCCCCTCATCTCCCTGACACCATGGAAAGTTGGAAACTGCACCAACAGCCACTTTGTAGAAATGATCGCGTCGAGTAGGTTGAGCCTGGGTTAGCCGAGGATCATATTGTAGGTGGAGGGAAGCCTTACAACTATGAATTCATCATTACGGTACACTATCGAGGTGGCATCCCGGCAGTAACGCGGAGAGTGATCTCCCCCTCAACACCCACATAGTCACCTGTGAAACCAATAAGGGTGTGTGCACGGGTCTGAGCTGAGCAGATGATAGATTCATCCTAAAGAAAGCATCATAAAAAAGCACATCCGTGGAGCTTCCACTATCAACCATGATGTATTTTACAGGATGCTTCACGATCATCATCTCGATGACCATGGCATTGTTGTTTACATTTTTATTTTCAACCCCCCTCCTCTCACAAAGGGAAGTACATTCTCAAAACATTCCCCACCTTGGGCCTTCTTGGAAGCATGCTCAAATCCCCAGCATATCTTCCCCACCAGCTTCTCGGTGGGGCGGTTGTTGACTGTAGGAACCGGACGGAGAGCAGCGAGCACCTGGGGTTCCACAGTAGGTCTGCCCCCCATGAACCTTCCGAGGTAGCCCCTCTTTATGAGTTCTTCGATCTCATTTTTAAGGTGCCGACATTCCTCAGTGTCATGGCCATGGCCGTGATGAAATTGATAGTATTTCATCTGATCGCGATCAGTGGATGGCTTCAATGGAGGTGGGCCCTTCAGATAGAGCTCACCCTTGATCTCCATAAGGATCTTCGCCCTTGGGGCGAGAAGAGGAGTGTAGTTCTCTTCCAGGATGGGGTCTCTTCTTGGCTTCGACCTCTGGTGGAAGTTCTGTGCCGCTGGCCCAGGCTTCCATGTCCCGGAGGTCTCCTCGAGAGCTGGCTTCTTTAGAGGCCTTCCATCCAACTCCCTCCTTGTATGATCTGCCTCCTTGGTGTGGATGTACTTCTGGACTCAGAGGAGGAGCTCAGAATAAGTCTTAGGGGGGTTTATATTGAGAGAGTAAGTCAGGCGGGAGGTCCCGAGCCCTCTCTTTAGTGCCAGCGTAGTGACTGTCTCATCAAGGTTGTAGATCACCAACGTGGCAACCTTGAAATGGGCCACGTAGTCCCATAGGAGCTCATGCTCCTACTGCCTGATGGAGAAGAGGCTATCCAGCTCTCGTGGTACCTTCCGGTAGGCATTGAAGTGAGCCACGAACTTTCGCTCCAGCTGAGTGAAACAACTGATGCTCTCCGGCTCGAGGCGGGTAAACCATACCCGAGCTGCCTTCCAGAGAGTGGCATGAAAGGTGATGCAGAGCAGAGCGTCGATCATTCCCTGGACTCTTATGAGGGCCTTGTAGCTCTCAAGATGATCTAGGGGGTCGGTGGTCCCGTCGTAAGGATCCACCTGCGGCATGCGGAACTGACTCCTCTTAGACTTCCTGGGAGAAAGGTGAAAGTGAAAACAGGGTTGCAGGTGCCTACGCTAAGCATGCAACAGCACAGGAAATAGGTAAATATTTAAAATATTTTTAAAATAAATGCGAAAAATACCTACTCCGCACAGGATCTAGCATATGCAAGATGCATGTATTGGCATGATACAGATCATATAATATTTATAAACAATTTTATAAATCCAGATCTACACATGCACGAAAATAGAACCCAAAAGCATACCTTATTCCCAGCTGGAATAAGTCTGGGATAAACCTGGAATAGTCTGGAATAACTGGAATAAAGTTATTCCAGTCGTCTTCCACCTTGGGCTGAAAACTGGGCTTCCGAAAAGTCCCCGGAACGCCACCTTCCGGACCTCCGATCGCTCCCAAATTTGAGATGTAGATTCTTAAGGAAGTCTTCTTCGATTTGGCACTAGTTTCTGCAAGAAAAACTAAGCCAATAAATCATCAAAATTTTCCGAAGTCTGCTGCACGAAAATGGTAGCAGAACAGAGTAGCTGTCTTCGTCGTTGGATTTCGGGCAACTGGAGCGATCCTGGATCGCGTGGTTGGCTCCGAGGAGTAGAAGATTACTCCCTCTAGAGGGGAGACATGCCCGGGGCTCTCCGATCCCTCTCCACGCACGGTGCTAGCCGCCGGAAGATGGTTCACGGTCATAGGTTGCTGCAGCAAAACAGAATTGCTGCAGCAGGGATTTTTGGAGCACTTGAAACAATGGGAAAACTCTCCCTCACACCCTCCTAAACCCAGCCCTTGTAATACCCAATGGAAGGAATCAAGGTCTCAGGGGATTTGTAAACTCTAAGAAGAACAGCACTTGCTGTTCTCTTCACACGATGCAAAACCAACCCAGCAGAAATATATCTATCCTTTTAAAACAGGGGATAGCAAGAGGGGTTTTATAAAAGGTGCTGGGAGAGGAAGAGATTGCAGCTGCCGTTCATCCAATTAACCAGCAATAAAAGAGAGATTAAAGGGAGAGAAGGCAGCAGGCGGAGGGAGGAGAAGGGACGCCCCGTCAAGGCATGTTCGGTCATTTGGCCTGGCTTCCAGCGAAAAGAAAATTCCAACATGTAAAACGGTCAGTGGAAATGAAAACGCCAGTTCATCCAAAACCGGTCCAACCAAAATTGGTCCAATCCCATTAAATCAATTTGGTTCAAACCCAACAGTGGTTCAATCCAATTGAACCTGGTTCAGGGAATAAAATTGGTTCACAACCAATAGGAGGCCGAAATGAACTCCGAATCAGTTCAAAACTGATTCAGAAAAATCCTGGCGCAGAGCTGGTCAACTCGGAACATTTTCCAGTCGACACAGACAAGGGCAAGACGGGGAAAAGAGTGCTCAAAAATACTGTGACCATAAAACCGAGATGATTCCCAATCGTAATCGGTATCCGGATCAGAGAGTTATCCTCTGTGGCATGTGACCTCATAGGTTCGAACCTAAACGGTAGCACTAGAATAATTTTAGTACCAGCACAGGAAACCATCTAGCAATGGGTCCCGGCATCCGGATAGGTCGAAGATGCGGGAGCAAACTATCGAACCTCTGGCATATGGTTACCGTATAATTCATCCCTTTGACCTCTAATGCTCAGGACGACTGAGATTGGGCTGCCAACCCAGACTGAGTCAGTCAACTATGTGTCTCAACCTCTCAAGCCCAGTGACTCTTCACTAGGGCTACCCCGGTCGAGGATTTTCTAAATTGAGATACTGCGAGACATTCAATCCAAACTGTTTGGACAGGTCAATTCCATCTTGGTCCATCACTGCTCCACAAGTACTTTCCTGTACCCAAAAACCTTCCATCACCGGATTAAAAATCTGGGTAGTCCGGCACCAAAGCATAGGGAGTTGCTTGCAAGCTACCATGATGACCTCAGATTAGAGGGACACTTATACCCATATCCAATCGTGAGTATCCCTTTGGCAGAAAGGGACTGCACGGAGTCACGTTCAATGAGATATCACATATATCCCACTTGTAGATCACATCAGTGTCACCACACTCATTTGGTCAAGAGGATAACCAAACGATGTAAACTACAACAACCTATACTTGATATATTGTCATCCAGTACAATATAACCTTTGGTTGTGAACAGGTTTAAGGACCACTCGATACATCCTCTCTGTATCGAAATTAGTGTAGTCCTAAGGACTTCATCACATGGAAAGAGTTCTCTTAGGGAAATCCAATATGTGATGAGCTGCCAAAACTAATATTTTATTAATTCATTGAAAAAGTACAATACTTAGCATAACCGCCTACAACCCAGGCGATTGGCTTTGGGACACAATTCCCAATAACTCCCACTTGTACTAAAGCCAATCAAAAGAGTATCTAATACCCATTTCCCTTTTACAATAGTCGAACTCTTTTATTCCGAGGGCTTTAGTGAAAGGGTTGGCCAGATTTTCTTTTCCATCGATCTTCAGTAGATTGATGTCGCCTCGTTCAACGATCTCTCGTACGAGGTGGTAGCGCCGCAGAATGTGCTTGGTGCGATGATGAGCTTTCGGCTCCTTAGCTTAAGCAATGGCTCCAGTGCTGTCACAGTACACCGGAACAGAACCATCTAGGGAAGGTGCCACCCCTAGCTCTCCAAGGAACTTTCGCAACCACACAGCTTCCTTTGCTGCATCTGATGCTGCAATATATTCTGCTTCGCATACCGAGTCTGCAACAGTTGCCAACTTGGAACTTTTCCAGCAGATCGCTCCTCCGTTGAGTGTAAATACAAACCCTGACACACTCTTGCTATCATCTCTATCTGACTGGAAACTGGAGTCAGTGTACCCCACAAGTTTCAAGTCAGGTTCTCCATAAATCAGCCATTGATCTTTAGTATTTCTCAAATACTTGAGGATGGTCTTAACCACCTTCCAATGCACCTCACCTAGGTCAGACTGGTATCTACTCACTACTCCTAGTGAGTATGCCACGTCTGGTCTAGTACAAGTCATAGCATACATGATAGAGCCTACTGCAGAAGCATAAGGTACTCTACTCATGTGTTCTCTTTCCTTAGGAGTTATCGCACAATCCCTTTTGGAAAGAGTAATTCCAGAACCTATCGGAAGATAGCCTTTCTTGGAATTTTCCATGCTGAACCGTTTCAGCACGGTATCAATGTACATAGATTGGGACAGTCTCAAAAGCTTCTTGGATCTATCTCTATAGATCTTCATACCTAGTATGTAAGAAGCTTCACCCAAGTCCTTCATGGAGAACTGAGATGATAACCAGACCTTTATTCCTTGTAATGCTGCGACGTCATTCCCGATTAAGAGAATGTCGTCAACATACAATACTAGGAATATAATTACAGAACCATTAACCCATTTATAGATGCACGGTTCTTCTCCATTCTTAACGAAGCCATACGATTTGATACACCTATCAAACCGTAAGTTCCAACTTCGAGATGCTTGCTTGAGTCCATAAATGGACCTCTGCAACTTGCATACTTTTGATTCATCTGTGGATGTGAACCCTTTAGGCTGTATCATATACACCTCCTCTTCCAGCTCCCCATTTAGGAAAGCGGTTCGGACATCCATCTGCCAGATCTTGTAATCAAAATATGCTGCCAAAGCAAGCATGATCCGAATGGACTTGAGCATTGCCATAGGGGAGAAAGTCTCGTCATACTCGATACCATATCGTTGACGATATCCCTTGGCATCCAGACGGGCTTTATAGGTCTTTACCTTCCCATCTGCGCCCCTTTTCTTCTTGAAGATCCATTTACACCCGATGGGTTTTATTCCTTTAGGCGGATCAACCAATGTCCAAACATTGTTGATTTCCATGGACTCCATTTCGGATCGCATGGCTCCAAGCCATGCCTTAGAGTCAGATCTCTAAAGTGCATCCATATAGGTGATTGGATCCTCATTGTTCTCATCGAGCTCAATGGGATCGCCATCCCGGACCAAGAAACCGTAGTATCTGTCCGGCTGACGCGGTATTCTACCGGATCTCCTAATGGGTTCTGGGTGTGATTCAATCACAGCCGGTTCTATGATGTCCTTAGAGTGTGTAGGTTCTTCTATTGGCTGAACTTCATCAAGTTTAATCTTAGAGGCTATAGTTCCTTCTCCAAGGAACTCCTTTTCCAAAAGATAGCTCTAAGAGCAACGAACACCTTTTGTTCATTCTCCAAGTAGAAGAAATACCCTTTGGTTTCCTTAGGATAACCAACAAATAAACACCGATCAGACCTAGGACCAAGTTTGTCTGAGTCTAAATGCTTTACGTAAGCCGGACAACCCCAGACCCGAAGGTGTGAGATTGATGGTTTACGTCCATTCCACATCTCATACGGAGTGGAGATAACAGATTTACTTGGAACATTATTTAATAAGTAACAGGCTGTCTAAAGCGCATATCCCCAAAAGGATAGCGGCAGAGTTGCAAAGCCCATCATGGATCGAACCATGTCCAACAAGGTTCGATTCCTCCTTTCGAACACACCATTCAACTGTGGTGTTCCTGGAGGAGTCCACTGAGAGAGAATTCCATTCTCCTCAAGATATGTCAAAAAAGCACCAGATAAGTATTCGCCACCTCGATCAGATCGAAGGGTTTTAATACTTTTTCCAGTTTGCTTTTCTACTTCATTACGGTATCGTTTGAACATTTCAAACGACTCAGACTTATGTCTCATTAAAAAGACATAACCGAACCTTGAAAAGTCATCTGTAAAAGTAATGAAATATTTGTATCCTCCTCTAGCACTAATTGTCATCGGTCCACATACATCAGTATGTATCAGACTTAGAAGTTCTGTAGCTCGTTCACCTTTTCCAGTAAAAGGTGACTTGGTCATTTTACCAAGTAAACAGGATTCACAAGTGGGCAGTGATTCATAATCACTGACCTCGAGGAGTCCATCTCCTCGCATCTTGTTTATCCTATTTTGGTTAATATGACCTAGCCTACAGTGCCAAAGATACAAATCGTTGACATTATCTAACCTTGGGCGTTTGCTAGAAGTGTACATTACACTAACAGGCCTTGATAGTACGTATATGCCATTATTTAATCTAGCTTTCATTATAACAAAGTTATTCAAAATAACATTGCAAAAATCTCCTTTTATTGATAGTTCAAAATCATAACTGGCCAAAGGCCTACAGAGATTATGCTCATAATGAAACTAGGACAATAGTGACAGACGACTAGTTCGACAGTACAAGACTCAAAGACAAGATGCAGGACTCCGACCGCCAGTACTAGAACACGATTTCCATTCCCGACGCTCAGAAACTGTTCTCCATCTTCAAATCTTCTGCTAACTTGAAGTCCCTGTAACGAATTACAAACATGAATTGGACTACCAGAATCCAATACCCAGTTAGCAGTATCAACAATTGAGTAATTACAAGGTTTTATCATATAAATACCTTGTTCAGCAGACTTCTGCTTTCTCGGCCTGTTTGGATCAAGGGACGCAATATAAAGAGGATAGTTCCTCTTCCAGTGTCCCTTCTTCTTGCAGTAGAAGAACTCTGCAGAAGACTGATCAGCCTTATACTTCCTGGTCTGACTAGGGCCAGGAGCATTATGCACTTTCTTTCCCTTCTTATTTATTTTCTTCTTCCCTTTCTTAAAGGGACGACGACCTCTACTACCTCCCACTAAATTCACCACCCCTTTATTAAGTTGGTGGTCTTTCTCGAAAGTCTGCAGCAACCCTAAAAGACCATGGTAGTTGACTGCAGGCTTGTTCATTCTATAATGATCAAGAAAGTCAAGATAGGAGGAGGGAAGAGAATTCAGGATCGCATCCTTGCCGAGCTGCTCATGCAAGGGGCATCCGAGTTTGCCCAGTTTTTCAATCAGCTCGATCATGTACAATACATGATCAGTGACTGAACCACCATTCGGCATCTTGGAGTTGTAGATGGCACAAGACACTTTGTATCGTTCTACATCATCCAGGGTGCCGAAGGATTCCTTCAATTTTGAAGGATTTCATCAGGTTGGGCCTCCTCGAATTTGCGACTGAACTCGTCATTCATCACCGCTAACATAATACAACGGATAGTAGTGCGATCAGAGACCCACTTCAGATAAGCATCTCTGACCGTAGTCCGTGCATTAGCGGGAGGGATTTCAGGTGCCGGATCCGTTATCACATACAGGATCCGTTCGTGCTCCAGAACTATTCTCAACTTTCGATACCAACTATCGAAGTTGTGACCCTTTAACTTCTTGTTATCGAGAAGTGACCAGAGCGATAAATTGGAAGACAACTGAAAAGAAAAAACCTATTAGTGTATGAATTAATAAATTAACCAAAAGACTTGGACTTTAGTCTAAAGGTTTCTCCCACTAATTTTTCAGATTGGTAGCCTCTAACTCCAATCCGTGAAAACATTTTTTTTCAAGTGGGTACTGAAATCCAATAGGCTACGCATGAGCCCGACTATGGCCGGCTCACCCATACGAGCCTAAAGGTCGGTTCGTAAACCAATTGCTTCCCTAAATAATTTTTAATATTTTATTTTGCCCCAGAGAACACCCCAATCGGCCTAGGGGCCTCCTATTGCGGGTCTCTGGTTAGGTCCAACCATTAAAATGACTAATCCAATGCTTCCAGCTAACTAAAGACCAAGCCCGACTATGGCCGGCCCACCTGGTCCCGTTAAGGAGGTTGCACTGAACCATCATCGATCAGATAGAAATTCCAGTCGCCGGATGTACACCCGTTCTATGGAACTGCCGATGCACACCAAGCTAGTGGACACATTTCTATCCAACTTAATGGGAGGTTAAGACACTGTCAACTCCTTGACTTAGTCTTTTAAGGACCTAATAATTTTAGAGGATTTTTTTTTTTTTTTTTTTTTTTGTGACAGAAGAAAGAGGTAAGGACATGGATCATCCTCCCACTAAATCAATCAGATTCCAGGAGGGTTGAATTAAATCAACAATTGATCCATGGGCACCTATTGATCAGTCAGACCAATCAACCTGAGTGACATGGGTTAACTCGAGTCATTGAGCTTTTCCAATCAGTTCTGGTCGACTCGACTAGTCAGGTAGGTGAGATCATGGTGAGTATCCGCCATTAACCATCTTTCCTAGACACCAACCAAGTTGGCCAGGAAAGAGGTAGCCTCATACAACCATGATCACAATTGCCAAACCTACCTCGACACCAGTCGGTTTACCAGACTCGATCAAACTAGCCTAAAGACTCGGGCATCTACTGAGCCACTAATTGGATCCATTTTAGATGAATGGATCAACTAATCTAACTATTAGATAGTTCTAAAGAAAGACCTTAAACAACTTTTGTTTAATCTTCTTTTAATCCGGTTCAACTAAACTTAGGTCTAACCCAGTGATGGACCCAACTAATCAGCTAACCCAATTAACCCAATTTGGCTTATGCAAATTTTATTAGATTTCATAAACCAAAAATTTTTTATTAAGCCAAATACTTAATTAAAATATTTTTTAATTAAGTCTCTATGTAAAACAATTTTACATCTTAAATCATGCATCATATCTAGATTTATACTTTTATAAATATTATATGACTCAAATAACAAAATTATAAATCATGCCGAAGTTATAAAATAATTTTAATTTCTTTTTGATTTCCTTAAAGGATCCTTCTGAAGAGGCCAACACAGACAAACCGTATCGTGTCAAAGACACACGCCATGGTGAAGGTCTCAACTAGGTTCCTAAAAGTACTCTCTAATTCCAAGATTAAACAATTTAATCTACTATACATGCATCAAGATATGTTACACTAGAACCTGGCTTTGATACCACTGAAAGTAAAAACAGGGTTGCAGGTGCCTACGCTAAGCATGCAACAGCACAGGGAATAGGTAAATATTTTAAAATATTTTTAAAATATATGAAAAATACCTACTCCACACAGGATCTAGCATATGCAAGATGCATGTATTGGTATGATACAGATCATATAATATTTATAACATTTTATAAATCCAGATCTACACATGCACGAAAATAGAACCCAAAAGCATACCTTATTCCCAGCTGGAATAAGTCTGGGATAAACCTGGAATAGATTGGAATAACTAGAATAAAGTTATTCCAGTCATCTTCCACCTTGGGCTGAAAACTGGGATTCCGAAAAGTCCCCGGAACGCCGCCTTCCGGACCTCCGATCGCTCCCAAGTTTGAGCTGTAGATTCTTAAGGAAGTCCTCTTCGATTTGGCACTAGTTTCTGCAAGAAAAACTAAGCCAATAAATCATCAAAATTTGTCGAAGTCTGCTGCACGAAAATGGTAGCAGAACAGAGTAGCTGTCTTCGTCGTTGGATTTCGGGCAACTGGAGCGATCCCGGCTTGCGTGGTTGGCTCCGAGGAGTAGAAGAATACTCCCTCTAGAGGGGAGACAGGCCCGAGGCTCTCCGATCCCTCTCCACGCGCGGTGCTAGCCGCCTGAAGATGGTTCACGGTCACAGGTTGCTGCAGCAAAACAGAATTGCTGCAGCAGGGATTTTTGAGCACTTGAAACAATGGGAAAACTCTCCCTCACACCCTCCTAAACCCAGCCCTTGTAATACCCAATGGAAGGAATCAAGGTCTCAGGGGATTTGTAAACTCTAAGAAGAACAGCACTTGCTGTTCTCTTCACACGATGCAAAACCAACCCAGCAGAAATATATCTATCCTTTTAAAACAGGGGATAGCAAGAGGGGTTTTATAAAAGGTGCTGGGAGAGGAAGAGATTGCAGCTGCCGTTCATCCAATTAACCAGCAATAAAAGAGAGATTAAAGGGGAGAGAAGGCAGCAGGTGGAGGGAGGAGAAGGGATGCCCCGTCAAGGCATGTTCGGCCATTTGGCCTGGCTTCCAGCGAAAAGAAAATTCCAACGTGTAAAACGGTCAGTGGAAATGAAAACACCGGTTCATCCAAAACCGGTCCAACCAAAATTGGTCCAATCCATTAAATCAATTTGGTTCAAACCCAACAGTGGTTCAATCCAATTGAACCTGGTTCAGGGAATAAAATTGGTTCACAACCAATAGGAGGCCGAAACGAACTCCGAATCAGTTCAAAACTGATTCAGAAAAATCCTGGCGCAGAGCTGGTCAACCCGGAACATTTTCTGATCGACACAGACAAGGGCAAGACGGGGAAAAGAGTGTTCAAAAATACTGTGACCATAAAATCGAGATGATTTCCAATCGTAATCGGTATCCGGATCAGAGAGTTATCCTCTGTGGCGTGTGACCTCATAGGTTCGAACCTAAACGGTAGCACTAGAATAATTTTTAGTACCAGCACAGGAAACCATCTAGCAATGGGTCCCGGCGTCCGGATAGGTCGAAGATGCGGGAGCAAACTATCGAACCTCTGGCATATGGTTACCGTATAATTCATCTCTTTGACCTCTAATGCTCAGGACGACTGAGATTGGGCTGCCAACCCAGACTGAGTCAGTTGACTACGTGTCTCAACCTCTCAAGCCCAGTGACTCTTCACTAGGACTACCTCGGCCGAGGATTTGCTAAATTGAGATACTGCGAGACATTCAATCCAAACTGTTTGGACAGGTCAATTCCATCTTGGTCCATCACTGCTCCACAAGTACTTGCCTGTACCCAGAAACCTTCCGTCACCGGATTAAAAATCCGGGTAGTCCAGCACCAAAGCACAGGGAGTTGCTTGCAAGCTACCATGATGACCTCAGGTTAGAGGGACTCTTATACCCATATCCAATCGTGAGTATCCCTTTGGCAGAAAGGGACTGCACGGAGTCACGTTCAATGAGATATCACATATATCCCACTTGTAGATCACATCTGTGTCACCACACTCATTTGGTCAAGAGGACAACCAAACGATGTAAACTACAACAACCTATACTTGATATATTGCCGTCCAATACAATATCCTTTGGTTGTGAACAGGGTTTAAGGACCACTCGATACATCCTCTCTGTATCGAAATTAGTGTAGTCCTAAGGACTTCATCACATGGAAAGAGTTCTCTTAGGGAAATCCAATATATGATGAGCTGCCAAAAATAATATTTTATTAATTCATTGAAAAAGTACAATACTTAGCACAACCGCCTACAACCCAGGCGATTGGCTTTGGGACACTATTCCCAACAAAAGGAGGACGGGTGTCATAGCCCGCTAGCTCGCTAGCAGAGCTCTACAGATTTGCAAACTGGCAAGATAGCTCCGCCAGCTTGCGCTCCTACTCCTCCAGGCACTTCACTGCAATGCGCCTGATTGCCTTGTCAATTGAACCCTCCACGGAGGCTGATGGAGCTGGAGAAGGTGACATGTAAGGCAAATGACGTGGGACCTTGCCTTTTCGACCTCGATGGGCACTAGCTGTTACCCGCTCGAGGGTCGGGGATCGACTTTCCTGATCGGCAGATCCAGCCTGTTGTCTCTTAACTGGGATCCGGTGACTACCCCGGTGGTCAGCGGTGGCCCGCGACTATGAAGGCCTTCCTTGGAAGGAATGCAAGCTATTGCGAGATGCTGCGGCATGGGCCGTGAGAGTCCCAGGCTGCTGGTAGGTAGCTAAGGACCGGTGCTAGTGCTGGAGCTGGCACACTGCTGCAGTGAGAATCTGCATCTACTCGACGAGCACGGCTAGCTGAGTATCCACCGGAGGTGGTTGAGCTGGAGCGGGGAGCTCCCCTTCTGGATGTGGGGGTCCCCATGAGAAGGGGGATCTCCCGCATGGCTGGTGGAGACTTCTCTCACTCATGTCATCACCATCCTCCCAGTGACCTACTTGTAAGGAGACTGGGTTGGATCAAAAAGCATCCTGCCTCCCCTTCTTGGGGTGCCAATCTATTACCGCCAAGATCGTCATGGCCTGTAGCTGTAGATGGCCCCGGATCGTGCCCCTCATCACCTTGGATCTTGCTTGGATGCCCGAACCTGCAAAATAGGGTTAAAGACCTGGGCTGGTAATCCCGGCGGGGGCACTCCGATGCTCAAGTCAGTGATGACCTAGGAAAACAGATTCTCCCGATCGAGCCCTATGGGTGGACTCCATGCTAGGAGGAGAATATAATGAACTGAAAGAGTGTAGTGGAGTTGAACATGGAGCAGGGGAGGTGCTAGCTGAGGAGAGTTGGAGCTGAAATTGCTGTGTCCGTCAAGACATTTTCCTAAGGTCTCCGGTGGCCTGGAATTCTCTGGCTAGTTTGGTGCTCTCTTGTGTGCCTGGCTCGCTTCCCCTGCTCAACTATATTTTTTCTGATTACTTACCTCTTTTCTGGAACCATGGAAAGTTCTTTTAAGCCATTGGGGGACTGCCAGGTACTTGTCTTGGGATCCTCGCACTATTTGCTAGTGCATGCGGCATCGCCTAGTGCCGTGTACGGGATGCCTTTTCCTATTTATGAAAGGGAATGGTACCGCGTATGCTGACATTCCTTCTGGTCACTCTACTTTTGGAAACATGGCAGGGCCTTGATTAGTGGGCTATCACCTCCGGGATCTGGATCTGCTTGTTGACTTCCTCTTTTGGGGGGCACAAATGGTTGGTGAGGAGCGCAGGGCCTCGATCGGGGGTCTCTTCCCATTTTGGTGTAAGTAACGGCTGGAACCATCATTGCGGGCCAGCAGGCATCCTCTCGCAGTCCTCGGGCACCGAGCTACCATCCTAGGATAGTGGTGACTTCTTTTTGCAGCAGATCTCCTCGCTCGAGGCGGAGCTGATCTGAAGAGATGGAGCTCGACTTTAGCCTTGGCATCTCGACCTGAAGGGAGCGCGGCCGGGCGAAGGAGGGCGAAACTCGATTTTGGCCTCGGTGTCTCAACCCGAAGGGAGTGCAGCAAGGCGAAGGAGGGTGGAGCTCAACTTCGGCCTCGGCGTCTCGACCTAAAGGGAGCACGACCAAGTGAAGGAGGGCAGAGCTCGACTTTGGCCTCGGCGTCTTGACCAGAAGGGAGTGCGGCCGGGCAAAGGAGCGCGGAGCTCGACTTTGGCATCGGCGTCTCGACCAGAAGGGAGTGCGGCCGGGCAAAGGAGCGCGGAGCTCGACTTTGGCCTCGGCGTCTCGACCCGAAGGGAGCGCAACAGGGCAAAGGAGCGTGGAGCTCGACTTTGGCCTCGGCATCTCGACCTAAAGGGAGCACGGTTGGGTGAAGGAGGGTGGAGCTCGACTTCGGCCTCGGTGTCTCGACCTGAAGGGAGTTCAGTCGGGCGAAGGAAGGCGGAGCTCGACTTCGGCCTCGGTGTCTCGACCTGAAGGGAGCGCGGCCGGGCAAAGGAGGGCGGAGCTCGACTTAGGTCTCGACGTCTCGACCCAAAGGGAGCACGATCGGGTGAAGGAGTCCAGGTAGAGGCATCCCACATGGCAGCTTTGTCCACCGTGTTGCTCAATGGAATCTGACATGGGTTCCATGCCAGCGATCCTACCACATCAGGTGCCAATAGCTTCAGCCTGAATGGGATCACCACTCATGCCAAATAGCTTGAAGTCACCCTTCTTCAAGCTTCTAGGTCTTTATAATCCCTGCAATGACTTGTAGAAATGAGATCCACATGCGGTATCCAATATCCATGTATTAGAAGCTGAAGAACATAATAACAAGTTTATTTATATCATCTACAAACCTTTTGATGCTCCATCAGCATCATGCTTCATGCTTACAAAATACAACTTGCAATTCTTCTTCCACTGCCCTAGCTTGCCATAGTGATAGCAAGTCCCATCAACAAAGGGCTTCCTTGCCTTCTTCCTCTTTTAGAAGCTACTCTTAGGGTTCCATTTTTTCTTTGAACCCTTGTTCAGTGCCGCTTCTTCTTTCCATCAACTAGAAGAAGCTGAGCCTTATCACCATTAAAGTGGTTCTCTACTATCTTGAGCATAGTCAACAGCTCAGGCAATGACATATTCAGTTTGTTCATGTGATGATTCATGAGAAATTATGAGAAGGAATCTGAGAGTGACTATAGGATTAAGTCCTGATTAAGCACTTCATCCATCACAAATCCCAGTTGACCTAATCGAGTGATCAGGTCAATCATCTTAAGGACATGTTCCTGAACAAAAGAGCCCTCACTCATCTATGCTCAGAACAACTGCTTCGATGTCTCATATTGATCAGTCCAACTATGCTCTCCAGAAAGCTCTTTAAGATTGAGCAATATGAACTAAGGTTCCATTTTCTCATGTTGTCTCTATAATTCATTGCTCATAGAGGCCAACATGATGCACTTGACAGTCATGCTATCATTATGCCACATTTTATATCTAGTTCTTTCCTTCTCAATAGCATCCTCTCTTACCAAATCTAGCTCAAGAGAATCGAGGATATAGGCAATCTTTTCCTAATCTAATACAATCCTCAGGTTCCTTAAAGAATCCACATAATTCAACCGGTCAACTTGTTGGCATCCATGATGCCTCGCAATGAAAGAGTAGAAGCCATAATGTAAAATCTACATTAAGTAAAGAACAACTATAAGCAGACCACTCATGATGATATTTACAATTAGACAAGGACTTTTGCATCTAATTATGTCTCTTACTATTTTCTTTCGAATACCATAACCCTCAACTATGGTAAGCGGGAAACCCTGCCAAGACATTCTTAATGAGGTTGAGATCCCAATTCCTTATGAATGCTTTGTGTTAATCAAAACAAATATCCATGAGTTCAAGGGTAGGAAAATCCCTTTCCAATTACAACCCATGCAACTCTCAACATTACACCTACCTCTAAGACACTTATAGCCTTGTGTTAATCATTACAAACTATAATGTCTTAGTTTAGTCAGACCCTTCATTTCCATATGCCCATCTTTGATAAATGTTGCCCTTGTGTCAATCATAACAAAGCAACACCACCAATCATGCCATAAAGCATAAAAATGCATCAAGACAAATATTATATCAAACCCTAGAGTAGATCTTGTGTCAATCACAACAAACCTATTATAGTTTTTGACATGGATTTGGCTTAGCATGAAGGAAGGCAATTTGTAGTGTACATAATCAATTAGCATTTCAAATTTAGGATTTAGATATGACCAAATTGGCCAAATAAGTGGAAGAGATGAGGGGGTCACCCCATTGCTTTCCTTAGATATCAATTAAATTGGCCAGGTCAACAACAGAACCAATTAAAAATCTCATTCCCTTTAACTTCCCAGAACCACTTACCTATACACCAATTGGCTGATCAAACTCTAATCGGGTTTGGATCATGATTAACTTACACTATGACTAAATATAATTTTTATGAGGGATTTCATGGTCTAAAATACATCCAAATTAATCATGTCATCATGACACTCATTCCAGTAAATAAGCATATTAACCCTAATATGCATAATATGAGCATGATTACAATAGCAATCTATTCACCTCACTTGTTCATGGGATAAGGCCACAGCGGCAACCCTACATGCCATAGGAGACCCCATTGAATGGGAAGAGAGGGCCTTTAAGCCCTAACTAACTCCTATGACCAAACGACCATGGTGACTAATCCAATTCGAAGCAGTTACTAGGATATAACATATCTCATATATAATATGAACTAATCATGCATCGATTCATAGCAAAGCAAGCTATCAACACTAAAGAGATTACTAATTACATGCATCAAGGTAGCTCTGATACCACTGTTGGGTTCTGGGTGGGGTATAGTAGAAGATCGGCATTCAAAATTTTCATTATTGAAACCTTAATCGGCTGGAACCCTAAACCCTATGAACACTTGACCATGACAACTAATAAATCAAAACTTTAGGATTATAAAAGTACACCTAGAGTGATATACTCCTTATTTTCATAAGGCACACAAGTGTATGCCCTCCAGAGGTGATCCATATAGAAACCGGACCAAGGAAGCACTTTTATCAAGCTTGCTTATTTGACTAGGACTCTTCTGGCAGCCTTTCGGACTTTCTCCCATTGCTTGAACCCCTACCCTTCTGTAGGGCACTCAGAGACCTCTTTGAACCCTCTCTCAGAATCCAAATATCCCTTCTAACTTTCTTCTTAGGGCATTGTCTTAAATAGATAGACCTTGTCTTAAAAGAACAAGTCTTGTCTTAAAAGGACAAGCCTTGTCTTAAGATGACAGAAAATAGAAAGTAGATTTTTTAGATCAGAATTCAATTCCTGGCATCAGATTACTGATGCCTATTTATAGAGAGGGATGAGTTTCCTAATAAGTCTCTTTCTCAGCACCTTGATAAGACCCTTCAAACATAAGGAGTCTTTTATGTGAGAGCACTTATTATGAAATATCCTTTCATGCACCAAGAGACATACAAATGTCTCTTTATTTTTCTAGCCAATTTCTCCACCTGCTTGTTGGGAATTATGTCCCAAAGCCATTCACCTTGGCTGTAGGTAGTTGTGCTCAATTATTATAATTTATATATAAATTAATAAAACTTTATTTTGGCAGCTCATCATATTATTCATTTCCTTGTAATGAACTCTATTTTTGTTATGAAGTCCTTAGGACTATACTGACTTCAATATAGAGAGGATATATCGAGTGGTCCTTTAAAGAAAGGTTCACAACCAAAAGATACATTGTATAGGATGGCAATGTATCAAGTGTAGGTTATTTTGGTTCACATCGTTTGGTTGTCCTCTTGACCAAAGGAGTGTGGTGACACTGATGTGATCTACAAGTGGAATGTGTGACATCTCATTGAACGTGACTCTGTGGAGCTCCTTTCTGCCAAAGGATTGCTCGTGATTGGATATGGGTATATGTGTCACTCCGACCTGAGATTACCATGGTAGTTTGCAAGCAACTCCCTGTATTTTGATGCCGGACTACCCGAATTTCTAATCCGGTGATGGAAGGTTTTTGGGTATAGGCAAGTACTTGTGGAGCAATGGTAGACCAAGATGGAATTGACCTATCCAAATTGTTTGGATTGAATGTCTCACAGTGTCTCAATTTAGCAAATCCTCGACCGGGGTAGTCATAGTGAGGAGTCACTGGACTTGCGAAGTTGAGACATGTTATCAATTGACTCAGTTAGGGTTGGCAGTCTGACCCTAAGTCATCTAGAGTATTGGAGGTCAAAGGGATGAATTATACGGTAACCATATCCTAGATGTTCGATAGATTGCTCTCGCATCTTCGGCCTATCCGGATGCCAGGATCCATTGCTAGATGGTATCTTGTGCTGGTACTGGAAGTGTTCCAGTGCTACCATTTAGGTTCGAATCTATGAGGTCACATGCCATAGAGTATTTCTTCCTGATCTGGGAACCGATCAACGATTAGAAATCGTTTCGGTATTAAGGTCAAATGGTTTGATTGAGCACACATTGGATTTTTCCTGATCAATCTGGTCTGATTTGGATCGACCAGGATTGGTTTGGATTAACCATGAATTATTCCTTAGTAGACCAAGACTGAACCAATTTTATTACTGATTAGGTTTGGTCAAACTGGGTTTTTGTTTTTATGAACCAGTTTTGGTTTTATTGAACCGGTTTGAAGCTTTGTTTTAGTGGCTGGTTCAACGGTTTTTCTCCCAGATATTTGAAACATCATTTTGGTGTTTTATTTCCGCTGCTCTTGGTTTCACTGATTGAAATGGGATGAGATCTCATGGAGATCGGCTACTGCTTGGGGCTCTCTGTAGTATCCTCCCGCATGTCACTCCCTCTCTTGGATTCCGTTGTTGCACTATTTAAATGTGATTAGAAGTGCTTGCTGATCAGATAGCACAGCATTTTGAAAGGCTCTCTCGGTGGTCTTCTCCCGCACGATTTTCCCTTCTCACAGTCCCTGTTTTTCTCGGTGACGTCCCAGCCTTCACGCGTTTCTCCCAGCGTATTAAACCAATCTAAGCCATTTTGGTTTGATCTGGACTCTCCCTCGTGTCTTCCAGTTTCTTATGATGATGTTTCCCTGGCCTTCATGGTGCTTCCAGCCTATTAAAAATGAAGTTGAGGCAGTGCGATGTGGTTGCTGTGAAGAAGAAACAGAGCTAGGAGAAGGGTGGAACAGTGAAAGGGCATGAGTGAGAGCGAAGGGAAGAACAATTCAAGTGTTTTACTTTGCCTCTTGTTTTCTTGGTTGCTGGCTGTTATTTGTGCAAGAGAGGAAGTGACAGGCCATGAGATTGAGAGAGGAGAAATAAAACAGGGCATACGATTTGGGAGAAAAATTTGTGCATAAAATTCATTTTGCAGCCCGTGTTTTTCCTTCCGTATTCTTTAGTTTCCAATGTATGCTATCCATTGAGTCTTGGCGATCTTTTGATGGGATCCAAGACAGGTCCGGGTATTTTTCTATTTTTTCTTATTTTCTCGGAAGTTTTTTATTTTTCTATTCCTGCTATTCCGACTATCCCCGCTATTCTGGTTTTCTTCTTGGTTTATCCCAAAGTTATCCCAGTTTTATTTCATCTTCACTGTCTTTCTCCCGTGATTTTAAAACGAATTTCAAAACCCTAGCCTCCACCACGCCGGTCCCAGATCCGGGCCGCCCGACCCCCGGCCGCCACCACCGAACCGCCGCCGGCGCTCGCCGGCCCCCGCCCTCACCGGAGAAGCAGCTGCCGCCGCCCCACGCCCATGGGAAGACGAACGGATGCGAAGGCGTCCGCTTGCCATGGCCCACGGCCATCGCCGCCGCCGCCGTTCCTGCCGCACGCCGGCCCTCGCCCGGCCGCTGGTGGGGTCCGCCGCCGTCCATGCCTATGGGAAGACGAACGGACGCGGAAGGTGACCGTCCGCCCACGTGCGCCCCTGCGCCGCCGCCGCCATTGCCGCCGCCGCCCGCACGTCCGCCGGCCACCATCCCGCCGGCCCCGACCGTCCCCGCCGTCCACCGGCCACGTCGGTGCCCTGAGGTCTCCCACGGCCGTGGGAGACCAAACGGCATGCCCTGGGGGGTGCCGTGCCATTCTTGCGCCGCCTCGCCCGCAGCCCGCCGCCAGTCGTCCGCCTACCCGTCCGCCACCCGCTGGTGTTCCGCCGGAGACCGTTCTTCCCTTCCACGACCGTGAGTTTATGTTTGCACGGCTTTCAGAGCAGCCCATATTTCAGAGCAGCATGCTTTCTGGAGCAGATTTCAAGCTGACACGCTTCTCAGAGCATAACTATTTTTTATGCAACACGAATTTTGATGTAATTTATTTTCTTTTTTTAGTTTTCTTAGAGACTAAAAATTGAGGGTTTTGGTTTTTCTATATAAAGGCCCCCTCTCCCCCTGTAGAGAGAGAGTTGATATAGATTTTTGGGTTGGTTCCGGTTCTGGTTCTGGGCTTAGGCCCGTTTTTCTTCGTTCCCTGCTTGTGCATTATGGGTTCGATGAGGGGTGTGAGGCGTTCCCTGCTGTGTGCATTATGGGTTCAATGAGCACCCTAGTTATCCCCTATCTCGTCTTCTTTATCTCCTCGTGTCCTTCGAGAGTCATCCTAGCGCATCTATGTGAGAGCCCTGCTGTGTGCATTATGGGTTCGATGGGAGCTCAGGGTAGCTGGTGCTATGACCCCTTCGGGAGGGTAGCTGGTGCTGTGATCCCTCGGGAGGGTAGCTTTAGGCTTTGACCCCTGACTTTCTGTGTGCGTTCCCCGCTAGAGTGAGTCTCAGGGCCATGAGTTCCAATTCCCGGTCCCCCATCTTCATCCTTCCTTCGCCACATCCACCCAGAAAATTGAAAACAAAAAAGATCAGCTGTCTTAGGATTTTAGTGTCAGTATGCCCTAGTCCCGGGAGGCTTCTTAGCCCTCCCACGGTCCTAGTTTGTTTAGTTGTTTCCCTGTTTTCCAAATAACCATGTTACATCGATTTTTTCGTCCCGCATCAATTTTGGTATCAGAGCGAGTTGTGGATTAGGGTGTGCTCCATCTTTCGAACTCGACGGAGTCGAGTTCTTCGCGGTCGAGGAGAATGATAGGGATCCAAGGCAGGTCCGGGTATTTTTCTATTTTTTCTTATTTTCTCAGATTTTTTTTTTTTCTATTCTCGCTATTCCGACTATCCCCGCTATTCTGGTTTTGTTCTTGGTTTATTCCCGAGTTATCCAAGTTTTATTCCATCTTCATTGTCTTTCTCCCGTGGTTTTAAAATGAATTTCAAAACCCTAGCCTCCACCACGCCGGTCCAAGATCCGGGCCGCCCAACCCCCCCACAACTGTCGAACCACCGCTGGCACTCGCCGGCCCCCGCCATCGCCGGAGAAGCCGCCGCCGCCGCCCCATGCCCGTCGGAAGACAAACGGACGCGGAGGCGTCCGCTCGCCACATCCCACGGGCCGTCGCCGCCGCCGGCCCGCTGCCCGCCGCCGTTCCTGCCACCCGTCGCCCTCGCCCGGCCGCCGGTGGGGTCCGCCACCGTCAACGCCCGTGGGAAGACGAATGGACGCGGGAGGAGTCCGTCTGCCCACGTGCGCCCCTGTGCCGCCGCCACCGTTGCCGCCGCCACCCGCACGTCCGCCGGCCCCGGCCGTCCCTGCCGTCCACTGGCCACGCCGGTGCCCTGAGGTCTCCCACGGCCATGGGAGACCAAATGGCACGCCCTGGGGCGTGCCGTGCCATTCTTGCGCTGCCTCGCCCGCATCCCGCCGCCAGCCGTCCGCCTGCCCGTCCGCCACCCGCTGGTGTTCCGCCGGAGACCGTTCTTCCCTTCCACGACCGTGAGTTTGTATTTGCACGGATTTCAGAGCAACCCATATTTTAGAATAGCACGCTTTTTGGAGCAGATTATCAAGCTGACACGCTTCTCAGAGCATATCAGCACTATTTTTGATGCAACACGAATTTGATGTAATTTATTTTCCTTTTTTAGTTTTCTTAGAGGCTAAGAACTAAGGGTTTTGGTTTTTCTATATAAAAGCCCCCTCTCCCCCTGTAGAGAGAGAGTTGATATAGATTTTTGGGTTGGTTCCGGTTCTGGTTATGGGCTGAGGCCCGTTTTTCTTCGTTCCCTGCTGTGTGCATTATAGGTTCGTTGAGGGGTGTGAGGCATTCCCTGCTGTGTGCATTATGGGTTCGATGAGCACCCTAGTGATACTATCTCGTCTTCTTTATCTCCTCGTGTCCTTCGAGAGTCATCCAGCGCATCTATGTGAGAGCCCTGCTGTGTGCATTATGAGTTCGATGGGAGCTCAGGGTAGCTGGTGCTGTGACCCCTTTGGGAGGGTAGCCTTATGCTCAGGAAATCTGGTGCTGTGATCCCTTGGGAGGGTAGCTTTAGGCTTTGACCCCTGACTTTCTGTGTGCGTTCTCCACTAGAGTGAGTCTCAGGGCCATGAGTTCCACTTCCCGGTCCCCCATCTTCATCCTTCCTTCGCCACATCCACCCAAAAAATTGAAAACAAAAGAGATCAGTTGTCTTAGGATTTTAGTGTCAGTATGCCCTAGTCCCGGGAGGCTTCTTAGCCCTCCAACGGTCCTAGTTTGTTTAGTTGTTTCCTTGTTTTCCAAATAACCATGTTACATCGATTTTTTCGTCCCGCATCATCTTTGAGAAGTAAGATTTGTTTGATTTTCCTGCTCCATATATCCTGGCCTGTTTTTGGATTCCTGGTGGACTAGCATCCATCCGGGAGTTGGATCAGCGAGAGCCCGTGCATGGATACTCTAGAGGGTGGACATTTGGACACCTCGAGAGGTTGGATCGTTCTTCTTCTTGCTATTGCAGATCTTATTTATTGTTGAAGGAGTTCAACCAGTTGCTGATTAATTTTGAAGACTGAGAGAGTTGACTTCTTCCTACTTTGATTTGGTATATTTTATTTTGGTTATCATGTGTGCCTAGATCTAGTTGTTATCATATGATTTATTATTATTGCACTTACCTATACATACCTGCATATTTTGTTACAAGCATCATGATATGTTAGATCCTGTGCATGAGTAGGTTTTTCCGTATGCTAATTAAAAAAATTTAATTATGCAATACCTGCTCCCTAGTATTGCATGCCTAGGGTAGGCTTCCGCTGCACCAGGTTTTCCTTTAGTGGTATCAGAGCCACAGGTTCTTGTGTAGCATATCATGATTGCATGTATTAGGGATTACTTTTAGGAACCTATTTGAGACCTTCACCATGGCCATGTGTTCGTAGATATTTATTAGGGTTTAAAACTCCTAAGTTTCAATGGCACGAGGTGGTTGTTGGCCTTTTCAGAAGGATCCTTAAAGGAAACCATATTAAAAATGTTTAAATCCTGAAACATGATCATATATTGGCATGTCTATAATTGTTAAGGCTTGCAATATTATAATTGATTTGATGAAACTAGATATGATGCATGAAAGATGTAAAAGAGTTTTACATGAATTTAATTAAAAGTGTTTTAATTAAAAGTTGGCTTATAATCTAACAATTATGAATTGAAAGATTAATTGAATGACAAACAGTTAGGGTTTATGAAACCTAATGTCATTTGAATAAGCCATCCGGGTTAATTGGGTTAGCTATCTGATTGGGTCCATTAATTGGGTTAGACCTAAGGTTAGTTGAATTGGACTTAAGAGAACTAATCAAATGTTGATTAAGGACCTTCTCTTTAGTATCTATCTAATAGTTAGATGGGTTAGTCCATTCTTCTAAAATGGATCTAATTAGTGGCTCTATGGAAAGCCCGAGTTCTTAGGCTGGTCTAATCAAGTCTGGTAAATCGATTTGTGTCTAGGCAGGTTTGGCAATTATGATCATGGTTGCAGGAGGCTACCTCTTTCCTGGCCAACTTGGTTGGTGTCTAGGAAAGATGGTTAATGGCGGTTACTAACCCATGATCTCACCTCCATAGTCAATCCGGTCAACTAGAACTGATTAAAAAAGCTTGTTGATTCGAGTTAACTCATGTCACCCAAGTTGATCAGCCTGTTTGATCTTTAGGTGCCCATGGACCAACTTGTTGAATTTAATTCAACCCTCCTGAGAATTGATTTGATCAGTGGGAGGTTGATCCATGTTCTTCTCTCTATTTTTGTGTCACAATCTAATTAAAATCCTCTAATATTATTAGGTCTTGAAAAAGACTAAGTCAATGAGTTGATGGTGTCTTAGCCTCCCATTAAGTAGGTTAGTAATGAGTCCTTTAGCTTGGTGTACATCGGTAGTTCCAAGAACGGGTGCGCATTCGGTTACCGGGATTACTCTCCCATAGATGATGGTTCAGTGCAACTTTCTTAACGGTGATCAGGTGGGCCGGCCAAAGTCGGGTTTGGTCATTCATTAGCTGGAAGCATCGGATTTGTCATATTGATGGTAGGGCATAACCAGAGACCCGGAGACTTGCAATAGGAGGCCCAAAGGCCGATTGGGGGTTCTGTGGGGCAAAACTTATTACTGGAAATTGCTTGGAGAAACAATTGGTTAGAGAACCTACCTTGAGCCGCATATGGGTGAGCCGGCCAAAGTCGGTCCCATACGTGGTCTATTGGATTTCTGTACCAACTATGAAATGGTGATTTCACGGATTGGAGTTAGAGGCTCGCAATCTGAAAAATTAGTGGGATGGACCTTTAGACTAAAGTTCAAGTCTTTTGGTTTAATTGATTAATTCATATACTAATTTGGTCTTAGTTTTCTTTTCAGATGTCTTCAAACCTTTTGCTCCGGTCACTTCTCGATAGCGAGAAGTTAAAGGGTCCCAATTTCGATAGCTGGTATCGAAAATTGAGGATTGTCCTAGAGCACGAGCGGATCCTTTATGTGATAACGGATCCAGCACCTGAAATCCCTTCTGCCAATGCTCAGAGTTCAGTCAGGGACACTTATTTAAAGTGGATTTCTGATCGGACTACTGTCCGATGCATAATGTTGGCAGCTATGAATGACAAGTTCAGTCAAAAATTCGAGGAGGCCCAGCCAAACAAGATTCTTCAAAAGTTGAAGGAATCTTTCGGCATGCTAGACGATGTGGAGCGGTACAAAGTGTCTTGTGCCATCTATAATGCCGAAATACAAAATGGCAGTTCGGTTACTGATCATGTATTATACATGATCGAGATGATCAAATGACTGGGCAAGCTCGGATGTCTCTTGCACGAGCAACTTGGCAAGGATGCGATCCTGAATTCTCTACCCTCCTCCTATCTTGATTTTCTCAATCATTATAGAATGAATAAGCCTGCAATCAATTACCATGATTTGATGGGGTTGCTGCAGACTTATGAGAAGGACTACCAACTGAATAAGGGGGTGGTGAATTTAATAGGAGGTTTTAGAGGTCGTCGTCCCTTTAAGAAAGGGAAGAAGAAAAGTAAGGGAAAGAAGGTGCAGAGTGCTCCTGGCCCAAGTCAGGCCAAGAAAGTGAAAGCTGATCAAGCTAAGGCAAAGTGCTTCTACTGTAAGAAGCAGGGATACTGGAAAAGGAATTGTCCTCTTTATAAGGCATCCTTAGACCCGAACAGGCCAAGAAAGGGAAAGCAGCAGGGTGCTGGACAAGATATTTATATGATAAAACCTTGTAATTTCTCTATTTGTCTCGACCTGTAATATAATGTACACGTCTAGCAAACGTCCGAGGATAGAAAATGTTAGTGACCTGTATCTATGGCACTGTAGGCTAGGTCATGTTAACCAGAATAGTATAAACAAGTTGCGAGTAGAAGGCCTCCTTGAGGTCAGTGATTCTGACTCACTGCCTACTTGTGAATCCTGTTTGCTTGGTAAAATGACGAAGTCACCTTTTACTGGAAAAGGTGAACGAGCTACAGAACTTCTGAGTCTCATACATACTGATGTATGCGGACCAATGATAGTTAGTGCCAGAGGTGGATACAGATATTTCATTACTTTTATAGACGACCTTTCTAGGTATGGTTATGTCTTCTTGATAAGACATAAATATGAGTTGTTTGAAATGTTCAAACAATATCGTAATGAAGTCGAGAAACAAACTAGAAAGAGTATTAAAACCCTTCGATCTGATCGAGGCAGTGAATACGTATCCAGTAAGTTCATGACATATCTTGAGGAGAATGGGATTCTCTCTCAGTGGACTCCACTAGGAATACCCCAGTTGAATGGTGTGTCCGAAAGGAGGAATCGAATCCTGTTGGACAAGGTTCAATCCATGATGGGCTTTGTAACTCTGTCGCTGTCCTTCTAGGGATATGCACTTGAGACAGCTTGTTACTTGCTGAATAAAGTTCCGAGTAAGTCTGTTGTCTCCGCTCCATATGAGTTATAGACTGGACATAAGCTCTCAATTTCACACCTTCAGGTCTTGGGTTGTACGGCTTTTGTAAAGCATTTAGACTCAGATAAATTTGGTCCTAGGTCTGATCGGTGCTTGTTTATAGGGTACCCTAAGGAAACAAAAGAGTATTTCTTCTACTTGGAGGATGAATAGAAAGTGTTCATTGCTCTTAGAGCTATCTTTTTGGAAAAGGAGTTCCTTGGAGAAGGAACTGTAGCCTCTAAGATTGAACTTGGTGAATTTCAACCAGTGGAAAAGCCTGCACACTCTAAGGACATCATAGAACTGGCTGTGATTGGATCACACCCGGAACCCATTATTAGGAGATTCGGTAGAGTATCGTGTTAGCCGAATAGATACTATGATTTCTTGGTTCAGAATGGTGATCCCATTGAGCTCGATGAGAATAATGAGGATCCGATTACCTATATGGATGTACTTCAGAGATCTGACTCTGAGACGTGGCTTGGAGCCATGCGATCCGAGATGGAGTCCATGGAGATCAATGATGTATGGATATTGGTTGATCCACCTGAAGGGATAAAATCCATCGGGTGCAAATATATTTTCAAGAGAAAAAGGGGCATAGATGGGAAGATGGAGACCGATAAAGCCCGTCTAGTTGCCAAGGGATATCGTTAGCGATATAGTATCGATTATGATGAGACGTTCTTCCCTGTGGCAATGCTCAAGTCCATTCGGATCATGCTTGCTTTGGCAGCATATTTTGACTATGAGATCTAGCAGATGGATGTCCGAACTGCTTTCCTGAATGGGGAGCTGGATGAGGAGGTGTATATGATATAGCCTGAAGGGTTCACATCCACAAACGAGTCAAAAGTGTGCAAATTGTAGAGGTCCATTTATGGTCTCAAGCAAGCATCTCGAAGTTGAAACATGCGATTTGATAGGTGTATCAAATCGTATGGCTTCGTTAGGAATAGAGAGGAACCCTGCATCTATAAGTGGGTCAATGGTTCTGTGATTATATTCCTGATACTGTATGTTGATGACATTCTCTTAATTAAGAATGACATCGCAGCATTGCAAGGAATAAAGGTCTGGTTGTCATCTCTATTCTCCACGAAGGACTTGGGTGAAGCTTCTTACATACTGGGTATGAAGATCTATAGAGATAGATCTAAGAGGCTTCTGGAATTGTTCCAGTCTATGTACATTAATATCATGCTAAAACGGTTCAGCATGAAAAATTCCAAGGAAGGCTATCTCCCGATAGGTTCTGGAATTACTCTTTCCAAGAAGGATTGTGCGACAACTCCTGAGGAAAGAGAGCGCATGAGTAGAGTTTCTTATACTTTGGCAGTGGGCTCTATCATGTATGCTATGATATGTACTAGCCTAGATGTGGCATACTCACTAGGAGTAGTGAGCAGATACCAATCTGACCCAAGTGAGGCGCATTGGAAGGTGGTTAGTCCATCTTGAAGTATTTGAGAAATACTAAGGACCAATGGTTGATTTATGGAAAACCTGACTTAAAACTTATGGGGTATATAGACTCTAGTTTTCAATCAGATAAACATGATAGCAAGAGTGTGTCAGGGTTTGTGTTTACCCTAAATGGAGGAGCGATATGCTAGAAGAATTCTAAGCAGGCAACAGTTGCAGACTCGGTATGCGAAGTAGAGTACTTTACAGCATCAGATGCAGCAAAGGAAGCCGTGTGTTGCGAAAGTTCCTTGGAGAGCTAGGGATGGCACCTTTCCTAGATGGTCCTATTCCTATGTATTGTGACAGCACAGGAGCCATTGCTCAAGCTAAGGAGCCAAAGTCTCTTCACCGCACCAAGCACATTCTGCGGCACTATCACCTCGTACAAGAGATAGTGGAACGAGACAACATCAATCTTATGAAGAT
Organism: Areca catechu; assembly: GCA_021397845.1. NCBI lineage: Eukaryota > Viridiplantae > Streptophyta > Magnoliopsida > Arecales > Arecaceae > Areca > Areca catechu. Next base: position 124,691,772 of record CM038052.1, on the reverse strand, counting down.
CGATGGAAAGGAGAATCTGGCCGACCCCCTCACTAAAGCCCTCGGAATCAAAGAGTTCGGCTATTGTAAAGAAAAAATGGGTATTAGATATTGTTCTGATTGGCTTTAGTACAAGTGGGAGTTGTTGGGAATTATATCCCAAAGCTAATTGCTTAGGCTGTAGGCGGTTGTGCTCAGTATTGTAATTTGTATATGAATTAAAAAACTTTATTCTGGCAGCTCGTCACATTATTCATTTCTCTGTAACAAACTCTATTTATGTGATGAAGTCCTTAGGAATGCATTGACTTCGATATACAGAGGATATATTGAGTGGTTCTTTAAAAAAAGTTCACAACCAAAGGATACATTGTATAGGACGGCAATGTATCAAATGTAGGTTATTGTGGTTTACATCGTTTGGTTGTCCTCTTGACCAAAGGAGTGTGGTGACACTAATATGATCTACAAGTGGGATGTGTGAGATCTCATTGAACGTGACTTCGTGGAGCTCCTTTCTGCCAAAGGATTGCTCGCGATTGGATATGGATATATGTGTCCCTCCGACCTGAGGTCACCATGGTAGCTTGCAAGCAATTCCCTGTGCTTTAATGCCGGACTACCCGGATTTCTAATCCAGTGACGGAAGGTTTCTGGGTACAGAAAAGTACTTGTGGAGCAATGGTTGACCAAGATGGAATTGACCTATCCAAATTGTTTGGATTGAATGTCTCACAATGTCTCAATTTAGCAAATCCTCGGCCAGGGTAGTCCCAGTGAGGAGTCACTGGGCTTGCGAGGTTGAGACATGTTGTGGATTGACTCAGGGTTGGCAGTCTAACTCTAAGTCATCAAGAGCATTAGAGGTCAAAGGGATGAATTATACGGTAACCATATGCCTGAGGTTTGATAAATTGCTCTCGCATCTTCGGCCTATCTGGATGTCGAGACCCATTGGTATATGGTATCTTGTGCTGGTACTGTAAGTGTTCCAGTGCTACCGTTTATGTTCGAACCTATGAGGTCATATGTCATAGAGGATTTCTTCCTAATTCGGGAACCGATCAACAATTGGAAATCGTTTCGGTATTAAGGTCAAACGGTTTGATTAAGCACACATTGGATTTTTTCTGATCAATCTGATCTGATTTAGATCGATCATGATTGATTTGGGTTAACCATGAATTATTCCTGGTAGATCAGGATTGAACCAAATTTTATTATTGATTAGGTTTGGTCGAACCGGGTTTTTGTTTTTGTGAACCAGTTTTGGTTTTATTGAACTGGTTTGATGCTTTGTTTTGGTGGGTGGTTCAACGGTTTTTCTCCCAGCTGTTTGAAACATCGTTTTGGTGTTTTATTTCCCCTGCTCTTGGTTTCACCGATTGAAATGGGATGAGATCTCATGGAGATCGGCTGCTGCTTGGGTCTCTCCCTAGTATCCTCCTGCAGGTCACTCCCTCTCTCGGATTCCCTTGTTGCACTGTTTAAATGTGATTAGAAGTGCTTGCTGATCAGATAGCACAGCATTTTGAAAGGCTCTCTCGGTAGTCTTCTCCCGCACGATTTTCCCTTCTCACGGTCCCTGTTTTTCTCGGTGACGTCCCAACCTTCACGCGTTTCTCCCAGCGTATTAAACCAATCTAAGCCGTTTTGGTTTGATCTGGACTCTCCCTCGCGTCTTCCAATTTCTTACGACGATGTTTCCCTGGCCTTCACGGGTGCTTCCTGCCTATTATATAATGAAGTTGAGGCCGTGCGATGTGGTTGCTGTGAAGAAGAAACAGAGCTAGGAGAAGGGAGGAACAGTGAAAGGTCTTGAGTGAGAGCGAAGGGAAGAACAATTAGTGTTTTTCTTTGCCTCTTGTTTTGTTGGTTGCTGGCTGCGATTTGTTCAAGAGAGGAAGTGACAGGCCGTGAGATTGAGAGAGGAGAAATTAAACAGGGCGTACGATTTGGGAGAAAAATCTGTTCAGAAAATTCGTTTTGCAGCATGTGTTTTTCCTTCCCCATTCTTTAGTTTCCAGTGTACGCTATCCGTGGAGTCTCGACGGTCTTTGAGAAGACCGTCCGCGGGATCTGTTTGATTTTCATGCTTCACTTATTCTGACTTGTTTTTGGATTCTGGTGGACTAGCATTCTTTCGTGAGTTGATCAGCGAGAGCTCGTGCATTGATACTCTAGAAGGTGGACACTTGGACATCTCGAGAGGTTGGATCATTCTTCTTCTTCTTGCTATTGCAGATCTTATTTACTGTTGAAGGAGTTCAACCGATCGCTGATTAATTTTAAAGACCGAGGAAGTTGACTTCTTCTTGTTCGATCAGGTATATTTTATTTTGGTTATCATGGATGCCTAGATCTAGTTGTTATCACATGATTTATTATTATTATACTTGTCTATACATGCCTGCATATTTTGTTACATTCATCATGATATGTTAGATCCTGTGCATGAGTAAGTTTTTCCGAATGCTAATTAAAGAAATTTAATTATGTAATACCTGCTTCCTAGTATTGTATGCCTAGGATAGGCTTCCACTGCACCAGGTTTTCCTTCATTGCCATGTGGCATATTTTTATTTAGATAATAGCCAAGGGGCATAGGATCTCAAGACGCATATTTGACAAAATTAAGAATCTTCAAATAGAAGGGCAATGACCCCTTGAATCCAAGCCAAAATGAAGGGACGCGGCCCTTCATCTTGCATGCCTATTTTCTTCATGTCATTTCCTCTTATTGATTGGTCAAAGTGTTGAGAATTCTGCTACAAATCCAATCAGATTTGATAAACCAAATCCTCTAGAACAGCCATGTTCCCGATCAAGAATGAATGCCCTGATCAACAAAGCAATCGCGGAAGCGTATCACCAGGTTGTGTATGACCATATGCCAGCAATCTCCATTGAAGATCACGGTAGGATTCAGGTCTATGAAGATCAAGAACACCAAGAACAGGGGAAGAGAGAAGAAAAAGAAAACAGAGAAATTTTTATGGGAGAAAAGGATTTCCACTTCCAAGAAGTTCATTACACCACCCGCATCCTCTTACGAGAATACAATATATATATACCTCGGTCACACGTGCCCGAGAACCCAAAAACTCTCCCAGCTGGCACCGTTCAAAACACTTCACCTGTCATCCTAGCCGACTCAAATCCATTTGAGCCGACTCGTCTAGACAACAAATTTCCTGACTATGTATTTGAGCTGACTCTAATGTATCCGAGTTGACTCTAATACATCCAAGCTGACTATAATACATCCAAGCCAACCCGTCTAGACAACAGGTTTCCTGACTGTGCATCTGAGCTGACCCGAATCCATCCGAGCCGACCCATCCAGATTGCAGATTTTCTGACTGTGCATCCAAGCCGACCCGAATGCATCCAAGCCGACCTATCCAGTCCACAATCATCTATTCTGAGACATGCCAACTGACAGAGTCGACTCTTACAACAGAAGAGCTAACTCAAAGACCCAGAAAGACCAAAACTGAACCTAAACACCTAGGACTCATACCGGACTCAACCCTAGCCCTAGACACATCATGGAAAACCATGATAGACCAGATCAACAAATGTACATTGACCTGACTAGCCATGAATGCACCACCTGAGAGTCAACAATCTCCACCTTGGTGCTTCAAGGGTACATATGCCAGACTCCTCAAACCCATTAACTACATACAAGAGTAGAAGCTATCCCTTGGTAGAGCCTTCGTAGTACATCCGCCTGGTTTTTCGTTGTATGGACCTTCACCAGCGCCACTTCTCCTTCCTCCACCAACTTCCTGACTCTGTGGTACCTGACATCTATATGCTTGGTCCTAGCATGATAGACTAGATTCTGTGTCAAGTGTATGGCACTCTAGCTATCACTGTGCAGGACCACCATATATTGTTTCACCCCTATTTCAGACACTAGCCTTCTTAGCCATAGTGCTTCCTTTGCAGCTTCAGTAATCCCTATATACTCAGCTTCTGTTGTAGACAAAGCAGTAATAGGTTGAAGGGTTGATCTTCAAGAAACTGGTCCACCATACATGCAGAAGAGATAACCTGATATAGACCTTCTTGTATCAAGATCATCTGCATAGCTTGCATCAATAAACCCTTCCAAAGGACCTGAATCCTCACATGATTCTATGGAGTTCCATTCATGTTCTTCAAGCTGCCCACCAAATACCAGTCCATGTCTTTGAGTCCCTTGCAGATATCTCAAAACCCACTTCAATGCCTTCCTGTGTTCCTTCTCAGGATTAGCCATGTACCTGCTCACCTGGCTTACAGCATATGCTGTGTCCAGCTTGCAACAAACCATAGCATACATCAAACTGCCCACTGCATTGGCATATGGAACTCTTTCCATGTACTCTCTTTCCTCGGATTGGGGGAACTACTTTTTTGAGAGAGAAAAATGCCCTGGTAATGGTGTTTCCATAGGTTTGGCCTTATCCATCCCAAACCTCTCGAGTACCTTTTTAATGTACCCACGTTGTGACAAATGGAGTATTCCTTTGCACCTATTTCTGCAAGTCTCCATTCAAAGAATTTTCTGAGCTGATCCCAAGTCCTTCATCTCAAATTTCTGAGATAATGCTCTCTTTAGCCCTTTCACAGTTGTCATACTTCTGCTGGCTATCAACATATCATCTACATACAGAAGTAAATACAAAGCATCCATAGTATCCACATCCTTCACATAGACACAATGATCATGTTCACATCTAAGAAATCCAAGGCTCAAGATAAATGTATCAAATCTGTGATACCACTGATGAGATGATTGTTTCAATCCATACAATGACCTCTGAAGTAGACATACCTTGTTCTCCTGTCCAATCTCAATGAAGCCATCAGGTTGCTTCAGATAGATTTTTTTTTCCAGTCCTCCATGTAGAAAGGCTATCTTCACATCCATCTCCTCCAATTCCAAATTATATTTTGCTACAAAAGACAACAACACCCAAATTGAATATGGCATACAACAGGAGAAAACACTTCTGTATAGTCAACTCCTTCCCTCTGTAAGTATCCCCTTGCTACTAATCTTGCCTTGTATCTTACTCTACCTTGCTTTGAAGGTAATGATTTCTTAGTGAACACCCATTTGAAGCCAATAGCATGAGCATCTCTAAATAGATCCACTAGTTGCCATGTCTGATTCCTCCTGAGAGATCGATCTCCTCCATTATGCCTTGCATCCATGACTCTTTATCAGGACTTTCCATGGCCTCTACAAAATGTTCTAGATCTCCATTCACGGATATAAGAGCATTTGAAATTACTTCATCCATGCCATATCTAACTGGCTTCCGGATTATGTGTTGAGGCTTATGCAATGCCACTCCCCTTGCACTGTCTTGTAAGTCTACTGTTTGTGGCTCCTCCGGCACTTCCCTTTAAACAGCTGATTCTTCTTGCCTCTCCTTCACTCCTAGAGAATCTTTCCTGTCCAACTCCACCTCAACTGAAACTTCATTTCCAGCTGATGTTGAAGGCCTATCCTCCACCTGTGATGGGCTCTCACTACTGTTCATCTTATTGATTGCATTTCCAGTTGCAATCTCCAGTTTCACCAAGATGCTCCTCTCATCAAAAATGATATCTTTACTGATTATAGTATTTTGAGACTGTGGATCCCATAGTAGGTAACCTTTGACTCCTTGTGGATACCCTATAAAGATCATTTTCTTTGACTTAGGATCTAGCTTGCTTCTTTTAGTTGACTCCACATGAACATAAGCCGGGCAACCAAAAACTTTCAGGTGGCCAAGCTCCACCTTCTTCCCACTCCAAGCTTCTCCTGGAAGTCCACTATCCAACTTGAAGTGAAGGGACCTGTTTATAAGAAAACATGCCAGAGTAATAGCATCACCCCAAAAAATTTTCAGTAGTGATGACTGCAGCCTCATACTCCTTGCCCTCTCCAATAGTGTCCGGTTCAGCCTTTCCGTGATACCATTCTGCTGTGGGGTCATCCTTATTGTGTAATGGAGTTTGATACCATTTTCTTCACAATAACTCCTAAACTCTGTACTAGAGTACTCCCCACCATTATCAGTCCGAAGGCACTTTACATGTCTTCCTGTCTCCTTCTCTATCTCAGCCCTCCAAGCTTTAAACTGGGCAAACACATCTGATTTTTTCCTCATCAGATACACCCATAGTTTCTTAGAGAAGTCATCAATGAAGGTAACAAAATACCTTGCTCCACCTTTGGATAAAAAAAGTGCTGGTCCCCATACATTTGAGTGCACCAAATCTAGCACTCCTTCACTTGGCTTGGTAAAAACAACAAATTTCACTCTATGATCTTTACCAAAGATACACGGCTCACACAGGTCATTTCCATCCCTTTTCAAAGCTGGAATGTTCCATCTTCTGCTTAACTCCGTGAGCCCTCGGTCACGCATATGACCCATTCGATAGTGCCACAGTTTATATTTCAACTATTCCTCCTGTGCTGTTGCAAGCACTTCAGCACTATCACTTATCACTGAGCCTTCCATCCTATATAGATTGTTGCTTAGTCTTCTTCCTCTCATTACCACCAAAGCTCCCTTGGTAATTCTCAAACATCCACTACCAGATTGGCAACTAAAAGCATATCCCTGCTCTTCCAAGTAGCCCAAAAAAATCAAATTCTTTTTCAATTCTGATACATGTTTGACATTAGATAGAGTCCTTATCACTCCATCATACATCCTCACCCTAATAGTGCCTACTCCAACTACCATACGAGGGTGATCATCACCAAAACTTACACTATCTCCATCTGACATGTCATAGGTGTAAAACCAATCCCGATGTGAGGTATAGTGGTATGAGCATGCAAAATCTAAAATCCAGGTATTCTCCCAATCCACTGATCCATCTGATACAACCAGGACTCCTTCTCCATTGCTTTCCAAAGAATTAGCACCACTAGTGTTGGCTCTCCCCTTTTCTCTTTTCCAAAGAGGACAATTCTTCCTGATATGCCCAAGCTGTCGACACTTGTAGCATTTCAAACTCTTGTGGTTCCGAGACTGAGATCTGCCCTTGGACTTTCCCCTGGTTCTTTCCTTGGATCTTTCTTGCCTCTCATTCACAACAAGAACCTCTAAATTAGGATTACCTTTGCAGATCTTTTTTCTTTGCTCATTGGATCTAAGCACACCAATAACTTCTTCATAGTTTAGGGTTTCCTTTCTATAAACTAAAGTTGTTATGAGACCATCATACGATCCAAGGAGTGAACACAGCAGCAACAATACCCAATCCTCCTCTTCTATCTTCACATCCAGACTCCTCACCCCAGAACAAACCTGATTAAACTTCTGAATATGTGCAACAAGGTCTCCTCCTTCAGGCATTCTCAAGCCGTATAATTGTTTCTTGAGCCATAGCTTGTTTATCATGTTCTTTCCCATGTATGTGTTCTCCAATCTTCTCTAAAGACCTTTTGCAGTAGTCTCTAAACACACCTCAGGTAAAACCTGATCAGCCAAACACATCCTTATGGTGCTGAAAGTAATCTTTTCTAACTCTTTCCATTCTTCAACACTAATCTTTTCCGGTCTTTCTTTAACCAAGACCTTGTAGATTCTTTGTTGAACCAGTAAATCTTTAACCCTTTGCTATCATAGGGTGAAGTTTCCCTTACCATCATACTTCTCAAAATCTACTTTGAACCCACTTGATGCCATTACCACAATCAAAAATTCAAGAGATATGAAAACCGTACCTACAAGAAGTTTTACTTCCAACCCTTTGATCTTGAGATCTTCCTTCAACGAACCAAGCTCTGATACAAAATATTGAGAATTCTACTACAAATCCAATCAGATTTAATAAACCAAATCCTCTAGAACAGCCTTGTTCCTGATCAAGAACGAATGCCTTGATCAATAAAGCAATCATGAAAGCGTTTCACCAGGTTATGGATGACCATCTGTCAGCAATCTCCATTGAAGATCATGGTAGGATTCAGGTCTATGAAGATCAAGAACACCAAGAGCGAGAGAAGAGAGAAGAAAAAAAAAAGAGAAATTTTCATGGGAGAAAGGGATTTCCACTTCCAAGAAGTTCGTTACACCACCCGCATCCTCTTGCGAGAATACAATATATATACCTCGGTCACACGTGCTCGAGATCCCAAAAACTGCCACAGCTAGCACCGTTCAAAACACTTCACCCATCATCAGAGCCGACTCAAATCCATTCGAGTCAACTCATCCAGACAACAAATTTTCTGACTGTTCATTCAAGCTTACTTTAATATATCTGAGCTGACTCTAATACATCCGAGCTGACTCTAATACATCCGAGCCGACCTGTCCAGACAACAGGTTTCTTGACGGTGCATCCGAGCCAATCGAATCCATCCGAGCGGACCCATCCAGACTGCAGATTTTTTGACTATGCATCCGAGCCGACCCGTTCAGTCCATAATCACCTGTTTTGAGATATGCTAACTGACAGAGTCGACTCTTATAATAGAAGAGCCAACTTAAAGGCCCAGAAAGACCAAAATTGAGCCTAAACACCTAGGACTCATACCAGACTCAACCCTAGCCCTAGACACATCATGAAAAATCATGATAGACTAGATCAACACATGTACATTGACCTGACTAGCCATGAATGCACCACCTGAGACTCAACACAAAGCCCATCCAAATGGCATGTAGATAAGGAAGAGAGCCTTATAGATTATCTAGAAAAGATGATTTAGAAGCAGAAGGACTCTTGGTCCTTCTATACCCCTTCATTCTTGGCGCATGAACTTGGCACCAAGTGTCCCTTCAACCTTGGACTCTACCATAAATAAAGGATAAATCCCAATAAAATCTAGATAAATACTAATTAAGGCTACCCCACATAGGACTCAACCCAATCTAAGTTCTACTTAAATTGGTTAGCCTAAATAGCAAGCTAATTACCCAATCCAATTAGGCTAAGAGTTTGGCTAGCCAACATATGCTAATATGTCTATTAGCTAGCTAATTAGGATCCAATGACCCTAATTAAAATATAATTGACTTTCTTGGCCAGTTTTCTAATGTGTGTGATCCTTTGGGTTCCACATCTAGCTAACAGTAGGTCTAGGTCCAAGCCATTTCGATCCAATTGAAATCAATTGACCTAATTAGGTCAAATCGAGCTGACCTAAGTTGCCAATTCGATCCAGCTTCCAAATTGACTCATAAATCTGATCAATTTAATTCATAAAAACCTATAAGATATGATTGATGCCTAGCAATGTGTCATGCCTACTTGAAAGATGAAAAATTTGATAGAAATTATGAAAATATCCTTTAGTGGAAGTTACCATACAATTCAATCATTTGATCTCCCTTTATCCTGATTAAGTCATGGGCATGGATAAATGTCAAACCCTAGCACTTATCCTTTCAAATCTCAATTTGATAATAAAGACTCGATTGATCAAAGATTAGAAACCCTATCTAATCTCATCATGCTTTGATCAAAGACTTCTTAAGTCATCATTTGAAGAGACCATACGGGATAACTTCTCCCCTTACTAAGAGTGGTCGATTCCTTGTCGACCTACTCATTACCTTCATACACAATCCACCATATCCAGAAGCACCCCATACATGACATAATTATCATGAATGAGTATGTAGAGTGGTCGATTCCTTGTCGACCTACTCATTACCTTCATACACAATCCACCATATCCAGAAGCACCCCATACATGACATAATTGTCATGAATGAGTATAAACCAAAACATGGGTTCATGTGCACAAGATACTATGACAGTCTCAGGTCTAAGGATCACATGCACAACTCTCACTAAGAGAACATTCTTTTGACAAGTAAGACTTCCATTTGATGTTCTCTTGTTGGATCAGTTCAGTGGACTCATAGCCTAATGAGAATCCACATCCTTGTATTAGTGTCTCTACATAAGTGACTGTGAGACCAATCATCCTTTTCATCAAGCATACACAAGATGTACTAGTCTTTTTGGATTCATCATCCCCGAATAGATGATCCAACGACAAGGAACATTTTAGATTAGGATTTATAAGAACTTAGGTCTCACTATTGTGATCTCCATCATAATCCTAATTTCATTTCCCTAACCTATGGAGTTCATCATAATCTTGATAAGATGTAGCAGTATGATGAATCTAATTGCTTTTATTAATAGATAATATCATACATGAGCTAAAAGACAGAAATGCCTATACAAAGATTGGCTTTTAGGATACAATTCTTTCATCCTCACATCAGCTTTGTTGACAACACCGAATAATGTGCCTTGCCTGCAAGGAGCTCCTTCCTTGCCAGCCTTGCCTTAATGTTGTCCTTACCATTATCATTGATTAGCATAGGGTAAGGATGGGAATGTAAGATGTTAGCATTATCATCAGTAGATGCCTGGGTCCCCCTCATTGATGGAGCCCTGCATGTCATCAACTTTCATTGGGGTTCCATGGCTAATGATGACCTTTAGAGGCATATCAGATACTCAAAAGTCACCTCCCCTTAGCCTCGCCAACTCTCGATAAGCAGCATTTAGTTATCTTTCCAAATCCTTGTTTTTAGTAGATAAGCTATCAAACTCCTGCATGAGAACTTGGTAGGCCTCTTTAGTTACACTTCACTCCAGTTTTGCAAAAGTGTAGCCTTCTTTCATAATGGCCTGCACTTCCTCCATGTAAGTGACCTCCCTCAAAGGTGTCACCACATGATTGGAAATGGAATCTCTAGTACTTGGGCATGGAAACCTACCTACAACACCAAGAATGTTAGTGCCCATCAATGGTGGTGACCACAGCCATCTAGAGATGTGTCGTGAACTCAGCGATTTTGCTGGGCCCCGGGCTTCAGTGCAAGAGAGCTGAGCTCCAGGCTTTGGTGCCGAAAAGCTAGACCCTGGGCTTCAGTGCTGGAGAGCTGGGCTCCAGGCTTTGATGCCGGAGAGCTGGGCCCCGGGCTTCGGTGTTGGAGAGCTGGGCTCCATGCTTTGGTGCTGGAGAGTTGGGCTCCAGGCTTCAGTGCTGGAGAGCTGGGCTCGAGGCTTTGGTGTCGGAGAGCTGGGCTCCGGGCTTCAGTGCTGTAGAGCTGGGCTCCAGGCTTTGTTGCCGGAGAGCTGGGCTCTGAGCTTCATTGCTTGAGAGCTAGGCTCCAGGCTTTGGAGTCGGAGAGCTGGGCTCTGGGCTTCAGTGTTGGAGAGTGGGCTCCAGGCTTTGGTGCCGGAGTGCTGGGCTCCAGGCGGATGTGTTCCTGCAAGGCAAGAGTGATTTGCTCAAAAGAATCATTATCAGCATTGTTGGATTGAAAACTTTACATTACTGATAATATGTTCTCAGGTTGCAGGCATTCCATGTGCGCAGGAATCTGGCTCCGTCCAAGTCCGCTAGATAATAGGCTCTATGAGGGAGGTCCTCGACCACCTTATAGGGGCCTTCCTAGTGGGGACACCAAAGGCACCAGAATAAGATAGAGACTTTTCAACCCTCTATGAATTGATCAATAATTTATGAGTCCATCTGTAATAAGGGCTTAGCCCATCTAAGTCCATTTTAGTTGTGATTTGAGTCTTTTGAGTTGTTATTTCAGTTCTGTACTAGTCTGCTCATGTTGAGCTAGTTCAGTCCAATGCTAGTCAGTTCATGTTGAGCTAATTATATTTTTTGAGTCCTGTCCAAGCATACTGAAGACTCAAGACTATATCATACAAGTGAAGACCAAGTCCAACCAGATTGAAGACATGGAAGTATAGCCCAAGTCCAACCCAGCTTGAAGATTTAAAGACCCTAGGAGGAAAAATTCAGAAAACCCTGATTCCTTGTAAATGTCCTCCAGATACCCAGATTCCCTTCCAGATACCAAAATATATTCATATACCAGGGCATCCATGATTTTAGAGGTCCATCTGCATCCTAGCCCAAAGAAATCAAGCCCAGGCGCCAAGCCCAAGCCCCTAAGAAGCAAGATACCAGGGAATATTCCTGCTACCTGGCTACCAGGCCACCCCAGCTTCCAGAGGCCCAAACCCATGCGCCCGAGCCCCTTTGGGCCAGCCTCTTGCTGCTCCTAGAATTCCAACATGCCCCCCTAGGTGTCCTTGGAGTGTTGGCCAAGTCAAGAGAATTTTTAGGGATTTTTTCTACCTAATGTTTCCTTATTTTCTAGCTAGGGTTTGAGGGGGAAAATGATTCTTATGTAATGTCAATTGTACCCTTACTTGGGGCCCAAGGTTAAGGGTCTATTTAAGAGACCCTAGCCTCTTGTATGAAGGGAGATTTTGATATATGAAATAAATCTTGAGTTCTTCAATTGCTTTGTGTGATTACCCTGCTGTGTGCATAAAGGGGTTTGAGAGTTCTTCCCGGTGTTTGCAACCATCTTCCTACCGCCAACCATCCTTCCAGCCCCTCCAAAACTTTCTTCTCTTTGCTATTTTTCTTTGTTTTCTTGATTTCCTCTGAGTTTTCTAACTCATGATAGGTCGTTTGCAGGTCTCCGAGTTTCTACGAATCCAACGACTCCAGCCACACCTCAATCGGACCACCGAGCAGAAAGCCGGGTATCCGTAGGTCTTTGGCTTAGTTTTCCAGGCCGCATCCATCGAGGAACGAGAGATCCCTTCACTGTGATCTTCACCAGGCACTTCAGAGTTGTCAGGTACACCCCCTCTACCTCCAGTCTTATTATTGTAGGAGAACTTGCCCTAACCGAGGCTTCTCAGCCCCGACGATCCTTCTTTAGTACTTTTCTAGGTTCTAATCTGCATGCTTGGCTTTAAAAATTCATACAAAATTCCCTACAACTAATTCTGATCTGAAATTCGGGAATTAATTACCTAACCCCACATATAAAACATACAAAAAGAATTGCATGCATATTAGTCCCGCATCACTTCCTAGTTTGGCAAGAGCTTGCCGCACTCTCGGGGTTGGGATGCCTCAGCTCGGTGCAGTACCAGGTAGCCAGGGTGGAAGACCTTTGGCTTTACTCGTGCATTGTAGTACCGGGCTACACACTACCGGTAAGCCACCATTTGAAGTTGGGCCTTGTCCCTGGTTTCTTCGAGGAGGTCCAGGTTGAGAAGAATGCACACCAGATTCTCTGCTTCATTGTACTGCTGTATCCGCAATATGGGCACGCCGAGCTCGACCGGAACAACTACCTTCACACCAAACATGAGGTTGAAAGGCATTTTGTTTGTTACCATTCTGGGCATTGTGTGGTAGGCCCAAAAAATGCTGGGGAGTTCTTCTACCCACCTGCCCTTGGCTCGATCTAGCCTGGTTCTGAGCCCTTGGAGGATGGTCCGATTGGTCACCTCGGCTTCTCCATTGATCTAAGGGTGGGCCACCGAGGTGAATCGATGCTAGATACCAAGCTTGGCACAAAACTCATTGAACTCCCAGTTATCGAACTGCCGCCTATTTTCGGTGATGGTGCTGTGGGGTAGCCCAAAGTGGCAGATGATTGATCTCCAGAAGAACTGGCGGACCTTGGCTTCCGTGATCTGCACAAGTGGCTCTGCTTCTACCTACTTGGTGAAGTAGTCAATGGCCATTATTAGGAACTTCCGTTGCCCTGACATATGGGGAAATGGACCTAGGATGTCCATTCCCCACTGGGCAAAAGGCCATGGGGTGGAGAGTTGGGAGAGTGGAGCCGCTGGCTGACGTTGTATGTGGGCATGGCGCTAGCACCGGTCACAATTCTTCACGAAGTCAGCCGCATCCTCTCTCATGGTCTCCTAGTAGTATTCTAGTCGAAGGGCCTTGTATTCAAGAGTCCTCCCCCCAACATAGTTTCCATAGAGGCCTTCATGTATCTCTTGGAGTACGAAGGTGGCCTCCATGGGTCTCAGGCATTTCAAGAGTGGATTGGAGTAAGATCGGCGGTAGAGTTGTCCTTCCATAAGGACAAACCGCGAGGCCTTTTTCTTGATAAGGCTGGTCTCTGCTTGGTCTTCCGATAGGGTGCCATCGGTGATGTATCTGATGTACCTATCCATCAAGCTTGGCTCCGGGGTGACTTGCTGCACCTTTGCAGGAGCTTCGTTGCTTGGTTTTCGAGGTACTCAATGTGGGTGCGTCCTAGTGATGAGTCCGACAAGGTTGCAAGTCTTGATAGTGTATCAGCATGAGCATTCTCATCTTGGGAGATGTGAGAGATGCTGAATCATCAAAAACCTGTCGTGCTTGAGTGGACCCACTCCAAGTACTTCATCATCTAGGGATCTCTTGCTTCATACTCTCCGGAGACTTGTCTAGCCACCAGTTGGGAGTCGGTGAAGACCTTCAGGTTTTGTACGCCCAACTCGCAAGAGACCTTGAGGCTCGCGAGGAGTGCCTCATGCTCTGCCTGGTTATTTGTTGCAACAAACTTGAAGCAGAGTATGCATTTAGCTACAACTCCATCGCTGTTTGCAAGGATGAGACTTGCTTTTCTTCTGCCCCTGTTGGATGCGCCGTCGATGTGGAGGATCCAAGACTCATCCCCGGCACCGGGCTCCTCTTGGTGCTCCGGGATCATCTGCTTTGGCTCTTCGACGAGTGCCATGCATTCGACCAGGAAGTCGGCCAGCACTTGCACCTTCTGAGATGACCATGGTCGGTACGCGATGTCGACCTCGCTAGGCTTTAGTGCCCATTTGGCCAAGCATCTATATGTGTTAGGATGACTGAGCACGGCCCTCAGGGGTTGGTCCATTAAGACCATGATCGGATGATCTTGAAAGTATGGCCTGAGAGGCTGAGCAGACATGATAAGAGCAAAAATAAGTTTTTTGGATCGGGTGTACCTCATCTTGGCAACCCGAAGGATCTTGCTGGCATAGTACACCAATTTTTGGGATCCGTCCTGATCCATGTGAATGAGGACCGAATTGATGGCTCCAAGGGTGACTGCCAGGTACAGCAGGAGCTCCTCTCCTTTCTCCAGCCTAGAAAGCAGTGGTGGTGATGCCAGGAAGTCTTTAAGCTCCTCGAAGGCTGCCTTGCACTCCTCCGTCCAGGTGAAGTCGTTCATCTTACACAGCACCTTGAAGAAAGGAAGGCAGCGATCAGCCGACCTCGAAATGAATTGGCTTAGTGTGGTGATCTGACCTATCAGGTGTTGCACCTGCTTCTTTGAAGTTGGATGCTCCATGTTGATGATTGCTTGGACCTTCTCCAGGTTCGCCTCAATTCCTCTTTGGGTCACCATGAAGCCGAGAAATTTACCCACTGCTACATCGAAAGTACACTTTGCCGGGTTTAGCTTCATCTTATGTTCTCGAAGGTTGTGGAAGGCTTTCATGAGGTCAGCAATATGGTCTGACCTCGGCTTGCTCATAACGAGCATGTCGTCCACATAGACCTGCATGTTTCTACCAATCTGGTCCTTAAAGACCCGATTGACCAGCCGCTGGTAGGTGGCACCAGCATTCTTGAGACCGAATGGCATCATCCGGTAGCAGTACACCCCTCAATCAGTGATGAAAGTGGTGTGCTCCTCGTCCTCAAGGTGCATCCAGATCTGGTTCTATCCAGAGAACGCATACATAAGGTAGAGCAAGCGGTGCCCCGAGGTGGCATCCACTAACTGGTCAATCTTCGATAGAGGAAAGCTATCCTTCGGACAGGCCTGGTTAAGGTCAGTGTAGTCCATACAGATCCTCCACATCCCATTATTTTTCTTCACCATAATCACATTTGCCAGCTAGCTCGGGTATTGCACTTCCCGAACGAAGCCGGCCTCGAGCAGTTTGTCTACCTCCTCGTTGATTGCCCTTTGTCTCTCCGGTGCAAAACTCCTTTTATTCTACCATACAGGATGATACTTTGGGTCGATGCTTAGCTTGTGAGTGATGATCTCCGGTGGGATTCTAGGCATGTCGGTAGCCATCCGGGCGAACACGTTGGCGTTTGCCTGGAGAAACTCTAGTAGGTGGGCTCGCTCATCATCTTGCACTACGCCCCAATTTGCACCATCTTTATCAGGTCGGTTTCGAGAGGATACGATAGCAGGCACTTGATCAGGCCACCTCTAGGGTCCTGTGCCCTTTGGTCGAGATCATTTGTGCTGGGATCGTCCTCGACAGCCTTGGCCCCGGGGACGGTTTGGAGGCAATGTTGAATTGGCTGAGGTGCCCCCCTCGTCTCCCTAACACCGTGAGAAATTGGAAACTGCACCAACAGTCGCTTTGTAGAAATGATTGCATTGAGCAGGTTGAGCCCGGGTCAGCCGAGGATCATGTTGTAGGCGGAGGGAAGCCTTACAACTATGAAATTCATCATTACGGTACTCTGCCGAGGTGGCATCCCGGCAGTAACGCGGAGAGTGATCTCTCCCTCAACCCCCACAGAGTCACCTGTGAAACCAATAAGGGGTGTGTGCACGGGTCTGAGCTGAGTAGATGATAGATTTATCCTAAAGAAAGCATCATAAAAAAGCATATCCATGGAGCTTCCACTATCAACCATGATGCACTTTACAGGATGCTTCACGATCATCTTCTCGATGATCATCGCATCATTGTTTATATTTTTATTTTCAACCCCCCTCCACTTACAAAGGGAAGTACATTCTCAAAACATTCCCCACCCTGGGCCTTCTTGGAAGCGTGCTCAAATCCCCGGCATATCATCCCCACCGGCTTCTCGGTGGGGCGGTTGTCGATTGTAGGAATCGGACGGAGAGCAGCAAGCACTTGGGGTTCCATAGTGGATCTTCCCCCCACGAACCTTCTGATGTAGCCCCTCTTTATAAGTTCTTCGATCTCCTTTTAAGGTGCCGACATTCCTCGGTGTCATGCCATGGTCGCGATGAAATTGGTAGTATTTCATCTGATCGCGTTCGGTGGATGGCTTCAGTGGAGGTGGGCCCTTCAGATAGTGCTCACCCTTGATCTCCATAAGGATCTTCGTCCTTCGGGCGAGGAGAGGAGTGAAGTTCTCTTCCAGGATGGGGTATCTTCTTGGCTTCGGCCTCTGGTGGAAGTTCTGTGCCGCTGGCCCAGGCTTCCATGTCCCAGAGGTCTCCCCGAGAGCTGGCTTTTTTAGAGGCCTTCCGTCCAACTCCCTTCTTGTACGATCCACCTCCTCGGTGTGGATGTACTTCTGGACTCGAAGGAGGAGCTCAGAATAAGTCTTGGGGGGTTTTTTATTGAGAGAGTAGGTCAGGCGGGAAGTCCTGAGCCCTCTCTTCAGTGCCAGCATAGTGATTGGCTCATCAAGGTTGTAGATCTTCAACGTGGCAACCCTAAAATGGGCCACGTAGTCCCATAGGAGCTCATGCTCCTACTGCCTGATGGAGAAGAGGCTATCAACCTCTCGTGGTACCTTCCGGTAGGCATAGAAGTGAGCCACGAACTTTCGCTCCAGCTGAGCGAAACAACTGATGCACTTCGGCTTGAGGTAGGTAAACCATACCCGAGCTGCCTTCTAGAGAGTAGCAGGAAAGGTGATGCAGAGCAGAGCATCGGTCGTTCCTTTGACTCTCATGAGGGCCTTGTAGCTCTCAAGATGATCTAGGGGGTTGGTGGTCCCGTCGTAAGGATCCACCTGCGACATGCGGAACCGGCTCGGAACCGACTCCTCTTAGACTTCCCGGGAGAAAAGGGGACATGCATCATAGCCCGGCGTCTCGCTAGCAGAGCCCTATAGATTTGCAAACTGGTAGGATAGCTCCACCAGCTTGTGCTCTTGCTCCTCTAGGCACTTCTCTGCCATGCGCCTGATTGCCTCGTCGATTAAACCCTCCATGGAGGCTGATGGAGCCAGGGAAGGTGACATGTGAGGCAAATGATGTGGGATCTTGCCTTTTCGACCTCAACATGCACTAGCTGTTACCTGCTCGAGGGTCGGGGATCGGCTTTCCTGATCGACAGATCTGGCCTGTTGTCTCTTCACCGGGGTCCGGTGACTACCCCGGTGGTCACCGGTGGCTCGCGACTACGAAGGCCTTCCTTAGAAAGAATGCAAGCTGTTGCAGGGTGCTGCGGCATGGGCCACGGGAGTCCCAGGCTACTGGTAGGTAGCCAAGGACCGGTGCTGGTGGTGGAGCTGGCGCACTGCTGCAGTGAGAATCTGCATCTACTGGGCAAGTGCGGCTAGCAGAGTATCCGCCGGAGGTGGTTGAGCTAGAGCGGGGAGCTCCCCTTCTGGACTATATGGGTCCCCACGGGAAGGGGGATCTCCTGCATGGCTGGTAGAGAGTTCTCTCGCTCGCGTCGTCACTATCCTCCCAGTGACCTACTTGTAAGGGGACTAGGTTGGATCAAAAAGCATCCTGCCCCACTTCTTGGCACGCCAATCTGTTGCCGCCAAGATTGTCGTGGCATGTAACTGTAGATGGCTCCGGATCATGCCCCTCATCGCCTTGGATCTTGCTTGGACGCCCGAACCTGCAAAACAGGGTTAGAGACCCGGGCTGGTAATCCCGGCGAGGGCACTCCGATGCTCAAGTCAATGACGACCTAGGGGAACAGATCCTCCCGATCGAGCCCAATGGATGGACTCCATGCTAGAAAGAGAATATAATGAACTGAAAGAGTGTAGTGGAGTTGAACATGGAGCAGGGGAGGTGCCAGCTGAGGAGAGTTGGAGCTGAAATTGCTGTGTCCGTCAAGACCTTTTCCTAAGGTCTCTGGTGACCTGGAATTCTCAGGCTAGTTTAGTGCTCTCTTGTGTGCCTGGCTCGCTTCCCCCCTGCTCAACTGCATTTTTTTAGATTGCTTACCTTTTTTCTGGAACCACAGAAAGTTCTTTTAAGCCATTGGGAGACTGCCAGGTACTTGCCTTGGGATCCTCGCACTATTTGCTGGCGCGTGCGGCATCGCCTGGTGCCATGTACGGGATGCCTTTCCCCATTTATGAAAGGGAATGGTACCGCGTATGCTGACATTACTTATGGTTGCTCTACTTCTGGAAACATGGCAGGGCCTCGATTAGTGGGCTATCACCTCCTGGATCTGGATCTGCTGGTTGACTTCATCTTTTGGTGGGTGTAGACGGTTGGTGAGGAGCGCAGGGCCTCGATCGTGGGTCTCTTCCCATTTTGGTGTAAGTAACATCTGGAACCATCATCGCGGGCCAGCAGGCATCCTCTCGTAGTTTTCGAGCACCAAGCTACCATCCTAGGATAGTAACGACTTCCTTTAGCAGTAGATCTCCTCATCCGAGGCGGAGCGGATCTGAAGAGGTGGAGCTTGACTTCTGCCTCGGCATCTCGACCCGAAGGGAGCACGGCCGGGCGAAGGAGGGCAGAGCTCGATTTCGGCCTCGGTGTCTCAACTCGAAGGGAGCATAACCGGGCGAAGGAGGGTGGAGCTCGACTTCGGCCTCGGCGTCTCGACCTGAAGGGAGCACGACCGGGTGAAGGAGGGCGGAGCTCGACATTGGCCTCGGCATCTCGACCCGAAGGGAGCCGGTCGGGCAAAGGAGCACGGAGATCGACTTTGGCCTCGGCATCTCGACCTAAAGGGAGCGCGGCTGGGTGAAGGATGGTGGAGCTAGACTACAGCCTCAGTGTCTGACCTGAAGGGAGTTCAGTCGGGCGAAGAAGGGCGGAGCTCGACTTCGGCCTCAGCGTCTCGACCTGAAGGGAGAGCGGCCAGGCAAAGGAGGGCGGAGCTCGACTTTGGCCTCAGCGTCTCGACCCGAAGGGAGCACGGCCGGGTGAAGGAGTCCAGGTAGAGGCATCCCACTTGGAAGCTTTGTCCACCATGTTGCTCAATGGAATCTGACATGGATTCCATGTCAGCGATCCTACCATATCAGGTGCCAATAGCTTCAGCCTGAATGGGATCACCACTCATGCCAAATAGCTTGAAGTCACCCTTCTTCAAGCTTCTAGGTTTTTATAATCCCTACAATGACTTACAGATATGAGATCCACATGCGGTATCCAATATCCATGTATCAGAAGCTGAAGAACTTAATAACAAGTTTTTTTGTATCATCTACAAACCTTTTGATGCTCCATCAGCATCATGCTTCATTCTTACAAAATACAACTTGCAATTCTTCTTCCACTGCCCTAGCTTGCCATAGTGATAGTAGGTCCCATCAACTAAGGGCTTCCTTGCCTTCTTCCTCTTTTGGAAGCTACTCTTAGGGTTCCATATTTTCTTTGAACCCTTGTTCATTGCCTGCTTCTTCTTTCCATCAACTAGAAGAAGCTGTGCCTTATCACCTTTAAAATGGCTCTCTGTTATCTTGAGCATAGTCAAAAGCTTAGGCAATGACATATTCAGTTTGTTCATGTGATGATTCATGAGAAATTATGAGAAGGAATCTGGGAGTGACTATAGGATCAAGTCCTGATTAAGCACTTCATCCATCACAAACCACAGTTGACCTAATCGAGTGATCAAGTCAATCATCTTAAGGACATGTTCCTGAACAGAAGAGCCCTCACTCATCTATGCTCAAAACAACTATTTCGATGTCTCTTATTGATCAGTCCAACTATGCTCTCCAGAAAGCACTTTAAGATTGAGCAATATGGACTAAGGTTCCATTTTCTCATGTTGTCTCTATAATTCATTGCTCATAGAGGCCAACATGATGCACTTGACAGTCAAGCTATTATTCTGCCACATTTTATATCTAGCTCTTTCCTCCTCAATAGCATCCTCTCTTACCAAATCTAGCTCAAGAGAATCGAGGATATAGGCAATCTTTTCCTAAGCTATCAGGTTCCTTAACTAATCCACATAATTCAGATCAGTCAACTTGTTGGCATCCAAGATGCCTTGCAATGAAAGAGTAGAAGCCATAATGTAAAATCTACATTAAGTAAAGAACAACTATAAGCAGACCACTCATGATGATATTTATAATTAGACAAGGACTTTTGCATTTAATTATGTCTCTTACTATTTTCTTTCGAATACCATAACCCTCAACTATGGTAAGCGGGAAACCCTGCCAAGGCTTTCTTAATGAGGTTGAGATCCCAATTCCTTATGAATTCCTTGTGTTAATCAAAACAAATATCCATGAGTTAAGGGTAGGAAAATCCCTGTCCAATTACAACCCATGCAACTCTCAATAACACCTACCTCTAAGACACTTATAGCCTTGTGTTAATCATAACAAACTATAATGTCTTAGTTTAGTCGAACCCTTCAATTCCATATGCCCATGTTTGATAAATGTTGCCCTTGTGTCAATCATAACAAAGCAACACCACCAATCATGCCATAAAGCATAAAAATGCACCAAGACAAATATCATATCAAACCCTAGAGTAGATCTCGTATCAATCACAACAAACCTATTATAGTTTTTGACATGGATTTGGCTTAGCATGAAGGAAGGCAATTTGTAGTGTACATAATCAATTAGCATTTCAAATTTAGGGTTTAGATATGACCAAATTGGCCAAATAAGTGGAAGAGATGAGGGGTCACCCCATTGCTTTCCTTAGATACCAATTAAATTGGCCAGGTCAGATAACATAACCAATTAAAAATCTCATTCCCTTTAACTTCCCAGAACCACTTACCTAGACACCAATTGGCTGATCAAACTCTAATCGGATTTGCATCATGATTAACTTACACTATGACTAAATATAATTTTTATGAGGGCTTTCATGGTCTCAAATACATCCATATTAATCATGTCATCATGACACTCATTCCAGTAAATAAGCATATTAACCCAAATATACATAACATGAGCATGATTACAATAGCAATCTGTTCACCTCACTTGTTCATGGGATAAGGCCACAGCGGCACCCCTACATGCCATAGAAGACCCCACTGAATAGGAAGAGAGGGCCTTTAAGCCATAACTAACTCCTATGACCAAACGGCCATAGTGACTAACCCAATTCAAAGCAGTTACTAGGATATAACATATCTCATATGTAATATGAACTAATCATGCATCGATTCATAACAAAGCAAGCTATCAACATTAAAGAGATTACTAATTACATGCATCAAGGTGGCTCTAATACCACTGTTGGGTTCTGGATGGGGTGTAGTAGAAGATCGGCATTCAAAATTTTCATTTTTGAAACCCTAATCGACCGGAACCCTAAACCCTATGAGAACTTGACCATGACAACTAATAAATCAAAACTTTAGGATTATAAAAGTACACCTAGAGTGATATACTCCTTATTTTAATAAGGCACACAAGTGTATACCCTCCAGAGGTGATCCACATAGGAACCGGACCAAGGAAGCACTTCTATCAAGCTTGCTTATTTGACTAGGACTCTTCTGGCAGCCTTTCGGACTTTCTCCCTTTGCTGGAACCCCTACCCTCCTGTAGGGCACTCAGAGAGCTCTCTGAATCCTCTCTCATAATCAAAATATCCCTCCTAACTTTCTTCTTTGGACCTTGTCTTAAATAGATAGACCTTGTCTTAAAAGGACAAGCTTTGTCTTAAGATGAAAGAAAATAGAAAGTAGATTTCTTTAGATTAGAATTCAATTCCTGGCATCAGATTACTGATGCCTATTTATAGAGAGGGATGAGGTACCTAATAAGTCTCTTTCTCAGCACCTTGATAAGACCCTTCAAACAGAAGGAGTCTTTTAGGTGAGAGCACTTATTATGAAATATCCTTTCATCCACAAGAGACATACAAATGTCTCTTTATTTTTCTAGCCAATTTCTCCACCTACCTATTGGGAATTGTGTTCCAAAGCCAATCACCTTGGCTGTAGGTGGTTGTGCTCATATTGTAATTTGTATATGAATTAATAAAACTTTATTTTGGCAGCTCATCACATTATTCATTTCCTTGTAATGAACTCTATTTATGTGATGAAGTCCTTAGGACTATACTGACTTCAATATAGAGAGGATATATCGAGTGGTCCTTTAAAAAAAGGTTCACGACCAAAATATACATTGTATAGGATAGCAATGTATCAAGTGTAGGTTGTTGTGGTTCATATCGTTTGGTTGTCCTCTTGACCAAAGGAGTGTGGTGACATTGATGTGATCTACAAGTGGGATGTGTGGCATCTCATTGAACGTGACTCCGTGGAGCTCCTTTTTGCCAAATGATTGCTCGCGATTATATATGGGGATATGCGTCCCTCCAACCTGAGGTTACCATGGTAGCTTACAAGCAACTCCCTGTGCTTTGATGCCGGACTACCCAGATTTATAATCCGGTGATGGAAGGATTCTGGGTACAGGCAAGTACTTATGGAGCAATGGTAGACCAAGATAGAATTGACCTATCCAAATTGTTTGAATTGAATGTCTCGCAGTGTCTCAATTTAGCAAATCCTTGATCAGGGTAGTCCTAGTGAGGAGTCACTGGACTTGCGAAGTTGAGACATGTTGTGGATTGACTCAGTTAGGGTTGGCAGTCTAACCCTAAGTCATCTAGAGCATTGGAGGTCAAAGGGATGAATTATACGGTAACCATATATCAGATGTTCGATAGATTGCTCTCGCCTCTTCAGCCTATCCGGATGCCGGGACCCATTGCTAGATGGTATCTTGTGCTGGTACTATAGAGGATTTCTTCCTGATCCGGGAACTGATCAACGATTGGAAATCGTTTCGGTATTAAGGTCAAACAGTTTGATTGAGCACACATTGGATTTTTTCTGATCAATCTGGTCTGATTTGGATCGACCAGGATTGGTTTGGATTAACCAGGAATTATTCCTGGTAGACCAAGACTGAACCAAATTTTATTACTGATCAGGTTTGGTCCAACTGGGTTTTTGTTTTTATGAACCAGTTTTGGTTTTATTGAACCGGTTTGAAGCTTTGTTTTAGTGGCTGGTTCAACGGTTTTTCTCCCAATATTTGAAACATCATTTTGGTGTTTTATTTCCGCTGCTCTTGGTTTCACCGATTGAAATGGGATGAGATCTCATGGAGATCGGCTACTGCTTGGGTCTCTCCGTAGTATCCTCCCGCACGTCACTCCCTCTCTCATTCCCTTGTTGCACTATTTAAATGTGATTAGAAGTGCTTGCTGATCAGATAGCACAGCTTTTTGAAAGGCTCTCTCGGTGGTCTTCTCCCGCACGATTTTCCCTTCTCATGGGCCCTGTTTTTCTCGATGACGTCCCAGCCTTCACGCGTTTCTCCCAGCGTATTAAACCAATCTAAGCCGTTTTGGTTTGATCTGGACTCTCCCTCGCATCTTCCAATTTCTTATGATGATGTTTCCCTGGCCTTCATAGGTGCTTTCGGCCTATTATATAATGAAGTTGAGGCCGTGCGATGTGGTTGCTGTGAAGAAGCAACAGAGCTAGGAGAATGGAGGAACAGTGAAAGGGCGTGAGTGAGAGCGAAGGGAAGAACAATTCAAGCGTTTTTCTTTGCCTCTTGTTTTCTTGGTTGCTGGCTGCGATTTGTGCAAGAGATGAAGTGACAGGCCATGAGATTGAGAGAGGAGAAATAAAACAGGGCGTACGATTTGGGAGAAAAATATGTGCAAAAAATTCATTTTGCAGCCCGTGTTTTTCCTTCCCTATTCTTTAGTTTCCGGTGTCCATGAAATCTTGGCGGTCCTTGAGAAGTAAAAGATTTGTTTGATTTTCCTATTCCACATATCCTGTTTTTGGATTCTTAGTGGACTAGCATTCATCTAGGAGTTGGATCAGCGAGAGCCCGTATGTCTAGAGGGTGAACTTTTAGACATCTCGAGAGGTTGGATCGTTCTTCTTCTTACTGATGTAGTCAACCGGTCGCTGATTAATTCTGAAGACCGAGGGAGTTGACTTCTTCCTGCTTCGATCGGGTATATTTTATTTTGGTTATCATGCGTGTCTAGATCTAGTTGTTATCATATGATTTATTATTATTGCACTTGCTTATACATGCCTGCATATTTTATTACATGTATCATGATATGTTAGATCCTGTGCATGAGTAGGTTTTTCCGTATGCTAATTAAAAAAATTTAATTATGCAATCCTTGCTCCCTAGTATTGCATGCCTAGGGTAGGCTTTCGCTGCACCAGGTTTTCCTTCAATGGTATCAGAGCCACAGGTTCTTGTATAGCACATGTATTAGGGATTACTTTTAGAAACCTAGTTGAGACCTTCACCATGGCCGTATCCGTAGAGATTTATCAGGATTTAAAAGTTCTAAGTTTCTATGGCACAAGGCGGTTCATCTATGTTGGCCTTTTCAGAAGGATCCTTAAAGGAAACCATATTAAAAATATTTTAATCCTGATACATGATCATATATTGGCATGTCTATAATTGTTAAGGCTTGCAATATTATAATTGATATGATGAAACTAGATATGATGAAACTAGATATGATGCATTAAAGATGTAAAAGAGTTTTACATGAATTTAATTAAAAGTGTTTTAATTAAAAGTTAGTTTATAATCTAACAATTATGAATTGAAAGATTAATTGAATGACAAACCAGATTAGGGTTTATGGAACCTAATTTCATTTGAATAAGCCATCCGGGTTAATTGGGTTAGCTGTCTGATTGGGTCCATTAATTGGGTTAGACCTAAGGTTAGTTGAATTGGACTTAAGAGAACTAATCAAATGTTGATTAAGGACCTTCTCTTTAGTATCTATCTAATAGTTAGATTGGTTAGTCTATTCTTCTAAAATGGATCTAATTAGTGGCTCTGTGGAAAGCCCGAGTTCTTAGGCTGGTCTAATCGAGTCTGGTAAATCGATTGGTGTCTAGGCAGGTTTGACAATTATGATCATGGTTGCATGAGGCTACCTCTTTCCTAGCCAACTTGGTTGGTGTCTAGGAAAGATTGTTAATGGCAGTTACTCACCCATGATCTCACCTACCTGGCCAATCCGGTCAACCAGAACTGATTAAAAAAGTTTATTGATTCGAGTTAACCCATGTCACCCAAGTTGATCGGCCTGTCTAATCTTTAGGTGCCCATGGACCAGCTTGTTGAATTTAATTCAACCCTCCTGAGAATTGATTTGATTAGTGGAAGGTTGATCCATGTTCTTCTTTCTATTCTTCTGTCACAATCTAATTAAAATCCTCTAAAATTATTAGGTCCTGAAAATAACTAAGTCAATGAGTTGATGGTGTCTTAGCCTCCTATTAAGTGGGTTCGTAATGAGTCCTTTAGCTTGGTGTATATCGGTAGTTCCAAAGAACGGGTGTGCATCCGATTACCGGGATTACTCTCCCATAGATGATGGTTCAGTGCAACTTTCTTAATGGTGATCAGGTGGGCCGGCCAAAGTCGACCTTGGTCATTTGTTAGCTAGAAGTATCGGATTTGTCATATTGATGGTAGGACCTAACCAGAGACCCGGAGACCCGCAATAGGAGGCCCAAAGGCCGATTGGAGGTTCTGTGGAGTAAAACTTATTACTAGAAATTGCTTGGAGAAGCAATTGGTTAGAGAATCTACCTTGAGCCGTGTATGGGTGAGCCGACCAAAGTCGGGCTCATATCTGGTCTATTGGATTTCAGTACCCACTATGAAATGGTGATTTCATGAATTGGAGTTAGAGGCTCCTAATCTGAAAAATTAATGGGGGGACCTTTAGACTAAAGTCCCAGTCTTTTGGTTTAATTGATTAATTCATATACTAATTTGGTCTTAATTTTCCTTTCAGATGTCTTCCAACCTTTTGCTCCGGTCACTTCTCGATAGCGAGAAGTTAAAGGGTCCCAATTTCGATAGCTGGTATCAAAAATTGAGGATTGTCCTAGAGCACGAGCGGATCCTTTACGTGATAACGGATCCAGCACCCGAAATCCCTTCTGCCAATGCTTGGAGTTCGGTCAGGGACACTTATTTGAAGTGGATTTCTAATCGGACTACTGTCCGATGCATAATGTTAGCGGCTATGAACGACGAGTTTAGTCAAAAATTCGAGGAGGCCCAACCAAATAAGATTCTTCAAAAGTTGAAGGAATCTTTCAGCATGCCAGACGATGTGGAGCAGTACAAAGTGTCTTGTGCCATCTATAATGCCAAAATGCAAAATGGCAGTTTAATTACTGATCATGTATTGTACATGATCAAGATGATCAAATGACTGGGCAAGCTCAGATGTCCCTTGCACGAGCAACTCGGCAAGGATGCGATCCTGAATTCTCTACCCTCCTTTTATCTTGATTTTCTCAATCATTATAGAACGAATAAGCCTGCAATCAATTATCATGGTTTGATGGGTTTGCTGTAGACTTACGAGAAGGACCACCAATTGAATAAGGGGGTGGTGAATTTAGTGGGAGGTTCTAGAGGTCGTCGTCCCTTTAAGAAAGGGAAGAAGAAAAGTAAGAGAAAGAAGGTGCAGAGTGCTCCTGGCCCAAGTCAGGCCAAGAAAGTGAAAGCTGATCAAGCTAAGGCAAAGTGCTTATACTGTAAGAAGCAGGGATACTGGAAAAGGAATTGTCCTCTTTATTAGGCATCCTTAGACCTGAACAGGCGAAGGAAGGGAAAGCAGCAGGGTGCTGGACATGGTATTTATATGATAAAACCTTGTAATTTCTCTATTTGTCTCGACCTGTTAATGTAATGTACACGTATAGAAAATGCCCAAGGATAGAAAATGTCAGTGACCTGTATCTATGGCACTGTAGGCTAGGTCATGTTAACCAGAATAGGATAAACAAGTTACGAGCAGAAGGCCTCCTTGAGTTCAGTGATTCTGACTCACTGCCCACTTGTGAATCCTGTTTGGTTGGTAAAATGATCAATTCACCTTTTACTGGAAAAGGTGAACGAGCTACAGAATTTCTGAGTCTCAAACATACTGATGTATGCGGACCCATGATAGTTAGTGCCAGAGGTGGATATAGATATTTCATTACTTTTACAGACGACCTTTCTATGTATGGTTATGTCTTCTTGATAAGACATAAATATGAGTCGTTTGAAATGCTCAAACGATATCGTAATGAAGTCGAGAAACAAACTAGAAAGAGTAATAAAATCCTTTGATCTGATTGAGATGGTGAATACCTATCCGGTGAGTTCATGACATATCTTGAGGAGAATGGGATTCTCTTTTAGTGAACTCCTCCAGGAACACCCCAGTTGAATGGTATGTCCGAAAGGAGGAATCGAATCCTGTTGGACAAGGTTCGATCCATGATAGACTTTGTAACTCTGCCGCTGTCCTTCTGGGGATATGCACTTGAGACAGCTTGTTGCTGAATAAAGTTCTGAGTAAGTCTGTTGTCTCCACTCCATATGAGTTATGGACTGGACATAAGCCCTCAATTTCACACCTTCGGGTCTGGGGTTGTCTAGCTTATATAAAGCATTTAAACTCTGATAAACTTGGTCCTAGGTCTGATCGGTGCCTGTTTATAGGGTATCCTAAGGAAACGAAAGGGTATTTCTTTTACTTGGAGGATGAATAGAAAGTGTTCATTGCTCTTAGGGCTATCTTTTTGGAAAAGGAGTTTCTTGGAGAAGGAACTATAGCCTCTAAGATTGAACTTGGTGAAGTTCAACCAGTGGAAGAACCTGCACACTCTAAAGACATCATAGAACCGGCTGTGATTGCATCATACCCGAAACTCATTATTAGGAGATTCGGTAGAGTACCATGTCAGCCGAACAGATACTATGGTTTCTTGGTTCGGGACGGTGATCTCATTGAGCTTGATGAGAACGATGAGGATCCGATCACCTATATGGATGCACTTCAGAGATCTGTCTCTGAGACATGGCTTGGAGCCATGCGATCTGAGATGGAGTCCATGGAGATCAACAATGTATGGACATTGGTTAATCCACCTGAAGGGATAAAACCCATCGGGTGCAAGTATATTTTCAAGAGAAAAAGGGGCATAGATGGTAAGGTGGAGACCTATAAAGCCCGTTTAGTTGCCAAGGGGTATCGTCAGCGATATAGTATCGATTATGATGAGACGTTCTCCCCTGTGGTAATGCTCAAGTGCATTCGGATCATGTTTGCTTTGGAAGCATATTTTGACTATGAGATCTAGCAGATGGATGTCCGAACCGCTTTCCTGAATGGGGAGCTGGATGAGGAGGTGTATATGATATAGCCTGAAGGGTTCACATCAACAGATGAGTCAAAAGTGTGCAAATTGCAGAGGTCCATTTATGTACTCAAGCAAGCATCTTGAAGTTGGAACATGTGATTTGATAGGTGTATTAAATCGTATGGCTTCGTTAGGAATGGAGAGGAACCCTGCATCTATAAGTGGGTTAATGGTTCTGTGATTGTATTCCTGGTATTGTATGTTGATGACATTCTCTTAATCAGGAATGACATCGCAGCATTGCAAGGAATAAAGGTCTGGTTGTCATCTCAGTTCTCCATGAAGGACTTGGGTGAAGCTTCTTACATACTGGGTATGAAGATCTATAGAGATAGATCTAAGAGGCTTCTGGAATTGTCCCAGTCTATGTACATTAATACCGTGCTAAAACGGTTCAGCATAAAAAATTCCAAGAAAGGCTATCCCCCGATAGGTTCTGGAATTACTCTTTCCAAGAAGGATTATGCAATAACTCCTGAGGAAAGAGAGCACATGAGTAGAGTTCCTTATTCTTTGGCAGTGGGCTCTATCATGTATGCTATGACATGTACTAGACCAGATGTGGTGTACTTACTAGGAGTAGTTAGCAGATACCAGTCTGACCCAGGTAAGGCACATTAGAAGGTGGTTAAGTCCATCCTGAAGTATTTGAGAAATACTAAGGACCAATGGTTGATTTATGAAGAACCTGACTTGAAACTTATGGGGTATATAGACTCCAGTTTTCAATCAGACAGAGATGATAGCAAAAGTGTGTCAGGATTTGTGTTACCCTAAATGGAGGAGTGATCTGCTGGAAGAGTTCCAAGCAGGCAACAGTTGTAGACTCGGTGCTGCAAAGTAGAGTACTTTGCAGCATCAGATGCAGCAAAGGCAGCCGTGTGTTGCGAAAGTTCCTTGGAGAGCTAGGGGTGGCACCTACCCTAGATGGTCCTATTCCTATGTATTGTGATAGCACAGGAGCCATTGCTCAAGCTAAGGAGCCAAAGTCTCTTCACTGCACCAAGCACATTCTACGGCGCTATCACCTCATACAAGAGATCATGGAATGAGGTGACATCAATCTTATGAAGATCGATGGAAAGGAGAATATGGCCGACCCCTTCACTAAAGCCCTTAGAATCAAAGAGTTCGACTATTGTAAAAGAGAAAATGGGTATTAGATAATATTCTGATTGGCTTTAGTACAAGTGAGAGTTGTTGGGAATTATGTCTCAAAGCCAATTGCATAGGCTGTAAGCGGTTGTTCTCAGTATTGTGATTTGTATATGAATTAATAAAACTTTATTTTGGCAGCTTGTCACATTATTCATTTCCCTGTAACGAACTCTATTTATGTGATGAAGTCCTTAGGACTGCATTGACTTCGATATAGAGAGGATATATTGAGTGGTCCTTTAAAAATGGTTCACAACCAAAGGATACATTGTATAGGACCGCAATGTATCAAGTGTAGGTTGTTGTGGTTCACATCGTTTGGTTGTCCTCTTGACCAAAGTAGTGTGGTGACACTGATATGATTTACAAGTGGGATGTGTGACATCTCATTGAATGTGACTCCATGGAGCTCCTTTCTGCCAAAGGATTGCTCGCGATTGGATATGGGTATATGTGTCCCTTCGACCTGAGGTCACTATGGTAACTTGCAAGCAACTCCCTGTGCTTTGGTGCCGGACTATCCATATTTCTAATCTGGTGATAAAAGGTTTCTAGTTACAGGAAAGTACTTGGGAGCAATGGTAGACCAAGATGGAATTGACCTATCCAAATTGTTTGGATTGAATGTCTCGCAGTGTCTCAATTTAGCAAATCCTCGGCTGGGTAGTCCCAGTGAGGAGTCACTAGACTTGCGAGGTTGAGACATGTCGTGGATTGACTTAGGGTTGGTAGTCTAACCCTAAGTCATTTAGAGCATTGAAGGTCAAAGGGATGAATTATACGGTAACCATATGCCAAAGGTTCGAAAGATTGCTCTCGCATCTTCGACCTATCCAGACGCCGGGACCCATTGCTAGATGGTATCTTGTGCTGGTACTGCAAGTGTTCTAGTGCTACTGTTTAGGTTCAAACCTATGAGGTCACATGGCATAGAGGATTTCTTCCTGATCTAGGAACCTATCAATGATTGGGAATCATTTCGGTATTAAGGTCAAACGGTTTGATTGAGCACACAATGGATTTTTCCTGATCAATCTGGTCTGATTTGGATCAATCGGATTGGTTTGGATCTCTTCGTAGTATCCTCTCGCATGTCACTCCCTCTCTTGGATTCCCTTGTTGCACTATTTAAATGTGATTAGAAGTGCTTGCTGATCAGATAGCATAGTGTTGCTGCGCCTCCACCTAGACCGGGCTAGGTTCGCTGTGCTAGAAAGTTCTCCCGTCGGTCGACCTGCACAAAGTCCTTGGGCGCCGAAGATGCTCCAATGGGGGACACTTCGATGCCTAAGTTAGCAATGGATCTAGAGCTACAGAATGCAGAGAAGAACGAGAAAGAGCGGCCTGGAGAAGGAAGAGAGCACTCACCCCTTCACGGAGGTCCCCGGGCCCCTTTTGTGGGCATGGAATACTGCCAAAATTTGTTAGGGGATAGGCTGAAAAATCCTAATTTGCCCATGAGAGGATCAGAGTGATGGCCAAGTGGCATGGAGTAGTGGCCATATCATGGAATTCGTTGCAACAGAATTTCGATACCAACTGGGAAGGATCTTCTAGAGCTTTCGAGCAGTTCTAAGAAGAACCAAGGGTTGGTCGGATTAGCTGGAGGCTATCATCCGACCGACCGAGAGTACTTGCCAAGACATTTGAGGGAGCTGATCAATAGACGTGAAGTGGAGCACCTGGAATTTTCCAGATAGAGGCGGGCCGGTCGGACCTAGCGGGAGTCCGTCAGGAGCTCTGAGAAAGCCGAACGGCACGTTGAAGGAGAGGGGCCTCTAAGAGGCCCTTAAAGAGGGTCAGCTGTGCCTTGGCAGGAGATGGTCGACTTTAGGTCGATCGGTCCCCCGGGCTGGTCGGACCTCCCACGAGAGCTGATCGGTGGGGCTTAGAAGGAACTGGGTCGTGCGGACCTCTTTCACCCACAGGTCAGCCAGTCAGACTCCTTAAGTGGCCCAATCCAAGATCGGCTGGATGGTAGAACAGTTGCCCCCCCTGCTTCTGGCTTTGAGGGAGTACATGACTTCAGAGGGTAGGAGCATCATTTCTGTGCAGATCGCGTCCCTTCAGGCCCGATCCGGTATCAATGCGACGGACCGCCTCAAATCTTCCATGATCGGCTTCCTGGACAGGTGTCAGCCCCATATTGGGGTGCAGGAGTTTCATTTAATGCGGGGTAGGTGCCATAATGATGGTCTAGATCAGCGCGCGTACTGGCGAAGACGGAGAGGCGTGCGGCACCACGTGGCGGCATCCGAACGGCTGATGCCACTTCCCAAACAATCTTCGATTGCCGATCTGGCTCTCACACGGATCGCTGCCTGTCCGCTGGGATCGACCCGTCACCTCGGTCCTAGAGGCATGGGTTGTCGTGCCTCCTCCGACGGGATGGGTGGAACACCCATGAGGCGTGCGGTGATGCCCCCCAAGGATCTATAAAAGGGGGGGCAAGGCATTTCGAAGGAGTTTTTTGGCTGCACCTGTGCACCGAGAGAGAGAGTTCCTTCTCCTTTCGCAAAACTAGGACTTAGGAGTTCAACTTCAGGTTAGTCTCCCAGCCTTTCATCCCCTTTAATTTTAATGGCATCTAGCAATGGAGGTCCGACCTGTAGACCTAGGCAGCCAGGGCCGAGTGAGATCCCTTCGACCATGACCCGAGAACGGGTCGAGAACCTTAGGGTGGTGTACGGCATCCCCTCTACATTGCACCTTACACTTCCAGGCTAAGAGGGAAGAGCAAACGCCCCACTGGGAATGAGGACTCTCCCCATGTATGAGTCTCACATAAAGGCCGGATTGAGGTTTCCATTGCACCCCTTCTTCATAGAGGTCTTCAATTTTCATAGGATAACCTCGGTGCAGCTAACCCCGAACAGCATTCGAGTGATATGCTGCTTCATCGTACTCTATCACAGGGCCAAATTAGAACCCAGATTGTCCCTATTTGGCAATTTCTTTCTTTTGAAGAAGGATTTTAGGAGCCGAGAGTGGTGGATGTTCAGTCCTCGTCCTGACCGAAAGATTTTGAAGTGTCTCCCGTTGGCTGTCCACAGATAGAAGGCACGGTTCTTTCTTGTGAGTAGTCTCCAACCATGGGGGTTTGAGCCTTTGTGGAGGGAGCCGTGGCCAAGGCTCTGCGAGGGGGGGTCCATCCTAAGAGCCGACAAGGCCAGGTTCAATGAGATCAACGGGGCCGACGTGATCGTGACATTTGAACTATTAGGGGAGGATAAGCTTCACCGGGCGAGAATCAGCCCTCATAGCTTACTAGGCAAGGGCTATCCTCTCATGCGGTTCGCCACGTTGGATCTGACGCTCTTTTTCATGCTGCTTTAACTTTTCTACTATAGGAGGGAGAATGAGGAGGATCGACAAGGCCAAGGTCGTTCAGCGGGCGGTGCGAAAGAGGGCCGCTCAAGAGCCGGCCTCAATGTCAGCCACCGAGAGATAAAAGAAGAGACGGGAGGAGGAACGACCCGCAACCGTGGTGGACGTGGATTCCGGTGAAGATGATGTCCCCCTCATAGAGTTGTTGACGAGGAAGACAGCAGGGTCTTCAACTCCCACCGGGGGTCGGCTATCCGACTGGAGGAGGGATAGCCAGAGACATCTAGCACAACAGCAATGCCAGCCCCCTCGTCCATCGACCCAGAGGAGACGGTTCCCTTGGCGGACAAGGGAAAGGGGCCGGCCGCAAAGGAGGTAGCCAAAGGCGAGGTGGCTGAAGAGGAGTCTGACAAAAAAGTCCGTCAAGAGGCGTTCCAGCACTGGCACGCTCTGGATAACCCCAGAAGATCACAGAGTCTGCTTAGGGGAGCCATGATGGATGTGGACTGGGAGTTGTCCATCCAGAGGAATCTGATGGACGTAGTCGTAGAGTCCTACTGTGATTTCATGAGGGTAAGGCCCTACTTTGCTTCCTTGTACTTGTTTCCTTTCTTGGTGTAGCATTAACTTGACCTTGGGCTCGTAGCTTCTTCATTAATATCTCTTTAATGGACGATGGCATCAGTCGGGTGCTGCATGCAGCCAAGACCTCCGCCAAGAAAGTACAGGAGCTGGAGCTGGCTCTGGCGGTCGAGGAAGCATCTCTGAAGTCTTCGGAAGAAAAATTGTCGGCTGCCCAAGAGGAAGCCGAGTTATCGAAGGAGGCGTTGAAAGAGGCGGAGAGCCAACTGGCCGACAAGGAAGCCAGGCTGAGGAGGAGAAAGGCGAAGATTAATTCTCTTACCCGCCGGCTACAAGAGGAGGAGCAACGCTTCTCTAAGGCTGATAGGAGCATCCAGGCCAAATGGGCGGCGGTAGCATAACTGACAGCGCAACTCGAAGAATCCAAGGAGCTGGCAGCAAGACAGGTCCGGGATGCCGTGGCGACTTATAAGGCTTCTTCCAGCTTTGACGAGGAAGTAGAGGAAGCGGCGTCGGACTTCTATAGGGAAGGCTACGATGACTGCTTGAAGAAAGTGGCTGAACTTTTCCCAGGGTTGGACTTATCAGGCACCGAATTAAAAGAGCCGGAGGAGGAGGGGGAGCCCCAAGCGAAAGGTGAAATAGAAGAGGCCAGGGCCGAAGCTCCAACCCAAGTTGATGCAGAGGTAGTCGCCGCCCCAGTAGAACCCCTCGTTGCTGCGGTTCCGGTCGAACTCTTAGTTGTAACAGACGGGGCCGAAAATGAGGTCCCCCCGTAGCTCTCGTGGATCCG
Source organism: Areca catechu (assembly GCA_021397845.1). Lineage (NCBI taxonomy): Eukaryota > Viridiplantae > Streptophyta > Magnoliopsida > Arecales > Arecaceae > Areca > Areca catechu. Next base: position 124,656,983 of record CM038052.1, on the reverse strand, counting down.
ACCTAAGGAGTTTGTAAGGTCTGACCCATGCTCCTTGTAAAGACTAAGTTTTGATGTTAATATAAGAACTTTTCTGTTGCCTTCTGTATATGTGAATTATGAGGCAGCCACTTTTCTTTTAGAAACTCTTCTAAGTACTTTCGGTCGGCCTTTCGGGGCTGCAGGTTTTTCGAGGCGGCCGTCAAGCACTAACCCAATCTGAGTTTGGGCATTTTAAGAAAATACCCAAGTATTTTCGGTCGGCCCTCCACATCTGATATAGGTATAATGACTGGAAGGGAAATAGCTCAGTCCGGTCCCATGTACCCAGAAACTTACTCCAAGTCTTCTCCATCGGCTGGCCCAAATTTGAAGCCCGTTCTTCGCATGGCTCCGGGCGAATTGCTTTGAAATGGTTGCTGACCGAAGTTGGACCTTTTGGAGTGGGCTGCCCTAGAGCCTCTGCCAACCGGGGTCAGACTTTCGGAGTGGGCTTCCCTAGAGCCTCTGCCGACCGGAGTCGGACTTTCGGAGTGGGCTCCCCTAGAGCCTCTGCCGATCGAACTCGGACTTTCAGAGTGGGCTACCCTAGAGCCTCTACCGACTGGAGTCGGACTTTCGGTATGGGCTGCCCTAGAGCCTCTACCGACCGGAGTCGGACTTTCAGAGTGGGCTGCCCTAGAGACTCTGCCGACCAGGGTCGGACTTTCGGAGTGGGCTGCCCTAGAGCCTCTACCGACCGGAGTCGGACTTTCGGAGTGGGCTGCCCTAAGGCCTTTGCAGACCGGAGTCGGACTTTCGGAGTGGGCTGCCCTAGAGCCTTTGCCGACCAGAGTTGGACTTTTGGAGTCTTGATGGAAGAAGCCACAGACATTATTGATAATACTTACGAAGATTATCTACATTCCACGGGCGCACTATCTATCGTCCGTCCAAATGTTCAAGTCGGTAAGTTCCGGCCCGGACCACTTCACTGACCCAATAAGGGACTTCCCAATCGGGGGAGAGCTTTCCTTGCTCGGTCGGCCTTGAGATCTCCGTCCTTCGCAAGACCAGATCTCCAACTTGGAAGGTTCATGCCTTGACATGCAAATTATAATATCTAGCCATCTTTTGTTGGTAGGTCACCATTCTCAAGCTTGTTCGAAGCCTGGTTTCTTCCAGCAAGTCTAGGTCAGCCCTCCACTGCTCCGAATAGGTCATCTCAATGAGATGATCAACCCTTAGTGATTGTAAAGAGATTTCTACAGGGATGACTGCCTCACTCTCATAGGTCAAGTTGAACGGAGTCTCCCCGGTCGCTGCCCGGGTGGTCGTCCGGTATGCCCACAGTACCGAGTGAAGCTCTTCCACCCAGAGACCTTTGGCTTCGTTCAGCTTGATCTTCAGTCTTTGCAGGATCGTTCAGTTAGTTACTTCAGCCTCTCCATTGAACTGAGGGTGGCCGACCGAGGTAAGCCGATGGGAAATGTGGTATTGCTGGCAAAAATCCCGGAACCTTGAGTTGTCAAATTGTCTTCAATTATCAGTAATGATTGTCTGTGGGATGCTGAACCGGAAGATGATGTAGTTCCGGACAATGTTCTCCACCTTGGCCTCCGTTATCTGTGCCAATGCTTCAGCCTCCACCCATTTGGTGAAGTAGTTGATGGCTACAAGAAGGAATTTTCGTTGACCAGGTGCTGGGGGAAAAGGCCCCAGGATGTCCATGCCCATTGTGCAAATGGCCAGGGTGCGATAAGCGCAGTCAGCAGCTAGCAGTCCTCCTCTGGATACTGGAGTACCTTTGACATGCATCGCACTTTCGTACGAAATCTGACACATCCTTCTGAATTGTAGGCCAATAATATTCCTGCCGAATAATCTTATAAGCCAGGGATCTCCCTCTAAGATGGTCGCCACAAATGCCTTCATGCACCTCTCTGAGCGCATAATCAGCATCGATCAGCCCCAGACACTTCAACAACGGTTATGAGAATGACTGATTATAAAGGGTCCTGTCAAGGATGACGTACTTTGAGGTCGTTGAGCGTATATGCTTAGCTTCGACCGGGTCATCTGGGAGAGTTCCTTGAACCAAGAATGTACAAATCGAGTCCATCCATGATGCTTCCTATTCAACTTGATAAATCTTAGTCAGCTCTTCGGTGATGCTGGGCATTGCAGACGCTCCATAAAAGTTCGGTCGGTGGTACTGACTGCGGTTGTGGCCAATCACGACAGGGCATCCGCCCGGGAGTTCTGTAATTGGGGTATGTGAAGAATCTCAAAGAATTTAAGCCGAGATATAAAGCTTCGTACCTTATCCAAGTACTTAGCCAAGGTAGGGTCCCTTGCTTCAAACTCGCCCTTCACTTGATTGACTACCAACTGGGAGTCGGAGAAGGCCCAGACTCTACCAATACCTAACTCACTGGCTATCCTCAACCCCACAAGTAAGGCTTCATATTCTACCTGGTTGTTCGATACCTGAAATGCAAAGTATAGGGCATACTCCAGACATTGCCCATCGAGGTCAGCTAAGATTAGGCCTGCCCCACATCCAGCGAGGTTGGAAGTTCCATCCACATGGAGAGTCTAGGCGAGCTTGACTCCTTCCACTGGATCAGCCGTAGGCACTTCAGCTGTCGAAGGAGTTGCCTCTGGCCCCAGGTGCATTCTGCAATAAAATCAGCAATTACTTGAGCCTTCAAGGCCGATCGGATTGGAAGGAGATGTCGAGCATGCCCAGCCTGACAGCCCACTTGGTGAGCCGCCTGGAGTTGTCAGGGCTTCGGAGAATTGCCTTGAGGTGTTGATCAGTCAGCACAATAATCGGGTGCACCTGGAAGTAAGGCCGGAGGCGCTTTGCAGTTATAACAATGAATAGACCAGTTTTTGGACTTTTGGGTACCTGGTCTCAACATCGTGAAGGACCTTACTGATGTAGTAGATAGGTTTCTACTGGCCATCATCCCCCACCCACACAAGGACAGCGTTGACGGCCTCATTGGAGGCCGACAAGTATAAGTACAATACTTCTCCCTTCGCTGGTTTAGCCGAGAGCAGAGGGTTCTTCAATAGTTCTTAAGGGCTTCGAATGCCGATCGACACTCGTCGGTCCATTGAAACTGGTCCGACCGATGCAAGGTCTTGAAGAATGGAAGAGACTTCTCAGCCGTTCGGGAGATGAAACGGCTGAACGGCTGAGAGAGGCAATGCGTCCCTTGAGCTCTTGCACATGCTTTTTGCTGGTTGGGTGTGCCATGTCCATAATAGCCTTAATCTTCTCAGGGTTGACCTCAATCCCCCTTTGAGTGACCAGGAAACCAAGAAATTTCCTGGAGGTCACCCCAAATATGCACTTAGCAGGATTCAGCTTCATCCGATGATGTCTTAGCATGCCAAAGGATTCATGCAAGTCCTTGATGTGGTCGGCCTTGCGGAGGCTCTTAACAATCATATCATCGACGTAGGCCTCTTTGTTCTGCCCGAGTTGCCCTTCAAAGACTTGGTTGATTAGTCATTGGAAAGTGGCACTTGCATTCTTCAAGCCGAAGGGCATCATCCTATAACAATACAGCCCTCTATCTGTGACAAAAGCTATCTTCTCCTCATCTTCAGGGTGCATCCTGATTTGGTTATACCCAGAGAAGGCATCCATAAAGCTCAAGAGCTGGTGGCCAGCCGTAGCATCCACTAATTGATCAATTTTTGGCAGGGGGAAGCTGTCTTTCAGACAGGCCTTGTTGAGGTCCATGTAATATACACAGATCCTTCACTTTCCATTAGCCTTCTTCACCATGATGACGTTGGCTAGCCACTCTAGGTAATGGCACTCCCTAATGAAGCCAGCGTCAAGGAGCTTCTTCACCTCTTCTTCGATGGCCTTCTGCCTTTCGGCGACGAAGCTCCTCTTCTTCTATCAGATGGGTCTATATGTTGGATCCACCTTAAGTTAATGAGTGATCGTCCGACGGGATGCCTGGCATGTCCGAAGTCGACCAGGCAAAGACATCAGCATTACTTCTCAAGAAACCAACCAGCTCCTGTCAGGCTTCTTCAGTTAGCGTACTCCCAATTTGAAGTACTTTAGTTGGGTCATCCTCTTTGAGGGGAACAAACACAATCTTCTCAACAGGCTGACCGTGGTCGTCGATTTCATCTCCGGGGTCAAGTTGCTCAAGCATGGGGTGCCCATCCAACTGCCTGTCATGTATGACCAGTCTAGCCATCCTGTGGTCTCCCCTCATTTCTCCAACCCCGTTACAAGTCGGGAACTTCGCCAGCAAATGGTAAGTGGATACAATGGTGCAGAACTTGTTCAGAGCCGGTTGGCCCAAGATGGCATTGTACACTGAGATCGTACGGACGATCACAAAATTAATGGGGAATGTCTGCTGGTAAGGCTCCGTCCCGAGGGTCACGGGTAAGGTAATTTCTCCTTCTACCCCAACGGAGTTTTTCCCATAGCCAGTGAGCGGCATTAGGGATTCCCATAGCCTTGATTTAGACAAGTTCATTCAAACAAAGGCGTCGTACAACAAAACTTCTGCACATCTTCCATTATCAATGAGGACATGCTTTACATCATAGTTGGCAATAATTGCCGACACAATGACAGGGTCATCTCCTGGGAGATGAGGTTCCAAGAGGTCTTCATCAGAAAACTGATTACACTGGAACCCCTGGGCCTCTTTGTGATGTCTTGGCCCCCTCCGTGCCCCCAGTCGGACCGCCAATGCAGCATGCCAACGCCTCCACCTGTTGGACGCTGATTAGGGAGCTTAGCCTCCTCCGGAGGGTCTTTGATAGTTGAGGTCTTAGCCCAATCCTGATGGGGTCGGACATACTTACTTAGGTACCCTCTTCTGATGAGGTCATCGATGGCGTCCTTCAGCTGGAGGCACTCTTCAGTGTCATGCCCATGGTCCCTATGGAACCGGCAGTACTTGTTCCTAATCCTGGCGACTGGAGGGCCCCTCATCGGTCGAGGCCTTTGGAAGTAAGCCTCATTCTCAATCTCCATGAGGATTTTCTTCCTTGGAAAGGAGAGGGGCGCATATGTCTCAAACTTTTTGAAGTCCCTCGGCTTGGGGCTTTGGCACCGAGTGGGTCGGCTGTCATCGCCGGGGGGTCGGACTATAGGAGCTTTATCGCTCCACTTCTTGGGGGCTGGTCTTCCTTCCACCTGGCGCCGACTCGCCGCCTGCTCCTCTTCCAAGGCATATTTGTGTGCTCTGGCCAATAGCTCGGTATAGTCCTTCGGGAACTTCTTGTCCAGGGAAAATGTGAGCCTGGACGATCGGAGCCCTCTCTTGAAGGCCAAAATCGCTACCGCCTCATTCAAGTTGGGGACTTCCATGGCCGTTGAGTTAAAGCGGGCCATGTATTCCCGGAGGGTCTCTCCCTCCTTTTGGAGTATAAGGAAGAGGCAATCGATGTTCTTCATGGCCCGACTGCATGTCCTGAAATGAGAAAGAAAAAGGATCTCAAGTTTAGAAAAAGATCGGATCGTACCTAGTCGGATGGCTGTAAACCACATCCGGGTGGCCTTCTTTAGGGTTGCTAGGAAGGCAATGCAATGAAGGGCGTCGGAGGTGCCCTGTACGATCATGTGGGCCTTATAACCGCCCAGATGATCTAGTGGGTCGGTGGTACCGTCATAGGGGCCCACCTGAGGAATCTTGAAGTGCTGAGGGATAGACTCCCCCAAGATCTCAGCGAAAAAAGGTGGGCGGGTGTCATACGCCTATCCCCCCTCGACCTTCTGGCGCTCGATGATTTTCGCCATGCGCTCTTCTATGCGCATGATTTTGTGGCAATAGTCATGCGGATCCTCAGCAAGAAGCTGACCGACAACGGGGGCGGAGTCAGTGAAAGAGGGAGAAGATGACGTCGCTCTCTTCCCGCTAGCATGAGCCCCCGTTGACCTTCAGGGCTCCGGAGCAGCGTGGGAAGGAGGTAGGGGCACTTTCGGTTGTTGACTCTGCCTAGCAGCCGGCTGATGATTGATGCAGGACGCCACGGGTGGCTGCCACCGATTGTCAACCGCTTCTTGGAAATGCTGGACCGCTGAGGTGAGCATCTCGATGCGGTTCACCAACATCTGGAACTGCTGTAGCCCCAGAGTGATGGTGGGCTCGGCGGTAGCGATTGTGTCGTCTCCCCGTGAGAGGCTTCAGACCTGTGGCGGGAATGCCTTCCTCTGGCGAAGATACTTCGTGTTCTTCCCCTCACCATAGATGGCTTTCCTCAGTTAATCTCTCCTTTTAGAGTGGGGGAGTAGAACGAAGGTTCGACCATCCTTCTAGCATCAATCTATTACTGCGCCTCCACCTGGACTAGGGTCGGTTCACTATGCTGGAAAGCCTCCCGTCGGTTGACCTGCACAAAGTCCCTAGGCGCCGGAGGTGCTCCGACGGGGGACACTCCGATGCCTAAGTTAGCAGGGGATCTGGAGCAATAGAATGGAGAGAAAAATGAGAAAGAGCATCCTGGAGAAGGAAGAGAGCAATCACCCCTTCGTGGAGGTCCCCAGGCCCCTTTTATGGGCATGGAATACTGCCAAAATTTGTTAGAGGATAGGCTGAAAAACCTTGATTTGCCCCTGAGAAGATCAGAGTGATGGCCAGGTGGAATGGAGTAGTGGCCATATCATGGAATTCATTGCAACAGAGTTTTGGTATCAGCTGGGAAGGTTCTTCTGGAGCTTTCGAGTAGTTCTGAGAAGAACCAAGGGTCAGTCGGATTTAGCTGGAGGCTATCGTCCGGTCGACCGAGAGTACTTGCCAAGATATTTGAGGGAGCCAATCGATAGATGTGAAGGGGAGCACCTGGAATTCTCCAGATGGAGGCGGGCTGGTCGAACCTAGCGGGAGTCCGTCAGGAGATCCGAGAAAAGCCGAACGACACGTTGAAGGAGAGGGGCCTCCAAGATGCCCTCAAAGAGGGTCAGCTGTGCCTTGGCAGGAGATGGTCGACTTTAGGTCGATCGATCCCCAGGGCCGGTCGGACCTCCCGCAAGAGCCGATCGGTGGGCTTAGAAGGAAATGGGTCGTGCGGACCTCTTCTGCCCACAGGTCAGCCAGTCGGACTCCTTAACTGGCCCAATCCAGGATTGGCTGGATGGCACAACACACAGCATTTTAAAAGGCTCTCTTAGTGGTCTTCTCCCGCATAATTTTTCCTTCTCACGGTCCCTATTTTTCTCGGTGACGTCCCAGCCTTCACGCATTTCTCCCAGCGTATTAAACCAATCTAAGCCATTTGGTTTGATCTAGACTCTCCCTCGCATCTTCCAATTTCTTACGATGATGTTTCCCTGGCTTTCATGGGTGCTTCCAGCCTATTATATAATGAAGTTGAGGCCGTGCGATGTGGTTGCTGTGAAGAAGAAACAGAGCTAGGAGAAGGGAGGAACAGTGAAAGGGCATGAGTGAGAGCAAAGGGAAGAACAATTCAAGTGTTTTTCTTTGCCTCTTGTTTTCTTGGTTGTTGGCTACGATTTGTGCAAGAGAGGAAGTGACAGGCCATGAGATTGAGAGAGGAGAAATAAAATAGGGCATACGATTTGGGAGAAAAATATGTGCAGAAAATTCGTTTTGCAGCCTGTGTTTTTCCTTCCCTATTCTTTAGTTTCCAGTGTTTGCTATCCATGGAGTCTTGGCGGTCTTTTAGAAGATCGTCCGTGAGATCTGTTTGATTTTCCTGCTTCACTTATCCTGACCTGTTTTTGGATTTTGGTGGACTAGCATCCATCCACGAGTTGATCAGTGAGAGCCCATGCGTGGATACTCTAGAGGGTGGACATTTGGACATCTCGAGAGGTTGGTTCATTCTTCTTCTTGCTATTGTAGATCTTATTTGCTGTTGAAGGAGTTTAACCGGTCGCTAATTAATTATGAAGATTGAGGGAGTTGACTTCTTCCTGTTCGATTAGGTATATTTTATTTTGGTTATCATGCATGCCTAGATATAGTTATTATCATATGATTTATTATTATTACACTTGCCTATACATGCCTGCATATTTTGTTATATTCATCATGATATGTTAGATTCTGTGCATGAGTAAGTTTTTCCGTATGCTAATTAAAGAAATTTAATTATGCAATATCTGCTCCCTAGTGTTGCGTGCCTAGGGTAGGCTTCCGCTGCACTAGGTTTTCCTTCACTGCCATGTGGCATATTTTCATTTAGATAATAGCCAAGGGGCATAGGATCTCAAGAGGCATATTAGAGAAAATTAAGAGTCTTCAAATAGAAGGGCAATGACCCCTTGAATCCAAGCCAAAATGAAGGGACGCAACCCTTCATCTTGCATGCCTATTTTCTTCATGTCATTTCCTCTTATTGATTGGTCAAAGTGTTGAGAATTCTGCTACAAACCCAATTAGATTTGATAAACCAAATCCTCTAGAATATCCTTATTCCCGATCAAGAACGAACGCCCTGATCAATAAAGCAATCGCGGAAGCATATCACCAGGTTGTGTATGACCATCTGCCAGAAATCTCCATTGAAGATCATGGTAGGATTCAGGTCTATGAGGATCAAGAACACCAAAAACGGGAGAAGAGAGAAGAAAAAGAAAACAGAGGAATTTTCACGGGAGAAAGGGATTTCCACTTCCAAGAAGTTCGTTACACCACCCGCATCCTCTTATGAGAATACAATATATTAATACATCCGAGCCGACCTGTCTAGACAACAGGTTTCCTGACTGTGCATCTGAGCCGACCCAAATCCATTCGAGCCGACCCATCCATATTGCAGATTTTCTGACTGTGCATCCGAGCCGACCCAAATGCATCCGCGCCGACCTGTCCTGTCCACAATCACTTGTTCTGAGACGTGCCAATTGACAGAGTCGACTCTTACAACAGAGAGCCAACTCAAAGACCCAGAAAGACCAAACTGAGCCTAAACACCTAGGACTCATACCGGACTCAACCCTAGCCCTAGACACATCATTGAAAACCATTATAGACCAGATCAACACATGTACATTGACCTGACTAGCCATGAATGCACCACCTAAGAGTCAATAATCTCCACCTTGGTGCTTCAAGGGTACATATGCCAGACTCCTCAAACCCATTAACCATATACAAGAGTAGAAGCTATCCCTTGGTAGAGCCTTCGTAAGTGCATCCGCCTGGATTTTCGTTGTATGGACCTTCACCAGTGCCACTTCTCCTTCCTCCACCAGCTCCCTAACTCTGTGGTACCTCACATCTATATGCTTGGTCCTAGCATGATAGACTGGATTCTGTGTCAAGTGTATGGCACTCTAGCTATCACTGTGCAGGACCACCATATATTGTTTCACCCCCATTTCAGACACTAGCCTTCTCAGCCATAGTGCTTCCTTTACAGCTTCAGTAATCCCTATATACTCAGCTTTGTTGTAGACAAAGCAGTAATAGGTTAAAGGGTTGATCTCTAAGAAACTGGTCCACCATACATGCAGAAGAGATAACCTGATGTAGACCTTCTTGTATCAAGATCATCTGCATAGCTTGCATCAACAAACCCTTCCAAAGGACCTGAATCCTCACATGATTCTATGGAGTTCCATTCATGTCCTTCAAGCTGCCCACCAAATACCAGTCGGATGTCTTTGAGTCCCTTGCAGATATCTGAAAATCCACTTCAATGCCTCTAGTGTTCCTTCCCAGGATTAGCCATGTACCTGCTCACCTAACTTACTGCATATGGTATGTCTGGCCTGCAACAAACCATAGCATACATCAAACTGCCCACTGCATTGGCATATGGAACTCTTTCCATGTACTCTCTCTCCTTCTCTGATTGGGGGCACTGCTTTTTCGAGAGAGAAAAATGCCCTGGTAATGGTGTTTCCATAGATTTGGCCTTATCCATCTCAAACCTCTCTTGTACCTTTTTAATGTACCCACCTTGTGACAAATGGAGTATTCCTTTGCACCTATCTCTGCAAATATCCATTCTAAGGATTTTCTGAGCTGATCCTAAGTCCTTCATCTCAAATTTCTGAGATAATGCTCTCTTTAGCCCTTTCACAACTGTCATACTTCTGCTGGCTATCAACATATCATCCACATACAGAAGTAAATACAAAGCATCCATAGTATCCACATCCTTCACATAGACACAATGATCATGTTCACATCTAGGAAATCCAAGGCTCAAGATAAATGTATCAAATCTGTGAAACCACTGACGAGGTGATTGTTTCAATCCATACAATGACCTCTGAAGTAGACATACCTTGTTCTCTTGTCCAATCTCAATGAAGCCATTAGGTTGCTTCATATAGATTTTTTCTTCCAGTCTTCCATGTAGAAAGGCTGTCTTCACATCCATCTACTCCAATTCCAAATTATGTTTTATTGCCAAAGACAACAACACCCGAATTGAAGTATGGCGTACAACAGGAGAAAACACTTCTGTATAGTCAACACCTTCCCTCTGTGAGTATCCCTTTGCTACCAATCTTGCCTTGTATCTTACTCTACTTTGCTTTGAAGGTAATGATTTCTTAGTGAACACCTGATGCGGGAGGCAAGGGGGTTAGGGCTAGGGATGCTGGATGCTAATAAGGATGCTTACGATGCATAGGAATTCTTTTTTTTTTTTAGTTTTAGGGTTGATGATTTTTTTTTGTTATGTTTCTTGTTGTTCTTCTTTGTTGTTTAGGGTTTTGATTCCCGATCACAAGCAAAGATAAAAAATATGAAGAGCAGTAAGGGAAGCTTACGCTAGCAGTTCAAAGCCCTAAAAGTAAGAACGAGAACAGGACCCCGGGATTAAGAACCCCGGTAGGACTAGCTCAACCTACAATATCTACTTAGGAGATATAGAGAAGGCAAACCTCAAACTTCTGAAGCGCCCGGTGCAGAGATTTCTCAACTCGGCGGATGCGGCCTGGATGCCCGAGCAGTCGAACCCGTGGGAGCTCTGGCTTTGGGTCTAGAGGTCACGATGGCAAAGCTAACTGTCTTCAATGCTCGAGATGCCAGGGAGAACCTGTAGGCAAACAAAAGAAAGGTTAGTGGAATATGGAGATGTATGGAAAGGAATTGAACTGGAGTTGGGAAGGGGCTTCGAGCCCGGCGTCCGGCTGGATTCCGAAGTCGAAGTTGGAGATAACTTGGGGCCTCGCACCCCGCGATGTCCCGGAGGATGAAGGAATGTAGCCCACACCACGCGACGTCCTGGAGGATGAAGGATTCACGATGCCCTAGGGCGATGGACAGGTGGCCTCGCACCACTCGACGTCCCTGGGGACGAAGGCAATTCCACTCGAACGTAGCCTAAGAGACAAGGGTTGGAGGGTGGAAGAAAACTCAAACTCAATCACTCAAATTTTCATTCATTCATTCATTCATTCATTCATTAGTTCTACAAAGGGAGGGATTGGGTCCTTTAAATAGGCACCCAAGGCCCTTTTGAAATTCAAAATACAAATCTCATGGTGGCGCCAAAAATTTTCCACATCCCTATTTCTTTGGCCGACCAAATATTTGGAGTTGGGCATGGCATGAGCAAAGGCTTGGAGGGGGGATTGGTCCCTTGACTTCCTTCCTTAGCATGCTTAATTTGGGAAGAGGAGTGGGGCATGGCTTGCTTGGAGGGATGTGTTCCCTTAGGCTCTTCACGCCATCTTCTAGGAATGATTCTTGGCCGACCAAGGGAGAACTCCATGGGGCGTTGCATGGTTGAGGGCTTGAAGAGGGGAGTGTGTCTTTTGACCTTCTTTCCTTGCAAGACCACTTTGGGAAGAAAACTTGGGAGGAGGCTTGCTTTGAGGCTTGGTTCCCTCAAGGATCTTCAACGCCCTCTTTAGATGGAACAAGGCGTGACGTGGGGGAGGGAAAAGGGGGATGTTGTCCAAGGCATGTGGAAAGCAAGAGGAGGCCACTTTGTTTCCCTTCTTGGATGCCCAAGTGGCAGCTGATGTGGTGCCACGTAGGTAGCTGAGGTGGCACCTGAGTTGGCATTATCCCAAGTAGAAGGGGTGGGTTGGCCCACCAGAACTTGAGTTGGTGAAGAAAACCAGAGTGTCTTCAATTGGGCTTGGGCCCAGACCAAACTCAGACTCGAACAAATACAGGACTCAAGACCTAACTTGACCCAAATTGGCCAAGGTACAGGACTAAACAACTTTGACAAGAATTATAACAATGTTTTTGGGCTCAAGGCCTTATTACAGGACTCATAGAAAGGGGAACCCTAATCTGAGATCCACAAAGGGTTGAGGAGCCTCTATCGGATCCTGGTGCCCACACCAACACCCATTTGGAACCAATAGCATGAGCATCTCTAGATAGTCCACTAGTTGCCATGTCTGATTCCTCCTGAGAGATTTCATCTCCTCCATCATGCCTTGCATCCATGACTCTTTATCTGGACTTTCCATGGCCTCTACAAAACTTTATGGATCTCCATTCACAGATATAAGAGCAAATGAAATTGCTTCATCCATGCCATATCTAACCGGCTTCTGGATTATGTGTTGAGGCTTATGCAATGCCACACCCCTTGCATTGTCCTGTAAGTCTACTGTTTGTGGCTCCTCCGGCACTTCCCTTTGAACAGCTGATTCTTCTTGCCTCTCCTTCACTCCTGGAGAATCTTTCCTGTCCAACTCCACTTAACTGAAACTCCATTTCCAGCTGATGTTGAAGGCCTATCCTCCACCTGTGATGGGCTCTCACTGCTGTTCATCTTATTGATTGCATTTTCAGTTGCAGTCCCCGATTTCACCAAGATGCTCCTCTCATCAAAATGACATCCCTACTGATCATAGCCTTTTGAGACTGTGGATCCCACAGTAGGTAACCTTTGACTCCTTGTGGATACCCTATAAAGATCATTTTCTTTGACTTAGGATCCAGCTTGCTTCTTTTAGTTGCCTCCACATGAACATAAGCCAGGCAACCAAAAACTTTCAAGTGGCCAAGCTCCACCTTCTTCCCACTCCAAGCTTCATCTGGAAGTCCACCATCCAACTTGAAGTGAGGTGACCTGTTTATAAGAAAACATGCTAGAGTAATAGCATCACCCCAAAAAAATTTTAGAAGTGATGACTGCATCCTCATACTCCTTGCCCTCTCCAATAGTGTCCGGTTTAGCCTTTCCGCAACACCATTCTGATGTGGGATCATCCTTACTGTGTAATGGAGTTTGATACCATTTTCCTCACAGTAACTCCTAAACTCTGTACTAGAGTAGTCCCCACCATTATCAGTCTGAAGGCACTTTATATGTTTTCCTGTCTCCTTCTCTATCTCAACCCTCCAAGCTTTAAACCAGGCAAATACATCTGATTTTTCTCTCATCAGATACACCCACAGTTTCTTAGAGAAGTCATCAATGAAGGTAACAAAATACCTTACTTCACCTCTGGATGAAACAAGTGCTGGTCCCCATACATCCGAGTGCACCAAATCTAGCACTCCTTCACTTGGCTTGGTACAAACAGCAAATTTCACTCTATGCTATTTACCAAAGATACACGGCTCACACAGGTCATTTCCATCCTTTTTCAAAGCTGGAATGTTCCCTCTTCTGCTTAACTCTATGAGCCCTCGGTCACTCATATGACCCATTCGATAGTGCCATAGTTTATATTTCAACTGTTCCTCCTATACTGCTGCAAGCACTTCAGCACTATCACTTATCACTGAGCCTTCCATCCTATATAGATTGTTGCTCAGTCTTCTTCCTCTCATTACCACCAAAGCTCCCTTGATAATTCTCAAACATCCACTACCAGATTGGCAACTAAAAGCATATCCCTGCTCTTCCAAGTAGCCCAAAGAAATTAAATTCTTTTTTAATTCTGGTATATGTTTGACATTAGATAGAGTCCTTATCACTCCATCATACATCCTCACCCTAATAGTACCTACTCCAACTACCATACAAGGGTGATCATCACCAAGACTTACACGATCTCTATCTGACCTGTCATAAGTGTAAAACCAATCCCGATGTGAGGTATAGTGGTATGAGCATGCAAAATCCAAAATCCAGGTATTCTCCCAATCCACTGATCCATCTGATACAACCAGTACTCCTCCATTGCTTTCCAAAGCATTAGCACCACTAGTGTTGGCTCTCTCATTTTCTATTTTCTAGAGAGGATAAGTCTTGCTGATATGCCCAAGCTGTCGACACTTGTTGCATTTCAAACTCTTGTGGTTCAGAGACTGAGATCTGCCCTTGGACTTTCCCCTAGTTCTTTTCTTGGATCTTCCTTGCCTCTCATTCACATCAAGAACCTCTGAATTAGGATTACCTTTACAGATCTTCTCATTGGATCTGAGCACACCAACAACTTCTTCATAGTTTAGGATTTCCTTCCCATAAATTAAAGTTATTATGAGACCATCATACGATCCAGGGAGTGAACACAGCAGCAACAATGCATGATCTTCCTCGTCTATCTTCACATCCAGACTCATCACCCTAGAACAAACCTAATTAAACTTCTGAATATGTACAACAAGGTCTCCTCCTTCAGGCATTCTTAAGCTATATAATTGCTTCTTAAGCCATAGCTTGTTTGTCATGTTCATTCCCATGTATGTGTTCTCCAGTCTTCTCCAAAGACCTTTTGTAGTAGTCTCTGAACACACCTCAGGTAAAACTTGATCAGCAAAACACATCCTTATGGTGCTGAAAGCAATCTCTTCTAACTCTTCTCATTCTTCAACACTAATCTTTTTCGGTCTTTCTTTAACCAAGACCTTGTAGATTCTCTGTTAAACCAGCAAATCTTTAACCCTTTGCCGTCGTAGGATGAAGTTTTCCTTGCCATCGTACTTCTCAAAATCTACTTTGAACCCACTTGATGCCATTACCACAATCAAGAATTCAAGAGATATGAAAACCGTACCTGCAAGAAGTTTTACTTCCAACCCTCTGATTTTGAGATCCTCCTTCCATGAACCAAGCTCTGATACCAAATATTAAGAATTCTGCTACAAATCTAATCAGATTTAATAAACCAAATCCTCTAGAACAGCCTTGTTCCCGATTAAGAATGAACGCCCTGATCAACAAAACAATCACGGAAGCGTATCACCAGGTTGTGGATGACCATCTGCCAGCAATCTCCATTGAAGATCATGGTAGGATTCAGGTCTATAAAGATCAAGAACCCCAAGAATGGGAGAAGAGAGACGAAAAAAAAAACAAAGGAATCTTCATAGGAGAAAGGGATTTCCACTTCCAAGAAGTTCAATACACCACCCGCATCCTCTTGCGAGAATATAATATATATACCTCGATCATACGTGCCCGAGATCCCAAAAACTCCCCCAGCTGGCACCGTTCAAAACCTCACCCATCATCCAAGATAACTCAAATCCATTCGAGCTGACTCGTCCAGACTGATGGGAATTCTCCTAGGGTGCCGGGAACCATGCAGCATGCGGAAGTGAATTTCAAAATAAAATTCTAAGCATGAAACCCTAATTTGGCTAGAAAACCCTAATTCCCAGGAACCCCTTATGCAATACCAATCAATGAAACATAAATGAAGTCAGAATACATACCTGGATTGCTGAAATCCAATCTTTTTCATGAGGCTCAGAAGTGCAAGCCCTCCAATGGTGATCCACACGAGAATGGTACCAAGGAAGAATCCCTACCGGGTTGCTTGCTTCAACATAACTCTTTTGTCAGCCTTTTGACCTTTGACCACTGTAGGACACCCTAACCTACTGTAGGGCTTTCTGGACACAGTCCTAAACCACTCTTGGTTTTACGACAACCCTCCTCTAGGACCCCTTAGGCTTATGTCCTAAAACTAAGCCTTGTCCTAGTAGAAAAGACCTTGTCTTAACAAGACAAGTCTTGTCCTAAATTAAGGAGGGAGAGAAGTGGAAGAACACTCAGAATATCTTTTTACGGTGAAAAGAAAAAAAAATCTGAAACTCATATCATCACCCCTATTTATAGTTTTAAGAGGGGTGTGTGATATGTTCTCCAACAGGTTATCGATATGATTTTTCAAGACTGAAAAATCATATCCAATATGTCTCCTCACGCAACAAAAGACATATTGGCATCCATCCATTTTCTTAGACAATCTGTGACTTGCCACATGGCAAGTACCTGTCCCTGAGAATCCAAGAGGTGCCTCTTCAATCTCCAAACACCAGAGAATATGAAGAGTCCTAAAAGCAGAAGGACTCTGCTTCAGGGTGCACGCCACTTGAAGAGACGGGTCTCTTCATCCATGCTTTTGCTTCCTTCCATTTTTCATGCCCTTTCAAAAAGCCTTGACCGGTCAAACATATCCAAGAGGCATGGGATAAGATGAGAAGGTGCCCACTGAAATGAAACACTCAAGTGTTTCATCTACAGAAGGACTTTTGTCCTTCTGTGCGCACCTTCATTTCCCGCGCGCACCAAGAGGCGCCAAGAAATCCTTTTTGTTATGGTCAACTTTATCTACATCCCATGCAACATTTGACTAGTAAAAGCATATGCAATATGGGTGATAAAAGAAAGAGCATTAAATCCTCTTTCCATCCATATAAAAATATTTTAGATCAGAGGACCATAGATTCTTCTAGGCCTTTTTGAATGCCAAGGTATCATTTTGGCATCTAGAGTCCCAACTCAAATGGACTCTATAATAAAACGTCCAAAAGTCCAAAATAAAATTAGATCAAGCTCTAATTTGGCTATCCCCACTTAGGACTCAACCTAATTTAGGTTTTCCTTAATTAGGTTAGCCCAATTAGCAAGCAACCGGACCCAATCCATTTGGTTTAGGAATTAGGTTAGCCTACATATGCTGGTATGCAATCTGGCTAACCAATTTGGATCCCATGACCCTAATTAAACCATGAGTATCTTCCTTGGCCTAATCTCTATTGTGTGTGACCTATTGGGTTCCACATCTAGCCAGCAGTAGGTTTAGGTTTGAGCTGATTCGATCCGATCGAACCCGATTGACCTAATTAGGTCAAATCGGCTCACCTAATTGTCCAATTCAAATCACACATCGAATTGACTCATGAAACCAATCCAATTAGTTCATGAAAATTCACAAGATAAGATTGATGTCTAGCAACGTGTCATGCCTACCTGGAAGATGAAGAATTTGATGAAAATTACCAAAATACCCTACAGTAGTAAGTTACCGTGCAATTCAATCTTTTGATCTCCCATTATCCCGATTAAGTGATGTGTATGGATAAATGTCAAACCCTAACACTTAATCATATTGAATCTCAGCTCGATCATAAAGACTCAGCTGATGACTGATTAGAAGCCATTTCTAATCTCATCCCACTTTGCAAAGATTTTTTGAGTCACTCATCGAAGAGATTACATGGGATAACATATCCTCTTACCAAGATTGATCAATTCTTTGTTGGTCCACTCACATCCTTCATACACCTTCCACCTTACCCAGAACATCCCATACATGTTGCAATGCCATGAATGAGTATGAACCAAAGTATGGCTTAGTGTGCATAAGGAACCATGGTGACCTCAGGTCTGAAGATCACGTGCATAACTTCTACTCTAGGACCAATCTTTTGATAAGGAGTAAGACTTCCATAAGATAGTCCCGGTACGGATCAAGTCAGTGTACTCATAACCTAATGAGCACCCTTATCCTTGTATTAGTGTCTCTACACAAGTGGCTGTGAGACCAACCGTCCTCATCAACTGAGCATACATAGGATAAGCTAGTCTTACCGGATTCATCGATCCTTGAATCAATGGTCCAATGACTAGGAACATTCTAGATTAGGATTTATAGGAATTAGGTCTCACTGTTATTCTATCATAACCCTAATTCCATTGCCCTACTTTATGGGATTCATCATAGTTAAAAATATGACACAGTAGTATATGATGAATCAAATGCCTTTATTATAAATAATGATGTCATGCATGAGTTGGAAGTTTACAAAAAAGGCCCAAACAATGATTGGCTCTCAGGGCATTTGATGGGAAGAAGAAATGAAAAAAAATGCTTTATGAGATGAAGGAATGAGACTAAATATTCTAAAGGAGATTAGTTAAAGATCAATCTAATTAATTTCTTAAGCATATGGCTAATCGAACTATAATGACTAGGAATTTAATGAACACAACTCAATATGATTAAACGCAAATCTAGAGTGGACTAAACAGAATAATAATGATCTACCATAGTAAATTAACCATCTAAATTAAGCTAGTCCTACTTTTTTAATAATCCAAACCCTAAGAAGTTAGGGATTACCTGACCTTGATCAATCCAAAGGATTTCTCTCAAGGTAAGTTCTAGGATGACCAAAATACACCACTTGGTGGCTCACTCAGCATTCTGGGTTCTGGCAAGAAGTTCCTTCTTCTAAAGTCTGGATTCCGGAGGCCCTGTCACAAAGAAACCTGGGATTAGAAACAAGCTAAAGAACTCAAGTTAAAGAAGGGAAGAATGATGGGTTGAAGGATGGATGAAGGCTTCTTCTTCTTGAGGGAATCGACTCCTTTCTGATTCCTAGGGTTGGAGAACCGGCTCCTTGCTTGATCACTTGATTCTTGGCTTGATTTCTTCTTGAACTTTGATGCGAACTTGATCTTCTTTGAGAGATGCAATGGAAAGAAAGTGTTTGAAGTGGAGAAAAGAGGAGGAAGAGGAAGAGAGAAACAAGGTCACATAGACCTAAAAGAAACCTAGGCACAAAGCCAAAGAGGGGCACATAGCCAAGACCTTCACATAGAAGAAAGAGCTTTTTTTTCATTCATTTATCAATCTCCCACATTTCTCATGCCCAAGGCTTTTTAAAGACTTACATTTGAATTCAAACTAACCTAATTTGGTGGAGGATATCATGGGGAAGTTACATGGAATAAGGAGAGAATTGTGGGAATAGGTTTGATATGATTTGGAGGAGTGGTCCCCCCTCACTTTGGCCGACCACCCTTGCTTTGGAGAGCTTTGGTCGGCCAAGCATGAATTTAAATTCAAATGACATGCTAAGGCTTGACTTGGTTGACCATCTTCAAAAGCTTGGACTTGGTGATTTGACCTCCTTCTTGATTTTGACAATTTGACCATCTCCATGACTTTGGACTTTGACTAATTGACTTTCTTCAAGAATTGGCTCCTTGGGACTTGATTAAGAGTCAGCTCCTTTAGTGGTGAGGTGTCTGATGAGGTGGCAAGAGTCGGCTCCAAGGTGGTGGTGATGTGCCTTCAAGAGTCGGCTCCAGGGTGGTGATGTGTTGAAGTGGTACTTTGAAGCCCGAGTTGCTTCTTGATAAGTCTTCAAAAGTGAGTTGACTGGATTGACTGACCCAACAGCGGACTAACCTGTCCTTGATTACATTTATTTTGAAATAAAATATTGACATGATTTGTTACTCCAACCATAAGGACTTTTGGATGGGTTGAAGTCTTTTGTTAACCTGGTGCCCACACCAATTCTCCCAGGGTGGGAGGAACTCGACCCTGTCGAGTGATATGTTTCTATTATATCCGGGTCGATTTGTTGCAGGTCCTCTCGGGTGATCCAGGAGTCTTCAGATTCAGGACGTCCTTGCCATCGAATCAGATAGCGTTGGTAGCCCTTATTTCTAGTGGTGATAATCTGGTCATCCAAGATTCTTTCAACACTCTCTCTTTGCTCAGGAATATTTGGTGGTGGACACTCATTTGGGACATCACTCTCAAAGGATACACTAGGACCAAAAAGCTCATCAGGTATTGGTACAGGTTCCTTGTATTCTTTGAGGTCAGAAATATTAAAAGTAGAACTAATGCCATAACTAGATGGTAAATCTACTACATAAGCATTAGATCCAATTCTCTTTATTATTCTGAAGGGTCCGGCTCCCCGGGCATGGAGTTTCTTCATTGTTCCGGGTGGAAACCTCTCTGGTTTGAGTTTAATCATTACTAAATCCCCTTCATTAAATTCTTTAAGCCGTTTATGTAGATTAGCCGTATGCTTATAAAATTCATTGCTTGTTTGAATCTTTTGGCTAATCTCCTTATACAAGTCCTTAAGATGCTGTGCATATGATTCGGCGGATTCCGACACCCGTGCATGTGCTGGTAATGGGACTAGATCTAAAGGTCCCTTAGGTTTATATCCATGGACCACTTCAAATGGACTCTTCCCAATAGATCTATTGACTGAGCTATTATAAGCAAACTCAGCACGAGGAAGTAAAAGATCCCAGTTCCCTAAGTTTTCTCCAACTAAACACCTCAATAGATTACCTAAGCTTCGGTTTACAACCTCGGTTTGGCCATCAGTTTGAGGGTGATAGGCTGTAGAGAATTTCAGTTTGGTACCTAACATGTGCCAGAGGGTTTTCCAGAAGTAACTGGTGAACTTGACATCTCTATCTGACACAATGGTTCTAGGTAAACCATGAAGCTTAACGATATGATCCAAGAAAAGTTTGGCCACTTTTGACGCATCTAAAGTCTGAGAACACGGAATAAAGTGCGCCATCTTAGAAAATCGATCGACAACCACAAAGATAGAATCATGTTTCTTGGGAGTTCTAGGGAGACCTGTCACGAAATCCATACTAATGTCTTGCCACGGACCCTCAGGGACAGGTAAAGGTGTGTACAAACCAGTGTTTTGTTTTTGGTGCTTTGCTACCGCACAGGTTCGACACTGGGCTACTATCTGGGCAACATTCTTCTTAAGACTAGGCCAGAAAAATTGATCCTCCATAGCCAAGATGGTTTTGTTTCTACCAAAATGTCCAGCTAATCCTCCAGCATGGGCTTCCCAGATCAGAAATTCCCTAACAGAAGTTTTGGGAATGCACAGCCTATTTTCCTTGAAAAGGTATCCATCTAATAGAATGTAATCGCTATGTTCACTAGACGGACCTTGTTGGAGGGAGTGATAGATATGACCAAAGTCAGGGCATGTAGAATACTCACTCTTCAACCTATCAAATCCTACTATCTCAGTCCTCACAGTATTCATCAACATAGATCGACGGCTTAATGCATCAGCAACTCGATTCTCAGTACCGGCACGATGTTTCAGAACGAACGTGTACCCTTGTATGAACTCTACCCATTTCCCGTGCCTAGGGTTCAACTTCTTCTGAGAACTAAGGAACCTAAGAGCTTCATGATCAGAAAATAAAACAAATTCCTGCGGTAAAAGGTAGTGACGCCAATAGCGTAAAGCTTGTACTACCGCATATAGCTCCTTATCATAGGTTGAATACCTTAGTCTCGCATCATTCAACTTCTCACTAAAGAATGCTACTGGGTGATTCTCTTGACTTAAAACTCCTCCAATTCCAACCCCAGAAGCATCACAAGCGACCTCAAATAATTTGGAAAAATCCGGAAGCCTTAAAACAGGTGCTTGTGTCATTATCTCTTTAATCATTAGGAAAGCTTTATCAGCCGCTCTAGTCCATTCAAAATTTCCTTTCCTAATGCAATCAGTGATGGGTGCCACTATCGTACTGAATCCCCTAATAAACCTCCTATAGAAAGTGGTTAGACCATGGAAACTACGTACTTCATGGATGTTCTTGGGTACAGGCCATTCTACTATGGATTTGACTTCCTCTGGGTCAGCTGACACTCCTTCAGAAGTAACTACAAATCCTAGAAAGATGACTCTATGTGTGAGGAAGTCACACTTTTTGATATTGGCATAGAGGCTATCTTTTCTAAGAACTTGACAAACTTGGCTCAGGTGATCTAAGTGGTCTGCCTTGGTTTGGCTATATATAAGGATATCATCAAAATAGACCACAACAAATTTTCCTATGAAGGCTTTCAACACCTGATTCATGATCCTCATAAATGTGCTGGGTGCGTTGGAAAGACCGAATGGCATGACTAACCACTCATATAATCCATCTTTAGTCTTGAAAGCGGTCTTCCATTCATCCCCAGGTCTAACTCTAACCTGATGATAGCCACTCTTTAAATCAATTTGGAGAAAATTGTTGCTCCGGCTATCATATCTAACATGTCGTCAAGTCGTGGGATCGGGAACCTATACTTTACCGTAATCTTATTGATGGCTCGGCTATCTACACACATCCGCCAAGTACCATCCTTCTTAGGGGTTAACAATGCGGGGACTGCGCAAGGACTTAGACTTTCCTTAATAAACCCCTTCCTAAGTAATTCCCCAATCTGTTTCTGCATTTCCTGATGTTCAGCTGGGTTCATCCTATAGTGAGGCAAATTAGGTAAAGTTGCCCCAGGGACTAAATCTATGACATGCTGTATGTCCCTTAAAGGTGGAAGGCTATCGGGAAGATCTTCGGGAAATACGTCCTTATACTCTTCTAATAATTGGACCACCTCTGGAGGGTGTTCTATAGGTGTGTGGTCCTTAACCTCTTTTGCTGCTACCACCCAAATAGGTGCTCCCTCTTGGATATCTTGTTCTATTTCTTTTGCACCTATCAGATTTAATCCAGTTTTCTTTTCCTTCAAGCTACTGGTTCCTCTCCTGACATTGTCCTTAGGCTCTTTTGGATGAATGACAATTCTCTTGCCATTAAAATTGAAAGCACAGGAGTTTGACCGACCAAAGATGGTCACATCATGATCAAACAGCCATGGCCTGCCTAAGATGATGCTACTTACTCCCATAGGAAGCACATCACACCAGACCTTATCTTGATAGGATTGAATTTGGATTTGGACTTGGCACCGTAGCTTGATTGGAATAGATGTAGAGTCTATCCAGGATACCTTATATGGATTGGGATGTGGTACAACGGATAACCCTAAACTCTTTGCTGCACTAGTGGAAATGGCGTTGACACAGCTTCCACTATCTATCACAATCTTACAGACCTTTTCCTTAATTTTGACAAATGTTTGTAGGATGTTAGTCCTACGCCAGTCTTCTTGTTCTTTGGTCTGTGTCATGATACACCTAACGACTCCTAGTAAATCTGATGAGTCCAAATTTTCCTCATCTCCCTCATACTCATCAGCTAAGCAATCTTCTGCTTCATACACTTCTTCGTCACCATTCTCTAAATGCTCTAAGCCTTCTTCCTCTACTTCACCAATGTGTAAAGCTCTAGAGGGACACTGACTCATATAATGACCCGGTTGACGGCACTTATAACATACTTGACTTGTCCTACCTTGACTTTCAGGCCCTTTTCCTTTATCTTCTCTAGATGGGGTGGCTGAATTGGGCTTAGGAATTGGATTTGAGCTGGACCTAGGCTTAGCTGTGGGAGTAGGAACCGAACTGGGTCTACTAGCAAGTGGACTGAACCTAGAGGGCTCTGGTTTCCTAAAAGTAGATCTCCTCTGAAATCTCTCATAGTCCATGGCAACCTGATATGCCTGCTCTAAATCATGGACTTCCCTCAAAAATAATTCCCCCTTGATGTCTTCATTCAGCCCTGATCTAAACCTAGACAAAGTGGCTGCCTCCGACTCGACCACGTTGCACCGCATGACAAACTCGTCAAATTTGGTGACATACTCAGAGACGGTTTTGTTTCCTTGTGTTAACCGTTGCCACTGATCTAGTAATCTCTCTTGATAAGACATGGGTAGGTATTTTTCTCTAAGTTTTCTCTTCATATCTCTCCATGTGCTTACCGGTACATCTCCCCTCTGTCTAATCGTGCGCTCTACATTTCCCCAATGTAGTCTAGCCTGTCGAACCAGCCTGATCTTAGCGAATTTGAATCTCCTCTCCTCTGACATGTCATACCAATCAAAATACTGGTCCATGTCAGCCTCCCAATCTATATACACCTTAGGATCTAAGCTTCCTTCAAAAGTTGGTGCATCTAGACGGATGTTCCTTAAGGCCCGGTCATCCTGATCGAAATTTTCATGGTGACGCCTTCTTTGATTAAAGTCAGGGGTGTGATCATCAAAATCGTGTTGTGGCCTTCTATGGGTTGGGTCAGGAGTGCGTTCTTGTCGTTGGGCTCTGGGATGGTCTGGAGGTAATCTGGGAGATGGTGGTTCAGTTGGAGTTAACCTAGCTTCCTCTAGGACCCCTATTCTATCCTCGACCCGATCAAGCTTAGCATTCATTGTAGCCATTTGCTCTATCATAGACTTCATGAGACTCTCCATATTAGGGTCCATGGACGAACTTGGTTGATCTTGTGAACGGTGGAATGGTGTTCCTGATCTAGTGGTCATGAAAATGATGCACTCGAACGACTATGGCTCCTAGACCTAGAGCACAAGTTAAGAACCCAATTGAAAGACTAACTAACCAGTAGTAACTTATGTCACTTGGCCAGGTAGGTGGAAGGGGAGCTGGAGATCCCTGAATACCAACCTTAGACACCAATCAGAGATTGGCCAGGTAGGTGGATCAAACCACAAGCCCTTACACACCAATCCTAGACACCAAGTTAATAAGCACACACTAACTAGCTAATACAATCAACTTGATTTCTAATTCGAACCCGACCTGTTGGTGTCCCTAACCCACTAGGGTATTAGGTCTAATTGATTTTAATTAAGGATTGGGTTCGAATGATGAAGGGAGGTGTTTTTTTGGGCTAAGGACAGGTAATTACTTCCTGACCTTATGTTAATTTCATGCCCTTAGATAGCTTAATCATGAAATGAATGCATGACTAAATTACTGATGCAGAGTGGTGTGTTGCAGTTCGAAAGTGATGTTGGAAGGTGCAGTAAAAAACGTCAAAAAAATTTGAAAAAAATTAATGAGAACTCCTAACTTATAGATGTCATACCAGGTGAAGCAGAATTTCAAAATAAAATCTAGACTGTTCTAGGCAGATCCTGAATAAAGGCACTAAAAGCTCAAGAACAGAACAGAAAACCTAATGACACTATCGGACTGCAGGAATTTTCATTTTTTTGTAATTTTTTTTTGAAGCTGAAATTTTAAACGGTGATAAACAACTTAAAATGGAACAAGAAAAAAAATATGTCAAAGAAAAATGCACTACTTGCCTTTGGAGCTGCAGGCGGATTACAGTCAGCCTACACCTAATTACAGCAAGCAGGGGAAAATCAGACTTACATAGAATTCTTCTATGTAGTCCAAAGCAATGACCAAGATAGGACAACCTTACACTATAAGGATCCACCTTATAGTAGGACAACCTGATTTCATCTTGGTTTTGCAATGCAAGGGTTGGCTATAATCTTATAGCACCAAAGATAAATCGATGCAAACCCTAAACACAGATATGCCCTAATCAACCTGCTCTGATACCAAAAATGATGGGAAGAAGAAATGAAAAAAAATGCTTTATGAGATGAAGGAATGAGACTAAATATTCTAAAGGAGATTAGTTAAAGATCAATCTAATTAATTTCTTAAGCATATGGCTAATCGAACTATAATGACTAGGAATTTAATGAACACAACTCAATATGATTAAACGCAAATCTAGAGTGGACTAAACAGAATAATAATGATCTACCATAGTAAATTAACCATCTAAATTAAGCTAGTCCTACTTTTTTAATAATCCAAACCCTAAGAAGTTAGGGATTACCTGACCTTGATCAATCCAAAGGATTTCTCTCAAGGTAAGTTCTAGGATGACCAAAATACACCACTTGGTGGCTCACTCAGCATTCTGGGTTCTGGCAAGAAGTTCCTTCTTCTAAAGTCTGGATTCCGGAGGCCCTGTCACAAAGAAACCTGGGATTAGAAACAAGCTAAAGAACTCAAGTTAAAGAAGGGAAGAATGATGGGTTGAAGGATGGATGAAGGCTTCTTCTTCTTGAGGGAATCGACTCCTTTCTGATTCCTAGGGTTGGAGAACCGGCTCCTTGCTTGATCACTTGATTCTTGGCTTGATTTCTTCTTGAACTTTGATGCGAACTTGATCTTCTTTGAGAGATGCAATGGAAAGAAAGTGTTTGAAGTGGAGAAAGAGGAGGAAGAGGAAGAGAGAAACAAGGTCACATAGACCTAAAAGAAACCTAGGCACAAAGCCAAAGAGGGGCACATAGCCAAGACCTTCACATAGAAGAAAGAGCTTTTTTTTCATTCATTTATCAATCTCCCACATTTCTCATGCCCAAGGCTTTTTAAAGACTTACATTTGAATTCAAACTAACCTAATTTGGTGGAGGATATCATGGGGAAGTTACATGGAATAAGGAGAGAATTGTGGGAATAGGTTTGATATGATTTGGAGGAGTGGTCCCCCCTCACTTTGGCCGACCACCTTGTTTTGGAGAGCTTTGGTCGGCCAAGCATGAATTTAAATTCAAATGACATGCTAAGGCTTGACTTGGTTGACCATCTTCAAAAGCTTGGACTTGGTGATTTGACCTCCTTCTTGATTTTGACAATTTGACCATCTCCATGACTTTGGACTTTGACTAATTGACTTTCTTCAAGAATTGGCTCCTTGGGACTTGATTAAGAGTCAGCTCCTTTAGTGGTGAGGTGTCTGATGAGGTGGCAAGAGTCGGCTCCAAGGTGGTGGTGATGTGCCTTCAAGAGTCGGCTCCAGGGTGGTGATGTGTTGAAGTGGTACTTTGAAGCCCGAGTTGCTTCTTGATAAGTCTTCAAAAGTGAGTTGACTGGATTGACTGACCCAACAGCGGACTAACCTGTCCTTGATTACATTTATTTTGAAATAAAATATTGACATGATTTGTTACTCCAACCATAAGGACTTTTGGATGGGTTGAAGTCTTTTTGTTAACCTGGTGCCCACACCAGCATTTTTCTATCAAACTCCCACTTGCACTAAAGCCAATTGCCCTTATACTTTATGCCCATACAATCTAAGTGGCGATCTAACTGCTGCTTGGCTAATGCTTTAGTGAATGGGTCTGCTATATTGTTCTTTGTGTCAACTCATTTGACGACAACATCTTGTCTTTCTATAGACCTTGGTTCCTTAGCTTGTGCAACAGCCCTAGTGTTATCATAGTATAATGGCACTGGCTGTTGTATATTAGGAACCACGCCCAATTTCATGATGAATTTCTTCATCCAGACAGCTTCCTTTGCAGCTTCACTAGCAGCTATGTACTCTGCCTCAGTGACTGAGTCAGCTATTGTAGACTGCTTGGTACTCTTCCAACTCACTGCATCACCATTCAGGGTGAAGACATACCTCGATGTGGATTTGCTATCATCTGAATATGATTGAAAACTAGAATCTGTATAACATTCTAATTTTAACTCAGATCCTTCATATACTAGAAAATTATCTTTAGTCCTTCTTAGGTACTTAAAAAAATTTTTCACAGCTTTCCAATGATCCTCTTCTGGATCTACCTGAAACCTGCTCACATGCCCAAGGCATAAGCGACATCAGGCCTGGTACATAAGATGGCATACATAATCGATCCTACAGTTGAAGCATAAGGAATCATAGCTATCCTCTCTCTTTCTTCTTATGTCTTAGGAGACATCTTCCTAGAGAGTTGTATGCCTTGACTCATTGGCAAGTAACCTTTCTTACTTCCATCCATGTTGAATCTCTTCAATACTAAGTCAATGTACCTAGATTGGGATAAGCCCAGCATCCTCTTGGATCTATCTCTATAGATCCTTATACCCGGTATATAGGATGGTTCTCCCAAATCCTTCATGGAAAACTTTGATGATAGCCAAGCTTTAACCAATTGCAACATTAGGATATTATTCCCAATGATCAGTATGTCATCCACATATAAAACTAAGAAAATAATGGCACTCCCACTTGTCTTCTTATACACACATGGTTCATCCACATTTTTTGATAAAACCAAATCCTTTGATTGTTCATCAAAATGGATGTTCCAGCTTCTTGATGCTTGCTTAAGTCTATAAATGGACTTTTTCAACTTGCATACCTGGTTTGGTCTCCCACTTAAGACAAACCCCTATGGCTGTGACATATAGACTTCTTCCTCAAGATTTCATTGAGGAAAGTAGTCTTTATGTCCATTTGCCAGATCTCATAATCATGGTATGCTGCTATGGCAAGCAGTATCCGAATGGACTTGAGCATGGCTACTGGAGAAAAGGTTTCATCATAGTCTACACCATGTTTTTGTCTAAAACCTTTTGCTACTAGCCTAGCCTTATAGGTCTCAACTTGACCATCTGCTCCAATTTTCTTCTTGAATACCCATTTACACCCTATCGGGTTAATTCCTTCAGGTGGATCTACCAAGGTCCAAATTTGATTGGAATACATGAAGTTCATTTCAGATTTCATGGCACCAAGCCACTTATCGGAGTCCCTACTCTAGACAGCTTCCGAATAGGTCAAAGGATCATCATCCTGTATGATACTGGCTTCATTATCATCACCGATGACAAAGCCATATTTGAAAGGTGCACCTCACACCCTCTCTGACCTTCGGAGAGGAGGTGTGTATTGTGGCTATTTTTGATCCACAAGAACCTCTGGTTAAGGAACTTTACTTGAAGGCTCATCAGTTTGTTGGTTCTGTTCTTCACATAACTCAAGTGAAGAATCACTATATCCTTCTTGGATTAACTCTTGTTCTAAGAATGTAGCATGCTTACTGATAATTATCTTTTGCTCAGTAGCATTATAAAAGAGGTATCCCTTACATTCTTTTGGGTAACCAACAAACCTACACTTGTCAATCCTAGCACTTAACTTATGTCTAAAGTTATTCTTGACATAAGCATGGCAACCCCAAATCTTTAAGTACTTAAGACTTGGTCTTTTACTATTCCATAACTCAAATGGAGTGCTACTTACTGACTTAGATGGAACCCTATTTAATATATATGCAGTAGTCTCCAAGTTATGTCCCCAGAAAGAAATGGGAAGATCTGTGAAGCTCATCATGGACCTCACCATGTCCAACAAGATGTGAATTCTCCTTTCTACCATTCCATTTAACTGGGATGTATAAGGAGGGGTCCATTCAAAAATAATGCCTTTATCCTTGAGATGGTTCAAAAACTCACTAGACAAGTTTTCCCCTCGATCAAACCGAAGCTTTAATACTAAGTCCAGTTTGTCTTTCAACCATACTCTGATATTCTTTAAACTTATCAAAAGCTTCGGACTTGTGTTTCATAAGATATACATAATCGAACCTTGATAAATCATCAATAAAAGTGATGAAATTAGAATATCCTTCTCTGGCCTGAGTTGACATAGGTCCACATACATCAGTATGTACAAGACCTAACAATTCAATTGCCCTTTCTCCATATCCAGTGAATGGAGACTTGGTCATTTTCTCTTTGAGGCAAGACTCACAAGTTTCTAATGATTGAAAATCATCAGGGTCAAAGTAATCCTCTTTGACTAACTTGTTTATCCTTGACTCACTGATATGACCTAACCGGCAATACCAGAGATATGTGACATTGATATTATCTCTTTTTCTCTTCTTGTTATCTACAAGAAGTATTTCATCATTGAGTACTAAAGTTAGAAGACCATTCAAAAAGCAACCATGCCCAAATATTGTATTATTATGAAGAATAGAGCAGCCACTGCTCTTTACACTTATTTCATATCCTTGTTGTAATAACAAGGGTATAGAAATAATGTTTCTTACAATATCTGGCACATAGTAGCATTCTTCCAACCTTATGATATTATCCAAAGGTAATAACAGAAGGTAGGTGCCCACAGCTTCAGCATATATGGGTTCTCCACTTGCCCCATATAATTTGAAGTCACCTTTTTTTAAATTTCAAATTCTGTGGATTCCTTGTAAAGATTTACAAATATGTGACCCACATGTAGTATACAATATGCATGAATTAGAAATAGATTCACTCAATGATAAATTAGTTTGTATCATGGACAAACCCCTAGATGCACCACTTGCATCTAGCTTCACATTTGCAAGACAAGTCTTGCAATCCTTCTTCCAATGCCCAAACATGCTGCAATGGAAACAGGCTCCATCAGCCTTCTTCCTCAACCAGTCCACATAGTTTGAATTGGTTAACTTATTAGCATCCAAGATGCCATGCAATGATAAATTTAAAGCCATAAAAATAAATATCCTATATTTAATTAAAGAACAATATCAGTAGACCACTCAAGATGACATCCATAACTGGATAAGGACTTTCTATCTAATTATGTCTCCCACTATTTTTTTCAAATACCATAACCCTCAACTATGGTAAGCAAGAAACCTTTCTGGTTTTCTTAGTGGGGTTAAGATCCTAATTCCTCATTAGTGCCTTGTGTTACACAACAAACACTAATAAGTTCAAAGGTAGGACTTACTTTCCAATTGCAACCCGTGCAATTCTCAACAATTATCTTTGCCTCTAAGACACTTATAGTCTTGTATTAC
This sequence comes from Areca catechu, assembly GCA_021397845.1. Lineage (NCBI taxonomy): Eukaryota > Viridiplantae > Streptophyta > Magnoliopsida > Arecales > Arecaceae > Areca > Areca catechu. Next base: position 124,626,781 of record CM038052.1, on the reverse strand, counting down.
ACAACAAACTATAATGTCTTAGTTTAGTCAAACCCTTCATTTCTATATAGCTATAATTGAAAATTGTTGCCCTTGTGTTACACAACAAAGCAACAATTTCAACCATCCCATAAAGCACTAAGTGCACCAATACAAATTTCATATCAAATCCTAGAGTAGATCTTGTGTTACACAACAAACCTACTATAGTTTTGATATTAATTTGGCTTAGCATGAAAGAAGGCAAATTATAGTATACATAATCAATTAGCATTTTCAAGTTAAGATTTAGATATGACCAAATTATCCAGGTAAGTGGAAGGGGTGAGGGGGTACCCCCGTTGCTTTCCTTAGATACCAATTAAATTGGTCAGGTTAGACAACGGAACCAATTAAAACTTCATTCCCTTTACCTTCCCAGAACCACTTGCCTAGACACCAATCGGCTGATCAAACCCTAATCGGTTTTGCATCATGACTAAGTTTTTTTACTATGACTAAATATGATTTTTATGAGAGCTTTGATGGTCTCAAAAACACATTCTAAATACTATCATGATAATTATATTTATAACTACAAGTATAAACATAAACATGATAACTATGTTTATAACAAATATAAACATATTGCATATAACTCTAACATATGTAGAACATTTCATGTCATCAAGCATATTATCCTAATATGCAAAGCATTACATGACAACAAGCATATTACCCTAATATGCATAGCATGATAACACGCATATTACCCTAATAAGCAAAACATGACATGATTAATGTAAAATACCGTTCACCTCACACATTCATGGGAATTGCCACAAAGTTTCACCCCTACACGCCATAGGAACCCATAGAATGGACAGAGTGGGCTTTTTACACCCTACTTTACTCCTATTACCGGACGACTATGGCAACCCCAATCCAGAGTAGTTACTTGGTTCAATCAACATGAATAATTTCATACTTGAAATGATAACATGCATTTCATGAAAAAATAGAAATTCAACATATTACCCTAATATGCAAAATTTCATATTAATGCATTAACATGCCTTTTTCATGAAGAAACCAGAAATCTAACATATTAACCCTAATATGCATTTTCATCACAAGATTCTAGTAGAGTTGACATGACAGGATTCGAGTCAGCTCGATCACTAGTCGGGTTAACTCGATATGTGGAAATCATGAACTTCAAAAATGATTCATAATTGGTATGCCACAAGGAGGTCTCTGATACCACTGATGGGAATTCTCCTAGGGTGTCGGGAACCATGCAGCATGCGGAAGTGAATTTCAAAACAAAATTCTAAGCATGAAACCCTAATATGGCTAGAAAAACCTAATTCCCAGGAACCCCTTATGCAATACCAATCAACGAAACATAAATGAAGTCAGAATACATACCTGGATCATTGAAATCCAATATTTTTCATGAGGCTCACAAGTGCAAGCCCTCCAATGGTGATCCACACCAGAATGGTACCAAGGAAGAATCCCTACTGGGGTTGCTTGCTTCAACAAAACTCTTTTGTCATCCTTTTGACCATTGACCACTGTAGGACACCCTAACCTTCTGTAGGGCATTTTGGACACAATCCTAAACTACTCTTGGTTTTAGGACAACCCTCCTATAGGACCCCTTAGGCTTATGTTCTAAAACTAAGCCTTGTCCCAGTAGAAAAGACCTTGTCTTAACAAGACAAGTCTTGTCCTAAATTAAGGAGGGAAAGAGAAGTGGAAGAACACTCAGAATATCTTTTTATGGTGAAAAGAAAAAAAATCTGAAACTCATATCACTGCCCTTATTTATAGTTTTAAGAGGGGTGTGTGATATGTCCTCCAACAGGTTATCAGATATGATTTTTCAAGACTGAAAAATCATATCCAATATGTCTCCTCATGCACCAAAAGACATATTAGCATTCGTCCATTTTCTTAAACAATATGTGACTTGCCACATGGCAAGTACTGGTCCCTGGAAAGACAAAAGGTGCCTCTTCAATCTCCAAACACCGGAGAATATGAAGAGTCCTGAAAGCAGAAGGACTCTGCTTCAGGGTGCGCGCCACATGAAGAGACACGTCTCTTCATGCATGCTTTTGCTTCCATCCATTTTTCATGCCCTTTCAAAAAGCCTTGACCGGTCAAACATATCCAAGAGGCATGGGATAAGATGAGAAGGTGCCCACTGAAATGAAACACTAAAGTGTTTCATCTGCAGAAGGACTTTTGTCCTTCTGTGCGCACCTTCATTTCCCGTGTACGCCAAGAGGCGCCAAGAAACCCTTTATGTTGTGGTCAATTTTATTAACACCCCATGCAACCTTTTACTAGTCAAAGCATATGCAATATGGGTGTCAAAAGAAAGAGCATTAAATCTTCTTTCCATCCATATAAAAATATTTTAGATTAGAGGACTATAGACTCTTCTAGGCCTTTTTGAATGCCAAGGTATATGATGTGGCAAGACCACTGACGTGGGTAGCTAACGAGCGCCATGTTAAAGGAGACCGCCACGGCGGGCGCCAAGGCAATGCCTCAGTTCGGGGCATTTTGTCGAGTTGAGTCGAGTTCCCCCAGGACAGCAAGTCGAGCTCAGTCCTCTGCCAGGTCGAGCTCGTGAGCTCGACGCCTTGGTCGGAGCCATCCTCCGCCCTCCGGAGCGAGATCCTCGGAGGTTAGTGCCCTACGGTCAAGGTCGAGCTAAGAGCTCACCAGCCGATATGGAGCATCTCCGAGCGTGCACCCTCCGGACTGGGTCCGTCCTCTGCCCTCTAGAGCGAGACCCTCGGAGGTTAGTGCCCTGCGATCGAGGTCGAGCCAAGAGCTCGCCTGCCGATGTGGAGCCTCTTCTAGCACCCGCCCTCTGGACCGGGTCCATCCTCCACCCTCCGGAGCGAGACCCTCGAGGTTAGTGCCTTGTGGTCGAGGTCGAGCCAAGAGCTCGCCCGCCAATATGGAGCCTCTCCGAGCGCGCGCCCTCTGGACTGGGTACATCCTCCGCCCTCCGGAGTGAGACCCTCAGAGATTAGTGCCCTGCGGTCGAGGTCGAGCCAAGAGCTCGCCCGTCGATATGGAGCCTCTCCGAGCGCGCGCCCTCTACACCAGGCCCGCACTCTTCGCTTCTCCACCAAGGTGACCGCACGAGCTCGGAGCGCCCAGATCGGAGCAGACCCTGCTGTCCCAAGACACCGGCGAGTCGCCCAAGGACCACGGAATGACGCCCCCCATGCCACCGTAATTACCTGTCCGGCCATACTTCCAGGGGTTGGGCCAGCCAGAGAGCACGCACCCCTATGGCGATGGCCCCCGGATCGAGACTCTACCTGTTGGCTTTGACTCCTTAGTTTTGATGATTAACAAAAGGTTGAGTATATGTTTGGACTAATGTTTCATCTCTAGATAAAAGTTTCAGGACTTAGGTTATTCAAAAAGAGTATCAAAAGTACATTGATGAAACTAAGTTTACCTGATTTGGAAAAGAGCTCTTCTACCTTGGACAAGATCAAAATACTAAAATTGGACCTTCTTGTTAAGAAATTATTGACAAAAGAAACAAAGGCTTAAAGAAACTCAAGCATGGCATGCACTTCTCAAAGAGTTTCAGAAAAATTCAGATCAGAGGTCGACCATCAGAGGTCGACACCTTGTCAAAGGTCGACCACCAGAGGTCGACTCATGAAGAGAAGAAAAGTTCAGCATGGCCGGCACGGCAAAATCTCAGTGGCACGCTCCAGAGGTCGACCACCAGAGGTCAACACCTGTCTAGAGGTCGACACCAGAGGTCGACTCATAGCCTGAGAATTCAAAATGGGCAGAACTATGGTACTCTGAACTTTTGCCTAAAATATACTGGAGGTCGACTCATGAGGTCGACACTTGATCCAGAGGTCGACTCATGAGGTCGACTCATGGCATAACGGCTAGTTTTTCTGAACTTCTGATTTGATTTCTAACGGCCATAAACGGCCATATTTTTGAATCTAACGGTCTTATGGAGTTGTTTCAGCATGAATGAGGTATTTAACCTCCACCAAACTTCAAAAAAGACAAGGAGACAAAGTGAAAAAGTATAGGTTCAAAGTACAAAGCCTTCAATCACTTCCAAAGCCAAAAGTGTGAGAAAACCAAGAGATTCCCTTCCCAAAAGCTTTCCATTTTTGAGGAATCCAACATTCAAGTGTTTGGCATTTAGTGAGGTCCAAGATCCCAAGACAAAAGGCTTGAAGAGTCTCCATCAAGAGCTTCAACGAATTTATTTTTGCTCAAAAGGAGTTTGTTTAGTTTTCATTACTTGTATTCATACTCTTTTGTCTTTAGCTAGTTTCAAGGGAATTTGAAACTAGAGTGAGGTTTGTTGGTGAACCAATTGATAAAACCAACTAGGGTTGCTTGTAAGCCCGAAGCTAAAACAAGTGAGTGAGGTTTGTTGGTGAGCCAATTGATAAAACCAACTAGGGTTGCTTGTTAGCCCGAAGCCAAAACAAGTGTGTAAGGTTTTGACTTGTGAGCCTGGTAAAACAAGTCGGCTGTAATCTAAAGATTATAGTGGAAATTCCCAAGTGGAGCTTGGGGAGTGGATGTAGGTGCTAGGTGCACCGAACCACTATATTTCTTGTGTGTTTGCATTGGCTTGCTCTTTAACTTCTTTAGCTCGTTAATTGTCATTTTATTTCGTTGCTTCCGTTGCACAATTATTAAAGCACTATCACTCTTCACCTTAGAACTTGATAGCACATATATTGCCTTAAATTTTTTAAATACCCAATTCACCCCCCTCTTGGGGACCATATCTGGGCAACAAGTGGTATCAGAGCACCGGTACTCTCTTGTAGGTCCAACGATCTTGAGTGAAAGATCATGGCCGCCCCAATTGGAATGGGTATAGTTGAAGGACAAGCATCAAATCGTCCTCCTTTCTTTAATGGCACAAACTACACTTATTGGAAAACTCGTATGCGTATTTATTTACAAGCTGTAGATTATCATATTTGGAGAGTAATCACTAAAGGGCCTCATCAGCCCACTCACTTGGTTAATGGCATTATCACCCCAAAATCTGAAGAAGAATGGGATGACAATGACATCAAACAAGCTGAGTTAAATGCTAAGGCGATGAATTTGTTATTCTGTGCACTTGATCCTAGTGAATTCAACAGAATATCAAATTGTATTTCCGCCAAAGAAATTTGGGATACACTTGAGGTTACCCATGAGGGTACACATCAAGTGAAGACCACTAAGGTGAACATGCTCATTCATACGTATGAGATGTTCAGGATGGAACCAACTGAAAGAATAAGTGAAATGTATACTAGATTTACCAATATAGTAAATGGTATGAGGAGTTTGGGAAAAGCTATATCTAATGGTGAACTGGTTAACAAACTTCTCAGGTCTCTTCCGGCTTCATGGGATGCGAAAGTTACAGCCATAGAAGAAGCCAAGGATGTCAACACTCTACCTCTCGAGCAGCTTCTTGGATCACTGATGACCTACGAGCTTTCACTAAAGCTGAAAACAGTGGACAATGACAAGAAAAGAAAGCCATAGCCTTCAAGTCCACTACAAAGAAGAGTCAAGTGATGAGTCTGAAGAAGAAGATGATGATGATGAGACAGCCCTAATTACAAGAAAATTTAAAAGATTCATGAGAAAGAAGAAGGGCTTCTACAAGAAAAGGCCACAAAAAGGTGATCACAACAAGGAGAAGGAGAAAGAGAAAGAAAGGGATCCACCCATCTGCTTCGAGTGCAAGAAGCCTGGACATTACAAAACGGATTGCCCTTTGCTTAAAAAGAGTAGAAGGATGTTGAGAAAGAAGGCCATGATGGCTACCTGGAGTGAGAGTGAGGACTCCAGCAGTGAAGAAGAGCAGCAGGTAGTCGCCAACCTATGTTTCATGGCCAATGAAGATAATGAGGTAAACTCTGAACCTGAAACTGAATTTACTTTCAATGAATTGCATGATGCTTTTGATGACTTAGTAATGGAATATGAAAAATTAAAATTAAAAAATAAGAAATTAAGAAAGCAAATTTTGAGCTTACCAAAAATTCAGAAAAGTTTTCAAGTGAAATTGAAAATTTAACTCAAGAAAACAAGAAATTAAAAGAACATGTAAAGACTTTGACAAATGATAAAGATAATCTTTTTAAAGAAAATAATTCTTTAAAAAATAATAGAAGTCTTAAAACTAATGAGAACATTGAAAAACAAATAAAGAACTATTGCTTCAAAATAAGAATTACAAGGAAGAGTTAGAAAAAGTAAAACCCTTTGTAGAAAAGTTTACCTTTAGTTCAGAAAAACTAAATATGCTTTAAATAGCCAACATGCAGTGTTTAATAAAGCTGGACTTGGATTTAAACCACACAATCAGCAAAAACTTTACAAAAACTTTTTCATACCTGCATCTTCTAATATTACCTGCTATGCATGTGGTAAAGTAGGTCATAAATTATATGTTTGTAATAGAAGAAAATTAAATACCTTTAAAAAGATTTGGGTTCCAAAAAGAACCAATTTGACTAACCCTAAAGGACCCAAGATGACTTGGGTACCTAAAGTTTCAACTTGATCATTTTTTTTTGCAGGTGTGCCTTGCAACCAAAAATAAAAGAAGAATGTGGTATCTGGATAGTGGTTGCTCAAGGCACATGACTGGGGATGTGAAGCAATTCTCATCACTAGCTGCAATTGATGGTGGAAACGTCACTTTTGGTGATAATGGAAAAGGCAAAATCGTCGGAATTGGTAAAATCCATATCACCCCTAATGCTTATGTAGATAATGTATTATTTGTTGATGGCTTGAAGCATAATCTTTTTAGCATTAGTCAGTTTTGTGATAAAGGTTTTAAAGTAACTTTTGAATCATCTTTGTGCATGGTATCTAGTCTAGATGTCGATGGCATCAAGTTCACTGGTCTTAGGCATGGAAACATTTACATGGTTGATCTTGATAATCTAGCCATGGAAAGTGGTCAATGCCTAGTGGCTAAGGAAGCCAAGGCAAGTGAAACTAGTTGGCTTTGGCACCGTAGGCTAGGGCATGCTAGTATGCAGTTGATTTCAAAATTAAGCAAAAAGAATCTTGTAAAAGAATTGCCAAAACTCACTTTTGAAAAAGATAAAATTTGTGCTGCATGTCAATTTGGAAAACAAACTAAATCTACTTTCAAACCTAAAGGAGTAGTATCTACTACTAGACCCCTTGAATTATTGCATATGGACCTCTTTGGATCAACCAGAACAACTAGTTTGGGAGGTAAAAAATTTGGGCTAGTAATTGTAGATGATTACTCACGATTTACTTGGGTAATGTTTTTAGCTCATAAAGATGAAACATTTTCAGCTTTTGTTAAATTTCATAAAAGGGTTTCAAACGAAAAAGATCTCACTATTGTTTCTTTGCATAGTGATCATGGAACTGAATTTGAAAATCATGATTTTGAAACTTTTTGTAATGAAAATGGTATTAGTCATAATTTCTCTGCACCTAGGACACCTCAACAAAATGGGGTGGTAGAAAGAAAGAATAGGACACTTGAAGAAATGGCACGCACAATGCTTTGCGAAAACGATTTACCTAGATATTTTTGGGCAGAAGCCATTAATACTTCCTGTTACATTTTAAATCGTGTTTTAATTCGACCTATTTTGAAGAAAACACCATATGAGCTTTGGAAAAATTGAAAACCTAATCTCAAGTATTTTCGTGTGTTTGGTTGCCGCTGTTTCATATTAAACAATGGCAAAGACAATATCAGTAAATTTGATGCCAAGTCAGATGAGGGTATCTTCTTAGGATACTCTACTTCTAGCAAGGCATACAGGGTCTTCAACAGAAGAACACTTCTGGTTGAAGAATCAATTCATGTAGTGTTTGATGAATCTAACGAAAAATCTTCTAGAAAAGAAGATTCTATTGATGTTGAAACAGGTACAAAGAAACTTGAATAATTGACAATCAATGAAGATGAGCCCAAAGGAGATGATGATCAAGAAAGTCAAGATCAAATTCAAGAAATCAATGCAACTTCACCAAAACCATTACCTAAAGAATGGAGGTATGCACATGGACACCCTAAAGAGCTAATAATAGGTGATCCATCAAAGGGGGTAAGTACACGCTCTTCTATTAGAAATGTTTGTGATTATTTAGCTTTTGTATCTCAGATAGAGCCTAAGTCAATAGAAGAAGCTGAAAAAGATTGTAATTGGATTAATGCTATGCAAGATGAACTAAATCAATTTAAAAGAAATAATGTTTGGACTTTAACTGAAAGACCCCTTAATGTTTCTGTAATTGGCACAAAATGGGTTTTTAGAAATAAACTTGATGAACATGGTATTGTAATTAGGAACAAAGCTAGACTTGTTGCTAAAGGCTACAACCAGGAAGAAGGAATCGACTTCGATGAAACCTTTGCTCCTGTTGCTAGGCTAGAAGCAATTAGACTTTTACTTGCTTTTGCTTGTTTTATGGATTTCAAGTTATTTCAAATTGATGTAAAAAGTGCCTTTTTAAATGGATTTATTGAAGAGGAAGTTTATGTTGAACAACCACCTGGTTTTGAAAATCATGAATTTCCTAATCATGTCTTTAAATTGTATAAAGTATTGTATGGTTTAAAGCAAGCTCCTAGAGCTTGGTATGATAGATTAAGTTTATTTTTGATGAAAAATGATTTTTCTAGAGGTAATGTAGATAATACATTATTTTTGAAAAAGAAAAATGATGATCTCTTAGTAGTACAAATATATGTAGATGATATTATTTTGGTGCTACTAACGAATGCCTTTGTCAAGAATTTGCGAAGTTAATGCAGAGTGAGTTCGAGATGAGCATGATGGGAGAACTCAACTTCTTCCTCGGACTCCAAATTAAGCAAACCAAAGAGGGGATCTCCATCAACCAAGCCAAGTACACAAGGGAAATTTTGAAAAAGTTTGGGATGGAGACCACAAAACCAATAGGTACCCCTATGAGCTCTTCATGTAAATTAGACAAAGATGAATGTGGTAAATCAGTAGACCAAAAATTATATAGAGGCATGATTGGTTCATTGCTATATTTAACTGCCAGTAGACCAGATATAATGTTTAGTGTTTGTATGTGTGCACGTTTTCAGTCTGCTCCTAAAGAATCACATCTCTTAGCTGTAAAACGTATACTTAGATACTTATCTGGGTCTATCGAAATTGGTCTTTGGTACTCTAGGGAGTCATCATATGAATTAATTGCATATTCTGATGCTGATTTTGCTGGGTGTAAACTTGATCGAAAAAGTACTAGTGGAACTTGTCAATTCCTAGGAGTTAATTTGATTTCATGGAGCAGTAAGAAACAGAATTCGGTTGCTCTATCTACGGCAGAAGCCGAATATATAGCAGCTGGAAGCTGTTGTGCTCAGATTTTATGGATCAAACAACAACTCGAGGACTTTGGCATCAAACTAACTAAGACACCCATAAGATGTGATAATACAAGTGCAATCAATTTAACGAAAAATCCTGTTCAACATTCAAGAAGCAAACATATTGAAATAAGACATCACTTCATAAGAGATCACGTTCAAAACTCTAATGTGTTGTTAGAATTTATATGTACTGATTATCAATTGGCTGATATATTCACAAAACCATTGAATGAAGATAGATTTTGTATGATTAGAAGAGAACTGGGAGTCATTGATCCTTTTGCTTGAAACTCTTCAATTTTCATCAAAATTCCTCAAAAATGATTTATAAATTCTCAAATATGTTTAAAGGTTATTTTTCTAAATTTTATCAATTTTTTAAAATTTTACAGAATTTTATTTTGGGTGATTTATTGTTGGAGGTCGACACTTGAGATTTTCGGAGGTCGACACTTAAGGTCGACACTTAAGTTTTGGAGGTCGACACTTGAGGTCGACCCCTGAAAATTCTCAGAGGTCGACACTTGAACGAAAACCTGCATTTTTAAAACCCGTCCGCAAGCCTTTTTTCCCATTGTTTTCTTTACCTCTCCTTCGTGTGGTCCCCCTACAACTTCCCTAAACCTCCAAATAGTGGATTTCCACCCCTCTCCTCGATCTTTTTGGGAAATCCTCACCTCCTCTCTTGCTTTTCTTGGAATCAACCTTCTATTTGACCGTTTTCTTGATTTTGGACAACCGAAAGCCCTCGAATCTTTCTACCCTCAAATCTCGGCTGTTTTTCAATTGAAACCACTTATTTCTTTTTCCGTTTCTTACCTTTTCCTCATTTACTCTTGATTTTTTCCAATCTCACAAACCCTATTTCATTATTTCACATTCTCCTCTTTTTCCCAATCAGTGAACCTCTCTTAGCCTTACCTCTTTGCATTTCTCCCTAAGTTACCCCTTATCCTTACACATGGGTCCGAGAAAACACCAGGCAGTAAGGAAAAGGAGATTGGAACAGGGGCAGGGTAGTACTGAGCGGCGAAGGAAAGTCAGACATGAGCGTGAGCCGACCCCAGAGCCACCTGCACCAGTGCCAGCCAGCCTAGTCTGGAAGAGCATTGCTAGTGGGAGGCGCATAGATATTCCATTCTGGGATCAGCATCACTTCTTCATTGGAGATGTACTGAGAGATGCAGGTCTGGTTCATTTTTGTACCATGTCCGAGAGATTCTACCCAGATCTCATCAGAGAGTTTTATGGATCCATGGCCACTGATGGCATTGGATGGTCCGCTACAGTTCGAGGGATTGAGATTCCAGTGACACCTGAGGTCATCAGTCGCATTTGGAGGATTCCACTTCATGGCACTGCTGCCACTACGATCAGCGACAGAGAGCACGCCTTCAGGTGTATCCTAGAGTGTGAGGATGTTAGCGGCATTTCCACAGTGTCCGCTAACCAGCTTTCACTAGAGATGAGAGTGCTGCATCACATCATCGCCCGTATCTTGATTCCGAAGAGTGGGAGATTTGATTTTATCACTGAGCGTGGGCTGGTGTTGATGGTGTCCCTGAGCCAGCGGACTCCCATCAACCTTCCCAGGATCATGCTTCAGCAGATGGGTGAGGCAGCTTCTCATAGGAGACTTGTGCAGCCGTACGGGATGGGACTGACTCAGATATTCAGAGAGCATGGTGTCTCATTCGACGGCATACCCTTCAGTCAGCTACAGCACACAGATACTTATGGAGAGAAATCCCTTCATAGGATGGGATTTCGACTGATTAGTGACCGATGGGTACGACGAGAGTCTGGCCAGGAGCCATATGAGGAGGATGAGATCCGAGCTGCTGAGGCAGGGCCTTCAGGGCCTACTGATCATGGTACACCTCCTCGCCCAGCACTGGAGACAAAGACTGCGGAGGCTGAGCCTTTCTCGCCACCACCTTCATCAGCTCCAGCACCTACTATTACTGCTACACCACGGAGGACTTCAGTGAGGATGTCGGACTTCGAGCAGCGAGTGACTGATCAGATTTCAGAGGTCCGGACAGAGATCACTGGTGTACGGCAGGAGCTTCATGATCTGCGGATACACACAGACACACGCATTAGTGCTCTCTCAGCTAGTATGGATACAGGATTCAGACAGATCCTCAGCTTACTGAGATTAGCACTGCCATCAGGGACTGCAGATCCGACAGTATCTCCTCCACATGATGATGATGATGATGATGGTGATGATGATGCTGATGACTCTAGTGGATACAGTGACAGTGATGGAGATCAGCCTGGAGCAGGTAGATCTGATGTTCCACCTGCAGAGCCGATTCCGGAGATTCCCCCTTCAGCTGATCCTCCTTCCACTGATCTTCCGAGTTCAGATCCTCCAGCCACAGCTGTGCCAGTTGATATTGAGCCTACAGAGTCACTATTTGAGACTATCACTGGGATTCCGGATGACATAGATGAGCACACAGAGACAGATATCGATGATCCCATAGCTTATGAGCTAGTCAGCAGGCAGACCCCAGCTTAGTCTACTCAGCATGCTGATCCGTCCACTCCTTCAGCTACTGCCTCTATCTCGACATCTGTGGAGCCCTTACCTAGGACATATAGATCTCGTAGGACTACCCCTAGGTCTGGTCCCTCTCTGAGGACTCGGAGTTCCTCTCATAGGACTCCAAAATCCTCATCTAGGATCATGGCTCCTGTATCTTTTGACATACCTTCTGATGAGGAGTAGCCTCATAGATTTACTTGTTGTATTTTAGTTTGCTTTGTATGTTTGTTGTATCAGTGTTTTGTACCTACCTTGTAAGCAATTTTGTAACTGAATACATTTGCTTTTATCTATATTATGCCATTTTATCTGATACCAGCTCTTAGCATTTATCTTCTTAAACCCTCAAGTTAGAATATTTTGTTGTATGCACAAATTGAGGGGAGCATATATTTTATACTTTATTGTAATTCAACATAAGTTTCATTAATATATCTTTTACTACAAAAATGACTTTTTGATTCTTGACAAAAAGGGGGAGTAGAAAAGTATATATGTATTTGTGAGACTCCATCTTATGAGTAGTAAAGTTTATATGATTCTTATCTTTTTGACTTATGAGAATGTTTTCACAAAAAGAAAGAAATAAATGAAAAGTAAAATCTTTTTGACTTATGAGAATGTTTTCACAAAAAGAAAGAAATAAATGAAAAGTAAAATCTTTTTGACTCTTGAGAATATTTTCACAAAACTTTTATGATACACTCTTGCATGAAAGGATACTTTGAAAATTTTTATTATTGCTATATTTTGCTCTTGGACTTAATTGCATATATACTCAAGGTTTTGTCATCATCAAAAGGGGGAGATTGTTGGCTTAGACTCCTTAGTTTTGATGATTAACAAAAGGTTGAGTATATGTTTGGACTAATGTTTCATCTCTAGATAAAGTTTCAGGACTTAGGTTATTCAAAAAGAGTATCAAAAGTACATTGATGAAACTAAGTTTACCTGATTTGGAAAAGAGCTCTTCTACCTTGGACAAGATCAAAATACTCAAATTAGACCTTCTTGTTAAGAAATTATTGACAAAAGAAACAAAGGCTTAGAGAAACTCAAGCATGGCACGCACTTCTCAAAGAGTTTCAGAAAAATTCAGATCAGAGGTCGACCACCAGAGGTCGACACCTTGTCAAAGGTCGACCACCAGAGGTCGACTCATGAAGAGAAGAAAAGTTCAGCATGGCCGGCACGGCAAAATCTCAGTGGCACGCTCCAGAGGTCGACCACCAGAGGTCAACACCTGTCCAGAGGTCGACACCAGAGGTCGACTCATAGCCTGAGAATTCAAAATGGGCAGAACTATGGTACTCTGAACTTTTGCCTAAAATATACTGGAGGTCGACTCATGAGGTCGACACTTGATCCAGAGGTCGACTCATGAGGTCGACTCATGGCATAACGGCTAGTTTTTCTGAACTTCTGATTTGATTTCTAACGGCCATAAACGGCCATATTTTTGAATCTAACGGTCTTGTGGAGTTGTTTCAGCATGAATGAGGTATTTAACCTCCACCAAACTTCAAAAAAGACAAGGAGACAAAGTGAAAAGTATAGGTTCAAAGTACAAAGCCTTCAATCACTTCCAAAGCCAAAAGTGTGAGAAAACCAAGAGATTCCCTTCTAAAAGCTTTCCATTTTTGAGGAATCCAACATTCAAGTGTTTGGCATTTAGTGAGGTCCAAGATTCCAAGACAAAAGGCTTGAAGAGTCTCCATCAAGAGCTTCAACGAATTTATTTTTGCTCAAAAGAGTTTGTTTAGTTTTCATTACTTGTATTCATACTCTTTTGTCTTAGCTAGTTTCAAGGGAATTTGAAACTAGAGTGAGGTTTGTTGGTGAACCAATTGATAAAACCAACTAGGGTTGCTTGTAAGCCCGAAGCCAAAACAAGTGAGTGAGGTTGTGGTGAGCCAATTGATAAAACAACTAGGGTTGCTTGTTAGCCCGAAGCCAAAACAAGTGTGTAAGGTTTTGACTTGTGAGCCTGGTAAAACAAGTCGGCTGTAATCTAAAGATTATAGTGGAAATTCCCAAGTGGAGCTTGGGGAGTGGATGTAGGTGCTAGGTGCACCGAACCACTATATTTTTGTGTGTTTGCATTGGCTTGCTCTTTAACTTCTTTAGCTCGTTAATTGTCATTTTATTTCGTTGCTTCCGTTGCATAATTATTAAAGCGCTATCACTCTTCACCTTAGAACTTGATAGCACATATATTGCCTTAAATTTTTAAATACCCAATTCACCCCCCCCTCTTGGGGACCATATCTGGGCAACACTACCAGACTTCCCGAAATGGGGCAACGACGAGAGAGGATGTCGAAGGAATGGAAGCTTCCGCTCCCACCTGTCAGGAAAGGCATCCCATCCATGGCACGGAATCCTGCCCCATACGCCTGCCAACCCAGCGAGGATCCTGAGGCAGGCTCCCAACGGCCAGTTTTCAGCTATAAAGAATGATCAGCATCCCCGGAAGGGGGGAGGTAACAAAAAAACAACAACAAAAAAATACAAGCGCAAGCTCAACCGAGAGAGCAGAGCGCCACCACCAACACCACGGTAGAAGGAAATTGTGGGAAACAAGGAGAAGCAGAGGAACAGGGAACCCCCTATCCCTACTATTACTCTCCCCTGCTACTTTTCTCCTCATCGACACTCCTGTTCACTCCTAGTGCAGAGTCCATCAAGAGGGGCCTGACCAGGATGATCTGTTCCCCTAGATCGTCACTGACTTGACTGTCGGAGTGTCCCTGCCGGAAACCCCAGCCCGGGTCACTAACCCTTATTTCGCAAGTCCAGGAGCAGAGGACTGGCAGGCAGCTAGAGGAGCGCACTCCGGTGTGGTAGCTATGTGCCACGACGGTCTTGGTGGCAATAGATTGGCACGCCAGGTAGGGGGGATCGAGTAAGCCCTCCATTTCTCTGCAAGCAAGCCAGGCAGAAGGATGGTAACAACGAGGGCAAGGGAGGCTTCCACCAGTCGTGCGGGGGACTCCCCCTTCGGGGAAACCGCACCGTAAAGAGGGGAGCCACCGCTCCGGTCCAGCCACCTCCACCAGAACCCCCGCTGGCCGCACTCGCCCAGCAGATGCAAGTTCTTGCTATGGTAGTGCACCAGCTTTAACATCAACACTGGTCCATGGCTACCCACCAACAGCCAGGGACCCCGGTGGCCCATGCCATAGTCCCCCGCGATAGCCTGCACTCCTTCCAAGGAAGGCCGTCGCAGCCACGGGTCACCACTGAAAACCGGGGCAGCCATTAAGCTCCGACGAAAAAATAATGGGCCAACTCTGCCGACAGAGAGAGCCGCTCACCAAACCTCGCGCGGGAGGTGCCCAGACCCCACCGAGGCAAGAAAAGCAAGACCCTCCACCACGGGTGCCATGCATCCATGTCACCTTCTCCATCTCCTTCGATGGACGGGTCCACTAATGAAGCCATGAGGCGCACGACGGGCAGGTGCCTGGAGGAACATGATCGCAAGCTAAAGTAGATTGATTGCCAATTCACCAGCATGCTAGGCTCCGCTAGTGAGCCAGCGGGCTATGACGCCCGTCCCCCATTCTCCCAAGAAATCCAAGCGGAGCCGATCCCGCACCGATTCTGGATGCTGTAGGTGGATCTTTACGATGGGGCCACCAACCCGGTGGACCACCTGGAAAGCTACCAGACTCTCATGAGGGTCCAGGGGGCCACCGACGCTCTTCTCTGCATCGCTTTTCCTGCTACTCTTTGGAAGGCAGCCCAGGTATGGTTCACCCGTCTGGAGCCGGAGAGCATCACCTCCTTTGCCCAGCTTGGGCAGAAGTTCGTGGCTCACTTTGATGCTTGCAGGAAGTTTCCACGGGAGGCAGACAGCCTCTTCTCCATCGGTAGCAGGACCGCGAGCTTTTACGAGACTACGTGGCCCACTTCAAGGCAGCCGCGTTGGAGATCTACAATCTTGAAGAGCCAGTGGCAATGCTTGCACTGAAGCGAGGGCTCAGGACCTCCCGCCTGACCTACTCGTTGGATAAGAAGCCCCCCAAGACCTACGCCGAGCTCCTTCTCCGGGCCCAAAAGTACATCCGTGCTGAGGAGGCGGACTGCACAAGGCGGGAGCTCGACGGAGGATCCCTGAAGAAGTCGGCCCCTACTGAAGTGTCCGGGACTTGGAAGCCAGCACCCCAGTCTCAGAGCTCCCGGAGGGACCGGCCCAGACTGAGAGGGACCCCTGTCCCTGAGGAAAACTACACCCCCTATCTTGCCCGAGGACAAAAATTCTTATGGAGATCGAGGGCGAGGACTACTTGAGGCATCCGCATCCATTGAAGCCTTACGCTGGCCGTGGCAAGACGAAGTACTACCGCTTCCACCGCGACCACGGCCACGACACCGAAGAATGCCGCAACCTCAAGTGGGAGATTGAGGAACTCATCAAGAGAGGCTACCTCAAGAGATTCATTGGGGGCAGACCTCAAGCGGAGTCCCAGGTGCTCGTCGCTCTCGGCCAGCTCCAACCATCGACAACCGTCCCACTGAGAAGCCGGTGGGCATGATCTCCTAGGAAGCAGCGCACGCATCCAAGAAGGCCCGGGGGGTAGGGGACTCTGAAAATATACTCCCCTTTATGAGGGAGGGGGAAGACAGGGGGAAAAATGTAAACAATGATGCCGTGGTCGTCGAAATGACGATCACGAAGCACACTATAAAGCGCATCATGCTTGATAGGGAAGCTCCATAGACGTACTTTTTATGATGTCTTCTCAGAATGAATCTTCCCCCGATCAGCTTAGGCCCGTGCACACACCCTTGTCAGTTTCACGAGCGATTCCATGAGTAGAAGGAGAATCACTCTCCCGGTCATTGCCGGAACACCACCTCGACAGAGCACCATCATGAGGACATTCACTATTGTGAGGCTCCCTTCCACCTACAACGTGATATTGGGTCGACCCAGGATCAACTTGCTTGACGCCGTTGTCTCCACCAAGAGGCTACTTGTACAGTTCCCAACTCCCTACAGTGTCGGGGAGATGAGAGGGGCACCCCAACCGGTGCAGCATTGCTTCCAGGACCCTCCCTAGAGCCAAGGTCCCTCAGGGCGACCCACGTGCGGATGACCTCGACCAAAGGGCCCAAGACCCTAGAGGGGGCCTGGTCGAGTGCCTACTTTCCTACCCGCTTGGAGATGACCCAGCAAAGATGGTGCAGATTGGAGCCCAGCTGCCCGAGGAGGAGGGTCCCAATTGCTGGGATTCCTGCGGGCGAACGCGGACGTGTTCTCTTGGACGACAGTAGACATGCCAGGCATTCCCACTGACGTCATTACCCATAGATTGAGCATCGACCCAAAGCACAGACCAGTTCGGCAAAAGAAAAGAAGTTTTGCCCCGGAGAGACATGCGGCCATCAAAGAAGAGGTAGATAAACTCCTGGCTGTCAGTTTCGTTCGAAGGGTTGATATCGAGCTGGCTGGTGAATGTGGTGATGGTCAAGAAGAATAATGGCAAATGGAGGATCTGTGTAGACTACACCAACCTCAAAAAAGCTTGCCCGAGGGACAGCTTTCCTCTCCCAAAGATCGACCAATTGGTGGATGCACCTCGGGCACACGGCTGCTCTCCTTCATGGATGCATTCTCATGATACAATCAAATCTGTATGCATCCGGAGGACGAGGAGCACACTGCCTTCATCACCGACCAGGGGACATACTGCTACAGGATGATGCCCTTTGGCTTGAAGAATGCGGGGACCACCTATCAACGCCTGGTCAGCAAGGTCTTCAAGGGCCAAATTGGCCACAACATGCAAGTGTATGTGGACGACATGCTCGTCATGAGCAGGCCGGGCTCGAGCCAAGTAGCCGAACTCATCGAGTCCTTCCATAACTTGCGGCAGCATCAGATGAAGCTGAACCCGGTGAAGTCTGCCTTTGGGGTGACTGTAGGAAAATTCCAGCTTTGGTCCCCCAAAGGGGCATTGAAGCAAATCCAGAGAAGGTACAGGCCATCATCGACATGGAGCACCCGACCTCCAAGAAGCAGGTCCAGTGCCTGACAGGACGCATCGCCACCCTCAGCAGATTCATCTCGAGGTTGGCGGACCGTTGCCAGCCATTCTTCAAGGTGCTATGCAAGATGCAAGACTTCACCTGGACTGAGGAGTGCAGGATAGCCTTCAAGGAGTTGAAGAACATCCTCGCCTACCCCCCATTGCTCTCCAGGCCGGAAGAGGAAGAGGAACTCCTACTATACTTGGCGATGACACCGGGAGCTGTCAGCTCAATTCTTGTCCACATAGGTGAGGACAAATCTTAGAAGCGGCGTGGTACTACACAGCAAAACTCTCCGCACATGGAGATCAGGTATACTCACTTCGAAAAACTCATTTTTGCACTAATAATGTCTGCTAAGCACCCATGCCCTATTTCCAAGCACACTCAATAGTGGTGGTGATAGACAGCCGCTAAGGACCATCCTCCACCCGACCCGAGACATCCGGGAGGTTGGCTAAGTTCTCCCTACTGCTCAGTGAATTCGACATAGCATACCGAACGAGGTCATCACAAAAGGCCCAAGTTCTGGCCGACTTCGTGGTCGAGTGCACTGGGTTTGCTGAGGAGCCAGAGCAGATAGCAACGGAGCCCAGGCCAGGAGAAGAGCCCTGGATTCTTCACGTAGATGGAGCATCCAATTCCGTCGGGAGCGGAGCTGGCCTCATCTTGACCCATGGCGATGGGGTTATTGCAGAATGCACCCTCCATTTCAAGTTCGCCGTAACTAATAACCAGGCGGAGTACGAGGCACTCCTCGCGAGCCTAAGAGTCTCCCACGAGCTGGGTGTGTAGGACCTGAAAGTCTTCACCGACTCCCAACTGGTTACCGGACAAGAATCCAGAGAATATGAAGAAAGGGACCCCCATATGATGAAGTATCTGGAGCAAGTCCGAGTGAGCACAGCAGGCCTCTGACGCTTTAGCATTTTCCACATCCCTCGAGGAGAGAATGCAGGCGCAGATGCACTTTCTAGACTCGCGACCCTGTCGGACTCATCACTGGGATGTGCCTACATCGAGCACCTTGAAAGCCCCATCTACGAGAGCCCGACGGAGGTACATCAAGTCACCTCGAGCCGAGTAGATGGACAAGTACATCCGGTATATCACTGACGGCACCCTCCCGGAAGACCGTGCGAAAGCTGCCCTCATCAGGAAAAAGGCCTCTCGGTTCACCCTAATGGAGGGCTAACTTTACCGCCGATCTTACTCCTACCCACTCTTGAGATGCCTCAGGCCCCGAGGTCAATCTTTGTGCTCTCAAGAGATACCCGAAGGCCTCCCACGGGAATCACATGGGAGAGAGAACACTGGCCTACAAGCTCTCCGCCAGGGATACTTTTGGGAGACTATGAGGGAATACGCAGCTGACTTCATCAAGAGGTGCGATAAATGCCAGCACCATAACAATATCTAGTGCTAGCCGGCGGTGCCGATCTCCCAGCTCTCAGTCCCTTGGCCCTTCGCCCAGTGGGAAATGGACATCTTGGGGCCGTTCCCCCAGCATCAGGGCAGCGAAAGTTCCTGCTAGTGGCGATCGACTGCTTCACCAAGTGGGTCGAGGCAGAGTGCTAGCTCGGATCGCGGAAGCCAATGTCCGCCAGTTCTTTTGGAAGTCAATCATCTGCCACTTCGGGCTCCCCCGTTGCATCACCACCGACAACAGGCGACAGTTCGACAACCACGAGTTCGAAGGGTTCTGTACAGCCCACGACATCCAACACTGGTTCACCTTGGTAGCTCAACCCCAAACAAACGGGGAGGCCATGGTGACCAACCGGACCATCCTACAAGGGCTCCGAACCAGGCTGGATCAAGCTAAGGGCCTGTGAGTAGAGGAGCTCCCTAGCATCATGTGGGCCTACCACATGATGCCCTGGACGACGACCAATGAAATGCCCTTTAGCCTCATTTTCGGTACCGAAGCAATTATCCCCATCGAGGTCGGCATGCCTACGTTGCTGGTGCAGCAGTATGATGAAGCACAGAACTTGACGCACCTCCTACTCAACCTGTATCTCCTTGAATAAGCAAGGGACAAAGCCTGCCTACGGATGGCAGCCTACCGACAAAGAGTGGCCCGGTACTACAATGCTTGCGTTCGGACAAAAGCCCTCAAGCCCGGAGACCTGGTGCTACGGCAGGTGAAGCATCCAAGCCTAGGGAGTGCGGCAAGCTTTCCTCGACTTGGGAGGGCCCCTACAAAGTGGCTGAAGCCCTCTTGCAAGGGGCCTACTACCTCGAAGATCTTGGCGGCGTCAGGTTCCCCAGAACATGAAATGCCTGCAACTTGTAGAAATACTATCAATAATGTAAGGTTTTCCAACAATGAATAACAAGGGTTTTTCCATGCAAGTGTCTGTTTGTCTTGCAGGAGAATGCCAAGGGCATCCCCGAGCCCAGCTCCAGGATGCCAAAGGGGGTCAGGAGCCATGCTTCCCGATCGACGATGCCCCCGAGCCCAGCTAAGGATGTCGAAGAACCATCGAGCCATGTAGCTCTCAATTCAAGGCATCCCCGGGCCCAACTCCAGGACGTCAAAGAACCATCGAGCCACGTAGCTCAACAAGGCATCCCGAGCCCAACTCCAGGACGTCAAAGAACCATCGAGCCACGTAGCTCTCAATTCAAGGCATCCCAGGCCAAACTCCAGGACGTCGAAGAACCATCGAGCCACGTAGCTCTAAATTCAAGGCATCCCCGGGTGTGTGTGGGCATCAGGGTTGACTTGAGCCCTTCAAACTTCGTTGGGATCTCTGATTAGGGTTCTGTGTTTATCGAGTCCTGTAATAAGGCTGTCAGCCTCTAGTTTTTTGCTTAAATGGAGTCTGTACCTAGACCCTCGGGTTGAGCTGAGTCTTGTATAAGTCGGGCCGAGTCTAAGCCCATGAAGTCTTTAGTGGTTCAAAGTTAAGTCTCTTTTAACCTAACAAAGGCAAAGAGACATGTCAGCTCAGGGCCACCTTATCTATTTATTTGGCGCACTGAGGTGATGACATGTGGTTTTTTGGGCGCCCAAGAAAGGGGACCACTCACATGATCCATGCCCCCTTCCCCTCCCCCTTCAAGCTCCCTTCCAATCTAGGATGGGGGTCATGAAAGAAGTTTCAAATCCCTTGATGCATGCCTCCACTCAAGACTCCTTCCATAAAGAAGTCAAGCAAAAGGCATCCTCCATTCTCCAAGTGGAAGAAAGTGTTCAAATCCCTTGATGCATGCCTCCACTCAAGCCTTCTTCCATAAAGAAGTTAAGCAAGAAAGGCATGATCCCTTGGTGAAGTTAAGCAAGAAAGCAGGTGAGACATCAAGCCTCAATCCAAGCCTTCTACCAAATAAGCCATGCAAGAAGGAGGGTCAAAGACCAATCCCCTCTCCAAGCCTCCATCAATGCCACGCCTAGGATTATTCCCATTTGGTCGCCTTGAATCAAGCCAAGAAAAGTCAAAGTGGGACAAATCCCTCCAAGCTAGCCTCACTTCATGTTTTCTACCAAAACCAAGCAAGCAAAGAAGGAAGTCCTAGGAGCAACTCCTCCACCCCAAGCCACATCATGCCATACCAAGCTGGTC
The DNA here is from genome assembly GCA_021397845.1 of Areca catechu. Lineage (NCBI taxonomy): Eukaryota > Viridiplantae > Streptophyta > Magnoliopsida > Arecales > Arecaceae > Areca > Areca catechu. Next base: position 124,605,204 of record CM038052.1, on the reverse strand, counting down.
GGCCAAGAAGAAAGCTCTCCAAAGCTTGGGCGCCACTTTGAAATTGAGTTGTATTTTGGTTCAAATTTGGATGGGTTTTCTTTTGAATTTTGAAGTATCTTTGGGTACCCTATTTAAAGGACCCAAACCCCTCTTTGTAACAGTTAGTGAATGAATACAAAATTTTTTTTTTGAGTGTTTTCTTCTCCAATCCTCTATCTCCTAGACTAGGTTGTGTGAGTGAAACTCTTCCTTCATCCCCAGGGATGTCGAGTGGTTTGAGGCCACGTTCCTTCGCCTAAGGGCGTCGTGTGGTGAGAGGCCACATTCCTTCGCCTGAGGGCGTCACGTGGTGAGAGGCCAAATTCCTTCGCCTGAGGGTGTCGCGTGGTGAGAGGCCACATTCCTTCGTCCTCCAAGATGTCGCGGGGTGCGAGCCCAAGTTATCAACTTCGATTCGGACTCCAGTCCAGTCGTACCGGGCTCGAAGCCCTATTTCTCTACCCTAACCTATTTCAACTTCAACGCTTCTCGGCTCTTCGCTAACCGTTCTTTCTCTTGCTGCCTACAGGTCTTCCTCGGTGCTAGAACATTGGAGATGGGTCGTCTTGCCATCACGGCCACATGATCGGGAACCAGCGCATCCACGAGCACGATTGCTCGGACATCCAGGCCGCTTCCGTCGAGTGGAGCGATCTCTGCACCAGGCACTTCAGAATTTGAAAGGTTTGCATCCCCATCTCCTAGGTAGGTATTGGGTGTATCGAGCTAGTCCTAATCCCGGGTTCCTTAATTCTCGGGTCCTGGTCTATCATTTCTTAGGGATTGATCTGCTAGCATAGACCTCTTTTCTTTCAGTTTCCTAGGTTCTCTTTGCTTGCAATCGGGAACCAAAGATAAAACCCTAAAAAAAACAAGATATAACCACCTTTTCATCATCCGTGTTAGCATCATCACCTTATCCTTTTTTTTTTTCCGCATCACCGGGCCTAGCTCCAGGATGTCAAGAACCATCAAGCCACGTAGTTCTCAACTCAAGGCATCCCCGAGCCCAGCTCCAGGATGTCGAAGAACCATCGAGCCATGTAGCTCTCAATTCAAGGCATCCCCAGGCCTAGCTCCAGGATGTCGAAGAACCATCGAGCCACGTAGCTCTCAATTCAAGGCATCCACGGGCCCAGCTCCAGGATGTCAAAGAACCATCGATCCAAGTACCTCTCCATCTCAAACGTCTTTGAGCCTAGCTCCGGGATGCCAAGGGATCACGGGGCCATGCAGCTCCCGTCAACGCCTCGAGCCTACCTCCAAGGCGCCAAGCCTTGAGCCAGATCTCAGGCAATCCTTGGGCCCGAGCCTAGCTCCACGTCTAGAAGGCCTCAAGCTAGCTCCAAGATAATTAAGATCGGTAACCCCCCCTACCCTGATCTCTTCACTCGAAAAGAAAACGAGAGGGGAAGGAAAGAAAGGAATAAAGGGGGAAGCCCGGTAGCCCTTCTCTGATCTCCCCTCGAAAAGAAGATGAGAGGGGAAGGAAAGAAAGAGAACAAAATGGGGGTCCACCGCATCTCTCCTCTGATCTCCCCATACTAAAAAAGAAAAATGACATAAAATGAATGAAAAGAAAAATGAAAGATGAATGAAAAATGAATGAGCGACGAGTGGGAAAAGAGAGAGGAGAACAGAAGAAAATACAACATCATCGAAGCTACCACTCTCAGCGCTCTTAGCAACCACTATCCCCGAGCCCCTCCAGGACACCTCTCAAGACCGGAGCTCAGATCTCCGGCCAGGGAACTTCAAACCAAGCAGCTCTTAGCAACACCGTCCCTCGAAGCGCCAGTGACCGCGCCATCATTGTGCCAGATTTTCGCCCCCTCCATGTCAGCATTACGGTTACTCCCTTCACCACCGACGCCGTCCTACTAACGCCACTAACGAGCCTCGGGAGTGGTGACAATGATGTGGCAAGATCGCTGATGTGGGTAGCTGACGAGCGCCACGTTAAAGGAGACCGCCATGGCGGGCGCCAAGGTGACACATCAGTTCGGGGCACTTCACCGAGCTGAGTCGAGTTCAACCAGGACAGTAAGTCAAGCTCAGTCCTCCGCCAGGTCGAGCTCGTGAGCTCGATGCCTAGGTCGGAGCCGTCCTCCACCCTTCAGAGCGAGACCCTCGGAGGTTAGTACCTTGCAGTCGAGGTCGAGCCAAGAGCTCGCTTGTCTATGTGGAGCCTCTTCGAGCGCGCGCCCTCCGGACTGGGTCCATCCTCCGCCCTCCAGAGCGAGACCCTCGGAGTTTAGTGCCCTGTGGTCGAGGTCGAGCCAAGAGCTCTCCTACCGATGTGGAGCCTCTGTAAGCGCGTGCCCTCTTGACCGGTCCATCCTCCGTCCTCCGGAGCGAGACCCTCGGAGGTTAGTGCCCTGCGGTCGAGGTCGAGCCAAGAGCTCGCCCACCGATGTGGAGCCTCTCCGAGTGTGCGCCCTCCAGACCGGGTCCGTCCTCTGCCCTCTAGAGCGAGACCCTCGAAGGTTAGTGCCCTGCGGTCGAGGTCGAGCCAAGAGCTCGCCCGGCGATGTGGAGCCTCTCCGAGCGCGTGCCCTCTGGACTGGGCCCGCCCTCTTCGCTTCTCCACCAAGGTGACCGCACGAGCTCGGAGCGCCTAGACCGAAGCAGACCCTGCTGTCCCAGGACATCGACAAGCCACCCAAGGACCATGGAACGGTGCCCCCCATGCCACCGTAATTACCTGTCCGATCATACTTCTAGGGGATGGGCCAGCTAGAGAGCACGCACCCCTAGGGCAGCAGCTCCCGGATCGCGACTCTGCCAGACTTCCCGAAATGTGGCAACCAGAGAGGATGCTAGAATGAATGGAAGCTTCCCCTACCACCTGTTAGGAAGGCATTCCCGCCATGGCATGGAATCCTGCCCCATGTGCCTGCCAACCCAGCGAGGATTCCGAGGTAGGCTCCCAATAGCCAGTTTTCAACTACAAGGAACGATCGGCACCCCCTGGGGGGGAGGTAACAAAAAAACAACAACAAAAAAAACCAAGCGCAAGCTCAATCGAGAGAGTAGAGCGCTACCACCAACACCACGGTAGAAGGAAAGTCGCCGAAAAACAAGAAGACGCGAAGGAACGGGGAACCCCTCTGTCTCTGCTATCACTCTTCCCCTGTTACTTTTCTCCTCCACCGACACACCTATTCACTCCTCCTAATGCGGAGTCCATCAAGAGGGGCCCGACCATGAGGATCTGTTTCCCTGGATCGTCACGACTTGATCGTCGGAGTGCCCCCCAGAACCCCGGCCCGGGTCACTAACCCCTGTTTCGCAAGTCCAGGAGCATAGGACCAGCAATCAGCGAGAGGTGCGCACTCCGGCGCGGTAGCTACGGGCCACGACGGTCTTGGCGGCAACAGTGTTATTTCGGCATCTAGAGTCCCAACTCAAATGGACTCTTCAATAAAATGTCCAAAAGTCCAAAATAAAATCAGATCAAGCTCTGATTTGCCTATCCTTGACTCAACCTATATTTAGGTTTACCTTAATTAGGTTAGCCCAATTAGCAAGCCCCGGATCCAATCCAATTGGGTTAGGAATTGGGTTAGCCTACATATGCTAGTATGCAATATGGCTAACCAATTAGGATCCCATGACCTAATTAATCATGAGTAACTTCCTTGGCCTACTCTTTATGTGTGTGCCCATTGGGTTCCTCTAGCCAGCAGTAGGTTTAGGTTTGAGCCCAATTCGATCCTATCGAACCCGATTGATCTAATTAGGTCAAATCGGCTCACCTAATTGTCCAATTCAAATCACACATCGAATTGACTCATGAAACCAATCCAATTAGTTCATGAAAATTCACAAGATAAGATTGATGTCTAGCAACGTATCATGCCTACCTGGACGATGAAGAATTTGATAAAAATTACCAAAATACCCTACAGTAGTAAGTTACCGTACAATTCAATCTTTTGATCTCCCATTATCCCGATTAAGTGATGTGTATGGATAAATGTCAAACCCTAACACTTAATCATATGAATCTCAGCTCGATCATAAAGACTTAGCTGATGACTGATTAGAAGCCATTTCTAATCTCATCCCACTTTGCAAAGATTTTTTGAGTCACTCATCGAAGAGATTACATGGGAAACATATCCTCTTACCAAGAATGATCAATTCCTTGTTGGTCCACTCACATCCTGCTTACACTTTCCACCATACCCAGAACACCCCGTATATGTCGCAATGCCATGAATAAGTATGAACCAAAGTATGGCTTAGTGTGCATAAGGAACCATGGTGACCTCAGGTCTGAAGATCACATGCACAATTTCTACTCTAGGACCTATCTTTTGACAAGGAGTAAGACTTCCATAAGATAGTCCCGGTGCAGATCAATTTAGTGTACCCATAACCTAATGATCATCCTTATCCTTGTATTAGTGTCTCTACACAAGTGGCTGTGAGACCAACCACCCTCATCAACTAAGCATACATAGGATAAGCTAGTCTTACCAGATTCATCGATCCCTGAATCGATCATCTAATGACTAGGAACATTCTAGATTAGGATTTATAGGAATTAGGTCTCACTGTTATTTTATCATAATCCTAATTCCATTGCCCTACTCTGTGGGGTTCATCATATCAAAAAATATGACACAGCAGTGTATGATGAATAAAATGCCTTAATTATAAATAATGATGTCATGCATGAGTTGGAAGTTTATAAAAAAGGCCCAAACAATGATTGGCTCTTAGGGAATTTTTCTATCACAGACAACAAATTTCCTGACTGTTCATTTGAGCTGACTCTAATATATCCGAGCTAACTCTAATACATCCGAGCTGACTCTAATACATTCGAGCCGACCCGTCTAGACAATAGGTTTCCTAACTGTGCATCCGAGCCAACCTGAATCCATCCGAGCTGACCTATCTAGATTGCAAATTTTCTGACTGTGCATCCAAGCCAACCCGAATGCATCCGAGCCGACCTGTCCAGTCCACAATCACTTATTCTGAGACATGCCAACTGACAGAGTCGACTTTTATAATAGAAGAGCCAACTTAAAGATCCAGAAAGACCAAAACTGAGCCTAATACCTAGAACTCATATCGGTCTCAATCCTAGCCCTAGACATATCATGGAAAATCATGATAGACCAGATCAACACATGTACATTGACCTGACTAGCCATGAATGCACCACCTGAGACTCAACACAAAGCCCATCCAAAATGGCATGGAGATAAGTAAGAGAGCCTTATAGATTATCTAGAAAAGATGATTTAGAAGCAGAAGGACTCTTGGTCCTTCTGCGCCCCTTCATTCTTGGCGCATGCCAAACTTGGCACCAAGTGTCCCTTCCACCTTGGACTCTACCATAAATAAAGGAAAAATCCCAATAAAATCTAAATAAATACTAATTAAGGCTACCCCACTTAGGACTCAACCCAATCCAAGTTCTACTTAAATTGGTTAGCCCAAATAGCAAGCTAATTACCCAATCCAATTGGGCTAGGAGTTGGGCTAGTCAACATATGCTAATATGTCTATTAGCTAGCTAATTAGGATCCAATGACCCTAATAATACAAATAATTGATTTCCTTGGCCAGTTTTTTAATGTGTGTGACCCTTTGGGTTCCGCATCTAGCTAATAGTAGGTCTAGGTCCAAGCCATTCGATCCAATCGAAACCAATTGACCTAATTAGGTCAAATCGAGCTGACCTAAGTTGCCAATTCGATCCAGCTTCCAAATGGACTCATAAATCCGATCAATTTAATTCATAAAAACCTACAAGATATGATTGATGCCTAGCAATGTGTCATGCCTACTTGAAAGATGAGAAATTTGATAGAAATTATCAAAATATCCTTCAGTAAAAGTTATTGTGCAATTCAATCATTTGATCTCCCTTTATCCTAATTAAGTGATGGGCATGGATAAATGTCAAACCCTAGCACTTATCCTTTCAAATCTTAATTTGATAATAAAGACTCAATTGATCAAAGATTAGAAACCCTATCTAATCTTATCATGCTTTGATCAAAGACTTCTTAAGTCATCATTTGAAGAGACCACACGGGATAACTTCTCTCCTTACTAGGAGTGGTCGATTCCTTGTAGACCTATTCATTACCTTCATACACAATCTACCATATCCAGAAGCACCCCGTACATGACATAATTGTTATGAATGAGTATGCACAAAAACATGGGTTCATGTGCACAAGATACTATGATAGTCTCAGGTCTAAGGATCACATGCACAACTCCCACTAAGAGAACATTCTTTTGACAAGTAAGACTTCCATTTGATGTTCTCCTGTTGGATCAGTTAGTGAACTCATAGCCTAATGAGAACCCACATCCTTGAATTAGTGTCTCTACACAAGTGGCTGTGAGACCAATCATCCTCTTCATCGAGCATACATAAGATGTAATAGTCTTTTTGGATTCATCGATCCCCGAAAAGATGATCCAATGACAAGGAATATTTTATATTAAGGTTTATAAGAACTTAGGTCTCACTATTGTGATCTCCATCATAATCCTAATTTCATTGCCCTAACCTATGGGGTTCATCATAATCTTGATAAGATGTAGCAGTATGATGAATCAAATTGCTTTTATTAATAAATAATATCATACATGAGCTAAAAGACATAGAAATGCCTATGCAAAGATTGACTTTTAGGATATAATTCTTTCATCCTCCACATCGGCTTTGTTGACAACACCGAATAATGTGCCTTGCCTGCGAGGAGCTCCTACCTTGCCAGCCTTGCCTTAACATTGTCCTTACCATTATCAGATTAGCATAGGGTAAGGACGGGAATGTGAGATGTTAGCATTATCATCAGTAGATGCCTGGGTACCCCTCATCGATGGAGCCCCGCATCTCATCAACTTTCATTGGGGTTCCATGGCTAATGATGACCTTCAGAGGCATATCAGATACTCAAAAGTCACCTCCCTGTAGCCTCACCAACTCTCGATAAGCAGCATTTAGTTACCTTTCCAAATCCTTGTTTTTTGTAGATAAGCTATCAAAGTCCTGCATGAGAACTTGGTAGGCCTCTTTAGTTACACTTCGCTCCAGTTTTGCAAAAGTGCAGCCTTCTTTCATAATGGCCTGCACTTCCTCCATGTAAGTGACCTCCCCAAAGGTGTCACCACATGATTGGCAATGGAATCTCCAGTACTTGGGCATGGAAACCTACCTACAACACCAAGAATGTTAGTGCCCATCAATGGTGGTGACCACAGCCATCTAGAGATGTGTTGTGAACTCAGTGATGTTGCGATACAGGGACACTAGTGCCTCCTCCATCGATGTGCACCATGGCATCGCTACATTGAATTGTGAAGTAGCCACTAGTGTGAGCTTGCCAACCTTCATGATATCCAAGCCACCCACCTTGATTGTCCATTAAGGGGCAAGTATTCCCACAGGAGACATTGGCATCAAGTAACAGGACTGGTGGACTCGATAGCAACTAGTAATTCTTCTTTAAGCACTTGATTGCCTAATGGAGTCGACGATGCCTTCTATCAGCACTGATAGCTCTGTATCTTCCATCATCATCATTGAAGCAATAGCTATAGTTGTGCCCATCTCTTTGTGCTCATCTATAGCTTCCATCGGAACATCATTGTTGCTTGAGTATACATCCTCTAATCTGAGGGTTGGCTCCATCTTCAGAGGAAGTCCTATCTAACCCTACATCAGTAAAGGCTTCACCTCCTCCTTAGAACTAGCTTTGCCCTCCTCAATAGGGAAGCCTCCAAATCCTACCTTGATAGAGCATCTGCCTCCACCTCAACAGGTAGGTCACTCACCTCCATCTCAGTCTTAGGACTATTTTCAATGATCCCAAAGAGAGACTATAGCATCAAAGTGATGAGGGCAAAACTTGTATGGGTAAATTCAATCTGCTCCTCTGTTGTTTCTATACAGCCTTCTCGATAGCCATTTCATCTTGCTATCATCTCTCGTCCTTTTCTTCGATGATCAGACCTTCAGCCTAGCATGAAGTTCTTTCTTCGATAACTTAATCTTTTATATAGACAGTGTTGATGTTGAATCCCTGCCGGTCGAATGGAGTGGCTCGCCCACTGATTCACCATCGCCTGGAACCTGCAAAATAGATCCCCTGATCAAAAATCTTCCGGTGGGGGACACTCCGATGCCAAAGTTAGCAAGAACTTAGGTAGCAGAATGGAGAGCTTGAAAGCAGAAAGGAAAAGGAGAGAATTCAAATTTCTGGAATGAGCTTAGCTTACCTCAAGTGTCCCCTCTTACCAATATTTATAGGCTCCAATGTAACTACTTACGATTATGGAAGTTAGCAAATGCAACTGATGCAAGACGACTCTAAGACTGCTAAACATGAATAAAAAATAGTAAAATATTTTTTTATGATTTTTATAATATTATTTACAGGCTAGATTCTCAAAATAAAGTAAGAACTAGCGGAAAGATTAACAGTGCAAAGAATCATCGGGTCGCAGGCATACTCAAGCAAACCAATGAAATATCCAGTACCCAAGAGTTGAGAAACTCTTGGTTTAGGATAGCTTGTCTTCATCAAATCAGAAATAAGAGTTAGGAAGGTTTCTTACCAGTCAGAGATTGAAATTCAATAGCAGAAGAGATCACTCACAACTTTGATCGGAGCCTAGAAGAAGAAGCCTCATTTCCTTTGAATTTAATGGGGGATCTGGGTGGTTCGGGCAGCAAAGAAGGCCTCCTCGGGGAAGGGGAAGCACCTCGAGGATCCTACAAGCATCAGGGTTAATCAAAATAGCAATTAAGAAATAAGAAAGGAACTATGGGTTGAAAGGAATCAGGATTAGGGTTAGAAGATAGCTGTTTGAAGCTTGTTGAAGATCTCCTTGCTGGTGGCCTAGGGCACTCCCTTGGACATGTGAAGGCTTGGATGGCAGTGAGTTAGGGTGTGGAAGGATACTAGGGCAGCAAAGAATTCGTCCAAATACAAAAAACACAACCCAAAGAACCAAAATAAAACACCAACACAAGGTAATAACTCAAAATTTTAGCAAGTTGTATTCATAAGAAAGAGATGATTACAAGAGGGGGAGGGGTGGGGTATTATAAAGTTTCCATACCCTCATAACCATGGTTACATTTGGGTTACAAGCCCTCTTCCAATTGGAATACAAGTCCTTCCTAGCTAGGTTAGAATTATAAAGTTTAAAGGGATTAGGAATCCTAACTAGGTTAGAATAACTTGGTTTTCTCCTTTTTTCTTCAACTTGGACTTAGTCAAACCTCTTTGGACGACCCTCCTTTGGTGGGTGGGCTTTAGGACAGCAAGGGGAGGTCAGCCATGGGCTTAGAGAGCTTGGGCTTCGGCCCCATGGAAGCTGGGTTGCCTGGTTCCCTGGGCTGGTATATTCCCGACATCAAAAAGGAATCTTGGTTCTCTTGTCTTGGGCTTACTTCTTGGGCTTGAATTTGGAGGCCTAGAGTGTTGGGATAGCCTGGTAAACATGGGCTCCTAGCATATGAAATATTCCAGAAGCATCTAAAGGGAATCTGGCATCTAAAATGGTACTCGAGAAAAATCAGGGCATAAATAGGGCACCTGGGTGTCGATTGAGCTCCCATAAGCTGGTGTAACTGCTTCTGGCTTCAGAATGAGATTTAGTGGAACTTTGAAATAGCATAGCCTCTCTTGTACAAGAAGTGAACTCATACTAGACTCATACTGGTATACAGGACTCAAAATACTGACTATGTTGAGGGTTGAGACAAATCAACTAACCTCAACTTATTACAAAGACTCAATTCTAGTTGATTACAAAATTTGACACATGGCTAGGTAAACCAAAAGGGCCTAGTAATCTGTGTCTGATCCTGGTGCCCCCATCAATTCTCCCAAGATGGGAGGAACTCGACCCTGTCGAGTGTAGGATAACATGGCTCTCATAGTGCTAGAGTAGGTCTAGGTTAAGGCGCTGCAGATCCTCACGGGTGATCCACGAGTCCTAGATTCTGGTCGACCTTGCCACCGGACCAAATACCTCTGATAGCCTCTATTTCGGGTACATATGGCTTGATTGTCCAAATTCTCTCAATCTTTTCCTCACTATTTGGCCAATTGGTTGGTGGACACTCTGGGGTAGGCTCACTCTCAAGGGAAGGGATAGGTCAAAAGGCTCGCTGTGAATTGTTGCTGGCTCCCTATACTCTACAAGATATGAGATGTTGAAGGTGGAACTAATGCCTAAGTCGGGTGGTAACTCAAGCACATAGGTATTGGGTCAAACTCTCTGATTATCTTAAATGGACTAGCTCCACGAGCATGAAGTTTTTTTACGGTCCCTGGAGGGAACCATTCAGGCCTAAGCCTGATCATCACAAAATCCCTTGTAGAAAATTCTTTAGCTCTTTCTCGAGAATTATCCAAGTTCTTATATAGTTCATTACTTAGGTTTATCTTTTGACTAATTTCTTTATGCAATTCCCTAACATTCTATGCAAAAGACTCAGGTGACTCAGAAACTCGTGCATGTGAGAGTAAGGGGATCAAATCAAGAGGTTTATTGGGTTTGTATCCATGCACAACCTCAAAAGGACTCTTCCTATGGACCAATTAACAGAACTATTATAAGCAAATTCAGCTCGGGGTAACAATAGGTCCCAATTTCCCATGTGTTCACCAAAGAGGCATCTAAGAAGGTTTCGTAAGCTTCTATTCACTACCTCGGTCTGACCATCAGTCTATGGGTGGTAAGCGGTGGAAAATTTCAATTTGGTTCCTAATAGGTGCCAAAGGGTCTTCCAACAGTAACTAGTAAAGCGGACATCCCTATCTGACACTATTGTTTTAGGTAATCCATGTAATCTAACCACCTGGTCAAGGAAAAGATGGGCTACTCTAGATGCGTCAAAGGTTTGAGAGCAGGGTATAAAATGGGCCATTTTAGAAAACCTATCGACCACTACAAATATTGAATCATGTTTCCTGAGGGTCTTAGGTAGGCCTAAAACAAGGTCCATGCTTAAGTCCTGCCATGGACGGTCTGGTACGGGTAGAGGAATATATAATCCAGTATTTGTTTCTGCTGTTTTGCAACAGCACAGGTTCTACATCTGGACACTATATTAGCTACTTCCCTCTTCAAACTAGGCCAAAAGAACTGGTCTTCTACAATTGAGATAGTCTTATTTCTTCCAAAATGACCAGCAAGGCCTCCAGCATGGGTTTCCCAAACTAAGAATTCTCTAAGTGAGGATCTGGGAACACAAAGTCTATTGTTCATAAACAAATAACCATCTTGAAGGGTGTATTTACTATGGGCACTAGATGGTCCTTGGGCTAAGGATTAGACAACTTCACTAAAGTCTAGACAAGTTGCATATTCTTTTTTTAACCTATCAAATCCAATGACTTCAGTGCTAATGGTATTCAATAGTAAGGCTCATCTGCTAAGGGCATCTGCTACCTTGTTTTTAGTTCCAGCTTGGTGTTTAAGTACAAAGGTATAGGCTTGTATAAATTCTACCCACTTAGCATGCCTAGGGTTAAGTTTCTTCTGGGAGTTCAAAAATCGGAGTGCCTCATGATCAGAATATAAACAACTCCTGAGGTAGCAAATAATGTCTCCAATATCTAAGAGCTTGTACTACCACATAAAACTCTTTGTCATAGGTTGAGTACTTTAATTTAGACTCATTAAGTTTCTCACTAAAAAAGGCTATGGGTGATTCTCTTGGCTCAGAACTCCTCCTATGCCTACTCCGAAGCATCACAAGCTACCTCAAAAACTTTGGTGAAATCAGGTAACCTCAATATGGGTGCTTGTGTCATCTTACCTTTAATCTCTAGGAAGGCTCTATCTGCAGATTTGGTCCATTCAAAACTATCCTTCCTAATACAATCAGTAATTGGTGCTACTATGGTGCTAAATCCCCTAATAAATCTTCTGTAGAAAGTGGCTAGACCATGGAAACTTCTAACTTCATGGACACTAGTGGGTACTGGCCATTCTACAATGGATTTGACCTTTTTAGGGTTAGCTACTACCCTTCAGGGGTCACCACAAAGCCTAGGAAGATAACTCTATGGGTCATAAAATCATACTTCTTTAAATTTGCATAGAGGCTCTCTCTCCTAAGGGTTAAGCAAACTTGTTTTAAATGTTCTATATAATCTTCCTTGGTTTTGCTATAAATCAGGATGTTATCAAAATATACTACCACAAATTTACCTATGATCATCCTAAGGACTTGGGTCATAATTCTCATGAAAGTGCTAGGGGCATTGGATAACCCAAAAGGCATTACGGACCACTCATATAGACCATCTTTCATTTAAAAGCTGTTTTCCATTCATCCCCAGGTCTAATTTGAACATGATGGTAGCCACTCTTAAGGTCTATCTTTGAAAAGATTGTGGCTCCTGCCATCATATCCAACATATCATCCAAGCGGGGGGATGGGAAACCTATACTTCACAGTGATTTTATTTATGGCACGGCTATCAACACACATTCTCCACGTGCCATCTTTCTTAGGGGTTAATAGGGCTAGTACAGCACAAAGACTTAGGCTCTCCCTAATAAATCCTTTTCTAAGAAGCTCACCTACCTATCTTTGAAGCTCTAAGTGTTCAGCTGGGTTCATCCTATAATGAGGCAAGTTGGGCAAGGTAGCTTGTGGGACTAAATCAATTACATGTTGGACATCCCTAAGAGGTGGTAAGTGGTCAAGTAAATCTTCAAGAAATATGTCACTAAATTCATTCAAGACTCCCTTGACCTCTTGAGGGTACTCTCTATCAATAGGATCAGATACTTCCTTCATAACTAACATCCAAATAGTAGTGCCCTCAGATATCTCCTTCTCTAGCTCTTTTGCAGTGATTAGGTTATTTCCAGACTTTTTCTCCTTAAGCAAGCTAGATTCTTTCTTAATTAACTCCTGAGGTGGGGTGGGGTTTATGGTGATCTTCTTCCCATGGAAAGTAAACATGCAAGCATTAGTTCGGCCATAAAGAGTGGCATCATGATCATAAAGCCATGGCTATCCTAGGATGATACTACTTACCCCCTGGGCACAACATCACACCACACTCTATTTGATAGGATTGAAGCTGGAGTTGGACTTGGCATATAGATTTAATGGATATAGAGGTGGAATCTATCCAAGATACCTTATAAGGGCTTGGGCGAGGAACTGGGTGTAAGCCTAGGGTCTTGACAACATTATGGGATATGGCATTCACACAGCTTCCACTATCTATGATTATTTTACACACCTTGTCCCCAATTTTATTAAAGTCTATAAGATATTGGTCCTACGCCAATCTTCCTGGGTTTTATTCTAGGACAGGATGCATTTAACTACCCCTGCGAGGTCTGTTTGTTCAAAATCCTCCTCATCACCTTCATACTCTTCAATTAAGTCTGGTTCAGCTTCATAGACCTCTTCCTCTTCTTCCTCATTGGGTTCAAGCTCATCTTTTACAAGTTCCCCTATGTGCAAAGACCTGGTGGGACACTGGCTAGCAAAGTGACCTACCTTATTGCACCTAAAACAGGCATTGGGATTGGGACTTGGGTTCTTCTGAAAAACTGTTGCCTTACCCTTATCATTCCTTAAAGATGCATAGTTACATGAGCTAGCCTAACTTGGACTTGGGTTAAGACGAGATGGAGTAGGGTTGGGACGGGTTGGATTGGGTTTAGGTTGACTTAGGTTTGGGTTTGGCCGATTTTGATTAAGATTGGGACGAGTTTGGTTGTAGTTGGGTCGGTTTGGGTAGAACTGGTTTTGGTTGGACCTAAAACTAGGAGGGTTGGGCTTAAAGGGTTCAGGTTTCCTAACTACAGGTGCTTTCTAGAACCTTTCAAAGTTTTCAGCTACACGGTAGGCATGGGCCATGCTATCAACATCCCAAAGGTACAGCTCCTTTTGGATCTCCTCTCTGAGATCATTCCTAAACCTAGAGAGGATAATTGACTCATGTTCATCTATGCCGCATCTTAGGGCGCACTCATCAAACTGGGCTATGTATTCACTTATAGATTTGGTCCCTTGTTTTAATTTCTGACATTGATCTAAGAGACACTGTTGATAGTATGGGGGAACATACCTAGCCCTAAGCTTTAACTTTATGGCTTCCCAGGTGATAATGGGTAGGTTGCCTATCTGATTAATGAGTCTTTCTACTTGGTCCCAGTATAACCTAGCTTGATCAGTTAGCCTGAGCTGGACAAATTAACACTTTTTCTCATCACTTAAGGCATAAAATTTGAAGTACCTATCCATACCTCCCTCCCAATCTATATAGATTTTGGATCTAAGCAGCCATTGAAGGTAGGTGCGTCTATCTTGATGCTCCTAAGAAGCCTATCATCTTGATTTTGGTCCTCATGATTGGGTCTCCTATGGTTGGGGTCATGATATTGATCCTGGTGTTGGTTTTCCCTATGGTTAGGCTCCCTAAATAGATCCTGGTTCTGGGGTCTCCTAGGGTTATGTTCTACAAAGGGTTCATGGGTTTGGACTCTTCTAGGGTTGTGAGGGGTAGAAGGGATGGAATCCAAGTCTGGTTCAGTGTTGGACTCTTGGGTTTTCTCTACAGTCTCTAGTCGGTTCTCAACTTGGTTAAGCTTATTGGTTAATTGGTTGATCCTAGTGGTTGCTTGTTCAAATTGTTGGTCCACTTGGTTGAATCTTTGGTTTATTTGATCAAGCTTAGTATCGGACTGGTCAAACCTATGGTCTATTTGGGTAAGTTGATTTTGGGTTTGGGTGTTGGACTGGTTTTTTGGGTAAGCTGGGCTTGGGTTTGGTCAAGCTTGAGGTTTATTTGGGAGATAATCTGATCACTCATGGCCTTCATCATGGCCTCAAAATTGGAATCCATAGTTGGGTTTGGTTGGGATTTAGACTTTTGATATTGGGTTTCTAATCTAGTGGTCATGCAACAAATCAAACAATCAAAGTGAAATGATGCAACCAAGCATGCAAAAGAGAAAGAAAAGGCTAGTATAATTTAGGGTTTCCTAGGCCTAGAGCTAGAAACTGGGTGGGTCAGCTCAACTTACACCTAACCCAATAGCAAATCCTTCCACTGGCCAGGTAGGGGGTGGGAGTGTGGGAGGCCCCCCCTGCTTTTGCAGGAACCCAATTAAAAACCATAGCATCACTTAGGTCGTTTGACTCTGGACCCCCAGCCTTAGACACCAGCTTTCAGTAATAGCTAAAAGGTTAAATGCAATAGTTTGCCCACATAGCTCGAACCTGACCTGTTGATATCTCCTAACCCACTAAGGCAAATTAGATCTAATTGATTTTAATTAGGCTTGAGTTAGTATGATAATGGTGGTTTTGGGCCCAGGATAGGTGATGAAATCCTGCCCTGATCTGAGATTTTGAGTTGCCCTTAAGATTAGGTTAAAATGATGGCAATCAATGGCCCTAATGCAAGCTAAAACAATCAGAAAATAAAATATTTTTTTAATAATTTATGATGTGTCAAGTTAGGTTTAAGTTAAGTGGGATTATCAAACAAAGTTTAGCTTGGGATTGGGGGTTTGGTAGTTGATTAGGTTAGATTGAGTCAAGATGTAGAATGTCACAGAAATCAATGAATTAGGGTATCAGTTATTATAGAGTTTGACACAGATCCTGATGCATAAAATTTCAAAAAAAATATGGAACAGAGGATTGACGGTGTCAATGAAGTCTACCAAATTTCATTCCAGAAAAAAATCATATGATAATGAAAACCTAGGGTTTTCTGGATTGCTACTGAAATTGTCAGAATTCTATTAGGGTTCCTATTATGCCAAATTTTAGATATTTAGGGTTTCAGTAAAAATAATTAAAAATTTTGATAATTACTAAGATAAAATAAAGGACATGAAGTGAAGATTTCAAAGAAAAATAAAATGTCTATGATGTCAAAATTAGATGAAACCTAGACACCTAATGTAGTGGATAGAATGCAGAATTATGGTTTGTGAATGCAAAGAAAATAAAAACTATCCAAAACTTGCTCTGATACCAAACTGATACGAGATGACTTTAAGACTACTAAACATGAATAGAAAATAGTAAAATAATTTTTTTGTGATTTTTATAATATTATTTGCAGGCTAGATTCCCAAATAAAGTAAGAACTAACGGAAAGACTAGCAGTGCAAAGAACATCGGGTCGCAGGCATACTCATGCAAACCAATTAAATATCCAGGACTAGAGAGTTGAGAAACTCCTGGTTTAGGATAGCTTGTCTTCATCAAATCAGAAAATAAGAGTTGGGAAGGTTTCTTACCAGTCAGAGATTGAAATTCAATAGCAGAAGAGATCACTCACAACTCTGATCGGAGCCTGGAAGAAGAAGCCTCATTTCCCATGAATCTGATGGTGGATCTGGGTGGTTCGGGTAGCAAAGAAGGCCTCCTCGGGGATCCTACAAGCATCAGGGTTAATCAAAACAGCAATTAAGAAATAATAAAGGAACTATGGGTTGAAAGGAATCAGGATTAAGGTTAGAAGATGGTTGTTTGAAGCTTGTTAAAGACCTCCTTGCTTGGTGGCCTAGGGCACTCTTTCTTGGATGTGTGAAGGCTTGAATAGCAGTGTGTTAGGGTGTGGAAGGATGCTAGGGCAGCAAGGAATTCATCCAAACACAAAAAACATAACCTAAAGAACCAAAACAAAACACCAATACAAGGTAATAACTCAAAATTTTAACAAGTTGTATTCATAAGAAAGAGATGATTACAAGAGGGGGAGGGTGGGATATTTATAGAGTTCCCATGCCCTCACTAACCATGGTTATATTTGGGTTACAAGTCCTCTTCCAAATTTGAATACAAGTCCTTTCCTAGCTAGGTTAGAATTACAAAGTTTAAAGGGATCAGGAATCCTAACTAGGTTAGAATAACTTGGTCTTCTCCTTTTTTCTTCAACTTGGACTTAGTCAAACCTCTTTGGACAACCCTCCTTTGGTGTGTGGGCTTTAGGGAAGCAAGGGGAGGTCATCCATGGGCTTAGAGAGCTTGGGCTTGGGCCCTCTGGAAGCTGGGTTGCCTGGTTCCCTGGGTTGGTATATCCCGGCATCAAAAAGGAATCTTGGTTCTCTGTCTTGGGCTTGCTTCTTGGGCTTGAATTTGGAGGCATGGAGTGTTGGGATAGCCTAGTAAACATGAGGTCCTGGCATATGGAATATTCCAGAAGCATCTAGAGGGAATCTGGCATCTAAAATGGTACATGGAAAAAATCAGGGCACAAACAGGGCACCTGGGTGTCGATTGAGCTCCCCTAAGCTGGTGTAACTGCTTCTAGCTTTAGAATGAGATTTAGTGGGACTCTGAAATAGCATATCCTCCTCTCTTGTACAAGAAGTGAACTCACACTGGACTCATACTGGTATACAGGACTCAAAATACTGACTAGGTTGAGGGTTGAGACAAATCAACTAACCTCAACTTATTTCAAAACTCAATTCTAATTGATTACAAAATTTGACACATGGCTAGGTAAACCAAATAGGGTCCAGTAATCTGTGTCTGATCCTGGTGCCCCTACCAACAACCTCCTCATAACTGTAAGTAGTGGCTGTCGGAAAATCAGTTATTTCAGAGTTTATCCAATCTGAGAATTTCGACCATGTAGGTGGTTGCAACAACCAAAACAGACTTCAACTGTTTCAGGGTTGGAAAAGCCTACATGTTTAATATGCCTCTCTTGTTTAGAGTAGATCCAAAGTGAGCTCAACATTCTCTTTAGTAGTGCTCCTAAAGGGAATGTTAGCTACACACTTCAGAAGAGTTTCTTTGGAAATAACAAAGAAAAAATAGATAAACACTTACAGTCCTGAATTAAGATAACATGATCTTCGGATTATGTTGAAGGAATAAAGCCGATGATGTTCAATTGAAAGGCTTGGTCTTCGGACCAAGACAATAATATGAAGCCGAAGACATAAGGTTAATAAGTTGACCTCTGGGCCAAGATAAGGATACGAAGCTAGAGACATAAAGATGTTAGGCATACTCTTCGGGCCAAGATAAAGATACGAAGCTGAAGATATAAAGATGTTAGGCATACTCTTCGGGCCAAGATAAAGATACGAAGTCGAAGATATAAAACATCCTTTTGTAGATCATAATCTTTATCAAGTCCAGGAGATATTTCCCTCATATATTGATTTGACTAATAAACCAAAAATTGAATTTGGTTCAAAGAATGGCCCAGTAAGTAATTAAAATAAAATTAGGATATCATAACAGCTGCCCTCCACTCTCAAGTTCAAAAAATGAGAGTATTTAAAATTTGTCATTTAGTAGTAACTGACAAGTGATGATGGCACTGATTTCTGACACATCTTTCGTAATAACTGCTTGGTGGCATGAAAGACGTGGTGAAGACACGTGTTGAATTTTCATTTGCTATTTCAAAAAAAACATTTCGAATCTAGGAAAACTCTGAGAAATCCTTTTAAAAAAGAGCTTTTATTTAATCGAGGCAAGATATGTGGCACCATCTGAGGCTTGATCAATGTTTAAAGATCATCATGGCCCTCCATGGCTTTCCACACGGATCACAATCGCCGCCTTATCGATGAACGATTATTAAGAAATCGCACCCATGATCGAGGCCTTAATATAGTGCACGATCGAGAAGATCTCCAAATCATCTCGAAATCCCATAACTTCACCTATAAAAAGGAGGAGAGTTTCAGAAGGAGAACTTTCTTTACACCCGCACTCCTTCTTCCTTCCGCTTCGTGCTACAATCCACCATTTTCATCTCTCGGAGGTAGAAGTTCTTCTCCCCTATTCCTTTTTGTTTCTTTACAATGTTAGAGTCCATTAGGAGTCCTTCCATTAGTAGAGGTTCGCCGGGAGGCAAAACCAATAGAGGACCACCTGGAGATGAAACCAGTAGAGGACCACCGGGAGATGAAACCAGTAGGGGTTTGCTGGGAGGTGAGACTAGTAGGGGAAGAAGTTCAGGTAGGAAGAGGAGTTCGGAGAGATCTCCTGATACTGTTGCCTGTTCTTTGTCGCTTTCTAAATTAGAAAGTATTGAGCATCGCTTTCAAATTCTGCGAACTTATAAAACAATCCTCCCAAGAACTGATGAAAGGGTAAATAACCCTCCTGCAAAATCGATTGCCATATATGAAGAACATCTCAAGGATGATCTTCGTCTTCTGCTTCACCCCTTTTTTGTAAAAATTTTGAACCTTTATCAGATAGTTCCGGCTCAATTGACTTCAAACAACTTTAGAAATATTTGTGGATTCCTAGTCCATTGTAAGCTTAGGAATGTGGAGCCGAAGACTTCCCTTTTTACTTCTTTGTTTGTACTAAAGAGAGACTTCCATGGTAAGGGATGGTGGGTCATAGGTCCTCGGTCAAGCTGAAGACTAATAAATGGAACCCCTAGTGCCATACATGGGTGGAAACCCTGTTTCTTTTTTATGTACTACACCATGTGGGGGTTTAATACTGAATGGAAAACTCCACGTTTGGATGCAAATGCTGGGAAAAGGGATTTGAAAGCTGATCAGAAAGATTTTGAAACTTTATCAGAGCCAGAAGTTCCCCTGTTTAAAGAACTACTGAAAGAAGAAAATCTTCACCGTGCCCATATCAATGAAGTCCCGGCATTAGGTATAGAGATAGTGGTCTTCAATTTTTTTTTTTTCATTCCATCTTTCTCCTTTTCTTTTATGTATAATGAAATTCTTTCTTTGAACTGCAGGTGGACCAATGAAGCTGAAGCTTGATAAGGTTCGGTAGGCTTCCAGGAAGAGGGCAGTGCCTGTTTCGCTGGAATCCAAAGTCTAAAAGAAATGAAGAGCCGAAGAGGGCTCGAGCACTCCTCCGATGAGGCCCACATCGGACAAAGAGATACCTCCCACTACTTTGGCAAATCCACCTAAGTCTTTAAGGAGTCCATCCTCGAAGAGATCCCCTCCGAAGAGTCCTCGTCTGATGCCTCCTCCGGATTAGCATGACATGGCATTTGATAGGGAATCCCTACTTGCATCTCCGAAGGAGAAAAAAAAGGAAAAAGCAAAGTATCGGTCCGAAGAAGATCCCAGGTGGAACGCCTCTTCAGAATGAGGTTGCAACGTGGATTTTACCATCTTTTTTGAAGCACAAGGCCTAGAGAACCCTGAACTAGCTAGGGAGCTGATGAAGCATACGCTTCTTCCCAAGGACTTGGACAATACTAAGTCCCGATGTATTGAAGATGTTTTTGACTCTGTATCTCATCCGCGCTGAAGGTAAGTATCGGATCTTGTGTTTTCAAAGCATAGATCTATTGTTGCTAACCTTTCTATTCATTAATGCAGATGATCCATGACATCACTGTCATGGAAGAAAGTATCTTTGATTTCAGAGACAATTACGAAAGAATGAAGGAAAAAGTGAAGGCAGCTGAGACTGAAAAGATAAAAGCCGAGGAACAAAGGCAGGCTATGGAGGAGAAGCTTGCCCAAAGTGAAGCCTTGGTTTAGAGCTTAAAAATAGATATGAAAAAAATCCAATCAAAGAACTCTGAACAGGAGGCAAGACTCAAGAAGAGAGAATAAGGTTCAGTCTCTGGAAGGTCTACTCAAGGAAGCCCACCAGAAGTTCGAAGAGGCTGTCAAGAAGGTCGAAGAGGCTACTGAAGAGATTCAATCTTTAAAAGATCAGTTGAGAAGGGCAATAAAAGATTATAAGGCATCTTTGACTTTTGAAGGAGAAATGATTGAAGTAGGGACCCATAGTTACAAAGGAGGCTTCAATGATGGGGTGAAGGAGATGCAAAACCTTTACCCAAATTTGGATATTTCAGGAATTCAAATATTTGTTCTCAAAGATCCAAGGGAACCTGAATCACAAGAAGGTCCCGAAGCACCAGCGACAGCTGAAGAAGTAAACAATCCGATCGACCTCACACAAGCTGTAGAGGGAGATTTGTAACTTCTTCCTTTTTCTTTCTCCTTTTGAAAAGATGTAAGATATTATCAATGAAAATCTTTTCCAATGAGATATTTCTCTATGAATGTACATACGAGTGAATGGAAATTATCCAAAGTATAAAGTCTTCGAATTAGAATATGATTGAAACCTCCAAAATATATTATAATGCTAAGTTCTTGGACTTAGAATGATATCTTTTATGAACCAGAATTCCCAAATCTGGTCCAAGATTATATTATACTGAATAACAATATCAAAATAAGAATGATCAAATTTTAGGACACCAAGTCTCCAAATACGCTAAGTCTTCGGACTTAAGATAATTCCATTGAATTGAGATAAGAGAATTCCAAGTCTCCAGATAAGGAAGTCAAGTCTTCAGATTAGAAAATACACTAAGTCTTCGGACTTAGGATGATTTCATAGAATAGAGATAAGAGAATTCCAGATAATTAAGATAAGAAAGAATATCATCTCTAGATGAGAATACCAAGTCTTCGGACTTGAAAATTGCTAAGTCTTCTAACTTAGGATAAAATAGACTATGTGGGTCACCTGCATCTTCACTATGAATGAAAGGTTGATTAACCTTTGGCATTTTTATGGGATGGATTGCTTGGATCACCCTTATGCCTTTTGATCACGGGATAAGATAGGCTGATCGGGCCTACCTCGGCATTTCATAAAGTAGATCATGAAGATCATTCTCATGCCTTTTTTGAGATAGAATTAAGACAGGCTGATTATGCCCACCTCGACACTTCGTGAGGTAGATCATGAAGATCATCCTCGTGCCTTTTTGATTAAGATGGATTGGTTAAGTCCAACTCGGTACTTCGTAGGGTAGATCACGGAGATCATCCTTATGCCTTTAAGAAAAGACAAATTAAGATAGGCTGGTTAAGCCTACCTCGGTATTTTGTAGGGTAGACCACGGAGATCATCCTTATGCCTTTTCAAAAATAGAATTAACATAGAATAGTTAAATCTATCTTGATGACCTTGAATAAAACTTTTATTGATAATACTTGTAGAGGTTTTGTACATTCCAAGACCGAGGTAGTAGAATACCTTCTAAGATTTCCAACCGATAAGTCCCAAGTCGAATAATCTCTTTGACTCGGTATGGTCCTTCCATGTAGGAGAGAGTTTACCTTGCTCGGTTGGTTTGGATACTTTAGACTTTTGTAGAACTAGATCCTTAGGATGAAAGGTACGTTCTTTTATACGATAGTTGTAGTATCTTGCAATTTTTTGCTGATTTGCAGCCATTTTCAATTATGCTTGAAGTCGTGTACCTTGTTGCAAATCTAGGTCAACTCTTTGGCATTCAAAATTTTTGGGCTCTTTATACTGATCAATATGCAGAGATTGTAAAGAGACCTCTATAGGAAGGACTGCTTTAGTACCATAAGATAGATAAAAAGGAGATTCACCAATAGCTGTTCTGGGAGTGGTTCGGTATGCCCATAGAACTGACTTCAATTCATCGGCCCACGACCCCTTAGCATCATTCAATCTAGTTTTAAGACCATGAAGAATAGTCTTGTTTGTCACTTCAGCTTCTCCATTACACTAAGGATGTCCCACCGAAGTAAGCTTGTGAAGAATGTGATATTGAGTGCAAAAGCTCTTGAATTTTGGATTATCAAACTATCTTCCGTTGTCAATTATTATAGAATAAGGAATTCTAAATAGAAGATTATGAAATTTCTCACAAAATTTTCAACTTTTGCTTTTATAATCTGTGCCAATACTTCGGCTTTGGCCCACTTTGTGAAATAATCAATAGCCACTATAAGAAATTTATGCTACCCAGAAGCCGGAGGAAATATACCAAGAATGTCCATTCCCTACTGTGCAAAAGGCTAGGGAGCTCTCAATGGAGTTAACTGATTCACAGGCCATCTTTGTACATTGGAGTATCGCTGACAATGATCACATCTTCAGACAAATTCTGTAGAATCTTTTTGAATGGTTGGCCAATGATAACCTTGACAAATTATTTTGTATACCAAGGATCTACCCCCTAGATGATCTCTAGATATTCCTTCATGCACTTCCCTGAGTGCATAATTTGTATCGGATGGACCCAAATATTTCAGCAAACGCTGTGTGAAAGACCTCTTATATAATGTTTCATTCAGAATCACATATTGAGAGGCCATCCATCAAAGCTGTTTAGCTTCTAGCTTGTCTTCGCATAAGGTGCCTTCCTTCAAAGATTTAAGAATAGGGTCCATCCATGAAGGTTCTTGTTCAACTTGACACATTTCAACTATGGGTTCTGATATGCTAGGATCTTCAAGATATTCCACATATGTCTTTCTAAGAAAATCTGGTGCAGTGGTTGCAAGTCATGAAAGAGCATCTGCTCGAGAATTTTCCATCCTTGGTACATGAACAATCTAAAAATGCTCCAACCTGGATGTCAAGCTTCGGACTTTTTCTAAGTATTGAATCATATTTAGATTCCGGGCTTTGAAATCACCTTTTACATGATTCACCACCAGCTATGAATCAGAAAAAAAACTTTGATCCTCTTAATCTCCAATTTTTGGGAGATTCTAAGCCTAGCAATAAGTGCTTCATACTCTGCCTGATTATTTGAAGCTTGAAAAGGAAACCAAAGATCATACTCAATAACTTGTCCATTCGGACCAGCCAAAATTAATCCTGCCTCGCAACCATTGGCATTTCAAGCACCATCTACATGAAGCATCCAAATAAATTCTGAACTATCATTGGTGCTCTCCTCTTCGGCTCTTAGCTGGTTCTCTTCAGATCTCCATGTATATTCTGCTATGAAATTAGCCAAAATCTGTGCTTTCATTGCTAACCTAGGCTGAAAGTCAATGTCAAACTCTCCCAATTTAATAGTCCATTTAGCTATCCTTCCTGAGGTGTCAGGACAACGAAGAATTGCTTTTAAGGGCTAATATGTTAGAATCATAATGGAATGGGCCTGGAAATAGGTTCGAAGATGCTTCGCTACCACAACTAGAGAAATGATAATCTTTTGCACTCTAGAGTATCGGATTTCTGCTTCATGCAACACTTCGCTAGTGTAATAGATTGGCTTTTGTAAATGATTGGCATCTCTTCGTACCAGTATCGAACTAACTGCTTCATCTATGGCTAACAAGTATAAGTAAAGTGTCTCTCCTTCACAGGGCTTGGAGAGCAATGAAGGATTTTCTAAGTATTCCTTTAGCTTGTCAAAAGCAATTCTGCAATCTTCTGTGCATTCAAAATTTTGAGTTTGGTGAAGAACCTTGAAGAAGGGTAAACATCTTTCTACAGAGCGGGAGATAAATCGGCTTAAAGAAGCAACTCTTCTTGTTAACCTCTGAACTTCCTTCTTGCAAGTGGGATGCCTCATTGTCCAAAGTACTTGGATCTTTTTTAGGTTAACTTCAATTCCTTGCTTGGTGACCAAATATCCTAGGAATTTTTCAGAAGTTACACCGAAGACACACTTGGTTGGATACAATCTCATTCGATGGTGTCTAAGAGCATCAAAAGACTCCTTTAGATCTGTAATGTGATCAGACTTGTGAAGACTTTTCATAATCATATCATCAACATAAGCTTTTATATTTCTCCTAATTTAATTTTGAAGACTTTGTTGATGAGCCTTTGGAAAGTTGCCCCAGCATTTTTTAAACCAAACGACATTACCTTATAATAGTAAAGTCCTTTTTTTGTAATAAAAGCAGTCCTCTCTTCATCTTCAGGATCCATTCAAATCTGGTTATAGCCTAAGAAGGCATCCATAAAACTCAATATTTGATGACCAGCGGTGGTGTCAACTAACTGATCAATTTTTGGCAAAGAAAAACTATCCTTCGGACATGTTTTGTTGAGATCTATATAATCTATGCAAATCCTCCATTTGTCGTTTGATTTCTTCACCATAACCACATTTCCCAACCAATTTGGATATTGGACTTCTCTTATGAAGTTAGCCTCAAGTAGCTTATTAACTTCTTCATCAATAACCTTCTGCCTTTTAGAAGCAAAATTTCTCTTCTTTTGCCGAATAGGCTTATAGTTGGGAGACACTTCTAAGCAATGGGTGATCACATCAGGTGAAATTTCGGGCATGTTCGAAGTTGTCCAAGCAAAAATATCAGCATTATCTCAGAGAAAGGTAATTAATTTTACCTCTGACTCTTCATCAAGCAAGCTAACGATTTGTATAAGCTTGGTTGGGTCATCTTCGGATAATGGCACAAAAAGTGTTTTCTCCACAGGTTCTCCACAGTCTTTGGATTCATCTCTCGGATCCAACTGGTCGAGTGTCAAAGACTTAGTTGCTTGTTTACTTTGGATCATCAGATACTGGTCAGCGATCCTTTGATCTCCCCTCACTTCTCCAATGCCTGTCCTGGTAGGAAACTGAACCAAAAGGAGGTACGTGGAAACTATGGCCCTAAACTTATTCAATGCTGGATGCCCCAAGATTGCATTATAAGTCGAAGATGTTCTAGCCACAATAAAATTGATGGGAAGGGTTCTTTGAAATGGCTCGGACCCAAAAGTCACGGGCAAGACTGTTTCACCCTCAACTCCAACTTGATTTCCACCAAAACTAGTTATAGGAATGAGAGATCTTTGTAATTCATGTATGGACAATCCCATCTGAAGAAAAGCATCACACATCAATACATCAACTGAACTTTCATTATCAATCAAAAATCTTTTTACATCAAATTTGGCAATATCAGCCGAGACCACAATAGGGTCATCATGTGGAAGTTGGATTCCTTGAACATCCTCATCAGAGAAAGTAATAGAATTCTTTCTCTTGAATCTCTTAGGGACATTTTCTTCAGCTTCAATATCCCAAGTAGCAGACCAATGAAGCATACCAACATGCCCACCAGTTGGTTATTGATGTGGCAGATCGGCTTCATCAGAAATCCTCGAAAGAGCTGCTTCGGCTTGAGGTTCTAGGCGATTAATATATTTTCCCAAATATCCCCTCTTTATCAGGTCTTCAATGGCATCTCGAAGCTAAAAACATGCCTCGGTGCTGTGGCCATGATCTCGGTGGAATTGGCAGTATTTGCTCTTGTCCCTCACCTTTTTAGATGTCTTCAGAGGACGTGGCCTTTGAAAATATTTTTCCTTCTCAATTTCTAGTAGAATTTTTTTCCTTGGCAAGTTAAGGGGTGTGTAGGCATCAAACCGGGAATTCCGCTGCTTGGACTTGGGGTTGCGCCTGGGAACCAAAGTATTGTTAGAGGATGTAAGCATGTTCGATCCCTTGGCATTCTTCTTCTTAGAAGGATACCTCCCTTCTGCAAGTCTTCGGCTTGCCACTTGCTCCTTAGCGGTAGCATATTTTGAGCCCTTGCTAGTAGTTTGGCATAGCTCATTGAAATCTTTTGTCCAGGAAAAAAGTGAACCTGGATGACTTCAAGCCTTTCTTCAAGGCAGACATGGCCACATGCTTATTCAGATTCGGTATGTCCAAAGTGGCCGAATTAAAGCGATGGACAAATTCCTTCAAACATTTTTCCTTCATGCTGCTGGAGGAGAACAGACTGTCTGTGTTGCGCGGCATCTTCTGGCACATTCTGAAGTTCAAAACAAACTGCTGCTCTAGTTCAGCAAAAGAGTGGATTGTCTTTGGTGGCAGGCTCGAATACCACATTCTAGCAGATCTCTTCAATGTAGCATGAAAAGCAAGATAGTAGTAAAGAGCATCAGTTGCTCCTTGCACCATCATATGAGCCTTATAGCTCCCTAGATGGTCCAGAGGGTCCGAAGTCCCATCATATGCTTCCAACTATGGAATCTTGAAGTGCCTGGGGATAACTTCATCCATAATACGATCAGAAAATGGAGGCTGAGAGTTGAAAGTTACAACTCATCATTCTTCCTCAGATCAGAAATCCTGGCTATTTCTAGTTGCATGGATTTGAACTTCTCTTCGAACTCATAGTTTATCTCTCTTACACTAGCTTCTTCAGGTATAAAGCATCTAGAAGAAATAGAGGGAGAGTGCCTGACCCTTTTCTTTCCACCATGATCTCCTGTTTGTCGATCTGGTGGGGAAGCATAGCAGTCACGGGATGGCTGGATTCATGAGAAGCTCGGAGTGAGTTCTTGGTGTTGATCTTCTGCTCTTTCAGGTTGATGGTTGGGCTGTGGAACAGGTGGTGGACACTGCCTTTGAGCAGCAACTTCTTGCAAGTTTTGAACCAACGCCGTCAAGGCTTCCACCCTATTTAGAAGGGTTTCAAACTGCTGCTGCCCCACCATTATCATAGGAGGCTGCAATTCATGATCCACTGGAAGATCTCTGGTTGGAAGAACCTACTGCTCCTTGCTTGTAGATGCATTCTGAGCTTTCCCTTTCACCATTTTTGCTTAGCAAAACTCTCCTTCAAATAGAGGACACTGATTGTCCCCTACCTGGTGCGCTAATCTGTTGATGCTGAATCCCTGCCGGTCGGATGGAGTAGCTCACCCGCTGGTTCACCGTCGCCTGGAACCTGCAAAATAGATCCCCTGACCAGAAATCTTCCAATGGGGGACACTCCGATGTCGAAGTCAGTAAGAACTCAGGCAGCAGAATGGAGAGCTTGAAAGCAGAGAGGGAAAGGAGAGCATTCAAATTTCTAGAATGAGCTTAGCTTACCTCGAGTGTCCCTTCTTACCAATATCTATAGGCTCCAACATAACTACTTACGGTTCTGGGAGTTGGTAAACACAACCTCCTCATAACTGTAAGTAGTGGCGGTCAGAAAATTAGTTATTTCAGAGCTTATCCAATCTGAGAATTTCGACCATGTGGGTGGTTGCAACAACCAAAATAGACTTCAACTGTTTCGGGGTTGAAAAAATCCCACATGTTTAATATGCCTCTCTTTTTCAGAGTAGATCTGAAGTGAGCTCAACATTCTCTTAGTAGTGCTCCTAAAGGGAATGTTAGCTATACACTTAAAAGAGTTTCTTTAGAAATAACAAAGAAAAAATAGATAAACACTTACAGTTCTGAATAAGAAAACATGCTCTTCGGATTATGTTGAAGGAATAAAGCCGAGGATGTTCAATTGAAAGGCTTGGTCTTCAGACCAAGACAATAATACGAAGCCAAAGACATAAGATTAATAAGCTTGACCTTTAGGCCAAGATAAGGATACGAAGCCAGAGACATAAAGATGTTAGGCATACTTTTTGGGCCAAGATAAAGATACGAAGTCGAAGATATAAAACATCCTTTTGTAGATCATAATCTTTATCAAGTCCAGGAGATATTTCCCTCGGTATATTGATTTGACTAATAAACCAAAAATTGAATTGGTTAGAAAATGGCCCAGTAATTAATTAAATTAAAATTAGGATATCATAACAGACAGCAACCAAAATATGAAGCTTCATGTCAAGATATTCCAAAAGGGAAAGTGCACAAAGGAAGATAAAGGATAAAATGTCATTTTATTCCATTTCAAATAAGTTCTCAATGTAGACATCTCGATAGTTTGTTTACAAAGGAAGAAAGATAAAAAACAAAATAAAAATAAAGCTATGTGGTAGGTAATGCCACTTTGCCACTCTCATTCATGTCAAAGCTATTAGATGTGTATGCCCTAGGAGCCAATTTGGCTAACATATATTTTCTAGGACATCAGTTATACTTAATCAATTTTTTTATCAATAAAATTAGACTTTTCATTCATATTAATGTGTTTATAAATCATCCATGGAGTTAACAGATAATAACACATATTCTCAAGAGTTGAGAATTTAAGATATATGTCATTATAGGTTAACTCCTAAATTCTCCCGATCATTGGATCATCATAAGGATAGTGATCAATTTATCAAGATCGGTACAAAAATTACTTCCCTTTCAAATAGATGAGTCTTGAGTCTATAGTGTAGGGACACTGGGATAAGTGTATAGGTGGTGTTAGAGAACAATGGTATTGAGCATGACCAAAGAATGAGAAGTCACATGGATGTTTTTTTACTCATTAGTGACTTTTAGAATTGTAGTTATATGAGTAGTTCCTTGACTTATGGTGCCTCCATCACTCATAGTGAGGTTGCTATTATCTGACAAGTACATAAACTTGATCCCTAGCTATTCAAGGCCTTGTGGTGTATGTTGGCTATAGTAGGTTTGCTATAGGAGTTGAGTGCACCTATAAGGGATCTATCAGCTTTAGTAGTCGAAGAGCAGTCCTATATGACCAAGAGGTTGAGTCTTTGAGTTTGTAGCCATAGTAGCATGATAATGGAAAGGAGTTTTCATAAAAATCATGATTGGGCTTAAGTCAATTAAGTCTAGCATATGACAGACGCTTAGGTATTAATGAGAATCTATGACTTGCATCTCGTCAGGACTCTCGATAGAAGAACTTGATTACACGGTAACTACACCTAGAGGTTCATCCTTTTATTCTATTGGATTACCACTACATACTACTAAATGTCATCAGTAGATTGTGAAAACTTACGTAGATCATTTTCGAATCAACAATCCATGTTAGGGTTGAGTTGGAATTATTCCAGTCCATCGAAAGAGTTTTGATGATACTATAATAGAGATCATAATATATCTCACTACCAAATAAAATGGAACCTGAGGGGTTATACACAATAAAAGCCTGACCCGATCAAGGATTGGATCAAATTAGTAACTACTAATTTTATAAGAGTTACAAATTTAACAGGTAATAATTTTGTAGCTACTAATTTTGCCACCAGATACTTAATTGCAATAGTTATGATAAAATCAGACTTAATTAAATTTTGGATCAAGTTTTAATTAATTTAAATAAAATTTACTTTAATTGGGCTTGATCAATTTAACTATAATTGAGTTTAAGAATTCAAGTTGGACTTGGATTTCAATCCTATTTGGAATATGGTTGACAACATTTTTGAATTTGACTCAAATTAAGCTTGAATTTGATTCTATTTCAATCAAATTAGATCCAAATAAACTAGATACCTAAACCTAATAGGATTGGGTCAAATTCTCTCTTAAGGGCATGGAATTTTGATTTATGTGACAAATCAAGCAAGAAAGGAAAAATTACTGTGCCATAAGTTTTCTATTCCACATTTTTTCTCAATGCCACTCTTCCTCATGTTTTTAATTATTTGAATAGGATTCAAATTCAAATAAAACTATATCTGATTGGGGAATGAAGGGTAGGGCGTTGGATCTGAGTTTTGTGTGACAAAAATGTTTGTGATTTTGTGAAGACCGGTGCAAAGGACTATTGCATATTTGCTGTTTCTCAATGCCAAAACTCTAATTGTCATCCACTTTGTTTTCTTTTGAATCATGTTTGTGGTAAGAAGGATTCTTAGTGAATAAGGATGAATTCTTATCCAAAGTAGGTGTCTTTTGGTGGGGAGTTGTTTGTGCACAAACTTATGAAGAGGGGAAAAGAGGCCGTGTGCTCTTCTTTGGCTATTCTTATTCCTTACCACTCTCTTTGTATTCTTACCGCTCCATATTATTTCTTCTGAATTTTCCAAGCCACAAACCTCTGAAATCAAAGAGTTAAGAGAGCGAAGAAGGGGGGAAAGAAAGGGTCTTCTCCTCCCCTAGTGTTCTAAACATAGTCTCAAGTGATTGCATGAAGGGTTCGTGCAAAGGCTGCAAAGGCTGCAACCTAGTTCTTTGAGATCTTCACAAAGGAAAATCCAAATCCAAGCTGGAGGGGAGGCCTACAAGGAGCTAGTAATCTTGGGGCTTAGCAAGTTGATTAGTATCATCTCCATATAGATACCAGCAAAGGCTGGGCATTTGTGCGGCTCCGATAAGAACCTCGAACATCCACCGATCCGTTCTAATTGAGAAGAAAGGATAGTGATCAAGGTAAGTTGATTAATTTTCTCTTTTGATTTTATTTTATTTCATATCTAACTTTATGTGATAAAGTTTAATCAACATGTTAGTTAGATCCTTAGGTGTTATTTTTAATTATTTTGCATGCCTTTTATAATATAGTTTCATAGATCGCTTCTGTCAGGGTTTTAGAAATACCACTAAATTTTATCATGCAAAACACCTATGAATCTTTCAAGAGCCACCATGCTTGCTGCCAGAAGGTGACTCCCCTGAGGACAGTATAGTGAGGTCAATGCCTGGGTAGTGCTTCGCTACCTTCTTCCCATGCCATCACATAGCTTTGGCATTAACATCCTGGTAGGACTCCAAAAACTCCTTGCATAAGACCTCTCCCTTCTGGTAGGCCTCAATTGCCTCGATAGCCATCTTAGAAACATGATGCTCTATGATGGATGCCTTTCTCTCAGCCTTAGTGAGCAGTTCTTGTAGCCTAGTTGCCTTTACCCTTAGTTTGCTTGCCTTTACCTCCACATCGAAAAGCAACCCTCGTAGTCTGGTAGCAACCTCTTTTTGCCTGGCTACCTCACCCTCAGCCTCAGCGAGTGACCCTTGTAATATGATAGCCTCCTCCTTCTGCCTGATTGCCTTGCCTTTTATAGTGGCAAGCGACCCTCACAACCTGGATGACTCTAATAATTATATTAAATACATATTAATTTAAGAATTAGATTATCTTTAATCTTCTAAAATTAATACTTTTATGAATCATTTGTAGGAAAGAAACCATCAATGTGAAGAGTTTGATTTATGGGTCCAAATAAAATAAGTTTGAAGTGAATCAGACTTTAAATGAGCTTGGAACTAAATTTTAAAGTTTATTAAGGATAGCATCGATTTTAAAGCAGTCAATCTACCATGGACTAGCCGCTTGGTCTATGAAACAAGGATGGTCCATCGGCAACCATTAGCATCAGTCCACAGCTTTGAGCCATGGACCATGGAGGGATTTGATACATCGTTTGTCACCAGATTTCTTCCTGAGATGTGAAGCCACCGTGCACCACCTCTACAGCCCAAAGAAGTCATCAGAGCCACGCATCACCTAGTCATCTTCACCAAACATCACCTTCTTCCCTGCCATCCTTCAACCATCATCACTATTGTTATGCTCGAGCTGCCGACATGCTCACCACTGGCCTGAGATCCATCCTTATCGGCGATCCTTTGATTCACCATGATCTCCCATCTTCTTAACCCATCATTCATGTTTCAAGCCATCTTTCTTCCATTCTCGCCGCTCCTCCATCCCAAGATCTAACTGTCACTGATCTCCTCTGTAAGATTATTACTTGCATTTTGCTTGCTACATGAATTTCAAACTATTCCAAATGGATGTGAAAAGTGCTTTTTTAAATGGTTTTATATCTAAATAAGTTTTTGTAGAATAGCCACCAAGTTTCGAAAGCCATGCTTTTCCAAATCATGTTTTTAAACTTAATAAGGCATTGTATGGTTTGAAACAAGCACCTAGAGCCTGGTATGATAGACTTAGCACATTCTTGCCTGAAAATAATTTTATTAGAGGAAATATTGATAAAACTCTTTTCATCAAAAAAAATAATGATATATTAGTTATACATATTTATGTTGATGACATTATATTTGGTGTAACTAATGAAACTCTTTGTAAAGAATTTGATAAGTTGATGTAGGAAAAATTTGAAATGAGTCTAATGGATGAACTGAACTACTTCCTTGGAATTCAAGTGAAATAAACAAAGGAAGGGATCTTCATAAACCAAGCCAAATATATCAAAGAGATCTTAAAAAGTTTGGTATGGAGTCAAGAAAATAAATGAGCACACCCATGAGTCCTACCTGTAGATTGGATAACGATGAAGATGACAACAACATTGATCAAAATCTCTATTGAGGTATGATTGGATCATTGTTGTACTTAACTACAAGTAGACCTGATATCTTGTTTAGCGTATGTATATGTGCTAGATTCCAATCTAATTTTAAAGAATCATATATGCATACTGTTAAAAGAATTATAAGATATCTAAAAAGAACAAGTAATTTAGGCCTATGGTTTTTAAAGCATTCTTCATTGAAATTAATTGGGTTTTCGGAAGCTGATTATACTGGCTATAAAATTGATAAAAAAAGAACTAGCAACACATGTCAATTTCTAGGGTTGAATTTAATCTCACAACATTGTAAGAAACAAATCTTGATAGCACTATCTACTACTGAGGTAGAGTATGTTGCTGCATAGAGTTGTTGTGCACAAGTGTTATGAATTAAACAACAACTAGAAGACTTTGACATTATATAATCTAAAATTTCTATCAAATGTGATAACATAAGTGCTATAAATTTACAAAAAATCCAATTCAACATTCAAGAACTAAGCACATAGAGATTAGACACCATTTTATAAGAAATCATATTTTGAATGGTGAAATTGAATTATAATTTATTCTAACTGAAAATCAACTTACTGACATTTTCACTAAACCACTTAATCAAGATAGATTTGAAATGATCAGAGGAGAATTAGGACTCTGTGATCCTTTTTAGAAGACTTAACCTAATCTCTTCAAAATTAAAAAAAATCACTAGAAAAACCTCCTACATCAAACCAAGATCTTTGACCATCTCTCCTTGTGATTTTCTGGAATTAATTTTCATTTCTGAACCTTTTTGACTCTTGTGGAGAGTTCTAGTTTGAGTCAACACGAGCAACTGTGCTCAAGTCGAGCCGACTCGAATTTTTGATAAGTTTTGACAAAGCTTTGCTCGAGCCATCTCGAGCAGATTAGTGCTTGCCAAGCCAACTCAGATGTCAGGCAAGCTATTTTTTAATAGAGCCGTAGGATTATTCTAAAATTTTATGCCTTTTGTTTTAGCTCAAAACCCTTGCTCCCTACTCCTCCATACTTCCAAAACCTACATTTTTGAGCTCCAATTCTCACATTCTTCCCAGGGTTATGCAATGGCACCTAAGAGGGTAGTTGGCGAACATTCATAATGGACAGAACCCAATGAAGAAAGGGAAAGAAAAACCAAGCATCGGCAAGAAGAGTCGACTCGAACTGTTGCAAGGGAAGAATAGCAAGAAAGCAGTGAGGACACTCCATCCCCCGTGCATCCTCGACCAATTATTTTGATGGGGAATCGACCGGTCACCACTTGTAGGAATATCAACTTCTCATTTTTAGAAAACTAGGGTTTCCGAATCAAGACTTGGATTGAATCATAGGGCTGGGAGTTTTTCTCTACAATGAACTTACTTACCCTAGCCTAGTCCGGACATTTTATGAAAATCTAATCCTAGAGCAAAATGGTGTTAGTTCTATTGTGAAAGGGGTTATCATGATAGTGGATGAGGAATGCTTAAGTGAAATTCTGCACATGCCTAATAATGGAAGTAGTCATCTAGTCATGAGGGAAAGGCAGAGGGCCTTAAGACAAATTTGGAATCTGATATAGTGAACGAGAATGCAAATGTCAAAGCAAATGTCCTTACCTTGGAAATGAGACTACTTCACAATATTGTGAGCAGGATATTTCTACCTCGGACTTGTAGATTCGATTGGATCAGTGAGAGGGACTTAGTCTTTATGAAATACATGATTGAGGGGGAAGCCCTTAATTTCTCTTACATCATGCTTACTCAGATAAGGGATGCTGTGAGGAAGGCCAAAGCTTGCTTTCCATATGGTATGGCCTTCACTTTGTTGTTCAGACATTTTGGTGTTGCACTTGATGGAGGGGACACTAGATTATTACACCACACTGACACCTACTCAGCCAAGTGACTTCAGTGCATGGGTTACCATCAAGTTAAAAGAAATTGGGTGAAGAAAAGGTCAGATCTCAGGGCAACTACGAAGTCATCCACTGATGATGAGGATGAAAACTTTGAGGAGCATGCACAGCAACTTGCAGCTAAGGAGTTTACTACTATTGAGCCTACTTTACCTGATATACAGGAGCATGAGGATATACACAGAGAGACTGGAAGCCCTCAGGGTTCACCAGCTCCATCAGCACCTCAGGCTTCACCTATGCCTTAAGCTCTTGCAGTTTCAGCACCTACTTCTCCATTGGCTCCACCTTCTATTCCTTTTGTGACACCATCTGCTTAGGGACCTTCTCAGGCATTCATGGCATAGTAGATAAGATTGCTTACTGAGTCACTGACCAGCACTTTTAGTTCGATGTTTGGCGAGCTTCACCAAACAGTCGACAACAGACTTGAGGAGATCAGTGGTGAGGTTAGATAATTACGTTCTAGAGTTGACATCATTGAGTCTACCAGACCTACACCATAGATTGACTTGCAATCAGTGACTGATTCATTCAGGACAACATCAGAGGAAATCAAGCAAACTATAGCTCAAAGCATTGATGAGTTCAGAACAGAGCTGAGAGAGATGAGTTACAGGATGGGTTCAATGGAACAAGGTAGGAAAATGGAAGAAGATTATACCAAAGGAATTGGCATTTTGAGATCAGAGTTGGAAGACTTAGAGGATCTATAGAGGCATTTGCAAATGCCCAAGCAAGTGAGCTAGTTGCACTCAACACAGGGATGAAGAAGATGGAAGAAGAGCTCGGTTCTATATCGGTGACCCTTATTGAGCTTTCCACCACAGTCATTGCAGCCTTTGCTTACTCCTAGATAGCAGGCACCTTATCCTACTCAGCCTACACCACACCCAAGGCAACATGCACCACATCTTAGACCTCAGGCTTCTTAACCACCTTTTGTTGATCCTATCTCTTCCATGCGCCCACCTAGACCATCCACTAGCATTAGTGCAAACATTAAGGTAGAACCAGTAGAACCTGTTATAGAATTGCCTAATGATAGTGAGTAGACTATTGTTTGTATCTTTGCTTTCAATCTTTAGTAATTTGTATTGAAAATTTTGTGAATGAAATGAAAGCTTCTTTATCTTACTCAATGTGTTTGTGAAATGTGCGCAATACTTTGCAACTATATATTTGCTATGATGATTTTGGTAATAGATTGTCAAATCTGTTTAAAAGGGAAATTATCTCAAACAATGTTTTTAGTCTTCTCATTCTATTTCAAAAACCATGCTTTTTATACTTCATAAAGGGGGAGTATGAATTTAATTGACCACCTTTTTGATTATTGACAAAAAGGGGGAGTATGTATAATTGTGCATGGAAAATATACAAATAATGGGGAGAATGATACAAATATTGTATTTTGCTTATTTATATTTGCTCTAATAGACTTGCAATTTGCTCTGAATACATTAAGAATTTGCTATAACTATGAGATAATTCTGGTAAAAACTGCTTTTGACAATTATGTACAATGATACTTATTAATTTCTTTTTGGTCAAAAGCTCTAATATGTAATGTTTTTTAAAGAGCTCTGATACTCTATCAATATGCAAGCTTTGATACTCTCATACATATAAAAGCTCTGATACATGTTAATATTTACTTCCAAATATAGATTTCCCAATATAGAAGCTTTGATACATGTAAATGTAAAGTTTTTCCATGCCTGGTGTTTTGTCATCATCAAAAAGGGGAAATTGAATGATTTTGATGATAACAAAACATTGGAGCATGTATTTGTCTTACTAACAACTCTCCAAGTGCTTTACAAGTTTTTGTAGGATGATTTCATTGCTCAATTACAACTCCTACAATCGTATTTTTGTCATGAGTTGTGTTGTAAGTATGTCATGTAAAGAAGAGCCCAAAGAAAAAGTAAAGTAAAAATCATGAAAATGGGTTGCTTCTAAGTGTTTCTCAAGCTTAAAATTTCTTAGAAATTACTATTAAAGAGTTGGAGAGTTTCTTGAATGATTGAAGTGTTTCTGTATGATTTCTAGAGAAGAACAAATAATTCAATGTTAAACTCATCCGAGCTGACTTTTGTTCATGGCACACATGAAGGTTTCTGGCATGCAGATATCTGAGCCAACCAAAGGAACCCAAGCCAACTCGTCTAGTGTACCATTTTCTGAATCAGACTGGCGAGCCGACCCGAAGTAAGTCCGAGCCGACTCTATCATTCAGTCAGACATCCGAGTCGACCCTTCAGAAGTTCGAGCTGACTCCTCCATAGTCCAAAAAGTATAGTTTTGAAAGAATAGCTAAGCGAACCGACTCAAATAAGAAAAGCCAACTCTTCTAGAGTACATTTTGAAGGCCTGTGTGGTGTGGACACCAGAAGCCGAAAGAAACTTCACTCCAACAAGGTTAGCCTTATCCCAATTTGGATCGAAGATAATTAGGTTACCTTGTATCCTTTAGTTCAAAAATATTTTATTTTCAAGAGTCATTTTCTTTTCAAGAGTCCTGTAATTAATTTTGAGTTTCAAATCAAGAGTGTTTATTGAGTCCTGTAATTACTTTTAAAGTTTCATTTCCTGTAAGTCCATTTCAAGTTTTAAAGTCTAGGTCAGTCAAGTCAGTTCAGTTGAGTTAAGTCTAATTCAGTTGAGTTAAGTCTAATCAAGTCTTAAAGCCATAAAAGCCAGCAACAAGACTCAAATTCTAGACCCCAGAATTTGACCACATGAAGAAGAGAAGACACATCAACCAAGCAAGAGAAAATGACCATCAACTAGAATCACTGGGCGCCACATGTCATTCTTATCCAAGTAGAAGACCACCTCACCATGCCACGTCATCAGGTGCCACTTCACCAGCCACCTCATCACCCTTTGGGCGCCAACAAGGGAGATTCAAATTCAAGGAGGTTGGCCACATCCCTCCAAGTCCTCCTCCAAATCCTCCAACCCCCCCCACATCCCTCCAAACTCTCCACCAAATCCTCCAACCCCCCTTGTAATCCTCCTCGATTTGGGGAGTTTTTAAATTTCAAAAGCTAGCTTTGTGAGGCTATTAAAAGCCTTGGATGCCATTGTAAAAGAGATTGATTTTGGAAATGAATGAAGTTTGAAGTGAAGTTGTCTTGAGTTTTATGTGTGAAATTTTTCCTATCTTCTTCTTCCACGCCCAAATCCACTCTCTTTCCTAGCAATTCATCATCCAAGCTCAAGGCAAAGGCATTGGAGTCGGCCAGATCTTCTCAATTATCTTTTCTTTGTTCACAAGTTCTCCCATCCCTTCTTTATGTTTGCATCCTTCAACCTTAACTTTGATCTTCATTGCAGGGTCCTTCGAAGTCCTTGAGTTGTGAACAGGGTTCCCCTTGACAATGAACCAACAAGCTGAAGCCCAAGTCCAGGATTCTGATCACTGTTATCCAAGTTCTCCAGTCCAGAGCATCAATAGTTT
This sequence comes from Areca catechu, assembly GCA_021397845.1. Lineage (NCBI taxonomy): Eukaryota > Viridiplantae > Streptophyta > Magnoliopsida > Arecales > Arecaceae > Areca > Areca catechu. The sequence continues at coordinate 124,567,104 of CM038052.1, read as the reverse complement.
CAAGTTTTGAATCATAGGAAGGTTGGAAAACTCATCAAGGTAAGTCCTCAATCATTAGCCCCTATTGTCTAGATCTTCTTCCTTCTTAGTTTTAGAGTTGTGTCTAATCATGTAATAGTCCCTTTCATATAATCCTTAAATCTTATTAAGATGAGTACAATGCTAAGTATAATTAGATTTCATTGCTCTACAAACCCCATATTCAAAACATTAATCATATGCGTGCCGCATCAAATTGGTATCAGAGCATGGTTGCATTAGGGTAGAATAGTTTTCTTTAAATCCAAGCAAGATCTAAAATTCACGCCTCCTGAGTGGGTGTACTCCAGTACACTGTCATGACCCATGGAAATAATAAGCCCCTGGCCGGACGTGAATTTTTTAGATTGAAGTTTGGGTAAGCCATTGCACTTGTTTGATAAGGTTCCGTTTTCTGAAAATTTGCATCTGTTTACTGTAGTCCGTCTGCAGCTCCAAAGGCAAGTCACTAATTTTTTATTGAAATATTTTTTTTCTTGTTTCTTTTTAAGTCAGTTATCACCATATTAAATTTCATCATCAGAAAAAAATTATAAAAAAAATGAAAATTTCTGCAGTTCGACACTATCATTAGGGTTCTGTTCTGTCCTTTTTATTTATCTTCATTTGTAGGATCTGCTTAGATTAGTATAGATTTTAGTTTTAAAATTCCTTTCATATACATTGAAACATATAAGTTAGGAATCATCTGTGAATTTTTCAAAATTTTTGGACATTTTTTTCATCACGTTTTCCACACCACTTTCAAATTGCAACACACTTCTGCAGCACCTTTGCATTTCATTCATCTCATGAGAAATCAAATTAAGGGCATCAATTTGACATAGGGTCAGGGTTTCATCACCTGTCCCTAGCCCAAAAATCACCAACCAGCATATCGATCCCAGCCCGTTAATTAAATTGAGTAGAACGTTAATTGCCCTAGTGGGTTAGGGACACCAACAAGTTGAGTTCAGGTTAGGGTCAAGTTAACTGTGTCAGCTAATTGGTGTGTGCTTACTGGCTTGGTGTCTAGGATTGGTGCATCAGGGCTTGTGATTTGGTCCGCCTACCTGGCCAATCTCAGATTGGTGTCTAAGGTTGGCAATCAGGGACCTACACTCCCCTCCACCTACCTGGCTAAGTCCCATAAGTACTACTAGCTAGTTGGTTCACTTAATTAGACTTCTAATTTGTGCTCTAGGTTTAGGAAACCTTAGCTCGAACTTGAGTCCATTTGCATGCATGACAACTAGAGCAGGGACACCGTATTCACCAATCCAAGCCCAGTCAAGTGTAGCCATGGACCAAAACTTAGGGAATTTGATCAAAGGCCTAAATGATCAAGTGGCCCAACTGACTAAGAGTTTAACTGAGCAATTGGCCCAAACAAATCATAATGTGGCACAAACCAACCAAGACATGAATGAGCAGTTAGCCCACATCACTACTAGGTTGGATCAGTTAGAGGCTAGAACCCCTGAAAGCAATCATGAAGCCCAGACTGAGCCTGAGCCAAGTCTTGCACCTGAACTCGAGACCCCATTGAACCTTAGAAGGATTCCATATCAAAACCCTCTCTACAAAACAAACCCTAGGAGAGCTCCCCAAGATTAGTTTTATGATCCAATTCCTAGAGGACCCCACCCTGGTCAAACCATCGAGCCCAACCCAAGGAGATTCCATCATGAGCCTAACTATGAACCCAATGTCAGGAGACCCACCCCAATTCACTTTGATCAAGATGACCGACCATGAAGAACATTAGGCTAGAAGCTCCCACCTTTGATGGAATTTTAGATCCAAAGATCTACATTGATTGGGAAGGTGAGATGGACCAGTATTTTGACTGGATTGAGATGAGTGAAGAGCGCAAGTGTAAGTTTGCAAAGCTTAAACTTGTGCGCCAAGCTAGGTTATATTGGAGAAACATTGAGAGACTCACTAGACAGAGAGGTGATGTGCCCATAGTGACCTGGCGAGCTATGAAACTTAGGCTTAGGGAGAAATACCTTCCTATGTCCTACCACCAAAGACTCCTAGATCAATGGCAAAGACTTACTCAAGGAAATAGGAGTGTCGCAGAGTACATAGCGAAGTTTGACGAATTCGTTATGAGGTGCAATGTTGATGAATCTGAGTCGGTGACCTTGTCTAGATTTAGAGCCAGACTGAGGGAAGAAATTCAAAGAGAATTGTTCATGCGAGAGGTACATGACCTAGAATTGGCCTATCAAATAGCTAGGGATGCTGAGAGATTCCATAGAGGTCCAATCTATCGTAGGCCTGAAGCCCCTAGGACTAGTGCACCTTATCAGCAGTCAGGATCCAATCAGCCTAGATTCAACCGACCCAATCCTAATGTGCCTGTGACCCGTAGAGATGACAAGGGGAAAACACCTAAGACCCAAAGAACTCCAAACGCATGTTTCAAGTGTAACAAAGTGGGTCACTATTCTAGCAACTGTCCTAATAGAGCCCTACACATAGGGGAAGTAGAAGAGGAAGCCGTAGAATCCCAAGATGAATTTGAGGAGGAAGTATACCAGGCAGATGAGAACTTGGCTGAAGAGTATGAGGATGAGGAAGTCCTGGTAGATCAAGATCTGTTAGGAGTGGTTAGGTGTATTCTCACCCAAGCTAAAACCCAAGAAGATTGGCGTAGGACTAGCATCCTACAGACATTCATTAAGATAGGTGAGAAAGTATGCAAAGTCATTTTAGATAGCGGTAGCTGTGTTAATGCCATATCCACCAACACAGTTAAAAACCTAGGATTGCCCACCGTACCCCATCCTAATCCCTATAAGGTATCCTGGATAGACTCAACCACGATTTCCATTAAGTCTAGGTGCCTAGTAACCATTCAGTTCCAATCTTACTTGGAGAAAGTATGGTGTGATGTACTTCCAATGGGAGTAAGTAGCATAATTTTAGGCCGACCATGGTTGTACGATCTTGACGTAACACTCTATGGTCGTTCTAATTCGTGCTCGTTTACTCATAATGGAAAGAAGATTGTAATCCATTCTTCTCCACCTAAGAACCCCATTAAGAGAGGATCAAGCCAATCGAGTGATAAGAAAAAGGGGATAAACGTGATCACTGCTAGAGAAATGGAGAAAGAAATTAACAATGGGTCACCTGTTTGGATTTTGACCATTAAGGATCATCAAGAACCTCTTTCAAAAGAACAACCTCAAGAAGTCAATGAAGTGCTAGAGGAGTTCAAAGACGTGTTCCCCGATGACTTGCCCGACCAACTCCCACCTCTTAGGGATATACAACATGCGATAGACTTAGTCCCTGGAGCAACCCTACCGAACCTTCCCCATTATAGAATGAACCCTACCGAGCACCAAGAATTACAACGTCAAGTAGGAGAACTCCTAAAGAAAGGATTCATTAGGGAGAGTTTGAGTCCATGCGCAGTCCCAACCTTACTTACCCCTAAGAAAGATGGCACATGGAGAATGTGTGTTGATAATCGTGCCATAAATAAAATCACAGTGAAGTATAGGTTTCCCATCCCCAGCTTGGATGATATGTTAGATATGATGGCCGGTGCAACTATATTTTCTAAGATTGACCTGAAGAACGGCTATCACCAGTTAGGATCAGACCAGGGGATGAATGGAAGACTGCCTTTAAAACTAAGGACGGGTTATTTGAATGGGTAGTCATGCCTTTGGGTTATCAAACGCCCCTAGCACTTTTATGCGAATCATGAACCAAGTCCTATCAGCCTTTATTGGAAAATTTGTTGTCGTTTACTTTGACGACATACTTGTCTATAGTAGGACTAGAGAAGATCATCAACAACATCTGAGGCAGGTATGTTTAGCACTTAGGAAAGATAACCTCTATGCCAATCTAAAGAAATGTGCTTTCATGACTACTAGAGTTATCTTCCTAGGATTTGTTGTGACCCCTGAAGGAGTATCCGCTGACCCTGAGAAGGTTAAGGCAATTGTAGAGTGGCCAACACCCAATAATATTCATGAAGTAAGAAGTTTTCATGGCCTCGCTACGTTTTATCAAAGATTTATTAGAGGGTTTAGCACCATAGTTGCTCCTATCACGGATTGTATTAGGAAGGGCCACTTTAATGGACGAAGTCAGCTGATAAGGCCTTCCTTCACATCAAAGATAAGATGACCCAAGCACCAGTCTTAAGACTACCCGATTTTTCTAAGGTCTTTGAAGTAGCATGCGATGCTTCGGGAGTAGGTATTGGTAGAGTTCTGAGTCAAGAGAACCATCCCGTAGCATTCTTTAGTGAGAAATTGAATGAAGCCAGGAAAAAATACTCCACATATGATCGGGAGCTTTATGCGGTAGTGCAAGCATTAAGGTATTGGAGGCATTATCTCCTACCGCAAGAATTTGTTTTATTTTCAGACCATGAAGCCCTTAGGTTTTTGAGTTCCCAAAAGAAACTAAACCCTAGGCATGCCAAATGGGTAGAGTACATCCAATCCTATACGTTTGTCCTAAAGCATCAATCAGGAACCGATAATAAGGTAGCTGATGCCCTAAGTCGTAGAACGTTACTTTTAACTTCAGTAGTTCTGAAGTCATAGGTTTTGAAAGACTTAAGGAGCAGTATGAAACCTATCCAGATTTTGGTGAAATTTATCAGGTTTTGCGTTAAGGACCATCTAGTGATCATAGTGACTATTCCCTTCTAGATGGTTATCTTTTTAGAGAGAATAGGCTTTGCATCCCAAGAACCTCCTTAAGAGATTTTTTAATTTGGGAGATACATGCGGGAGGTTTGGCTGGCCACTTCGGACGAAACAAGACTATCTTGGCTGTTGAGGAACAATTTTACTGGCCAGGTCTTAAGAAACAAGTAGCAAACCTTGTAGCCCGATGTAGGACATGTGTTGTTGCAAAGCAACAAAAGAAGAATACCGGGCTATACAATCCATTACCTGTACCTGAGTGTCCATGGCAGGATCTAAGCATGGACTTTGTTCTAGGATTACCCAAGACCATTCGAAAACATGATTCAATCTTTGTGGTGGTCGACCGGTTTTTAAAAATGGCCCATTACATACCTTGCTCCCAAACTTCCGATGCCTCTAGGATAGCCAAACTCTTTCTTGATCAAGTAGTCAGACTCCATGGTTACCAAAAACCATTGTTTCTGATAGGGATGTCCGCTTCACAAGTTACTTCTGGAAAACCCTTTGGTACCTATTAGGAACCAGACTGAAATTCTCCACTGCCTACCATCCCCAGACTGATGGACAAACCGAGGTTGTAAATAGAAGTCTAGAGAACTTGCTGAGATGCCTAATGGGAGAAAGTCTAGGGAACTGGGATTTGTTATTGCCACGTGCTGAGTTCGCTTACAATAGTTCGGTCAATCGATCTACGGGCAAAAGTCCCTTTGAGATAGTCCATGGTTGCAAGCCTAGGAAGCCTTTAGATCTAATCCCACTACCTATTCACACACGAGTCTCTGAGTCTGCTGAGTCTTTTGCACAGCATGTCACAAATCTATATAAAGAAATCAGTAATAAGATCAACATGAGCAATGAAACTTACAAATACTTAGCTGACTCACATAAGAGGGCTAAAGAATTCTATGAAGGGGATTATGCGATGATTAGGCTCAACCCTGAACAGTTTTCCCCTGGAACCATAAAGAAGCTGCATGCCCGCGGAGCGGGACCTTTTAAGATCTTAAAGAAAATAGGGCCTAATGCATATGTTTTGGAACTTCCACCTGATATGGGTATTAGTACAACCTTCAATGTTTCAGACCTAGTAGAATACAAAGAACCACTACTAATACCTAGTGAGCCTTTTGAGCCAGAAACTTTCATTGAGAGTGAACATATTTCCGAGTGTCCACCACCAACCTTACTTGAGCAGAGAGAGAGGATTGAGAGAATCCTGGATGACAAGATCATTACTACCAGGAATAAGGACTATCAGCGATACCTGGTTCAATGGCAAGGTCGACCTGAGTTCGACAACTCTTGGATTACTCGAGAGGACCTGCAAAGACTTAACCCAGACTTGTTCGAGCATTACCAGGGCAAAACTGAACCATACTCGACTGGGTCGAGTTCTGCCCACCCCAGGAGAATTGGTGTGGACACCAGAAGCCGAAAGAAACTTCACTCCAACAAGGTTAGCCTTATCCCAATTTGGAACGAAGATAATTAGGTTACCTTGTATCCTTTAGTTCAAAAATATTTTATTTTCAAGAGTCATTTTCTTTTCAAGAGTCCTGTAATTAATTTTGAGTTTCAAATCAAGAGTGTTTATTGAGTCCTGTAATTACTTTTAAAGTTTCATTTCCTGTAAGTCCATTTCAAGTTTTAAAGTCTAGGTCAGTCAAGTCAGTTCAGTTGAGTTAAGTCTAATTCAGTTGAGTTAAGTCTAATCATCTTAAAGTCCATGAAAGCCAACCACACAAGACTCAAATTCTAGACCCCAGAATTTGACCACATGAAGAAGAGACACATCAACCAAGCAGAGAAAAGGACCATCAACTCAGGACCACTGGGGGCGCCACATGTCATTCTTATCCAAGTAGAAGACCACCTCACCATGCCATGTCATCAGGTGCCACTTCACCAGCCACCTCATCACCCTTGGGCGCCAACAAGGGAGATTCAAATTCAAGGAGGTTGGCCACATCCCTCCAAGTCCTCCACCAAATCCTCCACCCCCCCCATCCCTCCAAACTCTCCACCAAATCCTCCAACCCCCTTGTAATCATCCTCGATTTGGGGAGTTTTTAAATTTCAAAAGCTAGCTTTGTGAGGCTATTAAAAGCCTTGGATGCCCATTGTAAAAGAGATTGATTTTGGAAATGAATGAAGTTTGAAGTGAAGTTGTCTTGAGTTTTATGTGTGAAATTTTTCCTATCTTCTTCTTCCACGCCCAAAGCCACTCTCTTCCCTAGCAATTCATCATCCAAGCTCAAGGCAAAGGCATTGGAGTCGGCCAGATCTTCTCAATTATCTTTTCTTTGTTCACAAGTTCTCCCATCCCTTCTTTATGTTTGCATCCTTCAACCTTAACTTTGATCTTCATTACAGGGTCCTTCGAAGTCCTTGAGTTGTGAACAGGGTTTCCCTTGACAATGAACCAACAAGCTGAAGCCCAAGTCCAGGGTTCTGATCACTGTTATCCAAGTTCTCCAGTCCAGAGCATCAGTAGTTTCAAGTTTTGAATCATAGGAAGGTTGGAAAACTCATCAAGGTAAGTCCTCAATCATTAGCCCCTATTGTCTAGATCTTCTTCCTTCTTAGTTTTAGAGTTGTGTCTAATCATGTAATAGTCCCTTTTCATATAATCCTTAAATCTTATTAAGATGAGTACAATGCTAAGTATAATTAGGTTTCATTGCTCTACAAACCCCATATTCAAAACATTAATCATATGCGTGCCGCATCACTATGAATTCGAGCCAACTCGAACTAAGGTGAGATGACTCTTCCAGAGTAAGGAATCAGAACACTGTGTAACCGAGCTGACCCGAATGAAGCTAGGTGACTCGACTAGAACTTCTTTAAGGATTAGAGATAACTCAAGGGATCGAAGATGACTCGAAGGTCGATCCAGGCAGGTATTGGCTAGTTCCAGAACTTCATTTTCGAATCTAAAAGGTGCTCCAACGGTCAAATATCACATCCCAATGATCTACAATGACTAAATCCATCTGAGAAGAGTACAAGACTCTATAAATGAGGGATTGGGATAACTTTTGAATGGTTAGTGCTTAGAGAATGCTTAAGTTGAATACAAAAAAAAGCTTGTGAGCTAGAGAGCATTGCAAGAGCATTCAAGATAGACTTCAGGTCTTCACCAACTCCAATCAGAAGCTTGAAGCACTTATTGAAGAAGTTGAAGAAGCCATTGAAATGCATTGAAGTGCAATTAAGAAGGCTTCTCTTGAGCTATATCGACAACCATCAGACAACATCTATTTGTCATTCTGTTGCTTAATTTTCATTAACTCATTTTCTGAGTTGTTGGGCTATTGGTGAGCCCAGTTTAAAAACCAAATAGGTTCTTGGTTAGCCTGTGTAAAACCAAGTGTGAGGTTCTTGGTGATCTTGCTAAAACCAAGTGTTGGGTTTCTTTGGTGAGCCCGGTTTAAAAACCAAAGGATATTGGATTTGGATTTGATCCTAGTAAAACAATCCTATTGTATTCTAGGTAGAATATAGTAAAAATCCCAAGTGATATCTTGGATAGTGGATGTAGGAGCAGGTTGCTCCAAACCACTCTAATTTGCTGTATTTGCATTGTGCCTTTTCTTCTTACTTGCTTCTGCTTTTAATTATCTAAATCATAGCACCTTACACTTCAAAGAAGTTTTCAAAAAGCACATATCTATTAAATTTTTAAATTTCTAATTCACTCCCTTCTTGGAAAAGCCACCTGGGCAATAACTAGTATCAGAGCAATGTCTTTGAATATTATTGGAGTAAAGATTGATGGCTCACCCATGAGTACTTCTTTGGCCGAAGGCCAATCTACTAACAGACCTCCACTGTTCACTGGCATGAATTACTCATATTGGAAAGCTAGAATGAAGATATACATTCAAGTTGTAGATTTTCAATTATGGAAGGTTATTCTTAAGGGTCCACAAATACCCATGATAAAAGTTGATGGTATGGATGTCCCAAAGCCTAAAGAGGATTGGGATGAACATAAGCCATGAACTTATTATATTGTGCTTTGGATGCTAACGAGTTCAATCAAATTTTTACTTACTCTTTTGCAAAGAAAATTTGGAATAAACTCGAAGTGACCCACGAAGGAACTTCCCAAGTGAAGACTTTGAAAATTAATCTTCTAGTACATAATTATGAGTTATTTAAAATAAAACAAAATGAATCATCTCTGCCTTGTTTTCTCACTTTATTGATATTATTAATGATTTGAAAAGTCTTGGCAGGGTTTATTGAAATGCTGACTTAGTATAGAAGATCCTTAGATCACTTCCGGACAAGTGGGACCCCAAAGTGACTACCATATAGGAAGCGAAAGATCTAAACACTTTACCTCTCGATGAACTGATGGGTTCTCTCATCACACATGAACTAGCCATGTAGCATAGGATTGATGATGATCATAAGAAGAAGAAAACAATTGCCTTTAAAGCTGCATTGGATTCAATGAAACAAGATGAGGAATCGAAAGATGACTGTAGCTCTTCTGATAATGACTTAGAAGACGAAGACATCGCAATGGTTGTGAGGAGATTTAGAGGATTTATAGGCAAGAAGAAAGGCAGATATTTCAGAAAATTTCATAAGAAAGAGGAACATAGTAAGGACAAGGACAAAGAAAGAAAGAAAGAAAGAAAAGGAACAAATGCCCACATGCTATGAATGTATGAAGCCAAGGCATATTCGTCCCAACTATCCTTTGCTAAAGTAAACTTTCAAGCAGAAAAAGAAGAGAGCTATGGTTTCCAGTTGGAGCGATAGTGAGGAGTCGACTTCAACTGAAGAAGAAGATACCACAAAAACTGCTAACTTGTGTCTTATAGGTCTCGAAGATGAGGTAACGTTCTTCGAACCTCAAATAGAATTTACTTTTGATGAACTAAATTTTGCTTTTCATGATTTATTATCAGAAAATAAAAGGCTGGGATAAAGATTAGAGCTTTAAAGAATATAAATGATGCTTTACTAAAAGAGAAGGATGAGATTGCAGAAAAGAACAATTTATTGCATTAAGAGTTAAGTATCTTCTCTAAAAACAACAAAGCTTTAAAAATTGAGAAAAATATATATCTTGACAAAAACAAAGCCTTAATTGATGAAAATAATGATTTAAAAAGGAAAGTTGAAAGGCTCAAGCCCTTAATTGAAAAACTTGATCTTCAAATAAGCTTGAGTTAATTTTAAAACACCAAAGAATTTTTGGAAACAAAGTTGAAATTGTTTCAATTCTTCTAATTTAACTTTAATTTTAGCTACTACTTTTGTAACTTCAAAAGCTTTTATTCCAAAGGTTTATCTTAAAAAGCTTTTGTATCATATCCTTCAGTATCCATTTCTAGAGCTTCAAAGTATATTCCTAAGACATCAATTCAAAAATTTTAAGCCAAATGGATTTACATCTGCATCTCATGTTTCTACATCTAGAACTTAAAAATTTACATCTTTTCAGAATTCTAAAATTATTTGTTATGCATGTAAAGGGTTAGGACATAAGGCCTTTCAATGCAATATTCTTAGAAATGTTAAGAGTAAAGTAAGAAAGATTTGGGTTCCCAAAAGAACCACCTATGCTAACCTGCAAGGATCCAAGGTAGTTTGATACCTAAAAGAACTTGTTGATTATTTTGCAAGAATGTCTTGCAGCCCAGAAATTAAAAAAAATATGGTATCTAGACAGTGGCTGCTCAAGACATATGATGGATGACAAAGATCAATTCATCACCCTATAGATGAAAGAAGGAGGTATGATTACTTTTGGAGATAATGGCAATGGGAAAATAATTGGAATCGATAAGATTAAAATAATCCCTTGTACTTTTATTGAAAATATACTGCTAGTAGACAATTGAAGCATAATTTGTTAAGTATTAGTCAATTATGTGATAAAGGCTTAAAGTTTGTCTTTGAATCATCTATGTATATTGTAACAAACTCTCTTGATTCTAGCAACAAATTCATTGGACATAGACTTGAAAATATTTATGTGGTAGATCTTAATGATTTAGTTCCAGTCTGGTTGTAATGAATGATAAGACCAAGGAGTCTTATTTACTTTGGCATAGATGATTAGGTCATGCTAGCATGTATACTATTGCCAAGTTAATTTCTAAGAATCTAGTTAGAGGTTTGCCTAAATTTAAAGTAGACTTTGAGCATGTTTGTGATGCTTGTTAAATGGATAAACAAACTAAGGGGAGTTTAAAATTCAAAAATGTGATTTCAACTTCTAGACCCCTTGAGCTACTTCACACGGACTTATTTGGACCAACTAAGACCACAAGCCTAGGTGGTATGAAATATGCACTTGTGATAGTAGATGATTCTTCTAGATTTATATGGGTCTTGTTTATTGCACACAAAGATGAAACTTTCAAAGTATTTCAAAAATTTCATAAGAAAGTTTCAAATGAGAAAAATCTTTCAATCATATCTATTAGAAGCGATCAAGGCACTGAATTTGAAAATCAATTTTTCGATGACTATTGCATAGAGCACGGCATTGATCACAACTTCTCCACTCCTAGAACACCACAACAAAATGGTCTTGTAGAGAAAAAGAATAGGACATTAGAAGAGATGTGATGGGGACATCAGGTAACCCTAGTTCACTATGGGTCCCTGAGTTTTGAGTCTCTTAGCCATGATTCTAATTTTGTCTTTAAGTCTAATAATCAAGTCTTGTTATCCCTTTCAGTCTTGTAAGTGGGCTTAAGTCAGTTGAGTCACTTGAAGTCCTGTAATTAGGGTTTTGATCAGTTAAGCCCGATTGTGCCCATTGAGTCCTGTATTTGGATCTTGAGCTCTATTACACTTGAGTCCTGTATCTAGAGTCAACCATGCCATTAGGGCTCATGAGTCAAGCTTGAGATATTCAAGCTTAGTTGAGCGAGTCAACTCATTATGAGCCATTTGTTAATATTGAGCCCTTAATCATGTATCAAGTTTTGTAACCAATCCAGTCTAGTTAAGTTAAGTGAGTCCTATAATAAGTTGAGTTGTCTCAACCTCAGTCCAGTCCAATTGAGTCTTGTAAGAGTCGAGTAAGTTGTGTTTTTTAAGAATTTTGTACAAGAGGAGGAGATCAGCAAAAGTCTTCACTAGGATCCCATAACAAAGTAAGTCCATAAAATATACCACGGACCAAGAATATTCTTCCAGCATCCCAGCCTATGGTTTCCAGCCCACCAGGATCAAGCCCATGCGCCAAAGCTTTTTGGAGGCTACCTAAGCCCATGTTGGAGACTCCCCTTTCTACCCTCAAGTCAAGCCCAAGTTCAATTAGGGGTCGAAGCCCAAGAGACCAAGATTTCCAAGGAATATGCTACCCCCAAGCACCCCAGCATAGAAGCTCATAAGCAGTTGGCGCACCAGGCCCATTCATGACAAGCTCGGGCACCCAAGAGGAAGACCAGGTCAAAGGAAGGAATATTCCTTCCTAACCCAACAAGGAAGCCCCTTGACCAAGTCAAAGAAGGAGAAGAATCCACTTCTAACTAGGAGATTTTGTTTTATTTCTACTTAAATTGTGTAATCCTAGTTCTAGGCCACATTGTAATCCTTCTCCCTATCAAAGTTTGTAATCCTATCCTAACTAGGAGAGGGCATGGGAACATCTATAAATACCCCACCCCTCCACCCTCTTGTAACTAATGATCAATTATTATGATTTGTTATGAATGAATTTCTCTTGAGTTTTTCTCAAAATATAGAGTGAATTTCTGTGTGATTAAGGGTATCTGTGTGATCCCTCCGGGAATCTATGTGATCCCTGCACCCTACCTCCAAGCCGCCAGCCTTCTTCATCCCTTGGCTACCCTTTTCAAACCTCATCCCCTTTCTGTTCTTTCAGTGATCTATCTCTTTTCTTCCTTGTTTTCTAACCCTTGTTAGGTGATTTGCAGGTCCCTTAGAGTTCACAAATCTAAGGATTCTATCTGACCAGCTTTCGGATCACCGGATTGAAAGCTGCGAATCTACAGGGTCGATAGCTTTGTCTTCGAGGCCGCATCCGAGAGCATAGAGTGAACACTTCATGGATTAATCCTCAAATCTTTGCCAGGTACACCCCCTAGACTCCTCTGGTAGTGATATTGCAGAAGAACTAGTCATAACCAGGGTTTCTTAGCCTTGAAGGTCATATTTCTTCACTTTTAGGATTTATTTCTGCATGCCTATGTTTCATATTTTTTATAGAATTTCCTACTTAATATATTGGCTTGAAATTTGGGATACAAACTCCTAACTTAATCCCTAGTACACAAAAAATAATTGGCATGCATGAATAGTCCCACATTAGTTTGGTATCAGAGCATGTTTTAGGGCTAGTTATGCATCCGGTAATTCCCATACATGGTCTATTATTTTTACTATATCTCCATGTAGGTAGATCATAAACTTCTTAATTTTGTTTTGATAATTGATAGTATTTTTCAGAATTTTCTCATAATTTATTGTAGCCTATAGAATTTTTTCAAGCCTATTTTCTTTTGCCCTAGAAATTTCTGCAACCTATCTTTGCATTAGAGGTCTGATTTTCAGTCAATTTCATCAACTAAAGTATTTTGTTTTTTATTAAAATTTGTCTAATATACTTTATGTTTGTTTATAATAATTATCATAATTTTAATTATTTTTACCAAAATAAAAAATATAAAACTTTCTGCATCTTAGAAACCTTAACAGAAATCCTAAACTTGTACACATAGTTTAAAAATCCTAGGTTTTGCATCATCATCTGAATATTTGTCTTCATGAGATTTGGTGGAGATCATCTGCACTATTCATAATATGTCTTGAAATTTTTATGCTTTTTTTCTGCATCGAAAACCATACCAAATTCTGCATCGAATCAAACTTTAGTTTCAATTCTGCAAACTTGACTAAACCAAATCTAATCGATTTCCAAACCCTACCTCACCCAAGCCCAAATTTTGTTTGATAATTTAATCAACTTAAATTTAATTTGCCACCTCATAAAAGATAAAAAATATTTTATTTTCTGATTGTTATTAGTTGCATTAGGGCTTATTGAGTGTCATCATCTCATTTAATCAATTTTAAGGGCAATTTCCTATCTCAGATCAGAGCAGGATTTCATCACCTATCCTGGGCCCAAAACAACCACCCGCATCAGAACCCAAGCCTTAACTAAAACCAATTAGCAATGTAATTGCTCTAGTGAGCTTAGGGACACCAACAGGTCTGGTCCGAATTGTGTGGGTAAACTAGTACATTTAATTCCCCAGCTATTACTAAAATCTGGTATCTAAGGCTAGAGATCCAGAGGCAAATGCCCTAGTGGACTGGTGGTTTTTAATTAAGACCCTGTCATAGGCAGAGAGAGCCTCCCACCATCCCACCTCTTACCTGGCCAGTGGAAGGATTAGCTATTGGGTTAAGTATAAGTTGAGTAGACCCATTCAATTTTGGCTCTAGGTCTAGCAAGCTGTAGTCCATTTTCACTTTGTGTGCTTGACTGCACCCTACCACCTTGTTTGATTGATTGCATAACCACCAGGTCAGGAGTCCAATACATCTAGTCTAAGCCCAAACCTAGTTCAACCATGGAACCCAATCTTGAAACTCTTCTAAAAGCCATGAATGAATAGATGGTTGCCTAATTAACCACCCAGATTAACCAGTCCAACACCCAATCCCAAAATTAGTTTGCCCAGATGAACTTCAAGTTCGACCAATCCAATACCCAGATAAATCATAGACTTGATCAATTGATCCAATCGACTACCTAAACAACCCATAGGTTTGACCAGGTAGGAGACCAATTAGGAAACCAAGAGAAAACCCCTGAGACCTATATTAGACATAAACATGAGCCTGACCTTAGGACCTTATGTCCCCCACCTCCCAACTCTAGGACAGCCAATACCCTAACCCATACACTGAGCCCAAGAGACCCACAACCTATAGGTCTGAGCCCAAATCCTATGACTCTAGATCCAATAACTATAAATCCTATGACTGTAGATCCTATGACTATAAATCCTATGATTCTAGAACTTATGCTCCTAAATTCTCTGAACCTACATCCTATGTACCCATGTCCTATAAGTCTAGTAAATCCATAACCCATAGATCTAAATCCACATCCTATGAGTCCAGTACTAGGCCAGTTAACCTTAGCCAACCCGAATCTGATAGGATTAGTATCTATGGGTATAGCCCAGTTTCCCCTAGTCAACCTGAATCCCATAAGACCAATACCCTTAAATACGAGCCTAGTGTTAGTCCACTTTCCTTTAGTCAACCTAAATCCTTTAGTACTAGTGCCCCTAGCCCAGGACCAGATCCTAACCAACGCACCCTTACCATCCTAGTCATCAGTCAATTTTCCTTAGTCAACCTCCTCTTACCATCCCATTGGTTCATCAAGATAACCTAGAAGAGGAGATATATGAAGCTGATGTGAGCTTAGTAGAGTTTGAGGAAGAAGAAGAGATATTATAGATGACCTAAAATTAGTTGACCCTGAACATACCTAAGTAGAAACCAACCCAGAATTAGTTGACCCAGTAGATATCCAGGTAGAAGCCAACCCAAAGTTAGTTAACCCTAACCATACCCCGATAGAAGTCAACCCAAAGGTAGTTGACCCAGACCACACCCAGATTGAACCTGCAGTGGAAGACCCGCTAGAGGGAGAGAACCTGGATACTGCTACTAGAGTTCTACTTAAGGAGATATTAGAGAATCCAATTATAGAGTCCATTCCTAAAATCCAAGAACCTGAAAAAACTATTAAGGACCTAATCTCTTTAAATCAATACCCTCAAGATGAAGTCACTCCTTTGACTCCAATTGATCTCTTCCCTGAGATTAGTGACCCATTCTTCCATTATGCAAACCCTGTAGATATACCTCAACTTCGTAAGGTTAGCCTCATTAGTCTAGGATTAGTCCCTGGTACCCCTTCTTATATCCTACTTTATCCAACTAACCCTGAACCTTTTCCCTACCCTACTAGACTAACCATGACTCCACCTTTTATTTTCTACCCTTTGTAGAATCTTCCAGCATTTCTAGGATCATTAGATTGCATTTTGTTAATATTAGCATACTGCATGCATTCATTATGCATGTTAGATTTGCATCTTACTTTTGGCATACTCTATAGCATTTACTAGAAGTTTATTGTAAATTTTCATGTGCATGTCAAACCTGGGTCAAACCTATAGAGCCTAAAGTCTGTTAGGTTTAGGCCCAGAAGAGTCCAATAAAGTTCCTCTCAATAGGAATGCATAGTTCAGTCTGCATTTTCTTAGGTGTCAGTACAAGTCAGGTGCATCATCCGCATTTAGCACTAATTTTGAAATGAACTAGCTAATTCCCAAAAAAGTGCTAAGAAATTAAATGTAGGAGATTCTGTTATGATTAAGAAGCTTCATGCTCGTAGAGCTGGACCCTTTAGAGTGGTAGAGAAGGAAGGATCAATGCCTATGTGCGTGATCTGCCCCTGGATTTAGGCATTAGCTCTACCTTCAATATCGCGGACTTGGTTAGTATAGGGAACTGACAGTGATTCCTAGTGAGGTTTTTGGCCTACTCCATCCTTTAAGAGCGAACCTAACCCAGAGAGTCCATATATAAATTGGCCTAAGAGAGGAATACGGATTGAGCATATCCTAGGCGATTAAGCTATCATGACCTGGGGCAGCGGCTATCAATGCTACTTGGTCCGATGGCAAGGTCGACTAGAATCTGATGATTTATGGATTACTCGAGAGGACTTGCAACGCCTCAACCCAGACCTCCTTGAGCGATACCAAAGCTATAGCGACCCTTACTCGATGGAGTCGAGATCCTCCCACTCCCGGAGAATTGATGGGAACATCAAGTCAACCCTAGTTCACTATAGGTCCCTGAGTTTTAAGTCCCTTAGCCATGATTCCAATTTTATCTTTAAGTCAAATAATCAAGTCCTATTAGCCCTTTGAGTCTTGTAAGTAGGGCTTAACTCAATTGAGTCACTTGAAATCCTGTAATTAGGGTTTTGATCAGTTAAGCCCGATTATGCCCATTATGTTGACCGCATAAGTGATTTTGATGATAACAAAATATTGGAGCATGTATTTATTTTACTAACATCTCTTTAAGTATTTTACAAGTTTTTGTAGGATGATTCTAATGCTTAATTACAACTCCTACATTCTTAGTTTTGAAATGAGTTGTGTTGTAATTGAATCTTGTGAAGAAGAACCCAAAACAAAAATAAAGTAAAAATCATGAAAATGGGTTACTTCTAGATGGGTTTCAAGCTTAAAATTTCTTAGAAATATGGTTAGGAGAGTTTGAAGGCATCTTGAGACTTTGAAGACTTGCTAGATGATTTCTGGAGAAAAACTGATAATTCACTAAAGAATTCATCCGAGCCGACTCAAAAAGAAGAGAGCTGACTCTAGCACATGGCATGCATGAAGATTTTTGGCATGCATATATCCAAGCCGACTCTAAGGGACCCAAGCCAACTCTAAGGGATCCAAGCCAACTCGTCTGGAACAAGATTTTCTAAATCAGACAATCGAGCTAACCCGAAGAAAGCCCGAGCTGACTATATTATTCTGTCAGACATCCGAGCTGACTCTTCAGAGACTCGAGCCGACTCCTCCAGAGTCCAGAAAGAAGAGTTCTGAGTGAACAGTCAACCGAGCTGACTCTAATGAATCCGAGCTGACTCTTCCAGACCGCAATTCTGAGGGCTTATGAATTCTAGCCAACTCAAAGTAAGGTGAGCCGACTCTCCCAAAGTAAGGAATCGAGCTATTGAGAAACTGAGCTGACCTGATTGAAGAGACACGACTCGACCAGAACTACTATGTGGATCGAGCTGACTCGAGTAGATCTGAGCTGACTCGATGGTCGATTTCAGGCTTTTAATGGCTAGTTCCAAAACTTGAAATTTGAATCCAAAAAGTGCTCCAACGGTCAAGTGTCACATCCCAATGTTCTACAATAACTAAAATCATTTGAGAAGAGTACAAGACTCTATAAAAAAGGTTTGGAACAACTTTTGAAAAGGTTAATGAATGTTTAATGCTTACTTGAGCTTGTGAGCAAGAGAGCACTGCAGAGCATTCAAGATAGTCTTCAAGCCTTCACCAACTCTTATCAGAAGCTTGAAGCATTTATTGAAGAAGTTGAAGAAGCCAACCAAGTGCATTGAAGTGCAATTAAAAGGGCTTCTCTTGAGCTGCATCGGCAACCATCCGACAAAATTTGTTTGTCATTTTGTTGCTTTCTCTTTATAATTCTTTTTGGGTTGTTGGTGAGCCGGTCTAAAAACCAAGTGGGTTGTTAATGATCCTATTGAAAACTAACTGTAAGGGTTCTTGGTGATCCTGGTAAAACCAAGTTGGGTTCTTGGTGATCCTGTTTGAATCCAAGTCTTGGGTTTCTTAAGTGAGCCCGGTTTAAAAGCAAAAGGAGTTAGGTTTGGATTGTGAGCTTGTTAAAATAATCTGACTGTATTCCAGTGGGGGATATAGTGTAAATCCCATGTGGTAATCTTAGGTAGTGGATGTAGGGGCTAGGTTACTCCGAACCACTATAAAATTTCTTGTGTTTGTGTTGTGCATTCTTTTTATATCTTGCTTCTGCTTTTAATTATTTCAATCACAGCACTTAACACTTCAAGGGATTTTGAAAGAGCACATAATTGCTTAAACTTTTAAATTCCCAATTCACCCCCTCTTGGGAAAGCCACCTGGGCAACAATCGGTATCAGAGCAATGTCTCTGAAAACATTTAGAGTAAAGACGATGGCTCATCCCATGAGTACATCTTTGGTCGAAGGCTAATCTACCAATATATCTCCACTCTTCATGGGGACAAATTATTCCTACTGGAAAGCAGAATGAAAATCTATATTCAAGCTATCGATTTTCAATTATGGAAGGTCATTCTAAAAGGGCCACATATTTCCATGAACAAAATTAATGGCATGGATGTCCCTAAGCCTGAAGAGGTCTGGGATAATCACAACATGAAGATGGGGTAGTTAAATGCCAAAGCAATGATTTTATTGTACTGTGCTTTGGATGCTAATGAGTTCAATTAAATGTTCACTTGCTCTTCTATAAAGGAAATTTGCGACAAACTCGAAGTGACCCACGAAGGAACTTCCCAAGTGAAGACTTCAAAGATTAATCTTCTTGTACATAGTTATGAATTTTTCAAAATGGAACAAAATGAAACTATCTCTACCATGTTTAGTCATTTTACAGATATTATAAATGGTTTGAAAAGTCTTGGCAGGGTTTATTCAAATGCTGACTTAGTATAGAAGATTCTCAGATCACTTCTGGACAAGTGGGACCCCAAAGTGACCGCCATCCAAGAAGCAAAAGATCTAAACACCTTATCTCTGGATGAATAAATGGGTTCTCTCATCACACATGATCTAGGTAAGCAGCATAGGACTGAGATGATCAGAAGAAGAAGAAAACAATAGCCTTCAAAGCTTCATTGGATTCAAAGAAAGATGAGGAATCAGAAATTGAATGCTCCTCCTCAAAAGATGACTTGGAAGATGAAGATATTGCTATGGTTGTGAGGAGACTTAGAAGGTTTGTGGGAAAGAAGAAAGGAAGATACTACAGAAAATTCCATAAATGAGGTGAGCACTCCAAGGACAAGGACAAGGATAGAGAAAAAGACAGAACAGATGCCCATGTGCTATGAATGTAAGAAGCCCGGGCATATCCGTCCCGACTGTCCTTTACTAAAGAAAACTTTAAAGAAAAAGAAAAAGAAAGTGATGGTTGCTACATAGAGTGACATGGTGGGGGCACTAGAATCAGACACAAATTACTGGGCCCTATCTAGTTTACTTAGCCATGTGTCACATTTTTGTAAGCAAATAAGATTGAGTCCTATAATAAGTTGAGACTAGTTGATTTGTCTCAACCCTAGTCAGTCATTGAGTCCTGTACTTGAATATTAGTCCAGTAAGAGTCCAATTTTTGTACAAGAGATGAGGTTACCCTATTTTGGAGTTCCACCAGGCCTCACCCAGGAGCCAGAGGCATTCACATCAGCTTATGGGATCTTGTTTTACACCCCAAAGCCCTAGATACCCTCCAGATGCTCTCTAGATGCCCTGATTCTTTCTAGATGCTCTCTAGATGCCTAGACTCCCTCCAGATGCCAGAGTATATTTCCAGACCAGGGCAGATCAAGAATTTAGAGGTCCACCTATGCCCAGCCCAGGAAAAATCAAGCTTAAGTGCCAGGCCAAGCCTTTAAGAACCAAGATTCCAGTCTGATGCCTGGAATATACTAGCCTAGGCACCCCAGCTTCCAGGAGGCCCAAAGCCCATGCGCTCCAAGCCCTTAGCCAGCCTTGCTGCCCCCATGAAGCCCAACACACCAAGAGTGGTGTCCCTGAGGTTGACTTGGTCTAAGCTAAGAAGAAGAGTCCAAGTGGAAGGAGAAAATCAAGTCTTTATTTTATTCAACTTGTATAATCCTAATTCTAGGTTTATTTTGTAGTCTTTCTCCCACTTAATTTGTGTAACCCTATTTTAACTAGGAGAAGACTTGTAATCCCTTTAGGAGAGGGCATGGGAACTCTATAAATACCCTACCCCTCCTCCTCTCGTAATCATTCTACTCTTATGAAATTAAATTTTGGTGAAATATTGTCTTGAGTTTTGGTGTTATTTTTGTTTTGCTTTTGTTCCTCTACTTGGCCGACCTCTACCTCCAACTTTCATCCACACCCAAGCAACCTTTCAAGTCTTCAAGTATCAGCGTTCATCCTTGAGAAGAAGCCCAAGGCAGCCCCTTGCTAAGAGCCTCCTTCTTCTCCAAGCCACCAGCACTCCTAACCCTAATCTTTCCTTCTATTTCATACCTTGTTTATTTCATTTGATTGTTGATTCGAACCTAACCTTGATGCTTCGTAGGATCCCCGAGGTGTCTCCCCTCCCTACAGGAGGCTTTCCTTGCCTTCAGACAGGGTCCAGATTGCCTTCAGATTCAGGAACCAAAGGTTTCATCTTCAAGGCCTCAATCTGAGAGCTATGTGACCCCTTCATCAGCAAGTTCTTAAATCTCTGATTGGTACAAACCTTCCCACTCTTAATTTCTATTTTGATTGATGGTTAGCTATCCTAAGAAAGGAATTTCTCAATTCTCGGGTCTTGACTTTTATTATTTTGCATGAGCATGCCTGCGATTATGATGATTCTTTGCATTGCTATTCATCTAGCTAGTCTTTACTTGATTTTAGGAATCTAGCTTATAAATTAAAATTTAAAAAAAATACAAAAAAATTTGTTTACTATATTTCCTACATATTTAGAAATATTAGAGTCATCCTGCATTAGTTTGGTATCAGAGCGGGTTTAGGATAGCATTCATCTGCATTAGGATCACAAACCCTAATTTCTGCATCCTGCTAGCTACATTAGGTGTTTGTTTTTCTTGTAATTTTGACCATGTAGAAATTTTATATTTCTATGAAATTTGCATGATGTGTTCTCTGTCTTGTCCTCTATTTTATCATAATTTTTAATTAATTTTTTAGAAAATTAAAAGTTTAAAAATTTGGCATATTAGAAATCCTAACTAAAATCCTGATAATTTGCATCATCATCTGATTTTAGTTTTGCATCAATTTGGTAGAGATCATCACTACTGTCCATTCTCTATCCTAGAATGTTTTTGGTTTTTTCTGCATCAGACTCCATGTCAAACACTGCATTAATCTAAACCCTAATCTCAGAATTTTATGAACTCTGCACACTTGACTCAACCAAACCTAACCAACTTTCACACACCCCAATCCCAATCCCAATTTGTTTGCTAACCTAATCAACCTAAACCTAATTTGCCACCTCAGAAAATACACATAAAATATTTTATTTTTCTGATTGTTTTAGATTGCATCAGGACCATCGATTGCCATCATCTTTTTAGCCCAATCTTAAGGGTAATTGCTATCTAACATCACGGCAGGATTTTACCACCTGTCTTGGGCCCAAAACAACCACCAACATTCTGACCCAAGCTTAATTAAAATTAATTAGACTTAATTTGCCTTGGTGGGCTAGGTGATAGACACCCAACAGGTCGGGTCCAAACCATGTGAGCCAACTAGTGCATTTAATCTTGTGGCTATTATTGAAAACTGGTGTCTAAGGCTGGGGGACCAGAGTCGAACGACCTAAGTGGACTGGTGGTTTATAATTAGGACCCTGTGACAAGCAAGGGGAGCCTCCCACCACCCCACCCCCTATCTGGCCAGTGGAAGGATTAGCCACTAGGTTAATTATAAGTTGAGTAGACCCATTTAGTTTTGACTCTAGGTCTAGGAAACCCTAGATTGTACTAACCCTTTTTCATGCTTGGCTGCACCATTCCACCCTGATTGATTATTTATTTGCATGACCACTAGAATAGGAACCCAATACCAGAAGTCTACACCCCAACCCAGCTCAGCCATGGATTCCAATTTTGAGACCCTTATGAAAGCCATGACGGATCAGTTTACTCAGATGAATACCCAAACCCAAGCCCAGTTTGCCAAAATAAACCTTAAGCTTGACCAAACCAATACCCAAAACCAAAACCAACTTACCTAATTAACCACCAAGATTGCCCAATTGATCCAATCAAATAACCAAGCAATCTATAGATCCGAGCCCACAAGCTATGAACTAATAACCTTTGAACCTATAGTCTATAAACCCATAACCTTTGAATCCATAGTTTTTGAACCCATTGCCTTTGAACCCGTAACCTATGAACCCATTACTAAGCCTAAAGTAAAGGTGTATGACCACATCCAACCTGTAGTGGAAGAACTCTTAAAGGAAGAAGACCATGAGGAACCCAATCCTATTATTAGAATCTTACCTGAGGGAATTTTAGAAGAGATCAAATTGTAGAGCCCAGTCCTTTGATTTATGAGCCAAAAGAATTTACTAGGGACTTGATCTCTTTAAAGCTATACCCTCAGGATGAAGTCACCTTTTTGACTCCACTTGATCCTTTCCCTGAAATCAATGACCCTTTCTTCTATTATACAGACCCTTTAGATAGACAACAACCCTATAAGGTCAACCTCATTAGTATTGGACTCATCCTTGAAACACCTTCTTGTCTCCTAGTCTATCCGATCAATTCCAACCCCTTTTCTTAATTTCTATCCCACCAGACTAACCTAGAATCCAGCTCATATTTCCTGCATTTTCTTGAATTTTCTTATGTTTCTTTAACCATTCATCTGCATTTTATAGAAGTTTGCATGTTGCATACATTCATCGTGCATGTTAGGTTGGCATCTTACTTCTTACACACTTTATGGCATTTACTAGAAACTCATTGTAAATTTTCATGTACATGTCAAACTAGAGTAAAACCTAGAGAGTCTATAGTTTGATAGGTTTTGTCTCGAGAGAGTCTAATAAAACTTCCTTCGATAGGGATGCTTGGTCTAGTCTATTAGGTGTTAGTCTTGAGTCCAATAAATCCATAGCCCAGAATCATCTGTCCGCACCTACACTAGCCTCTACACAGCATCTGTATCTGGAAATTAGTCAAAAGTTGAATATAAGTAATGAACTAAATAAAACTTGGCTAATTCTCGAAGGAGAGATAAAGAAATTTTTTGCAGATGATTGTATGATTGTAAAGGAATTTCATGCTCGCAAAGCTGGCCCATTCAAAATAATGAAGAGAGTTGGACCCAATGCCAATGTGCTTGAGATACCACCCGATTTAGGTATTAGTCATACCTTCAACATTTCATACCTTATGGAGCACAAGGAGCCAGGAATGATACTTAGCGAGCACCTTGAGCCTATCCCTCCCTTTAAGAGAGAACCCATCCCAGAGTGTCCACATACAATTTGGCCTACTGGTGAGGAAAAGATTGAGAGAACCCTGGGCGATCAAACCATCGGTACCCGAGATAGGGGCTATTAAAGGTATTTGGTCCATTGGCAAGGTCGGTTGAAATCTGAGGACTTGTGGAGCACTGATGAGGACCTGCAGTGCCTTAACCCAGATCCTCCTCAAGCAGTATGAGAGCCAAATTGATCCTTACTCGACGAGGTAGAGTTCCTCCCGTCCTAGGAGAATTAATGGAGATCAAGGATCAGACACAGATTACTGGGCCCTATCTGAAGGAAAACCAGTGCACTGGATGCCTACCCTAGGCATGCAACACTAGAGAGTAGGTATTGCATAATTAAAAATTTTTAACATGCATTCGGAAAAAACTACTCATAGCATAGGATCTAACATAACATGATGCATGAAACTGAAACATAGGCATGTATAGGCAATTGCAATAATCATAAACAATATGATAAAATCTAGATCTAAACATGCATGATTAACAAAAGGTAAATCACATACCTTGTAGAGCTTTCTTTAACAGCAAATCGACGCAGCCGGTTGAACTTCTTCAACAGCAAATCAGATTTGCAACTGCAAGAAGAATGGAAGAGATCGATCCAATCTCTCGAGGTGTCCAAATGTCCACCCTCTAGAGTATCCATGTGCGGGCTCTCGCTGATCCAACTCTCGGAAGGATGCTAGTCCTCCAGGAATCAATGATCAGGTCACGGATGTGTGGAGCAGGGAAAACCATAAAGGAAACTCATGGACGGGCTTCTCCAAGACCGCCCAAACTCCATCTTGAGCACACACTGGAGATTGAGAAGATCAAGGAAAGAAAACACGGGACAACCAAAGAAATATTGCACTCAGATTTTTCTCTCAAAAACTCTCACTTCCTTCGCTAATGCCCTGTTCTTCCCCTTCTCACATGCATGGCCTGCAAACTCTTCTTTACCTCCCACGGCCTGCAACCAAGAGATAAAAGGATGCTGAGAAAACCCATGAAGCCTTGTTCCCTCCTTCCTCTCACTGTCTCATGATCTGTAGCAAACCAGAGAGCTCCCTCTATCGCACGCACTACTACTGCCACTCAATCACCCCATACGGCCGTGAAACCAAGATATATATAAACCTCAGAAAAGCGTGAAGGCTAGGTATAGTATACAAATTGTGAAGAAATTGTGAAGCAGCGTAGACATCGAGAGAGGTTTACAGATAAAATCAAACTCCATATGAATAGGCTTTTGATCGATAAAAACTCCAGGAATCACTGGCTGGGAGGATGAAATCGCGTGAAAACAGAGTCCGCTAGAGAAAAAGACGTGCGAGAGGAAACCACAGAAAGAGCCGATCCATTTAATGATGCTAAGGATGAAATCCAAGCAGCAATCTATCCAATCTTCAACGGTTCTTATCCCATGCGGCAGCCGATATATGTGAAGTTCAAACCCATTCAAAATGGTAAAATAGAGTAAGTGAGAGAGGGAGAAAACAACATTTAAAACATCGTGTAAAAATCCCATGATAAAACTGGTTCAATAATCCAAAAATTGGTTCATCAAAAACCCTGGTCCGACCAAACCCAATCAGTAACAAAAATGGCTCCAGTCCTGGACTACCAGGAATAGTTCTCGGTTGACCCAAACCAATCCTGGTTGATCCAAATTAGATCAGATGGATCAAAAAAAAAATCCAATATGTGCTCAATCAGACCATTTGACATTAATAACGAAATGATTCCTAATCATTGATCGGCCCCAGATCAGAAAGAAATCCTCTATGACGTGTGACCTCATAGGTTCGAACCTAAATGGTAGCACTGGAACACTTCCAGTACAAGCACAAGATACCATCTAGCAATGGATCCCGACATTCGGATAGGCCAAAGATGCGAGAGCAATCTATTGAACCTCTGGCATATGGTTACTGTATAATTCATCCTTTTGACTTCCAATGATCAAGATGACCTAGGGTTGTACTACCAACCCTAACTTAGTCAATCCATAACATGTCTCAACCTCGCAAGTCCAGTGACTCCTCAATAGGACTACCCTGGCCGAGGATTTGCTAAATTAAGACACTGCGAGACATTCAATCCAAACAATTTGGATAGGTGAATTTCATCTTGGTCCACCACTACTCCACAAGTACTTGCCTGTACCTAGAAACCTTCCATCACCGGATTAAAAATTTGGATAGTCCAGCACCAAAGCACAGGGAGTTGCTTGCAAGCTACCATGGTGACCTTAAGTTGGAGGGGCACATATACCCATATCCAATCACGAGCAATCCTTTGGCAGAAAGGAGCTCCAAGGCATCATGTTCAATGAGATGTCACACATCCCACTTGCAGATCACATCAGTGTCACCACACTCCTTTGGTCAAGAAGACGACCAAACAATGTGAACCACAACAACCTACACTTGATACATTGTCGTCTTGTACAATGTATCCTTTGGTTATGAACATTTTTTAAGAACCACTCGATATATCATCTCTATATCGAAGTCAGTGCAGTCCTAAGGACTTCATCACATAAAAAGAGTTCATTACAGGAAATTGAATAATGGATGAGCTGCCAAAATAAAGTTTTATTAATTCATATACAAATTATAATACTGAGCACAACTACTTACAGCCTAGGCAATTGGCTTTGGGACACAATTCCCAATACTATCAAATTTAATTAGCCATGTGTCACATTTTTGTAAACAGATAAGATTGAGTCCAATAATAAGTTGAGACTAGTTGATATGTCTCAACCTTAGTCAGTCATTGAGTCCTGTACTTGAGTATTAGTCTAGTGAGAGTCTAATTTTTATATAAGAGAAGTGGTTACCCTATTTTGGAGTTCCATCAGGCCTCACCCAGGAGCCAGAGGCATTCACATCAGCTTATGGGATCTTGTTTGACACCCCAGACCCTGGATACCCTCTAGATGCTCTCTAGATGCCCTGATTCCTTCTAAAAGCTCTCCATATGCCCAGATTCCCTCTAGATACTAGAGTATAATCCCAGACCAGGGCATATCAAGAATTCAGAGGTCCATCTATGCCCAGCCAAGGAGAAATCAAGATTAAGTGCCATGTCCAAGCCTTAAGAACCAAGATTCCAGTTTGATACCTATAATATACTAGCCCAGGCACCCTAGCTTCCAGGAGGCCCAAAGCCCATGCACCCCAAGCCCTTGGCCAACCCTTGCTGCCCCCATGAAGCCCAACATGCCAAGAGTGGCATCCTTAAGGTTGACTCGGTCCAAGCTAAGAAGAAGAGTCCAAGTAGAAGGAGGAAATCAAGTCTTTATTTTATTCAACTTATATAATCCTAGTTCTAGATTTATTTTGTAGTCTTTCTCCCACTTAAATTATGTAATCCTATTCTAACTAGGAGAAGACTTATAATCCCTTTAGGAGAGGGCAAGGGAACTCTATAAGTACCTAACCCCTTCTCCTCTTGTAATCATTATACTCTTATGAAATTAAATTCTGGTGAAATATTGTCTTGAGTTTGGTGTTGTTTTTGTTTTGCTTTTGTTCCTCTACTTGGTCGACCTCTACCTCCAACTTTCATCCATGCCCAAGCAAACTTTCAAGTCTTCAAGTGTCAGCCTTCATCCTTGAGAAGAAGCCCAAGGCCGCCCTTGCTAAGAGCCTCCTTCTTCTCCAAGCCGCCAGCACTCCTAACCCTAATCTTTCTCTTCTATTTCATACCTTGTTTATTTCATTTGATTGTTGATTCAAACCTAACCTTAACACTTTGTAGGATCCCTGAGGTGTTTCCCCTCCCTAGAGGAGGCTTTCCTTGCCTTCAGACCGGGTCCAGATCACCTTTAGATTCGGGAACCAAAGGCTTCATCTTCTAGGCCTTAATCTGAGAGCTATATGACCCCTTCATCAGCAAGTTCTTCAATCTCTGATTGGTACAAACCTTCCCACTCTTAATTTCTATTTTGATTGAAGGTTAGCTATCCTAAGCTAGGAATTTCTTAATTCTCGAGTCCTGACTTTTATTATTTTGCATGAGCATACCTGCGATTATGATGATTCTTTGCATTGCTATTCATCCCGCTAGTCTTTACTTGATTTTGATAATCTAGTCTTCAAATTAAATTTTTTTTTAAAAAAATAGTCTACTATTTTTCCTCCATATTTAGCAATATTAGAGTCATCCCGCATCATGACAACGGGGAGTCAACTTTAACCTGAGAAGAAGAGACCACAAAGACTACAAATCTATGCCTACTGGGTCTGAAGATGAGGTAACATCCCCCGAACCTCAATTAGAATTTACTTTTGATTAATTGAATTCTGCTTTTCATGATCTATTATCTAAATATAAAAAGGCTGGAGTAAAGATAAGAACTCTAAAGAATTCAAATGACTCTTTACAAAAAGAGAAGAAAGAAATTTCAAAAAAGAATATTTTATTACAAAGAGATTTACATGCCCTTTTTGAAAATGGCAATGTTTTGGAAACTGACAAAATGCATGTATAAGAAAAACAAAGCTTTGACTATTGAAAACAATGATTTGAAAAGGTAGGTTGAAAAACACAAGCCACTAGTTGAAAAACTCACTTTATCTTCAAATAAGCTTGAGTTAATTTAAAAGATCAAAAAATTTCTGGAAACAAAGCTAGAATCAGTTTCAATTCTTCTAGTTCAAATGAAATTTCAACTACTGAATTCGTATCTTCAAAAGCTTATGTTCCAAAATCAATATCTCAAAAAACTTTTGTATCTAATCCTTCTGCATCCATTTCTAAAGCCACAATGTATGTACCTAAGAATTTAAATCGAAAATCTTTTATGAGAAAAAGTTTTACATCTGCATCAACATCTAGAACTTCAATTCGTACATCTTTTCAAATTCTAGAATTATATGTTATGCATGTCATGGGGTTGGACATAAATTCTTTCAATGTAATTCATCAATGAAAAATACACATTCTAAGAATAGAATTAAAAGAATTGGGTTTCCAAAGGAACCACCTCTGTTAACCTGTAAGGATCCAAGTTAGTATGGGTACCTAAAAAAACTTCTTGATTGTCTTACAGGAATGTCTAGCAGCCCAAAAATTGAAGAAAAGATGGTATCTAGACAGTGGTCGTTCAAGGCATATGACGGGTGACAATGATCAATTTATCATCCTAGAGATCAAAGGAGGTATGGTTACTTTTGGAGATAATGACAAGGAGAAAATAATCAAAATTGATAAGATCAAGATAACCCCCTGTACTTTCATTAAAAATGTATTGCTAGTAGACAAATTAAAGCATAATTTATTAAGCATTAGTTAATTATGTGATAAAGGATTCAAGGTTGTCTTTGAATCATCTGTGTATTGTAACAAACTCTCTTGATTCTAGCAGTAAGTTCATTGGACATAGACTTGGAAATATTTATGTGGTAGACCTTAATGATCTTGCTGCCATGTCTAGTAGTTCCAGTCTAGTTGCAATGAATGCTAATACCAAGGAGTCTTGCTTACTTTGGTATAGACAATTAGGTCATGCTAGCATGCATACTATTGCCAAGCTAATTTCCAAGAATCTAGTTAGAGACATGCCTAATTTAAAGTAGATCTTAATTATGTTTGCGATGCATGCCAAATTGGTAAACAAACTAGAAAAAGTTTTAAAACTAAAAATATGATTTCAACTACTAGACCCCTTGAGCTACTTCACATGGACCTATTTGGACCAACTAGGACCACAAGCCTAGGTGGTATGAAATATACACTTATGATAGTAGATGATTTCTCTAGATTTACTTGGATTTGTTTATCGCTCATAAAGATGAAACTTTTAAAGTCTTTTAAAAATTTCATAAAAAAGTTTCTAATCAAAAAAATCTTTCAATAGTTTCAATTAGGAGTGATCATGGCATGAAATTTGAAAATTAATTTTTAATGATTATTGCACAGAAAATGGCATTGATCACAACTTCTCCACTCCTAGGACACCACAATAAAATGGGTCGTAGAGAAAAAAAATAGGACTTTGAAAGAGATGGCCCAAACAATGTTGTGTGAAGACAATCTTCCAAGGTACTTTTGGGCAGAAGCGGTGAACACTGCTTGTTATATCTTGAGCCATGTTTTGATTCATCCTATTTTAAGAAAACCCCCTATGAGCTTTGTAATGAAAAGAAACCCAACATTAATTACTTTCATGTACTTCGTTGTAAATGCTTTGTGCTTAATAATGGTAAGGATAATCTAGAAAAACTTGATGCTAAATCTAATGAAGCAAATTTCCTTGGTTATTCATTATATAGCAAAGAATATAGAATATTTAACAAAAGAACTCTTACTGTAGAAGAATCTATGCATGTTATTTTTGATGAAACTAACTCCTCACCTTCTAAGAAAGAAGAGTGCATAGATAATGATGCAGGTACAATTCAAAAAGAAATGGAAGACATGAGAAAACAAGAAAGACCAACTCAAGAAGGAGAAGAAACAGTAAGGATCATACTGATCTACCAAGGGAATGGAGGTATGTAACTTCTCATCCTAAAGAGTTAATTGTTGGTGATCCTTCACAAGGTACTAGGACTAGGTCATCACATAAATATGCACATGACTATCTAGCCTTTGTGTCACAAATAGAACCTCATAGCTTAGAAGAGCTGAATCTGACCCTAATTGGATGATGGCCATGCATGAAGAACTAAATCAATTTGAAGGAAATAAGATATGGACTTTAGTTAAAAGACCATCAGACCATCCCATCATAGGAACCAAATGGGTCTATAAAAACAAATTAGATAAGCAATGCAACGTAATTAGAAACAAAGCTAGGTTAGTGGCTAAGGGATATAACTAAGAAGAAAGTATAGATTTTGATGAAAATATGCACCTGTAGCAAGACTAGAAGCTATTAGATTACTTCTTGTATTTGCTTGCTACATGAACTTCAAACTCTTTCAAATGGATATGAAAAGTATATTCTTGAATGGTTTTATATCCAAACAAGTTTTTATAGAACAAGCACCAGGTTTTGAAAGTCATGCTTTTCCAAATCATGTTTTTATATTTAATAAAGAATTATATGGTTTGAAACAAGCACCTAGAGCCTGATATGATAAACTTAGCACTTTCTTGATTTAAAATAATTTTATAAGGAGAAATGTTGATAAAACTCTTTTCATCAAGAAGAAGGATAATGATTTATTAGTTGTACAAATTTATGTTGATGATATTATATTTGGTGCAACTAATGAAACTCTTTGTAGAGAATTACTAAGTTAATGCAGGGAGAATTTGAAATGAGCATAATGGGTGAACTTAACTATTTCTTGGACTTCAAGTAAAACAAACAAAGGAAGAAATCTTTATTAACCAAGCCAAATACATCAAAGAAATTATCAAGAAGTTTGGTATGGAGTCAAGCAAACAATGACACACCCATGAGCCCAACCTGCAGATTGGATAAAGATGAAGATGGATCCAACATTGATCAAAAACTCTATCGAGGTATGATTGAATCATTACTGTACTTAACTACAAGTAGACCTGATATCTTGTTTAGCATATATGTATGTGCTAGATTCCAATCTAATCCTAAGGAATCACATATGCATGCTGTTAAAAGGATTATACGATATTTGAAAGGAATAAGTAATCTAGGTCTATAGTTTTCAAAGCATTTTTCATTGAATTTGATTGAATTTTTGGATGCTGACTATGCTGGTTATAAAATTGATAGAAAAAGCACTATCGGCACATACAAATTTCTAGGAGTGAATTTAATCTCATAGCACTATAGGAAACAAAACTCGGTAGCACTATCTGCTGCTAAGGCAGAGTATATTGTTGTAGGGAGTTATCGTGCACAAGTGTTATGGATTAAACAACAACTAGAAGACTTTGGTGTTATACAAGCTAAAATTCCAATCAAGTGTGATAACACATGTGTTATAAGTTTATCAAAAAATCCAATTCAGCACTCGATAACTAAGCACATAGAGATTAGATACCATTTTATTATAGATCATATTTTGAATGGTGACATTAAACTAGAATTCATCCCTACTGAAAACCAACTGCTGACATCTTCACTAAGCTACTAAACCAAGATAGATTTGAGATGATTAGAGGATAATCAGGTCTTTATGATCTCTTCTAGATTTTTCAAACCAATCCCTTCAAAAATTAGAAAAAATATCTAGAAAACCTCCTACATCAATTCAATCTCTTTGAGCATTTCTCCATGAGATTTCTTGAATTTATTTTCATTTCTGATCAATTTTAACTTTTATGGAAAGTCTTTATTTGAGTCGACTTGAGCAATTATGCTCAGGTCGAGTCGACTCGAATCTCTATCATTTCAAGTTTGCTCTAGTCGAGCCGACTCGTGCAATTTAGGGCTAGCCGAGCTGTTGACCCCATAAGTGATTTTGATGATAACCAAATATTGGAGTATGTATATTTATTTCTGACAACTCTTCAAGTATTTTACAAGTTTTTTTGTAGGATGGATTAAATGTTCAAACTTCAACTCTGTTGGCTCCACCAGTGAATTTGATGAATAACAAAACATTGAGTGCATATTGTATTCTAATGAGGATTTCAAGTTATGAGTTTTCAGGAAGAAAGCACCTCAAAATTCCAAAAACTTATGGTGTATGGCACGTAATGGCATGAAGCAATTCTCACATATCCGAGCATCTTCTTCATTGAAAAAGGGCATATAATTGTTTAACTATTATGTGTTTATGTATTCATGAATTTTATTTTTGTTTTCGAGGCATTTACACTTGAATCTGGATGTTTTCAGTCTCAAGTGTCGACACCTGGACAGTCAAGTGTCGACACTTCAGCATTTGGCACGGACAAAAATCCTTGGCACGTCAAGTGTTGACACCTATATTCAAGTGTCAACACCAAGTGTCGACACTAAGGTTCCAAGTGTTGACTCAAGGCCTGAGATTTTTGAAAATATAGAACTTTGTAGTTTTGAGGATTTTTGTGTCAAGTGTCGATACCTGTGCATCAAGTGTCGACACTTGAATGTTCAAGTGTCGACACCCAGAAATCAAGTGTCGACACCTGACAGCCAAGTGTCGACACCTGACATCCATGTGTCGACACTTGCAGCCTGACAGCTCTAACGGATCTATTTTTTTGGCTTGCAGAACTTGATTTTCAAGCTCCAAACGGCTATTTCCAATGCTCCAATGGTCACAAACCATTTTTAGAAGGTTTTTGGTGTATTTAAGCTCCACCAACCTCATTTTAAAGCAAGAGAAAGCAAGAAAGAAGTGAAGAGAAGTCTATTCAAGAGCATTCAAGTCCACTCAAAAACCAAAAAAGCCAATATTCTCTCCAAACTTCAAATCAAAAAGTCTCTTCTAGCTTGATTCCACTGAAAAGCCTACTAGCTCATCCTTACTTCATTCCAAAAGAGGCACCTTGAAGAAGAGTGAAGACAAAGCATCCTTTTGAGCTTCAAAGATTCCAATCTACTCTTGAAGAGAGTTTGTTGTAGCTTTTAAATTTTATATCTGTTTTAATTATGATTTGACCTTGCTTTCAAGGGTGTCTTGAAAGAAGGTTATTGTGATTTGTTGGTGAGCCAAGAGACAAACCAACTAGGGTTAACTTGTAAGCCCAAAGACAAAACAAGTATTTAGGTTTGTTGGTAAGCCTAGGTGACAAAACCAACTTAGGTTTTGACTTGTGAGCCTGTGAAAAACAAGTCAACTGTAATCTGGTGTGGATTATAGTAGAATTCCCAAGGGTGGCTTGGGGAGTGGATGTAGGTGCTAGGTTTGCACCGAACCACTATAAACTTTGTGTTTGTGTGTGATTGCTCTTTTCCTCTCGTACTCTTTAATTATTGCTATCATCTTGCATCAAATTGATTATTGCTCACAAGCACCACTGGACCTTCATTTTATTGTGTTATTTTTTTAAAAGACCAATTCACCCCCCCTCTTGGGCTCCATTTATGGGCAACAAGTGGTATCAGAGCACCGGTACTCTCTTGTAGGTCCAAGGATCTTGAGTAAAAGATCTTGGCAGCCCCAATAGGCATGGGTATTGTTGAAGGTCAAACTTCAAACAGACCCCCACTTTTTAATGGCACAAATTACATATACTGGAAGACACGCATGCGCATATTTATACAAGCTCTTGATTATAATTTGTGGAGAACAATTGTAAAAGGTCCTCATCAGCCTACAATGATGATTAATGGCATTCTCACTCCAAAAATGGAAGATGATTGGGATGAGAATGACATTAAGCAAATTGAGCTTAATGCTAAGGCAATGAACCTTTTATTTTGCTCTCTTGATCCTAGTGAGTTTAATAGAATATCAAAATGTTTCTCTGCAAAGGAGATTTGGTATACACTTGAGGTTACCCATGAGGGTACACACTAAGTGAAAATCACCAAGGTTAACATGCTAATTCACACATAAAAAATGTTTAAAATGGAACCTACTGAGTTTATCAGTGAGATGTATACTAGGTTCACAAATATTGTGAATGGCATGAGAAGTCTAGGAAAAATAATTTCTAACAGTGAACTTGTGAATAAACTTCTCAGGTCTTTACCAGCTTCATGGGATGCAAAGGTCACTGTAATTGAAGAAGCTAAAGATGTCAACACTCTCCCACTGGAACAACTGTTGGGTTCCTTGATGACTTATGAGCTATCCTCAAACAAAAGAACGGAGAGGTGGATATAAAAGAAGAAGACGATCGCATTCAAATCTACTACTAGAGAGGACTCAAGCGAAGACTCTGAAGAGGATGACGAAGAAGATGAAACGGCTATGTTAGCAAGAAAATTCAGAAGGTTTATG
The DNA here is from genome assembly GCA_021397845.1 of Areca catechu. NCBI lineage: Eukaryota > Viridiplantae > Streptophyta > Magnoliopsida > Arecales > Arecaceae > Areca > Areca catechu. The sequence continues at coordinate 124,532,695 of CM038052.1, read as the reverse complement.
AGGAAGAAAAAGTTTAACTACAAAAAGAAACCTCTGAAAGGTGAGCGAGTAAGGAAAAAGATAAGGAAAAGAAGGAGGAGCAACCCACATGTTTTGAGTGTAAGAAACCCGGGCATTTCAAGGTAGACTGCCCCTTGTAATGAAAAGTAGAAGAAAGCTGAGAAAGAAAGCCATGATGGCAACTGGAGTGAAAGTGAAGACTCCAGCTCTGAGGAAGAACAGCAGGAAGTAGCAAATTCTGTCTGATGGCCGATCAAGAAGTGGTATGTTCTAAAACCGAAAATGAATTAACTTTGATGAGCTACATGAGATTTTTGATGAACTAGTCATAGAATTTCAAAACCTAAAGTCAAAACATAAAGACTTAAAGAAGCAAAATCTGGATCTAGCTAAAACAAACAAAACCTTTCAAATGAAAATGAATACCTTCTAATACCAAATAAAAATTTAAATGATAAGATATGGCTCTTGAAAAAGAAAAGGATATATTTGAAAAGAAAAGTAACTTACTTTCAATGAAAAATTGTCAAGACAAAGCAAAGAGATTTTAATAGAAAACAAAAGATATAAGAAGAAATCGAAAAACTAAAATCTTTTGTTGAGAAATTTACTTATAGTTCTGAAAAATTAAATTACTATTAAATAACAAAGAGCAGTATTTGACAAAGCTGGATTAGAATTCAGAACTCATAAGAAACAGAAACTCTTTAAAAATTTCTTCGTGCCTGCATCTTCATCCATTACATGCTATACTTGTGGTATATAAAGGACATAAATCTTATATGTGCAACAAAAGAAAATTAAATAACACTAAGAAAGTTTGGGTTCCAAAAGGAACCAATGCCACTACCCAAAAAGGACCCAAGATGGCTTGGGTACCTAAAGTCTCCACTTGATCTTTATTGCAGTATGCCTTGCAACCAACAAGAAAAGAATGTGGTACCTTGATAGCGGTTGCTCAAGGCATATGACAGGAGATGTGGAGCAATTCTCATCACTCATATCAAAATAGTGGCAATGTAACTTTTGGTGATAATGGAAAGGGCAAAATAATCGGTATGGTAAAATCCATATCACCCCTACCTCTTATATTGATAATGTTTTATATGTTGATGGATTAAAACATAACTTTCTTAGCATTAGTCAATTTTGTGACAAAAATTTTAAAGTTGTTTTTGAATCTTCTTTGTGCATTGTTTCTAGTCTAGATGATAATGGCATTAAGTTCATCGATCATAGGAATGGCAATATTTATATGGTTGATCTTGATGATCTCCCTATCAGAAAGGTCAATGTCTAGTGGCAATGGAAGCCAAGATCGATGAAACTAGATGGCTTTGGCATCATAGACTAGGACATGCAAGCATGCATTTATTTCAAAACTTAGCAAAAAGAATTTAGTAAAAGATTTGCCTAAATTCAATTTTGAAATAGATAAGATTTGCAGTGCATGTCAACTGGAAAACAAACAAAATCTTCTTTCAAACCAAAAGGAGTAATCTCTACATCTAAACCTTTAGAATTGCTTCATATGGACCTCTTTGGGCCTACTAGAACATCTAGTTTGGGAGGTAAGAAGTTGGTCTAGTCATGTAGATGATTTCTCATATTTTACTTGGATCATGTTTTTAGCACATAAAGATGAAACATTTTCTGAATTTATTAGATTTCATAAAAGAGTTTTAAATGAAAAGGTTGTTTCAGTAATATCTTTAAGAAGTGATCATGGAAACCGAATTTGAAAATGCCGATTTTAATAAATTCTGTATTGAAAATGGAATTCATCATAATTTTTCTGTACCTAGGACACCTCAACAAAATGGGGTAGTAGAAAGAAAAAAATAGAACTCTTGAAGAAATGGCACGCACCATGCTTTGTAAAAATGATTTACCTAGATACTTTTGGGCGGAAGCCATAAATACTGCATGCTATATTTTAAATCAAGTTTTAATTCGATCGATTTTAAAGAAAACCCCTTATGAGCTTTGGAAGGGTAGAAAACTTTCAATCCATTATTTTCATGTTTTTGGATGCCGTTGTTTCATCTTAAACAATGGTAAAGATAATCTAAGTAAGTTTGATGCCAAATCAGATGAAGGAGTCTTTCTAGGCTACTCCACATCTAGTAAGGCATACAGGGTCTTCAACAGAAAGATACTTGTTGTTGAAGAATCCATTCATGTGGTATTTGATGAAACTAACCAAAAATCTTCAAGAAAAGAAGATGTACTTTTTGATGAATCAGGTAGCAAGAAAACTGAAGAAATAAACAACAATGAAGGACTTACCAAGGAATAGAATGATGATCAAAACACTGACGGAGATCAAGCACAAGGTGATGAAAATACATCAACTGTTGATCCATTACCAAAAGAATGGAGGTATGCTCATGGACACCCAAAAGAACTAATTATAGGTGATCCATCTAAAGGTGTAAGTACTCGATCATCTCTTGGAAATATTGTGATTACTTAGCTTTTGTGTCTCAAATTGAACCTAAAACTATTGAGGAAGCTGAATGTGATAGTAATTGGATAAATGCTATGCAAGATGAACTTAATCAATTTAAAAGTTACAATGTTTGGACACTAGTGGATAGGCCTTCAAACACATCAATTATTGGCACAAAATGGGTTTTTGAAATAAACTTGATGAAAATAGAATAGTAATTAGAAATAAAGCTAGACTAGTTGCCAAAGGATACAATCAGGAGGAAGGGATAGATTTTGATGAAACCTTTGCTCTGTGGCTAGACTTGAGGCAAATAGGCTATTGTTGGCTTTTTCTTGTTTCATAAATTTAAACTATATCAAATGGATGTTAAAAGTGCCATTTTAAATGGATTAATTGAAGAAGAAGTTTATGTTGAACAACCCCCTGGTTTGAAAGTTCTGAATTTCCAAATCATGTTTATAAACTTCATAAAGCTTTATATGGATTAAAACAAGCTCCAAGAGCTTGGTATGATCGTTTAAGCCTTTTTGCTGAAAAATGATTTTACTAGAGGTAATGTAGATAAAACTTTGTTTTTAAAAAAAAGAATGATGATCTCTTAGTAGTACAAATCTATGTTGATGATATAATATTTGGTGCTACTAATGAATCTCTTTGTCAAGATTTTGCAAGATTAATGCAGGGTGAGTTCGAGATGAGCATGATGGGAGAACTGAATTTCTTCCTCGGACTCCAGATAAGGCAAACCAAAGAGGGGATCTTCATCAACCAAACAAAATATACAAGATAAATACTCAAGAAGTTTGGGATGGAAAACACTAAGCCGTTAGGTACCCCTATGAGCTCTACATGTAGACTTGACAAGGACGAATCAGGTAAGTCTATAGACCAAAAATTATATCATGGCATGATTGGTTCATTGTTATATCTTAATGCTAGTAGGCCAGATATCATGTTTAGTGTCTGTATGTGTGCTAAATATCAGTCCAATCCTAAAGAGTCTCATCTTTTGGCTGTTAAACGCATACTTAGATATCTATCTGGCTCAATTGAAATTGGTTTATGGTACTCTAGAGATTCTTCATTTGATTTATTGCTTATTCTGATGCTGACTTTGCTGGGTGTAAACTTGATCGTAAAAGTACTAGTTGAACCTGTCAGTTTCTTGGAGTAAATTTGATCTCCTGGAGTAGCAAGAAACAGAACTCAGTTGCTCTATCTACGGCGGAAGCCGAATATATAGCAGCTGGGAGCTGTTGTACTCAAATCCTCTGGATCAAACAACAACTCGAAGATTTTGGCATTAAACTAACTAAGACATCCATAAGATGTGACAATACTAGTGCAATCAACCTATCTAAAAATCCTGTACAACATTCAAGAAGTAAACACGTTGAAATAAGACATCATTTAATAAGAGATCATGTACAAAACTCTAATGTAATTCTTGATTTTGTTTGTACTAATGATCAGTTAGCTGATGTATTTACAAAGCCTTTGAGTGAGGATAGGTTCTGTCTGATTAGAAGAGAGGTAGGTGTCATTGATCCATTCTCCTAGAACATTCTTAGTATCTTTTTTACCTAAATTCTAAAGCTCAAAACCTTTGATTAAAACCCCAAACATTGACAAAAATTTTTCTATTTTTCCAGATTTTCTCGAATTTTTTGGCCAAGTGTCGACACTTGGAAAGTGTCAAGTGTCGACACCTGACAAGTGTCGACACTTGACAAATTCGAAGTGTCGACACTTGCGAATCTGAAACTATTTTAAACGGACCGAACGATGTTTTTTGAAATCTTCTTCCCCTGATTTCTTGAAATAGTGGTCCCCTCTGTCCAAATCCGTCCTTTCACCCCTCAATCCTTCACAAATCAGGTATTTCCTTTCTATTTTGTTTTATTTTCTTGTTTTTAATTTTGTGTGTTTTCAAACCAAACAACCATGTTTTGGGTTTTCCAAATATTTTCTTGAATCTAACCGGATTTTTGCATGTTTTAATGAATTTCTAAAACTCCAATTGAGGGAATAATGTTTTAGATTTGTTTTCTTGGATTTCCCTCATCTTTTGGCCATTTTTCACCCTTTTTTTCGCAAAAATCACTGTTTCATTAATTTTGGAAAAAATAAATTGGTTCTCATTTAAATTAAGTTTACTAATTTTATTTATTAACTATTTGGAAAGGTTTTTCGTGATACATTTGCGACATTTTTGCCTATTTGCTAAAACCCTAAGTGTTTAAATCCAAATCCCACATGTTTTATCTTTAGACCTTACAAAAATTATTTTTCAAAGATTCAAATGTGTTCTACCTAACAAAAATTTTTCCTACAAATTTTGCTCGAAAATTGTCATTTGATCAAAATATATTTTTCAAACTTTGTTGATTATGGTTTTCGAAACCTATCTGAAACTTTTGTTTCTAATCTCAACCTATGGCTAGTCCCTTATTCTAAACCTTTCTTCCTTCTTCCTGGTCAGTTGGCTGTAATGGGTCCTAGGAAGAGACTTGCAGTTAGGGTGAGGCCCAGTCATGGTACTGAGAGGAGATCGAAGGCCAGATTTGATCCTGCACAGCCGAGCAGTACAGTCACACCGAGCTCCCCCCATGCAGAGAGGATGGCAGGGAAGTTTGTAGCTTCAGGGAGGAGAGTTGACTTGCAGTGCTTCGACAGGCACCACTTTGGTATTAGGGAGATACTCACAGATGCAGGACTAGTACCCTTCTGCACCAAGCAGGAGAGGTACTATCCTCACCTAGTGAGGGAGTTCTACGGTGCACTAGACTGTCGACGACTATTGTGGACGACATCCGTCAGGGGTATTCAGATCTCTTTGATTGATGAGCTTATGAGTCGTGTATGGGAGATACCCCGGAGAGGAGTCTGTGCCTTTACTATAGATGATAGAGAGGCGGCATTCAGGTGCATCCTTGAGCGAGAGGATGTTCGCGGTATTTTAGTGGTTACCGCGAACCAGTTATCATTAGAGATGTGCCTGCTGCACCATATTACTGCACGGATCCTACTACCGAAGACTGGCAGATTCGACTTCATCACCGAGAGGGAGCTGATGGTGATGACCAGTCTGATTGAGAGGAGACAGATAGATTTACCCACTCTGATGCTGTCACAGATGTATGATGCTGCCACTCAGCGCCGACACTGTTTGCCATACGGCATGGCACTGACCCAACTTTTCAAAGCTTGTGGAGTATCATTGGAGGGGGAAATCTCCAAGGAGATACTGCACACGGATGTGTACGATGAGAGGTCATTGCACCAGATGGGATACAGGATAGTTGGAGGTCGATGGGTTCGCAGAGAGTCTGGCCAGGAGCCAGATGAGAAGGATGAGATTCGAGAGACTGAGGCTGGACCATCTGAGCCAGCAGTTCTTCCTCCAGTAGATGTACCATCGACACAGGCAGAGCACCTGTCTCCTGACACTTCAGCTCCTCCACCACCATCTACCGAACTATCTTTTGAGGAGCATGCCAGAGCACAGTTCTCAGAGATCAGAGGTGAGGTGACTCAGCTGCGTAGCGAGGTCGAGCTTCTACGAGCACATACTACCTCGGAGCATGCTGAGATTCGCAGATCCATGGAGGAGGGATTTACTCGCATTGAGAGTCTGTTGAGATCATTATACCTCCTGCAGCACCTGCACTTGCTCGATCTGACGATGATGACGATGATGATGATGATGGCGATGATCACCAGAGCGACCATGCTGAGGGTGGTGATCAGGATGTTAACAGAGCTACAGAGGTAGTGGGCAGTGACAGCGACAGTGTGGGCGGTGCCGATGCTTATGAGGTGGTCAGTCAAGATCCTCCTACTACACCAGCTCCTATGACTGCCTTGGTTGACTTCACACCGGATCTTATTGCGCCAGCTGATCGTCTTTCACCTCCTTCTACTAGATCTTCTAGGGTTGTACCCGCCTTTGGTCCTGCGTCGCACTAGGAGTAGGAGTCTTAGAGCTTTAGCACTCCTAGGGCATAGCCACCAGATCTAGGATCGGGTCTCCTTTCAGTCTTGATGTTCCATCTGATGAGGATTAGCCTCACAGATGTCTATTGCTACATGTTTGATACTTATTTGACTCTGATAATATATGTATGTTTCAGCTCTTTTGTACTGAAAATTTATCTTATATATGTGTTTCTGTTCAGTACTCTATTATCTTGAAGATTTTGTGCTTCAGTTTACTATTCTTTGGCTCTGATACTCTTTATAATGATATATTTTAACTTGATACTCTTTGATATTAGCATAATTTCAGCTCTGATATCTATGTTATTTGTTTCTCTACTATCTTTTTTTATCCATGCTCATTGTGAGGGGAGGTTATTCCCCTTTCTTATGATTGACAAAAAGGGGGAGAACAAGTATTGATTTTGATTTTATTGAGAAAAAGATGTATTATAGTGATTATATTGATTTCACCTTGCAAGAATATTTGAAGTTTACTTAATAAGAAGTATCTAATTAAGGGGGAGATCGTTTCCTCCTATCTATAAAGTTTTGCCTCTATTATGACTAAAATCATATTTATAAATTAAATGGTTAAAGTTTGAACTATATTGCCTCTTTTTCTCAAGGTTTTGTCATCATCAAAAAGGGGGAGATTGTTGGCTCCACCCAGTGATTTTGATGAATAACAAAATATTGAGTGCATATTGTATTCTAATGAGGATTTCAAGTTATGAGTTTTCAGGAAGAAAGCATCTCAAAATTCCAAAAACTTATGGTGTATGGCACGTAATGGCACGGAGCAATTCTCACATATCCGGGCATCTTCTTCATTGAAAAAGGGCATAAATTATTTAACTATTATGTGTTTATGTATTCATGAATTTTATTTTGTTTTCGAGGCATTTACACTTGAATCTGGATGTTTTCAGTCTCAAGTGTCGACACCTAGACAGTCAAGTATCGACACTTCAGCATTTGGCACGGACAAAAATCCTTGGCATGCCAAGTGTCGACACCTATATTCAAGTGTCGACACCAAGTGTCGACACTTAGGTTCAAGTATCGACTCAAGGCCTGAGATTTTTGAAAATACAGAACTTTGTAGTTTTGAGGATTTTGTGTCAAGTGTCGATACCTGTGCATCAAGTATCGACACTTGAATGTTCAAGTGTCGACACCCAGAAATCAAGTGTCGACACCTGACAGCCAAGTATCGACACTGACATCCAAGTGTCGATACTTGCTGCTTGACAGCTCTAACGGATCTATTTTTCTGGCTTGCAGAACTTGGTTTTCAAGCTCTAAACGGCTATTTCCAATGCTCCAACGGTCACAAACCATTTTAGAAGGTTTTTGGTGTATTAAGCTCCACAACCTCATTTTAAAGCAAGAGAAAGCAAAAGAGAAGTGAAGAGAAGTCTATTCAAGAGCATTCAAGTCCACTCAAAAGCCAAAAAGCCAATATTCTCTCCAAACTTCAAATCAAAAAGTCTCTCTTCTAGCTTGATTCTACTGAAAAGCCTACTAGCTCATCCTTACTTCATTCCAAAAAGAGGCACCTTGAAGAAGAGTGAAGACAAAGCATCCTTTTGAGCTTCAAAGATTCCAATCTACTCTTGAAGAGAGTTTGTTGTAGCTTTTAAATTTCATATCTATTTAATTATGATTTGACCTTGCTTTCAAGGGTGTCTTGAAAGAAGGTTATTGTGGTTTGTTGGTGAGCCAAAGGGATAAACCAACTAGGGTTACTTGTGAGCCCAAAGACAAAACAAGTATTTAGGTTTGTTGGTAAGCCTAGGTGACAAAACCAACTTAGGTTTTGACTTGTGAGCCTTGTGAAAAACAAGTCAACTGTAATCTGGTGTGGATTATAGTAGAATTCCCAAGGGTGGCTTGGGAAGTGGATGTAGGTGCTAGGTTTGCACTGAACCACTATAAACTTTGTGTTTGTGTGTGATTGCTCTTTTCCTCTCGTACTCTTTAATTATTGCTATCATCTTGCATCAAATTGATTATTGCTCACAAGCACCACTGGACCTTCATTTTATTGTGTTAATTTTTTAAAAGACCCAATTCACCCCCCCTCTTGGGCTCTATTTCTGGGCAACAAACTCCTACACCTCTGTTTTCTTATTTGAGTAGTGCTGTAATGTTTTTTGTAAAGAAGAACCCAATGAAAAAGCTAAGAAAAAATCATGTGAAAAGGGTTACTTCTGTGTTTGTACCTTGAAATTAGTTTTGAGTTAGTATGCTTAAAATTGTAAAGAGTTGGTAAGAGTTTTTCTTTAAGTTCAAGTGAAAAAATCTTGAAGAAGATACTCAAGCCGACCCCAACTGTTGAAGAGCCGACTCCACTTACTGGCACGCAGCAAGGATTCTGGAATGCAGCAATCTGAGCAGACTCAAAGGAAAGCTAGCCGACTCTAGTGAATCGAGTCGACTGGAATCAGTCCAAGCCGACTCCTTTAGAGTCCCATTTCTGAAGATTTCTGAGAACAGCGAGGTGAGCCACCCGAACCAGAAAGAGCCGACTCTGCCAAACCTAATTTTGAAGACCTAAGAAAGTGAGCTAACCCGAACTGCATCAAGCCAACTCTTCCAGAGTGAGATTTTCTGAACCTAAGAAGAAGAGCTGACCTAAGTGAGAAGAGCCGACTCATCGAGTTCAAGGTTTTCAAAGATTCAAGTTCGAGCGACCGAGCATCAAGAGCCGACTCGTCAGAGTGATGTTTTTGCATCCTGAGACAAAGAGCGACTGCACTAAAGATTTGGCAACTCAACCTATCGACTTGAATGATCTGAGCCGACTTGAAGGAATCCGAGCCGACTCAAACATCATTTCTATGTATCTAATGGCTAGTTCCAGAATTTATTTTTGAATGCCAAAAAGTGCTCCAATGGTCACAAGTCAAATCCCAATGGTCAAAAACATCTCTAACTACCTTGGAGTGATGGAAGACCTTATACTTGAAGGATTTGAACATCCAAAAGATAATTCTTGACAAGTTTTTGAAAAGTTCTTCAAAGTTAAGAAAGCTTCATTGAATATTCTACCTACCAATAGTAAAAGAGCACAAGAGCATCCAAGCTAGTCTTCAAGTTTCACCAACTCTGATTTGAAGTTTGAAGCACTTTTGAAAGAAGCCACTGAAACAATTAAAGTATTTCAAGTGCATTCAAGTGGACTTCCATCAAGCTGCACCAGCAACTATCCGACAAATTGAGTTTATCATTTTTGTTGTATTTATTTCAATTCAATTTTTGAATTGTTGGATTATTGGTGAGCCCGGTTGAAAAACCAAATAGGTTCTTGGTAAGCCTTCATAAAAATCAAGTTTTGGGTTCTTGGTGATCTTGGGAAAACCAAGTTGGGTTTCTTGGTGAGCCTGTTAAAATCAAATGGTGTTGGATTTTCTTTGGTGATCCCGTAAAACCAAAGCATAGAGGTTTTGGATTATGATCCTATAAAACAATCCTACTGTATTCGGGTGTGAATATAATGGAAACCCCAAGTGGTATCTTGGATAGTGGATGTAGGAGCTGGGTTGCTCCGAACCACTATAAATTTGGTGTGTTTGTGTTGTGCTTCTTTACTCCTTTTAGCTTCTACAATTTATAACTCTATCACAGCACCTAACACCTTCTAAGAGATTTTTAATTACACATTACTTGCTTTAAATTTTTAAATTTCTAATTCACCCCCCTCTTGGGTAGCTTCAGCTAATGAAGTGCTCATGGGATGTGCCATATATATTTACTCTAACTAACTTTCAGAGACTTTGCTCTGATACCACTTGTTGCCCAGGTGGCTTCCTAAGAGGGGGGATGAATGGGATAAAAAACTTTATAAGTATGTGCACTTTGAAATTCTTTTAGTGTAGAAGTGAAGTGTGCAAAGTGGAAGTAAATAAATTGAAGCAATAAAGCAATGAAAGCATTATCACAAACACCAAGAAATAGAGTGGTTCGTAGCACCCGGCTCCTACATCCACTACCCAAGGATCACTTGGGATTTCTACTATATCCCCTAACCAAAATACAGTCGGATTGTTTTACTAGGCTCACAATCCAAACCTATACACTTTGGTTTTACCGGGATCACCAAAGAAACCCTAACTCCTTTGGTTTTACACGGGATCACCAAAGAAAACCCAAGCACTTTGTTTTAAACCGGTAAAACCAAGAACCCAAACTTAGGTTTTACAAGGTTCATCTAAAAACCTCTTTCTCTTAAGATACAGCCCCTTGCTGTTCTTAGAGAGTAAACAAAGATAAAGACAATGTAATCAAGCAACTACAACAAACCAAGTTGGTTTTGGTGTTGTCGATGTAGATCAAGATGAAGTCAAGCCTTGAGTGCTCTTCATTGCTCTTCAATGCTGCTTTTTCCCTTCTTTAATGAGTGGATTCAATGATGGAGTAGAGTTGGTGAAGTTTTGAATCCAACTTGAATGCTCTTTGAGGTAGGTAGTTGAGTGACTTGAAAGCTCTTTGATTTCTCAAGAAAATTCAGCAATAAATCTCAATCAATCTTTTAATCCTTCAAAAGTAATCCCTTTATAGTTTTCTATGAGATATGGCCATTGTAGGACCTTGGAATTCGTGAAATGGCCGTTGGAGATGAATTGGGGTTCAAATTTCAATTTCAGCAACTAGCCGTTGGAGTGCTAAAAATGGCTCCATGAGCCAGCTTGAGCTCTAGGAGTCGGCTCGAAGTCTCAGACAGGCCAAAAATAAACTTCTGTAGGAGCTGGCTCTTCAAGCTAGAGTGCGCTCTTGCCTTCTAGCTTTCAGTCAAGTCAAAAGCATACATACCTAAAGTCGCTCTTGGACTAGGAGTCGTCTCTAGTTCTCAGAACTTCAAAACTATATTTCTTGAAGAGTCTGCTCTTGGACTGGGAGTCGGCTCTTGGTTCTGAAACTTTGAAAATTTCTCCGTGCCATGCCACAATGAGTCGGCTCTTGCAAGTCTTTAAAAATTGCTTCAAGTGATGTAGAACAAATGCTCTGATACCAAAAATGATGCATAACAAAAGAGGTGATGCGATGCGGAAGTAAATTAAGGCTAATTCTTTTTTTTGTTTTTTTTTTTTTTTAATATTTTCAGAAGCTGGCTTTGACTCAAAGGAAAGTTAAACTAAATTGAAAGAAACTATGTAATAATTGAAAGCACAATTTAAAGAAACTAGGTTATCAAAGTAGTTCAGAAGTAAAGGATCGCTGGGGGTTGAGAAACTCCTAGACCTAGGGTTTCGCTCTGAACTTTCAACAGGACAGAAGTAAAGAGAAGAGAAGGGTTACAGACCAGGCAGTGATCTTCACAGAGTTTAGTGGAAGGACTCTCTTGAGAAGATTGTTGGATCCCTGGATTCAGATATCTTCGCAATGGATCCTCCAATACTGATCTTTGGTAGAGTTGGCTTCTCCTGAACTCAAGATCTGGGAAAGAAGAAGAACAATTATGGAACCAGATACTCAAGGAAGGATTTACCAGATATAATAACTTGAAAGCTGATGTTGCTAAAATCCGAATTCTCCTGGAGGCTGATATGACTTCCTTTGGGAATTGCTCTAAATCAGAAGTATCCAGACTGGACCTGGATGCTGGTGGTCGGCCTTGACTTGGAGAGAGTGGCCATGAGAGATAGAGTAGGCTAGGGTTTGGTGGAAAGAAGAGGATGATGGGCGGCTAGGGTTTGGAAGTGAAGTGGCTAACCTAGGGTTTTGGGGTTGGAGATCTCACACCTCCTCAAGGTTCCTGGGGAACCCGGATTTACTCCCTCATGGAGCTCAACACCTGGATGCAAGTGCGGAAGAGAGAAACACAAAGTTTGCTCACACATAAATTGGATTCATTCATCAGATGTTTTTAAAACTTACAAGAGAGGTTTATTTTATAGGACTTTACAAGAGGGCAGGGTTTTACATCTTCCCATGTGGGACTAATAGGATGGATCTTTAATTTAGGCTTGTAGAATCAATTCCCACACATATGGCAGGCCAAGAGGTTCCTAAAGTGTTGATTGGTGGCTCCAAAAGGTAAGTAGGTGGCGCCTCCTAGCCTTGCTCTTCAAGAGAAAATTTCTTTCCTTCCATGGCTCAACTCTTTTGGACACCTCCTTTTCTTTCTCCCTAAGTCATGGTTCTTCCATCTTTGCTTTGGGCTTTTAGGCAGGATTGGGCGCCCCTTCAAGTGCTCCCCAAGAAGTGCTTCTTTCTTTACATAGCTTGGCTCTTATGGAAATGTTTTGGCCGCCCCCTTGAATTGTGGATCCCAGATTATTTTTTCCTTAAGTGGCGCATGAGAGAAGGGACCTGCTATCTTGTGGTGTGGGGACCAAAGCATACTGGATGGAGATGTGGCGCCCCCTGGACTCAGGCGTGTGGCTGGGAGTGTGGCTGGGTGTGTGGCGCCCACTTGCTTGGTCTTGGGAGAAAATGTGACACCCTGGAGAAGACCTAGACCACTACTGAGTCAACATGACTCAACAAAATTAAATTGCAGGGAAATACAGACTCAAGCTAGAATTGAGTTGATCAAGTCAACCCTTATTACAAACCAGAAAAAACCCTAATTCTTCGGGCAAGGTCAATCAGAGATCCAGATGGAGCCCTGAAGTCTTCTTTTGAGTCTGGTGTCCGCACCAATTCTCCCGGGTGGGAGGAACTCGACCCTGTCGAGTATGGATCAAGTTGGCTCTGGTATCTCTCCAAGAGGTCTGGGTCCAATTCTTGTAATTCTTCTCGGGAGATCCAAGAGTCATCAGAATCTGGCCTTCCTTGCCAGCGGACCAGGTATCTTTGGTATCCTCGATTACGAGTAGAGATAACCTGATCATCCTGGATCTTTTCAATCTGCTCTTTCCTCACAGGCCAGTTTGTTGGTGGACACACAGGGTTGGGTTCACTCTCAAGAGCAGGATTAGGTTCAAAAGGCTCACTGAGAATCACAGCTGGCTCTCTATACTCTACTGGTCTGTAATGTTGAAAGTGGAGCTAATGCTTAGTTCTGAAGGCAACTCGAGCACATAAGCATTGGATCCTACTCTCTTCACCACTCTAAATGGTCCAGCTCCTCTAGCATGTAACTTTCTAATGATTCCAGGAGGAAACCGTTCAGTTCTTAACCTAATCATTACATAGTCTCCCTCAACAAAAGTTTTGACTCGCCTTTGAGAATCAGCCAACTTCTTATAAGTTTCATTACTTAAATTTATTTTGGCATGAATTTCTTTATGCAAGTCTTTTATATGCTGTGCAAAAACTTCAGCAGACTCGGAGACTCGTGTGTGGACTGGTAAAGGAGCTAGGTCAAGAGGTGTATGAGGTTTGTAACCTTGCACAATTTCAAATGGACTCTTACCTGTAGACCTATTGACTGAGTCATTGTATGCAATTTCAGCCCTGGACAAAGTACAAATCCCAATTCCTGGTGCTCTCAATCAAACCAAAATCTGAGCCAAAGCCTAGTAAAGGGTCAAGAAAAACTAAACTAGATTAACGATGCATTCCTAAAGAATGGACTTTATTCCAAAGGAACCCTAGGTCTAAACCTAACAAACTACGGCTCTCTAGGTTTGACCTTGGGTCGGAGGATGGCATGTAGAGCATGAAAACTTATCATGGGTGCCTAGTAGGTGCCATAAGGTCTTCCAGAAGTAGGTGGCAAACCTAATAGGTTCTGTCATGTGGTTCACTCTAAAGACTTCGACAAAGTATGGTGTGGATGGTGTAAGAAGCATTGGAAGTCCTAGAGAAAGGGAGGAGATATGAGGTGGAGTCTCGAATTACCTGTTGACTAAAGGTGGTGACCTGAAGGTTTGAATGGTGATCTATGAGTGTCAACCGGTCATCCTTATGAAAGGAAAAGTTTGCTACTCCCAGGAATGGATCAAGAGATGGTTCGGGAAGTAGCCTAGGACATGTGATTGCAACAGTTAAAGTTTGTTCTCTAAGCAAATAATGATCCATTTTCTCAAGAACTGGATTGAAGAATGATTCATGGAAGGGCCTATGGATGATGACCTCAAGACTTGAAATTTGACCTATGGGTGCGGAAAGGTATACTCTATAGAAGGGTAGCTAAGTCATGCGAAGGAAGGGGTCTGGGGCCATAAGGAGGACTTCTACAGGACTGGGTGAATCAATCCGCTCAAGAAAAGGATGTCCAACTGAGATTACGGGAGAGACCTTTGTGGCTGAGCATGGGACAAGGTCCAATTGTAAGAGGCTTGATTCAGTCATCCTAAGGAGAGGATCTATCATAGGGTGGGCAAACTTAAACAGTTTAGTGCAAAGATCTTCAATTGGTACTTGGGGAATGACTGTCATTAGAGGGTACGAACTGATAGCTCGGGCTAACACTATGAGTTCTTCCTGGGGGTATTTTACTAAAGGAACCTGATTCTCACAAATATCTTGAATTTCTGAACTAGGTCCTACCACTTGGTTGCTCTCCAAGGTCTCCTCAGGTAAGGAACCAATAGTATCGATGTCACATTCTTCAAGTTCTTCCCCCTCATATTCATCAACTAGACTCAAGCCAGCATCATATACTTCCTCGATGCCATCTTCAATAGGTTTCGGGTCAGTGGTAATCGGATCAACTGATTTGGGCTTGCCATACCTAACCTTCTTCATCATTGGTAGGCTTGGGTTCTCCCTCATTAATGTCATCCTTAAGATTCTTACACTTAGCTGTGCACAAGCCAGTCCTATGCATGGGCACTGACTAGATTTATGGCCTCTTTCTCCACAAAACCAACATTCTTGCGATATAGGAACCTGGGTCACACTGGGTTTCAAGCTAGTAGAGACCTTACTTGGGCATGGGTGTGGATCTAAATGGTTTGATCTAGAAGGGTGTTGAATGACTGGTCTAGAATATTGTAAGGACCTCTCATAGACACGATCCACACTATAGATATCATGGTTAGGCTTCCTAAGGTTATGCTCGAAATCACGGTATAAGGTCCTCCTATGCTCCTGGCATGGGTGAGGTGGGGGCCTATTAAATTTTGGATCAGGGGTCCAATTTTGATGTCTACATTTCTCAACTACTTGGACTCGATCCCTAAGCTGGGCAAATTCTCATGGACTTGTTCTTTAAACTGTGGGCAACAGTAGCAGTCACATCCTGACTCAATTTGTTCATACTCTCAGTAAGAGCTCTAACCATGGCCTCTAAATCAGGTTGGGTTTGACCAGGTTGGTAGGGTACTCCATTCCGGGTAGACATGATGATGCAAGCAAATACACCAAATGAGACTCAACTGAAACGACTACGGGCTAACTAGACCTAGAGCCCAAACTAGATGCCCAATCAGAGTGGCAAGCTAGCCTGTAGTAACTCGGGACTCAGCGCAGGCAGGTGTAAAGGGAGTGTTAGGTCCCTAGATGCCAATCCTAGACACCAATTAGTGATTGGCCAGGTAGCCAGGGATAGAATCCCTGAACCACCGTTCTAGACACTGAGTACAAAGCACACATAGAATAACTAGACAAACTGACTCAACACTAGCCTTGACCCGACTTGTTGATGTCCCTAACCCACTAGGGCAAATTAAGTCTAATAAATTTTAAAATTAGGCTTAGGATCGAATGAGTGGGTGGTGGTTTTGGGCTAAGGAGAGGTTATCAACTCCTCCCCTTATCTTAGATGCTCAAATGCCCTTAAGATGAATTAGGAGATGATCACTCAAAATAATTGAATTGCAGAGAAACACAAAAATAGAGTTGCAGTAATTTAACTCTCAGAAACTTCACGGAAACCAATAAATCACAGGAAATTATGTAAAATAGTTTCAATTATATTCCAGCAAAACAAAAATCATGTAATTTGAAGTTACCTGCAATGAGAAACAATTCCTGCAACAGGGTAGTTATAGACTGAAAATAGAGTGCTTCCTCCGTTTACAATTCCTGCTACGAAGTTGTAACCCAACAGATCCCCTACACGCCTAGGAACACCCCATGGAATGGGAAGAGGAGGTTTGCACCTCGCTTCGTTCCTAGGACCGGACGTCCTGGGGAGTCTACTTCGAGCAGAACAAAGTAAAAAGAGAGAGACTCAAAACAAGCAAGCAAAACAGAAACCCTAGACAGGGCTCTGATACCAAAATTGATGCAGAACAAATGCTCTGATACCAAAAATGATGCAGAACAAAAGAGGTGATGTGATGCGGAAGTAAATTAAGGCTAATTCTTTTTTTTTTGTTTTTTTTTTTTTATATTTTCAGAAGTCGGCTTTGACTCAAAGGAAAGTTAAACTAAATGAAAGAAACTATGTAATAATTGAAAGCACAATTTAAAGAAACTAGGTTATCAGAGTAGTTCAGAAGTAAAGGATCGCTGGGGGTTGAGAAACTCCTAGACCTAGGGTTTCGCTCTGAACTTTCAATAGGACAGAAGTAAAGAGAAGAGAAGGGTTACAGACCAGGCAGTGATCTTCACAGAGTTTAGTGGAAGGACTCTATTGAGCAGATTGTTGGATCCCTGGATTCAGATATCTTCGCAATGGATCCTCCAATACTGATCCTTTGGCAGAGTTGGCTTCTCCTGAACTCAAGATCTGGGAAAGAAGAAGAACAATTTATGGAACCAGATACTCAAGGAAGGATTTACCAGATATAATAACTTGAAAGCTGATGTTGCTGAAATCTGGATTCTCCTGGAGGCTGATCTGACTTCCTCTGAGAATTGCACTGAATCTGAAGTATCCAGACTAGACCTAGATGCTGGTGGTCGGCCTTGACTTGGAGAGAGTGGCCGTGAGAGATGGAGTAGGCTAGGGTTTGGTGGAAAGAAGAGGATGATGGGCGGCTAGGGTTTGGAAGTGAAGTGGCTAACCTAGGGTTTTGGAGTTGGAGATCTCACACCTCCTTAAGGTTCCTGGGGAACCCGGATTTACTCCCTCACGGAGCTCAACACCTGGATGCAAGTGTGGAAGAGAGAAACACAAAGTTTGCTTACACATAAATTGGATTCATTCATCAGATGTTTTTAAAACTTACAAGAGGGGTTTATTTATAGGACTTTACAAGAAGGCAGGGTTTACATCTTTCCATTAGGGACTAATAGGATGGATCTTCAATTTAGGCTTGTAGAATCAATTCCCACACATATGGCAGGCCAAGAGGTTCCTAAAGTATTGATTGGTGGCTCCAAAAGGTAAGAAGGTGGTGCCTCCTAGCCTTGCTCTTCAAGAGAAAATTTCTTTCCTTCCATGGCTCAACTCTTTTGGACACCTCCTTTTCTTTCTCCCTAAGTCATGGTTTTTCCCATCTTTGCTTTGGGCTTTTTAGGCATGGATTGGGCACCCCCTTGAAGTGCTCCCCAAGAAGTTCTTCTTTCTTTACATAGCTTGGCTCTTATGGAAATGTTTTGGCCGCCCCCTTGAATTGTGGATCCCAGATTATTTTCTCCTTAAGTGGCGCATGAGAGAAGGGACCTGCTATCTTGTGGTGTGGGGACCAAAGCATACTGGATGGAGATGTGGCGCCCCTGGACTCAGGCGTGTGGCTAGGAGTGTGGCTGGGAGTGTGGCGCCCACTTGCTTGGTCTTGGGTGAAAATGTGACACCTTGGAGAAGACCTAGACCACTACTGAGTCAACATGACTCAACAAAACTAAATTGCAGGGAAATACAGACTCAAGCTAGAATTGAGTTGATCAAGTCAACCTTATTACAAACCAGAAAAACCCTAATTCTTCAGGCAAGGTCAATCAGAGATCCAGATGGAGCCCTGAAGTCTTCTTCTGAGTCTGGTGCCCGCACCATCAAGCTTCTTCAAAAATCTTCAACATTGAATCAACTATAAGCTCATCTACATATTCTATCAAATTTTCACAATTTTAAGCCCATTTTACATGATTACAGTATTCATAAGTTAGGACTTTTACAAACTCAATTGAATTACCCTTAAGTAAATTTAAAAACCATTTTAAACAAAGGTAACCAATTCCTGCAAAACTTCTTAAATAATTTGAGAAGAATTAGTATCAAATACATGCTCCAATGTTTTGTGATCATCAAAATCATTCCAGGGGTCAACAAGAGAAAAAATAGGACTTTGGACGAAATGGCCTGAACAATGTTATGTGACGGTAATCTTCCAAGGTACTTTTAGGTAGAAGTGGTGAACACTGCGTGTTATATTTTAAGCCGTGTTTTGATCCGTCCTATTTTGAAGAAAACCCCCTATGAGCTTTGGAATGAAAAGAAACCCAATATCAATTATTTTCATGTGTTTGGATGCAAATGCTTTGTGCTTAATAATGGTAAGGATAATCTTGGAAAATTTGATGCTAAATCTAATGAAGCTATTTTCCTTGATTATTCTCTACATAGCAAAGCATATTGGATTTTTAATAAAAGGACTCTTACTGTTGAAGAGTCAATGCATGTTATCTTTGATGAAACTAATCCTTCACCATCTAGAAAAGATGAGTGCATTGACAATGATGCAGATACCATTTAAAAGGAGATGGAAGATATGAGTATTCAAGAAAGACCAATTGAAGAAGGAAAAGAAATGATAAGTAAAAATCATACCGATCTACCAACTGAATGGAGGTACGCTACTCCCATCCTAAAGAATTAATCATTGGTGATCCTTCTCAAGGCATTAGGACTAGGTCTGCACAAAGGACTGTACATGATTACCTAGCCTTTGTATCTCAAATAGAGCCTCACACTTTAGAAGAAGCAGAAAATGATCCAAACCGAATGTTAGCCATGCATAATGAACTGAACCAGTTTGAAAGAAATAAGATTTGGACATTAGTTGATAGACCTAAAGACCACCCAATTATAGGAACCAAATGAGTCTATAGGAATAATCTAAAATGAACAAGGAAATGTCTTTAGAAACAAAGCTAGATTAGTGGCTAAAGGATATAGTCAAGAAGAAGGTATTGATTTTGATGAAACCTATGCACCTGTAACAAGACTAGAAGCCATTAGATTATACTTATATTTGCTTGCTACATGAACTTTAAACTTTTTCAAATGGATGTGAAAAGTGTATTTTTAAAGGTTTTATCACTGAATAAGGTTTTTGTAGAACAACCAACGGGTTTGAAAATCATGCCTTTCCAAACCATGTGTTTAAACTTAATAAAGCTTTATATGCTTTGAAACAAGCCCCTAGAGCCGGTATATAGACTAGCACTTTCTTGATTGAAAATAATTTTTAAGAGGAATGTTGATAAAACTCTTTTTATCAAAAAGAAAAACAACGATATATAGTTGTACAAATTTATGTTGATGATTTATCTTTGGTGTAACTAATGAAAGTTTTTGTAAAGAATTTATTAAGCTAATGCAGGAAGAATTTGAAATAAGCCTAATGGGTGAACTTAATTACTTCCTTGGACTTCAAGTAAAGCAAAACAAGGAAGGAATCTTTGTCAACCAAGCCAAATACTCCAAGGAAATCATCAAGAAATTTGGTATGGAGACAAGCAAACAAATGAAAGCAAACAAATGAACACACCCATGAGCCCTTCTTGCAAATTAGACAATGATGAGAGTGGATCCAATGTTGATCAAAGCTATATAAAGATATGATTAGATCTTTATTATATTTAACTGCCAGTAGACCAGATATCTTGTATAGTGTATGTGTATGTGCTAGATTTCAATGTAATCCTAAAGAAATACATATGCTTGCTGTTAAAAGAGTATTGAGATATTTAAAAGGTCAAGTAATCTAGGTCTTTGGTTTTCAAAGAATCATCTTTGAATTTAATTGGATTCTCTGATACTGATTATGCTGGTTGTAAATTTGATAGAAAAAGCACTAGCGACACATGTCAATTTCTAGGATTGAGTTTAATCTCATGGAACTGTCAGAACAAACTCGGTAGCACTTTCTACTGCGAGACAGAGGATGTTGTTTGCAGGAAGTTGTTGTGCATAAGTGTTATGGATTAAACAACAATTAGAAGATTTTGGTGTTACACAATACAAAATTTTTATCAGTGTGATAACACAAGCACTATAAATCTAACAAAAAATCCTATTCAGCATTCTAGGACTAAGCACATAGAGATTAGACAACATTTTATTAGAAACCATGTTTTGAATGGTGACATTGAACTAGAATTATCCTAGCAAAAATAATTAGCTGACATCTTACTAAGCCACTGAATCAGGATAGATTTAAATTGCTTAGAGGAGAATTAGGGCTTTGTGATCCTATCTAGATTTAGTCAACCTAATTTTCTTAAAAATTAAGGAAAAAATATCTAGAAAACCTCCTACAATTATCATGATTTCTTGAACAACTTTCCTTAAATTTTTAATTGTATCAAATTCAATTTTTGAATCATTTGATTTTATGTGGAAAGTTTTTATTCGAGTCGACTCGAGCAATTTTGCTTTGGTCGAGCCAGCTCGAATGTTTGAGTCTCTACCTATAGCTTGGTCGAGTTGACTAAGTCTTACCTAGCCAACTTGGTGTTCTAATTATTCTGAGTTCGCTCTGGTCGAGCTGACTCGGATGTTCTAGGGTTGGGCGAGCTAACTCGAAAGTCGAAAATCACTATTTAGGTAGTTCTGAACTATCTTTTCTAAGTACTCACTCTTCTTACTTTACTCAAACTCACTTCACTTCTCTCAAAAACTTTACCAAACTCCCAAAAATCATTCCCTAGAGCCTAAAATTCCTTAATCCCTCTGTAATGGCTTCTCGAAGATCTGCGAGGAAGGTTCTTCAGATTGGTGAATCAAGCACTTTCAGTATAGATGCAAAAGAAAAAGGGGAAAAGAAGAAAAGATTTGGTCCAGTGCAACAAGATGAAGAAACTCCTTCTACTCCCAGACAGTGTGTCTCAATGGTCAACCGACCTGTCACTTATGGAAGAAGGATTGATTTTGCATTCCTAGAAGAAATGGAAATGAAAATTGGAAAATGGATAGAGAGTCAAGGCTGGAAGCACTTCTACTCTTTGGACATCTTGACCTACCCTTCACTGGTATGGATTTTCTATGAAAATGTAGTCATTAAAGAATTTCACTTGGAATCTACTGTCAATGGAAAGGTAGTAATGGTGGATGAAGAGAAATTGGGCAATTTGCTTCGAATGCCTACGAACGGTGCCACTGAGCTTCTTCTACCAGACAAGGAACATATTCTAAAGTTGATTCTAGAAAAAGAAGACGTGAGCATAGTTTAGCATGTACAGGACAATTTATTGTCGAAGGAAATGAGGCTTCTGCATAATATGATCAGCAGAATATTTCTTCCCAAACTGGCCACTTTGATTGGGTCAGTGAGAAAGATATGATCTTTATGGGACACTTGATTGAAGAAAGGCCTCTTAATCTTCCTTATATAATGATGATTCAGATGACTAAAGCAACAAGAAAAGTCAAAGCCTGTCTACCCTATGGTATGGTTTTCACTCAATTGTTTGAAGAAGCAGAAGTTGACTTAACCAATGAAATAGGCAAGTGATGCTGAATGCCAGCTCTGATATCAATAAAGATGATGCGGGATAGTTACGATACGGTGTAAGATGATTCAATTTAAGCCTAGATAATTTAAGAGAGCAATGATCATAGTAAAGCAACTAACATAATAGATTGAAAGAATAAAGAAGGCAATTAACCACTTACCTGCGATCCGCTCCGTAAGCTATGAAGAATATGGACCCGACGGCTAGGAAACCATCTTAGATCAGGCTATTCCATGCTTCAATTACCAAATCTAATGAGAAAAGGGTTGGTTACTTACCCCAGTAGAGATTCACTTTGAATTGAGTTGGATCTGCTGCTCGTCGCTCAGATTTCGCTGTAGGATGAAGATCAGGACTCCAGATTCCAGATCCACCGTCATATCTTGGTTTGGAAGCAAAGGATCCATCCTCTAAGGTCCTTGAACACCTGGGATCTGCAAAGAAGGTAGCAAACAAAACTTAAGATTGATGTAATTTAGATCCGAAATGGGAAAATAGAAAGGTTGGATTCGAAAGCTTGAAGAAGATCGGTAGCAATTGTCGAATTCGACAGAACCTCCACTCAAGGACCTCACCGCCTAGAGCTCTCAAGGACCTTCCCACATTGAGCTCTTAAGAACCTCCCCGTCCTTAGAGAAAATCACTAAGCCTACCCAGCTTTGTGGAAAAAGATAGCATTTCATTTCATAATTCAACAATCAATATTATAAAGGATATGGGTCCTATTATAGAGTTCCTCACACATGAAGATACCATAGGACTCTTTCAAATTTAAATTACATTTAAATTCAAACACTCCTTGAATTTGAAATTTAAATTGACTTGGGCCACTTGAGAAATGTGCGACAAAAATGGCACGCTACCCTTCCTTGGTGCTAATCCTTCTTCCTTTGGCACTAACTTTCTTCTTAATCTTAATTGGCGTCACATCTCTTTGATCGGCAATCATGGGATAGAATATTTGAATTTAAACCCTCCACTTGAATTTTAAAAAAAAAAGGCTTGCTTAATCCTCCCTTTATTCATAGATAAGACTCCATTTGAAATGAAGATGAAAGGATATAACTTGATAAGGGGGAACTCTTTGATTTTTGGATGAAACTCCTTTTGAATTTGAAATCTTCTTTGAATTTGAATGTAGATATCTCCACCTATCTTGGACTCTTCCTCCCATTTAATTTTTGAATGAATGTGGGCATCATTTAGAATGAGCGACAAAAATATGAGGGGGCGCCAGATGAAAAGCAATCCTTCTGCTTTACTTCTCTTAAATGGGCGCCTCCTTGAAATTGGAATGTACGATGATGGGATGGGCACCTCTCTTGGATAAGGATGACATTCAAATTGTCTTCTTGCCTTGATGTCTGGATGTCTGGATATCTTGATGTCCCAATGTCTGGATTTTTGGATGTCTTGATGTCCCAATGTTTTGATGTCTGGATGTCTTGATGTCCCAATGTCTGGATATCTGGATGTCTGGATGTTTGGATGTCTGGATGTCTGGATGTCTGGATCAAAATTTGGACAACCCTTTTTTTACCTAGAATTGACCTACCAAGGTAATGACAACTTGGGGCTTAGGTACTTATGAGACCTCTTAACTTATTCAAGCACTATTTATAGGACTCAAACTAGACAATTCATCAAACAAAGCAAAATAATGCTATTTACAAGACTCTTAAACCAATTGATGGACTCAATGGACTCAATGGTAACCCAACAATCCTAATTGACCAAATTATACTTAATTTGATCAAATTACAACTCAATCTGACTTAATTACAACTCAAAATAACTGGGACTCGAGTGTTCTTTGTGAAGAACACATGGACTTACTCATTGGTGATCCAAATTGAATTGGAAAAGGTTTGCTTCTTCTTCCTAGCTTTTGTGTCCTCACCAATTCTCCCGAGATGGGACGAACTCGACCCCATCGAGTATGGGTCAATTCGGCTCTAGTAATGTTCTAGCAAGTCAGGGTTCAACTTTTGAAGATCCTCTCTGGTGATCCAAGAATCCTCAGACTTGGATCTCCCTTGCCAATGAACCAGATATCTTTGGTAGTTCTTATTTCTAGTAGTTATGATCTTATCATCCATGATCTGCTCAATCTTTTCTCTCCTCTCTAGTAATTTGGCTGGTAGACATTCTGGGATAGGGTCACTCTCAAAGGTGGGATCAGGCTCAAATGGCTCACTAGGTATCACCATTGGTTCCTTAAACTCGACTAGATCAGATATATTGAAGGTCGGACTAATACCTAACTCAGATGGTAAGTCTAGCATATAAGCATTAGGTCCAATCTTCTTTATAATCCTATATGGTCCAGCACTACAGGCGTGTAGTTTCTTCATGGTTCTGACTGGAACCGCTAGGTCGTAACCTAATCATGACGAAATCCCCTTTGTTAAACTCTTTAAATCTCTTATGTAAGTTGATTCGTACTCATATGATTCATTGCTCTTTTTATTTTTGTTACTAATTTCTTTATGCAACGCTTTGACATGCTGTGCAAATGACTCTGTGGACTCTGGGACTCAGATTGACACTTGACAAAAAACAAACTCAACTATGTAATCCTATCAAGAGGAATTTTATTGGACTCTTAGGGTTTAAACCTAAGAGACGATTGATTCTCTAGGTTTGATCTTGGTCTGGTATGTACATGAAAAGTTACCATGGATCCCTAGCAAATGCCATAAGGTCTTCCAAAAGTAGGTAGCAAAAGGTATGGGCTTTAAGAGCTCATGCAACCTAGTAATCTCTCAAAATGAAACCTAATAGCTCTAGATGCATGATAAGGGAAGGGTAGGAAATAAGAATCGGAGTCTTGGGGTAACTTAGGGGAAGCATGAAACAGACCTTGGTTACTCAGGATGACCTTAAGATTTGAATATTGATCTATTGGTGTAAGATCTATGGCATGCAGGATACTTCTAGGTGGTGAAAGGTCATTTGAAAGGTCTTCGAGAAGTTTATCTTGATAGTCTTTTAAAATAATGTCGACCTATTAGGGTTGTTCCTCAGGGACTTGAAGGAGGTCTTGTGTCAAGCCTAAAGGATTGGGTTCATCTTGAGGGCATTGAGTTATGGGAACCAAGTCTGTTGTTCTGATGTTTCTGGACTAGGCTCAACAATCTTTTTTTTTCCAAGGGTTTCCTCAGGTAAGGTACTAAAGTTGTCCTCCTCGAAGTCTTCTCCTTCGTATTCATCCATCAGGTTTTCTCCAGCTTCTTATATTTCCACTACGGTTTTAGCTTGAGTAACCTTTTGGTCAATTAATTCTGAGTCTGCAAAAGACATTTCCTCTTCAAGGTCATTCTTAGGAACAAACGGGGTCACAGGAATGGGTCGGCTCGGATTAGGGTTTAGTCAGCTCTGATGAAAATTGGGTTGACTCTATTGTAGAATGGTCAACTCGGGTGGACTTGGCTAGATCCTGATTTTTGATAAGGTGCACTAATCCAAATGGGTTTTGGCCAATGAATTTTGGGTCCAGGAAAAGTTGGTTTATGTGAACCAAGGTTAGTCCGAGTCTTATGGGTTCTTTCTAGGTTGTCGAGTCGCTTATCTAGTCGGTCACACCTATTGTCCATCAGGGCACATTGTTCATTGAAGGTCCTCAGTAAAATTTCTATAGTGGACTCCATGATCAGACTGGGTTGGGTTTGGCTTGCTCTAGTGGTCATGCAATGCAGACATTACAAAACAACCTAATCTGGGGTTCCTAGACCTATGGGCCAATATAGTGCTTAGTCAAGGTAATAACCAAGACTATAGTAACTCCTCGATTGGCCAGGTAAGAGGTGGGGTGGTGGGAGGCTCCCCTCTCTTTCATGAGGTCCTAATTAAAGAACCACCAGTCCGCTTAGGGCATTTGCCTCTGGACCTCTAGCCTTAGACACCAATTCTCAGAAGTGCACACAGAAGTGACTACAACAATGGTTTAACATGTATATGAAACCTGACCTGTTGCTGTCCCTAGCTTTAAGTGCTACTCGATTTTAATTAAGGCTTAGGACTATACAAATGGGGTTGGATGTTTTGGGCTAAGGAAAGGGTCTCAATCCTTCCCTTATGTTATATTGCTTGCCCTTAGAATTGGTTTAAAATATGAATGCACAATCAATTCTAGTTACCAAGATAAAATAAGATACCACTAACAACTCAAGATTTAAACTTTAAATATAGATTTCAGATTCAAATTTTAAATTTTAGATTTTAGATTTAAATTGCAGGAATTAATTTTTTAGTGGAATCTGAATGTTCCAAAGAAACCCTAATTTGTGCTTAAGAAATTAACCAAGCAATCTTAAACACACAAATCACCAAAATTTTAGCAAGCAAGCATACACTCAAGCACAAAACAAACTTCAATCTCGGGTTATCACGTCCGGCCTTAGCTCATTACTCCCATGGGTCATAAATATACTTTCGTATATTCACTCAGGAGGCGTGATTTCCTTCCACCAAAGTACTCTAAAATAATTTAATTTAATTTTTTTTTAAACCCTCAGATCTGAAATCTATAAGGAAGATTTAGATCTGAGTTTTTTTTGCCTTCCTTAGATTAATGAAAAAAAATCAAATGGACTAAGTTTCGGATAGCTATGATGAAAGCTATCGAAACTAGGTCAAAAGAATTGCAGCAGACCTAAACTATGCAGCAAAGATTAAAAAAATTTCAGAAAAATATTTTTTTATTTTTTAAAATAAAATTTGAGATGCCAATTACTGACTTACTAGGGATTAACAAAAAATTAATTTTAGATGAAAATAACTAATCTAATATGGTGCTCTATGCAGATCAAGTTCAGGTATGTGTAGAATTCAGCAAGCATGAAACCCTAATCTAACCTAATGCTCTGATACCAATAATGATGCGGAATGCTAGCTCTGATATCAATAAAGATGATGTGGGATAGTTATGATATGGTGTAAGATGACTCAATTTAAGTCTAGATAATTTAAGAGAGCAATGATCATAGTAAAGCAACTAACATAATAGATTGAAAGAATAAAGAAGGCAATTAACCACTTGCCCGCGATCCGCTCCGCAAGCTATGAAAATATGGACCTGATGGCTAGGAAACCATCTTAGATCAGGCTATTCCATGCTTCAATTACCAAATCTAACGAGAAAAGGGATGGTTACTTATCCCAGTGGAGATTCACTTTGAATTGAGTTGGATCTGCTGCTCGGTCGCTCAGATTTCGTAGTAGGATGAAGATCAGGAATCCAGATTCCAGATCCACCATTAGATCTTGGTTCGGAAGCAAAGGATCCATCCTCTAAGGTCCTTGAACACCTAGGATCTACAAATAAAGTAGCAAACAAAACTTAAGATTGACGTAATTTAGATCCAAAATGGGAAAACAGAAAGGTTGGATTCGAAGAGCTTGAAGAAGATCGGTAGCAATTGTCGAATCCGGCAGAACCTCCACTGAAGGACCTCACCACCTAGAACTCTCAAGGACCTCACCGCCTAGAGCTCTTAAGGACCTCCCTGTCCTTAGAGAAAATTACAAAGCCTACCCAGCTTTGTGGAAAAGATAGCATTTCATTTCATAATTCAATAATCAATAATTACAAAGGATATGGGGTCCATATCTTGGACTCTTCTTTGAAATCTTCACACATGAAGATACCATAGGACTCTTTCAAATTTAAATTACATTTAAATTCAAGCACTCCTTGAATTTGAAATTTAAATTGACTTGGGCCAATTGAGAAAATGTGCGACAAAAAATGCCACGCTACCCTTCCTTGGCACTAATCCTTCTTCCTTTGGCGTTAACTTTCTTCTTAATCTTAATCTGCATCACATCTCTTTGATCGGCAATCATGGGTTACAATATTTGAATTTGAACCCTCCACTTGAATTTTTTTAAAAAAAGGCTTACTTAATCCTCCCTTGATTCATAGATAAGACTCCATTTGAAATGAAGATGAAAGGATATAACTTGATAAGGTAGAACTCTTAGATTTTTGGATGAAACTCCTTTTGAATTTGAAATCTTCTTTGAATTTGAATGTAGATATCTCCACCTATCTTGGACTCTTCCTCCCATTTAATTTTTGAATGAATGTGGGCGTCATCTGGAATGGGCGACAAAAATATGAGGGGGTTGCCAGATGAAAAGCAAAGTCCTTCTGCTTTACTTCTCTTAAATGGGTGCCTCCTCGAAATTGGAATGTACGATGATGGGATGGGCACCTCTCTTGGATAAGGATGACATTCAAATTATCTTCTTTTCTTGATGTCTAGATGTCCCAATGTCTTGATGTCCCAATGACATCAGATGTCTGGATGTCTGGATGTCTTGATGTCCCAATGTCTGGATGTCTTGATGTCCCAATGTCTGGATATCTGGATGTCTTGATGTTTGGATATCTAGATGTTTGGATGTCTGGATGTCTGGATGTCTGGATATCTGGATGTCTGGATGTTTGGATGTCTGAATGTTTGAATGAAAATTTGGACAACCCTTTTTTACCTAGAATTGACCTACCAAGGTAATGACAACTTGGGTCTTAGGTACTTTGAGACCTCTTAACTTATTCAAGCACTAATTACAGGACTCAAACTTGATAATTCATCAAATAAAGTAAAATAATGTTATTTACAAGACTCTTAAACCAATTGATGGACTCAATGGACTCAATTGGTAACCCAACAATCCTAATTGACCAAATTAAACTTAATTTGATCAAATTACAACTCAATTTGACTTAATTACAACTCAAAATAATTGGGACTCGAGTGTTCTTTGTGAAGAATACATGGACTTACTCATTGGTGATCCAAATTGAATTGGAAAAGGTTTGCTTCCTCTTCCTAGCTCTTGTGTCCTCAATAGCAAGCCATTACATCACTTTGATATCTACTCCTTCAACTCACTAAAAAGAATGGGTTACAAGCTACAAGAAGGAATATGGATAAAAAGGATGCCTAATCGATTGCTGCTACCTTTTCTGATGATGATGAAGCTGCTGTTGAAGAAAGGACTGAAGGCACAATGATTACTCCATCTGACCTCAAGAAGCTAATATTTCAGAAGATGGAAGCAATTTCAAGCTCATTGATAGATCACATGAATTCTGTAATTGATGAAATGAAAAGTATAGTTAATGCAAGCCTGCAGGATTTGAGATCTGAACAAGAGCTTCACCAACAAAAAATTGAAAAGAAAATGGAGGATTTTAAGGAAGAGATCAAAAGCATCATACTGCAATCCCAAAAGGAAATAATTCCCACTGAAGATGCTCCTGAATAGATCATCAAGGAGTCACTTGACATTCCTACTCCTATTCCTTCATCTGATCTACCCAAACTTGTTAAGACTAAGAAGAAACCCAAAACCACGAAGACTAAAGTTCTTAGAGCCCTAGTTAGAACTAGGTTCATGGATTTAAGGTTTAAACCCCTGAAAACTAAGACTTCTGATAAAGTTATAGAGGTAGGCTCCTCTTCTTCAACTGAGGAAGAAGAAGAATAGTTTATTTGTTTAGTCTTTTGGGTGTAGTTCTGATTTTGTTAATGTTCTACATGTTATCTTTTACATTTGCAATGTACTTTCTTTCATACTTTGTATGCCAAACTTATCAATGAAATGAAAGTTTCTTTAGCAATTTCATTTGTTATAATATACAATATTTTGATATAACTGTGATGAAATTTTAGTTAGAATTTCAAATTTGAGAATGTTAAATTATCTCAAACAAATATTAAAAACTTTCTAAATCTATTTTAAAATTTGAGCTTTATTTGAAATCACCTTTTTGATTGACTGACAAAAGGGAAAGAAATATGAAAAATGTGAAGAACAAAAAAATGGGAGAAATATGAAAAATATGAGAAATAGGAAATCTCCTACCAACTATTCTTAAAGTGCATAAAAAGAATGAAAAAGGGGGAGCACAAAAATGATAGTATTAAAAAATACTTAATGCTTAAATTGCTTATAACCTAGAGAAAGGGAGAGATTCTCTTGAAATGATTTTGCTCTAATTGATATTCAAATTAATTTAAATGCTTTCATTGCTTTTGTCATTTTTTTAAATTCTCTAATACTCCATATTTTGCGCTAATTATAATATTATGAAGCATGAAATGTTTAGCACTTTAATGATTTACAATAATATCATCTCTTGAGCTCTGATACTTATTTACCAATTCAATTAGCTCTGATACATGTGAATAACTAATTTTCAAATACTTTCATACATGTAAAGTCTAAAAAATTTTTCATGCCCAGTGTTTTGTCATCATCAAAAAGGGGGAGATTGTTAACCCCACAAATGATTTCGATGATAACCAAACTTTGGAGCATGTATATTGGTGCGGGCACCAGACTCAGAAGAAGACTTCAGGGCTCCATCTAGATCTCTGATTGACATTGCCCGAAGAATTAGGATTTTTTGGTTTTGTAATAAGGGTTGACTTGGTCAACTTAATTTTAGTTTGAGTCTGTATTTCTCTGCAATTTAAATTTTGTTGAGTCATGTTGACTCAATACAAGTCCTAGTAGTGGTCTAGGTCTTCTCCAAGGTGCCACATTTTCTCCCAGGACCAAGCAAGTGGGCACCACACTCCCAGCCACACGCCAGAGTCCAGGAGGCACCACATCTCCATCCAGTGTGCCTTGGTCCCCACACCACAAGAAAGCAGGTCCCTTCTTTCATGCACCACTTGGGGGAGAAATCCATCAAGATACCTCAATCCAAGGAGGAGCCAACTTCTTTCCAGATAAACCCAAGCCAGGATGGCAAGAATTTTTCTTGAAGAGAGGATCAAGGAGGTGCCCCACAATGTTCCATAAAAACCCAAGTTATAAAAGGGAAGAGAGCATGTCTTGGGAAGAAAATCAAGGAGGCACCCAAAAGTTTCCTAAAGTGCCAAAGCCATGAAAGGAAGAAGCCTAAACTTGTGGAGCAAGACTAGGAGGTGTCCAAAAGAGCCAAACCATGAAGGGAAAATCCTTGATTCATGGAGAGATACTAGGAGACACCCCCATAACCTGCCATTTGGAGCTGATTTTCAAGTTTTCTTGGAGTTTTTGGGCTGCCCACTCATGGAAGGAGTCTTGGGAAGAGAATTTGATGCCTAAAGTGTGGGTTAGTCCTATTAGTCCCACATGGGAAGTGTATGAAATTTTATTTCTTTGTTATGTCTATATATTCAACTCTATGTAACTCTTGAAACAAAGATGAATGAAATCAATTTCTTTGTGAGCAACTTTGTGTTTCTCTCTTCCGCACTTGTATTCAAGTGTTGAGCTCTGTGAGGGAGTAAATCCGGGTTCCCTAGGAACCTTGAGGAGGTGTGAGATCTCCAACCCCAAAACCCTAGCTTAGTCCACCCATCTCTACTCCACCACCACCAAACCCTAATTTTCCATCTTCATCCCACGACCCCTCTCTTCCACATCGAAGCCGGCCACCAGCATCCAGGTTCAGATCAACTGTTTCAACTACAGAGCAAGTTCAAAGAAGAGTCAGATCAGTATCAAGATCTCCGGAACTTCTACATCCAACAATCTTCATTAGGTCCTCAGGTCAGTGTCTTTCTTTGAGTTTCTGGTTCTTTTTTTTTTTTGTTCTTCTTCTTCCAGATCCTGAGTTCGAGAAGAAGGCCAACCTTGCCATAGGACTACAATCCGAGGATCCATTGCGAAGATACCTCATCTCCAAGGATCCTACAATCTGCTCGAGAGTGTCCTTCAATTGAAGCAACGAGAGATATCACAGTCAGGTATACAACCTTCTCTTCTCTCTTCGTCTGTTTCTTGAAAGAGGAGTAAACCCTAGGTCTGGGGGTTTCTCAATCCCTAGCGATCCTACTTCCGAGTTACTCTGATAATCCACTCCTTTTAATTGTGCTTTCTGTCATTTCTTAGTTTCTTTCAACATTAGTTTATCTTTCCTTTAAGTCAAAGCCGACTTCTGAAAATAAATAAATAAAAATAAATACATTAATTTTAATTTACTTCTGCATCGCATCATCTTTTTTCGTTCTGCATCAATTTTGGTATCAGAGCCCTGTCTAGGGTTTCTGACTTGCTTGCATGTTTTGAGTGTCTCTCTTTTTTACTTTGTCTGCTCGAAGTAGACTCCCCAGGACATCCGGTCCTAGGAACGAAGCGAGGTGCAAGCCTCCTCTTCCCATTCTACGGGGTGTTCCTAGGGCGTGTAGGGGATCCGCTGGGTTACAACTTCGTAGCAGGAATTGTAAACGGGGGAAGCGTTCTGTTTTCAGTCTGTAACTACTCTATTTTAGGAATTGTTTCTCATTACAGGTAACTCCAAATTATATGATTTTTCTTTTTCTGGAACAAGTATAATTGAAACTATTTTACACAATTTTACTGTGATTTATTGGTTTCTGTGAAATTTCTGAGAGTTAAATTACAGCAACTCTATTTCTGTGTTTCTGCATTTCAATTTTTTTTTTGAGTGATCATCTCCTAATTCATCTTAAGGGCAATTGAGTATCTAAGATAAGGGGAGGAGTTGATAACCTCTCCTTAGCCCAAAACCACCACCCATTCATTCGATCCTAAGCCTAATTTTAAAATTTATTAGACTTAATTTGCCCTAGTGGGCTAGGGACACCAACAAGTCGGGTCTAGGCTAATGTTGAGTCAGTTTGTCTAGTTACTCTGTGTGTGCTTTGTACTCAGTGTCTAGAATGGTGGTTCAGGGATTCTATCCCGAAGGGCTTGTGTGCTGGTCTGCCTACCTGGCCAATCTCTGATTGGTGTCTAGGATTGGCAATTAGGGACCTAACACTCCCCTTACACCTGCCTGGCTGAGTCCCGAGTTACTACAGGCTAGCTTGCCACTCTGATTGGGCATCTAGTTTGGGCTCTAGGTCTAGTTAGCCCGTAGTCATTTCAGTCGAGTCTCATTTGGTGTGCTTGCTTGCATCATCATGTCCACCCGGAATGAAGTACCCTACCAACCTGGTCAAACCCAACCTGATTTAGAGGCCATGATTAGAACTCTTACCGAAAGTATGACCAAATTGAGTCAGGATATGAATGAGGGTTTTGCCCAGTTTAGAGACCGAGCCCAGGGACTTGAGAAACGTAGACATCAAATTGGACCCCTTATCCAAAATTTAATAGGCCCCAACCTCACCCATGCCAGGAGCCTAGGAGGACCTTATACCGTGATCTCGAGCATAACCCTAGGAGCCTATATCCATACTTGGTTGACTCAGAAAAGGGACCTGTTAGGAACACCGAACCTTATGCACCCACTTTTGATGGAAGACAAGAGACATATATTAAGTGGGAAGAACAAATGGATCGGTATTTTGAGTGCACTAACATATCAAAATTAGGACAAATTAGGTTGGCCAAAACCAAGTTCACCAAACATGCTAGGTCGCATTGGTATGCTATTGAGCATGAGTGTTATCAAAGAAAAGAGAAAATATATACTTGGAGAGATATGAGAAGTAAGTTGAGAGATAGGTACCTAGATAGATCCTATGAGAAAAGACTTTTAGACCAATGGTACCAATTGCGACAAGGTAATAGGCCTGTGTCTAAATATATCGAGGACTTCCAGTGGTATGACATGAAATGCAATACCACTGAGACCGAAGCTCAGATCACATCGAGGTTTAGGGTTGGGTTACACCCAGACATTTATAGGAAGCTATGCCTTGAAAAGACAATAAGTTAGACCGAGCCTACCAAGAAGTCCAAGACTATGAGTGGTCTTTAAGATATAACCAATCAAGTACTTTGGACTTAAAGCCAACCTCTACCAACTTGAGTAAAATTCCGATTGATCCGACACCCGTAGTGAACCAGACTTTTGTTTGTCAATTCCCACTTGTGTCACCTCTTGACCAGAAGGATAACACTGAGAAGGAGTTAGGCATGGACATCCCAAAATTAGTTGACTTGACCAGAGCCGTACTTAAAGAGGAATCAAAGGAGAATAGATTAGAACCTTTCAGTGAGATTGAGGAAGAAATATATGAGCCTGACATAAGTTTGATAGATGAATATAAAGAAGAAGAATTTGAGGATATCTCTCCCGATAATTCAATTAACCAACTCCTACCTGATGGGGTTATTGAGGGGACCCCTGCCACTCAAGGAATTCAGGAGCTAACCCTAAGAGAAGACCCTTTTGAGGAAGTTCAGGAAGAGGAAATTGCACCCAATGAGAGTTTAAGTAAGAATACCTCTGAACTCATTGAGGAATCCAAAGAAGACACCCCTGAGTCAAATCTGGTAGAGAAGTGTGAAGAAGGAAGGGGTTCACAAGAATTGCCCATTGAGAAGGTCCAAGAACAAAAAAAGACAGTAGCTTAGAGGACTTTTTAGATAAACATTCCAAAGACCTTCCTGATAACCTTCCACCTTCTAGGAGCACCCAGCCTACCCTAGAACTTGCACTTGTAGACCCTCCTAGAGCAAATCATAAGGTTTGGATGAGTGCACCTATAGAACAATGTCCTCATTTTAAGGTCATCCTGAATAACCAAGGTTTGTTTCTTGTTTCTGATAAGCCATCTCAAAACTCTGATTCTTATTTCCTACCCTTCCCTGAATCTTCTCATGTTTCTAGAGCTATGGGATTACACTTTACTAAGATCTCTAGGTTGCAAGACTCCTTAGAACCTATTAGGTTTGCCACCTACTTCTGGAAGACCTTATGGCACCTACTAGGCATCCATAATAAGTTTTCATGCTCTGCATGCCCTCCTCCGACCCAAGGTCAAACCTAGAGAGCCTTAGTTTCTTAGGTTTAGACCTAGGGTTCCTTTGGAATAAAGTCCATTCTTTAGGAATGCGTCGTCAGTCTAGTTTAGTTTTTCTTGACCCTTTACTAGGCTTTGGCTCTGATTTTGGTTTGATTGAGAGCACCAGGAATTGGGATTTGTATTTTGTCTAGGACTAAATTTGCATATAATGTTTCGATCAATAGGTCTATAGGCTAGAGTCCCTTTGAAATTGTTCATGGATACAAGCCTCACACACCACTTGATCTGATTTCACTATTAGTCCACACACACAAGTCTCTTGATGCACTTGCATAGCATGTAAAGGACTTGCATAAAGAAATTCATGCCAAAATAAATTTAAGTAATGAAACTTATAAGAAGTTGGCTGATTCTCAAAGGCGAGTCAAAACTTTTGTTGAGGGAGACTATGTAATGATTAGGTTAAGGCCTGAACGGTTTCCTCCTGGAACTGTTAAAAAGTTACATGCTAGAGGAGCTGGACCATTTAGAGTGGTGAAGAGAGTAGGGTCCAATGCCTATGTGCTCGAGTTGCCTTCAGAACTAGGCATTAGCTCCACTTTCAACATTACAGACCTAGTAGAGTATAGAGAGCCAGCTGTGATTCCCAGTGAGCCTTTTTGAGCCTAATCCTGCTCTTGAGAGTGAACCCAACCCTGTGTGTCCACCAACAAACTGGCCTATGAGGAAAGAGCAGATTGAAAAGATCCTGGATGATCAGGTTATCTCTACTCGTAATCGAGGATACCAAAGATACCTAGTTCGCTGGCAAGGAAGGCCAGATTCTGATAACTCTTGGATCTCCCGAGAAGAATTACAAGAATTGGACCCAGACCTCTTGGAGAGATACTAGAGCCAGCTTGATCCATACTCGA
The DNA here is from genome assembly GCA_021397845.1 of Areca catechu. Taxonomy (NCBI): domain Eukaryota; kingdom Viridiplantae; phylum Streptophyta; class Magnoliopsida; order Arecales; family Arecaceae; genus Areca; species Areca catechu. The sequence continues at coordinate 124,497,155 of CM038052.1, read as the reverse complement.
CAGGGTCGAGTTCCTCCCACCCCGGGAGAATTGGTGCGGGCACCAGACTCAGAAGAAGACTTCAGGGCTCCATCTGGATCTCTGATTGACATTGCCCGAAGAATTAGGGTTTTTTGGTTTTGTAATAAGGGTTGACTTGGTCAACTTAATTTTAGTTTGAGTCTGTATTTCTCTGCAATTTAAATTTTGTTGAGTCATGTTGACTCAATACAAGTCCTAGTAGTGGTCTAGGTCTTCTCCAAGGTGCCATATTTTCTCCCAGGACCAAGCAAGTGGGCGCCACACTCCCAGCCACACGCCAGAGTCCAGGAGGCACCACATCTCCATCTAGTGTGCCTTGGTCCCCACACCACAAGAAAGCAGGTCCCTTCTTTCATGCACCACTTGGGGGAGAAATCCATCAAGATACCTCAATCCAAGGAGGAGCCAACTTCTTTCCAGATAAACCCAAGCCAGGATGGCAAGAATTTTTCTTGAAGAGAGGATCAAGGAGGTGCCCCACAATGTTCCATAAAAACCCAAGTTATAAAAGGGAAGAGAGCATGTCTTGGGGAGAAAATCAAGGAGGCACCCAAAAGTTTCCTAAAGTGCCAAAGCCATGAAAGGAAGAAGCCTAAACTTGTGGAGCAAGACTAGGAGGTGTCCAAAAGAGCCAAACCATGAAGGGAAAATCCTTGATTCATGGAGAGATACTAGGAGACACCCCCATAACCTGCCATTTGGAGCTGATTTTCAAGTTTTCTTGGAGTTTTTGGGCTGCCCACTCATGGAAGGAGTCTTGGGAAGAGAATTTGATGCCTAAAGTGTGGGTTAGTCCTATTAGTCCCACATGGGAAGTGTATGAAATTTTATTTCTTTGTTATGTCTATATATTCAACTCTATGTAACTCTTGAAACAAAGATGAATGAAATCAATTTCTTTGTGAGCAACTTTGTGTTTCTCTCTTCTGCACTTGTATTCAAGTGTTGAGCTCCGTGAGGGAGTAAATCCGGGTTCCCTAGGAACCTTGAGGAGGTGTGAGATCTCCAACCCCAAAACCCTAGCTTAGTCCACCCATCTCTACTCCACCACCACCAAACCCTAATTTTCCATCTTCATCCCACGGCCCCTCTCTTCCACATCGAAGCCGGCCACCAGCATCCAGGTTCAGATCAACTATTTCAACTACAGAGCAAGTTCAAAGAAGAGTCAGATCAGTATCAAGATCTCCGGAACTTCTACATCCAACAATCTTCATTAAGTCCTCAGGTCAGTGTCTTTCTTTGAGTTTCTGGTTCTTTTTTTTTTTTTGTTCTTCTTCTTCCAGATCCTGAGTTCGAGAAGAAGGCCAACCTTGCCATAGGACTACAATCCGAGGATCCATTACGAAGATACCTCATCTCCAAGGATCCTACAATCTGCTCGAGAGTGTCCTTCAATTGAAGCAACGAGAGATATCACAGTCAGGTATAAAACCTTCTCTTCTCTCTTCGTCTGTTTCTTGAAAGAGGAGTAAACCCTAGGTCTGGCGGTTTCTCAATCCTCAGCGATCCTACTTCCGAGTTACTCTGATAATCCACTCCTTTTAATTGTGCTTTCTGTCATTTCTTAGTTTCTTTCAACATTAGTTTATCTTTCCTTTAAGTCAAAGCCGACTTCTGAAAATAAATAAATAAAATAAATACATTAATTTTAATTTACTTCCGCATCGCATCATCTTTTTTCGTTCTGCATCATATATTTATTTCTAACAACTCTTTAAGTGTTTTACAAGTTTTTGTATGATGGATTAAATGTTCAAACTTCAACTCCTACACCTCTATTCTCTTGTTTGAGTTGTGTTGTAATGTGTTTTTGTAAAGAAGAACCCAATGAAAAAGCTAAGAAAAAATCATGTGAAATGGGTTACGTCTGTGTGTGTGTGCCTTGAAATTAGTTTCGAGTTGGTATGCTTGAAAATGTAAAGAGTTGGTAAGAGTTTTTCTTTAAGTTCAAATGAAAAAATCCTGAAGAAGATACTCGAGCCGACCCAACATGTTAAAGAGCCGACTCTGCTTACTGGCATGCAGCAAGGATTCTGGAATGCAGCAATCTGAGCCAACTTGATGGAAAGCGAGCTGACTCTAGTGAATTCGAGTTGACTAGAATTAGTCCATGCCGACTCCTCTAGAGTCCCATTTCTGAAGATTTCTGAGAACAGCCAGGCGAGCCTACTCGAACCAGAAAGAGCCGACTCTGTCGGACCTAATTTTGAAGACCTGAGAAAGCGAGCTGACCCGAACTTCATCGAGCCAACTCTTCCAGAGTGAGGTTTTTCGAACCTGAGAAGAAGAGCTGACACAAGCTGAAAAGAGCCGACTCCTCGAGTTCAAGTTTTTCAAAGATTCAAGTTCGAGCTGACCCAAGCTATCAAGAGCCGACTCGTCCAGAGTGATGTTTTGTACCCTGAGACAAAGAGCCGACTGCATTGAAGATTTGGCAACTCGACCTATCATCTTGAAGGATCCGAGCTGACTCAAAGGAATTCGAGCCGACTCGAACGTCGTTTCCAGGTATCTAATGGCTAGTTCTAGAATTTATTTTTTAATGCCAAAAAGTGCTCCAATGGTCATAAGTCACATCCCAATGGTCAAAAACATCTCTAACTGCCTTGGAGTGATGGAAGACCTTATATTTGAAGGATTTGAACATCCAAAAGATAATTCTTGACAAGTTTTTGAAAAGTTCTTCAAAGTTAAGAGAGCTTCATTGAATATTCTACCTACCAACAGCAAAAGAGGATAGGAGCATTCAAGCTAGTCTTCAAGTCTTCACCAACTCTGATTTGAAGTTTGAAGCAACTTTAGGAAGAAGCCATTGAAGCAATTAAAGCCTATTCAAGTGCATTCAAGTGGACTTCCATCAAGCTGCACCGGCAACAATCCGACAAATTAAGTTTGTCATTTTTGTTATATTTATTTCAATTCAATTTTTGAATTATTGGGTTATTGGTGAGCCTGGTTGAAAAACCAAATAGGATCTTGGTGAGCCTTCATAAAAACCAAGTGTTGGGTTCTTGGTGATCTTGGTAAAACCAAGTTGGGTTTCTTTGGTGAGCCTGTTAAAACCAAAGGGTGTTGGGTTTTCTTTGGTGATCCCGTAAAACCAAAGTGTAGAGATTTTGGATTGTGATCCTGTAAAACAATCATATTATATTCGGGTGTGAATATAGTGGATATCTCAAGTGGTATCTTGGATAGTAGATGTAGGAGCTGGGTTGCTCCGAACCACTATAAATTTGGTGTGTTTGTGTTGTGCTTCTTTACTCCTTTTTAGCTTCTACAATTTATAACTTTGTCACAGCACCTAACACCTTCTAAGGGATTTTTAAGTACACATTACTTGCTTTAAATTTTTAAATTCCCAATTCACCCCCCTCTTGGATAGCCACCTGGGCAACACGAGCCAACTCGGATGTCGGGCAAACTATTTTTTTTAATAGAGCTGTAGAACTCTTCTGAACCTTTCTATCTTTTGTTCCTGCTCTAGACTGAGGTATTTCACTTGCATATCACTACCAAACCTCCAAAATCCTTTCTTCTTAGCTTTTATCTTCCAATTTCTCTCAAATCTAGGCAATGGCACCTAAGAGGGCTGTCGAAAAATGCACTCAAAGGACTGTTCCCACTGCTGAGACAGAGAGAAGGACAAAGCGTCAGCAAGAAGAGCCAACTCAAGCAATTAAGAGAGAAGAGTTGCTGAAATGACTGAAGCAAGGACAATAGCTGCAACTCCCTTACCGAGGCAAGTAATTTCCATGTCCAGTCACCAGGTTTCAAGTGGTAGAAGAATTATTTTCACTTTTCTGAAAGAATTTTGGCTGAAAATTAGAGATTCTTTTGAAAAATTTGGATGGAGTTACTTATGTTCATTGAATGTGCCTACCTATCCTGCTTTATTGAGAACATTTTATGAAAACCTAATGTTAGAGGCATAGCTCATTGAGTTAACCATCAAAGGTAAAAGGGTGATTATTCCCGAGGAAAGACTGAGCACCATCTTGGAAATGCCAGCAAAAGGGTCAAAGCATTTGGTACTAAAGGACAGAGAGAAAACCTTAAGGACCATACTGAACAGAGAAGACATTAATGGGGTTGGAACAGTTATGGCAAACACTCTCTCATTGGAAATGAGGTTGATCCACAATTTTATCAGTCAGATCTTTCTTCCAAGGATAGGAAGATTCGATTGGGTTAGTGAGAGAGATTTGTGTTTCATGGAGCACATCATAGAGGAAGAGGCATTGAATTTACCGTACATTATGATTATGCAGATGACAGAAGCTGTAAGAAAAGTCAAAGCCTTATGGCATGGTTCTAACACTACTATTCCAAGCTTCCAGAATCAGTTCAGAAGGGGAAGATGGGAGACCATTACATCACACCGATACTTATTCCTCCAAGACTTTACAGTGCATGGGTTATGAATTTAGTGGAGGATTCTGGAAAAGGAAAGGGTCTGATGCAAGAGCTATAGAAGTCTCTTCCAGCAGCACTGATGATAGTGAGGAGCTTCCCAAGCATATTTCCACTGCTGGACCTTCTGCACCTAAGGACACTATTGCTTCTTCAGAGGATATTATTGATGTTCCTATTGCTGCTTCTATTGAGTTTACTACCACTTCTGAGCCAGTTATGCCTAAGTTTGCAGCTACTGAGATTGAGGATGGTACTGATGAGACTATGGAGACTGAGCCTAATAGTATCACTGAGGCTGTGGAGACAGTGCACATTGATTATGAGACTCCCTTACCTACTTCTCCACTAGCACATACTACCCCAGGTTCATCTGCACACTCTACACAAGTTTCAGTGACTCAAGAGTTCATAGAATAGCAGATGAGGTCACTGACTGATACACTGACTTGCTCCTTGACTAGTATGTTTGGCGACCTTCACCAGTCAGTGGACACTAGATTAGACCTGCTCAGCACTGAGGTCAGAGAGCTATGCACTAAAGTTGACTCACTTGAGTCATCTAGACCTGCCTCTCAGCTTGACATATAGCCCCTAGCAGCTACACTCCAATCTACCTCTAAAACTATAAAAAGATCTGTTGAACAAAGCATAGAAGAATTCAAGACAGAACTGAGGGAGTTAAGCTTCAGAATGGAAGCTATGGAACAAGGCAAAAGAATGTAGGAGGACTACACCAAGGGCATAGGGATCCTTAGGTCCGATTTTGGAAGACTTAGAGGTTCTGTTGAAGCATTTGCGAATGCTCAGGCTGCTGAACTAGTTGCACTAAACACTGAGGTGAAGAAGCTAGATGAAGAGATAGATCAATTTAATTTAGACTTGATCAACTCTCCACCAAAGTCATTGTAGCACTTGCTACCCCTACACCTCAGATAGCACCTCAACCTGGACCTACCTCTACTCCACACTCTAGGCAGCCAACTCCTCATCTTAGGCCTCAGGGTTCACATCCCTCTTTTGTACCTCTAGGAGTATTTGATCCTGAACCCATTTCATCTAGACTACCTCCAGAACCATCTACTAGCACTAGAGTAGATGTAGACAGTGATTGATTGTATCTTCGCTTGGAATTATATCTTTTTGTAACTTGTATTGAAAACTTTATGAATATAATGGATATATTTTTGGCATATCTTCTGTGTATGAATTGAGCTTGTGCAATATCTTTCATTTGTACAATGCTAATAAAAATAAATTTTAATTAGAATATCAAAGTTGAGATGAGAAAGTAAAATTATCTCAAAAAAAATTAACAACTTTCTCATTCTATTATAAAAATTAAGCTTTGAAAAATCAATTGAACCCCTTTTTGATTGCTCACAAATAGGGGGAGAATGTTTAGAAATGCATGAAAAAGAAAGAAAGAAAAAGAGAGAATAAATATGAAAGAAAAGGGAGAGAATGTGATTAAAAGTGTGAAATTGCAAAGAAAATATATAAGGGGGAGAAAAATTGTTGAAACTAAATGGCTTTAGTTCATGCTCTATGCTCTCAAAACATGCAAATTTACATTGAAGATCTTAAAGCATTAACTCTGATACTTTTCAACTCTGACACATTTCTGATACTTTGCAAAATTGAGCTTTGATACTTTACATACATTAATAGCTCTGATACTCGATGAAAGTGCTAGCCTTAACACTCTGATACATATAAAAGCACTGACACTGATACTGTATAGTCTATTTTTTTCATAAAAAGCTCTGATACTAACTTGCAAATACAATTACCTCTGATACACGTTAATGCTCACTTTCAAATTTAGTTATACATGTAATTGTAAAGAATTTTTCTTTCCCAGTATTTTGTCATCATCAAAAAGGGGGAGATTGTTGACCCCATAAGTGATTTTGATGATAACAAAATATTGGAGCATGCATTTATTTTACTAACAACTCTTCAAGTGATTTACAAGTTTTTGTAGAATGATTCTAACACTCAATTACAACTCCTACATTCTTAGTTTTGAAATGAGTTGTGTTGTAATTAAATCTTGTAAAGAAGAACCCAAAGCAAAAATAAAGTAAAAATCATGAAAATGGGTTACTTCTTGATGTGTTTCAAGCTTAAAATTCCTTAGAAATATGGTTAGAAGAGTTTGAAGGCATCTTGAGACTTTGAAGACTTGCTGGATGATTTCTGTAGAAAAATTGATAATTCATTGAAGAATTTATCCAAGCCGACTCGAAGAGAAGAGAGCTGACTCTGGCACATGGCACGCATGAAGATTTCTAGCATGTAGATATCCGAGCTGACTCTAAGGGACCCAAACCGACTCATCCATAACAAGATTTTCTGAATCAGACAATTGAGCCGACCCGAAGGAAGTCTGAGCTGACTACATTATTTTGTCAGACATCCGAGCCGACTCCTCAGAGACTCGAGCCGACTCCTCCAGAGTCCAGAAAGAAGAGTTCTGAGTGAATAGCCAACCAAGCTGACTCTAATGAATCCGAGCCGACTCTTCTAGACTACAATTTTGAAGGCCTATGAATCCTAGCCGACTCGAAGTAAGGCGAGCCGACTCGAAGTAAGGCGAGCCGACTCTCCCAAAGTAAGGAATCAAGCTACTAAGAAACTGAGCCGACCCGATTGAAGAGACGTGACTCGACCAGAACTACTCTATGGATCTGAGCAGACTCGAGTAGATCCAAGCCATCTCGAATGTCGATTTCAGGCTTATAATGGCTAGTTCTAGAACTTGAAATTTGAATACCAAAAGTGCTCCAACGGTTAAGTGTCACATCGCAACATTCTATATCGACTAAAATCATCTAAGAAGAATGCAAGACTCTATAAAAGAAGGTTTAGGATAACTTTTGAGAAGGTTAATGAATGTTTAATGCTTACTTAAGCTTGTGAGCAAGAGAGCACTGCAAAGTATTCAAGATAATCTTCAAGCCTTCACCAACTCTCATCAGAAGCTTGAAGAACTTATTGAAGAAGTTGAAGAAGCCAACCACGTGCATTGAAGTGCAATTAAGAGGGCTTCTCTTGAGCTCCATCAGCAACCATCTGACAAAATTTGTTTATCATTTTATTGCTTTCTCTTTATAATTTTTTTTGGGTTGTTGATGAGCCCAGTCTAAAAACCAAGTGGATTATTAGTGATCCCGTTGAAAACTAACTGTAAGGGTTCTTGGTGATCCTGGTAAAACCAAGTTGGGTTCTTGGTGATCCTGTTTAAAATCAAGTCTTGGGTTTCTTTGGTGAGCCCGGTTTAAAAACCAAAGGAAGTTAGGTTTGGATTGTGAGCCTGTTAAAATAATCCGACTATATTCTAATGGGGGATATAGTGAAAATCCTAAGTGGTAATCTTGGATAGTGGATGTAGGAGCTGGGTTGCTCTGAACCACTATAAAATTTTTTATGTTTGTGTTGTGCATTTTTTTTATATCTTGCTTCTGCTTTTAATTATTTCAATCACAGCACTTAATACTTCAAGGGATTTTCAAAGAGCACATAATTGCTTAAACTTTTTAAAATCCCAATTCACCCCCTCTTGGAAAAGCCACCTGGGCAACACATTGAGTCCTGTATTTGGGCCTTGAGCTCTGTTACACTTGAGTCCTGTATCTAGAGTCGACTCATGCCATTAGGGCTCATGAGTCAAGCTTGAGATTACAGTTAAGCTTAGTTGAGCGAGTCAGCTCATTGTGAGCCATTTGTCAATTTTTAGCCCTTAATCATGTGTCAAGTTTTTAAACCAATCCAGTCTAGTTAACTTGAGTGAGTCCTATAATAAGTTGAGTTGTCTCAAGCTCAGTCCATTCCAATTGAGTCCTGTAAGAGTCCAGTAAGTTGTGTTCTTTAAAAATTTTATACAAGAGGAGGAGCATCAGCTAAAGTCTTAACCATGATCCCAGGACAAATTAAGTCCATAAAAGATACCAGAGACCAAGAATATTCTTCCAGCATCCTAGCCTAGGGTTTCCAGCCCACCAAGTTCAAAACCATGTGCCAAAGCTTTTTGGAGGCTACCCAAGCCCATGTTGGAGATGGCCCTTACTACCCTAAAGTCAAGCCCAAGTTCAATTAGGCATCCAAGCCCAAGAGACCAAGATTCCCAAGGAATATACTACCCCCAAGCACCCCAGCCCAAAAGCCCATAAGCAGTTGGCACCCCAGGCCCATTCATGACAAGTCCAGGCACCCAAGAGGATGACCAGGTCAAAGGAAGGAATATTCCTTCCCAACCCAACAAGGAAGCCCCTTGACCAAGTCAAAGAAGGAGAATAATCCACTTCTAACTAGGAGATTTTGTTTTATTTCTACTCAATTTATGTAATCCTAGTTCTAGGCCACTTTGTAATCCTTCTCCCTATCAAAGTTTGTGATTTTATCCTAACTAGGAGAGGGCATGGGAACATCTATAAATACCCCACCCCTCCACCCTCTTATAATTAATGATCAATTATTATGAATTGTTATGAATGAATTTCTCTTGAATTTTTTTCAAAATTCTGAGTGAATTTCCATGTGATTAAGAATATCTATGTGATCCCTCTGGGAATCTATGTGATCCCTGTGCCCTGCCTCTAAGCAACTAGCCTTCTTCATCCCTTGGCCACCCTCTTCAAACCTCTTTCCCTTCCTTTTCTATCAGCAATCTAACTCTTGTCTTCCTTGTTTTCTAATCCTTGTTAGGTGATTTGTAGGTCCCTTAGAGTTCATGAATCCAAGGATTCCATATGACCAGCTTTCGAGCCATCGGATTGAAAGCCATGAATCCGCAAGGTCGATAGCTTTGTCTTCCAGGCCGCATCCGAGAGCATAGAGCAAACTCTTCATGGATCGATCTTCAAATCTATGCTAGGTACACCCCCTAGACTCCTCTGGTAGTGATATTATAGAGGAGCTAGTCCTAACCAGGGCTTCTTAGCTTTGGCAGTCCTATTTCTTCACTTTTAGGGTTTATTTCTGCATACCTGTGCTTCAGATTTTTTATAGAATTCTCTACTTAATATCTTGGCTTGAAATTTGGGATACAAACTTTTAACTTAATGCCTAATATATGAAAAATAATTGGCATGCATGAATAGTCCCGCATCAAGATGGCCTGAACAATGTAATGTAAAGGCAATCTTCTAAGGTACTTTGGGTAGAAGCAGTGAACACTGGTTGTTGTATTTTAAACCGTATTTTAATTTGCCTAATTTTAAAGAAAACCCCCTATGAGCTTTGGAATGAAAAGAAACCTAATATCAATTACTTTCATGTTTTTGGCTATAAATGCTTTATTCTGAATAATGGCAAAGATGATCTAGGAAAATTTGATGCTAAATCTGATGAAGCAATTTTTCTTGGTTATTCAATACATAGCAAAGCATATAGAGTATTTAATAAATGAACATTGACTGTGGAAGAATCAGTACATATTATTTTTGATGAAACTAATCCCTCACCTTCTAAGAAAGAAGAGTGCATAGATAATGATGCATGTACACTTCAAAAGGAAATGGAGGATATGAGCATACAAGAAAGACCAACTCAAGAAGGAGAAGAAATGGTAGTAAGGATCATGCTGATCAACCAAGGGAATGGAGGTATGTAACCTCTCATCCAAAAGATTTAATTATTGATGATCCTTCACAAGGTGTTAGGACTAGGTCATCACATAGAGATGCACATGATTACCTAGCCTTTATCAGCTTAGAAGAAGCTGAAAATGACCCAAACTGGAGATGGCAATGCATAAAGAATTAAACTAGTTTGAAATAAATAATGTGTGGACTTTAGTTGATAGACCATCAGACCATCCCATCATAGGAACCAAATGGGTCTATAGAAATAAGTTAGATGAACAAGGCAAAGTAATTTGAAATAAAGCAAGGTTGTAGCTAAAGGATATAATCAAGAAGATGGAATAAATTTTGATGAAACCTATGCACCCATAGCAAAACTAGAGGCCATAAGATTATTACTTGCATTTGCTTACTATACGAATTTCAAATTATTCCAAATGGATATGAAAAGTGCTTTTTTAAATGGTTGTATATCTGAACAAGTTTTTATAGAACAGCCACCAGGTTTTGAAAGTCATGCTTTTCCGAATCATGTTTTTAAACTTAATAAGACATTGTATGGTTTAAAACAAGCACATAGAGCCTGGTATGATAGACTTAGCACTTTCTTGCTTGAAAATAATTTTATTAAATAAAATGTTAATAAAACTCTTTTCAACAAAAAGAAAAATAAAGATATATTGGTTGTACAGATTTATGTTGATGACATTATATTTGGTGCAACTAATGAAACTCTTTGCAGAGAATTTGCTAAGTTGATGCAGGAAGAATTTGAAATGAATCTAATGGATGAACTAAACTACTTCCTTGGACTTCAAGTGAAACAAACAAAGGAAGGGATCTTCATAAACCAAGCCAAATACATTAAAGAGATTATCAAGAAGTTTGGTATGGAGTCAAGCAAACAAATGAGCATACCCATGAGTCTTACATGCAGATTGGATAAAGATGAAGATGGCAACAACATTGATCAAAAGCTCTATCGAGTTATGATTGGATCATTGTTATACTTAATTACAAGTAGACCTAATATCTTGTTTAGCATATGTGTATGTGCTAGATTCCAATCTAATCCTAAAGAATCACATATGCATACTGTTAAAAAAATTATAAGATATCTAAAAAGAACAAGTAATCTAGGTCTATGGTTTTCAAAGCATTCTTCATTGAATTTAATTGGATTTTTGGATGCTGATTATGCTAGCTATTAAATTGATAGAAAAAGTACTAGCAGCACATGTCAATTTCTAGAATTGAATTTAATCTCATGGCACTAAAAGAAATAAAACTCGATAGCACTATCTACTGCTGAGGCTGAGTACGTTGCTATAGCGAGTTATTGTGTCATGTGTTATAGATTAATCAACAACTAAAAGACTTTGGTGTTACACAATCTAAATTTTCTATCAAATGTGATAACACAAGTGCTATAAATATGACAAAAACCCAATTCAGCATTCAAGAACTAAGCAAATAGAGATTAGACACCATTTTATAAGAGATCATATTTTGAATGGTGAAATTGAATTAGAATTTATTCCAACCACAAACCAACTTGCTGACATTTTCACTAAACTACTTAATCAAGTTAGATTTGAAATGATCAGAAGAGAATTAGGACTCTATGATCCTTTTTAGAAGACTTAACCTAATCTCTTCAAAACTAAGGAAAAATTATCTAGAAAATATCCTACATCAAACCAAGATATTTGACCATCTCTCCTTGTGATTTTTTAGAATTAATTTTCATTTCTGAACCTTTTGACCCTTGTGGAGAGTTCTAGTTTGAGTCAACTCGAGCAACTGTGCTCAAGTTGAGCCAACTCGAATTTCTGATAAGTTTTGACAAAGCTCTGCTCGAGCCGACTCGAGCATATTAGGGCTTGCCGAGCTGATTCGGATATCAGGCAAGCTATTTTTTAATAGAGCCGTAGGACTTATTCTAAAATTTTATGCCTTTTGTTTTAGCTCAAAACCCTTGCTCCCTACTTGAATATCTCCTCCATACTTCCTAAACCTACATTTTCAAGCTCCAATTCTCACATTCTTCCTAGGGTTATGCAATGGCACCTAGAGGTGTTGACTCCATTATTGATTTTGATGATAAACAAAATGGTTAAGTATAAGTTGAGTACTAACTATTTCTTTGAAGTGTATTTTTATCGAAAAATGTGCTCATCAATTCAACAAAATTTGATTGATTGTCAAACAATGAAAAAGTCCTAACTATGGATGCAAGATCAGTTTAAAGTGGACTTTTGTAGTTGAAGAATGCTTGAAAAGATATAAGAGTTCAACACAAATCTATTTCAGTAGAAGTTTAGCGATTTTTTTGAAAATCTCAGTGAAGTATTGACTCAAAGTGTCGACACTCACAACTCGAGTGTCGACACATGGACCTTAAGTGTTGACTCAAGCCGGTATATAGAAAGAGTTTTAGATGGCACTACTGAAGTATTGACTCATACCAGTCAAGTGTCAACCCATGGTGTCGACTCAAGGATTGGCTCATCACCTAAGACTTTTTGTTACAAAACTTGCTAAAGTTAAAGACCTGCTTGAAGTGTCGACACATGGATGTCAAGTGTTGACACACCAGTGGAAGTATCAACTCACCTGAGAATTACAGAGAACTTCATTAAAGATATTTGAACTAGGTATTGACTCATGGAGTGCAAGTGTCGACTCACAGCTTGAAATGTCGACACTTGGAGTTCTAGGAACAGTAATGGCTAGTTTTTCAAACGTAGAACTTGCTCCTCTTGGCTCCCAATGGCTAGTTTTTCATATCTAATAGCTAGAAGCTGACTTTAAGATCTTGGAAAGGTATTTAATTGATTCAAATCAAATCTAAATACAAAAGAATGAAATGAGGATAAAGAAAGAAACTCAAATAGAAAGAAAGAGCTAGTGCATTCATTCCTATTCATTGCGAGCAACTACCTTCAAGTAAGAAGAATTCTCCAAGCATTTAAGAGCCTTCAAGAGCATTCAAGATCAACCTTCTTGAGCATTTATTGAAGCATCATCAAGTTAAAGGCAGCACTACAAGAAAGCTTCAAAGAGATATCTGCTTTTATTAGAAAGCTTTCATTATTTTTTTACTTCAAACTTTATTCTTGTTGTAAAGGTTTTTGGTTAGCCTATTGAAAAACCAAGGAGGTTGTTGGTTAGCCTTGAAAACCAATTAGGTTCTTGGTTAGCCTGCAAAACCAAGGGAGGTTGTTGATTAGTCTTGAAAACCAATTAAGTTCTTGGTTAACCCATAAAACCAAGGGAGGTTGTTGGTGATCCTTAAAATCATTTAGATTCTTGGTTAGCCTGAAAAACCAAGTGAGGTTTTGACTTGTAAGCCTTATGAAAACAAGTCAGGTTTGATTAGTGAGCCTAGAAAACTAATCGGCTATAATTGGTTGAGATTATAGTGAATTCCTAAGTGGGCCTTGTGGAGTGGATGTAGGTGGCTTTGGAAAGCACTGAACCACTATACTTGCTTTGTGTTTGTAATTGCTTGTCTTTTTTATTTGCTCTTATTTTTATTTCTTTTATATTTTCGCTACATACTCACTTAGAGCACTTCACACTTGCATTCATTGTACTTAGTTTGATTATTGGATTGGATCATACACTTGCATTTAATTAAATTTATAGAGACCCAATTCACTCCCCCTCTTGGGTTGCTTATTGGGCAACAAGTGGTATCAAAGCCCTGTTTTCATTTTATAGGTCTAACTGCCTTGAGTAAAGATCTATGGCAGCCCCCCTTGGTACTAGTATAGTTGAGGGACAAGCCTTAAATAGACCTCCATATTTTAATGGAACAAATTATACTTATTAGAAAACTAGAACGAGAATATACATGCACGCAATTGACTATAATTTGTGGAAGGTTGTTGATAAGGGTCCTCATGTTCCTTCGATTGTTGTAAATGGTGTTTCCATCCCAAAGCTCGAAGAGGATAGGGATAAAAATGATATTAAACAATCCAAGATCAATGCAAAAGCAATGAATCTCCTTTATTGTGCGTTAGATCCTAGTGAGTTTAATAGGATTTCTATCTGCACATTGGCCAAGAAAATATGGGACACACTTGAAGTTACCCATGAGGGTACCGATCAAGTGAAAAGTAAATAAGTGAACATGTTAGTGCACACTTATGAAATGTTCCGAATGGAACCAAATGAATCTATCACTGATATGTACACTAAATTCATAAATATTGTAAATGGAATGAGAAGTTTAGAAAAAATAATGTCTAATGCTGATCTTGTCAACAAAATTCTCAGGTCACTTCCAACATCATGGGATCCAAAGGTGACCGCCATCCAAAAAACTAAATATGTTGACAAACTACCATTAGAGCAATTGGTGGGATCGCTTATGACTTATGAGCTAAACTTGAAGCAAAAATCTATAGATATGGACAAGAAGAAAAAGGGGATAGTCTTCAAGTCAACTATTCAAGAAGAATCCTCAAATAAAGAATCTGAAGAAGAAGAAGATGATGATGGTGAGAGTGAGGAAGCACTTCTAGCAAAGAAGTTTTGAAGGTTCATGAAAAGAAGGGAATTCCCTTATAAGAAAAAGTTTCAAACAAACAAAGAGAAGGAAAAAGAAAAGGAGAAAGATAAAGAAAAGGAAAAGAAGATACCTACATGCTTCGAGTGCAAGAAGCCTAGACACTACAAATTTGACTGCCCTCTCCTAAAGAAATCAAGAAAGAAGCTTATGTTCGAGTTGACTCGAGCAATTTGGCCCTGGTCGAGCTGACTCGAATCTCTGTTGATTCTGTTTTTGCTTTGGTCGAGCCGACTCCTGCAATTTAGGGTTGTTAGAGCCAACTCGAATGTTGGGCTATTAGTTTTTTAATAGAGCTGTGCAATTTTTCTCGAACTTTATTGTTCTCTATTCCTATTCCAAACCCTAACTCTCCACTCAAAACCTCTAGCAAAACCCGAAAGTTTTCTTCCTCAAGCTCCCATTCCACATTTCTTCCTGCAAGTGTTGTAATGGCACCAAAAATGGCAGTTGGAAAGAAATCCAAAAGAGCTGCACCCTCTATGGAAGTAGAAAGAAGAACAAAGAGCCAGCAAGAGGAGCCGACTCGAGAAGTTGAGAGGGAAGAAGAACAACCTGAACAATTGGCATCTACTCATTCTCCAAGATAGGTAATGTCAATGTCTAATCGGCTTGTCACTAGTGGTAGAAGAATTGTTTTCAAGTTTCTTAAGGAAATTGGGCTAGGTGGAGTTACTTCTGTTCTTTGAATGTATCCACCTATCCTACCCTTGTGAGATAATTTTATGAGAATCTCAGACTTGAACCTCATCACAATGGATCTACTGTTAAAGGAAAATGGGTTATTGTGATAGAAGAGAGACTTAGCAGTTTGTTAGAGATGCCTGCTAATGGGTCCAAGAACTTGGTACTAAAAGACAGAGAGAAGACTCTCAAATCTATGCTGGGGAGAGAAGATGTAAGTAGAGTAGGAATTGTAATGGCTAATACACTCTCACTAGAAATGAGATTACTCCATAATTTCATTAGTAGGATATTCCTTCCAAGGACTGGTAGATTTGATTGGGTAAGTGAACGTGACCTCAGCTTTATGGAACATGTCATTCAGGGGGAGGCACTTAATTTACCCTATATCATGATCATGCAAATGAAAGAAGCTGTGAGAAAAGTTAAGGCTTGTTTACCATATGGAATGGTTCTAACTTTATTGTTTCAAGCCTCTAGGATCAGTTTGGAAGGAGAAGATGGTAAACTCCATCACACAGATACGTACACTTCCAAATCTCTACTTAGAATGGGATATATCTGTGGTGAAAGAGTATGGAAGAAGAAGGGCACTGAAGAAAGGGCAATAGCAGCCTCTAGCAGCAACAGCAGCAGTTTTGAGGATGATAGTGAAGACCTTCCTAAGGAGATCTCCACTACAAGACCCACAGCACCAGAGGAGATTGTTCGCACCTCAGAGCACATATTTGATGTACCTATTGCTGAGTTTGGGACCTTTACTGAGCCTGCTTCTAAGCCAGCTGCACCTGAGTTTACTGTTATGGAGACTGAACACATTGATCTACCAACATCTCCACCTTTGCCAGATCCACTTATGTTCCTCCAGCACCATCAACTCAGGATCCATCTACTCACTTTACTAGTCTTCAGTGATCCAAGATTTTATGGCTCAACAGATGAGGACTTTGACTGACACACTGACTTTCTCCCTGACTAGTATATTTGGCGAGTTTCACCAATTAGTGAATGCCAGATTGGATCAGTTTGGAGGAGAGATCAGAGATCTGCATAGTAGGATTGACATACTTGAGACCTCTAGATCTGTATCTCAGCCTGATCTATAGCCTATCATAGATACTATCTCATCTTTTTCTGATTCAATCATGAAAACTATCAATCAAACTTTAGAAGAATTTAGAATAGAATTAAATGAAATAAGATTTAAAATGGGATCATTGGAAGAAGGAAAGAGGATGGAGGAAGACTACACAAAGGGTATTGGAATCTTAAGTTTAGAATTTGGAAGATTGCGAGGGTTTGCTGAAGCTTTTGCAAAAACACTAAGATCAAAAAGCTTCATGAAGTAATGGAAGTGGTTCAATTTCAACTAGATCAGCTGAAAACAACAGTCATTGTAGTATTTGCCACTCCTACACCTAAACATGTACCTATACCTGGACCCACATCTACTACACATCCTAGGAAGCCAGCTCCTTATCTTTAGGCCATCCAATACTACAAAGCTAGATAGTGATTGATTGTACTGCTTTTAATTTCTCGTAACTTGTATTGAAAACTTCGAATGAAATGAAAGCACTTTTGGTTGACATATCTTTTGTTTTAATTTGAATTGTGCAATGTCTTGCAATCACATCTTTAATTATACAATGCTAATCTGATAAATTTTAATTAGAACATCAATGTTGATTTGAGAAAGTGAAATTATCTGAAACAAATTTTATAAACTTTCTCATTCTATCATAAAAATTGAGCTTTATTTGAATATCCTTTTTGATTTTTGACAAAAAGGGGGAGAACATTGAGATTGCTTGAAAAATACCTGAGAATATACAGAAAGGGGGAGAATATATTTGACTCGGCATGAAATTGTTTCAAAATTTTCAAATCATTAGAAAGGGGGAGTAAATTATTGAAACTGAATGGCTTTAGATCAAACTTGTAATTTGCTCTGATTGCTTAAATTTAATTTACTCTGATTGTCTTAAAAATTTTAGCTCAAGAATTAGCTCTTCTACTCATAATTTTGAGCTCTGATACTTTGTGTTTGTGCTAAGTTCTGATACTTTGAAACATACAAACTTTAATGCTCTAATACATACAAAAGCACTAACACCAATACTATATAGTTTTTCACAAAAGCTTTGATACTTACTTGCAGATACAGTTAGCTTTGATACATATAAATGCTTACTCTTAAACACAATCATACATGTAATTGTAAAGAATTTTTCATGCCCAGTGTTTTGTCATCATCAAAAGGGAGAGATTGTTGACCCCATAAGTGATTTTGATAATAACCAAATATTGGAGCATGCATTTGTTTTACTAATAACTCTTCAAGTGTTTTACAAGTTTTTGTAGGATGAACTCTTTGTTTAATTTCAACTCCTACATTTCTATTTCTTGTGTTGAGTTGTATTGTAATTGAATCTTGTAAAGAAGAACCCAAAGAAGAACTTTAGTAAAAATCAATCAAATGGGTTATTTCTAGGTTTTTTTCAAGCTTTAAATTACTTTGAGTATGTTGTAAGAAGAGTTTGAAGATATTTTGAAAGCTTGAAACCTTGCTGGATGAATTCTGGGAAAGAATTGAAAATTCACTAAAGAACTCATCTGAGCCGACTCGAAGAGAAGAGAGCCGACTCTGGCACATGGCACGCATGAGGATTCTGGCACACAGATATCTGAGCCGACTATAAGGGACCCGAACTGACTCATCTAAAGTACCTTTTCCTAAATCAGACAGGCGAGCCAACCCAAAGGGAGTCCGAGCCGACTCTATCATATTGTTAGACATCCAAGCCGACTCTTCAGTATTTCAAGCCGACTCCTCTAGAGCCCAGAAAAAGAGATCTGTGAACTACAGCCAATCGAACTGACTCTAAAGAGAAAGAGCCGTCTCTTCCATACTACATTTTTGATGAACTGAGGATCCAAGTCGACTAGAATCAAGACGAGCCGACTCTTACAGAGTGAGAAATTAGGACACCGTGCAAGTAAGCTGACTAGATTGAAGAGAGTTGACTCAACCAGAACTTCTCTGAGGATCAGAGCCAACTCGAATAATCCGAGCCAACTCGAAGGTCGATTTTAGACTTATAACGGCTAGTTCCAGAACTTTGAATTTGAATCCAAAAAGTGCTCCAATGATCAAATGTCACATCCCAATAGTCTACAATGACTAAAATCATCTGAGAAGAGTACAAGACTATATATTTGAGAGATTTGAACTACTTTAAAAGAAGAGATAATGAGTTAATGCTATATTGAATATCTAAGCTACCTTAAGAACAAGAGAGCACTGCAAGAGCATTCAAGACAGTCTTCAAGCCTTCACCAACTATCAATAAAAGCTTGAAGCATTTATTGAAGATTGAAAAGAAGCCAACCAAGTGCATTGAAATGCAATCAATTGGGCTTCTCTTGAGCTGCATCGGCAACCATTCGATAATAATTTGTTTATCATTCTATTACTTTTCTTTACAATTCTTTTATTGAATTATTGGGTTATTGGTGAGCCCGGTTTAAAAACCAAATAGCTTCTTGGTTAGCCTATGTTAAAACCAAGTGTTGGTTCTTGGTGATCCTATGGTAAAACCAAGTTGGGTTCTTTGTGATCCTGGTTAAACCAAGCTGGGTTTCATTGGTAAGCCCAGTTTTAAAAACCAAAGTATAAAGGTTTGGATTGTGAGCTTGTTAAAATAATTTGATTGTATTCCAGTGGGGGAAATATTGAAAATCCCAAGTGATAATCTTGGGTAGTGGATGTAGGAGCTAGATTGCTCCGAACCACTATAAATTGCTTGTGTTTGTGTTGTGCCTTTCTTGTTTGATTACTCTTCTGCATTCAATTATCCTATCATAGCACTTAACACATATAAGGGATTTCAAAGAGCACATTATTGCTCAAATTTTTAAAATTTCCAATTCACCCTCCTCTTGGGTAAGCCACCTGGGCAACATATTAGCATGTATGAGATGTATACCAAGAATGTATTTGAAATCAATGTATCAGAGCTTGCATATAGACAATGTATCAGAGCTTTTGAAATAAGTCCAATATGTATCATAATAAACACTTATCAAAAGCTATTCTTGCCAGAAATGTATCAGAGTTTTAGGTTTGCAAAAGGTATCAGGTCTTGAGATATCAACAAATGCTTATAGTAAGTTCTAATCAGAGCAAATTTGTAAATATTTGAGAGCAAATGTAAATGAATTCAAGCCATTCAACAAATTTTTCACCCCTTTGTTGTATGCTCTGAAAAATCTGAAACTCATGAGGTTTCGTTCAAAAAAATATTCTTTTTCATTTGATCTTTTGCCATTTTTCCATGCATTCATTATCAATACTATTCTCCCCTTTTTGTCAATAATCAAAAAGGTATTCAATTAAAATTAATCTCCCCCTTTGTTAAGTACACTAATCTTGATTTTTGAAATAGAAAGAGAAGATTATAAACATTATTTGAGATAATTTGACTTTCTCATAAAAGATTTGATAAACTAATATAAAATTAAACGGCAAAAATACCATTGCAAACACAAGAAGTGAGTAAAAAATAATTTCATTGCATTCAAAGATTTTCAATACATATTACAAAAGTTTGAAAGCAGATATACAAACATTAGTCTAGTCACTATCACTAGGCTCTTCTATAATAGGTTCTTCCTTAATGGGTTTAGATCTACCTTGCCAAGATTTAGGTTTACTAGAAGGTCCTCTAGTGCCAGTGGATGTTTCAGGTGGTGGTCTGGAAGAGATAAGCTCTGGATCAAATAAACCAAGAGGTACAAAAGATGGTGGCTGTGTAGACTGAGGTGGAGGCTGTCTAGGATGAGGTGCAGGCTGACTAGATGTAGGTCTAGCTACTCCAAGAGTTTCAATGACTGAAGATAGCCTCGCTAGAAAAACCCATAAAGTGCTCAGCTCTGTCTGAATCTTCTTGTTTCTTTCTTGAAAAGCAATGAGATCACTAGCCCGAGCTTTAGTAAAAGCCTCAGCTGAGCCTCTCATTCTTCCAAACTCTGCTCTAAGAACTCCCACTCCTTTTGTATAATCATCTTCCATCTTTCTGCTCTGCTCATTGGATCCCATCCTATAGCTCATCTCTCGCAACTCAGATCTAAATTCTTCAATGCTATGAGCTATAGTCTGTCAGATGTCATCAAACGCTATCCTGAAGGAGTCTGATAGGGCATATATATCAATCTATGGCTATGGTCTGGCAGTCTCAACACTGTCTACCCAGGAATGTAGCTGTCTAATCTCACCACAGATCTCCTTAAGTTTGGTGTTGACTATTTGATGAAGCTCGCCAAACATTGAACCAATGGAGCTAGTCAGGGTCTGAGATAGCAGTCTCATTTGTTGGGCAAAGAATGCATGAGACAAAGAAGGTCCTGCAATATCAATAGATGGTCCCAAAGTATCAGTAGATGGGCTTGGAGCAGGTGTAGAAGTCACTACAGGTGCTGGTGCTGGAGGTACCGTTACTGAAGCAGGTGAAGATGCTGGTGATGGTGTAGATGCTGGTGCTGGTGGAGATGTTGGAGAAGTCCTAGGACTCCTGTCTCTATGTTCTAACTCCTCAGCATTAGTAACAGTAAGCTCAGCAGCAGTAGTAGTAGTCTCCTCAAGTATAGAAGGCTCAGCAATAATCCCAATCTCCTGAGGTAGCTGCTCCTCATGCTTCTCATCATAATCTGATGATGCTCCTGCTCTCTGATTTGATCCCTTCTTCAACCAAGCCCCTTCAACCTGATAGTAACCCATACGTTAAAGTGATTTAGCTGAATAGGTATCAGTATGGTATAATAACCTACTATCCTCACCATCTAGCTCGACACCAAAATGTCTGAAAATGAGTGTGAAGGCCATACCATAGGGTAAACATGACTTGGCCTTCCTAGATGCATCTCTCATCTGAGTCAGCATAAAGTATGAAAGATTGAGGGCCTCCCCCTCAATCATATATCTCATGAAGACCAAATCTTTCTTGCTGACCCAGTCAAATCTACCAGTGCGAGGCAAAAAGATTCTGCTAATAATGTTATGAATTAGCCTCATCTTTAGGGAAAGGACATTAGCTTTTACATTAGAAATTTCATCCACACTATTGGTTTCTAAAATTAGCCTCAAGGTCCTTTGTCTTTCCCTCATAACTAGATGGTAGCTTCCATTGCTTGGTATTTGGAGAACTTGGCTCAAATATTCTTCATTCACGGACAATCTAACCCCTTTAACAGTTGAAGTAACACCATTTTCTTTTAGGGTTAGGTTTTCAAAGAAAGTTCTAACTAGGCTAGGGTATGTAGGTAAATCCAAAGTACAGAAAAATATTGAGCCCTAAGATTCTATCTAATCACCAATTCGGAAACCCTAATTTTTTAAAAATTTAAAGTTAATTTTCCTACCAGTAGTCACGGGTCGGTTCCTGATCAGAATGATCGGTCGTGGCTACATGAGTGATGGATTTTGGTCTTCCTCATTGTCTTCCTATTCTTCCACTTCATCTATCCGAGTCGGCTCTTCTTGCCATCTCTTTATTCTTCTTTCTCTTTCAACAGTAGGCTCAGCTCGTCGAGATCTCTTGCCGACAGCCTTCTTCGGAGCCATTAGAACCAATTAGGTTTGGATAGAAAAGAATTTGAGAGAATGTAGGGTAGGAATTTGTGTTTCTAGGCTTGGAGAGAGTAAACAAGAGCTCTACTAGGGTTTAAATGAACTTAAGGCTCTAAGGAGGGTTCTACAAATTTTATATAAAAATTCTTAACCTGCAATTTGAGTCAGCTCGACTTGAGCACTATAGCTCGAGTCAACTCGAAGCAAAACTCCATAAAAGGTTACAAACAGTTCAAAAATGGTCTCAATCAAAAGGTATACACTAAGAGAGATGGTTTTTATCCTTAATTTGATATAGGAGTCTTTCTAGATAATGTTTCCTTAATTTTAAAGAGTTTCGGTCAAGTTTTCTAAAAAGTGTCACATAGAACTAATTCACCTCAATCAATTGAAATCTATCTAAGTTAAGAGGTTTAGTAAAAATATCAATAAGTTGATTTTTGGTAGGAAAAACTCAAGCACAATATCACCATTCAAAACATGATCTCTAATAAAATGATGTCTAATCTCTATATGTTTTGTTCTAGAATGTTGAATTGGATTCTTTGATAAATTAATAGCACTTGTGTTATCACATTTGATAGGAATTTTGGATTGTGTAACACCAAAGTCTTCTTAGATGTTGTTTAATCCAAAGCACTTATGAACAACAACTCCCAGCAGCTACGTACTCTACCTCAGCAATAGATAGTGCTACTGAGTTTTGTTTCTTATAGTGCCATGAGATTAAATTTAACCCTAGAAATTGGCATGTACCACTAGTACTTTTTCTATTTATTTTGCATCCACCATAATCAGCATCCAAAAAGCCAATTAAATTCAATGAAGATTACTTTGAATACCATAGACCTAAATTACTTGTTCTCTTAGATATTTTATGATTCTTTTTACTGCAAGCATATGTGATTCTTTAGGATTAGATTAAAATCTAGCACAAACATATATGTTAAACAAGATATCAGGTCTACTAGCAATTAAGTACAACAATGATTCGATCATACCTCGATAGAGTTTTTGATCAATTTGTTGCCATCTTCATCTTTATCTAATCTGTAGGTAGGACTCATAGGTGTGCTTGCTTCTTTGCTTGTCTCCATACCAAACTTCTTGATGATTTCTTTGATGTATTTGGCTTGGTTTAAGAAGATCACTTCCTTTGTTTGTTTCACTTGAAGTCCAAGGAAGTAATTTAGTTCACCCATTAGACTCAATTCAAATTCACCCGTATCAACTCAGCAAATTCTCTACAAAGAGTTTCTTTAGTTGCACCAAATATAATATCATCAACATAAATTTATACAACTAATATGTCATTATTTTTTTTAATAAAAAGAGTTTTATCAACATTTTCTCTTACAAAATCATTTTCAAGTAAGAATTTGCTCAATCTATCATGCCAAGCTCTAGGTGCTTGTTTAAGTCCATACAATGCTTTATTGAGTTTAAAAACATGATTTGGAAAAGCTTGACTTTCAAAACCTGGTGGCTGTTCTACAAAAACTTGTTCTGATATAAAACTATTTAAAAATACACTTTTTATATCTATTTGAAAAAGTTTGAAATTCATATAGCAAGCAAATGCAAGTAGTAATCTTATGGCCTCTAATCTTGCTACGGGTGCATAGGTTTCATCAAAGTCTATTCCTTCCTCTTGGTTATACCCTTTGGCTACTAATCTAGCTTTGTTTCTAACTACATTACCTCGTTCATCTAGTTTATTTCTATAAACCCATTTGGTTCCTATAATGGGATGGTCGATGGTCTATCAACTAAAGTCCACACATTATTTCTTTCAAACTGGTTTAGTTCTTCATGCATGGCCATTATCTAGTTTGGATCATTTTCAGCTTCTTCTAAACCATATGGCTCTATTTGTGATACAAATGCTAGGTAATCATGTGCATCTCTATGTGATGACCTAGTCCTAACACCTTGAAAGAGATCACCAATAATTAAATCTCTTGGATGAGAAGTTACGTACCTCCATTTCTTTGGTAGATTAGCATGATCTTTACTTACCATCTTTTCTCCTTCTTAAGTTGGTCTCTCTTGAATGCTCATATCTTTCATTTCCTTTTCAAGTGTACCTGCATCATTATCTATGCACTCCTTTTTTTTTGAAGGTGAGGGGTTAGTTTCATCAAACAGAACATGTACTGATTCTTCCATAGTCAATGTTCTTTTATTAAATACTCTATATGGTTTGCTATGTATTGAATAACCAAGAAAAATTACTTCATTAAATTTAGCATCAAATTTTTCTAGATTATCTTTTTCATTATTCAGTACAAAGCATCTACATCCAAAAATATGAAAATAATTAATATTTGGTTTCTTTTCATTCCAAAGCTTATAAGGGGTTTTCTTTAAAACTGGTTGAGTCAAAACATTGTTTAAAATATAACAAGCAGTGTTCATCGCTTCTGCCCAAAAGTACCTTGGAAGATTGCCTTCACATAATATTGTTCAGGACATCTCTTCCAAAGTCCTATTTTTTCTCTCTACAATACCATTTTGTTGTGGTGTCCTAAGAGCGGAGAAATTATGATCAATGTCATTTTCTGTGCAATAATCATCAAAAAACTGATTTTCAAATTCCATGCCGTGATCACTTTTAATAAAAACAATTGAAAGGTTTTTCTGATTTGAAACTTTTTGTGAAATTTTTGAAAAACTTTAAAAGTTTCATCTTTATATGTAATAAACAAGATCCATGTAAATCTTGAAAAATCATCTACTATCACAAGAGCATATTTCATACCACCTAGGCTTGTTGTCCTAGTTAGTCCAAATAAATCCATGTAAAGTAGCTTAAGGGGTCTAAAAGTTGAAATCATAATTTTAGATTTAAAGCTCTCCTTAGTTTGTTTATCCATTTTGCAAGCATCGCAAACATGCTCAAAATCTACTTTAAATCTAGGTAAACCTCAGACAAGATTCTTGAAAATTAATTTGGCAATAGTATGCATGCTAGCATGACCTAATCGTCTATGCCAAAGCAAACAAGACTCCTTGGTCTTAGTATTCATTACTACTAGACTGGAATACTAGACATGGCTAGATCATTTAGATCTACCATATAGATATTTCCAAGTCTATGTCCAACGAATTTGTTGCTAGAATCAAGTGAGTTTGTTACTATATACATAGATGATTCAAAGACAACCTTGAAGCCTTTTCACACAATTGACTAATACTTAACAAATTATGCTTCAATTTGTCTACTAGCAATACATTTTCAATAAAAGTATTGGAGGTTATTTTGATCTTACAAATTATGATTATTTTTCTCTTGCCATTATCTCCAAAAGTTACCAAACCTCTTTCTTTCATCTCTTGGGTGATGAATTGATCCTTGTCACCCATCATATATCTTGAATAGCCACTATCGAGATACCATCTTTTCTTCATTTTTTGGGCTGCAAGACATTCCTACAGAATAATCAAGAAGTTCTTTTAAGTACCCAAGCTACCTTGGGTCCATGTAGGTTAGCAAAGCTGGTTCCTTTGGGAGCCCAAATCCTCCTTATTCTATTTTTTGTATTTCCATTTTTCTTTAACAAATTGCATTGGAAAAATTTATGTCCAACCCCATGACATGCATAACAAACAATTCTTGTATTTTGAAAAGATGTATATTTTGAAGTTCTAAATGTAGAAGCATGTGATGCATATGTAGAATCATTTGACTTAAAAGTCTTTTGATTTGAAATCTTAGGTATGTTCTTTGAAGCTCTTCAAATGGAAGTGGAAGCATTTGATACAAAAGCATTTTGAGATATAGATTTTGGTACTAATACTTTTGAACATACAAATCTAGTAGCCGAAATTCCATTTGAATTCGAAGAATTATATCCGATTCCAGCCTTGTTACTTGAAATTCTTTGCTCTTTCAAAATCAACTCAAGCTAATTTGAACTTAAAGTAAGCTTTTCAACCAAAGGCTTGAGTTTTTCCATCTTCTTTTTCAAATCAGCATTTTCAACAATCAAAGCTTTGTATTTATCAAGATATAGATTTTTCTCAATTTCCAAAGCTTTGTTGTTTTCAGAAAAGACAGTTAATTCCTTTTACAATAATTTATTCTTTTTGAAAATCTCTTTCTTTTCTTTTAATAAATAATCATTATTGTTCTTTAAAGATCTAATTTTTATTTTTGCCTTTTTAAATTCAGAAAGCAAATCATGGAATGCAGAATTTACTTCATCAAAGGTAAATTTAGCTTGAGGTTCAGGGGACATTACCTCGTCTTCGAGACCCATAAGACATAGATTGGCAATTTTTGTGGTCTCTTCTTCTTCTGTTGAAGTCGACTCCTCACTGTCTCTCCAAGTTGCAACCATCGCTTTCTTTTTCTTGTTCAATATTTTCTTTAGCAAAGGACAATCGGGATGGATATGCCCTAGTTTCTTACACTAATAACATATGGGCATTTGATCCTTTTCTTTTTCTCTTTCTTTGTCCTTACTGTGTTCACCTCTCTTGTAAAACTTTCTGAAGTATCTTACTTTCTTCTTTCCCATAAACCTTCTAATCTCCTCACAACCATAGCTATGCCTTCATCCTCTAAGTCATCTTCGAAGGAGGAGCAGTCATCTTCTGATTTCTCATCTTGTTTCTTTGATTCCGATGCAGCTTTGAAGGCAATAGTTTTCTTCCTTTTCTATTCATCTTCATTTCTATGCTGCATGGCCAGTTCATGTGTGATGAGAGAACCCAGCAGTTCATCCAGAGTTAGTGTGTTTAGATGTTTTGCTTCCTGGATGGTAGTTACTTTGGGGCTCCATTTGTCCAGAAGTGATCTTAGAATCTTCTGTACTAAGTCTGCATTAGAATAAATCCTGCCAAGACTTTTCAAACCATTAATAATATCTGTAAACCATGAAAATATGACAGAGATAGTTTTATTTTGCTCCATCTTAAATAATTCATAGTTATGCACTAGAAGATTGATTTTTGAGGTCTTTACTTGGGAAGTTCCTTCATAGGTCACTTCGAGTTTATCCTAAATTTCTTTTGCAAACAAGCAAATAGAAATTTGATTAAACTCATTTGCATCTAAAGCATAATATAGTAAGTTCATAGCTTTGGCATTCAGTTCACCCATTTTCATGTAGTGATCATCCAAATCCTCTTCAGGTTTTGGGACATCCATGCCATCAACTTTAATCATGAGTATTTGTGGACCCTTAAGAATTGATGCGGGACTAATATGCATGCAATTCATTTTGTATGTTTTATATGTGAGGTTAGGTGATTAATTCCCGAATTTCATATCAAAATTAGTTGTAGGAAATTTTATATGAATTTTTGAGACCAAGCATGCAGATTAAAACCTAGAAAAGTACTAAAGAAGGGTCGCCGGGGCTGAGAAGCCTCGGTTAGGGCAAGTTCTCCTACAATATAAAGACTGGGGGTAGAGGGGGTGTACCTGATAATGTCTGAAGCACCCGGTGAAGATCGCAGCAAAGGGATCTCTCGTTCCTCGATGGATGAGGCTTGGAAAATAGAGCCAAAGACCCACAGATACCCGGCTTTCTGCTCGGTGGTCCGATTGAGGCGTGGCTGGAGTCGTTGGATTCATAGGAACTCGGGGACCTGCAAACGACCTGTCAGGGGTTAGAAAACTCAAAGGAGATCAAGAAAATAAAGAAAAATAGCAAAGAAAAGAAAGTTTTGGAGGGGCTGGAAGGATGGTTGGCGGCAAGAAGATGATTGCAAACACTGGGAAGAAGAACTCTCAAACCCTTTATGCACACAGCAGGGTAATCACTCAAAGCAATAGAAGAACTAAAGGTTTGTTTCATATCAAAAATATCCCTTCATACAAGAGTCTAGGGTCTCTTAATAGACCCTTAACCTTGGGCCCCAAGTAAGGGTACAATTGACATTACATAAGAATCCTTTTCCCTCTCAAACCCTAGCTAGAAAATAAGGAAGCATTAGGTAAAAAATACCTAAAAATTCTCTTGACTTGGTCAACACTCCAAGGATGCCTAGGGGGATGTGTTGGGCTTCTAACAGCAGCAAGGGGCTGGCCCAAAGGGGCTCGGGCGCATGGGTTTGGGCCTCTGGAAGTTGGGGTGGCCTGGTATCTAGGTAGCAGGAATATTCCCTGGTATCTTGCTTCTTAGGGGCTTGGGCGTGGTGCCTGGGCTTGATTTTTTTGGGCTAGGATGTAGATGGACCTCTAAAATCATGGATGACTTGGTCTATGAATATATTTTGGCATCTGGAAGGGAATCTAGG
This sequence comes from Areca catechu, assembly GCA_021397845.1. Classification (NCBI taxonomy): domain Eukaryota; kingdom Viridiplantae; phylum Streptophyta; class Magnoliopsida; order Arecales; family Arecaceae; genus Areca; species Areca catechu. Next base: position 124,468,993 of record CM038052.1, on the reverse strand, counting down.
CATCTGGAGGGCATCTACAAGGAATCAAGGTTTCTGATTTTTCTCCTGGAGTCTTCAAATCTTCAAGCTAGGTTGGACTTGGGCTAAACTTCCATGTCTTCAATCTAGTTGGACTTGGTTTTCACTTGTATGATGTGGTCTTGAGTCTTCAGTATGCTTGGACATGACTCAAAAAAATAAAATTAGCTTAACATGAGCTGACTAGCAGTGGACTAATCTAGCTTAACATGAGCCGACTAGTACAGAACTGAAATAATAACTCAAAAGACTCAAATAACAACTAAAATAGACTCAGATGGGCTAAGCCCTTATTATAGATGGACTTATAAATTATTGATCAATTCACAGAGGGTTGAAAAGTCTCTGTGTTATTCTGGTGCCTCCAGTGTTCCCACCAAGAATGACCTTCCATATTTGAAAATCAACAGCTTGAATGTATATCTTCATTCTAGCTTTCCAGTATGAATAATTCATGCCAGTGAATAGTGGAGGTCTATTAGTGGATTGACCTTCGACCAAGGAAGTACTCATGGGATGAGCCATTAATCTTTACTTTAACTAAGTTCAGAGACTCTGCTCTGATACCAGTTGTTGCCCATATGGCTTTTCCAAGAGGGGGGTGAATTAGAAATTTAAAAAACTTGAACAGATATGTGCTCTTTTAAATCTACTTAAGTATGGAGGTGCTGTGATTCAAATAATTGAAAGTGGAAGCAACACAAAAAGCAAAAGCACAATGCAAACACAGTAAATTTATAGTGGTTCGGAGCACCCTCGCTCCTAAATCCACTATCTAAGATACCACTTGGGATTTTTACTATATTCACTACCGAAATATTGTTAGATTATTTTACCAGGCTCATAATCCAAAACCCAACACTTGGTTTTGAATAGGATCACCAAGAACCCAACCTTGGTTTTTACCGGGCTCACCAAAAATCCTTACAACATTAGTTTTAAAATGAGATCACTAACAACCAATACTTGGTTTTTAAATTGGGCTCACCAATAACCCACAAACTCATAAAAGAGTTAAAAGAAAGTAAGCAACTAATAACACAAGTTTTCTGATGGTTGCAGTTGCAGCTCAAGAGAAGCCTTCTTAATTACACTTTAATGCACTTCAATGGCTTCTTCTTCTTCCTCAATAAGTACTTCAAGCTTCTGATTGGAGTTGGTGAAGACTTGAAGGCTAACTTGAATGTTCTTTTTGTGCTCTCTTGCTCACAAGCTCATTTAATGTTCAATTATGCATTAGCTGCTTCAAAGGTTGTCCAAATCCCTTATTTATAGAGTCTTGTCTCTTCTTGGATGGATATAGTCGTTGTAGATCATTGGGACTTGATATTTGATCATTGGAGCACTTTTTCAATTCAAAAAAAAAGTTTTAGAACTAGTCGTTACTTGCTTGGATCGACATTCAAGTTGGCTCGGATGCTTTAAGTCAGCTCGGATCCTCAAAGAGTTGATTCTTCACTCTGGTCGAGTCAACTCGCCATAATCGAGTCAGCTCGAATCCTCAATGTTGATGATTCCTTACTCTGGTTGAGTCGGCTAGCCTCAATCGAGTCGGCTCGGATTCTCAGGTCTTCAAAGTTGTACTCTGGAGGAGTTAACTCTTCTCAGTAGAGTCGGCTCACTTGGCTGTTCTCTCAGAACTGATTTTTCCTGGACTCTGAAGGAGTCAGCTTGAATACCTGATTGAATGGTTGAGTTAGCTTGGATTGCCTTCAAGTCGGCTTACCTTTCTGATTCAAGAAATGATGCTCTGGATGAGTCGGCTTGGATTCCTTCAAGTCGGCTCGGATCTCTATGTGCCAGAATCCTTCAACCATGCCATGGATTAAAGTTGGCTCTCTTTACATGAGTCGGCTAGAATGAATTTCCAATAAAAACTTTAACTCTTCTCCAGAATTCATCAAGCATCTCTTCAACACCTAAGACTCTTCCCAGCTCAACTAACAACAAATTTTAAAGAAATTTAAGCTTGAAGAACACATAGAAGTAACCCTTTTTCATGAATATTACATCAATCTTTATTTGGGTTCTTCTTTACATGAAACATTTACAACATTACACAAGAAATATAAAAAGGTTGTAGGAGTTGCAATTTGTTGTCCAGGTGGCTTCCCAAGAGGGGGTGAATTGGGTTTAAAAATCTTTTGCAAGTATGTGCACTTTGAAATTCTTTTAGTATAGAAGTGAAGTATGCAAAGTGGAAGTAAATAAATTAAAGCAATCAAGCAATGAAAGCACAATTACAAACACCAAGAAATAGAGTGGTTCGGAGCAACCGGCTCCTACATCCACTACCCAAGGACCACTTGGGATTTTCACTATATCCCCCAACCAGAATACAATCGAATTATTTATTTAGGCTCATAATCCAAACCTATACACTTTGGTTTTACCAGGATCACCAAAGAAACACAACTCCCTTCTGTTTTACAAGGGATCACCAAAGAAAACCCAAACACTTGGTTTTAAACCGAAAAAACCAAGAACCCAAACTTAGGTTTTACAAGGTTCACCTAAAAACCTTTAACTCTCTCTCTAAGATACAGCCCCTAGCTGTTCTTACAGAATAAACAAAGATAAAGAATGAATAACAAGCAACTACAACAAACCAAGTTTATTTTGGTGTTGCCAATGTAGATCAGGATGAAGTCAAGCCTTGAGTGCTCTTCAATGCTCTTCAATGCTGCTTCTTCCCTTCTTCAATGAGTGGATTCAATGATAGAGTAGAGTTGGTGAAGCTTTGAATCCAACTTGAATGCTCTTTGAGGTAGGTAGAGGAATAACTTGAAAGCTCTTTGTTTTCTCAAGAAAATCTAGCAATAAATCTCAATTAATTTGTTTAATCTTTCAAAAATAATCCCTTTTATAGTTTTCCATGAGATATGGTCATTGTAGGGCCTTGGGATTCATGAAATGGCCATTGGAGATGAATTGGAATTTAAATTTTAATTTCAGCAGCTAGCCATTGAAGTGCAGACAACGGCTCCATGAGCTGGCTCGAGCTCCAGGAGTCGGCTCGAAGTCTCAGACAGGCCAAAAATAAATTTCTGTGGGAGCCGGCTCTTGGACTAGGAGTCGGCTCTTGCCTTCAAGCTTTCAGTCAAGACAAACATACATACCTATAGTTAGCTCTTGAACTGGGAGTCAGCTCTAGTTCTTAGAACTTCAAAAACTATATTTCTGGAAGAGTCAGCTCTTGAACTAGGAGTCGGCTCTGAGTTCTGAAACTTTGAATCTTCCTCCGTGCCGTGCCACCTTGAGTCGGCTCTTACAAGTCTTTAAAAAATTTGCTTCAAGCTTCCCAAAAACTTCAACATTGAATCATCTAGAATCTAATCTACATTATCAAAATTTTACACTTTTAAAGCTTGTTTTACATGATTACAGTATTCATAAGTTAGGGCCTTTACAAACTCAATTGAATTACCCTTAAGTAAATTTGAAAATCACTTTAAACAAAGGTAACCAATTCCTGCAAAACTTCTTAAACAATTGAGAAGTGTTAGTATCAAATACATGCTCCAATGTTTTGTGATCATCAAAATCATTCCAGGGGTCAACAATCTCCCCCTTTTTGATGATGACAAAACACTGGGCATAATTAAAAAAATTGAAAGCATTTTACAATTGCAGTAGTTTCAAGTCTATGCGCATCATATAGATTAGGTATCAGTGTATCAATGCAATGTGCCATAATGTATCAAATGTATATAACTGAATACCAATTATTATGTGTATCAAGTGTATCGAGACATGAAATATCATATGTATCATAACATGATGTATGAATACATGATGTATCAAGGGTATTAACTATACAATACGTATCGAAACTTATGAAATTTTTTAAACTTTTGAAGTAAACTTAAGTTTCATCAAATTTTCATGAATCAAACATCCATTTCATCAAAGTTTCATAACATTCAATTATCCATGTCGCATTTGTAAACAATTTTGAGCAATTTTTATGAATCAACATAGATTTCCAAGAAATTTTTATGAATTTTCATGAATCAACAGCTTTTTCATGCCAATATTTTTTTTTTTCATGCCACACACAATTCCCATTCTCCCCCTTTTTGTCATCAACAAAAGGTATATGAGAAATGGACATTCATTCACAACATATATTCATAACATATGAGATATGAACATTGATTCAATCATAACATTAATTCACTAATTCATAATAAGTGAAGTATATATATATATGAAGAAATAAGCCAATACATAGCATATGTGATACTTTACAAATGTGCCACGGCACAACAAAATAGTATCACATAACCAAAATACAACAACATCAAGTCTTGAAAGATAAAACCTAAACATCAGAATGAGGTGCTAGGATCACTATCAGGTTCTTCCTTATCAGAGGAGGAACCAACCTCTAGAATACCTGGACTAGGTTTGAACTTGGGGAACCTAGGGCGGAGATCCCTAATCCTAGTCCTAGTAGGTGTAGAAGTCCTAGTTACTTTAGATTTAGGTTTAGGTTTGGTTTTTGATTCTGATGAAATAAAAATGGGTGTAGGTCTGGTAGAAGGTGGATCAAGAGATAGGGCCAAAGTGCTGGTGGATGAAAGCATCTGAGTAGCAGGAGTCACTCCAACATCAACAGATCCAGTAACCTCCAAACTATCCTGAGGCTCACCAACAGCAGGTGTGACATGATAAGGTGCATCAGTACAATGTGTCTCTTGTCCCTGCTCAGCATGTGTGCCAGTACCAGTCTCAGTGCCTGTGCCAGTCGCTGTGCCAGTCGTTGTGCCAATCCCTATGCCAGTCGTTGTGGAAGTAGAGGGTGCATGCTGGCTGGACGCAGATAGCTGTCTCAATGTAGCTATAATATCATGAAAGCCCTGCTGCATCTCGGACTATTGAGAACTAATCCTCCTGTCAGTGTTAGTCCTGAGACAAGAAATCTCCTCTAAGACTCTGTGAAGTCTATCATCAGTATCAGCTCTATCAGCAGTAGGAGTCCTGACTGGTGAATGTGGTGAAGCAGGAGCTAGCTCGAATGGTCCAGCCTCATCAGTCTATCCCTCAATCTGCTCACCATGTCCCTGTGCAGCCTATACATCATCATCTGAGTCCTCTGAATGTGCTACAGGAACTCCTAACCTTAATAAATCCCATTCTGTTTAGGGATTTCACAGTGTACCTATCGGTGTGCAGCAACAAACGACAGTCCTCTCTAGTGAGATCAATATCAGTATCCTGGAACAACAAAGTAAACACCATTCTGTAAGGCAAACAAGCTCGTGCCCTACGTACAGCCTCTCTCATCTGAGAAATCATAATAAATGGAAGGTTGAGAGGCTCCCCCTCAATCAATCATCTCATGAATGTAAGATCTCTCTTGCTAACCCAGTCTAATCTACCTGTCTTGGGTAGGAAAATCCGGCTAATGATGTTGTGCAACAGCCTCATTTCTAATGAGAGCTGGTTTGCACTCACATGAATAATTCCTTTCACATTAGATCTTCCCAAGATGAGTCTGAGAATCTTCACTCTTTCCTTCATAACCAAATAGCATTCCCCTTCTTTAGGTATATTCAATAAATTTGAAAGTTTTTGCTCATTCACCTCTATCAATTTCCCTTTTATTGTTCCTTCAATATGAAAAGCTCCTAGTGACATGTTTTCAAAGAATTGTCTAACCAAATTTGGGTAAGTTGGAACATTTAATTGACAAAAATCCTTCCAACTCTGTCTTTCAAGCCATATACCAATATTCAACTGTTCTTGTTCTAGAAAACTGAAATCGATGCACCTACCAGGCGTCACTTGTCGATTTCCCATTGGAATGACTAGCCGGGGTGCTGGAACAACTTCCTCTTGCTCAGTCTACTGTTCTTCTTATGGAATCGAGGTATCCAATCACCTCTTGCTCATCCTTTCCTCAGCCACAGTCTGAACAACTCTTGTTACTTTCTTTGCCACCGCCTTGCGAGGCGCCATTCTCCAAGGATTAAAGGTTTGAGAAGATTTGAGAGGGTTTTTGGAGAGTTTTCTAGTATGGAGTGAGGAGTCGGCTAAGATAAAATGGTTAAAATCTAGAAAATACAATGAATAGGGAAAGAGGAAACCCTACTTAAAAAGCTTCGGCCCGACCTGTGAGTCGGCTCACCCAGAGCTCTGAGAACTCGAGTCGGCTTGAGCAAAAATCTATTCTAAAAATCAAAATGGGTCAAACTCACTTTCTAAGGGTTTTCTAGAGTCTAAACTAGGTTGCCCTATGCTCTAAAGAGAAGTTTGAAATTTCTAGATAATTTTTCTTAATTTTCAAAAATTAGGTCAGATAGGTTTAAATTGGGTCACATAACCCTAATTCTCCTCTAATTTTCTTAAATCTATCTAGATTTAATGGTTTAGTGAAAATGTCTGCTAGTTGGTCTTCAGTAGGTACAAATTCAAGTTCCACAACATTGTTTAGAACATGATCATGAATAAAATGATGTCGAATTTCAATGTGCTTTATTTATGAGTGCTGAATTAGATTTTTTGATAAGTTAATAGCACTAGTATTATCACATTTAATAGGAATTTATATTGGACAACACCATAATCTTCTAGTTGTTGCTTGATCCATAACACTTGAGCATAACAGCTCCTAGCAGCTACATATTCTGCCTAAGCAGTAGATAAAGCTACAGAGTTCTGTTTGTGACAGTGCCAAGAGATCAAGTTAATACCTAGAAATTGACAGGTACCACTTGTGCTCTTTCTATTTATTTTACATCCTCCATAATCAGCATCAGAATAACTAATTAATTTCAGTGATGTGTGTTTGGAATACCACAAACCTACATTACAGGTGCCTTTCAAGTATTTAATAATTCTTTTAACAACTGTAATGTGTGATTCTTTATGATTAGATTGAAAACGTGCACACATACAAACACTAAATAATATATCAAGTCTACTAGCTATTAAATAAAGTAATGATCCAATCATACCTCGGTACAGCTTTTGATCAACATTTATGCCATTCTCATCTTTGTCAAGTCTACATGCAGGACTTATTGGTGTTCCAATTACCTTGCTTGATTCCATGCCAAACTTCTTGATTATTTTTTAATGTACTTGGCTTGGTTGATCAGAATACCTTCTTTAGTTTGTTTAATTTGAAGTCCAAGAAAGTAACTCAGTTCGTCCATCAAGCTCATTTTGAATTCTCCCTGCATTAGCTTAGCAAAGTCTTGACACAAAGATTCATTAGTAGATCCAAAGATAATGTCATCAATATATATTTCAACAACTAAATATCATTTTTCTTTCTTTGAATAAACAGTATGGTATCAACACTACCTCTTACAAATTCATTTGTAATTAAAAATTTGCTTAGTCTATCATACCAAGCTCTAGGTGCCTGTTTTAGACCATATAAAGCTTTATTCAATTTAAAAACATGATTTCGAAAAATGATCGATAAAACTGGGAGGTTGCTCAACAAAAACTTCTTCAGATAAAAATCCATTCAAAAAAGCACTCTTTACATCCATTTGAAATAACTTGAAATTCATAAAGCATGCATAAGCTAGTAGCAATCTAATGGCTTCTAATCTAGCTACAGGTGCATAAGTTTCATCAAAATCTATTCCTTCTTCTTGATTATATCCTTGTGCAACCAATCTAGCCTTATTTCTAATTACATTTCCATCTTCATCTAGTTTATTTCTGTAAACCCACTTTGTGCCTATAACAGGATGATCATTGGGTCTTTCAACTAGGGTCCAGACATTATTTCTTCTAAATTGGTTTAATTCATCATGCATTGCTAACATCTAATTAAGATCAGTTTCGACTTCTTCTATATTATGAGGTTCTACATGAGAACAAAAGCAATTAAATCATGTGCAGATCTAGTTTTAACACCTTGAGATGGGTCTTCTATAATTAATTCTTTAGGGTGTGATTGTACATACCTCCATTCTTTAGGTATATCATCATGCTTTTTACTCACCTCTTCTTCATGTGGTTCACTTTATTGTTTATCTTTAAGAGTCAAGTCTTTCATTCCATGCTCTAATATACCTGCATCATCATCAGCAATATCTTTCTTTCTCGAAGATGTAATGTCAGATTCATTGAAAATAATATAAACAGATTCTTCAACAGTCAAAGTTCTTTTATTAAAAACTCGATAGGCTTTACTATTTAAAGAATATCCAAGAAAAATAGCCTCATCGAATTTTGCATCAAGTTTACCAAGATTGTCTTTTCCATTATTAAGAACAAAACATTTACATCCAAAAACATGAAAATATTTGATATTTGGTTTTCTATTATTCCAAAGCTCATAGGGGGTTTTTCTAATAATAGGTCTAATCAAAACTCTATTTAAAATATAGCATGCAGTATTAACATCTTCTGCCCAAAAGTATTTTGGAAGATTTCCTTCACAAAGCATTGTTCTGGACATTTCTTCCAAAGTACGATTCTTTCTTTCTACAACACCATTTTGCTGTGGTGTTCTAGGTGCAGAAAAGTTATGATCAATACCGTGCTTTGTGCAAAAATGATCAAAATATTGGTTTTCAAATTCGGTGCCATGATCACTATGAATTGAAATAACAGATAAGTTTTTCAAATTTGTAACTCTTTTGTAAAACTTTTTGAATACATTAAAAGTATCATCCTTATGTGCAATAAACAAAACCCATGTGTATCTTGAAAAATCATATACAATCACAAGTCCATATTTCATACCACCTAGGCTGGTAGTCCTATTAGGTCCAAATAGGTCCATGTGAAGTAGCTCTAAGGGTCTAGAAGTTGAAACTATGTTTTTAGATTTAAAACTCCCCCTCACTTATTTTCCTAACTGACATGCATCACAAACATAATCAAAATTAACTTTAAACTTTGGCAAACCATTGACTAAGTCCTTTGAAATCAATTTAGCTAATGTGTCCATACTAGCATAACCAAGTCGCCTATGCCATAGTAAACTTGATTCCTTGTTCTTGTCATTCATTGATACAAGACTTGTATTACTTGACATTGCTAGATCATTAAGATCTACCACATAAATATTACCAAGTCTGTGTCCAATGAATTTGGTACTAGAGTTAAGTGGATCAACTACTATACACATTGATGACTTGAAGAATACATTATAACCAATGTCACATAGCTGACTAATACTCAAAAGATTATGCTTTAATTTTTTTACTAGTAATATATTTTTAATAAATGTAGAAGGAGTAATTTTGATTTTACCAATACCGATTATCCTTCCTTTTCTATTGTCACCAAATGTTACCATTCCACCATCCTTCTGTTCTAGGGTAAAGAATTGATCAGCATCACCCATCATGTGTCTTGAACAGCTGTTATCCAAATACCATCTTTTCTTTATACTTGTGGTTACAAGACATCCCTACAAAATAATTATTTAATAGATTTAAGTACCCAAGCTCTCTTGGATCCTTGCAAGTTAGTGGAAATGGTTCCATTTGGAACCCAAGCTTTTTTAATTTTTCTTTTGTCATTGTGTTTCAAATGATATTCAAAAGCTTTATGACCAATGTTATTACATGCATAGCATACAATCCTTGAATTTGAATAATAACTACGAGATGATGCAAATTTAGTTCTAACAAGTTTAGAAATAATGAATTTAGGAGCATATGAAGTAGAAGCAGAAAATATGTTTGAAATAGAGCTTTTTTAACCAATTCCAAATCTATTATTTGTTTATTTTTGATCTTTTAAGATTAACTCAAGTTTGTTAGAACTTAGGGTTAATTTTTCAACTAATGGTTTTAATTTTGAACTTCTTTCTTTAGATCATCATTTTCATTTTTCAAATTCTTATTTTTCTCAAAAAGCTCTTCTTTTTCAACTTGAACAATCTTGAGTCTTTCACAAACCAAATTTAGTTCTCTTTGTGAGATTTTGTTTATTTCATAAGATTTATTTTTATCATTTTCAAATACATCACATTTATTTTTTAAATCTCTCAATTTTAAACCAGTTTTTTTATATTCTATCAATAATTCACAAAAAGTATTATGTAATTCATCATAAGTAAATTCTAAATTAGGTTTAGAAGTACTTACTTCATCCTCCAAACCCATAAGACAGATTTGTGCTGTTTTTGTTATCTCTTCATCCTCTTCAGTAGACGTAGTTTCCTCAATATCACTCCAAGCAGCTAGCATTGCCTTCTTCTTCTTTCTAGGGAATATCTTTTTCTTTCTTTCAGGGCAATCAGGACTAATGTATCCTGGTTTCTTGCATCCATAGCAGATAGGTACTTGATCTTTATCTTTCTCTTTATCTTTTTCTTTATCTCTTTCCTTTTCTTTTCCAAAGTGACTTTTTCTTTAATGCTTTCTCCATCTATTCATTTTTCTTCTGCCCATAAACCTTTTCAATTTCCTCATGACTAGAGCAATTTCGTTACTTCCAAGATCATCATCATTTGATGAATTAGAATTTTCATTCTTATCTTCCTCAATAGCTTTAAATGCAATGGCTTTCTTTCTTTTTGTATCTTTTTCAGTCCTTTATCGCATAGCCAATTCATGTGTGATTAAGGATCCAAGTAGTTCATCCAGTGGCAGTGTATTTAGATCCTTTGCTTCTTGTATTGCTGTCACTTTTGCTTCCCATTTATCTGCCAAAGATCTTAAGACTTTTTGAACAAGATCAGCATTAGAATAAGTTCTACCCAGACTCTTAAGACCATTTATAATATCAGTAAAACGAGTATACATAGCAGATATAGTCTCACTGGGATCCATCTTGAACAACTCATAATTATGTACAAGTAGATTAATCATTGATGTCTTAACTTGAGAAGTGCCTTCATGTGTGATTTCTAATTTGTCCCAAATTTCTGTAGCAGAATTACAAGTTGAAATTCTATTAAAATCATTTGGATCCAAAGTACAATACAATAGGTTCATTTCTTTGGCATTTAATTTAGCTAGTTTCATATCATTCTTGTCCCAATCCTCTTCTGGTTTGGGAACCTCTACCTCATTAACTTTAATTATGGGTGTGTGAGGTCCTTTCATGAAGATTTTCCATAAGTGAAAGTCTACAGCTTGAATGTATATCTTCATTCTTGCTTTCCAATAAGTGTAATTAATGTTGGGGATCCGGTGCACTGCAGTGGAAGTGTAATTTCAAAAGATGAAATTTGCACCATAATCCCTTAGCCAAGATCTCCTTATTCAGGATTAAAACATATAATAAACATACAAACTTACATTGTTAGAATTAGGGTACCAACCTGTAATCGCTAATTCCAACAAAATTTGATGTTGAAGAGGCTAATTGATTTCACCAGGCGTCCAAGTGTCCGCCCTCCGATGGTGATCCACACAGAGCAATGATCAAGACAACTCTATCTTCTTGTCAATAGTTCCTTCTATTGAGTTCTTCTTCCTTGAACTCAATTGCTTGGACTATGGCTTGAATTCCTCCACACAAGAGCTTGCCTCCCTTTCCTTGACCTCTTCTCCTCCTTCCACTAAGACCTTGGCCCTTTAGACACCCTTGTCTTGAAGAAAAGACCTTGTCCTAAGAGGACATAGGCTTGTCTTAAGTTGGAGGAGAAATTAAGACAATGATGTCTTAATGTAAGAAAGAAAGGAACAAATCAGAATTTCTTTCTTTCCTTTACCGTCGGAGACTTTTACTCTTATTCTTGTTCAGTAGCAGAGTTTCGACAGAGGTGTACTCTGTAAAGGAAACAGTGCAAGAGCAAGAAAAGAATAAAAGAGTCTTCAGGAGAGGAAGAAAGAAAAACATATGTCCCGAGTTCTGAACTTTCATGCACCTTAAATAGTTTTCAGAGAGGCGCCTTCAAAACTCTCCGTAAACTCCTTCTCACGCCTTTCTCAATTTCTCACGCCCCTTCCCACTTTCTCACGGCCCTTCAGATTAAATCCCACGACCTTTCTTAAAGAAAAAGCCACGGTGGTTTAAAAAGAAAGGGGTCGCGACTTTTCATCTCCGAAGAGATGTTATTTCGCGCGCCCGGGAAGAGTTAGCATTTTTCTTCTTTCTTAAAAACTTTCCAGCCATTTGATTCCCATCCAAGGGCACACAGGTGAGGCACTAATTCTTAAGAAAGGAGGCCGCCCCAAATAAAATCATTGGAGAATTAAGTGGGGCGCGCCAAGAGTCCATGCGCCATGGACTCTTCCAAATGGCGCGCCAAGAGTCCATATGCGCATGGACTCTTGGCATTTGGCATGAAAATGCAAGGGGGGCGGGTGGGGAGGCTAGCCAAGTTACATGGCTAGCCAATAGGGTTAGCCATAATCCCAATTAACTCAATCAGGGTCTAATTAGGTCCAATTAGAACCCAATTTGAACCATTCCGGAACCATAATTCGAATCCGATTCGAATAGAAGCTAGGGTTTGCAACACCTGCTAGAGTGTTATCCTGCAAAGATGATTTAATTCCAAATTAAACTCTTGATCAATCCTCTTAAGTGTGTGACCCATTGGGTTCCACATCTAGCCAGCAGTGGGTTCGAATACAAGTTGACCTAATTTGATTAGAACTCTTTCTAATCGATTTAGGTCAAACCGGGCTTACCCGATTCGATTAATTAGGACTCTTCCTAATAAATGATCTTTAAATTTGATCAATCCACAAGACAAGATTGACGTCTAGCAACGTGTCATGTCTACCCGGAAGATATGAAAATTTTGGTGAAATACCAAAATTACCCTTCAGTAGAGAGTTACCGTACAATTAAATCTTTCGATCAGCCTGCACCCAAAATATAACTTTGGATTTGGATATATGTCAAATCCAATATTATATTTATTTCTAGCTCAATCTTATATCGATGATTCAATTATTTTGATATTAGAAACCATCTCTAATATCTTTACTTTGATCAAAGATTCCCTGAATCATCATCCGATTATTAACTAGCTGGATGCAATCTCCTCTTACTAAGAGTGATCGATTCCTTGTTGACCTACTCATTACCTTCATATCCAATTCACCATTCCCAGTATCAATCCTGTTCATGACTCAGTGTCATGATTAGGATTGAACCAAAGAATGGGTTCATGTACATAAGGTGCTTATGGCAGTCTCAGGTCAAAAGATTACTTGTACCACTCCCACTATGAGAACCTTCTATTAACATGTAGCTAAAACTCCATTAGATGTTCTCAAGTTGGATCATATTAGTGAACTCATTCTCCAATGAGCACCAACATCCCAGTATTAGTGTCATACACAAGTGACTTCGAGAGCAGTCACCCTTTCCAGTATACATGGGATGTGCTAGTCATACCGGAAAAACCCTGATCCCCTACTCAGGGTTCCTTTGACTAGGAATACTTTAGATTAAGGTTTTAAGATTTTAGGTCTCACTGGTATGATCTCATCATAACCCTAAAATCATAGCCCTAATCTATGGGGTTCATCATATAATATAAACATAGCATATGATGAAAAATAATGCCTTTATATAATTGTCAATTACAATGGTTTGGGAGATACAACATAGATTAGCTTGTAGGGCATATCCCTTTCAATCTCCCACTTGCACTAAAGCCAATCGCCTTTAAATCTTAATCCCATACACTCGAGGTGGCGATCAAAATCTCGTTGTGGTAGAGCCTTAGTGAACGGGTTTGCTACATTGTTCTTTGTATCAACTCTATTTATGTAGACATCTTGTCTCTCTACTATTTCTCGGACGAGATGGAAGCGTCTCAGAATGTGCTTGGACTTATGATGAGCTCTTGGTTCCTTAGCTTGAGCAACAGCCCCAGTGTTGTCACAGTAAAGTGGCACTAGGTTTTCAATTTCAGGAACAACACCCAACTCTGTGATGAACTTCTTCATCTAGACTACTTCCTTGGCGGCTTCACTAACAGCTATGTATTCTGCCTCTGTGGTTGAGTCAGCTACAGTCTGCTGCTTGGTACTCTTCCAACTCACTGCTCCACCATTTAGCATAAAAACATATCCCGAAATGGATTTGCTATCATCAAGGTCTGATTGAAAACTAGAATAAGAATAAGCTTCTAGTTTAAGATCAGAACCACCATAAACCAGAAAAATATCCTTAGTCCTTCTTAGGTACTTAAGAATATTTTTAACTGCTTTCCAATGATACTCTCCTGGATCAGCCTGAAACCTACTGACAATGCCTAAGCATATGCCACATCAGGCCTAGTACATAACATGGCATACATTATGGACCCTATTGCCGAAGCATAGGGTATAGAATTCATTCTATTTCTTTCTTCAGGTGTCTTAGGAGACATCCTTTTAGAAAGATGTATGCCTTAACTCATAGGAAGATAACCTCTTTTACTTCCATCCATGCTGAATCTTTTCAGCACTAAGTCAATGTACCTAGATTGGGATAAACCTAGCATCCTCTTAGATCTATCTCTATAGATCTTAATACCTAGTATATAGGATGCTTCTCCCAAATCTTTCATGGAAAACTGGTTTGATAGCCAAACCTTGATTGATTGCAACATCGGGATATCATTCCCAATGAGGAGTATGTCATCTACATACAGAACCAAGAAGACTATGGCACTCCCACTAGTCTTCTTATAAACACAGGGTTCATCCACATTTTTGATAAAACCAAACCTTTTAATAGTTTCATCAAAGCGGATGTTCCAACTCTTTGAAGCTTGCTTTAATCCATAAATGGATTTCTTTAGCTTGCATACTTGATTAGGTTTATTTTTTGAAATAAAACCTTCTGGCTGTAACATGTAGACTTCTTCCTCAAGGAAACCATTGAGGAATGCAGTCTTCATATCCATCTGCCAGATCTCATAATCATGATATGCTGCTATAGCAAGTAAAATCCATATTGATTTGAGCATGGCAACAGGTGAGAATGTTTCATCATAATCAATTCCCTATTTTTGTCTAAAACCTTTAGCCACTAGTCTGGCTTTATAGGTTTCAACTTGGCCATCAGCCCCAATCTTTTTCTTATAGACCCATTTGCACCCAATAGGATTAACACCCTCTGGTGCATCAACCAAAGACCATACTTGGTTTACATACATAGAGTCTATTTCAGATTCCATGGCTTCTTGCCATCTATCTGAATTAGCACTCAAGATAGCTTCCATATAGGTCAGAGGTTCATCATTTTGAATGACTTGGGCTTCATTATTTTCAATAATAACCCATACCTCTCAGGTGCCCGTGGCACTCTATCAGACCTACGGGGAGGAGTTTTGTGTTCTGGTTCTGTCCTAACTATATGTTCTAATGGTTGAGAATTGTCTATCTGTGTTTCTTGTACTTCTCCAAGTTCAATAGTTCTACCATTGCCCTTTTCTAAAATGAACTCCTTTTCTAGAAAAGTGGCATGCCTGCTAACAAAAATCTTTTGTTCAGTAGGATGGTAGAATAGATATCCTCTACCTTCTCTAGGATATCCTACAAATAGACATTTATCCGCTCTAGGTTCCAACTTATGTCCAAAATTTCTTTTAACATAAGCTGGACATCCCCATACCTTGAAATATTTAAGATATGGTTTCTTTCCTCTCCAAATTTCATATGGAGTACTAACAACGGATTTAGAAGGTACCTTGTTCAGAATGTAAACAGCAGTTTCTAGGGCATGACCCTAGAAGGAAATGGGTAAATTTATGAAGCACATCATGGATCGTACCATATCTAATAAGGTACGATTCCTCCTTTCAGCTATACCATTTAGCTATGGTGTATAAGGAGGGGTCCATTCAGAAAGAATTCCATTAACTTTAAGATAGTCTAAAAACTCCGTGGATAAGTATTCTCCTCCTAGATCAGAACGAAGAACTTTAATACTTTTTCCGGTTTGTTTTTCGACCATACTTTGATACTCCTTAAATTTATCAAAGGCTTCAGATTTATGTTTCATAAGATACATATATCCGAACCTAGATAAATCATCTGTAAAAGTGATAAAATATGAGTATCCTCCTCTGGCCTGAGTTGTCATTGAACCACATACATCAGTATGTATAAGTCCTAATAACTCAGTTGACCTTTCTCCATGTCCAGTGAATGGAGTCTTGGTCATCTTACCCATAAGACATGATTCGCAAGTTCCTAATGATTCATACTCATAAGGATCAAGGAATTTTTCCTTGTATAACTTGCTTATCCTAGACTCATTAACATGACCAAGTCGATGATGCCAAAGTAAAGTATCATTAAAGTCTTTTCTTTTCCTTTTATTATTGACATGAAAAACACTATCATTGGAAGAAAGAGTTAAGAGCCCATTGCTAAATATGCCAGAACAAATAATTTTATTAGATAACATTATCGAGCAACCAGTGCTCGTTACATCCATTACATATCCTTGTTTTAATAATAAAGGAATAGATATAATGTTCCTAATAATCTTCGGCATAGAGTAACAATTTTCTAACTCCAAGATCTTCCTTGAAGGCAACTTCAGAATATAGGTCCCTACAGCTTCTGCTTGGATGATATCACCACCAGCACCGTAGAGATTGAAGTCGCCTTCCTTCAATACTTTAAGCTTGTGGAGGTCCTGCAAAGATTTGCATATATGGTAACCACAAGCGGTATCCAATACCCAAGTATTTGATATATATGAATTTAATGTCAATATAGTATGTATCTCATACATACCTTTTGGTGCATCTGACGCACCAGGCTTCACAGTTGTAAGGTAAGCCTTGCAATTCCTTTTCCAATGTCCCGCTTTGCCGCAAAAGAAACAGGTTGACTGTTTTGAGGCCTTCTTTCCTTTCTTGTTCTTATTGATGCCACCCTTAGGGTTTAGCCTCCTACTAAAACCCTTTTTGCCTGATTTCTTCTTATTGGTCTTATCAACAAGAAGAAGTGGAGCCTTTTCTTTCTTAACGTGGCTCTCTGCTATTTTTAACATATTTAACAGCTCAGGCAAGGAAGTGTTCAGTTTGTTCATGTGATAATTCAAGACAAACTGAGAAAATGACTCCGGGAGTGATTGCAGGATTAAATCCTGATTCAGCTCCCCATCCATAATAAACCCTAATTGACCCAATCTGGTGATTAAGTCAATTACCTTTAGGACATGATCCCGAACGGATGTACCCTCTGTCATCCTAGCACGGAATAACTGCTTAGATATTTCGTATCTAGCAGTTCTGCTTTGTTCTCCATAAAGCTCTTTTAAATTGAGCATTATGGATTGAGTATCCATGCTTTCATGCTGCCTCTGTAACTCATTGGTCATAGAGGCCAATATGATACACTTGACAGTGAGGGAGTCATTCTGCCACATTTTGTATGTGGCCATATCTTCCTGTGTGGCATCATCCCCTTGTGGATTAAGACTAGGGGTATCAAGAATATAAGAAAGTTTTTCTGAACTTAGTACAATCTTTAAGTTTCTCAACAAATCCATATAGTTTGGACCAGTCAGTTTATTGGTATCTAAGATGCTTCGTAGTGATAATGAAGATGCCATTTATCTACATTTAATAAAGAACAATACATGAGCAAACAACCATGAAATGACTTACATAATTAAATTAGGTCTTCAATTTAATTATGTCTCCCACTATTTTATCAAAAATTATAGCCCTCACTATGATAATCGAGAAGAACCCTGATCGGTTTTTCTTAGTGAGATTGAGATCCTAATAACTTATAAAAGATCTTGCAGATAACACAACAAATCTTTTATAAGCTCAAAGGTAGGAAACTCTTCCAATTATATCTCATATAATTCTCAAAAATAACTTGGCCTCTAGAACATTATAAGTCTTGCAGAAAACACAACAAACCATAACGTTCTAGTTAAGTCAAGACCCTTTCATTTCTATACAGTCAGTATTCAAATATAATGCCCTTGCAGATAACACAACAAGGCATTATACTGAATATACTGTAAGCATATCTATGCACTAGACCAATATTATGTCAATCACCATATTAGGTCTTGCAGATAACACAACAAACCTAATGTGGTTCATAACACAATAATGATCCAGCATGAAGGAAGGCCAATATATAGTATTTTTTTAACACTAAGCATTTAAGTCAAGATTTAAATATAATCAAATCGGCCAGGCAAGTGGAAGAGATGTGGGAGTCCCCCCGTTGCTTTCCTAGACACCAATAAAAATTGGCCAGGTCAGTCAACGGAACCAATTAAAAACCACGATTCTCTTTACCTTCCCAGAACTACCTTTCTAGACACCGAATGATCAATTGTTCATCATGACTAGTGATGCTTATTAGTTAAATATACTATTAC
The DNA here is from genome assembly GCA_021397845.1 of Areca catechu. NCBI lineage: Eukaryota > Viridiplantae > Streptophyta > Magnoliopsida > Arecales > Arecaceae > Areca > Areca catechu. Next base: position 124,450,732 of record CM038052.1, on the reverse strand, counting down.
TTAATATAATTTTAAGAAGAGGGCTTTATAAAATTGCCAGCACATTCTTATAGAACATATCACAATCATATCACTCTGATAAACATATATGTGCTAAGTGTGTCATCATACTAGGACAACCATTTACCACATAATGGATCCACCATTATGCCAGGGCAACCTTATTTCAGTATGATGACTTCAAAACTAATCATATCTCTATAATAATTAGGGTTTGAGTGAAAAACCCTAACTAGTGGCATACATCAAAACATTAATTATCATATATGCATCCCATAAATTATGCTAAGTGTATCAGCATTCAAGGGTTTAAAACCCTAATTGCGATACTACAACAAAAACACATATAAATAATTTTCATATGTTTTAACTGTAATAAGGATGGCTCTGATACCACTGTTGGGGATCCGGTGCACCGCAGCGGAAGTGTAATTTCAAAAAGATGAAATTTACACCATAATCCCTTAGCCAAGATCTCCTTATTCAAGATTAAAACATATAATAAACATACAAACTTACATTGTTATAATTAGGGTACCAACCTGTAATCACTAATTCCAACAAAATTTGATGTTGAAGAGGCTAATTGATTTCACCAGGCGTCCAAGTGTCTGCCCTCCGATGGTGATCCACACAGGGCAATGATCAAGACAACTCTATCTTCTTGTCAATGGTTCCTTCTATTGAGTTCTTCTTCCTTGAACTCAATTGCTTGGACTATGGCTTGAATTCCTCCACACAAGAGCTTGCCTCCCTTTCCTTGACCTCTTCTCCTCCTTCCACTAAGACCTTGGCCCTTTAGACACCCTTGTCTTGAAGAAAAGACCTTGTCCTAAGAGGACATAGGCTTGTCATAAGTTGGAGGAGAAATTAAGACAATGATGTCTTAATGTAAGAAAGAAAGGAACAAATCAGAACTTCTTTCTTTCCTTTACCATCGGAGACTTTTATTCTTATTCTAGTTCAGTAGTAGAGTTTCGACAGAGGTGTACTCTGTAAAGTAAACAGTGCAAGAGCAAGAAAAGAATAAAAGAGTCTTCAGGAGAGGAAGAAAGAAAAACATATGTCCCGAGTTCTGATTTTTCATGCGCCTTAAATAGTTTTCAGAGAGGCACCTTCAAAACTCTCCGTAAACTCCTTCTCACGCCTTTCTCAATTTCTCACGCCCCTTCCCACTTTCTCACGGCCCTTCAGATTAAATCCCATGACCTTTCTTAAAGAAAAAGCCGCAGTGTTTTAAAAAGAAAGGGGTCGTGACTTTTCATCTCCGAAGAGATGTTATTTTGCGCACCCGGGAAGAGTTAGCATTTTTCTTCTTTCTTAAAAACTTTCCAGCCGTTTGATTCCCATCCAAGGGCACACAGGTGAGGCGCTAATTCTTAAGAAAGGAGGTCGCCCCAAATAAAATCATCGGAGAATTAAGTGGGGCGCACCAAGAGTCCATGCGCCATGGACTCTTCCAAATGGCGTGCCAAGAGTCCATATGCGCATGGACTCTTGGCATTTGGCATGAAAATGCAAGGGGGGCGGGTGGGGAGGCTAGCCAAGTTACATGGCTAGCCAATAGGGTTAGCCATAATCTCAACTAACTCAATTAGGGTCTAATTAGGTCCAATTAGAACCCAATTTGAACCAATCCGGAACCCTAATTCGAATCTGATTCGAATAGAAGCTAGGGTTTGCAACACCTGCTAGAGTGTTATCCTGCAAAGATGATTTAATTCCAAATTAAACTCTTGATCAATCCTCTTAAGTGTATGACCCATTGGGTTCCACATCTTGCCAGCAGTGGGTTCGAATACAAGTTGACCTAATTTGATTAGAAATCTTTCTAATCGATTTAGGTCAAACCGGGCTTACCCGATTCGATTAATTAGGACTCTTCCTAATAAATGATCTTTGAATTTGATCAACCCACAAGACAAGATTGACGTCTAGCAACGTGTCATATCTACCCGGAAGATATGGAAATTCTGGTGAAATACCAAAATTACCCTTCAGTAGAGAGTTACCGTACAATTAAATCTTTCGATCAGCCTACACCCAAAATATAACTATGGATATGGATATATGTCAAATCAAATATTATATTTATTTCTAGCTCAATCTTATATTGATGATTTAATTATTTTGATATTAGAAACCATCTCTAATATCTTTACTTTGATCAAAGATTCCCTGAATCATCATCCGATTATTAACTAGCTGGATGCAATCTCCTCTTACTAAGAGTGATCGATTCCTTATTGACCTACTCATTACCTTCATATCCAATTCACCATTCCCAGTATCAATCCTGTGCATGACTCAGTGTCATGATTAGGATTGAACCAAAGAATGGGTTCATGTACATAAGGTACTTATAGCAGTCTCAGGTCAAAAGATTACTTGTACCACTCCCACTATGAGAACCTTCTATTGACATGTAGCTACAACTCCATTAGATGTTCTCAAGTTGGATCATATTAGTGAACTCATTCTCCAATGAGCACCCACATCCCAGTATTAGTGTCATACACAAGTGACTGCGAGAGCAGTCACCCTTTCCAGTATACATGGGATGTGCTAGTCTTACCGGAAAAACCTTGATCCCCTACTCAGGGTTCCTTTGACTAGGAATACTTTAGATTAACGTTTTAAGGTTTTAGGTCTCACTGGTATGATCTCATCATAACCCTAAAATCATAGCCCTAATCTATGGGGTTCATCATATAATATAAACACAGCGTATGATGAAAAATAATGCCTTTATATAGAAAATTGTCAATTACAATGGTTTGGGAGATACAACATAGATTGGCTTGTAGGGCATATCCCTTTCAATTAATTCCGGTGAAAAGTGGTGGTCTATTTATGGATTGACCTTTGGCCAATGAAGTGCTCATGGGATGTGCCATATGTCTTTACTCTAAGTAACTTTCAGAGACTCTGCTCTAAAACCACTTGTTGCCTAGGTGGCTTCCCAAGCGAGGGGTGAATTGGGTTTAAAAATCTTTTGCAAGTATGTGCACTTTGAAATTCTTTTAGTATAGAAGTGAAGTGTGCAAAGCGAAAGTAAATAATTAAAGCAATCAAGCAATGAAAGCAGTCAAGCCTTGAGTGCTCTTCAATGCTCTTCAATGCTTCTTCTTCCCTTCTTCAATGAGTGGATTCAATGATAGAGTAGAGTTGGTGAAGCTTTGAATCCAACTTGAATGCTCTTTGAGGTAGGTAGAGGAATAACTTGAAAGCTCATTGTTTTCTCAAGAAAATCCAGAAATAAATCTCAATTAATTTGTTTAATCCTTCAAAAATAATCCCTTTTATAGTTTTCCATGAGATATGGCCATTGTAGGGCTTCGGGATTCATGAAATGGCCGTTGGAGATGAATTGGAATTCAAATTTCAATTTTAGTAGCTAGCCGTTGAAGTACAGACAACAGCTCCATGAGCCGGCTCGAGCTCCAGGAGTCGGCTCGAGCTCCAGGAGTCAGCTCAAAGTCTCAGACAGGCCAAAAACAAACTTCTGTGGGAGCTGGCTCTTGGACTAGGAGTCGACTCTTGCCCTCAAGCTTTCAGTCAAGACAAACATACATACCTAGAGTCAGCTCTTGAACTGGGAGTCGGCTCTTGGTTTTGAAACTTTGAATCCTCCTCCGTGCCGTGCTACCTAGAGTCGGCTCTTACAAGCCTTTAAAAAACTTGCTTCAAGCTTCCCAAAAAATTCAATATTGAATCATCTAGAAGCTAATCTACATACTTTATCAAAATTTTACACTTTTAAAGCCAGTTTTACATGATTATTCATAAGTTAAGGCCTTTACAAACTCAATTGAATTACCCTTAAGTAAATTTGAAAATCACTTTAAACAAAGGTAACCACTTTCTGCAAAACTTCTTAAACAATTTGAGAAGAGTTAGTATCAAATGCATGCTCTAATATTTTGTGATCATCAAAATCATTTCAGGGGTCAACACAATTGGATATTAAGATCATCCTACAAAAAGTTGTAATGCACTTGAGGAGTTGTTAGTAAGACAAATACATGCTCCAATATTTTGTTATCATCAAAATCACTCAAGGGGTCAATAGGGGTTCTAGTGAAGGTTTTAAGATACAAAAGAGATGATTTTGGGCTCAAGGAATTAGGTAAAAATAAGGTTTGAAAGAGTTCTAAACAAAGGAATCAATGATACCTAACTCTCTTCTAATCATGCAAAATCTTTCTTCACTAAGGGGTTTAGTAAAAATATCAGCTAATTGATTATCAGTACAAACAAATACAAGCATCACATTATAATTTTGCACATGATCTCTTTTGAATTGATGTCTTATTTCAATATGTTTGCTTCTTAAGTGTTGAATAGGACTTTCGGTCAAATTAATTGCACTAGGATTTTGACATCTTATAGTTGTCTTAGTTAATTTGATACCAAAATTTTCAAATTATTATTTGATCCATAGGATTTGAGCACAACAACCTCCAGTTGCTATATATTCGGCTTCCGCCATAGATAGAGCAACTGAATTCTATTTTTTGGTACTCCATGAAATCAAATTAACTCCAATAAATTGACAAGTTCTACTTATACTTTTCTATCAAGTTTACACCCAGCAAAATTAGCATCAGAATATGCAATCAATTCAAATAATGAATCTCTAGAGTACCAAAGTTCAATATCAATAGTGCCAGATAAATATCTAGGTATACATTTAACAGCTAATAAATGTGACTCTTTGGGAGCAGACTGATATCTTGCATACATACATATACTGAACATTATATCCGGCCTACTTGCAGTCAAATATAACAATGAACCAATGATACCTCTATATAACTTTTGATCAATATTCTTACATGATTCATCTTTGTCAAGTTTACAAGAGGAGCTCATGGGCGTACCTAATGGTCTAGTACTCTCCACTCCAAACTTCTTTAAGATTTCTGTTATATACATAGCTTGGTTTATGAAGATCACCTCTTTAGTTTGCTTAATTTGGAGTCCGAGAAAGAAATTAAGCTCTTCCATCATGCTCATCTCGAACTCTCCCTATATTAACTTTACAAACTCTTGACAAAGATGTTCATTAGTAGCACCGAAAATAATGTCATCTACATAAACTTATACTACTAAGAGACCATCATTCTCCTTTTTCAAAAATAATATAGTGTCTACATTTCCTTTTGAAAAACCATTTTTAAGAAGAAATATACTTAATCTATCATAACAAGCTCTTGGAGCTTGTTTCAAACCATATAAAGCTTTATAAAGTTTAAAAACATGATTGGAAAATTCATGATTTTTAAAACTAGGGGGTTGATCTACATATACTTCTTCTTCAATAAATTTATTTAGAAAAATACTTTTGACATCCATTTGAAATAGTTTAAAATCCATAAAACATGCAAATACTAATAATAGTCTAATTGCCTCAAGTCTAGTAACAGGAGCAAAGGTTTCATCAAAATTAATCCCTTCCTCCTGATTGTAACCTTTGACAACTAGCCTAGCTTTATTTCTAGTTACTACTCCATTTTTATCAAGCTTGTTTTTGAAAACCCATTTTGTACCAATTATTGAAACATTAGTAGGTCTTTTAATTAAAGTCAAACATTATTTCTTTTGAATTGATTTAGTTCATCTTGCATAGCATTTATCCAATTACAATCATTTTCAGCTTCTTCAATAGATTTAGGTTCTATTTGAAAAACAAAAGCTAAGTAATCACAAACATTTCTCAAAGAGGAACAGGTACTTACCACTTTCGATGGATCACCAATTATAAGTTCTTTGGGGTGTTCATGAGCATACCTCCATTCTTTTTGTAATGGCTTGGGTGTTGATGATGCTTCAACTCCTTGTACTTGTTCTCCTTCATTATTTTGATTTTTATCTTGCTCCTTGGAAGGCTCTTCATTGATGCTCAGCTTTTCAATCATTTGAATACCTATTTCATCATCAACAACATCTTATTTTCTAGAAGATTTTTTATCAGTCTCATTAAAATAACATGGATGGATTCTTCAACAAGAAGTGTTCTTCTGATGAAGACCCTGTATGCCTTGCTAGATGTAGAGTAACCTAAAAAGATATCCTTATCTGACTTGGTATCAAATTTACTTAGATTGTCCTTGCCATTGTTTAAAATAAAACAACGGATCCAAAAGTACAAAAATACTTAATTGCTGGTTTTCTATCTTTCCAAAGCTCATAAGGTGTTTTCTTTAAAATAAAGAAGATTATAACATGATTTAAAAATAGCAAGTTATATTTATGACTTTCGCATAAAAATATCTAGGCAAATCATTTTTTCAAAGCATGGTACGTACCATTTCTTCAAGAGTTCTATTTTTTCTTTCTACCATCCCATTTTGTTGAGGTGTCCTAGGTACAGAAAAGTTGTGATGAATACCATTTTCACTACAAAACTTTTCAAAATCATGATTTTCAAATTCTGTACCATGATCACTTCATAAAGAAATAATTGAAATACCTTTTTCATTTGAAACTCTCTTGTAAAATTTAATGAATGTAGAAAAAGTTTCATCTTTTTGAGTTAAAAACATGACCCATGTCAAACGTGAGAAGTCATCTATAATAACTAGACCATACTTCTTATCTCCCAAGCTAGTTGTTCTAGTAGGTCCAAAGAGGTCCATATCAAATAATTCTAGGGATTTAGATGTAAAGACAACTCCCTTAGGTTTGAAAGAAGATTTAGTTTATTTTTCAAGTTGACAAGCACTACAAATTTTGTCCTTTTCAAAACTAAGTTTTGGCAAATCTTTTATGAGATTCTTTTTGTTAAGTTTTGAAAGCAAATGCATACTTGCATGTCCTAGTTCACGATGGCAAAGCTAACTAGTTTCATTGATCTTGGCTTCCATTGCCACTAGACATTGACCATTTGGTACTGGTATATCATCAAGATCAACCATGTAAATGTTGACATGCCTATGACCAATAAACTTGATGCCATTATCATCAAGACTAGAAACAATGCACATAGAAGATTCAAAAATAACTTTAAAATCTTTGTCATAAAATTGGCTAATACTAAGTAAATTACACTTTAAACCATTAACAAGAAGAACATTATCTATATAAGTGGAGGGGGTGATATGGACTTTATCGATACTAATGATTTTGCCCTTTCTATTATCACCAAAGGTTATATTTCCACCATTGTGATACTCAGGAGATGAGAATTGCTCCACATCTTCAGTCATGTGTCTTGAGCAACCGCTGTCGATGTACCACAATCTTTTTTGTTGGTTGCAAGACACACCTACAAGAACAAATCAGGTGGAGACTTTAGGTACCCAAGTCATCTTGGATCTTTTAGGTTTAGTAGATATGGTTCCTTTTGGAACCAAAACTTTTCTAACTTGATTCAATCTTTTTTTATCATACATATATGATTTATGTCCTACTTTTCCATAAGAATAACAAGTAATAGCAGATGAAGCAGGCACAAAAAACTCTTGAAATATTTTTGTGGTTTAAAATCTAATCCAACTTTGTTGAAAATAGCTCTTTGATTATTTAAAAGTATGTTGAGTTTTTCATAACTATAAGTAAGTTTTTCAACAAAAGGTTTTACTTTTTCAAGTTCATCTTTGTACTTCTTGTTTTATTGCAAAAGCTCTTTGTTTTGTTTAGCAAATTTTTCAATAGTTGCAAAAGATTTATCCTTTTTCAAATCTTTCTTTTCTTTTTCCAAAGAGATAATTCTATCAGTTAACTTTTTATTTTCTTGAAGCAAGCAATCATTTTTAATCAAAGACTTATTATTTATTTTAACCAACTCCAAATTTTGCTTTCTTAGTTCTTTGTTCTTCATTTAAAGATTTTGATATTCAACTACTAATTCATCAAAACATCATGCAATTCATTAAAAGTAAATTCATTTTCAAATTCAGATTTTACCTCATCATTGTTAGCCATCAAGCAAAAATTTATGACTTCTTGCTGCTCTTCATCGGAAATCTGTTGATCCCATTATTGATTTTGATGGTAAGCAAAACACTTAAGTATAAGGTGAGTACTAACTATTTCTATGAAGTATATTTTATAGAAAAAGGTGCTTATCAACTTAACAAAAAATTGATTGATTGAAAAGACCCAACTATGGATGAAAGATCTGCTTAAAGAGGACTTTAGTAGTTGAAGAATGCTTGAAAGGATACATGAGTTCAACACAAGTTGATTTCAGCAGAAGTTTAGCTATTTTTGTGAAAATCTCAGTGAAGTGTCTACTCAAAGTGTTGAAACATGACTTAAGTGTCGACACATGACTATGAAAGTGTCGACTCAAGCCGATACGTGAACAAAGTTTCAGATGGCATGGTTGAAGTGTCAACACATGGATGTCAAGTATCGACTCAAAGTGTCGACACATGGATCAGCTCATCACCTGAGATTTTTGTGTTACAGAACTTGCTGAAGTTGAAGACTTGCCTGAAGTGTCGACACATAGATGCTAAGTGTCGACTGCAAGTGTCGTCTCACTTGAGGAAGTGTCGACACTTCTGAGAATTTTAGAAAGCTTCATTAAAGATATTTGAACTAGGTGTCGACTCATGGAGTGCAAGTGTCAACTCATAGCTTAAAGTATCGACACTTGGAGTTCTGGGAACAGTAACGACTAGTTTTTTAAACTCAAAACTCGCTCCTCTTGGCTCCCAATGGCTAGTTTTTCATGTCTAATAGCCATAAACTGAATTTGAGGCCTTGGAAAGGTATTAAATATTTTAAATCAAATCAAAACATAAGAGAATAAATAGAGGAAAAATAAGAGAGAAGAAAAGAAGTGCATTCATCCCTATTCATTGTGTTCAACCACCTTCAAGCAAAAAGAAGTCTCCAAGCATTCAAGAGCCTTCAAAGGCATTCAAGTTCAACCTTCTTGAGCATTAAAAAGAGGCTTCATCAAGTTGAAGGCAACACTAGAACAAAGCATCAAAGAGATATCTGCTTTTATTAGAAAGCTTTCATTGTTTCTTTACTTCAAACTTATTTTTGTTATAAAGGTTTTTGGTTAGCCTATTGGAAAACCAAGGAGGTTATTGGTGATCTTTGAAAATTAATTAGGTTCTTGGTTAGCCTGCAAAACCAAGGGAGGTTGTTGGTGAGCCTTAAAATTAATTAGGTTCTTCGTTAGCCCAAAAAACCAAGTGAGATTTTGACTTGTAAGCCTTGTGAAAACAAGTTGGGTTTTGATTAGTGAGCTCAAAAAACTAATCGGCTGTAATTAATTGAGATTATAGTAAATTTCCAAGTGGGCCTTGGGGAGTGGATGTAGGTGCATTGGATAGAACCGAACCACTATATTTGGTTTGTGTTTGTGATTGCTTGTCTCTTTCATTCACTCTTCTTTTATAGCTTTTATATTTTCGCTGCATACTTATTAAAGCAATTTTTACTTACATTTATAGTACTTAGTTTGATTATTAGATTGGTTCTTATACTTGCATTTAAATTTTTAGAGACCCAATTCACCCCCTCTTGGGTTGCTTATTAGGCAACAAGTGGTATCAGAACCCCATTCTCAGTTTATAGGTCTAGATGCCTTGAGTAAAGATCTATGGCAGCCCCCCTTTGTACTAGTGTTGTTGAGGGATAAGCCTCAAATAGACCTCCATATTTCAATGGAACAAATTATACTTATTGGAAAACTAGAATGAGAATATACATGCACTCAATTGATTATAATTTATGGAAGGTTGTTGATAAGGGTCCTCATGTTCTTTCGATTGTTGTGAATGGTATTTCCATCTCAAAGCTCGAAGAGGATCGGGATAAAAATGACATTAAACAATCTGAGATCAATGCGAAAGCAATGAATCTCCTTTATTATGCATTAGATCCTAGTGAGTTTAATAGGATTTCTATATGCACATCAGCCAAGAAAATATGGGATACACTTGAAGTTACCCATGAGGGTATCGATCAAGTGAAAAAAACAAAAGTGAACATGTTAGTGCACATTTATGAAATGTTCTGAATGGAACCAAATGAGTCTATCACTGACATGTACACTAGATTCACAAATATTATAAATGAAATGAGAAGTTTAGAAAAAATAATATCTAATGCTGATCTTGTCAACAAAATTCTCAGGTCACTTCCAACTTCATAGGATCCGAAAGTGACCGCCATACAAGAAGCTAAAGATGTTGACAAACTACCATTAGAACAATTGGTGGGATCGCTCATGACTTATGATCTGAACTTAAAGCAAAAATCTATGGTTATGGATAAGAAGAATCCTCAAATGATGAATCTAAAGAAGAAGAAGGAGAAGAGAGTGAAGAAAGCACTCCTAGCAAGAAAATTCAGAAGGTTCATGAAAAGAAGGAAATTCTCTTATAAGAAAAAGATCCAATCAACTAAAGAGAAGGAAAAAGAAAAGGAGAAAGAAAAGGAAAAGAAGAAGGAGATACCTACATGCTTCGAGTGTAAGAAGCCTAGACACTATAAATTTGACTGCCCTCTCCTAAAGAAGTCAAGGAAGAAGATTAGGAAGAAAGCTATGATAGCAACCTGGAGTGATATTGAAGACTCCAGCTCAAAAGAAGAACAAGCTGAAATTGCAAATCTATGTCTTATTGCATAACAAGAACAGGAAGAGGTAATTTTTGATACTGAAGTAGATTTTACCTTTGATGAATTAAAAAATACTTTTGATGAGTTAATGCATGATTACAAACTGATGTTATCAAAAAATAGAAAATTAAAAAAGCATGCAAATAGTTTTTCTCATGAAAACAATTCTCTTTTAAATGAAGTTAATGAATTGAAAACTAAGTTGATGTTTAAAAAAGAAAGATAAGGCTTTAACTATGGAAAATGATGTTTTCAAAAGACCTAGAACTATCATTTCAAATGGTGATCTTTTGAAGAAAAACAAGGATTTAGAATTAGAAAACAAAACTTATAAAATGAGCTTGAGAAAATAAACCTTTTGTTGAAAAGTTCAAGTATAGCTTAGAAAAACTAAATCTTCTTTTAAAAACCAAAGAGTAGCGTTTAACAATGCAGGATTAGGTTATAGACCCCAAAGACAAGAAAAGTATTTGAAAAACATTTTTGTACCTGCATCTTCAAGTATAACATGCTTTTCATAAAAAAAATAAGGACACAAAGCTTTTCAATGTAATATGAGAAAGATCAATGACTCTAGAAAAGTTTGGGTTTCAAAAGGAACCAATTTAAATACTAACCCTAAAGGACCTAAGTTGGCTTGGGTATCTAAAATCAAAACTTAATTTATTTTACAGGTGTGTCTTGCAACCAAGGATAGGAAAAGACTATGGTATCTTGATAGTGGTTGCTCAAGGCACTTGACAGGAGATGTGAAGCAATTCACCTCTCTTGAGGCAATGAATGGAGGGAGTGTGACCTTTGGTGATAATGGCAAAGGTAACATCATTGGTATAGGTGAGGTTCACATCACCCCTTCTACATGTATTAATAATGTACTTTGGTGAAGGTTTAAAGCATAATCTTTTAAGTATTAGTCAATTTTGTGATTAAGGTTTTCAAGTTATTTTTAAATCATCCTATTGTATGATTGATACTCCTGATAAAAATAGAGTATAATTTATCGGAAAAAGGCATGGTAATATTTATTTGGTAGATTTAGATGATCTATCCTTGCCTAATGGAGAATGCCTAGTTGCAATGAATTCTACTAAAGATAAGACTAGTTGGCTTTGGCATAGAAGACTAGGACATCCTAATATGTATTTACTCTCAAAACTTTGCAAAAATGATTTAGTAAGAGATTTACCAAACTTGTTTTCGAAAAAGATAGAGTTTGCCAAGCTTGCCAATTTGGAAAATAAGTTAAAACATATTTTAAACCTAAAGGTTTGTTACTACTAGTAGGCCACTAAACTACTCCATATGGATCTCTTTGGACCAACTAGAATATGTAGTCTAGGAGGTAAAAGATATGGATTGGTTATAGTAGATAATTTTTCAAGATTTACTTGGGTTTTCTTTCTTGCTCATAAAGATGAATCATTTTCAGTATTTATAAAGTTTTACCAAAAAGTTTCAAATAAAAAAGGTACTTCAGTTATTTGCATATGTAGTGATCATGGTTCTGAATTTTAAAATCAAGATTTTGAAAATTTTTATAACGAGAAAGGTATTGAATATAATTTTTCTGCACCTAGGACACCTCAACAAAATGGGGTGGTAGAAAGAAAAAAATGTACATTAGAAGAAATGGCATGCACTATGTTATATAAAAATGATTTGCCAAGATATTTTTGGACTGAAGCTATTAATACTGCTTGTTATATTCTTAATCATATTTTAATCCGACCTATTTTAAAGAAAACTCATGAACTTTGGAAACAAAGAAAACCAACTTTAAAGTATTTTCGAGTTTTTGGTTTTCAATATTTTATTTTAAATAATGGTAAAGACAATCATGGAAAATTTGATGCCAAGTCTGATGAAGGTATCTTTCTAGGATACTCTACATCAAGCAAGGCATACAAAATTTTTAACAAAAGAACCCTAGTTGTAGAGGAGTCTGTACATATAGTTTTTGAAGAGTCTACTAACAAATCCTCCAGAAAAGAAGATACTTCTGATGCATGTGCAGGTGCTGATAAGTTACAAAAGCTAACATTAGATGATCAACCCTTTCAACAAAGTGAAGAAAATCAAGATAAAGATGAAAAAGAAGAAGCCATACAATCCACACCAAAGCATCAAGATATACCTAAGGAGTGGAGGTATGCTCATGGACATCCTAGAGAATTAATCCTAGGTGATCCATCAAAAGAAGTAAGAACTCGATCCTCAATTAGAAATGAATGTGACTATATTACTTTTGTTTCTCAAGTAGAGCCTAAATGTTTTGAAGATGCTGAAAAAGACCCTAACTGGATAAATGCTATGCAAGATGAACTAATTCAGTTTGATAGAAATAATGTTTGGACATTAATAAAAAGACCATCTAATGTTTCTATTATTACCACTAAATGGGTGTTTAAAATAAATTAGATAAAAATAGAATTGTAGCTAAAAATAAAGCTAGGCTAGTAGCCAAAGGCTACAACCAGGAGAGAAGAAAGTGATTTTGATGAAACCTTTGCTCCTGTTGCTAGACTTGAGGCAATTAGACTACTATTAGCATTTGCTTGTTTTATGAATTTCAAACTATTTCAAATGGATGTTAAAAGTACTTTTCTAAATGGTTATAAAGTAGATGATGTTTTGTTGAACAACCACCTAGTTTTGAAAATCATACACATCCTAATTATGTTTTTAAATTACATGAAGCATTTTATGGTTTAAAGCAAGCACCCGAGCATGGTATGAAAGACTCAGCAAGTTTCCGATTGAAAATGAATTTTCTAGAGGTCATGTTGATACAACTTTATTTTTAAAGAAAAAAATGATGATTTATTAGTAGTGCAAGTCTATGTTGATGGTATTATTTTTGGTGCTACTAATGAAATCCTTTGTCAAGAGTTTGCTAAATTAATGCAGGGGAGTTCGAAATGAGCATGATGGGAGGACTTAATTTCTTTCTCAGACTCCAAATCAAGCAAACCAAAGATGGAATCTTCATCAACCAAGCTAAGTATACAAAGAAATCATAAAGAAGTTTAGGATGGAGACTACTAAGTCAATAGGTACACCTATGAGCCCTCTTGTAAACTTGATAAAGATTAGCATGGTAAATCAGTAGATCAAAAATTATATAGAGGTATGATTGGCTCTTTATTATATTTGACTGCTAGTAGACTAGATATAATATTCGGTGTATGCCATATATGCTAGATATCAGTCTGATCCTAAGGAATCTCATCTGTTGGCTGTTAAGCACATTATTAGATACTTATCTGGCACAATTGATATTGGCTTATGGTATTCTAGAAACTCATCTGCTGATTTAATTAGATTTTCTGATGCTAATTTTACTGGGTGTAAACTTGATAGAAAAAGTACTAGTGGAACTTACCAATTTCTTGGAGTTAACTTAATCTCCTGGTTTAGCAAGAAATAAACTTCAGTTGTACTATCCAAAGCTGAGGCTGAGTACATTGCAGCAGGAAGTTGTTGTGCTCAAATCTTATGGATTAAGCAATAACTTGAAGATTTTGGAAACAAATTAACTAAGACACCTATAAAATGTGATAACACTAGTACAATATGCTTAACTAAAAATCCTGTTTAGCATTCTAGAAGCAAACATATTGAAAGTAGGCATCATTTTATTAGAGATCATGTTGAAAATAATGATGTTGTGCTTGAATTTATTTGTATAAAATATAATTAGCTGATATTTGACTAAGCCACTCCAAGAAGATCGATTTAGTATGATTAGAAGAGAACTTGGGGTCATCAATCCTTTTGATTGAGAATTTCTACTCTTTCACCCATGAAAGATCAAATTTGATAATCAATTACATTCAATTATCTTGAATTTCACTATATTTCAAGTGATTTTGATCAATACTTCATTTTCTTTTTTTTCAGTTTTAAGTTAAAGTGTCGACACCTGTAAGTGTCGACTCCTTGAAGTGTTGACACTTGGCCCTGTATCATGAGTTGACTCTTAAACGGTGACAGACCGAGAATAAAAATGGAAACGAAGTGTTTTCTTAGCATTTTCTCTCCCAATTTGAGCCGACACCTGCCCTAACACTGTTCTACCTGTTGTTTCCCTCTAAATTTCATCTCAAACCCTCTTAAATTCTTAATTTGGATGGTTTTTGGTTTGGTTTTTGCCACATTCCCTCTCCTATTTTGATTTTGGACCATAAAAAATTTTAGTTCCCTCTTCTCTTTTGTTCAAACCTTGAATCTGTGAAATGGGACCCAGAAAGCAAGTTGTTTGTTGCCCTCAGCCATCCAACCAAGAAGATGAAAGAAGGACAAAAGCCAGACATGAAGCCAGTGCACTTGATAACCCAGTTCAGCCACTTTTTCCTGCATCCAGATGCATGGGTTCGAAGACCATTGTTGGTGGATGCCGTGTGGACTTCGAACTCATTAACTAGCAGCATTTTCGGATATGTTACTAGCTTAGGGATACTGGTTTGGTTCCTTTCTATTCTTTGACTGAGAGATTCTTCTTGAGCTTCATACGAGAGTTCTACGGATCTCTTGCCTGTGGCAGTGATGGATGGATTGCACAAGTCCATGGCAGAGATATTCCAATGACTGTAGAGGTGCTAAGTAGTGTATGGGATATTCCCATGATAGGATCTGTGGTCGATAGCTTAGTGTACAGATTCAATGGACTCCAGTACATTTTTAAGTTAGATGATCTACCTTAGGGAGCCACTGTTGTTGCATCTAGGCTCTCTACTGAGATGAGGTTACTACATCATATCATAGCCTGGATCCTTCTACTGAAGACTGGCTATTTTAACTTCATCACAGAGAGAGAGCTACTAGTGATAGTTTCTTTAGTTCAGCATGCACCTGTTTTCCTTCCGGTACTTATGGTACATCAGATGATGGAGGCATCTATTAGTTAGAGTCTATGTTTGCCCTACGGGATGGGATTGACCCTTCTCTTCAGAGCATATGAAGTGGTATTAAATGATGAGCCCTACCAGATGTTACTGCACACTGATGTCTGTAACATCCGATCACTTCACCAGATGGGATATCAGTTGGTCAGAAGCCAATGGAGACGACAAGTATCAGGTCGGGCCACAGACAGAGATGAGGATGCTGTGGAGGAGGAGTGCATATTTTCAGATGAGGCAGGACCTTCAAAGACACATTTGCATGAGATTCAGCCCGAGCCTACAGCATAACCAGAGTTTGCTCCTCAGCCTAAGCCAGCATAATCAGATGTTCTAGGAGCTTCTGAGAGTCTTGTGGACAGAGTCACTCATATTGAGATGGAGATTATGATTATTCGCCAGTGACTTGACAGTTTTATTGTAGAGACCAAAGAGAGCCATCGAGGATTGAGGGATGGTATCTCTGCTATATTGTCTAAATTGAGTAGAATCTCTTCTGGGAGTGTTCCTGATACTTTAGCTCCAGCTGATTCTTCTCCAGTTCCACTTGCTTTGAGACTAGGCAGAGAGATGAGATGATGAGACTGACTCTGACGATTTTGACTTTCCAGATTTGATGACAAAGCCAGTGCTAGAGATAGCAGCTGACTCACCTAGGAGTCCCATTCATGATCCTTCGAGTTCATCTTTTCAGACTCCTATCCTATCCACACCTCCTTCTACACCAGTCGATCATTCTATCATTCCTATACTTTCACCTATCATTGATACACCTATTATGTCTTCACTTGATAGACTATTGTTGATACACCTACTTTTGATACACCTATTGTCAGGACTCCATCTTTGCATACATCTTCTCTTATCCAGGAGCTAGGATTCTACACTCCTGGTTTCCATCATCTTGGTTCCGCCCCTTTATTTGATCATACACCACATCCGACAGGTTGAGACTGTCACTCCGATCAGTTCTTCTCCTACTACTGACATAGCTTCTACCTCTTTGCTCCAGCTAGAGGGAGGACTTATGTTAGACGTAGAAGATATGGTCATCGTACTCCTTCACGATCGACCAGGACCCATCTTCGTGATCTTCGATCGATGTGGCCTTGATCTCGTGCTTCTACTGATACCGAGCCGATCAAGATTAGATCCTCAGATGATGAGGATGATGCTTAGGATAGTTTTTATATAGTTTACATTTCTGTACTCTTTGCATGTTTTTGATATTCACTTTTTGTACCAATCTTGTATCAAGTGAATGCAATGTTATGTTCTACCTTACCTTATGACTTTAAATGAATGAAATGCATTACTTATTTTCAGCAATTCAATGTTTTCTTTATGAATGACTTACATTTATGTTCTTATTTCTTGTCCTCTTCCTTCCTTTATAATGATAACAAAAGGGGGAGAAATAAGAATAAGTATAAATATGAATGAGCAAAAAATTTCATTAAGTGAGGGGGAGTAATACCTCCTTTAATTTAGAAATATGTTTTGAATTAAATTTCATTCTCAATTCTTATCTTTTGATGTTTAAATTTTAGTCTTTTGACATTAAAAGATGTTCAGAAATCAATTTTATTGGTCATCTCTTTAGGGGGAGTATTTATACTCTTCACAGTGTTTATTACTGAATTTGTTACATATTTTTTAAGAGTATCACGATACATGATTTTATCTCTTATATATTTAAGCTTTGATACTCTTAGCGACTGCAATACTCTCGCTCTGATACATCTGTTGCCCAGGTAGCTTCCCAAGAGGGGGGTGAATTGAGATTATAAAACTTTAACAAGTATATGCAATTTAAATTCCTTTTGATGTTGTGGTGCAATATGCAATGTGGAAGAAATTAAATAAATGCAATAAGGTAAAGTAAGCACAATCACAAACACAAGGAATTTAGAGTGGTTCGGAGCAACCGGCTCCTATGTCCACTACACAAGAACCACTCAGGATTTCCACTATATCCCCCAATCAGAATACAGTCGGATTGTTTAACAGGCTCACAATCCAAACCTATATACTTTGGTTTTACCGAGATTACCAAGAAAACCCAACATCCTTTGATTTTAAACAGGATCACCAAAGAAACCCTAATCTTAGTTTTATACTGAGATCACCAAGAACCCAAATTAGGTTTTCACAAGGTTCACCTAAAAACCTTTAACCCTATCTTAAGACATAGACCCTTACTATTCTTAGAGAGAAAATAAAGATATGTCAAAAATATAAAACAACTATACAACAAATCGAGTTTGTTTAAATATGCCGATGAAAATCAATGTGAAGCCTAACCTTGAATGCTCTATTAATGCTCTTCAAGCTGCTTCTTTACTTCTTCAAAGGTTGGATTCAATGATGAAAAAAGTTGGTGGAGCTTTGAATCCTATCTTGAATGCTCTTGAAGTGAGTTGGTGAAAGACTTGAAGACTTTTCAACTTTCCAAGATAAATCAATGAATGATCCCTCAAAAAATTATTTTAATCCATAAAAAATACTCCTTTTATAGTTTCCATGAGAAATAGCCGTTGTAGGGCCTAGGGAATTGAAAAAGAGTTGTTGAAGGGCTTTTTGAGTTCAAACATAACTTTTAGCAACTAACCGTTAGACTGCAGAAAATGGTCACTCTAGTCGGCTCAAGGTCCATGAGTCGACTCAAAGTCTCAAACAGCCCAAACAAAAATTCTGTGTGAGTCTGCACTTCAAGCTTGAGTCAACTCGAACCCTCAATCAGTACAAATTCAAATTTTCCTTGAGTCGGCTCTTCAAGGCTAAGTCAGCTCGAAGTCTCAATCACCAACAAACCTAACTCTGGACGAGTCGGCTCTTTTGGGCTTATGTCGGCTCGAGGTCTCAGACTTCAAAAACATTGGTTCTTCATTGAGTCAGCTCTTGGGGCTTGAGTCGGCTCGAGATACTGAAACTCTAAAAAATTTTATGCCATGACAGAAGGAGTCGGCTCTTGCTCCATGAGTCGGCTCTTACAAAAACTTCTTTTAAAGCTTCAAACTTCTCTAGAGTTCTTCAAAATATGAATCCAACAAGAACTAATATACTTACTCTTATTTTTACAATTTTATAGCCCTTTTACAAGATACATAGATGAAAAAATTAGGGCTTTTATAATTTGAAGTACATAAGAGTCTATACAATGTTGGATACTTTTTAAAGCAATTTGAAAACCAACTAAAGTAAAGATAAGCATTTTCCTGCAAAAACTTCTCAAGTAATTGAAAGAATTAGTAAAGTAATATGCTCCAATATTTTGTGATCATCAAAATTATTCTAGGGATCAACAATCTCTCCCTTTTTGATGATGACAAAACATTGAGCATGAACAGGATTTAAAAACACTTTACATTACTATGTATCGTATTCACATGTATCAAAGAATATTTAACATAGTGTGTATCAACCAGATCAAGTATCAAATTGTTAAACTAAAGAGTATCAACACAATGTATCATTTGCATCATCCATGCACTAAGTATCAAAACTTCACAATATTAACTTGTATTTGAGTGAGTTTAGTAAAAGCTTAATACAAGCTCCCCCTACTAATATAATGATATTTTCTTCATATTTTCATACTTAACTCATTTTCATATTCACTTTCATATTTACACTTTCATGCACATTCATTCACATTTTCATGCACACTCTTCTCTCCTTTCTTCTTTTTGTCATCAACAAAAAAAGTATTAAAAAGGAGAACATTCATTCACAAATTAAATCATTCACAACATGTATCAGATAGAACATAAAAAAGATATATATATATATTATATAATATATATATATATATATATATATATATATATATATGAAAAGTGTCAATACAAGAGTGATACAATACAAAAGTGCCACAGCACATCAAAAGTAGTATCACAAATAATAGAAAAAGCTAAACATAAAGTCCTAAAACATCAAAATGATGGACTATGGTCATCATCACTGGGCTCTTACTCACTAGAGGAGGAACCGACCTCTAAAATACTAGGAGCAGGCTTGAATTTAGGGAACCTAGGCCTAAGGTCCCTAAGTCTAGTCCTAACAGGAGTAGTAGTCTTAGAGGTTCTAGGTTTAGCTTTAGTTGGAGGCTAAGAAGAAATCATTATAGGAGTAGGTCGAACAGAAGGAGGATCAATAGATAAGGCAAGAGTGCTGGTAGTAGATAAAATCTCTGTCACCGGAGTATCTCCAACATCTGTACTCGGATCCACAGTACCAGTGCTAGCCTCAATAGGAGTAGCAGCTATAGGAATGTCAGTAGAGTGTACTGCCTCTCCCTGCCCACAATCTGTGTCAATATTTGGTGCTGCTGAAGGAGTAGGTGCAGAGTGACTGGCTGCTCTAATCTGCTAAAGAAAAGACAGAATATCCTGAAAACCCTGATGCATCTCTATCTGAAGTGCTAGTATCCTAGCATCTATCTTTGATCTCCCTCTTTGAAGACTAGAGATCTCATCTAGTATCAGCTGCAGTCTGTCATCGTCACCTGATCCAACAGTAGTAGATCCTCTGATAGGTGATCGAGGTGTAGAAGGAGCTCGCTCAGAAGGTCCAACCTCGTCAGCATGTGGCTCAGCCTCGGCATCCTATCCCTGTCCTGCCTGATCATCCTCTCCTGAATCCTCATTAGAATGAGTCACTGGAAGTCCAGAACTCTTCCTGATCTAGTGACCCTCGACCTTTAAGAATCCCATCCTGGTCAAAGATTTAATATTGTATTTGTCTGTGTACAATAATGGTCTGCTATCCTCTCCAAACAAATCAACCTGAGCATCCTGAAATAGTAAGATAAAAACCATGCCATACAGAAGACATGCTCATGCCCTACGAGCAACTTCCCTTATCTGAGATAACATGATAAAAGGTAAGTTGAGGGCCTCCCCCTCAACTAAACATCTCATAAAGACTAGGTCTTTCTCGCTCACCCAGTCGAATCTCCCAGTCTGGGGTAGAAAAATGTGACTAACGATGTTATGTAACAACCTCACCTCCAATGAGAGTTGGTTAGCTTTGACATGTATCACACTAGTCACATTAGTCCTCTCAAGTATAATTCTCAGTGTTTTCTATTTTTCTTTCAATACTAAATAGCTTTCTCCCTCTTTAGGTATTTGGAGAACATTAGACAATTTCTGTTCACTAACCTCAATGTGCTTCCCCTTCATAATAGATTCAATATGAAAAGCACCAAGAGACATATTCTCAAAAAACTGTCTGACAATATTAGGATATGTAGGTAGATTTAGCATGCAAAAATCCTTCCAACCTTGTGCTACTAACCAATCACCAACTTTTAAGCTCTCTTGTTCTAGAAATGTAAAATTAATGCAACGGCCTAAAGTTCTTGCCTATTGCCCATCAAAACTACCTGCCTTGGAGCTTCTTATTCCTCTTCTTGCTCTTCTTAGGGTTCCTCTGTGGGATTTGAGGTGTCAAGCCTCCTTTTGGTCTTTAATGAGGACATTGGAAAGAGGAAGAAATTACAAACTAATGATCTTTGGTTGTAGTCTAATTTCTTTTTTCAGGTACCCACGAAATCATGAAGCATCTCTTGAAGACCCCAATTTTATGAAGCAAATTGAAGACCCCTTCTCCAAGCCCATGGGCCGACCAAGCCTTGAAGAAATTCTCTACCATGAAAGCCTACTTAGAGACCAAATTTTAAAGACCATGTGGAAGGATGAGATAAAGCCAAGTGTTGCAAGGAAATAATGCCACATGGAATTTCTAGAATTCTCTTGTTAGGATTAGTTTCTAGGAATTAGTTGCTAGGAACAAATCTTGTAATTAGCTACCAATTAAACTTGAATTAATTGGTCCCTTAATAGCTACCCTTGGCCTATAAATAGAGACCAAGGCCCCCCTCTTGTAAGCATTGAATGGAATGAATTGAGTTGAATGAATAAAAGTTCCCTTGTTTGAGTTCTCTTCCATTTTGCCTAGTTCTCTTGAGTTATCCGAGAATTTTGAGTGTTTTCTTTGATTTTCTTTGGAGTGTTGAGTTTGATCTTAAAATGGAGTGAGTGCTTTGAGTTTGGAGTGCCATAGTTCTATTTCCAAGTTCTTCTACACAAGATCCAAATAGTCCAAGAAGAGGAAGTGCTTCCCAAAAATTCCAGCAATTCTCTTCACTTCTCTTATTAATTCCTTCATTTTTCCTCAATTTTTTTGAATTTTGACCTCACCTTGACTCTTTGCAGGTTCTTCTTGGTGATTTGAAGACAAAGATGAAGGCTCCATGCCAAGGATCCAAGCTCCAATGGTGAATCCAAGAAGGGAGTGGAGATCTTACCTCTAGCTTTCAATTTTTGAGTGGTGAGTGTTTCCCTTCTACTTGAGCTTAATTTCTCTTCATTGTTGGGAAAAAAACCTCTTGATCCTTAGATCTGAGGTCATTAAAGGTTTCTTAGCCTAGTTGAGGGTTTCTATGCCCTTAGATCCTCTCTTTTCTTTTTTTTGAAAGGAAGCTTGCACAAGGGTGTCAGATTTTCTGCTCACCTAGTCTCTAGCTCGAATTTCTTCATCCCTTCCACCCATGAATTCAACTATATTTGGAGCTCTATTGCTGATATATTATTGCTAGGTAAGTAGATCACATCCCACACACCCATTTCATCGAATTCATCCCCCATCAGTCCTCCTTTCCTCTGCCACGAACCGAACAACTCTTCTAGGCTTCTTTGCCACAGCTTTCCTAGGAGCCATCTAGGTTAGATTAGGGTTTTGGAAGGGTTAGAAGTGTTCTAAGAGCTTTTCTTAGGTTAGGAATAGGAAACGGCTATGGCAAAATAGGAAGGTGGAAAGAAATAACAATTTGAAACCTATGATGCTCCATTTAAAAAGCCTCGGCCCGACTCTCGAGTCGGCTCGCTAGAACACCAGGTGCTCGAGTCGGCTCGACGATAAATCTAGGTTAAATCTTGAAAAATGACAAAATAAGTTTCTATGGATTTCTTAGTACTAGAGAAGGTGGTCATGAGCTCTAAAATAAATTTTGAAATATCTAGATAATTCTTCCTAATTTTTTTTGATTAATTATGTTAAAACTTTCAGAATGGGTCACACAGACCTAACTCACCTCTAATCTTTTCAAATCTATCTTGACTAAGGGGTTTGGTGAAAATGTCAACAAGTTGATCTTTAGTAGGCACAAATTCTAATTCTACAACATTATTCAAAATATGATCTTGAATGAAATGATGTCTAATTTCTATATGCTTAGTTCGAGAATGTTGAATGGATTTTTAGATAAATTAATAGCACTAGTGTTATCACTTTTAATAAGAATTTAGATTGGACAACACCATAGTCTTCTAGTTGTTGCTTGATCATAATACTTGTGCACAACAGCTCCCCACAGTCACATATTCTGTCTCAGCAGTAGACAATGCTACAGAGTTCTGTTTACGACAGTGCCATGAAATCAAGTTGACACCTAGAATATGACAAGTGCCACTTGTACTTTTTTATCAATTTCATAGCCTCCATAATTAGCATCAGAATAACTAATTAATTTTAAAAATTAATGCTTAGAGTACCATAATCCCAGATTGCATGTGCCTTTAAGATACTTGATGATTCAATTAACAGCTATGTGTGTGACTCTTTTGGATTAGATTGAAAATGTTCACACATACAAACACTAAATAAAATATCAGGTCTACTGGTAGTTAAATAAAGTAAAGAACCGATCATACCTCTATACAATTTTTGATCAACATTTGTGCCATTTTCATCTTTATCAAGTCTATATGCAGGATTCATGGCTGTTCCAATTTCTTTGCTTGATTCCATGCCAAACTTTTTGATAATCTCTTTGATATATTTGGCTTGGTTAATCAGAATTCCTTCCTTTAATTATTTGATCTGAAGCCCGAGGAAGTAACTCAACTCACCCATCAAATCATTTCGAATTCACCCTCCATTAACTTAGAAAGTCTTGACACAAAGATTCATTAGTAGATCTAAATATTATTTCATCAACATAAATTTGAACGACTAAAATATCATTGTCTTTTCTTTGAATAAACAGTGTAGTGTCAACACTACCTCTTACAAAATCATTTCCAATTAAAAACTTTCTTAATATATCATACCAGGCTCTAGGTGCATGTTTAAGACCATATAAAGCTTTATTCAATTTAAAAACATAATTTGGAAATGTGTGATCGATAAAACCCGGTGGTTGTTCGACAAAAACTTCTTTAGATAAAAAATCATTTAGAAATGCACTCTTTACATTCATTTGAAATAATTTAAAATTCATAAAACATGCATATGGCAAGAGTAATCTAATAGCCTTTAGCATAGCTACTGGTGCATAGGTCTCATCAAAATCTATTCCCTCTTCTTGATTATAATCTTGAGCTACCAATCTAGCCTTATTCTTAATTACATTGCCTTGCTCATCTAGTTTGTTTCTATAAACCCATCTAGTACCTATAACAGGGTAGTCATTAGGTCTTTCTACAAGAGTCCAAACATTATTTCTCCTAAATTGGTTTAACTCATCATACATAGCTAATATCTAATTAGGGTCAGTTTCAGCTTCTTTTATAGTGTATGGTTCTACATGAGAAATAAAAGCAATCAAATCATGTGCATCCCTATGTGCAGCTCTAGTTCTAACACCTTTAGATGGATCTCCTATAATTAGTTCTTTGGGATGTGAGTGTACATACCTCCATTCTTTAGGTATATCATCATGATTTTTGCTTACCACTTCTTTATATTGTTCACTTGTTTGTTTATCTTTGAAAGTCAAATCCTTCAGTCCATGTTTAAGTGTACCTGCATCATCATCAGCACGATCTTCTTTTCTAGAAGAAGTAATGTCAGATTCATTGAAAACTACATATATTGATTCTTCCACAGTCAAGGTTCTTTATTGAAAACTCGATAGGCTTTACTATTTGAAGAATAGACAAGAAAAATAGTCTCAACAGATTTTGCATCAAATTTACCAAGATTATCTTTACCATTATTTAGAACAAATTATTTACAACTGAAAACATGAAAGTAATTATATTAGGCTTTCTATTATTCCATAGTTTATAGGGGGTTTTTCTAATTATAGGTCTAATTAAAACTTCGTTCAAAATATAGCAAGTGGTATTTACAGCTTCTGCCCAAAGTATTTCGAGAAATTTCTTACACAAAGCATTGTTCTGGACATCTCTTCTAAAGTTCGATTCTTTCTTTCTACAACACCATTTTGTTGTGGTGTTCTAGGAGCTGAGAAGTTGTGATCAATATCATGCTTTGTGCAAAAGTGATCAATATATTGATTTTCAAATTCCGTACCATGATCACTACGAATAAATATAACAGAAAGATTTTTCAAATTTGAAACTCTTTTATAAAACCTTTTGAATACTTTAAAAGTCTCATCTTTATGTGCAATGAACAAAACCCAAATGTATCTTGAAAAATCATCTACAATCACAAAGCCATACTTCATACCACCAAGGCTTGTTGTCGTAGTAGGTCCAAATAGGTCTATATGAAGTAGCTCTAAGGGTCTAGTAGTAGAAACAATGTTTTTGGATTTAAAACTCTCCATCACTTGCTTTCCTAACTGACATGCATCATAGACATAATCAAAATATACTTTAAACTTTGGCAAACCTTTAACTAAATCTTTTGAAATAAGTTTTGCAATGGTATCCATACTAGCATGTCCAAGTCACCTATGCCATAGTAAACTTGATTCCTTGCTCTTGTCATTCATTGCTACAAGACTTGTATTGCTTGACATAGCCAGATCATTAAGATCTACTACATAAATATTATCAAGTCTATGTCCACTAAACTTTGTGCTAGAGTCAAGTGGATCAACTACTATACACATTGAAGACTTGAAGAAAACATTAAAACCAATATCACAAAGCTGATTAATACTCAAAAGATTATGCTTTAACTTTTCTACAAGTAACACATTTTCAATAAATACAGAAGGAGTAATTTTATTTTACCAATACCGATTATCCTTCCTTTGCGATTATCACCAAAGGTTACCATGCCACCATCTTTTTATTCTAGGGTGAAGAATTGATCAATATCACCCATCATGCATCTTGAACATCCGCTATCAAGGTACCATCTTTTCTTTACATTTGTGGCTGCAAGACATTCCAGCAAAACAATCAGGTAATAGATTTAGGTACCCAAGCTTTCTTGGATCCTTGCAAGTTAGTAGAATTGGTTCCTTTTGGAATCCAAATTTTCTTGATTTTTTTCTTGTCATTATATTTCAAATGACATTCAAATGCTTTATGACCAACATTATTACAAGCATAGCATACATTTCTTGCTTTGAATAAAATGTATATGATGATGCAAATTTAGGTCTATATTGTTTTGAAGTAATGAACTTAGGAGCATGCAGAAAATTTATTTGAATTTGAGTCTTTGTAACCAATTCCAAACTTATTATTCGTATCATTTTTATCTTTCAAAATCAGTTCAAGTTTGTTAGAGCTTAAAGTTAATTTTTCAACCAATGGTTTAAGCTTTTGAACTTTCTTTTTCAAATCTGTATTTTATTTTGCAAACTTTTGTTCTTTCCAAGAAGTTCTTTTTTTTCAAATTGAGTAGTTTTAAGTCTTTCACAAATCAAACTTAATTTCCTTTGTAAAATCTTATTTCTTTCACAAGTTTTATTTTTATCCTTTTCAATCATATCATGATTATTTTTCAAATTCTTCATTTTCAAACCAGCTTTTTTATATTATACTAATAATTCACAAAAAGCCTTATGAAGCTCATCATAAGTAATTCTAGATTAGGTTCAGAAGTAGTTACCTCATCCTCCAACCCATAAGGCATATCTGAGCAATTTTTATTATATCTTCATCTTCTTCAGTGGATATAGATTCATCGCTATCACTCCCTGCTGCAAGCATTGCCTTCTTTTTCTTTCTTTTGATCATCTGTTTCTTAATCTCTGGACAGTCAGGGTGTATATGACCTAGTTTCTTGCACTCATAGCAGAATGGAATTTGATCTTTATCCTTGTCCTTCTCTTTTTCTTTGTCCTTTTCTCTTTCTTTTCCAAAATCTCCTTTTCTAAATTGCTTTCTCCATCTGTTTGTTCTTCTACCCATAAACCTTTAGAATTTTCTCATTATAAGGTCTATCTCATCATTTTCAATATCATCATCATCAGATGAATCTGAATCTTCATTCTTATCTTTTTCATTAGCTTTAAATGCTATAGCTTCTTTCTTTTGAATCTTCATTAGTTCTTTGTTGCATGGCTAGCTCATGAGTAATTAATGATCCAAGCAACTCATCTAGTGATAGGTGTGTTCAGGTCCTTTGCCTCTTGAATTGCTATTACTTTAGCTTCCCATTTATCTGGCAAGAATCTTAAAACCTTTTGGACTAGACAGCATTAGTATAAGTCCTACCAAGACTTTTAAGACCATTGATAATATTAGTAAAACGTGTATACATAGCAGATATAGTTTCATTAGGATCCATTTTGAATAATTCATAGTTGTGCACAAGAAGATTGATTTTTAAAGTTTTAACTTGAGATGTGCCTTCATGTGTGATCTCAAGCTTATCCCAAATTTCTTTAGTAGAATTGCAAGTCAAAATTCTATTAAACTCATATGGGTCCAAAGTATAATAAAGTAAATTCATAGCTTTGGCATTCAGTTCAGCTAATTTCATATCATTCTTGTCCCATTCCTCTTCTAATTTGGGAACATCAATATCATTGATTCTAATAGTGGGTGTGTGAGGTCCTTTTAGAATAATTTTCTACAAGTGAAAGTCTACGGCTTGAATATATATTTTCATCCTAGCCTTCCAATATGTATAATTGGTTCAAGTGAAAAGTGGAGGTCCATTTGTGAATTGGCCTTTGGCCAAAGAAGTGCTAATGGGATGTGCCATCAATCTTTACTCTAAGTAATTTTCAGAAACCTAGCTTTGATACAACTTGTTACCCAGGTGGCTTCCCAAGAGAGGGTGAATTAGGATTATAAAACTTTAACATGTATTTGCAATTTAAAATCCTTTTGGTATTGTGGTGCAATATGCAATGTGGAAGTAATTAAATAAATGCAATAAGGTAAAGTAAGCACAATCACTAATACAAGAAATTTAGAGTGGTTCGGAGCAACCGGCTCCTACGTCTACTACCAAGCACCACTCTGGATTTCCACTATATCCCTTAATCGGAATATGGATTATTTTAACAGGCTCACAATCCAAACCTATACACTTTGATTTTACCGGGATTACCAAAGAAAACCCAACACCCTTTGATTTTAAACAGGATCACCAAAGAAACCCTAATCTTAGTTTTATTCTAGGATCACCAAGAACCCAAATTAGATTTTCACAAGTTTCACCTAAAATCCTTTAACAGTTTCTTAAGATACAGTCCCTTGCTATTCTTAGAGAGAAAATAAAGATATGTCAAAAATATAAAGCAACTATACAACAAACCGAGTTTGTTTAAATATTGCCAATAAAGATCAAGGTGAAGCCTAGCCTTGAATGCTCTTTAATGCTCTTCAAGTTGCTTCTTTACTTCTTCAAAGGTTAGATTCAATGATGAAGAAAAGTTGGTTGAGCTTTGAATCCTATATTGAATGCTCTTGAAGTGAGATGGTGAAAGACTTGAAGACTTTTCAACTTTCCAAGATAAATCAATGAATGATCCTTCAAAATATTATTTTAATCCATCAAAAATAATCCTTTTATAGTTTTCCATGAGAAATAGCCATTGTAGGGCCTAGAAAATGAAAAAGAGATGTTGGAGGGCTTTTTGAGTTCAAAAATAACTTTTAGCAATTAGCCATTAGACTGCAGAAAACGGTCACTCGGTCGGCTCGAGGTCCACGAGTCAGCTCGAGGTCTCAGATAACCCAAACAAAAATTCTGTGTGAGACGGCTCTTCAAGCTTGAGTCGGCTTGAACCCTCATCAGTACAAATTCAAATTTTTCTTGAGTCGGCTCTTCAAGGCTGAGTCGGCTCGAAGTCTTAGTCACCAACAAACCTAACTCTGGACGAGTCGGCTCTTCTGGGCTTGAGTCGGCTTGAGGTCTCAGACTTCAAAAACATTGGTTCTTCATTGAGTCGGCTCTTAGGGCTTGAGTCAGCTCGAGGTACTGAAACTCTGAAAAGTTTTTGTGCCATGCCAAAAGGAGTCGGCTCTTGCTCCATGAGTCGGCTCTTACAAAATCTTCTTTTAAAGATTCAAACTTCTCCAGAGTTCTTCAAAACACGAATCCAACAAGAACTAATCTACTTACTCTTATTTTTATAATTTTATAGCCCTTTTACAAGATTACATAGATAAAAAAATTTGGGCTTTTACAATTTGAAGTACATAAAAGTCTATACAATGTTGGATACTTTTTAAACCATTTAAAACCAACTAAAGTAAAGATAAGCATTTTCCTGCAAAAAATTCTCAAGTAATTGAAAGAATTAGTAAAGTATACATGCTCTAATATTTTGTGATCATCAAAATCATTACGGGTCAAAAACATCTCTTTCAATATTTCAATACCTGTTGCAATAAGCTCTATACACTTTGAAAAGTTCCTTTGAAAGCTTATTATGCAATTTATACTTAAAGATTTTGTCATCATCAAAAAGGGGAAGATTGTTGACCCCGTTATTGATTTTGATGATAAGCAAAATACTTAAGTATAAGTTGAGTACTAACTATTTCTTTAAAGTGTATTTTTATTGAAAAAGGTGCTCATCAACTTAACAAAAAATGATTTTTTGAAAATATCCAACTATGGATGAAAGATATGCTTAAAGAGGATTTTGATAGTTGAAGAATGCTTGAAAGGATATATGAGTTCAACATAAATTGGTTTTAGTAGAAGTTCAGCTATTTTTGTGAAAATCTTTATGAAGTGTCGACTCAAAGCATCGACACATAACTCAAGTGTCGACACATGAGTATGGAAGTGTCGACTCAAGCCGGTACATGAACAACAAAGTTTCAGATGGCATGGCTCAAGTGTCAACACATGGATATCAGGTGTCGACTCAAAGTGTCAATACATGGACAGCTCATCACCTGAGATTTTTATGTTACAGAACTTACTGAAGTTGAAAACTTGCTTGAAGTATCGACACATGGATGCTAAGTGTTAACTCAAAGTGTCGACTCACCTGAGGAAGTGTCGACACATCTGAGAATTCCAGAAAGCTTTATTAAAGATATTTGAACTAGGTGTCGACTCATGGAGTGCAAATGTTAACCCTAAGTGTCGACTCACAGCTTGAAGTGTCAAAAATTGGAGTTCTGGGAGCAGTAATGGCTAATATTTTAAGCGTAGAACTCGTTCCTCTTGGCTCCCAATGGCTAGTTTTTCATGTCTAACAGCCATAAACAAAGTTTAAGACTTTGGGAAGGTATTTAAGTATTTCAAATCAAATCAAAATACAAGAGAATAAAAAAAAGAAAAAATAAGAGAGAAAAAGAAGTGCATTCACTCCTATTCATTGAGTTCAACCACCTTCAAGCCAAAAGAAGTCTCCAAGCATTCAAGAGCCTTCAAGAGCATTCAAGTTCAACCTTCTTGAGCATTAAAAAGAGGTTTCATCAAGTTGAAGGCAGTACTACAACAAAGCTTCAAAGAGATATTTGCTTTTATTAGAAAGCTTTCATTATTTCTTTACTTCAAACTTATTTTTGTTGTAAAGATTTTTTGTTAGACTATTGAAAAACCAAAGAGGTTATTGGTGAGCCTTGAAAACTAATTAGGTTCTTGGTTAGCTCACAAAATCAAGGGAGGTTGTTGGTGAGCCTTAAAACCAATTAAGTTCTTGGTTAGCCCGGAAAGAAAACCAAGTGAGGTTTTGACTTGTAAGCCTTGTGAAAACAAGTCGGGTTTTGATTAGTGAGTCCGAAAAACTAATCAGCTATAATCAATTGAGATTATAGTGAATTCCCAAGTAGGCCTTGGGGAGTGGATGTAGGTACATTGGATAGCACCGAACCACTGTATTTGGTTTGTGTTTGTGATTGCTTGTCTCTTTCATTTGCTCTTCTTTTATTGCTTTTATATTTTTGCTGCATACTTATTAAAAGCAATTTACACTTGCATTTATAGTACTTAGTTTGATTATTAGATTGGTTCTTATACTTGTATTTAAATTTTTAGAGACCTAATTCACTTCCCCTCTTAGGTTGCTTACTGGGTAACAAACTCGAGTCCTCACTCTCGCTCCAGTTTGCCATCATCGCTTTCTTTCTTAATTTCTTTTTGCTCTTCTTGAATAAGGGGCAATCCATCTTGAAGTGGTTGGGTTTCTTACACTTGAAGCAAATGGGTTGCTCCCTTTCCTTCTCTTTTTCTTTCTCTTTACTAGGCTCTCCCTTTTGAGGCTTCTTTTTGAAATTATACTTTTTCTTTCTCATGAACCTCTTGAACTTCCTTGAGATGAGAGCTATTTCATTTTCATCATCTTCCTCATCAAAATCATCACTTGAATCATCATTGGTTATGGACTTAAATGCTATGGTCTTCTTCTTTTTGTCATTGTCCACAACCTTTTGTTTTAGTGACAGCTCATATATATAAGAGATCCTAGAAGCTGCTCAAGAGATAGAGTGTTGACATCTTTAGCTTCTTCAATTGCTATCACCTTTGGATCCATGATGAAAGAAGTGACCTGAGAATTTTATTGACCAATTCAACATTAGAAATAACTTTACCTAAGCTTTTATGCCATTCACAATGTTAGTGAATCTGTATACATTTTACTAATAGATTCAGATGGTTCCATTCTAAACATTTCATATGTATGAATTAGCATGTTCACTTTGGTAGTTTTCACTTGATGAGTACCCTCATGGATAACTTCAAGTATGTCCTATATTTTCTTGGCGGAGAGACAATTTGAAATTCTATTGAATTCACTTAGGTCTAATGCATAAAATAAAAAGTTCATAACCTTGGATTAAGCTCAACTTGCATAATGTCATTCTCATCCCAATCATCTTCCAATTTGGGAGTGGGAATGCCATTAATTAAGATGGTAGGCTGATGAGGACCTTTAACAATAGTCCTCCAAATATTATAATCAATGGCTTGAATATAAATATGCATGCGAGTCTTCCAATATGTATAATTTGTGCCATTGAACAGTGGGGGATGATTTGAGGCTTAACCCTCAACAATTCCAACACCCATTTGAAATGCCATTAGATCTTTTACTCAAGATTGTTAGACCTACATGCTGAGAACCAAGCTCTGATATCACTTGTTGCCAACATAGCAACCCAAGAGGGGGGTGAATTGGGTTTCTTTAAAAAATTAAAGAAAATATGTGATACACTATAAAGTGTTTGTGAAGCAATGCAAGGGAGCATACAATGAATAAGATGCAATGCAATGAATATAAACAGCGAATGCAAGAGAGAAAAGAACACACACAAATACAAAGATTTATAGTGGTTCGGTGCACACCAAGCACCTACATCCACTCCCCAAGCTACCACTTGGAAATTTCACTATAATCAACCTAGATTATAGCCTACTTATTTTCAAGGGCTCACAAGTCAAATCCAAAGTTGGTTTTCTCACTTAGGCTCACCAACAACCTTTACTCCAGCCAACCTAGGCTTGGATTCCAATTCATGGCTTGGAAGCGCCTAACACCTAGTTTCAAACACTCTTGAAACTAGTCACAAAAGATAAAATCAGAAGTAAGAAAAACACTCTATAGAGTAGAAAGTAGAAGCTTTGAGGCTCTTGATGATTGCTTAACTTGTCTTCTCTTTGAAATCACTTCAAAGACCACTTTGGAATGTTGATTTGAAGGCTTGGAAGCTTTTTCAGTGGGAATCTTCTCTTTTGCTCTCTTTTTGACTTTAGAAGTAAAGTTCTCAAAGGTATGTCTTGTCTCTTGTGAGTTAGTTCTTCATGAATGAGTTTGGTGATGCTTAAATACTTCAAAAATTTAAAAAATAGTATATGACTATTAGTGGAGCAAAACTAGCTGTTTGGAGCTTATAGGATTCAAATCTGACTCTCAAAAATTATAGCCATTATTGCTATCAGAACCCGTGAGTCGACACTTGAGTTTGTTCATAAGTCGACACTTAGATCTGCATGAGTCGACACTTGGATCTACATGAGTCGACTCAAGGTATAAATCTTTAAAAAACTAAGTTCTATTCCATTTTTGTTCTTAGGCTGTTAGTCGACCTCTAAGTTGATACTTGACTTCTATGAGTCGACACTTGAGTTTTCTGAGTCGACACTTGATAAAAATATCTCAAAATGGCATAGTTCTGTATCATTATTTTTCTCAGGCCATGAGTCGACACTTGGTTCTTGTAAGTCGATACTTGACTTCTTCATGAGTCGACACTTGAGTTCTACGAGTCGACTCAAGGCATGCCAAAGAGATTTCTGCATGCCAGTCCTTCTAAAATGTCGACACCTCTTGTATCATGAGTCGACACTTGGTAAGTGCCACTCAAAAATTCTATGCCAAGCTTTAAAATTCAAAGTGTTCTTCAATAAAACTTCAATATCTTCTTCATAAAGCCCAGATTGATCCATTTTAAGGATTTTTAAGGTGAAAAGACTTTTATACACTGAAATTCACTTAGCTTCAAAATTAGTGAGTTCGATACCTTTGTAGGGAAAATCTGATGTACCTGTATCCTGAAACTCACAACTATAATTGAAACATTAGTATAAAACATATACTCAACATTTTGTTAGTCATCAAAATCAAGGGCTAAAGCCAACATGCTCCATCATGGACCGGTTGCTTGGTCTACGAAATGATGAATGGTCTACTGGCAACCATTAGCATCGGTCCATGGCTTTGAGCCATGGACCATGAGGGATTTGAGATGCCATTTGTCACTAGATTTCTTCCCGAGATGTCAGAGCCACCATGCACCACCTCCTCAGCCAAGAGAAGCCACCATAAGTGCCCGTCACCATGGTCGTCTTCACCAAACATTGCTTTTTCCATGCCATCCTTTAACCACCATCATTGCTGTTCATGCCTGAGTCGCCAGCAAGCTCATTACTGGCCTGAGATCCATCCTCACCATCCTTCCTCTGATTCACCATGATCCCCCATCTTCTCAACCTGTCATCCCTATTTCAAACGATCGAGATACCATTCCCGTCGCTTCTCATCCCAAGACCTAACCATCACCAGTCTCCCTTTGCCACTAACAAGAGAAGCTTGACCATCCCCAATCTTCCATTATCACCAATTCATCGCTACCAATGCCTCTACTCGATGCCACTTATCATCGTTCATCTCGATCATGCCATCTTTTCTAATGTATTCTTTTCACCATTGCCAATGTCGAGTTTCCCATCACTACCTTTGCTTGCTGCTCTAGCACCGCCATGTCTATTATCCCCTCTGAGAAGCTATTATGCGTGTCTCCCATGGTCACCTCCTCATCATAATCACATGGCCGCTACCCTATTGAGAACAGGATGTCTTCCTCTAATTCATTGAAATGCCCATCGCTCATGGCCCCTAGACCTGCTCGACATCTCCCCCACGATTCCCTCCCTATTCCATACCAGCAACCTCAACCCAAGCCACCAAGCCATTGCAAGAATTGGACCAGTGTTAGAGTGAACCAGAGATGTCCGAGCATAAAAGGAATGGTCGGAAGCATGAAACAAATTGGAGGATTTGCAGAGACTTCTAGGTTGTTTGACAAAATAAAGGAAGGATAAGCTAGAGTTTAACATTTAAAAAAGAATGATGAAACAAAGCTGGATAAAAGGGCCATAACAGACACAGGTTGCTGCTCTTTGGTAAATAACAAAGATTGCGGTGGATTGAGTAGATAGATCACAAGGAATTGATGAATTTTGAAATAAAGGTTGTTGGAAAGGATTGTGGTTGAAATGAATGTGGTCCATACGCACTCTCCTCTGCCTTTAAAGAATGTTGTAGCCAGAGGATGGGGTATTCGATTCTTCATTTCGAGGGCCTTCTCCCATTTCCCTCCCTCTTTGACTCAGAAATCATTGCCCGGCTTCCACATTTCCTTCTCTAGTTCCAATCTACTGCTGCTCCATTTCCTCATCTGCATGTCAGTAAGAAAGACAGCAAGGAGTTCATCCATGGAAGGCTAGATCTCAATTCTCAGAAAGTCATTGAGTACTTATGACAAGCTACTTGCAGTTTTGTTTATCATTTGTACATTCTATTCTATAAAATAAAAATTTATTTCTTGTAATTTTGAATATTGTCTTATGCTCTATGTGAATGATCTAAATTTTTGGGATGAACCGTGCTCTATGGATCCGTTCATGCTCTTCGAATAGATTATTTTAAAATGTGAGTTCTTTTAATTTATATACATCTATCTTGATAATCAATATTTCAAGGGACATGCTATCGTCTAATAAGTACCGGTCAGATCTCCATAAATAGTTTATATCTTAATAAGTGACATATGGTGTATTTATATAGGAAGAGAGTACCAACTATCTGCCAAGTAACCTGATGGGGACATCAAAACCCATCCGGGTTTTTTTTCCGTTTTTTCAGATTTTTCATTTTAATTTTAGTTTAAATTTTTATCCCAGCTATTCTACCTATTCTCGTTATTTCTATTTTATTCAAACTTGATGGGGGACAGGTGCGTAGATCGTTGATGAGCCTAGAAGTCACCTAAATTAGGGTACTATTTTTTTTTGGTATTTTTTTCACTAGAGGTGGTGAAGGAATGGTGGGGATGTAGGATAGGGATCTGGATCTCATGGACTTTGGGACTCACCCTAACGAAGAGACCTCTCACCTCTAGGGCATGACACCCTCCTCGATACTTGGAGGCGCTAGGATGGATCTCAAAGGCCATGAGGGGATAGAGAAGATGGAATGGGAAAGGGGATAACTGGGCATGATCTCACATCATGTCCTGGGGTTGGCCTCACACCCTCTTCTCATGGAGTAAAATAAAAAAACCACTCTTTTCTAAAACTCATTTTCATTCCCAAAACTTGACTAAACTTTTTTTTAACAAAGGACTGAGGATGGTATTTATAGACTTTTCCAACCCTCATTTGAATTTGAATACAAGATAAAAAGATAGGGATGACTTAAATTCAAATACAAGATAGGATACGATAAGCCTATCCATATCTCAATTCTAACCAACCAAATCTAATTCAAATTTCAAACAAAAGATAAATCCTAAATAAATATTCTTCAAATTTAATTTATTTGTTGCTCTGGAATTCGTGCTGCCCGGGATTCGTACAGGTTGATGTCCCCATCATTCCCCTGAAGTGGGGTAAACCCGACTCCGTCGAGTCAGGATCAGGGAGACGTTGGTAAAACCGAATCCAATCAATCACTGAATCTGTTCGGCTTCGAGAACCGTGCAACACTGAAAAATATGCAACTCTGAAAACTATCCCAAATATTATTTTTTTTTGTGCCATTCTTTTTTTTTTTTTTTCTCATATTTTCTTTTTTTTTCTCTGATTTTCCTTTCTTTCCCCTTTTTGTTTATTTCTTGCATTTATTCCAAAGTCTGCAAAGGATAAACCGGCTATGCTTTAAGAGACGTGCAGAATACTCTTCACTTGAAATCGGCTACGAACGTAGGTTTTGCATTCACGTTCATGCCAATGCCACTCCTTCCCTACGGACGATGTTGCAGAACAGAGGAGGGACTTCAGAAGGGGGGGTTCACCGGCTACAGCACTAGGATGCCGACAGCGACACGGGGAGAGTGCGGACAGGACGGAAGGAAGGATCACGGTAACGGTGAGGGAAGGAGAGGGTGTGCCGGTGGCAGCAGTGTGGAGTGCTCATCTTCGGGCTTCCATATGTTGAAGATGGTATCGACACCATGGATCTGGCGGTAAGGCATCGATCGGAGGAGCTTCAACCATAGGGGAAGACGACGACGAGCATGGGGCGGAGAGGATGACCGTGGTGGCTCTCCAGTTGGGAGGAGCAGCATTGGTGAAGATCGGACGGAGGAGGAGATCGCGGAGTGGAGGGAGGCGAAGAAGAAGAATTCATTTGAGGCCACCCTCCTCGATACTTGGAGGCACTAGGATGGATCTCAAAGGTCACGAGAGGATAAAGAAGATGGAATGGGAAGGAAGATAACTAGGGCATCATGCACATGCCCGAAGGCGAAGGCAAGAAAAATCACTCTTCTAAAAACTCAATTTTTTTTATGAACTGAACTGATTTTTTACAAAGGACTGAGGGTAGTATTTATAGAACTGTCCAACCCTCATTTGAATTTGAATACAAGATAAAAAGATATGGATGACTTAAATTCAAATACAATATAGGATAAGATAAGCCTATCCATATCTCAATCCTAACCAACCAAATCCTAATTCAAATTTCAAACAAAAGATAAATCCTAAATAAATATTCTTCAAATTTAAATTTATTTGCTACTCTGGAATTCGTGCTACTCCAGGATTCGTACAGGCCGATGTCCTCATCAAAACTTATCCCGATTTATCCCCGATGTATTCCTATCATCTTCTTCCTCCCAGAATCTCTCAAACTTCCATTTTTCTTCCCATCCATCCTGGATCTTCCATGCCCGACCACCGGCGACCTCGATGGCCATCCACCCCCCCGGCATCGATCTCCTCATGGGAATGCTGGTGAATCCCATGGAACCGCCCATGGCGTGCGCACCTACGGCTCCTCCCATGGCCATCCACCCTTGTGGCTCCTCCCATGGCCGTCCGCCCCTGTGGCTCCACCACGCGCCACTCTCCCCCGCACCGTCGTCCACCGCTACTCGAGCCGTCTCCACTGGACCTCAGCCTATATCCGCCATGCCTGCAACCAGGAACCACTCCACTCGTCAAGCCGCCTGCAACCATGAAGCCCATCTCCCATCTCCGTGCTATGCCCCTCTCTCCCGTGACCACCGCCCAGCCGCCATCAATGCCATCGGATCCCGCTGGATCCACCGGCCCGTTCGCCCTCCGCCTCGCCCACGAGCACTATCGCAGGCGATCCTCTGTTCCACAGTCACAGGTGCTCAAATGGCAGATCAACAACATGTTCTGGCGCCATGCAATCGTAGCCATCCCCCGGATCCACCGGCCCGTCCACCATCCGCCTCGCCTGCGAGCACCGCCTCCTCCTCCTCTTCCAAATCCTCATGCCCCACATCGTCGGTTTCCTTGTGGTGCTCTAACCATCCAGATGCAGCTTTGCATGAATCTCAAAGTGCACGATTTAGGATTTCAAAAAAATAATAAATATATAATAAATAAAATTTCATGTATGGTTTCTAATTTTGTAAGCCTATATAAAGGCATCCCCTCTTGTATTTAAAAGCTGGTGAAGAATAAAATAATTTTTTTAGAAGATTTTTTTTTTCATTCACCCCCTCATGGGCGGGGAGGGTGAGAGGCCCGATAGTGTTCGCCCTCGCATGAGCGGGGAGGGTGAGAGGCCTAGTAGTGTTGCCATCATTCTTTGAGAATGTCGACCTTCGTGAGGGAGTGGGTGTGAGGCCCATTTTGCCTTCGCATTAGGGCATCAAGGGGTGTGAGACCCTATGCCCTTGTCCTACGGGACATCGAGGGGTGTGAGGCCCTGTTTGCCTTTGTCCTGCAGGACATCGAGGGGTGTGAGGCCCTGTTTGCCTTTGTCCTGTGGGACATAGAGGGATGTGAGGCCCTGTTTGCCTTTGCCCTTCGGGACATCGAGAGGTGTGAGGCCCTGGTTATCCCGTTCTTGATCCTAATCCCTGGAGACTTCTCAGCTCTCTACTGATCCTCCCATCTCAGTCCCACATCAACTTGGTATCAGAGCGGGAGAGGATTAGGGTTGAAAAAAAAAAAGCAGAGAAAAAAAAAAGAAGAGAGAAAAAAATGTAGCGTGCCTGACTCGACGGAGTCGAGTTTTCCCCACCTCCGGGGAATGATAAGGACATCAAAACCCATCTGTGTTTTATCCTTTTTTTCAGATTTTTCTTTTTTATTTTAGTTTAAATTTTTATCCTAGCTATTCTAACTATTCCCGTTATTTCTATTTTATTCCAAACTTATCCTCGATTTATCCCTGATGTATTCCTATCATCTTCTTCCTCCCAGAATCTCCCAGAACTTCCATTTTTCTTCCCGTCCATCCTGGATTTGCCATGCCCAACCACCGGCGACCCGACGGCCATCCACCTCCCCCCACGATGTCGATCTCCTCGTGGGAATGCTAGCGAATCCCACAGAACCGCCCACGGTCGTGCACCCCTGTGGCTCCTCCCATGGACGTTCGCCCCTGTGGCTCCTCCCATGGCCGTCCGCCCATGCACCCTTCTCCCCCGCGCCGCCATCCGTCGCTGCCCAAGCTATCTCCACCGGACCTCTGCCCGTATCCACCATGCCTGCAACCAAGAACCCCTTCGCTCGTTAAGTCACCTGCAACTGTGAAGTCCATCTCCCATCTCCGTGTGGTGCCCCACTCTCCCGCGACCACCGCCTAGCCACCATCAATGCCATCAGATCCCATTGGATCCTCTGGCCTGTCCACCCTCCATCTCGCCCACGAGCACCGTCATAAGCGATCCTCTATTCCACGGTCACAGGCGCTCAAATGGTAGATCAACGACATGCCCCAGCCCCACGGAGTCGCGACCGTACCCCGAGATCCGCCGACCCATCCACCATCCGCCTCACCCGCAAGCACCGCCTCCTCCTCCTCCAAATCCTCACGCCCCACACCATTGGTTTCCCTGTGGCACTCCAACCATCCAGATATAGTTTGCACGAATCTCAAAGCACATAGTTTAGGATTTCAAAAAATAATAACAAATAAATAAATAATAAATAAAAATTTCATGTATGGGTTTCTAAATTTTGTAAGCCTATATAAAGGCATCCCCTCTTGTATTTGAAAGCTGGTGAAGAATAAAATAATTTTTTTTTAGAAGATTTTTTGTTGTTCGCCCCCGCATGGTGGTGAGGGTGAGAGGCCTGATAGTGTTCACCCTCGCATGGGCGGGGAGGGTGAGAGGCCCAGTAGTGTTGCCTTAATTCTTTGAGAACGTCGACCTTTGTGAGGGTGGGTGTGAGGCCAATTTTGCCTTCACCTTCGGGCATCGAGGGGTGTGAGGCCCTATTTGCCTTTGTCCTGTGAGACATCGAGGGGTGTGAGGCCCTGTTTACCTTTGTCCTTCGGACATCGAGAGGTGTGAGGCCCTGGTTATCCCGTTCTTGACCCTAATCCTTGGAGACTTCTCAGCTCTCCGACGATCCTCCCATCTCAATCCCACATCATAACCCTTGAAATTTTAAGGATTTTCTTTTTTTTCATTTAAATCTCTATTATTTTATTATTCCAATTAAATATTTATAATTCTTTGATATTAAATTACTATTATTATCCTTTAAAATTACTATTAAAATAACTATTTAAAGTCATTGTGGATTCAACCCTTACTCCTGCTACTCTACATAGTAGGAAGTGGAAATATGTTAACTCTAGCCTTGATTTTGATGGTTGACAAAATACTTAAGTATATATAAGTACTAATTGTATGTTTTAGTATGTTTATCAGATTAAGTACTCATATCAGTTGAAAAAATTAAATGCTTGTATTTCAGTTGAAGAAGTCCTTCAAATTCATGAAATTTCAAGTTATAAGGACTTTGGAATATAAGGAAGACTTAGAAGGACTTAAAGTTTGATTTTGAAGAAGTTTCAGTAAGTTTCAGCACTGGCACTCTCAAGTGTTAACTCATGAAGATGTCAAAGTATCGACTCAAGGCCTAAGAACAAGAAAAATACAGAACTGTATCAATCCAGAATTTTTGCCTTGAGCTGACCTGTCAAGTATCGACTCACCAGTCAAGGTCCACTCATGAAGAACTCAAGTATCAACTTACCAGATTCAAGAGTGTCGATACTTGGAGTAATAGCTAGTTTTTTAGAAGTACATAATTGATTCTAACTTGCTTCAAATGGCTAGTTTTTTATCTCCAACGGTGATAAACAATCATCTATGATTTGGAGAGCTATATAAACACCAAAAATCAAATGGAGAAGCAATCTTTTGGTGAGATCTTGAATATCCTTCAAGGATTCTATAGTTGAGTGGTTCAAGCCTTCAAGCTTCCAAAGATAAGAGAGTTGATCCAAGTCCACAACATCAAGCTTCATTCAAGGCTTCAACAAATTGAAGACAAGCTTCTTCAACATCATCCAAGGGCTTCAAAAAGATACTTGCTTTATTTTAGAAAGCTTTATTGTATTCTTTACTTTCATTCTTACATTGTTGTATCAAGGTTTTTGGTGAGCCTTGGAAAATCAAAGAAGTTGTGGTTAGCCTTTGTGCAAAACCAACATAAATTTTGGTAATCTCGTAAAACCAACATAGGTTATTGGTGAGCTGTAAAACCATCAGAGGTTGTTGGTTAGCCTAAGTTATAAAACTAACAAGAAATTTTGACTTGTGAGACTGAGAAAACAAGTTGAGTTTTGATTAGTGAGCCCAGAAAACTAATCGACTGTAATCTTGGTGATTATAGTGAAATACCCAAGAAAATTGGGGAGTGGATGTAGGTGCCTTAGAGTGCACCGAACCACTATATATTCTTAAGTTTGTGATTACTCTTATTTATTGCTTATTTACTATTGCATTTACCTTGTTAATTTCGTCGCATATTTTCATTAAGCACACAAACACTTTGGCAAAGCATAAGCACTTATTTGAATTGGCACATACTTCTTTATATCCATTGAAATAGTTCAAATAATTTTTAAAACCCAATTCACCCGCCTCTTGGGTTGCATCATTACTGGGCAATAATTGGTATCAGAGCCTGGAACCCAAAATCGTTGATATCTAGACTTGGTGCTTTGCAAAGTATCCAATAGTTTTGAGTTAAAAGATCATGGCATCCCTAGAAGGTGCTTGTTTTGCTATAGGACATGCAACTAATAAACCACCATTTTCAATGGCACTAATTATACTTTTTGAAAAATTCACATGCACATCTATATTCAATCTATTAATTATTATCTTTATAAAGATATAGTTAATGGTGCTCATATTCCTTCCATTTTGGTTAATAGCATTTCCATTCCAAAGCTTGAAGAGGATTGGAATGAATATGACATTAAAAAATCTAAAATTAATGCTAAAGCAATGAACCTACTTTATTATACATTGGACTCGAATGAATTTAATAGGATCTCTATATGCACATCGACAAAGGAGATATGGGACACACTTGAAATTACTCATGAGGGTACTCTTCAAGTGAAAAGTACTAAAATTAATAAGGTTGTTCATTCTTTTGAAATATTTAAAATACTACATTTTGAATCTATATCTGATATATATACTAGATTTATAACTATTGTTAATGAATTGAAAAGTCTCGGCAAAGTCTATATTAATGCTGCTTTAGTTAATAAATTCTTAGATCTTGCTAATATCATGGGATCCAAAGGTAATGGCAATCCAAGAAGCCAAAGATATTGATACCCTTCCTTTGGAGGAGCATTTTGGTTCACTCATGATCCATGAGTTGAATTTATGGTACAAAGAAGTGGTTGCTGATCAAGAGAAGAAAAAGATAATAGCCCTCAAGGCTAAAACAAATTCAAAGCAATGATGGCAACTTGGAGTGATAATTAAGATTCAAGTTCGGATGATGAACAAGAAGTTGCCTATCTTTGCTTCATGGCAAATGAGAAAGAGGTATGTTCTGAAAATGAATATGATTTTATCTTTGATGAATTACATGATGCATTTAATGATCTTGTGCATGAATACAATGTATTAAAAAATAAGCACAAGAAATTAAAGAGACATGTAGATTATTTTTCTCTTGAGAACACCAATCTTGCCAATAAAAACCATGATTTAAATATAAAGATTGATATTTTAGAATTTGATAAGAATAATCTTTCTAAAGAAAAAGAAATTTAGAAAAAGAGAATTTTGATTTGAAAGAGTTATCCAATAAGTTTTCAAATGAGAAAAATATTTTATTAAATAAAATAGAAATGTTAAGAAGGCCCAAGATTTTTGTATCAATGATGAGCTTTTAAAAAATATATATATTGAGTTGAAAAACAAGAATTTCTTTGTTGCTACTTCTTCCAATATTGCATGCTTTAAATATGAAAAATTTGGACTTAATACATATCCTTATAGATTAAGAAATATTTGGATTCCAAAAGGAACCATAATCACTAACCTTAAAGGATCCAAGAAGGTTTGGGTACCAAATTGTTCACCTAGTTTATTTTGCAGGAGTGTCTTGCAGCCTAACATAAAGAAAGGAAGTTTTTAAAAGCTAATTGTACAAGACAATACAAAGAGTGGATAAACTATATTTTGGACTAAATGGTAAAGAAGGATTTTACATATTGGTAAATTCTAAACATTTCCTTTCATAATTGAAAATGTAGTTGAATATTTGTTATAAATGTTGCATCAATTACTTTGAAAAATTATTTTAAATATTTAATTAGAATCAAGTTTGGATTTATAGTCATTGGTTATGATCATGAACTTTTGATGTTGATGAATTTCATGCTCTCATGATTAAACTTGTGATTATAAGACCTTCACTTGATTTTAATTAATGTATCTTAAATTACTTCATGAAAAATATATTTAAAGTTGCATATTGCTTTGAAAATTATTTTAACTGATTAATTAGAATCAAGTTTAGACTAATAGTCATTTGTTATGATCATGAACTTTTTGATGTTGATGAATTTCATGCTATCATGATTAAACTCATGATTATTAGACTTTCACTTGATTTTGATTGATATAGTTTTAAACTATTTCAAGTAAAATATTGTAATGAAATGTATACATTTTTTGAATCTATGCTTAAGTTAAAAATGATTTTGAAACAAGTATAGAACCGGTAGTTAAGGGTTACATTTAAGAAGAAGAATGCACATTGATAAACCCTTAATCCAATACATAGACTTGATATCATATTACTTCCAGCATTTGTATGGATATCAAATCACTTCAAATGAATTTGAAATCATATTAAATTGAATCTTTAAAATGTCAACCCCTGCATTTTAAAAATCTTGTATATCTTGAAAATTCAAATCTTTGATTTCAGACTTAGTATTTAAATCTCCTAGATTTTTTTTAATTTTATTTTTATTTTTATTTATTGTATTATTCCCGTTATTCCACCTATCCTAGATATTCCCACTATATTCCCTACTTATCCCCGAATTATCCCTCTATTATTGCTGTCTTCTTCCTTCCACCGTCATGACCAACCGCCCTGATCTAAGCCACACCAACCATCAACCGAGCCGCCCCATCTCCCACCGCCCCTCTTCCCCGCGCCGCCAGTCCCGGATCCACCATGCCCAACCACCGGCCTGCTACCATGATGCCCGACACACGCTAGAGAGCCCGAGCCGATGGAATCGTGTCCTCCTCTCCCTGTATCTGCACCGCCCATGCCCGTGATGCCTCCCCATCTCCACGCCTGACACCCCTCCGCTTGGAGTTTTCTCCAGCCACCATTGATGCTGATCGGATCCTGCTGGATCTGCCAGCCCGTCCACCCTTCGCATCGCCCACGAGCACCGTCACAGGCAATCCTCTGTTCCACGGTCACAGGTGCTCAAAGGGCAGATCATCAACATGCTCCAGCCCCACGCCATCACCACTATCCCCCGGGATCCGCCTGCCCATCCGCCTTCCACCTTGCCCGCGAGCTCGACGTCGCAAGCCTCCGTCCCACTGCCTTGCTACCATGGTGATCGCCTCCCCTCGCCATGAAGACTCCGGTGTCCATTCTGCCATCTCCGCCCAGCGCCATCACCGGTGCAACCCCTCCCCTTCGGTGTCTTCCACCCTAAGCCCTCCTCCGCCATTGTCGCCGGTGATTCCTCCCCTCCTCCCGCTTGCCCTGGCATCGCCATAAGTGATTTCGTCCTCGATCTTTCCATCATTTTTGCTACTGGCCTTGTTGAGCAGATGTTGATTTGCTCGAGCTGGAGGTCAGAATCGCTGAAATAATTCTTGTTGTGGTCGATCTTGAGATCACCTCCCAGGACTTGGCCTCGATTTCCACATTGGCTGCCCTAGATGTGGAGGATC
The DNA here is from genome assembly GCA_021397845.1 of Areca catechu. Classification (NCBI taxonomy): domain Eukaryota; kingdom Viridiplantae; phylum Streptophyta; class Magnoliopsida; order Arecales; family Arecaceae; genus Areca; species Areca catechu. Next base: position 124,406,142 of record CM038052.1, on the reverse strand, counting down.
TTCTTCATCTTCACCGGATCTACCCTAGCTCCCCTCCGCCCTATCCGCCAATCCTTTGTCATGGTCGCAAGAGAGGGACTTGCATAGATCCAGATGCAGATTAGCTCTGCATGGATCTTAAAGCTACTAGTTTAGGATTTCAAAAAAATAATAAATAAAATTTCATGTATGGGTCCTAAATTTTGTAAGCCTATATAAAGGCATCCCCTCTTATATTTGAAAGCTGGTGAAGAATAAAATAAGTTTTTTTTAGAAGATTTTTTTTTTTCCTTCACCCTGCATGGGCGGGGAGGGTGAGAGGCCCGATAGTGTTCACCCCTTCATGGGTGGGGAGGGTGAGAGGCCTAGTAGTGTTGCCTTCGTTCTTTGAGAAAGTCGACCTCCGTGAGGGAGTGGGTGTGAGGCCCATTTTTCCTTCGCCTTCGGGCGTCGAGGGGTGTGAGACACTATGCCTTTGTCCTACGGGACATTGAGGGGTATGATGCCCTGTTTGCCTTTGTCCTGCGGGACATCGAGGGGTGTGAGACCCTGTTTGCCTTTATCCTGCAGGACATCGATGGGTGTGAGGCCCTGTTTGCCTTTGTCCTTCGGGACATTGAGGGGTTTGAGGCCTGGGTTATCCTGTTCTTGACCCTAATCCCTGGAGACTTCTCAACTCTCCGATGATCTTACCATCTCAGTCCCACATTAAGAGCCCAGCCAACTCAGCAGCCATGTGGAGTCCTAGTCACATCCTGGATTGCACCACCTAGGATTACATTGAAAATCGCATGAAGACGGCCCGTGCATGACCACATGCCAGCACACCCGTTCCACCCTCCAGGCACATCAACTCCACACGCCATCAAGTGAGAAAGGAAGGTCAAGTGGATAAACATGAATCCCTTGATCATGCCAAGCAACTAAGGAAAGATGCGATCCACCCCGAGCCTAAGAGAGTAGGTGTTTGGCACCCCACATGGTCCCCCCTTGGTCCCCCCTTTTTTTCCTTATTTTTCTTGAGCTTTTTTGGAAATTGTATAACACCTTTCTTGTTTTCAATCAGCAAATCAAGAAGGATTGTAGTGTCTCATATTTTTCATATTTTCTTTACTTGCTTCCCATGTAATTGGTCCCTATATAAAGACCCCCTCTTATATTGAAGAATAATGATACGGATGATGATTTGAGAAAAGTGATTCTTCGTTCTACCTCAATAAAGGAGTGGGCGTGAGGCCCATCTTGCCTTCGCCTTCGGGCATCGAGGGGTGTGAGACCCTGTGCCTTCGCTTTTGAGCATCGAGGGGCGTGAGGCCCTAGTTTGCCTTTATTCTTCGGAATATCGAGGGGTGTGAGATCCTAGTTTGCCTTTGTTCTTTAGAATATCGAGGGCTGTAAGGCCCTAGTTATCCAAATCCAACCAACCATTTCTTCCTTCCCCATAGTTCCTTCACCACCTCCCTACAAAGAAAAAATAGAAGAAAAAATAGTGATATCCTAATCTAGGTGACTTCTAGGCTTACCAATGATCCTACCCCCTGTCCCACATCATGTTTGATATCAGAACCTAGAGGATTAGGGTATTCCATATATTTCCCACTTTTTCTCTCTCCTCCACTTATTCCTAAGGCTGCAAATGGGTCGGGTTGACCCGTGACCCGATCCGACCCGACCCATTTAGACCCGATCCAACCCGTTTTATGGATCCGTGGATTCGGGTTGGGTCCTAAAATTAGACCCGTTCCATTTTCCGGGTCGGGTCTGGATTTACTGAATTTGGACCTGACCCGACCCGACCCGATTCGAACATACTAATATTGTTAGAATTATATATATTGGACCTTTAATTATAATTTAAAACTTGTATGGAACTAGTTATAATTATTTTTATATCTTATTTTATTTTAAAAATAATATTATTTGTTATCTATTTTATAGTTGATAATAGTTAGCTATGTAATAATTTAAATATTGTTGTCTATATTTTACTCAGATCATATTTAGATCCAAACTTTGTAGATTAAAACCGGATTATTTATGGACCCGATCCAACTCGAATGATCCATTGGATTGAAAATTCTGATAGTGGACCCGACCCGACCTGACCCGATTTTCTAGTGGATTGGGTCTGGATCTACTATTAGGACCCAATCAAAAAATTGGGTTAGATCGGGGTCACTCATGACCCGATCCGACCCGACCCATTCGCACCCCTACTTATTCCCATTATTCCCGCTATCCTGACCTTATTCCTTCTCTATTCTAGACTTATTCCTGTCATCTTCTTCCTAGATCTAGTTGGATTGAAAGCCCAGAACATCCGTCCACCACCCACAGCCTGCCAAGAAGCTCCCTCCATCGTCGCCACCACTCCAGTCCAGATCTCACCAGAGCCCATCGTAGCTTCCTTTGTCGCCATCGTCCTCCCATCGACCATGGCATCTTCCTCCCTTTCAATTAGAGAGCCCACCGCCAAGCCCAGCCATGCCACCGTCCATGCCGACCATCTTCCCATCCACACCGGCCATCATCTCGCTTTGAAAATCATTCGCATGCTGAAGCTCGCCAGCTTTCTGGCCGTTCTCACCATCTCTGCCATCGATCGCTGCTCCCGTCCATGCCACTGTCTCTACTTCAATGCCGATGATTCCAATGAAACCCGCCGCTGCCCTCTCCCCATGCTTCAGCCCAAGTCGACCGTGTTGCTCTTCTGCTAGCCAGAACCATCGAGCTACACCGTCTTCTTCCTTAGGATAGAGAAGGACCCAGCCCTAGATCTACCCGTACCACCCATCGGATCTCCATCATTGCTAGCCGCTGCCCACCTCCCATCGCCGGTGCCAGAGAAGACCACCGGTTCCATCAAAAATGCTAGTGAAGTCCACCAGATTCCCTCAAGCCGGTCCCCTGTTCCTCTTTGTCGTGGTCCTATGAAGATGGTCTCCTGCACGAACGTGAAAGTAGGTCTCCTCCTACATGCTTCTCAAAGCAAGACCAATTTAGTCTGCTGACTTTAAGAGCAGGTGGAAAAAAAATTTTGGGTTTTGTTTGGAAAAAAAAGGGTGAACTTAGTCTCTTTTGATTTGATTTGTTTGGATTCAGTTCCATCAAAGTACCGCTTATCCTAACTCGACGGATCGAGTTCTTGCTACTCCGGGGAATGATGGGGACCCGAGAGCCCAGCCACCTCAGCAGCCACATAGAGTCCCAGTCATATCTTGGATTGCACCACCTAGGATTACATTGAGGATCACATGAAGACGGCCCGGGCATGACCACATGCCAGCACACCCGTTACACCCTCCAGGCCATCAACTCCACACGCCATCAAGTGAGAAAGGAAGGTCAAGTGGATAAACATGAATCCCTTGATTCATGCCAAGCAACTAAGGAAAGATGTGGTCCACCTCTAGCGCAAGAGAGCAGGTGTTTGGCACCCCACATGGTCCCCCCTTGGTCCCCCGTTCTTTCCTTATTTTTCTTGAGCTTCTTTGGGAATTGTATAACACCTTCCATGTTTTCAATCAGCAAATCAGAAAGGATTATAGTGCCTCATATTTTTCATGTTTTCTTTACCTGCTTCCCAAGTAATTGGTCCCTATATAAGGACCCCCTCTTGTATTGAAGAATAATGATAAGAATGATGATTTGAGAAGAGTGATTCTTCATTCTGCCTCTGTAAAGGAGTGGGCATAAGGCCCATCTTGCCTTCGCCTTCGGGCATTGAGAGGTGTGAGACCCTATGCCTTTGCTTTCAAGCATCAAGGAGCGTGAGGCCCTAGTTTGCCTTTGTTCTTTGGAACATCGAGGGGTGTGAGATCCTAGTTTGCCTTGATTCTTCAGAACATCGAGGGGTGTGAGATCCTAGTTTGCCTTGGTTCTTCCGAACATCAAGGGGTGTGAGGCCCTAGTTATCCAAATCCAACCATCCATTTCTTCCTTCCCCATTGTTCCTTCACCACCTCCCTATAAAGAAAAAAATAGAAGAAAAAAATAGTGATACCCTAATCTAGGTGACTTCTAGGCTCACCAAAAATCTTAACCCCCTGTCCCACATCAATGTGGCATGAGAGATAAGGTGTCATCCTATCTTGGCATGGAGAAGGTGAGGTGGTGAGGACACCAGGGCCAGAAAATATCAACAGGTTGAACCCACATCCCTATGGATCACCTGTGAATAAAGCCCTGAACCCAACCCCTTTTATCATGTAAATATTTTATTTTAAATTCTATTATTTTGACTTAATTAGGGTTAGCCCTTTTTACCAACTGTAATAAGAGTTTTGTTATTTAGCCTTTGGGCTAAACCCTTTTTACCACATTGAGTCAAAACCCTATTTATCGATTGTGTCAAACCCTATTAGGCCAAATCTTGTTTACCAAATTTATTCTTTTTGTTGCATGCAATCTTGCCTTTTGATCAAATTATATTCCAATTGATCAAGTGGGGCTTTAGTTATTTGGTTTTGAGTCCTGTAATTACTAGCTAATTTAGTTTTTGAGTCCTGTAACACAAGGGGGACCCAATTGAAGACCCATGTGATTTCATGTGTACCCAATTAAAGATCCCAAGTGCTAGCTCAAGACAAACCATGTGATTCCATGTGCTAGCCCAAGTTAGCTTGTTCTTGGCACCACCTTTTCAAGGATTTGGACATCAACACATGTCATGTTTGGACATTCCATGTCATTTTGGGATAACACACTCCATGTCACTTTATTTGGACATCAACACATGACATGTTTGGACATCCCTCATCACACATAAGAAGAGTTAGTGCCAACTTATTTTAAGATGAGTAAATAAGGAGTCTTCCCATTTGTTACCCCTCCACTCAAGAATTCATGCTAAAAACAAGAGAAGTCGACCAAAGCATTCTAACCTATTCCTTGTGCCTACTTCATAGGAGTTCTAGGATATTTGATCACCAAAGTGTTGAAAGTCCAAGGGTTTCTACTTCAAGCATTTCAATCAAACAGGTTCAGAGCTACTTAAGTTTCCAGAACTCAAGAGTCTCACCAAAACTCTTGAGTTCTCTTCTATCCAGACTGAAGAGTCCACCTACCTGCAAAAGCCTACAACATCAAGATTCCAGAGTCCAACAACCATAGCCAAGTGATGGAGCATCTTGACCCTACATCAAGCCACCTCACCAATCCTCATCTTGGTGCCCAAATGAGATGAAAAGCTTCATGTTGTCACCCACTTTGAGAGGAGTTCAGATTAGCCTAACAAGCAAGAGTCTAAAACACCTAAGAGTAGGATTCCAGGAGTTGTAGTTCAAAGGAGTACAAGTCCAGTCTTTGTATCCCTTACACTACTGGTTGTGGGTCTATAAATATTCCATCAACCCCCCTTATAATTAATTAATATTATTCATCAATAAAGAGACTCTGTCAAAATTTCTTCCTTTGCTGTGTACATCGCGGGGTGTGAGGCCCTTCCTTTGTTCTACGGAGCATCATGGGGTGTGAGGCCCTACCTATCTAGCCGATAAGAAACCCAAGCCACCACTTCTAACCCTTCCCTTCCATTCTTTTTTCCTTCCTTTTCTACTTTCTAATATGAGTTTTTGTTGTTAAGTATTTGCAGGTGACCAGGAATCAAAGTCAGGTATTCTTGCCTCAAAACCAGCATTGCACAGAAGATCGGAGCTTGGGATCGAGTTCTTGAAACCTTGCCGTGACAATCTGGAGAGTCCTGCCAGATTTACTTCAAAGGGATGATTCTACGTTGATAAATTTAAAACCTCTTCCCTCCTCTTTAATTTCTAAATAATTGATAAGTAGACCCTAGTTTACTGTGGTTTCTCAGCCACCAAGTCCTATTTTTCTAGTTATTTTGTAGGTTTACTTGCGAGTAATTAACTAGAACTAGTTTCCTTACTGTCTCCTTTGAGTCTCTCTTAAAAATCTGAAAAAAAATATAAAAGAAATAATCTCTATTTTTTTTGCAAATTAGGTCTTTATATCAGTAATTTAGTTTTAATTATTGTCCCGCATCATCTTTTGTATCAGAGTGAAGGTTATAAACTAGGGTTTAACTACCAGTTCTGAAATTTCTGCGTACCTAGAACTAGGCTAAAATAAATTGCATAAAAACCATCATAAAAAATATTAATTAATTTGCTGCTAATCCTCTATTAGTGTACTATCTAATCTCAAAAAAAATCAGATAATTTTTTTTTATTTGCTATTTTCTGGTGGAAGGAAATCACGCCTCCTAAGCGGGTATATGCAAGTATACTATCATGACCAATGGGAGTAATGAGCTACGGTCGAACGTGATATCCCGAGATTGGATCATATCTAAAATTCAATTTTGAGATAAAAAAATTAATTTCTATTTTTTTTCTATTTTTAAATTATTTTATTGCTTTATTGCATATTAGGGTTTCATCTTGAGTGTGCATCATCAAGTAACCTAATCTTAAGGGTACTCAATATCTACATAAGGGAGGGATTTCATCACCCTTCCTTGGCCCACAACCACAATCTTTGCATCGATCCTAACCTAATTAAAATTAATTAAACTTAATTGCTCTAGTAAGCTAGGGACACCAACAGGTCAAGTTCCAAGTTTTGTGTGAAAGCTAGTGCACCCAATCCTTTGATTATCACTTGAATCTAGTGTCTAAGGCTAGAGGTCCAGAGGCGATTGCCCTAAGCGGTTTTGTGGTTTTAAATTAGGACCCTGGAGAGCAGGGGAAGCCTCCCACGACCCACCTCTTACCTAGCCAATGGATAGGGTAATTACTGAATTGGCTGTAATTTGACCTGACCCATTCTACTTGAGCTCTAGGTCTAGGAAACCCTAGTTCGAGTCGAGTTCTGTGTTATTGCATTGCACGACCCCTAAATTAGGAGACCAATACCTGTAGTCCAAACCCAACCCAATCTAAACGTGGAGTATAACCTTGAAATCTTTCTAAGGTTCATGACTGAACAATGTACCCAAATGAATAATAGGTTTGACTGACTAGATGACCGTTTATGGAACCTAGAAAACCCGTACGACCCATCCTAAGCCTAAATTTGAAACACACCTTGATCCATTCCTAAAACCCAACCCTAGGATAGTCCCTCACCAGGACCAAATCTGAGAGACTAGCCATAGGAGACCCAACTATGATTTTATAGACCAGGATGAGAGAGCCACTAGGTACATTGGTTAGAAGCACCTACCTTTGGTGGTGATCTTGATTTTGAGGATTATATTGATTGGGAACAATGTATGGATCTATATTTTGAGAGGGAACTAGTGTCTAATGAAAGAAAGTTTAGGTTTGCTAAGCTTAAGTTAGTATGCCAGGCTAGATTTACTGGGATGATGTCGAAAGAATGATCAAATGAAGAAGAGACATACCCATAACTACCTGGGATGACATAAAACTTAAACTTAGGAAAAAGTACCTACCCAGATCATATGAACCTAGTTCCTATGCACCTAGATCCTTTGAACCAAGCTCCTATGAACCCATATCCATGACCTATAGATATGATCCCATATCCTATGAGAACAAGGAACCCAAACCCCTAGGTATCAATCTAGTACTAGTTAGGTTTCCCTTAGTTGGCCAGAATGCATTAGAATTAATGCTCCTTATCAAAAATTAGGATCAGTCAAATCCACCAGAGTCAAACCATTCCTCAGCAGAGTAGACCCAATTCTCACCCGAGCTAACTCAACCCTAATTCGAGCCGACCCACCTCTACTAGCCCAGATCCTAACCAATTTTTTCTTAATCGACCTACTCCTACTACCCTATTGGTTCACCAGGATGACATTGAAGAAGAAGCGTATGAACCTAAAGTGAACTTAGTGGATGAGTATGAGGGAGAAGAGGAAATACATATGGCTAAACCAGAATTAGCTAACCTAGTAAACACCTAAACTGAAGCCATCCTAGAGTTAGTTGACCATGACCATACCCTGACTGAAACTATATTGGTAGGACCCTTAGAAAAAGAGATCCAAAAGGAACCTAACCCTATTGCTGAGACTTTACCTAAAGAAACACTAGAAGAGACTCAAGTTATAAAGCCTATGAGGACATGATTTATTTAGTCCGGTACCCTCAGGCTGAAGTCACCCTTTTGACTCTAATTGAAGATCTCTTCCCTGAAATTATTGATCCATTCTTTTATCAAGTGGACCTTTTAGTGCCTATAGATGTAATTCAGTGTCTAAACCTCAAGGTCAACCCCATTAGTCTAGGACTATTCCCTGAAACCCCTTCTTATTTCTAGACTAACCCTGAATCCACATCCTATTTTCTACCCTTTCTTGAAGCTTCCAACATTTCTAGGACCATTAGTTTGCATTTTATAGAGGTTAGCAAGTTACATACATCCTTTGACCCTGTTAGATTTGCCACTTATTTTTGGAGAATCTTATGGCATCTATTAGCAGTGCATGTCAAGTTTTCATTTGCATGTCATCCACCGACCAAGGGCCAAGTACAGAATTGAAATTAAGGACTTAAATAGACAAAATAATAATAATAAATAAATAAATAAATAATTTTTTTTACTAGTAATGCATAGTGAGTCTATTAGATATTTGCAGAGTTATATGTTGAATATATTAAAGACTTGCATAAGAATCATATAAACATATGGCTAATTCAAGAAAAAAGACTCAAAGAATACAATCAAGGAGACTTTGTCATGGTTAGAATATGACCTAAATAGTTTCCACCTGGAACCATGAAAAAGTTACATGCCCATAGTAGTGGACCATACAAAATAATTAGGAAAATTGGACCTAAAGCCTACGTGCTCGAGTTATCACCTGAACTAGGTATTGATTCCTAGTGAGCCTTTTGGGCCAGATCGAATCCTTGAGAATGAGCCAACCCAAGTGTGTCCACCTGCCATACCACTAGCCTGGAGAGACAGGATCGAGCAGATCTTGAATGACAAGATTATCACTACTCGGGCAAAGATTATTAGCGATATCTGGTTCGTTGAAAAGGATGACCCGAGACTGATGATTCTTGGATCACCAGAGAGACTTGCAAAGAGTTGACCCAGACTTATTAGAGCGCTATCATAACAAAGTTGACCCATACTCAACAAGATCAAGTTTTTCCCACCCAGGGAGATTTGGTGAGGACACCAGGGCCAGAAAATATCAACAGGTTGAACCCACATCCCTGTGGATCACTTGTGAATAAAGTCCTGAACCCAACCCCTTTTATCATGTAAATATTTTATTTTAAATTCTGTTATTTTGACTTTATTAGGGTTAGCCCTTTTTACCAACTATAATTAGGGTTTTATTATTTAGCCTTTTAGACTAAACCCTTTTTACCATATTGAGTCAAAACCCCATTTATCGATTGTGTCAAACCCTATTGGGCCAAACCCTGTTTACCAAATTTATTCTTTTTGTTGCACGAGGTCTTGCCTTTTGATCAAATCGGGTTCCAATAGATCAAGTAGGGCCTTAGTTATTTGGTTTCGAGTCCTGTAATTATTAGTTAATTTAGTTATTAAGACCTGTAACACAAGGGGGACCCAATTGAAGACCCATGTGACTTCATGTGCACCCAATTGAAGATCCCATGTGCTAGCTCAAGACAAACCATGTGATTCCATGTGCTAGCCCAAGTCAGCTTGTTCATGGTGCCACCTTTTCAAGGATTTGGACATGCCATGTCATTTGGGACAACACACTCCATGTCACTTTATTTGGACATCAACACATGACATGTTTGGATATCCCTCGCCACATCACCCAGGACATCCCACATGCCATGTCTTTTACCTTTGGTCGGCCACTTAAGAAGAGTTAGTGCCAAATTATTTTAAGATGAGTAAATGAGAAGGAGTCTTCCCATTTAGCACCCCTCCACTTAAGAACTTCATGCCAAAAATAAGAGAAGTCAGCTAAAGCATTCTAACCTCTTCCTTGTCGTCTACTTCAAAGGAGTTCTAAGATATTTTCTCACCAAAGTGTTGGAAGTCCAAGGGTTTCTACTTTAAGCATTTCAATCAAACAGGTTTAGAGCTACTTAAGTTTTCAAAACTCAAGAGTCTCACAAAACCTCTTGAGTCCTCTTCTATCCAGACTGAAGAGTCCACCTACCTGCAAAAGCCTACAACATCAAGATTCCAGAGTCCAACAACCATGGCCAAGTGATGGAGCATCTTGACCCTACATCAAGCCACCTCACCATTCCTCATCTTGGTGCCCAAATGAGATGAAAAGCTTCATGCGGTCGCCCACTTTGAGAGGAGTCCAGATATGCCCAACAAGCAAGAGTCCAAGACACCCAAGGCAGGATTCCAGGAGTTGTAGTCCAAGGGAGTACAAGTCTAGTCTTTGTATCCCTTACACTACTGGTTGTTGATCTATAAATACCCCATCAACCTTCCCTCGTAATTAATTTTTATTATTCATCAATAAAAAGAATTTATCAAAATTTCTTCCTTTGTTGTGTGCATCGCGGGGTGTAAGGCCCTTCCTTTGTTCTATGGAGCATCACGGGGTGTGAGGCCCTACCTACCAGCTAACAAGAAACCCTAGCCACCACTTCTAACCCTTCCTTTCCATTCTTTTTTCCTTCCTTTGCTGCTTTCTAATCTGAGTTTTTGTTGTTGAGTGTTTGCAGGTGATGAGAAATCAAAGTCAGGTATTCTTGCCTCGAAACTAGCATCGCACGGAAGATCGGAGCCTGGGATCGAGTTCTTGAAACCCTGCCATGACAATCTGGAGAGTCCTGCCATATTTACTTCAGAGGGATGATTCTGCATTGGTAAACTTAAAACCTCTTCCCTCCTCTTTAATTTTTGAATAATCGATATGTAGACCCTAGTTTACAGTGGTTTCTCAGCCACCAAGTCCTATTTTTCTAATTATTTTGTAGGTTTACTTGCAGGTAATTAACAAGAACTAGTTTTTTACTGTCTCCTTTGAGTCTCCCTTAAAAATCTGAAAAAAAATATAAAAAAAATAATCCCTATTTTTCTGTGCTAATTAGGTTTTTATATCAGTAATATAGTTTTAATTATTGTCCCGCATCATGAGGTGGCTTCTATCTTGGCATGGTGATGTGGCATTCCAACTTGGCATGATGGTTGAGTTGGTTTACTCCATCCAATCTCTAAGATTCATGGTCTTGATATTGCTTAATTTTGAACACAACTTGAACCCAACTTGCCTAATTGAACTCAACTTAACCAAATTAAACCTTACTTAAACAAATTACATGACTAAATTGAAATTAAAGTTGAATGGACTCTCGTGCTCTCCTTGCAGAATGAAAAGTGGGCCTCTCACCCTCTCCATGTGGAGCAAACGAAGAATCTCTCTTCTAAAAAGTCATATTTTCTTCATTATTCTTCAAGTTTTTTATAAGAGGGAGGAGGGTATTTATAGATCACCTAGACCTCTTAGACTCGCTTTCAAAGTTGGAGTGAATTCATGGAAAAAGAGGGAGCCACAAATTTTCTATATTTGTTGGTTATACATGGTAACAAGGGGAGAACAAAATTTGGGACTCCTGCTTGCTTGCTTCCTTTGCCTAGGGTACTTTGCATGGGATAAGGAGGATGCTTAGGCACCAAGTTATTTCCTATTTGACCTGGAGTGGTTGCATGAAACAAGGAGGGGGACCACTTCAAGGCTGGGTGCCAAGTTTCTTCCTCTTCTGGCTTGCATGAAACAGGGAGGGCGCCATCTATCTTCCTTCTTTGCTTAGGCGCCATATATCTTACATATTGGCTTGGGTGGCTTGAGTGGGGTCCACTGGAGGTGGTGCATGCGGTCTTCAGTGGGGACCAGTGGGTCTTCCTCTTGGACTTTGATTGGAAGAAAATGATAGGACTCAAAATGGACCTAATTGACTGGACTCAGATGAAAGTAAATGGACTTAACTTTATCCAATGGACTCAACTTTTTATAGGACTCAATTGAAACAAATGGACTCACTGACTCAAATAAAATAAAATAGACTCGAACAGACTCGATCAAATACTAATGCTCGAATAGCTTTCGGGTCCCCATCACCAAGAAACTTACGAAGCCCTGCACCTCAAGCCAGGAAACTTATGAAGCCCTGCACCTCAAACTAGGAAACTTACGAAGCCCCGCATCTATCTTCTTGCTCAAGTCCAGAGATTTTGCTGGGAAACTCTTGAAGCCCCACCATCTACTGCTTGACTCACAGCATGGCCAATCCCGTTGAGGAGTTCTAGAAGTTTTACGTCCAGCCTAGCCACAGTCTGAAGATGTTTGTTGGGAAACTCTTGCAGTCCCACCATCTATCGCTTGACTCACATCATAGCCAGTCAAATTAAGAAGCTCTAAGAATCTAGCATCCAGCAGCCTCACTCACAGTCTAGAGATGTTTGCTGGATATTTCTACTGCTTGACTCACAGCATGGCCAATCCCATTAAGGAGCTCCAGAAGTCTTGCACTCAGGTCCGCATGACTACAAGGCTGGAAATACAGGGACGAAGTGTTCCTGGAAACCTTCATGCCAATTCTAAGGCTATAGAATCAATCTACAGCAACTAAGTCCTGGGAAAAACACATGCTTACAGTGACCATGAAGACCATTCCCTTACCATGCAAAAGGTAGAGGAATTGAAGAGAAAAGGAGAAGATAAAGTCCGAACCGAAGGCATTAGTCAAGATGGACCATTCCTTCATTACAAGAATGAATCCTTCACAAGCTCTGAAGGATCCACTGAAAGCATCTCAAGGCAAAAAAAATGAAAATGATGAGGAAATGATGAATAAATAGGCAACACAAGTCAATGCTAGTCTGAAAGGAAAGATACATTTTTCATTGATCAAAATATTTTTACATACCATGAAGCCTCCCGATAGGCCGGGAAGCCTTCCAAAAACTTAAGTTACAAAACGAAGAGAGAAGAAGGCTACGTCAGAGCTTAGACCATGCTCGCCGATGAGCAGTTTCCTTTGGTGTTGATGCAGCACTCGTTCGAGGGGCATCCCAGCTGACTCCGGCTCTGGACTCTACCCCCAGGATCATCACACCCTCGGCCTTGGCATCCCTGGGCATCAGAGGGATGAACTCAGTAGCTCTTTTCTTGGCCTCCTCCTCACCTAGCTACACCTAGAGGGTCTATGCTCTACCCTCCAGGCGGGCTACCACTGCTACTGAGGCAGCCATTTTTTCCACCCCTCAGGGGCTCTCCCCCTTCTCCTCCTTTCGGGACAGCTTCGAGCTTGGTGAATTTCTTCTCCAAACTAGACATCCTCACTGTTGATGGGGACATCAGGTCAACCCTAGTTCACTATGGGTTCCTGAGTTTAAATTCCTTAGCCATGATTCTAATTTTATCTTTGAGTCCAATAATCAAGTCTTGTTAGCCCTTTGAGTCTTGTAAGTAGGGCTTAAGTCAGTTGAGTCACTTGAAGTCCTGTAATTAGGGTTTTGATCAGTTAAGCCCAATTATGCCCATTGACTCATGTATTTGGGCCTTGGGCTCTATTACACTTGAGTCCTGTATCTAGGGTTGACTCATGCCATTAGGGCTCATGAGTCAAGCTTTGGATTATATTCAAGCATAGTTGATCGAGTCAGCTCATTATGAGCCATTTATCATTTTTGAGGTCTTAATCATGTGTCAATTTTGTAATTAATCCAGTCCAGTTAAGTAAGTTGAGTCCTGTACTAAGCTGAGACTAGAAGTCCAATTGAGTTGTCTCAACCCTAGTCCAGTCTAATTGAGTCCTGTAAGTATAAGTCTAGTTTTATATAAGAGGAGGAGAACCAGCCTCAAAGTAGAAGCCCATGAAGTTCCACATATGAAGATTCCAAGCACCATATGATACCCGGGAATATTCTAGGGACCCAGCCTAGGAGACTTCTAAATCCCAAGAGCCTATGTGGTGCGGGCACCAGACTCAGAAGAAGACTTCAAGGCTCCATCTTGATCTCTGATTGACCTTGCCCGAAGAATTAGGATTTTCTGGTTTTGTAATAAGGGTTGACTTGGTCAACTCAATTTTAGTCGAGTCTGTACTTCCCTGCAATTTAAATTTTGTTGAGTCATGTTGACTCAGTACAAGTCCTAGTAGTGGTCTAGGTCTTCTCCAGGTTGGTGCCACTTTTTTTTCAGTCAAGTCAAGGTCCAAGGTGCCACATTTTTTCTCCCAGGCCCAAGCAAGTGGGCGCCACACTCCCAGCCACACGCTAGAGTCCAGGAGGTGCCACATCTCCATCCAGTGTCTTTGGTCCCTACACCACAAGAAATAAATCCAAGCCAGGATGGCAAGAATTTTTCTTGAAGAGAGGATCAAGGAGGTGTCCCATAATGTTCCATAAAAATCCAAGTTATAAAAGGGAAGAGAGCATGTCTTGGGGAGGAATTCAAGGAGATTCCCAAAAGTTTCCAAAAGTGCCAAAGCCATGAAAGGAAGAAGCCTAAACTTTGGAGCAAGACTAGGAGGTGTCCAAATGAGCCAAACCATGAAGGGAAAATCCTTGATTCATGGAGAGATACTAGGAGACACCCCCATAACCTGCCATTTGGAGCTGATTTTCAAGTTTTCTTGGAGTTTTTGGGCTACCCACTCATGGAAGGAGTCTTGGGAAGAGAATTTGATGCCTAAAGTGTGGGTTAGTCCTATTAGTCCCACATGGAAAATGTATAAAATTTTATTTCTTTGTTATATCTATATATTCAACTCTATGTAACTCTTGAATTTAATGATGAATGAAATCAAATTCTTTGTGAGCAACTTTGTGTTTCTCTCTTCCGCACTTGTGTTCAGGTGTTGAGCTCCGTGAGGGAGTAAATCCGGGTTCCCTAGGAACCTTGAGGAGGTGTGAGATCTCCAACCCCAAAACCCTACCAAAACCCTAGGTTAGCCACTTCAATTCCAAACCCTAGCCGCCCATCATCTTCTTCATTCCACCAATCATCCAAACCCTAATCTACCTTATCATCTCACGGCCCCTCTCTTCCAAGTAGAGGCCGACCACCAACATCCAGGTCTAGATCGGCTACTTCGAATATAGAGCAAATCCCAGAGGAAGTCAGATCAGCATCCAGGAGAATCAAGATTTCAGCAACATCAATTTTTTCAAGTTCTTCTTATCTGGTAATTCCTTTCTTTGAGTATCTGGTTCCTTAACTTGTTCTTCTTCTTTCCCAGATCCTGAGTTCAGGAGAAGCCAACTCTGCCAAAGGGCCAGTATTGGAGGATCCATTGCGAAGATATCTGAATCCGAGGATCCAACAATCTGCTTGAGAGAGTCCTTCCACCAAACTCTGTGAAGATCACTGCCTAGTACATAACCCTTCTCTTCTCTTTATTTTTGTCCTGTTGAAAGTTCAGAGAGAAACCCTAGGTCTGGGAGTTTCTTAACCCCCAGCGATCCTTTACTTCTGAACTACTCTGATAATCTAGTTTCTTTGAATTGTGCTTTCAATTATTATATAGTTTTTTTAATTTAGTTTAACTTTCCTTTGAGTCAAAGCCGACTTCTAAAATATATATATATATAAAATAATAATAATAATAAATACATTAATTTTAATTTACTTCTGCATTGCATCATCTTTTTCATCCTGCATCAATTTTAGTATCAGAGCTTTCGTTCTGCATCATTTTTGGTATCAAAGCCCTGTCTAGGGTTTCTGACTTGCTTGCATGTTTTGAGTCTCTCTTTTATACTTTGTCTGCTCGAAGTAGACTCCCCAGGATTTCCGGTCCTAGGAACGAAGCGAGGTGCAAGCCTCCTCTTCCCATTCCATGGGGTGTTCCTAGGGCGTGTAGGGGATCCGCTGGGTTACAACTTCGTAGCAGGAATTGTAAATGGGGGAAGCATTCTATTTTCAGTCTGTAACTGTCCTGTTGCAGGAATTGTTTCTCATTGTAGGTAATCCAAATTGCATGATTTTATTTTGCTGGAACCAGTATAATTGAAACTATTTTACATAATTTTACTGTAATTTATTGGTTTCTATGAAATTTTTTAGAGTTAAATTACAGCAATTCTGTTTCTGTGTTTCTGCAATTCAATTTTTTTTTTGAGTGATCATCTCCTAATTCATCTTAAGGGCAATTAAGCATCTAAGATAAGGGGAGGAGTTGATAACCTCTCTTTAGCCCAAAACCACCACCCATTCATTCGATCCTAAGCCTAATTTTAAAATTTATTAGACTTAATTTGCCCTAGTGGGCTAGGAACACCAACTAGTCAGGTCCAGCCTAGGGTTTAGTCAGTTTGTCTGGTTACTCTGTGTGTGCTGTGTACTCAGTGTCTAGAATGGTGATTCATGGACTACGTCCCGAAGGGCTTGTGTGCTGGTCCGCCTACCTGGCCAATCACTTATTGGTGTCTAGGATTGGCAATTAGGGACCTAACACTCCCCTTACACCTGCCTGGCTGAGTCCCGAGTTACTACAGGCTAGCTTGCCACTCTGATTGGGCATCTAGTTTGGGCTCTAGGTCTAGTTAGCCCGTAGTCATTTCAGTCGAGTCTCATTTGGTGTGCTTGCTTTCATCATCATGTCCACCCGGAATGAAGTACCCTACCAACCTGGTTAAACCCAACCTGATTTAGAGGCCATGATTAGAACTCTTACCGAAAGTATGACCAAATTGAGTCAGGATATGACTGATACTGTTGCCCAGTTTAGAGACCGAGCTCAGGTACTAGAGGAGCCTAGGCACCGAAATTGGACCCCTGACTTAGAATTTGGTAGACCCCAACCTCACCCACACCCAGAGCCTAGGAGACCTTTATACAGGGATCCTGAACCTAATCATTGGAGGTTTGATCTAAGAGCCTATGACCATGATCTTGCCCTTGAGTCTAGCCCTAGGAGCCTATACCCATACTTGGTTGACTCAAAGAAGGGACCAGTTAGGAACACCGAACCTTATGCACCCACTTTTGATGGAAGACAAGAGACATATATTAAGTGGGAAGAACAAATTGATCGGTATTTTGAGTGAACTAACATATCGGAATTAGGACAAGTTAGGTTGGCCAAAACCAAGTTCACCAAACATGCTAGGTCGCATTGGTATGCTATTGAGCGTGAGTGTTATCAAAGAAAAGAGGAAATATATACTTGGAGAGATATGAGAAGTAAGTTGAGAGATTGGTACCTAGGTAGATCCTATGAGAAAAGACTTTTAGACCAATGGTACCAATTGCGACAAGGTAATAGGCCTGTGTCTAAATATATCGAGGACTTCCAGTGGTATGACATGAAATGCAATACCATTGAGACCGAAGCTCAGATCACATCGAGGTTTAGGGTTGGGTTACACCCAGACATTTATAGGAAGCTATGCCTTGAAAAGACCAATAAGTTAGACCGAGCCTACCAAGAAGCCCAAGACTATGAGTGGTCTTTCAGATATAACCAATCAAGTACTTTGGACTTAAAGCCAACCTCTACCAACTTGAGTCAAGTTTCAATTGATCCGACATCCGTAGTGAACCAGACTTTTGTTTGTCAATTCCCACTTGTGTCACCTCTTGACCAGAAGGATAACACTGAGAAGGAGTTACGCATGGCCATCCCAAAATTAGTTGACCCGACCAGAGCCATACTTAAAGAGGAATCAAAGGAGAATAGATTAGAACTTTTCAGTAAGATTGAGGAAGAAATATATGAGCCTGACATAAGTTTGATAGATGAATATGAAGAAGAAGAATTTGAGGATATCTCTCCCGATAATTCAATTAACCAACTCCTACCTAATGGGGTTATTGAGGGGACCCCTGCCACTCAAGGAATTCAGGATCTAACCCTAAGAGAAGACCCTTTAAGGAAGTTCAGGAAGAGGAAATTACACCAAATGAAAGTTTAAGTGAGAATACCCCTGAACTCATTGAGGAATCCAAAGAAGACACCCCTGAGTCAAATCTGGTAGAGAAGTGTGAAGAAGGAAGGGGTTCACAAGAATTGCCCATTGAGAAGGTCCAAGAACAAGAAAAAGATAGTAGCTTAGAGAACTTTCTAGATAAACATTCCAAAGACCTTCCTGATAACCTTCCACCTTCTAGGAGCACCCAGCCTATCCTAGAACTTGTACTTGTAGACCCTCCTAGAGCAAATCATGAGGTTTGGATGAGTGCACCTATAGAACAATGTCCTCATTTTAAGGTCGTCCTGAATAACCAAGGTTTGTTTCTTGTTTCCGATAAGCCACCTCAAAACTCTGATTCTTATTTCCTACCCTTCCCTGAATCTTCTCATGTTTCTAAAGCTATGGGATTACACTTTACTGAGATCTCTAGGTTGCAAGACTCCTTAGAACCTATTAGGTTTGCCACCTACTTCTGGAAGACCTTATGGCACCTACTAGGCATCCATAATAAGTTTTCAAGCTCCGCATGCCCTCCTCCGACCCAAGGTCAAACCTAGAGAGCCTTAGTTTGTTAGGTTTAGACCTAGGGTTCCTTTGGAATAAAGTCCATTCTTTAGGAATGCGTCATCAGTCTAGTTTAGTTTTTCTTGACCCTTTACTAGGCTTTGGCTCAGATTTTGGTTTGATTGAGAGCACCAGGAATTGGGATTTGTATTTTGTCCAGGGCTGAAATTGCATTCAATGTTTCGATCAATAGGTCTATAGGTTAGAGTCCCTTTGAAATTGTTCATGGATACAAGCCTCACACACCACTTGATCTGATTTTACTATTAGCCCACACACACAAGTTTCTTGATGCACTTGCATAGCATGTAAAGGACTTGCATAAAGAAATTCATGCCAAAATAACTTTAAGTAATGAAACTTATAAGAAGTTGGCTAATTCTCAAAGACGAGTCAAAACTTTTGTTGAGAGAGACTATGTAATGATTAGGTTAAGGCCTGAGCGGTTTTTTCCTGGAACCACTAGAAAGTTACATGCTAAAGGAGATGGACCATTTAGAGTAGTGAAGAGAGTAGGATCCAATGCCTATGTGCTCGAGTTGCCTCCAGAACTAGGCAATAGCTCTACTTTCAACATTACAGACTTAGTAGAGTATAAGGAGCCAGCTGTGATTCCTAGTAAGCCTTTGAAACCTAATCCTGTTATTGAGAGTGATCCTGACCCTGTGTGTCCACCAACAAACTGGCCTGTGAGGAAAGAGCAGATTGAAAAGATCCTGGATGATTAGGTTATCCTTACTCGTAATCGAGGATACCAAAGATACCTGGTCCGCTGGCAAGGAAGGCCAGATTCTGATGACTCTTGGATCTCCCGAGAAGAATTACAAGAATTGGACCCAGACCTCTTGGAGAGATACCAGAGCCAGCTTGATCCATACTCGACAGGGTCGAGTTCCTCCCACCCCGGGAGAATTGGTGCGGGCACCATACTCAGAAGAAGACTTCAGGGCTCCATCTGGATCTCTGATTGACCTTGGCCGAAGAATTAGGATTTTCTGGTTTTGTAATAAGGGTTGACTTGGTCAACTCAATTTTAGTCTTGAGTCTGTATTTTCCTATAATTTAAATTTTGTTGAGTCATGTTGACTCAGTACAAGTCCTAGTAGTGGTCTAGGTCTTCTCCAGGTTGGTGCCACTTTTTTTTCAGTCAAGTCAAGGTCCAGGGTGCCACATTTTTTCTCGCAGGCCCAAGCAAGTGGGCGCCACACTCCCAGCCACACGCCAGAGTCCAAGAGGTGCCACATCTCCATCCAGTGTCTTTGGTCCCTACACCACAAGAAATAAACCCAAGCGATGATGGCAAGAATTTTTCTTGAAGAGAGGATCAAGGAGGTGCCCCACAATATTCCATAAAAATTCAAGTTATAAAAGGGAAGAGAGCATGTCTTGGGGAGGAATTCAAGGTGGTTCCCAAAAGTTTTCAAAAGTGCCAAAGCCATGAAAGGAAGAAGCCTAAACTTGTGGAGCAAGACTAGGAGGTGTCCAAATGAGCCAAACCATGAAGGGAAAATCCTTGATTCATGGAGAGATACTAGGAGACACCCCCATAACCTGCCATTTGGAGCTGATTTTCAAGTTTTCTTGGAGTTTTGGACTGCCCACTCATGGAAGGAGTCTTGGGAAGAGAATTTGATGCCTAAAGTATGGGTTAGTCCTATTAGTCCCACATGGAAAATGTATAAAATTTTATTTCTTTGTTATGTCTATATATTCAACTCTATGTAACTCTTGAATTTAATGATGAATGAAATCAATTTATTTGTGAGAAACTTTGTTTTTCTCTCTTTCGCACTTGTGTTCAGGTGTTGAGCTCCGTGAGGGAGTAAATCCGGGTTCCCTAGGAACCTTGAGGAGGTGTGATATCTCCAACCCAAAACCCTACCAAAACCCTAGGTTAGCCACTTCAATTCCAAACCCTAGCCGCCCATCATCTTCTTCATTCCACCAATCATCCAAACCCTAATCTACCTCATCATCTCACGGCCCCTCTCTTCCAAGTAGAGGCCGACCACCAACATCCAGGTCCAGATCGGCTACTTCGAATACAGAGCAAATCCCAGAGGAAGTCAGATCAGCATCCAAGAGAATCAGGATTTCAGCAACATCAATTTTTTTCAAGTTCTTCTTATCTGGTAAATCCTTTCTTTGAGTATCTGGTTCCTTAACTTGTTCTTCTTCTTTCCTAGATCCTGAGTTCAGGAGAAGCCAACTCTACCAAAGGCCCAGTATTGGAGGATCCATTGCGAAGATATGCGAATCCGAGGATCCAACAATCTGCTCGAGAGAGTCCTTCCACCAAACTCTGTGAAGATCACTGCCTGGTACATAACCCTTCCCTTCTCTTTATTTCTGTCCTGTTGAAAGTTCAGAGCGAAACCCTAGGTCTGGGAGTTTCTCAACCCCCAGCGATCCTTTACTTCTGAACTACTCTGATAATCTAGTTTCTTTGAATTGTGCTTTCAATTATTATATAGTTTCTTTCAATTTAGTTTAACTTTTCTTTGAGTCAAAGCCGACTTCTAAAAATATATATATAAATAATAATAATAATAATAAATACATTAATTTTAATTTACTTCCGCATCGCATCATCTTTTTCGTCCTGCATCACTATGGCACCCCAGGCCTTCCCAAGTCCACGTTCGGATGGAGCCCAGGATTTCCAGCCCACCCGGATGACATGAACCAGGCTCATGCGCCAACCTTGGAGACCACCCAAGATCAAGCCCATGCACCCAAGTTTGAAGACTACCCAAGCCCATTGGAGGACGCCCCTGCTGCCCTAAAGTTCAAGCCCAAGTCCATTTAGGCATCCAAGCTCAAGAAGGAGCTTTTGACCAAGTCAAAGAGGGAGAGAAGACCAATTCTAATATGGAGATCCTATTTTATTTCTACTAAAATTGTGTACTCCTAATTCTAGGCCACTTTGTAATCCTTCTCCCTATCAAATCTTGTATTCCTATCCTAACTAGGAGAGGGCATGCGAACATCTATAAATACCTCACCCCTCCACCCTATTGTAACTAATGATCAATTATTATGAGTTGTTATGAATGAATTTCTCGAGTTTTCCTCAAGATTCTGAGTGAATTTTTGTGTGATTAAGGGTATATGTGTGATCCCTCCAGGAATCTATGTGATCCCTGCACCCTGCCTCCAAGCCACCAACCCTCTTCATCCCTTGGCCACCCTCTTTAAACTTCTTCCCCTTCTTCTTTTTTCAATGATATAACCCTACTTTTCCTTGTTTTCTAACCCTGATAGATAATTTGTAGGTCCCTCTAAGTTCACAAATCTAAGGATTCCATCTGACTAGCTTTTGGGCCACTAGATTGAAAGCCATGAATCTGCAGGGTCAACAACTTTATTTTCCAAGCCACATTCGAGAGTATAGAGCAAACTCTTCATGGATTGATCTTCAAATCTCTACCAGGTACACCGCTTAAACTTCTCAGGTAGCGGTATTGCAAAAGAGCTAGTCCTAACCAAGAATTCTTAGCCTTGGCGGTCCTGTTCTTCACTTTAGGGTTCATTTATGCATGCTTGTGCTTCATATTTTCTATAGAATTCTCTACTTAATATATGGCTTGAAATCCAGGATACAAACTCCTAACTTAAGGCCTAATATAAAAATAACTAGCATGCATGAATAGTCCCGCATCATTTATTATCAAAGCATGTTTTAGGGCTAATTTCTGTATCCTATAATTCTTATACATGGTCTGTTGTTTTATTATTTCAATATACAAGTAGATCATAAAATTCTAATTTTTAATTTTGTGGATTTCTCATAACTGATAGTATTTTTAAAAAAAATTTTATGATTTATTTCAATCTATAGAATTTTTGCACACCTATTTTTTTGCCCTAAAAAACTTTTGTATCCTATCTCTACATTAAAAGTCTGAGTTTCAGTCTAGTTCATCATCACAGGAATCTTATTTTTTATTGAAATTTGCATGACATACTCTCTAATCCATCCTGATAATTTTCATAATTTTAACTAATTTTAAAGAACAAACAAATAAAAAAAATTGTATTTTAGAAACCCTAATAGAAATACTAATTTTTTGCACACAGTCTAAAACCCTAGGTGTTGCATCATCATCTAAATTTGTTCTGCATCAAACTTGGTAGGGATCATCTACACTTTGATCCTCTATCCTTAATTTTTTTTATTTTTTTTATTTTTTTTTTGCATCGAATACCGTACCAAATTCTACTTCCAAACAAACCCTAATTCCAATTCTGCATACTAAACCAAATCTAATCAACTTCCAAACCCTACCTCACCCAAGCCCAAATTTTGTTTGATAACTTAACCAACTTAAACTTAATTTGCCACCTCGTAAAAGAAAAAAATATTTTTTATTTTCTATTAGTTATTAGTTGCATTAGGGCTCATCGAGTGTCATCATTTCATTCAATCAATCTTAAGGGCAATTTTCCATCTCAGATCAGGGTTGGATTTCATCACCTATCTTAGGCCCAAAACAACCATCTTGCATCAGTACCCAAGCCTTAACTAAAATCAATTAGCAACCTAATTGCTATAGTAAGCTTAGGGATACCAACAGGTCAGGTCCGAGTTTGTGGGTATACTAGTGTACTTAATTCCCCAGCTATTATTGAAAACTGGTGTCTAAGGCTAGAGGTCCAGAGACAAACGTCCTAAGTGGACTAGTGGTTACTTAATTAGGACCCTGTCACAGGCAGGGGGAGGCTCCCACCACCCCACCTCTTACCTGACCAATGGAAGGATTAGCTGTTGAGTTAAGTGTAAGTTGAGTAGACCCATTTAATTTTCGCTCTAGGTCTAGCAAACTGTAGTCCATAGTAACCTTGTGTGCTTGACTACATCATACCACCTTGCTTGTTTGATTGCATGACCACTAGACTAGGATCTAAATATCAACAGTCTAAACCCCAACCTAGTTCGGCTATGGACTCCAACTTTGAAACCTTCATGAAGGCCTTGACTGAATGGTTTGACAAGTTTGACCAATCTAATACCCAATTGACTGCCCAGATGACCCAATTAAATCAAAGATTTAACCAATTGACCCAAACAAATGCCCAAGCAACCAATAAGCTTGACCAATTATCCAATAGGTGTGACCAGGTAGGAGATCGGTTAGGAACCTTAGAGGATAACCATAGGACCCATACTAGACCTAAACTCGAGTTACCTAGGAGAGCCCCACACCCTGATTCCACATCCTATGAACCTAGTTCCTATGTACCCAAACCTTTTGAACCCATATCCCATAGCCCCAAATCCACATCCTATAAGCCCAAGAGATCTATAACCTCTAGGTCTGAGCCCCTATCCTATGAACCCAAGGAACCCCTAATCCCTAGGTATCAACCTAGTATCAGTCAGGTTTTCCTTATTCAACCTGAGCCCCATAGAATTAGTACCCGTAGATATGAGCCTAGTATTAGTCTACTTCCCTTTAGTCAACCTAAACCCTTTAGGACTAGTTCCCCTAGCCCAGGACCAGATCCTAACCAGCCCAACCCGAGCCAACCCTAGCCCACTAGCACTATGGCCCATAGGGAATATAGAGGCAAGTCTGTAAAGGTTCAAAAGAGTTCCAATCCCCCGAGAGTGTGTTTTAGATGTTGCAAACCAGGCCATTTTGTTAGCCAGTTCTAGTCAGCGCCCTACACCTAGGTGAGCTAGATAAGGATGAGTCTGAATCCATTGTTGAGCCTGAGAAAAAGGTATATAAGGCTAATCCAAGTTTGGTATAGGAGTATGAAGATGATGAGCCTATTGAAGATTAAAAAATGAAACTCCTAAGCCCATTGATGAATCTAAAGAAGACGTTAATGAGTTGAGTCCAGTAGAGATACCTGTAAAAGACCTAGATTTAGTTGACCCAGTAGATACCCAGGTAGAAGCCAACCCAATGTTAGTTAACCCTAACCATACCCAGATAGAAGTCAACCCAAAGGTAGTTGACCTAGACCACACCCAGATTGAACCTGTAGTGGAAGACCCACTAGAGGAAGAGAACCTGGATACTGCGACTAGAATTCTACCTGAGGAGACACTAAAAAAGAATCCAATTATAGAGCCTAGTCATAAAAGCCAAGTGAAAATTATTGAGGATATGGTCTCTTTAATTCGGTACCCTTAGGCGGAGTTCACCCCTTCAATCCCAGTTCAAGATCTCTTCCCAGAAATTGTTGACCCATCCTTCCATAGCATGGATCTTTTCTTGCCCATAGACATAACTCAATGTTCATACATTAAGGTTAATCTCCTTAGCCCAAAACCAGTCCCTGGATTCCCTTCCTATTTCCTACCCTTCCCTGAGTCATCTCATGTGTCTAGAACCATTAGGTTACATTTTGTTGAGATTACCAAGTTGCATGACTCTTTAGAGCCCATCCTATTTGCTACCTACTTTGGTATACCTTATGGCATTTACTAGAAGTTCATTATAAGTTTTTATGTGCACGTCAAAACAAGGTCAAACCTAGAGAGCATATAAATTCTATTAGGTTTACACCCAAAGAGTCCAATAAATTTTCTCTGATAGAAATGCCTGGTCAAGTCTATTAAGTGTTGGTTTTGAGTCCAATAAGTCCCCAGACCTAATTCATCTGTCCACACCTGCACTGACTTCTGCACAACATTTGCATCAGGACATTAGCCAAAGATTAATTTAAGTAATAAAACCTATAAAAACAGGCTAATTCCTGAAAAAAAATAAGGAATTTAATGTAAGAAATTCTGTTATGGTTTACAAGCTTCATGCTTGCAGAGTTGAAGCCTTTAGAGTGATAAAGAAAGTGGAACCCTATGCCTATGTGCTTGATCTGACCTTAGATTTAGGCATTAGCTATATCTTCAATATCGCGAACTTGGTTGAGTATAGGATACCGTGGTGGGGGCACCGGATTAGACATAGATTACTGGGCCCTATCTGGTTTACTTAGCCATGTATCAAATTTTATAATCAAGTAAGATTGAGTCCTGTAATAAGTTGAGGCTAGTTGATTTGTCTCAACCCTAGTCCAGTCTTTGAGTCCTGTACTTGACTATTAGTCCAGTACCAGTATAATTTTTGTACAAAAGAAGAGGATACCCTATTTTAGAGTTCCACCAAGCCTCATCTAGGAGCCAGAGGCCTTCACATCAGCTTATTGGGCCTTGTTTGCCACCCTAGGGTCTAAGATTCCTTCCAGATGCCTAGTGCCTTCTAGATGCCATGATACCCTCTAGATTCCAGAGAATATTCTTAGATCAGGATGATTCTAGGAATATGCCAACACCCAGGCCAAGAGATTCCAAGCCCAGGAGTCAAGTCCATGAGCCTCAGAACCAAGATTCCAAGGAATATGCTGATACCAAGGCACCCCAGTTTCCAAGGCCCAAAGCCCATGCGCCAACCCAAAGGATTCCACCCACCCTTGCTGTCCTTGAAGCTCTCACGCTCAAGCCCAAAGCCCTTGGCATCCTAGCTCAAATGGAAGACTCTTGTCCAAGTCAAAAGAGGAGAAGGAATCCAAGTAGAATAAGGAGAACTAGTTTCATTCAAAGTGTATTCTCCTAATCTTAATCAAACTTGTAATCCCTTTTCCTCTCAACTTTGTAATCCTATTCTATCTAGGAGAGGACTTGGGGAAGATCTATAAATACCCCACCTCTCCCCCTCTTGTAAGCAATCTTTTTTTATGAAATAAAACCTTGCTAAAATTTTGAGTGAACTTGTGTTCTTGTGTGCTCTTATGTTGGTTGTGTGATAGTTGTTTGAGAGCCCTAGCCTTCCAAGCCTTGGCCGACCAAGCACCATCATCCAAGACCTAAGACGCCCAAGGAGAAGCAGCCATCAGGCATCCAAAGCAAAGAGCCTACTTTCCCTCTCCAGCCACCATTAACCGAAACCCTAATCTCTTCTTTCTCTTCATACCCTGTTTCTTTTCTTTGATTGTTATTTCTTGCCTAACCTCTGATGCTTGCAGGATCCCCGAGGTGTTTTTCCCTCCAAAGAGGAGGATTTCTTTGCCTTCTGGATTGATCCAGATTGCCTTCTGATTCAGGAAACCAAAGGCTTGTCTTCCAGGCACCATTAAGAGTGCTAAGAGAACTCTTCATTAAGTAGATCTTCAATCTCTACCAAGTACAAACCTTTCACTTCCTGACTTTTGACTTATTGAAGGTATGCTATCCTAAACTGGGGGTTTCTCAATTTCTGGGATCCTATCTTTTATTATTTTGCATGTGTCTTTTTGTGGGTATGATAGTTTCTTTCATTACATGTTTGCCTGCAATTCTTACTTGCTTTTGGATTATTAGCCTACAAACTTAAATCCATAAAATTATAAAAAAAAGATTTTCTATTTTTCCTTCATCTACATTAGTCCTAGGATCATCCCGTATCAAACCGGCAAAGATTCCTAGTGAGATTTTTGGACCTCACCATCCTTTAAGAGAGAAATCTTACCTAAGTGTCCACTAAATTTGTCTAAGAGAGGAAAACGGATCGAGCATATCCTGGATGATCAAGCTATCATGACCTGGGGCCGTGGCTATCTACGCTACCTGGTCCAATGGCAAGGTTGACTAGAATCTCATGATTCGTGGATTACTCGAGAGGACCCATAGCGCCTCCACCCAGACTTATTGCCAGCACCAGACTAACCTATACTCAACAAGGTCGAGTTCCTCCCACCCCGGGAGAATTGATGGGGACATCACGTCAACCCAGTTCACTATGGGTCCTTGAGTTTTGAGTCCCTTAGCCATATTCTAGTTTTATCTTTGAGTCTAATAATCAAGTCCTGTTAGCCCTTTGAGTCTTGTAAGTAGGGCTTAAGTCAGTTGAGTCACTCGAAGTCCTATAATTAGGGTTTTGATTAGTTAAGCCCAATTGTGCCCATTGAGTCCTGTATTTGGGCCTTGAGCTCTGTTACACTTGAGCCCTGTATCTAGAGTCGACTCATGCTATTAGGGCTCATGAGTCAAGCTTTAAATTACATTCAAGCTTAGTTGATCGAGTCAGCTCATTGTAAGCTATTTATCAATTTTGAGGTCTTAATCATGTGTCAATTTTGTAATTAATCCTATCCAATTAAGTAAGTTGAGTCCTGTACTAAGTTGAGACTAGAAGTCCAATTGAGTTGTCTCAACCCTAGTCTAGTCAACTGAGTCTTGTTAGTATAAGTCTAGTTTTATACAAGAGGAGGAGAACCAGCCACAAAGTAGAAGCCCATGAAGCTCCATATATGAAGACTCCAAGCACCACATGATACCCGGGAATATTCTAGGCACCCAGCCCAGGAGACTTCTCAATCCCAGGAGCCCACGGCATCCCAGGCCTTCCCAAGTCCATGTTCAGATGAAGCCCAAGATTTCTAGCACACCAGGAGGACATGAACCAGGCCCATGCACCAACCTTGGAGGCCACCCAAGACCAAGCCCATGCGCCCAATTTTGAAGATTGCCCAAGCCCATTGGAGGATGCCCTTGCTATCCTAAAGTTCAAGCCCAAGTCCATTTAAGCATCCAAGGCCAAGAAGGAGCTTTTGACCAAGTCAAAGAAGGAGAGAAGACCAATTCTAACAAGGAGGTCCTATTTTATTTCTACTCAAATTGTGTACTCCTAGTTCTAGGCCACTTTGTAATCCGTCTCCCTATCAAATCTTGTATTCCTATCCTAACTAGGAGAGGGCATGGGAACATCTATAAATACCCCACCCCTCCACCCTCTTGTAACTAATGATCAATTATTATGAATTGTTATCAATGAATTTCTCTTCAGCTTTCCTCAAAATTTTGAGTAAATTTCTGTGTGATTAAGGGTATCTGTGTGATCCCTCCAGGAATCTGTGTGATCCTTGCACCCTGCCTCCAAGCCACCAGCTCTCTTCATCCCTTGGCCACCCTCTTCAAACTTCTACCCCTTCTTCTTATTTCAACAATCTAACCCTACTTTTCCTTGTTTTCTAAACCCTGATAGGTGATTTGCAGGTCCCTCAAAGTTCACAAATCCAAGGATTCCATCTGACCAGCTTTTGGGCCACTGGATTAAAAGCTACGAATCCACAAGGACGACAACTCTGTTTTCCAGGCCACATCCGAGAGCATAGAGCAAACTCTTTATAGATCGATCTTCAAATTTATTCCAGGTACACCCCGTAGACTCCTCAAGTAGTGGTATTGTAGAAGAGCTAGTCCTAACCAGGGCTTCTTAGCCTTGGCGATCCTGTTTCTTCATTTTTAGGGTTTATTTCTACATGCCTGTGCTTTAGATTTTCTATAGAATTCCTTACTTAATATTTTGGCTTGAAATTCGGGATACAAACTCCTAACTTAAGGCCTAATAATAGAAAAATAACTAGCATGCATGAATAGTCCTGCATCAACCATGATGTTGGCCGACCCTTCCTGAAAAGTCATTTCCTAGCCCATAAGTTCTTGGGACCAAGTAGCCTGGGCCCAAGGCTTGTCTCGCTTCATGCCTGGGTGATGGTTCTACCTCATGGATGCTTAGCGAAGAGCTCTCCCCCAACACAACATGAAGGGGAGAAGCAGAAAAAGAAAGGAAAGTAGGAGAAAGGAAGGATGGGGAGGAAAAAGGTCCCAACCTACCAAGAATTGCAAGCGCAGGGAGTGGTGCGGGCACCAGACTCATAAGAAGACTTCAGAGCTCCATTGGATCTCTGATTGACATGCCCGAGAAATTAGGGTTTGTAATAAAGGTTGACCTGGTCAACCAGTTTATTTATTTTTATTTATTTCTTGAGTCACCATTTAAATTTTGTTGAGTCATGTTGACTCGGTGCAAGTCGATGTGGTTTCAATTTTATCCAAAATGGTGCCGCAATTGTCTTCCATCAAATCAAGGTCCAAAATGGTGCCACATTTGTCTTCCAATCAAATCAAGGTCCAAGCAAGTGGAGGCCACACTCCAAGCCACACGCCCGCCACACTCCGAGCACATGCCAGGGTCCAGGAGGCGCCACAGAGGCATCCCAGTTCATGGTCCCCACATCCAAAGAAGAAAAAAATCAAATTGGAAGCCAATTTAAAGGAGGCGCCCATACTGCCAATTTTGTCTAAGCAAAGAAGAAAGGGACTTCTCTTGGAGAAAAAAATCAAAGAGGACATCCAACCTACTCCTAATTGAAGTTCAAATCAAAATCAAAGAGCTTAACTTGGAGTGGAAGAAAAGAAGAAATGCCATAAGGAGAAGAGGACTCCAAATCCAAATCCAACTCCAAAGAAGGCGCCATAATAAATAAAAATAAAAAAAAAAAAAAAAATATTCCAAAAAATCCTTTATGGCTGTCCCAAATTTTTTTGAATTCTTGGTCGGCCAAGAGAGGAGGTTTTCTACCTAATCTAGAGGTTGGAGGAGTTTAGTCCCACATGGGAATTTGTACAAACTTGGAGAAAATTTAGGTCTATATAATAGACCTCTCTTTGTAACTTTAGAAAATCAATGAAGAAAATTATTTTTGCTATTCTCTTGTGTTGAGTACCTAGGTTTCACTTCTTTCGCACTATTCTAAGTGTTGAGCTCTGTGAGGGGGTAATCCGGTTCCATTGGAGCCTTGAGGAGGTGAGAGATCTCCATCTTTATCCAAACCCTAGGTTAGCCACTTAAAAATCCAAACCCTAGCCGCCCTTCATTATTTTCAATCCATCGAACCCTAGATCCTTCCATCTCCCATGGCCTCTCTCTCTCTACAAGTCCAGGCCGTCCACCTTCATCCAGATCCAGTCCGGCTACTTCAGATCCAGAGCAAGTTCCAAGGAAAATCACATCAGCTTCCAGGAGAATCCAGTTTCAGCAATTTCAATCTTCAAGTTCATCAACCTGGTAAATTTTCCCTTGACTCTCTGATTCCATCAATTGTTTTTTTCTCCTCCAGATCTTGAGTTCAGGAGAAGCCAACCCGCCAAGGACCAGTATTGGAGGATCCATTGCGAAGATATCTGAATCCGAGGATCCAACAATCTGCTCGGGAGAGTTCTTCCACCAAATCTGTGAAGATCATTGTCTGGTTAGGTAAACCATCTCTTCTTTTATTTTGTTCTGTTGAAAGTTCGGAGTGAAACCCTAGGTCTGGGAGTTTCTCAACCCCCAGCGATCCGTTGCTTCTGAACTACTCTGATAATTTAGTTTCCTTAAAATTGTGCTTTCAATTATCATATTAGTATCTTTCAATGTTAGGTTAACTTTCTTTGATTTGAAGCCAACTTCTACAAACATATAAAAATAACAAAAAATTAGTTAATCTTAATTTACTTCCGCATCGCATCCCTTTATTTGTTCTGCATCATTTTGGTATCAGAGCCCAGTCTAGGGTTCTGATTTGCTGCTTGCTGTTTTGATTGTTTTCTCTTTTATTTTGTCTGCTCGAAGTAGACTCCCCAGGATGTCCGGTCCTAGGAACTAGCGAGGCACAAGCCTCCTCCTCCCATTCCACGGGTGTTCCTAGGGTGTGTAGGGGATCCATTGGGTTATAACTTCGTAGCAGGGTATAAACGGGGAAGACAATCTAGTTGTAGCCCGTAATTTCCCTGTTGTCTGAATTATTTCTCCCTGCATAAACTCCGAACTGCATGATTTTGCTTCGTTGAAACCAGTATAATTGAATCTATTTTCCATAATTTTTTTGTGATTTATTGGTTTCAGTAAAAATTCTGAGCATTAAAATACAACAACTCTGTTTTTTGTGTTCTGCAATTCAATTCTTTTGGAGTGATCATCTCATAATTTACTTAAGGGCAATTGAGCATCTAAGATAAGGGAAGGAGTTGATTACCTCTCCTTAGCCCAAAACCACCATCCAATCATTCGATCCTAGACCTAATTTAAAATCAGTTAGACCTAATTTGCCCTAGTGGGCTAGGGACACCATTGGTCGGGTCTAGGCTAGTGTTGAGTCAGTTTGCCAAGTTATTCTGTGTGTGCTTGGCACTCAGTGTCTAGAACGGTGGTTCAGGGATCCATTCCCGAAGGGCTTGTGTGCTGGTCCGCCTACCTGGCCAATCACTGATTGGTGTCTAGGATTGGCAATCAGGGACCTAACACTCCCCTTACACCTGCCTGGCTGAGTCCTGAGTTACTACAGGCTAGCTTGCCACTCTGATTGGGCATCTAGTTTGGACTCTAGGTCTAGTGATCCAGTAGTCGATTTAGTCTAGTCTCATTTTGTGTGCTTGCTTGAATCATCATGTCTACCAGAAAACGGAGTGCCATATCAACCTGGTCAAACCCAACCTGATTTAGAGGCCATGATCAGAACTCTTACTGAAAGTATGGCTAAAATGAATCAGGATATGACAAACACTGTGGCCCAGTTTAGCGCACAAATTCATGAGGATCTTACCCAACTTAGGGACCGAGTCCAAGTACTTGAAGAACCTAGACATCGGAATGGGACTCCTGACCCCGATTTTAATGTGCCTCAACCTCACCCACATCAGGAGCCTAGAAGGCCTTTATATAGAGATCCTGAACCTAATCATAGGAGGCCTGACCCAGAGCCTGAAGATAGAGATGATAGGTTCATCAGGAACATCAAATTAGATGCACCCACTTTTGATGGTAGTCTGAACCCTAAGGTTTATTCTGATTGGGAGGGTGAGATGGACCAATACTTTGAGTGGTATGCTATGTCTGAGGAGAGGAAATACAAGTTTGCCAAGATGAAATTAGTGCGTCAAGCTAGGTTATACTGGGGGAACATTGAGCTAACCACTAGGAGACGGAATGTTGAGCCCATACCACTTGGCAGGGTATGAAAGAAAAACTGAGAGATAAATACCTACCCATTTCATACCAGCAAAACCTGTTAGACCAATGGCAAAACTTGAAACAAGGAAACCGATCTGTCTAAGACTACATAGCTACTTTTGATGAATACCTAATGAGATGTGATGTGAGTGAAGCCCACGAAGTCACTTTGTCTAGATTTAGGGCTGGACTGAGGGAAGATATCAAGAGAGAACTATTTCTGAGAGAGGTTACTGATCTAATCTAACCAGCCTACCAGATTGCACTGAATACTGAGAAATTTTAGAGAGGACCTATACCTTCTAGGGTTAGTGCCCCAATGGACCATAAGGACCCTAGCCAAGTTATCCCTAGTAAACCTTTTCAGGGTACTTCTACCCCTAGGCCCATGGACAAAGGTAAGGCACCTGACACCCAGAGAACCCCTAGTTCAAATATCACCTGTTTTAAGTGTCAGAAACCAGGTCACATTTCCAGTCAGTGTACTGCCATAGCCTGTTTCAAGTGTCATAAGGTAGGTCATGTTGCTAGCCAGTGCCCACGGAGATCCCTTTACATAGAAGAGGGAGAGAATGATAATTCCGAGCCCAGTGAGGATTTGAAGAAGAAGTTTATGAGGCCGGAATGAATTTGGTTGAGTATGAAGGAGAGGAGGAACCCAATGAATCTGACCAATTAGGAGTTGTAAGATGCATCCTATCCCAGAATCTAGTTTAAGAGGATTGGCGCAGGACTAACATCCTACAGACTTTTCTTAAATTAGGGGATAAGGTATGTAAGATCATCATAGATAGTGGGAGCTGTGTAAATGCCATCTCTACTAGCACTGTCAAGATGTTAGGCTTAATCCCAGTTCCCCATCCCACCCCTATAAGGTTTCTTGGGTAGATTCTACCTCCATACCCATCCAGTCTAGATGTCAAGTCCAAATCCAAATGCAATCTTATCACGAAAAGATTTGGTGTGATGTCTTACCCATGGGGGTGAGCAGTATAATTCTCGGAGGACCTTGGTGTATGATCATGATGCCACCCTCTTAGGAAAATCCAATACCTGTGTCTTTAGTTTCAATGGGAAGAAGATTACGATCCATTCAGTTCCCCTAAGGACAAGGTAACTAAAGGAGCCGGTAAGGTTAAGGAGATGAAAACTGGAGTGAACCTAATCAGTGCTAAGGATCTAGAACAAGAAATTCATAGTGGTTCACCCATCTGGATGTTGACTGCTAAGGAACTTAGAACTTCGGAACCCTCAGAGCCTCCTCAAGAAGTTAAACCTGTGTTAAAAGAATTTGAGGATGTCTTTCCCGAGGATTTGCCAGACCACCTTCCACCTCTTAGGGATATCCAGCATGCCATAGATCTAATCCCGGGAGCGACTTTGCCCAACTTGCCCCATTACAGGATGAATCCATCTGAGCATGAAGAACTGCAAAAGCAGTTGGAGAATTAATTGGGAAGGGGTTTTATTAGAGAAAGTCTTAGCCCTTGTGCAGTCCCAGCCTTACTGACCCCAAAGAAAGATGGCACGTGGAGGATGTGTGTTGACAGTCGCGCCATCAATAAAATTACAATCAAATATAGGTTTCCCATCCCTAGACTAGATGACATGCTTGATATGATGGCTGGTGCAATGGTTTTTTTCTAAGATTGATCTCAAAAACGGCTATCATCAGGTTAGGATTAGACCCGGGGATGAATGGAAAACTGCTTTCAAAACTAAGGATGGTCTTTATGAATGGGTTGTTATGCCTTTTGGGTTGTCCAATGCCCCTAGTACTTTCATGAGAATTATGACCCAGGTACTTAGAGCTTTCATAGGAAAATTTGTGGTGGTCTATTTTGATGACATCCTGATCTATAGTAAGACCCCAGCAGATCACCTAGGCCACCTTAGAGCAGTCTGCCAAGTTTTGAAGAATGATAGACTCTACGGTAATCTTAAGAAGTGTGAATTCATGACTAGTAGAGTTACCTTTCTTGGTTTTGTAGTAACCCTGACGGCGTGGCGGCCGATCCTGAGAAGATTAGGTCCATAGTAGACTGGCCAGAGCCAACCAATGTGCATGAAGTTAGAAGTTTCCACGGCTTGGCTACCTTCTATAGGCGATTCATCAAGGGGTTTAGTACTTTAGCTGCTCCTATCACTGATTGTATTAGGAAGGGAGAATTTCATTGGACTAAGTCAGCCCATAAAGCCTTCCTAGATCTTAATAAAATGACCCAGGCACCCATTCTGAGATTACCCGATTTTTCTAAAGTATTTGAGGTTGCCTGTGATGCTTCAGGTGTAGGAATAGGTGGAGTCCTAAGCCAAGAGAATCATCCCATAGCATTATTTAGTGAAAAACTTAATGATGCTAAGCTTAGGTATTCTACCTATGATAAGGAATTTTATGCGGTGGTGCAAGCTTTGCGTTACTGGAGACATTATTTGCTACCGCAGGAATTTGTACTATTTTCGGACCATGAGGCTCTTAGATTGAACTGAACTCCAAAAGAAGCTTAACCCTAGGCATGCTAAGTGGGTAGAATATATCCAGTCCCTATACTTTTGTCCTGAAACATAAGGCTGGAGTTGAGAATAAGGTAGCTGATGCCCTTAGTCGCCGATCTCTGTTATTAACTTCTGTTAGAACTGAGGTCATAGGGTTTGAGCAAATCAAAGAGGAATATGAGTCTTGTCCAGATTTCACAACTGTGTATCAGGATCTAGTTCAAGGACCATCTAGTAATCACCAGGATTATACCCTTGTAGAAGGTTTTTTGTTCTTCAAAAATAGGCTTTGCATCCCTAGAACTTCTCTTAGGGAATTTTTGATTTGGGAAATCCATGCTGGAGGTTTAGCCGCCATTTGGAAAAGACAAGACCATTCTAGCTATTGAAGACCACTTTTTCGGCCTATCTTGAAAAGGGATGTAGCTAATATTGTAGCTAGATGTCGAACCTGCGCTGTTGCCAAACAGCGAAAACAAAACACTGGCCTTTATACCCCACTCCCTGTCCCACATCGTCCTTGGCAAGATGTGAGTATGGATTTTGTGTTAGGTTTACCTAAGACCAGAGAGGAGACATGATTCTATCTGTGTCGTAGTCGACCGATTCTCTAAAATGGCCCACTTCTTGCCTTGTTCCCAAACCTTTGATGCATCTAAGGTAGCCACACTTTTCTTCAATCAGATAGTTAGACTCCATGGCCTACCTAAGACAATCGTTTCAGATAGGGATGTCCGGTTCACCAGTTACTTTTGGAAGACCCTTTGGCATAAGTTAGGGACAAAACTTAAGTTTTCAACTGCCTATCATCCCCAAACTGATGGCCAAACTGAAGTATGAACCGTAGCCTAGGAAATCTGCTGAGATGTCTTGTTGGTGAAACACCAGAAATTGGGATTTATACCTACCAAGGCAGAATTTGTGTACAATGACTCGGTCAATAGGTCTACGGGTAAGAGTCCATTTGAAATTGTACATGGGTACAAACCTCACACACCTCTTGACCTAGTCCCTTTACCTGTCCACACTCGAGTCTCCGAGTCTGCTGAGAATTTTGCACAGCATGTAAAAGACTTGCATAAAGAAATTCATGCCAAAGTAAATTTAAGTAATGAAACTTATAAGAATTGGCTGATACTCAAAGGCGAGTCAAATCTTTGTTGAGGAGACTATGTGATGATTAGGTTAAGGCCTGAACGTTTCCTCCTGGAACCGTTAGAAAGTTACATGCTAGGGGAGCTGGACCATTTAGAGTGGTAAAGAGAGTAGGATCCAATGCCTATGTGCTCGAGTTGCCTCCAGAACTAGGCATTAGCTCTACTTTCAACATTACAGACTTAGTAGAGTACAGGGAGCCAGCTGTGATTCCTAGTGAGCCTTTTGAGCCTAACCCTATCATTGAGAGTGATCCCGACCCTGTGTGTCCACCAACAAACTGGCCTGTGAGGAAGAGCAGATTGAAAGATCCTGGATGATCAGGTTATCTCTACTCGTAATCGAGGATACCAAAGGTACCTGGTCCGCTGGCAAGGAAGGCCAGATTCTGATGACTCTTGGCTCTCCCAAGAAGAATTACAAGAATTGGACCCAGACCTCTTGGAGAGATACCAGAGCCAACTTGAGCCTTACTCGACAGGGTCGAGTTCCTCCCACCCCGGGAGAATTGGTGCGGGCACCAGACTCATAAGAAGACTTCAGAGCTCCATTGGTCTCTGATTGACATTGCCCAAGAAATTAGGGTTTGTAATAAAGGTTGACCTGGTCAACCAGTTTATTTATTTTTATTTATTTCTTGAGTCACCATTTATAAATTTTGTTGAGTCATGTTGACTCGTGCAAGTCCCGATGTGGTTTCAATTTTATCCAAAATGGTGCCGCAATTGTCTTCCAATCAAATCAAGGTCCAAAATGGTGCCACATTTGTCTTCCAATCAAATCAAGGTCCAAGCAAGTGGAGGCCACACTCCAAGCCCACGCCCAGCCACACTCCGAGCACACGCCAGGGTAGGCCCAGCAGGCGACAGAGGCATCCCAGTGTCATGGTCCCCACATCCAAAGAAGAAAAAATCAAATTGGAAGCCATTTAAAGGAGGCGCCCATACCTGCCAATTTTGTCTAAGCAAAGAAGGAAAGGGACTTCTCTTGGAGAAAAAAATCAAAGAAGGACATCCAACCTACTCCTAATTGAAGTTCAAATCAAAATCAAAGAGCTTAACTTGGAGTGGAAGAAAGAAAAATGCCATAAGGAGAGAGGACTCCAAATCCAAATCCAACTCCAAAGAAGGCGCCATAAAAATAAAAAATAAAAAAAAAAAAAAAAAATATTCCAAAAAAATCCTTTATGGCTGTCCCAAATTTTTTTGAATTCTTGGTCGGCCAAGAGAGGAGGTTTTCTACCTAATCTAGAGGTTGGAGAGTTTAGTCCCACATGTGAATTTGTACAAACTTGGAGAAATTTTAGGTCTATATAATAGACCTCTCTTTGTAACTTTAGAAAATCAATGAAGAAAAATTATTTTTGCTATTCTCTTGTGTTGAGTAACCTAGGTTTCACTTCTTCCGCACTATTCTAAGTGTTGAGCTCCGAGGGGGGTAATCCGGGTTCCATTGGAGCCTTGAAGAGGTGAGAGATCTCCATCTTTATCCAAACCCTAGGTTAGCCACTTAAAAATCCAAAACCCTAGCCGCCCTTCATTATTTTCAATCCATCGAACCCTAGCTCCTTCCATCTCCCACGGCCTCTCTCTCTCTACAAGTCCAGGCCGTCCACCTTCATCCAGATCCAGTCCGCTACTTCAGATCTAGAGCAAGTTCCAAGGAAAATCACATCAGCTTCTAGGAGAATCCAGTTTTTAGCAATTTCAATCTTCAAGTTCATCAACCTGGTAAATTTTTCCCTTGACTCTCTGATTCCATCAATTGTTTTTCTTCTCCTCCAGATCTTGAGTTCAGGAGAGCCAACCCGCCAAGGACCAGTATTGGAGGATCCATTGCGAAGATATCTGAATCCGAGGATCCAACAATCTGCTCGGGAGAGTTCTTCCACCAAAATCTGTGAAGATCATTGTCTGGTTTAGGTAAACCATCTCTTCTCTTTATTTCTGTTCTGTTGAAAGTCGGAGCGAAACCCTAGGTCTGGGAGTTTCTCAACCCCCAGCGATCCGTTGCTTCTGAACTACTCTGATAATTTAGTTTCCTTAAAATTGTGCTTTCAATTATCATATTAGTATCTTTCAATGTTAGGTTAACTTTTCTTTGATTTGAAGCCAACTTCTAAAAACATATAAAACAACAAAAAAATTAGTTAATCTTAATTTACTTCCGCATCGCATCCCTTTATTTGTTCTGCATCAGGGAGCACAGAGGGGAACTAGTTTCCTACACCTGGAAAAGCCCTTTATAATGGCAGGGTGATAGGCCCTTTTCAGGAGAAACCTGCCAATCCCCGTTGCCTCGTAACTGCCAAAGGTGTGCACCATGTCTTCTAGGGCACGCCACATGCCGGCATCGGATGTTATCGATGCTTCAATCCAAGCACAGTAGTTATAGCCCCTTTAAAGAGTGATGACAGAGCCTCACCCTGTTGTTGTGGAGGCATAATCTACTGGATGTAGGCACATAAGGCATTGATGGTGTAGGAAGTGCGCCCCTCCATGTCAGCATGATCATTACTCCCCAAGCCCCGAGTGCCACTTTGTTCTCCAGGCTCAGGAGTGGGGGCCATCTGATGTGGCACATCCGCTGACGTGGAACCCCTACTGAAGTACGTGCTGGCAAGAGACTCGCCACCTAGATGCGTGGGCAAACAAAGAGCCAAGGTGATTTTCCTACTGAGGCTAGCTCCCAGTCGGGGTCATGCTCATAGGGCGAGCCCCCGTTGAGACCAGCTCCCAGCCAGGATCATGCTAATAGGGTGACCCCCCGTCTGAGCTAACTCCTGGCCAGGGTCATGCTCATGCTACCAAGGTGAGCCCTCCTGTCGAGGTCAGCTAGCAGCCGGGGTCGTGCTCATAAGGCGAGCCCCCCGTCTGAGGCCAACTCCCAGTCGGAGTTGATGAGAACATCAAAACCCATCCAGGTTTTTTCTTTTTCTCCTATATTTTTTTATTTTATATTTTTTTCCAGCTATTCCACTTATCCTCGCTATTCCCACTTTATTCCTTACTTATCCCTGAGTTATTCCTGTCATCTTCTTCCATGACCCATAGCCCGGATCACCTTCCTTCCACCATCACGGCCAACACCTGATCCATCAACATCGCCACCAGCCCTACACCGGCTGCCTAACCAGTGTAATCGAGCCACCCAACCCGCTGTCCATCGGTCATCCCTGCCCATGCCACCATCCACCTCCCGTCGATGCCCGTCCCACCGTCCTGCTGCCTTGATGACCGCCTCCCCTCACCACGATGACCTCCACCGTCGTCTCCATCACCACCACCATCTTGAAGCTCGACAACCGCGAGGCCCCCCCCAGCTTCTGAGTGTCTCTATCTCCCTCCCTCCTCTTTAAGACAAGGTTTGTTCTTACTAGGACAAGTCTTAGTTTTAAGACATAAGCCTAGAGTGTCCTACAGAAGGGCTATCCCAAAACCAAGAGTGGTTTTGGAGAGCATTCAAAGTGCCCTACAAGAGGGTAGGGTGTCATACAAAGGTAAAAGTCCAGAAGGCTGTCAAGAAGAGTCCTAATCAAGTAAGCAATTGAAGTAGGAGTTCTTCCTTGGGTCAATTCCTATGTGGATCACCATATTAGAGCATTGGGCACTGGTGAACCTAGTGGAAAGGAGTAAAAATAGCATTCCAGGTATTCTCATAAACTTTATTAGTGACTTATGTTGTACATGAATGAGGGGATCTTGGGATTAGGGTTTCTAGCCGATAAGGGTTTTTTTTTTATATGCAAAATTTTGAAATCCAATGTTCATACATGCAAGATGACCCTTATGAACCCCATCAGTGGTATCAGAGCAACCCTTAATTCATTCAATTAATTGTCATTTGTATGATCAAATGCTTATTAGATAGCTAGTTTGATCATAGGTTTTTTTATGCATGCCATTAATTAGGGTTCAATGGAATGCTATATGTTATGTAAAATAATCATAGTATGATTGTTTGCCATTGGATTAGGGGCTGTTATTCTTAAACCCAATCTATGTATGATAATTAATATTATCATGAAAAGAGCATGTTATTGTTTTAATATGATATTATGCATATTGCTAATCAAATGCAACTTAGTAACATGTCTTATCCTAGTAACTGCTTTAAATTGGGTTAATCACCATGGCCATTCGGTCATAGGGGTTAAGTAGGGTTTAAAGGTCCTCTCTTTCCATTCAATGGGGTCTCCTATGGCATGTAGGGGTGCCGCTATGGCCATATCCCATGAATAAGTGAGGTGAACGGAGTATTGGATAATCATACTATGCATATGCTGGATTGATATGCTATTGTTATATTTGTTGTAATCAACATGATAACATGATTATTTAGGATGTGTATGAGACCATCAAAGCCCTCATAAAAAAAAACATATTTAGTCATAGTATTAACTTAATCATGATGCAAAATCAATTAGGGTTGATCAGCCAGTGGTGTCTAGGCAAGTGGTTCTGGGAAGGTAAAGGGAATGAGATTTTTAATTAGTTCCGTTGTCTGACCTGGCCAATTCAATTGGTGTCTAAGGAAAGCAACGGGGGGTCCCCCTCACCCCTTCCACTTACCTAGCCAATTTGGTCATATCTAAACCTTAACTTGGAAATGCTAATTGATTAAGTATACTATAATTCGCCTTCCTTCATACTAAGCCAAATTAATATCAAAACTATAGTAGGTTTGTTATGTAACACAAGGCCTACTCTAGGGTTTAATATAAAATTTGTCTTGGTGCACTTAGTGCTTTATGGCATGGTTGAAAATTGTTGCTTTATTGTGTAACACAAGGACAACATTATTCTATCATGGTTATATAGAAATGAAAGGTTTGACTAAACTAAGACATTATAGTTTATCATGTAACACAAGACTATAAGTGTCTTAGAGGTAATTTATTTGTTGAGAATTACATAGGTTGCAATTGAAAAGGAAGTTCTACCGTTGAACTCATGAGTATTGTTGTGTAACACAAGGCACTCATGAGGAATTGGGATCTCAACCTCACTAAGAAAATCAGTATGGTTTCTCACTTACCATAGATTAGGGTTATGGTATTCGAATAAAATAATAGGAGACATAATTAGATATAAAGTCTTTATCTAGTTATGAATGTCATCTTGAATGGTCTGCTTATATTGTTCTTTGTTGGGTATATATTATGGGTTCAAATTTGTCACTACGGGGCATCTTAGATGCCAACAAGTTAACCGATCCCAATTATGTGGGCTGGTTGAGGAACCTAAGAACAGTTTTGACTCAGGAAAGACTTTCTTATATTCTAGATTCTCTGGATCCTGAACCGATCGGAGAAGATGCATCCGAGGAGAAAATTGCCAAACACAGAATGTGGCAAAATGATAGTACAACTGTCAGGTGCATCATGTTAGCCTCGATGAGCAATGAGCTTCAGAGGCAACATGGAGAAATGGAACCTCAGTCCAT
This sequence comes from Areca catechu, assembly GCA_021397845.1. Taxonomy (NCBI): domain Eukaryota; kingdom Viridiplantae; phylum Streptophyta; class Magnoliopsida; order Arecales; family Arecaceae; genus Areca; species Areca catechu. The sequence goes on along the minus strand of CM038052.1, from coordinate 124,364,923 downwards.
ATTGCTTAACTTAAAGGAGCTATATGGAGAGCAAAGTAGGGTTGCTCGATACAAGATATCAAAATAGTTGTTCCATGCATGAATAAGTGGGTTCATCTGTACAAACCCGTGTGTTAAAAATGATTGACTTATTCACCCAATTAGGTCAATTAGGGTTTGTGAGGATGGTGAACTTAATCAGGATTTAATCTTGCAATCACTCCCAGATTCCTTCTCTTAGTTTATTCTTAATTACCATATGAACAAACTGAAAATATCTTTACCTGAACTGCTGAATATGCTGAAGACAGCAGAGGCATTCAAAAAGGTGATAAGGCTCATCTTCTCATGATGGATGAAGAAAGAAGAATAGGCAAAATAAAAAGGATTTGAAAAAATAGTTCAACCCTAAAAGAAGCATCCAGAAGAAAAAGCAAACCAAGAAGGCAGTAAATGATGGATCCTATTTCTACTATGGCAAGCAAGGGCATTGGAAAAAGAATTGCAAGACATATATTGCAAGTGTGAAGCCGGATGCAAGTAGAGCATCTAAGGTTGTTGTACATGATACAAACTAATTTATCATTGAGTGCTTCCATTTCTAATTCATGGATATTGGATATCGCATGTGGGTCTCATATCTGTAAATCTTTACAGGGACTCCATAGAATTAGAAGTCTAAAGAAAGGTGACTTCAAATTATATGGCATAAATGGAGAAGCCATGTGTGCTAAAGTTGTGGGCACCTATTTTCTGTTATTACCTTTGGGTAATATCTTAAAGTTGGAAGAATGTACTATGTCCCAGATAATGTAAGAAATATTATATCAATACCCTTGTTATTACAACAAGGGTTTGAGATAAATGTAAAGAGTAGTGGCTGCTTTATTCTTCATTGCAATAAAATATTCGGACATAGTTATTTTATAAATGGTCTTCTGACTTTAGAACTCAATGATGAAATACTACTTGTTGATGACAAGAAGAGAAAGAGAGATAATGTCAAGGTCACTTTTCTCTGGCAATACCGGTTAGGTCATATAAGTGAGTTAAGGATAAACAAGTTAGTCAAAAATAATTACTTTGACCCTTATGATTTTCAATCATAAGGAACTTGTGAGTCTTGCCTAAAGAAAAAATGACCAAGTCTCCATTCACTGGACATGGGGACACGGCAATTGAGTTTTAAGGTTTTGTGCATACTGATGTGTGTGGACCTATGACAACTCAAGCCAGAGGTGGATATTCTTACTTCATCACTTTTATTAATGACTTATCTAGGTTTGTTCATGTGTATCTAATGAAACACAAGTCTGAAGCCTTTGATAAGTTTAAAGAATTTCAAAGAATGGTAGAAAAACAAACTAGACACAGTATTAAAACTCTTCATTTTGATCGGGGAGGTGAATACTTGTTGGTGAGTTTTAAAACATCTTAAGGACAAAGGCATAATCTCTGAATGGACCCTTCCTTATACACCCCAATTAAATAGTGTGGCAGAAAGGAGAAATCGTACCTTGTTAGACATGGTGAGGTCCTTGATGAGCTTCACAGATCTTCCTATTTCCTTCTAGGGACATACCCTGGAGACTGCTGCCTATATTTTGAACAGGGTACCATCTAAGTCAGTGATTAGCACTCCATATGAATTATGGAATGGTTAAAGACCAAATCTTAAGTACTTAAAGATTTGGGGTTGCTATGCTTATGTCAAGAATAATTCTGGACATAAGTTAAGTGCTAGGGCTGACAAATGTAAGTTCATTGGTTATCCTAAAGAGGGTGTTGGATACCTCTTTTATAATACTACTAAACAAAAGGTATTTGTCAGTAGACATGCTACATTCTTGGATCAAGAATTCATCCAAGAAACAAGTAGTGAATCTACACTTGAATTAAGTGAAGAACAGAACCAACAACCTAATGAGTCTTCAAGTGAAATTCCTCAACCAGAAGTTCTTGTAGACCAAGAACAACCAAAATACACACCTACTCTTTGAAGGTCAGAGAGGGTGCGGGGAGCACCTCTTAGATATGGCTTTGTCATCGGGGATGACAATGAAGCTAGTATCATTCAAGATGATGATTCTGTGACCTATTCAGAAGCTGTCGAGAGAAAAGACTGACAAATGGCTAAGCACCATGATGTTTGAAATGGACCCATGTATTCCAATCAGGTTTGGACCTTGGTAGATCCACCTGAAGGAATTAACTCAATAGGGTATAAATGGGTCTTCAAGAAGAAGATAGGAGCAGATGGTCAAGTAGAAACCTATAAGGCTAGGCTGGTAGCAAAAGGTTTTAGACAAAAACATGGCATTGACTATGATAAAACCTTTTCACCAGTAACCATGCTCAAGTCCATTCGAATAATGCTTGCCATAGCAGCATACCATGATTATGAAATTTGGTAGATGGATGTCAAGATTGCTTTCCTTAATGGAAATCTTGAGGAAGAAGTCCATATGATAGCCAGATGGTTTTGTTTAAAGTGGGAGACCAAACCAAGTATGCAAGCTAAAGAAGTCCATTTATGGACTAAAACAAGCATCGAGGAGTTGGAACATCTGCTTTGACGAAACAATCAAGGAATTTGGTTTTGTCAAGAATGTGGATGAACCATGTGTGTATAAGAAGACAAGTGGGAGTGCACTTATTTTCTTAGTTTTGTATGTTGATGACATACTAATCATTAGGAGGGATATCCTAATGTTACAATCGGTTAAAACTTGGCTATCATCAAAGTTTTCCATGAAGGATTTGGGAGAAGCATCCTATATACAAGGTATAAGATCTATAGAGATAGATCTAAACGGATGCTAGGCTTATCCCAATCTAGGTACATTGACTTAGTGTTGAAAAGATTTAACATGGATGGAAGTAAAGGGATTACTTACCTAAGAGTCAAGGCATACATCTCTCTAAGAAAATGTCTCCTAAGACATTAGAAGAAAGAGAAAGAATGTCTTTGATTCCTTATGCTTCGGCTATATGATCAATAATATATGCTATGCTATGTAGCAAGCCTGATGTTGCTTATGCCTTTGACATAGTAAGTAGGTTCCAGGTAGATCCAGGTGAGGATCATTGGAAAGCTATAAAAAATATTGTTAAGTACCTTAGAAGGACTAAAGATATTTTTCTTATTTATGGAGGATCAAAGTTGAAACTAGAAGGGTACACGGAATCTAGTTTTCAATCAGATCCAGATGATACTAAATCCATATCAGGATATGTCTTCACCCTATATGGTGGTGCAGTAAGTTGGAAGAGTACAAAGTAGCCAACCATAGCTGACTCAGTCACTAAGGCAGAATACATAGCTGCAAGTGAAGCCATGAAGGAAGCTGTCTGGATGAAGAAATTCATCATGGAATTGGGAGTAGTTCCTGAAATACAATAGCAAGTACCATTATACTATGATAACACTTGAGCTATTGCACAAGCAAAAGAATCGAGGTCTCATCATAAGTCCAAGAACATCCTAAGATGTTTCCACCTCATTCAGAAAATCATAGAAAGACAAGATGTTATTATTGAATGAGTAGATACTAAGAATAATATAGTAGACCCATTCACTAAAGCACCACCTCAGTAGCAATTTGATCGCCACTTAGATTGTATGGGCATAAAGTACAAGGATGATTTGCTTTAGTGCAAGTGGGAGATGGAAAGGAAAGTACCCTAAAAGCCAATCATATGTAAGGGCATTTTTATAATCTTCCAACTCTTGTATGACATTTGATATATTAATAAAGGTATATAATTTTATCATATTGCTGTGTCTTACTTAAAGATTATGATGAACCCCATAGGTCAGGGCAAATGGAATTAGGATTATGATGGAAATCATAATAGTGAGACCTAAGTTCCTATAAACCCTAATCTAAAATGTTCCTAGTCGATGGACCATCGGTTCGGGAATCGATAAGTACGGAAAGACTAGCTTGTCCTATGTATGCTCTGTAAAAAGGGTGGTTGGTCTCACAACCACTTGTGTAGAGACACTAATACAAGGATAAGGGTGCTCATTAGGGTATGAGTTAACTGAACTGATCCGCATCGAGACTATCTTATGGAAGTCTTACTATTTGTCAAAAGATAGATCTCTAAGTAGGAGTTGTGCATGTGATATTTAAACCTGAGATCACCATGGTTCCTTATGCACACTAAGCCATGTTTTGGTTCATACTCACTCATGACATTAAGTCATGTACGGGATGTTCTCCGATATGGTGGAAGGTGTATGAAGGATATGAGTGGACCAACAAGGAATCGATCATTCCTAGTAAGAGGAATTGTTATCCCAAGTGATCTTTTTGATTGATGACTCAAGGAGTCTTTGATAAAAGCAAGATGGATTAGAAGTGGTTTCTAATCAGTCATCAGCTGAGTCTTCATTATCGAATAGAGATTCGAAATGACTAAGTGCTAGGGTTTGACATTTATCCATACCCATCACTTAATAGGGATAATGGGAGATCGAAAGATTGAATTGCACGGTAACTTTCTATTGAAGGGTATTTTGGTACTTTCTACCAAATTTCTCATCTTCTGGGTAGGCATGATATGTTGCTAGATGTCAATCATGTCTTGTAAGTATTCATGAACCAATTGGATTGGTTTCATGAGTCAATTCGATGGATAGATCGAATTGGCAATTTAGGTCAGCTCAATTGACCTAATTAGGTCAATTGGGTTCTATTGGTTGGAATCGGCTTGAACCTAGACCTACCGCTGGCTATATGTGGAACCCAAAGGTCACACATGTTAGGGAGTTAACCAAGGAAGTCATTCATAATTAATTAGGGTCATGGGATCCTAATTAGTTAGCTAGATTGCACACTAGCATGTGTATGCTAACCTAATTCCTAACCCAAGTCGATTTGGGTCTAGTTGCTTGCTAAATTGATTAATCAATTTAAAGGGAACTTAAATTAGGACATGTCTTAATTGAGGTAGCCTATCTCAGATTTTATCTGACTAATTTTGGACATCTAATGCCAGTTGGACAAGAGTCCAAGTCGGCTGGGATGCTTGGGCGCAATATTCCACGCATCGAGGAGAGGGCACAGAAAGGACCAAGAGTCCTTTTACAGATGAAATTCTCTTGCTGATTTCATATGGACTCCTCTTGGCACACATTTCCACACCTCCTAGGATAGATTGACCGATCAAAGTGTGTTTGAAATTGGCATGGAGGTTGGATAAAGAGCGCACGCGCATGAAGAGTCGCAACTCTTCAAAGGCGCGCGATTCTGAATCAGAGTCCTTCTGCTATCAAGACTCTTCAATTCTCTAATGCTTAGGGATTGAAATGATGCCTCTTGGCTTCCTAGAGACTGGTACTTGCCATGTGGCAAGTAAGAAATCATCCAGGAATGAGAAGGGATGCAGATATGGGCCTTGGTGCATGAATCTACATATTCCGATATGATGTTTCAAGCCAGATAACTTCTCTTTGGTCTTGAAAAATCATATCTGATAAGTTGATGGCTAGCCATATCACACGCCCCTCTTAAAACTATAAATAGGGGTGGTGTTCTGAGTTTCAATATCATATTTCCATCAGAGTTATTCTGAGTGTCTCTATCTCCCTCCCTCCTCCTTAAGACAAACCTTGTCTCCTTAAGACAAGGTTGTTCTTACTAAGACAAGGTTGTTCTTACTAGGACATGTCTTAAGTTTTAAGACATAAGCCTAGAGTGTCCTACAAGAGGGCTATCCCAAAACCAAGAGTGGTTTTGGAGAGCATTCAGAGTGCCCTATAAGAGGGTAGGGTGTCTTACAAAGGTGAAAGTCTAGAAGGCTATCAAGAAGAGTCCTAGTCAAGCAAGCAACTGAAGTAGGAGTTCTTCCTTGGGTCAATTCCTATGTGGATCACTGTTGAAGGGCTTGCACTTGTGAGCCTAGTGGAAAGGAGCAAAAAATAGTATTCCAGGTATTCTTCATAAACCTTATTAGTGACTTATTAATTGTACATGAATGAGGGGATCTTGGGATTAGGGTTTCTAGCCAATAAGGGTTTTTTTTTATATGCAAATCTTGAAATCCAATGTTCATACATGCAAGATGACCCTTATGAAGCCCATCATCCCTTAGTTCCATGGTCATAGGAGAAGAAACCTGCATAGATCTCAAAGCAGAAACAACTTTGCATGCATCTCAAAGCTGCATGCTTCTCAGAGCAGGAAGAAGACTGCACAGTTATCAGGCTTGCAAAGATTTCAGAGCAGCTCAATGCATATCCTGATACAAGCCTCTTTTGACATAGATCTTGATGCATTTAGATTATATTTATTTATTTTAATTTTTTTAATCTGGATGTATTGATTAGTTTGAAGCTATTTTAGTTTCAAGTTTGTTTTAGATTAGGATTATTAGTTTGAAGTCTGTTAGGATTATTAGTTTGAGTTGGTTTAGGTGAGAGGAGTTTCAATGTATTTGAGATATATTTTGAGAGGGTTTAGGATTCCTAAAAATTCCATGTATACCCTTACTTGGGTCCTAAGTTTTGTAAGCCTATATAAAGGCACCCCCTCTTGTATTAAGGAATAATAATGAAGATGATATGAGATGAGTGGTTCTTCTTTCTGCCTCCGTAAGGAGTGGGCGTGAGGCCTGTCTATGCCTTCGCTTTCGAGCATCGAGGGGTGTGAGACCCTATGCCTTCGCTTTTGAGTATCGAGAGGCGTGAGGCCCTAGCTATCCCCTTTTCCTTCGAGTCCCCTCTATGGTCTTAGAGATTTTCCTTCACGACCCTAGGTAGCGATATGGGTGGGATGCCCTAGGCTCTACATGTAGTGAGATGGGTGGGATGCTGATGGGGACATCGCCAGCACTGATCTTGGAGCAGCACTAATCTCAGAGCAGTACTGATCTCGAAGTAGCACTGATCCCTGATCCCGGAGTAGCACAAATTTCAATAAATTTAAATAAAAAAATTTAGTTGATTAGGATTGGTTATTTGAAATTTGATTTAGAATTTGGTTGATTATGATTGAGATATGGATAGGCCTTATCTTATCCATATCTTGTATTTGAATTTGAACCATTTTTATCTTTTTATCTTGTATTCAAATTCAAATGAGGGTTGGAAAGGTCTATAAATACCACCCTCAATCCTTTGTAAAAAAATAGTTTGGTTAATAAAGATGAGCTTTTAGGAAAGAGAGATTCTTTTCTTTCACTCCGTGAGGAGAGGGTGTGAGGCCCAATACCAGAACATGATAGGTCATATTAGTTATCCCCTTCCTTGATTCCATTTTCTTTACCCCCATGTCCTTTGAGATTCACCCTAACGCCTCCAAGTATCGAGGTGGGTGTGATGCCCTAGAGGTGAGAGGTCTCTTCATTAGTGTGAGTCTCAAGGTCCATGAGATCCAGATCCCTGTCTTTCATCCCCATTATTTCCTTCACCGCTTCCTTACAAAAAAAGAAAAATCAAAAAAAAAATATGGTACCCTAATATAGGTGACTTCTAGGCTCACCAATGATCTTATCGTTATATGTTCCGCATCAAATTGGTATCAAAGCTAGATTATTAGGGTATGGTTCATATCACTCCAGATCCCTCACCATCGATCCAATTTTTTTTCCATCCTATCATCTTCCCATATCCAATAAAAAATACCCTAATCTAGGTGAATTCTAGGCTCGCCCACGATCCTATCCCCATCTGTCCTGCATCAAATTGGTATCATAGCCAAGTTTAATTAGGGTATGTTTCTTCTTCCTGAATCATCCTAGGACTTCTCACCAGCTTTGCCATTCTCCCTCCCCTGTGCTTGATCCACTGCCCACAGCCACCATCCAGTAGCTAATCGAGATGGACTTCCTCAAATCCAGTCCCGATTCCATTTTCCCCTCATCAGATCCAAAGAAGAACTATCGCAGCCACCTCGTTCCCATCTTCCCCTTCGATCCCGTCATCCCTAAGCTCCGCAATCACCTCAGCTGGCTCTTGGCCGTCCATAGCAACGATCTCATCTTCATCAGCTAGCCTCCCATGGGAACACCAGTTCCGAGAGAGCTGAAATGGTGGAGGAGGACCCCTAACTGGACCCTGTTCTGCCTTCTCCGTGCTCCCTACAGCTGCCACCTCACTGACCCTAAAATGAAGAAGCCCTACTTTGTCAAGATGGTATGGGTCTTCTCTGTCACCGACACCAACAAGATCTACCTCCAGGACGTTGTCCGCCGTGCCCAGATTACCTTCGAGTCATTACGGCACCTTCTGCACCGGGCCAAGGAGTGGATGGAGGTTGCCCCGTGGTGGCCACTGCCGTTACCGTTGCCGCCTCTAGGGCGGCAAGGCCGAGCCAACCTCACCACGGTGTCGCTGATGAACCAGCGGGACATCTGGCTCAACCGTGATCGCCGGATTATTGGGTCCATCCCTGGGATCGAGATTGGTGACATCTTCTTTTACTGGGTGGAGCTCTGCATTGTCGGCCTCCATGGATAGATGTAGGTCGGGATCGACTTCATATGGACCTGTCAGACTGGCACCGGCGAGCCTATTGCCACCAGCATCATCGTCTTCGCTGGAGAGCCCGTCGATGAACCCCTCCGTGGAGTTCCTCCCTGGTCTGGTTTCAATTCGTAGAGGGGAAGAGGAGGTCACACGAATGTGAATGCAAACTCCCATCCTATTCCACTGCATGATCCTCAAAGCTACACGGATTCCAGATTTGCACAAGTTTCAAAGTTGCACGGAGTTCAAAGCTACATAAGTTTTAGAGTCACATAGTTTTCAAAGCAGGATAAAATTAAAGCACATATCTCAGAGCATAGTCCCCGTTGATCCATACTTGATGGAGTCGAGTTTTTCCCCACCTCAGGGGAATGATGGGGACATCACCAATAGTGATCCTGGAGCAACACTGACCTCGAAGCAGCACTAATCTAGAAGCAACACTGATCCCTGATCCTGGAGCAGCACTGATTTCAATAAATTCAAATAAAAAAAAAAAATAGTTGATTAGGATTGGTTGTTTGAATTTGATTTAGGATTTGTTGGTTAGGATTGAGATATAGATAGGCCTTATCTTATCCTTATCTTGTATTTGAATTTGAACCATTTTTATCTTTCTATCTTGTATTCAAATTCAAATAAGGGTTGGAAAGGTCTATAAATACCACCCTTAGTCTTTTGTAAAAAAATAGTTCGGTCAATAAAGATGAGTTTTTAGGAAAGAGAGATTCTTTTCTTTCACTCCGTAAGGAGAGGGTGTGAGGCCCAATACTAGGACATGATAGGTCATGTCTAATAATCCCCTTCCTTGATTTCAGTTTCTTTACCTCCCATGTCCTTTGAGATTCACCCTAACGCCTCAAAGTATCGAGGTGGGTGGGATGCCCTAAAGGTGAGAGGTCTCTTCATTAGTGTGAGTCTCAAGGTCCATGAGATCCAGATCCCTGTCTTTCATCCCCATTATTTTCTTCACCACTTCCTTACAAAAAAAAATCAAAAAAAAAATATGGTACACTAATCTTGTTGGGAATTGTGTCCCAAAGCCAATCGCCTAGGCTGTAGGTGGTTATGCTCAGTATTGTAATTTGTATATGAATTAATATAACTTTATTTTGGCAGCTCATCATATTATTCATATCCCTGTAATGAACTTTATTTATGTGATGAAGTCCTTAGGACTGCACTGACTTCGATATAGAGAGGATATATCGAGTGGTCCTTTAAAAGGTTCACAACCAAATGATACATTGTACGGGATGGCAATGTATTAAGTGTAGGTTGTTGTGGTTCACATCGTTTGGTTGTCCTCTTGATCAAAGGAGTGTGGTGACACTGATGTGATCTGCAAGTAGGATGTGTGACATCTCATTGAACATGACTCCGTGAGCTCCTTTCTGCCATAAGATTGCTCGCAATTGGATATGGGTATATGTGTCCCTCCAACCTGAGGTCACCATGGTAGCTTGCAAGCAACTCCCTGTGCTTTGGTGCCGGACTACCCAGATTCTAATCCAGTGATGGAAGGTTTCTGGGTATACGCAAGTACTTGTAGAGCAGTGATGGACCAAGATGGAATTGACCTATCCAAATTGTTTGAATTGAATGTCTCGCAATGTCTTAATTTAGCAAATCCTCAACCTTGGTAGTCTTATTGAGAAGTCACTGGACTTGCGAGGTTGACACATGTTGTGGATTGACTCAGTTAGGGTTGGCAGTCTAACCCTAGGTCATCTTGAGCATTGGAGGTCAAAGGGATGAATTATACGGTAACCATATGCCAGAGGTTTGATAGATTGCTCTCGCATCTTCAGCCTATCCGGACACCGGGACCCATTGCTAGATGGTATCTTGTGCTAGTACTGGAAGTGTTCCAGTACTACCGTTTAGGTTCGAACCTATGAGGTCACACGCCATAGAGGATTTCTTCCTGATCCGGGAGCCGATCAATAATTGAGAATCATTTTGGTATTAAGGTCAAACGGACTGATTGAGCACACATTGGATTTATTTTGATCTACCTGGTCTGATTTGGATTGACCATGATTGGTTTGGGTCAACCGGGAACTGTTCCTGGTAGACCAGGACTGGACCCAATTTTTCTTCATGATTGGGTTTGGTCAGAATGTGGTTTTTATGAACCTGCTTTTGGTTTTGTTGAACCAGTTTTATCATGTGATTATTTACACCATTTTTCTCCCAGCATTTCAAAGAAATTAAAATATCAGTTTAATAATTTGATTTCTTCCCCTGCTCGGTTGCTCATTGTTTTATTGTGTGAATAGATAAGGGCTGCATCTTGATCGATTGTAGCTTGGGTTTTTTGGTTTTTCATCAATAGCACTGTGAACTGGAAGGGTTCTCTCCATGGTTTTTCTCCCGCACGTCTTTCCTTCCACTCGATTTCAGTTTTCTTGATGTTTCAGCCATTTGTTCTCATCCAGCCAGCGAGTTCTCAGCATTGAAACTGATCAAAAGCCTATTCCCTGGTGTTGGTTTTTATCTGAACACCTCTCTGATAACTTCCCTCCCTTGATGGGTCTCTTCGCCTCATTTATTTTCTTAGTTGCTGGCCATGGGATGTATGAGAGAGTGCGAAGAAAACAGGGCTTGCGGTTAGAAGGGAAATAAGAGAGGAAGAAACAGAGCATATGCGTTTTGAGAGGAAGGAAGAGGGCATGTGCAAGAGAGAAAGAAACAGGTCGTGAAGAGTTTTTTCTTTGGGATGGAATTTTTTAGCGCAGAAATTTGTTGGGCGTCCGTGTCTTCCTCCCCTGTTTTGTTTTCTTTTATGTACTATGGTGGAGTTTGGGCGGTTCTGGAGAAGACTGTCCATGCGGACCTTTTGGCTTTCCCTGCTCCATATATTCGAGACCTGTCATTGATTCCTAGAGGACTAGCATCCTTCCGGGAGTTGGATCAGTGAGAGCCCGCACGTGGATACTCTAGAGGGTGGACATTTGGATATCTCAAGAGATTGGATCGATCTCTTCCAGATCTAATTTGCCATTGAAGGAGTTCAACCGGCTTGATTTGCTGTTGATCTATTCTATAGACTGAGGAAGTCGGCTTCTTCCTGCTTTGATCAGGTATATTATTTATTTTTGTTATCATGCATGCTTAGATCTAGAAATTATCATGTTGTTTATAATTATTGCACTTGCCTTTACATGCCTGTGTATCTATTTCATGCATCATGTTTATGTTAGATCCTATGCATGAGTAGGTTTTTTCTGTATGCATGCTTAAAAAGTTTAATTATGCAATACCTACTCCCTGGTGTAGCAGCTTAGGGTAGGTGTATGGTGCACTGGTTTTCCTTCAAATCTAGGTGACTTCTAGGCTCATCAATGATCCTATCCTTATCTGTCCCGCATCAGATGCCCTAGGCTACATGTAGTGGGGTGGGTGGGATGCCTTAGAGGTGAGAGATCTCTCCGTGAAGGTAAGTCCCAAGTCCGTAGAGTGTCCATCTTCTTTACCCCTCCATCTTTACCACCTTCTTGACCCTAATCCCAGGAGACTTCTCAGCTCTCCAACGATCCTCCTAGCCTTGTCCCTCATCAAGGGTTGTGCTCATGCTGCCAAGGCAGCCCTCCTACCAAGGTCAGCTCCCAACTGAGGTCATGCTCATAGGGCGAGCCCCCTATCTGAGGCCAACTTCTGATCGGGGTCGTGCTCATGCTACCAAGACGAGCCCTCCTACCGAGGTCTGCTCCCAACCAGGGTCGTGATCATGGGGTGAGGCCCCTATCTAAGGTAGGCTCCTGGTCAGGGTCGAGCTCAAACTGCCAAGGTGAGCCCTCCTACCGAGGTCAGCTCCCAATCAAGGTCGTACTCATAAGGTGAGCCCCCCGTCTGAGGCCAGCTCCCGGTTGGATTAATGCTCATGCTGCCAAGGCGAGCCCTCCTATCGAGGTTAGCTCCCAGTCGGGGTCATGCTCATAAGGCGAGCCCCCCGTCTAAGGCTAGCTCCCAGTCAGAGTCATGCTCATGCTACCATGGCGACCCCTCCTACCGAGGTTAGTTCCCAACCAAGGTCGTGCTCATGGGGTGAGGCCCCCGACTAAGGCCAACTCTCAATCGGGGTCATGCTCATGCTTCCAGGGGCAGGGCTCCCAAAGCAAGCCCCTTCCTTGTCTTACGGAGAACAAAATTCCTGCCAGTGGCAAAGAAGGGAAGGATCAATAGAGATTCAGACCATGGCAAAGGGGCCCCCATCCACCAACAGCCTCTAGGAGGTGGTGCACGCCCTGTCATTAATTCAAGCTCTGCAATGCACCACCCGCATGCTCTGGGCAAGGTGTGCTCCTCCAGGCCCCTAGTCCTGTAGCATACCACCATGTCAATGATCGTGTAACTGGGGGTTTCAACCCTCGTGACACGAAACCTGAACCTCCCCTAAGAGAAGTATTCCATTAAGGCCACAGGCCCTGTGATGCACCAATGGACCATCTAGGAATAGAAGCATCCCACCATGGCTTGGGGCTTAGTGGCACGACGCCCTCCCCCCCACGGGAAACTACCCCACCTAAGGGACAAGGTCTGTGCCATGCTGGTGAACACCCCCAATAGAAGGATCTCATTCGAAGGACTGATCCGAGAGGGGAAAGCAAGGGGGACAACAGAAAGATCCCCTCCAAAATGACACCGGGGAAAAGGACATCTCAGGGAAGCCCCAGACTTGGTCTGGGCCATCATTCTCATATAAAATAGAAGAACGAATCCCCAGAAAAGGGGGGAGAGCAATCGGTAAGAGACAGAGAGCTAACAGGCAAGGGACTCCTAGTGGATCCTTCCAAGCTCTCCGATCATACTTCTACTTGGCCTTTACATCTCACTTCCACTTCACATCCTCTATGCGGGAGTCCCCAAGCCCTCTGCCATAGAGATTCTTTTTTCCTAGATCATCCCACTGACTTGACTATCAGAGTGTCCAAATAGAGAGCTAGAAAAAGAAGATCCTAAACCCGTTGAAGAATTTAAGGAAGAAGTGTATGAAACTGGGTCTAACTTAGTGGATGAATATGAACATGAACAATTACTTGGAATAGTTACCCAGCCTAACAAAATTAAAAATGGAAATAATCAACTTGAAGAAAATGAAGTCCAGGGACAAAATCATGAAGAGCAACCCGAGTAGATAATAGAGTTCAGAAAAGAAGAGGACCCAATTAATGTTAATCAATGTTAAGGGTTTAAAACAAGAGATCATTGAGGAATCACCAACTGGGATAATGACCACTAAGGAAACCCAGGAACCAATCCGAAAGAGTCAACCCCAAGAAATTGTATGTTGACCCCATAAGTGATTTTTATGATAACCAAACATTGGAGCATGCATTTATTTTTCTAACAACTCTTCAAGTGATTTACAAGTTTTTGTAGGATGATTTATTTGTTCAAACTTCAACTCCTACATTCATTCTTTTTATTTTGAGTTGTGTTATAATTTGATTTTGTATAGAAGAACCCAAAGAAAAAGTTAAGAAAAATCATGTAAAAATGGTTACTTCTATGTGTGTTTGCACGTTACTTCTATATGTGTTTGCGCCTTAAATTTATTTTGAGTTGGTTTGCATGAAAAGTGTAAGAGTGTTGGTGAGAGTTTTCTTGAAGTTTTTGTAAAAATTTTGAAGAAATCACTCGAGCCAACCCAGTATGATGAAGAGCTGACTCCACCTCATGAACACAACAAGGATTCTAGCATGCTTAATCTGAGCTGACTCGTAAGTAATCGAGCTGACTCGAGTAAATCTGAGTCGACTGGAATAAGTCCGAGCCGACTCTTCCAGAGTCCAGTTTTGAAGTTTTCTGAGGACAAGCTAAGCGAGCCGACCCGAACTAGAAAGAGCCGACTCTGTCAGTACAAATTTTGAAGACTTGAGAAAGTGAGCCGACCCAATCTACAATGAGCCGACTCTTCCAGAGTAAAGATTTTCGATTTTGAGAAGAAGAGCCAACCAAAGTTCAGGCGAGCCGACTCCTCGAGTTCAATGTGTTCAAAGACAAAAGTTTGAGCCGACCCGAGCTATCAAGAGCCGACTTGTCCAGAGTGAAGTTTTGCACCCTGAGACAAAGAGCCGACTGCACTAAAGAAATGGCGACTTGACCTATCAACTTGAAGGATTCGAGCTGACTTGAAGTAATCCGAGCCGACTCGAATATCACTTTCAGGTACATAATGGCTAGTTCTAGAATTTCTTTTGAATGCCAAAAGGTGCTCCAACGATCATATGTCACATCCCAATGGTCTACAACATCTCAAACTATCTTGGAGTGATGGAAGACCATATATTTGAGAGATTTGAACTTCTTTGAAGTAAGAGATAAGAAAGAAGAAAGGGATTATTGAATATCTAACCTACCAACAAGCAAGAGAGCACAAAGAGCATTCAAGTTAGTCTTCAAGTCTTCACTAACTCTGATATGAAGCTTGAAGCACTTTGGAAAGAAGCTATTGAAGCAATTAAAGCTTATTGAAGTGCAATCCAAGTGGAATTCTCTCAAGCTACACTAGCAACTATCTGATAACTAGAGTTTGTCATTATTGTTTCATTTATTTCTTAATTCATTCTTGAATTGTTTGGGTTATTGGTGAGCCCGTTTGAAAAACCAAATAGGTTCTTGGTGAGCCTTTAATAAAAACCAAGTGTTGGGTTCTTGGTGATCCTGGTAAAACCAAGTTAGGTTCTTGGTGATCCTGTGAAAACCAAGTTAGGTTTCTTTAGTGATCCTATTTAAAACCAAAGGGTGTTGGGTTTTCTTTGGTGATCCTGTTAAAACCAAAGTGTAGAGGCTTTGGATTGTGATCCTGTAAAACAATCATACTATATTCATGTGTGAATATAGTGAAAATCCCAAGTGATATCTTGGATAGTGGACGTAAGAGCTGGGTTGCTCCGAACCACTATAAATTCTGTGTTTGTGTTGTGGTTCTCTGATTCTATTTAGCTTCTGCAAGTTATTATTTTATCACAGCACCTAACACTTTATAAGGGTTTTTAATTGCACATTATCTGTTTAAATTTTTTAAATTCCCAATTCACCCCCCAATTGGGTAGCCACCTGGGCAACATTGTAGAATTTGCAAAGAACTTTCAATATGTACCCCAATCATTTTCCCCATCCCATTTCACCATTCTGGGACATCCACCATACCATCAATCTTGTCCTAGTGATATTCAATAGTTATGTTTTTAAGACTCTATGGCATATGTTCAAAACTAAATTAATATTTACTACCACTTACCTGAAGCTATGTGGTGCGAACACCAAGGCCAGAAGCAATCAACAGGTCGAACCCACATCCTTGTGGATCAACTAAGAATAAAGCCCTAAGCCCAAGCCTAAAATCATTTGTAAAATAAGCCCTAAGTCCCAATTCTAAACCCTAATTTCAATATGGGCTTAGTCAATTTTTTTTAAATTATGTCATTTTAGCCCAATTGAATTCAGCCCTAAACCCCTGGACCCAAAATTGAGTCTGTGTTAAAAAAACCCCTGAACCCAAATGAAACCTGTATATATATATAAACCCTATTTCCCTAGTTGAGTCAAACCCTTCTTACCTAGTTGGGTTTAATCCCAAACCCTATCTACCAACTTGAGCTCCTATTTAATTTTTATTATGCCTTTTGATCAAATTAGGTTCCAATTGATCAAGTCAGGTTTTAAATTAGTTTCAATTGAGTCCTTTAGTTATTTAGTTGGTTGAGTCATGTGATTAGTTATTTTAATTGAGTCCTATAATATAAGAGGGGACCCAAATCAAGACCCATGTGACTCCATGTGCTAGCTTAAGTCAAGCCACATGCCAACTACCTCTTGGCACCACCTCATCATGTTTTGGACATCACTTGCCACATCATCTAGGACATTATCACATGACATGTCACTTATGTTTTGGGCATCACTTGCCACATCATCCTGGACAACAACACATGTCAATTCTTCATATGCCACATCATCAAGTCAAGGATGCCCAAGCCACTTCACCATGTCACACGCCACTTCATCCATTCCACTTGGTCGGCCACATGAAAGATAAGTTGTCACATTTTAAGAGGAGTAGAAGAGAAGGAGTCCAAGCCTTATCCAGCGCCAAGAAGGAGTTTTGGTTACCCATCCTTTTCATTTCTTTCACCAAAATCCAAGAAGAAATTGGCCAAGGTGAGAGAATGCCAATTTTAAGATGAGTAAAGCAGAAGGACTCTATAATTCCTATCTCACTTGTCGCCCACATGAAGAGTGCCTCATCCTCTCTTGGTTGCCCATATCCAAATAATCCAAGATTCAAAATCAAGTGAGTTTACATGGAAAACCTCTTCATCTACCATTCAAATTTAAATGCAAGAAAGGATCAAGATGAAGTCTAAGAAGGATTAATGCCAAGAATAGGAGATGGATTGATGCCAGTTTTGAGGAGTCATTCAAGAAAAGAAGCACCTCACCGCACCTCATGCCATCTTAAATTTGTCACCAATATTTCAAAGGAGCGCCACATCTCTTCTCATCACCCACTTGGATAAAGCAATCCCAAGTTGTTGCCCAAGCTAGAAGAAGCCCAAGGAGAGCTCAAAGACTATAGTCCAAGATACCAGAAGCAAGGATTCAAGGAGTTGTTGCCCAAGGAATCGATGCAAGACTTTGTAACTCTTACACTTCTAGTTGATGGTGTATAAATATCCCATCATCTCTCCTTGTATTATTCATTCCACATATATGAAATAAAGCCAACATTCTATCAAATTTTCTTTGCTATGTCAAGCATCGTGGGGTGTGATGCCCTGCTCATTTGTTCTTCAGAGCATTGCGGGGTGTGAGGCTCTAGTTATCCAACCATCAGAAACCCTAGCCACCACTTCCATCTTCTTCCCCTTCTAACATTTTCCTTTCACTTTTACTCTTCCTTCCATGCCCTAACTTGAGTTTTTTTTCTTTGAGTGTTGCAGGTGATCAAAGTCTGAAGTAGAGGCATCTTTGCCTTGGAACCAGTAGAGCTGAAGATCAGAGCCCGAAGATCAAAATCTGGAAGTCCTTCCGCAAGATCCTAGAGAGTCCAGTCAGATCCACAATAAAAGGAAAATCATCTTCGTTGGTAAAGTATAAACCTTCTCTAACTATTTATTCTTTGATCCATTGAGAGGTAAAACCCTAGTTTACGGTGGTTTCTTAATCACCAGATCCTTATTTTCTAATTAGATTTGTTAGATCTTCTTTGCGGGTGATAATTAGTTGACTAGTCTTACTTTATTCGTTGCTTTGAGTCTTTAAACTATAAAAATCCAAAAAAATTAATCTCTAATTAATCACTAAAACTAGATTTAAAATCAGTAATTTAATTTTGCATATTGTCCTGCATCATCATGTCCAAGAGTCTTAGAAGCCTTTTAAGAAAAATTTTGGAAATTAGGAACTTTTGTTTCCTAGCCAACAATAAAGTTCAGTCATTAGATAATAAAGCCCATTTGAGCTTGTCTTTTATTTTGGTATCATTTGAGTTTGTTTTGTTATTTGGTGTCATTTGAGCTTGTCATCCATGTATAAGTGTCCAAGTCTGCGAGAGTCATATGTATAGCATGAGTAGTAAAAAAATTTGAGCAATAGAATAAATAAGCATATGGCTAAATTTTATAAGAGAGTCAAAGAACTTTTATGAAAAAGACTATATGAAAAATGTCGCATACTCGTGGTGTAAGTCCTTTTCAAAATACTAAAGAAATTTGGACCTAGTACTCATGTGCTTGAATTACCATATGACTTTGGTATCAGTTCCACTTTCAAAGTTTAGACTTAGTGAAGTAAAGGAACCAACAATGATACCTAGTGAGCCTTTTAGACTTGATCTAATTTTTGAGAGTGAACCAACCCTTAAGCGTCCACTAGCCACACTACCAAAAATGGTGAGATAGGATTAAGAGAATTTGGATAATAAGACTATCACTACCCAAAACAAGGACTATCCACACTATTTGGTTTATTAGCAAGGTCAACCTGAATCGGAACACTCATGGATCACTAGAGAAGATCTACAAAAGAACAAATCAAAACTACTAGAACCTCACCAAAGTCAAGTTGACACTTACTCGATAGGGTCGAGTTTTTTTTCATCCCGGGAAAATTGATGGGGACATCAGCATTGGAAAGACAATTCAAGCTTCAACCAAGTTTCTTATGGAATAAGCCAAGTGGACAAGGGCCATTTGAATGGGAGTTGACTCAACATTGAAACCCAAAAGGATTAATCAAGGAGAACATCTAAAGGGATTAAGCCTAATGTGTCAATGAAGGAAGCCTATTTCTTCATGAGCCGACTCAAGAAGAAAAGGCATCATCCTCATGAGTCGACTCAAGCTCTTTGAGTCAGCTCAACCTGTTCTTGAGCTGACCCATTGGTCAAGCAAATTCTTTTTTTATGCCACTTGTAAAGCCCTCCTCTAAAGCCACTTGGAAGCACTCTTTGAAGGACATTTGGAAGCCTTCATGAAGCCAACATAACCCCTCCTTGGGTGCCACATGGAGGCCACTTCATTAAGACTATTTTGGGGGTCATATGGAAGGAATAAACTACCTGCAACTTTCTCCCAACAAATATTCAACTAACTTGACATGTGGGATGCCACTTGGTCCTCCACTTCATCAGCCACCAAGACCACTACATCAGCAACAAAGCCACATGGATGACACTTAGGCCCCACATGAGAATTATAGAAGAAAATGTTGTTGGAATCACTTTTAGTTGGATATACCTAATCTTTCAATTAGTATAACTAATCAAGAGATTAGTTAGGGATTAGTTTGGCAAAAATTATGGTTTTCTTGGCCTATAAATAGGGCCCCAAGCCCCTCTTGTAAAGCATCTTATGTTGAGTAATGAAAGGATTTTTTTCTTACTAAAAGTTCTCTTGAGTTCTCTTGTGTGGAGAGGGTGAGATACCTTCTTTTGCTTGAGGTGTGAAGCCTCATTTTGAGAAGGGTTGGATGCCCTTGAATGAGAAGAGGGTGGGATTCCCTTGATTTCATTTTGAAGAGGGTGAGATGCCCTTGATCCAGTTCCAAGCTCAAGTCCATCAAGCTCCATGTCAAGCTTTCTTCTTCTCTTCCTTTCTTTCCCTTCTTCATTTTCTCCTTTTGATTTCATTTCCATACCTCATGATGGGTTCTTTGTAGGTTCTCTCAAGGATCTCAGGTTGAAAATGAAGGTTTCCAAGCCATGAACCATCTACAAGGTGAGTCCACAAGGTTAGGTGTTGGGAATTGTGTCCCAAAGCCAATCGCCTAGGCTGTAGGCGGTTGTGCAGAGTATTGTACTCTTTGTATGAATTAATAATATTATTTTGACAGCTCATCACATTCTGAAATTTCCATGTAATGAACTCTTTTTCATGTGATAAAGTCCTTAGGACTACATTGACTTTGACATAGAGAGGATATATCGAGTGGTCCTTAAACCAGGTTTACGACCAAACGATACATTATATTGGATGGCAATGTATCAAGTGTAGGTTGTTGTAGTTCACATCGTTTGGTTGTCCTCTTGACCAAAAGAGTGTGGTGACACTGATGTGATCTACAAGTGGGATATATGATATCTCATTGAACATGACTCCGTGTAGCCCCTTTCTGCCAAAGGGATACTCACAATTGGATATGGGTATATGTGTCCCTCTGACCTAAGGTCATCATGGTAGCTTGAAGCAACTCCCTGTGCTTTGGTGCCGAACTACCCGAATTTCTAATCCGGTGATGGAAAGTTTCAAGGTACAAGCAAGTACTTATGGAGAAGTGGTGAACCAAGATGGAATTGACTTGTCCAAATAGTTTGGATTGAATGTCTCGCAGTATCTCAATTTAGCAAATCCTCGATCGAGGTAGTCCTAGTGAGGAGTCACTGGACTTGCGAGGTTGAGACATGTTGTGGATTGACTTAACTAGGGTTGGCAGTCTAACCCTAGGTAATCCTGAGCATTGGAGGTCAAAGGGATGAATTATATGGTAACCATATGCCAGAGGTTTGATTGATTGCTCTCAGATCTTTGACCTATTCAAATGCCGGGACCCATTGCAAGATGGTATCTTGTGTTGGTACTAGAATTGTTCTGGTGCCATCACCTAGGTTCGAACCTATGAGGTCACATGCCATAAAGGATTTCTTCCTGATCCAGGTACCAATTTATGATGAGGAATCATTTTGGTAACGGTTTGATTGAGCACACATTGGGCTGACCCAGTTTTTGGGTCGATCAAAAATTGTTCGGGTCCACCAGGAATTGTTTCTAGGTGACCGGGACTTGACCAAGCCTTTTATTAATTAGATTTTGATCTAATTATTTTGTGAACCAGTTTAGAATCGGTTTAGGATTTTTAAACCATTTATGAACCAGTTTTAACTCATCAACACATTGTTTTGAACCCATCAACATGGTAATTAAGGCTTGGGTGAACAGGGGATTCAAGATGTCTTTTCTTCTCCCGTTCCACTCATTTTTAGTTGAATTAAACCACTGTTTAAGGCTCTTTATTGCTTCATTAAAAATGAATTCAATTCATTCTCAAACCATGTGGCCTTTCTTTTTCCCAGCATGTCTTCTCAGCTCCCAAAAAATGACTGGTTTCATTGTTCATGCTGTCTTATTTTTGGGCGGTGAAAAAGCTAGGTGTGATTTTTCTTCTTTAGAGAGCTTCAACCATCCTTTCAACTGGGGATTTTTGGTCTGGTTTTTGTTGAGAGATTGGGAGTGAAAGAGTTCTTTGATTCCCTGTTAATTGTTGGTGCTCAATCGATGGAAGAAGCTCTGTTTTGGAGAAAACAAATTACAGAACAAGGTGTTCTATTTTTCTTCCTTCTGTCTCACCAGTTCAAGTGGTTTCTGGCGACTAGGATAGTGTAAGAAGCCAGATCAGAGGAAACCCAGGCATGTCCTCCCTCTAGAGGGTGTTCTCTTGAGCACCTGTGAGCCGAATCAACCTTCCTTGCTGTTAGTTTTGGTTTACTCTGTTTTTGGTTGCATATTCACTATTCTGAAATTGTTGAGCACCTTGGACTTCAACGTTGTTGGTTGATCGATCCAAAAGCTCTCCTTTGAAGCAAGTTCCATCAACATATTACCTTGCCATTGTTGCATGAAGAGAGACCAAAGGATAGCCCATTTGTGGTTTGGGTTTGCTGTACTTGGAAGAGAGGAAGAGAAACTTTCCAACGGTTGCTGGAAGAAGAAGACTGGAATAAGGTTATTCCAGATATTCCATCTATTCTAGTAGTTATCCCTGCTTTATTTCAAGCAGAAATAAGGTAAAATTTCTGGTTTTAATTTTCATGCATGCCTAGATCTATGTTTATAAAATTGTTTATAAATATTACATGCCCATTTTATGCCTTCTTTTGTATGTACATGTATCTTGAAAATGTTAGATCCTGTGCAGAGTAGGTTTTTTTCACTATTATTTTAAGATTGTTTTAAAATCAAACCTGCTCCTTGCACTGTTGCATTCTTAGTGTAGGCACTCGCAACCCCTTGTTTTGCTTTCAGTGGTATCAAAGCCAGCTTCAGGTGTAACATATCTTCATTGCATGTATAGTAGATTAAAATGTTTAATCTTTACATATGTATCTGTATCTTAATCATAGGGTATGATTAGGGAATACTTTTAGGAACCTAGTTGAGACCTTCACCATAATCGTATATTTTTGGCACGATGCTGTTTATCTGTGTTGGCCTCTTTAGAAGGATCCTTTAAGAAATTCAAAGGAATTAAAATTATTTTAATTCAGATACATTTTTAGCATGTCTTATATAATTCTTTTTGGCAATGTAATATTTATAAAAGAATATAATTAGATATGATGCATGAATTTTTTTATGTAAAAGGAGTTTTACATGTTTTAATTAAAATTGTTTTAATTAAAATATTGGCTTATATTCAAACAATTTTGAATTGCATGATTAAATTAAATGACAAGTTAATTTAGGGTTTATGAAACCTAATGTCATTTAAATAAGCCAATTGAGTTAATTGGGTTAGCTATCTAATTGGATCCATATTTTGGGTTAGACCTATGTTTAGTTGAACTAGATAATAAGAAGACTAATCAAAAGTTGATTAAGGTCCTTCTTTTAGAACTATCTAATAGTTAGATGGGTTAGTCCATTCATCTAAAATGGATCTAATTAGTAGCTCCGTGGAAGCTCGAGTCTTTAGGCTAGTCTGATCGAGTCTAGTAAACTGATTGGTGTCGAGGTAGGTTTGGCATTGTGATCATGGTTGCATGAGGCTATCTCTTTCCTGGCCAACTTGGTTGGTGTCTAGGAAAGATGGTTAATGGCAGATACTCACCCACGATCTCACCAACCTAGCTAGTCATGTCGACCAGAACTGATTAGAAAAACTCATTGACTCGAGTTAACCCATGTCACCTAGGTTGATCAGTCTGACTGATCGGTAGGTGCCCATGGATCAATTGTTGAATTGATTCAACGCTCCTGAAAATTGATTTGTTCAATGGGAGGATGATCCATGTTCTTGTCTTATTCATCTGTCACAACCTAAAATCCTCTAAAATTATTAGGTCCTAAAAAAGACTATGTCAAAGAGTTGATGGTGTCTTAACCTCCCATTAAGTGGGTTGGTAATGTGTCCTTTAACTTGGTGTTCATCGGCAATTCCATAGAACGGGTGTGCATCCGGTTACTGGAATTACTCTCTCATAGATGATGGTTCAATGCAACCTTCTTAACGGTGATCAGGTGAGCTGGCCATAGTCGGGCTTGGTCATTCGTTGGCTGGAAGAATTGGATTTATCATGTTAATGGTTGGACCTAATTGGAGACCCGTAATACGAGGCCCCTAGGCCGATTGGGGTGCTCTCTGGGGAAAAATAAATTACTATAAGTTGCTTAGGGAAGCAATTGGTTGGTGAACCTACCTTTAGGCACATATGGGTGAGCTGGCCATAGTCGGGCTCATACATGGTCTATTGGATTTCAGTACCCACTATGAAACAGTGATTTCATAGATTGGAGTTAGAGGCTCCCAATCTGAAAAATTAGTGGGAGAGACCTTTTGACTAAAGTCGAAGTCTTTTGATTAATTGATTAATTCATACTCTAATATGGTCTTGTTTTTCCTTTCAAATGTCTTCAAATCTTTCAGTCCGGTCACTTCTCGATAACGAGATGTTGAAGGGTCACAACTTCGATAGCTGCTATCGAAAGTTGAGGATTGTCCTGGAGTATGAACGGATCCTTTATGTGATAACGAATCTGGCACCTGAAATCCCTTCTACCAATGCTCAGAGTTCGATCAGGGACACTTATCAAAGTGGGTTTCTGATCAGACCACTGTCCAATGCATTATGCTAGCGGTAATGAATGACGAGTTCAGTCGCAAGTTTAAGAAGGCCCAACCAGATGAGATCCTTCAAAAGTTGAAGGAATCTTTCAGCATGCTGGACGATGTAGAGCAGTACAAGGTATCTTATGCCATCTACAATGCTGAGATGCCGAATGGTGGTTTTGTCACTGATCATGTATTGTACATGATCGAGCTGATTGAAAAGTTGGGCAAGCTTGGATGTCCCTTGCACAAGTAGCTCGGCAAGGATGCGATCTTGAATTCTCTACACTCCTCCTATCTTGACTTTCTCGACCATTACAGAATGAACAAGCCTACAGTCAATTACCATGGCTTGATAGGATTACTACAAATTTATAAGAAAGACCAGCAACTGAACAAGGGGGTGGTGAATTTAGTGGGAGGTTCTAGAGGTCGTCGTCCCTTTAAGAAAGGGAAGAATAAAAGGAAGGGAAAGAAGGTGCTGAATGCTCCTAGCCTGAGTCAGACCAGGAAAGTGAAAGCTGACCAATCTATTGCAGAGTGCTTCTACTACAAGAAGCAGGGACACTAGAAGAGGAACTATCCTCTTTACCAAGCATCCCTAGACCCGAACAGGCCAAGAAAGGGAAAGCATCAAACTGCTGGACAAGGAATTTATATGATAAAACCTTGTAATTTCTTTATTTATGATACTGCTAACTGGGTATTGGATATCGGTAGTCCTATTCATGTTTGTAATTCATTACAGGGACTGCAGGTTAGCAAGAGATTCAATGATGGGGAACAGTTCCTAAGCATTGGGAATGGAAATCATGTTCCAGTACTAGCGGTTGGAGTTCTGAGTCATATCTTTGAGTCCAGTATTGTCGAGTTAGCCGACTGTCATTACTGTCCTAGTTTCATTATATGCATAATCTCTGTAGGCCTTTTGGCCAATTGTGGTTTTGAACTATCAATAAAAGGAGATATTTGCCAAGTTATTTTGAATAACTCTATGATAATGAAAGCTAAGTTAAATAATGGCATTTATGTTCTGTCATGGCCTGTTAGTGTAATGCACACATCTAGCAAACACCCAAGGTTAGAAAATGTTAGTGATCTATATCTTTGGCACTGTAGGCTAGGTCATGTTAACCATAATAGGATAAACAAGATACGAGGAAAAGGCCTCCTCAAGGTTAGTGATTCTGAATCACTGCCTACTTGTGAATCCTGTTTACTTGGTAAAATGACCAAGTCACCTTTTACTGGAAAAGGTGAACGAGCTACAGAACTTATGAGTCTCGTACATACTGATGTATGCGGACCCATAATAGTTAGTGCCAGAGGTGGATACAGATATTTCATTATGTTTACAGATGACCTTTCGAGGTTTGGTTATGTCTTTTTGATGAGACATAAATCTGAGTCGTTTAAAATATTCAAACGATATCATAATAAAGTAGAAAAACAAACTGTAAAAAGTATTAAAACCCTTCGATCTGATCGAGGTGGTGAATACCTATCTTGTGAGTTTTTGACATACCTTGAGGAGAATGGGATTCTCTCTCAATGGACTCCTCCAGGAACACCACAGTTAAATGGTGTGTCCAAAAGGAGGAATCGAACCCTATTGGACATGGTTCGATCCATGATGGGCTTTGCAACTCTGCCACTATCCTTTTAGGGATATGCACTTGAGACAGCTTATCACTTGTTAAATATTGTTCTGAGTAAGTCTGTTGTCTCCACTCCATATGAGATGTGGACTGGACGTAAGCCCTCAATCTCACACCTTCGGGTCTAGGGTTGTCCAACTTATGTAAAGCATTTAGACTCGGATAAACTTGGTCCTAGGTCTGATCAGTGCCTGTTTATTGGTTACCCTAAGAAAACCAAAGGGTATTTCTTCTACTTGAAGGATGAATAGAAAGTGTTCATCGCTCTTAGGGCTATTTTTTTGGAAAAAGAGTTTCTTGGAGAAGGGACTGTGGTGGGGACACCTGAGGCACCAGAATAAGACAGAGGCTTTTTCAACCCTCTATAAATTGATCAATAATTTATGAATCTATCTGTAATAAGGGCTTAGATCATCTGAGTCCATTTTAGTTGTTATTTCAGTTCTGTACTAGTCAGCTCATGTTGAGCTAGTTCAGTCCAATGCTAGTTAGCTCATGTTGAGCTAATTTTATTTTTTTTGAGTCCTGTCCAAGCATACTGAAGACTCAAGACTATATTATACAAGTGAAGACCAAGTCCAACCAGATTGAAGACATGGAAGTTTAGCCCAAGTCCAACCCAGCTTGAAGATTTGAAGACCCCAGGAGAAAAATCAGAAACCCTGATTCCTTGCAGATGCCCTCCAGATGCCCAGATTCCCTTCCAGATGCCAAAGTATATTCATAAATAAGGGCATCCATGATTCCAGAGGTCCATCTGCATCCTAGCCCAATGAAATCAAGCCCAGGTGCCAAGCCCAAGCCCCTAAGAAGCAAGATACCAGGGAATATTCCTGCTACCTGGCTACCAGGCCACCCCAGCTTCCAGAGGCCCAAACCCATGCACCCGGGCCCCTTTGGGCCGGCCTTTTGCTGCTCCTAGAAGCCCAACACGCCCCCCTAGGCGTCCTTGGAGTCTTGACCAAGTCAAGAAAAATTTTAGGGATTTTTCTACCTAATATTTCCTTATTTTCTAGCTAGGGTTTGAGAGGGAAAAGGATTCTTATGTAAAGACTTATGTACCCTTACTTGGAGCCCAAGGTTAAGGGTCTATTTAAGGGACCCTAGCCTCTTGTATGAGAGGAATTTTTGATGAATGAAAACCTTGAGTTCTTCTATTGAGTGGTGTGATACCCTGCTGTGTGCATAAAGGGTTTGTGAGAGTTCTTCTTCCTGGTGTTTGCAATCATCTTCCTGCTGCCAACAAACCCTCCAGATCCCTGGACGCCCACTCCAAAAGAAGCCTTCCCTTGCTGCTTTTACTTTGTTTTCTTGTTCCTTTGTGAGCTTTCTAACCCCTGACAGGTCGTTTGCAGGTCCCTGAGTTCCTACGAATCCAACGACTCCAGCCAAGCCTCAATCGGATCACCGAGCAGAAAGCCGGGTATCCGCGGGTCTTTGGCTCGGTTTTCCAGGCCGCATCCATCGAGGAACGAGAGACCCCTTCACTGCGATCTTCATAGACATTATCAGGTACACCCCTCTACCTCCAGTAGTTTTATTGTAGGAGAACTTGCCCTAACCGAGGCTTCTCAGCCCCGGCGGTCCTTCTTTGCTACTTTTCTAGGTCCTAATCTGCATGCTGATCTTCAAAAATTCATACAAAATTCGCTACAAATAATTTTGATCTAAAATTTGGGAATTAATCACCTAACTCAACATTTAAAACATATAAAAAAAAATGCATGCATATTAGTTCCCCATCATTTGGTATCAGAGCTTAGATTAGGGCTTGTTTTCTGCAATTTTCCAGTCCGTATATACTCTATTATTTTAATTATCTCTCCCTGTTAAAAACTCCAAAAATTCGGAAATTTATTTTCCTGGATTTATCATAATTCACAGTTATTTTAAAAATTTTTCCAGATTTTATAATGGCATGTGAATTTTCTGCAAGCCGAAATAGGGCCTACAAATTTTTGGCTCTGTTTTTTTTAGCAAGACAAGTTTGGAAGTTTTAGGGTTTTGTTTAGGAGTTTTTGCATATTTCTTAATTTTAGTATATTTCCAGTATATTAGGCCATGATTTGAAACTTTTCTTCTATTTAAAAAAAATACCAAAAAAAAAAATACATATTTTCCAAAAATACCAAAAAAATATCTAAACCCTAATTTGCATCCTCATCTGCCTGCCATCATTGCATAATTTACTTTTAAGGGCACTCTTGCTATATCAGATGGGGGGAGGATTTGATCACCTCTCCTTAGCCCAAAACCACATCCCTTGCATTCAGTCCCAAGCCTTAACCTAAAATTAATTAGACTTAATTTGCCCTAGTGGGCTAGGGACACCAACTGGTCGGGTCCGGGCTAGTGTTAGATCACTGTGTCAAGTTAACCTGTGTGTGCCTTGTGCTCAGTGTCTAGAACGGTGGTTTAGGGATTCAATCCCGAAGGGCTTGTGTGCTGGTCCGCCTACCTGGCCAATCTCTGATTGGTGTCTAGGATTGGCAATCAGGGACCTAACACTCCCCTTACACCTGCCTGGCTGAGTACAGGGTTACTATAGGCTAGTTTGCCACCCTGATTGAGCATCTAGTTTGGACTTTAGGTCTAGTCAGCTATAGTCGGTCTGATCGAGTCTTGCATGAGTACTAGATTAGGAGTTTCATATCACCCACCTCCTTCATAAATGTCTGAACCCATGGAAAATTTACAAGCCCAAATAAAAGCCCTAGCTGATCAAATGGCCCAGATGACTACCCAGATGACCCAGTTAACTCAGTCTCGTATTCAAACCAATGATAGAATTGACCATCTTGCCAATAGGTTTGATCAGTTAAAAGTCCGGGTAGGGACCCCAAGAAAAACCCATGGGTCACAGTCTGAGCCAGATCCTGATTCCCCTCAACCTAGGAGGACCCCAAACCCTGATCTATACCATGAGGTCAAACCTAGGAGATCCCCTTATTCTGACCCGTACTACAATCCTCAACCTAGGAGGACCCCAAACCCTGATCCATACCGAGAGATTGAACCTAGGAGAGCCCCTCAGCCTGACCCATACAATAATACTGAACCTAGAAGAACCCCTTACCATGACCCTTATTATGATACTGAACCTAGAAGAACCCCTTACCGTGACCATTATTATGATACTGAACCCAGGAGAACCCAATACTCTGACCCATATAGGGAGTCCAATCCTAGGAGAACCCAATACTCTGACCCATATAGGGAGCCCAACCCTAGGAGAACCCAATACTCTGACCCATATAGGGAGCCCAACCCTAGGAGAACCCAATATTCTGACCCATATAGGGAGTCCAACCCTAGGAAAACCCAATATCCTGACCCATATAGGAAGCCCAATCCTAGGAGGACCCAATATCCTGACCCATATAGAGAGCCCAACCTTAGGAGGACCCCATACCTTGATCCATCCTTAGAACCTGATCATAAAGCTGACCCAAAATCATATGACCCCAGATCCTATAATCCCATGACCCATAGATCTGCACCCTTGTCCTATGAGCCTAGAGAACCCATAACCCCTAAGTATCAACCTAGTACTAGTCATGCTTCCCCTAGTCAACTTGAACCCCATAGGATTAGTATCCCTAAATATGAACCCAGTAGTGAGCCACTACCCCTTATACAACCTGAACCTACTAGGAGTAGTACCCATAATCAGAGACCAGAACCTAACCAATTTCTTGCTAGCCGACCTTCTCCAACCATTCCTGAGATTCACAAGGCTTATATTAACGCGAAAGTGTATGAAGCTGATGTGAGCCTAGTGGATGAGTATGAGGGAGAAGAGGAGACACCTTTAGTAGACCTAGAATTAGCTGACCCAGTAGATGCCCAGGTAGAAACCAACCCAGAGCTAGTTGACCTTGACCATATCCAACCTAAAGCTATAATGGAAGAACAAATAGAGGAAGAGAACCTAGGTACTGCTACTAGAGCCTTACCTGAGAAAACCATAGAGGAGAGCCAAATTATAGAGTCTAGTCCTAAAATACAAGAACCAGAAGAATTTATTAAGGACCTGATCTCTTTGAATCAATACCTTCAAGATGAGTCCCCTCCTATAGTTCCCATTAAGGACCTCTTCCCCGAAATTAGTGACCCATCCTTCCATTATGCAAATCCTATAGATATAGCTCAACCACATAAGGTTAACCTCATTAGTATAGGATTAGTTCCTGACACCCCATCTTTTATCCTACTTTATCCAAATAACCATGAACCTTTTTCTCTACCTTACCAAACTAATTCTGAACCCACTTCCTATTTTCTGCCCTTTCCTGACACCTCCAGCATTTCTAGGATCATTAGATTGCATTTAGCTGAGATTAGCATACTGCATGCATTCATCACGCATGTTAGGTTTGCATCTTACTTCTGGCATACTCTTTGGAATTTGCTAGGAGTTCACTGTAAATTTTCATGTGCATGTCAAGCTAGGATCAAACCTAGAGAACCTATAATCTATTAGGTTTAGATCCAAAGAGTTCAATAAAATTTCCTTCGATAGGAATGCATTGTCGAGTCTGTTAGGTATCAGTATGAGTCCTTTGCATCATTTGTCTGCATGTGCCTAGCATGTTCACCACCTGCACTAATCTTAAAACAACTGGCTAATTCCCGAAGAAGGGTCAAAGAATTTGATGTAGTGGATTTTATCTTGGTTAGGCTTAGGCCTAAAAGAAGCTTCATGCTCGCAGAGCCGGACCTTTTAAAGTGATAGAGAAGGTTGGATCAAATGCCTAGGTGTTAGACTTGCCTTCGGATTTGGGCATTAGTTCTACCTTTAATATTACAGACCTGGTTGAGTATAGGGAACCGGCAGCGCTACCTAGTGAGGCCTTTGGACCTATTCCTTTTCATTGTGAGTGACCCTAACCTAGAGTGTCCACAAACAAATTTGGCCTGAGAGAGGAGAACGGATCGAGCGTATCCTGGACAATCAAGCCATCACGACCCAGGGCCATGACTATCAATGCTTCCTGGTCCGATGGCAAGGCTGGCCAGAGTCGGACGATTCGTGGATTTCTCGAGAGGACTTGCAACTCCTCAACCCAGACCTTCTCGAGAGATATGTGAGCCAGTCTAACCTTCACTCGACAGGGTCGAGTTCCTCCCACCCCGGGAGAATTGGTGGGGACACCTGAGGCACCAGAATAAGACAGAGGCTTTTTCAACCCTCTATAAATTGATCAATAATTTATGAATCTATCTGTAATAAGGGCTTAGATCATCTGAGTCCATTTTAGTTGTTATTTTAGTTCTGTACTAGTCAGCTCATGTTGAGCTAGTTCAGTCCAATGCTAGTTAGCTCATGTTGAGCTAATTTTTTTTTTTTGAGTCCTGTCCAAGCATACTGAAGACTCAAGACTATATTATACAAGTGAAGACCAAGTCCAACCAGATTGAAGACATGGAAGTTTAGCCCAAGTCCAACCCAGCTTGAAGATTTGAAGACCCCAGGAGAAAAATCAGAAACCCTGATTCCTTGCAGATGCCCTCCAGATGCCCAGATTCCCTTCCAGATGCCAAAGTATATTCATAAATAAGGGCATCCATGATTCCAGAGGTCCATCTGCATCCTAGCCCAATGAAATCAAGCCCAGGTGCCAAGCCCAAGCCCCTAAGAAGCAAGATACCAGGGAATATTCCTGCTACCTGGCTACCAGGCCACCCCAGCTTCCAGAGGCCCAAACCCATGCACCCGGGCCCCTTTGGGCCGGCCTTTTGCTGCTCCTAGAAGCCCAACACGCCCCCCTAGGCGTCCTTGGAGTCTTGACCAAGTCAAGAAAAATTTTAGGGATTTTTCTACCTAATATTTCCTTATTTTCTAGCTAGGGTTTGAGAGGGAAAAGGATTCTTATGTAAAGACTTATGTACCCTTACTTGGAGCCCAAGGTTAAGGGTCTATTTAAGGGACCCTAGCCTCTTGTATGAGAGGAATTTTTGATGAATGAAAACCTTGAGTTCTTCTATTGAGTGGTGTGATACCCTGCTGTGTGCATAAAGGGGTTTGTGAGAGTTCTTCTTCCTGGTGTTTGCAATCATCTTCCTGCTGCCAACAAACCCTCCAGATCCCTGGACGCCCACTCCAAAAGAAGCCTTCCCTTGCTGTTTTTACTTTGCTTTCTTGTTCCTTTGTGAGCTTTCTAACCCCTGACAGGTCGTTTGCAGGTCCCTGAGTTCCTACGAATCCAACGACTCCAGCCAAGCCTCAATCGGATCACCGAGCAGAAAGCCGGGTATCCGCGGGTCTTTGGCTCGGTTTTCCAGGCCGCATCCGTCGAGGAACGAGAGACCCCTTCGCTGCGATCTTCATAGACATTATCAGGTACACCCCTCTACCTCCAGTAGTTTTATTGTAGGAGAACTTGCCCTAACCGAGGCTTCTCAGCCCCGGCAGTCCTTCTTTGCTACTTTTCTAGGTCCTAATCTGCATGCTGATCTTCAAAAATTCATACAAAATTCCCTACAAATAATTTTGATCTAAAATTTGGGAATTAATCACCTAACTCAACATTTAAAACATACAAAAAAAATGCATGCATATTAGTTCCCCATCAGACTGTAGTCTCTAAGATTGAACATGGTGAAGTTTAGCCAGTAGAAGAAGCTGCACACTTTAAGGACATCATAGAACCGGCTGTGATTGGATCACACGTAGAACCCATTATTAGGAGATCCGGTAGAGTACCGCGTCAGCCGGACCGATACTATGATTTCTTGGTCCGGGACGGTGATCCCATTGAGCTCGACGAGAACAATGAGGATCCAATCACCTATATGGATGCACTTCAGAGATCTGACTCTAAGGCATGGCTTGGAGCCATGCAATCTGAAATGGAGTCCATGGAGATCACAATGTATGGCCATTGGTTGATCCACCTGAAGGGATAAAATCCGTCGGGTGCAAGTGGATCTTCAAGAGGAAAAGGGGCACAGATGGGAAGGTAGAGACCTATAAAGCCCGTCTGGTTGGCAATGGGTATCGTCAGGATATGTTATCGATTATGACAAGACTTTCTCCCCTATGGCAATGCTCAAATCCATTCGGATCATGCTTGCTTTAGCAGTATATTTTGATTATGAGATCTGGTAGATGGATGTTTGAATCACTTTCCTAAATGGGGAGTTGGAAGAGGAGGTGTATATGATACAGCCTTAAGGGTTCACATTCTCAGATGAGTCAAAAGTATGCAAGTTGCAGAGGTCCATTTATGGACTCAAGCAAGCATCTTGAAGTGGGAACTTACGGTTTGATAGGTGTATCAAATCGTATGGCTTTGTTAGGAACGGAGAAGAACTGTGTATCTATAAGTGGGTTAATGGTTCTGTGATTGTATTCCTGGTATTGTATGTTGACGACATTCTCTTAATCGGGAATGACGTCGTAGCATTACAAGGAATAAAGGTCTGGTTATCATCTCAGTTCTCCATGAAGGACTTGGGTGAAGCTTCTTACATATTGGGTATGAAGATCTATAGAGATAGATCTAAGAGGCTTCTAGGATTGTCCCAGTCTATGTACATTGATACCGTGCTGAAACGGTTCAGCATGGAAAATTCCAAGAAAGACTATCTTTCGATAGGTTCTGGAATTACTCTTTCCAGGAAGGATTGTGCGACAACTCCTGAGGAAAGAAAGCGCATAAGGAGTACCTTATGCTTCTACAGTAGGTTCTATCATGTATGCTATGACATGTACTAGACCAGACATGGCATACTCACTAGGAGTAGTGAGTAGATACCAGTCTAACCCAGGTGAGATGCATTGGAAGGTGGTTAAGTCCATCCTGAAGTATTTGAGAAATACTAAAGACCAATGGCTGATTTATGGAGAATCTGACTTGAAACTTGTGGGGTATACTAACTCCAGTTTCCAGTCAAACAGAGATGATAGCAAGAGTCTGTCAGGGTTTGTATTTACCCTAAATGGAAGAGCGATATTCTAGAAAAGTTCCAAGCAGGTGACAGTTGTAGACTCGATATGCGAGGCAGAATACCTTGCAGCATCAGATGCAGCGAAGGAAGCCGTGTGGTTGCGGAAGTTCCTTGGAGAGCTAGGGGTGGCATCTTCCCTAGATGGTCCTGTTCTAGTGTACTGTGACAGCACTGGAGCCATTGCTCAAGCTAAGGAGCCGAAAGCTCATCACCGTACCAAACATATTCTACGTGCTACCACCTCGTACGAGAGATCGTAGAACGAGGCGACATCAATCTTATGAAGATTGATGGAAAGAAAAATCTAGTCGACATCTTCACTAAAGCTCTCGGAATAAAAGAGTTTGACTTTTGTAAAAGGGAAATGGGTATTAGATATTGTTCTGATTGGCTATAATACAAGTAGGAGTTGTTGGGAATTGTATCCCAAAGCCAATCGCATAAGCTGTAGGCGATTGTGCTGAGTATTGTACTCTTTGTATGAATTATAAAATATTATTTTGGCAGCTCATCACATTCTGACTTTTCCCTGTAATGAACTTTTTTCATGTGATGAAGTCCTTAGGACTACATTGACTTCAATATAGAGAGGATATATCGAGTGGTCCTTAAACCAGGTTCACGACCAAAGGATACATTGTAC
This sequence comes from Areca catechu, assembly GCA_021397845.1. Taxonomy (NCBI): domain Eukaryota; kingdom Viridiplantae; phylum Streptophyta; class Magnoliopsida; order Arecales; family Arecaceae; genus Areca; species Areca catechu. The sequence continues at coordinate 124,330,881 of CM038052.1, read as the reverse complement.
TGGACGGCAATGTATCAAGTGTAGGTTGTTGTAGTTCACATCGTTTGGTTGTCCTCTTGACCAAAAGAGTGTGGTGACACTGATGTGATCTATAAGTAGGATATATGATATCTTATTGAACGTGACTTCGTGTAGCCCCTTTCTTCCAAAGGTATACTCATGATTGGATATGGGTATATGTGTCCCTCCGACCTGAGGTCATCATAGTTGCTTGCAAGCAACTCCTTATGCTTTGGTGCTGGACTACCCGGATTTCTAATCCGGTGATGGAAGGTTTCTGGGTACAGGCAAGTACTTGTGGAGCAGTGGTGGACCAAGATGGAATTGACCTGTCCAAATAGTTTAGATTGAATGTCTCGCAGTGTCTCAATTTAGCAAATCCTCGGTCGGGGTAGTCCCAGTGAGGAGTCACTGGACTTTCTAGGTTGAGACATGTTGTGGATTGACTCAGCTAGGGTTGGCAGTCTAACCCTAGGTCATCCTGAGCATTGGAGGTTAAAGGGATGAATTATACAGTAACCATATGCCTGAGGTTTGATTGTTTGCTCTCGCATCTTCTAGACCAATCCGGACACCGTGACCCATTGCTAAATGGTATCTTGTGCTGGTACTGGAATTGTTCCAGTGCTACTGCCTAGGTTCGAACCTATGAGCTCACATGCCATAGAGGATTTCTCCCTGATCCAGTTACCGATTTATGATTAGGAATCATTTCGGTAACGGTTTGATTGAGCACACATTGGACAACCCAGTTTTTAGGTCGATCAAAAATTGTTCGGGTCTACCGAGAATTGTTTCTAGGTGACCGGGACTTGACCAAGCCTTTTATTAATTAGATTTTGATCTAATTATTATGTGAACCGGTTTAGAACTGGTTTGGGATTTTTAAACTAGTTATGAACCAGTTTTAACTCATCAACACATTATTTTGAACCCATCAACATGGTAATTAAGGCTTAGGCGAACAGGGGATTCAAGAAGTCTTTTCTTCTCCCGTTCCACTCATTTTTAGCTGAATTAAACCACCATTTAAGGCTCTTCATTACTTCATTGAAAATGGATTCGATTCATTCTCAAACCGTGTGGCCTTTCATTTTCCCAGCGTGTCTTCTTAGCTTTCAAAAAAATGACCGGTTTCATTGTTCATGCTGTTTTATTTCTGGGTGGTGAAAAATCTAGGTGTGATTTTTCTTCTTCAGAGAGCTTCAACCATCCTTTCAATTAGAGATTTTTGGTCTGGTTTTTGTTGAGAGATTGGGAGTGAAAGAGTTCTTTGATTCCCTGTTAATTGTTGGTGCTCAATCGATGGAAGAAGCTCTGTTTTGGAGAAAACAAATTACAAAACAAGGTGTTCTGTTTTTCTTTCTCTCGTCTCACCGGTTCAAGTGGTCTCCGGCGACTAGCATCGCGCGAGAAGCCAGATCAAAGGAAGCCCAGGTGTGTCCCCCCTCTAGAGGGTGTTTTCTTGAGCACCTGTGAGCCGAATCAACCTTCCTTGCTATTGGTTTTGGTTTACTCTATTTTTGGTTGCAGATTCACTGTTCTGAAATTGTTGAGCACCTTGGACTTCAACGTTGTTGGTTGATCGATCCAAAAGCTCTCCTTTGAAGCAAGTTCCATCAACATATTACCTTGCCATTGTTGCATGAAGAGAGACCAAAGGATAGCCCATTTTTGGTTTGGGTTTGCTGCACTTGGAAGAGAGGAAGAGAAACTTTCCAACGGTTGCTAGAAGAGGAAGACTGGAATAAGGTTATTCCAGATATTCCAGATATTCTAGTAGTCATCCCTGCTTTACTCCAAGCAAGAATAAGGAAGAGAGACCAAAGGATAGCCCATTTGTGGTTTGAGTTTGTTGCACTTGGAAGAGAGGAAGAGAAACTTTCCAACGGTTGCTGGAAGAAGAAGACTGGAATTAGGTTATTCCAGCTATTCCAGTAGTTATCCCTGCTTTATTCCAAGTGGGAATAAGATAAAATTTCTGGTTTTAATTTTCATTCATGCCTAGATCTATGTTTATAAAATTGTTTATAAATATTACATGCCCATTTCATGCCTTCTTTTGTCTGTACATGCATCTTGAAAATATTAGATCCTGTGCGGAGTAGGTTTTTTCGCTGTTATTTTAAAATTATTTTAAAATACAAACATGCTCCCTGCGCTGTTGCATGCTTAGTGTAGGCACTCGCAACCCCGTGTTTCACTTTGATTAGGGAGTGTAGATCTTATGATCCAAACCTCTTTCCTAGAGTGTTGAGTGAACCCTTCCACCAAATAATTTTAGCCATCATTATTGGTAGGAGAACCATTCCTAAGCTCTTTTATTTTGATCATTTGAAGGTTAACTTGCCCTAGTAATGATGGTTTCCTTGCCATGAAGATCCTATTCTTTGTTTGAATTAGATCTACATTGCGGGTGTTGTAACTTAGATCACCTAGTCTCTTTCATGAAAATTCTTTCCTTGGATTAATTTAGCTCATTTGTGTGTGGATTTATTACTCAATTTAGCTTATTAATCATCTTGCTTGAATCTCCATCCATCATGAATACATGATCTCTTCCCGTACCGCATCAGAACTGTCTCTAAGACACTTATAGTCTTGTGTTACACAATAAACTATAATATCTTAGTTTAGTCAGACCCTTCATTTCCATATAGACATGTTCAAATAATATTGTCCTTGTGTTACACAACAAAGCAATACTACCAAACATGCTATAAAGCATAAACAACACTAAGATAATTTATATTTAACACTAGGGTAGGCCTTATGTTACACAACAAACCTACTATAGTTGTTAATATGAACTATACCTAGCATGAAGGAAGGCAAACTATAGTGTGTTAATTCAATTGACATATTCAATTTAAGGTCCAGATATAGCCAAATTAGCCAGGTAAGTGAAAGAGATGAGGGGGTCCCTCTGTTGCTTTCCTTAGACACTAAATAAATTGGCCAAGTCAGACAACGGAACCAATTAAAAACCTCATTCCCTTTACCTTCCCAGAACCACTTTCCAAGACACCAATTGGCTAATCATATAACCCTAAATGAATTTTGTCTCTTGACTAACTTATACTGTTACTAAATATTTTAATTATGAGGACTTTTAGTGGTCTCAAACACATCCTAAGTAAACATGATATTCATGACATCATATAAGCATATAAATCCTAATATGCATAACATAGCAAGATTATGATAATAATCCGTTCACCTTACTTGTTCATGGGATATGGCCATAGCGGCACCCCAACACGTCATAGAAGATCCCATTGAATAATAAGAGTGAGCCTTTAAATCCTACTTGGCTCCTATGACCGGACGGCCATGGTGACTAACCCAATCCGAAGTAGTTACTAGGATATAACATATCATAATGTATTCATAACACAAAACCATGCACATATGACATGATTCCTAATATGTTCTATGTGTGTCATCATTCTAGGACAACCTTACAACATAACAAATATCCACCGTTATGTTAGGATAACCTTATTTCAGAATGTGACTAAATAGTCTACACATATCTCTATGTAGATGAGGGTTTATGTGTAAAAACCCCTAACCAGTGGCAAGCATCATACAATGATTGCCATACATGATAATATTCACTATTACATAAGCATTCAATAATTCAAATGACCATTAATTGAATGAAATAAGGGTGCTCTGATACCACTGTAGGGTTTTGGTGGCATAGTGGAAGAATGGATTTCAAAATAAATTCATTTTAAAACTCCAACAACTAGAAACCCTAAGCCCAAGATCCCTTATTCATTATAATCAACAAGACATTCAAACAAGGTTTGGAAAATTACCTGGAATGCTAATTCCTTCTTCTTTCCACTAGGCACACAATTGCATGCCCTCCAGAGGTAATCCATACATGAATTGAACCTAGGAACCACTCCTTAGTAGGTTGCTTAATCCACTGGGACTCTTCTAATGGCCTTTCTTCCTTTGGCAGCCTCTCCATCCTTGACCTTTGCTCTCTAGTAGAACACTCTGAGCCCTCTCCAACACTTTTTTTTACTCTCTTTATCACTTTTTAATTCTCTTCCTAATCCCTTGTCTTAGAATGTGGACTTGTCTTAAGGCAAGACCTATGTCCTAACAAGGGAAGGAAGAGACAAGGAGGATAAAGTGGCAGAGTGTAAGAGTGTAAGAAAGAAAGGATAAGTCGACATAAACACTAAAGGCTTTAAATAAGAGATGGGGGAGTGCCAAATATGTCTCTTCATCAGCCTTTGATCTGTCAAACAATAGATCATATATGATCCTTCATGAAGGAGTCTTATCTTAAAAAATCATGACACTTCTTGCACCAAAATCCTTATTCGTGTCCTCTAGATAATCTTGGCTTTTTGTCCTCATGCCATGTGGCATGTTGATGGGGACCCGAGAGTCTAGTATATTTTATTTTAAGTCCAGTTGAGTCTATTTAGTCGAGTCCAGTAATTTTCAGTCCAATCAAATGAGTTAGATTGAGTCCTATAATTTTCATTCATGTCAAGATCCAAGAGGAGAGTAAGCAAACTAGGAGATTCACCAGGCCCCACCCAACCAGAGCTAGCCTTCATGCATTTGGGCCCTTTCATGCTGCCAAGCCCACAAAAGAGAGCTCCAGTCCAAGCAAAGGCCCACTGTTGACCAGGTCCACCAGGGTTTCTTGGCCCACAAGTCAGGGTTTCCTAGCCCTCATGTCATGTACCCTAGGGTGAATATATAAACGCCCCACCCCCTCTTGTATTTTTTTGAATGCCATGGATGAATAAAATTTCTTGAGTTTTGTGTGAAGGATCTGTGTGATCCCTAGGGCATCTGTGTGAGCCACTTTGCTATGTGCTTATCCTTCTAGGAGAATCTGTGTGAACCTAGTTATCTTTCTAAACCCTTCGCCCTCTTATTTCTTCTTCCAAGCAAGCCCTAATCCCTGGTGACTTCTTAGCTCACCAACGATCCAACCCCGATCTATGTCCCACATCAATTTGGTATCAGAGCCAAGTTAGGATTAGGGTATTTTCTTCTTCCTCCCCAACTCCACATCTTTCCTCCCATCCAGATCCCCCTGTGCAAGACTCCTTCTCAAACCTCGATCAGTCGTCGGCCTCCATCTCCAATCCATCAATGGCCTGGCATCCACTTCCCTCCCATGACCCCAATGCTCCATCGGCATCATCCATCCGTCAAGCCACCAATAGCAACCGACAGTCGCATTCTGAACCCCATCTTTCGCCTGACCGAGTGCCATCAGATCGACGTCGCCACCCACAACCATCGTCTTCACCGCCACCCTCTTTACTTCCTATGGAAAGTGTCGCCCGACACCACCCTTCACCAACGGTGCTTCTCCCCGGTGTCCCATGCCATCGTTGAAGCTTCTTCTACATTATCCCTCATTCCTCATGTCTTCTCTCACTGTTGTATTCCTCATCGATGAAGCCGCTGCGATCGAAGCTCCTCAAATCGACGCCGCCATAGCCGCCAGTGCTCATCATCATCTTCCTCCCTGGTTCATGCCTTCCTGCCCCAACCATCCAAAAATCTCCAACGATCACTACCCATCTCTTCACCCACTGCCAGTGAATCGATGCCCCAAGCCAACGTCTTCCTGCCCAGCACCATCATCAGTGGAGAGCCCTTATTGTTCCACCCTCTACATCTACCGATTTGTGAAGAAGGGTAGCATGAACGTGAAAGCAGCGTCGGCATTGTTTGCCGACTTCAAGAAAGAGGAGCGTGTCGGATCTCCTCCCTACCTCCTGCAATCATCGATGACACCGGACTCCTCCAGATAATCACCCAGGACGAGCGTGCCATCATCAGTCCTATCTTTCCCTGATCGGAGAGATCCTTGGACAATCGAGACGAACACCATGCCACACCTATTTTGCCTCAGCGTTCACTACCTTCTTCCTGTCCATGCTGCCATCTCCACCCAAGCCTCGTCGCCGGCGAGGCCCATCGGGAGTCCCTCCTCTGTTCCGCCCGGCCTTCATCCGAGGATGAGGGAGATGCCCACACGATCATGAAGGCAATTACCCTTCATTGTTGTCGACTTCAGATCTACACGAATTTCAAGGATGCACAAATTTCAAAGCTACATGGGTTTCTGAGCCATACGGATCTCAGAGTTGCACAGCTCTCAGAACAAAGCTTGTTGACCCCATATGTGATTTTGATGATAACTAAATATTGGTGCATGCATTTGTTTTACTAACAACTCTTCAAGTGGTTTACAAGTTTTTGTAGGATGAATTCAATATTCAAACTTCAACTCCTACATTTATATTTTTTGTTTTGAGTAGTGTTGTAATCGAATTTTGTAAAGAAGAATCCAATGAAAAAGTAAAGAAAGATCATAAAATTGGGTTACTTCTAAGTATGTTTCAAGCTTTTAGTTTCTTGGAAACCTGTTGGAATTGAAGACTTCTTGAAGCCTTAAGACATACTGGATGAATTCTGGAGATGGACTGAGAAATTCGCTGATACATTCATCCGAGCCGACTCGAGGAAGAAGAGAGCCAACTCTGGTACTTGGCACACATGAGATTTCTAGCACACAGATATCCGAGCCGACTCTAAAGGACTCGAGCTGACCCGCTCAGAGTGCTAATTTTTAAATCATACAAGCGAGCTGACCCAAAGGAAGTCTGAGCCGACTCCATCACATGGTCAGATATCCGAGCCGACTCTTCAAAAGATCAAGCCGACTCCTCCAGAGTCCAGAAAATTATTTCTGAGCATAATAGCCATCTGAGTCGACTAAAATAGAAGTAAGCCGACTCATCCAGATTGCCACTTTGAAGGCCTGAGGATCCGACCGACTCAAATCAAGGTGAGCCGAATCTTACAGAGTGAAGAATCAAGACACTGTGCAAGCAAGCCGACTGGATTGAAGAGAGTCAACTCAACCAAAACTCCTCTGAGAATCTGAGTTGACTCGAGTGATCTGAGTCGACTCGAAGGTCGATTTCAGACTTGCAACGGCTAGTTCCAGAACTCAGAATTTGAATCCAAAAAGTACTCCAATGGTCAAATGTCACATCCCAACGATCTACAATGACTAAAACTACCTTGGAATGATGCAAGGCCATATATTTGAAAGATTTGAACTTCTTTAAAAGGAAGTGTTAGAGTTTCAAAGGGATTTAATGCTTTATTGAATATCCAACCTACCAACAAGGAAGAGAGCACTAAGAGCATTCAAGACAGTCTTCAAGTTTTCACCAACTCTCATCTGAAGCTTGAAGCACTTTGCAAAGAAGCAATAGAAGCCATTAAAGTGCATTGAAGTGCCTTCAAGTGGGCTTCTCTCAAGCTGCATCGACAACCACTCGACAAAAATTAGTTTGTCACTTTGTTGCATTTATTTTCAATTCATTCTTGAATTGTTGGATTATTGGTGAGCCCGGTTGAAAAACCAAATAGGTCCTTGGTAAGCCTTTGTTAAAAATCAAGTGTTGAGTTCTTGGTGATCTTCGAAAAACCAAGTTATGTTCTTGGTGATCCTATGTTAAAACCAAGAGTTGGGTTTCTTTGGTGCTCCCATTTTAAAACCAAAGGGATTTGGGTTTCTTTGGTGATCCTGGTAAAACCAAAGTGTAGAGGTTTAGATTATAAGCCTGTTAAAATAATCCGACTGTATTCCAGTGGAGGATATAGTGAAAATCCCAAGTGGTAATCTTAGGTAGTGGAGGATATAGTGAAAATCCCAAGTGGTAATCTTAGGTTGCTCCGAACCACTATAATTTTTGTGTATTTGTGTTGTGCCTCTCTAATTTACTTTTACTTCTACTATTAATTGGTTCGTCACAGCACCTAACACCTCAACAGGGACTTCAAAAGCACATAACTGCTTAAATTTTTTAAATTCCCAATTCACCCCCCTCTTGGAAAAGCCACTTGTGTAACAATTAGTATCAGAGCAGTGTCTCTAATTATATTAGAGTAAAGATTGATGGCTCATCCCATGAGTACATCCTTAGCCGAAGGCTGATCTACTAATAGACCTCCACTCTTCACCGGCATAAATTATTCTTACTGGAAAGTTGGAATGAAAATCTATATACAAGCTGTTGACTTTTAATTATAGAAGGTCATTCTTATAGGGTCACATGTTCCCATGATTAAAATTGATGGCATGGATGTCCCTAAGCCTGAAGAGGACTGGGATGAACATGACATGAAGATGGGGAAATTAAATGCCAAAGTAATGAATTTTCTATACTGTGTTTTGGATTCAAACGAGTTTAATCGAGTTTCCATTTGCTCTTCTACAAAGAAAATTTGGGATAAACATGAAATGACCCACGAAGGAACTTCCCAAGTGAAGTCCTTAAAAATTAATCTTCTAGTATATAGTTACGAGTTGTTTAAAATGGAACCTACTGAAAATATCTCTGCCATGTATACTAGATTTATAAATATTATTAAGGATTTGAAAAGTCTTGGTAGGGTTTACTTAAATGCTGACTTGGTACAGAAGATCTTGAGATCACTTCCTGATAAATGGGACCCCAAAGTAACTGCCATCCAAGAAGCGAAAGATCTGAACATCCTTTCTTTGGATGAATTAATGGGTTCACTCATCACTCATGAACTGGCCATGCAGCACAGAACTGATGATGATCAAATAAAGAAAAAGATAATTGCTTTCAAGGCTGCATTGGAATCAAAGAAAGATGAGGAATCGAAAGATGACACCACCTCCTCAGAAGACTATCTAGAAGATGAAGACATCGCAATGGTCGTGAGGAGATTTAGAAAGTTTATGGAAAGGAAGAAATGAAGATTAAATAGAAAATTCTATAAACAAGGAGAACATTCCAAGAAAAAGGACAAGGACAAAGAAAAGGAAAAGAAATAAGTCCCCACCTACTATGAATGTAAGAAACCGGGGCACATTCATCCAGATTGTCCATTATTGAAAAAATTCTTTAAGAAGAAGAAAAAGAAAGTAATGGTTTCCACATGGAGCGATAGTGAGGAATCCACCTTAACTGAAGAAGAAGAGACCATAAAAATAGCTAATTTATGTCTAATGGGTCTCGAGGATGAGGTAACTTCCCCCAATGCTCAAATTGAATTTATATTTGATGAATTAAATTCTGCATTTCATGATCTTTATCTGAATTTAAAAAGGATGGAGTAAAGATTAGATCTTTAAAGAATGTCAATGATTCTTTACTCAAAAAAAAAGAGGAGATTTCAGGAAAGAATATTTTATTACAAAAAGAACTACATGTCTTTCTGAAAATTGTAAAGCTTTAAAAACTAAGAATAGTTATTATCTTGACAAAAACAAAGCTTTGTTGAATAAAAAAATGAATTGAAAAAGGAGGTTGAAAAACTCAAGCCACTTGTTGAAAAACTTACTTTATCTTCTAACAAGCTTAAGTTGATTCTTAAAGAACAAAAAATTTATGGTAACAAAGCTAGAATTAGTTTTAATACTTTAAATTCAAATAGCATTTCAGCAACTACTTTTGTGAAATCAAAAGCTTATGTTCCAAAATTAGTATCTCAAAAAGCTTTTGTTACAAATGTTTCTAATTCCACTTCGAAAGCTACATTGTATGTTCCTAAGAACTTGAATAGAAAATTTTTTATATTTGCATCTCATGCATCAACATCTAGGACTTTAAAATCTACATATTTTCAGAATTCTAGAATCAAATATTTTGCTTGCAAAGGGTTAGGACATAAAGCTTTTGAATGCGTTATTATTAGAAATGTCCAAAGTAAATCAAGAAAGATTTGGGTTTCCAAAGGAACCTCCTCCGCTAACATGCAAGGATCCAAGTTAGCTTGGGTACCTAAAAGAACTTCTTGATTGTCTTGCAGGAATGTCTTGCAGCCCAAAAATTAAAGAAAAGATGGTATCTCGATAGTGGCTATTCAAGGCATATGACGGGTGACAAGGATCAGTTCATCATCCTAGAAATGAAAGAAGGAGGTATGGTTACTTTTAGAGATAATGGCAAGAGAAAAATAATCAAAATCGATAAGATCAAGATAACCCCCTGTACTTTTATTGAAAATATATTGCTAGTGGATAAATTGAAGCATAATTTATTGAGTATCAGTCAATTATGTGATAAAGGCTTCAAGGTTATCTTTAAATCATCTATGTGTATTGTAACAAACTCTCTTGATTCTAGTAATAAATTCATTAGATATAGACTTGAAAATATTTATGTGGTTGATCTTAATGATCTTGCCATGTCAAGTAGTTCCAGTCTAGTTGCAAAGAATACTAAGACCAAGAAGTCTTATTTACTTTAGCATAGACAATTAGGTCATGCTAGCATGCATATTATTGCTAAGTTAATTTCCAAAAACTTAGTTAAAGGCATACCTAAGTTTGAAGTAGACTTTGAACATGTTTATGATGCATGCCAAATAGGTAAACAAACTAGGGAGAGCTTTAAACCCAAAAATATGATTTCAACTACTAGATCTCTAGAACTACTTCACATGGACTTATTTGGACCAACTAGGACTACAAGCCTAGGAGGGATGAAATATGCCCTTGTGATTGTAGATGATTTCTCAAGATTTACATGGATTTTGTTTATTACTCACAAAGATAAAACCTTCAAAGTATTTTAAAATTTTCATAAAAACATTTCAAATCAGAAAAATCTTTCAATAATTTCAATTAGGAGTGATCATGTCACTGAATTTGAAAATCAGTTTTTTCATAATTAGTGCATAGAAAATGGCATTGATCATAACTTCTCCGCTCCTAGGACACCACAACAAAATAGTATTGTAGAGAAGAAAAATAGGACTTTGGAAGAGATGGCCCGAACGATGTTATGTAAAGATAATCTTCCAAGGTACTTTTGGGCAGAAGCGGTGAACACTGCTTGTTATATTTTAAACCGTGTTTTGATCCATCCTATTTTGAAGAAAACCCCCTATGAGCTTTGGAATGAAAAGAAATCCAATATTAATTATTTTCATATTTTTGGATATAAATGCTTTGTACTTAACAATGGTAAAGATAATCTAGAAAATTTGATGCTAAATCTGATAAAGTAATTTTCCTTAGTTATTCATTATAGAGCAAAGCATATAGAGTATTTAATAAAAGAACTCTTATTATAGAAGAGTCAATGCATGTTATTTTTGATAAAACTAACCCTTCCCTTCTAAGAAAGAAGAGTGCATAAACAATAATGCAGGTACAATTCAAAAAGAGATGGAAGACATGAGCATCAAGAAAGACCAATTGAAGAAGGAGAAGAAACGGTAAGGATCATGCAGATCTACCAAGAGAATGGAGGTACGTAACTTTCCATCCTAGAGAATTAATTATTGGTGATCCTTCACAAGGCATTAGGACTAGGTCATCACTCAGAACTGCAAATGACTACCTAGCCTTTGTATCAAAAATAGAACCTCATACCTTAAAAGAAGCTGAAAATGATCCAAACTAGATGATGGCCATACATGAAGAATTGAACTAGTTTGAAAGATATAAGGTTTAGACATTAGTTGATAGACCTTCAGACCATCCGATCATAGGAACCAAATAGGTCTATAAAAACAAATTAGATGAACAAGGAAATGTAGTGAGAAATAAAGCTAGATTAGTGGCTAAGGGATGTAACCAAGAGGAAGGCATTATTTTGATGAAATATATGCACCTGTAGCAAGACTAGAAGCCATTAGATTACTTCTTGCATTTGCTTGCTACATGAATTTTAAACTCTTACAAATGGATATGAAAAGCGCATTTTTAAATGGTTTTATCTCTGAACAAATTTTTGTAGAACAACCACCCGGTTTTGAAGTTCATGTTTTTCCAAACCATAAAGCATTATATGGTTTGAAACAAGCACTTAGAGCCTGGTATGATAGACTTAGTACTTTCTTGAATGAAAATAATTTTTCAAGAGGAAATGTTGATATAACTCTTTTCATCAAGAAGGAAAATAATGACATATTAGTTGTACAAATTTAAGTTGATGATATTGTATTGGTGTAACTAATGAAACTCTTTGTAGAGAATTTGCTAAGTTAATGCAGGAAGAATTTGAAATGAGCCTAATGGGTGAACTTAACTACTTCCTTGGACTTCAAGTGAAACAAGTGGTGCGGGCACCAGAATCAGAAAAAGACTTCAGGGTTCCATCTGGATCTCTGAATGACCTTGCCCGAAGATTAGGGTTTGTAATAAGGGTTGACCTGGTCAACCAGATTATTTTATTTCTTTGAGTCTGCATTTCATTTTGTTGAGTCATGTTGACTCAGTCTAAGTCCAAGTCAAGTCCTGGTTGGCACCATTCCCTAGGGCATCATTTTTTCTTCCAAGGCCAAATGCAAGTGGACGCCACACTCCTAGCCACACTCCCAGGACTAGTTGGTGCCACATTTCATCCCAGTGTCCCTGGTCCCCACGCCCAAGAGAGCAAGAAGATTTTCTTAGGAGAAGTCAAGGAAGGCGCCCATAAGATGCCAAAAGTAACCAAGCTAAAGGAGCAGGGGATTTTTTTGGAGAGGACTTCAAGGTAGGCATCCACACCTGTCTAAAGTACCTGGCTATGAATGGAAGGAGCCTAGTCTTAGGGAGAAAGACTAGGAGATGAGTATTTTCTTCCAAGAAAGAGCAAGTCATTGAAGGAAAACCCATGACTTAAGGAGAAGAACTAGGAGGTGCCCCACATACCTGCCATATGAAGCCATCACCTTGCTTTTGAGGCCGCCCACTCCAAGGAAAGAAGCCTGGTCGGTCAAGGGAAAGTTTTTCATGCTTAGGATGAATGTTTAGTCCCACATGGGAAGTAGTGTAATTTTGTTTCTCTTGCAAGGTCTATATATTGGACCCTTATGTAATCTTTTGATGAGAATGAGTAAATGAAATCTTTTCTTATGTTGAGCAACCTTGTGTTCTCTTCTTCCGCACTTCTTTGAGTGTTGAGCTCCGTGAGGGAGTAAATCCGGATTCCATTGGAGCCTTGAGGAGGTGAGAGATCTCCAAAGTTACCAAAACCCTGCCCCGCTTTAATCCCTGGCCGCCAACCCTAATTTCCTTTCATCATCCTAGCTGCCAACACCCAAATTCCTAAACCCTATTCCCACTTCATTCAAGGCCTCCATCTCCTTCTCCAAGCCACCGCCCACTATATCAAGCCCTAGGTCCTTTTCATTTGCTAGCCGCCGCCCTATCAGCCAAACCCTAATTCCACTCCATCTTCCACCGCCACCTCCATACTCTTCCCCCATCTTCAAAGTTCGAGCAGTCCGGAGCTATCCCAGGTAAAGGTCTCTTCCATGAGTTTCTTACATCCTTATCTTGTTCTTCATCCTTTCCAGATCCAGAGTACGAGAAGAAGGCCAACCTTGCCATAGGACAACAATCTGAGGATCCATTGTGAAGATACCCCGTCTCCAAGGATCCTACAATCTGCTCGAGAGTGTCCTTCAATTGAAGCAAAGAGAGATATCACAGTCAGGTATAAAACCTTCTCTTCTCTCTTCATCTATTTCTTAAAAGAGGAGTAAATCCTAGGTCTGGGGGTTTCTCAATCCCCAGCGATCCTACTTCTTTATTATTCTGATAATCTACTCTTTTGAATTGTGCTTTCTTTCAGTGCATATTTTCTTTCAATATTAGTTAGCCTTGTTTTCGAGTCAAGCCAACTTCTAACAAAACACAAAAAAAAAAAAAAATTAGTCTTAATTTACTTCCGCATCGCATCATCTTATTTATTCTGCATCATTTTTTGTGTCAGAGCCCTGTCTAGGGTTCTTGCTTGTTTGATTATTTTTTCATTCCTTTTTACTTTTGCTGCCTGGAGTAGACTCCCCTGGTCATCCAGTCCTAGGAACAAGCGAGACGCGAGCCTCCTCCTCCCATTCCATGGGGGTTCTTAGGGCATGTAGGGGTGCCGCTGGGTTATAACTTCTAGGCAGGGATTGTAAACGGGACACACGTTCTGTTTTCTACCAGTATCTACCATGTTATTCGAATTGTTTCTCCCTGTAAAAAATTCCAAATTAAGTAATTCTTATTTTTCTAGAACCAGTATAATTGAAAGTAATTTACATAAAATTTCATAATTTATTAATTTTTGTATATTTTCTGAGATCAATTTTACTGCTGTTCTGCTTTTTTATTTTTTGCAAGCTATTTTTTTATTTGAGTTTGCATAAATTGAATCTATCTTAAGGGCACCGAAGTTGCAACATAAGGGGAGGATTGAGACCCTCTCCTTAGCCCAAAATCACCTTCCGTGCATTCGAACCTAAGCCTTTAATCTTAAAATTAATTAGACCTAATTTGCCCTATTGGGCTAGGGACAGCAACTGGTCGGGTCTAGGTTAGTGCTGAGTCAGTTTGTCTAGTAACTCTGTGTGTGCTTTGTACTCAGTGTCTAGAATGGTGGTTCAGGGATTCTATCCCGAAGGGCTTGTGTCCTGGTCCGCCTACCTGGCCAATCACTGATTGGTGTCTAGGATTGGCAGTTAGGGACCTAACACTCCCCTTACACCTGCCTGGCTGAGTCCCGAGTTACTACAAGCTAGCTTGCCACTCTGATTGGGCATCTAGTTTGGGCTCTAGGTCTAGTTAGCCCGTAGTCATTTCAGTCGAGTCTCATTTGGTGTGCTTGCTTGCATCATCATGTCCACCCGGAATTGAGTACCCTACCAACCTGGTCAAACCCAACCTGATTTAGAGGCCATGATTAGAACTCTTACCGAAAGTATGACCAAATTGAGTCAGGATATGACTGAATCTGTTGCCCAGTTTAGGGATCAAGTCCATGAGGGTCTTACCCAGCTTAGGGATCGAGTCCAAGTACTTGAGGAACCTAGACATCAGAATTGGACTCGTGACCCAGATTTTAATATGCCTCAACCTCACCCACACCAGGAGCCTAGAAGACCTTTATACAGAGATCCTGAACCTAATCATAGGAGGCCTGACCCAGAGCCTGAAGATAAAGATGATAGGTTCATCCAGAACATCAAATTAGATGCACCCACTTTTGATGGTAGCTTAAACCCTAAGGTGTATTTTGATTGGGAGGGTGAGATGGACCAGTACTTTGAGTGGTATACCATGTCTAAGGAAAGGAAGTTCAAGTTTTCCAAGATGAAGTTAGTGCATCAAGCTAGGTTATACTGGGGGAACATTGAGCTAACCACTAGGAGACGAAATGTTGAGCCCATAACCACTTGGCAGGGTATGAAAGAGAAGCTTAGAGATAAGTACTTACCCATTTCATACCAGCAGAATCTGTTAGACCAATGGCAAACCTTGAAACAAGGGAACCGATCTGTCTCAGACTACATAGCCACCTTTGATGAGTACTTGATGAGATGTGATGTGAGTGAAGCCCATGAGGTCACTTTGTCTAGATTTAGGGCTGGACTTAGGGAAGACGTTAAGAGGGAGTTGTTTCTGAGAGAGGTTACTGACCTAGACCAAGCCTATCAGATTGCACTGAACACTGAGAAATTTCAGAGAGGACCTATACCTTCTAGGGTTAGTGCCCCAATCCCAAGAAATGGACCTAGCCAAGTTACCCGAGCAAACCTTTTCAGGGTATTCCCACCCCTAGGCCCATGGACAAAGGTAAGGCACCTGACACCCAGAGAACCCCTAGTTCTAGTATCACCTGTTTTAAGTGTCAGAAACCAGGTCATATCTCCAGCCAGTGTACAACCATAGCCTGTTTTAAGTTCCATAGGGTAGGTCATGTTTCTAGCCAGTGCCCACGTAGATCCCTTTACATAGAAGAGGGAGAGGAAGAGAATTCCGGGCCCAATGAGGAATTTGAAGAAGAAGTTCATGAAGCTGGAATGAACTTGGTTGATGAGTATGAAGGAGAGGAGGAACCCACAGAGTCTGACCAATTAGGAGTTGTGAGATGCATCCTGTCCCAGAGTAGAGTTCAGGAGGATTGGCGTAGGACTAACATCCTACAGACTTTCCTTAAATTAGGGGATAAGGTATGTAAGATCATCATAGATAGTGGGAGCTGTGTGAATGCCATTTCTGCTAGCACTGTCAAAATGTTATGCTTAACCCCAGTCCCCACCCAACCCCTATAAGGTTTCTTGGGTAGACTCTACCTCTATACCCATCCAGTCTAGATGTCAGGTCCAAATCCAGATGCAATCCTATCAAGAGAAGATTTGGTGTGATGTCTTACCCATGGGGGTGAGCAGTATAATTCTTGGGAGACCTTGGTTATATGATCATGATGCCACCCTCTTAGGAAAATCCAATACCTTGTCTTTAGTTTTAATGGGAAAAAGATCACAATCCATTCAGTCCCTCCTAAGGACAAGGTAGCTAAAGGACCCAATAAGGTCAAAGAGATGAAGACTGGAGTGAACCTAATTAGTGCTAAGGATCTAGAACAAGAAATTCATAGTGGTTCACCCATTTGGATGTTGAATGCTAAGGAACTTAGGACTCCTACACCCTCAGAGCCTCCTCAAGAAGTTAGGCCTTGTTAGAAGAATTTGAAGATGTTTTTCTCGAGGATCTGCCAGACCACCTTCCACCTCTTAGGGATATCCAGCATTCCATAGATTTAATCCTAGGAGCTACTTTACCCAACTTGCCCAATTATAGGATGAATCCATCTGAGCATGAGGAACTACAAAAGCAGGTTGGAGAATTGTTGAGGAAGGGGTTCATTAGAGAGAGTCTTAGCCCTTGTGCAGTTCCTACACTACTGACCCCAAAGAAAGATGGCACGTGAAGGATGTGTGTTGATAATCGTTCCATCAACAAAATCACAATCAAGTATACGTTCCCCATCCCTAGACTAGATGACATGCTAGATATGATGGCCGGTGCAATGGTTTTTTCCAAAATTGATCTCAAGAGCGGCTATCATCAGGTTAGAATTAGACCAGGGGATGAGTGAAAAACCGCTTTCAAAACTAAGGATGGTCTCTACGAATGGGTTGTTATGCCTTTTGGGTTGTCCAATGCTCCTAGTACTTTCATGAGGATATGACCCAGGTGCTTAGAGCTTTCATAGGAAAGTTTGTAGTGGTCTATTTCGATGACATCCTGATCTATAGTAAGACCCCTGCAGACCACCTAGGCCACCTTAGACAAGTCTGCCAAGTTTTGAGGAATGATAGTCTCTACGGTAATCTCAAGAAGTGTGAATTCATGACCAGTAGAGTTATTTCCCTGGTTTTGTAGTAATCCCTGACAGCGTGGCTGCCGATCCAGAGAAGATTAGGTCCATAGTAGAATGGCCAAAGCCGACCAGTGTGCATGAAGTTAAGAGTTTCCATGGCTTGGCTACCTTCTATAGATGACTCATCAAGGGGTTTAGTACTGTAGTTGCTCCTATCACAGACTGTATTAGGAAGGGAGAATTTCAGTAAACTAAAGTATCCCATAAAGCCTTCCTAGATCTTAAGGATAGGATGACCCAGGCACCCATTTTGAGGTTACCCGACTTTTCTAAAGTATTTAAGGTTGCCTGTGATGCTTCAGGTGTAGGTATAGGTGGAGTCCTAAGCCAAGAGAATCATCCTGTAGCATTCTTTAGTGAAAAACTTAATAATGCTAAGCTTAGGTATTCTACCTATGATAAAGAATTTTATGCGGTAGTGCAAGCTTTGCGTTACTGGAGACATTATTTGCTACCGCAGGAATTTGTGCTGTTTTCGGACCATGAGGCTCTTAGATTCCTGAATTCCCAGAAGAAGCTTAACCCTAGGCATGCTAAGTGGGTAGAGTATATCCAATCCTATACTTTTGTTTTGAAACATAAGGCTAGGACTGAAAATAAGGTAGCTGATGCCTTAGTCGTCGATCTTTGTTATTGAATTCTGTTAGGGCTGAAGTTGTAGGGTTTGAGCAGATCAAAGAGGAATACGAGTCGTGTCCGGATTTTAAGACTGTGTATCAGGATCTAGCTCAAGGACCATCTAGTGATCATAAGGATTATACCCTTTTAGATGGCTTTCTGTTCTTTAAGAATAGGTTTTGCATCCCTAGAACTTGTCTTAGGGAATTTTTGATTTGGTAAATTCATGCTGGGGGTCTAGCAGGCCATTTTAGAAAGACAAGACCACCCTGGCTATTGAAGACCACTTTTTCTGGCCTAGCTTAAAAAAAGAGGTAGCACATATTGTGGCTAGGTGTCGAACCTGCGCTGTTGCCAAACAGCGAAAATAGAACACCGGCCTTTATACCCCACTCCTGTCCTAGATCGTCCTTGGCAAGATGTGAGTATGGACTTTGTGTTAGGTTTGCCTAAGACCCAGAGGAGGCAGACTCTATCTGTGTCATAGTCAACCGATTTTCTAAGATGGCCCACTTTTGCCTTGTTCCCAGACTTTGATATGTCTAAGTAGCCACCCTTCTTTAATGAGATAGTTAGACTCCATGGCCTACCTAAGACAATTATTTCAGATAGGGATGTCCGGTTCACCAGCTATTTTGGGAAAAACCTGTGGCATAAGTTAGGGACAAAACTTAAGTTTTCAACTACCTATCATCCCCAAACTGATGGCCAAATCGAGGTAGTGAACCATAGCTTAGGCAATCTGCTAAGATGTCTTGTTGGTGAAAATACTAGGATTTGGGATTTGTACTTACCTAGGGCTGAATTTGCATTCAATGACTTGGTCAATAGGTCTACAGGTAGAGTCCATTGAAATTATGCATGGGTACAAACCTCAACACCTCTTGACCTAGCCCCTTTACCAGTCCACACACGAGTCTCAGAGTCTGTTGAAGTTTTTGCACAGCATATAAAAGACTTACATAAAGAAATCATGCCAAAATAAATTAAGTAATGAAACTTATAAGAAGTTGGCTGATTCTCAAAGGCGAGTCAAAACTTTTGTTGAGGGAGACTATGTAATGATTAGGTTAAGGCCTGAATGGTTTCCTCCTGGAACCGTTAGAAAGTTACATGCTAGAGGAGCTGGACCATTTAGAGTGGTGAAGAGAGTAGGATCCAATGCCTATGTGCTCGAGTTGCCTCCAGAACTTGGCATTAGCCCCACTTTCAACATTACAGACCTAGTAGAGTATAGAGAGCCAGCTGTGATTCCAGTGAGCCTTTTGAGCCTAATCCTGTTCTTGAGAGTGAACCCAACCTGTGTGTCCACCAACAAAATGGCCAGTGAGGAAAGAACAGATTGAAAAGATCCTGGACGATTAGGTTATCTCTACTCGTATCGAGGATACCAAAGATACCTGGTCCGCTAGCAAGGAAGGCCAGATTCTGATGACTCTGGATCTCCCGAGATGAATACAAGAGCTAGATCCAGATCTCTTGGAGAGATACAGAGCAACTTGAGCCTTACTCGACAGGGTCGAGTTCCTCCCATCCTGGGAGAATTGGTGCGGGCACCAGAATCAGAAGAAGACTTTAGGGTTCCATCTGGATCTCTGAATGACCTTGCCCGAAGATTAGGGTTTGTAATAAGGGTGACCTGGTCAACCAGATTATTTTATTTCTTTGAGTCTGCATTTCATTTTGTTGAGTCATGTTGACTCAGTCTAAGTCCAAGTCAAGTCCTGGTTGGCGCCATTCCCTAGGGCATCATTTTCTTCCAAGCCAAATGCAAGGGGACGCCACACTCCCAGGACTAGTTGGAGCCACATTTCATCCCAGTGTCCTTGGTGCCCCACGCCTAAGAGAGCAAGAAAATTTTCTTAGGAGAAGTCAAGGAAGGCGCCACAGCTGCCAAAAGTAACCAAGCTAAAGGAGCAAGGGATTTTCTTGGAGAGGACTTCAAGATAGGTGTCCACACCTACCTAAAGTACCTGGCTATGAATGGAAGGAGCTAGTCTTGGGGAGAAAAACTAGGAGATGAGTATTTTCTTCCAAGAAAGAGCAAGTCATGGAAGGAAAAACCATGATTTAAGGAGAAGAACTAGGAGGTGCCCCACATACCTGCCATATGAAGCCATCACCTTGCATTTGAGGCCGCCCACTCCAAGGAAAGAAGCCTGGTCGGTCAAGGGAAAGTTTTTCATGCTTAGGATGAATGTTTAGTCCCACATGGGAAGTAGTGTAATTTTGTTTCTCTTGCAAGGTCTATATATTGGATCCTTATGTAATCTTTTGATGAGAATGAGTAAATGAAATCTTTTCTTGTGTTGAGCAACCTTGTGTTCTCTTCTTCCGCACTTCTTTGAGTGTTGAGCTCCGTGAGGGAGTAAATCCGGGTTCCATTGGAGCCTTGAGGAGGTGAGAGATCTCCAAAGTTACCAAAATCCTGCCCCGCTTTAATCCCTGGCCGCCAACCCTAATTTCCTTCATCATCCTAGCTGCCAACACCCAAATTCCTAAACCCTATTCCCACTTCATTCAAGGTCGCCATCTCCTTCTCCAAGCCACCGCCCACTATATCAAGCCCTAGGTCCTTTTCATCTGCAAGCCGCCGCCCTTCCAGCCAAACCCTAAATCCACTTCATCTTCCACCTGAAAGATTGTGCCCTGAAAGCCAATTGAAATATTGTATTTCGATCCCAAAATTAATGAATTGACATTATTTTAATAAAGGCATTATTTTCATCATACGCTGTATCTTTATGATTATATGATGAACCCCATAGATTAGGGCTATGGTTCTAGGGTTATGATGATATCATACCAGTGAGACCTAAAGCCTTAAAACCCTAATCTAAAATATTCCTGGTCGATGGGACATTGAGTCGGGGATCAATGTTTCCGGCAAGACCAGCACATCCTATATATGCTTTGTGATGAGGATGACGATCTCACAGTCACTTGTGTTTGACACTAATACTAGGATGTGAGTGTTCATTAGAGAATGAGTTCACTGAATTGATCCAGATTAAGAATATCTAATGGAACCTTATCTGTTTGTCAATAGATAATTCTCATAGTGGGAGTAGTGCATGTGGTCCTTTGACCTGAGACTACCATCGTACCTTATATATATGAATCCATACTTTGGTTCGCAATCAATCATGACACTGAGTCATGCACGAGGTGATACTGGGTATGGTGGATTGTATATGGAGATTGTGAGTAGGTCAACAAGGAATTGATCAGCCCTAGTAAGAGGGAATTGCATCTAGCTAATTCGATCAAATGATGGATTCAGAAAATCTTTGATCAAAGTATGAACATTAGAGTTAATTTCTAATGGTTCATTAATGAATCATCATTATTAAGATTGAGCTAGGGATGAATATGAAATTCGATTTGACAAGTATCCATATTCATAATCATATTCGGGATGCAAGTTGATCAAAGGACTGAATTGCCCCGGTAACTCACCACTGAAGGGTATTTTGGTAATTCCACCAAAATTCCACATCTTCCGGGTAGACATGATATGTTGCTAGATGTCAATCTTGTCTTGTAGGTATATGATTGAATTATGGTAATTCAAATCAGTTAATTAGAATTATATTCTAATTGACCGAGTCGAGCTAGTTGAGTTGACCTAAATCGGCTTAGTTGAGATATAACCGAATTAAGTCAAATAGCACTCGGACCTACTGCTGGCTAGGTGTGGAACCCAATGGGTCACACACAAAAGAAAATTGATGAAGGATTTAATTTGGAATTAAATCATGTTTGCAGGATAAACACACTAGCATGTGTTGCAGACCTAATTTCTATTCGAATCATATTCGAATTTGGTTCCAAATTGGGCTTAATTGGTTCTAATTGAACCAGATTAAGGTCTAATTTAAATTTTAGGACATTGGGCTAACCCATGGCTGAACCCAAGTAAATCAAGTGCACTGAGACTATCTCTCCAAGCCGCCCACACCCTTCCTCACCCGCGCACGCCAAGAAGAAGAGTCCACGCACGTGGACTCCTCTTCACGTGCATGGGAAGGAAATTTCATCAGAGAAAAATCAAGAAAAGGGGGGAGGGGGGGCGATTGGATCCTTGTCTGACATCCTTGGATCTGGATCTGATGGCCAAAAAAATTAAGGAAAAAGATCCGTCATTTTTGGTCGCAAGTCCGTCTTCAAAAGTCGCGATTCTTCCTGAAGTTTTTCTGAGAGTCCTCCTCATTGAAAAAAATGAAAATTAAATCAGAGAATCATGATTTGGTTGAGGGGACGCGTGAGGAATGAGGGATCATGATTCCTGGGGTTTTAGAGGGTTGCGATGTTTTGAGAAAACACCCCTCTGAAATCTATAAAAGAGTTTGGGTTCTCGGGGGTTTCTTTCAGATAATCAAATACAGAGATCATATTCCTCTCCTCTCCGGAATACTCCTTCCCTTTATGCTTGTTGGGTATTGTTTCCTTTACAGAGATAATCTCTGTCGAAACTCTGACCCTAAACAAGAATAAGAGGAGGTCTTGAACGGTAAAGGAAAGGGAAAAAGAAGGGTCTGTTCTTCTTCTTTTCTTTCTTGAATTAAGACTTTACTTGTCTTAATTTCTTCTTCCAATTCAATTCAAGAAAAGGAATTCAAGAAAGGGAATTAAAGAAAAGAATTCAAGAAGAGGAAAGAAGGAAGAAAAGAAATTTTCAAGAAAGAAAATTTAGCCTAAAAGTCCAAGAATTGAATTCTTGAAAAAGAATTCAAGAAGAGGAGCCAAGAACAAGAAATTGTAGTCTTCATCTTTTTCTGTGTGGATCACCATTGGAGGGTGAACATTGGGGCACCTGGTGGAGATTTAAAGTTTGGATTTTAGCAATACAGGTTAGTACTTTAATATGAGTTTAAATCTTATACATGTTATATGTTTTAATTCTTTTAAGGAGATCTTGGGTTAAGGGTTTGGTGAAGATTTCATAAAGATAAAAATTTTGAAATCTATGTTTCCGCCTTGCCATCGAACCCTACAGTGGTATTAGAGCCAAGTTATTAAGATTAAAATATATATGCTAATTTTTAGATGCATATGTATATAAGTAACATATGATATTGTATATGTTTGATGTAATGTCACCAATTAGGGTTTTCACTCAAACCCTAATTATTGTAGAGATATGTTAGACATCTAGTCATCATACTGAAATAAGGTTACCCTGGCATAATGGTGGATCCATTATGTGGTAAATGGTTGTCCTAGTATGATGACACACTAATCACATATTTGTGTTAATTATGCATATATGTTTGATGTATGCCACTAATTAAGGTTTTCACTTAAACCTTAATTTGTATAGAGATATGTTTAGCCTTCTAGTCATCATACTGAAATAAGGTTGCCCTGGCATAATGGTGGATCCATTATGTGGTAAATGGTTGTCCTAGTATGATGGCACACTATGGCACATATTTGCTAGGTTATATAAAGAATGTGCTTTGTTTTAATAAAGCCCTCTTTAAAATATATTAAGTTGTAGTGTCATATACCAAAAGCAAAAATAATCAATATGATTAGTTTATCATTCGGTGTCTAGGAAAAGTGGTTCAAGATCGGTAAAGAGGACGTGGTTTTTAATTGGTTCCGTTGACTGACTTGGCCAATTCTTATTGGTGTCTAAGGAAAGCAACGGGGGGACTCCCACCACTCTCCCACATACTTGGCCGATAAGATTAACTTAATTATTGATTGATATGCTTAGTGTAATATTCACTACATGTGGCCTTCCTTCATGCCAAGTCATTATTATGTTATGATCCATATTAGGTTTGTTATGTACACACAAGGCCTTTTATGGTGACTAACATAATTTTGGCTTGGTACATTTGATGTTTATGGCATGATTAATATAATACTTGTTGTGTACACACAAGGATATTATAATTAATATCATGACTATATAGCAATGAAGGGTCTAACTTAACTAAAATATTATAGTTTGTTGTGTATACACAAGGCTATTAATATTTTAGAGGCCAAGATAAGTTGAGAATTGTATGAGTTACAATTGGAAAGAGTTTTCCTACCTTTGAACTTATATAAGATTGTTGTGTACACATAAGGTCTTTTGTAAGGAATTAGGATCTCAACCCCACTAAGAGAACCAATTAGGGTTTTCTCGATCATCATATGGAGGGTTATGATGCTAGATAAAATAGTGGGAGAACATAATTAAGTTAAAGTCCTAATTTAATTATGTATTGTCAACATTGGTTGTTTGCTTATGTAATGTTCTTTGTTAATGTAGATTAAATGGCCTCTTCACTCTCACTCCGTAGCATTCTTGATGCAAATAAATTGACTGGACCAAACTATATTGATTGGTTGAGAAACCTGAAGATAGTACTCAGCCAAGAAAGAATTTCTTATATTCTTGATCCCAACCTTGGAACCATTAGGGGAAGATGCCTCGCAAGAGGATAAAACCACATATAACTTGTGGCAAAATGACTCACTTACTGTCAAGTGTATAATGCTTGCCTCTATGACCAATGAGTTATAGAGGGCAACATGAAAGCATGGACACAAACTCCATATTGCTCAATCTAAAAGAACTTTATGGAGAATATAGTCAAACTGCAAGATATAAAATATCTAAGTAGTTATTCCGTGCAAGGATGATAGAAGGTACATCCATACAAGACCATGTATTAAAGGTTATTGACCTAATCACCCGATTAGGTCAATTAGGTTTGTTGTGGATGGGGAGTTGAATCAGGATTTAATCCTGTAGTCACTCCCGAGTCATTTTCATAGTTTGTTCTTAATTATCATATGAACAAACTTAACACTTCCTTGCCTGAGCTGTTGAATATGTTAAAAACAACAGAGAGCCATTTAAAAAAAAATAAGGCTCCACTTCTTCTTGTGGATGGTGTAAACAATTAGAAAATAGGCAAAAAGGCTTCCAAGAGGAGGTTGAACCCAAAAGGGGGCATCAAGAAAAAGAAAGGAAAGAAGGCCTGCGGACAAATGACCTGCTTTCATTGTGGCAAGCCAGGTCACTGGAAAAGAAACTGCAAGGTTTACCTTGCAAGTGTGAAGTCTGGTGCTAGTGATGCACCAAAAGGTATGTATGAGATACATACAATTTTGTCATTAGACTCTTCTAATTCAAACTCTTGGGTATTGGATACTACTTGTGGTCATCATATCTGCAAATCATTGCAGGGACTACAGAACATTAGAGTTTGAAGGAAGGCGACTTCGAGCTCTACGGTGCTGGAGGAGATTCCATCCAAGCTGAAGCTGTAGGGACTTATATATTGAAGCTACATTTTGGGAAGATTTTAGAGTTAAAAAATTGTTATTTTATGCCTAAAATCATTAGAAACATCATATCCGTACCCTTGTTACTTAAACAAGGATATATTATGAATGTAATGAGCAGTGGCTACTCAATCAGTTTTTCTAATGAAATAATATTTAATGGCATATTTTGCAATGGTCTCTTAACTCTATCTTCTGTCGACAATATACCACATGTTAGTAATAAACGAAAAAGAGATGAAGTAAACAATACTTTACTTTGGCACTGTCGTCTTGGACATATTAGTGGCAAAGGATAACAAGTTCAAGGAAAATTCCTTAATCCTTATGACTATGAATCATTAGGAACTTGTGAATCATGTCTCATGGGTAAAATGACCAAGACTCCATTTAGTGGACATAGTGAAAGGACAAATGGTTATTTGGACTCATACACACTGATGTATGTGGACCTATGACACTCAGGCCAAGGATGGATACTCATATTTATCACATTCACTGATGATTTTTCAAGGTACGGATTTGGTATCTAATGAAACATAAGTCCGAAGCTTTTGAAAAATTTTTAGAGTATCAAAGTATGGTAGAGAAACAACGGGGAAAAAGTATTAAGATCTTCGATCAGATAGAGGGGGTGAATATTATCCACCAGTTTCTTGATCACCTTAAAGAAAAGGGAATCATCTCTGAATGGACTCCTCCTTACACACCACAATTAAATGGTGTTGCTGAAATGAGAAATCGTACTTTATTAGATATGGTACAGTCCATGATGTGCTTCACAGACTTACCTGTTTCTTTCTAGGGATATGCCTTGGAAACAGGGCTAATATTTAAATAGAGTACCATCTAAATTGTATCTAGCACTCCATATGAGTTATGGAGGGGAAAGAAACCCAATTTTAAGTATCTTAAAATATGGGGATGTCCAGCCTATGTCAAAAGAAATTTTGGACATAAGCTTGATGTTAGAGTAGAAAAGTGTCTATTTGTTGGATATCCTAAAGATAGTATAGGATATCTGTTCTACAACCCTACTGAACAAAAGGTTTTAGTCAGTAGGCATGCCACTTTTATGGAGAAAGAGTTCATCCTACAAAAGGGCAGTGGGAGAAATATTGAACTTGAAGAAGTTCAACAAGTAGATACATCTCAACCAAATCATAACATAGTTAGTATAGAACCTGAACACACCACTCCTATCCGTAGGTCTGATAGGGTGCGACATGCACCTGAGAGGTATGGGTTCATTATTGAAAATAATGAAGCCCGAATCATTGATAATGATGAGCCTCTAAATATACGGATGCTGTCATGAGTAATGACTCAGATAGATGGCTGGAAGCCATGAGATCCGAAATGGACTTCATGTATGTCAACCAAGTCTGGACTTTGGTTGATGCACCAGAGGGTGTTAACCCTATTGGATGCAAATGGGTCTATAAGAAAAAGTTGGGGTAGATGGCCAAGTTGAAACTTAAAAGCCAGATTAGTGGCTAAGGGTTTTAGACAAAAACAGGGAATAAATTATGATGAAACATTTCTCCTGTTGCCATGCTCAAATCTATTCGGATCATGCTTGCTATAGCAGCATATCATGATTATGAAATCTGGCAGATGGATGTGAAAACACATTCCTCAATGGTTTCCTTGAGGAAGAGGTTTATATGTCACAGCCAGAAGGTTTTGTCTTGGAGACTAAACCTAATCAGGTATGTAGGCTGAAGAAATCTATTTATGGATTAAAGCAAGCATCTAGGAGTTGGAATATCCGATTTGATAAGACAGTCAAAGAATTTTACTTTATCAAAAATGAGGATGAACCTTGTGTGTACAAGAAGACTAGTGGGAGTGCCATAGTTTTCTTGGTTCTGTATGTAGATGACATACTCCTCATTGGAATGATATCCCAATATACAATCAGTCAAGGTATGGTTATCTAAACAGTTTTCCATGAAAGACTTGAGAGAAGCATCTTATATACTAGGCATCAAGATCTATAGAGATAGATCTAGGAGGATGCTAGGTTTATCCCAGTCTAGGTACATTGACCAAGTGCTAAAAAGATTTAGCATGGA
The DNA here is from genome assembly GCA_021397845.1 of Areca catechu. Classification (NCBI taxonomy): domain Eukaryota; kingdom Viridiplantae; phylum Streptophyta; class Magnoliopsida; order Arecales; family Arecaceae; genus Areca; species Areca catechu. The sequence continues at coordinate 124,303,700 of CM038052.1, read as the reverse complement.
GGAAAGTAAAAGAGGTTACTTACCTATTGGTCATGGCATACATCTTTCTAAAAAGATGTCTCCTAAGACACCTGAAGAAAGAAATAGAATGAATTCTATACCTTATTCTTCGGCAGTAGGGTCTATTATGTATGCTATGTTATGTACTAGGCCTGATGTGGCATATGCCTTAGGTATAGCCAGCAGGTTTCAGGCTGATCCAGGAGAGGATCATTAGAAGGCTGTGAAAAATATTCTTAAGTACTTAAAAAGAACTAAGGATATTTTTCTAATATATGGAGGATCTGATCTTAAACTAGAAGCTTATTCAGATTCTAGTTTTCAATCAGATCCAGATGATAGCAAATCTATATCTGGGTATGTTTTTATCCTAGATGGAGGAGCTGTAAGCTGGAAGAGTTCTAAACAGCAAACTATAGCTGACTCAATAACTGAGGCAGAGTACATTGCTGTTAGTGAAGCTACAAAGGAAGCTGTCTGGATGAAGAAGTTTATATCAGAGTTGGGCGTAGTTCCTGAGATTGAAGGTCCAGTACCACTTTACTGTGATAATACTGGGGCTGTTGCTCAAGCAAAGGAACCAAGAGCTCATCACAAATCAAAGCACATTCTGAGACACTTCCATCTCGTTCGAGAGATTATCGAAAGACAAGAAGTCTGCATTAAAAGGGTAGAAACGAAGAACACATAGCAGACCCGTTCACTAAGGCTCTATCACAGCGAGAGTTTGATCGCCACCTTGATTGTATGGGGTTAAGATTTAAAGACGATGGCTTTAGTGCAAGTGGGAGATTGAAAGATTATTCCCTGAAAGCCAATTGAAATATTTATTTCGATCCCAAAATCAATGAATTGACATTATTATAATAAAGGCATTATTTTCATCATATGCTGTGTCTTTATGATTATATGATGAACCCCATAGATTTGGGCTATGGTTCTAGGGTTATGATGAGATCATACCAGTGAGACCTAAAGCCTTAAAACCCTAATCTAAAATATTCCTGGTCGATAGGACATTGAGTTGGGGATCAATGTTTCCGGCAAGACCAGCACATCCTATATATGCTTTGTGATGAGGGTGACTAATCTCATAGTCACTTGTGTTTGACACTAATAATAGGATGTGAGTGTTCATTAGAGAATGAGTTCACTGAATTGATCCAGATTGAGAATATCTAATGGAACCTTATCTGTTTGTCAATAGATAATTCTCATAGTGGGAGTAGTGCATGTGGTCCTTTGACCTGAGACTACCATGGTACCTTATATATATGAATCCATACTTTGGTTCGCAATCAATCATAAACATGAGTCATGCACGAGGTGATACTGGGTATGGTGGATTGTATATGGAGATTATGAGTAGGTCAACAAGGAATTGATCAGCCCTAGTAAGAGGGAATTGCATCCAGCTAATTTCGATCAAATGATGGATTCAGGAAATCTTGATCAAAGTATGAACATTAGAGTTAATTTCTAATGGTTCATTAATGAATAATCATTATAAAGATTGAGCTAGGGATGAATATGAAATTGGATTTGACAAGTATCCATATTCATAATCATATTCGGGATGCAAGTTGATCAAAGGACTGAATTGCCCGGTAACTCACCACTGAAGGGTATTTTGGTAATTCCACCAAAATTCCACATCTTTCGGGTAGACATGTTACATGCTAGACATCAATCTTGTCTTGTAGGTATATGATTGAATTATGGTAATTCAAATCAGTTAATTAGAATTAGATTCTAATTGATCGAGTCGAGCTAGTTTGAGTTGACCTAAATCGGCTTAGTTGAGATCTAACCGAATTAAGTCAAATAGCACTCAGACCTACTGCTAGCTAGGTGTGGAATCCATGGGTCACACACAAAAGAAAATTGATGAAGGATTTATTTGGAATTACATCATGTTTGCAGGATAAACACACTAGCATGTGTTGTAGACCCAATTTCTATTCGAATCATATTCGAATTTGGTTCCGAATTGGGCTAATTGGGTTCTAATTGAACTAGATTAAGGTCTAATTTAAATTTTAGGACATTGGGCTAACCCATGGCTGAACCCAAGTGAATCAAGTGCACTGAGACTCTCTCTCCAAGCCGCCCACACCCTTCCTCACCCGCGCGCGCCAAGAAGAAGAGTCCACGCGTGTGGACTCCTCTTCACGCGCGTGGGAAGGAAATTCCATCGGAGAAAAATCAAGAAAAGGGAGGGGGGGGGGGGGCGATTTGGATCCTTGTCTGACGTCCTTGGATCTGGATCTGATGGCCAGAAAAATTAAGGAAAAAGATCCCTCATTTTTCGATCGCAAGTCCGTCTTCAAAAGTCACGATTCTTCCTGAAGTTTTTCCGAGAGTCCTCCTCGTCAGAAAAACGAAAATTAAATCAAAGAATCATGATTTTTGGTTGAGGGGATGCATGAGGAATGAGGGATCATGATTCTGGGGTTTCAGAGGGTTGCAATGTTTTGAGAAAATGCCCTCTGAAATCTATAAAGGGTTTGGGTTCTCGGGGGTTTATTTCAGATAATCAAATACAGAGATCATATTCCTCTCCTCCTCTCCAGAATTCTCCTTCCCTTTATGCTTGTTGGGTATTGTTTCCTTTACAGAGATAATCTTTGTCGAAACTCTGACCCTAAACAAGAATAAGAGGAAGGTCTTGAACGGTAAAGGAAAGGAAAAAGGGAAGGGTCTATTCTTCTTCTTTTCCTTCTTGAATTAAGACTTTACTTGTCTTAATTTCTTCTTCCAATTCAATTCAAGAAAAGGAATTCAGAAAGGAAATTCAAGAAAGGAATTCAAGAAGAGGAAAGAAGGAAGAAAGAAATTTTCAAGAAAGAAAATTTCAACCTAAAAGTCCAAGAATTGAATTCTTGAAAAAGAATTCAAGAAGAGGAGCCAAGAACAAGAAATTGTAGTCTTCATCTTTTTCTTTGTGGATCACCATTGGAGGGTGAACATTTGGGCACCTGGTGGAGATTTAAAGTTTGGATTTTAGCAATACAGGTGAGTACTTTAATATGAGTTCAAATCTTATACATGTTATATGTTTTAATTCTTTTAAGGAGATCTTGGGTTAGGGTTTGGTGAAGAATTCATAAAGATAAAAATTTTGAAATCTATGTTTCCGCCTTGCCATCGAACCCTACACCACCGCCACCTCCATATTCTTCCTCATTCAAAGTTCGAGCAGTCGGAGCTATCCCAGGTAAAGGTCTCTTCCTTGAGTTTCTTACATCCTTATCTTTTTCTTCATCCTTTCCAGATCCAGAGTACGAGAAGAAGGCCAACCTTGCCATAGGACTATAATCCGAGGATCCTTGCGAAGATACCCCGTCTCCAAGGATACTATAATCTGCTCGAGAGTGTCCTTTAATTGAAGCAAAGAGAGATATCATAGTCAGGTATAAACCTTTCTTCTCTCTTCGTCTGTTTCTTGAAAGAGGAGTAAACCTAGGTCTGGGGGTTTTCAATCCCCAGCGATCCTACTTCTTATTACTCTGATAATCTACTCTTTTGAATTGTGCTTTCTTTCAGTGCTTATTTTCTTTCAGTATTAGTTAGCCTTGTTTTTGAGTCAAGCCAACTTCTAACAAAACACACAAAAAAAAAAAATAGTCTTAATTTACTTCTGTATCGCATCATCTTATTTGTTCTGCATCAACATGCAAAGGAAGGAATCTTCATCAACCAAGCCAAATACACCAAGAAATAATCAAAAAACTTGGGATGGAGATAAGCAAAACAAGTGAACACACCCATGAGCCCAACCTGTAGATTGGACAAAGACGAAAATGGATCCAATGTTAACCAAAATCTTTATAATGATATGATTGAATCCCTATTATATTTGACTACAAGTAGACCTGATATCTTGTATAGCATATGTGTGTGTGCTAGATTTCAATCTAATCCTAAAGAATCACATATACTTTCTGTTAAAAGAATTATCAAATATTTGAAAGGTACAAGTAATCTAGGTCTTTGGTTTTCAAAACATTCTTCATTGAATTTAATTAAATTTTTGGATGCTGATTATGCTGGTTATAGAATTGATAGAAAAAATACTAGTGGCACATATAAATTCTAAGGTTGAATTTAATCTCTTGGCACTGTAAGAAACAAAACTCGGTAGCACTTTCTACTGCTGAGGCAGAGTATGTTGCTATAGGGAGTTGTTATGCACAAATGTTATGGATTAAACAACAACAAGAAGACTTTGGTATTACACAATCTAAAATTTCAATCAAGTGTGATAACACAAGTGCTATAAATTTGACCAAAAATCTTATTCAGTATTCTAGAACTAAGCATATAAAAATTAGACATCATTTTATTAGAGATCATGTTTTGAATAGTGACATTGAACTAGAATTTATCCAACTGAAAACCAATTAGCTAACATTTTTACTAAGCCACTGAATCATGATAGATTTGAATTGCATAGAGGAGAATTAGGTCTTTGTAATCCTTTCTAGATTTCCTAACCTAATTTTCCCAAAACTAAGGAAAAATCATCTAGAAAATCTCCTACATCTATTCAAGATTATTGAATAACTTTCCTTGAGATTTCATTGAATTAAACTCAATTTTTGAGTCATTTCAACTTTTATGGAAAGTTTCTATTCGAGTCGACTCGAGCAATTTTGCTTTGGTTGAGCCGGCTCAAATCTTTGATTTCTCTGCTCTTGCTCTGGTCAAGCTGAGTAGGTCAATTTAGGGTTTGCCTAGCCAACTCGAAGTTTTGTTTGTTCTGAGTTCGCTCTGGTCGAGCCGACTCGGATGATTTTAGGGTTGAGCGAGTCGAATCGGATGTCAAGAAAATGCACTTTTTAATAGATCCGTGTAATATTTTTCTTACGTTTTACTCCTTCTATTCTACTCAAAACTCTGGCATTCTACTCAAAACCTTCACCAATCCGCCAAAAACCTTTCCTCGAAGACTTGATTTCCTATTTCTTGAAATTTTGCTGCAATGGCTCTAGAACATCTGCACAGAAGCATTCTCATGTAGCTAAATCAAGCTCTCCCAGTAAAGATCTAAAAAAAAAGAGAGAAAAGAGAAATAGATCCTCTCCAAAATAAAAGAAGAAGAAGCACCTTCTCCAACGGGGAAATCATCTCAAGGGCCGATTGGCCTGTTACATGTGGTAGAAGGATTGATTTTTCCTTCCTTGAAGAAGTCAAAATGAAGTGGGAATTGGATTGATAACCAAGGTTGGAAGTTTTTCTGCTTATTGGACATTCCGACCTACCCTTCCTTGGTAAGAACCTTCTTTGAAAATCTAGTCTTGAGGAATACCATTTGGAATCCATTGTCAATGGAGTAAAAGTCGTTGTGGATGAAGAGAAATTGAGCAACCTGCTTCAAATGCCTACTGACGGTGCGACAGAGCTAACCCTAAAGGATAGCGAACAAGCATTGAGACTCATCTTGGAAAGATCAGATGTAAGCTTCGTCAAACACGTTCAAGCCAACATTCTATCCAAGGAAATGCGACTACTCCACAACATGATTGGTCGAGTTTTTCTCCCCAGAATCGGTCGTTTCGACTGGGTGAGAGAAAGGGATATGATCTTTATCGAACTCTTATTGAGGGATAACCCCTCAACCTTTCATACATTATGATGATACTGATGAGGGAGGTAGCAAGAAAGATCAAGGTATGCTTGCCATATGGTATGGTATTCACCTTACTATTTAAAGATGCTGGAATTGACCTAACAGATGAAATCGACAAGCCTCTTCACCATTCAGACACCTATTCAGTTAACTCTCTTCGAAGAATGGGATATCAATACAAGAGGGAGTCTGGATGAAGAAGATATCTGGTCAAATAACTACCACATCCTCTGATGAACATTGATGAATCTCCTGCTAATGAAACAAAAGAATTGAGGACAATAATGAAGACACTTCTGAATGGTCAATGAATACTCCATCTGAAATTAAATGGTTTATATCTCAACAAATGGAAACCATTTCTGATTCTCTTACAAGCCACATCAATTATGCTCTCAATGAATTTTGCCAATCAATTGATGCAGCTTGCAAAAAATCAAGTCATAACAGAAGCTTCATAAGGAAAAGATGCAAAAAGAGATGGACAGTTTCAAAGAAGAATTCAAAATATCTTATTGCACTCTCAGAAGAAAACATTTACTATTGAGGATGCTTCTTACAAACCTTCAAAAAGTCAACAGCACCTCCTGCTCAACCATCTCTATGCCTTCAAAGTTTCCTTCATCTGATCCACCTTATCCAAAGCTAGACCTGCTCTAACCCAAAAGAAACCAAAAACCAAGAAAACTAAGACACCTATAGCCCTAGTTAGAACTAGATTTAGGGATCTAAGGTTCAAACCTCTTAAAACTAAAACCTTAGATAGGGTTATAGATGTTGCCTCTTCCTCTAGTAAGGAAGAAGAATAGGTTAATTAGTTAGACTTTTGGTTGTAATGATCATATCTTGTACTTCGACTTTTAATAGGCTCACTTCTTATCTTTTCCAATCAAGAAACTTGTGATTGAAAAGAAGAAAATTATCTTACTTTTATACTTTGTATTGAAAATTTTCAAATGAAATGAAAGTTCTTTTTGGTTTGCTATTATTGTCATGAAATATTTTGTGTATGCCATGTGTGTGGATTGGTTTGTAGGATCATGGCGAGCCTAGAGGTCACCAAAAATTAGGGTATCATGTTTTTTTGGATTTTTTTTATAAGGGAGTGGTGAAGGAAATAAGGGGATGAAAGACACATATCTGGATTCATGGACTGGGGACTCACACTAACGAAGAAGAGACCTCTCACTCTAGGGAATTCCATCCACTTCAGTACTTGGAGGCGTTAGGGTGAATCTCAAAGGACATGAGGGATAAAGAAGATGGAATCAAAGGGAAAAGGGATAACTAGACATGACCTATCATCATGTCCTGGGTTGGGCCTCACACCCTCTCCTCATAGAGTGAAAGAAAAGAATCTCTCTTTCCTAAAAACTCATCTTTATTGAACAAACTATTCTTTACAAAGGATTGAGGGTGGTATTTATAGATCTGTCCAACCCTCATTTGAATTTGAACACAAGATAAAAAGATATGGATGATTCAAATTCAAATACAAAATAGGATAAGATAAGCCTATCCATATCTCAATCCTAACCAACCAAATCCTAATTCAAATCACAAACAAAAGATAAATCTCAAACTAATTTATTCTGGATATGCTTCGAGATTCGTGCATCTCCAGGTTTCATGCTGGCGATGTCCCATCATTCCCCTGAGGTGGGGAGAACTCGACTCCGTCGAGTCACGCTCAGATCTAGCTAGCCATAAGGCTTTTTTTTTAATTTAAATAAACTTTTTTTTCATATTTTTTCTTTCATATTATTTTTTCTCTTTTTTTTCTTTTATTCTCTGATTTTCTTTCCTTTTCTTCACTTTTTTTTATTCCTTTTTCTTCACTGAAGTCGGCTTTGAACGTCGATTATGCATTCACATTCGTGCACATGCGACTCCTCTACGGACCGACGGACCATGGAATAGAGGTGGGACTTCGACGGGCTCTTACCGGCGATGGCACTGGACTAAAGGCGGTGGCACATGGAGACGGTGTTATGACCCTGCTCCGACGAATGGCGGTGGCTCGGTGGGGAGTTCCGATGGGAGGCATCGCATGGAGGTCTGCGACATAGAAGATTCTGGCAGTTGGGTGTTGGATCTAGGGATGTCATGGAAGAGGGGGAGGGCCACGATCTGTGCCTCCATGGCTGCGCCAAAGGAAGCCTGGGGGTGGGAGTTAGGTGTGGCACCGGTGACAACAACCCAGGAGTCGTAGTGGGCACCGAGGTTCTTGGCGGGGCGGAGGAAGGAGACGTAGAGCCAGCGAAGGGCGATGAACGAGAGCTTAAGGGTGGAGAGGAGGGACTGCTCCTCAGCCTGGTGCTGCCTGATGCAGAGCTCCTTCTTATGCTGGCGGGCGATGGAGGCACGATCGATGGCGACGTGGCCGAGGTGGTGGCTGGCAATGCAAATCTAGACCATCCAATCAAAGAACTCTTTGGTGATCTTGCGCTCAGTGTGGGAGCGGATGGCAGGGATGCGGTGGAGGGTGGGGTGGGGATGGATCCAAAGAAGAAGGGCGACCGGAGGAGTCCTTCAGTGGGGAAGCTCTCGATGAGGCAAACCATGGTGTGGGCTAGCGAGGTCCAGATGTCTGTGAGGTGAGATAGATGGAGACCGCGCGAGGCAGCCCAGGGCTTCGAGCTAGAATCTCGAGCTCATCCACGGGATCGGGAAGCACTCATGGTCAAAGATGTACCATAAGCACGGGATCTAGGTGATCAAGGCCAAGCACAGCGATGTCTTTCCCCTCCATGAGCCCAAGGCGGTAGAGGATCATTGGCTGACCGATTTGGTTGTAGGCGACGAAGATGTCGATGAGGCGGCACAGACACTTCGCTAAAGAGGGGGGGATTGTGGTGTGGCGACGTGGCAGTAGGGAGGCGACAGTTACAGTTGGCAGTGGATCACAAGAGAGAAGTCACGGAAGGGAAGGCACAGGTTAGGAGATTTCCTTTTTTTTATCCAGGAAGAAGATAGGATAGAATAGATAGATTGGTGTAAGGGCTAGTGAGAGGGGATCTGGGGTGATGTGATCGGCATGGTGGTTAATTCGGGAGTCACGGTGGCTGGGTAGAAACGGGATTTGAGATGAGGGGATCAGCGATGGAGAAGTGGAGGGACTCACCAGGGCTAGTGGGAAGGAAGGGGAATCTAGGGTACCCTAATTTTTCTAGGCTCTGATACCAATTATTGATGTGGGACAGGGGTAGGATCGTTGGCAAGCCTAGAGGTCACCAAAATTAGGGTATCATATTTTTTGGATTTTTTTTGTAAGGGAGTGGTGAAGGAAATAATGGGGATGAAAGACACAGATCTGGGTCTCATGAACTTTAGGACTCACACTAACAAAGAGACCTCTCACCTCTAGGGCATTCCATCCACCTCGATACTTGGAGGCGTTAGGGTGAATCTCAAAGGACATGAGGGGATAAAGAAGATGAAATCAAAGGGAAGAGGGATAACTAGACATGACCTATCATCATGTCCTGGGGTTGGGCCTCACACCCTCTCCTCATAGAGTGAAAGAAAAGAATCTCTCTTTCCTAAAAACTCATCTTTATTGAACAAACTATTTTTACAAAGGATTGAGGGTGGTATTTATAGATCTGTCCAACCCTCATTTGAGTTTGAATACAAGATAAAAAGATAGGGATGATTCAAATTCAAATACAAAATAGGATAAGATAAGCCTATCCATATCTCAATCCTTACGAACCAAATTTTAATTCAAATTTCAAACAAAAGATAAATCTCAAACTAATTTATTCTGTATATGCTTTGAGATTCGTGCATCTCCAGGTTTCATGCATGCGATGTCCCTATCATTCCCCTGAGGTGGGGAGAACTCGGCTCCGTCGAGTCACGCTCAGATCTAGCTAGCCATAAGGCTTTTTTTTTAATTTAAATAAACTTTTTTTTCATATTTTTTCTTTCATATTATTTTTTCTCTTTTTTTCTTTTATTCTATGATTTGCTTTCCTTTTCTTCACTTTTTTTTTATTCCTTTTTCTTCACTGAAGTCGGCTTTGAATGTCGATTATGCATTCACATTCGTGCACACACGACTCCTCTACGGACTGACGGACCATGGAATAGAGGTGGGTCTTCGACGGGCTCTTACCGGCGATGGCACTGGACTAAAGGTGGCGGCACATGGAGACGGTGGCATGACCCTGCTCCGACGAATGGCAGTGGCTCGGTGGGAGTTCCGGTGGGAGGCATCGCATGGAGGTCTGTGGCATAGAAGATTCTGGTGGTTGGGTGTTGGATCTAGGGATGTCATGGAAGAGGGGGAGGGCCTCGATCTGTGCCACCATGGCTGTGCCAAAGGAAGCCTGGGGGTGGGAGTTAGGTGCGGCACCGGTGATGATAGCCCAGGAGTCGTAGTGGGTGCCGAGGTTCATGGTGGGGCGGAGGAAGGAGACGTAGAGCCAGCGAAGGGCGACGAACGAGAGCTTAAGGGTGGACAGGAGGGACTGCTCCTCAGCCTGGCGCTGCCTGATGCAGAGCTCCTTCTCATGTTGGCGGGCGATTGAGGTGCGACCGATGGTGACGTGGCCAAGGTGGTGGCTGGCAATGTCGATCTGGACCATCCAATCAGAGAACTCTTTGGCGATCTTGCGCTCGGCGTGGGAGCGGATGGCAGGGATGCGGTGGAGGGTGGGGTGGGGACAGATCCAGAGAAGAAGGGTGACCGAAGGAGTCCTTCAGTGGGGGAGCTCTCGGTGAGGCAAACCATGGTGTGGGCTAGCGAGGTCCAGATGTCTGTGAGGTGAGATAGATGGAGACCGCGCGAGGAAGACCAGGGCTTCGAGCCAGAATCCAGAGCTCATCCACGAGATCAGAAAGCACTCACGGTAAAAGATGTACCACAAGCACGGGATCTAGGTGATCAAGGCATAGCATGGCGGTGTCTTTCCCCTCCACGAGCCAAAGGCGGTAGAGGATCGTTGGCTGACCGATTTGGTTGCAGGCGACGAAGACGTCGGTGAGGCGGCACAAACAGTTCGCTGAAGAGGGGGGGGACTGTGGTGTGGTGACGGGGCAATAGGGAGGCGACGGTTGCAGTGGGCAGTGGATCACAAGGGAGAAGTCACGGAAGGGAAGGCACTGGTTAGGAGATTTCCATTTTTTTATCCAGGAAGAAGATAGGATATAATAGATAGATCGGTGTAAGGGCTAGTGAGAGGGGATCAGGGGTGATGTGATTGGCATGGTGGTTAATTCGGGAGTCACGGTGGCTGGGTAGAAACGGGATTAGAGATGAGGGGATCAGCGACGGAGAAGTGGAGGGACTCACCAGGGCTAGTGGGAAAGAAGGGGAATCTGGGGTACCCTAATTTTTCTAGGCTCTGATACCAATTATTGATGTGGGACAGGGGTAGGATCGTTGTCAAGCCTAGAGGTCACCAAAATTAGGGTATCATAATTTTTTGGATTTTTTTTGTAAGGGAGTGGTGAAAGAAATAATGGGGATGAATGAAAGACACAGATCTGGGTCTCATGAACTTTAGGACTCATACTAACGAAGAGACATCTCACCTCTAGGGCATTCCATCCACCTCAATACTTAGAGGAGTTAGGGTGAATCTCAAAGGACATAAGGGGATAAAGAAGATGGAATCAAAGGGAAGAGGGATAACTAGACATGACCTATCATCATGTCCTGGGGTTGGGCCTCACACCCTCTCCTCATAGAGTGAAAGAAAAAAATCTCTCTTTCCTAAAAACTAATCTTTATTGAACAAACTATTTTTTACAAAGGATTGAGGGTGATATTTATAGATCTGTCCAACCCTCATTTGAATTTGAATACAAGATAAAAAGATAGGGATGATTCAAATTTAAATACCAAATAGGATAAGATAAGCCTATCCATATCTCAATCCTAACCAACCAAATCCTAATTCAAATTTCAAACAAAAGATAAATCTCAAACTAATTTATTCTGGATATGCTTTGAGATTCATGCATCTCCATGTTTCATGCTGGCGATGTCCCCATCATTCTCCTGAGGTGGGGAGAACTCGACTCCGTCGAGTCACGCTTAGATCTAGCTAGCCATAAGGCTTTTTTTTTTAATTTAAATAAACTTTTTTTCATATTTTTTCTTTCATATTATTTTTTCTCTTTTTTTTTTTATTCTTTGATTTTCTTTCCTTTTCTTCACTTTTTTTTTATTCCTTTTTCTTCACTTAAGTCAGCTTTGAGCTTCGATTATGCATTCACATTCGTGCACACGCGACTCCTCTACGGACCGATGGACCATGGAATAGAGGTGGGACTTCGATGGGCTCTTACCGGCGATGGCACTGGACTAAAAGTGGTGGCACATGGAGATGGTGGCATGACCCTGCTCCGACGAATGGTGGTGGCTCGATGGGGAGTTTCGATGGGAGGCATCGCATGGAGGTCTGCGGCACAGAAAATTCTCGCGGTTGGGTGTTGGATCTAGGGATGTCGTGGAAGAGGGGGAGGGCCTCGATCTGTGCCACCATGGCTATGCCAAAGGAAGCCTGGGGGTGGGAGTTAGGTGCGGCACCGGTGATGACAGCCCAGGAGTCGTAGTGGGTGCCGAGGTTCTTGGCAGGGCGGAGGAAGGAGACGTAGAGCCAACGAAGGGCAATGAACAAGAGCTTGAGGGTGGAGAGGAGGGACTGCTCCTCGGCCTGGCACTGCCTGATGTAGAGCTCCTTCTCATGCTGGCGGGCGATGGAGGCATGACCGATGGCGACATGGCCGAGGTGGTGGCTGGCAATGCAGATCTGGACCATCCAATCAGAGAACTCTTTGGCGATCTTGCGCTCGGCGTGGGAGCGGATGGCAGGGATGCAGTGGAGGGTGGGGTGGGGGCAGATCCAGAGAAGATGGGCAACTGGAGGAGTCCTTCATTGGGGGAGCTCTCAGTGAGGCAAACCATGGTGTGGGCTAGCAAGGTCCAGATGTCTGTGAGGTGAGATAGATGGAGGCCGTGCGAGGAAGCCCAGGGCTTCGAGCCAGAATCCCGAGCTCATCCACGGGATCGAGAAGCACTCGCGGTCAAAGATGTACCACAAGCACGGGATTTGGGTGATCAAGGCCAAGCACGGCGGTGTCTTTCCCCTCCACGAGCCCAAGGCGGTAGAGGATCGTTGGCTAACCGATTTGGTTGCAGGCGACGAAGACGTCGGTAAGGCAGCATAGACAGTTCGCTGAAGTGGGGGGGGACTGTGGTGTGGCGACGGGGCAATAGGGAGGCGACGGTTGCAGTGGGCAGTGGATCACAAGGGAGAAGTCACGGAAGGGAAGGCACTGGTTAGGAGATTTCCTTTTTTTTTATCCAGGAAGAAGATAGGATAGAATAGATAGATCGGTGTAAGGGCTAGTGAGAGGGGATTTGGGGTGATGTGATCGGCATGGTGGTTAATTCGGGAGTCACGATGGCTGGGTAGAAACGGGATTAGAGATGAGGGGATCAGCGAAGGGGAAGTGGAGGGACTCACCAGGGCTAGTGGGAAAGAAATGGAATCTGGGGTACCCTAATTTTTCTAGGATCTGATACCAATTATTGATGTGGGACAGGAGTAGGATCATTGGCAAGCCTAGAGGTCACCAAAATTAGGGTATCATATTTTTTTGGATTTTTTTTTAAGGGAGTGGTGAAGGAAATAATGGAGATGAAAGACACAGATCTGGGTCTCATGAACTTTAGGACTCACACTAACAAAGAGACCTCTCACCTCTAGGGCATTCCATCCACCTCGATACTTGGAGGCATTAGGGTGAATCTCAAAGGACATGAGGGGATAAAGAAGATGGAATCAAAGAGAAGAGGGATAACTAGACATGACCTATCATCATGTCCTGGGGTTGGGCCTCACACCCTCTCCTCATAGAGTGAAAGAAAAGAATATCTCTTTCCTAAAAACTCATCTTTATTGAACAAACTATTTTTTTACAAAGGACTGAGGGTGGTATGCATAGACCTGTCCAACCCTCATTTGAATTTGAATACAAGATAAAAAGATAGGGATGATTCAAATTCAAATACAAGATAGGATAAGATAAGCCTATCCATATCTCAATCCTAACCAATTAAATCCTAATTCAAATTTCAAACAAAAAATAAATTCCAAACTAATTTATTCTTCATATGCTCCGATATTCATGCAGCTCCAGGATTCGTTCTGGCAATGTCCCCATCATCCCCCTGAGGTGGGGAGAACTTGACTCTATTGAGTCACACTCAGATCCAACTACCCATGAGGCTTTTTTTTATTCAAATAAACTTTTTTTCATATTTTTTCTTTCATATTTTTTCTCTCTCTTTTTTTCTTTTTTTCTGAATTTCTTTTCATTTTTTCACTATTTTTTTTAATTCTTTTTCTTCGTTGAAGTCGGCTCCGAATGTTGATTATGCATTCACGTTCGTGCGCACGCGACTCCTCTACGGATAAGGTCAATCAGAGATCCACCAAAAATGTTGATTGGTGGCTTCAAAAGGTAAGTAGGTGGCGCCTCCTAACCTTGTTCTTCAAGAGAAAATTTCTTTCCTTCCATGGCGCAACTCTTTTGGACACCTTTTTTTCTTTCTCCCTAAGTCATGGATCTTCCCATCTTTGCTTTGGGCGTTTTTGGCATGGATTGCACGCCCCTTTGAAGTGCTCCCCAAGAAGAGCTTCTTTCTTTACATAGCTTGGCTCTTATGGAATGTTTTGGGCCGCCCCCTTGAATTGTGGATCCCAGATTATTTTCTCCTCAAGTGGCGCATGAGAGAAGGGACCTGATATCTTGTGGTGTGGGGACCAGAGCATACTGGATGGAGATGTGGCGCCCCCTGGACTCATGCGTGTGGCTGGGAGTGTGGCTGGGAGTGTGGTGCCCACTTGCTTGGCCTTGGGAGAAAATGTGACACCCTGGAGAAGTCCTAGACCACTACTGAGTCAACATGACTCAACAAAATTAAATTACAGGGAAATACAGACTCAAGCTAAAAATTGAGTTGATCAAGTCAACCCTTATTACAAACCAGAAAACCCTAATTCTTTGGGCAAGGTCAATCAGAGATCCAGATGGAGCCCTGAAGTCTTCTTCTGAGTCTGGTGCCCGCACCAATTCTCCCGGGGTGGGAGGAACTCGACCCTGTCGAGTATGGATCAAGCTGGCTCTGGTATCTCTCCAAGAGGTCTGGGTCCAATTCTTGTAATTCTTCTCGGGAGATCCAAGAGTTATCAGAATCTGGCCTTCCTTGCCAGCGGACCAGGTATCTTTGGTATCCTCGATTACGAGTAGAGATAACCTGATCATCCAGGATCTTTTCAATCTGCTCTTTCCTCACAGGCCAGTTTGTTGGTGGACACACAGGGTTGGGTTCACTCTCAAGAGCAGGATTAGGCTCAAAAAGGCTCACTAGGAATCACAGCTGGCTCTCTATACTCTACTAGGTCTGTAATGTTGAAAGTGGAGCTAATGCCTAGTTCTGAAGGCAACTCGAGCACATAGGCATTGGACCCTACTCTCTTCACTTCTCTAAATGGACCAGCTCCTCTAGCATGTAACTTTATAACGATTCCAGGAGGAAACCGTTCAGGCCTTAACCTAATCATTACATAGTCTCCCTCAACAAAAGTTTTGACTCGCCTTTGAGAATCAGCCAACTTCTTATAAGTTTCATTACTTAAATTTATTTTGGCATGAATTTCTTTATGCAAGTCTTTTATATGCTGTGCAAAAACTTCAGCAGACTCTGAGACTCGTGTGTGGACCGGTAAAGGAGCTAGGTCAAGAGGTGTGTGAGGTTTGTAACCATACACAATTTCAAAGGGACTCTAGCCTATAGACCTATTGATCGAAACATTGAATGCAATTTCAACCCTGGACAAAATACAAATCCCAATTCCTGGTGCTCTCAATCCAACCAAAATCTGAGCCAAAGCCTAGTAAAGGGTCAAGAAAACTAAACTAGACTGACGACGCATTCCTAAAGAATGGACTTTATTACATAGGAACCCTAGGTCTAAACCTAACAAACTAAGGCTCTCTAGGTTTGACCTTGGGTCGGAGGAGGGCATGAAGAGCATGAAAACTTATTATGGATGTCTAGTAGGTGCCATAAGGTCTTCCAGAAGTAGGTGGAAAACCTAATAGGTTCTGACACGTGGTTCACTCTAAAGGCTTCGACAAAGTATACTTGGATGGTGTAAGAAGCATTGGAAGTCCTAGAGAAAGGGAGGAGATATGAGGTGGAATGTCGAATTACCTGTTGACTAAAGGTGGTGACCTGAAGGTTTGAATGGTGATCTATGAGTGTCAACTGGTCATCCTTACGAAAGAAAAAGTTTGCTACTCCCAGGAATCGATCAAGAGATGGTTCGAGAAGTAGCCTAGGACATGTGATTGCAATAGTTAAGGTTTGTTCTCTGAGCAAATAATGAACCACTTTCTCAAGAACTGGATTAGAGAATGATTCATGGGAGGGCCTATGGATGATGACCTCAAGACTTGAAATTGACCTATGGGTGAGAAAAGGTATACTCTATAGAAGGGTAGGTCAGTCATGCGAAGGAAGGGGTATGGGGCCATAAGGAGGACTTCTACAGGACTGGGTGAATCAATCCGCTCAAGACAAGGATGTTCAACTGAGATTATGGGAGAGACCTTAGTGGCTGGGCATGGGACAAGGTCCAATTGTAAGAGGCTTGATTCAGTCATCCTAAGGAGAGGATCTACCATAGGATGGGCAAACTTAAACAGTTCAATGCAAAGATCTTCAATTGATACTTGGGGAATTACTGTCATTAGAGGGTACGAACTGATAGCTCGGGCTAACACTATGAGTTCTTCCTGGGGGTATTTGACTAAAGGAACCTGATTCTCACAAATCTCTTGAATTTCTGAACTAGGTCCTACCACTTGGTTGCTCTCCAAGGTCTCCTCAGGTAAGGAACCAATAGTATCGATGTCACATTCTTCAAGTTCTTCCCCCACATATTCATCAACTAGACTCAAGCCAGCATCATATACTTCCTCGATGCCATCTTCAATGGGTTTCGGGTCAGTGGTAATCGGGTCAACTGATTCTAGGCTTGTCATACCTAACCTTTCTTCCTCATTGGTAGGCTTGGGTTCTCCCTCATTAATGTCATCCTTAGGATTCTTACCACTTAGCTGTGCACAAGCCAATCCTATGCATGGGCACTGACTAGATTTATGGCCTCTTTCTCCACAAAACAAACATTCTTGCGATATAGGAACCTGGGTCACATTGGGTTTCAAGCTAGTAGAGACCTTACTTGGGCATGGGTGTGGATCTAAATGGTTTGATCTAGAAGACTTGGGTTGTTGAGTGACTGGTCTAGAATATTGTAAGGACCTCTCATAGACACGATCCACACTATAGATATCATGGTTAGGCTTCCTAAGGTTATGCTCGGGATCACGGTATAAGGTCCTCCTAGGCTCCTGGCATGGATGAGGTTGGGGCCTATTAAATTTTGGATCAGGGGTCCAATTTTGATGTCTACGTTTCTTAACTACTTGGACTCGATCCCTAAGCTAGGTAAAATTCTCATTCATATCCTGACTCAATTTGTTCATACTTTCAGTAAGAGCTCTAACCATGGCCTCTAAATCAGGTTGGGTTTGACCAGGTTGGTAGGGTACTCCATTCCGGGTAGACATGATGATGCAAGCAAACACACTAAATGAGACTTGACTGAAACGACTACGGTCTAACTAGACCTAGAGCCCAAACTAGATGCCCAATCAGAGTGGCAAGCTAGCCTGTAGTAACTCGGGACTCAGCCAGGCAGGTGTAAGGGGAGTGTTAGGTCCCTAGATGCCAATCCTAGACACCAATCAGTGATTGGCCAGGTAGGCGGACCAGCACACAAGCCCTTCGGGATAGAATCCCTGAACCATCGTTCTAGACACTGAGTACAAAGCACACACAGAGTAACTAGACAAACTGACTCAACACTAGCCTAGACCCGACCTGTTGATGTCCCTAGCCCACTAGGGCAAATTAAGTCTAATAAATTTTAAAATTAGGCTTAGGATCGAATGAGTGGATGGTGGTTTTGGACTAAGGAGAGGTTATCAACTCCTCCCCTTATCTTAGATGTTCAAATGCCCTTAAGATGAATTAGGAGATGATCACTCAAAAAATTGAATTGCAGAAATACAGAAATAGAGTTGCAGTAATTTAACTCTCAGAAATCTCTTGGAAACCAATAAATCATAAGAAAATTACATAAAATATCTTCAATTATTCTGGTCCTTGCAAAACAAAAATCATATAATTTGGAGTTACCTGCAATGAGAAACAATTCCTGCAATAGGATAGTTACAGACTGAAAACAGAGTGCTTCCCCCATTTACAATTCCTGCTACGAAGTTGTAACCTAGCGGATCCCCTACACGCCCTAGGAACACCCCATGGAATGGGAAGAGGAGGTTTGCACCTCGCTTCATTCCTAGGACCGGACGTCCTGGGGAGTCTACTTCGAGCAGACAAAGTAAAAACGAGAGACACTCAAACAAGCAAACAAGACAGAAATCCTAGACAGGGCTCTGATACCAAAATGATGCAGAACGAAAGATAGATGATGCGATGCAGAAATAAATTAAGATTAATTCTTTTTTTATATATATATTTTCAGAAATTGGCTTTGACTCAAAGGAAAGCTAAACTAAAATGAAAGAAACTAGGTAATAATTGAAAGCACATTTTAAAAGAAACTAGGTTATCAGAGTGGTTCAGAAGTAACGGATCGCTGGGGTTGAGAAACTCCCAGACCTAGGGTTTCGCTCTGAACATTCAACAGGACAGAAATAAAGAGAAGAGAAGGGTTACAGACCAGACAGTGATCTTCACAAAGTTTGGTGGAAGAACCCTCTCGAGCAGATTGTTGGATCCTCAGATTCGGATATCTTCACAATGGATCCTCCAATACTGGTCCTGTGGCTGAGTTGGCTTCTCCTGAACTCAAGATCTGGGAAAGAAGAAAAACAAGTGATGGAATCAGATACTCAAGGAAGGATTTACCAGATTGAAGAACTTGAAAGCTGATGTTGCTGAAATCCGGATTCTCCTAAAGGTTGATCTGGCTCCCTCTGGAATTTGCTCTGAATCTGAAGTATCCGGACTGGACCCGGATGCTGGTGGTCATCCTTGACTTGGAGAGAGTGGCCATGGGAGGTGGGGTAGGCTAGGGTTTGGTGGATTGAGGAGAATGATGGGCGGCTAGGGTTTTGGAGTTGAAGTGGCTAACCTAGGGTTTTGGGGTTGGAGATCTCACACCTCCTCAAGGTTCCTGGGGAACCCGGATTTACTCCCTCACGGAACTCAACACCTGGATGCAAGTACGGAAGAGAGAAAACACAGAGTTTGCTCACACATAAATTGGATTCATTTATCAGATAACTTTCAAATTTACAAGAAGGGTTTAATTTATAGGACTTTACAAGAGAGCAGGGTTTTACATCTTCCCATGTGGGACTAATAGGGTGGATCTTCAAATTAGGTTTGTAGGATCAATTCCCACACATATGGCCGACCAAGAGGTTCCAAAAATGTTGATTGGTGGCTTCAAAAGGTAAGTAGGTGGTGCCTCCTAACCTTGTTCTTCAAGAGAAAATTTCTTTTCTTCCATGGCTCAACTCTTTTGGACACCTCCTTTTCTTTCTCCCTAAGTCATGGATCTTCCCATCTTTTCTTTGGGCATTTTTGGCATGGATTGGGTGCCCCCTTGAAGTGCTCCCCAAGAAGAGCTTCTTTCTTTACATAGCTTGGCTCTTATGGAATGTTTTGGGCCGCCCCCTTGAATTGTGGATCACAGATTATTTTCTGCTCAAGTGGCGCATGAGAGAAGGGACCTACTATCTTGTGGTGTGGGGACCAGAGCATACTGGATGGAGATGTGGCGCCCCCTGGACTCAGGCGTGTGGCTAGGAGTGTGGCTGGGAGTGTGTCGCCCACTTGCTTGGCCTTGGGAGAAAATGTGGCACCCTGGAGAAGTCCTAGACCACTACTGAGTCAACATGACTCAACAAAATTAAATTGTAGGGAAATACAGACTCAAGCTAAAAATTGAGTTGATCAAGTCAACCCTTATTACAAACCAGAAAATCCTAATTCTTTGGGCAAGGTCAATCAGAGATCCAGATGGAGCCCTGAAGTCTTCTTCTGAGTCTGGTGCCCGCACCACGAGCTCATCCATGAGATCAAGAAGCACTCGCGGTCGAAGATGTACCACAAGCACGGGATCTGGGCAATTAGGCCAAGCACGGCGATTCTTTCCCCGCCATAAGCCCAAGGCAGCGGAGGATCGTCGGCTAACCAATTTGGTTGCAAGCGACGGAGATGTCGGTGAGGCTACGCGGACAGTTCGCCAGAGAGGGGGGAGACTGTGGTGTGGTGGTGGGGCAGTAGGGAGGCGATGGTTGCAGTGGGCAGTGGATCACAGGGGAGGAGTCATGGGAGGGAAGGCACTGGTTGGAAGATTTTCTTTTTTTTATCCGGGAAGATGATAGGATAGAACAGATAGATCGATGTAAGGGCTAGTGAGAGGGGATCCAGGGTGATGTGATCAGCACGGTGGTTAATTCGGGAGTCATGGTGGCTGGGTAGAAATAGGATTAGAGATGAGGGGATCAACGATGGGGAAGTGGAGGACTCACCTGGGTTGGTGGGAAAGAAGGGGAATCTGGGGTATCCTAATTTTTCTGGGCTCTGATACCAATTATTGATGTAGGACAGGGGTAGGATCGTCGGTGAGCCTCGAGGTCACCAAAATTAGGGTATCATATTTTTTGGATTTTTATTTTAAGGGAGTGGTGAAGGAATAATGGAGATGAAAGATATAGATTTGAATCTCATGGACTTTTTGGGACTCACACTAATGAAGAGACATCTCACCTCTAGGGCATTCCACCCACCTCGATACTTGGAGGTGTTAGAATGAATCTCAAAGGATATGAGGGGATAAAGAAAATGGAATCAAAGGGAAGAGGGATAACTAAACATGACCTATCATCATGTCCTGGGGTTGGGCCACACACCCTCTCCTCACGGAGTGAAAGAAAAGAATCTCTCTTTCCTAAAAACTCATCTTTATTGAACAAACTATTTTTTACAAAGGACTGAGGGTGGTATT
This sequence comes from Areca catechu, assembly GCA_021397845.1. NCBI lineage: Eukaryota > Viridiplantae > Streptophyta > Magnoliopsida > Arecales > Arecaceae > Areca > Areca catechu. The sequence continues at coordinate 124,282,934 of CM038052.1, read as the reverse complement.
TATAGACCTGTCCAACCCTCATTTGAATTTAAGTACAAGATAAAAAGATAGGGATGATTCAAATTCAAATACAAGATAGGATAAGATAAGCCTATCCATATCTCAATCCTAACCAACCAAATCCTAATTCAAATTTCAAACAAAGATAAATCCCAAACTAATTTATTCTAGATATGCTTCAAGATTTGTGCGGCTCCAGGATTCATGCTGGCGATGTCCCCATTATAATGCTTTCAATACAACTATGATGAATTTAATTAGAATATCCAAATAAAATTGAGGAAGTAAAATTATCTCAAATAAATATTAAATACTTTTTCATTCTGTTTCAAAATCTGAACTTTATTATAAATACCCTTTTGATTGTTTGACAAAAGGGGTAGAATGGTATCTATGTTGAGATGTCATGAAAATTCTAAGAAAAATTATTCTTAAAGTACTGAAAAGAATGAAAAAGGGGGAGCATATAAGTGATTATGTTTATATGAGCTTAACTGTTTTATTATTTTAGAACCTATAAAAAGGGGAAGCTTTTCGTAAAGATGGCTTTAGCTCTAAACCCTTCTTTTGCTCTGTTTGCTCTAAATTATTTTTTTTTCTATCAAATTAGCTTTAATTCTTTCAGTCTTAAACTCTGATACTTCATGTTTGTGCTAATTCTGATACTATGAAGCATGCAAAGTTTAATACCTTGATATACACAAGAGCACTAACATCGATACTATATAATTTCATCACTAGAGCTCTAATATTTATTTACAAATATTATTAGCTCTAATACATGTGCATACTTGCTTTCAAATACTTTTATACTTGTAATTGTAAAGAATTTTCTTGTCCAGTGTTTTGTCATCATCAAAAAGGGGGAGATTGTTGACCCCATAAGTGATTTTGATGATAACCAAACATTGGTGCATGCATTTGTTTTACTAACAACTCTTCATGTGGTTTACAAGTTTTGTAGGATGAATTCAGTTTTCAAACTTCAACTCCTACATTTACATTTCTTGTTTTGAGTTGTGTTGTAATCGAATTTTGTAAATAAGAATCCAAGGAAAAAATAAAGAAAGAACATAAAATTGGGTTACTTCTAAGTGTATTTCAAGCTTTTAGTTTCTTGGAAACCTGTTGGAATTGAAGACTTCTTGAAGCTTGAAGACATGATGGATGAATTCTGGAGAAGGACTGAGAAATTCATTGATACATTCATCCGAGCCGACTCGAGGAAGAAGAGAGCCAACTCTGGTACTTGGCACACATGAGATTTCTGGCACACAGATATCCAAGCCGACTCTAAGGGACTCGAGCCGATCCAAAGAAAGTCCGAGCCAACTCCATCACATGGTCAGACATCCGAGCCGACTCTTCGAAAGATCGAGATGACTCCTCCAGAGTCCAGAAAATTATTTCTGAGCAGAACAGCCATCCAAGTTGACTAAAATAGAAGTAAGCCGACTCGTCCAGATTGACACTTTGAAGGCCTGAGGATCCGAGCCGACTGAAATCAAGGTGAGCCAACTCTTACAGAGTGAAGAATCAAGACACTATGTAAGCGAGCTGACTAGATTGAAGAGAGTTGACTCAACCAGAACTCCTCTAAGGATCCGAGCCGACTCGAGTGAACCGAGCCGACTCGAGTGATCCGAGCCGACTCGAGTGATCCGAGTCGACTCGAAAGTCGATTTCAGACTTGCAATGGCTAGTTCCATAACTCAGAATTTGAATCCAAAAAGTTCTCCAATGGTGAAATGTCACATGCTAACAATCTACAAAGACTAAAACTATCTTGGAATGATGCAAGGCCATATATTTGAGGGATTTGAACTTCTTTAAAAGGAAGTGTTAGAGAATTTCAAAGGGATTTAATGCTTTATTGAATATCCAACCTACCAACAAGGAAGAGAGCACTAAGAGCTTCAAGATAATCTTCAAGTCTTCACCAACTCTCATCTGAAGCTTGAAGCACTTTGTAAAGAAGCAATAGAAGTCATTAAAGTGCATTGAAGTGCATTCTAGTGGGCTTCTCTCAAGCTGCATCGGCAACCACTCGATAAAAATTAGTTTGTCACTTTGTTGAATTTATTTTCAATTCATTCTTGAATTATTGGGTTATTGGTGAGCCCGGTTGAAAAACCAAATAGGTTCTTAGTGAGCCTTTGTTAAAAATCAAGTGTTGGATTCCTGGTGATCCTGGTAAAACCAAGTTAGGTTCTTAGTGATCCTGTGTTATAACCGAGAGTTGGGTTGCTTTGGTGCTCCCATTTTAAAACCAAAGGGATTTGGGTTTGTTTGGTGATCTCGGTAAAACCAAAGTGTAGAGGTTTGGATTGTGAGCTTTTTAAAACAATCCGACTATATTCCAGTGGGGGATATAGTGCAAATCCTAAGTGGTAATCTTGGGTAGTGGACGTAGGAGCTGGGTTGCTCTGAACCACTATAATTTTTGTGTGTTTGTGTTGTGCCTCTCTGATTTACTTTTACTTCTACTGTTAATTGGTTCATCACAGCACCTAATACCTCAACAGGGATTTCAAAAGCACATAATTGCTTAAATTTTTCAAATTTCCAATTCACCCCCTCTTGGGAAAGCCACCTGGGCAACAGAGCTGATGAAAAAATAATAATAAATAAATAAAATAAAAAGGGGTGAGCCTAGCCTCTTTTAATTTGATTGGTTTCGGTTCCATCAAAGCTCCCACTAAGCCTGACTCGACGGAGACGAGTTCTCCCCAATGCAAGGGAATGATGGAGACCTGAGAGTCTAGTATATTTTATTTTGAGTCCAGTTAAGTCCATTTAGTCAAGTCCAGTAATTTTCAGTCCAATCAAATGAGTTAGATTGAGCCCTATAATTTTCATTCATGTCAATATCCAAGAGGAGAGTAAGCAAACCAGGAGATTCACCAGGCCCCACCCAACCAAAGCTGGCCTTCATGCACCTGTATCCTTTCATGCTGCCAAGCCCACAAGAGAGAGCTCCAGTCCAAGACAAAGGCCCACTATTGACTAGGACCACCAGGATTTCTTGGCCCATAAGTCAGGATTTCTTAGCCCTCAAGTCATGTACCCTTGGATGAATCTATAAATACCCCACCCCTCTTGTATTATTTTGAATGCCATGGATGAATAAAATTTTTTGAGTTCTGTGTGAAGGATCTATGCGATCCCTAGGGCATTTGTGTGAGCCCCTTTGCTATGTGCTTGTCCTTCTAGAGGAATTTGTGTGAACCCAAGTTACCTTTCTAAACCCTTCACCCTCCTCTTTCTTCTTCCAAGCAAGCCCTAATCCCTGGTGACTTCTCAGCTCGCCAGCGATCCAACCCCGATCTCTATCCTGCATCACATGTAACCAGCTGATCGGCTCTTAGATAGTGTGGAATCAAGTGGCTTATCCAAGAGTCAAGTTTTTTCATTAAGAAAGACTCTTGGTTTGAATAATTGCGGTAACCAAGTGAAGGGATGCAACCCTTTCACTTGCACTCCAATCCTTCTCACCGCCCATCCCTTTTTTCTACTGATATTAAGTCAAGAGAATCAGACATGGGATAAGGCTAGGGACACCATGTTCCACTTGGAAACCAAATCCCATAAGTAGAAGGACTCTGGGTCCATCTGTGCACCAACATTTCTCACGCACATTTCAATTAGTGCCAAGAGTCCTTCAAGTCATGACTCTTCAAATATATTAAGATAAAGTCTTAATTAATCTGGATAAAACCAGATAATTGCTGCCCCACTTTGGACTCAACCCAGTCTAGGATTCCCTCAAATTGGTTAGCCCATTAAACAACCTTATATACCCAATTCAATTGGTTAGGAGTTAGGTTAGCCTACACATGCTAGTATGTAATCTAGCTAACCAATTAGGATCCCATGACCCTAATAAAATACCAATTGACTTCTTAGGCCAATTCTCTAATGTGTGTGATCCTTTGGATTCTATATCTAGCCAGCTGTAGGTCTCGGTCCTTGCTAATTTGATCCAATCAAACCCGATTAACCTAATTAGGTCAAATTGAGCTAACCTAAGTTGCCAATTCAAACTAGCTTCCGAATTGACTCATGAATCCAATCAAATTGATTCATAAAAATCTACAAGACATGATTGACATCTAGCAATATATCATGCCTACCCGAAAGATGTAGAATTTGGTGAAAAGTACCAAAATCCCTTCAGTGGAAGTTACCGTGCAATTCAATCTTTCGATCATCCTTTATCCCGAATAAGTGATGGGTATGGATAATTGTCAAACCCTAGCACTTAGTTTTCTTGATTCTCTATTCGATAATGAAGACTCTGTTGATGACTGATTAGAAAACTCTTTTAATCTCATTTTGCTTTGATCAAAGACTCCATGAGTCATCAATCGAAGAGATTACTTGGGATAACATTTTCTCTTACTAGGAATGATTGATTCTTAGTTGATCCACTCACATCCTTCATACACCTTCCACCATATCCAAGAACACCTCGTACAAGACTCAATGTCATGAATGAGTATGAACCAAAACATCGCTTAGTGTGCATAAGGAACCATGGTGATCTCAGGTCTAAAGATCACTTGCATAACTCCCACTATGAGAATATCTCTTGACAAGTAGTAAGACTTCCATAAGATATTCTCAATGCGGATTAGTTCAGTGAACTCATACCCTAATGAGCACCCTTATCCTTGTATTAGTGTCTCAACACAAGTGGCTGTGAGACCAACCACCATCTCCATCAAGTATACATAGGATAAGCTAGTCTTTCCGGAATCATCAATCCCCGAATCGATGATCCAACAACTAGGAACATTTTAGATTAACATTTATAGAAACTTAGATCCTTCCATTATGATCTCCATCATAACCCTAATTACTTTGCCCTAACCTGTGGGGTTCATCATAATCTTTAAATAAGACACAATAGTATGATGAAACAAATGCCTTTTATTAATACAATAATGTCATACAAGAGTTGGAAGATTACAAAAATATCCTTACAAAGATTGGCTTTTATGGTACTTTTCTTTCATACCCATACCATCATACATAAATTGAAAATACATATTCTAAAAATGATTTTTTAGATTATGTTGAAATGCAAGCAATTAGTGGTTTATGACCTCAAAATGGTTTTCAGATCTAAACCTAATTGCATATATCTCATATATATTATTTTAGATCAAAACCAATTAACATACATCACATGTATTGAATTTTTAGATCTAAAACTAAAACTTGATACCTCTCATATATCAAAATTCAGATCTAAAATTATAGGTTTCATATTTCAAAAATAACTTTCAAAATCGATTAATCTATGTGCTAGGACAACCTTACACTTAGCATAAGATCAATTTAAATCAACCTAAATTTTAGATATGAAAAAAATAATTTTGAAAAATCCTTGTCTTGATTCTTCTTCATGAGTCAAATCATAATGGCACCCTTACATGTCATAAGAGAATCCCATCAAATAGAAAGAGAAAGACTTTAAACCCTGCTTCCTTTTATGATCGGATAGCCATGGTAATGCATTCAATTCGAACACTAAGCTAAAGGGTTATATCATATATCAAATAAATTAAAATTTTAGATTTGAATATAATCTAGCATGTTAGATTAACCTGGTCTGATACCATTGAAGGAATCCTGGGTGCTGACATGCAAATTACTAGGATTTCAAAAATCACAGTGTAGTGGAAAGTATATATGAAAATATTTTTCATATCAAAAGTGATATGGAAAGCCACTGACATGGCACCCACATTTGACGTAGCTAGCTTATGAGATGGTAGAGAGCGCCTCTTGGCCCAGCCAAGGTCAAGCTCCCAATCGAGGTCAAGCTCCCATCCATGGTGAGCTCCTAACTGAGGTCTAACTTCTAGCCGAGGCCGAGCTCCTATCTGAGCGAGCTCCCAGCTAAGGTCGAGCTCCTGTCCAAGGTGAGCTCCCAGCCGAGGTCGAGTACCCGATTAAGGTCAAGCAACCATCCGAGCTGAGCTCCTAGCCAAGGTTGAGCTTTTGTCCAAGATGAGCTCCCACCCAAGGTCGAGCTCCCGTTCGAGACGAGCTCCTGATCGAAGAGAGTTTCAAACCAGTCAAGCTCCTACCTGGACCAAGTCCCCATAGGCAAGAAGACATCCCCCTGACCATGGCGGGAGGAACAGTAAAAAGTAGGACATAACTTCCAAAAGATAGACATGAGAGAGGCCTGTATAGTGACATAAGGATGCAACACCACCATCTTCTCCGAATCGATGGAAACTCTTATGAAGGTGTGTGCTCCACTGGGGCTCCAGGCCCTGCAGCATGTGCCCACACTTCCTACAAGAGGGGTGCTCCACCAGGGCTCTAAGCCCTATAGCACGCCACCTGCATCTCCTGTAAGAGGAGTGCTCCACCAAGGCTACAGGACCTGTAGCACGTTGTCTGCATCTCCTATAAGAGGAGTGCTCCATCGAGGCTCAAGGCCCTGTAGAACATCATCTGCACTTCCCACTAAAGGAATGCTCGACCAAGGCTCCAAGCCCTATAGCATGCCATCTGCATCTCTTGTAAGTGGAAGTGCTCAGCCATGGCTCCAAGCCCTGTGGCATGCCACCTGTGCCTTCCACAGGGGATCGCCCCACCACGAGGCAGGCTCTGCAGCATGCCATCCGCACCCCCTAGAAGAAGACCTTTTCCCAGGAACTTCAAACCTTATCTAATGAGGCTCTGAAGAGCTTGTATCCCTTCTGTAGGGGATGCTCTAGGGAAGGCACCCAACCAAAGCTCCAGACCTAGTCTAGCAGGATCAATTCCTATATAACAATAAGAGGGACCTCCAAGGGGCAAACTAAGAGAGAGAAGGTAAGAGAGCAAGCAAGCTAAGGTAAAGGGTTGAAACAGCGAACATCCCCTTAACATCCTAGAAACTCTAGTTTTTTCATTCTCTTTTATCTCCCTCTACGTGGGCATCCTAAGCCTCCACCATAGAGGGTCTGTTCTTCTTGGTCACCTTATTGACTTGACCATGGAGTGTCCTCGCTAAAATCTCTAGCTCGAGTCTCCTTTTTTGTAGGATCGATCAGCCACAAAGGTATGAGGACAAAGATCCCGATGCTCTCAGGGAGGCCAGCTCAATCGGGCACCATCTAAGCTCTAGGCCATGACAATCTAGGCGGTAATAGATTAGCATGCCAGGTAGGGCTGCATGACATAGTTCACCCTAGTCAAGAAATATCAAATAACCTCCAACTATCTTAAGGTGGTGACCTCTGCATGGGAAGCCACTACTTGTTGCATAGGAGATCCATCCCACCATAATAATCGATGCAACCATGAGGTGGAGCTCCCTGTTCCTCCACCTCTACCTCTAGTTGATCAATCCATGCAAATCACCAAACTCACATGGTAGGTCCAGGCCCTGATTGTGGTGGTGCGCCAGCTACATCACCAGCATCAATCCCTGGCAACACGGTAGCAACCAGGGATGCCTACAACCCAAGTTGCCAACCCCCACACTAGCCTAAGGTCCTTCTGAGAAGGGCTATCATGTGCGTGGGTAGCCTCATATCTATGGGGGAGTCTACGAGTGGCCAAGAAGAGGTGTTAGGATGGTTCGACTGGCTAGGAGAGCCACCCTTGGTCTCAAACCATGGTGCTTATCACATCAGTGATGTTAACATAACAGGGAACTGAAGCACGAGTTCCTCTGATCAGTGCCCTCTTCTCCCTCGATGGCCTTCATAGAGAGGTCAACAGATGAGGCCATCCATCACCGGGTAGAGAAGCACCTCGAAGAGCAAGAGCATAAACTAGCTGATCTAGCCTTCCAATTTATCGAGATTAAGGGCTCCCCATGCGAGCCCATAGGCTACGATGCACATCCATCTCTCTCTCATAGAATACAAGAGGAACCAATCTCCAGCTGGTTCTACATGCCCCAAGTGGATCTCTATGACAGGACCATAGATCCCCTTGACCATCTCAAGAGTTACAAGGCACTTATGTGGGTTCAAGGGGCCACTGATGCCCTCCTCTACATTGGCTTCCTAGCTATGCTCTGTAAGGTGGCCCAAGTCTGGTACTCCCGCCTCGAGCTAAGGAGCATCAACTCCTTTGAGTAGCTAAAAAAGTTTGTGGCACTCTTCGATGCTTGCCGAAAGGTGTCATGCGAGGCTAATAGCCTCTTTTCCATCCAACAACAAGATCATGAGTCCTTCAAGATTACTATCCTAGTTCAAGATGGCTACCCTAGAGATCTACAATCTTGATGAGCTCATCACCATGTTGGCACTAAAGAGAGAGCTCGGGACCTCTCGCTTCACCAACTCCCTCAATAAGAAGCCCTAAAGTCCTACTCTGAGCTCCTCCTCCACACCCATAAGTACATTCATGCAGAGGAGGCCAATCACACCCAGAGGGAGTTGGATGGGAGGTCCCTGAAGAGGCGGGCCCAGGGGGAGCCGGGTAAGCCGCTAGTGCCCAAGGCCATCTCGACCCCCCCAACGAACCCCAAGCCAAGGGATGTTCCTGCCAAGGATAAGAAGTACACACCTCTCCTTGCCCCAAGATCCAAGATCCTAATAAAGATCAAGGGTGAGTGCTACCTCCATCGCCCCCCTTCACTGAAGTAGTTTAGTGGACATGAAAAAGTCCCCGTACTATCAATTCCATCATGACCATGGCCATGACATCGAGGAATGCCACCACCTGAAGAAGGAGATCGAGGAGCTGATCAGACGAGGCTACCTCAAAATGTTCATGGGAAGAAGAGCTCTACCCATGACCCAAGAAGTCGAGACCTGTCATGCTGCCATTGATAACCAACCCATAAAGAAGCTGGTGGGGATGATTTCCTTGGGGTAGGGTGAGAGCTGAAGAGAGACAAGGGGACGGAGAGGCCTGATGTTACATTTTCCTATGTGGGAGAGGGCCTAGCTGGGAAAGAGAACCCAAATAATAATGCTATTATCATAGAAATGACAATAGCAAAGCACTCTATAAAGAGAATTATAGTTGATAGTGGAAGTTCAACTGATATCCTTTTTTATGAAGCCTTTGTAAGAATGAATTTGTCCCCTGACTTGCTGAAGCTGGTGTTCACACCACTCGTCAGCTTCATCGGAGATTCAGTTGGAGGTGAGGGAGAAATTACCCTCTCGGTCATTGCCGAGATACCACCCCAGCAAAGCACTATAATGGTGACCTTCACCATTGTGAGGCTCCCTTCGACCTTCAATATGATCTTGGGGCATCCTAGGCTTAACTTGCTCAATGCAACCATCTCAACCAAGTGGCTCCTCATCTAGTTCCCAACTCCATATGGGATCAGGGAGTTGAGGGGATCCCAACAGCCGGTCCTACATTGCTTGCAAGCTATTCCTAGAGTTTGGAGGAGCGAGGAGGGGCCTATAGTCAATCAGTTGAGCCAAAGGAAGCAAGAGGTGAAGAGTGGGCCAGTTGAGCACCTGCTGTCATTTCCCCTCAGTGAAGATCCCTTAAAGAAGGTGCAAGTAGGAGCCCTTCTAGCTAAAGAAGAAAGGGCTCACCTGCTAAGCTTCTTACAGGCAAATGCTGATGTCTTTGCTTGGACCATGTGAACATGCCCATAATTTCCCCCGAAGTGATCATCCATAAGCTGAATACAACCCCAATAGTTATCTAGTCCAGTAGAAGAAGAGAAGCTTCGCCCTGGAGAGGCAAAGGGCAATAGATAAGAAGGTTAGGAAGCTCCTCACCATAGGGATCATCCGAGAAGTGCAGTACCCTAGCTAGATAGCAAATGTGGTCATAGTCAAGAAAGCTAGCAGGAAGTGGAGGATTTGTACAGACTACACTGACCTCAATCAAGCATGCCTAAAGGATAGCTTTCCACTACCAAAGATCGACCAGCTTATGGATGCAACTTCAAGGCACAAGTTACTCAGCTTCATGGATGCATTCTCTGGGTACAACCAAATTCACATGCACCCGAAGGATGAAGAGCATACGGCATTTATGACTGACAAAGGAATATTCTACTATAAAGTGATGCTATTTTATCTTAAAAATGTTAGGGTGACGTATAAATGCTTGGTCAGCAAAGCCTTCAACAACCAAATAGGTCACAAAATGCAGGTCTATGTAGATGACATGCTCATCATGAGTGGCCAATAATCAAATCACATTGTTGGCTTGGCAAAGGCCTTTGACAATCTCCATCTCCACTAGATGAAGCTAAACCTAGTGAAGTGCACATTTGGCATCATGGCGGGAAAGTTCCTAGGCTTCATGGTCACCCAGCATGGGATCGAGACCAACCCAGAGAAGATCCAGGCGATCACAGACATGAAGCATCCCATATCTAAGAAGGAGGTCCAACGCCTAACCAGTCGCATTGCCACCTTTAGCCAGTCATCTCATGCTCTGTTGAGCACTGCCAACCATTCTTCAAGGTACTGCACAAGATGCATGACTTGGCCTGGATCGAAGAATGTCGAGAGGCCTTCGAGGGGCTAAAGAACCTTCTTGCCTCCCCCCCATTGCTTTCTAGGTTGGAGGCTGGAGAGGAGCTGCTCTCCTCTACTTGGTGATCTCCTCAAAAGTAGTCAACTCAGTGTTGGTCTATACCAATAGGGATAGTCTTTAGAGGCTAGTCTACTACACCAGCAAGCTACTCCGTAACATGAAAACTAGGTACACTCAGTCTGAAAAGATTATTTTTGTGCGTATTGTGTCTGCTCAGTGCCTCGGGGCTTGTTTCCAAGCTCATCCAATTATGGTCCTCACTGACCAACCCCTTAGGGCCATCATGAGTTGTCCGGATACCTCGGGATGCCTAGATAAGTGAGATAAAGTTTAGCAAGTTTGACATCTCCTACTGCCCGAGGTCATTATAGAAAGTCCAAGTCTTGGCCGACTTCCTGGTAGAATGCACCTGGATAGACAAGGATATGGAGGAGGCCCCCATCAAGCGCAAGCAATACCCAGCCATAGGGGAGATGACATGGATCCTCCTCATCAATGGCACATCCAACTCTGAAGGAAGTGGAGCTAGACTTATCCTTGCCAACTCTGATGGGGTGGTCACTAAGTATGCACTACATTTCCTTTTCATAGCCATAAATAACCAGGATGAGTACGAAGTGCTCCTCATGGGTCTAAAGGTGTCCTACGAGCTGGGTGTGATGAGCTTGAAGGTCTTTACATATTCGTAGCTCATGGTGGGCCAAGTCTCTAACGAGTACAAAGCTCGGGACCCTATGATGGCGAGGTACCTAGATCGAGTACACATGTACACAATGAGCTTCCAGTACTTTGACATCTTTCACGTTCTCTCATGGAGAGAATGTCCGTGCTGACACCCTCTCTAGTCTCATGACTTTGCCGGACTCATTGCTAGGGCACACCTACATTAAGTACCTGGAGGCCCCTAGCTACGAGGTAGTGATTGAGGTCTAACAGGTCACCCCTGAGGCAAGTTGGATAGATCCCTAAATCAAGTACATCACCAACAGCACCCTACCCAAGGATCGCATGGAGGCCAGCCTCCTAAAGTAAAAGGCTGCCTACTTCGTACTAATGGATGGGCAACTTTATTGAAGATCTTACTCCTACCCCCTATTGAAGTGCTTGAGACCTTCGGAGGCTGCTTACATCCTCTAGAAGATACATGAAGGCATCTACGAAAATCATGTGGGGGGGTAGGACACTGGCTTACAAGGCCCTCAAGCAGGGTTATTATTAGGAGACCATGCAGGAAGACATGGCCGAGTTCATGCAAAAGTTTGATCACTGCTAGCGGCATGCCTACATCCAACATCAGCCAGCATCCTCGCTATCCCAGCTCTCCTCCCTTTGGCTGTTCACCCAGTGGGGGATTGACATCCTAGGGCCATTTTCTCTAATGTCTAGTTAGCGGAAGTACCTAATTGTTGCCATCGATTACTTCACTAAGTGGGTGAAGGCTGAGCCCTTAGCACGGATCACCGAGAGCAAGATGAGAACTTTTCTCTAGAAGTCAATCATCTATCACTTCAGACTCCCTCATACCATCATCATGGATAATGGGTGGTAATTTGACAACCAGGCCTCTAAGGAGTTCTGCACTGACTTGAGCATCCACCACCACTTCATGTCAATGGCTCACCCACAAACCAATAGAGAGGCCGAAGTGACAAACCAGACCATCCTCCAAGGGCTTTGCACTAGACTGGATAAGGCAAAGGGATGGTGGGCCGAAGAGCTCCCCAGCATATTATGGGCCTATCACACAATGCCTCGAATGGTGATGGGCGAGATACCATTCAGCCTAGTCTTCAGCATAGAAGTCGTGATCCCGGTCAAGGTGGGCCTACCCATGCTACTGGTGCAATAGTATGATGAAGCAAGCAATTCGGCATGCCTCCTCCTCAACATCGACCTGATGGATGAGATGAGGGACAAGGCATGGCTCTGCATGGCAGCGTACTGGTAGCAGGTGACCCACTACTATAATTCTCGCATGATGCCCAAAGCCTTCAACCCGGGAGACCTTGTCCTGAGACATATGGAAGCTTCCTAACCTGGACAATATAGCTAGCTATTCCCAAACTGGGAAGGCCCCTATACGGTGGTTAAAGCCCTATCCCAAGGAGCCTACTGAATCATCAAACTTGATAGAGTTGAGCTTCCCTGGATGTGGAATGCCACAAACTTGAGGATGTACTACCAATGATGTACGCCCCCTACTCAAGGATGAATGGAATGGTCGTTAGATGGCATGGCTTGGTTTTGACCTTCTAAAGCTCTACACTTATCCATCAGATCCCAGGTATGGCGAGGAAAGCCAAGAGCTCCAAAGCCCCACACTCATCAAGTCGGGAGCTCCAAAGCCCCACACTTATTAAGCCAAGAGCTCCAAAGCTCCGCGCTCATCAATTCAGGAGTTCCAAAGTCCTGCACTTATCTGTCAGATCCCAGGTCTAGCGAGAAAAGCTAAAAGCTCCAAAGCCTCACACTCATCAAATTGGGAGCTCCAAAGCCCCATACTCATTTAGTCGGAGCCCTGCACTTATCAAGCTAGGAGCTCCAAAGCCCCGCACTTCTCCATCAGCCCCCAAGTCCAGCGAAGGAAGCCGGGAGCTCCAAAGCCCAACACTCATCAAGCCGGGAGCTCCAAAGCCTTGCACTTATCCATCAGCCCCTATGTCCAACAATGGAAGCCAGGAGCTCTAAAGCCCCACACTTATCCATCAGCCCCCAAGTCTAGCGAAGGAAGCTGAGAGCTCTAAAGCCCCATGATTATCCACCAACCCCTAGGTCTAGCAAAAATGATAAGAAGCCCAATAGTACCATCTCTTTGGATGGCCTGCTTTGTTGCCCTGCTATCATACCAAGAAAAAAAGAAGAAACAATACAACAACAAGAAGGCTCGGCCTAGAAGAAAGAAGGATTTCATTCATTAAAGATCCTTTTACAAGGCTTGGGCACTCTAACAGGTTGGAGGGCCCCATGAAAAATACAAGGCAAAACAAAGAAAGAAGGAACAACAAAAGAAAAAGGAAGGCTTCGAGCCACTTACGGCCCCAAGGTGGGGCTCTACAGGACTTGCAATCCTCCATGGTGGCATCGATTAGTGCACCCGTCTCAACCATAACCTGGGTGATGGTCTCCCATAGTGAGCCCAGAGTGGCGGATGGTGAGGTGGCTTCACTAGTTAGCTCGGGGGGGATGGAGGGGGCCTCTATGTCTCCTTTCCCCTCGATGTCATCCAACACGATGTCTTGCAGGTCCAAGTGGTCGAAAGTCAATGCCACTTTCTTCTTACATTCTTTAAAGTCCTTGTAGAATGTGTCATAGATAGCTTCACTAATATCATCCTTGAAGTCTTTAGAGGTCTTGTACTGGGCAACGGCCTGGACCGCTTCCACCTACATCACCCCGATCACCATCTTGGAGGTGAGCACTTTTTCTTTCATGGTAGTGGCATGAGATTCTAAGAGATCCAACTACATCTGGAGGGTGTGAAGCTCCCTATCCAAGTGTAGAACCGTGGTAGTGGAGATTGCCAATCAGTTATCCAAGTCATGGATGAGCTCTCCCAATTTGCAACCGTGGCCTCACAGTCTTCTGTCCGGTCTTTGTGCTCCTTGATGGTGTCCCGGGAGCTCTCACGCTTGGCCTCCAACAACTTCACCCATGCCTCCAAGTTAGGAACCAAGTCAACCAAGGCTTGGGCCTTGGCCTTGATGACCTCAAGCTTGGCATGGAACTCCACATCCCGCTTGCCCAATGCTTGATAGGAGTCCTTCACCATGATGACATCTTGGGCCACCTGAAATCAAAACTAAAAAAAAATTAGCATGGAGTCCCATTGCTTCCCAAACTCGAAGCTCAACCAAGTAACAGTAGACTTACCGCAAGTAGTTAGGGGAGAATCTCATTGACGATTTCTCCTAGTGTCTGGCTAGACCTCTCCCATGATCTCGAGGTTGCAAGATGAAGCTAAGCAGCCTCTTTGCCAGATCCACATTGGCCATCACTGATGCATTGGGCAGGATCATGGCAGTGGCCCTAAGCACCCCCAATAGAGGTGTAGAGGAGGTCAAGGGCCTGGCAAGCACCAAACCTAGCACCCCGGTCTCAATCACCATCAAGGGGACCGTGGGAGGAGCCTCTACACCCTCAGACTCTACAGCAATGCCTACTTTGGGAAATGATGGCACCATAATGACCCCGATGTTGGTAGCAGGGGGTTGTGCAACCCCCTCCCCCGTTGTAGGGGCCTCACCGGTCAGTGGGATCATGTCTCTGGTCACCCTCGCCACCGATTTTGGGACCTCTCCCCTCTCTACCTTCCCAGCTTGTCCTGACAGCTCCCCATGGGGCCTCTTCTTCAACTCCCCGTGGGGCCTTTCCTCTGGCTCCCCGTGAAACCTCTTCTCCTGCCCCTCATGTGGACCCCGGTCAACTCTTATTTTTGGGACATCTGGCAGATCTAGCCTATAGAGAACTTTATGCCTGCACCAACCATGAAAAATTGGTTAATTATTAGACAACATAAAGGGAGACAAACCATAGTCCTTACCTAAGGACCGAATTAGGCTGATGTCGGCATCAAACAGATTCTGCTCAAAGAGAAGGTCTTGTACGTAGGGAATCTTTAAGATGACAAGATGGTTGTACACCTCTTGATCAGTTGGCTCCACTGATGCATCCTGGTTGGGAGACTGGTTCGAATCACTCTAGACATGGTTGACACCTTCGCGGTAGGCAAAGAGAAACTGAGATTTCCATCCTTTGATGAAAGAAGGAAGGTCATATCGAAGGCCCCCAGGCTGGGGTCAATGAACTCCAGCCCCTCTCTATGGGTGGTGCTTCAGGGTGAAGAGGGCCCTAAACAAGGAAAAGCATGCCACCATCCCATGAAATGGCACAGGATTATGAAGGAGCAAATCACCCTAATGGCATTAGGGGTCAACTAGGTAGGGAATGGTCCTGGAAGGAAGAGATGAAAGGGTGAAGAGGCAGCCAGAACTGGCAAGAAAGAAGTCTTCATAGAGAGTGACTCTGCTTGGCCCACTGGAGGTGATCTGATCCTCCGGGTTTAGGGCTAAGATCCGAATAGACTTAGGGATCCCATGAACCCCTGAAGGCACAGGGCATCCTCCCAAGTCATCATCAAGGCCATACTCAACAGACCCACCAGGCCTTTGCTAGTAGAGGATGGTGGGGGAGGCAAAGCAAGGATCTCAAGGTCTGTCACCTGTTGGGGACCCCGTTGAACTCTAAAGGGGACATCCTCCTCCTCCCTCTCCGAGGGAGGAGGTCAAGTTGAGGATGGACCAGTGGCTTTTGGAGGATGCTCGAAGGATGGCAATGGCTACCAGGAGAAGCCATTAAGGCACTAAGTACTAGAAGAAGGAGAAAAAGACCTAAGGGTTCTGCCTAAAGATGCTGGAGGGAAGGAAGAAGGACCAACTTGGATGAGAATCATGATCAGGGTCTTCTCTAGGTACAAAGGGGGATCTCCCTCTCTTTTCTCTCCTTCCCTCTCTAGAAATTTTGAAAGGATGCAGGGTGGCAGCAAATTCTTTCGAAAGGGACACCAAAATCTCTTTTCAGGTCCATCACCAATGGTCAAACACCTCTTCCCCCTCCCCTCGGGCTAATGAGATCACGGCATGCATCGGCACCCATCGTGTGGGATGCTTCGAGACACGAACTGTCACTTCGGGAGGAATGAAGGCATTATTATGGGTCATTATTCCCATCCACGTGGCAGCTTCATAGTGGCAAAAGAGGGGGTCCACAAATCATCATGGACTCGAATCATGAACCATCACAATAGGAGAGAGGAAGGCATATTATTGATCACCGCCCTTCATCCACATGGTGGCCCCCCTAGGGGTAGACCGGTGATCTACTAATCACCAAGTGACTACAGCAATTAATGAAGGGCCTGGAGCCCCTCCATGTCAATGGCATCGATCTACTCCCTTCATCTCTAGCCCAAGAGTGCCCTAGGGCTTGGGAGTAGAGAGTATCTGATGTGGCAAGCCGCTAACATGGCACCCATGTCCAACGTAATTGGGTGATGAGGTGGTAAAGATCATCACCAAGCCCAGCCGAGGTCAACCTCCTGATCAAGATCGAGTTTCCGTCCGAGGTGAGCTCACTACCAAGGTCGAGCTCCCATCAGAGGTGAGCTCCTAGCTGAAGTCAAGCTCCCATCCGAGGTCAAGCTCCGAGCCAAAGTCGAGCTCCCATCCGAGGTGAGCTCCCAACCGAGGTCAAGCTCCCATCCAAGGTGAGCTCCAATCTGAGGTGAGCTCCCAACTAAGGTTGAGCTCTCGACCGATGTCGAGCTCCCATCTGAGGTCAAGCTCCCGTCCGAAGTGAGCTCCCATCCAAGTTCGAGCTCCCATCTAAGTTGAGCTCCCAATAGAGGTCGAGCTCTCATCCAAGGTGAGCTTCCAGTCAAGGTCGAGCTCCCATCCATGGTGAGCTCCCAGCCAAGGTCGAGCTTTCATTCATGGTGTGCTCCTAGTCAAAGAGAGCTACAGACCAATCGAGCTCCCGGCTAGACCATATTCCCAAAGGCAAGAAGACATCCCCCGACCATAGTGAGAGGAACAGTAGAAGGTGGGACACAACTCTTGAAAGACAGACATGAGAGAGGCCTGGATGGTGACATAGGGGTGCAACATCGCCATCTCCACCAGATCGACAACAACTCTTGTAGAGATGTGTACTCCATCGGGACTCCATGCACTACAACATGCCACCCAAACTTCCTGCAAGAGGGGTGCTCACTAGGGCTCCAGGCCCTGTATGATGTGGGCACTAGAATCAAGAAAAGACTCCAACCAATTCAGGACAAGTCCGAGTCCTTGTGGTTGGAGTAGCAAAAGAGAAGTCCTATAATTTTCTTTTTTTTGAGTCCAAATAATCTTGTAGTTAATTTCGAGTCCATGTTGGGTCTGGTTTAATATCTTAGTTAACCCTGCAATTGAGAGTTGGGTCCAGTTAAATCAAGCCCATCCATGAGTCTATGAAGCATCAAGACAAGAAGAAGCCACCTCATCAAGTGACCCCCACCTTGTGCCACATGTCAAAAGCTCCAATGGATGTCGCCACCTCAACAAGTGGTTAGAAAACAAGAGGAGCCTTCAGTGGTATTATGTTCATGTCATCCGGGAGACCTCTTCAAGAGTGAATCTATTCTAATTGAAGGGCCAATGTCAGGTATGTCTAGTATTGATTAAGTCTGCAATGTTAAATTAGACCTAGCTTAGCTTGCGTGGTTCTCTTCTGGTCCTATTCCTTTCTTATTCTGAGAGTCTCGATCACTAGGTTTATGTTAGATCTTTCGAGCTTCTTCACTAGATATCTTTGATAGTTTATGTTGAGTTGTTTATATGCAAATAGGGAATTGCTTGGTTAATCATTTGCTAATCTCCATTAGGGTTGCATAGTTTCATTTTACATTCTACACCATCCTTTTCACAATGGGGCATCCCATAGCTTAAATAGAAGCCTTACAACATTTTTAAAATTTGAAAACCCATAGGATTAGGAGGATTACAAGGGGGGTTGGAGGATATGGTGGCATTTGTCGCTTGAAATGTGGGGAGTTGGAGGATATGGGGCATTTGTTACTTGAAACTCCTTCAAAGCTTGACATGTGGCGCAAGGTGGGGACCACTTGATGAGGTGGTGGTGTCCTTTGGAGCTTTTGACATGTGGTATAAAGTGGGGACCACTTGTTGAGGTGGCGACATCCATTGGAGCTTTTGACATGTGGCACAAGGTGGGGGTCACTTGATGAGGTGGCTTCTTCTTGTCTTGATGCTTCATAGACTCATGGATTGGGCTTGATTTAACTGGACCCAACTCTCAATTGCAGGGTTAACTAAGATATTAAACCAGACCCAACATGGACTCGAAATTAACTACATAATTATTTGGACTCAAAAAAAAGAAATTACAGGACTTCTCTTTTGCTACTCCAACCACAAGGACTCGGACTTGACCTAAATTGGTTGGAGTCTTTTCCTGATTCTAGTGCCCACATCACTGTACCACGCCACTTGCATCTCCTACAAGAGGAGTGCTCCACCAAGGCTACAGGCCCTGTAACATGCCGTCTGCATCTCTTGCAAGAGGAGTGCTCCACTGGGGCTCAAGGCCCTATGGCATGCCATTAGCACTTCCCATAAGAGAAATGCTCTACCAAGGCTCCAGGCCCTGTAGCATGCCATTTGCACCCCATACAAGTGGAAGTGCTCAGTCGTGGCTCCAGGCCCTGTGGCATGCTACCTGCACCTTCCGCAAGGGATTGCCCCACCAGGGGATAGGTTTGCAACATGCCAGCCACACCCCCTACAAGAAGACCTTCTCTCGAAAACTTTGGACCTTATCCAATGGGGCTTTGAAGAGCTTGCATCCCTTCTATAGGGGACACTCTAAGGGAGGCACCCAACCAAGGCTTCAGACCCGGTCTGGTATGATCAATTCCTATATAACGGTAAGAGGGATGTCCAGGATGGAAGCTAAACCAAGAGAGAGAAGGTAAGAGAGTAAGCAAGCCAAGGCAAATGGCTAAAACAGTGAACATCCCCCTAACATCCCAGAAACTCTAGTTTTTTCATTCTTTTCTATCTCCCTCTATACGGTGGCATCCCAAGCCTCCGCCATAAAGGGTCTGTTTTCCTTGGTTGCCTTACTAACTTGACCATTGGAGTGTTCTTGTTGGGATCCCTGGCCTGGGTCTCCTTTTTTGCAAGACCGATCGATCATGAAGGTACGAGGATGAAGAGCCTGATGCGGGGCCAACTCAACCGGGTCCCATCTGATCTCTAGGCTATGGCGATCTAAGCGGCAACAAAAAGCATGCATAATAATTTAAGAAATATCTAAAGAAGCATCTAACTTACTAGATTAAATTACATAACAAATCTAAAATCATAAGTTTAAGAGAGAAAAACTTACCTTTAAGTGCTTTCTATCTTCAACTCCAATCGAATCAAATCCTGTGTATGATCAAGGTTCCTGTCGAAGCCGCAGACGTTTTCGACCTCTACTAGTATCCACATGGGGCCTATTCTTGATCAAGTTTTTGAGGCTACTAGAGTGCGATATCCTTTACAAGCCTCTCATCCAAACTAGATCTGGATCTCCCTTCAACAACTCAAAGGGAAGGGCTACAACTTTTGTAGCCCTTGCATGAACCCTTTGTATAGGGTGTCAGGACTTCTTCAAGGATGCCTAGAGGAGAATAAAACTCTTTCTCCTCCTCTAATCCTCTCTCTAAAGACTCTCTCTTTTAGGTTCTAGGTGTGAAATATGAGAAGAAGAAACACGAAGTGAGCGGTAGGGAGCAAACATGTGGCAAGGTGGAATAATCTGATGAAAGAATAGCACATGTCAAAATATTTTCTCTTCTTAAAGTTGTTGCACAAACACCTCGATCCTAGCCAACTACATCACACCTCATCCAATCAGATCTCATCTGAATTAAATTTTAACTCAAATCAAAGTGGAAGACAAAATGACCGTTAAGAAAAATTAACGGCAAGGAATATCTCCACATCTAAGTAGCGATGGCTCCCTTCTCCCTTCATTTATTATTTTTGCACAATCAAAAACCTCCCATGTCACACCCAGATAAGATCTCATCTTATCAGATTTTAAGTCAAATTCAAATCAAAGTAGCACATAGGGATAATTGGCATGAAGAAATACTAGTGATGAGAAGGATGTGCGCGTCATTTGATTTCTTCTATTGTTTTGTTGCACAAAACTCCTATTTTCCAGGCCAAAACTAGATAGAGCCTGATCCTAAATCAAATCAAATTTAATCTAGGATAAGCTTTCTCAAAAATAGTGAGATAGAGTCTATGTTAAAGAGGGGAGGCACCAAAGTAGCGCCTCTCCTTTCTTTCTTGCGCACACACAAAGTGGGGTGCTAAAATCAATGCTCTACCTCACTTTGGCATGCCAAATAAAGAGAGTAGAGCCTAATCTAATTGGGTTAAGTTGTCTCAATCAATTGGGTTTGATTTGGATTCAATTCGAATCTAATTGAGCCCAATTAAAATCAATTTGAAAAGACTGCCAATCATATTCAAAATAGGATTGAAATCCAAGTCCAACTTGGATAACAAATCCAATTTGACTTAAATTAGATCAAGCCCATTAAATTAAATCTCATTTAAATTAATTAAGAGTTGATCCAAAATTTAATGAAGTCCAATTATATTGCAACTCTTGCAACTAAGTCCCTAGTGCCAAAATTAGCAACTACTAAATTTGTAACATGCTAATTTTGTTACCTGCTAAATTTGCAATCCTTACAAAATTAATAGTTATTAACTATGATCCAAGTTCTTGAACATGTCAAGCCCTTTTTGTATATGACCTCTCAGGTTCGATTCTGTCTGGTAGTGAGACATACTATGATCTCTATCATAGTATTATTGAAACTCTTTTGATGGACCAAAATAATTTCAACTCAACCCTAACATGGATCATTGATATGAAAATAATCCAAGTGAGTTCTCACAATCCACTAGTGACACCTAGCAGTATGTAGTGATAACCTAGCAAAAAAAAAGGTAAACCCCTTGGTGTAGGTACCATGTGATCATGTTCCTCCATTGAGAGTATTGACAGTATGTAGGTCATGGAATCTCATCAAATACTAATCATCTGTCATATGCTAGACTAAATCGACTTATGTCCAATCATGAAACCCATGGAAACTCTTTCTATTATCATGCTACTATGATTAAAGATTGAAGAACTTAATCTCTTAGGTCACATAGGACTATCTCATAACTACTAAGGCTGATAGATTCCTTATAGGTACACTCCTAACTCCTACAGCAAACGACTACAAACCAACATTATAGTAGCTAGGGACCATATTTATGTACTTGTAAAATTATTGCAACTCTACTATTACTAATCAAGGTATCACAGGTCAAGGAATTAATCATACAACTACAGCATCATGAAGTCACTGACGAGTGAGTAGACATCCATGTGACTTCTCGTACTTGGTCACACCCAGCATGATTGTTTTCTAACAACCACTATACTCTCACTTCAGGTCTCTACACTATAGACTCAAGATATCTACCCAAAGTGAAGCAATACGTGCACCATTCTTAATGGATCAATCACCATCCCCATGATGATCTAACAACCAGGAGTATTTTGGAGTTAATCTATAACAATACATGTCTCAAATTCTTAACTCTTGAGAATATAATCATTATCCATTAACTCCTTGGATGATACATGGATACAACATGTACGAATAAAATAGCTTATTTAAGAATATTAAATATAAAATTATGTCCAAGAACAAAAATATGTGTAAGCCAGATTAGCTTTTAGGGCACATATTTAACAATATTTACATTCTAGAATATAATTTTATATTTAATATTCTAAAGTGGATAGTTTAATCCATTTATGTTGTGTCCATGTATCATCCAAGGAATTAATGGATAATGATACATTCTTAAGAGTTGAGAATTTGGGGTATGTGTCATTATAGATTAACTTATAATGCTCTTGATCATTGGATCATCATGGAAATAGTGATAGATCCATCAAGATTGGAGCATGGATCACTTTTCTCTTTGATAGAGAGTCGTAAGTCTATAATATATGGATACTAGAGCAAGAATGCAGGTGGTTGTTAGAGAATAATGGTATTGAGCATAATCAAGTATGAGAAGTGATGGTAAAGCACACAAGGTTAACATGTCCTATGTTTGCTAGACCTAGAGCCAAAGTTGAATGGGTCTACTCAACTTACACCCAACTCAACAACTAATCCTTCTACTGGCCAGGTAAGAGGTGGGGTGGTGGGAGGCTCCCCCTGCCTGTGACATGGTCCTAATTAAATAACCGTCAGTCCACTTAGGATGTTTGCCTCTGGACCTTTAATCTAAGATACCAGTTTCCAGTAATAGTTGAGGAATTGAATGCACTAGTTTACCCACACAACTCGGACCCGACCTGTTCGTGTCCGTAGATCACTAGAGCAAATTAGGTTGCTAGTTAATTTTAATAAGGATTTGGGTACAGATGCAAGGTGGCTATTTTGGGCCCAGGACAGTATGACCTCCTGCCCTGATCTAAGATAGGAAATTGCCCTTAAGATTAGTTTAATGCAAATGATGAACACATAATGAAACCTGATGCAATCTAAAAACAAAATGAAAAATAAAACTTTTTTGTCTTTTTATGATGTGACAAATTAAATTTAAGTTGGTTAAGTTATCACACAAAATTTTGCTTGGGTGAGGTGGGGTTTGATAGTTGATTAGGTTGGATTAAGTCAAGTATGCAGAAATCACAGAAACTAAAATACAGGTTTGCTTTGATGCAAAAGTTAGCACAGTTTTATGAGTAGAAAAATCCCAAAAGAGATTTCAAGATAGAGGATTAACAGTGCTGATGATCTTTACCAAATTTCATGTAGAACAAAAATCAGATAATGATGCAACACCTAGGGTTTCAGACTATGTGTAGAAAACTCAGGATTCTAGTTAGGGTTTCTATGATGCATATTTTTATATTTTTTTCGTTTCTGTAAAAATAATTAAAATAAATAAAAATTATCAGGACTGAAAAGAGAGTATTCCATGAAAATTTCAGAGAAAAATAAAAAACCTAAGATGGTGAAATAGAGCAAAACCCAGACCCTTAATGTAGATGACATGATGCAGAAATCTTCAGGGCAGAAAATAGGCATTTAAAAAACATATAATTTGGAATAAATTATTAAAATTACTGATAAGTAGAAATAAAATATTTGAATCCATCAAAATAAGAATAGGATTTTTCTGAGATACTTATATGCAAAAACAATTAATTTAACAAACTATATGCAAATTATGGGATGCAGAAGTTAGCCCTTAAAGTACTCTGATACCAATTGATGGGGGACTAATTAGCATGCAAGGGAATTTTCGTGGATTCATCATTAAGTTAGGATTTTAATTCCCAAATTTTAGGTCAAATAGATAAAAGGGTGATCCTATAGAAATTCTAGATCACAAGCATGCAAAAAGATCCTCAAAAGAGATAAAAACAGGACCGCCAGGGCTAAGAAACCCGGTAGGGCTTGCTCTTCTGCAATAACTCGATCTAAAGGGCTAGGGGGTGTGTACCTGGTAATGACTACTGCTGATTCTATGAAGAGATCACTCCTCGCTCCCGGATGCGGCTTAGAAGGTCAAGTTGAATACCCACAGATCCGTCAACTTTTTATTCGCTGACCCGAGGCTAGGCAAACAGAACCCTAAAGTTATGAAACTCGAGGGACCTATAAAACACCAAAAAAGAATTAGAAAACAAAGGAGAAAAAGGATGAGTCACTAAAAGAAGAAAGGAAGAGAGCAGCAGGGGCAACCAAGATGAAGCATGATTGTTGGGCGTCCAAGGTGGAAGAAGCAGGGCGGCTAGGGTTTTGATAAATAGGGTCTCACACCCCTCGATGCTCAATGAGCAAAGGAAAATGGGTCCCTCACTCACTCCCTCATGGAGGTTGATGTATAAAGGCAAAGGCAATGCAAAAAAAACTCTCAACTTTTCATTAATCAGAATCATCCATCATTCTTACAAGAGTGGAGGGGTGGGGTATTTATAGGCTAACCCAGGTCCTCTCCTTGTTAGGATTGGAGTACAAATTTGAATTAAAAAAGGATTAAAAAATTTGAATAAGATAAGAATTACAACTCCTTGTGGAACTGGGAAAGCCTCTTCCTCTTGGGCTTGGGACTTGGTTTCCTCGTGGGCTTAGAGCTTTGACTTTTCCACTCCCTAGCAGGCTGAGACTTAGGGTGCCAACATTTTGGACTGGGCTTGGAGGGGCGCCACTCCATGAATGAGCCTTTGGGTTGGGGCACCATGTCTTGAAGAGGGCCTGGGAGGGGTGCCAAGGCTTCATGGGCTTGGGCCTGGGGCAATGAGCTGGGGAAGTTGGACTGGGGCGCCACTCTTGGAGGACTGGGTGCCAATTCTTCGGGCTTGAGTAGGCTTCTGGGCTGGGGTGCCTGGAAGGAGGAATATTCTCGGGGTGCCAGGTATCTCCAAGTGGGGAGGCTCCATGGGCTTGGCTGTGCTCTGACCTGGGAGGGCTGGTGAATGCTTGGACTGGTTATCCTTCTCTTGTATAAAACTGGACTAACTCAGATTTACAGGACTCAACTAGACTCATAAGGTTGAGACAACTCAACTTTATACAAGACCAATAGGGTACTTATTACAACACTTGACTTACTCAAAATTAGACTTCATTATAGGACTCAAGTGAGCACAATCGGGCTTAATCGAGTAAAATCCTAATTACCAATACAAAGGGCTGCATTGGGCTCACATGATAAAACCCTTATTACAGGACTTCAAATAACTTAGATGACTCCATCCCTACTTACAGGACTCAAAGAGCTAATACAGCCAGATTATTGGATGCAAAGATAAAATCTAGAAAATGGTTAAGGGACTCACAATTCAGGGACCCATGGTGAATTAGGGTTGATCCCGATGTCTCCATCAAGAAGTTACATGGATATCTACTCACTCATCAGTGACTTCTCGATATTGTATTTGTGTGAATATTTTCTAAACCTGCAGTACCTTGACAACTCATAGTAGGGTTGCTATAGCTAGACAAGCATATAAATATGGTCCCTAGCCATATGGGGTCTTGTAGTATATATTGGCTATATAGGTTCACTATAGAAGTTGGGATTGTACCTATAAAAGATCTATCAATCTTAGTAGTAAGGAATAGTCCTATATAACCTAAGAGGCTGAATCCTTAATCTATGGCCCTAGTAGCATGATAATGGAAAGAGTTTCTATGGGTATCATGATTGAACTCAAGTTGATTAAGTCTAGCATATGACAGATGCTTAAGGTTTGATGAGATTCCATAACCTACATCCTACCAGGCCTCTCGATAAAGAAACTTGATCACATGGTAACTATACTTAGATATTTACCTTTTTATTCTGTTGGATTGCCACTATATACTACTAGGTGTCACAGGTGAATTGTGATAACTCACTTAGATTATTTTCAAATCAACGATCCTTATTACGATTGAGCTGAAATCATTTCGATCTATTGAAAGAGTTTCAATGATACTGTGATAAAGATCATAGTATATCTCACTACCAGATAGAATGGAACCTGAAGGGTCCACACAATTGGAGCTCGACCTAATCAAGAGCTTAAATCATATTTAGAAACTATTAAATTTATAAGGGTTACAAATTTAGTAGCTACTAATTTGGCATCTAATAATTTTAGCACTAGGGACTTAATTGCAAAGAGCTGCAATAAATTAAAATTTGGATCAAGTCCAAATTAATTTAAATGAGATTTATTTTAATTGGGCTTGGCTTGATTTAAGCTTAATTGGATTTAATTATCCAACTTGGACTTGGATTTCAATCCTATTTAGAATAGAATTGATAGCCTTTTAGAATTTGATTTGAATTAGGCTTGAATTAGATTTGAATTAAATTCTAATTGAGTCCAATTGACCTAGATCCTAAACATAATTGGATTTGGTTTAAATTCTCTAAATATAGCATGTAAATTAAGGAGGGGCACTAGTTTTGGCATTCCCCTTTATGCATGCATGCAAGAAAAGAAGAGAGTGCTACTTAGGCACCTCTCTTCTTCAAATGGGACTCTCTTTCTTGACAAAGCCTATTTTATTCAAACTCCTATTTAAATTAGGATAGAGCCTTATGAGATAATAGCATGGGATTGGATTACTTGGGGTGTGGAAATTGCTTTGTGCGATTAAACAAGGGAAGAAATAAGAAGTAGCGCACATTTGCTTCTCACCACTAGTTTCCTTCTCAACACCTACTTCCTTTTTTAATTTTGATCAGATTATGATGAGTTTTTATCTTAGGCATGGAGTCTTATTGATGAGGGACGAACTCTAAACTGATGCATGAGATGAAAGGGATGAACATAAAGAAGAAAAACAGATAAAGAGAGCAATATTTTTTTTGATTTTTTTTTGGTTTTGTTCCTGAAAGAAAGCAAGACTAGGTTAGGGTTTTCATGTAACAGTTAGTTCTACCCACACATTGAAACTATCAAAGAAATAAAGAAAAAGGATCCTAGGATTAAGAATCCTATTAGGAACATGTTCAAGCTCAAAAAAATTAGATAAAAAGAGAAGGGATTGGGTTTTAAATACCAGGCAATGATTCCTTATTGTTGAAGATGGGATCGCTCCTCTCAAATCGGTGCATGGACTGTGTCCAATAAGCAACCCAAGACGGGGGGTGAATTGGGTTTCTAAAAATTACTTGCAAAATGTGTGCTAATTCAAATATATAATCAAGTGCTAGTGTGAGGTGTAAGTGTATGCTCTTGAAGAGTATGCAGTGGAAATATAAATGCAACAAATATAAGAGCAAGTAAAGAAAGCAATAAATAATCACAAACACAAGCCAAGTATATTGGTTCGGTGCTTTCCAATGCACCTACATCCACTCCCTAAAGTCCACTTGGGAATTCACTATAATCTCCAATGATTACAGCAATTAGTTTTCCGGGCTCACTAATCAAAATCCCTTTTGGTTTTTACAAGGCTCACCAAAAGAAACTCTTGGTTTTCAAAGGCTAACCAATAACCTCCTTGGTTTTCAACTAGGCTAACCAAAAACCTCCTTGGCTTTGTTCTTAGGCTCACCAAAAACTTTACAACAAAGATATAAGAAAAAGTAAAGCAACAAGAAAAGCTTTCTAATGTAAAGCTGATATCTCTTTGAAGCATGGAGAAGTTGCTTGTCTTGAACTTGATGAAGCCTCAATCAATGCTCAAAAGAGTTGGACTTGAATGCTTCTTGATAGCTTTTAATGATTGGGGATTTCTTTTTGCTTGAAAGTAGTTGCTCTCAATGAATGAGAGTGAATGCTTTGGTTTTCTCTTCTTTTTCTTGGTTTTCACTTGTTCTCTTCTTTCTTGTATTTCCTCTTTTTCTTGTTATGATTTTTTTGAATTCAAATCACTTAAATACCATCCCAAGGCCTTAAAGATGGTTTATGACCGTTAGATATGAAAAACTAGCTATTGGGAGCCAAGAGGGCTGAGTTCTATATTTGAAAAACTAGCCATTACTGTTCCCAGAACTCCAAGTGTCGACACTTCAAACTGTGAGTCGACACTTAGGGTCGACACTTAAGTTCCATGACTCGACACGTAGTTCAAAATTCTTCATTGAAGCTCTCTAGAATTCTTAGGTGAGTCGATACATATTCAGGTGAGTCGACACTTGATATCCATGAGTCGACACTTTAGGCAAGTCTTCAACTTCAGCAGGTTCTGTTAGAAATTTTCTCAAGCCTTGAGTCGATCCTTGAGTTGACACCTTGAGTCGACACTTGAGTGGCATGAGTCGATACTTTAGCCATGCCATCTGAAACTCTTTCTGTGTGCTGGCTTGAGTCGACACTTGCACCGCCATTAGTCGACTTGAACTGTGAGTCGATACTTTGAATCGACACTTGCTAAGATTTCTTCAAAAATCACTAAAACTCTGCTGAAACCTTTTTGAGCTACACTCTTTTAGTCCTTTCAAGCATTTCTCAAGTGCTTAAGTCCATTAATAACTGATCTTTCATCCACGAAATGGTTTCTTCATCATTTGACAAGCAATCCAATTTAGCTGATTTGATGAGTACCTTTTTCTATTAAACATACTTAAAGGAACATCTTAGTACTCAACTTATACTTAAGTGTTTTGCTTATTATCAAAATCAATGATAGAGTCAACAATCTCTCCCTTTCGATGATGACAAAATCTTTAAGTATAATTCATATAATAATCTCTTAAAAGAATTTTCAATATGCATAAGGCTTATTGCATTTTGTATTATAGTAAAGAGATAAAGTCTAAAAGCTCATTTGAATTGAATTAGAACCATAAGAGTATCAGAGCTAAAAATAATTTCAAGTACCATGATACTCTAATAGGTATCAGAGATAAAACATACTTTAAGATAAGAAATTCATCATAGAGCAATAGTGAATGTAATCAAAAAAAAATCTTGAATAAAATATTGAAGAGTATAAATACTCTCCCTCAAAAGATGATTCAAAAAACTGATTTTCAATAAGTTTTCAATAACCAAAAGCTAAATTTAAAGATTTTTCAAGAATTTTAGCAAACTAATTTACAATTCAGAAAAGGAAGGATTACTCCCCCCACTCATTGCTCTTTTCTTTTTACATTTTTTTCTTTCACACACAAACAAACTTTTCATTTTATTCACATATCTCCCTTTTGTTTTCATCTATCCTTCTCATATCTCTTTTTTTTTGTTTTTATCTCTCCCCCTTACTTCTCACTTAATTCTCTCCCTTTTTGTCATTATAAAAAAGGGTTAGAGCAGAGGGAAGGATAAAAACATCACATAAATTTAGCAATACAATTCCAAGGATGAAACATTGATATAAAAAAAAGATTTCATTCTTTGAAGTATACTTTATACATTGATACAAGTAAAGATACATGATAGTAAACAAACATAAATACAACAAGAGTGCTAAAATATTAACTATCTAAACATAAAGACTGTCCTAAGTAGACTCTGAAGGGAACCATAAGCAGGCTATAGATATGCATTTTAAAACCTTTTTAACATGCATTGCAGTGAAAGAGTAAAGATTAAACTATTTTAATCTAAACATGATATAGAAACTACTTTCTACATAGCCTACCAATGTAATATGACATGAACAGCAATGTATAATATAGAACATGAACCAACCATATCAAACCTTTTGATGCACACCTTTTGAGGAGCAAAGCAATCCTTGTAGCATTGGAAGATGGAATGGATGACCCTCTCAAATCGCCAACTAAAGAGGTGGACGAAGCTCTACCGGCCACACAATCGTATGGCCTCCATGGGTAGTTCACACCAGGGACTTGCTTGACCAGTGCTTTCCAAAGTGCTAGCTTCGAAAACTCCTTGGTATCCAATTCTTTTTCCTCGAACATCGAGACTCCTCGCACTGTCGAAGAACACAATGGAGGTGGGAAACACTCTGAAAATAATCCTTCCCGACTCTCTTTCCCAGCCTAGAGCACTAGGCAATCGCACACCCAATACCCTTAGATCTCTCTTCCCAACTTTAGGTAGAAAACCATTCTAACTTTTTTTCCTTTTTCTCTTGATTTCTTCAAAGCTTTTCTATCAAAACTTTCATTTCCTCTTCTTTTCCATGTCCTAAATAGCCCTATCTTATAGGAGAGAGTGAGGAAGTGGGTGAGAGTTATGGGGAGAGTTAGTAGGAGGGAGTTAAGGATAGCATTTATCCAATCATTAATTTCAAATATTAGGTTAATTCAAAAATTAAGATGATAATTTGAAATTAAATGATGTTTGAGTTTAAAATCCAATTTTAAACTTAGATGGATAAGGTGCACCAATTTTGGTTCAACCCGAGTTGACCCAAACCTAGCCCGAATCAAATCTAATTCAATTCACCTAGTAAATTTACAACTCAATCAAATTGAGTTTAGAAGCAATCATATTGCACATTGGGCCTCCAAGACATCATTAACAATTAATAAAAAATAATAATTTCATAACTTTGTGAAGCTATGTGTCAACACATCAAATAAGTCCATGTATCGACACATTAAAGTGTCGACACATGGGTAAAAATTTTATCTTATGAAATTTTGATCCCTAGATGATTCCCAGTCATCAATCGACTATCAGGTCAAGTAGTTACCCCTATGGTGTGTGACCCATAGGTTCAAACACTAAGCCGGTAACACTGAAATAATTTTAGTACCAATCGAAGTCGCCATCTAGCAATGACACCCGATGTCCGGATAGGTCAAAGTTGCAGAGCAACCATCAAAAACCTCTAGCATATGGTTACTATATAATTCATCCCTTTGACCACTTAATGCTCTAGTGACTTAGGGTTAGACTGCCAACCCTAGATCAGCTCATCCAAATATATGTCTCAATTTTGCAAGTTCAGTGACTCTTCACTAGAACTACCTTGACCAAGGTTTTGCTATATTGAGACATCAGTGAGTCATTAACTCCAATCAATTTGGAGAGTTTAATCCCATCTTGATCCTACCATTGCTCCATAAGTACTTAACTGTACCCAGCATCCTTTCAAGACCAAATTAGAAATTCAGGGAGTCCGGTGCCAAAGCATAGTGAGTTGCTTATAAGCTACTATGGTGATCTCAGGTCTGAGGGACACATATATCCATATATCCCTTTGCAAACTACCCTTTGACAAAAAAGGGAATTCCGTTAAGTGGGTCACGTTCAATGAAATGTCATACACTCCACTTGCATATCATACCAATGTCTCCACATTCCTTGGTTAAGAGGATAACTAAGCTATATGACATACAATGATCTATACTCGGTACATAGTCATCCTATAACAATGTATCATTCAATCATGAACAATTTAAGAACTACTCGATATATCCTCTATATCAAGTACAAGAAAGTTCTAAGGACTTCATCACACAAGAGTTCATATTAAGGAAACTACACCTATGATGAACTGCCAAAAGATAACTTTTATTTATATCAAAATCATATCCAATATACAAATAGCACAACCATCTACAGCCTAGACGATTGGCTTTCGGAAATAATTCCTAACAGACTCTTCGTCATCTGAGGATCCAATCTCAATTGATGTGGTATCAGTAGAAGAACAAGATCGAAGCCACATGAGTCGAAGATTAGCAAGATGGGTCCTGCTCGGTCTCAATATGCCACGATGTCCTCGTCCTCTACGTCTAACATAAGTCCTTCCTCTAGCTGGTGTGAAAGAGGTAGAAGCTATGTCAGTAGCAGGAGCAGCACTGACCGGAATGGCAGTATCAAAATCAGTATGAAGGGGGGTATGATCAAAGATAGGTCCTGAGTCAAGATGGTGGAAACCAGGGATATAGAATCTTAGTTTTCTGATAAGAGAGGATGTATGCAAAGATGGAGAATGTAAGATACGTGAATCAAAGGATGATGGAATGACAGGAGTAGGTGCAGGAATGGAAGTAGGATGTGGATCAAATCTGGAAGGTGAGGATGATAGGATCGGAGTATGAAAGGATGATCTAGATGGGTCAGAAATAGGACTCCTAGGAAGGTCAGCTACTACCTCTAGCACTGGCTCTGTCATTAGATCATCAAACTCAAACTTAGCAGAGTCAGTCTCATCATCATCCAAATCAGATCCTGGAGTAGGTGGTGCTAGAGGTGAATCAGCCAGAGCTAAAGGTGTAGGAGCTCTACCTGATGAAGGACTAGCCAACACAGACAAAATGGCAGAGATGCCATCACTAAGTCCTCGATGGCTCTCCCTCATCTCCATAGGAATCCTGTTGACTCACTGATGAATGATCATCACCTCAGTCTCAATGCGAGCAACCCTATCCTCCAAGCTATCTATAGCACCAGGGATATCTATCTATGTTGGCTCAGGCTGAGGAGTGGGCTCTGGTTGTACTGAAGGCTAAAGCTGAACCTCAGGAATATCACTGGGTGGCTCTAAGTGCCCTGCCTCACCTAAAAAGATATGCTCATCTTCTGCCACATCATCATCTCTGTCAGCGACCTGTCCAGAAATGCATCATCTCCACTGGCCACTAACAAGCTGATAACCCATCCAGTGAAGTAATATGATGTTGCAGACATATGTGTGAAGAAGCTACCTATAGGGCTCATCATCTACGATCACTCCATAAGCTCTAAACAGTAAGGTCAATCCCATCCCGTAAGGCAAACACAGTCTCTAGCTAATCGATGCCTCAGTCAATTGATGTACCATGAGCACCGGGAGGCATACTGGAGTGTGCTGTACCAGAGAAACCATGACTAGAAGTTTGTGCTCTATGATGAAGTCGAATCAACCAGTCTTCGGTAGAAGGATCCAGGCAATGATATGGTGTAGCAACCTCATCTCATGAGTCACCCTCGAAGCAACTATAGTGGCTTTCTCAGGAAGATCATCTATCTCAAAGATGCATCGGAGTCCAATGATCCTGTCAACTAAAGCATCCATAACAGATCATGTCATAGGGATGTTCCATACTCTGCTTAGAATCTCGACTGATACAGGAACATCTCTACCTCGGACCTGAGCAATCCAGCCATCACTACCTCGGGCAAGCGATTCATAAAACTCTGTAATCAATCCCGGGTAAAATCTCTTTGATAATCAGCTGAATGATGTCAAAACTGCATCCCTTAGCCACTGGCCTATCATTAAGTGCTGCTAGTTTATGAAATCAAAGTCCACTCAGTAACCACTGACTATAGTCTTCGATCCCATTCTATTTGCTACAGAAACTGGGGGTCTAGCAGGGATATCATGCTCAACCGCTGCACTGGCCTCATGCCTTACTTTAGTTCTCCTTTCTTCCTCCTGAATGGATGGTCTTGCATGCTGGACAACTTGCTTCCTGGGCCCTATTTCAAGGATACAAGATAGAAATGCAAGAAGGAAAGAAAACCTAGGGTTTCCATGGTGCAAACATAAAGAAACCGAATGAAGAATAGTGAAAATAGGAGAATGAACAGTGAAAAACTGAATATAACCTATCTTAATAGAAGAATCGATCAATTGAATCCAAGATTGGAGGGAAGATAATGGTGGAGCTTGGTTAGGGGATGAGTCATCTCAAACTGGAGTGAGAGAAAAGCCAAGAAAATCTTCTATTTTCCCTATTTTAGCTCGGTCTGGCGTGTTCAAGTGTTGACTCATGACACAGAGTCAGGTGTCGACACTTCCAAGTGTCGACACTTTAACTTAAAATCAAAAAAATGGGAAATTGATCTAAGATCAAATAGGAAGGATTTCAATGAATTTGAACAAGATTAATAAGCAAATTTGATCAAACAAGGGTCAAAGATTGTGAAGAGATGGAAATTTCAAACAAAAGGGTTGATGAACCCAAGTTCTCTTCTAATCATACTGAACTGATTTTTGGAGAGGCTTAGTCAATATGTCAGCTAGTTGTATTTCAGTACTAACAAATTCAAGCATAATATCATTATTTTCAACATGATTTCTAATAAAATGATGCCTAATTTCAATATGCTTACTTCTAGAGTGCTGAACAGGATTTTTAGTTAAGTTTATAGCACTAGGTTATCACATCTTTTGGGTGTCTTAATTAGTTTAATTTCAAAATCTTCAAGTTGTTACTTAATCTACAAGATTTGAGCACAACAACTTCCTGCTGTAATATACTCAGCCTCAACTATGGATAGTGCAACTGAAGTTTGTTTCTTGCTAAACCAGGGATTAAATTAACTCCAAGAAATTGGCAAGTTCCACTTGTGCTTTTTCTATCTAATTTACATCAAGCAAAATTAGCATCAGAATATGCAATTAAATTAATAGATGAATCTCTAGAATACCACAAACCAATATCAATTATACCATATAAGTATTTAAATATATGCTTAACAGCCAATAGATGAGATTCTTTAGGATCAAACTGATATCTGGCACACATACAAACCATTAAACATGATATCTGATCTACTAGCAGTCAAATATAATAAAGAGCCAATCATTCCTCTATAAAATTTTTGATCAATTGATTTACCATGTTCATCTTTATCAAGTTTACAAGAGGGGCTCATAGGTATACCTATTGATCTGGTAGTCTCCATCCCAAACTTCTTTAAGATTTTTCTTATATACTTAGCTTGTTGATAAAGATTCCATCTTTAGTTTATTTGATTTGTAGTTCAAGAAAAAGTTGAGTTCTCCCATCATGCTCATTTCGAGCTCTCCCTGCATAAGCTTGGCAAACTCTTGACAAAGAAGTTCATTAGTAGCACCGAATATAATGTCATCAACATAAATTATACTACTAATAAATCATCATTTTTTTTTTAGAAATAATGTAGTGTCAACATGGCCTCTAGAGAAATTATTTTTAATTAAAAACTTGCTAAGTCTTTCATACCATGCTTAGGGTGCTTGCTTTAAACCATAAAGTGCTTTGTGTAGTTAAAAACATGATCAGGATGTGAATGATTTTCAAATCCAGGTGGTTGTTCAACAAACACTTCTTCGATAATAAAACTATTTAGAAAAGCACTTTTAACTTCTATTTGAAATAATTTGAAATTCATAAAACATGGAAATGCTAAAAGTAATCTAATGCCTCAGGTCTAGTAATAGGAGCAAAGTTTTCATCAAGATTATCCCTTCTTCCTGATTGTAGCCTTTAGCAACTAGCCTAGCATTATTTCTAGTTACAATACCATTTTCATCCAATTTATTTTGTTCACCCCATAAGTGATTTTGATGATAACCAAACATTGAAGCATACTTATTTTACTAACAACTCTTCAAGTGTTTTACAACTTTTTATAGGATGATTTCATTGTTTAATTTCAACTCCTACATTCCTAGTTTTGAAAGGAGTGTGTTGTAAGTAATTCATATAAAGAAGAATCCAAAGAAAAAGTTAAGTAAAAATCATGAAAATGGGTTACTTCTAGATGTGTTTCAAGTGTAAAATTCCTTAGAAATATGGTTAGAAGAGTTTGAAGGCATCTTGAAGCTTTGAAGACTTGCTAGATAATTTCTAGAAAAAAATTGATATTCATTGAAGATTTCATCCGATCCGACTCGAAGAGAAGAGAGCCAACTCTGGCACATGGCACGTATGAAGATTTCTGGCACTGATGCAGAACGAAAACTCTGATACCAAAATTGATGCAGAATGGATATGTGGAATGCGAAAGAAAATTAAAATTAATGTATATTTTTATTTTTATTATTATTTTTAGAAGTCGGCTTAGACTCAAAGGAAAGTTAAACTAAATTGAAAGAAACTATATAATAATTGAAAGCACATTCAAAGAAACTAGATTATCATAGTAGTTCAGAAGTAAAGGATCGCTGGGGGTTGAGAAACTCCCAGACCTAGGGTTTCGCTCTGAACTTTCAACAGGATAGAACTAAAGAGAAGGGAAGGGTTATGTACCAGGCAGTGATCTTCACAGAGTTTGGTGGAAGGACTCTCTCGAGCAGATTGTTGGATCCTTGGATTCGGATATCTTCGCAATGGATCCTCCAATACTGGCCCTTTGGCAGAGTTAGCTTCTCCTGAACTCAGGATCTGGGAAAGAAGAAGAACAAGTTAAGGAACCAGATACTCAAAGAAAGGATTTACCAGATAAGAAGAACTTGAAATTGATGTTGCTGAAATCCTGATTCTCCTGGATGCTGATCTGACTTCCTCGGGATTTGCTCTGTATTCAAAGTAGCTGATCTGGACCTGGATGCTGGTGGTCGGCCTCTACTTGGAAGAGAGGGCCGTGAGATGATGAGGTAGATTAGGGTTTGGATGATTGGTGGAATGAAGAAGATGATGGGTGGCAAGGGTTTGGAATTGAAGTGGCTAACCTATGGTTTGGTAGGATTTTTGGGTTGGAGATCTCACACCTCCTCAAGGTTCCTAGGGAACCCGGATTTACACCCTCATAGAGCTCAACACCTGAATACAAGTGCGGAAGAGAGAAACACAAAGTTGCTCACACAGAAATTGATTTCATTCATCATTAAATTCAAGAGTTACATAAAGTTGAATATATAGACTTAACAAAGAAATAAAATTTTATACATTTCCCATGTGGGACTAATAGGACTAACCCACACTTTAGGCATCAAATTCTCTTCCCAAGACTCCTTCCATGAGTGGGCAGCCCAAAAACTCCAAGAAAACTTGAAAATCAGCTCCAAATGGCAGGTTATGGGGGTGTCTCCTAGTATCTCTCCATGAATCAAGGATTTTTCCTTCATGGTTTGGCTCATTTGGACACCTCCTAGTCTTTTCCACAAGTTTAGGCTTCTTCCTTCATGGCTTTGTCACTTTGGAAACTTTTGGGAACCTCCTTGAATTCCTCCCCAAGACATGCTCTCTTCCCTTTTATAACTTGGATTTTTATGGAACATTGTGGGGCACCTCCTTGATCCTCTCTTCAAGAAAAATCTTGCCATCCTGGCTTGGGTTTATCTGGAAAGAAATTGGCTCCTCCTTGGATTGAGGTATCTGATGGATTTCTCTCCCAAGTGGTGCAAGAAAAAAAGGAACTTACTTCTTGTGGTGTAGGGACCAAAGACACTGGATGGAGATGTGGCACCTCCTGGACTCTGGCATGTGGCTGGGAGTGTGGCGCCCACTTGCTTGGGCCTGGGAGAAAAAAATGTGGCACCCTGGACCTTGACTTGACTAAAAAAAAAAGTGGCACCAACCTGGAGAAGACATAGACCACTACTAGGACTTGTACTGAGTCAACATGACTCAACAAAATTTAAATTGCAGGAAAATACAGACTCAAGACTAAAATTGAGTTGGCCAAGTCAACCCTTATTACAAAACCAGAAAATCCTAATTCTTCAGGCAAGGTCAATCAGAGATCCAGATGGAGCCCTGAAGTCATCTTCTGAGTCTGGTGCCCGCACCATTCTCCCGGGGTGGGAGGAACTCGACCCTATTGAGTATGGATCAAGCTGGCTCTGGTATCTCTCCAAGAGGTCTGGGTCCAATTCTTGTAATTCTTCTCGGGATATCCAAGAGTCAACAGAATCTGGCCTTCCTTGCCAGCGGACCAGGTATCTTTGGTATCCTCGATTATGAGTAGAGATAACCTGATCATCCAAGATCTTTTCAATCTACTCTTTCCTCACAGGCCAGTTTGTTGGTGGACACACAGGGTCGGGATCACTCTCAATAACAGGATTAGGTTTCAAAGGCTTACTAGGAATCACAGCTGGCTCCCTATACTCTACTAAGTCTGTAATGTTGAAAGTAGAGCTATTGCCTAGTTCTGGAGGCAACTCGAGCACATAGGCATTGGATCCTACTCTCTTCACTACTCTAAATGGTCCAGCTCCTTTAGCATGTAACTTTCTAACGATTCCAGGAAAAAAATGCTCAGGCCTTAACCTAATCATTACATAGTCTCTCTCAACAAAAGTTTTGACTCGTCTTTGAGAATCAGCCAACTTCTTATAAGTTTCATTACTTAAAGTTATTTTGGCATGAATTTCTTTATGCAAGTCCTTTACATGCTATGCAAGTGCATCAAGAGACTTGTGTGTGTGGGCTAATAGTGAAATCAGATCAAGTGGTGTGTGAGGTTTGTATCCATGAACAATTTCAAAGGGACTCTAGCCTATAGACCTATTGATCGAAACATTGAATGCAATTTCAGCCCTGGACAAAATACAAATCCCAATTCCTGGTATTCTCACTCAACCAAAATCTGAGCCAAAGCCTAGTAAAGGGTCAAGAAAAACTAAACTAGACTGACGACGCATTCCTAAAGAATGGACTTTATTCCAAAGGAATCCTAGGTCTAAACCTAACAAACTAAGGCTCTCTAGGTTTGACCTTGGGTTGGAGGATGGCATGCAGAGCATGAAAACTTATCATGGGTGCCTAGTAGGTGCCATAAGGTCTTCCAGAAGTAGGTGGCAAACCTAATAGGTTCTGACACGTGGTTCATTCTAAAGACTTCAACAAAGTATACTTGGATGGTGTAAGAAGCATTGGAAGTCCTAGAGAAAGGGAGGAAATATGAGGTGGAGTCTCGAATTACATGCTGACTAAAGGTGGTGACCTGAAGGTTTGAACGGTGATCAATGAGTGTCAACTGGTCATCCTTACAAAAGGAAAAGTTTGCTACTCCCAGGAATGGATTAAGAGATGGTTCGGGAAGTAGCATAGGACATGTGATTGCAACAGTTAAGGTTTGTTCTCTAAGCAAATAATGATCCACTTTCTCAAGAAATGGATTAGAGAATGATTGATGGAAGGTCCTATGGATGACGACCTCAAGACTTGAAATTTAACCTATGGGTGCGGAAAGGTATACTTTATAGAAGGGTAGGTCAGTCATGCGAAGGAAGGGGTCTGGGGCCATAAGGAGGACTTCTACAGGACTGGGTGAATCAATCCGCTCAAGACAAGGATGTTCAACTGAGATTACGGCAGAGACCTTAGTGGCTGGGCATGGGACAAGGTCAAATTGTAAGAGGCTTGATTCAGTCGTCCTAAGGAGAGGATCTACCATAGGGTGGGCAAACTTAAACAGTTCAAAACAAAGATCTTCAATTGGTACTTGGGGAATGACTGTCATTAGAGGATACGAACTGATAGCTCGGGCTAACACTATGAGTTCTTCCTGGGGGTATTTGACTAAAGGAACCTGGTTCTCACAAATCTCTTGAATTTCTGAACTAGGTCCTACCACTTGGTTGCTCTCCAAGGTCTCCTCAGGTAAGGAACCAATAGTATCGATGTCACATTCTTCAAGTTCTTCCCCTCATATTCATCAACTAGACTCAAGCCAGCATCATATACTTCTTCGATGCCATCTTCAATGGATTTCGGGTCAGTGGTAATCGGGTCAACTGATTCTGGCTTGTCATACCTAACCTTTCTTCCTCATTGGTAGGCTTGGGTTCTCCCTCATTAATGTCATCCTTAGGATTCTTACCACTTAGCTGTGCACAAGCCAATCCTATGCATGGGCACTGACTAGATTTATGGCCTCTTTCTCCACAAAACCAACATTCTTGCGATATAGGAACCTGGGTCACACTGGGTTTCAAGCTAGTAGAGACCTTACTTGGGCATGGGTGTGGATCTAAATGGTTTGATCTAGAAGACTTGGGTTATTGAGTGACTGGTCTAGAATATTGTAAGGACCTCTCATAGACACGATCCACACTATAGATATCATGGTTAGGCTTCCTAGGGTTATGCTCGGGATCACGGTATAAGGTCCTCCTAGGCTCCTGGTGTGGGTGAGGTTTGAGGCACATTAAAATCTGGGTCAGGAGTCCAATTCTGATGTCTAGGTTCCCCAAGTACTTGGACTCGATCCCTAAGCTGGGTAAGATCCTCATGGACTTGTTCCCTAAACTGGGCAACAATAGCAGTCGTATCTTGACTCAATTTATTCATACTTTCGGTAATAGTTCTAACCATGGCCTCTAAATCAGGTGGGTTTGACCAGGTTGGGAGGGTACTCCATTCCGGGTGGACATGATGATGCAAGCAAGCACATAGAATGTGACTAGACTAAAGCGACTACTGGCTCACTAGACTAGAGTCCAAACTAGATGCCCAATCAGAGTGGCAAGCTAGCCTGTAGTAACTCGGGACTCAGCCAGGCAGGTGTAAGGGGAGTGTTAGGTCCCTAAGTGCCAATCCTAGATACCAATCAGTGATTGGCCAGGTAGGTGGACCAGCACACAAGCCCTTCGGGATAGAATCCCTGAACCACCATTCTAGACACTGAGTACAAAGCACACATAGAGTAACTAGACAAACGGACTCAACACTTGCCTAGACCCGACTTGTTGGTGTCCCTAGCCCACTAGGACAAATTAAGTCTAATAAATTTTAAAATTAGGCTTAGGATCGAATGAATGGGTGGTGGTTTTGGGCTAAGAAGAGGTTATCAACTCCTCCCCTTATCTTAGATGCTCAATTGCCCTTAAGATGAATTAGGAGATGATCACTCAAAAAAAAAAAAAAATTGAATTGCAGAAACATAGAAACAGAATTGCTGTAATTTAACTCTCAGAAATTTCACAGAAACCAATAAATTACAGTAAAATTATGTAAAATAGTTTCAATTATACTGGTTCCAGAAAAATAAAAATCATATAATTTGGAGTTACTTACAATGAGAAACAATTCCTGCAACAGGGCAGTTACAGACTGAAAATAGAATGCTTCCCCCGTTTACAATTCTGCTACGAAGTTGTAACCCAGCGGATCCCCTACACGCCCTAGGAACACCCCATGGAATGGAAAGAGGAGGCTTGCACCTTGCTCGTTCCTAGGACCGGACGTCCTGGGGAGTCTACATCGAGCAGACAAAGTAAAAAAAGAGGGAC
Source organism: Areca catechu (assembly GCA_021397845.1). Lineage (NCBI taxonomy): Eukaryota > Viridiplantae > Streptophyta > Magnoliopsida > Arecales > Arecaceae > Areca > Areca catechu. The sequence continues at coordinate 124,242,511 of CM038052.1, read as the reverse complement.
ACTCAAAACATGCAAGCAAGTCAGAAACCCTAGACAGGGCTCTGATACCAAAATGATGTAGAATGAAAATGTGATACCAAAATTGCAGAATGGATATGTGGAATGCGAAAGAAAATTAAAATTAATGTATATTTTTATTTTTATTATTATTTTCAGAAGTCGGCTTAGACTCAAAGGAAAGTTAAACTAAATTGAAAGAAACTATATAATAATTGAAAGCACAATTCAAAGAAACTAGATTATCAGAGTAGTTCAGAAGTAAAGGATCGTTGGGGGTTGTGAAACTCCCAGACCTAGGGTTTCACTCTGAACTTTCAACAGGACAGAACTAAAGAGAAGGAAAGGGTTATGTACCAGGCAGTGATCTTCACAGAGTTTGGTGGAAGGACTCTCTCGAGCAGATTGTTGGATCCTCGAATTCGGATATCTTCGCAATGGATCCTCCAATACTGGTCCTTTGGCAGAGTTGGCTTCTCCTGAACTCAGGATCTGGGAAAGAAGAAGAACAAGTTAAGGAACCAGATACTCAAAGAAAGGATTTACCAGATAAGAAGAACTTGAAATTGATGTTGCTGAAATCCTGATTCTCCTGGATGCTGATCTGACTTCCTCTGGGATTTGCTCTATATTCGAAGTAGCTGATCTGGACCCGGATGCTGGTGGTTGGCCTATACTTGGAAGAGAGGGGCCGTGAGATGATGAGGTAGATTAGGGTTTGGATGATTGGTGGAATGAAGAAGATGATGGGCGGCTAGGGTTTGGAATTGAAGTGGCTAACCAAAGATTTTGGTAGGATTTGGGGTTGGAGATCTCACACCTCCTCAAGGTTCCTAGGGAACCCGGATTTACTCCCTCACGGAGCTCAACACCTGAATACAAGTGCGGAAGAGAGAAACACAAAGTTGCTCACATAGAAATTGATTTCATTCATCATTAAATTCAAGAGTTACATAGAGTTGAATATATAGACATAACAAAGAAATAAATTTTATACATTTCCCATGTGGGACTAATAGGACTAACCACACTTTAGGCATCAAATTCTCTTCCCAAGACTCCTTCCATGAGTGGGCAGCCCAAAAACTCCAAGAAAACTTGAAAATCAGCTCCAAATGGTAGGTTATGGGGGTGTCTCCTAGTATCTCTAAATGAATCAAGGATTTTCCTTCATGGTTTGGCTCATTGGACACCTCCTAGTCTTGCTCCACAAGTTTAGGCTTCTTCCTTTCATGGCTTTGGAACTTTGGAAACTTTTGGGAACCTCCTTGAATTCCTCCCCAAGACATGCTCTCTTCCCTTTTATAACTTGAATTTTTATGGAACATTGTGGGGCACCTCCTTGATCCTCTCTTCAAGAAAAATTCTTGCCATCCTGGCTTGGGTTTATCTGGAAAGAAATTGGCTCCTCCTTGGATTGAGGTATCTTGATGGATTTCTCTCCCAAGTGGTGCAAGAAAAAAAGGAACTTACTTCTTGTGGTGTAGGGACCAAAGACACTGGATGGAGATGTGGCACCTCCTGGACTCTGGCGTGTGGCTGGGAGTGTGGCGCCCACTTGCTTGGGCCTGGGAGAGAAAAAATGTGGCACCCTGGACCTTGACTTGACTGAAAAAAAAAGTGGCACCAACCTGGAGAAGACCTAGACCACTACTAGGACTTGTACTGAGTCAACATGACTCAACAAAATTTAAATTGCAGGAAAATACAGACTCAAGACTAAAATTGAGTTGACCAAGTTAACCCTTATTACAAAACCAGAAAACCCTAATTCTTCAGGCAAGGTCAATCAAAGATCCAGATGGAGCCCTGAAGTCATCTTCTGAGTCTGGTGCCCGCACCAGGCACGCATATATCCGAGCTGACTCTAAGGAACCCAAGCCAACTTATCTAGAGTACCATTTCTTGAATTAGACAGGTGAGCCAACCCAAAGGAAGTCCGAGCTGACTCTATCATTTAGTCAGACATCCGAGCTGACTCTTCAGAGATTAGAGCCGACTCCTCCAGAGTCCAGAAAAAGTACTCTGAGAAAATAGCCAATCGCGATGACTCAAAAGAGAAAGAGCCAACTCTTCCAGACTACTTTTGATGGCCTGAGGATCCGAGTCGACAGAATCAAGGTGAGCTGACTCTTACAGAGTGAGGAATCAGAATACTGTGCAACGAAGCTGACTCAATTGAAGAGAGTCAACTCAGCCAGAATTACTCTAAGGATCCGAGCCAACTCGAATAATCCGAGCTGACTCGAAGGTCAATTTCAGACTTATAATGGCTAGTTCCAGAACTTGAGATTTGAATCCAAAAAGTGCTCCAATGGTCAAATGTCACATCCCAATGATCTACAATGACTAAAATCATCTAAGAAGAGTACAAGACTATATATTTGAGGGATTTGAACTACTTTAAACAAGAGATGATGAGTAAATGCTAAATTGAATATCCAAGCTACTTTGTAAGCAAGAGAGCACTACAAGAGCATTCAAGATAGTCTTCAAGCCTTCACCAACTCCCAACAAAAGCTTGAAGCATTTATTGAAGAAATTGAAGAAGCCAACCAAGTGCATTAAAGTGCAATCAATCGGGCTTCTCTTGAGCTGCATCGCAACCATCTGACAAAATTTGTTTATCATTCTGTTGCTTTCTTTTACAATTCTCCTTCGAATTGTTGGGTTATTAGTGAGCCCAGTTTAAAAATCAAATAGGTTCTTGGTTAGCCTGTGTTAAAACCAAGTGTTGGATTCTTGGTGATCCTGTTAAAACCAAGTGTTGGGTTTCTTTGGTGAGCCGGTTTAAAAATCAAAGTATAGAGGTTTGGATTGTGAGCCTGTTAAAACAATCCAACTATATTCCAGTGGGAGATATAGTGGAAATCCTAAGTGGTAATCTTGGGTAGTAGATGTAGGAGCTGGATTGCTCCGAACCACTATAAAATTTTGTGTTTATGTTGTGCATTCTCTTTATATCCTACTTTTGCTTTTAATTATCTATATCACAGTACTTAACACTTCAAGGGATTTTCAAAGAGCACATAATAGCTTAAACTTTTTAAATTTCTAATTCACCCCCTCTAGGGAAAGCCACCTGGCCAATAACTGGTATCAGAGCAGTCTCTGAATATATTTAGAGTAAAGATTGATGGCTCATCCCATGAGTACATCCTTGGCCAAAAACCAATCTACCAATAGACCTCCACTCTTCACTAGCACAAATTATTCATATTGGAAAGCTAGAATGAAAATCTATATTCAAGCTATTGATTTTTAATTATGGAAGGTCTCTAAAAGGGCCATATTTTTCCATGATCAAAATTAATGGCATGGATATCCCAAAGCTCGAAGAGGACTGGGATGAACACGACATGAAGATGGGGGAATTAAATGCCAAAGCAATAAATTTATTAATCTATGCTTTGGATGCTAACGAGTTCAATCGAATTTTCACTTGCTCTTTTGTAAAGAAAATTTGGGACAAACTCGAAGTGATCCACGAAGGAACTTTCCAAGTGAAGACTTCAAAAATTAATCTTCTTGTACATAATTACAAACTTTTCAAAATGGAACCAACTGAAACTATCTCTGCCATGTTTACTCGCTTTAGAGATATTATTAATGGTTTGAAAAATCTTGGTAGGGTTTATTCAAATGCTGACTTAGTACAGAATATCCTTAAATCACTTCCGGATAAATGGGATCCTAAAGTGACTGCCATCTAGGAAGTGAAAGATCTAAATACCTTACCTCTAGATGAATTAATGGGTTCACTCGTCATGCATGAACTTGCCATGCAGCATAGAACTGGTAATGATCAGAAGAAGAAGAAGACTATAGCCTTCAAAGCTGCATTAGATTCAAAGAAAGATGAGGATTCGGAAGATGACTGCACCTTCTCCGAAGATGATCTAGAAGACGAAGATATTGCTATGGTCGTGAGAAGATTTAGAAGATTTATAGGAAAGAAGAAAGGAAGATACTATAGAAAATTCCATAAACGAGGTGAGCACTCCAAGGACTAGGACAAGGATAGAGAAAAAGAAAAAGAACAAGTGCCCACTGCTATGAATGTAAGAAACTAGGGAACATTCATCCCGACTATCCTTTGTTAAAGAAATATTTCATGAAGAAGAAAAAGAAAGCTATGGTTGCTTCATGAAGTGACGGCGAGGAGTCGACTTCATCTGAAGAAGAAGAGACTATTAAAATTGCTAACTAATGTCTAATAGGTCTCAAAGATGAGGTAACATCCCCGAACCTCAATTAGAATTTACTTTTGATGAATTGAATTCTGCTTTTCATAATCTACTATCCAAATTCAAAAAGGCTGGAGTAAAGATAAGAACTTTAAAGAATATCAATAATTCTTTACAAAAAGGAGAAAGAAGAGATTTCAAAAAAGAATAATCTATTGCAAAAGAATTTAAATGTCTTTTTTGAAAATTACAAAGCTTTGGAAACTGAAAACATTGCATGTCTTGACAAGAACAAAGCTTTAATTGTTAAAATAATGACTTGAAAAAGGAGGTTAAAAAGCTCAAGCCACTAGTTGAAAAACTTACTTTATCTTCAAATAAGCTTGAGTTGATTTTAAAAGATCAAAGAATTTCTGGTAACAAAGCTCGAATTAGTTTCAATTCTTCAATTTCAAATGGGATTTCAGCTACTAAATTCATACCTTCAAAAGCTTATATTTCAAAATCAATATCTCAAGAAGCTTTTGTATCTAATCCTTCTGCATCCATTGCTAGATCTTCAATGTATGTACCTAAGGTTACAAATAGAAAATCTATTACATCTGCATCTGTATCAACATCATTTCAGAATTCTAGAATTATATGTTATGCATGTCATGGAGTTGGACATAGATTCTTTCAATGTAATTCATTAAAAAAAATGCATATTCTAAGAATAGAATTAAAAGAATTTGGGTTCCTAAAGGATCCACCTCCGCTAACCTACAAGGATCCAAGTTAGCTTGAGTACCTAAAAGAACTTCTTGATTGTCTTGCAGGAATGTCTGGTAGCCCAAAAATTGAAGAAAAGATGGTATCTCGACAGTAGTTGTTCAAGGCATATGATGGGTGACAAGGATCAATTATCACCCTGGAGATGAAAGGAGTTATGGTTACTTTCGGAGACAATGGCAAGGGAAAAATAATTAAAATTGGTAAGATCAAAATAATTCCCGGTACTTTTATTGAAAATGTATTGCTAGTAGACAAATTGAATCATAATCTGTTAAGCATTAGTCAATTATGTGATAAAGGCTTCAAGGTTATCTTTGAATCATCTATGTGTATTGTGACAAACTCTCTTGATTCTAGTAGTAAGTTCATTGGACATAAACTTGAAAACACATATATGGTAGACCTAATGATCTTGCCATGTCAAGTAGTTCCAGTCTAGTTGCAATGAAAGCTAAGACCAAGAAGTCTTGCTTACTTTGGCATAGATGATTTGGTCATGCTATCATGCATACTATTGCCAAGTTAATTTCCAAGAATCTAGTAAGAGGCATGCCTTAATTTAAAGTAAATCTTAATCATGTTTGTGATGCATGCCAAATAGGTAAACAAACTAGGGAGAGTTTTAAACCCAAAAATATGATTTCAACTACTAGACCCTTGAGCTACTTTACATGGACTTATTTGGACCACTAGGACCACAAGCTTAGGTGGTATGAAATATGCTCTTGTGATAGTAGATGACTTTTCTAGATTTACTTGGATTTTGTTTATCGCTCATAAAGATGAAACTTTTAAAATCTTTCAAAAATCTCACAAAAAGTTTCTAATTAAAAAATCTTTTAATAGTTTCAATTAGGAGTGATCAGGGCATCGAATTTGAAAATCAATTTTCAATGATTATTGCACAGAAAAAACATTGATCATAACTTCTCCTCTCCTAGGACACCACAACAAAATGGTGTTGTAGAGAGAAAAAATAGGACTTTGAAAGAGATGGCCCGAACAATATTATATGAAGGCAATTTTCCAAGGTACTTTGGGTAGAAGCAGTGAACACTGCTTGTTATATTTTGAACCGCGTTTTGATTCATCCTATTTTGAAGAAAACCCCCTATGAGCTTTGGAATGAAAAGAAACCAACATTAATTACTTTCATGTATTTGGTTGTAAATGCTTTGTGCTTAATAATAGTAAAGATAATCTAGAAAAATTTGATGCTAAATCTGATGAAGCAATTTTTCTTGGTTATTCATTACATAGCAAAGCATATAGAGTATTTAATAAAAGAACTCTTACTATAGAAGAATCTATGCATGTTATTTTTATGAAACTAACCCTCACCTTCTAAGAAAGAAGAGTGCATAGACAATGATGCAGGTACACTTCAAAAAGAAATGGAAGACATGAGCATACAAGAAAGACCAACTCAAGAAGGAGAACAAACTGTAAGGATCATGCTGATCTACCAAGGGAATGGAGGTACGTAACTTCTCATCCAAGAGAATTAATTATCGATGATCCTTCACAAGGTATTAGGACTAGGTCATCACATAGAGATGCACATGATTACCTAGCCTTTGTATCACAAATAGAACCTCATACCTTAGAAGAAGTAGAATCTAACCTAGACTGGATGATGGCCATGCATGAAGAACTAAATCAATTTGAAAAAAATATGGTATGGACTTTAGTTGAAAGACCATTAGACCATCCCATCATAGGAACCAAATTGGTCTATAAAAACAAGTTAGGTGAACAAGGAAATGTAATTAGAAACAAAGCTAGATTGGTCGCTAAGGGATATAACCAAGAAGAAGGTATAGATTTTGATAAAACATATGCACTTGTAGCAAGACTAGAAGCCAATAGATTACATCCTGCATTTGCTTGCTACATGAATTTTAAACTTTTTCAAATGGATATGAAAAGTACATTCTTGAATGATTTTATATCTGAACAAGTTTTTGTAGAATAGGCACCAGGTTTTGAAAATCATGCTTTTTCAAATCATGTTTTCAAGCTCAATAAAGCATGATATGGTTTAAAACAAGCACCTAAAGCCTGGTATGATAGACTTAGCACCTTCTTGTATGAAAATGATTTTCAAGAGAAAATGTTGACAAAACTCTTTTCATCAAGAAAAAAGATAATGATTTATTAGTTGTATAGATTTATGTTGATGATATTATATTTGGTGCAACTAATGAAACTCTTTATAGAGAATTTGCTAAGTTAATGCAGGAAAAATTTGAAATAAGCCTAATGGGTGAACTTAACTACTTCCTTGGACTTCAAGTGAACAAACAAAGGAAGGAATCTCCATTAACTAAGCCAAGTACACCAAAGAAATAATCAAAAAGTTTGGTATGGAGTCAAGCAAACAAATGAACACACCCATGAGTCCAACCTGTAGATTGGATAAAGATGAAGATGGATCCAACATAGATCAAAAGCTCTATAGAGGTATGATCGGATCCTTGTTATACTTAACTGCAAGTAGACTTGATATCTTGTTTAGCATATGTATATATGCTAGATTCCAATCTAATCCTAAAGAATCACATATGCTAGTTGTTAAAGGGATTATAAAATATCTAAAAGGAACAAGCAATTTAGGTCTATGGTTTTCAAAACATTCTTCTTTGAACTTAATTAGATTTCGGATGCTGATTATGCTGGTTGTAAATTGATAGAAAAAGTACTAGCGGCACATGCCAATTTCTAGGATTGAATTTAATCTCATGGCACTGTAAGAAATAAAACTTGGTAACACTATCTACTGCTGAGGTAGAATATGTTGCTACAGGGAGTTGTTGTGTACGAGTGTTATGGATTAAACAACTAGAAGATGTTGGTGTTACACAATCTAAAATTTCTATCAAATATGATAACACAAGTACTATAAATTTGATAAAAAAATCTAATTCAGCATTCAAGGACTAAGCACATAGAGATTAGACACCATTTTATTACAGATCATGTTTTGAATGGTGACATTGAACTAGAATTCATCCCTACGAGAGCTAACTTGCTGACATTTTCACTAAGCCACTCAATCAAGATAGATTTGAGATGATTGGAGGAGAATTAGGTCTTTGTGATCTCTTTTAGATTTTCCAAACCTAATTCCTTCAAAATTAAGAAAAAAATATCTAAAGAACCTACAACATCAATTCAACATCTTTGAACACCTTTCAATGCAATTTTCCTAAATTTATTTTAATTTATGATCAATTTTTAACTTTTGTGGAAAGTTTCTGTTCAAGTCGACTCGGGCAATTATTCTCAGGTCGAGCTGACTCGAATTACTATTATTTCTAGTTTTGCTCTGGTTGAGCCAACTGAACAATTTTAGGGTTAGTCGAGCTGACTCAGATATCAGGCAAATAGTTTTTAATAGAGCTGTAGAGCCTTTTCAAATTTTTCTATCTTTTCTTCTTGCTCTAAACCCTAACTCTCCACTAGAACCTCTCGAAATCTACTTTCTTCTACTCCATTCCTTACTTTCACCTTGAGCGTGTGTGCATGGCTCCCAAAAGATCTGCAAGGAAGCATTCTCACACCGTTGAATCAAGTTCTCACAGTAAAAATCTAAAAAAGAAAAGAGAAAAAAGGAAATCCGCTCTAAGGCAGAATGAAAAAGAAGTACCTTCTACACCAGGGCAAATCACTTCAATGACCAATCGGCTGATCACCTGTGGCAGAAGGATTGACTTCACCTTCTTGGAAGATTTAGGTATGAAGATCGAAAACTGGATTGAGAACCAGGGATGGACATTTTTATACTCTTTGAATGCTCCAACTTACCCTTCCTTGGTAAGATTGTTTTTTGACATCTAATCCATGGAGAATATCATCTGGAATCTATTATGAAAGGAGTAAAGATTATTGTGGATGAAGAAAAACTAAGCAATCTAATGCACATGCCCACTGACAGTGTAACTGAACTAACTCTGAAAGACAAGGAATAGGCACTTAAGTTAATCTTGGAAAAATTAGACGTAAGTTCTATCAAGTATGTACAAGCCAACATGCTTTCCATGGAAATGCAACTGCTTCACAACATGATCAGTCGAATCTTTCTTCCCCGAATAGGTCGTTTCGACTGGGTAAGTGAACGAGACATGATCTTCATGGAACACCTCATTAAGGGAGAAGCCCTCAACTTTCCATATATTATGATGATATAGATAAGGGAAGCAGCGAGGAAAATCAAGGCATGCTTTCCTTATGGCATGGTTTTTACAATGATTTTCGAAGATGCTGGAATAGATCTGATAGATGAAATTGGCAAACCACTTCACCACTCAGACACCTACTCTGCTAAATCTCTTCGAAGAATGGGATATCACTTGCAAGAAAAAGTCTGGTTGAAGAAATAGTCAGGACAAAAGACTGCCACCTTATCTGATGATAACAATGATGAACAAATAGAACTTCCTACTGATGACCCAAATGATGCTACATCTGAAGATAATAAAGAAGATATAGAATCTCTGATCTTTAATGAAAACTCCATCAGGATTTAAAGAATTCATAGCCCAACAAATGGAATCACTTTCTGAATCTCTTACAAGCTACATCAACTCAACTTTTGGCGAATTACGATAGTCAATTGATGCCAGCTTGCATGAAATCAAGACAAAGCAGAAGTTACATATGAAGAAAATACAAAGAGTGCTGGAAGATTTCAAAGAAGAACTTCGAAGTGTCCTACTACACCCACATAAGGACACTTGCACTGCTGAAGATGTTTCCATACAGACTTGCAAAGAGCCACCAGCACCTCCTGCTCAACCACTCTTTGTGCCTCCAGAATTACCATCATCGATCCTCCAATATCTAAGACTGAACCTGTTCTACCCAAGGGCAAATCAAAAATTAAGAAAACTAGAACACCTATAGCCCCTATTAGAACCAGATTTAGGGACCTTAGGTTCAAGCCACTAAAGTCCAAAACTTCAAATTAGATAATAGATGTTGCTTCTTCCTCTAATGAGGGAGAACAGTAGGATGTTTTGGTTATACTTTTGGTTACAATGATCATATCATTGTACTTTTGACTATCTTTATACTTTTAATGGTGTTTACTTTATGCTTTGCTTCCTATCTTTTGTAATCATAAAACTTTATGAATGAAAAGAAAGCATTTTATCTTATTGAATGTCAAATGTGCTTAGTTTCATATCTTTTTGCAACTTGTGTTGAAAATCCAACAAATAAAATGAAAGTTCTTTGGCCTATCTTTTGTGTATAAATTGAGCTTGTGCAATATTCTCAACGATACTTTCATTTGTATAATACTAATTAAAATAAATTTAATTAGAATATCAAAGTTGAGAAGAGAAAGTAAAATTATCTCAAACAAATATTATCAACTTTCTCTTTCTATTATAAAATTGAGCCTTGAAAGATCATTGAACACCTTTTTGATTGCTGACAAAAAGGGGAGAATGTTTAAAGTTGCATGAAAAAATAAGAAAGATAAAGAGAGAATAAATATAAAAGAAAAATGGGGAGAATGTGATTAAAAATGCGAAATTGCATATATAAAAAGGGGGAGAAAAATTGTTGAATCTAAATGACTTTAGTTCATGCTCTACGCTCTCAAAACGTGTACACATTCCTTGAAGATCTTAAACTCTGATACTTTTCATTTCTAATATATTACTGATACTTTGCCAAGTTGAGCTTTGATACCTTGTATACATTAATAGCTCTGATACTTTGTAAAAGTGCGAGTCTTAACATTCTGATACATATAAAAGCACTGATACTATATAGTTCCTTTTTTTAAAAAGTTCTGATACTTATTTGCAAATACAATTAGCTCTGATACATGTTAATGCTCACTTTCAAATTCAGTTATACATGTAATTGTAAAGATTTTGTTTTCATGCCCAGTGTTTTGTCATTATCAAAAAGGGAGAGATTGTTGACCCCATAAGTGATTTTGATAATAACTAAACATTGGAGCATGCATTTGTTTTACTAAACTCTTCAAGTGTTTTATAAGTTTTGTAGGATGATTTCATTGTTTAATTTCAACACCTACATTCCTAGTTTTGAAATGAGTTGTGTTGTAAGTAATTCATGTAAAGAAGATTTAAAGTAAAAGTTAAGTAAAAATCATGATAATGGATTACTTATATGTTTCAAGCATAAAATTCCTTAGAAATATGGTTAGAAGAGTTTGAAGGCATCTTGAAGCTTTGAAGACATGCTGGATGATTTGTGGAGAAAACTGATATTTCACTGAAGATTTCATCCGAGCTGACTCGAAGAGAAGAGAGCCGACTCTGGCAAATGGCATGCATGAAGATTTCTGGCACGCAGATATCCGAGCTGACTCATCCAGAAAACTATTTGTTGAATCAGACAAGTGAACCAACCCAAAGGAAGTCCAAGCCGACTATATCATTTAGTCAGACATCCAAGCTAACTCTTCAGAGATTCAAGTCAACACCTCCAAAGTCTAGAAAAAGTGCTCTGAGAACTACAACCAACCAAACCGACTCTAAAGAGAAAGAGCCGAATCTTCCAGACTACATTTTGATGGCCTGAGGATCCGAGTCGACTAGAATCAAGGCGAGCCGACTCTTACAAAGTGAGGAATCAGAATACTATGCAACAGAGCCAACTCAATTGAAGAGAGTCGACTCAACCAGAACTACTCTGAGGATCCAAGCCGACTCGAGTAATCCGAGCTGACTCGAGTAATCCGAGCGACTCGAAGGTCAATTTCAAACTTATAGTAGCTAGTTCTATAACTTAGAATTTGAATCCAAAAAGTGCTCCAACAATCAAATGTCACATTCCAATGGTCTATAATGATTAAAATCATCTGAGAAGAGTACAAAACTATATATTTAAGGGATTTGAACTACTTTAAATAAGAGATGATGAGTAAATGCTAAATTAAATATCCAAGCTACTTTGTGAGCAAGCGAGCACTGCAAGAGCATTTAAGACAGTCTTCAAACCTTCACCAACTACCAACAAAGCTTGAAGCATTTATGGAAGAAATTGAAGAAGCCAACCAAGTGCATTGAAGTGCAATCAATTGGGCTTCTCTTGAGCTGCATCGGCAACCATCCGACAAAATTTATTTGTCATTCTATTTCTTTATTTTTATAATCTCCTTTGAATTGTTGGGTTATTGGTGAGCCTGGTTTAAAAACCAAATAGGTTCTTGGTTAGCTTGTGTTAAAACCAAGTGTTGGATTCTTGGTGATCCTGTTAAATTAAGTATTTGGTTCTTGGTGATCCTGTTAAAACCAAGTGTTGGGTTTTTTTGGTGAGTCTGGTTTAAAAACCAAAGTGTAGATGTTTGGATTGTGAGCTTGTTAAAATAATTCGACAGTATTCCAGTGGGAATATAGTGAAAATCCTAAGTGATAATCTTGGATAGTGGATGTAGGAGCTGGGTTGCTCCGAACCATCATAAAATTTGTGTTTGTTTTGTACATTCTCTTTATATCCTACTTCTGCTTTTAATTATCTCTATCACAGCACTTAACACTTCAAGAAATTTTCAAAGAGCACATAATTGCTAAAACTTTTAATTTCCAATTCATCCCCCTCTAGGAAAAGCCACCTGGGCAACATATTTCTAAATACCCATTTTATGCCAATAATTCAAACATTATATGGTCTTTCTATTAGTGTCCAAACATTGTTTCTTTCAAACTGATTTAATTCTTCTTGTATGGCATTAATCCAATTAGGATATTTTTCAGCATCTTCAAAATAGTTTGGTTCAACTTAAGAAACAAAGCAATATAATCACATTCATTTCTAATTGAAGATCTTGTTCTTATCCCTTTGATGGATCTCCTAGGATTAACTCCTTAGGATGTCCATGAGCATACCTCCACTCTTGGGTAGATCTTAATGCTTTGGTGTGGATTGTATGGCTTCTCTCTTTCACTTTTGTCTTGATCTTCTTCATTTTGTTGAGAAGGTTGATTGATCATCCAATGTCAGCTTCTTTAACTTTTCAGTACCTGCACATGCATCAAAAGTATCCTCTTTTCTAGAAGATTTGTTAGTAGATTCTTCAAAGGCTACATGTACAGACTCTTCTACTATTAAGGTTCTCTTGTTAAAAATTATGTATGCCCTACTTGATATAGAGTATCCTAAGAAAATACCTTCATCAGACTTGGCATCAAATTTTTCTAAATTATCTTTATCATTATTCATGATAAAACATTTACAACCAAAAACACAAAAATATTTTAAAGTTGGTTTTCTCTTTTCCAAAGCTTATATGGAGTTTTCTTTAAAATTGGATGAATTAAAATATGATTTAAAATATAACAAGCAGTATTAACTACTTCAATCCAAAAATATCTTGGCAAATCATTTTCATAAAGCATAGTACATGCCATGTTTTTAAAAGTATGATTTTTTCTTTCTACAATCCCATTCTGTTAAGGTGTCCTAGGTGTAGAAAAATTGTATTCAATTCCTTTTTCATTGAAAAAGTTTTCAAAATCCTGATTTTCAAATTCAGAACCATGATCACTATGAATGCAAATAACTGAAGTACCTTTTTCATTTGAAACTTTTCGGTAAAACTTCATAAATGCTAAAAATGATTTATTTTTGTGAGCAAGAAATAAAACCCATGTAAATCATGAAAAATCATCCACTATAACTAATCCATATCTCTTATCTCTGAGGCTAGATGTCCTAGTTGGTCCAAAGAGATCCATATGGAGTAGTTCTAATGGCCTGGAAGTTATAACAAAACCTTTAGGTTTGAAAGATATTTTTACTTGTTTTCTAAATTGGCATGCTTCACAAATTTTATCTTTCTCAAAACTAAGTTTTGGTAAGTCTCTTACTAAATCCTTTTTGCAAAGTTTTGATAGTAAATGCATGCTTTCATGACCTAATCTATGATGCCAAAGCCAACTAGTCTCATTAATAGTGGAATTCATTGCAACCAAGCATGCTCCATTAGGCAAAGATAGATTATCCAAATCAACAAGATAGATATTACCATGCCTTTTTTCAATGAATTTCATTCTAATTTTATCAAGACTAGCAATCATGCAAAAAAGATGATTCAAAAATAACTTGAAAGCCTTTATCACAAAATTAGCTAATACTAAGAAGATTATGCTTTAAGCCTTCAACTAAAAAAATATTATCAATCCATGTAGAAGGGGAGATGTGAACCTTACCAATATCAATGATTTTTTCTTTACCATTATCATCAAAGGTTACACTCCCTCCATTTCTTGCTTCAAGAGAGGTGATTGCTTCACATCTCCTGTCATGTACCTTAAGCAACCACTATCAAGATACCATAATCTTTGTTTTCATTGGTTGCAAGGCACACCTGCAAAACAAATTAAGTTTTGCTTTTAGGTACCCAAGCCAACTTGGATCCTTTAGGGTTAGTATTAAAAGTGGTTCCTTTTGGAATCCAAATCTTTCTAGAATCATTAATTTTTTTAAAATTATATAAAAAAGCTTTATGGCCTACTCTTTTGCAAGAAAAGCATGTAGTGCAAGATGATGCAGGTACAAAGAGATTTATAAAATACTTTTGCTATTTTTAAGGTCTATAACATAATCTAGCTTTATTAAAAATAGCTCTTTGATTGTTTAAAAGAAGATTTAACTTTTCATAACTATATGTAAATTTTTCAACAAAAGGTTTTATCTTATCAAGCTCATCTTAATATTACTTATTTTCTATTTCAAGATCATTACATTTCTTCAAAAGTTCATTATTTGAAACAATTACTTTAGGTCTTTTTAAAACTTAATTTTTCATAAATAAAACTTTGTTTTTCTTTTCTAAAACATCAATTTTATTTTTCAATTCATTGACTTCATTTAAAAGAGTAGTGTTTTTATGTGAAAAAGTGTTTGCATGCTTTTTCAACTTTCTATTTTCAGAAATCATCACTTTATATCATGCATCAATTCATCAAATACGATTCTTAATTCATCAAAAGTATAATCTATTTCAAGATCAGAATGTACCTCTTATTCTTTATGTTGTAGTGCCATAAAACATAGATTGGCGACTTCAATTGGTTCTTCATCTGAACTGGAGTCCTCATTGTCACTCTAAGTCGCCATCATTGCCTTCTTGCTAAGCTTTTTTCTTGATTTTTTTAGGAGAGGGCAGTCATACTTGTAGTGCCAAGCTTCTTGCATTCGAAGTAGATAGGCAATTCCTTCTCCTTTTCTTTTTCTTTCTCCTTTTCTTTATCTTTCTCCTTTTCTTTTCCTTTTTCTTTGCTTGGTTGAAGCTTTTTCTTGTAAGAAAATTTCTTACTCCTTATGAATCTTTTGAATTTGCTTGCGAGAAGAACTTCTGTACTCTCTTCTTCTTCTTCTTCTAATTCTTTATTTGAGGATTCTTCTTGTGTTATAGACTTGAAAGCTATCCCCTTTTTCTTCTTGTCCAAATCCATAGACTTTTATTTCAAATTTAGCTCATAAGTCATAAGCAATCCTACTAGCTTCTCCAATGGTAGTTTGTCAATATCTTTGGCTTCTTGTATGGCTATCACCTTTAGATCCCAAGATGTTGGAAGTGATCTGAGAATTTTATTAACAAGATTGGCATTAGACATAATTTTACCTAAACTTCTCATGCCATTTACAATGTTTGTAAATTTAGTGTACATGTCAGTGATAGATTCATTTGGTTTCATGCGGAACATCTCATAAGTGTGCACTAACATGTTAACTTTAGTATTCTTCACTTGATCAGTACTCTCATGGGTAACCTCAAGTGTGTCCCATATTTCTTTAGCAAATGTACATGAAGAAATCCTATTGAACTCACTAGGATCCAATGCATAATAAAAAAGATTCATTACTTTTGCATTGATCTCGGATTGTTTAATATCATTTTCATCCCAATCCTCTTCAAGCTTTGGGATGGAAACACCATTACCCACGACCGAAAGAATATGAGGACCTTTATCAACTACTTTCCATAAATTATAATCTATAGAATGCATGTAAATTCTCATTCTAGTTTTTCAATAAGTATAATTTGTTCCATTAAAGAATGGAGATCTATTTGAGTTTTGTCCCTCAACTACACTAGTACCAAGGGGGGTTGCCATAGATCTTTACTCAAGATAGTTAGACCTATATACTGAGAACATGGCTCTGATACTACTTGTTGCCCAGTAAGCAATCCAAGAAGGGGGATGAATTAGGTTTCTAAAAACTACTTGCAAGAATGTGTACCAATTCAAATATCTAATCAAGTGCTAGATTGAGATGTAAGTATATGCTCTTGAAGAGTATGCAGCGAAAATATAAATGCAACAAATATAAGGGCAAGTAAAGAGAGCAATAGACAATCACAAACACAAGCCAGGTATAGTGGTTCGGTGCTTTTCAATGTACCTACATCCACTCCCCAAGGTCCACTTGGGAATTCACTATAATCTCCCATGATTACAACTAATTAGTTTTCTGGGCTCACTAATCAAAACCCCTTCTAGTTTTTACAAGGCTCACCAAAAGAAATCTCTTGGTTTTCAAATGCTAACCAATAACCTCCTTGGTTTTCAACTAGGCTTATCAAAAACTTTCTTGGTTTTCAAATAGGCTAAACAATAACCTCCTTGGTTTTTAACTAGGCTAACCAAAAATCTCCTTAGTTTTCAACTAAGCTAACCAAAAACCTCCTAGGTCTTGTTCTTAGGCTCATCAAAAACCTTTACAACAAAGATATGTGATGCAGGATGACTCTAAGATTACTAAACATGCATGAAAAATAGTAAACTAATTTTTTTATATTTTTTATAATTTAATTTGCAGGCTAGATTTCCAAAATAAAGTAAGAACTAGCATAAGGAGTAGCAATGCAAAGAATCATCATATTGCAGGCAAACTCATGCAAAATAATAAATTCCATGACCCGAGAATTGAAAAACTCCCGAATTAGGATAGCTTATCTTCATCAAATCAAAAATTTAAAGAAGGGAAGGATGTTACCAATCAGTGATTTGAAAGACTTCCAATGAAGAGATCACACAATACTCTGATTGGAGTCTGGATGATGAAGTTCGGTTCACTTGATTAGATGGATGATTTGGATGGTTTCTGATGCAAGGAAAGCCTTCTCTGGGGAGGTGAAACACCTTGGGGATCCTGCAAAATATCAAGGGTCAATCAAAATAGCAAGTAAGAAAAAGAGAAGAAACTAGGTTTAGAAGGAATCAAGTTAGGGTTTAGAAG
Source organism: Areca catechu (assembly GCA_021397845.1). NCBI lineage: Eukaryota > Viridiplantae > Streptophyta > Magnoliopsida > Arecales > Arecaceae > Areca > Areca catechu. The sequence continues at coordinate 124,225,322 of CM038052.1, read as the reverse complement.
CGGGGCGGCTTGAAGCTTGATAAAGATCTCCTTGCTTGGCATCCTAGGGCACTCCTTCTTGGATGTGTGAAGGCTTAGATGGTAGTGAGATAGAGCATGGAAGAATGCTAGGGCAGCAAGTAAACACAAACACAAACCAAAGAACTGAAAAAATAAAGTAACACAAGCTCGCAAGCTCAAATAAATTTCACCAAGGTTTTGATATCATGAATAAAAATTGCTTACAAGAGGGGGAGGGGTGGGGTATTTATAGAGTTTCCATGCCCTCTAACTAGGGTTACACACTTGGGTTACAAGTCCTTTTCCAAATTGGAATACAAGTCCTTTCCTAGCTAGGTTAGAAAAATAAATCCCCATTATGTTAGGAATTGACCTAGTCTTCTCCTTTTTCCTTCATGCTTTGACTATTCCACTCAAGGACACCTCTTGTACTTGGTCAACACTTCAAGGATGCCTAGGAGGGCATGTTGGGCTTCTAAGGGCAGCAAGGAGCCGGCACAAAGGGGCTTGGGTGCATGGGTTTGGGCCTTTGGAAGCTGGGGTGGCCCGATAGCCTGGTAGCAAAAATATTCCATGGAATCTTGCTTCTTTAGGGCTTGGGCTTGGCACTTGGACTTGATTTCTTTGAGCTGGGATGTAAGTGAACCTCTGGAATCATGGATTCCTTGGTTTAGGAATATCTCTGGCATCTAGAACGGAATCTGGGCATCTGAAGGGCATTTGGAAGGAATCAGGGTTTCTAGAAGCATCTTGGATCATGGGTTGTCATACAAAATCCAATGGGCTGATGTAGTGGCCTCTAACTCCTAAATGTGGCCTGGTGGAACTCCAAAATAGGGTAACCTCTTCTCTTGTACAAAAATTGAGTTCATATTGGACTCATAACTGATGTACATGACTTAAAATAATGACTAGGTTGAGGGTTGAGACAAATCAACTAACCTCAACTTATTACAGAACTCGATCTTAATTGATTACAAAATTTTCAAAACTTTGATACATGACTAATTAAACCATATGGGATCTAGGGATCTGTGTCTGATCCTGGTATCCCCACTAATTCTCTCAGGGTGGGAGGAACTCGACCCTGTCAAGTATGGATCAATTTGGCTCAAGAAGGGTCTGGGTTGAGGCACTGCAGATCCGCACCAGCGTTCCACAAGTCCTCAGATTTTGGCTGACCTTGCCACCAGACCAAATATTGCTGACAGTCTCTATCCCGGGTACCAATAGCTTGATCATCTATAGCTCTTTCAATCTTTACCTCACCATAAGGCCAAATTATATGTGGTCACTCTAGGGTGGGTTCTCTCTCAAAGAATGGGAGTGGCTCAAGGGGCTCACTCGGTATCACTGCTGGCTCCCTAGACTTTATAAAGTCTGAGATGATGAAAGTGGAGCTAATATCTAAATCAGGTGATATCTCAGGCATATAGGCATTGGGTCCACTACAATTCATTATTTTGGATGGGCCAGCTTTGTGAGCAAAAAATTCTCTGACAGTCACATATTCCTCTGCATAAAAATCTTTATCTTTCGTTTGGAAATTATCCAAATTATTATTTAGTTCATGAATTAGGTTCAGCTTTCGACTAATTTCATGATGCATATGCTGTGCAGAGGCTAGTACATGTGTGGACATGTAGATTGGGTCTGTAAATTTATTGGACTTTAGACTAATACCTAATACACTCGACTAGACTTCCCTATCAAAAAAATATTATTAAACTCTAGGGACAAAACCTAACAGACTATTGACTCTTTAGGTTTGACCCTAGCATGGCATGCACATGAAAACTTACTATGTATGCCTACTAAATGCCAAAGGGTTCGCAAGAAATAAGATACAAACCTAACATGTACAATAAATGAATGCAACATGCAAACCTCTACATGATGCAGGTGAATGATTAAAGAAATATAAGAAATTCAAGAAAAGGCAGGAAATATGAGGTGGATTCTGGGTTAGTCTAGTGGGGTAGAAAGGGTTCAAGGTTGATTAGATGGAATAAGATGTAAGAAGGGTGTCAGGGATTAAATCTAGACTAAAAAGATTGACCCTATGGGGTTGATGTCTATCTATTGGGTCTGCCTTATGGAAGAATGGGTCACTAATTTTAGGAAAAAGATCTTCAATTGGGAGCAAGGAAGTGACTTCATCCAGAGGGTACTAGGTGAGATAAGCCAAGTCCTCAATAAACTCTTCTAGCTTAGGAAATTCAGGACTAGGCTCTATAATTGGATCCTCTTCTAAAGTCTCCTCTAATATCTCTTCCACTGTAGCTTGGGTGTGATATGGGTCATCCAACTCTGGGTCGACTACTATGTGGGTATGGTCAGGGTCAACTAATTCTAGGGTGGCTTCTACCTGGATATCTATTGATTCAACTAGCTCTAAATCTTCTATGGGGAACTCCTCTTCAAGGTCATTTGGGTGAACCAATGAGATGGTAAGAGGGGGTAGACTAAGAAAAAACTGACTAATGACTGGGGTGACAAGGGTGGGTTGGCTAAGGTGCTCCTGACTAACATTGGTTTCATATCTAAGGGTACTAATCTTATTGGGCTCAGGCTGACTAAGGGTTATGGGTTCAGAGGTGGGTTCAATCCTATGGGTCTTGTCTAGGGTTCCTAACCGATCTCCTACTTGGTCAAAACTAGTGGTTAATTGGTTGATCCTAGTAGTTGCCCGGTCAAATCGTTGGTCTACTTGGTTGAATCTATGGTTTATTTGGTTCTGGGATTGGGTCAATTGGGTTATCTGGTCTTGGGTTTGGTCAAGATTAGCATTAATTTGGGCATTGGATTGGTTTAGTTGGGCAGTTAATTGGGTAACCATCTGGTCATTCATGGCTTTTATGAAAGCCTCAAAATTTGGATCCATGGTTGGGTTTGGTTGGGGTTTAGACTTTTGATATTGGGTTCATAGTCTAGTGGTCATACATTCAAGCAATCAGTCAAAATAAGATGGTGCAGCCAAGCATGCAAAATTGGGTTAGCTTAATCTAGGGTTTCCTAGACCTAGAGTCAAAACTGGGTGAGTCAGCTCAACTTACACTTAACCTAGCAGCTAATCCTTCCACTGGCCAGGTAGGAGGTGGGGTGGTAGGAGGCTCCCCCTGCTTGTCATAGGGTCCTAATTATAAACCACCAGTCCACTTAGGTCATTTGACTCTGGACCCCTAGCCTTAGACACCAGCTTTCAGTAATAGCTAAAGGATTAAATGCACTAGTTGGCCCACACGGTTCGGACCCAACCTGTTGGGTGCGACCTAGCCCACTAGGGAAAATTAAGTTTAATTAATTTTAATTAAGGATTAGGTGGAAATGCTGGATGGTTGTTTTGGGCCCAGGATAGGTTATGACCTCCTGCCCTGATGTTATATTGATTGCCCTTAAGATTAGATTAAAAGATGATGAACATTCAATGGTCCTGATGCAATCTAAAACAATCAAGAAATAAAGTTATTTTTAATTAGTTTATGAGATGTCAAGTTAAGTTTAAGTTTACTGGGGTTAGCAAACAAAATTTGGCTTGGGATTGGGAGGTTTGGAAGTTGATTATGTTAGGTTGAGTCAAAATGCAGAAATAGCAGAATTTAGGATATTAGGGTTTGAACCGATGCAGAATTTGACATAGATTTTGATGTAATAAAAAATAAAAAAAAATCTAGAGAATAGGATGGACTGTGATGATTCTACCTACCAAATTTCATGCAGAACAGAAATCAAATGATGATGAAAATCTTAGAGGTTTTGGACTGCTACAAAAATTTTCAAGATTCTGTTAGGGTTCCTATAATGCTGACTTTTTTGACTTTAGGGTTTCTGTAGAAATAATTAAAAATTATGATAATTACTAGGATAGAACATGGGATATGCAGTGCAAATTCCATAGAAAAATAAAATGTTTAGGATGACGAAATTAAATAAAACCTAGACACCTAATGCAGTGGATAGAATGCTGAATTAGGGTTTGTGATTGCAAAGCAAATAGAAAACTATCCTGAGCCTACTCTGATACCAAACTAATGCAAGATGACTCTAAGATTGCTAAACATACATGAAAAATAGTAAACTAATTTTTTTATATTTTTGTAATTTAATTTGCATGCTAGATTCCCAAAATAAAGTAAGAACTAGTATAAGGAGTAGCAATGCAAAGAATCATCGTATCACAGGCAAACTCATGCAAAATAATAAATTCCAGGATCCGAGAATTGAGAAACTCGCGGATTATGATAGCTTATCTTCATCAAATCATAAATTTAAAGAAGGAAAGGATGTTACCAATCGATGATTTGAAGGACTTTCGATGAAGAGATCACACAGCACTCTGATTGGAGTCTGGATGATGAAGTTCGGTTCCCTTGATTAGATGGCTGATTTGGATGGTTATGGATGCAAGGAAAGCCTCCTTTGGGGAGGTGAAATACCTCGGGGATCCTGAAAAATGTCAAGGGTCAATCAAAATAGCAAGTAAGAAAAATAAAGGATGAAATTCCCAGGGCACTAAGAGGGGGGTTGAATCAGTGACTCCCAAATCTTTTTATCAAATTATAACTGCTGAACCTGTAACAAAAACTGTACAACCTGCAAGCAACAGCACTACCACTCCTCTGCTCTTATCTGTACTGATCTCAGGAAAGTGGAGTCAACCTGATAGGCTCTCTACAATACAACATATCTCCAGATATAGATCAATCACAATACAAACAAAGATTTTACCGTGGTTCGGCCGTAGCCTACGTCCACAAATGATCACCCTCACTGGGTGGCTCTCACTAAGCAAAAAAATGATCTAGAAGATCTGCTCCTCACTGAAGCTCATGATCTTCAAGATCTACTCTTCACTAGAGTTCTTTTGATCTCACTGATCTTACAGAGTTTACTTCTCATTGATACATACACAGTTGCCTCTTATTTGAGATCTTACCAATTGAAACACCGTTCAAGACAGATCAAGAATCAAGAACAAGATATCCCCCTTTGATCTCACAGATCAAACAACATAATTCATCCCATAACTCATGAACTGTAAAGAAATGGACGAAGGAGATCTTACCAATTTTAGATCACTGCTGAAAGAATACCACACACTTGCTGTTGCTGAAACAGATTTGCAATCACCAAAGATTTTCGTTGATCTGCTCCTCACTGAAGCATCTCTTCTCAATCAATGGAAATCATCTTTTCAATCTTTAAAGCTGAATCTAGAAACCACACCCTCAGCTCTCATCAACAGCAATTTCAGCATCATCTCTCATTTCTGAATTCTGCTCTATCTCTTCTTTTTCAGCACAGCTCAGCCCTTTTTTCATTTCTTCTCCTAAGCTATTTTTCTTCCTTTTTTTTTATTCTCAAGAAGAGTTCGTTCGTCAACCAACGACGTTCTCTATGAAGTTATAATATATATACTTCAGCCCCATGTGACCGAGAACCCCATAAAACTACCTCCAGCTGGCACCGTTAAAACAGCCTACCTGTCATCCGAGCCGAATGGAATTCCACCGAGCTGACTGGATCCCCTATTCTAAGAAAACTATTTTCCTTCAACTGTCAGTTTGCCTTTTAAAACAATCGAAGTTGATCTTGTCATCAATATAGAACTTATAGATCTTTGAAAGAGATTTCCAACAAGCCTAAGAACAGCAAAAACGGAGCTCTATATAGAAAGATATGATCATTTAAAGATGACAGCAACCTGGAACAAAATGTACCAGTGGAAAAAAATTGATTTACCTTTAGCCATCAATTCACCTTCTAAATCAATAGAATTTGATCTTATAATCAGTAGAGAAGTTGTAGACCTTTGAAAGAGCTTTCGAAAAAGCCTATGAATAGCTAAAACTGAGCTCTATGTTGAAAGATATGATCATTTAAAGATTATTGTGTTCTGAAATTTTTCTGCTGTCACTTTTCAGTCTTCACTGATGCAATTTCCATTGATTAAACAGATGCTACACTATAATCTCCCCTTTTGAGATAAATCATAGTAACCATACACCTGCATACCCAACTTGGGTAATCACTTCATATCAACACATATGTGCACTGTACTAACATATTTGTGCCGTGCCATTTGTAATGCCAACAACTACAACAACTATAACTCAATCATCACTGAGAACAACAAAGAAAACTAGGTTTAGAAGGAATCAGGTTAGGGTTTAGAAGCGGGGTGGCTTGAAGCTTGATGAAGATCTCCTTGCTTGACAGCCTAGGGCACTCCTTCTTGGACATGTGAAGGCTTGGATGGTAGTGAGATAGGACGTGAAAGGATGCTAGGGCAGCAAGGAAACACAAACACAAATCAAAGAACCAAAAAAATAAAGTAACACATGCTCGCAAGCTCAAATAAATTTCACCAGGATTTTGATATCATGAATAAAAATTGCTTACAAGAGGGGGAGGGGTGGGGTATTTATAGAGTTTCGATGCCCTCTAACTAGGGTTACACACTTGGGTTACAAGTCCTCTTCCAAATTGGAATACAAGTCCTTTCCTAGCTAGGTTAGAAAAACAAATCCCCATTAGGTTAGGAATTGACCTAGTCTTCTCCTTTTCCTTCATGCTTTGACTATTCCACTCAAGGACACCTCTTGGGCTTGGTCAACACTTCAAGGATGCCTAGGAGGGCATGTTGGGAATCTAAGGGCAGCAAGGGGCTGGCCCAAAGGGGCTTGGGTGCATGGGTTTGGACCTTTGGAAGCTGGGATGGCCTGATAGCCTGGTAGCAGGAATATTCCATGGAATCTTGCTTCTTTAGGGCTTGGGCTTGGCATTTGGACTTGATTTCTTTGAGCTGGGATGTAGGTGGACCTCTGGAATCATGGATGCCTTGGTTTAGGAATATGCTCTGGCATCTGGAAGGAAATCTGGGCATCTGAAGGGCATTTGGAAGGAATCAGGGTTTCTGGAAGCATCTTGGATCCTGGGTTATCACACAAAATCCAATGGGCTGATGTAGTGGCCTCTGACTCCTGGATGTGGCCTGGTGGAACTCTAAAATAGGGTAACCTCTTCTCTTGTACAAAAATTGAGCTCATACTAGACTCATAACTGATGTATAGGACTCAAAATAATGACTATGTTGAGGGTTGAGATAAAACAACTAACCTCAACTTATTACAGGACTCGATCTTAATTGATTACAAAATTTTTAAAACTTTGACACATGACTAATTAAACCATATGGGATCCAAGGATCTGTGTCTGATCCTGGTGTCCCCACCAATATGAGATAAAGTAAAGCAACAAGAAAAGCTTTCTAATGTAAAGCTGATATCTCTTTGAAGCTTGGAGATGTTGCTTGTCTTGAACTTGATGAAGCCTCAATCAATGCTCAAAAGAGTTAGACTTGAATGCTTCTTGATAGCTTTGAATGCTTGGAGACTTCTTTTTGCTTGAAGGTAGTTGCTCTTAATGAATGAGTGTGAATGCACTTGGTTTTCTCTTCTTTTTCTTGGTTTTCACTTGTTCTCTTCTTTCTTGTATTTTCTCTTTTTTTGTTATGATTTTCTTGAATTAAAATCACTTAAATACCATCCCAAGGCTTTAAAGATAGTTTATGACCGTTAGACATGAAAAACTAGTTATTAAGAGCCAAGAGGGCCGAGTTCTGCATTTGAAAAACTAGCCATTACTGTTCCCAGAACTCCAAGTGTCGATACTTCAAACTATGAGTCGAAACTTAGGGACAACACTTAAGTCCCATGAGTCGACACCTAGTTAAAAATTCTTCATTGAAGATCTCTGGAATTCACAAGTGAGTCGATACTTCTTCAGGTGAGTCGACACTTGATATCCATAAGTCGATACTTTAGGCAAGTCTTCAACTTCAGCATGTTCTATAAGAAATTTTTCTCAAGTATTGAGTCGATCCTTGAGTCGACACTTGAGTGTCATGAGTCGATACTTTGGCCATGCCATCTAAAACTCTTTCTGCATGCAGGCTTGTGTTGACACTTGCACACCATAAGTCGACACTTTGAGCCGACACTTGTTGAGATTTCTTCAAAAATCACTGAAACTCTACTAAAACCTTTTGAGCTGAACTCTTTAAGTCCTTTCAAGCATTTCTTAAGTGCTTATGTCCATTAATAACTGATCTTTCATCCACAGAAATTGTTTCTTCATCATTTGACAAGCAATCCAATTTAGCTAATTTGATGAGTACCTTTTTCTATTAAACACACTTCAAGGAACATGTTAGTACTCAACTTATACTTAAGTATTTTGCTTATCATCAAAATCAATAACGGAGTCAACATGAACGACGAAGCAGCTTTCCCATGGATCCGCTGGCTTTTTATCAGATGACTTCAAGGGCAAGGAAGGCTTCATCCAAGGTTTGCTTCTCTTGAGGGATCCTGTAAATGTCAAGAGTTAGGGCTTATGATGGTAGAAAAAATATAGAACTAAAGAATGAAAGAGAAGAGAAAGCGGAAGGAACGTCGGTGTTGATTGGCGGCCTGAAGGGGATGAAGATGCCTGGATCTTTGATGAGGTGGCCTAGAGATGAACTTGATGGCAGGATGTTGGGAGCCACCTAGAACTCTGAAGATGGCTACTTGGAAGAGGAGGAGTGGGGCGGCCTAGGGTTTGGTGGAGGTTGGTGTGGGCGGCCAAGATGAAGAAGATAAGGGATGTCCTAGATGGGAGATGAGAGGGGGCGGCCAAGATGATTGGAGATGGGGTGGCTAGGGTTTGATTAGATGAAGAGAGGAGGGGGTGGATAAGGTTTGTAAGAGTGCTAGGGTTTGAAAGATAACTGGGCCTCACACCCACTCTCTCATGAAGGTCGATATTCTTAAAGAACAAAGGCAATTGAAAGAAAAGAAACTCAAATTTTCATTAATTAAAAGTTGTTCATATAAGGGGGAGGGGATGCGTATTTATAGATTCACCCAGGTCCCTAGACTCCCTGATAGATTAGGACTACATAACTTGAGGGCCAAGAAAACAAAACTTGAGGGCCAAGAAAACTCTCTTGGGCTTTGGATAGAAACTCCATGCTCTTAGGCGACCTCCTAGTGGGCTTGGGCATATGAACTCCAAGGGGTGTGGGCTGATATGGGGCGCCAACTTCCTTGGACTCTAGACTAGGGTGCTGGCTGGAGAGGGTGCCAACTTGATGGACTTGGCAGCATGAAAGGACCCAGGCACTGGGGAGCTTGGGTGCCACTGTTGGTGGACTTGAATAGGGGCCTAGTGAATCTCCTGGTCTAGTGACTCTTCTCTTGACTTAATTTTAATGAAAATATAGAACTCAAAGGGCCTAATTGACGAAACTCGAAATAGGCTGAATAAAATAAATGGACTCAACTAAACTGACTAAATAGGACTCAATGGATTTAGTGATTCCAATTGACTCACTTTATTACAGGACTCAATGTCTATAAGACTCAATGTACTCAGTCAATATTTGACCAATTTCCTAACACATGGCTTAGAGATCTTCATGGAACCTTGAAATTCTTGTTTGCTCCTGATGTCCTCATCAATTCTCTCAGGGTAGAAGAAACTCGACCCTGTCGAGTAAAAGGTCAATCTGGCTCTAGTGGGTCTGGGTTGAGGCATTGCGGATCCTCTCGAGTGATCCACAAATCCTCAGATCTCGGTCGACCTTGCTAACAAACCAAGTGGGCTGGTAGCCTTTGTTCCGAGTACTGATGACTTTGTCGTCCAAGATACACTCAATCATTTTTCTCTCACAGGCTAATTTGATGGTGGACACTCAGGGATGGGTTCGCTCGCAAAGAAAGGGTTAGGTCCAAAAGACTCACTGGGTATCATTGCTGGCTCCTTATACTCAACTAAGTCTAAGATATTGAAGGTTGAGCTAATGCCAAATTAGGTGGTAACTTGAGCATTAGGTCCAACTTTCCTTATCACTTTGAAGGGTCCAGCTCTACAGGTATGTAACTAATCATTACATAATTATCCTCAGCAAACTCTTGGACTCTTTTCATAAATTAACCATATTTTTATGAATAACATTGCTCACGTTAATCTTATGATTAATTTCTTAAGTAGATCTCTAACATGCAGGTCAAACGACTCAGACTAACATCTCATGCATGCAAATGACTCATACCAACATGCAGACAAATAACTCATACCAATATCTAATGGACTACGGACTCGACTAAATCTTGAACTACAACTAGGTTTGACCCTTGGTCAGGTGGGTGACATGCAAATAAGAATGGTACATGGACTCCTACTAAATGCCATAGGATTTTCTAAAAGTAAGTGGCAAACCTAACATGCTTACAGGATGTATGCAACTTGCTAACTTCTACAAAATGTAATCTAGTGGTTCTAGAAATTTCAGAAGCCTCAAGAAATGGCAGCAAATAGGAAGAGGACTCATCTATTGGTTTTGGAATCAAGGGAATGACCTTAATGTATGGAAAAAGGTTCACTATATGGAAGGATAAGTTGCTAATCTCAGGGAAGAGATCTTTGATTAGGACCAAAGGAGGGGTTTCAACTCTAGGGTACTGAATTAAAGAGATCATATCCTCAATAAATTCCTCGGGTTCTCGAGTTTTAGGCTAGGCTTTATAATTGAGTTCTCTACTAGTGTCTCCTCAGGTAAAGTTCTAGCAGCAGTATCAAGATTCTCTTCCTCTAATTGGGTTTCCAATACAGCTTCAGTCTGAGCACTTTCTTGATCAACAAATTCTGGGTCTTCCATAGGTGTTTCCTCTTCTCCTTCATATTCATCTATTAGGTTTGTTCCTGCTTCATAAACTTCTTCTTCAATGTTATCCTTGGGAACAACTGGTGTAGTAGGGATAGGTCGGCTAAGGGAAACTTGGCTAGGTCCTGGTTCCTAATTAGGGACACTAATCCTAGTGGGTTCAGATTGACTAAGGAGAAGTGAGCTTATACTGGGCTCATATCTAGGGGTACCAATCCTATGGGGTTAGGGTCGACTAAGGGTATGGGTCCCTTGAGCTCATAAGATATGGGTTCAGATCAATGGGGTATGGGTCTTTTAGGCTCATAAGATATGGGTTCATGGGATCTGGGTTCATAGGATCTAGGTTCATAGGATCTGGGTTAATAGGATCTGGGTTCATAGGATCCGGGTTCATAGGATCTGGGTTCATGGATTCTGGGTTCATAGGTCCTGGGTTCAAAGGATCTGGGTAGGTACCTTTCCCTAAGTTTGCTCTTCATGGCTCTCCATGTAGCTATGGGTATTTCTCCTCTTTGTCTAGTCTTTCTTTCAGCATCTCCGCAGTATAGTCTAGCCTGGCGAACTAACTTGAGTTTGGCAAACTTAAATTTTCTTTCCTCACTCATCTCATCATGTTCAAAGTATTGGTCCATACGTCTTTCCCAATCAATGTAACCCTTATAATCAAGGTCGCCACTAAAGGAGGGTGCTTCTAACCTGATGTTCCTAATGGCTCTCTCATCTTGGTCCATGAAATCATAATTGGGTCTCCTATGATTAGATTCCCAGGTTGGGTCATGGTGTGGTGGTATCCTAGGATTGGGTTCCTAGGTTGGGTCAGGGTGTGGGGGTCTCCTAAGATTGGGTTCCCAGATTAGGTCATGGTGTGGGGGTCTCCTAGGGTTGGGAGGTGTGAGCAAAGGTGACTTAAGCTTGGGTCTAGTATGGGTCCTATGGATTCTCTTTAGGATTCCCAACCGGTCATCTAACTGGTCAAACCTATTACATAGTTGGGTGCTCAATTAGGTAAACTGTTCTGTAAAGGTCCTCAAAAGATTTCATAGTTGGACTCCATGGTTAGGCTAGGTTGGGTTTGAGACCACTGGTGGGGTTAGACTCCTAATCTAGAGGTCATGTAATCAAGCACACAAGTGTTATGCATTCTAGGATTTGCTAGACCTAGAGTCCAAGTAGAGTGAGTCAACTCAACTTATACCCAACTCAGCAATTAATAGTTCCAGTAGCCAGGTAAGAGGTGGGGTGGTGGGAGGCTCCTCCTGCTTATCGCAGGGTCTTAATTAAAGAACCACCAATCTGTAAATCTCTGGCCTGTAGGTGTTGCCACACTGGAGGACATTCTACCCAAGGATTACTACACTAGCAGGTGAAATAACTATTCATTTTAAATAGTTTAACATGCATGCAGAAAAATTATTTCATAATCCTGGATTAAACACCCTGGATCTAACATGAACATGTTGCATGTATTTAATTAAATAGGCATGTACAACATTTATTTAAACATGTAGACATGATAACATGTAGCTAGGCAATAAAATAGACATATTGCAGAGGTAAACTTCTATCTGGCGGCAGAGGTCAACCTCTGATATTTCACATTTCTGTTGGTAAGAAAAAAAAATATCCATACCTGGCTTTATCTTGCTTGGAATAACCCTGGAATAGAATTAGGATAAAACTGTAAAACACTGGAATAACTGGAATATATTTATTCCGATCGTCTTCTTCCCTGGAACGTCTCACAGCTCTGTTTTTGGGCTTCAAACCAGCTGCAAATGGAGATCAAATAACAACTCTTTCCTTTCCCAATACTGAGCAGTAGTAATGAGATTTGTTCTTCTTCGATCTTCAACTGGAATGGAGAAGAATAATCACCCAAAAACCTTTTCCCATCTGAGAATAATCTGCTGAAATTTCTAGTGTTGCTGGCTTTGTAAACGGTGCAGGCATTCAGATCATCAGTAGTGGCAGATACAATAGGCCACCGATGAATGCTCTCGAGGTGCACAGTTGCGCACCCTCTATTAGAATCCACGCCTGAGCTCTGAGATGATCCGATCTCCAGATGCGGTGCTAGCCATCGGAAATCCACAAGAGACTATGGTTGAGAAAAAGGGGAGTAGAACGTTGTCCACTGCTTGTCTTCTTCAAGACAAACCCCAGTTCAGACTCGAGCACACCGGGAAAAACCTCTCATGCTTCTCTCTTCCTTGCTGTGGAGGAAACAAGCTCTCAATGCTCCTAGAAGAGATTGAACAGAACCTCAATCGCTCCCTCTTGGTCTGTTGTCATTGTTTTTCTTTTGTTTTTTGATCTCTGTCTCTCACTTCTGAAAGACGCTCGGACTGATCTTATATAGAAGGCACTAGCCCTTATCCAATACCCCGCACGACTTCTCTGCGGTTCCAGCAACTGTAGGGAAGTGGGTAGAAAAACAGTATTTCATTCCATCGTGAATGGAGGAAGACGAAGACTTAGTCTTCAGTTAAACCATCCCAAAAAACAAATGGTCCAAATAATTCAATTTCATTGGTTCAATAGCAATTAAACCGGTTCAATGGAAATTCATCCGGTTCAGTCCAATTGAACCTAGTTCAATACTAATTTGCTTAATTAAAGTAACCGGTCCAGACTAATTGAACCCGTTTCAAATATTCAATTAACCAAGAGAGAGAGAGAGGGGTTTTAATTTTGAATCCCATTCAAATTAAAACACAATCCAAATTGGTTCAGTCCAGGTTGATCAGGTATCAACCCGAACCATCCCTGATTGACCTAATGCATGTCAAATCAATAAGTGTGCTTTGACAATAACCATGACCAAAAATTACCTAGATGATTCTTAATCGTAATCGGTGCCTGGATCAGAGAGAAAACCTCTATGGCATGTGACCTCATAGGTTCGAACCTAAACGGTAGCACTGGAACAATTCCAGTACCAGCACAAGAAACCATCTAGCAATGGATCCCGACATCCAAATAGGTCGAAGATGCGAGAGCAATCTATCGAACCTCTGGCATATGGTTACCGTATAAATCATCCCTTTGACCTCTAATGCTCAGAACGACCGAGGGTTAGACTGCCAACCCTAATCTGGTCAGTCCACAATATGTCTCAACCTCGCAAGTCTAGTGACTCCTCACTAGGACTACCCCGGCCGAGGATTTGCTAAATTGAGACACTGCAAGATATTTAATCCAAACCATTTGGACATGTCAATTCTATCTTGGTCCATCACTGCTTCATAAGTACTTGCCTGTACCCAGAAACCTTTCATCACCGAATTAGAAATTCGGGTAGTCTGGCACTAAAGCACAGGAAGTTTCTTGCAAGCTACCATGATGACCTCAGGTCGGAGGGACACATATACCCATATCCAATCATGAGTATCCCTTTGGCAGAAAGGGACTGCACGGAGTCACGTTCAATATGATATCACATATCTTACTTGCAGATCACATCAGTGTCACCACACTCCTTTGGTCAAGAGGACAACCAAACGATGTGAATCACAACAACCTATACTTGATACATTGCCGCCCAGTATAATATATCCTTTGATTGTGAACCTGTTTTTAAGGACCACTTGATATATCCTCTCTATATCAAAATTAGTGTAGTCCTAAGGACTTCATCACATTTAAGAGTTCATTATAGGGAAATGTCAATAGTGATGAGCTGCCAAAATAATCTTTTATTAATTTATATACAATGTACAATTTAATGCTCAACCGCCTACAGGTTAGGTGATTGGCTTTGGGATACAATTCCCAACACAGTCTGCTTACTGGACCTCTAGCCTTAGATACCAGCTTCCAGTAACAATTGGAGGATTGAGTGCACTAGTTTTCTTACAAGACTCGGAACCGACCTGTTGGTATCTCTAAGCTATGTTAGGTTTCTATTTGATTTTAGTTAGGCTTGGGTTCGAATGCAGGATGGTTGTTTTGGGCCAAAGAAAGGTAATGACATCCTTCCCTTATCTGACATAGCAAAACTGCCCTTAAGGTGATTTAGTTATGCATACACATGAACCTAAAGATGCAACAGGAACTAAAAAATTAGACAAAATTGCAGAGAAAATTTTTTTTTTGTGTTTTATGCAGATGGCAGATTAATGAAGATTAGTTTCAGTTTAATTAAGCAGAAGAAAATTAAGTTGGAGGGTTTTAATGTAAACTAATTTCAGCCCTAGGTTAGTGTTGCAGAAATTTCAGCAAGTTAGTCTTTAGGTTTCATGCAGATTTTATTTTCTGTTTTCAGATCAAAAAATTCAAGAAAATTGCAGAAAAATAGAGGACTAAACAAAGATCAATTGGTGCGAAAATCAAAGAAAAACAGCAAGGTTTTAGTGAGAAATTAGCCCTAGGTTTTGACTAGTATGCAGATTTTAGCAAGCAGATTTTTTTGTTAGGGTTTTTTTCATGCAGATTTTTTCCCTGTTTTCAGATCTGAAAAATCAAGAAAAAATAGCAGACAATAAAAGGATAAAACAGAGATCAATTGATGCAAAAACCATAGGAAAATAGCAAGGATTTGATAGATAAACAGCCCTAGGTTTTGATGCGTATGCAGATTTCAGCATGCAGAAATTCTAAACTATGATGCAAGAACATGTCCTAATCCTGCTCTGATACCAAAAATGATAAGGGACAAACTCTAAACTGATGCATGACATGAAAGGGATGAACATAAAGAAGAAAAATAGATTAAAGAGAGCAATGTTTTTTGTTTTTTTTTTATTTTTTATTGGTTTTGTTCCCGAAAGAAAGCAAGACTAGGTTAGGGTTTTCGTGTAACAGTTAGAGTTCTACCCACATACTAAAAACTATTAAAGAAATAAAGAAAAAGGATCCTTGGATTAAGAAATCCTATTAGGAACATGTTCAACCTCAAGAAAATTAGACAAAGAGAGAAGGGGATTGGGTTTTAAATACCAGGCAATGATTCCTTGTTGTTGAAGAAAGGATCGCTCCTCTCAGATCGGTGCCTGAACAACGAAGCAACTTTCCCGCGGATCTGCCAGCTTTTTATCAGATGACTTCGAGGGCAAGAAAGGCTTCATCCAAGGGTCGCTTCTCCTGAGGGATCGTGCAAACATCAAGGGTTAGGGCTTATGATGGTAGAAAAAATATAAAACTAAAAATTAGAAGAGAAGAGAAAGCGAGAGGAACGCCGGGGCTGATTGGTGGCCTGAAGGGGATGAAGATACCTAGATCTTTGATGGGGCAGCCTGGAGATGAACTTGACAACCTGGATGCTAGGAGAGGATGCCTAGAACTCTGAAGATGGCTGCCTAGAAGAGGAGTGAGGTGGCCTAGGGTTTGGTGGAGGTTGGTGTGGGCGGCCAAGATGAAGAAGATGAGGGGCGTCCTAGATGGGAGATGAGAGGGGGCAGCCAAGATGATTGGAGATGGGGCGGCTAGGGTTTTATTAGATGAAGAGAGGAGGGGGTGGCTAGGGTTTGTAAGAGTGCTAGGGCTTAACTAGGCCTCACACCCACTCCCCTACGAAGGTCGATGTTCTTAAAGAACAAAGGCAATTGGAAGAAAAGAAACTCAAATTTTCATTCATCAAAAGATATTCATACAAGCGGGAGGGGGTGGGTATTTATAAATTCACCCTGGTCCCTGGACTCCCTGACAGATTGGGACTACATAACTTGAGGGCCAAGAAAATAAAACTTGAGGACCAAGAAAACTCTCTTGGGCTTTGGACAGTAACTCCATGCTCCTGGGCGGCCTCCTGGTGGGCTTGGGCACATGAACTCCAGGGGGTGTGGGCTGATCTGGGGCGCCAACTTCCTTGGACTCTGGACTGGAAAGGGGCGCCAACTTGATGGACTTGGCGGCATGAAAGGGCCCAAGTGCTGGGGAGCTTGGGTGCCACTACTGGTGGACTTGAATAGGGGCCTGGTGAATCTCCTGGTCTGGTGACTCTCCTCTTAACTTAATTTGAATGAAAATACAGGACTCAAAGGGCCTAATTGACAAAGCTCAAAATAGGCCGAATAAAACAAATGGACTCAACTGAACTGACTAAACAGAACTCCATGGACTTAGTGAATCCAATTGACTCACTTTATTAGAGGACTCAATGTCTACAGGACTCAATATACTCAGTAAAAATTTGACCAACTTTCCAACACATGACTCAGAGATCTTCATGAAATCTTGAAATTCTTGTTTGCTCTTGATGTCCTCATCACTTATCAAGTGTGTTGACTCTCCAGCCTTGATTTTGATGAATAACAAAATGTTTGAGTATATATGAGGTACCAATTATTTGTTGAAGTCATGAGATAAATATTTCAGGTACCCTTCAAGCCTTATAAATAATAAACTTAAATGATCAATCAATAAGCAAAAAGATTTTCATATTTTGAATGTCTTCACATATGGAAAAGCTAAGGATATAATATTTTAGTGGACAATTAAACATTAGAATAGAAGAAAACATGTCAAGGCTTCAAAATTCAAAGTTTGATACATATTTTTCAAGTGGCATAGCTCAAGCATCGACTCAAGGATCTCAAGTATTGACTCAAGGTCTCAAGTATCGACCTTTAAAAAAGATTTATAAAACAAGATGTAGTGGCAAACAAAGTTGCAGCTAGTATGTCTAAGTGTCGATACTTACTGTTCAAGTATCGACTCACAGGTCGGCTCATGCATCAAATGTCGAAGTCACAGGAAAAATAAAAAGCTGAATTTTTTTAGCACAAGCCCAAGTGTTGACATTTGGACTCCAACTATCGACTCAAGGTATGAGCTCAATGATCAACTTAAGGATCGACTCATGACTCGAATGTCAATGTCACAAGGTGATTCTAGAAAATAGTACCTTTCGGAATAGCCCAAGTATCGACACCTAGACTCAAGTACCGATTTACGATGTCCACTTAGACTCAAGTGACGATACTTATAGACCCGACAGCATAGTAATGACTATATATTAAATCACATAGGGCTATACTTTATCTCCTAAGATTGATAGATCCCATCTAGATATGATCCTACTCCTATAACTAATCTACTATAGCCAACATACACCATAAAAACCCGAATGGCTAGGAGACAGGTATTTTGTATTGCGTGGCTAAATTCAGCTTATTAGAATTTGACCTGACGTAGAATTGCACCAAAGTTATGCACTGCACAATTATTTACTAAATGAAGCATGCAGTAAACCCACTAATGCCATCCAAAATCTGCTTTCTTATTCATCTCTTTCTAAGATGCTCACACTAGAGAATACTAATCATAAGGGAATTGGTTTTCCTAGATTGATTGGCTTTTCCCTGAGAGTAAAAGATAAATGACAGTCCACGTAAAACAATTGGATGCCAGGGGTATTAACCATAATTCCGAGTGAAAATCGAACCAACTGCAACAGAATAGCTTCTGATTATTGGCAGATTTTGTCAATGGATACCGTCAATTTAACAGGTGCTAATCAAACTATAAGAATGCTATCAGGGCACAAACATAAGAGCATGTTGAGGAAGATGAATGTTACATTATATTACTTGTGCTAACATCTCAAACAAAAGCTTTCTGCCTATATAGCAAGAGGTCAAAACCACTGAGATTTGTACAAACCCAAAATGGGCAACTCAAGAGTGTGTTTGGCTTGGCTTCTTTGGAAGAGATGAGGGGAGACTAACTGAAAATGCCGCCAATTCCAAAAGCAGGTGCCTCTGTAACTACAAATCATCAAGAGTAGCCGAGGAGATCAGAACCAGGGGATATTTATAATTGTCTATTTGGGCCTCCCAGACAAAAGTTTACAAAGGCATGATATCATCATTTCCTCTGCGATGCAAGAAGTCCCATCTGCGCTGAGAGTCTATTTGGGCCTCCCAGACAAAAGTTTACAAAGGCATGATATCATCATTTCCTCTGCGATGCAAGAAGTCCCATCTGCTCTGTGAGATGGTCCATACTCTCAGCCTTGTCCCACCAATTTTCTTGTTCTTGATGCGTCTCCTTGGTTTCATGCATGCGTGAATCAACATCTTCTGTATAACCTGAGAGTGGGCTAGCCATGAGAAATTGTTCCCAGAGAATCATTTATGCTAGGAAGTTTCTGCTGCTCCTCAGTGAAGATATCAACATCAGTATTAGAAGTAAACTTTTTCTGTCTCGGTGGAATCCTGCTCATCCATGACTGCCGAAATGGGGTTCATATACATATTCTCTGCCTCAGGCTGCACATAGTCTTCACCTGAAATTCCAGCAGCATTGCCGTTTGGAACTCTGAGAAAATTCAGGGATACTTGTAACAGGCTGTTGTGGAGAAAATTCAGGGATACTTGTAACAGGCTGTTGTGGATCAATGACGTCTGGAACTCTAGACAGAATACTCATTTTGGCAAGTTCAGCTGTTGTGACCATGTCAGCTACAATGACAGATGATTGGATCTCAGATGGCACAGATGACGACCAAATTGCTGAAAATCCAGAGCTTGGTGACAGAAATGGAGTCCCTGAAGTAGAAGGGACCTCAGATAGGGTGACTCCTGAGTTCCGATTTGAAGAACTTCTGCCATCAAATGCCTGCGGCGATAAAGCAATGTTCTTGATAAGAAAATTCTCTGAGTTGCCCAAAGATTCCAGCCTGGCAGATGTGTCAAAATTTAGAATCTGCATTAGCATTGCTTTTGCTGCTTCATTCATTAAAGGCTGATATTTGATTATTTGACCATCAGATGATAGGCTCTCACCATCCTGCTTGTTACCCTGCATTGGTAATCGTCGTTTTTTGTTCATTCCAGCAATGTGCCAACTACTGTCATTCTGCTGCACCAGCTGTGCCAAGAATCCAGGGGTCTGCATGGCTTTTGCCAAGAAAGACATCATTTGCTGCTGTTGTTGTTCCATTCCCTGAAGGCGCTGGCCTACGGTCTGCAACTAATGATCTGTGGCCTGCTGCTGCTGTCTCAGCCTCACCAGTTCCTGCATGAGTACATTCTTGTCCCTCTTGAGCCTCTCAATTTCTTCCTCCAACCCAAACTTCCCCACCTCAAGGCATGCTCCAGCATTAGCACTCTGCACTTGAGGCTGCTGTGTTTGGCTGGGTGTCTGGGCAGGTTTTCTTCTGTTGATGGTCTTCAGCAAATGTTTTTGGCCTTTTAGAAATCCCTCATTTGCAAATTCCCATCGATCCGGATTGACCTTCCTAAAACCCTGCCATATAATGCAGAAGAAATAAAAAAGATAAAGAAGAAATAAATATCAATGTTTATGCAATATTTTAATGCAAATGAAACAAGCAGCTTTATCAAAAATAACAATGTGACACTACAAGGCTGTTTTATCAACTGCATGCACTAGCAATATTATGGAAAAGTATCAACAGTTCACCACAGTTCGGAAGCATTACAACAAGAAGAGGAAGCATCACACCTGTTCTGGTGTCTTCTCTTGCATGAGCATTCTTTTGATAGGCAGAAATGGCAAAAAATTTAACCAGGTGATACAAAAATAGGGATAACACTCATCAGAGGTGTATTTTGAAGTCTCTTATCAACATAGTTTTTACATTAAACTATTTTAAGAAAATCCTGGTTTATCAAAAAGAACCTAGCCATGTTTGACTTCAGAAGATTAGTTTAGCAATTTAAGTCCTACATGGCTTGGTTATTAGGCTGCAATTAATTACTATTTATTTAATTATAGCAGTTCTGGACTAGGAAACCTGATTTGTCCACTTACACATTTTCTGGTCCAAATAAGGGAGAATCTCGAAATAATTTATAAATCTCAGCATTCAGAGATAAAAAATCTGGAGAGAGGGACATTAGAGTTTGAAAAACCCTGTCAAACTAATCTGTGACAATATTCTGCCAACCCAAACCCCGAATAAATAAATGAAAAGCAAAGATCAACAATAAAAAAAGCTCATATAATACATGTTGAAACACCAAAGCTTCTTGTAAATAACCCATGCCAGCATATCTTTTGCTTTTGCTGCAACCCATGCCAGCATATCTTTTGCTTTTGCTGCCAAGAGTTGTGTAACACAACATAGACAACATACAGGATTTTTCTACAAATTAAACCTGAAAGAACATGAATTTATAGATTTAAAAAACAATTACAAATCATTTGATCAATAGATAAACTGAGTATTTGGTTCTAGAGCTTGAACTAGAAAGGAGAAGATGATAAAATGATGATTTATCAGTCCAACCACCTGATGAAAAGAATGGAGTCCAGTGTTGGTCCATGTTCCTTGAGAGAAGGGTTTGAAGGTGGTAGTTTTTTCCCTGATCTCCCACACCCCCTGTATTTTTTTTTTTTTTGGAACAGAGGGCATTGGGAGCATGATGCCATCACACAGGAACCAGTCAACACTTGATAAAACCGACATCATTTGAATTGCTTGATGCAGACAAAGAAGCATCACAACTAATTGATGCAGTCCTTATAATGTACAATTTCAAATCACATCTTGAGCAACATGAAGGGTAAAAGAGTAATAAGATTACAAGATGAAGTGGGAAACACAAATATAAAAGAAATAGGCAACTGCATTACAATTTTGACAAAAAAAATCCTCCAATTCACAGCCTTATTTAATATTTGGAATATCTGAAATCTATGAGAAATAAGGCAATGTAGTTTTATAAAGCTTATAAGAAAAACATTACCCTACTTCGCATCTGAACCATTGCTGTTAAATGAGTACATAAACAGTAAAATTTTATGGCAACTTCAAGCCAGGCACAAAGATAAATAACATGAACAAGAACTAAAATTCCAAAATGTTCACACTCTAGAAACACTATTTGGGTCTTATTTCTAACACAATTTGATGTTCAAGGAAAAAAATGTTCTCTCCATAATTCGACCTTGAATTGCAAGCAACAAGCTGGTTCTTGTCCGCTAGGGACTTCTATCGTTTGCATCTAATCCTTGACATAATTTTTGACTCTATAAAACTCCAAGATTTTAGCCTAAGACAAAAAGTTGACATGACTGAAGAAAACATATTCTAGTCCATAAAGTTTGAGAAGCAATTCCAGCATGTAATCCTTCACATGCAGCAATGAATGCTGCTGTCTTTATAAAGCATGAAGCATAAACAATTATCTTCCTTGGACTGAAAAGGGAGAAAAAATGCAAATAAAGACATTCATACAATTTAAGGTACTTATCAGCATGTAACTTGAGAGTGGTTCACAACGATACATGTCCCTCGCAAATCTTTGTGCATGTTGCCTTCATGACGGTCCTTAACTCTGAAAATTTTTTATCTGAGGTCCAGCATGATATTGATAGAAATATTATATGATGTAGGAACATCTACTGAGGGAAAGGAATAGAAAAGTTTGGTAACAGAAAAGGTTGATGTCATCATGCAAATCTTCAAGGCCTCAACAAAATAATACGTTTGAGGTGAAGTGCCAGATTTATGCTGCATTCTACATCTGTGTGAACATCTATTTATAGTTATCAGCTTTTAAATTGTTAAGCTTCCTGTTCAACCATTTATGAAAGTTTTCATCCTTTTGATCCCTCTATTAATATTGATCTTAAAAATACTCTCCTAGATCTTTTAAAGTATCTGGCATAGGACTATTGTGCAGGACCTAGCACTCATCTAATTGAACTATAAAAGACAATTGATTTTGGCGCATGTTGCCATCATGTCACCTGTCACTGAACTCTGTTGATAGAGGGTACTCCGGGTTCTCCTAGAGGAGTGGGAAGCTAAGTTGGATCGTTCTGCTTCAAAATCCTGCAAAAAGGTCCCTAGGCCGAGGTTACCGGCGAGGACACTCTAACGTTCAGTGCACGAACAACAAGAGGCTACAGCAGCTAAAGCTAAGAGCCTATGGTGGCCAATAAATGTGCAAGCAATCGTGTGGGGATGTTTGAAATGTATCTGAACCGGAGGTCCCTCTTACCTATTGATATGGTTACGTGGAGTAACAAAATATTGTTATGGAGATGTCAATCTCTAACGGCATAACAAACTTGGCTGAGGTGGCGTGATCCTATCCCTTAGGTTCTGATCAAAGAAATCTTCTCTATTATAATACCAGAGTTTGTTAGGATTATGCCCGCCACAATTTGTGCCAAAATTGCTGATTGGCTAGATTACTAGTTGTCCGAATGTTGCTGCCGCTAGGCAGGAAGGAGACTTGTCCGTGCACCCAGGCTTACCAGGTCGATGCAATCGACTAGCTAGCCAGAATCAGACAAAAAGTCGGCGGGTCTAAAAGTGGGGGTATCATGCTAGACAGTCATAAGCACTTCTCGCTACCCGGCTCCAAACTGACTAGTCAGTTCGGATGAAACTAGTCAGCCAATGGGTCCCTTCATTGATCACCCATGAGTGGTGGGCTAGTCGGCCCTAGCATCCTGGACTCGTCTGCTTGTCCAATCATGCCATGCCAAATATTGTAATCCGCCATAGAAGGTGGTGCATTCAGCAGTCCAAGAAGTCTCCGAGGCCATGTCAGCAACTGCTACATCAGATGTCCTCCACTCCCGAGCTCAAAAAGCTTCTCAATTTTGTTGTTTCTGAGTGATAAGAGTAGCCGACTTGATGGCCTCGTGGGTTGGATTGGCCTAGGTTTAGTATGAACGATGGTAGGCCTATCCAGCGGATCTTGACAGTTGTCTAGACATTTCCATTATGGAAGGGAGAGAGCCACTAACATGGCCTGCCAAAGGGTCGTATTTAATTTCCATAACAAAGGGCGACTTGCACGTCTTATGTTGATCATCAAGAAGTCGCCACATGTCCCAAGGGCAACAGTTTGAAATGATTTGTGCATGCTTCCTAAGATTGGGCATTGAAGAAGGCAAAAACTCGAGGCAATGCAATGCTTGCAATTGGGTGCATGCCACATGTCAGAATTCCAGCGGCATGCTGGGAAGGGCAAAGTCCTGATTGCCTGTTTTAAAATGGGTATCCGGGTCTGCTTTGAGGGTTTCTTTTCTATTGGCTTGCAAAGGATGATTAGGAAGAAAAGTTCCAAACCCTAACATGCTTCCAAAAGTCCTCTCCTTCGGCAGGTTGGTCTTCTTCCCCTTCTGCTATTTGCCCCTTGCTCCTGTCTTTCTTAGATCTTAGGGCTCCCAGGCCTAGACTATACGGAATGATCCTTGTCTTTGTTTAGGTCCCCTCTTTTCTTAGGATTTCAACTTCTTTCTTGAAAACCATGAGTTCATGTGAGGGTGACGAACACTCTACGAGCTAGTAGATTCGCCCTAGTTCCGGCTTTTGGATCTGGAAGACCCGTATCTGTACCCAGATCCGTATCTGTACAAACCTTACCCCTCAAACCAACATGAATCCCCTTTTAGAATAGTACAGCTAGTATATTCGCCCTAGTTCCAACTTTTGCATCAGTTCTAGCTCCTGTGACAATCCCGGCTCCTGCACCAATTCAAGCCTTTGCCAATCCAGCAAGCATAGCATCAACGGTGTCTACACCAACTGTCCACCTCTATAGAATGTTCGAAATCCCGGACCATGAACGGATGTGTGCTCCTAGCCCAAGTGATAGGGTAGACTCCGACCCGGAAGGGGGGATAGCCATATATGAGGCATTTCTCCAGGCAGGTCTTATCTACCCTTCCACTCTTACATCCTTACACTGCTTGACCAATACTACCTTGACCCAACCCAATTGACCCCAAACTCTTTTCGGACCATCTATTCTTTCATGGTTCTTTGCCATTTTCATGGGATTGTTCCCAGGTTTTCCTTGTTTAGGACAATCTTCATCCAGAAACACCATTGAATAGAGAGGGGGTGATGGTTCATAGGCCCTCGTCAAGGGATCATTCGCTTCGATTTGCCTTCATCTATCAAGGGATGAAAGAGTAGATTCTTCTTCGTCTTCCATGAGGGGGTGAATTGGATTTGAAGTGACCCGAACAAGTCCCCCAGCCAGGATTTAAGGTGGAGCCTGCCAACCAGGAGGTCAACGAGCATCTCCTTAATTCAAGGGTCCCGAAAGAGGAAGAGTTGTTATCAGAACAAAACTTGTATAAGACTGGGATCAGCCCAATACAAGCCTTAGGTGAGAATTCATGTCTCTTCCCGGTTAGGTTGCTTGCAGCTAATCGAATCTTGTATTCAGTCATCTTGCAAACATGAAGTTCTCAATGAAGGACATCAAGAGCGTTAGCCGGAAGAGGAGCGCTGGTCGGAAACCCAGAAAGGCGACCGAGAAGAAACCGCAAGTGGATTCGCCAGCCGACTTGCCTACTACTGTGCCGTTGCTGACGGGGACCCTTATGCCTTGCCCAGAAGAGACCCTTGCTGCCACCGATGTGGAGGTGGTAGAGATCTCACCGTCACCACCTACTTCAGCCCCTGCACCTCTGATGTCTCCAGTTAGGCCATAGAGCATGTCTGCTCCACCAGTGCTATACCCTATAGCGGGGACTAGCCTAACAAGCCCTCCGCCAGTAGAGCCATCTTTGCTTGGAGGAGCTTATTTAGGAAACGATAGTATTCTTGAACAGAGGGCTAAGGTGCACCAGGAAGCCTCTATCTTTCATGACAAGAAGTTGGCTAAGGACCTGCTAAACCACACTCTCCTTCCCTGGGACCAAAGGAAACGGCAATCCCAGTCCACCGACAAGATCTTTGATTTCATATATCAGCTACATGGGGTGAGTGCTTTTCTAACCTTCATAATTTCTTTGAATGCTGGGTAGCTAACAGGTCTTCCCTTTGATAGCTTATCCATGACATTCTCGCTATGGAATGATTTAACAATTCTGCAAAGTCAATAAGCTCCTTGAAGGAGAGGGTCGAGCTCACCAAGAGACAAGTAAAGCTCTCAGAGGGCTTACTAGTAGCAAGTGAGGCTCGAGAAGGCAAGCTTAAGGAGGAACTGTAGGCTTCCCGTTGCATTATGCAAGGGCTTGAGGCCCAGTTGAAAGTGAAGGAAGAAGAGCTCGGAAAAAATGAGGGGGAAGTTTCTAAGCTAAAGTTCCAGCTTGACAACATGACCACCAAGGGCATGTACTGGGAGTCTCTAGTTATGGTAGCCAACTAGAGGCCTGATGCCGTGAACGCCATCGCCAAGGATACCGATAGGAGGGCCAAGGAGGCCAAGGCCAAGGCCCAAGCTGCAGAGGAGAAAGCGGCCTTAGCAACTTCTCGCACCATCGAGGACTTCAAGGATGAAGGAGAGGCCATCCTTGATGCCTACTTGAAAGGATTCACCAAATGCAACGCAAAAGTCTCCACAGCTTACTCTGGTTTGGATTTGAAGGACATCATTGTCGATGATGTGGAAGAGGAGAAGAGGTCGAGGTTTCGGTCATAAAGATTGAAGTAGTCGAGGTCGAGAGGGCCAAGGAGGCCAAGAGAGGGCGGAACCCACCATTGCTGCCATTGAAAAAATTAATGAGGGCATGGATGCGCCAAACGAGCAGGCCAGTGTCGGGGAGGTTGCCAACGATAAACTTGTGAAATTGATAGCATCCAAGAAATCGTGGCTCTCAACGCAGCAATAGAGACCATCGAGGTAGGTCCGAAGCCAGCAATCGACCCAGAGAAGTGACATGTATTTTCCTTTTTCTTCTCTGTTTTGTATACAAGCGTAGTCCCGTTTTTGTGTAAAGACTTCCAAGTTTATGGGATCTTCTTGCTTTGTAAAAACTTCTATCAGGCAAAGGAAACTGTTTTTGGGCTAATCTCATATTCTGTCTTGCATTGCTTGAGTGTATTTTAAACTCCTTGCGAGGTGGACTCTTAATGCTATATTTGGTGCCGAACGGTACGTTGGCCGCTACGGTGTTACCTGGTAGGTAGTCTTCCCGGAGTTCCCCTTAGGTCCTTAGTTGGGCGAGCATCGATTTCAGGGAAATAAGACTGGTCGGGGAACTAAACTTCTCAAGACCAGGTCATAGGCAGGGTCTCAGTTGCAAAGGACCATCTATGGCTAGTAAGCCATAGGATATGGTGCTAATAAATGACTCATTTTTAAAATCAACCTATGGCTAGTCGGCCCTAAGGTGTAGTACTGATAAGCGATCCGCCTTTTGATTTAACCTATGGCTAGTCGATCTTAGGATGTGGTGCTAGTAAGCAACGCATCTTAGATTCGACCTACGGCTAGTCGATCGTAGGATATGGTGCTGGTAAGCAACCCCGTCTTAGATTTAACCTATAACTGGTCGCCATAAGGTGCGATCCTGGTAAGCGACCCATCGTAGATTTAACCAATGGCTGGGCGGCCATAGGATGCGGTGTCGATAAGCGACCCGTCTTGGATTTAACCTACGACTGGCCAGTCGTAGGGTGCGATGCCAATAAATGATCCATCTTGGATTTGACCTACGGCTGGTCGACCGTAGGGTACGATGCTAGAAAGTGATCCATCTTGGATTTGACCTACGGCCGGTCGACCGTAGGGTACGATGCTAGTAAGTTGATTTGACCTACGGCTAATCGACCGTAAGGTGTGGTGTTGGTAGGTTAAATCCAAGACGATGAGGTGCTGGTAAGTGACCCATCTTGGATTTAACTTATGGCTGGTCAATTGTAGGGTACGGTACTAGTAAGCAACCCATCTAGGATTTAACCTACGACTGGTCGGCTATAAGGTACAGTGCCGATAATGACTGGTCGGCTATAGGGTGCGGTGCTGATAAATGACCGATCTTGGATTTAACCTACGACTATTCAGTCATAGGATATGATGCTGGTAAGCGACCCGTCTTGGATTTAACCTATGGCTAGTCGACCGTAGAGTATGGTGATGGTAAGCAATCTGTCTTTGATATCAACCTATGCTAATACCATAGGAGATTTGTAGATCGGTGGAGAGCTGAGCCTCAATGAAAGAGATTCCTTCCATTCCAAATGGAGTAAATACATTATTGATAGTACATGCGAAGATTATCTGTATTCCAAGTCTAGAAAATCAAAGTTCCATTGATCTCCTCAATCCTATATACTCGGTACAGGGCTTCTACTATCCAATAAAGCCCTTCCTAATTTGGAGACAGCTTGCCTTGCTTAATCGGTCTGGAAACTTTAGTTTAGAGTAAAACGAAATCTCCTAGATGGAAGGCTTTCGAACTTATCCAGGAATTGTAGTACCGGGCGACCCACTATCGGTACGCGGCCATGCAAAGGCATGTTATCTCGGGTTTCTTCTAAAAGATTGAGGTTAGCTCTCAGTTGGACCGGATTACTTGATTCGTCATAGTGCTCAATCTGCATGGTTGGGAGGCCAATCTCCACTGGTATTACTGCCTCCATGCCGAAGACCAAGTTGAAGGAAGTTTCATTGATTGAAGTCCTTGGAGTGGTGTAATATGACGACAGCATGATGGGCAACTCGGCTCATCTATCTTTGGCTTCATCTAGCCTGGTCCTAAGACCTTAAAGGATTGTACGATTTGTTACTTCCCCATTCGTCTAAGGGTGGCTGATAGACATGAATCAGTACCGGATGTACAATTCGACACAACACTTTGAAGGTTCGATTATTGAATTGCTTGCCATTGTCGATGATTACGGTGTGGGGAAGCCTGAACTGACAAATGATTGACTTTTAGAAGAATGTCTTAATTTCACTCTCAGTGATATATGCTAGGAGTTCTGCCTTCAACCATTTAGTGAAATAGTCAATGGCGACAAGCAGGTACTTTCGCTAACCAGATGCCGAGAGAAAGAGGCCAAGTATGTCATCCCCATTGGATGAATGGCCAGGAAGAGGAGAGCTGAGAGAACCAAGTAGCCGATTGCCATTGGATGTTCGCATGCTGCTGACACCGATCATACTTCTAAACTAAACTCTACAGCGTCCTCTCACATAGTGAGCCAATAGTATCCTTTCCTGAGTACCTCGTAGGCCAAGGATCCGTCCCCTAAATGATTTCCACAAATGATTTCATCCCTGAGGATGTAATCAGCCTCAGCAGACCTTAGACATCTTAATAGCAGGTACGAAAAAGATTTTTTGTAAAGCTGTCCATCTAGCAGCACAAATCAAGAAACCCTATGTTTTAACAACCTCGCCTCTTGGCCGTCATTGGGCAAAACTCCCTAAATGATGTACTTAACAAACGGGTCCATCCAACTTGCTCATGGATGACTTGTTAGAGCTCCTCTGCCTTATCGATACTGGCAATGTCCAGACATTCGACATGTATGCCCGAGGATGTTGTCCACCAAGGTCACCAACTGGGGAGTATCTACCCTGGTATTCTTTTCTCTTGGGATGTGAAAGATGCTGAAGTGCTGGAGTGTCGACATGAAGGTTCGTACCTTGTCGAGATACTTGGCCATTATTGGATTTCGGCCTTATACTCACCGGTAACCTGACCGACTATAAGTTGCGAGTTAATGAAAACCCTTAGGCACTGCACTCCAAGTTCCTTCGCCAGCTTCAATCCAGCTAGCAAGGCCTCGTACTCAGATTGATTGTTAGTCAACTTAAATAGAAAGCGCAGTGCATACTCGGTGACTAATTCCGAGTTTGTTAGGATGAGCCATGCCCCTCTCATGCAAATTTAAAGCACTATCCATGTGAAGGATCCAAGTTGAACTCACATTGGATGACTTAAGGGGTAGCTCAGGTAGCGCCTCTTTGGGCTTGTCATCCAACCACATGCATTCGACCAAGAAGTCAGCCAAAACCTAAAAAAGGGTAGCTCAGGTAGCGCCTCTTTGGGCTTGTCATCCAACCACATGCATTCGACCAAGAAGTCAGCCAAAACCTAAACCTTCATGAACGATCTCAGGAGATAGGAAATATCAAACTTATTGAGTTTGATTGTCCATTTTGCTAGTCATCCAAAGGGTCAAGCCAGTACAAAATGGCTTTCAACAGCTGGTCGATTAGAACGATGATAAGATAGGCTTAAAAGTGGGGCCTGAGATGTTGAGCAAAGATAATTAATGCAAAAACAATCTTTTCATGTTTGGAATACCTGGTCTCCGCATTGTGGAGCACTTTGCTGGTGTATTAGATTGGCTTCTGGACCTTCTTGTCATCTAAACGAGCACGAAGCTAATTACTTCTGTTGTGGCAACAAGGTACAGGAAAAGTTCTCCAACTTCTAGCTTGGAGAGTAAAGGCGATGAGGCAAGAAACTTCCTTAATCTCTTAAAGGTTAGTCGGCATTCCTTCGTCCATATGAAATCGTGCATTTTGCACAAGACCTTAAAGAATAGCAGCATTCGGCTAATTTGGATATGAACCGACTAAGGGCTGCTACTCGGCCAGTTAGCTGCTGGACTTCCTTCTTGGAGGTTGGATACTGCATGTCCAAGATTGCATGGATCTTTTCTAGATTTGCCTCAATGCCGCTCGATGACCATGGAGCCAAGAAACTTGCTAGCTATGACACTAAACACGCATTTACTTGGATTCAGTTCATTCGATGGCGACGAAGGATATTAAAAGCTTCTTCCAAGTCAACAATGTGATCAGCCTCTTCAGCACTTTTGACATGCATATCATCAATGTAAACCTCCATATTACAATTGATTTGGTCCTTAAAAAGACCTTATTAACCAGTCGCTGGTAGATGGCTCCCGCATTCTTCAGATCGAAAGGCATCACCTTATAGCAATAAATACCTTTATCAATCACGAAGACGGTATTCTCCTCGTCTTCTAGGACCATCTTGATCTAATTATAACCTAAGGTATCCATGAAGCTTAACAGCTTGTGCCCTGATATCGCATCAACTAGCTAATCTATCTTTGGCAGTGAAAAATTGTCCTTTGGATATGCCTTGTTGAGATCTATGTAGTCGATGCAAATCCTCCACTTCCATTGGCTTTCTTAATCATGACATTAGCAAGCCAGTTGGGATATTATGCTTCTCCAATGAATCCGCTGGTAACTTGACTTCTTCGTCGATCGCTTTTTGCCTTTCTGGAACGAAGTTCCTTTTTTTCTGCTAGATCAATCTGAACCCCGGATCGATGTTCAACTAATGGGTGATTACTTTTAGGAGGATCCCCGGCATATCCAATGCTGACCAAGCAAAAATATCCAAATGGACTCTTAGGAAGTCAAGTAGCCGATTTCTTTCCTTTTATGGTAGTAGGGCACCGACTTGAATGACTTTCCTCTTCTAGTGAAAAAGAAAATAGTTGATCTGCTAGTTCTCCCTTCTTTCTTGGTTCACTTTGGTCCAGTTGTTCTGTAGATGGCACCTCATCTGCCTTCTACATCCTCGGCACCATCTGGTAGCATTGTCTAGCTAGCAGTTGGTCTCCACGCATCTCACCGACTGCATTTTTAGTCAAAAAGTGGATGAGAAGGTATTTAGTAGAGATGACAGCGTCCAAGAGATTTAATCCAGGCTATCTGAGAATAGTATTTTATGCCGAGGACAAACGAACAACTGTAAAAGTTATAGAAATAGTACTTTGCCTAAACGAGATACCTGCGGTGACCAATAGCGTGATTTCTCCTTCTACTCCAACTAAATCTCCCGTGAAGCTGACTAGAGGGAAATTAGTTTGAGACGATTCATAGGTAGATTCATACAAATAAAAGCATCATAAAAAAGAATGTCCGCAATAATTTTTACAGGATGTTTTGCTATGATCATATCTACGATAATAGCATCGTTATTAAGATTATGAACTCCAAGAAGGTCCGTATCAAAAAAAAGGATTACAGTTTTAATTCTCTCCTCTCCTCTCGGCCTCTTTGATGTTGGCCCTACCCCCATGAAATCATGCCGACCGGTCTTTCAGTCGTGGCATTGTCAACCTCGGCCTGAACTTGCTAATGGCCAAAACTTTAGGGGTTGGTTTGGGCTCCTCCGTGTACATATTTTTTGAGATAACTGCATAGGATGAGATCCTCAATCTTCTTTAGATACTGGCACTACTTAGTATCGTGACCACAGTCGTGATGGAATTGGTAGTACTTGCTCTTGTCTCGATTGGCCAATGACAACTTCAATGCAGGAGGCCTACGGAGGTATTGTTCGCCCTCTATTTTTATCAGGATCTTGGCTCTGGGGACGAGAAGAGTATACTTATCATTCTTGCTGGTGAAGGCTTTTGACTTGGTGTCTTGTCGGCTGGGTGGGTCTAACTTCCTCACCTAGACTCTACTTTGTTCTTCATGGGCTTTCTTCTTTCAAGGCTTTCCATCCAACTCCCTCCGGATCCAGTCTCCCTCTTCTGCGCAGATATACTTCTGTGCACGGGTCAGCAACTCTGAGTATGACTTGAGATCTTCTTGTTCAGGGAGTAGGTGAAGCGAAGGCATGGAACCTCCTTTTCATGACCAGCATGGCCATCGATTTTTCCTGCTGACGGACGGAGAAAAGGTTTCTACTTGTGATATTTTTTGACAAGCATCCAAATGCGCCACAAACTTCTCTAGCTGCTTGAAGGAGTCGATGCTCCTTGGCTCAAGTCGAAAATACTATGCTCAAACCACCTTGCGAAGCATGGCTGTGAAGGCAACACAAAGGATGGCATCGGATGCGCTCTACACTTGCATGAGAGCCTTGTAGTTCTCGAGATGATCCAGTGGATCCATAGTACCACATATAAATCCAGCTGGGATCTGAACTGACTGAAAATCGATTCGTCCAGAACTCAGCGAGAAAGAGCACAGGCTTCATAATCTATCAGTTTGCAGTTCCCGCATTGAAAGTCCACAAACTAGCGGCTGAAATCAGCCTGTTTATAATCATATTCATCGAGGTGCTGATCGGCCAGATGCTAGATCGCCTTGTCGATAGACCCTTCAAAAGATTCTGGGGTCGAGGTGGATGAAGACCAGGGATGCTCGTGCTTGGGCTTTTCCCTGATCGTTGTTCCTACTGGGAGAGGCCAACCCTACGTGGTGGAGATCGCACTTGACAGTGGCCCTATGATGCTGGGATCTTCCACGAGAGACCCGATGGCTGGTCCGACAGGGTGAAGGGGATCGTGGCTAGTGCGAACAATGGTAGCAGGGAATGGCTATACTTCTGGACCGCCATTACTAGCATTTCAACTTGCCGAGTAAGAACAACGAGCTGGTCCTGCTGGGTCAATAGTGGCAAAGATGGAGCAGGCAGCTTCACCTCTTGAATGTGTCAGTCATCATGACCGAAGGGTTTCCCACATGACTGATGGAGGCATCCTGAGCGTGGGTTACCACCATAACTTCGAGCCTCGATGAATGAATATTTGCCATGTAGCTATCCCCTTCTTGCGACCACAGGTTGTTTCCCCCTTTCTGGCATGCCAGTCTGTTGCCATCAAGTCACCCGTCACTAAACTTCGGCGATGGAGGGTACTCCGAGTTTTCCTGGAGAAGTGGGAAGCTGAGTTGGTTCGTTCCGCTTCTGAAACCTACAAAAAGATTCCTAGACTGGGGTTACCAATGGAGACACTCCGATGCTTGGTGTATGGATAACGAGAGGCTACAGTAGCTAGAGATGAGAGCCTATGATGGTCCGATGATTGTGTAAGCAATCATGTGGGGACATTCGAAATGTACTTGGGCCGAAGATCCCTCTTATCTATTTGTATAGTTAGGTGGCATAACAAAATTTTATTATGGTGTCAATCTCTAACAAACATTACAAACTTTACTGAAATAACATAATCCTATTCCCTAGGGCTTTGATCAAAGAAATCTTTTCCATTATGATACCAGAGTTTATTAGAATCATGCTCACCACAATTTGTGCCATAATAGCTATGATTGGCTAGATCACCGGTTGTCCTAATGTTGCTACCATTGGGCAAGGAGACTTGTCTGCGCGTATGGGCTTACCGGGTCTATGCAACCGAATAGCTAGCCAGAATCAAACAGGAAGTCGGCAAGTGAAACTAGTCAACCGATGGGTCCCTCCATTGATCACCCATGAGTGGTGGGCTAGTTGGCCCTGGCATCCAAGACTCGTCCGCCAATCCAATCATGCCATGCTGGATATTGTAATCCACCATGGAAGGTGGTGGTTCAATCTTTAGGCATTGTGAATAAGATCTGGTATATGATTAGTGTAATAGAGGAACATGATTTTTTGTCTTTAATATTAGTGAGATCAACCTAGGATAAGTGTAAAGGGCTAAATGAATTATACTATTTAACAATGATAAATAAGCATATTATGGATATTGAAGAGCTAGATAAAATGTGTCTGTCACTGATAAATAAGTTTGACCCGAGCATCAAAAGTGCTGGCCTGAAAATGTATTATATTAATGGGCTATGCTAAACATGTATATTCAATTATTAATTGAATGATTTTGGAATTCTAAACTTGATATGGATGTATAAATTATGATAGCATGCTAGTTTTATTGTTAATTATTTGATTATAAATTTTGAAACTATTGTAAGATATTTAGGATGTAGATTTTATTTAAAATATTTGAAATATTTAAAATATTTGAAGGTTAGATTTTATTTAGATTCTAATATAAAGTGGTATCCTTGTTAGAAATTCACCTGATAAAACTTGAGGATTTGATAATATATATAAAGTGTGCAGCGAAAGTGTAGTAGCTTGAAAGTAATTAAAGCTGGTTAGAAATATTGATTCTTTAACCTGAAAATGAAAGAGATCAAGAAAAACTCAATGCAGATTACGGATGGCATGGATTGAGCTATTAGATGACATGATCTTATAAGAAAAGCACTATTAAAGGCAAACCAATTAGGAGCTTGAGGATAATAGGAGCGTTGGATGCTTCCAAAGTTGATGCCTCAAGCAAACAAATTTCGAAAATGAAATTATTTTAACGAGAAAAGAATGTGAAACCCATGGGCCGAAGTCGGCAAACCAACCGACTTCAACCCATAAACGAGAAAAAAAACTACTCACCGAAACAGGAAATTTCTTTCCCTTGCTTGACCATCGTCGAAGGAGTCGGAGGGACACCGTGAGGTAGGAGACGGGGGAGGACCATCAGGGTGTGGGCAGGGACTCTCGAACAATCGACCATATCCATGATAAGCCAAGAATTATCCTCACCGAAACTTCTTTTTAAAATCCCCTTCATTGCCTCTAATTAAGTCGAAACGAGCCCTCCGCCTCCCTCTATCTTCCCTAGCTTCAATAATGGCGAAGCCAACGTGTGAAGCTATTGCCATCAGATCCTCTTAAATCATCCCTTTCCATATCTTTAATCCATGGGTTTCAAAGGGTTTCAGCCTTTACCACCGCCAGCCCCGTTCCCGCCATCGTCGTGCCTTGCCAGTGAGCTTCCTCCCCCTTTCCCTCTTCCCTGGTCCATGATAACGGGGAAGGCCATTCAGGCTAACCTAAAGAAAAAAATAGGAAAGGAAAAGGAGAGAAGGAAAAAAAAGATAAGAAAAGAAAGAAAAAGAGAGAAGAAGAAAGAAGAGGAGAGAGAAAAAGGAGAAAGAGGAGAGAGGAGAGAGGAGAAGAGAGAAAGAGGAGAAAGAGGAGAGAGGAGAGAGGAGAGAGAAGATGAGAAGAGAGAAGAGAGAAAGGGGAGAGAAAGGGGAGAGAGAGAGAGAAAGAGAGGAGAGAGAAGAGAGAAATAAATAAATAAATTTCGTGAAATCAATTTGATTGGATATTTATACTACTTTCTTATTGATTAACCCAATCCTCATCGACCGGATCTAAATGGATATTTAGATCGAGACTAGCCCAAGACCAGATCGAAAAATCTCTTCTCTTATTTTCTTTTCCTGGATTAAGGGTTAATTATTTAAATAACTTATTTTGGCTAAGCCTTCATTGCCTTTATCAGTAAAGGATTGCCAGATCTAGGGTTGAGTCACATGTTCTTATAGAATCAATTTCAGTAAGTTATCTTAATTCCTGATATATTTTACTATGTTTGATTTGATTTAAAGATTTAATTATTGTTAAGTTATTCAAATAAGTTCTTTATATATGCTATGTATGAACATATTTTGACAAAATATTGAGTAAAACATGTCTTTATTTTGAAAATAATTATATTAAATAGCTTTGAAAAATGTGTTGTTTGTTGGTTGTTATGCTCTCTAGTCCAACTATGATCACACAAGTTAGGTTCTGTCTCATTTTGGACCTCCAGTAGGGCAATCACTGGTACATGACTGATGGAAGGTGATGTGGCATGACCGCTAACGTGGAGCCCGCGTCGGACCCAGCAAGCGGACGAGCCGGCAGACAGGCTAGCAAAAGGGCCACCTAAATGCTGCCGCCAGATAAAGACCGAGATCGAGCTCCCTGCCGAGGTCGAGCTCCCATCCAAGATCGAGCTCCCATCCGAGGTCAAGATCCTGTCCGAGGAGTTCCCTGCCAAGATCGAGTTCCCATCCAAGGTCGAGCTCCCGTCCGAGAACAAGCTTCTGGTCAAAGTCAAACTCCCCACCTGGAGTCTAGTATGGATAAAGATAGGTGGACCTAGTCTCCCCCTCGAGCAACTTTAGGAGCGGCCGAGATAGCGACCCCAGCAGGTGGTGTCACCATCCCCACCGAAAACCCTATGTTGCTTAGAGAAACTGCCACCTCTATGGAGGGGCACTCCGCCAGGGCACACCGCCTGCCAGGCTGCCACCTCTGTGGAGTGACACTCCGCCAGGGCATGCTACTTGCACCCCTTGCAAAGAGGCGCTCTGCCGGAGCACCATGCCCTGCAGTACGCTGTCGGCACCTTCTTTGGAAAGGCACACCACCCAGGACGCCGCACCCTGCAATCCACTACCTGCACCATCCGGAAGAGATGTTTACCAAGAGCCTCAGACCTTGCGATATCTCCTACCAAGCTCGTGCTTCGCCAGGTTCCCAGGTATGGCAACAAGAAGTGCCCTGTCGGGGTGTCACGCCCTATGGCACACCACTCGCACTCACCGCAGTGAGAACACGTACTTCGCAGTACTCTGCCTGCATGGCAAAAGCTTCCTCCGAAGATTTCGGATCTAGTTCCCTTTCTAGGGGAGGCAGGGACAAATCTGCGTTCCGACCATAGGAGCCGCACCAAAAGAGCATCAAACCAGGGCTCTAAGCCCCGCCAGATGAAAGATGCTTCTATAAGAAGCCCGAAGGGGCCTCCGGCAAAGGTAAGCACACATACGAGCATACAAAGAGGAGCCAACCGAACGGCAGGAGGACCATTTGAAGATCCCCACAAACTCCCATTGCTCTGACTTCTACTCTTTCTTTTTAACATCCTCTGAACGCGGAGACCGTTCCAGGCTCCGCTAAGGGAGATATATGTTCCCCTTGATCGCCCACTGACTTGATCATTGGAGTGCCCCCGCCGGGATCCCTAGCCCAGGGGTCTTCTCTCTTTTACAGGACCGATCGTGCTTGGAGGATACCAGGTATGAAATCCACTTACTGGCGCCACGTAGGAGCTGCAGGCCATAGTGATCTAAGCAGCAACAGATTGGTGCACCAAGAAAGGGGGAAGCCCATGTAGACCAGCCCCCTATTCCTAGAGGAACTGCGGTGGAAACCCGCAATAACATGGTGGTGACGCGCGCGGGAAGCCTCTGTCAGCCACGTGGGAGACCCTTCCCACCGCGTTAACTTGCACGGTCCGGAGAGGGAGCTCCCCACTCCGCCACCACCGCCTTCGGTGGATCCCGAGCTCACCGCACTAACCCAGCAGGTCCAGACCCTGGCTGTGGCAGTGCGACAGTTGCACCATCAACACCAGTCCCTGACGACCCAGCAGCAACCAGAGACCCTAGCATATCAAGCTACCGGACCCTACGACACCTTGCGATGATCCTTTCAAGGCCGTCGCATCCACAAGCCACATCCTATCCCCGGGGAAGCCTTCGGACCTCGAGAAAGAGACAGTGGAGTGGTTCAGCTGGCCGGAAGAGTTTGTCCTCGGTCTTGGACCACAGCATCTCATAGCACCACAAACGCCGCCACGGCAAGGCCCCCCGGTGCGATCTCCTCCGGCCCTTGTCTCCCTTTCCTCCGACAGCCTCGACAGAAGGTTTCATCGACGAGGCTATCAGGCGACGGTCCGAGAGATGCTTGGAGAAACAAGAGCATAAGCTGGCTGAGCTATCCAACCAGTTTGCAAACCTGCAAGGCTCCTCACACGAGCCAGCGGGCTATGACGCCTGCCCACCTTTCTCCCATAGAATCCAAGAGGAACCGATTCCCAACCGGTTCCGCATGCCTCGATTGATCCCTACGACAGGACCACCAACCCCATAGACCATCTCGAGAGCTACAAAGCCTTCATGAGAGTCCAGGAGGCCACTGACGCCCTTCTCTGTATCACCTTTCCGGCTATGCTCTGGAAAGCTGCTCAGTCTGGTACACCCGTCTCGACCCAAGGAGCATCAACTCCTTTGAGCAATTGAAGAAGTTCATGGCACACTTTTATGCTTGCCAGAAGGTGCCACGCGAAGCCGACAGTCTTTTCTCCATCCGCCAGCAGGACCACGAGTCCTTGCGGGACTGTCTCGCTTTAAAGTTGCCACCCTGGAGATCTACAATCTGGACAAACTCATCGCCATGTTGGCACTGAAGAAGGGGCTCAGGATCTCCCATTTCACTTACTCCCTGGACAAGAAGCCTCCGAAGACCTATTCCGAGCTCCTCCGTGCGCACAAGTATATCTGTGCGGAGGAGACAGATCGTACCAGAAGGGAGCTGGATGGGTGGCCCTTGAAGAAGCCGCCCTAGGGAGTCCTCCGGGATGCATGGGCCCAGGGCAATCCCAAACCTCCGAGCGGGCCCGAAGCCGAAGGGTGTTCCTGCCCAAGAAGAGAGGTACACCCCTCTCCTCGCCCCAAGATCCAAAATCCTCATTGAGATCGATAGCAAGCGCTACCTGCGCCGCCGTCCCCCACTGAGGCCCTCAGGCGGTCACGACAAATCGAAGTACTGCCAGTTCCACCATAACCACAACCACGACACCGAGGAATGCCACCATCTCAAGAGAGATTGAAGACCTCATCAAGAGGGGGTACCTCGGAAAGTTCATGGGGGGCAAGACCCCATCCAAACCCTAAGCGATCGCAGCCCTTCCTCCTATCGACAACCAGTCCACCGAGAGGCCAGTGGGGATGATCTTTGAAAGAAAAGTACCCTAAAAGCCAATCTTTGTAAAGACATTATTGTAATCTACCAACTCTTGTATAACATTATTTAATTAATAATAGGCATATTTATTCATCATATTGTTGTCTATATATTTTAGATTATGATGACCCTATAGGTTAGGGAAATGGAATTAGGGTTATGATGAAAATCATAATGGTCAGACCTAAGTTCCTATAAACCCTAATCTAAAATATTCCTAGTCATTGGATCATCGATTGAGGGATCGAGTATGCTCGATGGAAAGGGTGGTTGGTCTTATAACCACTTGTGTAGAGACACTAATACAAGGATATGGGTGCTCGTTAAGATATGAGTTCACTGAATTGATCCGCATTAAGAACATCTTATGGAGGTCTTGCTACTTAGCAAAAGATGGATCTTATAGTGGGAGTTGTATATGTGATCCTTAGACCTGAGATCACCATGATCCTTTGCACATGAAGCCATATTTTGGTTCATAATCATTCAAGACCAGGGTTTCCGGTACCGGTACCGGGTGCCATACCGGTGGCCAACCGGTACCGGTACGATACATACCGTACCGTGCCGACACGGTACGACGGGGCGTACCGATTCAAACCGTATGCCCAATTTTTTTTTTTTTATTTTTTTGTAATTTTAAGGTTTTTATTTTTATTTTTAAGGGTTTAGGAAGAATTTAGTGTTTAGGCTTTAGGGTTTAGGATTTAGGGTTTGGGGTTTAAGGTTAGGATTTAGGATGGTGTACCGGTTTAGGATTTAGGACTATTTTCAATTGAAATAAAAAAATGATAATTAAACTAAGATTATCAGCAACTAATGAAAGTAAAATGTGGCATAAATATATAATTACATACCAATGTCTAGAATCGGATAGAGTGACGATGTCCATAAATATAGGGATCTGTATGTACTCTGTATGAAATTCGGCATGTCCCTCCTGCTAGGCAGGATGATACTCCTCTAAGCTCATCCTAGGAGGTATGCATGATGGATCATAACTAATCGCAGATCCCTCTCTGATGTCCCAACTCTGAGAGCTGTCCAAAGACTGATGATATAGCAGTGAAGGAGAGAATCCAAATATACCAGCAACAAATCAGATGCATAAGATGCTCCGGGATAATAACCATTGGATGCTGACGTCTCAGATGCACCATATGGATCATATGGATCAGAAGTTGCCGATAGTTGCGGATAAGAGGATCCTGAATATGAGGATGATCCAGATATATCCATGGATCCTACTCCACGTGCAAGAGCTGCAGCTGTATCGTGTCCCGAACGACCACGCGGAGCCCGTCACCTATATGGAATCGTATCGCCATGGGGTCAATCAGATGATACTCCATGATTATATCCTGCATGGCATGGCTAAACTGACTTCCTAGTGAATCGAATATGAAGAGATGGCTGCGACTCCTGTCCTCCTGCCCCTCCCTGATCACTAAATCCTCCACTATCTGAAGCACTATCATCACTGTCTCTGGTATCTGAATCTGAGTGGACTGAGTGCTCCGATGGAGGTGCAAATGCCTTTCCTTTTTCTCTGTCTCCGGGTCTACTAGATGGTGGGGACGGACGATGTGCTGTATCTGCTGGAGCCCTGTGAAGAATATGACTTGTTGCCCATTGTCCAGCATCCACCATAGCCTCACTAGCTACAAAACTGACTGGCCGAGGAGACGATCCTGGCTCATCAAGCTCTGGCGTCTGCTGCTGACCCATGACCCACCCAATCATTAGATCTTCATCCTCATCAACATATGAACTTGCAGTGGGATCGGGATATTTCAATTCTTCTTCCTGAATACATTTAGCCTCAATCTTAAATTATAGTATACATACACAAGATCGTTGAGGCGTTTCTGTTTCAAACGGTTCCTCTGCTTGGAGCGGATAAGACCAAATGTAGACCAGTTGCGCTCACATCCACTGGATGACACCGTCTGGGAGAGGATCTTCACTGCAAGAACCTTCAAATTTTTAGCAGATCCACCAAAATGCACCCATCATTGAGCTGCAAAAGACATTACATCATTTAGAATTTTAGATTTGGCAAAATAAAAAATTTAATCCTGATATAATAATAGACTTACTCCTTAGTAATACCTACCAGGATTCATCTTTGATTTACTTCTGACCGCTACAGTGGATCCAAATGAATCTGTGCCCTCCTTAAAAAATTGTCTGCCAGAAAAAAAATTGTTTGCTACTTAGCTTGTTGAAATTAATGCTCTTAAAAATCATTCAATAATTTCAACCTAATTTACTTTTTCAAAGCACATAGCAACAATATCTGGATCGGGCTCCATCTTATATATAACATTGCGTAGGGCAGACAAAATTCTCATTCATGGCAATGTCCGGTACGGAGTACTGAAATCTCGGATTTAGATAGTAAGCTGCACTATATTTTAAGAATCAGTCAAGCATACTTATATGAATCTAATTTAAACTTAATTTTTAGGAACTTCATAAAATACTACGTACCTGCTAAATGCAAATCCGAACTCATTTGATAACTCACCGTCCATCAATGATCCGGATATACTCATATGCATGTGATGGATCTACCTCCTAAATCTTTCCTTTGCCCTTTGTATTATGAAATATAACAAACCCATCTGAGCAAACCTCTCAGAGTCCACGACACGAAGTAACCTCATATAGAGGCTTGATAGCCTCCACTACCTTCTCAGCCCGCTGCCAAAAATTATATCCTATCACTAAATTCTCCACATTGCTTCCCTCAGTATTTGTCCTGGCATATCTGCTTTCCTGCCAGTCTTGACTGACAAACATCTGACGCAACTCTGCTTTCTTGCCAAGAAGACTATCAAGTGCAATGTAATTAGTAGCAAACCGTGTGAGCCCCGGTCTCAATATTTTCTTCCTATAAAGCTCATCATCAATGATAAGACTCATGTATAGTTATATATAAATCTGGTGATAAACTGTACTAGCTCAACAATCTTCTGCACCTGCGAATTTTACCAATATCCATCAACATGAGATCTATACAATGTGCAGCACAAGGGGTCCAGAAAATACGCAACCGCGCTCTATCAAGATCTGCCCTGCGGCCTTATTATACTGTGGTACATTATCAGTGATGACCTGCACGACATTATGCTCTCCCACCTGATCAATCACTTCCATCAATCTGAGAATATAATTAGTATCGTGCACCTGATCTGAAGCATCAATAGACTTCTGAAAAAAAATATTCCCATCATAATAAGTCAAAAAATTGATGATGCTCAGTAGTAGGACCAGTCCAACCATCACACACAGGCCACTTGCTCTGATATAAGGATATCCATCTTTCTAGTTCCTTATTGATGTCCAGAAGATGACCATAAATATCCCTCGATGCTGGAGAATCTACACCTGCACCAGCAGCCTATATAGATGAAATAGCAGAGCGATAATATAGATTGTCTGCTGCATGGACTAGAAGATGATTGAAATGAAACCAGGAGGAGATGGCCCGCCACATATCCTTCTTATTATCCTTTTTCAGCAGTGTCAATCCTCTGTTGCCTGGAATCTCTACTGGAAAATGCACGTGGATCGACATCATGGATAGTGGCTCCCTCTGGAATGTCCCTGGACCTGAAAGACTTCCTCCTATTACCAAATGCTCCCAACATGGATGTAATACGGCCAGTGCTTCTCTTGACGGGCTCTCTAACTGAGGTCCTCCTAAACTGTCTCAGACTCTCCTGGAGTACTAGCAGAAACGGATCCCGATCCTGACTCAAAAGCTGATGGCCCGAATCGCTATCTATGCCTGGCTCCCTTCTCCTGCTGCTCTGCTCATACAAGCTCGCCTGAATAGCAGCCTCCGTGCCCCCTAATCAGAAAGAATAGATGCTTCCTCTAACTTCCTGGAGTGATAAGAAGATGGTTCTCCATGTAACCAGCCAATGTCCCGCTTCGGATCTTCTTCCTCCTTGATGGATCCATACCTGAATATTTAAATTACATATAAGGTCAATAATAATCTTTATTAATTAACATTTTATTAACTTAATTTTTAAAATTTAATTTATTTTTTTAATTTTTTATTTAAAAAATTCAAAAAATAAAGAAAAATAAAAAAAAAATTAAATTTTAGATTCATGTAGGATTGCATCATACATGCTACATATATTTTTTTAAGATCCTAGAAATGCATTAAAAATCATTTTTTTTCAATTTAAGACCTACGGGCATGATTCATGAGATGCACAAAACTTGAATAAATCGACATAAAATTTATAATGAGAGTAGCTTACAAGCACTAGATAATAATTTATAATTACAATTTTTTCTAGTTATTTTTTTAATTAATTATTAATCCAAAATTAATTTTTAATTTAAAAAATTATATACTTAACAAAAATTAAGATTTTGGTATCATTGTGTAGATCTATCCTAGATCTACCACATACTCTAAAATCATTGTCAACAAATAAATTTTGACAACATTTTTCTTAATTTTGTATTTTGCATGGATTTTAACAAAATATAACGATACGAAAGAGAAAAATACGGAAAAAGAAAGGTATACGGACCTTGATTCTAGCTTCCTCTTTGATTTTTGCAGGTTGGATTGGATTTAAATTGATCCACGATTTTTTTTTGGATCGTTTTTCCTACCACAATGCTGCAGCAGAGAGCTCTTACGAGCTCTTTATGCCTTTTCTCTTCTTAAAAACCAAACAAACCCCCCTCTCAAAGCAGTCACATGGCTACAGTGCCATGTGACAAAAACAAAAAAAAAAAGACCCACCTGCCCCTCCCACCCATACCGACCCGAACTGGGCCGAACCACGCCGAACCGCCTGGTTTGGGCCCGTTTCGACCGGTTCGGCACCGGTTCGGGCCCGGTTCGGTGCGATCCTTTTATTTTTGATTTTTAGGGAGGCTGTGCCGTTTTTTAAAGCCGAATCATGCCGACCGGCCACCGGCAAGTTCGATATGCCCTGAACCGGCCAGTTCGGCACGGTTCTGAAAACCTTGTTCATGACAATTAAGTCATGTACGGGGTGATTTCGGATATGGTGGATTGTGTATGATGTGAGTAGATCAACAAGAAATCGATCATTCCTAGTAAGAGAAAAT
Organism: Areca catechu; assembly: GCA_021397845.1. Taxonomy (NCBI): domain Eukaryota; kingdom Viridiplantae; phylum Streptophyta; class Magnoliopsida; order Arecales; family Arecaceae; genus Areca; species Areca catechu. The sequence goes on along the minus strand of CM038052.1, from coordinate 124,181,512 downwards.
TTATCCCAAGTAATCTCTTCGATTGATAGCTCAGGAGCCTTTGATCAAAGCGGATAAGTTAGAAATGTTTTCTAATCAGTCATCAGTAGAGTCTTCATTATCGAATTGAAATTTGAAAGGATTAAGTAATTAGGTTTGACAATTATCCATACCCATCACTTATTCGGGATAAAAAGAGATCGAAGGATTGAATTGTACGAAGACTTTCCACTGAAGGGTAGTTTGATAATTTTCACCAAATTTCTAATCTTCCTGGTAGGCATGATACGTTGCTAGACATCAATCATGTCTTGTTGATTTCATGAATCAATTCAATTGGATTCATGAGTCAATTCGGAAGTTGGTTCGAATTGGCAACTTGGGTCAGCTCAATTTGACCTAATTAGGTCAATCAGGTTCGATTGAATCAAATCGGCTTGGATCTAGATCTACTGCTGGCTAGATGTGAAACCCAAAGGGTCGCACACATTAGGAAATTGGCCTAGGAAGTCAATTGAGTTTTATTAAGATCATTGGATCCTAATTGGCTAGCTATATTACATACTAGTATATGTAGGTTAGCCTAACTCCTAATCCAATTGGTTTGGATCTATTAGCTTGCTAATTTGGCTAACCAATTTAAGTAGAACTTAAATTGGGACAAGTCCTAAGTGGGGCGGTATTTTTCAGATTTTATCTGCAATTAAAGAAGCCCATATGTGCCAAAAAAATAGTATATACGGCAATATAAGAGGCGCAAAAGGATCAAGAGTCCTGCTTGCTAATCACCTTTTAGGTGATAAACCTCTTTTAATCCTCTTTCATTTGACACCCATATTGGATAGGCTTTGACTGGTCAAAGAAAGCTTTTGGCATGGATAAAGGTTGGCGCACAAATGAAGAGTCGCGACTCTTCTCTTCGGCGTGCAATCACATAACCAGAAGTCCTGTTTGAAGACTTCTGGGTGACTAACACTCCCTATGGAATTCCACATCCCTTAGCCTCTCTTTGACTGGTCAATTGCCATATGGCAAAGGAAAAGAAATGCTGAAGTTTTTGAAGAGACGCGAAGGTCTCTCTTGGCGCATGAATTGACATATCTTTCTTTCATAAGACTCCTTTGTAAAGGGGTTATTTGATCACTTGATTAGCTGATCAAGGGCTAATGAGAAGACATATTAGATGCCTCTTTTTTCCTATATAAAGGCTTGGTGATTGATGCCAAATATATTCTAAATCATTCTTACTTTCTTGCATTATCAACCTTGTCTCTTCTTCCTTGTTAGGACAAGTCTTTTTTAAGACAAGTCCGCCATTTTAAGACTAGGGTCTAGGAAGAGAATAAGAAAGTGATAAGAAGAAATAAGAAAGGTTTGGAAATGGCTCAAAGTGCTTTACTGGAGGGAAAAGGTCTGAGCAAAGAAGAAGAGGCTGCCAAAGAAAGAAAGGCTATCAAAGAGTCCCAGTGGAGCAAGCAACTTACAATGAGTGCTTCCTAGGATCAATTTCTTGTGGATCACCTCTGGAGGGCATGCGTTTGTGTGCCTAGTGGAAACAAGTGAGAACTAGCATTCCAGGTATTCTTCAAAACCTTAATTTTGTGACTTGTTAATGTTATGAACAAAAGATTCTGGTTAAGGGTTTCTTGCACTTGGTTTTTTCAATATGTTCAATTTTTGAATTCTACTCTTCCACTATACAATAAAAACCCAACAGTGGTATCAGAGCAACCTCGTTTCATTCAATTAATAGCCAACAAATATTGAATGGATGATAATATTGAATATTATCATGTTTAGTAATCTCTTTAGTGTTGATTGCTTACCATGCTATAAATTAATGCATGATTAGTTCAAATACATATATATGATATGTTATAGCTAGTAACTGCTTCGGATTGGATTAGTCACCATGGCCGTCCGATCATAGGAGCTAAGTAGGGTTTAAAGACCCTCTCTTCCTATTCAATGGGAACCTATGGCGTGTAGGGGTGCCGCTGTAGCCATATCCCATGAGGTGAACGGATTATTGTTATAATCATGCTATGTTATGCATATTATGTTTAATATGCTTGTATGATGGATTGAATGTCATATGAATTAGGATGTGATTGAGACCATCAAAAGCCCTCATAAAAATTATATTTGGTCATAATATAAGTTAATCATAATGCAAATTCGATCGGGGTATGATCAACCAATTAGTGTCTAAGCAAAGTGGTTCTGGGAAGGTAAAGGGAATGAGATTTTTAATGGGTTCCATTATCTGACATGACCAATTTATTTAGTGTCTAAGGAAAGCAACGGGGGACCCCTCATCTCTTCCACTTACCTGGCCAATTTGGCTATATCAAGACCTTAAGTTGGAAATGTTAATTGATTAAACATACTATAATTTGCCTTCCTTCATGCTAAGTGTAGTTCATGCTAATAATTATGATAGGTTTGTTGTGTAACAAAAGACCTACCCTAGTATTAGATATGAATTACCTTAGTGCATTTAATGCTTTATAGTATGTTTGATAGTGTTGCTTTGTTGTATAACACAAGGGCAACATTATTCGAACAATTCTATATGGAATTGAAGGATCTGACTAAACTAAGACATTATAGTTTGTTATGTACATAAGACTATAAATGTCGTAAAGGCAATTGATTTGTAAGAATTGCATAGGTTGCAATTGGAAAGGAGTTCCTACCTTTGAAACTCATAAGTGTTGTTGGGTAACAAGATACTTATGAGGAATTAAGATCTAACCCAAGAAAGAAACTTGATAAGGTTTCTCGCGTACCATAGGCCAGGGCTATGGTATTTGAAATAAATAGTGGGTGGACATAATTAGGTGTAAGTCATTATCTAATTATGGATGTCATCTGAGGGGTTCTTTACTTTTATGTAGATTTAATATTATGGCTTCAGTTTATCACTGCGAGGCATTTTAGATGCCAACAAATTGACCGATCCCAATTATGTGGATTGGTTGAGGAACCTGAGGATAGTATTAACTCAGGAGAAGCTTTCTTATATCTGATTCTCCGGATCCAGAGCCGATCGAGATAATGCTTATGAGGAAAGAGCACACAAATATGGCAGAATGATAGTATGACTGTCAAGTGCATCATGTTAACCTCAATGAGCAAAGAACTTCAAAGGCAATGAGAAGATGGAACCTCAGTCCATATTGCTCAATCTAAAAGAGCTTTATGGAAAGCAAAGTAGGACTGCTCGATATGAAATATCGAAGTAGTTGTTCCGTGCATGCATGAGTGAGGGCTCATCAGTTTAAATCCATGTTTTGAAAATGATTGACTTAATAACCCGATTAAGTCAATTAGGGTTTGTGATGGATGGTGAACTCAACCAAGACTTGATCTCGCAGTCACTCCCGGATTCCTTCTCTCAGTTTGTTCTAAACTATCATATGAACAAACTAAATATTTATTTGCCTAAGCTGCTTAACATGCTTAAAACAGCCGAGAGCCACTCTAAGGAAGATAGGGCTCATTTTCTTCTTATTGATGCAAAGAAAAAACAGGCAATGAAAAAGGGTTTGAAGAGAAAATTCAACCCTAAAAAGAGCATCCAGAAGAAGAAAAAAGCAAAGGCCACTAGTGATGGAACCTGTTTTCACTATGACAAGCAGGAGCATTGGAAGAAAAACTACAAGACATATCTTGCAAGTTTGAAGCAAGATGCTGGAGCATCTAAAAGTTTGTATATTATATAAATGAATTAATCATTGAGTACTTCAACTTTTAATTCATGGGCATTGGATCCGCATATGGATCTCATATCTGCAAGTCATTGCAGGGACTCCAAATTAGAAGTTTGAAGAAGGTGACTTCTAGCTATATGGTGCAAGTGGTGAAGACATTTATGCTAAAGCGTTGGCACCTATCTTTTATTCCTACCTTCGGGCAGTGTATTAAAGTTAGAAGATTGTTATTATGTTCAAAGTGTTATTAGAAACATTATTTCTGTACCTTGTTATTACAACAAGGTTTTGAAATAAATGTAAAGGATAGTGGTTGCTCTATTCTTTATTCTAATAAAGTATTTGGACATGGTTATTTCATCAATGGTCTTTTAACTTTAATATTCAATGATAAAGTATTGCTTGTTGATAACAAGAAAAGAAAGAGAGATGATGTTAATGTCACATTTCTCTAACATTGCCGATTAGGTTATATAAGTGAGTCAAGGATAAACAAGTTATTCAAAGATAATTACTTTGATCCCTATGATTTAGAATCATTGGGAACTTGTCAGTCCTGCCTTATTGGTAAAATGACCAAGTCTCCATTCACTGGACATAGAGATAGGGCAACTAAATTATTAGGTCTAGTACATACTGACATGTTGACCTATAACAATTCAGGCCGGTAGAGGATATTCTTATTTCATCATATTTATTGATGACTTATCTATATTTGGATATGTGTATCTAATGAAACATAAATCCGAATCCTTTGATAAATTTAAAGAATATCAAAATATGGTTGAGAAACAAACTGGACATAGTATTAAAATTCTTCGATCTGATCGAGGAGGAGAATACTTGTGTAGTAAATTTCTAAACCATCTCAAGGATAAAGGCATACTCTCAGATGGACCCCTCCTTATACACCCCAATTAAATGATATAATAGAAAGGAGAAATCGCACCTTGTTGACATGGTGAGGTCCATGATAAGCTTCGCAGATCTTCCTATTTCCTTCTGGGGATATGCCCTAGAAATTGCTGCTTATATTTTGAACAGGGTACCATCAAAGTCAATTACTAGCACTCCATATAAGATATGCAATGGCAAAAGACCAAGTCTTAAATATTTAAAGATTTGGGGATGCTATGCTTAAGTCAAGAATACTTTTGGACATAAATTAAGTGCTAGGGCTGATAAGTGCAGGTTCGTTGGTTATCCTAGAGAGGGTGTTGGATACCTCTTTTATCATTCTACTGAACAAAAGGTATTTGTCAGTAGACATGCTACCTTCTTGGAGCAAGAATTCATCCGAGATAGTGGTAGTGGAACAACAATTGAACTTAGTAAAGTTCAAAATCAAGAACCTACTTCTGAAGGGTCCTTGAATGAAATTCCTCAACCAAAGGTTCTTGTTGATCAAGAACAACCACAACATACATCTCCTCTCCGAAGGTCAGAAAGGGTGTGGGGAGCACTTCTCAGATATAGCTTTATCATTGGAAAAGATGACAAAGCAAGTATCATTCAGGATGATCCTGTGACCTATACAGAAGCTATCGAGAGTAAAGACTCCAGGAAATGGATAAATGCCATGAAATTTAAAATGGACTCCATGTATTCCAATCATGTTTGGATTTTAGTAGATCCATCTAAAGGAATTAACCCAATAGGATGTAAATGGGTCTTCAAGAAGAAGATTGGAACAGATGGTCAAGTAGATACCTACAAGGCCAGGCTAGTGACAAAAGGTTTCAAACAAAGGCATGGTATTGACTATGATGAAACTTTTTCACCAGTAGTTATGCTCAAGTCCATCAAGATTTTGCTTGCAATAACGGCATACTATGACTATGAAAACTGGAAAATGGATGTAAAGACTACTTTCCTCGATAAATATCTTGAAGAAGAAGTCTATATATCATAGCTAGAGGGTTTGTCTCAAGTGGGGAGACCAAACCAAGTATGCAAGCTTAAGAAATCTATTTATGAATTAAAACAAGCATCGAGGAGTTAGAATATCAGATTTGATGAAGCAATCAAAAAATTTGATTTCATCAAAAATGTGGATGAATCATACATGTATAAAAAGATAAGTGAGAGTGCCATTATCTTTTTAGTTTTGTATGTCGATGACATAATCATTGGGAATGATATCCCAATTACAATCGGTCAAAACTTTGCTATCTACAAAATTTTCATGAAGGATTTGGGAGAAGCATTTATATATTAGGTATAAAGATCTATAAGGATAGATCTAAGAGGATGATGGATTATCCCAATCAAGGTACATTAACTAAGTATTGAAAAGATTCAACATGGATGGAAGTAAAAGAGGTTACTTAACTATGAATCAAGGTATATATCTTTCCAAGAAAATGTCTCCTAAGATATCAGAAGAAAGAGAGAAGATGACCATGATTTCTTATGCTTTGGCTATAGGATCAATTATGTATGCCATGTTATCTACTAGGCCTGATGTTGCTCATGCTTTGGGCATAGTAAGCAGATTCCAGGCAGATCCAGGAGAGGATCATTGGAAAGCTATGAAAAACATTCTTAAGTACCTGAAAAGGACTAAAAATATTTTTTTGATATATGGTGGATCAGAGTTAAAACTAGAAGGATATACAGATTCTAGTTTTCAATCAGATCCAGATGATAGCAAATCCATATCAGAACATGTCTTCACCCTATATGGTGGTGCAGTGAGTTAGAAAAGTACAAAGCAGCAAACTATAGCAGACTCAGATACTAAGACGGAATACGTAGCTACAAGTGAAGCCGTAAAGGAAACTATCTGGATGAAGAAATTCATCCTGTAATTGGGCGTGGTTCCTGAAATACAACCAGTACCACTTTATTGTGAAAATACTGGAGCTGTTCCGCAAGCTAAGGAACCTAGGTCTCATCAAAAGTCCAAGCACATTCTAAGACGCTTCCACCTCATTCGAGAGGTCATAGGAAGACAAGATGTCATTGAACGAGTGAAAACAAAGAACGACATAGCAGACCCATTCACTAAAGCATTACCTCAGCAGTATTTTGATCGCCACTTAGATTGTATGGGTATAACATACAAAGGCGATTGGCTTTAGTGCAAGTGGGAGATTGAAAGAAAAGTGCCCTAAAAGTCAATCTTTGTAAGGACATTATTGTAATATACCAACACTTATATGACATTATTTAATTAATAAAAGGCATATTTATTCATCATATTGCTATGTCCATAAATTTTAGATTATGATGAACCCATAGGTTAGGACAATGGAATTAGGGTTATGATGAAAATCATAATGGTAAGACCTAAGTTCCTATAAACCCTAATCTAAAATGTTCCTAATCATTGAATCATCGATTGAGGGATCGATATTACCGGTAAGACTAGCACATCCTATGTATGCTCGATGGAGAGGATAGTTGATCTCACAGTCACTTATATATAGACACTAATACAAGGATATAGGTGCTCGTTAGAATGAGTTCACTGAATTGATCCACATTAAGAACATCTTATGATGGTCTTACTACTTGTCAAAAGATGGTTCTTATAGTGGGAGTTGTACAAGTGATCCTTGGGCCTGAGATCACCATGGTTCCTTATACACATGAAGCCATATTTTGGTTCATACTCATTCATGACAATTAAGTCATGTACGGATGATTTCGGATATGATGGATTGTGTATGAAGGATGTGAGCAGATCAACAAGCAATCGATCATTCCTAGTAAGAGAAAATTTATCTCAAGTAATCTCTTCGATTGATGGCTTAGGGAGTCTTTGATCAAAGCGGATGAGATTAGAAATGTTTTCTAATCAGTCATCAGCAGTCTTATTATCGAATTAAGATTCGAAAGGATTAAGTAATTAGGTTTGACAATTATCCATACCCATCACTTATTCGGGATAAAGAGAGATCGAATGATTGAATTGTATGAAGACTTTCCATATAAGGGTATTTGGTAATTTTTACCAAATTTCTCATCTTCTGGTAGGCATGATACATTACTAAACGTCAATCATGTCTTGTAGGTTTTCATGAATCAATTCGAGTGGATTCATGAGTCAATTCAGAAGTTGGTTCGAATTGGCAACTTGGGTCAGCTCAATTTAACCTAATTAGGTCAATCAGGTTCGATTGGATCAAATCGCTTGGACCTAGATCTACTGCTGGCTAAATATGAAATCCAAAAGATCACACACATTAGGGAATTGGCCTAGGAAGTCAATTGAATTTATAAGGTCATGGGATCCTAATTGGCTAGCTATATTACATTCTAGCATATGTAGGTTAGCCTAACTCCTAACCCAATTGATATGGGTCTATTAGCTTGCTAATTGGGCTAACCAATTTAAGTAGAACCTAAATTGGATGAGTCCCAAGTGGGACGGTATTTTTTTCAGATTTTATCTGCAATTAAAGAAGCCCATATGTGCCAAAAAACAAGTCCCATCCATGGGCATGGGACTCTTGGCGCCAAATGGTATATATAGCAATATAAGAGACACAGAAGGACTCTTCCTTTTGCTTGTTAATCACCTTTTAGGTGATAAACTTCTTTAATCCTCTTTCATTCGAAACCCATATTGGATAGGCTTTGACTGGTCAAAGAAAGCTTTTGAAATGGATAAAGGTTGGCACGCAAAATGAAGAGTCACGGCTCTTCTCTTCGGCGTGCAATCACATAACCAAAAGTCCTTCTGTTTGAAGACTTCTTGGTTGACTAACACTCCCTTGGAATCCCACGTCCCTTAGCATCTGTTTGACTGGTCAATTGCTACATGCCAAGAGGAGAAAAATGCTGGAATTTTTGAAGAGACGCGAAGGTCTCTCTTGGCACATGAATTGACGTATTCTTTCTTTCATAAGACTCCTTTGTGAAGGGTCTTATTTGATCACTTGATTGGCTGATAAAGGGCTAATAAGAAGACATATTAGACGGCACTTATTTCCTATAAAAAGGCATCGGTGATTGATGCCAAATATATTCCGAATCATTCTTTACTTTCTTGCATTATCCATCTTGTCTCTTCCTTCCTTATTAGGACAAAAGTCTTCTTTTAAGACAAGTCCGCCATTTTAAGACGGGTTTAGGAAGAGAATAAGGAAGTGATAAGAAGAAATAAGAGAAGTTTTGGAAAGGGCTTAAAGTGCTCTACTGGAGGGCAAAGGTCTGAGCAAAGGAAGGAGAGGCTGCCAAAAATAGAAAGACTGTCAAAGAGTCCCAGTGGAGCAAGTAACTTACAAGGAGTGCTTCCTAGCATCAATTTCTGTGTGGATCATCTTTGGAGGGCATGCATTTGTGTGCCTAGTGAAAACAAGTGGGAATTAGCATTCCAGGTATTCTTCAAAACCTTGACTTTGTGACTTGTTAATTGTTATGAACAAGGGATTTTGGTTTAAGGGTTTCTTGCAACTTGGTTTTTTCAATATGTTCAATTTTTGAAATCCACTCTTCCACTATGCCAATGAAATCGAACAATCTCCTGGGGGCAGAGCGCGGTCCCAAAAGGACCATGGCCAGTGAGGGGACTAATAATGTACTCCCTTTAATGAAAAAAAGGGGAGCTGAGATAGAAAATGTAAATAATAATGCGTTGTCATCGAGATGACGATAGCAAAGCATCATGTAAGATGGATTAAGATCGATAGTAGAAGCCCGACTGACATCCTTTTTTATGATGCTTTCTCTAAGATGAATCTATCTCCTACCCTGTTGAAACCGGTGCACACCCCTCTAGTTGTCTTTACCGAAGATTTAGTAAGGGTGGAGAAAGAGATTACCCACCCAGTAATTGCTGGGATGCCACCTCGGCAAAGCACTGTCATGATGACCTTCACGATTGTTAGACTTCCTTCAGCCTACAAGGTGATCCTTGATCGTCCTGGGCTCAACTTGCTCGACATGGTCATATCTACGAAGCGACTCCTGGTTCAGTTCCTAATCTCCTACGAAGTCGGAGAGATGAGGGGGAACCCGTAGCCGGTTCAGCACTACCTACAGGCCATCCCTGGGGCTAAGAGTGCTGAGGAGGACCCGGTTGCCAACCAGTTGGACTAAAGAATACATGACACCAAGGGTGGCCCAGTTGAGTGCCTGCTATCATTCCCCCTCGGGACAGACCCCTTAAAGATAGTGCACGTGGAAGCCGAGCTGCATAAGGACAAACGGGCTAGTCTCCTGAGTTTCCTCCGGACGAATGCTGATGTTTTTGCCTGGACTGCGACGGACATGCCTGGGATCCCATCCGACATCATCATCCATAGGTTGAACGTCGACCCGAAATGCCGTCCGATCCAGCAGAAGAAGAGGAGATTCGCCCCGGAGAGACAAAAGGCAATCAATGAAGAGGTGGAAAAACTCCTCAATGCGGGCTTCATCTGAGAAGTCTAGTACCCAACTGGCTGGCGAACGTGGTCATGGTTACGAAGGCTAATGAAAAGTAGAGGATCTGTGTAGACAATACCGACCTTAACCAAGCTTGCCCAAAAGACAGCTTCTCCCTTTCCAAGATTGACCAGCTAGTGGATCATGGATGCCATCTCGAGGCACTGCTTACTCAATTTTATAGATGCATTCTCCGGATACAACCAGATCTCAATGCATCCAAAAGATGAGAAGCACACTGCCTTCATCAGAGATCGAAAGACCTATTGCTACAAGATGTGCCATTCAGTCTGAAGAACGCTGGAACCACGTATCAGCATCTAGTTAATAAGGTTTTCAAAGACCAGATCGGCTGCAACATGAAGGTCTATGTGGACGACATGCTCGTCATGAGCGATCAAGAGTCGGACCACGTCGCAGACCTTGCAAGCCTTCCAAAACCTCCATCTCTACAAGATGAAACTGAATCCCGCCAAGTGCACCTTCGATGTCGCCGCTGGAAAGTTCTTGGACTCATGGTCACCCAAAGAGGGATCGAGGCCAACCCCGAGAAGGTTCAGGCGATCATCGACATGGAACACCCTATCTCGAAAAAGCAGGTCCAGTGCCTGACCGATCGGATCGCGGCTCTGAGCCGGTTCATCTCACACTCCGATCGCTGCTTGCCCTTCTTCAAGGCACTGCGCAAGATGCACGACTTCACCTAGACGGAGGAGTGTCGAGAAGCCTTCGAGGAGCTAAAGAGGTTCCTCCAATCTCCACCACTACTCTCCAGGCCGAAGGTCGGGGAGGAACTCCTATATATGGCAATTTTCCCAGGGGCCGTCAGCTCAGTGCTTGTTCGCACAGACGGAGACGAGGTTCAGAGATTGGTGTACTACACCAGCAAGTTACTCCGAGACGCAAGACAAGGTACACCAGCTCTGAAAAAATAATTTTTGCACTCATTATGTCTGCCAAACATCTCAGACCGTACTTCCAAGCACACCCGATCGTGGTCCTCTCTGACCAACCTCTGAGGGCCATACTTAGCCATCCGGACACTCCGAACATCTAACTAAATAAGAGATAAAGCTCAGTGAGTTCGATATCATCTATCGCCCAATGCCATCTCAGAAGGCTCAGGTGCTGGCTGACTTCCTAATAGAATACACCTGGACAAGTGAAGAACCAAAGGAGGCCTCCCTCGAGCATCCGATGGAACCGCCGGCCAACGAGATGGCCTGGATACTCCACGTGGATGGTGCATCCAACGTAGAAGGAAGTGGAGCCGACCTCATCCTTGCCAACTCCGACGGGGTCATGGCCGAGTGCGCATTATGCTTCTTGTTCAAAGCTACAAATAATCAGGCTGAGTACGAAGCGCTCCTCGCGAGGTTGAAGGTATCCCGCGAGCTGGGCGTGTCAAGCCTGAGAGTCTTCACCAACTCGCAACTGGTTGCGGGTCAAGTCTCGAGAGAGTTCGAAGCCCGAGATCCTCAGATAGCAAGATGCCTGGAACAGGTGCATTCGAGCACGGCGAGCTTCTAGCATTTCAGCATCTCCCACATCCCTCGTGGAGAAAATGCCTGCGCTGACACTCTCTCCAAACTTGCAACCTTGCCGGACTCGTGAGGCGCGCCTACATTGAATATTTGGAGACCCCAGCTACAAGGTCCCAAGCGAGGTCCAGCAAGTCACCCCCGAGGCCAGTTGGATGGACCGCTATATCAGGTACATCACCGATGGCACCTTGCCCAAGAACCGCGTCGAGGCCGATCTCGTCAAGAAGGCCGCGCGCTTCGTACTGATGGACGGGCAGCTCTACCGGAGGTCCCAATCCATCCCCTGCTAATGTCTGAGACCCTCAGAGACAACCTACATGCTCCAAGAGATACACGAGAGTGCCTGTGGGAACCATATGGGGGGGGGGGGCAGGATGCTGGCATACAAGGCCCTCGTCAAGGATACTACTGAGAGACCATGCAGGAAGATGCGGTCGACTTCAAGAGGTGCGACCGCTATCAACTGCACGCTCACATTCGTCAGTCGGCTGCGTTGCTCTCCCAACTCTCTGCTCCGTGACCGTTTGCCCAGTAGGGAATGGACATCTTGGATTCTTTTCCCCGCGTCCAGTCAATGAAGGTACCTGATTATGGCCATCAACTACTTTACCAAGTGGGTCGAAGCCGAGCCACTAGCACGAATTACTGAAGCTAAGGCCAGATCTTTCCTCTGAAAGTCAGTCATCTACCGTTTCGATCTCCCGCATTCTATCATTACCGACAACGGGCAACAATTTGACAACCAAGCATTTAAGAAATTCTACGCCGATCTCAACATCCACCACTGTTTCACTTCAGTGGCTCACCCTCAGACTAACGGGGAGGCCGAGGGTGACAAACAGACCATCCTCTAAGGGTTCCATACCAGACTAGACGAGGCCAAGGGTCGATGGACTGAGCTCCCCGGTGTACTATGGGCCTACAACACCATGCCTCGGCAATGGGTGAGACACCTTTCAATCTTATCTTCGGGTCCGAGATCGTAATTCGGTGGAAATGGGCCTACCACACTACGAGTGGAGCAGTATAACGAAGCTAAAAATCCGGCCCACCTTCTCCTCAACCTAGACCTGCTGGAAGAAACAAGGGACAAAGCTCAGCTCTGTATGGCAGCCTACAAGCAACGGGTGGCCCGGTACTACAACTCTCGCGTAGGCCAAAGGCCTTCGACCCAGGTGACCTAGTCCTACGAGCCGAAGTCTCCCAGCCTGGGAAATATGGCAAGCTCTTTCCAAAATGAGAAGGTCCCTACAAGCTAATTGAGGCCCGCAGCATGGAGCCTACCATCTCGCTGGACTCGACGGCACCCAACTTTCCCGAATCTGGAATGCCAGTAACATGAGAATGTACTATCAATAATGTAACTCTCTTTCAATAATAATTCCATTTTTGGTGCAGCACTATCTCCCATCCATAGAGGAACTCTATCCATCGGACTCCAAGTTCGGTGATGCAAGCCGGGAACCTCCAGAAGTCCCTCACTCTATCTGTCGGATTTCAAATTCGGCGATACAAGCGCGAGAAACCTCAGAAGCCCCGCACTCTATCCGTCGGATTCCAAGTTCAGCAATGCAAGCCAGGAAACTCTAGAAGCCCTGCACTGTATCTATCGGACTCCAAGATCGGTGATGCAAGCCGAAAAACTCCAGAAGCCTCACACTCTATCCGTCGGACTCCGAGTTCGGCGATACAAGCCGAGAAACTCTAAAAGCCCCACACCCCATCCGTTGGACTCCATCGCCGTCGGGAAACTCCAGAAGCTCTGTACCCTGTCCATCGGACTCCAAGTTCGATGATGCAAGCCGGAAAACTCCAGAAGCCCCGCACTCTATCCCTCGGACTCCAGGTTCGGCGATGCAAGCCGGGAACTCCAAAAGTCCCGCACTCTATCCGTCGAACTCCAAGTTCAGCGAAGCAAGCCAGAAAACTCCAGAAGCCCCGCACTCTATCCATTGGACTCCCAATTCGGCGAAGCAAACCGGGAAACTCTAGAAACCCCGCAATCTATCCGTCGAACTCCAAGTTCGGCGAAGCAAACTAGGAAACTCCAGAAACCCTGCAATATATCAATCGGACTCCAAGTTCGGTGAAGCAAGTCGGAAAACTTTAGAAGTCCCGCACTCTATCCGTTGGACTCCTAGTCTGGCGAAGAAAATCGAAAAACTCCTAAAGCCCCGCACTTCATCTGCTAAACTCCATGCCTGACGAAGCCGGGAACTCCAAAAGCCCCACACTCCTATCTATATGGTTTTAAGTCCGGCAAGGAGAGCCGGAGAATGACCAAACCCCCACGGCAATCTGCCAGATCTCAAACTTGGCGAAGGTGGCCGGGACTTTGGAGACCTTACTCTTAGCTACCACATGGTGTACATCTCTACTATGCAAAAAAAAAGAAAAGAAAAAGAAAGAAGCAAGGTAAAACTCATTGATGAAGTAAAGATTAGCTCTTCATTAATGAAAAAAGTTTTACATCAAAAAAGAACCCCCCCGACAAGCCAGATCTTTCAAAATATTTATGTATAAAAAGAAAAGAAAAACTACAAAGACATTGCCGAAGCCTTGTCGAGTTGACGGGAGACCTCATCGGTCTCCTGCTAGCCTTCGATCAGAGGGGTGGCTGGGTCAGTGGCCTCCCTCACTTCGGCCTCCAGCACAGCTGCCCCAATTTCAGCCTCCGGAGCAGCAGCCCTGGCCTCGGCCTTCGACTCGATGTCCATCTCCGCATCAACCTCAGCAGGAGAAGACCCCTCGTCCCCGGCATCGAGGGCCAAGTCGGGGACGATGCTATCCAGGCCCTTGAAGGTGAAGACCCAGCCCACCTTCCTCTTGCCATCCTCGAATCCTTTGTAAAACGAGTCAAGGATTGCCTCCCGCACCTATCGACAAAAGCCTCCGAGGCCTTGAACCTAGGGATAGCTTCGGCTACTTTGCAGCCTCCATCAGGGCCACTGTCGCCTTCTCTTTCGCTGCCGAAGCTCGGGCCACTGCCACCTCGAGCTGGACCTGGAGGGTCGACGCACACCTCTCCAGGCATGCCACCTTCACGACGGACTGGCCTTCTCCTCTACCAAGCGGGCGATCTCTCTCCGCCGCCAGAGCCACCTCGAGGTCTACGGCCTATCCCTCCAGCTCCGTCACTATGGTATAGGAGCGAGCCACTTCAGTCTGGAGGGCCTTGGCTTGCCCCTCCAAGTCGCGCACCCTTTCAGACTGGGCCCGAGCCTCCACCATGCACTTCCGGTGGCTGCTATCCCACCAGGCCAACGCCAGGCAGGAGTCCCTGATCAGCAAGGCATCAGTGGCCACTTGCAGTAATAGAAAAGAAAGTGTCAGCTAAACCAATACGGGCAATAAAAGAAAGGCTAAGGAGAAGAGCTTACCAACAGCAGTTGGGGCAACAGGCGTATGAGGCCGCCGGCTGCTTGCCACCCCTCCGGTGGTCGCACGGTTGGACAATGAAATCCACCATCCTTTCGGCTAGCGCGGCGTCGCGGGTAACCGCCGCATTCGGCAGAATCAGAGTTGACACCCTGGCCACTCTCGGGCCTGGTGCCATGGGAGATGCCGCTGGACCTGACATGGCAGACATCGAGGGCGCGGGACCGCTGGTCAGGCGATGGCTGCTTCCGTAACTACCGGTGACATCGTTCTTCCTCTCGTGGCAGCGTCGGCTACCACCTCCACCACCTCCAACGGCGGTAAGATCTCAACACTGGGAGGGGCCGCCTATGGGACCTGTACAGCCCCCTCTCCAGTGGTGCGCTCCTGCCAGGCCCACGAGCCAGGGTTTGGGCCGTCGCTCCAATTGAGGCCGGGGCTGTTATGGGCCTCCTCTCCCCCGGCCCGGTAGAAGGCTCTGAGTGGGCCTCCGTTCCGACTCCTTGCAGGGCCTCTTTTGCGGATCCTCCCTGGACCCCGAAGACGCAGCCTCTTCCGGGACATCTCCCAGATTTGGTCCACGGAGAACCTCATGCCTGCAAAGAGAAGAAGACTCTAGCTAGACATAAAATAGAAAGAATGCCTACCAAAAAGAAGTTCAGGTCTTGGGTCTTACCCAAGGATCGGATAGGGTTGACCCCGGCATCGAACAGGTTTTGTTCGATCAGCAGATCTCAGAATGGAGGAACCTCAGAAGTGACAAGCCAGTCGTACACCTTCCTATCAGTGGGCTCCACCAAGGCATTCCGGTTAGATGTGTGGTCAACATCACTCTAGACCCAATCGACTCCCTCAATCAAGGCAAAAAAGAACATATTCTTCCATCTCTTGATGGAAGTGGATAGGTCAAATTTAATGACCACCGAGTGGGGGCCACGAACCACCACCCGTTATCAACCAGGTGGCGTTTTAGGATGAAGAGGGCCCTAAACAAGAAAAAAGCGGGCAACAACCCCGTGAAAGTGGCAGAGGATTATGAAATAGGAGATGGTCCTAACGACGTTTGGGGCAAGCTGGGCCGGGACCAGGCAATAGTTACCGAAAAAAGAGAAAAGAAGGGATGCAAGGGAAGGCGGAGCCCCCCGAGGAAGAAATCCTTGTACAAGGCAATCCGGCCCGGGCCACTGGAAGTGACCCGCTCCTCCGGCCCCGGAGCCGAAAGCCGGATGGAGTCCGAAATCCCATAGGTGCTCCAAAGATGAAGAATGTCCTCTTAGGTCATCGCCGATGCAATGCCAGAAGGACCGGCCGAATCATGACTAGAAGAAGGGGAGGAATAGTAGGGGACCTATAATTATCCCCGTCCGATGGGGACCCCTATGGATTCTAAGAGGGACATCCGTCTCGTTATCCAAGGAAGGAGGCCTCAGTCGGGATGGCCCTGCTCATCGGAATAGTCCGGGCGATGGTGTCTCCTGCCGAAAGGACTCATTGTAGTGAAGGAAGAAGATGGAGAAGAAAAAGAACCTAAACCCTAACAGATCCCCTTCGGCGCCAGGCAAAGGAGAAGGAAACAAAAGAAAAAGAGACTAACCTGTGGAATGCCTCGACTCAGGGGGTCGAGAATGAAAGAAAGACTAGTTCTCCCCTTGCTCCCTCGCTCGAAGGTTCTTAAGAGATGGCTAAGGCAAAATGGCTTCTTTTCAAAAGACTGACAGCACGCCGTCGCATCATACTGGTCAAAACGTGCATCCTTTCGCCTCTTCGATCATTGGATGCTCGCCACGCGTCAGAATCCGCTGAGAGTGGCACTTCAGTACGCACGAAATCGCTTCGAACTGAGCGCAAATCATCATGCCCCTCCAGCGCCTGCTAAGATGGGGTCCCCTCATTGGCGCTAAGGCACAATCTACAAGTCATCAACGACCGAGACATTAAATGATGCAGGCTAAATGTCCTTCCACATCAGCATCACCATAACTCCCTTCGCCCCGAGCATCGTGTCATGCTCTAGACTCGAGAGTGGGAGGCATCTAATATGGCATGACCGCTGACGTGGAGCACGCATCGACCTAGCAAGCGGACAAGCTGGCAAACAGGCTGGCAGAAGGCGCCACCTGGATGCTGTCGCCAGATAAGGATCGAGGTCGAGCTCCCGTCCGAGGTCGAGCTCCCATCCGAGGTCAAGCTTCTGGTCAAAGTCAAACTCCCCACCAGGAGTCCAGTGTGGATAAAGACAGGTAGACCACTCGCACTCATCGCGATGAGAACGCATACTTCGCAATACTTTACCTGCATGGCAGAAGCTTCCTCCGAAGATTTCGGATCTGGTCCCCCTCCTAAAGAAGGTAGGGACAAATCTATGTTCCGACCATAGAAACTGCACCAAGAGAGCATCAAACTAGGGCTCTAAGCCCTGCCAGATGAAAAATGCTTCTATAAAAAGCCCGAAAGGGTCTCTGGCAAAGGTAAGCACACATACGAGCATACAAAGAGGAGCCAACCGAAGGGAAGGACAATCTAAAGACTCCCCTGCAAACTCACATCGCTCTGACTTCTTTTTTTTTAACATCCTCTAAACGCCAGACCATTTCGGGCTCCGCTAAGGGGGATATCTATTTTCCTTGATCGCCCACTGACTTGATAGTCGGAGTGCCCCCACCGAAATCCCCGGCCCGGGTCTCCTCTCTTTTGCAAGACCGGTCATGCTTGAAGGGCACCAAGTGGGAAGTCCACTCACCGGCGCCACATAAAAGCTACAGGCCACGACGATCTAGGCGGCAACAGAAGGTATATATAGTTAGGAGCTAGCTTCCTTCCAGACCTAGTCGACGGGGCGATCACCGTACATGCTGAGGATGCATATCTCGTGTGATATCAGAGCAAGTTTCCTTTTAGGCCTCAAGTGGAACGATCACTGGCACGTGACCGTCGGGCAATATGTATAGTCAAGATCTAGTCTCTTTCAAGACTAGCCACGGGCCCGTAAAATCCATGGCCCGAAGTCGACAGACCCAACCGACTTCAACTAGTAAACAAGAAAAAAAACTACTCACTGAAATAGGGGATTTCGTTTCCCTGCTTGACTATCGCCGGAGGAGTCGGAGGGATGCCGTAGGAGGTAGGAGATGACTGAAGGACTGTCGAGGGTGGATGAGATTCTCGAACAGTCGGCCATATCCATTGTAAGCCGAGGATTATCCTCACGGAAACTCCTCTTTAAAACCCCCTTCACCACCTCTAATTGAGTTGAAATGAACCCTCCACCTCCCTTTGCCTTTCCTAGCTCCGGTAATGGCGGAGCCGATGTACGAAGCCTTTGCCATCAGATCCTCCCAAATCCTCCCTTTCTATCTCTTTGATCCATGGGTTTCGAAGGATTTCAACCTCTACTATCGCCAAAACTCAGCACCACCGGCCCCGTTCCTGCCATTGTCGCACCTCGCTGGTGAGCTTCCTCCCCTTCTTCTCTCTTCCCTAGTCAATGGTAATGGGGAAGGTCGTTCGGGCCAAGCCGAAGAAGAAAAAGAAACAGGGAAGGAAAAAAAGAGAAGGAAAGGAAAAGAAAAGAAAAAAAGAAAAAAAGAAAAAAAAAGAAAGAGAGAGAAGAGCAGAGAGAAAAAGAAGAGAGAGAAGAGGCGAGAAAGAAAAAGAAGAGAGAAAGAGGAGAGAAGAAAGAGAAGAAAGAGAGAGCCGAATGAAGCATATGAGGAGAGAAAAAAGGAGTGAAGAAAAAGGATAAAATAAATAAATAAATTTCATGAAATCAATTTGATTGGGTATTTAGATCCGATCCCCAGCGATCGGATCTAAATGAATATTTAGATCGAGCCTAGCCCTAGACCAGATCAAAAAATCTTTCCTTATTTTCTTATCTTGAATTAAGAGTTAATTATTTAAATAACTTATTTTGTCAAAGCCTTCATTGTCTTTATCAGTAAAAGAGTACAGATCTAGGGTTAAGTCCCGTGTTCCTGATAGAATCAATTTCAGTAAATTATTATAGACCCATAGTATATTTTACTATATTTGATTTGTTTTAAAGGTTTAATTACTGTTAAGTTATTCAAATGAGTACTCATATATGTATGCATGGACATGTTTTGGTAAATGTTGAATTAAACATATATTTATTTTGAAAATGATTGTATTAATTTGCATTGAAAAATATGTTGTTTGGTTGTTATGCTCTCTAGTCCGACGATAATCACACAAGTTAGGTTGTAATCTCCTTTTAAGCCTCCAGTAGAACGATCACTGATACATGACTGATAGATGGTATGTGTAGTCAAGAGCTAGTTTTCTTTCGGGCCTAGCCAGCAGAGCAATTGCCGGTACATGCTGAGAATGCATTTATCTCATGTGATATCAAAACTAGTTTTCATTTGGGCTTCCAATGGAGCAATCACTGGCACATGACCGTCGGGCGGTATGTGTAGCAGGATCTAATCTCTTTCGAGGCTAACCACGAACCAATTGTGGCCATAGTCAGAGGGACTAGGAAAGCAAAATGGAAAAGGATGGCCATCCTTGGTTATTTTGTTTTGGAAATTGTTGTCAATTATGCATTCTAAAAAGATTATGTTGATTGTGCTTTATTAAAATTTTATGTTGATTGATTTGATTTATTTCATCGACTTATATTTTATGAATAAATATTAAATTTTATATTTTGTGAATTAGAGATTATGATAACTTACTGGGCTCGTGTAGCTCATTATATTTTTCTTCCTTTTTTAGATGCTACGTAGTTGAGGCTTGGGGTCATGCTATAGAAGCTTAGAAATTGAAAGAAGTTTTGATAAATTTGACTTATTCTTTATATTTAGTGGTCATGAAGTCAGATTCACTATATTTTTATTATTTTAGTATTTTGAATGATTTGAAAGTTAAATGCTAGGCGTTGCATATTCGATAGGATTAAACCTTAAGGATATGCGGCCGTCTGTCGTACACCTGGCTCAAACCTCAAGCCGGGACATGATAAATTTAATGGTATCAAAGCTTGAGTTATGATCACTTAGGACTATGATATAAGTGATTAGAAAATAATATAGAGGTTATTGGACATGATAGAATGATATCGAAACTTGGGACTGACATAAATGATTAGGATATGATTTGAGTGATATCAAAATTTTGTTATAATCACTATGAACAATGATGTAAGAGGTATTTGAACTTAATATCATGATCACATGATAAAGTTACAAGAATGAATTTGAAGTTTAGATTTCTAATCTTTAAGTATTGTGCATAAGATCTGATATATGATTAGGACAAAAAAGAAACATGATTTTTTGTCTTTAATATAAGTAGTGAGATTGACCTAGGACGAGTGTAAAGGATTGAATAAATTATACTATTTAAGCATGATAAGTAGCATATTATGAATATTGAAGAGCTGAAAAAGATGTCTTTGCCTCTGATAAATAGGTTTGACCTGAGCATCAGAGTACTGGCCTGAAAATATTGAGTGTTATGTTAATGGATTATGCTACACATATATGTTTCAATTATTAATTGAATGATTTTAGAATTCTAAACTTGATATGGGTGCAAATCATAAAAGCATGCTAGTTTTGTTGTTAATTATTTAATTATAAATTTTAGAACTGTTGCAAGAAAATGTTTAAGATGTAGGCTAGGAAAGAGTTTAATGATATTAAGAAGGATAATTTTTTAATGAATTTATATGTGGATTATTATTAAAAATATATAATAAAAATATATTTAAAATAATGCATAGATTTGTATTTTGCTATTAGTAGATTAAATTATATTATATAGACATAGTATGCACGTCTTGGTAGAATCTTTGATAGTTTATATTAACAGTTTTGTATTAGATTACTTGATCTTCTATATATTTGTTGGAGTTATTGGGTATGTAAAACTTCAAGTCAAATTGAAGATCTATACGAAGATTTAGATTACCTTGCTACTGATATTACATTGAACGAAGAAATGGATATTAGAAAACTTTGTGTTTAGCTTATGAAAGGCAAAATTTCAAGTGGTTGTCAATTATTGTTAAAAATTAAAGTAAAATAGCTATATGAGCAATAATATGATTGATCCTGCTCATATAGATATTGATTTAGTCATTTACTTTGATAGAATTAATGTTAACTTTTAAAAAAAAAATTAATATAGATTGTCTAACTGAATTGTCAAAGGAAGCATAAATAGTTCGGACTTGGACTAAAATTATTAATGTCTTGAAAGGTAAAATTTTATGCAAAGACTTTAAATATAAAGTGGATTAAGGTTTAAATTTGATGTGATATACTCAAGACCTAATCAGGACAAGAAAATTTAATAGTTTTGACCTCATTTTATTTAAAATATTTGAAGGTTAGATTTTATTTAGATTCTTATATAAAGTGATATCCTTGTCAAAAATTTATCTAATGAAACTAGAGGATTTGATAATTTATATTAGAGTGTGCAGCGAAAGTGTAGTGGCTTTAAATTAATTAAAGCTAGTTAAAAATATTGATTCTTTAACCTAAAAATGAAAGAGATCAAGAAAAACTCAATGCAGATTACGGATGGCATAGATTGAGCTATTAGATAACATGATCTTATAAGAAAGCACTATGAAAGGCAAACTAATTAGGGACTTGAGGATAATAGAAGGGGTACTTTCAAAGTTGAAATCTCAAGCAAGCAAATTTTGAGAACGAAATTATGTTAACGAAGGGAGAATGTGAAATCCATGGACCGAAGTTGGCAAACCTAACTGACTCCAGCTCGTAAACGAGAAAAAAAACTGCTCACCAAAATAGGGGATTTTGTTCCCATGCTTGACCATCGCCTGGAGTAGTCGAAGGGATGCCGTGAGGTAGGAGATGGCCAAAGGACCATCGGGGGTGTGCGGGACTCTCGAATGGCCGGCCATATCCATGGTAAGCCAAGGATTATCCTCACCAAAACTCCTCTTTAAAATCCCCTTCACCGCCTCTAATTAGGTCGAAACGAGCCCTCTGCCTCCCTCTATCTTCCCCAACTTCGACAGTGGTGGAGCTGACGTGTGAAGCTGTTGCTATCAGATCTTCCTAAATCCTCCCATTCCATCTCTTTAATCCATGGATTTCGAAGGGTTTCAACCTCTACCACCGCCAACCCCGTTCTCGCCATCGTCGTGCCTCGCTGGTGAGCTTCCTCCCCCTCTTCCCTGGTCCATGGTAATGGGGAAGGCCGTTCAAGCCAAGCTAAAGAAGAAAAAATAGGAAGGAAAAGAAAGAAAAAAAAGAAAAGAACAAAAACAAAAGAAAGAAAGAAAAAAAGAAAGAGGAGAGAGAAAAGGAGAGAGAGAGAAGAAAGAGGAGAGAGGAGAAAGATAAAGAGAGAAGAGAAAGAGAGAGGAGAGAAGAGAAGAGAGAGAGAGAGAGAGAGAGAGAAGAGGAAAGAAAGAAGGAGAGAGAGATAGAGAGAGAGGAAAGAGATAGAGAGAAGGAGAGAGAGAGAAAGGAGAGAAAAAAAGAGTATAAATAAAAAAATAAATTTCGTAAAATTAATTTGATTAGGCATTTAGATTGTTTTCTATTGATTAACCAGATCCCCATCGATCGGATCTAAATGAATATTTAGATCGAGCATAGCCCTAGACCAAACTGAAAAACTTCTTTCTTTATTTTCCTTTCATGGATTAAAGGTTAATTGTTTAAATAACGTATTTTGTCAGAGCCTTCATTGCCTTTATCCGTAAAGGAGTACCGAATCTAGGGTTGAGTCACGTGATCCTAATAGATCAATTTCAGTAAGTTATCTGTACCCCTAATGTATTTTACTATGTTTGATTTGATTTAAAATTTTAATTACTGTTAAGTTATTCAAATAAGTACTTTATAAATGCTATGCATGAACATATTTTGACAAAATGTTAAGTAAAACATCTTTATTTTGAAAATAATTATATTAAATTACTTTGAAAAATATATTGTTTGTTAGTTGTTATGCTCTTAGTCCGACTATGATCACACAAGTTAGGTTCTAGTCTCCTTTTGGACCTCCAGTGAGGCAACACTGGTTTATGACCGATGAACGGTATGTATAATTAGGAGCTAGCTTTTTTCCAGGCCTAGCCGACGGGGCAATCGCCGGTACATGTTAATGATGCATGTTATCTCGTATGATATCAAACTAGTTTCATTTTGGGCTTCTAGTAGAGCGATCACTAGCACATGACCGTCGGGCGATGTGTAGTCAAGATCTAGTCTCTTTCATGGCTAGCCACGGACTTGTAAAATCCATGGCCCAAAGTCGGCAAACCCAACCGACTTCAATCCATAAACAAGAAAAAAAAACTCCTCACCGGAACAAGGGATTTCGTTCCCCTGCTTGACTATCGCCAGAGGAGTCGGAGGGACGCCGTAAAGAGATAGGAGATGACTGAAGGACCATCAAGGTGGGGCAGGACTCTCGAATGACTGGCCATATCCATTGTAAGCCAAGAATTATCCTCATGGAAACTCCCCTTAAAAACCCCTTTCACCGTCTCTAATTGAGTCGAAACGAGCCCTCCACCTCCCTCCTCTGTCTTTCCTAGCTCTGGCAGTGGCAGAACCGACATGTGAAGCCATTGCCATCAGATCCTTCCAAATCCTCCCTTTCTGTCTCTTTGATCCATGGGTTTCGAAGGATTTCGGCCTCTACCATCACCGGAACTTAGCACCGCCAGCCCCGTTCCAGCCATCGTCACATCTCACTGGTGAGCTTCCTCCCCCTCTTCCCTCTTCCCTGGTCCATGATAACGTGGAAGGCCACTCGAGCCAAGCCAAAGAAGAAAAAGAAACAAGAAAGGAAAAAAAGAAAAGAAGGAAAAAAAAGAAAAGAAAAAAGGAAAAAGAAAAAAAGGGAAAAAGAAAGAAGAGGAGAGAGAAAGAGAAGGAGAAAGATGAGAGAGAAAAAGAGAGGAGAGAGAAGAGGCGAGAAAGAAAAAGAAGAGAGAGAAAGAGGAGAGAAGAGGAAAGAAAGAAAGAGAAAGAGAGGAGAGAAAGGGGAGAGAGAATATGAGGAGAGAGAAAGAAGAGAGAAGAGGAGAGAAAGAAAAGGGAGAGAAGATGAGGAAAGAGAGGAGAGAAAAAAGAAATAAATAAATAAATAAATTTCATGAAATCAATTTGATTGGGCATTTAGACTGTTTTCTTGTTAATTAACCTGATCCCCATCGATCGAATCTAAATGAATAATTAGATCGAGCCTAGCCCTAGACCAGATCAAAAAATCTCTTTCCTTATTTTTTTTCTTGGATTAAGGGTTAATTGTTTAAATAACTTATTTTGTCAGAGTCTTCATTGCCTTTATCAGTAAAGGAATACTGGATCTAGGGTTGAGTCATTCCTGATAGAATCTATTTCAATAAGTTATCATATACCCCTAGTGTATTTTACTATATTTGATTTATTTTAAAAGTTTAATTACTATTAAGTTATTCAAATGAGTACTTTATATATGTATGCATGGATATGTTTTGGTTAAATGTTGAATTAAACATACATTTACTTTAAAAATGATTATATTAATTTGCATCAAAAATATATTGTTTGATTGTTATGCTCTCTAGTCCGACTATGATTACACAAGTTTGGCTTTTATCTCCTTTTAAGCCTCCAATGGGACGATGACTGATACATGACCGATGGATGATATATGTAGTTAGGAGCTAGTTTCTTTCGGGCCTATCTGGCAAGACGATTGCCGGTACGTGCTGAGAATGCATGTTATCTCATATGATATCAGAGCTAGTTTCTGTTTGGACTTCCAGTGGGACGATCACTGGTACATAACTATTGAGCGGTATGTGTAGCAGGATCTAATCTCTTTCGGAACTAGCCATGGATCGATTGTAGACATAGTCAGAGGGACTAGGAGAGTGAAGTGGGAAGAGATGGCCATCCTTAGTTATTTTGCTTTGAAAATATATTATTGTCAACTATGCATTCTAAAAAGATTATGTTGATTGTACTTTATTAAAATTTTATGTTGATTGATTTGACTTATTTCATCAGCTTATATTTTATAAATAAATATTAAATTTTATATTTTGTGAATTAGAGATTATGATAACTTACTGGGCTCGAGTAGCTCATTATATTTTTCTTCCTTTTTCAGATGCTATGTAGTTGGAACTTGGGATCATGCTATAAGGAGCTTAGGAATTGAAAGAAGTTTTGATAAATTTGATTTATTCTTTATGTTTAGTGGTCACGAAGTCGGATTCACTACAATTTTTATTATTCCAATATTTTGAAGGATTCAATAGTTAAAAGCTAGGTCTTGCATATTCGATGAGATTAAATCTTTAGAATATATGACCGTCTGTCGTACGCCTGACTCGAACCTTAGACCCGGCATGACAAATTTAATGGTATCAAAACTTAAGTTATGATCATTTGGGTTTATGATATAAGTGATTAGAAAATAACATTGAGGTTATTAGGACATGATAGAATGATATCGAAACTTAGGTTATGATCATTTAGGACTGTGACATAAGTGATTAGAATATATATTGAGTGATATCAAAATTTTGGTTATGATCACTACGAATAGTGATATAAGAGATATTTGAACTTAGTATTATGATCAGTCAGAATATGATAAAAGTTGCAAGAATAAATTTGAAGTTTAAATTTCTAATCTTTAAGTATTGTACATAAGATATGGTATATAATTAGTATAAAAGAAAAACATAATTTTTTTTATCTTTAATATAAGTAATGAGATTGACCTAGAATGATTATAAAGGGCTGAATGAATTATACTATTTAAACATGATAAGTAAATATATTATGAATATTGAAAAGCTGAATAAGATGCATCTATCTCTGATAAATAGGTTTGACCAAGTGTCAGAAGTGCTAGCCTGAAAATATGGAGTGTTATGTTAATGGTTATGCTAAACATGTATGTTCAATTATTAATTGAATAATTTTGAAATTCTAAATTTGATATGGATACAATCATAATAGATGCTAGTTTTGTTAATTATTTGATTATAAATTTTGAAACTGTTGCAAGAAAATGTTTAGGATGTAGGTTAGAAAAGAGTTTAATAATATTAAGAAGGATAATTTTTTGATGAATCTGTATATGGATTATTATTAAAAATATAAAATGAAAAATATGTTTGGGATAATATATAGATTTGTAATTTGCTATTAACGGATTAAATTATATTATATGGCATGGCACGCACATCTTGGTAAAATCTTTGATAGCTTATGTTAACAGTTTTGGATTGGATTACTTGATCTTCCATATATTTGTTAAAGATTATTAGGTATATTAAACTCCAAGTCAAATTTAAGATCTATAAGAAGATTTAGATTACCATGTTGTATTGAGTGAAGAAATAGATATTGGAAGACTTTATGAGTTTAGCTTATGAGGGGCAAAATTTCAAGTGATTGTCAATTAATATTAAAAATTCAAATAAAACAGCTCTATGAGCAATAATATGATTGATCATACTCATAAAGATATTGACTTAAAGTCATTTACTTTGTTAGAGTTAATGTTAACTTTTTAAGAGAAAAGTTGGTCTACATTATCTAATTGAATTGTCAAGTGAAGCATAAATAGTTCAGACTTGGACTAAAATTATTAATGTCTTAAAAGGATGGTAAAATTTTATGCAAAAACTCTAAACGTAAAAAATGGATCAAGGTTTGTTGCCCAGGTGGCTTCCCAAGAGAATTGGGATTGAAAATTTTTTACAATTATATGCACTTTTAAAATTCTTTTAGTGTTGTAGTGCAATAGAAAATGCGGAATTAATAAAACAAACAAAGCACAATCACAAACACCAAGAAATAAAGTGGTTCGAACAACCGGCTCCTACGTCCACTATCCAAGCACCACTTAGGATTTCCACTATATTTTCTCAAACCGGAATATAGTCGGATTGTTTTACTAGGCTCACAATCCAAACCTATACACTTTGGTTTTATCATGATCACCAAAGAAACCCTAACTCCCTTTGGTTTTAAACGGGATTACCAAAGAAAATCCAAACACTTGGTTTTAAACCGGGAAAACCAAGAACCCAACTTAGGTTTTACAAGGTTCACCTAAAAACCTTCAATCCTCTCTTAAGACACAGTCCCTTGCTGTTCTTAGAGAGTAAACAAGGATAAATGAATGATAAAAATGTAACTACAACAAACCAAGTTTGTATAAGTGTTGCCGATGTAGATCAAGATGAAGTCAAGCCTTGAATGCTCTTCAAGCTGCTTCTTCCCTTTTTTAATGAGTGGATTCAATGATGGAGTAGAGTTGGTGAAGCTTTGAATCCAACTTGAATACTCTTTGAGATAGGTAGTTGAGTGACTTGAAGGCTCTTTGATTTCTCAAGAAAATTCAACAATAAAGCTCTAATAATTGTTTAATCCTTCAAAAATAATCCCTTTATAGTTTTCCAATAGATATGGCCGTTGTAGGGTCTTGGGATTCGTAAAATGGCCGTTGGAGACGAAATGGAATTCAAATTTCAACTTCAACAACTAGCCGTTGGAGTGCAGAAAACGGCTCCACGAGTCGGCTCGAGTTCCAGGAGTCGGCTTGAAGTCTCAGACAGTCCAAAACAATTTTTTGTGGGAGCCGGCTCTTCAAGCTAGAGTCGACTCTTGCCTTCAGACACTTCAAAATCATGAATGCCTAGAGTCGGCTCTTAGAGGCATTGTCGGCTCGGATTCTCAGAACTTCAAAATACCTAACTCTGGAAGAGTCGGCTCTTGTGGCAGGAGTCGGCTCGAGATCTCAGGCTTCAGAAAAATACTTTCTTCCATGAGTCGGCTCTTAGGATGGGAGTCGGCTCTTGATACAGAAACACTGAAACTTCCTCCGTGCCGTGCCGCCATGAGTCAGCTCTTAATCCAAGAGACAACTCATGCAAATTTTCAAAAAATGCTTCAAGCTTCTCCAAGAAATCTTCAACATTGAATCAAAAAGATGCTAATCTATATATCTTATAATTTTTACAATTTTTCAGCCCTTTTACAAGATTACAGGATTGATAAGTTTAGGGCTTTTACAAGTTCAAGCTCATAAATCTTTATACATAATTGAATTACCTTCCAATCAGTTTGAAAACCATTTTATACTTAAGGTAACCAATTTCCTGCAAAACTTCTTAAATAGTTGAAAAGAATTAGTATCAAATACATACTCCAATGTTTTGTGATCATCAAAATCATTTCAGGGGTCAACAATCTTCCCCTTTTTGATGATGACAAAACACTGGGCATGATCAAAAATTAAAGCACTTTATAATTGCAGTATATTCAAATTTGTGTGTGTTATCAATACTATGTACCACAATGTATCAAATGTATCATATGTATCAAATTGAACACTATAAAGTATCATATGTATCGATACATTGAATTTTCCATATCAAATGAACAATGTGTATCAAAACATGATGTATCGACACAGAATATTTCAAGAGTATCAATATATATCGAAACTTATGAAACTTTGAAATAAAGCTCCCCCTTACTATTTGTAATATCATTCTTTCTAAATTTCATCAAAATTTCAATAAATCAACCATTCATATAGCTTATTATAAACAATTTCCAAGCAACATAGCTTTTCAGATTGAACATTCATATCATATCATTGCATTCATATCATTGCATTCATTTTCATGCACAATCAACCTTCTTATATCATATTTATATCATATCATTGCATTCATTTTCATGCACAATCAACCTTCTCCCCCTTTTTGTTATCAACAAAAAGTATATGAGAGAATAATAGTTTAATGTTAACAAGAATGGACATTCATTTATAAGATTAGTTCAATCATAATAAGAATGGACATGTATCATAAAAAGTGATTTATATATATGAAGTCAGTACATAGCATATGTAATACTGTACAGATGTGCCACGGCACGACAAAATAGTATCACACTAACCAAAATACAACAAGATAGAGTCCCAAAACATCAGAATAAAAAGCCTAAACATCAAAATGATGGGCTAGGATCATTATCAGGTTCTTCCTCATCAGAGGAGGAACCAACCTCTAGAATACCTGGACTAGGTTTGAACTTGGGGAACCTAGGACGGAGGTCCCTAATCCTAGTCCTAGTAGGAGTAGAAGTCCTAGTCACTTTAGTTTTAGCTTTGGCTTTGGACTCTGACGATATAATGATAGGTGTAGTTCTGACAGAAGGTGGATCAAAAGATAATGCCAAGGTGCTAGTGGTCGAAAGTATCTGGATAGCCGGAGTCTGTCCAACATCAGCATATCCAGTAGCCTCTACACCAACCTCGGCCTCAACATCAGCAGAAGGTACATCGGTGGAATGAGTCGCTGGTGCCTGCTCTTCATCAGTGCCAGTGCCAGTGCCAGTGCCAGTGCCAGGTGCTGTGGAAGTCGAAGGTGTGTGCTGGCTGGCAGTAGAAAGCTGTCGCAGTATAGCCATAACATCATGAAAACCCTGCTGCATCTCGGACTGAAGTAAACTAATCCTCGTGTCAGTGTCAATCCTGAGACAAGAAATCTCCTCCAAGACTCTCTGAAGTCTATCATCAGCATCATGTCTAGCAGCAGTAGGAGTCTTGATTGGTGAGTGAGGTGTAGTAGGAGCTGGCTCGGATGGTCCAGCCTCATCAGTCTGTGCCTCAGTCTCCTCACCATGTCCCTGAGCAGCTTGTGCATCATCATCTGAATCCTCTGAATATGCTACAAGAACACCTGATGTCTTCCTGATCCAATTTCCATCAACTTTAATAAATCCCATTCTGGTCAGGGATTTCACAGTGTACCGTCGGTGTGCAGCAACAGACGGCAATCCTCTCCAGTAAGATCAACATCAGCATCCTGGAATAATAATGTAAACACCATCCCGTAAGGCAAACAAGCTCGTGCCCTACGTACTGCCTCCCTCATCTGAGAAATCATAATAAATAGCAGGTTGAGGGGCTCCCCCTCAATCAGTCGTCTCATAAACATAAGGTCTCTCTCGCTGACCCAATCGAATCTCCCCGTCCGGGGTAAGAAAATCCTGCTAATGATATTGTGCAACAGCCTCATTTCCAATGAAAGCTGATTTGCACTCACATGTATAATCCCCTTCACATTAATTCTTTCCAATATAAGCCTAAGGGTCTTCATCTTCTCTTTCATAACCAAATAACACTCTCCTTCCTTTGGTATTTTAAGTAGACTTGAAAGCTTCTGCTCACTCACCTCTATGTGCTTCCCTTTTACTGTTCCTTCCAAATGAAAAGCTCCCAATGACATGTTCTCAAAAAACTGACGAACTAGATTTGGATAAGTTGGAACATTCAACAAACAAAAGTCCTTCCAGCCTTATTTTTCAAGCCAATCACCAATATGAAGTTGTTCTTGCTACAGAAAGTTAAAATCTATAAATCTACCCAGGGTTACCTGTCGATTTCCCATAGGAATTACTTGCCGGGATGCTTGAAGCTCTTCTTCCTGCTCAATAGGTTGCTCTTCTTCCGGAATCGCAGTGTCTAACCGTCTCTTGGTCCTCCGTTCTTCCGCCATAGTCCGAACTACCCTTCTTGCTTTCTTTGCCACAGCCTTGCGAGGTGCCATTGTGCTGGGATTGAAGGATTGGACGGATTTGAGAAGGTTTCTAGAATGTTTTCTAAAGTGGAGTGAGGAGTCGGCTAGGAGAGAACGGTCAAAACCTAAAAATACAATGAATAGGAAACCTTGAAACCCTATTTAAAAAGCTTCGGCCCGACCTTCGAGTCGGCTCGCCGAGCGCCTAAATAACTCGAGTCGGCTCGAGCGAAAATCCAATCTAAAGGTCAAAAAGGGTCAAACTTGGTTTTTAAAGGTTTCTTGAACCTAAAATAGGTTGTCCTATGCTCTAAAGAAAAATTTGAGATTTCCAGATAATTTTTCCTTAATTTTCAAAAATTATGTCAAATAGGTTTAAAATGAGTCACATAGCCCTAATTCTCCTCTAATTTTCTCAAATCTACCTAAACTTAATGGTTTAGTAAAAATGTCCGCTAGTTGGTCTTCAATAGGTACAAATTCAAGTTCCACAACATTGTTTAAAACATGATCACGAATAAAATGATGTCGAATTTCAATATGCTTAGTTCATGAGTGCTGAATTGAATTTTTAGATAAATTAATAGCACTAGTACTGTGACATTTAATAAGAATTTTAGATTAGACAATACCATAATCTTCTAGTTGTTGTTTGATCCACAATACTTGAGCACAACAGCTCCCAGTAGCTACATATTCTGCCTCAGCAATAGATAGTGCTACAAAGTTCTGTTTGCGACAGTGCCAAGAAATCAAGTTAACACCTAGAAATTGACAGGTGCCACTTGTACTCTTTCTATCTATCTTACATCCTCCATAATCAGCATCAGAATAACTAATTAACTTCAATGATGTATGCTTAGAATACCATAAGCCTAAATTACATATACCTTTCAGATATTTAATAATTCTCTTAACAGCCATGATGTGTGATTCTTTAGGATTAGATTGAAAACGAGCACACATACAAACACTAAATAGTATATCAGGTCTACTAGCTGTCAAATAAAGTAATGAACCGATCATACCTCGGTACAGCTTTTGATCAATATTTATGCCATTTTCATCTTTATCCAATCTACATGCAGGATTCATTGGTGTTCCACATACTTTGCCTGATTCCATGCCAAATTTTTTGATTATTTCTTTGATATACTTGGCCTGGTTGATCAGGATACCTTCTTTAGTTTGTTTGATTTGAAGTCCAAGAAAGTAACTCAGCTCACCCATCAAGCTCATTTCGAATTCTCCCTGCATTAGATTTGCAAAATCTTGACACAAAGATCATCAGTAGATCCAAAGATAATGTCATCAACATATATTGAACAACTAAAATATCATTCTTCTTTCTTTGAATAAACAATGTGGTGTCAACACTACCTCTTACAAATTCATTTACAATTAAAAATTTACTTAGTCTATCATATCAGGCTCTAGATGCCTGTTTCAGATCATATAAAGCTTTATTCAGTTTGAAAACATGATTTGAAAAAATATGATCGACAAAACCAGGAGGTTGCTCAACAAAAACTTCTTCAGATAAAAAACCGTTCAAAAAAGCACTCTTTACATCCATTTAAAATAATTTGAAATTCATAAAACATGCATAAGCTAATAGCAATCTAATGGCTTCTAATCGAGCTATTGGTGCATAAGTTTCATCATAATCTATTCATTCTTCTTAATTAAATCCTTGTGCAACCAATCTATCCTTATTTCTAATTACATTTCCATCTTCATCTAGTTTATTTCTATAAACCCATTTAGTACCTATAATAGTATAATCATTGGGTCTTTCTATTAGGATCCAAACATTATTTCTCCTAAATTGGTTTAATTCATCATGCATTGCTAACATCCAATTAGGATCAGTTTCGGCTTCTTCTATATTATATGGTTCTACATATGAAACAAAAGCAATTAAATCATGTGAATAGATGTGCAGATCTAGTTTTAATAACTTGAGATGGGTCTCCTATAATTAATTCTTTAGGGTGTGATTGTACATATCTCCATTCTTTAGATATATCATCATGCTTTTTACTCACCTCTTCTTCATTTGGTTCACTTGATTGTTTGTCTTTAAGGGTCAAGTCTTTCATTCCATGTTATAAAGTACCTGCATCATCATCAGCAAAATCTTCCTTTCTCGAAGATGTAAAGTCAAATTCATTGAAAACAACATAAACAGATTCTTCAACAGTAAAAGTTTTTTTATTGAAAACTCAATAGACTTTACTATTTAAAGAATATCCAAGAAAAATAGTCTCATCGGGTTTTGCATCAAATTTACCAAGATTGTATTTTCCATAATAAGAACAAAACATTTTGTTGCCCAGAAATGTTGCCAAAAAGGGAGGGTGAATTAGGTCTTTTTATAAAATTAAAACAATAATGTGAAGGTCTAGTGGTGTTTGTGAATAATAATAAATTCAATGCAAGAGATTGAAAGCAGCGGAAAACAATAAGTGAGTAGCAATAACCAAAGAGCAAGAGAGAAAGTGGACAATCACACACAAATACAAGGTTTATAGTGGTTCGGTGCAAACCTAGCACCTACATCCACTCCCCAAGCCATCCTTGGAAATTTCACTATAATCCAAACAAGATTACAGCTGACTTGTTTTTCACAAGGCTCACAAGTCAAAAACCTAAGTTGGTTTTGTCACCTAGGCTCACCAACAAACCTTAACACTTGTTTTGTCTTCGGGCTCACAAGTTAACCCTAGTTGGTTTTATCCCTTTGGCTCACCAACAAACCACAACCACCTTCTTTCAAGACACCCTTGAAAGCAAGGTCAAATCACAAGATAAAAACAGATATACAACTTTAAAACTAAAACAAATTTTCTTCAAGAGTAGAATGGAATCTTTGAAGCTCAAGTTGATGCTTTGTCTTGACTCTTCCTTGGAATATCCTTCAAAATGCCTCTTTTGGAATGATGTAAGAATGAGCTTGTAGGCTTTTTCAGGGAATCAAACTATAAAAGGCTTTTGATGTGAAGTACTTGAGAGAATATAGGCTTTTTGGCTTTTGAATGGACTTCAATACACTTCAATGCCTTTAGAATGAGGTTGGTGGAGGTTAAATACACCAAGAAACTTCCAAAAAACGGTTTGTAACCGTTAGAGCCTCGAATCTAGTCATTGGAAGCTTGAAAAGCAAGTTCTGCAAGTCAGAAAAATAGATCCGTTAGAGCTGTCAGGCTTCAGGTGTCGACACTTGGCTGTCAGGTGTCAACACTTGAACTTTCAAGTGTCGACACTTGATGCACAGGTGTCGACACTTGACACAAAAATTCTCAAATGACAAAGTTCTGTATTTTCAAAATTCTCAGGCCTTGAGTCGACACTTGGAAATCTAAGTGTAAGTGTCGACACTTGAATTCTGGGTGTCGACACTTGGCGTGCCAAGAATTTTTGTTCGTGCCAAATGCTGAAGTGTCGACACTTGGCTTCCCAGGTGTCGACACTTGAGACTGAAAAGCTCAGATTCAAATGTAAATTACCCCAAAAACATAAATATAAATTTTGAAACTTAAATGAATCATAAACAAATAATAATTAAACATGTAGATGCCCTTTTTTCATGAAGAAGATATCCAGTTTTGCGAAAAATGCTCCGTGTCACGATACATAAGTTTTTGAAATTTGAGGTGCTTTCTCCTTGAAAACTCATAACTTGAAATACACATCAGTATACAATATGCACTCAATATTTGTTATTCATCTAAATCACTGGGTGAAGCCAACAATCGTCCCTTTTTGATGATGACAAAACCTTGAGTAAAATAGCATTAAGTTTCAAATTTCAACTGTTATAATTCATGAATTCGTCCATATGAGGCATAATCTTCATAGTTAGGAAGAATCAATCTCCCCCTCAATTAGATATTTCTAATTAGAACAAATAATATGTTATTTCATGATAACAAATTAGATCAGATGTGAAGGTTTTCACAAACAAGGTGGAACCACAACAAACAATTTTATGCATTTATACAATCAATACTATTACTCCCCTTTATGTGAATCATTAGAAAGGAGAATAACCTCCCCCTCATAATGAGCATGGAGACAAAAAGATGATAGAGTATCAAATATGACAGGTATCAGAGCCAAAAAGATCCAAAGTGAGAATCAGAGCTGAAAAAAGTAAATTTAACCAATCAATCACAAATAATAAGTACTAAACTGAAATATATAACTGATAAGAGAAGTTTTCAGTATAAAATTTGCTGAGTCATTAGCAAAAACTGAAACATACAGAATGTATCAGAGTCATACAATAATCAGAACATGAATCATAAAAGACATACAACAAAAGACATAAAAGATATCTGTGAGGCTAATCCTCATCAGATGGAATCTCAAGACTAAAAGGAGCACTGATCCTAGATCTAGAGGCTAAGGCCCTAGGAGGTTCTAAAGCTCGACGACTCCTAGTGCGGCCAGAAGGACCAAAAGCGGGTACAACCCTAGATGATCTGGTGGAAGGGGGGAAAGAAGATCAGCTGGTGTAACAAAGTCCGGTATGGAATCAACCAAGTCAGTAGGAGCAGCTGGGGTAGTGGGAGGATCGCGACTGACCACCTCAAAACCATCTGCACCGCCATCACTGTCACTGCCACTGCCCACGATCTCTGTAACTCTGTCCTCATCCATATCTGCCTGATCACCACCATCAACTGTATCAGCATGGTCACTCTGGTGATCATCACCATCATCATCATCATCATCATCATCATCAGAAGATACAACTGCAGGGGCTGCTGGAGGTATAAGGGATCTCAATAAATCCTCAATACGAGTGAAGCCCTCCTCCATAGTCCTACGAATCTCAGCATGCTCCGAGATAGTATGTGCTCGAAGAGACTCAATCTCGCTGCGTAGCTGAGTCAACTCGCTCTTGATCTCAGTAAACTGCTCTCTGGCATGCTCCTCAAAGAATAATCCAGTAGATGGTGGCAGAGGAGCTGAAGTACCAGGAGTCGAATGCTCTGCCTGTGTCGATGGAATATCAATGAGAGGAAAGCTAGCTGGCTCAGATGGTCCTGCCTCTGCCTCTCGAAGCTCATCCTCCTCATCTAGCTCCTGGCCACTCTCTATGCACCCATCAACCTGCGACTAGTCTATACCCCATACGGTGCAAAGATCTCTCATCATAGACATCTGTATGTAGTATCTCCTTGGGGATCTCCCCCTCCAGTGATACTCCACACGCTCTAAATAACCTGGTCAGTGCCATGCCGTAGGGTAAACAATGACGGCGCTGAGTCGCGGCATCGTGCATCTGTACTAACATCAAAGATGGAAGGTCGATCTGCCTCCTCTCTGTCAGACTCGTCATCACCATTAGCTTTCTCTCAGTGATGAAGTCGAACCTCCCAGTCTTCGGCAAAAGTATACGGGCCGTGATGTGGTGTAACAGGCGCATCTCCAGGGATAACTGGTTCGCGGTGACTATAGATACACCACGAACATCCTCTCGCTCGAGGATACACCTAAATGCAGCCTCCCTGTCATCCACCGTAAAAACACTGACTCCCCTATGAGGGATCTCCCAGACTCTGCCCAGTAGCTCTGCAGAAAGTGAAATCTGAACACCTCTCACGGTCGTAGACCATAGAAGTCGTCGACAGTCCATCGCACCGTAGAACTCCCAAACTAGATGAGGGTAGTACCTCTCCTGCATAGTACAGAAGGGTACTAAACCTGCATCAGTGAGCACCTGTCGCAAGAGAAAGTGGTGCCTATCAAAACAATCCAAGTCGACTCTCCTCCCAGAGGCTACTAACTTCCCTGCCATCCTCTCTGCAGGGGGGAACTCGGCGTGGCAGAACTACTAGCCTATGCAGAATCAAATCTAGCCTTCGATCTCCTCTCTACACCTCGACTGGATCTCTCCCTAACTGCAAGTCTCTTCCTGTGACACATTACAGCAAGCTGACCAAGAGAGTTTAAACTGGATAAGCTAAGGGGGAGAATCACTCAGACTAGGAGCAAAGGGACTGATTAAAAGTCATTTTTCAAGATAGTCTTGAAACAAACTTAGAGTTATAAAATACCAAGATAATTTTGAAAAGCCATAAACATTTTGAAGGTGAGGATTTTATAAGCTAGATAAAGTTTTTGGCTGGAAATTTTATAAGAGTATATTTTGTAATACCAAAATACCTGGATTTTGGGCTTAGAACATTTAGGATTCTACCAAAAAATAAAAATAAAAAAATGTGGCAAAAACATTATGATAAATTATGATAAATCACTGGAAATATGTATTAAATACTAGTTTTTAGGTGAATACACAAATTTTTGGCTAAAAACCAATCAAACAGTGATTTTACCCAAATTTGGATGAAATGTGTGTGGAGAACGACCTAAATCGTGAGAAAACCATGAAAAATACCGTGTAAATCACTATTCCTTCAAACGGAGTTTTGGAAAACCACTAAAACTCGGGAAAATCCGGTCGTAATCCAAATAAAATCGGCAAATCCTTAATTTAGGTCAAAACGATTTAACGGCGAGGAAAATGAAAATTTGAGAAATAAAGTGGAATAAAGAGAAATTGGAAGAGGGAATACCTGATTTGTGTGGGGTTAAACGGGAAGAAGAGAGATTTGGATAAAGGGGGACCACTGTTGCTTGAAATCGACGGGGGAAAATAAAAACAAAAACCCTCGATCGGTCTTTTAAAACAGATTTTGTTTCGTAAGTGGCGACACTTAGTATTTGTCAAGTGTCGACACTTGGTCAGGTGTCGACACTTGACAATATCTAAGTGTCAACACTTGGCCAAGAAAAATTTTAAAAAAAATCGAAAAAATTTTAAAAAAATCTAAGAAAATATTTAACATTTGGGGCTCAAAGCAAGTGATTTTTTGAGTGAAATGTCTTAGGTATTATTAAAACTATGAGAGTTCTAGGAGAATGGATCAATGACACCTAACTCTCTTCTAATCAGACAGAACCTCTCCTCACTCAAAGGTTTGGTAAACACATCTGCTAACTACGGGCGATTGCGGCTTCTGACGGGACAGCTGGGATGTGCCCGAGGCGGGCAGTAACTCCTCCCTTCTCCCCCTTCCCTCGGAGGTCTATAAAAGGAGGCAGAGCGAGGGGGTTTTTCCTGCTGCGCCTGTGCTTCGCGAGATAGTCTTCTCTGCCTTCTTCCATGAAACCCAGCTTCTAGGAGTCCAGCCCCAGGTTAGTCCCGGTCCTCCTTCCTCTTCTAGCCCCAATGTCGTCTAGTAGTAGGGGTTCGACCCATAGGCCTAGGGACCCAGGGCCGAGCAAAATACCCTCAACCATGACCCGGGAACGGGTCGAAAACCTCAGGACGGTGTACGGCATCCCCTCCACCCTGCATCTTACACTCCCGGGCCAAGAGGGGAGGGTGAACAACCCGTTAGGACCAGGAACCCTCCCAATGTATGAGTCTCACCTTAAGGCCGGCCTCAGGTTTCCTCTGCACCCTCTATTCATAGAGATCTTTAACTTTTATAGGGTAACCACGGTGCAGCTAACCCCGAACAGCATTCGGGCGATCTGCTACTTCATCGTGTTGTGCCGCAGGGCTAGGTCCGAACCGTCTGTCCCTCTTCGGTAACTTCTTCTACCTGAATAGGGACTTTAGGAGCCGGGAATGGGTCTTATTCATCCCGTGCCAAGGCCGAAAAATCTTAAAGTGCCTCCCGTCGGCCGTCCACGGGTGGAAAGCCCAGTTTTTCTTTGTCAGCAGTCTCGAGCCTTGGGGGTTTTAGCCATTGTGGAGAGAACCGCGGGCGAGAATCCGCGAGGGGAGGTCGGTTTCGGCAGCCGACCAGGACACATTTAATGAGATCAGTAGAGCCGGCCCGGTGGCAACATTCGAGCTCTTGGGGGAGGGAACCCTTCACCAGGCGGTGATCAGCCCCCAAAGAGTCCTAGACAAGGGCCGACCCCTCCTCTTATAAATCCCTTAGCTCTTTCTCTTTCTTCCCCACTAACTCCGAATGCCCGATGACAGGAGGAAGGATGCAGCGGATCGATAAGTCCAACATCATCCGACGGGCGGTGCGGAAGCGGGCCGTCCCAGAACCAGCCCCCCCGCCAGCCGCCGAACGACAGAAGAAGAGGCGGGAGGAGGAGCGACCCGTCCCCATCATCGAGGTCGAGTCGGATGAGGACGGCATCCCCCTCACCGAGCGCATGGCGAGGAATGCGGCGGGGGCGTCAGCCCCACCGGTAGGGTCAGCCCTCCGACCGGAGCAAGAGCGGCCGGGGACGTCCGACGCAGCTGCGGCACCCATTGGTCCAGAGGAGGCAGCCCCTTCGACCGACAAGGACAAGGAGCCGGCCATGGAGGGGGCAGCCGACAACGAACCCGAGCAGTCGGACGAGGAGATCCGCCAGGAGGAGTTCCAGCACTGGCGTGCACTTGACCACCCCAGGAAGGCACGGAGCCTGCTGAGGGGGCAATGACTGACGTAGACTGGGAGGTGTCGATCCAGAGAAATCTGATCGACGAAACCGTGGAGACTTACCGTGACTTCATGAGGGTAAGGACTTTACCTTCTTCTTTACTCCATTGTTTTTCCTCCTTCAAGTATAATACTAACTTGGTCGCACGTTTGCAGCTCCTCCACGACATCTCCCTCATGGATGACGGCATCTGCCGAGTGGTGCACGCCGCTAAGACCTCCGCGAAGAAGGTCTAGGAGCTGGAGGCAGCTCAGGAGGCCGCAACGGCGTCCCTAAAATTGTCCAAAGAAAACCTGGCGACAGCCCGAGCGGGGGCTGAGTCGGCGAAGGCGGCTCTGTAAGAGGCCGAGAGCCGACTGGCCGACCGTGAGGCCAGCTTGAAGAAGAGGAAGGCAAAGGCTGACTCCCTCGCCCGCCGGCTGGGCGAGGAAGAGAAGCGGTCGGCGGAGGCCGACCAGAGGGCCCGGGCCGAACGGGCGACGGCGGCACAGTTGGAGACCCAGCTCAAGGAGTCCAAAGAACTGGCCGCGAAGCAAATCCAGGAAGCTGTGGCGGCATACAAAGCCTCCAACATCTTCACTGAAGACGTGGAGGAGGCGGCGACGGACTTTTATAGGGAGGGCTACGACGACGCCCTGAAGGTGGGCTTGCTCTTTCCGGGGTTAGACCTGTCGGGCGCCGAGTTGCAGGACCCGATCGAGGGGGAGGAGACCCAGGAGGAGCATCCAGCGGGAGGTGAGGCAGGAATAGCCGGGGTCGAAGCTCCAGCCCCAGCCAGCCCGGAAGGGGTGGCCTCCTTAGAGGAGCCTCCAGCTGTTGCAGTTTCATCTGATCCCCTAGTTGTAGCCGATGGGGTCGAGGTTGTGGCCCCTGGTGCATCTCTCGTGGGTCGGATCTAAGAAGTTTGTAAAGGTCCGACCCACCTTTTGTAAGCACCTTCTTTTTGAAATGAATAAGAAGACCTTTCTTTTGAAATTTTCCTAATGTGTGTATGCGTGAAACAAATATCTTTCCTCCGAAATTCTTCTAAGTACCCCCGGTCGACTTTACGGTATTGCAGAGTCACGAGCTCTTTCGAAACGGCCGACGGGCATGAAACAAGTGTCTTTCTTCTGGAATTTCTCTAAGTACCCCCGGTCGGCCCACCCGGGCCAGGAGCCGGTAAGGTAGTTGAGAACGGTAACTTAGTCCGAGCCAGAGATTAGGGCACTTGCCCCTAGTCCCCATCCGCGAGTCGGCTCCCATTATGGCTCATCTTCCCTGCGATCCCGTGAGGGTTGTCTCGGGATGGTTGCCAATTGTGGTCAGACTTTCGGAGTGGGCTGCCCTAGAGCCTCTGCCGACCGTGGTCGGGCTTTCGGAGTGGGCTGCCCTAGAGCCTCTGCCGACCGTGGTCGGACTTTCGGAGTGGGCTGGAAGAAGTTGAAGAAGTTTGTAGACTTTATTGATAATACTTGCGAAGATTGCCTACATTCCACGGGCGCACTATTTGCCGACCGTCCAAGTGTGCGAGTCGATAGGTTCCAGCCCGAATTACTTCAGTAACCCGATAGGGGCCTTCCCAATTGGGGGAGACTTTCCCTATTCGGTTGGCCTCGAGACCTCCGTCTTCCGCAGGACCAGATCTCCAACTTGGAAGGTGCGCGTCTTAACCCGCGAATTGTAATATCTGGCCATCTTCTGATAGTAGGTCGCCATCTTCATGCTCGCCCGGAGTCGGGTTTCGTCCAGCAGATCTAAGTCAGCCCTCCGTTGCTCCGAGTTGGCAGGCTCGGCGAACCGGTCAATCCACAGGGATAGTAGAGAGACCTCCACGGGGATGACCGCCTCACTCCCATAGGTTAGGTTGAACGGGGTTTCCCCCGTTGCCGACCGGGCGGTCGTCCGATACGCCCAGAGCACTGAATGAAGCTCTTCTACCCAGAGCCCCTTGGCTTCATTCAGCCGGGTCTTCAGCCCATGCAGGATCGTCCTATTGGTGACCTCGGCCTCTCCATTGGACTGAGGGTGAGCGACCAACGTGAGCCGATGGGCGATATGATATTATTGACAGAAGTCCCGGAACTGAGAGTTGTCGAACTGCCTTCCGTTATCGGTGATGATCGTCTTTAGAATGCCAAACCGAAAGATAATGCAGTTCCGGACAAATTTTTCCACTTTGGCCTCGGTTATCTGCGCCAACGCTTCTGCCTCCACCCACTTAGTGAAGTAATCAATGGCCACGAGGAGGAACTTTCACTGACCAAAGGCCGGGGAAAAAGGTCCCAGGATATCCATACCCCATTATGCAAATGGCCAAGGCGCCGTGAATGGGGTCAGCTGGCTGGCTGGCCTCCTTTGGATGCCGGAGAACCTCTGGCATGCATCGCACTTCCTTACGAAGTTCAAGGCGTCCTTCTGAATTATAGGCCAGTAGTACCCCTGCCGGATGATTTTGTAAGCTAGAGACCTCCCTCCGAGATGATCGCCACAGATCCCTTCGTGCACCTCCCGGAGCGCGTAGTCCGCGTCGACCGGTCCTAAACATTTCAGCAATGGTTAGGAGAACAAACGCTTGTAGAGGCCCCATGAAGAATGAGGTATTTAGAGGCCGTTGAGCGGACATGTCTGGCCTCCGTTAGGTCATCCGGAAGGGTTCCTTGCGCCAGGAATGCACGGATTGGGTCCATCCACGAGGTCTTTTGCTCAACCTGGTGGATCCCCGTCGGCTCTTCGGTGATGCTCGGGTGCTGTAGATGTTCCACAAAGGTCCGATCGGAGGTACCGACCGCGGCGGTGGCCAGCCGTGACAAAGCATCTGCCCGGGAGTTTTGTTACCGATGTATATGAAGGATCTCAAAAATTTAAGTTGTGATACCAGGTCCCGTACCTTGTCCAAGTACTTTACTAAGGATCCCTCGCTTCAAATTCACCCTTCACCTGATTGACTACCGGCTGAGAGTCGGACAAGGCGCGGACCCCACCAATGCCCAATTCATTCGCTATCTTCAGCCCTGCAAGCAGAGCTTCATACTCCGCCTGATTGTTCAACACCTGGAACGCAAATACAGAGCGTACTCCAAACATTGCCCATCGGGGTCAGCTATGATTAAGCCTGCACCGCACCCCAAGAGGTTGGAAGCTCCATCTACGTGCAGGGCCCAGGCGGGCTCGGCTTCTCCCACGGAGTCAGTTTCTCCCGCGGGCTCAGCTACGGGCATCTCGACCATTGTCGGGGTCGTCCCCGCCCCACAGGTGCATTCCGCAATGAAATCAGCTATTACCTAGGCTTTTAAGGACGACCGTGGCTGGAAGGAGATGTCAAACTCGTCCAGCCTGATGGCCCATTTGGCGAGCCGTCCAGAGGTGTCGGAGATTCGGAGGATCGTCCTGAGGAGTTGGTCCGTCAGCACGACAATGGGATGCGCCTGGAAGTAGGGCCGAAGGCGCTTTGTCGCTATAACCAATGAGTAGACCAGCTTTTGCACCTTAGGATACCTAACTTCGGCATCATAGAGGACCTTGCTGATATAGTAGACGGGTTTCTGCTGGCTGCCTTCCTCCACCCGCACAAAGGACGGCACTGACGGCTTCACTGGAGGCCGACAGGTACAAATATAGTACTTCCCCCTCCGTTGGTTTGGCCAAGAGCGGAGGATTCCTCAAGTAGTCCTTCAAGGCTTCAAAGGCCGACCGGCATTCATCAATCCATTGAAAGCGGTCCGACCGGCGCAAGGTCTTGAAGAATGGGAGAGATCTTTCAGCCGACCGAGAGATAAAGCGGCTGAGGGAAGCAATGCGACCTGTAAGCTCTTACACTGCTTTTTAGTGGTCGGATGAGTCATGTCGATGATGGCTTTGATCTTCACGGGGTTAACCTTAATGCCTCTTTGAGTGACTAGGAAGCCGAGGAACTTCCCGGAGGTCACCCCGAAGATACACTTGGCAAGGTTCAGCTTCATTCTGTGGCGCCTCAACGCATCGAAGGACTCTTTTGCAGGTCCCGGATGTGGTCGGCCTTATGGAGGCTTTTGACAATCATATCGTCGACGTACGCCTCCATGTTCCTTCCAAGCTGATCTTTAAAGACTCGGTTGATCAGCCTT
Organism: Areca catechu; assembly: GCA_021397845.1. Classification (NCBI taxonomy): domain Eukaryota; kingdom Viridiplantae; phylum Streptophyta; class Magnoliopsida; order Arecales; family Arecaceae; genus Areca; species Areca catechu. The sequence goes on along the minus strand of CM038052.1, from coordinate 124,138,407 downwards.
TGGAGGTGGCGCCCGCATTCTTTAGGCCAAAAAGCATCATCTTATAGCAATACAGGCCCCTGTCCATGACAAAGGCCGTCTTCTCCTCATCTTCGGGATGCATCATGATCTGGTTATACCCAGAGAAAGTATTCATGAAGCTCAAGAGTTGGTGGCCGGCTGTTGCATTTACCGGTTAATCAATCTTCGATAAGGGGAAGCTGTCCTTGGGACACGCTTTGTTGAGGTCTGTGTAATCCACACAGATCCTCCACTTCCCACTGGCCTTCTTCACCATAACGACATTGGCCAGCCACTCCGAGTAGTGGGACTCTCTAATAAAGCCAGCATCGAAGAGCTTCTTCACTTCCTTTTCAATGGCCCTCTACCTTTCGGCGGCGAAGCTCCTCTTCTTTTACCGGACGGGCTTATAAGTAGGATCCACCCTGAGCTGATGGGTGATGATATCCGGCGGGATGCCCGGCATGTCGGATGCCGACCAGGCAAAGACGTCCGCATTGTCCCTCAACAAGCCGACCAGCTCCTGCCTAGCCCTCTCATCCAGGGCACTCCCTATTTGCAGGACTCTTGTGGGATCATCCTCCTTAAGGGGTACAAATACGACCTTCTCGACGAGCCGACCGTGGCTATCGGCTTCGTCTCTGGGATCAAGCTGCTCGAGCATGGGACGCCCGTCAAGCTGCTTGTCGTGAATAGCTAGGCATTGTCGGGCTACTCTACGGTCTCCCCTCAACTCCCCGACTCCGTCACGGGTCGGAAACTTGGCTAGCAGATGGTAAGTAGATACAATGATCCGGAACTTATTGAAGGCCGGCCGTCCCAAAATTGCGTTGTACGCCGAGGTCGTACGGACGACCACGAAGTTGACGGAGAAGGTTCGCTGGTAAGGTTCCGTCCCAAGGGTAACGGGTAAAGCAATCTCCCCCTCGACCCAAACGGAATTTCCTCCGAAGCCCGTGAGCGGTGCCATGGACTCCCGCAGTCTGGACCTGGACAAGTTCATCCGGACGAAAGCATCATACAGTAAAACCTTCACGCAACTTCCATTATCTATAAGGACGCGTTTTGCATCATAATTGGCGATGATAGACGACACAACCACTGGGTCATCGCCCGGAGAAGAGGCTCCGAGAGGTCCTCATCAGAAAAGCTGATTACATTGGATCCCCTGGGCCTTTTTACAATGTCCTGGTCATCTTTCCGCCCCCAGTCGGATCGTCAGTGCAGCATCCAACGCCTCCATCTGTTGGATGCTGATTAAGGAGCTCAGCCTCCCCCGGGGGTCTCTAACAGTTGAAGTCCCGGCCCGATCCCGGCGGGGTCGGACGTACTTGTTTAGATATCCCCTCCTGATGAGATCCTCGATGGCGTCCTTCAGCTGGAGACATTCTTCCGTGTCGTGCCCATGGTCCCTATGGAACCGACAGTATTTGTTTTTGTTCCTGGAGGCAGGAGGACCCCTCATCGGTCGAGGCCTTTGGAAGAAGGCCTCATTCTCGATCTCCATCAAGATGTTCTCCCGTGATAGGGAGAGGGGTGCATAGTTGTTGAACTGCTTGAGGTAGTCCCTCGGCTTAGGGCTCTGGCGCCGGGTGGATCGACCGTCGTCACCGGGTGGTCGGACAGCGGGGGCCTTATCACCCCGCTTCTTCGGGGCCGACCTCCCCTCAGCCTGGCGCCGGTTCGCCGATTGTTCTTCCGCCAAGACGTACTTGTGCGCCTTGGCCAACAGGTCGGTGTAGCTCGCTGGAAGCTTTTTGTCCAGGGAGAATGTGAGCCTGGACGAGCGGAGCCCCCTCTTAAAGGCCGACATGGCCACCGCTTCATTTAAGTCAGGAATCTCCATAGCGGTCGAGTTGAAGCGGGCCATGTAGTCCCGGAGGGTCTCTCCCTCCGTTTGTTGGATGAGAAAGAGGCAGTTGGTGTTTTTCGGAGTCCGGCTGCAGGTCCTAAATGAGAAAGAAAAAAGGTTTCGAGCTAGGAAAAAGAATGGATCATACATGGACGGATGGCGGAGAACCACATCCGCATGGCCTTCTTTAGAGTCGCCGGGAAGGCGATGCAGTGGAGGGCGTCGAACGCGCCCTGCACCATCATATGCGCCTTGTAGGTGCCCAGGTGGTCCAAGGGATCGGTGGTACCGTCATAAAGGTCCACCTGTGGGATCTTGAAGTATCGGGAGATAGACTCTCCCAGAATCTCTACGGAGAAAGGTGGGCGAGTGTCATGCGTCCGCCCTCCCTCAGCGTTCTGCCGCTCAACGATCTCGGCGATGCGTTCCTCCATACGCATGATTTTGCTGCCGTAGTCGTGCGGGTCTGCAGCAGGGCGCCGGCCGCCGAGAGGGGCAGAGTTGGCGAAAGAGGGGGAAGCTGACCTCGCCCTCTTTCCTTCAGCACGAGCCCTCAAGGACCCCTAGGGTTCTGGAACTGCGAGGGACGGGGGCGGAGGCGCCTCCGACCGCGGGCTGATGCCGGCGATCGACTGATGGTTGACACAGGAAGCCGCCGGCAGCTGATGGTTCACCATTTCCTGGAAGCGCTGGACCGCGGAGGTAAGCGTCTCAATGCGGTTTACCAGCGTCTGGAATTGCTGTAACCCCAGGGTGATGGGTGGGCTCGACGGTGGCAGCGACATTGCTTTTCGCGCAGGGTGCATTGGGCTCCTGGTGGGAGCGCCCTCCCCTCGCGGAAACACTCCGGGTTCTTCCTCTTACCATGGCTGGTATTTCCCGTCAATCTTTCATTTTAGAGCAAGGAGCGCAACGAAAGTTCAAGCCCCCTTCCTTTAGCACCAATATATTGCCGCGCTTCCTCCTGGACTAGCTTGGTAGGTACGCTGGAGAGCTCCTCTACCGGTCGACCTGCAAGAAGTCCCTAGACGCCGGAGGGGCTCCGGCGGGGGACACTCCGATGCTTAAGTTAGAGGAGGAATGGAGCAATAGAATGAAAATAGCTCAGGAAAAAGAGTTCACAGTGGGGAAGAAGAACGTTACCCTCTTTTACGGAGGTCCCCCGGGTGTCTTTTATAGGCATGGAGTGCTGCCAAATTCTGTTAGGAACAAGCTAGGAAAGCTCGAATATGCCTCCGGGAGAATAAGCATGGCGGCGAGATCGTGGGTAGGCGGCGTGACATGAACGTCAGAGTGGTGGCCTGGCAGCAAGAATCGTGGCCAAGCAGTGGAGTCTGTTACAACAAAATGTCAGAACTTGTCAAGAAGAAAGGCTCCTGGAAATTTCGGGCAACCCCTTCAATAACGGGTCGGCTTGGCCTCACAGAAGCTGACCATGGCGCTTAGCAGGGCCTCAAAAAGGTCGATGCATGGGCGTGAGGCGCCCGCCAACTCTCAAAGCCCCCGGGTCAACCCTTTGGAAAAGGGGGCCGTGGGGTCCTCTCTAGAACCGGGGAGTCGGACCCCGTGCGAGGATTAGCCGACCGGACGCCTGGGGCCGGTCCAATCCGGGACTAGCCACATGGGTTGCAACAAACCCAAAGAATAAATGGTCATCTATCGTATGGCTGGCTCGGATCTCATGCTGATCATGATCATAATCAAAGAGATTAGAAAAATGAAGTGTCAGAAGATGGCCATCCTTCATTTTTTTTGTTTTGGAAATATATTGTTATCAATATGCATTCTAAAAAGATTATGTTGGTTATGTTTTATTAAAATTTTATATTGATTGATTTCATTTATTTCATCCATTTATTTTTTATGAATAAATATTAAATTTTATATTTTGTGAACTAGAATTTATGGGACTCTTGTAGTTCATTATATTTTTTTTCTTTTCCAGATGCTACGAAATAATTAGGACTTGGGATTATGTTGTGAAGAGATTAGGGATTTAAAGAAATTTTGATGAATTTAATTTATTTTTATGTTCAGTGGTCACGAAGTTGAATTTACTATATATTTTTATTATTTCAATATTTTAAAAAAATTAAAAATTAAATACTAGATCTTGCATATTTATAGGATTAAACTTTAAGAATATACGGCAGCCTGTCAACTCGGATATCAGGCCAAGGTATGAGAGATGTAATCTAAGGGCTGGAAGGAATCAAGAGTGACTTGAGATCTCGGAAACCCAGAAGGAACCAGCGACTGGTCTTGGAACAGAGAGCCTTGAGATCTGACGGCTCACATATTTCATATGTTTAAAAAACATTCATCAATAAAATATTTATATGTTTAACAACATATATTCCGGACAGAAGGAGAAGAGCGCTCACATATCTCTGATATTCTTCAATAAAATACAGATTTAGCAAATATTTCATATGTTTAACAACATTTTTCAATCCCAATCTTATCTTCCGTCAGAGCTCAACAAACCCCAATCGACACATAAAGATGACATCAAGAAGCACCACCCATTCTATATCGATTCATAAACGGGCCCAAAAAGAAAAAAAAGAAAGAAAGAGAATTCGAAGGGAAATCATCAGAAGGGTGAGAGGGCTCACATAGGTGTTGAGTTGGCGGACGAAGCTGGAGAAGTTGCTGTGCTTGAAATACTTGGGGAGGAGGTCCCGCGCGAATTCCGGCGTGTTCCACACCACGAAGCTGTTGTTCCCCGGCCCCCACGACACGATCGCGTCCGTCGCCGGGTCGTCCACCATGTCATACGTCTTGCTCAGGAACGGCGGCGGCGCGTTGCCTCCCAGCCCTGCTTTCGCCCCCGACGCCGCCGGGGGCACATCCGCTGCTCCTCCTCCGCCGCAGGCTCCGTCGTCCATTCGGTCGTCGGTGATGGTGGCCAAGGGTTTTGGGAGAGAAATCGACCTCAAACAAGGCCGACAGTCGCCGGAGAGTCCTAGGGTTTGGGCTTTAGATAAGACCCAACGGTAACGGAAAACAGGTCACCGCAGCGGTCAGTTGGGAGGCTGGCAGAAATGGAGCAAGACGTTTGAGAGGGAAAATAATAATAAGCTAAAACTATCGGCCATGTATTTTAAAAAAAAAAAAAATTGGGGTAGGAGAGAAACCCCTCTCTTTCTTTGAAATATCGGAAATACACCTAACGTTTACAGCATATCGGTAGCCCCTGGTCAACACTTAAAGCAAATACTCTGATTGACGACTGTGAAGAGAATGTATAGAATCGGACGGCTGTCGTAGTTCGAAATGAAGGCTTAGTTTCGTAATTTCGGGAAGGATAGTAGCAAGTTGCTGGGCGAGTGTCACGAGCAGGATAACTGTTGGTCTCGAAAGATAAGTAATATTTGTATATTGGCATATATATGCGCCTATTTAAGTACTTTTTTACCGATTATAGACTATCAAGGGAGTCGGGGGTGATTTAGTCAATCGAAATAAGATTAAGTACCAAGTGCACCTTCATTGCCAACCACCCAGCATGCCACCCGATTATGATTGTGGGAACCACACGAGATAGGTCCGAATAGGTGTTTGGACGAGTGAGTTTAGCATGCATCTTGCTTCAGGAATAGGTTACCGGCATAACGTAATCTTGCTTCAGAAATAGGTTTTTTTTTTTTTGACCAAAAAAAAAAGGGCGCTATTCTGAAAACAGCCAACTGGACGTCTAAATACGGGACACGTGGTGGGCCTGATAGGTTTGTTTGGGTTTGACTGCTGTACAATGGCGTTTCGCTAGATCTAAACACGAGTTTGACCTAAGGATGCCACATCCATTTGTAACTTATCTCTGGCATATAAGAGGTATAGGCATGGGAATCTAAGACCACGACTTGGCACATATCCTTTGTAGTTGACAATGCATGGCCATCCAACCTGCTAGCACTTGATGTGACACATCATGGGCTTCTAATATACATGATATACGTGGAATTTACCTTGTCGTTGCATGTAAGATAATTTTTTAATATTAAATCTATATATTAATACCTTGGCCTGGCTATGCTTCTAAATTAGTTTAGGTTTCAAGACTAGCCCTAGCCTAAAGGCATGTTTCAAAATATCTTACAAGTGTTATTACTTTGCCATATATTTGGCTTCATCACACATGTAATAGCCCGACCATTTAGACCTTTGGGCTAGCCCAAAATACCAAGCCCATGCCTACACGTGCTTGGTACATGAGAGAAGGGGAGAAAAGAAGACTCCGATTGGAAGTCTCCTCTCCCAGATCTATTAAAAGGGGATGATAACCTACCAAACAAGAAGAATCCTAGAATGTGACTATAAATAGTGATCCCCCTCCTCATAAATTTCATCACTGATTACTTGAAAAATTATTATGAATTTCCAAGGTTTCTTTTTGAGTTTTCTTAGGATTTTACTAGAAAAGGACACCAGGTCTTCTCCCTTGGCCTCACCGAGCCATGGTGAGAAGTTAGGCCCTGTTTCCCTCACTTTTTCTCTAGGTATTGCCTGATTTTACAGTCGTCGAGCCATCAGTTTGGATAAGAATAGGGTCTTCTCCATTTTTTTTTTTTTTTTCTTCTTTGATCTACCACCACTAGTAGTTGTGGACATTGTTAAGGTTGCTTCTCATCCACCACCAGGAGCTATGTAGTGGCCAATCCCAAGGCTTCCACCACCAAAGTCTAGAGAAGAGGGGAAGGGGGAGGGGATATTCAGTTATAAAGAAAGAAGAAGAGAGAGGGAGAGCTATCTCTTCTCTTTCTTTTCTTTTTTTATTTTTTCCCCAATTTTTCCTCTCTCTTCCTTAGCTTCTTCTTTTCTCTCTATTAGGAATTAGGAGTTCATGAAAGTAGAATCAAGGGATTTGTAGTAGACCCCTGATAAATTCCAATAGAGAGTTTTATGTAAGATTTTGCATGGTGCTCACAAGTCTTGGAGAGACTTAGGAGGCCATGGCAGGGATGTTGGAGGCGATCCCTGGAGCTTGGGGTATGTACCAAGCGATTTCTGAAGATATTCCAGGAGATTTCTGGAGGTGTTACTGGAGGGCTCTGAGTCATATTTGGATCACGGCATGCTGGGCTAGGGGCTTGATCCAAGATTGAATATTTTTCTCATGTGACTTAGGGGGAAGTTTTTTGAGAGATTGTAACATAACCCAATTGGATTATGGGATTAGGTCCAGGTTGTTAAGTTGGTTAGAAAGTTAGCCAGTTGGTTTATTAGTTGGTTGGTTATAACCAATTAGGAAGTCCAACCATGTGAGGTGTCTAACCGTTTGTTATTAGACCATCTAAGTCCTAACCACCCATGTGATTGAGTCCTAACAAGATTCAAGAAGTTGTTAATCCAAGTAGTCCAAGAAGTGGTTGACGTCCAACACCAAGAAGACTAGGATTTCACCGCCCACTCTATTTAACAGAGGAGGGCGTGCAATGGCAAAGGACCTCTGGTTTGCATGAGAGGAGACCGTGGGGGGAACGGCCCCCCTTTGGGGTGTCTGTAGTTTAATAAGGCAGGACATGAGGATTGACTCACAGTCCTGGCCCGGTGACTTCTTCTTATGTGTGGAGACTGCGTGGAGGGAGTCCACATGGGGACTTGGGCGTGGGAACCTGCATGAGGGAGTTCGCAAATGAAGTCCTCCTGGGTTTCAAGGAGGCTACGGTGGAGGGCTTCAAAGAGGTGCACATGAGGGAGATATCAAGAGGAGGGCTTGGATCGTGGGATGTTCCACGGGACTTTGGAGAAGAGAAAGCCTACATGAGGTATTGTCCGCAGTGGGGGGCTTCTACTTGGATTTATGAGAGGAGGCTGGTGGTGAGGACACAAGAGCCAGGAAGAGGAAGCAAACCTTTTCTAATTCAATTTGGATCACCAATGAGTAAGTCCAGGTATTCTTCACAAAGAACACTCGAGTCCCAATTGTTTTGAGTTTGTCAAATTGAGTTGTAATTTGATCAAATTGAGTATAATTTGGTCAATTAGGGTTGTTGAGTTACCAATTGAGTCCATGAGTCCATCAATTGGTTTAAGAGTCTTGTAAATAGCATTAATTTGCTTTGTTTGGTGAATTATCCAATTTAAGTCCTATAATTAATGCTTGAATAAGTCAAGAAGTGTCATAAGTACCCAAGACCCAGTCATCATTACCTTGGTGGATCATTATTATTTGTCAAAAAAAGGTTTGCCAATTTTTCACCAGACATCCAAACATCCAGATATCCAGACATCCAGACTTGGGACATCCAGTTATTGGACATCTAGACATTGGGACATCTAGATATTGGGATAACCATTTAAAATCCAGTTTATCCAAGGAGGTGCCATCCAAACTCTCTTCTCATAGCCCATTTGAAATTCAAATGGAGTTTTCATCGCCCATTTTAAATCCCATAAAGATGCAATTAGGAGAAGTAAAGCAGAAGGATTCTTCTCCCATTTCACGCCATTTCTCTTAAATTGTCGCCTTGTCCATAATGTCAGCAACTCAAATTTGAATTCAAATTTAAGAGAAATTCATCCAAGAGATTTCAAATTCAAAGGAGTTTCAATCCAAAAATTAAAGAGTTCTCCCTTATCAAGTTATCCCTTCATTTATATTTCAAATGGAGTCCAAGATAAGTGGAGTTATCTTCTATCTTCATCTATATTTCAATGGAGTCCAAGATAAGTCGAGTTATCTTCTATCTACCTCTAAATTTCAAAGAGTCCAATTCCCATGGAGTCTCATCCAAGTGTCCAAGATTAAAGGGAGGATTAAGTAAACTTCTTTCAAATTCAAAGAATCAATATGAAGTCTACTCATGCCAAAGTGGGATTCACACCAAGAAGGAAGAAGAAAAAAATCGCCCCATCTCAATTAAGTGTCGCCACTTTTAAGAGGAGTAAGAGAGAAGGACTTCTCCTCTCTCCCATTTTTTTATCACCCAACTCAGATAAAAGACACTCAAGTTGTCGCCCAAGCCATGAAGAGCCAATTTAAATTTTAAATTCAAGAAAGATGCCAAGAAGCCAAGGTGTGTTTGAATTAGAATTTAAATTTAATATAATTTAAATTTAAAAGAGTCCTATGGTATCTTCATGTGTGAAGAACCCTATTAATAGAACCCCATACCCCCCCTTGCAATTAATTATTGATTCATGAAATGAAATGTTGCAATTTTTCTTCCATAAAGCTAGGTTAGGCTTTAGTGATTTTCTCTAAGGACAAGGAGATCCTTAAGAGCTCAAGACGGGGAGGTCCTTGAGAGTTCAAGGTGGGGATGTCCTTGAGAGCTCAAAGCGGTGAGGTCCTTGAATGGAGGTTCTGCCAGATTTGTCAAGCTGTTACCAATCTTCTTCAAACTCTATGCATCCAACCCTTCAGTTTTTTTCCATTTTGAATCTGAATTACTTCAATCTTAAAGTCTTGTTTGCTGCCTTCTCTGCAGATCACATGTGTTCAAGGACTTTAGAGGACGGATCCTTTACTTCCGAACAGAGATCTGACAGTAGATCTGAAATATGGAGTCCCGATTTTCATCCTGCTACGAGATCTGAGTGACCAAGCAGCCAATCATCTATCCCGAGTCAAAGAGAATCTCCATTGAGGTAAGCAACCAATCCTTTCTCATTAGATTTGGTAATTAAAGCATGGAATAGCCTAATCTTAGATGGTTTCCTAGCCGTTAGGTTCTTATTTTTTATAGCTTACGGATCATATTACGGGTAAGTAGTTAGTTGCTTTCTTTATCTCTTTAGTCTGTTATGTTTAGTTGTTTTACTGCTATGATCATACTCTTTAAAATATCTTAGACTAAAATTAGATCATCTTACAATGTATCGCATCGTTCCACATCAGCCAGTATCCCATTCTTATGTATTGTAACAAGGTTCTTCTCCAAAGGAATAAAGCATCTCTATTTTTCTCCTACATCTCTACTCTATACCTCTTTTGTTGCATGATATTGAATCCAAGAATAGGTTGTTGCTGGTTCTTGATCAAGAAGATTGGTTCTTGATCTTTTCTTTGCTATTTTCGCTGCATAGGTACTGATCCGGATTTCCAGCAAGTGGTATCAGTGCCTAAAAATTTTAACAATTTGTATCAGAGCAAGGTTCGAGCATGGGGGAGAAGGAATCAAGGAATAATAAAGGAGTTGTACGTGGGTGTGGTATCCCGTGTGGTTGGAGATGGAATTTGAAAGATGGATATCTCAAGAAGACCGGAGTACATCAATAGAGGGGGTGCCGATGGCAGCTCAGGAAGATAGGGGACAGTCTAGGGGAGCGCTGGAGGTATTGGGTAGTCGAGAATGTCCTGGTATGGCCGGATTGGCCTAGGAACAGAGACTGGAGCTGATGGAGATGACGGCTCAGGGAGACGGGGGATAGTCTCAAGGAGTGCTAGGGGTATCATGCAGTCGGGAGTATCCTGGTATGGCAGGATTAGCTGTAGGATAGGCTAGGACATGATGGAGCAGCCTATGGAGATGGTTGCTAGGTTTTGTCACTGGGTTAGAAGAGTTGGGATGAGCTCTTTGTTTCAGAGGAGCCTGTAGGATGCAGTGTATCTGAAATGATCTCGAAGGGGTTCACAATGTGTGAAGGGTCTGAGGAGGTAGCGATGGGGTACGAGATTTAGGTGCATGCTCAGCAGGGCAGCATTGAGTTGCTAGCCTCGGAGTTTCTTTCTATGGCATCAGGAGGACTTCAGTTTTAGGTGGAGCACCGGGGAGAGGTGGCTTCATGGGTGGAGCAGGATTTGATACGAGTTCAAAGCAGGAGGTGCAGGAAAAGTGGCCATATCCTAGCATGAGCGCTAGGAGTACACTTAGCCAGGTGGAGCAGAGTGTGCAGAAATTAGCATGGCTCTGAGGAGATGGCATCAGGTAGAGCTCCAGTTATAGCAAATGCTGGCTCAGGTTCGCAATGGTCTCTCTAAGGAAGTCCAAGAAAAAGATTGATGCAGCTGCCAGGTAGAAGGAAGGCTACAATCATGGTGCAAGGATACAAGCAAGGGTCTTCAACTATGAAGGCGGTCGTCCCAAAGGCCTCCAAGGGCTAGCAGTGGCTGAAGGGTGTTGGCAAAGGCAAGGAGATCCATACAAAGAGCTGTCAGGACATGTAGTTACAGTGGAGTTGTGTAGGAGAACGTTGCTAGGTTTGCCAAGGCTTAGGGGTACCAAGGTGGAGATTGTAGTGTTTTGCGTGGTGCTCCAAAGCCTTGGAGAGACTTGGGAGGCCATGGCAGGGATGCTAGAGACGATCCCTGGAGCTTAGAGGCATATCCCAAGCGATTCCTGGAGGTGTTTCAGGAGATTCCTGAAGGTGTTCCACGGGGCTCTGGGTCATATTTGGATTACGGCATGCTGGGCCAAGGGCTTGATCCAAGGTTGAGTGTTTTTCTCATATGACTTAGGAAGGAGTTTTTTAAGAGATTGTAAAATAACCCAATTGGGTTATGGGCTTGGATCCAGGTTTGTTAAGTTGGTTAGAAAGTTAGCTAGTTGGTTGGTTAGTTGGTTGGTCGTAACCAATTAGGAAGCCCAACCATATAAGGTGTTCTAACCAGTTGTTATTGGACCGTCCAAATCCTAACCACCCATGTGATTGAGTCTAACAAGATTCAAGAAGTTGTTAGTCTAAGTAGTCCAAGAAGTGGTTGACGTCCAACACCAAGAAGACCAGGATTTCATTGCCCACTCTATTTAAGAGAGGGCATGTGATGGCAAAGGATCTCTGCTTTGCATGAGAGGAGATCGTGGGGGAAAGCCCCATTTAGGGTGTCCGCAGCATGAGGCAGGAAGTGAGGCTTGGCTCATGATCCTGGCCTGGTGATGTCTTCTTGTGTGTGGAGACCGCATGGAGGGAGTCCACGTGGGGACTTGGCCATGGGAACCTAGTGAGGGAGTCCGCAGGTGGAGACCTCCTAGGTTTCAAGGAGGCCACAGTGGAGGGCTTCAGAGAGGAACATGTGAGGAAGATATCACATGGAGGGCTTGGACTGTGGGATGTTCCACGAGGCTTTGGAAAAGGGAAAGCCTGCGTGAGGTATTGTCCGCAGGTGGGGGCTTTTACTTAGGTTTGTGAGAGGAGGCCGGGACCCATTCTTGTGTATTGTAACAAGGTTCTTCTCCAAAGAAATAAAGCGATATCTATTTTTCTCCTACATCTCTACTCTATATCTCCTTTGTTACATGATATTGAATCCAAGAATAAGTTGTTGATGGTTCTTGATCAAGAAGGTTGGTTCTTGATCTTTCCCTCGCTGGTTCCGCTGCGTAAGCGCTGATCTAGATTCCTAGCAAGTGGTATCAGTGCTAGAAATTTTTAACATTTTAGATCGACAATCTCATAGAAATTATTTATTATATTAATTTTGATTTTATAGAAGAAATTAATGTCAAAGAGAATGGTGAAAAGATTTTTGATGCCCAAACTGTAAACAAGAGAGTTAGTTTATTATCAATTTAGGTAAGAATCCTTGTACTTGATCACTAATGTAAATATTGTTTATGACTTGTATCGCTAATTTGTATCATGAGATTTGTGATGATGGGTTTGATTTTGCATGGCATGGTATAGCTTATATAATTTCAATATAAGTATATTTATATTTACTATATGTAAATATCGATTATTAAAAATATTATATGTGACATAACTTTAATTACTTTAAGAATTTGTAAATTCACTAGTAAAATTATGATTGAAATTGTCATGAGTAAAGCATAACTACTCAGATGGATGAGAAGTGGTTTGGACTAAACTCATCATGTGGGATAGCATCCGAGAGTTAATGCTTGAAATAGCCTCCATGAGCTTATATGTAGGATATCCTCCATGAGCTTATACCTAGGATAGCCTCCATGAGCTTACGCATGGAGATAGCCTTTACGAGCTTACACATATGATAGCCTCTAGGAGCTTATGCCTATGATAACCTCCATGGACTTATGTATAGGAGTTTGATTAAATCATGAATTGGGGCATGATCTTGGTTAGTCCAAAGCCCAAAAAAAGAGGTTAATGAAACCTAAATATTATGATTAGAGAATTGGAGGATAATGTACATGAAAACAATACTAAGTAATGCATCCAGAAATTATCAAACCCATGTGGATTCCTGCATGGCTCACCATCTCATTACCAACCCAACACATGAAGCAGGTCCTTTCGAACTGGACACGTAGCCTTAGAGATCATGCAAGAAAATCTGGCATACCCTCCTCCTATAGAGGGACAGGTAATTTTGTGCCATGACTCTCTGATGCAGGTCACTATCCATTAATACAGGCACCCTCTGGAAGCACACATATCATGAAAACGAGCTTCATGTTGTCTCTAGCCACTCCTCTAGTGGCATGCTCTTTGCAATGATGTGCTAACCACTACTCCTTGCACTATATAACATTCCTAGGCATTAGGTGCATATATCCCATTTATAAAATTTGTTTCCCAGACCCTCCCGGTAGGTTTTTTTATAAGGCTTTCGCCAGGCAAGCTCCTTTGTAAATCCTAAGCCCTTTGAGAGCCTCAATAGTTCTCTCAAAGTCACCGAAAGCTCTAGATTGCTATTCAGGTGAAGGCTAGGCTACCTTGCCTTGCCTAATCCTCACTCGCTCTCTTCTATACCCCATCTATACTTTGCCACATCTGTCTACTACTCCACTATCTAGCCTATGCCAACTTCCATTGCCTTGCCCATTGCCATTGCCTTGCCTATATCCATTTCCACTGCCTCGCTCACTTCCACTCCACCTCGTAACCACTCCATCACCATACCATTTACCTAAAAGCTATAGACACTTCTCCTATTTGCTTCTATGGGAGATTGACTGACTTAGAAATCGGAGGGTCCACTAAGAAAACATCCTATCATGGCTAGACTTATGTGTCTTCTTCATTTTGCAAGTTCTGGAATGCTCGTGCTCAATGGAGGGAACCCGAAGCCATCCAACTTAACTACCATCTCCAGCCATGTTAGTAAGCCTCAAGTGGAATGTAATAGATTGGTGCTAAATAAAGGAAGGGCTTTAGGTCCAAACAATTATTAAGAGGATCTGTAGTTTTCTTTTTCTTCTTAGCCATGGCAAGAAAGAAGGTGATGTGGCACATTCACTGACATGGAGCCCCTGCTTGCAGTTGCACTGGCGAGAGATCTGCCACCTGGACATAGTGACCAAACAAAGATCCAAGGCAAGCCGTCCTGCTAAGGTCAGCTCCCAACCAGGGTCATGCTCATAGGACGAGCTCTCAGATAGGGTCGTGCTCATGCTGCCAAGGCGAGCCCTCCTACCGAGGCCAGCTCTAGGTCAGGGTCATGCTTATGCTGCCAAGGCGAGCCCTCTTGCCAAGGTCAGCTCCTAGCCGAGGTCATGCTCATAGGGCGAGCCCTCCATCTGAGGCCAACTCTCGACCGGGGTCATGCTCATGCTGCCAAGGTGAGCCCTCCTATCGAGGTCAGCTCCCAACCAGGGTCGTGCTCATAGGACGAGCCCTCCATCCGAGGCTAGCTCCCAACCGGGGTCATGCTCACGCTGCCAAGGCGAGCCCTCCTACTGATGTCAGTTCCTAGCCAGGGTCGTACTCATAGGACGAGCCCTCCGTCTGAGGCCAGCTTCCAGTCTGGATCGTGCTCATGCTGCCAAGGCAAGCCCTCCTGTCAAGGTCAGCTCCCAGCCGGGGTCGTGCTTATAGGACGAGCCCTCTATCTGAGGCTAGCTCCCAATCGGGATCATGATCATGCTGCCAAGGCGAGTCCTCCTGTCGAGGTCAACTCTCAATCGGGGTCGTACTCATAGGACGAGCCCTCCATCTAAGGCCAGCTCCCAGTCAGGATCGTGCTCATGCTGCCAAGGTGAGCCCTCCTACCAAGGTCAGCTCCTAGCTAGGGTCATGCTCATAGGGCGAGTCCTCCATTTGAGACCAGCTCCCGGTCGGGGTCATGCTCATGCTGCCAGGGCAAGCCCTCTTGCCAAGGTCAGCTCCCAGCCAGGATCTTGCTCATAGGGCGAGCCATCCATCTGAGGCCAGCTCCCAGCCAGGGTTGTGCTCATGCTGCCAAGGTGAGCCCTCCTATCGAGGTCAGCTCCCAGCCGGGACCTTGCTCATAGCACAAGCCCTCCGTCTGAGGCCAGCTTCCTGTCGGGATCATGCTCATGCTACCAAGGTGAGCCCTCCTACCGAGGTCAGATCCTAACCAGGGTCGTGCTCAAAGGGTGAGCCCTCTGTCTGAGGCCAACTCCCAGCCAAGATCTTGCTCATGTTGCCAAGGCGAGCCCTCCAATCGAGGTCAGCTCCTAGCCAGGTCGTGCTCATAGGACAAGCCCTCCATCTAAGACCAACTCCCAATCGGGGTCATGCTCATGTTGCCAAGACGAGCCCTCCTACCGAGGTCAGCTCCCAACCGAGGTCGAGCTCATAGGGCGAGCCCTCCATCTGAGGCTAGCTCCTGGCTGGGATCATGCTCGTACTGCCAAGGCGAGCCCTCCTATCAAGGCCAGCTCCTGGCCGAGATCGTGCTCATGCTTCCTGAGGTGGGGCTCCCGAAGCGAGTCCCTTCCCTACCTTGCAAAGGTCAGAATTCCTGCCAGCAATAAAGGAAGGAAGGATCAACAGAAATTCAAACCATAGCAAGGGGGTTCCCGGCTACTTGCAACCTCTGGGAGGTGGCGCACACCCTGCCATAAATTCAAGCTCTGTAACACTCCACCCATATGCTTATGTAAGGTGTGCTCCTCCAGGCCCCAGGTCCTGTAGCGTGCCGCCACATCGATGATCGTGTAATCGGGGGCTTCAACCCTTGCGACATGAAACTTGAAACTCCCCCAAGAGAAGTATTCCATTAAGACCATAAGCCCTCGATGCTCTGACGGTCCCTCCAAGAATAGAAATATCCCACCATGGCTCAGGGCTCAAGGCATGGTGCTCGCCCCTCCCATGGGGAACTACACTACCAGAGGGACAAGTTCTGTGCCATGTTGGCGAGCACCCCCCAATAGGAGGATCTCCTTTAAAGGACTAGTCCGAAGGGGGGAAGAGGGTGGACAACAGAAAGACCCCTTCCAAAGGGGGCACCGAGAAAAGGACATCTCAGGAATCCCCCAAACCTGGTCTGGGTCATCGTTCTCATATAAAATGGAAGAAAAAATTCTCGAAAGGGGAAGGAGGGCAATCGATAAGAAACAGAGCACTAACGGGCAAGGAACCAGCCAGTAGAACCTTCCAAGCTCTCTGATCCCAACTCCACCTTGTCTTTACACCTTAGTTTTGTCTTCACCCTCTACGTGCAGAGAGTCCTTAAGCTCTCCACCACAGAGGTTCTGTTCTCCTAGATTGTCCCACTAACTTGACCATCGAAGTGTCCCCACTGGAATCCCTGGCCCGGGTCTCCTCTGTTTGTAGGGGCCTGACTAAGGAGTGCACCGAAGCAGAGGACCAAGCACCCTATAGGAGCCTGAAGCATCTGCAACACTTCAAAGTTGCAAGCTAGGACGATCCAAGCGGTAACAGATTGGCATGCCAAGGGGCGGAGCATTAGAGCTTTAGCGATTGTGAAAAGTCCAGTAGTGAGTTCCCCACCACAGCAAAGCTTTCAGAAGCCCCAAAGCTCCATGGTGACAACCCGAGCACGCAAGGCATCTGTTAGCAGCGCAGGGCCCCCCATCGTGGTGATCAGAGCTCAGAAAGGGAGCTCCTCGCTTCACCATCGTCGCCTCCGATTGATCCCCAAATCACCGCACTAGCCCAGTAGGCTCGTGCTCTGGCTATAGTGGTGTGCCAACTTCATCAGAGATATCAGCCCTGGCAAACAATAGTAGCCAAGGATGCCGAAGGCACACACCGCCGATCCCCGTACCAACTTCGGTCCTTCAGGAGGGGCCATTGCATGCAGTCTCCACTCGAGAGGGGACCACCAGTGATGGGGACATCATCCTGCACGAATCTCGGAGCAGCACAAATTTCGGAGCAGCAAATAAATTTGAAAAATAAATTTAGGATTTATCTTTTATTTGAAATTAAATTAGAATTTTGTTGGTTATGATTGAGATATGGATAGGCTTATTTTATCCTATATTTATTTGAAATTTAAATTAGGATTTTGTTGGTTATGATTGAGATATGGATAGGCTTATCTTATCCTATCTTTTATTTAAATTTGAGTTATCCCTATCCTGTATTCAAATTCAAATGAGGGTTATGGAGCTTATAAATAACCCCTCATTCCTATTGTAAAAAGAGAGAAGAAATTGAATTTTTGGGATTTGGTTTGTCAGTTGTTTGGCAGTTGTTGTTCAGGGCTATGGCCCATTATGTCTTCACCTGCGGGTGTTGATGTTGTCTTTGTCCTTCGGGACATCGTAGGGGCGTGATGCCTAGTTATCCCCCCATTCTTCGTTTTCCCCACGTTCTTTGAAATCCCCCTCATGGCTCCAGGAGTGACCTGGGGGCAGGTGAAATACCCTGGGCTCCGCGTGTAGTGAGATGGGTGGTAGGTGAGATACCCTAGACTGCATGTAGTGAGGTGGGTGGCAGGTATAATGCCCTAGAGGTGTGAAGTCTCTCTGTGAGAGTGGGTTTCAGGGTTCGTAGTAGTCCATCCTCGTTATCCTCCATCCCTATTTTTCCTTCGTCACCACCATAAAGAAATCAGAAAATAGAAAAAAAAAAAAAATTAGGATACCCTAATCTTCGGCGACTTCTCAGCTCGCCGACGATCCTATCCCTATCCCGTGCCCCATCAACTATGGTATCAGAGCAGGAATGATGCGTGGAGCCAGAGGATGAGGGAAAAGTATGGTCTTGATACCTCCGAGTTCACATACAACCCAGCAGAGCGCAAACCCCGCTGAGCTTGACTCGACGGAGTCGAGTTCTCCCCACCTCAGGAGAATGATGGGGACATCATCCTGCACGAATCTCGGAGCAGCACAAATTTCGGAGCAGCAAATAAATTTGAAAAAATAATTTAGGATTTATCTTTTATTTGAAATTTAAATTAGGATTTTGTTGGTTATGATTGAGATATGGATAGGCTTATCTTATCCTATCTTTTATTTGAAATTTAAATTAGGATTTTGTTGGTTATGATTGAGATATGGATAGGCTTATCTTATCCTATCTTTTATTTAAATTTGAGTTATCCCTATCCTGTATTCAAATTCAAATGAGGGTTATGGAGCTTATAAATAACCCCTCATTCCTATTGTAAAAAGAGAGAAGAAATTGAATTTTGGGATTTGGTTTATCAGTTTGTTTGGCAGTTGTTGTTCAGGGCTATGGCCCATTATGTCTTCACCTGCGGGTGTTGATGTTGTCTTTGTCCTTCGGGACATCGTAGGGGCGTGATGCCCTAGTTATCACCCCATCTTCGTTTTCCTCCACGTTCTTTGAAATCCCCCTCATGGCTCCAGGAGTGACCTGGTGGCAGGTGAAATACCCTGGGCTCCGCGTGTAGTGAGATGGGTGGTAGGTGAGATACCCTAGACTGCATGTAGTGAGGTGAGTGGCAGGTATAATGCCCTAGAGGTGTGAAGTCTCTCTGTGAGAGTGGGTTTCAGGGTTCGTAGTAGTCCATCCTCGTTATCCTCCATCCCTATTTTTCCTTCGTCACCACCATAAAGAAATCAGAAAATAGAAAAAAAAAAAAAAAAAAAAATTAGGATACCCTAATCTTCGGCGACTTCTCAGCTCGTCGACGATCCTATCCCTATCCCGTGCCCATCAACTATGGTATCAGAGCAGGAATGATGCGTGGAGCCAGAGGATGAGGGAAAAGTATGGTCTTGATACCTCCGAGTTCACATACAACCCAGCAGAGCGCAAACCCCGCTGAGCTTGACTCGACGGAGTCGAGTTCTCCCCACCTCAGGAGAATGATGGGGACATCATCCTGCACGAATCTCGGAGCAGCACAAATTTCGGAGCAGCAAATAAATTTGAAAAATAAATTTAGGATTTATCTTTTATTTGAAATTTAAATTAGGATTTTGTTGGTTATGATTGAGATATGGATAGGCTTATCTTATCCTATCTTTTATTTAAATTTGAGTTATCCCTATCCTGTATTCAAATTCAAATGAGGGTTATGGAGCTTATAAATAACCCCTCATTCCTATTGTAAAAAGAGAGAAGAAATTGAATTTTTGGGATTTGGTTTGTCAGTTTGTTTGGCAGTTGTTGTTCAGGGCTATGGCCCATTATGTCTTCACCTGCGGGTGTTGATGTGTCTTTGTCCTTCGGGACATCGTAGGGGCGTGATGCCCTAGTTATCCCCCCATCTTCGTTTTCCTCCACGTTCTTTGAAATCCCCCTCATGGCTCCAGGAGTGACCTGGGTGGCAGGTGAAATACCCTGGGCTCCGCGTGTAGTGAGATGGGTGGTAGGTGAGATACCCTAGACTGCATGTAGTGAGGTGGGTGGCAGGTATAATGCCCTAGAGGTGTGAAGTCTCTCTGTGAGAGTGGGTTTCAGGGTTCGTAGTAGTCCATCCTCGTTATCCTCCATCCCTATTTTTCCTTCGTCACCACCATAAAGAAATCAGAAAAAAAAAAAAAAAAAAAATTAGGATACCCTAATCTTCGGCGACTTCTCAGCTCGCCGACGATCCTATCCCTATCCCGTGCCCCATCAACCAGGTAGCCAGAAAGAGATGGCATGATGGCCCGACCAACCAAGAGAGCCGATCCCCAGTCTCAAACCATGGTGCGTTGGTACGGGCACTAGGGCCAAAAGAAGTTGACAGGTTGAACCCACATCCCTGTGGATTACTTGTGAATAAAATCCTAACCCAATCCTATTTATCATGTAAATATTTTATTTTAAATTTTGTTATTTTGGTTTAGTTAGAGTAAACCCTTTTTATCAACTGTAATTAGGATTTTGTTTATTTTGGGATAAAACCTTTTTACCAAGTTGAGTCGAAACCCCAATTGAGTCAAAATCTATTTATCCAATTGAGATCTAAATGGTCCAATTTAATTAGCCCTTTTTACCAACTTTATTTGCATTTTTATTTAAAAGCCTAATTAAGTATGGTTGGTTCAATTAGTTATTAGTTGGTTAAATCAGGTGGTTAGTTATTCATTGAGTCCATGTAATTAGTTGAGTCATTAAGTTCTGTATTACAAGAGGGGATCCAAGACAATATCCCATGTGCACCCAATTGAAAATTCAAGACAAGCCATGTGCTAGCCCAAGACAAGCCATGTGCCAGCCCAAGTCAATTTGTTTATGGCACCATCTTTATGAAATTTTTGGACATCACTGCCACATCACCAAGGGACATTAACACATATCTTATTTGACATGTCATTTTGAAACAAAATATATGCCATATCATTTATGTTTGGACATCCCACATGCCTTGTCTTTGGTCGACTAAATGAAATCATGAATTAGCGCCTCTTATTTTTTTTAAGAGGAGTAAAGCAAAAGGATTCTTCCAAGTTGGCACCCCATCTCAAGAAAAGTTTCAACGCCCAAACTTTTAAAAAAAATTTATATTATCTAATCATCTAAAGAGGAGAAGTTGGAAGGTACTCTTGTTTCAAGCTGTTGGATCAAACAAGTTGCTAGCTGTTCAAGCTTCAAGAACTCAAGAGTCTCGTCAAAACTCTTGAGTCTTCTTCAATCCAAACTGAAGAGTCCAAGAAGCCCATAAGTAGGACTCTAGGAGTTGTATTCCAAGGGAGCACAAGACTAGTGTTTGAGTCCCTTACTTCACTAGTTGGGGGTCTATAAATACTCCACCATCCTCCCTTGTAATTCATGAAATTATTATTGAAATACAAAGAAATTCTGCCAATTTTTTCCTTTGTTGTGTGCATCACGGGGTGTGAGGCCCTTCCTTTGTTCCTTTGGAACATCGCGGGGTGTGAGGCCCTACTTATCCAGCTGACAAGAAGACCCAACCATCACTTCGAACCCTTTCTTTTCCTTTTTTCCTTTTCATCATTGATTTTTGTTGCCCAGAAATGGAGCCCAAGAGCAGGGGTGAATTGGGTCTTTAAAAAATTAAAGCAATTATGTGCCGGTCTTTAAAGTGTGTTTGTGAGCAATATGAATAACATAATGATATGCATCAAAAATAGAAGATTAAATGCAAAGAGCAATAAACAAGAAGAGCAATCATACACAAACATAAGTTTTATAGTGGTTCGGTACAAACCAAGCACCTACATCCACTCCCCAAGCCATCCTTGGGAATTTCACTATAATCTCTCTAAGATTACAGCCGACTTGTTTTACAAGGCTCACAAGTCAAAATCTAAGTTGGTTTTGTCACCTAGGCTCACCAACAACCTTTACAACTTGTTTTGTCTTCGAGCTCACAAGTCAAACCCTAGTTGGTTTCATCCCTTTGGCTCACCAACAACCACAACAACCTACTTTTAAGAACCCTTGAAAGCTAGGTCAAACAAAAGAATTTCAGAGATACAATAAATAAAACACAACAAACTCTCTTCAAAGAGTAGAATGTGAAGCTTTGAGGCTCCAGTAGATGCTTGTCTTGTCTTTTCTTTGGAATCTTCTTCAAGCTCTCTTTTGGAAGGATGAAAGGATAGGCTTGTAAGCTTTTTTAGGGAATCTCTCCTTTTATGGCTTTTGAAGTGAAGTTCTTAAGGGAATATTGACTTTTGAGTATTCAATGGAGTTCAATATCTTCATAAAAAAGTTTGGTAGAGCTTAAATATACTAAGAACTTCCAAAAAAATAGTTTGTGACCATTGGAGCTTCAAAAATAGCTATTGGGAGCTTGAAAAGATCAATCTGCAACTCAGAAAAATAGATCCGTTAGAGCTGTCAGAACCCGTGAGTCGACACTTGGTTCTCAAGTGTCAACACTTGGAGCACAGGTGTCGGCACTTGATGCAAAAATCCTCCAAAAGGCATGTTCTAAATTTTCAAAAAGTCTTAACCTTGAGTCGATACTTGGATTTCAGGTATTGACACTTGGAACTCGGTGTCGACACTTGGCATGCCAGACATGGATTTTTGCATGCCATTCACTCAGGTGTCGACACTTGGCAATACTTGAGTTGACACTTGAGTCTGAAATTGCCAAAATGAGTGCCAAATGATCAAAAATATAAGGATATATAATCAAACTTTAAATGCACTAATGTAAACAATAATTGGATATTTTTTAGCCCTTTTTCATGGTGAGAAGACTTCCTAAAATATGAATTTCGCCTAGCTTCAAGATACTTTCCTTTGGAGAATTTGACGTGCCTGTATCCTGAAACTCATAACTACATTTAAAATATTAGTACAAAATAGGTACTCAACATTTTGTTAATCATCAAAATCAAGGACAAATCCAACAATTTCTAACTTGAATCCTTTGCTGAGTATCTTGCAGGTGACCAAGAATCTAGATTTGGTGTTCTTCCCTTGGAACTGGCATCGTGCAGAAGATCGAAGCCCAGAAGCGAGATCTTGAAACCCTACCATAACAATCTTGAGAGTTCTATTAGATCTAAAGGATCGATTCATTGGTAACTTTAAACCTATTCCCTCTCTTTAGTTTCTGAATAGTTGAATAGATCCTAGTTTACGGTAGTTTCTCAACCACCAAGTCCTTTTTTTTTTAATTGCTTTATAGGTTACTTGTGTAGGTAATTAAATTAGTTCCTTCGCCATCTCCTTTGAAGTCTTCTTTAAAATCTGAAAAAAATAAAAGAAATTAGTTTCTAATTTTTCTCTATTAATTAGTTATTAATTTCAATAATTTAGTTTTGGTTTTCTATCCTACATCAGTTTTGGTATAGAGCATTGTTAAACTAGGGTTTAATCACTCTTGTGCTGAAATTTTTTGCAACTTAGTTCTTTTAAGTACTCTGATCGAGCGCTTCACCATGGCCGTCCGGTCATAGGAAAAAGAAGGGATGCAAGACTCTCACAACCCATTCAAATGGGATATCCTATGGCATGTAGGGGTACTACTATGAATTGACCCTTGAAGAAGAAAATAAAGAGATAGACATTTTTAGGTTTTGATTTTTGCATCTAGGTTTTAATTTCTGCATCTCGGCCATCTTAGTATATACTCTATTATTTTAATTGGTTTTGTATGTAGATAACTCAAAATTACCCGATTCTTACTTCGTTGGATCCAATATAATTGAAATTATTTTTCAGATTCTTCTCATGAATTATTGTGGTCTATAAATTTTTGCTTGTTGGAATATTGTCGAGAACATTTTGTTCTGAATTTTAGCAATTCTAGTTTAGGGTTCTTTCTGCATAAATCTTGCATTTCCTACATCTTAGGATTTTTCATGCAAACTATATCTCTGCTGAAAACAAAAGAACAAAATACAAAAAAATAATTAATTTTATTTTTCTGTTATTTTAAATATTTTAGCTTAATTGTATTTAGGGTTTCATCTTGTGTGTGCATCATTTAAACCTAATCTTAAGGGCATTTAATATCTACATAAGGGAGGGATTTCATCACCCTTCCTTAGCCCACAATCACTACCTTTGCATCGGTCCTAGCCCTAATTAAAATTAATTAGACTTAATTTACTCTAGTAAGCTAGGGACACCAACAGGTCGGGTTCTAAGTATTGTGTGTAAGCTAGTGCACCCAATCTTCTGATTATCACTTGAACATGGTGTCTAAGGCTAGAGGTCTAGAGACAAGCATCCTAAGCGGTCTCGTGGTTTTTAATTAGGACCCTGTAAGAGCAGGGGGAGCCTCCTACGACCCCACCTCTTACCTGGCTAGTGGACAGGATAATTATTGAATTGGCTGTAATTTGAGCTGACCCATTCTACTTGAGCTATAGGTCTAGGAACCCTATTCCGAGTCGAGTTCGATGTCTTTGCATTGCATGACCCCTAAATTAAGAGACAATACTTGTAGCCTCAAACCCAACCCAGTCTGGTTTGACCATGGAGTCCATTATAGAAACCTTCCTTAGGACTTTCACTGAACAATGTATCCAAATGAACCATAAGTTTGATCGACTAGACCAACGATTAGGGAACCTAGAGAAAACCCATAAGACCCATCCTGAACCTAAATTTGAAACACACCCTGACCCATTCCTAGAATCCAACCCTAGGATAGCCCCTCACCATGACCCAATATGGGATCTTAGTTTGAAGAGATCCGATTATGATTTCATAGACCTGGATGAGAGAGCCACTAGGTTAATTAGGTTAGAAACACCTACCTTTGATGATGATCTTGATCTTGAGGATTATCTTCATTAGGAAGAAGATATGGATCTGTATTTTGATAGGAAACTAATGTCTGAAGGAAGTCAGTTTAAGTTTGCTAAGCTTAAATTAGTACTCCAAGCTTGAATTTATTGGGATGATGTCGAAAGAATGATCAAACGAAGAAGAGACATACCCATAACTACCTGGAGTGACATAAAACTTAAAATTAGGAAAAAATACCTGCCCATATCATATGAACCTAGTTCCTATACACCCAGATCCTTTGAACCCAGCTCTTATGAACCCAGATCCATGACCTATAGATCTGAGCCCATATCCTAGGAACCTAAGGAACCCATAACCCCTAGGTATCAGCCAAATGTTAGTCAAGTTTCTCTTAATCAGCCAGAACCCACTAGGATTAGTACACCTAGTCAGAACCTTGGAATCAGTCCACCTTTCCGTAATCGACCCACCTTTACTATCCCATTGGTTCACCCAGCTGCCATTGTAATGGAAGTTTATGAAGCTGATGTGAGCTTAGTAGATGAGTATAAGGAAAAAGAGGATATACCTATACTGACCTAGAATTAGCTGATCCGGTAGGTACCCAGACTAAATCCAACCCAGAGTTAGATAATCCTGACCATACCCAAACTAAAGCCAGCCTTGAGTTAGTTAACCATGACTATACCTTAATTGAAACTATACTGGTAGGACCTTTAGAAAAAGAGAACCATGAGAAACATAACCCTACTACTGAGACTTTACTTGAGAAAAAATTAGAAGAGAGCCAAATCATAGAGCCTGGTCCTGAAAATCATGAACCTAAAGTAATCAATGAGGACTTGATTTTCCTAAACTAGCAACCTCAGGAAGAGTTCACCCCATTAATCCCAATTGAGTATCTCTTTCCTGAAATTCTTGACTCGTCCTTTTCTCAGGTTGACCCTTTATTACCTGTGGACATAATTCAGTGTCCAAACCTTAAGGTCAACCTCATTAGTCAGGGATGTTCTATGAGCCTTTTTCTTATATCCTACCCTACCAGGCTAGCCCCGAACCCACTTCTTATTTCCTACCCTGGCTTGAAGTTTTCACTCTTTCTAGAGCCACTCGATTACATTTTGATGAAATTAGTTGGTTGCATAAGTTCTTTGAGCATATTCAATTTGCATCCTATTTTTGGAAAACACTATGTCATTTATTAGGAATTCATGCCAAATTTTCATCAATATGTCATACATTAACCAAGGATATTTTAAAAGGAGACTCAAAGAATTCAATGGAGGAGACTTTGTTATGGTTCGATTATGATCTGAACGGTTCCCACCTGGAACTATGAAAAAATTGCATGCCCATAGTAGTGAACCATACAAAGTAATTAATAAAATAGGACCTAATGCTACGTGCTTGAATTGCCACTTGAACCGGCATTAGTTCTACTTTCAACATTTCAGACCTTATTGATTATAGGGAGCCAACATTGATTCCTAGTGAGTCTTTTGGGTCTAATCCAGTCCTTGAGAGTGAACCAACCCAAGTGTGTCCACCTGCTATACCACCAGCCCGGAGAGACAAGATTAAGCGGATCTTGGATGATAAGATCATTGCTACTGGAGGCAAAGATTATCAGCGGCATCTGGTTCGTTGGCAAGGATGACCTGAGTCTGATGATTCTTGGATTACCAGAGAGGACTTGCTGAAAGTTGACACAGACTTGCTAGAGTGCTATCATAGCGACGTTGATCCATACTCGACAGGGTCGAGTTTCTCCCACCCGGGGAGAATTGGTGCGGGCACCAGGGCCAAAAGAAGTCGACAGGTTGAATCCACTTCCCTATGGATTACCTGTGAATAAAACCCTGAACCCAATCCTATTTACCATGTAAATATTTTATTTTAAATTTTATTATTTTGGTTTAGTTAGGGTAAACCCTTTTTACCAACTGTAATTAGGATGTTGTTTATTTTGGGGTAAAACTCTTTTTACCAAGTTGAGTCAAAACCCCAATTGAGTCAATACCTATTTACTCAATTGGGATCTTAATGGTCCAATTTAATTAGCCATTTTACCAACTTTAATTGGATTTTTATTTGAAAGCCTAATTAAGTATGGTTGGTTCAATTAGATATTAGTTGGTTAAATCATGTGGTTAGTTATTCATTGAGTCCATGTAATTAGTTAAGTCATTGAGTCCTGTATTACAAGAGGGGACCAAAGACAACATCCCATGTGCACCCAATTGAAGACTCAAGACAAGCCATGTGCTAGCCCAAGACAAGTCATATGCTAGGCCAAGTCAATTTATTTATGGCACCATCTTTGCAAAATTTTTGGACATCACAGCCACATCACCAGGGGACATTAACACATGTCTTATTTGACATGTCATTTGGAGACAAAATATATGCCATGTCATTTATGTTTGGACATCCCACATGCCTTGTCTTTGGTCAACTAAATGAAATCATGAATTAGCGCCTCTTATTTTTTTTAAGAGGAGTGAAGCAGAATGATTCTTCCAAGTTGGCACCCCATCTTAAGCAAAGTTTCAACGCCTAAACTTCAAAAAAAAACTCTATATTATCTAATCATCTAAAGAGGAGAAGTTGGAAGGTACTCTTGCTTCAAGCTGTTGGATCAAACAAGTTGCTAGCTGCTCAAGCTTCAAGAACTCAAGAGTCTCATCAAAACTCTTAAGTCTTCTTCAATCCAAACTGAAGAGTCCAAGATGCCCAGAAGTAGGACTCTAGGAGTTATATTCTAAGGGAGCACAAGACTAGTGTTTGAGTCCCTTACTTCACCGGTTGGGGGTTTATAAATACCCCATCAGCCCTCCCTTGTAATTCATGAAATTATTATTGAAATATAAAGAAATTCTACTGAATTTTTACTTTGCTGTGTGCATCGCGGGGTGTGAGGCCCAACTTATCCAGCCAACAAGAAGACCCAACCATCACTTCGAACCCTTTCTTTTCCTTCTTTCCTTCTCATCATTGATTTCAAACTTGAATTCCTTACCGAGTGTCTTGTAGGTGACCAAGAATTTAGATCTGGTATTCTTGCCTCGGAACTAGCATCATGTAGAAGATCGGAGCCCGGAAGCAAGATCTTGAAACCCTGCCATGACAATCTTGAGAGTTCTGTTAGATATGAAGAATCGATCTTGTTGGTAACTTGAAACCTATTCCCCTCTTTAGTTCTGATTAGTTGAATAGATCATAGTTTACAGTGGTTTCTCAACCACCAGGTCCTGTTTTTTTAATTGCTTTATAGGTTACTTGTGCGGGTAATTGAATTAGTTTCCTTCGCCATCTCCTTTGAAGTCCTCTTTAAAATCTGAAAAATATTAAAAAAATTAGTTTCTAATTTTTCTCTATTAATTAGTTATTAATTTCAGTAATTTAGTTTTGGTTTTCTGTCTCGCATCATGCGGTCTCCCACCAACGACTCTAGCATGGTCAGGAACTCAGGTGAGAGTTCTCCCACTCTGCACCTCCTTCACCCCTGACGACCTCCGTCGAGGGGTCCACTAACGAGGCCCTCCATCACTAGGTAGAGAGGCACCTCGAAGAGTATGAGTGCAAACTAGCTGACCTCTCTCATCGATTTACAGAGATCCAGGGCTCCCCTAGCGAGCCCATGGGTTACGACATTCACCCCCCTTTCTCCCATATAATCTAAGAGGAACCGATCCCTAGCCAGTTCTGTATGCCCCAAGTTGATCCCTACGATGGGACAACCGACCCCCTTATTACTTGGAAAGCTACAAGACCCTTATAAGGGTCCAGGGGGCTACTGATGCTCTCCTCTGCATCACCTTCCTAGCCACCCTATGGAAGGCTGCTCGAGCCTGGTTCTCTAGACTCGAGTCAAAAAGTATTGACTCCTCCTTCCAATTAGAGAAGAGGTTCGTGGTGCATTTTGATGCATGCAGGAAGGTACCACGTGAGGCTGACAGCCTCTTCTCGATCCATCAACAGGACTAAGAGTCCCTCCGGGACTATCTATCTCGGTTCAAGGCCGCCACCCTGAAGATTTACCATCTCGATGAGCCAGTCACTATGCTAACCTTGAAGAGGGGATTGCGGACCTCCCGCTTCACCTATTCCCTCGACAAGAAACCTTCGAAGACCTACTCGGAGCTCCTTCTCCGGGCCCATAAGTACATCCGTGCAGAGGAGGCTGACCACACCAGGAGGGAGCTCGATGGGAGGCCTCTGAAGAGGCAGGCCATTAGGAAAACGTCTACTCCCCAAGCCCAGAAGATGACACCAGCCCTATGGCCGGGGCCGAGACTCAGAGCCGACCCCATCAACGAAAAAAAAAGTTCACTCCTTTCCTCGCCCCAAGAGTGAAGATTCTGATGGATATTGAGGGCGAGCACTTCCTACACTGTCCTCCTCCTTTGAGGTCATCTACTGGACATGACCAGTCCCACTACTGTCGTTTCCACTGGAACCACAGCCATGATACCAAGGAATGCCACTACCTGAAGAAGAAGATAGAAGACCTGATCAAGGGCGGCTACCTCGGGAAGTACGTGGAGGGAGGAGCTCCCCTGACAACCCAGAATGAAGAGCCCTATCCGCTCACCATCGACAACCGGCCTATTGAGAAGCTGGTAGGAATGATCTCCTGGGGGTAGGGAGGACCCCAAAGAGGGTTAGGGGAGAGAAAAGAGTGATGATATACTCCCCTGCAAGGGAGAGGGGTTGACCGGGGTGCATAACCCAAATAATGATGCTGTCATCATGAAAATGATGATAGCGAAGCATCCTATAAAGAGAATCATGGTTAATAGTGGAAGCTTTATAGATATCCTTTTTTATGATACTTTCGCATGGATGAACTTGTCTACTGACCAAATAAAGCTAGTATTTATGACCTTAGTAGGCTTCATCAGAGACTCAGTTAGAGTTAAGAGAGCGATTACACTCCCAATAACTACCAAGAACCTACCTTGGCAAAGGATTGTGTTGATGACTTTCATCGTTGTGAGAGTCCGTTTGCCTTATAATGCAATTCTAGGGCATCCCGGACCCAACCTGCTCGACACCACCATCTCCACAAGGCATCTTCTTATTCAGTTCCTGACCCCTCGATGGATCGGGGAGATGAGGGGATCACGCCAGCTAGTCCAGCATTGCCTGCAGACTGTCCGAGGTCGCGAGGAGCCAATCCGAACCCAGTCATTGACATGCTGAATCCGATAGAGTCGGAGCCGAAGGGTGGACCCGTTGAGCCCTTATCGGCCTTCTCCTTGAGAGATGATCCCTTGAGGAGGTGCAGGTGGGAGCCCTGCTGCCTGAAGAAGAGAGATCCCATCTGCTTAGTTTCCTGCAGGCCAACACGGACATCTTCTCCTGGACCACTATCGATATGCCCGGTATCCCTCCAGAAGTGATCACCCATAAGCTGAATTTGATCCCAACTGTCGCTCGATTCGATAGAAGAAAAGAAGTTTCACCCAAGAGCAGTAGAAAGCGATCGATGAAGAAGTTGAAAAACTTCTCATGGTAGGCTTCATCCACTAGGTACGGTACCCTGACTGGCTTGCTAAAATGGTAATGGTTAGGAAAGCCTCTAGGAAGTGGAGAATCTATGTAGACTACACCGACCTTAATCAGGTATGCCCGAAGGATAGCTTCCCACTCTCCAAGATTGATCAGCTGGTGGATGCGACCTCGGACCATAAGTTTTTCAGCTTCATGGATGCATTCTCTGGGTATAAACAAATTTACATGCATCTGGAGGATAAGAAGCACACAACATTTATGACCGATCGAGGTACACACTGCTATAAGATGATGCCCTTTGATCTCAAGAATGCAGGGGCCATATACCAATGACTAGTTAGCAAGGTCTTTAAAGATTAGATCGATCGCAACATGCAGGTATATGTGGATGATATGCTCGTCATGAGCGACCCGAAGTCAGATCACATTGCTAACCTAGCGAAGGCTTTCAACAACCTCTGCCTCAACCAGATGAAGTTGAACCTCGCCAAATGCACATTTGGCATCACGGCGGGAAAGTTTCTGGGGTTCATGGTCACCAAAAAAGAA
Source organism: Areca catechu (assembly GCA_021397845.1). Lineage (NCBI taxonomy): Eukaryota > Viridiplantae > Streptophyta > Magnoliopsida > Arecales > Arecaceae > Areca > Areca catechu. Next base: position 124,108,319 of record CM038052.1, on the reverse strand, counting down.
TAGAGGCCAACCTTGAGAAGATTTAGGCGATCACCGACATGAGACATCCCATCTCCAAGAAGAAGGTCCAGCACCTGACTGGATGCATCGCAGCATTGAGCTACTTTATCTCGCATTCCGCCGAGCACTGCCAGCCATTCTTCAAGATGCTGTGGAAGATGAATAATTTCACTTGGATAGAAGAATATTGAGATACATTCGAGGGGCTGAAGAAGCTCCTCACCTCCCTATCACTGCTGTCCAGGTCGGAGCCTGGGAAAGAGATCCTCTTATCCCTGACGGTCTCACCTAAAGCGGTCAGCTCGATGCTGGTCCGCACCAACAAGGACGGCTCCCAATGGCTAGTCTACTATGCCAGTAAGCTACTCCATGATGTGAAACCAGGTACACCCGATCCGAAAAGATCATTTTTGCACTAATAATGTTTGTGTAGCACCTCAGGCCCTATTTTCAAGTGCACCCCATTGCCATCCTCACCGGTCACCCCTTGAGAGCAATCCTAAGCCACCCTGACACTTCAAGATGCCCAGCTAAGTAGACGATGAAGCTCAACAAGTTCGACATCACTTATCGCCTGTGATCAGTAGAAAAGATCCAGGTCTTAGCTAATTTTCTGGTGGAATGTACCTGGGCATACGAGGACCTGGAGGTGATAGACTGGCAAGTTGAGCCTGGGCTGGACCTAGCCCCGGAGGTGATGACATGGATCCTTCATATCGATGATGCATCCAATGTCGGAGGAAGAGTCGGTCTCATTCTCGTCAACTCCACGGGGTCATTATGGAGTGTGCATTGTGGTTCCTCTTCAAGGCAACCAACAATCAAGCTGAATATGAGGTGCTCCTCATGGGGCTAAAGGTGTCCCACGAGTTGGGTGTCAAGAGATTGAAGGTCTTCATTGACTCTCAGCTTGTGGTGGGCCAAGTCTTCGGTGAGTACGAAGCTTGGGACCCCATGATGGTGAAGCATCTGGACAAGGTATGCTTGTACATGACGAACCTCCAGCACTTCAGCATCTTCCACATCCCATGAGCGGAGAACGCCCGGGTTGATGCCCTCTCCATACTAGCCACCCTGCTAGAGTCATTGTTGGGTCGTACCTTCATCAAGTACCTCGAGGCCTCAAGCTATGAGTCAATAGCAGAAGTCTAGCAAGTTGCCTATGAAGCCAACTAGATGGATCCCTACGTCAAGTATATCACTATTGGTGCCCTACCCGAGGATCAAAAGGAAGCTGACCTCCTCAAGAAGAAGGCCACATGGTATGTGATGATGGTTGGGCAGTTGTACCGGAGGTCTTACTCTTACCCACTACTGAAATGCTAAAGCCCTTGGAAGCTGCCTATGTGCTCCAAGAAATACATGAAGGCATCTGCAGCAATCATGTGGGGGGCAGGACTCTGGCCTACAAGACACTCTGACAAGGATACTTTTGGGAGACTATGCAAGAAGATGCTGTTGACTTCATGAGGAAGTGTGATCGCTGTCAACGTCATGCCCACATCCAACGGCAGTCGACGGCTCCACTCTCCAAACTATCAGCTCTGTGGCCATTCTCCCGGTAGGAAATGGGTATCTTAGATCCCTTCCCTCCCATGTCTGGCCAACAGAAGTTCTTAATTATGGCCATCAACTACTTCACCAAGTGGGTCAAGGCTGAAACCCTAGCCTGGATAATAGAAACGAAGGTAAGATCCTTCTTCCGGAAGTCTGTCATCTTCCAGTTCAGGCTCTCGCATTTGGTCATTATAGACAATGGACAACAGTTCGACAATCAGGCTTTCGAGGAGTTATGCATCGACCTCAACATCCATCATCATTTTACCTCGGTGCTCATCCTCAGACCAATGGAGAGGCCGAGGTAACTAACGGGACCATCTTACAATGGCCCCGCATGAGGCTGGATGAAACCAAGGGTCGATGGGCTGAAGAACAACTGAGTGTGCTATGGGCTTACCATACTATGCCCTGCACAGCCACCAGCAAAATGCCTTTCAACCTCATCTTCAGCACTGAAACTGTGATTCCAGTGGAGCTTGTCGTGCACACACTGCAGGTAGAGCAGTACCATGAAGCTTAGAATCCAGCCCATCTCCTTCTTAACCTGAATCTACTGGATGAGATGAGAGATAAAGCCCGGCTCTGGATGGCGGCCTACCGACAAAGGGTGGCATGCTACCATAACTCTCGTGTGAGGCCTAAGGCATTCCGTCTAGGCAACCTCATCCTCAGATGGGTGAAAGCATCCCAACTGGGAGAATGAGGCAAACTCTCCCCAAACTGGAAAGGCCGTTATAAGGTGGTCGAGGCTCTACCAAGTGGATCCTACTACCTCGTCGGGCATGATGGTGCCCAATTCATGTGAACATGAAAGGCGAACAACTTAAGAATATACTACCAGTAATGTAAGACTTCTTCTCAATTATTAAAGTTCCTTTTTGGTGCAATCTTATCTTTCACCTATGCAGGAACATCTTCGCCCGACTCCAAGTCCGGTGGATCAAGTAGGGAAACTTACAAAGTCCTGTACCTCAAGCCGAAAAACTTACAAAGCCCGTACTTCAAGCCGAAAAACTTACGAAGCCCCTCACTTCAAGCTGAGAAACTTATAAAGTCTCGCACTTCAAACCAGAAAACTTACGAAGCCCCGCACTTTAAGCCGGGAAACTTACAAAGCCTCGTACCTCAAGCCGAGAAACTTACGAAGCCTCGCACCTCAAGTTAGAAAACTTACGAAGCCTCATACCTCAAGTCGAAAAACTTACGAAGCCTCGCATTTGCTACCCTACTCACAGTCTGGAGATGTCAACCGGGAGACCCCAGAGATCCCGCCATCTACCACTTGACTCATAGTTTGGCACCTTCAAGCTGAGAAACTTATGAAGCCCCACATTTAGCCACCTTGCTCATAGTCCAAAGATATCGGCTAGAAAATTCTTGAAGTTCCACCATCTATCGCTTAACTCACAGCATGGCCAATCCCGCTGAGAAGTCCCATATTCAGCCTTGCCCACAGTCCATGGATGATAGTTGGGAAACTCTTGAAGTCCCACCATCTATCGCTTGACTCATAACCTGGCAAGGCGAGAAAATCCAGATGTCCTGCACCTGGGCTTGCATGATTTTAAGACTGGGGGAATGAGAGGGGAATGTTCTCAGAAAACTTCACATTGATCCTAAGGCCTTGAAGCTGACCTAAGGTAACTAAGGCCTGGAAAAGGCGCACGTAAAGGAGTTGAAGGGAAAAGAAAGCTCGTGTGAAGTTCGCTGGCCAAATTAATTTATTCTCTTATTGCAAAGATAAGTCCTTCATACACTTTAGGGGATCTTCTGAAAGTACTTCAAAAAAAAAGGGGAAGAAAAATGAATGAATGATGAGTGAACAAGCAACACTAGTTTGAAGGCAAAGATGTCTTTTTCATTGATTGAAATATTTTTTACATCTTATGAAGGCTCCCGATAGGCCGGAAAGCCTTCCAAAAACCCAAGTTACAAGAAGAAAAAGTAAAAGCCTACTCTTCTATTGCCGGCTCCTTTCCTAGTCGGTGGGTGACTTTGATCAGCTGAGGGGCATTCTGGGGTGGTCTAGATCTGACCTCGACCTTGGCAACTTTTGGCTCCGGCTTCGGTTCCGCCTCGGCAACATGCACACTCAACCGCGACGGGAATGGGAGTGAAGGCCTGATGCTGTCCTGCCCCTTCGATTCGAAGAAGTGGGAGGCCTTACCCCTGAAGTCGCTGAACCCTTGGTGATAGGAGTCCAGCATTGCTTCGGTGACCTCGTCCTTGAGGCCTGGCATGCCATGTATTTGGGGACGACCTCGGTAGCTTCTTTTTTGGCCATCTCCATTAAGGCTACGGCTGCTGTAGCCTTCTCCGCCACCACTGAAGCTCGAGCAGCTTCCTCCTCCAACTGCGCCTGGATGGTCTGGACCCTCCCCTCCAGTTGCGCTGAAAGGAACCATAAGCAACTAAAGATATGCATTTTAAAATCTTTTTAACATGCATTGCAGCGGAAGAGTAAAGATTAAACTATTTTAATAAAAACATGATATAGAAACTACTTTCTACATAGCCTACCAATGTAATATGACATGAATAGCAATGTATAATATAAAACATGAATTTACCATATCAAACCTTTTAATGCACACCTTTTGAAGACGCAAAGCAACTCCTTGTAGTAGTGGAAGATGGAATGGATGATGCTCTCGAATCACCAACTGAAGAGGTGGACGATGTTCTTCCAGCCACATAATCATCTGGCCTGCACGAGTGGTTCACATCGGGGACTTGGTTGACCAGCGCTTTCTGAAGTGCTAGCTCTAGAAACTCCTTGGTAGCTGATTCTTTTTCCTCGAACATCGAGACTCCTTGCACCACCGAAGAATACAATGGAGGTGGGAAACACTTTGGAAACAATCCTTCCTAGACTCTCTTTCCCAGCCTAGAGCACTAGGCAATCGTACACCCAATACCCTTAGATCTCTCCTCCCAACTTTTGGTAGAAAACCACTCTAGCTTTCTCTCCTTTTCTCTCAATTTCTGCAAAGCTTTTCTAGCAAAAACCTTTCATTTCCTTTCCTTTCCTTCTCCACATCTTAAATAGCCCCTATCTTATAGGAGAGGGTGAGGAAGGTGGGTGAGATTTATGGAGAGAGTTAGTGGGGAGGAAGCTAAGGATAGCATTATCCAATCATTAATTTCAAATATCATGTTAAATTCAAAAATTTAACTGATAATTTGAAATTAAATGATATTATAATAGTTTAGTTAATAGGTCCACTGGAATTTTTTTTTTTGAGATTGTTCATGGGTTTAAACCTCGAAAGCCTTTAGACCTTATTCCATTGCCCATGCATGCATGCATTTCTGAATCTGTCGAGTCATATGCACGCAAATTAGGGAATTGCATAAAGAAATAAGTAACAAAATTAAAATGAGCGATGAATCATATGAGCATATGGCTAACTCACGTAAAAGATTTAAAGAGTTTAATGAAGGAGACTTTGTCGTGATCAGGCTTCGACCTGAACGGTTCCCACTTGGAACCATGAAGAAACTACATGCTCGTAGTGCAGGACCATACAATATCTTAAAGAAAATAAGAAAATTGGATCAATGCCTAAATGTTAGAGTTACTATTGCCCAGGTGGCTACCCAAGAGGGGGGGTGAATTGGATCTTTTAAAAATTTAAACAAGTAATGTGCTATTTCAAAATCCTTTGCAAGTGGTAGGTGCTGTGATAAGGTTATAGAATGTAAAAGCTAAACAAAGTAGAGAAAGCACAACACAAACTCACCAAATTTATAGTGGTTCAGAGCAACCCAGCTCCTACGTCCACTATCCAAAATACCACTTGGGATTTTCACTATATTCACACCCGAATACAGTATGATTGTTTTACAGGATCACAATCCAAAACCTCTATACTTTGGTTTTACGGGATCACCAAAGAAAACCCAACACCTTTTGGTTTTAACAAGCTCACCAAAGAAACCTAATCTTGGTTTTCACAGGATCACCTAGAACCTAAACCTTGGTTTTGATAAGGCTCACCAAAAATCTATTTGGTTTTTCAACCGGGCTCACCAATAACCCAATAATTCAAAGATTGAATTAAAAACAAATGCAACAATAAATGACAAACTCAAGTTGTCAGATAGTTGCCGGTGCAGCTCATTGGAAGTCCACTTGAATGCATGTGAATAAGCTTTAGTGACTTCAGTGGCTTCTTCCAAAGTTGATTCAAGCTTTAGATCAGAGTTGTTGAGGGCTTGAATGCAGACTTGAATGCACTTGTGCTCTATCTCTTGTGGTTGGTTGGATATTCAATGAAGCTCTCTCTTTTTTTTTTTAAACTCTCTTCTTAATTAATTGCTTTAAGGTAGTTCAAATCCTTCAAATTTAAATTCTTCCATCATCTCAAGGCAATTCTAGCCATTGTAGACCATTGGGGAATGATTTGTGACCGTTGGAGCATTTTTTGGCATTCAAAAATAAATTATGGAACTAGCCGTTAGATACCTGGAAGTGACATTCGAGTCAGCTCGGATTCCTTCGAGTCAGCTCGGATCCTTCGAGTTGATAGGTCGAATCGCTATTTCTTCAATGCAGTCGGCTCTTTATCTCAGGGCACAGAATGTCACTCTGGACGAGTCGGCTCTTTACAGCTCGGGTCGGCTCAAACTTGAATCTTGAAATTCTTGAACTCGAGGAGTCGGCTCTTTTTAGCTTGGGTCGATTCTTCTTCTCAGGTTCGAAAAACCTTATTCTAGAAGAGTTGGCTCGATGCAGTTCGGGTCGGCTCGCTTTCTCAGGTTTTTGAAATTAGGTCTGGCAGAGTCGGCTCTTTCTAGGTCGGGTCGGCTCGCCTGGCTGTTTTCAGAAAACTTTTAGGAAATGAACTCTGGAGGAGTCGGCTTGGACTGATTCCAGTCGACTCAGATTCATTAGAGTTGGCTTGCTTTCCATCAAGTCGGCTTAGATTTCTGCGTTCCAGAATCCTTACTGCGTGCTAGTAAGCAAAGTCGGCTCTTCTTTTCTTGGGGTCGGCTCGAGTGTCTTCTTCAGGATTTTTACAATTTAAACTTAAAGAAAACTCTCACCAACTCTTTTACAATTTCACACAAACCAACTCAAAGCAAAGTCTAAGGTGCACACACTTATAGAAGTAACCCTTTTACTTGATTTTTCTTAGCATTTTCATTGGGTTCTTTATAAAAGCGCTTACAACACAACTCAAGCAAGAAAATAGAAATGTAGGAGTTGAAGTTTGAACATGTTATACATCCTACAAAAACTTGTCAAACACTTGAAGAGTTGTCAGTAATAAATGTACATGCTCCAATCTTTGGTTATCATCAAAATCGCTTATGGGGTCAACAATCTCCCCTTTTTGATGATGATAAAAACACCGGGCATCAAAAATTAGTATAAAATTTTACAATTACTTGTATAATAGCATTTGCAAAAGTATGTGAACAAGTAGAGCAAGTTTACTTCTATTAGTGCGAAACAATGAGAGGAGAATTAGGGCATAGAGAGATAATCTCCCCTCAATAAAATACTCCATGTTTTGGCAAACTTTTCATTCATTTTTATATTTCAAAGCTCTCAGGCTTTAATTAATAGAGCTAACAAAAGTTGATGTGTAAGACATTATGTATCAGAGTCATTATGTATCAAAGTTTGTAAAAAATTATCATTCAAAGCTTTAAACATTATCAGTGAGAACTTAAAGTATCAGAGCTTGAAACTTTAAACATTGTAAGTCAGAACTTAAAGCATCAGAGCTTGAAATATCAATATATGTTCTTTCATGTATCAGAGCAAACATATAGGACATATGTATCAAAGCTTTGAAGTATCAATGTTTTATCTTTTTCATGCAATACTTTCTTCTCCTTTTTGTCAATCAATCAAAAAGGTGATTTCAAATAAGGCTTAGATTTTAAAATAGATTGAGAAAGTCTTTAATATTTGTTTGAGATAATTTCACTTTCTCATATTTATCTTGAAATTCTAATTAAAAATTAATCAATGTAGGAGCAATCAAACATTCAATTCATAGAGAAGAGTTTGTGAAGCAAAAGATATACTTCATTCTATTCCAAAAGTTCAGTACAAAGTGTAAAAAGGTAATACATTTAGTCACTGTCTACATCTATGCTAGGTTTTGAAGAAGTTTGGTCAGGGATTTGAACTCCAGGAGGTAAAGAAGCTATAGGATCAATGAATTGTGGAATATTATGAGATCCAGGTATCCTAATGTGTGGGGCAGGTTGTCTTGGATGCCTTGAGTGACTAGGAACAGATATAGAAGGAGTTTTGAGAGCAGCTAAGATATCTTCAATTTTGCCCATCATCTTGCATAGAAAGCTATTCATTGACTTTAATTCAGCTTCAACTTTTTTCACACTTCTAGAAGCTGCCAAGTCTTCCATTCCTTCTTTGATTACTGCCACTTCCTTTTGTAGAGTAAGCATTTCCGAAGCCTGGACATTAGCAAAAGCTTCTACAGACCCTCTTAGCCTTCCAAATTCACTTCTAATTATACCTATGCCCATGATATAATCTTCTTCCATTTTCTTTCTTGCCTCAAGAGATCCCATTCTGACTCTTAAGTTATCCATTTCTGTTCTGTATGCTTCTAGGACTTGAGTGACTGAATTTTTGGTTGAATCAGAACTGAATGCTATTAATTGGAGTATTGGTTGGATATCACTTTCACTTATACCAGATGCAGTTTTGGAGTTCTCAAGAATATCAATTCTTTCTTTCAAATTGTCTAATTGTTCATCTATTATGCCAAAAAGTCATGTATACTTGAAGTATCCAAAGTAGGAGAAGTAGCAGCTTGACTTTGACTTGGAATGTCAGCAGCCTGATCAAATATGGGTGTGCTATAGGGTATATCAGGCAAGCCAGAAATATTTGGGAAGGAAATATCAAACTCCATCTGAACTGGAGAGTCATGCTGTGGCTGAGGCTTAGGGATGTGTGAAGTAATACCTTCACCAGCCTCTTCTTCTCTCTGTTCCCGGACTTCTTCAGTTCCTTTAATTGTAGAAGGGTCGACTTCTTCTTCCAGGTACCATCGGTCAGTAAGTACCCCATTCTCTAAAAAGTCTTCGCTGTATAGGTATCAGTGTGAAGTAATACCCTGTTATCTTCTCCTGTCAAGTCAACATTGGCTCTTTGAAAAAGGATTGTGAGGACCATTCCGTATGGCAGGCAGGCTTTGACTTTCCTAATTGCCTCTTTCATCTGGCTAATCATAATTGCTGGTAAATTAATTTTCCTGCCAATGATTAGGAGTTCCATGAAGCACAAGTCCCTTTCACTCACCCAGTCAAATCGACCTGTTATGGTTAGGAAATATGACTAATGAAGTGTGTAGGACCCTCATTTCAATTGATAGCATATTTGCTTTAAGAATCCCTATCTCATTAATTTCAGTCCTTTTCAAAATAGTTTGCAAAGCCTTGGATCTATCCTTTAGTACAAGATACTCGATTCCTTCAAATGGCATCTCCAAGATACTTCCTAGGATCTCAGTAGTAATGATTATTCTTTTTCCTTTAACTGTAGACTCAATGAAATTTTCCCATACCTTAGATTTTCATAGAACATTCTAACTAAATTAGGATATATCTTAATATCCAATGAACATAGATTTCTCCAGCCCTGGTCCTCAATTAAATCCCCAATCACAAAATGATTTCTTAAGATATTAAAAAAGAATGCGTCGGCCAGAGGTGATTGGTCTCATACATAGGGATCTTTGCTGGCTAGGAGAAACTGGGCTACCTTCCTCTTCTGACTGTGATTCATTCGAAGAACATTATCTTCACGAAATTTGGTTCTCCTTTCCTGTGGAGCTGCAACAACACTTCTGCTAGATTTCTTCCCAACCGATCTTTTTGGCGCCATTCCAATTGGGTTTAAAGTAGTTTTGGGGAAGTTTAAAGAAATTTGGAAAGTTCTTAGGAGGGAGCTGACAAGGGTTGGAAGTAAAAATGTCACATACAAAACCCTACGGCTCGAGTTAAAAGAGACAACTCGACATCTGAGTCGGCTCAATCAACAGGTCATCTGCTCGAGTCGGCTCGAGCAGAGGGAGCACAAAGATATTTTTGTATTAATCAAATCCCCAAGAGGTTTAGGATTTGAATTAGAAGGTTGTCAAGATGCATTGTCCTTAGAGTTTTGAGAATTCTTTTAGATAGGATCATATAATCCTAATTCAAAAATTTAATCAATGCAAACTTGTCTAAATCTAATGGTTTTATACAAATATTAGCAAGTAAATTTTCTATAGGTATATTTTCAAGAATAATAACATTGTTCAAAACATGTTTTTTATTGAAGGTGCCTAAATTTTGATGTGTTTAGTTTGAGAGAAATTCAGTGCAACACATACACAATACAAGATGTAAGGCCTCCTTGCTGTCTAATATAAAACAGGATTCAATCATACCTCTATATAAAGTTTGATCAACGTTGGATCCATTTTTATCTTTGTCTAACTTGTAGATAGAACTTATTGGTGTGCTAGCTCTTTGCTTGTTTCCATGCCGATTTTTTTTTTTTTTTTGATAAATTCCTTGATGTACTTGGATTGACTTATAAAGATACCTTCCTTCAGTTGATTGACTTGTAAGCCAAGGAAGTGGTTGAATTCACCCAAACCTGTACTAACTCAGTAAATCCCTTTACAAAAAATCTTCATTAGTTGTACCAAAGATAGTATCATCAATGAATTATTTGTACACTTATCAGATCATTTTCTTCAAAACATTTTCAAGTAGTAACATGCTTATGCCAAGTCCTAGATGCTTGTTTCAAACCATGTAAAGTTTTGTTCAATTTAAACACATGATTTGGAACAGCAAGATTTTTCAAAATCTGGTGACTGTTTTACAAAAACTTTGTTCAAGACTAGAAGAACTTTTGAGATTTGTTTGAAATAGTTTAAAGTTCATGTAGTAGGCAAATACAAGGAGTAATCTAATAGTCTCAGGTCTTGCTACCAAAGCATAGGTTTCATCAAAATCGATATCCTCTTCTTGATTTAATTCATTTATTACCAAATTTTCATTTGGTATGTTCCTATTGACTCATCTGGTTTAGTTTTCATGCATGGCCATATCCAGTTATGATCATTTTTAGTTTTTTCTAAACTTTGTAGTACAATTTGAGATATGAAGGCTAGGTAATCATGTGCAGTCCTATGTAATGACCTAGTCCTTATACCTTGAGAAGGATCACCAATAATTAATTTTTTAGGATGTGAAGTTACATACCTTCATTCTCTTGGTAGATCAGTATGATCCTTACTCACCATTTCACTTTCATCTTGTGTTGGTTTGTCCTGGATGTTTAGATCTTCTATTTCTTTTGTAGAGTACCTGTAACGTTATCTATGCACTCATCTTTTCTAGATGGTGAAGGGTTAGCTTTATCAAAAATAACATGAATTGACTCTTCTATAGTGAGAGACCTCTTGTTAAACACTCTGTATGCTTTTCTATGTGATGAATAACCAAGGAATATAGATTCATCAGATTTTGCATCGAACTTTCCTAGGTTATCTTTGCCGTTATTTAATACAAAGCATTTACACCCAAAAACATGAAAATAATTAATATTTAGTTTTCTTCTTTTCCAGAGCTCATAGGGGGTTTTCTTTGAAATTGATCATATCAAAACTCGGTTTAATATATAACAGGCAGTGTTCATGGTTTATGCCCAAAAGTACCTTGGAAGATTACCTTCACATAATATTGTTCTAGCCATTTCTTCCAATGTCCTATTTTTTCTCTCTACAACATCATTTTGTTGTGGTATTCTAGGAGCGGAGAAGTTGTGATCAATGCCGTGTTCAGTACAATATTCATCAAATAATTGATTTTGAAATTCAGTTCCATGATCACTTCTTATAGAAATAACAGAAAGATTTTTCTCATTTAAAACTTTCTTATGAAATTTTCGAAATACATCAAAAGTTTCATCTTTATGTACAACGAATAATACCCATGTGAACCTAGAAAAGTCATCTATAATCACAAGTCCATATTTCATACCTCCTAGGCTTGTGGACCTAGTTGGTCTAAATAAGTCCATGTGAAGTAGCTCAAGGGGTCTAGTTATTGAAATAACATTTTTCGATTTAAAACTCCTCCTAGTTTGTTTGCCTAATTGACAAGTATCACAAACATAGTTAAGATCAACTTTGAAATGTGGCAAGCCTCTAACTAGGTTCTTTGAGATTAATTTGGCAATAGTATGCATGCTAGCGTGACCTAATCATCTATGCCATAATAGACATGACTCTTTGGTCTTAGCATTCATGGCTACTAGGATGGAACTACTTGTCATGGCTAGATCATTTAGATCTACCACATAGATATTCCTGAGTTTATGGCAAATGAATTTGTTACTAGAGTCAAGAGAGTTAGTTATTATACACATAGATGATTCAAAGATAACTTTGAAGCATTTATCACATAATTGACTAATACTCAATAGATTGTGCTTCAACTTATCTACTAGCAATACATCTTCAATAAAAGTACAAGGGGTTAACTTGATCTTACCGATTCCGATTATTTTTCTTTGTTATTATCTCCAAAGGTAACCAATCCTCCTTCTTTCATTTGTAGGATGATAAACCGATCCTTGTCACCCATCATATGCCTTGAACAGCCACTGTCAAGATACCATCTTTTCTTTAATTTTTGGGTTGCAAGACAATCCTGCAAAATAGTCAAGGAGTGATTTTAGGTACCCATGCTAACTTGGGTCCTTTCAGATTAGCAACATTGGTTCCTTTTGGAACCCAGATGGTTCTACACTTTAATGCATTGTTCATGGAACTTTTCAAAAAATTGCATTGGAAAGATTTATGCCCAAATCTATGACATGCATAACAGATAATTTTTTCATTTTTGAATGATACATGCTTTGAAGCTATAGTAGATGTAGAAACTAAAATACTTGAATTGAAGGATTTTTGTATAGTATTTTTAGGAACATATTTCAAGCCATTTGTAATTGATTTTGATGAAAAAGCTTTTTCAAGTTTAGATTTTGAAACTGAAGCTTTTGAGGGTACAAACTTTGTTGCTAAAATCCCTTTAGCTTTTAAAGCATTAAGTCCAATTCCAACATTACTTTTAGAGTCTTTTTGTTCTTTCAAAATTAGCTCAAGCTTATTTTAACTCAAGGTCAATTTTTCTACTAAAGGCTTAAGCTTTTCAACCTCTTTTTTAAATTAGTATTTTCGGCAACTAAAATATTGTTTGTCTCATATAAAATAGTTTTTTCATTGTTCAAGACTATAACACTTTCAGAAAGGTTATCCAATTTTCTTTGCAAAATATTATTCTTTTAAAAAATTTCATCCTTATCTTTTAATAAAACATCATTTTGTTTCTTTAAGGACTTGATTTTAATTCTAGTTTTCTTGAATTCGATAAGTAAATCATGAAATGCTGAACTCAGTTCATCATAAGTAAACTCAGTTTGAAGCTCAGGGGATGATACCTCATTTTCGAGACCCATTAAACAAAGATTTGTAGATTTTGAAGCCTCTTCATATTCAGTGGATGAGGATTCTTCGCTATCGCTCCACGTCGCTATCATTACTTTCTTTTTCTTTTTCTTAAGTCCCTTTTTCAATAAAGGATAGTTTAGTCTGATGTGCCCTGGCTTTTTACACTCATAACATGTGGGCACTTCTCTTTCTTTCTCCTTTTTTTTGTCCTTCTCCTTACTGAACTCTTTGTTCTTGTGGAATTTTTTTAAATATCTTCCTTTTCTTCTTCCCAATAATTTTCTTAATTTTCTTACGACCATGGCAACATCTTCATCTTCCATGTCACTTTCAGTAGAGGAGCTTTCTTCTTCCGATTCTTCATCCTTTTTGGAATCCATAGCAGCTTTAAAGGTGATCGATCTCTTTTTCTTTTGATCATCTTCAGTTCGGTGCTGCATGGTCAGTTCATGTGTGATGAGAGTCCTAGCAATTCATCTAGCAATAAGGTATTCAAATCTTTTGCTTCCTGGATGGCAGTCACTTTCGGATCCCACTTATTCGGAAGAGATCTTAGAATTTTTTGCACTAGATCTGTATTAGTATATACCCTACCAAGACTTTTTAGGCCATTAATAATATTAGTGAATCATGAAAACATGGCAGATATTGTTTCATTTGGTTCTATCTTAAACAATTCGTAACTATGTACAAGAAGATTAATCTTAGAAGATTTCACTTGAGAAGTTCCTTCATGGGTCACTTCGAGTTTATCCCAAATTTCTTTTGCGGAGGAGCAAATAGAGATTCGATTAAACTCATTACTATCCTTTGGCATTTAACTCTCCCATCTTCATGTCATGTTTGTCCCAATCATCTTCAGGTTTAGGAACGTCCACTCCATCAATTTTAACCATGGAAATGCAAGGACCCTTTAGAATGACCTTCTACAACTGAAAATCAACAGCTTGAATATAAATCTTCATTCTAGCTTTCCAATATGCATAATTTGTGCCAGTGAAGAGTGGAGGTCTGTTTGTTGATTGGCCTTCGGCCAAAGACGTACTCATGGGATGAGCCATCAATTTTTACTCTAGTGTATTCAGAGATTGAGCTCTGATACCAGTTATTGCCCAGGTGGCTACCTAAGAGAGGGGGTGAATTGGGACTTTTAAAATTTAAACAAGTAATGTGCTATTTCAAAATCATTTGCAAGTGGCAGGTGCTGTGATAAGGTTATAGAATGTAGAAGCTAAACAAAGTAGAGAAAGCACAACACAAACACACCAAATTTATAGTGGTTCGGAGCAACCCAGCTCCTACGTCCACTATCCAAGATACTACTTGGAATTTCCATTATATTCACACCCGAATACAGTAGGATTGTTTTACAGGATCACAATCCAAAACCTCTACACTTTGGTTTTACGGGATCACCAAAGAAAACCTAACATCCTTTGATTTTAACAGGCTCACCAAAGAAACCTAATATTGGTTTTCACAGGATCACCAAGAACCTAAACCTTGGTTTTGATAAGGCTCACCAAAATCCTATTTGGTTTTTCAACCGGGCTCACCAATAACCTAACAATTCAAAGATTGAATTGAAAATAAATACAACAATAAATGACAAACTCAAGTTGTCGGATAGTTGCTGGTGCAGCTCGTTAGAAGTCCACTTGAATGCTCTTGAATAAGCTTTAATGACTTCAGTGGCTTCTTCCAATATTGATTCAAGCTTTAGATCAGAGTTGTTGAGGGCTTGAATGCAGACTTGAATACACTTGTGCTCTATCTCTTGTGATTGGTTGGATATTCAATGAAGCTCTCTCTTTTTTTTTTTGAACTCTCTTCTTAATTAATTACTTTAAGGTGGTTCAAATCCTTCAAATTTAAAGTCTTCCATCATCCCAAGGTAGTTCTAGCCGTTGTAGACCGTTGGGGAATGATTTGTGACTGTTGGAGTACTTTTTGGCATTCAAAAATAAATTCTAGAACTAGCCATTAGATACCTGGAAGTGACATTCGAGTCGGCTCGGATTCCTTCAAGTCGGCTCGGATCCTTCGAGTCGATAGGTCATGTCACCATTTCTTCAATGCAGTCGGCTCTTTGTCTCAGGGCACAGAATGTCACTCTAGATGAGTCGGCTCTTTACAGCTCGGGTTAGCTTGAACTTGAATCTTGAAATTCTTGAACTCGAGGAGTCGACTCTTTTAAGCTTGAGTTGGCTCTTCTTCTCAGGTTCGGAAAACCTTACTCTAGAAGAGTCGGCTCGATGCAGTTCGGGTCGGCTCACTTTCTCAGGCTTTTGAAATTATGTATAGCAGAGTCAGCTCTTTCTAGGTCGGGTCGGCTCGCCTGGCTGTTCTCAGAAAACTTTTAGGAAATGGACTCTGGAGGAGTTGACTCGGACTGATTCCAGTCGACTCGGATTCATTAGAGTTGGCTCACTTTCCATCGAGTCGTCTCAAATTGCTGCATTCCAGAATCCTTGCTGTGTGCTAGTAAGCAGAGCCGGCTCTTCTTGTCTTGGGGTCGGCTCGAGTGTCTTCTTCAAGATTTTTACAATTTGAATTTAAAGAAAACTCTCACCAACTTTTTTACAATTTCACACAAACCAACTCAAAGCAAAATCAAAGGCACACACACTTATAGAAGTAACCCTTTTACTTGATTTTTCTTAGCATTTTCATTGGGTTCTTTTTATAAAAGCATTTACAACACAACTCAAGCAAGAAAATAGAAATGTAGGAGTTGAAGTTTGAACATGTTATACATCCTACAAAAACTTGTCAAACATTGGAAGAGTTGTCAGTAATAAATGTACATGCTCTAATGTTTGGTTATCATCAAAATCACTTATGGGATCAACAGTTACCACCTGAATTAGGTATTAGTCCAACCTTCAATGTATCAGATCTTATTAAATATAAGGAGACAATAATGATACCTAGTGAGCCATTGGGGCCTGATTCCATTTTTGAGAGTGACCCTACCCCTGAGCATCCATCATCCAAATTACTAGAATGAAAAGATAAGATTGAGTGGATTTTGAATGACAAAACTATCACTACAAGGAGTAAAGATTATCAATATTACCTGGTTTGATGGCAAGGAAGACCGGAATATGATGATTCGTGGATCACTCAAGAAGATCTATAAAGAATAAACACAAACTTACTAGAGAATTACCGAGCATAGTTGATCCATACTTGACAAGGTCGAGTTCTTCCCACCCTGGGAGAGTTGGTGAGGACACCAGAGCTAGGAAGAAATGATAGATCACTTCAAGCTCTATTTGGATCACCAATGAATGAATGGCTTATCTTCTATTCAGTTAGAGTAATTGAGTCTTATAAGTAATCGAATCCTGTGATCAAAGTCAATCTACTTAATTTGTAATTTGGTCAAGTTAGATGTTATTTGATTAAATTCGGTTTGTCAATTAGTCAATTAATTTGTCAATCAGTCATTCGAGTCTTTAAATTAGTCACTTGAGTTTTGTAATTAGACATGGGGTTCATGGGTTAGTATGTAATCAAACCCAATTGAAGAACCAAGTTAAAGTGCCAAGCCCAATTGAAGGGAGTCTAAAGGGGTCAAGTCAAGCCATGTCACCATGAGGGGTTCATGCCACATCACCGCCCAAGTACCTTGGTCGGTTAACACAAATTCAAAAGAAGATTGTCACTTAATCTCATCAAGACATCAAGACATCAAGACATCAAGACATCAAGACATCAAGATATCAAGACATCAAGACATCAAGACATCAAGATATCAAGACATCAAGGCATCAAGGTATCAAGACATCATTTGAAATTCAAGCTTATCCAAGAAGAAGGTGCCCACAAATTTTCTTCTCATTGTCGCCCACTCCAAGAGAAGTCGGCCAAGAAGTTTCATCTCTTTTGTTGCCCAATATGAAGGATCCCAATCTACATTCAAACTTAAAGGAGTTTATCCCATGGAGTCCATTCAAATTCAAAAACAAGGAGTCCCATTCCATATTTAAAGATAAGATGGAGGTTATCCATATCTACTTTCAAATGCAAAAAAGATCAAGTTGAAGTCCAAGAGGGATTGATGCCAATAAGGAGAAAGATTGGATGCCACCTTCTCATGAATTGTCGCCCACCCACATCACTTGAAATTTGAATTTAAGAGGAGGACACCCATGCATTTCTTCCTTTCATTTTGTCGCTCATTTTTAAGAAGAATCATCAAGAAGGAAGGGTGCCACATTTCATCTTAAGTTTGTCGCCCAAGTCAAGAAGGAATTCAACTTCAAGGGAGCACCTACCTATTTTAAATTCAAGGAATTTCATCCAATCTAACAAGGAGATAGGAGTCCAACATTATCTTCTCAATAAATTTTATCCTTATCTATCTTGTATTCAAAGGAATTTGTTCTTATCTTGCTACCTTGCATGGAGGGTTTATAAATACCACTCCATCCCCCTTGTATATTCTATTGATTATTGATGAATGAAATTCTATTTCTCTAACTTTGTTATGAGAGCATTGTGAGTGGACGTGAGGTCCATAAGGGCATGAGGTCCTATTCCTTTCCCTAGGGTGAGAGGCCATAGGTTATCTTCCATACCCATCTTAGATTCAAGTTCAAGAAGTCAGGGCACCACCATCATCACCCAATCTAGATCAAAGATCCAAGCTTCCCTCTCTCTTACCCTCTTTTCTTTCAAATTTCCATCTCCTTTTTATGCCACTAATCACTTTTTAGCAGGATCCCTGGTGTTCGTGATCTGAAGAGAAGGTTTTCCTTGCCATACAACCATTACGGGAAGATCTGCTCTAAAGGAACTGAAGTTTGGAATCCTACCGCGAGATCTTAAAAGTTGAATCTAGATATGCTACAAAGAGGGTATAAAATCATTATTGGTAACTGAATCTAATATGATCTTATTAGATCTGATTAGTTGAAGCAAGGAAGTCCTAGTTCTAAGATGGTTTCTCAATCATTAGATCCTACTTTCTTTTATTGAATGTATGTGATTTACATTGCGGGTATTTGGTAAGTAATCTGAATAATTTCTTTATTAGATATGTCAAAGCTTTACTTGAGTTTGCTGCCATTAATGCTTATTAATCTAAAAAATATAGGTTTTTTTAAAAGCATTAGATTAGCTTCATACTCATCCTGCATCACATCTAAGATGCCTCATAGTGATAAACTTGAAGCCATAATAAAACCTATATTTAATAAAGAACAGTATAAGCAGACCACTCAAGATGACATTCATAACTATATAAGGACTTTATATCTAATTATGTCTCCCACTATTTTATTCAAATACCATAACCCTCATCTATGGTAAGCAAGAAACCTTACTAGGTTTCTTTAGTGGGGTTGAGATCCTAATTCCTTATAAGTGCCTTGTGTTACACAACAAACACTCATGAGTTCAAAGGTAGAAATTTTTTTCCAATTGCAACCCATAAAATTCTCAACAAATGAACTGCCTCTAAGACACTTATAGTCTTGTGTTATACAACAGACTATAATATCTTAGTTTAGTCAAACCCTCATTTCCATATAGACATGTTCGAGTAATATTGCTCTTATGTTACACAACAAAGCAATACTACCAAACATACTATAAAGCATAAACTGCACTAAGATAATTCATATTTAACACTAGGGTAAGCCTTTTGTTACACAACAAACCTACTATAGTTGTTAATATGAACTATACCTAGAATGAATGAAGGCAAACTATAGTGTGTTAATTCAATTGGCATATTCAATTTAAGGTCCAGATATAGCCAAATTGGCTAGGTAGGTGGAAAAGATGAGGGAGTCTCCCCGTTGCTTTCCTTGGATAACAAATTAATTGGCCAGGTTAGACAATAGAACCAATTCAAAACTTCATACCCTTTACCTTCCCAAACCACTTGCCTAGACACCAATTGGTTAATCATATAATCCTAAATGAATTTTGCCTCTGAGTAACTTACACTATGACTAAATATTTTAATTATGAGGCCTTTTAGTGGTCTCAAACACATCCTAAGTAAACATGATATTCATGACATCATATAAGCATATAAACCCTAATATACATAACATAGCATGATTATGACAATAATCAATTTACCTCACTTATTCATGGGATATGGCCACAACGGCACCCCAACACGCCATAGGAGATCCCATTGAATGGGAAAAGAGGGCTTTTAAACCCTACTTGGTTCCTATGATCGGACGGCAATGATGACTAACCCAATCTGAAACAGTTACTAGGATATAACATATTATATGACATGATATTCATTCCAACAATCGAGCATATTAACCCTAATATGCATACCATAAGCATGATTGTAATATCAATCCATCACCCCACTTATTCATGGAATATGGCCATAGCGGCACCCCAACATGCCATAGGAGATCCCATTGAATGGGATGAGAGGGCTATGAAATCCTAAGTAACTCATATGACCGGACCACCATGGTGACTAATTCAATCCGAAGCAGTTACTAGGATATAACATATCATATGTAATTTAAACAATCATGCATTGCTTCATAGCATAGTAAGAAATCATTACTAATTTCATGGACCATTAATTGAATGAAATAAGGGGGCTCTGATACCACTGTTGGGTTTTAATGGCACAACAGAAGAATGGATTTCAAAAATTTTTATTTTGAAACTCCAAACAACAAAAAACACTAAGCCCAAGATCACTTATTCATTACAATTAACAAGTCGTGCAAACATGGTTTGGAAAAATACCGGAATGCTAATTCCTTCTTCTTTCCACCAGGCACATAAGCTTATGCCCTCCAAAGATGATCCACACAGGAATTGAACCTAGGAACTACTCCATAGTAGGTTGCTTGATCCACTGGAACTCTTCCAATGGCCTTTCTTCCTTTGGCAGCCTCTCCTTTCTTGCTTAGACCCTTGCCCTCCGGTGGAGCACTCTGAGCCCTCTCAAAAACCTTTCTTCACTCCCTTTATCACTTCTTAAATCTCTTCCTAAACCCTTGTCTTAAAATAGTGGACTTGTTTTAAGGCAAGACCTATGTCCAAACAAGGGAAGGAAGAGACAAGGAAGACAAAAATGGTAGAGTGTAAGAATGTAAGAAAGAAACGAATCAGATCATACCTTTGGCATAAACACCAAAGGATTTAAATAGGAAATGGGGAGGTGCCTAATATGTCCTCTTATCTACCCTAGATAAGCCATTCAACAGATCAAATAAGACTCTTCACAAAGAAGGAGTCTTATGAGTAAATGTATACGGTTATTATTCACCAAGAAAGACCTTTGCATCTCTTCACAATTCCAGTGCATTTCCCCTCTTGCCATGTGGAAATTAAGCAGTCAATGAAAGGCCATCAAATGTGAGACTCTAAGAGAAGTGTTGATCAACCAAGAAGCCTTCAAATTGAAGGACTTCTGGTTATGATTATGCATGCCAAAGTGAAGAGTCGCAACTCGTCACTTTGTGCGCCATCCTTTCTCCATGCCATTTCACTTCTTTGATTGGTCAAAACATACCTGATATGGGTGTCATATGAAAGGGGGTTAAAAGAGCTTTATCATCTAAAAGGTGATTAACAAGTAGAAGGACTCTTGGTCCTTCTGCGCCCCTTTAATTGCCGTATATCACATTTGGCACCAAGAGTCCCTTGCCCTTGGACTCTTGGTATTTCATGCATAAGAGCTTTAATAATATCAAATAAAATCTGATAAAATCATTCCACTTAGGACTCTACCCAATCTAGGATTTTCTCAAATTGGTTAGCCTATTAAGCAACCTTATAGACCCAATTCAATTAGGTTAGGAGTTAGGTTAGCCTACACATGCTAATATGTAATCTAGCTAACCAATTAGGATCCCATGACCCTAATACAATACCAATTGACTTTCAAGGCCAATTACCAAATGTGTGTGACCCTTTGGATTCCACATCTAGCTAGCAGAAGGTCTAGGTCCAAGCTAATTCGATCCAATCAAACCTGATTGATCTAATTAGGTCAATTTGAGCTAACTTAAATTGCCAATTCAAACTAGCTTCCGAATTGACTCATGAATCCAATCAAATTGATTCATGAAAACCTACAAGACATGATTGACATCTAGCTACGTGTCATACCTACCCAGAAGATGAGAAATTTGGTAGAAAGTACTAAAATATCCTTCAATGGAAAGTTACCATGCAATTCAATCTTTCGATCTCCCTTTATCCCAAATAAGTGATGGGTATGGATAATTGTCAAACCCTAGCACTTAGTCATTTGAATCTCATTTGGATAATGAAGACTCTGCTAATGATTGATTAAAAAATCTTCTAATCTCATCCTGCTTTGATCAAAGACTTCCTGAGTTATCAATCGAAGAGATTACATGAGATAACATTTCCTTTTACTAGGAATGATTGATTTCTTGTTGATCCACTCACATCCTTCATACACCTTCTACGATATCCGAGAACACCCCATACATGACTCAATTCCATGAATGAGTATGAACCAAAATATAGCTTAGTGTGTATAAGGAACCATGATGATCTCAGGTCTAAAGATCAGTTGCACAACTCCCACTATAAGAACAATCTCTTGACAAGTAGTAAGACTTCTATAAGATATTCTTAGTGCATATCAGTTCGGTAAACTCATACCCTAATGAACACCCTTATCCTTGTATTAGTATCTCTACATAAGTGGTTGTGAGACTAACCACCCTCTCCATCGAGCATACATAGGACAAGGTAGTCATTTTGGAAGCATCGATCTCCGAATCGATGATCCAATGATTATGAACATTTTAGATTAGGGTTTATAGGAACTTAGGTCTCACCGTTATGATCTTCATCATAACCCTAATTTCTTTGTCCTAATCTATGGGGTTCATCATAATCTTTAAATAAGATGTAGTAGTATGATGAAACATAATGCCTTTCATTGATACAATAATGTCATACAAGAGTTGGAAGATTACAAAAATACCCTAACGAAGATTAGCTTTTGGCAAACTTTTTTTTCACGTCCGAGGTCAGCTTCCGATCGGGGCAGTGCACATGTGTGCCAAGGTGAGCCCTCCATCTGAGGTTAGCTTCCAACCAAGATCATGCTCATATGACAAGCCCTCCATCTGTGGTCAGCTCTTGACCGGGGTTGCGCTCATGCATGCCAAGGTGAGCCCTCCATTCGAGGTCAGCTCTCAGCTAGGGTCGTGCTCATAGGGCAAGCCCTCCATCTGAGGTCAGCTCCTTGCTAGGGCCGTGCTCATGCATTCCAAGGTGAGTCCTCTGTCCGAGATCAGCTCCCAGCCAGGGTCGTGCTTATAGGGCGAGCCCTCCATTTGAGATTAGCTCCCGGTCGGGGTTCGTGCTCATGCATTCCAAGGATGGCCCCTCGCATCTAGGGTCGAGCGCCCAACCACGGTCATGCTTATGCTCTCCGAAGGAGGCCCCTCGCATCTAGGGTCAGGCACCCAGCCGGGGTCATGCTCATGCTCTTCAAAGGCAGTCCCCCCCATCCAATATCGGGCACCCAGCCGGGGGTGTGCTCCCACTTCTATGGTCAGACTCTCCAGATCACGCTCTCCCCCTTTCCTCTTGCCAAGTTCGGAGTTCCTGCTAGCAACAGAAAGAGGGAGGACCAGCAGAGGTACAAATTATGACATGGAAACTTCTAGTTACCTGCAACATCCCAGAAGTGGTGCATGCCTTGCCAAAAAATCCAAGCCCTACAATGCGCCACCCGCATGTCCTGCACAATGCATGCCCTACCAGGCTTCACACCCTGTGGTGCACCATCACATCAACAACCGTGCAATCGAGGACACTGATCCTCATTACACGGAACCTGAACATCCTCCATAAGTAGTATTCCATTATGGCCACAGGCCCTGCGACACACCGATGGTCCCTCCCAGAATGAAAATGCTTCTCCATGGCTCGGGGCTCAGAGCACAGTGCCCCCCCACCATGAAAAATTGCACCACCAAAGGGACAAGATCTGTACTACACTGACAATCCCCTTCAAATAGAAGGATCTTTTTTAGAGGACCAGTCCGATAGGAAGGAGGCTTCAGACAAAGGAAAACTCCTTCAGAAAGGGATACAAGGAAATGAACATCTCAAAGAAGCCCCAGGCTTGGTCTGGGCCACTCCTACTCATATAAAAATAGAAGAAATGACCCCCGAGAGGGGAGGGAGGCAATTGGTAAGTCTTAGGGAGCAAACAAGCAAGGAACCAGCTAAGAGAACCTCCCAGCTCTCTAATCTCTACTCGACCCTATCTTTCCATCTCAATTTTATTTTTCACCTTCTACGTGGAAATTTTCCAAGCTCTTCGCCATAGAGGTTCTATTGTCCTTGATCATTCCAAAATGACTTGACTGTTAGAGTGTCCTCACCATAATCCTAGGCCCAGGTCTACTCTTTTTTGTAGGCCATGTCAAAAGAGGATCGAGCATCCAATGGGAGCCCAACGAGTTCGTGCCACATTAGAGCTACATGCCAGCGATCATTGAGAAACAAATTGGCATGCCAGGTAGGGGGGAGACTACTGGTGATCGAGGGAAGCCAACAGTGAGTCTCCCATCACCAGCAAAGCATCTATGGAAGCCCAGAGCCCCATGGGGACAATGGGAGCATGTGAATCTTCTGCCAGTCGAGCAGGGGCCCCCGATCGTGGTGACATACAAAGCCTAAAGGGGGAGCTCCCCTCTCCACCACTGCCACCTTCAGTGGATCCCCAGATCACCGCACTGGCCTAGCAGGTCCATGACCTGGCTACGATGGTGCGCTAACTTCATTAGAGACACCAGTCCTTGGCAACACAGTAGTAGCTAGGGACACCGGTGGCCCATGTCGCCAACCCTCGTACTAACCTACGATCCTTCTAGGAGGGGCCGATGCATGCAATCTCCCACCTACGAGGGGACCACCAGGTGGCTGGGAAAAAGTAGCAAGATGGCCTGACTGGCCAAGAGAGTCGTCCCCGATCTCAGACCATGGTGCACACTCATGAAAGAAAAGTGCATGAAAAGCCAATCCTTTATAAGGGTACTTTTATAATCTTGTATGACATTATTGTATTAATAAAGGCATTTGTTTCATCATACTACTATGTCTTACTTAAAGATTATATGAACCCCATAGATTAGGGCAAAGAAATTAGGGTTATGATGAAGATCATAACGGTGAGACCTAAGTTCCTATAAATCCTAATCTAAAATATTCCTAGTCATTGGATCATCGATTCGGGGATCGATGCTTCCAGAAAGACTAGCTTATCCTATGTATACTCGATGGAGAGAGTAGTTGGTCTCACAGCCACTTATGTAGATACACTAATACAAGGATAAGGGTGCTTATTAGGGTATGAGTTCACCGAACCGATCCGCATTGAGAATGTCTTATGGAAGTCTTCCTACTTATCAAGAGATAGTTCTCAGAGTGGGAATTGTGCAATTTATCTTTGAACCTGAGATCACCATGGTTCCTTATACACACTAAGCTATATTTTGGTTCATACTCATTCATGGCATTGAGTCATGTACGAGGTGTTCTCGGATATGGTGAAAGGTGTATGAAGGATGTGAGTGGATCAACAAGGAATCGATTATTCCTAATAAGAGAAAATGTTATCCCATGTAATCTCTTCGATTGATGACTCATGGAGTCTTTGATTAAAGCAGGATGAGATTAGAAATGTTTTCTAATCAGTCATCAGTAGAGTCTTCATTATTGAATAGTGATTCAAAATGACTAGGTGCTAGTGTTTGACAATTATCCATACCCATCACTTATTTAGGATAAAGGATGATCGAAAGATTGAATTACACGATAACTTTCCACTAAAGGGTATTTTGGTACTTTCCATCAAATTTCTCATCTTCCAGGTAGGTATGACACATTGCTAGACATCAATCATGTATTGTAGGTTTTCATGAATCAATTCGATTGGACTCATGAGTCAATTCAAAAGTTAGTTCAAATTGGCAACTTTAGTCAGCTCAATTGGAACTAATTAGGTTAAACAGGTTCGATTAGATCGAATTGGCTTGGACCTAGACATACTGCTAGCTAGATATGGAATCCAAAGGGTCACACACATTAGAAAATTGGCTTAGGAAGTCAATTGGTATTTTATTAGGGTCATGGGATCCTAATTGGTTAGCTATATTACATACTAGTAAGTGTAGGCTAACCTAACTCCTAACCCAATTGAATTGGGTCCATAAGGTTACTTAATGGGCTAACTAATTTGAGAAAATCCTAGACTGGGTTGAGCCCAAAGTGGGACAGGAATTATCTAGTTTTATATAGATTTAATTAGCCTTTATCTAATTTATTTGAAGAGTCCTAAGTTGGAGGGACTCTTGATGCCAATTTGTTTATGCGCAAGATTAAATGGCATGAAAAAATAACCTAGAGTCCTTTTGCTTTGGGGAATTATTTTTAGATGAAACAAGGCATCCCTAATCTTATCCCATGTCCAAATGTCATGGCTTATTACTGGTGGAAATAAGGATGGGCAGTGAAGAATGAGGGCACGTGCAGGTGAATGGTTGCATCCCTTCACTTGATTACCGAAATAATTCAAATCCAAGAGTCCTTCTTTATGAAGGAACTTGACTCTTGGATAAGCCACTTCATTTCCCACACCAACAAGGGTTCTATCTATTGGTTTTATGCCACATGGAATGAGGATAAAATGCCAAAATAATCCAGAGAACACACATAAAGGCTTTCGGTGCAAGAAGTGTCATGACCTTTCAAGATAAAGAGAGTGAAGAAAGGTTTTGAAGAGGGCTCAGAGTGCTCTACTGGAGGGCAAGGGTTTGAGCAAGGAAGGAGAGGCTGCTAAAGGAAGAAAGGCCATCAGAAGAGTCCTAGTGGTTTAAGCAACCTACTAAGGAGTGGGTCCTAGGTTTAATTCCTATGTGGATCACCTCTGAAGGGCATGCAATTGTATGCCTAGTAGAAAGAAAAAGGAATTAGCATTCTAGGTATTTTTTCAAATCTTGTTTGAGTGACTTGTTAATTGTAATGAATAAGTTATCATTGGTCTTAGGGTTTCTAGTTGTTTGGAGTTTCAAAATAAAAATTTTGAAATCCACTCTTTTGTTGTGCTACCAAAACCCAATAGTGATATCAGAGCCACCTTATTTCTTTCAATTAACAGTCCATGCAATTAGTAATGATTGCTAACTATGATATGTAGCAATGCATGATTGTTTAAAATACATTATGATATGTTATATCTCAGTAACTGCTTCGGATTGGGTTAGTCACCATGGCCGTTCGGTCATCGGAGTTATTTAGGATTTAATGGCCCTCTCATCCCATTCAATGGGATCTCTTATAGCGTGTTGGGGTGTCGCTGTGGCCATATCCCATGAACAAGTGAGGTGAATAGATTGATATTACAATCATGCTTATGGTATGCATATTAGGGTTAATATGCTCGATTGTTGGAATGAATATCATGTCATATGATATGTTATGTCTTAGTAACTGCTTCGGATTTGGTTAGTCACCATGGCCGTCCAGTCATAGGAGCCAAATAGGGTTTAAAGGTCCTCTCTTCCCATTCAATGGGATCTCCTATGGCTTGTTGGGTATCGCTGTGGCCATATCCCATGAACAAGTGAGGTGAATGGATTATAGTCATAATCATACTATGTTATGCATATTAGGGTTTATAGGCTTATATGATATCATGAATATCATGTTTACTTAGGATGTGTTTAAGACAACTAAAAGCCCTCATAATTAAAATATTTAGTTATAGTGTAAGTTAGCCAAAAGGTAAATTTCATTTAGGGTTATATGATTAACCAATTGGTGTCTAGGAAAGTAGTTCTGGGAAGGTAAAGGGCATAAGATTTTTAATTGGTTATGTTGTCTGACTTGGCCAAATTAATTTTATGTCTAAAAAAAGTGACGGGGGGACCCCCTCTTCTCTTCCACTCACTTGCCCAATTTGGCTATATCTGGACCTTAAATTGAATATGCCAATTGAATTAACACACTACAATTTGCCTTCCTTCATACTATATATAGTTCATATTAACAACTATAGTAGGTTTGTTGTGTAACACATGGCCTACCCTAGTGTTAAGTATGAATTATCTTAACGCAGTTTATGCTTTATAGTATGTTTGGTAGTATTGCTTTATTGTATAACACAAGGGCAATATTATTCGAACATGTCTATATGGAAATAAAGGGTCTGACTAAACTAAGACATTATAGTTTATTATGTAACATAAGACTATAAGTGTCTTAGAGGTAATTCATTTGATGAGAATTGCATGGGTTGAAATTGGAAAGAAATTCTTACCTTTGAACTCATGAGTGTTTGTTGTGTAACACAAGGCACTTATGAGGAATTAGGATCTCAACCCTACTAAAGAAACCTGGTAAGGTTTCTCGCTTACCATAGGTGAGGGTTATGGTATTCGAATAAAATAGTGGGAGACATAATTAGATATAAAGTCCATATCTAGTTATGAATACCATCTTGAGTGGTCTACTTATACTATTCTTTGTTTAAAATAGGTTTTATTATGGCTTCAAGTTTATCACTGCGGGGCATCATAGTGCCAATAAGTTGACCAGTCCCAATTATGTGGACTGGTTAAGGAACCTGAGGATAGTATTAACTCAGGAGAAGCTTTCTTATATTCTTGATTCTCCGGATCCAGAGCTGATTGGAGAGGATGCTTCCAAGAAGGAAAGGGCCACACATAAAATTTATGCGGGACAATTAAATAAATAATTAAAACAGTAATTAATTTTATTTTTTTTTATATTTTCATATTTTAAAGGAGAGCTCAAAGGAAACAATAAAGGAAACTAATAAGTTTATTACCTGCACAAGTAAACCTAAAAAATAATTAAAAAGTAGGACCTGGTGGTTAAGAAATCACCGAAACTAGGATTAACCTTCAACAAGTCAGAAACTAAAGAGGGGGAATAGGTTTTAATTTACCAATGAAGATCGTTTCTCTAGATCTAATAGGACTCTCAAGATCTTCATGGCAGGATTTCCAGATCTCGCTTCCGGGCTCTGATTTTCCGTACGATGCCGGTTCTGAGGTAAGAACACCAGATCTAGATCCTTGATCACCTGCAAAACACTCAGCAAAGGAAAATGGGTTAAAAAGCAGTAAGAAAAGGGAAAGGAAAGTAGGGAAAGGGTTAGAAGTAATGGATGGATCTTCTTGTCGGATGGATAAGTCGGGCCTCATACCCCGCGATGTTCCAAAGGAACAAAGGAAGGGCCTCACACCCCGTAATGCACACAGCAAAGAAAAATTTTGGCAAAATTTCCCAGTATTTCATTAATAATTCATGAATTACAAGGCGGGTTGGTGGGGTATTTATAGAGCCCCAACCAGTGAAGTAAGGGACTCAGATGCAAGACTTTTGTTCCCATTGAACTACAACTTTGGAATTTTGAAACAAGTAGCCTAGACTCCTGCTTGAAGGATTGACTGGGACTCCTATTCAAAGTTGGTGCCAAGATGGAGATGGTGATGAGTTTCGATAAAGGGCCACGATTGCTTCCTTGGTTGGTCATGATGGGTGGACTCAGGAGTCTTGATAATGTAGCCTTTTGCAGGTGCATGGACTCTTCAGTTTGGATTGGAGAAGACTCAAGAGTTCTGGTGAAACTCTTGAGTTCTTGATGCTTGAGCAACTAGCAACTTGTTTGAGTGAAATGCTAGGAGTAGAAATCCTTGCACCTCCAACACTAGAGATAAGTAATTTGGCTTGAAATTCCCTAGCAAGTGGCATCAAGGAAGGAGAGAATTTGCTTGGTAGGATTTTCCATTTGGCATGGAATAACTTTGAGTGGAAGGGCGCCATTTGGGAGAGTCCATCTGCTTTACTTATCTCAAATTAAGTGGCACCAAATAATTCTTCTCATGGGCCGACCAAAGAGTTTAGTCATGTGGTGATGTCTTGATTTTGTGGCATGTCCAAACACAAGTGATATGGCATGTGTTCTTGTCCCAAAATAAAATGTCCAAATGGTATTGTCCCAATGTCATGTGTTGATGTTCAAATCCTTGAAAATGTGGTGCGAAGAAGAGGTTGTGACTTGGGCTAGCACATGGGTTGTCTTAAGTCTTCAATTAGGTGCACATGGGATGTTGTCTGGATCCCCTCTTGTAATATAGGACTCAATGACTCAACTAATTACAAGGACTCAATGAATAATTAACCAACTGATAACTAATTGAACCAACCATACTTAATTGGGCTTCCAAAATAAAAATCCAATTAAAGTTGGTAAAAAGGGCTAATTAAATTGGACCACTAAGATCCCAATTGGGTAAATAGGGTTTGACTCAATTAGGGTTTTGACTCAACTTGGTAAAAAGGGTTTTACTCCAAAATAAATAAAACCCTAATTTCAGTTGGTAAAAAGGGTTTACTCTAACTAAACCAAAATAACAAAATTTAAACTAAATACTTACATGATAAATAGGGTTTGGGTTCAAGGTTTTACTCATAGGTGATTCACAAGGATGTGGGTTCAACCTGAAGATTTCTTTTAGCCCTGGTGCTTGCACCAATTCTCTCATGGTGGAAGGAACTCGATCCTGTCGAGTATGGGTCAACTTCATTGGTATAATACTCTAGTAAGTTAGGGGCAACTCTTCGCAAGTCCTCTCTGGTGATCCAAGAATCATCAGACTCAGGTCATCCTTGCCAACGAACTAGATATCACTGGTAATCTTTGCTCTGGGTAGCGATGATCTTGTCATCCAAGATCCATTCGATCTTGTCTCTCCGAGCTGGTGGTATGGCAGGTGGACACACTTGGGTTGGTTCACTCTCAAGGACTGGATTAGGCCCAAATGGCTCACTAGAAATCAACGTTGGTTTCCTATACTTGATAAGGTCTGAAACATTGAAAGTATTGCTAATGCCTAGTTCAGGTGGCAACTCGAGCACATAGGCATTAGATCCTATTCTTTTTAATTACTTTGTATGGTCCACTACTATGGGCATGTAATTTTTTTATGGTTCCAAGTGGGAACCATTCAGGTCGTAATCGAACCATAACAAAGTCTCCTTCAATGTACTTCTTGAGTCTTGTTTTAAAATTACCCTTGGTTAATGTATGACATGTTGATGAAAATTTGGCATGAATTCCTAATAAATGCCATAGTGTTTTCCAAAATTAGGATGCAAATTGAATATGCTCAAAGAACTTATGCAACCTACTAATTTCATCAAAATATAATTGGGTGGCTCTAGAAAGAGTGGAAACTTCAAGCTAGGGTAGGAAATAAGAACTGGATTCGGGGCTAGCCTGGTAACAAGTAAAGGGTTCAGAAAATAGTCTAAGACGAATGGGGTTGACCTTAAGATTTGGACACTGGGCTATATCTATAGGCACTAAAAGGTCGACTTGATGGAAAAATGGGTCACTAATTTCAGGGAAGAGATCTTCAATTAAAGTGAAAGGGGTGACTTCAGCTTGAGGGTGCTGGGTTGAAAAGATCAAGTCCTCATTAATTACTTCTGGTTTTTGAATTTTAAGACAAGGTTCTGTGACTTGAGTCTCTTCTAGTATTTCTTCAAGTAAGGTCCTAGCAATAGGGCTAGACTCCTCATGGGTCTTTTTTTCTAAGGGTTCTAGTAGTACAGTTTCAGTATGGGTATGGTCAGGGTTAGCTATCTCTGGATTAGATTTAGTCGGGTACCTTCCGGTTCAGCAAATTCTAGGTCTGTCCTACCTACTTCCTTTTCAATGCTATCCTTGGGAATAACTGGGGTAGTAGGGATGGGTTGACTAAGGGATACCTGACTAAGATTTGGCTTGCACTCAGGGGTGCTAATCCTATGGGGTTCTAATTGACAAAAGGAAGGTGGACTGATTCGTAGGTTCTGACTAGGTACACTAATCCTAGTGGGTTCTGGCTGATTAATTGAAACATGACTTGCACTAGATTGATATCTAGGAGTAATGGGTTCCTTAGGTTCATAGGATATTGATTTGGATCTATGGGTTATAGATCTGGGTTCGTATAGTTTGGGTTCATAGGATCCCTGATGGTAGGGTACAGGAAGGTACATTTTTCTAAGCTTGCTTTTGATGGCTCTCCAGGTAGTTATGGGGATTTCTACTTGTAGTCTAATCAACCTTTCAAACTTATCCCAATAGGTTCTATCCTGGTGAACTAACTTGGTTTTGGCAAACTTATATTTCTTTTCTTCTGACCTTACATCCCAAGAAAAATACTCATCCATACCTCTTTCCCAATTAAGGTAATCCTCAAAATCAAGATCGCCACCAAAAGTAGGTGCTGGTAAACTAATATACCTAGTGGCTCTCTCAACCTGGTCTATAAAATCATAATTGTGTCTTTTTGAACTAAGATCTCAGATTGGGTCATGGCGAGGAGCTATCCTAAGGTTGGGTTCTAGGAATGGGTCAGGGTATGTTTTAAATTTAGGTTCAGGACGGGTCTTACGGGTTTTTTCTAGGTTACCTAATCGATCATCTAGTCGGTCAAACTTAGTATTGAGTTGTCCTAATTGTTTAATCATAGTCCTAAAGAAGGTCTCAAGGTTAGACTCTATGGTCAAGCTAGGTTAGGTTTGTGTTCGAACTACTAAAACCGGGCTCCTAATCTAGGGGTCATGCAATACAAACACACAGAACTCAACTCGGACTAGGGTTTCCTAGACCTATAGCTCAAGTAGAATGGGTCAGCTCAAATTACAATCAATTCAATAATTACCCTGTCCACTGGCTAGGTAAGAGATGGGTTCATGGGAGTCTCCCCCTGCTCTCGCAGGGTCCTAATTAAAAACCACAAAACCGCTTAGGTTGTTTGCTTCTAGACCTCTAGCCTTGGACACCAGGTTCAAGTGATAATCAGAGGATTGGGTGCACTAGCTTACACACAATAATTAGAACCGGCCTGTTGGTGTCCCCAGCTCACTAGAGCAAATTAAGTCTAATCATTTTTAATTAGGATTAGGACCGATGCAAAGGTGGTGATTGTGGGCTAAGGAAGGTTGATGAAATCCCTCCCTTATGTAGATATTGAATGCCTTTAAGATTATGTTTAAATGATGTACACACAAGATAAAACCATAGATGCAATCAAACTATATTGATTAAAATAACAAAAAAATAAAATTAATTATTATTTTATTATTATTACTTTTTTTTAAAATTTTCATTAGAGATATAGTTTGCAGAAAAAACCCTAAGTTGCAGGAAATTAAAATATGCAAAATTTATGCAAAAAAACCCTAAACTAGAATTGTTGAAATTCAAAATAGAATATTCTTAGACACCATTCTGGCGAGCAGAAAATCTACAAAATGCAATAATTTATGAGAAAATTCTTAAAAATACTTTCAATTATGATGGATTCAACAAAATATGAATCATGCAATTCTCAATTGTCTACATATAGAAACAATTAAAACAATAGAGTATGTACTAAGATGGCCGAGATGTAGTAATTAAAACCTAGATGCACAAATTAAAAACCGAAAAATACCTATATGTTTGTTTTCTTCTTCAAGAATTTATTGTGGCACCCATACATGCCATAAAAAATCCCGTTTGAATGGGAAGTGAGGGTCTTGCAGCCCTACATTTTCCTATGATCGGACGGCCATAGTGAAGCACCCGATCTGAGTACTTAAAGAGAACTAAGTAGGCACAAGAGAGATTAAACCCTAGTATAACCTACTCTGATTCCAAAACTGATGCACGATAATTAAATAAATAATTAAAATAGTTATTAATTTTATTTTTTTTTATATTTTCAGATTTTAAAGGAGAGCTCAAAGGAAATAGTAAAAGGAAACTAATAAGTTTATTACCCGTACAAGTAAACCTAAAGAATAATTAAAAAGCAGGACTTGGTGGTTGAGATATTACCGAGGATTAACCTTCAACAAGTCAGAAACTAAAGAGGGGGAATAGGTTTTAATTTACAAACGAAGATTGTTTCTCCAGATGTAATAGGACTCTCAAGATCTTCACAGCAGGGTTTCCAGATCTCGTTTCCCTGCTCTGATTTTTTGAACGATGTCAGTTTCGAGACAAGAACACCAGAACTAGATCCTTGATCACCTGCAAAACACTCAGTAAAGGAAAATAGGGTTAAAAATTAGTAAGAAAAGGAAAAGGAAAGTAGGGAAAGGGTTAGAAGAAATGGATGGATATTCTCGTCGGATGGATAAGTAGGGCTCACACCCCACGATGTTCCAAAAGAACAAAGGAAGGGCCTCACACCCCGCGATGCACACAACAAAGGAAAATTTTGGCATAATTTCTTTGTATTTCACTAATAATTCATGAATTACAAGTGGGGTTGGTGGGGTATTTATAGTGCCCCAACCAATGAAGTAAGGGACTCAGGTACAAGACTTTTGTTCCCTTTGAACTACAACTCTGGAATTTTGATACAAGTAGCCTGGACTCCTGCTTGATAGATTTACTGGGACTCTTATCTAAAGTTGGTGCCATGATGGAGATGGTGATGAGCTTCGATGAAGGGCCACGATTGCTTCCTTGGTTGGTCATGATGGGTGGACTTAGGAGCCTTGATAATGTAGCCTTTTGCAGGTGCATGGACTCTTCAGTTTGGATTGGAGAAGACTCAAGAGTTTTAATGAAACTCTTGAGTTCTTGAAGCTTGAGCAACTATCAACTTGTTTGAGTGAAATGCCAGGAGTAGAAATCCTTGGACCTCCAACACTCGAGATAAGTAATTTGGCTTGAAATTCCCTAGCAAGTGGCATCAAGGAAGGAGAGAATTTGCTTGGCCAAATTCTCCATTTGGCATGGAATAACTTTGAGTGGAAGGGCACCATTTGGGAGAATCCTTCTACTTTACTTATCTCAATTTAAGTGGCACCAAATAATTCTTCACATGGGCCGACCAAAGAGTTTAGTCATGTGGTGATGTCATGATTTTGTGGCATGTCCAAACATAAGTGATATGGTATGTGTTCTTGTCCTAAAATAAAAAGTCCAAATGGTGTTGTCCTAATGTCATGTGTTGATGTCCAAACTCTTGAAAATGTGGTGCCAAGAAGAGGTTGTGACTTAGGCTAGCACATGGATTATCTTTAGTCTTCAATTGGGTGCACATGGGATGCTGTCTGGGTCTCCTCTTGTAATACAGGACTCAATGACTCAACTAATTACAAGGACTCAATGAATAATTAACCAACTGATAACTAATTGAACCAACCATACTTAATTAGGCTTCCAAAAAAAAAACCCAATTAAAGTTGGTAAAAAGTGCTAATTAAATTAGACCACTAAGATCCTAATTGGTTAAATAGGGTTTGACTCAATCGGGGTTTTGACTCAACTTGGTAAAAAGGGTTTTACTCCAAAATAAATAAAACCCTAATTTTAGTTGGTAAAAAGAGTTTACTCTAACTAAACCAAAATAACAAAATTTAAACTAAATATTTACATGATAAATAGGGTTGGGTTTAGGGTTTTACTTACAAGTGATCCACAGAGATGTTGATTCAACCTATTGATTTCTTTAAGCCCAGGTGCTCGCACCAATTCTCTCCGGGTAAGAGGAACTCGACCCTATCAAGTATGGGTCAACTCCATTGGTATAATACTCTAGTAAGTCAGGGGCAACTCTCTGTAAGTCCTCTCTGGTGATCCAAGAATCATCAGACTCAGGTCATCCTTGCCAACGAACCAGATGTCGCTGGTAATTTTTGCTCCGGTTAGCGATGATCTTGTCATCCAAGATCCATTCGATCTTATCTCTCCGAGCTGGTGGTGTGACTGGTGGACACTTGGGTTGGTTCACTCTCAAGACTGGATTAGACCCAAATGGCTCACTAGAAATCAACGTTGGTTCCCTATACTCGATAAGGTCTGAAACATTGAAAGTATTGCTAATGCCTAGTTCAGGTGGCAACTCGAGCACATAGGCATTGGATCCTATTTTTTTTAATTACTTTGTATAGTCCACTACTATGGGCATGTAATTTTTTTATGGTTCTAGGTGGGAACCGTTCAGGTCGTAATCGAACCATAACAAAGTCTCCTTCAATGTACTCCTTGAGTCTTCTTTTAAAATTACCCTTGGTTAATGTATGACATGTTGATGAAAATTTGGCATGAATTCCTAATAAATGCCATAGTGTTTTCCAAAATTAGGATGCAAATTGAATATGCTCAAAGAACTTATGCAACCTACTGATTTCATCAAAATATAATCGGGTGGCCCTAGAAAGAGTGGAAACTTCAGGCCAGGGTAGGAAATAAGAAGTGGATTCGGGGCTAGCCTGGTAACAAGAAAAGGGGTCAGAAAATAGTCCAAGATGAATGGGGTTGACCTTAAGATTTGGACACTGGGCTATATCTACAGGCATTAAAAGGCCGACTTGATGGAAAAATGGGTCTCCAATTTAGGGAAGAGATCTTCAATTAGAGTCAAATGGGTGACTTTAGCTTGAGGGTGCTGGGTTGAAAAGATCATGTCCTTATTAATTACTTCTGGTTTTTGAATTTTAAGACTATGTTCTGTGACTTGAGTCTCTTCTAGTGTTTTCTCAAGTAAGGTCCTAGCAATAGGGCTAGACTCCTCATGGGTCTCTTTTTCTAAGGGTTCTACTAATATAGTTTCGATCTGGGTATGGTTAGGGTTAGCTATCTCTGGATTAGATTTAGTCTAGGTACCTACCAGTTCATCTAATTCTAGGTCTATCCTACCTATTTCCTCTTCAATGTTATCCTTGGGAATAACTGGGGTAGTAGGGATGGGTTGACTAAGGGATACCTGACTAAGATTTGGCTTGCACTCAGGGGTGCTAATCCTATGGGGTTCCGATTGACCAAGGGAAGGTGGACTGATTCGTAGGTTCTAACTAGGTACACTAATCCTAGTGGGTTCTGGCTGACTAATTGAAACCTGACTAGCACTAGATTGATATCTAAGGGTTATGGGTTCCTTAGGTTCATAGGATATGGGTTTGGATCTATGGGTTATAGATCTGGGTTCGTATAGTTTGGGTTCATAGGATCCCTGATGGTAGGGTACAGGAAGGTACATTTTTCTAAGCTTGCTTTTGATGGCTCTCCAGGTAGTTATGGGGATTTCTACTTGTAGTCTAATCAACCTTTCAAACTTATCCCAATAGGTTCTATCCTGGTGAACTAACTTGGTTTTGGCAAACTTATATTTCTTTTTTCTGACCTTACATCCCAAGAAAAATACTCATCCATACCTCTTTCCCAATTAAGGTAATCCTCAAAATCAAGATCGCCACCAAAAGTAGGTGCTGGTAAACTAATATACCTAGTGGCTCTCTCAACCTGGTCTATAAAATCATAATTGGGTCTTTTCGAACTAAGATCCCAGATTGGGTCATGGCGAGGGGCTATCTGATGCGGGACGGGATAGTGATGAGTGATGTGCCATGCTTATCTTGATTTATATATATATATATATATATATATATATATATATATATATATATATATATATATATTTGTATTTTGAGAGCAATAACTGATATCCTAACAGCAAAAACAAACAAGAAGACCTAAAGAAAATAAAGTGATAGCTAGTTATCGAAATTACCTACCTGTATGCAGATCTTGTCAAATAACTGTAAGGGAGGATCGCGGTGATTGAGAAACCACCCTAGTTAGGTTACGTACTTTTGAGTTTCAGATCTAGAGGAAGGGAAGGGGTTTAGATTTACAAATACACTTTGAAATTCCCTCGGTTGAAGATCTAAATCATAACACTCTAGAGTTGACGAACCTGACTCCAAAACCGATCGATCCGGCATCTGGACTCCAATCACGTCGGTTCCAAAGCAAGTACTCTGATCTTCAGAGTTGGATCTCAAAAGGATCTACAAAAAATATCAGAGTTAATTACTAGAAAAGTTCTAAGAATGCCAAGAACTCAGAAGAATAGAGTTAAAGGGGGGAAGAAGGTTGGCGTCAAGGTTGGTTGTGCTCCCGAGGTCTTCTTCTTTGACTTGCTTCAGGAATCTCTTCAAAGGATTGGATGTAAACCTTAAAGAGTCTTCAAATATCAAATTTGATAAAAAAACTGGAACCGATAAGTAGAGCATCACACCCTACAAAACTTGGACATCACTCCCAAGTTGTTCTAGGCGTCTCACCTAGCACCTTCAAGCAAACTAGCTATGGAGCAATTGGAGAAAATGCAACAGCACTTTGTCTTTTCATTACTCAAAATATCATGCTTACAAAGAAGGGTTTTGGGCTCTATTTATAGCTTCATTACAAGTAGAAAGATGGGTTGAAATTCAAATTCAAAATAAAAGAAGAGGGAATTACAATTAAGGTTTTGGAATAGGTGCCAATGCTTCATAAAGTGATTATCTTGACTTGATCTTCCATCCTTTTCTTTCCTTGGCCGATTGAAGTTAAATTGCTGCATTTAAATGGGAGTGGAGCCCACCTAAAACACTTCCAAGAGAAAATTCGTGGCGAAGAGAAGAGAATTTTTGAAAGGTAGAAAAAGCTTTAACCAACTCTCTTAAATGCCTTCAAAGCTTGTGCCATTTAATTCTCTTAAATACCTTCAAAACTTGTGCCATTTAATTCTCTTAGATACCTTCAAAAAGCATTCTTCAAGAAACTCCCTCCACCTTTAAAGCTCCTTAATTTCTGCCTTCAAATCTCCTTCCACCATTTTTAAACTCTTTGTTTGGTGAGAGAATACGTGAAATGTTTTCTTGGAGGAAGAATTTGCATGGAGCTTCCAACCAAATAAATGTAGATGTGGTCCCCTCTTTGCTTCCTTCATGTGATGTAGACTTAGTCAACTCCATACAAAAATAACTCAGGTCCCATTAAATCCAAAATGGACCCAAAGACTAATTACTAGACCCAAACAAAAATTTAGACCCAATTGAGACCCAATTGGACCAATTACAACTTAATAATAAAGATAAGATGTCATGGATGCTTCTTTCTGGTTCTGGTGTCCCCACCACTATCCTAGGGTTGGGTTCTAGGAATGGATCAGGGTGTGTTTCAGATTTAGGTTCACGATGGGTCTTAAGGATTTTATCTAGGTTACCTAATCGATCATCTAGTTGGTCAAATCTAGTGTTGAGTTGTCCTAACTGTTCAGTCATAGTCCTAAAGAAGGTCTCACGGTTAGACTCCATGGTCAAGCTAGGTTAGGTTTGTGTTCGAACTACTAGTATTGGGCTCCTAATCTAGGGGTCATGCAATGCAAACACACATAACTCAACTCGGACTGGGGTTTTCTAGACCTAGAGCTCAAGTAGAATGGGTCAGCTCAAATTACAACCAATTCAATAATTACCCTATCCACTGTCCAGGTAAGAGGTGGGTTCGTGGGAGGCTCTCCTACTCTCGCAGGGTCCTAATTAAAAACCATGAAACTGCTTAGGGCATTTGCCTCTGGACCTCTAGCCTTAGACACCAGGTTCAAGTGATAATCAGAGGATTGGGTGCACTAGCTTACACACAATACTTAGAACCTGACCTGTTGGTGTCCCTAGTTCACTACAGCAAATTAAGTCTAATCAATTTTAATTAGGGTTAGGACCGATGCAAAGGTGGTGGTGGGGACATCGGCCCACTCGAATCCCGGAGTGGCATGGATCCCAGAGCAAGGATGAATCCTGGAGCTGCACGAATCTCGAAGCATTTCTAAAATAAATTAGTTTAAGATTTTTCTTTTGTTTGAAATTTGAATTAGAATTTGGTTGGTTAGGATTGAGATATGGATAGCTTATCTTATCCTATCTTGTATTTGAATTTGAATCATCTCTATCTTTTTATCTTATATTCAAATTCAAATGAGGGTTGGACAGGTCTATAAATACCACCCTCAGTCCTTTGTAAAAAAAAAGTTTTGTCAATAAAAATAAGTTTTTAGGAAAGAGAGATTCTTTCACTTAGTGAGGAGAGGGTGTGAGGTCCAACCCTAGGACATGATGATAGGTCAGGTCTAGTTATCCCCCTTCCCTTCGATTCCATTTTCTTTATCCCCTCATGTCCTTTGAGATTCATTCTAACGCCTCCAAGTATCGAGGTGGGTGAAATGCCCTAGAGGTGAGAGGTCTCTTCATTAGTGTGAGTCCCAAAGTCCATGAGATCTAGATCCCTGTCTTTCATCCCCATTTTTCCTTCACCACCACCCTACAAAAAAATACAAAAAAAAAACCCTAATCTAGATCACTTCTAGGCTCACCAACGATCCTACCCCATCTATCCCCCATCAATTTTTGGTATCAGAGCCAGAATATTAGGATATTGCCATCTTCCTTCATTCCCCCCAACCCCACCATTCTTCCAATCCTATCCCCCATCAGGTGGTGATTATGGACTAAGGAAGGTTGATGAAATCCCTCCCTTATGTAGATATTGAATGCCCTTAAAATTAGGTTTAAATGATGCACACATAAGATGAAACCCTAGATGCAATCAAACTATATTGATTAAAATAATAGAAAAAAAAATTAATTATTATATTATTTTTATTTTTATTTTTCAACAGAGATATGGTTTGTAGAAAAAATCTTAAGGAAATTAAAATATGCAAAATTTATGCAAAAAAATCCTAAACTAGAATTGCTGATATTCAAAACATAATGTTCTCAGATACTATTCTGGTGAGAAGAAAATCTATATACTGCAATAATTTATAAGAAAAATCTTGAAAATATATTCAATTATGATTGATTCAACAAAAGAAGAATCAGGCAATTCTAAGTTGTCTACACCAAGAAACAATTAAAACAACAAAATATGTACTAAGATGGCCAAGATACAGAAATTAAAATCTAGATGTAGAAATTAAAAACCTAAAAGTACCTATCTCTTCATTTTCTTCTTCAAGGATCAATTCACAGCAAAACCCCTACATGCCATAGAAAATCCCGTTTAAATGGGAAGTGAGGGTCTTGCAGCCCTACTTTTTCCTATGACCGGACGGCCATAGTGAAGCACCCGATTCGAGTACGCAAAGAGAACTAAGTCGGCACAAGAGAGATTAAATCCTAGTTTAACATGCTCTGATACCAAAATTGAGCGGGATAATTAAATAAATAATCAAAATAGTAATTAATTTTATTTATTTTTTTATATTTTCAGATTTTAAAGGAGAGCTCAAAGAAAACAATAAAGGAAACTAATAAGTTTATTACCCACACAAGTAAACCTACAAAGTAATTAAAAAGCAGGACCTGGTGGTTGAGAAACCACCGAAACTAGGATTAACCTTCAACAAGTCAGAAACTAAAGAGGGAGAATAGGTTTTAATTTACCAATGAAAATCGTTTCTCCAGATGTAATAGGACTCTCAAGATCTTCACAGCAGGGTTTCCAGATCCCGCTTCCGGGCTTTGATTTTTCGTAAGATGCTAGTTCGAAGGCAAGAACACCAGATCTAGATCCTTGATCACCTGCAAAACACTCAGCAAAGGAAAATAGGGTTCAAAAGTAGTAAGAAAAGGGAAAGGAAAGTAGGAAAAGGGTTAGAAGTAATGGATGGATCTTCTCGTTGGATGGATAAGTAGGCCCTCACACCTCGCGATGTTCTAAAGGAACAAAGGAAGGGCCTCACACCCTGTGATGCACATAGCAAAAAAAAATTTGGCAGAATTTCTATACATTTCACTAATAATTCATGAATTACAAGGGGGGCTGGTGGGGTATTTATAGAGCCCCAACTAATGAAGTAAGGGACTTAGATACAAGGCTTTTATTTCCTTTGAACTACAACTCTGGAATTTTGATACACGTAGCCTGGACTCCTGCTTGATGGATTGACTGGGACTCCTATCTAAAGTTGGTGCCAAGATAGAGATGGTGATGAGCTTCGATGAAGGGCCATGATTGCTTCCTTGGTTGGTCATGATGGGTGGACTCAGGAGTCTTGATAATGTAGCCTTTTGCAGGTGCATGGACTCTTTAGTTTGTATTGGAGAAGACTCAAGAGTTCTGATGAAACTCTTGAGTTCTTGAAGCTTGAGCAACTAGC
Organism: Areca catechu; assembly: GCA_021397845.1. Classification (NCBI taxonomy): domain Eukaryota; kingdom Viridiplantae; phylum Streptophyta; class Magnoliopsida; order Arecales; family Arecaceae; genus Areca; species Areca catechu. The sequence continues at coordinate 124,067,248 of CM038052.1, read as the reverse complement.
AACTTGTTTGAGTGAAATGCTAGGAGTAGAAATCCTTGGACCTCCAACACTCGAGATAAGTAATTTGGCTTGAAATTCCCTGGCAAGTGGCGTTAAGGAAGGAGAGAATTTGCTTGGTCAAATTCTTCATTTGGCATGGAATAACTTTGAGTGGAAGGGCACCATTTGGGATAGTCCTTCTACTTTACTTATCTCAAATTAAGTGGCACCAAATAATTCTTCTCATGGGCCGACCAAAGAGTTTAGTCATGTGGTGATGTCTTGATTTTGTGGCATGTCCAAACACAAGTGATATGGCATGTGTTCTTGTCCCAAAATAAAATGTCCAAATGGTGTTGTCCCAATGTCATGTGTTGATATCCAAATCCTCGAAAATGTGGCACCAAGAAGAGGTTGTGACTTGGGCTAGCACATGGGTTGTCTTGAGTCTTCAATTGGGTGCACATGGGATGCTATCTGGGTCCCCTCTTGTAATACAGGACTCAATGACTCAACTAATTACAAGGACTCAATGAATAATTAACCAACTGATAACTAATTGAACCAACCATACTTAATTAGGTTTCCAAAATAAAAACCCAATTAAAGTTGGTAAAAAGGGCTAATTAAATTGGACCACTAAGATCCCAATTGAGTAAATAGGATTTAACTCAATTGGGATTTTGACTCAACTTGATAAAAATGGTTTTACTCCAAAATAAACAAAATTCTAATTTCAGTTGGTGAAAAGGGTTTACTCTAACTAAACCAAAATAACAAAATTTAAACTAAATATTTACATGATAAATAGGGTTTGGGTTCAGGATTTTACTCACAGGTGATCCACAGGAATGTGGGTTCAACCTGTCGATTTCTTTTAGTCCTAGTGCTCGCACCAATTCTTCCCGGGTGGAAGGAACTCGACCCTGTTGAGTATGGATCAACTCCACTGGTATAATACTCTAGTAAGTCAGGGGCAACTCTCTGCAAGTCCTCTCTGGTGATCCAAGAATCATCAGACTCAGGTCATCCTTGTCAACGAACCATATATTGCTGGTAATCTTTGCTCCGGGTAGCGATGATCTTGTCATCCAAGATCCATTCGATCTTGTCTCTCCGAGCTGGTGGGTAGGTGGATACACTTGGGTTGGTTCACTCTTAAGGATTGGATTAGGCCCAAATTGCTCACTAGGAATCAACGTTGGTTCCCTATACTCGATAAGGTCTGAAACATTGAAAGTATTGCTAATGCCTAGTTCAGGTGGCAACTCGAGCACATAGGCATTAGATCCTATTTTTTAAATTACTTTGTATGGTCCACTACTACGGGTATGTAATTTCTTTATGGTTTTAGGTGGGAACCGTTCAGGCCATAATCGAACCATAACAAATTCTCCTTCAGTGTACTTCTTGAGTCTTCTTTTAAAATTATCCTTGGTTAATGTATGACATGTTAATAAAAATTTGGCATGAATTCCTAATAAATGCCATAGTGTTTTCCAAAATTAGGATGCAAATTGAATATGCTCAAAGAACTTATGCAACCTACTGATTTCATCAAAATGTAATTGGGTGGCTCTAGAAAGAGTGGAAACTTCAGTCCATGGTAGGAAATAAGAAGTGGATTCGGGGCTAGCCTGGTAACAAGAAAAGGGGTTAGAAAATAGTCCAAGACAAATGGGGTTGCCTTAAGATTTGGACACTGGGTTATATCTATAGGCACTAAAAGGTCGACTTGATGGAAAAATGGGTCACTAATTTCAGGGAAGAGATCTTCAATTAGAGTCAAATAGGTGACTTCAGCTTGAGGGTGCTGGGTTGAAAAGATCAAGTCCTCATTAATTACTTCTAGTTTTTGAATTTTAAGACTATGTTCTGTGACTTGAGTCTCTTCTAGTATTTCCTCAAGTAAGGTCCTAGCAATAGGGCTAGACTCCCCGTGGATCTCTTTTTCTAAGGGTTCTACTAGTACAGTTTTGGTCTGGGTATGGTCAGGGTTAGCTATCTCTGGATTAGATTTATTCTGGGTACCTACCGGTTCAGCTAATTCTAGGTCTGTCCTACCTACTTCTTCTTCAATGTTATCCTTGGGAATAACTGGGGTAGTAGGGATGGGTTGACTAAGGGATACCTGACTAAGATTTGGCTTGCACTCTGGGGTGCTAATCCTATGGGGTTCCGATTGACTAAGGGAAGGTGGACTGATTCATAGGTTCTGACAAGGTACACTAATCCTAGTATGTTCTGGCGACTAATTCAAACCTGACTAGCACTAGATTGATACCTAGGGTTTATAGGTTCTTTAGGTTCATAGGATATAGGTTTGGGTCTATGGGTTATAGATTTGGGTTCGTATAGTTTGGGTTCATAAGATCCCTGATGGTAGGGTGCAGGAAGGTACATTTTTCTAAGCTTGCTTTTCATGGCTCTCCAGGTAGTTATGGCGATTTCTACTTGTAGTCAACCTTTCAAACTTATCCCAATAGGTTATATCTTGGCGAACTAACTTGGTTTTGGCAAACTTATATTTCCTTTCTTCTGACATTACATCCCAAGAAAAATACTCATCCATACCTCTTTCCCAACTAAGATAATCCTCAAAATCAAGATCACCTCCAAAAGTAGGTATTGGTAAACTAATATACTTAGTGGCTCTCTCAACCTGGTCTATAAAATCATAATTGGGTCTCTTCGAACTGAGATCCCTGATTGGGTCATGGTGAGGTGCTATCCTAGGGTTGGGTTCTAGGATTGGATCAGGGCGTGTTTCAAATTTAGGTTCAGGACAGGTCTTACAAGTTTTCTCTAGGTTACCTAATCGATCATCTAGTCGGTCAAACCTAGTGTTGAGTTGTCCTAACTGTTCAATCATAGTCCTAAAGAAGGTCTCAAGGTTAGACTCCATGGTCAAGCTAGATTAGGTTTGTGTTCGAACTATTGGTATTGGGCTCCTAATCTAGGGGTCATGCAATACAAACACACAGAACTCAATTCAAACTGGGGTTTCTTAGACCTAGAGCTCAAGTAGAATGGGTCAGCTCAAATTACAACCAATTCAATAGTTACCCTGTCCACTGGCCAGGTAAGAGGTGGGTTCGTGGGAGGCTCTCCCTGCTCTCACAGGGTTCTAATTAAAAACCATGAAACCGCTTAGGGCATTTGTCTCTGGACCTCTAGCCTTAGACACCAGGTTCAAGTGATAATTAGAGGATTGGGTGTACTAGCTTACACACAATACTTAGAACCCGACTTATTGGTGTCCCTAGCTCACTAGAGCAAAATAAGTCTAATCAATTTTAATTAGGATTAGGACTGATGCAAAGGTGGTGATTGTGGGCTAAGGAAGGTTGATGAAATCCCTCCCTTATGTAGATATTGAATGTCCTTAAGATTAGGTTTAAATGATGCACACACAAGATGAAACCCTAGATGCAATCAAACTATATTGATTAAAATAACAGAAAAATAAAATTAATTATTATTTTATTATTATTTCTTTTTTTTGTTTTTCAGCAAAGATATAGTTTGTAGAAAAAACCTTAAGTTATAGGAAATTAAAATATGCAAAATTTATGCAAAAAAAATTCCTAAACTAGAATTGCTAAAACTCAAAATAGAATATTCTTAGACACTATTCTGGCGAGCAGAAAATCAAAAAATGCAATAATTTATGAGAAAATTCTTAAAAATACTTTCAATTACGATGGATTCAACAAAATAAGAATTAGGCAATTCTTAGTTGTCTATATATAGAAACAATTAAAACAATAGAGTATGTACTAAGATGGCCGAGATGTAGAAATTAAAACCTAGATGCAGAAATTAAAAATCTAAAAATACCTATCTCTTCATATTTTTCTTCAAGGGTTAATTCACAGCGGCACCCCTACATGCCATAGAAAATCTCGTTTGAATGAGAAGTGAGGATCTTGCAGCCCTACTTTTTTCTATGACCGGACGGCCATGGTAAAGCACCCAATCCGAGTACTTAAAGAGAACTAAGTAGTCACGAGAGAGATTAAACCCTAGTTTAACCTACTCTGATACCAAAACTGATGCACGATAATTAAATGAATAATTAAAATAGTAATTAATTTTAATTTTTTTTTATATTTTTAGATTTTAAAGGAGAGATCAAAGGAAATAGTAAAGGAAATTAATAAGTTTATTACCCGCACAAGTAAACCTAAAAAATAATTAAAAAGCAGGACCTGGTGGTTGAGAAACCGTCGAAACTAGGATTAACCTTCAATAAGTTAGAAACTAAAGAGGGGGAATAGGTTTTAATTTACCAACGAAGATCGTTTCTCTAGATTTAATAGGACTCTCAAGATCTTCACAGCAGGGTTTCCAGATCTCACTTCCGGGCTCTAATTTTTCATACGATGCCAGTTCTGAGGCAAGAACACCAGATCTAGATCCTTGATCACCTGCAAAACACTCAGTAAAGGAAAATAGGGTTAAAAAGCAATAAGGAAAGGAAAAGAAAAGTAGGGAAAGGGTTAGAAGTAATGGATGGATCTTCTCATCGGATGGATAAGTAGGGCCTCACACCCTATAATGTTCCAAAGGAACAAAGGAAGGGCCTCACACCTCGCGATGCACCCAACAAAGGAAAATTTTGGCAGAATTTCTCTGTATTTCACTAATAATTCATGAATTACAAGTGGGGGCTAGTGGGGTATTTATAGAGCCCCAACCAATGAAGTAAGGGACTCAGATACAAGACTTTTGCTCCCTTTGAACTACAACTCTAAAATTTTGATACAAGTAACCTAGACTCCTGCTTGATGGATTGACTGGGACTCCTATCCAAAGTTGGCACCAAGATGGAGATGGTGATGAGCTTCGATGAAGGGCCATGCTTGCTTCCTTGGTTGGTCATGATGGGTGGACTCAGGAGTCTTGATAATGTAGCCTTTTGTATGTGCATGGACTCTTCAGTTTGGATTGGAGAAGACTCAAGAGTTCTGATGAAACTCTTGAGTTCTTGAAGCTTGAGCAACTAGCAACTTGTTTGAGTGAAATGCTAGGAGTAGAAACCCTTGGACCTCCAACACTCAAGATAAGTAATTTGGCTTGAAATTTCCTAGCAAGTGGCATTAAAGAAGGAGAGAATTTGCTTGGCCGAATTCTCCATTTGGCGTGGAATAACTTTGAGTGGAAGGGCACCATTTGGGAGAGTCCTTCTGCTTTACTTATCTCAAATTAAGTGGTGCCAAATAATTCTTCTCATGGGCCGACCAAAGAGTTTAGTCATGTGGTGATGTCTTGATTTTGTGGCATGTCCAAACACAAGTGATATGGCATGTGTTCTTGTCCCAAAATAAAAAGTCCAAATGGTGTTATCCCAATGTCATGTGTTGATGTCCAAATCCTTGAAAATGTGGTGCCAAGAAGAGGTTGTGACTTGGGCTAGCACATGGATTGTCTTGAGTCTTCAATTGGGTGCACATGGGATGCTATCTGGGTCCCCTCTTGTAATACAAGACTCAATGACTCAACTAATTATAAGGACTCAATGAATAATTAACCAACTGATAACTAATTGAACCAATCATATGATGTTTTCCTTTGCCCTAATCTATAGGGTTCATCATAATCTTAAATAAGACACAACAGTATAATGAAACAGATGCCTTTAATTAATATATTAATGTCATACAATGGTTGGAAGATTGCAAAAAATGCCCTTACAAAGATTGGCTTTTAGGGCACTTTTCTTTCAATCTCCCACTTGCACTAAAGCCAATCACCCTTGTATTTTATACCCATATAATCTAAGTGGTGATCAAACTGCTGTTGGGGTAGTTCTTTAGTAAATGGATCTCTATGTTGTTCTTTATATCTACTCGTTCGATGACAATATCTTGTCCTTGAACAAGGTGGAAGCATCTTAGGATATGCTTGGGCTTATTATAAGACCTTGGTTCCTCAGCTTGCACAACAACTCCAGTGTTACCATAATAAAGTGACACCGGTTGTTCTATAGTAGGAACCATGTCCAATTTCATGATGAATTTCTTCATTCAGACAACTTCTCTTATGGCTTCATTTGTAGCTATGTATTCTACCTACTCACTGCACCACCATATAGGGTGAAGACATACCTTGATATGGATTTGCTATCATATAGATCTGATTGAAAACTAGAATCTATATATCCTTCTAGTTTCAAATCTGATCCATCATATAGAAGAAAAACATCCTTAGTCCTTTTCAGCTACTTAAGAATATTTTTCACTGCTTTCTAATGATCCTCTCCTGGATCTGCCTAGAACCTGCTTACTATGCCCAAGGTATAAGCAACATCATGCTTGGTACATAACAAGACATACATAATCGATCCTATAGCCAAAGCATAAAGAATCATAGCCATCCTCTTTCTCTCTTCTGATATCTTAGGAGACATTTTCTTGGAGAGTTGTATGCCTTGACTCATAGGTAAGTAACCCCTCTTGCTACCATCCATGTTGAATCTCTTCAACACTAAGTCAATGTACCTAGATTGGGATAGGCCTAGAATCCTCTTAGATCTATCTCTATAAATCTTAATCCCTAATATATAGGATGCCTCTCCCAGATCCTTCATGAAAAACTTTGATGATAGCCAAGTTTTGATCGATTGTAACATTGGGATATCATTCCTAATGATAAGTATATCATCGACATACATAACCAAAAAGATAATTGCATTTCCATTTGTCTTTTTATACACACAAGGTTCATCCACATTTTTAAGGAAACCAAATTCTCTTATTGCTTCATCAAAATGGATGTTCCAACTCCTCGATGCTTGCTTTAATCCATATATGAATTTTTTAAGTTTTCATACTTGATTTGGTCTCCCACTTAAGACAAACCCTTCTGGTTGTAACATATAGACTTCTCCTCAAGATATCCATTGAGAAAAGCAGTCTTTTCATCCATCTACCAGATTTCATAAATATAGTATGCTACTATTGCAAGCAAAATCCTGATGGACTTGAGCATTGCTACCGATGAAAAGGTTCCATCATAGTCAATCCCATGCTTTTGTTTGAAACCTTTTGCCACTAGCCTAGCCTTGTAGGTATCTACTTAGCCATCTACTCCAATCTTCTTCTTAAAGACCCATTTATACCCTATTGGGTTAATTCCTTCAGATGGATCTACCAAGGTCCAAATTTGATTGGAATACATGGAGTCCATTTCAGGTTTCATGGCATTTAGCCATTTATCAGAGTCTCTACTCTCGATAGCTCTCGTATAGGTCACAAGATCATTATCCTGAATAATATTGGCCTCATTGTTATTTCCAATGAAAAAGCCATATCTGAGAGGTGCACCCCGCACTCTTTCTGACCTTCGGAGAGGAGGTGTATGTTGTGGCTATTCTTGATCAACCAGAATATTTGGTTGAGGAATTTCATTCGAAGACTGATGGGGGACAAGGCTAAGAGGATCGTTGGAGAGCTAAGAAGTCTCCTGGGATTAGGATCAAGAAGGGAATAACTAGGGCCTCACATCTTGTCATGTTCCGAAGAATAAAGGAAAAGAGCCTCACACCCCGCGATGTTCCGAAGAACAAAGGAAAAGGGCCTCACACCCCGCGATGCTTGAAAGCGAAGGAATAGGGTTTCACACCCCTTGACGCCCAATGGCGAAGGAAAAACGGGCCTCACTCCCTCTCCATGCGAGGCGATCTAAAAGAAATGCTGTTTTCTAAACACTCATCTTTATTCACCAAATTTTTATAAATGACCGAGGGTGGTATTTATAGACTTTCCAACCCTCTACAAGATGAAGATGAAACCTATCCCAATCTTAACAAACTTCAAACTAATAATCTAATCTAAAACAAACTTAAAATTAAAATAATTTCAAACTAATCAATACATCCAAATTTAAAATTAAAATTAAAATATAATTTTAATGCATCAAAATCTATCTATGCTGAGCTGCTCTGAGATATGTGCAGGTTTTCTCCTTGGAATAGAGAGGCAGCTGATGGTCTTCACCGGGTTGTAACCCACCTTCTTGATGTAAGAAGAAACTTCCTTCACAATTTTATCATGCCTGGCCTTGGAATATTTTGGGGGCATTGTATCCATCTTGTTACAACAACAAATCATCTGTCTAACCCCGAGAGTGAATGCAAGCAAGGCATGCTCACGGGTCTGACCATCCTTTGAAATACCAGCTTCAAAACCACCAGTGGTGGAGTCAATGATAAGAATAGCACAATCAGCCTGGGAGGTACCAGTAATCATGTTCTTGATGAAGTCATGGATCCACTAATGGCTATTGATGGGTGGTGGATGGCAGCACGGCATCATCGTGGTGGGTGGTGGATGGTGGCATGGTGTCGTTGTGGCAGCAGAGGTGGACCGAAAGGGTGGAGCGGCCAGGTAGCATGGTTTGCTCGGCCATGGATTTGCAGCTCGGTCGGTGCTGAACGGAGATGGTGGGGATGGCGGCAGCACGGCTCTGATTGCACGGGTTGGGCAGTGGCTGCGTTGATGGATTGGCCAGGATAAGGTTGAAAGAAGGGGATATGGGCAACGGTTGGAGGAAGAAGATGACATGAATAACATAGGAATAATTTGGGGATAAATATGGAATAAAATAAGAATAGTGGGGATAGGTGGAATAGATGGAATAAAAAAATATAAAATAAAATAAAAAAATCTAGGAGAAAAAAGAAAAATCTTAATGGATTTTTATGTCCCCATCATTCTCCTAGGATGGAAAAATCTTGACTCCATCGAGTCAGGCTCGATGCTGCAAGTCTCTCTCTTTTTTCTTCCTTTTTTCTCTAATCCTAATCCTCTCCTGCTCTGATACCAAATTGATGGGGACAAGGCTAGGAGGATCGTTGGAGAGCTAAGAAGTTTCCTGAGATTAGGATCAAGAAGGGGATAACTAGGGCTTCACACCCCGTGATGTTCTGAAGAATAAAGGAAAAGGGCCTCACACCCCGTGATGTTCAAAAGCGAAGAAATAGGGTCTCACACCCCTCGATGCCCAATGGCACAGGAAAAACAGGCCTCACACCCTCCCCATGCGGGATGACCGAAAAGAAACGCTCTTTCCTAAACACTCATCTTTATTCACCAAATTTTTATAAATGACTGAGGGTGGTATTTATAGACTTTCCAACCCTCTACAAGATGAAGATAAAACCTATTCCAATCTTAACAAACTTCAAACTAATAATCTAATCTAAAACAAACTTAAAATTAAAATAATTTCAAACTAATCAATACATCCACATTTAAAATTAAAATAAAAATATAATCATAATGCATCAAAATCCATCTATGCTGAGCTACTCTGAGATCTGTGTAGGTTTTCTCCTTGGAATAGAGGGGTGGCGGACGGTCTTCTCTGGGTTGTAACCCACCTTCTTGATGTAAGAAGAAACTTCTTTCACAATTTTATCATACCTGGCCTTGGAATATTTTGGGGGCATTGTATCCATCTTGTTACAACAACAAATCATCTGTCTAACCCCGAGAGTGAATGCAAGCAAGGCATGCTCACGGGTTTGACCATCCTTTATAATACCAGCTTCAAACCACCAGTGGTGGAGTCAATGATAAGAACATCACAATCAGCCTGGGAGGTACCAGTAATCTTGTTCTTGATGAAGTCATGGATCCATCAATGGCTTATGGTAGGTGGTGGACGGCGGCACGATGTCATCATGGTAGCAGAGGTGGATCGGATGGGTGGAGCAGCCGGGTAGCACGGTCTACTTGGCCATGGATTTGCGGCTTGGTCGGTGCTGAACGGAGATGGTGGCAGCACGGCTTCGATTGCATGGGTTGGGCGGTGGCGACGTTGATGGATCGACTGGGATAAGGTTGAAAGAAGGGGATCTGGGCACGGTTGGAGGAAGAAGATGATAGGAATAACATAGGAATAATTTAGGGATAAATATGGAATAAAATAAGAATAGCGGGGATAGGTGGAATAGCTAGAATAAAAAAATATAAAATAAAATAAAAAAATCTAGGAGAAAAAAGAAAAAATCCTGATGGGTTTTGATGTCCCCATCAAAGACTCTTTAGGTACTGGTTGTTGGTTTTGAACTTCACCAAGTTCAAGTGTTGTTCCGCTACTTCCTTCTTGGATAAACTCTTGCTCCAAGAATGTAGCGTGTCTACTAACAAATACCTTTTGTTCAGTAGTATGATAAAAGAGGTATCCAATACCCTCTTTAGGATAACCAATGAACTTGCATTTGTTAGCCCTAGCACTTAACTTATGTTCAAAATTATTTTTGACATAAGCATAGCAACCCCAAATCTTCAAGTATTTAAGATTTAGTCTTTTGCCATTCTATTATATGGAGTGCTAGTCACTAACTTTGATTGTACCCTGTTCAAGATATAAGCAGTAGTTTCCAGGGCATATCCCCAGAAGAAAATGGAATGATCTATGAAGCTTATCATGGACCTCACCATGTCTAACAAGGTGCGATTTCTCCTTTCTGCCACACCATTTAATTGGGATATATAAGGAGGAGTCCAATCAAACATTATGCCTTTGTCTTTAAGATGGTTCAAAAACTCACTAGACAAGTATTCTTCTCCTTGATCAGAATGAAGAGTTTTAATATTATGTCCAGTTTGTTTCTTAACCATACATTGATACTCTTTAAACTTATCAAAAGCTTCGGACTTGTGTTTCATAAGATATACATGTCCAAACCTAGATAAGTCATCAATAAACGAGATGAAATAAGAGTATCCACCTCTGGCTTGAGTTATCATAGGTCCACACACATCCATATGTACCAGACCTAATAATTCAATTGCCTTGTCTCCTTGTCCAGTGAATGGAGACTTGAACATTTTAACTATGAGCCAAGATTCACAAGTTCCTAATGATTGAAAATCATCAAGGTCAAAGTCATTATATTTGTTTAACTTGTTTATCCTTGACTCAAATATATGACCTAATTGGCAATGCCAGAGAAATGTAACATTGACATTATCTCTTTTTCTTTTCTTGTTATCAACAAGTAATATTGTATCATCGAGTTTCAGAGTTAAAAGATCATTGATAAAATAACCTTGTCCAAATATTTTATTAGAATGAATAATATAGCAACCACTGCTCTTTACACTTATTTCATATCCTTGTTGTAATAACAAGGGTACAAAAATAATGCTTCTTACAATATTTGGGACGTAGTAACAATCTTCTAACTTTAGTACATTACCTGAAGGTAATAATAGAAGATAGGTGCCCACAGCTTCAGCGTTCATGGCTCACCACTTGCGCCATATAGCTCGAAGTCACCTTTTTTCAAGCTTCTAATTCGGTAGAGTCCCTGCAATGACTTGCAAATATGAGACCCACATGCGGTATCCAATACTCATGAATTAGAAATAGAAGTACTCAATGATAAATTTGTTTGTATTATGTACAAACCTTTAGATGCTCCTCTGGCATCTTGCTTCACACTTGCAAGATATATCTTGCAATTTTTCTTCCAATGCCCCTGCTTGCCATAGTGGAAACAGGCTCTAACATTAATAGCCTTCTTTGCTTTCTTTTTCTTCTGGATGCTCTTTTTAGGGTTGAATTTCCTCTTCAAACCATTCTTCATTGCCTTCTTCCCATTAACAAGAAGAAGATGAACCTTGTCTCCTTTAGAATGGCTCTCTGCTATCTTAAGCATGTTAAACAGCTCAGGCAAAGAAATATTTAGTTTATTCATATGATTATTTATAACAAACTAAGAGAAGGAATCTGGGAGTGACTGCAGGATCAAGTTCTGGTTAAGTTCACCATCTATTACAAACCCTAATTGACCTAATCGATGATTAAGTCGATCATTTTCAAAACATGGGTTTGCATAGATGAACCCTCACTCATGCATGCACGAAACAATTGCTTCGATATCTCACACAAGCAGCCCTACTTTGCTCTCCATAAAGCTCCTTTAGATTAAGTAATATGGATTGAGGTTCCATCTTTTCATGTTGCCTCTGAAGCTCATTGCTTATTGAGACCAACATGATGCATTTGACAGTCATGCTGTCATTTAGCCGTGGCCCTTTCCTCCTCGGAAGCATCCTCTCTAATCGGCTCTGGTCTAGAGAATCAAGAATATAAGAAAGCTTCTCTTGAGTTAGTACTATCCTTAGGTTCCTCAACCAGTCCACATAATTGGGATCGGTCAACTTATTGGCATCTAAGAAAATTTATATTTAATAAAGAACAATACAAGCAGACCACTCAAGATGATATTCATAACTAGATAAGGACTTTATATCTAATTATATCTTCCATTATTTTATTCAAATACCATAACCCTCACCTATGGTAAGCGAGAAACCTTACCAAGTTTCTTTAGTAGGGTTGAGATCCTAATTCCTCTTAAGTGCCTTGTGTTATACAACAAACACTAATGAGTTCAAAGGTAGAAATTCCTTTCCAATTGCAACCCATGCAACTCTCGAGACATGAACTGCCTCTAAGACACTTATAGTCTTGTGTTACACAGCAAACTATAATGTCTTAGTTTAGTCAGACCCTTCATTTCCATATTGACATGTTCGAATAATATTGCCCTTGTGTTACCCAACAAAGTAATACTACCAAACATACTATAAAGCATAAACTGTACTAAGATAATTTATATTTAACACTAGGGTAGGCCTTGTGTTACACAACAAACCTACTATAGTTGTTAATATGAACTACACCTAGTATGAAGGAAGGCAAACTGTAGTGTGTTAAGTCAATTGGCATATTCAATTTAAGGTGCAGATATAGCCAAATTGGCCAGGTAAGTGGAAGAGATGAGGGGGTCCCCCTATTGCTTTTCTTAGACACCAAATTAATTGGCCAGGTTAGACAACAGAACCAATTAAAAACCTCATTCCCTTTACCTTTCTAGAACCACTTTCCTAGACACCAATTGGTGACTAACCCAATCCGAAGCATTTACTAGGATTTATCATATTGGAAATATGTATTTAACCTAATCATGCATAGAATCATATAATCATTCAATAGCATGCACCACATGATAATATGCACTATCATATAACCTTTCAATAGTATGCATCATACTATGATTAATATATATGATCATATTGTTATTCATTATATAATTGAGCCCTAATTTGTGGCTTACATCATATATGATCATATTAACTATATGCATGTACAATTGACCATTAATTGAACAAAATAAGGTAGCTTTGATACCACTGTTGGGTTTCGGTGATGAAGCGGAAGGATGGATTTCAAAATTTTTTATTTTGAAACTCTAAAGCAACTTGAAACCCTAAGCCCAAGATCCCTTATTCGTTACAATTAACAAGTTATTCAATTAGGGTTTAGAAAAATACCTGGAATGCTAATTCCTTCTTCTTTTCACTAGGCACACAAGTGCATGCCCTCCAGAGATGATCTACATAGGAATTGATCCTAGGAAGCACTTCTTAGCAGGTTGCTTAAACCATTAGGACTCTTCACTTTGGCCTTTCTTCCTTTGGTAGCCTCTCCTTCCTTGCTAAGATGTTTGCCTCCAGTAGAGCACTCTGAGCCCTCTCCAAAACCTCTCTTCACTCTCTTTTTCACTTCCTTATTCACTTCCTAAACCCTTGTCTTAAAACAGTGAACTTGTCTTAAGACAAGCCTAAGTTCTAACAAGGGAAGGAAGAGACAAGGAGAGTGTGGCAGAGTGTGAGTGTAAAAATGCAGGAAAGAAAGGTTGAAAAATCAGATCCCATCGGCCTAAACACCGAGGGCTATTTATAGGAGATGGAGAGGTGCCAGATAAGCCTTATCATCAACCTTTGATCTATCCAAACATAGATCATATAAGACCCTTCACTAAGAAGGAGTCTTATCTTGAAGCACCATGTCCCTTCTTGCGCCAAGAGATAAGACTTTTTATCTCTTCGGTTTCTAGCCAAATTCTCTACATGCCACATGTCATTTTCTAGTTACAAAGAAGCCCAGAGACGTGGCTTTTTAATTAGAAGCATCATTGTTTTAAAATGCCTTAAAGCAGAAGGACTTTGCTTACCAAAAATGAGGGCGTGGAGATGAGGAGGAACCTTTTTTAGGCTAATCTAGAAACTAAGTTCCATAAGCAGAAGGACTCTAGGTCTATCTGCACCCCATTTATTCCTTGCGCACAAAAGAATTTGGTGCCAAGAGTCCCCTCCACTTAGGACTCTTTAAATAAATAGGGTAAAGGCTTATTAAATCTAGATAAAATCAGATAAATGCTGCCCCACCTTGGACTCAACCCAATATAGGATTTTCTTAAATTGGCTAGCCCATTAAGCAACCTTTTAGACCCAATTCAATTGGGCTATAAGTTAAGCTAGCCTACACATCCTAGTGTGAAATTTAGCTAACCAATTAGGATCCCATGACCCTAATAAAATATCAATTGACTTTCTAGGCCAATTTCTTAATGTGTGTGACCCTTTGGATTCCACATCTAGCCAGTAGTAGGTCTAGGTCCAAGCCAATTTGATCCAATCGAATCTGATTTGATAAAATTAGGTCAAATTGAGCTGACCTAAGTTGTCAATTCGAACAAGCTTTCGAATTGACTCATGAATCCAATCAAATTGATTCATGAAAACCTACAAGACATGATTGACATCTAGCAACATGTCATACCTACCTAGAAGATGAGGAATTTGATGAAAAGTACCAAAATATCCTTTAGTGAAAAGTTACCGTGCAATTCTATCTTTGAATCTTCCTTTATCCCGAATAAGTGATGGGAATGGAAAATTGTTAAACTCTAGCACTTAGTTATTTCGAATCCCAATTTGATAATGAAGACTCTACTGATGACTGATTAGAAACCACTTCTAATCTCATCCTGCTTTGATCAAAGACTCCCTGAGTCATCAATCGAAGAGATTATATGGGATAACATTTTCTTTTACTATGAATGTTCGATTCATTGTTGGTCCACTCACATTCTTCATGCACCTTCCACCATATCCGAGAACACCTTGTACATGACTTAATGTCATGAATGAGTATGAACCAAAACATGGCTTAGTGTGCATACTCATTCATGGCATTGAGTTATGTACGGGGTGTTCTCGGATATGATGGAAGGTGTATGAAGAATGTGAGTGGATCAATAAGGAATCGATCATTCCTAGTAAGAAAAAGTGTTATCCTATGTAATCTCTTCGATTGATGACTCAGGGAGTCTTTGATCAAAGGAGGATGAGATTAGAAATGTTTTCTAATTAGTCATCAATAGAGTCTTCATTATCAAATAGAGATTCAAAATGATTAAGTGCTAGGATTTGACAATTATCCATACCCATCACTTATTTGGGATAAAGGATGATCGAAAGATTGAATTGCACGGTAACTTTTCACTGATAGGTATTTTGGTACTTTTCACCAAATTCCTCATCTTCTAGGTAGGCATGACACATTGCTAGATATCAATCATGTCTTATAAGTTTTCATGAATCAATTCGATTGGATTCATGAGTCAATTCAAAAGCTAGTTCGAATTGGCAACTTAGGTCAGCTCAATTTGATCTAATTAGGTCTACCGGGTTTGATTGGATCGAATTGGCTTGGACCTAGACCTATTGCTGGCTAGATGTAGAACCCAAATGGTTACACACCTTAGGGAATTATCCTAGGAAGTCAATTGGTATTTTATTAGGGTCATGGGATCCTAATTGGTTAGCTAGATTACATACTAGCATGTGTAGGCTAACCTAACTCCTAACCCAATTGAATTGGGTCCATAATGTTGCTTAGTGGGCTAACCAATTTGAGGGAATCCTAGATTGGGTTGAGTACAAAGTTGGGCAGCAATTATGTAGTTTTATCTAGATTTAATCAACCTTTATCTAATTTATTTGAAGAGTCCTAAGTTGGAGGGACTCTTGGCGCCAATTTGTCTATGCGCAAGATTAAATGGCATGCAGAAAGGACCTAGAGTCCTTCTGCTTTGGGGAATTATTTCTTGATGAAACATGGAATCCCTTGTCTTATCCCATTTCCAAATGTCATGGCTTATTACCAGTGGAAATGAGGATGGGCAGTGAAGAAAGATGGCGCGCGCAAGTGAAGGGTTGCATCCCTTCACTTGATTACCGAAACAATTCAAATCCAAGAGTCCTTCTTTATGAAGGAACTTGACTCTTGGATAAGCCATTTCATTTCCCATGCCAACAAGGGTTCTATCCGCCAGTTATATGCCACATGGCATGAGGATAAAATGCCAAAATAATCAAGAGAACACGCATAAAGGCTTTTGGTGCAAGAAGTTTCATGACCTTTCAAGATAAGACTCCTTCTTCATGAAGGGTCTTATATGATCTATTATTTGACAGATCAAAGGCTGATGAAGAGCAATTTTTAGTGCCCCCTGATGCAGACTACGACTTGCACAAATCTCGAAGCAACATGAATCTCGAAGCAGCATGAATCCTGAAGCAACATGAATTTTGATGCATATCCAGTACCAGAATAAATTAGTTTGGGATTTATCTTTATCAATTATTTTAAAATTTGATTTAGGATTAGTTTGGTTAGGATTGAGTTATCCAGTATGGATAGACCTTATCTTGTATTTGAATTTGAACCATCCTTATCTTTCTATCTTGTATTCAAATTCAAATGAGGGTTAGGAATGGTCTATAAATACCACCCTTAGTCTTTTGTAAAAAAAGAGGTGAATGAAAATGAGTTTTTAGAAAAAAGTGATTCTTTTCTTTTGCTCTGCATGGAGAGGGTGAGAGGACCAACAATCGCTCCATAAGGAGAGCACGAGAGGTGCAACCCCAAGACATGATGCGAAGTTATATCTAGTTATTCCCTTCCTTGATTCCACCTTTTCTACCACCCTCATGTCCATTGAGATTCACCCTAACGGCTCCAAGTAGCGAGGTGGGTGGGCTGCCCTAGAGGTGAGAGGTCTCTCCGTAAGGGTGAGTTCTAAAGTCCATGAGAGTCTAGATTTTTCCTACCTTCCATCTCCATTGTTCCTTCACCACCTCCCTATAAAAAAATCAAAAAAACTAGGATACCCTAATATTCGGTGACATCTCAGCTCGCCGACGATCCTTCCCTGATTCTGTCCCGCATTAATTTAGTATCAAAGCTAGACAATTAGGGTACAGTTCATATCCCCCTCACCAGCCCCACTATTCTTATCTCTCCTCTGTTCAACTCCTGAATACTCCAGCCCATCACCGATCCCTTCCACCCGTACCACCGTCAGACAACACCTTATCTCTGATTTCGTTTCCTCTGCTGGTCTCCCATGCCCACCACCGATCGAACATCACACCTCCCTCAATTGCGTTCTCCACCATCCTCCTCTCTTCCATCGTCCATTACTAACCGCACCACCATCTGGACATCATTCTCACGGTAGATCCATCACCTTCTATCCATAATCCACCATCCCATCTCTGCTCCCATGCTTAATCCCGTCGACCGATAGTCAATCTCAATGCTTCCATCACCGTCACCATCTCTACCTCTCTTTTATCCAGAAATTCAGATCCAAACCCGCCCTGGTGCTATGCCTTAAGAGCCTCTCGGGCCGCTACCTCACCGCTACCAATGACGCCCTTCGCTCCTCCAATCGATCATCTCCACCGGATCTTTCTGCCCCCACCATCTCCATAATCGTCGGAGACCTAGTTTTTCACCCGGAGTCATCCACAGTAGCCGACGATCACCACTGACACCAGCTGAGCCCGTCGTCATCCTCAACCCCCCCAGATTGTGTTCGGGGCCCCACAACTGCTCCCTCCCATCTGGAAGACCCACGGCCAAGTCGACCGTGCCGCTCGGCTGCTCCAACATGTTCGATCCCTCATCTCCCCATCGAATCGATGCCATGCCACCCACTGCCATTCACTTCTGCTGCTTGCTCTCAGCCTCCTCCCTTACTGAGCGACACCATCGAGCCGACTCCAATCGATCTTTCCCGGATTTGCCCGATGCAATCCTCTTCGGATCTGCCCGATGCCCCCCCATTTCCTTATTGCTGACGGCCTTCCATTCGCCATCATCGACACCATCATGAACGATCGAAGCTAAACCTTTTCCCACCATGTGCTGCAGTTTCTCACCCACTGTCGAGATGTCGGATGCACTGTTCCATCTCTACTGCGATGCTAACTCCCTATTCCGGCCAACTCCCTACCCAGCATCGATGCCGGCGACCTCCTCCGATGTCCCTCATCTAGTTTCTATCAGTGAAGAAGGAGAAGGGAGCACACAAACATGAAAGCATCATCCCATCCTGTTGCCAATCTCAAGTCCCCTTTACTCATTTAAAAGTTGCACACTCCTCAAAGCTACACAGATTTTAAGGCTGCATAAATTTCAGAGCCACACAGTATTCAGAGTGGAATGTTCTCTTGGGTTTAATTGGTTTGCAGGCCTTGTGCATCTGGAGCCAAAAGATTTCTGAGCCTGACTTGATGGAGTCGAGTTCTTCCCAGCTCAGAAAAATGGAGACATCAACCTGCACGAATCCTGGAGCAGCACGAATCTCAAAGTAGCATAAATCTTGGAGCAGCACAAATTTTGATACATATCCAGTACCAGAATAAATTAGTTTGGGATTTATTTTTATCAATTATTTTGAAATTTGATTTAGGATTAGTTTGGTTAGGATTGAGTTATCCAGTATGGATAGACCTTATCTTGTATTTGAATTTGAACTATCCTTATCTTTCTTTCTTGTATTCAAATTCAAATGAGGGTTAGGAATGGTCTATAAATACCACCCTCAGTCCTTTATAAAAAAAGAGGTGAATGAAAATGAGTTTTTAAAAAAGAGTGATTCTTTTCTTTCACTCCGCATGGAGAGGGTGAGAGGCCCAACAATCGCTCCGTAAGGAGAGCATGAGAGGTGCAACCCCAGGACATGATGCGAGGTCATGTCTAGTTATCCCCTTCCTTGATTCCACCTTCTCTACCACCCTCATACCCTTTGAGATTCACCCTAATGGCTCCAAGTAGCGAGGTGGGTAGGATGCCCTAGAGGTGAGAGGTCTCTCCATGAGTATGAGTCCCAAAGTCCATGAGAGTCCAGATTTTTTCTACCTTCCATCTTCATTGTTCCTTCACCACCTCCCTACAAAAAAAATCAAAAAAACAGGATACCCTAATATTCGATGACTTCTCAGCTCGTCGATGATCCTTCCCTGATTTCGTCACCCATCACCCCCTAACTCCTATTTAAAACCTTTGTTATTTATGCCGAAGTTAATCCGATTCCTTTCTTTCTTACACTCTTACACTCTACCACTCTATCCTCCTTGTCTCTTCCTTCCCTTGTTAGGACATAGGTCTTGCCTTAAGACAAGTCCACTATTTTAAGATAAGGACTTAGGAAGAGAATTAGGAAGTGATAAAGGGAGTGAAGAAAAGTTTTGGAGAGGGCTCAGAGTGCTTTACTGGAGGGCAAGGGTCTGAGAAAGGAAGGAGAGGCTGCCAAAGGAAGAAAGGCCATCAAAAGAGTCCCAGTGGTTTAAGCAACCTGCTAAGGAGTGGTTCCTAGGTTTAATTCCTATGTAGATCACCTCTGGAGGGCATGCAATTATGTGCCTAGTAGAAAGAAGGAGGAATTAGCATTCCAGGTATTTTTTCAAGCCTATTTGAGTGACTTGTTAATTGTAATGAATAAGCGATCATTGGGTTTAGGGTTTCTAGTTGTTTGGAGTTTTAAAATGAAAATCTTGAAATCCATTCTTTCGCTATGCCACCGAAACCCAACAACTCGCACCAGCAACACCGACGTGATTGGGAACTCAGGTGAGAGTTCCCCTACTCCGCACCTCCTTCACCCTTGACAGCCTCCGTCAAGGGGTCTATAGACGAGGCCATCCACTGCTAAGTGGAGAGGTGCCTTGAAGAGCAGGAGTGCAAACTGGCTGACCTATCCTACCAGTTTGTAGAGATTCAGGGCTCCCCCAATGAGCCTATGGGTTATGACACCTATCCCCCCTTCTCCTACAGAATCCAAGAGGATTCGATCCCTGGCCGGTTCTGTATGCCCCATGTTGATTCCTACGATGGGATGATCGACCCCCTGGACCACCTAAAAAGTTACAAGGCCCTTATGAGGGTTCAAGGGACCATTGACGCTCTCCTCTTATTGCCTTCCCGGCTACCCTCAGGAAGGCTGCTCGAGCCTGGTTCTCCATATATGAATATGAAAGCATTGACTCCTTCTCCTAGTTGGAGAAAAAGTTCATGGCACACTTCGATGCATGCAAAAAAGGTACCACATGAGGCTGACATCCTCTTTGATGAGGACATCAGGAGCAGACATGAAGTTCAAGGTTCAATGAAGATCTCTAAGTCAGGTGTTGGGAGAGTCAGTCAAATTTTTTTCAATAAGTACTTTGAGTCCTGTAATAAAGTGAGTCAGTTGGGTTTACTAAGTCATTTGGAGTCCTTTTGTGTTCCAGTACAGTCAAGTTGAGTCTATGTAAAGAAAAGTGAGTCCATTTGTTTTTGGCCTATTTTGAGTCCTGTCAATTAGGCCTAGTTTAAGTCCTGTAAACTTCATTTTCATTCAAGTCAAATACAAGAGGATAGCCACCAGACCCCCACTGCGACTGGCTTCTTACACCAACCCTTGGACCCCATTCAGGGTGCCTAAGCCCACTAGAAGTTGGCGCCCTAGCCTACCAGGAGATGGCACCCCAGCATACCAGGCCTAGGCATCCCAAGCCCATAAGCTTTCATGAAGATTGGCACCCAGTCCAGGTTCACCAAGGAAGTGTCGCCCAGATCCAATCCCAAGCCCATGGCACCCTCCCTTCAAAGTCCAAGCTCATATGGCGCCCCAAGCCCAAAGCCCATTCATGTTGGTGCCCTAGGCTTTGACCATTAAAAGAAGATTTCATCCCAGCCCAGCAAGGAGTCAACCAATCCAAGCCCAGTCCAAGCCCAACAAGAATTTTAAGCCAGTCCAAGCCCATGGAGAAAAGTCAAAGCTTCCAAGTCCAAGAGGGAGTTGATGTCCAAGTCCTACAAGGATTTCAGTCTACAGATTCTATTCAAACTATGTACTTCTTATTCTACTTAACTTTGTTCTCCTAATCCTATTCATACTATGTACTCCTAGTTTGACTAGGAAAGGGCTGAATGAGTCTATAAATACCCCGCCCCTCCACCCTCTTGTAAGAACTTTTGATGAATAAAAACTTGAGTGAATTTCTTTGTCTACTGTTGCCTTCGTGAGATGTGGGTGTGAGACTTGTTTGCCTTTGTTCTTTGGAACATCGAGGGGTGTGAGGCCCTAGTTATCAAACAAACCCTAGCCCTAGTCATCCCTCCTCCATCTTCTATCTAGGAAGCCCCTTAAAACCAGGATCCCTCCGGTGAAACCATTCAAGGAAGAGGTCTTTCTTGCCCTCAAATCAAATTGATAAAAAGCTGGCGGATCCGTGGAAAAGTGATCGGGACATCCAGGAGCTGATCTGAGTGGAGCAATCTCATCTATAGCAAAAAGACATCATTGTTTGGTATGTTAAACCTGATTCCCTCCTCTCTTTGTATGATTTTTTTGAAGGAGAACATGTACCTAATAGGTGTTTCTTAACCCTACGATCCTTAGTTTTTTATCTCATTGATAGTGGTGCGGTCATTATGACTCGACAATGATTGCTGGGCCTAATCTGGTTTACTGATTAGGATTTCTGAGTCCTGTAGTCTTTAATAATGTGTCACTTGAGTCTTGTAATACAAGTGAGCCAATTGAGTCCTGTAAAAAAGTGGACATGTGAGTCCATGTAAGTCCAGTTCTTTTGTCCAATTGAGTTTAAGTTCAAGTCATGAGTTCTGTAATTTTGATTTTATCCAAGAAAAGAGTCACCAAGAGTCACCAGGCCCCTCCACCAGAGCAAGAGATCAAGTATTTGGGCCCCTACTCTGGCCCCCAGCCTTGGCGCCCAAGAGATGGGCCTTCATGCCCCAAGCCCAGTATAGGCACCCCTCCAGATGGCGCCCTCCTTCAGCCCAGCTCCCTGCCATGTCCACACTAGCTGGAGCCCTCATTCAAGCCCAAGATGCCCTGGCCCATTAGAAGAAGGCGCCCATCCCAGGCCTTGCCGCCCCTTTTAGGGTTTCATGAATGGCACCCTAGTCCACGCCCTTTCAAGCTGGCGCCCCAGCCCAAGAAGAAGGCCTGCAGCTGACCTAGCCCACCAGAGTTACTTGGCCCTTAAGAAATATAATTTTAATTTATTTTGGAGTCCAGGGACTTGGGTAACTTTATAAATACCCACCCCTCACCTCTTATATGAATAACTTTTTCATGAATACAAACCTTGATTGATTTCTATCAAATGTTCCTCCTTCTTGGAGTGGGTGTGAGACCTGTATGTGTGCAACCCTGCCGCCCCTGCTACCCTCTCTCCTCCCTCAAACCTAGCCATGCTAGTCTCCATCTCCAAGTCCTAACCCACCAACCCTAAGAGCTCTCTAGGCCACCACCTATCTTCCATCTTCCATCCAACTTGCCACCATCCAAGTGCCCCAAGCCTTGGCAACCCATCCATCTTCCCTTCCAGGCAATCCCTGGCTTCTAGGCCATCAAGCATCCATCCCAGGTGCCCCTCTCTACTACCAGGCAGCCCCTCCTCTAAGCCCGGCATCCTCTACCCTAAGCAAGTCACCAACTCCAACAACAACCTCTCAATCTCTCTCAATCAGCTTCTTATTTTCTTGTTTTTTTTTATATCCTTGCATCTAAATCGTGATGTGTGCAGGATCCTTCTGGAGACCACCTCTGAGGAAGAAGCCTTCTTTGCTGCTAGGACCAATTGAATAAAAGCCTGCTGATCCATGGAGCAGACGACTGATCATCCAGGCGCCAATCCAGGCATTGAGCGATCTCGTCTTCGATAGGATCAAACATCATTGCGAGGTAAACATCCCACCCTCTCCTGAGTTTTGATTTTCTTAAAGGTACAACTATCCTAACTGGGGGTTTCTCAATCCTCGAGGTCCTGTCCTTTATTATTTTGCATGATCTTATTTGCGGGTATCATAGACTTATCATTACCTTTTCCTTCTGTCGAACTTTACTGTTCTTCGAGATTTTAGCCTCTGAAATTAAATCTAAAAAATTACAAAAAAACTAGTTTACTATTTTTTTGCATACAAATCATCTTTAAAGTCATCCTACATCAGTTTGGTATCAGAGTGGGTTTAGGACAGTCATGCATCATCAAAAACAACATAAAAAAAAGCTAAATATAATTTCAGCATCCTGTCATCTACATTAGGGGTCCAAGTTTAGGTATGTTTCATCAACTTAGGTATACTTGTTTTTTCTGAAATTTGCACAGATTAATCTATGATTAGTTGCCTTAGTTTTGTGATTTTTTTCATATTTTATAGAACCAAAAAACACAAAAAAATCTGCATCCTTGAAACCCTAATTAGAAATCGGATTTTTCTGCACACAATTAGAAACCCTAGGATTTGCAGCATCATTCCATTTTGTTTTGCACAAAATTTGGTAGGAGTCATCCTCACACATAACTCTCAGTTTTGCATTTCTTTTAGAATTCTTCTACTCTGAAATCAGTGCTAACCTCTGCATCAAACACAAAACAAAAAAATTTCGGTTTCTGCTGTCCTGCATACTTGACTTGATTAAACCTAATTAACTACCAAACCCCACCAAACCCAAGCCAACTTTGATTGATCACTTAACCAACTTAAATTTAAGTCAGCCACATTATAAAAAATGATAAATTTTTTTTTCTCTGTTTGTTACTAGCTTGCATTAGGGTTCATTGATTGTGCATCATCTCATCTAAACTAATCTTAAGGGCTATTTTTCTCTGTCAGATTAGGATAGGATTTCATCACCTGTCCTGGGCCCAAAACCACCACCTTGCATACACACCCAAACCCTAATTAAAATTAACTAGCAACTTAATTTATTTAGGGACACCAACGGGTCAGGCTTGAGTTTTGTGGGTACACTAGTGCACCTAACCCATCACCTATTACTGGAAGCTGGTGTCTAAGGCTAGAGGTCCAGTGGCAAACGCCCTAAGTAGATTGGTGATTATTTAATTAGGACCCTGTTACAAGCAGGGAGAGCCTCCCACCACCCCACCTCTTACTTGGCTAGTAGAAGGATTAGGTGATGTTTGGTATAAGTTGAGTTGACCCATTCAACTTTGGCTCTAGATCTTCCAAACTGAAAGAAAACAGGTGCAGGTAGTTTGACATGATTCTACACTAGGCATGCAAATAACTGCAGGAGCAGATTGGATTTTAAAAATAATTTTAAAATCCGTGCAGCGAAAATCTGCTCCGCCCAGAAACTAATCTAATTCTAGTTGCAAACAGGCATGTAAAATGATATAAAATATTTATAAAATATTTGAATTAAAAATTCAATTCATGCATGATAAAAAATTAATTTTTTCATACCTTATTCTGGCTGGAATAACTCTGGGATAAAGCTGGAATAGGTTGGAATAAGTGGGATAAACTTATTCCAGTCTTCTTCTTCCTTGGACTGCTGAAAACTCTGTTTTGGGCTTTCAAAACAGCGTCGAGACACTGCCTTCCTGGCCTCCGTTTGCTCCCAAAATTCATCAGCAGCAACTTGGACAAGTTCTCTTCGATCTCCAATTGAAAGCTGCAAGAAAAACTTAGCCAAAAAAATATAGAAATTTGCCAAAGTCTGCTGCCAGATTTTCTGCAGCAAAATTGAAACAGCAACTTGTTCTTCGCGTTGGGAGCTGTAGCAGTGATCCCGGCTCGCATGGCTTGTTCCCAGAAGTAGAAGAGTACTCCCTCTAGAGGGGAGACACACCGGGGGCCCTCCGATCGATCTCCACGCGCGGTGCTAGCCGCTGGAAGGAGACACAGTCACAGTGAACGACAGCAATTTTGGCTTGCTGTAGTCTTGAGATTGAGCACTCAAAAGGAGAAGGAAAAGGTGTCTAAGACTCTCCCTCTCACCCTCCAAAACCCAGCTAATGAGAGGAGAGTCTAAGCTTTGAATCTGTGGATCTCTCAACCTCTCAAAGAAGAACACTAGGTGCAGAATTTTAGGTTCTTCACGGCCGAAAAACTCACGTTGAAACAGGGGACTACAGGGTATATAAAGGCAGCAGAGGAAAAAAGGGAGATGGAGAGGCAGGGAGGCCAAGAGGCAGCAGCTGCCATCTCCTTTAACCAGCAGATAAATTGGAGTGAAAGCCATCGGGTGGAGAAGAAGAAAGGACATCGCAGGAGGAGAAGAACTGCGGTCATTTTGGCTTCTTGACGCTTGGACTCATTCCAGCATGAGAAAACTGTGTAAAACGGTCAAGGGAGAAATAAAACACCGGTTCAAAGGAAAAACTGGTCCAAACCCAAAAAATTGGTTCAATCCCATTAAACCACTTGGTTCAATCCAATTGAACTGGTTCAAGACCAATAAATTGGTTCAATTGGTTCACAACCAATTGGAGGCTGAAACGAACTCCGAATCAGTTTAAAACTGATTCAGAAAAATCCTGGTGCAGTCCTGGTCAGCCCAGAATAATTTTTGGTTGACACAAACAAGGGCAAGATGGGAAAAAGAGTGCTCAAAAAATACTGTGACTATAAAATCGAGATGATTCCCAATCATAATCGGTATCCGGATCAGAGAGTTATCCTCTGTGGCGTGTGACCTCATAGGTTCGAACCTAAACGGTAGCACTAGAATAATTCTAGTACCAGTACAGGAAACCATCTAGCAATGGGTCCTGGCATCCGGATAGGTCGAAGATGCGGGAGCAAACTATCGAACCTCTGGCATATGGTTACTGTATAATTCATCCCTTTGACCTCTAATGCTCAGGACGACTGAGATTGGGCTGCCAACCCAGACAGAGTCAGTCCACTACATGTCTTAACCTCGCAAGCCCAGTGACTCTTCACTAGGGCTACCCCGGCGAGGATTTTCGAAATTGAGATATTGTGAGACATTCAATCCAAACTGTTTGGACAGGTCAATTCCATCTTGGTCCATACTGCTCCATAAGTACTTGCCTGTACCTAGAAACCTTCCATCACCGGATTAAAAACCCGGGTAGTCCAGTACCAAAGCATAGGGAGTTGCTTGCAAGCTACCGTGATGACCTTAGGTCAGAGGGACACATATAACCATATCCAATCGTGAGTTTCCCTTTGGTAGAAAGGGGCTACATGGAGTCATGTTCAATGAGATATCACATATCCCATTTGTAGATCACATCAGTGTCACCACACTCATTTGGTCAAGAGGACAACCAAACGATATGAACTACAACAACCTATACTTGATATATTGTCATCCAGTACAATATATCCTTTGGTTGTGAACAGGGTTTAAGGACCAGTCGATACATCCTGTCTGTATCGAAGTCAGTGTAGTCCTAAGGACTTCATCACATGGAAAGAGTTCATTTCAGGAAAATACAATATGTGATGAGCTGCCAAAAATAATATTTTATTAATTCATAAAATGAATACAATACTCAGCACAACCGCCTACAACCCAGGTGATTGGCTTTGGGACACAATTCCCAACAACTCCACTTGTACTAAAGCCAATCAGAAGAGTATCTAATACCCATTTCCCATTTACAATAGTCAAACTCTTTTATTTCGAGGGCTTTAGTGAAGGGGTCGGCCTGATTTTCATTTCCATTGATCTTTAAAAGATTGATGTCGCCTCGTTCCATGATTTCTCGTATGAGGTGGTAGCGCCGCAGTATATGCTTGGTGCGATGATGAGCTTTAGGCTCCTTAGCTTGAGCAATGGCTCCAGTGCTGTCACAGTACACCGGAAAAGGACCATCTAGGGGAGGTGCCACCCCTAGCTCTCCAAGGAACTTCCGCAACCACACAGCTTCCTTTGCTGCATCTGATGCTGTAATATATTCTGCTTCGCATACCGAGTCTGTAACAGTTGCCTGCTTGGAACTTTTCCAGCAGATCGCTCCTCCATTTAGGGTAAATACAAATCCTGACACACTCTTGCTATCATCTCTATTTGACTGGAAACTTGAGTCAGAGTACCCCACAAGTTTCAAGTCAGGTTCTCCATAAATCAGCCATTGATCTTTAGTATTTCTTAAATACTTTAGGATGGACTTAACCACCTTCCAATGCACCTCACCTGGGTCAGACTGGTATCTGCTCACTACTCCTAGTGAGTATGCCACGTCTGGTCTAGTACAAGTCATAGCATACATGATAGAGCCTACTGTAGAAGCATAAGGTACTCTACTCATGCGCTCTCTTTCCTCAGGAGTTGTCGCACAATCCTTCTTGGAAAGAGTAATTCCAGAACCTATCGGGAGATAGCCTTTCTTGAAATTTTTCATGCTGAACCGTTTCAGCATGGTGTCAATGTACGTAGATTGGAACAGTCCCAAAAGCTTCTTAGATCTATCTCTATAGATCTTCATACCTAGTATGTAAGAAGCTTCACCCAAGTCCTTCATGGAGAACTGAGATGATAACCTGACCTTTATTCCTTGTAATGCTGCGACATCATTCCCGATTAAGAGAATGTCGTCAACATATAGTATTAGGAATACAATCACAGAACCATTAACCCATTTATAGATACACAATTCTTCTCCATTCCTAACGAAGCCATACGATTTGATACACCTATCAAACCGTAAGTTCCAACTTTGAGACGCTTGCTTGAGTCCATAAATGGACCTTTGCAACTTGCATACTTTTGATTCATCTATAGATGTGAACCCTTCAGGCTGTATCATATACACCTCCTCTTCCAGCTCCCCATTTAGGAAAGTGGTTCGGACATCCATCTGCCAGATCTCGTAATCAAAATATGCTGCCAAAGCAAGCATGATCCGAATGGACTTGAGCATTGCCACAGGGGAGAAAGTCTCGTCATAATCGATACCATATCGCCGACGATACCCCTTGGCAACCAGACGGGCTTTATAGGTCTCTACCTTCCCATCTACGCCCCTTTTCCTCTTGAAGATCCATTTACACCCTATGGGTTTTATACCTTCAGGCGGATCAACCAATGTCCAAACATTGTTGATTTCCATGGACTCCATTTCGGATCGCATGGCTTCAAGCCATGCCTCAGAGTCAGATCTCTGAAGTGCATCCATATAGGTGATCGGATCCTCATTGTTCTCATCGAGGTCAATAGGATCGCCATCCCGGACCAAGAAACCGTAGTATCTGTCCGGCTGACGCGGTATTCGACCGGATCTCCTAATGGGTTCTGGATGTGATTCAATCACAGCTGGTTCTACGATGTCCTTAGAGTGTGCAGGTTCTTCTATTGGCTGAACTTCATCAAGTTCAATCTTAGAGGCTATAGTTCCTTCTCCAAGAAACTCCTTTTCAAAAAGATAGCTCTAAGAGCAACGAACACCTTTTGTTCATTCTCCAAATAGAAGTAATACCCTTTGGTTTCCTTAGGATAACCAATGAATAAACACTGATCAGACCTAGGACCAAGTTTGTCTGAGTCTAAACGTTTTACGTAAGCCGGACAACCCCAGACCCGAAGGTGTGAGATTGAGGGTTTACGTCCATTCCACATCTCATACGGAGTGGAGACAACAGACTTACTTGGAACATCATTTAATAAGTAACATGCTGTCTGAAGTGCATATCCCCAAAAGGATAGCGGCAGAATTGCAAAGCCCATCATGGATCGAATCATGTCCAACAAGGTTCGATTCCTTCTTTCGGACACACCATTCAACTGTGGTGTTCCTGGAGGAGTCCACTGAGAGAGAATTCTATTCTCCTCAAGAAATGTCAAAAATTCACCAGATAAGTATTCACCACCTCGATCAAATCAAAGGGTTTTAATACTTTTTCCAGTTTGCTTTTCTACTTCATTACGGTATCGTTTGAACATTTCAAACGACTCAGACTTATATCTCATTAAAAGACATAACCAAACCTTGAAAAGTCGTCTGTAAAAGTAATGAAATATTTGTATCCTCCTCTGGCACTAACTGTCATCGGTCCACATACATCAGTATGTATTAGACTTAGAAGTTCTGTAGCTCATTCACCTTTTCTAGTAAAAGGTGACTTAGTCATTTTACCAAGTAAACAGGATTCACAAGTGGGCAGTGATTCAGAATCACTGATCTCGAGGAGTCCATCTCCTCGCATCTTGTTTATCCTATTTTGGTTAATATGACCTAGCCTACAGTGCCAAAGATACAAATCGTTGACATTATCTAACCTTGGGCGTTTGCTAGAAGTGTACATTACACTAACAGGCCTTGATAGTACATATATGCCATTATTTAATCTAGCTTTCATTATAACAGAGTTATTCAAAATAACATTACAAAAATCTTCTTTTATTGATAGTTCAAAACCACAATTGGCCAAAAGGCCTACAGAGATTATGCTCATAATGAAACTAGGACAATAGTGACAGTCAACTAGCTCGATAGTACAAGACTCAAAGATAAGATGCAGGACTCCGACCGCCAGTACTGGAACACAATTTCCATTCCCGACGCTCAGAAACTGTTCTCCATCTTCAAATCTTCTACTAACTTGAAGTCCCTGTAACGAGTTACAAACGTGAATTAGACTACCAGTATCCAATACCCAGTTAGCAGTATCAACAATTAAGTAATTACAAGGTTTATCATATAAATACCTTGTTCAGCAGACTTCTGCTTCCTCAGCCTGTTCGGATCAAGGGACGCAATGTAAAGAGGACAGTTCCTCTTCCAGTGTCCATTCTTCTTGCAGTAGAAACACTCTGTAGAAGATTGATCAGCCTTATACTTCCTGGTCTGACTAGGGCCAGGAGCATTAAGTACCTTCTTTCCCTTCTTATTCATTTTCTTCTTTCCTTTCTTAAAGGGACGACGCCCTCTACTTCCTCCCACTAAATTCACCACCCCCTTATTCAGTTGGTGGTCTTTCTCGAAAGTCTGCAGCAACCACAAAAGACCATGGTAGTTGACTGCAGGCTTGTTCATTCTATAATGATCAAGAAAGTCAAGATAGGAGGAGGGAAGAGAATTCAGGATCGCATCCTTGCCGAGCTGCTCGTGCAAGGAGCATCCGAGTTTGCCCAGTTTTTCAATCAACTCGATCATGTACAATACATGATCAGTGACTGAACCACCATTCGGCATCTTGGAGTTGTAGATGGCACAAGACACTTTGTACCATTCTACATCATCCGGGGTGCCGAAGGATTCCTTCAACTTTTGAAGGATTTCATCAGGTTGGGCCTCCTCGAATTTGCGACTGAACTCGTCGTGTATCGCCGCTAACATAATGCACCGGACAGTAGTCCGATCAGAGACCCACTTCAGATAAGCGTCTCTGATCGCTCTCCATGCATTAGCGGGAGGGATTTTAGGTGCCTGATCCGTTATCACATAGAGGATCTGTTCATGCTCCAGAACGATTCTCAATCTTTGATACCAACTATCGAAGTTGTGACCCTTTAACTTCTCATTGTTGAGAAGTGTCCGGAGCAATAAATTAGAAGACATCTGAAAAGAAAATAAGACCAAATTAGCGTATGAATTAATAATTTAGCCAAAAGACTTGGACTTTAGTCTAAAGGTTTCTCCCACTAATTTTTCAGATTGGTAGCCTCAAACTCCAATCCGTGAAAACACTTTTTCAAGTGGGTACTGAAATCCAATAGGCCTCGCATGAGCCCGACTTTGGCTGGCTCACCCATACGAGCCTAAAGGTAGGTTCGTAAACCAATTGTTTCCCTAAACAATTTCCAATATTTTATTTTGCCCCAGAGAACATCCCAATCGGCCTTGGGCCTCCTATTGCGGGTCTATGGTTGTTAGGTCCAACCATTAAAATGACAAATCCAATGCTTCCAGCTAACTAAAGACCAAGCCCGACTTTGGCCGGCTCACCTGGTCCCATTAAGGAGGTTGCACTGAACCATCATCGATCAGATAGAAATTCCAGTCGCCGAATGTACACCCGTTCTTTGGAACTGCCGATGCACACCAAGCTAGTGGACACATTTCTAACCGACTTAATGGGAGGCTAAGACACTGTCAACTCCTTGACTTAGTCTTTTAAAGGACCTAATAATTTTAGAGGATTTTTTAGTTGTGACAGAAGAAAAGACAAGGACATGGATCATCGTCCCACTGAATCAATTAGATTTCAGGAGGGTTGAACTAAATCAACAAACGATCCATGGGCACCTATAGATTAGTCATACCAATCAACCTGGGTGACATAGGTTAACTCGAGTCATTGAGCTTTTCCAATCAGTTCTGGTCGACTCGACTAGCCAGGTAGGTGAGATCATGGGTGAGTATCCTCCATTAACCATCTTTCTTAGACACCAACCAAGTTGGCCGGAAAGAGGTAGCCTCATACAACCATGATCACAATGAGAAACCTACCTCGACACCAGTCGGTTTACTAGACTCGATCAGATTTGCCTAAAGACTCGGGCGTCCACTGAGCCACTAATTGGATCCATTTTAGATGAACGGATAACTAATCTAACTATTAGATAGTTCTAAAGAAGGGCCTTAAACAACTTTTGTTTAATCTTCTTGTAATCTGGTTCAACTAAACTTAGGTCTAACCCAGTTATGGACCCAACTAGACAGCTAACCCAATTTAACCTAAAATGGCTTATGCGAATTTGATTAGATTTCATAAACCTAAAATTTTTTTTTAATAAGCCAAACTCTTAATTAAAATAATTTTAATTAAGTCTCTATGTAAAACAATTTTACATAACCAAAAAATCATGCATCAAGATATTTTACACATATTTTATATTCATATTAAACATGCCTAAAATCATGTATCACCAAATTAAAATAATTTTTAATTTTGAATATTCTTTAAGGATCCTTCTGAAGAGGCCAACCCAGACGATCCACATCGTGTCAAAGACATACGGTCATGGTCAAGGTCCCAACTAGGTTCCAAAATAAATTGGATACATATTAGATTAAACCAATTTTAATCTATTAAACATGCATACTAGATTATATTACATATAAAACCTAGCTCTGATACCAATGAAAGAAAACAGGTGCATGTGGTTTGACATGATCCTACACTAGGCATGCAAACAACTGCGGGAGCAGATTGGATTTTAAAAATAATTTTAAAATCTGCGCAGCGGAAATCTGCTCCGCCCAGAAACTAATCTAATTCTAGTTGCAAACAGGCATGTAAAATAATATAAAATATTTATAAAATATTTGAATTAAAAATTCAATTCATGCATGATAAAAAATTAATTTTTTCATACTTATTCTGGCTGGAATAACTCTGGGATAAAGCTGGAATAGGCTGGAATAAGTGGGATAAACTTATTCCGGTCTTCTTCTTCCTTGGACTGCTGAAAACTCTATTTGGGCTTTCAAAACGGCATCGGAACACCGCCTTCCGGGCCTCCGTTTGCTCCCAAAATTCAGCAACGGCAACTTGGACAAGTGCTCTTCGATCTCCAATTAAAAGCTACAAGAAAAACTTAGCCAAAAAAATATAGAAATTCGCCAAAGTCTGCTACCAGATTTTCTGCAGCAGAACTGAAATAACAACTTGTTCTTCATGTTGGGAGTTGCAGCAGCGATCCTGGCTTGCGTGGCTTGTTCCCGGAGTAGAAGAGTACTCCCTCTAGAGGGGAGACATGCCGGGGGCTCTCCGATCGATCTCCACGCGCGGTGCTAGCCGCTGGAAGGAGACACAGTCACAGTGAATGGCAGCAATTTTGGCTTGCTGCAGTCCTGAGATTGAGCACTCAAAAGGA
Organism: Areca catechu; assembly: GCA_021397845.1. NCBI lineage: Eukaryota > Viridiplantae > Streptophyta > Magnoliopsida > Arecales > Arecaceae > Areca > Areca catechu. The sequence goes on along the minus strand of CM038052.1, from coordinate 124,034,496 downwards.
GAAGGAAAAGGTGTCTAAGACTCTCCCTCTCACCCTCCAAACCCAGCTAATGAGAGGAGAGTCTAAGCTTTGAATCTGTGGATCTCTCAACCTCTCAAAGAAGAACACTAGGTGCAGAATTTCAGGTTCTTCATGGCTGAAAAACTCACATTGAAACAGGGGACTGCAGGGTATATAAAGACAGCAGAGGAAAAAAGGGAGATGGAGAGGCAGGGAGGCCAAGAGGCAGCAGCTGCCATCTCCCTTAACCAGTAGATAAATTGGAGTGAAAGCCATCGGATGGAGAAGAAGAAGGGATGTCGCCGGAGGAGAAGAACTGCGATCGTTTTGGCTTCTTGATGCTTGGACTCATTCCAGCGTGAGAAAACCATGTAAAATGGTCAAGGGAGAAATAAAACACCGATTCAAAGGAAAAACCGGTCCAAATCCAAAAAATTGGTTTAATCCCATTAAACCACTTGGTTCAATCCAATTGAACCAGTTCAAGCCCAATAAATTGGTTCAATTGGTTCACAACCAATTGGAGGCCGAAACGAACTCCGAATCAGTTCAAAACTGATTCAGAAAAATCCTGGCGCAGTCCTGGTTATCCCGGAATAATTTCTGGTTGACACAGATAAGGGTAAGATGGGAAAAAGAGTGCTCAAAAAATACTGTGACCATAAAATCGAGATGATTCCCAATCATAATCGATATCCGGATCAGAGAGTTATCCTCTGTGGCGTGTGACCTCATAGGTTTGAACCTAAACGGTAGCACTAGAACAATTCTTGTACCAGCACAGGAAACCATCTAGCAATTGGTCCCGGCATCCGGATAGGTCGAATATGCGAAAGCAAACTATCGAACCTCTGGCATTTGGTTACCGTATAATTCATCCCTTTGACCTCTAATGCTCAGGACGACTGAGATTGGGCTGCCAACCCAGACAGAGTCAGTCCACTACGTGTCTCAACCTCGCAAGCCCAGTGACTCTTCACTAGGGTACCCTGGTCGAGGATTTGCTAAATTGAGATACTGTGAGACATTCAATCCAAACTGTTTGGACAGGTCAATTCCATCTTGGTCCATCACTGCTCCACAAGTACTTGCCTGTACCTAGAAACCTTCCATCACCGGATTAAAAATCCGGGTAGTCCGGCACCAAAGCATAGGGAGTTGCTTGCAAGCTACCGTGATGACCTCAGGTCAGAGGGACACATATACCCATATCCAATCATGAGTTTCCCTTTGGAAGAAAGGGGCTGCACGGAGTCACGTTCAATGAGATATCACATATCCCACTTGTAGATCACATCAGTGTCACCACATTCATTTGGTCAAGAGGACAACCAAACGATGTGAACTACAACAACCTATACTTGATATATTGCCATCTAGTACAATATATCCTTTGGTTGTGAACAGGGTTTAAGGACCAGTCGATACATCCTCTCTGTATCGAAGTCAGTGTAGTCCTAAGGACTTCATCACATGGAAAGAGTTCATTTCAGGAAAATACAATATGTGATGAGCTACCAAAATAATATTTTATTAATTCATAAAAAGAATACAATACTCAGCACAACCGCCTACAACCCAGGCGATTGGCTTTGGGACATAATTCCCAATACAAACACTAGAATGTGCTAACCTTTGTGTGCCTGATTGCATCATAACACCTCAATTGATTGATTGAGTGCATGTCCACTAGGTTAGGAGTCCAGCACCATTAGTCTAAACCCCAACCAAGTTCAACCATGGAGCCTAATCTAGAGACTTTCATGAGAACCATTACTGAACAATTAGCCCGAATGGACGGTAGGTTTGACCAGGTAGAAAACTGATTAGGGACCCTAGAGAGAACCTAAGAGTCCAACATTGAACCTGATCTTGAGTCACCACTTCCCACGCCCCCTAACCCTAGGAGAGCCCAATGCCAGGACCTATTCCAAGAGCCCAACCCTAGGAGACCCAATCAGGTGCTCTAGGACCAGGAAGAGAGACTTTTGAGGAGTATTAGGATAGGGCACCCACCTTTGATGGCACCCTAGATTCCAAGGCCTACATAGATTGGGAAGGAGGCATGGCATAATTTTTTGAATGGTATGACCTGAGTGAGGAAAAGAGGTGCAAATTTGCCAAACTTAGGTTAACCAGTCAAGCTAGGTTACACTGGGAAAATGTAGAATGCCTAATCCAACAGAAAAATGAATCCCCCATAGATACCTAAATGGCCATGAAGCTGAGACTTAGAGAGAAATATGTTCCCCCATCCTACAACAGAGACTTCTAGACCAATGGCAAAGAATGAATCTAGGAAATCGATATGTGACAGAGTACATAGCCAAGTTTGATGAGTGTGCTATAAGGTGTTGCCTAGACGAACCCTCATCAGTGACCTTATCTAGGTTTAAGGCTGGCCTTCGTGAAGACATCCAAAGAGAATTATACTTAAGGGGAGTCACTGACTTAGACCAAGCCTACCAGGTAGCTGAGAATTATGAGAGGTTCCAGAAAGCACCCATTGCCCGTAAGCCTGAAGACCTTAGGTTTAATGCCCCTAGGTCTAGATTGAACCCAAACCCAGCATACCCAAGCTGACCCAACCCTAACCCAAGTTGCCCCAACCCTAACCCACATTGTCCCAATCCTAGTCCGCGTCGACCAGTTCTAGCAATCTAGTACCCTATAGGGATGATAAGGGTAAGGCACCTGAGACCTAGAGGAACCCAAGTCCCAACCCAAATGCTTATTTTAGATATCATCAGACAGGACACTTGCTAGCCAATGCCCAACCAGATCCCTGCATATAGGGGAAGTAGAGGAAGAGGAGTCTGAACCCAATGATGAGATTAGAGAGGAGATCTATGAAGCTGATGAGAACCTGATAGATGAATACGAAGGAGATGAGGAGGGTCTTGACCAGTCTGACCTACTAGGGGTAGTTATGTGCATCCTAGCCCAGACTAAGACACAAGAGGATTGGTGTAGGACTAACATCCTACAAACTTTTATAAAATTAGGGGACAAGGTATGCAAAATCATTATAGATAATGGGAGTTGTGTGAACGCCATCTCACTTAAGGCAATCAAAACCCTAGGCTTTAGCCCAGTTCCCCACCCTAGCCTCTAAAAGGTTTCTTGGATAGACTCCACATCCATACCCATTAAGTCTAGATACCAAGTCTAGATCCAGCTTCAGTCTTACAAAGATAAGTTATGGTGTGATGCTATACCCATGGGAGTTAGTAGCATAATTCTAGGTAGACCCTGGCTTTATGATCATGATGCTACCCTGTTCGGCTGATCCAATTCATGCTCATTTAATTTTCATGGGATGAAGATTATGATTAACCCAACCCCACCTAAGGACAAAGTCAAGAGAAAATCTAGCACATTGAAGGAAAAGAAATCTGGAATCAATTTAATTACTACTAAGGAGCTAGAGAAAGAGATTTCTGAGGGGACTATAGTTTGGATGATAGCTGCTAAGGAAGTACCTGATATGATCCATAAAGAATACCCTTAGGAGGTTAAGGAAATCTTAAGTGAATTTGAAGATGTATTTCTTAAAGATTTACCTTACCAGTTACCACCACTAAGGGACGTCCAGCATGTTATAGACTTAGTCCTAGGAGCTACCCTACCTAACCTATCCCACTATAGGATGAACCCAGCTAAACATCTAAAGTTGCAGAAACAGGTAGGAGAACTCCTTAAAAAAGGGTTTATTAGGGAGAGCTTAAGTCCTTGTGTTGTACCAGCCCTATTAACCTCTAAGAAAGATGGCACGTGGAGAATGTGTGTAGACAGTCATGCCATAAACAAGATTATAGTGAAATATAGGTTTTCGATTGCCCTCTTGGATGATATGTTAGATATGATGGCCCGTGTAACCATTTTCTCAAAGATTGACCTGAAAAGTGGCTATCATCAGGTGAGAATCAGACCAGGGGATGAGTGAAAAACTGCATTCAAAACCAAGGATGGTCTTTATGAATGGGTAGTCATGCCATTTGGGTTGTCCAATGCCCCTAGCACCTTTATGAGAATCATGACCCAAGTCCTAAGGTTGTTCCTATGAAAATTTGTAGTGGTTTATTTTGATGACATCCTGATCTACAGTAGGATTAAGGAAGACCACCTAGATCATCTGAGACAAGTCTGCTAGACCCTTAGGAAGGAGAATCTCTATGCCAATCTGATGAAGTATGATTTATTGACCCATAGAGTCATCTTTCTAGGATTTATAGTAACCCTCGAATGAGTGTCAGCTAACCTTGAAAAGATTAGATCCATAATAGAGTGGCTAGTGCCTACTAGTGTCCATGATGTACGTAGTTTTCATGGTTAGCCACTTTCTATAGGAGATTTATCTGGAGATTTAGCACCATTGTAGCACCCATAACTGACTGTATTAGGAAGGAAAAGTTTTGAGTGGACCAAAGCTACTGATAGAGCCTTCCTAAAGATTAAGGATAAGATGACACAAGCACCCATTCTGAGGTTACTTGATTTTTCCAAGGTCTTTGAGGTAGCTTGTGATGCTTCGGGAGTAGGCATAAGAGGAGTTTTGAGCCAAGAAAGTCACCCAGTAGCCTTCTTTAGTGAAAAACTTAATAAGGCTAAGCTTAAGTACTCAACCTATGACAAGGAATTCTATACGGTAGTACAAGCCCTTAGATACTAGAGACACTATCTACTATCCTAGGAGTTTGTCCTTTACTCTGACCATGAAGCACTTCGGTTTCTAAACTCCCAGAAAAAGTTAAACCCTAGGCACGCTAAATGGATAGAGAATATCCAAGCCTATACCTTTGTACTGAAACATCAAGCTAGAATTAAAAAATAAGGCAGCTGATGCCCTTAGCTGCTATGCCTTACTTTTGAACATTGTTAGAATTGAAGTCATTGGATTTGACCGATTAAAGGAAGAATATGAGACCTATCCAGACTTCAATGAAAATTTTCAAACCTTAGTCAAGGACCATCTAGTTTCCATAGTGAGTACACCCTCCAAGATGGTTACCTTTTAGGAATAATAGATTGTATACTCCCAGGACCTCACTTAGAGAATTCTTGATTTGTGAAACCCATGCAGGAAGTCTAGCTGGTCACTTTGGTAGAAATAAGACCATTTTAGCTATAGAGGACCAGTTCTTTTGGCCTAGTTTAAAAGGGATGTTGCTCACATAGTGTCCAGGTGTCGAACTTGTGCTGTTGCCAAGTAGCAGAAGCAAAACACTGGTTTATACATCCCTTTACCTGTACCAGATCGTCCATGGCAAGACCTTAGCATAAACTTTGTACTAGGACTACCAAGACCCTAAGAAAACTGTTGACCCCATAAGTGATTTTGATGGTAACCAAACATTGGAGCATGTATATTTATTTCTGACAACTCTTCAAGTATTTTACAAGTTTTTGTAGGATGGATTAAATGTTCAAACTTCAACTCCTACACCTCTATTTTCTTGTTTGAGTTGTGTTGTAATGTGTTTTTGTAAAGAAGAATCCAATGAAAAAGCTAACAAAAAATCATGTGAAAAGGGTTGCTTCTATGGGTATGTGTGCCTTGAAATTAGTTTTGAGTTAGTATGCTTGAAAATGTAAAGAGTTGGTAAGAGATTTTCTTTAAATTTAGGTGTAAAAATCCTGAAGAAGATACTCGAGCCGACCCAACTTGTTGAAGAGCTGACTCCGCTTACGGCATGCAGCAAGGATTCTGGAACGTAGCAATCCGAGCCGACTCAAAGGTAACTGAGCCGACTCCAATGAATCTAAGTCAACTGGAATTAGTCCGAGCTGACTCTTCCAGAGTATCATTTCTGAAGATTTCTGAGAATAGCCAGGTGAGCCAACTCGAACCAGAAAGAGTCGACTCTGCTATACCTAATTTTAAAAGCTTGAGAAAGTGAGCCGACCCGAACTGCATCAAGTCGACTCTTCCAGAGTGAGGTTTTTCGAACCTGAGAAGAAGAGCTGACTCCTCGAGTTCTAGTTTTTCAAAGAAAGAAGTTCGAGCCGACCCGAGCTTTCAAGAGCCGACTCGTGCAGAGTGATGTTTTGCACCCTGAGACAAAGAGCTGACTTCATTGAAGATTTGGTGACTAGAAGGATCCGAGCCAACTCGAAGGAATCCGAGCCGACTCGAACGTCATTTCCAGGTATCTAACGACTAGTTCCATAATTTATTTTTGAATACCAAAAGGTGCTCCAACAGTCACAAGTCACATCTTAATGGTCAAAAATGTCTCTAACTACCTTGGAGTGATGGAAGACTTTATATTTGAAGGATTTGAATTTTCTTGAAGTAATGAATTAGAGAGTTCTTCAAAGTTAAGAGAGCTTCATTGAATATCATACCAACCAACAGCAAAAGAGTACAAGAGCATTCAAGCTAGACTTCAAGACTTCACCAACTCCGATCTGAAGTTTGAAACAACTTTGGAAAGAAGCCACTAAAGCAATTAAAGCTTATTCAAGTGCATTCAAGTGGACTTCCATCAAGCTGCACCGACAACTATCCGATAAATTAAGTTTGTCATTTTTGTTGCATTTCTTTTAATTCATTTTAAAATTATTGGATTATTAGTGAGCTCGGTTGAAAAACCAAATAAGTTATTTGTGAGCCTTGATAAAAACCAAGTGTTGGGTTCTTGGTGATCCTGGTAAAACCAAGTTAGGTTTCTTTGGTGAGCCTATTAAAATCAAAGGGTGTTGTTTTCTTTGGTGATCCCATAAAACCAAAGTGTAAAGATTTTGGATTGTGATCCTGTAAAACAATCCTATTGTATTCGGGTGTGAATATAGTGGAAATCTCAAGTGGTATATTGGATAGTGGACGTAGGAGCTGGGTTGCTCCGAACCACTATAAATTTGGTGTATTTGTTTTGTGCCTATTTACTCCTTTTAGCTTCTGCAATTTATAACTCTATCATAGCACCTAACACCTTCTAAGGAATTTGTAATTGCACATTACTTGCTTTAAATTTTTAAATTTTCAATTCACCCCCCTCTTGGATAGACACCTGGGTAACAACTGGTATCAGAGTAGTTTCTCTGAATACATAAGAGTAAAGATTGATGGCTCATCCAATGAGTACGTCCTTGGCGGAAGGCCAATCAACTAATAGACCTCCACTTTTTACTGGCACAAATTATACATATTGGAAAGCTAGAATGAAAATTTATGTTCAAGCAGTTGATTTTCATTTGTGGAAGGTCATTCTAAATGGTCCTTATATCCCCATGACTAAAATTGATGGACTGGACATTCCTAAACCTGAAGAGGATTGGGACGAACACTATATGAAGATGGGCAAATTAAATGCCAAAGCCATGAACTTATTATATTGTGCTTTGGATAGTAATGAGTTTAATCGAATTTCTATTTGCTCTTCCATAAAGAAATTTGGGATAAACTCGAAGTGACCCATGAAGGAACTTCTCAAGTGAAGTCTTCTAAAATTAATCGTCTTGTGCACAGTTATGAACTATTTAAGATGGAACCGAATGAAACAATCTCTGCCATGTTTTTATGTTTCACTGACATTATTAATAGCTTAAAAAGTCTTGGCAGGGTATATACTAATGCAGATCTAGTGCAGAAGATACTGAGATCTCTTCCGGACAAATGGGATCCGAAAGTAACTGCCATCTAGGAAGCAAAAGATTTGAATACCCTATTGCTGGATGAACTGCTAGGATCTCTCATCACATATGAATTGACCATGTAGCACCGAACTGAAGATGATCAAAAGAAGAAGAAATCAATCGCCTTCAAAGCTGCTATGGATTCAAGAAAGGATGAAGAATTGAAAGAAGAAAGCTCCTCTATTGAAAGCGACATGGAAGATGAAGACGTTGCCATGGTCGTCAGAAAATTTAGAAAGTTCTTGGGAAGAAGAAAAGGAAGATACTTCAGAAAATTCCACAAGAACAAAGATTTCAGTAAGGTGAAGGACAAAAAAAAAGAAAAAGAAAAAGAAGTGCCCACCTGTTATGAATGCAAAAAGCCAGGGCACATCCGACCAGATTGTCCATTACTGAAAAAGGGCTTTAAGAAAAAGAAAAAGAAAGCTATGGTAACGACGTGGAGAGACAGTGAAGCGTCCTCATCAACCAAAGAAGAAGAGACCATGAAATCTGCGAATCTATATGTGATGGGTCTTGAAAATGTGGTATCATCCCCTGAGCTACAAACTGAATTTTCATATGATGAATTGAATTCAGCATTTCATGATTTACTTATTGAATTTAAGAAAGCTGGGGTTAAAATTAAATCCTCGAAGAAACAAAATGATGTTTTATTGAAAGACAAGGATGAAGTTTCTAAAAAGAATAATATTTTACAAAAAGAATTGAATAACTTTTCTGAAAATGTTATTGTTTTGAATAATGAAAAAATGCTTTAAAGGAGACAAATAGAATTTTAATTGCCGAAAATGTAGATTTGAAAAGGAAGGTTGAAAAGCTTAAACCTTTAGTTGAAAAACTTACTTTGAGTTTTAATAAGCTTGAGCTAATTTTAAAAGAATAAAAGGATTTTAAATGTAAAGTTGGAATTAGATATAATGCTTTAAATGATAAAGGAATTTCAGCTACAAGATTTATATCTTCAAAAGCTTCAGCTTCAAATGTTAAACTTGAAAAAGCTTTTCCATCGAAATCTATTTCAAATGGCTTGAAATATGTTCCTAAGAATTCTATGCAAAAATCTTTCAAACCAAATATTTCTGTCTCTGCATCTTTTATAGCTTCAAAGCATGCATCATTCAAAAATGATAAACTTATTTGTTATGCATGTCATAAATGTTATCAATGCAATTCATTGAAAAACTCCATGATTGGTGCATTGAAATATAAAACCGTTTGGGTTCCAAAGGGAACCAATTTTGCTAACCCAAAAGGATCCAAGTTAGCTTGGGTACCTAATATCACTCCTTGATTATTTTGCAGGATTGTCTTGTAGCCCATAAATTAAAGAAAAGATGGTATCTTGACAGTGGTTGTTCAAGGCATATGACGGGTGCAAAGATCAGTTCATCACTCTACAAATGAAAAAAGGAGGATTTGTTACATTTGGAGATAATGGCAAGGGAAGAATAATCGGAATCGGTAAGATCAAAATAACCCCCTGTACTTTTATTGAAGATGTACTGCTAGTAGATAAATTGAAGCATAATTTACTGAGTATTAGTCAATTATGTGATAAAGACTTCAAAATTATCTTTGAATCATCTATGTGTATAGTAACTAACTCTCTTGATTCTAGCAACAAATTCATTGACCATAAACTTGGAAACATCTATGTGGTAGATCTAAATGATCTAGCCATGTCCAGTAGTTCCAGTCTAGTAGCAATGAATGCTAAGATCAAGGAGTCATGTTTATTATAGCATAGATGATTAGGTCATGCTAGCATGCATACAATTGCCAAATTAATCTCAAAGAATCTAGTTAGAGGTTTGCCACATTTTAAAGTAGATCTTGATTATGTATGTGATGCTTGTCAATTAGGCAAACAAACTAGGGAGAGTTTTAAATCGAAAAATATTATTTCAACAACCAAACCCCTTGAGCTACTTCACATGGACTTATTTGGACCAACTAGGACCACAAGCCTAGGAGGTTTGAAATATGGCCTTGTGATTATAGATGACTTTTCTAGATTCACATGGATATTATTTATTGCACATAAAGATGAAACTTTTGATGTATTTAGAAAATTTCATAAGAAAGTTTCAAATGAGAAAAATCTTTCTGTTATTTCAATAAGAAGTGATCATGGAACTGAATTTCAAAATCAATTTTTTGATGAATATTGCACTGAGCACGGCATTGATCACAACTTCTCCACTCATAGAATACCACAATAAAATGGTATTGTAGAGATAAAGAATAGGACTTTGAAAGAAATGGCTCGAATGATGTTATGTGAAGGTAATCTTCCAAGTACTTTTGGACATAAGCAGTGAACACTTCCTGTTATATATTAAATCGAGTTGTAATATGACCAATTTCTAAGAAAACCCCCTATGAGCTTTGGAATGGAAGAAAACCAAATATCAATTATTTTTATGTGTTTGGATGCAAATGCTTTGTGTTAAATAATGGCAAAGATAACCTAGGAAAGTTTAATACAAAATCTGATGAATCTATATTCCTTGGTTATTCCTTACATAACAAAGCATATAGAGTATTTAACAAAAGGACTCTTATTGTAGAAGAGTCAATTCATGTTGTTTTTGATGAAGCTAACCCCTCACCATCTAGAAAAGATGAGTGCATAGATAATGATGCAGGTACTCTACAAAAGGAAATGGAAGATCTAAGCATTCAAGACAAGCCAATGCAAGATGGAAGTGAAATGGTAAGCAAGGATTATCTGATTTACCAAAGGAATGGAGGTATATAACTTCACATCCTAAAGATTTAATTATTGGTGATCCTTCTAATGGTGTTAGGACTAGGTCAACACATAGAGATGCACATGACTACCTAGCCTTTGTCTCTCAAATTGAACCACACAATTTAAAAGAGGCTGTAACTGATCATAACTAGATAATGGCCATGCATGATGAATTAAACCAGTTTGAAAGGAATAATGTTTAGAACTAGTTAGTAGACCTACAGACCATCCAATCATAGGAACCAAATGGGTCTATAGGAACAAACTAGATGAGAATGGTAAGGTTATAAGGAATAAAGCAAAGTTGGTAGCAAAAGGGTACAGTCAAGAAGAGGGTATTGATTTTGATGAAACTTATGCTCCCATAGCAAGACTTGAGGCCATTAGATTACTTCTTGCATTTGCTTGCTACATAAACTTTAAACTTTTTTAAATGGATGTCAAAAGTGCTTTTCTAAATGGATTTACTTTTGAACAAGTTTTTGTAGAACGGCTACCCGGTTTTGAAAATCACGCTTTTCCAAATCATGTATTTAAATTGAATAAAGCTTTATATGGTTTGAACAAGCTCCTAGTGCCTGGTATCAGAGATCGAGCAAATTTTTACTTAAAAATGATTTCAAAAGAGGAAATGTTGACAAAACCCATTTTATTAAAAACAAAGAAAATGATATGTTAGTTGTACAAATTTATGTTGACGATATTATATTTGGTGCAACTAATTAAAATCTTTGTGGAGATTTTGCTAAGCTGATGCAGGGTGAGTTTGAAATGAGCCTTATGGATGAGCTCAACTACTTCCTTGGATTACAAGTCAAACAAATGAAGGAAGGAATCTTTATAAACCAAGCCAAGTACATCAAAGAGATGATTAAGAAATTTGGCATGGAAACAAGCAAAGAGGCTAACACACCCATGAGCACTACCTACAGACCAGACAAAGATGAAAGTGGATCAATGTTGACCAAAAGCTTTATAGAGGTATGATCAGATCCCTTTTATATTTGATAGCTAGTAGACCTGATATCTTGTACAGTGTATGTATTTGTGCTAGATTTCAATGCAATCCTAAAGAAACACATATGCTTGCTATTAAAAGAATTTTCAAATACTTGAAAGGTACAAGTAATTTAGGTCTTTGGTATTCTAAAGAATCATCTTTGAACTTAATTGATTTTTCTGATGCTGACTATGCTGGTTGCAAAATTGATAGAAAGAGCACTAGTGGTACATGCCAATTTCTAGGATTGAATTTAATTCCATGGCACTATAAGAAGCAAAACTCCGTAGCATTATCCACTGCTGAGGTAGAGTACATTGCTACTGGTAGTTGTTGTGCTCAAGTGTTATTGATTAAACAACAACTAGAAGACTTTGGTGTTACACTATTTAAAATTTCAATCAAATGTGATAACACAAGTGCCATTAATTTGACAAAAAATCCTGTTCAGCATTCACGAACCAAGCATATTGAAATTAGGCACCATTTCATAAGAGAACATGTATTGAATAATGATATTATTCTTGAATACGTGCCAACTGAAAACCAACTTGTTGATATTTTTACCAAACTGTTGAATTTTGATAGATTTACAATGATTAGAAGTGAACTAGGATTATGTGACCCTCTCTAGAAATACTCCAATAGTCTTAAGGACAAATTAACTAGATAATTTCCTAATTCAAATTTTGTGATAAAATGAGCTTTGATTGAAATCCAAAATTATTATTTTTGTGCTCCCTCTGCTCGAGCCGACTCAAGCAGATGAAATGTTGGTCGAGCCAGCTTGGATGTCGAGCCGTCTCTTTTTAGTTCGAGCCATAGGGTTTGATTTTTCGTTTTTACTCCTAAACCCTATTCTGTCTCTTTCTAAGAAACCTTCCAAATACTTTCAACTTCCAAAAATAGCTTTGGAATTTGAATTTCTTCACTCTATGGCACCAAAAAGAGCTATTGGGAAGAAATCAGGAAGAGTTAGTGAAGCTGCTCCGCAAGAAAGGAGGACAAAATTCCGAGAAGACCATGTTTCTCGGAATCCACCGCAGTCCGAGGAAGAGGCTAGCCCAGTTTCTCCCAGTCACCAAATCTCTCTAGGTATGAGACCAATCACCACTGGCAGACGGATTTTATTTGAATATCTGAAGGAGATAGGTTTTGTGATTGGTGATTTTATTGAAAATCAAGGATGGAGGAACTTGTGCTCCCTAGATGTTAAAACCTACCCAAACCTAGTAAGGATGTTTTATGAAAATTTAAGATTTGGAGAGAACTTCATTGAATCTTCTGTTAAGGGAAGAAGGATAATTATATCTGCTAAAATTCTGAGAAGTGTTTTGGAAATGCCTTTTGAAGGCATAGAGTATTTAGTATTGAAAGACAGAACCAAGGCATTATAAATAGTTTTAGAGAGAACTGAGGTAAATGAAATAGGGATTCTCAAAGCAAGCATGTTATCTATTGAGATGAGAGTTCTACACAATTTTATTAGCAGGATCTTCTTACCCAGAACTAGACATTTTGATTGGGTTAGTGAAAGAGATCTATGCTTTATGGAGCTCTTTATTAATGGTGATAAAATTAATCTGCCAGCAATTATGATTTGCCAAATGAAGGAGGCAGTAAGAAAGGTTAAAGATTGCCTACCTTATGGAATGGTCCTATCACTCTTCTTTCAAAATGCAAATGTAGATTTGATAGGAGAGGACAGCAAGACACTACTCCATACAGATATATATACTGCAAAAACTTTTCAAAGAATAGGATATTGTTGTGAGATGGCACCTGGAGAAAGAAAACTGATGCCCAGTAGTTGAAGAAACTGAAGAGATTCAAGAACAAGCAGAGTTAGAGGCTGGTGAAGGCACTACAATGCATATTCCAAAACCACAGCCCCAAATGGGATCTTTAGTCCAGATGGACTTCGACACCTCTTTTCCAGACATCTCAGTACCAGATATGCTTGATATGCCATATGGTACAGCTACTTTTACTCAGTCTACTGATGTTCCAATTTACAGTCACACTACTACTACTCCTGCTGTAGACACTTCATTGTTACAAGACTTCATGATACAGCAAATGAATAACATGATTGAAACTATAAAGTCCTCTATGGGTACAATGTTTGGAGAACTTCAAAAGTCAGTTGATGATATACTAACTCAATTTGGAGGATAGATAGATGATCTGAAGAGAAGAATAGACACACTTGAAACCTCCAAGACTGCAACTGTGCAACCGAAACTGATCTACAACCAATCCTTCAATTGATTGCATCAACTTTTGAATCTACTAAAAACTCAGTCACTCAAGTTCTTGAAGCATATAGAACTGAAATGGACAACTTGAGAATCATAATTAGGTCAGTTGAAGTAGGTAAAAGGATGGAGGAAGATTATACCAAAGGTATTGGTATAATTAGAAGTGAGTTTGGGAGATTGAGAGGATCAACAGAAGCATTTGCTAATGTTTAAGCCATAGAAATGTTTACATTACAAAAGGAAGTGGCACAAATAAAGGAATCAATGGAAGATTTAGCTACCTTTGAAGCACAAAGAAAATGGAAGTAGAATGAAATCTCTGAACAGCTTCTTAAGGAAAATGATGACTAAGATTGAAGAAATCCAAGCTGCTCAAAGTGCTCCTCCCTCTTCTTATACACCTTTTCCTAGTCAATCTGCTCATCCTAGACAACCTGCTCCACACCTTAGACCACAAGGAACCCATGATATACCATAATTTGTTGACCCAATTGCTTCTTTGCCACCTGGCATTTAGATTCCCGGTCAACCTTCACATCCTAGAGTAGACTTAGATAGTCGCTAAGTGTATTACTCTTCACTTTGTACTTTGTACTGAACTTCTTTAAAATGAAATGAAAAGTATACTTTTTGTCATTTAAATTGTTCTATTTCTCTATGTAAATGAATGTTTATGTTCAATTGTTCATACAATGACTAATATTTTAATTATAATTTCAAGATAAATATGAGAAAGTGAAATTATCTCAATTTTAAATATTTTCTCATTCTATTTTAAAATCTAAGCTTATCTTCTACTCTACCTTTTTGATTGATTGACAGAAAGAAGGAGAAAGTTATGAAATTATTGCATGAAAAGGATGAAAAGGGGAAAATATATTCATGATTATATATTTGCTTTAATGCATAAAGCTTGAAAGCTAAGCTCAAATTAAGCTCTGATACATCATGATATATATTTAAGAGGCTCTGATACATAATGATACATATTTTGATACATAATGTTTTAAGTTTTGACTTTTAATAGCTTTGATGCTTGATGTTCTCTTGAAACATTTTGAGCTCTAAAAATACATAGAAAGTAAGCCAAAACATGGAGTATCTTATTGAGGGAAAGATTACCTCTCTCTGACCTAATTCTCCTTTCATTATTTGGCACTAATTGAAGTCAACTTGTTTTACTTGTTCATATATACTTGCAAATATAATTATACAAGTAATTATAATGTGTTATATTGCTTTTTTATGCCCAGTATTTTGTCATCATCAAAAAGAGGGAGATTGTTAATCCTATAAGTTATTTTGATGATAACCAAACATTAGAGCATGTATATTTATTTCTGACAACTCTTCAAGTATTTTACAAGTTTTGTAGGATGGATTAAATGTTCAAACTTCAACTCCTACACCTCTGTTTTCTTGTTTGAGTTATGTTGTAATGTGTTTTTGTAAAGAAGAACCTAATGAAAAAGCTAAGAAAAAATCATGTGAAAAGGGTTACTTCTGTGTGTATGTGTGCCTTGAAATTAATTTTGAGTTGGTATGCTTGAAAATGTAAAGAGTTGGTAAAAGTTTTTCTTTAAGTTTAAGTGTAAAAATCCTGAAGAAGATACTCGAGCTGACCCAACTTATTGAAGAGCCGACTCCACTTACTAGCACGCAGCAAGGATTCTGGAATGCAGCAATCTGAGCCGACTCGAAGGTAACCGAGCTGACTCCAATGAATCCGAATCAACTGGAATCAATCCGAGCCGACTCTTCTAGAGTCCCATTTATGAAGATTTCTGAGAACAGCCAGGCGACCCGACCCGAACCAGAAAGAGCCGACTCTGCCATACCTAATTCTGAAAGCCTGAGAAAATGAGCCGACCCGAACTGCATCAAGCTAACTCTTCCTAAGTAAGGTTTTCCGAACCTGAGAAGAAGAGCTGACCCAAGCTGAAAAGAGCCGACTCCTGGAGTTCTAGTTTTTCAAAGAAAGAAGTTCGAGCCGACCCGAGCTATCAAGAGCCAACTTGTGTAGAGTGATGTTTTGCACCCTAAGACAAAGAGCCGACTGCACTGAAGATTTGGCGACTCGAAGGATCCGAGCCAACTTGAAGGAATCCGAGCCGACTTGAACGTCATTTCCAGGTATCTAACAGCTAGTTCCAGAATTTGTTTTTGAATGCCAAAAGGTGCTCCAACGGTCACAAGTCACATCCCAATGGTAAAAAACATCTCTAACTATCTTGGTGTGATGGAAGACTTTATATTTGAAGGATTTGAATTTTCTTGAATCAATGAATTAGAGAGTTCTTCAAAGTTAAGAGAGCTTCATTGAATATCCTACCAACCAACAGCAAAAGAGCACAAGAGCATTCAAGCTAGACTTCAAGACTTCACCAACTCTTATCTGAAGTTTGAAGCAACTTTAGGAAGAAGCCACTGAAGCAATTAAAGCTTATTCAAGTGCATTCAAGTGGACTTCCATCAAGCTGCACCGGCAACTATCCGACAAATTGAGTTTATCATTTTTGTTGCATTTCTTTCAATTCATTTTTGAATTGTTGGGTTATTGGTGAGCTTGGTTGAAAAACCAAATAGGTTCTTGGTGAGCCTTGATAAAAATCAAGTGTTGGGTTCTTGGTGATCTTGGTAAAACCAAGTTAGGTTTCTTTGGTGAGCCTGTTAAAACCAAAGGGTGTTGGATTTTCTTTGGTGATGCCGTAAAACCAAAGTGTAGAGATTTTGGATTATGATCCTATAAAACAATCCTATTGTATTCGGATGTGAATATAGTGGAAATCGCAAGTGGTATCTTGGGTAGTAGACATAGGAGCTGGGTTGCTCCGAACCACTACAAATCTGGTATGTTTGTGTTGTGCCTCTTTACTCCTTTTTAGCTTTTGCAATTTATAACTCTATCACAGCACCTAACACTTTCTAAGGAATTTGTAATTGCACATTACTTGTTTTAAAATTTTACATTCCCAATTCACCCCCCTTTTGGGTAGCCACCTGGGCAACAGAAACATGACTCCATCTATGTAGTGGTCGATAGGTTTTAAAAAATGGCCCATTTTATATATTGCTCTCAGACCTTTGATGCCTCCAAGGTAGCCCGACTTTTCCTTGATCATGTGGTTAGGTTACATGGCCTTCCTAAAACCATAGTATTCGATAAGGATGTTCGTTTCACCAGTTACTTCTGGAAGACCCTTTGGCACTTGTTAGGAACCAAACTTAAGTTTTCCATAGCCTACCACCCTCAAACCGATGACCAAACCGAGGTAGTGAACCGAAGTTTAGGAAACCTACTGAGATGCCTCATAGAAGAGAACACTAGGAATTGGGACCTTCTTTTATCTAGAGCCGAATTTGCCTATAACAGTTCAGTCAATAGGTCCATAAGTAAGAGCCCATTCGAGGTTGTTCATGGTTACAAACCAAACAAATCTCTTGACCTGATCCCCTTACCCTTGCATGCACGAGTTTCTAAGTCAGCTGAGTCATTTTTACAACATGTTAGGTATTTGCATCAGAAAATTAGTCAAAAGATTAATATAAGTAATGAACTCTATAAGAATTTGGCTAATTCCCAAAAAAGAGCTAAAGAATTTTCTGTAGGGGATTATGTAATGATCAGGCTTAGGCATGATAGTTCCCTCCAGGGACCATAAAAAAACTACATGCTCGTGGAGTTGGACCCTTCAAAATAATAAAGAGAGTTAGACCCAATGCCTATGTACTCGAGTTACCATCCAAGTTAGGTATTAGTTCAACCTTCAACATTTCAGACCTTGTGGAGTATAGGGAACCAGCAACGATACTCAGTGAGCCCTTTGGACCTAACCCTTTCCTTGAGAGTGAACCCATAAATCAGCCTATAAGAGAGGAAAGGATTGAGCATATCCTGGATGATCGAGCCATCAGCAACTGGAATAAAGGCTATCAACGGTATTTGGTCCGATGGCAAGGTCGGCCAGAATCCGAAGACTCGTGGATCACCCGAGAAGATCTGCAGTGTCTCAACCTAGACATACTAAAGCAGTACGAGAGCTGAGATGACCCTTATCGATGGGGTCAAGTTCCTTGCACCCAAGGAGAATAGGTGCGGGCACCAGGATTCGACAATGATTGCTGGGCCCAATCTAGCTTACTGATTAGGATTTCCGATTCCGTAGTGTTTAATAATGTGTCACTTGAGTCTTGTAATACAAGTGAGCCAATTGAGTCATGTAATAAAGTGGACATGTGAGTCCATGTAAGTCCAGTTGTTTTATCCAGTTGAGTTTAAGTTCAAGTCAAGAGTCCTATAATTTTGAATTCATCGAAGAGGAGAGTCACCAAGAGTCACCAAGCCCCTCCACTAGAGCAAGAGATCAAGTACCTTGGCCCCTACTCTGGCCCCCAGCCTTGGTGCCCAAGAGATGGGCCTTCATGCCCCAAGCCTAGTGTAGGCGCCCCTTTAGATGGCACCCTCCTTCAGCCCAGCTCCCTGCCAGGTCCACACTAGTTGGTGCCCTCCTTCAAGCCCAAGATGCCCTGGCCTATCAGAAGAAGGCACCTATCCTTGGCCTTGCTGCCCCTCCCAGGGTTTCATAAATTGTGCCCTAATCCAAGCCCTTTCAAGCTGGCGCCCCAGCCCAAGAATAAGGTCTACAACTGACCTAGCCCACCAGAGTTACTTGGCCCTCAAGAAATGTAATTTTAATTTATTTTGAAGTCCAAGGACCTGGGTAACTCTATAAATACCCACCCCTCACCTCTTGTATGAATAACTTTTTTCATGAATACAAACCTTGATTGATTTCTATCAATTGTTCCTCTTTCTTGGAGTGGGTGTGAGACCCGTGTATGTGCAAACCCTAGCCACCCCTGCTACCCTCTATCCTCCCTCAAACCCTAGCCATCCCAGTCTCCATCTCCAAGCCCTAACCCGCCAACCCTAAGAGCCCTCCAGGCTGCCACCTGTCTTCCATCTTCCATCTTCCATCCAACTCACCACCATCCAAGTGCCCCATGCCTTGGCCGCCCATCCATCTTCCCTTCCAGGCAATCCCTGGCTTCCAGGCCATCAAGCATCCATCCCAGGCACCCCTCTCTGCTGCCAGGCCACCCCTCCTCCAAGCTCGGCATCCTCTTCCCCAAGCAGGCCACCAACTCCAACAATAGCCATCTTGATCTCTCTTAATCTGCTTCTTGTTTTCTTATTTTTTTTGATATCCTTGCATCAACCCGTGATGTGTGTAGGATCCTTCTAGTGAGCACCTTCGAGGAAGAAGCCTTCTTTGCCACCAGGACCATCTAAAGAAAAGCCTGCTGATCCGTGGAGCAAATGACTGATCATCCAGGCACCAATCCAGAGCATTGAGTGATCTCATCTTCGGCAGGATCAAACATCGATGTGAGGTAAACACCCCACCCTCTCCTGAGTTTTGATTTTCTTGAAGGTACAACTATCCTAATCAAGGGTTTCTCAATCCTCGAGGTCCTGTCCTTTATTATTTTACATGATCTTATTTGCGGGTATCGTAGACTTGTCATTACCTTTTCCTTCAACTGAAATTTACTGTTCTTCGGGATTTTAGCCTCCAAAATTAAATCTAAAAAAAGTACAAAAAAATTAGTTTACTATTTTTCTACATACAAATCATCTTTAGAGTCATCCCGCATCGGATAGTTTCTATCTTGTGGGTAGGATTCTAACCATCTCACGAAACCCTAACCTAGTCTAGTCTCCTTTTCGGGAATAACTAAATCAAAATTTTAAAATCCTTGTTTATTTTAATCTGATTTTTTATCCTTCTTATGTCATTCATCTGCATGCATCATGTTAGAATCCCATCCCTCATCATTTTTGGTATCAAAGTAGGATTAGGGCATGTTCTTGCATCATAGTTTAGGTTTTCTACATCCTGAACCTGCACTAGTAGTCTGGATATCGGTCTGATTTTCCATTAATTCCATACTATTTTTTTCTAAAATTTGCATCACGTCATCTCTATTGAGTCCTCTATTTTTTCTGTATTTTTTGTTAACTTTTATAGATAAAAAAATTAAAATCTACATCCCAAAAAAATCCTAACCGTAAATCTATTTTTCTGAAATTCCTACATCCAGTTCGATACCCTAGGTCTTTGCATCATCAAACTATTTTTTCTTTGCATGAAATTTGGTAGGAACCAACTTTACAATTGGGCCTTCTATTCTGCAATTTTTTTGAATCTTCTACTTTAAAAATTGTGCTAAACTCTGCAACAAATCAGAACACAAAAACTTTAATTTCTATAATTTTTGCATGCTTCACTTGATCAAACCTAATCAACAACCAAACCTCACCTAACCCAAGCCAATTTTGATTGCTCACCTAACCAACTTGGAATTAAGTCTACCACCTTATAAAATTTAAAAAAAATTTCTCTATTTTTTTTGATTTTAGATTGTATTAGGGTTTCATCAAGTGTGCATCATTGCATTTAACCTAATCTAAGGGCACTTTCCTCTATCAGAGTAGGGCAGGACTTCATCACCGGTCCTAGGCACAAAATAATCACCCTTATATGAATCTAAGCCTAATTAAAAGTGACTAGAAACCTAATTGCTCTAGGGACACCAACAGGTCGTGTTTGAGTCTAGTGGGAAAACTAGTGCACTCAACCCTTCACTTATTACTGGAAGCTGGTGTCTAAGGCTAAAGGTTTAGAGGCAAACACCCTAAGAAGACTGGTGGTTTTTAATTAGGATCCTGTGACAAGTGGGGGAGCTTCCCATCACCCCACCTCTTACCTGGCCAGTGGAAGAATTAAGTGCTAAGTTGGGTATAAGTTGAGTTGTCCCACTCTACTTTGACTCTAGGTCTATCAAATCGTAGTCGATTTGTGTCTAACCCCATTAGTCTCACCCCAACCTAGTCTGACCATGGAGTCGATGTGTGTGTATTGCATGACCATTAGGTTAGGAGCCCAATACCAGTAGTCTCAACCCAACCCAGCCTGACCATGGAATCTGACGTAGGAACCTTATTAAGGACTATTAATGAACAAGTAGCCCAGATGATCCATAGGCTTGATCCGATAGATGACTGGTTAGGAACCCTATAGAGCACCCATAGGCCCCATACCAAATCCAAACTTGAGTCACCTTTACCCACACCTCCCAACCTTAAGAGAGCCTAACACCATGGCCCATACTTGGAGCCCAACCCTAGGAGAGCCCAACACCCTGACCCATACTTGGAGCCCAACCCTAGGAGAGCCCCATACTCTAAACCATACTTGGAGCCCAACCATAGGAGAGCCCAACACCATGGCCCATACTTGGAGCCCAACCCTAGGAGAGCCCAACACCCTGACCCATACTTGGAGCCCAACCTTAGGAGAGCCCCATACTCTGACCCATACTTGGAGCCCAACCCTAGGAGGACCCCATACCCTGATCCATACTCGGAGCCTAACAATAGGAGAACCCCACACCCTGTACCAATCTTGGATCTTAGTGTAGAGAGAACCAATTATAAATTTACAGGAGCACCTACATTTGATGATGATCCTGAGTTTGAGGATTATCTTAATTGGGAAAGAAATATGGACCTGTATTCTGAAAGAAATATGGATCTGTATTTTGAAAGGGATTAGTTCAAGTTTGCTAAATCTAAGTTAGTTTGCTAGGCTAAGATAGACTGGGATAAGTTTAAGAGAATGGCTAGACTAAAAGAAGAAACACCCATAACTACCTGGAGAGCCATGAAAAGCAAACTTAGGGAAAAGTACCTACCAGATCCTATGAACCCAGAACCTATGAACCTAGATCTTGTGAACCCAGAACCTATGAACCCAGATCCTATGAATCCAGATCTTATGAACCCAGACCCTATGAACCCAAATCCATAACTCGTAGATCTGAGCCCATGTCCTATGAACCCAAGGAACTCATAACCCATGATCTAAGTCCACATCCTATGAGCCCAAGGGACCCATGATCCTTAGTCGGCTTGAATCCCATAGGATTAGTACCCCGAGATATGAGCCCAATATTAGTCCACTTCTCCTTAGTCAACGCACCCTTATCACCCCTGAGTGCAAGCCAAGTATTAATCAGGTACCCCTTAGTCGACTTGAGCCCATTAGGACTAGTGCCCCTAACTCAAGACTAGGTCCTAGCCAAGCCTACCCAAGCCGGCTCAACCCTAATCCAACCTTACCTAGCCTTAGTACCCCATAGCCCGTAGGGAAGACAAGGGTAAGGCAACTGAAACCCAGAGGAACCCGAGTCCCAACCCGAATACCTGTTTCATATGTCATAAGATGAGACACTATGCTAGCCAATGCCCAACCTGGCCCCTGCACATAGGAGAACTCGAAGAGGAGATACTTGAACCCAATCTAGAGTTAGTTGACCCTGACCATACCCAGACTGAAGCCAACCTAGAGTTAGCTAACCCTGACCGCACCCAAACTGAAGCTATAGTGGAAGAACCGTTAGAGGAAGAGAACCATGATTTTGCGATTGCAACTCTACCGGAGGAGACACTAGAAGAGAGCCCAATTATAGAGCCCAGTCCTGAAATTCATGAACTAGAGAAATTTATTGAGGACATGATCTATTTAATCTGATACCCTCAGGAAGAAGTCACCCCTTTGATTCCCATTGAAGATCTCTTCCCTGAAATTAGTGACCCATCCTTCCATAAGGCAAACCTTGTAGATGTATATCAACCCCGTAAGGTCAACCTCATTAGTCTAGGACTAATCCCTGACACTCCTTCTTATATCCTACTCTATCCGACCAACCCCGAACCCTTTTTCCTACCCTACCAGACTAACCTTGAATCCACCCTTTATTTCCTGCCCTTTCCAGAAGCTTCCAGCATTTCTAGGGCCATTAGATTGCATTTTATTGAGATTAGCATGTTGCATACATTCATTAAGCATGTCATGTTTGCATCTTACTTCTGGAGGACCCTATGGCATCTGTTAGGAGTGCATGCCAAGTTCTCATCTGCATGTCATCTACCGACCAAGGGTCAAACCCACAGTTGTAGTTTAGGATTTAGTCGAGTCTGCATATCAATAAGTGTTGGCATGAGTCATTTGCTTGCATTAGGTGTTATGAATTTTGCACTGCATGATTAAAGATTTGCATAAGGAATTAGCCATAAGATTAATGTAAGCAATGATTTTTATAAAAACATGGTAATTCCCGAAATTGTTCAAGAGTTTGCTAGGAAATCTTGTGATGATTAGGCTACATACCCATAGAGATGGATCCATCAATGTGATAAAGAATGTTGGACCTAGTGCCTAAGTTACCACCTAATTAGGCATTAAGCTCAACCTTCAATATCTCAGACTTAGTTGAGTATAGGGAGCCAGCAATGATACTCAGTGAGCCTATTGAACCTAACCCTTTCTTTGAGAGTGAACCCATCCTTGAGTGTCCACTAAATTAGCCTGGGTAAAGAAAAGATTGAGTATATCCTGGATGACCAAGCCACTAGCACCCAAATCAAAGGCTTCCACATCACTTGGTTGGTTGGCAAGGTTGATCGAGATCTGAGGATTCGTGGATCACTCGAAAGGATCCGTAATGCCTTAACCCAGACCCACCAGAGCCAGATTGACCTTTTCTCGACAAGATCAAGTTCCTTCCATCCCGGGAGAATTGATGAGGACATCAGGAGCAGACATAAAGTTCAATATTCAATGAAGATCTCTAAGTCATGTGTTGGGAGAGTCAGTCAGTTTTTTTTCAATGAGCACTTGAGTCTTGTAATAAAGTGAGTCAGTTGGGTTCACTAAGTCATTTGGAGTCCTTTTATGTTCTAGTCTAGTCAAGTTGAGTCTATGTAAAGAAAAGTGAGTCCATTTGTTTTTGGCCTATTTTGAGTCCTGTCAATTAGGCCCAGTTTGAGTCCTATAAACTTCATTTTCATTCAAGTCAAACACAAGAGGATAGCCACCAGATGCCTACTACGATCGACTTCTTACACAAACCCCTGGACCCCATTCAGGGCACCCAAGCCCACCAGAAGTTAGCACCTTAGCCTACCAGGAGATGGCACCCCAACATATCAGGCCTAGGCGCCCCAAGCCCATAAGCTTTCATGAAGATTGGCACTCAGTCCAGGTTCACCAAGGAAGTGGCACCCAGATCCAAGCCCAAGCCCATGGTGCCCTCCATTCCCAATCCAAGCTCATATGGCGCCCCAGGCCCAAAGCCCATTCATGTTGGCACCCAAGGATTTAACTGGTTAAAGAAGATTTCATCCCAGCCCAGTAAAGAGTCTACCAGTCCTAGCCCAGTCCAAGCCCAGCAAGAATTTCATACTAGTCCATCCTATGGAGAAAAGTCAAAGCTTCCAAGTCCAAGAGGGAGTTGATGTCCAAGTCCTACAAGGACTTCAGTCTACCAATTCTATTCAAACTATGTACTCCTTATTCTACTCAACTTTGTTCTCCTAATCCTATTCATACTATGTACTCCTAGTTTAATAGGAAAGGGCTAGATGAGTCTATAAATACCCAACCCCTCCACCCTCTTGTAAGAACTTTTGATGAATAAAATTTGAGTGAATTTGTTTGTCTACTGTTGCCTCCGTGAGGAGTGGGTATGAGACTCATTTGCTTTTGTTCTTTGAAACATCGAGGGGTGTGAGGCCCTAATTATCAAACAAACCCTAGCCCTAGCTGCCCCTCCTCCATCTTCTATCCAGGCAGCCCCTCCAAGCTAGGACCCCTCCGGTGAAACCATCAAAGGAAGAGGTCTTTCTTTCCCTCGAATCAAACTGATAAAAAGCTGGCAGATTTGCGAGAAAGTGATCAGGACAACCAGGCACCGATCTGAGTGGAGCAATCTCATCTATAGCAATAAGACATCATTGCCTGGTATGTTAAACCTGATTCCCTCCTCTCTTTATCTGATTTTTTTGAAGGAGAACATGTACCTAATAGGTATTTCTTAACCCTAGGATCCTTAGTTTTTTATCTCTTTGAAAGTTTCTAGCATGTGGATAGGATTCTAACTATCTCACGAAACCCTAACCTAGTCTAGTCTTCTTTTCAAGAATAACAAAATCAAAATCTAAAAATCCTTGTTTATTTTAATCTGATTTTTTTATCCTTCTCATGTCATTCATCTGCATGCATCATGTTAGAATCCTGTCCCTCATTACTCCTCTCAATCTACCAGCAGGATCGAGAGTCCCTTCGGGATTACATGTCCCGGTTTAAAGCTATCACCATGGAGATTTACCATCTCGATGAGCCAGTTGGCATGCTAGCCCTAAAGAGGGGCTATGGACCTCCCGCTTCACCTACTCCCTCAACAAGAAGCCTCCGAAGACCTACTCAGTGCTCCTCCTCCGCGCCCATAAATATATCTACATGGAAGAGATGGATCACACCAGAAGGGAGTTCGATGAGTGGCCACTGAAGAGGCAGGCCATTGGGGAAACATTTGCTCCCCCGACCCAAAAGATGGTGCCGGTCTAGCTGTCGGGGCCGAGACCTAGAGTCGACTCTTCCAAAGAAAAAAAGTTCACTCCTCTCCTCATCTTGAGAGCAAAGATCCTGATGGAAATCGAGGATGAATGCTTCCTGCATCGACCTCCCCTACTGAGGTCGTCTTTTGGATGTGACAAGTCTTGTTACCACCGCTTCCACCAGGACCACAGCCATGATATTGAGAAATGCCACCACCTGAAGAGGAAGATAGAAGACCTGGTCAAGCACGGCTACCTTGAAAAGTACGTGGAGGGAGGAGCTCCCCCAGTAGCCCAGAATGAAGAAGCTCGATCGCTCGCCATCAACAACCGGCCCACTGAGAAGCCGGTGGGATGATCTCATAGGGGATATGTGATAGGGGACAGGATCAGGGGTAGGATCGTTGGCGAACTGAGAATTCATCGATGATTAGGGTACTATGATTTTTCTTTTTTTTCTATGGGGTGGCGAAGGAACAATGGAGATGAAGGGTAGAAAAATTGGACACTCTATGGACTTGGGACTTACATTCACGGAGAGACTTCTCACCTCTAGGGCATCTCACCCACCCACACTATATGTAGCCTAGGACATCCCACCCATCTCACTACATGCGGAGCCTAAGGCATCCCACCCAAATCGCTACCTAGGGTCATGAAGGAAAATCTCTAAGACCATAGAGGGGACTCGACGGGGAAGGGGATAACTAGGACCTCACACCTCTCGATGCTCGAAAGCAAAGGCATAGGGTCTCACACCCCTCGATGCCTGAAGGCAAAGGCAAGATGGGCCTCACACCCACTCCTTTATGGAGGCAAAATGAAGAATCTCTCTTCCCTAAAAGCTCATCTTTATTGACCAATTTTTTATAAAGGACTGAGGGTGGTATTTATAGACCTTTTCCAACTCACATTTGAATTTGAATACAAGATAAAAAGATAAGGATGGTTCAAATTCAAATACAAGATAAGATGAGATCTATCCCAATCCTAACAACTAGATATTGAAATCCTAACCAACTAACAAATTTCAAAATAAAGATAAATCCTAAATATCTAATCTTTAAACTAAATTTATTTGCATCAAAATCCATGCAGCCCCAGGATCCGTGCTGGTCCAAGATTCATGCAGGTCCCATCAATATGGAGAACCTCTAAGAGGGCTAGGGGGAGAGAGGGGATGATGATGTACTCCCCTGTGAGGGAGAAGGGCTGGCTAGGGTAGATAACCTGAATACTATCATCATCAAATGATGATAGCAAAACATCTTATAAAAAGAATTATGGTTGATAGTGGAAGCTCAATAGATATCATTTTTTATGATGCTTTTGCAAGGATGAACTTATCCACCGGACAAATAAAGCCGGTGTTCACATCCTTAGTGGGCTTCACCAGGGATTTAGTTAGAGTAGAGAGAGAGATTAAACTCCCAATAACCATCGGGACCCTACCTCAGTAAAGTACTGTGCTAATAATATTCATTGTTGTAAGGCTCCCCTCGCCCTACAATGCAATCCTGGGGCATCCTGGGCTCAACCTGCTTGATGCCACCATCTTCACAAGGCATCTCCTTATTCAGTTCCCAACCCTTGGGAAACTAGGGAGATGAGAGGGTCTTCCTAGCCAGTCCAACACTACCTGCAGACCATCTTAGGATCACGAGGGGCCGATCCAAGCCCAGCCATTGATCAACTAAATCCGATGGAACTGAAGCTGGAGGGAAGACCAGTTAATCCCTTGAAACTATGCAAGTGGGGGCCTTACTGCCTGAAGAAGAGAGATCCCATCTGCTCAGTTTCCTATGGGCCAATGCAGACGTCTTCACCTGGAATGCCGCAGACATGCCTGGGATCCCACTAGATGTTGATGGGAGACGGGATCAGGGAAGGATCATCGATGAGCTGAGAAGTCATCGATGATTAGGGTACTACTATTTTTTTTAATTTTATATTTCTAGGGGATGATGAAAGAATAATGGAGATGGAGGATAGGAGAATTTGACACTCTACGGACTGGGGACTTACATTCATGGAGAGACCTCTCACCTCTAGGGCATCTCACACATCCAACTACATATAGCCTAGGGCATCCCACCCAAATCGCTACTTGGGCTGTAAAAAAAAATCTGTAAGACCATAGAGGGGACTCGACGGGGAAGGATAAAACTAAGGCCTCACACCCCTCGATGCTTGAAAGCGAATGCATAGGGTCTCACACCCTCGACATTCGAAGGTGAAGGCAAGATGGGCCTCACGCCCACTCCTTTATGGAACAGAATGAAGAATCACTCTTCCCTCAAAACTCATCTTCATTAACCAATTTTTTACAAGGAATTGAGGGTGGTATTTATAGACCTTTTTAATCTTCATTTGAATTTGAATACAAGATAGAAAGATAAGGATGGTTCAAATTCAAATACAAGATAAGGCCTATCCATATCTCAATCCTAACCAACCAAAACTAACTAAATCAAAATTCAAAATAATTGATAAAGATAAATCCTAAACTATCCTAAAAATTTGATAACTTATTCTTGAATTTAAATTCAAGAATGGCACTGCTTCAAGATCCATGCTACTTCGAGATTCGTACTACTCTGGGATTCATGCTGATGATGTCCCCATCATTCTCCTAAGGTGGCGAGAAATCAATTCCATCGAGTTAAGCTCAGTGGGGACTTTGGTGAACCACATCCAATCAAAAAAAAACTCTGCTCTAAGAACTGTGCAGCTCTAAAATTCATGTGGCATTGTGAACTATGCAACTTTGAAATGCATGTAGGCTTAGAAGTCGGCAACAGGGAGGGTCAACTATGCTTCTCCGATCATGCCTGGGATCTCCTTCTCATGGGTGGATGTAGAGTAGCAAGGGAATGGCCATCCGGTAGGGATCCGGTGGAGACGACGAGGAGGACGTGGCGATGAATGAAGGGGTGGTGGTGGTGGAGATCTGGATGGGTGGAGACTGATCGGTAGGGCGGTGGCGAGGCAACGCGAGTGGCACGGGCTCTGATCCAGCGATGATGGGTGTCATGGTAGTAGGGCGATGGGGTCAGCCGTGACCTTGCATCAGAGAGGGGTGTCGATTAGGTGGCATGACAGCAAGGGGCGTCGGTCATTGATTGCTGGGCATTGATTGGGGCGATGGAGATCGGGCATTCCGAAGGAGATGGTCGTGGGTCTTCTAGATAGGAGGGGATTTGGTGGAGGCTTGGAACGAGGTAGAAAGGAGGGGGCTCAGCCTGGGTAGAGGCTGATGGAGGTGGATCTTCTGGTGGGGGGGCACGGGTGGCCAATAGTTGGTGCGGGCTTGAATTTGGGCAGAGGTGTTCCGATTAGAGGAGCAGGGGATGTCGGTGGTGTCGAATGGAGAAATCGGTTGGGGTCCTCCGGACGGTAGGGAGGAAGTGGACACGGATGCATGGATTTGCGGTGTAGGAGTTTTGGCGATTGGGTGGGATGGCACGAAGAGATGGTGGTGTTGACTGAATCGGTGCGAGCATTAATGGAGGAGATTGGCATCGTGGTCGCGATGATGGTTGGACTAAAGGTGGTGATGGAGCAAACAGTGTCGTTGAAGAAGATGCCAGGGATGATGGGGAAATGCCATGGAGGAACTCGAACCACCATTCATAGGAAGGGAGGCCAAGGTGGGGGACGGTGAAGTGTGAGAACACGGAAAATGGTGACAGGGGTGGAGAAATCGATCGATGGAGCTGTGATGTCCGGTCGGTGGTGGGCATAGGAGACTGGTAGTGGAAATGAAATCATAGATATGGTGTTGTCCGATGGTGGAATGGGTGGAAGGGATCGGCAATGGGCTAGAGTATTCGAGAGTTGAATAGGGAAGAGATGAGAACAGTGGGGTTAGTGAGGGGGATATGGACCATACCCTAATTTTTTGGCTTTGATACCAAATTGATGGGGGACGGGATCAGGGGAGGATCATCGATGAGCTGAAAAGTCATCGATGATTAGGGTACTACTATTTTTTTTTTATTTTTCTAGGGGATGATGAAAGAATAATGAAGATGGAGGATAGGAAAATTGGACGTTCTACAGACTTAGGACTTACATTCACGGAAAGACCTCTCACCTCTAGGGCATCTCACCCACCCCACTACATGTAGCCTAAGGCATCCCACCCATCTCATTACATGTAGAGCCTAGGGCATCCCACCCAAATAATTACCTGGGGCCATGAAAAAAAATCTCTAAGACCAAAGAGGGGACTCGACGAGGAAGGGGATAACTAGGGCCTCACACCCCTCGACACTCGAAAGCAAAGGCATAGGGTCTCACACCCCTCGATGCCTGAAGGCAAAGGCAAGACAGGCCTCATGCCCACTCCTTACAGAGGTAGAATGAAGAATCACTCTTCCCTAAAAACTCATCTTCATTAACCAATTTTTTACAAAGAACTGAGGGTGGTATTTATAGACCTTTCTAACCCTCATTTGAATTTGAATACAAGATAGAAAGATAAGGATAGTTCAAATTCAAATACAGGATAAGGCCTATCCATATCTCAATCCTAACCAATAAAAACTAAATAAATCAAAATTCAAATATTTGATAAAGATAAATCCTAAACTATCCTAAAAATTTGATAACTTATTCTTGAATTTAAATTCAAGAATGGTACTACTTCAAGATCTGTGCTGCTTCGATATTCATATTGCTTTGGGATCCGTGTTGATGATGTCCCTATCAAGGGGTCCATCTAGCTAGCTTCGACAGTAACTTGTTGGACCTTCGCTACAGACTCGAAGTTGGGGGTCTCCAAGTACTCGATGAAGGCATGCCCTAATAATCAGCCAGGCAGGGTTGCCAATATGGAGGGACGTCAGCTCAGGCATTCTCTACCCGAGGGGTATGGGAGATGCTGAAGTGCTAGAGGTTTGCTGTATATGAGCGCACCTTATCCAGAACTTTGCCATCATGGGATCTCGGGCTTTATAAGATGGGAATTCTTCCAGGGTGCCGAGGATCATGCAGCATGCGGAATTGACTTTCAAAACAAAAATTCATAGCAAAAATACCCTAACATGTATAACATGTATAGAAAACCATAATTTCCAGGAACCCTTATGCAAATTCAACTAATGAATCATAAAATAGAGTCAAGAAAATTACCTGGATCGCCGAAACCCAACATTTCCACAAGGTTCACAAGCACAAACCCTCCAACGGTGATCCACACGAAACTCGGACCAAGGAAGAACTCCTTCAAGTTGATTGGAGAAGTGGAACTCTTTTAGCAGCCTTTGGTCTATTGACCACTATAGGGCACCCTGTCCTACTGAAGGGCACTCAAGACACTGTCCTAAACCACTTTAGGTTCCAGGACTACCCTCTACTAAGATCCTATAGGCTTATGTCCTAAAACCAAGCCTTGTCCTAGTGTAGAAGAACTTGTCTTGACAAGACAAGTCTTGTCCCAAAACAAGGAGGGAGGGAGAAAGTGGAAGACTCTTAGACAAACTCTCGGGAAAATAAAAATACTGATCTCAGAAGACCGAAAAAGAAAAAGAAGAAGTAGTAGTGTTTCTATTTCATCGTACCCCCTATTTATAATCTCAGATGGGGCATGAAATGCATCCCGACAATACTTATCAGATATGAAACATCATATCTGATAAGTCTCTTCGAGAATGGAGAGTCATATATGTGTTCTTTCACTTACCAGATCAATCCCCATCACGCCATGTGTCAAATACTAGTTTCTAAGATAGAGAGATGCCTCTTCTAATATGAAGTAATGCGAGGCTTGAAGAGTTTCAGAGGCAGAAGGACTCTGCCCTCTGTTGTGCGCGTGCATATGAAAAGGCACGACTCTTCATGTGCGCGCCACCTTTCACACCTCTTCAAGCCATCCCATTCAAACTTTAAATCGGTCTTTTGACTTGTAAAGGTGTGGGGATTGAGCTAAGAGGTGCCTTCCTGATGAAACTCCCAGAGTCTCATCTATAGTAGGACTCTCAGTCCATCTGTGTGCCATACTTTCTCTTAGGTCACCAAAGGGCACCAATAGTCTTTTCTTTTCCATTAGTCTGCCCAAAGTATCAAATTGACTTGGTCAAACAAATTCAATATGGGTGTCATTGGAAAGGACATCAAATAAGCTTTTTGACCATATCTTTTATTTTAGATTAGAGGTCTGTAGTTCTTTCTGTGCCTTTTTGAAGTTAAGGTGTCATTTAGGTACCAAGAGTCCCATGCCATTGGGACTCTTCATTATGGCGCCTAACATGCCCAAAAATCCAAATAAAAATCAGATCAAGCTCTGATTTAGCTAGCCCTACTTAGGACTCAACCTAGTTTAGGTTCCCATAATTAGGTTATCCCAATTAGCAAGCAACCGAATCCAATCCAATTGGGTTAGGAATTAGGTTAGCCTACATATGCTAGTATACAATCTGGCTAACCAATTAGGATCCTATGATCCTAATTAAATCATGAATGACTTTCTTGGCCAAGTCTCTATTGTGTGTAATCTATTAGGTTCCATATCTAGCCAGCAGTAGGTTTAGGTTTGAGTCGATTCGATCCGATTGAACCTGATTGACCTAATTAGGTCAAATTGGCTCACCTAATTGTCCAATTCAAATCACACATCGAATTGACTCATGAAACCAAACCAATTGGTTCATGAAAATCCACAAGACATGATTGACATCTAGCAACGTATCATGCCTACTTGGAAGATGAGAAATTTGGTGAAAAATATCAAAATATCCTTTAGTAGTAAGTTACCGTGCAATTCAATCTTTCGATCTCCCATTATCCTGATTAAGTGATAGGTATGGATATTGTCAAACCCTAACACTTAATCACATCGAATCTCAGCTCGATCATGAGGACTCAATTGATGACTGATTAGATTCCACTAATCTCTTCGTGCTTTGATCAAAGGCTCCTTGAGTTCTCATCGAAGAGATTGCATGGGATAATAACTCCTCTTACCAGGAATGATCGATCCTTATTGGTCTACTCACATCCTTCGTACACCTTCCACCATACCCAGAACACCCCGTACATGCCGCAATGGCATGAATGAGTATGAACCAAAATAAACACAAGGAACCATGGTGACCTCAGGTCTAAAGATCACATGCACAACTTCTACTCTAGGATCTATCTTTTGACAAGTAGTAAGACTTCCATAAGATAGTCCCGGTGCGGATCAGTCTAGTGTACTCATACCCTGATGAGCACCCTTATCCTTGTATTAGTGTCTCTACATAAGTGGTTGTGAGATCAACCACCCTCATCAACTAAGCATACATAGGATAAGCTAGTCTTTCCGGATTCATCGATCCCCGAATCGATGGTCCAACGATTAGGAACATTAGATTAGGGTTTATAGGAATTAGGTCTCACTGTTATGAACTCCATCATAACCCTAACTCCATTGCCCTAATTTATGGAGTCATCATAATCATAAGAAAATATGACACAGTAGTATATGATGAATCAAATGCCTTTATTAATATGAAAGTATATCATACATGAGCTGGAAGTTTACAAAAAGGCCCTCATAATAATTGGCTCTTAGGGCACTTTTCTATCATTATACTTGCTAGAGACCTAGCCAACTATGGGTTGTGAATCCGTGAAGACCTTCAGGCATTTCACACCCAGCTCATAGGACACCCTCAATCTTGTGAGGAGCACCTCGTACTCAGCCTTGTTGTTGGTTGCCTTAAAGAGGAGGTGCAGTGCATACTTCGTAATGACCCTGTCAGGATTGGCAAGAATGAGGCGGCTCTACTCCCTCCGACATTGGATGCACCATCGACATGGAGGATCCATGTTGCCACTCTCGAGGCTAGGTCTGGCCTCGGTTGGCTTACTGGTCTACTTCCTTTGGGTCCTCCTCTGCCCAGGTGCATTTTATCAGAAGTCGACAAGGACTTGCACCTTCTGCACCAGCTGCAGGCGGTAGGTGATGTCGAACTCATTGAGTTTTACCGCTCACTTGACCAGGCACCCTGAAGTGTCGGGTGGCTTAGGATGGCCCTCAAAGGTTGATCAGTGAGGACAGCGATCGGGTGCACTTGGAAGTAGGGCCTGAGATGCTGCATAGACACTATTAGCACAAAAATCATCTTTTCAGATCGGGTGTACCCGATTTCTGCATCACGAAGCAGCTTGCTGGTGTAGTAGACTAGCCACTGGGAGCATCCTTATTGATGCAAACTAGGACTAAGCTGACCACTTCAGGTGATACTTCTAGGTATAGGAGGAGCTCTTCTCCTGACTCCGGCCTGGACAGCAATGGCGAGGAGGCTTGGAGCTTCTTCAGTCCCTCGAACGCCTCTTGGCACTCCTCCATCTAGGTGAAGCCATCCATCTTGTGTAGCACCTTGAAGAATGGCTAGTAGCACTTGACGAAACACGAGATGAAATGGCTCAATGCTGCGATGCGCCCGGTTAAGTACTGAACTTCCTTCTTGGATACAGGATGTCTCATATCAATGATTGCTTGGATCTTTTCAAGATTGGCCTCTATTCCCCTCTAGATGACTATGAAGCCTAGGAACTTCCCCGCCATGATACCAAATGCGCATTTGGCGGGTTCAACTTCATCTAGTGAGGCGGAGGTTGCTGAAAGCCTCTGTCAG
The DNA here is from genome assembly GCA_021397845.1 of Areca catechu. Lineage (NCBI taxonomy): Eukaryota > Viridiplantae > Streptophyta > Magnoliopsida > Arecales > Arecaceae > Areca > Areca catechu. The sequence continues at coordinate 124,000,748 of CM038052.1, read as the reverse complement.
GTCGACAACATGGTCCGACTTCGGGCTGCTAATGACAAGCATGTCATTTATGTAAACTTACGTGTTGCAGCCAATCTGGTCCTTGAAGACCTTGCTAACCAGGCACTGGTATGTGGCCTTGCATTCTTAAGACCCAATGGATCATCTTGTAATAGTATGTACCTCTGTCAGTCACAAATGCTATATGCTATTCGTCCTCCGGGTGCATGCAGATTTGATTGTACTCGGAGAACGCATCCATGAAGCTGAGGGGCTTGTGGCCTGAGGTTGCATCCACCAGTTAGTCAATCTTGGGATATGGGAAACTATCCTTCGAGCATGTCTAATTGAGGTGGTGTAGTCTACACAGATCCTCCACTTCATGGAAGCTTTTTGATCATCACCATATTAGCAAGCCAGTCAGGATACCATACCTCATGATGAAGCCCGCTACAAGGAGCTTCTCGACTCCTTATCAATCACCTTCTACCACTCTGGAGTGAAACTCTTCTTTTGCCATATCGAGTAATAGTTGGGATTGAATTTAGCTTGTGGGTGATCACATCTGATGGGGACATTGCCAGCACTGATCCCGGAGTAGCACTAATCCCGGAGTAGCACTAATCTGGAGTAGCATTGATTTAATAAATTTAAATTCAAAAAAATTAGTTGATTAGGATTGATTGTTTGAAATTTGATTTAGGATTTAGTTAGTTTTGGTTGGTTAGGATTGAGATATGGATAGGCCTTATCTTATCCTTACTTGTATTTGAATTTGAACCATTCTTATCTTTTTATCTTGTATTCAAATTTAAATGAGGGTTGGAAAGGTCTATAAATACCTTGCTCAGTCCTTTGTAAAAAATCAATTTAGTGAATAAAATATAAGTTTTTTCAGAAAAGAGTGATTTTTTTCTTCCGCTCCGTAAGGAGAGGGTGCGAGGCCCAATCTAGGACATGATGATAGGTCATGTCTAGTTATCCCCTTCCTTGATTCCATTTTCTTTACCCCCCATGTCCTTTGAGATTCATCCTAACACCTCCAAGTATCGAGGTGGGTGGAATGCCCTAGAGGTGAGAGCTCTCTTCATTAGTGTGAGTCCCAAAGTCCATGAGTTCTAAACCTTAAGTCTTCCATCCCCATTGTTCCTGCACCATCCCTAGAAAAAAATCCAAAAAAAAAATAGTAGTACCCTAATCTAGGTGACTTCTAGATTCACTGATGATCCTACCCCCATCTGTCCCACATCAAATTGGTATCATAGCCCAAAAGAATAGGGTATTATCTTTTTCTCGAATCACTCTAGATTTCCTTCACCAATAGTTTTTTTTTTTCCAGATCTTTCTCTCTATCGCTTCGACCTCGTCACTATTCTTTTCCCCTTCTCTGTCTTTTTCCCTTCCCACCTAAGAACCACCACTGAGCCAAACCCAGCATCATCTCCTCCAAGTCTGACCACCCATTGCCTCCACCTGCAACCGGGAATGCCTGATCGCCTCCACTAGACCAACCACCTCCACCCCAACCTCAGGAAGGGCGCCTTCACCCCCGAGGAGGAGCTCCTCATCCTATGACTCCACGCTCGTGTCGATAACAAGTGGGCCCACATGGCTGCCCATTTGCCGAGGAGGATTGATAATGAGATCAAGAACTACCGGAACACATGGATGAAGAGACGGCAGTGGATGGTGCGTCCTTTGTACCCATCGGAGATGCAGCGGCAGTTCTTGCTCCGACACGGCTACCACCTCCATCCACCTGCCACCTTTTCTTCTGCCTCTCCTGACCCTCCTCCTCCACCATCGCCCGTTCCTGCTATGCCAGCGGCTCCCATTCCCCGAGCCGTGCGCTGCCCTGCGCCACTCTCGTTGGTGGAGCGGACCACCTTCCCGTCCTCTCCTTCTCCGATGATGGCATTCTTGTCGTCCCCCACCACTGCAACCACGTTCGATCCCTGCTTGCCCACCACCTGCTCAGATTCCCATCGAACATCGATTGTGACTGCGATCATGGGAGTCCCGACAGCATCCAAGCCATGCTACCCCCCTAGTCACTTGGATGCCCATCATCATGTCATCTCTCTCCTCAAATCTGGTAGACAGCCCATGGTAGCCTGACCTCCGTTTGGATCGACGACCCTAAGCACTCAGCCATCCGCTCCTCCGATCGAGGCCTTATCACCATATTTTCTAGACACCAGTGAATCATGTCATCCTCAACCCAGATCGTGTCCACTGCCACCTATGAAGTCTCCTCAGCCACCGGCCTCCATTTCCAATCTTGTAACCAACCCAATCCCACCAAAACTCCTCCCTGCTACCATTGCCAGCCGCCTCCACCATGACCATTGCTGGCCGTGCCACCATCTCCGCCCCAGCACCGTCGTCGACGAACGCCTGCCGGACTACCCTCCAAAGCCTCCCCTATTCATCCATTCATCCATCCATGGAAGAGGAAGAAGCCCGCATGACCATGAAGGCAACTTCTTTGCACGGTTCTCAATGTTGCATAATTCTCGAAGCTACACGGATCTCAAAGCTTGCATATATCTCAAAGCTGCATAACTTTCAAAGTTACACAGATTTCAAAGTAGAGCTGAAGAAATTATAAAAAAAATCATGGCTGGCTTTAGCTGGAGTCTGAGTCTAACTCAACTGAGTCAAGTTCTCCCCATCTCAGGAGAATGATGGGGACATCGCCAGCACTGATCCCAGAGTAGCACTGATCTTGAGCAGCACTGATTTCAATAAATTCAAATTCAAAAAAATTAGTTGATTAGGATTGGTTTTGAAATTTGATTTAGGATTTTGTTAGTTTTGGTTAGTTAGGATTAAGATATGGATAGGCCTTATCTTATCCTTATCTTGTATTTGAATTTGATCCATCCTTATCTTTTTATCTTGTATTCAAATTTAAATGAGGGTTGGAAACGTCTATAAATACCACCCTCAGTCCTTTGTAAAAAAATAGTTTAGTGAATAAAAAATGAGTTTTTTTTAGAAAAGAGTCATTCTTTTCTTTTGCTCCGTAAGGAGAGGGTGTGAGGGCCAATCCCAGGACATGATGATAGGTCATGTCTAGTTATCCCCTTCCTTGATTCCATCTTCTTTGCCCTCCATGTCCTTTGAGATTCATCCTAATGCCTCCAAGTATCGAGGTGGGTGGAATGCCCTAGAGGTGAGAGGTCTCTTTGTTAGTATGAGTCCCAAAGTCCATGAGTCCCAAATCTTAAGTCTTCCATCCCCGTTGTTCCTGCACCATCCCTAGAAAAAAATCCAAAAAAAAAGTAGTACCCTAATCTAGGTGACTTCTAGGCTCACCGACGATCCATTCCCCATCTGTCCCCCATCATCCCTACATTAAATACATCACCACCAATGCCCTACCTGAAGATCACAAGGAAGCTGGTCTTCTCAAGAAGAAGGCAGCACGATATGAGATGATGGATGGGCAGCTCTATTGGAGGTCTTATTCCTACCCCTTACTGAAGTGCTTGAGGCTTTCAGAAGCTGCCAACGTGCTCCAAGAAATACATGAAGGCATCTGCAGCAATCACATGGGGGCAAGACCCTGGCATAAAAGGCACTCCGACAAGGATACTTTTAGGAGAGCATGCATGAGGACATTGCGACTTGGTAAAGAAGTGTGACCGTTGTCAGCGTCACGCCCATATTCAGTGGTAGCTAGTGGCCCTGCTCTCCCTGCTATCGACCTCATGGCCATTCACCCAGAGGGGAATGGACATCCTAGGTCCCTTTCCTCCCATGTCTGGCCAATGAAAACTTTTAATTATGTCCATCGACTACTTCACCAAGTGGGTTGAGGCCGAACCCCTAGCACGGATCACTAAGGCTAAAGTCAGATCTTTCTTCTAGAAGTCTATTATCTACCGATTCAGACTCCCATACTCAGTATCACTGACAATGGATGGCAGTTTGAAATCAAGCTTTCGAGGAGTTTTGTGCTGACCTCAACATTCTCCATCGCTTCACTTCGGTGGCTCACCCTCAGACCAATGCATAGATCGAGGTGACCAACCGGACTATCTTGCAAGGGCTCCATGTAAGGTTGGATGAAGCCAAGGGTTGATGGGCTGAAGAACTCCCTAGCATGCTATGGGCCTATCACACCATGCCCCACACGGCCACCGGCGAGACACCCTTCAACCTTGTCTTCGGCACTGAAGCTGTAATTCCAATGGAGCTTGGTCTACCCATGCTGCTTGACTTTGGATGGTAGCCTATCGGTAGCGAGTAGCGCACTACTACAACTCTCACGTGAGGCCCAAGGTGTTCCACCCAAGCGACCTAGTCCTCAAGCGAGCAGAGGTGTCCCAGCCAGGAGAGTACAGCAAACTCTCCCCAAATTGTGAAGGCCCTTATAAGGTGGTCGAGGCTCTTTCAGGAGGAGCGTACCATCTCGCCAGGCTTGACGGTGCCCGATTTACGTGAACATGGAATGCAAGCAACCTAAGGATGTACTACCAATAATGTAAGGCTTCATTTCAATTATTAAAGTTCTTTTTTGGTGCAACCTTATCTTTCACCTATGCAGGAACACATCCATCCGACTCCAAGTTTGGCAGACAAAGTCGGAACACTTAAGAAGCCTGCACTCAAAGCCGGAAAACTTACAAAGCCCCGCACTCAATGCTAAAAAACTTATGAAGCCCTACACTCAAAGTCAAAAATATACGAAGCCACGCATTCAAAGTAGGGAAACTTACAAAGTCTCGTACTCAAAGCCGGGAAACTTATGAAGCCCTGTACTTAAAGCTGAAAAACTTATGAAGTCCCACACTCAAAGCCGGGAAACTTATGAAGCCCTGCACTTAAAGTCGAGAAAATTACGAAGCCCTGCATTCAACTACCTTGCTCACAGTCCTGAGATGTCAGTTGGGAAACTCTTGAAACCCCACCATCTATCGCTTGACTTATAGCTTGGCAAATCAAGAAGCTCCAAAAGCACCGCATTCAAATGCCTTACTCACAGTCTGAAGATGTTAGTTGGGAAACTCCTGAAATCCCACCATCTATAGCTTGACTCATACCTTGGCGAATCAAGAAGCTCCAAAAGTTCTGCATTCAACTGCCTTGCTAATAGTCCGGAGATGCTAGTTAGTAAACTCCTAAAATCCCACCATCTACCACTTGACTCATAGCTTGGTGAATCAAGAAGTGCCAGAAGTTTCGCATCCAACCGCCTTGCTCATAGTCCGGAGATGTCAGCCAGGAAACTCCTGAAGTCCTGCCATTTACCACCTAACTCACGGCTTGGCAAATCAAGAAGCTCCAGAAGTCCTACATTCCAGTTCGCATGACTTTTGGACTAGGAGAATGGGGATGAAGTATTTCTAGAAACCTTCATGCCAATCCTGAGGTTTCAGAATAAACCTGCAGTAATTAAGGCCCAAGAGAGGTGCACACCTTTGGTGACCATGAAGTCTATTTCCTTACCATGCAAAAGGGGAAAGGAATTGAAGAAAAAAGATAAGTCCAAGCTAAGTACATTAGTTGAGCTGGGCTATCCCTTCATTACAAAGATAAGTCCCTCACAAACTCTAAAGGATCCTTTGAAAGTATCTCAAGGTACAAAAAAAAAGAGAAGAAGAAAAGTGAATGGGATAATAGTTGGAAAGAAAAGATGCTTCGATTAAGTGAATAATTTCTTTACGTCCTATGAAGGCTCCCAATAGTCCAGGAAGCCTTCCAAAATCTAAGTTACAAGGGAAGAAAAACTTCAAGCCTCGCTCACCAGCTCCTTTCTTGGCCGATGAGTGGCTCCTTCTGATGGTGATGGGTCCTAGATGACAGCGGCTTCGACTTTGACCATGATCGCCTCTGGCTTCGACCGTGGCTTATCTCCATGGCGGGTGTCCTTGGTCGGACTAGAAAGGGCAGCTCACAAAGGATATTCTCTAATTCCTTCTATCCGAGGAGATGGATGGCCTTGCCACGAAAATCATTGAACCCTTGGTGATAGGAGCCCAACATCACCTCAACGACCTCATCCTTGAAGGATTCGAATACCTTGAACTTGGAAATGGCCTCGGAAGCTTCCTTCATGGCCATCTCCATCAGCACAACAGCCATCTTGGCCTTCTCTAAGGTGGCCACGGTCTTGGTCACTTCTTCTTCAAGCTACACTTGGAGGCTCTGTGCTCTCCCATCCAGGTGGGCCACCTCCGCTGTAGAGGTAGCTAACTTATCATCTCTGTGGAGGCTCTCCCCCTTCTCTTCCTTCAAGGCCTACTCGAGCTCGGTGGATTTCTTCTCTAGGTCGGTTGCCCTTGCCTCAGTGCTGGCTAGCTAGTCCTGGAGGACCTTCATTCGGCCCTCCAATTATAGAACATGGGCAGCCTGGGCTTGGGCCTTGTCCCTCTCTTTTCGGAGGCGGGACTCCCTCTTCATCAACCCCAGGCAGGAGTTCCTGAGGAGCTAAAAAATGAGGGCTACCTACATGAAGAATGATCGTCAGTGCCTTTGCAAATAAAAGGAAGAAAGTGAAGCAACCAAGAAGGTGACTTACAGAAAAGAGCTGGGGGAACACCTTGGTGAAGACATCAACCACTGGCGGTTGACCCTCTCCTGGCGGTCCAGTGGCTGGGCAAAGGTGGTCAGCACATCCTTGACCAGCCTTGCATCCATTTTCTGCCTGGCATCCTAGGGCATGATGATGGATATTTTCTTCAACCCTACCCTCGGCTTCTTGGACGGCTCCAAGGGCTCCAGGGTAGTGGCCTGTGGGGACCCAGCGATGGTAGGCTGGTCGATAGCAGGTCTGTCCCCGGATGATGGTGCCAGGCTCCTTGTGGCAGCTTCTCTTGCCACCTTCTCCACCTTTGACCGTGGTGGAGCTTCAGTTCTTATAGGGGCCACTAGAGGTGCTGGCATGGCCCCCTCTACTGATCGAGCCTCCCTCCAAGGCTCGTCGGCTGGAGGATGGAACACTGGCCCAGGCATGGCCGGTGAAGCAGGAGGCCCCCTCCTGGTGGGCTCACCAATGGGCCTCCATCCAGGCTCCTCCCGAATTTTCTTTGCAGGTTCCCTTTCGGGCCCTGTTGATTCGGGACAGAGATTGGACTGGATCGCTGGCGAGCATGAAAGTTACCAGAGATTAGGGTTTTGCAAAGAAGGAGGAAAGAAGAGGGTGCAGGGTTAAGAAAAAAATACTAGGGTTCACATAGATTCCTCAAGAAGAACAAGCACATAGCAAAGGGGATCACACAGATGCCCTAGAAGAACAAGCACATAGCAAAGGGGCTCACATAGATGCCCTGGGCTCACACAGATGTCCAAAATCAGGGATCACACAGAAACCCTGGGAAGATGGAGAAGGGATCATACAGATACCCTAGGATCACACAGATCCTTCACACAGAACAATAGAAATTTTATTCATCCATCCGCCCATTACAAAAGGCTGAGGGTGGTATTTATAGATTTTCCCACCCTCATTTGAATTTGAATACAAGATAAAAAGATAAGAACGAATCAAATTCAAATATAAGATAGGATAAGATAAGCCTATCCATATATCAATCCTAACCAACCAAATCCTAATTCAAATTTTAAACAAAAGATAAATCCTAAATAAATTTATTCCAAAATGCTTCACGATCTGTGCCACTCCAAGAATTATGCTTGCTCCAAGATCCGTGCTTGAGATGTCCCCATCATTTTCGTACGGTGGGGGGTGAACTCGACTCCGTCGAATCAGGCTAAGCGAGGTTGATGGAACTAAAACCAATCAAAAAGGACTCCGACGCTGGGTTCACCCCTTTTATTTTTTTGTCAACTTCTTTTCTTTCTTTCTTTCTTTTTTTTTTCATCTCTGCACTAAAACTCGTGTAGCTTTGAAAGCTGTGTAGTGCTAAAATCCGTGCTACTCCAAAAAAATGTGCTGGTTGAAGGCGGCAACTGTGAAGGGCATTTGCCTTCACGTTTGTGCATGGGACTTCATCTTCTCCATGGTCCAATGCAGGGTGGAACAGAGCCTCCGGCGAGAGGTAGCGGTCAGATCGGCTGTCTCCGGTTGTAGGCAGAGTAGATGGATGGTCGACAGGGAGCATGGCGGAAATCCGGTGGGGTATCGCACGGACCTGCGACACAGGGTTTTCCAGTGGTTGGGGCCACGGGCGGTGGTGGGGGAACGCATCTTGGACCTCGACGGTGGCGACGGGCCGCACCTGATCTGTGGGGGTGGCGGCACGGGGATGGGCTCGAGCAGTGCCCCTGGCCTGGTGGCAACTTGCACAGGGGCCGCATGATGGCGGGCACCCATGGGAGCTGGGGAAATCCGAGCGGAGGGCGGGGCTGAGGAGATGGCGATGCAGTTGAAGTGGGTCGGATCGGACCGGTGGGGGAAAGGAGGCCGGGGCGGGAACTTCGGTCGCAGCTTGTTTCGGTGACTGGCTGTGGCACCGTGACGCTGGGCTCAGTCTCGAGGCTCTGTTATAGAGCTCGATTCGCCATGGAAGAGAGCAAACGAGATGAAGGGGATCTTCCAGTGGGCTCTCCGGTTGGGAAGGGCGACGACGGGGCTCAGATGGCAAATGGCCGTCGTCATTTGGAAAGGGAGGCCGCAAGGCTGGTGGGACGGGTGGCACGGTGGGGAGCTCCGCTTCGTCATCCTCCTCCTTGTGTTCGATCCCTGATTCCTTACCGTTGGATGAGGTGTTGATGGCATAGATCTCAAACCTACAGATGAGTTGTTAGGGCAAGAGGATAAGGCGGTGGAGGATGCAGATCTGGCTGACAGTGGCATCCCTGGTAATCAAAACAGGAGGTTGCATAGGATGTTTGACGGTGGTTTGATAATAGGCTCGGGGAGGAAGAAGAAGAAACCCTAACCCTCTAGCTCTGATACCATTTGATGCGGGACAGAGATTGGACTGGATCGCTGGTGAGCATGAAAGTCACCAGAGATTAGGGTTTTGCAAAGGAGGAGGAAGAAGAGGGTGCAGGGTTAAGAAAAAAATACTGGGGTTCACATAGATTCCCCAAGAAGAACAAGCACATAGCAAAGGGGCTCACATAGATGCCCTAAAAGAACAAGCACATAGCAAAGGGGCTCACATAGATGCCCTGGGTTCACACAGATGTCCAAAATCAGGGATCACATAGAAACCCTGGGAAGATGGAGAAGGGATCATACAGATACCCTAGGATCACACAGATCCTTCACACAGAACAATAGAAATTTTATTCATCCATCCTCCCATTACAAAAGGCTGAGGGTGGTATTTATAGATTTTCCAACCCTCATTTGAATTTGAATACAAGATAAAAAGATAAGAACGAATCAAATTCAAATATAAGATAGGATAAGATAAGCTATCCATATATCAATCCTAACCAACCAAATCCTAATTCAAATTTTAAACAAAAGACAAATCCTAAATAAATTTATTCCAAAAATGCTTCAAGATCTGTGCCACTCCAAGAATTATGCTTGCTCCAAGATCCGTGCTTGAGATGTCCCCATCACCTGTGAAGGCAGCCCTCTTCCTGGACATGCTTTGGAGCTTGTCCATTGAGAACCTCATCTCTGTGGAATGCAAAGAAGAATGGTCAGTCATTTATCAAAAGTGGATATTAAACTTAGAAGAAAAAGAAGAAGCTTGATATCATGCCATACCCTGAGGTGGGGCTTGGCTAGCTCTGGCATCGACAAGGTTCTGCTCAGTCAGTAGATCCTGAAGGGCTGGAACCTTGAAAGTGATGAATATCTCTTTATCAACCAGCTCGACTATAGATTATCGATTGGGGGAGCAGTTTGGTCACTCCAAATCCAGTCCACCCCCTCAACTGAGGCAAAGAGAAACCTAACCTTCCATCCCTTGATGGAGGAGGGCAGGTCGAGCTTGAGGGTCCCCGGGTGGGAGGCCACGAACCACCACCCCTTATCAAATGGGTGGCACTTTAGGATGAACAAGGCCCTGAAGAGGGAGAAATGGGCAACAATCCCGTAGAAGTGGCACAGAACAATAATGCAAAAGATAGTTCAAACAGCATTGGGAGCAAACTAGGCCGGGACCAAGTGATAATTGCTCAGAAAAGAGAGGAGGAAGGGATGGAAGGGAAGGCAAAGACCCCCAAAGAAGAAGTTTTCATACAGGGTGATTCAACCTGGGCCACTAGAGGTGACCCGTTCCTTCAGTCTTGGAATAGAAAGCTAGATGGAGTCAGGGACCCCAAACATTTTTTGGACATGGAGGAGGTCCTCACCGATCATCGATGAAGTAATGCCAGAAGGACCGCTAGACTCCCTGACGGGAGCAGAAGGGGGAGGAGGTCCCAACTCCCTGAAGGGAACAAAAGGAGGAGGTGGAGGAGCCGCCGGGCATCCAATGACAATCCCTTACTGGTGGGGACACTTATGGACAATAAAAGGAACTCTTTTCTCCTTGCTATCCAAGGAAGGAGGCCTCGATTGGGATAGCCCCGCATCACCAAAAAAATCCGAGCGCGGTGCCCACCACCAAAGGAACTCATGGTAAGCGAAGAAAAGGAAGCCAAAGAGGATAAGAAAGCCTAGAGACCTAACAAGAGCTCTCCTTCAGCACAATCGAAGGAGAAGAATAGAAAAAGCAAAAGGAAGGAAGAAGAAGAAGGAGAGGTCTGACCTGCTAGAAACTTCAAACTCTGGACCAAGGAGGAAGACCGGGGAAGAAGATGAGCACTACAGCCTCTGCACTTGGAACACCCTTAAAGGGTAAGGGGGTAGGAGGGCAAGTCCTTTTCAAGCACCTGCAGAGTCCCGTTGCCTTGTATGAGTCAAAGATGTGTGCCTCTTCATCTCCCTGGCAAACCAAGCTCGTCACATGTTGGAATTTGCTGAGGGCATTGCTTCGATTCGAAGGTGCATGCATCGATTTTTGTGCAATAATTATGATATCCTTAAAGGAAGGCTGACATGGCATCACTTCGTTGGGGTGAATGCACGATCTCTGAAGCATCAATGCTCGAGGCATTAATGGTGTAGGAAATGCATCCCTCCAATCAACACGATAATTACTCTCATCGCCCCGAGGGCCACTTCGTTCTCTAGGCTTGAGAGTATGGGGCATCTGATGTGGCATAACCTCCGACATGGAGCCCATGATGACAACAACTGGCAGCCACGCGGGTGGAAAGTTCCACCTGGATATGGCACCTAATTGAAGACCCAAAGGCGAGCCCTCCTTCCGAGGTCATCTCCTAGCCAGGGTCATGCTCATAGGGTGAGCCCTCTGTCTGAGGTCAGCTCCCGGCCAGGGTAGTGCTCATACATGCCAAGGTGAGCCCTCCGTCCAAGGTCAGCTTCCAACCGGGGTCGTGCTCATAATGCGAGCCCTCCATCTGAGGTCAGCTCTCGATCGGGGCCATGCTCATGCATGCCTAGGCAAGCCCTCCATCCGAGGTTAGCTCCCAATCGAGGTCATGCTCATTGGGAGAGCCCTCTATCTGAGGTCAGCTCTCGATTAAGGTCATGCTCATGCATGCCAAGACAAGCCCTCCATCCAAGGTCAGCACCCAGCCAGGGTCATGCTCATAGGGCAAGCCCTCTATCTGAGGTCAGCTCCCTGCCGGGGCTATGCTCTGCATGCCAAGGTGAGCACTCCATCTGAGGTCAGCTCCTAGCCATGGTTGTGCTCATAGGGCGAGCCCTCCATATGAGGTCAACTCCTAGCTAGGGCCGTGCTCATGCATGCCAAGATGAGCCCTCTGTTCGAGGTTAGCTCCCAGCCGGGGCCATGCTCATAGGGTGAGCCCTTCGTCTGAGGTCAGCTCCTGATTAGGGCCATGCTCATGCATGACAAGGTGAGCCCTCCGTTCGAGGTTAGCTCCCAGTCGGGGTCATGCTCATAGGGCGAGCCCTCCATCTAAGGTCAGCTCCCAGCCTGAGTCACGCTCATGCATGCCAAGGCAAGCCATATATCTGAGGTCAGCTCCCAGCCGAGGTTGTGCTCATAGCGCGAGCCCTTCGTCTGAGGCCACTCCCGGCCAAGGTCGTGCTCATGTATTCCAAGGGCAGCCCCTCGCATCCGGGGTCGGAAGCCTAGCTGGTGTTGAGCTCGAGCTCTCTGAAGGTGGCCCTTGGCATCCGGGGTCGGGCACCTAGTCGGGGTCATGCTCATGCTCTCTAAAGGTGGCCCCTACATCCGGGGTCAGGCACCCAGCCGGGGGAATGCTCCTGCTTCCAAAGTCAGGCTCTCTGGATCGAGCTCTCCCCTCTCCTCCTGCCGAGTTCGAAGTTCTTGCTAGTGGCAAAAAGAGGGAGGACTAGTAGAGGTACCGATTGCAACATGGAAGCTTCTAGATACCAGCAACCTCCTAGAAGTGGTGCATGCCTCGTTGAAAAATCCAAACCCTGCAACATGCCACCGGCATGTCTTGCACAATGCATGACCCGCCAGGCTTCACACCCTATGGTGCACTGCCATGTCAATAACCATGCAACCGAGGGCATTGATCCTCGCAACATGGAATATGAACTTCGTCCTTGAGGAGTATTCCATTAAGGCCACAGGCCCTGTGACACACCGATGGTCCCTCTAGGAATGGAAATGCTCCACCATGGCTCTAGATTCGGAGAATCAAGAATATAAGAAAGCTTCTCCTGAGTTAATACTATCCTTAGATTCTTCAACAAGTCCAGATAATTAGGACCGATCAACTTATTAGCATCTAAGATGCCCCGCAATGATAAACTTGAAGCCATAATAAAAACCTATATTTAAAAAAGAGCAGTATAAGGAGACCACTCAAGATGACATTCATAACTAGATAAGGACTTTATATCTAATTATGTGTCCCACTATTTTATTTGAATACCATAACCGTCATCTATGGTAAGCAAGAAACCTTACCAGGTTTCTTTAATGGGATGGAGACCCCAATTCCTCAGAGTGTCTTGTGTTACACAACAAACATTCATGAGTTCAAAGGTAGGAATTCCTTTCCAATTACAACCCATGCAATTCTCAACAAATGAACTACCTCTAAGATACTTATAGTCTTGTATTACACAACAAACTATTATATCTTAGTTTAGTTAGACCCCTCATTTCCATATAGACATGTTCAAATAATATTGTCCTTGTGTTACACAACAATGCAATACTACCAAACATGCTATAAAGCAAAAATTGCACTAAGATAATTCGTATTTAACACTAGGGTAGGCCTTGTGTTACACAACAAACCTACTATAGTTGTTAATATGAACTATACCTAGCATGAAGGAAGGCAAACTGTAGTGTGTTAATTCAATTAGCATTTTTAATTTAAGGTGCATATATAGCCAAATTGGCCAGGTAAGTGGAAGAGATGAGGGGGTCCCCCCGTTGCTTCCTTAGACACCAAATTAATTGGCTAGGTTAGATAATGGAACCAATTAAAAACCTCATGCCCTTTACTTTCCCAGAACCACTTGCCTAGACATCAATTGGTTTAATCATATAATCCTAAATGAATTTTGCCTCTTGACTAACTTACACTATTTCTAAATATTTTAATTATGAGGGCTTTTAGTGAACTCAAACACATCCTAAGTAAACATGATATTCATGACATCATATGAGCATATAAACCCTAATATGTATAACATAGCATGATTATGACAATAATCCATTCACCTCACTTGTTCATGGGATATGGCCACAACGGCACCCCAACACGCCATAGGAGATCCTATTGAATGGAAAGAGAAGGCCTTTAAACCCTACTTGGCTCCTATGACTAGATGGCCATGGTGACTACCCAATCTGAAGTAGTTACTAGGATATAACATATCATATGACATGATATTCATTCCAACAATCGCGCATATTAACCCTAATATGCATAATATCAATCCATTCACCTCACTTGTTCATGGGGTATAGCCATAGCAGCACCCTAATATGCCATAGGAGACCCCATTGAATGGGATGAGAGGGCCATGAAATCCTAAGCAACTCCTATGACCAGATGACCATGGTGACTAACCCAAACCGAAATAGTTACTAGGATATAACATATCACAAATGTATTTTAAACACATGCATTGCTACATATCATAGTAAGCAATCATTACTAATTGCATGGACCATTAATTGAATGAAATAAGGGAGCCCTGATACCATTGTTGGGTTTCGGTGGCACATCGAAAGCATGGATTTCAAATTTTTTTATTTTGAAATTCCAAACAACTAGAGTCCCTAAGCCCAAGATCCCTTATTCATTACAATTAACAAGTCACTCAAATAGGATTTGGAAAAATACCTGGAATACTAATTCCTTCTTTCCACTAGGCACACAAGTGCATGCCCTCTAGAGGTGATCCGCTAGGAAATGAACCTAGGAACCACTCCTTAGCAGGTTGCCTAAACCACTGGGACTCTTCTGATGGCCTTTCTTCCTTTAGTAGCCTCTCCTTCCTTGCTCAGACCCTTGCCCTCTAGTAGAGCACTCTGAGCCCTGTCCAAAATCTTTCTTCACTCTCTTTATCACTTCTTAATTCTCTTCCTAAACCCTTATCTTAGAATGGTGGACTTGTCTTAAGGCAAGACTTATGTCCAAACAAGGGAAGGAAGAGACTAGGTGGATAGAGTGAGAGAATGTAAGAGCATAAGAAAGAAGGAAATCAGGTTGCCTTTGGCCTAAACACTGAAGGCTATTTATAAGAGATGGAGTGGTGTCAATTATGGCTCTTCATCAGTCCTTGATCTGTCAAATAACAGATCACATAAGACCCTTCATTAAGAAGTCTTATCTTGAAAGGTCAAGACCTTTCCTGTGCCAAATGACTTATTCATGTCTCCTGGATAATTCTTGGCTTTTGTTCTCATGCCATGTGGCATGTAACTAGTAGAGAAGGGTCTTCAGATGGTGTGGAATCAAGTGTTTTATCCAAGAGATAAGTTCCTTCATTAAGGACTCTTAAATTTGAAATGTTGCGGAAACCAAGTGAAGGGACACAACCCTTCACTTAGTGCGCCAACTTACTTCACCGCCCAACCTTCTTTTCCACTGGTAATTAGCCAAAAAATCTAGACATATGATAAGGCAAGGGTCACCTTGTTCCACATGGAAACAAAGTCCCATAAGCAGAAGGACTCTAGGTCCTTTCTGTGCCCCATTTATTCTAGAGCAAAAACTAAATTGGTGCCAAGAGTCCTTACAACTTTGGACTCTTCAAATAAATAGATAAAGGCTGATTAAATCTAGATAAAACTAGATAATTACTACCCCATTTTGGACTCAACCCAATCTAGGATTTTTTTAATTTGGTTAACCAATTAAGCAACCTTTAGACCCAATTCAATTGGGTTAGGAGTTAGGTTAGCTTACATATACTAGTATGTAATATAGCTAACCAATTAGGATCCCATGACCCTAATAAAATACTAATTAACTTTTTAGGCCAATTTCCTAATGTGTGTAACCCTTTGGATTCCATATCTAGCCAGTAGTAGGTCTAGATCCAAGCCAATTCGATCCAATTAGACCCGGCTGACCTAATTAGGTCAAGTTGAGCTGACCTAAGTTGCCAATTCAGACTAGCTTTCGAATTGACTCATGAATCCAATTGAATTGATTCATGAAAATCTACAATACGTGATTGATGTCTAGCAACACGTCATACCTACTTCGAATATGAGGAGTTTGGTAGAAAGTACCAAAAAATCCTTTAGTGGAAAGTTACCGTGTAGTTAAATCTTTTGATCTCCCTTTATCCAAAATAAATGATGGGTATGGATAATTGTCAAATCTTAGCACTTAGTCATTTTGAATCTTTATTTGATAATGAAGACTCTGCTAATGACTAATTAGAAACCACTTCTAATTTCATCCTACTTTGATCAAAGTCTTCCTGAGTCATCAATCAAAGAGATTACATGGGATAACATTATCTCTTACTAGGAATGATCTATTCCTTGTTGATCTACTCACATCCTTCATACACCTTCCACCATATCCGAGAACATCCCGTACATGACTCAATGTCATGAATGATTAGGAACCAAAAAATGACTTAGTGTGCATAAGGAACCATGGTGATCTCAGGTCTAAAGATCACTTGCATAATTCCCACTATAAGAACTATCTGTTGACAAGTCGTAAGACTTTCATAAGATATTCTCAGTGCAGATCAATTCAGTGAACTTATAACATAATGAGCACCTTTATCCTTGTATTAGTGTCTTTACACAAGTGGCTGTGAGACCAACCACCTCTCCATCGAGCATACATAGGATAAGCTAGTCTTTCCAGAAGCATCGATCCCTGAATCGATAATCCAACTACTTGGAACATTTTAGATTATGATTTATTAGAACTTAGGTTTCACTATTATGATCTTCATCATCACCATAATTCCTTTGCTTTAATCTATGGGATTTATCATAATCTTTAAATAAGACACATCAGTATGATGAAACAAAAAATGCCTTTCATTAAAATAATAATGTCATACAAGAGTTGGAAGATTACAAAAATGCCCTTACAAAGATTGGCTTTTAGGATACTTTTCTTCATCTTTCATCCTCTACACGGAGAGTCCCCAAGCTCTTGATCATAGAGGTTCAGTTCTCCTTGATCGTCCCAAACTAACCTGACCGTCGGGGTGTCCCCGCCAGAATTTCTGGCCTGGATCTTTTCTTTTTTACAGGCCATGATAGAAGAGGATCGAGCACCCAATGGGAGCCCGACGAGTCTACACCATATCAGAGCTACAGGCCACGACAATCTTGGCGGTAATAGTTGCAATTGGTCAAGTCTTGGCTATCAAAGCAATTTTTCATGAAGAATTTGGGAGAGGCATCCTATATACTGATACCACTGTTGGGTTTCGGTGGCACATCGAAAGCATGGATTTCAAATTTTTTTATTTTGAAATTCCAAACAACTAGAGTCCCTAAGCCCAAGATCCCTTATTCATTACAATTAACAAGTCACTCAAATAGGATTTGGAAAAATACCTGGAATACTAATTCCTTCTTTCCACTAGGCACACAAGTGCATGCCCTCTAGAGGTGATCCGCTAGGAAATGAACCTAGGAACCACTCCTTAGCAGGTTGCCTAAACCACTGGGACTCTTCTGATGGCCTTTCTTCCTTTAGTAGCCTCTCCTTCCTTGCTCAGACCCTTGCCCTCTAGTAGAGCACTCTGAGCCCTGTCCAAAATCTTTCTTCACTCTCTTTATCACTTCTTAATTCTCTTCCTAAACCCTTATCTTAGAATGGTGGACTTGTCTTAAGGCAAGACTTATGTCCAAACAAGGGAAGGAAGAGACTAGGTGGATAGAGTGAGAGAATGTAAGAGCATAAGAAAGAAGGAAATCAGGTTGCCTTTGGCCTAAACACTGAAAGCTATTTATAAGAGATGGAGTGGTGTCAATTATGGCTCTTCATCAGTCCTTGATCTGTCAAATAACAGATCACATAAGACCCTTCATTAAGAAGTCTTATCTTGAAAGGTCAAGACCTTTCCTGTGCCAAATGACTTATTCATGTCTCCTGGATAATTCTTGGCTTTTGTTCTCATGCCATGTGGCATGTAACTAGTAGAGAAGGGTCTTCAGATGGTGTGGAATCAAGTGTTTTATCCAAGAGATAAGTTCCTTCATTAAGGACTCTTAAATTTGAAATGTTGCGGAAACCAAGTGAAGGGACACAACCCTTCACTTAGTGCGCCAACTTACTTCACCGCCCAACCTTCTTTTCCACTGGTAATTAGCCAAAAAATCTAGACATATGATAAGGCAAGGGTCACCTTGTTCCACATGGAAACAAAGTCCCATAAGCAGAAGGACTCTAGGTCCTTTCTGTGCCCCATTTATTCTAGAGCAAAAACTAAATTGGTGCCAAGAGTCCTTACAACTTTGGACTCTTCAAATAAATAGATAAAGGCTGATTAAATCTGGATAAAACTAGATAATTACTACCCCATTTTGGACTCAACCCAATCTAGGATTTTTTTAATTTGGTTAACCAATTAAGCAACCTTTAGACCCAATTCAATTGGGTTAGGAGTTAGGTTAGCTTACATATACTAGTATGTAATATAGCTAACCAATTAGGATCCCATGACCCTAATAAAATACTAATTAACTTTTTAGGCCAATTTCCTAATGTGTGTAACCCTTTGGATTCCATATCTAGCCAGTAGTAGGTCTAGATCCAAGCCAATTCGATCCAATTAGACCCGGCTGACCTAATTAGGTCAAGTTGAGCTGACCTAAGTTGCCAATTCAGACTAGCTTTCGAATTGACTCATGAATCCAATTGAATTGATTCATGAAAATCTACAATACGTGATTGATGTCTAGCAACACGTCATACCTACTTCGAATATGAGGAGTTTGGTAGAAAGTACCAAAAAATCCTTTAGTGGAAAGTTACCGTGTAGTTAAATCTTTTGATCTCCCTTTATCCAAAATAAATGATGGGTATGGATAATTGTCAAATCTTAGCACTTAGTCATTTTGAATCTTTATTTGATAATGAAGACTCTGCTAATGACTAATTAGAAACCACTTCTAATTTCATCCTACTTTGATCAAAGTCTTCCTGAGTCATCAATCAAAGAGATTACATGGGATAACATTATCTCTTACTAGGAATGATCTATTCCTTGTTGATCTACTCACATCCTTCATACACCTTCCACCATATCCGAGAACATCCCGTACATGACTCAATGTCATGAATGATTAGGAACCAAAAAATGACTTAGTGTGCATAAGGAACCATGGTGATCTCAGGTCTAAAGATCACTTGCATAATTCCCACTATGAGAACTATCTGTTGACAAGTCGTAAGACTTTCATAAGATATTCTCAGTGCAGATCAATTCAGTGAACTTATAACATAATGAGCACCTTTATCCTTGTATTAGTGTCTTTACACAAGTGGCTGTGAGACCAACCACCTCTCCATCGAGCATACATAGGATAAGCTAGTCTTTCCAGAAGCATCGATCCCTGAATCGATAATCCAACTACTTGGAACATTTTAGATTATGATTTATTAGAACTTAGGTTTCACTATTATGATCTTCATCATCACCATAATTCCTTTGCTTTAATCTATGGGATTTATCATAATCTTTAAATAAGACACATCAGTATGATGAAACAAAAAATGCCTTTCATTAAAATAATAATGTCATACAAGAGTTGGAAGATTACAAAAATGCCCTTACAAAGATTGGCTTTTAGGATACTTTTCTTCATCTTTCATCCTCTACACGGAGAGTCCCCAAGCTCTTGATCATAGAGGTTCAGTTCTCCTTGATCGTCCCAAACTAACCTGACCGTCGGGGTGTCCCCGCCAGAATTTCTGGCCTGGATCTTTTCTTTTTTACAGGCCATGATAGAAGAGGATCGAGCACCCAATGGGAGCCCGACGAGTCTACACCATATCAGAGCTACAGGCCACGACAATCTTGGCGGTAATAGTTGCAATTGGTCAAGTCTTGGCTATCAAAGCAATTTTTCATGAAGAATTTGGGAGAGGCATCCTATATACTGATACCACTGTTGGGTTTCGGTGGCACATCGAAAGCATGGATTTCAAATTTTTTATTTTGAAATTCCAAACAACTAGAGTCCCTAAGCCCAAGATCCCTTATTCATTACAATTAACAAGTCACTCAAATAGGATTTGGAAAAATACCTGGAATACTAATTCCTTCTTTCCACTAGGCACACAAGTGCATGCCCTCTAGAGGTGATCCGCTAGGAAATGAACCTAGGAACCACTCCTTAGCAGGTTGCCTAAACCACTGGGACTCTTCTGATGGCCTTTCTTCCTTTAGTAGCCTCTCCTTCCTTGCTCAGACCCTTGCCCTCTAGTAGAGCACTCTGAGCCCTGTCCAAAATCTTTCTTCACTCTCTTTATCACTTCTTAATTCTCTTCCTAAACCCTTATCTTAGAATGGTGGACTTGTCTTAAGGCAAGACTTATGTCCAAACAAGGGAAGGAAGAGACTAGGTGGATAGAGTGAGAGAATGTAAGAGCATAAGAAAGAAGGAAATCAGGTTGCCTTTGGCCTAAACACTGAAAGCTATTTATAAGAGATGGAGTGGTGTCAATTATGGCTCTTCATCAGTCCTTGATCTGTCAAATAACAGATCACATAAGACCCTTCATTAAGAAGTCTTATCTTGAAAGGTCAAGACCTTTCCTGTGCCAAATGACTTATTCATGTCTCCTGGATAATTCTTGGCTTTTGTTCTCATGCCATGTGGCATGTAACTAGTAGAGAAGGGTCTTCAGATGGTGTGGAATCAAGTGTTTTATCCAAGAGATAAGTTCCTTCATTAAGGACTCTTAAATTTGAAATGTTGCGGAAACCAAGTGAAGGGACACAACCCTTCACTTAGTGCGCCAACTTACTTCACCGCCCAACCTTCTTTTCCACTGGTAATTAGCCAAAAATCTAGACATATGATAAGGCAAGGGTCACCTTGTTCCACATGGAAACAAAGTCCCATAAGCAGAAGGACTCTAGGTCCTTTCTGTGCCCCATTTATTCTAGAGCAAAAACTAAATTGGTGCCAAGAGTCCTTACAACTTTGGACTCTTCAAATAAATAGATAAAGGCTGATTAAATCTGGATAAAACTAGATAATTACTACCCCATTTTGGACTCAACCCAATCTAGGATTTTTTTAATTTGGTTAACCAATTAAGCAACCTTTAGACCCAATTCAATTGGGTTAGGAGTTAGGTTAGCTTACATATACTAGTATGTAATATAGCTAACCAATTAGGATCCCATGACCCTAATAAAATACTAATTAACTTTTTAGGCCAATTTCCTAATGTGTGTAACCCTTTGGATTCCATATCTAGCCAGTAGTAGGTCTAGATCCAAGCCAATTCGATCCAATTAGACCCGGCTGACCTAATTAGGTCAAGTTGAGCTGACCTAAGTTGCCAATTCAGACTAGCTTTCGAATTGACTCATGAATCCAATTGAATTGATTCATGAAAATCTACAATACGTGATTGATGTCTAGCAACACGTCATACCTACTTCGAATATGAGGAGTTTGGTAGAAAGTACCAAAAAATCCTTTAGTGGAAAGTTACCGTGTAGTTAAATCTTTTGATCTCCCTTTATCCAAAATAAATGATGGGTATGGATAATTGTCAAATCTTAGCACTTAGTCATTTTGAATCTTTATTTGATAATGAAGACTCTGCTAATGACTAATTAGAAACCACTTCTAATTTCATCCTACTTTGATCAAAGTCTTCCTGAGTCATCAATCAAAGAGATTACATGGGATAACATTATCTCTTACTAGGAATGATCTATTCCTTGTTGATCTACTCACATCCTTCATACACCTTCCACCATATCCGAGAACATCCCGTACATGACTCAATGTCATGAATGATTAGGAACCAAAAAATGACTTAGTGTGCATAAGGAACCATGGTGATCTCAGGTCTAAAGATCACTTGCATAATTCCCACTATGAGAACTATCTGTTGACAAGTCGTAAGACTTTCATAAGATATTCTCAGTGCAGATCAATTCAGTGAACTTATAACATAATGAGCACCTTTATCCTTGTATTAGTGTCTTTACACAAGTGGCTGTGAGACCAACCACCTCTCCATCGAGCATACATAGGATAAGCTAGTCTTTCCAGAAGCATCGATCCCTGAATCGATAATCCAACTACTTGGAACATTTTAGATTATGATTTATTAGAACTTAGGTTTCACTATTATGATCTTCATCATCACCATAATTCCTTTGCTTTAATCTATGGGATTTATCATAATCTTTAAATAAGACACATCAGTATGATGAAACAAAAAATGCCTTTCATTAAAATAATAATGTCATACAAGAGTTGGAAGATTACAAAAATGCCCTTACAAAGATTGGCTTTTAGGATACTTTTCTTCATCTTTCATCCTCTACACGGAGAGTCCCCAAGCTCTTGATCATAGAGGTTCAGTTCTCCTTGATCGTCCCAAACTAACCTGACCGTCGGGGTGTCCCCGCCAGAATTTCTGGCCTGGATCTTTTCTTTTTTACAGGCCATGATAGAAGAGGATCGAGCACCCAATGGGAGCCCGACGAGTCTACACCATATCAGAGCTACAGGCCACGACAATCTTGGCGGTAATAGTTGCAATTGGTCAAGTCTTGGCTATCAAAGCAATTTTTCATGAAGAATTTGGGAGAGGCATCCTATATACTGATACCACTGTTGGGTTTCGGTGGCACATCGAAAGCATGGATTTCAAATTTTTTATTTTGAAATTCCAAACAACTAGAGTCCCTAAGCCCAAGATCCCTTATTCATTACAATTAACAAGTCACTCAAATAGGATTTGGAAAAATACCTGGAATACTAATTCCTTCTTTCCACTAGGCACACAAGTGCATGCCCTCTAGAGGTGATCCGCTAGGAAATGAACCTAGGAACCACTCCTTAGCAGGTTGCCTAAACCACTGGGACTCTTCTGATGGCCTTTCTTCCTTTAGTAGCCTCTCCTTCCTTGCTCAGACCCTTGCCCTCTAGTAGAGCACTCTGAGCCCTGTCCAAAATCTTTCTTCACTCTCTTTATCACTTCTTAATTCTCTTCCTAAACCCTTATCTTAGAATGGTGGACTTGTCTTAAGGCAAGACTTATGTCCAAACAAGGGAAGGAAGAGACTAGGTGGATAGAGTGAGAGAATGTAAGAGCATAAGAAAGAAGGAAATCAGGTTGCCTTTGGCCTAAACACTGAAAGCTATTTATAAGAGATGGAGTGGTGTCAATTATGGCTCTTCATCAGTCCTTGATCTGTCAAATAACAGATCACATAAGACCCTTCATTAAGAAGTCTTATCTTGAAAGGTCAAGACCTTTCCTGTGCCAAATGACTTATTCATGTCTCCTGGATAATTCTTGGCTTTTGTTCTCATGCCATGTGGCATGTAACTAGTAGAGAAGGGTCTTCAGATGGTGTGGAATCAAGTGTTTTATCCAAGAGATAAGTTCCTTCATTAAGGACTCTTAAATTTGAAATGTTGCGGAAACCAAGTGAAGGGACACAACCCTTCACTTAGTGCGCCAACTTACTTCACCGCCCAACCTTCTTTTCCACTGGTAATTAGCCAAAAAATCTAGACATATGATAAGGCAAGGGTCACCTTGTTCCACATGGAAACAAAGTCCCATAAGCAGAAGGACTCTAGGTCCTTTCTGTGCCCCATTTATTCTAGAGCAAAAACTAAATTGGTGCCAAGAGTCCTTACAACTTTGGACTCTTCAAATAAATAGATAAAGGCTGATTAAATCTGGATAAAACTAGATAATTACTACCCCATTTTGGACTCAACCCAATCTAGGATTTTTTTAATTTGGTTAACCAATTAAGCAACCTTTAGACCCAATTCAATTGGGTTAGGAGTTAGGTTAGCTTACATATACTAGTATGTAATATAGCTAACCAATTAGGATCCCATGACCCTAATAAAATACTAATTAACTTTTTAGGCCAATTTCCTAATGTGTGTAACCCTTTGGATTCCATATCTAGCCAGTAGTAGGTCTAGATCCAAGCCAATTCGATCCAATTAGACCCGGCTGACCTAATTAGGTCAAGTTGAGCTGACCTAAGTTGCCAATTCAGACTAGCTTTCGAATTGACTCATGAATCCAATTGAATTGATTCATGAAAATCTACAATACGTGATTGATGTCTAGCAACACGTCATACCTACTTCGAATATGAGGAGTTTGGTAGAAAGTACCAAAAAATCCTTTAGTGGAAAGTTACCGTGTAGTTAAATCTTTTGATCTCCCTTTATCCAAAATAAATGATGGGTATGGATAATTGTCAAATCTTAGCACTTAGTCATTTTGAATCTTTATTTGATAATGAAGACTCTGCTAATGACTAATTAGAAACCACTTCTAATTTCATCCTA
Organism: Areca catechu; assembly: GCA_021397845.1. NCBI lineage: Eukaryota > Viridiplantae > Streptophyta > Magnoliopsida > Arecales > Arecaceae > Areca > Areca catechu. Next base: position 123,976,851 of record CM038052.1, on the reverse strand, counting down.
CTTTGATCAAAGTCTTCCTGAGTCATCAATCAAAGAGATTACATGGGATAACATTATCTCTTACTAGGAATGATCTATTCCTTGTTGATCTACTCACATCCTTCATACACCTTCCACCATATCCGAGAACATCCCGTACATGACTCAATGTCATGAATGATTAGGAACCAAAAAATGACTTAGTGTGCATAAGGAACCATGGTGATCTCAGGTCTAAAGATCACTTGCATAATTCCCACTATGAGAACTATCTGTTGACAAGTCGTAAGACTTTCATAAGATATTCTCAGTGCAGATCAATTCAGTGAACTTATAACATAATGAGCACCTTTATCCTTGTATTAGTGTCTTTACACAAGTGGCTGTGAGACCAACCACCTCTCCATCGAGCATACATAGGATAAGCTAGTCTTTCCAGAAGCATCGATCCCTGAATCGATAATCCAACTACTTGGAACATTTTAGATTATGATTTATTAGAACTTAGGTTTCACTATTATGATTTTCATCATCACCATAATTCCTTTGCTTTAATCTATGGGATTTATCATAATCTTTAAATAAGACACATCAGTATGATGAAACAAAAAATGCCTTTCATTAAAATAATAATGTCATACAAGAGTTGGAAGATTACAAAAATGCCCTTACAAAGATTGGCTTTTAGGATACTTTTCTTCATCTTTCATCCTCTACACGGAGAGTCCCCAAGCTCTTGATCATAGAGGTTCAGTTCTCCTTGATCGTCCCAAACTAACCTGACCGTCGGGGTGTCCCCGCCAGAATTTCTGGCCTGGATCTTTTCTTTTTTACAGGCCATGATAGAAGAGGATCGAGCACCCAATGGGAGCCCGACGAGTCTACACCATATCAGAGCTACAGGCCACGACAATCTTGGCGGTAATAGTTGCAATTGGTCAAGTCTTGGCTATCAAAGCAATTTTTCATGAAGAATTTGGGAGAGGCATCCTATATACTGATACCACTGTTGGGTTTCGGTGGCACATCGAAAGCATGGATTTCAAATTTTTTTATTTTGAAATTCCAAACAACTAGAGTCCCTAAGCCCAAGATCCCTTATTCATTACAATTAACAAGTCACTCAAATAGGATTTGGAAAAATACCTGGAATACTAATTCCTTCTTTCCACTAGGCACACAAGTGCATGCCCTCTAGAGGTGATCCGCTAGGAAATGAACCTAGGAACCACTCCTTAGCAGGTTGCCTAAACCACTGGGACTCTTCTGATGGCCTTTCTTCCTTTAGTAGCCTCTCCTTCCTTGCTCAGACCCTTGCCCTCTAGTAGAGCACTCTGAGCCCTGTCCAAAATCTTTCTTCACTCTCTTTATCACTTCTTAATTCTCTTCCTAAACCCTTATCTTAGAATGGTGGACTTGTCTTAAGGCAAGACTTATGTCCAAACAAGGGAAGGAAGAGACTAGGTGGATAGAGTGAGAGAATGTAAGAGCATAAGAAAGAAGGAAATCAGGTTGCCTTTGGCCTAAACACTGAAAGCTATTTATAAGAGATGGAGTGGTGTCAATTATGGCTCTTCATCAGTCCTTGATCTGTCAAATAACAGATCACATAAGACCCTTCATTAAGAAGTCTTATCTTGAAAGGTCAAGACCTTTCCTGTGCCAAATGACTTATTCATGTCTCCTGGATAATTCTTGGCTTTTGTTCTCATGCCATGTGGTATGTAACTAGTAGAGAAGGGTCTTCAGATGGTGTGGAATCAAGTGTTTTATCCAAGAGATAAGTTCCTTCATTAAGGACTCTTAAATTTGAAATGTTGCGGAAACCAAGTGAAGGGACACAACCCTTCACTTAGTGCGCCAACTTACTTCACCGCCCAACCTTCTTTTCCACTGGTAATTAGCCAAAAAATCTAGACATATGATAAGGCAAGGGTCACCTTGTTCCACATGGAAACAAAGTCCCATAAGCAGAAGGACTCTAGGTCCTTTCTGTGCCCCATTTATTCTAGAGCAAAAACTAAATTGGTGCCAAGAGTCCTTACAACTTTGGACTCTTCAAATAAATAGATAAAGGCTGATTAAATCTGGATAAAACTAGATAATTACTACCCCATTTTGGACTCAACCCAATCTAGGATTTTTTTAATTTGGTTAACCAATTAAGCAACCTTTAGACCCAATTCAATTGGGTTAGGAGTTAGGTTAGCTTACATATACTAGTATGTAATATAGCTAACCAATTAGGATCCCATGACCCTAATAAAATACTAATTAACTTTTTAGGCCAATTTCCTAATGTGTGTAACCCTTTGGATTCCATATCTAGCCAGTAGTAGGTCTAGATCCAAGCCAATTCGATCCAATTAGACCCGGCTGACCTAATTAGGTCAAGTTGAGCTGACCTAAGTTGCCAATTCAGACTAGCTTTCGAATTGACTCATGAATCCAATTGAATTGATTCATGAAAATCTACAATACGTGATTGATGTCTAGCAACACGTCATACCTACTTCGAATATGAGGAATTTGGTAGAAAGTACCAAAAATCCTTTAGTGGAAAGTTACCGTGTAGTTAAATCTTTTGATCTCCCTTTATCCAAAATAAATGATGGGTATGGATAATTGTCAAATCTTAGCACTTAGTCATTTTGAATCTTTATTTGATAATGAAGACTCTGCTAATGACTAATTAGAAACCACTTCTAATTTCATCCTACTTTGATCAAAGTCTTCCTGAGTCATCAATCAAAGAGATTACATGGGATAACATTATCTCTTACTAGGAATGATCTATTCCTTGTTGATCTACTCACATCCTTCATACACCTTCCACCATATCCGAGAACATCCCGTACATGACTCAATGTCATGAATGATTAGGAACCAAAAAATGACTTAGTGTGCATAAGGAACCATGGTGATCTCAGGTCTAAAGATCACTTGCATAATTCCCACTATGAGAACTATCTGTTGACAAGTCGTAAGACTTTCATAAGATATTCTCAGTGCAGATCAATTCAGTGAACTTATAACATAATGAGCACCTTTATCCTTGTATTAGTGTCTTTACACAAGTGGCTGTGAGACCAACCACCTCTCCATCGAGCATACATAGGATAAGCTAGTCTTTCCAGAAGCATCGATCCCTGAATCGATAATCCAACTACTTGGAACATTTTAGATTAGGATTTATTAGAACTTAGGTTTCACTATTATGATCTTCATCATCACCATAATTCCTTTGCTTTAATCTATGGGATTTATCATAATCTTTAAATAAGACACATCAGTATGATGAAACAAAAAATGCCTTTCATTAAAATAATAATGTCATACAAGAGTTGGAAGATTACAAAAATGCCCTTACAAAGATTGGCTTTTAGGATACTTTTCTTCATCTTTCATCCTCTACACGGAGAGTCCCCAAGCTCTTGATCATAGAGGTTCAGTTCTCCTTGATCGTCCCAAACTAACCTGACCGTCGGGGTGTCCCCGCCAGAATTTCTGGCCTGGATCTTTTCTTTTTTACAGGCCATGACAGAAGAGGATCGAGCACCCAATGGGAGCCCGACGAGTCTACACCATATCAGAGCTACAGGCCACGACAATCTTGGCGGCAATAGTTGCAATTGGTCAAGTCTTGGCTATCAAAGCAATTTTTCATGAAGAATTTGGGAGAGGCATCCTATATACTGGGTATAAAGATCTATAGAGATAGATCTAAGAGGATGCTTAGCTTATCCCAATCTAGGTATATTGACTTAGTGTTAAAGAGATTCAACATGGAGGGAAGTAAGAAAGGTTACTTGCCCATGGGTCAAGGCATACACCTCTCCAAGAAGATGTCTCCTAAGATACTAGAAGAGAGAGGGAGAATGAGTTTGATCCCTTATGCTTCGACTGTAGGATTAATTATGTATGCCATGTTATGTACCAGGCCTGATATTGCTTATACCTTGGTCATAGTAAGTAGGTTCCAGGCTGATCCAGGGGATGATCATTGGAAAGCTGTGAAAAACATTTTTAAGTATCTAAGAAGGATTAAAGATGTTTTTCTAATATATGGTGGATCAGAGTTGAAACTAGAAGGGTATACAGATTCTAGTTTTCAATTAAATTCGGATAATAGAAAATCCATATCAGGGTATATCTTCATCCTATATGGTGGTGCAGTGAGTTTGAAGAGTACAAAGCAGCAAACTGTAGCTGACTCAGTCACTGAGGCAGAGTATATAGTTGCAAGTGAAGACATAAAGAAAGTTGTGTAGATGAAGAAATTCATCATGAAATTGGGCATGGTTCCTACTATAGAACAACCAGTGTCACTTTATTATGGTAACATTAGAGTTGTTGTGCAAGCTAAGGAACCAAGGTCTCATAATAAGTTCAAGCACATCCTAAGATGCTTTCACCTCATTCAAGGATAAGATGTTGTCATCAAACAAGCAGATATAAAGAACAACATAGCAGACCCATTCACTAAAGCACTACCAAAGCAGCAATTTGATCACCACTTAGATTGTATGCGTATAAAATACTAAGGTGATTGGCTTTAGTGAATGTGAGAGATTGAAAGAATGGTGCCCTAAAAGCCAATCTTTGTATGGACATTTCTATGATCTTTCAGTTCATGTATGATATTATTTATTAATAAAAAGTATTTTATTCATCATACTGCTGCATCTTATCAAGATTATGATGAACCCCATAGGTTAGGACATTGGAATTAGGGTTATGATGGAAATCATAACGATGAGACCTAAATTCCTATAAATCCTAATCTAAAATGTTTCTAGTTGTTGGATCCTCAATTCGAGGATTGATGAATCTGGAAAGACTAGCACATCTTATGTATGCTCAATGGAGAGGGTAGTTGGTCTCATAACCACATGTGTAGAGACACTAATACAATGATGTGGGTGCTCATTAGATTATGAGTCCACTGAACTGATCTGACAAGAGAACATCAAATGGAAGTCTTACTTACTTGTCAAAAGAATGTTCTCTTAGTGGGAGTTGTGTATGTGGTCCTTAGACCTTAGACTACTATAGTATCTTATGCACATGAACACATGTTTTGGTGCATGCTCATTCATAGTAATTAAGTTATGTACAGAATGGTTCTAAATATGGTGGATTGTGTATGAAAGTAATGAGTAGGTCAACAAGGAATCGACCACTCCTAGTAAGAGGAGAAGTTATCCCATGTGATCTCTTTGAATGATGACTCAAGAAGTCTTTGATCAAAGCATGATGAGATTAGATAGGGTTTTTAATCTTTCATCAATCGAGTCTTCATTATCGAATTGAGATTCGAAAGAATTAAATTCTAGGGTTTGACATTTATCCATGCCCATCACTTAATCGAGATAAAGGGAGATCGAAGGATTGAATTGCACGATAACTTTTCACTAAAGGATATTTTGATAATTTCTACCAAATTACTCATCTTTTGGATAGGCATGACATGTTGCTAGACATCAATCATGTCTTGTAGGTTTTCATGGATCAATTAGATTTGATTCATGAGTCAATTCAGAAGTTGGTTTGAATTGGCAACTTAGGTTAGCTCAATTTAACTTAATTAGGTCAATCAAGTTTGATTGGATAGAATTGGCTTGGACCTAGACCTATTGCTAGCTAGATGTGGAACTCAAAGGGTCACACACATTAAGGAATTGGCCAAGGAAGTCAATTTTATATTTATTAGGGTCATGAGATCCTAATTGGCTAGCTAATTGATATACTAGCATATGTTGGCTAGCCCAACTCCTAACCTAATTGGGTTGGGTTAGCTTGTTTGCTAATTAGGCTAATCAATTTAAGTGATATTTAAATTAGGTTGAGTCTTGAGTGTGGCAGCCTAATTTAGTATTTATTTGAATTTATTTGGCATTTATCTTGGTCAAATGGAAGAGTCCAACAAGGCATGGACTCTTGGTGCCAAAATGAATGTGCGCCAAAACGCATATGTGCAGAAGGACCAAGAGTCCTTCTGCCAGTCAGTCTCCAAGTCTAGATAAATTCCAAAGGGCTTTATCCTCATCTCCATGCCACTTTGGAAGAGTATTGACTGGTCAAGAGGGAGAAATTCGGTGTGAATGGGATTGGCACAAAATGAAGAGTTGCTTCTCTTCATTTTTGGCGCTGAATTTGAGACAAAGAGTCCTTCTATTTGATGGCTCTTGCATTTCTATGACACCTCACTCCTAAAATCACACTTCTTGGCCTTCCCATAACTAGTCAAATCTAGGTGGCAAAAGGAGGTTTAGTGCTGGAAATTGAAGACACAAAGTCTTGTTTCATGGCGCATGAAGGGTCTTATCCAAATATGTATTTTCCATCCTTATAAGACTCTTCCTATTTGAAGAGTCTTATCGAATGACTGATGGATAGACTTATTAGGCACCCCATCCCACTCTATATATTGGTGTCCGTAATCTGATGCCAAGGCAGATAAGACTCCCATCAGAATACTATCTCCATTTTCTCTCCATCTCCCTTAAGACAAGTTTGTCTCTTTAAGACATAACTTGTTCTTTCTAGACAAGGCTAGTCTAATTAAGATAAGAGCCTATTGAAAATTTTGTCCCAAAGCTAATTGTCTAGGTTGTAGATAGTTGTGCTATCTTATAATTGTATATGATTTTTGAATGAATAAAAGTTATTCTTTTCTTATTGGCTGTTCATCATATTTATATTTTTCTAAAATGAACTCTTGTATGATGGAGTCCTTAGAACTACATTGTTTGATATATAGAGGATATAGCAAGTAGTTCTTAAACTGTTTCATAACCAAATGATACATTGTTATAGGATGATGATGTATCAAGTGTAGGTTGTTGTATATTATATTTGTCGATTATCCTCTTAACCAAGGAGTGTGGAGACATTGGTATGATATGCAAGTAAAATGTATGATATTTCACTGAACATGACCATCTATGGAGCTCCCTTCTGCCAAAGGGTTGCTCACGAAGGAATATGGATATATATGTCCCTCAGACCTAAGGTCACCATGACAGCTTGCAAGCAACTCATTGTACTTTGGTGCCGGACAATTGGATTTCTAATCCAGTGATGGAAGGTTTCTGGGTGCAGTCAAGTACTTATGAAGCGATGGTGGATCAAGATGGAATTGACCTCTCCAAATAGTTTGGAGTGAATGACTCACTATATCTTAATTTAACAAAACCTAGGCCAGGGTAGTTCTTGTGAGGAGCACAGAACTTGTGAGATTGAGACATGATCTGGATAAACCAAATTAGGGTTGGCAGTCGAACCCTAGGTCATCCTGAGCATTATGAGGTCAAAGGGATGAATTATGCGGCAACTAGATGAGGACTTTGACTGGTAGTGGAAATGTTTCAGTGCTACCGACTTAGTGTTCATACCTATAGGGTCACATACCATAGAGGATTTCTATCTAATCTTAAGGCTTATCAATGATTGAGAATCGTTTGCCATCACTGGAAGTCAATATGATTGACTTTGTTCCAAGTATCGATACTTGAAATTTTGCAGGTGTCGATACTTGATGAAGTGTCGACACTTGGCAATTTCATGAGTCAACACTTCCTATGACGAGCAAATTTTTGGAAAGAAACTTTGGAAGGATTTTAGGCAAGTTTTGACCTGATTTGAATTTCGAATTCAAACCAGTTTTGGCTCCAAGGTTATTCGGTATGATAGTCATAATTACCTTCTTGGGTTGGACCCATTTGGTATGGCCTTGATCCTCTCCCCCATTCTCTCCCCTCATCTCTCCTCCTTCCTCTTTCTCCCTCTCATGGTTGCACCTATAAATGAAGGTCATTCTATAGGCTGCAGGGGTTACAACAACTAGAGAGACACAACAAGAGAAAAGAGAGAAGATAGAGAAGGGTTGTGAGAGGTCTAGGGATTGGATGTGAGAATCCTAGCATTCTATCTAGGTCTTAGGAAGAGAGTTCTCTTGGGAAAGGGTTCCAGCTCTTCTCCTAGTCTTCCCGGAAGAAGAAGATTGGCCCAAGGATCCCGAAGAGCTAGCACTCCGAGGGAGTTGATCAGAGTTGAGCCCAGGTGTGGATTACCTATAGTGGCCATACATATGTGTGGCTCGAGTGCCCTCCTCCTTCTACAGCTTTTCTCTAGTATAAAGGTATGGTACTTTTTTATTTGTGTTTCTATCTTGCTTTGATGTTATGATGCATGCTATTACATTATGCTAGATCCTGTTGCGGGCATATCGGTAGATCATTTAGATCTATCTACCAAGCCTTCCACTGTGCATGTTGTAAAATTATTTTAAAATACATATTTTTTGCTATGCTTTCTGAATGCATATTTGCATATTGGTATGCTTTGTAGATGCACTTCACCTTCAATGGTATCAGAGCAATAGGTTCCTTTTTGTAGTATAATGATTCTAGCATGCTAATAACAGCACTTCTTAAGTACTTGGATTGAGTGCTTCACCATGGCTTCCAGTCATAGGAGAGAATTAGGGCTGCAAGACCCTCTCTTCCCATTCAATGGGGTCTCCTATGGTGTGTAGAGGTGCCGATGTGATTGACTCTTGAAAAGGAAAATAAGAAGCAAGAAAATATAGATTAAAAATATTTTAATCTAATGAAATGATCATAAAATAACTTTAGATGATATCTAAGAGTTTTTATTGATCGATTTTGATTGAATGTTTGGAGAAACATTGGATTTGAAATCATTGTGTTTTCATTATCTCAGGCTATGAGTCAACACTTGGCCTTGTAAGTGTCGACTCATGCAAAAATTTCCTGAGATCTGTGTTCTATTTTTTTCCTGTGATAGGCTGAAGTGTTGATACTTGACAAGGAAGTGTCGACACTTGGGCTCAGAGCCGACACTTGGCCTTGTAAGTGTCGACTCATGAGCACTTGCTAGAAAACTTGGTTTTCTATTTTCCTCCTATCTCAGGCCTTGAGTCGATTGAAGTGTCGACACTTGCTCTTGGTGAGTCGACACTTAGGATGAAAATATAGAAAAATAGTGAATTCAAATTTTAAAATTTTTGTAAAATTGTTTTACATCTGTAAATTAAAATTATTTTAATTTAATTAAGGCTATTGAACTTAATTTAGAATTAAGAATGACTAAGAACTCTAGAAATATGATTCAAAGATTTTAAGTCATTTTAATAAGCCTTAAGGGTCATGGGTTAGCTTCTATTAGGTCCTTGATTGGGTTAGACCTAAGTTTAGATGTATTGGACAAATTATAGAACTAATATAATCAAATATTGAGTTAGGATTTCTTCTTTAGATCTATCTAATAGTTAGATTGATTAGTCTATAATCTAAATGGATCTAATTTGTGGCTCAGTGAAAAGCCTGAGTCTTTAGGCTAGTCAATCGAGTCTGATGAATCAATTAGTGTCGAGGTAAGTTTGGCATTTTGATCATGGTTCTTTGGGGCTACCTCTTACCTGGCCAACTCTATTGGTATTTAAGGCAAGACGGTTAATGGTGGAACCCAACCCATGATCTCACTTACCTGGCCAATGTGGTCGATCAGGATTGATTGGATAGCTCATTGACTCGTGTTAACCCTTGTCATCCAAGGTTAATCAGTCTTGACTGATTTTAGGTGCCAATGGATCATTTGTTATGATTAACCCTCCTAGATTACTGATTTGGTCAGTGGGAGGTTAATCCATGTCTTCTTATCTCTTCATCTGTCACATTATTTAAAAATTCTCTAAATTATTAGGTCCTTAAAAGGATAAAGTTATAGGGATAACCAAGTCCTAGCCTCCCATTAAGTGGGATGGTAATGGATCAAATAGTTGGGTGTTCATCGATAAATCCAAAGATTGGGTGTTCATCAGGCTATTGAAATTGCTGTTCCTATTATGATGGCTCAGTGTGACTCTTTAAATGGTGGTCAGGTGGGTCGGCCAAAGTCAGGCTTGACTATTCGTTAGTTAGAAGTATTGAATTTTGTCATGTTAATGGTTGGACCTAATCAGGACCTTCAATAGAAGGCCCAAAGGCCAATTGAAGTGCTCCTTGGGGCAAAACCCAAATACTAGAGGTTACTTAGAGAAGTAATCGGTTAAAGAACCTACCTTTAGACATGCATGGGTGGTTCGACCAAAGTCGGGTTCATGTGTTGTCTATTGGACTCTGGTACTCACTAGGAAATTAAAGTAATTTCTCGGATTGGAGGTAGAGGCTACCAGTCTGAGCAAAATAGTGGGAGGGACCTTTAAACTAAAGTCCATGTCTTTAGATTAATAATTCATATACACTAATTAGCTTTGGTTTTCCTTTCAGATGTCTTCCAACCTATCACTCCGGTCTCTTCTCGATAATGAGAAGTTCAATGGACCCAACTTCGATAGCTGGTATCGAAGGCTCAGGATTGTCCTAGAGCATGAACGGATCTTATATGTGATATCGGATCCGGCACCTGAGATCCCTGCTGCCAATGGTTGGGGTTTGGTCAGAGACACTTATCAGAAGTGGCTCTTTGATAGGACCACTATCTGGTGCATAATGTTAGCTGCGATGAACGATGAGTTCAGTTGCAAGCTTGAGGAAGCCCAGCTAGAAGAAATCCTTCAAAGGTTGAAGGAGTCTTTTGAAATACCAGACGACATTGAGAGGTACAGGGTCTCCTGTGCTATTTACAACACGCAGATGCGTGATGGGGCCTTGGTCACTGATCATGTACTGTACATGATCGAGATGATTGTGCACCTGGGCAAGCTCAGCTGTCCCTTGCATGAACAGCTTAGAAAATATGCGATACTGAATTCCCTCCCTTCTTCCTACCTAGATTTTCACGATCATTACATAATCAATAAGCCTATAGTTAACTATCACGGTTTGTTGGGGTTGCTGTAGACTTATAAGAAAGACCACCAATTGAATAAAGGGGTGGTAAATCTAGTGGGAGGATCTTCGGGAGGGCATCGTCCCTTTAAGAAAGGGAAGAAGAAAAATAAAGGGAAAAAGGTGCTAAGTGATTCTGGGCCCAGTCAGGCCAAGAAAGTGAAGGTTGATCAGAGTTATGCAGAGTGCTTCTTCTACAAGATGCAGGGTCATTGAAAAAAGAATTGTCCTCTTTATATTGCATCCCTTGACCCGAACAGGTCCAAGAAGATAAAGATGCAGGATGGTCCTGGATAAGGTATTTATATGATAACACCTTGTAGTTTCTCTGTTTGCGATACTACTAACTGGGTATTGGATACAGGAAGTCCAATTCACATTTGCAATTCTTTGTAGGGACTTCAAGTTAGTAGAAGATTCGAGGACGGTGAGAGATTCTTGAACATGGGAAATGGAAGCCGAGTTCTAGTCCTGGCGTTGGGAGTCCTCAAACTTATTTTGAGTCCTGTACTGTCATTTTGAATGAGTGTCATTTTTGTCTATCTTTTATTTTGAATGTCATTTCTGTAGGCCAATTGGCCATGTATGGTTATGAACTATCAATAAAGAATGACATTTACAAAATCATTTAAAATGATTCTGTGGTTTTGATTGGACAAATACATGATGGCATTTATGTACTATCGCGACCTGTTAGTATAATGTACATGTCTAGCAAATGCCCTAGGATAGATAATGTCAGCGAAGCATACCTATGGTATTGTAGGCAGGTCATATTAACAAGAATAGGATAAACAGGTTGAAAAGAGAGGGTCTCCTCGATTTTAGTGAAGATAGTTCACTTCCAACCTGTGAGTCATGTCTTCTTGGAAAAATGACTAAGTCATCTTTTACTGGAAAAGGTGAACAAGCCAAAGAAATTCTGAGTCTGGTACATACTGATGTATGCGGATCCATGAATGTTAGTGCCAGGGGTGGGTATGGTTATTTCATTACATTTACAGATGACCTTTTGAGATACGGTTATGTCTTCTTGATGAGACATAAATCTGAGTCGTTTGAAATGTTCAAATGATATCATAGTGAAATAGAAAAACAAACTGGAAAGTTTATCAAAACCCTTCAATTCGATCGAGGTGGTGAATACCTTTCGGGTGAGTTCTGACATATCTCGAGGAGAATGAGATTCTCTCTCAGTGGACACCTCTAGGGACATCTCAATTAAATGGAGTGTTTGAGAGGAGGAATCGAACCCTATTAGACATGGTTCGATGCATGATAGGCTTCGCTTTTCTGCTGGTATCCTTTTGGGGATATGCTCTAGAATCAGCCTGTTACCTTCTGAATAGGGCTCCAAGTAAGTCCATTAGTAAAACACCATATGAGATATGGACTAGATGTAAGCTGACACTATCACACCTTTGGGTTTGGGAGTGCTCGGCTTATGTAAAATGTTTGAAAATGGACAAACTTGGACCTAGTTCTGATCGGTGCCTATTTGTTGGGTATCCAAAAGAATCTAAGGGGTATTACTTCTACTTAGCTGAGGAACAAAAGTTGTTCATCTTAGGACTATCTTTTTGGAAAAGGAGTTCCTTGGTGAAGAGACTGTAGCTGCTAAGATTGAACTTAGTGAAGTTCAACAAGTAGAAGAACCAACACACTTAAGGGACAACATAGAACTGGCTATGATTAGATCACACCCAGAGCCCACTTAGGAACCATTAAGAAGATCCGGTAGAGTATCGAGCCGACCGGATAGATACACGATTTCTGGGTCCGGGACGGTGATCCTATTGAACTCGATGAGAATAATGAGGATCTGATCACCTATATGGATGCGACGCAGAGGTCCGACTCTGAGAAATGGCTGGGAGCCATGAAATCCGAAATGGAGTCCATGGAGATCAACAATGTATGGACATTGGTTGATGCACTTGAAGGGATAAAACCCATTGGGTGCAAATGGATTTTCGAAAGAAAAAAGGGTACAGACGGGCAGGTGGAGACCTACAAAGCCCGTCTGGTTGCCAAGGGGTATCGTCAATGTTATGGTATTGACTATAACGAGATGTTCTCTCCTATGGCAATGCTCAAATCCATTCGGATTATGCTTACTTTAGCAGCACACTTTGACTATGAAATCTGGCAAATGGATGTCCGAACAGCTTTCCTGAATGATGAGCTGGAAAAGGAGGTGTATATGATACAACCTGAAGGGTTTACATCCACAGATAAGTCAAAGGTGTGCAGGCTTCAAAAGTCTATCTATGGACTGAAGCAAGCATCAAGGAGTTGGAACATGTGATTTGATAAGTGCGTCAAGTCGTATGGCTTCATTAGGAACGGAGAAGAACCCTGCATTTATAAATGGGCTAATGGTTCTGCGATTGTATTCCTTGTATTGTATGTGGATGACATTCTTTTAATCGGGAATGACATCCTAGCACTACAAGGAATAAAGGTCTGGTTATCATCTCAGTTCTTTTTGAAGAACTTGGGTGAAGCCTCTTACATACTGGATATGAAGATCTATAGAGAAGATCTAAGAGGCTTTTAGGACTGTCCCAGTCTACGTACATCGACACCATGCTGAAATGGTTCAGCATGGAAAATTCTAAGAAGGGCTATCTTCTGATAGGCACTGGAATTGATCTCTCCAAAAGAAATTGCACGACAACTCCTAAAGAGAGAGAGCGTATGAGTAGAATCCCATATGCTTCGGTAGTGGATTCTATCATGTATACCATGATATGTACAAGACTAGATGTGGCATACTCACTAGGTGTAGTGAGTAGATACCAGTCTGACCCAGGTGAAGCTCATTGGATAGTGGTAAAGACCATCCTTAAGTATTTATGAAATACTAAGGACCAATGACTAATTTATGGAGAATCTGACTTGAAACTTATGGGGTATACTCATTGATGGGGGACGATGATGAAATGATGCATTTCTAATGGAATCAATAATGATTTGAATAAGAGATAAAGTAAAAAGGTGCAACTATTCAAGTAAAGAAGTAAGAATTCAATGAAATGATTCTAAATATTAAACTTGACTAGAAAATAGTACCATTCAAACAAATAAAGAGAGGAGGACCTTCGTGGTTAAGAAACCACTCATATTAGGGTTTAGTTAATCTAATAATCATAGATCTAAAAGCCTTTCTAATGAGGGTTACCCAACAATTAATACTTATAGTTTAAACATTGGGAACACTCAAAGAAGAAGCTTCCTGGATGACAGGGAGATTCCCTAGGTTGTAAGGCTTCTTGTATCCGGTTCTTTGGTATGGGAGACCTTCTTCTTGGGAGGTTGGAAACCCAGGGATCTTGCAACAAAAGATGTAGAGGGAGATTAGAGAAAAGGGTTGAGATGGAGAAGTGAGGGAAAAGATGAAAGGAAACTCGGAGTAGTCTTGTTAAAGATCTTCTTTGGCTTCATTTGGATGACAACTCCCGGCTTGAACTTGTGAAGAATTCCTTGGATGGTTGGCATCACTAGCGATGGAGGAGATGTGGATTCTTAGTGTGCTTCTTATGTTGGCTGAATGGACTAAGAGAAGTGGAGGAAGTTAGGTTTGATGAGGGAAAGTTGGAAAGGGGAAGAACTTTAGGCCTCACACCCACCTTCTCACAAGGGACCAAGCATTCAAGTAAGGGATAAATTCAAAGAAAAGTTTTCTTCATTGATTCAAATTTCATAAGTGATTACAATAAGGTTTGGAGCCTATTTTATAGACACCAAACCATTTGAAACTCAAATTTTGAAATTCAAAAATTACAAAATGAGGGGAGAGATTGGTGGCCGACTTCATGAAATGAGGGGAGAGATTGGTGGCTGACTTCACGATGAGGGGTGCCATTTATGGAGGAAATGTGGCCATTTCAAATTCCTTCTTCCTTGGGCGATATTCCTTAGTGATGTGTCCAGGTGATGTGGCAAGGAGGAATGATGATGTGCCTTCCAAGTTGGTGAGCCCATGGTCTATGCGCCCACTAGTTTTCTTGACTTGGTTGTGCTGAAACAATGTTGGTCTTGGCTGACTCTCCTTGACTCAATTACAATGAAGACTTAATTAAAGCAAATACTGGACTCAATTATCAAATTGAAATGAATACAGGACTAATAAACTCAAATAAAAACTCATTACAGGACTCGAGCTCTCAATCTTCCAACCATAGAGAATCTTTTCTAATTTGGATCGGTTATAGTCTTTTCCTGAGCTTGGTGCCCGCACCAATTCTCCCTGGGTGGGAGGAACTTGACTCTATCAAGTAAGGATCAGTCTGACTGCGATATCTTTCTAGTAGGTTCGGGTCAATTTGGTGCAGATCCTCTCGGGTGATCTAGAAGTCCTCGAAATCTGGTCGGCCTTGCCAATGAACCAGATAATGTTGATAACCCTTATTTCTAGTGGTAATCACCTGGTCATCCAAGATACGTTCAACTTTATCTCTCCGGTCTGGTGGAATTACTGGTGGGCACTCGGGTATGGTTTTGCTCTGAAAGGTGGGATAAGGCCCAAAAGGCTCGTTAGGAATTAATGTTGGCTCTTTACATTCTATCATATCAGCAATATTAAATGTAGAACTAATGCCATAATCTAAAGGTAACTCTAACACATATGCATTAGGTCTAATTCTCTTAGTTACTTTGAAAGGTCCAGCTCTCCGGGTATGCAGTTTTTTCATAGTTCCCGGTAGAAACCTTTCAGGTCTAAGTTTAATTATTACAGAGTCCCCTTCATTATTTGTTTACGTGAATTAGCCATATGCTTATAGACTTTATTGCTCATTTGAATCTTTGTACTAATTTCCTTATGCAATTCATGGATATGCTGTGCATATGACTCGACAGACTTAGATACTCGTGCATGTGAGGGTAAAGGAATGAGGTCGATAGATCTCCTAGGTTTATAACCATGGACAATTTCAAAGGAACTTTTACCAGTAGACCTATTGATAGAACTGTTGTAAGCAAATTCAGCACGAGGTAATAACAAATCCCAGTTTCCCAGACTTTCTCCTACAAGACACCTCAATAAATTCCCTAGACTTTTATTTACAACTTTGGTTTGACCATCAGTCTGAGGTTGGTAGGCAGTAGAGAATTTCAATTTGGTTCTTAACAAATTTCATAGGGTTTTCCAAAAGTAACTAGTAAATTGGACATCCCTATCGGACACTATGGTTTTAGGAAGGCCATGAATTCTAACCACTCTGTCTAGAAAAATTTTGGCTACTTTAGAGGCGTCAAAGGTTTGGGAGCAAAGAATGAAATGGGCCATCTTTGAGAATCTGTCGACTACAACAAATATCGAATCATGTTTTCGCTGGGTTTTGGGTAGGCCTAATACAAAATCCATGCTAAGATCCTTTCAGGGGCAATTGGGTACAGGTAAGGGTGTGTAGAATCTAGTGTTTTGCTTTTGCTATTTGCCAACAGTACAAGTTCGACACCTGGCCACATCTGGGCAACTTGTCTCTTAAGTCCTGACTAATAAAACTGGTCCTCAATAGCTGAAATAGTCTTATTCCTACCAAAATGACCAGCTAAGCCTCTAGCATGGGTCTCTCAAACTAGAAAATCTCTCAAAGACATTCTGGGAATACAGAGCTTGTTCTCCTTAAATAGATAACCATCTAGAAAGGTAAACTCACTGTGGTCACTATATGGTCCTTGTTTTAAAGCCTGGTTAATGCCACTAAAGTCTGGATAGGTATCGTACTCATTCTTAAGTTTCTTAAATCCAACGACTTCAGTGCTAACTGAATTCAGAAGCAAAGCTCTACGGCTCAAAGCATTTGCTACCTTATTCTTTTTCCGGCACGGTGTTTCAGGACAAAAGTATAGGGTTGGATGAATTCTATCCATTTAGCATGCCTAGGGTTCAACTTTTTCTAGGAATTAAGAAGTCTAAGGGCCTCATGATCAGAAAATAGGACAAATTCATGTGGTAGAAGATAGTGCCTCCAATACCTTAAAGCTTGCATTACCACATAGAGCTCTTTATCATAGGTGGAATATTTAAGCTTAGCTTCATTTAACTTTTCACTAAAGAAAGCTATGGGGTGGTTCTCCTGGCTTAAAACTCTGCCTATTCCAACTCCGGATGCATTACAAGCGACCTCGAATACTTTGGAAAAGTAAGGCAACCTCAAAATTGGTGCTTGTGTCATTTTATCTTTTATTTCTAGGAAGGCTCTATTGGCTGCTTTGGTCCAATCAAAACTACCCTTCCTAATACAATCAGTTATTGGGGCGACAATGGAGCTAAAGCCTTGAATGAATCTCCTATAGAAGCTGGCTAAGCCATGAAAGCTATGAACATCATGAACAGTTTTGGGAACAGGCCACTCACTATGGATTTGATCTTTTCCGGATCAGCCGAAACTCCATCAGAGATAATAATGAAACCTAGGAAAGTGACTCTATGGCTCATGAACTCACACTTCTTCAAATTAGCATAGAGATTCTCTCTTCTAAGGGTTGTACACACTTGTCTAAGGTGGTCTAAGTGGTTTTCCTTAGTCCTATTGTAAATCAAAATGTCATCAAAGTATACTACAACAAATTTTCTTATGAAGGCTCGTAGGACTTGGGTCATGATCCTCATAAATGTACTTAGTGCATTGGACAACCCAAATGGCATCACTACCCATTCAAATAAACTATCCTTAATCTTAAAAGCAGTTTTCCTTTCATCCCCAGGTCTAATTCATAGCTGATGATAGCCACTCTTAAGGTCGATCTTAGAAAAAATAGTAGCTCCAGCCATCATATTCAACATGTCATCTAATCGGGGAATAGGAAATCCATACTTCACTATGATTTTGTTGATGGCACGACTATCAACACACATCCTCCAAGTGCCATCTTTCTTAGGTGTTAACAAGGCTAGGACTGCACAAGGACTTAAACTTTCCTTAATAAAACCTTTCTTGAGGAGATCCCCTACTTGTCTTTGTAATTCTAGGTGTTCGGTAGGGTTCATCCTATAGTGTGGAAGGTTGGGTAAGGTTGCTCCTTGGACTAAGTCAATGGCATGTTGGATGTCCCTAAGTGGTGGACTGTGGTTAGGTAGGTCATTTGGAAATACATCCTTAAAGTCTTCTAACACTTCAACCACTTCCTGAGGGTGTTCTTTTTGGGAGGCTCTTGAATTTCCTTAGCGGTTAAAACCCAAACAGGTGTGCCCTCAGTGAGCTCTTTCTCAATCTCCTTTGCAGTTATCAAATTTACTTCAGTCTTCTTCCCTTTTAGGTGACTTGATCCTCTCTTAGCAGTGTCCTTAGGTGGTGTAGGGTTGATCACAAATTTCTTTCTAGAGTGCATGAAAGAACAAGAATTAGATCGGCCATACAGGGTTGCATCATGGTCAAATAACCAGGGTCGACCTAAGATTATATTGCTTACTCCCATAGGTAGGACGTCACACCACACTTTCTCTTGATAAGACTATAATTGGATTTGGACTAGACACCTAGACTTGATTGGAATTGAGGTGGAGTCTATCCAAGAAACCTTATAGGGATTTGGGTGGGGAACTGTGGCTAAACCAAAGTTCTTGACAGCATTAGTGGATATGGCATTTACACAACTTCCATTATCTATGATTATCTTACACACCTTATCCCCTAACTTGACAAAAGTTTGTAGGATGTAGGTCCTACGCCAATCTTCTTGGGTCTTAGTCTAGACAAGGATGCATCTAACTACTCCTAAAAGGTTAGGCTCTATACAATCCTCGTCGCCTTCATACTTCTCAGCCAACTTATCCTCAGCCTGATATATTTCCTCAACACAATCATTTAGAGGCTCTACGGGTTCAGACTCATTCTCCGCTAATTCTCCTAAGTGAAAGGCTCTGGTTGGGCAATTGCTAGCATAATGGCCTACCTTATGACATCGGAAGCAAGGAGCATTAGGATTTGGGGTTCTCTGAACTTCTGGTGTTTTACCCCTATCGTCTCTATAGATCAGAGGTGTATTAGGGTTGGGTCGATGGGGTCACATCTGACTTGGTCCTAGCTGTTGACTAGGTGCACTAGTTCTAGGGGGTTCTGGCCTACGATAAGTTGGTCCCCTATTAAATCTCTCAGCATCTCATGCTACCTGGTAAGCTAGCTCTAAATCATGAACTTCTCTTAAGAACAACTCTTTCTAGATTTTCTCTCTTAACTCGGCTCTAAACCTAGACAAGGTAACTGATTCAGACTGATTGACATTGCATCTCATTACAAACTCATCAAATTTTGCAATGTACTCAGCTACACTTTTGGTTCCCTGGGTCAATCTCTGCCATTGGTCTAACAGTCTTTGGTGATAGGACATGGGAAGGTACTTTCCTCTAAGCATAAGCTTCATTGCCCTCCAGGTTGCTATGGGAATATCACCTCTCTATCTAATTAGTCTTTCAATATTTTCCCAATACAGCCTGGCCTAACGAACTAACCTAAGCTTTGCAAACTTGTACTTCCTCTTCTCAATCATATCATACCAGTCAAAATACTGATCCATCTCTCCTTCTCAATCTATATAAACCATAAGATCTAGTTGTCCATCAAAAGTGGGAGCTTCCAACCTAATATTCGTAAGGGTTCGGTCTTCATGGTCCATTTGATCCTGATTGGGTCTCCTAGGATTTGGCTCATAAGCTGGGTCATGGTGTGCTCTCCTAGGGTTCGGGTCATGGACTCGATCAGGGTTGGGTCTCCTAGGATTTGGCTTAAGGAAAGGGTCTTAATGAGGCATCCTAGGGTTTGGTTCAGGGAAAAGATCTTGGTGCGGGGCCCTTCTAGGGTTGATGGGTATTACCAATCTCTGGTTCAGGCTCTACTTCATTTTGAACTTCATGGGTTCTTCTAGGGGTACGAGCCTCTAAACGGTCAAGCCTAGCAATGATGAGGGCCATTTGATCAGTCATACTGATCAGTCATACTTCGGTTGGTCAGTAAGCGAACCAACCCACCTTCCTTCAGGCTCTTGTCCCTGAACCACTTGCCTAGACACCAGATACACAAGCACAAACAAACAAGTTATCACAATTGGCTTGACACTTGGTTCGACCCGACTTCGTGGATGTCCCTAGCTCACTAGAGCAAGTTAAATGTCTACTCCATTTTAATTAAAGGTTGGGTTCGTTATGCAGGTTGGTAATTTTTTGGGCTAGGGACAGGTAATGAAATCCTAACCCTATGTCAAATTGATGCCCTTAAGGTGATTTATCATGAAATGAATGCAAGCATGCAAATGAACCCTAATTTCAGGTGCAGAAATCAGTGTGTTGCAGTTCTAATGTGGCATAGAAAAGTGATGTGTATCAGTGACAAAAAATTTAGAAAAAAACCATAAAACATTCCTAACTCATAGATGATAGTTCCTAGAACTCAAATAGTGTAGAAAAAATAGAACAGCAGAAATTAAAAATGCTGAAAATAAAATATAAGTCTTGTGTTCCCCTTCAAAGGTCAATCATAATGGCACCCCCACATGCCTTAGGAGATCCCTGTGGAATGTGAGGAGAGGGTCTTAAAACCCTACTTTTCTTCTAAGACCGAACGGCCTGGTGAAGCACCTAATCCAGGTACTGAAGAAGATGCAAAACCCTAACCTACCATGCTCTAAGACCAAGATGAATAAAATTCTTGTTTTAGGGAAGAGTGATTCTTCTTTTGCTCCATGAGGAGAGGGTGTGAGGCCCAACCCCAGGACATGATGTGAGGTCATGCCCAGTTATCCCTCTTCCCATTCCATTTTCTTTATCCCTTCATGACCTTTGAGATTCATCCTTGTGCCTCCAAGTATCGAGGTGTGTGTAATGCCCTAGAGGTGAGAGGTCTCTTCGTTAGGGTGAGTCCCAAAGTCCATGAGATCCAGATCCCTATCTTCCATCCCATTATTCCTTCGCCATCAAATTAGAAAATCCAAAAAAAAAAATAGAATACCCTAATCTAGGTGACTTTTAGGCTCACTGTTCGATCCCACCCTCCCACCTGTCTAGCATCACTGACTCCAGTTTCTAGTCAGATAAGGATGATAGCAAGAGTGTGTCAGGATTTATCTTTACCCTAAATGGAGGAGTGTCTGTTAGAAAAGTTTCAAGCAGCCTACTATGGCGGACTCAGTATGTGAAGCAGAGTATATTGCAGCATCAGATGTAGTGAAAAAAGCTATGTGGTTGCAGAAGTTTCTTGGCGAGCTGGGAGTGGCACCTTCCCTGGATGGTCTTATTTTGGTGTATTGTGATAGCACTAGAGCCATTGCTCAAGACAAAGAGCCGAAGTCTCATCATCGCACAAAGCATTTCTGTGGCGCTATCACCTTGTACAAGAGATCGTGGAATGAGGTGACATTGACCTTCTGAAGATCGATGAAAAGGAAAACCTGGCCAAGTTCAAGAGTTCGACTATTGTAAACATAAAATGAGAATGAGATTCTATACCAATTGGCTTTAGTCCAAGTGGGAGTTGTTGGAAATTATGTCCCAAAGCCAATCATCTAGGCTGTAGATGGTTGTGCTATCTTGTAACTATAAATGATTTTTGAATGAATAAAAGTTATTCTTTTCTTATTGGCTATTCATCATATTTATATTTTCTTAAAATAAATTCTTGTATGATGAAGTCCTTAGAACTACATTGTTTGATATAGAGAGGATATATCAAGTAGTTCTTAAACTGTTTCATAACCAAATGATACATTGTTATAGGATGACGATGTATCAAGTGTAGGTTACTGTATGTCACATTTGTTAGTTATCCTCTTAATTAAGGAGTGTGGAGATACTGGTGTGATATGTAAGTGAAATTTATGACATTTCATTGAACATGACCATCTGTGGAGCTCCCTTCTACCAAAGGATTGCTCGCAAAGGGATATGGATATATATGTCTCTCAGACCTGAGGTCACCATGGCAGCTTGCAAGTAACTCACTGTACTTTGATGCTGGGCACCTGGATTTCTAATCCAGTGATGGAAGGTTCTGGGTGTAGTCAAGTACTTGTGGAGCGATGGTGGATCAAGATGGAATTGACCTCTCCAAATAGTTTCGAGTGAATGACTCACTATATCTCAATTTAGCAAAATCTTGGCCAGGGTAGTTCTTGTGAGGAGTCATAGAACTTGTGAGGTTGAGACATGATCTGGATAAACCAAATTAGGGTTGGCAGTCAAACCCTAGGTCATCCTGAGCATTATGAGGTCAAAGGGATGAATTATGCGGAAACCATGTACTAGAGGTTCTTGTGAGGTGCTCTGCATCTTCTACCTATCCGGACGTCGGGTATCATTGCTAGATGAGGACTTGACTGGTACTGAAAATGTTCTAGTGCTACCAGTTTAGTGTTCGAACCTATGGGGTCACACACCATAGAGGATTTCTACCTGATCTTAAGGCTAATCAATGATTGAGAATCGTTTGCCATCATTGGAAGTCAATATGATTGACTTTGTTCCAAGTGTCGACACTTGGAATTTTATAGGTGTCGACACTTGGCAATTTTCGTGAGTCGACACTTCCTGTGATGAGCAGATTTCTGGAAAGAAATTTTGGAAAGATTTTGGGCAAGTTTTGACTTGATTTGAATTTCGAATTCAAACCAGTTTTGGCTCCAAGATTATTTGGTATGATAGTCATAATTACCTTCTTAGGTTGGACCCATTTGGTATGGCCTTGATCCTCTCCCCCATTCTCTCCCCTCATCTCTCCTCCTTCCTCTTTCTCCCTCTCATGGCTGCACCTATAAGTGAAGATCATTCTATAGGCTGCAAAGGTTACAACAACTAGAGAGACACAACAAAAGAAAAGAGAGAAGAAAGAGAAGGGTTGTGAGAGGTCTAGGGATTGGGTGTGAGAAACCTAGCATTCTAGCTAGGTCTTGGGAAGAGAGTTCTCTTGGGAAAGGGTTCCAGCTCTCCTCATAGTCTTCCAAGAAGAAGAAGATCGACCCAAGGATCCCGAAGAGCTAGCACTTCAAGGGAGTTGATCAGAGTCGAGCCTAGGTGTGTGGATTACCTGTAAAGGCCATACATGTGTGTGGCTCGAGTGCCCTCCTCCTTCTACAGCTTTTCTCCAGTATAAAGGTATGGTACTTTTATATTTGTGTTTCTGTCTTGCTTTAATGTTATGACGCATGCTATTACATTATGCTAGATCCTGTTACGGGCAGATCGGTAGATCATTTAGATTTATCTACCGAGCCTTCCGTTGTGCATGTTTTAAAATTATTTTCAAATGCATATTTTCTGCCCTGCTTTCGTGAATGCATGTTTGCATATTGGTATGCTTCGTAGATGCACTTCACCTTCAAAGCCTAGGGAGAAAAATAAGAGGAGTATTAGGGATCTAAGAGTTGATTTAGAGTACTCTCTGAGAGCCCTATAGGAGGGTAGGAGATCTAATAAAGGAGGAAAGTCCGAAAGGCTACCGGAAGAGTCCCAAGCAAACAAGCAACTTGCTTAGGAGTGCTTCCTTGGTCCGATTCCTGTGTGGATCACCTCTTGAGGGCATGCACTTGTGTGCCTAGTGAAAATAAAAGAATATAGTATTCTAGGTATCCTCTATAACCCAAAGATTAGATTTATTATTTGTCATGATCAAATGGTCCTAGGGTTTAGGATACCGGCCGGTCAGGGTTTCAAATATGAGATTTTGAAACCTAGTCTTCCACTACGCCCGGCCAAGGTAACCCAACAAAGAGTCCTTCTGTTTGAAGGCTCTTGTGTTTCTATGATGCCTCACATTTGAAATCACATTTCTTGGGCTTCCCAAAACCAGTCAAAGTCAAGTGGCAGAAGGAAAAAAATTGCTAGAAATAAAAAAGACAAAGACTTGTCTCTTGGCGCATAAAAGGTCTTATCCAGATATTTCTTTTTATCCTAATAAGACTCCTTCTATCTGAAGGGTCTTATCAAATGGCATGTGGATAGACATATCAGGCACCCCATCCCACTCTATATAATGGCGTTGGTAATATGATGTCAAAGCAGATGAGACTCCCATAAGAATACTACTATTTTCTCTCTCTCTCTCTTAAGATAAGTTGTCTCTTTAAGACATAACTTGTTCTTTCTAGACAAGGCTAGTCTAATTAAGACAAGAGCCTAGGAAAAAAAAATAGAAGGAGTATTAGGGAATCGAGAGTGAAATTAGAGTGCTCTCTGTGAGCCTCACAGGAGGGTAGGGGATTCATCAAAGAAGGAAAGTTCGAAAGGCTGTCGGAAGAGTCTCAGGCAAACAAGCAACTTGCATAAGAGTGCTTCCTTGGTCCGATTCCTATGTAGATCATATCTGGAGGCATGCACTTGTGTGCCTAGTGGAAATAAAGAAACTGAACTAAAGTGTGATCCAGTAGCTAGTGTTGAATCTGGCTCAATTTGGGATGATAGGCAACAAATCCATAGTGGGTTTAGGGGCTTGATCAGGATTCAATGGCCAGAAGATCTTATGGGGTCAAATATTGATTAGAAAAAGATTTTGACTGGGATTTGATTCCACGAGCAGCCTAGGCTTCCTTCTTTGTCTCTATTTTCTATTCTAATCAAACTCCCATCCATCCTTGTATCTTTTAGCAAATAAATCATAACCATCCATCTATTCCCTCCTTTAGTCCCATATTAAACAAATACAAAGGCCTCCTTCTTACTAACATCTATAAAAAGGCTCCCCACCTCCATCTTGAGGCATCAATCCTTAGAATCCTTCTAGAGTCTTGCATGGAGGGAGAGGAAGGAAAGATCATGCATGGCTAAGGAGTTCTATCTTCGAGGAGTAGATGAGGTTTTAGCATTTATATTTTGTAGGTTTTCTTTATATAATTAAATCTTGATTGTAATGCTATTCTTTTCATAAATAAAATTTAATTTGTATAGCTTTAAATTTTATGCTTATTATTTAGACTATAATTAGATTTTAGAATAGCTTTTGACTACATAGAGACACTCCATGATCCAAGTATAAGATTCATGCTCATCAACATAGGCTATGCTCAAAATTTGATTATATAAAATTTAATTTTTATGATTAGAGACTCTGAATAGCCTAAGGTTATGTAAGAGTGGATCAAGGTCTGTATCCAACAAGATAGGCTATGTGATAATTATATTATATACATTTTAATTTAAGAATTAAATTATCTTTATTTATTTAAAATTAATACTTTTATATATTATTTGTAGAAAAGAAGATGATCAATGCAAAGAGCTCAATTTATGAGCTCAAACAAAATAAATTTGGAGCGAACTTAAAATGAACCCGAAATTTAAGTTCAAAGAATAATATAGATTGGCATGAATTTTAAAGTAGATGGCCTTCATAGACTGGCTACCTGGTATATAAAATACCATGGCTATCAGTCCATGGCTCAAAGTCAAGGACCATGGAGAGATTTCCACAAGGGTTCACTATCCCGTTCCATCCTGTTATCACCCGAGCCACCTATGCCACCTCCTCAGCCTGAGGAAGCTGCCGGAACTACTGTGCCATCAGCTCCACAGCCCATAGCACCTCCAACACCCTCTCTTCCAAAGATCCATCTATTTCTTTTCCAAACCAAGCACCACTCCTTCATCACGCTATCATTCGAGCTACTATCCACTGTGCACTTCCTCCCTGGTATAGATTCACCAAGATCCGGCCATTTTCCTCACCACCGGTCATCACCAGTCCTTATATAGAGATGCTGCACAATGTCGTTTGCTTCCTTCTTTGTACCAAGCCATCCCACCACTACATAGCCATGTGTCCATGGCCATCTTCTTTCCTATTGTCGAGTAACCCGTAATTGTCTTCCCTAAGCCGTGGCCACTACTCTCCCCTATAGATCTGAGCCCACCATGACTGTCCACTCCCTTTTTTGTTTCGATCCACCATCACTGGTCATTGCTGCTCATAACCACTGACCATCATCCTGAGCACCTCCAAGCCTGTCATCTCCTCCCTATTGCTAGGCATCAATTAAGATCCACCGTTATCACTAGTGCAAGCTCTTCCCACCATGCCATCCACTTCAATGCCACCCTCTTGTAGTCGACATGAGATCTTGCCTCACCACCATAAGTAGCCATCCCATCTCTCCATTTGCTACCCTATTGCTAACTTGAAAGGTGGCTATTCTTTCTCTGATTCATCGAAGACCACTATCACAATTCTCCACCATCATTTTCTTCAGCCCACTACCATCAATGCTCGCCATCGAGACGTTGCCACTGGCATGCCACCGCAACCTTGACATTATTCTCCTCCTTATCGAGCTAAGCTATTTACTGCCCATCTCCCTCACTATTCATGACTGATCAAAGGAAGAAGACAAGCAATGCAATCTAGCCATTGGATCTCAATCCAACAGTCAAAATAAAATCCAATTAGAAACAAGCTTGATCAAGGGAGATGTAATGATTTTTGGACATTTGATCTAGATCCAAGGACTGAAAAAGATGTTGAGTGGCCAAACATTAGTTGGAATGGAAAACAGAAGCCTAACACTACTGAGATTGGGCATATTCATATCTAACCATTGAGTCCTGCAAAATAAAATCCTAGCCACTCTTTTGATCCTTTTGTTTAGTCCTATACTGGAAAAATATGAAGACCTCTCTCCTGTTAAACCCTACAAAAAGGCTCCTGTATCTCTACCTGGAGGCATCACTCCCTGGAATCCCTCTAAAATCTTTGCATATGGGGATAGGAAGGGATCAACCCATGAGCGACTAGTACAGAAATCTCGGGAGGGAAGAGGAGATCATGTAATGAAGCAAAGCGATTCTTTTGTTCTACACATATCCTATATTCTTTTATTTTTTATGCAATAAAAGATTGTCATTTAGTTATGAATTATTTATCTGCTTTCTTTTATTATCTTTCTTCTATGATTTCATGTTAAATTAGGATTAAGGACAACTCTTGCTTCTTGGAGACATGCCATGATCATAGATACAAGGCATGCCGAGGGAAGAAGATTGAACACATAGTACTTCCCATAGACATGCCTTGACCTACGGATACGAGGCACGCCAAGGAAAAATAGGTATTTTCTTAAGCTTAATTATAATTATTTTATAAAAGAGATTCGTTTTATACTTTCTGAAGATGTGACATGATCTGTTATGGATACAGGGCATGCCAAGGAAAGATAGGTATTCTCTTAAATTGAATATAAAAGAAATTTAACTTTATTAGTTATAAGATTGACTTACAACCTCCTAGATACATACTATCATGAGAACCCACTATTAGAATAGTTTATTTTTTATTTACTTTTTATTTTTCTTTCCAAGTAAACCAAATTATTCTCTTTATTCTTTTTCGATCACAACTTAGCCCTTGGGTCACTAAGGATACAATCCTGACTAACTCTAGCTATAGAGTTGAGTTGGTGAATTATTTTTGACCGCCCACGATAGTGATCACTATGCTCAGGGATCAATCATAGTTAAATAATTATATATTGATGAATTACTTAATATAATACTAAATATTGAATCAAAATCCAAGAACCTTTCATATTCTACTTAATCTCTTATTTGCTAGTTCTCATTTAATTTAATTCCTATTTCTAATTATAATCATATTCATGTTCCTTTCTCTTTTTAGTTTAATGAAAATTCTAATAAAATCCTATTTAAAAAGTGAACCCAATTGTAACTAATCCTGAAGATATGATCCTGACTCATCCTAGCTATAAAGTTGAGTTGGTGAATTATTTTTGATTGCCTACAATAGTGATTAGTGGACTGTGGGTACTCAAGGTGGGGTTCACTTTCAAGAAAAGGATCAGGCTCAAACGAATCACTGGGTATCATTATTGGTTTCTTGTATTTTAATAGATATGATACATTAAATATTGAGTTTATTATTAGAAAATGTGTCCTAAAGCCAATCATCTGAGTTGTACATAGTTGAGCTCATTATAATTTATAAATGAATCATCAATAAATAAAATTATTTTTGGTAGTTCATTACTTTTTGTGCATCTTTTTTTTAAACTCTTTTATGATGAAGTTTTTAGAACAACTTCTATTCAATAAAGAAGGATTTGTTGTATAGTTCTTAAATCTATTCATAACCAAAAGATATGATGTTACCCAGGACAACAAAGTTTATCAAGTACAGGTCATTGTGTGCCATATAGATTGGTTATTATCATAACCAAGGAGTGTGAAGATACTAAGATGGCATACTAATGAGTGTAGGTATACATTTCACTGAATGTGATCAACTCTGTAGAGTACTCTGCTATTAAAAGTATCTTATAGAAGGATATAGGTATAAGTATCCCTTCGACCTGAGATCACCATGGTGACTTGCAAGCAACTAACTATACTTTGGTATCGAACTATCTATATTTTAATATAGTGATGAAAGATTTTTAGGTACAATCAAGTACTTGTAAAATTGATATGTGAGTCAAGATGGGATTGACCACTCTAAGGTATTAGAGAAAATGCTATGTTGTATCTCAATTTAGCCAAACCTTGGCCAAGGAATCCTTATGAGGAGTCATAGGATTTATTAGGTTGAGACATATATGAATGCACTGATTAAGAGTTGGCAGTTACTTTTAAATTATCCTAAGTATTGGATTAAAGAGATAAATTATGCAATAACCATATGCCTGGATTCTTGAATGATGCTTTGCAATCATTTGACCTATCTAAATATCGGGTACCATTACTAGATGGTCACATCGATTAGTTCAAGAATTTATTCCTATGCTATTGGCTTAGTATTCAAACCTATGAGATCATATACAATAGAAGTTTTTTATTGATCATGATGGTTGATTAACAATTAAGAATCATTCAAGGATATAATTATCAATATGATTGATAATTAACCTCACATAAGTATTTTAAAGGAATAATTTATGAAGTATTAATAAATTATAAAATATTAATTAGTAATTATATTGCTTATTAGCTTAATTTGATTGAAAAAAGAGGTTTAGGTCAAGTCTAATTGAATTGAGTTCAATTAGGTTGACCTGATTAGGTTATTTGATGATCTAATTGCTAAGGCATTTTTAATTCTAGTTTGATCAAGCCTTGGTCTTAATTAATTCTTAATTTTATTAAGATTTAAATAAGCTAATTAGAACCTAATAAGATTAGGTTCAGGGGTCCAACCTATTTTCATTTGGTTATTTATTAAACTAGGTGAAACCAATTTCAAACGCAATCCTAGCGCCATCCTTCTTTTTCTCCTATAAATTTTCATGCTAGTTTAGATTTCTCATGAGCTCTCCCATGCCAAAAAAAGTTTTGTCACCCTCCTCATTCCTCTTTAGATTAGGATAGGTTGATTTAAATTTTGTTAATTTTTGAATTCATTTTGATAGAGTTTCAGTGGGATTAAAACTCCTTGCTTTATCCTAATCCTATTTTATCTCTATCTCCCCTTATCCTAATCTCTTCTCCATGACTATTTTTATTAGATTTTCCTTGGGACATGTGTAGATTAAAGAAGTGATTAGCATGATACTTGATAAGGAATTATTACCAAAAAATTAATAGAAGGGGAGAGTTGGCGTGAAATCACATTTGGCATAGGCTTTCTTTCCTGGCGCTAGGGTTTTAGGGAGAAAGAAAAATTAGGAAGGGTCTTCTTCTTGATTCTATTTCTTCCACCTCTTATTCCTCCTTGTTCTCCATTTGATTTTCTTCTTGGAGGGTTCAAGAAGTTCCAAAAAAGGAGATAAATTAGCCATCTGGTGACCTTCATTGAGGAGCTGGCAATCCTAGAAGGCTGATCTTTCAAGACTTTGTGTGGACTTGCTATAGAAGCCAAATGTGCTGTGCGGCTATGAGGTGACCTAAAGAACTCTAATACCAAATTCATCAAAAATGGAGATCAGCAACCTATGCTAAGGTATGAGATATGATCTCATAGATTTAGTATAGCGTGCATCGACAAGATCGATGCATGCTAATTTTAAATTTTAGCTTTTCTTTCTTTGCATATCATGATCCAAATCCTTGGTAGGATATTTAGATTTGATCTAAATGCATATATTTCTAATTAAAAATATTTTAATCTAATTTACTTCTACTAGAAATTAAAAAATAATCATACATGCATGAAACATATTGGGATATGTCAGCTTAATGACAAACCAGCGGCCAATTCAACCAGCCAAGGACATTTCTCCCGAACTACAGCGACTGGAAGAAACCAAATGGCTGACGGGTTGGACGAAGCCAAAGACATAAGACACAGCTTTCGGCCTGCACTGAAGATGCATTCTTCGGTCTACGATGAAGACTTAGTCTTCGGCCTACGATGAACGATGAGTCTTCAGCCCACGTCAAAGTATAGTCTCCGATCTGTCTCGAAAGAGTCCGAAGACGAAGATGTTCCTCCAGTTCAACTACAAACATTTCTCCAAGAGGGAAGCCCGAAGACGGGTCCTCGACCTGTCTTAGGTCTCCATGAACATGACGAGTAACAATCATCATCGACTACCTCCTGAACAGGATCATAGCACGTAACTCCGGTGGCAACGCAACCGGTTTGGCCAAAACCGCCTAGTAACCATCCATGATTGCGAATTAAGAGGAAAAACTAACTCCCCCATTGTAACCGCAAGAGGGAGGGTGGAATCGCAGGCCAGGCAACTTATGATAAATACCGGTAAGAGGGGACGCTCAAGGTAAGGCACAAGATATTCCTGAAAATTTTGGAGTCTTTCCTTCTCCATCTATCCTCCTCAAAATCTTCCCCATTCTGTAGCTGGAGACCACCTCTGACTTAGGCATCGGAGTGTCCCCCGTCGGAGCAACTCCAGCCAGGGATTTGTTTTGCAGGTGAACTAGGGAGAAGACCTGCGATCCAGTAGCTCCGCTTGGTTGAAACAGGGCTTTACGCCAACAGATTGGCACACTAGGTAGGGGGCGGCTACCATTTAAAAATCCTTTGTTAAGCTCCCCTCCTCGGAAAAGGGAAAGTGTAAGAAGTTCATGATGGCAAGAGGAATGACTCAGATTGCCTCGACGAGTTAGAATCGTGCTCCTTCTCAGGAGGGTAGGCCTCCAGTGGAGAACGACATTCCACCTCCCATAATTGTCATGGGATAGCAGCAGTTCAAAACTCTCCTGAACCAAGTCAATAACCTCACGGCTATGGTTCAGGACTTTCAAGACAGAGCTTTCCAGGTGGGGCATATGCCGGCCACCTCCAGACACAGCTCTCGATCCCGAAAGAAGAGAGCCCCTCGAGAGGGACCCACACATCTCTCGCCCTGTCCTCGGCCCTCCCATGAAGGCCATAGTTCAAGAATGCCCAGGTCCTCTGATTCCTTGCAAAGAAGAAAAAGGCCTAGGCAAACTTACCTCCCTCTTTTGAAAGCTCTACTCCTGTAGAGAAAGTACCAAAGCAAGTCCTCCTTGATTATGATGGGAAGCTCAAAGTCATAGAATCAGAAATGGCGAGAATCCGGTTGCAAAGGGATCACAACGACCTAGCCATGTGTGATCAGTGCCCCCCTTACACCGATCGCATCTTGGCCAAAGTTGTTCCTCAGCACTTTAAGGTTCCCCAAATGGAGCCTTACGATGGCACCTTCGATCCTTTTGACCATTTGGGTTGTTTCAAGGCCCATATGATGATCTAGGGAGTCTCGGACGCGATGTACTGTCTTGCATTCCCCGCAACCTTGAAGAAAGCTGCTCGGATGTGGTACTCAAGCATACGTCCAGGTACCATCGATTACTTCTCTGAGTTAGAAAAATTATTTGTCTTACATTTCAAGACCTGCGGTAATACCCCCTGAAATACGAATACACTGTTCCTCCTTTACCAGAACGAAGGAGAAAGTCTGCGAGATTACATCTCCAGATTTAATGCGGCTACGCTCGAGATCCTTGATCTCAACGAGCATGTGGCCATGTCTGCACTCAAGAAGGGGCTTCGTATGTCCAGGCTCACCTTTTCCCTGAATAAAAAATTCTCCAAAGCTATGCTGAGCTCCCATTAAGATCTCAGAAATATGTCGATGCCGAAGAGCAAGCGGCAAATTGATGATTGATCGAAGGGAAGCCCCCTTCATAGAAAGAAAAGCAACAGGGGACAAGGCCCCCCTGCTTCCAACAACAACAACAACAACAACAGATACATTGACCGATGATGGAGTCCCGGGCCTAGAATATCGGGCAGGAGATTTGACTCCTATACTCCCATCAACCTCCCTCGAGAGAAGATCCTCTTGGAGATAGAGAAAGAAAGCTATCTCCAATGGCCACATCTCATGAAGGCATCCTCTTCCACAAGAAACCGGAACAAATACTACCAATTTCGCCGGGACCACGGCCATAATACTGAAGAATGCATCCAGTTGAGAGATGCTATAGAAGATCTTATCAAGAAGGGATACTTGGGATGATACGTTGGACGCCAAGGACCTCGGTCAGAAGCTATAGTTCCCCAACCTGCTCCTGAAGAGGCTGAACTGCTGAATCAAAGGACTACCAACGGAGGCGTGGGGATGATACATCAACCTACTAACTAGAGAAGAGACGAAGACGATGCCTCGAAGTGGCTCAAGGACAACAATGCCATCCTCTTCTTCGATGATGACCTCATGGAAGTTTGGCTCCTACACGACGATCCTGTTATAATTTCGGCCGTTATGGCCAATATGATGTAAGATGAATCTTGGTTGATAATGGAAGTTCAACCGATGTCTTGATCTATGATGCATTCTCTCGGATCTGTTTGCCTAAAAATAGACTACGAAGATCTCCTATATCGCCTACTGGCTTCGAAGGCAACCAGGTCAATGCTGATGGAGAAATAGTACTGCCTGTGACCCTCAGCATCGAGCCTCGATAGAAGACACTGCCGATCAATTTCACAGTGGTTCAAACCCCTTCAACCTATAATATTATTTTGGGACGGCCCGTCCTAAACAAATTTTGAGCCATAGTATCGACTTACTACCTCCTGGTGCATTTTTCCACTAGGAATGGTGTCGGAGAAGCCAAGGGAGACCAGAGAGCGGCGCGATAGTGCTTAATGATTTAGGACAAGTACTCTAATGATCCTATAACTTGTGATCAGTTAGATCCGAGAGATCTGACTACAGATTCAGGGGAACCCATGGAAAAAATCATTTCAGTATCATTACTGAAGAGGACCCCACTAGGGTCGTGCAAATTAGAAGTATGCTTGATGAGAAAACCAGAATGGAACTGATCTGTTTTCTCAAAAAATAGTGCTAATATTTTTGCCTGGTCAGCTTCGGACATGCCAGGAATTCCAGCCAAAGTGATCACTCATCGGCTACAAGTTGCTCCCGAATATAAGCCGACCTGGCAGAAGATGAGAAGCTTTATCCCTGAAAGGAAGAAAGAAATAGATAAAGAAGTAAGCAAGCTCCTCAAAGCAGGATTCATCCAAGAAGCCCATTATCCTGAGTGGTTGGCCAATATGGTAATGGTAAAGAAGGCTAATGGCAAGTGGAGGATCTGCATCGACTACACGGACCTCAATAAAGCTTGCCCTAAAGATAGCTTTCCTCTCCCAAAGATCGACCAATTGGTCGACGCCACTGCTGGGCACCAATTACTAAGCTTTATGGACACTTTCTCTGGATATAACCGGATCTGAATGGATCTCCAGGATGAGGAGAAGATGGCCTTCGTCACCGATAAAGGTCTATATTGCTACAAAATGATGCCATTCGGGCTCAAGATGAAAGGGATATGCCCTACAAGCCAATCTATGTTGTATCTCCCAAACCATTGTAATTGACAATATTCTAATAAAGGCATTATTTTTATCATACACTGCATTTATTATTATATGATGAACCCTATAGATTAGGGCTATGATTTTAGGGTTATGATGAGATCACACCAGTGAGACCTAAAGTCTTAAAACCTTAATCTAAAATATTCCTAGTCAAAGGAACCTTGAGTAGGGGATCAGGGTTTTTCCGGTAAGACTAGCACATCCAATGTATACTGAATAGGGTGACTGCTCTCACAGTCACTTATGTATGACACTAATACTAGGATGTGGGTTCTCATTAGAGAATGAGTTCACTGATATGATCCAACTTAAGAACATCTAATGGAATCTTAGCTACATGTCAATAGAAGGTTCTCATAGTGGGAGTGGTACAAGTAATCCTTTGACCTGAGACTGCCATAAGTACCTTATGTATATGAACCCATGCTTTGGTTCAATCCTAATCATGACACTGAGTCATGCACATGATTGATACTGGGAATGGTGTATTGGATATGAAGGTAATGAGTAGGTCAACAAGGAATCGATCACTCTTAGTAAGAGGAGATTGCATCTAGCTAGTTATCAATCGGATGATGATTCAGGGAATCTTTGATCAAAGTAAAGATATTAGAGATGGTTTCTAATATCAAGATAATTGAATCATCAATATAAGATTGAGCTAGAAACAAATATAATATTGGATTTGA
This sequence comes from Areca catechu, assembly GCA_021397845.1. NCBI lineage: Eukaryota > Viridiplantae > Streptophyta > Magnoliopsida > Arecales > Arecaceae > Areca > Areca catechu. Next base: position 123,942,576 of record CM038052.1, on the reverse strand, counting down.
TATATATCCATATCCATAATTATATTTTGGGTGTAGGCTGATCGAAGGATTTAATTGTACGGTAACTTTCTACTGAAGGGTAGTTTTGGTATTTCACCAGAATTTCCATATCTTCCGGGTAGACATGACACATTGCTAGACATCAATCATGTCTTGTGGGTTGATCAAATTTAATGATCATTTATTAGGAAGAGTCCTTGATCAAAATCGGGTAAGCCCGATTTGACCTAAATCGATTAGAAAGAGTTCTAATCAATTAGGTCAACTTGTATTCCAACCCACTGCTGGCTAGATATGGAACCCAATGGGTCACACACTTAAGAGAATTGATCAGAGTCATTTGCATGAAGACACTCTAGCAAGTGTTGCAAATCCTAACTTCTATTTGAATTAGATTCGAATTAGGGTTCTGGATTGGTTCAATTTGGGTTCTAATTGGATCTAATTAGACCCTAATTGAGGTTATAGGGATTATGGCTAACCTATTGGCTAACCATGTATCTAGGCTAGCCCCCCACCCCCCCCTTAGCCCTTGCACGCCAAAAACACCAAGTCCATGCGCTTATGGACTCTTGGTGCGCCATATGGAGGAGTCCATGGGCGCATGGACTCTTGGCGCGCCCACTTAATTCTCCAATGAATTAAGATGGGGTGGCTTTTCCTTCTCTATTTTAGCGCCTCAATTGTCCCCCTTGGATTGGAATCCAGGGTTGATGTTTTTTTGAGAAAGGCAGAAAGCATTCGTTGCTTCCCGGTTGCGCGAAATAACATCTCTTCGGAGATTAAAAGTCGTGACTCCTTTCTTTAAAAATATCATGATTTTTCATTTAAGAAAAGCCATGGGATTTATCGGAAGGTCGTAAGAAGGAAGGATGGGGCATGAAAAAATGAGAAAGGGCGTGAGAAGTTTTTCACGAAGAGTTGTGTGGGCGCCTCTCTGAGATCTATTTAAGGGGTCAGGAAAATCAGAAATCGGTAATTTTTATTTTTCTTCTTCCTCTCCTAAAGACTCTTTCTCTCTTTTCTTGTTCTTGCATGGTTTCCTTTACAGAGTACACCTCTGTCGAAACTCTGCTACTGAACAAGAACAAGAGCGAAAGTCTCCGACGGTAAAGGAAAGGAGTTCTGATTTTGTTCTTTCTTTCTTACATTAAGACATTTGTCTTAATTTCTCCTCCAATTTAAGACAAGCCTAAATCCCCTTAGGACAAAGTCTTATCTTCAAAACAAGAGTGTCTTAGAGGGTCAAGGTCTTAGTGGAAGGAGGAGAAGAGATAAAAGAAAGGAAGGCAACCTCTTGTGTGGAAGAATTCCGGCCATAATCCGAAGAATTGAGTTCTAGGAAGAAGAACTCAATAGGAGGAACCATTGGACAAGAAGATAGTGTTCTTGATCATTGCTCTGTGTGGATCACCATCGGAGGGCGGACACTTGGACGCCTGGTGAATTCAAATAGCCCGTTGATCTTCAAGTTTTAAGTCTTCATAAATTGGAATTAGCAATTATAGGTTGGTATTCTAATTCAATTCGCATAGAAATGTTTGTCTTCATACATTCTAGTCTTATTAAGGAGTTCCTGTTTTAGGGTTTTTGTGCATATTAATTTCAATTATTGAAATTACCCTTCTGCTGCGTTGCACCGGAACCCTACACAAGAACGCCGAGACAATATTCCAGAGATTAATCAACAAGGTGTTCAAGGAGCAACTATGAAGGAACATGGAGGCCTATGTTGATGACATGATCATCAAAAACCTTCTTAAAAAAGATCACATCAAGGACCTGAAGGAATCATTTAGTGCCCTACGACGTCATTGCATGAAGCTAAATCCGACGAAGTGTACCTTTGGTGTCACCTCGGGTAGGTTTTTAGGTTTCCTCGTTATCAAACGAGAGATTGAAGCAAACCCCGAGAAGATCCAGGCCCTCAAAGACATGAGGCATCCATCCTGCAAGAAGGAAGTACAACAGTTAACGAGGAGGATCGCTTCCTTAAGCAGGTTCATCTCTCAGTTAGCCGAGAAATGCCTCCCTTTTTCAAGGTACTTCGGCAGCCTCGGGGCTTTGAATGGACTGAAGACTGCCGTACTACTTTTGAAGAGCTAAAGAAGTACTTAGAGACCCCACCTATACTTTCTAACCTCAGGAGGGGAAAGTACTCTATTTGTACCTATCCGCTTCGGACGAAGCGATCAGTTTAATTCTCATCCAAAGAAAGGAAAATGGCTCATGCAAGCTGATCTACTACATCAGCAAAGTTCTAGATGATGCTGAAACAAGGTATTCGAAAATGCAGAAGCTGATATATTCTCTGATAATTATGGCAAAGCAATTACAGCCTTACTTCCATGCCCACACCATCATGGTTTTAACTAATCAACCCCTTAAGGTCATTCTCCGGTGCCCTGATACCTCAGGAAGGATAGCCAAGTGGGTTGTGAAGCTAAGCAAGGTTCGAAGTTAGTTTCCAGCCCCGATCGGCTATGAAGGCCCAGGTGCTTTCGGATTTCCTGGCCGAATGCACCTGGAAATCTGAAGATGAAGCACCTCTAGTAGAAGAAGAAATTTTGAAGGACACGGAGTCTGTTTGGGTGCTTCATGTAGATGGAGCCTCCAACTCCACTAGGTATGGAACTGGTCTTATACTAGCTGAACTCGATGGGCACACAGTGGAGTACGCACTTCGATTCTCCTTCTGCACTTCGAATAACCAGGCTGAATATGAAGCCCTGCTTGCAGGACTTCGGATCACCAAGAGTTTGGGGGTTCAGAAACTCTAGGCCTTTTCGGATTCCCAATTGGTGGTAAACCAAGTTAAAGGAGAGTATGAAGCCAGATATCCCATCATGGTGCAATACCTAAAAAAAGTACAAGCTTTATCTTCTCAACCAGGGTTCTTCGAAATCATGCATGTCTTTCAATCGGAGAACTCCTAAGTAGATGCACTATCTAGACTTGTTACAACCACTCTAGAATCCCTTGGTCGCACTTTCGTTGAACACCTTGAAGCCCCAAGTATAGCTAAAAAAACTTTGGAGGTGCACCAAATCGAGATCGAGCCAAGTTGGATGGATCCCATCCTCAGGTTCTTAAATGAGGGGATATTGCTAGAAGATAGGCAGAAGCCAAAAAGATTCGGTGGAAATCATCCCAATATGTCATCCTGGACGGTACCCTCTACAAAAGATCTTTTTCTCAGCCTCTACTGAAATGCTTGGGACCATCAGACACTAACTACGCCTTGAGGGAGGTCCATGAAGGATATGCGGATATCACTTGGGGGGCAGATCCTTGGCATATAAAATTATACACCAGGGATACTCTTGACCCTCCATTCAAAAGGATTCAACCAACTTCGTGTAGAAATATGATCAATGCCAAAGGTATGCCAACATACAGAGGCAACCAGTGAGTCATTTGATCCAATTGACAGCATCCTGGCCCTTCGTCTAATTGGGAATGGACATTCTTGGCCCATTCCCACAAGCATCCGGGTAGAGGAAGTTCCTCCTCGTGGCAATTGACTATTTTACCAAATGGGTTGAAGCTGAACCATTGGCTCACATCACAGAAGGCAAGGTTGAGAGCTTTGTCAGGAATTCCATCATATTCCAGTTTGGAATTATGCATACAATTATCACAGACAATGGAAGATAATTTGATAATCTGAAGTTTAAAGACTTCTACACCCGGTACCATGTGCAACATAAGCTGACTTCCGTTGCCCATCCGCAGTCCAATGGAGAAGCCGAAGTAACTAATCGGACTATCCTCCATGGCCTGAAGACAAGGTTGAATGCTGCCAAGGAACTTTGGGCCAAAGAGCTGACCTCCGTTCTCTGGGCATATAGGATGACCCCAAGAACAGCTACTGGCGAATCGCCGTTCAAACCTGGCATACGGTACCGAAGCCGTTCTCCCTATCGAAGTCTCCCTCCAATCTCTGAGGATCGATAGATATGAGGAGCCTGAAAACTCTGATCACAGAAGACTTGACCTAGATCTACTATCGAGTACCAGGCTCCAGGCCCAAATAAAAATGGCAACATACCAACAAAAGGTCACCAAATATTACAACTCCAGAGTAGAAGAATAGATTTTCCGCACGGGGGACATGGTGCTACGAAGAGCTGAAGTATTTAGACCGATTGAGTAGGGCAAGCTTTCTTCCAGCTGGGAAGGGCCGTACCAAGTTAAAGAAATCAAATGTCTGGGAACGTATCGACTAAAGACTTTGGATGGTAAAATTTTGTCCTGGCTGTGGAATGTACAAAACCTTCGCAAGTATTATCAATAAACAAACCCCCAGAATCTTTTGTGCAAATCTATCTAATTTTGAATGGCCCGTTGCACCAGCAAGATGACAACAATTTTAGTGCCCGATCGAAGAGATCGGCCAACAGCGCAAAGGAGAGTCTGATCCACTCACCTTATCGGTATGCCAATGAGTGCAACAGATGGCCCAATCAGGCTACCAAAATGATCGAAGGCACAGGGATAGTTTCTGTAACCTACCCTACGGTAAATCCGAAAACATGCCGGGGCAGGCCTAATCAGCCTACCTTACATCAAAAAAGGCACAGGGTTGGTTTCTATAACCTACCCTACCAAAAATCTGAAAAATGCACCGGGGCGGGCCTGAACAGCCTACCTTAATCATGACAAGGATGCACAGGATGGCTTAGACGCCTTACCCTATGGTAAATCTGAAAATGTGCTGAAGTGGGTCTACATCACTCATCTTGTCAACAGCAAATGCCTAATGAGACGGCCCAACCGATCTCATCCCCTCTGCAGATCTTTAATGGTTCTGAGAAATCTACACCCTCGTCATATCAAAATCTACATTAGTCACAAAAAGAGTATGGAAAAGGATGGAGTGTTTCATTTCTTTTTCAAATTTTTACAAAAAAAAAAAGCTTGTGCAGGTAACAGGAAAGTAGATTTAAAGACCACTTGCCGGCCTTTTCCCATGCCGGTGGGAGGTGTTGAAGCCCTGGAAGGAGGATGGAGAGGCTCCGGCATTCCCTTCAGAGTCAGATTTCGATTCTTCTTCAAAATCAGAATCAAATTCATAACCTGGGAAAGGGATGGAAGGCCTGATATTTTCCAAGCCCTTCATATTGAAGTACTTGAAAGCCATGTCCCTATGCTCTCGGAATCCCCGGTGGTACGAATCCAGGACCGCCTCTGTAGCTTCATCCTTGTAGGTGGAAAAAGCCATAAAGTCTGAGATGGCCTCAGCCACCTTCTTCCTAGACTCCTCCACCTCTGTAGTGGCTACCTCGACTCATGCCTTGGCCTCCACCAGGCAGTCCTCCAAGACCGGATCTTCCTCTCCAGCGAGCAATGACCTCCTGCGGGTCATCGCCGTCGCCCCTTCGGGGAGCATTAGAACTCGGCTCACCCTTTGTTAGTGTTTCAGAGGCCCTCTTCATTGCCTCCTTCTTGAGATCAGAAATGCAAAACTTCATTCTGATTAGTATGCTAAAGAAAGGAGGGCAATTTCGAAAAGGTGAATTTGAAATCTTGATGGCCTATGACAGGGAGAGACAGGGTCCTATTTAAAAGGACCCTACACCCACAAGCAGCCACAGGGAAACGTGCTTCGTGCCTTTTTCCAAATGCACTAGAGAGCACAACGTGTTGAAGCGATGCCTCGAAATCCAGGTGGTCACTTGGGAATGCCATGATCATCAATAACTGCTATGGGGGATGGGGACTGTTGGTGCCTCGAACCCGAAATCATCTCCCTCGAACAGGTACCACATTAATGGCCTTCTCTTAAAAAGAGAAGATATGGCGGCATCCAGGATGCATGGAGACACGACCGTTCGAATATTTATGCTCTCGACATGGCCAATGAAGATCATGCTCAATGTTCCTCAATCGATGGCTGATGGAAAGATGACACCTGTCTACCACATCCTTTCTAGAGTAGAAGAAATGATTACGGTGAGTAACTGGCATCAACCAAACCTGATCGAGGTCAATCATCGACAATGGCGTTCTGATATTACTTCAGAATTCATCTTCGATGCCGACCTCAAATCAAATAGCCTTCGGCTCACCCATCAACTAGAAAGGATCAAACCGAAAGGAACCAATTTAAAAAACCAAAGTTTCTTATTTCAAGGATAAAGAACTACATCCAAAAGGAGGATATTACAAATAGCTGGGAAAAGGAGAAATTACAACAAAATTACATCTTGTCAGCCTCTTTGGCAGTCGAAACAGGAGTAAGGGTCAACGCTTTCCCAAGCTGGGCCCTCGAGGCTACAGATTCATTCTTCGGAACGGCGAGCAAGGAGAAGTCAATGCCAGGGTAAATTTCCTTAAGTTTACCCAGACAATCGGCATAACCTGAAGAATATCCTTCCAACACCGCCTTGCTTGTCTCGTCTCTAAAAGCCTGGGAAGTATTTAAGCCTCAACAGCTCCCGAAGACCTCTCTTCGGCCAGTGCAGCCCTTTGGATGGCCTTTGAAAGGCTTATCTTCAACTCCTCAACCCTCCTCTCCGATTCGACTAGATGAGACTTCAGCTCCTCAGCATCTCGTAATACTTCCCTCAGCATCAGTTCAAGAGAGATAACTTTCCTCCTTCTCTCCTGCGCAATGATCGACACCTCAGCCGCTTGTGCCTGAATAAATATCTGTCCGCCTATTTAAGACTTCATTCGAGGTGATGGCCTTGTCCCTCTCTTCTTTTGTGGCAACCCGAAGCTTCTCGGCAGCATCCTTTTCAACTACGGCTAGGCCACCCGGCTTCGGAGGTTTTCGCTATAGCTGACAAATTCACAGGCACCTTTCTCCAGTACGGAAAGGTTGCAAGAAATCTGTAGAATAGGAAGCATCCACAAAGTCAGTTTGATCAACGAATGTGGATAGGCAACATACATTATGAGGGCTACCTATTGTATTCCGAGGAAAAGGGTAGGAGAGGGATCCCCAGATTCTTGCTTTTTGGTTCCGGTCATAGGGGTATCACACCCCACCGGTCCCCTTTCTCCTGCAGTCGGAGCCACTGACTCGGCACCTTCAGCATGAGGGGGAACTCTACCAACATCTCGTAGACTCGATCTCATGGATGGTTCAGCCAGTGCAGCCTTCCTAGGAAAAACTAGCTCCTCCCTTGAAGAAGAGTCTACCTCGATAGGATCATTGCTTTTCACCTTGGTGCATGATAATGCCAGCACATACCTTCGCCTTCGATCATATCTCCTCACCTGGAAACCTCTCATTGGTTTCCCTCTGGCTGCTCATCTGAGCTACATGAGATTTGGCCTCAGGCACAACAAGCCCTCAGAGCGATGCGAGGGTGAGGAAACAAGAATGGTGTTAGAGATGGCACTGCCAAATGCGAATGACAGCTGATCCAAGGAAATCTCTTTCCTTACATCGAGGCTGGTGAAATTTAAAAGCCCTGGTTCGCAACGGCCTCTTAGGCATGCCACACACGGACCCCCTAATGATCAGGGCCTCAACTGATGTGCTAGTGGGGACCACCAAAAGGCTAAAGCCACGATGACCCCTGCTTCTATGCACAGTCACCATAGACTCAATTGCCACCACCTTTCTAAGCAACGACGTGACGGTCGCTACTCCCCCCTAGTAAATTGGTGAGTAAAAGATTTCTTTATATAGAAACTCTCTTATCTATTTTGTAGCCCAAAAGGAGAAGCCCGCATTCACAAGAAAAGACTCCATAAAAGGCAAGGTGATTCAAAACATTACCAAAATCGACAATACTACTTAAATCAAGTTCAAAAATGCAATGCAGAATACACAAAAAAAAGGGAAAGCTACTTGTTGGTCCAAAAAGGTTTGTCAGTTATATAACAGAGGAAAGAAAAGAAGAGATATAATGCTTAGAGTCACACGAATCTCTAGGGATCGACTAAAAGAGATCCAGCACCACAAGATTGGAGTAGCCTATCAATCTGCACGGAAAGGGTTTCCTCGACTTGGGCTCGATCCAGAGAGTCTTCAACTAAACCCCCTCCTCAGCCTGGGCACCCTCTTCGGCTTGAACTCCCTCTTCAGCCTGGATCAGAATTACACCCGGGTCCACGGCTACGAAAGGGACTTCTTCCCTCAGGCTTGGTGTCTCTTTAGCCTCCTCGACCTGGACTGGAATTACACCCCGATCCTTAGTTATGATTGGGATTTCCCCTCTCGGGTTGAACATCTCCTCAACCTCCTCCGCGACCTTGCTTTCCTATTCTTCTTCCTCCACTATATCGAAAGCAGGGATGCTGGAGAGATCGAGATCGGGGAAGACCGTACTGACCTTGGTGAGTTCATCATTGAAGCCATGCTGATAGCTGTATAAAGTCACCTCATTCATCTCCACATGGGACTGTGAGGACTTCCTAAAATCCGCAACGGCTCTAGCCACCAGCTCCTTCATGGCTTCGATTCCCTCCTGGCTGCTTCAGACTCCCTCCTGGCTGCTTCAAATTCCAAGGCTGCCTCTTTGGCTCTCAAAGATGCCCTCCTGGCTCTTAAAGACACCTCTTCAGCCCTCTCAGTCGCTTCCTCAGCCACCTTGGTCAGATCTCCGATCCTCTCCTGATTCCCCTAGACTTCCTATGGTCTCAGCCATGAAAAAAAAATGAAGCAAAGAAATAAAAAGAAGATTCTACTTGCAAAGTGACTGATGGGCAAGAACAGGGAAGGTTGGGCCAAAACAGAAAGTGTGCAAGGTTGAAGAAGCTCCTTAGCCAGACTTTTTCCTTCTCATAAAGGATAAGGAGGCTTCAAGGTGACATCTCGATAACGAAAACCATCTCCCAAATCCTCTATGAATGCACGAGATGGATGCGCAATCCCAAAGAAGCCCTAAACTAATTTTACACAAGATGGACCAGAGGTCATAGTCTGCACAAATCAATGGCTAAGGTGGAATGCACTTTCAATCCAAAGGATAGGAAGAGGCCATGATCGCCGCCCTAATCCCAACCATAAGATATGCTGAATCATCGCATGATGGAAAAAGGGGAAACAATCCCTAACCCACCCACTCCTTTTTCACACCCCAATCAGGGGATGACAACTGTCCGGCACTTGGTTCTCGAAGCAGCAGGCAGTTGTGATAGACGATCCAATTAGAATTTCGTAATCATCTGCCATGCCTTCCCCAGGCGAAAAAAATGATAAACTAGTGATACTCTCACTCTTCGAGGCAAATTGCCGCTTTGAAAATTGAGAGTAGGGGGGTAACTATTGGGATATGTGGTGCGGGCACCAGACTCAGAAGAAGACTTCAGAGCTTCATTTGGATCTCTAATTAACCTTGCCTGAAGAATTAGGGTTTTTGGCTTGTAATAAGGGTGACTTGATCAACTCAATTTTAGTTTGAGTCTGTATTACCTGCATTTTTATTTTGTTGAGTCATGTTGACTCAGTAGTGGCCTAGGGCTTCAACCTGGGGGTGTTACATTTTCTCCCAAGGCCAAGCAAGTGGTCGCCACACTCCCAGCCACACTCCCAGCCATACGCCTGAGTCCAGGGGGCACCACATCTCCATCCAGAAGGCTTTGGTCCCCACACCACAGATAGCAGCTCCCCTCTTTATGCGCTAATTGAGGAGAAATCCACCAGGGGTCCACAAATCAAGGGGGCGGCCCAAGACTTCCCAAAAGAACTAAACTATGAAAGGGAAGAAATTTCTCTTGGAGAGAATTCAAGGAGGCGCCCATTACCTGCCAGAAATACTCAAAACAAAGTTAGAAGGAGCCATAACTTGGGGAGAAAGAAAAGGAGGTATCCAAAGGGGTTGAGCCATGAAAGGAGGAGATTTCTCTTGAAAAGCAAGGTAGGAGAGGCGCCTAATCATTCCAACTAAAGCTAGATATAAAGGCAACAAATTTTCTCTTGGAGGGAAAGGTTAAGAGGCGCCCAAACACTTCCAGATAAGGCCAAGCATAGAAGGAAAAAATATTTTCTTGGAGGTCAAGACAAGGAGGCACCACCCACTTTCTTTTTGAAGCTTCAATCAACTTTGGAATAATTGGCCGGCCATATGAGTAGGGATTGATATCCTAATTTGAAGATCCCCTCCTTTAGTCCCACATGGGAAAATGTAAAACCCTACTCTCTTGTAATGGCCTGTAAATTAAACCCATGTAAGTTTGAAAAAAATCAGATGAATGAAACCAATTTTTTTAGTGAGCAAACTCTGTTTTTCTCTCTTCCACACTTGCATCCAGGTGTTGAGCTCCGTGAGGGATAAATCCGGGTTCCCCAGGAACCTTGAGGAGGTGTGAGATCTCCAAAACCCAAACCTAGGTTAGCCACTTCTACTCCAAAACCCTAGCTGCCCACCATCCACTTCAATCCACCAAACCCTAGCCTATTCCACCTCCCACGGCCTCTCTCTCCAAGTCAGGCCGACCACCAGCATCCAGCTACAGTCCGGATACTTCAGATCCAAAGCTCTTTCCAAAGGGAGTCGAATCAGCCTTCAAGAGAATCCGGATCTCAGCGACATCAGCCTTCAAGTTCTTCGAACTGGTAATCTTTCCTGAGTCTCTGAATCCATCTCTTATTTTCTTCTTCCCAGATCTTGAGTCCAGGAGAACCCGACCAAACCACGAGGCCAGTATTGGAGGATCCATTGCGAAGATAGCCGAATCCGAGGATCCAACAATCTGCTCAAGAGAGTTCTTCCACCCAAATTCTGTGAAGATCACTGTCTGGTTGGTAAACCATCTCTTCTCTTTATTTCTGTCCTGTTGAAAGTTCAGAGAGAAACCCTAGGTCTGGGAGTTTCTCAACCCCAGCGATCCGTTACTTCTGAACTACTCTGATAACTTAGCTTCTTCTAAATTGTGCTTTCAAACCTTACCTAGTTTCCATCAACTTAGTTTACTTTACTTTGAGTCGAGGCCGACTTCTGAAAATATTAAAAAACAACAAAAAAGAATTAATCTTAAATTTACTTCCGCATACGCTTCTTTGTTCTTTGTTCTGCATCAATTTTGGTATCAGAGCTTTCGTGCTGCATCAATTTTGGTATCAGAGCCCTGTCTAGGGTTTCTGTTTTGATTGCTTGTTTGAGTCTCTCTCTTTTTACTTTGTCTGCTCGAAGTAGACTCCCCAGGACGTCCGGTCCTAGGAATGAAGCGAGGTGCAAACCTCCTCTTCCCATTCCACGGGGTGTTCCTAGGGCGTGTAGGGGATCCGTTGGGTTATAACTTCGTAGCAGGAATTGTAAACGGGGAAGTGCTCTGTTTTCAGTCCGTAATTACCCTGTTGCAGGAATTATTTCTCACTGCAAGTAACTCAAATTCAGTGATTTTTCTTTTGCTGAAACCAGTATAATTGAACTAGTTTTCATAATTTTCCTGTGATTTATTGGTTTCCGTGGGATTTCTAAGGATTAAATGACTGCAACTCTGTTTTTGTATTTCTGCAATTCAATTATTTTTTGAGTGATCATCTCTTAATTCATCTTAAGGGCATTTGAGCATCTAAGATAAGGGAGGAGTTGATAACCTCTCCGTAGCCCAAACCCCCACCCACTCATTCGAACCTAAGCCTTTAATCTTAAAATTAATTAGACCTAATTTGCCCTAGTGGGCTAGGGACATCAACAAGTCGGGTCAAGGCTAGTGTTGAGTCAGTTTGTCTGGTTACTCTGTGTATGCTTTGTACTCAGTGTCTAGAACGGTGGTTCAGGGATTCTATCTCGAAGGGCTTGTGTGCTGGTCCGCCTACCTGGCCAATCACTGATTGGTGTCTAGGATTGGCATCTAGGGACCTAACACTCCCCTTACACCTGCCTGGCTGAGTCCCGAGTTACTACAGGCTAGCTTGCCACTCTGATTGGGCATCTAGTTTGGGCTCTAGGTCTAGTTAGCCAGTAGTCACTTTAGTCTAGTCACATTCTGTGTGCTTGCTTGCATCATCATGTCTACCCGGAATGGAGTACCCTACTAACCTAGTCAAACCCAACCAGATTTAGAGGCCATGGTTAGAAATCTTACCGAAAGTATGACCAAATTGAGTCAGGACATGAACGAGGATTTTTCCCCATTTAGGGATCGAGTCCAAGTACTTGAGAAACGTAGACATCAAAATTGGACCCCTGATCCAAAATTTAATAGGCCCCAACCTCACCCATGCCAGGAGCCCAGGAGGACCTTATACCATGATCCCGAGCATAACCTTAGGAAGCCTAACCATGATATCTATAGTGTGGATCGTGTCTATGAGAGGTCCTTACAATATTCTAGACCAGTCACTCAACAACCCCAGTCTTCTAGATCAAACCATTTAGATCCACACCCATGCCCAAGTAAGGTCTCTACTAGCTTGAAACCCAGTGTGACCCAGGTTCCTATATCTCAAGAATGTTTGTTTTGTAGAGAAAGAGGCCATAAATCTAGTCAGTGCCCATGCATAGGACTGGCTTGTGCACAGCTAAGTGGTAAGAATCCTAAGGATGACATTAATGAGGGAGAACCAAAGCCTACCAATGAGGAAGAAAGGTTAGGTATGACAAGCCTAGAATCACTTGACCCGATTACCACTGACCCGAAACCCATTGAAGATGGCATCGAGGAAGTATATGATGCTGGCTTGAGTCTAGTTGATGAATATGAGGGGGAAGAACTTGAAGAATGTGACATCGGTACTATTGGTTCCTTACCTGAGGAGACCTTGGAGAGCAACCAAGTGGTAGGACCTAGTTCAGAAATTCAAGAGATTTGTGAGAACTTTCCTTTAGTCAAATACCCCCAGGAAGAACTCATAGTGTTAGCCCGAGCTATCAGTTCGTACCCTCTAATGACAGTCATTCCCCAAGTACCAATTGAAGATCTTTGCACTGAACTGTTTAAGTTTGCCCACCCTATGGTAGATCCTCTCCTTAGGATGACTGAATCAAGCCTCTTACAATTGGACCTTGTCCCATGCCTAGCCACTAAGGTCTCTCCCGTAATCTCAGTTGAACATCCTTGTCTTGAGCGGATTGATTCACCCAGTCCTGTAGAAGTCCTCCTTATGACCCCAGACCCCTCCTTCGCATGACTGACCTACCCTTCTATAGAGTATACCTTTCCGCACCCATATGTCAAATTTCAAGTCTTGAGGTCATCATCCATAGGCCCTTCCATGAATCATTCTTTAATCCAGTTCTTGAGAAAATGGATCATTATTTGCTTAGAGAACAAACTTTAACTGTGCAATCACATGTCCTAGGCTACTTCTCGAACCATCTCTTGATCCATTCCTGGGAGTAGCAAACTTTTCCTTTCGTAAGGATGACCAGTTGACACTCATAGATCACCATTCAAACCTTCAGGTCACCACCTTTAGCCAGCAGGTACTACGAGACTCCACCTCATATCTCCTCCCTTTCTCTAGGACTTCCAATGCTTCTTACACCATCCAAGTATACTTTGTCGAAGCCTTTAGAGTGAACCACGTGTCAGAACCTATTAGGTTTGCCACCTACTTCTGGAAGACCTTATGGCACCTACTAGGCATCCATAATAAGTTTTCATGCTCTGCATGCCCTCCTCCGACCCAAGTCAAACCTAGAGAGCCTTAGTTTGTTAGGTTTAGACCTGGGGTTCCTTTGTAATAAAGTCCATTCTTTAGGAATGCGTCGTCAGTCTAGTTTAGTTTTCTTGACCCTTTACTAGGCTTTGGCTCAGATTTTGGTTGGATTGAGAGCACCAAGAATTGGGATTTGTATTTTGTCCAGGGCTGAAATTGCATTCAATGTTTCGATCAATAGGTCTATAGGCTAGAGTCCCTTTGAAATTATTCATGGATACAAGCCTCACACACCACTTGATCTGATTTCACTATTAGCCCACACACACAAGTCTCTTGATGCACTTGCACAGCATATAAAAGACTTGCATAAAGAAATTCATGCCAAAATAAATTTAAGTAATGAAACTTATAAGAAGTTGGCTGTTTCTCAAAGGCGAGTCAAAACTTTTGTTGAGGGAGACTATGTAATGATTAGGTTAAGGCCTGAGTGGTTTTCTCCTGGAACCGTTAGAAAGTTACATGCTAGAGGAGCTGGACCATTTAGAGTAGCGAAGAGAGTAGGATCCAATGCCTATGTGCTCGAGTTGCCTCCAGAACTAGGCAATAGCTCTACTTTCAACATTACAGACCTAGTAGAGTACAGGAGCCAGCTGTGATTCCCAGTGAGCCTTTTGAACCTAATCCTGTTATTGAGAGTGATCCCGATCCTGTGTGTCCACCAACAAACTGGCCTATGAGGAAAGAGCAGATTGAAAAGATCCTGGATGATCAAGTTATCTCTACTCGTAATCGAGATACCAAAGATACCTGGTCCGCTGGCTAGGAAGCCAGATTCTGATGACTCTTGGATCTCCCAAGAAGAATTACAAGAGTTGGACCTAGACCTCTGGAGAGATACCAGAGCCAACTTGATCCATACTCGACAGGGTCGAATTCCTCCCACCCTGGAGAATTGGTGCGGGCACCAGACTCAGAAGAAGACTTCAGAGCTCCATCTGGATCTCTGATTAACCTTGCCCGAAGAATTAGAGTTTTTGGCTTGTAATAAGGTTGACTTGATCAACTCAATTTTAGTTTGAGTCTGTATTACCTGCATTTTTATTTTGTTGAGTCATGTTGACTCAGTAGTGGACTAGGGCTTCAACCTGGAGGTGTTACATTTTCTCCCAAGGCCAAGCAAGTGGCCGCCACACTCCCAGCCACACTCCCAGCCATACGCCTGAGTCCAGGGGTGCCACTCTCCATCCAGCAGGCTTTGGTCCCCCACCATAGATAGCAGCTCCCCTCTTTATGCGCCAATTGAGGAGAAATCCACCAGGGGTCCACAAATCAAGGGGGCGGCCCAGACTTCCCAAAGAACCAAACTATGAAAGGGAAGAAATTCTCTTGGAGAGAAATTCAAGGAGGTGCCCATTACCTGCCAGAAATACTCAAAACAAGTTAGAAGGAGCCATAACTTGGGGAGAAAAAGAAAAGGAGGTATCCAAAAGGGGTTGAGCCATGAAAGGAAGGAGATTTCTCTTGAAAAGCAAGGTTAGGAGGCGCCCTAATCATTCCAACTAAAGCTAGATATAAAAGGCAACAAATTTCTCTTGGAGGGCAAGGTTAAGAGGCGCCCAAACACTTCCAGATAAGGCCAAGCATAGAAGGAAAAAAATATTTTCTTGGAGGTCAAGACAAGGAGGCGCCACCCACTTTCCTTTTTGAAGCTTCAATCAACTTTGGAATTAATTGGCCGACCATATGAGTAGGGATTCATATCCTAATTTGAAGATCCC
The DNA here is from genome assembly GCA_021397845.1 of Areca catechu. NCBI lineage: Eukaryota > Viridiplantae > Streptophyta > Magnoliopsida > Arecales > Arecaceae > Areca > Areca catechu. The sequence continues at coordinate 123,927,288 of CM038052.1, read as the reverse complement.
CTCCTTTAGTCCCACATGGGAAGATGTAAAACCCTACTCTCTTGTAATGGCCTATAAATTAAACCCCCATGTAAGTTTGAAAAAAATTAGATGAATGAAACCAAATTTTTTTGTGAGCAAACTTTGTGCTTTCTCTCTTCCGCACTTGCATCCAGGTGTTGAGCTCCATGAGGGAGTAAATCCGGGTTCCCCAGGAACCTTGAGGAGGTGTGAGATCTCCAAAACCCCAACCCTAGGTTAGCCACTTCACTACCAAACCCTAGCCGCCCATCACCCTTCTCTTTCCACTAAGCTCTAGCATATTCCACCTCCCACGGCCTCTCTCCCCAAGTCCAGGCTGACCACAAGTATCCAGCTACAGTCCGGGTACTTCAGATCCAAAGCTCTTTCCAGTGGGAGTTGAATCAGCCTTCAAGAGAATCCGGATCTCAGCGACATCAACCTTCAAGTTCTTCGAACTGGTAAATCCTCCCCTGAGTCTCTGAATCCCTCACTTGTTTTTCTTCTTCCCAGATCTTGAGTCCAGGAGAAGCCGATCAAACCACAAGACCAGTATTGGAGGATCCATTACGAAGATAGCCGAATCCGAGGATCCAACAATCTGCTCGAGAGAGTTCTTCCACCCAAATTCTGAGAAGATCACTGTCTGGTTGGTAAACCATCTCTCCTCTCTATTTCTGTTCTGTTGAAAGTTCAGAACGAAACCCTAGGTCTGGAAGTTTCTCAACCCCCAGCGATCCGGTACTTCTGAACTACTCTGATAATTTAGTTTTTTCTAAATTGTGCTTTCAATCCTTACCTAGTTTTCTTCAACTTAGTTTAGCTTTACTTTGAGTCAAAGCCAATTTCTGAAATATATAAAAAAAAAAGAAGAAATTAATCCTAAATTTACTTCCGCATACGCTTCTTTGTTTTGTTCTTTGTTCTGCATCAATATGTCAGCTTAATGACAAACCGGCGGCCGGTTCAACCAGCCAAGGATATTTCTCCCGAACTATAGCAATCGGAAGAAACCAAACGGCTAACGGGCTAGCCGAAGCTGAAGACATAAGACACAGCTTTCGACCTACATGAAGACACAATCTTCGGCCTACGACGAAGACGCAGTCTTCAACCTACGACGAACAATGAGTCTTCAGCCCACATCGAAGTATAGTCTCTGATCTATCTTGAAAGAGTCCAAAGACAAAGACATTCCTCCAATTCGACTACAGACATTTTTCCAAGAGGGAAGCCTGAAGACGGGTCCCCGACCTGTCTCAGGTCTCCACGAACATGACGAGTAACGGTCATCATCGACTACCTTTAGAACACTATCATGGCACGTAACTCCGGTGGCAACGCCTTTGATCTGACCAAAATCGCCTAGTAACCATCCACGATTATAAATTAAGAGGAATGAATTAACTCCCCCATCGTAACTGCAAGAGGGAGGGTGGAATTGCAGGTCGAACAACTTATTATAAATACTGGTAAGAGGGGATGCTTAAGGTAAGGCACAAGATACTCTTGAAAATTTTGGAGTCTTTCCTTCTCCATCTATCCTCCTCAGAATCATTTCCATTCTGTGGCTGGAGCCCGCCTCTGACTTAGGCATCTGAGTGTCCCCCGCCAGAACAACTCCGGCTAGGAATTTATTTTGTAGGTGAACCAGGGAGTGGACCTGTGATCCAGTAGCTTTGCTCGGTCGGAACAAGGACTTTACACCAATAAAACCCAATCCTAATTTTCTATAGTGGTATTAAAGCATGCATTTCTTGAGATAAAATGCTTAGGATCTAAAATTTGATTTTATGTGCTTTAATCTAAGCAACTGCTTTAGATTGGGTTAATCATCATGGCCTTCTGGTCATAGGAGAGAAGTAAGGTTTAAAGGCCCTCACTTTCCATTCCATGGAATCTCTTATGGCAAGTAGGGGTGTTGTTGTGATCTCATCCCATGAACAAAAGAGGTAAAAGGATTTATTTTTGAAATCATTCAACTTGCATATTTGATATGTTATTAATATAAGTAATTTCTTTGGATTTTATTAATCAAAATGGAAATCTAGTCATGCAAGAAAAGTAGGGTTAAAAGGCCCTCTCTTTCCATTCCATGGAATCTCCTATGGCATGTAGTGGTACCGCTATAATCTCATCCCATAAACAAGTGAGATGAAAAGAATTTTATCAAAATTACTTCAATATTTATATCTAATTTTCAGCAACTTAATCTTGATTAATTTTCTATTTATGATATGGAATTAATTTATTATGATTTGATTTTATGTTTGGAGCAAAAATCATAATACAAATTTTAGTATTATAACTATATCATATAGCATAGATCTAAAAGTGTTTAATATGTATAAGATGCAAAAAAAAATATTTAGATCTAAATTTGGTATAATTAAACTTGATTAACTACTTGAATTAAGATGTCTAAGATTAGATCAAGAATTATGAATAAAAGATCTAATGTCAATTTATAAACCGTGGATAATGGGTTAGCTTGATCAGGTCAATTGACTGGGTTAAACCTAGGGTTAAAATTTTGATTAATATAGACCTGATAGAGAAATTGATTTAACCTAACCAACAAATAATTAAGATTAGGTCAAGGATTTTCTAGATCAATTCTATAGTGATAGCTTGATCAAGTCCATATTTTATCAAATATGTTGCCCTGATCGACAACCCAAAAGAAGAGTGAATTGGATTTTCAAAAATTAAAAACAAGTATATGCCTTTGAAAACTTTAATTGAAAGTGAGCTAAGTATAATATGATTTATTGAATCTTAGAGAAAAAGTAAGAGAATCAAATAATGACACAAATACAATAAATTTATAGTTATTCGGAGTAATCCCAGCTCACAATCTAAAATCCAAATGCAATGTTTATTTTATGGGTTCACAAATAGCCTGATTAGTTTTCCAATGCTTATTAATCAAAATCTAAGTACAAGTTTATTTTATGGGCTCTCAAATAACTCATTTGGATTTTCAAGGTCAACCAATCTGATGCGGGACAGGGATTGGACTGGATCGCTGGCGAGCATGAAAGTCACCAGAGATTAGGATTTGCAAAGAAGGAGGAAAGAAGAGGGTGCAGGGTTAAGAAAAATACTGGGGTTCACATAGATTCCCCAAGAAGAACAAGCACATAGCAAAGGGGCTCACATAGATGCCCTAGAAGAACAAGCACAATACAAAGAGGCTCACATAGATGCCTTGCGCTCACACAGATGCCCAAAATCAGGGATCACACAGAAATCCTGGGAAGATGGAGAAGGGATCATACAGATACCCTAGGATCACACAGATCCTTCATACAGAACAATAGAAATTTTATTCATCCATCCTCCCTTCTTACAAAAGGCTGAGAGTGGTATTTATAGATTTTCCAACCCTTATTTGAATTTGAATACAAGATAAAAAGATAAGAACGAATCAAATTCAAATATAAGATAGGATAAGATAAGCCTATCCATATATCAATCATAACCAACCAAATCCTAATTCAAATTTTAAACAAAAGATAAATCCTAAATAAATTTATTCCAAAAATGCTTCAAGATCTGTGCCACTCCAAGAATTATGCTTGCTCCAAGATCCGTGCTTGAGATGTCCCCATCATTCCCCTGGAGTGGGGAGAACTCGACTCCGTCGAGTCAGGCTCAGCGGGGGTGGATAGAACCGAAACCAATCAAAAAGGACTCCAAGACTGGGTTCACCCATTTTTATTTTTCTATTTTTATTTTTTTTCAATTTCTTTTCTTTTTTTCATCTCTGCACTAAAACCCGTGTAGCTTTGAAAGCCATGTAGTGCTAAAATCCGTGCTACTCCAAAAATTGTGCTGCTCCAAAAAAAATGTGCTGGTTGAAGTCGGCAACCGTGAAGGGCATTTGCCTTCACGTTCGTGCACGGGACTTCATCTTCTCCATGGTCCGATGAATGTTGGAACAGAGCCTCCGACGAGAGGCAGCGATTGGATCGACTGTCTCCGGTTGCAGGCAGAGTAGACGGACGACCGACGGGGAGCATGGCGAAAATCCGGTGGGGCATCGCACGGACCTGCGACACAGGGTTTTCCAGCGGTTGGGGCCGCGGGCAGTGGTGGGGGAACGCATCCTGGGCCTCGGCGGTGGCGGCGGGCCGCGCTTGATCTGTGGGGGTGGCGGCACGGGGACGGGCGCGAGCGGTGCCCCTGGCCTGGCGGCGACTTGCACGGGGGCCGCATGATGGCGGGCGCCCATGGGAGCTAGGGGAAATCCGAGCATAGGGCGGGGCTGAGGAGATGGCATCGCGGTTGAAGCGGGCCGGATCAGACCGGTGGGGGGGAGGAGGCCGGGGCGGGATCTTCGGCCGCGACTTGTTCCAGCGACTGGCGGTGGCACCGTGATGCTGGGCTCAGTCCCGAGGCTCTGTTGTAGAGCTCGGTTCGCCATGGGAGAGAGCAAGCAAGACGAAGGGGATCTTCTAGTGGGCTCTCCGGTTGGGAAGGGCGGCGACGGGGCTCGGATGCCAAACGGCCATCGTCATTTGGAAAGGGAGGCCGCGAGGCTGGTGGGACGGGCGGCACAGTGGGGAGCTCCGCTTCGTCGTCTTCCTCCTTGTGTTCGATCCCTGATTCCTTACCGTTGGATGAGGTGTTGATGGCATAGATCTCGAACCTGCAGATGAGCTGTTGAGGCAGGAGGATGAGGCAGTGGAGGATGCAGATCTGGCTGATGGCGGCATCCCTGGTAATCGAAACAGGAGGTTGCATAGGATGCTTGATGGTGGTTTGATAACATGCTCAGGGAGGAAGAAGAAGAAATCCTAATTCTTAGCTCTGATACCACTTGATGCAGGACAGGGATTGGACTGGATCGCTGGCGAGCATGAAAGTCACCAGAGATTAGGATTTACAAAGAAGAAGGAAAGAAGAGGGTGCAGGGTTAAGAAAAATACTGGGGTTCACATAGATTCCCCAAGAAGAACAAGCACATAGCAAAGGGGCTCACACAGATGCCCTAGAAGAACAAGCACATAGCAAAGGGGCTCACATAGATGCCTTGGGCTCACACAGATGCCCAAAATCAGGGATCACACAGAAATCCTGGGAAGATGGAGAAGGGATCATACAGATACCCTAGGATCACATAGATCCTTCACACAGAACAATAGAAATTTTATTCATCCATCCTCTCTTCTTACAAAAGGCTGAGAGTGGTATTTATAGATTTTCCAACCCTCATTTGAATTTGAATACAAGATAAAAAGATAAGAACGAATCAAATTCAAATATAAGATAGGATAAGATAAGCCTATCCATATATCAATCCTAACCAACCAAATCCTAATTCAAATTTTAAACAAAAGATAAATCCTAAATAAATTTATTCCAAAAATGCTTCAAGATCTGTGCCACTCCAAGAATTATGCTTGCTCCAAGATCCGTGCTTGAGATGTCTCCATCACAATCAAAACCTAAGCCCAACTTAAAACTTCAGCTCCATGCTAAAACAAATAACAACTCAAAAATATAAAATAGAGCAACAAAAAATAAACTCTAAGAAGAGTTGATTGCTGCAGTTGAAGCTTGATATATAGCTGCTTAAGGGCTTCAAAAGTTGCTCTTCAATGCTCTCTTCAATCCTCACTTAATTCTTTAAGAGGTTAGGTGGGATGAAGTTGAAGTTCCACTTGAGTTTTCAATGACTGTATAGAATATTCTCCTTATTCTCAATAATTGGAATAAATGCTCAAGTTCTTGTTCAAATATTTTCAATAATTGTTCTATTTGACTTTGTTGCCGCCAAGATCGTCATGGCCTGTAGCTCCAATGTGTCACGGATGCGTCTGGCTTTTGTAGGGCACTTGGTCCTCTATTCTGGCATGCTCCTTGGCTGGCTGCCTTATAAAATAGAGAAGACCCGGGTCGGGGGTTCTGGCGGGGACACTCTGATGGTCAAGTCAGTGGGACGATCTAGAGAAACATAACCTTTGAGGTGAAGAGCTTGGTGGCTCTTCATGCATAAAGGGTGAAAGATAGAACTGAGATGTAAAGACAAGGTAGAGTTAAGGATCAAAGAGCTTGGGAGGTTCTGCTAGCTAGTTCCTTGCTCATTAGCTCCCTGTCTCTTACCGATTGCCTCTCTCCCCCTCTCGGAGATTCTTTCTTCTATTTTATATGAGAACAATGTCCCAGACTAGGTCTGGGGCTTTCTTGAGATGTCCTTTTCCTGGTGTAGTTCTCCATGGGAGGGGCGGGTGCTGTGCCGTTGAGCCCTGAGCCACGGTTGAATGTTTCTATTCCAGGAGGGACTGTTGAAGCATCGCAGGGCCTGTAGCCTTAATAGAATACTTCTCTTGGGGGAGGTTCAGGTTTCATGTCACGAGTGTTAAAATCCCTGGTTACACGATCATCGACATGGTAGTATGCTACAAGACCTGGGGCTTGAAGGAGCACACCTTGCATAGAACATGCAGGTGGCGCATTGCAAAGTATGAATTAATGGCTGGGCATGCACCACCTCCTAGAGGTTGCAGGTGGATGGGAACCCCCTTGCTGTAGTTTGAATTTCTGTCAAACCTTCCCTTCTTTGTTGTTGGCAGGAATTCTATCCTCTACAAGGCAAGGAAGGGCCTCATTGGTGCGGGCACCAGGATCAAACAGAGATTACTGAACCCATATAGATTTTTTATTAGACTTTCAAGTCTTGTAGTCCATTATAGTCCATCAGTCCCGAGTCACTTGAGTCTTGTAATAAAGTGAGTCAATTAAGTTCATTGAGTCAATTGAGTCCTATATTAAAGTTAAGTCAATTGAGTCCACTAAGTCAATTGAGTCCAATAAGTCAATTGAGTCCCTTTATTTTCTGTCGAATCAAGTGAGTCCGGTAATTTTGATTTCTTTCATTTAAGTCAAGTCCAAGAGGAGAGTCACCGGGCCCCCACTGAAGCAGGAAATGAGGACCTTATGCACCAAACCCCTGGTCCCCACTTAGGCTTGCCTTGGCTCTTTGTTTGGCCACCGTCTCTAGGTGGTGGATCCTTTGCTAGTGCGAATGCCAGTAGGGGCTCCACATCAGCGAATGTGCCACATCAGATGCCCCCTACTCCCGAGCCCAGAGAACGAAGTGGTGCTTGAGGTAAGGGGAGTAATGATCATGCTGACATGGAGGGATGCACTTCCTGTGCCATCAATGCCTTATGCGCCGACATCCGGGAGATCGTGCTGCTGCACCAACATGGCATATTCATGTTAGCCCCTTTCAAAAGCGGCCATAAATGCCATCACCGGGCCCGAAGGAGTTGCCTTCGAATTAAACCGTCGCTCCCAATGGGTCCTAACACGTGGCATGCTCTGGCTGGTCCGGGCGAGATATGGCGCACTCCTTCGACAAGTACAAGGCAATGGGTGCTTTGGGTCATTTGAAAGGGACTTGTCCTTTCACCCTTATAAGGGCTTTTCTAGATGCAGGAAACCAAATCTCCTCTGCATTTTCTCCCTTGTCCTAGCATCTATATTTCTTGGTAGATTGGGACCTTCCCCCCCTTCTTTCTTATACTTTCCTATTTTCCTTATTTCTACCTTTCCCCTTGGGCCTGTGTCAGGGGAGGGTTCCTGTTAGGTCCCTCAGGTTTCCATCTTCCTTTGCTTCCTTTATTTTTAAGAGTTTTTCTTTATGTTTGTTCGATTTTGGCCCCTAATTACTGTTTCTCGTGCAGGTGATTGTCGATATTCAGCTGATGATGGGCTCTTGTCGAGTGTCGATTGTTGGGTTTTGGTGGCACAACGGAAGAATGTATTTCAAAAACTTTTCATTTTGAAACTTCAAATAACTTGAAACTTTAAGCCTAAGATCCCTTATCCATTACAATTAACAAGTCATTCAAACAAGGTTTGGAAAAATACTTGGAATGCTAATTCCTTCTTCTTTCCACTAGGAACACAAGTGCATGCCCTCCAGAGGTGATCCACATAGGAATTGAACCTAGGAACCACTCCTTAGTAGGTTGCTTATTCCACTGGGACTCTTCCAATGGCCTTTCTTCCTTTGGCGGCCTCTCCTTTCTTGCTCAGACCTTTGCTCTCTGGTAGAACACTCTGAGCCCTCTCATAAATCTCTCTTTACTCTCTTTATCACTTCTTAATTCTCTTCCTAAGCCCTTGTCTTAAAATGGTGGACTTGTCTTAAGGCAAGACCTATGTCCTAACAAGGGAACGCAGAGACAAAGAAGATAAAGTGGTAGAGTGTAAGAGTGTAAGAAAGAAAGGATATTCAGATACCTTCAACATAAAAATTGAAGGCTTTAAATAAAAGATGGGAGGGTGCCAAATATGGCTCTTCATCAGCCTTTGATCTATATAAAATAGATCATATAAGTCCCTTCATGAAGAAGGAGTCTTATCTTGAAAAGTCATGATCCTTCTTGCACCAAGAGACAAGACTTTGTCTCTTCGGTTCCTAGCCAACTTGCCCACTTGCCACATGTCATTTACTGGTCAATTAAAATGCCAGGGGATGTGTTCTTTGAATGAAATCATCGGAAGAAAATTAAGAGCCTTCAAATAGATGGACTCTTAATCTTAATTAGCACAAAAAATGAAACGTCGCAACCTTTCATTTGTGTGCCACTTTATTTCACCCCATTCCTTTATTTTGTCTGATCAAAGCTCATTTATTTGGGCTTGGAGATTAGGGAGAAACTCTTTAGGCTTATCTGGAATAGGTGATTAAGTGGTAGAAGGACTCTTGGTCCTTCTGTGCCCCTTCATATTGCCGTACATAATTATGGACTCCAAGAGTCCCTTCAAGTTATGACTCTTCAAATAAATAATATAAAGGCTTAATTAATATGGATAAAACCAGATAATTGTTTCCCCACTTTGGACTCAACCTAATCTAGGATTCCTTCAAATTGGTTAGCCCATCAAGCAAACTTATATATCTAATTCAATTAGGTTAGGAGTTAGGTTAGCCTACACATGCTAGTATGTAATCTAGCTAACCAATTAGGATCCCATGACCCTAATAAAATACCAAATGACTTCCTAGGCTAATTCCCTAGTGTCTGTGATCCTTTGGATTCCATATCTAGCCTACAGTAGGTCTAGGTCCAAGCCAATTCGATCCAATCAAACCTGATTGACCTAATTAGGTCAAATCGAGCTAAACTAAGTTACCAATTTGAACTATCTTCTAAATTGACTCATAAAATCCAATCGAATTGATTCATGAAAATCTACAAGATATGATTGATGTCTAGCAATGTGTCATGCCTACCCGAAAGATGTGAAATTGGTAGAAAGTACCAAAATATCCTTCAGTGGAAAGTTACAATGCAATTCAATCTTTCGATCTCCCTTTATCTAGAATAAATGATGGGTATGGATAATTGTCAAACCCTAGTACATAGTCTTTTCAAATCCCTATTCGATAATGAAGACTCTACTAATGACTGATTAGAAAAATACTTCAAATCTGATCCTACTTTGATCAAAGAGTTCCTGAGTCATCAATCAAAGATATTACTTGGGATAACATTTCCTCTTACTAGGAATGATCGATTTCTTGCTGATCTACTCACATCCTTCATACATCTTCCACCATATTTAAGAACACCCCATACATGACTCAATGCCATGAATGAGTATGAACCAAAACATGGCTTAGTGTGCATAAGGAACTATGATGATCTTAGGTCTAAAGATCACTCACACAACTCTCACTATGAGAACTATCTCTTGACAAGTAATAAGACTTCCATAAGATATTCTTAGTACAGATCAGTTCAATGAATACATACCCTAATGAGCACCCTTATATTTTATTAGTGTCTTTACCAAGTGGCTGTGAGACCAACCACCTTCTCCTATGAGCATAATAGGATAAGCTAGTCTTTTCGGAAGCATCGATCCCCGAATTGATGATCCAATGACTAGAAATATTTTAGATTAGGGTTTATAGGAACTTAAGTCTCACCATTATGATCTTCATCATAACCCTAATTTCCATACCCTAATCTATAGGGTTCATCATAATCTTTAAATAAGATACAGCAGTATGATGAAACAAAATGCCTTTTATTAATACAATAATGTCATACAAGAGTTGAAAGATTACAAAAATATCCTTACAAAGATTGGTTTTTATGGCACTTTTCTTTCATCGATGAGGCGGAACCACTGCCTAGGTAAGGAGCAAGTTGAGTCCTAAGCCCAAGTTGCTTGGTCCCCAGAACTAGCAGGCTAGATAATGACCCTTCAGGAGGAGCCAGCCAGCATCAAGGCAAGGATGTCTGGTCTAGAGAAGAAATTTATCGAGCTGGAAGCCACCCTCAATAAAAAAGATCAGGGGGAGAGCCCCCGGGGGGGTGAAGGAAATTGCTGCCTCAGCGACGGAGGTAGCTCGCTAGGAGGGTAGAACATAGACAACCTAGGTGTAGCTGGACGAGGAGGAGGCTAAAAAGAGAGCTACTAAGGCTATCCCTCTAACTCCCAGGGATGCCGAGGTTGAGGGTGCGATGATCTCGGGGTAGAGTCCAGAGCCGGAGTCGCCCGAGACACCCCTTCAGCGAGTGCTGGACCAATAACAAAAGAACTCTCTCATGGCCAAGCGAGGGGTCGACGAGCGGAGTCTAAGCTCTGGTGTAGCCTTCTTCCCTCTTTGTCTTGTAACTTAGGTTTTTGGAAGGCTTCTGGCCTATCGGGAGCCTTCATAGGATGTAAAAAATATTTTGATAAATGAAAAAGGCATCCTTTCCTTCAAACTGGTGTTGACTGTTCATTCATCATTTTCTTTTTTTTTTTATTTATCTCTATTTTTTTGCCTTGAGATACTTTCAAAGGATCATTCAGAGCTCATGAAGGATTTTGATGTAGGACAGGGGTAGGATCGTTGGTGAGCCTAAAAGTCACCTAGATTAGAAAACTACTTTTTTTTTGGATATGGGAAGATGAGAGGATGGAAAAGATGGTGTCGATGTAGATGGAGGGACTCATCGGGGCTGGTGGGGGGATCTAGGATGATTCGGGAAGAAGACAATACCCTAATCTTCTGGGCTCTGATACCAAAAATTGATATGGAATTTTTTTGGATTTTTTTTCTAGGGATGGTGAAGGAACAATGAGGATGGAAGACTTAAGGTTTGGAACTTATGGACTTTGGATTCACACTAACAAAGAGACCTCTCACCTTTAAGATATTCCACCCACCTCGATACTTGGAGGCATGAGGTGAATCTCAAAGGATATGGGGGTAAAGAGGATGGAATCAAGGAAGGGGATACTAGACATGACTGACCTATCATCATGTCCTGGGATTGGGCCTTACACCCTCTCCTTATGGAGCAAAAGAAGAATCTCTCTTTCCTAAAACTCATCTTTATTGACCAAACTATTTTTTTACAAAGGACCGAGGATAGTATTTATAGACATTTCCAACCCTCATTTGAATTTGAATATAAGATAAAAAGATAAGAATGGTTCAAATTCAAATACAAGATAGGATAAGAAAAAGCCTATCCATATCTCAATCATAACCAACCAAATCCTAAATCAAAATTCAAAATAATTGATAAGGATAAATCCTAAATTTATTCTAGATATGCTTTGAGATTCATGCGGCTCCAAGATTTGTGCAGCTCCAAGATTTGTGCTTGCTCCGAGATCCATGCTAGCGATGTCCCCATCATTTCCTTAAGGTGGGAGAACACGACGAGATGGGGAGAACTCGACTTCGTCGAGTTAGGCTCAGACTTCAGCTTCAGCTAGCCATGAGATTATTATTATTATTGTTGTTATTTCCTCAGCTCTGCTCTGAGATCCATGCATCTCTGAAAGTCATGCAGCCTGAGATCTATATGGCCTGGAGATCCGTGATTCAATATTTTTGGGACTACTTTGAGATCCTTGCAACTATGAGAACCATGCTAGACTTGAAGTCGGCAACAAGAATGGAAATCTGCATTCACGTTCATGCATGCTTCTCCTCTATGGATTCAAACTAGGAACAGGGAAGGAACGGCGGGCTTCACCAGCATTTTTGACAGAACTGGTGGTCTTCACAAGCACCGGCGATGGGATGCGAGCTGCGGAATGGACGGGTTGACGGCCAGGCGAAGGCTCGATCATAGTAGATCTGGGGTGTGAGGACGATGGTGGCTTCTTCACGAACCGTTGTAGGGTGGAGCAGGGGAGGAAGTCTGGTGGGGATAGGTGGACCTGGACGGGTGAAGACCGACCGGCAAGGTGGCGACAAGGCAACACGTGCAAAGATGGGGCTTGAATCTGGGTGGAAGGGATGGTCACGGGCTCCTAACAGGGTTGGCCGGTGGCAGTAGTGGCAGTGATGATGTCGATCTCTGGCACAGCGAGTTGTGGGACTCGAGGTCATAGAGGATGGCAAAGTGCTTTGTTAGGAAGCCTAGCTAGGGGAAGGCGATCCACAGGGGTCATTCCGGAAGGAGAACTTGATCTTGGCAAGGTGGTCGAATAGGCGGCAGGAGACCTTGCAGAAGAACACCAAGCTATTGCTGTCGAACTTCGACATCACCCGGATCGCCGGCCGGGGGACAGAGAAGAAGCACTGGCCAGAAGAAGGGGGCAGCGGTGGGGGTGAAGTCGCACCAACCGTGGGATTTCTTCTTGGTAGATAAGCAGTGCTAGGAGTCACGGTAGATGGACTTGGAGTCATCGGAGAGATGGATGATGGCGAGTCTGAAGCTAGAGAAACACTCCCACTTGGAGTACAACAACCCTCAAGGGTCGAAATCTGGAGGTAGATCGAGAAGTAGCCGGGAGGTAGAGTCAAAAGTACGCTATTGGGGTAAATGAGGAGGCGACAGTCATAGCTACTGACCTTGAAGTAGCGTGACCAGAGGGCATGGGCCATTGTGCCTAATCCTAAAATTGGTACAGTGATGGGGGGTCAGTGTGATTCCATGGCTCTATTCCATGGATTTATGGAGTGGTAGAGGTTGGAGAGGCAATGGCGTCTAAGGATGGCTCAGGTAGTGGCGATCTGGAAGATCTGGGAAATCTAAGAGATCTGGGAGAGGGTGAGTGAGGTTGCTACCGGTGGATGTTGGGGCTTTGCATTCATGGCAAAGTTAATAGATTTGGCAGTGGAATAGCGATATCTCAGACAACAAAGGAAAGGGGTTTGGATCTGGGCGAGATGGAGGATGGAGCGGATGGAGTCACGATCGGCTCGATGATCATGATGGCTATGGGCGGTGGATTAAGAGCAGGGGAGGGAGAACGGTGGACTGATGAAGGGACCTTGGATGATTCAGGAAGAAGAAACATACCCTAACCCTCTAGCTCTGATACCAAAATTTGATGTGGGATAGGGGTAGAATTGTTGGTGAGCCTAAAAGTCACCTAGATTAGGGTACTACTTTTTTTTGGATATGAAAGATGAGAGGATGGAAAAGATGGGTCGATGTAGAGTGGAGGGACTCATCAGGGTTGGGGGGGATCTGGGATGATTTGGGAATGAGACAATACCCTAATCTTCTGGGCTATGATACCAAAAATTGATATGGGATTTTTTTGGATTTTTTCTAGGGATGGTTGAGGAATAATGAGGATAGAAGACTTAAGATTTGGAACTCATGGACTTTGAGACTCACACTAACGAAGAGACCTCTCACCTTTAAGGCATTCCACCCACCTCGATACTTGGAGGCGTTAGGGTGAATCTCAAAGGACATGGGGGGTAAAGAGGATGGAATCAAGAAAGGGGATAACAAGACATGACCTATCATCATGTCCTGGGATTGGGTCTTACACCCTCTTCTTATGGAGCGAAAGAAAAGAATCTCTCTTTCCTAAAAACTCATCTTTATTGACCAAACTATTTTTTTACAAAGGACTGAGGGTGGTATTTATAGACATTTCCAACCTTCATTTGAATTTGAATACAAGATAAAAAGATAAGAATGGTTCAAATTCAAATATAAGATAGGATAAGATAAAGCCTATCCATATTTCAATCATAACCAACCAAATCCTAAATCAAATTTCAAAACAATTGATAAGGATAAATTCTAAAGTTATTATGGATATGCTCCAAGATTTGTGCAGCTCCAAGATTTATGCAGCTCCAAGATTCATGCTTGCTTCGAGATCCGTGCTAGCGATGTTCCCATCAGATTCATTTTTGTAATGTGGAAATGGTCCAACTTGACTAATGCCTTTAGTTTGGACTTTATCTTCTTCTTTTTTCTTCAATACCTTTATCGTTTTGCATGGTAAGGAAATAGTCTTCATGGTCACCGTAGGCATGAGTCTCCCCCAGGACTTAGTTGATGCAGATTGATTCTGTAGCCTTAGAATTAGTACGAAGGTTTCTAGGAATACTTCATCCCTGCTTTTCTAGCCTTGTAGTCATGTAGACCCGAGTGCAAGACTTCTGGAGCTCCTTGATTTGCCAAGCTATGAGTCAAGCGATGGATAGTGGGATTTCAGGAATTTCCAACTGACATCCCTGGATTGCGAGTGAGGCTACTGGATGCCGAATTCCTAGAGCTTCTTGATTTAATTGGCCATACTGTGAATCAAGCAGCAAATGGCGGGACTTTAAGAGTTTTCCAGCAAACATCTCCAGACTGTGAGCTAGGCTGGATGTGAAACTTCTAGAACTTCTTAATGGGATTGGTGATGTTGTGAGTCAAGCGGTAGATGACGGGACTTCAAGAGTTTCCTAGCAAACATCTCTGGACTGTGAGCAAGGTGGCAGATGTGGGGCTTCAAAATTTTCTCGACTTGTGGTGCGGGGCTTCATAAGTTTCCCAGCTTGAGGTGCGGGGCTTCATAAGTTTCCCATCTTAAGGCACGGGGCATCATAAGTTTCTCGACTTGAGGTGCGGGGCTTCATAAGTTTCTCGGCTTGTGGTGCAGGGCTTTGTAAGTTTCCCGGCTTGAGGTACGGGGCTTCGTAAGTTTCTTAGCTTGAGGTGTAGGGCTTCTTAAGTTTCCCGGCTTGAGGTGTGGGGCTTCGTAAGTTCCTTAACTTGAGGTGCGGGGCTTCGTAAGTTTCCTGACTTATGGTGTGGGGCTTCGTAAGTTTCCCAACTTGAGATGTGGGACTTCATAAGTTTCCCGGCTTGAGGTGCAGGGCTTTGTAAGTTTCTCAGCTTGAGGTGTGGGGCTTCGTAGGTTTCCTGGCTTGGTCCGTTGGACTTGGGTCGGATAGAGATGTTCTTGCACAGGCAAAAGACAAGTTTGCACTAAAAAGGAACTTTAATGATTGAGGAGTCTTACATTACTGGTAGTATATTCTCAAGTTGCTCGCATTCCATGTTTGTGTGAACCAAGCACCTCAAGTCCAGCGAGATAGTAGGCCCCACCTGGTAGAGCCTCGACCACCTTGTAGGGGCCTTCCCAGTTTAGGGAGAGTTTGCCGCATTCTCCCAGTTAGGATGCTTCCGCCTACCTGGGGACGAGGTCGCCTGGACGAAATGCCTTAGGCCGCATGCGGGAATTGTAGTAGCGTGCTACCCTTTGCTGGTAGGCTGCCATCTGGAGTCGGGCATTGTCTCTCATCTCATCCAGCAGATCGAGGTTAAGGAGGGGACCGGCTAGATTTTCAGCTTCATCATACTGCTCAATCCGAAGTGTGGGTAGGCCTTGGCCTATTGAAATCATAGCTTCAGCACTGAAGATGAGGTTGAAGGGCATCTCACCGATGGCCGTGCAGGGTGTAACATGGTAAGCCCATAGCACACTCGATAGTTCTTCGGCCCATCGATCCTTGGCCTTATCCAGCATCATGCGAAGCCCTTGCAAGATGATCCAGTTAGTCACGTTAACCTCCCCATTGGTTTGAGGATGAGCCACCGAGGTAAAGTGGTGATGGATGTCGAGGTCAACACAGAACCCATTGAAAGCCTGGTTATTGAACTACCATCCATTGTCCGTTATGATTGAGTACGGAAACCCCAACCGACAGATGATTGAAATCCAAAAGAAGGATCTGACCTTTAATTCCATTATCCGGGCCAGGGGTTTAGCCTCGACCCACTTGGTGAAGTACTCGATGGCCATAATTAAAAACTTTCATTGGCCAGACACGGGAGGAAATGATCCTAGGATATCTAGTCCCCACTAGGCAAACGGCCATGGAGCTGATAGTTGGGAGAGTGGGGCCACCAGTTGCCATTGGATGTTGGCATGATGCTGGCAATGGTCACGCTTCCTCACAAAGCTAGCATCGTCTTCCACATGGTCTCTGAAAAATATCTTTATTGGAGGGCCTTGTAGGCTAAAGTTCTGCCCCCCACATGTTTGTCGCAGATACCTTAATGTATTTCTTGGAGCATGTAGGCAGCTTCTGAGGGCCTCAAGCACTTCAGCAAGGGATAAGTAAGACTTCCGGTACAATTGTCCATCCATCATCACATACTGTGGTGGCCTTCTTCTTGAGGAGGCCAGCATCCTTTCGATCTTTGGGTAAGGCACCAGTAGTGATGTACTTGATGTAGGGGTCCATCCTGCTAGCTTCAGTGGTGACTTGCTGGACTTCTCCTATGGACTCATGGCTAGGGTCTTCGAGGTATTCGATGAAGGTATGCCCAAGTAATGACTCCGACAGGGTGGGAAGTCTGGAGAAGACATCAGCTCGGGCATTCTCCACTCGTGGGATGTGGGAGATGCCAAAGTGCTGGAGGTTCACTGAAGACTTGCCCTACCACGAGCTGAGAGTCGGTGAAGATCTTCAATCTCTTGACACCCATCTCCCGGGACACCTTTAGCCCTGCGAGGAGTGCCTCATATTCAGCTTGATTGTTGGTCACCTTGAAGAGGAACCGTAGTACATACTCCGTAATGACCCCATCAGAGTTGGCGAGAATGAGGCCAGCTCTACTCCTTCTGGCATTAGATGTGACATCGATGTGAAGGATCCATGTCATCACCTTCGGGGTTGGGTCCAGTCTAAGCTTGGCTTGTTGGCCTGTCATTTCCAGGTCCTCATCTGCCCAGGTGCATTCCACCAAGAAATTGGCTAGGACCTAGGCCTTTTGCATCGATCATGGGTGGTAGGTGATGTCGAACATGTTGAGTTTCACCGCCCACTTGGCCAAGCACCCCAAAGTGTCAGGGTGGCTAAGGATAGCCCTCAAGGGCTGATCGGTGAGGACAGTATTGGGGTGCGCTTGGAAATAGGACCTGAGGTGCTGCACAAACATTATTAGTATAAAAATGATAATTTCGGATCGGGTGTACATGTTTTTTGCATCATGGAGCAGCTTGCTAGCATAGTAGACTGGTCGTTAGGTGCGATCTTTATTGGTGAGAACTAGCACTGAGCTGACCGCCTCATGTGAGACTGTCGAGTACAGGAGGAGCTCTTCCTCAATCTTCGGCCTAGAAAGCAATGATGGGGAGGCAAAGAGCTTTTTTAGCCCCTCGAACACCTCTCAACACTCTTCCATCCAAGTGAAGTCATTCATCTTCCAAAGGACCTTGAAGAAGGGCTAGCATTGCTCGTGGAATGTGAGATGAAGCAGCTCAATGCCGCAATGCATCCAGTCAGGTGCTGGACCTTCTTCTTAGAGATGGGGTGTCTCATGTCAGCGATCGCCTGAATCTTCTTAGGGTTGGCCTCTATTCCTATCTAGGTGATCATGAACCCTAGAAACTTTCTCGCCACGATGCCAAATCACACTTGGCAGGGTTCAATTTCATCTGATAGAGACAGAAGTTGTCAAAAGCCTCCACCAGGTCAGCAACATGATCTGACTCCAGGCCGCTCATGATGAGCATGTCGTCTACATATACCTGCATGTTGCGATCAATTTGGTCTTTGAAGACCTTGTTGACCAATCACTAGTATATGGTCCCTGCATTCTTAAGACCAAATGGCATCATCCTATAGTAGTACATACCTCGTTGATCATAAATGTTGTGTGATCCTCGCCCCCCGATTGCATGCGGATTTGGTTGTATCAGGAGAATGCATCCATGAAGCTGAGAAACTTGTAGCCTGAGTTCGCATCCACTAGCTGGTCAATCTTGAGGAGGGGGATGCTGGTGCGGGCACCAGGATTTGACAGAGGCTCCTCAACCCTCTATGGATCTCTGATTAGGGTTCTAAGTCTTTTTGGGTCTTGCAATAAGGCTTAAGACATTTAAGCCTGAGTAATTTGCATTCGAGTCATGTAATTAGTATCTAGTTGAATTCAATTTCGATTTTGTCTTGTAATTTGGCTAGAGTGAGTTAATTTGGTCAAGTTAGGGTTGATGGGTCCTGTAATTAGCCAAGTAGGTTCACAAATTCAAGTCAATTTGAAGATGGGTTCAAGCTAATTTGAAGATGGGTCCACAAGTGAGCAAACAAGTCCAGTCTGATCAAGCACTTCTCCTTCATGCCAAGTTAGGACTGCCAACTCATCTTCCAAGCTATGGAGAATGCCACATCACCAATGTCACATGTCAGGAGAGTGCCACATCACTAATGCCACATGTCATGGGAGGTGCCACATCACCAAAGCCATGTCAAACACCTTGGGCGGCCAAGTCCATGATGAAATTTCAATTTTAAACTCCATGATGGGTGCCCTCTAACCCCACCTAGATCCAAGCATATAACATCCTCACTCCACTCCTCAAATCAGCCACATCACCAAGATCAAGCCAAGCTTCATGGTCAGCCAAGCTTCATGAAAGAAAATTCAAAATTCAAAGTAGGCACCCCTTGATTCATGAAGACAACCATCCATATCCCACTCCCCAAAATCAAGTTTGTAACCCCCATTTTCAATTTGAATTCAAACGAGACTTGGAAGCTTATATATGGCCCTAACCCTTTTATAAAAAAAAAGAAGATGCATGAATGAAATTCTGAAATTTTTTTCTAGTCCTTGTCTTTGTGACTTGAACTCTGTGAGAAAGTGAGCCTTCGCTTTCGAGTGTCGAGGGGTGTGAGGCCCTAGATATCCTCTTCCTACACAAGTCACCAACCCACCTCCCAGTAGGGCTGCCCCTCTGGAAGCTCCTCTTGGATGCCCAACAAGAAGAATCTTCCCTTGATCACCATCCTCAACTTCACCCCGCTTTATTTCTTTGCTATCTTATTCTTTCTTATTTTCTAACTTGGTTCTAGGTTGCTCGCAATCCTTTAGGTGCCACGGATAAAGGAGTCGGCCTACCTTCCCTTCAGGACCATCTGGCGAAAAGCTGGTGAACTCGCAGGGTCAAGGGCTTGATCTTCCAGGTTGCATCCATAAGTGTTAGCGAACTCGGCATTGGGCACTTTAGAGTTTTGAAAGATTTGCACTCCCTAATCTTTTGAGTAGGGTTATTGATTTAGAGCTAAGTCCTACTAGGGTTTCTCAATCCGGGGTCCTGCCTTATCACTATTTATGGTCTATTTTTGCATGCTAGAGTTTTTTAATCTTTATGCGAGTCTCCATATCTATCATTAGTTTGATTTTAGGAATTGGTCATTTATTAAAATATAAAAATAACAATGAATCACTTGCATGCATCTTAGTCCCGCATCATCTTGGTATCAGAGCATGTTTGAGGCTTAGTTTCTCTTTAAGTACTCGGATTGGGTGCTTCACCATGGCCATCCGTTCATAGGAGAGAAGTAGTGCAAGACCCTCTCATCCCATTCGAAGGGATCTCCTATGATGTGTAGGGGTGCCTCTATGATTGACCCTTGAAGAAGAAAACAAAGAATAGGCATCTTTAGGATTAATTTTCTGCATCATGTCCATTCCAGTACATGGTTTGTTATTTTAATTATTTCTATATGTAGGAAGACCATAAAGTTTTGATCCTTATTTTTCTAGATTTTTTACATTTGATTTTATTTTTCAGAATTTTCTCAGGATTTAATTCAGTCTATAGAATTTTTGCGTGCCTGATTACTACCTGAGAATAGTTCTGCACTAGAATTTAGCATATAGTTATTTTAGCCTCTTTAAATTCCAGCATAGTTTAATTTCTGCACTTTAGATTCATATCATTTAATTTCCAGCAATTTATATTTCTGCCAAAATACATCAAAATACATAAAAAAATATAAGTGCATATCATTAGATTTCATATGTATGCCATCATATGCAAAACTTACTTTAAGGACGAGAATATCATAAGACAAGGGAAGGAGGTCATTACCTTTCATTGGCCCAAGAACAACCCCTTTGCATTCGAACTAAGCCTAACTTAAAAATCTATTAGCAACCTAATAGCTTAGGGACATCAACAAGTCGGGTTCAACCATTGTGGGAAACTAGTGCATGCAACCCTTCAATTAGTACTGGGAAGCTGGTGTCTAAGGCAAGAGGTCCGGTGTCTAATGACTTAAGTGGTGTTGTGGTTCCTTAATTGGGTCCTTGTGAGTAGTAGGGGGCCTCCCACACTCCCACCTCTTACCTAGCTAGTGAAAGGGCTGGTTATTGTATTGTGTATAATCAAAGTTAACCAATTCTGTTTGAACTCATAAGTCTAGCAAACCGTAGTACCTTCCATTATGTGTTGCATGTCTAGTCTAGATTAAGAGCCCATTAGCCCATCAGTCCATGTCCGGCCCAGTGTAGTTATGGGTCAAACATTGAAGCCCACTTGAGGGCCATCAACAAACAACTAGCCCAAATGAACCAAAAGATGACCCAAGTGGAGACACGGGTAGAAGCCCGCAGGGCCCATGCTAAATTCAAATCCCCTTGGCCCGATCCCTTAAACCCAAGAACCCATCATCATGATCTCACCCCTAAGTATAGCCTTAGAAGCCCATACCCATACTTGGTTGACTCAGAGGAAAGACCCGTTAGGAGCACCCAACCTTATGCACCCACTTTTGATGGAAGTCTAGATCCTGAGGTGTATGTTGATTGGGAGAAGAGCATGGATCACTATTTTGAGTACACGAAGATGTCGGAGTTAGAAAAAGTGATGCGGGATGGACTCGATGTACCCTGGATTATTTGGAAAAGGGAAAACACCTAAACAAACTAGGACCATGGGAGGGCTAAGAAGCCTCCCGGGACTAGGACGAAACTGAAACTAAAAATCCTAAAATAGCTGATCTCTTTTGTTTTCAATTTTCTTGGTGGAGGTGACGAAGGAAGGATGGGGATGGGAGACTGGAAACTAGAACTCATGGCTCTGGGACTCACTCTAACGGGGAGACGCACACAGAAAGTCAGGGGTCAAAGCACACAGCTACCCTGAGCTCTCATCGAAATCCTTAAGCACACAGCAGGGCTCTCATAGATGCCCCGAGGGATCAAAGCACACAGCTACCCTCCCGAGGGATCAAAGCACACAGCTACCCTCAATAGCACACAGCAAAGGCATCCCACTAGGGTGACTCTCAAAGGATATGAGGGGATAAGAAGATGGGATAGGGGATAACTAAGGCCTCACACCCCTTGATGCTCGCATGGAGCGAAGGCAAAATGGGCCTCAGCCCAGAACCAGAACCAGAACCAGTGGCTAACCAAAAATTTCTTCTCAAAATCACTTATTAGAAGAGGGGAGGGGGCCTTTAAACAAACCCCTCAATTACTTAGCCTACAAGCAACCTAAAATGGAAAATAAGTTACATCAAAATGGTGTTGATCTGCTTTGAGAAGCGTGTTGGCTTGATGGAGTGCTCTAAAAAGCGCCCTACTTTGAAAACTGAACTGCTCCAGAAATCGTGCGGACTCATCTCATGGACGTGCACAGCAGGGAGGGAACGATCTCCGTCGAGCACCGGCGGACGGCCGGCGAACGGGGTCGGTGAATGGCGAGCGACGGATGGCGGGCGGTGGGTTGCAGGTAGGGCGGCGGCATAGGGGTGGCACGGCATGCACAGGGCATGCCGTTTCAACTTCCCACGGGCATGGGGCCCCATGCACCAATGAGCGCAACGACGGACGGCCGACGACCGGGAAGCAAGCAGCAGACGGGTCGGCGGACGGCGAGCGGTGGACGGCTGGCAACGGCTGCAGGTGGGGTGGCGACACGTGGGTGGATGGACGGCTTCCGCGCCCATTCATCTTCCCATGACCATGGGGCCCCGGGCGCCGGCGAGGACCTCCTGAGGCCAGGTGTGAGCCGACGGACGGCGGGCGGGCGGCCGGTAGCAGGCCAGCGGTGGCAGGCGGCAGCGGCGGTCATGGGCGATGGTTTGTCTTCCCATGGCCGTGGCCATCTTGGGCACCGGCGAGGACGTCTGGCAGGACGGTGGATGGCGGGACGGCGCTCCAGTGGGCCGGCGGGGACGACCGAGGGTCGGGTAGCCCAGATCTTGGGGGGCGGGGTCGTGGGCTAGGGTTTCAGAATTTTTAAAAAATCACGGGAGAAAGATGGAATAAGGTAGGGATAAAGCAGGATAAGTTAGGGATAAAATTGGAATAGTGGGAATAGGTGGAATAGCGGGAATAGGAAAAATAAAAAAAATATGAGAAAAATAAGAAAAATGAAAAAATACCTGGACATGCCCTGGATCTCCATCATTCTTCTCGACCATGAAGAACTCGACTCCGTCGAGTTCAAAAATGGAGCACACCCTAATCCACTACTTGCTCTGATACCAAATTGATGCGGGACGGACTCGATGTATCCTGGATTATTTGGAAAAGGAAAAATACCTAAACAAACTAGGACCGTGGAGGGCTAAGAAACCTCCCGAGACTAGGGCAAAATTGAAACTAAAAATCCTAAAATAGTTGATCTCTTTTGTTTTCAATTTTCTTGATGGAGGTGGCAAAGGAAGGATGGGGATGAGAGATCGGGAACTGGAACTCATGGCCCTGGGACTCACTCTAATGGGGAGACTCACACAGAAAGTTAGGGATCAAAGCACACAGCTACCTGAGCTCTCATCGAACCCCTTAAGCACACAGCAGGGCTCTCATAGATGCCTTGAGGGATCAAAGCACATAGCTACCCTCCCAAGGGATCAAAGCACATAGCTACCCTCAATAGCACACAGCAAGGGCATCCTTCTAGGGTGACTCTCAGAGGACATGAGGAGATAAGAAGATGGGATAGGGGATAACTAGGGCCTCACACCCCTCAATGCTCGCATGGAGCGAAGGCAAAATGGATCTCAGCCTAGAACCAGAACCAGAACCAGTGGCTAACCAAAAATTTCTTCTCAAAATCACTTATTACAAGAGGGGAGGGGGCCTTTAAACAAAACCCCTCAATTACTTAGCCTACAAGCAATCCTAAAATGGAAAATAAGTTACATCAAAATCCATGCTACATCAAAATTGGTGCTGATCTGCTCTGAGAAGCGTGTTGGCTTGATGAAGTGCTCTGAAAAGCTTGCTGCTTTGAAAACTGAACTACTCCAGAAATCGTGCGGACTCATCTCACGGACGTGCACAGCAGGGAGGGATCGATCTCTATCGAGCACCGGTGGATGGCTGGGAAGCGGGCAGCGGACGACGAGCGATGGATGGCGGGCGATGAGCTGCAGGCAGGGCGGCGACACAGGGGTGGCACGGCATGCACAGGGCATGCCGTTTCAACTTCCCATGGGCGTGGGGCCCCAGGCACCAGCAAGGGCACCAACGAACGGCCGGTGGCCGGGAAGCGAGCAGCGGATGGGCCGGTGGACGGCGAGTAGTGGACGGCTGGCGGCGGCTGCAGGCGGGGCGGTGGCACATGGGCGGACTGACGGCTCCCATGCCCATTCATCTCCCATGGCCATGGGGCCCCGGGCATCGGCGAGGACCTCTGGAGGCCGGGCGTGAGCCGGCGGATGGCGGGGCGGGCAGCAGTAGCAGGCTGACGACGGTAGGCGGCAGCAAGGGCCGTGGGCCACGGTTGGTCTTCCCTTTGCCATGGCCATCTTGGGCACCGACGAGGACCTTCGGCAGGATGGCGGACGGTGGGACGACGCTCTAGTGGGCCGGTGGGGGTGGCCGGGGGTTGGGTAGCTTGGATTTGGGGGGTGCGGGGCGGTGGGCTAGGGTTTGGGAATTTTAAAAAAATCACGGGAGAAAGATGGAATAAGGCAAAGATAAAGCGGGGATAAGTTAGGGACAAAATTGGAATAGTGGGAATAGGTGGAAAAGCGGGAATCGAAAAAATAAAAAAATGTGAGAAAAATAAGATAAATGAAAAAAATACTCGGACCTGCCATGGGTCCCCATCAAAAAGTTAGGCTGGCTATACGTAGATTAACCCGACATGCTAAGTGGCATTGGGAAGGTATTGAGGACCAATGTTATTTGAAAGGAGATCAGATAAGTACCTAGAAAAACATGAGGAGTAAGTTGAGAGAAAGGTTCCTAGGTCGGTTTTATAAGCAAACACATTTAGACCAATGTTACAGATTGAGACAGAATAATAAGACTATGTTTGAGTACATTGACCAATTTAATAAGTTTATCTAGAGATGTAATACAGTTGAGTCTAAGGCTATGATCATATCGAGGTTCGAGCTGGCCTACGTAGGGACATCCAATGGAAACTGTTTCAATGTCAAGTTTAGGACCTAGAGGAAGCCTATCACATAGCTAGGGAATTTGAGTCATATTTAAGGGAACTCATGATTAGTTAATCTAAGTCCAACAAGATTAATCCCCCTGAACCTAAGCCCAGACCTACCGACATCCTTTAAACTAGCCAACTCCACTGCCCCTAGCCAGACCCTAGGACCTAGTCAGGTGTGTTTGAGCCAACTCGGCCTGAGCCAACCCAACCCGATCTGAGGAGAGCTAGAAGAGGACGAGTCTGAACCCATTACTGAACTTGAAGAAGAGGTATATGAGGCCGATCCAAGTCTGGTAGAGGAGTATGTAGATGATGAGCCCATTGAAAATCTAGAGAAAAAAACTCCTGAGTCCACTGAAAAATCTAAAGAAGACACCTATGAGTTGAGTCCATTAGAGGAATGTGACAAAGAGGAACGAGAGAGTGAACCCATTAAGAAATCAAAGGAAAAAGATCCTGAACCCACTATAGAACTTGAAGAAAAAATGACCGAGCCAGGATCACATTTAGTAAATGAACATGAGGGTTCACCAGTCTTGTCCATAGAAGGAGTTCAGAAACAACCCTTAATGAACCACCATGAGAAGTTCATCAAGAAAAACTTCCTGATCCCCTTCCACCATCTAGGAACATCCAGCCTGACGTAAATCTATTACCTATAGATCCTCCTAGTACTAATCATGAGGTTAGGACAAGTACACCATTGATTGCTCTAAGCATAGAAGTTCATTGAACCATATCTATCCTAAGGAGTTCTATGCTATAATCCATGTCCTAAAATTCTAGAGGAATTATCTACTTCCACGAGATTTAGTTTTATACCCCTATTAAAAGACTTTCACGGTTTTTAATTCACAAATGAATTTAAGCTTAAAACCTGAAAGATGGACCAAATTCCTAAGGATATACCTCTTGGTGTGAAGTGGATGTAGGTAGTGAAGTAGTATCTAGTTATAAGCCCAATAAGCCCACAGACCTAATCCATCTATCCACACCTGTACTAATCTCTGCACAGCATCTGTATCAGGGCATTAGCACTCATTTGAACACTGATAATAACATGGCTAATTCCTGAAAGAAAGCCAAAGAGTTTGATATGGGGGATTCTATAATGATTAGGCTTAGGCCTGAATGATTCCCACTAGGGACTGTTAAGAAGCTGCATGCTCGCAGAGCTGGACCATTTAGAGTGATTACGAAAGTAGGACCTAATGCCTATGTGCTGGATTTTCTCCCGGATTTTGGCATTAGCTTGACTTTCAATATCTTTGACTTAGTCGAGTATTGGGAGTCGGCAACGATACCCAGCAAGCCATTGGGCTTGACCTATCTGTAGGCTCAGGTAGGCAACCTAAGAGGGGGGTGATTGGGTTATATAAAACTTTTGAACTACTTTTAAAAAACTAGAACTAAAGCAAGATGTGCTAATGCAATTCAAGTGCTTGTGTATTTCAAATAATACAACGAAAATAAAGAAATAAAAGCACAAGGAGAAGAATCACACAAACACAAAGGTTTATAGTGGTTCGGTGCCAACCAAACACCTACATCCAATCTCAAGCCACCTTGGAAATTTCACTAAGTTTGATTTATAACTTAGGCTCACCAACAACCTTTACAACTTATTTGGCTTCGGGCTCACAAGTCAAACCCTAGTTGGTTTCAAGGCTCACCAACAACCACCATTGGTTTTATGGGCTAACCAAGAACCTAATAACTTGTTTTGACTTCGGGCTCATAAGTAAAATCCTAGTTGGTTTCAAGGCTTACCAACAACCACTTGGTTTTCAAGGCTTACCAAAAATCTCTTTGGTTTTCCAAGGCTCACCAAAAATCTCAAGTAAAACAATGTAAGAGCAAGTATAAATGAATACAATAAAAGCTTTCTAAAATAAAGCAAATATCTCTTTGAAGCCCTTGAATGTTGATGAAGATCTTGTCTTCAAGTTGATGAAGCCTTTGATTGATGCTTGTGGATGTAGACTTTGAATGCTCTCTTTGAAACTTGGAAGCTTGAAGGCTTGAATCACTCAACTCTTAAATCCTTAAGAATATTCAAGAAACTCGACAAAGGATTGCTTTCCCATTGATTTTTGATGTTTATATAGCCTTCCAACACTTAAATGACCATTTATAGCCGTTAGGAATGAAAATATGGCCGTTTGAAGCAAGTTAGAGAAGTTCTATAGCTTTTGAAAACTAGTCGTTACTGTTCAAGTGTTGACACTTGAACAGTAAGTTCGACACTTGAACAGTAAGTGTCGACACTTGAATAGTGCAAGTGTCGACACTTGCTACAGTAAGTCAACACTTGAATACTATTCATAGCCAAATCTGATTTTCATATTTCTGTATTTTTCTTGTTCTCAGGTCTTGAGTCGACCTTTCATTCTTCAAGTATTGACACTTGATCCTCAGGTGTCGACACTTCATTTCTAGGTGTCGACACTTCACTGTGCCAGGCTAAAACTTGCTGAAACTTTTTCAAATTTAAACTTTAATCTCTTCAAGTTCTTTATATTAATTTCAAAGTCCATATACTTGATTTTCCGTTAATTTAAAGACTTTATCAACTGAAATACAAGCATTTCTTCATTCAACATGGTTGAGTACTAAGATATGAAAAAATACATTTAAAATAATTAGTACTCATATATACTTAACATTTTGTTAGTCATCAAAATCAAGACCAGAGTCAACAATCTCTCTCTTTTGATGATGACAAAACCTTTAAGTATATGAATAGGGTAAGCTTTAAAAAGATTAACAATAAGATAAACATGTAAGCACAAAAATTAATAAGCACTAAGCTCCCCCAAAAATATGATTTCAAAAATATTTTTCAAAATAAGAAAAATTTAAATTTTCTCTATCTTACTGATTCTTCCCTAAGATAAAAACATTTTGCATTCTTCTCTCCCCTTTGCACTTTCTTTCATTTCTTAAAAGATTTTTATGTTTATCCTATCTTCCCCTTTCATACTTAACATTTTTCTTCCCCTTTTTGACATCATAAAAAAGGTGAAAGGCAATACAAAATGAGAGTGAAGGTGGAAAGAATAGCAAGTAGATCATCAAAACTAATGCATGAAATCAATTAGACATGATATCACTTGAAAATGATACAATTTGAGAATGATAATACTTAAATGTAACTCCCCTCAAAAGATTAGATTTAAAATTAAGGAGAAGGAGTATCAAAGCAATATAACTACAACATGATATCAAGCAAAACATTCAAAGCATCATATATGATAACAAATATTTGGATGCTCCCCTAAAATGTTATTCCTCCTTAAAAAAATGCATTCATTTGAGGAGTAAGAACATGAAAGCACATGTAATATAATTTCAGATATTTTGAGATATGAACATAAATTCTAAGTCTGAAATCAAAGATTTGAATTTTTCAAGATATTCATGATTTTCAAAATACAAATGATTGATCATTTAAACTTTTAGCATGATTTCAAATTCATTTAAATGAATTGATTTTTACACAAATGCTAGAAGTAATTTAATAGCAAGTGCAGCTACTAGAGCAAGGGTTTATCAATATGCTTACATTTTTATGAAATGTAATCCTTAACTACTAGTTCTATACTTGATCCAAATTATTTATAGATTAAGCATAGATATCAAATATGAAAACACATATATCGTAACATTTCACTTGAAGTAATTCAAAAACTATATTAATCAAATCAAGTAAAGTCTAATAATCATAAGTTGAAATTATGAGAGCATGAAACCATCAGCATCAAAATAGTCATGATCACAACAAATGACTATTAGTCTAAGCTAGATTCTAATAATCAATTAAATATTTTCAAATCAATATGCATCTTTAAAAGTATTTTTCATGAAATAATTTAAGCTACATTAATCAAAATCAAGTGAAGGTCTTACAATTATAAGTTTAATCATGATAGCATGAAATTCATCAACACCAAAAGTTCATGATCATAGCCCAATGATGATAAGTCCGAACTTGATTCTATTTAACTATTTAAAACAAATTTTCAAAGTAATTGATGCAATAAAAATTTAACTACATTTTTAATTATAGAATGAGATGTTTAGAATTTACCAATATAAATAGTCCTTTCTTTTACCATTTAGTCCAAAATGTAGCTTGTCCACTTCTTCAAATTATCTTGTACAGCGACTTTTCAAGAACTTCCTTTCTTCATGTTGGGCTGCAAGACATTCCTGCAAAACCAAGTGAAAATTTTTGGTATCCAAACTTTCTTGGATCCTTTATGATTAGTAATTATGGTTCCTTTTGGAATCCAAACTTTTTTAATCTAGAAGGAAAAGCATTAAAACCATATTTATAAGATAAATTGAAAGAAGCAGCAATAGAGAAATTCTTCAAAAGATATTGCTTCTTTTCATTTATCAAAATATTTCTCTCTTTCAAAAACTTATCACATAAATCTTTCAAAACATCATTTTCTTTTTCTAAAAATTCTTTTTCTTAAAAAAAAATATTCTTTTCATTTTTCAAAATATCGATCTTGGCAATTAAATCATCATTTTTATCAACAAGATTTGTATTCTCAATAGAAAATGAATCTACATGCCTATTTAATTCTTGTGCTCATTTTTAGTAATTTATATTCATGCACAAGATCATTAGATGCATCATGTGATTTAAAAGGTAAAATCATTTTTAGCACATGCCTTTTCCTCATTGCCATGAAGCAAAGATGGGCAACTTCATGATCCGTACTTGAATGTTCACTATCGCTCCAAGTTGCCATCATTGCCTTAAATTTCTTTTTGGCTTGAGGGCTATTATTTTCTTCTCTACGTCAGCATCCACTATCTTTTGCCATAAGTTCAACTCATAGGTCATGAGTGAACCGATAAGCTCTTCCAAAGGTAAGGTTTCTACATCTTTAGCTTCTTGGATCGTCGTCACCTTTGGATCCCATGATATTGGCAAAGATCTAAGAATTTTGTTCACCTAATCAACGTTAGTATAGATTTTTCCAAGACTTTTTAATTCATTAATAATAGTCATGAATCTAGTAAACATGTCAGATATGGATTCATAATGCATCATTTCAAAAATTTCAAAAGAATGTACAAGCAAATTAATTTTAGAATTCTTCACTTGAAGAGTACCCTCATGAGTAACTTCAAGTATGTCCAATATTTCCTTCACCGATGTGCATGATAAGATTCTATTAAATTCATTTAAGTCCAATGCACAATAAAGAAAGTTCATTGCTTTAGCATTGAGTTCAGTTTGCTTAATGTCATATTTATTCCAATCCTCTTTGAGCTTTGGAATGAAAATGCCATTAACCAGAATAGAAGGAATATGAGGATCATTAATAATAATTTTCCAAAGATGATAACTAATAGATTGAATATGGATGCACATGCAAGTTTTCCAAAATGTGTAATTTGTGCCATTGAAAAATGGTGGTCTAACACTAATACCTACAAGGGTTGCCATGAACTTTAGCTCAAAATCGATAGATTTTCAAACAGAGCACCTGCTCTGATACCAATTATAGGCTCAAGTAGGCAACCCAAGGGGGGGTGAATTGTATTTTATAAACTTTTGAACTACTTTTAAAAACTATGAATTAAAGCAAGTATATGCTAATACAATTCAAGTACTTGTATATTTCAAATAAATGTAGCAGAAATAAAGAAATAAAAGCACAAGCAGAACAATCACACAAACACAAAGGTTTATAGTGGTTCGGTGCCAACCAAGCACCTACATCCACTTCCCAAGCCACCCTTGAGAATTTCACTAAGTATGGTTTTATAACTTAGGCTCACCAACAACCTTTACAACTTGTTTTAGCTTCGGGCTCATAAGTTAAATCCTAGTTGGTTTCAAGGCTCACCAACAACCACCTTTGGTTTTACGGGCTAACAAGAACCTAACTAACCTATTTTGGTTTCGGGCTCACAAGTAAAATCCTAGTTGGTTTCAAGGCTCACCAACAACCACTTTGGTTTTTAAGGCTTACCAAAAACCTCTTTGGTTTTCCGGCTCACCAAAAATCTCAAGTAAAATAATGTAAGAGCAAGTATAAATGAATACAATAAAAGCATTCTAAATAAAGCAAATATCTCTTTGAAGCCCTTGAATGTTAATGAAGATCTTGTCTTCAAGTTGATGAAGCCTTTGATTGATGCTTGTAGATGTAGACTTTGAATGCTCTCTTTGAAACTTGGAAGTTTGAAGGCTTGAATCACTCAACTCTTGAATCCTTTAAGAATATTCAAGAAACTCACCAAAGGATTGCTTTCACATTTGATTTTTGATGTTTATATAGCCTCCCAATACTTAAATGACTATTTATAGCCATTAGGAATGAAAATATAGCCGTTTGAAGCAAGTTGAAGAAGTTCTGCAGCTTTTGAAAACTAGCCATTACTGTTGACTTGAACAGTGTCGACACTTGAATAGTGCAAGTGTCGACACTTGCAACAGTGACTTGACACTTGAATATTATTCACAGCCAAATCTGATTTTTCATATTTTTGAATTTTTCTTGTTCTCAGGCCTTGAGTCGACACTTCATTCTTCAAGTGTTGATACTTGATCCTCAGGTATTGATAATTCATTTCCAGGTGTCGACACTTTACTGTGCTAGGCTGAAACTTTGCTGAAACTTCTTCAAATTAAACTTTAACCTCTTCAAGTTCTTCCATATTAATTCCAAGTCCATATACTTGATTTTCATTAATTTAAGAACTTTTTCAACTGAAATACAAGCATTTCTTCATTTAACATGGTTGAGTACTAATATCTAAAAAAATATACTTAAAATATAATTAGTACTCATATATATTTAAACATTTTATCAATCATCAAAATCAAGACCAGAGTCAACACTATCTTTAAGAGTGAACCCGACCGTGAGTGTCCACCTCCAATTTTACCTAAGAGAGGAGAACGAATCGAGCATGTCCTGGATGATCGAGCTATCACAACCTGGGACAAAGGCTATCAGCGTTACCTGGTCTGTTAGCAAGGTCATCCAAAATCTGATGATTCATGATTACTCGAGAGGACTTGCAGCATCTTGACCCTGATCTTCTTGAGAAATGCTAGAACTAGATCAACCCTTAGTCGACAGGGAGATTGGTGCGGGCACCAGGATTAGATAGAGACTTTTCAACCTCTATGGATCTCTAATTAGGGTTCTAAGTCTTTTTGGGTTATGTAATAAGGCTAAGACATTTAAGCCTAAGTAATTTGATTTCGAGTCATGTAATTAGTATCTAGTTGGTTTCAATTTTGGTTTTATCTTGTAATTTGGCCAGAGTGACCAATGGATCCTGTAATTAGCCAAGTAGGTTCACAAATTCAAGTCAATTTGAAGATGGGTTCAAGCTAATTTGAAGATGGGTCCACAAGTGAGCAAACAAGTCTAGCCTGATCAAGCCACTTCTCCTCCATGCCAAGTTAGGACTGCCAACTCATCTTCCAAGCCATGGAGAATGCCACATTACCAATGCCACATGTCAGGAGAGCACCATATCACCAATGCCACATGTCATGAGAGGCACCACATCACCAAAGCCATGTCAAACACCTTAGGCGGCCAAGTCCATGATGAAATTTCAATTTTAAACTCCAAGATGGGTGCCCTCTAACCCCCCTTAATCCAAGCAGACAACATCCTCACTCCACTAATGTGGGACCTAGGATTTATGCAGGTGATTTCTTTTATTTTTATGTTTTAAAGGATTTATCGATTCCCAAACTCAAACTAAGAATAGATCTAGAGATTTGTATAGTGACAAGAAACTCAAGCATGCAAACATGGACCCTAAATAGTGATAAAGAAAGGACCTCGGGATTGAGAAACCCCGGTAGGACTTAGCTCTAAATCAATACCCTACTTAGGAGACTAGGGAGTGCAAACCTCTCAAAGCTTTGAAGTGCCCGATGCTGAGTTTGCTCACACTCATGGATGAAGCCTGGAAGATCAAGCCCTAGACCCTATGGATTCGCAAACTTTCTGCCAGATGGTCTTGAAGGCAAGGAAGGCCGACTCCTTTGTCCGTAGTACCTGAAGGACCTACGAGCAACCTAGAGACGAGTTAGAAAATAGCAAGAAGGAAGGGGAAGGCAATGAAATAAGGGAAGGTGAAGAGAAGGTGGCGATCAAGGAAGGCTCTTCTTATTGGGTGTCCTAGAGGATCTTCTAGGGGTGTCCAAGCTTGGGAAGAAAGGTTGGTGGCTTGTGTAGGAAGAAGGTAACCTAGGGCCTCTCACCCCTCGATGTCCCGAAGGATAAAGGCACACTCTCTCACAGAGTTACAAGTCAAAGACAAGGGTTAGGAAGAAGAAACTTCAAGAATTTTTTTTTCATTCATCAATTAAAAATTTACAAGAGGGTTAGGGCCCTTTTTATAAGCTCTAAGTCCCCATTTGAATTCAAATGAAAGGAGTTACAAAACATGATTTGAGGATGAATCAAGGGGGTGCCTAATCTGAATTTGAACACTCATTCCAAGGGGCGTCCACTTGAATTTGAAATCCCCTTTCATGTAGCGTGGTCGACCATGATCTTGGTGGAAAGGCTTGATTCATGGAGGGAAGAGAGGATGTTGTCTTCATGAATCAAGGGGCGCCCATTTGAATTTTGAATTCCTCCTTCATGAAACCTTGGTTGACCATGATCTTTGGAGATGTGGATTGATTTATGGAGTAGGGTGAAGATGTTGTTGGCTTGGATCAAGGGGAGGTTAATGGGCGTCCAACATAGCTTTTGAATTTGAAAATTTTCCATCTTGTCTTGGTCGCCCAATGGAGCTTGGTGAAGTGGCGCCTCCCCATGCCATGTGGCATTGATGATGTGCACTCCTAACTTGGCAGGGAGACGTGGCTTGACTCATCTTCAATTGGGCTTAACTTTAATGCCCACTTGTGGACCCATCTTCAAACTAGCTTGAGCATATCTTCAAATTGACTGGAGCTTGTGAACCAACTTGGCTAATTACAGGACCAATTGATCCCAACTTGACCAAATTAGCTAAATTACAAGACTAAACCAAAATTGAAACTAACTAGATACTAATTACATGACTCAAAAGCAAATTACCCAGGCTTTAAGCCTTATTACAGGATCCAAAAGATTTAGAACCCTAATCAGAAATCCACAGAGGTTTGAGGAGCCTTTATCTAATCCTGGTGCCTACACCATCCACTCCACAAAATCAAGCCACATCACCAAGATCAAGCCAAGCTTTATGGTTGGCCAAGCTTCATGAAAGAAAATTGAAAATTCAAAGTAGGGATGCCTTGATTCATGAAGACAACCATCCCCATCCCACTCCCCAAATCAAGTTTGTAACCCCCTTTTCATTTGAATTCAAATGAGGACTTGGGAGCTTATAAATATGGCCCTAACCCTCTTGTAAAAAAAATAATGATGCATGAATGAAATTTAAAATTTTTTCTAGCCCTTATCTTTGTGACTTGGAACTCTGTGAGAGAGTGAGCCTTCACTTTCGAGCATCAAGAGATGTGAGGCCCTAGATATCCTCTTCTACACAAGCCACCAACCCACCACCTCCCAAGTCAAAATGCCCCTCTAGAAGCTCCTCCTGGATGCCCAACAAGAAGAATCTCCCTTGATTGCCACCCTCAACTTCACCCCTCTTCATTTCTTTGCTATCTTATTCCTTCTTATTTTCTAACTTGGTTCTAGGTTGCTCGTAGGTCATTTAGGTGCATGGACAAAGGAGTCGGCCTACCTTGCCTTTAGAACTATCTGATAGAAAGCCGGTGAACCCATAGGGTCGAGGGCTTGATCTTCCAAGCTGCATCCATAAGTGTGAGCAAACTTGGCAATAGGTGCTTCAAACTTTTGAAAGGTTTGCACTCCCTAATCTTCTAAGTAGGGTTATTGATTTAAAGCTAAGTCCTACCAGGGTTTCTCAATCCCAGGGCCTGCCTTATCACTATTTAGGGTCTATTTCTGCATGCTAAAGTTTCTTGATCTTTATGCGAGTCTCCAGATCTATCCTTAGTTTGATTTCGGGAATTGGTCAATTCATTAAAACATAAAAACAACAAAGAATCACTTGCATGCATCTTAGTCCCGCATCAGAAGCTATCCTTTGGGCATGCCCGGTTGAGATCAGTGTAGTCTACATAGATCCTCCACTTTCTAGAGACTTTCCTAACCATCACCACGTTAGCAAGCTAGTCTAGGTACCGTACCTCCTAGATGAAGTCCACTACAAGAAGCTTCTCAAGTTCTTTGTCGATCACCT
The DNA here is from genome assembly GCA_021397845.1 of Areca catechu. Classification (NCBI taxonomy): domain Eukaryota; kingdom Viridiplantae; phylum Streptophyta; class Magnoliopsida; order Arecales; family Arecaceae; genus Areca; species Areca catechu. The sequence goes on along the minus strand of CM038052.1, from coordinate 123,892,599 downwards.
TCTATCGCTCTAGGGCAAAGCTCTTTTTCTTCTGTTAGACTAGGCAATAGTTGGGGCCGACATTCAGCTTATGGGTGATCACTTCTGGAGGGATGCTGGCATATCGACGGTGACTAGGCGAAGATGTCTGCATTGGCCCACAGGAAGCTAAGCAGGTGGGTCTCTCCTCCTAAGGTAGTAGGTCTCCCACCTGCACCATCCTTAAGGGATCTTCTCCTAAGGAAAAGGATTATAAGGGCTCAACAAGTCTGCCCTTCAGCTCCAGCTCTGCCAGATTTGACAGGTCAATGACTGGTTTTGGATTGGCTCCTCGTGACCCCAGGATAGTCTACAGGTAGTGCTAGACCAGCTGGCATGACCCCCTATCTTCCTGATCCATCGAGGGGTTAGGAATTTCATGAGGAGATGCCTAGTGGAGATGGTGGTGCTGAGCAGGTTGAGTCAAAGACACCCCAGGATGGTATTGTAAGGCGAAGGGACTCTCACAATGGTAAAGGTTATCAACACAATCCTTTGCCAAGGTGGGGTCCCGGCAGTTATTGGGAGTGTAATCTCTCCCTCAACTCCAACTAAGTCTCTAGTGAAGCCCACTATGGGCATGAATACCAGTTTTATTTGGTCAGCAGACAAGCTCATCCTTGTAAAAGCATCATAGAAGAGGATATCTGCATAGCTTCCACTATCAACCATGATTCTCTTTATAGGATGCTTCGCTATCATCATTTCCATGATGACAGCATCATTATTTGGGTTATCCACCCCAAGCAACCCCTCTCCCATGCAAGGGAGTACATCATCACTCTCCTCTCTCCCCTTAGCCCTCTTCGGGGTTCGACCTGCTCCCCAAGAAATCATTCCTACTGGCTTCTCAATGGGATGGTTATCGATGGCAAGCAAATAGGGCTCTTTATTCTGGGCTTCCGGGGAAAATCCTCCCTCCATGTACTTCTTGAGGTTGCCATGCTTGATCAGGTCTTCATCTCCTTTAGGTGGTGGCATTCCTCAATGTCATGGTCGTGGTCCTAGTTAAAGGGGTAGTTTTGGGACCGGTCATGTCTAGTGGATGGCCTCAAAGGAGAGGGATGGCATAGGAAGAGCTCGCCCTCTATCTCCATAGGAATCTTTGCTCTCAGGGCGAGGAGAGGAGTGAACTTCTCTTCTTTGGTGGGGTCGATCTGGGTCTTGACCCCAGCCATGTGGCCAGCACCAACTTCTAGGCTTGGGGAGTAGATGTTTCCCCATTGGCCTCCCTCTTGAGGGGCCTCCCACCAAGCTCCCTCCTGGTGTGGTTTGCCTCCTCCATACAAATGTAGTTGTTAGCCCAGAGGAGGAGCTCTGAGTAGGTCTTCGAAGGCTTCTTGTCAAGGGAGTAGGTGAAGTAGAAGGTCCGCAACCCCCTCTTCAGGGCCAACATAGCGATTGGCTCGTTGAGGTGGTAGATTTTCATGGTGGTGGCCTTTATATGGGATTCATAGTCCCGGAGAGACTCTCGATCCTACTGATGGATCAAGAAGAGGCTGTCAACCTCACATGGCACCTTCCTGCATGCATCAAAGTGCACCATGAATCTCTTTGCCAACTGGGAGGAGTTAATGCTTTTCGACTCGAGTCTGGAGAACCAAGCTTGAGCCACCTCGCATAGGGTAGCTGGGAAGGCAATGCAGAGGAGAGCATCAGTAGCCCCTTGGATCCTCATCTAGGCCTTGTAACTTTCCAAGTGATCCATAGGTGGGTTGTCCCATCGTAGGGATCAATGTAGGGCATGCAGAACTAGCTGGGGATCCATTCCTCTTGAATTTTGTTGGAGAAAGGGGGAAGGTATCGTAACCCATAGGCTCACTAGGGAAGCCCTGGATCTCTGCAAACTGGCGAGAGAGATCAACCAGTTTGCACTCCTGCTCTTCAAGGCACCTCTTTGCCTAGTGATGGATGGATTGTCAATGGACCCCTCGGCAGATGCCATCAGGGGTGAAGGGGTGCGGAGTGGAGGAACTCTCGCCTGAGCTCATTTCCATGTCGATGTCATTGGTGGGAGTGCGCACCATGGTCATGATCGGTGATCGGCTCTCCTGGTCAGTCGAACCATCATCCTGCCTCTTTTTGGCTGCTTGGTGGTCTCCTCTCAGGTGGGAGACCGCATGTAATGGCCCCTCCAAGAAGGATCACAGGCTGGTATGGGGATCGGCTGCATGAGCCATCGACATCCCTGGCTGCTGTTGTGTTGCCAGGGACCGGTGTCTTTGATGGAGCTAGCGCACCACCGTAGCCAAAGCATGAACTGCTAGGCCAGTACAGTGATCTGGGGATCCGTCGGAGGTAATGGTGGTGGAGCGGGGAGCCCCCACTCTAGGCTCTAATCACCAAGATGGTGGGCCCCTGCCCTGCTGGTGGAAGCCTCGCATGCTCTGGTTGTCACCATGAAGCTTCGGTGCTTCTGTAGATGCTTCGCTAGTAGTGGGGGACTCACGATTGGACTTCCCACAGTCGTTGGAGTTCTAGTGCTCCGCTCTCCCCATACCTGGTATGCCAATCTATTGCCACCAAGATCACCGTGCCTACAACTCTGACAGGTCGTGGACATGTCAGGCTCCCATAGGGTGCTTGGTCCTCTATTCCAGCATCTCCTTGGTGGCTGCCCTGCAAAATAGAGGAGACCAGAGCTTAGGGATCCGATAGGGACACTCTGATAGTCAAGTCAGTGGGATGATCTAGGGAAACAAAATTTTTGAGGTGGAGAGCTTGGAGACTCTCTGCATGTAGAGGATGAAAGATAGAACTGAGATGTAAAGACAAGGAAGAGTTGAGGATCAGAGAGCTTGGGAGGTTCTGCTGGCTGGTTCCTTGCCCGTTAGCTCTCTATCTCTTACCGATTGCCTCTCTCCCCCTCTCAAAGATTCTTTCTTCTATTTTATATGAGAATAATGGCCCAGACCAGGTCTTGGGCTTTCTTGAGATGTCCTTTTCCTAGTGCGGTTCCCCGTGGGAGGGGCGGGCACCGTGCCCATTGAGCCCCGAGCCATAGTGGGACATTTTTATTCTCGGAGGGACTGTCGGAGCATCGTAGGGCCTGTGGCCTTAATGGAATACTCTTCTTGGTGGAGGTTCAGGTTTCATGTCGCGATGGTTGAGACCCCCGATTGCATGATCGTCAACATGGCGATATGCTATAGGACCTGCGCCTAGAGAAGCACACCTTGCATAGAGCATGCGGGTGGCGCGTTATAAAGCTTGAATTAATGGTAGAGCGTGCACCACCTCCCAGAGGTTGCAAGTGCATGGGAACCTCTTTGCTGTAGTTTGAATTTCTATCGATCCTTCCCTCCTTTGTTGTTGGCTGGAATTCTATCCTCTACGAGGCAGGGAAGGGGCTCACTTTGAGAGCCCCACCCTTGGAAGCATGAGAACGACCCTGGCTAGGAGCTGGCCTTAGCTGGAGGGGTCGCCCTATGAGCATAACCCCGGTTGGGAGCTAACCTCGATGGAGGGCTCGCATTGGCATTATGAGCACGACCCCGATCAAGAGTTGGCCTCAGAAGCAGAGCTCACCTCATGTGCATGACCATGTTTGGGAGCTAACCTCGGTAGGAGGGCTCACCTTGGCATTATGAGTATGACCTCGGTCAGGAGCTGGCCTTAGATGGAGGGCTCACCCTATGAGCACGACCCCGCCTGAGAGCTAACCTCAACAGGAGGGCTCGCCTTGGCAGCATGAGCATGACCCCGACTAGGAGCTAGCCTCAAATGGAGGGCTCGCCCTTTGAGCATGACCTCGATCGCCTTGGCAGCATGAGCATGACACTAGCCAGGATCTAACCTCGGTAGGAGGGCTCATCTTGGCAGCATGAGCACAACCCCGGCTGGGAGCTAGCCTCAGACGAAGGGCTCGCCTTATGAGCATGACCCCGGCTGGAAGCTGATGTCGGTAGAAGGGCTCGCCTTGGCAACATAAGCACGACCCTAGCCGAGATCTAGCCTCAGTTGGAGGGATCGCCTTATGAGCATGACCCTGGTTGGGAGCTGACCTCAGCAGGAGGGCTCGACTTGGCTCTTTGTTTGGCCACCCTGTCCAGGTGGTGGATCCCTTGCCAGTGCGAACGCCAGCGGGGCTCCATGTCAGCGAATGTGCCACATCAAACTTTAATCCAAGAATTTATATTTTTCAAATGTTTTCCATGTGTTTAAAGTTACTTCTAGCCATTTATAGCCATTGGAAACCAAGAAATAGCCATTAAAATCTTGGAAACAAATTCTATAAGTTCTAGAACTAGCAATTACTATTGCAATTTATGGGATAAGAGTTGGCTCGAAATAGTGGAGATGGCTCAAATTAGCAGTGTCCAAAAATTGGATTTCTATCTTCCTAAAAGAGAAGGCTCACATAATAGGAGTTGGCACTTTTGAATAGTCTTCAAAAACTTATTTTTGTACTTCTTGAGAGAGAAGGCTCATGGAACAAGAGTTGACTCATTTTCACAATGTCCAAAAAATCAAGTTTCTAGCTGTCTAAGAGAGAAGGCTCGCCAGAGTAGGAGTTGGCTCTTCTAAATTATGTCAGTCACTGTGCCATGCTAGAGCCAGCTCTTCTAGTGCGAGTCAATGCTTGTAGCCTATTCTTTAAATCTTCAAGAAATTAAAATGATTTGACTCTTTAAGGCTTCCAAATATCTTCCAAGTGTCTTCCAAGTGATTCTAAGGGTTTTTAAGAATATACATGCTATTTCAAATACAAGAGATAACGTCTCTATTCTTTCCATGATAAAAAAATCTCCCAAAGAATTCTAAGGGAACTTAATGATTACAAGTGAACTTTCTATACTCAAAAATATTTCTAAAAATTTATAGGAGCTCACCACACATATCATAATTGCTACATAGAGTTCTTAATGAGATTTTCATTGATGCAAATGAGGTCACTAACTATTCTAATGTTCTATAGGTCTTTAATTGAAGGTTGTGCATTGACAAACTTTCTACAAAAATATTCTTAAATATTTGAAAATTATTAGTATAGAAGTCATGCTCCAATATTTTGTTATAATCAAAATCATTTCTGAGGTAAACAATCTCTTCCTTTTTGATGATGACAAAACACTGTGCATGGAAATTAAAAGCTTTACAATTCAAGAAAATATATCAAAGTAATGTATATATTCATGTATTCTATATGTTATGTATCAGAGCATAGAAATATTCTTGTATCAGAGCATATGTAAATCATAGTATCAAAGTTTAAGTACTTAAACAATTTCAAGTTTATATGATCGTAGCAAACCATGTTTATATCAGAGCTTAGGAAAAAGTATCAGAGCAAGAGAATATGTATTAAGATTTTCGAATTAATTGATCAAAAGGGGGATAAGGATTTCATTAGACTTTATGATAGTCAATGTTTCCCCTTTCAATTTCAATCATATGCTCATTCACTCTTCTACTTTTCCATCTCTTTCAATCTTTTTAACTCACTAATCTCTTTCATAAGCATGTAATATATCAAATTTTTAGATTATAATCTTAAACATGCACATTCTTATTCTCATTCACATTGATGTGGCACAACCGCTAACGTAGAGCCCATGATAGTGATAGCTGGGGGCTACACGGGTGGAAAGCGCCACCAGGATGTGGCGCCCAAATGAAGACCCAAGGGTGAAACCTCTATTTGAAGTCAGCTCCTGGTTGGCATCGTGCTCATACATTCCAAGGGTGAGCCCTCTATCCGAGGTCAGCTCCCAGCCAGAGTCATGCTCATAAGGCAAGCCCTCTATCTGAAGTCATCTCCTGGTTGGTGTCGCGCTCATGCATTCCAAGGGTGAGCCCTCTATTCGAGGTCAGCTCCCAGCCGGGGTCGTTCTCATAAGGCAAGCCCTCCGTCTGAAGTTAGCTCCAGATCGGGGTCATGCTCATGTGTTCCAAGGGAGAGCCCTCGGTCTGAGGTTTGCTCCTGACCAAGGTTGTGCTCATAAGGTGAGCCCTCCATCTAAGGTCAGCTCTTGGTCGGGGTTATGCTCATGCATTCTAAGGGTGAGCCCTCCGTTTAAGGTTAGCTCTCAGTTGGGGTCATGCTCAGAAGGCGAGCCCTCCATCCCTTCGTTTGAGGTCAGCTCCCAGCTGGGATTGTACTCATGTATTCCAAGGGTGAGACCTCTGTTCGAGGCTAGCTTCTAGCCGGGGTCGTGCTTATAGGGCGAGCCCTCCATCTGAGGTCAACTCCTGGCTAGGGTCATGCTTATGCATTCCAAGGGTGGATCCGAGGTCAGCTCCTAGTCGAGGTCGTGCTCATAAGGCAAGCCCTCCATCTAGGTTAGCTCCTAGCCGAAATCGTGCTCATGCATTCCAAGGGTGAGCCCTACATTCGAGGTCAGCTTCTAGCTAGGGTCATGCTCATAAGGCGAGCCCTCCATCTGAGGCCAGCTCCCGGTCGGGGTCATGCTCATGCATTCCAAGGGCGAGTCCTCCATCCAACATCAGCTCCTAGCTAGGGTCATGCTCATAAGGCGAGCCCTCCATCTGACGTCAGCTCCCAGTCGGGGTCGTGCTCATGTGTTCCAAGGGCGAGCCCTCCATTCGAGGTCAGCTCCTACTCGGGGTCATGCTTATAAGGCAAGCTCTCTGTTTGAGGTCAGCTCCCGACCGGGATTGTGCTCATGCATTCCAAGGGTGAGCCCTCCATCCAAGGTCAGCTCCTAGTCAGGGTCATGCTCATCGAGCAAGCCCTCCATCTGAGATCAGCTCCTGGCCGGGGTCATGCTCATGCATTCCAAGGGCGAGCCCTCTATTCGAGGTCAGCTCCTAGTTGGGGTCATGCTCATAGAGCGAGCCCTTCACCTGAGGTCAGCTCCTAGCTTGGGTAATGCTAATGTTCTCTAAGGGTGGCCCCCCATATCTGGGGTCAGGTGCTTAGCCGGGGTCATGCTCATAAGATGAGCCCTCTATCTTAGGTCAGCTCCTGGCCAGGGTCATGCTCAAGTGTTCTAGGGGCGAGCCCTCCATTCGAGGTCATCTCCCAGTCGGGGTCATGCTCATAAGGCAAATCCTCCATCTAAGGTCAACTCCCAACCGGGGTCATGCTCATGCATCCAAAGGCAGCCCTCCGCATCTAGGGCCAGGTGCCCAGCCGGGGTCGTGCTCATGCTTTTCGAAGGTGGCCTCCCACATTCGAGGTCGAGCACCCAGCCAAGGTCATTGATGTGGGCACTAGAATCAGGAAAAGACTCCAACCAATTCAGGTCAAGTCCGAGTCCTTGTGGTTGGAGTAGTAAAAGAGAAGTCCTGTAATTTTCTTTTTTTTGAGTCCAAATAATCTTGTAGTTAATTTCGAGTCCATGTTGGGTCTGGTTTAATATCTTAGTTAACCCTGCAATTGAGAGTTGGGTCCAGTTAAATCAAGCCCAATCCATGAGTCCATGAAGCATCAAGACAAGAAGAAGCCACCTCATCAAGTGACCCCCACCTTGTGCCACATGTCAAAAGCTCCAATGGATGTCGCACCTCAACAAGTGGTCCCCACTTTATGCCACATGTCAAGAGCTCCAAAGGACATCGCCACCTCATCAAGTGGTCCCCACCTTGCACCACATGTCAAGCTTTGAAGGAGTTTCAAGTAACAAATGCCACTATATCCTCCAACTCCCCACATTTCAAGCAACAAATGCCACCATATCCTCCAACCCCCCTTGTAATCCTCCTAATCCTATGGATTTTCAAATTTTAAAAATGTCGTAAGGCTTCTATTTAAGCTATGGGATGCCCCATTGTGAAAAGGATGGTTAATGAATGAAGTTGGTATTTTTTTCTGATGATGAAATTTAATATGGTGATAACTGACTTAAAAAGGAACAAGAAAAAAAATATTTCAACAAGAAATTAGCGACTTGCCTTTGGAGCTGTAGATGGATTATAGTAAGCAAATGCAAATTTTCAGTAAACAGAACCTAATCAAACAAGTGCATTGGCTTACCCAAACTTCAATCTAAAAATTCATGTCCAGCCAGGGGCTCATTATTCCCATGGGTCGTGACAGTATACTGGAGTACACCCGCTCAGGAGGCGTGAATTTTAGATCTTGCTTGGATTTTAAAAAAAATTAACTAGATAACAAGTATGCATGCAACATATCTAAATGCAGGAAATTATCCGACCATGCTCTGATACCAAGAATGGTGTAGAATGTAAGATGAAACTATGCAACCCTAATGGAGATTAGCAAATGATTAACCAAGCAATTCCCTATTTGCATATAAACAACTCAACATAAACTATCAAAGAGCTCTAGTGAAGAAGCTCGAAAGATCTAACATAAACCTAGTGATCGAGACTCTCAGAATAAGAAAGGAATAGGACCAGAAGAGAACCACGCAAGCTAAGCTAGGTCTAATTTAACATTGCAGACTTAATCAACACTAGACATACCTGACATTGGCCCTTCAATTAGAATAGATTCACTCTTGAAGAGGTCTCCCGGATGACATGAACATAATACCACTGAAGGCTCCTCTTGTTTCTGGATCTATGGTAAGTAAACCTTCCTCTTGAAGCCGGAATCCCGGAGAACCCTGCAACAAAGAAACCCTAAGATTAGTGACTTAACAAGCAACAACTAGAGAAAAGAAAGAAGGGTGGAAGAGGCATTGAAGGAGATCCATCTTGGCATCATGGTGGAATGCTTGAAGTGGAGTAGGTTGGTCGCCTTGTGATGATCTTCTTGATTCACCCTTGAACACTGGAGCTAGTTTGAAGTTATGAAAGAAGAGGAAGTCTTTGGCGTTGGGAATGGAAGAAGGAAAGATTAGGGTTGGCGTGGAGGAAGAGAAAGGCTAAGCTACCACATAGACACATAGAAAAAAACACATAGAAGAAAAAAAATACCAACTTCATTCATTAACCATCCTTTTCACAATGGGACATCCCATAGCTTAAATAGAAGCCTTACAACATTTTAAAATTTGAAAACCCATAGGATTAGGAGGATTACAAGGGGGGTTGGAGGATATAGTGGCATTTGTTCCATTTGTTCCTTGAAATGTGGGGAGTTGGAGGATATGGTGGCATTTGTTACTTGAAACTCCTTCAAAGCTTGACATGTGGCGCAAGGTGGGGACCACTTGATGAGGTGGCGGTATCCTTTGGAGCTCTTGACATGTGGCATAAAGTGGGGACCACTTGTTGAGGTGGCGACATCCATTGGAGCTTTTGACATGTGGCACAAGGTGGGGGTCACTTGATGAGGTGGCTTCTTCTTGTCTTGATGCTTCATGGACTCATGGATTGGGCTTGATTTAACTGGACCCAACTCTCAATTGCAGGGTTAACTAAGATATTAAACCAGACCCAACATGGACTCGAAATTAACTACAAGATTATTTGGACTCAAAAAAAAGAAAATTACAGGACTTCTCTTTTGCTACTCCAACCACAAGGACTCGGACTTGACCTGAGTTGGTTGGAGTCTTTTCCTGATTCTAGTGCCCACATTAGTCGTGCTCCCTCTCCCGAAGTCAGGCTCTTTGATCTGAGCTCTCCCCTTCCTCCTACTGAGTTTGAAGTTCTTGCCAGTGGCAGAAAGAGAGAGGATCAACTGAGGTACCGACTGTGACATGGAAGTTTCCAGCTTCCTGCAACCTCTTAGAAGTGTCACATGCCTTGCCAGAAAATTCAAACCCTGTAACGTGCCCCTGCATGTTCTATGTAATGCATGCTCCGCCAGGCTCCACACCCTATAGCGCACTGCCATGTCAATAACCGTGCAACCAGGGGGCTCCAATCCTCGTAACACAGAAACTAAACCTCCTCCAAGAGAATTATTCCATTAAGGCCACAGGCCAAGTGACACTTCGATGGTCTCTCATGGAATAGCAATGCTCCACCATGGCTCGAGGCTCAGAGGCACGGTGCCCGCCCCTCCCATGAAAAAATTACACCACCAAAGGGACAAGATTTGTAATACACCGGTGATCACCCCCAAATAGAAGGATCTCTTCCAGAGGATTGATTTGATAGGGGGGAGGTTGTAGACAAAGGAAAACCCCTCCAGAAAGGGATACCAGGAAAGGGACATCTTAATAAATGATGTAGGACTATACTTGCATGCAAATTAATTTGTTGTTGTTTAAGATTGCTTATCCCAAAGTTAGAGCCAAAGTACTAAGCAGGGGGTCCTAGAGATGATTCAGAAGGACAAGCATGCAAAATAGACCCTAAAAATTGATAGAAAAGAGGACCACCGAGGCTAAGAAGCCCCGGTAGGGCTAGCTCCCCTACAATACTATGACTCGTGAATAGAGGGGGTGTACCTGGCAATGGTTGAAGTGCTCAATAAAGAGTTCTCTCCGCTCTCGGATGCGGTCTAGAGGACAAAGCTATCAACTGCGGGCTCATCGGCTTTTCATCCGCTCCTTCAAAGGCATAGCAAACAGAAATCGATTCTCACGAAACCCGACATACCTGTAAGACACCTATCAGGGTATTAGGGAAAATTATTAGATTGAGAAAAGAAAGAGGAGAAGAAGGGAATGAAGGAGGTTGGATGTGGGAAACCAAGTGGATGGAGGCATCCAAGGTTGAAGCAGGGTTGGCGGTTAGGATTTTGTTGAGGGCTAAGAGGCAGGGCATGGAAGGCTTGGGGTAGCACACAGCAAGGATGGACAAGCACACAGCAATGAAAGCACACATCAATAAGAGAAAAACTCCAGAAAATTTCATTCATTCATCATTAAAATTTCATACAAAAGGGTCCCTAATATAGAGTCATAAAACTTAGCGCCCAAGCAAATGCAAATGAGGAACATATGGGGCACCCACTTTTTTTTTTAAGTGTGGCGCTAAATACAAGGAAGGAGGCACTTTCATGCCATACAAAGCTCCTCCAATTCAAGCAAGTATTGGGCAGCCAAGAGGAGACCATGAGGGTGCCAAAAATCTTTCTTCTTAGGTTGGATGTGGTCCACAACATTCCTAAGTAGGCATCCATGAATCTAGGGCTTGAAGTATATCCGTAGGCTTGTGGACTTCTTGTGCTTGAGGCATGTAAGGGATGTGTTGGCGTGTGGACATTAACTCCTCAAGCATGGGCCTACTTCAAGTTCCTCCAAGTAGCCTTAGGGTGTCGCCATCCAGGGTGTGACTAGGACTCCATGCGGCTGCCAATGTGGCACACTAGGTGTTGTCCTTCACATGCTTGGTTCTTCTCATATTAGACTCAACTCGATGATTACAAGACTCAAAAGAAAAACACTTTACATAAGCTAACCATATCCCAAGATTATTCCAAAACCCTAATACATAACTCAATCAAAAATAGGACTCAGGACTCAAACCTAATTTGGGCCTAAAGGGCCTTGCTTTTATTACAGGACTCAATAAAAACCCTAATAACTCTAGTTGGATAACCACAAAGGATTTAAAAGCCTCTGCTTGAGTCTGGTACCTCTGGTGTCCGCACCAATAAAGCCCTAGGCTTGGTCTGGGCCATTCCTACTTGTATAAAAATAGAAGAAAGGACCCTCAAAGGGGAGAGAGGCAACTGGTAAGACTCATAGAGCAAATGACAAGGAACCAGCCAAGAGAACCTCCCAGCTCTTTGATCTCTACTCGACCCTATTTTTTCATTTCAATTCCCTCTTTTATCTTCTATGTGGAGAGTCCCTAAGCTCTTCGTCACAGAGGTTTTGTTCTCCTTGATCATCCCAAACTGACTTGATTATCAGAGTGTCCCCATTGGAATCTCTGGCTTGGGTCTCCTCTTTTTTACAAGCCATGTCGGATGAGGATCGAGCACCCAATGGGAGCCCGATGACTCCGTGTTGGGAAATGTGTTCCAAAGCCAATCATCTAGCTTGTAGATAGTTGAGCTATTATTGTAATTGATATGAATTATATTGAATAAAATGTTTATTCTGGCTATTCATCACATTTTAAATCTTCATGTAATGAACTTTTGTGTGATGATGTCCTCAGGACTATTTGTGTGTGTGATATAGAGAGGATATACCATCTAGTTCTTAAATTGGTCCGTGACCAAATAATACATTGTCATAGGATGATAGTGTATCAAGTGTAGGTCATGGTATGTCATAGTCGTTGGTTGTCCTTTTAACCAAGGAGTGTAGAGACACTGGTATGGCATGCAGGTGTTGTGTATGACACGTCACTGGACGTGACCCATCTGTAGAACATTATTTCTACCAAAGAGAAGTTTACATTAGGATATGGATATAAGTGTTTCTCTGACTTGAGATCACCATGGTAGCTTGTAAGCAACTCACTATGCTTAGGTACCAGACTACCCATATTTCTAATCCGGTGATGAAAGTTACTGGGTACAGTCAAGTACTTGTTGTGTTGAGTCTCGTGTGGTGTATCCAAGGTATCTGGAGTCAAGTTTTGGGCCTTTGTCATGTTGGTCTTGATGTAATTAGGGCTAGGAGTGAGTCCAGTAAGAGTCCTAGGAGATAGACTATGTTACAATGTTTATTGTTCAGTCAGTCTGTTCGAGTTGGCTCAATGGTCCTTCGAGTCGACTCGGTTGGTGGCACAGCACGGGGGTCTGGGTGATGCCTCTGGTCGAGTCAGCTCAGTTTTCAGGAGTCGACTCTGATTCTCAGGGCAGGTATGTAGACACTTTGGATGAGTTGACTCGGTTTGTTGGAGTTTGCTCGTATTCTCTAAACAGTTGAAACAATGGTCTGGCTGAGCCAACTCAAACCCTACGAGTCAACTTGGATGATGGGTTCACTATTTTGATGCTGTGTCGGTTGAGAGTTGGTTCAAGGGGCTAGGTTTGGTTTAACCTAGGGATATATATATATGTTGTATGGTCTGGAGGAAGGGGATCAAGTGTTCCAGGAGGTCCTATAATCTATTCACATAGGAGATAATATAAACCCTTGTTTTTCTCCTTAAACTTCTTCTTAATCTTGATATATATTATTTAGTTGATCTTCATTATCCCGATCTCCTAAGATCCATGGTATAGAGTTCACGTCAGGCTTGTTGCTTCTACTATAGTCTCTTCATGGTGCTTCGTGTATGAGATGGTGCAAGTGGTCCGGATGGGGTAATCTCATCCTGTGTGTCATGATAGTTTGGTATCATAGTAGATCTTGCTCTGACATTTGGTATCAGAGCCTGGGTTGTGTGAAAAAAAGAAGATCACTGCTGGGATTAGGTGCGAAACAGTTTTTTAATCAAAATATCAAGGTGAGTAGTTGGTGTTGTTGATTTGATAAAATCTGTTGATATGGCATCTAGCAGTATCAAGGCAGACTTTGAAAAATTCGATGGCAAGGGAAACTTCATCCTTTGGCAGCAAAGGATGAAGGATTTACTCGTACAGAACCGGATCTATAAGGTATTAGTACGAGGAAAGCCAGAGAAGGTTAGTCTAGAAGAATGGGAGGAACTGAAAAAGATAGCTTTAAGCACAATCAGGATTTGTTGGTTGATCAGGTTCTACCTGAGATTAGTGGAGAAACCATTGCAAAGAGTCTTTGGAGGAAGTTGGAGAACACATACTTGGGCAAGAATATGATGAATAAGTTATGGTTAAAGAAACAGCTGTACAGCTTGCGGATGTCTGAGGTGGGAGATCTGATTGCTCATATCCAGAAATTCAATCAAGTGTGCTCAAATGTTATGTGCCTTGATGTGAAGATAGATGAGGAGGATAGAGCTCTCCTGTTATTGTGTTCACTTCCAGTATCATATGACGATCTCATTACAACTCTAGTGTATGGAAAGGAGACATTAAACTTCAAAGAGGTGGTTGGAGTTCTCAGGTCTAATGAACAGTGGGAAAAGCTATGTAAAGGGAGTTCAAGTTCAGAGGTTCTTGCCATGAATGAGAGGCAAGGAAGGCCAAGGGATAGGACTCGAGGAAAATCAAAAGGTAGGTCCAAATCTCAAGGTAGTCAGCAGGGCTGGAAGTGTTTTAAATGTCATCAGCCTGGTCATCTAAAGAGGAACTGTCCACTTCTAAAGAATGAGAAGGGGAAGGGATTTTCCAAAGGAGATTCGATCGGTGGGAGTGGTGCACATTCATCTGAGGTTAGTGATGGTGATTTATTGGTTGTATCAGATGGAGCCATGGAGTATAACAGTGAATGTCTATTCAGCCTGTTCTTTTCATTACACTTCACACATGAATTGGTTTACTTCTTATGCCAAATAAAATGTTGGAAGTGTGAGTCTCGGGGATGATCACCCATGTAAGGCTGCTGGTGTTGGTACAATCAGGGTAAGAATGTATGATGGAGTCATACGGATGCTTACCAATGTCAAGCATGTGCTGGAGTTGAAGAAGAACTTGATTTCCTTATGTTATTTGGAGAAGCAGGGTATGCCTTTAGCTGTTCACTGGGTAGTGGATGCTTGAAGAAAACCAAGGGTGCCTTGGGATGATGAGAGGAAGGCCTTGGTGGTGATGAGAGGAAGGAGACTGAGCAACAACCTTTATAGGATGGAAGGCTCAGTTATGACAGATAGTGCAGAAGTCCTTGTTGCAACATAGGAGGAGTAGCTTACCTACCAGTTATGGCACTATCGGATGGGTCACATGAGTGACCGAGGACTCATGGAACTCTCTAAGAAGGGTCTAATTCCAGCACTTAGGAAAGAGGGAGATGATCTATGTGAGTCTTATATTTATGGCAAACAGCACAAAGTAACGTTTGCCAGGAGTACCAAGCTGAGTGAAGGAGTTTTGGAGTTAGTTCACTCGGATGTTTGGGGGCCGGCACCTGTATTAGCCAAGGGTGGAGCACAATACTTTGTTACCTTCATTGATGACTTCTCCAAGAAGGTGTGGGTATATCTGATTAGGGAAAAATCAGAGGTATTTGCCCGATTCAAGGCCTGGAGAGCTGAAGTGGAAAAGGAAATAGAAAAACCAGTCAAGTGCCTGTGGTCTGACAATGGAGGAGAGTACACAAGCTTTCAGTTTAGAAGTTACTATGAGGATCATGGCATCAAATGCCAATTCATAGTGAAGATGACTCCCCAACAAAATGGTGTAGCTAAAAGGATGAACCGGACATTGATAGAGAAGGCCAGGAGCTTGAGGCTGCAATCATCATTACCCAAGGTTTTTTGGGGTGATGCCATAACCTTTTCTTATTTTCTTGTAAACAGGTCCCCAAATAGAAGAATCGATGGAGGCATCCTAGAGGAGGTCTGGAGTGGGAAGAAGGTGGAGCTTGGTCACCTAAAAGTTTTCGGTAGTCCAGCATATGCACTAGTGGAAGGAGCTGAAAGGAATAAATTGGATCCAAAGTTATGCAAACTGGTATTCATTGGATACCCAAGGGGAGTGAAAGGTTACCTACTGGTGGATCCTCACTCTTAGTAGTCCACAATAAGTAGGAATGTTATCTTCGATGAGAGGAGTCTTTTGAGGAAGCCCAGTGTTGCAACTGGAGTTGATAAGTCTTTGGAGGATAGCAGATCTCATTTTTGCAGTCAGGAGATGAACCATCAATTTCAGCCTCAAAATAGGTTCACTTTGAGGCGGTGAGTCACAGTCACATTCCCACACATGTGGAGAAATGGCGAGGAGGGACTCTGACTAGGAGGATGTGAAGGAGTAGCCAGAAACTATAGATTTGCAGGATAACCCAAGAGGTGTAGCACTGCACAAGCCAAAGAGGAATATCTAGAAATCGGTGCAGTACGGCATAGATGAGACCATCTCATATTCTCTCTTCTCTACCAGTAGAGATCCAGAGATATTTGAGGAGGCCATGGATAGTTCAGATGCGAGATCATGGTTGCAAGCCATGATGGAAGAGATGGACTCTCTTCGGAAGAACAAGACATGGTAGCTGATGGATCTACCAAGAGAGAGTCGACCCATTGGCTCCAAATGGGTCTTTACAAGGAAGGAGGAAAATTCAAAGCAAGGTGGAGTGAGATACAAGGCTAGGCTGGTAGCCAAGGGGTACTCACAAAAAGAAGGCATTGACTACTCTGAGGTCTTCTCTTCTGTTGTTAGGCATACGTCTATTAAGGTGTTGTTAAGTATTGTACTAGCTCAGGACTTGGAGCTGGAGCAGATGGATGTGAAAACAGCATTTTTCCATGGACATCTTGAGGAGAGTATCTACATGGAGCAGCCACAGGGGTTTAGAGAGCTTGGATCAAAGGAGAAGTTATGCTTGTTGAAGAAATCATTGTATGGGTTGAAGCAGTCACCGAGATAATGGTACAAGCAGTTTGATACCTTTGTGAGAAGCAATGGACTTTCCAGGTGCAATTTTGATCCATGTGTGTATATAAAATCTCTGGAGGATGGATTCAAGGTATATCTACTCTTGTATGTAGATGACATGCTTATAGCATGCAAGAGTAAGAGGACAGTGCAGGATTTAAAGGCAAGCCTATCTCGGGAGTTTGAGATGAAGGACTTGGATGCTGCACGGAAGATTTTGGGAATGGAGATTTTAAGAGATCGAGCCAAGAAATTGCTGCAATTATCTCAGGGAGGATACATTCGAAAGGTGCTAGAGAGGTTTGGAATGAAGGAGGCCAAACCAGCAGCACTGCCACTTGTAGGACATTTCAGACTTTCGAAGAGTATGTCACCACAGACTGAGGTGGAGGCTCAGGAAATGGAGAGGGTGCCTTATGCATCTGGCATGGGAAGCCTAATGTATGCTATGGTGTGTTGTAGGCCAGATCTAGCCCATGTAGTGAGTCAGGTGAGCAGATTCATGGAGCAGCCTGGCAAGGAACATTGGCAAGCACTGAAGGGGATCTTCAGATACTTGGTGGGATCAGTTGGAGTGGGCATCTTTTAAGGATAGCGTGAAGGTGCTGTGGAACATTCTAACATAGCCAAGGTTGCCCAGGGGTAGATGGAAGGCTTTGTGGATGCAGACTTTGGTGGAGATGTGGATACCCATCGTTCCACAATAAGTTTCAAATTTAGCATGAATAGAGGACCTGTATCTTTGAGGTCTAGTTTGCAGCCTATAACGGTGTTATCCACCATTGAAGTAGAGTATATTAGAATCACAGAGACAGCAAAGGAGGCTCTATGGCTGAAGGGATTGGCTATGGAGATGGGCTGTAAACAGGAGGCTATCAAGGTGTATTGTGATAACCAGAGTGCATTGTTACTTGCATAGAATTTAGTATATCATGCCAGGACAAAGCACATCGACATCGGATACCATCGGATTAGAGAGCTGGTGGAGGAAGGAGAGGTGGAGCTAGAGAAGGTTTATACCAAGGAGAATCTAGCTAATGCACTGATGAAGGTTCTTCCAAGCGACAGCTTTCACAAGTGTATGGGACTGATGCGGTTGATGGACAAGATGGAGTTGACCGAAGCCTTGAAACACCAAGGTGGAGATTGTTGAGTCTTGTGTGGTGTATCCAAGACATCTGGAGTCAAGTTTTGGGCCTTTGTCATGTTGGTCATGATGTCACTAGGGCTAGGAGTGAGTCCAGTAAGAGTCCTAGGAGATAGACTGTGTTACAATTTTATTGTTTAGTCTGTCTGTTCGAGTTGGCTCAATGGTCCTTTGAGTCGACTCGATTGGTGGCACAGCATGGAGGTCTTGGTGATGCCTCTGGTTGAGTCATCTTGGTTTCCAGGAGTCGACTCTGGTTCTTAGGGCAGGTATGTAGACACTCTGAACAAGTCGACTCGGTTTGCTAGAGTCGGCTCGTTTCTCTAAACAATTGAAAGAATGGTCTGGCCGAGTCGACGCGAACCCTACGAGTCAACTCGGATGACGGGTTCACTATTTTGACGCTGTGCCGGTTGGGAGTTGGTTCAAGTGGCTAGGTTTGGTTTAACCTAGGGATGTATATATTTGTTTTACGGTCTGGAGGAAGGGGATCGAGTCTTCCAGGAGGTCCTGTAATCTATTCACACAGGAGATAATATAAATCCTTGTTTTTCTCCCTAAACTTCTTCTTAATCTTGATATATATTATTTGGTTGATCTTCATTATCCCGATCACCTAAGATCCGTGGTATAGAGTTCACGTCAGGCTTGTTGCTTCTGCTATAGTCTCTTCACGGTGCTTCATGTATGAGATGGTGCAAGTGGTCTGGATGGGGTAATCTTATCTGGTGTGTCACGACAGTTTGGTATCAGAGTAGATCTTGCTCTGACATGTTATAGGGTTTTGTGTAGTGCTCCCAAGCTTTGAAGAGACTTGAAAGGCCATGGAAAGGATATTCAAGATGATCCCCGGGTGCTTGGAGCCGTGCCAAGTGGTTTCTAGAGGTGTTCCAGAGGTCTTGGAGGTGTTCCAGGGGGTTCATGATGTATTCATGAACAGGTTTGGGAGCTTAGGTTTATAGGTTCATAGGGCCCTAGAGTCATGTTGGGTCAGGGGGTTTGACCCAAGGTTAAGAGAACATGTAAGACATGGGTGTACATGGGCTCGGATTTGATTATTTTCTCACATTGACTTGTTTGGGAGAGTTTTTTGAGAGATTGTAACATAACCCAATTGGGTTATGGGGTTAGGTCCAGGGTTAGTTGGTTAGTTAGTTGGTTGGTTAGTTGGTTAGTTCAACCACCTAAGGATCCTAACTGGTTGGTTGTAACCACTTAGGAGGCCTGACTAACTAAGGAGTCCTAACTAGTTTGTTGGACCTTTCAAGAAGTCCTAACTGCATCCAACAAGAAGTCCAACACCTAACAAGAATCAAGAACTCAAACCGCCCTTATATAAAGGAAGGAGGGGTCGATGGTTTGAGTGTCCTTGGTGAAAGAGAGCACCGTGAGGGGGCTTTGGCTTATGAGAGATCGTGGGAGTTCTTCACGATTTAGGAGGACAACGGTTCAAGGAAAAAGGAAGAGGGCACGAGAGGGTTTTCACGTGGAGGTTTTCTTCTTGGTCTTGAACGTGTGGAGCTTCTTGGTTTTAAAGAAGGGATATGCATGGGGACTTCATGCATGGGGCTTCTTCTCGATTTGTGAGAGGAGGTAGGTTTTTCTTAATTGTATCAAGGGTTCTTCTCCAAGAAATAATAAAGCAATATCTCTTTTCTCCTATATCTCTCTTCTACATCTCTTCCTCTATCTCATTGTGAATCTTGAATCCAAGAATAGGTTGCTTCCGCAGTATAGGCGCTCATCCAAATTCTCTCAACAAGTGGTATCAGTCCACAACAAGTGGTATCAGAGCCTTGTTCGAGTGTGGGAGATGAGGATTCAAGGAAGAAGAAGGTGCTGCTCCCTGGTTCCTCTAAGAAGAAGAAGGAAGAAGATGTTGATCTTCTGCTGCACCTGTTCGCACATGTTCAACCTTTTGGAGTTGTTCTTCGTGGCCTGATCAACTATGATAGTGGTAACAAGGTGGAGTTTGAGGAATTTAATGAGAAGGGAAGCTTCTCTATGTTGAAGGTTCGGGTGGAGGATTTGTTGGTGCAGAATTTTTTGGACGTGGCTTTGGAAGAAAAGCCAGAGGGGATGATAGATCGGGATTGGTTGTCTTTACATAAGAGGTTTGATATTGGCGTTAGGTTTGCACAGCTGTCTGGGTGCACTGTGAAGCATAGGTTGGTGTTGCAACCACGTGGACAGAGCAAGAAGACATCAGTTCAAGGTTAGGAGTGCGGTGGAGCACGAGTCTTAGGAGCTGTGGAGCACGGGTTGATGTTCCAGCTGGGGAGGTGAGGTGGCTTCGATGGGAAGATGTCAGCTCTGGAGATAGTAGGAAGGGTGTAAACGGTCATGCAGAGCTTGTCAAGACTTATGGCACAAAGTCTCGGAAGGGTGAGAGAGAATTCAAGTGCTACAGGTGTGGTGTAGCAGGGCACTTTAAGAGGGAGTGTTTGCTTAGGAAGAAGTGTAGGGATGGAGAAAGGAAAAGTCTAGATTTTTCAGGTTTCGTCATTGGGTCAGAGGAAGAGTTGGATGGCTCTTGGTTGTTTTGTAGGAGCTTGTAAAAGGCAGTGTATCTGAAATGGTCTCAGAGGGGTTCATGGGATGTGAAGGGTCCAAGGAGTCAGCGACGGAGTACGAGGTGCGGTGACAGGCTCGACAAGGCAGCATTGAGTGGCTGGCATCGGGATTTCATTCTATGGCATCAGGGAGACTTCAGTCTCAGGTAGAGCACCAGGGAGAGGTGGTTCATGCATAGAGCAGGATTCGACACAAGGTCAGCGCAGAGGGGTGCACTGGGAGGAGTCACATCCCAGCACCAGTGCTAGGGGTGCACCGAGGTAGGTGGAGCAGTGTGCATAGGTAATGAGGCATGGCTTTGAGGAGATGGTGTTAGGTAGAGCTCCTGTTACAGCGAGTGCCAGTTCAGGTTTGCTATGGTCTTTCCAAGGAAGTCCAAGGAAAAGACTGATGTAGTTGCCAGGCAGAAGGAAGGCTATAATGGTGGTGCTAGGTACAAGCAAGGATCTTCAGCAGGGGAGGCAATCATTCCAAAGGCCTCCAAGGGCGCTCAGCTACTGAAGGGTACTTAAGGAAACATCCTTAGTCCTTCTTAGGTACTTAAGGATATTTTTTATAGCTTTCCAATGATCCTCTCTTAGATCTGCCTGAAACCTACTCACAATGCCCAAGGCATAAGCAACATCAGGCCTGGTGCATAACATGGCATACATAATTGATCTTATAGCCGAAGCATAAGGAATCATAGCCATCCTCTCTCTTTCTTCCAATGTCTTCGGAGACATTTTCTTGGAGAGATGTATGCCTTGACTCATGGGTAAGTAACCCCTTTTACTTCCATCCAAGTTGAATCTCTTCAACACTAAGTCAATGTACTTGGATTGGGATAAGCCTAGCATCCTCTTAGATCTTTCTCTATAGATCTTTATCCCTAATATATAGGATGCATCTCCCAAATCATTCATGGAAAACTTTAATGATAGCCAAGTTTTGATCGATTGTAACATTAGGATATCATTCCAATAATAAGTATATCATTGACATACATAACCAAAAAGATAATTGCATTCCCATTTGTCCTTTTATACACACAAGGTTCATCCACATTTTAATGAAACCAAATTCTCTAATTGCTTTATCAAAATAGTTGTTCCAACTCCTCAATGCTTGCTTTAATCCATATGGATTTTTTAAGTTTGCATACTTGATTTGGTCTTCCACTTAAGATAAACCCTTCTGGTTATGACATATAGACTTCTTCCTTAAGATATCCATTGAGGAAAGTAGTCTTTACGTCCATCTGCCAGATTTCATAATCATAGAATGTTGCTATTGCAAGCAAAATCTTGATGGACTTGAGCATTGCTACTGATGAAAAGGTTTCATCATAGTCAATACCAAGCTGTTGTTTGAAACCTTTTGCCACTAGCCTAGCCTTGTAGGTATCTATTTGGCCATCTGCTCCAATCTTCTTCTTGAAGACCCATTCACACCCTATTAGGTTAATTCCTTTAGGTGGATCTACCAAGGTCCAAACTTGATTGGAATAAATGGAGTCCATTTCAGATTTCATGGCATTTAGCCATTTATCAGAGTCTCTGCTCTCAATAGCTTCCGTATTGGTCATAGAATCATCATCCTAAGTGATACTGGCTTATTGTCATTTCCAATGAAAAAGCCATAGCTAAGAGATGCACCCTGCACCCTCTCTAACCTTCAAAGAGGAGGCATGTGTTGTGGCTGTTCCTAATCAACAAGAACATTTGGTTAAGGAATTTATTCGAAGACTCTTCAAGTATTGGTTGTTGGTTTTGAACTTCACTAAGTTCAAGTGTTGTTCCACTACTTCTTTCTTGGATAAATTTTGCTCCAAGAATGTTGCATGCCTACTGACAAATACCTTTTGTTCAGTAGTATGATAAAAGAGGTATCCAACACACTCTTTAGGATAACCAATGAACCTGTATTTGTCAGCCCTAGTACTTAGCTTATGTCCAAAATTATTTTTGACATAAGCATAGCAGCCACAAATCTTCAAGTATTTAAGATTTGGTCTTTTGCCATTCCATACCTCATATGGTGTGCTAGTCACTAACTTTGATGGTACCCTGTTTAATATATAAGCAACAGTTTCCAATGCATATCCCTAGAAGGAAATAGGAAGATTTGTGAAGCTCGTCATGGACCTCACCATGTCTAACAGGTATGATTTCTCCAATCTGCCACACCATTTAATTGGGGTGTATAAGGAGGAGTCCATTCAGAGAGTATGCCTTTATCCTTAAGATGGTTTGGAAACTCACTAGACAAGTATTCTCCTCCTCGATCAGAATGAAGAATCTTAATACTATGTCCAATTTGTTTCTCAACCATACTTTGATACTCTTGAAACTTATCGAAGGCTTCGGACTTGTGTTTCATCAAATACACATGTCCAAACCTAGATAAGTCATCAATAAATGTGATGAAGTAAGAGTATCCACCTCTGGCCTGAGTTGTCATAGGTCCACATACATCAGTATGTATAAGATCTAATAATTCAGTTGCCCTGTCTCCATATCTAGTGAATGGAGACTTGGTCATTTTACCTGTGAGGCAAGATTTACAAGTTCCTAATGGTTGAAAATCATAAGGATCAAAGTAATTATCTTTGACTAGCTTGTTTATCCTTGACTCACTTATATGACCTAATCGGTAATACCAAAGAAATGTGATATTGACATTATCTCTCTTTCTTTTCTTGTTATCTACAAGTAATATTTTATCATTGAGTTCTAAAGTTAAAGATCATTGATAAAATAACCATGTCCAAATATTTTATTAAAATGATGAATAGAAAAGCCACTGCTCGTTCACTTATTTCAAATCCTTGTTGTAGTAACAAGGGTATCAAAATAATGTTTCTTACAATATTTGGAACATGGTAGCAGTCTTCTAACTTTAATATATTACCCGAAGGTAATAATAGAAGATAGGTGCCCACAGCTTCAGCATACATGGCTTCACCACTTGCGCCATATAGCTTGAAGTCACCTTTCTTCAAGCTTCTAATTCTGTGGAGTCCCTGTAATGACTTGCAGATATGGGACCAACATGGGTATCCAATACCCATGAATTAGAAATAGAAGCACTCAATGATAATATGGTTGGTATCATGTATAAACCTTTAGATGCTCCTCTGACATCTTACTTCACACTTTCAAGATATATCTTGCAATTTTTCTTCCAATGTCCTTGCTTGCCGCAGTGGAAATAGGCTCCATCATTTATAGCCTTCTTTGCTTTCTTCTTTTTCTGGATGCTCTTTTTAGGGTTGAAGTTCTTTTTCAAACCTTTCTTCGTTGCCTTCTTCTTCCCATTAACAAGAAGAAGATGAGCCTTATCTCCCTTAGAATGGCTCTCTACTGTCTTAAGCATGTTAAGCAGCTCAAGCAAAGAAGTATTCAGTTTGTTCATATAATTATTTAGAACAAACTGAGAGAAGGAATCCAGGAGTGACTGTAGAATCAAGTCCTGGTTGAGTTCACCATCCATTACAAATCCTAATTGACCTAATCAGGTGATTAAGTTAATCATTTTAGGACATGGGTTTGAGCTGATGAACCCTCACTCACACGTGCATGGAATAACTGCTTCGATATCTCATACCGAGCAGCCCTACTTTGCTCTCCGTAAAGCTCCTTAAGATTGAGCAATATGGAATGAGATTCCATCTCTTCATGTTGCCTCTGAAGCTCATTGCTCATTGAGGCCAACATGATGCACATGACAATCATGCTATCATTTAGCCATATTTTATGTGTGGCCCTTCCTCCTTAAATGCATCCTCTCCGATCGGCTCAGGATCCGGAGAATCAAGAATATAAGAAAGTTTTTCCTGAGTTAATACTATCCTTAGGTTCCTCAACCAGTCCACATAATTTGGACCGGTCAACTTATTGGCATCTAAAATGTCTAGCAGTGATAAATTTGAAGCCATAATAAATCCTATATTTAATTAAAAACAATATAAGCAGACCACTCAAGGTGACATTCATAACCAGATAAGGACTTTATATCTAATTATGTCTCCCACTATTTTATTGAAATATCATAACCCTCACCTATGGTAAGCGAGAAACCTTACCAGGTTTCTTTAGTAGGGTTGAGATCCCACTTCCTCATGAGTGCCTTGTGTTACACAACAAACACTCATGAGTTCAAAGGTAGGAATTTCTTTCCAATTACAACCCATGCAATTCTTAACAAATGAACTGCCTCTAAGTCACTTATAGTCTTGTGTTACACAACAAACTATAATATCTTAGTTTAGTCAGACCCTTCATTTCCATATAGACATGTTCAAATAATATTGCCTTTTTGTTACACAATAAAGCAATACTACCAAACATACTATAAAGAAAAACCTGCACTAGGATAATCATATTTAACACTAGGGTAGGCCTTGTGTTACACAACAAACCTACTGTAGTTGTTAATATGAACTATACTTAGCACGAAGGAAGGCAAACTGTAGTGTGTTAATTTAATCAGCTTATTCAATTTAAGATTTCATATATAGCCAAATTGGCCATGTAAGTGGAAGAGATGAGGGGGTCTCCCCGTTGCTTTCCTTAGATACCAAATTATTGGCCAGGTCAGACAACGGAACCAATTAAAAACCTTATTCCCTTTACCTTCCCAAGACCACTTGCCTAGACACCAATTGGCTAATCATATAACCCTAAATGAATTTTGCCTCTTGACTAACTTACACTATGACTAAATATTTTAATTATGAGGGGTTTAGTGATCTCAAAACACATCCTAATATTGCCTTAATCATGTTGATGCGCGGACTATTTATGCATGTTAGTTATTTCTATCATTAGGTATTAAGTTAGGAGTTTGTATCCTGAATTTAAAGCCAAGATATTAAATAGGGAATTCTATAGAAAATCTGAAGTACAAGCATGCAGAAATAAATCCCTAAGTGAAAAAACAGGACCGTCAAGGCTAAAAAGCCCTGGTTAAGACTAGCTCTTCTGTAATACCACTATTAGAGGAGTCTAGGGGGTATACCTGGTAGAGATTTGAAGATTGATCCATGAAGAGTTTTGATGGGGACATCATCAGCACGGATCCTGAAGCAAGCATAAATTTTGGAGCTGCACGAATCGAGCAGATCGAAGCCAGAATAAATTTATGAATTTATCTTTATCGATTGTTTAAATTTGAATTAGGATTTGGTTGATTAGGATTGAGATATGGATAGGCCTTATCATATCCAATCTTGTATTTGAATTTGAATCATTCCCATCTTTTATTCAAATTCAAATGAGGGTTAGACAGGTCTATAAATATCATCCTTAGTCCTTTGTAAAAAATTTTTTTTGGAGTATAATTATGAGTTTTTAGAAGAGTGATTCTTCTTGCCTTCTCCTTCAGATATCGAGGGGCGTGAGGCCCTAGTTATTCCCCTTCCCATTCCATTTACTTTATCCCCTCATGACCTTTGAGATTCACCCTAACACGAGATTCACCCTAACGCGTCCAAGTATCGAGGAGGGTAGAATGCCTTAGAGGTGAGAGGTCTCGTCGTTAGTGTGAGTCCCAAAGTCCATGAGATCTACATCCTTGTGTCCTCCCCATTATTCCTTCACCACCCCTTATAAAAAAACCTAAAAAATATGATACCCTAATTTTGGTGACTTCTAGGATGGCCAATGATCCTACCCCATCTATCCCCATCATTTTTGTATCAAAGCCCAGAAAATTAGGGTGCGGTTCATCATCCCAGGTTCCTTCATTAGTTTTGCCATTCTCCCTCCCGTGCTCTTGATCCACTGCCCGTAGCCATCGCGACCATCTAGCCGATCGTGACTCCATCCGCTCCATCCTCCATCTCCACCCATATCCAAACCCCCCCTTTTCCTTTGTTGTCTTAGACATCACCATTCCTCCACCAGATCGGTCAACTTCGTTATGCATGCAAAGCCCCAACATCCGTTAATAGCAACCCTGCTCACCCTCTCCCAGATCTATCAGATTTTCCAGATCTTCTAGATCGCCACTGCCCAGCCATCCTCGTATGCCATCGCCTCCCAACCTCCACCACTTCATAAATCTATGGATAGAGCCATGGAATTGCAGCCCACCCCTTGAATACTCCCGATCTTCTTTGCAAGTGATTTCAAATCTCGTGGTCTGAAAACCTATCCGATGCTTCTATCTACTACCTCCAATTGAATAGCTTCTCCCATTTCATACGCAATCTATGGATCGAGTCCCATTTTGCAATATAATCTTTATGTCTTGGATCTTCGAATTTTGTGATGAACTTGGAGTAGGTGCCAATGTTGGGAATTATGTCTCAAAGCCAATCGCCTAGGCTATAGGCGGTTGAGCTGAGTATTGTACTCTTTGTATGAATTAATAAATATTATTTTGGCAGCTCATCACATTTTGACTTTTCCCTGTAATGAACTCTTTTTCATGTGATGAAATCCTTAGGACTACACTGACTTTGATATAGAGAGGATATATCGAGTGGTCCTTAAACCAGGTTCACGACCAAAGGATACATTGTACTGGACGATAATGTATCAAGAATAGGTTGTTGTGGTTCACATCATTTGGTTGTCCTCTTAACTAAAGGAGTGTGGTGACACTGATGTGATCTGCAAGTGGGATATATGATATCTCATTGAACGTGACTCCGTGTAGCCCCTTTCTGCCAAAGGGATACTCACGATTGGATATGGATATATGTGTCCCTTCAACCTGAGGTCATCATGGTAGCTTGCAAGCAACTCCCTGTGCTTTGGTGCCGGACTACCCATATTTCTAATCTGGTGACGAAAGGATTCTAGGTACAGGCAGTACTTGTGGAGCAGTGGTGGACCAAGATGGAATTGATCTATCTGAATAGTTTGGATTGAATGTCTCGTAATGTCTCAATTTAGCAAATCCTCGACCGGGGTAGTTCTAATGAGGAGTCACTGAACTTGCGAGGTTGAGACATGTTGTGGATTGACTCAGCTAGGGTTGGTGGTCTAACCCACGGTCATCCTAAGCATTGGAGGTCAAAGGGATGAATTATATAGTAATCGTATGCCAGAGGTTCGATTGATTGCTCTCGCATCTTCACCTATACGGACGTCGGGACCCATTGTTAGATGGTACTTATGGGACGGTGGGAATTATTGCATGGTATTATTATCTAGTGCTACCGCCTAGGTTCGAACCTATGAGGTCACATGCCATAGAGGATTTCTTCCTAATCCAGTACAAATTTATGATTGGGAATCATTTTGGTAATGGTTTGATTGAGCACTCTTTGGACTGACCCGGTTTTGGGTCAATAAGAAATTGTTCGGGTCCACCAAAAATTGTTTCTGGATGACCGAGACTTGACCAAGCCTTTTATTAATTAGATTTTGATCTAATTATTTAGTGAACCAGTTTTGAACCATTTGGATTTTTTAAACTAGTTGTGAATCGATTTTAACCAATCCACATGGTAATATTGGCTTGGGTGATTAGGGAAACAAGGGTCTTTTCCTCTCCCGTTTCACTTAATTTTTGGCTGAAATAAATAACCATTAAATGGTTCTTTACTGCATGTTGAAGATGAATATGATTCGTCCTGAAACCTGCTACCCTCTTTAATTCCTAGCTAGTCCCCTTGACTCCCAAAATCACCGGTTTTCCATGTTCTCGCTGGATAAATTATGGGCGAAGAATTGCTGAGGGAGTCTTCTTCTTGAGAGAGAGCTTCTACCACCCTTTTCCACCGATGATTTTGGGCTAGAATTTTTGTGAGAGATTGGGAGAGAAAGTGTTCTTTAATCCCCTATTATTGTTGGTGCTCTATTGGTGGAAGGAAACTTGTTTTGGAGAAAATAGCAACAGAACAGAGCATTCTGTTCTTCTTCTTTGCTTTCAACGTTTCAAGGTTTTTCGGCGACTAGCATCATGCGAGAAGCCAGATCAGAGGAAGCCCAGGCATGTCCCCCCTCTAGAGGGTGTTCTCTTGAGCACCTGGGAGCCGATTGTACCTCCATAGCTGCTATTTTGTGTGCTCTATTTTTTGGTTGTAGGAATTGCAGTTCTAAAAATTTTGGATCAAAGAGACTTCAAGATTGTTGGAAGAACAATTTTAGTTCTCCATTAAATCAAGATTCATCCAGTAATCACCTTGCTGTTGCTGTAGAAGGAGAGATCAAAGTGTTGTCATCTTTCGTTTGTTTTTGCTGCTATTGGAGAGAAGAAGAAATTAATGTTTCAAAAGCCAGCTGGAAGAAGAAGACTGGAATAAAGTTATTCCAGATATTGCAGCTATTCTAGTAGTATCCCTACTTTATTCCAAGCAGGAATAAGGTAAATTTCTGGTTTTAGTTTTCATGCATGCCTAGATCTAGGTTTATAAATGTTTATAAATATTACATGCCCTTTTCATGCCTTCTTTTGCTTGTACATGCATCTTGAATATGTTAGATCTTGTACGGAGTAGGTTGTTTCTACTGTTATTTTAAAATTATTTTAAAATACATATCTACTCCCTGTGCTGTTGCATGCTTAGTGTAGGCACTCGCACCCCTATTTTTCTTTCAGTGGTATCAGAGCTAGGTTACTAGTGTAACATATCTTGATTACATGTATAGTAGATTAAACTGTTTAATCTTTTGATATGTATCTATATCTTAATCATAAGGTATGATTAGGGAGTACTTTTAGGAACCTAGTTGAGACCTTCACCATGTCCGTGTATCTTTGGCCCGATGCAGTTCATCTGTGTTGGCCTCTTCAGAGGATCCTTTAAGAAAATCAAATGAATTAAAATTGTTTTAATTCAGATACATTTGTGGCATGTCTTATATATTTCTTTTGGCATGTAATATTTATAAAAGAATATAACTAGATATGATGCATTATTTATGTAAAAGGAGTTTTACATGTTTTAATTAAAATATTGGCTTATATTCAAATAATTTTGAATTGTATGATTAAATTAAATGACAATATATCTTAGGTTTATGAAATCTAATGTCATTTAAATAAGCCAATTGGGTTAATTGGGTTAGCTGTCTAATTGGATCCATTTTGGATTAGACCTATGTTTAGTTGAACTGGATAATAAGAAGACTAATCAAAAGTTGATTAAGGTCCTTCTTTTAGAACTATCTAATAGTTAGATAAGTTAGTCCATTCATCTAAAATGGATCTAATTAGTGGCTCTGTGGAAGCCCGAGTCTTTAGGCTAATCTGATCGAGTATGGTAAACCGGTTGGTATCGAGGTAGGTTTGGCATTGCGATTATAGTTGTATGAGGCTACCTCTTTCCTAGCCAACTTGGTTGGTATCTAGGAAAGATAGTTAATGGCGGATACTCACCCATGATCTCACCTACCTGGCCAGTCATGTCAACCAGAACTGATTAGAAAAGCTCATTGACTCGAGTTAACCCATGTCACCCTGGTTGATCAGTCTGACTGATCGGTAGGTGCCCATGGATCAATTGTTGAATTGGTTTAACCCTCCTGAAAACTAATTCGTTTAGTGGGAGGATGATCCATGTTCTTGTCTTATTCTTCTGTCATAACCTAAAATCCTCTAAATTATTAGATCCTGAAAAAGACTAAGTCAAAGAGTTGATGGTATTTTAGCCTTCCATTAAGTAGGTTAGTAATGTGTCCTTTAACTTGGTGTTCATCGACAGTTCCATAGAACGGGTGTGCATCCGGTTACTAGAATTACTCTCTCATAGATGATGGTTCAGTGCAACCTTCTTAACGATGATCAGGTGAGCCGGCCATAGTCGGGCTTGGTCATTCGTTGGTTGGAAGTATTGGATTTATCATTTTAATGGTTGGACCTAACTGGAGACCCGTAATAGGAGGCCCCTAGATCGATTGGGGTGCTCTCTAGGGAAAAATAAATTACTGGAAGTTGCTTAGGGAAGCAATTGGTTAGTGAACCTACCTTTAGGCATGCATGGATGAGCTGGCCATAGTCGGGCTCATACATGGTCTATTGGATTTCAGTACCCACTATGAAATAGTGATTTCATGGATTGGAGTTAGAGGCTCCCAATCTAAAAAATTAGTCAGAGAGACCTTTAGACTAAAGTCCAAGTTTTTTGGTTAATTAATTAATTCATACTCTAATATGGTCTTGTTTTTCCTTTCAGATGTCTTCAAATCTTTTGCTCCGGTCACTTCTCGATAACGAGAAGTTGAAGGGTCATAACTTCGATAGCTAATATTGAAAGTTGAGGATTGTCCTGGAGCATGAACGGATCCTTTATGTAATAACGGATCCGGTACCTGAAATCTCTTCTACTAATGCTCAGAGTTCGATCAGAGATACTTATCAGAAGTGGGTTTCTAATCGGACTACTGTCCGATGCATTATGCTAGCGACAATGAACGACGAGTTCAGTCGCAAGTTCGAGGAGGCCCAACCAGATGAGATTCTTTAAAAGTTGAAGGAATCTTTCGACATGCCGGATGATGTAAAGCAGTACAAAGTAACTTGCGCCATCTATAATGCCAAGATGCTGAATGGTGGTTCTGTCACTGATCATGTATTGTATATGATCGAGCTGATTGAAAAGTTGGGCAAGCTCGGATGTCCCTTGCATGAACAGCTCGGCAAGGATACGATCTTGAATTATCTGCCCTCCTTCTATCTTGACTTTCTCGACCATTATAGAATGAAAAAGCCTGCAGTCAATTACCATGGTTTGATGGGATTATTGTAGACTTATGAGAAAGACCACCAACTGAATAAGGGGGTGGTGAATTTAGTGGGAGGTTCTTGAGGTCATCGTCCCTTTAAGAAAGGGAAGAACAAAAGGAAGGGAAAGAAGGTGCTGAATGCTCCTAGCCCGAGTCAGACCAGGAAAGTGAAAGCTGACCAATCTACTGCAGAGTGCTTCTACTGCAAGAAGTGGGGACACTGGAAGAGGAACTGTCTTCTTTACCAAGCATCCCTAGACCTGAACAGGCCAAGGAAGGGAAAGCAGCATTGAAAGCTGACCAATCTACTGTAGAGTGCTTCTATTGCAAGAAGTGGGGACACAGGAAGAGGAACTGTCTTCTTTACCAAGCATCCCTAGACCTGAACAGGCCAAGGAAGGGAAAGCAGCATACTACTGGCAAGGTATTTATATGATAAAACCTTGTAATTTCTCTATTTGTGATATTGCTAACTGGGTATTGGATACCGATAGTCCTATTCATGTTTGTAATTAATTACAGGGACCGTAGGTTAGCAAAAGATTTGAGGATGGGGAACAGTTCCTGAGCATCGGGAATGGAAATCATGTTCTAGTACTGGCGATTAGAGTTTTGAGTCTTGTCTTTGAGTCCTGTATTGTCGAGTTAGTCGACTGTCATTACTGTCCTAGTTTCATTATGTGCATAATCTCTATAGGCCTTTTGGCCAATTATGGTTTTGAACTATCAATAAAAGGAGATATTTGCCAAGTTATTTTGAATAACTCTGTGATAATGAAAGCTAAGTTAAATAATGGCATTTATGTACTGTCACGGCCTGTTAGTGTAATGTACACATCTAGCAAACATCCAAGGTTAGAAAATGTCAGTGATCTGTATCTATGGCACTGTAGGCTAGGTCACGTAAACTAGAATAGGATAAACAAGATGCGAGGAGAAGGCCTCCTTAAGGTCAGTGATTCTGAATCATTGCCTACTTGTGAATCCTGTTTACTTGGTAAAATGACCAAGTCACCTTTTACTGGAAAAGGTTAACAAGCTATAAAACTTCTGAGTCTCATACATACTGATGTATGCGGACCCATGACAATTAGTGCTAGAGGTGGATGCAGATATTTTATTATATTTATAGATGACCTTCGAGGTTCGGTTATGTCTTTTTGATGAGACATAAATTTGAGTTGTTTGAAATGTTCAAACGATATTGTAATGAAGTAGAGAAACAAACTGAAAAAAGTATTAAAACCCTTCGATCTGATCGAGGTGGTGAATACCTATCTAGTAAATTTTTGACATACCTTGAGGAGAATGAGATTCTCTCTCAGTGGACTCCTCCAGGAACACCACAGTTGAATGGTGTGTCCGAAAGGAGAATCGAACCTTGTTGGACATGGTTCGATCCATGATGGGCTTTGTAACTCTGCTGCTATCCTTTTGGGGATATGCACTTGAGATAGCTTGTCACTTGTTAAATAATGATTCGAGTAAGTCTATTGTCTCCACTCCATATGAGATGTGGACTGGACGTAAGCCCTCAATCTCACACCTTCGGGTCTGGGGTTGTCCAGCTTATGTAAAGCATTTAGACTCAGATAAACTTGGTCCTAGGTATGATCGATGCCTGTTTATTGGTTTCCTTAAAGAAACCAAAGGGTATTTCTTCTACTTGGAGGATGAACAGAAAGTGTTCGTCGCTCTTAGAGCTATCTTTTTGAAAAAGGAGTTCCTTGGAGAAGGGACTATATCCTCTAAGATTGAACTTGGTGAAGTTCAGCTAGTAGAAGAACCTACACACTCTAAAGACATCATAGAACCAGCTGTGATTGGATCACATGCAGAACCCATTATTAAGAGATCCGGTAGAGTACTGTGTCAGCCGAACCGATACTATGGTTCTTGGTCCGGGACGGTGATCCCATTGAGCTCGATGAGAACAATGAGGATCCGATCACTTATATGGATGCACTTCAAAGATCTGACTCTAAGGCATGGCTTGGAGCCATGCGATCCAAAATGGAGTCCATGGAGATCAACAATGTATGGACATTGGTTGATCCTCCTGAAGGGATAAAATCCATCAAGTGCAAGTGGATCTTCAAGAGGAAAAGGGGAACAGATGGAAAGGTGGAGTCATATAATGTCTGTTTGGTTGCCAAGGGGTATCGTCAGTGATATGGTATCGATTATGACGAGACTTTCTCTCCTGTGGCAATGCTCAAGTCCATTCGGATCATGCTTGCTTTAGCATCATATTTTGATTATGAGATCTAGCAAATGGATGTCTGAACTGCTTTCCTAAATGGGGAGCTGGAAGAGGAGGTGTATATGATACAGCCTGAAGGGTTCACATCCTCAGATGAGTCAAAAGTATGCAAGTTGCATAGGTCCATTTATAGACTCAAGCAAGCATCTCGAAGTTGGAACTTACGATTTGATAGGTGTATCAAATCGTATAGCTTCATTAGGAACGGAGAAGAACCGTGCATCCATAAGTGGGTTAATTGTTCTGTGATTATATTCCTGGTACTGTATATTGATGACATTTTCTTAATCGGGAATGATGTCGCAACATTACAAGGAATAAAGATCTGGTTATCATCTCAGTTCTCCATGAAGGACTTGGGTGAAGCTTCTTATATACTGGGTATGAAGATCTATAGAGATAGATCTAAGAGGCTTCTGGGATTGTCCCAGTCTACGTACATTGATACCATGTTGAAATGGTTCAACATGTAAAATTCCAAGAAAGGCTATCTTTCAATAGGTTCTGGAATTACTCTTTCCAAGAAAGATTGTGCGACAACTCCTAAGGAAAGAGAATGCATGAGTAAAGTACCTTATGCTTCTGCAGTAGGCTCTATCATGTATGCTATGACATGTACTATACCAGACGTTGCATACTCACTGGGAGTAGTGAGCAGATACCAGTCTGACCCAGGTGAGGCGCATTGGAAGGTGGTTAAGTCCATCATGAAGTATTTAAGAAATACTAAAGACCAATGGTTGATTTATGGAGAATTTGACATAAAACTTGTGGGGTATACTGACTCTAGTTTCCAGTTAGACAAAGATGATAGCAAGAGTGTGTTAGGGTTTGTATTTACCCTGAATGGAGGAGCGATATGCTGGAAAAGTTCCAAGTAGGTGATAGTTGCAGACTCGGTATGCAAGGCAGAATACCTTGCAGCATCAGATGCAGCAAAAGAAGCCATGTGGTTGTGGAAGTTCCTTGGAGAGCTAGGGGTGGCATCTTCCCTAGATGGTTCTGTTCCAGTGTACTATGACAGCATTGGAGCCATTGCTCAAGCCAAGGAGCCAAAAGCTCATCACCGCACCAAGCATATTCTACGGCGCTACCACCTCATATGAGAGATCGTAGAACGAGGCGACATCAATCTTGTGAAGATCGATGGAAAGGAAAATCTGGCCGACATTTTTACTAAAGCCATCGGAATAAAAGAGTTTGACTTTTGTAAAAGGGAAATGGGTATTAGATACTATTCTGATTGGCTTTAGTACAAGTATGAGTTGTTAGAAATTGTGTCCCAAAGTCAATCGCCTAGGCTGTAGGCGGTTGAGCTGAGTATTGTACTCTTTGTATGAATTAATAAATATTATTTTGGCAGCTCATCACATTCTGGCTTTTTTCTGTAATGAACACTTTTTCATATGATGAAGTCCTTAAAACTACACTAACTTCGATATAGAGAGGATATATCGAGTGGTCCTTAAACCAGGTTCACGACCAAAGGATACATTGTACTGGATGGCAATGTTTTAAGAATAGGTTGTTGTGGTTCACATTGTTTGGTTGTCCTCTTGACCAAAGGAGTGTGGTGACACTGATGTGATCTGCAAGTGGGATATATGATATCTCATAGAACGTGATTCCCTGTAGCCCCTTTCTGCCAAAGAGATACTCACGATTGGATATGGGTATATGTGTCCCTCCAACCTGAGATCATCATGGTAGCTGCAAGCAACTCCATGTGCTTTGGTACCGGACTACCCAGATTTTTAATCCGGTGATGGAAGGTTTCTGGGTACAGGCAAGTACTTGTGGAGTAGTGATGGACCAAGATGGAATTGACCTATCTGAATAGTTTGAATTGAATGTCTCGCAGTATCTCAAATTAGCAAATCCTCGACCGGGATAGTCATAGTGAGGAGTCACTGGACTTTGTGAGGTTGAGATATGTTGTGGATTGACTCAGCTAGGGTTGGTAGTCAAACCCTAGGTCATCCTGAGCATTGGAGGTCAAATGGATGAATTATATGGTAACCTATGCCAGTAGTTCGATTGATTGCTCTCGCATCTCGACCTATCCGAATGCCGGGATCCATTGCTAGATGGTATCTTGTGCTGGTACTGGAATTGTTCTAGTGCTATCACCTAGGTTCGAACCTATGAGGTCACACGTCATAGAGGATTTCTCCCTGATCCAGGTATCGATTTATGATTGGGAATCATTTCGGTAACGGTTTGATTTAGCACTCTTTGGACTGACCCGGTTTTGGGTCAATCAAAAATTATTTGGATCTACCGGGAATTGTTTCTAGGTGACCGGGACTTGACCAAGCCTTTTATTAATTAGATTTTGATCTAATTATTTAGTGAACCAGTTTTGAACCATTTTGGATTTTTTAAACTGGTTATGAACCAATTTTGACCAATCCACATGTTAATATTGGCTTGGGCGAACAGGGAAACAAGGGTCTTTTCCTCTCCTGTTTCACTCGATTTTTGGCTGAAATAAACCACCATTAAATAGTTCTTTACTGCTGTGTTGAAGATGAATATGATTCATCCTGAAACCTGCTGCCCTCTCTAATTCCCAGCTAGTCCCCTCGACTCCCAAAATCACCAGTTTTCCATGTTCTTGCTAGATAGATTCTGGGCGGAGAATTGCTGAGGGAGTCTTCTTCTTGAGAGAGAGCTTCTACCACCCTTTTCCACCGGTGATTTTGGGCTGGAATTTTTGTGAGAGATTGGGAGAGAAAGTGTTCTTTAATCCCCTGTTATTGTTGGTGCTTTATTAGTGGAAGGAAATCTGTTTTGGAGAAAACAGCAATAGAACAGAGCATTCTGTTCTTCTTCCCTCTCACCATTTCAAGGTTTTCCTGTGACTAGCATCGCGTGAGAAGCCAGATCAGAGGAAGCCCAGGCATGTCCCCCCTCTAGAGGGTGCTCTCTTGAGTACCTGGAAGCTGATTGTACCTCCATAGCTGCTGTTTTTGTGTGCTCTATTTTTTGGTTGCAGGAATTGCAGTTCTGAGAATTCTGGATCAAAGAGACTTCAAGATTGTTGGAAGAACAATTTTTAGCTCTCCATTGAATCAAGATTCATCCAGTAATCACCTTGCTGTTGCTGCAGAAGGATTGATCAAAGTGTTGTCATCTTTGGTTTGTTTTTGCTACTGTTGGAGAGAAGAAGAAATCAATTTCAAAAGCCTGCTGGAAGAAGAAGACTGGAATAAAGTTATTCCAGATATTCTAGCTATTCCAGCAGTATCCTTGCTTTTTCCAAGCAGGAACAAGGTAAAATTTTTTCTGGTTTTAATTTCAATGCATGCCTAGATCTAGGTTTATAAATTTGTTTATAAATATTACATGCCCTTTTCATGCATTCTTTTGCTTGTACA
This sequence comes from Areca catechu, assembly GCA_021397845.1. NCBI lineage: Eukaryota > Viridiplantae > Streptophyta > Magnoliopsida > Arecales > Arecaceae > Areca > Areca catechu. The sequence continues at coordinate 123,856,376 of CM038052.1, read as the reverse complement.
TGCATCTTGAATATGTTAGATCTTATACGGAGTAGGTTGTTTCCGTTGTTATTTTAAAATTATTTTAAAATACATACCTGCTCCCTGTGCTATTGCATGCTTAGTATTGGCACTCGCAATCCTATTTTTCTTTCAGCCAAGAAGCCATGGTATCACAAAAGGCTTCAGTCTGCTACTTCTCTCCCCTTCTTTCGACATCGAGGACTTCAAGTGGAATTTCTCTTTTGATGCGTTGTTTGGGAACTTGGTGAACAAGCCACCCCCTCTCTGCCTTCCGTGAAGTCTTCGTAGCCCGTGAAGTCTCCACAGCCATGGCCGACTACACTGTTTTTAATGTCATCGCCCACTTCATCAAGGCCGACACCAAGAACCTCACCCCCTTCACCCCTTACGGCATCCGCGGCATCTTCAAAGCCTCCGCGGTGCTCTTCTTTGCATACATTGGCTTCGACACGGTCTCCACCATGGCATAGGAGATCAAGAACACTACCACAACACCCTCCGTCCCTTCCTCCCCATGCGCCTCCATTGTCGTCGTTCAAGACTACCCTCAGCTCCTTGCACTGCCGCTATCACCGGTGAAACCCATCCGCAAGACATCCCCTATTCCTAGTTTCCATCCATGGAGAAAAAGTGGAAGGACAATGGAGAAAAAAAAAAGGAGGCATCCTTTTCCCCTGTTACACTTTCCTCTCTCCCTGAAGTGCTGCCCTTTTTCTTTCATGCTGCCATGGAGAAGGCCATGGTCATTGCTGCCCTTGTGGCCTTGGCTTCTGTGGAGTGTTCCTCAGGGGCGGTCTATACAGTCAGAGATAAAGCCGGGTGGACGATCATAGGCAACGTGAACTACACCGCTTGGGCTTCTACTAAGAACTTCCAAGTCAGAGATATCATCCTGTTTGTGTACAACAAAAAGTTCCACAATGTGCTGGGGGTGAGCAAGGAAGACTACAGGGTGTGCAATGGCGGGTCCCCATGGTCCACCCACACCTCCGGCAATGATTCCTTCATGATCAAAAGCCGGGGCCACCACTTCTTCATCTACGGCACTCCCGGGCCAGTGCGGCATCGGCCAGAAGGTCGACATCCGCATCCCAAGCTCGCCTCCATTGCTACCCCTTCCGTCTCCCTGGCTGGAGCACCCTCCGTCGCAGGTAGATATGGAAACGTCACATTTTGTGCCGCCGTCTTCCTCCCTGCTGTCGTCCTCCCTGCTGCCATCGCCAGATCCAACATCATGCCGCCGCCAATCGCCGAGACAGGGCCGTGCCACCATGTCCCCATGCCGTCGCCACTAGTCTAGCTCTGTCATCGAAGGAGAGCCCACCAGATCTGCCCTCCAAGGATCGGAACCCCTGTTCCGGGTATTCTGCATGCTTGTCAAAGCAAATAAGCCCTTGGCATGATCATGAAAGCAGGGTCCTTTTGCATGCTTCTCAGGGCAAAGCTAGCTTCTTGTCACTGACTTCAAGCTTAGCATGGTTCTCAAGGTTGCACGGATCTCAAAGCCATAGGATCTCAGAACTGCATGACTTTCAGAGATGCATAGATTTTAGGCAGAGTTGAAGGGAAAAAAAAAAGCCTCATGGCTAGCTAGACTTAAAGCTTGACTCAACGAAGTTGAGTTCTCCCCACTTTAGGGGAATGATGGGGACATCACCACATGGATCCTAGTGCAAGCATGAATTTTGGAGTCGCACGAATCTCGGAACACATCCAAAATAAATTTATGAATTTATCTTTATCGATTGTTTGAAATTTGAATTAGGATTTTGTTGGTTAGGATTGAGATATGGATAGGCCTTATCTTATCCTATCTTGTATTTGAATTTGAATCATCCCTATCTTTTATTCAAATTCAAATAAGGGTTGGACAGGTCTATAAATATCACCCTCAGTCCTTTGTAAAAAAAAGTTTTTGGAGAATAATTATGAGTTTTTAGAAGAGTGATTCTTTTTGCCTTCGCCTTCAGGCATTGAGGGGCATGAGGCCCTCGTTATTTCCCTTCCCATTCCATTTTCTTTATATCCTCATGACCTTTGAGATTCATCCTAATGCGTCCAAGTATCAAGAAGGGTGGAATACCCTAGAGGTGAGAGGTCTCTTCATTTGTGAGTCCCAAAGTCCATGAGATTCAGATCCCTGTCTTCTTTCCGCATTATTTCCTTCACCACCCCTTACAAAAAAAATCTAAAAAAATATGATACCCTAATTTTGGTGACTTCTAGGCTCGCCAACGATCCTACCCCATCTATCCCCCATCAAGTTTGCTCTATGCTCTCGGATGTGACCTGGAAAACAAAGCTATCGACCCTGTGATTCGTGGCTTTCAATCTGACGACCTAAAAGCTAGTCAGACGGAATCCTTGGATTTGTGAACTCTGAGGGACCTGCAAATCACCTAACAAGGTTTAGAAAACAAGAAAGAAAAGGGTTAGATCGCTGAAAGAAGAAGAAAGGAGAAGATGCTTGAGGATGGCGGCCAAGAGATGAAGAAGGTTGGCAGCTTGGAGGCAGGGCACAGGGATCACACAGATTCCTGGAGGGATCACACAGATACCCTTAATCGCACAGAAATTCACTTAGAATTTTGAGAAAAACTCAAGAGAAATTAATTCATAACAATTCATAATAATTGATCATTAGTTACAAGAGGGTGGAAGGGTGGATATTTATAGATGTTCCCATGGCCTCTCTTGGTTGGATAGGAATACAAATTTGATAGGGAGAAGGATTACAAAGTTGCTTAGAACTAGGAGTACACAATTTGAGTAGAAATAAAACTTAATCTCCTTGTTATAAGTGGACTCTTCTCCTTCTTTGACTTAGTAAAGGGATCCTTATGGGCTTGGGTTGGGATGAAATGATGGGTTTCTTAAGGGTCTTCTAGCATAAATAAATAGTAGATTTCAAAATTTACACATGAAAAACCCTATCCGCTAGAAACCCTAATTCCAAGATCCGCTCATTCATGAACAACTAATAAGTCATTAGAAGGGTTTATGAAGAATACCTGGAATGCTGTTTTCCCCACTCCTTTTCACTAGGCTCACAAGTGCAAGCCCTCCAATGATGATCCATATAGGAATTGACCCAAGAAGAATTCCTACTTCAGTTGCATGCTTGACCAGGACTCTTCTTGATAGCCTTCTGGACTTCCTCCTTTGTAGGACACCCTACCCTCCTGTAGGGTACTCTGAATGCTCTCCAAAACCATTCTTGGATTGAGGATAGCCCTCCTGTAGGACACTCTAGGCTTATGTCTCAAAACCTAAGACAAAAAACATTGTCTTAAGAAGAGAAGTTTTGTCTTAAGGAGGAGGGAGGGAGAGAGATACTCAGAATAAAACTCTGATGGAATTCTTCTCTGAAACTTAGAACACTGCCCCCTATTTATAGTTTTAAGAGGGGCATGTGATATGCCATCCACTGACTTATCAAATATGATTTTTCAAGACCAAAGAGAAGTGATCTGGTTTGAAAAAACATATCTGATATGCAAGTTCATGCGCCAAGGGCCATATCCGCATCCCTTCCCTTTACTGGATTATTTCCCACTTGCCACATGGCAAGCACCGGTCTCTTAGAAGCCAAGAGGCATCTCTTCAATTTCCAAGCATTGGAGATAATGAAGAGTCATGACAATAGAAGGACTCTGCCTCAGACCATGCGCCACATGAAGAGTTGCGACTCTTCATGCATTCGTGCCCTTCATTCAATCTCAATGCTAATTCATGAAGAGTTGCGACTCTTTGAGAATGTCGACTTCTGTGAGGGAGTGGGTGTGAGGCCTATCTTGCCTTCGCCTTCGGGCGTCGAGGGGTATGAGACCTTATGCTTCACTTTTGAGCGTTGAGGGTGGTGAGGTCCTTGTTTGCCTTTGTTCTTCGGGACATTGAGGGGTGTGAGATCCTAGTTTGCCTTTGTCCTTCAGGAATCGAGGGATGTGAGGCCCTAGTTATCCCCTTCTTGACCCTAATCACAGGAGACTTTAGCTCTCTAACGATCCTCCTAGCCTTAGTCCCACATCAATTTGGTTCAGTTTTTGATGCAGAAAATTCATAAAACTTTTAGGATAGAGTACGAATAGTGCATATGATCTCTACCAAATTTCATACAAAGAATAATTCGGATGATGATGCAAACCCTAGGATTTTTAGACTGTGTGCAAAAGTTCAGGATTTCTATTAGTGTTTCAAGATGTAAAAAATTTATATTTTTTTGTTTTGGTAAAAATAAATAAAAATTATGATAATTATCATAACTAAATGTAGAGTATTTCATGCAATTATAATAAAAGATAAAATTCCTAAGGTGATGAACTAGACCGAATGTTAGACCCCTAATGTAGAGATAGAATGTAGAAGTTTCTAGGGCAAAGAAAATAGTGTGAAGAAATTTTATAGGTTGCAATAAATCATGAGAAAATCTTAAAAAACTACTAAGATTACATTAAATCCAGAAAAATAAAAATCAAAATTTTATGATCTACTTACATGTAGAAACAGTAAAATAATAGATTATGTATAGGAATTATGGGATTGAGAAACTAGCCTTAAACATGCTCTGATACCAAATGATGCAGGACTATTTACACATGCTAGTTATTTTTTGTCATTAGGTATTAAGTTAAAAGTTTGCATCCCAATTTCAAGACAAGATATTAAGTAAGAATTCTATAGAAAATCTGAAGCATAGGCATGCTAAAAAAACCCCTAAAGTGAAGAAATAGGACTGCCAAGGCTAAGAAGCCCTGTTAGTAGAGTAGCTCTTCAGCAATACCACTACCAGAGGAGTCTAGGGGATGTACCTAGTAGAGATTTGAAGATCGATCCATGAAGTGTTCGCCCTACGCTCTCGGATGTGGCCTGGAAAATAAAGCTATGATCTTGCGGATTCGTGGCTTTCAATCTGGTGGCTCGAAAGCTAGTCAGATAGAATCCTTGGATTCGTGAACTCTGAGAGACCTACAAATCACCTAATAAGGGATAGAAAATAAGGAAAAAAAGTTTAGATTACTGAAAGAAGAAGAAAGGGAAAGAGTTTGAGGATGGCGGCCAAGAGATGAAGAAGGTTGGCGTCATAGAGGCAGGGTGCATGGATCACACAGATTCCTGGAGGGATATACAGATACCCTTAATCACATAGAAGATCACTCAAAATTTTAAGGAAAACTCAAGAGAAATTCATTCATAACATTCATAATAATTGATCATTAATTACAAGAGGGTGGAGGGGTGGGGTATTTATAGATATTCCCATGCCCTCTCCTAGTTAGGATAGGAATACAAAATTTGATAGGGAGAAGAATTACAAAGTTTCTTAGAACTAGGAGTACACATTTGAGTAGAAATAAAACTTAATCTCCTAGTTAGAAGTGGACTCTTCTCGTTCTTTGACTTGGTCAAGGCTCCTTATGGGCTTGAGCTGGGATGAAATTCTCTTGGGCTGCTTTGACTTTTCCACTCCCTGCTGAGCTTGGACTTGGGCACCATCCTTGTTGGACAGGGCTTGGAGGGGTGCCAAATGTAAGAATAGACCTGAGGGCATCATGGCTGATGGAATGAAGATGCTAAGGACTTGGACTTAGGCCTGGGGCACCACTTCATTAATTCTTGTGGGCTGATATGTTGGGGTGCTTCTCCTGGAGGGCTTGGGCAGCATGAAGGAAGTCCAGATACTAGGCTGGTGACTTGAGTGTGTGTCCAATGGTCCTCCTCTTGAATATGACTTGAATGAAAGTAATTATAGGACTCAAAGAGGCCTAATTGACAAAACTTAAAGTAGGCCAAATAATATAAATGGACTCAATTGACTCAGGACTTAAAGGACTTAGTGAATCTAATCGACTCACATTATTATAGGACTCAAATTGACATAAAACCTCAAAATGATAAACACTCATAATGGACTGACTCAACCAACTCAGTTCAACTGAGCTGAACATAACAAAAAACTTGACTCATAAACCCTAATGGTGTGAGTCGACTCTAAATACAGGAATCAAGTATAACAAGGCCTGAAAACAAAACTCAAGGTCCAAATACAGGACTCAAACGTTTAACACAGCCAGATTATTATACTCAGAGACAAAATTTGAATCATGGCTAAGGGACTCAAACTCAGGGACCCATAGTGAACTAGGGTTGACTTGATGTCCCCATCACATGTCACCTAACATTCATGACATCATAAAACCTAACATTAATGACATCATAACATATTCATAACCATACACATATGACATGATATTCATTCCATCATTCGAGCATATTAACCCTAATACACATACTATAAGCATGATTGTAATATCAATCCGTTCACCTCACTTGTTCATGGGATATTGCCATAGCGGCACCCCTACACTCCATAGGAGATCCCATTGAATGGGAAGAGAGGGCCATGAAACCTAAGTAACTCCTATGACCGGACGGCCATGCTGACTAACCCAATCCGAAGCAGTTACTAGGATTTGTCATATTGGAATATGTATTTGACCTAATCATGCATAGAGTCATATAATCATTCAATAGCATGCACCACATGATAATATGCACTATCATATAATCTTTCAATAGTATGCATCATAATATGATTAATTATATATGATCATATTATCATTCACTATGTAATTGAACCCTAATTTATGGCATGCATCATATATGATCATATTCATTATCACATCAGCATATTCAATTGACCATTAATTGAATAAAATAAGGGTGCTCTGATACTACTATTGCATTTCGATGGCACAGTGGAAGGATGGATTTCAAAACTTTTATTTTGAAATTCCAATGCACTAGAAACCCTAAGACCAAGATCTCTTACTCATTACAATTAACAAGTCATTTAATTAGGATTTGGAGAATACCTCGAATGCTAATTCCTTCTTCTTTCTACTGGGTACAAGTGCATGCCCTCCAGAGGTGATCCACATAGGAATTGATCCTAGGAAGCACTCCTTAGCAGGTTGCATAAACCACTGGGAATCTTCTGATAGCATTTTCTTCCTTTGGCAGCCTTTCCTTTCTTGCTCAAACCCCTGCTCTCCAGTAGAGCACTCTGAGCCCTCTCCAAATCCTTTCTTCACTCTCTTTTTCACTTCCTTATTCACTTCCTAAATTCTTGTCCTAAAATAGTGAACTTGTCTTAAGACAAGACCTATGTTCTAACAAGGGAAAGGAAAAGACAAGGAGAGTGTGGTAGAGTGTAAGTGTAAGAAAGAAAGGATTCATGATACCCATTGGCCTAAATATTGATGGCTATTTATAGGAGATGGGGAGGCACCATATATGGCTTTTCATTATCCCTTGATCTGTTAATCAACAGATCATATAAGACCCTTCATTAAGAAGGAGTCTTATCTTGAAGAGTCAAGATCCTTCTTGCACCAAGTGACAAAATTTTTGTCTCTTCGATTCCTAGCCAAAATCTCCACTTGACATGTGGAAATAACTGGTTGCAGGAAGGCCAAGGGGCATGAAAAGAGAAGAAAAGTTTTGGAGAATTTTAAGACACTTAAAGTAGGACTCTGCCTTATCAATTTGGTGCCAACAATGAAGGGATGCATCCCTTCATTGTGCGCATTCCACTTTTACACCACTTCCCACCATTTGACCGGTCAAAGCCTACCTGATATGGGTGTCATATGAAAGAGGATTAAAAGGGATCAATCACCTAAAAGCTGATTAACAAGCAAGAGTCCTTCTGCGCCCCTTTAATTAGTGCATATCACATTTGGCGCCAAGAGTCCCTTGCCCTTGGGACTCTTGGTATTTGGTGCATAAGATCCTTAATAATATCAGATAAAATCTGATAAAATTATCCCACTTAGGACTCAACCCAATTTAAGATTCCCTTAAATTGGTTAGCCCATTAAGCAACCTTTAGACCCAATTCAATTGGGTTAGGAGTTAGGTTAGCTTATACATGCTAGTGAGTAATCTAACTAACCAATTAGGATCCCATGATGCTAATTAAATACCAATTAACTTCCTAGGCCCATTTCCTAATATGTGTGACCCTTTGGGTTCTATATCTAGCCAGCAATAGGTCTAGGTCCAAGCCAATGCTATCCATCGAATCCGATTTGACCTAATTAGGTCAAATTGAGTTGACCAAAGTTGCCATTCGAACTAGCTTTCGAATTGACTCATGAATCCAATGGAATTGATTCATGAAAACCTATAAGACATGATTGATGTCTAGCAATGTGTCATGCCTATCCAGAAGATAAAGAACTTGGTGGAAAGTACCAAAATATTTTTCAATAGAAAGTTACCATGCAATTCAATCTTTCGATCTTCCTTTATCCTGAATAAGTGATGGGTATGAAAAATTATCAAACCCTAGCACTTAGTCATTTTAAATCTCTATTCGATAATGAATATTTTGCTGATGACTGATTAGAAACCACTTCAATCTAATCCTACTTGATTAAAGACTCCCTGAGTCATCAATTGAAGAGATTACTTGGGATAACAATTTCTCTTATTAGGAATGATCGATTCCTTGTTGGACCACTCACATCCTTCATACACCATTGATGCGGGACAAAAGATGCAAACTTAAACCTACTGATTAGATGAATTAATTTTTGAGATTAAACAGAGATTAATTACTATAATTATTGGAAAATCAAACTCAAAGAAATTAATGAAACTAAACTAGTCAACTAGTTACGCTACCCATAATGTAAATCAAGCAAAACAAATTAAGATTCAGGATTTGGTGATTGAGAAATCATTGTAAACTAGGGTTCCTACATTCAACAAATCAGAACTAAAGAGAAAGGAAGAGTTTTAGAATTACCAATGATGATTTGCAGCACTCTTGAAGTGGATCTAGCTCAACACTCTAGGGTTTCGCGGTAGGACTTTAAGACTCTCATTCTTCGGGCTCTGATCTATAATGAACTCGGTTCCAAAGAAAAAAGAACCTTTACTTCAGATCTTGATCACTTGCTAACACTCACAAAAGTCAAGTTAGGTGGCATGGAAGGAAGAAGAAGATTGGAAAGAAAGGAAAGGGTAGAAATAAGGTAGAAAGTGGAGATTAGGGTTTTGGATAACCACTCCCTCACAGAGCGTCAATGCCCTAAGGCACAGAAGTTTTGAGACTTCATGCCCCCTCCCTCACAGAGCTCGATTCCCTCACAGCAAAGGAATGGAAGAGAATATCTTAACTTTATTCATAAAAAAGATTCCATGAATACAAGGGGTTTGATGGTGGAATTTATAGACCACAAATAAGAATTATAAGGGTTACAAAGTGTAGAGTTCTTGTTAGAAGGCAAAAACTTTATGGAATTGGCTTTTCTTGGATAGCAAACTCTTCTTGAATTCCTCCTTTGGCATCATGAATTCTTGTTTTTTTTAAAATTTCCTTGAACTTCATCCATTTGGGCGATGAACTTGATATGAAGTGAGTGACAAATCTTGAATTAAAGTGGGTGGCAAGGTCTTTTCTCTTCATGCAAATAAAGTGGGCGTCAAGTCTTACGACAAGGAATCCTTTCTTCTTGGTGTTAATCCCTTGGATTTTCATCTTATCTGAAATGTGGAATGGGACTCCTTGGATTTGAAACTCTTCATGATAGGATAGATAAGAACCCATTTGATGTTGAATTCTCCCAACATGTCCCATTCTCTTGGCCAACTATTACAGGATTGGCAATAAATAACTGAGAAGGGGATGGGCGACATATCTCATTCTTGGCTCTAACTTATGGCTTAGACTCCTTCCTTCTTACTACTCTTAAAAAGTGGCGACAACTTGGATGTATTTTAAATAGGCGACAATAAGAAGGTGGCGATATTTCTTGGGCGCTAGCTTCCAATCTTAATTCTTGTGGCCGACCATGTGAGGATGACATGGCATGTGAGGTGGCTTGGGCATCCAAGACTTGATGATGTGGCATGTGATGAGGTGGTGCCTTGATGATTTATCATGTTGCACCAAGAAGATTGGTTGGCACATACATGTCTTGAATTGGTTGGCACATAGTGTCTTGAAATGGTCCCCTCTTGTATTACAAGACTCAATAACTATTTACAGGACTCAATCAACTAAATAATTAAAGAGCTAACTTTAAACCCAAACCTGATCAAATTAAATCCAATTTGATCAAAAGGTATAATCTCATAAAATAAAATTAAATATTGACTCAACTTGTTAATAGGGTTTGTGTATATATACATTACTCAGTTGAATTTGGGGTTTAGGGCTGAATCCAATTGGGCTAAACTAACAATTTAAAATGAATATTTACAATTGATCTGGGGCTTGGGCATAGGGCTTTATTCATAGGTGATCACAGGGATGTGGAATTGACCTATCGATTCTTTTTGGCCCTGGTGTCTGCACCAATTCTCCCCTGTAGGAGGAACTCGACCTTGTAGAGTATGGGTCAACTCTACTTTGATAGTGTTCTAGTAAGTCGGGATCAAGCCTTTGCAAATCCTCTCTAGTGATCAAAGAATCTTTAGTCTCGGGTCATCCTTGCCAATGAACCAGATATCATTGTAGTCTTTGCTCTAAGTAACGATAATCTTGTCATCCAAGATCTGCTCAATCCTGTCTCTCCATTTTAGTAGTTTGGCTGGTGGACACTCGTGGGTTGGCTCACTCTCAAGGATGGGATCAAGCCCAAAAGGCTTACAGGTATCAAGATTAGCTCCTTATACTCTATAAGGTCTAAAACATTGAAAGTAGAACTAATACTTAGCTTAGGTGGTAACTCAAGCAAATAAGCATTAGGTCCAATTTTCTTAATTATTTTTATGGTCCACTACTACGGGCATGTAACTTCTTCATGGTTCTAGTGGGAACCGTTCAAGTCATAGCCTGACTATGACAAAGTCTCCTTTATCAAATTATTTGAGTCTTTTTCTAGAATTACCCTTGGTTGATGGATAATATGCCGATGAAAACTTGACATGAACTCCTAATAGATGCCATAGGATTTTTCAAAAGTAGGATATAAACCTAACATGCTCAATGAATTTAGCAACCTAATAACCTCAATGAAATGCAATCAGGTGGCTCTAGAGGCATTGGGAACCTGATCATAGGGTAGGAAGTATAAGTGGATTAGGGTTGAGCTGGTAGGGTAGGAAATAAGAAGAGGGTTCAGGGAATAGTCCTAACTAATGGGGTTGACCTTAAGGTGGACATTGAGTTACATCAATAGGTAATAAAGGGTCAACCTGAAGAATGGATGAGTCAAGAATTTCAGGAAAAAGATCTTCAATGGGGACTGATGGAGTGAACTCTTCCTGAGGTTGCTGGTTTAGAAAACTCAAGTCCTCCATAATTTTCTCTTGTTTTTGAATTTTAAGACTCGGTTTTGTATCTTGAGTCTCTTCTAGTGTTTCCTCAGGTAATGGTGGGGACACCGGAGGCACCAGAATAAGATAGAGGCTTTTCAATCCTTTGTGAATTGATCAATAATTTATGATTCCATCTGTAATAAGGGCTTAGCTCATCTGAGTCCATTTTAGTTGTTATTTGAGTATTTTGAGTTGTTATTTCAGTTCTGTACTTGTCAGCTCATGTTGAGTAGGTTCAGTCCAATGCTAGTCAGCTCATGTTGAGCTAATTTATTTTTTGAGTCCTGTCCAAGCATACTGAAGAATCAAGGAAATATCCTACATGTGAAGACCAAGTCCAACTAGATTGAAGACATGGAAGTATAGCACAAGTCCAACCCAGCTTGAAGATTTGAAAACCCCAGGAGGAAATTCAGAAACCCTGATTTCTTGCAGATGCCCTCCAGATGCCCAGATTCCCTTCCAAATGCCAAAGTATATTCATAGATAAGGGAATCCATGATTCCAGAGGTCCATCTGCATCCTAGCCCAAAGAAATCAAGCCCAGGTGCCAAGCCCAAGCCCCTAAGAAGCAAGATACCAGGGAATATTCCTGCTACCTGGCTACCAGGCCACCCCAGCTTCCAGAGGCCCAAACCCATGCACCCGAGCCCCTTTGGGCTGGCCTTTTGCTGCTCCTAGAAGCCCAACACGCCCCTAGGCGTCCTTGGAGTCTTGACCAAGTCAAGAAAAATTTTAGGGATTTTTTCTACCTAATATTTCCTTATTTTCTAGCTAGGGTTTGAGAGGGAAAAGGATTCTTATGTAAAGACTTATGTACCCTTACTTGGAGCCCAAGGTTAAGGGTCTATTTAAGGGACCCTAGCCTCTTGTATGAGGGGAATTTTGATGAATGAAAACCTTGAGTTCTTCTATTGAGTGGTGTGATACCCTGCTGTGTGCATAAAGGGTTTGTGAGAGTTCTTCTTCCCGGTGTTTGCAATCATCTTCCTGCTGCCAACAAACCCTCCAGATCCCTGGACGCCCACTCCAAAAGAAGCCTTCCCTTGCTGTTTTCCTTTGTTTTCTTGTTCCTTTGTGAGTTTTCTAATCCCTGACAGGTCGTTTGCAGGTCCCGAGTTCCTACGAATCCAACGACTCCAGCCAAGCCTCAATCGGATCACCGAGCAGAAAGCCGGTATCCACGGGTCTTTGGCTCGATTTTCCAGGCCGCATCCATCGAGGAATGAGAGACCCTTTTGCTGCGATCTTCACAGACGTTGTTAGGTACACCCCTCTACCTCCAGTAGTTTTATTGTAGGAGAACTTGCCCTAACCGAGGCTTCTCAGCCCCGGCGATCCTTCTTTTATACTTTTCTAGGTCCTAATCTGCATGCTGATCTTCTAAAATTCATATAAAATTCCCTACAACTTATTTAATATAAAATTCGGGAATTAATCACCCAACCCACATATAAAACATATAAAAAAATTGCATGCATATTAGTTCCGCATCATTTGGTATCAGAGCTTAGATTAGGGCTTGTTTTCTGCAATTTTTCAGTCCGTATATACTCTATTATTTTAATTATTTCTCCCTGTTAAAAACTCCAAAAATTCTGAAATTTATTTTCCTGGATTTATCATAATCCACAGTAATTTTAAAGATTTTTCCAGATTTTATTATGGCATGTGAATTTTCTGCAAGCCGAAATAGGGCCTGCAAATTTTCAGCTCTGTTTTTTTTAGCAAGACAAGTTTGGAAGTTTTAGGGTTTTGTTTAGGAGTTTTTGCATATTTCTTATTTTAGTATATTTCTAGTATATTAGGCCATGATTTGCAAGTTTTCTTCTATTTAAAAAATACCAAAAAAAAAAATACATATTTCCAAAATACCAAAAAAAATATCTAAACCCTAATTTGCATCCTCATCTGCCTGCCATCATTGCATAATTTACTTTTAGGGCACTCTTGCTATATCAGATGGGAGGATTTGATCACCTCTCCTTAGCCCAAAACCACATCCCTTGCATTCAGTCCCAAGCCTTAACCTAAATTAATTAGACTTAATTTGCCCTAGTGGGCTAGGGACACCAACTGGTCGGGTCCGGGCTAGTGTTAGATCACTATGTCAAGTTAACCTGTGTGTGCCTTGTGCTTAGTGTCTAGAACGGTGGTTTAGGGATTCAATCCCGAAGGGCTTGTGTGCTGGTCCGCCTACCTGGCCAATCTCTGATTGGTGTCTAGGATTGGCAATCAGGACCTAACACTCCCCTTACACCTGCCTGGCTGAGTACAGGGTTACTATAGGCTAGTTTGCCACCCTGATTGAGCATCTAGTTTGGACTTTAGGTCTAGTCAGCTATAGTCGTCTGATCGAGTCTTGCATGAGCACTAGATCAGGAGTTTCATATCACCCATCTCCTTCATAAATGTCTGAACCCATGGAAAATTTAGAAGCCCAAATAAAAGCCCTAGCTGATCAAATTGCCCAGATAACTATCCAGATGACCCAGTTAACTCAGTCTCGTATTCAAACCAATGATAGAATTGACCATCGTGCCAATAGGTTTGATCAGTTAAAAGTCTGGGTAGGGACCCCAAGAAAAACCCATGGGTCACAGTCTGAGCCAGATCCTGACTCCCCTCAACCTAGGAGGACCCCAAACCCTGATCTATACCATGAGGTCGAACCTAGGAGAGCCCCTTATCCTGACCCGTACTACAATCCTCAACCTAGGAGGACCCCAAACCCTGATCCATATCTTGAGGCTGAACCTAGGAGAGCCCATCGTCATGACCCAATCCCTAAGGTTAGTCCTAGAAGACTCAATCAGGATTTTATAGACCAGGAAGATAGATCCTATTTACCCTCTCCCTACAAGCCTAGTATACCTACAACCTATAGATCTTATGACTCCAAATCCTATGAACCTAGAACCTATGAACCTAGATCCTATGACTCTAGATCCCATGATCATAGATCCTATGCACCCACACCCTATGAGCCTAGTAGACCCAACACCCAATATTCTGACCCATATAGGGAGTCCAACCCTAGGAGGACCCAATATTCTGACCTATATAGGGAGTCCAACCCTAGGAGAACCCAGTATTCTGACCCATATAGGGAGTCCAATCCTAGGAGGACCCAATATCCTGACCCATATAGAGAGCCCAACCTTAGGAGGACCCCATACCTTGATCCAACCTTAGAACCTGATCATAGAGCTGACCCAAAATCCTATGACCCCAGATCCTATAATCCCATGACCCATAGATCTGCACCCTTGTCCTATGAGCTTAGAGAACCCATAAACCCTAAGTATCAGCCTAGTACTAGTCATGCTCCCCTAGTCAACTTGAACCCTATAGGATGAGTATCCCTAAATATGAACCCAATAGTGAGCCACTACCTCTTATACAACCTGAACCTACTAGGAGTGGTACCCATAATCAGAGACCAGAACCTAACCAATTCCTGCTAGCCGACCTTCTCCAACCATTCCTGAGATTCGCAAGGCTTACATTAACGCGGAAGTGTATGAAGCTGATGTGAGCCTAGTGGATGAGTATGAGGGAGAAGAGGAGACACCTTTAGTAGACCTAGAATTAGCTGACCCAGTAGATACCCAGGTAGATTCCAACCCAGAGCTAGTTGACCTTGACCACATCCAACTTAAAGCTATAATGGAAGAACAAATAGAGGAAGAGAACCTAGGTACTGCTGCTAGAGCCTTACCTGAGGAAACCATAGAGGAGAGCCAAATTATAGAGTCTAGTCCAAAAATACAAGAACCAGAAGAATTTATTAAGGACCTGATCTCTTTGAATCAATACCTTCAAGATGAGTCCCCTCCTATAGTTCCATTAAGGACCTCTTTCCCGAAATTAGTGACCCATCCTTCCATTATGCAAATCCTGTAGATATAGCTCAACCTCATAAGGTTAACCTCATTAGTATAGGATTAGTTCCTGACACCCCGTCTTTTATCCTACTTTATCCAACTAACCATGAACCTTTTTCTCTACCTTACCAAACTAATTCTGAACCCACTTCCTATTTTCTGCCCTTTCCTGACACCTCCAGCATTTCTAGGATCATTAGATTGCATTTAGCTGAGATTAGCATACTGCATGCATTCATCACGCATGTTAGGTTTGCATCTTACTTCTGGCATACTCTTTGGAATTTGCTAGGAGTTCACTGTAAATTTTCATGTGCATGTCAAGCTAGGATCAAACCTAGAGAACCTATAATCTATTAGGTTTAGATCCAAAGAGTTCAATAAAATTTCCTTCGATAGGAATGCATAGTCGAGTCTGTTAGGTGTCAGTATGAGTCCTTTGCATCATTTGTCTGCATGTGGCTAGCATGTTCACCACCCGCACTAATCTTAAAACAACTGGCTAATTCCCGAAGAAGGGTCAAAGAATTTGATGTAGTGGATTCTATCTTGGTTAGGCTTAGGCCTAAAGAAGCTTCATGCTCGCAGAGCCGGACCTTTTAAAGTGATAGAGAAGGATTGGATCAAATGCCTAGGTGTTAGACTTGCCTTCGAATTTGGGCATTAGTTCTACCTTCAATATTACAGACCTGGTTGAGTATAGGGAACCGGCAGCGCTACCTAGTGAGGCCTTTGGACCTATTCCTTTTCATTGTGAGTGACCCTAACCTAGAGTGTCCACAAACAAATTGGCCTGAGAGAGGAGAACGGATCGAGCGTATCTTGGACGATCAAGCCATCATGACCCAGGCCATGACTATCAACGCTTCCTGGTCCGATGGCAAGGCCGGCCAGAGTCGGATGATTCGTGGATTTCTCGAGAGGATGCAACGCCTCAACCCAGACCTTCTCGAGAGATATGTGAGCCAGTCTGACCTTCACTCGACAAGGTCGAGTTCCTCCCACCCCGGGAGAATTGGTGGGGACACCGGAGGCACCAGAATAAGATAGAGGCTTTTCAATCCTTTGTGAATTGATCAATAATTTATGATTCCATCTGTAATAAGGCTTAGCTCATCTGAGTCCATTTTAGTTGTTATTTGAGTATTTGAGTTGTTATTTCAGTTCTGTACTTGTCAGCTCATGTTGAGCTAGTTCAGTCCAATGCTAGTCAGCTCATGTTGAGCTAATTTTATTTTTTTGAGTCCTGTCCAAGCATACTGAAGACTCAAGACTATATCATACAAGTGAAGACCAGTCCAACTAGATTGAAGACATGGAAGTATAGCACAAGTCCAACCCAGCTTGAAGATTTGAAGACCCCAGGAGGAAAATTCAGAAAACCCTGATTTCTTGCAGATGCCCTCCAGATGCCCAGATTCCTTCAGATGCCAAAGTATATTCATAGATAAGGGCATCCATGATTCCAGAGGTCCATCTGCATCCTAGCCCAAAGAAATCAAGCCCAGGTGCCAAGCCCAAGCCCCTAAGAAGCAAGATACCAGGGAATATTCTGCTACCTGGCTACCAGGCCACCCCAGCTTCCAGAGGCCCAAACCATGCCCCCGAGCCCCTTTGGGCTGGCCTTTTGCTGCTCCTAGAAGCCCAACACGCCCCCCTAGGCGTCCTTGGAGTCTTGACCAAGTCAAGAAAAATTTTAGGGATTTTTTCTACCTAATATTTCCTTATTTTCTAGCTAGGGTTTGAGAGGGAAAAGGATTCTTATGTAAAGACTTATGTACCCTTACTTGGAGCCCAAGGTTAAGGGTCTATTTAAGGGACCCTAGCCTCTTGTATGAGGGGAATTTTTGATGAATGAAAACCTTGAGTTCTTCTATTGAGTGGTGTGATACCCTGCTGTGTGCATAAAGGGGTTTGTGAGAGTTCTTCTTCCCGGTGTTTGCAATCATCTTCCTGCTGCCAACAAACCCTCCAGATCCCTGGACGCCCACTCCAAAAGAAGCCTTCCCTTGCTGTTTTCCTTTGTTTTCTTGTTCCTTTGTGAGTTTTCTAATCCCTGACAGGTCGTTTGCAGGTCCCCGAGTTCCTACGAATCCAACGACTCCAGCCAAGCCTCAATCGGATCACCGAGCAGAAAGCCGGGTATCCACGGGTCTTTGGCTCGATTTTCCAGGCCGCATCCATCGAGGAATGAGAGACCCTTTGCTGCGATCTTCACAGACGTTGTTAGGTACACCCCTCTACCTCCAGTAGTTTTATTGTAGGAGAACTTGCCCTAACCGAGGCTTCTCAGCCCCGGCGATCCTTCTTTTCTACTTTTCTAGGTCCTAATCTGCATGCTGATCTTCTAAAATTCATATAAAATTCCCTACAACTTATTTTAATATAAAATTCAGGAATTAATCACCCAACCCCACATATAAAACATATAAAAAAAATTGCATGCATATTAGTTCCGCATCAGGTAAGGTCCTAGCAGTAGGGTTAGGTTCCTCATGGTTCTCTTCTTCTAATGGTCTTTCCAGTATAGCTTCAATCTAGGTAGGGTCAGGGTTAGCTAACTCTGGGTTGGCTTTAGTTTGGGTATAGTCAGGATCAACAAACTCTAGTCTTCCATAGGCGTTTCCTCTTCTCCTTCATATTCATCTATTAGGTTTATTCCTGCTTCATACACTTCTTCTTCAATGTTATCCTTAGGAACAACTAGGGTAGTAGGGGTAGGTCGACAAAGGGATAGTGGGCTAATACTAGGCTCAAATCTAGGGTTACTAATTCTATGGGATTCAGGTCAACTAAGAAAAACCTGACTGGTACTAGGCTGATACCTAGGGGTTATGGGTTCCTTGGGCTCATAGGACATGGGCTCGGATCTATGGGTTATGGGTTCCTTGGATTCATAGGACATGGGCTCAGAGGATCTGGGTTCATAGGATCTGGGATGGTATGGTGCAGGAAGGTACTTCTCCCTAAATTTTCTCTTCATGGCTCTCTAGGTAGCTATGGGGGTTTCTCCTCTATTTCTAGTCATTCTTTCAACCTTATCCCAATAGATTCTAGCATGGCGAACTAACTTAAGCCAAGCAAACTTAAATTTTCTTTCCTCAGACATTAGTTTCCTCTCAAAATACAGATCCATACCTTCTTTCCAATCAAGATAATCCTCATGATCAAGATCACCACTAAAAGTAGGTGCTTCTAGCCTAAAATTCTTAGTGGCTCTCTCATCCTAGTCTATGAAATCATAATTGGATCTCCTCAAACTAAGATCCCAAATTGGGTCAAGGTGTGGGGCTCTCCTAGGATTGGGAGGTGTAGGACATGGGATCTCAAGTTTAGGCTTAATATGGGTCACAGTGGTTCTCTCTAGGGTTCCTATCATTCATCTAGTCGGTCAAACCTATTGTTCATTTGGGCACATTGTTCAGTCACGGACCTCAAAAAGATTTCAAGGTTAGACTCCATGGTCAACCTAGATTTGGTTTGGATAAGACTACTAGTATGGAGTTCCTAATCTAGTAGCCATGCAATGCAATTACACAAATCGAACTAGGGTTTCCTAGACCTAGAGCTCAAGTAGAATGGGTCAGCTCAATTATAGCCAATTCAGCAATTACCCTATCCACTAGCCAGGTAAGAGGTGGGGTCGTGGGAGGCTCCCCTTTCTTTTACAAGGTCCTAATTAAAAACCACGAGTCCACTTAGGGCATTTGCCTTTGGATCTAGCCTTAGACACCAGATTCAAGACATAATTAAGGGACTGGGTGCACTAGCTTTCACACAATACTTGGAACTCGACCTTGTTGGTGTCCCTAAGCTACTTTAGGCTAATTAATTTTAATTAGACTTAGGTTCGATGCAAGGTGGTGTTTTGGGCCCAGGACAGGTGATGAAATCCTGCCCTGATCTGAGATAGTAGAAGTGCCCTTAAGTTGAATTAACAATGCATGCACACAATATGAAACCCTAATGAGAAATGAAACTAAAATAATAAATATTAGAAAATAATTTTTTTTTCAAGATTGAATTTTAAATCTAATCAGTTTTCAAATTTCCAATATCAGGTTATCATGTCCGGCCATAGCTCATTACTCTCATGGGTCGTGACAGTACTTTCGTATACCCGCTCAGGAGGCATGATTTCCTTCCACCAGAAAGTACAATGCAAAATTTTTCTCTGATTTTTTTTTGTGATTATATGGTACATTAGTAGAGGATTAACAATAAATTAATTATTAATTTTTTGTATTTTTTTATGATGGTTTTATGTAATTTAATTTCAGCCTAAAACTAGGTATGCAGAAATTTCAGCAACTAGTAATTAAACCCTAGTTTAACCTGCTCTGATACCAAAGCTTATGTGGGATAGAAGATGCAAACTTAAACCTACTGATTATATGATTATTATCTAAGATTAAAAAAAGATTAATTACTTTAATTATTAGAAAATCAGACTCAAAGTAATTGATGAAACTAAACTAGTTAACTAGTTACGCTACCTGCAATGTAAATCAAGCAAAACAAATTAAGATTCATGATTTGGTGATTGAAAAATCACCGTAAACTAGGGTTCCTACTTTTAACAAATCAGAACTAAAGAGAAAGAAAAGAGTTTTGGAATTACCAACGATGATCTGCAGTGCTCTTGAAGTGGATCTGGTTTAGCACTCAAGGGTTTTGCGGTAGGACTTCAAGACTCATTTTTCGGGCTCCGATCTATAGCAAACTCGATTCCAAAGAAAGGAGAACTTTTACTTTAGATCTTGATCACCTACAAACACTCACAAAATTCAAGTTTGGAGGTGTGGAAGGAAGAAGAAGATTGGAAGGAAGAAGAAAGGGTAGAAGGAAGGTAGAAAGTAAAGATTATGGTTTTGGATAACCACTCCCTCATGGAGTGTCAATGCCCTAAGGCACTGATGTTTTGGGACCTCACGCCCCCTCCCTCATGGAGTTCGATGCCCTCATGACAAAGGAATGGAAGAGAATATCTCAACTTTATTTCATAAAAAAGATTCCATGAATACAAAGGGTTTGATGGTGGTATTTATAGACCATAAATAAGAATTGTAAGGGATACAAAGTGTAGAGTTCTTGTTATAAGAGCAAGAACTTTATGGAATTGGCTTTTCTTGGACAACAAACTCTTCTTGAATTCCTCCTTTGGCATCATGAATTCTTGGTTTTTTTAAAATTTCCTTGAACTTCATCCATTTGGGCGACAAAACTTGATATGAAGTGAGCGACAAATCTTGAATTAAAGTGGGCAGCAAGGTCTCTTCTCTTCGCGTAAATAAAGTGGGTGCCAAGTCTTGCGACAAGGAATCCTTTCATCTTGGTGTTAATCCCTTGGATTTTCATCTTATCTTGAATGTGGAATGGGACTCGGATTTGAAACTCTTCATAATAGGATAGATAAGAACCCATTTGATGTTGAATTCTCCCAACATGTCCCATTCTCTTAGCCGACTTAGGATTGGTGACAAATAACTGAGAAGGGGATGGGTGACATATCTCATTCTTGGCACTAACTTATGGCTTAGACTCCTTCCTTCTTACTCCTCTTAAAAAGTGGTGACAACTTGGATGTATTTTAAATAGGCGACAATAAGAAGGGTGGCGGTATTTGTTGGGCACTGGCTTCCAATCTTGAATTCATGTGGCTGACCATGTAAGGATGACATGGCATGTGAGGTGGCTTGGGCATCCAAGACTTGATGATGTGGCATGTGATGAGATGACACCTTGATGATTTGTCATGTGGTGCCAACAATTGGTTGGCACATGTCTTGAATTGGATTGGCACATGGTGTCTTGAATTGGTCCCCTATTGTATTACAAGATTCCATAACTAATTATAGGACTCAATCAACTAATTAATTAGAGGGCTAACTCTAAACCCAAACCTGATCAAATTGAATCAAATTTGATCAAAAGGCATAATCTTATAAAACAAAAATTAAATACCGATTTAACTTGGCAAATAGGGTTTGTTTGTATATATACATGACTCAGTTGAATTTAGGGTTTAGGGCTAAATCCAGCTAGGCTAAAATAATAGAATTTAAAATGAATATTTATAAGTGATCTGGGGCTTGGATTAGGGGTTTATTCACAGGTGATCCACAGGGATGTGGAATTGACTTGTCGATTCCTTCTGGCCCTGGTATCTGCACCAAACTTTCACCATATTCAAGAACACCCCATACATGACTCAATGTTATGAATGAGTATGAACCAAAATATGGCTTAGTGTGCATAAGGAACCATGGTGACCTCAGGTCTAAACATCACTTGCACAACTCCCACTATGAGAATTATCTCTTGTCAAGTAATAAGACTTCTATAAGATAGTCTCAGTGTGGATCAGTTCAGTGAACTCATACCTTAATGAGCACCCTTATCCTTATATTAGTATCTCTACACAAGTGGTTGTGAGACTAACCACCCTCTCCATCGAGCATATAGGATAAGCTAGTCTTTCTATAATCATCGATCCCTGAATCGATGATCCATGACTAGGAATATTTTAGATTAGAGTTTATAGGAACTTAGGTCTCACCATTATGTCTTCATCATAATCCTAATTCCTTTGCCCAAATCTATGGGGTTCATAATAATCTTTAAATAAGACACAGCAGTATAATAAAACAAGATGACTTTTATTAATACAAAAATGTCATACAAGAGTTGAAAGATTACAAAAATACCCATTCAAAGATTGGCTTTTAGGGCAGTTTTCTTTCACAAGTGCCTTTTCGTTGGGTATCCAAAGGAGTCTAAAGGATATTTCTTCTATCTGCCTGAGGAACATAGGGTGTTCTTAGTCTTAGGGCCACCTTTTTGGAAACGGAGTACCTTATTGAAGGCACTCGAGCTGTTGAGGTTGAACTTGGAGAAGTTCAATAGGTAGAAGAAACAACAAACTCTAGGACCACTATAGAACTAGATTTGATAATATCTGAACCTATTATGCAACCATTAAGGAGATCCGGTAGAGTATAATGTCAGCTGGATAGATACTACAATTTCTAGTCTAGGACAGTGATCTTGTTGAGCCCGACGAGAACAACGAGGATCCGATCACCTATATGGATGTAATGTAGAGTTCTGACTCTGAGAAATGGCCTGAGGCCAGAAAATCCAAAATGGAGTCCATGGAAATCAATAATGTGAGGACATTGGTTGATCCACCTGAAGAGATAAAATCCATGGATGCAAATGGATCTTCAAGAGGAAGAGGGGCACAGATGAGTAGGTGGAGACCTATAAAGACTATTTGGTTTCCAAGGGATATCACCAACGTTATGGTATAGACTATGACAAGATGTTTTTCCCAGTGGCATTGCTCAAGTCAATTTGGATTGTGCTTGCTCTGGCAGCATATCTAGACTATGAAATCTGGCAAATGGATGTTCCAACATCTTTTTAAATGGCGAGCTAAAAGAGGAGGTGTACAAGATGCAACCTGAAGGGTTCACATCCATAGATGAGTTTAAGGTGTACAAGCTATAGAGGTCCATTTATGGACTGAAGCAGGCAACCTGAAGTTGGAACATGCATTTTGATAGATGTATTAAGATATATGGCTTCGTTAGGAATGGAGAAGAACCCTGCATATATAAATGGGCTAATGGTTCTGTAGTTATATTTTTTTAATGTATATGTATGATATTTTATTAATTGAGAATGACATTCCTGCATTATAGGGAATAAAGGTCTGGTTGTTATCTCAATTTTCTATAAAGTACTTGGGTGAAGCTTCCTACATACTTGGTATGAAAAATCTATAGAGATAGATCTAGGAAGCTTTTGGGATGGTCTCAATCAACGTACATAGACACTTTGTTGAAATGGTTCAGCATATAAAATTCTAAGAAAGGTTATCTCCGATAGGCCATGGAATTACTCTTTTCATGAAAGATTGTGCGACAACTCCTAAGGAGAGAGAGCATATGCATAAGATTCCATATGCTTCGGCAGTGGGTTATATCATGTATGCCATGACATATACTAGACCAGACATGGCATACTCACTAGGGGTAGTGAGTAGTACCAGTCTAACCTAGGTGAGGCATATCGAAAGGTAGTAAAGACTATCCTTAAGTATTTACGAAATACTAAAGACCAATGGCTAATTTATGGAGAACCTAACTTAAAACTTGTGGGGTATACTATTTCTAGTTCTCAATTAGATAGAGATGATAGCAAGAGTATATTTGGATTTGTGTTTACCCTGAATAAATGAGACATCTACTAGAAAATTTCTAAGTAGCATACAGTGGCAGACTTAGTATGTGAAGCAAAGTACATTACAGCATCAGATACCGCAAAGGAGGTTATGTAGTTGCAAAAGTTCTTGGGCAAGCTGGAGTGTCACCTTCCCTGGATGGTCCTATTTTGGTATACTGTGATAGCACTAAAGCCATTGCTCAAGCAAAGAGCCAAAGTCCCATCAGCACACCAAGCATATTCTATGTCGCTACCACCTTGTACGAGAGATCGTGGAACGAGGTGACATCGAACTTATGAAGATCGATGGAATGGAGAATTTGGCCAACCCCTTCACTAAATCCATTGGAGTTCAAGAGTTCAATATTGTAAATGGAAGATGGGAATACGATTATATTCTGATGGCTTTAGTCCAAGTGAGAGTTGTTGAGAAATGTATCTTAAAGTCAATCATCTAGCTTGTAGACGGTTGAGCTATTATTGTAATTGCATATGAATTATATTGAATAAAATGTTTATTTTGACTATTCATCATATTTTACATCTTCCTGTAATGAACTCTTGTGTGATGATGGTGTGGACACCAGGATTAGAAAGATACTTCATTAAACCAGGTCAACACTAGCTCCTTATGGATTGCAAATTGAACTTCAGCCTTGTTAATTTTAGCTCCGAGTCCTGTTCTGAGTCTTGTGAGTCTTGCTCCAAGTCATGAGTCTTGTAAATAGTCATGAGTCTTATTAATTTTAGATCCAAGTCATAGAATCAAGTCATAAGTCTTGAGTCAAAGTCAAGTTTAAGATTGAGTCTTCTTTAAGAGCATGAGTCAAGTCCAATCTCCATCTAATCAAGGGAGTAATGGATATGGTCCATTGGATGGAGTAAAAAATCAAGATCAAGCCACATCATCAAGGTGTCTCATCCAAGAAGGAAGGACCCCACTGCCACCTATCTCCATGCCAACCAAGAATGCCACATCATCCACCACACCACCTAGCTTGGAGGATTTCAAATTCAAAAGGGATGCCCTCTTTTCTCTCCAATAAAGCCATTCAAATTTGCACCCATGAAGGAAGAATTTCAAATTCAATTTAGCCCACTTTTCTCTCCTCTCTTTAGGCATGTAATCTCTTATTTGTTAGGGGAGTTGTTGGGCTTGAAGGCCTATATAAACCCTTCACCACACCCCTTATATGGATGTTTGATTGAATGAAAAAAGATTAGAGTTTCTTTCCATCTCCATCTGTGTTTGCAAATAACCTTTGTGAGGGAGTGAGTGTGAGGCTCAACCAATTCCCAAGTAGCTTTTATTCAACCAAAGCTCTTCATCCAAAGACACAAACTCCAACAATCCAAGGGAGCCGACCCCCTCCATCCTGGAATCTCCAACAAGCCTTCTTTCCCCCTTCATCTCCATTATTATTTCCTTATGCTTGTTTCCATCTTTCCCACGCCACTAATGGTTCTACTTGCAGGATCCTAAGGAGTATCCAGTCTAGGGTGAAGCCTTCCTTGCCTTCAAATCAATGGTGGAAAACTTCTACTTCCAGGGATGGTATAGCTAGCTCAACTAGTCACCAATCTTGAGGGTTGAAGAAGTGATCCTATTGCAAGGTTATTGGAAGCTCATTATTGGTACACAAATCCACTCCTTCCCTCTTATGGTCTGAAATTATGAATAGAGTAATGTCCCAGTGAGGTGGTCTTTTTAGCCACGAAGGTCCTTTCTTTCTTAATTAAATCAAAGTTGCACTGCGGGATACCAAAGCCTTCTACATAAGTTTTCTTTAATGCAATTCAATGACTCCCCTATGACTGAAATCTGATCATATGCTTACAAGTTTTAATTAGTTCATTTACTTAATTTCTTTATGTTACATCCTCATGATCATCCTGCATCATTCTTGGTATCAGAGCATAGTAGATTAGGACATGTTAGGGCTTAGTGCTGAAATTTCTGCATATGCTGAAATTTCTGTGCATAGGGTTGAAAGCATTGCATTTAGGTTCGATCTGAAAGCTCTTCCATAGATTCCTAGATCTTAGTCTAATTTTGCATTCAATAAGCAATAATTGCCATATTAACCCAAGTCTGAATTCTTTTCATAGAATTTCAGGTCTGAATTTTAAAATTTAGTTTTCATTTAATTTCCCGAAGTCTAAGGATTCACGCCTCCTGAGCGGGTCTACGAAAATATACTGTCACGACCCATGGGAGTAATGAGCTATGGCCAGACATGAAATTCCTATGATGAAAGGGTCGTTGTACTAATTGCATGCTTGCATGTTTAAATTTAATTTTGTGAATGCTTCATTGTGTGAATCTTTCATTAGTACAACATAGTTTTCTTTACCCTTTCCTAGCACATTTTCAAATTTGGATTCTCCCACCAAGAATTTCGAATTTGAAATTCAAAATTTTAAATTTTGGATTTTAAATTTGAAATTGAAAATTGGGAATTCAAATTTGAAATTTGAATTTGAAATTTCAAAGTAGAAATTTAAATTTTGAATTGCATGATTACCTTGGCTAGTCAGAAATTAACTCTTTGATTGTTGATTAGTTAAGAACATTGTTTATGCATTCATATTAAAGCTACTTAAGGGCAATGCTATCATAAGATAAGGAAAGGATTTCATCACCTTTTCTTGGCCCAAAAACAACCCACCTCATCTTGTATCGAATTGAAACCTTAAAATAAAATTGAGTAGAAACTTAATTAGAACTAGGGACACCAACAAGTCAAGCTCAAGTAGTGTGTTGAGGCTAGTGTGAATCAGTTCTTCATTTACTTCCAGATATTAGTGTCTAAGGCTAGAGGTCAAATGGCAAATGCCTGAAGCAGGCTTGGGGTTTTCAATTAGGACTCTGCAAGAGTAGGGGGAGCCTCCCACAACCCCATCTCTTACCTGGCCAGTTGAAAGAGTAATTGTAGTCTTAATCCATACTTTGTTAATTCATACTACATTGAACTTCTAGGTCTAGCAAACCCTAGAACGAGTATATTGTTTGCATGTCTAATAGATCAGGGACCCTATATCAACACCTCCAAACCTAACCTAGTGTCACCATGGACATAAATTTGGAAACTTTACTTAGGACTATAACTGTGCAGTTCAAGCAATTAAACAATAGGTTTAATCAAATGGAGGAAAGGATAGGGACCCTCGAGGAAACCCGTATGACCCCTACCGAACCACCATCACCTAGACCAACACCCATTGGTACTAGGACCCATCACAATGAAACCACTCCAGAACCTAATCATAGATGACCACCCAGGACTTTGCTGAATTAGAAGAAAGAGCCCTTAGGAACATTTGACTTGATGCACCCACCTTTGATGAAAACCTAGATCCTAAGGTGCACATAGACTGGGAGAGTGACATGGATCAGTATTTTGAGTGGTACAAGATGTCGAAAGAAAGGAAATTCAAGTTTGCAAAATTGAAGTTAGTTTGACAAGCTAGGTTGTATTGGGGTAATGTTGAACGATTGTGTCGACAAAGAAAAGATATGCCCATAGCCACATGGAGAGTCATAAATATTAAGCTTAGAGAAAAATACATACCCATGTCCTATGAGCAAAGACTGTTAGACCAAAGGCAAAGGTTAAGCCAAGGGAATAAAACCATGTCTGAGTACATTGCTATGTTTGATGAATTTGTCATGCGATGTAACTGTTGACTCTATTATTGATTTTGATGATAAGCAAAACGGTTAAGTATAAGTTGAGTACTAATGATCTCCTTGAAGTATGTTTTCATAGAAAAAGGTGCTCACAAATTTGTAGAAGTTTATTTATTTGAAGAATGCAAATTTACATGAAATAATTGCCCAAAGAGGACTTGGAAAGTCAAAATTTGCTTGATGGACATCTAAGTGAAGCATAAATTTGGTTCAGCACAAGTTCAAGAATTTTTGTGAAGATTTTAGTGAGGCGTCGACTCAAAGTGTTGACACATGATACCAAGTATCGACATATGGAAGTGAAGTGTCGACTCAAGTCGATACGTAAAGAATATTTTAGATGGTACGGCTAAAGTGTCAATACATAGACATGAAGTGTCGACTCAAAGTATCGACACATGAATCAGCTCATCACCTGAGATTTTTAAGCCATAGAACATGCTGAAAATGAAGAACTGCAGAAGTGTTGACACATGGAAGTAAAGTGTCGACTCAAAGTGTCGACATATCTGAGATTTCCAGAGAACCAGATTGAAGATTTTTGAACTGGGTGTTGACTCAAGAAGTTTAAGTGTTGACCTGAAGTGTCGACTCATAGCCTGAAGTGTCGACACATGGAGTTATAGGAACAGTAATGGCTAGTTTTTCAAATAAAGAACTCGACCTTTTTGCCCTCCAATGGCTAGATTTTCAAGTCTAATGGCTAGAAACCAGATTTGAGACCTTGGAAAGGTATTTATATGCTCAAAATCAAATCAAAAGTAGAATTATTGATGAGAGTTGATGAGAATGAAATAGAAGCATTCAAGAGAGAAGAAAAGAGAGCTTTAACTCCTATCCATTAAAGATTCAACCACTCTCAAGCAAAAGCAAGCCTCCAAGCATTCAAGAGCCTTCAAGAGCATTGATAATCATCCATTCTTGAGCATTCAAAAGGCTTCAACAAGTTTAAAGCACCTCTATATCGAGCTTCAAAGAGATACCCACTTTTGTTTAGAAAGCTTATATTGTTTCTCTACTTCTGAACTTTATTTGTTGTAACGGTTCTTGGTTAGCTTATTGGAAAACCAAGGGAGGTTATTGGTGAGCCTTTGAAAACCAATTAGGTTCTTGGTTAGCTCAAAAAACCAAAGGAAGTTGGTGGTTAGCCCGTAAAACCATTTAGGTTCTTGGTTAGCCCGTAAAACCAAGTGAGGTTTTGACTTGTTGGCCTTATGAAAATAAGTTGGATTTTGATTAGTGAGCCCGGTAAACTAATCAACTGTAATCGATGTGATTATAGTAAATTCCTAAGGAGATCTTGGAGAGTCGATGTAGGTGCATTGGATAGCACTGAACCACTATATTTCTTGGTCTTTATGGTTGATTGATCTCTCTACTTGCTTTTCATTTATTGCTCTTTATTTTCACTGCACTTCTATTTAAGAGCATTACATTTGATTTCCTTGTACCTTAATTGATTGTTGAATTGGATTGCATAGCATTGCATTGCATCAAGTAAATAATTTTTAGAGACCCAATTCACCCCCCCATTGGGTTGCTTATTGGGCAACAAGTGGTATCAGAGCCCTGTTCTCAGTATATAGGCTTTACCGCCTTGAGTAAAGATATATGGCAGCCCCTATTGGTACTAGCATAGTTGAGGGTCAAGCCTCAAATAGACCTCTAATTTTCAATGGATCAAATTATACATATTGGAAAACTAGGATGAGAATTTATATGCATTCTATTGATTATAATTTGTGAAGAGTTGTTGATAAGGGTCCTCATATTCCTTTGGTAGTGGTTAATGGTGTTTCCATCCCAAAACTCGAAGAGGATTGGGATGAAAATGACATTAAGCAATCCAAGATCAATGCCAAGGCAATGAATCTCCTTTATTGTGCATTAGATCCTAGTAAGTTCAATAGGATATCTACATGCACCTCTGTTGAAGAAATATAGGATACACTTGAAGTTATCCATGAGGGTACCGATCAAGTGAAAAATACAAAGGTGAATATGTTGGTGCATACTTATAAAATATTCCGAATGGAACCTAATGAGTCGATCATTGACATGTACACAAGATTTACAAATATTATAAATTGAATGAGAAGTCTTGGAAAAGTAATGTCTAACACTGATCTTGTGAATAAAATTCTTAGGTCACTTTCAACATCGTGGGATCCGAAGGTGACCATAATTCAAGAAGCAAAGGATGTTGACAAACTACCTCTAAAGTAGCTGGTTGGATCGGTCATGACTTATGAGGTTTATTTGAAACAAAAGTCAATGGACATGGATAAAAAGAAAAAGGGGATCACTTTCAAATCAAACATACAAGAAGATCCTCAATCAATGAGTCCGAAGAAGAAGATGAAGATGAAGGTGAAGAAGCCCTCCTTGCAAGGAATTTAGAAGATTCATGAAGAGGAGGAAGTTCCCTTATAAGAATAAGTTTCAATCAAAAGAAAAAGGAAAAGAGAAAGAGAAGGAAAAAGAAAAGGAGAAGGAAATACCAACATGCTTCGAGTGTAAGAAGCCAGGTCACTACATGTTCGATTGCCCTCTCCTTAAGAAGTCAAGGAAGAAATTAAGAAAGAAGGCAATGATGGCCACTTCGAGTGATAGTGAATACTCCAGTTCTGAAGAAGAGCAAACTGAAGTTGCAAATCTTTGTCTTATGGCACATCAAGAGCAAGATGAGGTAAATTTCGATACCAAAATAGATTTTACTTTTGATGAACTTAGAAATTCTTTTGATGAACATATGCATGATTATAAATTGATTTTATATGAAAATAAAAAATTTAAAAAGCATGCAAATAGTTTTTCTCTTGAAAACAATTCTTTATTAAATGAAGTTACTGATTTGAAATCTAAACTGGATGTTTTAGAAAAGAAAAACAATGCTTTGTCAATGGAGAATGAAGTTTTGAAAAGACCCAAGAATGTTATTTCAAATGGTGATCTTTTAAAGAAAAATAAAGATTTAGAATTGGAAAATGCTAAGTACAAAAATGAACTTGAAAAGATAAAGCCTTTTGTTAAAAAATTTACCTATAGTTCAGAAAAATTGAATATACTTTTGAATAGCCAAAGAGCCATTTTGAATAAAGTAGGATTAGGCTATAGACTACAAAATAATAAAAGTATTTCAAAACTTTTTTATACATGCATCTTCTAGCATAACTTATTTTACTTGTAAAAAGCAAGGTCATAAGTATTTTCAATGCAATTTAAGAAAATCAATTTTTTGGAAAAGTTTGGGTTTCAAAGGGAACCATTTTAGGTGCTAACCCTAAAGGACCCAAGTTGGCTTGAGTACCTAAAAAGAAAGCTTGATTTTATTGCAGGTGTATCTTGCAACTAAGGAAAACAAAAGACTTTGGTATCTTGATAGTGGTTGCTCAAGGCACATGATGGGAGATGTGTAGCAAATTAGTTCTCTTGAAGCTTTGAATGGAGGGAGTGTGACCTTCGGGGATAATGGTAAAGAAAAAATCATTGGTATTGGTAAGGTTCAAATAACTCCTTCTAGTTGTATTAGTAATGTACTTCTAGTTGATGGTTTAAAACATAATCTTTTAAGTATTAGTCAGTTTTGTGATAAAAGTTTTAAGTCATTTTTAAATCATCTTATTGCATGATTGCTAGTCCGGATATAAATGGAGTACAATTCATTGGAAAAAAGCATGGAAATGTTTATTTGGTAGATTTAGATGATCTATCTTTGCCTAATGGAGAATGCCTTGTTGCAATGAATTTTACTAAAGACGAGACTAGTTGGCTTTGGCATAGAAGATTAAGGCATGCTAGTATGTATCTACTTTCAAAACTTTACAAAAAGAATTTGATAAGAGATTTACCTGAACTTTGTTTTGAAAAAGATAGAGTTTGCCAAGCATGTCAATTTTGAAAACAAGTTAAAACATTTTCAAACCTAAAGGTTTTATAACTACTAGTAGGCCACTAGAACTACTTCATATGGATCTCTTAGGACCAACTAGAATATTAAGTCTAGGAGGCAAGAGATATGGATTAGTCATAGTGGATGATTTTTTGAGATTTACATGGATTTTCTTTCTAGCACGCAAAGATGAATCATTTTCTGCATTTATAAAGTTTTATCAAAAATTTTCAAATGAAAAAGGTGTTTCAGTTGTTTGTATTTGCAGTGATCATGGAACTGAATTTGAAAATCAAGATTTAAAAAACTTTTGTAATAAAAAAGGAATTGAACATAACTTTTCTGCACCTAGGACACCTCAGCAGAATGGGGTAGTAGAAAAAAAAAATCATACTTTAGAAGAAATGGCACACACTATGCTTTATGAAAATGATTTACTGAGATATTTCTGGGCTGAAGCTATTAATACTACATGTTACATTTAGAATTGAGTTTTAATTCACCCTATTTTGAAGAAAACTCTATATGAACTTCGGAATCAAAGAAAACCGACTTTAAAGTATTTTTAAGTTTTTGGTTGTAAATATTTTATTTTAAATAATGAAAAAGATAATCTTGGAAAATTTGATGCCAAATCTGATGAAGGTATCTTTTAGGATACTCCACATCAAGCAGGGCATACAGAGTTTTTAATAAAAGAACTTTGGTTGTAGAAGAGTCAGTGCATGTTGTTTTTGAAGAATCTACTAACAAATCCTCCAGAAAAGAGGAAACGCCTGATGAATGTGTAGGTGCTGACAAGCTTCAAAAGTTGATGCTAAATGATCAACCCCCACAGCTAAGTAAAGAAGATCAAGACAAGAATGAGAAAGGTGATGACAATCCAAAGCACCAAGATCTACCTAAGGAGTGGAGGTATGCTATTGGACATCCTAAGGAGTTAATCCTAGGTGATCCATCTAAAAGGATAAGAACTCGAGCCTCAATTAGAAATGAATGTGATTATATAGCTTTTGTATCACAAGTAGAGCCTAAATATTTTGAAGAAGCTGAAAAAGACCCTAATTGGATTAATGCCCTGCAAGATGAACTAATTTAGTTTGATAGAAATAATGTTTGGACATTAATAGAAAGACCATATAATGTTTCTATTATTGGCACTAAATGGGTATTTAGGAATAAATTAGATGAAAATGGAACTATCGTTAGAAATAAAGCTAGGCTAGTTGCTAAAGGCTACAACTAGGAGGAAGGGATTGATTTTGATGAAACTTTTGCTCCTGTTACTAGACTTGAAGCAATTAGACTATTATTAGTATTTGCTTGTTTTATGAACTTTAAACTATTTCAAATGAATGTTAAGAGTGCTTTTCTAAATGGTTTTATAATAGAAAAAGTTTTTGTTGAACAACCACCTGGATTTGAAAATCACGCACATCCTGATCATGTTTTTAAATTGCACAAAGAACTTTATTGATTAAAGCAAGTACCTCGAGCCTGGTATGAAAGACTCTGCAAAATTTTAATAAAAATGAATTTTCCAGAGGCCATGTTGATAAAATACTATTTTTGAAAAGAAAGATAATGATTTATTAGTAGTACAAATATATGTTGATGATATCATTTTCGGTGCTACTAATGAAATTCTTTGTCAAGAGTTTGCTAAGCTAATGCAGGGTGAGTTCAAGATAAGCATGATGGGAGAACTCAATTTCTTTCTCGGACTCCAGATTAAGCAAACTAAAGATAGAATATTCATCAACCAAGCTAAGTATACAAGAGAGATTATAAAGAAGTTTAGGATGGAGACTATAAAGCAATAGATACGTCTATGAGCCCCTCTTGTAGACTTAATAAAGATGAACATGGTAAATCAGTAGATCAAAAGTTATACAAAGGTATGATTGGCTCTTTATTGTATTTAACTGCTAGTAGACCAGATATAATGTTCAGTGTATGCATGTGTGCTGATATTAGTCTAAACCTAAAGAATCATATTTGATGGTTGTTAAGTGCATTATTAGAATTCTATCTGGTACTGTTGATATTGGTTTATGGTATTCTAGATATTCATCTGCTAAATTGATTGGATATTATGATGCTAATTTTGCTGGTTGTAAATTGGATAGAAAGAGTACTAGTGGTACTTGCTAATTTCTTGGAGTTTAACTTAATATCATGGTTTAGCAAGAAACAAACTTCAGTTGCACTATCCATAGCTGAGGCTGAGTATATTGCAGCAGGAAGTTGTTGTGCTCAAATCTTGTAGATTAAGCAACAACTTGAAGATTTTTGAATCAAGTTGGCTAGTACACCTATAAAATGTAATAATATCAGTGTTATTTGCTTGACAAAAAATCCTGTTCAACATTCTAGGAGTAAACATATTGAAATTAGACATCATTTTATTAGAGATCATGTTGAAAATAATGATGTTGTGCTTGAATTTATTAGTACTAAATTTTAATTAGCTGATATTTGACTAAACCACTTCTGGAAGATCGATTTTCTATGATTAGAAGAGAGCTCGGGATCATCAATCCTTTTGATTAATTTTTTTCTATTCTTGACTCAAATCAATCATATTTGACATCAATCATGCTACATCTCTGCTAATTTTGTTGAATTTCATTGAAATATGCTTGATTTTGATCAACACTTCAATCTTTAGTTTTCAGGTTTTAAGTCAATGTGTTGACACATTGATGTGTTGACACATTCGTGAGTCGACACTTGAACGGCAGCAGACCGAAAATAAGGGCATTACGAATCATTTTTCTCCCCATTTCTTCATCTCTCTCGAGCCGACACATGACCTAAGGTATTCCTCACTCCTCCTTCTCTCTGTTTCATGATTTAAACCCATTGATTCTTCGATTAGGACACTTTGCTGTTCAGTTTTTTGCTTCATTTTGGATTTTGAGCCGTAGAAACCCTAGATTTTCATCCAAATCTTGCCTAAATCCTTATTCTAAGCAATGGGACCCCGAAAGCAAGTAGTCCATTGACCTCATCAGTCAAATCAGGAAGAAGAATGAAGAACGAAGGCTAGACACGAGGCTAGAGCTCCTGATCCGCCTGCACGACCACTTTTTGTAGCTTATAGCAAGTGAGTTCGAAGACCGTCATCGGGGGATGATGAGTATACTTTAGTTTTGTTGACCAGCAACATTTTAGGATCAGACAGTGGATTCGAGAGGCTGATTTGACTTCTTTTTGTTCACTGAGCGAGAGATTTTACCCCTGGCTTATTCGAGAGTTTTATGGATCACTCGCTCATGGATTTGATGGATGGATGGCACAGGTGAGAGGCCAAGATATCCTAGTTTTATCAGAGGTTTTGAGCAGAGTATGGGACATTCTGATGACAGGTTCAGTGGTGGACAACCTGATGGACAGAGTGAGTGAACTCCAGTATATCTTTAAGTCTAATATAATGCCTGAGGGAGCCACCGTACCCGCAACCCGACATTAGTAGAGATGATATTGTTGAACCATATTGTCGCCTGAATACTTCTACCGAAGACCGGACGATTTGATTACATCACTAAGCGGGAGTCACTAGTGATGGTCTCATTAGTTCAACGCACACCTGTCTGCCTTCCAATGCTTATGGTTCACCAGATGATGGAGGCATCAACGAGCCAGCGACTCTGCCTACCCTATGGGATGGGGTTGATTGTTCTATTCAAGGAGTACGGCATCAACTTTGAGGACGAGCCCTTCCGTCTGCTACTTCATACTGATGTGTATGACATCAGGTCATTACACAGGATGGGTTATCATTTGTCCGAGGCCAGTGGAGATGGAGAGTATCTGGTCAGGCCAAGGACAGAGCTAATGATGATGATGCTGCAGAGGAGGAGCGCATCCTCTCCGACGAGGTAGTATCTTTCGAGAGTCAGCCTGAGATTGCAGCATAGCTAGAGGTTGCATCTCAGTCTGAGCCTACTACTTTAGCACAGCCTCAGCTAGCTCAGATGGAGACTCCAGTAGTTTATGATAGCTTATTGGACAGAGTCAGACGCATTGAGATTGATCTTTTGATTATTAGACAGCGTCTTGACTGCTTCATAGCTGAGACCAGAGAGAGCCATGGTGGACTGAGTGAAGGCATCTCGCTATACTGACCGCACTGTCTAGACCTTCAGTGAGTACTCTAGCTTCTGATATAGCTCCACCTGCTCTTGCACTTGTTATTGATGGAGATGATGTTGATGGTGATGATATTGATGGAGATGTGAGAAGACTAACTCTGATGGATTCGACTTTCCAGATCTGACTACAGAGCTAGTGGCGGAGGTGATGGCAGACTTGCCCAGGAGTCCTACTCATGACCCTTCTAGTTCACCTACCCAGACTCTAGTCCTATCCTCTCCTTCCAGATTGGATGATCATATTCCTATTCCTATTCTTTCACCAGTTATTGATTCTCCTGTTCATTCACGTGTTGTTGATACCCCCATTGTTGACACACCCATGATTGACACTCCTATCATTGATTCGTCGATTATAGACTTAACCGTTCATTCTTCAGCTAACACATCTATCTTTGATACACTTATTGTATCGTCAGCTGATACCCTTATTTTTGACACACCCATTGTTGATACTCCTACCGTTCACACATCCTCACTTATCTGAGAGCTTGGTTTTTATACACCTGGCTTTCAGTATCTTGACTCTAGTCCTTTCTTTGATCGTACGCCACTTCCGGCAGTCACTGAGACTGTTGAACTGATCAATTTCGTTCCTGCGGAGGACATTGCTTCCACCTCTACTGCTCCAGCCAGAGGTCGGACGTATGCTCGACGCAGAGGACGTGGTCATCGTACCCCTCCATGACCGACCAGGACCCGACTCCGAGATCTTAGATCGATGTGGCCTCGAGCTCGATCTTTTACTGATACAAGACCGATTGAGATCGGATCATCTTCTGATGATGATGAGGATTTGGATATCTATGTATTTTTAGATAGTTTACTTTTATGCATCTATGTATGTTTTGTTGTACAAATTCTGACTTGAAATGAAATATCATGTTGTACTTCATGTTTGTAACTTTAAATGAATGAATGACTTAAATTTTCTGGTATTTCATTGTCTTTATGAATGAATGAAGATTTTATATTGCACTTCAATGCCGTATCCTAAATCTATTACCCTCCTACCTTTTTAATGATAACAAAAAGGGGAGTAATAAGACCAAAGTATAATGCAAAGTATATTTGTGATGTGCAAGGGGTAAATAAGAGTATTTGCAAAATTTGAAAATTATTTTGAAAAGTTGAATTGAAATTGTTTACAAATTCTTTAAGAAAGGGAAAGCAATACTTTTTTTTTATTGAAAATTCTTTTTAAGTAAATTTCATCTTAAAACCGCTCTTTAAGTGTTTCAAAAGATATTTACAAACTATTTTATGGATCATCAATTCAGGGGGAGCTTTACTTATTGTTGAATTTTCTTATAGAGTATCACATTACATGTGTTTATATTTCATATATATCCCAAAGTTCTGATACTCTCAATCATTATAATTTGCTCTGATATTCTAAATCATTATATCACTCTTATTCTGATACATCTTATCAATATTGAAAATTACCTTGATACACCTGTTGCATTTAGTTCTATGCACCTTGATGAATTCTTTTAAAAGATTTTTATGCAATTTATACTTAAGGATTTTGTAATCATAAAAGGGGGAGATTGTTGACTCCATTATTGATTTTGATGATAAGCAAAATGGTTAAGTATAAATTGAGTACTAATGATCTCCTTGAAGTGTGTTTTCATAGAAAAAGGTGCTCACAAATTTGTAAAAGTTTATTTATTTGAAGAAGGCAAATTTACATGAAAGAATTGCCCAAAGTGGACTTGGAAAGTCAAAATTTGCTTGATGGATATCTGAGTGAAGCATAAATTTGGCTCAGCACAAGTTCAAGAATTTCTATGAAGATTTTAGTGAGGTGTCAACTCAAAGTGTCGACACATGCAAGTGAAGTGTCGACTCAAGCTGGTATGCAAAGATTGTTTCAGATGGCACGGCTGAAGTGTCAACACATGGACCTGAAGTGTCGACTCAAAGTGTCGACACATGGATCAGCTCATCGCCTGAGATTTTCAAGCCATAGAACTTGCTGAAAATGAAGAACTACAGAAGTATCGACACATGGAATCAAAGTGTCGACTCACCTGAGGAAGTGTCGACACATCTAAGATTTCCAGAGAACCATATTGAAGATTTTTGAACTGGGTGTTGACTCAAGAAGTTCAAGTGTCGACTTGAAGTGTGGACTCACAGCCTGAAGTGTCGACACATGGAGTTCTGAGAACAGTAACGGCTATTATTCAAACAAGAACTTGACCCTTTTGCTCTCCAATGACTAGATTTTCAAGTCTAATGGCTAGAAACTGGATTTGAGCCTTGGAAAGGTATTTATATGCTCTAAATCAAATCAAAAGTAGAACTATTGTGAGAGTTGATGAGAATGAAATAGAAGCATTCAAGAGAGAAGAAAAGAGTGCTTTAACTCCTATCCATTAAAGATTCAACCACTCTCAAGCAAAAGCAAGCCTCCAAGCATTCAAGAGCCTTCAAGAGCATTGAAGATCATCCATTCTTGAGCATTCAAGAGGCTTCAACAAGTTCAAAGCAGCTCTATATCGAGCTTCAAAGAGATACCCGCTTTTGTTTAGAAAGCTTATATTGTTTCTTTACTTCTAAACTTTATTTGTTATAAGGGTTCTTGGTTAGCCTATTGAAAAACCAAGGGAGGTATTGGTGAACCTTTAAAAATCAATTAGGTTCTTGGTTAGCCCGGAAAACCAAGGGAGGTTGGTGGTTAGCCCGTAAAACTATTTAGGTTCTTGGTTAGCCCATAAAACCAAGTAAGGTTTTGACTTGTTGGCCTTATGAAAACAAGTTAGGTTTTTGATTAGTGAGCCCAGAAAACTAATCAAATGTAATCGGTATGATTATAGTGAATTCCCAAGGAGATCTTGGGGAGTGGATATAGGTGCATTGGATAGCACCGAACCACTATATTTCTTGGTCTTTGAGGTTGATTGATCTCTCTACTTGTTTTTTATTTATTGCTCTTTATTTTTGCTGCACTTTTATTTACGAGCATTATATTTGATTTCCTTGTACCTTAATTGATTGTTGAATTGGATTGCAAAGCATTGCATTACATCAAATAAATATTTTTTAGAGACCCAATTCACCCCCCCTTTTTGGTTGCTTACTAGGCAATAGTAACATAGTAGATTTTGAGGCCATGACCCTGTCTAGATTTCGAGCAGGCCTTCAAGAAGAGATTCAAAGGGAATTATTTCTGAGAGAAGTCCATGACCTAAAATAGGCCTACCAAATTGCTAGGGATCTTGAGAGATTTCAGAGGGGACCCATAATTCGATGACCTTAACCCATTAGAATTGGCACCCCTTGACCTAGGCCAAGTTCTAGTCAACCCCCCTTAAACCGATCTACCCCTTCTAACCCATTAGCTCGCATGGGTGATAGAGGTAAAGATCATGAAATTCAAAGGAGGCATAACAACTGTTGTGTTTTCTAGGGTTTCGATGGCACAACGGAACAATGGATTTCAAAAAATTTCTTTCTTGAAACTCCAAGCAACTTGAAACCCTAAGCCCAAGATCCCTTAATCATTACAATTAACAAGTCATGCAATTAGGGTTTGGAAAAATACCTGGAATGCTAATTCCTTTTTCTTTCCACTAGGCACACAAGTGCATGCTCTCTAGAGGTGATCCACACAGGAATGGCTTTTAGGGCATCATTTATTCAATCTTCCACTTGCACTTAAGCCAATCACCTTTGTATTTTACACCCATACAATCTAAGTGGCGATCAAACTGCTGCTTTGGTAGTGCTTTAGTGAATGGATCTGCTATGTTGTTCTTTATATCTACTCGTTCGATGACAACATTTTGTCCTTGAACGAGATAGAAGCATCTTAGGATGTGCTTGGGCTTATTATGAGACCTTGGTTCTTTAACTTGCACAACAACTTCAGTGTTACCATAATAAAGTGACACTGGTTGTTCTATAGTAGGAACCATGTCCAATTTTATGATGAATTTATTCATTCACATAGCTTCCCTTATGGCTTCACTTGTAGTTATATACTCTGCCTCAGTGACTGAGTCAGTTATAGTTTACTGCTCTGTACTTTTTCAACTCACTGTACCACCATATAGGGTGAAGACATACCCTAATATGGATTTGCCATTATCCATATCTGATTAAAAACTAGAATATGTATATCATTCTAGTTTCAACTTTGATCCACCATATATTAGAAAAACATTTTTAGCCATTCTCAGGTACTTAAGAATGTTTTTCATAGCTTTCTAATGATCCTCCCCTGGATCAACCTGGAACCTGTTTACTATGCCCAAGGCATAAGCAACATCAGGCCTGGTACATAACAAGCATACATAATTGATCCTATAGCTGAAGCATAAGGAATCAAACTCATCCTTTCTCCTCCGGTGTCTTAGGAGATATCTTCTTAGAGAAATGTATGCCTTGACTCATGGGAAAGTAACCTTTCTTACTTCCCTCCATGTTGAATCTTTTCAATACTAAGTCAATGTACCTGGATTGGGATAAGTCTAGCATCCTCTTAGATCTATCTCTATAGATCTTTATACCCAGTATATAGGATGCCTCTCCCAAATCCTTCTTGAAAAATTGCTTTGATAGCCAAGACTTAACCGATTGCAACATTGGGATATCATTCCCAATGATGAGTATGTCATCAACATACAAAACCAAGAAAATAAGGGCACTTCCATTTATCTTCTTATGTATACATGGTTCATCCATATTCTTGATAAAACTAAACTCCTTAATTGTTTCATCAAAGCGGATGTTCCAACTTCTCGATGCTTGCTTTAGTCCATAAATGGACTTCCTTAGCTTGCATGCTTGGTTTGGTCTCCCACTTGAGACAAAACCTTGTGGCTGTGTCTATAGACTTCTTCCTCAAGATTTTCATTACGGAAAGCAGTCTTTATGTCCATCTGCCAGATTTCATAATAATGGTATGTTGCTATAGCAAGCAATATCTGAATGGACTTGAGTATGGCTACTGTGAAACGGTTTCATCATAGTCAATGCCATGTTTTGTCTAAAACCTTTTGCCACCAGCTTGGCCTTGTAGGTCTCTACTTAACCATCTGCTCCTATCTTCTTCTTGAAGACCCATTTATACCCTATTGGGTTAATTAATTCAGGTAGATTTACCAAGGTCCAAACCTAATTGGAATACATGGAGTCTATCTCAAATTTTATGGCTTCCAGCCATTTGTTAGAGTCTCCACTTATGATAGCTTCCATATAGGTCACAGGATCATCATCTGGTATGATACTGGCTTCATTATCATTTCCAATGACAAAGCCATATCTAAGAGGTGCACTTCGCACTCTCTCTAACCTACGAAGAGGAGGTATGTGTTGTGATTTTTCTTGAATCTTAGGAACATTTGGTTTAGGAATTGTTTTAGGTATAGGTTAAACTTCTTTAAGTTCAGATATCCTCTCATTGCCCTTTTCTTGGATAAACTCCTTTTCCAAGAATGTGGCATGCCTACTGACAAAGACCTTTTACTCAGTAGGATGGTAAAAAAGGTAACCCATACAATCTTTAGGATATCCTACAAACTTGCACTTGTCAGCCCTAGCACTTAGCTTATGTCCAAAACATTCCTGACATAAGTAGGGCAAACCCAATCATAAAATATTTAAGACTTGGCCTTTTTCCATTCCATAATTCATATGGAGTGCTCTTAACAGCCTTTGATGGTACCCTATTTAGTATGTGGGTAGCAATCTCTAGGGCATAACCCCAGAAGGATACTAGAAGATCTATGAAGCACATCATGGACTGTACCATGTCCAACAAGGTTCGGTTCCTCCTTTTTGCTACACCATTTAATTGGGACATATATGGAGGGGTCCATTTAGAGATAATTCCTTTGTCTTTAAGATGAACAAGAACTTTACTAGACAAGTATTCTCCTCCTCTATCAGATCGAATGATTTTAATACTATGTCTAGTTTATTTATCAACCTCACTTTGATACTCTTTGAATTTTTCAAAGGCTTCGGACTTATATTTCATAAGATACACATATTCGAACCTTGATAAATAATCAATAAAATTGATGAAATAAGAGTATCCTCCTCTGGCCTGGATTGTTAAAGGACCACACACATCTATGTGTACTAGCCTTAACAACTCAGTTGCCTTATCTCCATGTCTAGTGAATGGAGATTTGGTTATCTTACCCATGAGGTAGGATTCACAAGTTCCTAATGATTCATGATCAAAAGGTTGAAAAAAATTTCTTTGTATAACTTGTTTATCCGAGACTCACTAATATGACCCCAACGGCAATGACAGAGATATGTGACATTTACATCATCTCTCTTTCTTTTCTTATTTTCAACAAGCATAACTTCATCATTGAGTGATAGAATCCAAAGACTATTAACAAATGTACCACAACCAAAGAACTTCTTTGAAAAGAAGATTGAGCACCCATGGCTTGAAATATTTATTTCATAACCTTGTTTCAACAGCAAAGGTACAGAAATAATATTCCTTATAATGTTGGGTACATAGTAACAATCTTTTAATTCAAGAATATTGCCCGATGGCAATAACATTAGATAGGTGCCAACAGCTTCAACATGAATGGGATCACCACTCGCACCAAACAGCTCGAATCACCCTTCTTCAAGCTTCTAGGTCTCTGTAACCCCTGCAATGACTTGCATATATGAGACCCACATGCAGTATCCAATATCCATGTATCAGAAGCTGAACAACTTAATGATAAGTTTGTTTATATCATGTATAAACTTTTTGATGCATCACCAGCATCCTGCTTCTGACTTGCAAGATATAACTTGCAATTCTTATTCCAGTGCCCTTGCTTTCCACAATGATAGCCGGTTCCACCAGCAGGGGCTTCCTTGCCTTTTTCCTTTTCTAGAAGCTACTCTTAGGGTTCCTTTTTCTTTTTGAACCCTTCTTAGTAGCATCCTCTCTTACCAGATCTAGGTCAGGATTATCAAGGATATAGGAAATTTTTTCCTGAGCTAATTAATTCTCATGTTCCTCAACCAATCCACATAATTCAGATCGGTAAACTTATTGGCATCCAAGATGCCCCGCAGTGAAAGAGTAGAAGCCATAATGCAATAATCTATAGTAAGTAAAGAACAACTATAAGCAGACCACTCATGATGATATTCATAATTAGACAAGGACTTTTGCTTCTAATTGTGTCTCCCATTATTTTCTATCGAATACCATAACCCTCAACTATGGTAAGCGGGAAACCCTCCCAGGGCTTCCTTAGTGGGTTGAGATCCCAATTCCTCATGAATGCCTTGTGTTAATCACAACAAACACCCATGATTTCAAAGGTAGGAAAATTTCTTTTCAATTGCAACCTATGCAATTCTCAACATAACAACTACCTCTAAGACACTTATAGCCTTGGTTAATCATAACAAACTATAATGTCTTAGTTTACTCAAACCCTTCATTTTCATGTAGCCATGTTTGATAAATGTGATGGGGACATCGACTAGCCTAGAATCTGAAGTAGCTTAGTCCAGCCCAGAACCTGAAGTCCAGCCCAAAACCTGAAGCCCCAGATCCTGAGTCGATGAGGCACATATCATGGAGCAGCACAAATCCCGAAGTAGCATGAATCTTGGAGCACATCCAAATGAAGATAAGTGTAATTTTTTGGATGTACGAGGGATTAGGATATCCTAAAATTTTAGGATTAGTTTCCGTACATTTTTATATTATTTTAGGATTTAGTTGGATTAGTTTGTTTTTAAAATAAATAGTTTGAATGTATTAGGATTGAGGTTGAGGTATCTCAAGGATATCGGATATCTCATATTAGCTTATTTAATTATTTTATCATTCTTCGAATAAGAATTAGACGAAGAATATTTGGATGAGAAAAATAAAAACTTTGGTTAAGGAGAGGGTGCATCACACGTGGTTAAGGAGAGGGTGCTAATGCTCAACATGGTTACTCTGGTTAAGAGTGGGTGCTGAAGCCTGGGTGGGGAACCCAACCATGATTTTTTTTTTTCTTCCTAAATTTTTCTATTCGCCTTTCTTCATCTTCATCTGCATTCTTTCTCTTTCCCCTCTCTGTTTGCTTTTCTCTCGAATTAACCACCAAGCCATCCTGACTGGAACCACCTACAGTCCTCAACTCTGTTCGATGCCTTCCGGCTGCATCACCGAGCTCGTCCAAGAGGAGCTCGTCCGAATGATCAGTATTTTTGCTGTCTCCCACTTGTGACCCATGAGAACACCATCTTCTTCGCCAAGTTCTATGACCGTGCTGGTCTTGTGAACCTCATCAATGTCGGCCTGGATCACCTTCATCCAGCAATATTTCGATCACAACTCTATGAAGCTTGTAGAAGGATCGTGAACCTGATCCATGGCTTGGTCGGCCTGCTGTGGTCCAGCACGCCTATGCTTGTGCTGAAGGAACCAAGCCTTCTCCTCCCTGCCTCATCGATGCCCTAGATTGCCTCCACCAGATTTCCTCCTGTCTGGAGTCACCCACCATCAAGTCGACGATCTCCGCCACCGAAACCCCTTTTATGCCAGCCTTCCTCCCATTTCCACATCGACCCTCTTCTGCTTGTGAGCAGATCTCCAAACGACGGAGCCATCTCCTCGGTTCATGACCATGCTGGCGTCCCTGCAACGCTCACGTCACCCTAGAGCCGGCACCCCCGTGCCGCCCATAATGCCTCCGAGCTGGCACTCCCATGCTGTCCTCGTCGCACACCTGCAGCCGTTGTCCGTGGTGCCTTCTCCCCATCGTGTCGTCACCATTCACCGGAGCAGGGCCGCGTCGCCATTCCCCTGGGTGTTGTCCTTATCCCCAGCCCCGTCGTCGACGACCCTGCCAAATTTCCATAGCTGGAGCCTCCCCTGTTTCGGTCCAAAGGAAGAAGCATCCCGCATGAACGTGAATACAAGGGAGGGCATACTGCACGGGTCTCAAAGCATAGCCGGTTTCCCCTAATGCCGACTTTAGTTTAAGCAGAAAATGAAGAAAAAAAGTGAAAAAAAGTGAAAAAAGTATGAAAGAAAAAAAATATATG
Organism: Areca catechu; assembly: GCA_021397845.1. Lineage (NCBI taxonomy): Eukaryota > Viridiplantae > Streptophyta > Magnoliopsida > Arecales > Arecaceae > Areca > Areca catechu. The sequence goes on along the minus strand of CM038052.1, from coordinate 123,812,153 downwards.
GAAAAATGGTTTATTTATATAAAAAGTGTTTGGGGAAAATAATTTGGGCCTGGTTAAACCTAGCCAAAAGGTCATTTCCTAGCAACCAATGATCCACCCCTTTAAAATAAATATGATCGGGGTCTGTCCCACATCACTTTTGATTTTAGAGCAAGGGTTAGGTTTGGTTAGTTATTTTTATTTTAATTGCATTATTTGCATATAAAAAAAAAATCAGTGTGCAGACCATGTGCATCTTGGAGTCAGAAGATTGTTGAAGCTTGAATCGATGGAGTCGAGTTCTCCCCATCTCAGGAAAATGATGGGGACATCGACTAGCCCAGAATCTGAAGCAGCCTAGCCCAAAACCCGAAGCCCAGCCTAGAACCTGAAGCCCAGCCCAGCCTAGAACATGAAGCCCAGCCCAAATCCTAAAGCCCCAGATCCTGAAGTCGATGCAGCACATATCACAGAGCAGCATGAATCCCGGAGTAGCACAAATCTTGGAGCACATCCAAAAAAAAATAAGTGTAATTTTTTGGGTGTACGAGGGATTGGGATATCTTGAAATTTTAGGATTAGTTTTCATACATCTTTATCATTGTTTTAGGATTTAGTTGGATTAGTTTGTTTTTAAAATAAATAGTTTGAATGTGTCAGGATTGAGGTTAGGTTATCTCAAGGATATTGGATATCTCAGATTAGCCTATTTAATTGTTTTATCATTCTTTGAATAAGAATTAGATAGAATATTTGGATGAGAAAAACAAAAACTCCTGGTTAAGGAGAGGGTGCTGATTCCCAACATGGTCACTCTAGTTAAGAATGGGTGCTGAAGCCTGGGTGGGGAACCCAACCATGGTTTTTAATTTTTCTTCCTAAATTTTTTTATTCATCTTTCTTCACCTTCATCTTCATTCTTTCTCTTTCCCCTCTTTGTTTCCTTTTCTCCAAAATTAACCACTAAGCCATCCCAACCGGAACCACCCGCAGCCCAACTCTGTTCGATGACTTTCGGCCACATCACCGAGCCCGTTTAAGAGGAGCTTGTTCGAACGATCAACAATTTTTGTTGTCTCTCACCGGTGACCCACAAGAGCACCGCCTTGTTCACCATGTTTTATGGCTGTGCTGGTCTCATGAACGTCATGAACGTTAGCCCGGATTACCTCCATCCAACAATATTTTGATCACAGCTCTACGAAGCTTGCAGAAGGATCATGAACCCGATCCATGGCTTGGTCAGCCTACTGTGGTCCGGCATGCCCACTCCTATGCCGAAATAACCGAGTCTTCTCCTCTCTGCCTCGTCGATGCCCCAAATTGCCTCCACTGGATTTCCTCTCGTCTGGAGTCACCCACCGCCAAGTCGAAGATCACCGCTACCAAGCCAACCAACAGAACCCTTTTCATGCCAGCCTTCCTCCTATCTCTGCGTCGACCCTCTTCTACCTTTGAGCAGATCTCCACACGATGCTGCTTGACATGGGATAGGATGTGGGGATCGGATTACTGGCGAGCGTAGAAGTCACCAGGGATTAGGGCTTGCTTGGAAGAAGAAAGAAGAGGGCGGCTAGGGCTTCGTTGGAGCTTTGGAGGCAGGGCGCAGGAGGCTCGGGCATCAAAGGGGTCACACAGATACCCTTAGGAACAATAAGGATCACACAGATACCCTTCACACAGAATAATAGGGATCACACAGATACCCTCACACAATAAATCACATAGTAAGTTGAGAAAACTCAAGAATTTTATTGATCCATGGCATAAAAAAAATACAAGAGGGGGTGGGGTATTTATAGATTCACCCAGGTTACAAGACTTGAGGGTCAAGAAACCTTGACTTGAGGGCCAAGAAACCTCAAGTGTTGGGCTTGCTGCTAGGGCGCTGGGCTGGGGCAGCTTGGACTGGGGCGCCATCTTCATGGGTTGGAGGGGGCGCTTCCCTGTGGGCTTGGTGGCATGAAAGGGCCCAGGTGCCTAAAGTCCAACTCTAGTTGGGGGGCCTAGTGAATCTCTTGGTCTGCTGACTCTCCTCTTGAATATGACTTGAGTGAAAACTACATGGACTCGATTGGACTTGACTGGACTAAAAATGACTGGACCTGACTAAGTGGACTCAACTGGACTCAGTTGTCTTACTTTTTTACAGGACTTAATTGGCTCATTTTAGTTCAAGTGACTCAATACTAATGGACTCAAATAGACTCTCGGGTTCCCATCAACCATCTCGGTTCACGACCATGTTGGCATCCCTGCAACGCCCGCGTCACCCCCAAGCCAGCACCCCTATGCCGCCTGCAACACTTCCGAGCCGGCACTCCCGTGCTGCTCGCGTTGCACACCCACAGCCACTATCTATGTCGCCTGCTCCCCACGTGCCACCGCCATTTGCTATAGCAGGGCCACACCGCCATTCTCCTGAGCCACCGTCCTCATCCCCAGCCCCGTCGCCGACGACCCTGCCAGATTTCCACAGCCGAAGCCTCCCCTGTTTCGATCCAAAGGAAGAAGCATCTCGCACGAACGTGAAAGCAAGGGAGGGCATACCGCACGAGTCTCAAAGCATAGCTGGTTTCCCCTAATGCCGACTTTAGTTTAGTTAGAAAATGAAGAAAAAAAGTGAAAAAAAAGAGAAAAAATTATGAAAGAAAAAAAATATATAGAAAAAAAGGTTTATTTGAATAAAAAGTTTTTGGAAAAAATAATTTGGGCCTGGTTGAACCTAGTCTAAAGGTCATTTCCTTGCGACCAATGATCCCCCCTCTAAAATAAACATGATCGGGGTCTGTCCCGCATCATGTTGCCCTTGTGTCAATCACAACAAAGCAACACCACCAATCATGCCATAAAGCATAAAAATGCACCAAGACAAATATCATATCAAACCCTAGAGTAGGCCTTGTGTCAATCACAACAAACCTACTATAGTTTTTGACATGGATTTGGCTTGGCGTGAATGAAGGCAATGTGTAGTGTGCTTAATCACTTAGCATTTCCAATTAGGATTTAGATATGACCAAATTGGCTAAGTAGAAAAGATGTAGGGGTCCCCCCGTTGCTTTCCTTAGACACCAATTAAATTGGCCAGGTAAGACAATGGAACCAATTAAAAACCTCATTCCCTTTACCTTCCTAGAACCACTTGCCTAGACACCAATTGACTGATCATATCTTAATCAGATTTGCATCATGATTAACTTACACTACGACTAAATATGATTTTTATGAGGACTTTGATGGTCTCTAACACATCCTAATATAGACTTAGTCATGTCAACCTAACATTCATAACATCATAAAACCTAACATTCATGACATCATAATGTATTCATAACCATACACATATGACATGATATTCATTCCATCATTCGAGCATATTAACCCTAATATGCATACCATAAGCATGATTGTAATATGAATCCGTTCACCTCACTTGTTCATGGGATATGGCCACAACAGCATCCCTACATGCTATAGGAGACCCATTGAATGAGATGAGAGGGCCATGAAACCCTAAATAACTCTTATAACTGAATGGCCATGGTGACTAACCTGATCCGAAGCAGTTACTAGGATTTAACATATATCATATGTAATTTAAAACAATCATGCATCACTTCATAGTATAATAAGCAATCATTACTAATTGCATGCACCATACATGATAACATTCACTATCATATACCCTTTTAATAGTATGCATCATACTATGATTTATATATATGATCATATTATCATTCAATATATAAGTGAACCCTAATTAGTGGCATGCATCAGAATATGATCCTCATATATGATCATATTCACTATCACATAAGCATATCCAATTGACCATTAATTGAATGAAATAAGAGGGCTCTGATACCACTGTTTGGTTTTTCTAGGATTTCGATGGCACAGTAGAACAGTGGATTTCAAAAATTTCTTTCTTGAGACTCCAAGCAACTTGAAACCCTAAGCCAAAGATCCCTTATTCATTACAATTAACAAGTCATTCAATTAGGGTTTGGACAAATACATGGAATGCTAATTACTTCTTTCCACTAGGTGCACAAGTGCATGCCCTCCAGAGGTGATCCACACAAGAATGGAATGGTGCGGGCACCAGACTCAGAAGAAGACTTCAGAGCTCCATCTGGATCTCTGATTAACCTTGCCCGAAGAATTAGGGTTTTTTGGTTTTTAATAAGAGTTGACTAGATCAACTTAATTTAGCTTGAGTCTACATTACCTGCATTTTATTTTGTTGAGTCATGTTGACTCAGTAGTGGACTAGGGTTTCAAACTGGGATGTTACACTTTCTTCCAAGACCAGGCAAGTGGACACCACACTCCCAGCGACACTCCCAGTCCAGGGGGCGCCATATCCACATCCAGCAGCTTTTGGTCCCCACTCCACAGATGGCAACCTCCTTCTCTCATGCGCCAGATAAGGAGAAGTCCACCAAGAGACCACCAATCAAGGGGGTGGCCAAGACTTTGCCAAGAATTCCAAAACAAAGAAGGGAAGAAATTCTCTTGGAAGAGAACTTCAAGGGGCGCCCACTACCTGCCAAAAAATCAAAACAAAGATGGGAAGGACCTTGACTTAGGGAGGAAGAAAAGGAGGAGTCCAAAAGAGTTGATCCAGGGAAGGAAGAAAATTTTTCTTGAAAATCCAAGCAAGGTGGCGCCATCTACCAGCCATTTATAACCCAAATCCTATTTTTTTGGTATTTTGGCCGACCATATGTAAGGGATTTGCCCTAATTTGGAGATCCCCTCCTTTAGTCCCACATGGGAAGATGTGAACCCTCCTCCCTTGTAATGCCTTATAAATTAAACCCCTCTTATAAGTTTACAACAATCAGATGAATGAAAGAAATTTTTTTATGAGCAAACTTGTGTTTTCTCTTTTTCGCACTTGCTTCCAGGTGTTGAGCTCCGTGAGGGAGTAAATCCGGGTTCCCCTGGAACCTTGAGGAGGTGAGAGATCTCCAAAACCCCAAACTCTAGGTTAGCCACTCCACTCCCAAACCCTAGCCGCCATCACCCTTCTCTTTCCACCCAAGCCCTAGTCTATTTCCCTTCTCACGGCCACCATCTCCAAGTCCAGCCGACCACCAGCATCCAGCTCCAGTCCAGATACTGCAGATCTACAACAATTCTAAGAGGAAGTCAGATCGGCCTCCAGGAGAATCGATTTCAGTAACTTCGGCTTTCAAGTTCTTCAACCTGGTAAGATCTTTTCTTGAGTTTCTGAATTCCTTCACTTGTTCCTCTTCTTTCCCAGATCTTGAGTCCAGGAGAAGCCGACCAAACCACGAGACCATATTGGAGGATCCATTGCGAAGATAGCCGACTCCGAGGATCCCACAATCTGCTCGAGAGAGTTCTTCCACCAAAATCCTGAGAAGATCACTGTCTGGTTAGTAAACCATCTTTTCTCTCTATTTTTGTTCTGTTGAAAGTTCAGAGCGAAACCCTAGGTCTGGGAGTTTCTCAACCCCCAGCGATCTGTTACTTTTGAACTACTCTGATACTTTAGTTTCTTCTAAACTGTGCTTTCAATCCTTACCTAGTTTCCTTCAACGTAGTTTAGCTTTACTTTGAGTCGAAGCCAATTTCTGAAATATATATATATAATAAAAAAAAAGAATTAATTTTAATTTTACTTCCGCATACGCCTCTTTGTTCTTTGTTCTGCATCATTTTTGGTATCAGAGCCCTGTCTAGGGTTTCTGTTTGATTGCCTGTTTGAGTCCCTCTCTTTTTACTTTGTCTGCTCGAAGTAGACTCCCCAGGACGTCCGGTCCTAGGAACGAAGCGAGGTGCAAACCTCCTCTTCCCATTCCAGGGGTATTCCTAGGGCGTGTAGGGATCCGTTGGGTTACAACTTCGTAGCAGAAATTGTAAACGTGGAAGTGCTCTGTTTTCAACCCGTAATTGCCCTGTTTCAGGAATTATTTCTCACTACAGGTAACTCCAAATTCAGTGATTTTTATTTTGTTGAAACCAGTATAATTGAAGCTAATTTGTATAATTTTCTCATGATTTATGGTTTCTGTGCGATTTCTGAGAATTAAAATACTGCAACTCTATTTTTGTGTTCTACAATCCATTTATTTTTGAGTGTTCATCTCTTAATTCAACTTAAGGGCATTTGAGCATCTAAGATAAGGGGAGGAGTTGATAACCTCTCCTTAGCCCAAAACCACCACCCCTTCATTCGAACCTAAACCTTTATCTAAAATTGATTAGACCTAATTTGCCCTAGTGGGCTAGGGACATCAACAAGTCGGGTCAAGGCTAGTGTTGAGTCAGTTTGTCTGGTTACTCTGTGTGTGCTTTGTACTCAGTGTCTAGAACGGTGGTTCAGGGATTCCATCCCGAAGGGCTTGTGTGCTGGTCCGCCTACCTGGCCAATCTCTGATTGGTGTCTAGGATTGGCATTCAGGGACCTAACACTCCCCTTACACCTGCCTGGCTGAGTCCTGAGTTACTACAGGCTAGCTTGCCACTCTGATTGGGCACCTAGTTTAGGCTCTAGGTTTAGTTAGCCCTTAGTCGTTCAGTTGAGTCTCATTTTGTGTGCTTGATTGCATCATGTCTACCCGGAATGGAGTACCCTACCAACCTGGTCAAGCCTAACCTGATTTAGAGGCCATGGTTAGAGCTCTTACTGAGAGTATGAACAAATTAAGTCAGGATATGAATGAGAATTTTGCCCAGCTTAGGGATCGAGTCCAAGTACTTGAGGAGCCTAGCATCGGGATTGGACTCCTGACCCAGATTTTAATGTGCCTCAACCTCACCCACACCAAGAGCCTAGAAGACCTTTATACCGAGATCCTGAACCTAATCATAGGAGGCCTGACCCAGAGCCTGAGGATAGAGATGATAGGTTCATTCGGAACATCAAGTTAGATGCACCCACTTTTGATGGTAGCCTAAATCCTAAGGTGTATTCTGATTGGGAGGGTGAGATGGACCAGTACTTTGAGTGGTATGCCATGTTTGAGGAGAGGAATTTAAGTTTGCCAAGATGAAATTAATACGTCAAGCTAGGTTATACTGGGGGAACATTGAGCTGACCACTAGAAGACGAAATGTAGAGCCCATAACCACTTGGCAGGGTATGAAAGAAAACTTAGAGACAAGTACCTACCCATTTCATACCAGCAGAATCTGTTAGACCAATGGCAGACTTTGAAACAAGGGAATCGATCTGTTTCAGACTACATAACCACCTTTGATGAATACCTAATGAGATGTGATGTGAGTGAAGCCTATGAGGTCACTTTGTCTAGATTTAGGGCTGGACTTAGGGAAGATATTAAGAGAGAGTTGTTTCTGAGAGAGGTTACTGACCTAGACCAAGCCTATCAGATTGCACTGAACACTGAGAAGTTTCAGAGAGGACCCATGCCATCTAGGGTTAGTGCCCCAATCCCAAGAAATGGACCTAGCCAGGTTATCCCTAGCAAGCCTAATCAGGGTATCCCCACCCCTAGGCCCATGGACAAAGGTAAGGCACCTGACACCCAGAGAATCCCTAGTATCGTCTGTTTTAAGTGCCAGAAGCCCGGTCATATCTCCACTCAGTGCACAGCCATAGCTTGTTTTAAGTGTCATAAGGTAGGTCATGTTTCTAGCCAGTGCCCTCGTAGATCCCTATATATAGAAGGGAGGGGAAAGAATTCCGAGCCTAATGAGGAGTTTGAAGAAGAAGTTTATGAGGCCGGAATGAATTTGGTTGATGAGTATGAAGGAGAGGAAGAATCCACTGAATCTGACCACTTAGGGGTTGTGAGATGCATCCTGTCCCAGACTAAAGTTCAAGAAGATTGGCGTAGGACTAACATCCTACAGACTTTCCTTAAACTAGGGGATAAGTTTGTAAGATCATCATAGATAGTGGGAGCTGTGTGAATGCCATTTCTACTAGCACTGTCAAAATGTTAGGCTTAACCCCAGTCCCCCACCCCAACCCTTATAAGGTTTCTTGGGTAGACTCTACTTCTATACCCATCCAGTCTAGATGTCAGGTCCAAATCCAATGCAATCCTATCAAGAGAAGATTTGGTGTGATGTCTTGCCCATGGGGGTGAGCAGTATAATTCTTGGAAGACCCTGGTTGTATATCATGATGCCACCCTCTTAGGAAAATCCAACACCTGTGTCTTTAGTTTCAATGGGAAGAAAATCACAATCCATTCAGTCCCTCCTAAGGACAAGGTAGCTAAAGGAACCAGTAAGGTTAGGGAAATGAAGACTGGAGTGAACCTGATTAGTGCCAGGATCTAGAACAAGAACTCATAGTGGTTCACCCATTTGGATGTTGACTGCTAAGGAACTTAGGACTCCTACACCCTCAGAGCCTCCTCAGGAAGTTAAACCTTTATTAGAAGAATTTGAGGATGTTTTTCCTGAGGATCTGCCAGACCACCTTCCACCTCTTAGGGATATTCAGCATTCCATAGATTTAGTCCCAGGAGCTACTTTACCCAACTTGCCCCATTATAGGATGAATCCATCGGAGCATAAAGAACTGCAAACAGGTTGGCGAATTGTTGAGGAAGGGGTTCATTAGAGAGAGTCTTAGCCCTTGTGCAGTCCCTGCACTTCTAACCCCGAAGAAGGATGGCACGTGGAGGATGTGTGTTGACAGTCGTGCCATCAATAAAATCACAATCAAGTATAGGTTCCCGATCCCTAGACTAGATGACATGCTTGATATGATGGCCGGTGCCATGGTTTTTTTCTAAAATTGATCTCAAGAGCGGCTATCATCAGGTTAGGATTAGACTAGGGTGAGTGGAAAATAGCCTTCAAAACTAAGGATGGTCTCTTTGAATGGGTTGTTATGCCTTTTGGGTTGTCCAATGCCCTAGTACTTTCATGAGGATTATGACCCAGTACTTAGAGCTTTCATAGAGAAGTTTGTAGTTTTTTTTTGATGATATCCTGATCTATAGTAAGACCCCTGCAGATCACCTAGGCCACCTTAGACAAGTCTGTCAATTTTTGAGGAATGATAGTCTCTACGGTAATCTCAAAAGTGTGAATTTATTACTAGTAGGATTATCTTCCTTGGATTTGTTGCAACCCCTGACGGCGTGGCTGTCGATCCTGAAAAGATTAGGTCCATGGTAGAATGCCAGAGCCGACCAGTGTGCATGAAGTCAGAAGTTTCCATGGCTTGGCTACCTTCTATAGGCGATTCATCAAGGGGTTTAGTACCGTAGTTGCTCCTATCACAGACTGCATCAGGAAGGGAGAATTTCAGTGGACCAAAGCAGCCCATAAAGCCTTCATAGATCTTAAGGATAGGATGACCCAGGCACCCATTTTGAGACTACCAGACTTTTCAAAGGTATTTGAGGTTGCCTTGATGCTTCAGGAGTAGGTATAGGTGGAGTCCTAAGCCAAGAGAACCATCCCGTAGCATTCTTTAGTGAAAAACTTAATGATGCTAAGCTTAGGTATTCTACCTATGATAAGGAATTTTTACGCGGTCGTGCAAGCTTTGCATTACTGGAGACATTATTTACTACCGCAAGAATTTTGCTATTTTCGGACCATGAGGCTCTTAGATTCTTGAATTCTCAGAAGAAGCTTAACCCTAGGCATGCTAGTGGGTAGAGTATATCCGTCCTATACTTTTGTTTTGAAGCATAAGGCTGGGTCTGAAATAAGGTAGCTGATGCCCTTAGTCGTCGATCTTTGTTGTTGAATTCTGTTAGGGCTGAAGTCAGGGTTTGAGCAAATCAAAGAAGATATGGGTCGTGTCCGATTTCAAGACTGTATACCAGATCTAGATCAAGGACCATCTAGTGAACATAAGGATTATTCCCTTATAGATGGCTTTTCTGTTCTTTAAGAATAGGCTTTGCATCCCTAGAACCTCTCTTAGGGAATTCTTGATTTGGGAAACTCATGCTGGAGGTTTAGCTGGCCATTTCGGAAAAGATAAGACCACCCTGTCTATTGAAGACCATTTTTTCTGGCCTAGCTTAAAAAGAGATGTAGCACACATTATGGCTAGGTGTCGGACCTGCGCTGTTGCCAACAGCGAAAACAAAACACCGGCCTTTATACCCCACTCCCTGTCCCAGATCGTCCTTGGCAAGATGTGAGCATTGACTTTGTGTTAGGTTTGCCCAAGACCCAGAGGAGCATGACTCTATCTGTGTTGTAGTAGACCGATTTTCCAAGATGGCCTATTTCTTGCCTTGTTCCCAACATTTGATGCGTCTAGGTAGGTAGCCACCCTGTTCTTTAATGAGATAGTTCGACTCCATGGCCTACCCAAGACCATTGTTTCCGATAGGATGTTCGGTTCATAGCTATTTTCGAAACAACCCTTTGGCATAAGTTAGGGACAAAACTTAAGTTTTCAACTGCCTATCATCCCCAGACTGGGCCAAACGCAGTAGTGAACCATAGTTTAGGCAATCTGCTAAGGTGTCTTGTTGGTGAAACATTAGGAACCGGGATTTGTACTTACCTAGAGCTGAATTTGCATATAATGACTCGGTCAATTCAGGTCTACGGGTAAGAGTCCATTTGAAATTGTGCATGGTTACAAACCCCACACTCCTCTTGACCTAGCTCCTTTACCAGTCCACACACGGGTCTCTGAGTCTGCCGAAGTTTTTGCACAGCATATAAAGACTTGCATAAAGAAATTCAAGCCAAAATAAATTTAAGTAACGAAACTTATAAGAAATTGGCTGATTCTCAAAGGCGAGTCAAAACTTTTGACGAAGAGACTAGGTATGATTAGGTTAATGCCTGAACGGTTTCCTCTTGGAACCGTTAGAAAGTTACATGCTAGGGGACTGGACCATTTAGAGGGGTAAGATAGTAGTCCAATGCCTAGTGCTCGATTTGCCTCCAAAACTAGGCATTAGCTCCACTTTCAACATTACAGACCTAGTAGAGTATAGGGAGCCAGCTGTGATTCCCAGTGAGGCTTTTGAACCTAATCCTGCTCTTGAGAGTGAACCTGACCCTGTGTGTCCACCAACAAATGGCCTGTGAGGAAAGAGTAGATTGAAAAGATCCTGGATGATCAGGTTATCTCTACTCGTAATCGAGGATACCAAAGATACCTGGTCCGCTGGCTAGGAGGCCAGATTCGATGACTCTTGGATCTCCCGAGAAGAGTTACAAAGCTGGACCCAGACCTCTTTGGAGAGATACCAGAGCCAACTTGATCCTTACTCGACAGGGTCGAGTTCCTCCCACCCTGGGAGAATTGGTGCGGTGATGCAGAACAAAAAAAAACAAAGAAGCGTATGCGGAAGTAAAATTAAGATTAATTCTTTTTTTTTTTATATATATTTCAGAAATTGGCTTCGACTCAAAGTAAAGCTAAACTACATGAAGGAAACTAGGTAAGGATTGAAAGCACAGTTAGAAGAAACTAAAGTATCAGAGTAGTTCAGAAGTAACGGATCGCTGGGGGTTGAGAAACTTCCAGACCTAGGGTTTCGCTCTGAACCTTCAACAGAACAGAAATAGAGAGGAGAGAACGGTTTACTAACCAGACAGTGATCTTCTCAGGATTCTGGTGGAAGAACTCTCTCGGCAGATTGTGGGATCCTCGGAGTCGGCTATTTTGCAATGGATCCTCCAATACTGGTCTCGTGGTTTGGTCGGCTTCTCCTGGACTCAAGATCTGGGAAAGAAGAGGAACAAAAGATGGAATTCAGAAACTCAAGAAAGGATTTTACCAGGTTGATAAACTTGAAGGCTGAAGTTGCTGAAATCGAATTCTCCTGGCGGCGATCTGACTTCCTCTTAGAATTGTTGTATATCTGCAGTATCTGGACTGGGGCTGGATGCTGGTGGTCGGCCTGGACTTGGAGATGGTGGCCGTGAGAAGGGAAATAGACTAGGCTTGGTGGAAAGAAAGGGTGATGGCGGCTAGGGTTTGGGAGTGGAGTGGCTAACTAGGGTTTGGGGTTTTGGAGATCTCTCACCTCCTCAAGGTTCCAGGGGAACCCGGATTTACTCCCTCACAGAGCTCAACACCTGGAAGCAAGTGCGGAAAAGAGAAAACACAAGTTTGCTCATAAAAAAATTTCTTTCATTCATCTATTTTTTTTTTTTTAAACTTACAAGAAGGGTTTAATTTATAAGGCTTTACAAGGGAGGAGGGTTTCACATCTTCCCATGTGGGACGAAAGGAGGGGATCTACAATTAGGGCAAATCCTTCACATATGGTCGGCAAAGTACAAAAAATTGGAATTGGATTATAAAAGCAGGTAGATGGCGCCACCTTGCTTGGATCTTCAGAAAAATTTTCTTCCTTCCCTGGATCAACTCTTTTGGACTCCTCCTTTTCTTTCCTCCCTAAGTCAAGGTCCTTCCCATCTTTGTTTTGGATGTCTTTGGCAGGTAGTGGGCGCCCCTTGAAGCTCTCTTCCAAGAGGATTTCTTTCTTCCCTTCTTTGCTGGGTTTCTGGGAAAGTCTTGGCCGCCCCCTTGATTTGTTGGTTTCTTGGTGGACTTCTCTTTATCTGGCGCATGAGAGAATGAAGTTGCCATCTGTGGAGTGGGACCAAAGGCTGCTGGATGTAGAGATGGCGCCCCTTGGACTGGGAGTGTGGCTGGGAGTGTGGTGTCCACTTGCCTGGTCTTGGGAGAAAATGTAACATCCCAGGTTGAAACCCTAGTCCACTACTGAGTCAACATAACTCAACAAAATAAAATGCAGGTAATGTAGACTCAAGCTAAATTGAGTTGATCTAGTCAACTCTTATTACAAACCAAAAACCCTAATTCTTCGAGCAAGGTTAATCAGAGATCTAGATGGAGCTCTGAAGTCTTCTTCTGAGTTGGTGCCCGCACCAATTCTCCCAGGGTGGGAGGAACTCGACCCTATCGAGTATGGATCAAGTTGGCTCTGGTATCTCTCCAAGAGGTCTGGGTCTAGCTCTTGTAACTCTTTAGGGAGATCCAAGAGTCATCAGAATCTGGCCTTCCTAGCCAGCGGACCAGGTATCTTTGGTATCCTCGATTATGAGTAGAGATAACCTGATCATCCAGGATCTTTCAATCTACTCTTCCTCACAGGCCAGTTTGTTGGTGGACACACAGGGTTGGGTTCACTCTCAAGAGCAGGATTAGGCTCAAAAGGCTCACTGGGAATCACAGCTGGCTCTCTATACGCTACTAGGTCTGTAATGTGAAAGTGGAGCTAATGCCTAGTTCTGGAGGCAACTCGAGCACATAGGCATGATCATACTCTCTTCACCACTCTAAATGGACCAGCTCCTCTAGAATGTAACTTTCTAATGGTCCAGGAGGGAACCGTTCAGGCCTTACCTAATCATTACACAGTCTCCCTCAACAAAAGTTTTTGACGTTTTTGAGAATCAGCAAACTTCCTATAAGTTTCATTACTTAAAATTATTTTGGCATGATTTCTTTATGCAAGTCCTTACATGCTGTGCAAGTGAATCAAGAGACTTGTTGTGTGGGCTAATAGTGAAATCAGATCAAGTGGTGTGTGAGGTTGTATCCATGAACAATTCAAAGGGACTCTAGCCTATAGACCTATTGATCGAAACATTGAAATGCAATTTCAGCCCTGAACAAATTACAAATCCCAATTCCTGGTGCTCTCAATCAAACCAAAATCTGAGTCAATGTCCTAAACTCGACTGACGATGCATTCCTAAAGAATGGACTTTATTCAAAGGAACCCTAGGTCTAAACCTAACAAACTACGACTCTAGGTTTGACCTTGGGTCGGAGGATGGCATGCAGAGCATGAAAACTTATCATGGGTGCCTAGTAGGTGCCATAAGGTCTTCCAGAAGTAGGTGGCAAACCTAATAGGTTCTGACACGTGGTTCACTCTAAAGACTTCGAAAAAGTATACTTGGATGGTGTAAGAAGCATTGGAAGTCCTAGAGAAAGGGAGGAAATATGAGACGGAGTCACGAATTACCTGCTGACTAAAGGTGGTGACCTGAAGGTTTGAATGGTGATCTATGAGTGTCAACTGGTCATCCTTTCGAAAGGAAAAGTTTGCTACTCCCAGGAATGGATCAAGAGATGGTTCGGGAAGCATTCTAGGACATGTGATTGCAACAGTTAAAGTTTGTTCTCTAAGCAAATAATGATCCATTTTCTCAAGAACTAGATTGAAGAATGATTCATGGAAGGGCCTATGGATGATGACCTCAAGACTTGAAATTTGACCTATGGGTGTGGAAAGGTATACTCTATAGAAGGGTAGGTCAGTCATGCAAAAGAAGGGGTCTGGGGCCATAAGGAGGACTTCTACAGGACTGGGTGAACCATCTGCTCAAGACAAGGATGTTCAACTGAGATTACGGGAGAGACCTTAGTGGCTGGGCATGGGACAAGGTCCAATTGTAAGAGGCTTGATTCAGTCATCCTAAGGAGAGGATCTACCATAGGGTGGGCAAACTTAAATAGTTCAGTGCAAGATCTTCAATTGGTACTTGGGGAATGACTGTCATTAGAGGGTACGAACTAATAGCTCGGGCTAACACTATGAGTTCTTCCTGAGGGTATTTGACTAAAGGAACCCGGTTCTCACAAATCTCTTGAATTTCTGAACTAGGTCCTATCAGTTGGTTGCTTTCCAAGGTCTCCTCAGGTAAGGAACCAATAGTATCAATGTCACATTCTTCAAGTTCTTCCCCCTCACATTCATCAACTAGACTCAAGCCAGCATCATATACTTCCTCGATGCCATCTTCAATGGGTTTCGGGTCAGTGTAATCGGGTCAACTTATTCTAGGCTTGTCATACCTAACCTTTCTTCCTCATTGGTAGGCTTGGGTTCTCCCTTATTAATGTCATGCTTAGGATTCTTACCACTTAGCTGTGCACAAGCCAGTCCTATGCATGGGCACTGACTAGATTTATGGCCTCTTTCTCCATAAAACAAACATTCTTGAGATATAGGAACCTGGGTCACACTGGGTTTCAAGCTAGTAGAGACCTTACTTGGGCATGGGTGTGGATCTAAATGGTTTGATCTAGAAGACTGGGGTTGTTGAGTGACTGGTCTAGAATATTGTAAGGACCTCTCATAGACACGATCCACACTATAGATATCATGGTTAGGCTTCCTAAGGTTATGCTCGGGATCATGGTATAAGGTCCTCTTAGGCTCCTGGCATAGGTGAGGTTGGGGCCTATTAAATTTTGGATCAGGGGTCCAATTTGATGTCTACGTTTCTCAAGTATTTGGACTCGATCCCTAAGCTGGGAAAAATTCTCATTCATATCCTGACTTAATTTGTTCATACTCTCAGTAAGAGCTCTAACCATGGCCTCTAAATCAGGTTGGGTTTGACCAGGTTGGTAGGGCACTCCATTCTGGGTAGACATGATGGTGTGGGCACCAGGTTAACAAAAAGACTTCAACCCATCCAAAAGTCCTTATGGTTGGAGTAACAAATCATGTCAATATTTTATTTCAAAATAAATGTAATCAAGGACAGGTTAGTCCGCTGTTGGGTCAGTCAATCCAGTCAACTCACTTTTGAAGACTTATCAAGAAGCAACTCGGGCTTCAAAGTACCACTTCATCACTTCACCACCAATGGAGCCCACACTTGAAGACACATCACCACCCTAGAGCCGACTCTTGAAGGCACATCACCACCACCTTGGAGCCGACTCTTGCCACCACCTCATCAGACACCTCACCACTAAAGGAGCTGACTCTTAATCAAGTCCCAAGGAGCCAATTCTTGAAGAAAGTCAATTAGTCAAAGTCCAAAGTCATGGAGATGGTCAAATTGTCAAAATCAAGAAGGAGGTCAAATCACCAAGTCCAAGTTTTTGAAGATGGTCAACCAAGTCAAGCCTTAGCATGTCATTTGAATTTAAATTCATGCTTGGCCGACCAAAGCTCTCCAAAGCAAGGGTGTCGGCCAAGTGAGGGGGGACCACTCCTCCAAATCATATCAAACCTATTCCCACAATTCTCTCCTTATTCCATGTAACTTCCCCATGATATCCTCCACCAAATTAGGTTAGTTTGAATTCAAATGTAAGTCTTTAAAAAGCCTTGGGCATGAGAAATGTGGGAGATTGATAAATGAATGAAAAAAAAAAGCTCTTTCTTCTATGTGAAGGTCTTGGCTATGTGCCCCTCTTTGGCTTTGTGCCTAGGTTTCTTTTAGGTCTATGTGACCTTGTTTCTCTCTTCCTCTTCCTCCTCTTTTCTCCACTTCAAACACTTTCTTTCCATTGCATCTCTCAAAGAAGATCAAGTTCGCATCAAAGTTCAAGAAGAAATCAAGCCAAGAATCAAGTGATCAAGCAAGGAGCCGTTCTCCAACCCTAGGAATCAGAAAGGAGTCGATTCCCTCAAGAAGAAGAAGCCTTCATCCATCCTTCAACCCATCATTCTTCCCTTCTTTAATTTGAGTTCTTTAGCTTGTTTCTAATCCCAGGTTTCTTTGTGACAGGGCCTCCGGAATCCAGACTTTAGAAGAAGGAACTTCTTGCCAGAACCCAGAATGCTGAGTGAGCCACCAAGTGGTGTATTTTGGTCATCCTAGAACTTACCTTGAGAGAAATCCTTTGGATTGATCAAGGTCAGGTAATCCCTAACTTCTTAGGGTTTGGATTATTAAAAAAGTAGGACTAGCTTAATTTAGATGGTTAATTTACTATGGTAGATCATTATTATTCTGTTTAGTCCACTCTAGATTTGCGTTTAATCATATTGAGTTGTGTTCATTAAATTCCTAGTCATTATAGTTCGATTAGCCATATGCTTAAGAAATTAATTAGATTGATCTTTAACTAATCTCCTTTAGAATATTTAGTCTCATTCCTTCATCTCATAAAGCATTTTTTTTCATTTCTTCTTCCCATCATTTTTGGTATCAGAGCAGGTTGATTAGGGCATATCTGTGTTTAGGGTTTGCATCGATTTATCTTTGGTGCTATAAGATTATAGCCAACCCTTGCATTGCAAAACCAAGATGAAATCAGGTTGTCCTACTATAAGGTGGATCCTTATAGTGTAAGGTTGTCCTATCTTGGTCATTGCTTTGGACTACATAGAAGAATTCTATGTAAGTCTGATTTTTCCCTGCTTGCTGTAATTAGGTGTAGGCTGACTGTAATCCGCCTGCAGCTCCAAAGGCAAGTAGTGCATTTTTCTTTGACATATTTTTTTTCTTGTTCCATTTTAAGTTGTTTATCACCGTTTAAAATTTCAGCTTCAGAAAAAAATTACAAAAAATGAAAATTCCTGCAGTCCGATAGTGTCATTAGGTTTTCTGTTCTGTTTCTTGAGCTTTTAGTGCCTTTATTCAGGATCTGCCTAGAACAGTCTAGATTTTATTTTGAAATTCTGCTTCACCTGGTATGACATCTATAAGTTAGGAGTTCTCATTAATTTTTTTCAAATTTTTTTGACGTTTTTTACTGCACCTTCCAACATCACTTTCGAACTGCAACACACCACTCTGCATCAGTAATTTAGTCATGCATTCATTTCATGATTAAGCTATCTAAGGGCATGAAATTAACATAAGGTCAGGAAGTAATTACCTGTCCTTAGCCCAAAAAACCACCTCCCTTCATCATTCGAACCCAATCCTTAATTAAAATCAATTAGACCTAATACCCTAGTGGGTTAGGGACACCAACAGGTCGGGTTCGAATTAGAAATCAAGTTGATTGTATTAGCTAGTTAGTGTGTGCTTATTAACTTGGTGTCTAGGATTGGTGTGTAAGGGCTTGTGGTTTGATCCACCTACCTGGCCAATCTCTGATTGGTGTCTAAGGTTGGTATTCAGGGATCTCCAGCTCCCCTTCCACTACCTGGCCAAGTGATATAAGTTACTACTGGTTAGTTAGTCTTTCAATTGGGTTCTTAACTTGTGCTCTAGGTCTAGGAGCCATAGTCGTTCGAGTGCATCATTTTCATGACCACTAGATCAGGAACACCATTCCACCGTTCACAAGATCAACCAAGCGTCCATGGACCCTAATATGGAGAGTCTCATGAAGTCTATGATAGAGCAAATGGCTACAATGAATGCTAAGCTTGATCGGGTCGAGGATAGAATAGGGGTCCTAGAGGAAGCTAGGTTAACTCCAACTGAACCACCATCTCCCAGATTACCTCCAGACCATCCCAGAGCCCAACGGCAAGAACGCACTCCTGACCCAACCCATAGAAGGCCACAACACGATTTGATGATCACACCCCTGACTTAATCAAAGAAGGCATCACCATGAAAATTTCGATCAGGATGACCGGGCCTTAAGGAACATCCGTCTAGATGCACCAACTTTTGAAGGAAGCTTAGATCCTAGGTGTATAAGATTGGGAGGCTGACATGGACCAGTATTTTTGATTGGTATGACATGTCAGATGAGAGGAGATTCAAATTGCTAAGATCAGGCTGGTTCGACAGGCTAGACTACATTGGGGAAATGTAGAGCGCACGATTAGACAGAGGGAGATGTACCGGTAAGCACATGGAGAGATATGAAGAGAAAACTTAGAGAAAAATACCTACCCATGTCTTATCAAGAGAGATTACTAGATCAGTGGCAACGGTTAACACAAGGAAACAAACCGTCTCTGAGTATGTCACCAAATTTGACGAGTTTGTCATGCGGTGCAACGTGGTCGAGTCGGAGGCAGCCACTTTGTCTAGGTTTAGATCAGGGCTGAATGAAGACATCAAGGGGGAATTATTTTTGAGGGAAGTCCATGATTTAGAGCAGGCATATCAGGTTGCCATGGACTATGAGAGATTTCAGAGGAGATCTACTTTTAGGAAACCAGAGCCCTCTAGGTTCAGTCCACTTGCTAGTAGACCCAGTTCGGTTCCTACTCCCCACAGCTAAGCCTAGGTCCAGCTCAAATCCAATTCCTAGGCCCAATTCAGCCACCCCATCTAGAGAAAAAAGGAAAGGGCCTGAAAGTCAAGGTAGGACAAGTCAAGTATGTTATAAGTGCCGTCAACCGGGTCATTATATGAGTCAGTGTCCCTCTAGAGCTTTACACATTGGTGAAGTAGAGGAAGAAGGCTTAGAGCATTTAGAGAATGGTGACGAAGAAGTGTATGAAGCAGAAGATTGCTTAGCTGATGAGTATGAGGGAGATGAGGAAAATTTGGACTCATCAGATTTACTAGGAGTCGTTAGGTGTATCATGACACAGACCAAAGAACAAGAAGACTGGCGTAGGACTAACATCCTACAAACATTTGTCAAAATTAAGGAAAAGGTCTGTAAGATTGTGATAGATAGTGGAAGCTGTGTCAACGCCATTTCCACTAGTGCAGCAAAGAGTTTAGGGTTATCCGTTGTACCACATCCCAATCCATATAAGGTATCCTGGATAGACTCTACATCTATTCCAATCAAGCTACGGTGCCAAGTCCAAATCCAAATTCAATCCTATCAAGATAAGGTCTGGTGTGATGTGCTTCCTATGGGAGTAAGTAGCATCATCTTAGGCAGGCCATGGCTGTTTGATCATGATGTGACCATCTTTGGTCGGTCAAACTCCTGTGCTTTCAATTTTAATGGCAAGAGAATTGTCATTCATCCAAAGAGCCTAAGGACAATGTCAGGAGAGGAACCAGTAGCTTGAAGGAAAAAAAACTGGATTAAATCTGATAGGTGCAAAAGAAATAGAACAAGATATCCAAGAGGGAGCACCTATTTGGGTGGTAGCAGCAAAAGAGGTTAAGGACCACACACCTATAGAACACCCTCCAGAGGTGGTCCAATTATTAGAAGAGTATAAGGACGTATTTCCCGAAGATCTTCCGATAGCCTTCCACCTTTAAGGGACATACAGCATGTCATAGATTTAGTCCCCGGGGCAACTTTACCTATTTGCCTCACTATAGGATGAACCCAGCTGAACATCAGGAAATGCAGAAACAGATTGGGGAATTACTTAGGAGGGGTTTATTAAGGAAAGTCTAAGTCCTTGCGCAGTCCCCGCATTGTTAACCCCTAAGAAGGATGGTACTTGGCGGATGTGTGTAGATAGCCGAGCCATCAATAAGATTACGGTGAAGTATAGGTTCCCGATCCCACGACTTGACGACATGTTAGATATGATAGCCGGAGCAACAATTTTCTCCAAAATTGATTTAAAGAGTGGCTATCATCAGGTTAGAGTTAGACCTGGGGATGAATGGAAGACCGCTTTCAAGACTAAAGATGGATTATATGAGTGGTTAGTCATGCCATTCGGTCTTTCCAACGCACCCAGCACATTTATGAGGATCATGAATCAGGTGTTGAAAGCCTTCATAGGAAAATTTGTTGTGGTCTATTTTGATGATATCCTTATATATAGCCAAACCAAGGCAGACCACTTAGATCACCTGAGCCAAGTTTGTCAAGTTCTTAGAAAAGATAGCCTCTATGCCAATATCAAAAGTGTGACTTCCTCACACATAGAGTCATCTTTCTAGGATTTGTAGTTACTTCTGAAGGAGTGTCAGCTGACCCAGAGAAAGTCAAATCCATAGTAGAATGGCCTGTACCCAAGAACATCCATGAAGTACGTAGTTTCCATGGTCTAACCACTTTCTATAGGAGGTTTATTAGGGGATTCAGTACGATAGTGGCACCCATCACTGATTGCATTAGGAAAGGAAATTTTGAATGGACTAGAGCGGCTGATAAAGCTTTCCTAATGATTAAAGAGATAATGACACAAGCACCTGTTTTAAGGCTTCCGGATTTTTCCAAATTATTTGAGGTCGCTTGTGATGCTTCTGGGGTTGGAATTGGAGGAGTTTTAAGTCAAGAGAATCACCCAGTAGCATTCTTTAGTGAGAAGTTGAATGATGCGAGACTAAGGTATTCAACCTATGATAAGGAGCTATATGCGGTAGTACAAGCTTTACGCTATTGGCGTACTACCTTTTACCGCAGGAATTTGTTTTATTTTCTGATCATGAAGCTCTTAGGTCCTTAGTTCTCAGAAGAAGTTGAACCCTAGGCACGGGAAATGGGTAGAGTTCATACAAGGGTACACGTTCGTTCTGAACATCGTGCCGGTACTGAGAATCGAGTTGCTGATGCATTAAGCCGTCGATCTATGTTGATGAATACTGTGAGGACTGAGATAGTAGGATTTGATAGGTTGAAGAGTGAGTATTCTACATGCCCTGACTTTGGTCATATCTATCACTCCTCCAACAAGGTCCGTCTAGTGACATAGCGATTACATTCTATTAGATGGATACCTTTCAAGGAAAATAGGCTGTGCATTCCCAAAACTTCTGTTAGGGAATTTCTGATCTGGGAAGCCCATGCTGGAGGATTAGCTGGACATTTTGTAGAAACAAAACCATCTTGGCTATGGAGGATCAATTTTTCTGGCCTAGTCTTAAGAAGAATGTTGCCCAATAGTAGCCCAGTGTCGAACCTGTGCGGTAGCAAAGCACCAAAAACAAAACACTGGTTTGTACACACCTTTACCTGTCCCTGAAGGTCCGTGGCAAGACATTAGTATGGATTTCGTGACAGGTCTCCCTAGAACTCCCAGAAACATGATTCTATCTTTGTGGTTGTCGATCGATTTTCTAAGATGGCGCACTTTATTCCGTGTTCTCAGACTTTAGATGCGTCAAAAGTGGCCAAACTTTTCTTGGATCATATCGTTAAGCTTCATGGTTACCTAGAACCATTGTGTCAGATAGAGATGTCAAGTTCACCAGTTACTTCTGGAAAACCCTCTGGCACATGTTAGGTACCAAACTGAAATTCTCTACAGCCTATCACCCTCAAACTGATGGCCAAACCGAGGTTGTAAACCGAAGCTTAGGTAATCTATTGAGGTGTTTAGTTGGAGAAAACTTAGGGAACTGGGATCTTTTACTTCCTCGTGCTGAGTTTGCTTATAATAGCTCAGTCAATAGATCTATTGGGAAGAGTCCATTTGAAGTGGTCCATGGATATAAACCTAAGAGACCTTTAGATCTAGTCCCATTACCAGCACATGCACGGGTGTCGGAATCCGCCGAATCATATGCACAGCATCTTAAGGACTTGTATAAGGAGATTAGCCAAAAGATTCAAACAAGCAATGAATTTTATAAGCATACGGCTGATCTACATAAACGGCTTAAAGAATTTAATGAAGGGGATTTAGTAATGATTAAACTCAAACCAGAGAGGTTTCCACCCGGACAATGAAGAAACTCCATGCCCGGGGAGCCGGACCCTTCAGAATAATAAAGAGAATTGGATCTAATGCTTATGTAGTAGATTTACCATCTAGTTATGGCATTAGTTCTACTTTTAATATTTCTGACCTCAAAGAATACAAGGAACCGTACCAATACCTGATGAGCTTTTGGTCCTAGTGTATCCTTTGAGAGTGATGTCCCAAATGAGTGTCCACCACCAAATATTCCTGAGCAAAGAGAGAGTGTTGAAAGAATCTTGGATGACCAGATTATCACCACTAGAAATAAGGGCTACCAACGCTATCTGATTCGATGGCAAGGACGTCCTGAATCTGAAGACTCCTGGATCACCGAGAGGACCTGCAACAAATCGACCCGGATATAATAGAAACATACACTCGACAGGGTCGAGTTCCTCCCACCCTGGGAGAATTGGTGTGGGCACCAGGTTAACAAAAAGACTTCAACCCATCCAAAAGTCCTTATGGTTGGAGTAACAAATCATGTCAATATTTTATTTCAAAATAAATGTAATCAAGGACAGGTTAGTCCGCTGTTGGGTCAGTCAATCCAGTCAACTCACTTTTGAAGACTTATCAAGAAGCAACTCGGGCTTCAAAGTACCACTTCATCACTTCACCACCAATGGAGCCCACACTTGAAGACACATCACCACCCTAGAGCCGACTCTTGAAGGCACATCACCACCACCTTGGAGCCGACTCTTGCCACCTCATCAGACACCTCACCACTAAAGGAGCTGACTCTTAATCAAGTCCCAAGGAGCCAATTCTTGAAGAAAGTCAATTAGTCAAAGTCCAAAGTCATGGAGATGGTCAAATTGTCAAAATCAAGAAGGAGGTCAAATCACCAAGTCCAAGTTTTTGAAGATGGTCAACCAAGTCAAGCCTTAGCATGTCATTTGAATTTAAATTCATGCTTGGCCGACCAAAGCTCTCCAAAGCAAGGGTGGTCGGCCAAAGTGAGGGGGGACCACTCCTCCAAATCATATCAAACCTATTCCCACAATTCTCTCCTTATTCCATGTAACTTCCCCATGATATCCTCCACCAAATTAGGTTAGTTTGAATTCAAATGTAAGTCTTTAAAAAGCCTTGGGCATGAGAAATGTGGGAGATTGATAAATGAATGAAAAAAAAAAGCTCTTCTTCTATGTGAAGGTCTTGGCTATGTGCCCCTCTTTGGCTTTGTGCCTAGGTTTCTTTTAGGTCTATGTGACCTTGTTTCTCTCTTCCTCTTCCTCCTCTTTTCTCCACTTCAAACACTTTCTTTCCATTGCATCTCTCAAAGAAGATCAAGTTCGCATCAAAGTTCAAGAAGAAATCAAGCCAAGAATCAAGTGATCAAGCAAGGAGCCGGTTCTCCAACCCTAGGAATCAGAAAGGAGTCGATTCCCTCAAGAAGAAGAAGCCTTCATCCATCCTTCAACCCATCATTCTTCCCTTCTTTAATTTGAGTTCTTTAGCTTGTTTCTAATCCCAGGTTTCTTTGTGACAGGGCCTCCGGAATCCAGACTTTAGAAGAAGGAACTTCTTGCCAGAACCCAGAATGCTGAGTGAGCCACCAAGTGGTGTATTTTGGTCATCCTAGAACTTACCTTGAGAGAAATCCTTTGGATTGATCAAGGTCAGGTAATCCCTAACTTCTTAGGGTTTGGATTATTAAAAAGTAGGACTAGCTTAATTTAGATGGTTAATTTACTATGGTAGATCATTATTATTCTGTTTAGTCCACTCTAGATTTGCGTTTAATCATATTGAGTTGTGTTCATTAAATTCCTAGTCATTATAGTTCGATTAGCCATATGCTTAAGAAATTAATTAGATTGATCTTTAACTAATCTCCTTTAGAATATTTAGTCTCATTCCTTCATCTCATAAAGCATTTTTTTTTCATTTCTTCTTCCCATCACATGATGCAAGCAAACACACAAAATGAGACTCAACTGAACGACTACGGGCTAACTAGACCTAGAGCCCAAACTAGATGCCCAATCAGAGTGGCAAGCTAGCCTGTAGTAACTCAGGACTCAGCCAGGCAGGTGTAAGGGGAGTGTTAGGTCCCTGAATCCAATCCTAGACACCAATTAGAGATTGGCCAGGTAGGCGGACCAGCACACAAGCCCTTCGGGATGGAATCCCTGAACCACCGTTCTAGACACTGAGTATAAAGCACACACAGAGTAACCAGACAAACTGACTCAACACTAGCCTTGACCCGACTTGTTGATGTCCCTAGCCCACTAGGGCAAATTAGGTCTAATCAATTTTAGATTAAAGGCTTAGGTTCGAATGAAGGGGTGGTGGTTTTGGGCTAAGGAGAGGTTATCAACTCCTCCCTTATCTTAGATGCTCAAATGCCCTTAAGTTAAATTAAGAGATGAACACTCAAAAATAAATGGATTGCAGAACACAAAAACAGAGTTGCAGTAATTTAATACTCAGAAATTGCACAAAAACCAATAAATTATGAAAAAATTATGAAAATTAGTTTCAATTATACTAGTTTCAGAAAAATAAAAATCACTAAATTTGGAGTTATCTGCAGTGAGAAATAATTCCTGCAACAGGGCAATTACGGACTGAAAATAGAGCACTTCCCCGTTTACAATTTCTGCTACGAAGTTGTAACCCAACGGATCCCCTACACACCTAGGAACACCCCGTGGAATGGGAAGAGGAGGTTTGCACCTCGCTTCGTTCCTAGGACCGGACGTCCTGGGGAGTCTACTTCGAGCAGACAAAGTAAACAGAGAGGGACTCAAACAGGCAATCAAACAGAAATCCTAAACAGGGCTCTGATACCAAAAATGATGCAGAACAAAAAAAAACAAAGAAGCGTATGCGGAAGTAAAATTAAGATTAATTCTTTTTTTTTATATATATATTTCAGAAATTGGCTTCGACTCAAAGTAAAGCTAAACTACGTTGAAGAAAACTAGGTAAGGATTGAAAGCACAGTTTAGAAGAAACTAAAGAATCAAGTAGTTCAGAAGTAACGGATCGCTGGGGTTGAGAAACTCCCAGACCTAGGGTTTCGCTCTGAACCTTCAACAGAACAGAAATAGAGAGGAGAGACGGTTTACTAACCAGACAGTGATCTTCTCAGGATTCTGGTGGAAAGAACTCTCTCGAGCAGATTGTGGGATCCTCGGAGTCGGCTCATCTTCGCAATGGATCCTCCAATACTGGTCTCGGTGGTTTGGTCGGCTTCTCCTGGACTCAAGATCTGGGAAAGAAGAGGAACAAAAGATGGAATTCAGAAACTCAAGAAAGGATTTTACCATGTTGTGAAAACTTGAAGGCTGAAGTTGCTGAAATCGATTTCTCCTGGCGGCTCTGACTTCCTCTTAGAATTGTTGTAGATCTGCAGTATCTGGACTGGGGCTGGATGCTGGTGGTCAGCCTGGACTTGGAGATGGTGGCCGTGAGAAGGGAAATAGACTAGGGCTTGGTGGAAAGAGAAGGGTGATGGCGGCTAGGGTTTGGGAGTGGAGTGGCTAACTAGGGTTTGGGGTTTTGGAGATCTCTCACCTCCTCAAGGTTCCAGGGGAACCCGGATTTACTCCCCTCACGGAGCTCAACACCTGGAAGCAAGTGCGGAAAAGAGAAAACACAAGTTTGCTCATAAAAAAAATTTCTTTCATTCATCTATTTTTTTTTTTTAAACTTACAAGAGGGGTTTAATTATAGGCTTTACAAGGGAGGAGGGTTTCACATCTTCCCATGTGGGACTAAAGGAGGGGATCTACAAATTTGGGCAAATCCTTCACATATGGTCGGCCAAAGTACCAAAAAATTGGATTTGGGTTATAAAAGGCAGGTAGATGGCGCCACCTTGCTTGGATCTTCAAGAAAAATTTTCTTCCTTCCCTGGATCAATTCTTTTGGACTCCTCCTTTTCTTCCTCCCTAAGTCAAGGTCCTTCCCATCTTTGTTTTGGATGTCTTTGGCAGGTAGGTGCGCCCCCTTGAAGCTCTCTTCCAAGAGGATTTCTTCCCTTCTTTGCTTTGGGTTTCTTGGAAAGTCTTGGCCGCCCCCTTGATTTGTGGTTTCTTGGTGGACTTCTCTTATCTGGCGCATGAGAGAAGGAAGTTGCCATCTGTGGAGTGGGGACCAAAGACTGTTGGATGTAGATATGGCGCCCCTTGGACTGGAGTGTGGCTGGGAGTGTGGTGTCCACTTGCCTGGTCTTGGGAGAAAATGTAACATCCCAGGTTGAAACCCTAGTCCACTACTGAGTCAACATAACTCAACAAAATAAAATGCAGGTAATGTAGACTCAAGCTAAATTGAGTTGATCTAGTCAACTCTTATTACAAACCAAAACCCTAATTCTTCGAGCAAGGTTAATCAGAGATCCGATGGAGCTCTGAAGTCTTCTTCTGAGTCTGGTCCCGCACAATTCTCCCAGGGTGGGAGGAACTCGACCCTATCGAGTATGGATCAAGTTGGCTCTGGTATCTCTCCAAGAGGTCTGGGTCTAGCTCTTGTAACTCTTCTCGGGAGATCCAAGAGTCATCAGAATCTGGCCTTCCTAGCCAGCGGACCAGGTATCTTTGTATCCTCGATTACGAGTAGAGATACCTGATCATCCACCAGATCTTTTCAATCTACTCTTCCTCATAGGCCATTTTGTTGGTGGACACACAGGGTTGGGTTCACTCTCAAGAGGAGGATTAGCTCAAAGGCCTCACTGGGGGAATCACAGCTGGCTCTCTATACTCACTAGGTCTGTGTAATGTTGAAAGTGGAGCTAATGCCTAGTTCTGGAGGCAACTCGAGCACATAGGCATTGTATCATACTCTTTTCACCACTCTAAATGGACCAGTTCCTCTAGCATGTAACTTTCTAATGGTTCCAGAGGGAACCGTTCAGGCCTTAACCTAATCAGTCACAGTCTCCCTCAACAAAAGTTTTGACTCGCCTTTGAGAATCAGCCAACTTCCTATAAGTTTCATTACTTAAAATTATTTTGGCATGATTTTCTTTATGCAAGTCCTTTACATGCTGTGCAAGTGAATCAAGAGACTTGTGTGTGTGGGCTAATAGTGAAATCAGATCAAGTGGTGTTGAGGCTTGTATCCATGAACAATTTCAAAGGGACTCTAGCCTATAGACCTATTGATCGAAACATTGAATGCAATTTCAGCCCTGAACAAAATACAAATCCCAATTCCTGGTGCTCTCAATCAAACCAAAATCTGAGTCAATGTCCTAAACTCGACTGACGATGCATTCCTAAAATGGACTTTATTCAAAGGAACCCTAGTCTAAACCTAACAAACTATGACTCTCTAGGTTTGACCTGGGTCGGAGGATGCATGCAGAGCATGAAAACTTATCATGGGTGCCTAGTAGGTGCCATAAGGTCTTCCTGAAGTAGGTGGCAAACCTAATAGGTTCTGACACGTGGTTCACTCTAAAAACTTCAAAAAGTACTTGGATGGTGTAAGAAGCATTGGATGTCCTAGAGAAAGGGAGGAAATATGAGGCGGAGTCACGAATTACCTGTTGACTAAAGGTGGTGACCTGAAGGTTTGAATGGTGATCTATGAGTGTCAACTGGTCATCCTTTCGAAAGGAAAAGTTTGCTACTCCCAGGAATGGATCAAGAGATGGTTCGGGAAGCAGCCTAGGACATGTGATTGCAACAGTTAAAGTTTGTTCTCTAAGCAAATAATGATCCATTTTCTCAAGAACTAGATTGAAGAATTCATGGAAGGGCCTATGGATGATGCCTCAAGACTTGAATTTGACCTATGGGTGTGGAAAGGTATACTCTATAGAAGGGGTAGGTCAGTCATGCAAAGAAGGGGTGTGGGGCCATAAGGAGGACTTCTACAGGACTGGGTGAACCAATCTGCTCAAGACAAGGATGTTCAACTGAGATTACGGGAGAGACCTTAGTGGCTGGGCATGGGATAAGGTCCAATTGTAAGAGGCTTGATTCAGTCATCCTAAGGAGAGGATCTACCATAGGGGGGCAAACTTATACAGTTCAGTGCAAAGATCTTCAATTGGTACTTGGGGAATGACTGTCATTAGAGGGTACGAACTAATAGCTCGGGCTAACACTATGAGTTCTTCCTGGGGGTATTTGACTAAAGGAACCCGGTTCTCACAAATCTCTTGAATTTCTGAATTAGGTCCTATCAGTTGGTTGCTTTCCAAGGTCTCCTCAGGTAAGGAACCAATAGTATCAATGTCACATTCTTCAAGTTCTTCCCCCTCACATTCGTCAACTAGACTCAAGCCAGCATCATATACTTCCTCGATGCCATCTTCAATGGGTTTCGGGTCAGTGGTAATCGGGTCAACTGATTCTAGGCTTGTCATACCTAACCTTTCTTCCTCATTGGTAGGCTTGGGTTCTCCCTTATTAATGTCATGCTTAGGATTCTTACCACTTAGCTGTGCACAAGCCAGTCCTATGCATGGGCACTGACTAGATTTATGGCCTCTTTCTCCACAAAACAAACATTCTTGAGATATAGGAACCTGGGTCACACTGGGTTTCAAGCTAGTAGAGACCTTACTTGGGCATGGGTGTGGATCTAAATGGTTTGATCTAGAAGACTGGGGTTTGTTGAGTGACTGGTCTAGAATATTGTAAGGACCTCTCATAGACACGATCCACACTATAGATATCATGGTTAGGCTTCCTAAGGTTATGCTCGGGATCATGGTATAGGTCCTCCTAGGCTCCTAGCATGGGTGAGGTTGGGGCCTATTAAATTTTGGATCAGGGGTCCAATTTTGATGTCTACGTTTCTCAAGTATTTGGACTCGATCCCTAAGCTGGGCAAAATTCTCATTCATATCCTGACTTAATTTGTTCATACTCTCAGTAAGAGCTCTAACCATGGCCTCTAAATCAGGTTGGGTTTGACCAGGTTGGTAGGGCACTCCATTCCGGGTAGACATGATGCAAGCAAACACACAAAATGAGACTCAACTGAACGACTACGGGCTAACTAGACCTAGAGCCCAACTAGATGCCCAATCAGAGTGGCAAGCTAGCATGTAGTAACTCAGGACTCAGCCAGGCAGGTGTAAGGGGAGTGTTAGGTCCCTGAATGCCAATCCTAGACACCAATTAGAGATTGGCCAGGTAGGCGGACCAGCACACAAGCCCTTCGGGATGGAATCCCTGAACCACCATTCTAGACACTGAGTATAAAGCACACACAGAGTAACCAGACAAACTGACTCAACACTAGCCTTGACCCGACTTGTTGATGTCCCTAGCCCACTAGGACAAATTAGGTCTAATCAATTTTAGATTAAAGGCTTAGGTTCGAATGAAGGGGTGGTGGTTTTGGGCTAAGGAGAGGTTATCAACTCCTCCCCTTATCTTAGATGCTCAAATGCCCTTAAGTTAAATTAAGAGATGAACACTCAAAAATAAATGGATTGCAGAACACAAAACAGAGTTGCAGTAATTTAATTCTCAGAAATTGCACGGAAACCAATAAATTATGAAAAAATTATGAAAATTAGTTTCAATTATACTAGTTTCACAAAAATAAAAATCACTAAATTTGGAGTTACCTACAATGAGAAATATTCTTGCAACAGGGCAATTATGGACTGAAAACAGAGCACTTCCCCGTTTACAATTTCTGCTACGAAGTTGTAACCCAACGGATCCCCTACACGCCCTAGGACACCCCGTGGAATGGGAAGAGGAGGTTTGCACCTCGCTTCGTTCCTAGGACCGGACATCCTGGGGAGTCTACTTCGAGCAGACAAAGTAAAAAGAGAGGGACTCAACAGGCAATCAAACAGAAACCCTAAACAGGGCTCTGATACCAAAATGATGCAGAACAAAAAAAAACAAAGAAGCGTATGCGGAAGTAAAATTAAGATTAATTCTTTTTTTTATATATATATATTTCAGAAATTGGCTTCGACTCAAAGTAAAGCTAAACTACGTTGAAGGAAACTAGGTAAGGATTGAAAGCACAGTTTAGAAGAAACTAAAGTATCAAAGTAGTTCAGAAGTAACGGATCGCTGGGGTTGAGAAACTCCCAGACCTAGGGTTTTGCTCTGAACCTTCAACAGAACAGAAATAGAGAGGAGAGACGGTTTACTAACCAGACAGTGATCTTCTCAGGATTCTGGTGGAAGAACTCTCTCGAGCAGATTGTGGGATCCTCGGAGTCGGCTATCTTCGCAATGGATCCTCCAATACTGGCCTCGTGGTTTGGTCGGCTTCTCCTGGACTCAAGATCTGGGAAAGAAGAGGAACAAAAGATGGAATTCAGAAACTCAAGAAAGGATTTTACCATGTTGAAAAACTTGAAGGCTGAAGTTGCTGAAATCGAATTCTCCTGGCGGCCGATCTGACTTCCTCTTAGAATTGTTGTAGATCTGCAGTATCTGGACTGGGGCTGGATGCTGGTGGTCGGCCTGGACTTGGAGATGGTGGCTGTGAGAAGGGAAATAGACTAGGGCTTGGTGGAAAGAAGAGGAACAAAAGATTGAATTCAGAAACTCAAGAAAGGATTTTACCATGTTGAAAAACTTGAAGGCTGAAGTTGCTGAAATCGATTCTCCTGGCGGCCGATCTGACTTCCTCTTAGAATTGTTGTAGATCTGCAGTATCTGGACTGGGGTGGATGCTGGTGGTCGGCCTGGACTTGGAGATGGTGGCCGTGAGAAGGGAAATAGACTAGGGCTTGGTGGAAAGAGAAGGGTGATGGCGGCTAGGGTTTGGGAGTGGTGGCTAACCGTGGGGTTTGGGGTTGGAGATCTCTCACCTCCTCAGGTTCCAGGGGAACCTGGATTTACTCCCTCACGGAGCACAACACCTGGAAGCAAGTGCGAAAGAGAAAACACAAGTTTGCTCATAAAAAATTTCTTTCATTCATCTATTTTTTTTTTTTACTTACAAGAGGGTTTAATTTATAAGGCTTTACAAGGGAGGAGGGTTTCACATCTTCCCATGTGGGACTAAGGAGGGGATCTACAAATTAGGGCAAATCCTTCACATATGGTCGGCCAAAGTACCAAAAAATTGGATTTGGGTTATAAAAGGCAGGTAGATGCGCCACCTTGCTTGGATCTTCAAGAAAAATTTTCTTCCTTCCCTGGATCAACTCTTTTGGACTCCTCCTTTTCTTCCTCCCTAAGTCAAGGTCCTTCCCATCTTTGTTTTGGATGTCTTTGGCAGGTAGTGGGCGCCCCCTTGAAGCTCTCTTCCAAGAGGATTTCTTCCCTTCTTTGCTTTGGGTTTCTTGGGAAAGTCTTGGCCGCCCCCTTGATTTTGGTGGTTCTTGGTGGACTTCTCTTTATCTGGCGCATGAGAGAAGGAAGTTGCCATCTGTGGAGTGGGGACCAAAGGCTGCTGGATGTAGATATGGCGCCCCTTGGACTGGGAGTGTGGCTGGGAGTGTGGTGTCCACTTGCCTGGTCTTGGGAGAAAATGTAACATCCCAGGTTGAAACCCTAGTCCACTACTGAGTCACATTACTCAACAAAATAAAATGCAGGTAATGTAGACTAAAGCTAAATTGAGTTGATCTAGTCAACTCTTATTAAAAACAAAAACCCTAATTCTTCGGGCAAGGTTAATCAGAGATCCAGATGGAGCTCTGATGTCTTCTTCCGAGTCTGGTGCCCGCACCATGCGGGCACCAGACTCGGAAGAAGACATCAGAGCTCCATCTGGATCTCTGATTAACCTTGCCCGAAGAATTAGGGTTTTTTGGTTTTTAATAAGAGTTGACTAGATCAACTTAATTTAGCTTGAGTCTACATTACCTGCATTTTATTTTGTTGAGTCATGTTGACCCAGTAGTGGACTAGGGTTTCAAACTGGGATGTTACACTTTCTTCCAAGACCAGGCAAGTGGACACCACACTCCCAGCCACACTCCTAGTCCAGGGGGCGCCTTATCCACATCCACAGTCTTTGGTCCCCACTCCACAGATGGCAACCTCCTTCTCTCATGCGCCAGATAAGGAGAAGTCCACCAAGAGACCACCAATCAAGGGGGCGGCCAAGACTTTCCCAAGAATTCCAAACAATGAAGGGAAGAAATTCTCTTGGAAGAGAACTTCAAGGGGGCGCCCACTACCTGCCAAAACAATCAAAACAAAGATGGGAAGGACCTTGACTTAGGGAGGAAGAAAAGGAGGAGTCCAAAAGAGTTGATCCAGGAAAGGAAGAAAATTTTTCTTGAAAATCCAAGCAAGGTGGTGCCATCTACCTGCCATTTATAACCCAAATCCTATTTTTTTGGTATTTTGGCCGACCATATGTAAGGGATTTGCCCTAATTTGGAGATCCCCTCCTTTAGTCCCACATGGGAAGATGTGAAACCCTCCTTCCTTGTAATGCCTTATAAATTAAACCCCTCTTGTAAGTTTACAACAATCAGATGAATGAAAGAAATTTTTTTATGAGCAAACTTGTGTTTTCTCTTTTCCGCACTTGCTTCCAGGTGTTGAGCTCCATGAGGAGTAAATCCGGGTTCCCCTGGAACCTTGAGGAGGGAGAGATCTCCAAAACCCCAAACTCTAGGTTAGCCACTCCACTCCCAAACCCTAGCCGCCATCACCCTTCTCTTTCCACCAAGCCCTAGTCTATTTCCCTTCTCACGGCCACCATCTCCAAGTCCAGGCCGACCACCAGCATCCAGCTCCAGTCCAGATACTACAGATCTACAACAATTCTAAGAGGAAGTCAGATCGACCTCCAGGAGAATTCGATTTCAGTAACTTCGGCTTTCAAGTTCTTCAACCTGGTAAGATCTTTTCTTGAGTTTCTGAATTCCTTCACTTGTTCCTCTTCTTTCCCAGATCTTGAGTCCAGGAGAAGCCGACCAAACCATGAGACCAGTATTGGAGGATCCATTGCGAAGATAGCCGACTCCGAGGATTCCACAATCTGCTCGAGAGAGTTCCACCAAAATCCTGAGAAGATCACTGTCTGGTTAGTAAACCATCTCTTCTCTCTATTTCTGTTCTGTTGAAAGTTCAGAGCGAAACCCTAGGTCTGGGAGTTTCTCAACCCCCAGCGATCCGTTACTTCTGAACTACTCTGATACTTTAGTTTCTTCTAAACTGTGCTTTCAATCCTTACCTAGTTTCCTTCAACGTAGTTTAGCTTTACTTTGAGTCGAAACCAATTTCTGAAATATTTATAAAAAATAAAAAAGAATTAATTTTAATTTTACTTCCGCATACGCCTCTTTGTTCTTTGTTCTGCATCATGGAACCTAGGAAGCACTCCTTATTAGGTTGCCTAAACCAATAGGACTCTTTTAATGGCTTTTCTTCCTTTGGCAGCCTCTCCTTCCTTGCTCAGACCCTTGCCCTGCAGTAGAGCACTCTGAGCCCTCTTCAAATCCTCTCTTCACTCTCTTTTCCACTTCCTAAATCTCTTCCTAAACCCTTGTCTTAAATGGTGGACTTGTCTTTAGACAAGACCTAAACTCTAACAAGGGAGGGAGGAGATAAAGGAGAGTGTGGCAGAGTGTAAGTGTAAGAAAGAAAGATAGAATCAGATGCCCATCAGCCTAGACACTGATGGCTATATATAGGAGTGGAAGAGGCACTAGATAAGGCTCTTCATCAGCCTTTGATCTATCTATCAATAGATCAAATAAGGCCCTTCAATGAGAAGAAGTCTTATAAGTGAAAAGCCATGACTCTTCTGCAGCAACTGCAATATATCAGTCCCTTAATTTTTATCCTTCAACTTATCCTTTTGACACATGTCAAATACCAGTTTTAAGAAGGTTAAGGGACATGGCTTTTCATTAGAAAATATTGATGATTTGTGACTGGCTTAAAGCAGAAGGACTCTGCTTATGATTTTGCACCAAATGAAGAGTCGTAACTCTTCATTTGCGCCAACCACCATCTCACCAAATGTTACATTTTGACTGGTCAAAACCCACATGAGAGGGAGTAGAGATGAAGATAAAGTCCCTTGGACTGGCTATAGCATCTGATAAGCAAAAGGACTCTTGTTTTTTCTGCGCGCCAAAGTTCTACGCACCAACAGTGAAGAGTCGCGACTCTTCACTTTGCGCACCACCTTTCTCCATGCCATTCACATGTTTGACCTAGTCAAAGGCTACACAAAATGGGTGTCAAATGAAGAGAATTTAAAGTACTTTGTCACTATATCAGTGATTATTAGGTAGAAGGACTCTTGGTCCTTCTGCATCCCTTTATTTATCGAGTACCCATTTTGGCGCCAAGAGTCCAAGCTATTTGGACTCCTGATATATGGCACATAAGATGTCCAAAAAATATCAAATAAAAATATAAAATTCATCCCACTTTGGACTCAACCCAATTTAGATCTCCCATAAATTACTTAGTCCATTTAGCAACCTTTTGACCCAATTCAATTGGGTTAGGAGTTAGGTTAGCAGACACATGCTAGTGTGCAATCTAGCTAACCAATTAGGATCCCATGACCCTAATTAAATGCCAATTGACTTCCTAGGTCAATTTCCTAATGTGTGTGACCCTTTGGGTTCCACATCTAGCCAGTAGTAGGTCTAAGTCCAAGCTGATTCGATCCAATCGAACCCAATTGCCTTAATATATCAAATTGAGCTGACCTAAGTTACCAATTCAAACCAGCTTTTGAATTGACTCATGAATCCAATCAAAATTATTCATGAAACCTATAATACATGATTGACATCTAGCAACATATCATGCCTACCCGGAAGATGAGAAATTTGGTAGAAAGTACCAAAATATCCTTCAGTGGAAAGTTACCATGCAATTCAATCCTTCGATCTCCCTGTATCCTAATCAAGTGATTGATATGGATAAATGTCAACCACTAGCACTTAATCTTTCTGAATCTCAATTCGATAATGAAGACTCAATCGATGAATGATTAGAAATTCTATCTAATCTCATCCTGCTTTGGCTAAAGTCTTCTTGAGTCATCATTCAAGGAGATCACACGGGATAACTTCTCTTACTAGGAGTGATCGATTCCTTGTTTATCTACTCATTACCTTCATACATAATCCACCATATCTAGAAACACCCCGTACATGATTTAATTACCATGAGTGTGTATGCACCAAAATATGGGTTCAGGTGCACAAGATACTATGGTAGTGTCAGGTCTAAGGATCACATGCATAACTCCTACTAAGAGAACATTCTTTTGATAAGTAAGTAAGACTTCTATTTGATGTTCTCTTATCAGATCAGTTCAGTGACTCATAACATAATGAGCACCCACATCCTTATATTAGTATCTCTACACAAGTGGTTGTGAGACTAACCACCCTCTCCATCGAGCATACATAGGATGTGCTAGTCTTTCTGGATTCATCGATCCCCAAATCGATTATCCAATGACTATGAACATTGTAGATTAGGATTATAGGAACTTAGGTTTTACCATTATGCTCTCCATCATAACCCTAATTTCATTACGCTAACCTATGGAGTTCATCATAATCTTGATAAGATGCAGCGGTATGATGAATCAAAAGATGCCTTTTATTGATAAATAATATCGTACATGAGTTGGAAGATCATAAAAATGCCCTTACAAGGATTGGCTTTTAGGGTGTCATTCTTTCAACAACGACATTCATTGTTTTAGGTGTCATAAGGCTGGTCACTATGCTAGCCAGTGCCCTTCTAGAGCCCTACACATAGAAGAAGTTGAGGAAGAAAGACCATGAACCTATAGATGTTTGTGAGGAAGAAGTCTATGAAGTAGGGACAAACTTAGTTGATGAATATGAGGGAGATGAAAAAATCATTGATTCATATGAATTTTTGGGAGTTCTTAGATGCATCCTGACCCAGATCAATGAGCAAGAGGATTGGCGTAGAACCAACATCCTACAAACTTTTGTTAAGATAGGAGAAAAAGTCTGCAAGATCATCATAGATAGTGGAAGCTGTGTCAATGCCATTTCAACCAATGCTACCAAGAACTTAGGTCTACCCACTGTTCCCCATCCTAATCCATATAAAGTGTCTTGGATAGATTCGATCTCAATTCCCATCAAGTTTAGGTTCCAAGTGACCATCCAGCTTCAGTCTTATTAGGAGAAGGTTTGGTGTGACATTCTTTCAATGGGGGTAGTAGTATCATCTTAGGCAGACCATGGTTATATGATCATGATACTATATTATTTGGTCGTTCTAATTCTGTTCCTTCACCCATAATGGAAAAAAAAATTATGATCAACCCTTCATCACTTAAGGACAACATTAAGAGAGGGTCTAGTAACCTGAAGGACAAGAAGCAAGGATGAACTTGATCATGCAAAGGAATTAGAACATGAATTTAACAAAGGTTCACACATGTGGATTTTGACTACTAAAGAAACCCAAGACCTACCCCAAAAAGAATACCCTCAAGAAGCAATAGAGTTTTTGAGAGAATTTCAAGATGTATTTCCTGAAAACCTTCATGATCACCTTCCACCATTAAAGAACATCCAACATGCCATAGACTTAGTCCTAGGAGCCACCTTACCCAACCTTTCCCATTATAGGTTGAATTCTATTGAGCATGCTGTGTTGCAAACACAAGTTGGAGAACTTCTTAAAAAGGTATTCATTAAGGAAAGTCTGAGCCCATGTGTAGTACCTACCCTTTTGAGCCCCAAGAAAGATGGCACATGGAGAATGTGTGTAGATAGTTAAGCCATTAATAAAATAACGATCAAGTATCATTTTCCAATTTCCCATTTGGATGACATGTTAGACATGATGATCGGAGCCACTATTTTTTCAAAGATTGACCTTAAGAGCGGCTATCACCAAGTTAAGGTTAGACCTGGGGATGAATAGACAATGGCTTTCTAAACTAAGGATGGCTTATATGAATGGTTAGTGATGCCTTTTAGTCTTTCTAATGCCCCTAGCACCTTCATGAGAATCATGACCCTAAGATCATGGAGAAGTTTGTTGTAGTGTACTTTGATGATATCTTGATATACAGTAGGACTAAGGAAGACCAACTAGACCATCTCCGCCAAGTAGGCCAAGCACATAAGAAAGAAAGCCTTTATGCCAAGATGAAGAAATTTAGCTTGACCAATCGAGTCATTTTCTTAGATTTTGTCGTTATCCCAGAAGGAGTGTTTGCTGACCTAGAGAAGGTTAAATCCATAGTTGAGTGGCCCATCCCTAAAAGTATACACAATGTCTGTAGTTTTCATGGCCTTGCCACCTTCTATAGGAGATTCATTTGAGAATTTAGCATGATCGTCATGCCCATTACCGATTGCATTAGGAAGGAAACTTTTGAATGGACCAACATCATTGATAGTGCCTTCCTAGAAATCAAAGAGAAAAAGACCCAAGCACCCATTTTGAGATTGCCAAACTTTTCAAAGTTATTTGAGGTTGCTTGTGATACCTCTGGAGTAGGAATTGGAGGAGTCTTAAGTCAAGAAAATCATCTAGTGGCATTTTTTAGTGAAAAGTCGAATAAGGCCAAACTTAGGTATTCCACCTATGATAAGGAATTATATGCAATAGTTCAAGCCTTGAGATATTGGAGACATTATCTTCTACCACAGGAGTTCGTACTTTATTATGATCATGAAGCACTCCGATTCCTTAATTCTCAAAAGAAGTTGAACCCTAGGCATGGGAAATGGGTAGAGTATCTTCACGCATACACCTTTGTGTTGAAACACCATGCTGGCATCGAAAATTGAGTTGCTAATGCTCTTAGCCATCAGTCCATGCTTCTGACCTCTGTGAGCACTGAATTCATAGGATTTGAGAGACTGAAGGAAGAATAAGAGAATCGTGACTTTAGTAAAATTTTCTAATCCGTACATCAAGGACCATCTAGCTTGTACAAGACTACACCCTTCATGATGGATTCCTTTTCAAAGGAGATAGATGTGCATTCCTCGAACCTCTCTTAAAGAATTCTTGATTTGGGAGATCCATGCTAGAGGCTTAGCAGGTAATTTTGGTAGGAATAAAACCATTTTAGCCATTGAAGACCAATTCTTTTGACCGAGCCTTAAGAGAAACATTGCCCGAGTTATAGCCCAATGTCGAACATGTGCTGTTGCCAAATAGCAAAGACAAAATACTGGTCTATACACACCTTTACTAGTACCAGACTGTCCATGGCAAGATCTTAGTATAGACTTTGTATTAGAATTACCAAAGACCATGAGGAAACATGACTCCATATATGTTGTGGTTGATCGATTTTCTAAGATGACACATTTCATTCCTTGTTCCTAGACTTACGATGCTTCGAGAGTAGCTAAACTTTTTTTAAATGAAGTGGTTAGGCAACATGGTTTACCCAAAACCATTGTGTCAGATAGAGATGTAAGGTTCACTAGCTATTTTTGGAAGACCCTTTGGCATCTGCTAGGAACCCAACTCAAATTCTCTACTACCTATCATCTTCAAACTGATGGCCAAACTGAAGTTGTCAATCAAAGTCTAGGAAACCTGTTGAGATGCCTAGTCGATGATAGCATGGAAAATTGGGATCTCTTATTACCTCGTGCAGAATTTGCTTATAACAGCTCAGTTAAAGGCCTATTGGCAAGAGTCCATTTGAAGTGGTCCATGGTTACAAACCTAGGAAGCCCATCGACCTTATCCCTTTACCCACACATGCATGAGTTTCTGAGTCAGCTGAGTCATATACACAACATATTAGGGATATACATAAAGAAATCAGTAAAAAAATCCAATTGAGTAATGAAACTTATAGGCATATGGCAAATTCACATAAGAGGGTTAAAGAGTTCACCGAAGGAGACTATGCTATGATAAGGCTTAGACCTGAATGGTTCCCACGAAGAACCATGAAAAAGTTATATGCCCGCAGTGCAGGTCCATTTAAAATTATAAAGAAAATAGGACCTAATACGTATGTGCTTTAATTACCATATGATTTAGGTATCAACTCGACTTTCAATGTTTTCGACCTAGTAGAGTATAAGGTTTCAGACCTACTAGAGTATAAGGAGCTAATAATGATACATAGTAAGCCTTTTGGGTCTAAGCCTATTATTGAGAGTGAGCCTACTCCTGAGTGTCCACCAGTAATTTCACTAGAACAATAAGATAAGATTGAGCATATTCTAGATGATCAAGCTATCACCATGTGGAATAAAGGTTATCAATGCTATTTGGTTCGTTGGCAAGGTCGACCAGAATCTGAAGACTCATGGATCACACATTGATGCGGGACTAATTATGCATGCCAATTATTTTTTTGTTATTAGGCATTATGTTAGGAGTCTGTATGCCGAATTTCAAGCCAAGAACAAAGTAAATAATTCTAGAAAAATTCAAAAGCACAGGCATGCAAAACTAAATCCTAAACAGTGAAAGCAAAGGATCGCCAAGGCTGAGAAGCCCTCGTAAGGCTAGCTCTTCTACAATACCATAACTAGAGAGTCAAGGATGTGTACCTGGCAGGGACTTGAAGATGAATCCATGAAGAGATCGCTTGTCGCTCCCAGATGCGGCCTGGAAAATCAAGCTGAAGACCCTGTAGATCCACGACTTTCAATCTGGTGGCCCGAAAGCTAGTCAACTGGAATCCTGGATTTGTGGAAATTGAGGGACCTACAAGGCACCTAACAAGGGTTAGAAAAACAAGAAGTAAGAGGTTTGATGGCTGAAGGAAGAAGGGAAGGAAAGGAAGGATGAGAGGCAGCTAGGGCTTCTAGTTGGAGGGCTTGGAGGCAAGGCGCAGGGGTTCGGATCACATAGATACCCTTCCCATAGAAATCCACAGAATTTACATAGAATTTGAGAAGAACTCAAGAAAATTTTCATTCATCATTAATTTAAAATATACAGAGGGGGGCCCTTTATATAGGCATACAATCTTGGGTTTTAGTATGGGCATACAAGAGATTTCCAACTAAACCTTTTCCCATACAACATATAGAAGAGTCCTCTCCAATTTGGGATGATACTCTTTCTCTTCCTCTCCTTATTTTGGTCATCCAAGAGGTGGTGATCATAAGGGTGGCCGACCAAGAGAAGGTGACCATAAAGGTGGGGCCCAAATCCAAGAAGGCTTTGGGCTTTAGGCAGCCCACTTTAGTCTTGGGCAGGCTTTAGGGTTTCTTCGATTGTCCTTCTCCTTGATAGGCTGATGTTGGTCTTCTATGGTGATGATCTCAAGGTCCTCTTCATGCAACCCAATATGGAGCCTTCAAGTGTGACTGGACTCCTTGAAGTTGTCAAATTCTGGTTGGGGTCCATCAGTGTCTTGAGTTTTCTTCTAGACTGGACTCAAATAAAACTTACAGGACTCAAAATGAACATGGCTCAACATGAGCAGACTCATGACTTGACTCAACTTGGCTTGACTCAAATGAACTATCCCAAGACTGATCCCAAGAACCCTAATGGTAAGGGTAACTCTGAATACATGACTCAAATATAGAAAGGCCTAAAATAGGACTTAGGGGCTAACATGCAGACTCATGTGGGCTAAGCCATTATTACAAATTGGACTCAATTTTTAAAACATTACTTAGATAACCACAGAGGGTTGAGAAGCCTCTATCTTATTCTGGTACCTCTGGTGTCCATACCAATTCTCCCAGGATGGGAGGAACTCGACCTTGTTGAGTAAGGATCACTTTGGCTCTGGTATCTTTCAAGAAGGTCTGGGTCGAGATGTTGCAAGTCCTCTCGAGTAAGTCACAAATTGTTGGATTCTGGTCAACCTTGCTAACAAACCAGGTAGCATTGATAGCTGCAACCCCGGGTCATGGTAGCTTGATCATCCAAGATATGCTCGATCCATTTTTCTCTCTTAGGCCAATTTATAGGTGGACACTCTGGGTTAGGTTCGCTCTTAAAGGATGGAGTAGGTCCAAAACCTCACCAGGAATCGCTGCCGGTTCCCTGAACTCAACCAAGTTCGCGATATTGATAGTAGAGCTAATGCCAAAATCCGAGGGTAGATCTAGCACATAGGCATTGGGTCCTACCTTTTCTATCACTCTAAAGGGTCTAGCTTTGTGAGCATGAAGCTTCTTAATAGTTTATGGTGTTAACCGCTCAGGCCTAAGCCTGACCATAAAAGAATCTCCTACATTAAATTCCTTGGCTCTTTTTTCGAAATTAGCTAGTTTCTTATATGTTTCATTACTTATATTAATCTTTTGGCTAATGTCCTTATGCAGGTTGCGAACATGTTGGGCACATGCAGACTCCTAATAGGTGATGCAAAGGACTCATACCAACACCTAATAGACTCGACTATGCATTCCTATCGAAGAAAATTTTATTAGACTCTTTGGACCTAAACCTAACTGACTATAGACTTTCTAGGTTTGACCCTAGTTTAGCATGCACATGAAAATTTACAATGGACTCGTAGCAAATGCCATAAGGTATACCAGAAGTATGATGCAAATCTAACATGCATAATGAATGTATGCATTATGCTTATTTCTACAAAATGCAATCTAATGGTTCTAGAAGCATGAGAAGAC
This sequence comes from Areca catechu, assembly GCA_021397845.1. Lineage (NCBI taxonomy): Eukaryota > Viridiplantae > Streptophyta > Magnoliopsida > Arecales > Arecaceae > Areca > Areca catechu. The sequence goes on along the minus strand of CM038052.1, from coordinate 123,770,510 downwards.
TCAGGGAAGGATAGGAAATAGGAAGGGGATTCAGGGACTTGTTCTGGGCTAAAGAGACTGACCTTAATGTATGAACATTGAGTTATACTATGGACAAGAAAAGGTCCAAGATATGGAAGGATGGGTCAACAATTTTAGGAAAGAGGTTTTCAATGGGAACTATAGGAGGGGATTCATCCTGAGGGTACTGAATTAAAGAGATATGTCCTCAATAAATTCCTTGGGCTCTTGAGTTTTAGGACTGGGCTCTATAACTAGGCTTTCTTTTAGTGGCTCTTCATGTAAGATTCTAATTGTAGGGTCAGGTTCCTTATGGTCCTCTTCCTTCACTATACTTTCATTACAGGTTCAGTCTGGGTGTGGTCAGGGTCAGCTAACTCTAGATTGACTTCAGTCGGGGTATGGTTAGGGTCAGCTAATTCTAGGTTAGCTTCTACCTAGGTATCTACTGGGTCAAGTAATTCCAGGTCTTCTACTTGGTCAAGCCTATTGGTTGAATGGTCAATCCTATTGTTGCTTGTTATTTGATTGGGTCAATTGGTCAAATCTTTGATTCATTTGAGTGGTTAATTGGGCATACTGATTTTGAAATTGGGTATTGGAATGGATCAATTGGTTGATCTGGGTGGTTAATTGGGCTAACTGATTTTGGGATTGGGTATTCATTTGGTTCATCTGGGTGGTCAATGGACAACCATCTGGTCATTCATGGCTTTTATGGGAGTTTCAAGGTTGGATTCCATGGTTGAGCTGGGTTGAGGTTTAGACTGTTGGTATTGGGTTCCTAACCTAGTGGTCATTTAATCAATCAGTCAAGGGGTTATGATGCAGTCAGGCACACAAAGCTAACACGTACTACAGCTTGCTAGACCTATAGCCAAAGTTGAATGGGTCGACTCAACTTACACTCAACTCAGCAACTAATCCTTCCACTGGCCAGGTAAGAGGTGGGGTGGTGGGAGGCTCCCCCTGCCTATGACAGGGTCTTAATTAAAAACCACCACTCCAGTTAGGGTGTTTGCCTCTGATCCTCTAGCCGTAGATACCAATTTTCAGTAATAGTTAAAGAATTGAATGCACTAGTTTATCCACATAACTCGGATCCGACCTGTTGGTGTCCCTAGCTCACTAGAGCAAATTAGGTTGCTAATTTATTTTAATTAGGGTTTGGGTACAAATGAAAAGTGGTTGTTTTGAGCCTAGGACAGATAATGACCTCCTGCCCTGATCTGAGATAGTGAAAGCGCCTAAGATTAGTTTAGTGATATGATGCACATTCGATAAATCCTAATGCAATCTAATAACAAATAGAAAATAAATTGTTTTCTTGTCTTTTTATGAGGTGGCAAATTAAATTTAAGTTGGTTAAGTTATGAAACAAAATTTTGGTTGGGTGAGGTGGGGTTTGGAGTGAGTTAGGTTTGGTTTAGTAGGTGTGAAGAAATCACAGAATCAAAATTAGGGTTTGATTTGATGCAGTAGTTGTATGAGTTTTAGAGAAGAAAAAATTTCTAAAAAATTTCAGGAGTAAGGATTAGCTGTGAAGATGATCCCTACCAAATTTCATGCAAAATAAAATCATACGATGATGCAATACATAGGGTCTTAGATTGTGTGCAGAAAACTCAGGATTTTAGTTAGGGTTTATAGGATGTAGATTTTTATAATTTTTTTGTTTTTGTGGAAATAATTAAAATAATGAAGATTATCAGGACTGAACAATAATATGCCATCCAAATTTCAATGAAAAATAAAATACCTAAGTTGACAAAATAGACAAAACTCAGACCCCCAATGCAGATGATGAGATGCAAAAAATTAGCCCTAAAAGTGCTCTGATACCAAACTGATATGGGACTAATTATGCAAGCCAATTATTTTTTTTGTATTAGGAATTAAGTTAGGAGTTTGTATGCTAATTTCAAGCCAAGAACTAAGTAACTAATTCTAGAAAAATTTAGAAGCATAGGCATGCAAAACAAAACCCTAAATAGTGAAAGTGAAGGATCACCAAGGCTGAGAAGCCCTGGTATCTTCTACAGTACCATAACTGGAGAGTCAAGGGTATGTACCTAGTAGGGATTTGATGATGAAGCTATGAAGAGATCGCTCATCACTCCTAGATGCGGCCTGGAAAATTAAGCTGAAGACCTTGCGGATCCGTGGCTTTCAATCCGGTGGCCTGAAAGCTAGTCAACTGGAATCCTGGATTCATGAAAATTGAAGGACCTGCAAGGCACCTAACAAGGGTTAGAAAAATAAGAAGTACAAGGTTGGAAGGCTGAAAGAAGAAGGGAAGGAAGGGAAGGATGAGGGGCGGCCAGGGCTTCTGGTTGGAGTGCTTGGAGGCAGGGCACAGGGGTTGGGATTACACAGATACCCTTCACACAGAATTCACACAGAAATCACACAGAATTCACACAAGAATTTGAGAAGAACTCAAGAAAATTTTAATTCATCATTGATTCAAAATATACATGAGAGGGGGGGCCTTTATATAGGCATATAAGCTTGGGTTCCAAGTAAGGGCATACAAGAGATTTCCCACTAAACCTTTTCCTTGACAAACACATAGAAGAGTCCTCTCCAATTTGGGCTAATACTCTCTCTCTTCCTCTCCTTATTTTGGTCAGCCAAGAGGGGGTGATCATAAGGGTGGCTGACCAAGAGAAGGTGACCATAAAGGTGGGGCACAAATCCAAGAAGGCTTTCAGCTTTGGGCGGCCCACTTCAGTCCCGGGCAGGCTTTAGGGTTTCTTCGGTTGTCCTTCTCCTTGGCAAGCTGATGTTGGTCTTCTAAGGTGATGATCTCAAGGTCCTCCTCATGCAATCCAATGTGGCACCTTCAAGTGTGACTAGGACTCCTTGAAGTTTTCAAATTTTGGCTGGGGTCCATCAGTGTCTTGAGTTTTCTTCTGGACTAGACTCAAAATGAAACTTAGAGGACTCAAAATGAAATGGCTCAACATGTGAAGACTCATGACTTGACTCAACAGAACTTGACTCAACTCAAATGAACTAGACATATCCCAAGACTGATACCAAGAACCCTAATGGTATGGGTGACTTTGAATATAGGACTCAAATATAGAAAGGCCTAAAACAGGACTCAGGGGCCAAAATACAGACTCAAGTGGGCTAAGCCATTATTACAAAATTGGACTCAATTACTCAAAACATTACTCAGATAACCACAGAGGCTTAAGAAACCTCTATCTTATTCTAGTGCCTTTGGTGTCCGCACCACTCGATAGGATCTGAAAAGAATCACCTAGACTTATTAGAATATTACTAGAGTAAAGCATACCCATACTCGACAGGGTCGAGTTCTTTCCACTACGGGAGAGTTGGTGTGGACACCAGGATTTGAAAGAGACTTCAATCAAACCAGTCAACACCAGCTCCTTACGGATTGTAGATTGAACTTCAGCCTTGTTAATTTCAGCTCCAAGTCCTGTTATGAGTCTTGTGAGTCTCTCTCAAAGTCATGAGTCCTGTAAATAGTCATGAGTCTTGTTAATTTCAGCTCCAAGTCATAAAATCAAGTCATAACTCTTGAGTCAAAGTCAAGTTCAAGATTGAGTCTTTTTTAAGAGCATGAGTCAAGTCCAATATCCATCTAATCAGGGAGCAATGGATTGGTCCATTGGATAGAGTAGAAAATCAAGTTCAAGCCACATCATCAAGATGCCTCATTGATGGGGACATCAAACCCATCCGGGTTTTCTTTTTCTTTCCTAGATTTTTCTTATTTTACTTTATATATATTTTTATTTTATTTATTCCAGCTATTCCACTTATTCCCTTTATTCCCATTTTATTCCATATTATCCCTATTTTATCCCTCTGCTATTCCTGTCTTCTTCTTCCTCAAAACCATCGCCCAGAACTTCTATTTTTTCGCTACCGGTCCCAGATCCATCATGCCTGACCACCGGTGAACCCCCCATCGATGGCCATCCACCATCCTTGCTGCTATCGCCACCCCTGCCCACCGCCGCTCCCTCCCATGCCGCTGTCCACCTCCCACCGATGGTCCCCTGCTGTCTCGTCGCCATGCCCGAGCACCTCTCCAACCTCCATCACTCCCCCTTCCAGCATCCATCCCTCCCATACCGGCTCCGCCGCCTCCTTCCACTGCCCCCTGAGAGGCCATCGTCCACCGTTCCTCCGCCCATGACCACGAGATCCTTGTGACTGGAACAACCTAAGGATGCCGCCCATGCCCATGATGCCTCCCCATCTCCACTGGCATGACACCCTCATTCCCGTCCACCGCAACTCCTTCTTCACTGCTTCTTGGGATGACTTCGTCAAGCTTTGGACCGTCGACTGCCCCCCCAGCATCCGCACCTTCTGCGAAAACTCGCACTGCATCTATGCCACCATCTGGAGCCCCACCACTCTGACATCTTCGCATCCATCTTCGGTGACCGCACCCGCCCACGGGACATGATGGCCACTGCTGGCCTCGTGATCCGCTTGAGCTGGAGGTCGGGATTGACGGAGTAATTCTCGGTGTGGTCGATCCCGTGGTCGTTGCAGATCACCTCCTAGGATTTGGCCACAATCTGCCCCCAAAACCAAATTGGATCCATGGGCACCACCCGCGGGACGTAACGGCCACAGTTGGCCCTGTGATCCGCTCGAGCTAGAGGTCGGAATCACCGGAATAATTCATGGTATGGTCGATCCCGTGGTCGTCGCAGATCACCTTCTAGGACTTGGCCCCGATCTGCGCCCAAAACCAAGCCAGATCCAAACCCATCGCCTGCTCAATCTTCTCTTCCACGATCACAGGAGATAAACATGCATAGATTTTAGAGAAAAAGAACGGGCACGGATCTCAAAGTTATAGGATTTAGGATTAATAAAATAAAATAAAATAAAATAATCAGGTATATCCTACTTGGTTCCTAAGTCTTGTTAGCCTATAAAAAGGCATCCCCTCTTGTAATTGGTTAGTAATGAAATTAAATTTTGGGAAAAGTTTGGTTGTCTCCATTTGGAGTGGGCTTAGGCCCGTCTTGCCTTCGTCCTTCGAGATGTCGAGGGTTGTGAGGCCCCGTCTTGCCTTCATCCTTCGGGATGTCGAGGGGTGTGAGGCCCCAGGTATCCCCATTCCACCTTCTCTACACCACCTTCATGTTCCTTGTGATTCAACTTGACGGCTCCATTAGTGAGGTGGGTAGGATGCCCTAGGTGTGAGATCTCTCCGTATGGCTCCATTAGTGAGGTGGATAGGAATCCCTAGAGGTGTGAGATCTCTCTGTACGTCTCCATTAGTGAGGTGGGTTACCCTAGAGGTGTGAGATCTTTCCATGAATGTGAGTCCCAAGGTTCATGAAAGCCCCGATCCCAGTCTTCCACCTCCATCGTTCCTTCACCCCCCTTTACAAAAAAATCAAAGAAAAAAAAAGTACCCTAATCTAGGTGACTTCTAGGCTCACCGTTCGATCCTCCCTAGCCCCACCAGTTGTCCCACATCACTCATCCAAGAAGGAAGGACCCTACTGCCACCTCATCTCCATGCCAACAAAGCATGCCACATCATCCACCATGCCACCTAGCTTGGAGGATATCAAATTCAAAGGGACGCCCTCTTTCTTTTCCAACAAAGCAATTCAAATTTGTGCCCATGAAGGAAGATCTTCAAATTCAATTTAGCCCACTTTTCTTTTCTCTCTTTGGGCATGTAATCCCTCATTTTGTTAGGGGAGTTGTTAGGCTTGAAGGCCTATATAAACCCTTCACCACGCCCCTTGCATGGATGCTTGATTGAACGAAAAAAGATTAAAGTTTCTTTCCATCTCCATTTGTGTTTGCAAATGACTTCCGTGAGGGAGTGAGTGTGAGGCTCAACCAATTCCCATGTAGCTTTTATTCAACCAAAGCTCTTCATCTAAAGATGCCAACTCCAACAATCCAAGGGAGCCAACCCCCTCCATCCTAGAATCTCCAACAAGCCATCCTTTCCCCTTCTTCCTCTCCATTATTATTTTCTTATGCTTGTTTCTATCTTTCCCACGCCATTAATGTTTCTACTTGCAGGATCCTAAGGAGTATCCAGTCTAGTGTGAGCCTTCCTTGCCTTCAAATCAATGGTGGAAAACTTCTACTTCCAGGGGAGGTATAGCTAGCTCAACCAATCGCCAATCTGAGGTTTGAAGAAGTGATCCTATTGCAAGGTTATTGGAAGCTCATTATTGGTACACAAATCCACTCCTTCCCTCTTATGGTCTGAAATTATGAATAGAGTAATGACCTAGTCAGGGTGTCCTTTTAGCCTCAAAGGTCCATTCTTTCTTAATTAAATTAGAGTTGCACTATGGGATACCAAAGCCTTCTACATAAGTTTTCTTTAATGCAATTCAATGACTCCCCTATGACTGAAATCTGATCATATGCTTAGAAGTTTTAATTAATTCATTTACTTAATTTCTTTATGTCACATCCTCATGATCATCCCGCATCAGATGAAGTCCTTAGGACTACTTTGATGTGATATAGAGAGGATATTCATCTAGTTCTTAATTGGTCAGCGACCAAATGATACATTGTCATAGGACGATAGTGTATCAAGTGTAGGTCGTGGTATGTTATAGTCGTTGGTTGTCCTCTTAACCAAGGAGTTTAGAGATATTGGTATGGCATGCGGGTGTTGTGTATGACTCTTCACTAGACGTGGCCAATTTATAGAACATTATTTTTGCCAAAGAGTATTTCGTAATAGGATATGGATATAAGTATTCCTCTAACTTGAGATCACCATGATAGCTTGTAAGCAACTCACTGTGCTTAGGTACCGGACTACCTGGATTTCTAATCCAGTGATGAAAGATTGCTGGGTACGTCAAGTACTTGTGTAGTAGTGGTTGGATCAAGATGAGATTAGCTCCTCCAAAAGAGTTTTGAGTGAATGATTGATTATGTCTTAATTGAGTAAACCTTGGCCAGGGTAGTCCTTGTAAGCAGTTATAGGGATTTTAAGTTTGAGACATATTGTGATGGACTATTCTAGGTTGGGCAGTTGAACCCTAAGTCATTCGGAGCATTGAGGGTTAAGGAATGTATTATATGATTATCATATCCATTTGGTTCTTGATGTTGCTCTGCAACCTTCGACCTATCCGGACGCCGGGTTCATTGCTAGATAGCAACTTTGGTTGGTGATGGAACTTTAAAATTTTTTTCACCTTGCATCGCAGCGGAAAACTAGATTAATCATATTAATCAACATATAATATTAGACATTTATAATATAGCCTACAAATCGGATCATGTATGAATATTAACATGTAAATGAAAGATGATACAAAGCATACAAGTTGTGCATCACATAGAATCATTCTATGTTCGATGCATATACCAAAGAGCACTTCTTTAGAAAACTCACCAAGAGCCCACCTTTAATCCGATGCGACACTAGCTCGTCGGTTGAGGAAAAGCTCACCATGGAAGACAATCACTCTAGAAGCCGCACCGTCTAGCCTCTACAGGTAATCCACACTGGAGTTCTTCCTTGACCTTTTTCCTTGAGGTGCTAGCTTCGCCAGAACAAATTGACTTATGGACTCTTCTTCTTCTTCTTCGTCGTAAGACTCCATGAGATGAAGAAGTACTATGGAGGATGTAGGAGTGCACCCAAAAACCCTTCCAAGACACTCTTCCCAAGCCTAGAACACTAGGTAGCACACACCCAAACCCAAACCTTTCTTTCCACACAAAGATTTCCTCTTTTCTTTTTGGCTTTTTTTCTCTCTTTTTAAAGACTTTCCAGCAAATAAACTTCAGAAACCTTCTCATTCACGTCCTCATTAAACCCCCAAATGTAGATAAGTGGGGAAGAAGGAAAGGGGAGAGTTACATAAGTTATGGGGTTACATAACATCAAAGGCCATGGGGGTTACATTCTTTTAAATTCAAACTAAATTCTGAATTTAAAACTTAATTAAAATTGAATTCATAATTCAAACTCAAATCTAAAACTGGATGCAATAATTTAGCCCAATTATATTGGACCTAACCCGAGCCCAAATTGAATCACATTTGGTCTGACCTAAACTAGATGCTCAATCAAATTGAGTTAATCAAGTAATCACATTGCCACTAACCCTCTATATAATTACCAACATTTAGTAATTATAACCTTTGTCATAATATTTGTAATATGATGTGTCAACATTTGATAAATCATCAAATCCCTATAATTGAGTCGACTCATAACTCTAGTCGACTCTGAAATCTAGATGGACAATCAAATTGTCCAAAGAGCCCAAAAATGATTCCCAATTATTCAATAGCCATTTGGTCAATTAGAAATCCCTATGGTGTGTGATCCCATAGGTTCGAACACTAAGCCGATAGTACGGACACTTCTAGTGCCAGCCAAAGTAACCATCTAGCAATGACACCCGACATTCGGATAAGTTGAAGGTTGCAGAGCAACTATCAAGAACCAAATGGATATGATAATTATATAATACATTCCTTGAACCCTCAATGCTCTGAATGACTTAGGGTTCAACTGCCCAACCTAGAATAGTCCATCATAATATGTCTCAAACTCAAAATCCCTATAACTGCTTACAAGGACTACCTGGACCAGGTTTTACCCAATTGAACCTAATGAGTCATTCACTCCAAACTCTTTTGGAGGAGTTAATCCTATCTTGATCCAACTACTGCTACACAAGTACTTGACTATACCCAGCAACCTTTCATCATCGGATTAGAAATTCAGGTAGTTCGGTACCTAAGCACAGTGAGTTGCTTGTAAGCTACCATGGTGATCTCAAGTTAGAGGAACACTTATGTCCATATCCTAATGTGAACTACTCTTTGGTAGAAAGAATGTTCTACAAATGGTGATCTCAAGTTAGAGGAACACTTGTATCTATATCCTAACGTGAACTACTCTTTGGTAGAAAGAATGTTGTATAAATGGGTCATGTCTAGTGAAGTGTACATGCACCAGCATGCCATACCGATGTCTCTACACTCCTTGGTTAAGAGGACAACCAACGACAATGACATACAATGACCTACACCTAATACACTATCATCCTATGACAATGTATCATTTGGTCATGAACGAATTTAAGGACTAGATGATATATCCTCTCTATATCATGTCAAAGTAGTCCTAAGGACTTCATCACACAAGAGTTCATTACAAGAAGATGTAAATATGTTGAACAGCCAGAATAAATATTTTATTCAATATAATTCATATACAATTATAATAATAGCTTAACCATCTACAAGCCAGATGATTAGCTTTGAGACATATTTTCCAACACTCCCACTTGGACTAAAGCCATTTAGAGTAGAATCATATTCCTATCTTCCATTATAATCGTTGAACTCTTGAACTCCAATGACTTTAGTGAAGGGGTCGGCCAAATTCTCCTTTCCATCGATCTTCATATTTTGATGTCACCCTCGTTCCACGATCTCTCATACAAGGTGGTAGCGATGTAAAATGTGCTTGGAACGCTGATGGACTTTGGTTTTTTGGCTTGAGTAATGGCTCTGTGCTATCATAATACACTAAATATGATCATCCAGGGAAGGTGTCCTACCAGCTCACCTAGGAACTTCCACAACCACACAACCTCTTTTGCAGCATCTGATGATGCAATGTGCTAGGCTTTGCATACTACGTCTACCACTGTATGTTGCTTGGGACTTTTCTAGTAGATAACTCCTCCATTCAGGGTAAACACAAATCTGGATATACTCTTGCTATCATCTCTATCTGACTGAAAACTAGAATCAGTATACCCCACAAGTTTGTAAGTCAGTTTCTTTATAATTAGCCATTGGTCTTTAGTGTTTCACAAATACTTAAGGATAGTCTTTACTACCTTTCAATGTGCCTCACGGGGTCAGACTGGTATCTACTCACTACCTGTGCTGCACCTCTCCTGGACCGGGCTCGGTCGGCTAAGCTGGAGAGCTCCTCTGCCGGTCGACCTGCACAAGTTACCTAAGCACTGGTGGTGTTCCGGCGGGGACACTCCGATACTTAATTTTGCAGGAGTCTGGGAGCAACAGAATGGAGAAAATGAAAGAGAATAGCACAAGAAGAGGGAAGAGTGCACTTAGCCCCAAGCAGAGGTCCCCCGGTCACCTTAAATAGGCATGGAATGCTGCCAAATTCTACTAGGGGATAGGTTGAAAAGCCTCGATTTGTTCCTAGGAGAATTAGAGTGATGGCCAGGTGGTTCGGAGACATTTCCACATCGTGGAGTCTGTTAAAACAGGATTTCGATTCCAGCTGAAAGGGGTTTCTGGAAATAGGAGCCCGTCGTCCAGCCGATGAGGAGTATTTGACAGGGGCTTAAGGAAGCCATCGGTAGATGTGGAAAGAGGCTTATGGAGTTTCCCAGATATCATTAGAGTGGGTCAACCGTATCTTAGCAGAAGTGGGTCGGCCTTCAGGTTGGTCGGCCTTCTGGGCCTTTGGTGAGGGAATCAGTCAGGATCTCTGTGAGAGATGATCGATCAGACCTCGAAGGAAACGGGTCATTCGAACCTCTCCTCCCATGGGTCAGCCGGTCGGACTTCTTGGCCAGTCCAACCAGGATCGGTCAGATGGGTACAATAGTTGCCCCCCCTACTTTTGGGCTTTGAGGGGAAACGTGGCTTCAAAGGCAGGAGCCTATTTTTGCATAGGTCGCGTCCGTCCGAGCTCGATCCAGAATCATTGTGCCAGATTGCTTTGAATCTCTCACGACCGTCCTCCTGGACAGATGTCAGCCCCGTATTAGGGCACAGGGGTTGCAATTAATACGGAGAGGGTGCCATGATGAGGGGCTAGGCTATCTTGCATAATGGCTGGAATGGAGGGACGTGCTGCACCACGTGGCAGCATCGAGTGACTGAACGTCGCTTCCTAGGCAGTCTTTGCACCGCTATTCTGACATTCATGCGGATCACCGCCTGCCGGTTTTGATCAACCTGTCATTTTGATTCCTGAGGTGTGGAAGGTCATGCTCCTGATGGGACGGTTAGAGCGCCCACAAAGTGAGTGCTAGCCCCCTCCGGAGACCTATAAAAGGAGGGGTGAGGTGCTCTGGGAGGATTTTCTGCCGCACTTGTGCTCCACGAGAGAGAGAGCTTCTACTTCTTCTTTCGCAAAACCAGGCTTTTAGGAGTCCAGCCTCAGGTCAGTCTCCCAGTCCTCCTCCTCCTTTAGCTCTAATGGCATCCAGTAGTCGAGGTCCGATCCGCAGACCTAGAGAGCTAGGGCCGAGTGAGATTCCATTGGTCATGACCCGAGAATGGGTCGAGAACCTTAGGGCCATATATGGCATTCCCTCAACCTTGAACTCATGCTCCCAGGCCGAGAGGGGAGAGCAAACAATCCCTTGGGGCCGGGGACTCTCCCGATGTACGAAGCACACATCTAGGTCGGTTTGATATTTTCCATGCACCCTTTCTTTGTCGAGGTCTTCAACTTCTATAGAGTGACCTCGGCGTAACTGACCCCGAACAGTATTCGGGCAATATGCATTGTGTTGTGCCATAGAGCCAAAATTGAACCTAGGTTATCCCTCTTTGGCAACTTTTTTCTTTTGAAGAAAGACTTTGGGAGCCAAGAGTGGTGGATGTTTTGTCCCCATCCCGGTCGAAAGATCCTGAAATGTCTTCCATCGACCATCCACGGGTGGAAGGCCTGGTTTTCCTTGTGAGCAGCCTCCAGCCCGGGGGTTCGAGCCTTTGTGGAAGGAGTCATGGCCGAGGCTCCGCAAGGGGAGGTCGATCCTGATGTCCGACTAGGCCAAGTTTAATGAGATCGATTGAGCCAACCTAACCATGGCATACGAACTGCTAGGGAAGGATGTCCTTCACCAGGTAGGGATCAGCCCTCAAAGATTTTTAGGCAAGGGCCGACCTCTTCTCTCATAACTTGCTTCATTGGATCTATTACTTCCCTTCCTCTTGCTTACTTTGGTTTTTCCTCGCAACAGAAGAGAGGATGAAGAGGATCGACAAAGCCAGTGTCATCCAGTGGGCGGTGCGGAAAAGGGCCGCCCCAAAGCTGACCATGGAGTGGCCGCAGAGAGATAGAAGAAAGGACGGGAGGAGGAACGGCCCGCGCCAGTAGTAGACATGGACTCTGGCGAAGACGATACCCCTCATACAGAGGTATTGGCAAAGAAGACACTAGAGTCTTCAACTCCTGCTGGGGGGTCGGTCGCCCGACCAGGGTAGGAATAGCCAAAACTATCCAGCACAGTGGCAGTGTCAGCCCCCTCGCTCGTCAACCTGGAGGGGATGGTTCCCTTGGCGGACAAGGGAAAGGGGACAGCCGAAGGAGGGGCCGCCGAAGGCGAGGTGGTCGAGGAAGAATCCAAAGAAGAAGTCCGTCAGGAGGCGTTGCAGCACTGGCATGCCTTGGACAACCCAAGGAGAGCATGGAGTTTGCTCAAGGGGGCCATGACGGATGCCGACCGGGAGTTGTCAATTCAGAGAAATCTGAGTGACGTTGCTGTAGAATCCTACTGCGACCTCATGAGGGTAAAACACCCATCTTGCTCCCTCGTACTTTTCCCTTTCTTCCAATTATCTTGTGCAGTACTAACTTAGCCTTGTGCTTGCAGCTTCTTCATGGAATTTCCTTAATGGACGATGGCTTTGATCGGGTTCTGTATGCGGCCAAGACCTCTGCCAAGAAGGTGCAAGAGCTGGAGGCGGCTCAAGCGGCTGCGGAGGCATCTTTAAAATCCTTAGAGGAAAGGCTGTCGGCTATTTAGGCAGAGGCTGAGTCATCAAAGGAGGCACTAAAAGACATGGAGAGCCAACTGGCTGACCCGAGGCTAGATTGAAGAGGAGAAAGGAAAAAGTGAACTCCCTCACCCATTGACTAAGAGAGGAGGAGGAATGGTTCTCGGAGGCCAAAAAGAAGGCCTAGGCAAGCGGGCGGCTGCAGTACAGTTGACAATCCAACTTGAGGAAGCCAAAGAGCTGGCGGCGGGGCAGATTCGAGATGCCGTGGCAAAGTGCAAGGCCTCCTCCAACTTTACTGAAGAGGTAGAGGAAGCAATGTCGGACTTCTATAGGGAAGGCTATGACGACTGCTTGAAGAAGGTGGCCAGACTTTTCCCGGAGCTTGACCTGTCGGGTGCCGAACTAAGGGCACCATGGGGGAAGAGGGGTGCCAGGCAGAAGGTGGTGGGGAAGAGGCCAGGGCCGAAGCCCCAACTCAAGCCGATGTAGGGACGGTGGATGTCCCAGTTGAACCTTCAGTTGTAACGGGCGAGGCCGAGGTTGAGGTCCTTGCCGCACCTTCCGCGGGTTCGACCTAAGGAGTTTATAAAGGTCCTACCCCCCTTTCTTGTAAATGTCCACTTTTGATGTTAATAGAAGGTCTTTTTGTTACCCTCTGTGTATGTTGGTGTAAATAAGATAGAACACTTTCTTTTCAAAATTCTTCTAAGTATTTTCGGTCGGCTCTTCAGGACCGCAAGCTTTTCAAAGTGGTCGCCAGGCACTAGCCTAATCTGAATTTGGACATTTTAGGAAAATTCTCAAGTGTTTTTGGTCAGCTTGTCTGAGTTTCGAAAACTGGTAGAATGGCTGGGGGGTGGTGCTCAGCCGAGCATAGGTACTAGAAATCTCTCCAAGTGTCGGTCCTCGGCTCCCCGAATTTGTAGCTGTTCTCCCACGCGGCTTCGTGTGGATTGTTTGGAAGTGGTTGCCAACCGTGGTCGAACTTTTGTAGTGGGTTGCCCTAGAGACTTTGCCGACTGGGGTCGGACTTTTGGAGTGGGCTACCCTAGAGCCTTTGCCGATCGAGGTTGGACTTTTGGAATGGGCTGCCTTAGAGCCTTGCTGACCAGGGTCAGACTTTCACAGTGGGCTACCCTAAAGCCTTTGCTGACCAGGGTCGGACTTTCAGAGTCTTCATAGAAGAAGTTGTAGACTTCATTGATAGTATTGCAAAGGTTGTCTACATTCCACGGGCGTACAATCTGTCGTCCATCCAAATGTTTGAGTTAGTAGGTTCTGGCTCAAATCACTTCAATGACTCGATAAGGGCCTTCCCAATTGGGGGAGAGTTTCCCTTGCTCGGTCAGTCTCGAAATCTCCGTCCTTCGCAAAACCAGATCTCTGACCTAGAAGGTTCGCGCTTTAACCCGTGAATTATAATATCTAGCCATCTTTTGATGGTAAGTCACCATTTTCAAGCTTTCCAAAGCCTGGTTTCTTCAAGTAAATCTAGGTTAGCCCTTCGTTGCTCTGAGTTGGTTAGCTCAGTGAAATGATCAATTCGTAGGAACTATAAAAAGACTTCCACGGGGATGACCACCTCGCTCCCGTAGGTCAGGTGAATGGAGTCTCCTGGGTCACCATTCGGGCGGTCGTCCAATATGCCCAGAGCACCGAGTAAAGCTCTTCTGTCCAAAGCCCTTTGGCTTCGTTCAGCGGGTCTTCAGTCCATGCAGGATCATTCGATTAGTGACCTCAGCCTCTCCATTGGATTGAGGGTGGCCGACCGAAGTAAGCCGATGGAAAATGTGGTATTGTTGGCAAAAATCCCAGACTTAGAGTTGTCAAACTGTCTTCCATTATCAGTAATGATTGTCTGTGAAATGCCGAATTGAAAGATAATGTAGTTTCGGATGAAGTTTTCCACCTTGGCTTCCATTATTGGTACCAGTGCTTCAGCGTCCACCCACTTGGTAAAGTAGTCAATGGCCAAAAGAAGAAATTTTCACTGACTAAACGCTGGGGATATGGGTCCCAGGATGTCCATGCCCCATTATGCAAATGGCCAAGGTGCCATAAGCGGGGTCAACTTGCTGGCGGGCCTCCTTTGGATGCCAGAGTACCTTTGACATGCGTCGCACTATCGGATGAAGTCTGATGCATCTTTTTGAATTGTTGGCCAGTAGTATCCCTGTTGGAAGATTTTATAAGCCAGGGATCTTCCTCCAAGGTGGTTACCGCAGATGCCTTCATGTACCTCTTTGAGTGCATAGTCCACATCGGTCGGCACTAAACACTTCAGCAGCGATTGTGAGAATGACCGCTTTTTGAGGGCCTCGTTAAGGATGATGTATTTGGAAGTCACCCAGCGTATGCGCTTAGCTTCGATCAGATCATCTGGAAGAGTTCCTTGAACCAGGAATAGCACGGATTGGGTCCATCCATGAGGCTTCCTGCTCGACTTTGTGAACCTCAGTCAGCTCTTCGGCAATGCTTGGATGCTGTAGATGCTCCATAAAGGTTCGGTCGGAGGTGTTGATAGCGACAGTGGCTAATCGTGACAGAGCATCCACCCGGGAGTTCTGCAGTCGAGGTATGTGGAGAATTTTGAAGAATTTAAGCCGAGATATAAGGACTTGTACCTTATCCAAGTATTTGGCCAAGGTTGGTCCCTTGCTTCGATTTCGCCCTTCACATGATTGACCACCAACTGGGAGTCGGAGAAGGCCTAGATTCTGCCAATGCCTAACTCACTGGCTATTCTAAATCCTACAAGCAAGGCTTCATACTCTGCCTGGTTGTTCGATACTTGAAATGTAAAGTGTAGAGCATATTCCAGGCACTACCCATCTGGGTCAGCTAAGATCAGGCTTGCCCCGCACCTTTTGAGGTTGGAAGCTCCATCCACATGAAGGGTCCAAGCAGGTTCGATCTCTTCCACGAGATTAGCTATAGGCACTTCAACTACTGATGTGGTCGCCTCCGATCCCCAAGTGCATTCTACATAAAATCAGCGATTACCTGGACCTTCAAGGCTGACCGGGATTGGAAGGAAATGTCAAACTCGCCCAGCTTGACAGCCCACTTGGCGAGCCATCCGGAGGTGTCGGGACTTCGAAGGATTGCCTTGAGGGGCTGGTCGATCAGTACAATGATCGGATGTGCATGGAAGTAGGGTCGGAGGCATTTTGCCACTATGACCAAGGAGTAGACCAGCTTCTGTACTTTAGGGTACCTTGTCTCGGCATCATGGAGGACTTTACTGAAGTAGTAGATAGGTTTCTACCGGCCATCTTCCCCCACCCACATGAGGATAGCATTGATGACCTCGTCGGAGGCCGACGAGTATATGTACAATACATCTCCCTCCGTTGGCTTGGCCAAGAGTGGAGGGTTTTCTCATAGTCCTTCAGGGCTTCAAAGGCCGACCGACACTCGTCAATCCAATGGAAGTGATTTGACCGGTGCAAGGTCTTGAAGAATGGAAGAATCTCTTAGCCGACTGGGAGATAAAATGGTTGAGAGAAGTGATATGGCCCATGAGTTCTTGCACTTGCTTTTTACTGGTCGGATGTGCCATATTAATGATAGCTTTAATTTTGTAGGGATTGACCTCAATACCCCTTTGAGTGACGAGGAAACCAAGGAACTTCTCGGAGGTCACTCCGAATATGTACTTGGCAGGATTTAGCCTCATCCGATGGCGTCTTAGCATGTCAAAGGATTCCTGCAGGTCCTTGATGTGGTCGGCCCTATGGAGGCTTTTGATAATCATATCATCGACGTACGCCTCCATATTCCTTCCGAAAAGTGTTCTTCGAAGACTCGGTTGATCAGCCTTTGGAAAGTGGCACCCGCATTTTTTAGGCCAAAGGGCATCATCTTGTAACAATACAGCCCTTTGTCCGTGACAAAGGCCATCTTCTCTTCGTCTTCAGGGTGCATCCTAATCTGGTTGTACCCAGAGAAAGCATCTATAAAACTCAAGAGCTAATGGCCGGCTGTGGCATCCACCAGCTTATCGATCTTCGACAAGGGAAAGCTATCCTTTGGACAAGCCTTGTTGATGTCGGTGTAATCCACACAGATCCTCCACTTTCCACTGGCCTTTTTTACCATGACGACATTGGCCAGCCACTCAAGGTAATGGGCCTCCCTGATGAAGCCAGTGTTAGATAGCTTCTTCACTTCTTCTTCGATGTTCCTCTGTCTTTCGGCGACGAAGCTCCTTTTTTTCTATCGGACGGGTCTATAAGTTGGATCCACCTTAAGCTGGTGAGTAATGATGTCCAACGGGATGCCTGGCATGTCCGACGCCAACCAAGTGAAGACATCAGCATTGCTTCTCAAGAAGCTAATCAGCTCCTGTCTAGCCTCTTCACCTAGTGTGCTCCCGATTTGGAGGACCTTGGTGGGGTTGTCCTTCCTAAGGGGAATAAACACGATCTTCTCAAAAGGTTAGCCGTAGTCATTGGCTTCGTCCCTAGGGTCAAGTTGTTCAAGAGTGGGCCATCTTTCCAATTGCTTATCGTGAATAGCTAGGCATTGTCTAGCCCTCCTGCAGTCTCCTCTCATTTTTCTGACCCTGTTACGAGTCGAAAACTTCGCCAGCAAATGGTAAGTGGACACTATAGCCCAAAACTTGTTGAGAGTAGGTCGGCCTAAAATGGTGTTGTATGCCGAGGTCGTACGAATGACCACGAAGTTGATGGGAAAAGTCCTTTGGTAAGGCTCCATCCCAACAATCACGGGTAGGGTTATTTCTCACTTAACTTTGATAGAGTTTCCTCCTAAGCCAGTCAACAGCATTAAGGATTCTCACAGCCTGAACCTGGACAAGTTCATTCGAACAAAAGCATCATACAGCAAAACCTCTGCACAGCTTCCATTATCTATGAGGATGTGCTTTACATCATCATTAGCAATGACTGTTGATATGACTACAGGGTCGTCTCCTGGGAGATGAGGCTCCAGGAGGTCTTCATCAGAAAAACTAATTATACTGGAACCCTTAGGCCTTTTTACAATGTCTTTGTCCCTCTCATGCCCCCAGTCAGACCATCGATGTAGCATACCTACGCCCCCATCGGTCGGGCATTGGTTGGGAAGCTCCACCTCCCCCGGAGGGTCTCTGACGGTCGAGGTCTCGGCCCGATCCCGATGGGGTCGAACATACTTATTCAGTTACCCCTTTTTGATGAGGTCTTCAATGGTGTCCTTTAGCTGGAGGCACTCTTCGGTGTCATGCCCGTGGTTCCTGTGCAACTGGCAGTACTTGCTTTTATTTCTGGAAGCAGGAGGACCCCTCATCGATCGAGGCCTTTGCAAGAAGGCCTCGTTCTCGATTTCCATAAGGATCTTCTCCCTCAGAAGGGAGAGGGGCGCATAGGTCTCAAACCTCCTGAGGAAGTCCTTGTGCCTTGGACTTCGGTGCTGGGTGGATCGACCATCATCACCGGGAGATCGGATCGCAAGGACTTTATCGCTCCACTTCTTGGGGGCTGACCTTCCCTCAACCTGGCATCGACTCGCCGACTGCTCCTCTACTAGGGCATACTTCTATGCCTTGCCCAACAGCTCGATGTAGCTCATCAGGAACTTCTTATCCAGGGAGAATGTGAGCCTAGATGAGCGGAGCCCTCTCTTGAAGGCCGACATTGCACCGCCTCATTCAAATTCGGGACTTCCATGGCCACTGAGTTGAAACGGGCCATATAGTCCCGAAGGGTCTCCCCCTCCTTCTGGAGTATGAGGAAGAGGCGGTCGGTGTTCTTCGGGGTCCGACTGCATGTCCTGAAATGGGAAAGGAAAAGATTATCAAGTAGGAAAAAAGAGTGGATCGTACCTGGTCGGATGGTAGTAAACCACATCCGAGCCGCCTTCTTCAGGGTTGCTGGGAAGGCAATGCAATGAAGGATGTCGGAGGTGTCCTGTACCATCATATAGGCCTTGTAGGTGCCTAGATGTCCAATGGATCGGTGGTGCCATCATAGGGGTCCACATGAAGAATTTTAAAGTGACGGGGGATTATCTCTCCCAAGATTTCAGTAGAGAAAGGTGGGCGGGTGTCGTAAGCCTGCCCCCCGTCAACCTTCTGTCGTTCGATAATTTCAGCAATGCGCTCTTCCATGAACATGATTTTACTGCCGTAGTCCCGTGGATCTTCAATAGGGTGCCGACCATCATTGGGGACGGAGTTAGTGAACGAGGGGGAAGCTGACCTCACCCTTTTCCCATCAGTGCGAGCCCCCAAGGACATTCAGGGCTCCAGAATGGTGTGGGACGGAGGTGGAGGCACTTCTGGCTGCTAACTTGCTCCGGTGGCCGGCTGATGATTGATGCAAGACACTACAGGTGGCTGCTACCGGTTGTCGACTACTTCCTGGAATTGCTAGACCGCCGTGGTGAGCATTTTGATGCAGTTCACTAACATCTGGAATTGCTGCATTCCCAGAGTAATGGTGGGCTCAGCGGCAGCAGCGGTGTCATCTTCTCTGTGAGGTGCTTCAGACTTGTGATGAGAATGTCCTCTCCTGGCAGAGGTACTTCAAGTTCTTCCCCTTGCCATTGCAAGATTTTCTTAATCAATCTCTCCTTTTAGAGTCGAGAGTGGAACGGAGGTTCAGGCCCCCTTCCTCTAGCACCAATCTATTGCGGCGCCTTCTCTTGGACTAGGCTTGGTCGACTACGCTGGAGAGCTCCTCTACGGTCAACTTGCACAAAGTCCCCTAAGCACCGGTGGTGTTCCGATGAGGGACACTCTAATGCTTAAGTTAGCAAGAGTCTGGGAGCAACAGAATGGAGAAAATGAAAGAGAATAGCACATGGAGAGGGAAGAGTGCACTTAGCCCCACACGGAGGTCCCTCGTGAAAGAAAAACGGTGCAGGTGGTTTGACATGATCCAACACTAGGCATGCAAACAGCTACGGGAGCAGAATGGATTTAAAACATTTTTAAAAATCACCGCAGCAGAAAACTACTCCGCCCAGAACCTAACCTATTCATTTTGCATGTAGGCATGTAACGAGGCATAAAATATTTGTAAAATATATAATAAATACATCTATTTATGCATGATTAAAATAAAATTTTTCATACCTTTATTCAACCTGGAATAAATCTGGAATAAAGTTGGAATAGGCTGGAATAAGTGGGATAAACTTATTCCAGTCTTCTTCCTCCTTGGACCGTTGAGATGCTCTGTTTTTGGTTTTCAAAACAGCGATCAAATGGTGGCTTCCGGACCTCCTTTTCCGCCCAAATTTGAGCAGCGGCAACTTGGACAAGCGCTCTTCGATCTCCAATCAAAATCTGCAAGAAAAGGTCAGTGTACACGGTGTACGAGAGGGCCAAAAGCCTGCTGCCAGAAGTTCTGGTTGCAGAAAACCAGCAGTGTTCTTCTTGGCATTTGGAGCTGCAGTGGCGATCCCGGCTCGCGAGGCTTGCTCCCAAGAGTAGAAGAGTACTCCCTCTAGAGGGGAGACTCGCCGGGGGCTCTCCGATCGATCTCCACACGCAGTGCTAGCTACTGGAAGATGATACACGGTCACTGGAAATTTCAGCAATAGGGCTTTGCTGAAATGGGAATTTGAGCATAAGAAACAATGGAAAAGGAGGTTTGTTTCTCTTCCTTACATCCTCCAAAACCCAGCCTAACTAGTACCCAATGGAAGCAAGAAGACCAAGTTCTCAGCCTCTCAAAAGGAAGAACACTCTTGTTGATTTCCTCTTCACCCGGTGAAAAGAACCAGCAACTAAATAGGGGTCTATATAGGCAGCAGGGAGGAAGATGTAGAGGCTGGGAGAGGGAATAAAAGCAGCTGCCATTCACCCATTTTAATCAACAATTAAACAATGGTTAAAGAGCAGCGGTGGAGGGAGAAGAAGAGGCGCCAGCGCGGGGAGACGTTCGGTTGAAAAGGCTTTCATTCGTTTGGCCTTCTCCCAGTGTTAGGAATTTCCAACGTAATATCGTGTAAACGGTCCAAGGGAGAAATCCACCGATTCAAAATCGGTCCAAACAATTTTGGTTTAATCCCATTAAACCTCTTGGTTCAATCTAATTGAACCGGTTCAACCCTAATTTAATTTGTTTCAATTGGTTCACAACCAATTGGAGGCCGAAACGAACTCCGAATCAGTTCAAAACTGATTCAGAAAAATCCTGGCGCAGTCCTGGTCAGCCCGGAACAATTTCTGGTTGACATAGACAATGGCAAGATGAGGAAAAGAGTGCTCAAAAAAAGCTGTGACCATAAAACCGAGATGATTCCCAATCGTAATCGGTATCCAGATTAGAGAGTAATCCTCTGTGGTGAGTGACCTCATAGGTTCGAACCTAAACGGTAGCACTAGAATAATTCTTGTACCAGCATAGGAAACCATCTAGCAATGGGTCCCGGTGTCCGGATAGGTCAAAGATGCAGGAGCAAACTATCGAACCTCTGGCATATGGTTACTGTATAATTCATCCCTTTGACCTCTAATGCTCAAGATGACTGAGATTGGGCTGCCAACCCAGACTGAGTCAGTCGACTACGTGTCTCAACCATGCAAGTCTAGTGACTCTTCACTAGGACTACCCCGATCGAGGATTTGCTAAATTGAGATACTGTGAGACATTCAATCCAAACTATTTGGACAGGTCAATTCCATCTTGGTCCATCACTACTCCACAAGTACTTGCCTGTACCCAGAAACCTTCCATCACCGGATTAAAAATCTGGGTAGTCCGGCACCAAAGCACAGGGAGTTGCTTGCAAGCTATCATGATAATCTCAGGTCGGAGGGACACATATACCCATATCCAATCGTGAGTATCCTTTTGGCAGAAAGGGGCTGCACGGAGTCACGTTCAATAAGATATCACATATCCCACTTGCAGCTCACATCAGTGTCACCACACTCATTTGGTCAAGAGGACAACCAAACGATGTGAACTACAACAACCTATACTTGATATATTACCGTCCAGTACAATATATCCTTTGGTTGTGAACAGGGTTTAAGGACCACTCGATACATCCTCTCTGTATCGAAGTCAGTGTAGTCCTAAGGACTTCATCACATGGAAAGAGTTCATTTCAGGGAAATACAATATATGATGAGCTGCCAAAAATATATTTTATTAATTCAAGAAAAAGTACAATACTGAGCTCAACCGCCTACAACCCAGGCAATTGCTTTGGGACACAATTCCCAACAACTCCCACTTGTACTAAAGCCAATCAGAAGAGTATCTAATACCATTTCTCATTTACAATAGTCGAACTCTTTTATTCCGAGGGCTTTAGTGAAGGGGTCGGCCAGATTTTCTTTTCCATAGATCTTCAGAAGATTGATGTCGCCTCGTTCCACGATCTCTCGTACGAGGTGGTATCGCCGTAGTATGTTCTTGGTGCGGTGATGAGCTTTAGGCTCCTTAGCTTGAGCAATGGCTCCAGTGCTGTCACAAAACACCGGAACAAGACCATCTAGGAAGGTGCCACCCCTAGCTCTCCAAGGAACTTCCGCAACCACACAGCTTCCTTTGCTGCATCTGATGCTGCAATGTATTATGCTTCGCATACCGAGTCTGCAATAGTTGCCTACATGGAACTTTTCCAGCAGATCGCTCCTCCATTCAGGGTAAATACAAACCCTGACACACTCTTGCTATCATCTCTATCGGACTGGAAACTGGAGTCAGAGTACCCCATAAGTTTCAAGTCAGGTTCTCCATAAATCAGCCATTGATCTTTAGTATTTCTCAAATACTTAAGGATGGACTTAACCACCTTCCAATGCACCTCACCTGGGTCAGACTGGTATCTGCTCACTACTCCTAGTGAGTATGCCACGTCTGGTCTAGTACAAGTCATAGCATACATGATAGAGCCTACTGCAGAAGCATAAGGTACTCTACTCATGCACTCTCATTTCTCAGGAGTTGTCGCAAAATCCTTCTTGGAAAGAGTAATTCCAGAACCTATCGGGAGATAGCCTTTCTTGGAATTTTCCATGCTGAACCGTTTCAGCATAGTGTCAATGTACGTAGACTGGGACAATCCCAAAAGATTCTTAGATCTATCTCTATAGATCTTCATACCTAGTATGTAAGAAGCTTCACCTAAGTCCTTCATGGAGAACTGAGATGATAACCAGACCTTTATTCCTTGTAATGCTGCGACATCATTCCCGATTAAGAGAATGTCGTCAACATACAGTACTAGGAATACAATCATAGAACCATTAACCAATTTATAGATGCACGGTTCTTCTCCATTCCTAACGAAGCCATATGATTTGATACACCTATCAAACCGTAAGTTCCAACTTCGAGATGCTTGCTTGAGTCCATAGATGGACCTCTGCAACTTGCATACTTTTGATTCATCTGTGGATGTAAACCCTTCAGTCTGTATCATATACACCTCCTTTTCCAGCTCCCCATTAAGGAAAGCGGTTCGGACAACCATCTGCCAGATCTCGTAATCAAAATATGCTACCAAAGCAAGCATGATCCAAATGGACTTGAGCATTGCCACAGGGGAGAAAGTCTCGTCATAATCGATACCATATCGCTGACGATACCCCTTGACAACCAGACGGGCTTTATAGGTCTCTACCTTCCCATCTGCGCCCCTTTTCCTCTTGAAGATCCATTTACACCCGATGGATTTTATTCCTTCATGCGGATCAACCAATGTCCATACATTGTTGATTTCCATGGACTCCATTTTGGATTGCATGGCTCCAAGCCATGCCTTAGAGTCTGATCTCTGAAGTGCATCCATATAGGTGATCGGATCCTCATTGTTCTCATTGAGCTCAATGGGATCGCCGTCCCGGATCAAGAAACCATAGTATCTGTCCGGCTGACGCGGTATTTTATAGGATCTCCTAATGGGTTATGGGTGTGATTCAATCACAGTCGGTTCCATGATGTCCTTAGAGTGTGCAGGTTCTTCTATTGGCTGAACTTCATCAAGTTCAATCTTAGAAGCTATAGTTCCTTCTCCAAGGAACTCTTTTTCCAAAAAGATAGCTCTAAGAGCAACGAACACCTTTTGCTCATTCTCCAAGTAGAAGAAATATCCTTTGGTTTCCTTAGGATAACCAATGAATAAACACCGATCAGACCTTGGACCAAGTTTGTCTGAGTCTAAATGCTTTACATAAGCCAGACAACCCCAGACCCGAAGGTGTGAGATTGAGGGTTTACGCCGATTCCATATCTTATATGGAGTGGAGACAACAGACTTACTTGGAACATTATTTAATAAGTAACAGGCTATCTGAAATGCATATCCCCAAAAGGATAGCGGCAGAGTTGCAAAGCCCATCATGGATCGAACCATGTCCAACAAGGTTCGATTCCTCCTTTCGGACACACCATTCAACTGTGGTGTTCCTGGAGGAGTCCACTGAGAGAGAATTCCATTCTCCTCAAGATATGTCAAAAAAGTACCAGATAAGTATTCACCACCTCGATCAGATCGAAGGGTTTTAATACTTTTTCCAGTTTGCTTTTCTACTTCATTATGGTATCGTTTGAACATTTCAAACGACTCAGACTTATGTCTCATTAAGAAGACATAACCGAACCTTGAAAAGTCATCTGTAAAAGTAATGAAATATTTGTATCCTCCTCTTGCACTAACTGTCATCGGTCCACATACATCAGTATGTATGAGACTTAGAAGTTCTGTAGCTTGTTCACCTTTTCCAGTAAAAGGTGACTTGGTCATTTTACCAAGTAAACAGGATTCACAAGTGGGCAGTGATTCAGAATCACTGACCTCGAGGAGTCCATCTCCTCGCATCTTGTTTATCCTATTTTGGTTAATATGACCTAGCCTATAGTGCCAAAGATACAAATCGTTGACATTATCTAATCTTGGGCGTTTGCTAGATGTGTACATTACACTAACAGGCCTTGATAGTACGTATATGCCATTATTTAATCTAGCTTTCATTATAACAGAGTTATTCAAAATAACATTGCAAAAATCTCTTTTATTGATAGTTCAAACCACAATTGGCCAAAAGGCCTATAGAGATTATGCTCATAATGAAACTAGGACAATAGTGACAGTCGACTAGTTCGACAGTACAAGACTCAAAGACAAGATGCAGGACTCCGACCGCCAGTACTGGAACATGATTTCCATTCTCGATGCTCAGAAACTATTCTCCATCTTCAAATCTTCTGCTAACTAGAAGTCCTTGTAAGGAATTACAAACGTAAATTGGACTACCAATATCCAATACCCAGTTAGCAGTATCAACAATTGAGTAATTGCAAGGTTTTATCATATAAATACCTTGTTCAGCAGACTTCTGCTTCCTCGGCCTGTTCGGATCAAGGGACATAATATAAAGAGGACAGTTCCTCTTCCAGTGTCCCTTCTTCTTGCAGTAGAAACATTATGTAGAAGAATGATCAGCCTTATACTTCCTGGTCTGACTAGGGCCAGGAGCATTCTGCACCTTCTTTCCCTTCTTATTTGATTTCTTCTTCCCTTTCTTAAAGGGACGACGACCTCCACTTCCTCCCACTAAATTCAACACCCCTTATTCAGTTGTTGGTCTTTCTCGAAAGTCTGCAGTAACCCCAAAAGACCATGGTAGTTGACTGCAGGCTTGTTCATTCTATAATGATCGAGAAAATCAAGATAGGAAGAGGGAAGAGAATTCAGGATCGCATCCTTGCCGAGCTGCTCGTGCAAGGGACATCCGAGTTTACCCAGTTTTTCAATCAGCTCGATCATGTACAATACATGATCAGTGACTGAACCACCATTCGGCATCTTGGAGTTGTAGATGGCACAAGACACTTTATACCGTTCTACATTATCCGGGGTGCCGAAGGATTCCTTCAACTTTTGAAGGATTTCATCAGGTTGGGCCTCCTCGAATTTGCAACTGAACTCGTCGTTCATCGCCGCTAACATAATGCATCGGACAGTAGTCCGATCAGAGACCCACTTCAGATAAGCGTCTCTGACCACACTCCATGCATTAGCGGGAGGGATTTCAGGTGCCGGATCCGTTATCACATAGAGGATCCGTTCATGCTCCAGATCGATTCTCAATCTTCGATACTAACTATCGAAGTTGTGACCCTTTAACTTCTCGTTATCAAGAAGTGATCGGAGCGATAAATTAGAAGACATCTGAAAAGAAAATAAGACCAAATAAGTGTATGAATTAATAATTTAACCAAAAGACTTGGACTTTAGTCTAAAGATTTCTCCCACTAATTTTTCAGATTGGTAGCCTCTAACTCCAATCCGTGAAAATACTTTTTCAAGTGGGTACTGAAATCCAATAGGCCATGCATGAGCCCGACTATGGCCAGCTCACCCATACGAGCCTAAAGGTAGGTTCGTAAACCAATTGCTTCCCTAAACAATTTTCAGTATTTCATTTTGCCCCAGAGAACACCCCAATCGGCCTAGGGGCCTCCTATTGCGGGTCTCTGGTTAGGTCCAACCATTAAAATGACAAATCCAATGCTTCCAGCTAACTAAAGACCAAGCCCGACTATGGCCGACCCACCTGGTCCCGTTAAGGAGGTTGCATTGAACCATCATCGATCAGATAGAAATTCCAGTCGCCGGATGTACACCCGTTCTATGGAACTACCGATGCACACCAAGCTAGTGGACACATTTCTAACTAACTTAATGGGAGGCTAAGACACTGTCAACACCTTGACTAGTCCTTTTAAGAACCTAATAATTTTAGAGGATTTTTTTAGTTATGACAGAAGAAAAAGACAAGGACATGGATCATCCTCCCACTGAATCAATCAGATTCCAGGAGGGTTGAAAAAAATCAACAAATGATCCATGGGCACCTATAGATCAGTCAGACCGATCAACCTGGGTGACATGGGTTAACTCGAGTCATTGAGCTTTTTCAATCAGTTCTGGTCGACTCGACTAGCCAGGTAGGTGAGATTATGGGTGAGTATCCACCATTAACCATCTTTCCTAGACACCAACCAAGTTGGCCAGGAAAGAGGTAGCCTCAAACAACCATGATCACAATGTCAAACCTACCTCGACACCAGTCGGTTTACCAGACTCGATCAGACTAGCCTAAAGACTCGGGCATCCACTGAGCCACTAATTGGATCCATTTTAGATGAACAGATCAACTAATCTAACTATTAGATA
Source organism: Areca catechu (assembly GCA_021397845.1). NCBI lineage: Eukaryota > Viridiplantae > Streptophyta > Magnoliopsida > Arecales > Arecaceae > Areca > Areca catechu. The sequence goes on along the minus strand of CM038052.1, from coordinate 123,743,624 downwards.
GTTCTAAAGAAGGGCCTTAAACAACTTTTGTTTAATCTTCTTGTAATCTGGTTCACTAAACTTAGGTCAACCCATTTATGGACCCAACTAGTCAGCTAACCCAATTAACCCAAAATGGCTTATGCAATGTTTTAGATTTCATAAACCTAAAATCTTTAATAAGCGAAACACTTAATTAAAACATTTTTTAATTAAGTCATAATGTAAAACATTTTTACATAACAAATCATGCATCAAGATTCAAAATTTTACAAATATTCTATATCCAATATAAAACATGCCTAAAAATATGTATCAACAAATTAAAACTTTTTTTATTTTAATATTCTTTAAGGATCCTTCTGAAGAGGCCAACACAGACGATCCGCATCGTGTCAAAGACACACGGTCATGGTGAAGGTCTCAACTAGGTTCCAAAAAGAAATCAGGATACATATTTAGATTAAACAAATTTTAATCTATAAACAAGCATACAGGAATAGATTACACATGCAACCTGCTCTGATACCACTGAAAGAAAAATGGTGCAGGTGGTTTGACATGATCCTACACTAGGCATGCAAATAGCTACGGGAGCAGAATGGATTTTAAAATATTTTTAAAAATCACCGCAGCGAAAAACTGTTCCGCCCAGAACCTAACCTATTCATGTTGCATGTAGGCATGTAACGAGGCATAAAATATTTGTAAAATATATAAATAAAAACATCTATTTATGCATGATTAAAATAAAATTTTTCATACCTTTATTCCACCAGGAATAATCTAGAATAAAGCTGGAATAGGCTGGAATAAGTGGGAAAACTTATTCCAGTCTTCTTCCTCCTTGGACCGTTGAGATGCTCTGTTTTGGCTTTCAAAACAGCGATCAAACGGTGGCTTTCGGACCTCCTTTTCCTCCCAAATTTGAGCAGCGGCAACTTGGACAAGCGCTCTTCGATCTCCAATCAAAATCTGCAAGAAAAGGTCAGTGTACATGGTGTATAAGAGGGCCAAAAGCCTGCTGCCAGAAGTTCTGGTTGCAGAAAACCAGCAGTGTTCTTCTTAGCATTTGGAGCTGCAGCGGCGATCCTGGCTCACGACGCTTGCTCCCAGGAGTAGAAGAGTACTCCCTCTAGAGGGGAGACTCGCCAGGGGCTCTCCGATCGATCTCCACACGCAGTGCTAGCTGCTGGAAGATGATACACAGTCACTGGAAATTTTAGCAACAGGGCTTTGCTGAAATGGGAATTTGAGCATAAGAAACAATGGAAAAGGAGGTTTGTTTCTCTTCCTCACATCCTCCAAAACCCAGCCTAACTAGTACCCAATGGAAGCAAGAAGACCAAGCTCTCAGCCTCTCAAAAGGAAGAACACTCTTGTTGATTTCCTCTTCACCCGGTGAAAAGAACCAGCAACTAAACAGGGGTCTATATAGGCAGCAGGGAGGAAGATGTAGAGGCTGGGAGAGGGAATAACAGCAGCTGCCGTTCACCCATTTTAATCAACAATTAAACAAGGGTTAAAGAGCAGTGGTGGAGGGAGAAGAAGAGGCGCCAGCGAGGGGAGACGTTTGGTTGAAAAGGCTTTCATTCGTTTGGCCTTCTCCCAGTGTTAGGAATTTCCAACGTAATACCGTGTAAACCGATCCAAGTGGAGAAAATCCACCGGTTCAAAACTGGTCCAAACAATTTTGGTTCAATCCCATTAAACCTTTTGGTTCAATCTAATTGAACTGGTTCAACCCCAATTTAATTTGGTTCAATTGGTTCACAACCAATTGGAGGCCGAAATGAACTCCGAATCAATTCAAAACTGATTTAGAAAAATCCTGGCGCAGTCCTGGTCAGCCCAAAATAATTTTGGTTGACACATACAAGGGCAAGACGAGGAAAAAGAGTGCTAAAAAAAACTGTGACCATAAAACTGAGATGATTCCCAATCGTAATCGGTATCCGGATCAGAGAGTAATCCTCTGTGGTGAGTGATCTCATAGGTTCGAACCTAAATGGCAGCACTAGAACAATTCTAGTACCAGCACAGGAAACCATCTAGCAATGGATCCCGGCATCCAGATAGGTCGAAGATGCGGGAGCAAACTATCGAACCTCTGGCATATGGTTACCGTATAATTCATCCCTTTGACCTCTAATGCTCAAGACGATTGAGATTGGGCTGCCAACCCAAACTGAGTCAGACGACTACGTGTCTCAACCTTGCAAGTCCAGTGACTCTTCACTAGGATTACCCTGCCGAGGATTTGCTAAATTGAGATACTGTGAGACATTCAATCCAAACTGTTTGGACAGGTCAATTCCATCTTGGTCAATCACTGCTCCACAAGTACTTGCCTGTACCCAGAAACCTTCCGTCACTAGATTAAAAATCTGATTAGTCCGGCACCAAAGCACAGGGAGTTGCTTGCAAGCTACCGTGATGACCTCAGGTCGGAGGGACACATATACCCATATCCAATCGTGAGTATCCCTTTGGCAGAAAGGGGCTGCACGGAGTCACGTTCAATAAGATATCACATATCCCACTTGCAGATCACATCAGTGTCACCACACTCATTTGGTCAAGAGGACAACCAAATGATGTAAACTACAACAACCTATACTTGATATATTGCCATCCAGTATAATATATCCTTTGGTTGTGAACAGGGTTTAAGGACCACTCGATACATCCTCTTTGTATCGAAGTCAGTGTAGTCCTAAGGACTTCATCACATGGAAAGAGTTCATTTCAGGGAAATACAATATGTGATGAGCTGCCAAAAAATATATTTTATTAATTCAAAGAAAAAGTATAATACTGAGCTCAACCGCTTACAACCCAGGCGATTGGCTTTGGGACACAATTTCCAACACCCCGGTCACCTTAAATAGGCATGGAATGCTGCCAAATTCTGTTAAGGGATAGGCTGAAAAGCCCCGATTTGCCCCAAGGATAATCAGAGTGATGGCTAGGTGGCATGGAGACATGGCCACATCATGGAGTCCATTACAATAGGATTCCGGTACCAGCTAGAAAGGGGCTTCTAGAGCCTTTGAGCGATTCCCAGAAGGAGAATGAGTCAGTGGGATTCTATAGGAGCCCATCGTCCGGCCGATGGGGAGTATCTGATAGGGGCTTTGAGGAAGCCGACCAGTAGATGTGGAAAGAAACTTCTGGAGTTTCCATGATATCATTGGAGTGGGTCAGCCGTATCTTAGCAGAAGTGGGTCGGCCTTCAGGTTGGTCGGCCTTCTGGGCCTCTAGTGAGGGAATCGGTTAGGATCTCCATGAGAGCTGATCGGTCGGACCTCGAAGGAAATTGGTCGTTCGGACCTCTCCTTCCATGGGTCAGCCGATCGAACTTCTTGGCCGGTCTAACCCAGGATCGGCCGGATGGGTACAACACTATCCTTAGTGAGTATGCCACGTCTAGTCTAGTACATATCATGGCATACATGATATAACTCACTATCAAAGCATTTGAAATCTTACACATACGCTCTCCTCCTTAGGTGTTGTCGCACAATTTTTCTTAGAAAGATTAATTCCATGGCCTATCGGAAGATAGCCTTTCTTAGAATTTTCCATGCTGAACTGTTTCAACATAGTGTCTATGTACGTAGATTGAGACAATCCCAAAAGCTTCCTAGATCTATCTCTATAGATTTTCATACCACGTATGTAGGATGCTTCACCCAAGTCCTTCATAGAAAACTAAGATGACAACTAGACCTTTATCCCTATAATGCAGGAATGTCATCCACATACAGAACAAGAAATACAACTATAAAACCATTAGCCCATTTATATATGCTGGTTTCTCCATTCCTAATGAAGCCATACATCTTGATACATTTATTAAAATGCATGTTCCAACTTCGAGATGCCTGCTTCAGTCCAAAAATGGACCTCTGTAGCTTACACACCTTAGACTCATCTGTGGATGTGAACCCTTCAAGTTGCATCATATACACCTCCTCTTCCAGCTCATAATTTAGGAAAGCTGTTTGGACATTCATTTGCCAGATTTCATAGTCTAGATATGCTACCAGGGCAAGCATAATCCGAATAAACTTGAGCATTGCCATAGGAAAAAATGTCTCGTCATAGTTTATACCATAATGTCGACGATATCCCTTAGCAACCAGACGGGCTTTATAGGTCTCCACCTACCCATCTGCGCCCCTCTTCCTCTTGAAGATCCATTTGCACCCAATAGGTTTTATCCCTTCAGGTGGATCAACCAATGTCCAGACATTGTTGACTTCCATGGACTCCATTTTAGATTTCCCGGCCTCAAGCCATTTCTCAGAGTCAGACCTCTGCATTGCATCCATATAGGTGATCGGATCCTTGTTGTTCTCATCAAGCTCAATAGGATCACTGTCTTGGACCAGAAAACCATAGTATCTATATGGCTGACATGGTAGTCTATCAGATCTCCTTAATAGTTTCATAATAGGCTTAGATCTTATCAAATCTAGTTCTATAGCGGTCCTAGAATGTATTATTTCCTCTACCTGTTGAACTTTCCAAAGTTCTACCTCAGCAGCTCGAGCGCCTACAATAAGGTATTCCTTTTCCAAAAAGATAGCCCTAAGACTGACGAACACTCTATGTTCTTTAGGAAGATAGAAGAAATGCCCTTTAGACTTCTTTGGATACCCAACAAAGAGGTACTTGTCAAACCTAGGTCCATGTTTATCTGTCTGCAAACATTTGACATAAGCTGAACACCCCCAAATCCAAAGATGTGAAAGTGTTGGCTTACACCCAGTCCATATCTCATATGGAGTTTTGTCAATGGATTTACTAGGAACCTTATTCAGAAGATAACATGTTGACTTAAGAGCATATCCCCAAAAGGATATAGGTAGAGTAGCTAAGCTCATCATGGATTGGACCATATCAAATAGAGTCTGATTTCTCCTTTCAGACACTTAATTTAACTAAGGTATCCTTGGAGGAGTGCATTGAGAAAGAATCCTATTCTTCTCAAGATAAGTCAGAAACTCACTAGAAAGATACTCACCACCTCAATTTGATCAAAGGATTTTAATAAACTTTCCAGTTTATTTTTCTACTTCATTATGATATCATTTGAACATTTCAAATAACTCAAATTTATATCTCATTTAGAAGACATAACCATATCTAGATAGGTCCTCTGTAAATATAATGAAATAGTTATTCCCACCCCTGGCACTAATATTCATTGGTCCATATACATCAATATGTACCAAACTAAGAATATCATTGGCTCACTTACCTATTCTAGTACAAGGTGATTTGGTCATTTTACCAACAAAGCAAGATTCACAAGTTGGTAGTGATTCACAATCACTAATATTCAGGAGACCTTCTCCAACTAACTTGTTGATCCTGTTCTTGTTAATATGACCTAGCCTACAGTGCCAGAGATAAGTATTACTGATATTATCTATCTTAGGGTATTTGCAAGAAGTTGTTATTACTGTAACAGGTCATGATAGTAAGTGTAGGGTATTTTGTGGTGCTTCCAAGCCTTGGAGAGACTTGGGAGAAAATGGCAAGGATGTTCGAGATGATCCCTGGGTGCTTGGAGGAGTGCCAAGCAATTTCTGGAGGTGTTCTAGGAGGGCCCCAAAGTCATGTTGGGTCAGGGGGCTTAACCTAGGGTTGAGAGAATATGAGTCATGGGTGTACATGGGCTTAGGGTTTGAGTGTTTTCTCATATAGATTTGTTTGGGAGAGTTTTTTAAGAGATTGTAACATAACCCAATTGGGTTATGGAGTTGGGTCCAGGTTTGTTAATTGGTTAGGAGGTTAACTAGTTGGTTGGTTAGTTGATTGGTTGTAACCAATTAGGAAGCCCAACCATGTGAGGAGTTCTAACTAGTTTATTATTGGACTATCCAAGTCCTAACAGCCCATGTGGTTGAGTCCTAACAAGATTCAAGAAGGCCAAGAAGTGGTTGATGCCTAAAAGATCCCAAGATGCCCAAGATCAAGACCATATGCCCCATTTGCTATTTAAGAGGGGGCGTGTGTGAGGATTGATATAGAGTCTGTAAGGACTTCTCAGGGTCATGGAGTGATCGTGAGGGAACGTCTCTTAGGGGCGGGACCATGGGGAGACCTCCTGGGTTTCAAGAAGGCCACTATTGGAGGGCTACAGAGAGGCACACGTGGAGGCTTGTTCACGTGGAGGGCTTGGACCATTGGTTGTTCCACGGGGCTTTGAAGAAGGGAACCTGCATTGAGGTATTGTCCACAAGTAGAGCTTCTTCTCGGGTTTCAGAGAGGAAGGGATGCACGTGAGGTATTGTTCGTGCATGGCTGTACATGAGTTCTTGGGGCGTGAGGCCTGCAAGAGAGAAGATGTGCGAGTGATAGTGAGAAGCTTTTGGGATTTTAGAAGGGGTGCCGCAGGTTTTGTGTCGTGTCTTGTAACAAGGTTCTTCTCCAAATGAATAAAGTAATCTCTTTTTTCTCCAACATCTCTTCTCTATATCTTTTTTGTTGCATGATATTGAATCCAAGAACAGGTTATTGCTAGTTCTTGATCAAGAAGGTTGGTTCTTGATCTTTCCCTCACTATTTTTACTATGTAGGCACTGATCTGGATTCCCAGCAAGTGGTATTAGTGCCTAGGAATCTCAACAGTAAGTATATACCATTACTTAAATGTTCATCCATAAGTCTCACACCATTCATAATGATAGAAAAAACATCATTCTTTATTAAAAGTTCATAATTTTCATTGGCCAACTGGCCTATAGAAATGACATTTATAAGAAAAGATGGACAGTAATAATAGTCATTCAAAATGACATTACAAGACTCAAAAACTAGCTTAATAACCCCAACGCCAAGACTGAAACTTGACTTCTATTTTTCATGTTCAAGAATTTCTCACCATCCTCGAATCTTCTACAAACTTGAAGGCCCTGCAAAGAATTGCAAATATAAATAGGACTTCCAGTATCCAATACCTAATTAGTAGTATCACATATAGAGAAATTATAAGGTGTTATCATATAATTACCTTGTGCAGTAACAGCTTGCTGCTTTTTCTTCTTTGGCCTGTTCGGGTCAAGAGTAGCAAGGTAGGCAAGAAGTTCTTCCTCTAATGACCCTACTTCTTGCAATAGAAACACTCTACCTTACTCTGATCAGCCTTCTTCCTCGTTTGACTAGGCCTAGCACTTTATGAAAGAATGGTGCCCTAAAAGCCAATCATTGTAAGGGCATTTCTATGATCTTCCAACTCATGTATGATATTATTTATTAATAAAAGGCATCTTTTGATTCAAAATACTGCTACATCTTATCAAGATTATGATGAACCCCATAGGTTAGGGCAATGAAATTAGGATTATGATAGAGATCATAATGGTGAGACCAAGTTCCTATAAATCCTAGTCTAAAATGTTTCTAGTCATTGGATAATCGATTTAGGGATCGATGAATCTGGAAAGACTAGCACATCCTATGTATGCTCGATGGAGAGGGTGGTTGGTCTCACAACTATTTGTGTAGAGACACTAATACAAGGATATGGGTGCTTATTAGGTTATGAGTCCACTGAACTAATCCGACAAGAGAACATCAAATGAAAGTCTTACTTGTCAAAAGAATGTTCTCTTAGTGAGAGTTATGTCCTTAGACCTGAGACTACCACAGTATCTTGGGCACATGAATCCATGTTTTGGTGCATACTCATGACAATTAAGTCATGTACAGGGTGTTCCTTGATATGGTGGATTGTGTATGAATGTAATGAGTAGGTCAACAAGAAATCGATCACTCTTAGTAAGAGGAGAAGTTATCCCATGTGATTCTTCGAATGATGACTCAAAAAGTCTTTGATCAAAGCAGGATGAGATTACATAGGATTTCTAATCATTCATCAATCAAGTCTTGATTATCAAATTAAGACTCAAAAGGACTAAGTGCTAGGGTTTGACATTTATCCATGCCTATCACTTAATCGGGATACAAGGAGATCGAAGGATTGAATTGCACGGTAACTTTCCACTGAAGAATATTTTGATACTTTCAACCAAATTCCTCATCTTTCAGGTAAGCATAATACATTGTTAGACATCAATCATGTCTTATAGGTTTTCATGAATCAATTCGATTGAATTCATGAGTCAATTCGAAAGCTAGTTCGAATTGGCAACTTAGGTCAGCTCAATTTGACCTAATTAGGTCAAATTGAATTCGATTGGATCGAATTGGCTTGATCCTAGACCTACTGCTAGCTAGATATGAAACCCAAAGGGTCACACACATTAGGGAACTGGCCTAGGAAGTCAATTAGTATTTAATTTGGGTCATGGTATCCTAATTGGTTATCTAGATAACACACTAGCATGTGTAGGCTAACCTAACTCCTAACCAATTTGAGGGAAACCTAAATTGGGTTGAGTCCTAAGTCGGATGATTTTATCAAAATTTATTTGATAATTATCAAGGCTTTTATGCCCTAAATTCCAAGAGTCCCAAGGTCATCGGACTCTTGGCGCCAAAAGAAGTGGTCAGCAATTAAAGGGGTGCAGAAGGACCAAGAGTCCTTCTGCTTGTTAATCACTTATGAGGTGATAAACTACATTTCATCCTCCTTCACATGACACCCATTTTGCATGGTCTTTGACTTGTAAAGATGTGAAATGGCATGGAGAAAAAATGGTGCACAAAGTGAAGAGTCGCAACTCTTCACTTTGGCATTCAGAATCATAACCATAAGTCATATTTGAAGGCTTCTTGGTTGATCGACACTTCTCTTGGAGTCCCACATCCTATGGCCTTTCATTGACTAGTCAATTGCCACATGGTAAGAGGGGAAATGTATTGGAACTGAAGAGACAAAAAGGTCTTGTCTCTTGGCATAAGAAATGTCATGACTCTTCAAGATAAGACTCTTTCCTAATGAAAGGTCTTATACAATTTGTTGATTCACATATCAAGGGCTGATGAAGAGCCATATATGGCACCTCCCCATCTCCTATAAATAGCCATCGTTGTTTAGGCCGATGGGTATCACAAATCCTTTCTTTCTTACACTTACACTCTAGTGCGGGCACCAGACTCAGAAGAAGACTTCAAAGCTCCATCTGGATCTCTGATTAACCTTGCCCGAAGAATTAGGGTTTTTGGTTTGTAATAAGAGTTGACTAGATCAACTCAATTTAGCTTGAGTCTACATTACCTGCATTTTATTTTGTTGAGTCATGTTGACTCAGTAGTGGACTAGGGTTTCAACCAGGGATGTTACATTTTCTCCCAAGACCAGGCAAGTGGACACCACACTCCCAGCCACACTCCCAGTCCAGGGGGCGCCATATCCACATCCAGCAGCCTTTGGTCCCCACTCCACAGATGGCAACTTCCTTCTTTCATGCACCAGATAAAGAGAAGAGCACAAATCAAGGGGGCGGCCAAGACTTTCCCAAGTGATTCCAAGCAAAGAAGGGAAGAAGTTTTTCTTGGAAGAGAATATCAAGGGGCGCCCATTACCTGCCAAAAACTCCTAAAACAAAGATGGGAAGAGCCTTGACTTAGGGAGGAAGAAAAGGAGGAGTCCAAAAGAGTTCATCCAGGAAAGGAAGAAAATTTTCTTGAAAAATTCCAAGCAAGGTGGCGCCATCTACCTGCCATTTATAACCCAAATCCTAATTTTTGGTATTTTGGCCAACCATATGTAAGGGATTTGCCCTAATTAGGAGATCCCCTCCTTTAGTCCCACATGGGAAAATATGAAACCCTTCTCCCTTGTAAAGCATTATAAATTACATCCCTCTTGTAAGTTGCAAACAATCTATCAATGAAGAAAAATTATTTTTGCTATTCTCTTGTGTTGAGTAACCTAGGTTTCTCTTCTTCCGCACTATTCTAAGTGTTGAGCTCCGTGAGGGGGTAATCCGGGTTCCATTGGAGCCTTGAGGAGGTGAGAGATCTCCATCTTTATCCAAAACCCTAGGTTAGCCACTTAAAAATCCAAAACCCTAGCCGCCCATCATTATTTTCAATCCATCAAACCCTAGCTCCTTCCATCTCCCACGGCCTCTCTCTCTCTACAAGTCCAGGCTGTCCACCTTCATCCAGATCCAGTCCGGATACTTCAGATCCAGAGCAAGTTCCAAGGAAAATCACATCAGCTTCCAGGAGAATCCAGTTTTCAGCAATTTCAATCTTCAAGTTCATCAACCTGGTAAATTTTTCCCTTGACTCTCTGATTCCATCAATTGTTTTCTTCTCTTCCAGATCTTGAGTTCAGGAGAAGCCAACCCGCCAAAGGACCAGTATTGGAGGATCCATTGCGAAGATATCTGAATCCGAGGATCCAACAATCTGCTTGGGAGAGTTCTTCCACCAAAATCTGTGAAGATCATTGTCTGGTTAGGTAAACCATCTCTTCTCTTTATTTCTGTTCTGTTGAAAGTTCGGAGCGAAACCCTAGGTCTGGGAGTTTCTCAACCCCCAGCGATCCGTTGCTTCTGAACTACTCTGATAATTTAGTTTCCTTAAAATTGTGCTTTCAATTATCATATTAGTATCTTTCAATGTTAGGTTAACTTTTCTTTGATTTGAAGCCAACTTCTACAAACATATAAAAACAACAAAAAAATTAGTTAATCTTAATTTACTTCCGCATCGCATCCCTTTATTTGTTCTGCATCATTTTTGGTATCAGAGCCCAGTCTAGGGTTTCTGATTTGCTTGCTTGCTTGTTTTGATTGTTTTCTCTTTTTATTTTGTCTGCTCGAAGTAGACTCCCCAGGACGTCCGGTCCTAGGAACTAAGCGAGGCACAAGCCTCCTCCTCCCATTCCACGGGGTGTTCCTAGGGCGTGTAGGGGATCCATTGGGTTATAACTTCGTAGCAGGGATTATAAACGGGGAAGACAATCTAGTTGCAGCCCGTAATTATCCTGTTGTCTGAATTATTTATCCCTGCATAAAACTCCGAATTGCATGATTTTTGCTTCGTTGAAACCAGTATAATTGATCCTATTTTTTATAATTTTTTTGTGATTTATTGGTTTCGGTAAAAATTCTGAGCATTAAAATACAACAACTCTATTTTTGTGTTCTGCAATTCAATTCTTTTTGGAGTGATCATCTCATAATTTACTTAAGGGCAATTGAGCATCTAAGATAAGGGGAGGAGTTGATTACCTCTCCTTAGCCCAAAACCACCATCCAATCATTCGAACCTAGACCTAATTTAAAATCAGTTAGACCTAATTTGCCCTAGTGGGCTAGGGACACCAATTGGTCGGGTCTAGGCTAGTGTTGAGTCAGTTTGCCGAGTTATTCTGTGTGTGCTTAGCACTCAGTGTCTAGAACGGTGGTTCAGGGATCCATTCCCGAAGGGCTTGTGTGCTGGTCCGCCTACCTGGCCAATCACTGATTGGTGTCTAGGATTGGCAATCAGGGACCTAACACTCCCCTTACACCTGCCTGGCTGAGTCCTGAGTTACTACAGGCTAGCTTGCCACTCTGATTGGGCATCTAGTTTGGATTCTAGGTCTAGTGATCCAGTAGTCGATTTAGTCTAGTCTCATTTGTGTGCTTGCTTGAATCATCATGTCTACCAGAAACGGAGTGCCATATCAACCTGGTCAAACCCAACCTGATTTAGAGGCCATGATCAGAACTCTTACTGAAAGTATGGCTAAAATGAATCAGGATATGACAAACACTGTGGCCCAGTTTAGCGCACAAATTCATGAGGATCTTACCCAACTTAGGGACCGAGTCCAAGTACTTGAAGAACCTAGACATCGGAATTAGACTCCTGACCCCGATTTTAATGTGCCTCAACCTCACCCACATCAGGAGCCTAGAAGGCCTTTATATAGAGATCCTGAACCTAATCATAGGAGGCCTGACCCAGAGCCTGAAGATAGAGATGATAGGTTCATCAGGAACATCAAATTAGATGCACCCACTTTTGATGGTAGTCTGAACCCTAAGGTGTATTCTGATTGGGAGGGTGAGATGGACCAATACTTTGAGTGGTATGCTATGTCTGAGGAAAGGAAATACAAGTTTGCCAAGATGAAATTAGTGCGTCAAGCTAGGTTATACTGGGGGAACATTGAGCTAACCACTAGGAGACGGAATGTTGAGCCCATAACCACTTGGCAGGGTATGAAAGAAAAACTGAGAGATAAATACCTACCCATTTCATACCAGCAAAACCTGTTAGACCAATGGCAAAACCTGAAACAAGGAAACCGATCTGTCTCAGACTACATAGCTACTTTTGATGAATACCTAATGAGATGTGATGTGAGTGAAGCCCACGAAGTCACTTTGTCTAGATTTAGGGCTGGACTGAGGGAAGATATCAAGAGAGAACTATTTCTGAGAGAGGTTACTGATCTAGACCTGGCCTACCAGATTGCACTGAACACTGAGAAATTTCAGAGAGGACCTATACCTTCTAGGGTTAGTGCCCCAATCCCAAGGAATGGACCTAGCCAAGTTATCCCTAGTAAACCTTTTCAGGGTACTTCTACCCCTAGGCCCATGGACAAAGGTAAGGCACCTGACACCCAGAGAACCCCTAGTTCAAATATCACCTGTTTTAAGTGTCAAAAACCAGGTCACATTTCCAGTCAGTGTACTGCCATAGCCTGTTTCAAGTGTCATAAGGTAGGTCATGTTGCTAGCCAGTGCCCACGGAGATCCCTTTACATAGAAGAGGGAGAGAATGATAATTCCGAGCCCAGTGAGGAATTTGAAGAAGAAGTTTATGAGGCCGGAATGAATTTGGTTGAGGAGTATGAAGGAGAGGAGGAACCCAATGAATCTGACCAATTAGGAGTTGTAAGATGCATCCTATCCCAGAATCTAGTTCAAGAGGATTGGCGTAGGACTAACATCCTACAGACTTTTCTTAAATTAGGGGATAAGGTATGTAAGATCATCATAGATAGTGGGAGCTGTGTAAATGCCATCTCTACTAGCACTGTCAAGATGTTAGGCTTAATCCCAGTTCCCCATCCCAACCCCTATAAGGTTTCTTGGGTAGATTCTACCTCCATACCCATCCAGTCTAGATGTCAAGTCCAAATCCAAATGCAATCTTATCACGAAAAGATTTGGTGCGATGTCTTACCCATGGGGGTGAGCAGTATAATTCTCATAAGACCTTGGTTGTATGATCATGATGCCACCCTCTTAGGAAAATCCAATACCTGTGTCTTTAGTTTCAATGGGAAGAAGATTACGATCCATTCAGTTCCCCTTAAGGACAAGGTAACTAAAGGAGCCGGTAAGGTTAAGGAGATGAAAACTGGAGTGAACCTAATCAGTGCTAAGGATCTAGAACAAGAAATTCATAGTGGTTCACCCATCTGGATGTTGACTGCTAAGGAACTTAGAACTTCGGAACCCTCAGAGCCTCCTCAAGAAGTTAAACCTGTGTTAAAAGAATTTGATGATGTCTTTCCCGAGGATTTGCCAGACCACCTTCCACCTCTTAAGGATATCCAGCATGCCATAGATCTAATCCCAGGAGCGACTTTGCCCAACTTGCCCCATTACAGGATGAATCCATCTGAGCATGAAGAACTGCAAAAGCAGGTTGGAGAATTATTGAGGAAGGGGTTTATTAGAGAAAGTCTTAGCCCTTGTGCAGTCCCAGCCTTACTGACCCCAAAGAAAGATGGCACGTGGAGGATGTGTGTTGACAGTCGTGCCATCAATAAAATTACAATCAAATATAGGTTTTCCATCCCTAGACTAGATGACATGCTTGATATGATGGCTGGTGCAATGGTTTTTTCTAAGATTGATCTCAAAAGCGGCTATCATCAGGTTAGGATTAGACCCGGGGATGAATGGAAAACTGCTTTCAAAACTAAGGATGGTCTTTATGAATGGGTTGTTATGCCTTTTGGGTTGTCCAATGCCCCTAGTACTTTCATGAGAATTATGACCCAGGTACTTAGAGCTTTCATAGGAAAATTTGTGGTGGTCTATTTTGATGACATCCTGATCTATAATAAGACCCCAGCAGATCACCTAGGCCACCTTAGAGCAGTCTGCCAAGTTTTGAGGAATGATAGACTCTACGGTAATCTTAAGAAGTGTGAATTCATGACTAGTAGAGTTATCTTTCTTGGTTTTGTAGTAACCCCTGACGGCGTGGCGGCCGATCCTGAGAAGATTAGGTCCATAGTAGACTGGCCAGAGCCAACCAATGTGCATGAAGTTAGAAGTTTCCACGACTTGGCTACCTTCTATAGGCGATTCATCAAGGGGTTTAGTACTTTAGCTGCTCCTATCACTGATTGTATTAGGAAGGGAGAATTTCATTGGACTAAGTCAGCCCATAAAGCCTTCCTAGATCTTAAGGATAAAATGACCCAGGCACCCATTCTAAGATTACCCGATTTTTTAAAGTATTTGAGGTTGCCTGTGATGCTTCAGGTGTAGGAATAGGTGGAGTCCTAAGCCAAGAGAATCATCCCATAGCATTCTTTAGTGAAAAACTTAATGATGCTAAGCTTAGGTATTCTACCTATGATAAGGAATTTTATGCGGTGGTGCAAGCTTTGCATTACTGGAGACATTATTTGCTACCGCAAGAATTTGTACTATTTTCGGACCATGAGGCTCTTAGATTTCTGAACTCCCAAAAGAAGCTTAACCCTAGGCATGCTAAGTGGGTAGAATATATCCAGTCCTATACTTTTGTCCTGAAACATAAGGCTGGAGTTGAGAATAAGGTAGCTGATGCCCTTAGTCGCCGATCTCTATTATTAACTTCTGTTAGAACTGAGGTCATAGGGTTTGAGCAAATCAAAGAAGAATATGAGTCTTTTCCGGATTTCACAACTGTATATCAGGATCTAGTTCAAGGACCATCTAGTAATCACTAGGATTATACCCTTGTAGATGGTTTTTTGTTCTTCAAAAATAGGCTTTGCATCCCTAGAACTTCTCTTAGGGAATTTTTGATTTGGGAAATCCATGCTGGAGGTTTAGCCGGCCATTTTGGAAAAGACAAGACCATTCTAGCTATTGAAGACCACTTTTTCTGGCCTAGCTTGAAAAGGGATGTAGCTAATATTGTAGCTAGATGTCGAACCTGCGCTGTTGCCAAACAGCGAAAACAAAACACTGGCCTTTATACCCCACTCCCTGTCCCAGATCGTCCTTGGCAAGATGTGAGTATGGATTTTGTGTTAGGTTTACCTAAGACCCAGAGGAGACATGATTCTATCTGTGTCGTAGTCGACCGATTCTTTAAAATGGCCCACTTCTTGCCTTGTTCCCAAACCTTTGATGCGTCTAAGGTAGCCACACTTTTCTTCAATGAGATAGTTAGACTCCATGGCCTACCTAAGACAATCGTTTCAGATAGGGATGTCCGGTTCACCAGTTACTTTTGGAAGACCCTTTGGCATAAGTTAGGGACAAAACTTAAGTTTTCAACTGCCTATCATCCCCAAACTGATGGCCAAACTGAAGTAATGAACCGTAGCCTAGGAAATCTGCTAAGATGTCTTGTTAGTGAAAACACCAGAAATTGGGATTTATACCTACCAAGGGCAGAATTTGCGTACAATGACTCGGTCAATAGGTCTACGGGTAAGAGTCCATTTGAAATTGTACATGGGTACAAACCTCACACACCTCTTGACCTAGTCCCTTTACCTGTCCACACTCGAGTCTCCGAGTCTGCTGAGAATTTTGCACAGCATGTAAAAGACTTGCATAAAGAAATTCATGCCAAAATAAATTTAAGTAATGAAACTTATAAGAAGTTGGCTGATACTCAAAGGCCAGTCAAATCTTTTGTTGAGGGAGACTATGTGATGATTAGGTTAAGGCCTGAACAGTTTCCTCCTGGAACCGTTAGAAAGTTACATGCTAGGGGAGCTGGACCATTTAGAGTGGTAAAGAGAGTAGGATCCAATGCCTATGTGCTCGAGTTGCCTCCAGAACTAGGCATTAGCTCTACTTTCAACATTACAGACTTAGTAGAGTACAGGGAGCCAACTGTGATTCCTAGTGAGCCTTTTGAGCCTAACCCTATCATTGAGAGTGATACCGACCCTGTGTGTCCACCAACAAACTGGCCTGTGAGGAAAGAGCAGATTGAAAAGATCCTGGATGATCAGGTTATCTCTACTCGTAATCGAGGATACCAAAGGTACCTGGTCCGCTGGCAAGGAAGGCCAGATTCTGATGACTCTTGGATCTCCCGAGAAGAATTACAAGAATTGGACCCAGACCTCTTGGAGAGATACCAGAGCCAACTT
The DNA here is from genome assembly GCA_021397845.1 of Areca catechu. NCBI lineage: Eukaryota > Viridiplantae > Streptophyta > Magnoliopsida > Arecales > Arecaceae > Areca > Areca catechu. The sequence continues at coordinate 123,727,375 of CM038052.1, read as the reverse complement.
GAGCCTTACTCGACAGGGTCGAGTTCCTCCCACCCTGGGAGAATTGGTGCGGGCACCAGACTCAGAAGAAGACTTCAAAGCTCCATCTGGATCTCTGATTAACCTTGCCCGAAGAATTAGGGTTTTTGGTTTGTAATAAGAGTTGACTAGATCAACTCAATTTAGCTTGAGTCTACATTACCTGCATTTTATTTTGTTGAGTCATGTTGACTCAGTAGTGGACTAGGGTTTCAACCAGGGATGTTACATTTTCTCCCAAGACCAGGCAAGTGGACACCACACTCCCAGCCACACTCCCAGTCCAGGGGGCAGCATATCCACATCCAACAGCCTTTGGTCCCCACTCCACAGATGGCAACTTCCTTCTTTCATGCACCAGATAAAGAGAAGAGCACAAATCAAGGGGGCGGCCAAGACTTTCCCAAGTGATTCCAAGCAAAGAAGGGAAGAAGTTTTTCTTGGAAGAGAATATCAAGGGGCGCCCATTACCTGCCAAAAACTCCTAAAACAAAGATGGGAAGAGCCTTGACTTAGGGAGGAAGAAAAGGAGGAGTCCAAAAAAGTTCATCCAGGAAAGGAAGAAAATTTTCTTGAAAATTCCAAGCAAGGTGGGACCATCTACCTGCCATTTATAACCCAAATCCTAATTTTTGGTATTTTGGCCAACCATATGTAAGGGATTTGCCCTAATTAGGAGATCCCCTCCTTTAGTCCCACATGGGAAAATATGAAACCCTTCTCCCTTGTAAAGCATTATAAATTACATCCCTCTTGTAAGTTGCAAACAATCTATCAATGAAGAAAAATTATTTTTGCTATTCTCTTGTATTGAGTAACCTAGGTTTCTCTTCTTCTGCACTATTCTAAGTGTTGAGCTCCGTGAGGGGGTAATCCGGGTTCCATTGGAGCCTTGAGGAGGTGAGAGATCTCCATCTTTATCCAAAACCCTAGGTTAGCCACTTAAAAATCCAAAACCCTAGCCGTCCATCATTATTTTCAATCCATCAAACCCTAGCTCCTTCCATCTCCCATGGCCTCTCTCTCTACAAGTCCAGGCCGTCCACCTTCATCCAGATCCAGTCCGGATACTTCAGATCCAGAGCAAGTTCCAAGGAAAATCACATCAGCTTCCAGGAGAATCCAGTTTTCAGCAATTTCAATCTTCAAGTTCATCAACCTGGTAAATTTTTCCCTTGACTCTCTGATTCCATCAATTGTTTTTCTTCTCTTCCAGATCTTGAGTTCAGGAGAAGCCAACCCGCCAAAGGACCAGTATTGGAGGATCCATTACAAGATATCTGAATCCGAGGATCCAACAATCTGCTCGGGAGAGTTCTTCCACCAAAATCTGTGAAGATCATTGTCTGGTTAGGTAAACCATCTCTTCTCTTTATTTCTGTTCTGTTGAAAGTTCGGAGCGAAACCCTAGGTCTGGGAGTTTCTCAACCCCCAGCGATCCGTTGCTTCTGAACTACTTTGATAATTTAGTTTCCTTAAAATTGTGCTTTCAATTATCATATTAGTATCTTTCAATGTTAGGTTAACTTTTCTTTGATTTGAAGACAACTTCTACAAACATATAAAAACAACAAAAAAATTAGTTAATCTTAATTTACTTCCGTATCGCATCCCTTTATTTGTTCTGCATCACACTCTGCCACACTCTCCTTGTCTCTTCCTTCTCTTGTTAGAACTTAGGTCTTGTCTTAAAACAAGTTCACTATTTTAAGACAAGGGTTTAAAAAGTGAATAAGAAAGTGAAAAGAGAGTGAAGAGAGGATTTGGAGAGGGCTCAGAGTGCTCTACTGGAGGGTAAGGGTCTGAGCAAGAAAGGAGAGGCTGCCAAAGGAGGAAGAAAGGCCATCAGAAGAGTTCCAGTGGTTTAAGCAACCTACTAAGGAGTGCTTCATAGGTTCAATTTGGTGGGGGCACTAGGATCAGACATAGATTACTGGGCCCTATCTGGTTTACTTTGCCATGTGTCAAATTTTGTAGTCATGTAAGATTGAGTCTTGTAATAAGTTGAGGCTAGTTGATTTGTCTCAACCCTAGTCCAGTCATTGAGTCCTGTACTTGTGTATTAGTCAATACCAGTCCAATTTTGTACAAGAGAAGATGTTACATAGTTTTAGAGTTCCACCAGGCCACATCCAGGATCCAGAGACCTTCATATCAGCATATTGGGCCTTGTTTGCCATCCTAGGGTCCAAGATTCCTTCCAGATGCCCTAGATCCCTCCAGATGCCTTGATACCCTCTAGATGCCAAAGAATATTCCCAGACCAGGGTACCTCATGATTCCAGGAATATGCCAGCACCCCAAGCCAAGAGATTCCAAGCCTAGGAGTCAAGCCCATGAGCCCTAGAACCAAGATTCCAAGGAATATGCTGATACCAAGGCACCCAGCTTCTAGGGCCCATGAGCCCATGCACCAAACCAATGAAGGATGTTGCCCAGGTGGCTACCCAAGAGAGGGTGAATTAGAAATTTAAAAATTTAAAGCAAGTAATGTGCAATTAAAATTTCTTAGAAGGTGTTAGGTGCTATGATAGAGTTATAAATTGCAGATTCTAAAAAGGAGTAAAGAAGCACAACACAAACACACCAAATTTATAGTGGTTCAGAGCAACCTAGCTCCTACATCTACTACCCAAGATATTAATAAGAATTTTTACTATATTCACACCCGAATACAGTAGGATTGTTTTACAGGATCACAATCCAAAACCTCTATACTTTAGTTTTATGGGATCACCAAAGAAAACCAACACCCTTGGTTTTAACAGGCTCACCAAAGAAACCTAACTTGGTTTGACCAGGATCACCAAGAACCCAACACTTAGTTTTTATCAAGGCTCACCAAGAACCTATTTGGTTTTTCAATCGGGCTCACCAATAACCCAACAATTCAAAAATGAATTGAACGAAATGCAACAAAAATGATAAACTCAATTTGTCAGATAGTTGCCGGTGCAGCTTGATGGCAGTCCACTTGAATGCACTTGAATAAGCTTTAATTGCTTCAGTGGCTTCTTCCCAAAGTTGCTTCAAACTTTAAATTAGAGTTGGTGAAGTCTTGAAGTCTAGCTTGAATACTCTTGTGCTCTTTTTGCTGTTGGTTGGTATGATATTCAACGAAGATCTCTTAACTTTGAAGAACTCTCTTATTCATTGCTTCAAAGAAGTTCAAAGCCTTCAAATATAAAGTCTTCCGTCACTCCAAGGCAGTCAGAGACATTTTTGACTGTTGGGATGTGACTTGTGACCGTTGGAGCACTTTTTGTCATTCAAAAATAGATTTTGGAACTAGCCATTAGATACCTGGAAACAATGTTCGAGTCGGCTCGGATTCCTTCGAGTCAGCTCAGATACTTCGAGGCGATAGGTCGAGTCACCAAATCTTCAGTGCAGTCAGCTCTTTATCTTAGGACACAAAACATCACTCTGGATGAGTCGGCTCTTGATAGCTCGGGTCGGCTTGAACTTTAGTCTTTGAAAAACTTAAACTCGAGGAGTCGGCTCTTTTTAGCTTGGGTCGGCTCTTCTTCTCAGGTTTGGAAATCCTCACTCTGGAAGAGTCAGCTCGAAGTAGTTCAGGTCGGCTCACTTTCTCAGGCTTTCAGAATTAGGTATTGCAGAGTCGGCTCTTTCTGGTTCGGGTCGGCTCAGCTGGCTATTCTCAAAAATCTTCAAAAATGGGACTTTAGAATAGTCGGCTTGGACTGATTCTAGTCAAATCGGATTCATTGGAGTCAGCTCGATTACCTTCGAGTCAGCTTGGAGTGCTGCATTCCAGAATCCTTGCTGCATGCCAGTAAACGGAGTCGGCTCTTCAATAAGTTGGGTCGGCTCGAGTATCTTCTTCAGGATTTTTACACTTGAACTTAAAGAAAAACTCTTACCAACTCTTTACATTTTCAAGCATACCAACTCAAAACTAATATCAAGGCACACACACATAGAAGTAACCCTTTTCACATCATTTTTGCTTAGCTTTTTCATTGGGTTCTTCTTTACAAAAACACATTACAACACAACTCAAACAAGAAAATAGAGGTGTAGGAGTTGAATTTGGAACATTTAATCCATCCTACAAAAACTTATAAAACACTTGAAGCGTTATCAGAAATAAATATACATGCTCCAATATTTAGTTATCATCAAAATCACTTATGGGATCAGTAGAGGACACCCCTTGCTGCCCTAAAGCCAAGCCCAACTTTATTTCAGGTGCCCAAGCCCAAGAGACCAACCCTAAGGTTCCTTTGACCAAGTCCAAGGAAGGGAGAAATTCAATTCAAATAAGGAGATATGGTTTTATTTTCACTCAAATTGTATTCTCCTAATTTTAAGCAGACTTGTAATCCCTCTCCCACTCAACTTTGAAATCCTATCCTAACTAGGAGAGGATTTGGGGAGCATCTATAAATACCCCACCCCTCTCCCTCTTGTAAGTATCTTTTATTCATGAATTAAAACCTTGATGAAATTTTATATTAAGTTGTGTTCTTGTGTTGAGGTGTGTGAGTTTTGTTTGTGAGCCCTAATTCATCCAAGCCCTAGCCATCCCAAAGAACTCTCATCCAAACCCTAACATGCCAAGGAGAAGAACCCCTAAGCCTTCCATCAGCAGGTGGCCATCTTCCCCCTCCAACTGCCAGCTTCTGAAACCCTAATTCCCTATTTTCCAAATCCTAGTTTGCTTCTTTTCCTTTCTAACTTGTTTACTTGCTGACCTCTAATGCTTGCAGGATCCCCATGGTATTTTCCCTCCAAGGAGCCCCTCCTTTCCTCCAGGACTGATCCTAGATAGCTGCTCGAACCAAGGAACCGAAGGCTTATCTTCCAGGCGATGATCTTGAGTGTTGTGTTCCCCTTCATCGACAGGATCTTCGAATTGGTGCTTGGTAAAAGTCCTTTCCCCTCATAATTTCTGATTTATTGAAGGTATGCTATCATAACCGGGGGTTTCTCAATCTCTGAGATCTTTTCTTTTATTATTTTGGCATGATTTCATATGCGTATATGATGTTTTCTTTCATTACATACTTGCTTGTTGATTCTTTACTTGATTTCGGGTTTCCAGCCTATAAATTAAAATTATAAAAATCATAATAAAAATTAGTTTCAATTTTTTTACAATCATGGTGGTCTTAGGATCATCTCGTATCACAATTCCTATGTAGATCACCTCTACAGGGCAAGCACTTGTATGCCTTGTGGAAAGAAGAAGGAATTAGCATTCCAGATATTTTTCCAAACCCTAATTAAATGATTAGTTAATTGTAATGAATAATGGATCTTGGACTTAGGGTTTCAAGTTGTTTGTAGTTTCAAAAATGAAAATTTTTGAAATCCATGCCTTCGCTGCATCATCGAAACCTAACAGTGGTATCAGAGACCTCTTATTTCATTTAATTAATGGTCAATTGAATATGCTTATGTGATAATGAATATGATCATACATGGGAATCATATTCTGATCATGCCACTAAATAGGGTTCAATTATATATTGAATGATTATATGATTCTATGCATGATTAATTCAATCACATATTTGAAATGTGTTATATCCTAGTAACTACTTCAGATTAGGTTAGTCACCATGGCCGTCCGGTCATAGGAGTTATTTAGGGTTTCATGGCCCTCTTGTCCTATTCAATGGGGTCTTTTATGGTGTGTAGGGGTGCCGCTGTGGTTATATCCCATGAACAAGTGAGGTGAATGGATTGATATTACAATCATGCTTATGGTATGCATATTAGGGTTAATATGCTTGAATGATGGAATGAATATAAAGTCATATGTGTATGGTTCTGAATACATGATGATGTCATGAATGTTAGGTTTTATGATGTCATGAATTTTAGGTTGACATGATTAAGTCTATATTAGGATGTGTAAAAGACCATCAAAGCCCTAATAAAATTATATTTAGTCATAATATAAGTTAATCCTGATGCAAATCTGATTAGGATTCGATTGGTCAATTGGTGTCTAGGCAAAGTAGTTTTGGGAAGGTAAAGGGAATGAGGTTTTTAATTGGTTCTGTTGTCTTACCTGGACAATTTAATTGATATCTAAAGAAAGCAACAGGGGGATCCCCTTATCTCTCCCACTTACCTGGCTAATGTGGTCACATCTAAACCATAAATTAGAAATGCTAATTGATTAAGCACACTACAAACTGCCTTCCTTCATGCTAAGCCAAATTTATGTCAACACTATAGTAGGTTTGTTATGTACACACTAGGCCTGCTCTAGCATTTGGTTAAAATTTGTCTTGGTCCACCTAGTGCTTTATAGCATGACTGATAATGTTGCTTTGTTGTGTATACACAAGGGCAACATTATTTAATCATGGCTATATAGAAATAAAGGGTCCAACTGAACTAAGACATTATGGTTTGTTGTACACACACAAGGCTATAAGTGTCTTAGAGACAAAAGTTAAGTTGAGAATTGTAAGGGATGCAATTGGAAAGGGTCATTTCATATCCTTGAACTTATAAGTGTTTGTTGTGTACACACAAGGCATTTATAAGGAATTGGGATCTAAACCCCACTAAGGAAGCCTTGGGAGGGTTTCCTGCTTACCATAGTTAAGGATTTTGGTATTTGATAGAAAATAGTGGGAGACACAATTAGATGCAAAAGTCCTTATCTAATTATGAATATCATCATGAGTGGTCTGCTTATAGTTGTTCTTTACTTACTGTAAATTATTACATTATGGCTTCTACTCTTTCACTGCGGGGCATCTTGGATGCCAATAAGTTGACCGATCTAGATTATGTGGATTTGTTGAGGAACCTGAGAATTGTATTAGCTCAGTAGAAAATTGCCTATATCCTTGATACTCCTAACCTATATTTGGTAGGAGAGGACGCTACTGAAGAGGAAAGAGCAACATATAAAATGTGGCAAAATGATAGCAAGATTGTGAAGTGCATCATGTTGGCCTCAATGAGTAATGAGTTACATAGTCAACTTGAGGAAATGGAACCTCAATCTATATTTCTCAATCTTAAGGAGCTATATGGAGAGCATAGTCGGACTGCTCGATTTGAAATATCGAAGCAGTTGCTCCAAGCACAAATGAACCCTAAGAGTAGCTTCTAGAAAAGGAAAAAAGCAAGGAAGCCCTATGCTGGTGGAACCTGTTATCACTGTGGAAAGAAAAGGGCACTGGAAGAAGAATTGCAAGTTATATCTTGCAAGTCAGAAGCAAGATGTTGGTGATGCATCCAAAAGTTTGTACATAATACAAACAAACTTATCATTAAGTTCTTCAACTTCTAATACATGGGTATTGGATACCGCATATTGGTCTCATATCTGTAAGTCATTGTAGGGGTTACAGAGACCCAGAAGCTTGAAGAAGGATGACTTCGAGCTGTTTGGTGCGAGTGATGATCCCATTCATGCTCAAGCAATTGGCACCTATCTGATGTTATTTCCATCAAGCAATAGTCTTGAATTAAAAGATTGTTATTATGTACCAAATATTATAAAAAATATTATTTCTATAATTTTGTTGTTGAAATAAGGTTATAAATAAATATTTCGAGCCATGGATGCTCGATCTTCTTTTTAAAGATGTTATTTGGTTATGGTACAATTGTTAATGGTCTTTTGACTCTATCACTTAATGATAAAGTTATGCTTGTTGAAAACAAGAAGAGAAAGAGATATGATATAAATGTCACATATCTCTGGCATTACCGTTTGGGTCATATTAGTGAGTCTAGGATAAACAAGTTGTACAAAGAAAATTTCTTTGAACCTTTTGATCATGAATTATTAGGAACTTATGAGTCCTGTCTCGTGGGTAAGATGACCAAATCTCCATTCACTAGACATGGAGATAGGGCAATAAAGTTGTTAGGTCTAGTACACACAGATGTGTGTGGTGCCATGACAACCCAGGCCAGAGGAGGATACTCTTATTTCATCAATTTTACTGATGATTTATCAAGGTTCGGATATGTGTATCTTATGAAACACAAGTCCGAAGCCTTTAAAAAATTTAAAGAGTATCAAAGTATAGTTGAGAAACAAACTGGGCATAGTATTAAAATCCTTCCATCTGATAGAGGAGGAGAATACTTGTGTAGTGAATTTCTCGATCATCTTAAAGACAAAGGAATTCTCTCTGAATGGACCCCTTCATATACACCACAGTTTAATGATGTAGCAGAAAGGAGGAACCGAATCTTGTTGGACATGGTACATGGTCCATGATGTGCTTCACAAATCTTCCACTATCCTTTTGGGATTATGCCCTAGAAACTGCTACCCACATACTAAATAGGGTGCCATCAAAGACTGTTAAGAGCACACCATATGAATTATGGAATGGAAAAAGGCCAAGTCTTAAATATTTTAAGATTTGGGGTTGCCCTGCTTATGTCAGGAATGTTTTTGGACATAAGCTAAGTGCTAGGGTTGACAAGTATATGTTTGTAGGATATCCTAAAGAAGGTATGGGTTACCTTTTCGGCCACCCTACTGAGCAAAAGGTCTTTGTCAATAGGCATGCCACATTCTTGGAAAAAGAGTTTATTCAAGAAAAGGGAAACGAGAGGATATTTGAACTTGAAGAAGTTCAACCTATACCTGAAACAATTCCTCAACTAGATGTTCCTAAGATTCAGGAATAACCACAACACACACCTCCTCTTCGAAGGTCAAAGAGAGTACGAAGTGCACCTCTCAGATATGGCTTTGTCATTGGGAATGATAATGAAGCTAGTATCATATAGGATGATGATCCTATGACCTATATGGAAGCTATCATGAGTGAGGACTCTGACAAATGGCTGGAAGCCATGAAATCTGAGATGGAATCCATGTACTATAATCAAGTTTGGACACTAATTGATCCACCCGAGGGAGTAAACCCAATCAGGTGTAAATGGGTCTTCAAGAAGAAGATTGGAGTAGATGGTCAAGTAGAGACCTATAAGGCCAGGCAGGTGGCAAAAGGTTTCAAACAAAAACATGGCATTGACTATGATGAAACTTTTTCACCAGTAGCCATGTTAAGTCCATTCAGATATTGCTTGCCATAGTTGCATACTATGATTATGAGATATGACAAATAGATGTAAAGACTTCTTTCCTTAATGGATACCTTGAGAAAGAAATCTATATATCACAGCCAGAAGGGTTTGCCTTGAGTGAGAGACCAAACCAATTATGTAGGCTTAAGAAGTCTATGTTTGGATTAAAGCAAGCATTGAGGAGTTGGAACATCCGCTTTGATGAAACAATCAAAGAGTTTGGTTTCATCAAGAATGTTGATGAACCATGTGTGTACAAGAAGACAAGTGGGAGTGCCCTTGTTTTCTTGGTTTTGTAAGTCGATGATATATTCATCATTGGGAATGATATCCCAATGTTGCAATCGGTCATGCCTTGGATATCCAAGCAGTTTTCCATGAAGAATTTGGGAGAGCCATCCTATATACTAGGTATAAAGATCTATAGAGATATATCTAAGAGGATGCTTGGCTTATCCCAATCCAAGTACATTAACTTAGAGTTGAAGAGATTCAACATGGAAGGAAGTAAGAAATGTTACTTGCCCATGAGTCAAGGCATACACCTCTCTAAGAAGATGTCTCCTAAGACACTAGAAGAGAGACAGAGATTGGGTTTGATCTCTTATGCTTCGAATGTTGGATCAATTATGTATGCCATGTTATGTACCAGGCCTGATGTTGCTTATGCCTTGCATAGTAAGCAGGTTCAGGATGATTTAGGGGAGGATCATTGGAAAGCTGTGAAAAACTTTTTTAAGTACTTGAGAAGGACTAAAGATGTTTTTCTAATATATGGTAGATCATAGTTGAAACTTAAAGGATATACAGATTTTAGTTTTCAATCAGATCCAGATAATAGCAAATCCAAATCAAGATATGTCTTCACCCTATATGGTGGTGCAGTGAGTTGAAAAAGTACAAAGCAGTTAACTGTAGCTAACTCAGTCACTGAGGCAGAATACGTAACTGCAAGTAAAGCTGCAAAGGAAGCTGTGTGGATGAATAAATTCATCACGGAAATGGGCATGGTTCCAACTATTGAACAACTGGTGTCACTTTATTATGGTAACACTGGAGTTGTTACACAAGTTAAGGAACCAAGGTCTCAGAATAAGCTCAAGCACATCCTAAGATGCTTCCACCTCATTCAAGGATAAGATGTCATCAAATGAGTAGATACAAAGAACAACTTAGCAAATGTAAGATTTCTCCCAGGAACAGAATATTGCATCGAAATTAGGACTCAAAAGCCTGACGTAGTGGAAGTAGATATAAAAACTATTTTATATCTAAGCATGCAATTTATAAATAAATCTAATTTATTCATAAGAAATTCTTAAACATGTAGTAGATGGAAAAATTTTCAGATCTGAAAATAAAATTATTTTAAACAAAAATAACTTACTTGGATCGCTATCTTGGCCTGCCTTGAAAACCATGCAGATCCGCTTTTGAATCGGAGTTCTACCGGAGTCACGTAATCGCCTGGCCTCTACTGGTATCCATACAAATCTTGCATAACTGAGTCATAGAGAGCACCAGACTACTAGATTCTTGCAGTCCTATCCTTTTTCAGCAAATCAGGTGCTTTAAGAACCATGATGATCCGAAACTGGACCGGCTTCTTCTTGAACTAGCTTTATCTTGCAAACTAAGATATGCAAGACCTTGGACCTCTTTTCTTTCTTCTTCCTTTTGTGAAGAACAGCTCTCCAGACTCTTGAAGAGAAGAACTAAGCCTCCAAGGAAGAAAAACTTCACATCCCAAAGAGAGAGAACCACTGGTCAGCCACCCCCTTTTTTTCTTCTTTTTCTTTATTTGGTCGGCCACCCCTCTCCTCTTTTATTTTTTACGGCCAAAACTTCTCCAACTCCTCCATGCCCAAACACTAGAATTCAATCTAATCCAAAATTGGTTATTATTTAAGAGGAGTAGAAGAGGACTCTTACTTCTCTCTTTGTTTCACGCCAACCTCTTTTGTGCCCCCTTTTGTTTTTGTGCCAACTTGTTCTTGCTGCACAAAACCTTGGGCCCACCATCACTTGGCATGTGGAGAGGAGAGAGATAAGGAAAGAGAGTCCCAATCAAATGGGATTCTTAGTCATAGGTCTAAATTAAGTGATTTGACAATCAAATTGAAGCCAGTTTTAAACCCAATCGAACCCATTTCGAAAAGGCTATTAACCCAACTTAATTAGGATTAGTTAACTGAGTCTAACTCAATTAAATTAAATCTGATTTAATTCAATTAATAACTGATCCATAATTTATCAGATTAAATATTAATTATAACATTTACAATTAGGTCCAAATGTATTAAAATTGGCAAGTGCCAATTTAGTAACATTTTGATTTGCTGATTGGTTACTTAAGCTCCTAATATGTGTGACCCCTCAGGTCCTATCTTTTCTGGTAATGAGACATGAGATAATCTCCATTATACATTATCGAAACTCCTTTTGATGGACTGAAATAATTTCTGCTCAACCCTAATTAGATCATCGATCCGAGAACAATCCTATTAGGCTCTCATAATCCACCAGTGATACCTAGCAGTATGTAGTGGCAACCCAGTAGAATAAGATTAGAACTCCTAGGTGTAGTTATCATGTGATTCGGTTCCTTTATCAAAAATCCCAACATGATGTTGTTATGGAAACTCGTCAAACCCATCAGTTATATGCTTAACTTAATTAACTCAAGTCCAATTGTGATACTAATGAAAACTTTTCATTATCACCCTGCTATGGCCATAGACTTCCAGACTTAGTCTCATTAAGTTGTACTGGATTATCCTTACTACTAAGGCTGATAGATGCCTACAAGTAAACACCCTGCTCCTACAATAAACTATCTGCAGCCAACGAACACTACAAGGTTTTGAATGGATAGGAACCATGTGTTTGCGCTGTCAAACTATGGTAACCTTGTTGTGAGTAGCAGAGACACTCTAGGTCAAAGAACTATTCAGACAACTACAATATCAGGAAGTTATTGACAAGTGAGTATTCATCCGTATAACTTCCTATCCTTGGTCATGCTCAGTATGATTGATCTTTATCAACTACCTGTACTCTCACTCTAGTGTTACCACACTATAGGATAGAGACTCATCTACCTAGAAAGGAAAGCGATCTATGCATCAATTTTAACGGATCAATCACCGTTCTTGTGATGTTCCGACAATCGGAAGCTTTTAAGAGTTAATCTATAAAGACACATGTCTCAGATTCTCAACTCTTGAGAATATGTATCATTATCCATTAACTCCATGGACAATTCATAGACACATCAATATGAATGAAACTAATATCTTTTTTACTTATAAGAAGAATTAAGTACAAAAATTCATGCCCTAAAAATATAATGTGTCAAGCCAACTTGGCTTTTAGGGCATACATCTAACAATCTCCAACATGCACGAAAGCCAATTGGCTACATATCTAAGTCCCATTTTCTCAAGATGGACTTCAGCCTTTTTCTGGTTCAGAGGCTTAGTTAGTGGGTCTGCCATGTTGTTCGTAGAGTCTACTCTTTGCACCTCAACATACTTTTTCTCGAGGTAGTTGCATATAATATGAAATCACTGCTCAATATGCTTAGACTTCTGGTGAGGCTTGGGCTCCTTAGCAAGGGCTATTGTACCATTATTGTCATAATATATGGGGATGGCATCAGATGGCATCACTCCAAGCTCTGTAATGAACTTTTTGTACTTGAAGGCTTCTTTTGTAGCTTCAAAGGCAGCGATGTACTTTGCTTCCATTGTTGAATCTGCCATGATGGGCTGCTTGGAACTTTTCCAACTAGTTGCTCCACCATTGCACAAAACACAGACCCTGATTTAGACTTTCTATCATCAGCATCAGACATAAAGTCTGAGTCGTATATCCCTTTATCCCTAATTTTGAACCCTCTCCAAGACTAAGAACAAATCTTTAGTCCTTCTCAAGTACTTAAGAATGTTCTTCATAGCTATCCAGTGTTCTTCACCTTGATTCGACTGATATCTGCTCGTGACACTCACAGCAAGAGCTATATCGGTCGAGTACACAACATGGCATATATAAAGCTTGCAATTGCTGAAGCATATGGAATTTTGCTCATGCATTGAATCTCTTCAGGTATGTTAGGACACATTTTCTTGGAGAGATTAATGCCATCCCGAAAAGGTAACAATCCTCTTTTAGAGTTCTCCATGCTTAACCTTTTAGCACTTCCTTTATGTACAATTTTTATGAAAGGCCAAGCATACGATTAGATCTATCTCTATAGACCTTAATCCCCAAAATATAAGATACTTCACCTAAGTCTTTCATAGAGAATTCCTTAGATAACCAACTTTTGATCAAAATCAACATGAAAATATCATTCCCAATAAGAAGGTGTCATCCATGTACAATACAAGGAATGTCACCGCCTTCCTACTGGCCTTCCTGTAAATACATGGCTCATCCTCATTCTTGATAAAATCAAATGATTTGATTACATCATCAAAATGAGTATTCCAACTTCAAGAAGCTTGCTTCAATCTATAGATTGATCTATGTAGCTTGTAGACCTTTTGATCTTCATCATTGGAAGTGAAACTTAAAGGCTGCTCCATATAGATATCTTCTTCAAGATATCCATTCAGGAATACAATTTTCACATCCATCTACCATATCTCATAATCATGATATGCTACAATTGCAAGCAATGTACGGATGGTTTCAGCATAGCTACTTTGGTGTGGAAACTAGGGCTAGAAAATATCGACAGGTTGAACCCACATCCTTGTGGATCACCTGTGAATAAAGCCCTGGACCCAAACCCTTTTACCATGTAAATATTTTATTTTAATTTTTGTTATTTTGGGTTAGTTAGGGTTAGCTCCTTTACCAACTATAATTAGGATTTTGTTATTTAGCCTTTTAGGATAAATCCCTTTTATCATATTGATCAAAATCCCATTTATCGGTTGTGTCAAACCTTATTGGGCCAAACCTTGTTTACCAATTTATAGTTTTGTTACATGAGGTTAAGCCTTTTGATCAATTGTGCTTTAGTTATTTGATTTTGAGTCTTGTAATAATTAGTATTGAGTCCATGTGATTAGTTATTGAGTCCATGTAATTAGTTAAGTCCCGAGAGAACTCAAGTCAACATCCCATGTGCACCCAATTGAAGACCCATGTGACTTCATATGCACCTAATTGAAGATCCCATGTACTAGCCCAAGACAAACCATGTGACTCCATGTGCTTGCCTAAGTTAGTTTGTTTTTGGCGCCACCTTTTTTAAGAATTTGGACAGCATCACATGACATTTTTGCAAACTATATCTTTGCTAAAAACAATAACAAAATACAAAAAATTTAATTTTATATTTCTATAATTTTAATTATTTTAGTTTGATTGCATCTAGGGTTTCAACTTGTGTGTGCATTATCAAGTAACCTAATCTTAAGGGCACTGAGCATCTCAAATCAGGGCAGGAGCTCATCACCTGTCCTGGACCCACAACAACCTTCTTTGCATCCAAGCCTAACCTTAATTAATATTAATTAGACTTAATTTCTCTAGTAAGCTAGGGACACCAACAGGTCGGGTTCCAAGTATTATGTGTAAGTTAGTGCACCCAATTCTGTGATTATCACTTGAATCTGGTGTCAAGGCTAGAGGTAGGCAAATGACCTAAGCGGTTTCATGATTTTTAATTAGGACCCTACAAGAGCAGGGGTGCCTCCCACGACCCCACCTCTTACCTGGCCAGTGGACAGGATAATTATTGAATTGGCTGTAATTTGAGCTGACACATTCTACTTGAGCTCTAGGTCTAGGAAACCCTAGTTCGAGTCTTATCTGTGTGTTTGCATTGCATAACCCCTAAATTAGGAGACAAATACTTGTAGCCTCAAACCCAACCCAGTCTAGTTTAATCATGGATCCTAATTTTGAGACCTTCCTTAGGACCTTCACTGAATAATGTACCTAAATGAACCATAAGTTTGATCGACTGGATCAACGATTAGGGAACCTAAAGAAAATCCATAAGATCCATCCTGAACCTAAATTTGAGATACACCCTGATCCATTCTTGGAGCCCAATCCTAGGATAGCCCTTCGCCATGACCCAATCTGGGATCTTAGTGCAATGAGACCTAATTATGATTCTATAGACCAGGATGAGAGAACCAATAGGAATTTTAGGGTAGAATCACATACATTTGGTGGTGATCTTGATCTTGAGGTCTATATTGATTAGGAAGAAGGCATGGATCTATATTTTAAGAGGGAACTAGTGTCTGATAAAAGAAAGTTTAAGTTTGCTAAGCTCAAGTTAGTTCGCCAGCGAGAATCTATTGGGATAAGATTGAAAGGATAACTAGAAATAGTAGAGGAATTTCCATAACTACCTGGAGTGACATGAAACTTAAACTTACGGAAAAGTATCAACCCAGATCATATGAACCTAGTTCCTATGTGCCTAGATCCTTTGAACCAGCTCTTACGAACCTAGATCCACATCCCATAGGTTTGAACCTATATACTATGAACCCAAGGAACCCATACCCTTAGTTGGCTAGAACCCATTAAGATTAGTGCACCTTATCAAAAATTAGGATCTAGTCAAATCCACCCGAGTCGACCCATTCCTCAGCAGAGTCAGCCCAATTCTCACCAGAGCTGACTCAACCCTAATTCGAGTTGACCTACCCTTACTAGCCTAGATCCTAGCCAATTTTCCCTTAACCGACCTACTCCTACTATCCTATTGGTTCACAAAGATAACATTAAAGAAGTATATAAAGTTGAGGTGAACTTAGTGGATCAGTATGAGGGAGAAGAAGAAATACATATGGCTAACCCAGAATTAGTTGACCTAGTAGGCACCCAGACTGAAACCAGCCCAAAGTTAGCTGACCATGACCATACTCTGATTGAAACTGTTATGGTAGGACCCTTGGAAAAAGAGACCCATGAGGAGTCTAACCCTATTGTTCGGATCTTACCTAAGGAAACACTAGAAGAGACTCAAGTCATAGAGCCTATTAAGGACTTGACTTATTTAGTCCAGTACCCTCAGGCTGAAGTCATCCCTTTGACTCTAATTGAAGATCTCTTCCCTGAGATTAGTGACCCATTCTTCTATAGGGCAGACCCTGTAGCTATACCTCAAACCCTTAACATCAACCCCATTAGTCCAGGACTATTCCCTGAAACCCTTCTTATTTCCAGTCTAACCTCAATCTACTTCTTATTTTTTACCTTTTCCTGAAGCTTCCCATGTTTCTAGGATCATTAGACTACATTTTATAGAAGTTAGCAAGTTTCATCAATCCTTTGAGCATATTAGGATTGCCACTTACTTCTGGAAAACCCTATGGCATTTGGTAGGAGTCCATGCACCATTCTCATCTTCATGTCACCCACCAGCCAAGGGTCAAACTTAGTTGTAGTTTAGGGTTTACATGCATGTTAATAAAAAAAAGAGAAAGGAAAAAAAGATGAAGAAAAAAAGACTCAAAGAATACAATAAAGGAGACTTTGTTATGGTTAGACTACGACCTGAACGGTTTCCACTTGGAACCATGAAAAAGTTACATGCCCATAGTAGTGGACCATACAATGTAATTAGGAAAATTGGACCTAATGCCTACGTGCTTGAGTTACCACCTGAACTAGGCATTAGCTTTACTTTCAATGTTTCAGTCCTTATTGAGTAAGGAAGGCAACGTTGATTCCTAGTGAGCCATTTGGGCCTAATCCAATCCTTGAGAGGAAACCAACCCCAATGTGTCCACCTGCCATACCACCAGCCTAGAGAGACTAGATTGAGCGGATCTTGGATGACAAGATCATTGCTACCCGGAGCAAAGATTACCAGCGGTATGTGGTTCGATGTCAAGGATGACTTGAAACTGATGATTCTTGGATCACCAAAGAGGACTTGCAGAGAGTTGACCCAGACTTGCTAGAGTGCTATCATGGCGACATGGACCCAAACTCGACAAGGTCGAGTTCCTCCCACCCGGGGAGAATTGGTGTGGACGCCAAGGCTAGAAATATTGACAGGTTGAATCCACATCCTTGTGGATCACCTATGAATAAAGCCCTGGATCCAAACCCTTTTACCATGTAAATATTTATTTTAATTTTTATTATTTTGGGTTAGTTAGGGTTAGCCCCTTTTACCAACTATAATTAGGATTTTGTTTTAGCCTTTTGGGCTAAACCCTTTTTACCGCATTGATCAAATCCATTTATCGGTTGTGTCAAACTCTATTGGCCAAACCCTGTTTACCAATTTATAGTTTTGTTACATGAGGTTAACCTTTTGATCAATTGAACAATTGGGCTTTAGTTATTTGATTTTGAGTCTTGTAATAGTTAGTATTGATTCCATGTGATTGTTATTGAGTCCATGTAATCAGTTAAGTCTTGAGGGAACTTAAGTCAACATCTCATGCGCACCCAATTGAAGACCCATATGACTTCATGTGCACCTTATTAAAGATCCCATGTGCTAGCCCAAGACAAGCCATGTGACTCTATGTGCTAGACCAAGTCAGTTTGTTTTTCATGCCACCTTTTTCAAGAATTTGGACAACATCACATGACTTTTGGACATCACTCGCCACATCACCCAAGACATTATCACATGACATGTCACTTACATTTGGACATCTCACATGCCACGTCATTTATCTTGGTTGGCCAGTTTTATGGTTGTCTTTATTCTTTACCAAGACATAATACTAAGTCTAGTTTGTCTTTCAACTATACTATGATATTCTTTAAACTTATCAAAGGCTTCAGACTTGTGTTTCATAAGATACACATAATCGAACCTTGATAAATCATCAATAAAAGTGATGAAATAAGAATATCCTCCTCTAGCCTGAGTTGATATAGGTCCACACACATCGGTATGTAGAAGACCTAACAAATCAGTTGCCCTTTCTTCATATCCAGTGAATGGAGACTTGGTCATTTTTCCTTTGAGGCAAGACTTATAAGTTCCTAATGATTGAAAATTATCAGGGTCAAAGTAATCCTCTTTGACTAACTTGTTTATCCTTGACTCACTGATATGGCCTAACCGGCAATGCTAGAGATATGTGACATTGACATCATCTCTTTTTCTCTTCTTGTCATCTACAAGAAGTATTTTATCATTGAGTAGTAAAGTTAGAAGACCATTCAAAAGAAACCATGTCCAAAATATTATTATTATGAAGAATAGAACAGCCACTACTCTTTACATGTATTTCATATCCTTGTTGTAACAACAAGGGTATAGAAGTAATTTTTTTTTTTACAATATTTGGCACATAGTTGCATTCTTCCAACCTTATGATATACCCGAAGGTAATAATAGAAGATAGGTGCCCACAGCTTTAGCATATATGGGTTCTCCACTTGCCCCATATAATTTGAAGTCACCTTTCTTCAAATTTCTAATTCTGTGGAGTCCTTATAAAGATTTACAAATATATAACCCACAGCGGTATCCAATACCTATGAATTAGAAAAAGATTCACTCAATGATAAATTGGTTTGTTTCATGTACAAACCCCTAGATGCACCACTTGCATCTAGCTTCATATTTGCAAGACAAGTCTTGCAATCATTCTTCCAATGCCCAAAAATGCTGCAATGGAAACAGGCTCTATCAGCCTTCTTCCTCAACCAGTCCACATAGTTTGAACCAGTTAACTTGATGGCATCCAAGATGCCCCTCAATGATAAGTTTGAAGCCATTATTTAAATATCTAAGAACAATATCAGCAGACCACTCAAGATGACATCCATGACTAGATAAGGACTTTCTATCTAATTATGTCTCCCACTATTTTCTTCAAAAACCATAACCTCAACTATGGTAGCGAGAGAAACCTTCCTGGTTTCCTAAGTGGGGTTGAGATCCTTATTCCTCATTAGTGCCTTGTGTATGCACAACAAACATACATGAGTTCAAAGGTAGGATAACCTTTCCAATTGCAACCCGTGCAATTCTCAATAATTATCTTTGCCTTTAAGACACTTATGACCTTATGTATGCACAACAAACCATAATGTCCTAGTTTAGTCGAACCCTTCATTTCCATATAGCCATTATTGAATATTGTTACCCTTGTGTATGCACAACAAAGCAATATTTCCAACCATGCCATAAAGCACTAAGTGCACCAAGACAAATCTTATATCAAACCCTAGAGTAGGCCTTGTGTATGCACAACAAACCTACTATAGTCTTGACATAAATTTGGCTTAGCATGAAGAAAGGCAAAATATAGTACACTTAACCAATTAGCATTGCCAAATTAAGATTTAGATATGACCAAATTGGCTAGGTGAGTGGAAGGGGTGAGGGGGTCCCCCCGTTGCTTTCCTTAGACACTAATTAGATTGGCCAAGTCAGTTAACGGAACCAATTAAAAATCTCATTCCCTTTACCTTCCCATAACACTTGCCTAGACACCAATCGGTTGATCAAACCCTAATCGGCTTTGCATCATGACTAAGTTTTTACTATGACTAAATATGCTTTTTGATGAGGGCTTTGATGGTCTTAAAACACATTCTAAAACTATCATGATAATAGTGTTTATTACTATAAGTATAAACATAAACATGATATCCAAGTTTATAACAAATATAAACGAAATGCATATCACTCTAGCATATGCATTAAATTCATGCCATCAAGCATATTACCCTAATATGCATAGCATTATATGACATAAATCATACATATGAACATGGTCGAGTCAACTCGATAAGGTTCGGGTCAGCTCGATAGTGGAATTTAATCAACCTCCCAAAGATTCATAATTGGAATGCCACAAGGATGGCTTTGATACCATTGATGAAAATTCTTACAAGATGCCAGGGATCATGCAGCATGCAGAATTGACTTTTAAAATAAAATTTCATAGCATAATACCCTAACATGTATAACATGTATAGAAAACCCTAATTCCCAGGAACCGCTTGGGCAATAACAACTAATAAATCATCAAATAAAGTCAAGAAAAATACCTGGATCGCTGAAATCCAACTTTTTCCACAAGGCTCACAAGCGCAAGCCCTCCAACGATGATCCACACAAAACTCGGACCAAGGAAGAACTCCTTCAAGTTGCTTGGAGAAGTGGAACTCTTTCGGCAGCCTTTGATCT
Organism: Areca catechu; assembly: GCA_021397845.1. Lineage (NCBI taxonomy): Eukaryota > Viridiplantae > Streptophyta > Magnoliopsida > Arecales > Arecaceae > Areca > Areca catechu. The sequence goes on along the minus strand of CM038052.1, from coordinate 123,707,160 downwards.
ATTGATCACTATAGGGCACCCTGTCTACTGAAGGGCACTCAAGACACTATCCTAAACCACTGTAGGATCTAGGACTACCCTCCTCTAGGATCCTACAGGCTTATATCCTAAAACCAAGCCTTGTCCTAGTATAGAAGAACTGTCTTAACAAGACAAGTCTTGTCCTAAAATAAGGAGGGAGGGAGAAAGTGGAAAAATAGTTTGACTCTTGGGAAATAAAACAATCAGACTCTCAGAAGATCGAAGTCCATATTTTTCATTTCACCATACCCCTATTTATAATCCTAGATGAGGCATGAAATGCATCCCGACAACACTTATCAGATATGAAACAACATATCTGATAAGACTCTTCAGGAATGGAGAGTCATATCTGTGTTCTTTCACTTACCAAATAATCCCCATCGTGCCATGTGATAAATACTGGTTTTGAGATAGGAAGACTCTTCTAATCTGAAGTAATGCGAGGCTTGAAGAGTTTCAAAGGCAAAAGGACTCTGCCGTCTGTGTGCGCGTGTATATGAAGAGGCGCGACTCTTCATGTGCGTGCCACCTTTCACACCTCTTCAAGCCGTCCCTTCAAACTTTAAACCAGCTATTAGATTCTTAAGACCATGGGGATAAAATGAAGAGATGCCTTCCTGATGAAACTCTTAGAGTCTCATCTGCAAAAGGACTCTTAGTCTTTCTGCATGCCACTTATTCTCCTGGGTGTGCCAAAGGGCGCCAATAGTCTTTCCCTTACCATTTGGTCCACCCAAAGCATCAAATGACTTGGTCAAACATATGAAATATGGGTGTCATTGAATAGGGCATCAAATAAGCTTTCTGACCATATATTTTATGTTCATATCAGAGGTCTGTAGGCCCTTCTGTTCCTTTTTGAAGTTAAGGTATCATTTAGGTATCAAGAGTCCCATGCCATTGGGACTCTTCATATATGGCACCTAAATTGCCCTTAAGTCCAAATTAAAATTAGATTAAGCTCTGATTTGGCTAGCCCCACTTAGGACTCAACCTAATTTAGGTTTACCATAATTAGGTTAGCCCAATTAGCAAGCAACCGAACCCAATCCAATTGGGTTAGGAATTAGGTTAGCCTACATATGCTAGTTATAATCTGGCTAACCAATTAGGATCCTATGACCCTAATTAAATCATGAATAACTTCCTTCGCCAAGTCTTTATTGTGTGTGATTCATTGGGTTACACATCTAGCCAGCAATAGGTTTAGGTTTGAGTTGATTCGATCCGATCGAACCCGATTGACCTAATTAGATCATATTGGCTCACCTAATTGTCCAATTCGAATCACACATCAAATTGACTCATGAGACCAAACTAATTGGTTCATGAAAACCTACAAGACAAGATTGATGTCTAGCAATGTATCATGCCTATCTGGAAGATGAGGAATTTGGTAGAAAATACCAAAATATCCTTCAGTAGTAAGTTACCATGCAATTCAATCTTTCGATCTTCCATTATCTCGATTTAAGTGATAGGTATGGATATATGTCAAACCCTGACACTTTATCATATCGAATCTCAGCTGGATCATGAGGACTCGACTGATGACTGATTAGATTCCACTAATCGTATCCTGCTTTGATCAAAGGCTCCTTGAGTCACTCTTCGAAGAGATTGCATGGAATAATAATTCCTCTTACTAGGAATGATCGATTCCTTGTTGGTCTACTCACACCTTCATACACCTTCCACCATTCCCAGAACACCACGTACATGTTGCAATGGCATGAATGAGTATGAACCAAAGTATTGCTTAGTGTACACAAGGAACCATGGTGACCTCAGATCTAAAGATCACATGTATAACTTCTACTCTAGGATCTATCTTTTGACAAGTAGTAAGACTTCTATAAGATAATCCCGGTGTGGATCAGTCCAGTGTACTCATACCTTGAGGAGAACCCTTATCCTAGTATTAGTGTCTCTATACAAGTGGTTGTGAGATCAACCACCCTCATCAACTGAGCATACATAGGATAAGCTTGTCCTTTTGGATTCATCGATCCCCGAATCGATGGTCCAACGACTAGGAACATTCTAGATTAGGGTTTATAGGAAATTATGTCTCACTGTTATGACTCCATCAAAACTGTAATTCCATTGCCCTACTCTATAGAATTCATCATAATCAATAAAAACATGACACAGCAATATATGATGAATCAAATGCCTATATTAATATGAAAGTATGTCATAAATGAGCTGGAAGTATACAAAAAGGCTCTCATAATGATTGGCTCTTAGGGTACTTTTCTATCAAGGTGTACCTATTGATTTAGTTATCTCCATTCCAAACTTCTTTATAATCTCTCTTGTATACTTAGTTTGGTTGATGAAGATTCTATCTTTAGTTTGCTTGATCTGGAGTCTGAGAAAGAAATTGAGTTCTCCCATCATGCTCATCTCGAACTCATCCTGCAATAGCTTAGCAAACTCTTGACAAAGAATTTCATTAGTAGCATCAAAAATGATATTATCAACATATATTTGTACTATTAATAAATCATTATCTTTCTTCTTCAGAAATAAGGTTTTATCAACATGGCCTCTAAAAAATTTATTTTCAATCAAGAATTTGCTGAGTCTTTAATACCAGGCTCTAGGTACTTGCTTTAATCCATTAAGTACTTTATGTAATTTAAAATATGATCAGGATGTGTGTGATTTTCAAAACCAGGTGGTTGTTCAACAAAAACTTTTTTTGTTTTAAAACCATTTAGAAAAGCACTTTTAACATCAATTTGAATGAGTTTAAAATTCATAAAACAAGCAAATGCTAATAGTAGTCTAATTGCTTCAAGCCTAGCAACAAGAACAAAAATTTCATCAAAATCAATTCCTTCATCCTGATTGTAGCCTTTAGCAACTAGCCTAGCTTTATTTCTAATAACAATTCCATTTTCATCTAATTTATTCTTAAATACCCATTTTGTGCCAATAATAGAAATATTAGATGGTATTTCTATTAATATCCAAACATTATTTCTCTCAAACTGAATTAATTCATCTTGCATAGCATTTATCCAGTTAGGATCTTTTTCAGCATCTTTAAAATATTAGGCTCTACTTGAGAAACAAAAGCTATATAATCATATTTATTTCTAATTGAGGCTCGAGTTCTTACCCCTTTAGATAGATCACCTAGGATTAATTCCTTAGGATGTCCATGAGCATACCTCCACTCCTTAGGTAGATCTTGGTGCTTTGGAGGGTCTTCACCTTTCTCACTTTTGTCTTGATCTTATTCACTTAGCTAAGGGGATTGATCATTCAATGTCAGCTTTTGAAGCTTATCAGCACCTGCACCTGCATCAGAAGTATCCTCTTTTCTGGAGAATTTGTTATTAGATTCTTCAAAGGCAACATGTACAGACTCCTCTACAACTAAGGTTCTTTTGTTGAAAACTCTGTATGCCCTGGTGTTGGCTCCACCCAGTGATTTTGATGAATAACAAAACATTGAGCACATATTGTATTCTAATATGAATTTCAAGTTATGAGTTTTCAGGAAGAAAGTACCTCAAAATTCCAAAAACTTATGGTGTATGGCATGCAATGGCACGGAGCAATTCTCACATATCCGGACATTCTCTTCATTGAAAAAGGGCTAATATTTGCTTAACTATTATGTGTTTATGCATTTATGAACTTTATTTTTGATTTTGAGGCTTTTACTCTTGATTCTGGATGTTTTCAGTCTCAAGTGTCGACACCTGGACAGACAAGTGTCGACACTTCAGCATTTGGCACGAAGAAAAATCCTTGGCACGCCAAGTGTCGACACCTAGAATTCAAGTGTCGACACCAAGTGTCGACACTTAGGCTTCAAGTGTCGACTCAAGGCCTGAGAATTTTGAAAATACAGAACTTGTTGGTTCGAGGATTTTTTTTGTCAAGTGTCGACACCTGTGCATCAAGTGTCGACACTTGAATGATCAAGTGTCGACTCCCAGAATTCAAGTGTCGACACCTGACAGCCAAGTGTTGACACCTGACAGCCAAGTGTCGACACTTGTAGCCTGACAGCTCTAACGGATCTATTTTTCTGGCTTGCAGAAATGGGATTTCAAGCTCCAAACAGCTATTTCCAATGCTCCAACGGTCACGAACCATTTTTAGAAGGTTTTTGGTGTATTTAATCTCCACCAACCTCATTTTAAAGCAAGAGAAGTGAGAAGAAGTCAAGAAGAAAAAGAGAGAAGTCTATTCAAGAGCATTCAAGTCCACTCTAAAGCCAAAAAAGCCTTTATTCTCTCCAAACTTCAAATCGAAAACCTCTTCTAGCTTGATTCCACTGAAAAAGCCTACTTGCTCAAATCTACTACATTCCAAAAGGAGGCAACTTGAAGAAGAGTGAAGTCAAAGTAATCCTTGGGCTTCAAAGATTCCAATCCACTCTTGAAGAGAGTTTATTGTAGCATTTAAATTTTATATCTGATTTGTTGTGCTTTAACCTTGCTTTCAAGGGTGTCTTGAAAGAAGGTTATTGTGGTTTGTTGGTGAGCCAAAGTGTTAAAACCAACTAGGGTTAACTTGTGAGCCCGAAGACAAAACAAGTAGTTAGGTTTGTTGGTGAGCCTAAGTGATAAAACCAACATAGGTTTTTGACTTGTGAGCCTTGTAAAAACAAGTCAACTATAATCTGGTGTGGATTATAGTGGAATTCCCAAGGGTGGCTTGGGGAGTGGATGTAGGTGCTAGGTTTGCACCGAACCACTATATATCTTGTGTTTGTGTGTGATTGCTCTTTTCTTTTTTGCATTCTTTAATTAAGTGCTATTATCTTGCATCTAATTATTTGTTACTCACAAGCAGCACACTAGACCATTTATTTTATTGTGTTAAATTTTTAAAAGACCCAATTCACCCCCCCTCTTGGGCTCCATTTCTGGGCAACAAGTGGTATCAGAGCACCGGTACTCTCTTGTAGGTCCAAGGATCTTGAGTAAAAGATCATGGCAGCCCCAATAGGCATGGGTATTGTTGAAGGTCAAGCCTCAAACCGACCCCCACTGTTTAATGGCACAAATTACACATACTGGAAGACACGCATGTGCATATTTATACAAGCTCTTGATTATAATTTATGGAGAACAATAGTAAAAGGTCCTCATCAGCCTACAATGATGATTAATGGCATTCTCACCCCTAAAATGGAAGATGATTGGGATGAGAGTGACATTAAGCAAATTGAGCTTAATGCAAAGGCAATGAACCTTTTATTCTGTTCTCTTGATCCTAGTGAGTTTAACAGAATATCCAACTGTCTCTCTGCAAAAGAGATTTGGGATACACTTGAGGTTACCCATGAGGGTACACACCAAGTAAAGACCACCAAAGTCAACATGCTAATTCACACTTATGAAATGTTTAAAATGGAACCTACTGAATCTATCAGTGAAATGTATACTAGGTTCACAAACATTGTGAATGGCATGAGAAGTTTAGGAAAAATAATTTTTAATGGTGAACTTGTAAATAAACTTCTCAGGTCTCTACCAGCTTCATGGGATGCAAAGATCACTGCAATCGAAGAAGCAAAGATGTCAACACTCTCCCACTGGAACAACTGTTGGGCTCCTTAATGACATATGAACTATCTATCAAACAGAAGAACGGAGAGGTGGACAAAAAGAAAAAGACAATAGCATTCAAATCTACTACCAGAGAAGACTCAAGCGAAGACTCTGAAGAGGATGACGAAGAAGATGAAACTGCTATGTTGGCAAGGAGTTCAGAAGGTTTATGAGGAAAAAGAAATTCACTACAAAAAGAAACCTCTGAAGGGTGAGCCCAGTAAAGAAAAGATAAGGAGAAGAAGGAGGAGCAGCCCACATGTTTTGAGTGCAAAAAGCCAGGGCATTTCAAGGTAGACTGCCCCTTACTAAAGAAAGGCAGAAGAAAGTTAAGGAAAAAGGCCATGATGGCAACCTGGAGCGAAAGTGAAGACTCCAGCTCTGAGGAAGAACAACAGGAAGTAGCAAATTTCTGTCTAATGGCCGATCAAGAAGAGGTATGTTCTGAAACCGAAAATGAATTATCTTTTGATGAGCTTCATGAAATTTTGATGAACTAGTAATAGAATTTCAAAAATTAAAGTCAAAACATAAAGACTTAAAGAAGCAAAATCTGGAACTAGCTAAAATAAATAACAACCTTTCAAATGAGAATGAATACCTTCTAATAAAAAATAAAAATCTAAATGATAAGATTATGGGTCTTGAAAATGAAAAGAATATACTTGAAAAGAAAAGTAACTTAGTTTCAAATGAAAAATTGTCAAGACAACACAAAGAAATTTTAATGGAAACAAGAATATAAAGAGGAAATCGATAAACTAAAGCCTTTTGTCAAAAATTTACTTACAGTTCTGAAAAATTGAATTTACTGTTAAATAACCAAAGAGCAGTATTTGACAAAGCTGGTTTAGGATTCAGAACTCATAAGAAACAAAAACTCCTTAAAATTTCTTTGTACCTGCATCTTCTTCAATTACATGCTATACTTGTGGTGTTATAGGACATAAATCTTACATGTGCAACAAAAGAAAATTAAGAAAAACTAAGAAAGTTTGGGTTCCAAAAGGAACCAATGCCACTAACCAAAAAGGACCCAAGATGGCTTGGGTACCTAAAGTCTCCACTTGATCTTTATTGCAGGTATGCCTTGCAACCAACAAGAAGAGAATGTGGTATCTTGATAGCGGTTGCTCAAGGCATATGACAGGAGATGTGGAGCAGTTCTCATCACTCACATATCAAAATGGTGGCAATGTAACTTTTGGTGATAATGGAAAGGGAAAAATCATTGGTATTGGTAAAATCCATATCACCCCTACCTCTTATATTGATAATGTTTTATATGTTGATGGTTTAAAACATAACTTGCTTAGTATTAGTCAATTTTGTGACAAAAATTTTAAAGTTGTTTTTGAATCTTCTTTGTGCATTGTTTCTAGTCTAGATGACAATGGCATTAAATTCATCGGTCATAGGCATGGCAATATTTATATGGTTGATCTTGATGATCTCCCTATTCAGAAAGGTCAATGTCTAGTGGCAATGGAAGCCAAGATCGATGAAGCTAGTTGGCTTTGGCATCGTAGACTAGGACATGCTAGCATGCATTTAATTTCAAAACTTAGCAAAAAGAATTTAGTAAAAGATTTGCCTAAACTGAATTTTGAAAAAGATAAGATTTGCAGTGCATGTCAACTTGGAAAACAACAAAATCTTCTTTCAAACCTAAAGGAGTAATCTCTACATCTAGACCTTTAGAATTGCTTCATATGGACCTCTTTGGCCTACTAGAACATCTAGTTTGGGAGGTAAGAAGTTTGGTCTAGTCATTGTAGATGATTTCTCACGTTTTACATGGGTCATGTTTTTAGCACACAAAGATGAAACGTTTTCTGAATTCATAAGATTTCACAAAAGAGTTTTAAATGAAAAAGGTGTTTCAGTAATTTCCTTAAGAAGTGATCATGGAACTGAATTTGAAAATGCCGATTTCAATAAATTCTGTATTGAAAATGGAATTAATCATAATTTTTCTGCACCTAGGACACCTCAAAAAATGGGGTAGTAGAAAGAAAAAATAGAACTCTTGAAGAAATGGCACGCACCATGCTTTGTGAAAATGATTTACCTAGATACTTTTGGGCGGAAGCCATAAATACTGCATGCTATATCTTAAATCGTGTTTTAATTCGACCGATTTTAAAGAAAACTCCTTATGAGCTTTGGAAGGGTAGAAAACCTTCAATCCGTTATTTTCATGTTTTTGGTTGCCGTTGTTTCATCTTAAACAATGGTAAAGACAATCTAAGTAAATTTGATGCCAAATCAGATGAGGGAGTCTTTCTAGGCTACTCCACATCTAGTAAGGCATACAGGGTCTTCAACAGAAGGACACTTGTTGTTGAAGAATCCATTCATGTAGTATTTGACGAAACTAACCAAAAATCTTCAAGAAAAGAAGATGTACTTTTTGATGAATCAGGTAACAAGAAGACTGAAGAAAGAAACAACAATGAAGAACTTACCAAGGAACAGAATGATGATCAGAACATCGACAAAGATCAAGCACAAGGTGATGAAGATACCTCAACTGTTGATCCTTTACCAAAAGAATGGAGGTATGCTCATGGACACCCAAAAGAACTAATTATAGGTGATCCATCTAAAGGTGTAAGTACTCGATCATCTCTTAGAAATATTGTGACTACTTAGCTTTTGTGTCTCAAATTGAACCTAAAACTATTGAGGAAGCTGAATGTGATAGTAATTGGATAAATGCTATGCAAGATGAACTTAATCAATTTAAAAGGAACAATGTTTGGACACTAGTAGATAGGCCCTCAAACACATCAATTATTGGCACAAAATGGTTTTTTCGAAACAAACTTGATGAAAATGGAATAGTAATTAGAAATAAAGCTAGACTAGTTGCCAAAGGATACAATCAGGAGGAAGGGATAGATTTTGATGAAACCTTTGCTCCTGTGGCTAGACTTGAGGCAATTAGGCTACTATTGGCTTTTTCCTGTTTTATGAACTTTAAACTGTATCAGATGGATGTTAAAAGTGCTTTCTTGAATGGATTAATTGAAGAAGAAGTTTATGTTGAACAACCCCCTGGTTTTGAAAATTCTGAATTTCCAAATCATGTTTATAAACTTCATAAAGCTTTATATGGATTAAAACAAGCTCCAAGAGCTTGGTATGATCGTTTAAGCTCTTTTCTACTAAAAATAATTTTGCTAGAGGAAATGTGGATAAAACATTGTTTTTAAAGAAAAAGAATGATGATCTCTTAGTAGTACAAATCTATGTTGATGATATAATATTTGGTGCTACTAATGAATCTCTTTGTCAAGATTTTGCAAGTCTAATGCAGGGTGAGTTCGAGATGAGCTTGATGGGAGAACTAAATTTCTTCCTCGGACTCCAGATAAGGCAAACCAAAGAGGGGATCTTCATCAACCAAACAAAATACACAAGAGAAATACTCAAGAAGTTTGGGATGGAGAACACTAAGCCATTAGGTACCCCTATGAGCTCTACATGTAGACTTGACAGGATGAATCAGGTAAATCAATTGATCAAAAATTATATCGTGGCATGATTGGTTCATTATTATATCTTACTGCCAGTAGGCCAGATATCATGTTTAGTGTCTGTATGTGTGCTAGATATCAGTCCAATCCTAAAGAGTCTCATCTTTTGGCTGTTAAACGCATATTTAGATATCTATCTGGCTCAATTAAAATTGGTTTATGGTACTCTAGAGATTCTTCATGTGATTTAATTGCTTATTCTGATGCTGATTTTGCTGGATGTAAACTTGATCGTAAAAGTACTAGTGGAACCTGTCAGTTTCTTGGAGTAAATTTGATCTCCTGGAGTAGCAAGAAACAGAACTCTGTTGCTCTATCTACGGCAGAAGCCGAATATATAGCAGCTGGGAGCTGTTGTGCTCAAATCCTCTGGATCAAACAACAACTCGAAGACTTTGGCATAAACTAACTAAGACACCCATAAGATGTGATAATACTAGTGCAATCAACTTATCTAAAAATCCAGTGCAACATTCAAGAAGTAAACACATTGAAATAAGACATCATTTCATAAGAGATCATGTACAAAACTCAAACATAATTCTTGATTTTGTTGTACCAATGATCAATTAGCTGATGTGTTTACAAAGCCTTTGAGTGAGGATAGGTTCTGTCTGATTAGAAGGAGTTAGGTGTAATTGATCCATTCTCCTAGGACTCTCTTAGTATCCTTTTTACCTTGTCCTAAAAGATCAAACTTATTGTTTTAAACCCCAAGAAATTTTTTATTTTTCCTGGATTTTCTCGAATTTTCTTGGCCAAGTGTCGACACTTGGAAAGTGTCAAGTGTCGACACCTGACCAAGTGTCGACACTTGACAAATCCGAAGTGTCGACACTTGCGAATCTGAACTGTTTTAAAACGGGCCGAACGAAAGGTTTTTTGAAAATTTTCCTTCCCCAAATTTCTTGGAACAGTGGTCCCCCTGTCCAACCCGTCTTTTCACCCTTCAATCCATCTCAAATCAGGTATTTTCCCTCTCTAATTTAGTTTTTATTTCTCTATGTTTTTAACTTTATTGTTTTTAAACCAAACAATCGTGTTTTAGGTTTTCCGAACTTTTTTCTTCAATCTAACTGGATTTTTGTGTGTTTTAGTAAATTTCTAAAACTCCATTTGAGGGAATCTTGTTTTAGATTTGTTTCCTCGAATTTCCCTCATCTTTTGGTGTTTTTCAACCTTTTTCACAAAAATCACTATTTCATCAATTTTGGCAAAATAAAATGGGTTTTCATCTAATTTAAATGTAATAAATCCTTTTATTGATGATTAGGAAGGATTTCTAGTATTGCATTTTGAATATTTTTCGCCTATTTGCAAAAACCCTAAATGCTTAAAACCTAAATCCCATGATTTTTTCTTTTCTTCAAAATAATTTTTGGGATTCAAATGTGCTCCACCCAACACAAATTTTACCTACAAATTTTACTCAAAATTCTCATCTTGATCAAAACTTATTAATTCTGGTTTTTGAGACCAATTTAAACTCTAATCTCACCTATGGCCAGTCGTTTGTTCTGAACCTTTTTCATTCTTCCTGGTCAGTTGGCTGATATGGGTCCTAGGAAGAGACTTGCAGTTAGAGCAAGGCCTAGTCAGGGTAGTGAGAGGAGGTCGAAGGCCAGATTCGATCCCGCTCCGCAGAGCAGTTCAGCCACTCCGAGCTCCCCCCCTGCAGAGAGGATGGCAGGGAAGTCAGTAGCTTCGGGAGGAGAGTAGATCTACACTGTTTCGACAGGCACCATTTTGGCATTAGAGAGATACTCTCAGATGCAGGGTTAGTACCCTTCTGCACCATGCAGGAGAGATACTATCCTCACCTGGTGAGGGAGTTTTACGGTGCCCTGGACTGTCGACGACTCTTATGGACGACATCCGTCAGAGGTATACAGATTTCATTGACTGATGAGTTGCTGAGCCGAGTATGGGAGATACCCCGGAGAGGAGTCAGTGCGTTCTCAGTTGATGATAGAGAGGCAGCTTTCAGATGCATCCTTGAGCGAGAGGATGTTCGCGGTATCTCAGTAGTTACCGCGAACCAGTTATCTTTAGAGATGCGACTGCTGCACCACATTACCGCACGGATCCTTCTACCGAAGACTGGCAGATTTGATTTCATCACAGAGAGAGAGCTGATGTTGATGACCAGTTGATCGAGAGGAGACCAGTTGACATACCGGCCTTGATGCTGTCACAGATGCATGATGCTGCCACTCAGCGCCGACACTGTTTGCCATACGGGATGGCACTGACCTGTCTTTTCAGAGCTTGTGGAGTATCATTGGAGGGGGAGATCCCCAAGGAGATACTGCACACAGATGTATATGATGAGAGGTCATTGCACCGCATGGGTTTCAGGATGGTTGGAGGTCGATGGGTTCGGAGAGAGTCTGGCCAGGAGCCAGATGAGGAGGATGAGATTCGAGAGGCTGAGGCTGGACCATCTGAGCCAGCAGTCCTTCCTCCAGTGGATGTACCATCGACACAGGCAGAGCACCTGTCACCTGATGCTTCAGTTCCTCCACCACCATCTACCGGATTATCCTTTGAGGAGCATGCCAGAGCCCAGTTCACACAGATCAGAGGAGAGGTGACTCAGCTGCGTAGCGAGGTCGAGCTTCTACGAGCACAGACTACCTCAGAGCACGCTGAGATCCGCAGATCTATGGAGGAGGGTTTTACACGTCTTGAGGATCTTCTGAGATCACTTATACCTCCTGCTGCACCTGCTCCTGCTCCATATGATGATGATGATGATGATGATGATGATGATGATGGCGGATCACCAGAGCGACCATACTGATATTGCTGATGGAGGTGATCAGGATGTTGACCGAGCCACTGAGGTGGTAGGCACTGACAGCGACAGTGTAGGCGGAGCTGATGCTTATGAGGTGGTCAGTCGAGATCCTCCTACTACACCTGCTCCTTCTACTGCACTAGTTGACTTCGTTCCGGATCCTATTGAGCCAGCTGATCATCTTTCGCCTCCTTCTACCAGATCTTCTAGGGTTGTACCCGCTTTTGGTCCTGCCGGCCGTACCAGGAGTCTTAGAGCTTTAGCACCTCCTAGGGCTTTAGCCACCAGATCTAGGATTAGTGCTCCTTTTAGTCTTGATGTTCCTTCTGATGAGGACTAGCCTCACAGATGACTGTTTCAGATCTCTTTTTATGTTTGATATATGTATGTTTCAGTTTTGTTTGTACTAAAAACTTGTCTCATATATATATGTTTGTTATACTTCAGTTTGTCATATTTTAGCTCTGATATAATGGGATATTTTAACTCTGACACAAGCACAATTTCAGCTATAATATTTTCTATACTCTCTTTTTGTATACATGCTAATTGAAAGGGGGAGTTATTTTTTTTATGATTGACAAAAAGGGGGAGAGAAAAGGTAATGAGAAAAAGTAATGTTAAAAGTAATTGTTATGACCAAAAAAAAAAGTGATAATGGATGTTTAATTGTTTTTGAGAATTTGAGGACATGTATCTTGTTTAAAAGAAAAAATACATTATAATTGATTGTTTCCTATTAATTAGAAAACTCATGGTTTGAACTATGTTCTCTTTTTCTCAAGGTTTTGTCATCATCAAAAAGGGGAGATTGTTGGCTCCACCCAGTGATTTTGATGAATAACAAACATTGAGCACATATTGTATTCTAATGTGAATTTCAAGTTGTGAGTTTTCAGGAAGAAAGCACCTCAAAATTCCAAAAACTTATGGTGTATGGCACGCAATGGCACGGAGCAATTCTCACATATCCGGACATTCTCTTCATTGAAAAAGGGCTAATATTTGCTTAACTATTATGTGTTTATGCATTTATGAACTTTATTTTTGATTTCGAGGCTTTTACTCTTGATTCTGGATGTTTTCAGTCTCAAGTGTCGACACCTGTACAGACAAGTGTCGACACTTCAGCATTTGGCACGAAGAAAAATCCTTGGCACGCCAAGTGTCGACACCTAGAATTCAAGTGTCGACACCAAGTGTCGACACTTAGGTTTCAAGTGTCGACTCAAGGCCTGAGAATTTTGAAAATACAGAACTTGTTGGTTCGAGGATTTTTTGTGTCAAGTGTCGACACCTGTGCATCAAGTGTCGACACTTGAATGATCAAGTGTCGACTCCCAGAATTCAAGTGTCGACACCTGACAGCCAAGTGTCGACACCTGATAGCCAAGTGTCGACACTTGCAGCCTGACAGCTCTAACGGATCTATTTTTCTGGCTTGCAGAAATGTGATTTCAAGCTCCAAACGGCTATTTCCAATGCTCCAACGGTCACAAACCATTTTTAGAAGGTTTTGGTGATTTAATCTCCACCAACCTCATTTTAAAGTAAGAGAAGTGAGAAGAAGTCAAGAAAAAAAGAGAAGTCTATTCAAGAGCATTCAAGTCCACTCTAAAGCCAAAAAAGCCTTTATTCTCTCCAAACTTCAAATCAAAAGCCTCTTCTAGCTTGATTCCACTGAAAAAGCCTACTTGCTCAAATCTACTACATTCCAAAAGGAGGCAACTTGAAGAAGAGTGAAGTCAAAGCATCCTTGGGCTTCAAAGATTCCAATCCACTCTTGAAGAGAGTTTGTTGTAGCATTTAAATTTTATATCTGATTTGTTGTGCTTTAACCTTGCTTTCAAGGGTGTCTTGAAAGAAGGTTATTGTGGTTTGTTGGTGAGCCAAAGTGTTAAAACCAACTAGGGTTAACTTGTGAGCCCGAAGACAAAACAAGTAGTTAGGTTTGTTGGTGAGCCTAAGTGATAAAACCAACTTAGGTTTTTGACTTGTGAGCCTTGTAAAAACAAGTCAACTGTAATCTGGTGTGGATTATAGTGGAATTCCCAAGGGTGCTTGGGGAGTGGATGTAGGTGCTAGGTTTGCACCGAACCACTATATATCTTGTGTTTGTGTGTGATTGCTCTTTTCTTTTTGCATTCTTTAATTAAGTGCTATTATCTTGCATCTAATTATTTTACTCACAAGCACCACTAGACCATTTGTTTTATTGTGTTAAATTTTTAAAAGACCCAATTCACCCCCCCTCTTGGGCTCCATTTCTGGGCAACACTGGTTTATGTAAGTATCCTAAAAATATACCTTCATCAGACTTGGCATCAAATTTTCCAAGATTGTCTTAGTCATTATTTAAGATAAACATTTACAACCAAAAACTCGAAAATACTTTAAGGTTGGTTTTCTTTGATTCCAAAGTTCATAGGGAGTTTTTCTTCAAAATAAGGTGGATTAAAACTCAATTCAAGATATAACATGCATATTAATAGCTTCAGCATAAAAATATCTTGATAAATCATTTTCAACAAAAAGTAGTGCATGCCATTTCTTCTAAATTATGATTTTTTTCTTCTCTACTATCCCATTCTGCTGAGGTATCCTAGGTGCAGAAAAGTTTGTTCAATACCTTTTTCATTATAAAAGCTTTCGAAATCCTGATTTTCAAATTCAGTTCCATTATCACTACGAATGCAAGACTGAAACACCTTTTTCATTGAAACTTTTCGATAAACTTTATAAACGGAGAAAATGACTCATCTTTATGTGCTAGAAAAAAAATCCATGTAAATCTCAAAAAATTATCAACTATGACTAATCCATATCTCTTGCCTCCTAGACTTGATGTTCTAGTTGGTCTAAAGAAATCCATATGAAGTAGTTCTAGTGGCCTACTAGTAGTTACAAAACCTTTAGGCTTGAAAGAAGTTTTAAATTATTTTCCAATTGACATGCTTGGCAAACTCTATCTTTTTCAAAATAAGGTTTAGGTAAGTCTAACTAAATTCTTGTTGCAAAGTTTTGAAAGTAGATACATACTAGCATGACCTAATCTTCTATACCAAAGCCAACTAGTCTCAACTTTAGTAGAATTCATTGCAACAAGGCATTCTCCATTAGGCAAAGATAGATCATCTAAATCTACCAAATAAATATTACCATGCCTTTTTCCAATGAATTGTACTCCATTTTTATCCGGGCTAGCAATCATGCAATAAGATGATTTGAAAACAACTTGAAAACCTTTATCGCAAATTGACTAATACTTAAAAGATTATGCTTTAACCTTCAACTAAAAGTACATTGCTAATACAACTAGAAGAAGTAATATGAACCTTACCAATACCAATGATTTTTTCTTTACCATTATCCCTGAAGGTCACACTCCCTCCATTCATTTCTTCAAGAGAAGTGAATTACTTCACATCTCCCGTCATGTGCCTTGAGCAACCACAATCAAGATACCAAAGTCTTTTGTTTTCCTTGGTTGCAAGACACACCTGTAATAAAAATCAAGCTTTGCTTTTAGGTACCCAAGCCAACTTGGATCCTTTAGGGTTAGAACATAAATGGTTCCTTTTGGAACCCAAACTTTTCCAAAATAATTAATTTTTCTCAATTACATTGAAAAGATTTATGACCAAGCTTTTTACATGAAAAACATGTTATGCTACATGATGCAGGTATAAAAAAGTTTTTGAAATATTTTTGTTGTCTTTGAGATCTATAACCTAATCCTGCTTTGTTGAAAACGGTTCTTTGGCTATTTAAAAGTAGGTTAATTTTTCTGAGCTATAGGTAATTTTTCAACAAAAGGCTTCATTTTATCAAGTTCACTTTTGTACTTTGCATTTTCTATTTCTAAATCTTTATTTTTTTTTAAGAGATCACCATTTGAAATGACAATTTTGGATCTTTTTAAAACTTCATTCTCCATTATTAAAGCATTGTTTTTGTTTTCCACAACATCTAATTTAGTTTTCAAATCACTAACTTCATTAAATAAAGAATTGTTTTCATAAGAAAAAATGTTTGCATGCTTTTTCAATCTTTTATTTTTAGATAAACTAATTTGTAGTCATGCATAAGTTCATCAAAAGCACTTCTTAACTCATCAAAAGTAAAATCTACTTTGGTATCAGAATTTATCTCATCTTGCTCTTGATATGCCATGAGACAAAGATTTGCAATTTCATTCTACTCTTTTTCAGAATTGGAGTCCTCACTATCACTCCAGGTGGCCATCATTGCTTTCTTTCTTAACTTCTTCCTTGACTTCTTTAGGAGAGGGCAATCAAATTTGTAGTGACCCGGCTTCTTGGACTTGAAGCATGTAGGTTTTCCTTCTCCTTTTCTTTTTCCTTTTCTTTCTCTTTCTCTTTTCCTTTTTCTTTATTTGATTGAAATTTCTTCTTGTAAGGGAACTTCCTCCTCTTCATGAATCTTTTAAATTTTCTAGCAAGAAGAGCTTCTTCACTTTCATCTTCTCTTCTTCTTCGGACTCATCTATTGAGGATTCTTCTTGTATATTTGATTTGAATGCAATCCCCTTTTTCTTCTTGTCCATGTCCATTGATTTTTGCTTCAAATTCAGCTCATAAGTCATGAGCAATCCAACCAACTGCTCTAATGGTAGCTTGTTAACGTCCTTTGCTTCTTGGATGGTGGTCACCTTCGGATCCCACGATGTTGGAAGTGACCTGAGAATTTTATTCACAAGATTAGTATTAGACATTACTTTTCTTAGACTTCTCATTCCATTTATATATTTGTAAATCTAGTATATGTCAGTGATAGACTCATTAGGTTCAATTCGGAACATTTCATAAGTATGTGCTAACATGTTCACCTTAGTATTTTTCACTTGATCGGTATCCTCATAGATAACTTTAAGTGTGTCCCATATTTTTTGGATGAAGTGCAAGTAGATATCCTATTGAATTCACTAGGATCTAATATACAATAAAGAGATTCATTGCCTTAGCATTGATCTCAGATTGTTTAATGTCATTTTCATCCCAATCCTCTTCGAGCTTTGGGATGGAAACACCATTGACCACAACTAAAGGAATATGAGGACCTTTATCAACTACTCTCCATAAGTTATAATCAATAGAATGCATATAAATTCTCATCCTAGTTTTCCAATATGTATAATTTGATCCATTGAAAAATGGAGGTCTATTTGAGGCATGACCCTCAACTACACTAGTACCAATAGGAGCTGCCATAGATCTTTACTCAAGACGATAAAGCCTATAAACTGAGAATAGGGCTCTGATACCACTTGTTGCCTAGTAAGCAACACAAGAAGGGGCGTGAATTGGGTGTCTAAAAAAATAATTACTTGATGCAATGCAATAGTATGTAATCCAATCCAGCAATTAATCAAGGTACTATGAATTCAAATATAATGCTTTGAAGTAAATGTGCAGCAAAAATAAATAGCAATAAATGTAAGAGCAATAAGAGGAGATAAGTACCGAAAAGACAAAGAAATATAGTTGTTTGGTGCTATCCAATGCACCTACATCCACTCCCAAGATCTCCTTGAAAATTCACTATAATCTCAACCGATTACATTCGATTAGTTTTCCGGGCTCACTAATCAAAACCTGACTTGTTTTAACAAGGCTAATAAGTCAAAACCTTACTTAGTTTTATGGGCTAACTAGGAACCTAAATGGTTTTAAGGCTCACCACCAACCTCCCTTGGTTTCCCGGGCTAACCAAGAACCTAATTAGTTTTTAAAGGCTCACCAATAACCACCCTTGGTTTTACAATAGGCTAACCAAGAACCCTTATAATAAATAAGTTTTGAAGTAGAAAATAATAAAACTTTCTAGAAAAAAGCGGGTATCTCTTTGAAGCTCGATGTTGTGATGCTTTCAACTTGATGAAGCCTCTTTGATTGCTCAAGAATGGTTGATCTTTAATGCTCTTGAAGACTCTTGAATGCTTGGAGGTTTGCTTTTGCTTAAGAGTGGTTGAACTTCAATGAATAGGAGTGAATGCTCCCTTTTATTCTCTCTTGGATATTTTTATTTTATTTTCATCAATAATATCTCTTTTGATTTGATTTGGAGCATATAAATACTTTTCCAAGGCCTCAAATATGGTTTCTAGCCATTAGACTCGAAAATCTAGCCGTTGGGGTGAAAAGAGACAAGTTCTATGTTTGAAAAACTAGCTGTTACTATTCCCAAAACTTCATATGTAAATACTTCAGGTTGTGAGTCGACACTTCAGGTCGACACTTGAACTTCTTGAGTCCACACCCAGTTCAAATATCATCAATCTGGCTTTCTAGAAATCTCAGATGTGTCGACACTTCCTCGGGTGAGTCGATACTTTGAATCCATATTTCGTATCCATGTGTCGACACTTCTACAGTTTTTCATCTTCAGCAAGTTTTGTGACTTAAAAATCTCAGGCGATGAGCTGATCCATGTGTTGACACTTTAAGTGACACTTCAAGTCCATGTATTGACACTTCAGCCATGCCATCTGAAACTTTCTTTGCGTATCAGCTTGAGTCGACACTTCACTACCATGTGTCAACACTTGGTGTCATGTGTCGACACTTTGAGTCGACACCTCACTAAGATCTTCACAAAAATACTTGAACTTGTGTTGAACCAAATTTATGTCTCACTCAAGTATCCATTCAAGCAAACTTTGACTGTCCAAGTCTTCTTTGAGCAGATCTTTCATCTAAGCTTGGCTTCTTCAATCAAACAAACTTTTTCAAATTTATGAGCACATTTTTCTATAAAAACTACTTCAAGGAAATCATTAATACTCAACTTATACTTAACCATTTTGCTTATCATCAAAATAAATAACGGAGTAAACACAACCCAATCTAGGATTTTCTCAAATTGGTTAGTCCATTAAGCAACCTTATAGACCCAATTCAATTGGGTTAGGAGTTAGGTTAGCCTACACATGCTAGTATGTAATCTAGCTAACCAATTAGGATCCCATGACCCTAATAAAATACCAATTGACTTCCTAGGCCAATTGCCTAATGTGTGTGACCCTGGTTCCACATCTAACCAGTAGCAGGTCTAGGTCCAAGCTAATTTGATCCAATCGAACCCGATTTGACCTAATTAAGTCAAATTGAGCTGACCTAAGTTGCCAATTCGAACTAGCTTCTGAATTGACTCATGAATCCAATAGAATTAATTCATTAAAACCTACAAGACATGATTAACATCTAGCAACATGTCATGCCTACCCGAAAGATAAGGAATGTGGTAGAAAGTACCAAAATACCCTTTAGTGAAAAGTTACCGTGCAATTCAATCTTTCGATCTTCCTTTATCCCGAATAAGTGATGGGTATGGATAATTATCAAACCCTAGCACTTAGTCATTTCGAATCTCATTTCGATAATGAAGACTCTGCTGATGACTGATTAAAAAAATACTTCTAATCTCATCCTGCTTTGATCAAAGACTCCCTGAGTCATCAATCGAAGAGATTACTCGGGATAACATTTTCTCTTACTAGGAATGATCGATTCCTTGTTGATCCACTCATAACTTTCATACACCTTCCACCATATCCGAGAACACCCCGTATATGACTCAATGCCGTGAATGAGTATAAACCAAAACATGGCTTAGTGTGCACAAGGAACCATGGTAATCTCAGGTCTAAAGATCACTTGCACAACTCCCACTATAAGAACTATCCTTGACAAGTAATAAGACTTCTATAAGATATTCTTAGTATGGATCAGTTCAGTAAACTCATATCCTAATGAGCACTCTTATCCTTGTATTAGTGTCTATACACAAGTGGCTGTAAGACCAACCACCCTCTCCATCAAGCATACATAGGATAAGATAGTCTTTCCGGAAGCTTCGATCCCCGAATCAATGATCGAATGACTAGGAATATTTTAGATTGGGGTTTATAGGAACTTAGGTCTCACCATTATGATCTCTATCATAACCCTAATTCCTTTGCCCTAACCTACCGAGTTCATCATAATCTTTAAATAAGACATAATATTATGATGAAATAAAATACCTTTATTATTACAATAATGTCATAAAGAGTTAGAAGATTACAAAAATACCCTTACAAAGATTAGCTTTTAGGGCATTTTTCTTTCAGTTTCATAATAAGAGCTTCCATTAGTTTTGATTTCAAGCAATATAAACACTTTCACAAGTATCATCAATCACAAAATGTGCATCTTTCACAAGTAGATTAGTTAGAGGTCCTGCAATCCTTGAAAAGTCCTTAATGAATCTTCTATGAAACCTAGAATGTCCTAAAAAACCTCTAACTTCTTTCAAATTCTTTGGAGAAGGAAGTTTCTTAGTTACTGTTACTTTATTCCTATCCACTTCAATACCCCTAGATGATACCTTATGGCCTAATACAAAATTCCTTCTCTAACCATGAAATGACATTTGTTCCAATTCAAAACCAAGTTAGTTTCCTCACATCTTATCAAAATTTTCTCCAAATGCCATAAACATGCATTAAAAGATGAACCAAAAATTGAAAAGCTATCCATGAAAACTTCCATAAAATTATCAATAAAATCTATAAAAGTAGATATCATACATCTTCGAAAAGTAGCAGGAGCATTACAAAGTCTAAAAGGCATGATCTAAATGCAAATGTTGCATATGGACAAGTAAAGTTTGCTTTCTCTTGATCCTCAGGTGCTATGGCAATTTGCAAATAACCAAAAAAACCATCAAGGAAACAATAACATGCATGACCATCAAGTTTTTCAATCACCTAATCAATGAAGGGAAGAAGAAGTGGTCATTTCTTTTTGTATCATTCAACTTTTTATAACCAACACAAATCCTCTAACCAGTTATGATTCTAACAGGAAGTAATTCATCATTCTCATTTTCATCACAATGGTACCACCTATTTTAAGAACTTGCAAAGGGCTCACCCAAGTTGAGTCAAAGATAGGAAAGATAATACCTACATCCAGCCACTTAATGATCCCTTTCTTCACTACTTTTAAATGCTCATTCAATCTCCTTTGTGGTTGAGCCACAACTTTGCAATGATCTTCCAAAAGGATCTTATGCATGCAAATTGAAGGACTAATCCCCTTGATGTCCCCCAGACTCCATCCAAATGCCTTATTATGTGCCCTCAACACTTTAACCAATTTTTCTTCTTGGAAATTTGTCAAATTAGCAACAATAATGTTGGGAATTGTATCCCAAGGCCAATCATCTAGGTTGTAGATGGTTGAGCTAATTGTTATGTAATTTTTATAATGAATAAAAGTTATTCTAGCTTCTCATCACTTTACATCTTCCTATAATGAATTCTTTAGTGATGATATCCTTAGGACTACTATTACATCGATATAGAGAGGATATATCGAGTGGTCCTTAAACAGGGTTCTCAGCCAAATGATATGTTGTACCTGGATAGCAACATATCAAGCATAGGCTGTTGTAGTTCGCATTGTTTGGTTGTCCTCTTGACCAAAGGAGTGTGGTGACACTGATGTGATCTGCAAGTGGGATATTTGATATCTCATTAGACGTGTCTCCGCGTAGCACCTTATCTGCCTAAGGATCGCTCGCGAATGGATATGGGCATAAGTGTCCCTCTGACCTGAGGTCACTATGGTAGCTTGCAAGCAACTCCCTGTGCTTTGGTGCCGGACTACCCGGATTTTTAATCCGGTGATGAAAGGTTTCTGGGTACAGGCAAGTACTTGTGGAGCAGTAGTGGACCAAGATGGAATTGACCTGTCCAAATGATTTGGATTGAATGTCTCGCAGTGTCTCAATTTAGCAAATCCTCGGCCGGGGTGGTCCCAGTGAAGAGTCACTGGACATGCGAGATTGAGACACGTAGTGGATTGACATAGCTGGGGTTGGCAGTTCAACCCTAGGTCATCCTGAGCATTGGAGGTCAAAAGGATGAATTATGCGGTAACCATATGCCAGAGGTTCGATGGAATGCTCCCGCATCTTCGACCTATCCGGACGCCGAGACCCATTGCTAGGTGGTATCTTGTGCTGGTACTGGAAGTGTCCCAGTACTACCGTTTAGGTTCGAACCTATGAGGTCACACGCCATAGAGGATTCCTATCTGATTAGGAACCGATTCGATTGGGAATCGTTTCGGTGTTTTGTCACGGTTTTTGGTTGAGTTTTCTTCTGATTGACCCGGTCTTGGGTTGATCAAGTCTTCTCTGGATCAACCAGGAATATGTTCCTGGCTGACTAGGATTGAACCCATGTTCATCAAATGGTTTGATGAATGTTTCTAAGTCTAGTTGATTTTTGTTTTAGTCGGTTGCAAATCGATTTCAACTCAAATTAGTGAGGTTGGACTGTAGAAAGTTAGGGTTCGTTCTTAGCTTCGTTTGAGTCCAGTTTCGTTCGATTTGGACTTTGTTTGACTGGGTTTTGGCCTGAACCAAATAGACCCTGCTTTGCCCTTGGATCGATGGGCTTTTTGGTCATTTGCCGGTTCACCTTTTGAACCGTCGTCTTCTCGCCTGAGACGTTTGAGTTTCTGAAACCGAAACAGGGCGTCTGCTGTTTTGATTTATTTCGATTAAATCCCACCACCCCTTCGCACCAAACTGAAGACCCTTGCTCTCCCCTTCGGTTGGCATCCAGAGATAATTTTTATACCTCCTTCTTGCTCTCTTTCGGTGGGTTTTTTGAGAGCTTCCTCCATCTTTCCAAAATCCGTGAAACCTTGGGATCCGGTGGCTAGCGACGCCGGAGCTCCGATCAGAAGTTCCCACGGCGTGTATCCCTATAGAGGGATTTCGCCTGAGATCCTGGGAGTAGGTCATCGCTCCAGTGCAAGGTAATCAAAGTTTGATCTTCAAATCCCCCTGCTACAACCGTGGCCGTGGATGACTTTTAGAGCCCCGATTCGAAGTGGAAAATGTCGGAGAACTGGAGATCCGATTTCATCACCTTGTAGCCAGTCAAGCAAGGATTCCAGCGGACCTAGGAGCTCGGGGTTTGGAGACCTGTGCGCGCCGCAGTCGACGTCTGAACCTTGCTCCACGGTAAGCAATCTCTGGACCGAGGTTGAAGAAGGGTGGAATAGCGGGAATAGCTATTCCACCCTATTCCTCAGAGCTATTCCACCCTATTCCTCCCTTATTCCAGCCTGGAATAAGTTCAATTTAATTTATATTTGCATTTATACATGTCCAAAAATTATGAAAAAAATATATGCCATGCATCTTTATGTTCTCTATGCAAATATAATTTTTGATCCTGGTTTTGGGACAGGTTTTTTCGTGATTAATTGAAATTGTTTTATAACATCTACCTGTTCCTATCCTCTGCTTAGTGTAGGCACACAAAAAAAAAAAAAAAATCTTCCTTCAAATGGTATCAGAGCCCAGGTTCAATTTAAAATTATATTTGCATGTTTTTAGTTAATTAAATTGTTTAATTAACAAATTTGGTAATTAGTTGAATTATTTAATTGTTAATTAAAATTGTTTTAATTAAGAATTAATGATGGCATGTATTATTTTTATTTTTTGATATGTTAAATGTAAATAAGAATTAATTGTAAAAGGAGTTTTACAAGATTTAATTAAAATTGTTTTAGTTAAATAATTGGCTTGATTTCTTATAATTATGAATTATTTGAAATATTTAAATGATAAATGCAAATTAGGGTTTATAAAACCTTAAGTCATTTGATAAGCCAAATGGGTTATTGGTTGGGCTAGGATTAGATCCTAATTGGGTTAGACCTAGGTTTAGTTGAATGAACTCTAAAAATAATTTTAATCAAAAGTTGATTAAGGATTATCTTTTCTAGTTTCTAATTAGTTAGAAGCTTGAGTCCATTCATCTAAATGGATCTAATCTAGCTCAGTGGCTAACCTAACTCAATTTTTCTAATCTAATTGATGACGATAAACCAATTTGGTGTCTAAGGTAAGCAGCCTTATGATCCTTGGCTTTGAGGGTACCCTTTCCTGGCCAGTTCTTGTAATTGGTGTCTAAGGAAAGTGGTTAATGCCGTAACTCATGCCTCGACCGCACTTACCTGGCCAAATTGGCTAACCTTATTTGATTTAGAAAAGATTATTGAGTTAGATCAACCCATGCCATTTAAGGTTATCAGTCTGACTGATTTAGGTGCCCATGAACCTAACCATAAACCCTTCTAAGATTTAGTGGGAGTTTATGGATCAAGGTTCATGATTTTTTTTATATGTCACAAATTTTAAAATCCTCTAAATTATTAGGTCCTTAAAAAGGCCTAGTTAAGGAGTTAACAAGGTCTTTGCCTCCCATTAAGTGGGTTTGTAATATGTCCATTAGTTGGGTATGCATCAGCAGTTCCATAGAACGGGTGTATATCACGCTATTGGGATTACTCTCCCTAATATGAAGGTTGAGTGTGACCTTCTCAATAGTGATCAGGTGAGCCATACCCTAGATGGGCTTGGTCATTTGTTGGTTGGAAACACTCAATTCGGCATGTTAATGGTTGGACCTAACCGAGAGCCTGTAATAGCAGGCCCCTAGGTCGATTACAATGCATCTTGGGGCAAAATAGATTACTAGAAATTGCTAAGGGTAGCAATTGGTTATAAGAACCTACCTTTAGACACGTATGGGTGAGCCGTACCCTAGACGGGCTTGTACGTGGTCTATTGGATTCTAGTACCCACTGTGAATTTTGACTTCACGGAATTGGAGGTAGAGGCTCCTATTCTGAAAAGTTAGTGGGAGAACCTTTTTGACTAAAGTCCAAGTCTTTAGGGTTTTGAAAATTACATAAACTAATTTTGGTCATATTTCTCTTTCAGATGTCCACCAGTCTGTCGCTCCGTCCATTATGGACAATGAAAAATTGACTGGACCCAACTTCGATAGCTGGTATCGAAGATTGAGGATAGTCCTTGAGCATGAACGGATCTTGTACGTTCTGACGGATCAGGCACCTGTGTTCCCGCTGCCAATACTCGGGGACCGGTTAGAGACACTTACCAGAAGTGGATCTCTGATCGGACCACTGTCCGATGTATTATGCTGGCTGCGATGAACGATGAGTTCAGTCGCAGGTTTGAGGAGGCCCAGCCTGAGGATATCCTTCAAAGGTTGAAGGAGTCTTTTGGGACTCCTGATGACGCTGAGAGATACCGTATCTCCAGCGCCATCTATAACATGCGTATGCATGAAGGTGCTTCTGTGACTGATCATGTTATGAACATGATCGAGTTGTTCGAGCTCCTGGGCAAGCTCGGCTGTCCCCTTCATGAATAGCTGGGAAAAGATGCGATCCTGAACTCCTTGCCTCCCTCCTACGTGTCCTTTCTCGATCACTGGAGATTGAATAGGCCAGTAGTAAACTATCATGAGATGTTAGGTTTACTGCAAGCCTATGAAAAGGACCACCAGCTCAATAAAGGGCTGGTGAATTATGTAGGAGGTTCCTCGGCAGGTGCTCCTCGACCCTTTAAGAAAAAAAAGAAGAAGAAGAGCAAGAAGGTACAGTCTGCTCCTGGTCCAAGTCAGACCAAGAAGAAGTTAGACCAGAGCAAGGCAGAGTGCTTCTTTTGCAAGAAGCAGGGTCATTGGAAGAGGAATTGTCCTCTTTACATCGCTTCGCTTGACCCGAACAGGCCGAAGAAGAAGAAGCAGCAAGCTGTTGCTGCACCAGGTATATATATGATATATCCTAACTTTACTCTTTGTGATACTACTAGCTGGGTATTAGATACCGGAAGTCCTATTCATATCTGTAATTCTTTACAGGGACTTCGAGTTAGTAGAAGATTCGAAGATGGCGAGAAGTACCTGAACGTAGGAAATGGAAATGCTGTTCCAGTTCTGGCGTTGGGTGTTCTGGAGTTGTTTTATGAGTCTTGTAATGTCACTCTAAGTGACTGTCATTATAGTCCTTCTTTCATGCTTAATGTTATTTCTGTAGGCCTTCTGGCCAATGAAAATTTTGAATTTTCAATAAAGAAAAATGTTTGTTCTATCATTTTGAATGGTAAGACTATCATGAATGGAAGCTTAGTTAATGGCATATATTTACTATCACAGCCTGTTATTGTAATGAGTACAAGTTCTAGTAAACGCCCTAGAATAGATGATGTCAATGAAGCCTATCTTTGGCACTATAGGCTAGGTCACATCAATAAAAATAGGATTAACAAGTTAATAGGAGATGGCCTCCTAGATGTCAGTGATTGTGAATCACTGCCAACTTGTGAATCTTGTCTTATTGGAAAGATGACCAAATCACCTTTTAAAGGAAAAGGTGAGCGAGCCTCAGATATCCTAGGTCTTGTACATACTGATGTATGTGGACCTATGTCTATCTGTGCTAGAGGAGGTTTTAGATATTTCATTACTTTTACAGACGACCTTTCGAGGTTTGGTTATGTCTACCTCATGAGACATAAGTCTGATTCGTTTGAAATGTTCAAACGATATCGTCATGAAGTTGAAAAACAAACCAGAAAGGAAATCAAAATACTTCGATCAGATCGAGGTGGTGAATACCTTTCAGGTGAGTTTTTGACATATCTTGAGGAGAATGGGATTCTCTCTCAATGGACTCCTCCTATGACATCTCAGTTAAATGGAGTGTCTGAAAGGAGAAATCGGACCTTGTTGGACATTGTTCGATCTATGATGGGGTTTGCTACTTTGCCTATGTTTTTCTGGGGATATGCATTGGAGACTGCATGTCAACTTCTTAATAATGTTCCTAGTAAATCCGTTGACAAAACTCCATATGAAATATGGACAGGACGTAAGCCAACCCTTTCACATTTTCGTGTCTGGGGGTGTCCGGCTTATGTCATGCATTTGGAAATAGATAAACTAGGGCCAAGGTCTGAAAAATGTTTTTTTGTTGGTTATCCAAAAGAATCCAAAGGATACTACTTTTACTTGCCTGATGAACAAAAGGTGTTCGTCAGACTTAGAGCTATCTTTTTAGAAAAGGAGTTCCTTATTAAAGGAACTATAGCTTCTAAGATAGAACTTGATGAAGTTCTACAAGTAGAAGAACCTGCACACACACAGGCTGGTATTGAACCTGATTTGGTAAGATCAAATCCTGAGCCTATTGTGCAATCATTAAGGAGATCCGATAGAGTATCGCGTCCACCAGATAGATATTTGGATATCTAATCCAGGATGGCGATCCTGTTGAACTCGATGAGAACAACGAGGATCCGATCACCTATATGGATGCAATGCAAAGGTCTGATTCTGAGTTATGGCTTGGAGCCATGAAATCCGAAATGGAGTCCATGGAAATCAACCATGTATGGACATTGGTTGATGCACCTGAAGGGATAAAACCCATTGGGTGCAAATGGATCTTCAAAAGGAAAAGAGGCACAAACGGGAAGGTAGAGACCTATAAAGCCCGTCTGGTTGCCAAGGGGTATCGTCAACGTTATGGTATTGACTATGACGAGACATTTTCTCCTGTGGCAATGCTGAAATCCATTCGGATTATGCTAGCTTTAGCTGCACATTTTGACTATGAGATCTGGCAAATGGATGTCCGAACAGCCTTCCTAAATGGAGAGCTGGAGGAGGAAGTGTATATGACACAACCTGAAGGGTTCACTTCCATAGACGAGTCAAAAGTGTGTAGACTTCAGAAGTCTATCTATGGGCTAAAGCAAGCATCTCGGAGTTGGAACATGTGGTTTGATAAGTGTATTAAATCGTATGGCTTCGTTAGGAACGGAGAAGAACCTTGCATATATAAATGGGCCAATGGTTCTGTAGTTGTATTTCTTGTATTGTATGTGGACGATATTCTCTTAATCGGGAATGACGTTCCTGCATTACAGGGAATAAAAGTTTGGCTTTCATCACAATTCTCCATGAAGGATATGGGAGAAGCCTCATTCATATTAGGTATGAAAATCTATAGAGATAGATCAAAGAGGCTTCTGGGATTGTCCCAGTCGACATACATTGACACCGTGTTAAAAAGGTTTAGCATGGAAAATTCCAAGAAAGGCTATCTCCCGATAGGCCATGGAATCACTCTTTCCAAAAAGGATTGTGCGACAACCCCTGAGGAAAGAGAGCGTATGAGTAGAATACCATATGCTTCGGCAGTGGGTTCTATTATGTATGCTATGTTGTGTACTAGACCCGATGTGGCATACTCACTAGGGGTAGTGAGTAGATACCAATCTAACCCAGGAGAAGCACATTGGAAGGTGGTAAAGACCATCCTTAAGTATTTGCGAAATACTAAAGATCAATGGCTACTCATGGAGATTCTGACCTAAAACTAGAGGGGTATACTGACTCCAGTTTTATGTCAGATCATGATGACAGCAAGAGTGTGTCAGGATTTGTTTTTATCCTGAATGATGGAGCTATCTGCTGGAAAAGTTCCAAGCAGCATACTGTTGCAGACTCGGTTTGTGAAGCAGAGTATATTGCCGCATCTGATGCAGCAAAAGAGGCTGTTTGGTTGCGAAAGTTCATAGGCGAGCTGGTAGTGGCACCTTCCCTGGAGCATTCTATTCCTCTGCATTATGACAGCACAGGGGCGATTGCTCAAGCCAAAGAACCGAAGGCACATCAGCGCACCAAGCATATTCTGCGGCGCTTTCACCTTGTACGAGAGATCGTGGAACGAGGTGACATCGACCTTCAGAAGATCGATGGAAACGAAAATCCGGCCGACCCCTTTACCAAAGCCATCGGAATTAAAGAATTCGACAGTTATAAATGGAAGATGGGTATTCGATACTGTTCTGATTGGCTTTAGTCTAAGTGGGAGTTTGTTGGGAATTGTATCCCAAAGCCAATCATCTAGGTTGTAGATGGTTGAGCTAATTGTTATGTAATTTTTATAATGAATAAAAGTTATTCTAACTTCTCATCACTTTACATCTTCCTATAATGAATTCTTTAGTGATGATATCCTTAGGACTACTATTACATCGATATAGAGAGGATATATCGAGTGGTCCTTAAACAGGGTTCTCAGCCAAATGATAT
The DNA here is from genome assembly GCA_021397845.1 of Areca catechu. NCBI lineage: Eukaryota > Viridiplantae > Streptophyta > Magnoliopsida > Arecales > Arecaceae > Areca > Areca catechu. The sequence goes on along the minus strand of CM038052.1, from coordinate 123,678,207 downwards.
GTTGTACCTGGATAGCAACATATCAAGCATAGGCTGTTGTAGTTCGCATTGTTTGGTTGTCCTCTTGACCAAAGGAGTGTGGTGACACTGATGTGATCTGCAAGTGGGATATTTGATATCTCATTAGACGTGACTCCGCGTAGCACCTTATCTGCCTAAGGATCGCTCGCGAATGGATATGGGCATAAGTGTCCCTCTGACCTGAGGTCACTATGGTAGCTTGCAAGCAACTCCCTGTGCTTTGGTGCCGGACTACCCGGATTTTTAATCCGGTGATGAAAGGTTTCTGGGTACAGGCAAGTACTTGTGGAGCAGTAGTGGACCAAGATGGAATTGACCTGTCCAAATAATTTGGATTGAATGTCTCGCAGTGTCTCAATTTAGCAAATCCTCGGCCGGGGTGGTCCCAGTGAAGAGTCACTGGACATGCGAGATTGAGACACGTAGTGGATTGACATAGCTGGGGTTGGCAGTTCAACCCTAGGTCATCCTGAGCATTGGAGGTCAAAGGGATGAATTATGCGGTAACCATATGCCAGAGGTTCGATGGAATGCTCCCGCATCTTCGACCTATCCGGACGCTGAGACCCATTGCTAGGTGGTATCTTGTGCTGGTACTGGAAGTGTCACAGTACTACCGTTTAGGTTCGAACCTATGAGGTCACACGCCACAGAGGATTCCTATCTGATCAGGAACCGATTCGATTGGGAATCGTTTCGGTGTTTTGTCACGGTTTTTGGTTGAGTTTTCTTCTGATTGACCCAGTCTTGGGTTGATCAAGTCTTCTCTAGATCAACCAGGAATATGTTCCTGGCTGACTAGGATTGAACCCATGTTCATCAAATGGTTTGATGAATGTTTCTAAGTCTAGTTGATTTTTGTTTTAGTCGGTTGCAAATCGATTTCAACTCAAATCAGTGAGGTTGGACTATAGAAAGTTAGGGTTCATTCTTAGCTTCGTTTTGAGTCCAGTTTCGTTCGATTTGGACTTTGTTTGACTGGGTTTTGGCCTGAACCAAATAGACCCTGCTTTCCTCTTGGACCGATGGGCTTTTTGGTCATTTGCCGGTTCACCTTTTGAACCGTCGTCTTCTCGCCTGAGACGTTTGAGTTTCTGAAACCGAAACAGGGCATCTGCTATTTTGATTTATTCCGATTAAATCCCACCACCCCTTCACACCAAACTGAAGACCCTTGCTCTCCCCTTCGGTTGGCATCCAGAGATAATTTTTATACCTCCTTCTTGCTCTCTTTCGGTGGGTTTTTTGAGAGCTTCCTCCATCTTTCCAAAATCCGTGAAACCTTGGGATCCGGCGGCTAGCGATGCCGGAGCTCCGATCAGAAGTTCCCACGGCGTGTATCCCCTCTAGAGGGATTTCGCATGAGATCCTGGGAGTAGGTCATCGCTCCAGTGCAAGGTAATCAAAGTTTGATCTTCAAATCCCCCTGCTGCAATCGTGGCCGTGGACGACTTTTGGAGCCCCGATTCAAAGTGGAAAACGCCGGAGACCTAGAGATCCGATTTCATCACCTTGTAGCCGGTCAAGTAAGGATTCCAGCGGACCTAGGAGCTCGAGGTTTGGAGACCTGTGCGCGCCGCAGTCGACGTCTAAACCTTGCTCCACGGTAAGCAATCTCTGGACCGAGGTTGAAGAAGGGTGGAATAGCGGGAATAGCTATTCCACCCTATTCCTCATAGCTATTCCACCCTATTCCTCCCTTATTCCAGCCTGGAATAAGTTCAATTTAATTTTTATTTGCATTTATACATGTCCAAAAATTATGAAAAAAATATATGCCATGCATCTTTATGTTCTCTATGCAAATATAATTTTTGATCCTGGTTTTGGGACAGGTTTTTCCGCGATTAATTGAAATTGTTTTATAACATCTACCTGTTCCTATCCTCTGCTTAGTGTAGGCACAAAAAAAAAAAAAAAAATCTTCCTTCAAATAATACTCGGATAAATGCATGCATCACCTAAATAAACATACTTCAAATGACTAGAAAAAGGTTTAAACTCTAGTTGAATAGGTTTCTCATGCTCAATTTTTTACTCCAAAGACAAAATCTAGTTATTTTAGCTATATTTGCATCTAAAGTTATACAACTCTTAGTATGATCATCATCTAAAGGCACATTAAATATGTAGTTGCTACAATTCTCAAGAGAGGCATTCATATGCAAAACCTAAAAATCATGTTCAACAATCCTATCAAGAACATCAATTCTAAACACTTCATTCTTATCAACGTTTCTCATGGCTTGGAACACATCAAATACAATAACTTCATTGTTAATGCTTAATTTGACCTCATGCACATCAATAAGAGCTCTCCCCATGGCAAGGAATGGTCTCCCTAAAATCAAAGGCATATCCAAGTCCTCTTCCATATCCAAAACCACAAAATCAATAGGTAATACAAATTTATCAACTTTCATAAGAATATCCTTAACAATTCTCTTAGGATATTTAATACTTCTATCAGCCAATTACAAGGAAATGTTAGTAGGGTAGGCTCATTCATTCTCAACTTCAAGAAAATAGAAAATGGCATTAGATTCATACTTGCACCAATATCACAAAAACTCTAGCAACATCAATAAAACCAATGGTACAAGGTATAGAAAAACATCCTTGGATCCTTGAGTTTAGGAGGCAATTTATGCTACAAAATTGCTAAACACTCCTCATTTTGCTTGACCATCTCACTGTCCCCTAATTTCCTCTTATTGGCAATCACATCCTTCAAGAACCTAGCAAACCTTGGCATCTATGAAATGGCATCCAAAAGAGGAATATTAACGTGCAATTTCTTAAAAGCTTCTAGAAACTTCTCAAATTATTTATCCTTATTATTTTTAAAAGCCTCCTAGCAAAGGGAATAGGAGGTTTATATTCTCTTAAGTTCAAGGAAGCTCCCCTACTTGGAACATCAAACTAGATTTTTGTTCCTTATCTTCAACTTCAATTTCAGCATCTTTGGACTCTTCCACATGCTTGTTTGCATCATTTTTAGGTGCTGCAGTCTCTTTGCTACTCCTCAAGATAATTGCCTTTGCTTGATCTCTTAGGTTCTTCTCCATATCACTAGGAAATTGCCCTTGACCCTTGAACTCATGGCTATAAACCATTTGTCCCATTTGAAGGTATAAACTTCTATTCCCTATTGCCAATTGATCAATCTTGGACTCTAATTTTTCAAACCGATCAGTGGTCATGTTGCACAATTTTTCAAAAGCATCTTTCCAACACAGTTTTTAGGTTATGCCAGCTTTTGCTGAAAAGGAGGGTAAATGTTTGCTTGGGAGGTAATTGTTTGCTTGAAAACTAGGAGGATAACTTGGTCTAGGTGCTACATTTGCCACTAGATTCGCTGGTTGATTCTGCTATAAAAATTTGGGATGATTCCTCCACCCGAGGTTGTATGTACTGGAATATGGATTGTTTTGCTGTGGTCTATCAAAGTTGGACATAATATTTGCTTGCTCCAATAATGGACAATCACTACTAACATGAAAACCTGCACCCATGTCACAACTCATGGAAGGATTATCCACATTAGATAAATCATTCACTTGTCCATTACCAAACATTTTCATTAATCAATCAAGCTTTGCATTCAACATGCTTATACTATCAACATCATACATTTTAGCAACTTTCTTACAAGGTATATGCCAATCACTAGGCCAATGATAGTTATTAGTAGCCATTTCTTCTAAGAAAAGCATAAGCATCCTCACAAGTTTTACTCATTAATGCACCACCCACCACAACATCTATGGTTATTCTAATAGAATGTTGCAAGCCATTATAAAAAGTTTAAATAATTAACTAAGTGGGCAAACCATGATGTTGGCATTTTCTTAACAATTCTTTTTACCTCTCCCATTCTTCATACCTCACCCTCAAATTGACAAAAATTGGTTATATCATTTCTTAACTTTATAATTTTTCTTAGAGGGAAATACTTAGCAAGGAATGCTTGTGTCACTCATCCTAATTAAAAAATAAGTTGAAAAGGAATTTAGCCAAAGCTTTGCTTTATCTCTCAAAGAGAAAGGGAATAGTCTTAACCTGATAGCATCCTCTGAAATGCCATTCATCTTCATAATGTCACATAATCTCCAAAAAGTTAGGCAAATGGCTATTGGGATCCTTAGATACACCACCACCAAAGAGAATCTACTACACCATTTGTATTAATCCAGGCTTCAATTCAAAGTTATTGGCATTAACCATTAGCCTAGCAATGCTTGTACTAATGTCTTAGCTCCTTAGCATGGAATAGTCCTTCAATGCCCTATTTTGCTAGTTGTTGGCAACCATGTTTTGACACAATTCAATTTTTCTTTTTTACCTTCTAATTGCTCTTAGTGTTCTCTTAATTTCAGGATCAAAATCTAGTAAGTCTTTACTATTTTGCTTTTTCATACATTTGCAAATTGAAAACAACAAAATCGAACAACATCAAAAAGGTTAAAAATCAACAATCAAGCTAGCCACTCCAAATAATCTGAAAAACTCTAAAAATGTCAAAACATAGGAAAACACTTCAAAATCTCACAACACAACTCATAATAGTAAAGGAGAAATCAGACTAGAGATTTCCAAAAATCAAAAAATCAAAGAAAAATAGAAAAGTGGTACTAAATGATGGAATATGGTTAAAAATGACCCTACGTCATGATGTTAGTGGTGAGTATTGCTTATTTGACCAAATTCCTTCAAGAAAAGTTGACTCTACACAAAAATTCCACTAAAATTTTGATCCAAAAAAAAAGGAAAAATCAAGAAACTTCAAAAACGACAAAAAATGATCCTAAAAATTCCAAGAAGCACTTATAAACATATATAAATGATAAAAACACTCAAAACGATAAAAGACAAGTCCAATAATCTAAAGCCAATTAATCTAAGTTGGTATATAATGCATAATAACTGGCAATGGCACCAAAAACTAGTTATGTGATTTTCACAAGCTATCAAAATAGGTAAGTGTACCTAGTCAATAGTTATGCAAAGTGGTAAGACAAGGTTGTTCCCACAGAGATTAAATTGCATTCCCAATACAAATAAATTAAACTTTAGTTGAAAAATTATAATTAAGCTAAAAACTAAAACTAAAAACATGTAAACAGCAAGGAATTAATTAACCTAAAACTAATGAGATGAAAAGGGGCTAGGATTTTCAAATTCATCTATCCCAATTTCTTATCTAGGTCACTACTTTGATTCCAAATTTAGGAAATTTCAAATTTAAGCCATGTGAAAGGGGATCTTATCCAAGATAGCCAATAAGCAATTTCTTATCCTATTAACCCTTCCTAGTTCTGAATCTAATGTCATGTTACTAGACACTAATTTGAGATTAAGAGCACTATCAATACAAGAGGCCACTAATCTAGGGAAAACCCAATGATTCTCACACATAACCCACTGCTCTTTCGATCTTGCAAAATTAAGTGAATTCTATTACCTTAATCTTTAATTAATCCCTTCATTATGGTCAATCCATCAAAATCAACCATCAAATTATGCAAAAAATCAAATCTTCCACAAGCATTAAGCACAATAATAGAATTTCATCAAAGCATAAATCCTAAAACCCATAGATTAAGAATTAAATGTAGGATCTAGACAAGTATTGCAATAGATGACATCTTGATCCTAGCCACAAAAGCCCTAATTACTCATGAACAAAAATAAAAGAGAAAAAACAAAAATTATAGCCATGATTCTTGAAAATTTCAAGATGGAGAAGAAGGATCTATTCCCAAAGGTGCTTTGATTTATCCCTTAAGATGCCCTTGATCTTCAATCGATTTAGTCCCAGAGTTCTCTTGGTCTCCAACATTTCAAGACTTCAATTTTTATTTAAAAAGAAGATAAGATGCAGCTACTCATTGCATAGCAGCCTTTTATGTCTTTTATATGACTGTCCTTGGTAGTACAACTTAGGGTTACCAATCCTCCACGTAACCAGTCACCACACTGGCAGAAAATTCAAGCACATATTTGATTAGTATAAATGTCAAATTTGCTTTTGGACTCTTCAAGAAGTTTATCTAGCTCGATCTTAGCTTTCCCAGTAATTTGAATCACCTTAATCTGATATCTGTATCCAAGATACGCTCCAAAAATTGAACTACTATCAGTTTGGTGTGTGTTTGATGAACTTAAGCTCCATTGACCTATAAAATTAAAATATTGATAAATTAAGCTCACAACACTTAAAAGCCATAAAAATACATCTAAAATAATATGGATTTATCATCAATATCTTACAGTTAATTAAGTGTGTAAAAAAATGAGTCTATCACTAGTATAATCGAATATGATGAATCGATTAGTGTATAAGGTAAATTTGGCATTTTGATAATGGTTATTAATTGGGGCTTATTAGCTTTGGCTTCCTGATTTTGATGAATAACAAAACGTTGAGTATATGTTTGGACTAATGTTTCAATTGGAGTATGAATTTCAGGACATAAGTACATCAATTTCTTCACTCAAGTGTATCCAAAATGTCAACTTCAAAGCAAGATTAATTTCGATATTTAAGTTATTTTCTCATCATGGAATATTGATGAAATGATCAATTTGGCCCTTATGAAGATGAGTCTAAGAGGTTCTTGAACAATATTTTGAAAATTTAAAGTTTGGCATGCATTTTGAAATGGCACAGAGCAAGTGTCGACTCAAGGTGTCGACTCAAGGTATCGACTCATGAAGAAAGTGTCGACATTTTAGAAGACTGGCATGCAAAATTTTAAATGGCACGCCAGGTGTCGACTCACAAACTTCAAGTGTTGACTCACAGGTCAACTCAAGGTCTGAGAACAAAAAATAATAGAACATGCTATTTCAAGGTCTTTTTGCCTAGTGTCAACTCAAAAGAATGACTCACAAACTCAAGTGTTGACTCACAAATCCAAGTGTCAACTTAGAGACCAACTGAAAGCCTGAGAACAGAAAGTGAAGCAGAACATTGAAAATTTAAATTTTGTTCATTAGTCGACCCAAGTGTCGACTCATAGAGTCCAAGTGTCGACTCACAGATTGTCTCATGAAGAAATTCAAGTGTCGACACTTGGTGTAATGGCTAGTTTTTCAGAATTTTAAAATTATTTTCAAACAACTAGTTTCTTCACTCTAACAGTTTCTAACAATTTTTTGGTGGTTTCAAGCTATTTATCACTCACCAAACTCATTGAAGACAAGAATCTAAGCAGAGATAAAGTTTCTTTGAGAAAAGACAAGTGTGAGCTTTAAAGTAGATTTCACCTGAAAAATCCTTCTAGTCTCCTTTGAGCCTTCAAATCATTAGCCAAAAAGAGTGCATTCAAAGATTCCAAGAAGGAGACAACTCAAGCATTCAAGAAGAGCTTCATCGATATTTATTTCTTCTCATTTAGGAGCTATTTCTTGTGCTTTTTTTAAGTACTTTCTTTAATTTGTTGTTGCTAGTTTTAAAGGTATTGAAACTAGTGTAAAAAGTTGTTGGTGAGCCAAAGAGATAAAATAAACTTGGGTTTAACTTGTAAGCCCGGATTAAAAACAAGTTGTGAAGGTTGTTGGTAAGCCTAGGTGATAAAACCAACGAGGTTTGACTTGTGAGCCTTAGAAAATAAGTCACCTATAATTTTGGATAGATTATAGTAGAAATTCTCAAGGAGAAGCTTGGGAAGTGGACGTAGGTGCTTGGAGTGCATCGAACCACTATACATTTGTGAGTTTGTGATTGTTTGCTTCTTTCTTCACTTTCTCTTTATTACTTGGCACTTAATTTGCTACTTCAACTACATATCTCTTATAACACAATCACTTTGCCACGCTAACCCTCATAGTTCAGTACATAACTGTTTAAATTTTTAAAATATCCAATTCAGTCCCCCTCTTGGGTTATCACAGCATGGTCTCTGCTTATAGGTCCAATGATCTTGAGTTAAAGATCATGGCAACCCAAATCAGTATTGATATTATAGAAGGACAAGCCTCAATCTGTCCCACACTATTAATGGCACAAACTATACCTGCTGGAAGACATGCATGCGCATATATATTCAAGCTATTGATTACAATATTTGGAGAACTATTGTTAAAGGCCCTCATCATCCCACTATCTTGGTTAATGAAATTCCCAACCCTAAATTAGAAGAAGATTGTGATGAGAATGACATTAAGCAAGCAAAGCTTAATGCTAAGGCCATGAATTTATTATTTTGTGCTCTTGACCGAAGTGAATTTAATAGAATATCCAATTGTACTTCTGCCAAAGAAATTTGGGATATACTTGAAGTTAACCATGAGGGTACATATCAAGTGAAGACCACTAAAGTGAACATGCTCATTCATACTTATGAGATGTTAGGATGGAACCAACAAAAACTATTAGTGAAATGTATACTAGATTTACAAACATTGTTAATGGCATGAGAAGTTTAGGAAAAGTGATCTCAAATGCTGAACTTGTTAACAAAATTTTTAGGTCTCTTCGGCTTCTTGGGACCCTAAAGTTTCTACCATTGAGGAAGCCAAAGATGTCAATACTCTTCCACTAGAGCAGCTCATGGGATCATTGATGACCTATGAGCTATCATTACAGTAGAAAATGGTAGACAATGATAAGAAGAAGAAAGCTATTGCATTCAAGTCCACAACTAAGGAAGAGTCAAGTGATGAATCTGATGAAGAGGAAGAAGAAGATGAGACAGCTCTCATTTCAAAAAAAATTCAAGAAATTCATGAGAAGAAAGAGGTGAATTATAAGAAAAAACCACAAAAAAGAGATCATAGCAAGGGAAAAGAAAAAGAAAAAGAAAGAGAGCAACCAATATGTTTTGAGTATAAGAAACCTAGACACTATAAAATGGATTGCCTCTTACTCGAGAAGAGCAAATAGAAATTTAGGAAAAAGGCCATGATGGCAACATGGAGCGAGAGCGAAGCTCAAGTTTCGATGAAGAACAGCAAGAAGTGGCCAACCTTTGCTTGATGGCAAATGAAGAAGAGGTAAGCCTTGAACCTAAAAATGAGTTTACATTCGATGAATTACATGATGTTTTTGATGAATTAGTTATGGAATATCAAAACTCAAATTTAAAAACAAAGATTTGAAAAAGGAAAACTTAGCGCTTTCAAAAATAACTAATAAATTTTTGATAGAAAATGAGAGTTTGATTCAAGAAAACAAAAACTTGAATGAACAAATCATTGTCTTGAAAAATGAAAAAGAAGATCTTGTGAAAGAAAAGGACTCTTTGAAAAAGGATAAAATTTTTGCTACAAATGAAAAACTTACTAAACAAACAAGGAGTTTTACTATAAAATAAGAAATACAAAGAAGAACTTGGAAAAGTGAAGCCATTCGTTGAAAAGTTCACCTTCAGTTTTGAAAAACTAAACATGTTTTTAATAACCAAAGAGTAGTCTTTGCCAAAGCTGGCTTAGGTTTCAAACCACAAAAGCAGCAAAAATATTTCAAAAATTTCTTTGTACCCGCTTCTTCTAGTATTACTTGTTATGCTTGTGGTAAAATAGGATACAAATCTTATGTGTGACAAAAGAAAGTTAAATGCTTTTAGAAAGGTTCGGATTCCAAAAGGAACCACTTCAACTAACCCAAAAAGATCCAAGATGACTTGGGTACCTAAAGTTTCTACTTGATTTATTTTGTAGGTGTGTCTTGCAACCAAGGATAAAAGAAGAATGTGGTTCTTGACAGTGGTTGTTCAAGACACATGACTGGGGATGTAAGGCAGTTTTCATCTCTAGAAGCTTTAAATAGTAGAAACATAACTTTTGGTGATAATAGAAAGGGCAAAATTGTTGGGATCAGTAAAATCCATATCACTCCTACTTTTGTTGATAATGTTTTGTGTGTTAATGGTTTAAAACATAATTTGTTTAGTATAAGCCATTTTTGTGACAAAGGATTTAAAGTAGTTTTTGAATCTTCTACATGCATGGTATCTAGTCTAGATGACGATGGCATCAAGTTCATTGGTTATAAGCATGGAAACATTTGCATGGTTGATCTTGATGACTACCCATGCAAATGGTCAATGCCTAGTAGGTAAGGAAGCCAAGATAAATGAAACTAGTTGGCTTTAGCATCGTAGGCTAGGGCATGCAAGTATGCATTTGCTTTCAAAATTAAACAAAAAAAATCTTATAAAAGATTTGCCAAAACTCACTTTTGAAAAAGATAAGATTTGTAGTGCATGTCAACTTGGAAAACAAACAAAATCTTCTTTTAAACCAAAAGAAGTAGTGTCTACTACTAGACCCTTAGAATTGCTTCACATGGATCTCTTTGGACCAACTAGAGAAACTAGTTTGGGAGGTAAGAAGTATGGTCTAGTAATTGTAGATGAATTCTTACGTTTTACATGGGTAATGTTTTTAGCTCACATAGATGAAACCTTTTTTGCATTCATTAAATTTCATAAGAAAGTTTCAAGCAAAAAAGGTGTTTCAATTATTTCTTTATGTAGTGATCATGGTACCAAATTTGAAAATCATGATTTTGAAATATTTTACAATGAAAATGGTATTAATCACAATTTTTCTACACAAGGACACCTCAACAAAATGGGGTGGTAGAAAGAAAAAAATAATAAAAACCTTTTTATGATGCGGGACAAATAAATAAATAATAGAAATAGCAATTAATAATTTTTTATATATTTTAGATTTTAAAGGAGAGCTCAAAGGAGACAGTAAAGGAAACTAATAAGTCTATTACCCGTACAAGTAAATTTATAAAGCAATTTAAAAGCAGGACCTGGTGGTTGAGAAACCACCAAAACTAGGATTAACCTTCAACTAATCAGAAACTAAAGAGGGGGAATAGGTTTAAAGTTACCAATGAAGATCGATTCTTCAAATCTAATAGAACTCTCAAGATCGAACTCTCAAGATTATCATGGCAGGATTTTAAGATCTTGCTTCTAGGCTCCGATCTTTCGCACGATGTCAGTCTAAGGCAAGAACACTAGATCTAGATTGTTGGTCACCTGCAAAATACTCAGCAAAGGAATTCAAGTTACAAATCAATAATGAAAAGAAAAGAAGGAAATTGATGTGGGCACTAGAATCAAGAAAAGACTCCAACCAATTCAGGTCAAGTCCGAGTCCTTGTGGTTGGAGTAGCAAAAGAGAAGTCATGTAATTTTTTTTTCCAAATAATCTTGTAGTTAATTTCGAGTCCATGTTGGGTCTGGTTTAATATCTTAGTTAACCCTGCAATTGAGAGTTGGGTCCAGTTAAATCAAGCCCAATCTATGAGTCCATGAAGCATCAAGACAAGAAGAAGCCACCTCATCAAGTGATCCCCACCTTGTGCCACATGTCAAAAGCTCCAATGGATGTCGCCACCTCAACAAGTGGTCCCCACTTTATGCCACATGTCAAAAGATCCAATGGATGTCGCCACCTCAACAAGTGGTCCCCACTTTATGCCATATGTCAAAAGCTCCATGGATGTCGCCACCTCAACAAGTGGTTTCCACTTTATGCCACATGTCAAGAGCTCCAAAGGACACCGCCACCTCATCAAGTGGTCCCCACCTTGCACCACATGTCAAGCTTTGAAGAAGTTTCAAGCAATAAATGCCACCATATCCTCCAACTCCCCATATTTCAAGCAACAAATGCTAGCATATCCTCCAACTCCCCACATTTCAAGCAACAAATGCCACCATATCCTCCAACCCCCCTTGTAATCCTCCAAGGAAAATAAAGGGTTCGAAGTAATGGTTGGGTCTTCTTATTGGCTGGATAAGTAGGGCCTCACACCCCATGATGTACACAGCAAAGAAAAAATTCAGAAGAATTTCTTTGTATTTCAATAAGAATTTCATGAATTATAAGGGGGGTTGGTGGGATATTTATAAACCCCCAACCAGTGAAGTAAGGGACTCAGATACAAGACTCTTATTCTCTTTGAACTACAACTCTGGAATTTAGGTCTAGGTAGCATGGATTCCTACTTGATGGACTGAATGGGACTCCTTTCAAAGTGGGAATTGAAACTTTGCTTGGTCGAGTTCTTCCTTGGTTTTGGCATGAAGGAATGGAGTGGAAGGCACCAATTAAGAGGAATCCTTCACACTTACTCATCTTAAAAAGGAGGCACCAAATATTTTTTCTCATGTTGGCGCTAAGATAAGTATCCTTGATAAGAGAAATTTGTTTGAATGCTGGATAAATCTTGGAAGGATTAAGACTCCTTTGAATTTAAATGAACCTTCATCTAATCTTAAATTCTCCCATTTGAATTTTCAACTCATGCTTGAGTTGGTCGGCTATTTGGAGTGGGCGACCATCTGGAGGATGAGAGGGGTGCTAGATGAGAAGCAGAGTCCTTCTGCTTTACTTCTCTTAAATGTCTTCTTAGATTCCAAAAAGTGCGATGAAAAGGAAATTGAATGGCGCCACTTTTTGGATAAACTCAAACATTGTCTGATGTCTTGATGTCTCAATGTCCCATTGTTATATGTCCAAACATAGGTGACATGCCATGTGTTGATGTCCCTGGTGATGTGGCAGGTGTTGTCCAGAAGTTTTGCAAAGGTGGTGCCAAAAATAAATTGACTTGGCCTAGCACATGGCTTATCTTGGACTAGGACATGGGTTGTCTTGGACTAGCACATGGCTTATCTTGGGCTAACACATGGGTTTGAATTGGATGCACATGGGTCTCCCTTGTAATACAGGACTCAATAACTAATTTTTATAGGACTTAAAATAAATAACTACCATCTGATAACTAATTGAACCAACCATACTTAATTAGGCTTTCAAAATAAAATCCAATTAATGTTGGTAAAAAGGGCTAATTAAATTGGACCACTAAGATCCTAATTGGGTAATTAGGGTTTAACTCAGTTGGGATTTCGACTCAACCTGGTAAAAAAGGTTTTATCCCAAAATAAACAAAACCCTAATTACTGTTGGTAAAAAAGATTTACCCTAACTAAACCAAAATAAAATAAAAATAAAATAAATATTTACATGGTAAATAGGGTTGGGTTAGGGTTTTATTTACAAGTAATCCACAGGGATGGGGTTCAACCCGTCGACTTCTTTTGGCCCTGGTGCCCGTACCAATTCTTCCCGGGTGGGAGAAATTCGATCCTGTCGAGTATGGATCAATTCCACTGTTATAATACTCTAGTAAGTTTGGGGCAACTCTCTGCAAGTCCTCTATGATGATCCAAGAATCATCAAACTCAGGTCGTCCTTGCCAACGAACAAGATACCGCTGGTAATCTTTGCCTCGGGTAGCAATAATCTTGTCATCCAAGATCCGCTCAATCTTGTCTCTCCGGGTAGGTAGTATGGCAGGTGGACACACTTGGGTTGGTTCACTCTCAAGGACTGAAATAGGCCCAAAAGACTCACTAGGAATCAACGTTGGCTCCCTATACTCAATAAGGTCTGAAACGTTGAAAGTAGAAACTAATGCCTAGTTCAGGTGGCAATTCAAGCATGCAGGCATTAGGTCCTATTTTCTTAATTACTTTGTATGGTCCACTACTACGGGCATGTAATTTTTTCATGATTCCAGGTGGAAAACCGTTCAGGTCATAATCGAACCATAACAAAGTCTTCTTCTTTGTACTCCTTAAGTCTTCTTTTAAAATTATCCTTGGTTAATGTATGACATGTTGATGAAAATTTAGCATGATTCCTAATAGATGCCATAATGTTTTCCAGAAATAAATGGCAAATCTAACATGCTCAATGAATGTATGTAATATGCTAACCTTTATAAAATGTAATCTAATGGTGCTAGAAATATTGGAAATCTCAAGCAAGGGTATAAAATAGGAAGTGGATTCGGGGGTGACTTGATAAGGTAGAAAATAAGAAAAGGATTCGGAGATTTGTCTTAGACTAATGGGGTTGACCTTAAGGGTTTGAGGTATAGCTACAGGTTCTACCCTGAAGAAGAATGGGTCACTAATCTCAGGGAAGAGTTCTTCAATTGGAGTCAAAGGGGTGACTTCAGCTTGAGGGTACCGGACTAAAAAAATCATGTCCTTAATAGGCTCTATGACATGAGTCTCTTCTTGTGTTTCCTAAGGTAAAGTCTCAGCGGTAAGGTTAGGATCCTCTTGGATCTCTTTTTCTAAGGGTCCTACCAGTATAGTTTCAGTTAAGGTATAGTCATGGTTAATTAACTCTAGGCTGGCTTTAGTATGATGGGTATGGTCAAGATTATCTAACTCTGGGTTGGATTTAGTCTGGGTATTTATCGGGTCAGCTAATTCTAGGTCAGCTATAGGTATATCCTCTTCTTCCTTATACTCATCTACTAAGCTCACATCAGCTTCATAAACTTCCACTACAATGGCATCTTGGTGAACCAATGGGTAGTAGAGGTGGGTCGATTAAGGGATGGTGGACTGATTCCAAGGTTCTGACTAGGTTTACTGATCCTAGTGGGTTCTGGCTGACTAAGAGAAACTTGACTAACATTTGGCTGATACCTAGGGATTATGGGTTCCTAGGTTCATAGGATATGGGCTCATATCTATAGGTCATGGATCTGGGTTCATAGGAGCTGGTTTCAAAGAATCTGGGTGTATATGAACTAGGTTCATATGATTTGGGTAAGTACCTTTTTCTAAGTTTAAGTTTCATGTCACTCCAGGTAGTTATGGGTATGTCTCTTCTTTGTCTGATCATTCTTTCGACATCATTCCAATAAATGCTAGCCTGGCGTACTAATTTAAGCTTAGCAAACTTAAACTGACTTCCTTCAGACATTAGTTCCCTCTCAAAATACAGATCCATATCTTCTTCCCAATTAAGATAATCCTCAAGATCAAGATCACCACCAAAGGTAGGTGTTTCTAACCTAATGTACCTAGTGGCTCTCTCATCCTGGTCTATGAAATCATAATTGGATCACTTTGAACTATGATCCTAGATTGGGTCATGGTGTGGGGGTCTCCTAGGATTGGGCTCTAGGAATGGGTCAGGGTGTTGTTTAAATTTAGATTCAGGACGGGTCTTACGGGTTTTCTCTAGGTTTCTAATCGTTGGTCCAGTCGATCAAACTTATGGTTCATTTCGGTACATTGTTCAGTGAAGGTCCTAAGGAAGGTCTCAAAATTGGGATCCATGATTAAATTAGGTTGGGTTTGGGTGAGACTACCGGTATTGGGCTCCTAATATAGGGGTCATGCAATGCAAACACATCGAAGTCAACTTGGACTAGGGTTCCTAGACCTAGAGCTCAAAAAAAATGGGTTAGCTCAAATTACAACTAATTCAGTAATTACCCAGTCCACTGGCCAGGTAAGAGGTGGGTTCGTGGGAGGCTCCCCCTGCTCTCACAGGGTCCTAATTAAAAATCATGAAATAGCTTAGGGTGTTTGCCTCTAGATCTCTAGCCTTAGACACCAGGTTCAAGTGATAATAAGAGGATTGGGTGCACTAGCTTACACACAATACTTAGAACCCAACCTGTTGGTGTCCCTAGCTCATAGAGCAAATTAAGTCTAATCAATTTTAATTAGGGCTAGGACTGATGCAAAGGTGGTGATTGTGGGCTAATGAAGGGTGATGAAATCCCTCCCTTATGTAGATATTGAATGTCCTTAAGATTAGTTTTAGATGATGCACACACAAGATGAAACCCTAGATGCAATAAAGCTAAAAATAATTAAAATAATAGAAAAATAAAATTAATTTTTTTTTTGTATTTTGTTCTTTTATTTTTCAGCAGAGATATAGTTTGCAGGAAAAATCCTAAGATGTAGGAAATGCAAGATTTATGCTAAAAGAACCCTAAACTAGAATTGCTGAAATTCAGAATAGAATGTTCACAGGCAATATTCCGGCGAGCAGAAAGCTATAGACTGCATTAATTTGATAAAAATCTGAAAAATACTTTAAATTATTGTGGATCCAACAAAATAAGAATTAGGCAATTCTAAGTTTATTGCATGTAGAAACAATTAAAAGAACAGTATATACAAAGATGGCCGAGATGCAGAAATTAAAACATAGATGCAAAAATTGAAACCTAAAAATGCCTATCTCTTGTTTTCTTCTTCAAGGGTCAATTCATAGTGGCACCCCAACATGCCATAGGAAATCCCACCTTGGGTGGTGAGGGTCTTACAGCCCTACTTTTTTCTATGACCGGACGGCCATGGTGAAGCACACGATACGAGTACTTAAAGAGAACTAAGTCGGCATAAGAGAGATTAAACCCTAGTTTAACCTGGCTCTGATACCAAAAAACTGATGTGTTGATCCCATAGGTGATTTTGATGATAACCAATATTGGAGCATGTATATTTATTTCTGACAACTCTTCAAGTATTTGACAATTTTTTGTAGGATGGATTAAATGTTTAAACTTCAACTCTTACACCTTTGTTTTCTTGTTTGAGTTGTGTTGTAATAAGTTTTTGTAAAGAAGAACCCAAGAAAAAGCTAAGAAAAAATCATATAAAGGGGTTATTCTATGTATGTGTGCCTTGAAATTAGTTTGAGTTGGTATGCTTGAAAATGTAAAGAGTTGGTAAGAGTTTTTCTTTAAGTTCAAGTGTAAAAATCCTGAAGAAGATACTCGAGCCGACCCAACTTGTTGAATAGCCAACTCCGCTTACTGGCATGCAGCAAGGATTTTGGAATGTAGCAATCCAAGCCGACTCGAAGGTAATCGAGTCGGCTCTAATGAATCTGAGTCGACTAGAATCAGTCCGAGCCGACTCTTCCAGAGTCCAATTTCTGAAGATTTCTGAGAATAGCCAGGTGAGCTGACCCGAACCGAAAAGAGTCTACTCTGCCAAACCTAATTTTGAAAGCCTGAGAAAGCGAGCCGACCCGAACTGCATTGAGCCGACTCTTCCAGAGTGAGGATTTCCGAACCTGAGGAAAAGAGCTGACCCAAGCTGAAGAGAGTCAACTCTTCGAGCTCAAGTTTTTCAAAGAAAGAAGTTCAAGCTGACCCAAGCTATCAAGAGCCGACTCATCCAGAGTGATGTTTTGTGCCCTGAGACAAAAAGCCAACTGCAATGAAGATTTGGTGACTCGACCTATCGGCTCGAAGGATCCAAGCCGACTCGAGTGAATCCGAGTTGACTCGAATGTCATTTCCAGGTATTTAACGCCTAGTTCCAGAATTTGTTTTTGAATGCAAAAAGTACTCCAATGGTCATAAATCATATCCCAACGATCAAAAACATCTCTAACTGCTTGGAGTGATGGAAGACTTTTATTTGAAGGATTGAATTTCCATAAAGAGAAGAAGAAAAGAGAGTTCTTAAAAAAAAGAAGAAGAGAGAGCTTCACCAACCAACAGCAAAAGAGCACAAGAGCATTCAACCTAGACTTCAAGACTTCACCAACTCTGATTTGAATTTTGAAGCAACTTTGGGAAGAAGCCACTAAAGGAATTAAAGCTTATTCAAGTACATTCAAGTGGACTTCCATCAAGCTGCACCAGCAACTATCTGGCAAATTGAGTTTGTCATTTTTGTTGCATTTCTTTCAATTCAGTTTTGAATTGTTGGGTTATGGTGAGCCCGGTTGAAAAAACCAAATAGGTTCTTGGTGACCCTTGATAAAAACCAAGTGTTGGGTTCTTGGTCATCCTGGTAAAAGCAAGTTAGGTTTCTTTGGCGAACCTGTTAAAACCAAAGGGTGTTGGGTTTTCTTTGATGATCTCGTAAAACCAAAGTGTAGAGGTTTTGGATTGTGATCTTGTAAAACAATCCTACTATATTCGGGTGTGAATATAGAGAAATTCTAAGTGGTATCTTGGATAGTGGATGTAGGAGTTGGGTTGCTCCGAACCACTATAAATTTGGTGTGTTTGTGTTGTACCTCTTTACTTTTTTTAGCTTCTGCAATTTATAACTCTGTCACAGCACCTAACACCTTCTAAGGGATTTGTAATAGCACATATTTGCTTTAAATTTTTTAAATTCCCAATTAACCCCCTTCTTGGGTAGCCACCTGGGCAACCACTGGTATCAGAGCAGTGTCTGATTATACTAGAGTAAAGATTGATGGCTCATCCCATGAGTACATCTCTGGTGGAAGGCCCGTCAACTAATAGACCTCCACTGTTCATAGGCACAAATTATGCATATTGGAAAGCACGAATGAAAATCTATATTCAAGTTGTTGATTTTCAATTATGGAAGGTCATTCTTAAAGGGCCAAGTATCCCCATGATCAAATTTGATGGCATGGATGTCCCTAAGCCTGAAGAGGACTGGGATGAACATGACATGAAATTAGGGGAATTGAATGCCAAAGCAATGAACTTGCTTTACTGTGCTTTGGATTCAAGCAAGTGTAATCGAATTTCTAGTTTCTCTTCAGCAAAGGAAATTTGGGATAAACTTGAAGTGACCTATGAAGGAACTTCATAAGTGAAAACTTCAAAGATAAATCTTTTAGTGTATAATTATGAATTATTTAAGATGGAGCCTAATGAAAGCATTTCTGCCATGTACACTTGATTTACAATTATTAATGGTTTGAAAAGTCTTGGAAGGGTATACTCTAATGTTGATTTGGTACAAAAAATTTGAGATCACTTCCTGACAAATGGGATCCTAAAGTCACGGCCATTCAGGAAGCTAAATATTTGAACATTCTATCAATGGATGAATTAATGGGATCTCTCATCACTCATGAATTAGTCATGCAGCATCAAATAGATGATGATCAGAAGAAGAAGAAAATAATTGCATTCAAGGTTGCATTAGAATCAAAAAATGATGAAGAAACATAAGATGACTCCTCCTCCTCCGAAGATGATCTTGAAGATGAAGACATTGCAATGGTCGTGAGGAGATTCAGAAAGTTTATGGGAAAGAAGAAAGGTAGATATAATAGAAAATTCCATAAGCGAGGAGCATTCAAAAGAAAAGGACAAGGACAAAGAAAAAGATAAGGAACAACTCCCCACATGCTATGAATGTAAGAATCCGGCACATATTCGTCCAGACTGTCCACAACTAAAAAAATTTTTAAAAAGAAAAAGAAGAAAGCGATGGTTGCCACATGGAGCGATAGTGAAGACTCCACTTTGACTGAAGAAGAAGAGACCACGAAAACAACTAACCTATGTCTAATGGGTCTCGAGGATGAGGTAAATTCCCTCGACATATAAATTGAATTTACATTTGATGAGTTAAATTCTGCATTTCATGATCTTTTATCTGAATTTAAAAAGCAGGAGTAAAGATTAGATTATTAAAGCATATCAATGATTCTTTACTCAAAGAAAGAGAAGAAATTTCAGAAAAGAATTCTTTATTGCAAAAATAACTTCATGTCTTTTCTGAAAAATGTAATGTTTTGAAAACTGAAAACAATGAGCTTCATGACAAAAGTAATATTCTGTTGAAAGAAAATAATGAGCTGAAAAAGGAGGTTGAAAAACTCAAGCCACTTATTGAAAAATTAACTTTATCTTCTAATAAGCTTGAGTTAATTCTTAAAGATCAAAGAATTTCTGGTAATAAAGCTGGAATTGGTTTTAATGCCTTAAATTCAAATTATATTTCAGCTACCACATTTATGAAACAAAAGGATTTTGTTCTCAAGTTTACTTCTCACAAAACTTTTGTCACAAAAGACTCTATTTCCATTTCAAAACCTACTATCTCTACATTTCATGCATCTAGAATTTCGAAGTATAGATCATTTCAAATTCTAGAATCAAATGTTTTGTTTGCAAGGAACTAAGACATAAAGCTTTCAATTGCAATATTATTAGAATGTCTATAACACATCAAGAATAATTTGGGTTCCCAAAGGAACCACCTCTGCTAACCTGAAAGGATCCAAGTTAGCTTGGGTACCTAAAAGAACTCCTTGACTTTCTTGCAAGAATGCATTGCAGCCCAGAAAATGAAGAAAATATGGTATCTTGATAGTGGCTGTTCAAGGCATATGATGGGTGACAAGGATCAGTTCATCACCCTGGAAATGAAAGGAGGTATGGTTACTTTTGGAGATAATGGCAAGGAGAAAATAATCAGAATTGGTAAGATCAAAATAACCCTTTGTATTTTTATTGAAAATGTATTGGTAGTAGATAAATTGAAGCATAATTTATTGAGTATTAGTCAACTGTGTGATAAAGGCTTCAAAGTTATCTTTGAATCATCTGTATGTAGTAACAAACTCTCTTGATACTAGCAGTAAATTCATTGGACATAGACTTGAAAATATTTATATGATAGATCTAAATGATCTTGCCATGACAAGTAGCTCTAGTTTAGTTGCAATGAATGCTAGGACCAAGGAGTCTTGCTTATTATGGCATAGAAGATTAGGTCATGCTAGCATGCATACTAAGTTTAATGAATGCCAAGTTGATTTTCAAAAATCTTGTTAGAGGCATGCCTAAGTTTAATATTGATTTTGATCATGTGTGTCATGCATGCCAAATGGGTAAACAAACTAGGGGAAGGTTTAAATCAAAAAATATGATTTCAACAACTAGACCTTTATAACTACTTCACATGGACTTATTTGGACCAACTAGAACCACAAGCCTAGGAGATATGAAATATACCCTTATGATTGTAGATGATTTTTTTCGATTTACATGGGTCTTGTTTCTTGTGCACAAAGATGAAACTTTCAAAATGTTTAGAAAGTTTCACAAAAAAGGTTTCAAATGAGAAAAATCTTTTCGTTATTTCAATAAGAAGTGATCATGGAACTGAATTTCAAAATCAATTTTTTGATGAGTATTGCATTGAGCACGGCATTGATCACAACTTCTTTGCTCCTAGAACACCACAACAAAATGGTGTTATAGAGAAGAAAAATAGGACTTTGGAAGAAATGGCCTGAACGATGTTATGTGAAGGTAATCTTTCAAGGAACTTTTGGGCAAAAGTGGTGAACACTGCTTGTTATATTTTAAACCGCATTTTGATCCATCCTATTTTGAAGAAAACCCCCTATGAGCTTTGGAATGAAAAGAATCCCAATATTAATTATTTTCATGTGTTCGGATGCAAATGCTTTGTGCTTAACAATGGCAAGGATAATCTAGGAAAATTTGATGCCAAATCTGATGAAGCTATTTTTCTTAGTTATACACTGCATAGCAAAGCATATAGGGTTTTTAATAAAAGGACTCTCACTGTTGAAGAGTCAATGCATGTTATTTTTTATGAAACTAACCCATCACCATCTAGAAAAGATGAGTGTATTGACAATGATGCAGGTACCATTCAAAAGGAGATGGAAGACATGAGTATTCAAGAAAGATCAATTGAAGAAGGAGAAGAAATGGTAAGTAAGGATTATTCCGATCTACCAACTGAATGGAGGTATGCCACTTCCCATCCTAAAGAATTAATTATTGGTGATCCTTCTCAAGGCATTAGGACTAGGTCTGCACATAGGACAGCACACGATTACCTCGCCTTTGTATCTCAAATAGAGCCTCACACTTTAGAAGAAGCAGAAAATGACCCAAACTGGATGTTAGCCATGCATGAAGAACTAAACTAGTTTGAAAGAAATAAGGTTTGGACACTAGTTGATAGACCTAAAGACCATCCAATTATAGGAACCAAATGGGTCTATAAGAACAAGCTAGATGTGCAAGGGAATGTAATTAGAAATAAAGCTAGATTAGTGGCTAAGGGATATAGTCAAGAGTAAGGTATAGATTTTGATGAAACCTATGCACCTGTAGCAAGACTATAAGCCATTAGATTACTTCTTGCATTTGCTTGCTACATGAATTTCAAACTTTTTCAAATGGATATGAAAAGTGCATTTTAAATTGTTTTATCACTGAACAATTTTTGTAGAATAACCACCGAGTTTTGAAAATCATGTTTTTCCAAATGATATGTATTTAAACTCAATAAAGCTTTATATGGTTTGAAACAAACCCCTAGAGCCTGGTATGATAGACTTAGCACTTTCTTGATTGAAAATGATTTTTCAAGAGGAAATGTTGATAAAACTCTTTTCATTAAAAAAAAGATAATGATATATTAGTTGTACAAATTTATGTTGATGATATTATCTTTGGTGCAACTAATGAAAATTTTTATGAAAAATTTGCTAAGCTAATGTAGGGAGAATTTGAAATGAGCCTAATGGGTGAACTTAACTACTTCCTTAGACTTCAAGTAAAATAAACAAAGGAAGGAATCTTCATCAACCAAGCCAAATACACCAAGGAAATAATCAAGAAGTTTGGTATGGAGACATGCAAACAAATGAGCACACCCATGAGCCCATATTGCAAATTGGATAAAGATGAAAGAGGATCCAATGTTGATCAAAAGCGATATAGAGGTATGATTTGATCTTTATTATATTTAACTGCAAGTAGATCAGATATCCTGTACAGTATATGTATTTGTGCTAGATTTCAATGCAATCCTAAAGAAACACATATGCTTGCTGTTAAAAGAATTCTTAAATATTTAAAAGGTACAAGTAATCTAGGTTTATGATTTTCAAAAGAATCATCTTTAAATTTAATTGAATTTTCTGACGCTGATTATGCTAGTTGTAAAGTTGATAGAAAAAGCACTAGTGGTACTTATCAATTTCTTGGGTTGAATTTAATCTCATGGCACTGCAAGAAACAAAACTCGATAGCACTATCTATTGCTAAAGCAGAGTATGTTGCTGCAGGGAGTTGTTGTGCACAAGTGTTATGGATTAAACAACAACTAGAAGATTTTGATATTATACAATGAAAAATTCCTATTAAGTGTGATAACACAAGTGCTATAAATCTAACAAAAAATCTTATTTAGCATTCTAGGACTAAGCACATAGAAATAAGACACCACTTTATTAGAGACCATGTTTTGAATGGTGACATTGAACTAGAATTTATCCCAACTGAAAAAAATTAGCTGATATTTTTACTAAGCCACTTAATCAGGATAGATTTGAATTGCTTAGAGGAGAAATAAAGCTTTATGATCCTATCTAGATTTAGTTAACCTAATTTCCTTCAAAAATTAAGAAAAAATTATCTAGAAAACCTCCTACAATTATTCATGATTTTTTGAACAACTTTCCTTGAATTTTCAATTGTATCAATGTTAATTTCTAAATCATTTGATTTTATATGAAAAGTTTTCGTTCGAGTCGACTCAAGCAATCTTGCTCTGGTCAAGCCGGCTCGAATGTCTGAGTTCGCTACCTATTGCTCTAGTCGAGCCGACTAGGTCCTTACCTAGCTGACTTGGTGTTCTAATTATTTTGAGTTCGCTCTGGATGAGCCAACTCGGATGTTTCTAGGGTGGGCGAGCCGACTCGAAAGTCGGGAATCACTATTTAGGTAGTTCTGATATGTCATTTCAAAGTACTTCACTCTCTTACTTTTACTTCTAACTCACTCCATTTCCCTTGGAAACTCTACTCTCCATTTCCCTTGGAAACTCTACCAAAACTTCTAAAAACCATTTCCTAAGAGCCTAAAATTCGTTAGTCCCTCTGCAATGGCTTCTTGAAGATCTATGAAAAAGGTTCTTCAGATGGGTGAATCAAGTGTTCACAGTGAAGATGCAAAAGATAAAGGAAAAAAGAGGAAAAGATCTACTCTAGCGCTTCAAGATGAAGAAATTCCTTCTCCTCCTGAACAATGTGTCTCAATGGTCAACCGACCTGTCACTTGCGGAAGAAGGATCGACTTTACATTCTTAGAAGAAATGGGAATGAAAATCAGAAATTAGATAGAGACTCAAGGTTGGAAGCACTTCTGCTCTTTGGACATATTGACCTACCCCTCACTGGTATGGATATTTTATGAAAATTGTTATCAAAGAATTTAATTTGGAATCCACTGTCAAAGGAAAGGAAATAATAGTGGATGAAGAGAAATTGGGTACCTTACTGCAAATGCCAACGGACGGTGCCACTGAACTTCTTCTTCCGGACAAGGAACACATTTTAAAACTGATTTTGGAGAAAGAAGATGTGAACACAATCCAGCATGTACAAGCCAATCTACTGTCGAAGGAAATGAGGCTTCTACACAATATCAGCAGGATATTTTTTCCCAGAACTGGCCGCTTTGATTGGGTCAGTGAGAAAGACATGAGCTTTATAGGACACTTGATTGAGGAAAGACCTCTCAATCTTCTTTACATAATGATGATCCAGATGACCGAAGTAGCAAGAAAGGTCCAAGCATGTCTACCCTATAGTATGGTCTTTACTCTATTATTTAAAGAAGCTGGGGTTGACTTAACAAATGAAATAGGCAAGCTATTACTCCACTTTGATATCTATTCCTTCAATTCACTAAAAAGAATAGAGTAAAGACCACTTTGATATCTATTCCTTCAATCAAACAAATATTAAAACATTCTCAATCTATTTTAAAACATGAGCTTCATTTGAAATCACCTTTTTGTTTGATTGACAAAAAGGGGGAGAAATATGAAAATGTGAGAAATGAAAAATGAAAGAAGAAAAATGGGAGAAATATGAAAAGAATGTATGAAATGGAAAATTAGTATGTATGTTGAGCTTTCTACCAACTATTCTTAAAGTGCAAAAACAGAATGAAAAAGGAAGAAAACAAAATAATAGTATTGCTTAAATTACTTTAAATTCTAGAGAAAGGGGGAGATTCTCTTGAATGAATTTTTGCTCTGATTGATATTCAAATTAATCTTAATTCTCTGATTACTATTGTTAATTTTTAAGTCTGTGATACTCCAAATTTTGTGAAGCATGAAAAGTTTAGCACTTTGATGATATATAATCATCTCTTAAGCTCTGATATTTTTTTTCTTTCTTATTAGCTTTGATACATGTGAATACTTAACTTTCAAATACATTTATACATGTAAAGTGTAAAGAATTTTTCATGCCCAGTGTTTTGTCATCATCAAAAAGGAGAAGATTATTGACCCCATAGGTGATTTTGATGATAACCAAACATTAGAGCATGTATATTTATTTCTGACAACTCTTCAAGTATTTGACAAATTTTTGTAGGATGGATTAATTGTTCAAACTTCAACTCCTACACCTCTGTTTTCTTGTTTAAGTTGTGTTGTACTAAGTTTTTGTAAAGAAGAACCCAATGAAAAGCTAAGAAAAAATCATATAAAAGGGTTACTTCTGTGTATGTGTGCCTTGAAATTAGTTTTGAGTTGGTATGCTTGAAAATGTAAAGAGTTGGTAAGCGTTTTTCTTTAAGTTCAAGTATAAAAATCTTGAAGAAGATACTCGAGCCAACCCAACTTGTTGAAGAGCCGACTCCGCTTACTGGCATGCAGCAAGGATTTTGGAACACAGCAATCTGAGCCGACTCGAAGGTAACCGAGCTGACTCTAATGAATCCGAGTCGACTGGAATCAGTTCGAGCCGACTCTTCCAGAGTCCAATTTCTGAAGATTTCTGAGAATAGCCAGCCGAGCCGACCCGAACCAAAAAGAGCCGACTCTGCTAGACCTAATTTTGAAAGCCTGAGAAAGCGAGCTGACTAGAACTACATCGAGCTAACTCTTCCAGAGTGAGGATTTCCAAACCTGAGAAAAAGAGCCAATCCAAGCTGAAGAGAGCCGACTCCTCGAGCTCAAGCTTTTCAAAGAAAGAAGGTTGAGCCGACCCAAGCTATCAAGAGCTGACTCATCCAGAGTGATGTTTCGCGCCCTAAGACAAAGAGCCGACTATAATAAAGATTTGGTGACTCGACCTATCAACTCGAAGGATCCGAGCCGACTCGAGCAAATCCGAGCTGACTTGAACGTCATTTCCAGGTATCTAATGGCTAGTTCCAGAATTTATTTTTGAATACCAAAAAGTGCTCCAACGGTCACAAGTCACATCCCAATGGTCAAAAACGTCTCTAACTACCTTGGAGTGATGGAAGACTTTATACTTGAAGGAATTGAATTTCCTTAAAAAGAAGAGAGAAAAGAGAGTTCTTAAAAAAAAAGAAGAGCACAAGAGCACAAGAGCATTCAAGCTAGATTTCAAGACTTCACCAACTCTGATTTAAAGTTTGAAGCAACTTTGGGAAGAAGCCACTAAAGCAATTAAGCTTATTCAAGTGCATTCAAGTGGACTTCCATCAAGCTGCATCGGCAACTATTTGACAATTGAGTTTGTCATTTTTATTGCATTTCTTTCAATTCATTTTTGAATTGTTGGGTTATTGGTGAGCCTGGTTAAAAAAGCCAAATAGGTTCTTGGTGAGCCTTGATAAAATCCAAGTGTTGGGTTCTTGGTGATCCTGGTAATACCAAGTTAGGTTTCTTTGGTGAGCCTGTTAAAACCAAAGGGTGTTGGGTTTTCTTTGGTGATCCCGTAAAACCAAAGTGTAGAGGTTTTGGATTATGATCTTGCAAAATAATCCTACTATATTCGAGTGTGAATATAGTGAAAATTCCAAGTGGTATCTTGAGTAGTGGACGTAGGAGCTGGGTTGCTCCAAACTACTATAAATTTGGTGTGTTTGTGTTGTGCCTCTTTACTCCTTTTTAGCTTCCGCAATTTATAACTCTATTACAGCACCTAACACCTTCTAAGGATTTGTAATAGCACATATTTGCTTTAAATTTTAAAATTTCCAATTTACCCCCCTCTTGGGTAGCTACCTGGGCAACATGATGCGAGACAAATAAATAAATAATAAAAATAATAATTAATATTTTTTAAAAAAATTTTAGAATTTAAAGAGAGCTTAAAGGAGACAATAAAAAAACTAAAAAGTCTATTACCCGCACAAGTAAACCTATAAAGCAATTTAAAAGTAGGACCTGGTGGTTGAGAAACCACCAAAACTAGGATTAACCTTCAACTAATCAGAAACTAATGAGGGGGAATAGGTTTAAAGTTACCAATGAAGATTGGTTCTTCAGATCTAACAGAACTCTCAAGATTGTCATGATAGGGTTTCAAGATCTCGCTTCCGGGCTCCGATCTTCCGCACGATGCCGATTTCGAGGCAAGAACACTTGATCTAGATTCTTGGTCACCTGCAAATTACTCAGCCAAGGAATTCAAGTTAGAAATCAACAATGAAAAGAAAAGAAAGAAAAGAAAGGGTTTAAAGTAATGGCTAGGTCTTCTTGTTGGTTGGATAAGTAGGGCCTCACACCTCGCGATGCTCCAAAGAAACAAAGGAAGGGCCTCACACCCCGTGATGCACACAGCAAAGAAAAATTTAGCAGAATTGTTTTGTATTTCAATAATAATTTCAAGAATTACAAGGGGGCAGGTGGGGTATTTATAGACCCCAAACCAGTGAAGTAAGGGACTCATATGTAAGACTCTTATTCCCTTTGAACTACAACTCTGGAATTTAGGCCTAGGCAGCCTGGACTCCTGCTTGATGGACTGAATGGGACTCCTTTCAAAGTGGGCATTGAAACTTTTCTTGGCCGACTTCTTCCTTGGTTTTGGCATGAAGGAATGGAGTGGAAGGCACCAATTAAGAGGAATCCTTCACACTGACTCATCCTAAAAGGAGGTTCCAAATATTTTTTTCTCTTGTTGGTGCTAGGATAAGTATCCTTGATAAGAGAAATTTATTTGAATGCTGGATAAATCTTGGAAGGATTAAGACTCCTTTGAATTTAAATGAACCTTCATCTAATCTTGGATTCTACCATTTGAATTTTGAATTCATGCTTGAGTTGGCCGGCTATTTGGAGTGGGCGACCATCTAGAGGATGAGAGGGATGCTAGATGAGAAGCAAAGTTCTTATGCTTTACTTCTCTTAAATGTCTTCCTAGATTCCAAAAAGAGTGATGAAAAAAAAATTGAATGGCACCACTTTTTGGATAAACTCAAACATTGTCTGATGTCTTGATGTCTCAATGTCCTGTTGTTATATGTCCAAACACAGGTGACATGCCATGTGTTGATGTCCCCTGGTGATGTGGCAGGTGTTGTCCTGAGTCTTGCAAAGGTGGTGTCAAAAATAAATTGACTTGGCCTAGCACATGACTTGTTTTGGACTAGCACATGTGTTGTCTTGGGCTAGCACATGGCTTATCTTGGGCTAATACATGGGTCTTCAATTGGATGCACATGGGTCTCCCTTGCAATACAGGACGACTCAATAACTAATTTTTACAGGACTCAAAAAAATAACTAACCATCTGATAACTAATTGAACCAATCATACTTATTTAGGCTTTCAAAATAAAAATCCAATTAAAGTTGGTAAAAAGGGCTAATTAAATTGGACCACTAAGATCCCAATTAGGTAATTAGGGTTTGACTCAATTGCGATTTTGACTCAACCTAGTAAAAAGGGTTTTATCCCAAAATAATAAAACACTAATTACAGTTGGTAAAAAGATTTTACCCTAACTAAACAAAAATAACAAAATTTAAAATAAAATATTTACATTGTAAATAGGGTTGGGTTCAAGATTTTATTCATAGGTAATCCACAGGGATTGGTTCAACCTGTCGACTTCTTTTGGCCCTGGTGCCTGCACCACTTTTGTTTTCTAAGGCTCACCAAAAATCTTGATACAACAATGTAAGAATGAAAGTAAAGAATATAATAAAGCTTTCTAATAAAAGTAATATCTCTTTGAAGCTCTTTGAATGATGTTAAAGAAGCTTGTCTTCAATTTGTTGAAGCCTTTGAATGAAGCTTGATGTTGTGGACTTGGATCAACTCTTTTTCTTTGGAAGCTTGAAGACTTGAATCACTCAACTCTTGAATCCTTAAAGGATATTCAGTAATGTTACCAAAGGATTACTTCCCCATTTGATTTTTTAGTGTTTATATAACTCTCCAACCTATAGATGACCGTTTATAACCATTGGAGATGAAAAACTAGCTGTTTGAAGCAAGTGGAGTAAATTCTGTACTTCTGAAAAACTAGCCGTTACACTAAGTGTTGACACTTGAATTTTTTGAATTTTCTTCATGAGTCGACCTCTTGAGTTGACACTTTACTATGAGTCACCTCTTGAGTCGACACTTAGGTCAGCTCAAGGCAAAAATCATGGTTTGACACTGTTCTGTATTTTTCTTGTTCTCAGATCTTGAGTCGATATTGAACTTCTTCATGCATCGACACTTTCTTGTGCTAGTGCTGAAACTTGCAAATTTCTCCAAAATGATTTTTAGCCTCTTCAGGTTCTTCCATATCAATTCCAAAGGCCATATACTTGATTTTCTATTAATTTTAAAGACTTTCTTCAATTGAAAACATTGGTTTCTTCTTCATTCAACATAGATGAGTACTAAGATCTGATAAACATACTTAAAAATATAATTAAAACTCATATATACTTAAGTATTTTGTCAATCATCAAAATCAAGACCAGAGTCAACAATCTCTCCCTTTTTGATGATGACAAAACCTTAAATGAACAGGGTAAGCTTAAGAAGATTATAATAAGATAAACATGTAAGCTCCAAATCAATGAGTATCAAGCTACCCCTCAAAATATGATTTCAAAATATTTTCAAAAATCATTCAAAATTTTTATACATTCTCCCATTTTGCTAATTCTTCCCTTAAGATTAAATATTTTGCTTTCTTCTCCCCCTTTTGCCTTTCTTTCATTTCTCTTATAATTTTTCATGTTTATCATATCTTTTTCCCCTTTTCATACTTAACATATTTCTCCTCCTTTTTGTCATCATAAAAAAGAGTGAAAGGCAATACAAAATGGGAATGAAGGTAGAAAGAATAGCAAGTATATCATCAAAATTAATACATGAAATCAATTAATCATGGTACCGATTAAATATGATACTAATTGAACATGATACCACAAAAATGGCATACACATGCCAAAAAATAATTCAATATGTATTAGCTCATAACTGATAGCAAGACAACAGTCCATTCATCTCACTTGTTCATGGGATAAGGCAACAGTGGCACCCCAATACATCATAAGAGATCCTAGTGAAAGGGAAGAGAGGGTCTTTAAACCCTACTTAGCTTCTATGATCGGATGGCCATGGTGACTAACCCAATCCAAAGCAGCTACTAGGAGATCTTCCTTTTTTAAGATTCTTAATGAAATAAATCTTGATACTAATTGAATATAACTCCCTTCAAAGGATTAGATTTTAAAACAGGGAGAAGGAGTATCAGAGCAATATAAGTAAAGCATGATATTAAGAAAATATTCAAAGCATCATATGCATATAATCACAACAAATCTTTGGATGCTCTTCCTAAATAGTATTCTCCTTTACAAATATGCATTCATTTGAGGAATAAAATATGAAAGCACAAGCATCATAATTTCAGATAATTTGAGATATGAACATAATTACTAAGTCTGAAATCAAGGATTTGAATTTTCAAGATTTTCAAAATATAAAGGATTGATCATTTAAAAACTTTTAGCATGATTTTCAAATTCATTTGAAGTGATTTGATATCCATATAAATGCTAAAAGCAATATAATACCAAGTCTAGCTACTGGATTAAGGGTTTATCAATGTGCATACCTTCTTCTTAATATAACCCTTAACTACCAGTTCTATACTTGATCCAGAACATTTTTAACTTAAGCATAGATGCCAAAAATGAAAACACATAAATCATAATATTTTACTTGAAATAGTTTAAAACTATATTAATCAAAATCAAGTGAAAGTCTAATAATCACAAGTTTAATCATGAGAGCATGAAATCCATCAACATCAAAATTTATGATCACAACAAATGACTATTAGTCTAAACTTGATTTTAATTAATTAATTGAATCAATTTTGAAAGCAATATGCAACTTTAAAAATATTTTTCATGAAGTAATTTAAGATACATTAATCAAAATCAAGTGAAGGTCTTATAATCACAAGTTTAATCAGATAGCATGAAGTCATCAATATCAAAAAGTTCATGATCATAACCAATGACTATAAGTCTAAACTTGATTCGTAATTAATCATTTAAATAATTTTCAAAGTAATAGATTAATATTTATAACAAATTGTCAACTACATTTTCAATTATGGAAGGAAATATTTAGATTTATTAATATGTATAATCCTTCCTTTACCATTTAGTCAAAAAATGTAGCTTGTCTACTCTTTGTATTGTCATGTACAGCCACTTTTTCAAAAACTTCCTTTTTTCATGTTGGGCTGCAAGATATTTCTACAAAATAAACTAGATGGACAATTTTGGTACCCAAACTTTCTTGGATCCTTTAGGATTAGTAAAAATGATTCCTTTTGGAACCCAAACTTTTCTTAATTTATGACATGTATAAGCTTTATGCCCTAATTACAATATTTAAAACAAATCAAATTAGAAGATGCATCAACAAAGAAATTCTTGTTTTTCCACTCAAAATTTTTGTTTATTCTTTAAAAGCTCATCATTTGATACAAAAATCTTGGGCCTTGTTAGAATTTTTATTTCATTCAATAACAATTTTTCTCATTTAAAAACTTATTGCATAAATCTTTCAAATCAAAATTTTTTTTTCTAATTTTTTTTTTTAGAAAGATTATTCTTATCATTTTCTAAAACATCAATCTTTATATTTAAATCATGATTTTTATGGCAAGATTAGTATTCTTAAGAGAAAAAGAATCTACATGTCTTTTTAATTTTTTGTGCTCAATTTTTAATACTTTGTATTCATGCACAAGATCATTAAATGCATCATGTAATTCATCAATGTTGGCTCCACCCAGTGATTTTGATAAATAACAAACATTGAGCACATATTATATTCTAATGTGAATTTCAAGTTGTAAGTTTTCAGGAAGAAAGCACCTCAAAACTCCAAAACTTATGGTGTATTGCATGCAATGGCATGGAGCAATTCTCACATATCCGGACATTCTCTTCATTGAAAAAAGGGCTAATATTTGCTTGACTATTATGTGTTTATGCTTTCATGAACTTTATTTTTGATTTCGAGGCTTTTACTCTTGATTCTGGTTGTTTTCAGTCTCAAGTGTCGACACCTGGACAAACAAGTGTCGACACTTTAGCATTTGGCACGAAAAAAAATCCTTGGCATGCCAAGTGTCAACACCTAGACTTCAAGTGTCGACACCAAGTGTCGACACTTAGGTTTCAAGTGTCGACTCAAGGCCAGAGAATTTTGAAAATACAGAACTTGTTGGTTCGAGGATTTTTGTGTCAAGTGTCGACACCTGTGCATCAAGTGTCGACACTTGAATGATCAAGTATCGACTCCCAGAATTCAAGTGTCGACACCTGATAGCCAAGTGTCGACACCTGACAGCCAAGTGTCGACACTTGCAGCCTGACAGCTCTAACGGATCTATTTTTCTGGCTTGCAGAAACAGGATTTCAAGCTCCAAACGGCTATTTCCAATGCTCCACGGTCACAACCATTTTTAGAAGGTTTTTGGTGTATTTATCACCACCAACCTCATTTTAAAGCAAGAGAAGTGAAAAGAAGTCAAGAAGAAAAAGAGAGAAGTCTATTCAAGAGCATTCAAGTCCACTCTACAGCCAAAAAGCCTTTATTCTCTCCAAACTTCAAATCAAAGCCTCTTCTAGCTTGATTCCGAAAAAGCCTACTTGCTCAAATCTACTACATTCCAAAAGGAGGCAACTTGAACAAGAGTGAAGTCAAAGCAATCCTTGGGCTTCAAAGATTCCAATCCACTCTTGAAGAGAGTTTGTTGTAGCATTAAATTTTATATATCTGATTTGTTGTGCTTTAACCTTGCTTTCAAGGGTGTCTTGAAGAAGGTTATGTGGTTTGTTGGTGAGCCAAAGTGTTAAAACCAACTAGTTAACTTGTGAGCCCGAAGATAAACAAGTAGTTAGGTTTGTTGGTGAGCCTAAGTGATAAAACCAACTTAGGTTTTTGACTTGTGAGCCTTGTAAAAACAAGTCAACTGTAATCTGGTGTGGATTATAGTGGAATTCCCAAGGGTGGCTTGGAGAGTGGATGTAGGTGCTAGGTTTGTACCGAACCACTATATATCTTGTGTTTGTGTGTGATTGCTCTTTTCTTTTGGCATTCTTTAATTAAGTGCTATTACCTTGCATCTATTTATTTGTCACTCACAAGCACCACTAGACCTTTTGTTTTATTGTGTTAAATTTTTAAAAGACCCAATTCACCCCCCCTCTTGGGCTCCATTTCTGGGCACAGTGGTATCAAGCACCGGTACTCTCTTGTAGGTCCAAGGATCTTGAGTAAAAGATCATGGCAGCCCCAATAGGCATGGGTATTGTTGAAGGTTAAGCCTCAAACCGACCCCCACTGTTTAATGGTACAAATTACACATACTGGAACACGCATGCGCATATTTATACAAGCTCTTGATTATAATTGTGGAACAATAGTAAAGGTCCTCATCAGCCTACAATGATGATTAATGGCATCATCTCACCCCTAAAATGGAGATGATTGGGATGAGAGTGACATTAAGCAAATTGAGCTTAATGCAAAGGCAATGAACTTTTATTCTATTCTCTTGATCCTAGTGAGTTTAACAGAATATCCAACTGTCTCTCCGCAAAGGAGATTTGGGATACACTTGAGGTTACCCATGAGGGTACACACCAAGTAAAGACCACCTAAGTCAACATGCTAATTCCACACTTATGAAATGTTTTAAAATGGAATCTACTGATCTATCAGTGAAATGTATACTAGGTTCACAAACATTTGAATGGCATGAGAAGTTAGGAAAAATAATTTCTAATGGTGAACATGTAATAAACTTCTCAGGTCTCTACCAGCTTCATGGGATGCAAAGGTCACTGCAATCGAAGAAGCAAAAGATGTCAACACTCTCCCACTGGAACAACTGTTGGGCTCATTAATGACATATGAACTATCTATCAAGCAGAAGAACGGAGAGGTGGACAAAAAGAAAAAGACAATAGCATTCAAATCTACTACCAGAGAAGACTCAAGCGAAGACTCTGAAGAGGATGATGAAGAAGATGAAACTGCTATGTTGGCAAGGAAGTTCAGAAGGTTTATGAGGAAAAAGAAATTCAACTACAAAAAGAAACCTCTGAAGGGTGAGCCCAGTAAAGAAAAGGATAAGGAGAAGAAGGAGGAGCAGCCCACATGTTTTAAGTGCAAAAAGCCAGGGCATTTCAAGGTAGATTGCCCCTTACTAAAGAAAAGCAGGAGAAAGTTAAGGAAAAAGGCCATGATGGCAACCTGGAGCGAAAGTGAAGACTCCAGCTCTGAGGAAGAACAACAGGAAGTGGCAAATTTCTGTCTAATGGCCATCAAGAAGAGGTATGTTCTGAAACCGAAAATGAATTATCTTTTGATGAGCTTCATGAATTTTTGATGAACTAGTAATAGAATTTCAAAAATTAAAATCAAAACATAAAAACTTAAAGAAGCAAAATCTGGAACTAGCTAAAATAAATAACAACCTTTCAAATGAGAATGAATACCTTCTAATACAAAATAAAAATCTAAATGATAAGATTATGGGTCTTGAAAATGAAAAGAATATACTTGAAAAGAAAAGTAACTTAGTTTCAAATGAAAAATTGTCAAGACAACACAAAGAAATTTAATGGAAAACAAGAAATATAAAGAGGAAATCGATAAACTAAAGCCTTTTGTCGAAAAATTTACTTACAGTTCTGAAAAATTGAATTTACTATTAAATAACCAAAGAGCAGTATTTGACAAAGCTGGTTTAGGATTCAGAACTCATAAGAAACAAAAACTCCTTAAAATTTCTTTGTACCTGCATCTTCTTCAATTACATGCTATACTTGTGGTGATATAGGACATAAATCTTACATGTGCAACAAAAGAAAATTAAGAAAAACTAAGAAAGTTTGGGTTCCAAAAGGAACCAATGCCACTAACCAAAAAGGACCCAAGATGGCTTGGGTACCTAAAGTCTCCACTTGATCTATATTGCAGGTATGCCTTGCAACCAACAAGAAGAGAATGTGGTATCTTGACAGTGGTTGCTCAAGGCATATGACAGGAGACGTGGAGCAGTTTTCATCACTCTCATATCAAAATGGTGGCAATGTAACTTTTGGTGATAATGAAAAGGAAAAATCATCGGTATTGGTAAAATCCATATCACCCCTACCTCTTATATTGATAATGTTTTATATGTTGATGGTTTAAAACATAACTTGCTTAGTATTAGTCAATTTGTGACAAAAATTTTAAAGTTGTTTTTGAATCTTCTTTGTGCATTGTTTTTAGTCTAGATGATAATGGCATTAAATTCATCGGTCATAGGCATGGCAATATTTATATGGTTGATCTTGATGATCTCCCTATTCAGAAAGGTCAATGTCTAGTGGCAATGGAAGCCAAGATCGATGAAGCTAGTTGGCTTTGGCATCATAGACTAGGACATGCTAGCATGCATTTAATTTCAAAACTTAGAAAAAAATTTAGTAAAAGATCTGCCTAAATTGAATTTTGAAAAAAATAAGATTTGCAGTGCATGTCAACTTGGAAATAAAACAAAATCTTCTTTCAAACCTAAAGGAGTAATCTCTACATCTAGACCTTTAGAATTGCTTCATATGGACCTCTTTGGGCCTACTAGAATATCTAGTTTGGGAGGTAAGAAGTTTGGTCTAGTCATTGTAGATGATTTCTCACGTTTTACATGGGTCATGTTTTTAGCACACAAAGATGAAACGTTTTCTGAATTCATAAGATTTCACAAAAGAGTTTTAAATGAAAAAGGGTTTCAGTAATTTCCTTAAGAAGCGATCATGAAACTGAATTTGAAAATGCCGATTTCAATAAATTCTGTATTGAAAATGGAATTAATCATAATTTTTCTGCACCTAGGACACCTCAACAAAATGGGGTAGTAGAAAGAAAAAATAGAACTCTTGAAGAAATGGCATGCACCATGCTTTGTGAAAATGATTTACCTAGATACTTTTGGGCGGAAGCCATAAATACTGCATGCTATATCTTAAATCATGTTTTAATTCGACCGATTTTAAAGAAAACTCCTTATGAGCTTTGGAAGGGTAGAAACCTTCAATCCGTTATTTTCATGTTTTTGGTTGCCGTTGTTTCATCTTAAACAATGGTAAAGACAATCTAAGTAAATTTGATGCCAAATCAGATGAGGGAGTCTTTCTAGGCTACTCCACATCTAGTAAGGCATACAGGGTCTTCAAAGAAGGACACTTGTTGTTGAAGAATCCATTCATGTAGTATTTGACGAAACTAACCAAAAATCTTCGAGAAAAGAAGATGTACTTTTTGATGAATCAGGTAACAAGAAGACTGAAGAGGAAACAACAATGAAGACTTACCAAGGAACAGAATGATGATCAGAACACCGACAAAGATCAAGCACAAGGTGATGTAGATACCTCAACTGTTGACCCTTTACCAAAAGAATGGAGGTATGCTCATGGACACCCAAAAGAACTAATTATAGGTGATCCATCTAAAGGTGTAAGTACTCGATCATCACTTAGAAATATTTGTGACTACTTAGCTTTTGTGTCTCAAATTGAACCTAAAACTATTGAGGAAGCTGAATGTGATAGTAATTGGATAAATGCTATGCAAGATGAACTTAATCAATTTAAAAGGAATAATGTTTGGACACTAGTAGATAGGCCCTCAAACACATCAATTATTGGCACAAAATGGGTTTTTCGAAACAAACTTGATGAAAATGGAATAGTAATTAGAAATAAAGCCAGACTAGTTGCCAAAGGATACAATCAGGAGGAAGGGATAGATTTTGATGAAACCTTTGCTCCTGTGGCTAGACTTGAGGCAATTAGGCTACTATTGGCTTTTTCCTGTTTCATGAACTTTAAACTGTATCAGATGGATGTTAAAAGTGCTTTCTTGAATGGATTAATTGAAGAAGAAGTTTATGTTGAACACCCCCTGGTTTTGAAAATTCTGAATTTCCAAATCATGTTTATAAACTTCATAAAGCTTTATATGGATTAAAACAAGCTCCAAGAGCTTGGTATGATCATTTAAGCTCTTTTCTGCTAAAAAATGATTTTACTAGAGGAAATGTAGATAAAACATTATTTTTAAAGAAAAAGAATGATGATCTCTTAGTAGTACAAATCTATGTTGATGATATAATATTTGGTGCTACTAATGAATCTCTTTGTCAAGATTTTGCAAGTCTAATGCAGGGTGAGTTCGAGATGAGCTTGATGGGAGAACTAAATTTCTTCGTCGGACTCCAGATAAGGCAAACCAAAGAGGGGATCTTCATCAACCAAACAAAATACACAAGAGAAATACTCAAGAAGTTGGGATGGAGAACACTAAGCCATTAGGTACCCCTATGAGCTCTACATGTAGACTTGACAAGGATGAATCAGGTAAATCAATTGATCAAAATTATATCATGGCATGATTGGTTCGTTATTATATCTTACTACCAGTAGGCCAGATATCATGTTTAGTGTCTGTATGTGTGCTAGATATCAGTCCAATCCTAAAGAGTCTTATCTTTTGGCTGTTAAACGCATATTTAGATATCTATCTGGCTCAATTAAAATTGGTTTATGGTACTCTAGAGATTCTTCATGTGATTTAATTGCTTATTCTGATGCTGATTTTGCTGGATGTAAACTTGATCGTAAAAGTACTAGTAGAACCTGTCAGTTTCTTGGAGTAAATTTGATCTCCTGGAGTAGCAAGAAACAGAACTCTGTTGCTCTATCTATGGCAGAAGCCGAATATATAGCAGCTGGGAGCTGTTGTGCTCAAATCCTCTGGATCAAACAACAACTCGAAGACTTTGGCATAAAACTAATTAAGACACCCATAAGATGTGATAATACTAGTGCAATCAACTTATCTAAAAATCCAGTGCAACATTCAAGAAGTAAACACATTGAAATAAGACATCATTTCATAAGAGATCATGTACAAACTCAAACATAATTCTTGATTTTGTCTGTACCAATGATCAATTAGCTGATGTGTTTACAAAGCCTTTGAGTGAGGATAGGTTCTGTCTGATTATAAGAGAGTTAGGTGTAATTGATCCATTCTCCTAGGATTCTCTTAGTATCCTTTTTACCCTGTCCTAAAAAGCTCAAAACTTATTGTTTTAAACCCCAAGAAATTTGTCAAATTTTTTTTCGAATTTTCTCGAATTTTCTTGGCCAAGTGTCGACACTTGGAAAGTGTCAAGTGTCGACACCTGACCAAGTGTCGACACTTGACAAATCCGAAGTGTCGACACTTTCGAATCTGAACTGTTTTAAAACAGGCCGAATGAAGGGTTTTTTGAATTTTTCCTTCCCCAAATTTCTTGGAACAGTGGTCCCCTCTGTCCAAACCCGTCTTTTCACCCTTCAATCCATCTCAAATCAGGTATTTTCCCTCTCTAATTTAGTTTTATTTCTCTATGTTTTTAACTTTATTGTTTTTAAACCAAACAATCGTGTTTTAGGTTTTCCGAACTTTTTCTTCAATCTAACCTGATTTTTGTGTGTTTTAGTAAATTTCTAAAACTCCATTTGAGGGAATCTTGTTTTAGATTTATTTTCCTCGAATTTCCCTCATCTTTTTGGTGTTCTTCAACCCTTTTTCACAAAAATCACTATTTCATCAATTTTGGGCAAAATAAAATGGGTTTTCATCTAATTTAAATGTAGTAAATACTTTATTGTTGATTAGGAAGGATTTCTAGTATTGTATTTTGAATATTTTCGCCTATTTGCAAAAACCCTAAATGTTTAAAACCTAAATCCCATGGTTTTTGATAATTTTTGGGATTCAAATATGCTCCACCCAATACGAATTTTACCTACAATTTTTACTCAAAATTTCTCATCTTGATCAAAACTTATTAATTCTGGTTTTTACGACCAATTTAAACTCTAAATCTCAACCTATGGCTAGTCGTTTGTTCTGAACCTTTTTTCATTCTTCCTGGTCAGTTGGCTGATATGGGTCATAGGAAGAGACTTGCAGTTAGAGCAAGACCTAGTCAGGGTAGTGAGAGGAGGTCGAAGGCCAGATTCGATCCCGCTCCGCAGAGCAGTTCAGCCACTCTGAGCTCCCCCCCTGCAGAGAGGATGGCAGGGAAGTCAGTAGCTTCTGGGAGGAGAGTAGATCTACACTGTTTTGACAGGCACCATTTTGGCATTAGAGAGATACTCTCAGATGCAGGGTTAGTACCCTTCTGCACCATGCAGGAGAGATACTATCCTCACCTGGTGAGGGAGTTTTACGGTGCCCTGGACTGTCGACGACTTCTATGGACGACATCCGTCAGAGGTGTACAGATTTCATTGACTGACGAGTTGCTGAGCCGAGTATGGGAGATACCCCGGAGAGGAGTCAGTGCGTTCTCAGTTGATGATAGAGAGGCAGCTTTCAGATGCATCCTTGAGCGAGAGGATGTTCGCGGTATCTCAGTAGTTACCGCGAACCAGTTATCTTTAGAGATGCGACTGCTGCACCACATTACCGCACGGATCCTTCTACCGAAGACTGGCAGATTTGACTTCATCACAGAGAGAGAGCTGATGTTGATGACCAGTCTGATCGAGAGGAGACCAGTTGACATACCGACCTTGATGCTGTCACAGATGCATGATGCTGCCACTCAGCGCCGACACTGTTTGCCATACGGGATGGCACTGACCCGTCTTTTCAGAGCTTGTGGAGTATCATTGGAGGGAGATCCCCAAGGAGATACTGCACACAGATGTATATGATGAGAGGTCACTGCACCGCATGGGTTTCAAGATAGTTGGAGGTCGATGGGTTCGGAGAGAGTCTGGCCAGGAGCCAGATGAGGAGGACGAGATTCGAGAGGTTGAGACTGGACCATCTGAGCCAGCAGTCCTTCCTCCAGTGGATGTACCATCGACACAGGCAGAGCACCTGTCACCTGATACTTCAGTTCCTCCACCACCATCTACCGGATCATCCTTTGAGGAGCATGCCAGAGCCCAGTTCACACAGATCAGAGGAGAGGTGACTCAGCTGCGTAGCGAGGTCGTGCTTCTACGAGCACAGACTACCTCAGAGCACGCTGAGATCCGCAGATCTATGGAGGAGGGTTTTACACGTCTTGAGGATCTTATGAGATCTCTTATACCTCCTGCCGCACCTGCTCCATATGATGATGATGATGATGATGATGATGACGGTGGTGATCACCAGAGCAACCATGCTGATATTGCTGATGGAGGTGATCAGGATGTTGACCGAGCCACTGAGGTGGTAGGCACTGACAGCGACAGTGTAGGCGGAGCTGATGCTTACGAGGTGGTCAGTCGAGATCCTCCTACTACACTTGCTCCTTCTACTACTCTAGTTGACTTCGTTCCAGATCCTATTGAGCCAGCTGAACATCTTTCGCCTCCTTCTACCAGATCTTCTAGGGTTGTACCCACTTTTGGTCCTGCCGGCCGTACCAGGAGTCTTAGAGCTTTAGCACCTCCTAGGGCTTTAGCCACCAGATCTAGGATTAGTGCTCCTTTTAGTCTTGATGTTCCATCTGATGAGGACTAGCCTCACAGATGACTGTTTCATATCTCTTTTTATGTTTGATATATGAACGTTTCAGTTTTGTTTGTACAAAAAAAAACTTGTCTCATATATATATATGTTTGTTATACTTCAGTTTGTTATATTGTAGCTCTGATATAATGGAATATTTAACTCTGACACAAGCACAATTTCAGCTATAATATTGTCTATACTCTCTTTTTGTATACATGCTAATTGAAAGGGGGAGGTTATTTTTTTTTATGATTGACAAAAAGGGGGAGAGAAAAAGTAATGAGAAAAAGTAATATTAAAAAGTAATTGTTATAACAAAAAAGTGATAATGGATGTTTAATTGTTTTTGAGAATTTGAGAACATGTATCTTGTTTAAAAGAAAAAGATGCATTATATTGATTTGAAGTTTACCTTAATAAGAAGTATCTAATTAAGGGGGAGATTGTTTCCTATTAATTAGAAAACTCATGGTTTGAACTATGTTGTCTCTTTTTCTCAAGGTTTTGTCATCATCAAAAAGGGGGAGATTGTTGGCTCCACCCAGTGATTTTGATGAATAACAAAACATTGAGCACATATTGTATTCTAATATGAATTTCAAGTTGTAAGTTTTCAGGAAGAAAGCACCTTAAAATTCCAAAAACTTATGGTGTATGGCATGCAATGGCACGGAGCAATTCTCACATATCCGGACATTCTCTTCATTGAAAAAAGGGCTAATATTTGCTTGACTATTATGTGTTTATGCTTTCATGAACTTTATTTTTGATTTCGAGGCTTTTACTCTTGATTCTGGATGTTTTCAGTCTCAAGTGTCGACACCTGGACAAACAAGTATCGACACTTCAGCATTTTGCACGAAGAAAAATCCTTGGCATGCCAAGTGTCGACACCTAGACTTCAAGTGTCGACACCAAGTGTCGACACTTAGGTTTCAAGTGTCGACTCAAGGCCTGAGAATTTTGAAAATACAGAACTTGTTGGTTCGAGGATTTTTGTGTCAAGTGTCGACACCTGTGCATCAAGTGTCGACACTTGAATGATCAAGTGTCGACTCCCAGAATTCAAGTGTCGACACTGACAGCCAAGTGTCGACACTTGACAGCCAAGTGTCGACACTTGCAGCCTGACAGCTCTAACGGATCTATTTTTCTGGCTTGCAGAAACGGGATTTCAAGCTCCAAACGGCTATTTCCAATGCTCCAACGGTCACAAACCATTTTTAGAAGATTTTTGGTGTATTTAATCACCACCAACCTCATTTTAAGCTAGAGAAGTGAAAAGAAGTCAAGAAGAAAAGAGAGAAGTCCATTCAAGAGCATTCAAGTCCACTCTACAGCCAAAAAGCCTTTATTCTCTCCAAACTTCAAATCAAAAGCCTCTTCTAGCTTGATTCCACTGAAAAAGCCTACTTGCTCAAATCTACTACATTCCAAAAGGAGGCAACTTGAAGAAGAGTGAAGTCAAAGCAATCCTTGGGCTTCAAAGATTCCAATCCACTCTTGAAGAGAGTTTGTTGTAGTATTTAAATTTTATATCTGATTTGTTGTGCTTTAACCTTGCTTTCAAGGGTGTCTTGAAAGAAGGTTATTGTGGTTTGTTGGTGAGCCAAAGTGTTAAAACCAACTAGGGTTAACTTGTGAGCCCGAAGACAAAAAAGTAGTTAGGTTTGTTGGTGAGCCTAAGTGATAAAACCAACTTAGGTTTTTGACTTGTGAGCCTTGTAAAAACAAGTCAACTGTAATCTGGTGTGGATTATAGTGGAATTCCCAAGGTGGCTTGGGGAATGGATGTAGGTGCTAGGTTTGCACCGAACCACTATATATCTTGTGTTTGTGTGTGATTGCTCTTTTCTTTTTGCATTCTTTAATTAAGTGCTATTACCTTGCATCTATTTATTTGTCACTCATAAGCACCACTAGACCTTTTGTTTTATTGTGTTAAATTTTTAAAAGACCCAATTCACCCCCCCTCTTGGGCTCCATTTCTGGGCAACAATCAAAGGTAAAATCATATCTATTTTCAGCACATACATCTTCTTCATTTGTCATGAAGCAAAGATTGGCAACTTCTTGTTCTTCCTCCGAATTAAAATCTTCACTATTGCTCTAAGTTGCCATCATTTCCTTGAATTTCTTTTTAGCCTTGAGGGCTATTATCTTTTTCTTCTCTTCATCAGCAATCACTTCTTTATGCCATAAATTCAACTCATGGATCATGAGTGAACCAATAAGCTCCTCCAAAGGCAAGGTATCAATATCTTTGACTTCTTGGATTGCCGTTACCTTTGGATCCCATGATATTGGCAAAGATCTAACAATTTTATTAATCAAATCAGCATTAATCTAGACTTTGCCAAGACTTTTCAATTCATTAACAATAGTCATAAATCTAGTATACATATCAGATATAGATTCATAACGTAACATTTTAAACATTTCAAAAGAATGAACAAGCATATTAATTTTAGTACTTTTCACTTGAAGAGTACCCTTATGAGTAATTTCAAGTATATCCTATATCTCCTTTGTCGATATGTATGTGGAGATCCTATTGAATTCATTAGAGTCCAATGCATAATAAAGCAAGTTCATTGCTTCAGCATTAATTTCAGATTACTTATAGTCATATTCATTCCAATCCTCTTCAAGCTTTGGAATGAAAATACCATTAACCAAAATAGAAGGAATATGAGGACCATTAACTATAACTTTCCAAAGATAATAAATAATAGAATGAATATAGATGTGCATGCGAGTTTTCCAAAAAGTATAATTGGTGCCATTAAAAAATGATAGTCTATTAGTTATAAGTCCTATAGCAAAACAAGCACCTTATAGGCTGCCATGATCTTTTAACTCAAAATCGTTAGATTCTTTGTAAATCACCAAGTCTAGATATCAACAATTTTAGGTTCCGGGCTCTGATACCAATTGTTGCCAAGAGATGATGCAACCTAAGAGGGAGGTGAATTGGGTTTTATAAAGGGAAGATGAATTGGGATTTATAAATTATTTGAACTTATGTCAATGGATATAAAACAAGTATGTGCTAATTACAATTAAGTGCTTGTGTTTTGTCAAAGTATTTGTGTACCTCAAAATAATATGTAGCGGGATTTAATAAAGTAAATGCACAAAGAAAACAATCACATATACACAATAAATTTATAGTGCATCAGTGCACTCCAAGGCACCTATATCCACTTTCCAAGTTTTTCTTGAAAATTCACTATAATCATCAAGATTATAGCTGATTAGTTTTTCGGGCTCACTAATCAAACCCAACTTGTTTTCACCAGGTTCACAAGTCAAAATCCT
Source organism: Areca catechu (assembly GCA_021397845.1). Classification (NCBI taxonomy): domain Eukaryota; kingdom Viridiplantae; phylum Streptophyta; class Magnoliopsida; order Arecales; family Arecaceae; genus Areca; species Areca catechu. Next base: position 123,634,465 of record CM038052.1, on the reverse strand, counting down.
TGTTGGTTTTCTAACTTAGGCTAACCAACAACCTCTTTGGTTTTTAACGGCTAACCAAAAAACTTGCTAGTTTTATGGGATCACCAATAACCTATATTGGTTTTACAGGATCACCAACAACCTATGTTGGTTTTCATGGCTAACCAACAACCTTTTTGGTTTTCTAAGGCTCACCAAAAATCTTGATACAATCATGTAAGAATGAAAGTAAAGAATATAATAAAGCTTTCTAATAAAAGAAAATATCTCTTTGAAGCACTTTGAATGATGTTAAAAAAGCTTATCTTCAATTTGTTGAAGCCTTTGAATGAAGCTTGATGTTATGAACTTGGATCAACTCTCTTATCTTTGAAAGCTTGAAGGCTTGAGTCACTCAACTCTTGAATCCTTGAAGGATATTTAATAATCTCACCAAAAGATTACTTTTTCATTTGATTTTTGGTGTTTATATAGCTCTCCAACCCATAGATGACCGTTTATGACCGTTGGAGATGAAAACTAGGAGTTTGAAGCAAGTTAGAGTCAATTTGTACTTTTGAAAAACTAGCCGTTATACCATGTGTCGACACTTGAATTTCTTAAATTTTTTTCATGAGTCGATACTTCACCATGAGTCGACCTCTTGAGTCGACACTTAGGTCAACTCAAGGCAAAAATTCTAGTTTGATACTATTCTATATTTTTCTTATTCTCAAGCCTTGAATCGATATTTGAACTTCTTCATGAGTTGATACTTGCTTGTGCCAGTACTAAAACTTCTTCAAAATTGATTTTTAGCCTCTTTAAGTTCTTCCATATCAATTTCAAAATCCATATACTTAATTTTTCATTAATTTAAGAACTTTCTTCAACTAAAAACATGAATTTCTTCATTCAACATGGATGAGTACTAGGATTTGATAAATACACTTAAAACTATAATTAGTACTCATATGTACTTAAGTATTTTATTATCATCAAAATCAAGACCAGAGTCAACAAGACTCTTGAAGGAATGGCATGCACAATGCTTTGTAAAAATGATTTACCTAGATATTTTTGGACTGAAGCCATAAATACTGCTTGCTATGTTTTGAATCGTATTTTAATCCATCTAATTTTAAAGAATATGCCTTATGAAATTGGAAATGTTCAAAACCTACTATAAAATATTTTCATGTACTTGGATGCCATTGTTTCATTCTAAATAATGGTAAAAATAATCTCAGTAAATTTGATGCCAAGTCAGATGAGGGTATCTTCTTAAGATACTCTACTTCTAGCAAGGCATACGGGTCTTCAACAGAAGAACTCTTCTAGTTGAAGAATCCATTCATGTAGTGTTTGATGAAACTATAGAAAAATCTTTTAGAAAAGAAGAAACTTTTGATGATGAAACAGGTATTCAAAAGTTTGGAAGAATGACGATCAATACAGGAGATTCCAAAGAAAAAGATGATGATCAAGGAAATGAAGAACAAATACAAGAAGTTGGAGCATCAACACCCAAACCATTGCCTAAAAAATGGAGGTATGCTCATGGACACCCTAAAAAACTTATCATTGGTGATCCATCAAAAGGGATAAGTACTCGTTTCTCAATAAGAAATGTTTGTGATTATGTAGCATTTGTATCTTAAGTAGAACCTAAATCAATTGTAGAAGCTGAAAAAGACTCAAATTGGATAAATGCTATGCAAGATAAACTAAATCAATTTAAATAAAACAAAGTTTGAACTTTAGTTAAAAGACCTTCAAATAATTCAATAATAGGAATAAAATGGGTTTTCAAAAATAAACTTGATGAAAATGGCTCAGTAACTAGAAATAAGCTAGATTAGTCACAAAAAGCTATAATCAAGAAGAGGGTATTGATTTTGATGAAATATTTGCACCGGTTACTAGATTAGAAGCAATTAGATTGTTACATGCTTTTGCTTGTTTTATGGATTTCAAGTTATTTCAAATGGATGTCAAAAGTGCCTTTTTGAATGGTTTTATTGAAGAAGAAGTTTACATTGAACAAACCCTTGGTTTTGAAAATCATGAATGCCCTGATCATGTTTTTAAACTCCATAAAGATTTATATGGTTTAAGACAAGCTCCAAGAGCTTGGTATGATAGACTAAGTACTTTCTTTCTTGCTTGAAAATGAATTTTTAAAGGCAATGTTGACACTACATTATTTTTAAAAAGAAAAATGATGATTTATTAGTAGTACAGATTTATATTGATGATATCATTTTTGGTGCTACTAATGAAATTCTTTGTCAAGAGTTTGCCAAGCTTATACAGGGTGAGTTCGAGATGAGCATAATGGAAGAATTAAACTTCTTTCTTGGACTCCAATCAAGCAAACCAAAGAAAGGATCTTCATCAACCAAGAAAAGTACATAAAGAAAATCTTAAATAAGTTTGGGATGGAGAGCATCAAACCACTAGGTACTCCTATGAGCCCTTCTTGTTAACTTGATAAAGATAAATCAAGTAAAAATGTAGATCAAAAATTATATAGAGGCATCATTGGTTCACTGTTATATTTAACTGTAAGTAGGCCAGGTATCATGTGTAGTGTATGTATGTGCTAGATATCCATCTGCTCCTAAAGAGTCTTATCTACTAGCAGTTAAACAAATACGTAGATATCTATCTGGCATAATTGATATTGGTCTATGGTACTCTAAAGACTCATCTATTGAATTGATTGCATATTTTGATGCTGACTTTGCTGGATGTAACTGGATAGAAAAAGTACAAATGGAACCTGTCAATTTCTTTGAGTGAATTTGATTTCATGGTTTAGCGAGAAACAAAATTTAGTTGCTTTATCTATGGCAGAAGCCGAATATATAGTTGCTAGAAGTTGTTATGCTCAAATCCTATGGATCAAACAACAACTCGAAGATTTTGGCATAAAATTAAATAAAACTCCATAAGATGTGACAATATATAGTGCATAAATCTAGCTAAAAATCCTGTTCTGCATTGAAGAAGCAAACATATTGAAATAAGGCATCATTTTATAAGAGATCATGTACAAAATGGTAATGTGATGCTTGATTTTGTATGCACTAATAGAAAACTTGCCGATTTTTCACAAAACTCCTTAGTGAAGATAGATTTTGCATGATTAGAAGAGAACTAGGTATTATTGATCTCTTTGTCTAAACCCTTCATATTCTTGTTTAAATCCTAAAGATTGATTCAAATCCTTTCAAATATCACTTAGAATGACCCCTAGACTCTTCTTGGATTTTCATGGAATTTATTGAAATTTATTCTATTTCTTTGTGGTCAAGTGTCGACACTTACAAATTGCCCAAGTGTTGACTCACCTGAAGTGTTGACTCATGACCGTCGGGACTAAACTTTTTAGGGCTTTCTGTAAGTCTCCTTTTCCTATCATTTTCCCTTTCCTCAACCTCATGTGGTCCCCAAAAACCTTCCTAACTTTCCAGAATAGTGGAATCCTATCTATTTCCTTTCATTTTCGGGTAATCTCTTCCTTTTCTTCAAGTTTTAATTTATGATTGGTCCGATTCATTTTTTCTTCTTCGGTTTTACTGTGTTTCGATCCATATTTTTCTTCTCCTCTCTCATGTTTCTTCTTCCTCCAAACTGTTCCTTCTCCTTTAGTCTATTTGGTCCGATTCTTGCTCATTCTTCCTGGATTCTCCCACATTCCCACTATTTTCTCCTCTTCAGCCTGTTTCCTCCTTTTTGGTCCATTGATCCATCCTCTTTTCCTTCTTTTCTCTTCCGATTCACCCTCTCATTTCTTGCTAGTCCTAGCCTGGCTCCAAAAAGGCAAGTTGTTTTTTGCAAGAAGAGGACTGCCCTAGGGTATGGAGAGCCTTGTTCCAAAGAGAGGAGGTCCAAGGCTCGTCAGGACCTTGTGCATCATGGTGAGGAGCAGCCCCAGGATCAGTTTACTAATAGAGTTCCCACATCCCAGGTTTCCCCTGCAGTTGAGAGAGTGGCAGGGAAGGTCATTGCTTGTGGGAGGCATGTGGATTTGTAGTTTTGGGACTCCTAGGGTTTTATCATTGGTGATTTGCTGAGAGTATCCGGATGGTACCTTTCATACTATTAGAGAGAGGTAGTACCCCCACCTGATCAGAGAGTTTTATGGCAGTTTAGCCATTGATGGACTCTGGTGGAGCGCAGTAGTCAGGGGAGTTCACATACTAGTGAAAGCGGAGACTATCAGTAGGATCTGAGAGATTCCTCTCAAAGGATTGGCAGTGAACTATGTGGGAAACAAGGAAGCTGCTTTCAGGTATATCCTAGAGAGAGAAGATGTTAAAGGTGTTTCTGTGGTGTCAGCCAACTAGTTGTCATTTGAGATGCGTGTTCTACGTCATATCATTACTCGGATATTGATTTCAAAGACTGGGAAGTTCGATTTTATCACAAAGAGGGAGCTTGTTCTAATGGTAGCCCTGAGATAGCAAATAGCTATCAACCTACCGATGATTATGGTGCATCAGATGAGTGAGGCCGCTACTCAGCGTCGACTTTGCCTACCATATGGTATGGGGTTCAACCGGATATTCAGAGAGTTTGGTATTTAGTTGGAGGGTGAGGCCTCCAAAGAGATTCTCCATACAGACACCTATGGGGAGAAATCTCTACATCGCATTGGTTTTAGGCATATCGGTGGCAGATGGCTAGGAGAGAGTCTGGACAGGAGCTAGATGAAGAAGATGACATTAGAGTTGTTGAGGCAGAGCCATCTGGACCTGTTGAGCACTTTTGTCCACTTAGACCTGCACCATCCACTACTTCAAGGTCTGAGCCATCCACCCCGGTACCTGCTCGTGCACCTGCTACTGCTCCTCGCGATACTACAGAGATAGAGTCCACTTTTGAGGAGCAGATCACTACCTAGATTATTGATGTTTGAGAGGAAGTTTTGGGACTATCTGTCTAGACCCAGTAGACTTCAGTTGGAGCTGCATGGTTTGAGGAGCCATACTGTTGAGCAGCTCACTAGTATACGACAGGCGATGGAGGCCAATTTTATTAAGATCCGAGAATTGCTTAGATCTTTATTGCCTTCAGTAGGACCTTCAGATCCTCCACCTCCTCCTCTGCCAGTAGATGATGATGACCAGGATACTCATGTTGACACTGCTGGTGGTGATACAGCTCCAGATGGTGATGATACATTTAGTGATGGCGGTGGTGCAACAGATGAAGATAAAGACTCTATCAGTGATGGTGATGAGATAGCTGGCTATTACATTGCCAGTAGGGAGGATCAGACTCTCACTATTCAAGACCAGACTCCCGATGCTTCCACTGACTCTACTTCTGCTTTTGAGACTCCAGTGGAGACACATGCTAGTCGTGCTGCTAGGACTACCAGACTTGTACCTAGATCTGGCCCTTCCCTTAGGACTAGAAGTATGCTTCATAATACTCCTAGGTCGTCATTCTCTAGGGTTATGGCCCCTATTGTACTTGACTTCCCTTCTGATGAGGATTAGCCTCTCAAATATTTTTCTGTATGTCTTTTATTTCTTATTATGGTGTTATGTTATGTTATCTTATTGGTGTTTTGCTATAATGTTATGTTGTACTGAAACAAGTTATTAATGAAGGTTATCTTTTATGATTATAAAATTTACTTCATGGTATGTTTTGTTACTCTTCTTTTTGTCAATTTATTTTATGTAAAAATTTAGGGGGAGAAAAACCCCTTTTTAATGCTTTATGATGACAAAAAGGGGCAGTAGAAAAGGTTAAACGAGCAACAAATTCAAATTTTTTTCAAAAATTCTTAAGTTACTTAAAATAGGGAAAGAAATTAAGAAATTCTAACCTTGAAACTCTTGAAGCATTACTATATGAACTGATAATTTGTTTCATTTTCAATAAAATACATGTATAAACTTTATTTGTTGACAACTGTAAAGATGCTTTGATAAACTTTTGCATTTTTGAAACTTTTGATACTATATCAGTCAAATTTTTGAACTTATGCTTATAAACTCAAAGTTTTGTCATCATCAAAAAGGGAGAGATTGTTGGCTTTGGCTCATTGATTTTGATGAATAACAAAATGTTGAGTATAGGTTTGGACTAATGTTTCAATTGGAGCATGAATTTTAGGATATATGTACATCAATTTCTTCACTCAAGTATATCAAAAATGCCAACTTCAAAGAAAGAAGAATTTCAATATTTAAGTTATTTTCTCCTCTTGGAATATTGATAAAATGATCAATTTGGCCTTTATGAAGATGAGTTTAAGAGGTTCTTGAACAATATTTTAAAAATTCAGAGTTTGGCACGTAGTTTTGAAATGGCATAGAGTAAGTGTCAACTCAAGGTGTTGACTCATGGACCAAGTATTGACTCAAGGTGTCGACTTATGCACCAAGTGTTGACTCAAGATATCGACTGATGAAGAAAGTGTCGACATTTTAGAAGACTGGCATGCAAAGTTTTAGATGGCACGCCAGGTGTCGACTCACAGATTCAAGTGTTGACTCATAAACTTCAAGTGTCGACTCATAGGTTGACTCAAGGCCTGAGAATAGAAAATGAATAGAACATGCTATTTCAAGGTCTTTTTTCCTAGTGTTGACTCAGAAGAATGACTCACAGACTCAAGTGTTGACTCACAAATCCAAGTATCGACTCAGAGACCGACTCGAAGCATGAGAGCAAAAATGAAGCAGAATGTTGGAAACTCAAATTTTTGTTCATGAGTCGACCCAAGTGTCGACTCACAGAGCCCAAGTGTTGACTCATAGATCAACTCATAAAAAAATTCAAGTGTCGACACTTGGTGTAACGGCTAGTTTTCTAGAATTTCAGAATTATTTCCAAACGGCTCCAAATGATTAGTTTCTTCACTCTAACAGTCTCCAATGATTTTTTCAGTGGTTTTGAGCTATTTATCACTCACCAAATTCATTGAAGACAAGAATCTAAGAAGAGACAGTTTATCTTTTAAGAAAAGGCAAGTGTGAGCTTTAAAGTAGATTTCACCTGAAAAAGCCTTCTAGTCTCCTTTGAGCCTTCAAATCATTAGCCAAAATGAGTGCATTCAAAGATTCCAAGGAGACAACTCAAGCATTCAAGAAGAGCTTCATCGATATTTATTTCTACTCATTTAGAAATTATTTCTTGTGCTTATTTCTGTGTACTTGCTTTTATTTGTTGTTGCTAGTTTTAAAGGTATTGAAACTAGTGTAAAGATTGTTGGTGAGCCAAAGAGATAAAACCAACTTGGGTTTGACTTGTAAGCCTGGATTAAAAATAAGTTATGAAGGTTGTTGGTGAGCCTAGGTGATAAAACCAACAAGGTTTGACTTGTGAGCCTTAAAAAACAAGTCGGATGTAATCTTGGATAGATTATAATGAAAATTCTTAAGGAAAAGCTTGGGAAGTGGATGTAGGTGCTTGGAGTGCACCGAACCACTATACATCTATGTGTTTGTGATTGTTTGCTTCTTTCTTCACTTGCTCTTTATTACATGGCACTTAATCTACCACTTCTACTATATATCTCTGATAGCACAATCACTTTGCCACACTAACCCTCATAATTCAGCACATAACTACTTAAATTTTTAAAATATCTAATTTACCCTCCCTCTTGGGCTACCTTGCTGGGCAACAGGGCTACCTCTTACCTGGCCAACTTTTTGATGTTAAAGAAAAAAATTTAATGACACAACCCTCCCATCAATATTACTTGGCCAATGTGGATAATTAGATTTTGATTAAATAGTTTATTGATTTGAGTAAACCCATGACACTAAGGTTAATCAGTATGACTAATTTAGGTACTCTTGGACTAATTTGTCTTTAGTCCTAATCACAGACTTGGTGAAGTCAGTGGTAGGATTGTTGACTAATTGGTTTATGTCTTTTCTTCTCTCTTTTTAACTATTTAATAAAATTCTTTAAATTATTAGATCCCCAAATGATAAAGTTTTGGAGATTACCAAGTTATAGCCTTCCATTAAGTTGGGTAATAATGGGTCCAATAGATTGGATGATCATTGGAGGTGCAAATGCTTGGTGCTCATTTGTTATTGAAATTATCATTCATATTATGATGATTCATGTATGACTTTCTTAGCGGTGGTCAGGTGGGCCGACCAAAGTCAATCTTGGCTATTTGTTGGTTAGAAGCATTAAGTCTTATCATGTTAATAGTTAGACCTAACCAAGACTTTTAGTGGAGGCCTAAAGGCTTACTGAAGAGGTTCCTGAAACAAAATTAATACTAGAAATTGTTTAGAGAAATAATTTTTCAAGAATCTATCCATAGATGCATAGTGGTTGACCAAGCAAACTCGGGCCCATATGCAGATTCTAGTACCTGTTAAGAAATTAGTATAATTTCTTGAATTAGAGATAGAGGCTACCAATTTGTATAATATAGTGGGAAAACCATTAAACTAAAGTCCAAGTCTTTAGAATTAAATGTTTCATACACTAATAGGTCTTATTCTCTTTTCATTTTTTTAAAATGGCTAACATTTTATCGTTTCAATCATTATTAGATAATGAAAAGTTGACCGGACCAAATTTTGATAATTGGCATCGAAAGCTAAAGATCATCCTGAAGCATGAGCAGATCTTGTATGTGCTGATAGAAATGACACCTAAAGAGCTTGCTCAGAACACTCATGGTATGGTTCAAAACACTTACCATAAATGGTTTAATAACCAAAGCATGGTCTATTGCATTATGCAGGCATCCATGAGTGATGAGTTCATTCACAAATTTGAGGATGCTCAACCAGAGGATATGCTTCAAGTATTGAAAAAATTCTTTGGAACTCCTAATGATGTTAAAATGTCCAAAATATCTTGTGCCATCTTTAATGCTAGGATGAGAAAAGGGGTATCGGTTACTGATCATGTATTGTACATGATCGAATAGATCGAGTGCATGTGCAAACTTGGATTTCCTTTGCATGAGTAGCAAAACAAAAATACAATTTTGAATTTCCTGTCAAAGTCCTACCTTGGCTTCTTTAGTCATTATAGAATAACTAAGCCTACAGTCAACTACCATAATTTGTTGGGGTTGATGCAAATTTATGAGAAGGATCATCAGCTCCACAAAGGGTTGGTGAATGTAGTGGGAGGTTCTACTTTGACAGGGCATCATCCCTTTAAGAAAGGTAAAAAGAAGGCACAACGTGCCACGGTGACTTAGCCACGTCAGACCAAGAAGTTTAAAGTCAACCACAGTCAAGTAAAGTGCTTCTTTTATAAAAAGCATGGTCATTGGAAGAGGAACTATCCTTTTTACATTACTTCACTTGACCCAAATAGGCCAAAGCTGACCACAATCAAGTAAAGTACTTCTTCTGTAAGAAGCAGGGTCACTGAAAGAAGAACTATACTCTTTACATTGCTTCACTTGATCCGAACAGGCCAAAGAAGAACTTTCAATCCATTGTTGCACAAGGTACTTATATGATAACACTTTGTAACTTATTAATTTGTGATACTACTACCTGAGTATTAGATACTGGAAGTCCAATTAATATTTGCAATTCATTGCAGGGACTTCAGGTTAGTAGAAGATTGGAAGATGAGAAGAGATTCCTAAATGTTGGAGATGGAAGAGTAGCTTTACTTCAAGCTTTAGGAGTTGTCAAGCTTCTTTTCGATGATAATGTTATTATGTTGAGTGATTGTTACTATTGTCCTAGTTTTATAATGAATGTAATTTCTATAGGGCTTTTGGTCAAAAATGGTTTTTATTTATCAATAAAAGATGATTTTTATGAGATCATTATGAATGTGTTACTATAATTCATGGAAATTAAAAATAATATTTATATTTCTCACATCCTATTAGTGTAATGTACACGTCTAACGAATGTCCTAGATTAGATAATGTGTCTACTATTTATTTTAGCATTGTAGACTAGGTCATATTAATAAGAATAGGATAAATAGGTTAATTAAAAAAGTATTCTTGAGCTTAAAAATTTTGAATAATTACTGACCCGTGAATCCTACCTTCTTGGAAAGATGACTAAGTCACCTTTTATTGGAAAAAGGTAAATTGTTGATGACAAAAGGCAGAGTAGTATGCATGGAACATAGAAAATATTTTATATATGCATGAAAATATGCAAGGAAATGAGACATGCTAGGGGAGTAGTTATTTATGTATGGAACTTAATGGAAATTAATTGGAAATTAATTCATAGAGTATATAAATTCTAAGGCAAAGGAAGTTTTTGATAATAATTATTGGATTTGAGACATTTTGATAATATTGGCTCTAATACATTCTGATACTTTTGATACATAACTGATACATATTGATACTTTCTGATACACCTCAATTAAAACTATATACAAGTCACTTTGAAATTCTAAGTGTTCATATAATACATATAGATAATTATAAAGTTTTTTTTCCATGTCCAGTATTTTGTCATCATCAAAAAGGGAGAGATTGTTGACTCTTGGAATGATTATGATGATAATAAAACATTGATACATGATTTTGATACTAATGATCTTCAATGTGTATTAAAAATTTTTGTAGGTAGTTCCAAATGGAAGTTTGACAATTATACTCTATTAAGACCATTGGCACACCTTCATGTATCAAAATGAGTTCATTGTATCACTCTTATCATTTGAAAGCCCTAATGATTGATATTTTATAATATTTATGTAAAAAGGGCAAAACAATGAAATTTGATGTATTCTGTAAGAAAAACATGTCAAATTAGGTTTAGAATTAGTTTAGGAGTTGTTTAAAGAGTTTTTGGAACTTTTTGAAGTTTGTCAACTCAAGTTGGCTCTATTGGTTCGAGCTGATACATGTGATGGCATGACACGGCATAGAACTGAACCTTGGCACAGAGAGCTGCTAGAGTCGACTCAACCAGAAGGCTTGAGAATCCATGCCGACTCCTTCAAAGTGAAGAAAACTCAATTCTGAGATACCAGTAATCTTAGCCGACTCAACTGAAGAAAGCCAACTCTGACAGAACTATGTTTTCCCTTCTTTGAGCATTCGAGCTGACTCGAGGTCATCCGAGCATTGAATGAGAAGTGCATTGAATATCCTAAGTGTTTTCAAAAGAAAAGAACTCAAGTCTTCAACAACTCCTAATCATTTGCTTGAGTCAATCATTGAAGAAGTGTGAGATCATTGAAGAAGCATTGAAGAAGGCTTCAATTAGAGCTTCAACTGCTACCATCCAACAACCTTGGGTTTGTTATTGTGTTTCTTCAATTTTAAACTCTATTTTTTAGTTGTTCCAAGTACAGCAAGGGTAGTAACTTGTAAGTTGTTTATAGGTTTTCGGTGAGCATTGAAAACCAAGTTTGGGTTGTTTGTGAGCCCATGAAAATTAATGTTGTATTGGGTTTTTGGTTGTTAGCCCGGTGTAAAAAAAACCGACTATATTCATTGGTGAATATAGTGGAAATCCCAAGTGTGAACCTTGGGTAGTGGACATAGGAGCCGAGGGTTGCTCCAAACCACTATAAATTATGGTGTTTGACTGTGCATGTATCTTTCCTCTGATCCCTTTACCTTATTGCTTCCGCATTGCATTGCATACAACTAGCACATACACAACCAAGTGTTTGAACTACACATATTTGCTTAAAATTTTAAAACACCCAATTCACCCCCCCTCTTGGGCTTGCCAGCTAGGCAACATAAGGGATATTACTTCTACCATACTAATTAATAAAAGGTGTTCATCAGTACATTATAAGACAACAAACTTTAAGTGATAGATTTTTCTATCATTGAAGCCTAAGAATCTATCACTGATAGTTTTTGTGATAGATTTTGTAACTAAAAAATCTATTACTGAATCCCTAGTCACAAAAATATTTGTGACAGAAATTTTTGTCACAAGGTTTTGTAACAAAAATTTCCGTTACTAATTCTATCATAAATAATTATCAAAATCTAGAACAAAACCCATTATAAATTGGGATGAACTTGTGATAGATTTATGATGGAAGGTTATGACAGAATTTCTATCACAAATTCTATAATAAATAGTAATTGATATCTAAAATAAAATCAATCACAAATTGGAATGATTTGCAATGAATTTATGGTGGCATTTTATGATAGATTTATGATAGATCAATGATAGAATTTTGTAACAAATTTGTGAGATTGTTCCATCATAAATTTCTATCACAAAATTCCATCAATGATCCAACACAAATCTATTACAAATTTCATTAAAATTTTAGCCACAAAATTTTATTACAACTCTATCACAAATTCCATCAAAATCTTGCCATAATTTTTAAAAAAAAGTATATTATTGCTAAAATATGTAATAAACTAATCATAATAAATATAAAGTAACTATTAATTCATAATAATTTTATTCAGTCATGTTCTCAAAAGCTACAAGTATCTAGATAAAAATTAATATCTCATCATATCATGCATTTGGACAGTCTTGATCAAGTTAAGAGGCATGTGGTTGATTGACTTTCGATATTATAGCATGATTTCTTCTATCATCTCTTCCTTCATCTAAGCCATCTCTTACTGTACCTCATGGTGTATCTCATGCTGCAATAGCTAGCATATCTCCTTTTGCAAGTACTGAATTTGCTTCTTAGTGCAGTACCACAATGAGGAAAAAAAATATCCTGATGTTGTTGAATAAGAACTATTACTAGATCCTAATAACTAATCCTCAATGTAGTGCCATGATGATGCGGGACAAATAAATAAATAATAAAAATAGCAATTAATATTTTTTTTATATTTTTTATTTTAAAGAAGAGCTTAAAGGAGATAATAAAGGAAACTAATAAGTCTATTACCCGTACAAGTAAACCTATAAAGCAATGTAAAAGCAGGACCTGGTGGTTGAGAAACCACAGAAACTAGGATTAACCTTCAACAAATAAAAAACTAAAGAGGGGGAATAGGTTTAAAGTTACCAACGAAGATCAATTCTTTAGATCTAACAGAACTCTCAAGATTGTCGTGGCAGGGTTTCAAGATCTCGCTTCGGGCTCCATTCTTCTGTACGATGTCAGTTCCGAGGCAAGAACACCAGATCTAGATTCTTAGTCACCTGCAAAATACTTAGCAAAGGAATTCAATTTAGAAATCAACAATGAAAAGTGATGGGGAACTAATATGCATGCCATTTTTTTTGTATATTTTACATGTTGAGTTAGGTGATTAATTCCCAAGTTTTAGATCAAAATTATTTGTAGGGAATTTAGTTAGAATTTTTGAAGATCAGCATGCAGATTAGGACCTAGAAAAGTAGCAAAGAAGGATCGCCGGGGCTGAGAAGCCTCGATTAGGGAAAGTTCTCCTACAATAAAACTACTGGAGGTAGAGGGATGTACCTGACAATGTCTGTGAAGATCGCAGTGAAGGGGTCTCTCGTTCCTCGACGGATGCATCCTGGAAAACCAAGCCAAAGACCCGCGGATACCCGGCTTTCTGCTCGGTGATCCGATTGAGGCTTGGCTGGAGTCGTTGGATTCGTAGGAACTCAGGGACCTGCAAACGACCTGTCAGGGGTTAGAAAGCTCACAAAGGAACAAGAAAACAAAGTAAAAACAGCAAGGGAAGGCTTCTTTTGGAGTGGGCGTCCAGGGATCTAGAGGGTTTGTTGGAAGCAGGAAGATGATTGCAAACACTGGGAAGAAGAACTCTCACAAACCCCTTTATGCACACAGCAGGGTATCACACCACTCAATAGAAGAACTCAAGGTTTTTATTCATCAAAATTCTCTTCATACAAGAGGCTAGGGTCCCTTAAATAGACCTTAACCTTGGGCTCCAAGTAAGGGTACATAAGTCTTTACATAAGAATCATTTTCCCTCTCAAACCCTAGCTAGAAAATAAGGAAATATTAGGTAGAAAAATCCCTAAAAATTTTCTTGACTTGGTCAAGACTCCAAGGATGCCTAGGGGGCGTGTTGGGCTTCTAGGACCAGCAAGGGGCCAGCCCAAAGGGGCCCGGGTGCATGGGTTTGGGCCTCTGGAAGCTGGGGTGGCCTGGTTGCCAGGTAGCAGGAATATTCCCTGGTATCTTGCTTCTTAGGGGCTTGGGCTTGGCACCTGGGCTTGATTTCTTTGGGCTAGGATGCAGATGGACCTTTGGAATCATGGATACCTTATTTATGAATATACTTTGGCATCTGGAAGGGAATCTGGGCATCTGGAGTGCATCTACAAGAAATCAGGATTTTCTGAATTTTTCTCCTTGGGTCTTCAAATCTTCAAGCTGGGTTGGACTTGTGCTATACTTCCATGTCTTCAATCTAGTTGGACTTGGTCTTCACTTGTATGATATAGTCTTGAGTCTTCAGTATGCTTGGATAGGACTCAAAAAAATAAAATTAGCTCAACATGAGCTGACTAGCATTGGACTGAACTAGCTCAATATGAGCTGACTAGTACAGAACTGAAATAACAACTAAAAATACTCAAATAACAACTAAAATGAACTCAGATGAGCTAAGCCCTTATTACAGATGGACTCATAAATTATTGATCAATTTACAGAGGGTTGAAAAGCCTCTGTCTTATTCTGGTGCCTCAGGTGTCCCCACCAATTCTCCTGGGGTGGGAGGAACTCGACCCTGTCGAGTGAAGGTCAGACTGGCTCACATATCTCTCGAGAAGGTCTGGGTTGAGGCATTGCAAGTTCTCTCGAGAAATCCATGAATCGTCCGACTCTGGCAGGCCTTGCCATTGGACCAGGAAGCGTTGATAGTCATGGCCTTGGGTTGTGATGGCTTGATCATCCAGGATACGCTCGATCCGTTCTCCTCTCTCAGGCCAAATTTGTTTGTGGACACTCTAGGTTAGGGTCACTCACAATGAAAAGGAATAGGTCCAAAGGCCTCACTAGGTATCGCTGCCGGTTCCCTATACTCAACCAGGTCTGTAATATTGAAGGTAGAACTAATGCTCAAATCCGAAGGCAATTCTAACACCTAGGCATTTGATCCAACCTTCTCTATTACTTTAAAAGGTCCGGCTCTGCGAGCATGAAGCTTCTTTTAGGCCTAAGCCTAACCAAAATAGAATCCACTACATCAAATTCTTTGACCCTTATTCGGGAATTAGCCAGTTGTTTTAAGATTAGTGTGGGTGGTGAACATGCTAGGCACATGTAGACTCCTAACAAATGATGCAAAGGACTCATACTGACACCTAACAGACTCGACTATGCATTCCTATCGAAGAAAATTTATTGAACTCTTTGGATCTAAACCTAATAGATTATAGGTTCTCTAGGTTTGATCCTAGCTTGACATGCACATGAAAATTTACAGTAAACTCCTAGCAAATTCCAAAGAGTATGCTAGAAGTAAGATGCAAACCTAACATGCGTGATGAATGCATGCAGTATGCTAATCTTAGCTAAATGCAATCTAATGATCCTAGAAATGCTGGAGGTGTCAGGAAAGGGCAGAAAATAGGAAGTGGGTTCAGAAGTAGTTTGGTAGGGTAGGAAAAAAGGTTCAAGGTTAGTTGGATAAAGTTCAATAAAAGAAGGCATGTCAGGGACTAATCCTAGACTAATGAGGCTAATCTTACGAGATTGTGGAATATCTATGGGCATGAAAAGGTCCATGCTATGGAAGGATGGGTTAACAATTTCTGGGAAGAGATCTTCAATAGGAATGGCAGGAAGGGATTCATCCTGAGGGCAATGGGTTAAGTAAGCCAAATCCTGAATAAAGTCTTCTTGTTCATGCAATTTAGGAATAGGCTCTACAATTAGATCATTTTCTAGAGTTTCCTCAGGTAAAATCCTAGTATCATAGTTCTCTTCCTCTAATTGTTCTTCTACTATAGCTTTAGGTTGGATGTGGTCAAGGTCAACTAGCTCTAGGGTGGTTTATACCTGGGTATCTACTGGGTCAGCTAATTCTAGGTCTACTAAAGGTGTCTCCTCTTCTCCTTCATACTCATCCACTAGGCTCGCATCAGCTTCATACACTTCCGCGTTAATGTAAGCCTTGTCAATCTCAGGAATAGTTGGAGAAGGTCGGCTAGGGGAAAATTGGCTATGTCCTAGTTTCTGATTATGGACACTAATCCTAGTAGGTTCAGGTTGCCTAAGGGGTAGAGGCTCACTACTGGACTCATATTTAGGGGTACTAATCCTATGGGGTTCAAGTTGACTAGGGAAAGCATGACTAGTACTAGATTGATACCTAGGGGTTATGGGCTCCCTAGGCTCATAGGACAAGGGTGCAGATCTATGGGTCAGGGGATTATAGGATCTGGGGTCATAGGATTTTGGGTCAGCTCTATGGTCAGGTTCTAAGGATGGATCATGATATGGAGTCCTCCTAAGGTTGGGCTCCCTATATGGGTTAGGATATTGGGTTCTCCTAGGGTTGGACTCCCTATATGGATCAGAGTATTGGGTTCTCCTAGGATTGGACTCCCTATATAGGTCAGAGTATTGGGTTTCCTTGGTTCAGTATCATAATAAGGGTCATGGTAAGGGGTTCTTCTAGGTTCAGTATCATAATAAGGGTCATGGTAAGGGGTTCTTCTAGGTTCAGTATAATTGTATGGGTCAGGCTGAGGGTCTCTCCTAGGTTCAACCTCTCGGTATGGATCAGGGTTTGGGTCCTCCTAGGTTGAGGGGAATTTGGATCTAGCTCAGACTGTGACCCATGGGTTCTTTATATGGTCTCTACACGGCTTTCTAACTGGTCAAACCTATTGGCAAGATGGTCAATTCTATTGTTGGTTTGGTTAGCAGACTGAGTTAACTGGGTAGTCATCTAGGTAGCCATCTGGGCTATTTGATCAGCTAGGACTTTTATTTGGGCTTGTAAGTTTTCCATGGGTTCAGACATTTATGAAGGAGGTGGGTGATATGAAACTCCTGATCTAGTGCTCATACAAGACTCGATCAGACCGACTATAGCTGACTAGACCTAGAGTCCAAACTAGATGCTCAATCAGGGTGGCAAACTAGCCTATAGTAACCCTGTACTCAGCCAGACAGGTGTAAGTGGAGTGTTAGGTCCCTGATTGCCAATCCTAGACACCAATCAGAGATTGGCCAGGTAGGCGGACCAGCACACAAGCCCTTCGGGATTGAATCCCTAAACCACCATTCTAGACACTGAACACAAGGCACACACAGG
Organism: Areca catechu; assembly: GCA_021397845.1. Classification (NCBI taxonomy): domain Eukaryota; kingdom Viridiplantae; phylum Streptophyta; class Magnoliopsida; order Arecales; family Arecaceae; genus Areca; species Areca catechu. The sequence goes on along the minus strand of CM038052.1, from coordinate 123,617,346 downwards.
TTATCTTGACACAATGATCTGACACGTAGCCCGGACCCGACCAGTTGGTGTCCCTAGCCCACTAGGGAAAATTAAGTCTTGTTAATTTTAGGTTAAGGCTTGGGACCGAATGCAAGGGATGTGGTTTTGGGCTAAGGAGAGGTGATCAAATCCTCCCCCCATCTGATATAGCAAGAGTGCCCTTAAAAGTAAATTATGCAATGATGGCAGGCAGATGAGGATGCAAATTAGGGTTTAGATATTTTTGGTATTTTTGGAGAATATGTAATTTTTTTTTGGGTATTTTTTAAATATAAGAAAACATGTAATTTATGCCCTAATATGCAGGAAAAATAAAATTAAAATATTTGCAAAAATTGCTAATAAAACCCTAAAACTTCCAAACTTGTCTTGCTGAAAAAAAACAGAGCCGAAAGTTTGCAGGCTGTATTTTGGCTTGAAAAATATTCACAGTCCAAAATAAAATCGGAAAAAATTCTGAAAATTACATTGCATTATGATAGATCCAGAAAAACAAATTTCAAAATTTTTGGAATTTTTAACAGGGAGAAATAATTAAACTAACAGAGTATATATGGACTACAAAATTGCAGAAAACAAGCCCTAATCTAAGCTCTGATACCAAATGATGGGGAACTAATATGCATGCCATTTTTTTTGTATATTTTACATTTGAGTTAGGTGATTAATTCTCGAATTCCAGATCAAAATTTTGTAGGTAATTTTGTATGAATTTTTGAAGATCAGCATGCAGATTAGGACCTAGAAAAGTAGCGAAGAAGGACCGCCGGGGCTGAGAAGCCTCGGTTAGGGCAAGTTCTCCTACAATAAAACTACTGGAGGTAGAGGGGTGTACCTGACAATTTCTGTGAAGATCGCAGCGAAGGGGTCTCTCGTTCCTCGACAGATACATCCTGGAAAACCGAGCCAAAGACCCGCGGATACCCGGCTTTCTGCTCGGTGATCCGATTGAGGCTTGGTTGGAGTCGTTGGATTCGTAGGAACTCAGGGACCTGCAAACGACCTGTCAGGGGTTAGAAAGCTCACAAAGGAATAAGAAAACAAAGTAAAAACAGCAAGGGAAGGCTTCTTTTGGAGTGGGCGTCCAGGGATCTAGAGGGTTTGTTGGCAGCAGGAAGATGATTGCAAACACCGGGAAGAAGAACTCTCACAAACCCCTTTATGCACACAGCAGGGTATCACACCACTCAATAGAAGAACTCAAGGTTTTTATTCATCAAAATTCTCTTCATACAAGAGGCTAGGGTCCCTTAAATAGACCCTTAACCTTGGGCTCCAAGTAAGGGTACATAAGTCTTTACATAAGAATCCTTTCCCTCTCAAACCCTAGCTAGAAAATAAGGAAATATTAGGTAGAAAAATCCCTAAAAATTTATTGACATGGTCAAGACTCCAAGGACGCCTAGGGGGGCATGTTGGGCTTCTAGGAGCAGCAAGGGGCCGGCCCAAAGGGGCCCAGGTGCATGGGTTTGGGCCTTTGGAAGCTGGGATGGCCTGGTAGCCAGGTAGCAGGAATATTCCCTGGTATCTTGCTTCTTAGGGGCTTGGGCTTGGCACCTGGGCTTGATTTCTGTGGGCTAGGATGCAGATGGACCTCTGGAATCATCGATGCCCTTATTTATGAATATACTTTGGCATCTGGAAGGGAATCTGGGCATCTGGAGGGCATCTGCAAGAAATCAGGATTTTCTGAATTTTCTTCCTGGGGTCTTCAAATCTTCAAGCTGGGTTGGACTTGTGCTATACTTCCATGTCTTCAATCTAGTTGGACTTGGTCTTCACTTGTATGATATAGTCTTGAGTCTTCAGTATGCTTGGACAGGACTCAAAAAAATAAAATTAGCTCAACATGAGCTGACTAGCATTGGACTGAACTAGCTCAACATGAGCTGACTAGTACAGAATTGAAATAACAACTAAAAATACTCAAATAACAACTAAAATGGACTTAGATGAGCTAAGCCCTTATTACAGATGGACTCATAAATTATTGATCAATTTACAGAGGGTTGAAAAGCCTCTGTATTATTCTGGTGCCTCAGGTGTCCCCACCAAAAAGAAAATAAGGAAAAGAAAGGGTTCGAAGTAATGGTTGGGTCTTCAAGTCGGCTGGATAAGTAGGGCCTCACACCCTGTGATGCTCCAAAGGAACAAAGGAAGGAACTCACACCCCACGATGCACATAGCAAAGGAAAAATTCAGTAGAATTTCTTTGTGTTTCAATAATAATTTTAAGAATTACAAGGAGGGCTGGTGGGGTGTTTATAGACCCCCAAATAATGATGTAAGGGACTCAGATACAAGACTCTCATTCCCTTTGAACTACAACCTTGGAATTTAGGTCTAGGTAGCTTGGATTCCTGCTTGATGGACTGAATAGGACTCCTTTCAAAGTGGGCGTTGAAACTTTGCTTGACCAACTTCTTCCTTGGTTTTGGTGTGAAGGAATGGAGTGGAAGGCACCAATTAAAAGGAATCCTTCATACTTACTCATCTTAAAAAGGAGGTGCCAATATTTTTTCTCATGTTGGCGCTAGGATAAGTATCCTTGATAAGAGAAATTTATTTGAATGCTGGATAAAGCTTGGAAGGATTAAGACTCCTTTGAATTTAAATGAACCTTCATCTAATCTTAGATTCTCTTATTTGAATTTTGAACTCATGCTTGAGTTGGCCGGCTATTTGGAGGGGGCAACCATCTAGAGGATGAGAGGGGTGCTAGATGAGAAGTAAAGTCCTTCTACTTACTTCTCTTAAATGTCTTCTTAGATTCCAAAAGAACGATGAAAAGGAAATTGAATGGTGCCACGTTTTTGATAAACTTAAACATTGTCTGATGTCTTGATGTCTCAATGTCCCGTTGTTATATGTCCAAACTTAAGTGACATGCCATGTGTTGATGTCCCTTGGTGATGTGGCAGGTGTTGTCCAGAAGTTTTGCAAAGGTGGTGCCAAAAATAAATTGACTTGGCCTAGCACATGGCTTGTCTTGGACTAGCACATAGGTAGTCTTAGGCTAGCACATGGCTTATCTTGGCCTAGCACATGGGTCTTCAATTGGATGCACATGGGTTTCCCTTGTAATACAGGACTCAATAACAAATTTTTACAGGACTAAAAATAGATAACTAACCATCCGATAACTAATTGAACCAACCATACTTAATTAGGCTTTCAAAATAAAAACCAATTAAAGTTGGTAAAAAGGGCTAATTAAATTGGACCACTAAGATCCCAATTGGATAATTATGTTTTGACTCAATTAGGGTTTCGACTCAACCTGGTAAAAAGGGTTTTATCCCAAAATAAACAAAACCCTAATTACAGTAAGTAAAAAGGGTTTACCTAACTAAACCAAAATAATAAAATTTAAAATAAAATATTTACAAGGTAAATAGGGTTGGATTCAGGATTTTATTCACAGGTAATCCATAGGAATGTGGGTTCAACTTATTGACTTCTTTTGGCCCTAGTGCCTGCACCACATGATTCTGAACCTATCATTCTACTCCTTGTTGAATTTTGTCTACTAGCACCATCATTAATTATTGTACCTGCAATCCAAAATAAAAATATAATATATGGTTTTTCATTTTTTAAAAATATAAAATACTTAGTTATGTGCATGAAGAGATAATATTCATAAAACATAATAAACTTCTTTATAATGAAATAATATGGCATTCAATAAAAGAAAAAGCACCAATTACAATATATAGTAACTAAATAGCAAATAAACAAAATATATTCTAGATAAAAAGTTTCATACGGGCAATGAAAATTGAATACAGTACAATCATAATCCAAATCCCATACTAGGTTTACAAAAAGTTTACAAAAAAATCATAGATAAGTCTATCATGCATGTTATCTTCAGTGCAACTCTTAACCTCTTTTAATTGCATTCCTATTAGAAAAAAGGGCACCATCTGAGCTAGTTGGTATCTTACTAAATATACTATATTAAATTGATATAGTCTCGTACAATATGAATACTTGGTATGCCATATCATTTTATACCATATCACATAAGAAAATTATAAAAAATCTCTTTATCTCTTTCACCTGATTAAAAAGGGTTTTTTTAAAAAAAAATAAAAAATGCGAGGCGAGATTAGAAGGCGCCTTTTTTTTTTTCTAAGTAGACAAAACCAAATAAGAAAACAAGCATTTGAGTTTGAATGGTGGAAGAATAGTAAACAGGTAGAATAATAGCTAAAAAAGGAGACCTCATTGATGAAAAATCTTATATACCGCTCTATTCCACCTGTAGTTTCATCTACAAACATTTTTTTTAAAAAATCATTGTAAACAAAATTTATGTAGTTTTCATGCTAAAGTTACTCTGAAATAAAACTAAAATCAATTGAAAACCTATCATAGTAATTCCTCATATGTTTTGCACTTGTCATCCAGGCCACTATTGAAAAGCAATTTAAAAAAAATCAACATAGTTAAAGCAAAAAGGACTGATAGGCTTCCAGTAACAGAAAATCTGCATGGAACAATCCATACTCTGTCTAATAGATTGAGTCATCCAACTCCAAAGCATCAAGCTCAAATGTTTCTAGAGATGTCACAAACTCAAATGGTGCTCAATCTACATCTGCTAGGAGATTGACTTGTATCAAGGCAAATGTCATCCTTATATCAGTCAGCATCCTGTTATAATCATGGAAGAGGTAGTTGACCTTCCATGAGAAAACCCAGACAAGACCAAGCAGATGGTGCCCTAACAATCTCAAAGCAATGGGGACTTCGAGAAACATGATGAATTATATCTGTTGTGGCTGAACCAGTGTGACTCTGATGCACCGTCTGGGCTTGCTTTATAGGGCTCCATGATGACCTGTAAAACAAATCCCTGACCAGAATTTCTTCAGCAGGGAATACTCCGATGCTTAAGCTAACAAGGATTTGGGTGAATAGATATAGAAATCACAAGGAAGATGGCTAAAGTATGAGATAGTATTTCAGTTAGTTGATCTCACTTACCTTCGGAGGTCCCCCATTGACAAGTATTTATAGGCTCGGGCCTTAACTGAATTCAGTTAGATGGGCCTTAGATGATTAGTTCTGTTAGAAACTAACCCATGCCTGTAATAACTGTAATTAGTTATTCTGGTAGGATAACTATTTCATTTCTTATTGTTTTCATCTTTCTTATGCTTGATCGACCATTATGTGTCGATCGGTATTTATGTGATAGTCGGCCTTCTCGTGTCAATCAACCTTAGAGTGTTGATCAACTCTTAGGTTATGGTCGGTCTTTTTATGTTGGTCAGCCTTTGTGTGCTAATCAGCTCTTATGTGACAATCAGCCTTCTTGTGTCATCAGCCTTAGAGTGCTGATCGGCTCTTAGGTGATGGTCAGCCTTCTTATATTGGTCGACCTTTGTGTGCTAATCAGCTCTTATGTGATAATCAACCTTCTTGTGTCAATCGACCTTAGAGCGCTGATCGGCTCTTAGGTAACGATCGGCCTTCTAATGTTGGTTGGCCTTTGCATGCCGATCATCTCTTATATTACTGTTGATCTCCATGTGATGGTCAACTTTTGGTAGCATATCAGCTATATACTGCCTCTCCAGCCCTTAGGCCTATTCTGGCCTTTAGTGAATTGATCTGCTTGGTTGGTCATAACAATTGCCCCCTAACTCTCGAGTTTAAGTAAACTTCAATATCTTGAACGATGGGAGTTAATAAGAGATAGCAAGGGATTGCCTCTTTTCCCTTCTCTTTTTCTTTCTTTCTTTTTTTTATAGGGAAAAGATAAATTTTTTTAATGAAGAGAGAGAAAGAGGTATTTTCCAATCATGACAAATCTTGACTTCTATTGGCGATTTTGACTCACCATTAGCGGGGTGTACCGTCCTTGCTGGATGCTGTATTTTCATTGGTGGGGAAGTTATCATGGGGTTGCATCGATCGAAGTCATTAAAGCTACATGACTTCAAAACTGGATCGGTCATCGTCCTTTATCTCTTTCAACTGCCTTCTCATGGTTCGAGGTCATCGCCTCAACTTCCATCTGTTGGAATGTACACACGTAGCATGATCAAAGGGGTGTTCAAGGGTTGAACGAAAAATCTAGACCATCGGTGTCTCCTATATAAGAGGCATTTGTCTCCGAGGGTTAAATCTTTTTGCCATTAGCACCATTGTCCTCTGGATAGTCTTCATCCCGGTCTTTCTCTTCTACAAGTTCTTCTTCCATTTTTCTCAGGTTGAACTTTCTTCTTTTCTCAATGGTTAGGTCTTTAGAGGTTCTGTCCACCATGAGGTTCTCTATTGGTGGAAACAACGATGGTCTTTCTGGTGGTCAAAATTCCCTATTCCTTTCTCTCAATTAACAAATCTTGATATTTCTTTCCCTTCATAGATGCTAAGATGAAGCTGAATGTTAGAAGGCTCTGACAAGCCATCAACAAGAGGTGGCCATAGAACCTTTGGTAGGACAACAACGAAGGGATATGAAGAGGACCTATTCATCCATAGCTCTTTCTCACACTCCTTCAAAGATCCCCGTTGGGGAAAGTACCCCTATAGTCATGCAATCATCTTCAGATGAAGATGATGTACCTTTAGCAGATCACCTTTCAAAGAAAATGTTGGATGATTTTCCCCCAAAGTAGCCGAATACATCTACGGAACAGCCGGTGGTACCATCCACCACCGAGATATCTGCGGAGCCCAATTAGAGGGATAAATGTAAGGCTCCTATTATTGAGACAACATCTGAGCCATAAGCCAGACCTGAACCATGAGTCAATGAAGATCTCATGGATTTTAATGTACATGCTAATGACACCGGTCTTGATAATCCAGGATTGGCCAAGACCTTGCTGAAGGCCACTATCCTCTAGAAGGATTGGGAGGTAACAAAAACCATTGATTGGAGGACATCCTTATCTCCATTTACCCCAATACATTGCAGTTATGTGTTAAAATTATCTAGACAATCTTCTTTCATAGGCCTTTGTTATTATTGCTAACTTTGTCCATGCTTTTCTTGGAAGTTCATCTATGAACTTTCTTTAATAGAAGAGAGAGCCCATGGATTTGCTAACTTCAATTAAGGTCTTCAAGACCAGCTGGAGTCAGTTAAAGCTGAGAAAGAAGTGGCCAAGAAACTTTGAGTAGCCACAGAATAGAAATTGAACTAGAGCACTACCATCAATCTATCATTGGATAAGGAATAGAAGGTGGCAGCCGAGCTTGTGGCCAAACTGAAGAAGAAAGAGAAGAAGTTGTGTTCGGTCGAAATAATAATGAGAGACAACCTTAAGAAATCTGAAGAGGCCATGACATAAAGGGTTGAATTGGAAGAGAAGGTTAGCACCCTTGAACAAAGGATGGAGTCAGCCGAGCAAAGGGCAGAGATAGCAGACCAACAAGCCCTTCACACCGTCAAAGAATACAAGAAGCCCAAAGCTTTCGACGATGAAATGAATGAAGTAGGGGTGGAGAGCTACAACATTGACTTTCAGGATTGCCTGAAGAAAGTCAAGAAGATATATCCTGATTTAGACATCTTTACCATTATTGTTGCTAATGATGATACTAATAAGGAAGACGGAGCAAGAAAACCAGCTGAAGATATGCTAGCTCCTTTAACCAAAGATGTATCCATTCAGGAAGTTGAAAATATGCCTGCTCCAATAACCGAAGAAGTATCCATCCAAGAGGCAGTCATTCCTGCTCCAACTTCCGGACCGATTGAAGAAAACTAATGTAGATGTATACAGTTTTCGTTTTTCATTATCCGTTCATGTGGATCAACTTCCTTTCAAAAGTATGTAAAAAATCTTTCTAGATGAATGAAACTCTTCTTTTGTTCAATGAGTACTCTTTAATGAATGCACTTTGAAATTTTTCTAAGTATGGATTAGTCGGTCTTATTTTTGATTTTCAATGCTTATATTTTCTCAGGATGCTTTACAAAAATTGTTTAAAGTCCAAGCCTATCAGCTTTTCCTTATTTTCAATAGTGTGTGCCTTCGGAATGAAGGTTCCATGGTATAAGGGCTATTAAAAGGGGCATTAATGTTCTCTTTCAGGAACATTTTGGCCTAGCTAGTCAGACTAGCTTTCTTCAGATATATTGATGAGATGGTGGGCTAGACTAACTCTATTTATCAGATGTGGGCTGGTGGGTTAGGCCAACCCTTTAGATGTCAGTTATACCAATTGAATCAGCTGGTCAGGCCTACTTATTTGTCAGATGCACTGATAGAGTCAACTAATTAGGCTTACTCTTTACTTGTCAGGTGGATCATGACAGGAAAATTAGGGTGGAAGAAGAGATCACTTCATTGATAATATTTGTGAAGGTTCTCCACATTCCAAGGTCAGGCCATTCGGTAGCCATCCAGGCTTTCGATCTGACAAGTTTCGAGTCATATCACTTCGGTGATCCGATAAGGGCCTTCCCAATTAGGGACAAGTTTGCCTTGAACTGTAGGTCAAGATACTTCTGCCTTTTACAGTACTAAGTCTCTAGGTTGGAATGTTCTGGCCTTGGCTTGCAAGTCATAGTATCGGGTGACTCTTTATTGGCATACTGCCATTCTTAGCTATGCCTGGAGTCTTGTGTCTTCTAGTAGATCTAGATCGGCTCTTCATTGGCTTGAATTATCCAGCTCTTTGAAGTGGCTTGATTGGAGGATGATCATAGCTTCACTTCCATAAGTTAAGTTAAATGGCGACTCTACTACTGTAGATCAGGGAGTCGTTCGATATGCTCAGAGAACTAAATTAAGCTCATTGGCCCATAGTCCTTTTGCTTTATTTAGCCAAGTCTTCAAGCAAAGGAGAATTGTCCGATTGGTTACTTCAGCTTCACCATTGGCTTAAGGATTTCGACAGAAGTTAGCCTGTAGAGGATATGATATTGGGCACAGAAGTCTTTGAACTCAGGATTATCGAATTGCCTTTCGTTGTCGGTGATGATGACATGAGAAATTCCAAACCTGAAAATAATAGAATTCCTGACAAAGTTTTCGACCTTCCCTTCAGTAATATAAGCTAGGGGTTCAACTTTGACCCACTTAGTAAAGTAGTCAATGGATATAATGAGGAACTTCCATTGTCCAGAGGCTGGAGGGAGCAGATCGAGAATATCCATTCCCCATTGAGCAAAAGGCCATGGGGCTATTAATTGAGTTTGCTAACTTGTAGGACATCTCTGGATGTTAGAGTATTTTTGACACTGGTCACATCTCTAAACATAGTTAGCTATGTCTTTCTGGATGGTTGGCTAGTAATACCCCAAGCATATGATTTTACAAGCCAGGGACCTACCCCCCAGGCAGTCGCCGCATACACCTTCGTGGACTTCTTTCAGGTAGGGTTGGATGTAGGCTCAAGCTGGCCTGATGGGCTTTGGGCTGGCCCGACATCGAGTTGGGCTTTGGGCTAGGCCCGAAGCAAATTAGGCCAGGTCTGGGCCTGATAAAAAAGTCCATAAAACTTTCAGGTCAGGCTTGGGCTTACCTATGGACTAGCATGGCCTAGCCCGACCTCGGCCCAGACCTGGCCCAAACAAGCCCGGCCCGAACTAGGCCCGACCAAAGGCCCGGCCCGCCCCAAAGAGCCAGCCCGACTCCTCATTCTATTCTTTAATCTTTATATCAAATCCATTATCCATTTGGCTCACCCCAACGAACCAGTCCCCATCCCTGTCTACTCTCTGCATCATCTACTCTCTAGGGTTTCTGAGTTTTGGCATTCCCCTCGTTACTCGGTCATCGGCACTCTCCTCTCTCTTGCTCTCCATGTTGTCTGCTCTCTAGGGTTTCAAACTTTTCGTGGACCCCGTTCCGGCGTTCCTCGCATCATGCTCTAGGGTTTCCAAGGATCTCGTTTCGACATTCCCTCTATGATTTCACCATAGATCTGGTCCCCGTAGTCCGATGAGGTGAGCCTCGTAGTATTTGATTTCTACTCTTGGACCTTGGTCTTGGTTATTTTGAGATCATGAGATTATCGGATGAGCAAATGAACTTTTTCCTTATTCGCTGATCGGGAAAGTGAAAATATGCCTTATTTAGCATGATGTTATGATTTGAGCACTTGCTTTATCTACTAGTCAATTACGATGTCTTTCTGGATAGATTGAGATCATGCCATACTGTAAGATTTCTAGCATGATTGGGATGTTATTGCTATCGTTGTCTACAGGATATTGATTATAATGTAAATGAAGCATTACATTTATTTGTGCAGATACAGTCAAGTTGTTAGAATCACTTTATTAGAGTTCTATATAAGTGTTAAAATCGTTTGCAGTTGGATGCCATAAAAATTTCTTTCTTAAAACTTTTAAACTACAGTTGCTTTGCAGATGATTAAAGGCTGATTCCACTAGCTTTTTCCAGTAAAGACAGCTGCTTAATTCAATGCAAATAATTTGTATATGATGTCATGTAATGTTACATTTACATATTGATTATTTTTTTATTTTTTATGAAGCAGCAAAGTGCATAATGCTTCCATTACTGTAGGATATGGAAAAGATCAAATATATGAAGTTTTATCCTTGCATATAAAGAGATTATTTTAGTATTTTGAAGCAATTACACCCAGACTATATTGGATATTTATTAATTACACAAACTTGTGTCGAAGAAATGTTTGTTGTGCAGCTGATGAATTAACAGGGAAAGATGCATGACTTGTATTTGTTTGGTTTCAATTGAGTATGAATTCATCTTTGTGATATTAGTATCTATTGGATTTATTTGCTAACCAAGTAGTACCTATTTTCTGTTGAGACAAGATGTCATTTTATTTTTTGATGTATCAAGCATTAGCTCCTAGTTTTTTTAATTGTGATTTCTGTTAATTGCATCCAACACTGTGTACTCACCTACTCCGGCAAGTACTTATCTATGTTAAATTAATTATTGAAACTTGCATAGTTTTTTCTTCTTTCTTTCTTTTTTTTGTTTGTTGTGTGGGGAGAGGGCTTGGTTCTTAGGCCCACATATACATGTTGGCCTCTCCTGATGCCAATAACAAATCATGACTGATATGCAAAACTGGCTAGCACATTGATGGGGACATCGACCAGCATGAATCCCGATACAGCATGAATCGTGGTGAATGAAAATGAGTTTTTAGAAAAGAGTGATTCTTTTCTTTCGCTCTGCATGGAGAGGGTGAGAGGCCCAACAATCACTCCGAAAGGATAGCATGAGAGGTGCAACCCCAAGACATAATGCGAAGTCATATCTAGTTATCCCCTTTCTTGATTCAACTTTCCCTACTGCCCTCATGTCCTTTGAGATTCACTCTAACGGCTCTAAGTACCGAGATGGGTGGGATGCCCTTGAGGTGAGAGGTATCTCCATGAGTGTGTGTCCTAAAGTCCATGAGAGTCTGATTTTTTCTACCTTCCATCTCCATTGTTCCTTCACCACCTCCCTACAAAAAAAATCAAGAAAAGTAGGATACCCTAATTTTTAGTGACTTCTTAGCTCACCGATGATCCTTTCCCTGATCCCGTCCCCCATCAATTTGGTATCAGAGAACAGAAAATTAGGGTACGGTTCATATCACCCTAGATCCAACCACCACCAAGCCATATCCATCGGGCACACCGACACCCCTACTGCCATTAACCCATCGACACCCCTGCTGCCACCATCTAATCGATCTTCTCACTGATAGTGCCCGTCATCGCTGGGATCTCCAGCTCCATCATCCCCATCACTTCCCTTCTCCTGCATCACCCCATGGCCCTCCCTGAGTTCAACGCTGACCTCACCGAATCCCTGATGCTCACTCACATGAAGCTTCTTCCACCAATCGACAGCCCCAACCACAACCTCATCAGCCCATGTCCTTCCTCCACCAGCAACCGCCCACTTCATGGTCCAATACCTCATCTCCTACATGAACCTCTCCCCTGAAAATGCCCTTAAGGCCTCCTGCACGCTCCCTATCAAACGCCAGTCCATCGAGAACCCGGACTCGGTCCTTAGCATCCTCAAAGAGATTGACCTCACCTGGCCCACATCAAGACCCTCATCTCCTGGCACCCCCGCCTCCTCTACACCAACGTCTGAAAGACCCTTGCCCCATGCACCCGCGAGCTCGAGTTCGATGGTTTTGCCAACCAAATGCTCATCCAGTTCCTTCGCTCCAACCCCTACGCCCTCTCCATCATTGGCATTCTCCCCCGCCTTTGCTTCTAGCATGACTTCCTAAATGACGACGAGCGCAACCTCCTCCATGCGTTGAGGCACAACCGCACCCTAATCCACTACAACATCGACCGGAAGATCATCCCCAACATCACCCTTCTTTGCAAGCCCTCCCCCGTCTCTGGTTCTGAGTGAGACTAGATTCTGTCATCTCAAAGCTCCATGATCGCCTCGGCTGGCTTGTGGCCATCCACAGCAGTGATCTCATCATCATCCATGATGCCTAGTTCAAGACCCTCACCTCCCGTGGGATCGAATTCACCGACAGCCCCACCAGAAGATCCATCTCCGTGAAGCCTCCCATCTCCACCCGATATTCATCGATGCCACCTCCCACAAGATCCTCTTTGGCAAGGAGAATGGCTCTAAAATTTGATCCCATAGCCACCAACTCCCTTTCCAGATCCACCCCCTCTTCGGATCCGCCCGTGCCACCACACGGATCTTCACCATCAACAGCCACCTTCACCGTGACCACCACCACCTGAGCCACCATCTCCGCCCCAGTGCCACTGCCGGTGAACACCTGCTAGACTGCCCTCCGAAGACCTCCCCTGTTCTCTCTACATCAGCCGGTACATGGAGAAGAAAGGTGCCTGCACAAACATGAAAGTGGATCCATTCACTATTGCTAACATTCTGCATGGGTCTCAAAGCCACACGGAACTAAAGTTGAATAACTTTCAAAGTTGCATAGATCTCATAGCAGAGCTGGGGAAAAAAATCATGGTTATCTCAAGTTAGGGTCTGGAGTTCCAAAAAAATGATATCAAGCAGATGACTGGAGACTTAAGCCTGACTCGATAGAGTCGAGTTCTCCCCACCTCAGGAAAATGATGGGGACATTGACCAGCATGAATCTCGATATAGCATGAATCCCGATGTAGCACAATTCTTGATTCAAATAAATTCAAATTTGAAGATTAGTTTGTTTTGTTGGTTAAGATTGAGTTATATAGTATGGATAGGCCTTATTTTGTATTTCAATTTGAATCCTTATCTTTCTATCATGTATTCAAATTCAAATGAGGGTTTAGAAAGGTCTATAAATACCACCCTCAGTCCTTTGTTAAAAAAAAAGGTGAACGAAATTAAGTTTTTAGAAAAGAGTGATTCTTTTCTTTCGCTCCGCATGAAGAGGGTGAGAGGCCCAACAATCACTCCATATGGAGAGCACGAGAGGTGCAACCCCAGTACAAGATGCAAAGTCATGTCTAGTTATCCCCCTACCCTTTGATTCCACCTTCTTTATCACCCTCATGACTTTTGAGATTCACCCTAGTGGCTCCATTAGCGATGTGGGTAGGATGCCCTAAAGGTGTGAGATCTCTCCGTACGGTTCCATTAGTGAGGTGGGTAGGATGCCATAGAGGTGTGAGATCTCTATGTACGGCTTCATTAGTGAGGTGGGATGTCCTAGAGGTGTAAGATCTCTCCGTGCGTATGAATCCCAAAGTTCATGAAAGCCTCGACCCCTGTCTTCCATCTCCATTGTTCCTTCACCACCTCCTTAGAAAGATTAAATAAAAAAAAATTAGTGGTACCCTAATCTTGGTGATTTCTAAGATCGCCAGTAATCCATCTCCATCCCATCCCCCATCAAGTTCCAAGCAGCCAACGTAGCTGACTCAGTTACTGAGGCAGAATATATAGCTGCTAGTGAAGCCACTAAGGATGTAGTTTGGATGAGAAAGTTCATCACGAAATTGGGTGTAGTTCCTGCTATACAACAACCAGTACCACTTTATTGTGATAACACTAGAGCTGTTGCACAAGCTAAGGAACCAAGGTCTCACCATATGTCCAAGCATATCCTGAGATGCTTGCACCTCATTCGAGAAATCATTGAAAGAAAAGAAGTGGTGGTAGAACGAGTAGACACAAAGAACAATATAGCAGATCCATTCACTAAGGCCCTACCACTATAGTAGTTAGATTGCCATTTAGATTATATGGGTATTAAATATAAGGACAACTGGCTTTAGTGCAAGTGGGAGATTGAAAGAATTTTGTCCTAAAAGCTAATCTTTGTATGGGAAATTCTGTAATCTTCTATCTTATGTATGACATTATTCATTAATAAAGGTATTTTTTGATTCATCATATGCTGTGTCTTATGCTTTTATTTATAAGATTATGATGAACCCCATAGGTGGTGCGGGCACCAGACTCAGAAGAAGACTTCAGAGCTCCATCTGGATCTCTGATTAACCTTGCCCGAAGAATTAGGATTTTTGGTTTGTAATAAGAGTTGACTAGATCAACTCAATTTAGCTTGAGTCTACATTACCTGCATTTTATTTTGTTGAGTCATGTTGACTCAGTAGTGGACTAGGATTTCAACCTGGGATGTTACATTTTCTCCCAAGACCAAGCAAGTGGACACCACACTCCCAGCCACACTCCCAGTCCAAGGGGCGCCATATCTACATCCAGCAGCCTTTGGTCCCCACTCCACAGATGGCAACATCCTTCTCTCATGCGCCAGATAAAGAGAAGTCCACCAAGAGACCACAAATCAAGGGGGCGGCCAAGACTTTCCCAAGACATCCAAAGCAAAAATGGGAAGAAATTTTCTTGGAAGAGAACTTCAAGGGGGCGCCCACTACCTGCCAAAAACATCAAAAACAAAGATGGGAAGGACCTTGACTTAGGGAGGAAGAAAAGGAGGAGTCCAAAAGAGTTGATCCAGGGAAGGAAGAAAATTTTTCTTGAAGATCCAAGCAAGGAGGCGCCATCTACCTGCCTTTTATAATCCAAATCCAATTTTTTTGGGACCTTGGCCGACCATATGTGAAGGATTTGCCCTAATTTGTAGATCCCCTCTTTAGTCCCACATGGGAAGATGTGAAACCCTCCTCCCTTGTAAAGCCTTATAAATTAAACCCCTCCTGTAAGTTTAAATCAGATGAACGAAAGAAATTTTTCTTGAGCAAACTTTTGTTTTCTCTTGTCCGCACTTGCTTCCAGGTGTTGAGCTCCGTGAGGGAGTAAATCCGGGTTCCCCTGGAACCTTGAGGAGGTGAGAGATCTCCAAAACCCTAAACCCTAGGTTAGCTACTCAATTCCAAACCCTAGCCGCCATCACCCTTCTCTTTCCACCAAGCCCTAGTCTTTTCCTCTTCTCACGGCCACCATCTCCAAGTCCAGGCCGACCACCAGCATCCAGCTCCAGTCCAGATACTGCAGATCTACAACAATTCTAAGAGGAAGTCAGATCGGCCTCCAGGAGAATTCGATTTCAGCAACTTCGGCTTTCAAGTTCTTCAACCTGGTAAGATCTTTTCTTGAGTTTCTGAATTCCTTCACTTGTTCCTCTTCTTTCCCAGATCTTGAGTCCAGGAGAAGCCGACCAAACCACGAAACCAGTATTGGAGGATCCATTGCGAAGATAGCCGACTCCGAGGATCCCACAATCTGCTCGAGAGAGTTCTTCGACCTGAATCCTGAGAAGATCACTGTCTGGTTAGTAAACCATCTCTTCTCTTTATTTCTGTTCTGTTGAAAGTTCAGAGCGAAACCCTAGATCTGGAAGTTTCTCAACCCCCAGCGATCCGTTACTTCTGAACTACTCTGATAATTTGGTTCCTTCTAAACTGTGCTTTCAATCTTTACTTAGTTTCCTTCAACGTAGTTTAGCTTTACTTTGAGTCGAAGCCAATTTCTAAAATATATATATAAAAAAAAAGAATTAATCTTAATTTTACTTTCGCATACGCTTCTTTTTTTTTTGTTCTGCATCAATTTTGGTATCAGAGCTTCCGTTCTGCATCATTTTTGGTATCAGAGCCCTGTCTGGGATTTCTGTTTGATTGCTTGTTTGAGTCCCTCTCTTTTTACTTTGTCTGCTCGAAGTAGACTCCCCAGGACGTCCGGTCCTAGGAACGAAGCGAGGTGCAAACCTCCTCTTCCCATTCCACGGGGTGTTCCTAGGGCGTGTAGGGGATCCGTTGGGTTACAACTTCGTAGCAGAAATTGTAAACGGGGAAGTGCTCTATTTTCAGCCCGTAATTGCCCTGTTGAAGGAATTATTTCTCACTTCAGGTAACTCCAAATTTAGTAATTTTTGTTTTGCTGGAACCATTATAATTGAAACTAATTTCCATAATTTTCTCATGATTTATTGGTTTCCGTGAAATTTCTGAGAATTAAATTACTACAACTCTATTTTTGTGTTCTGCAATCCAATTATTTTTTTTGAGTGTTCATCTCTTAATTCACCTTAAGGGCATTTGAGCATCTAAGATAAGGGGAAGAGTTGATAACCTCTTCTTAGCTCAAAACCACCACCCCTTCATTCGAACCTAAGCCTTTAATCTAAAATTGATTAGACCTAATTTGCCCTAGTGGGCTAGGGACATCAACAAGTCGGGTCAAGGCTAGTGTTGAGTCAGTTTGTCTGGTTACTCTGTGTGTGCTTTGTACTCAGTGTCTAGAACGGTGGTTCAGGGATTCCATCCCGAAGGGCTTGTGTGCTGGTCCGCCTACCTGGCCAATCTCTGATTGGTGTCTAGGACTGGCATTCAGGGACCTAACACTCCCCTTACACCTGCCTGGCTGAGTCCTAAGTTACTACAGGCTAGCTTGCCACTCTGATTGGGCATCTAGTTTGGACTCTAGGTCTAGTTAGCCCGTAGTCGTTTCAGTCGAGTCTCATTTGGTGTGCTTGCTTGCATCATCATGTCCACCCGGAACGAAGTACCCTACCAACCTGATCAAACCCAACCTGATTTAGAGGCCATGATTAGAACTCTTACCAAAAGTATGACCAAATTGAGTCAGGATATGAATGAGGGTTTTGCCCAGTTTAGAGACCGAGCCCAGAGACTTGAGAAACGTAGACATCAAAATTGGACCCCTGATCCAAAATTTAATAGGCCCCAACCTCACCCATGCCAGGAGCCTAGGAGGACCTTATACCGTGATCCCGAGCATAACCCTAGGAGCCTATATCCATACTTGGTCGACTCAGAAAAGGGACCTGTTAGGAACACCGAACCTTATGCACCCACTTTTGATGGAAGACAAGAGACATATATTAAGTGGGAAGAACAAATGGATCGGTATTTTGAGTGCACTAACATATCGGAATTAGGACAAGTTAGGTTGGCCAAAACCAAGTTCACCAAACATGCTAGGTCGCATTGGTATGCTATTGAGCGTGAGTGTTATCAAAGAAAAGAGGAAATATATACTTGGAGAGATATGAGAAGTAAGTTGAGAGATAGGTACCTAGGTAGATCCTATGAGAAAAGACTTTTAGACCAATGGTACCAATTGCGACAAGGTAATAGGCCTGTGTCTAAATATATTGAGGACTTCCAGTGGTATGACATGAAATGCAATACCATTGAGACCGAAGCTCAGATCACATCGAGGTTTAGGGTTGGGTTACACCCAGACATTTATAGGAAGCTATGCCTTGAAAAGACTAATAAGTTAGACCGAGACTACCATGAAGCCCAAGACTATGAGTCTTCTTTAAGATATAACCAATCAAGTACTTTGGACTTAAAGCCAACCTCTACCAACTTGAGTCAAGTTCCGATTGATCCGACACCCGTAGTGAACCAGACTTTTGTTTGTCAATTCCCACTTGTGTCACCTCTTGACCAGAAGGATAACACTGAGAAGGAGTTAGGCATGGCCATCCCAAAATTAGTTGACCTGACCAGAGCCGTACTTAAAGAGGAATCAAAGGAGAATCGATTAGAACCTTTCAGTGAGATTGAGGAAGAAATATATGAGCCTGACATAAGTTTGATAGATGAATGATGAATGAAATCAATTTCTTTATGAGCAACTTTTGTTTCTCTCTTCCGCACTTGTATTCAAGTGTTGAGCTCCGTGAGGGAGTAAATCCGGGTTCCCTAGGAACCTTGAGGAGGTGTGAGATCTCCAACCCCAAAACCCTAGCTTAGTCCACCCATCTCTACTCCACCACCACCAAACCCTAATTTTCCATCTACATCCCACGGCCCCTCTCTTCCACATAGAGGCCGGCCACCAGCATCCAGGTTCAGATCAACTATTTCAACTACAGAGCAAGTTCAAAGAAGAGTCAGATCAGTATCAAGATCTCCGGAACTTCTACATCCAACAATCTTCATTAAGTCCTCAGGTCAGTGTCTTTCTTTGAGTTTCTGGTTCTTCTTTTGTTCTTCTTCTTCCAGATCCTGAGTTCGAGAAGAAGGCCAACCTTGCCATAGGACTACAATCCGAGGATCCATTGCGAAGATACCCCGTCTCCAAGGATCCTACAATCTGCTCGAGAGTGTCCTTCAATTGAAGCAACGAGAGATATCACAGTCAGGTATAAAACCTTCTCTTCTCTCTTCGTCTGTTTCTTGAAAGAGGAGTAAACCCTAGATCTGGGGGTTTCTCAATCCCCAGCGATCCTACTTCTAAGTTACTCTGATAATCCACTCCTTTTAATTGTGCTTTCTGTCATTTCTTAGTTTCTTTCAACATTAGTTTATCTTTCCTTTGAGTCAAAGCCGACTTCTGAAAATATAAAAAAAAAAATACATTAATCATAATTTGCTTTCGCATCGCATCATCCTTTTTGTTCTGCATCATTTTTGGTAACAGAGCTTTTGTTCTACATCAATTTTGGTATCAGAGCTTCCGTTCTGCATCAATAGGTTAGGGCAATTGAATTAGGATTATGATGTAAATCATAATAGTGAGATCTCAGTTCCTATAAACCCTAATCTAAAATGTTCCTAGTCATTGGATCATTTACTTGAGGATCGATATTTCCAAAAAAACTAGTATATCCTATGTATACTCATTGGAGAGGGTGATTGGTCTCATAGCCACTTGTGTAGACTAATAAAAGGATGTAGGTGCTCACTAGATTATGAGTTCACTGAACTGATCTAATGAGAAAACATTAAATGGAAGTCTTACTTGTCATAGGAATGTTCTCTTAGTGGGAGTGGTGCATGTGGTCCTTAGACCTGAGACTACCATAGTATATTATGCACATGAACCCATGTTTTGGTGCATACTTACTCATGGAAATTAAGTCATGTACGGGATGTTTCTGAACATGGTGGATTGTATATGAAGGTAATGAGTAGGTCAACAAGAAATTGATCGCTCCAAGTAAGGGGAGTAGTTATCCCATATGATCTCTTCGAATAATGACTCAAGAAGTCATTGATCAAAGTATGATGAGATTAGATAGGGTTTCTAATCTCACATTGATCGAGTCTTCATTATCAAATAGAGATTTAAAATGATTAAGTGCTAGGGTTTGACATTTATCAATGCCCATCACTTAATCGAGATAAAAGGAGATCGTAGGATTGAATTGCATGGTAACTTTTCATTGAAGGTATTTTTGATAATTTTTACCAAATTTCTCATCTTTTGGATAGGCATGATATGTTGCTAGACATCAATCATGTCTTGTAGGTTTTCATGAATCAATTTGATTGGATTCATGAGTCAATTCAGAAGTTAGTTCGAATTGGCAACTTAGGTCAGCTCAATTTGACCTAGTTAGGTCAATCGAGTTCGATGGAATCAAATTGGATTGGTCCTAGACCTATTGCTGGCTAGATGTGGAACCAGAGGGTCACACACATTAAGAAATTAACCAAGAAAGTTAATTATATTTTAATTAGAGTCATGGGATCCTAATTGGCTAGCTAATTAACATACTAGCATATGTTGGCTAGCCCAATTCCTAACCCAATTGGATTAGGTCTAGTTGCTTGCTAATTGAGTTAACCAATAATTTAAGAAGAACATAAATTGGGTTGTCTTAATTAGGATAGCCTATTTCAGTTTTTATCTAAATTAATTAGGACTTATCTTGCTTTTGTGATAGAGTCCATGTTAGCATGGACTCTTGGTGCGCCATTTGGTTTCAGGCCAATTTGGTGCATAGAAGGACCAAGAGTCCTTTTGCCAATCACAAATGCAAGTTAGAGTCCAAAGGGACTCCTCCTTATCCCCATGCCCTTTCATAAGGGGATTGACTGGTCAAGATAAATCAAAATGGCATGGAAGGAATTTGGCGCACAAAGTGAAGAGTTGAGTCTCTTCACTTTGGCGCTAATTCAAATAAGCAGAATCCTTCTACTTTAAGTCATTTTAATTCTCCAACACTTCACAATTAAAATGGCACGTCCCTAGCTTGAAAAATGATCAGTAATCCCATATGGAATGTGGAGAAAAATACTGAATACCGAAGAGACAATGTCTTGTCTCTTGGTTCATGAAGGGTCTTATCCAGATAAGTGTTTTCCATCCTTATAAGACTCTTCCTTTTTGAAAAGTCTTATTAGATGGCTGATGGATGGACTTATCACATGCCCCTTCCCACTCTATAAATTGCATCAGTAATCTAATGCAAAGGTATCTGAATTATTCATTTGATAAAGTCCATTTTATTCTTCTTCCTTGTTCTTAAGACAAGCCTTATCTTTTTAAGACAAGACTTATCCATTTAAGACAAACCTTGTCAATTTAAGATAAGGTCCTAAGAAAAGTTATAGAAGGGTTAACTGGATTCTAAGAGAAGATTCAGAAAGTGCTTAGAGTGCCCTATAGGAGGATAGGGAGTTCAGCTAAGGAGAAAGTCCAGAAGGCTATCAAAAGAGTTCCAATCAAACAAACAACTATTGTAGGAGTGTTTCCTTGGTCCGGTTGCTGTGTGGATCACCTTTGGAGGGCATGCACTTGTGTGCCTCATTGAAATAAAGGATTATAGCAATCCAGGTATTCATTTATAACCCTAATGATTAGATTTATTGATTGTATTGATCAAGTAGTCCAAGGGTTTAGGGTTCCAGTCGGTCAGGGTTTCAAATATGAAAGTTTTGAAACCTAGTCTTTTGCTACACCCGGCCTAGGTAACCCAACACATCTTGACCCAGCTCTAGAGCCTCTCGATGTATGGACTCTTGGCACATAGTATGACTTCTCCCGGGATGGTCGGTCTAATTGATGTGATGTCATGGAAGGTTGTCCTGACCTTTCAGGAGCACCTATTGGTGGTCAGCCACTAGATGGAGACTTTGACCCTATGAGAGGTGGCCTAATCAATATGGGGAGAATAACCAAAGGTGGATCCCTAGCTATTGGATCTCTATAGACCATATGAGGCTGGTGATTTTCTTCCTAAACTAATGAAGCTCATCATGGAGTTTTGCTGTTTGATCGGTAAATTCTCATCTTGCTTCTCTAGAATAAAGAATTGACTTCAAGCTAGAAACTTCTACTTGGGCCGACTGGAGTTGGCATCGTAGATAGATCATCCAAAGGGTCGAATCCCAGGATACGTGAGAAATCCACTCAAATAATTTCTATGACTCCCCCTTGAGCATTGTCTTTTTACGGATACACCTTGCACATTGTGAGTGGTAGTGGTCCACTTCTTCATAGGCATTCTTTAGTTCCTTATATGCCCTCAACAATCTCTTCTTTTGACAAGCAACCTTTTTACTTGTAGCTTCAGCCTTGGTTTCTTGCTCAAAAACATATGCCTTGATATTTGCCACCCTGTGAAGGTGTTTGGCAGGCATTGGCGCTCCCTGAGATCCAAGAGAAGTCATAACTAATAAAGGCATGGGACAAGGAGTGGAAGAAATAATCTTTGATTCCATTACATCCAAGGAAGTTTTCTTACAATGGAAACATTACAAGACTAGAAGAAGCTGTGAGTTTAAGAAAAGAAAAACAAAAATAAAATTGTCTCAATTCCCAACCTCTCCGGCAAGATCGATAATACTATAAGAAGATCTGGCTCTAGTAAGAACAAGATCAAGTTAGGAGGAACAATTTGTGTAGGATCAATTGAGTAGGCTTGGTAATAAGTGTAGGAGCTATCAGTGTGGGATCAGTTACAATCAGTTTAGTCAAGGCATCTAAGATGACAGGAGAATCAATGGCAATTGGCCTAGTAAGGGAGTTTCAATTGTAGTACTGGTGCATTCAACTTCAGGCTCCTCATCTTAGAAGTCCAGCTTTATTCCCAGATAGTGATCCAGGATAGCCACATGGAGCTCCTGCTCTATCTTACCAAAGCCCTACTCAAATGATTCCTGATCGAAGTCCCGGTAAAGGGTGAAGAATTCCTCCAACTTTTGGAAGTCAACCATGGCCAGGGCCTTCCCTACTATGAAGTCTTTAGAAGCCTTAAACTTCTTTACTGCCTTTATCACCTCCTTCTTGGCATCTGCTAGTTCCTGCTCTGCCTTCGCCTTTTCTCAAGTCTATTCAGCCTTCATTCTGGCTAATTTGGCATTCACTATAGAAAGCATTTCCTTCGAGCACTTAGATGCTACATCCACCGTCTCAGCCTTCTACCGACCCTCCATAACCTCCCTCCTCAACTTACTAATGAGGCTCATACTATCAAAGGCTCAGTTCAACAATTTAGCAATACTGTGCACTAACTACAAATAAAACAACTTAGTGGCCGATCGATCAAAAGAAAAAAAAAAAGCCAAATGTGAAACACCCGTTGCACCGACAGTATCAACCTCTTCTCTAGATCATCATAGCACATAACTTTGAGCTCATCCAATTCTTCTATAAAAAGACTCCTTCTAAAGACCTTCTAATGGACCTCCCATGATTGATAGTCCATGGTCCCTTTGACCTCATGATTAGTAGAAGACTTTGAGCGCCCCTCCACTGGGGTAGAAGAGCTAGATGGATGAGCAGCTAGTACTGGGCAAGCGATCGATGCCTCTATAGGATCGGTGATGCCTATCAAAGAAACTCCAATCCCCTTGGAATGGTCAGATTTGGATGAAGCCCGAGCTAGCGAGGGCTTAAGCTTGGACATAGAAAGCTTCACCTTCTTGGAACTCCCAGTGGAGGCTCGGCCGTTTCTTTTCTTGGCCAACCTCTACCTTATAGATTCGACATCCTCGAGCCTCATGCTTGTGGACTAGTCAATCAATCAGAAACATGAACATAATGGGTTAGAATAAAAAGAGAACAAAATTTTCAAACCCACCTTCAGGGAGCCATCTAAATCCTGCTCTTTGGAGGGACTTTTCAAATAAGAGCCATTCTAAATCAAGGACCACAAATTTACTAAGAGTACAAAAATGCACCTCCTCCTCAGCACTCAATTTTGGAGTGCTCAGCAAGGGATCAGTTGGTTGGCCCTAACTTAGTAGACCCCAAATATCTATTGAAGGAGATGACATAAAATAAAAGTACTCCTTCTATCCTTTGATGGTATAAGGAGTGCTTGAAATTAGGGGATTGATGCCCTTTTGGGCTAGGAGGTACTACCAAACCTTGGCATTGTTAGGAATTGTGTCCCAAAGCCAATCATATAGACTATAGATGGTTGTGCTATTTTGTAATTGTATATGAATTTCTTAATGAATAAAAGTTATTCTTTTGGCTGTTCATCACATATGCATTTTTCTAAAAAGAACTCTTGTGTGATGGATTCCTTAGAACTACATTATATTTGATATAGAGATGATATATCGAGTAGTTCTTAAACTAGTTCACAACCAAAGGATACATTATTATAAGATGGCGATGTATCAAGTGTAGGTTATTGTATGTCACATTTGTTGGTTGTCCTCTTAACCAAGGAGTATAACGACACTAATGTGACATACATGTGAAATGTATGATATCTCACTGAATGTGACCAATTGCGGAGCTTCCTTCTACCAAAGGGTTGCTCATGAAGGGATATGGATATATGTGTCCCTCAGACTTGAGGTCACCATGGTAGCTTGCAAGCTACTCATTGTACTTTGGTACCGGACTACCTAGATTTCTAATCCAGTGATGAAAGGCTTCTGGGTATAGTCAAGTACTTATGGAGCAGTAGTGGATCAAGATGGGATTGACCCCTCTAAATGGTTTGGAGTGAATGACTCACTATGTCTCAATTTAACAAAACCTTGGCCAGGGTAGTTCTTGTGGGAGTTGTAGAACTTGAAGGTTGAGACACGATTTGGATGTACCAGGTTAGGTTGGGAGTCAAACCCTAGGTCATCCTGAGCATTTTGAGGTCAAAAAGATGAATTATTTGGTAACCATATGCTAGAGGTTCTAGAAAGTTGCTCTGTAATCTTTAAACCTATCCGAACATCGGGTATCATTGCTAGATGATGACTTTGACTGGTACTGGAAGTATTCCAGTGCTACCAGCTTAGTGCTCAAACCTATGGGGTCACACACCATAAGGATTTCTATCTGATATAAAGGCTGATCGACGATTGAGAATCGTTTACCATCACTAGAAGTCAACATGATTGACCATGTTCCGAGTGTCGACACTTCCAAGTGTCGATACTTGGAAGTGTCAACACTTATAAGTGTTGACACTTGGAAAATCAACACTAGGAATTATCGGCACTTGGCTGTGATGATCAAAAATTTTGGAAAGAATTTTTTTAAAAGTTTTGACCTCAATTCAAATTTTGAGTTCTGGTTTGTTTTGGCTCCAAGCATTCATGGAATAATGTTCATTCTTTAGAAGGTTTTGACCTCAATTTGAGTTTTGAATTTTGGCTGGTTTTGGCTCCAAGATTTCATGGAATGATGGTCATTCCTGTTTTATGAGCTTAGAGCCAATTTTGTATGGCCGTTGACCTTCTCCCCTAATCAATCCTCCTTTCTCTTTCTCCCTCTCATGGCTGCCTTTGTAAATAAGGATTGTTTTAGGGGTTGCTGGTTAAAAAGAGAGAAAAAAAATGAGTATTCTTGTTCAATGAGATTGCTAAAATTTTGAGAGGGAAAAGAAAAGGGGCTTGGAAGGACTAGGATTTTGGGTTTGTGACTACCTAGCACTCAAACTAGGTCTTGGAAAGAGATCTAGTTAGGAAGGGTTCCACCTCTCCTCCTCATCTTCCAAGAAGAAGTAGATCAGTCTCAAAGATCCCAAGGAGCTAGCACTCTGAGGGAGTTGATCAGAATCGAGCCCTGGTGTGAACTACCAATAGAGGCCAGACACGTGTATGGCTCAAGGGCTTTTCACAACCTCCTTCTAAAGGTATAATGGTAAGGTATCCTTATGTCTTTTGGTTCTTTTCCTGCTTATGATGTCTTTTGCATGCTACATTATCATACTTGTTCCTGTTGCAGGTAGATTGGTAGATCATTTTGATCGATCTACCAATCCTTCCACTGTGCTTATTTTAAAATTATTTTAAAATACATTTTTTCTACCATGCATGCTCATTTTGCTTTCCCTTCAATGGTATCAGAGTGAGGTTCTTCGTAGTATAATACTGCTAACATGCTTTAACATCATAGTTTTCTTTTAAAATACTAGGATTGAGTGCTTCACCATGGCTCTCCAGTCATAGGAGAGAAGTAGGATTGCAAGACCCTCTCTTTCCATTCAATGGGGTCTCCTATGGCATGTAGGGGTGCCGCTTGTGATCGACTCATAAAGAAGAAAAATAAAAGAAAATATAGATTAAAATCTTTTAATCTAATGTCATGATCATAAAATAAATTTAGATGAGATCTAAGAGTTTTATTTTGATCGATTTTGATTACAAGTTTTAAAAAAAAAACTTTGGATTTGAAATTACTGTTTTTGCCTTATGACAGGCCTTGAGTCGACCCAAGTGTCGACACTTGAGTCGACTCATGCATGCATCAAAAAATATGACTTTCTGTTAACACTCTGTCTCAGGCCTTAAGTCAATACTTAAGTCGACTCATGAGTGCGAAGTGTCGACACTTGTGTCGACTCATGAGTGCCTAGTGTCGACACTTGACCTGAGAATGCAAAAAATAATGAATTCAAATTTCGATTCATTGTAAAATTATTTTACATTATAAATTAAAATTATTTTAATTCATAATGGCTATTAAACATAATTAAGAATTAAGTTACCTTGAATAACAAAGAACTCTAGAAATATGATTCAAAGATTTTAAGTCATGTTAATAAGCCTTAAGGGTCATGGGTTAGCTCCCATTAGGTCCTTAATTGGGTTAGACCTAAGTTTAGATGCATTGGACTATGTAGAGAGCTAATCTAATCAAATGTTGAGTTAAGATTTCTTCTTTATAGATATCTCTAATAGTTAGATTGATTTGTACATAAATCTAAATGGACCTAATTTGTGGTTCAGTGGATAGCTCAAGTCTTTAGACTAGTCTAATCGACTTTGATGAACCAATTGATGTCCAAAGTAAGCATGGCAGTTTGATCTTGGTTCTTTGGGGCTACGTCTTACCTGGCTAACTTGGTTGGTATCTAAGGCAAGATGGTTAATGGTGGAACCCAATCCATGATATCACTTACCTGGCTAATATGGTCGATCAGAATTGATTGGATAGCTCACTGACTCGTGTTAACCCATGTCATCCAAGGTTAATCAGTCTTGACTGATTTTAGGTGCCCATGGATCATTAGTTATGTGTAACCCTCCTGGATAACTGATGTAGTTAGTGAGAGGTTAATTCATGTCTTCTCATCTCTTCTTCTATCACATTAAAATTAAACCCTCTAAATTATTAGGTCCATAAAAAGATGAAGTTGTAGGGATAACCGAGTCTTAGCCTCCCATTAAGTGGGATGGTAATGGGTCCAATAGTTGGGTGTTCATTGGGCTATTAAAAAAATTATTCCTAATATGATGGGTCATGCGACTCTCTTAACGGTAGTCAGGTGGGCCAGTCAAAGTCAGGCTTGACTATTCATTAGTTAGAAGCATTAAATTTTGTCATGTTAATGGTTGGACTTAATCGGGACCTTCGATAGGAGGCCTAAAGGCCGATTGAAGTGCACCTTGGGGAAAAACCTAAATACTAGAGTTACTTGGTGAATTAATCGGTTGAAGAACCTACCTTTAGATATGCATGGGTGAGCAAGCCAAAGTTAGGCTCATGTGTTGTCTATTGGGTTCTAGTACCCACTAAGAAATTAAAGTGATTCCTCAGATTGGAGGTAGAGGCTACCAGTCTGAACAAAATAGTGGGAGGGCTTTTAGACTAAAGTTCATGTCTTTAAATTAATAATTCATATACACTAATAAGTTTTGGTTTTCCTTTCAGATGTCTTTCATCCTGTCACTCCGGTCTCTTCTTGATAACAAGAAGCTCAAGGGTCCCAACTTTGATAGCTGGTATCGAAGGCTCAGGATTGTCCTGGAGCATGAATAGATCTTATGTATGATATCAGATCCAGCACCTTAAACCCCTACTCCCAATGCTCGGGGTTCGATCAGAGAAACTTATCAGAAGTGGCTTTCTGACAGGATCACTGTCCGATGCATTATGTTGGCAGCGATGAACGATGAGTTTAGTCACAAATTTGAAGAAGCCCAGCTGGAGGAAATCTTTCAAAGGTTGAAAGAATCCTTCGGCAAACCAGATGATGTTGAAAGGTACAGGATCTCCTATGCTATCTAAAATGCATGGATGCATGATGGGACCTCAGTCACTAATCATGTATTATATATGATCGAGATGATTGAGCGCCTGGGTAAGCTCGGATGTCCCTTACATGAACAGCTCAGGAAAGATGCAATTCTGAATTCCCTACCCTCTTCCTATCTAGACCTTCTCGATCATTTTAGAATGAACAAGCCTGTAGTTAACTATCATGATCTATTGAGATTATTGCAGATTTATGAGAAAGACCACCAACTGAACAAAGAAATGGTAAATCTAGTGGGAGGATCTTCGGTAGGGCATCGTCCCTTCAAGAAAGGAAAAAAGAAGAATAAAGTGAAAAGGTGTAGAATGCTTCTAGGCCCAGTCAGGCCAAGAGGGTGAAGGCTGATAAGAGCCAAGAGAAGTGCTTCTTCTGTAAGAAGTAGGGTCATTGGAAGAGAAATTATCCTCTTTATATTACATTTCTTGACCTGAATAGGTCTAAGAAGAGAAAGTAGTAGGATGGTATTGGATAATGTATTTATATGATAACACCTTGCAGTTTCTCTATCTACGATACTACTAACTGGGTATTGGATATAGGAAGTCCAATTCATATTTGCAATTCTTTGCAGGGACTTCAAGTTAGTAGAAGATTCGAGGATGGTGAGAGATTCTTGAACATAGGAAATGGAAGCCAAGTTCTAGTCTGGCGTTGGAAGTCCTCAAATTAGTTTTTGAGTCTTGTAAAATCATTTTGAATGAGTGTCATTATTGTCCATCTTTTATCTTGAATGTCATTTCTGTAGGCCAATTGGCCTGTATGGTTATGAACTATCAATAAAGAATGATATTTGCAAAATCATTTGGAATGGTTCTGTTGTGATGAATGGACATATGAACAATGGCATTTATATACTATCATGACCTGTTAGTGTAGTGTACACATCTAGCAAATGCCCTAGGATAGATAATATCACCAATGCATACTTATTGCATTGTAGGCTAGGTCATATTAACAAGAACAGGATAAATAGGATGAAAAGTCAGGATCTCCTCAAGATTAGTGAAAGTGGTTCACTACTAACCTGTGAGTCCTATCTTCTTGGAAAGGTGACAAAATTACCTTTTACTAGAAAAGGTGAACGAGCCAAAGAGATTTTAAGTCTGGTACTACTGATGTATGTGGACCCATGATATTAGTGCCAGAGGTGGGTACAATTATTTCATTACATTTACAAATGACCTTTTGAGGTATGGTTATGTCTTCTTGATGAGATATAAATCTGAATCATTTGAAATGTTCAAACGATATCATAATGAAGTAGAAAAATAAATTAGAAGGTATATCAAGACCCTTCAATCAGATCGAGGCGATGAATATCTTTCCAGTGAGTTTCTGACATATCTTGAGGAGAATGGGATTCTCTCTTAATGGACTCCTCCAGGGACACCTCAGTTAGATGGAGTGTTTGAAAGGAGAAATTGAATCATGTTAGACATGGTTTCGTCCATGATGGGCTTTGCTTCTTTACCGCTATCCCTTTATGGATATGCTCTGGAATTAGCCTGTTACCTTTTGAATAGGGCTCCGAATATGTTCGTTAGCAAAACCCAATATGAGATATGGACTGGACATAAGATGACACTCTCACACCTTCAGGTCTGGGGTTGCCTGGCTTATGTAAAATGTCTGGGAATGGATAAACTGGGACCTAGGTATGACCGGTGCCTATTTGTTGGGATATCCAAAAAAGTCTAAGGGGTATTACTTCTACTTGGCTGAGGAACAAAAGTTGTTTGTCAGTCTTAGGGCTATCTTTTTAGAAAAGGAGTTTCCTGGTAAAGGAACTGTAGCTGCTAAGATTGAACTTAGTGAAGTTCAACAAGTAGAGGAATCGACACACTTAAGGGATAACATAGAACCGATTATGATTTGTTGACACCCAGAGCCCACATAAGAACCATTAAGGAGATCCGGTAGGGTACCGAGTTGACCAGATAGATACTATGATTTCTTGGTCCGAGATGGTGATCCCATTGAACTCGATGAGAACAATGAGGATTCGATCTCATATATGGATGCGATACAGAGGTCCGTCTTTGAGAAATGGCTAAGAGCCATGAAATCTAAAATAGAGTCCATGGAAATCAACAATGTATGGACATTGGTTGATCCACCTGAGGGGATAAAATTCATCGGGTGCAAATGGATTTTCAAAAGAAAAAGGGGTACAAACGGGCAGGTAGAGACCTATAAAGCCTGTCTAGTTGCCAAAGGGTATCGTCAATGTTATGGTATTGACTATGACGAGATGTTCTCACCTGTGGCAATGCTCAAATCCATTTGGATTATGCTTGCTTTAGCGACCCACTTTGACTATGAAATCTGGCAAATGGATGTCCGAATAGCTTTCCTGAATGATAAAATAGAAGAGGAAGTGTATATGATATAACTTGATGGGTTCACATCCACAGACGAGTCAAAGGTGTGCAAGCTTCAAAGGTCCATCTATGGACTAAAACAAGCATCATGGAGTTGGAACATGTGATTTGATAAGTGTATCAAGTCATATGGCTTCGTTAGGAACGTAGAAGGACCTTGCATTTACAAATGGGTTAATGATTCTATGATTGTGTTCCTTGTATTGTATGTGGATGACATTCTCTTAATCAGGAATGACATCACGGCACCATAAGGAATAAAGGTCTGGTTGTCATCTCAGTTCTCTATGAAGGACTTGGGTGAAGCCTCTTACATATTGAGTATGAAGATCTATAGAGATAGATCTAAGAGGCTTCTAACACTGTCCCAGTCTACGTACATCAGCACAGTGCTGAAGCAGTTTAGCATGGAAAATCTTAATAAAGGCTATCTCCCGATAGGCACTGGAATTGCTCTCTCCAAAAGGGATAATACGATAACTCCTAAGGAGAGAGAGCATATGAGTAGAATCCCATATGCTTCGATAGTGGATTCTATCATGTATGCCATGACATGTACTAGACCAGACGTGGCATACTCACTAGGCGTAGTGAGCAGATACCAGTCTGACCCAGGTGAAGCTCATTGGAAAGTGGTAAAGACCATCCTTAAGTATTTATAAAATACTAGGGACCAATAGCTGATTTATGGAAACCTGACTTAAAACTTGTGGGGTATGTAGACTCCAGTTTTCAGTCAAATAAGGATGACAGCAAGAGTGTGTCAGGATTTTTCTTTACCCTAAATGGAAAAGTCATTTGCTGGAAAAGTTTCAAGCAGCCTACTGTGAAGGACTCAGTATGCGAAGCAGAATACATTGTAGCATCGGATGTAGCAAAGGAAGCAGTGTGATTGCAAAAGTTCCTTAGCGAGCTGGGAGTGGCACCTTCCCTAGATGGTCTTATTTCGATGTATTATGACAGCAAAGGAGCCATTGCTCAAGCCAAAGAGCCAAAGTCTCATCACCGTACAAAACACATTCTGCGGTGCTATCACCTTGTACAAGAGATCATGGAACGAGGTGACATTGACCTTTAGAAGATCGATGGAAAGGAGAACCTGGCCAACCCCTTTACTAAAGCCATCGAGTTCAAGAGCTCGATAGTTGTAAATGAAAAATGAAAATAAAATTATATACTGATTGGTTTTAGTCCAAGTTGGAGTTATTGGGAATTGTGTCCCAAAGCCAATCATCTAGACTGTAGATGGTTGTGCAATTTTATAATTGTATATGAATTTCTTAATGAATAAAAGTTATTCTTTTGGTTGTTCATCATATATGCATTTTTCTGAAAAGAACTATTATGTGATGGAGTCCTTAGAACTACATTATATTTGATATAGTGTGGATATATCGAATAGTTCTTAAACTACTTCACAACAAAAGGATACATTATTATAGGACAGCAATGTATCAAGTGTAGGTTATTGTACGTCACATTTATTGATTACCCTTTCAACTAAGGAGTGTAGAGACACTGATGTGACATACAAGTGAAATATATGACATCTCTTTAAACGTGACCAACTACGGAGCTCTCTTTTACCAAAGGGATGCTCGCGAAGGGATATGGGTATATGTGTCCCACAGACATGAGGTCACCATGGTAGCTTGCAAGCAATTCACTATCTTTGGTGCTGAACTACCTGGATTTCTAATCCAGTGATGAAAGGCTTTTGGGTATGGTCAAGTACTTGTGGAGCGGTGGTGGATCAAGATGGGATTGAACCCTCCAAATGGTTTGGAGTGAATGACTCAATATGTCTCAATTTAGCAAAACCTTGGCCAGGATAGTTCTTGTGGGAGTCACAAAACTTGTAAGGTTAAGACACGATCTGGATATACTAGGTTAGGGTTGGGAGTCAAACCCTAGGTCATCCTGAGCAATTTGAGGTTAAAGGGATGAATTATACAGTAACCATATGCCAGAGGTTCTAGAAAGTTGCTCTATAATCTTCGTCCTATTCGGATGTCGGGTATCATTTCTAGATGATGACTTTGACTGGTACTGAAAGTGTTCCAGTGCTACTGACATAGTGCTTGAACCTATGGAGTCATACTGATCTAAAAGATGATCGACGATTGAGAATCGTTTGCCATTAGTGAAGGTCAATATGATTGACCACGTTCCAAGTGTCGACACTTGCAAGTGTTGGCACTTGGAAAGTTGACACTAGCAAGTGTCGACACTTGGAAAGTCGACACTAGGAAGTGTCGGCACTTGGCTGTGATGAGCAAAAATTCTAGGAAGAATTTTTGGAAAGTTTCGACCTCAATTCAAATTTCAAATTCTGGTTGGTTTTGGCTCCAAGCCTTCATGGAATGATGGTCATTCTTTGGAAGGTTTTGACCTCAAGTCGAATTTCAAATTTTAGCTAGTTTAGGCTGCAAGCTTTCATGGAATGATGGTCATTCTTGCCTTATGAGCTTAGAGCCAATTTAGTGTGGCCCTTGACCTTATCCCCCAATCAATCCTCCTTCCTCTTTCTCCCTCTCATGGCTACCTTTATAAATAAGGATTGTTTTAGGGGCTGCTGGTTAAAAAGAGAGGAAAAAAAGAAGTTTTCTTGTTGAATGAGATTGCTGAAATTCTGAGAGGGAAAACAAAAGGGACTTAGGAGTACTAGGATTTTGGGTGTGTGACTACCTAGCACTCAAGCTAGGTCTTGGAAAGAGAGCTAGTTAGGAAGGGTTCTACCTCTCCTCCTCATCTTCCAAGAAGAAGTAGATCGGCCTCAAGGATCCCAAGGAGCTAGCACTTTGAGAGAGTTGATCAAAATCGAGCCTTGGTGTGAACTACCCATAAAGGCCAGACACGTGTATGGCTCGAGGGCTTTTCATAACCTCCTCCTAAAGGTACAAGGTAAGGTATCCTTATGCCTTTTGGTTCTTTTCCTGATCATGATGTCTTTTGCATACTACATTATCATACTTGTTCCTGTTGTAGGCAGATTGGTAGATCATTTTGATCGATCTACCAAGCCTTCAGCTGTGCTTATTTTAAAATTATTTTTAAATATATTTTTTTCCATGCATGCTCGTTTTGCTTTCCCTTCAGGCATATGGGTACCTTTAAGCAATAAAGAAGGAACATAATAAAGGAATGGAAGGCTGGATCTTATCCAAGAAGCATAACCCAAGGAACACTATGATGTCCCTAATCTAATTCATTATTTGGACATTTAAGGGTATATTGTATGCCCTAAGAAGTTCATGCATAAAGGGGTGGAGAGGAAACCTAAGTCTCTCCTCAAACATCCTCATAGACACACAACCTACTAGGAGGATTATCTATCCTCATGTCGGGTGTGGGCAGCTCTATTTTGTAATCCTTTGGGATATAGAATCTGACATGGACAAGTGTCAAATCTACCTGGTCCACCAAGGTTGGTACTGCAAGGAACAGTTCTTAAGGGGTGATACATGCATTTTAAAACTTTTCTAAAAGCATGCAGTAGTGAAAAATGATAAAACCATTTTATCTGTAGATGTTAATCCAATTAGCACAAGCCCCTACCAGGATTAAGATACATTTACAATAATGTAAATATAAAATCATGCAAACATTGTATGAAAAATAGAACCATTTCAGAAATCACACAATGATGCAGCAATGATAATTATGTCATACATAAAATAAAGACATACCTTAGTGACATTCACCAAAGGTTACAATAAAATCCCTGGCTCTCAGTCATAATCCCAAGGGCAGCTCCAACCTATGGAAAAAAAACTCCTGCTTTGTAAGTAGCACATGCATACCACCTCTACGGGTGGTTCACACCATGTAGCATGGTTTCTTCTCCTTCCTTCAAGGTGCTAGGCCCTCCTGAAATAATGTCAGCAGCAAGTACTCCTTCTTCAACTCCTTAAAAATATGCGAACTCCTTTAACTCCTTGAAAGACTGTTACTGTAGTGGTGCTGGAATGAGGACACTTGAGAACCCTTTCCCAATGCTCTATCTCAAACCTTCAATAGAAGGTATGCACTCAAGAATCCCAAAACCCAAACCTCACTCTATCCTAGAGATCAAATCTCTCAATCTCTTAAGGATCAAGCAAAATCTTTGTCTCAGAAATTTTTTGGGTAGAGTCTCAACTTTGATCCAAATTTGGAGTGGGAGTGTTGAACGTGAGGAATGTGAACCATTCACCTTCTTCAACCCTGCTTTTATAACAGTAGCTCTCAAAATAATTAAGAGGACATAAGAGAGATTAATGAGTAGTTTGGCATCTCTTGAGATTCCAGGGAGGTTATGAAGTCCCTTGGAATTCAGGTCGGCTCGTTGCAATTCGGGTCGGCTCAGTTTCTCAGGTCTTCAAAATTAGGTCTGGCAGAGTCGGCTCTTTCTGGTTCGGGTCGGCTTGCCTGGCTGTTCTCAGAAATCTTCAATAACTAGACTCTTTAGGAGTCATCTCGGATAAATTCTAGTCGACTCGGATTCATTGGAGTCTGCTCGATTGCCTTCAAGTCACTTAGATTGCTGCATACCAGAATCCTTGCTCCGTGCCATGAGATGGAGTCGGCTCTTCAACATGCTGGGTCAGCTCGAGTAATTTCTTCAGGATTTTTTCAATTTAACTCAAAGAAAAACTCTCACTAACACTCTTATATTTTTCAAACATACCAACTCAAAATAATTTTAAGGCATACACACACAGAAGTAACCCTTTTTATATGATTTTTCCTTAGCTTTTTCATTGGGTTCTTCTTTACAAAAATAACTTACAACACAACCCAAACAAGAAACAAAGGTGTAGGACTTGAAATTTGAATAATTAAATCATCCTACAAAAATTTGTAAAACACTTGAAGAGTTGTTAGAAATAAATGTACATGCTCTAATGTTTGGTTATCATCAAAATCACTTAAGGGGTCAACAATCTCCCCCTTTTTGATGATGACAAAATACTGGGCATGAAAAATTCTTTACACTTTGCATGTATAAAAGTATTTGAAGGTAGATATCCGCATGTATTAGAGCTAACTAAATTTGTAAATTAATGTCAGAGCTCAAGAGATGATATCATTGTATATCATCAACGTATTAAACTTTCATGCTTCATAATACTCTAATTCACACAAAACATGGAGTATCAGAGTTTTGAAAAAAAAAGTATTGATAGAATTAAGAACAATTTGTAGAGCAATAGTAATCAGAGCATTAAGATTAAATAGCAATCAGAGCAAAACTATTCATGAGAATCTCCCCCTTTTTCTATGTTTTAAAGTAATTAAGCAATAGGTTCTTTTGAATACTATTACTTTTGTGCTCCCCCTTTTTCATTCTTTTTAAGCACTTTAAGAATAATTGGTAGGAAGCTCAACAATCAAAATTTTCATGATAGTTCAAACATTAATATTGATATTATTCTCTCATTCTCCCATTTTGATTGAACTATTCTTATATTCTCCCATTTTTCATTTCTCCCCTTTTTGTCAATCAATCAAAAGGGTGATTTCAAATAAAGGTCAGATTTTTAAATAGAATAAGAAAGGTTTTAATATTTATTTAAGATAATTTCACTTTCTCAAATTGGAAATTTTAATTAAAAATTCATCATAGTTGTACAACAAAGACTAACCATCAAATCATTGTACATGACAACAAAGGAAACTGCTAAAAGATCTTTCATTTCATTGATAAGTAGGAAGGAAAGTACATTCATATTGTAAAAGATAAAAAGTAGAACATTAACAAAGTCAGAAGT
This sequence comes from Areca catechu, assembly GCA_021397845.1. NCBI lineage: Eukaryota > Viridiplantae > Streptophyta > Magnoliopsida > Arecales > Arecaceae > Areca > Areca catechu. The sequence goes on along the minus strand of CM038052.1, from coordinate 123,581,585 downwards.
ACAACCAAATAATCTAATCTTCTTCTTCTCCACTAGAAGAAGAGGAGCCTACCTCTATAACCTTATCAGATGTCTTAGTTTTCAGGGGTTTAAACCTTAAATCCCTGAACCTAGTTCTAACAAGGGCTCTAAAAGTCTTAGTCTTCTTTGTTTGGGTTTCTTTTTGATCTCAACAGTCTTAGGTTTAGGTGGATCAGATGAAGTAGGAGCACGAGTCTCAAGTGACTCCTTGAAGATCTGTACAGGAGCATCTTTGGTAATGATTGTTTCCTTTTATGATTGCAGTAAGATGCTTCTGATTTCTTCTTTAAAATCCTCCATTTCCTTTTCAATTTTCTCCTGGTGAAGCTTCTATTCAGATCTCATTTCTTGCAAGCTGGCATTTACCGTATTTCTCATTTCATCATTTGCAGAATTAATGTGATCTATCATTGAATTTGAGATTTTTTCCATCTTCTAAAATATAAGGTTCTTAAGGTTAGATGGAGTAATCATTGTACCTCAGATCTCTCTTCAACAGCAGTAGCTTCATCATCTTCTGAAGAAGTAGCAGCAACCTGACTAGATACTTTCCTTATCCATATTCCTTCTTGTAGTTTGTAACCCATTCCTTTAGTGAATTGAAGGAATAAGTGTCAGAGTGATGTAGTGGCTTGCCTATTTCATTGGTTAAGTCAACTCCAGCTTGTTCAAATAGTAGAGTGAATACCATACCATAGGGTAGGCAGGCTTTGACTTTTCTGGCTACTTCAGTCATTTGAATCATCATTATGTAGGGAAGGTTGAGAGGCTTTTCTTCTATCAGATGTCCCATAAAAGTCATATCTTTTTCGCTGACACAGTCAAAGTGACCGGTCCTGGGAAGAAATATTCTGCTAACCATATTGTGAAGAAGCCTCATTTCCTTTGACAGTAAATTGGCTTAAACATGTTGAACGGAGCTCACATCTTCTTTTTCCAAATTGAGTTTTAGAGTGTGTTCTTTATCAGGTAGGATAAGCTCAGTGGCACCGTCCGTTGGCATTTGTAGAAAGTTCCCCAACTTTTCTTCATCCATGATGATCTTGATTCCCTTATTAGTTGATTCTAGATGAAATTGTTGAAGAATTATATTTTCATAGAAGATCCGTACCAATGAGGGGTAGGTTAAGATGTCCAAAAAACAAAAGTGCTTCCAACCCTAGCTTTCTATCCATCTTCCGATCTTCATTTCCATCTCTTATAGGAAGGAGAAATCTATTCTTCTTCCACAAGTTACAGACCGGTTGGCCATTGATATAATCTATCCAGGAGGAGAAGGACTTTCTTCTTCCTTTTGCTCAGTGGTAGACCTTTTCCTCTTTTCTTTTTTTCTCTTACATCTTCACTGCGTGCGCTTGATTCACCTACTTGAAGAATCTTCCTTGTAGATCTTCGTGGAGCCATTGCAATGGGATTTGAGAAATCAAAAATCTAGGGAATGGTTTTTGGTAAAGTTTTTGAGTGAAGAGAGTGTGCTTTAAGAAAAATAGAAAGAGTTAAGTTCAAGAAAGGATTACATGGAACTATTTAACCAGTGAATTCCAGACTTTCAAGTTGGCTCGCCCAACCCTAGAAACATCCGAGTCGGCTCGGCCAGAGCGAACTCTAAAAAATCAGAACACCGAGTCGACTAGGCAAAATTTTAGGTTGACCTAGTCAGCTCGACTAGAGCGAGGGCAGGAAACTCAGACATTTGAGCCGTCTCGACCAGGGCAAAATTGCTCGAGTTGACTCGAACAAAAACTTTCCACAAAAAATGAAATGATTCAGAAATTGATTTCGATCGAATGAAATTTCTAGAAAAGTTGTTCAAAAATCATGGATAATTATAGAAGGTTTTCTAGATAATTCATCCTTAATCTCAAAGAAAATTAGGTTAAAGAAATCTAAAAAGGATTACAAAGCCCTAATTCTCCTCTAAGAAATTCAAATCTATCTTGATTTAGTGGCTTAGTAAAAATGTCAGCTAATTATTTTTCAATTGAAATAAATACTAATTCAATGTCACCATTCAAAACATGGTCTCTAATAAATGATGTCTAATCTCTATGTGCTTGGTCCTAGAATGCTGAATAGGATTCTTGGTTAAATTTATAGCACTTGTGTTATCACATTTGATAGGAATTTTGTATTGTATAACACCAAAGTTTTCTAGTTATGGTTTAATCCATAGCACTTGTGCACAACAACTCCCTACAGCAAAATACTCTACCTTAGCAGTAGATAGTGCTACCGAGTTTTATTTCTTGCAGTGCCATGAGATTAAATTCAATCCTAGAAATTGACATTTATCGCTAGTGCTTTTTCTATCCACTTTACAACCAGCATAATCAGCATCAGAAAATCTGATTAAATTCAAAGATGATTCTTTTGAAAACCAAAGACCTAGATTACTTGTACCTTTCAAATATCTTAGTATTCTTTTAGTAGCAAGCATATGTGTTTCTTTAGGATAACATTGAAATCTAGCACATACACATACACTATACAAGATTTCTGGTCTACTTGTAGTTAAATATAATAAGGATCCAATCATACCTCTATATAGCTTTTGGTCAACATTGGATCCATTTTCATCTTTGTCCAATTTGCAAGATGGGCTCATGGGTGTGCTCACTTGTTTGCTCATCTCCATTCCAAACTTCTTGATTATTTTCTTGGTGTATTTGGCTTGGTTAATGAAGATCCCTTCCTTTGTTTCCTTTACTTGAAGTTTAAGGAAGTAGTTAAGTTCATCCATTAGGCTCATTTCAAATTCTCCCTGTATTAGCTTAGCAAATTCTTCACAAAAACTTTCATTAGTTGCACCAAATATAATATCATCAACATAAATCTGTACAACTAATATATTATTATTATTTTTTTTGATGAAAGAGTTTTATCAACATTTCTTCTTGAGAAATCATTTTCAATCAAGAAGGTGCTAAGTCTATCATACCAGGCTTTAGGGGCTTGTTTCAAACAAAATAAAGCTTTATTGAGTTTAAACACATGGTTTGGAAAAGCATGATTTTCAAAACTTGGTGGTTGTTCTACAAAAACTTGTTCAGAGATAAAATCATTCAAAATGCACTTTTTGCATCCATTTGAAAAAGTTTAAAATTCATGTAGCAAGCATATGCAAGAAGCAATCTAATGGCTTCTTGTCTTGCTATGGGTGCATAAGTTTCATCAAAATCAATACCTTCTTCTTGACTATATCCCTTAGCCACTAATCTAGCTTTGTTTCTAATGATATTTTCTTGTTCATCTAGTTTATTCCTATAGACCCATTTGGTTCCTATAATTGGATGGTCTTTAGGTCTATCAACTAATGTCCAAACCTTATTTCTTTCAAACTGGTTCAATTCATCATGCATAGCCATCATCTAGTTAGGGTCACTTTCAACTTCTTCTAAAGTGTGAGGCTCTATTTGTGATACAAAGGCTAGGTAATCATGTGCAGTCCTATGTGCAGACCTAGTCCTAATACCTTGTGAAGGATCACCAATAATTAATTCTTTAGGATGGGAAGTAGCATACCTCCATTCTATTTGTAGTTCGGTATGATCCTTACTTACCATTTCTTCTCCTTCTTCAATTGGTCATTCTTAAATACTCATGTCTTCCAGCTCCTTTTGAATAGTACATGCATCATTTTCAATACACTCATCTTTTCTAGATGGTGAAGGGTTAGTTTCATCAAAGATAACATGCATGACTCTTCAACTATAAGAGTCCTTTTATTAAATACCCTATATACTTTGTTGTGTAGTGAATAACCAAGGAAAATTGCTTCATCAGATTTAGCATCAAGTTTTTCTAGATTATCTATACCATTGTTAAGCACAAAGAATTTACAACCAAATATATGAAAATACTTGATATTGGATTTCTTTTCATTCCAAAGCTCATAGGGGGTTTTCTTCAAAATAGGACGGATCAAAACACGATTTAAAATATAACAAGTAGTATTCACTACTTCTACCCAAAAGTACATTGGAAGATTACCTTCACATAATATTGTTCGGGCCATTTCTTCCAAAGTCCTACTTTTCCTCTCAATAATATCATTTTTTTGTGGTGTTCTAAGAGCAGAGAAGTTATGATCAATGCCATTTTCAGAACAATAATTATCAAAAAATTGATTTTCAAATTCAGTGCCGTGATCACTCCTAATTAAAATTATTGAAAGATTTTTCTGATTTGAAACCTTTTTATGAAATTTTCGAAATACTTTGAAGGTTTCATCTTTGTGAGCAATAAATAAAATCCATGTAAATCAAGAAAATTATCTACAATCACAAGGGCATAGTTCATACCTCATAGGCTTGTGGCCCTAGTTGGTCCAAATAAGTCCATGTGAAGTAGTTCTAGAGGTCTAGTAGTTGAAATCATATTTTTGGATTTAAATCTCTCCCTAGTTTATTTACCCATTTGGCATGCATCACAAACATGATCAAAATCAATTTTAAACTTAGGCATACCTCTAACCAAATTTTTGGAAATTAATTTGGCAATAGTATGCATGCTAGCATGACCTAATCGTCTATGCCATAATAAACAAGACTCGTTGGTCATAGCATTCATTGCAACTAAATTGAAACTATTTGACATGATAAGATCATTTAGATCTACCACAAATATTTCCTAGTCTATGTCTAATGAACTTACTACCAGATTCAAGAGAGTTTGTTACTATACACAGAGGATTCAAAGATAACCATGAAGCCCTTATCACAAAGTTGACTAATACTCAATAAATTGTGCTTCAATTTATCTACAAGCAATACATTTTCAATGAAAGTACATGGGTTTATTTTGATCTTACCAATTCTGATTATTTTTTCCTTGCCATTGTCTCCAAAAGTAACCATACCTCCTTCTTTCATTTCCAGGGTGATGAATTGTTCTTTATCACCCGTCATATGCCTTCAACAGCCACTATCAAGATACCATCTTTTCTTCAATTTCTGGGCTGCAAGACATTCATACAAGAAAATCAAGTTCTTTTAGGTACCCAAGCTAACTTGGGTCCTTGCAATTTAGCAGAGGTGGTTCCTTTGGGAACCCAAATCTTTCTTGATTTAATATAGACATTTATAATGATGTTGAAATTAAGAGCTTTTGTCCTATCTCTTTGCAAGCAAAACATCTGATTCTAGAATTTTGAAAAGATTCATGCTTTGAGATTCTAGATGAATGAGATGCAAAAATAGCAGGTTTTGTAATTGAATTTTTTGGAACATACAAAGTAGCTTTTGAAATTAAAGTAGAACCTTTTGTTACAATACCTTTTTGAGAAGTAAGCTTGGGAATAAAATCTTTTTGTTTCATAAATGTAGTTGCTGAAATATAATTTGAGTTTGAAGCATTAAAACCTATTCTAGCTTTATTACCATAAATTCTTTGATCTTTAAGAATTAACTCAAACTTGTTGGAAAACAAGGTTAACTTTTCAACAAGTGGCTTGAGTTTTTCAACCTCCTTTTTCAGCTCATTATTTTCTTTCAACAAAACATTATTTTTGTCTTGAAATTCACTATTCTCAGTTTTCAAAACATTATATTTATCAAAAAAGATATGAAGTTCTTTTCGTAATAAAGTATTCTTTTCTGAAATTTCTTCTTTTTCTTTAAAATATCATTGATATGCTTTAATGATCTAATATTTACTCCTGCCTTTTTAATTTAGATAAGAGATCATGAAATGCATAATTTAACTCATCAAATGTAAATTCAATTTGAGTATCGGGGAAAGTTACCTCATCCTCGAGACCCATTAGACATAAGTTAGCCATTTTCGTGGTCACTTCCTCTTCAGTTGAAGTGGAGTCTTCACTGTCATTCCACGTGGCAATCATCACTTTCTTTTTCTTCTTTTTGAAGAATTTCTTTAGTAGTGGACAGTTCAGACGAATGTACCCCAGTTTCTTACATTCATAGCAGGTGGGGACTTGTTCCTTTTCTTTATCTTTATCCCTATCCTTTTCTTTTGAGTGTTCTCCTTGTTTATGAAATTTTTTATTAAATCTTCCTTTCTTCTTTTCCATAAACTTTCTGAATCATCTCACGACTATTGCAATGTCTGCATCTTCAAGATCATCTTCGGAGGAGGTAGAGTCATCTTCCATTTCTTCATCATCTTTTGATTCCAATGTAGCCTTGAATGCAATTGTTTTCTTCATTTTCTGATCATCATCCATTCTATACTGCATGGCCAATTCATGTGTGATGAGAGAACCCATTAGTTCATCCATGGATAGAGTATTCAAATCTTTAGTCTCCTGGATGGCAGTAACTTTAGGATCCCATTTGTCAAGATGTGATCTCAGTATCTTTTGCACCAAATCAGCATTTGAGTAAACTCTGCCAAGACTTTTCAAACCGTTAATAATATTTGTAAATCTAGTATACATGGCAGAGATATTTTCATTAGGCTCCATTTTAAACAGTTCATAATTATGCACTAAAAGATTAATCTAACTTGAGAAGTTCCTTCATGGGTCACCTCAAGTTTATCCCAAATTTCCTTTGCTGAAGAGCAAATGGAAATTCAATTGAACTCATTTGAATCCAAAGCGTAGTACAGCAAGTTCTTGGCTTTGGCATTCAATTTTCCTAATTTCATGTCGTGTTCATCCCATTTCTCTTTAGGCTTAGAGACATCGACGCCATCAATTTTAATCATGGGAACATGTGGCCCTTTAAGAATGACCTTCCATAATTGAAAATCAATAGCTTGAATATAGATTTTCATTCTTGCTTTCCAATAAAAATAATTTGTGCCTATGAAGAGTGGAGGTCTATTAGTTGATTGGCCTTGGGCCAAAGATGTACTCATGGGATGAGCCATCAATCTTTACTCTAGTATAATCAGAGACACGGCTCGGATACCAGTTGTTGCCTAGGTGGCTACCCAAGGGGGGTGAATTGGAAATTTAGAAATTAAGGCAAATGATGTGCAATTAAAAATCCCTTGCAAGTGATAGGTGCTGTGATAGAGTAGTAAATTGTAGAAGCTAAGTAAGAATAAAGAAGCACAATACAAACACACAAAATTTATAGTGGTTCGGAGCAAACCAGCTCCTACGTCCACTACCCAAGATACCACTTGGGATTTTCACTATATTCACACCCAAATACAGTAGGATTGTTTTACAGGATCATAATCCAAAACCTCTATACTTTGGTTTTAACGGGATCACCAAAGAAAATCCAACACCCTTTGGTTTTAAACAGGCTCACCAAAGAAAACCCAACACCCTTTGGTTTTAAATAGGCTCACCAAAGAAACCCAACTTGGTTTTCACAGGATCACCAAGAACCTAACTTGGTTTTACCAGGATCATGAAGAATCCAATACTTGATTTTTATCAAGGCTCACCAAGAACCTATTTGGTTTTTCAACCGAGCTCACCAATAACCCAAGAAATTCAAAACTGAATTGAAATAAATGCAACAAAAATGACAAACTCAATTTGTTAGATAGTTGCTGGTGCAGCTTGATAGAAGTCCACTTGAATGCACTTGAATGAGCTTTAATTGCTTTAGTGGCTTCTTCCTAAATTGCTTCAAGCTTCTGATCAGAGTTGGTGAAGACTTAATGGCTGACTTGAATGCTCTTGTGCTCTCTTCTTGTTGGTAGGTAGGATATTCAATGAAGCTCTCTTTTCTTTGAAGAACTCTCTAAAAAATTGCTTCAAGGAAGTTCAAATCCTTCAAATATAAGGTATTCCATCACTTCAAGGCAATTCTAGATATTGTAGAGCATTGAGAAGTGGTTTGTAACCGTTGAAGTACTTTATGTCATTCAAAAACAAATTCTGGAACTAGCTGTTGGATACCCGAAAGTGATGTTCGAGTCAGCTCGAATTTCTTCGAGTCAGCTCGGATCCTTCGAGTCGATGGGTCGAGTCGCCAAATCCTCAGTGCAGTTGGCTCTTTGTCTCAGGACACAAAACTTCACTATGAATGAGTCTGCTGTTGATAGCTCGGGTTGGCTCGAACTTGTATCTTTGAAAAACTTAAACTCGAGGAGTTGGCTATTTTGATCTTTGGTCGGCTCTTCTCAGGTTCTGAAGTCATCACTCTGGAAGAGTCGGCTCATTGCAGTTCAGGTCGGCTTGCTTTCTCAGGTCTTCAAAATTAGGTCTGGCAAAGTCTGCTCTTTTTGGTTTAGGTCGGCTCACCTGGCTGTTCTCAGAAATCTTCAAAAACTGGACTCTGGAGGAGTTAACTCGGATAAATTCCATTCGACTCGGATTCATTGGAGTCGGCTCGATTGCCTTCGAGTCGACCCGGATTGCTGCGTACTAGAATCCTTGCTATGTGCCATGAGATGGAGTTGGCTCTTCAACATGCTGGGTCGGCTCGTGTAATTTCTTCAGGATTTTTACAATTCAACTCAAAGAAAAACTCTCACCAACACTCTTACATTTTTCAAACATACCAACTCAAAATAATTCTAAGGCACACACACAAAAGTAACCCTTTTTATATTATTTTTTCTTAGTTTTTTCATTGGGTTCTTCTTTACAAAAACAACTTACAACACAACTCAAATAAGAAAAAGGTGTAGGAGTTGAAACTTGAATAATTAAATCATCCTACAAAAACTTGTAAAACACTTGAAGAGTTGTTAGAAATAAATGTACATGCTCCAATGTTTGGTTATCATCAAAATCACTTAAGGGGTCAACACTTGTATTCCGACGGCTTTAGTGAAGGGGTCGACTAGGTTCTCCTTGCCATCGATCTTCAAAATCTCGATGTCACCTCATTCAATGATCTTCCGGACAAGGTGATAGCGACGTAGAATATGCTTGGCCCCCTAATATGATTTTAGCTCTTTGTCTTGAGCTATGGCTCCAGTGCTGTCACAATATACCGAAATAGGGCCATCTAAGGTGCCACTCCCAGCTCGCCTAGGAACTTCTGCAACCACACAACCTCCTTTGATGCATCCAATGCTGCAATATACTCTACCTCACAAACAGAATCAGCTACTGTATGCTGCTTGGAACTTTCCAGTAGTTAGCTCCATCATAAAGGGTAAACACAAAACCAGATACACTCTTACTATAATCTCGATCGACTAAAAACTGGAGTCAGTGTACCCCACAAGTTTTAAGTCAGAATCCATAAATAAGCCATTGATCCTTAGTATTTCTCAAATACTTAAGGATGTTCTTAACAACTTTCCAATGAGCTTCACTTGGGTCAGACTGGTATCTGCTCACTACCCCTATTGAGGATGCCATGTCTGGTCTAGTACACAGCATAGCATGCATAATAGAACCTACTGCCAAAGCATATGGAATCCTACTCATACGCTCTCCTTCCTCAGGAGTTGTCACACAATCCTTCTTGGAAAGAGTAATTCCATGACCTATCAGAAGATAGCCCTTTTTGGAATTCTCCATGCTAAAATGCTTCAGGACAATATCTGTGTACATAGATTGGGACAGTCCCAGAAGCCTCTTAGATTTATCTTTATAGATCGTCATAACCAGTATGAATGAGGCTTCACCCAAGTCTTTTATAAGGAATTGAGATGAAAGCCAGACCTTTATTCCTTGTATTGCTGGAATGTCATTCTCGATTAGAAGAATGTCATGCACATACAAAACAAGAAATACAACTATAGAACCATTTGCCCACATATATATACAAGGTTCCTCTCCGTTCCTAACGAAGCCATACGTCTTGATACATTTATCAAACCGCATGTTCCAACTCTAAGATGCATGCTTCAATCCATAAATGGACCTCTCAAGCTAGCATACTTTAGACTCATCTATGGATGTGAACCCTTCAGGCTGCATCATATACACCTCCTCTTCTAGCTCACCATTTAGGAAAGCTGTTCAAACATCCATTTGCCAAATTTCATAATCTAAATGTGTTGCTAAAGCAAGCATAATCCGAATGGACTTGAGCATGCCATAGGAGAAAACATCTCATCATAATGAATACCATAATGCTGACGATACCCCTTGGCAACCAGACAGGCTTTGTAGGTCTCCACTTGCCCATCTGTGCCCCGCTTCTGCTTGAAGATCCATTTATATCTAATGGGTTTTATCCCTTCAGGTGGTCAACTAATGTCCATACATTATTGAATTTCATGGACTCCATTTTGGATTTCATGGCTCTCAGCCATGACTTAGAATCAGACCTTATCATTGGATCCATATAGGTGATCGGATCCTCGTTGTTCTCATCGAGTTCAACAGAATCACCATCCTGGACCAAGAAATCATAGTATCTATCTAGTTGACATGGTACTCTACCAAATCTCCTTAATGGTTGTACCATGGGCTCTGGATCTGATCTAATCAAATCCAAATCTATAGTGGCTTTAGAGTGAGAAGGTTTTTCTATCTGTTAAACTTTCCCAAGTTCAACCTCAGCAGCTTAAGTGCCTTCATAAAGGTACTCCCTTTCTAAAAAGGTTGCCTAAGACTGATGAACAACTTTTGTTCCTCCGGTGGATAGAAATAATACCCTTTGGATTCTTTAAGATACCCAACAAAAAGACATCTATTAGACTTAGGCCCTAGTTTATCCATTTCTAAATGTTTGACATAAGCAGGACACCCCAAACCCGAAGGTGAGAGAGAGTTGGCTTCTGTCCAATCTATATCTTATATGGTGTTTGTAAACAGACTTACTTGGAACTCTATTCAGAAGGTAGGACGTTGACTCAAGAGCAAATCCCCAAAAGGATTTAGGCAGACTAGCTAAGCCCATCATGGATCGAACCATGTCCAACAGAGTTCGATTCCTCCTTTTAGACACACCGTTTAACTGAGGTATCCCCGGAGGAGTCCATTGAGAGAGAATCTCATTCTCCTCGAGATAAGTAAGAAACTCATTGGAAAGATATTCACCACCTCGACTGATCGAAGAGTTTTAATAAGCTTCCTAGTTTATTTTTCAACTTCATTATGATAACGTTTGAACATTTCAAATGATTCAGATTTATTTCTCATAAGGTAGACATTACCATATCTCAAAAGATCATCTATAAATGTAATGAAATAACTATATCCACGTTTTGCACTGATATTCATAGGTCCACATACATCAGTATGTACTAGACTTAAAATATCATTGGCTCTTTCACCCTTTCCAGTAAAAGGTGACTTGGTCATTTTTCCAAGAAGACAAGATTCACAAGTTGGTAAAGATTCACTCTCAGTGATATCTAGGAGACCTCCCATCAACTTATTTATCATGTTCTTGTTTATATGACCTAGCCTACAGTGCCAGAGATAAATATCACTGACCTTATCTATTCTAGGGTATTTATTAGCATGTACAATATAGTAACAGGATGTGATAGTACATATATGCCATCTTTAATTATCTATTCATCACATTAGAACCATTCAAAGTGATGTAGCAAATATTTTTCTTTATTGATAATTCATAACCATCATTGGCCAACAAGCCTACAGAAATGATATTTACAAAAAATGAAGGACAAAAATGACATTCATTAAGAATGATAGTACAAGATTCGAAAAAAAGAAAAAGTTTCCAATGCCAGAACTGGAGCTTGACTTTCAATCCCAACATTCAAGAACCTCTCACCGCTTCCGATCTCCTACTAACTTGAAGTCCCTGCAAAGAATTGCAAATATGGTAAGGACTTCAAGTATCCAATACCCAGCTAGTAGTATCATAAATAGAGAAACTACAAGGATTTATCATATAAATACCTTGACCAGCAACACCTCGCTGCTTTCCCTTCCTTGGCCTGTTCGAGTCCAGAGTAGCAAGGAAAGCAGAACAATTCCACTTCCGGTGACCCGGCTTCTTGTACAAGAAGCACTCTGCTATACTCTTGCCAGCCTTTACCCTTTTAGTCTGACTTTGCCCAGCACTAAGCACCTTCTTATTCTTTTTCTTCTTCTTCCTTTTCCCGAAGGGACGATATCTTGCTCTATAACCTCCCACCAGATTCACTAACTCCTTATTAAGGTTGTGGTCTCTCTCATAAGTCTACAGCAACCCTAACATCTCATGATAGTTTACTGCAAGCCTATTCATTCTAAAATTATCGAAAAAGACCTAGTAGGAAGGGGGTAGTGAATTCAGAATCGCATCCTTGCCGAGCTGCTCATGTAAAGGACATCCGAGTTTGCCCAAATGCTCAAATAACTTGATCATGTACATTACATGATCAGTCACCGAAGCTCCATCATGCATACCAGTGTTATGATGGTGAAAGAGATCCGGTATCTCTCCGTATCATCCAAAGTGACAAAAGTTCTTTCAACTTTTGAAGAATCTCTTCTGGCTGGGCCTCCTCGAACTTGTGACTGAACTCGTCGTTCATCATATTCAACATTATGCAATACACTATGGTGTGGTCAGAGATCCACTTCTTGTGAGTGTCCCTAATAGCACCGCGAGCATTGGGGGCTGGGATCTCAGGTGCCGAATCCGTTATGATATAAAGGATCCGCTCATGCTCTAGGACTATCCTGAGTTTTCGATACCAGCTATCGAAGTTGGATCTAGACAGTTTGTCATTATCTAAAAATGACCGAAGCGACAAAGTGGTTGACATTATCTGAGAAAGGAGAACAAGACCTATCATATATGAATTATTTTAAAAAAATCCTAAAGACATGGATTTTTGTCTAAAGGTTTCTCCCACTATTTTATTCAGACTGGTAGACTCTACACTCCAATCCAAAGAATAACATTTAATCTTTAGCGGGTACTAGGATCCAATAGACTATATATGAGCTCGACTTTGGCTGGCCAACCCAAATGCATCTAAAGGTAGGTACAATGCCAATTGCTTCTCCAAGCAATTCCTAGTAATCATTTTGCTCTAGGGGTCCTCACAATCGACCTTTGGGCCTCCTATTGAAGGTCCAGGTTTGGTCCAACCATTAACATGATCAAATTCAATGCTTCTAACTAACCCATGATCAAGCCTGACTTTGGCCGGCCCACCTGACCACATGTTAAGATAGTCACATTGAGCCATCATATGTTGAATGGCAATTCCACTTGCCTGATGACCACCCATTCTTTGGAACTATAGATGATCACCCAACTTATGGACTCATTACCAATCCAACTTAATGGGAGGCTAAGACTAAGGCTATCACATAACTTAGTCTTTTTATGGACCTAATAATTTAGCGGATTTCAATTTGTGACATTTGAGAGGAAGACATGGACATTGATCAAGAAAACTCCCACCAAACACTTAGAAGGTTTCTAGATCAATTTGGTCCATGGACATCTATAAACCAGTCAGATTGATTAACCTTAGTTGAATAGGTCAACTAGAATCAATAGATAGTCTAATCTGATCTAATTCACCACATTTGCCAGGTAAGTAAGATCAAGGGATGGGTTAAGCCAAGTAAGCCTCTTGCCTTAGACACCAATCATGAGTTAGCCAGGTAAGAGTTAGCCTTAAAGAACCTTGATCATCATTATCAAACTTACATTAGATACCACGTGGTTTACTAGAGTCAATCAGAATAACCTAAAGACCCGGGCTCACCACGAAGCCATGAATCAAGTCTATTTAGATGTATGGACTGATCTAACTAACTATTAGAGAGATCTATAGAGGAGAGACCTAATTCAACTTTTGATTAGTCTTTTCTCTATTTAATCCATTCATCTAAACCTAGGTCTAACCCATTTAATGACCCAATTCTAGCTAACCCATTCAACCCATGATTTATCAATCATGACTTAAGATTAGAACATATTCTAAATCTTAAAAATATACATCTTAATTCTCCATTAAGTGTATCACACTTATTGAAGTATTTTCAAAATGAAATGGAACATTTTATAAAAATCTGAAGCTTAAAAATATTGTTTCATAGTTTTTTGGTCGAGTCAACTCTTCTGCTTGAGTTAGCTTGACCAGACACAGATTTCTGGTCGAGTCGGCTCTTCTGTTCGAGTTAGCTTGACCAGAACACACATTTTTGGTCAAGTCAGCTCTTCCAAAATATAGTAATTTCAAATTTCAATCATTTCCAATTGAACTTTTCAAAGTTTTGGATCATACATCTTTTAGATCTCATCTAAACATAGTTATGATCTATTATCCATAGATTAAAACCATTTTAATCCATCAAATTCCTCACTTTCTTCTTCATAAGGCCGTGAATTAGCAGCACCCCTACATGTCATAGAAGAACCCCTTGGAATGAAAATAGATGGTCTTTAAACCATGCTTCTCTCCTATGACCAGACGGCCATGGCGAATCCACCTTAATCCAAGTACTTTGTGATGGAAAAAGGCCAATTTCAAATAAAACGTTAGACTAGATGTGCATCTAACCTGGCTTTGATACCATTGCAAGGAACTGTTCCTAAGGAGTGATACATGCATTTTAAAACTTTTCTAAAGGTATGCAGCAACAAAAAATGATAAACCATTTTATCTATAGATGTTAATCCAATTAACTCAAGCCCCTACCAGGATTATGATACACTAGAGTAATGTAAATTAAAATCATGCAAATATTGTATGAAAAATAGAACCATTTCAGAAATCATACAATGATGCAGTAATGATAATTATGTCATACAAAAATAAATACATACCTTAGAGATGTTCACCAAAGGTTGCAACAAAATCCCTGGCTCTCAGTCGCAATCCCAAGGGCAGCACCAACCTATGAAAAAAAAAAAACTCCTGCTCTATAAGCAGCACACGCGTATCGCCTCTATGGGTCGTTTACACCATGTAGCGCAATTTCTTCTCCTTCAAGGTGCTAGCCCTCAGGAAACAATGTCAGCAGCAAGGACTCCTTCTTCAACTCCTTGAAGATATGCAGACTCCTTCAACTCCTTGAAGGACTATTACTGCAGTGGTGCTGGAACGAAGATGCTTGAGAATCCTTTCCTAACGCTCTGTCCCAAACCTTCAATTAAAGGTATGCACTCAAGAATTCCAAAACCCAAACCTCACTCTATCTCGGAGATCAAATATCTCAATCTCTAAAAGATCAAGCAAGATCTCTATCTCAAAATTTTTTTAGGTAGAGCTCAACTTTGATCCAAATCTGGAGTGGGAGTGTTGAACATGAAAAATGTGAACCATTCACCTTCTTCAGCCCTGCTTTTATAACAGCATCCCTCAAATAATTAAGAGGATACAAGAGAGATTAATGAGCAATTTGTCATCTCTTGAGATTCCAGGGAGGTTATGAAGTCCCTTGGAATTCAGTAATAGCAACTATTAAAACTTGAATTGCCCATCATTAAATCCCATAACCATTACAGCATTTAATGAAGTATTCTCGAATTTCAGCAGTCTGTCAGACGAGTCAACTCAACAGTTCGAGTTGACTCATACAAATGAGTCAGCTCGAACATAAGTTTGACATCTTGTCAAACAATTCCAGAACGATTCCCAATTATTCACATGCCAACAAAGCAAGAAGAAAACCTTGGTGTGTGATCCCATAGGTTCAAACACTAAACCGGTAGCACTGAAACATTTCCAGTACCAGTCAAAGTCGCCATCTAGCAATGTCACCCAACATCCAGACAGGTTGAAGGTTGTAGAGCAACATGAACCTGTCGAATATGGAATAATAGTGAACTTATTCCTTTAATCTTTTAATGCTCTGTATGGCATAGGGTTAAACTGCCCAACCTTAATCAGTCCATCTCAATATGTCTCAAACAAAGAATCCTTGTAACACCTTATAAGGAATCCCTTGGCTAAGGTCTTTCTCAATTGAGGCACATTAAGCATTCAATCCAAACCATTTGGAGAGATCAATCCTATCTCAATCCCACTACTACTATATAAGTACTTGACTATACCCAGTAACCTTCCATCACCGGATTAGAAATCCGGGTAGTCCGGCACCTAAGCATAGTGAGTTGCTTGCAAGCTGCTATAGTGATCTCAAGTCAGGGGAATAATTCATGTCCACATTCTAATGCAAGACTTCTCTTCGGTAGAAAGAGAATCTCGCATGAGAGTCATGCTCAGTAAAGTGTCAAACACAACACTTGATGTCACACCATCATCTCCATGTTACTTGGTTTAGAGGACAACCAACAGATATGACATCAACAACCTACTCTCGATACACTATCATCTTAAAACAGCATATCCTTTGGTCGCAAACCAGTTTATGAACTACACGACCCATCCTCTCTACATCGCATACAAGGTAGCTCAAAGGATATCATTATACAAGAGTTCAATTAGGAAGATGACATGTGATGAACAACCAGAATAAACTTTTTATTCAATTCAATAATTTATATACATATACATGAGTCGCATAACCATCTACAGCCTAGATGACTGGCTTTGGGACACAATTTCCAATAGGTACACTTCCAGGCTGTTGGTCATCAACTTAGCATGTTCTGGGCATGGGATGGCCGAATCCCTTGACCACTCTCCTTTACTACATTTCTAGGTTACTTCCCTTTTCTAGGTCCCACCATGAACCAGGTATCCAGGAGAAGGAGAGACAAAAGAATGAAGGAGAAAATATGGAAAGGGAAGAAAGGCTGACATGAAAAGGTGGGACAAAGGGTCAAGGATGGTGAACTCTCTAGAAAGAACACTAGAAAGGAAGAAGCACATAAGGAGAAGCAAGAGATAGATGACTAGAAGGAAAAGAATGATAAGGGACACCCTAAGGAGAAGAAAACTATCCCATGTGAGGACAAAGGAAAAAGTGAAAGGGCAATCAACTACTATCCATTCAAATGAAAAGGCATGGTTGGTAGCTGCCACGTGCGTTAGAAACTAGGGCAAGGTTTCATACATCAATTTTTTTTTTAAACTAGTGGAAGAATATTAGATTAAGAATAATTTTAATCACTAAATCATGTATTAGAATAATTCTAAAAGCCTATCCTATAGGATCATGATAGGATATGAATAGAATATATATGTTGAAATTAAAATCAGCATGCATCGATCTAACCGATGCATGCTATAGATCTAATCTACAAAAATAAATAGGATCGGATCCCAAACCTCATCATAGGTTGATGAACACTACTACTAATGGATAATGGTAGAAGGTCTAGATGTTGCCTCATAGACATATAGGATGTCTAGCCTCTTTTAAAAGTTCACACGAAATCCCAAGAAATCACCTTCCCTAGAGTGCTAGCTCTGTATGAAGGCTATGGATGGCTAATCTAAAAACATTCTTCAAGTTTTCTTTGAGTCCTTCAAGAAGATAAGAAGGTAGAGGATAAGGAGGATCAGGTCATGGAAGAAACAAAATTATAAATCCAATTTTTTTATTTTTCTTTTCTTTTTTTTTTCCCTTTTCTCCGTAGTGCCAAGAAAGAACTTCTCATGCCCAAGCCCTTTCCATGCAAAACTCTTCCCTCCCTTTTTTGGTGGTATCCTCCCTATTTTCCATGGTAATCCTCTCTCAATTCCATGCATAATCTCAAAACAAATCCCATTCAAAATTTGCATGGAGAGGTAGAGAAGTTGGATAGGTTAGGAGACTTATCTAGACATGGATAAGGTCTAGAGTTTAGATCCAACCAAACTCTAACTAATTTAAATTTGAAACTCCTTTTAAATTTAAATAACCTTAATCCTAATCTGATAGGGAAGAGGGGAGGGTACAAATACTATTTTTACATGGAGAATTCTTCATGCAAAAACCTACTTTGTCATGGAGAAAAGAGGGGGTGCAAGATTAGTTTTGACTTGGTCAAACTAGATTCAACAATAAATTAAAACTCCTTTTAAAATTTTCTTGACTTAATCATAATCAGAATGGGAAAGTGGGAGGGTGCTAAAAACTATTTTGCATGGATATTCTTTGCACAAAATTTAGTTTTGCATAGAGAACAAAGTGGGGCAAGGGAGAAAAAAATTTCTTAGTTTGACTTGGTCAACTTAATTCTAATCTCAATTTAATTTGGTTTGACCAATTTAAATAGCTTGGATCTAATCTATTTAGGTTCCAATTAAATTTAATTAATTAAAAAAATAATCAAGTCTAAATCTAAACTAAATTAAGTTAAAAATTTCTTAGCAATTAGGTTATCGAATATCTATCAGGTAAAATTTTAGTGAACCAAACTCAATTAGATTTGACCAAATCTTTTGCTCAATTAAATCAACCCAAATAGCAATCAATTACTAATTAATCCTCTTAATATTAATTAATATTTATTTATTTATTTATTTTATAATTTTTGTATAATATAAATTATTAATCATATTCATAATTTTGCCATTATATGATTTTCAATCATTGATTAGCCATCATAATCAATCTGAAACTTTTATTATGTATGACCTTGTAAGTTTGAACTCTAAGCCAATAGCTCAAGAATGATTTTCTAAACTAATCAATATAACCATCTAGCAATGGCACCCGACATCCAGATAGGTCAAATGATAGCAAAGTAATATTCAAGAACCAATGCTATAGATACCAAATAATTCATCCCTTTCACCTAATGCTCAGGATGAATTTAAAGTCTACTGCTAGTTTTGAATAAGTGCATCCGAATGTATCTCAACATGCTAAATCCTATGACTCATCACCAGGATTACCCAGGCCTAGGTTTTGCTAAATGAAATACTATCAAGAATTTACTCCAGTAACTTGTGGTGGTTAATCCCTTATTGACTCAACATCGACTTAACAAGTAATTGACTGCACCTAAAAATCTTGTATCACAAGATTAGAAATCTATGTAATCTAGAATTATAGTATAGTGAGTTGTTTGCTAAGTCACCGTGATAATCTTTGGTCAGAGGGATACTTATATCTATACCCTTTCTACAAGATACTCTTGATAGTAGAGTACTCTACAGAGTTTGCCACTATTCAATAAGATGTACTCCTACACTCACCTGCACCATACCAATATCTCCATACTCCTTAGTTAAGAGAATAACCAACCTATATGGCACATAACAATTTATTCTCGATAAACATTGTTGTTCTAGGTAACAGCATATTATTTGGTCTTGAACAAATTTAAGAACCACTCAATAAATCCTCCTTTATCGAATTAATATAGTTATAAGAACTTCAATATATCAGAGTTCACAAGAAGATAACAAATAGTATTAAGCAACTAAAATATTATTTATTTTATTTATAATTCATATACATTCATAAGATAGCTCAATCATCTAAAATCCAAATGATTGACTTTAGGATATTTTTTCCATTGACTCCCACTTGAACTAGAGCCAATTGTAACATATTGACTCTGGTCTTGATTTTGATGATTGACAAAATACTTAAGTATATATGAGTACTAATTGTGTATTTTAGTATGTTTATCAGATCTTAGTACTTATCCATGTTGAATGATGAAATGATTGTATTTTAGTTGAAGAAGTCCTTCAAATTCATGGAATTTCAAGTTATAAGGACTTTAGAACATAAGGAAGACTTGGAAGGACTTAAAGTTTGATTTTGAAGAAGTTTCAGCAAGTTCAGCATTGGCACACTCAAGTGCCAACTCATGAAGATGTCAAAGTGTCGACTCAAGGCCTGAGAATAAGAAAAATATAGAACTATGTCAATCCAAATTTTTGCCATGAGCTGACCCAACTGTCGACTCACAAAATTAAGTGTCGACTCATGAAGAACTCAAGTGTCGACTCACCAGATTCAAGTATCGACACTTGGAGTAATTGCTGGGGACATCAACAAGAAAGAAGTTTTTTGGACTAACTCACTTTTGTTTTGCAGTTAAAATAGACAAATCTAATAAAGGGTTTGAGCCCATCTTCTCTTTCAGCAAATACTTGAGCCGATTCATGAGTCGGCTCAACCTACATTCAAGCAGGGTATGAGGCCACTTCTGCAATACCCATTTTCCTCACTTGGCACCATCCATTTGAAGCCCACTCCCCTCACTTGGATGCCATCTACCTGAAGCCCATTTTCCTTAATTGGTCGACACCACATCAAGCACCTTTTAAGGAGGAGGAAAGACACTACATCAAGAATTTTATGGGGAGATGGAAGCCATGTTCTATTACCCCAACAACCCTCCAACTAACTTGCCATGTGGATGCCACATCACATGACACATAGGGCTCCATATCAACAAATTAAGCCAATTCATTGCCGCATGTCAATTGGTAGTAACCTTCTACCCATAAATTATTATATAAAACACTAATTCTAGAAATTACCCAACTAGAGTCAGCTAGACCTAACCTCCACTCTCTCTCTCTCTCCTTGGCCGACCCATGTGGGTTATGAAGGGCTATAAATAGGGCCTAAGCCCCCCCATTGTATTCATTCTATTTGAGAATTAAATGAAGAAATCTTTCTTTCTTGTTCTAGTTTCCCTAGGTTCTCTTGTTTGGAGTGAAAAATTCTTGAGTTTAAGAGTTAGAAGATAGGTTTGAGAAGAGAGTGTGAGGTTCTTGAATGAATGTTTGAAGGGTAGGATACTCTTGAGTGTTTGAAAGGTGGAGTGCTCCTTGCTTGATCCAAGATCCAAACATCATTCCTTGAAGGCGCCGGCTTCTACTTCCTTGTTTTCCTTCCTTCTTCTTGTTTCAATTCCAATTTTGAATTCTCCTTCCATACCTAATTTTTGATTTGATGTAGGTTTTCTTTGATTTTCCAAGTCCAAGATGAAGGTCTCCAAGCCAAGGATCATGGCCAAGGTGAGTTTTAAAGGTAGGGAGTGCTAGTCTTTGGTTTAGACCTCAATCCTTGAGTGATGAGAGCTCCTTCTTCCACTAAATAATTAGCCATCATTGTTGGTAGGAAAACTCTTCCTATGCTTTATTAGATCTGATCATTTGAAGGTTAACTTGCCCGAGTAGTGGTTTTCTTGCCATGAAGATCCTAATCTCTATTTTGAACTAGATCTACATTTAAAGTATTGTAATTTAGATCAATCAGTCTCCTTATGAAGATTTTTTTCTTGGATTATTTAGACCATTTATTTGATAATTAATTGCTCAAGTTTTCTTGCTGGTTAGCTTGCTAAAACTCTTCATTTATCATTTTATTTTCATCCCCCATCAATTTTTTGGTATCAGAGCTTATGGTTTACTAGGTCAAGTGTTTGATTGCTAAAATTTCTGTTCTAGTATTTACCTAAATTTTTCATAGATTTTAGTAATTTTGTTTTATTGAAAAAAAATCTAAAAAAATACTTTCTTAGAGTATCCTAGTGTGCTAGGATTCAAAATATAAAATTCAAAAAAATACTTTCCATTGATTTCTGGATTTAAAAATAAGAGTTCTTAGATCATTTTTGAAGTTCTATCCAGAATTCTGTTTCTGCCTTCCATTTCATTTAATTTTCAAAAAAATACACAAATTTTTTCTAAATTTTTAATTTTTAGATTTGAGATCCAGACTTCTATTTTTGTTATTTTCCACTAGAATTTTGAATTTTAGAAGGATCTAGAGTTAGGAATTTGAAATTTGAATTCAGGTTATTAAGAGTTAGCTAAACTACTGGAACCTTCTAGCATGTGTATTCAAACTACCTTCTCAACCAAAATTCGAGTGAATCTGAAGTCAAAACTTTAAACTCCAAGAATTCTTATCTGAGAGTTAAACAAATTAATTTTATTTTGAATCTTTGTAATTTTAAAAAGATTAAATTTTGAATTTTTAAAACTAGCTAGTTGAAAGTTGTTCCCTGCTGAAATTTTTTTATAACAAGCTTTCAAAATGAATTTCTTAACCAAATCCCAGAAATTAAATTTCAAAATTTAGAATCTGGAATCTTCACTGAGGAATCTAACAATTCAAATTTTAATTTTAATTTTTTTTAAAATTTTAACATTTTAATTTTAATTTTTTTAAAAACTAGTTGACTAGAAGTTGTTAGGGCTGAAACTATCTTGCAACAACTCTAACTTCTAGAATAAATTTTTAATTATAATTCAAGATTTAAATTTTAAAATTTGATTTATGAAATCTAAACTTCAAAATCTAAATTTTTCAATTTAATTTTTTGAATTTTAATTTTTTAAAATTTGGGTTTGAATCACATGTTTGTGCTAATACTAGTTGTTGTGTTAACTAGTAGGTGAATTATTTGTGCATCCATTCCTAAATCTAATTAAGGGCATTCAATCATAACATAAGGGAAGGAGGTCATTACCTTTCCTTGGCCTAAAATAATCACCCACATTTGCATTGACCTAAACCATAATTGAAATCGAGTAGGAACCTAAAACTAGGGACACCTACAAGTCGGGTTCAAGTGCAAGATGAGACCAAATATTAGTTGAGTTTGTACTTACTTCTTGAAATTGATGTCTAAGGCAAGAGGTCCAATGGCAAATGCCTTAAGTGGACTTGCAGTTTTTAATTAGGACCTCGTGAAAGCGAGGGGAGTCTCCCACAACCCTACCTCTTACCTGGCCAGTGGAAAAGTTAATTATAACTTTAACTAGTACTTAGTCAATTCCTGTATTTTGAACTTTTAGGTCTAGGAGCCCTAGAAGTTAGGTTTATACTGCTTGTTTTGAAGATCCATACCAATAGTCCCACACTTAGTCTATTTTTGGAAACCCTGACTAAAAAGTTTGAAACCATAAATGGACAATTAGGACAAATGAGAAAGAAATTAGGTCAAGTGAAGGACCATGTTGGGACACTTGAAAAGACCCTAATGATCCCCACTGAACCTGAGTCACTTAGGTCAATTCCTCGAGGTCCAAGAGTCCATCATTATGAATTCACTATTGAATACAATTCAGGATGACTTCACCATGACTTCATAAAAGAAGCCCATAGGATCCATATCGAGCCTGAATCACCTAGTCCACCTCCCCTTGGTCCAAGAGCCTAATGTCATTATCTCACCCTTGAGTATAACCATAGATACCCCTACCAAGACTTTGTAGATTAGGAGGAGAGAGTCTTTAGGAGCAATCGACCTTATGCACCCACTTTTAATGGAAACCCTGAGATGTATGTCGATTGGGAAGAGAAAATGGATCAATACTTTGAATTTGATGAGATGTCGGAAGTAACAAAGTATCAATTTGCAAAAACAAAGTTAGTTCGACATGCTAAAGCATATTGGGAAGAAGTTGAGCGAAAAATTATTATAGTGGAAATAAAATAAATATTTGGAGAGAAATGAAGAGTAAACTGAGGAAAAAGTACCTAGGTAAATATTATGAGCAAAAACTTTTAGACCAATGGTACAAATTGAGACAAGATGATACAATTGTATCTGATTATATTGCCAAATTCAATAAGTATGAGAGAGATGAAGAAGAGACTAAACCCATAGAAAAATTAGAGAAAAAATCTTCTGATCCTATTGAAGAATTTAAGGATGAAATAGAATCAAAGTCTTGTCTAAATGAAGGGCTAGAAGAGAAAATCCTAAACCCATTGAAGAACTTAAGGAAGAAATTTATGAAACTGGGTCTAACCTTATGGACGAATATGATCAAGAACAATTGCTTGAAGATAAAATAATTACTCAGCCTAAAGAAATCAATAATGGGGATGATCAAAATGAAGTCCAAAAACAAAGCCATGAAGAACAATTCGAGATAATAGAGGACCCGAAATTAATCACTGTTGAGGATTTACATCTAGAGATTAATGAAGGATCACCTAATGGGGTATTGACCATCAGAGAAAATCTAGAACCAATTCCAAAGGATCAACCCCAAGAAATTGTAGAACCTGCAAAAGAATTTAACATGAGGATTAGAAATGAAGAGATGGTAGGAATTGAAAGATGAAAGTATAAGAGAAGGAAGATGGAAATTGTAATCCCTGATAATTGCCCTGAGCCTGATTCACCCTTCTGGAACATTTCCAATCCTAATCCACCCAACTGGGACATCCACCATACCATTGATCAGGTCCCAGTAATATTCAATAGTTACTTTTTTAAGACTTTATGACATATGTTAGGAACTAAATAAGGTTCACTGCCACTTACCTGAAGTTGTGTGCCAAAGTCTTCTAAGCCATTTAGGAAAATATTGAAAATTAGTAACTTTTGTTTCCTAGCCCAACAATAAAGTTTAGTTCATAGATAATAAAGTCCATTAGAGCTTGTTTTATTTTGGTGTCATTTATGTTTTGTCATTTGATGTCATTTGACCTTCCCATGCATAAGTGTCCATGATAGCGAGAGTCATATGCTTAGCATGATTAGTAAGAAAGTTTGAGCAATGAAATTAACAAGCATATGATTAACTCATGTAAAAGAGCTAAAGAATTTCAGGAAGGAGACTATGTCATGGTAATGCCAAACTTGAACAATTATATGCCCGTGGTGTAGGTCATTTTCAAAATAGTAAGAAAAAACTTGGACCTAATATGTGCTAGATTGACCATCCGACTTTGGTATCAGTTCCACTTTTAACAATTTAGATCTAGGAGGGTAAAGGAACCAACAATGATACCTAGTGAGCCTTTCGTGTCTGATTCTATCTTTGAGAGTGAACAAACCCTTGAGTGTCCACCAGCCAAGTTACCGAAGCAGCAAGACAGGATTGAGCGAATATTAGACAATAAGACTGTCACTACCGGAAACAAGGACTATCAATGCTACTTGGTTCATTGGCAAGGATGCCCTAATTCTTAAGACTCATGAATTACTTGAGAAGACCTACAAATAACCGACCAGACCTACTAGAGTATCACCAGAGTCAGATTGATTCTTACTCGATAGAATCGAGTTCTTTTCACCCCGGGAGAATTGATGGGGACATCAACAACAAAGAAGTTTTTTGGACTAACTCACTTTTGTTTTGTAGTTAAAATAGACAAATCTAATAAAGGGTTTGAGCCCATCTTCTCTTTCAGCAAATACTTGAGCCGATTCATGAGTCGACTCAACCTAGATTCAAGCAAGGTATAAGGCACTTCTTCAATATCCATTTTCCTCACTTGGTGCCATCCATTTGAAGCCCACTTCACTCACTTAGATGCCATCTACTTGAAGCCCATTTCCCTCAATTGGTCGACACCATATCAAGCACCTTTTGGAGAGGAGGAAAGACACTATATCAAGAATTTTATAGGGAGATGGAAGCCATGTTCTATTACCCCAATAACCCTCCAACTAACTTGCCATGTGGGATGCCACATCACATGACACATAGGGCTCCATATCAACAAATTAAGCCAATTCATTGCCGCATGTCAATTGGTAGTAACCTTCTACCCATAAATTATTATAAAACACTAATTCTAGAAATTACCCAACTAGAGTCAGGTAGACCTAACCTCCACTCTCTCTCTCTCTCCTTGGCCGACCCATGTGGGTTATGAAGGGCTATAAATAGGGCCTAAGCCCCCCCATTGTATTCATTTTATTTTGGATTAAATGAAGAAAGCTTTCTTTCTTGTTCTAGTTCTCCTAGGTTCTCTTGTTTGAAGTGAAAATTTCTTGAGTTTGAGAGTTAGAAGATAGGTTTGAGAAGAGAGTGTGAGGTTCTTGAATGAGTGTTTGAAGGGTAGAATACTCTTGAGTGTTTGTAAGGTAGAGTGCTTCTTACTTGATCCAAGATCCAAGCATCATTCCTTGAGGGCACCAGCTTCTACTTCCTTGTTTTCCTTCCTTCTTCTTGTTTCAATTCCAATTATGAATTCTCCTTCCACACCTAATTTCTGATTTGATGCAGGTTTTCTTTGATTTTCTAAGTCCAAGATGAAGGTCTCCAAGCCAAGGATCATGGCCAAGGTGAGTTTTAAAGGTAGGGAGTGCAAGTCTTATGGTTTAAACCTCAATCCTTGAGTGATAAGAGCTCCTTCTTCCACCAAATAATTATCCATCATTGTTGGTAGAAAAACTCTTCCTAAGCTTCATTAGATCTGATCATTTGAAGGTTAACTTATCCTAGTAGTGATGGTTTCCTTGCCATGAAGATCCTAATCTATATTTTGAACTAGATCTACATTTCGGGTATTGTAATTTAGATCAACTAGTCTCCTTATGAAGATTCTTTTCTTGGATTAATTTAGACCATTTATATGATAATTAATTGCTCAAGTTTGCTTACTGGTTAGCTTACTAAAACATTCCATTCTTCATTTTATTTTCGTCCCCCATCAGTAATGGCTAATTTTTTCTGAAGTGAAGAACTTCCCAAACTTGCTTCAAACGGTTAGCTTTTTATCTCCAACAGTCATAAATGGTCATCTATGGTTTGGAGAGCTATATAAACACCAAAAATCAAATAGAAAAGTAATCCTTTTGTGAGATCATTGAATATCCTTCAAGGATTCAAGAGTTGAGTGGCTCAAGCCTTCAAGCTTCCAAAGATAAGAGAGTTGATCCAAGTTCACATCATCAAGCTTCATTCAAAGGCTTTAACAAATTGAAGACAAGCTTCTTCAATATCATCCAAGGACTTCAAAGAGATACTTTCTTTATTTTAGCAAGCTTTATCATATTCTGTACTTTCATTCTTACATTGTTGTATCAATATTTTTGGTGAGCCTTGAAAAACCAAAGAGGTTGTTTGTGATCCCGTAAAACCAACATAGATTGTTGGTGAGCCCATAAAACCATCGGAGGTTGTTGGTTAGCCTAAGTTATAAAACCAACAGAGAATTTTGACTTGTGAGCCTGGAAAAACAAGTTGGGTTTTGATTAGTGAGCCCAGAAAATAATCGACTGTAATCTTGGTGATTATAGTGAAATATCCAAGGGAAACTTGGAGAGTGGATGTAGGTGCCTTGGTGATGGGGACATCAACCTGCATGAATCTTGGAGCAGCATGGATCCCGGAGCAGCATGGATCTTGGAGCAGCATGGATTTTGATGCAAATAAATTTAAATTCGAAGATTAGATATTTAAGATTTATCTTTATTTTGAAATTTGTTATTTGGTTGGGATTTCGATATCTAGTTGTTAGGATTGGGATAGATCTCATCTTATCTTGTATTTGAATTTGAACTATCCTTATCATTTTATCTTGTATTCAAATTCAAATGAGGGTTGGAAAGGTCTATAAATACCACCCTCGGTCCTTTATAAAAAAATTAGTTAATGAAGATGAGTTTTTAGGAAAGAGTGATTATTCATTTTGCCTCCATAAAAAAGTGGGCGTGAGGCCCGTCTTGCCTTTGCCTTCGGGCATCGAGGGGTTGAGACCCTATGCCTTCACTTTCAAGCGTCGAGGGATGTGAGACCCTAGTTATCCCCTTCCCTGTCGAGTCCCCTCTATGGTCTTAGAGATTTTCCTTCACAGCCCCAGGTAGCGATTTGGGTGGGATGCCCTAGGCTCCGCATGTCATGAGATGGATGGGATGCCCTAGGCTACATGTAGTCGGGTGAGTGAGATGCCCTAGAGGTGAGAAGTCTCTCCGTGAATGTAAGTCCCAAGTCCGTAGAGTGCCCAATTTTCCTACCTTTCATCTTTTTTATTCCTTCGCCATCCCTAGAGAAATAAAATCAAAAAAAAAAAGTAGTACCCTAATCATCGATGTCGTCTAGGCTCACCAACGATCTTACTCCCCATTCGTGCCCCATCAATTTGGTATCAGGCCATAAAATTAGGGTATGGTTCATATCCCCTCACCAGCCCCACCATTCCATCTCTCCCTGTTCAACTCTCGAATACTCTAGCACATCACCGATCCCTTCCACCTGTTCCACTATCGAACAACAACTTATCTTTGATTTCATTCCCACTGTCGTTCTCCCATGCCCACCACTGACCAGACATCACACCTCCCTCGATCGTATTCTTCGCCATCCTCTTCTTCCTAACCCATCGCTGAGCATCCCTATGCCAGCACCCCACCTTTCCTCCCATGATTCGCCCCTCTGTTATTATTTTCTTTGTCCCATTTTTCCAAGTCCATCAGCAAATCTAGGGTTAAGGTTCTGGGCCTCCACCTCCAAGATGGCCTCCACCTCCTGGTGTGGCAGTTATAGGACCATCCCCACCACCCCGGAGGATGCTGTGGCCTCCACCTCATGCACCGTCGAGCTCTTCTCCCGAGACAAGGAGTGGGGCGGGGCCTTTTTCACCACCCACCAGCCATGGCATGAGTTTGCTGATCCCACCACCTTTGACCGTCCCTACAGCAAGGCCATGACCCATGCTCGCCATCATCTTCCTTTGTGGCCAAAGTTCATTAGGTCGGCATCTCCACAGTCATCTTCCTCTCGATCGAAGACCCCTCACCACCGCCAATGGAAGTCCACGCATCCATCCATCATGTGACACCACCCACCTGCTCTCCTCCCTTCTGCTCGGAGTCACTCACAACCAACATGACCTCCACTGTCCTGCCCAATTCCCTGCTGCCATAATGCCTGATGCCTCTCCTCCACATGTGATGCCTCGCCGATGCCCGATACCATCTTCCTGCTCTCTGCTAGTAGCCATCATTTTCCTCTATGGCCGAAGCCCCTCAGATCGGTGACTCCATCGGATCTCCTCCCCTCCGGAAAACCCATGTCCAGGCCATCGATGATGCCAGACTGCCCTATATCTAGTCCTGATTTCACCTTCCCATCATTGGATCCAAGGGAGAAGACCAATCTCAACCGAACCACGTTCTCTCCGTGCACCTGCTACTGTCGCCAACTGCCTCCACCGTGACCACCACCGTCCAAGCCACTGTCTCCACCCCAGCACCGCCATCGGCGAATGCCCATTGGACTGGCCTCTGAAGACCTCCCCTATTCCACCTAGCATCAAACCAAGAGAAGAAAGTCCCCACATGAATGTGAATGCACCACATGTTCATTAAAGCAGTAGCCCTCCTTGTTGCCAACTTCAATAATGCATGATCCTCAAAGCCACATAGATTTTAGAGTTGCATGATTTTCAGTGCTGCATGGTTCTTAAAGCCCCACATATCTCAAAGAATACCTCCATTGATTTGATTGGATTTGGTTACTCGATGGAGTCGAGTTTTCCCCACCTCAGGGGAATGATGGGGACATCAACCTGCATGAATCTTGGAGCACCATGATCCCAGAACAGTATGAATCCTAGAGCAGCATGGATTTCGATGCAAATACATTTAAATTCGAAGATTAGATATTTAGGATTTATCTTTATTTTGAAATTTATTAATTGGTTAGGATTTCAATATCTAATTAGGATTGGGATAGATCTCATCTTATCTTGTATTTGAATTTGAACCATCCTTATCTTTTTTATCTTGCATTCAAATTCAAATGAGGGTTGGAAAGGTCTATAAATACCACCCTTAGTCCTTTGTAAAAAAACTGATTAATGAAGATAAGTTTTTAGGGAAGAGTGATTCTTCATTCTACCTCCGTAAAGGAGTGGGCGTGAGGCCCATCTTACCTTCGCCTTCGGGTGTCGAGGGGTGTGAGACTCTGTACCTTCACTTTCAAGCATTGAGGGGCATGAGGCCCTAGTTATCCCCTTCCCCTTCAAGTCCCCTCTATGATCTTAGAGA
Organism: Areca catechu; assembly: GCA_021397845.1. Classification (NCBI taxonomy): domain Eukaryota; kingdom Viridiplantae; phylum Streptophyta; class Magnoliopsida; order Arecales; family Arecaceae; genus Areca; species Areca catechu. Next base: position 123,552,201 of record CM038052.1, on the reverse strand, counting down.
TTTTTCTTCACGGCCCCAGGTAGCGATTTGGGTGGGATGCCCTAGGCCCACATGTAGTTAGATGGGTGGGATGCCCTAGGCTACATGTAGTGGGGTGGGTGAGATGCCCTAGAGGTGAGGGTCTCTCCGTGAATGTAAGTCCCAAGTCCATAGAGTGTCCAATTTTCTTACCTTCCATCTCCATTATTCCTTCTCCACCCTTAGAAAAATAAATTAAAAAAAATAGTAGTACCCTAATCATCGGTGACTTCAAAGCTCACCGACGATCCTACTCTCCATCCGTGCCCCATCACTTGGAGTGCACCGAACCACTATATATTCTTGTGTTTGTGATTGCTCTTATTTATTGCTTATTTACTCTTGCATTTATTTTGTTAATTTCATTGCATATTTTCATTAAGCACACATACACTTTGGCAAAACATAAGCACTTGATTTGAATTGGCACATACTTATTTTATATCCATTGAAATAGTTTAAATAATTTTTAAAACTCAATTCACCCCCCCTCTTGGGTTGCATCATCATTGGGTGACATAATAGTATCATATACCCATCTTCTACTTGTGATCATCAAACTCTTTGATTCTAAGGGCTTTAGTTAATGGGTTGGCTAGGTTCCCCTTTCCATCAATCTTCTGTATGTCGACATCTCCTTTTTTCACAATCTCTCAGACAAGATGGTAGCGATGCAGAACATGCTCGGACCCTTGATGTACCTTTGGTTCCTTCACTTGAGAAATGGCTCTAGTGCTATCACAATGCAAAACAATTGGATCATGAAAGGAGGGTGCCACTCCAAGCTTGACAATGAAATTTTACAACCATACAGCTTCTTTTGTAGCATCAAGTAATGCAATGTACTCTACCTTGCATATGGAATCAACCATAATATGTTGCTTGAAACTTTTCCAGCAAATAGCTCTTCTATTAAGGATAAAGACATAACCCAACATACTTTTACTATCATCCCAATCTAACTAAAAACTTGAGTTAGTATAATCGACTAGTTTAAAGTCAAAATCCTCATAAACCAACTATTGGTCCTTAATATTTTTCAAATAATTAAGGATTGTTTTTACAACCTTCCAATGATTCTCACCTAAATTAGATTGGTATCTACTTACTACTCCTAGTGAGTATGCTGCATCTGGTTGAATACATATCATGGCATACATAATTGATCCTACAATTGAGGCATATAGAATTCTAGTCATACACTCGCTCTCTTGAGGAGTTGTCAGACAATCCTTCTTAGAAAGAGCATGGCCTATCAAAAGATAGCCTTTCTTGGAATTTACCATGCTAAATTGATTCAACACAATATCAATATACGTGGATTGGGATAACACTAGTAACTTTTTAGATCTATCTCTATAGATCTTCATCCTAAGGATATAGGTTGCTTCTCCTAAGTCCTTCATGAAGAAATGGGATGATAGCCAAACCTTTATTCCCTGCATCACAGGAATGTCATTCCCGATTAAGAGAATGTCATCATCCATATACAAAACAAGAAATATAATTGCTGAACCATTAGCCCACTGGTAAATATATGGCTTTTCTCCATTCTTAACGAAGCCATATGTTTTGATCACTTCATCAAAATGCATGTTCCAACTTTGAGATGCCTGCATGAATCTATAAATGGATCATTGAAGCTTGCACACCTTTGATTCATCTATGGATGTGAACCCGTTAGGTTGTATTGTATATACCTCTTCTTCCAACCCTTCATTTAGGAAAGCAATTTTGACATCCATTTGCCAGATGTCAAAATCAAGAAGCTCTGTTATCACAAACATAATCCAAAGGACTTGTGCATTACCATGAGAGAAAATGTCTCGTTATAGTTAATATCATATCACTGACAATATCCCTTAGCAATTAGATAGGCTTTATATGTATCCACCATCCCATCCGTGCCCCTTTTCTTTTTGAAGATTTACTTGCACCTAATGAATTTTACCCCTTCAAGTGGATTAACTAGTATCCGCACACTGTTAATCTCCATGGACTCCATTTTGGATTTCATAACTTCAATTTATTTCTTAGAGTCAGAACTCTACATCGCATCCATGTAGGTGATTGGATACTCATTGTTTTCATCAAGTTCAACTAGATCACCATCCTAGATCAGAAACCATAGTATCTGTTTGGTTGACATGGTACCCTACTAGATCTCCTTAAGGATGCCTCTATTATAGGCTTCAAGTTTGAACTAGTCATATCCGATCGAATTGGTTCAGTTAATTATGTCGACTCTTCTACCTATTGAACTTCTTCAAGTTCAACCCTATAGGCATTAGTTCCTTTATCGAGGAAATCCTTTTCCAAAATAATTGACTTATTACTAAAGAACACTTTGTGTTCATTGCATGGTAAAAGAAATAACCCTTAGTTTCTTTTGGGTACCCTATAAATGTACACCTATTAGATCTAGGCCCAAGCTTGTCTATTTTTAATTGTTTGATATAAGCTAGATATTCCCAGAACCCTAAGGTGTGAGAGTGCCAACTTACGCCCTATCCATATTTTATATAGTATTTTGTCTACAGATTTGCTAGGAACTATATTTAGAATGTAACAAGCTGACTCTAGTGCATATCCTCAAAAGGAGATGGATAGACTTGAAAACCCCATCATGGACCAAACTATGTTTAATAGGGTTCGATTCATTCTTTCAGATACTCCATTATGCTGAGGTATCCTAAGAGGAGTCTAGTTGAGAGAATTCCATTCATTTCCAAATATATCATAAATTCTATGGTAAGATATTCACCTCCTCTATCAGATTGAAGGGTTTTGATATAATTGCCAGTTTATTATTTTACTTTATTACAAAATCATTTGAACATTTTAAATGACTCAGTCTTATGTCTCATTAAGTAGATGTACCCATACCTTGATAGGTCATCAGTAAATGTGATGAAGTAGTGATATCCACCTATGGCTAAAGTGTTCGTAGGTCCACATACATCACTATGTATTAGACTCAAAACCTTAGTGGCTCTTTCACCCTTTCCAATAAAAGGTGACTTAGTCATCTTTCTAAGAAGATAGGATTCACAAGTCGATAATGATTCAAAATCATTGGCCTCGAGGATTCCCTCTTTAAATAACCTATTCATCTTATTTCTATTGATATGACCTAGCCTACAATGCCAAAGGTAGATATCAAACATATTTTCTATCCTTGGGTATTTGTTGGACATGTACATTAATTCACAGGCTATGATAAAACATAAATATTATTCTTTAATTATCCATGCATTATAGTAACACCATTCAAAATGATATCATAATAACTATTTTTTATTGATAAATGATAATTATTTTGGCCAAAAGGCCTATAAAGATTACATTCAACAAAAAAACTAGGATAAAAACAATAATCACCTAAAATAATGATACTAGAATCAAAAATAAGCTTGACTATCCCTAAAGCTAGAACTAGAACAGATCTTCCATCTCCAACATTTAGGAATTTCTTGCCTTCTTCGAATCTTCTATTGATCAGAATTTCTTGTAATACAAATCTCTCTAGTAGGGGACACTCCGATGTCAAAGTCAGTAGAGTTCGCGCAACAGAATGGAGAGTTCAAAGAGAGCGTAGATGGAAAAGGTAAGAACCAATTTGACTTGGCTTAAGGTAGCCTTGGACTTGCTTATCTTGGAGATCTCCTCTTACCTCTTTTTATAGGCATTGATCTAACTAAAAGTGGTTAATGCTTTCTTGTAACTGATTGATGTTAGGAAAAATAACTTCCCTCTAGCTAATTCAGTTACTGTTGGTGGTTACTCAAATTGATCTTTATTGATACCTTGGCTATCAGTTATATTATTGGTTGGTTATAACTAATAGGCTCATTCTTGATGTGCTTAAAGTTGACGGGCCTTAAGTCGAAGTGGGTTAGTTGACTGCAGGCTGGCTAGTCATGTTGAGGTATGTCGATGGTCAATTGTGGGTCGTATATTGTTGTCGACTGAGGTACTGTGATGATCCATTCTCATGTCGGACCTCTGAAGTGTTGTGCCGATCTGTTCTTATGTCGGACCACTAAAGTGTTGTGCTGATCTTTTCTCATGTCAGATCGATCCTCTTACTACTGGGTCAATTGGCCTGGATGGATTAATTAAACTCCAATACAGTAATTAAATCTCCAGTCCAGTAATTACATCACTGGTTTAGTTTATCGTAATACTTGCCCCTCACTCCCAATTTTAAGGAAATTTATTGCTTTGAGAGATGGGAGTATTAATTTTTGACATCTTCTGATAAAAGAGAAGATTGTTAATGATGGCAAATCTTAAGCCTGGCTGGCCATAATAATTATTTTCAATTTTGAGTGTTGTGCTCTAGACATATGTCAAGCCCTCATTGTCTTCAGGAGAGTTGGCATGGATTTAATGGCCACACCGACTCTTTTCATTTTGGTGCTTAGGCTGACTCTTCACCTTCGGCCCGGATTGTGGAATGTGGCATCATCACACCCTTCCATTATTGTGAAAAGACTTCATCTTGGCCATTAGTTGGATTCTTATTGATCAAGGTTGACAGGTTGGTTTTTCTCCTGTCAAGTCAGCTTTCATCTCTTACTAGTTCATACCCACAATCGGTGCCATTTATACGTGGTGCAATCGGGGGTTCTTCAAATTTTTGAGGAAGATATCAAGGCTATTACCGCCATCTATATAAAGGGTGTCCACCCCACAAAATGAATCTTCTTACCTTCATCTTCCTCATAGAGTTCTCCATTTTTGCTTCAACTCCAGGTCCTTGTTTCTTCAGATCTTCTCATACCTCTTAGGTTAGATATTTTTCTTTTTCCCTATCATGGTTAGGTCTCTAAGGGTTCCCACCATCGATGGGCTTCCAGTTAATAGGGGAAATCGATGGGCTTCCAGTTAATAGGGGAGAAGGTGACTCCTCTGGCTCTTTAGGCTCTTCTAGGGTAAGGGGTATGGAATTGAAACTGGATTCCATAAAAAGTACCACCTTGTTCTCTAGGTTGGCTTCCCTATAGGATTGTAGATATTTAAGATGAGGGAGAAGGGCATGAGGCCCAATCGAGTTCTCTAGTCTCCAAGACTCCACCGCATCCTCTTTCCCTTCCCTTGCTAATTTCCTTTTCCTTTCTTTTTGCTATTCTCCCTTGGTCCCTAATTAAACTGTTTGCAGGATCCCTGGTTGCCCAAAGCCAAAGAAGAGGTCCTCCTTGCCTTGGAACCATTGACGGGAAGCCAACACATTCAAGGGATTTAGCCGTCTTATTCAGATGCTCAATCTAGGAGTGTTGAGTGATCCAACTATTGAGGGAAGAGAGTCATTGTCTGGTAACAAGCCTTTTCTTTTCTCTCTCAGATCTGAACTCTTGAAAGAGCTTGTCCTAGTTCAAATGGTTTCTCAAGTATTAGGTCCAATCAATTTGTTACTTAGACAGGTCTAATCTATGAAAAAGTGATTTTATCTTCTAGTAGTTTGCTTCAGTGCACCTTTTCATTCTTTGCAAAAAAGTTAAGCCATATTTTTGGAATTTGATGTGGCACTTATGCTGATATGGAGTCCCTGCTGATGGCCATGATGGCAAGGGACCCTCTGCCTGGATATGGCAGCTTGATGAAGAGCCAGGGTGAGCCCTCCTACCGAGGTCAGCACCCAGCTGGGGTCATGCTCATAAGGCAAGCCCTCTGTCTTAGGTTAGCTCCTAACAGGGGTCATGTTCATGCTGCCAAGGTGAGCCCTCCTACCGAGGTCATCTCCCAGCCAGGGTCATGCTCATAAGGCAAGCCCTCCTCATGAGGTTAGCTCCCGGTCGGGGCTGTACTCATGCTACCAAGGAAAGCCCTCTTACCGAGGTCATCTCCCAGCTGGGGTCATGCTCATGAGGCGAGCCCTACATCTATGGTCAGCTCCCAATGGGGATTGTGTTCATGCTACCAAGGCAAGCTCTTCTACCAAGGTTAGCTCCTAGCCGGGGTCGTGCTCATAAGGTGAGCCCTTCATCTGAGGTCAGCACCCAGCTGAGGTCATGCTCATGCTGCCAAAGCAAGCCCTCCTACCGAGGTCAGCTCCCAGCCAGGGTCGTCTTCATAAGGCGAACCCTCTATCTGAGATCAGCTCCTAGCTGGAGTCATGCTCATGCTGTGTAGGCGAGCCCTCCTACTAAGGTTAGCTCCCAGCTGGAGTCGTGCTCATAAGGCGAGCTCTTCATCTAAGGTCAGCTCCTGGCTGGGGTCGTGCTCATGCTGCCAAGGTGAGCCCTCCTGCCGAGGTCAGCTCCTAACCGGGGTCATGCTCATAAGACGAGCCCTCCATCTAAGGTTAGCTCCTGACCAGGGTCGTGCTCATGCTACCAAGGTGAGCCCTCCTATCGAGGTTAGCTCCTAGCCAAGGTCATGCTCATATGTCGAGCCCTCCATCTGAGTTCAACTCTTGGCCAGGGTAGTGCTCATGCTACCAAGGAAAACCCTTCTACCGAGGTCAGCTCCCAACCGGGGTCGTGCTCATAAGGTGAGCCCTTCATCTGAGGTCAGCTCCTGGCCAGGATCATGCTCTTGTTGCCAAGGGCGAGACTCTCCCCCTTCTGTTTACTTTGTGGGGGCCAAAATGTTTCTGATAGTGACAAAAGAAGGGTCAACGAGAATTCAAACCACTGTAAAGCGATTACCGGCTGCCTGCAACCTCTGGGGGATGGTGCACATCCTTTCATAAATTCAAACTCTGTAACACACCATCTCCATGCCCTGAGTGGCATGCAGTCCATTAGGTTCCAGACCCTATAACGTGCCACCACGTCGATGATCGTGTAGTCGGGGGCTTCAAACCCCGTGACACGATACCTAAACCTCCCCTAAAAGGAGTACTCCATTAAGTCCCTAGGGCCCTATGATGCTTCGACGATCCCTCCAGGAATGGAAATGCCTCACCATGATAGGGGGCTCAGCTGCACAGCATCCACCCCTTCCACGAGGAACCGTACCACTAGAGGGACAAGACTCAGACCATGCCAATGTACAACCCCAATGGAAGGGTTTCCCCCCAAGAATCGACCAGACACGGGGGAGGCCACAGGCGATGGTAAGCCCCTCCTAGAGAGAGCACATATAAACGGACACTAGGACAAAGCCCCAGACCTGCTCTGGGCCACCCCACATACATAAGGTCATAGAGAGGAAACACAGGAGGTAATAGAAGAAAAAACCAACAAAGGAGAAAGGGAGCGAGCAAGGGATCTCCAGCAAACCCTTCCGAGCTCTCCGCTCCCATCTCTGCTTGCTTTCTTCCATCTCAATTTTAGTTTTTACCCTCTATGCGGGGAGCCCCCAAGCTCTTCACCACAGAGATTCTATTCTCCTTGATCGTCCCATCTAACTTGATCATCGAAGTGTCCCTGCTGGAATCCGTGGCCTGGGTCTCCTCTTTTTGAAAGGTAGCCAGACCAAGGAGCTAGCCAGGAATGGGAGGGAAGACGAGCACCCCACGAGAACCTGATGCACCTGCAACACATAGGAGCTACAGGCCACGGTGATCTTAGAGGCAATAGATGAGCATGCCAGATAGGGGGGATGGAGAAGCTGGTTTGATACCAAGTCCCAAGCATATGGGAGAGATCCATGGAAGCCCATGGTCCAATGGAGACCATGCAGGCCCATGAAGTCTCTACTAGCCAAGCGAGAGATCCCTCTCACTACGGTGACCATAGCCCAGAGAGGGAACTCTCCGCTCCAATACTGCCACCTCTGGTGGCTCCCTAGATCACCATATTGGCCTAGTATGTCTAGGCCTTAGCTGCGGTGGTGTGCCAGATCCATTAGAGGCACCGGTCCCTAGACACTCAATAGCAACTAGGGACACCAGTGACCCATGCCGCCGACCCTGGCACCAGCCTGAGGTCCTTCTGGTAGGGGCCGTTGTATATAGCTCCCGCCCGCAGGGGGACCACCAGATGGTTGGGAAGAAGCCACATCGTGATTCGACCGATCGGGTGATGTGGGATGATTGGGTTAAGGATATGTATAAAGAAAATCAGATTAATGGATGCAATGATTTTTAGGTTTACTTGTGGTTTGTTCCTAAAAAAGAGATTAAGATATGCTAGGGTTTGTATGTAAAGACTAAAAACTAGGTTACCTGTAGATTCACTGTACTTTGGTACCAAACAACTTGAATTTCTAATCCAGTGATGAAAGGTTTATGGGTACAGTCACATACTTGTGAAGCAGTGGTAGATCAGATGGGATTGACCCCTCCAAATGGTTTAGGGTGAACGACTCACTATATCTCAATTTAGCAAATCCTTGGCCTGGGTAGCTCTTATGAGGAGTCACAGAACTTGTAAGGTTGAGACACGATCTGGATGTACTAAATTATGGTCGGCAATCAAACCCTAGGTCATACTAAGCATTATGAGGTCAAAGAGATGAATTATGTAGTAACCATATGCTAGAGGTTCTAAAGAGTTGCTCTGCATTTTCGACCTATCTGGACATCGGGTATCATTACTAGATGATAATTTTGACTGGTACTAGAAACGTTCTAGTGTTATCATCTTAGTGTTTGAAGCTATGGGGTCACTCACCATAGGGGTTCCTACCTAATCTAAAGGTCGATCGATGATTGAGAATCATTTAGCATCACTATGGGGTCAATATGATTGACCATTACCAAATGTCGACACTTCCATAAGTCGACATTTGGCTGTGACAAGGATTTTTCACAAATTCGATTAGTAAATTTTTGGAGGACTTATTTGCAATATGATTGCAATCTGATGGGTCAAGCCAAATATGATTTATCTTAGGATCAAATTAGATTTGATTTTTCATGCTTACTTTCCTTTAAAAGATACAAATTTGAATTTTGAATTCAAATTTCAAATCTTGGCTGAAATTGGCTCCAAAGTTATTAATGGAATGCATTATTTGGAATGCAGATTTTCTCCCATATAATCCTAGAGCTAATTTGGTTCAACCATTAACCCTCTCCCCCAATCACTCCTCCTTCCATATCTCTCTCCCTCTTTGCTGCTACTATAAACAGGATTCTTTATAGGAGCAGTAGGGTTAGTTGAGGTTGACTTTTGCTAGGCTTTTCTTAGAGAGAGAGGGAAGGTATCCTTAGAGTGTGGGTTTGAGAGGATTTGGGTTTTGGGTGTGAGCCTACCTAGCAATCAAGCTAGGGTTTGGGAAGAAAGAGTTAGTTGGGAAGTGTTCCACTTCTACTTCTCCCCATTGTTCCCCAACTAGATTTTTCGATGGCTTCAAGAAAGTCTTGCAGGACCAAGGAAGGAAAAGATCGATCTTAAGGATCCTGAAGAGCTATCACTCTAAGGTAGTTGATTGGGGTCGAGCCCTGGTGTGAACTACCTGTAGAGGCTAGACAATTATGTGGCTCAATTGCTCTTCATCACCTGTATCCAAAGGTTAAAGGTAACATACCCTTTCCTTTTCTTTGCTCTTGATATCTCTACATGCACTTTTATTATATTGGATCCTGTTGCAGGCAGATTGGTAGATCGACTTGATCGATCTACCAAGTCTTCCGCTATGTTGTACTTTAAAATAGTTTTAAAATATAGTCTGTCTGCCGACTATGCCTTTTAAGCTTTCATTAGTATCAAAGCCAGGTTGCTGTAGCATAATAATTATAGCATGTTAAGATATCATTAGCTTTTCTCATAAAGTTCTTGGATTATGGTGGATTCGTCATGGCCATCCGGTCATAGGAGAGAAGTATAGCTTGAAGGCCATCACTTCCCATTCAATGGAGTTCTCCTATGTTGTGTAGGGGTGCCGCTACATCATGACCTTATGAAGAAGAAAGTGAGAGATTTGATATGTTAAAATAGTTTAATCTATGGATGTTTGATCTAAAAACTTTGAATAGTTCAAGTAAAATGCATGAATTTGATGTCGCTATTTTTTGCCCTGGCAGACGAGCCGACTCAACCCCTACTCGAGCCGACTCGTTTCTACAAACAGAACAGTATGTCTGTTCTATGTTCTAGATGAGCCGACTCGACCCCTGCTCGATCCAACTTGTGTCTGCTCTCAGAACAATCTGCCAGTTTTTAGTTCTGGATGAGCCGACTCACATTCTGCATAAGTTGACTTGACCAAAAAACCCTGAAATAGTGAATTCAAATTCTATATGCTTGTAAAATTATTTTATAATATAAATTAAAATTATTTTGATTTATGAAGATTATTGAACTTAATTAAGAATTATATTACCTTGAATGATAAAGTGATCAAGGAATATAATTTAAAGACTCTAAGTCATTTCAAACCTTTAAGGGTCATGGGTTAGCTTCAATTGGGTCCTTAATTGGGTTAGACCTAAGTTTAGATGAATGGATCAAATAGAGAACTAATCTAATCAAATGTTGAGTTAGGATTTCTTCTCTATAGATCTCTCTAATAGTTAGATTGATTAATTCATAAATCTAAATGGACCTGATTTGTGGCTCAGTGGTTAGCTAGAGTCTTTAAGCTAATATAATCGAGTCTGATGAACCAATTGGTGTCAAAGATAAGTATGGCATTTGATCATTGTTCTATAGGGCTACCTCTTACCTGGCCAACTCGGTTGGTGTCTAAGGCAAGACGGTTAATGGCGGATGCCATCCCATATCTCACTTACCTAGCCAATGTGGTCAATCAGAATTGATTGGGTAGCTCATTGACTCGTGTTAACCAATGTCACCTATGGTTAATCAGTCTTGATTGATTTTAGGTGCCCATGGATTATTAGTTTCTGAAACCCTCTTTTATAACTAATGTAGTCAGTGGAAGGTTGATCCATGTCTTCTTATCTATTTCATCTATCACATTAAAGTTAAACTCTCTAAATTATTAGGTCCATAAAAAGATGAAGTTATGGAGATAACTAAGTCCTAGCCTTCCATTAAGTGGAATGATAATGGGTCCAATTGTTAGGTGTTCATCGACAGATCCAAAGATCGGGTGTTCATCGAGCTATTAGAGTTATCATTCCTAATATGATGGCTCAGTGCGACTCTCTTAATGATGGTTAGGTGAGCTGACCAAAGTTGGGCTGGACTATTCATTGGTTGGAAGCATTGAATTTTATCATGTTAATGGTTGGACCAAACCGGGACCTTCAATAGCAAGTCCAAAGGTCGATTGAAGTGTACCTTGGAAAAAAATCTAAATACTAGAAGTTACTTGGAGAAGTAATCGGTTAAAGAATCTACCTTTAGATGTGCATGGGTGGACCAGCCAAAGTCAGGTTCATGTGTTGTCTATTGGGTTCTAGTACCCACTAAGGAATTAAAGTAATTCCTCGAATTGGAGGTAAAGGCTACCAGTCTAAACAAAATAGTGCAAGGGCCTTTAGACTAAAGTCCATGTCTTTGGGTTAATAATTCATATACACTAATAAGTTTTGGTTTTCCTTTCAGATGTCTACCAACTTGTCAATCCGATCAATTCTTGATAATGATAAGCTCATTGGTCCCAACTTCGATAGCTAGAATCAAAGGCTCAAGATTGTCCTGGAGCATGAACAGATCTTATATGTGATATCAGATCCAACGCCTAAAATCCCTGCTCCCAATGCTCTGGGTTCCTTCAGAGACACTTATCAGAAGTGGCTCTCTGATAGGACCACTGTCCGATGCATCATGTTTGCAATGATGAATGACAAGTTCAGTCACAAATTTAAGGAAGCCCAGCCGGAGGAGATCCTTCAAAAGATGGAGTCCTTCGATACACCAAATAATGTTAAGAGGTATAGGGTCTCCTGTGCTATCTACAACATGTGGATGCTTGATGAGGCCTCAGTCACTAATCATGTATTATACATAATTGACATGATTGAGCACTGAGCAAGCTCGGATGTCTCTTGCATGAACAACTCGAGAAAGAAGCTATACTAAATTCCCTGCCCACTTCTTATCTAGAATTTCTCGATCATTTTAGAATGAATAAGCCTATAGTTAACTACCACGATCTATTGGGATTACTGCAGATTTATGAGAAAGACCACCAACTCAATAGAGGGATGGTAAATCTAGTGGGAGGATTCTCTGCAGGGCGTCGTCCCTTTATGAAAGGAAAAAAGAGAAATAAAGGGAAGAAGGTGCAAAATATTTCTAGACAAAGTTAGGTCAAGAAGGTGAAGGCTGATTAGAGCTAGGCGGAGTACTTTTTTTGTAAGAAGTAGGGTCATTGGAAGAGGAACTGTCCTCTTTATATTGCGTCCCTTGACCTGAACGGGTCCAAGAAGAGGAAGTAGCATGGTAGTGCTGGACAAGGTATTTATATAATAACACCTTATAGTTTCTCTATCTGTGATACTACTAACAGGGTATTGGATACTGGAACTCCAATTCATATTTGTAATTCTTTGAAAGGACTTCAAGTTAGTAGGAGATTTGATGATGGCGAGAGATCCTTGAATGTGAAAAATGGAAGCCAAGTTCTAGTCCTGGCATTGGGAATCCTCAAATTATTTTTTAAGTCTTGTACAATCATTTTGAATGAGTATCATTATTATCCATCTTTCATTTTGAATGTTATTTTTGTAGGCTAGTTGGCCATGTATGGTTATCAATAAAGAATGACATTTGCAAAATCATTTGAAATGGTTATGTTGTGATGAATGGATACATGAATAATGGCATTTATGTACTATCACGACCTGTTAGTGTAGTGTACATATCTAACAAATGCCCTATGATAGATAATGTCAGCGAAGCGTATCCATAGCATTATAGGCTAGGTCATATCAATAAGAACAGGATAAATAGGTTGAAAAGCGAGGGTCTTCTTGAGATTAGTGAATGTGATTCGCTACCAACCTGTGAGTCCTATCTTCTTGGAAAGATGACAAACTCACCTTTTACTGGAAAAGGTGAACGAGCCAAAGAAATTCTAAGTCTGGTACATACTGATGTATGCAGACCTATGAATATTAGTGCTAAAGATGGGTACAATTATTTCATTACATTTACAAATGATCTTTTGAGGTATGATTATGTCTTCGTGATAAGACATAAATCTGAATCATTTGAAATGTTCAAATGATATCATAATGAAGTAGAAAAATAAACTAAAAAGTATAACAAAATCCTTCGATCAGATCGAGGTGGTGAATATCTTTTCGATGATTTTCTGTCATATCTTGAGAAGAATGGGATTCTTTCTCAATAGACACCTCCATGGACACCGTAGTTAAATGGAGTGTCTGAAAGGAGGAATCGAACACTATTAGACATGGTTTGGTCCATGATAGGCTTTGCTTCTCTGCTGCTATCCTTTTGGGGATATGCTTTATAGTTAGCCTACTACCTTTTAAATAGGATTCCGACTAAGTCCGTTAGCAAAACCCCATATGAGATATGGATTGGATGTAAGCCAACACTCGCACACCTTTGGGTCTGGGGTTGCCTGGCTTATGTCAAACATTTGGAAATGGATAAGCTTGGACCTAGGTCAGACAGGTGCATATTTATCAGGTATCCAAAAGAGTCTAAAGGGTACTACTTCTACTTGACTGAGGAATAAAAGTTGTTCATCAGTCTTAGGGCTATCTTTTTGGAAAAGGAGTTCCTTGGTGAAGGAACTGTAGCCGCTAAGTTTGAATTAGTGAAGTTCAACAAGTAGAAGAACTGACACACTTAAGGGACAACATAGAACTAGTTGTGATTAGATCACACCCAGAGCCCATATAGGAACCATTAAGGAGATATGATAGGATACCGCATCAACCAGACAGAAACTAGGGTTTCTTGGTTTGGGATGGTGAACCCATTGAACTCGATGAGAACAATTAGGACCCGATCACCTATTTGGATGCAATGCAAAGGTCCGACTCTAAACTATGGCTAGGAGCCATGAGATCCAAAATGGAGTCCATGGAAATCAACAATGTATGGACATTGGTTGATCCACTTGAGGGGATAAAACCCATTCGATGCAAATGAATTTTCAAAAGAAAAAGGGGCGCAGATGGGCAGGAATAAACCTATAAAGCCTGTCTGGTTACCAAGGAGTATCGTAAACATTATGGTATTGACTATGACGAGATGTTCTCTCTTATGGCAATGATCAAATTCATTTGGATCATGCTTGCTTTAGCAGTATACTTTGACTATAAAATCTGGTAAATGGATGTCCGAATAACTTTCCTGAATGGTGAGCTAGAAGAGGAGGTGTACGTGGTACAACCTGAAGGGTTCATATCCACAGACATCAAAGGTATGCAAACTTTAAAGGTCCATCTATGGACTAAAGCAAGCATCTCGATGTTGGAACATGTGATTTGATAAGTGTATCAAGTCATATGGCTTCGCTAGGAATGGAGAAGAACCTTGCATTTATAAATGGGCTACTGGTTCTATGATTGTATTCCTTATGTTGTATATGGATGACATTCTCTTAATCAGAAATGACATCTCAGCACTACAAGGAATAAAGGTCTGGTTGTCATCCCAGTTCTCTATGAAAGACTTGGGTGAAGCCTCTTACATACTGGGTATGAAGATCTATAGAGATAGATCTAAGAGGCTTCTGGGACTATCCCACTCTACGTACATTGATACTGTGCTGAAGCGGTTCAGCATGGAGAATTTCAAGAAAGGGTATCTCCCCATAGGCCTTAGAATTACATTTTCCAAAAGGGATTATGCAATAACTCCTAAGGAGAGAGAGCATATGAGTAGAATCCCATATGCTTCGGTAGTGGGTTTTATCATGTACGCCATGACATGTACTAGATCAGATGTAGCATATTCACTAGGTGTAGTGAGCAAATACCAGTCTATCCCAGGTGAAGCTCATTGGAAAGTGGTAAAGACCATCCTTAAGTATCTGTGAAATACTAAGGACCAATGGCTGATATATGGAGAACCTGACTTGAAACTTATAAGGTATACTGACTCCAATTTTTAGTCAAATAGGGATGATAGCAAGAGTGTGTCAGGATTTATCTTTACCCTAAATAGGGGAGTGATATGTGGGAAAAGTTTCAAGAAGTCTTCTATTGTAGACTCAGTATGCGAAGAAGAATACATCGTAGCATCGAATGCAGTAAAGGAAGCTGAGTGGTTTTGGAAGTTTCTAGGCGAGCTAGGAGTGGCACCTTCCTTGGATGGTCCTGTTCCGATGTATTATGAGAGCACTAGAGCCATTACTCAAGCTAAAGAGCCAAAGTCCCATCACCGCACCAAACACATTCTGTGGCACTATTACCTTATATGAGAAATCATGAAACATGGTGACATAGACCTTCAAAAGATTGATGGAAAAGAGAACCTGGCCAACCCCTTCACTAAAGCCATCAGAGTTCAAAAGTTCAACAATTGTAAATGGAAAATGGAAATAAGATTCTGTACTGATTAGCATTAGTACAAGTAGGAGTTGTTGGGAATAGTATCCAAAAGCCAACCATCTAGGGTATAGATGGTTGTGCTATTTATAATTATATATGAATTCTTTAAATGTATAAAAGTTATTCTTTTGGCTGTTCATCATATGTGCATTTTCATAAAAAGAACTCTCGTGTGATGGAGTCCTTAGAACTATATTTTATTTGATACAGAAAGGATGTATCGGTAGTTTTTAAACTGGTTCACAACCAAAGGATACATTGTTATAGAACAACGATGCATCAAGCATAGGTTGTTGTATGTCACATTGGTTGGTTGTCCTCTTAACCAAAGAGTGTAGAGACATTGATATGATATACAGGAGAAAAGTATGATGTCTCACTGAATGTGACCATTTGCGGAGCTCCCTTCTGCCAAAGGGTTCCTCGCGAAGGGATATGGATATATGTGTCTCTCAGACCTGAGGTCATCATGATAGCATGCAAGCAACTCACTGTATACTTTGATACCGGACTACCTAGATTTCTAATCCAGTGATGGAAGGTTTCTAGGTAGAGTCAAGTACTTATGGAGCAGTGGTAGATCAAGATGGGATTGATCCCTCCAAATGGTTTGGAGTGAATGACTCACTATGTCTCAATTTAGAAAATCCTTGCCTAAGGTAGTTCTTCTGAGGAGTTACAGGACTTATAAGGTTGACACACGATCTAGATGTACTAAATTAGGTCATCCTGAGCATTATGAGGTTAAAGGGATGAATTATGTGGTAACCATGCGCCAGAGGTTCTAAAGAGTTGCTCTGCATCTTCGACCTATCCGGATATCGGGTATCATTGCTAGATGATGACTTTGACTGGTACTAGAAATGTTCTAGTGCTACCGGCTTAGTGTTCGAACCTATGGGGTCACACACTGTAGGGGTTTCTACTTGATCTAAAGGTCGATCAATGATTGAGAATCGTTTAGCTTGACTATGGGGTCAATATGATTGACCATGATCCAAATGTCGATACTTCTATAAGTCAACACTTGGCTATGATGAGGATTTTTCACTAATTTGATTAGTAAATTTTTGGAGGACTTACTTGCAATATGATTGCAATCTGATGGGTCAAGCCAAATGTGATTTGGCTTAGGATTAAATTAGATTTGATTTGTCATACTTACTTTCCTTTAAAAGATTCAATTTTGAATTTTGAATTCAAATTTCAAATCTTGGCTGAAATTGGCTCCAAGGTTTTTTATGGAATGCATTATTTGGAATGCAAATTCTCTCCCATATAAATCGAGAGATAATTTGGTTCAACCCTTAACCCTCTCCCCCAATCACTCCTCCTTCCATATCTCTCTCCCTCTTTGCTGCTTCTATTAATAGGTGTCTTAGTAGGGGGAAAGAGTTAGTTGAGGTTGACTTTTGCTGGGCTTTTCTTAGAGAGGGAGGGAAGGTATCCTTAGAGTGGGGGTTTTAGAAGATTTGGATTGTGGGTGTGAGTCAACCAAGTAATCAAGCTAGGGTTTGGGAAGAAAGAGTTAGTTGTGAAGAGTTCCACTTCTACTTCTTCCCATTGTTCCCCTACCAGATTTTTCGGTGGCTTCAAGAAAGTCATGCAGGTCCAAGGAAGAAAAAGATCAGCCTCAAGGATCCTGAGGAGCTAGCACTCCAAGGAAATTGATTAGGATCAAGCCCTGGTATGAACTAGCAGACATTTGTGTGGCTCGGTGGCTCTTCATCACTAGCATCCAAAGATTAAAGGTAACATACCATTTCCTTTTCTTTGCTCTTGATATCTCTACATGCACTTTTATTATTTCGAATCCTGTTGCAGGTAGATTGGTCGATCGACTTAATCGATCTACCAAGTCTTCTATTGTGCTGTACTTTAAAATAGTTTTAAAATATAGTGTGTTTGCCTGCTATGCCTTTTAAACTTTCATGGGCTTAGTGATGCGGGACTAATTATGCATGCCAATTATTTTTCTATTATTAGGCATTAAGTTTGGAGATTGTATCCCAAGTTTCATGCCATGATGTTAAGCAGGGAATTCTATAAAAAATTCAGAAGCACAGGCATGCAGAACTAAACCATAAAGTGAAGAAACAAGACTACCAAGGCTAAGAAGCCCCGATAGGACTAGCTCTTCTGCAATATCGCTACCAGAGGAGTCTAGGGGTTGTACTTGATAGAGACTTGAAGATAGATCCATGAAGAGTTCGCTCGTCGCTCTCCGATATGGCCTGGAAAATAAAGCTGATGACCCTGTAGATCCACAGCTTTCAATCCGGTGACCCAAAAGCTGGTCAGATGGAATCCTTGGATTCGTGAACTCTAAGGGACCTGCAAATCACCATTTATGGGTTAAAAATCAAAGAAGAAACAAGTTTGAAGGCTGAAGAAAGTAAAGGGAAGGAAGGCTTAGAAGTGGGCGGCTAAGAGATGTAGAAGGCTGGCAGCTTGGAGGCAGGGCATAGGGGTTGGGATCACACAGATTCCCTTCATACAGAATTCACACAGAAATCACACAGAATTTTGAGGAAAACTCAAGAGAAATTCATTCATAATATTGATCAAAATATATGAGAGGGGGCCTTTATATAGGCATACAAGCTTGGGCTCCAAGTAAGGGCATACAAGTAAAGCCCAAAGTATCCTTTTCCCACTCAAATACAAGGAGATCTCCTCTTCCAAATAGGTTTAAACTTCTTCTTCTCACTAGGATTATTCCTCTCCTTCTCTTTGACTTGGTCTTGGCCAAGGGAGGTAACCATAAGAGGGGCACCCAAAGGGAGGTAATCCTAAGGGTGGGGTGCAAATTCATGAAGGCTTTGGGCTTTGGGGGCCCACTTCTGTGCTGGGCTGGTTCTAGGATTTCTTCCGATTGTCCTTCTCCTAGCGGCTAACGTGTGATGATCCTTCACATGTAATCCAATGTGGCACATCCAGATATGACTGGGACTTCTTGAAGTTGTCAAATTCTTGTTCCGGCTGGGGTCTATCAGTGCCTTGAGTCTTCATACTGGATTGGGCTCAAAATAAAACTTACAAGACTCAAAATAAAAAATGGCTCAACATGAGCAGACTCATGACTTGACTCAACAAAACTTGACTTGACTTATCCAAAACCCTAATGGTATGGATGACTCTTATTATATGACTCAAATATAGAAAGGCCTAAAATAGGACTCAAGGGCTAGAATACAGACTCAAAATAGGACTAAGGGACCAGAATATAGACTCGAGTGGGCTAAGCCATTATTACAAAATTGGACTCAATTACTTAAAACATTACTAAGATAATCACAGAGGGTCGAGAGGCCTTTGTCTAATTTTGGTGCTCTGGTGTCCGCACCAATTCTCCCGGGATGGAAGGAACTCAACTCCGTCAAGTAAGGGTCGCTCTGGCTTTGGTATCGCTCAAGGACGTCTAGGTTAAGGTGCTGCAAGTCCTCTTGAGTAATCCATGAATCATCGAATTCTGGTCGACCCTGCCAATGGACCAGGTAGCGTTGATAGCCACGGCCTCGAGTCATGATAGCTTGGTCATCCAAGATATGCTCGATCCATTTTTCTCTCTCAAACCAATTTATAGGAGGACACTCTGGGTTAGGTTCACTCTCAAAGGATGGAGTAGGTCCAAAATCGTCACTAGGAATCACTTCCGGTTCCCTATACTCAACCAAGTCCATGATATTAAAGGTAGAGCTAATTCCAAAATCCGGGGGTAGATCTAACACATAGGCATTGGGTCCTACCTTCTTTATCACTCTAAAGGGTCCCGGCTCCTTAAGCATGAAGCTTCTTAACCATAACAAAATCTCCTACATTAAATTCCTTGGCTCTCTTTTGGGAATTAGCCAATTTTTTCAAAATTAATGCCTAATGTGAATGATGCACTTGACTTGTACTGACACCTAACAAAAATGCAGACTCAACTATGCATTCCTACTGAGAGAAACTTTATTAAACTCTTCTGGGCATAAACTTAACAGACTATAGGCTCTCTAGGTTTGACCCTGGTTTGACATGCACATGAAAATTTACAATGAACTTCTAATAAATGCTAGAGGGTCTTCCAGAAGTAGGTAGTAAATGGGATGGGCTCTACGGATTCATGCAACTTGGTAATCTTAACAAAATGTAACCTAATGATTCTAGACACATAAGAAGAATCAGGGAAGGGTAGAAAATAGAAAGGGGATTCAGGGACTGGTTCTGGGCTAAGGAGGCTGACCTTAATGTATGAACATTGAGTTATGTCTATGGGCAAGAAAAGGTCCACGCTATAGAAGGATGGGTCAACAATTTCAGGGAAGAGGTCTTCAAGGAAAACTATAGGAGGGGATTCATCCCAAGGGTATTGAATTAAAGAGATCATGTCCTCAATAAATTCCTTGGGCTCTTGAATTTTAGGACTGTGCTCTATAACTAGGCTTTCTTCTAGTGGCTCCTCAGGTAAGACTCTAATAGTAGGGTCAGGTTTCTTAAGGACTTGTTCCTGGAACTCCTCTATGGACAACTCTTGTGAACCTTCATTTCATCTACTATGTTCGATCCTGGCTTAGTCACTCCTTCAAATTCTATAGTGGGTTCATGATCTTTATCCTTTGATTCCTAAATGGGTTCACTCTCTTGTTCTTCTTCTTCATATTCCTCCTCAAAGTCTTCTCCTTCGTATTCATCTACTAAACTTGGATCAGCCTCATATACTTCTATATTGGGTTCAGAGGTCTTTTCCTTGCAAACTAGTGGGATAAGAGGAGTAGGTTGGTTTGAAGGAAGTCGGTTTGGTCTGGGCTTAGGTTCAGGGGGACTAACCTTGTTGGACTTAGATTGACTGGTCATGAGTTCCCTTAGATATAACTTGAATTCCTAGCTAAGTGATAGGCTTCCTCTAAGTTCTGAATTTCCAATGAAATAGTTCCCACTGGATGTCTCTACATAGGCCATCTTAAAATCTAGCCATGATCTTAATGTAGGGTTCCGGTGCAACGCAGCGGAAGGGTAATTTCAAAAATTGAAATTAATATGCACAAAAACCCTAAAACAGGAACTCCTTAATAAGACTAGAATGTATGAAGACAAACATTTCTATGCAAATTGAATTAGAATACCAACCTGTAATCGCTAATTCCTATTTATGAAGACTTAAAACTTGAAGATCAATGGGCTATTTGAATTCACCAGGCGTCCAAGTGTCCGCCCTCCGATGGTGATCCACATAGAGCAATGATCAAGAACACTATCTTCTTGTCCAATGGTTCCGCCTATTGAGTTCTTCTTCCTAGAACTCAATTCTTCGGATTATGGTTGGAATTCTTCCACACAAGAGGTTGCCTTCCTTTCTTTTATCTCTTCTCCTCCTTCCACTAAGACCTTGACCCTCTAAGACACTCTTGTCTTGAAGATAAGACTTTGTCCTAAGGGGATTTAGGCTTGTCTTAAATTGGAGGAGAAACTAAGACAAGAATGTCTTAATGTAAGAAAGAAAGAATAAAATCAGAACTCCTTCTTTCCTTTACTATCGGAGACTTTCGCTCTTGTTCTTGTTCAGTTGCAGAGTTTCGACAGAGGTGTACTCTATAAAGGAAACAGTGCAAGAACAAGAAAAGAGAGAAAGAGACTTTAGGAGAGGAAGAAGAATTAAAAATTAAATTTTTTATCCCGAAGTTCTGATTCCTTAAATAGTTTTCGGAGAGACGCCAACACAACTCTCCGTAAACGCCATTCCCATTTTCTCACGCCCCTTCCCTCCTTCTCATGGGCTTTTCCTTCTTCTCACGGCCTTCTCCTCCTTCTCACAGCCTTCCAGATTAAATCCCATGGCTTTTCTCAAAGGAAAAGTCGTGAAGATTGGAGAAGAAAGGAGTCGCGAAGTTTGAATCTCCGAAGAGATATGATTTCGCACAACCAGGAAGCAGGAGCGCTTTCTTTCTTTCTTAAAATTCCATCATCCGTTGGTTTTCCATCCAAGGGAGGACAATTGAGGTGCTAAAGGAGATAAGAAAAGCCACCCCATATAAAAACACCGGAGTTTTTTATGGAGCGCACCAAGAGTCCATGCGCCATGGACTCTTCCAAATGGCGCACCAAGACTCCATTAGCACATGGACTCTTGGAATTTTGGCATGAAAAGGATAAGGTGTGGGTGGGGGGCTAGCCTAGATACTTGGTTAGCCAATAGGGTTAGCCATAATCCCTATAACCTCAATTAGGGTCTAATTAGATCCAATTAGAACCCAAATTGAACCAATCCGGAACCCTATTTCGAATCTAATTCGAATAGAAGCTAGGATTTGCAACACCTGCTAGAGTGTCATCATGCGAAGATGATTTAATTATAAAATTAAACCTTTGATCAATTCTCTTAAGTATGTGACCCATTGGGTTCCACATCTAGCCAGCAGTGGGTTCGAATACAAGTTGACCTAATTTGATTAGAACTCTTTCTAATCGATTTAGGTCAAATCGGGCTTACCCGATTATGATCAATTAGGACTCTTCCTAATAAGTGATCATTCAATTTAATCAACCCGCAAGACAAGATTGACGTCTAGCAACGTGTCATGTCTACCCGGAAGATATGGAAATTCTGGTAAAATATCAAAACTACCGTTCAGTAGAAAGTTACCATACAATTAAATCCTTCGATCAGCCTGCACCCAAATATAATTATGGATATGGATATATGTCAAATCCAATATTATATCTATTTCTAGCTCAATCTTATATTAATGATTCAATTATCTTGATATTAGAAACCATCTCTAATATCTTTACTTTGATCAAAGATTCCCTGAATCATCATCCGATTGATAACTAGCTGGATGCAATCTCCTCTTACTAAGAGTGATCGATTCCTTGTTAACCTACTCATTACCTTCATATCCAATTCACCATTCCCAGTATCAATCCTGTGCATGACTCAGTGTCATGATTAGGATTGAACCAAAGCATGGGTTCATGTACATAAGGTACTTATGACAGTCTTAGGTCAAAGGATTACTTGTACCACTCCCACTATGAGAACCTTCTATTGACATGTAGCTAAGACTCCATTAGATGTTCTCAAGTTGGATCATATCAGTGAACTCATTCTCTAATGAGCACCCACATCCTAGTATTAGTGTCATACACAAGTGACTGTGAGAGTAGTCACCCTATTCAGTATACATAGGATGTACTAGTCTTACTGGAAAAAAAATCCTGATCCCCTACTCAAGGTTCCTTTGACTAGGAATATTTTAGATTAAGATTTTAAGACTTTAGGTCTCACTGGTATGATCTCATCATAACCCTAAAATCATAGCCTTAATCTATGGGGTTCATCATATAATAATAAACACAGCGTATGATGAAAAATAATGCCTTTATTAGAATATTGTCAATTACAATGGTTTGGGAGATACAACATAGATTGGCTTGTAGGGCATATCCCTTTCACTTAAAACTCAGGTTCAACTATGTTACATCTCCTACTAAACTCATTAAATTGGTCAATGTACTTAGACAGTTTTATTACCCTACCTCAATTCGCACCATTGGTCTAAAAGTTTGTATTCATAAAATTCACCTAGGTACTTCTCTCTCAATTTGCTTCTCATGGCTTTCCAGGTATGTATTTCATCTCCTCCTCGATAACATTCATCCTTAATAACTGCCCAATGCAACTTAGCATATTGGATTAACCTTTGTATGGCCAATCTAAATTTTCCCAACTCCGACATCTTAGTGTACTCAAAATATTGATCCATTCTCTCCTCCCAATCAATATACACCTCTTGTCTTCCATCAAAAGTGGGTGCATAAGGTTGGGTGCTCCAAATAGGTCTTTCCTTCGAATCAATCAAGTATGGGTATGGACATCTAGGGTTAGACTCAGGGGCAAGATCATGATAATAGGCTCTTGGATCAAGGAAATTGGGCCTAGATGATTTTCATTTAGTATGGGCCATCAGTTCAGTGAGGGCTCAAATCTAGGCTTCAAGATTTGAATCATCCATCGGTTCAGCCGACTGTGGATGTGGTGGATGATATGAGGCTCCTGATCTAGTGCACATACAAGACTCACAGATGAATCAACTACGGCTTCCTAGACCTAGAGTCCAAACAGAATGGGTCGACTTAACTTACACAGTGCAACCCCTAATCCTTCCACTGGCCAAGTAAGAGGTGGGATGGTGGAAGGCCCCCCCACTTTCACAGGGACCCAATTAAGAAACCAACAATCTTCTTAGGTTGTTTGACACTGGACCTCTAGCCTAGACACCAGCTTCCAGTAATATGAGAGGTATTGGGTGCATTAGTCTTCCCATAATGGTTGGATCCGACCATTGGTATCCCTAGCTTACTAGAGAAAATTAGGTCTAATTAATTTTAAACTGGGCTTGGGATCAAATGCAAGGGATGTGGTTTGGGGCTAAGGAGAGGTCATCACATACTCCCCCTATCTAGCATAGTTGAATTGCCCTTAGAATAGTTTATGCACATGATGACACACATATGAAAATGCAAATTAGGGTTTCTAAGTTTTTTATATTTTTCTTTTTTTAAAATTTTTATCAAAGATATAATTTGTAGAAAAGTACCTAATATGCATGAAATATGCAGAAAAACTAAAATATGCAAAATTTATGCAAAAAGAACCCTAAACATGATGAAACTAGGTTTGCTGAAAATTTAGGGTAGAATTGTTCTTAGGTAGTAAATCAAAGATTTAGATGACTTAAGACCTGAATAAATTATGAAGAAATTCTGATAAATATTAAAAATTACGGGGAAACCAAAAAAAAAGAATCAGAATTTTCTAATCTACCTATATGTAGAAATAGTAAAAATAATAGACCATGTATAGGAATTATGGGATGCAGAAAATTAGCCCTAAAAGTGCTCTGATACCAAATGATGCGTGACTAATTATGCATGCCAATTATTTTTTTGTTATTAGGCATTAAGTTAGGAGTTTTTATCCTAAATTTCAAGCCATGATATTAATCCCAAATTTTATAGAAAATTTAGAAGCACAGGCATGCAGAACTAAATCCTAAAAGTGAAGAAACATGACCACCAAGGCTAAGAAGCCCTGTAGGACTTGCTTTTCTGCAATACTGCAACCAGAGGAGTCTAGGAGGTGTACCTGACAAAGACTTGAAGATGGATCCATGAAGAGTTTGCTCGTCACTCTTGGATGCGGCCTGGAAAATAAAGCTGATGACCTTGCAGATCCGCAGCTTTCAATCTGTTGACCCGAAAGCTGGTCAGATGGAATCCTTGGATTCGTGAACTCTAAGGGAACTGCAAATCATCATTCATGGGTAAGAAATTAGAGATGAAACAAGTTTAAAGGTTGAAGAATGCAAAGGAAAGGAAGGCTTAGAAGTGGGTAGCCAAGAGATGAAGAAGGCTGGCAGCTTAGAGGCTAGGCGCAGGGGTTGGGATCATACAGATTCCCTTCACATAGAATTCACACAGAAATCGCATAAAATTTTGAGGAAATTTCAAGAGAAACTCATTCATAATAATTGATCAAAATACATGAGAGGGGGGCCTTTATATAGGCATACAAGCTTGGGCTCCAAGTAAGGGCATACAAGTAAAACCCTAACTATCCTTTTCCCACTCAAATACATGGAGATCTCCTCTCCCAAATAGGTTCAAACTTCCTCTTCTTACTAGGATTACTCCTCTCCTTCTCTTTGACTTGGTCTTGGCCTGGAAAGGTGACCATACGTGGGGCGCCCAAAGGGAGGTAATCCTAAGGGTGGGGTGCCAATTCATGAAGGCTTTGGGTTTTGGGCGGCCCACTTCAGTGCTATGCTAGTTCTAGGATTTCTTCCAATTGTCTTTCTCCTGGCAGGTTGACATAGTGATGATCCTTCTCATGTAATCCAATATGGCACATCCAGATATGACTGAGACTCCTTGAAGTTTTCAAATTCTGAGAGTCCTTGAGTTGTCAAATTCTTGTTCTGGTTAGGGTCCATCAGTATCTTGAGTCTTCATACAGGACTGCACTCAAAATGAAATTTACAGGACTCAAAATGAAAAATGGCTTAACATGAGCAGACTCATGACTTGACTCAACAGAACTTGACTTGACTTATCCAAAACCCTAATTGTATGGATGACTCTAATTACATGACTCAAATACAGAAAGGCCTAAAACAGGACTCTGGGACCAGAATATAAACTTAAAACAGGACTAAGGGACTAGAATACAGACTCAACTAGGCTAAGCCATTATTACAAAATTGGACTCAATTACTTAAAACATTACTAAGATAACCATAGAGGGTTTAGAGGCCTCTATCTTATTCTGGTGCCTCTGGTGTCCACACCACTTGGGGTGCCAATGGGCCTGAGGGGGCGCTGGATGCTTGTGGACCTAAGGCACCTTCTCTTGGGGGCCTAGGATGCCACTTATTCAAGGTTGGGTAGCATGAGTGGAGTCTAGATGCTTGGCTAGGTGACTTGAGTAAGACCTGGGTTCTCCTCTTGAACATGACTTGAATGAAAGCGAAAATTATAGAACTCAAAGGACTTAGATGATACATGATTGAACTAAAACAACTGGACTCAAGAGACATGACTCAACTGATGGACTTGATTTATTACATGACTCAATGGACTCACTTTAGTACAAGTGACTCATGACTAATGGACTACAGGACTTAAAATCCTAATAAAAAATCCACAACGGGCCTAGTAATCTCTGTCTGATCCTGGTGCCTGTACTAATTCTCCCGGTATGGGAGGAGTGAGACCTTATTGAGTAAGGGTCCATTCGGCTCTGGTACTGCTACAATAAGTCTGGGTTGAGGCATTGCAGAATCTCTCAAGAGATCCATGAGTCCTTAGATTCGGGTCGACCTTGACAACGAGCCAAATAGCATTGGTAGCCTTTGTTTCAGGTACTGATGGCTTGGTCTCTAGGATACGCTCAATCTTTTCTCCTCTCTCATGCCAATATGTTGGTGGACACTCTGGGATGGGTGCACTCTTAAGGATAGGATCAGGTCCAAAGGGCTCCCTGGGTATCATTGCTAGCTCCCTATACTCAACTAAGTTTAAGATATTGAAAGTTGAGCTAATGCCAAATTCAGGAGGCAACTCAAGCACATAGGCATTAGGTCCAACCTTCTTTATCACTTTGAAGGGTCCAACTCGATGGGCAAGTAATTTCTTCACAATCTCTGGTGGAAACTGCTTAGGCCTAAGCCTAATCATTACATATTCCCCTACGGTGAATTCTTTAACTTTTTTTTGGGAATTAGCCAAGTTCTTGTAAATTTCATTACTTATATTAACCTTATGACTAATTTCCTTATGCAAGTCCCTAAAATGCTATGCAAATGACTAAGGTGATTCAGAGACTCATGCATACATGGGCAAGGGGATTAGGTCTAAGGGTCGTTAGGCTTATAACCATGGATAATCTCGAATGGGATCTTGCTTGTGGACCTTGACTGAACTGTTGTAGACTAATTCGGCTCTAGGTAAAAGAAGGTCCCAATTCCCAATGTTCTCACATACAAGACATCGTAACAAATTTCCAAGGCTACTGTTCACTACCTCAGTTTAGCCATCGGTTTGAGGGTGGTAGATAGTGGAAAACTTAAGCTTGGTTCCTAACAAGTGCCAAAGGGTCTTCCAAAAGTAATTGGTAAAATAGACATCCCTATCAGACACATGGTTTAAGGAAGGCCATGTAACCTAACCACATGATCAAGAAAGAGTTTGGCCACCTTGGAAGCATCAAAGGTCTGAGAGCAGGGTATGAAATGGGCCATTTTTGAAAACCTATCGATGACTACACAGATTGAGTCATGTTTCCATACGGTCTTAGGCAATCCTAACACAAAGTCCATATTGAGGTCTTGCCAAGGGCGGTCAGCTATAGGTAAAGGGGTATACAAGCCAGTATTTTGCTTTTGCTATTTGGCAACAGCACAAGTTCGACACCTGGACATAATGTGGGCAACGTCCCTTTTCAGACTTGGCCAAAAGAACTGATTCTCTACAGCTAAAATGGTCTTGTTCCTACCAAAGTGACCAGCTAGACCTCTTGCATTGGTTTTCCAAACTAAAAACTCTCTAAGTGAAGTCTTGGGAATGCAAAACTTGTTTTCCTTAAAATGTAACCATCCTGAAGGGTGTACTCACTATGTGTGCTACATGGTCCTTGTCTCATAGATTGGAAGATTTCACTGAAGATAGGGAAGGTCTCATATTCTTCTTTCAGTAGGTCAAACCCTATGACTTTAGTCCTAATAAAATTCAGGAGCAGGGCATGGCGGCTAAGGGCAGAGCTACCTTATTCTCGGTTCTAGCACAATGTTTCAGTACAAAGATATAGGCTTGGATATATTCTACCCACTTAGCATACCTAGGATTCAATTTCTTCTGGGAGTTTAAGAATCATAGTGCTTCATAGTCAAAATAAAGAATAAACTCATGGGGTAGTAGGAAATGTCTCCAGTATCTAAGGGCTAATACTACCACATAAAATTTCTTATCATAGGTTGAGTACCTAAGTTTAGCCTCATTGAGTTTCTCACAAAAGAAGGCTACAGGGTGACTCTCTTGGCTCAGTACTCCTCCTATGCCTACTCCAGAAGCATCACAAGCAACCTCAAAAATCATGAAAAAATTAGGTAACCTCAAGATGGGTGCTTGGATCATCTTCTCCTTAATCTCTAGGAAGGCTCTATCCACAGCTTTAATCCACTCAAAATTTTCCTTCCTAATGCAGTCTGTGATGGGTGCTATAATGAAGCTAAATCTCTGAATGAAACGCCTATAGAAGGTAGCTAGACCATGGAAATTATGCACATCATGAATGCTAGTAGGTACTGGCCACTCAACTATGGACTTAACCTTGTTAAGGTTAGCTGAAACTCCTTTGGGGGTCACTACAAATCTTAGGAAGATGACTGTATGGGTCATGAAATCACACTTCTTTAAATTGGCA
The DNA here is from genome assembly GCA_021397845.1 of Areca catechu. NCBI lineage: Eukaryota > Viridiplantae > Streptophyta > Magnoliopsida > Arecales > Arecaceae > Areca > Areca catechu. The sequence goes on along the minus strand of CM038052.1, from coordinate 123,523,879 downwards.
TAGAGACTCTCTTTCCTAAGGGTTTGGCAAACTTGTCTAAGGTGGTTCAGGTGGTCTTCCTTAGTCCTACTGTTGATCAAGATGTCATCAAAGTAAACTACTACAAATTTTCCTATGAATACTCATAGGACTTGGGTCATGATCCTCATGAAGGTGCTAGGGGCATTGGATAATCCGAAAGGCATCCTACCCATTCATAAAGAACGTCCTTAGTTTTGAATGCAATTTTTCACTCATCCCCAGGTCTGATCATAACCTGATGATAGCCACTCTTAAGGTCAATCTTTGAAAAAATGGTTGCACCGGCCATCATGTCTAACATGTCATCCAATCGGGGGATGGGAAACCTATACTTCACTGTAATCTTATTTATGGCATGACTATCAATGCAAATTCTTTATGTTCCATCTTTCTTAAGGGTGAGTAGGGCAGGTACTTCATATGGGCTCAGGCTCTCCCCAATAAATCCTTTTCTAAGGAGTTCTCCTACCTGTTTTTGTAGCTCTAAATGTTCAGAAGGGTTCATCCTATAGTGGGGTAGGTTTGGTAGGGTTGCTCTGGGACTAAATATATAGCATGTTGCACATCCCTTAGAGGAGGCAATTGGTCAGGCATGTCTTCATGGAATATATCTTGAAATTCATCTAAAATTTCCTTAACTTCCTGAGGGTGTTTGTTCTGGGTTTGATCAGGTACTTCCTTAGCAGCTAACATCCAAACAGTCGAACCCTCAGTGATCTCTCATTCTAATTCCTTAGCAGTGATCAAATTGACTCCAGACTTCTCTTTAAAAGTACTTGATTTCTTTTGACATTGTCCCTAGGTGGGGTGGGGTTAATCACAATCTTCTTCCCATGAAAATTAAAAGAATATGAATTTGATTGGCCATATACGGTATCAGCATGGACATAAAGCTAAGGTCTAATGCTACTCACTCCCATGGGAAGGACATCGCACCACACCTTTTCCTAATAGGATTGAAGCAGAATCATGCCTTGGCATCTAGATTTGATGGGGATGGAGGTTGAGTCTATCCAGGAAACCTTATAGGGGCTGGGATGGGGAACTGGGGTCTAGCCTAAAGTTTTGACAGTACTAGTTGAGATGCATTCACACAGCTCTCACTATTTATGATGATTTTGCATACCTTATCCCCTAATTTCACAAAGGTTTGTAGGATGTTGGTCATATGCCAATCCACTTATGTGTTAGTTTGGGCTAGTGATGCGGATCCAGGACAGGTTCAGGTTCTTTTTCTATTTTTTCTTATTTTCTCAGATTTTTTTTACTTTTCCTATTACCGCTATTTAACCTATTCCCGCTATTCCATCTTTATCCTGATCTTATTCCCGCTTTATTCCTATGTTATTCCATCTTCTTTTGTGAGTTTTAAAAAAATCTCCCAAACCCTAGCCTCCACCCTGCCGGCCCTAGATCCGGGCCGCCCGACCCCCGGCCGCCCCCACCGGCCCACCAGCTGGAGCCCGCCGGCCTCGCCCTCGCCAGAAAACCTGCCCAACGCTGCCCACGCCCGCGGGAAGACTAACGGACGCGGGAGGCATCCGTCCGGCAACGTGCGGCCATGCCGCCCTGCACCGCTATCGCAGCCACCGCCGGCCTGCTACCCACCGCCATCCCGCCGCCCGCCGGCTCTCGCCCGGTCGCTGGTGGGGCCCTTGCCGATGCCCAGGACCCCATGGCCATGGGGAAGATCAACGGACGCATCCATCCGTGTGACGCTGCCGCCTGACACCATCGCCGCTGCCTACCTGCCGCCGTCTCGCTGCCCCACCATCCGTCGACCAAGGCCCGGCCACCAGAGGTCCTCACCGGTGCCCGGGGCCCAACACCCATGGAAGCCCAAACGGCACGCATAGGGCATGCCGTGCCACCCCTGTTCTGCCACCCAGTCACTTGCCCCCGTCCCACCGTCTGGCCATCCATCTCTCGCCCTCCACCAGCCTCGTCCACCGCCCACTTCCCGGTCGTCCGCTGGTGCCCCGCCAGACTTGGTTCCCTTCCTATGCACGTCCGTGAGTTTGAGTTTGCACGGATTTCAAAGCAGTCCAGTTTTCATAGCAGCATGCTTTTCAGCATAGATCATCAAGCCGACATGCTTCTTAGAGCAGATCAGCACCACTTTTGAGCCGACACGCTTCTAAGAGTTTTGGTTTTTTTATATAAAGGCCCCCTCTCCCCATGTAATGAATAGACTTTGATATAAATTTTGGGTTCTCCATTGGTTCTGGTTCTGGTTCTGGGCTGAGGCCCGTTTGCCTTCGTTCCCTACTATGTAGATAATGGATTCGTTAGGAGGTGTGAGAGCCCTACTATGTGGATGATGGGTTTGAGCATCCTAGTTACCCCCTATCCCATCTTCTTATCCCCTCATGTCCTTTGAGCGTCATCCTAGCGGCCTCTATGAGAGCCTACTATGTGGATGATGGGTTCGATGAGAGCTCAGGGTAGCTATGTGCATTGATCCCTGACTTTTTGTGTGCGTCTCCCCATTAGAGTGAGTCCCAGGGCCATGAGTTCCAATTCCCAGTCCCCCATCTCCATCCTTCCTTCGCCACCTCCACCGAGATAATTGAAAACAAAAGAGATCAGTTATTTTAGGAGTTTAGTTTTCAGTGTCACCCTAATCCCGGGAGGCTTCTTAGCCCTCCCACGGTCCTAGTTTGTTTAGTTGTTTCCCTTTCCCAAATAATCTAGGGTTACATCGAGTCTGTGTCCCGCATCAATTTTGGTATCAGAGCGAGTTGTGGATTAGGGTATGCTCCAATTTTTTTTCGAACTCGATAGAGTCGAGTTCTTCATGGTCAAGGAGAATGATGGGGATCCAGGTTAGGTCCAGGTTCTTTCTCTATTTTTTCTGATTTTCTTGAATTTTTTTATTTTTCCTATTCTCGCTATTCCACCTATTCCCGCTATTCCATCTTTATCCCGATCTTATTCTCGCTTTATTCCTATGTTATTCCATCTTCTTCCATGAGTTTTACAAAAATCTCCCAAACCCTAGCCTCCGTCCAGCCGACCCCAGATCCGGGCCGCTCAACCCCCGGCCACCCCCGCCAACCCACCTGCCGGAGCTTGCCGGCCACGCCCTTGCCAAAAAAGCTGCCCACCGTCGCCCACGCTCGTGGGAAGATAATCGAACACGGGAGGCGTCTGTCCATCCACGTGCGGTCGTGCCGCCCTGCATCGCTGCTGCCGCCACCACTGGCCTGCTACCCGCCGTCGTCCCGTCGCCTGCCGGCTCTCCACTGATCGCCGGTGGGGCCCTCGCCAGCTGCCTATACCCCATGGCCATGGGGAAGATCAACGAATGCATCCATCCATGTGACGACGCCGCCCGTCGCCTGACACTGCCTTCGCCGCCAGCCTGCCACCAACCATAGCCTCGCCGTCCGCCAAAGGTCCTCGCCGGCGCCCGGAGCCTAAAGCCTGTGGAAGCCCTAACGGCATGCACAAGGCATGCCGTGCCACCCCTGTTTCGCCACCTAGTCACTTGTCACCATCCCGTCATCTAGCCATCCGCCGCTTGCCCTCCGCTGGTCCCATCCGCTACCCGCTTCCCAGTCATCCGCTGGTGCCCCGCCAGACTTGGTTCCCTTCTTGTGCATGTCCGTGAGTTTGAGTTTGCATGGATTTTAGAGCAGTCCATTTTTCAGAGCAGCACGCTTTTCAGCATAGATCATCAAGCAAACACGCTTCTCAAAGTAGATCAGCACCACTTTTGATGCAGCATGAATTTTGATATAATTTATTTTCTTTTTTTAGTTTTCTTGGAGGCTAAGAAACGAAGGGTTTTGGTTTTTCTATATAAAGGCCCCTTCTCCCCCTGTAATGAGTAGACTTTGATATAAATTTTTGGATTCTCCATTGGTTCTAGTTCTGGTTCTAGGCTGAGGCCCGTTTGCCTTCGTTCCCTACTGTGTGGATAATAGATTCGTTGGGGGGTGTGAGAGCCCTACTATGTGGATGATGGGTTCGAGCGCCCTAGTTACCCCCTATCCCATATTCTTATCCCCTCATGTCCTTTGAGAGTCACCCTAGCGGCCTCTATGAGAGCCCTACTATATGGATGATGGGTTCGATGAGAGCTCAGGGTAGCTATGTGCTTTGATCCCTAACTTTCTGTGTTCGTCTCCCCATTAGAGTGAGTCCCAGGGCCATGAGTTCCAGTTCACGGTCCCCCATCTCCATCATTCTTTCGCCACCTCCATCAAGAAAATTGAAAATAAAAGAGATCAGTTATTTTAGGAGTTTATTTTTCGGTGTAACCCTGTCCTAGGAGGCTTCATAGCCCTCCCACAGTCCTAGTTTGTTTAGTTATTTTCCTTTCCCAAATAACCCAGGGTTACATCGAGTCTGTGTCCCGCATCAGCTAGGATGCACCTAACAACTTCCAATAGGTCTGATGACTCAACTACTTCCTCATTTCCCTCATATTCTTTCATTAGGTTCTCTCCAGCTTCATATACCTCCTCCTCAAACTCATCATTGGGTTCAGGGCCTTCTTCTTCAAGCTCACCTATGTGAAGGGATCGGGTTGGGCACTGGCTAGCATAATGTCCCACTTTGTAACACTTAAAATAGGTATCAGGATTGTGACTTGGGTTTTTCTAGGCTTCAGGTGCCTTACCCTTGTCAACTCTAAAGGTCAATGGGTTGCTAGAGCTTGGTCGACTCAGGTTAGGGTGGGTCAGCTCGGGTTGGGGTTGGGTCGGTCAGTATATGCTTGGCTTGGACTTGGTCTTGGAATAGGGGCACTTGTCCTAATGGGCTCAGGTTAACGGGTTATGGGTCCCCTCTGGAATCTCTCATAGTCTCTAGCTATTTGATAGGCCTACTCTAGATCATGGACCTCCCTCAAAAATATCTCTCTCTAGATGTCATCATGAAGTCCAGCCCTAAATCTAGATAGGGTCATAGATTCAGATGCATATATACTACACCTCATGGCAAACTCATCAAACTTGGCTAAGTACTCTGACAGAGTCCTATTTTCTTGACTTAACCTCTACCATTGATCTTGGAGTCTCTGATGGTAGGATTCAGAAAAGTACTTATCCCTAAGTTTCAGTTTCATGGCTCTTTAGGTGACTCTGGAAAGTTCTCCTCGTTGTCTAATTATGCGCTCAACATTCCCCTAGTATAGCCTATCCTGGTGGACTAACCTGAGTTTGGCAAATTTGCACTTCCTCTCCTCACTCATCTCATACCATTCAAAATATTGGTCTATGTCTCCTTCCTAATCTATGTAGACCTTAGGATTTAGACTGCCATCACATGTGGGTGCTTCTAGCCAGATGTTCCTAATAGCTCTTTTATCCTGGTCAAAGAAATCTTGACTGGGTCTCCTATGGTTGGGCTCCAAGAATGGGTCAAGGTATGGGGCTCTCCTAGGGTTGGGCTCCAAGAATGGGTCAGGGTATTGGGCTTTCCTATGGTTGGGCTCCAAGAATGGTCAGGATGTTGGGCTCTCCTAGGGTTGGGCTCCAAGAATGGGTCGGGACGTGGGGCTCTCCTAGGGTTGGACTCCAAGAATTGGTCAGGGAGTGGGGCTCTCCTAGGGTTGGGAGGTGTGGGAAGAGGTGACTCAGGCTCGGGTTCAGTGTTAGACTCTTTGGTTTTCTTTAGGTTTCCCAAATGATCTTCTATTTGTGTAAGCCTATTATTTGTTTGGGTATTCAATTGGGTCAATTGTGCCAGCTGTTCAGTAATGGGCCTCAGTTAGGTACCAAGATTGGGGTCCATGGTTAAATTGGGCTAGGATTGAGACTGATGATAGTGGACTCCTGACCTGGTGGTCATGCAACAAGCACACAAGAGTTATGCATTCTAGGGTTTGTTAGACCTAGAGCCCAAGTAGAGTGAGTCAACTCAACATACACCCAACTCAACAATTAATCCTTTCATTGGCCAAGTAAGAGGTGGGGTGGTGAGGGGCTCCCCTTGCTTATCATAGGGTCCTAATTAAAAACTACCAATCCACTTAGGGCATTTGCCTCTAGACCTCTAGCCTTAGACACTAGTTTCTAGTAATAATTTGATGGTTGAGTGCACTAGTTTTCCCACAAGACTTGAACCCGACCTATTGGTGTCTAGATCAATTAGGTTTCTACTTGATTTTAGTTAGGCTTGGGTTGGAATGAAAGGGAGTTGTTTTGGGCCTAAGAAAGGTGATGAAATCCTTCCCTGATCTGATAGAGTAGAGGTGCCCTTAGATTGATTACAAGTATGATGCACACACATGCAACCCTAATGCAATATGAGACTAAAAAAATCAGAAATTCAAAGAATAATTTTTTTGTGTTTTATGTAGATGGAAAATTTAATTTTAGTTAATTAATGTGCAAACAAAAGTAGCTTGGGTTGGGGGGGGGGTTTGATTGTAAATTAGTTTCAACCCTAATCAAAAATTTCAACAAGCAGTTTTTTTTTTGTCAGGTTTTTAGTATGCAGGTTTTTTTTGGTTTGTTGGATCAGTAAAATCAGAAAAAAATGGAAAAAATTAGAGGACAAATCAGAGATCGATTGAGGAATAAATTAGAGGAAAACAGGAAGGATTTAATGAAAAATCAGACCTAAGTTTGACTACTACACATATTTCAGCAAGCAATTTTTGTTAGTGTTAGGGTTTTGTTTTACTGATTTCTCTTATTGTTTTCAGATTAAAAAATTCAACTGAAATTGCATAAAAATAGAGGAATAAACATAGATCGATTGGTGCAAAAATCATAGGAAAATAGCAAGGATTTAATGGAAAACTAGCCCTTGGTTTAGACTACTAATGCAGATTTCAGCATGCAAAAATTATATTTTTTTATGTTTTTTTTGTTTAAAATGAATGTGTTGACTTTGGTCTTGATTTTGATGATTGACAAAATATTTATGTATATATGAGTACTAATTGTATATTAAGTGTATTTTTCAGATCTTAGTACTCAACCATGTTGAATGAAGAAATGCTTGTATTTCAATTGAAAAAGTCCTTAAATTAATGAAAAATCAAGTTATAAGGACTTTGAAATATAAGGAAGACTTGGAAGGACTTAAAGTTTAATTTTGAAGAAGTTTCAGTACTGGCTCAACCGAGTGTCAACACCTAAGGATCAAGTGTTGACACTTGCAGGCCAAGTACTGACACTTGCAGACCAAGTGTAGACACTATGTGTCGACACCTGGGAATCAAGTGTCGACACTTGGAGGTCAAGTGTCGACACTTGACTGTAACGGCTAGTTTTCAAAAGCTGCAGAACTTCTCCATCTTGCTTCAAACGGCCATATCTTCATCCCCAACGGTCATAAACGGTCATCTATGGTTTAGAGAGCTATATAAACATCAAAAATCAAATGGGAAAGAAATCCTTTGGTGAGATTTTTGAATATTCTTCAAGGATTTAAGAGTTGAGTGGTTCAAGCCTTCAAGCTTCCAAGTTTCAAAGAGAGCATCCAAAGTTCACATCCTCAAGCATCAATCAAAGGCTTCATCAACTTGAAGACAAGATCTTCATCAACTCTCAACAGGCTTCAAAGAGATATTTGCTTTATTTTAGAAAGATTTTATTGTATTCATTTATACTTGCTCTTACATTGTTTTAGTTAAAGTTTTTGGTGAGCCTTGAAAAACCAAAGAGGTTTTGGTAAGCCTTGAAAACCAAAGTGGTTGTTGGTGAGCCTTGAAACCAACTAGGGTTTTACTTGTGAGCCCGAAGCCAAAACAAGTTGTTTAGGTTCTTGGTCATCCCGTAAAACCAAGGGTGGTTGTTGGTGAGCCTTGAAACCAACTAGGGTTTGACTTGTGAGCCCGAAGACAAAATAAGTTATAAAGGTTGTTGGTGAGCCTATGTTATAAAACCAAACTTAGTGGAATTCCCAAGGGATTCTTAGGGAGTGGATGTAGGTGCTTGGTTGGCACCGAACCACTATAAATCTTTATGTTTGTGTGATTGTTCTCCTTATGCTTTTATTTTTTTATTCCGCTGCATTTATTTGAAATACACAAGCACTTGAATTGCATTAGCACATACTTGCTTTAGTTCATACTTTGCAAATAGTATAAAAGTTTTATAAAACCCAATTCACCCCCCTCTTGGGTTGCCGATCTGGGCCTACAATTGGTATCAGAGCTCGGTGCTCTGATTGAAAATCTAACGATATTGAGTTAAAGATTATGGCAACCCTTGTAGGTATTAGTGTTAGACCACCGTTTTTCAATGGAATAAATTACACATTTTGGAAAACTCGCATGCGCATCCATATTCAATCTATTAGTTATCATCTTTGGAAAATCATTGTTAGTGGTCCTCATATTCCTTCCATTTTGGTTAATGGCATTTCCATTCCAAAGCTCAAAGAGGAATGGAATGAATATGACACTAAACAAATTGAACTCAATGCTAAAGCAATGAACTTGCTTTATTGTGCATTGGACTTAAATGAATTTAATAGAGTTTCTACATGTACATCGGCGAAGGAAATATGGGACACACTTGAAGTTACTCATGAGGCTACTCTTCAAGTAAAGAATACTAAAATTAATTTGCTTGTACATTCTTTTGAAATTTTTGAAATGATGCATTATGAATCTATATCTGATATGTTTTCAAGATTTATGACTATTATTAATGAATTAAAAAATCTTGGCAAAATCTATACTAATGCTGATTTGGTGAACAAAATTCTTAGATCCTTGCCAAAATCATGGGATCCAACGGTGATGGTGATCCAAGAAGCTAAAGATGTAGAAACCTTACCTTTGGAGGAGCTTATCGGTTCACTCATGATCTATGAGTTGAACTTATGGCAAAGGATAGTGGAAGCTGATACAGAAAAGAAGATAATGACTTTCAAAGCCAAAAAGAAATTAAAGGCAATGATGGTCACTTTGAGCGATAGCGAAGATTCAAGTATGGATGATGAAGTTGCCCATCTTTGCTTCATGGCAAATGAGAAAAAGGTATGTGCTAAAAATAATTATGATTTTACCTTTAAAGAATCACATGATGCATCTAATGATCTTGTGCATGAATATAGATTGCTAAAAATTGAGCACAAGAAATTAAATAGGTATGTAGATTCATTTTCTCTTGACAACACCAATCTTGCAAATAAAAATGATGATTTAAATGCCAAGATTTATATTTTGAAAAATAAAAAGAATAATTTTTCTAAAGAAAAAGAATTTTTAGAAAAAGAAAATGTTATTTTGAAAGATTTATGTGATAAAAATATTTTGGTTATGGAAAAGAAGCAAAAACTCTTGAAAAATTTCAAATCTTGATGCATAAGCTTTCATGTTTTATTCTTGAAATAAATGCATATTTTTAAAGGAGGAATAACATTCAGGGGGAGCATCCAAAGATTTGTTATCATATTTGATGCTTTGAATATCTTGTTTTCAAATCTAATTCTTTGAGGGGAGTTACATTCAAATGGTATCATATTCTATTGGTATCAAAAATATTTTTAAAAGAATTCCTAGTAACCACTTTGGATTGGATTAGTCACCATGGCCGTCCGGTCATAGGAGATAAGTAGGGCTTAAAGACCCTCTCTTTCCATTCAGTGGGCTCTCTTATGACGTGTAGGGGTGCCGCTGTGACCTTATCCCATGAACAAGTAAGGCGAATGGATAATATACATCAAATCATTTCTTGCATGTGCTTACATTCTGTGGTATCTTGTTCAATTTGTATCATATTCAATTGATATCATAATTATTTGATTTCATGCATTGATTTTGATGACCTACTTGCTATTCTTTCCGACTTCATTCCCACTTTGTATTGCCTTTCACCCTTTTTCATGATGTCAAAAAGGGGGAGAAAATTGTTAAGTATGAAAAGGGGAAGATTAGATAAACATGAAAAATCATTTAAGAAATGAAAGAAAGTGCAAAAGGAGAGAAGAATGTAAAATATTTTTATCTAAAGGGAAGATTTAGTAAGAAGAAGAAATTTTAAAAAATTTGAAAATTTTGCATATTTTGAAAAATATTTTTTAAGATTTTTTGGATCATATTTTGAGGGGGAGCTTGGTGCCTATTGCTTTGAGCTTACATGTTTATACTATTGTTAATCTTTTAAGCTTACCCTATTCATATACTTAAAGGTTTTGTCATCATCAAAAAGGGGGAGATTGTTGACTTTGGTCTTGATTTTGATGATTGACAAAATGTTTAAGTATATATGAGTACTAATTATATTTTAAGTTTATTTTTCAGATCTTAGTACTCAACCATGTTGAATGAAGAAATGCTTGTATTTCAATTGAAAAAGTCCTTAAATTAATGAAAAATCAAGTTATAAGGACTTTAGAATATAAGGAAGACTTGGAAGGACTTAAAGTTTAATTTTGAAGAAGTTTCAGTACTGGCTCAACCGAGAGTCAACACCTAAGGATCAAGTGTTGACACTTGCAGGCCAAGTGCTGACACTTGCAGACCAAGTGTCGACACTAAGTATCGACACCTGGAAATCAAGTGTCGACACTTGGAGGTCAACTATCGACACTTGACTGTAATGGCTAGTTTTCAAAAGCTGCAGAACTTCTCCAACTTGCTTCAAACGGCCATATCTTCATCCCCAATGGTCATAAACGGTCATCTATGGTTTGGAGAGCTATATAAATATCAAAAATCAAATGGGGAAGAAATCCTTTGGTGATATTTTTGAATATTCTTCAAGGATTCAAGAGTTGAGTGGTTCAAGCCTTCAAGCTTCCAAGTTTCAAAGAGAGCATCCAAAGTTCACATCCTCAAGCATCAATCAAAGGCTTCATCAACTTGAAGACAAGATCTTCATCAACTCTCAACGGGTTTCAAAGAGATATTTGCTTTATTTTAGAAAGCTTTTATTGTATTCATTTATACTTGCTCTTACATTGTTTTAGTTAAGGTTTTTGGTGAGCCTTGGAAAACCAAAGAGGTTTTTGGTAAGCCTTGAAAACCAAAATGGTTGTTGGTGAGCCTTGAAACCAACTAGAGTTTTACTTGTGAGCCCAAAGCCAAAACAAGTTGTTTAGGTTCTTGGTCATCCCGTAAAATCAAGGGTGGTTGTTGGTGAGCCTTGAAACCAACTAGGGTTTGACTTGTGAGCCCGAAGACAAAACAAGTTGTAAAGGTTGTTGGTGAGCCTAATTTATAAAACCAAACTTTGTGGAATTCCCAAGGGGTTCTTGGGGAGTGGATGTAGGTGCTTGGTTGGCACCGAACCACTATAAATCTTTGTGTTTGTGTGATTGTTCTCCTTATATTTTTATTTTTTTATTCCACTGCATTTATTTGAAATACACAAGTACTTGAATTGCATTAGCACATACTTGCTTTAGTTCACACTTTGCAAATAGTACAAAAGTTTTATAAAACCTAATTCACCCCCCTCTTGGGTTGCCTACCTGGTCCTACATAATGCATGAACAAGCCTAAATCCTAAGCTCTGATACCAAATGGATGCAGGATGATTAGGTTAAGGATATGCATAAAGAAAATCAGATTAATGGATACAATGATTTTTAAGTTTACTTGTGGTTTGTTCACGAAAAAGAGATTAAGATATGCTATGGTTTGTATGTAAAGACTATAAACTAGGTTACCCATAGATTAGAACCTATCAAGCAATAAATAAATTGGATCCTAGGGTTAAGAAGCCCCTAATAAGGCATGCTCAATTCAATAACTCAGAAACAGAAGAGAAGAGATGGTTTTTCTTACATAGCAAAGATTTCTGGATGATGTAGAAGGGGTCGCTCCACTCAATCGGTGCCTGGATGACCTAGTCACTTTCACGCAGATCCGCCGGCCTTTTATCAACTTGGTTTGAGGGAAAGGAAGTCCTCTTCCAAGGGTCACTTCACCTAAGAAATCCTGCAAACACCAATAATTAGATACATAAAATCTAGGAAAAATGAGGAACGGGAAGTAGAAGAAAGATCTGTCAGGAGGAAGGCTGCAGGGGGGCTGGCAGCTTGATTGAAGATGGGCATTTGGTGATGCGGCAAGCATATGATTAGTGATTTGATTCGTGTTTGTAGAGCAATGAAACCTAATTACACTAGCATTGTACTCATCATAATAAGTCTTAAGGATTACATGAAAAGGGACTATTACATGATTAGACACAATCCTAAAACTAAGAAGGAAGAAGATCTAGACAATAGGGGCTAATGATTGAGGACTTGCCTTGTTGTGCTTTCCAACCTTCTAATGATTTCAAACCTTGAAACTACCGATGCTCTGGACTGGAGAACTCGGATAACAGAGATCAGAACGCTGGGCTTGGGCTTCAGCTTGTTGGTTCATTGTCAAGGGGAACCTTGTTCACAACTCAAAGACTTCGAAGGACCCTGTAATGAAGATCAAAAGTTAAGGAAGAAGAAAGCAGGCATATGGAAGGGATGGAATAATTTATGAGCAAGGAAGGAAGTCTGAGATGGTTTGGCCGGCTCCAATGTATCCTTCTTGAACTTGGCGTTGGATGGCTTGGAGAAGAAAGTAGATTCGAGTGGGGGGGAAGGGGGCTTAGGAACAATCACTCAAAGAAATAATATAAGACTACAACTTCAACTTCAACTTCATTTTTCATTCATCTTATCAAAATCAATCTCTTTTACAATGGGCCTCCAAGGCTTTTAATAGCCTCACAAAGCTAGCTTTTGAAATTTAAAAACTCCCCAAATCGAGGAGGATTACAAGGGGGGTTGGAGGATTTGGTGGAGAGTTTGGAGGGATGTGGGGGGGGTTGGAGGATTTGGTGGAGGACTTGGAGGGATGTGGCCAACCTCCTTGAATTTGAATCTTCCTTGTTGGCGCCCAAAGGGTGATGAGGTGGCTGGTGAAGTGGCACCTGATGACGTGGCATGGTGAGGTGGTCTTCTACTTGGATAAGAATGACATGTGGCGCCCAGTGGTCCTAGTTGATGGTCCTTTTCTCTTGCTTGGTTGATGTGTCTTCTCTTCTTCATGTGGTCAAATTCTGGGGTCTAGAATTTGAGTCTTGTTGCTGGCTTTCATGGCTTTAAGACTTGATTAGACTTAACTCAACTGAATTAGACTTAACTCAACTGAACTGACTTGACTGACCTAGACTTTAAAACTTGAAATGGACTTACAGGAAATGAAATTTTAAAAGTAATTACAGGACTCAATAAACACTCTTGATTTGAAACTCAAAATTAATTACAGGACTCTTGAAAAGGAAATGACTCTTGAAAATAAAATATTTTTGAACTAAAGGATACAAGGTAACCTAATTATCTTCGATCCAAATTGGGATAAGGCTAACCTTGTTGGAGTGAAGTTTCTTTCGGCTTCTGGTGTCCACACCAATTCTCCTGGGGTGGGCAGAACTCGACCCAGTCGAGTATGGTTCAGTTTTGCCCTGGTAATGCTCGAACAAGTCTGGGTTAAGTCTTTGCAGGTCCTCTCGAGTAATCCAAGAGTTGTCGGACTCAGGTCGACCTTGCCATTGAACCAGGTATCGCTGATAGTCCTTATTCCTGGTAGTAATGATCTTGTCATCCAGGATTCTCTCAATCCTCTCTCTCTGCTCAGGTAAGGTTGGTGGTGGACACTCGGAAATATGTTCACTCTCAATGAAAGTTTCTGGCTCAAAAGGCTCACTAGGTATTAGTAGTGGTTCTTTGTATTCTACTAGGTCTGAAACATTGAAGGTTGTACTAATACCCATATCAGGTGGAAGTTCCAAAACATATGCATTAGGCCCTATTTTCTTTAAGATCTTAAAAGGTCCCGCTCCGCGGGCATGTAGCTTCTTTATGGTTCCAGGGGGAAACCGTTCAGGGTTGAGCCTAATCATCGCATAATCCCCTTCACAGAATTCTTTAGCCCTCTTATGTGAGTCAGCTAAGTGTTTGTAAGTTTCATTGCTCAGGTTGATCTTATTACTGATTTCTTTATGTAGATTTGTGACATGCTGTGCAAAAGACTCAGCAGACTCAGAGACTCGTGTGTGAATAGGTAGTGGGATTAGATCTAAAGGCTTCCTAGGCTTGCAACCATGGACTATCTCAAAGGGACTTTTGCCCGTAGATCGATTGACCGAACTGTTGTAAGCGAACTCAGCACGTGGCAATAACAAATCCCAGTTTCCTAGACTTTCTCCCACTAGGCATCTCAGCAAGTTCCCTAGACTTCTATTTACAACCTCGGTTTGTCCATCAGTCTGGGGATGGTAGGCAGTGGAGAATTTCAGTCTGGTTCCTAATAGGTGCCAAAGGGTTTTCCAGAAGTAACTTATGAAGCGGACATCCCTATCAGAAACAATGGTTTTTGGTAACCCGTGGAGTCTGACTACTTGATCAAGAAAGAGTTTGGCTATCCTAGAGGCATCGGAAGTTTGGGTGCAAGGTATGAAATGGGCCATTTTTGAAAATCGGTCGACCACCACAAAGATTGAATCATGTTTTCGAATGGTCTTGGGTAATCCTAGAACAAAGTCCATGCTTAGATCCTGCCATGGACACTCAGGTACAGGTAATGGAGTGTATAGCCCGGTATTCTTCTTTTGTTGCTTTGCAACAGCACATGTCCTACATCGGGCTACAATGTTTGCTACTTGTTTCTTAAGACCTGGCCAGTAAAATTGTTCCTCAACAGCCAAGATAGTCTTGTTTCGTCCGAAGTGGCCAGCCAAACCTCCCGCATGTATCTCCCAAACTAAAAAATCTCTTAAGGAGGTTCTTGGGATGCAAAGCCTATTCTCTCTAAAATGATAACCATCTAGAAGGGTATAGTCACTATGATCACTAGAGGGTCCTTGACGCAAAACCTGATAAATTTCATCAAAATCTGGACAGGTGTCGTACTGCTCCTTAAGTCTTTCAAAACCTATGACTTCAGTACTGACTGAAGTTAAAAGTAACGTTCTACGACTTAGGGCATCAGCTACCTTATTATTGGTTCCTGATTGATGCTTTAGGACAAACGTATAGGATTGGATGTACTCTACCCATTTGGCATGCCTAGGGTTTAGTTTCTTTTGGGAACTCAAAAACCTAAGGGCTTCATGGTCTGAAAATAAAACAAATTCTTGCGGTAGGAGATAATGCCTCCAATACCATAATGCTTGCACTACCGCATAAAGCTCCCGATCATATATGGAGTATTTTTTCCTGGCTTCATTCAATTTCTCACTAAAGAATGCTACGGGATGGTTATCTTGACTCAGAACTCCACCAATACCTACTCCCGAAGCATCGCATGCTACTTCAAAGACCTTAGAAAAATCGGGTAGTCTTAAGACTGGTGCTTGGGTCATCTTATCTTTGATGTGAAGGAAGGCCTTATCAGCTGACTTCGTCCATTCAAAGTGGCCCTTCCTAATACAATCCGTGATAGGAGCAACTATGGTGCTAAACCCTCTAATAAATCTTCGATAAAACGTAGCGAGGCCATGAAAACTTCTTACTTCATGAATATTATTAGGTGTTGGCCACTCTACGATTGCCTTAACCTTCTCAGGGTCAGCGGATACTCCTTCAGGGGTCACAACAAATCCTAGGAAGATAACTCTAATAGTCATGAAAGCACATTTCTTTAGATTGGCATAGAGGTTATCTTTCCTAAGTGCTAAACATACCTGCCTCAGATGTTGTTGATGATCTTCTCTAGTCCTACTATAGATAAGTATGTCGTCAAAGTAAACGACAACAAATTTTCCAATAAAGGCTCGTAGGACTTGGTTCATGATTCGCATAAAAGTGCTAGGGGCGTTTGATAACCCAAAAGGCATGACTACCCATTCAAATAACCCGTCCTTAGTTTTAAAGGCAGTCTTCCATTCATCCCCTGGTCTGATCCTAACTTGGTGATAGCCGCTCTTCAGGTCAATCTTAGAAAATATAGTTGCACCGGCCATCATATCTAACATATCATCCAAGCGGGGGATGGGAAACCTATACTTCACCGTGATTTTATTTATGGCATGACTATCAACACACATTCTCCATGTGCCATCTTTCTTAGGGGTAAGTAAGGTTGGGACTGCGCATGGACTCAAACTCTCCCTAATGAATCCTTTCTTTAGGAGTTCTCCTACTTGACGTTGTAATTCTTGGTGCTCGGTAGGGTTCATTCTATAATGGGGAAGGTTCGGTAGGGTTGCTCCGGGGACTAAGTCTATCGCATGTTGTATATCCCTAAGAGGTGGGAGTTGGTCGGGCAAGTCATCGGGGAACACGTCTTTGAACTCCTCTAGCACTTGACTGACTTCTTGAGGTTGTTCTTTTGAAAGAGGTTCTTGATGATCCTTAATGGTTAAAAACCAAACAGGTGACCCATTGCTAATTTCTTTCTCCATTTCTCTAGCAGTGATCACGTTTATCCCCTTTTTCTTATCACTCAATTGGCTTGATCCTCTCTTAATGGGGTTCTTAGGTGGAGAAGAATGGATTACAATCTTCTTTCCATTATGAGTAAATGAGCATGAATTAGAACGACCATAGAGTGTTACGTCAAGATCGTACAACCATGGTCGGCCTAAAATTATGCTACTTACTCCCATTGGAAGTACATCACACCATACTTTCTCCAGGTAAGATTGGAACTGAATGGAAACTAGGCACCTAGACTTAATGGAAATCGTGGTTGAGTCTATCCAGGATACCTTATAGGGATTAGGATGGGGTACGGTGGGCAATCCTAGGTTTTTAACTGTGTTGGTGGATATGGCATTGACACAGCTACCGCTATCTAAAATGACTTTGCATACTTTCTCACCTATCTTAATGAATGTCTGTAGGATGCTAGTCCTACGCCAATCTTCTTGGGTTTTAGCTTGGGTAAGAATACACCTAACCACTCCTAACAGATCTTGATCTACCAGGACTTCCTCATCCTCATACTCTTCAGCCAAGTTCTCATCTGCCTGGTATACTTCCTCCTCAAACTCACCTTGGGATTCTACGGCTTCCTCTTCTACTTCGCCTATGTGTAGGGCTCTATTAGGACAGTTGCTAGAATAGTGACCCACTTTGTTACACTTGAAACATGCGTTTGGAGTTCTTTGGGTCTCAGGTGTTTTTCCCTTGTCATCTCTACGGGTCACAGGCACATTAGGATTGGGTCGGTTGAATATAGGCTGATTGGATCCTGACTGCTGATAAGGTGCACTAGTCCTAGGGGCTTCGGGCCTACGATAGACTGGACCTCTATGGAATCTCTCAGCATCCCTAGCTATTTGATAGGCCAATTCTAGGTCATGTACCTCTCGCATGAACAATTCTCTTTGAATTTCTTCCCTCAGTCCGGCTCTAAATCTAGACAAGGTCACCGACTCAGATTCATCAACATTGCACCTCATAACGAATTCGTCAAACTTCGCTATGTACTCTGCGACACTCCTATTTCCTTGAGTAAGTCTTTGCCATTGATCTAGGAGTCTTTGGTGGTAGGACATAGGAAGGTATTTCTCCCTAAGCCTAAGTTTCATAGCTCGCCAGGTCACTATGGGCACATCACCTCTCTGTCTAGTGAGTCTCTCAATGTTTCCCCAATATAACCTAGCTTGGCGCACAAGTTTAAGCTTTGCAAACTTACACTTGCGCTCTTCACTCATCTCAAACCAGTCAAAATACTGGTCCATCTCACCTTCCCAATCAATGTAGATCTTTGGATCTAAAATTCCATCAAAGGTGGAGCTTCTAGCCTAATGTTCTTCATGGTTCGGTCATCTTGATCAAAGTGAATTGGGGTGGGTCTCCTGACATTGGGTTCATAGTTAGGCTCAAGATGGAATCTCCTTGGGTTGGGCTCGATGGTTTGACCAGGGTGGGGTCCTCTAGGAATTGGATCATAAAACTGATCTTGGGGAGCTCTCCTAGGGTTGTTTCATAGAGAGGGTTTTGATATGGAATCCTTCTAGGGTTCAATGGGGTCTCGAGTTCAGGTGCAAGACTTGGCTCAGGCTCAGTCTGGGCTTCATGATTGCTTTCTGGGGTTCTAGCCTCTAACTGATCCAACCTAGTAGTGATGTGGGCTAACTGCTCATTCATGTCTTGGTTGGTTTGTGCCACATTCTGATTTGTTTGGGCCAATTGCTCAGTTAAACTCTTAGTCAGTTGGGCCACTTGATCATTTAGGCCTTTGATCAAATTCCCTAAGTTTTGGTCCATGGCTACACTTGACTGGGCTTGGATTGGTGAATACGGTGTTCCTGCTCTAGTTGTCATGCATGCAAATGGACTCAAGTTCGAGCTAAGGTTTCCTAGACCTAGAGCACAAATTAGAAGTCTAATTAAGTGAACCAACTAGCTAGTAGTACTTATGGGACTTAGCCAGGTAGGTGGAGGGGAGTGTAGGTCCCTGATTGCCAACCTTAGACACCAATCTGAGATTGGCCAGGTAGGCGGACCAAATCACAAGCCCTGATGCACCAATCCTAGACACCAAGCCAGTAAGCACACACCAATTAGCTGACACAGTTAACTTGACCCTAACCTGAACCCAACTTGTTGGTGTCCCTAACCCACTAGGGCAATTAACGTTCTACTCAATTTTAATTAACGGGCTGGGATCGATATGCTGGTTGGTGATTTTTGGGCTAGGGACAGGTGATGAAACCCTGACCCTATGTCAAATTGATGCCCTTAATTTGATTTCTCATGAGATGAATGAAATGCAAAGGTGCTGCAGAAGTGTGTTGCAATTTGAAAGTGGTGTGGAAAAAGTGATGAAAAAAATGTCCAAAAATTCTGAGAAATTCACAAAGGATTCCTAACTTATATGTTTCAATGTAGATGAAAGGAATTTTAAAACTAAAATCTATACTAATCTAAGCAGATCCTACAAATGAAGATAAATAAAAAGGACAGAACATAACCCTAATGACAGTGTCGAACTGCAGAAATTTTTTTTTTTTTATAATTTTTTATGATGATGAAATTTAATATGGTGATAAATAACTTAAAAAGGAACAATAAAAAAAATATTTTAATAAAAAATTAGTGACTTGCCTTTGAAGTTCCAGGCGGATTACAGTCAGCCTACAGAAAATACAGCAAGCAGAAAAACAGAACGTGACCAATGCAAAATTCACAAATGAAATCTAAAAAATCCTTTGGCTTTCTTTTTCACGGGTCAATCACAATGGCACCCCGACACGCCTTAGGAGATCCCCGTGGAATGGGAAGAGAGGGTGTTTAAACCCTACTTTCTCCTAAGACCGGACGGCCTGGTAACGCCCCCGATCCAAGTACTTCAAGGACTTAATGCTATGCAATCAGGAACTTATTCTACCATGCTCTGATACCAAGATGATGCGGCAAGCATATGATTAGTGATTTGATTCGTGTTTGTAGAGCAATGAAACCTAATTACACTAGCATTGTACTCATCATAATAAGTCTTAAGGATTACATGAAAAGGGACTATTACATGATTAGACACAATCCTAAAACTAAGAAGGAAGAAGATCTAGACAATAGGGGCTAATGATTGAGGACTTGCCTTGTTGTGCTTTCCAACCTTCTAATGATTTCAAACCTTGAAACTACCGATGCTCTGGACTGGAGAACTCGGATAACAGAGATCAGAACGCTGGGCTTGGGCTTCAGCTTGTTGGTTCATTGTCAAGGGGAACCTTGTTCACAACTCAAAGACTTCGAAGGACCCTGCAATGAAGATCAAAAGTTAAGGAAGAAGAAAGCAGGCATATGGAAGGGATGGAATAATTTATGAGCAAGGAAGGAAGTCTGAGATGGTTTGGCCGGCTCCAATGTATCCTTCTTGAACTTGGCGTTGGATGGCTTGGAGAAGAAAGTAGATTCGAGTGGGGGGAAGGGGGCTTAGGAACAATCACTCAAAGAAATAATATAAGACTACAACTTCAACTTCAACTTCATTTTTCATTCATCTTATCAAAATCAATCTCTTTTACAATGGGCCTCCAAGGCTTTTAATAGCCTCACAAAGCTAGCTTTTGAAATTTAAAAACTCCCCAAATCGAGGAGGATTACAAGGGGGTTGGAGGATTTGGTAGAGAGTTTGGAGGGATGTGGGGGGGTTGGAGGATTTGGTGGAGGACTTGGAGGGATGTGGCCAACCTCCTTGAATTTGAATCTTCCTTGTTGGCGCCCAAAGGGTGATGAGGTGGCTGGTGAAGTGGCACCTGATGACGTGGCATGGTGAGGTGGTCTTCTACTTGGATAAGAATGACATGTGGCGCCCAGTGGTCCTAGTTGATGGTCCTTTTCTCTTGCTTGGTTGATGTGTCTTCTCTTCTTCATGTGGTCAAATTCTGGGGTCTAGAATTTGAGTCTTGTTGCTGGCTTTCATGGCTTTAAGACTTGATTAGACTTAACTCAACTGAATTAGACTTAACTCAACTGAACTGACTTGACTGACCTAGACTTTAAAACTTGAAATGGACTTACAGGAAATGAAATTTAAAAGTAATTACAGGACTCAATAAACACTCTTGATTTGAAACTCAAAATTAATTACAGGACTCTTGAAAAGGAAATGACTCTTGAAAATAAAATATTTTTGAACTAAAGGATACAAGGTAACCTAATTATCTTCGATCCAAATTGGGATAAGGCTAACCTTGTTGGAGTGAAGTTTCTTTCGGCTTCTGGTGTCCACACCATTTGGATCCTAAAGTTGGTAGTTGGGGCTGAAGGGAGGATGCTTGGGTGCACTTGGGGGTGGTGGCTAGGAGGTGAGAGAGCCTCTGGCAGGTAGTGTTTGTGGAGGTTTGATGTTGGCGGCTTGGATGGAGATGGGTGGTGCAGCTTGGAAGGATGATTGATGGGGCATCCTAGGGTTCTTAGAGATGATGGTTTGCAGCCAAGGGGAACTAGAAGGGGACAGTCTAGGGTTTGTAGGATAACAGGGTTTTGAAAGAAAATAGGGCCTCGCACCTACCCCTCACGGAGGTTGATGTTCACACAGAATAAAGGCAATTTAGAAAAAAAACACTCAAATATATTATTCATCAAAAGTCTTCTATCACAAGGGGAGGGGGTGGGTATTTATAGATTCACCCAGGTCCCTGGACTCTCAGATAGACTCGGTTACAAAACTTGAGGGCCAAGAAAGCTCCTCTTGGGCTTGGGCAACAATTCCATGGTCTTGGGCGGCCTTCTTGTGGGCTTGGGTGCATGAACTCTAGGTGGTCTGATCTAGGGCGCCAACCTTCTTGGGCTAGGATTGGGGCCCGCCAAGTGGCTGGAGTGGGGTACCAAATATGAGAGGGTCTGGGGAGCCAAGGGCCTAGAGTAGGGCATCACTCATTGATGGGCCTGGGGTGCCAATAGGCCTGGGAAGTGCTGGATGCTTGTGGACCTGGGGTGCCTTCTCTGGGGAATGGGGTGCCACTCCTTCATGGTTGGGCAGCATGAGTGGAGTTTAGATGCTTGGTTGTGTGACTTGAGTGAGACCTGGGTTCTCCTCTTGAACATGACTTGAATGAAAGCCAAAATTACAGGACTCATATGACTTGACTGAAACTCAAAGGACTTAGATGATACTTGACTGAACCGAAAACTAGACTCAAGGGACATGACTTAATTGACAGACTTGATTTATTATAGGACTAAATGGACTCACTTTAGTACAAGTGACTCATGACTAATGGACTACAGGACTCAAAACCCTAATCAGAAATCCACAATAGCTCCAATAATCTATGTCTGATCCTGGTGCCCGCACCACCTGGGGAACCGATCCTCGATCTCGGACCATGGTGTGTGCTTGCACCAGTGGTGCCAACATGGCCTGGAACTTAGGTGGGAGTTCCTCCACTTCGACCGCCCTTCACCCTACACGATCTCTTCCGAGGGGTCCATAGACGAGGTGATCCGCCTTTAGGTGAAGAGGCACCTTGAGGAGTAGGAGCTCAAGTTAGCAGATCTAATTTGCTAGTTTGCAGAGATTTAGGCCTCCCCCAGCGAGCCCGAGGGTTATGATACCTACCCCTCTTTCTCTTGCAGAATCCAAGAGGAACCGATCCCAACCAGTTCCATATGCCACAAGTTGATCCCTACGGGGATAACCAACCCCTGGACCACCTGGAAAGCTACAAGGCTGAGGGTCCAGGGGGCCACTGATGCTCGCCTCTGCATCGCCTTCCTAGCCACCTTATGGAAGGCTACTCAAGCCTAGTTCTCCAACCTCGAGTCAGAGTGTATAGATTCCTTCTACCAGTTAGAGAAAAAATTCATGGCGCACTTCGATGCATGCAGGAAGGTGCCACGTGAAGCTTATAGTCTCTTCTCAATATGTTAGCAGGATTGAGAATCTCTTCAGGAGTACGTGTCCCAATTCAAAACTGCCACCCTGGAGATCTACCACCTTAATGAGCTGGTCGCCATGCTGTCCCTAAAGCAGGGTTTGCGAACCTCTCACTTCACCTACTCCATCGATAAGAAGCCTTCGAAGACTTACTCGGAGCTCCTCCTCTGGGCCCACAAGTATATCTACACGGAGGAGGCAGACCACACTAGAAGGGAGTTCGATGGGAGGCCCTTGAAGAGGCAGGCCATCGGGGAAATGTCCACTCCCCCGGTTCTGAAGATGGTGCCTACCCAGCGGCCAGGACCAAGGCTTAGAGTCGACCCCACAAAGGAGGAGAAGTTCACTCCACTTCTCGCCCCCAGAATGAAGATCCTGATGGAGATCGATGGCGAGTGCTTTTTGTATAGACCTTTCCCACTGAAGCCATCCACCGGTGGGATAAGTCCCACTACTACCCTTCCATCAAGACTTCGGCCATGATACAGAGGAATGCCACCATTTGAAGAGGGAAATAAAAGATCTGATCAAGCACGGCTACCTCGGGAAATACATGGATGAAGCAATGCCTCTGGCAACCTCGGGTGAAGAGCCTTGTCCGCTTGTCATCGACAACTGGCCCACCGAGAAGCTGGTAGGGATGATATCCTGGGGGGCAGAGAGAACCCCAAAAAGGGCTAGGGGAAGAGAAGGGAGTGATAATGTATCCCTTGCCTGGGAGACGGGTCAGCTGGGGTGGATAACCCAAATAATGATGCAATAATCATGGAAATGATGATAGCAAAACATCCTGTAAAAGGAATCATGATTGATAGTGGAAGCTTTGCTGATATCCATTTTTACGATGCTTTTACAAGGATGAACATGTCTGTTGATTAGATAAAGTCGGTGTTCATGCCCTTAGTGGGCTTCATCAGAGATTCAGTTGGAGTAAAGGGAGAGATTATGCTCCTAGTAGCTGCCGAGACTCCACCTCAGCAAAGCACAGTGCTGACAACATTTACCATCGTAAGGCTTCCTTCACCTTACAATGCAATCTTGGGGCATCCCGGACTTAACCTGCTCGACACTACCATCTCCACAAAGCATCTCCTCATTTAGTTCCCAACCTCTTGGGGAACCAAGGAGATGAGAGGGTCATGCTAGCAAGTCCAGCACTGTCTATAAACTATTCTAGGGCCGATTTGAGCCCGGTCCTCGACCAGCTAAACCTGATAGAGCTAAACCCCAAAGACAGACTAGTCAAGTTCTTATTGCCCTTTCCCTTGGGGGAGGATTCCTTGAGGATAGTACAGGTGGGATTCCTACTATTCGAAGAGGAGAGATCCCGCCTGCTCAGCTTCTTGCGGGCCAATGCAGATATCTTCGCCTGGACTGCTGCCAACATGCCTGGCATCCCTATAGAGGTGATCACCCACAAGCTAAATGTTGATCCCAACTGCTACCTAGTATGGCAGAAGAAGAGAAGCTTCGCCCCAAAGTGATAGAAGGCAATCAATGAAGAAGTCGAGAAGCTCCTCACCATGGGCTTCATTCGAGAGGTCCAGTACCCGACTAGCTTGCCAATGTGGTGATGGTTAGGAAAGCCTCGGGAAAGTGGAGAATTTGTGTTAACTACACCAATCTCAATCGGGCCTACCCGAAGGACAATTTCCACTCCCCAAGGTCGACCAACTGGTGGATGCGACCTTAAGTCACAGGTTCCTCAGCTTCATGGATGCATTCTCTGGATATAATCAATTCTGCATGTATCCGGAGGATGAGGAACACAAAGCATTCATGATTGATAGGGGATATATTGTTACAAGATGATGATGTTCAGCCTTAAAAATGTAGGGGCCATGTACCATCACCTAGTCAATAAGGTCTTTAAGACCAGATCGACCGCAACAAGTAGGTCTACATGGATGATATGCTTGTCATGAGCGATCCAGAGTTGGATCACATCACCGACCTGACAAAGGCTTTCGATAACATCCACTTCTACTAGATGAAGCTGACCCCACCAAGTGCACATTTGGCATTACGGCAAAAATGTTCCTAGGGTTCATGGTCACCCAGAGGAGAATAGAGGCCAACCTTGAAAAGATCTAGGTGATCATCGACATGAGGCATCCTACTTCCAAGAAAGAGGTCCAACGCTTGATCGGGTGCATTGCGGTATTGAGCCGCTTCATCTCGTGCTCCATCGAGCATTGCCAGCCATTCTTCAAGGTGCTACAGAAGATGAATAACTTCACTTGGATGGAAAAGTGCTGGGAGGTGTTCGAGGGGCTGAAGAAACTCCTCACTTCTTCGTCGCTGCTATCTAGGTCAGAGCCTATAGAAGAGCTCCTCCTGTACCTAGAAATTTCACTAGACATGGTCAGCTCTATGCTAGTTTGCACTGATAAGGATGGTTCCCAACAGCCTGTCTACTACACTAGCAACTAAGTTCTGGACGAGTCGGCTAGGCTGAAATCCAGTCATCTCAGATCCCTGAGGTTCTCAGAACATTCTTAACCAAGTTCTAGATGAGTCGGCTGGGACTTGGTGCCAGTCGGCTGGGTCTGCATGCCAGAGATCTTCTTTCTTGTGTCAGTGCCAGAGTCGGTTGGTTCCTCCATCCAGTCGGCTCGAGATTAGTTCTTCAGCCAGACCAATTCCAATTTTCCAGAACTCACATGTCATGCTTTAAAGGCTTCCTTAAGATCTTCTCACAATAATATTAAGAAAAATTGAAGCTTGAAAACTAGTAGAAGCAACCCTTTATCTTTGATTCAAATAGGAAATGTTTGTTGGGTTCTTCTTTACAAGATTCTAATTACTTACAACTCAACACAAAGAATAAAGGTTGTCGGGTTTAAAAAATATGTCAAAGTGGTCATCCTACAAAAACTTGTCAACCATTTGAAGAGTTATTAGATAACTAAATATATGGTCCAATGTTTTGTTATCTTCAAAATCACTTCAGGGTTCACACAAACTTTCCCTAGTTTGTTTACACATTTGGCATGCATCACAAACATGATCAAAATCTACTTTAAACTTAGGCATGCCTCTAACTAGGTTTTGAAAATTAACTTGGCTATAGTATACATGCTAGCATGACCTAATCATCTATGCCAAAATAAACAAGACTCCTTGGTCTCAGCATTCATTGCAACAAGACTATAACTACTTGACATGGAAAGATCATTAAGATCTACCACATAAATGTTTCCAAGTCTATGTCCAATAAACTTACTGCTAGAATCAAGAGAGTTTGTTACAATACACATAGATGATTCAAAGATAACATTGATGCCTTTATCACATAATTGATTAAACTCAATAAATTATGCTTCAATTTATCTACTAGCAATACATTTTCAATAAAAGTATAGGGGGTTATCTTGATCTTACCGATTTTGATTATTTTTCCCTTGCCATTATCTTCTAAAGTAACTATACCTCCTTTCATTTCTAGGGTGACGAAATGATTCTTGTCACCTGTCATATGTCTTGTACAGCCACTGTCAAGATACCATCTTTTCTTCAATTTTTGAACTGTAAGACATTCTTGCAAGACAATCAAGAAGTTCTTTTAGGCACCCAAGCTAACTTGGGTCCTTGCAGGTTAGCGGAGGTTCCTTTGGGAACCCAAATCTTTCTTGATTTACTTTGGACATTTCTTATAATATTACATTCAAAAGCTTTATGTCCTAACCCTTTGCAAGTAAAACATTTGATTCTAGAATTTTGAAAAGATGCATATTTGAAGTTCTAGATGTTGATGCATGAGATGCAGATATAAAAGATTTTCTATTTAAGCTCTTAGGAACATACAAAGCAGTTTTAGAAGTAGAAGCATAACCATTTGTTTCAAAAGCCTTTTGAGAAATAAATTTTTGAAAAAGCTTTTGGTTTCATAAAAGTAGTTGTTGAAATACTATTTGAATTTGAGGAATTAAAACCAATTCCAGCTTTGTTACTAGAAATCTTTTGTTCATTAAGAATTAGCTCAAGCTTGTTAGAAATAATGTAAGTTTTTCAATAAGTGGCTTATGTTTTTCAACCTCCTTTTTCAACTCATTATTTTCATTTATCAAAGCTTTGTTTTTGTCAAGATAAGCACTATTCTCAATTTTCAAAGCTTTAAGATTTTTAGAAAAGATATGTAATTATTTTTGTAATAAAATATTCTTTTCCGAAATATCTTCTTTTTCTTTTAGTAAAGAATCATTGATATTCTTTAAGAATCTAATCTTTATTCCAGCCTTTTTAAATTCAGATAATAAATCATGAAATATAAAATTCAATTCATCAAATGTAAATTTAATTTGAGCATTGGGAGATGTTACCTCATCCTCCATACCCATTAGATATAAATAGCCATTTTGTGGTCTCTTCCTCTTCAGTTGAGGTAGATTCCTCACTATCACTCCATGTGGCAACTATCGCCTTTTTCTTCTTTTTCTTGAAGAATTTCTTTAGTAGTGGACAATCTGGATGAATGTTTCTCGGTTTCTTACATTCATAGCATGTGGACACTTGTTCTTTTTCCTTTTCTTTATCCTTGTCCTTGTCCTTGGAATTCTCTCCTGTTTATGGAATTTCTATTAAATCTTCCTTTCTTCTTTTCATAAACTTTTTAAATCTCCTCATGACCATTGCTATATCTTCATCTTTTGAATTGTCTTCGGAGGAGGTGGAGTCATCTTCCGATTCCTCATCTTTCTTTGATTCCAATACAGTTTTGAAGGAATTGTCTTCTTCTTCTTTTGATCATCATCAGTTCTATGCTGCATGGCCAATTCATGTGTGATGAGTGAACCCATTAATTCATCCAAAGAAAGGGTGTTCGGATCTTTCACTTCTTGGATGGCAGTCACTTTGGGGTCCCATTTATTTGGAAGTGATCTTAAGATCTTCTATACTAAGTTAGCATTTGAATAAACCCTGCCAAGACTTTTCAAGCCATTAATAATATATGTAAATCTAGTAAACATGGCAGATATGGTTTCAGTAGGTTCCATGTTAAACAGTTCATAACTATGTACTAGAAGATTTATTTTGGAAGTCTTCACTTGGAAAGTTCTCCATGGGTCACTTCGAGTTATCCCAAATCTCCTTTGCTGAAGAGCAAGTGAAAATTTGATTATACTCGCTAGCATCCAAAGCATAGTATAGTAAATTCATTGCTTTGGCATTTAATTTCTCCATCTTCATGTCGTGTTCATCCCATTCCTTTTCAAGCTTAGGGATATCCATGACATCAATTTTAATCATGGGAATTTTGGCCCTTTTAGAATGACCTTCCATAATTGAAAATCAACGGGTTGTATATAGATTTTCATTCTAGCTTTCTAGTAAGAATAATTTGTGCCAGTGAATAGTAGAGATCTATTAGTAGATTGGCCTTCGACCAAGGATGTACCCATAGGATGAGCCATCAATCTTTACTCTAAATGTATTTAGAGACACTACTCTGATACCAGTTATTATCTAGGTGGCTTTTCCAAGAGGGGGGTGAATGAAAATTTAAAGAATTTAAGCAATTATGTGCTTTTGAAATCCTGTTAAAGTGTAGGTGCTATGATAAATCAATTAACTATATAAGCAAAAATAAATCAAAGAAGCACAACACAAACACACAAAAATTATAGTGGTTCAGAGCAACCCAGCTCCTACGTCCACTATCCAAGATTACCACTTGAGATTCCACTATATCTCCCACCGGATATAGTCAGATTATTTTAAACAGGCTCGTAATCCAAACATCTACACTTTGGTTTTACGGGATCACCAAGAAACCAAACTTGGTTTTACTAGGATCATCAAGAACCCAACACTTTGTTTTAACAAAGGCTCACCAAGAACTTATTTGGTTTTTCAATCGGGCTTACCAATAACCCAACAAATCAAGAATGAATGAAAAGAAAAGCAACAAAATGATAAACTAATTTTTGTCGAGTGGTTACCGATGCAGCTCTAGAAAAGTCTACTTGAATGCACTTCAATGTATGTTAATGGCTTCTATTGCTTCTTTACCAAGTGCTTCAAGCTTCAGATAAGAGTTGGTGAAGACTTGAAGGCTATCTTGAATGCTCTTAGTGCTCTCTTCCTTGTTGGTAGGTTGGATATTCAATAAAGCATTGATTCCTTGAAGAACTTCTAACTCTTGCTTCAAGGAAGTTCAAATCCCTCAAATATTTGGCCTTCCATCATTCCAAGATAGTTTAATTCATTGTAGATCATTGGGATGTGATATTTGACCATTGGAGCACTTTTGGATTCAAATTCTAAGTTCTAGAACTTGCGTTGTAAGTTTGAAATCGACCTTCGAGTCGACTCAGATTACTTGAGTCGCTTGGATCCTCAGAGGAGTTTCTGGTGAGTCAACTATCTTCAATCCAATCAATTCGCTTACCAGTGTCTTGATTCTTTACTCTGTAAGAGTAGGCTCGCCTTGATTAGAATCGGCTCAGATCCTCAGGCCTTCAAAATGTCAGTCTGGACGAGTCGGCTAACTTCTACTCTTGTCAACTTGGATGGCTGTTCTGCTTAGAAAAAATTTTCTGGACTCTAGAGGAGTCGGCTTGAACTTCTAAAGAGTTGGCTCGGATGTTTAACCATATGATAGAGTTGGCTCGGACTTCCTTTGGGTCAGCTCATCGATCTTATTCAGGAATTATCACTCTGGATGGGTTGGCTCGAGTCCCTAAAAGTCAGATATCTACGTGCTAGAAATCTCATGCGTGCTAAGTGCCAAAGTCAGCTCTCTTCTTCCTCGAGTCAACTCGGATGAATGTATCAGTGAATTTCTCAATCTTTCTCCAGAATTTATCCAGCATGTCTTCAAGCTTCAAGAAGTCTTCAATTCCAACAGGTTTCCAAGAAACTAAAAGATTGAAACACACTTAGAAGTAACGCAATTTATGATCTTTCTTTGCTTTTTTCTTTGGATTCTTTTTTATAAAATTCAATTACAACACAACTCAAAATAAGAAATGAAAATGTAGGAGTTGAAATTTGAACAATGAATTCATCCTACAAAAACTTGTGAACCACTTGAAGAGATGTTAGTAAAACAAATGCATGTACCAGTGTTTGGTTATCATCAAAATCACTTATGGGGTCAACAGATCTGCTAGATGAGATGAGAGACAAGGCCCAACTCCATATGGCAGCATTCCAGCAATGGTAGTGTGCTACTACAACTCCCATGGAGGCCTAAGGTGTTCTACACAGGATACCTCATCCTCAGGTGGGCGGAAGTATCCCAATTGAAGAAATACAGGAAGCTCTTCCCAAATTGGAAGGGAAGGGACCCTACAAGGTGGTCGAGGCCCTACCAGGCGGAGCCTAATACCTTGCTGGGCTCAACAGCACCCGATTCACTTGAACCTGGAATGAAAGCAACTTGAGCGTATGCTACCAGTGATGTAAGACTTCTTAATCATTGAAGTTCCTTTTTGGTGCAACTTTATCTTTCACCTGTGCAGGAACGTATCTGTCTGACTCCAAGTCTGGTAGACTAAGCTAAGAAACTTACGAAGCCCCACACTTCAAGCTAGGAAACTTATGAAGCCCCGCACTTTCAAGCTATGAAACTTATGAAGCCTTGCACTTCAAGTTGAGAAACTTACAAAGCCCCATACTTCAAGATGGGAAACTTACGAAGCCTCATACTTCAAGCCGAGAAACTTATGAAGCCCTGCACTTCAAGCCGGGAAACTTATGAAGTCCTGCACTTCAAGCCGAGAAACTTACGAAGCCCCACACTTTCAAGCCGAGAAACTTACAAAGCCCTACACTTTCAAGTTGAGAAACTTATGAAGCCCCATACTTTCAAGCTGGGAAACTTACGAAGCCCCACACTTTCAAGCCAAAAAATTATGAAGCACTGCACTTTAAAATCATGAAACTTACAAAGCCTTGCATTGCTACCGTGCTCATAGTCTAGAGATGTCTATAGGGAGGCCCAAAAATCCTGCCATCTATCACTTGACTCATAGTTTGGCACCCTCAAGCTGGAAAACTTATAAAGCCCCGCACTACCACCATACTCACAATCTGGAGATGTCTATCGAAAGGCCTTAGAAATCCCACCATCTACTGCTTGACTCATAGTTTGGCATCCTCGAGTCGAGAAACTTACAAAGCCCTCATCCGCTGCCTCGCTCACAGTTCGGGGAAGTCAGCCGGGAAGCTTCAAAGATCCTGCCATCTATTGCCTGACTCACAGCTTGGCAAGGTAAGAAGAGATCAGAAGGCCTACATCAGGACCTGCATGATCTTGTGGGTCATGACAGCCTTTCCCCTCATATGTTTTGGAGATAGCAATCATGAATAAAAAATATTTTCATTGCTGAACTTTTTTACAACCTATGAAGGCTCCCGACAGGCCAAGAGACCTCCCAAAAAATTCTAAGTACAAAAGTGGTGATAAAAAAACAAAGAAAGGTAGGCCTATTCTACCACCAGCTCCTTTCCTGGCGGCGAGTGACTTTGGCTGGAGGAGGGGCATCTGGGTAGCCTCAGGCCTGACTTCATCCCCAACCCTGGGCTCAGCTTTGACCTCAATCGCCTCTACTCCAGCTCAACTCCACCTCGATAGTAGCCATACCGGCAGCCTAAGGAACGGGAGTGAAGGCTTGATCTCATCTAGTCCCTTCAGTCTGTAGAAGCGAAAGGCTTTGACTTTGAAATCTCTGAACCCTTGATGGTAGGAGTCCAACACAGCTTCAGCAACCTCATCCTTGAAGACCTGAGACACTATGAACTTGGGGATGGCCTCAACGACTTCTTTCCTGGCCATCTCCATTAGTGCAATGGCAGCTGTGGCCTTCTCCACCACCATCGCTGCCCGCACGGCCTCATCTTCCAGCTATGCCTGGAGGGTGGGCATCATGCCCTCCAGGTGAGAAATCTACAATTTGGAGGCTACCAACTCCGCGACCTTGGAGGAACACTCCCCCTCCTGGCCCTTTAGGGCCTTGCCAAGTTTGGCATACCTCCCTTCCATCTCTGCCACCCTCGCCTGTGTTCCAGACAGCTAGGTCTCCAATTCTAATGCCTGGACAGTCAAGCTCCAGGCCTCATCCCTCTCTAAGTAGAGGCATTCTTCGTGCCTCAGTAGTGCCCGATAGAAGTCATGCAAGAGCTAGACGTCGATTGCCACCTGCTCCAAAAATGACAGTCAGCACCTCTTACCGAAGTGGGGGGAAAGGAAAGCAGCCCAAGATTCCACTCACCACCTTTAGTTGGGGAAACACCTCGGTGGCAACCTCCATTGGTGGCCTCCAGACCCTACCCTTCCGGTCTATCAACTAGATCAAAGAGTTGAGGATCCCATCCGCTAACACCCCATCCTGGGTTATTTCGATGTCTCGAGGGAGGATGATGGTGAGCTTCTTGACCATCTCGCTCGATGTCACAGGTGTTCGGGAGGCATCTGATTGGGTCCCTGGTGATGGCTCAACATCGACCAAGTGACCTCGAGTGGCCTCAGCTCCAGGCGGTGAAGTCAACCTATAGATGGTGACTGGTGCTGCCACCCCCTCCATCTCGGGTTGAGGTGGGGCTGCTGTGCATAAGGGGGCCATCAGAGTCGATGGCAGGGCCTGCACTGGGCCTCAGGCCCCTAACTCAGGAGCAACTGGTGAAAGAAAAGTGACCTAAAAGCCAATCTTTGTAAGGGTATTTTTGTAATCTTCTAACTCTTGTATGACATTATTGTATTAATAAAAGGCATTTTGTTTCATCATATTGCTGTGTCTTACTTAAAGATTATGTGAATCTCATAGATTAGGGAAAAGGAATTAGGGTTATGATAAAGATCATATTGGTGAGACCTATGTTCCTATAAACCCTAATCTAAAATGTTCCTAGTTGTTGGATCATCGATTCGGGGATTGATGCTTTCGAAAAGACTAGCTTGTCTATGTATGCTCGATGGAGAGCATGGTTGGTCTCATAAACACTTATGTAGAGATACTATACAAGGGTAATGATACTTATTAGGATATGAGTTCACTGAACTGATCCGCACTAAGAATATCTTATGAAAGTCTTGCTACTTATCAAGAGATAGGTCTCATAGTAGGAGTTGTGCAAGTGATCTTTAGACCTGAGATCACCATGGTTTCTTATGCACACTAAACCATATTTTGGTTCATACACATTCATGATATTGAGTCATGTATAGGGTGTTCTCAGATATGGTGGAAGGTGTATGAAGGATGTGAGTGGATCAACAAGGAATCGATCATTCCTAATAAGAGGAAATGTTATCAAATGTAATCCATTTGATTGATGACTTATGGAGTCTTTGATCAAAGTAGGATGAGATTAGAAGTATTTTTTAATCAGTCATCAGTAGAGTTTTCATTATCAAAGTGAGATTCAAAATGACTAAGTGCTAGGGTTTGACAATTATCCATACCCATCACTTATTCATGATAAAGGGAGATCGAAAGATTGAATTACACGGTAACTTTCCATTGAAGGGTATTTTGGTACTTTTCATAAAATCCCACATCTTTTGGGTAGGCATGACATGTTGCTAGATGTCAATCATGTCTTGTAGATTTACATGAATCATTTCGATTGGATTCTTGAGTCAATTCGAAAGCTGATTCAAATTGGCAACTTAGGTCAGCTCAATTTGACCTAATTTGGTCAATCGGATTTGATTGGATCGAATCTGCTGGACTTAGAACTACTTCTAGCTAGATGTAGAACCTAAAGGGTCACACACATTAGGGAATTGGCCTAGGAAGTCAATTGGTATTTTATTAGGATCATGGGATCCTAATTGGTTAGCAAGATTACATACTAGCATTGTAGGCTAACCTAACCCCTAACCCAATTGAATTGGGTCTGTAAGTTTGCTTAATGGGGTAACTAATTTTAGGGAATCCTAGACTGGGTTGAGTCCTAAATTGAGTGATTTTATCAAATTTATCTGATATTATTAAAGCTTTTATGTGCCAAATACCAAGAGTCCAAAGTGCAAGGACTCTTGGTGCCAAAAGTGATATATGGCAATTAAAGGGGCACAGAAGGACCAAGAGTCCTTCTGCTTGTTAATCGCCTTTAGGTGACAAAGTGATGCATGATGAACCTAAGACTAACATGATTGCAAGAAAATAGAAACTAGTTTTTTGTATTTTTTTAGAATTTTAATTTGTAGGCTAAAGTCTCGAAAAGCAAGTAAAGACTAGCAGGCAACTAGTAATGAGAAGAATCAACATACCCACATATGAACACATGCAAAATAATAAAAGCAGGATCTCAAGAATTGAGAAACCCTCAGTTAGGATAGTGTACCTTCAATAAATTAGAAATCAGAAGGGGGAAGGATTGTACCAAGCACCAATTTGAAGATCTTGTCGATGATGAGGTCACACAGCACTCGGATCATCGCCTGGAAGATAAGCCTGTAGTTCCTTGGATCTGGCTGCTATCTAGGATCGATACAAGAGGCAAAGAGGGCCTCCTCCTTGGAGATGAACACCTCGGGGATCCTACAAGAGTCAGAGGTCAGTAGAAGAACGAATAAGAAAGCAAAGAAAATGAACTAGGGTTTGTGAGAAGGTTGAATCAGGGCTGCTAAAGTTGGTGGCCTGGAGAAGGAAGAAGGCTCCTTGTTGTGGGTGCCTAGGGCTTCTTCTCCTTGGGCATCTTAGGCTATGGAAATCTTGCTTTAGGATGGCTAGGGTTTGGATGGGCTAGTGGTCATGAATAACTCTCGCACACCTCAACACAAGAACACAAGAACAAGCTTAAAATTTCAACAGAGTTTCATTCATGAATAATAGATGATTACAAGAGGGGGAGGGGTGGTGTATTTATAGATGTTCCTCATGACCCCTCCTTATTAGGATAGAATTACAAAGTTGAGTAGGAGAGGGATTACAATTTGCTTAAAACTAGGAGTATACAATTCGAATAGAAGTAGAACATAGTCTCCTTGTTTGAAGTGAATACCTCTCCTCCTTTGACTTGATCAAGGGGATTCATTTGGGCCTGGACCTTGGGCAGCAAGGGGCAGTCTTCATGGGCTGGGTGGCCTTCAAAGCTTGGCTTGGTGCATAGGCTTGGGTATGACTTTGGACGGCCTCCAAGGTAAGGCACTTGGGCTTTGATGCATGTCCCCTGGTGGGCTGGAACCCTAGGCACCACTTAGAAGTGGACTTGTGAAAGCCTAGGGCTCCATGGGCTTTTGGACTTGAAGAACTTCTAGGCTGGGGCACCTGGAAGAAGAATATGCCTAGAATCTTTATGTGGGGAGACTTCATGGGCTTCTACTTTGATGATCCTCCTCTTGTATGAAACCGGTACTTGACATGGACTTGTAGCATAAACTGTATTGGACTTACGAGACTCAATTGGACTAATTATTACAGGCTTCACTCAACTCAGCTGAGCTAACATTATTACAAAACTCTCAACTAGACTAACTTTATTATAAAACCTGATTACAAAACTTGACACATTATTAAGGGTTCAAGAAAATCCTAATCAGTAAACCAGATAGGGCCCCGTAATCTGTGTCGATCCTGGTACCTCCACTAATTTTCCTGGGGTGGGAGGAACTCGACCTTGTCGAATAAGGGTTAATGCGGATCTCATATTGCTCAAGAAGTCTGGGTTAAGGCATTGCAGATCCTCTGGTGATCCACAAGTCCTTAGAATCCGGCCGACCTTGCCATCAGACCAAATACAGTGATAGCCTTTGTTTCAGGTACTGATAGCTTGATAGTCTAGGATGTGCTCAATCCTTTCCTCACTAAAAGGCTAGTTTGTAGGTGGACATACTAGGATGGGTTCACTCTTAAAGGAAGGGATAGGTCCAAAGGTCTCGCTAGGTATCACTGCTGGCTCCTGGTACTCCACAAGATCTAAAATATTGAAGGTGAAATTAATACCTAATTCAGATGGCAACTCGAGCACATAGGCATTGGGTCCAACTCTCTTTATTTTTTGAACGATCCAGCTCCACGAGCATGTAATTTCTTTACAGTCCCTGGAGGGAGCTGCTTATGCTTAAGCCTGATCATCACATAATCCCCTGCAGAAAACTCTTTAGATCTTTTTCGAGAATTAGCCAAGTTTTTATGGAGTTCATTACTTTTGTTTATCTTTTGACTAATTTCATTATGAAACTCCCTATCATGCTGTGCAAATGACTCAGCAGACTTAAAGACTCGTGCATGTGAGGGTAAGGGGATCAGATCAAGAGGTTTATTAGGTTTGTAACCATGAACACCTCAAAAGGACTTTTTCCTATGGACCTATTAACATAATTATTGTAAGCAAAATTAGCTCAGGGTAAAAAAAGGTCCCAATTCCAAGTATGTTTACTTACGAGGCATCTAAACAAATTTCCTAAGCTTCAATTCACTACCTCATTTTGACCATCAGTCCGAGGGTGGAAGGCTATGGAGAATTTGAGTTTGGTTCCTAATAAGTTTCAAAGGGTCTTTCAGAAGTAACTGGTGAAACGAACATCCTTATCGGTTGGATCAGACTGGGTTGGGGTTCGACCTAACTGAGTTGGAGTTTGTTAATCCCATAAGTGATTTTGATGATAACCAAGCATGGGAGCATGTATATTATTTCTAACAACTCTTCAAGTGTGTTTACAAGTTTTTGTAGGATGGTTTAATTTGTTCAAACTTCAACTCCTACACTATTATTTGTTTGAGTTGTGTTGTAACTTGTTTTTGTAAAGAAGAACCCAATGAAAAAGCTAAGAAGAAAAATCATGTAAAAAGGGTACTTCTGTGTGTGTGCGCACCATAAAACTTTTTGAGTTGGTATGATTGAAAATTGTAAAGTGTTGGTGAGAGTTTTTCTTTGAGTTCAAGTATAAAAATCCTAAAGAAGATACTCGAGCCAACCCAGCATGATGAAGAGCCGACTCCACTCACTAGCACGCAGCAAGGATTCTGGAACACAGCAATCCGAGCCGACTTGAAGGTAACCGAGCCGACTCCAATGAATCCGAGTCGACTGATTATATCCGAGCCGACTCCTCCAGAGTCCAGTTTTTAAAGTTTTTTGAGAACAGCCAAGCGAGCCGACCTGAACCAGAAAGAGCTGACTCTTCCAGACCTAAATTTGAAGACCTGAGAAAGCAAGCCGACCTGAACTACATTGAGCCGACTCTTCTAGAGTGAGGGTTCCGAACCCGAGAAGAAGAGCCGACCTAAGCTAAAGAGAATTGACTCCTCGAGTTCAAGTTTTCCAAAGAAAGAAGTTTAAGCCGACCGAGCTATCAAGAGCTGACTCATCTAGAGTGAAGTTTTGCACCCTGAGACAAAGAGCCGATTGCACTGAAGACCTATCGACTCGAAGGATCCGAGTCAACTCGAACATCATTTTCAAGTCCAATGGCTAGTTCCAGAAATTAGTTTTGAATGCCAAAAAGTGCTCAACGGTCACAAATCATTCTCCAACGTCTACAATGGCTAGAACTACCTTCGAGTGATAGAAGACCTTATATTTGAAGGATTTGAACATCCAAAAAAGAAGAGTTTTTGAAAGAGAAGAGAGCTTCATTGAAATCCTAACTACCAACAGCAAAAGAGCACAAGAGCATTCTAGTCAGCCTTTAAGGCTTCACCAACTCTGATATGAAGCTTGAAGCAACTTTGAAAAAATCCACTGAAGTAATTAAAGCTTATTCAAGTGCATTCAAGTGGACTTCCAACAAGCTGCACTGGCAACTATCCGACAAATTGAGTTTGTCATTTTTGTTGCATTTATTTCAATTTATTTTTGAATTATTGTGTTATTGGTGAGCCTGGTTGAAAAATCAAATAGGTTCTTGGTGAGCCTTGATAAAAACCAAGTGTTGGGTTCTTGGTGATCCTGGTAAAACCAAGTTAGGCTCTTGGTGATCCTATAAAAACAAGTTAGGATTCTTTGGTGAGCCTATTTAAAACCAAAGGGTGTTGGGTTTTCTTGGTAATCCCATAAAACCAAAGTGTAGAGGTTTTGGATTGTGATCCTGTAAAACAATTCTACTATATTCGGGTGTGAATATAGTGGAAATCCCAAGTAATATCTTGGATAGCGGACGTAGGAGCTGGGTTGCTCCGAACCACTATAAATTATGTGTGTGTTGTGTTGTGCTTCTTTACTCTTACTTAGCTTCTGCAATTTATTATCTTGTCACAGCATCTACCACTTGCAAGGGATTTTTAATTGCACATAATCTTGCCTTAATTTTTAAATTTTCAATTCATCTCCCTCTTGGGTAGCCGCCTGGGCAACAGGGTTGACTCGGGCTAGGTTGGGATTGGGTCGACCTTGGTACACCTGGTTTGGGTTTGTTTTAGGGAGTGGGGCATTGTTCCTAATAGGTTTGGATCACTGATATGTAGGTCCCCTTTGAAATTGTTCATAATGTCTAGCTATCTGGTATGCTTGTTCTAAATTGGTGACCTATCTCATATACAGCTCTCTCTGGATATCCTCATGTAATCCTGTTCTAAACCTAGACAAGGTCTATGCTAAAGACTTGGATTCATTACACCTAACTATGAAGTCATCAAACTAGGCAACATAATCTGATACGGACCTATTCCCTTGACGTATCCTATTCCATTGGTCTAGGAGTTTTGATTGTAGGATTCATGTAGGTACTTCTCCTTAAGTTTTAATTTCATTTCTTGCTAGGTATTTATGGGAGGAAGTTCTTGTTGTCTCCTAGTATGCTTAAGGTCAGCCTAATGTAGCCTAGCCTAATGAATCAGCCTCATCTTTGCAAATTTATACTTCATCTCTTTACTCATGTCATACCACTCAAAGTAATAATAATCATGTCTCCTACCCAATCTACATAGACCTTTGGTTTAAGACTACCATCAAAGGTGCGTGCCTTCTATGGTTGTGTTCTTGGATGGGGTCAGGGTCTTGGACTCTCCTAGGGTTGGGTTCCTGGTATGGTTCCTGGTGTTGGACTCTCCTAGGATTGGGTTCCCCAAATTGGCCTAGGTTCTAGACTCTCTTAGGGTTGGGTTCCATAAATTGGTATAGATTGTGGGCTCCCCTATGGTTATGAGAGGTGGAACATGGTGAATTTGGATCAAGTTTAGTATTGGACTCTTGACCTGGTGGTCATGCAATCAAACAAGCAAGGTGGTATGATGCAATCAAGCATACAATGGTTAACACGTACTACAGCTTGATAGACCTAGAGCCAAAATTGAATGGGTCTACTCAACTTACACTTAACTTAACAGTTAATCCTTCCACTGGCCAGGTAAGAGATGGGGTGGCGGGAGGCTCTCCCAGCCTGTGACAGGGTCCTAATTAAAAATCACCAGTCCACTTAGGGTGTTTGCCTCTGGACCTCTAGCCTTAGACACTAGTTTTCAGTAATAGTTGGGAAATTATGTGCACTAGTGGGCCACACAATTCGGGCCCGACCTGTTGGTGTCCCTAAGCTCACTAGAGAAATTAAGTTGCTAATTGATTTTAGTTAAGGCTTGGGTTCTGATGCTGGGTAGTTATTTTGGGCCCAGGACAGGTGATGAAATCCTGTCCTGATCTGAGATGGAAAATTATCCTTAAGATAATTAAATGAAATGATGAACCCAATGAGCCTAATGAACTACTAACAATCTAAAAATAAAATATTTTTTGTCTTTATGAGGTGGCAAATTAAAATTAAGTGATTAAATTATCAAACAAAATTTGAGCTTGGGTGAGGTAGGGTTTGGAATTGATTAGATTGGTTTAGTCAAGTATGTAGAACTGAAATTAAGGTTTGATTCGATGAAGAATCTGGTATAGTTTTTGATGCAAAAAAAAATAGAAAGATTTCAAGAGAAAGGATGAACAATGCAGATGATCCTTGCCAAATTTCATGTAGAGCAAAATTCGGATGATGATGCAAAACCTAGGGTTTTTAGATTGTGTGCAGAGTTTAGGATTTCTATTAAGGTTTCTAAGATGCATAGTTTTATATTTTTGTTTCTATAAAAATAATTAAAAATTATTAAAATTATCAAGACTAAACAAAGAGTATTCCATGCAATTTCAAAGAAAAATAAAATTCTTAAATAATGAACTAGACTGAAACTCAGACCCCTATTGCAAATGATAGGATGCTAAAAAATAGACATAAATGTTTTTGTAGTTATGATGAAGATACAAGCTATCCTAAACCCACTCTGATACCAAACTGATATGGGATGAACCTAAGACTAACATGATTGCAAGAAAATAGAAACTAATTTTTTGTATTTTTTTAAGAATTTTAATTTGTAGACTAAATTCCCAAAAAGCATGTAAAGACTAGCAGGGACCTCGAGAATTGAGAAACCCCTGGTTAGAATAGTATACCTTCAGTAAATCAGAAATCAGGTGGAGAAAGGATTGTACCAAGCACCGATTCGAAGATCCTATAGATGATGGGGTCACACAGCACTCTAGATCATTGCCTGGAAGATAAGCCTGTAGTTCCTGGATTTGGCTGCTATTTGGGATCGGTCCAAGAGTTAAAGAGGGCCTCCTCCTTGGAGGTGAACACCTCGAGGATCCTACAAGCATCAAAGGTCAGTAAATGAATGAATAAGAAAGCAAAGAAAAGAAACTAGGGTTTGTGAGAAGGTTGAATCCAGGCTACTGAAGCTGGCAACCTGGAGGAGGAAGAAGGCTCTTGTGGGAGGCTAGGGCATCTTCTCCTTGCGCATATTAGAATGTGGAAGTCTTGCTTTGGGATGGCTAGGGTTTTGATAGGCTAGGGCTCACAAATAACCCTCACACACCTCAACACAAGAACACAAACAAGCTTAAAATTTCAACGGAGTTTCAATCATGAAAATAGATGATTACAAGAGATGGAGGGGTGGGGTATTTAGATGGTCCTCATGTCCTCTCCTTGTTAGGATAGAATTACAAAGTTGAGTAGGAGAGGGATTACAAATTTGCTTAAAACTAGGAGTATACATTTGAATAGAAGTAGAATATAGTCTCCTGTTTGAAGTGAATCCTCTCCTCCTTTGACTCAAGCCAAATGAAGACCGCCCCTTACTGCCTAAAGTCCAAGCCCAAAAAGCCCCTGGACTTGAAGAACTTCTGGGCTGGGGTGCTTGGAAGAAGAATATGCCTGGAATCTTCATGTGGAGGACTTCATGGGCTTCTGCTTGGTGATCCTCCTCTTGTATGAAACTAGTACTTGACATAGACTTACAACATAAACTTGTACTGGACTTACAAGACTCAATTGGACTTTATTACAGGTCTCAATCAACTCAGCTGAGCTAACTTTATTATAAACTCTCAACTGGACTAACTTTATTATAAAACTTGATTACAAAACTTGACACATTCTTAAGGGTTCAAGAAAAATCCTAATCAGTAAACCAGAGCCCAATAATCTATGTCAGATCCTGGTGCCCCACAAAAAACCCCTTTTAACCCTCTTCATATGGCACCCATATAGGTATGTTTTGTGATGGAGGACAGGATCAGGGGAGGATCTTGGCAAGCGATAAGTCATTGATGATTAGGGTACTACTACTTTTTTATTTTATTTTTCCAGGGTGGCGAAGAAAAAAAATGCAGATGGAGGGTAGGAAAATTGGACACTATACGGACTTGGGACTTACATTCATGGAGAGACCTTTCACCTCTAGGGCATCTCACCCACCCCACTACATGTAGCCTAGGGCATCCCACCCATCTCACTACATGCGGAGCCTAGGGCATCCCACCCAAATTGCTACCAGGGTCATGAAGGAAAATCTCTAAGACCATAGAGAGGATCGACAGGAAAGGGGATAACTAGAGTCTCACATCTCTCGATGCTTGAAAGCAAAGGCATAGGGTCTCACAACCCTCGTCGCCGAAGGCGAAGGCAAGATGGGCCTCATGCCCACTCCTTTATGGAGGCAGAACGAAGAATCACTCTTCCCTAAAAATCACTTTCATTAACCATTTTTTTTCAAAGGATTGAGGGTGGGATTTATAGACCTCTCCAACCCTCGTTTGAATTTGAATACGAGATAGAAAGATAAGGATAATTAAATTCAAATACAAGATAAGGTTATCCATACTAGATAATCAATCCTAACCAACTAACAAATTCAAAATAAAGATAAACCCTAAACTATCCTAAAAATCCAATAAATTATTCTTGAATTTGAATTCAAGAGTGGTGCTGCTTCAAGATTTGTGCTACTTTGAGATTCATGTTGCTCTAGGATCCGTGCTGCTCCAAGATTCATGCTGCTCCAAGATTCAAGTAGGTCGATATCCCCATCATTCTTTTGAGGTGGACTCATCGAGTTTGGATCAGTGGGGACTTTGGTGAACCGAATCCAATCAAACCAAAAAGGCTGCTCTAAGAATCGTGCACTTTGAAGAGTGTACAACTTGAGGATTGTGTGCTTTGAGGTGCATGCAGCTTTGAAGATTGTCTACTTTGAGGAGTGTGCAGCTTTCACATTCGTGCAATGGAGCTCTTCTCCTTCTCCATGGATGGAGGAAGGGTGGAACGGAGGAGGGAAGGGGCTTCTAGCAGGCTTCACCTGTTATGGTGCTGGGCGAAGATGGCGAAACGGATGGTCGACAGCTAGGTGGAGGCTCGGTTGTAGAGGATCCTGGGTGATGGGGTTCGAATGTTGTCAGCGATGGCGGTGGTCATCGGATCTCTAGATGGGGGGAAGCAGTGGCTCAGGCAGCTATGGATGCTCCAATGTGGCAGGGGTGAAGAGACGAATAGCTGGAGTCTTTCATGGATGGTGGACAGCGGTGGAGGTGTTCCTAGTGAGATCGACAACTAGAAGATGGCTGGATGGTGCTTGTGACATCGATTGGTGGATCCAGTGGATGGCTCGGGCAGAAGTGGAGGCAACATCTTGTTGGGTTGGCCGACGGCTATCTGAGGTTGGAAAGATGGCCGGAGGAGCTGGATTGGAGTAGGATTTCTGATTGACAATGGTGGTGGCTCTCGGCGGAGGAGTTCATAAGCGTATGGGCAAAGGTCCGTGGTGGATTGGGGGATTAGATGGTGGCTGGTGGTCTCGGAGGGTTGATCGCTGTGGAAAAGGAAGTTCCATTGGCATAGGGGTGTCAGCATCTAGAATATCTGGTGGAGGCATGTATTTGAGGAACTTTGGTTGCAGAGGAAGATGATGGCGAGCACAGGGCGAAGATGGAGGATGGAGCAGATGGGGTCACAGTCAGCTCGATGGTGTGGTGGCTGTGGGCAGTGGAGCAAGAACAGGGAAGAAAGAGAACGACGGAACCGGTGGGGATGAATCTAGGATTGGGAAAGAAACGTACCATAACCTAACCTATGGCTTTGATACCAAATTGATGGGGAGATGAGTTAGGGAGGATCGTCCACAAGCTGAGAAGTCACAGATGATTAGGGTACTACTATTTTTTTTATATTTTATTTTTCTAGGGGTTGGCAAAGGAACAATGGAGATGGAGGGTAGGAAATTGGATACTCTACGGACTTGGGACTTACATTCATGAAAAGACCTCTCACCTCTAAGGCATCTCACCTACCCCACTACATGTAGCCTAGGGCATCTCACCCAACTCACTACATGCGAAGTCTCGGGCATCCCACCCAAATCATTACCTGGGGCTGTGAAGGAAAATCTCTAAAACCATAGAGAGGACTCGATGGGGAAGGGGATAACTAGGGCCTCATGCCACTCAATGCTCGAAAGCGAAGGCACAAGGTCTCATCCCTCTCGATGCTTGAAAGCGAAGGCATAGGGTCTCACACCCCTCGATGTCCGAAGGCGAAGGCAAGACGGGCCTCATGTCCACTTTTTTACAGAGGCAGAACGAAGAATCACTCTTCCCTAAAAACTCATCTTCATTAACCAATTTTTTATAAAGGACTGATGGTGGTATTTATAGACCTTTCCAACCGTCATTTGAGTTTGAATACAAGATAGAAAGATAAGGATGGTTCAAATTCAAATACAAGATAAGGTCTATCCATACTAGATACTCAAGCCTAACCAACTAACAATTTTCAAAATAAAGATAAATCCT
Organism: Areca catechu; assembly: GCA_021397845.1. Taxonomy (NCBI): domain Eukaryota; kingdom Viridiplantae; phylum Streptophyta; class Magnoliopsida; order Arecales; family Arecaceae; genus Areca; species Areca catechu. Next base: position 123,480,615 of record CM038052.1, on the reverse strand, counting down.
AAACTATCCTAAAAATCCTATAACTTTATTCTTGAATTTGAATTCAAAAGTGGTGCCATTTCAAGATTCATGCTACTCAAAGATCTATGTTGCTCCAGGATCCATGCTACTCTGAGATTCGTGCAGGTCGATGTCCCTATCTTTTTGAACGGTCAAAGAAGTGAAATGGTGTAGAGAAAAGATGGTGCACAAAGTGAAGAGCCGCGACTCTTCACTTTGGCGCGTAGAATCATAACCATAAGTCTTTCTGTTTGAAGGTTTCTTGGTTGATCGACATTACTCTTGGAGTCTCTTGTTCCATGGCCTTTCATTGACTAGTCAATTGCCACATGGCAAGAGGGAAAATGCACTGGAATTGTGAAGAGATGCAAAGGTCTCTCTTGGTGCATGAATAGCCGTATACATTCACTCATAAGACTCCTTCTTTGTGAAGAGTTTTATTTGATCTTTTGAATAGCTTATCAAAAGAAGATAAGAAGACATAATTGGTGCCCCCATCTCCTATTTAAAGCATTCAGTGTTTATGCCGAAGGTAATCTGATTTCTTTTCTTTCTTACACTCTGCCATATTGTCTTCCTTGTCTCTTCCTACTCTTGTTAGGACATAGGTCTTTCCTTAAGACAAGTCAACTACTTTAAGACAAGGGCTTAGAAGAAAATTAGGAAGTGATAAAAAGAGTGAAGAAAGGTTTTGCAGAGCGCTCAGAGTGCTCTACTGTAGGGCAAGGGCTGAGCAAGTAAGGAGAGGCTGCCAAAGGAAGAAAGGCCATCAGAACAGTCCTGGTGGATTAAGCAACCTACTAAAGAGGGTTCCTAGGTTCAATTCCTATGTGGATCACCTCTGGAGGGCATGCAGTTGTGTGCTTGGTCGAAAGAAGAAGGAATTAGCATTCCATGTATTTTTCCAAACCTTGTTTGAATGACTTGTTAATTGTAACGAATAAGAGATCTTGGTCTTAGGGTTTCTAGTTGTTTGGAGTTTCAAAATGAAAATTTTGAAATCCATTCTTCCGTTGTGCCATCAAAACCCAACAGCCGACATGTCGGCTGGCCTCCCCCTCTCTGGTTCTTCCTGGGCTCTCCTTCTGGCCCTATAGTTGGGGCCCTCTTCTTAGACATCCCCAAAAGCTCATCGAAGCCAAACTTCATGCCTGCGAGATAAAGTGAATTGGTCAACCACACTCGGAGCTGGGCCCATTGTTGAAGAAGAAAGAGGACCCTACATCAAGCCTTACCCTGGGGCTGGGCCTGACTGAGTCCAGCATTGACGAGATTCTACTTGGCAAGAAACCCCAATGGGCTGGAACCTCGGAGTGGACGAGCCGGTCGAATATCTCCTTATCAGTCGGCTCGACTATAGATTGTCAGTTGCGGGAGGTGTCCGGGTCACTCCTGACCCAATCCACCCCCTCGACTGAGGCAAATAGAAATATACCCTTCCATCCCTTGATGGAAGAAGGCAGATCAAACTTGAGCCCTCACTTTCAAGGGGACACAAACTACCACCCATTATCGATCGGGTGACGCTTCAGGGTAAACAAGGCCATGAAAAGGGAGAAACAAGCAACAATCCCATTGAAGCTACAAAGAATGATGAAATAGGAAATGGTCCGGACTACATTAGGGGTAAGCTGAGCCGAGACCAGGTGATAGTGACCCAGGAAATAGAGGAAAAAGACATGGAAAGGGAGATGAAGACCTCTAAGAAAGAAGTCTTCGTATAAAACTATACGGCCCGAGCCATCAAAAGTGACCTGTTCCTCGATCCGAGAACAAAGAGTCGAATGGAGTCAGGGACTTCAAACATCCTCCGAACATGGACGAGATCCTTGCCAGTCATCATCGAAGTGACACCGACCGGACCTCCTGACACCCTAATAGAAGGAGCAGGCAGACGGGAAGCTGTAGAAGGAGCAGGCGGAGGGGGAACCACAGGAGTACCAATGACGATCCCTGTCTAATCGGGACCCCTATGGAACATGATTGGAACTTCTTCCTCCTCACTATTCGAGGAAGGAGGCCTCGGCCGAGATGGCCCCACCCTATCCAAGGGACCTTGGCAGTGGTGCCCACTATCGGAGAGACTCATCTAAACCAAGGAAAAAGGAAACCTAGAGGACCTAGCAAGAATGCTCCCCCAGCTTGGACTAAAGGAGGAGAGAAAGAGGCAATGAAAGAGTGAAAGAGGGTCTAACCTACTAAGACCTTGCGACCTCGCTCAAGAAAGTGGAGGAAGATCCTCTATAAAAGAAGTCTTGTCCTTGCCACTCAAAAACCCTAAGAAGCAAAAAGGACAAGTCTCTTTCAAACATCCCGGAGCGCGTGCCGCCTCATACCTATCGAGGACGTGCGCCATATCCCACCACAGACCAGTCGAAGGATGCCATGTGTCATCACCCATTGGAAGCGGTGCTTCGATTTGAAGGCAACTTCTTCATGCCCGAAGCAGCAATTATGGCCCCTTCGAAGAGGGGTGATGTGGCATTGCCCTGTTGGTGCGGAAGCATGATCTCCAGAGCATCGGCGCACAAGGCATTGATGGCACAAGAGATGCGCCCCTCCACATCAGGATGGTCATTACTCCCATCACCCCGAGCACCGCTTTGTTCCCCCGGGCTCAAGAGTGGGGGGCATTTGATGTGGCACTTCCACTGACATGGAGTCCCTGTTGATGGCCATGATGGTAGGGGACTCGCTGCTTGGATACAACGACCTGATGAAGAGCCAGGGCAAGCCCTCCTGTCGAGGTCAACTCCCAATCATCGTCGTGCTCATAAGGCAAGCCCACCATCTAAGGTCAGCTCTTTGTCGGGGTCATGCTCATGCTGCTAATGCGAGCCCTCATGTTGAGGTCAGCTCCCAGCTGGGGTCGCGTTCATTAGGTTAGCCCTCTATCTGAGGTCAGCCCTCGACCGAGGTCATGCTCATGCTGCCGAGATGAGCCCTCTTATCGAGATCATCTCCTAGCCAAGGTCTTGCTCATGCTGCCGAGGCGAGCCCTCTTATCGAGGTCATCTCCTAGCCAAGGTCTTGCTCATGAGGTGAGCCCTCCATCTGAGGTTAGCTCCCAGTCGGGGTCATGCTCATGCTACCAAGGCAAGCCCTCCTACCGAGGTCAGCTCCCAGTCATCGGGGTGTGCTCATGAGGCAAGCCCTTCGTCTGAGGTCAACTCCTGGCTAGGGTCATGCTTATATTGCCAAGCCAAGCCCTCTTACTGAGGTCAGCTCCTAGCCAGGGTCGTGCTTATAAGGTGAGCCCTCCATCTATGGTTAGCTCCCGGTCAAGGTTGTGCTTATGCTGCCAAGGCGAGCCCTCCTGTCGAGGTCAGGTCCCAGCCAGGGTCGTGCTCATGAGACGAGCCCTCTGTCTGAGATCAGCTCCTAGCCGGGGTCATGCTCATGCTACCAAGGTAAGCCCTCCTGCCAAGGTCATCTCCCAGCCAGGGTCAAGCTCATAAGGTGAGCCCTCAATCTGAGGTCAACTCTCGGCCAGGGATATGCTCATGCTACCAAGGCAAGCCCTCCTGCCGAGGTCAGCACCCACCCGAGGTCATACTTATAAGGTGAGCCCTCTATCTGAGGTCAGCTCCTGACCGAGGTCATGCTCATGCTACCAAGGCGAGCCCTCCTGCTGAGGTCAGCTCCCAACCGGGATCGTGCTTATAAGGCGAACCCTCCGTCTAAGGTCATCTCCTAGTCGGGGTCGTGCTCATGCTGCCAAGGCGAGCCCTCCTGTCGAGGTTAGCTCCTAGCTAGGATCATGCTCATAAGGAGAGCCCTCCGTATGAGGTTTGCTCCCCATCGAGATCATGCTCATGCTACCAAGGGCAAGACTCTTCCCATTCTATTTGCCTTGTAGGGGCCAAAAAATTTCTCGCTGAAGACAAAAGAAGGGTCAACGAGAATTCAAACCACTGCAAGGAGGTTACTGGCCACCTTCAAACTTCGGGGGGTGGCGCACTCCTGCTATATATTCAAACTCTGCAACACACCAACCCCATGCCCTAAGCAGCATGTGGCCCGTTAGGATCCGGGCCCTATAACATGCTGCCACATCGATGACCGTGCAATCGAGGGCTTCAAACCCTGCAACACGATACCTGAACCTCCCATGAGAGGAGTACTCCATTAAGGCCCCAAGGCCCTGTGATGCTCGATGGTCCCTCCAAGAATGGAAATGCCTCACCATGATAGGGGACTTAGCTGCATGGCATCCATCCCTTCCACGGGAAACCGTACCACCAGAGGGACAAGACCTGGACCACACTTTCATACACCCCCAATGGAAGGGTTTTCCCTCAAGGACCGTTGGACACGTGGGAGGCCACAGGCAACGGTAAGCTCCTCCCAGAGAAGGCACATAAAAAGGGACACCATGACAAAGCCCCAGACTTGCTCTGGGCCACCCATATCATAAGGTCAGAGAGAGGAAATGCAGGAGGTAAGAGAAGAAAAAATTAACAAGGGTGAAAGAGAGTGAGCAAAGGATCTCCAGCAGACCCTTCCAAGCTCTCCGCTCCCATCACTGCTTGCTTTTTTTCACCTTAATTCTACCTTTCACCCTCTACACGGGGAGCCCCAAGCTCTCCATCATAGAGATTCTATTCTTCTTGATTGTCCTGTTTGACTTGATTGTCAAAGTGTCCCTACTGACTTGATTGTCAAAGTGTCCCTACTAGAATTCCTAGCCCGGGTCTCCTATTTTTTGTTGGGCAATCGAACCAAGGAGTTAGCCAGGAAAGGGAGAAAAGACGAGCGCCCAATGGGAACCGACACACCTACGAGACACGTAGGAGCAACAAGCCACGATGATCTTGGTGGCAACAGAATCATTGCTCACTTAAGTTTCTGTATTTATTATGTTGACGTTCGCATCCCTACACTTCCCACATCAACTTGGTATCAGATCATGGTTAAATTAGGACAAGATATGCTAGTTTCTAAAATTTCTTCATTTTAAGGACTACATCTAAAAGTTCTTCTCATAAATTTCATATCTAAGTTTAATAATAATTTTTAATTAATTTACCTGATTCAAACCCAGATCTAAAATCTCTTCTATAGATTTTCAGATCTGAATTTTTAAAATTTATTTCCTTGTTTTAACCTTTAATCTAAGATTTCATACCTCCTAAGCAGGTATACAAAAGTATACTTATCCATGCATATCCCGCATTAGCTGGTTAGGCCTGCCTTTGTACTCTTCGGACATATCAAAAAGGTAGGCTGATTAGGCCCACCTTTGTGCTTATCAATTATATTTGATCAGGTAGGCTGATTAGGCCTGCCTTTGCACTCATCAGACATACCGATAAGATAGGCTGGTTAGGCCCACCTTTATATATTTGTTAATTATGTTGATAGGGTAAGCATATTAGGCCCGCCTTTGCTTGGGCATTTTGATGAAGCCATCAAAAGAAGATCTTTATTGATAATATTTGTCAAGATTCTTTACATTCCAAGGTCGAGGCATTAGAGAGCCATCCAAAGTTTCAAGTTGATAGGTCCCGGGGCGTACGTGAGAGAGTTTTCCTTGTTCTACCAACCTGGATACTTTAGATCTTCGTAATACCAAGTCTCTAGGTTGGAAGGTTCATTCCTTAACCCTAGAGTTATAGTATTTGGCAACCTTTTATTGGTATATGAAAGAATTATACCCCAAAAGCCAATCTTTGTATGGGCAATTCTATAATCTTCTAGCCCATGTATGACATTATTCATTACTAAAGGCATTTTTTGATTCATTAGATGATTAGGACCTGAGAGCCCGGCCACTTCAGTAGCCATATGGGATCCCAGTCACACTACGTGCCATCTATTCAATCAATGCAGTCCAAGATTTTTTGAAGTCATCGAAGCACAAAAGGAAGCAGATCAGCACCCCTTATGACAGATGTTGGCCGCCCAAGAAAAATGGAAGTAATTATATGACGTCCCATGTCTCATAAGGCACCCCCCTGTTTCATGCAAGCCAGAAGAAAAAGAAACTTGGTGCCCAACTTTGAAGTTGTCCCCCTCTCTATTTCATGCAACCACTCCAAGCAAAAGAAGCAAGCAAGCAGAAGTCCCAGATTTTCTTTTCCCTTTATTGTTATGTATAACCTACAAATATAGAAAATTTGTGGCACCTCCCTTTCATGCAAATCCACCCATAAGGCAGCATGTTGCTGCCTCTCCTCTTTGCTTTTCATTCCATGTAATCCAAGGGCTAGGGTCAATTATAAAAGGACCCCTTTCATGTCTGAAAAAAAAATAATGATGATGATTTGAAAAGAGTGATTCTTCATTCTGCCTTTGTAAAGGAGTGGGCGTGAGGCCCGTCTTGCCTTCGCCTTTGGGTGTCGAAAGGTGTGAGAACCTATGCCTTCGCTTTTGAGCATCGAGGGGCGTGAGGCCCTATCTTGCCATTCTTCTTCGAAACATCGAGGGTTGCAAGACCCTAGTTTACCTTTGTTCTTCAGAACATCGAGAGGTATGAGGCCCTAGTTATCCAAATCCAACCATCCATTTCTTCCTTCCCCATTGTTCCTTCACCACCTCCATACAAAGAAAAAAATAGAAGAAAAAATAGTGGTACCCTAATCTTGGTGACTTCTAGGCTCACGAATGATCCATCTCCCATCCCGTCCCCCATCAATTTGGTATCAAAGCCTAGAGATTTAGGGTATCCATTGTTTCTTTTTTGTCCCATCTTATTCTTATGATTATCACTATTCTCTACTTATCCCTGATTTATCCTCAAGTTATTCTAATCATCTCCTTCCTTGATCCATCCGCCACCTCTCCATCGCCGACTCACCAGTGCCACCACCGAGCCACGGTTGTGCCATCATCCTTGCCAGAAGCCAGCAATCTTCATCGCCTACAACCGAACAGAATAGCTACCATCCAGTAGCCGATCGACGTTAGACTTCCCCAGTCTAGTCCCGATTCCATCTTCCCCTCTGATCCCATCTCCGATCGATCTCTTCCCTCCATCCGTGCCCATCGGTCTCACCATCAATTAGACACCTCTCCACCCAGATCAAGGCCCCATCTCTGCACGCGATACCTCACCGACACCCATCCTCCATCCTGGAAGCTTTCCATCGATCGAACACCCGAGAAGACTCAGCAACGACGTCGCCCACCGGACCTCCCTTCCTCTGATGAACAGCCACTGACCGCCTTGTGCCATTGCCATCCTCAAGCCCCAAATCATGTCCACTTCCTCACTTCCGCCCGGAGTCACCCACAGCCAAATCTGCCAGACGCACAGCCCAAACTCACGCACCACCTCCCCCGGCTCCACCTCCATCCTCCTGTCCAGATCTCCACCGTCGGCCCGTTGGGTCATCCCCTCACCATCGCCCGCATCATCTCCGAGCTGGCATCTGTACATTGCTCACATTGCCTCCCAGCTGGACCCCTTGTGTTGCCACCTGCCTCCTATCGTCGATGCTGCTGAAGACCACCAGTTCCGTCAAAATCACCAGTGAAGTCCACCGAATTCCCTCAAGCCGGTCCCTTGTTCCTCCTTGCCACGATCCTGTGAAGAAGGTCTCCTACACGAACATGAAAGCAGGTCTCTTCCTACATGCTTCTCAAAGCAAGATCGGTTTACTCTGCCAACTTCAAAAGTAGGTGGGAAAAAAATCTGGGTTTTGTTTGAGGGGAAAAAAATAGGTGAACCTAGCATAAGGGCCTCTTTGATTGGTTGGATTCGGCTCCATCAAAGTCCTTGCTGACCCAAACTCAATGGAGTCGAGTTCTCCCCACTCCAGGGGAATGATGGGGACCCAAGAGACCAGCCACATCAGCAGCCACATAGGATCCCAGTCACAGTAGTTGCCATCTATTCAATCAAGGCAGTCCAAGAATTTCTTGAAGTCATCAAAGCACAAAAGGAAGTAGATCAGCACCCCTTATAGCAGATGTTGGCCACCCAAGAAAAATGGAAGGAATTACATGGCATCCCATGTCTCCTATAATGGTCCCCGTGTTTCTTGCAAGCCAAAAGAAGAAGAAACTTGGAGCCCAGCTTTGAAGTGGTCCCCCTCCCTATTTCATGCAACCACTCCATGCAAAAGAAGCAAGCTAGAAGGAGTCCTGCATTTTCTTCTCCCTTTATTGCTATGTCTAACTCACAAATATAAAAAAATTATGGCACCTTCCTTTCATGCAAATCCACCCATAAGGTAGCATGTTGCTACCTCCCCTCTTTGCTTTTCATTCCATGTAATCCAAGGGCTAGGGTCAATTATAAAAGGATCCCTTTCATATATGAAAAAAGAATAATAATGATGATTTGAGAGGAGTGATTCTTCATTCTGCCTCCATAATAGAATGGGTGTGAGGCTTGTCTTGCCTTCACCTTTGGGCATCAAGGGGTGTGAGACCCTATGCCTTCACTTTTGAGTGTCGAGGGATGCGAGGCCCTAGTTTGCCTTTGTTCTTCGGAACATCGGGGGGTGTGAGACCCTAGTTTGCCTTTGTTCTTCATAACATCGAGGGGTGTGAGGCCCTAGTTATCCAAATCCAACAATCCATTTCTTCCTTCACCATTGTTCCTTCACCAACTCACTACAAAGAAAAAAAATAGAAGAAAAAATAGTGGTACCCTAATCTAGGTGACTTCTAGGCTCACCAATGATCCATCCCCCATGCCATCCCCTATCATTAGATGCCGTGTCTTATGCTTTTAATTATAAGATTATGATGAACCCTATAGGTTAGGGCAATGGAATTAGGGTTATGATGGAAATCATAATAGTGAGATCTAAGTTCCTATAAACCCTAATCTAAAATATTCCTACTTGTTAGATTATCGATTCGAGGATCGAGGTTTCCAAAAAGACTAGTACATCCTATGTATACTCATTGGAGAGGATTGTTGGTCTCACAGCCACTTGTGTAGAGATACTAATACAAGGATTGTTGCTCATTAGGTTATGATTTCATTGAAGTGATCCGATGAGAGAACATCAAATAGAAGTCTTACTTGTTAATAAGAATGTTCTCTTAGTGGGAGTTATGCATGTGGTCTTTGGATCTAAGACTACCATAGTATCTTATGCACAAGAACTCATGTTTTGGTGCATACTCACTTATGATATTTAAGTCATGTACAGGGTGTTTCTAGATATGGTGGATTGTGTATGAAGGTAATGAGTAGGTCAACAAGAATTGATCGCTCCCAGTAAAGGGAGTAGTTATCCCATATGATATCTTCGAATGATGACTCAGGAATACTTTGATCAAAGCAAATGAGATTAGTAGGGTTTCTAATCTCACATTGATCGAGTCTTCATTATAGAATAGAGATTTGAAATGATTAAGTGCTAGGGTTTGACATTTATCCATGCCCATCACTTAATCGGGATATAAGGAGATCGAAGGATTGAATTGTATGGTAACTTTTCACTAAAGGATATTTTGATAATTTTTACAAAATTACTCATCTTCCAGCTAGGAATGGCATATTGCTAGATGTCAATCATGTCTTGAAGGTTTTCATGAATCAATTCGATTGGATTCACTAGTCAATTCGGAAGTTAGTTCGAATTGGCAACTTAGGTCAGCTCAATTTGACCTAATTAGGTCAATCGAGTTTGATTGAAACAAATTGGCTTGGACCTAGACCTACTGCTAGCTAGATGTAGAACTCATTGGGTCACACACATTAGGGAATTGACCAAGAAAGACAATTATATTTTAATTTGGGTCATGGGATACTAATTGGCTAGCTAATTAACATACTAGCATATGTTGGCTAGCCCAATTCCTAACCCAATTGGATTAGGTCCAATTGCTTGCTAATTGAGTTAACCAATTCAAAAGGGACTTAAATTGAGTTGTGTCTTAATTAGGATAGCCTATTTTAGTTTTTATCTGAATTAATTAGGACTTATCTTGCTTTGTGATAGAGTCCATATTGGTGTGGACTCTTGGTGTGCCATTTGGTTTCATGCCAATTTGGTTTGCAGAAGGACCAAGAGTCTTCTACCAATCAATCACAAATGCAAGTTAAAGTCCAAAGGGACTTCTCCTTATCTCCATGCCCTTCATAAGGGGATTGACCAGTCAAGATAAATCAAAATGGCATGGAAGGAATTCAGTGCATAAAGTGAACAGTCCTTCTCTTCACTTTCGCGCAAATTCAAATAAGCAGAATCCTTCATATTTAAGTCATTTTAATTCTTTGACACTTCATAATTAAAATGACACGTACCTAGCTTGGAAAATGACCAATAATTCCATGTGGCATGAGGAGAAAAATGCTGGATATCAAAGAGACAAAGTCTTGTCTCTTGGTGCATGAAGGGTCTTATCCAGATAAGTGTTTTCCATCCTTATAAGACTCTTTTTATTGGAAGAGTCTTATCAGATGGCTGATGGATGGAATTATCACACACCCCTTCCCACTCTATAAATTGCATTGGTAATCTAATGCAAAGATCTGAATTATCATCCGATAAAGTCTATTCTATTCTTCTTCCTTGTTGTTAAGACAAGCCTTATCTTCTTAAGACAAGACATATCCATTTAAGACAAACCTTTTCATTTTAAGGAAAGGTCCTAGGAAGAGTTATAAAGGGATAATTGGATTCTGAGAGAAGATTCAGAAAGTGCTCAGAGTGCCCTATAGGAGGATAGGGAGTTCAGCAAAGGAGAAAGTCCATAAGGCTGTCAAAAGAGTTCCAGTCAAACAAGCAACTATTATAGGAGTGTTTCCTTGGTCCGGTTCCTATGTGGATCACCTTTGGAGGGCATGTAGTTGTGTGCCTCATGGAAATAAAGGATTATGTGCTCCAGGTATTCTTTTATAGCCCTAAAGTTTAGATTTATTGATTATCATGATCAAGTGGTCCTAGGGTTTAGGGTTCTGGCTGGTTAGGGTTTCAAATATGAAAGTTTTGAAACCTAGTCTTCCACTATGCCCAGCCTTGGTAACCCAACAGTAGTATTAGAGCCACCCTAATGCATGCGATTAGTAATCTCTTTAGTATTGATTGCTTGTTATTCTATGATCGATGCATGATTAGTTTAAATTACATATATATGATATGTTTTATCCTAGTAACTGCTTCAGATTGGGTTAGTCACCATGGCCATCCGGTCATAGGATCCATGTAGGGTTTAAAGGCCCTCTCTTCCCATTCAATAGCATGTAGGGGTGCCACTGTGGCCATATCCCATGAACAAGTAAGGTCAATGGATTATTATCATAATTATGCTGTGTTATTCATATTAGGTTTTACATGCTTAAATGATGTCATGAATGTCATGCTTACTTAGGATGTGTTTGAGACCATTAAAGCCCTCATAAAAATTATATTTAGTCATAGTGTAAGTTAATCATAATGCAAATCCGATTGGGATATGATCAGCTAATTGGTGTCTAGGCAAAGTGGTTCTAGGAAGGTAAAGGGAATGAGATCTTTAATTGGTTTTGTTGACTGACCTGGCCATTTAATTGGTATCTAAGGAAAGCAACGAGGGGATCCCCTCTCTTCCACTCACCTGGCCAATTTGGTCATATCTAAACCTTAAGTTTTTAATGTTGATTGATTAAGCACACTACAAAATTGCCTTCCTTCATGCTAAGCCAAATCCATGTCAAAAACTATAGTAGATTTGTATGTAACACAAGGTCTACTTTAGGATTTGATATGATATTTGTCTTAGTGCATGTTATGCTTTATAGCATGACTGATGGTGTTTCTTTATTGTATAACACAAGGGCAAATTATTTAATCATGGCTATATGAAAATGAAGGGTCTGACTAAACTAAGATATTATGGTTTATTGTGTAACACAAGGCTATAAGTATATCAGAGGCAAGTGTTATGTTGAGAATTGCAAGAGATGCAAATGGAAAGGGGTTTTCCTACCCTTGAACTCATGAGTGTTTGTTGTGTTACACAAAGCATTCATGAGAAACTAGGATCTCAACCCCACTAAGTAAGCCCTGAGAGATTTTTGTGCTTACCATAGGTGAGGGCTATGGTATTTGAAAAAATATTGAGAGACATAATTAGATATAAAAGTCCTTATCTAATTATGAATGTCATCTTGAGTGGTATGCTTATAGTTGTTCTTTACTTTAATGTAGATTTAAATATTATGGCTTTAGATTATCACTGAAGGCATTTTAGATGCCAACAAATTGACCAGACCCAATTATATCGATTGGTTGAGGAACCTAAGGATAGTATTAACTTAGGAGAAGCTTTCTTATATTCTTGATTCTTCGAATCTAGAGAAGACCAAGATGATGCTTCTGAAGAGGAAAAAGCCACACATAAAATGTGGCAGAATGATAGTATGACTGTCAAGTGCATCATGTTAGCCTCAATGAGTAATGAACTTCAAAGGTAACATGAGGAGATGGAACCTCAGTCTATATTGTTCAATTTAAAAGAGCTTTATGGAGAGCAAAGCAGGGCTGCTCGATATGAAATATCGAAGTAGTTGTTCCTGCACGCATGAGTGAGGACTCAGTTCAAACCCATGTTTTGAAAATGATTGACTTAATCCTCGATTAAGTCAATTAGGGTTTGTGATGGATGGTGAACTCAACCAGGACTTAATCTTTGAATCACTCCAAGAATCCTTCTCTCAGTTTATTATAAATTATCATATGAATAAACTAAATATGTTTTTGCCTGAGCTGCTTAACATGCTTAAGACAGTCGATAGCCACTCTAAGGGAGATAAGGCTCATCTTCTTCTTATGGATGGAAAGAAGAAATGGGTAATGAAAATGGGTTTGAAAAGAAAACTCAACTTTAAAAAGAGCATCCAGAAGAAGAAGAAAGCAAAGAAGGCCACTGGTGATGGATCTTGTTTTCATTGACGAAAGTAGGGGCATTGGAAGAAAAATTGCAAGACTATCTTGCAAGTTTGAAGCAAGATGCTTGAAAAGCATCTAAAGGTTTGTATATGATACAAACAAATTTATCATTGAGTACTTCAACTTCTAATTCATGGGTACTGGATACTGTATGTGGATCTCATATCTGCAAGTCATTGTAGGGACTCCACCAAATTAGATGTTTGTGTAGGGTTCGGTGGCAAGCCGGAATCATAGATTTCAAAAATTTTATCTTTATGAAATCTTCACCAAACCTTCAACCCAAAATCTCCTTAAAAGAATTAAAACATATAATATGTTTATATAAGATTTAATCTCAAATTAAGATACTAACCTGTATCGCAAAATCCAAACTCTGAATCTCCACCAGGTGCCCAAATGTTCACCCTCCAATGGTGATCCACACAGAAAAATAATGAAGACAATAATTTCTAGTTCTTGGCTCATCTTCTTGAATTCTTTTTCAAGAATTCAATTCTTGGACCTTTAGGCTGAAATTTTTTCTTGAAAATTTCTTTCTTCCTTCTTTCCTCTTCTTGAATTTCTTCAAGAATTCCCTTTCTTGAATCCCTTTTCTTGAATTGAATTGGAAGAAAAATTAAGACAGTCAAAGTCTTAATTCAAGAAGGAAAAGAAGAATAGATCCTTTCCCTTTTCTTTCCTTTACCGTTCAAGACCTTCTTCTTATTCTTGTTTAGGGTCAGAGTTTCGACAGAGGATACCTCTGTAAGGGAAACAATACCAACAAGAACAAGAGAAAGGAGTATTCTGGAGAGGAAGAAAGGGAATTGGATCTCTGAATTATGTTACGTGAAAACCCCCGAGAACCCCAACCCTATTTATAGATCTCAGAGGGTGTCATCTCGAAACAACGCAACCCTCTGAAACCCCAGGGATCACGATCTCTCATTCCTCACGCGTCCCCTCAACCAAAAATCATGATTCTCCGATTTGATTTTCGTTTTTCCGACGAGGAGGACTCTCGAAAAAACTTCAAGAAGAATCGCGACTTTGGAGACGGATTTGCGACCGAAAAGCGACGGATCTTTTCCTTATTTTTTATGGCCATCAGATCCAGATCCAAGGGCGCCAGACAAGGATCTGAATCACCCCTTTTCAGATTTTTCTCCGATGTTTTCTTTCTCACGCATTTTAAGAGAAGTCCACGCGCGTGGACTCTCTTTCTTGGCACGCGCGGGTGAGAAAAGGGAGGGGGCGGCTTGGAGAGAGGGTCTCAGTGAACTAAATTCACTTGGTTCAGCCATGGGTTAGCCCAATGTCCTAAAAAATAAATTGGACCTTAATCTGGTTCAATTAGAACCCAATTAAGCCCAATTCGGAACCAAATTCGAATCTGATTCGAATAGAAATTTGGTCTGCAACACATTAGTGTGTTTATCCTGCAAACATGATTTAATTCCAAATTAAATCCTTCATCAATTTTCTTTTGTGTGTGACCCATTGGGTTCCACACCTAGCCAGCAGTAGGTCCGAGTGCTATTTGACTTAATTCGGTTAGATCTCAACTAAGCTGATTTAGGTCAACTCAAACTAGCTCGACTCGGTCAATTAGAATCTAATTCAAATTGACTGATTTGAATTACCATGACTCAATCATATACCTACAAGACAAGATTGACGTCTAGCAACGTATCATGTCTACCCGGAAGATGTGGAATTTTGGTGGAATTACCAAAATACACTTCAGTGGTGAGTTACCGGGCAATTCAGTCCTTTGATCAACTTGCATCCCGAATATGATTATGAATATGGATACTTGTCAAATCCAATTTTCATATTCATCCCTAGCTCAATCTTTATAATGATGATTCAGTAATGAACCATTAGAAAATAACTCTAATGTTCATACTTTGATCAAAGGTTTCCTGAATCCATCATTTCAAATTTACTGGATGCTATTCCCTCTTACTAGGGCTGATCAATTCCTTGTTGACCTACTCACAACCTCCATATACAATCCACCATAACCAGTATCACCTCGTGCATGACTCAGTGTCATGATTGATTGCGAACCAAAGTATGGATTCATATATATAAGGTACTATGGTAGTCTCAGGTCAAAGGACCACATGCACTACTCCCACTATGAGAATTATCTATTGACAAACAGATAAGGTTCCATTAGATATTCTCTATCTGGATCAATTCAGTGAACTCATTCTCTAATGAACACTCACATCCTAGTATTAGTGTCAAACACAAGTGACTGTGAGATCAGTCACCCTTATTACAAAACATATATAGGATGTGCTGGTCTTGCCGGAAACATTGATCCCCAACTCAATGTCCCATCGACCAGGAATATTTTAGATTAGGGTTTTAAGGCTTTAGGTCTCACTGGTATGATCTCATCATAACCCCAGAACCATAGCCCTAATCTATGGGGTTCATCATAAAATTAAAAAGACACAGCAAATGATGAAACTAATGCCTTTATAAAATGTCAATTCATTGATTTTGGGATCAAAATTACAATATTTCAATTGGCTTTCAGGGCACAATCTTTCAGTTTGAAGAAAGTGACTTTAAGCTATATAGGACAAGTGGTGAAGCCATTTATGCTAAAGTTGTGGGCACTTATCTTTTATTATTACCATCGGGTAATGTATTAAAGTTAGAAGATTCTTATTGTGTAGCAAAAGTTATTTGAAACATTATTTCTGTACCCTAGTTATTACAACAAGGTTATAAAATAAATGTAAAGGGCAATGGCTACTCTATTCTTTATTCTAATGAAGTATTTGGATATGGTTATTTTGTTAATGGTCTTTTAACTTTTGTATTCAATGATAAAGTATTGCTTGTTGATAACAAGAAAAGAAAGAGAGATGATGTCAATGTCACATTTCTTTAGCATTACCGATAGGTCATATAAGCGAGTCAAGGATAAACAAGTTATTCAAAGATAATTACTTTAATTCCTATGATTTTAAATCATTAGGAACTTGTGAGTCCTACCTCATTGATAAAATGACCAAGTCTATGTTCACTGGACATAGAGAAAGGGCAACTAAGTTGTTAGATCTAGTACACAGATGTGTGTGGTCCTATAACAACCCAGGCCAGAGGAGGATATTCTTATTTCATCAGTTTTACTGATGATTTATCAAGGTTCGGATATGTGTATCTTATGAAACATAAATTCAAAGCCTTTGATCAATTTAAAGAATATCAAAATATGGTTAAGAAACAAACAAACATAGTATTAAAATTCTTTGATCTAATCGAGGAGGAGAATACTTATCTAGTGAATTTTTAAACCATCTTAAGGACAAAGGCATACTCTCAGAATGGACCCCTCCTTATACACCCCAATTAAATGGTATAGCAGAAAGGAGAAATTGTGCCTTGTTAGACATGGTGAGGTCCATGATAAGCTTCACCGATCTTTCTATTTCCTTCTAGGGATATGCCCTAGAAATTGCTACTTATATTTTGAATAGGGTTCCATCAAAGTCAGTTACTAGCACACCATATGAAATATGGAATGGAAAAAGACCAAATCTTAAATATTTAAAGAATTGGGGATACTATGCTTATATCAAGAATATTTTTGGACATAAATTAAGTGCTAGGGCTGTCAAGTGCAGGTTTGTTGGTTATCCCAGAGAGGGTGTTGGATACCTCTTTTATCATTCTACTGAATAAAAGATATTTATCAGTAGACATGCTACCTTCTTGGAGCAAGAATTCATCCGAGATAATGGTAGTGAGACAACAATTAAACTTAATGATGAGAAGATCAACAAACTATTTCTGAAGAGTCCTTGAATGAAAATTCTCAACCAAAGGTTCTAGTTGATTAGGAACAACCACAACACACACCTCCTCTCCGAAGGTCAGAGAGAGTGCATAGTGCTCCTCTAAGATATAGCTTTGTCATTGGAAATGATAATGAAGCCAGTATCATACAGGATGATGATCCTATGACCTATATGGAAGTAGTCGAGGATAAAGACTCTGACAAATGGCTAAATGCCATAAAATTTGAAATGGACTCCATGTATTCCAATCAAGTTTGGACTTTAGTAGATCAACCTAAAGGAATTAATCCAATAGGGTGTAAATGGGTCTTCAAGAAGAAGATTGGAGTAGATGGTCAAATTGAGACCTATAAGACCAGGCTGGTGGCAAAAGGTTTTAGGCAAAAGTATGGTATTGATTACAATGAAACTTTTTTACCAGTAGCTATGCTCAAGTCCATTCAAATATTGCTTGCTATAGCTGCATACTATGATTATGAGATATGGCAGATGGATGTAAAGACAGCTTTCCTCAATGGGAATCTTGAGGAAGAAGTTTTTATGTCATAGCCAGAGGGTTTTGTCTCAAGTGGAAGACCAAACCAAGTATGCAAACTTAAGAAATCCATTTATGGATTAAAGCAAGCATCGAGGAGTTGGAATATCCATTTTGATGAAACAATCAAATAGCTTGGTTTCATCAAGAATGTGGATGAACCATGTGTGTACAAGAAGACAAGTGGGAGAGCCCTTATTTTCTTGGTTTTGTATGTTGATCACATACTCATCATTGGGAATGATATCCCAATGTTGCAATCGATCAAGTCTTGGCTATCAAAGCAGTTTTCCATGAAGGATTTGGGAGAGGCATTCTATATGCTGGGTATAAACATCTATAGAGATAGATCTAAAAGGATGCTAGGTTTATCCCAATCCAGGCACATTGACTTTGTGTTGAAGAGATTCAACATGGAGGGAAGTAAGAAGGGTTACTTTTCCATGAGTCAAGGCATATACATATCTAAAGGATGTCACCTAAGACTCCAGAAGAAAGAGATAGGATGAATAAAGTCCCTTATGCTTCGGTAGTGGGATTATAATGTATGCCATGTTATGTATCAGGCCTGATGTTGCTTATGACTTGGGCATAGTGAGCAGATTCTAGGCTGATCCATGGAAGATCATTGGAAATCTCTGAAAAACATTCTTAAGTAACTAAGAAGAACTAAGGATGTTTTTCTTATATATGGCGGATCAAAATTGAAACTAAAAGGCTATAATTTCTAGTTTCCAATATGATCAAGATGACAGTAAATCCATATCAGGGTATGTTTTTATTCTGAATGGTGGAGTAGAGTAGTTGACTGAAGAGTACCAAACAACCAACTATAGCTGACTCAGAATACATAGCTGCTGATGCAGAATACATAGCTGCTAGTGAAGCTGCTAAGCAAGCAGTCTGGATGAGAAAGTTCATCACGAAATTGGGAGTAGTTCCTGCTATACAACAACAATAACCACTTTATTACGAAAACACTGGAGCTGTTGCATAAGCTAAGGAACCAAGGTCTCACCATAAGTCCAAGAACATCCTGAGATGCTTCCATCTCGTTCAAGAAATCATTGAAAGAAAAGAAGTGGTGGTAGAATGAGTAGATACAAAGAACAACATAGCAGACCCATTCACTAAGGCCCTACCACTACAGTAGTTAGATTGCCATTTAGATTGTATGGATATTAAATACAAGGTCTATTGGTTTTAGTAAAAATGGGATATTGAAAGAATTGTGCTCTGAAAGCTAATCTTTATATGGGCAATTCAGTAATCTTCCAGCTCATGTATGATATTATTCATTAATAAAGGCATTTTCTGATTCATCATATGCTATGTCATATGTTTTTAATTATAAGCTTATGATGAACCCCATAGGTTAGGGCAATGAAATTAGGGTTATGATGGAAATCATAATAGTGAGATCTAAGTTCCTATAAACCCTAATCTAAAATATTATTAGTCATTGAATCATCTATTCGGGGATCGATGTTTTCAGAAAGACTAGTATATCCTATGTATACTCATTAAAGGGGACTGTTGGTCTCACAACTACTTGTGTAGAAATACTAATACAAGGATGTAGGTGCTCATTAGATTATGAGTTCACTGAACTAATCCAATGAGAGAACATCAAATGGAAGTCTTACATACCTGTCAATAGGAATGTTCTCTTAGTAGGAGTTATGCATGTGATCCTTGGACCTGAGACTACCATAGTATCTTATGCACATGAACTTATATTTCGGTGCATACTCACTCATGGCAATTAAGTCATGTACAGGGTGTCTCTAGATATGATGGATTGTGTATGAAGGAAATGAGTAGTTTAACAAGGAATTGATCGCTCCCAGTAAGGGGAGTAGTTATCCTATATCTTCGAATGATGACTCAGAAAGTCATTGATCAAAGTATGATGAGATTAGATAAGGCTTTTAATCTCACATCGGTCGAGTCTTCATTAGCGAATAGAGATTTGAAATGATAAAGTGCTAGAGTTTGATATTTATCCATGCCTATCACTTAATCAGGATATAAGGAGATCGAAGGATTGAATTGTAAGGTAACTTTCTACTGAAGGGTTTTTGAAAATTTCTACCAAATTCCTCATCTTCTGGGTAGACATGACATGTTGCTAGATGTCAATCATATGTTGTAGGTTTTCATGAATCAATTTGATTGGATGGATCATGAGTCAATTCAGAAGTTAGTTCGAATTGGCAACTTAGGTCAGCTTAATTTACCTAATTAGGTCAATCAGGTTTGATTGAATCAAATTGGCTTGGACCTAGACCTACTACTGGCTAGATGTGAAATCCAGAGGGTCACACACATTAGGGAATTGACCAAAGAAGTTAATTATGTTTTAATTTGTTGGAAATTCTAGGCACTATTCTGGACCAGCACCTATATGCAGTGGTAGCAACGAAAGCAAACAGTCCAACAACCTATTCTTCAGATTCAATATCATGCAACAATGGAGATATAGATGTAGGAGAAAAAGAGAGATTGCTTTATTCATTAATCCTTTGGGGAAGAACACTTGATACAATCAAGATAACCCACAGCACCCCTTCTGAAACTCCAGAAGCTTCTCGCTGTGCCCTGCACGTCTTCTCCCTTGCAGGACTCACGCCCTAAGGACCCATGTATGGCCATGCACAGACAATACATCAACATGCATCCCACCTACGGACAATACCTCAATGCAGGTGTCCCTTCTCCAAAGTTTCGTGGAACATCCCACGATACCAAGCCCTCCACGTGATATCTCCCTCACGTGCTCCTCTCTGCAAGCCCAAGCCATGATCGTGCCTCCTCTTACTAGAAAGAGCTCCACCTACAAACTCTCTCATGCAGGATCTCCCACGGCCATGTCCCCCATGCGGAAAGTCCCTCCATGTGGTCTTCTTTGAAATCCTCCACCGCGGCCTCCTTGTAATCCAGGAGGTCTCCCACAATCCATGCCCTAAGAGGGCACTCAAAACCTCTCTAACCCTCATGGTCTTCTCATGACTGTGAGGATTTCATACATGCTCTTCTTAGACCATGGCCAAGTCTCACGGTCCTAGGTCTCAAACCGTGGATGCCCCAAAGGGGGTTATCCCCCCATGGCTTCTTTCTTCATGCAAAACTAGAGAGAGTCTTCACGCTAATCCCTTCACATGCATGCCCCACTTATAAGCACATGGGTGTGGATCTTGGTCTGGATTGGGAATCAAGTTAGTTGGACTCCTTCTTGGTCTTGGGCACAACCACCTCTTGATTAATTAGGACTCAATCACATAGGCTCAACTAATTCTTGGTGGTTACAATCACATGGGCAGTTAGGACTTGTCTTCTTGGTCCAAACTGGATTAGGATATCACATGGTTAGGCTTCCAATTGGTTACAACCAACAAACTAACCAACCAACTAGCTAACCTCCTAACCAATAATAAACCTGAACCAAACCCCATAATATAATTGGGTTATGTTACAATCTC
Source organism: Areca catechu (assembly GCA_021397845.1). Classification (NCBI taxonomy): domain Eukaryota; kingdom Viridiplantae; phylum Streptophyta; class Magnoliopsida; order Arecales; family Arecaceae; genus Areca; species Areca catechu. Next base: position 123,459,956 of record CM038052.1, on the reverse strand, counting down.
TCAAAAAACATCCCCCAATGAGCTCATATGAAACTCTAATCCTTGGTCAAACCCCCTGACCAACATGACTTAAAGGGGCCCTCGGGGAAAACCCCAGAAATCCCAGAAATCCCCTGGGAATACCTCCAAGAACAGTTTGGGACATGCCCCCAAGCCCCAGGATTGCCTTTAGCATCCCTGCCATGGTCTTCCAAGTCTCTTCAAAGCTTGGGAGCACCATGCAATCCTACAATCTCCACCTTGGTACCCCGAGCTTTGGCAAACCTGGTAATGTTTTCAATGCACAACCCTGCTGTAACTGCATATCTTGACAGCTCTATGTATGGATATCCTCACCTCTGCCAATACCCTTCAGCTATTGCCTGCCCTGGAAGCCTTTGGGATGACCGCCTCTACAGCCAAAGTCCCTCGCTTGTATCCTACACATGATTGTTGCCTTCCTTCTACCTAGCAGTTGCATTAGACTTTTCCTTGGACATTCTTGGAGAGAATCCAATGAACCTAAACTGAAACTTGCTATAATTGGAGCTCTGCCTGACACCAACTCCTTAGAGCTATGCCAAACACTGCACACTCTGCTCCACCTGGTTAACTGCAACCCTAGCACTCATGCTAGGATATGGTCCTTCCCTGCACCTCCCACTTTGAACTCATGTCGAATCATGCTCCACCTGCGAAGCCACCTGTCACTAGTGCTCCACTGAGACTGAAGTACCCTGATGCCATAGAAAGAAACCCCTAGGCCAGCAAACTAAATGCTGCCCTACTGAGCCTGCACCTGAACCTCGTACCAAGTCACTGCCTCCTCGGACCCTTCGCATCACCATGAACCCCTCCGAGAACATTTTGGATACATTGCACAACCCTGTAGGCTCCTCCGAAACCCAGAGCTCATCCTAATTCTTCTAACCCAGCGACTAACCCAGCAACTATCTCCACCTAGCTACTGCATCATGTCCCAGCCTGTCTCCCAGTTGCATGATATACCTGGCACTCTCTGATACCTATCCCCGCTCTCCCTGAGCTGCCAACACCATCAGCTCTAGTCCCTGTTCCTAGGCCAATGCCACCATACTGGGACATTCCTGACTACCCGATACCCTCGACTCTCCTTGAGACTATCTCTTACCTCCCTGAGCTATCCCGGGCATCATCTCTACTGATGTACTCCAGCGAACCTAAGAAATTTGGGCTTTTGGTGCGGGCACCAGACTCAGAAGAAGACTTCAGAGCTCCATTTGGATCTCTGATTGACATTGCCCAAGAAATTAGGGTTGGTAATAAAGGTTGACCTGGTTAACCAGTTTATTTATTTTATTTATTGAGTCACCATTTAAATTTGTTGAGTCATGTTGACTCAGTGCAAGTCCCAATGTGGTTTCAATTTGGTCCAAAATGGTGCCACATTTGTCTTCCAATCAAATCAAGGTTCAAGCAAGTGGAGGCCACACTCCAAGCCACACGCCCAGCCACACTCCGAGCACACGCCAGAGTCAGGAGGTGCCACAGAGGCATCCCAGTGTCATGGTCCCCACATCCAAAGAAGAAAAAATCAAATTGGAGGCTACTTTAAAGGAGGCGCCCATACTTGCCTATTTTACCTAAGCAAAGAAGGAAGAAGACTTCTCTTGGAGAAGAAATCAAAGAAGGACATCCAACCTACTCCTAATTGAAGTTCAAATCAAAATCAAAGAGCTTAACTTGGAGTGGAAGAAAAGAAGAAATACCATAAGAAGAAGAGGACTCCAAATCCAAATCCAACTCCAAAGGAGGCACCAAAAAAATTCAAAAAAAATCCTTTATGGCCGTCCCAATTTTTTTTGAACTCTTGGTCGGCCAAGAGAGAAGATTTTCTACCTAATCTAGTGGTTGGAGGAGTTTAGTCCCACATGGGAATTTGTACAAGCTTGGAGAAATTTTAGGTCTATATAATAGACCTCTCTTTGTAACTTTAAAAAATCATGAAGACAAATTATTTTTGCTATTCTTTGTGTTGAGTGACCTAGGTTTCTTTCTTCCGCACTATTCTAAGTGTTGAGCTCCGTGAGGGGGTAATCGGGGTCCATTGGAGCCTTGAGGAGGTGAGAGATCTCCATCTTTATCCAAAACCCTAGGTTAGCCACTTGAAATTCCAAAACTCTAGCCACCCTTCATTATTTTCAATCCATCAAACCCTAGATCCATCCATCTCCCATGGCCTCCACTCTCTACAAGTCCAGGCCGTCCACCTTCATCCAGATCCAGTCCGGCAACTTCAGATCCAGAGCAAGTTCCAAGGAAAATCACATCAACATCCAGGAGAATCCAGTTTTCAGCAATTTCAATCTTCGTTCATCAACCTGGTAAATCTTTCCCTTGACTCTCTGATTCCATCAATTGTTTTTCTTCTCTTCCAGATCTTGAGTTCAGGAGAATCCAACCAGCCAAAGGACCAGTATTGGAGGATCCATTACGAAGATATCTGAATCCGGGATCCAACAATCTGCTCGGAGAGTTCCTCCACCAAAATCTGTGAAGATCATTGTCTGGTTAGATAAACCATCTCTCCTCCTTATTCTGTTCTTTTGAAAGTTCGGAGCGAAACCCTAGGTCTGGGAGTTTCTCAACCCCCAGCGATCCGTTGCTTCTGAATACTCTGATAATTTAGTTTCCTTAAAATTGTGCTTTCAATTATCATATTAGTATCTTTCAATGTTAGGTTAACTTTTTTGATTTGAAGCCAACTTCTACAAACATATAAAAACAACAAAAAAATTAGTTAATCTTAATTTACTTCCGCATCGCATTCCTTTATTTGTTCTGCATCATTTTGGTATCAGAGCCCAGTCTAGGGTTTCTGATTTGCTTGCTTGCTGTTTTTGATTGTTCTCTTTTATTTTGTCTGCTCGAAGTAGACTCCCAGGACGTCCGGTCCTAGGAACTAAGCGAGGCGCAAACCTCCTCCTCCCATTCCACGGGGTGTTCCTAGGGCGTGTAGGGGATCCATTGGGTTATAACTTCGTAGCAGGGATTATAAAACGGGAAGACAATCTAGTTGCAGCCCGTAATTCCCTGTGTCTGAATTATTTCTCCCTGTATAAAACTTCAAATTGCATTATTTTTGCTTCGTTGAAACCAGTATATTGATCCTATTTTCCATAATTTCTGTGATTTATGGTTTCGGTAAAAATTCTGAGAATTAAAAAATACAGAAACTCTATTTTTGTATTATGCAATTCAATTCTTTTTGGAGTGATCATCTCATAATTTACTTATGGGCAATTGAGCATCTAAGATAAGGGGAGGAGTTGATTACCTCTCCTTAGCCCAAAACCACCATCCAATCATTCGAACCTAGACCTAATTAAAATCAGTTAGACCTAATTTGCCCTAGTGGGCTAGGGACACCAATTGGTCGGGTCTAGGCTAGTGTTGAGTCAGTTTGCCGAGTTATTCTGTGTGCTTAGCACTCAGTGTCTAGAACGGTGGTTCAGGGATCCATTCCCGAAGGGCTTGTGTGCTGGTCCGCCTACCTGGCCAATCACTGATTGGTGTTAGGATTGGCAATCAAGGACTAACACTCCCCTTACACCTGTCTGGCTGAGTCCTGAGTTACTACAGGCTAGCTTGCCACTCTGATTGGGCATCTAGTTGGGACTCTAGGTCTAGTGATCCAGTAGTCGATTTAGTCTAGTCTCATTCTGTGTGCTTGCTTGAATCATCAGTCTACCAGAAACGGGAGTGCCATATCAACTGGTCAAACCAAACTGATTTAGAGGCCATGATCAGAACTCTTACTAAAAGTATGGCTAAAATGAATCAGGATATGACAAACACTGTGCCCAGTTTAGCACACAAATTCATGAGGATCTTACCCAACTTAGGGACCGAGTCCAAGTACTTGAAGAACCTAGACATCGGAAGGACTCCTGACCACGATTTTAATGTGCCTCAACCTCACCCACATCAGGAGCCTAGAAGGCCTTATATAGAGAGCCTGAACCTAATCATAGGAGGCCTGACCCAGAGCCTGAAGATAGAGATGATAGGTTCATCAGGAACATCAAATTAGATGCACCACTTTTGATGGTAGTCTGAACCCTAAGGTGTATTCTGATTGGGAGGGTGAGATGGACCAATTTGAGTGGTATGCTATGATGTCTGAGGAGAGGAAATACAAGTTTGCCAAGATGAAATTAGTGCGTCAAGCTAGGTTATACTGGGGGAACATTGAGCTAACCACTAGGAGACGGAATGTTGAGCCCATAACCACTTGGCAGGGTATGAAAGAAAAACTGAGAGATAAATACCTACCATTTCATACCAGCAAAACCTGTTAGACCAATGGCAAAACCTGAAACAAGGAAACCGATCTGTCTCAGACTACATAACTACTTTGATGAATACCTAATGAGATGTGATGTGAGTGAAGCCCACGAAGTCACTTTGTCTAGATTTAGGGCTGGACTGAGGGAAGAAATCAAGAGAGAACTATTTCTGAGAGAGGTTACTGATCTAGACCAAGCCTACCAGATTGCACTGAACACTGAGAAATTCAGAGAGGACCTATACCTTCTAGGGTTAGTGCCCCAATCCCAAGGAATGGACCTAGCCAAGTTATCCCTAGTAAACCTTTTTAGGGTACTTCTACCCCTAGACCCATGGACAAAGGTAAGGCACCTGACACCTAGAGAACCCCTAGTTCAAATATCACCTGTTTTAAATGTCAGAAACCATGTCACATTTCCAGTCAATGTACTGCCATAGCCTGTTTCAAGTGTCATAAGGTAGGTCATGTTGCTAGCAGTGCCCACGAAGATCCCTTTACATAGAAGAGGGAGAGAATGATAATCCGAGCCCAGTGAGGAATTGAAGAAGAAGTTTATGAGGCCGGAATGAATTGGTTGAGGAGTATGAAGGAGAGGAGGAAACCCAATGAATCTGACCAATAGGAGTTGTAAGAGCATCCTATCCCAGAATCTAGTTCAAGAGGATTGGCGTAGGACTAACATCCTACAGACTTTTCTTAAATTAGGGGATAAGGTATGTAAGATCATCATAGATAGTGGGAGCTGTGTAAATGCCATCTCTACTAGCACTGTCAAGATGTTAGGCTTAATCCCAGTTCCCCATCCCAACCCCTATAAGGTTTCTTGGGTAGATTCTACCTCCATACCCATCCAGTCTAGATGTCAAGTCCAAATCCAAATGCAATCTTATCACGAAAAGATTTGGTGCGATGTTTTACCCATGGGGGTGAGCAGTATAATTCTCGGAAGACCTTGGTTGTATGATCATGATGCCACCCTTAGGAAAATCCAATACCTGTGTCTTTAGTTCAATGGGAAGAAGATTACGATCCATTCAGTCCCCCTAAGGACAAGGTAACTAAAGGAGCCGGTAAGGTTAAGGAGATGAAAAACTGGAGTGAACCTAATCAGTGCTAAGGATCTAGAACAAGAAATTCATAGTGGTTCACCCATCTGGATGTTGACTGCTAAGGAACTTAGAACTTCGGAACCCTCAGAGCCTCCTCAAGAAGTTAAACCTGTGTTAAAAGAATTTGAGGATGTCTTTCCCGAGGATTTGCCAGACCACCTTCCACCTCTTAGGGATATCCAGCATGCCATAGATCTAATCCCAGGAGCGACTTTGCCCAACTTGCCCCATTACAGGATGAATCCATCTGAGCATGAAGAACTGCAAAAGCAGGTTGGAGAATTATTGAGGAAGGGGTTTATTAGAGAAAGTCTTAGCCTTGTGCAGTCCCAGCCTTACTGACCCCAAAGAAAGATGGCACGTGGAGGATGTGTGTTGACAGTCGTGCCATCAATAAAATTATAATCAAATATAGGTTTCCCATCCCTAGACTAGATGACATACTTAATATGATGGCTGGTGCAATGGTTTTTTCTAAGATTGATCTCAAAAGCGGCTACATCAGGTTAGGATTAGACCGGGGATGAATGGAAAACTTCTTTCAAAACTAAGGATGGTCTTTATGAATGGGTGTTATGCCTTTTGGGTTGTCCAATGCCCCTAGTACCTCATGAGAATTAGACCAAGGTACTTAGAGCTTTCATAGGAAAATTTGTGGTGGTCTATTTTGATGACATCCTGATCTATAGTAAGACCCCAGCAGATCACCTAGGCCCTTAGAGCAGTCTGCCAATTTTGAGGAATGAAAGACTCTACGGTAATCTTAAGAAGGTGAATTCATGACTAGTAGAGTTATCTTTCTTGGTTTTGTAGTAACCCCTGACGGCGTGGCGGCCGATCCTGAGAAAATTAGGTCCATAGTAGACTGGCCAGAGCCAACCAATGTGCATGAAGTTAGAGTTTCCACCGCTGGCTACCTTCTATAGGCGATTCATCAAGGGGTTTAGTACTTTAGCTGCTCCTATCACTGATTGTATTAGGAAGGGAGAATTTCATTGGACTAAGTCAGCCCATAAAGCTTCCTAGATCTTAAGGATAAAATGACCCAGGCACCCTTCTGAGATTACCCGATTTTTCTAAAGTATTTGAGTTTGCCTGTGATGCTTCAGGTGTAGGAATAGGTGGAGTCCTAAGACAAGAGAAATCCCATAGCATTCTTTAGTGAAAAACTTAATGATGCTAAGCTTAGGTATTCTACCTATGATAAGGAATTTTATGCGGTGGTGCAAGCTTTGCGTTACTGGAGACATATTTGCTACCGCAGGGAATTTGTACTATTTTCGGACCATGAGGCTCTTAGATTTCTGAACTCCCAAAAGAAGCTTAAACCTAGGCATGCTAAGTGGGTAGAATATATCCAGTCCTATACTTTTGTCCTGAAACATAAGGCTGGAGTTGAGAATAAGGTAGCTGATGCCTTAGTCGCCGATCTCTGTTATTAACTTCTGTTAGAACTGAGGTCATAGGGTTGAGCAAATCAAAGAGGAATATGAGTCTTGTCCGGATTTCACAACTGTGTATCAGGATCTAGTTCAAGCACCATCTAGTAATCACCAGGATTATACCCTTGTAAATGGTTTTTTGTTCTTCAAAAATAGGCTTTGCATCCCTAGAACTTCTCTTAGGGAATTTTTGATTTGGGAAATCCATGCTGGAGGTTTTTAGCCGGCCATTTTGGAAAAGACAAGACCATTCTAGCTATTGAAGACACTACACTTTTCTGGCCTAGCTTGAAAAGGGATGTAGCTAATATTGTAGCTAGATGTCGAACCTGCGCTGTTGCCAAACAGCGAAAACAAAACACTGGTCTTTATACCCCACTCCCTGTCCCAGATCGTCCTTGGCAAGATGTGAGTATGGATTTTGTCTTAGGTTTACCTAAGACCCAGAGGAGACATGATTCTATCTGTGTCGTAGTCGACCGATTCTCTAAAATGGCCACTTCTGCCTTGTTCCAAACCTTTGATGCGTCTAAGGTAGCCACACTTTTCTTCAATGAGATAGTTAGACTCCATGGCCTACCTAAGACAATCGTTTCAGATAGGGATGTCCGGTTCACCAGTTACTTTTGGAAGACCCTTGGCATAAGTTAGGGACAAAAACTTAAGTTTTCAACTGCCTATCATCCCCAAACTGATGGCCAAACTGAAGTAGTGAACCGTAGCCTAGGAAATCTGCTGAGATGTCTTGTTGGTGAAAAACAGAAATTGGGATTTATACCTACCAAGGGCAAAATTGTGTACAATGACTCGGTCAATAGGTCTACGGGTAAGAGTCCATTTGAAATTGTACATGGGTACAAACCTCACACACCTCTTGACTAGTCCCTTACCTGTCCACACTCGAGTCTCCGAATCTGCTGAGAATTTTGCACAGCATATAAAAGACTTGCATAAAGAAATTCATGCCAAAATAAATTAAGTAATGAAACTTATAAGAAGTTGGCTGATACTCAAAGGTGAGTCAATCTTTTGTTGAGGGAGACTATGTGAGATTAGGGTTAAGGCCTGAACGGTTTCCTCCTGGAACCGTTAGAAAGATACATGCTAGGGGAGCTGGACCATTTAGAGTGGTAAAGAGAGTAGGATCCAATGCCTATGTGCTCGAGTTGCCTCCAGAACTAGGCATTAGCTCTACTTTCAACATTACAGACTTAGTAGAGTATAGGGAGCCAGCTGTGATTCTAGTGAGCCTTTTGAGCCTAACCCTATCATTGAGAGTGATCCCGACCCTGTGTGTCCACCAACAAATTGGCCTGTGAGGAAAGAGCAGATGAAAAGATCCTGGATGATCAAGTTATCTCTACTCGTAATCGAGGATACCAAAGTACTGGTCCGCTGGCAAGGAAGGCCAGATTCTGATGACTCTGGATCTCCCGAGAAGAATTACAGAAATTGGACCCAGACCTCTTGGAGAGATACCAGAGCCAACTTGAGCCTTACTCGACAGGTCGAGTTCCTCCAACCCTGGGAGAATTGGTGCGGGCACCAGACTCAGAAGAAGACTTCAGAGCTCCATTTGGATCTCTGATTGACATTGCCCGAGAAATTAGGGTTGTAATAAAGGTGACCTGGTCAACCAGTTTATTTATTTTATTTTGAGTCACCATTTAATTTTGTTGAGTCATGTTGACTCAGTGCAAGTCCCAATGTGGTTTCAATTTGGTCCAAATGGTGCCACATTTGTCTTCCAATCAAATCAAGGTTCAAGCAAGTGGAGGCCACACTCCAAGCCACATGCCCAGCCACACTCCGAGCACACGCCAGAGTCCAGGAGGCGCCACAGAGGCATCCCAGTGTCATGGTCCCCACATCCAAAGAAGAGAAAAATCAAATTGGAGCTACTTTAAAGGAGGCGCCCATACCTGCCTATTTACCTAAGCAAAGAAGGAGAAGACTTCTCTTGGAGAAGAAATCAAAAGAAGGACATCCAACCTACTCCTAATTGAAGTTCAAATCAAAATCAAAGAGCTTAAATTGGAGTGGAAGAAAAGAAGAAATACCATAAGAAGAAAAGGACTCCAAATCCAAATCCAACTCCAAAGGAGGCACCAAAAAAATCCAAAAAAAATTCCTTTATGGCCGTCCCATTTTTTTTGAACTCTTGGTCGGCCAAGAGAGAAGATTTTCTACCTAATCTAGTGGTTGGAGGAGTTTAGTCCCACATGGGAATTTGTACAAGCTTGGAGAAATTTTAGGTCTATATATAGACCTCCTTTGTAACTTTAAAAAATCAATGAAGACAAATTTTTTTGCTATTCTCTTGTGTTGAGTGACCTAGGTTCTCTTCTTCCGCACTATTCTAAGTGTTGAGCTCGTGAGGGGGTAATCCGGGTTCCATTGGAGCCTTGAGGAGGTGAGGAGATCTCCATCTTTATCCAAAAACCCTAGGTTAGCACTTGAAATCCAAAACCCTAGCCACCTTCATTATTTTAAATCCATCAAACCTAGATCCATCCATCTCCCCGCGGCCTCTCTCTCTACAAGTCCAGGCGTCCACCTTCATCCAGATCCAGTCCGGCAACTTCAGATCCAGAGCAAGTTCCAAGGAAAATCACATCAACATCCAGGAGAATCCAGTTTTCAGCAATTTCAATCTTAAGTTCATCAACCTGGTAAATCTTTCCCTTGACTCTCTGATTCCATCAATTGTTTTTCTTCTCTTCCAGATCTTGAGTTCAGGAGAAGCCAACCCGCCAAAGGACCAGTATTGGAGGATCCATTACGAAGATATCTGAATCCGGGATCCAACAATCTGCTCGGGAGAGTCCTCCACCAAAATCTGTGAAGATCATTGTCTGGTTAGATAAACCATCTCTCCTCTTTATTTCTGTTCTTTTGAAAGTTCGGAGCGAAACCCTAGGTCTGGGAGTTTCTCAACCCCCAGCGATCCGTTGCTTCTGAACTACTCTGATAATTTAGTTTCCTTAAATTGTGCTTTCAATTATCATATTAGTATCTTTCAATGTTAGGTTAACTTTTCTTTGATTTGAAGCCAACTTACAAACATATAAAACAACAAAAAAATTAATTAATCTTAATTTACTTCCGCATCGCATTCCTTTATTTGTTCTGCATCATTTTCCTTCTCCATCCCTAACAGCTCCGTGTGACCGTCTGCACCTTCCTACTACTCAGGCTGACATCTTCTCATCGAAGCCACCTCACCTCCCCAGCTAGAACATCAACCCTTGCACCACAGCTCTTCAGAATCATGCTACACCACACTCCTGACCTCGAACTGATGCCCTACCTGCTCTGTTCCCATGACAGCAACACCACTCGTGCTTCCGCAGCACAACCAGACAGCTGTGCAACCTAATGCCAATGTCAGACTCTTCCCATCCACGGGGGATACCACACCCAAGTATAGCTCCTTGAATCCTTCTCTCCCACTTTCAAACCCCAAAGCTCGAACAATGGCTCAAACCAAGCTTTGAAACCAATTATTCAAAATTTCAGGCATTGTTTTAGACCAGTGCCTATACGCAATGGTAACAACCAGGAAGCAAACAATCCAACAACCTAATCTTCAAATTCAATATCATGCAATAATGGAGATACAGATGTAGGAAAGAAAAGAGATTGCTTTATTCATTAATCATTTGAAGAAGAACCCTTGATATAATCAAGATAACCCATAGCACCCCTTCTGAAACCCTAGAAGCTTCTTGCTGTGCCTCTCATATCTTCTCTCTTACAGGCCTCACACCCCAAGAACCCACGTAAGGCCATGCACGAACAATACCTCAACGTGTATCCCACCTACGGACAATACCTCAATGTAGGTGTCCCTTCTCCAAAGTCCTGTGGAACACACCACGGTACCAAGCCCTCCATATTTTATCTCCTTCATGTGCACCTCTCTGCAAGCCCAAGCCATGACCATGCCTCCTTTTACCTGAAAGAGCTCCACCTGCGGACTCCTTCATGCAGGATCTCCCATGGCCATGTCCCCCATGCGGAAAGTCCCTCCATGTGGTCATCTTTGAAATCCTCCATCATGGCCTCCTTGTAATCCAAGAGGTCTCCCACGGTCCATGATGGGAATTCTCCCAGGGTGCCAAGAATCATGCAGTATGCGGAAGTGAATTTCAAAACAAAAAATTCTAAGCATGAACCCTAATATGGCTAGAAAACCCTAATTTCCAGGAACCCTTTATGCAATACCAATCAACAAAACATAAATGAAGTCAGAATACATACCTGGATCACTAAAATCCAATCTTTTCTTCGAGGCTCACAAGTGCAAGCCCTCCAACGGTGATCCACATGAGAATGGTACCAAGAAAGAATCCATACCAGGGTTGCTTGCTTCAACAAGACTCTTTTGTCAGCCTTTTGAACTTTGACCACTGTAGGACACCCTGTCCTGCTGTAGGGCTCTCTGGACATAGTCCTAAACCACTCTTGGTTTTAGGACAACCCTCCTCTAGGATCCCTTAGGTTTGTGTCCTAAAACTAAGCCTTGTCCTAGTAGAAAAGATCTTGTCTTAACAAGACAAGTCTTGTCCTAAAGTGAGAAGGAGGGAGTAGAAGAGCACTCAGACTGACAGACTCTCGGGAAAATGGGATTCCTATTTTTTGATGACTGAAAACTCTTCCTCTCAATTCACCGTACACCATTTAAATAATATTTTAAGGGGCATGAAAACCATCCTGACATCTCTTATCAGATATGTTATTTCATATCTGAAAAGACTCTTTAGGATTAAATAGTCTTATCTGTATTCTTTCCCTTTCCAGATTAAATCCCCATGTGCCATGTGGCATTTATCAGATAAGAAGAATAGAAGGAGGCATCATTTTAGATTTAAAAACTATGAAAAGAGCAGAGTCCTAAGAACAGAAGGACTCTATCTCAGAACCGTGCGCAGATGAGAGACGCGACTCTTCATTTGCGCGCGCTACTCTTTTTTCCCATTTCATGCCGCCCTCCTATTCCCTTTGACTAGTCATTTAAATCCAAAGGGCATGGGGATAAGATGAGAAGGTGCCCCTTGATGAAACACTAGGGTGTTTCATCTACAGAAGGACTCTTGTCCTTCTGCACCCACCATCATCTCCCGTGCGCCAAGAGGCACCAAGAGTCCTTTTATGGTCAACTTTATCTACACCCCATGCAACCTTTGACTAGTCAAAGTATATGCAATATGGGTGTCAAAAGAAAGAGCATTAAGTTCTCTTTCCATCCATATAAATATTTTTCAGATTAGAGGACTATAGACTCTTCTAGGCCTTTTTGAATGCCAAGGTATCATTTTGGCATCTAGAGTCCCAAACAAATGGACTCTTCAAGAAGACATCCAAAATGCCAAAATAAAATCAGATCAAGCTCTGATTTGGATATCCCCACTTAGGAGTCAACCTAATTTAGGTTCTCCTTAATTAGATTAGCCTAGTTAGCAAGCAACCGGATCCAATCCAATTGGGTTAGGAATTAGGTTAGCCTACATATGCTAGTATGCAATCTGGCTAACCAATTAGGATCCCATGACCCTAATTAAACCATGAGTGACTTCCTTGGCCAACTCTATATTGTGTGTGGCCCATTGGGTTTCTATATCTAGCCAGCAGTAGGTTTAGGTTTGAACTGATTCGATCTGATCAAACCCGTTGACCAAATTTGGTCATATCGACTCACCTAATTGTCCAATTCAAACACACATCGAATTCACTCATGAAACCAATCCAATTGGTTCATGAAAACCCACAATACAAGATTGACATCTAGCAACGTATCATGCCTACCTGGAAGATGAGAAATTTGATGAAAAGTACCAAAATACCCTTCAATAGTAAGTTATCGTGCAGTTCAATCTTTTGATCTCCCATTATCTCGATTAAGTGATGGGTATGGATAAATGTCAAACCCTAACACTTAATTATATCGAATCTCAGCTCGATCATGAGGACTCGGCTAATGACTGATTAGAAATCACTTCTAATCTTATCCCACTTTGCAAAGATTCCTTGAATCAGTCATCGAAGAGACTACACGGGATAACATATCCTCTTACCAGGATTGATCAATTCCTTGTTGGTCCACTTACATCCTTCGTACACCTTCCACCATACCCAGAACACCCCGTACATGTCACAATGCCATGAATGAGTATGAACCAAAGTATGGCTTAGCGTGCACAAGGAACCATGGTGACCTCAGGTCTAATGATCACATGCATAACTTCTACTCAGGGACCTATCTTTTGACAAGGAGTAAGACTTCCATAAGATAGTCCCGGTGCAGATCAGTTCAGTATATTCATAACCTAATGAACACCCTTATCCTTGTATTAGTGTCTCTATACAAGTGGCTGTGAGACCAACCACCCTCATCAATTGAGCATACATAGGACAAGCTAGTCTTACCAGATTCATCAATCTCCGAATCGATGGTCCAATGACTAGGAACATTCTAGATTAATGATGCAGAACGAAAGCTCTGATACCAAATTGATGCAGAACAAAAATGTGGAATGCGGAAGCAAATTAAATTAATGTATTTTTTTTATTTATTTATTTTTAGAAGTCGGCATGACTCAAAGGAAAGTTAAACTAAATTGAAAGAAACTATATAATAATTGAAAGCACAATTCAAAGAAACTAGATTATCAGAGTAGTTCAGAAGTAAAGGATCGCTGGGGGTTGAGAAACTCCCAGACCTAGGATTTTGCTCTGAACTTTCAACAGGACAGAAATAAAGAGAAGAGAAGGGTTATGTACCAGACAGTGATCTTCACAGAGTTTGGTGGAAGGACTCTCTCGAGCAGATTGTTGGATCCTCGGATTCGGATATCCTCACAATGGATCCTCCAATACTGGTCCTTTGGCAGAGTTGGCTTCTCCTGAACTCAGGATCTGGGAAAGAAGAAGAACAAGTTATGGAACTAGATACTCAAAGAAAGGATTTACCAGATAAGAAGAACTTGAAAAATTGATGTTGCTGAAATCCTGATTCTCCTGGATGCTGATCTGACTTCCTCTCGGATTTGGTCTGTATTCAAAGTAGCCGATCTGGACCTGGATGTTGGTGGTCGGCCTCTACTTGGAAGAGAGGGCCGAGAGATGATGAGGTAGATTAGGGTTCGGATGATTGGTGGAATGAAGAAGATGATGGCGGCTAGGGTTTGGGATTGAAGTGGCTAACCTAGGGTTTTGGTAGGGTTTTGGGGTTGGAGATCTCACACCTCCTCAAGGTTCCTAGGGAACCCGGATTTACTCCCTTACGGAGCTCAACCCTGAACACAAGTGCGGAAGAGAGAAACACAAAGTTGCTCACAAAGAAATTGATTTCATTCATCATTTTTTCAAGAGTTACATAGAGTTGAATATATAGACATAACAAGAAATAAAATTTCATACACTTCCCATGTGGGACTAATAGGACTAACCCACACTTTAGGCATCAAATTCTCTTCCCAAGACTCCTTCCATGAGTGGGCAGCCCAAAACTCCAAGAAAACTTGAAAATCAGCTCCAAATGGCAGGTTATGGGGGTGTCTCCTAGTATCTCTCCATGAATCAAGGATTTTCCCTTCATGGTTTGGCTATTTTGGACACCTCCTAGTCTTGATCCACAAGTTTAGGCTTCTTCCTTTCATGGCTTTAGCACTTTAGGAAACTTTTGGGTGCCTCCTTGATTTTCTCCCCAAGACATGCTCTCTTCCCTTTTATAACTTGGATTTTTATGGAACATTGTGGGGCACCTCCTTGATCCTCTCTTCAAGAAAAATTCTTGCCATCCTGGCTTGGGTTTATCTGGAAAGAAGTTGGCTCCTCCTTGGATTGAGGTATCTTGATGGATTTCTCCCCAAGTGGCGCATGAAAGAAGGGACCTGCTTTCTTGTGGTATGGGGACCAAGGCACACTGGATGGAGATGTGGCGCCTCCTGGACTCTGGCATGTGGCTGGGAGTGGGCGCCCACATGCTTGGCCTAGGAGAAAAAATTGGGCACCCTGGACCTTGACTTGATTTAAAAAAAAATGGCACCAACCTGGAGAAGACCTAGACCACTACTAGGACTTGTACTGAGTCAACATGACTCAACAAAATTTAAATTGTAGGGAAATACAGACTCAAGACTAAAATTGAGTTAACCAAGTCAACCCTAATTACAAAACCAGAAACCCTAATTCTTCGGGCAAGGTCAATCAGACATCCAGATGGAGCCCTGAAGTCTTCTTCTGAGTCTGGTGCCCGCACCAATTCTCCCGGGGTGGGAGGAACTCGACCTTGTCTAGTAAGGCTCAAGTTGGCTCTGGTATCTCTCCAAGAGGTCAGGATCCAAATCTTGTAGTTCTTCTCGGGAGATCCAAGAGTCATCAGAGTCTGGCCTTCCTTGCCAGCGGACCAGGTATCTTTGGTATCCTCGATTACGAGTAGAGATTACCTGATCATCCAGGATCTTTTCAATCTGCTCTTTCCTCACAGGCCAGTTTGTTTGTGGATACACAGGATCGGGATCACTCTCAATAGCAGGATTAGGTTCAAAAGGCTCACTGGGAATCACAGTTGACTCCTTGTACTCTACTAGGTCTGTAATATTGAAAGTGGAGCTAATGCCTAGTTCTGGAGGTAACTCGAGTACATAGGCATTGGATCCTACTCTCTTCACCACTCTAAATGGTCCAGCTCCTCTAGCATGTAACTTTCTAACGGTTCCAGGAGAAAACCGCTCAGGCCTTAACCTAATCATTACATAGTCTCTCTCAACAAAAGTTTTGACTCGTCTTTGAGAATCAGCCAACTTCTTATAAGTTTCATTACTTAAAGTTATTTTGGCATGAATTTCTTTATGCAAGTCCTTTACATGCTATGCAAGTGCATCAAGAGACTTGTGTGTGGGCTAATAGTGAAATCAGATCAATGGTGTGTGAGGCTTGTATCCATGAACAATTTCAAAGGGACTTTAGCCTATAGACCTATTGATCGAAACATTGAATGCAATTTCAGCCCTGGACAAAATACAAATCCCAATTCCTGGTGCTCTCAATCAAACCAAAATCTGAGCCAAAGCCTAGTAAAGGGTCAAGAAAACTAAACTAGACTGACGACGCATTCCTAAAGAATGGACTTTATTACAAAGGAACCCTACGTCTAAACCTAACAAACTAAGGCTCTCTAGGTTTGACCTTGGGTCGGAGGAGGGCAGGCAGAGCATGAAAACTTAATATGGATGCCTAGTAGGTGCCATAAGGTCTTCCAGAAGTAGGTGGCAAACCTAATAGGTTCTGACACGTGGTTTACTCTAAAGGCTTCGACAAAGTATACTTGGATGGTGTAAGAAGCATTGGAAGTCCTAAAGAAAAGGAGGAGATATGAGGTGGAGTCTTGAATTGCCTGTTGACTAAAGGTGGTGACCTGAAGGTTTGAATGGTGATCTATGAGTGTCAACTGGTCATCCTTACGAAAGGAAAAGTTTGCTACTCCTAGGAATGGATCAAGAGATGGTTCGGGAAGTAGCCTAGGACATGTGATTGCAATAGTTAAGGTTTGTTCTCTAAGCAAATAATGATCAACTTTCTCAAGAACTGGATTAGAGAATGATTCATGGGAGGGCCTACGGATGATGACCTCAAGACTTGAAATTTGACCTATGGGTGTGGAAAGGTATACTCTATAGAAGGGTAGGTCAGTCATGCAAAGGAAGGGGTCTGGGGCCATAAGGAGGACTTCTACAGGACTGGGTGAATCAATCCGCTCAAGACAAGGATGTTCAACTGAGATTACGAGAGAGACCTTAGTGGCTGGGTATGGGACAAGGTCCAATTGTAAGAGGCTTAATTCAGTCATCCTAAGGAGAGGATCTACCATAGGGTGGGCAAACTTAAACAGTTCAGTGCAAAGATCTTCAATTGGTACTTGGGGAATGACTATCATTAGAGGGTACGAACTGATAGCTCGGGCTAACACTATGAGTTCTTCCTGGGGGTATTTGACTAAAGGAACCTGATTCTCACAAATCTCTTGAATTTCTGAACTCTGTCCTACCACTTGGTTGCTCTCCAAGGTCTCCTCAGGTAAGGAACCAATAGTATCGATGTCACATTCTTCAAGTTCTTCCCCCTCATATTCATCAACTAGACTTAAGCCAGCATCATATACTTCCTCGATGCCATCTTCAATGGGTTTCGGGTCAGTGGTAATCGGGTCAACTGATTCTTGGCTTGTCATACCTAACCCTTCTTCCTCATTGGTAGGCTTGGGTTCTCCTCATTAATGTCATCCTTAGGATTCTTACCACTTAGCTGTGCACAAGCTAGTCCTATGCATGGGCACTGACTAGATTTATGGCCTCTTTCTCTACAAAACAAACATTCTTGCAATATAGGAACCTGGGTCACACTGGGTTTCAAGCTAGTATAGACCTTACTTGGGCATGGGTGTGGATCTAAATGGTTTGATCTAGAAGACTTGGGTTGTTGAGTGACTGGTCTAGAATATTGTAAGGACCTCTCATAGACACGATCCACACTATAGATATCATGGTTAGGCTTCCTAAGGTTATGCTCGGGATCATGGTATAAGGTCCTCCTAGGCTCTTGGCATGGATGAGGTTGGGGCCTATTAAATTTTGGATCAGGGATCCAATTTTGATGTCTACGTTTCTCAAGTACTTGGACTTGATCCCTAAGCTGGGTAAAATTCTCATGGACTTGTTCTTTACACTGGGTAACAGTAGCAGTCAAATCCTGGCTCAATTTGTTCATACTTTCAGTAAGAGCTCTAACCATGGCCTCTAAATCAGGTTGGGTTTGACCAGGTTGGTAGGGTACTCCATTCCGGTATACATGATGATGCAAGCAAACACACAGAATGTGACTAGACTAAAGCGACTACTGGCTCACTAGACCTAGAGCCCAAACTAGATGCCCAATCAGAGTGGCAAGCTAGCCTGTAGTAACTCGGGACTCAGCCAGGCAGGTATAAGGGGAGTGTTAGGTCCCTAAATGCCAATCCTAGATACCAATCAGAGATTGGCCAGGTAGGCGGACCAGCACACAACCCCTTCGAGATAGAATCCCTGAACCACCATTCTAGACACTGAGTACAAAGCACACACAGAGTAACTAGACAAACTGACTCAACACTAGCCTTGACCCGACTTGTTGATGTCCCTAGCCCACTAGGGCAAATTAAGTCTAATAAATTTTAAAATTAGGCTTAGGATCGAATGAGTGGGTGGTGGTTTTGGGCTAAGGAGAGGTTATCAACTCCTCCCCTTATCTTAGATGCTCAAATGCCCTTAAGATGAATTAGGAGATGATCACTCAAAATAATTGAATTGCAGAAACACAGAAACAGAGTTGCAGTAATTTAACTCTCAGAAATTTTATGGAAACCGATAAATCACAGGAAATAATATAAAATAGTTTCAATTATATTGGTTACAGTAAATAAAAATCATACAATTTGGAGTTACCTGTAATGAGAAACAATTACTGCAATAGAGTAGTTACAGACTGAAAATAGAGTGCTTCCCCGTTTACAATTCCTGCTACGAAGTTGTAACCCAACGGATCCCCTACATGCCCTAGGAACACCCCGTGGAATGGGAAGATGAGGTTTGCACCTCACTTTGTTCCTAGGACCGGACGTCCTGGGGAGTCTACTTCGAGCAGACAAAGTAAAAAGAGAGAGACTCAAAACAAGCAAGCAAAATAGAAACCCTAGACAGGGCTCTGATACCAAAATTGATGCAGAACGAAAGCTCTGATACCAAAATTGATGTAGAACAAAATATGGAATGTGGAAGCAAATTAAAATTAATGTATTTTTTTATTTATTTATTTTTAGAAGTCGGCTTGACTCAAAGGAAAGTTAAACTAAATTGAAAGAAACTATATAATAATTGAAAGCACAATTCAAAGAAACTAGATTATCAGAGTAGTTCAGAAGTAAAGGATCGCTGGGGGTTGAGAAACTCCCAGACCTAATGGTTTTGCTCTGAACTTTCAACAGGACAGAAATAAAGAGAAGAGAAGGGTTATGTACCAGACAGTGATCTTCACAGAGTTTGGTGGAAGGACTCTCTCGAGCAGATTGTTGGATCCTCGGATTCGGATATCCTCACAATGGATCCTCCAAAACTGGTCCTTTGGCAGAGTTGGCTTCTCCTGAACTCAGGATCTGGGAAAGAAGAAGAACAAGTTATGGAACAAGATACTCAAAGAAAGGATTTACCAGATAAGAAGACTTGAAAAATTGATGTTGCTGAAATCCTGATTCTCCTGGATGCTGATCTGACTTCCTCTCGGGTTTGGTCTATATTCAAAGTAGCCGATCTGGACCTGGATGCTAGTGGTCGGCCTCTACTTGGAAGAGAGGGGCTGAGAGATGATGAGGTAGATTAGGGTTCGGATGATTGGTGGAATGAAGAAGATGATGGGCGGCTAGGGTTTGGGATTGAAGTGGCTAACCTAGGGTTTTGGTAGGGTTTTGGGGTTGGAGATATCACACCTCCTCAAGGTTCCTAGGGAACCCGGATTTACTCCCTCACGGAGCTCAACACCTGAACACAAGTGCGGAAGAGAGAAACACAAAGTTGCTCACAAAGAAATTGATTTCATTCATCATTTTTTCAAGAGTTACATAGAGTTGAATATATAGACATAACAAAGAAATAAAATTTCATACACTTCCCATGTGGGACTAATTGGACTAACCCACACTTTAGGCATCAAATTCTCTTCCCAAGACTCCTTCCATGAGTGGGCTGCCCAAAACTCCAAGAAAACTTGAAAATCAGCTCCAAATGGCAGGTTATGGGGTGTCTCCTAGTATCTCTCCATGAATCAAGGATTTTTCCTTCATGGTTTGGCTATTTTGGACACCTCCTAGTCTTGCTCCACAAGTTTAGGCTTCTTCCTTTCATGGCTTTGGCACTTTAGGAAACTTTTGGGTGTCTCCTTGATTTTCTCCCCAAGACATGCTCTCTTCCCTTTTATAACTTGGATTTTTATGGAACATTGTGGGGCACCTCCTTGATCCTCTCTTCAAGAAAAATTCTTGCCATCCTGGCTTGGGTTTATCTGGAAAGAAGTTGGCTCCTCCTTGGATTGAGGTATCTTGATGGATTTCTCCCCCAAGTGGCGCATGAAAGAAGGGACCTGCTTTCTTGTGGTGTGGGGACCAAGGCACACTGGATGGAGATGTGGTGCCTCCTGGACTCTGGCGTGTGGCTGGGAGTGTGGCGCTCACATGCTTGGGCCTGGGAGAAAAAATTTGGCACCCTGGACCTTGACTTGATTTAAAAAAAATGGCACCAACCTGGAGAAGACCTAGACCACTACTAGGACTTGTACTGAGTCAACATGACTCAACAAATTTAAATTGTAGGGAAATACAGACTCAAAACTAAAATTGAGTTGACCAAGTCAACCCTAATTACAAAACCAGAAAACCCTAATTCTTCGGGCAAGGTCAATTAGACATCCAGATGGAGCCCTGAAGTCTTCTTCTGATTCTGGTGCTCGCACCAATTAAGGTTTATAGGAATTAGGTTTCACTGTTATTTTATCATAACCCTAATTCCATTGTCCTACTCTATGAGGTTCATCATAGTCAAAAACATGACACAGTAGTATATGATGAATTAAATGCCTTTATTATAAATAATGATGTCATACTCGAGTTTAAAGTTTACAAAAAGGCCCATACAATGATTGGCTCTTAGGACATTTTCTATCAAACTCCCACTTGCACTAAAGCCAATCGCCCTAATACTTTATGCCCATACAATCCAAGTGATGATCTAACTGCTGCTTGGCTAATGCTTTAGTAAATGGGTTTGCTATATTATTCTTTGTGTCAACTAGTTCGACGACAACATCTTGTCTTTCTATAATTTATCGAACGAGGAGGAACCGTCTTAGAATGTGCTTGGACATGTGATGAGACCTTGGTTCCTTAGCTTGTGCAATAGCCCCAGTGTTATCATGTATAATGGCACTAGCTGTTGTACATTAGGAACCACTCCCAATTCCATGAAAATTTCTTCATCCAGATAGCTTCCTTAGTGGCTTCACTAGTAGCTATGTACTCTGCCTCAGTGACTGAGTCAGCTATTGTAGGCTGCTTTGTACTTTTCCAACTTACTACACCACCATTCAGTGTGAAGACATACCTCGATGTGGATTTGCTATCATCTAGATCTGATTGAAAACTAGAATCTGTATAACCTTCTAGTTTTAACTTAGATCTTCCATATACTAAATAAATATCTTTAGTCCTTCTTAGGTACTTAAGAATATTTTTCACAGCTTTCCAATGATCCTCTTCTAGATCTGCCTGAAACTTGCTCACTATGCCCAAGGCATAAGCGACATCAGGCCTGGTACATAACATGGCATACATAATTGACCCTACAGCCAAAGCATAAGGAATCATAGCCATCCTCTCTCTTTCTTCTGATGTCTTAGAAGACATCTTCTTAAAGAGATGTATACCTTGACTCATTGGCAAGTAACCTTTCTTACTTCCATCCATGTTGAATCTCCTCAACACTAAGTCAATGTACCTCGATTGGGATAAGCCTAGCATCCTCTTGGATCGATCTCTATAGATCCTTATACCCAGTATATAAGATGCTTCCCCTAAATCCTTCATGGAAAACTTTGATGATAGCCAAGTTTTAACCGAATGCAACATTGGGATATCATTCCCAATGATCAGTATGTCATCCATATACAAAACTAAGAAAATAATGGCACTCCCACTTGTCTTCTTATACACACATGGTTCATCCATATTTTTGATAAAACCAAATCCTTTGATTGTTTCATCAAAATTGATGTTCCAACTCCTTGATGCTTGTTTAAGTCCATAAATGGACTTCTTTAACTTGCATACCTGGTTTGGTCTCCAACTTGAGACAAACCCCTATGGCTATGACATATAGACTTCTTCCTCAAGGTTTCCATTAAGGAAAGTAGTCTTTACATCCATTTGCCAGATTTCATAGTCATGGTATGCTACTATGGCAAGCAGTATCTGAATGGACTTGAGAATGGCTACTGGAGAAAAGGTTTCATCATAGTCTACACCATGTTTTTGTTTAAAACCTTTTGCTACCAACCTAGCCTTATAGGTCTCAACTTGACCATCTACTCCAATCTTTTTCTTGAAGACCCATTTACACCCTATCGAGTTTATTCCTTCAGGTGGATCTACCATGGTCCAAACCTGATTGGAATACATGGAGTCCATTTCAGATTTCATGGCACCAAGCCACTTGTCAGAGTCCCTACTCTCGACAGCTTCCGAATAGGTCATAGGATCATCATCCTGTATGATACTGGCTTCATTGTCATCCCCGATGACAAAGCCATATCTGAGAGGTGCTCCCCGCACCCTCTCTGACATTCGGAGAGGAGGTGTGTACTGTGGCTATTCTTGATCCATAAGAACCTCTGGTTGAGGAACTTCACTTGAAGGCTCATCGATTTGTTGGTTCTGTTCTTCACACAACTCAAGTGAAGAATCACTACATCCTTCTTGGATAAGCTCTTATTCCAAGAATGTAGCATGCCTACTGACAATTATCTTTTGCTCAGTAGCATTATAAAAGAGGTATCATTTACCTTCTTTTGGATAACCAACAAACCTACACTTGTCAGCCCTAGCACTTAACTTTTGTCCAAAGTTATTCTTGACATAAGCATGGCAACCCCAAATCTTTAAGTACTTAAGACTTGGTCTTTTACAATTCCATAACTCAAATGGAGTGCTACTTATTGACTTAGATGGAACCCTGTTTAATATATATGTAGCAGTCTCCAAGGCATGTCCCTAGAAGGAAATGGGAAGATCTATGAAGCTCATCATGGACCTCACCATGTCCAACAAGGTGCATTTCTCCTTTCTGCCATCCATTTAACTGGGGTGTATAAAGAGGGGTCCATTCAGAAATAATGCCTTTATCCTTGAGATAGTTCAAAAACTCACTAGACAAGTATTCCCCTCCTCGATCAGATCGAAGAGCTTTAATACTAAGTCCAGTTTATCTTTCAACCATACTCTAATATTCTTTAAACTTATCAAAGGCTTCAGACTTGTGTTTCATAAGATACACATAACCGAACCTTGATAAATCATCAATAAAAGTGATGAAATAAGAATATCCTCCTCTGGCCTGAGTTGACATAGATCCACACACATCAGTATGTACAAAACCTAACAATTCAGTTATCCTTTCTCCATATCCAGTGAATGGAGACTTGGTCATTTTCCTTTGAGGCAAGACTCACAAGTTCCTAATGATTGAAAATCATCAGGGTCAAAGTAATCCTCTTTGACTAACTTGTTTATCCTTGACTCATTGATATGACCTAACTGGTAATGCTAGAGATATGTGACATTGACATTACCTCTTTTTCTCTTCTTGTCATCTACAAGAAGTATTTCATCATTGAGTGCTAAAGTTAGAAGACCATTCACAAAGCAACCATGCCCAAATATTGTATTATTATGAAGAATAGAGTAGCCACTGCTCTTTACACTTATTTCATATCCTTGTTGTATCAACAAGGATATAGAAATAATATTTCTTACAATATTTGGTACATAGTAGCATTCTTCCAACCTTATGATATTACCCGAAGGTAAGAACATAAGATATGTGCTCACAGCTTCAGCATATATGGGTTCTCCACTTGCCCCATTTAATTTGAAGTCACCTTTCTTCAAATTTATAATTCTATGGAGTCCTTGTAAAGATTTACAAATATGTGACCCACATGTAGTATCCAATACCCATGAATTAGAAATAGATTCACTCAATGATAAATTAGTTTATATCATGTACAAACCTCTAGATGCACCACTTGCATCTAGCTTCACATTTGGAAGACAAGTTTTGCAATCCTTCTTCCAATGCCCAAAAATGCTGCAATGGAAACAGGCTCCATCAGCCTTCTTCCTCAAACAGTCCACATAGTTTGAACCAGTTAACTTATTAGCATCCAAGATGCCATGCAATGATAAATTTGAAGCCATAAAAATAAATGTCCTACATTTAATTAAAGAATAATATCAGCAGACCACTCAAGCTGACATCCATAACTAGATAAGGACTTTCTATCTAATTAGGCCTCCCACTATTTTCTTCAAATACCATAACCCTCAACTATGGTAAGCGAGAAACCTTTCCTGGTTTGCTTAGTGGGGTTGAGATCCTAATTCCTAATGAGTGCCTTGTGTATGTACAACAAACAAACATGAGTTCAAATGTAGGACAACCTTTCCAATTGCAACCCGTGCAATTCTCAACAATTTATCTTTGCCTTTAAGACACTTATGGCCTTGTGTATGCACGACAAACCATAATGTCTTAGTTTAGTCAGACCCTTCATTTCCATATATCCATGATTGAATAATGTTACCCTTGTGTATGCACAACAAAGCAACATTTCCAACCATGCCATAAAGTACTAAGTTCACCAAGACAAATCTTATATCAAACCTAGAGTAGGCCTTGTGTATGCACAACAAACCTACCATAGTCTTGACATATATTTAGCTTAGCATGAAGGAAGGCAAAATATAGTACACTTAACCAATTAGCATTACCAAATAAAGATTCAGATATGACCAAATTGGCCAGGTGAGTGGAAGGGGTGAGGGGGTCCCCCCGTTGCTTTCCTTAGACACCAATTAGATTGGCCAGGTCAGTCAACGGAACCAATTAAAAACCTCATTCCCTTTACCTTCCCAGAACCACTTGCCTAGACACCAATGGCTGATCAAACCTTAATCGATTTTGCATCATGACTATGTTTCTTACTATGACTAAATATGATTTTTATGAGGGCTTTGATGGTCTCAAAAATACATTCTAAATACTATCATGATAATTACATTTATAACTAAAGTATAAACATAAATATGATAACTATGTTTATAACAAATATAAACATATTGCATATAACTCTAACATATGTAGAACATTTCATGTCATCAACCATATTACCCTAATATGCAAAGCATTACATGACAACAAGCATATTACCCTAATATGCATAGCATGCTAACATGCATATTACCCTAATATGCAAAACATGACATGATCAATGTAAAATACCATTCACCTCACTCATTCATGGGAATTACCACAGTAGCACCCCTACATGCCATAGGAAACTCATAGAATGGGCAGAGTGGGCTTTTTACACCCTACTTTACTCCTATGATCGGATGGCTATGGCAACCCCAATCCAGAGTAGTTACTTAGTTCAATCAACATGCATAATTTCATACTTGAAATGATAACATGCATTTCATGAAAAATAGAAATTAAACATATTACCCTAATATGCAAAACTTCACAACAATGCATTAACATGCCTTTTTCATGAAGAAACCAAAAATCAGACATATTAACCCTAATATGCATTTTCATCACAAGATTATGGTAGAGTCGACACGATAGGTTCGAGTCGGCTCGATCACTAGTCGGGTCGACTCGATATGTGGAAATCATGAACTTTAAAAATGATTTATAATTGGTATGCCACAAGGAGGGCTCTGATACCACTGATGGGAATTCTCCTAGGGTGCTGGGAATCATGCAACATGCGGTAGTGAATTTCAAAACAAAAAATTCTAAGCATGAAACCCTAATATGGCTAGAAAACCCTAATTCCCAGGAACCCCTTATGCAATACCAATCAACGAAACAAAATGAAGTCAAAATACATACCTGGGTTGCTAAAATCCAATCTTTTCCTCGAGGCTCAAAAGTGCAAGCCCTCCAACAGTGATCCACACGAGAATGGTACCAAGAAAGAATCCGTACCGGGGTTGCTTGCTTCAATAGGACTCTTTTGTCAGCCTTTTGACCTTTGACCACTGTAGGACACCCTGTCCTACTGTAGGGCTCTCTGGACACAGTCCTAAACCACTCTTGGTTTTAGAACAACCCTCTTCTAAGATCCCTTAGGCTTATGTCCGAAAACAAAGCCTTGTCCAAGTAGAAATGACCTTGCCTTAACAAGACAAGTCTTGTCCCAAAGTAAGAAGGAGTAGAAGAACACTCAGACTGACAGACTCTCGGGAAAATGGGAATCCTATTTTCTGATAACCAAAAACTCGTCCTCTCATTTCACCATACCCTTTTTAAATAATATTTCAAGGGGCGTGAAAACCATCCCGACATCTCTTATCAGATATGTTATTTCATATCTGATAAGACTCTTCAGGATTGAATAGTCTTATCTGTGTTCTTTCCCTTTCAAGATTAAATCCCCATGTGCCATGTGACATTTACCAGTTAAAAAGAATGGAAGGAGGCATCATTTCAGATTTAAAAACTGTGGGAAGAGCAAAGTCCTGAGTGCAGAAGGACTCTACCTCAGAACCATGCACCGATGAAGAGACGCGACTCTTCATCTACGCACTCTACTCTCTTTTCCCATTTCATGCTGCCCTCTTATTCCCTTTGACCAGTCATTTAAATCCGAAGGGCATGGGGATAAGATGAGAAGGCACCCCTTGATGAAACACTGGAGTGTTTCATCTACAGAAGGACTCTTGTCCTTCTGCGCGTACCTTCATCTCCCGCGCGCCAAGAGGCGCCAAGAATCCTTTTATGGTCAACTTTATCTACACCCCATGCAACCTTTGACTAGTCAAAGCATATGCAATTTGTATGTCAAAAGAAAGATCATTAAGTCCTCTTTCCATCTATATAAATATTTTTTAGATTAGAGGACTATAGACTCTTCTAGGCCTTTTTGAATGCTAAGGTATCATTTTGGCATCTAGAGTCCCAACTCAAATGGACTCTTCAATAAGACGTCCAAAATACCAAAATAAAATCAGATCAAGCTTTGATTTGGCTATCCCCACTTAGGACTCAACCTAATTTAGGTTTTTCTTAATTAGGTTAGCCCATTTAGCAAGCAACCGGACCCAATCCAATTGGGTTGGAATTGGGTTAGCCTATATATGCTAGTATGCAATCTAACTAACCAATTAGGATCCCATGATCCAAATTAAACCATGAGTGACTTCCTTGGCCAACTCTCTATTGTATGTGACCCATTGGGTTCCACATCTAGCCAGCAGTAGGTTTAGGTTTAAGCTGATTCGATCCGATCGAACCCGATTAACCTAATTAGGTCAAATCGGCTCACCTAATTGTCCAATTCGAATCAAACATCGAATTGACTCATGAAACCAATCCAATTGGTTCATGAAAACCCACAAGACAAGATTGATATCTAGCAATGTGTCTTGCCTACTTGGAAGATGAGGAATTTGGTAAAAATTATCAAAATACCCTTCAGTAGTAAGTTACCATGTAATTCAATCTTTTGATCTCCCATTATCCCGATTAAGTGATGGGTATGGACAAATGTCAAACCTTAACACTTAATCATATCGAATCTCAGCTTGATCATGAGGACTCAGCTGATGACTAATTAGAAGTCACTTCTAATCTCATCCCGCTTTGCAAAGATTCCTTGAGTCACTCATCGAAGAGATTACATGGGATAACATATCCTCTTACCAGGATTGATCAATTCTTTGTGGTCCACTCACATCCTTTGTACACCTTCCACCATATCCAGAACATCCCGTACATGTCGTAATGCCATGAATGAGTATGAGCCAAAGTATGGCTTAGTGTGCATAAGGAATCATGGTGACCTCAGGTCTGAAGATCACATGCACAACTTCTACTCCAGGACCTATCTTTTGATAAGGAGTAAGACTTCCATAAGATAGTCTCGGTGTGGATCAGTTCAGTGTATTCATAACCTAATGAACACCCTTATCCTTGTATTAGTGTCTCTACACAAGTGGCTGTGAGACCAACCACCATCATCAATTGAGCATACATAGGACAAGCTAGTCTTACCGGATTCATCGATCCCCGAATCGATGGTTCAATGACTAGGAACATCTAGATTAGGGTTTATAAAAATTAGGTCTCACTGTTATTTTATCATAACCCTAATTGCATTGCCCTACTCTATGGGGTTCATCATAGTCAAAAACATGACACAATAGTATATGATGAATCAAATGCCTTTATTATAAATAATGATGCCATACTTGAGTTGGAAGTTTACAAAAAGGCCCATACAATGATTGGCTCTTAGGGCATTTTTCTATCAGTCCATGCCCCAATAGGGTGCTCAAAGCCTCTCTGCCCCTAACGATCTTCTCATGACCGTGAGGATTCCATATGTGCTCCTTTTGGACCGTGAGCCAAGTCTCACGGTCCCAAGTCTCAAACCGTGGATGCCCCAAAGGGGGCCCTCCCCCATGGCTTCTTTCTTCATCCAAATCAGAGAGAGTCTTCACGCTAATCCCTTCTCATGCACGCCCCACTTATAAGCACATGGGAATGGATCTTGGTCATGGATTGGGAGTCAAGTTAGTTGGACTCCATCTTGGTCTTGGGCTTAACCACCACTTGATTAGTTATGACTCAATCATATGGGATCGACTAATTCTTGGTGGTTACAACTATATAGGCGGTTAGGACTTGTCTCCTTGATCCAAACTAGATTAGGACACCTCATATAGTTAGGGTCCCAATTGGTTACAACCAACCTACTAGCTAACCTCCTAACCAATTAAAAAACCTGGACCAAATCCCATAACCCAATTGGGTTATGTTACAATCTCTTAAAAACTCTCCCCAATAAGCTCATATGAAAACTCTAATCCTTGGTCAAACCCCCTAACCCACCATGACTCAAAGGGGCCCTAGGGAAAATCCCAGAAATCACCTGAAATATCTTCGGGAATATCTTCAGACGTGCCCCCAAGCCCTAGGGATTGCCTCCAGCATCCCTGCCATGGTCTCCTAAGTTTGTTGAAAGCTTGGGAGCACCATTCAAATCCCTACATAATTAGGATCATGGGATCCTAATTGGCTAGCTAATTAACATACTAACATATGTTGGCTAGCCCAATTCCTAACCCAATTTGATTGGGTCTAGTTGCTTGCTAATTGAGTTAACCAATTTATGAGGGACCTAAATTGGGTTGTGTCTTAATTAGGATAGCCTATTTCAATTTTTATCTGAATTAATTAGGACTTATCTTGCTTTTGTGATAGAGTCCTTGTTGACGTGGACTCTTGGTGCACCATTTAGTTTCATGCCAATATTTTGCGCAGAAGGACCAAGAGTGGTGCGGGCACCAGACTCAGAAGAAGACTTCAGAGCTCCATTTGGATCTCTGATTGACATTGCCCGAGAAATTAGGGTTTGTAATAAAGGTTGACCTGGTCAACCAGTTTATTTATTTTATTAAGTCACCATTTAAATTTTGTTGAGTCATGTTGACTCAGTGCAAGTCCCAATGTGGTTTCAATTTGGTCCAAAATGGTGCCACATTTGTCTTCCAATCAAATCAAGGTCCAAGAAAGTGGAGGCCACACTCCAAGCCACACGCCCAGCCACACTCCGAGCACATGCCAGGGTCCAGGTGGTGCCACAGAGGCATCCCAGTGTCATGGTCCCCACACCCAAAGAAGAAAAAATCAAATTGGAAGCTAATTTAAAGGAGGCGCCCATACCTGCCTATTTTACCTAAGCAAAAAAGGAAGAAGACTTCTCTTGGAGAAGAAATCAAAGAAGGACATCCAATTGAAGTTCAAATCAAAATCAAAGAGCTTAACTTGGAGTGGAAGAAAAGAAGAAATGCCATAAGAAGAGGAGGACTCCAAATCCAAATCCAACTCCAAAGGAGGCGCCATAAAAAATTCCAAAAAATTCCTTTATGGCCGTCCCAATTTTTTTGAAGTCTTGGTCGACCAAGAGAGGGGGTTTTCTACCTAATCTAGAGGTTGGAAGAGTTTAGTCCCACATGGGAATTTGTACAAGCTTGGAGAAAATTTTAGGTCTATATAATAGACCTCTCTTTGTAACTTTAGAAAATCAACGAAGAAAATTATTTTTTTGCTATTCTCTTGTGTTGAGTGACCTAGGTTTCTCTTCTTCCGCACTATTCTAAGTGTTGAGCTCCGTGAGGGGGTAATCCGGGTTCCATTGGAGCCTTGAGGAGGTGAGAGATCTCCATCTTTATCCAAAACCCTAGGTTAGCCACTTGAAATTCCAAAACCCTAGCCACCCTTCATTATTTTCAATCCATCAAACCCTAGATCCATCCATCTCCCACGGCCTCTCTCTCTCTACAAGTCCAGGCCGTCCACCTTCATCCAAATCCAGTCCGGCTACTTCAGATCCAGAGCAAGTTCCAAGGAAAATCACATCAGCTTCCAGGAGAATCCAGTTTTCAGCAATTTCAATCTTCAAGTTCATCAACCTGGTAAATTCTTTCCTTGACTCTCTGATTCCATCAATTGTTTTTCTTCTCTTCCAGATCTTGAGTTCAGGAGAAGCCAACCCGCCAAAGGACCAGTACTGGAGGATCCATTGCGAAGAAATCTGAATCCGAGGATCCAACAATCTGCTCGGGAGAGTTCTTCCACCAAAATCTGTGAAGATCATTGTCTGGTTAGGTAAACCATCTCTTCTCTTTATTTCTGTTCTGCTGAAAGTTTGGAGCAAAACCCTAGGTCTGGGAGTTTCTCAACCCCCAGCGATCCGTTGCTTCTGAACTACTCTGATACTTTAGTTTCCTTAAAATTGTGCTTTCAATTATCATATTAGTCTCTTTCAATGTTAGGTTAACTTTTCTTTGATTTGAAGCCAACTTCTACAAACATATAAAAACAACAAAAAAATTAGTTAATCTTAATCTACTTCCGCATCGCATCCCTTTATTTGTTCTGCATCATTTTTGGTATCAGAGCCCAGTCTAGGGTTTCTGATTTGCTTGCTTGCTTTGATTGTTCTCTTTTTATTTTGTCTGCTCGAAGTAGACTCCCCAGGATGTCCGGTCCTAGGAACTAAGCGAGGCGCAAGCCTCCTCCTCCCATTCCACGGGGTGTTCCTAGGGCGTGTAGGGGATCCATTGGGTTATAACTTCGTAGCAGGGATTATAAACGGGGAAGACAATCTAGTTGTAGCCCGTAATTACCCTGTTATCTGAATTATTTCTCCCTGCATAAAATTCCGAATTGCATGATTTTTGCTTCGTTGAAACCAGTATAATTGATCCTAGTTTCCATAATTTTTCTGTGATTTATTGGTTTCGGTAAAAATTCTGAGAATTAAAAAACAGAAACTCTATTTTTTTTGTGTTCTGCAATTCAATTCTTTTTGGAGTGATCATCTCATAATTTACTTAAGGGCAATTGAGCATCGAAGATAAGGGGAGGAGTTGATTACCTCTCCTTAGCCCAAAACCACCATCCAATCATTCGAACCTAGACCTAATTTAAAATCAGTTAGACCTAATTTGCCCTAGTGGGCTAGGGACACCAATTGGTCGGGTCTAGGCTAGTGTTGAGTCAGTTTGCCGAGTTATTCTGTGTGTGCTTAGCACTCAGTGTATAGAACGGTGGTTTAGGGACTACGTCCCGAAGGGCTTGTGTGCTTGTCCGCCTACCTGGCCAATCACTGATTGGTGTCTAGGATTGGCAATCAGGGACCTAACACTCCCCTTACACCTGCCTGGCTGAGTCTTGAGTTACTACAGGCTAGCTTGCCACTCTGATTGGGCATCTAGTTTGGACTCTAGGTCTAGTGATCCAGTAGTCGATTTAGTCTAGTCTCATTTTGTGTGCTTGCTTGAATCATCATGTCTACCAGAAACGGAGTGCCATAACAACCTGGTCAAACCCAACCTGATTTAGAGGCCATGATCAGAACTCTTACTGAAAGTATGGCTAAAATGAATCAGGATATGACAAACACTGTGGCCCAGTTTAGCGCACAAATTCATGAGGATCTTACCCAACTTAGGGACCGAGTCCAAGTACTTGAAGAACCTAGACATCGAAATTGGACTCCTGACCCCGATTTTAATGTGCCTCAACCTCACCCACATCAGGAGCCTAGAAGGCCTTTATATAGAGATCCTGAACCTAATCATAGGAGGCCTGACCCAGAGCCTGAAGATAGAGATGATAGGTTCATCAGGAACATCAAATTAGATGCACCCACTTTTGATGGTAGTCTGAACCCTAAGGTGTATTCTGATTGGGAGGGTGAGATGGACCAATACTTTGAGTGGTATGCTATGTCTGAGGAGAGGAAATACAAGTTTGCCAAGATGAAATTAGTGCGTCAAGCTAGGTTATACTGGGGGAACATTGAGCTAACCACTAGGAGACGGAATGTTGAGCCCATAACCACTTGGCAGGGTATGAAAGAAAAACTGAGAGATAAATACCTACCCATTTCATACCAGCAAAACCTGTTAGACCAATGGCAAAACCTGAAACAAGGAAACCGATCTGTCTCAGACTACATAACTACTTTTGATGAATACCTAATGAGATGTGATGTGAGTGAAGCCCACGAAGTCACTTTGTCTAGATTTAGGGCTGGACTGAGGGAAGAAATCAAGAGAGAACTATTTCTGAGAGAGGTTACTGATCTAGACCAAGCCTACCAGATTGCACTGAACACTGAGAAATTTCAGAGAGGACCTATACCTTCTAGGGTTAGTGCCCCAATCCCAAGGAATGGACCTAGCCAAGTTATCCCTAGTAAACCTTTTCAGGGTACTTCTACCCCTAGACCCATGGACAAAGGTAAGGCACCTGACACCCAGAGAACCCCTAGTTCAAATATCACCTGTTTTAAGTGTCAGAAACCAGGTCACATTTCCAGTCAGTGTACTGCCATAGCCTGTTTCAAGTGTCATAAGGTAGGTCATGTTGCTAGCCAGTGCCCACGGAGATCCCTTTACATAGAAGAGGGAGAGAATGATAATTCCGAGCCCAGTGAGGAATTTGAAGAAGAAGTTTATGAGGCCGGAATGAATTTGGTTGAGGAGTATGAAGGAGAGGAGGAACCCAATGAATCTGACCAATTAGGAGTTGTAAGATGCATCCTATCCCAGAATCTAGTTCAAGAGGATTGGCGTAGGACTAACATCCTACAGACTTTTCTTAAATTAGGGGATAAGGTATGTAAGATCATCATAGATAGTGGGAGCTGTGTAAATGCCATCTCTACTAGCACTGTCAAGATGTTAGGCTTAATCCCAGTTCCCCATCCCAACCCCTATAAGGTTTCTTGGGTAGATTCTACCTCCATACCCATCCAGTCTAGATGTCAAGTCCAAATCCAAATGCAATCTTATCACGAAAAGATTTGGTGCGATGTCTTACCCATGGGGGTGAGCAGTATAATTCTCAGAAGACCTTGGTTGTATGATCATGATGCCACCCTCTTAGGAAAATCCAATACCTGTGTCTTTAGTTTCAATGGGAAGAAGATTACGATCCATTCAGTTCTCCCTAAGGACAAGGTAACTAAAGGAGCCGGTAAGGTTAAGGAGATGAAAACTGGAGTGAACCTAATCAGTGCTAAGGATCTAGAACAAGAAATTCATAGTGGTTCACCCATCTGGATGTTGACTGCTAAGGAACTTAGAACTTCGGAACCCTCAGAGCCTCCTCAAGAAGTTAAACCTGTGTTAAAAGAATTTGAGGATGTCTTTCCCGAGGATTTGCCAGACCACCTTCCACCTCTTAGGGATATCCAGCAAGCCATAGATCTAATCCCAGGAGCGACTTTGCCCAACTTGCCCCATTACAGGATGAATCCATCTGAGCATGAAGAACTGCAAAAGTAGGTTGGAGAATTATTGAGGAAGGGGTTTATTAGAGAAAGTCTTAGCCCTTGTGCAGTCCCAGCCTTACTGACCCCAAAGAAAGATGGCACGTGGAGGATGTGTGTTGACAGTCGTGCCATCAATAAAATTATAATCAAATATAGGTTTCCCATCCCTAGACTAGATGACATGCTTGATATGATGGCTGGTGCAATGGTTTTTTCTAAGATTGATCTCAAAAGCGGCTATCATCAGGTTAGGATTAGGCCCGGGGATGAGTGGAAAACTGCTTTCAAAACTAAGGATGGTCTTTATGAATGGGTTGTTATGCCTTTTGGGTTGTCCAATGCCCCTAGTACCTTCATGAGAATTATGACCCAGGTACTTAGAGCTTTCATAGGAAAATTTGTGGTGGTCTATTTTGATGACATCCTGATCTATAGTAAGACCCCAGCAGATCACCTAGGCCACCTTAGAGCAGTCTGCCAAGTTTTGAGGAATGAGAGACTCTACGGTAATCTTAAGAAGTGTGAATTCATGACTAGTAGAGTTATCTTTCTTGGTTTTGTAGTAACCCCTGACGGCGTGGCGGCCGATCCTGAGAAAATTAGGTCCATAGTAGACTGGCCAGAGCCAACCAATGTGCATGAAGTTAGAAGTTTCCACGGCTTGGCTACCTTTTATAGGCGATTCATCAAGGGGTTTAGTACTTTAGCTGCTCCTATCACTGATTGTATTAGGAAGGGAGAATTTCATTGGACTAAGTCAGCCCATAAAGCCTTCCTAGATCTTAAGGAGAAAATGACCCAGGCACCCATTCTGAGATTACCCGATTTTTCTAAAGTATTTGAGGTTGCCTGTGATGCTTCAGGTGTAGGAATAGGTGGAGTCCTAAGCCAAGAGAATCATCCCATAGCATTCTTTTGTGAAAAACTTAATGATGCTAAGCTTAGGTATTCTACCTATGATAAGGAATTTTATGCGGTGGTGCAAGCTTTGCATTACTGGAGACATTATTTGCTACCGCAGGAATTTGTACTATTTTCGGACCATGAGGCTCTTAGATTTCTGAACTCCCAAAAGAAGCTTAACCCTAGGCATGCTAAGTGGGTAGAATATATCCAGTCCTATACTTTTGTCCTGAAACATAAGGCTGGAGTTGAGAATAAGGTAGCTGATGCCCTTAGTCGCCGATCCCTGTTATTAACTTCTGTTAGAACTGAGGTCATAGGGTTTGAGCAAATCAAAGAGGAATATGAGTCTTGTCCGGATTTCACAGCTGTGTATCAGGATCTAGTTCAAGGACCATCTAGTAATCACCAGGATTATACCCTTGTAGATGGTTTTTTTTCTTCAAAAATAGGCTTTGCATTCCTAGAACTTCTCTTAGGGAATTTTTGATTTGGGAAATCCATGCGGGAGGTTTAGCCGGCCATTTTGGAAAAGACAAGACCATTCTAGCTATTGAAGACCACTTTTTCTGGCCTAGCTTGAAAAGGGATGTAGCTAATATTGTAGCTAGATGTCGAACCTGCGCTATTGCCAAACAGCGAAAACAAAACACTGGCCTTTATACCCCACTCCCTGTCCCAGATCGTCCTTGGCAAGATGTGAGTATGGATTTTGTGTTAGGTTTACCTAAGACCCAGAGGAGACATGATTCTATCTGTGTCGTAGTCGACCGATTCTCTAAAATGGCCCACTTCTTGCCTTGTTCCCAAACCTTTGATGCGTCTAAGGTAGCCACACTTTTCTTCAATGAGATAGTTAGACTCCATGGCCTACCTAAGACAATCGTTTCAGATAGGGATGTCCGGTTCACCAGCTACTTTTGGAAGACCCTTTAGCATAAGTTAGGGACAAAACTTAAGTTTTCAACTGCCTATCATCCCCAAACTGATGGCCAAACTGAAGTAGTGAACCGTAGCCTAGGAAATCTGCTGAGATGTCTTGTTGGTGAAAACACCAGAAATTGGGATTTATACCTACCAAGGGCAGAATTTGCGTACAATGACTTGGTCAATAGGTCTACGGGTAAGAGTCCATTTGAAATTGTACATGGGTACAAACCTCACATACCTCTTGACCTAGTCCCTTTACCTGTCCACACTCGAGTCTCCGAGTCTGCTGAGAATTTTGCACAGCATGTAAAAGACTTGCATAAAGAAATTCATGCCAAAATAAATTTAAGTAATTAAACTTATAAGAAGTTGGCTGATACTCAAAGGCGAGTCAAATCTTTTGTTGAGGGAGACTATGTGATGATTAGGTTAAGGCCTGAACGGTTTCCTCCTGGAACCGTTAGAAAGTTACATGCTAGGGGAGCTGGACCATTTAGAGTGGTAAAGAGAGTAGGATCCAATGCCTATGTGCTCGAGTTGCCTCCAGAACTAGGCATTAGCTCTACTTTCAACATTACAGACTTAGTAGAGTACAGGAAGCCAGCTGTGATTCCTAGTGAGCCTTTTGAGCCTAACCCTATCATTGAGAGTGATCCCGACCCTGTGTGTCCACCAACAAACTGGCCTGTGAGGAAAGAGCATATTGAAAAGATCCTGGATGATCAGGTTATCTCTACTCGTAATCGAGGATACCAAAGGTACCTGGTCCGCTGGCAAGGAAGGCCAGATTTTGATGACTCTTGGATCTCCCGAGAAGAATTACAAGAATTGGACCCAGACCTCTTGGAGAGATACCAGAGCCAACTTGAGCCTTACTCGACAGGGTCGAGTTCCTCCCATCCTTGGAGAATTGGTGCGGGCACCAGACTCAGAAGAAGACTTCAGAGCTCCATTTGGATCTCTGATTGACATTGCCCGAGAAATTAGGGTTTGTAATAAAGGTTGACCTGGTCAACCAGTTTATTTATTTTATTAAGTCACCATTTAAATTTTGTTGAGTCATGTTGACTCAGTGCAAGTCCCAATGTGGTTTCAATTTGGTCCAAAATGGTGCCACATTTGTCTTCCAATCAAATCAAGGTCCAAGCAAGTGGAGGCCACACTCCAAGCCACACGCCCAGCCACACTCCGAGCACACGCCAGGGTCCAGGTGGTGCCACAGAGGCATCCCAGTGTCTTGGTCCCCACACCCAAAGAAGAAAAAATCAAATTGGAAGCTAATTTAAAGGAGGCGCCCATACCTGCCTATTTTACCTAAGCAAAAAGGAAGAAGACTTCTCTTGGAGAAGAAATCAAAGAAGGACATCCAATTGAAGTTCAAATCAAAATCAAAGAGCTTAACTTGGAGTAGAAGAAAAGAAGAAATGCCATAAGAAGAGGAGGACTCCTAATCCAAATCCAACTCCAAAGGAGGCGCCATAAAAAATTCCAAAAAATTCCTTTATGGCCGTCCCAATTTTTTTGAAGTCTTGGTCGACCAAGAGAGGGGGTTTTCTACCTAATCTAGAGGTTGGAAGAGTTTAGTCCCACATGGGAATTTGTACAAGCTTGGATAAAATTTTAGGTCTATATAATAGACCTCTCTTTGTAACTTTAGAAAATCAATGAAGAAAATTATTTTTTTGCTATTCTCTTGTGTTGAGTGACCTAGGTTTCTCTTCTTCCGCACTATTCTAAGTGTTGAGCTCCGTGAGGGGGTAATCCGGGTTCCATTGGAGCCTTGAGGAGGTGAGAGATCTCCATCTTTATCCAAAACCCTAGGTTAGCCACTTGAAATTCCAAAACCCTAGCCACCCTTCATTATTTTCAATCCATCAAACCCTAGATCCATCCATCTCCCACGGCCTCTCTCTCTCTACAAGTCCAGGCCGTCCACCTTCATCCAGATCCAGTCCGGCTACTTCAGATCCAGAGCAAGTTCCAAGGAAAATCACATCAGCTTCTAGGAGAATCCAGTTTTCAGCAATTTCAATCTTCAAGTTCATCAACCTGGTAAATTCTTTCCTTGACTCTCTGATTCCATCAATTGTTTTTCTTCTCTTCCAGATCTTGAGTTCAGGAGAAGCCAACCCGCCAAAGGACCAGTACTGGAGGATCCATTGCGAAGAAATCTGAATCCGAGGATCCAACAATCTGCTCGGGAGAGTTCTTCCACCAAAATCTGTGAAGATCATTGTCTGGTTAGGTAAACCATCTCTTCTCTTTATTTCTGTTCTGCTGAAAGTTCGGAGCGAAACCCTAGGTCTGGGAGTTTCTCAACCCCCAGCGATCCGTTGCTTCTGAACTACTCTGATACTTTAGTTTCCTTAAAATTGTGCTTTCAATTATCATATTAGTCTCTTTCAATGTTAGGTTAACTTTTCTTTGATTTGAAGCCAACTTCTACAAACATATAAAAACAACAAAAAATTAGTTAATCTTAATCTACTTCCGCATCGCATCCCTTTATTTGTTCTGCATCAAAGAGTCCATCTTCCAATCAATCACAAATGCTAGTTAGAGTCCAAAGG
Source organism: Areca catechu (assembly GCA_021397845.1). Taxonomy (NCBI): domain Eukaryota; kingdom Viridiplantae; phylum Streptophyta; class Magnoliopsida; order Arecales; family Arecaceae; genus Areca; species Areca catechu. Next base: position 123,421,975 of record CM038052.1, on the reverse strand, counting down.
GACTCCTCCTTATCTCCACACCCTTTCATAAAGGGATTGTCAGGTAAAGATAAATCAAAATGGCATGGAAAGAATTCAGTGCACAAAGTGAAGAGTCGCATCTCTTCACTTTGGTGCTAATTCAAATAAGCAGAATCCTTCTACTTTAAGTCATTTTAATTCTTCGATGCTTCATAATTAAAATGACATATCCCTAGCTTGAAAAATGATCGATATTCCCATGTGGCATGTGGAGAAAAATGCTGGATACCTAAGAGACAAAGTCTTGTCTCTTGGTGCATGAATGGTCTTATCCAGATAAGTGTTCTCCATCCTTATAAGACTCTTCCTATTTGAAGAGTCTTATCAGATGGTTATGGATGGACTTATCACATACCCATTCCCACTCTATAAATCGCATTGGTAATCTAGTGCAAAGATCTGAATTATCATCCGATAAAGTCCATTCTATTATTCTTCCTTATTTTTAAGACAAGCCTTGTCTTCTTAAGACAAGACTTATCCATTTAAGACAAACCTTGTCATTTTAAGACAAGGTCCTTGGAAGAGTTATGGAAGGGATAATCAAGTTCTAAGAGAAAATTTAGAAAGTGCTTAGAGTGCCCTACTAGAGGATAGGGAGTTCAGCAAAGGAGAAAGTCCAGAAGGCTATCAAAAGAGTCCCAGTCAAATAAGCAACTATTGTAGAAGTGTTTCATTGGTTTGGTTCCTATGTAGATCACCTTTGGAGGGTATGCGCTTTTGTGCCTCATGGAAATAAAGGGTTATGACACTTTAGGTATTCTTCTAAAGCCCTCAAGTTTAGATTTATTGATTGTCATGATCAAGTGGTCCTAGGGTTTAGGGTTCCGGTCGGTCAGGGTTTCAAATATGAATGTTTTGAAACCTACTCTTTTTCTATGCCCAGCCTTGGTAATCCAATAGTATATAGCCATCTTCATTTGAGCTTGAAGTCTGGTACCCTGGAGTAGATCTAGGTCAGCTCTATGGCATTCTAAATTTTCGGGCTCTATGAAGTTATCTATCCTCAAGGATTGCAATGTGACTTTCACCGGAAGGACTGCTTGACTACCATACACCAAGTTAATGGGGATTTCCCTATAGCCATTTTGGGGGTCGTCCAATCTACCCAAAGGCTTGATTTAGTTCTTCGGCCTACAGCCCCTTGGCATCATTTAGTCTGGTCATCAAACCATGGAGAATTATCAGATTGGTTACTTTGGCTTCTCCGTTGGATTGAGGATGACCGATGAAGGTCAACCTGTAGATGATATGATATTGATCACAGAAATCTCAGAATTTCTGGTTATCAAATTATCTTTCGTTGTTGGTGATAATGGCATGAGGGATTTTGAATCAAAAGATGATAAAGTTCTTGATGAAGTTCTCAACCTTCCCTTCAGTTATGTGCGCCAAAGGCTCGACCTCGATCCACTTAGTAAAATAGTCAATGGCCATAATGAGGAACTTCCATTGACATGAAGCCAGAGGGAATGGGCCATGAATATCCATTCCCCATTGAGCGAATAGCCAGGGAGCTGTTAATTGAGTAAGCTAACTTACGGGATGTCTTTGGATATTAGGATATCTCTGGCATTAGTCACATCTTCAGACATAGTCAACTGTGTCTTTCTTGATGGTTAGCCAATAATAACCTTGGTGTATGATTTTATAGGCTAAATATCTGTCCCCTAAATGATCTCCACATATTCCCTCATGTACTTCCTTTAGGGCATAGTCGGCGTCCGACAATCCTAAGAACTTTAGTAGGGGCATGTGAAAGATCTCTTGTAGAGTGTTCCATCCAAAATGATATATTGAGAGGCCATCCAACATATTTGCTTAGCTTCAGCCTTATCATCTGGCAGTATACCATCATTCAAGAACTTGAAGATAGGGTCCATCCAATAGGGTTCATGCTCGATTTGATGCACCTCCAAAGCATTCTCTGATATACTGGGATCCTCCAAGTATTCTATGAATATTTGATTAAAGGAGTCAAAATTGGAAGTGGCCATTCAAGAAAGGGCATCAGCCTAAGAATTTTTGATCTGCAAAACATAAGATATTTCAAAGAATTCTAGTTGGGATATTAGATCTCGTACCTTTTTCAAGTACTTGATCATAATTAAGTCTCGGGCTTCAAACTCACCTTTCACTTGTTCACCACTAGCTGAGAATCTGAGAAGACCTTGATCTTTCGAAATCCTAGCTCTTTGAAAATTCTGAGTCCTGCCAAGAGGGCTTCATATTCTACTTGATTGTTTGAAGCTAGGAAAAAGAAATGGAGGGTGTACTCCATAGTTTGTCCTTCGGGATTGGCTAGTATGAGTCTGACTCTACAACTAGCAGAATTAGATGCTCCATCCACACGGAGCATCCAAGTGGACTCCGAACCTTTTTTAGCTATCTTTCCTTTGTCAACCATCTATCGATCATTTTCTTGACTCCATGTACATTTAGTAAGGAAATCGACTAATACCTGGGCCTTCATGGCTGATCTAGGTTGAAATGTGATGTTGAATTTGCCTATCTTGATTGCCCACTTAGCTATCCTTCCTGAAATGTTGGGGCATCGGAGGATGGCCTTTAATGGCTGATCCATCAAGACCATGATAGCATGGGACTAAAAGTAAGGCCCAGCTGTTTTACTATGATAACCAAAGAATATATGAGCTTTTGCACTTTTGGATACCTTACTTCAGCTTCGTGTAGCATTTGCTAGTATAGTAGATCGACTTCTATGCATTATCAGCTCCTTTTCTGAAAAGCACCGAGCTGATGGCTTCATCCGAATCAGAGAGATATAAGTAGAGAGTTTCACCTTCTTGAGATTTTGAAAGCAAAGGTGGACTCCATAAGTATTTGTTTAACTTTTCATAGATGAGTTGACAATCATCTGACCACTCGAGCCTCTTGTTTGGCGTAGAGCTTTGAAGAAGGGAAGACATATTTCGATTGATTGAGAAATGAATTGGCTCAGTGAGGCAATCCTCCCAGTCAGTTGTTGTACCTCCTTTTTGTTAGAGGGTGCCTTATATCTTCGATAGCATGGATTTTCTTTGATTAGCTTCTTTCCCTCGTTTAGTGATGAGGAATCCCAAGAATTTTTTGATGTTATTCCAAAGGCGTACTTGGTTGGGTTCAGCTTCATTCGATGATATCGCAGGACATCAAAGGATTCCTCCAGATCTTTGATGTGGTCAGTCTTTGAAGGTTCTTCACGATCATGTCATCGACATATGCCTCCATGTTTCTTTCAAGTTACTTTTCAAAGACCTTATTGATCAGCCTCTAGAAGGTTGCTTCGTCATTTTTCAGGCCGAATGGCATCACCTTGTAGCAGTATAATCATTTCTCTGTTATTAATGCCATTTTTTCTTTATCCCTAGAGTCCATTCAGATCTGATTATATCTAGAAAAGGCATCCATGAAGCTCAATAATTGGTGTTCAGCAATGGCATCAACTAGTGATCTATTTTTAGCAAAGAAAAGCTATCTTTTGGGCAAGCTTTATTGAGATCGGTGTAGTCGATGCAGATCCTTCCTTGCCATTAGCTTTCTTCACCATCACAACATTGGCTAGCCAGTTAGGGTAATGGTCTTCCCTTATGAATTTAGCATTGATAAGTTTATTCACCTCTTCATCAATCACCTTTTATCTTTTTGGAGCGAAGTTTCTTTTCTTTTGTCAGACTGGCCTGTGGTCAGGGCCGACCTCCAGTCGGTGTGTGATGACTTCGATTGGGATCCTTGGCATATCAATGGTCGATTAGGTGAAGATATTAGCATTGCTTCATAGGAAGTTGGTTAGCCTTGTCTTCATCTCTTTATCGAGCAAACTTCCGATCTGCATGAATTTTATCAAATCATCTTTCCTTAGTGGTATAGAAATAGTTTTTTCAACTGACTCCCCATAATCTTCCATCCGATCTCTTGGATCCAGTTGCTCTAGAGTTATATGGTTGGCCGACTATCTGTCTTGTATCATCAAGCACTGTTAGGCAACCCTTTGGTCCCCCTCATTTCTTCGATCCCATTTCTAGTTGGGAATCATACTAGAAGGTGATATGTTGACACTATAGCATGGAACTTATTCAAAGAGGGCCATCCCAGTATGACATTATATGTCGATGGCATTTGTACAACCACAAAGTTAATGGAGAGTGTCTTTTGAAATGGTTTTGTATCAAGGCTCACCGATAATATATTTTCCATTCTACTCCGACCTGATTACCTCCAAATCTTGCCAGGGATATAGGAGACCTTTGCAACTTATTTTTAGGTAGATTCATTTTGAGAAAAGCATCATAGAGCAAGAACTCTATGGAACTTCTATTATCTACAAGAATCCTTTATACATCATAATTGGCTATAACAGCCAATACAACTATAGGATCATCATGAGGGATCTGGATTCCTTGCAAATCATCATCCGAGAAGCATATGGCATTATTGCTCTTGCGCCTTTTGGGAGCTCTTTCTTCAACTCTGCTCTTCTAGTCGGTTCGATGATGTAGCATGCCTACCCTTCCATCCGTGGGCCTTTGGTTGGATAGTTCTACCTCCTCAGCAACTCTCTTGGGGGCAGTGATTTCGGTTCGGGGTTCCTAGCTATTGACATACTTTTCCAGGTATCCCCGCTTGGTCAATCTTCAATAGCATCCTTGTGCTGGATGCATTCTTTAGTGTTATGGCCATGGTCATGGTGGAACTGGTAATATTATTTTTGTTTCTTGATATAGGAGGTGCCTTCATTGGATAAGGTATTTGTAAATAACTTTTTTTCTCTATCTCCATCCCTAGGAAGAGAGAGGAGTGTATGTGTTGAATTTGTCGATCGGACTCTTGGATTTGGGACTGCATCGTCGGGTTGGTGTGTCATCATTGTTAGGGGGTCCAGGTGCCAGAACTTTGCCATTCTTTTTCCTGGGAGCCAACCTTCCTTTGGCTTGGCATCGACTGGCTGCTTGCTCTTCAGCCATTGCATATTTTAGAGCCCTTGCTAGCAGTTTGGCATAGCTTGTAGGAAACTTCTTGTCAGAGAAAAGGTAAACCTAGATGATTGGAGGCCCTTCTTCATGGCGGACATGGCCACATGTTCATTGAGATCAAGGATCTCAAGGGTGGTGGAGTTGAATTGGGCCACATAGTCCCGTAGGCTTTCTCCTTCACTTTGTTGTGAAAGGAAGAGGCTGTCCAAATTATGGGGCATCCTTCGATAGGTCCTGAAATGTGACATAAAATTTTTTTCTAATTCATTAAAAGAAGGAATGGTACTTGGACAAATGCTCGAATACCACATTCGAGTAGCTCTTTTTAGGGTGGCAAGGAAAACAAGGCAATGTAGGGCGTCAGTAGCTCCCTGTATCATCATGTGTGTCTTAAAGCTTCCCAGGTGATCAAAAGGATCGATAGTACCATTATACGGCTCCAACATTGAGACCTTGAAGTGGTGTGGAATCACTTCATTATTCTTTGGAAGAAAGGAGGCCTTGAGTCATATACCATAGTTTCATCACTTTTTCATTGATCATCGAGTCTTGCGATCTGCATCTCTAGTTTCTTGAACTTTTTTTCACAGTCATCATGTATTCCCCCTCTTCGTCGGGTGTTCCCTGGAGTGGAGACTTCAAAAGATACTGAGAAAGATCTTCTGGCCTATTACATTTTGAGTCTGCTTTCAGCATACCTTCGGTGTCGAGAGCTTTGGAGTTCAAGATATCACCGATCCCGAGATGACCATCGAGTGAGTTCTTATTGTTGACCTTCCCTCTTTAAGAACTGGTAGTTGAGTCTTGAGGCTGCTAGCGAGTGTTGTCCATTAAGGGCAGTTTCTTAAAGGTTCTGTACCATAGATGTTAGTGCATCAACTCAATTCAAGAGGGCCTCCATCTGTTGTTATCCTACACTTAGTGTGGCAGGTGCCATATTATTTTCTACCGGGGGGTCGTTCCTTTTCGAAGCAGGATGTCCGTTACTTGTTGTGATATTTTGTATTTTCCATTTTAACATCTTGCCTTTTCTTGAAAACTCTTCTTCCCAAGAGGGGTAATTCACATAGCTAAGTGTCCTCGCCCCCTACCTGGTACACCAATCTATTGACACTGATCTCCATGGACCAAATGGAATTTCTAGATTGTCGGTTCACCTCCTTGGGTTCCTACAAACAAATCCCTGACCTGAATCTCTCCGATGGGGGACATTCCGATGCCTAAGTTAGTAGAGTTTGGGCAACAAAATGGAGAGTTCAAAGAGAGCATAGATGGAAAAGATAAAAATCAAATTGAATTGGCTTAAGGTAGCCTTGGACTTGCTTACCTCAGACATCCCCTCTTATCTCTTTTATAGGCATTGATCTAACTAAAAATAGTTAATGCTTTCTTGTAACTGATTGCTACTAGGAAAAATAACTTCCCTCCAGCTAATTATAGTTACTGTTGGTAGTTACTCATCTTGATCTTTACTGATGCCATGGCTATCAGTTATATGATTGGTTGGTTATAACAACTAGGCTTATTCTTGGTGTGCTTAAAGTGGATTAGTTAACTGCAGGTCGACCAGTTGCTTCAGGGTACACTGATGGCCGACTGTGAATCATATGTTGTTGTCGACTGAAGTACTGTTGACCCCTAAAGTGATTTTGATGATAACAAAATATTGGAGCATATATTTGGTTATCTAATAACTCTTCAAATGATTGACAAGTTATTGTAGGACAACTACATTGACACACTTTCTAATCCTACAATCTTTATTGTTTTGTGTTGAGTTGTAAAGTATTTAGAATCTTGTAAAGAAAAACCCTACAAAAACTTTCTACTTAAATCAAGATAAAGGGTTACTTCTAGTTGTTTTAAAGCTTCAATTTTTCTTAATTTTATTGAAAGAAGACCTTAAAGATGTCTTTGAAGCTTGGCACAAGAAGTTCTGGAAGATTGAATTTGATCTAGCTGAAGAACAAATTTCAAGCTGACTGGATGGAGGAACTAGCCGACTCTAGCACTTGCACAGGAAAGAAGTTCTCCGGCACACAGATCCAACCGACTGGAATCAAGGCCCAGCCGACTCGTCCAGAACATGGTTGAGAACATTTTGAGATTCTCAAGGATCCGAGCCGACTGCATTTTTACCTAGCCGACTCGTCCAGAACTTGGTTGAGAATGCTCTGAGAGCCTCTAAGATCCGAGCTGACTGGAATTCAGTCTAGCCGACTCATCCAGAGTAACTCATTTTCTCAACTATGGAAGCTAGCCGACTGGAGTTCAGCCCAATCGACCTGAACTTGATCCGAGCCGACTCGAAGATTGTCCGAGCTGATTGGAATGACGGGGTCACCTCCAATAGCTAGTTCCAGTTTTCAATTTTTGAATTCCAAAAGTGCTCTAATGGTAACCTATCACCTTCCAACGATCTACAATGTTCAAAATCAAGGGAAGGCAGTTGAAGTCTCTATAAATAAGGAATGAGAACATCTTTGGAGAGACGAATGAGTTAATGAACATTTATTGAACACTTATTGAAGTTAGAAGAGAGAGAGCACTTGAGCTTTAAAGTCAGCCTTCAAGCCTTCACCAACTCTTACCAGAAGCTTGAAGCACCTTTTAAGGATAGCAAGGAAGCCATTGAAGTGCATTGAAGAGCATTTAACAGAGCTTCACTCGAGCTACATTGGCAACCACCCGACAACAGAGTTTGTTATTTTTGTTGCTTCTTTATTCTACTCTTAGAATATTTGGGTTATTGGTGAGCCCGGCTGTAAAAACCAAATAGGTTTCTGTGGTGAGCCTTTTCAAAACCAAAGTGTAGAGGTTCTAGGTGAGCCTGTAAAAACCTAGTATGGGTTTCTTTGGTGAGCCCGGTTTTAAAAACTAAAGTATAGAGGTTGGGATTGTGAGCTTGTAAAATAATCTGACTGTATTTCGGTTTGGAGGATATAGTAGAAATCCCGAGTGGTGAACTTGGGTAGTGGACGTAGGAGCTGAGTTGCTCCGAACCACTATAAACCTGCCTTGTTTGTGTTGTGCTTGATTTACTTTTTAGCTTCTGCATTTATTCTCTGATTATCACAACACTTAACCACTAAAAGGATTTACTTGTGCACATACCTACGAAAATTTTGTAATTCATAATGCACCCCCCTCTTGGAAAAAAGCCACCTGGGTAATAGCTGGTATTAGAGCAGTGTCTCTGATTACTTGAGTAAAGATTGATGGCTCATCCCATGAGTACATCCTTGGCCGAAGGCCAGTCAACAAATTAGACCTCCACTATTCACAGGCACTAATTATTCATATTGGAAAGCACGAATGAGAATTTGCATACAAGCTGTAGATTTTCAATTGTGGAAGGTCATCTTGAAAGGGCCACACATTCCCACAATTAAAGTTAATTGCATGGACATCCCTAAGCCTGAAGAGGATGGGGATGATCATGACATGAAGATGGGAGAATTAAACGCCAAAGCAATGAATTTATTATATTGTGCTTTGGACGCTAACGAGTTCAACTGAATTTTTACTTGCTCTTCAGCAAAGAAAATTTGGAACAAACTCGAAGTGACCCATGAGGGTACTTCCTAAATGAAAATCTCAAAGATAAATCTTTTAGTTCATAATTATGAATTATTTAAAACGGAACCTTCTGAAATAATTTCTGCCATGTTCCTTAGATTTATAGATATTATTAATGGTTTGAAGAGTCTTGGCAGGGTATACTCCAATGCAGATCTAGTTCAGAAGATACTCCGATCTTTACCTAACAAATGGGATCCCAAAGTAATTGCAATCCAGGAAGCCAGAGATCTCAACACACTACTACTAGATGAACTGCTGGGATTACTCATCACCCACAAGCTGACGATGCAGCACAGAATGGAAGATGAACAAAAGAAAAAGAAGACAATAGCCTTCAAAGATGCTTCCGAATCAAAAAGGGATGATGAAGAATCTGAAGAAGAAAGCACCTCCTCTAATGACGACCTAGAAGACGATGACATTGCTATGGTTGTGAGGAGATTCAGAAAATTTATGGGAAGAAAGAAAGGAAGATACAACCGAAAATTTTATAGGAAGGATTATTGAAAGAAAAAGGAGAAGGACAGAGAAAAAGATAAAGAAGTAGTACCCACATGCTACGAATGCAAGAAGCCGGGGCACATACATCCGGACTGTCCCTATTAAAGAAATCCTTTAGACAGAAGAAGAAAAAGAAAGCCATGGTTGCCACATGGTCCGACAGTGAAGACTCATCTTCATCTGAAGAAGAAGAGACCACCAAGATTGCAAACTTATGCTTAATGGGTCTCAAAGATGAGGTAACATCCCCTAACAACTGCACTGAATTCACTTTTGATGAATTAAATTCTGCTTTTCATGATTTACTATCTGAATTTAAGAAAGCTGGAGTAAAGATAAAATCACTGAAAAATATGAATGACTCTTTACTCAAACAAAAGGATGAAATTTTAGAAAAGAACCTTTTATTACAAAAAGAACTGCATGTCTTTTTGAAAAATTTGAAAAGCTGAAAAATGAAAATATTTTATGTAAAAGAAAAATGGTAATTTACTTGCTAAAATACTGAATTGAAAAAGGAGGTTACAAAACTCAAGCCTTTAGTTGAAAAACTCACTTTATCTTCAAATAAACTTGAGCTAATTTTAAAAGAACAACGAATTTCAGGAAATAAAGCTAGAATTGGTTTCAACACTTCTTTTATGAATGGAATTTCAACAACTACTTTTGTGAAATTTAAAATACCTTTTCAAAACATTTTATCACAAAATATTTCTGCCACACCAAAACTGTTTCTACTTCAAAGTCTTTATTATATGTTCCTAAGAATTTGAGAAAAAATGCATACATTTCAAAAAAGTTCAAAATCTACATCAAGTGCATCAACTTTTAGAACTTCAAATTCTGTTTCTTTAAAAATTCTAAAGTTGTTTGCTATGTTTGTAAAAGAATAGGACATAAAGTTCTTGAATGCAATAATTCTAGAAATGTTCTTAAGAAAGTAAGAAAGATTTGGGTTCCCAAAGGAACCATCTCTGTTGACCTGTAAGGACCCAAGGTAGCTTGGGTACCTAAAAGAATTCATTGACTATTTTGCAGGAATGTCTTGCAGCCCAAAATTTGAAAAAAAGGTGGTACTTAGACAGTGGCTGCTCAAGACATATGACGGGTGACAAAGACCAATTTATCACCCTTGAAATGAAAGAAGGAGGCTTGGTCACCTTTGGAGACAATGGCAAAGGGAGAATAATCGGTATTGGTAAGATCAAAATAACTCCCTTCACTTTTATTGAAAATGTTTTGCTAGTAGACAAATTGAAGCATAATCTCTTAAGCATAAGTCAATTATGTGATAAAGGCTTCAAGGTTGTCTTTGAATCTTTTATGTGTATAGCAACTAACTCTTTAGATTTTAGCAATAAGTTCATTGGACATAGACTTGGAAATATCTATGTGGTAGATCTTAATGATCTTGCCATGTCAAGTAGCCCTAGTCTAGTTGCAATGAATGCTAAGACCAAAGAGTCAGGCTTACTATGGCATAGATGATTAGGTCATGCTAGCATGCATACTATTGCCAAATTAATTTCTAAAGATCCTGTTAGAGGCATGCCTAAGTTTAAAGTTGATTTAAATCATGTTTGTGATGAATGTTAAATAGGTAAACAAACTAGGGGGAGTTTAAATCAAAGAATATAGTTTCTACAACAAGACCACTTGAACTACTTCACATGGATCTTTTCGGACCTACTAGGACCACAAGCCTAGGAGGTATGAAATATGCTCTTATAATAGTAGATGATTTTTCAAGATTTACTTGGGTTTTGTTTATTGCTTCGAAAGATGAAACTTTTCATGTTTTCAGAAAATTTTATAAAAGGTTTCAAATCAAAAGAACTTATCTTTGATTTCAATTAGAAGTGATCATGGAACCGAATTTGAAAATCAATTTTTTGAAGATTATTATACTAAATTTGGCATTGATCACAACTTCTCCACTCCTAGAATACCTCAACAAAATGATGTTGTAGAGAAGAAAAATCGGACATTGGAAGAAATGGCTCGCACAATGTTGTGTGAAGGCAATCTTCCAAAGTACTTTTGGGCAGAAGCGGTGAATACTGCATGTTATATTTTAAACCGCGTTTTGATCCGTCCTATCTTAAAGAAAACCACCTATGAGTTTTGGAATGATAGAAAACCCAATATTAATTTTTTTTTGTGTTTAGATGCAAATACTTTGTGCATAACAATGAAAAAGATAATTTAGAAAAACTTGATTCTAAAGCTGATGATGCAATTTTCCTAGGTTATTCATTACATAGCAAAGCATATCGGGTTTTTAATAAAAGGACTATTACTATTGAAGAGTCAATTCATGTTGTATTTATTGAAACTAACCGTACACCTTCTAGACTAGAAGAGTGTATAGACAATGATGTAGGTACATTGCAAAAAGGAATAGATGACTTGAGCATTCAAGACAAAGACATTCAAGATGGAGAAGAAATAGTAAGGATCACACCGATCTACCAAGGGACTGGAGGTATGTCACATCTCATCCTAAAGAATTAATCATAGGAGATCCTTCATATGGTGTTAGGACTAGGGCTGCACCTAAGGATGCACATGACTACCTAGCCTTTGTGTCACAAATAAAACCCCATAGCTTAGAAGAGGCTGAGACTAACCCAAACTGGATGATGGCAATGCATAAAGTATTAAACTAGTTTGAAAGGAATAAGGTATGGACACTTGTAGATAGACCTATTGACCATCCAATAATAGGAACCAAATGGGTCAATAGGAATAAATTAGATGATCAAAGAAATATTATAAGAAACAAAGCTAGATTAGTGGCTAAGGGATATAACCAAGAAGAAGGTATTGATTTTGATGAAACTTATGCACTCATAGCAAGACTAGAAGCCATTAGATTACTACTTGCATTTGCTTGCTACATGAACTTTAAACTTTTTCAAATTGATGTAAAAAGTGCATTTCTTAATGGTTTTATCTCTGAACAAGTTTTTATGGAACAACCACTAGGTTTTGAAAATCACGCTTTCCAAACCATGTATTTAAATTAAACAAAGCATTGTATAGTTTGAAACAAGCACCTAGAGCCTGGTATGATAGACTTAGCACTTTCTTAATTGAAAATGATTTTTCAAGAGGTAATGTAGATAAAACCTTATTTATCAAAAAGAAGAATAATAACATCTTAGTTGTACAAATATATGTTGATGATATAATTTTGGTGCAAGTAACGAATCTCTATGTAAAGAATTTGCTAAGCTTATACAGGGAGAATTTGAAATGAGCTTAATGGGTGAGCTGAACTACTTTCTTGGACTTCAAGTAAAATAAACAAAGGAAGGCATCTTCATTAACCAAGCCAAATACATCAAGGAAATCATCAAAAAGTTTGGTATGGAGAGTAGCAAATCAATGAGCACACCCATAAGCCCAGCTTGTAGATTGGACAAAGATGAGAATGGATCCAATGTTGACCAAAAGCTATATAGAGGTATGATCGGATCCTTTTTGTATTTGACTGCAAGTAGACCTGACATATTATATAGTGTATATGTATGTGCTAGATTTCAGTCATCACCAAAAGAAACACATATGCTTGTTGTTAAAAGAATAATTAAATATTTGAAAGGAACAAGTAATTTAGGAATTTGGTATTCTAAATATTCTACTCTAAATTTGATTGGATTCTCTAATGCTGATTATGTTGGTTGTAAAATAGATAGAAAAAGCACTAGCGGTACATGCCAATTTCTAGGGTTGAATTTAATTTCATGGCACTATAAGAAGCAAAACTCCATAGCCTTGTCCATAACTGAGGCTGAGTACGTGGCTGCTGGTAGTTGTTGCGCTCAAGTATTATAGATTAAACAACAACTAGAAGACTTTGGTGTATCATAATCTAAAATTCTAATTAAATGTGGTAACACAAGTGCTATCAATTTGACAAAGAATCCAATTCAATACTCTAGAACCAAGCACATTGAAATTAGATATCATTTTATTAGAGATCATATTTCAAATGGTAATATTATGCTTGATTTTGTTCCTACTGAAGATCAATTAGCTGATATATTCACTAAGCCACTAGATTTGACCTAATTATGAGTGAATTAGGACTTTGTGATCCTTTCTAAATTCTCTAACCTAATTCTTTCATGTTTTAGAAAATATTATCTAGAAATGTTTAACCCCTATGTTGTCTTCTCTAACAGTTTGTTCCTCTCCAAAACCTGCTCCAAAGACTTCTATCTCCCTTCCAAACACTCCAATCTCTCAATTTTCCATCTTTCCTAGCAATGGCACCCAAGCGTGCAACGGGTAAATGCTCCGTTAGGGCTGCTCCATCTGTTGAAAAGGAAAGAAGGTCAAAAAGGCATCAAGAAGAGCCAAGTAGCACCGTTCACAGTGAGGAACCTGTAGAAGAGGTCGCAAGGGATGCTCCAACCATTCCTAGTCAAGTGCCCTCGATGTCTACCCATCTGGTAACCTCTGGCCGATGCATTAACTTTGAGTTTATTAAGGGGATTGGATTAAAAATAGGAGATTTAATTGAAGTTCAAGGATGGACGAAGTTTTGTTCTTTGAATGAAAAGATTTATCCCACTCTTGTTAGAAGTTTTTATGAAAATCTGAGATTGGAAACAAATCATGTGGAGTCCACTGTTAAAGGAAAGTGGATTGTTGTCAATGAGGAATTTCTTCAAGGTATATTGGACTTACCTTCAGAGGGAGTGAAATTTCTAGTAATTGACAATAGAGAAAAGACCTTAAGAACAATATTGAACAAAGAAGATGTTGGAGGAATTGGTACAGTGTTTGCTAACACCTTGTCACTAGAAATGAGGTTGCTTCATAATTTTATTTGTAGAATATTTTTGCAAAGAACCGCAAGATTCGATTGGGTTAGCGAAAAAGATTTATGCCTTATGGAACACATTTTAGAGAAAACTCCTGTCAATCTATCCTACATTATAATTATGCAAATGAAGGAGACAGTTAGAAAGGCTAAATCATGTCTACCCTATGGAATGATGCTTACCCTACTGTTTAAGTCTCATAGAGTAAGTTTAGAGGGTGAAGATGGATTAGAATTGCACCATACATATGTCTACACTTCCAAAACTCTAGAAAGGATGGGGTACTTCCAAGTGGAAGGAGTAAGGAGGAAGAAAAGTACAAATGTCAGGGCTATAGGCAGCTCTAGTAGTGAAGAGGAAGAAGAAGAAGAGAATATAGAAGCAGCTGGAACTTCTTCTACACCAATATCTGAGCCAGAGCCTCATATTTCTGAGCCTGCTGCTACTATTGAGGAGACTAAAGCACCTTCTCCTATTTTGATATGCTTGTAGCAGAGTTTGATTTGCCTGCACTCGAGTTTGACTTACCTGTAGCTGATATTCCTCTACCTGACTACCCTTCTACAGCACTACAACCTCCAATCATTCATGTTTAGATTGAAGAACAGATGAGAAGCTTGATAGATTCACTGACAGGTACAATAACTTCTTCATTTAGTGATCTAAAAAAGTCAGTGGACAGCAGATTGGATAGACTAGAAGAGCATGTTTCAAATCTACAAGGAAAGGTTGAAGCTATGGAATCTTCAAGATCAACACCTCAGATAGAACTTCAACCAATCCTAAATTGTATCTCTTCAAGTTCTGAAGCAATTTTGAAGTCTATGGATACTACATTGAATGAATACAGAACTGAGTTGAGGGAGCTCAGATGCAAGATGGGTACTGTTGCAGAGACAAAAAGCATGGCAGATGATTACACTAGAGGTATTGGGATCATCAGGTCGGAGCTTGGAAGACTTCAAGGATCAGCTGAGGCATTCGCCAATGTCCAAGCTTCTGAGCTTATATCAATGCAGAAAGAAATTGGTGACATGAAGGAGGCAGTGAACAAAGTGCCAGCAAGCCTGAAGGATATGGAGCAACAGCTTGGAGCAATCTGGATGGAGATGGTGTCTATCTGTGGCACTGTCAGATCCTTGGAGGTCACTGCTAGGACCGAACCCTTATATGATCCACCTCCTATTTCCACTAGGGCTCCAGTACTTCTCATCACCCTAGGGCACCTCCTCCTCATGCTTCCTCTAGCAGACATCCTAGACCTACTTCTTGGCATGGTACCAATGTACCTAGGGATGATTTTGAGTAGATCTTTTGTAGTTTCAGTATTTTTTTGAAAGCTTTTTGAAACTTATATAATGGTTGATGTATCAAAATTTTTGATAGAAATGAAATGAACATCTTTTTGAATACTATTGTGTATTTGTGTCATCCTGTTTACTCTCTATTTTTTAAAAGAATTCTTTCTCTATGTTTGAGAAAGTGAAATTATCTCAAACAAATCTTGAAACTTTCTCAATCTATTTAAAATTCTAAGCTTATTTGTTTATTCTTTTGATTTGATGGCAAAAAGGGAGAGAACCATAGAGTGCATGAAAGAAGAAACTCAATGAACTGCAATAGACAGGGGGAGCTTAATTAGTTTTGAATGATTTTTTGCATACTTTTCTGTTAAAATGTTAAAATGAATGATAAAGGGAAGAAATTTAAAGAAATTTCATATTATTTAGAAAGTTTATAAAAAGGGAGAGATATACATGTTTAATTTACATGCTTCAATGATTACTAATGCTCTCTACTTATTATATATATCTATCAATACTTAATGCTGCTTGATACATATAAGAAATCATTCTCTGATACTTACAGTTTATAAATTTGACCTTGTGTATAACTGTAAAGCATATATTGATACACATTTGAGAATACAGTTGATTTTATGATATACATCTATAATTGTGAATAGAATGGATTCTTTTAATGCCCAGTGTTTTGTCATCATCAAAAAGGGGGAGATTGTTGACCCCTAAAGTGATTTTGATGATAACAAAACATTGGAGCATACATTTGGTTATCTAACAACTCTTCAAATGATTGATAAGTTTTTGTAGGACAACTACATTGACACACTTTCTAATCCTACAATCTTTATTGTTTTGTATTAAGTTGTAAAGTGTTTAGAATCTTGTAAAGAAGAACCCTACAAAAATTTCCTACTTAAATCAAGATAAAGGGTTACTTCTAGTTGTTTTCAAGCTTCAATTTTTCTTAATGTTATTGAAAGAAGACCTTGAAGATGTCTTTAAAGCTTGGCACAAGAAGTTCTAGAAGATTAAATTTGATCTGACTGAAGAACAAATTTCGAGCCGACTGGATGGAGGAACCAGCGACTCTGGCACTAGCATAGGAAAGAAGTTCTCTGGCACACAGATCCAGCTGACTGGCATCAAGGCCCAGCCGACTCATCCAGAACATGGTTGAGAACGTTCTGAGATTCTCAAGGATTCGAGCCGACTGCATTTTTACCTAGCCGACTCGTCTAGAACTTGGTTGAGAATGCTCTGAGAGCCTCTGAGATCCGAGCCAACTGGAATTCAGTCTAGCCGACTCATCCAGAGTAACCCATTTCTCAACTATGGAAGCTAGCCGACTGGCGTTCAGCCCAGCCAACCAGAACTTGATCTGAGCCGACTCGAAGATTGTTCGCACCGACTGGAATGATGGGGTCACCTCCAATGGCTAGTTCTAGTTTTCAGTTTTTGAATTCCAAAAGTGCTCTAACGGTAACCTGTCACCTTCCAACGGTCTACAACATTCAAAATCAAGGGAAAGCAGTTGAAGTCTATATAAATAAGATATGAGAATATCTTTGGAGAGACGAATTAGTTAATGAACATTTATTGAACAATTATTGAAGTTAGAAGAGAGAGAGCACTTGAGCTTTAAAGTCAGCCTTCAAGCCTTCACCAACTCTTACCAGAAGCTTGAAGCACCTTTTAAGGAAAGCAAGGAAGCCATTGAAGTGCATTGAAGAGCATTCAATAGAGCTTCACTCGAGCTACATTAGCAACCACCCGACAATAGAGTTTGTCATTTTGTTGCTTCTTTATTCTACTCTTAGAATATTTGGGTTATTGGTGAGCCCGGTTGTAAAAACCAAATAGGTTTCTTTGGTGAGCCTTTTCAAAACCAAAGTGTAGAGGTTTTAGGTGAGCCTGTAAAAATCTAGTGTGGGTTTCTTTGGTGAGCTCGGTTTAAAAACAAAGTGTAGAGGTTGGGATTGTGAGCCTGTAAAACAATCCGATTGTATTCCGATTTTGGGGATATAGTGAAAATCCCAAGTGGTGAACTTGGATAGTGGACATCGGAGCTGGGTTGCTCCAAACCACTATAAACCTGCCTTGTTTGTGTTGTGCTTGATTTACTTTTTAGCTTCTGCGTTTATTCTCTGATTATCATAGCACTTAACCACTAAAAGGATTTACTTGTGCACATACCTGCAAAAATTTGTAATTCCCAATTCACCCCCCTCTTGGGAAAAAGCCACCTAGGCAACAAGTACTATGCCGATCCATTCTCATGTTGGGCCTCTACAGTGCTGTGCTGATCCATTCTTATGTCGAACCTCTAAAGTGTTGTGCCAATCTGTTCTCATGTTAGACCGGTCCTCTTGCTGCTAGATCGACTAGCCCAGATTGATTAATTAAATCTCCGATCTGGTATATGAATCATTAATTAGTATATGAATCATTTAATCCTAAAGACTTGAATTTTAGTTTAAAGATTCTTCCACTATTTTGATCAAATTAATGGCTTCTATCTCCAATTCAAGGAATTGCACCAATTCCTTAGCAGGGACCAGAATTTAATAGACTGCATATGAGCCCGACCTTGGTTGGCTAATCCATGTGCAGCTAAAGATAGGTTCTTTAGCAATTATTTTTCTAAAAAATTCTTGGTAATAAATTTGCCCTAGGAGCTAATCAGTAAGCCTTTGGATTACCACTTGAAGACCTAGTTAGGTCCAACCATTAAAATGATATGATTAAGTGCTTCTAGCTAACGATATTTAAGCTTGACTTTGGCCAGCCAAATTGACCATCATTTTGAAAGTATTGGTGCACGTTCCTAGGTGTGTGGACAACCTTCTACTAGTAACTAACTTCAGAACATTATATTGGAAGCGGCAGCAAAAGGGGATTGAAGCAATCAGCCTGGCAGGGATTCAGCCTTCTTGTACAAAAATTTTCTAACTTGTTCAGAGTGCCCTGAACATTCTAGATTTGATATGGATGTAAAACCACCTCTCTTGGCACCTTCAAATGGTCAGGATTCAACCCACCAAAACTCCTGGTCGAACTTTAAAAGGAGAGAGAGAAATGACAACAAAGATGCTAGGCACTAGGTTTTCTTACTTGGACTAGGAAACCATGATAATCTTCTTCCAACGGCCACCAATCTAACCAGATCTCTTCCAAATCTAATCCCCCTATGAATAGGACCTGGAACCAACCTTGAAGAGGCCTAAGATCACAATATTTGATGGGAATAGGATTTGCAAGTGGGCAGCACAAGAATCCCTTTTGTTAGGGATTCCTACTTTGACTAGGAGTCCCTAGGCGCTAAGGAATTTTTCCTTTCCTAAGGTATGGTGGCTTGGATACTCATATTACTCTAATAACGAGTGACAACTAGAGAGAAAGAGAGGGAGGAAGAAGTGGATATCAGGGAGAAAAGGTTATTTCACCATCACAGCTCCAATCAACCCCATATACAAAAAATATATATACAAGGTCACCATGACCTAACCCTAAAACTCCCATAGGCCAACTTAATCTATAATTGAGTTTTCCAAGCCCAAGTACACCCTTGACTCAGCCCAATCACATATACCTAGGACTCGAAACTAGTCCAATACAAGTTGACCCCTTGTTGCCCAAGTCCCCTGAATCTCAAGACCGAAAGTCTAACGGCCTTTGATCCTAGGGCCCAAACTAGCCTAGAAGTTCCATGATAGCATCATGATCAGTGGACCTTGGCCTTAACCTTGGTCCCTGAGCCTTGGAAGCACCACATGAGACCCAACAATCTCAACCTTGGTGCTTCAAGGTTTCAGCCATCTCCATCTTCTCCATAAGCTACATCAATGCCACACACTTATGAAAGCTATCATGCGATAGAACCTTCGTCAGTGCATCTGCTGGATTGGCCTTGGTGTGTACCTTCACTAGCTCCACCTTGCCATCCTCTACAAGCTCTCTGATCTGATGGTTTTGATGTCGATGTGCTTGGTCTAAGCATGATAGACAGAGTTTTGTGCAAGTAGAAGTTCTCTCGGCTATCTTAGTGCACCTGACTACCTCCTATTCGAGGCCCATCTCCAATGCTAAGCACTTCAGCCATAGGACCACCTGTGCCACCTCTATAACACCAATGTACTCTACCTCCATGGTTGATAAAGCTGTAATGGGCTACAAGCATGATCTATATGAAACGGGACCTCCATACAAACTGAAAATAAAATCTATCGTCGAGCAATGGGTGTCCACATCTCCACCAAAATCTACATCCACGAACCCTCTTATCAGTCCTTGAGCCTCCTTGGACATGTTGGAGAGTCTCTCGGCATCTCCTTACTATCTGTAGTAGATGCCAATTCCAGTTATGCCTACCAAGTACCTGAAGACTCCCTTCAATACTCGCTAGTGCTCCCTGCTAAGCTGCGCC
Source organism: Areca catechu (assembly GCA_021397845.1). Classification (NCBI taxonomy): domain Eukaryota; kingdom Viridiplantae; phylum Streptophyta; class Magnoliopsida; order Arecales; family Arecaceae; genus Areca; species Areca catechu. Next base: position 123,402,336 of record CM038052.1, on the reverse strand, counting down.
ATGAACCTGCTGACCTAACTCATTGCATGGGTGCTATCTGGCTTGTAACAAGCCATGGTGTACATGAGACTTCCTACACTAGAGGCATATGGCACCCTCTCCAACTCCTGAACCTCCACCTTAGTTTGTGGTGCCATGGTCTTCAAGAGTCTGAAGTGTCTGACAATAGATAACTCTGTCCGTTTTGCTTCCTTCATCCCATATCTCTCCAAAAGCTTCTTTATATAACCATCTTGATATAAATGTAGCACTTTCTTGGCTCGGTCTTTGAAGATTTCCATCCATAAGATCTTTCTTGCAGGCCCCAAGTCTTTCATCTCAAACTCCCGAGACAAAGCTGCCTTCAGTTCCTACATAATCTTTCCACTTTTGCCTACTATCAGCATGTCATCCACATACAAGAGTAGTAAGATCCTAGAGACATCATCCAAAGTCCTCACATAAACACAAGAATCATGATCGCACCTAAAATGTCCATTGCTCCTTACAAAAGTATCGAACCACTTGTGCCACTATCTCGATGACTGCTTCAACCCATACAGCAACTTCTACAACAAACAGACTTTTCCTTCTGATCCTGGCTCTCTGAACCTTAGGGACTGCTCTATATAGATGCTCTCCTCTAGATGCCCATGGAAAAATGCCATCTTGACATCCATCTACTCCAGCTCTAAGTCTCGAGCTGCTATAATCTTTAGTAGTACCCTAATGGAAGTATGTCTGACAATGAAAGAGAAAACCTTGCTGAAGTCAATTCCTTCCTTCTGAGAGTATCTCTTAGTCACTAATCAAGCTTTGAACCTGATGCCTCCATGTTCCAAAGGTCCCTTCTTGGATTGGTAAACCCACTTGCATCCTATAGGTTACTTTCCTTGTGGCACATGTACCAATCGCCATGTATCATTCTTGTGGAGAGACAGCACCTCCTCAGACATTACTTGGACCCACCTCTCTTTGTCTTGGTTCTCCATAGCCTCCTCATAGGTGTAAGGGTCTCCATGTGTTGTCATAATGGAGTATGACACCATCTCTCCGAAGCCATTTTGATCTGATTGCCTGACGTTTCTTTTGGGCTTATGTAACTCAACCTCGATATCCCTCCTGAGTCCAGTCCACTCCTACTAGTCCTCCTAGTTTCCATCACCTATCCGAGCTCTCTCCACATGTAGAGGCACCCTATGGAAGTGCTCCACCGAGATATCAAGTTCTCCATATGCACCTCAAAGTGGCAAAATAGAAAATGATGTGATTTCTCTAGTGCTACCCTGCTAGACCACCTCCTGCTCCTATTGCTCCTCCATGCCACCTGACCTTTGGAGAACTAAATTTTCAACAAAGGTCACATCCCTACTAATGACGACCTTCATCTCCAAGGGATCACATAGCTGATATCCCTTAACTCATCATAGATATCCTAAGAATACCATCTTTCAAAATCTGGCATCCAATTAACTCCACTCACTAGCACCTACATGCACAAATCCCGTGCACCCAAATGCCCATAGATGGCTCAACCCAATCTTTCTTCTAGACTATCGCTACTCTATAATTCTACCATGTAAGTAGTTAGTGAGTGACCAATTCCCCAAATAACAGGCTGCATTAATTGTGTCAGCCCAGAATGCCTTAAGAAGCCCTACGTGCAGCGTCATGCACCATGCCTTTTCCATAAGGGTCCTGTTCATTCGTTTGACCACCCCATTTTGCTGAGAAGTTCCTCTAACCGAGAAGTGTCTTTTGATGACACACTTCTTATAAAAAAATTAGAACTCCATTCTGGTGTACTCTCCATCATTATTTGATCGCAGACTTCACACTTCTACCCTGCACCTTTTCCACTTCAGCTTTTCACACCTTGAGTCTTGAAAAGACTTCTAATTTTTCCTTCATGAAATAGACCCAAACCTTCCTAAAAATTATCTTTCAGGGTCAACAAGTATCTCACTCCATTCTGGTTAAAATCAGAGCCAATCCAATACATCAATATGAACTAGTTCCAGTGGGGCTGCATTATGGGCTGAACTACTAGCAAACTGAACTCTCTTTTATTTTTCCATGTGGCATGGCTCACACACCTCTGAAACTCTTCCATCCAGATCTAGAATCAATCCATGTTTGCTCAGCTCCTTCATCCCACAATCTCCCATGTGGCCTAGGCGGTAGCACCACAATCGATGAACCCCCTACTGATCCTGCACTGTGGCTGCTGTATCAGTCTCCTCAATCATAACTAATCCCTCCATGATGTAGAGTTATTATCTAGCCTCCTACCTCTCATCACTATCATAGTTCCATTTGAGATATTTAGAACTCCACTCCTGGCTCGACTGCAAAGCTGAAACCACTCCACTCTAGGTAGCTAAGTGACACTAGATTTTTCTTTAGTTCAGGAACATGCTTTACATTTGTAAGAGTCCTCACAATCTTATCGAACATCCTCACTCGAACACTTTCAATACCAGCAACCTTGCATAATTGATTATCTCCAAGTGTCACACTTTCTACATCAATCTGGGTACAGGTCGCAAACTAAGACTAATTCGGGGTGTGTAGTGATGCGAACAGGCGGAGCAAAGAGTCCAGATATCTATGTGATGCTTGTGACCATCTGATACAACCAAGAGATCATCCTCCAACTCTTTATTAGCCACTATGCTCAAAGAATCAGATCCTCTTTTGTCTCCCCTCTAGTTCTTCCACTATGGGCAATCCCATTTAAAGTGCTTGATCTATTTGCACTTGTAGTACTTTGCTTCATTCCTGCTCATGCTCTTCCTCCTGGACTTTGAACATCCCCTCTACTTGGATCTTTCCCTTTATCTTCCAGATCTCTCCCCCATGGCCAAGCCCTTCTGGGGAACACCTTCCTTGGTCAACTTCTCCCTCTGCTCATTAGACCACTACTCTAAGACCATATCTTCATACTCCAGGGTCTCCTTGCCATAGAGTAGTGTAGTAATCAATGAATCAAAGGAAGGGGGTAGTGAGCAAAGCAAAAGCAATGATTTGTCATCCTCCTTCAACTTCACCCTGATGTTTAGTAACTCGTTGCACATCTGGTCAAACTTTTGAATGTGATCCACTATGTTTCCACCCTCTTGTATTCGAAGACTGTAGAGCCTCTTTTTCAGCATCAATTTGTTGCACATGTTCTTCCTCATGTGAAGACTATGTAACTTTGACCACAAACCCTTTAGGATCTTCTCCTCTATGGCTAAGTAGAGAGTTGCATCTGCCAAACACCCTCTAATCATGGCACATGCCTTCTTTTCTAAGGACATCCATTGCTTCTTCGATAACCCGTTAGGCTTTTCCTCCAATACCCGATCTAAATCCAATTGAACCAAGAGATTCCACACAAACTTTCCACATAAAAAAAATTTCTTTTCCATCAAACTTCTCAACATCAACCTTCATGCTGCTACCCATGGCCAGATCCAAGCAAAACATGCAACAAATAAACCAAGAGATTTGAGAAATACCTTGTAGGAATCTTGCTAAAATTTCAGCACTTAGAGATCTACAACTTCCGGTGTTTCCCACGAACTCCATGCAACTTAGACTCTGATACCACTTGCTAGAGCACATTATAATGTGTGTGGAAACCTTCTACTAGTAACCAACTCAAAACATTATCTGGAAGCAACATCAATAGGGGATTGAAGTAATCTGCCTGGCAGGGATTCAGCCTTCTTATGCAGAAATATCCTAACTTGTTTAGAGTGCCCTGAATGTTCAAGATTTGATATGGATGTAAAACCTCCTCTCTTGGGACCTCCAACTAGTGAGGATTGAACCCTCTAAAACTCCTAGTCAAACTCCAAAAGGGTAGAGAGAGGGATGACTTCAATGATACTTGGCACTGGGTTTCCTACGTGGACTAGGAAACCATGATAATAATCTTCATCCAATGCCCACCAATCTAACCAAATCTCTTCCAAATCTAATCCCCCTTTGAATAGGACCTAGAACCAACCTTGAAGAGGCCTAAGATTATCATGTTTGATGGGAATAGGATTTGCAAGTGGGCGGCACAAGAATCCCTTGTGTTAGGGATTCCTACTTTGACTAGGAATCCCTAGGCGCTAAGGAATTTTTTCTTTCCTAGGATATGGTGGCCCGGATGCTGATATTACCCTGATAGAGTGACAACTAGAGAGGAATAGAGAGAAGAAGATAGATCTCAAGGAGAAAAGGTTTCCCAAGCCCAAGTACACCCGTGACTCAGCCCAATCACACGTACCTAGGACTCAAAACTAGCCCAATACAAGTTGGCCCCTTGAGACCCACGTCTCTTGAATCTCAAGATCCAAGAAGGTTAATAGCCTTTCATCCTAGGTCCCAAACTAGCCTTGAAATTCCATGACAGCATCATGATCATTGGACCTTGGCCTTAGCCTTGGAAGTACTACATGAGACACAACAAAAAAAAGTGACTAAGTCATCATAATATGAATAATAATTCAATCACTAGATGAGCACTAGGTCTTTGGACCTCCAATGATTATCTAATTATTGGATTCATTATTACTCTCTTAATGGGAAGCCATGACTCTATTATCTATATAGTTTTATCACTTGAGGGACCTAAAAATTTTAGAGGATTTAATTAGATTCAGTAAAAAAAAGAGAAGAAGATATAGACCAATCGACAATCCTCCCACTGACTTCATCAAGGGATGAGGGTTGAATCACATTAGTCCAAGGGAACCTAGATTTGTTAAACTGATCTTCTTTACTAGCATGGGTTTGCTAAATCGATGAGCTACCTAATTAAAATCTGATTGACCAAATTGGCTAAGTGAGATCGATGGGAGGATTTGTCATAACCTCTTTCCTGGACACCAACAGAGTTGGCCAGGCAAAGGGTAGCCTCAATTAATGACCACGATCAAATGCCAAATGTCCTTTAGATACCAATTGGTTCTTCAATTTGATTAGACTAGCCTAGGGACTCAGGTCTAACCACTGATCGAAAATTAAGTCGATTTGATAATATGGACTTGATCAACCTATCACTATAGAATTGATCTAAAGACCTTTTGACCAAATTGTAATCAACTTTTGGATAGTTTAAATTAATTTCTCTAAGGTCCATATTAATCAAATTCTAACCTTAGGTCTAACCTGACAATTTAATCTGATTCGAGCTAAACTTAAAATCCAAGTTTTATGAATTGACTTTTGATCTTTAATTCATAATTTTAGATTCAACCAACTCTTATTTCCAGTAATTAATCATGATTTATTTTACTAAAATTAGATCTAAATATATTTATATGCATCACATATTGATGAAATCATTTTAGATCTAGACTACATGTTTTAGTATAATTGCCAAAATTAAGTTTACAATTTATGTTCTAAACATAAAACCTGATACAAATAATTTAATTTCAGATTAATAACAATAAATAATCAAGATTAAACTATTAGAAATCAAATCTAAATAATCAAAATATTTTAATAAAAAATATCCTTTCACCTCACTTGCTCATGGGATATAATCATAAGCGACACCCCTACATGCTATAAGAGATCCTATTGAATAGGAGAGAGACCCTTTAGACCCTACTTTTCTTCTATGACTAGATGACCATGGTGATCAACCCAATCCGAAGTAGTTACTCAGATTAATATTTAGATCTATATCCAATCAAATCATATCAAGAAACTGGGGTTCTGATATTGCTACCAGAAAACTAGGAAAAGGTTTCATACATGGGTTTTTTTTTAAACCAGTGAAAGCATGTTAGATTAAAAATAATTTTAATCACTAATTATATATTAGAACAATTCTAAAAACCTATTCTACAGGATCATGATAGGATATGAATAGTATATAAATTCTGAAATAAAAATCATCATGCATCAATCTAGTCGATGCATGTTACAGATCTAATCTACAAATATAAATAGGATCGGATCCCATACCTCATCGCAAGTCAATGAACATTGCTATTGATGGATCATGGCAGAATGTTTGTACATCACCTTATAATTGTACTGGGTCTCAACCTCTATAAAAAGTCCATATGAAGTCCCGAAAAATCACCTTCCCTAAAGTGCTATCTACGTGACAAGGTAGAGGACGAGGATTAGGTCATAGAAGAAACAAAATCAAAAAATATTTTTTCTATTTTTCTTTTCTTCCTTTCTTTCTCTCTTCTCCCTAGCACCAAGAATGAACTTCTCATGCCCAAGCCCTTTTCCATGCAAAATTCTTCTCTCCCTTTTTGGTGGCCTCCTCCCTATTTCCCATGATAATCCTCTCTTAATTCTACTCACAATCTCAAAACAAACCCCATTTAAAATTGGCACAAAGAGGGAGAGAAGTTGGAGAGGTTGGGAGACTTATCTAAATAAAGATAAGGCTTAATGTTTAGATCCAATCAAAGTCTAACTAATTTAAACTGAAAACTCTTTTTAAATTTAAATAACCTTAATCCTTATTAGAGAGGGAAGAGGGGATGGTACAAATACCATTTTTTGCATGGAAAATCATTTATGCAAAAACCCATTTTGGTGTGGAGAAAAGAGGGGGCACAAGATCAATTTTTACTCGATCAAACCATATTCAAAAACATATTAAAACTCCTTTAAGAATTTTCTTGGCTTAATCCCAATCAGAATGGAAAAGTGGGAGGGCACTAAACACTAAATGGCATAGAGATTCTTCACACAAAAAATCATTGTTGCATGAAGACAAAGTGGTGCAAGGGATAAAAAGTATTCTTAGTTTAACTTGGTAAAACTTAATTCTAATGTCAATTTAATTTGTTTTAACCAATTCAAATAGCTTAAACCTAATCTAATTATGCTCCAATTAAATTAATTAATTAAAAATTAATCAAGTCCAAATCTAAATTAAATCAAGATTAAAATTTCATAGTGATTAGGTTATCAAATAACTAATCGGGTGAAATCTTATTGAACCAAATTTAATTAAATTTGATCAAATCTTTTGCTCAATTAAATTGACCCAATTAACAATCCAATTACAATCATCCTTCTAATTAATTAATAATTAATTAATTAATTATAACTTTTATAGTATAAATGTTATCATATTTATAATTTGCCACTAAACGATTTTCAATCATTAGTCAGCATCATAATCAATCAGAAACTTCTATTGTATGAAAACCTCATAGGTTCGAATCCTAAATCAGTAGCTCAGGAATCTAAATTAATTGATGCAACCATCTAGCAATGGTATCCAACAACTAGATAGTCGAATGATGGTAAAGCAGCATTTAAGAACACAGGCAATGGTTACCGTATAATTCATCCCTTCGACCTAATGCTTAGGATGAATTTATAGTCAATTGCCAACTCCAAATTAGTGCATCTAAATTTGTGTCAACATGCTAATTCTTGTGACTCCTCACCAGGATTTTGAAAGCAAAAAATATGGTTGCAGGTGCCTACGCTAAGCATGCAACAGCACAGGGAGCAGGTAAATATTTTAAATATTTTTAAAATAAATGCGAAAAATACCTACTCCGCACAGGATCTAGCATATGCAAGATGCATGTATTAGCATGATACAGATCATATAATATTTATAAACAATTTTATAAATCCAGATCTACACATGCAGCGTAAATAAAACCCAAAAACATACCTTATTCCCAGCTGGAATAAGTCTGGGATAAACCAGGAATAGACTGGAATAACTGGAATATAGTTATTCCAGTCGTCTTTCACCTTGGGCTGAAAACTGGGCTTCCGAAAAGTCCCTGGAATGCTGCCTTCCGGACCTCCGATCGCTCCCAAATTTGAGCTGCAGATTCTTAAGTAAGTCCTCTTCAATTTAGCACTAGTTTCTGCAAGAAAAACTAAGCCAATAAATTGTAAAAATTTGCCGAAGTCTGCTGCACGAAAAAGGTAGCAGAACAGAGTAGCTGTCTTTGACGTTGGATTTCGGGCAACTGGAGCGATCCCGGCTCGCGTGGTTTGCTCCGAGGAGTAGAAGAATACTCCCTCTAGAGGGGAGACATGCCGGGCTCTCCGATCCCACTCCACGCGCGGTGCTAGCCGCCGGAAGATGGTTCACGGTCATAGGTTGCTGCAGCAGGGATTTTTGAGCACTCAAATGGTGGGAAGAATCTTGGTTTGTCTCCCTTACAACACTCCCAAAACCCAGCACTCAAGGAGTATTACAATGGATCAGGTCTTCAGCCCTTTCAAATGGAGGAATAGCCCTTTACACGGTGATACTCTCTTCTCACGGTGTCACTCCAACAACTCAAAACAGAGGACGGCAGCTATTGTTTTAAAACTCTCAACCCCAACAACAGGGGATGCAGTGTTGGATTATAAAGGCTGTAGAGGGGATGAGGGAGATGGAGAGACGGGAGTGGAAGAGAGAGCCGGTTTCCAAATTCCCATTAACAAAAATTTAAACGGGATAAAAGCCATTAACAAGGGTTTTAAGAGGACGTTTTGGCCTTCGATTTTTCTCCCAACGTTTGGCTTTCCTCCAAACGCATGGGAATGGCGTGTAACCATTTACACGGAGAATTAAAACACCGGTTCAAAAGAAACCGGTCCAACCAATAATCATTGGTTCAATCTCTATTAAACCAAGCCATTGGTTCAATCCTATTGAACCTGGTCCAAGCCCAATTAAAAATTGGGTCAATTGGTTCACAACCAATTGGAGGCCGAAACGAACTCTGAATCAGTTCAAAACTGATTCAGAAAAATCCTGGCACAGTGCTGATCAACCCGGAATAATTTTCGGTTGACTCAGACAAGGGCATGACAAGGAAAATGAGTGCTCAAAAATACTACTGTGACCATGAAATCGAGATGATTCCCAATCGTATTCGGTATCCGGATCAGAGAGTTATCCTCTGTGGCATGTGACCTCATAGGTTCGAACCTAAACGGTAGCACTAGAACCATTCTAGTTCCAGCACAGGAAACCATCTAGCAATGGGTCCCGGCATCCGGATAGGTCGAAGATGCTGGAGCAAACAATCGAACCTCTGGCATATGGTTACCGTATAATTCATCCCTTTGACCTCTAATGCTCAGGACGACTGAGATTTGGGCTGCCAACCCAGACTGAGTCAGTCGACTACGTGTCTCAACCTCGCAAGCCCAGTGACTCTTCACTAGGGCTACCCCGGCCGTGGATTTGCTAAATTGAGATACTGTGAGACATTCAATCCAAACTGTTTGGACAGGTCAATTCCATCTTGGTCCATCACTGCTCCACAAGTACTTGCCTGTACCCAGAAACCTTCCATCACCGGATTAAAAATCCGGGTAGTCCGGTACCAAAGCACAGGGAGTTGCTTGCAAGCTACCGTGATGACCTCAGGTCAGAGGGACACTTATACCCATATCCAATCGTGAGTATCCCTTTGGCAGAAAGGGACTGCACGGAGTCACGTTCAATGAGATATCACATATATCCCACTTGTAGATCACATCAGTGTCACCACACTCATTTGGTCAAGAGGACAACCAAACGATATAAACTACAACAAACCTATACTTGATATATTGCCGTCCAGTACAATATATCCTTTGGTTGTGAACAGGGTTTAAGGACCACTCAATACATCCTCTCTGTATCGAAATCAGTGTAGTCCTAAGGACTTCATTACATGGAAAGAGTTCTCTTAGGGAAATACAATATGTGATGAGCTGCCAAAAATAATATTTTATTAATTCATTGAAAAAGTACAATACTTAGCACAACCGCCTACAACCCAGGCGATTGGCTTTGGGACACAATTTCCAACAGATTTCCAGGCCTAGGTTTTGCTAAATTAAAACACTGCTGAGCATTTATTCCCATAAATTAGAGTGGTCAATCCCTTCTTATCAACACTGACTTAACAAGTATATGACTACACCCAAAAACCTTCCATCACTAGAGTAGAAATCTACGTATTTGGTACCAACATATAGTGAGTTACTTGCCAAGTCACCATGATAGTCTCAGATCGAAGATACACTTATACCTATATCCTTTTTGCAAGATACTTTTGATAGCAAAGTACTCTATAGAGTTGGTCACGATTCAATGAGAGTACTCGTACACTCACCTGCATGCCATACCAGTATCTCCATAGTCCTTGATTAAGAGGACAATCAACCTATATGGCACACAATGACCTATACTCGATAAATATTATCATCCTAGGTAACAATATATCATTTGGTCATGAATCGATTTAAGAATCACTTGATAATTTTTCTTTACTGAATCACTATAGTTCCAAGGACTTCAACACATTAAAGTTCACAAGAAGATGACAAATAGTATTGAGCTACCAAAAATATTATTTATTTTATTTATAATTCATAAACATTCATAAGATAGCTCAACCATCTACAACTCAGATGATTAGCTTTAAGATACTTTTCTCAACAATCCCACTTGGACTAGAGTCAATTGGAATAGTATCATATACCTATCTTCCACATGTGATTGTTGAACTCTTTGATTTTGAGGGCTTTAGTAAATAGGTTGGCTAGGTTCTCCTTTTCATCGATCTTCTACAGGCGATGTCACCTCATTCCACAATCTCTTAGACAAGGTGGTAGCGATTTAGCATATACTCCATCCATTGATATGCTTTGGTTCCTTTACTTGAGTAAAGGCTCTAGTGCTATCACAATGCAGAACAACTGGATCATGAATAGAGGGTGCCACTCTGAGATCGATGATGAACTTTTGTAACCATATAGCTTCTTTTGCAATATAATGTTGACTCTGGTCTTGATTTTGATAATTGATAAAATACTTAAGTATATATGAGTACTAATTTTATTTTTAAATATGTTTATCAGATCTTAGTACTCATCCATGTTGAATGAAGAAATGCTTGTAGTTCAATTGAAGAAGTCCTTCAAATTTATGAAATTTCAAGTTATAAGGATTTTGGAATATAAGAAAGACTTGGAAGGACTTAAAGTTTGATTTTGGAGAAGTTTCAGCAAGTTTTAGTACTGGCACAAGCATGTATCGACTCATGAAAAAGTTCAAGTGTCAACTCAAGGCCTGAGAACAAGAAAAATACAGAAAAGTATCAAACCAGAATTTTTGCCTTGAGCTGACCTAAGTGTCGACTCAAGAGGCTGACTCATGGTGAAGTGTCGACTTAAGAGGTCGACTCATGATGAAAATTCAGGAAATTCAAGTGTCGACACTTGGTATAATGGCTAGTTTTTTGTAAGTACAGAATTGATTCCAACTTGCTTCAAACGGCTAGTTTTTCATCCCCAATGGTCATAAATGGTCATCTATAGGTTGGAGAGCTATATAAATACCAAAAATCAAATGGAAAAGTAATCCTTTGGTGAGATCATTGAATATCCTTCAAGGATTCAAGTGTTGAGTGGTTCAAGCTTTCAAGCTTCCAAAGATAAGAGAGTTGATCCAAGTCCACATCCTCAAGCATCATTCAAGGCTTTAACAAATTGTAGATAAGTTCTTCATCAACAATCAAGGGCTTTAAAAGATATTTTCTTTGTTTAAGAAGGCTTTTATGTGTTCTTTCATATTGTGCTTACTTTGTTTATTATGGTTTTTGGTGAGCCTTGAAAAATCAAAGAGGCTTTTGGTGAGCCTTGGAAAACCAAAGAGGTTATTGGTTAGTCTTTGTATAAAACCAACAAGGTTTTTGGTTAGCCATAAAACCAAGAGGTTATTGATTAGCTTAAGTTAGAAAACCAACAAAGATTTTGACTTGTGAGCCTGGTGAAAACAAGTTGGGTTTTGATTAGTGAGCCCAGAAAACTAATTGACTATAATCTTGAGATTATAGTGAAATTCCTAAGAAAAACTTGGGGAGTGGATGTAGGTGCTTTGGAGTGCACCAAACCACTATATATTCTTGTGTTTGTGATTATTTTGATTTATTACTTATTTATTCTTGCATTTATTTTGTTAATTCTATTGCATATTTTATTAAGTACACAAATACTTTGGCAAAATATAAGCACTTGATTTGAATTGGTACATACTTATTGAAATAGTTCAAATAGTTTTTGAAACCCAATTCACCCCCCTTCTTGGGTTGCTTCATCACTGGATAACAATTGGTATCAGAGCTCAGAATCCAAAATCGTTGATATCTAGACTTGGTGCTTTGCAAAGAATCTAACGGTTTTAAGATAAAAGATCATGGCAACCCTAGAAGGTGCTTGTTTTGCTACAGGACATACAATTAATAGACCACCATTTTTCAATGGCACTAATTACACTTTTTGAAAAACTCGCATGCGCATCTATATTCAATCTATCAGTTATTATCTTTGGAAAGTTATAGTTAGTGGTACTCATATTCCTTCCATTTTGGTTAATGCCATTTCCATTCCAAAGCTCGAAGAGGATTGGAATGAATATGACATTAAGCAGTTTGAAATTAAAGCTAAAGCAATGAATTTGCTTTATTATGCATTAGACTCTAATGAATTCAATAAGATCTCCACATGTACATCGACAAAGGAAATATGGGACATACTTAAAATTACTCATGATGGTACTCTTCAAGTAAAAAATACTAAAATTAATATGCTTGTTCATTCTTTTGAAATGTTTGAAATACTATATTTTGAATGTATACCTGATATGTATACTAGATTTATGACTATTATTAATAAATTGAAAAGTCTTGACAAAGTCTATACTAATGATGATTTGGTTAAAAATTCTTAGATCTTTGCCAATATCATGGGATCCAAAGGTAACGATGATCCAAGAAGCCAAAGATATTGATACCCTACCTTTGGAGGAGCTTATTGATTTACTCATGACCCATGAGTAGAATTTATGGCATAAAGAAGTGGTTGCTGATCAAGAGAAGAAAAAGATAATAGCAAATTCAATGCAATGATGGCAACTTGGAGCAATAGTGAAGATTCTAGTTCGGATGAAGAACTAGAAGTTGCCAATCTTTACTTCATGGTAAATGAGAAAGAGGTATGTACTGAAAATGAATATAATTTTACCTTTGATGAATTACATGATGCATTTAATAATCTTGTGCATGAATACAAAGTATTAAAAATTGAGCACAAGAACTTAAAAAGACATGCAGATTCTTTTTCTCTTGAGAACACCAATCTTGCCAATATTAACCATGATTTAAATGTAAAGATTGATATTTTAGAAATTGATAAGAATAATCTTTCTAAAGAAAAAGAAATTTTAAAAAAGAAAATCTTGATTTGAAAAATTTATGTAATAAGTTCTTAAATGAGAAAAATATTTTATTAAATGAAATAGAAATTCTAAGAGGATCCAAGATTTTTGTATCAAATGATGAGCTTTTAAAGAAAAACAAAAATCTTGAGTTGAAAAATAAGAATTTCTTTGTTGCTACTTCTTCCAATATTACATACTTAAAATATGAAAAATTTGGACTAAATGCATATCCTTGTAGATTAAGAAAAATTTAGGTTTCAAAAGGAACCATAATCACTAACCTTAAAAGATCCAAGAAAATTTGGATACCAAAATTGTCCACTTAATTTGTTTTATAGGGATATCTTGTAGCCCAATAAAAAGAATGGAGGTTTTTGAAAGGTGGCTGTATAAGACAATATAAAGAGTGGACAAGCTACATTTTGGACTAAATGGTAAAGGAAGGATTATATATATTGATAAATTTTAAACATTTCCTTCCATAATTAAAAATATAGTTGAATATTTGTTATAAATGTTGCATCAATTACTTTGAAAATTATTTCAATTGATTAATTAGAATCAAGTTTAGACTTATAGTCATTGGTTATGATCATGAACTTTTTGATGTAGATGAATTTCATGCTCTCATGATTAAACTTGTGATTATTAGACTTTCACTTGATTTTGATTAATATAGTTTTAAACTATTTCAAGTAAAATGATTTGATGAAATGTATTCTATTTTGTATCCATGCTTAGACTAGAAATGATTTGGAACAAGTATAGAACAAGTAGTTAAGGGTTACATTTAAGAAGAAGGTATGCACATTGATAAACCCTTAATCTAAAAGCTAGATTTGCTATTAAATTATTTCTAGCATCTTTATGGATATCAAATTATTTTAAATAAATTTGAAATTATGCTAAAAGTTTTTAAATGATCAATCCTTTGCATTTTAAAAATCATGTATATCTTGAAAATTTTAAATTTTTGATTTCAGACTTACTATGTATGTTCATATCTTAAATTGTTTGACATTTTGATGCTTGTGCTTTCATGTTTTATTCCTCAATGAATGCATATTTTTAAGAAAGAATAATATTTAAAGAGAGCATCCAAAGATTTATTATCATATATGATGCTTTCAATGTTTTCTTTGATATCATGCTTTACTTATATTGCTCTGATACTCCTCCTTGATATCAAATCTTTTTTTTCTTGAGGAAAGTTACATTCAATTGGTATCAAAATTTATTTCATTAAGAATCTCAAAAAAAAGAGCTCCTAGTGATTGCTTCGGATTGGGTTAGTCATCATGGCCATCCAATCATAGGAGCTAAGTAGGGTTCAAAGATCCTCTCTTCCCATTCAATGGGGTCTCTTATGACATATTTGGGTACCACTGTAGCCTTATCCCATGAACAAGTAAGGTAAATGGATTGCTGTCTTAATCATACCTTGGTTATGTATATTAGAGCTAATATACATTGAATTATTTTTTTGCATGTGCATGTCATTTTTGTGGTATCATGTTCAATTGGTATCATATTTAATTAGTATCATATATTGATGATCTACTTGCTATTCATTCCAATTTTGTATTACCTTTCACCCTTTTTCATGATGACAAAAAGGGGAAGAAATATGTTAAGTATGAAAAGGAGAAAGATATGATAAACATAAAAAATTATAAGAGAAATGAAAGAAAGAGTAAAAGGGGAAGAAGAAAGTAAAATTTTATAATCTTAAGGGAATAATTAGCAAGGGGGAGATGTTTAAAGATTTTGAATGATTTTTGAAAATGTTTTTAAAATCATATTTTGACGGGGAGCTTGATACTCATTGATTTTGAGCTTACATGTTTATCTTATTGTTAATCATTTTAAGCTTACCATGTTCATATACTTAAAGGTTTTGTCATCATCAAAAAGGGAAGATTATTGACTCTGGTCTTAATTTTGATGATTGACAAAATATTTAAGTATATATGAGTACTAATTATATTTTTAAGTATGTTTATCAGATCTTAGTACCCATCCATATTGAATGAAGAAATGTTTGAATTTTAGTTGAAGAAGTCCTTCAAATTCATTGAATTTTTAAGCTATAAGGACTTTGGAATATAAGGAAGACTTGGAAGGATATAAAGTTTGATTTTGAAGAAGTTTCAGCAAGTTCAGTACTAGCATAAGCAAGTGTCGACTCATAAAAAAGTTCAAGTGTCAACTCAAGGCCTGAGAATAAGAAAAATGTAGAACAGTGTCAAACTAGAATTTTTTCCTTAAGCTGATCTATGTATTGACTCAAGAGTTCGACTCGTGGTGAAGTGTTGACTCAAGAGGTCGACTCATAAAAAAATTTAAAGAATTCAAATTTCGACACTTTGTGTAACGGCTAGTTTTTCAGAAGTACAGAATTGATTTCGACTTGCTTCAAATGGCTAATTTTTCATCCCCAATGGTCATAAACGGTCATCTATGGGTTGGAGAGCTATATAAACACTAAAAATCAAATGGAAAAACAATCCTTTAGTGAAATCATTGAATATCCTTCAAGGATTCAAGTGTTGAGTGGTTCAAGCCTTCAAGCTTCTAAATATAAGAGAGTTGATCCAAGTCCACATCCTCAAGCATCATTCAAGGCTTCAACAAATTGAAGACAAGTTCATCAATAATCAAGGGCTTCAAAGAGATATTTGCATTGTTTAAGAAAGCTTTTATTATATTCTTTTCATATTGTGCTTACTTTGTTTGTTAAGGTTTCTGGTAAGCCTTGGAAAACCAAAGAGATTTTTGGTGAGCCTTGAAATACCAAAGAGGTTATTGGTTAGCCTTTGTATAAAACCAACATAGGTTGTTGGTGATCCCGTAAAACCAACATAGGTTGTTGGTGAGCCCGCAAAACCAACAAGGTTTTTGGTTAGCCATGAAAACCAAGAGGTTGTTGGTTAGCTTAAGTTTAAAAACCAATAAGGATTTTGACTTATGAGCCCGGTGAAAACAAGTTGGGTTTTAATTAGTGAGCCTGAAAAATTAATCGACTGTAATATTGAGATTATAGTGAATTTCCAAGGAAAACTTGGGAAGTGGATGTAGGTGCCTTGGAGTGCACCGAACCACTATATATTCTTGTATTTGTGATTGCTCTTATTTATTGAATATTTATTCTTGCATTTACTTTGTTAATTCCATTGCATATTTTTATTAAGCACACAAATACTTTGGCAAAACATAAGCACTTGATTTGAATTGGCACATACTTGTTGAAATAGTTCAAAAAGATTTTAAAATCCAATTCACCCCCCCTCTTGGGTTGCATCATCATTGGGCAACATATCAGATGTCATAATGTACTCTCCCTTGCATACAAAATTAGCCATAATATGCTACTTAAAAATTTTCCAGCAAATAGCTCCATTAAGGATGAAGACATAAGCTGACACACTTTTACTATCATCCCAATCTGATTGAAAACTTAAGTCGATATAATTGACTAGTTTCAAGTCAAAGTCTTCATAAACCAACCATTAATCCTTATTATTTCTCAAATACTTAACGATAGTTTTTACAACCTTCCAATGATTCTTACCTGGATTAGACTGGTATCTACTCAATACTTTTGGTGAGTATGCCATATCTAGTTGCGTACATATCATGGTGTATATAAGGAATTCTACTATTAAGGCATATGGAATCCTACTCAAATGCTCTCTCTTTTGATTAGTTGTCAGGCAATCCTTCTTAGAGAGTAATTCCATAGCCTATCAAAAATAGCTTTTATTGGAATTTACCATCCTAAACTACTTCAGCATAATATCAATGTACGTCGATTGGGATGATAGCAACCCTAGCATCTTTTTAGATCTATTCCTTTAGATCTTCATCCCAAGGATGTAGGTTGCTTCTCCCCTGTCTTTCATGGAGAATTGGGATGATAGTAAAATCTTTTATTTCCTACATTGTAGGAACATCATTATCGATTAAGAGAATGTCATCACATGCAAAATAAAAAATATAATTACTGAACCATTAGCCCATTTGTATATGTAAGGCTCTTCTCCATTCTTAACAAAGAAATATATTTTGATTACTTTATCAAAATGCATGTTCCAACTCTGAGATACCTACTTCAATCCATAAATGGATCGTTAAAGCTTACACACCTTTGATTCATCTATAGAATGAACCCTTCAGGTTGTATTATATATACCTCTTCTTTCAGCTCTCCATTAAGGAAAGTGATTTTGACATCATTCGCTAGATCTTAAAATCAAGATGTGCCACTATCATAAGCATAATCTAAATGGACCTAAGCATTACCATGGAAGAAAATGTCTCATTACAGTCAATATCATAATGCTAACAATATCCCTTAGCAACCAGACGAGTTTTATAGGTCTCCACCATCCCATCTATGCCCCTTTTTCTTTTTGAAAATTTACTTGCACCCAATGGATTTTACCCCTTCAGGCGGATCAACTAGCATCCACACACTATTGATCTCCATGGACTCCATTTTAGATTTCATGTCTTCAAGACATTTCATGGAGTCAAAACACTGCAATACATCCATGTAGGTGATCGGATTCCGCTGTTTTCATCATGTTCAATAGGATCACCATCCTAGACCAAGAAACTATAGTATTTGTTTGGTTGACATGGTACCTTACTAGATCTACTTAAGGTTGCCTTTATAACAGGCTCCGAGTTTGATCTAATCAAATCTGATCAAATTGGTTTAGTTAATTGCGTCAACTCTTCTTCTTATTGAACTTTTTCAAGTTCAACCTTAGAGGCATTGGTTCCTTCCCTGAAGAACTCCTTTATGAAAAATATAGCCTTATTACTAACGAACACTTAGTATTCATCAATATGGTTGAAGAAATAACCCTTAGTTTCTTTTGGATACTCTATAAATGTATACCTATCAAACCTAGGCCTAAGCTTGTCTTTTTTTAATTGTTTGACATAAGCTAGACATCTCCAAACTCTAAGGTGTGAGAATACTGGCTTATGCCCTATCCATATTTTATATGATGTTTTGTCTACAAACTTGCTAGGAATTCTATTTAAAATGTAATAAGTGATAGAAAAGTACCCTAAGAGCCAATTATTATGAGGGCCTTTTTGTAAACTTTCAGCTCATGTATGACATACTTTCATATTAATAAAGGCATTTGATTCATTATATACTGCTGTGTCATGTTTTTATTGATTATGATGAACCCCATAGAGTAGGCCAATGGAATTAGGGTTATGATGGAGTTCATAATAGTGAGACCTAATTTCCTATAAATCCTAATCTAGAATGTTTCTAGTCATTGGACCATTGATTCGGGGATCGATGAATCTGGAAAGACTAGCTTATCCTATGTATGCTTAGTTGATGAGGGTGGTTGATCTCACAACCACTTGTGTAGAGACACTAATACTATGATAAGAGTGTTCATCAGAGTATGAGTTTACTGAACTGATCCACACTGAGATTATCTTATGGAAGTCTTACTACTTGTCAAAAGATAGATCCGAGAGTAGAAGTTGTGCATGTGATCTTTAGACCTGAGGTCACCATGGTTCCTTGTGCACACTAAGCCATACTTTGGTTCATACTCATTCATGCCATTGCAACATGTATGAGGTGTTCTGGGTATGGTGGAAGGTGTACGAAGGATGAGTGGACCAACAAGGAATCGATCATTCCTAGTAAGAGGAATTGTTATCTCATGCAATCTCTTCAATGAGTGACTCAAGGAGCCTTGGATCAAAGCAGGATGAGATTAGTCGAATCTAATCAGTCATTAACTGAGTCCTCATGATCGAGCTGAGATTTGATATGATTAAGTATTAGGGTTTGACATCTATCCATACCTATCACTTAATCAGGATAATGGGAGATCGAAAGATTGAATTGCACGGTAACTTACTACTGAAGGGTATTTTGATATTTTCCACCAAATTTCTCATCTTCCAGGTAGGAATGATACATTGCTAGATGTCAATCTTGTCCTATAGGTTTTCATGAACCAATTGATTTGGTTTCATGAGTCAATTCGATGTATGACTCGAATTGGATAATTAGGTGAGCCAATTTGACCTAATTAGGTCAATCGAGTTCGATCGAATCAAATTGGCTCAAACCTAAACCTACTGCTGGCTAGATGTGGAACCCAATGGGTCACACACGATAGAAACTTGACCAAGGAAGTCATTCATGATTTAATTAGGGTTATAGGATCCTAATTGTTTAGCCGGATTACATACTAGCATATGTAGGTTAACCTAATTCCTAACCCAATTGGATTGGGTTCGGTTTCTTGCTAATTGGGCTAACCTAATTATGGAAAACCTAAATTAGGTTGAGTCCTAATTGGGGCTAGCCAAATCAAAGCTTAATCTGATTTTAATTTGGACTTACAGGCATTTTAGGTACCATATATGAAGAGTCCCAATGGCATGGGACTCTTGGTACCTAAATGATACCTTAACTTCAAAAGTGCACAGAAGTGCCTACAGACCTCTGATCTGAAAATAAAGGATATGGCCAGAAAGCTTATTTGATGCCCTTTCAAATGACACCCATATTGTATATGTTTGACCAAGTCAATTTGATGCTTTGGGCGGACTAAATGGAAAGGAAAAGACTATTGGCACCTTTTGGCACACCCGGGAGAATAAGTGGCGCGCAGAAGGACTAAGAGTCTGATGAGGGATGAAGCTCTGATACCAAGATTGATGGAGGACAAAAAGAGAGGCTAGGAGGATCATTGGAGAGCTGAGAAGTCTCTTATGATTAGGGTCAAAAAGGTGGAAAAAATATGTGGGGGCAAGAAAGATGGATACTCTATGGACTTGGGACTTACCTTCATGGAGAGACGTCGCACCTCTAGGGCATCCCACCCACCCCACTACATGTAGTTTAGGGCATCCCACCCATCTCACTACATGCGTAGCCTAGGGCGTCCCACCCAAATCGCTACCTGGGGCTGTGAAGGTGAAGCTCCAAGATCATAGAGGGGACTTAGCAAGGAAGAAGATAACTGGGGCCTCACACCCCTCGACACCCGCAGGTGAAGAAAAAATGGGCCTCATGCCCACTCTGGATGGAGGCAGAACCAAGAACACACTTTTCAAAATTCATATTCATTATCATTATATTCAAGAGAGGAGGTACCTTTATATAGGCTTACAAAACTTGGGGCCCAAGAAAACAATACAAGGCATGCAGCCCAAAAAAAGGTGACAACCTAAACCTGCTTTGTTTGTAGCCTGAAAACATGGTAGAAAATTAAACACAATCCTCTCCATATGGTGAAAAAAATCAAACTAATCCTAATCTAAAATTAATTTAAAAAAAACTTCCCAACTGGTCCATACATCCAGATTTAAAATAAATAAATTAGGCTTAATCTGGATTCACCAAAATCAGCACCTGCTCTGAAATTCATGTGACTTGATAACTGTGCAAAAAATTCTTGCTCTAAAAAGTTTGCTGCTCTGAGAAGCGTGCTGCTCTGATATCCGTGCATAAAACTACTCCTGTGATCGTGGAATAGAGGGCGGAGAGGGGGGCTTGAAAGAGACTTCGCCAGCGCCAGTGCTGGGGAAGGAGGCGGCACGGTGGCGGCACAGCGAATGGCATGGCGACGTGGGCGGCACGAAAGTGCCGGTGCTAAGCGATGCATGGAGCCACGCGGAGTAGCATGGCACAACCGCGATGCAGGCGCGGGCGTGGGTTCTCATCGGTCGCTTGGGCTCGGCAAGGAAGACGACGGCTTGGCCGATGGTGCGGTTGAGAGGAGCGTGGCATGGGGGTGGAGCCGCAGGGGGGGAACGGCCATGGGAGGAGCCGCATGGGGGGAACGGCCATGGGCAATTCATGGGATTCGCCGATGTTCCCACGAGGAGATCGATGCCGAGGAAAGGTGGACGGCCATCGGGGTTGGTGCCGAAGGTCGGGCGTGGCATATCCAGGATGAACGGGAAGAAAAAAATGAAAAAAATGGCATTCTGGGAGTTGTCTGGGAGGTTGAAGATGATTGGAATAGCAGAGGGATAAAATGGGGATAAGTCTGGAATAAATCTGGGATAACAGGAATAGGTGGAATAGTTGGGATAAATATTTTTAAACTAAAATAAAAAAAAATCTGAAAAAAGAAGAGCAAAACCCGGATGGGTTTTGATGTCCCCATCATTCTCCTTGGATGGGGAAAACTCGACTCTGTCAAGTCAGGCTCGCTACAATTTTTTTTTTTCTCTTCTTTTTTCTTTCTTTTTTTTCCAACCCTAATTCTCTCCTGCTCTGATACCAAAATTGATGTGGGACAAAGGGGGGGCTAGCTAGGAGAAGATAACTAGGGCCTCATATCCCTCGACACCCGTAGGTGAAGGAAAAATGGGCCTGCTCTGATGCAGAACAAATAAAGGGATGCGATGCGGAAGTAAATTAAGATTAACTAATTTTTTTGTTGTTTTTATATGTTTGTAGAAGTTGGCTTCAAATCAAAGAAAAGTTAACCTAACATTGAAAGATACTAATATGATAATTGAAAGCACAATTTTAAGGAAACTAAATTATGAGAGTAGTTCAGAAGCAACGGATCGCTGGGGGTTGAGAAACTCCCAGACCTAGGGTTTCGCTCCGAACTTTCAACAGAACAGAAATAAAGAGAAGAGATGGTTTACCTAACCAGACAATGATCTTCACAGATTTTGGTGGAAGAACTCTCCCGAGCAGATTGTTGGATCCTCGGATTCAGATTTCTTCGCAATGGATCCTCCAGTACTGGTCCTTTGGCGGGTTGGCTTCTCCTGAACTCAAGATCTGGAAGAGAAGAAAAACAATTGATGGAATCAGAGAGTCAAGGGAAAAATTTACCAGGTTGATGAACTTGAAGATTGAAATTGCTGAAAACTGGATTCTCCTGGAAGCTGATGTGATTTTCCTTGGAACTTGCTCTGGATCTGAAGTAGCCGGACTGGATCTGGATGAAGGTGGACGGCCTGGACTTGTAGAGAGAGAGAGGCCATGGGAGATGGAAGGAGCTAGGGTTTGATGGATTGAAAATAATGAAGGGCGGCTAGGGTTTTGGATTTTTAAGTGGCTAACCTAGGGTTTTGGATAAAGATGGAGATCTCTCACCTCCTCAAGGCTCCAATGGATCCCGGATTACCCCCTCACGGAGCTCAACACTTAGAATAGTGTGGAAGAAGAGAAACCTAGGTTACTCAACACAAGAGAATAGCAAAAATAATTTTTCTTCATTGATTTTCTAAAGTTACAAGGAGAGGTCTATTATATAGACCTAAAATTTTCTCCAAGTTTGTACAAATTCCCATGTGGGACTAAACTCCTCCAACCTCTAGATTAGGTAGAAAACCTCCTCTCTTGGCCGACCAAGAATTCAAAAAAATTTGGGACGGCCATAAAGGATTTTTTTTTGGAATTTTTATGGCGCCTTCTTTGGAGTTGGATTTGGATTTGGAGTCCTCTTCTCCTTATGGCATTTCTTCTTTTCTTCCACTCCAAGTTAAGCTCTTTGATTTTGATTTGAACTTCAATTAGGAGTAGGTTGGATGTCCTTCTTTGATTTTTTCTCCAAGAGAAGTCCCTTTCCTTCTTTGCTTAGATAAAATTGGCAGGTATGGGCGCCTCCTTTAAATTGGCTTCCAATTTGATTTTTTTTCTTCTTTGGATGTGAGGACCATGACACTGGGATGCCTCTGTGGCGCCTCCTGGACCCTGGCGTGTGCTCGGAGTGTGGCTGGGCGTGTGGCTTGGAGTGTGGCCTCCACTTGCTTGGACCTTGATTTGATTGGAAGACAAATGTGGCACCATTTTGGACCTTGATTTGATTGGAAGACAATTGCGGCACCATTTTGGATAAAATTGAAACCACATCGGGACTTGCACCGAGTCAACATGACTCAACAAAATTTAAATGGTGACTCAAGAAATAAATAAAAATAAATAAACTGGTTGACCAGGTCAACCTTTATTACAAACCCTAATTTCTCGGGCAATGTCAATCAGAGATCCAAATGGAGCTCTGAAGTCTTCTTATGAGTCTGGTGCCCGCACCATGCTCTGAAATTTGTGTGACTTGATAATTGTGCAGAAAATTCTTGCTTTGAGAAGCATACTGCTCTGAGAAGCATGCTGCTCTGATATCCATGCAGAAAACTACTCCTGTGATCATGGAACAGAGGGCGGAGAGGGGGGCTTGCGAGAGACTTCATCGGTGCCAGTGCTGGGGAAGGAGGCGGCATGGCAGCGGCACGGCAGTGGCACGGTGTCATGGGTGGCACGAAAGTGCCGGTGTTGGGCAATGCATGGAGCCACTCAGAGTAGCACATAGCAACTGTGGTGCAGGCACAGATTGCGGGTGCTCGTCAGTCACTCGGGCTCGACGGGGAAGATGACGGCTCGGCCGGTGGTGTGGCGGAGAGGAATGCGGCATGGGGTTGGAGCCATAGGATGGGAAACGGCCATGGGAGGAGCCGCATGGGGGGAAACAGCCATGGGTGATTCGTGGAATTTGCCGGCGTTCCCACAAGGAGATCGATGACGTGGGAAGGTGGACGGCCATCGAGGGTGGCACCGGAGGTCGGGCGTGGCATATCCAAGACAAACGAGAAGAAAAAAATCAAAAAAATGGTGTTCTGGGAGTTGTTTGGGAGGTTGAAGATGATTGGAATAGCTGAGGGATAAAATAGGGATAAGTTTGGAATAAATCTGGGATAACAGGAATAGATGGAATAGTTGGGATAAATATTTTTAAAGTAAAATAAAAAAATCTGAAAAAAGAAAAGCAAAACCTGGTTGGATTTTGATGTCCCCATCAGAGTCCTTCTGCAGATGAGACTCTAAGAGTTTCATCAGGAAGGCACCTCTTCATTTTATCACCACGGTCTTAAGAAGTCTAATAGCCGGTTTAAAGTTTAAAGGGACGACTTGAAGAGGTGTGAAAGGTGGCGCGCACTTGAAGAGTCGTGCCTCTTCATATGCGCGCGCATAATAGAGGGCAGAGTCTTTCTGTCTCTGAAACTTTTCAAGCCTCGCGTTACTTTAGATTAGAAGAGGTGTCTCCCTATCTCAAAAACTATTATTTGACATATGGCGCGATGGGGATTTATCTGGTAAGTGAAAGAACATAGATATGACTCTCCATTCCCGAAGAGTCTTATCAGATATGATGTTTCATATCTGATAAGTATTGTCGGGATGCATTTCACGCCCCATCTGAGATTATAAATAGGGGTACGGTGAAATGAAAAATATGGACTTCAGTCTTCTGAGAGTCTGAGTGTTTTTTTTTCTCAAGAGTCAGAGTGTTCTTCCACTTTCTTCCTCCCTCCTTCTTATTTTAGGACAAGACTTGTCTTGTTAAGACAAGTTCTTCTACACTAGGACAAGGCTTGGTTTTAGGACATAAGCCTATAGGGTCCTAGAGGAGGGTAGTCCTAGATCCTATAGTGGTTTAGGACAGTGTCTTGAGTGCCCTTCAGTAGGACAGGGTATCCTACAGTGGTCAATAGATCAAAGGCTACCGAAAGAGTTCCACTTCTCCAAGCAACTTGAAGAAGGAGTTCTTTCTTGGTCCGAGTTTCGTGTGGATCACCGTTGAAGGGCTTGCGCTTGTGAGCCTTGTGGAAAAGTTGGGTTTCAGTGATCTAGGTAATTTTCTTGACTTTATTTGATGATTCATTAGTTGTAATTACCCAAGGGGTTCCTGGAAATTAGGGTTTTCTATATATGTTATACATGTTAGGGTATCATGCTATGAAATTTTATTTTGAAAGTCAATTCCGCATGCTGCATGATCCCCGGCACCCTGGGAGAATTTCCATCAATAGTATCAGAGCCATCCTTGTGGCATTCCAATTATGAATCATTTTGGAGTTTGATTAAATTCCACTATCGAGCCGACCCGAACCTTATCAAGTCGACTTGACCATGTTCATATGTATGATTTTATGTCAATATAAAATTTAATGCATATTGATATGCATTGTGTTTATATATGTTATAAACTTGGTTATCGTGTCTATGTTTATACTAGTAGTAATAAACATTATTATCATGATAGTTTTAGAATGTGTTTTGAGACCATCAAAGCCCTCATTAAAAATCATATTTAGTCATAGTATAAAACTTAGTTAAGAAGCAAAACCGGTTAGGGTTTGATCAGCCAATTGGTTTCTAGGCAAGTAGTTCTGTGAAGGTAAAGGGAATGAGGTTTTTAATTGGTTCCATTGTCTGACTTTGTCAATCTAATTGGTGTCTAAGGAAAGCAACGGGGGGACCCCCTCACCCCTCCCACTTACCTGGTCAATTTGGTCATATCTAAATCTTAATTTGGTAATGCTAATTGGTTAAGTATACTATAATTTGCCTTCCTTCATGCTAAGCCAAATTTATGACAAAACTATAGTAGGTTTGTTGTGTACACATAAGGCCTACTCTAGGAATTGATATAAGATTTGTCTTGGTGCACTTAGTACTTTATAGCATGTTTGCATATATTGCTTTATTGTATACACACAAGGGCAACATTATTTAATCATAGCTATATAATAAAGGGTCTGACTAAACTAAGACATTATGGTTTGTTGTATAACACAAGGCCATAATTATCCTAGAGGCAAAGATAATTGTTGATAATTGCATGGGTTGCAATTGGAAAGGTTGTCCTACTTTTGAACTCATGAGTGTTTGCTGTATACACACAAGGCACTCATGAGGAATAAGGATCTCAACCCCACAAAGAAAACCAGGAAGGTTTCTCGCTTACCATAGTTGAGGGTTATGGTATTTGAAGAAAATAACGGGAGACATAATTAGATATAAAGTCCTTATCTAACTATGAATGTCATAATTGAGTGGTCTACTAATTTTGTTCTTTAATTAAATGTAGGACATTTAAATAATGGCTTCAAACTTATCACTGAGGGGCATCTTGGATGCCAACAAGTTAACCGGTCCAAATTATGTGGACTGGTTGAGGAACCTGAGAATTGTATTAACTCAGGAGAAGCTTTCATATATACTTGATTCTCCTGATCTAGTGTTGATCAGAGAGGATGCATCAGAGGAGGATATTGCCACATATAGGATATGGCAAAATGACAGTACAACTATCAGATGCATCATGTTGGCCTCAATAAGCAACGAGCTCTAGAGGCAACATGAAGGCATGGAACCTCAGTCCATATTGCTCAATTTAAAGAAGCTATATGGAGAGCAAAGTAGGGCTGCTCGATACGAGATATCAAAGTAGTTGTTCCGTGCTCGGATGAATGAGGGCTCACCTGTGCAAACCCATGTGCTGAAAATGATTGACTTGATCACTTGATTGGATCAATTAGGGTTTGTCATGGATGGTGAAATCAATTAGGACTTGATCCTGCAATCAATCCCAGATTCCTTCTCTCAGTTTGTTCTCAACTACCATATGAACAAACTGAATATTTCATTGCCAGAGCTGCTTAACATGCTTAAGACAACTGAGAGCCACTCTAAAAAAGATAAGGCTCGCGTGCTTCTTGTTGATAGAAAGAAGTAGGCAATGAAGAAGGATATGAAGAAAAAACTCAACCCTAGGAAAAGAATCCATAAGAAGAACAAGAAAGCTAAGAAGGTTGATGGAGCCTGTTTCCTTGGTGGCAAGACTGGGCATTGGAAGAAGAACTGCAAGGTTTACCTTGCAAGTGTGAAGCAAGATGCAAGTGGAGCATCTAAAGGTTTGTACATGATACAAACTAATTTATCATTGAGTGCTTCCACTTCTAATTCATGGGTATTGGATACCGCATGTGGATCTCATATATGCAATTCATTGTAGGGACTCCATAGAATTAGAAGATTGAAGAAGTGTGACTTTAAGCTGCATGGGGCAAGTGGTGAAGATATACATGCTGAAGATGTGGGTACCTATCTTCTTTTATTATCTTCGGGTGATGTAATAAAGTTAGAAGAATGCTTCCATGTACCAGATATTATTAGAAACATTATTTCTATACCCTTGTTATTACAACAAGGATATGAAATAAGTGTAAAGAGTAGTGGCTACTCTATTCTCCATAATAATAAAATATTTGGACATTGATCTTTTGTAAATGGTCTTCTAACTTTATAACTCAATGATAATATTTTTCTTATTGATAAAAAGAAGAGGAAAAGAGATAATGACAATGTCACATATCTCTGGAACTGCCGATTGGGTCATATCAGTGAGTCAAGAATAAACAAGTTGGTCAAAGATAATTACTTTGACTCTAATGATTTCCAATCATTAGGAACTTGTGAATCTTGTCTCAAAGGAAAAATGACCAAGTCTCCATTCACTGGACATGGAGAAAGGGCAATTGAATTGTTAGGTATAGTGCATACTGATATATGTGGACCTATGTCAACTCAGGCCAGAGGAGGATATTCTTATTTCATCACTTTTATTTATAATTTATCAAGGTACGGTCGTGTGTATCTTATGAAACACAAGTTCTAAGCCTTTGATATGTTTAAAGAATATCAGAGTATGGTTGAAAAACAAACTGGACTTAGTATTAAAGCTCTTCAGTCTAATCGAGGAGAATACTTATCTAGTGAGTTCCTAAACCATCTAAAAGATAAAGGCATTATTTCTAAATGGACCCCTCCTTATACATCCCAGTTAAATGGAGTTGCAGAAAGGAGAAATCGCACCTTATTGGATATGGTGAGGTCTATGATGAGCTTTTCAGATCTTCCCATTTTCTTTTGGGGACATGCCCTGGAGACTGCAGCACATATATTAAACAAGGTTCCATCTAAGTCAGTAAGTAGCACTCCATATGAGTTATGGAATGGCAAAAGACCAAGTCTTAAGTATTTGAAGATTTGGGGTTGTCATTCTTATGTCAAGAATAACTTTGGACATAAGTTAAGTGCTAGAGCTGACAAGTATAGATTTGTTGGTTATCCAAAAGTAGGTATGGGATACCTCTTTTATAATGCTACTCAACAAAAGATAATTGTCAGTAGGCATGCTACATTCTTGGAACAACAGTTTACCCAAGAAGGATGTAGTGGTTCTTCACTTGAGTTATGTGAAGAATAGAACTAACAAACTAATAAGCCTTCAAGTGAAGTTCCTCAACCAGAGGTTCTTATAGATCAAGAACAACCACAGTACACACCTCCTTTTCGAAGGTCAGAGAGGGTGCGGAGAGCAC
The DNA here is from genome assembly GCA_021397845.1 of Areca catechu. NCBI lineage: Eukaryota > Viridiplantae > Streptophyta > Magnoliopsida > Arecales > Arecaceae > Areca > Areca catechu. Next base: position 123,373,970 of record CM038052.1, on the reverse strand, counting down.
CTCTCAGATATGGCTTTATCATCGGGGATGACAATGAAGCCAGTATCATACAGGATGATGATCCTATGACCTATTCGGAAGCTGTCAAGAGTAAAGACTCAGACAAATGGCTTGATGCCATGAAATTTGAAATGGACTCCATGTATTCCAATCAGGTTTGGACTCTGGTAGATCCACCTGAAGGAATTAACCTAATTGGGTGTAAATGGGTCTTCAAGAAGAAGATTGGAGCAGATGGTCAAGTTGAGACCTACAGGGCTAGACTGGTAGCAAAAGGTTTCAGACAAAAATATGGTATAGACTATGATGAAACTTTTTCCATAATAGCCATGCTTAAGTCCATTTGGATATTGCTTGCAATAGCAGCATACCATGACTATGAGATCTGGCAAATGGATGTAAAGACTGTTTTTCTCAATGAAAACCTTGAGGAAGAAATCTATATGTCACAGCCAGAAGGTTTTGTCTCAAGTGGGAGACCCAACCAGGTATGCAAATTAAAGAAGACCATTTATGGACTTAAGCAAGCATCAAGGAGTTGGAACATCCATTTTGATGAAACAATCAAAGGATTTGGTTTTATCAAAAATATAGATGAACCATGTGTGTATAAGAAGACAAGTAGGAGTGCACTTATTTTTTTGGTTTTATATGTGAATGAAATATTGATCATTGGGAATGATATCCCAATGTTACAGTCGGTTAAAACTTGGCTATCATCAAAATTTTTCATGAATGATTTGGGAGAAGCATCCTATATACTAGGTATAAGGATCTATAGAGATAGATCCAAAAAAATGCTAGGCTTATCCCAATCCAGGTACATTGACTTAGTGCTGAAGAGATTCAACATGGATGGAAGTAAGAAAGGTTACTTACCTATAAGTCAAGGCATACATCTCTCTAAGAAAATATCTTCTAAGACATCAGAAGAAAGAGAGAGGATGGCTTTGATTCCTTATGCTTCAGCTGTAGGATCGATAATATATACCATGTTATGTACCAGACCTGATGTTGCATATGCCTTTGGCATAGTAAGCAGGTTTCAGGCAGATCCAAGAGAGGATCATTGGAGAGCTGTGAAAAATATTCTTAAGTACCTGAGAAGGACTAAAGATATTTTTCTAGTATATGGAGGATCTGAGTTGAAACTAGAAGGATATATAGATTCTAGTTTTCAATCAGATCCAGATGATAGCAAATTCACATCGGGGTATGTCTTCATCCTGAATGGTGGTGCAGTGAGTTGGAAGAGTACAAAGCAACCAACAGTAGTTGACTCAGTCATTGAGGCAGAGTACATAGCTGCTAGTGAAGCTATGAAGGAAGCTATCTGGATGAAGAAGTTCATCATGGAATTGGGCATGGTTCCAGATGTACAACAACCAATGCCATTATATTGTGATAACACTGGGGCTATTGTACAAGCTAGGGAACTGGGGTCTCATCATAAGCCCAAGCACATTCTAAGACGGTTCTGTCTCGTTCGAGAGATTATTGAAAGACAAGATATCATCATTGAAAGAGTTGACACAAAGAACAATATAGCAAACCCATTCACTAAAGCTTTAGCCAAGCAGCAGTTAGATCGTCACTTAGATTGTATAAGCATAAAATACAAGAGTTATTGGCTTTAGTGCAAGTAGGAGTTTGATAGAAAAGTATCCTAAGAGCCAATCATTATGAGGGCCTTTTTGTAAACTTCCATCCAGCTCATGTATGACATACTTTCATATTAATAAAGGCATTTGATTTATCATATACTACTGTGTCATGTTTTATTGATTATGATGAACCCCAAAGAGTAGGGCAATTGAATTAGGGTTATGATGGAGTTCATAACAATGAAACCTAATTTTCTATAAACCCTAATCTAGAATGTTCCTAGTCGTTGGACCATCGATTTGGGGATCGATGAATCCAGAAAGACTATCTTATCCTATATATGCTTAGTTGATGAGGGTGGTTGATTTCACAACCACTTAAGTAGAGACACTAATACTAGGATAAGGGTTTTCATCAGGGTATGAGTACACTGGACTAATCCATACCGGGATTATCTTATGGAAGTCTTACTACTTGTCAAAAGATAGATCCGAGAGTAGAAGTTGTGCATGTGATCTTTAGACCTGAGGTCACCATGGTTCCTTGTGCATACTAAGCCATACTTTGGTTCATACTCATTCATGCCATTGTGCCATGTACGGGGTGTTTTGAATATGGTGGAAGGTGTACGAAGGATGTGAGTGGACCAACAAGGAATCGATCATTCCTATTAAGAGGAATTGTTATCCCATGCAATCTCTTCAATGAGTGACTCAAGGAGCCTTTGATCAAAGCAGGATAAGATTAGTAGAATCTAATCAGTCATCAGCTAAGTCCTCATGATCGAGCTGAGATTTGATATGATTAAGTGTTAGGGTTTGACATCTATCCATACCTATCACTTAATCAGGATAATGGGAGATCGAAAGATTAAATTGCATGGTAACTTACTTCTGAAGGGTATTTTGATATTTTTCACCAAATTCTTTATCTTCCAAGTAGGCATGACATGTTACTAGATGTCAATCTTATCTTGTAGGTTTTCATAAACTAATTGATTTGGTTTCATGAGTCAATTCGATATGTGATTCGAATTGGACAATTAGGTGAGCCAATTTGACCTAATTAGGTCAATCGAGTTCGATCGAATCGAATCGGCTCAAACCTAAACCTACTGCTGTCTAGATGTGGAACCCAATGGGTCACACACAATAGAGACTTGGCCAAGGAAGTCATTCATGATTTAATTAGGGTCATAGGATCCTAATTGGTTAGCCGGATTACATACTAGCATATGTAGGTTAACCTAATTCCTAACCCAATTGGATTGGGTTCGGTTGCTTGCTGATTGGGCTAACCTAATTATGGAAAACCTAAATTAAGTTGAGTCCTAAGTGGGGCTAGCCAAATCAGAGCTTAATCTAATTTTAATTTGGACTTAAGGGCATTTTAAGCACCATATATGAAGAGTCCCAATGGTTTGGGACTCTTGGTACCTAAATGATACCTTAACTTCAAAAGGGCACAGAAGGACCTACAAATCTCTAGTCTGAAAATAAAAAAAATTTTCAGAAAGCTTATTTGATTCCCTTTCCAATGACACCCATATTGCATATGTTTGACCAAGTCAATTTGATGCTTTGGGTAGACTAAATGGAAAGGGAAAGACTATTGGCACCTTTTAACGCACCCGGGAGAATAAGTGGCGTGCAGAAGGACTAAGAGTCCTTCTACAGATGAGACTCTAAGAGTTTCATCAAGAAGGCACCTCTTCATTTTATATCTACAATCTTAACAAGTCTAATAGCCAGTTTAAAGTTTAAAGGGACGGCTTGAAGAGGTGTGAAAGGTGGCGCGCACATGAAGAGTTGCGCCTCTTCATATGCACGTGCACAACAGAGGGTAGAGTCCTACTACCTCTGAAACTCTTCAAGCCTCGCATTACTTCGGATTAGAAGAAGCATCTCCCTATCTCAGAAATTGGTATTTGACACATGGCATGATGGGGATTAATCTGGTAAGTGAAAGAACACAGATATGACTCTCCATTCTCGAAGAGTCTTATCAGATATGATGTTTCATATATGATAAGTGTTGTCGGGATGCATTTCATGCCCCATCTGAGATTATAAATAGGGGTACGGTAAAATGAGAAATATGGACTTCGATCTTTTGAGAGTCTGAGTGTTTTATTTTTTTGAGAGTCAGAGTGTTCTTCCACTTTCTCCCTCCCTCCTTGTTTTAGGACAATACTTGTCTTGTTAAGACAAGTTCTTCTACACTAAGACAAGGCTTAGTTTTTGGACATAAGCCTGTAGGGTCCTAGAGGAGGGTAGTCCTAAATCCTACAGTGGTTTAGGACAGTGTCCTGAGTACCCTTCAGTAGGACAGGGCATCCTACAGTGGTCAATTGACCAAAGGCTACCGAAAGAGTTCCACTTCTCCAAGCAACTTGAAGGAGTTCTTCCTTGGTCCGAGTTTCATGTGGATTACCGTTGGAGGGCTTGTACTAATGAGCCTTGTGGAAAAAGTTGGATTTCAGTGATCCATGTATTTTTCTTGACTTTATTTGATGATTCATTAGTTGTAATTGCCCAAGGGATTCCTGAAAATTAGGATTTTCTATACATGTAATACATATTAGGGTATCATGCTATGAAATTTTATTTTGAAAGTCAATTTTGCATGCTGCATGATCCCCAGCACCCTGGGAGAATTCTCATCAATAAGCCGACTCTAATGCATATCCCCAAAAAGAGATAGGTAGACTCGCAAATCCCATCATGGACTGAACCATGTCTTACAGGGTTCGATTCCTTTCTTCAGATACTCCACTATGCCGAGGTGTCCTGGGAAGAGTCCTTAAGAGAATCTCATTCTCTTCTAAATATGTCATAAATTTACTAGTAAGATATTCACCTCCTCGATCAAATCTAAGGGTTTTAATATACTTGCCAATTTGTGCTAGAAAATGTGTCCTATAGCTAATTATTTGGATTGTAGGTAGTTAAGCTCTTTATAATTTGTACATGAGTCATTAATGAAATAAAAGTTATTTTTGGTAGTTTATCTCTTTTTGCATCTTCTTTTTGGACTCTTTTGAGATAAAGTCCTTAGAACTACTTCAATTCGATAAAAGAGGATTTATCGAGTAGTTCTTAAATATGTTCATGACCAAATGATACTGATGAAGACATCATCGAGTATAGATTTTGATACATAGTATTTTTTAAGTAGATATATATATTATTTTATTTTACCTAGGTGTATGTGGATTGGGTTTATTTTTATTTATTTTTCGTGTATCCAACTAATGCATGGATCTTAAAGCATGGAAATGGATTAGTATGGATTATTTTAAAATTTATTTTAAATTAGTCTATTATTTTAGATTAGTCTGAAGTCTTAGAGTTTTGGTAGACTTGACCTCGAGCTTGTTGGGGTCTAGGGTCTATCTAAAGAGGTCTTGTTATTAGAATAAATCCATCAAAAAAATTAATAGAATTCTTTGAGTTTCTCCCAATTCTCCTCTCTCTTCTATTCTCTTTCTCTCCTCTCTTCTTCTCTACTTCTCCTTCCTCTCTTCTTCTTTCTTGGCTTCTTCTTACTTCTCCTTCTTCTCCTTGCTATTCTAAGCATCATGAGACCCCAACTCCCTTCTAACCCATTCAAGCTCCTCTTCAAGCCACCTTATGCAACTAACATCAACTTTCACCACCACTAAGCCCACCCCCAACTAGACAACAGCCACCACCACCGCCTTCCCATCCTCACATCCAGAAGCCCCACCCATTCTAGTTCTAGTGAAGCCTCCCGTCATAGCCTCCACTATCGCCGGCTACCATCAAACCCCTCCACCTTATCTCTCCTAGTCTCCCACGCTACCCACGTAATCTCCCATTGCTGTCCAGCAACCTGAGATCCCCGGCATGGCCCAACCACTACCAGCGTTCCTCTTCAAAACTTCCCATTATCAACTCCTCCAACTATCATGCCCCATCATCACCTTTGACACCAACAAACACCATTGCCATGGGTTTTCCCTAACTTTTCCCCATCAACCAACACCCCATTGCCCACGGCCCTAGCACCACTCGACGCCCTCACTATGTTCTCCTCCCTACTCACTGCTGACAACCAGCAACCACTACCACTTGTCACCATCAATTGACCTCAACCCAAGGGATCTATGAAAGAATTGTACCCTGAAAGCCAATCACATTTAATATTTCAGTGGCAAATTTATAATTTCTTCCAACTCATAAATGATAATAAAGGTAATTTTTGATTCATCATATGTTGTCTTGTATTTTAATTATAAGATTATGATGAACCCCATAGATTAGGACAATGGTTTTAGGGTTACAGGGATAACAGGGAGACCTAAAATTTATAAATCCTAATCTAGAATATTCCTAGTCATAGGATATCGATTCAGGAATCAATAAATCCAGATAGACTAGCACATCCTATGTATGCTCGATGGAGAGCATGGTTAGTCTCATGACCACTTGAGTAGTGGCACTAATACAAGAATGTGGGTGCTATTAGGTTATGAGTTCATTAAATTAATCCGACAAGAGAACATCTAATAGAAGTCTTACTTATCAGAAAAAATGTTCTCTTAGTGGGAATTGTGCATGTGATTCTTAGACTTGAGATCACATAGTATCTTATGCACATGAACCCATGTTTTGGTGCATACTCATTCATGAAAATTTAGTCATGTACGGGATGCTTCTAGATATAGTGGATTGTGTATGAAGGTAATGAGTAGGTCAACAAGAAATTGATCACTCCTAGTAAGGGGAGAAGTTATCCTGTATGATCTCATCAAATAATGACTCAGGAAGTTTTTTATCAAAGCATGATATAATTAGAAATGATTTTCTAATTTTTTATCGATTGAGTCTTCATTAGTGATTAGAGATTTGAATGGATTAAGTGTAAGGATTTGATATTTATTCATGCCCATCACTTAATCGGGATAGAAGAAGATCGAAGGACTTAATTGCATTATAACTTGTCGCTGAAGGGTATTTTGGTAATTTTTACCAAATTCCTCATCTTTTGGATAGGCATGATACATTGCTAGACATCAATCATGTATTGTAGATTTTCATGAATCAAATTGGATAGATTCATGAGTCAATTTAAAAGTTTGTTCAAATTGACACTTTGGGTTAGCTCAATTTGACTCAATTTAGCTAGTCGGTTGCCTAATTAAATCAATTCGAGCTAAACATAAACATATTGCTGTCTAGATGAGGAACCTAGAGGGTCACACACATTAAAGAACTCATTGATGAAGTTAATTTTAATTTATTAGGATTTTAGATCCAAAATTGGTTAGCCATGTTCACATACTAGCATATGTGGGTTAACCAAAACTCCTGACCTAATCGATTCAGGTCCGATTGCTTGCTGATTGGGCTAATTAATTTAAGATGGACTTAGATTAATATTAGAAATGTGTTAGGTAGCCTATCTAGAATTGATTCTAATCTTACAAAATTTTTCTAGATTTTTCTAAGTATCTTAATTCGAATTGGATTTGAATTCAACTCAATTTGGCAAGTTCGGGTTGACCCGGGCTTGCAATCTCTTTTGGACCAATTTATTTAAGTATAAAATAAATTAAATTTTATTTATCCATTTTATATTTATTATAAATATATTATTTAAATAATTAATTAATTTATGGGGTAGTTGGGATTTCAACTCGTGATTATGGACTCATTGGCGCCCCAGGTATGATGGAATGAGAAAGGCACATTTGCTTTCTACGTGCACATAATTCCAAGACCAAATGGCACCTCCTCATGAGGAGGCATCACATGTCACTCTCTAATTAACCATAAAATAATTATTTATTTGATGGGGCATGGAATCGAACCTATATTCTTTTGGACAGAAGACCAAGAGGCACTGTATTTTTTTTTCGGAGAAGAGAATGCAACTCTTCATTGCACCCCTTCTCATCATGCCCCATCATCAACATATGTGCCCTTTGATGGAACCTCCTCTCTTCATCTAACACCCCATATTCATGCCCCCTCGTTCTCTATTTAATGGGGGATGGCATGGGTTTTAGGACCAGAGAAAAATACCGAAGCCTTCCGATTACTCTACTTCCTTGTCAGGACAAGTCCTATGCTTTAGGACAATGGTATAAAAAGGGTTAGAAGAAGGTTTTATAAGGAAAAAGGGTGTCATTAGAGAGCATTTGGAGTGCTCTTGAAGAGGGAAAGGTCCAAATAAAGATGAAAAGGCTGCACTTGAAGAATAGGTTGCCAAGAAGAATCAAGCAATCAAGAAGGAGTACTTCTTCAGATAGATTCTCGTGTGGATCATCTTTGGACAGTATAAATTTGTGTGCCTAGTGGAATTTCTTGATTTTACAATCCTGGTATATCACATCATCATTTATTTATATTTATTTGGTTGATTTACTTTTGAAATGCATAAAGAACATCTTGGATTAGGGTTTTTGGTATCTTTGTTTTTCATAATGATCAAAGTTTTGAAATCCATGATTACATACCACACCAAGAATTCCCAATAGTGGTATCAGAGCCTCCTTCATGCATTCAATTAGTAATCAAAATGATTATAAATGATCAAATTCATAATCATTGCTTGCTTTGCTATGACTCTTGCATGATTAGTTCATATTACATATGTGATATGTTATGATCCTAGTAACTACTTCGGATTGGGTTAGTCACTATGTCCATCCAGTCATAGAAGCTAAGTAGGTTTTAAAGGCTTTCTCTTTCCATTCAATGGGATCTCTTATGATGTGTTAGGATGTCGCTATGGCCTTATCCCATGAACAAGTGAGGAGAACGGATTGTTGTTTTAATCATGTTATGGTTATGCATATTAGGGTTAATATATTGATTTGCTAGAATATGTTGATTGTTGTATGCCCCTGATTAGGTTTTTCACTAAAGCCTTAATCGATATAAAGATATGTTTAGATGTTGTTGGTCATTATTCTATTGTAAGGTTATCCTAAAATGATGACACACTTGGAACATAGAAAGAAATATGTCTAAGTAATGATAGATTGAAACATTAGGATGTGCTTGAGATGGTAAAAGCCCTCCTCAAAATTATATTTAGTCATTGTGTTATATAAAATCTTGATGCAAATCCTTTCTAGGATTTGATTGATCGATTGGTGTCTAACAAAAATGATTCTAGGAAGGTAAAGAGAATATGGTTTTTAATTGGTTCAGTTTATTACCTGGCCAAAATTATTTGGTCTTTAAGGCTAGAATAGGGGGACTTCCATAACTCTTCCACTACCTGGTCAATTCAATTAATTTAGACCTTACAATTAGAAATGCAAATTGATTTTAAATACACTATAATTTGCCTTCCTTCATGCTAATCCAAATTTGTATCCAAACTATAGTAGGTTTGTTGAGCAAACTCAAGGCTTACTATTAAAGTTTTAAACAAACTTTGACATGGTACATTTTATGCTTTATATAGTATTCTTGATAATGTTACTTTATTGAGCAAACTCAAGGCTGACATTATTCAATCATGACTATATAAATGAAAGGTTTGACTAAACTAAGACATTATGGTTTGTTGTGCAAACACAAGGCTACAAGTATCCTAGAGGCAAGTGTTATATTGAGAATACAAGGGATGCAATTGAAAAAGGAATTTCCTATCCTTGAACTTATAAATGTTTATTGTGCAAACATAAGGCATTTATAAGGAATTGGGATCTCAACCTTACTAAAGAAACTAGATATTGGTTTTTCGTTTATCATAGTTGAGAGTTATGGTATTCGAAGAAAATAGCAGGTGATATAATTAGATTTAAAGTCCTTATCTAATTATGATTATCATCTTGAGTGGTCTGCTTATGTATTATTTTTGTTTGATTGTAGATTTAAATTAATGGCTTCATCATTATCACTGCGAGGCATACTAGATGTCAATAAACTAACCAAACCAAACTATGTGGACCCGTTAAGGAACCTGAGAATAGTACTTGCTCAAGAAAAAGTATCCTACATCCTCGATTCTCTGGATCCAAATCCAATCGAAGATGATGCAATAGAGGAGGAAAAGGCCACTTATAGAATGTGGTAGAATGATAGCTTGACTGTCAAGTGCATCATGTTAGCCTCGATGAGTAACGAGTTGCAGAAGCAACATGAAGATATGGAACCTCAATCCATACTACTCAATCTCAAAGAGCTGTATGGAGAGCATAGTAGGACTGCTAGATATAAGATATCGAAGTAGTTATTTCGGGCACGTATGACTAAGGGCTCACCAAAGCAGGTCCATGTTCTCAAGATGATTGACTTAATCTCTTGATTAGCTTAACCAAGATTTGATCCTATAATCACTCCCTGATTCCTTCTCTCGGTTTGTCAAAAACTGCCACATGAACAAATTGAACCTTACATTACCAGAGCTGCTTAACATGCTTAAGACAGTCAAGAGCCACTTCAAAAGAGATAAGGCTCATCATCTTCATCTAGTTGATCGGAAGAAGAAATGGGTAATGAATAAGGGTACAAAGAGAAAGCTGAATCCAAAGAAAAGCATCAAAAAGAGGAAGAAGGCAAAGAGGCCTTCAAATGATGGATCTTGTTTCTTATGTAGCAAGAAGGGACATTGGAAGAAGAATTGCAAGACATACCTTGCAAGTTTGAAGCAAGGTGCCCGTGGAGCATCAAAAGGTTTGTTTATGATACAAACAAACTTATCATTGAGTTCTTTAACTTTTGATTCATGGGTATTAGATATCGCATGTGGGTCTCACATATGCAAATCTTTGCAGGGACTCCATATGATTAGAAGATTGAAAAAAGGTGACTTCAAGCTTTTTAGCATGAGTGGAGAGGCCATTCTTGTTAAAGCTGTTAGAGCCTACATGTTATTGTTGCCTTCGAGCAAGATATTCGAATTAAAAGAATGTTATTACATTCCAAATATTGTTAGAAATATTATTTCTATACCTTTGTTATTAAGACAAGGTTTCGAAATAAAAGTTGAGAGCAATGGTTGCTCCATCCTTCATTCTAATAACTTTTATGGAATGGATAAATTTATGAATGATCTTTTAATTCTATTGCTCAATGATGAAGTATTGCTTATAGAAAACAAATAGAAAGAGACATAATACCAATGAAACATTTTTTTGGCACTACCGATTAGGTCATATAAGTGAGTCAAGGATTAACAAGTTATACAAAGATGATTTCATTGGCCCTTATGATTATAAATCATTAAAAACTTATGAATCTTGCCTCATGGATAAAATGACCAAGTTTCCTTTCACTAGACATGGAGAATGGGCAACTGAGTTGTTAAGGTTAATACTTTCAGATGTATGTAGACCAATATCAACTTAGGCTAGAGGAAGATTCTCTTATTTCATCACATTTATTGATGATTTATCTAGGTTCAGATATGTATATGTCATGAATCATAAATTTGAAGCCTTTGATAAATTTAAAGAGTATCAAAATATGGTTAAGAAATAAACTGAAAAAAGTATTAAAGTCCTTCAATCTGATCAAGGAGGAGAATACTAAACTAGTAATTTTTTTATTCATCCTAAGGAAAATGGTATTCTCTCTGAATGGACCCCTTCATATACACCATAATTAAATAGTATCGCAAAAAGGAGGAATCGTATCTTGTTTGACATGGTAAGGTCCATGATATGCTTTCATAGATCTTCCAATATCTTTTTGGCGTTATGCCCTAAAACCTATTGCATATGTATTAAATAGGGTACCATCAAAATCAGTACGTAGCACTCCATATGAATTATGGAATGACAAGAAACCAAGTCTTAAACATCTTAAGATTTGGGATTGTCCAACTTATGTTAAAAAACAATTTAGACATAAGCTAAGTGCTGGGGCTAAGAAATGTAGGTTTATTGGTTATTCTTAAGAGGGCATTGGATATCTATTTTATCATCCTACTGAACAAAAGTTCTTTGTTAGTATGCATGCCATTTTCATGGAAAAAGAATTTATCCAAGAAGAAGGTAATAGAAGAATAATTGAATTGAGTGAAGTTCAAAATGAACAATATCAAGTTCCTCAACCAAAAGTACCAGTTGATTAGGTATAATCATAATACACACCTCCTATCCATAGGTTAGAAAGAGTGCGGGAAGCACCTCTTAGATATGGTTTTATGAATAGAAATAATAATGAAACAAACATCATTAAAAATGATGACCCACTAACCTATACATAAGCAGTCATGAGTAAGGACTCTAACAAATGGCTCAGTGCCACAAAATCCGAAATGGACTCCATGTATGATAACCAGGTTTGGACCTTGGTTGATCCACTTGAGGGAATTATTCCAATAGGGTGCAAATAGATCTTCAAGAGAAAGATTGAAGTAGATGAGCAAATAGAAACTTACAAGGCTAGGTTGGTGGCAAAAGGTTTCAAGCAAAGGCATGGTATTGACTATGACGAAACCATTCTACCAGTTACCATGCTTAAGTCTATTAGGATTTTGCTTGCCATTACTACTTACTATGATTATGAGATCTGGCAGATAGATGTTAAGACTGCATTCCTTAATGAAAATCTTGAGGAAGAGTCCATATGTCACAGCTAGAGGGTTTTATCTCAAGTAGGAGACCAAACCAAGTATGCAAGCTTAGGAAATCCATTTATGGATTGAAACAAGCATCAAGGAGATGGAACATTTGTTTCGATAAAACTATTAAAGAATTTGGTTTCATCAAGAATATGGATGAGCCATGTGTGTATAAGAAGACAAGTGAGAGTGCTATTATTTTCTTGGTCTTGTATATCGATGACATACTCATCATTGGAAATGATATTCCATTGATGTAGTCAATTAAAACATGGCTATCAAAATGGTTTTCCATGAAGGATTTGGGAGAAGCATCCTATATTCTAGGAATAAAGATATAAAAAGATAGATCTAAAAGGATGCTAGGGTTATCCCAATCCAGGTACATGACTTATATTAAAGAGATTCAATATGGAGGAAAGTAAGAAGGGTTACTTGTCCATGAGTTAAGGCATACACCTATCTAAAAGGATGTCATCTAAGACTCCAAAAGAAAGAGATAGAATGAATAAGATTCCTTATGCTTGGCAGTATGATCAATAATGTATGCAATTGTTGCCCAATTGGCCAACCCAAGAGAGGGGGTGAATTGGGTTTGAAATTTTTTTTCACAAATATGTGCTCTTTAGAAATCTTAGTATGGTGAGTGAGGTGAATTAGGAATTAAATGCGGAAGCAAGAGAAAGAACACAAACAAACCAATCACAAATACCATAAATTTTATAGCGGTTCAGAGAAACCTAGCTCCTATGTCCACTATCCAAGATACCACTTCGGATTTCCACTATATTCACCATGAAATACAGTAGGTTTATTTTACAGCGCGCTCAAAAATCAAAACCCAATCTTTGTCTTACACCGGGATCACCAACAAATCCAATACAGTGTTAGTTTTCCAGGTCTCACTAATAATCCAAACTTGATTTTCAAGGTTCACCAAAAACCTTAAACAATACCTAAGTTACAACCCCTGATGTACTTGGAACAACTCAATCAAAGAGTAAAAAAAATAAAGCAACACTAATGACAAACCAAACTTTGTCGGGTGGTTGTTGTTGATGCTCTTTGAGAAGCCTTCTTGATTTCTCCTTCAATGCGCTTTAAGGCTTCCAAGCTTCTCCAATAAATGACTCAAGAGAATGATAAAAGTTTTTTTGAAGTCATGAGTTCTTCCTTGAATGCTCTCTTGGATATTCAATGCCCGCTTGAAAAGTTTCTCTTTCAAAAGTTCTTTCAAAAAGTTCTTTTTTTTTAAAAAAGTTCTTCAAAAACTTGTTTAAGACCTTCATTTATATTCTTTAGAACTGATCCCAGGTAGATATGACTGTTGTAGTGCCTTGGGAGTTGAAATCTAGTTGTTAAAGCACTTTTTGGATTCAAAAAATCAATTTTGGAACTAGCCGTTATGTTTCAAAAAATTGGGATTCGAGTCGGCTTGGATGGGTCGTGTCAGCTCGGATTCTTAGACATGTTAAATCTCCACTCTGATCGAGTCGGCTCGCCTGACTAGTTTTCTCAGAACTAAAATTTCAATCATTCTAAAAGAGTGGGCTCGGTTACTCAATGAGTCAGCTTGGATGATTGGTTTTAGAAAACTGAACTTTAGATACTCTAGACGAGTTGGCTCTATCTTCATTGAGTCGGCTCGATTGACTGTATGCCTGGAACCTTTATGTCGTGCCAAAACAATAAGTCGGCTCTATCCTTTGAGTCGGCTCGAGTAATCTTTGTCCAAAAGCTTCCAAACTTCTCTAGACTTCTTCCAAAAACTTTCCAACATCTTCTAAACATAATCTAAGTAATTTAAACTTAAGAATTACATAGAATTAGCCCGTTTTACAAGAATATATAAACAAATTTTCTTGGGCTCTTCAATATATGAACATTTTTACAAAGAAACTTGATATATTACAACAATTTCAGAATTGTAGGAAGAATGGCTATTCATTTGAAACATCCTACAAAAACTTCTCAAACATTCAAAAGTGTTAGTATCAAATACATGCTCCAATATTTTGTTATCATCAAAATCATTCCAGGGGTCAACAATCTCTCCTTTTTTGATGATGACAAAACACTGGGCATGGAAAAACTTTACAATTAAGTATTATATGAACACTTTGAAGTAATAAAGTGACATATATATCTTAAATTGATAAGTATCAACATGTATCAAGAATGTATCAATAAGCATCAAGAAGTATCAGTGCTTTTTGTATCAGAGCCAATATTTATCAAAAACTACTTTTGCTTTAGAATGTATTGGAGCCAATTAAGTATCAAAGTATGTTAGAGTGAAATAAGTATCAAAAATATATCAGAACCAATTAATTTCCATTAATTTAGCATAAAAAAAAATCAAAGCTAATTGATCATTAAGATGTATTAGAGCCAATTTATTTTCATTGATTTCCATGCATAACTGACTTCTCCCCCTATTTTGCATATTTCATGAAGTTTGAATTTTCCATGCACAACATTAATATTACTCCCCGTTTTTGTCATCAACAAAAATATTCTTTAAGCAATCTTTATGAGAATAATTTTTGAAATAGAATAAGAATATTAAGATGTTTTAAGATAATTTTACCTTCTCTTTATATTCTTGATATTCTTGTTAACATTTTCCTTTCTTTTTCAATATCAATTGTTTGATATCAATTGTTGAGTCCAAGCTTTATGCATCACATAAGAGTTAAAATGATAGAGTATAATGCCAATAACATTCAACAAAGTACACACACATATATATATAAGCAAGTTTTAATACAAAGCCAACAAAAGCAAGATCTACAAGACCTAATCTTCTTCCTCACTGGAAGAAGAACCTATTTCTAAAATAGAAGATGATACAATAGTTTTCATGGGTTTAGGTCTGAGATCTCTAAATCTAGTCCTAGTGGGAGCTCTAGGTACACTAGTTTTGGCTTTAGGTTTAGCTCTAGGTCTAGTAGGAGTAGGAGTAGGCTCAGTTTTAGTATTTCCAGAATGCACATCAGTCTAAACAGAGTCATAAACAACATGATCAAGAGGTGGAGGTGGCTATCTAGCATGTGGTGGAGGCTGTCTAGGTCTGGGAGAGGGCTATGCATGTGGCGACTAAGAAGTAGAAGCTCCAGATCTAGATCGAGCTCTAGTGACGAAGACTAGAACAGTCCTCAGCTCTGTCCCCATCCTCTAAACCTCCTGCTAGATATCTTGTAAAGCAACAGCCTGGCCTTAAGCAAAAGTATCTGCTACTCCCCAAAGCCTACCAAAGTCAGAGTGCAACTGTGTCAGATCTATCCTATAGTCCTCTTGCATCTTCTGACCCATCTCAACAGACTCCATCCTCAATGTCAGCTCCCTCATCTCAGTTTGAAACTCCTCTAGGCCTCTCTTGAGTGTCTGGTGAAGGTTGCCAAACAACGATTTGAAAGTGCCATCAGGGTCTTAGTGATCTATGAGAGCTGCCTAGATGTAACAACAGTCTATGTAGGACCAGCGGCTGAAGTCGAAGGTACCAAAGGCATAGTTGATGGCCCGGGTGGAGTTCTCGGACTGTTAGCCTATCTATCCATCTCAACCTATCCTTCAATCTCCTCATCATCAAAGTCATTATCACTATTACCAGATTCAGTGTCATCATCTCCATCAGACACAGCATCTCCAGTAGTAGCAGTATCAGATGAAAGGAAAGTGCCCTAAAAGCCAATCTTATGTAAGGGCATTTTTATAATCTTCCAACTCCTGTATGATATTTAATATATTAATAAAGGCATATTGTTTCATCATATTACTGTGTCTTACTTAAAGAATATGATAAACCCCATAGGTTATGGCAAATAAAATTAGGGTTATGATGGAAATCATGATAGTGAGACCTAAGTTTCTATAAACCCTTACCTAAAATGTTCCTAGTCGATGGACCATCGGTTCGGAGATCGATAAGTCCAGAAAGACTAGCTTATCCTAGGTATGCTCTGTTAAGATGGTGGTTGGTCTCACAGCCACTTATGTAAAGACACTAATACAAGGATATAGGTGCTCATTAGGGTATGAGTTCACTGAACTAATATGCATCGGGACAATCTTATGGAAGTCTTACTACTTGTCAAAAGATAGATCTCAAAGTAGGAGTTGTGCATGTGATCTTTAGACCTGAGGTCACCATGGTTCCTTGTGCACACTAAGCCATATTTTGGTTCATGCTCATTCATGACATTAAGTCATGTACGGGATGTTCTCTGATATGGTGGAAGGTGTATGAAGGATATGAGTGGACCAACAAGGAATCAATCATTCCTAGTAAGAGGAATTGTTATCCTAAGTGATCTTTTCAATTGATGACTCAAGGAGTCTTTGATCAAAGTAAGATGAGATTAGAATTGGTTTCTACTCAGTTTTCAATAAAGTCTTCATTATCGAATAGAGATTTGAAATGAATAAGTGCTAGGATTTGACATTTATTCATACCCATCACTTAATCGGGATAATGGGAGATCGAAAGATTGAATTGCATGGTAACTTTCTACTGAAGGGTATTTTGGTACTTTTTACCAAATTCCTCATCTTCCGGGTAGGCATGACATGTTGCTAGATGTCAATCATATCTTGTAGGTATTCGTGAACCAATTAGATTGGTTTCATGAGTCAATTCGATGGATAGATTGAATTGGCAATTTAGGTCAGCTCAATTTGACCTAATTAGGTCATTCGGGTTTGATTGGTTCGAATTGGCTTAAACCTAAACCTACTGCTGGCTAAATATAGAACCCAAAGGGTCACACACATTAGGGAGTTAACCAAGGAAGTCATTCATAATTTAATTAGGATCATGTGATCCTAATTGGTTAGCTAGATTGCACACTAGAATGTGTAGGCTAACCTAATTCCTAACCCAAGTTGATTTGGGTCCAATTACTTGCTATATTGATCAATCATTGTAAAGGGGACTTAAATCAGGACATGACTTAATTGAGGCAGCCTATGTCAGATTTTATCTAACTAATTTAAGACATGTAATGCCACTTGGACTGGAGTCCAAGTTGGTATGGACTCTTGGGCGCAATATTGTGCGCGTCAAGGAGGAGAGGGCGCAGAAGGACAAGAGCCCTTCTGTAGATGAAATTCCTTTGCTGATTTCATCTAGACTCCTGTTGGCTCACGTCCCATGCCTCATTTGGATTTAGTTGACTGGTCAAGACATTTGAATTTGGCATGGAAGTTGGATGAAGTGCGTGCATTCGTGAAGAGTCGCAACTCTTCATGTGGCACGCGGTTCTGAAGCAAAGTCCTTCTGCTATCAGGACTCTTCATTCTCTCTGGCATTTTGGGATTGAAATGACACCTCTTGGCTTTCTTGGGACCAGTATTTGCCATGTGGCAAGTGTGGATTAAATCTAGAAAGGAAGGGATGCAGATATGGCTCATGATGCATGAAGTCACATATTGGATATATGTTTTCAAGCCAGATAACTTCTCTTCGGTCTTGAAAACACATATCTGATAATTTGGTGACTGGGCTTATCACACGCCCCTCATGAATCTATAAATAAGGGGTGATGGGATGAATTTTAAAATAGATATCAGATTTCCACCGAAGTATTATTCTGAGCCTCTCTCTCTCCCTCCTTCCTCCTTTAAGACAAACCTTGTCTCCTTAAGACAAGGTTGTTCTTTCTAGGACAAGTCTTAGGATTTAAGATATAAGCCTAGAGTGTCCTAATAGAAGGCAATCCCAAATCCAAGAGTGGTTTTGGAGAGCATTCAGAGTGCCCTACAAGAGGGTAGGGTGTCCTACAAAGGTCAATGTCCAGAAGGCTATCAAGAAGAGTCCTAGTCAAGCAAGCAACTAAAGTAGGAGTTCTTCCTTGGGTCAATTCCTATGTGGATCACCGTTGGAGGGCTTGCACTTGTGAGCCTTGTCGAAAGGAGTGGAAAATAGCATTCCATGTATTTTTCATGAACCATATTAGTGATATATTAGTTGTATATGAATGAGGGGATCTTAGGATTAGGGTTTCTATCTAATAAGGGTTTTTCTTTGTGCAAATTTTTGAAATCCAATGCATCATACATGCATAAGTAGCGGTAGTACTAGGCTCAACCTCCTCATCAGAAGACTGATGCACAACTCTTGACTTGAGGTCTTCTTCACCCACTAACCATCTATCCTGTGGTAACACATACAGTGAAGAGACTTGTCTGTATTCTGTCAGTATGTAGCAATGTCCTGTTTCCTCTCCAAACAGATCAACTCCAAAATCCTGAAATAACAAGGTGAATGCCATCCCGTATGGCAGATAGGCCTTGGCTCTCTGAGCTACATCTCGAATCTGTCAGCATAATGTAAGGTAGATTGAAGGCCTCCCCTCAATCATGTATCTCATAAACATCATATCCCTCTGGCTGACCCAATCAAAATAGCCTATCCTCGACAAAAATATTTTGCTAATAATGTTATGCAATAATCTCATCTCTTGTGATAGAATGTTGGCTTGACATCGGTTATTCCCTCAACATTTCTTCTTCAAGTACAGTTCTCAATGTCCTTTGCCTATCCTTTAGATTCAGATTACACAGTCCATCCTTAGGCATATGCAAAACCCTACTTAGCCTTGATTCATCAATAGATAAAGTTATCTCCTTAATAGTTGATATTACCTCATTTGCTCCCAGGGACATATTCTCAAAGAAACTTCTGACTAAGCTCGGGTAAGTTGGAATATCCAAAGAACAAAAGTACTCCCAACCCTGATGCTCGATCCATTCACCTATCCTAAATCCCTGATTCTCAAGGAAATTGAAATTAATGTGATGGCCAGAGGTTATAGGATGGTTACCCATAAGAAAAACATGCCTCTAAGGTGTTGGGGATTGATCTTGAGGTTCACTTTGTGCTTCCTAAAGAGTCAGCTCATCTGCTCTTTGTTTTGATTTTATTTCTTCTAAGATTGATCTTGGAGCCAGATGCTTGGATCATTTAGCAACAGCCTTCCCTGGTGCCATTTGGTCAAGATCTAAGATGGGAAAGTGAGGATTCGAGTGGTCCTAAGATGGGAAGTGGAGTGGTCCCCTAGGGCTCTGCTTGGAATAATAAAAGGAAAATAAAAAGAATCTTTTAGGGCTATCGACTTATAAGGGTGCCTAACATTCGAGTCGGCTCGACCAGCAGAGTTTTCTGTTTGAGTCGGCTCAAGCCAAAACATAGAAAAAGGATCTAAAAATTTAATAAAAAGGTTCTATTCCCTAGATATACACTAATAAGGTGGTTACTATCTATAGATTAGTGATGAAGGTCTTCTAGATAATTTTTCCTTAATTTTGAAGAAATTAGGTTAGAATTTCTAAAAAAGGTCACACAAATCTAATTCTCCTCTCATCATTTGAAATCTATCTTCATTAAGTGGCTTAGTAAAGATGTCAGCTAATTGATTTTAATTGGAACAAATTCGAGTTCAATATTACCATTTTGTACATGATCCCTAATGAAATGATATCTAATTTCTATATGTTTAGTCCTAGAATGCTGAATTGGGTTCTTTGTTAATTTAATAGCACTTGTGTTATCACATTTGATGGGAATTTTAGTTTGAATAACATCATAATCTTCTAGTTGTTACTTAATCCAAAACACTTGAGCACAACAACTCCCTGTAGCCACATACTCTGCCTCAGCAGTAGATAGTGCTACGGAGTTTTGCTTCTTATAGTGCCAAGATATTAAGTTCAACCCTAGAAATTGATAAGTACCACTAGTGCTTTTTCCATCAATTTTTCATCCACCTAATTAGCATAAAAAAAAACAGTTAAATTCAATGAAGATTGCTTAGAATACCATAGACCTAGATTACTTATTCCTTTTAGATATTTTACGATTCTTTTAACAGCAAGTGTATGTAATTCTTTTGGACTGATTGAAATCTAGCACATATACAAACGCTAAACAAGATATCAGGTCTACTAGCTATTAAATACAATAGTGATCCAATCATACCTTGATAAATCTTTTGATCAATGTTGTTTCCTTTATCCTTGTCAAGTCTACCGTGGGGCTCATGGGTTGTTAATTTCTTTGACTGACTCCATACCAAACTTCTTGATGTACATAGCTTGGTTGATAAATATTCCTTCTTTTGTTTGCTTAATTTGGAGTCCAAGAAAGTAGGTCAGTTCACCCATTAAGCTCATTTCAAATTTGTCCTGCATAAGCTTAGCAAATTCTCTACACAAATCTTCATTAGTTGCACCAAAAATTATATCATCTACATAAATTTGTACAACTAACATGTTACTTTCTTTTTAAAAATAGAGTGGTATCTACATTACCTCTAATAAAATCATTTTCAAGCAAGAATTTACTCAGTTTATCATACCATGTTCTAGGTGCTTGTTTTAAACCATACAATACTTTATTAAGTTTAAAAACAAGATTTGGAAAAGCATGATTTTCAAGTCCTGGTGGTTGTTCTACAAAAACTTTTTCAGAAATATAACCATTTAAAAATGCACATTTTACATCCATTTGAAATAATTTAAAATCCATGTAGCAAGCAAATACAAGTAATAATCTGATAGCTTCTAATCTTGCTACAAGTGCATAGGTTTCATCAAAATCTATTCTTTCTTTTTGATAATATCCTTTAGCAACTAATCTAGCTTTATTTCTAATTACATTCCCTTTTTCATCTAATTTATTCCTATAAACCCATTTAGTGCCTATAATAGGATGATTCGAGGGTCTATTCACTAGGGTACAAACATTATTTCTTTCAAATTGATTAAGTTCTTCATGCATGGCCATCATCCAATTGGGGTCATTTTTGGCTTCTTCTATGCTATTAGGTTCTACTTGTGACAAAAGCTAGGTAATCATGTGCATCTCTAAGTGATGACCTAGTCCTAACTCCTTGTAAGGGATCACCAATAATTAAATCTTTAGGGTGTGATGTTACAACCTCCATTCTTTGGATAAATCACCATGATATTTGCTTACCATTTCATCTCCTTTTTCCACTTGTTTGTCCTTTAAGCTCATGTCCTTCATAGCTTTGTCAATTGTACCTACATCATTATCAATGCACTCTTCTTTTCTAGAAGGTGAGAGGCCAGTTTCATCAAATATAACATGGATAAATTCTTCAACAGTTAATATTCTTTTATTGAATCTCTATATGCTTTGCTAGACATAGAATAACCAAGAAATATTGCTTCATCAGATTTAGCATCAAGTTTTCTAAGGTTATCATTTCCATTGTTCAGTACAAAGCATTTGCAACCAAAATCATGAAAATAGTGAATACTAGGTTTTCTATCATTCCAAAGTTTATAGGGGATTTTCTTTAAAATAGATCTCATCAAAATACGGTTCAAAATATAATATGCAGTGTTCACAGCTTTTACCAAAAAAACCTTGGAAGATTGCCTTCACATAACATAGTTTGGGCCATCTCTTCCAATGTTCTATTTTTTTTCTCTACAACACCATTTTGCTATGATGTTCTAGGAGCAGAGAAGTTGTGATCAATATCATGCTCAGTGCAATACTCTTCAAAATATTGGTTTCTAAATTCAGTACCGTGATCACTTCTAATTAAAATAACTGAAAGATTTTTCTAATTTAAAACTTTCATGTAAATTTTTGAAATACATTGAAAGCTTCATCTTTATGTGCAATAAATAAAACCCATGTAAATCTTGAAAAATCATCTACTATCATAAATCCATATTTCATACCTTTTAGACTTGTGGTCCTAGTTGGTTCAAATAAGTCCATGTATAGTAGTTCTAAAGGTCTAGAAGTTGAAACTATATTTTTTGATTTAAAACTCTCCCTAGTTTGTTTACCAAATTGGCATGCATCACAAATATATTCAAAATCAACTTTAAATTTAGGTAAACCTCTAACTAGATCTTTGAAAATTAATTTAGCTATAGTATGCATGCTAGCATGACCTAATATTCTATGCCATAGTAAGCTAGATTCCTTGGTTTTAGCATTCATTGCCACTATACTTGTACACTTGACATGGCTAAATCATTTAAGTCTACCACATAAATGTTTCCAAGTCTATGACTAATAAATTTAATGCTAGAATCAAGAGAACTAGTTACTATACACATTGAAGATTCAAAGATAACCTTGATGCCTTTATCTTATAATTAACTTATACTTGATAAATTATGCTTCAACTTGTCTACTAGCAATACATTTTCGATAAAAGTAGAAGGGGTGATTCTGATCTTACCAATGCATTGATCTTCCCCTTACCATTGTCATCAAAAGTGACCATTCCTCCATCTTTCATTTCTAGGGTGATGAATTGTTCTTTGTCACCCATCATATGTCTTGAGCAGCCACTATCCAGATACCATCTTTTCTTTGAATTCTGGGCTGCAAGACATTCTTGTAAAATAATCAAGTAATTCTTTTAGATATCCAAGCTTTCTTAGATCCTTGAAGGTTAGTTGGAGTGGTACCTTTAGGAACCCAAATCTTTTTTACTTTACTTCTATTTTTTATTTTAAATTACATTCAAAAGATTTGTGTCCAACCCCATTACAATTAAAGTAAACTATTTTTGATTTTTGATATGAAACAGGTGCTGAAAATTTTGATGTATAAAACTTTGTAGCTGAAACTTTTGATACAAAAGGTTTTGGAGCTAAAAACTTCGATACAAAAGATTTTGAAGCTGAAACCTTATTTGCATTTAATGGATTATATGCAATTCTAGCTCTATTATTTATTTTCTTTTGATTTTTCAAAATTAGCTCAATCTTGTTTGAACTCAAAGTTAATTTATCAACTAAGGGCTTGAGTTGATTCATTTCATTTTGCAAACTTTTATTCTTTTCAAGACATTCATTCTTTTCAGCTTGCAAAATATTGCATTTTTCAGAAATGCTATTCAATTCTTTTTGCAAAATTTTGTTCTTTTCTAAAACTTCACTCTTTTCTTTTATCAAAGCATCATAATTATTTTTCAAAGTCTTAATTTTTAAACCAACCTTTTTATATTCCGACAAAAGCTCATAAAATGCGGTATTTAACTCTTCATATGTAAATTCATCATTAGGTTCAGGAGACATTACCTTGTCTACTAGTCCCATGAGATATATATTGTAGTTTTGGATGTCTCTTCATCTTCATTTGATGTGGATTCATCACTGTCACTCCACGTAGCAACCATCGCTTTCTTCTTCTTTTTCTTGTATCCTTTCTTTAATATGGGATAATCTGAACGATAATGCCCCGGCTTCTTGTACTCGTAGCATATCGGTTATTGCTCTTTGTCTCTTTCTTTATCATTCTCCTTTTCTTTGCTCTATTCTCCCTTTCTAAGGTTTTTCTTCAAATACCTTGACTTCTTCCTGCCCATAAATCTTTTAAATCTCTTCATGACTAGAGCAATATTGTCACCTTCAAGTTCTTCATCTGAGGAGGGGCTTTCTTCTTCTATTTCTTTTTCTTGTTTCTTTAATTCTGCTGCAGCTTTGAAGGCAACTTCTTTTTGTTATCATCCTCGCTATGGTGTTACATTGTAAGATCATATGTGATTAATAATCAAGAAGCTCATCCCATTGTAGAGTGTTTAAGTCCTTAGTCTCTTGAATAGCAGTGACCTTCGGATCTCATATATCAAATAGTCATCTTAAAGTTTTTTGCACAAGGTCTGCATTTGAAAAAATTCTGCCAAGACTCTTTAAACCATTAATAACATTTGTAAATCTTGAGAACATGGGAGATATTATTTTATTAGGCTCTATTTTAAATAATTCATAATTATGAACAAGAATATTGATTTTTCAAGTCTCAACTTGAGAGGTTCCTTCATGGGTTACTTCAAGTTTATCCCAAATTTTTTTGCAGACATGAAAATAGAAATTCGGTTAAACTCGTTAGTATTCGAAGCATAATACAAGAGATTTATTACTTTGGCATTCAATTCACCCATCTTTATGTTATATTCATCCCATTCCTTTTCAGGTTTTGGGATGTCTATGCCATCAACCCTTTTTATGGGTGTGTGAGGTCCTTTTAGGATAACATTTTATAATTAAAAACTACTACTTGAATATAAATCTTCATTCGTTCTTTCCAGTAGGTATAAATTGTGCCTGTAAAAAGTGAAGGTCTATTTGTAGATTGGCCTTCAACCAAAGAGGTACTCATAGGATTTGCCATAGATCTTTTCTCGAAGTAGATAAGTTACAGAGACACTGCTCTGATACCGATTGTTGCCCAGTTGGCCAACCCAAGAGGGGGGGTGAATTGGGCTTGAAATCCTTTTCCACAAATATGTACTCTTTAGAAATCTTAGTGTGGTGAGTGAGGTGAATTAGGAATTAAATGTGGAAGCAAGAGAAAGAACATAAACAAACTAATCACAAACACCATAAATTTATAGTGGTTCGAAGCAATCCTGCTCCTATGTCCACAATCCAAGATACCACTTAGAATTTCCACATATTCACCATGAAATATAGCCAGTTTGTTTTACACGGGGCTCACAAATCAAAACCAAATCTTGGTTTTGCAACGAGATCACCAACAAATCCAATACAGTGTTGGTTTTCAAGGCTCACCAAAAACCTTAAATGATATCCAAGTTATAGCCCCTGCTATACTTAGAACAACTCAATCAAAGAGTTAAAAAAACAAAGCAATACTAATGACAAACCAAACTTTGTTGGATGGTTGCAGTTGATGCTCTTTGATAAGCCTTCTTGATTGCTCCTTCAATGCTCTTTAATGCTTCAAAACTTCTCCAATAAATGACTCAAGAGAATGATTGGAGTTTGGTGAAGTCTTGAATTCTTCCTTGAATGCTCTTTTGGATATTCAATGCCCTCTTGAAAAGTCTCTCTTTCAAAAGTTCTTCTTTCAAAAACTTTTTCTTTTTTTAAAAAAATGTTCTTCAAAAACTTATTTAAGACCTTTATTTATAGTCTTTAGAACTGATCCAAGGTAGATAAGACCATTGTAGTGCTTGTGGTGTCAAAATCTTGTTGTTATAACACTTTTTGAATTCTAAAAATCAATTCTAGAACTAGCCGTTACATTTCAAAAAACTGGGATTCGAGTTGGCGCAGATGGGTCGAGTTGGCTTGTATTCTCATACATGTTAAAACTCCACTCTGATAAAGTTGGCTCTTCTCAGTCGAGTCGGCTCACCTGACTAGTTTTCTCAGAACTAAAATTTTAATAACTCTGGAAGAGTCAGCTTGGTCGCTCAGTGAGTCAGCTCGGATGATTGGTTTTAGAAAATTGAACTTTAGGTACTTTGGATGAGTTGGCTCTATCTTCATCAAGTCGGCTCGGTTGATTGCATGCCTGAAACCTTTGTGCCATGCCAAAATAATGAGTCAACTCTATCCTTTGAGTCGGCTCGAGTGATCTTTGTCCAAAAGCTTCCAAACTTCTCCAGACTTCTTCCAAAAACTTTCTAACTTCTTCTAAATCTAATCTAAGTAATTTAAACTTAAGAATTACATACAATTGGCCTTTTTTATAGGAATACATAAATAAATTTTCTTGGGCTTTTCAATATATGAATATTTTTATAAAGAAACTTGATATATTACAATAATCTCAGAATTGTAGGAAGAATGACTGTTCATTTAAAACATTCTAAAAAACTTTTTAAACATTCAAAAGTATTAGTATCAAATACATGCTCCAATATTTTATTATCATCAAAATCATTCCAGGGGTCAATAGCAATGCTATGTACCAGGCCTGATTTTTCTTATGCTTTAGGCATAGAAAGTAGGTTCCAGGTAGATCTAGGGGAGGACCATTGGAAAGCTGTGAAAAATATTCTTCAGTACCTAAGATGGACTATAAATGTTTTTTTAATATATAGAGGATCGGATCTAAAACTAGAAGGCTATATAGATTCTAGTTTCTAATATGATCCAAGTGATTGTAAATTCATATCAAGATATGTCTTTACTCTAAATGGAGGAGCAGTAAGTTCGAAGAGTATGAAGCAGCCAATTATAGCTGACTCGATCACTAAGGCAAAGTACATAGCTACTAGTGAAACCACTAAGGAAGCAGTCTAGATAAAGAAATTTATCACCAAATTAGGTGTAGTTCTTGTAATACAACAACCAGTGCCATTGTATTGTGATAACACTGGAGCTATTGCACAAGCAAAGGAACCAAGGTCTCACCATAAGTCCAAGCAAATCTTGAGATGCTTCCATCTCATTCGAAAAATCATCAAAAAAAATGATGTGGCAGTAGAACGAGTTGACACAAAGAATAACATAGCAGATCCATTCACTAAGGCCCTTCCTTTACAACGGTTAGATCACTATCTAGATTGTATGGGTATTAAATACAAGGGTGATTGGCTTTAGTACAAGTGAAAGATTGAAAGAATTATGCCCTGAAAGCTAATCACATTTAATATTTTAGTGGCAAATTTGTAATTTCATCCAACTCATGAATGATAATAAAGGCAATTTTTATTCATCATATGCTGTGTCATGTGTTTTAATTATAGGATTATAATGAACCCCGTAGATTAGGGCAATAATTTTAGGGTTACAGGAATAACAATAAGACCTAAAATCTATAACCCTAATCTAGAATATTCCTAATCATAGGATTATCAATTCAGGGATCGGTATATCCAGATAGACTAGCATAGCCTATGTATGCTAGACAGAGAGGGTGGTTGGTCTCACGACCACTTGTGTAGTGAGACTAATACAAGGATATGGATGCTCATTTGATGCGAAACTAAATATGCATGCAAAATATTTTTGTATTTTTATATGTTGAGTCATGTATCTAAATCCTGAAAATAAGACCAAGAATTTAAGTAGAGAGTTCTATGCAAAAATAAGAAGCAACAGCATGCAAAAAAACCCGAAAAGTAATAGAAAAGATAACCACCGAGGCTGAAAAGCCTCGGTTGGGCTAGTTCCTCTTCAATAACGCTACTAGCAAGTAGAGGGGGTGTACCTGACAGGATCTAGTAGATGAATCCTTGCAGAGATCTCTCTTCGCTCCCGGATGTGGCTTGGATGATCAAGCCAAAGACCCCACAGATTTGCGGCTTTCAACCCGGTGATCCAATAGCAGCCCGGCTGGAATCAATGGATTCATAGACATTTAGGGACCTATAAATCATCTATCAGGGGATAGAAAACAAAGCAAGGATGAAGAAATAAATTGAAAATAGCAAGGATGGAAGAGTTTTTGTGTTGGGCGGCCAAGGCTTGGAGAGATGGCTTCTAGGGTTTTGATGGTGGCTAGAGGCAGGGCGCAGGAGACAAGGAAAAAGAAGGGGTTTATACAAATTCTCCTTAGCACACAGCAAGCACACAACAGAAGTTAGAAAACTCAATTTATATTCATCAAAAATTATTAAATTTTTATACAAGGGGTCCCTTATATAGAGTCATGAGACTTAAGGCCCAAGCAAAAGAAAATAAGGAAAATAAGGGGTGCCCACTTTCTTCCTAAAGTGTGGGACTGCATACATGGAAGAAAACACTCTCATGCCATACAAAATCCCTCCAAACAAGGTAGGTAGTGGGCAGCCAAAGGGGGGACCAAGGGGTGCCAACTTCTTACTTCTCTTGGCTTGGGTCGACCACTTCTTTCCTAAGCAAGCTGGCATGAATCATGGGATTCATGTTTATCTGTTTTGACTTTCCTTTTTATCATGCTGGCATGTGGAGTTGGTGTGCTTGGGGTGTGAAAGGGGTGTGCTGGCATGTGGTCATCAACTCCTCATGCATGGGCCGACTTCATGATCCTCCAAGTAATCCTAGGTAGCGAAATCCAGGGTGTGACTGGGACTCCATATGGCTACTGAGGTGGCATGCTGGGTAGTATCCTTCACATGCTTGAGTCTTCTTTGATTGGGCTTGACTCAATACTACTGGACATGATTACAAGACTCAAAATATGATTAGATCAACATGAGCTCACTTGACCGACTGATCCAAAACCCTAATGGTTGGATCAAATACTACATACAGGACTTAATTGTGAAAGGCCAGAAACATGACTCAGGGCCAAAGTGGGGACTCAAATAGGCTAAGCCCTTAATACAAACCAGACTTAAATAGACTAACACTACTAGGAAACCCACAGAGGGTTGAAAAGCCTCTATCTTATACTGGTGCCTCTGGTGTCCGCACCATCATTAGGTTATGAGTTCACTGAATTGATCTAACAAGAGAACATCTAATAGAAGTCTTGTTAAAAAGAATGTTCTCTTAGTGAAAGTTATGCATGTGATCCTTAGACTTGAGATCACCATAGTACCTTGTGTACATAACCCATATTTTGGTGCATACTCATTCATGGCAATTAAGTCATGTATAGCATGCTTCTGGATATGGTGGATTATGTTTGAAGGCAATGAGTAGGTCAACAAGGAATCGATCACTCCTAGTAAGGGGAGAAGTTATCCTGTGTGATCTCGTATAATGATGACTTAGAAAATCTATGATCAAAGCATGATAAAATTAGAAATGGTTTTCTAATTTATCATCGATTAAGTTTTCATTAGTGATTAGATATTTGAATGGATTAAGTGTAAGGGTTTGACATTTATCCAAGCCCATCACTTAATCAGGATAAAGAAAGATCGAAGGATTGAATTCCATAGTAACTTGTCACTAAAGGATATTTTGATAATTTTCATCAAATTTCTCATCTTTCGAGTAGGTATGATACATTGCTAGATGTCAATCATGTCTTGTAGGTTTTCATGAATCAAATTGGATGGATTCATGAGTGAATTTAAAAGTTGGTTCAAATTGATACTTTGGGTTAGCTCAATTTGACTTAATTTGGCTAGTTAGTTGCCTAATTAAATCAATTTGAGCTAAATGTAAACCTACTATTGGCTAATGAAGAACCTAGAGGGTCACACACATTAGAGAACTCATCGAAGAAGTTAATTTTAATTTATTAGGATTTTAGATCCTAAATTGGTTAGCCAGGTTCATATACTACTATATGTGGGTTAACCGGAACTCCTGACCAAATTAGTTTAGATCCGATTGCTTGCTGATTGGGCTAATTAATTTAAGATGGACTAAAATTAAGATTAGTCATGTGTTAGGTAGTTTATCTAGAATTGATTCTAATTTTACAAAATTTTTCTAGGTTTTTCTATGTATTTTATTTGAATTGGATTTGAATTCAGCCTGATTTGGCAAGTTTGGGTTGACCCGGTCATACAGTCTCTTTTGGACCAATTTATTTGAGTTTAAAATAGGTTAAATTTTACTTATCTATTTTAAATTCATTATAAATTTATTATTTAAATAAATAATTTATTTATGGGCTAGTTGGGGTTTGAACTTGTGGCTATGGACTCCTTGGCACCCTAGGTACAATGTAATTAGAAAGGCACATCTGCTTTCTACATGCATGTAATTCCAAAAGGTGCCTCCTTATGAGGAGGCCCCACATGCCACTCCCTAATTAACCATAAAATAATTATTTATTTTATGGGGCATGGAATCGAACCTGTGTTCTTCTGGATAGAAGACTAAGAGGCACCGTATTTTTGTTTTGGAGAAGAGAATGCAAATCTTCATCGCACCCCTTCTCATCACGCCCCATCATCAACATATAAACCCTTTAATGGTGCCTCCCCTCTTCATCTAATGCCCAATATTCATGCCCCCTCATTCTCTATTTAAAGGGGGATGGCATGGGTTTCAGGATCAGAGAAAAATACCAAAGCCTTCCAATTACTCTACTTCCTTGTTAGGACAAGTCCATCCATTAGGACAAGTCCTCTACTTTAAGATAAGGCTATACAGAGAGTTAGAAGAAGGTTTTATAAGGAAAAAGTGTATCATTAGAGAGCATTTGGAGTGCTCTTGAAGAGGGAAAGGTCCAAATAAAGAAGAAAAGGCTGCACTTGAAGAATAGGCTGCCAAGAAGAATCAAGAAATTAAAGAGTACTTTTCTGGATAGATTCTCACGTGGATCACCTTTGGAGGGCATATAATTATGTGCCTAGTGGAATTTCTTAATTTCAGCAATCCAAGTACATCACATGATCATTTATTAATATTTATTTGGTTGATTTACTTTTGAAATGCATAAAGGAGATCCTGGATTAGGACTTTTGGTGTCTTTGGATTTCATAATGATCAAAGTTTTGAAATCCATGATTATTACCATACAAAGAATTCCCAACTGTATGTCTTCCATGGCTTCACCATCTCTAAATGGCTTCATGCCCTCTTCACTACCGTTGAATGATCGATCACCTTGGCCTCCCATGAATCAGACCAAGATTTCATGCCGAGCAATAATGCTCGACTCTATCGCCCAAGCCATGCTACTCATGCCACATCCCATGTTCTTGCCGACTTGCTGTCCAAGCTACACTACCATGCCATCTTCCCTTGCCATGTTGCCCTGCCGCTAATCCTTGGAACCGAGCATCCATGCCATCGTTCGTTCACTGCATTCCTACCTACCACCGACCCAGCCATTCTCTATTTCACTAAGGCCACCCCTATCACGATCATGAAAGTAGAATCCTAGCCCCTGCTGAATTTGAGTTATTTTAGGAAAAGTTGGAGTTATTTATTTATCTGGTTCCTCCACCATCGCCCTATCAATCATCGCCTTTGATCTCGATTGATCTTTGTTCCTCGAGCACCTTGGTTAAGAATATTTACATTATATTAATTAGAGTTTTTTTAATATATTCATATTTAGCATTATTTGGCAGTTTGCATACTCTGCATACCTTTTAGTTCTTTAGAAATTTTTATCTCTAAAAATTTAAAAAATTATAAAACTTACTTAGTTGGAAAATAGACTCAAAAGTGAACATTTGTACATTTCTAGATTTATGAGATTGCTCTAAATTCATGCTAGTTTAGACTTGAGATTCTAAGTTTCTTTTCTTAGAATTCTGCAACCTGTAATTTTATACAATCTCTATTCAAACCCTAAGTCCTATTCATAGGAGTGCCAAAAAATTATAAAATTGGTGGCTTTAGAAACTAGACTCGATTTAAGAAATTTCTATATGTGAAAATTTGTGAACTTGCTTTAGGATTCCTGTCAACTTGACCTGAAATTTCTAAATTATGCATGCAGAAATCTACAACCTGTAGAATTGCGTAACCTTAGTTCTTTCATCAAATTTCATTAATAGGATTATTGAAAAATTATAAAACTTATAGATTTGAAAACTAAATTCAATAAGAAAACATCTGTGTTTGATAACTTTAGAATTGAGTCCTAGATTGATACCCGATTTCACTAGAACACTAGCTACTACATCCTAAAAATCTTGTAGAATATTTAGTTTATGCATTTTTTAGAAATCAATCAATTCCTAATCCTAAGAATATCCAAGAATTTTGAATTTTTGGTTATTGGAATCTCACTCATTGAGAAATTTGACCCTACTTTGAAATACATGAAAACACTTCCCTAGGATATCTATTTTTGAGTATCAATCTAGATTGAAACAAAACTCCTGCATATTGCAAAATGGATCCTAATCAATTTGCTTCAACCCTTCAAATCCTCATAGACAAAATTGATAATTCGACTAGCATTTCTCAAAAGAATGTATTAAGGTTAACAAATTTAATAGAAAATTGAGCTAATAATAACCATATTAGGAATACCCCTCTTAGACCTATGACACGATCAACCAAGAAGGTCATTAAAGAAAGAAAAGCGTAAGAGAGACTTTCCAAGGAATCAGTTCCAAAATTCAAAACTTTTTATGCAATGGACGAGACCATAGTTCTAGTTAATGGCCATCTATAGCACTATTTACAGGAAAGTCTAAAAATAAAAATCCTTAAAATGACCCTAAAGAAGAAGTCTATATAGTAGATCCAGAATTAGCGAACATCTACAATAACTATGACACTATCCAGATTAACATTATACTTGAGGAATAACTAGAACTATAAGAAGATAGATGTACATTGAACCAACCCAAAGAGAGTGAACATGGGAACAAGACTCCTATTCTTCATACCTTTGTATGTCAAGGTGATAAAATATGCAAGGAAAACATCGATAGTGGTAGCTGTATTGATGCCATCTTCTCTGATGACATTTCGTACCTAGATTTAGCACTTGTTAACTACTCGAGTTCATATAATTTGGCCTAGATAAGTACCCCATCTATCCCTTTTAAGCATAGGTTTCATTTAAACCATATCTATTTCAAAGAGTTCCATGATATGGTCTAAGTTCTTAAGTTTTGAAGGTATTATCTACTTCCATAAGAATTTGTCCTATATTCGGACAATGAAATCTTCATGATTCTTGATTCACAGAAGAATTTAAGTCTGAAACCTAGAAAGTAGATTGAGTTCCTTTAGGCATACACCTTTATCATAAGGTACAAAGCAAACATAGACATCAAAACTACTAATGCACTCTCTTATAGGGTGGACCTCTTATAGTAGTAACTATAAAAGTTATGGGCTTTGACGGTTAAAAAAAGAATATGATGAATACCTAGACATCAAAAAAAGATAAAAATAAAATAAAATAATAATAATGATAATAATATTGTACACCCATTACTTGTGCATGTTCGAGTATCAAAGTCAGCATCATCCTTTGTAGAGCATATTAGGAGTTCGCATAAAGAGATCAGTGATAAAATTAATATAAGTAATCAAATAAATAATTAGTAGATTCTTACCAATAAGGATTTTGCTAAGAATGATTATGTCAAGTTAGGGTCAGACCTGAGTGATTTCCATCAAGAATTGTTTGCAAGCTACATGCCCAAGGAACAGGCCCATTCAAGATTTTAAAAAAAGTTGGACCTAATACATATATTAATGAACTACTATTTGAGTTATTTTTGAAAAAGTTAGGGTAATTTATTTTTTTTAGTTCTTCTGCCATCGCCTTGTCAATCATCTCCTTTAATCCCAGTCGATCTTTGTTTCCCAAGAACCTTGTTCACATCATGGTTATGAAGGCACCTGTGCAAACATGGAATCTACATGCTTTTTAGAGCAAACCCAGAAATCCCTATCGACTTCTAATTTTGGGTTTATTAGACTGAGTTGAATTTTGTTCCTCTGCCTTGCCGATTACCTTATGATTTTGGTTGAACCAGGTCTAAAGACTTCCTGCCTAATTCATCCATGAGCTCATAGCCATCCACCTCGATCACCTCCGGTTGATCTCCCTTATCTAGACTCTATGATGTTTGTTGCCCAGTAAGCAACCCAAGAGGGGGGGTGAATTGGGTCCCTAAAAATTAATTTAAGCTAACTTAATATGACAAGCTACAAACTTTATAAAACTAGATACTAAGCAAAGCAATCCAATTCAACAAATATATATATATATATATATATATATTGCAAGGTACTATGATTCAAATGCGATGCTCTAAAATAAAAGTGCAGTGAAAATTAAGAGTAATAAATAAAGAGCAAGGAGAGAGAGATCAAGCAATCACAAACACCAAAAGCTATAGTGGTTCAGTGCCAACCAATGCACCTACATCCAATCCCCAAGATCCCCTTAGGAATTCACTATAATCACATGATTACAGCCGATTAGTTTCTAGGCTCACTAATCAAAACCCGACTTATTTTTACAAGGATCATAAGTCACAACCTCACTTGGTTTTGTGGGCTAACCAATAACCTAATTGGTTTTCACAAGGCTAACCAACAACCTCCCTTGGTTTTCCGGGCTAACCAAGAATCTTAATGGTTTTGTGGGCTAACCACCAACCTAATTGGATTTTCAAGGCTTACCAATAACCTCACTTGGTTTTATAATAGGCTAACCAAGAACCCTTACAAGAAATAAGGTTTAGAAATAAAGAACCAATGTAAGCTTTCAATAACAAAGCAAATATCTCGATGTAGCTCGATGTAGAGATGCTTTACCCTTGTTGAAGCCTTTTAAATGCCCAAGATTGAATGATCTTCAATGCACTTGATGGCTTTTGAATGCTTGGAGGCTTCCTTTAGCTTGTGAGTGGTTGAAACTTGAATGAATAGGAGTTAAGCCTCTTCTCTCTTTTTTTCTCTCAAAACTCTTTAATGGTATTCACTATCATGTATTTAGGTTTGATTTGGAGCAAATAAATACCCTCCCAATGCCTCAAAACCAAAATCTAGCCATTATAATTGGAAAACTAGCCCATGGGGGCATTTTGGATGAGTTCTACATTTGAAAAAACTAGCCATTACTGTTGCCAAAACTCCATGTGTCAACACTTCCTCAGTTGGGTCGACACAAAAGGTCGACACATGTTCTTCTTGAGTCGACACATAGTTCAAAAAGCTCCATTCAGATTCTCTAGAAATCTCAGATATGTCGACACCTTCTTAGTTGAGTCGCACCTTGAGTCGACACCTTCCTTCCATGTGTCGACACTTCAGCTCCTCCTTCAACTTCTGCAAGTTCTGTAGCTTGAAAGTCTCAGGCAATGTGTTGATCCATGTGTCAACATCTTGAGTCGACACTTCAGGTTCATGTGTCGACACTTCATCTGTGCCATCTAAAACTTTGCTGCGTACCGACCTGAGTCAACACTTCATCCTCATGTATCGACACTTCATGTCATGTGTCGACACTTTGAGTCGACACTTCACTGAAAAATACACAGAAACTGTTGAATTTGAGCTGGAACAAGTTTCTACTTAGCTTGGCCATCCATTCAACCATCTGTTAAGTGTCCAAGTCCTCTTTGAGCAAACTTTTCTTTCAAACTTGGCTTCTTCAAGATAATTTGGCTTCTTCAAATTTTGTGAGCACCTTTTCAAAAAAAATACACTTAAAGCAAATCATTAGTCCTCAACTTATACTTAACTGTTTTGCTTATCATCAAAATCAATTAGTGGAGTCAACAATCTCCCCCTTTTGATGATGACAAAATTCTTAAGTATAAATTGCTTTAAAAATAAAGCTTTAAAAGAATTGATTAAGGTGCATAACATTGAAAGCATTAAGTATATCAACATTACTTGCAATAAAGATATGCCAATTCAGAACACAAGTAATAGAGTTAGAGCTTGTTACAAAGATAGAGAGTATCAGAACTTTGGTATTTATTTAAATGCATAGAAAGCATGTATCATGATACTCTACAAGAAATTTCAGCAAACAACAAAGCTCCCCCTGAATCAATGATTCATAACAAAATTTGTAAAAATCTTTTCAATCATTGAAAGAGGGGTTTTAAGGGTTAAATTTGCTTTGAAAGGATTTTCAAATGAACAAAAAGTAAAGCTCCCCCTTTCTTAAGGAATTTTGTAAATAATTTTCAATTCAGATTTTTCAAAAATTTGTCTATCTTTTCTATCAAACTACTCCACTTTTATTTTGTGAAATATTCATTTATACTTAAATCTCATTAAATTACTCCCCCTTTTTGTTTTCATTAAAAAGGTAGGGAAACAAATGAATCGAATAGTCAAGAAATAGCATTGAGATAATAAATTCATTTTCTAAACTGCATCCCTTTTTATCTTAAAGAAATTTATTCAATTAAAAGTGAAGACATTAAGGTATAAAAGCAATTCAAGATAGAACATTCATTTGCATCACAAATATAGAGATGAGGAACAACAAGGTTTTCATATA
The DNA here is from genome assembly GCA_021397845.1 of Areca catechu. Taxonomy (NCBI): domain Eukaryota; kingdom Viridiplantae; phylum Streptophyta; class Magnoliopsida; order Arecales; family Arecaceae; genus Areca; species Areca catechu. Next base: position 123,338,230 of record CM038052.1, on the reverse strand, counting down.
AACTTAGAGTTTGTACAGCAAACTGATACATAACAAAGATAAAAGTACATATAACAATAAAAACAAACTATCTAAAAGTACATAAAAGTCCTAATCCTCATCCATGGAATCATCAGAAGATGAACCAATCTCAATCGGTCAGGTATCAGTAGAAGATCGAGCTCACGGCCATCTCGATTGAAGATCTCTAAGTCTGGTCCTGGTCGGCTGTGGAGGGGTATGACGACCACGTCCTCTGCAACGAGTATATGTCCAACCTTTGGCTGGAACAGTAAAGGTAGGAACTGTCCTCCGCAGGAACAGAAGTGATCGGGCCAGTCAACTTAGCAACCGTAGGAAGGGGTGTGCGATCAAAAGAAGGTCCAGAGTCAAGATGCTGAAAGCTGGGTCTATAAAACCCAAGCTCTCGTATGAGTGATGCAGTATGAAGGGTAGGAGTATCAGTAATCTGTGAGTCAAAAGTAGGGGTCTCAACTGATGTAATAACAGGTGTATCAGCTGTAGAAAGTATCGGTGTATCTATAAAAGATGTATCCACAGTGGGGGTCTCAATGATAGGTGTATGTACAAATGATGTATCAAATCAGGGGAATTAATATCAAGTAAATCAATAACAGGTGTATCGATAACTGGAGTGAGAATAGGAATAGGAACATGTGTGCGATCATCCGATATTGAAAGAGAAGATGGAATAGGAATCTTGACAGGTGAACAAGATGGGTCAACAGGGCTCGTAGGCAAGTCACCCATCACCTCCTCAACTGGCTCTAAAATAAGATCAGCAATATCAAATCGGTCTGAGTCAGTCTCCTCATCTCCATCATCATCTCCAAATACTGTATCACCAACAGTCTCATCAACTCCAACAGCAGTATTGGCACCAATATCAATGTCAACAATATCATTAGCTGGTGCAGGAGCAAATACATTAGCAGGTGCAGGAGCAGTATCAATAGTTGGAGCACTCATTGAAGATCTGGACAGTGTAGAAAGAATAGCCGAGTTGCCATCACTAAGTCCAATATGGCTCTCTCTCGTCTCAGCTATGAATACGTCAAGACACAGCCTCATGATGAATACATCAATCTCTATGCGTCTGACTCTATCCTCTAGACTATCTGAAGTCTCTGGTGTCTCCGTCTATGCTGGCTGAGGCTATGCAAATGTAAAAGGATCAGACTGAGGAGCAATCGATGGTTGCACTACCGTCTCAGGCTGAGTCTCGTTGGGTCCAGCCTCACTTGAAAGAATCTGCTCCTCCTCTACTATGTCATCATCACAGCTCGATCCTCGGCCTAACCTGATATCCTGCATATCCACTGGCCTTGGACCAAATGATAGCCCATCCGATGCAATGACCTAATGTCATACACATCAGTGTGAAGCAATATACGATAAGGCTCATCCTCAAAGCTGACTCCATACTCCCAAAATAGCAATGTCAGTCCCATGCCATATGGTAAGCAGAGCCTCTGGCTAGTCGATGCCTTTATAATCTGATGTACCATCAGAACTGGAATGCATACTGGCATGCGCTGAACCAGTGAGACCATCACGAGCAACTCCCACTCTATGATATAGTCAAATGTCCGGTCTTCGATAGAAGAATCCGAGAGATGATATGGTGCAGTAGTCTCATCTCCACAAACAACCTAGATGCTGGTACAGTGGCTCCCTCTGGTAGTATATCAGACTCAAAAATGCACTAGAGACCACTGACTCAATCCATCATACTATCAACAATAGATCCTGTCATCAGTATATCCCATACTTTGCTCAGAATTTTTGAAGAAATGGGGATATCCCATCCTCTGACCTGTGCTATCCAACCATCTGCTCCGCGGGCGAGTGATCCATAATACTCTCTCATCAGCCCGGGGTAATATCTCTCACTGAGTGAACAGAATGTGGTCAGACCAGCCTATTGAATCCACTCTCCAATCCTGAAATGTTGCTGGTCGACAAAAGAGAAATCCACTCATCGTCCTCCAACCACTGTCTTGGAGCTCATTTGGCTAGACGGAACAAAAGTGAACGTGCGGGCGGATCTGCAGCTCTAGACTTGTATCAAGCCTTCGTCCTTCGCTCTTCCTCTTGGTTTGACTGACGAGGTCGATGAACAACTTGCTTGCAAGGACCCATTGCGTAGATTCAAAGATTGGGCAGGATTTTTGGTGGAAATTTGGGTTTCTAGGGTTTAGAAATCAAAACCTAGGAAGGAATCCAACAAAAAAATGGCTACCAAACATCCAAATCCAAGAAAACAATGGGCAAAAGCAACAAAATGGAAGGATGAACAGTAAGGGTACCTTGCAACCTAGTGTCGGCTCAGAGGAGAAAAAATTTGGAGGAAAAAACAGTTCGGAAACCCCTTAAATCTCAGTCCGCTGTCGTTCATGTGCCGGCTCATGCATTTTGGTGTTGACATATTTTGGTGTCGACACATCGACTTAAAAACCAAAAATTAGGAATTTCATAGGCAGATCAAAATCAATTGAGATAAGATAATTCTAGAGTCAAATCAACAATGATCAAACATGATTTATCATGAATAAGGTCAAATTGATCTAGTTTGAGTTAAATTATAGAAAAGATTTAATCAAATGGATTGATGATCCGAAGCTCTCTTCTAATCATACAGAATCGATCTTCTAGAAGAGGTTTAGTCAAAATATCAGCCAATTGCAATTCAGTACTAATAAATTCAAGCAAAATATCATTATTTTCTACATGATTTCTAATAAAATGATGTCTAATTTCAATGTGCTTACTTCTAGAGTGTTGAAAAGGATTTTTAGTCAAGCAAAGAGCACTGGTATTATCACATTTAATAGAAGTTCTAGCCAACTTGATTCTAAAGTCTTCAAGTTGTTGCTTAATCCACAAGATTTGAGCACAACTACTTCCTACTACAATATACTCAGCCTCAGCTATGGATAGTGTAACTAAAGTTTGTTTCTTGCTAAACCATGAGATTAAGTTCACTCCAAGAAATTGGCAAGTTTCACTAGTATTCTTTCTATCTAATCTACAACCAGCAAAATCTGCATCAGAATATCCATTTAATTCAGCATATGAATTTCTAGCATACCATAAACCAATACTAATAGTACCAGACAGATATCTAATAATGTGCTTAACAGGCATAAGATGTGATTCTTTAGGTTCAGACTGATATCTAGCACACTGCAAATACTAAACATTATATCTGGTCTACTAGCAGTCAGATACAATAAAGAGCATAACTTTTGATCTACTGATTTACCATGTTCATCTTTATCAAGTCTATAAGAGGGGCTCATAGGAATACCTATTGGTTTAGTAGTCTCCATTCCAAACTTCTTGATAATTTTTCTTGTGTACTTCGCTTGGTTAATGAAGATACTATCTATTATTTGCTTGATCTGGAGTCCAAGGAAGAATTGAGTTCTCCCATCATGCTCATCTTGAACTCATCCTGCATTAGCTTAGCAAACTCTTGACAAAGAATTTCATTAGTAGCACCAAAAATAATATCATCAACATATATTTATACTACTAATAAATTATTATCTTTCTTTTTCAAAAATAGATTCTTATCAACATTTTCTCTAGAAAATTTTTTTTCAATCAGAAATTTACTGAGTCTTTCATACCATGCTCTAGGTGCTTTCTTTAATCCATAAAGTGCTTTATGTAATTTAAAAACATGATCAAGATGTGCATGATTTTCAAATCCAGTTGATTGTTCAACAAAAACTTTTTCAATTATAAAACTATTTAAGAAAGCACTCTTAACATCCATTTGAAATAACTTGAAATTCATAAAATAAACAAATGCTAATAATTGTCTAATTGCTTCAAGTCTAGCAACAGGAGCAAAAGTTTCATCAAAGTCAATCCCTTCCTCCTGATTGTAGCCTTTAGCAACTAGCCTAGCTTTATTTCTAATAACAATATCATTTTCATCTAATTTATTCCTAAATACCCATTTAGTGCCATAATTGAAATATTAGATGGTCTTTCTATAAGTGTCCAAACATTATTTCTATCAAATTGAATTAATTCTTCTTGCATAGCATTGATCCAATTAGAGTCTTTTTCAGCTTCTTCAAAATAATTAGGTTCTACTTGAGATACAAATGCTATATAATCACATTCATTTCTAATAGAAGCTCGAGTTTTTATCCCTTTAGATGGATCACCTAAGATTAATTCCTTAGGATGTCCATGAGCATACCTCCACTCCTTAGGTAGATCTTGATGCTTTGGAATGTCATCTTCTTTCTCATCCTTGTCTTGATCTTCTTCATTTGGTTGAGCTTGATCATTCAATGTCAACTTCTGAAGCTTGTCAGCACTTGCACAATCATCAGATGTATCCTCTTTTCTTGAGGACTTATTAGTACATTCTTCAAATACAACATGTACTGACTCTTCTACAACCAAAGTTTGTTTATTAAATATTCTGTATGCCCTGCTTGATGTAGAGTATCCTAAGAAGATACTTTCATCAGACTTGGCATCGAACTTTCCAAGATGATCCTTTCCATTGTTCAAAACAAAATATTTACAACCAAAAACTCGAAAATATTTCAAAGTTGATTTTCTTTAGTTCTAAAGTTCATAAGGAGTTTTCTTTAAAATAGGATGGATTAAAACTAGATTTAAAATATAACAGGCTGTATTAATAGCTTCAGCCCAAAAATACCTTGGCAAATCATTTTCACAAAGCATAGTGCGTGCCATTTCTTCTAAAGTGCAATTTTTCCTTTCTACTACACCATTCTACTGAGGTATCCTAGGTGCAGAAAAATTGTGTTATATTCCTTTTTCATTGTAAAAGTTTTCAAAATCTTGATTTTCAAATTCAGTTCCATGATCACTATGAATACAAATGACTGAAACCCCTTTTTTCTTTGAAACTTTTCTATAAAATTTTATAAATACAGAAAATGATTCATATTTTTGTGCTAAAAAGAAAACCCATGTAAATTTTGAAAAATCATCCACAATGATTAATCCATATCTCTTGCCTCCTAGACTTAATGTTCTAGTTGGTCCAAAAGATCCATATGGAGTAGTTCAAGTGGCCTACTAGTAGTTACAAATCCTTTTGGTTTAAAATAAGTTTTGACTTGTTTACTAAATTGACATGCTTTGCAAATTCTATCTTTTTCAAAGAAAATTTCAGGTAAATCTCTAACTAGATTCTTTTTGCAAAGTTTTGAAATAAGGTACATATTAGCATGCCCTAATCTTCTATGCCATAGCCAACTAGTCTCTTCTTTAGTAGAATTCATTACAATAAGGCATTCTCCATTAGGCAAAGATAGATCATCTAGGTCTACCCAATAAATATTTCCATGCCTTTTTCCAATTAATTGTACTCAATTTATATCTGGACTAGTAATCATGCAATATGATGATTTAAAAACTACTTGAAAACCTTTATCACAAAACTGACTGATGCTTAAAAGATTATGTTTCAAATCATCTACTAAAAGTACATTACTAATACTACTAGAAGGAATATGTGAACCTTACCAATACCAATGATTTTTCCTTACCATTATCATCGAAGGTCACACTTCCTCCATTCAAAGCTTCAAGAGAAGTGAATTGCTTCACATCTCCAGTCATGTGCCTTGAACAACCACTGTCAAGATACTAAAGTCTTTTGTTCTCCTAGGTTGCAAGACACACCTGTAATAAAATCAAGCTTTGTTTTTAGGTACCCAAGCCAACTTGGGTCCTTTAGGGTTAGCATTCAAAATGGTTCCTTTTGGAACCCATATTTTACCAAAAGAAATGATTTTTCTAAAATTACATTGATATGATTTATGATCTAGCTTTTTGCAAGTAAAACAAGTAATGCTAGATGATGCAAGTACAAAAAAGTTTTAAGAATACTTTTGTTGTTTTTGTGGTTTATATTCTAAACCTGCCTTATTAAAAACTGCTCTTTGATTGTTTAAGAGTAAATTTAACTTTTCTGAACTATAAGTAAATTTGTCAATAAAAGATTTTATCTTTTCAAGTTCATTTTTGTATTTAGCATTTTCAAGTTCTAAATCCTTGTTTTTCTTTAAAAGATCATTGTTAGAAATAACATTTTTAGGTCTTTTCAAAACTTCGTTTTCCATAGATAAAGCATTGTTTTTTCTTTTCTAAAATATCTAATTTAGATTTCAAAGAACTAACATCATTAAGTAAAGAGTTGTTTTCAAAAGAAAAACTGTTTGCAAGCTTTTTCAATTTCTTTTTTTCAGATAAAACTAATTTATAATCATGCATAAGCTCTTCAAAAGCATTTCTAAGTTCATCAAAAATGAAATCAATTTCAGTATCAGATATACCTCATCATTATCCTGATGTGCTATGAAGCAAAGATTTGTAACTTCAGTCTGCTCTTCTTCTGAACTAGAGTCTTCACTGTCACTCCAAGTGGCCATCATTGCTTTCTTCCTTAATTTCTTTCTTGATTTCTTGAGGAGAGGACAGTCGAACTTGTAGTGTACCGGCTTCTTGCACTCGAAGCATATAGGTACTTCCTTCTCCTTGTCCTTTTCTTTTTCTTTCTCTTTTTCTTTTCCTTTTTCTTTGGATTGATGTTTCTTTTTATAAGGAAATTTTCTTCTCTTCATGAATTTTCTAAACTTTCGTGCAAGGAGGGCTTCTTCACCTTCTTCTTCCTCTTCATCCTCAAACTCATCAATTGAGGATTGTTCTTGTATATTTGACTTGAAAGCAATCCCCTTCTTCTTCTTGTCCATGTCCACAGATTTTTCTTTGAGATTGAGCTTATAAGTCATGAGCGATCCCACTAGCTACTCAAGAGGTAACTTGTCCATATTCTTTGCTTCTTAAATTACGGTCACCTTCGGATCCCATGATATTGGAAGTGACCTAAGAATTTTATTCACAAGATCAGCATTAGACATGACTTTACCAAGACTTCTCATACCATTAACTATATTAGCGAATGTGTATACATATCAGTAATAGATTCATTTGGTTCCATCCGAAACATCTCATATGTGTGCACTAACATATTAACCTTAGTGTTCTTCACTTGATCGGTACCCTCATGGATAACTTTAAGTGTGTCTTATATTTCTTTGGCATACATGCATGTAGATATCCTATTAAATTTGCTAGGATCTAATGCACAATAAAGGATATTCATTGCCTTTACATTAATCTCAAATTGTTTAATGTCATTCTCATCCCAATCCTCTTCAAGTTTTGGGATGGAAACACCATTAACCACTATCGAAGGAATATGAGGACCCTTATCTACTACTTTTCATAAATTGTAATCAATAGAATACATATAAATTCTTATCCTAGTTTTTCAATAAGTATAATTTGTTCCATTGAAAAATGGAGGTCTATTTGAGGCTTGTCCCTTAACTATACTAGTACCAATTGGGGCTGCCATAGATCATTACTCAAGGCGGTAAAGCCTATATACTGAGGACAGGGCTCTGATACCACTTGTTTCCCAGTAAGCAACCCAAGATGGGGGATGAATTGGGTCTTTAAAAATTAATTTAAGCTAAATTAATATGACAAGCTATAAACTTTTTAAAACTAGATACTAAGCAAAGCAATCCAATTCAACAAGTATATATATATAGCAAGGTACTATGATTCAAATGCGATGCTCTAAAATAAAAGTGCAGCGAAAATTAAGAGCAATAAATAAAGAGCAAGGAGAGAGAGATCAAGCAATCACAAACACCAAAAGCTATAATGGTTCAGTGCCAACCAATGCACCAACATCCACTCCCTAAGGTCCTCTTGGAAATGCACTATAATCATCCGATTACAGCCGATTAGTTTACCGGGCTCACTAATCAAAACCCAACTTATTTTTACAAGGATTACAAGTCACAACTTCACTTGGTTTTGCGGGCTAACGAAGAACCAATTGGTTTTCATAAGGCTAACTGGTGGGGACACCAAAGGCACCAGAATAACATAGAGGCTTTTCAACCCTCTATGAATTGATCAATAATTTATGAGTCCATCTGTAATAAGGGCTTAGCCTATCTGAGTCCATTTTAATTGATTTTGAGTTTCAGTTCTGTACTAGTCAGCTCATGTTGAGCTAGTTCAGTCCAGTGTTAGTCAGCTCATGTCGAGCTAATTTTATTTTTTTGAGTCCTATTCAACCATATTGAAAACTCAAGATCACATCATACAAGTAAAGACCAAGTCCAATCAGATTGAAGACATAGAAGTTTAGCCCAAGTCCAACCCAGCTTGAAGATTTGAAGACCCCAGGAGGAAAATCAGAAACCCTGATTCCTTGCAGATGCCCTCCAGATGCCCAGATTTCCTTCCAGATGCCAAAATATATTCATAGACCAAGGCATCCATGATTTTAGAGGTCCATCTGCATCCTAGCCCAAAGAAATCAAGCCCAGGTGCCAAGCCCAAGCCCCTAAGAAGCAAGATACTAGGGAATATTTCTGCTACCTGGCTACCAGGCCACCCCAGCTTCCAGAGGCCCAAACCCATGCACCCAGGCCCCTTTGGGCCAGCCCCTTGCTGCTCTTAGAAGCCCAGCATGTCCCCCTAGGTGTCCTTGGAGTGTTGGCCAAGTCAAGAGAAATTTTAGGGATTTTTTCTACCTAATGTTTCCTTATTTTCTAGCTAGGGTTTGAGAGGGAAAAGGATTCTCATGTAAAGACTAATGTGCCCTTACTAGGAGCCCAAGGTTAAGGATCTATTTAAGGGACCCTAGCCTCTTGTATGAAGGGAGAATTTTTTATGAATAAAAACCTTGAGTTCTTCTATTGAGTTGTGTGATATCCTGTTGTGTGCATAAAGGGGTTTGCGAGGGTTTTTCTTCCCAGTGCTGCAATCATCTTCCTGCTGCCAACAAACATCTCAAATCCCTGGATGCCCACTCCAAAAGAAGCATTCCCTTGCTGTTTTTTCTTTGTTTTCTTGTTCCTTTGTGAGTTTTCTAACCCCTGACAGGTCGTTTACAGGTCCCCGAGTTCCTACGAATCCAACGACTCCAGCCAAGCCTCAATCGGATCACCGAGCAGAAAGCCGTGTATCCACGGGTCTTTGGCTCGATTTTCCAGGCCGCATCCATCGAGGAACGAGAGACCCTTTGCTGCGATCTTTACAAACGTTGTCAGGTACACCCCCTCTACCTCTAGTAGTTTTATTGTAGGAGAACTTGCCCTAATCGAGGCTTCTCTGCCCCGGCGATCCTTCTTTTCTACTTTTCTAGGTCTCAATCTGTATGCTGATCTTCTAAAATTTATATAAATTCCCTACAACTTATTTTAATCTAAAATTTAGGAATTAATCACTCAACCCTACATATAAAACATACAAAAAAATTGCATGCATATTAGTCCCCCATCATTTGGTATCAGAGCTTAGATTAGGGCTTGTTTTCTGTAATTTTTCAGTCCATATATGCTCTTTTATTTTAATTATTTCTTCTTGATAAAAACTTCAAAAATTTTGAAATTTATTTTGGTGGATTTATCATTATTCACAGTAATTTTAAGAATTTTTCAGATTTTATTATGGCCTGTGAAGTTTCTGAAAGACAAAATATAGCCTGCAAATTTTTGGCTCTATTTTTTTCAGTAAGACAAGTTGGAAGTTTTAGGGTTTTGTTTAGCATTTTTGCATATCTTTTAATTTTATTATATTTCCTGCATATTAGGCCATAATTTGCAAGTTTTCTTTTATTTAAGAAAATACCAAAATAAAAAAAAATTACATATTCTCCAAAAATACCAAAAAAAAAAAAAACATCTAACCCTAATTTGCATCATCATCTGCCTGCCATCATTGCATAATCTACTTTTAAGGGCACTCTTGCTATATCAGATGGGGGGAGGATTTGATCACCTCTCCTTAGCCCAAAACCACACCCCTTGCATTCAGTCCCAAGCCTTAACCTAAAATTAACTAGACTTAATTTGCCCTAGACTTTTAATGGACAATGTGTCGATCATTGTGTCAAGCTAACCCGTGTGTGCTTTGTGCTCAATGTCTAGAATGGTGGTTTAGGGATTCAATCCCGAAGGGCTTGTGTGCTGGTCCGCCTACCTGGCCAATCTCTGATTGGTGTCTAGGATTGGCAATCAGGGACCTAACACTCCCCTTACACCTGCCTGGCTGAGTACAGGGTTACTATAGGCTAGTTTGCCACCCTGATTGAGCATCCAATTTTGGACTCTAGGTCTAGTCAGCTATAGTTGGTTTGATCGAGTCTTGCATGAGCACTAGATCAGGAGTTTCATATCACCCACCTCCTTCACAAATGTCTGAACCCATGGAAAATTTGCAAGCCCAAATGAAAGCCCTAGCTGATCAAATGGCCCAGATGGCTACCCAGATGACCCAGTTAGCTCAGTCTGGTATTCAAACCAATGATAGAATTGACCATCTTGCCAATAGGTTTGATCAGTTAAAAGTTTGGGTAGGGACCCCAAGAAAAACCCATGGGTCACAGTCTGAGCCAGATCCTGATTCCCCTCAACCTAGGAGGACCCCAAACCCTGATCTATACCATGAGGTCGAACCTAGGAGAGCCCCTTATCCTGACCCGTACTACAATCCTCAACCTAGGAGGACCCCAAACCCTGATCCATACCGAGAGGTTAAAACTAGGAGAGCCCCTCAGCCTGACCCATACTATAATACTGAACCTAGAAGAACCCCTTATCATGACCCTTATTATGATACTGAACCTAGAAGACCCAATCAGGATTTTGTAGACCAAAAAGATAGATCCTATGCACCCACACCCTATGAGCCTAGTAGACCCAACACCCAATATTCTGACCCATATAGGGAGTCCAACCCTAAGAGAACCCAGTATTCTGACCCATATAGGGAGTCCAACCCTAGGAGGACCCAATATCCTGATCCATATAGAGAGCCCAACCTTAGGAGGACCCCATACCATGATCCATCCTTAGAACCTGATCATAGAGCTGACCCAAAATCCTATGACCCCAGATCCTATAATCCCATGACCCATAGATCTGTACCCTTGTCCTATGAGCCCAGAGAACCCATAATCCCTAAGTATCAATCTTGTACTAGTCAGGTTTTTCTTAGTCAACTTGAACCCCATAGGATTAGCACCCCTAAATATGAGCCCAGTAGTGAGCCACTACCCCTTATACAACCTGAACCTACTAGGATTAGTGTCCATAATCAGAAACCAGGACCTAGCCAATTTTCCCCTAACCGACCTTCTCCAACCATTCCTGAGATTGACAAGGCTTACATTAACATGGAAGTATATGAAGCTGATGCGAGCCTAGTGGATGAGTATGAGGGAGAAGAGGAGACACCTTTAGAAGACCTAGAATTAGTTGACCCAATAGATACCCAGGTAGAAGCCAACCTAGAGATAGTTGACCTTGACCACATCCAATCTAAAGCTATAGTGGAAGAACAAATAGAGGAAGAGAACCTAGGTACTGCTACTAGAGCCTTACCTGAGCAAACTGAAGAGGAGAGCCAAATTATAAAGTCTAGTCCTAAAATACAAGAAACAAAAGAATTTATTAAGGACTTGATCTCTTTGAATCAGTACCCTCAGGATGAGCCTCCTCCTATAGTTCCCATTAAGGACCTCTTCCCTGAGATTAATAACCCATCCTTTCATTATGCAAACCCCATAGATATACCACAACCTCGTAAGGTTAGCCTCATTAGTCTAGGATTAGTCCCCGACATGCCTTCGTATATCGAACTTTATCCAACTAACCTTGAACCTTTTTCCCTACCCTACCAGACTAATTTTGAATCCACTTCCTATTTTCTGCCCTTTCCAGACACCTCCAACATTTCTACGATCATTAGATTGCATTTAACTGAGATTAGCATACTGCATGCATTCATCATGCATGTTAGGTTTGCATCTTACTTCTGGCATACTCTTTGGAATTTGCTAGGAGTTCACTGTAAATTTTCATGTGCATGTCAAGCTAGGATCAAACCTAGAGAACCTATAATCTATTAGGTTTAGATCCAAAGAGTTCAATAAAATTTCCTTCGATAGGAATGCATAGTCGAGTCTGTTAGGTGTCAGTATGAGTCCTTTACATCATTTGTTAGGAGTCTGCATGTGCCTAGCATGTTCACCACCCGCACTAATCTTAAAACAACTGGCTAATTCCCGAAGAAGGGTCAAAGAATTTGATGTAGTGGATTCTATCTTGGTTAGGCATTGGCCTAAAAGAAGCTTCATGCTCGTAGAGCCGGACCTTTTAAAGTGATAGAGAAGGTTGGATCAAATGCCTAGGTGTTAGAAATGCCTTTGAATTTGGGCATTAGTTCTACCTTCAATATTACTGACCTGGTTGAGTATAGGGAACCGGCAGCGATACCTAGTGAGGCCTTTGGACCTATTCCTTTTCATTATGAGTGACCATAACCTAGAGTGTCCATAAACAAATTTGGCCTGAGAGAGGAGAACGGATCGAGCGTATCCTGGACGATCAAGCCATCACGACCCAGGGCCATGACTATCAACGCTTCCTGGTCCGATGGCAAGGCCGGCCAGAGTCGGACGATTCGTGGATTTCTCGAGAGGACTTGCAATGCTTCAACCCAGACATTCTCGAGAGATATGTGAGCTAGTCTGACCATCACTCGACAGGGTTGAGTTCCTCCCACCCGGGAGAATTGGTGGGGACACCAAAGGCACCAGAATAAGATAGAGGCTTTTCAACCCTCTATGAATTGATCAATAATTTATGAGTCCATCTGTAATAAGGGCTTAGCCTATCTGAGTCCATTTTAATTGATTTTGAGTTTCAGTTCTGTACTAGTCAGCTCATGTTGAGCTAGTTCAGTCCATGTTAGTCAGCTCATGTCGAGCTAATTTTATTTTTTTGAGTCCTATTCAACCATATTGAAGACTCAAGACCACATCATACAAGTAAAGACCAAGTCCAATCAGATTGAAGACATGGAAGTTTAGCCCAAGTCCAACCCAGCTTGAAGATTTGAAGACCCCAGGAGAAAAATCAGAAACCCTAATTCCTTGCAGATGCCCTCCAGATACCTAGATTTCCTTCCAGATGCCAAAATATATTCATAGACCAAGGCATCCATGATTTTAGAGGTCCATCTGCATCCTAGCCCAAAGAAATCAAGCCCAGGTGCCAAGCCCAAGCCCCTAAGAAGCAAGATACTAGGGAATATTCCTGCTACCTGGCTACCAAGCCACCCCAGCTTCCAGAGGCCCAAATTCATGCACCCGGGCCCCTTTGGGCCAGTCCCTTGCTGCTCTTAGAAGCCCAACACGTCCCCCTAGGTGTCCTTGGAGTGTTGGCCAAGTATAGAGAAATTTTAGGGATTTTTTCTACCTAATATTTCCTTATTTTCTAGCTAGGGTTTGAGAGGGAAAAGGATTCTCATGTAAAGACTAATGTGCCCTTACTTGGAGCCCAAGGTTAAGGGTCTATTTAAGGGACCCTAGCCTCTTGTATGAAGGGAGAGTTTTTGATGAATAAAAATCTTGAGTTCTTCTATTGAGTTGTGTGATACCCTGCTGTGTGCATAAAGGGGTTTGTGAGAGTTTTTTCTTCCCAGTGCTGCAATCATCTTCCTGCTGCCAACAAACATCTCAAATTCCTGGATGCCCACTCCAAAAGAAGCCTTCACTTGCTATTTTTCCTTTATTTTCTTGTTCCTTTATGAGTTTTCTAACCCCTGATAGGTCGTTTACAGGTCCCCGAGTTCCTACGAATCCAACGACTCCAACCAAGCCTCAATCGAATCACCGAGCAGAAAGTCGGGTATCCGCGGGTCTTTGGCTCAGTTTTCCAGGCCGCATCCATCGAGGAACGAGAGACCCTTTGCTGCGATCTTCACAGACATTGTCAGGTACACCCCCTCTACCTCCAGTAGTTTTATTGTAGGAGAACTTGCCCTAACCGAGGCTTCTCAGCCCCGGCGATCCTTCTTTTCTACTTTTCTAGGTCCTAATCTGCATGCTGATCTTCTAAATTTCATATAAAATTCCCTATAACTTATTTTAATCTGAAATTTGGGAATTAATCACTCAACCCCACATATAAAACATACAAAAAAATTGCCTGCATATTAGTCCCCCATTACTAACCAACAACCTCCCTTGGTTTTTCGAGCTAACCAAGAATCATAGTGGTTTTGCGGGCTAACCACCAACCTAATTGGTTTTTCAAGGCTTACCAATAACCTCACTTGGTTTTACAATAGGCTAACCAAGAATCCTTACAAGAAATAAGGTTTAGAAATAAAGAACCAATGTAAGCTTTCAATAATAAAACGAATATCTCGATCAAGCTCTATGTAGAGTTGCTTTGCCCTTGTTGAACCCTTTTGAATGCCCAAGATTGAATGATCTTCAATGCTCTCAATGGCTTTTGAATGCTTGGAGGCTTCCTTTAGCTTGTGAGTGGTTGAAACTTGAATGAATAGGAGTTAAGGCTCTTCTCTCTTCTTTTCTCTCAAAACTCATTAATGGTATTCACTATCAAATGTTTAGGTTTGATTTGGAGAAAATAAATACCCTTCCAAAGCCTCAAAACTGAAATCTAGCTGTTACACTTGAAAAACTAGCCGTTGGAGACATTTTGGGCAAGTTCTGCATTTAAAAAAACTAGCCATTACTATTGCCAGAACTCCATGTGTCGACACTTCCTCAGTTGAGTCGACACAAAAGGTCGACACATGTTCTTCTTGAGTCGACACATAGTTCAAAAAGCTCCATTCAGATTCTTTAGAAATCTCATATGTGTCGACACCTTCTCAGTTGAGTCGATACCTTGAGTCACCTTGCTTCCATGTATCGACACTTCAGCTCCTCTTTCAACTTCTGCAAGTTCTATGGCTTGAAAGTCTCAAGCGATGTGTTGATCCATGTATCGACACCTTGAGTCGATACTTCAGGTCCATGAGTCGACACTTCATCTATGTCATCTGAAACTTTGCTGCATACCGGCCTGAGTCGATACTTCATCCTCATGTATCGACACTTCATGTCATGTGTCGACACTTTGAATCGACACTTCACTGAAAAACACACAGAAACTGTTGAATTTGAGCTGGAACAAGTTTCTACTTAGCTTGGCCATCCCTTCAACCATCTCTTAAGTGTCCAAGTCTTCTTCGAGGAAACTTTTCTTTAAAACTTGGTTTCTTCAAGATAATTTGGCTTCTTCAAATTTTGTGAGCACCTTTTCAATAAAAATAAACTCAAAGCAAATCATTAGTCCTCAACATATACTTAACTATTTTGCTTATCATCAAAATCAATTAGAGGAGTCAACAATGTTCCATGCTTGGTGAGACCATTTCATTGTTTATATTAGAATTTAAAATCATTACTAGAATTTTATTAGTTTTTCTATTTTTAATCTAATTAGATCCAAATTAATTGAATTGAATAAACCTAGCCTAACCGTCATTCCTTAATGACCAATGATCGCTCTTAAAGTCTTTGACTGTGCATGTCGATCGAATCATTTCCTAGATTAGACCTTAATCTTGATAGATTCAATTAGTATTATTCTTGCTTGATTTTGATATATGTTTTTGTTTACTCTAATTACTTAATTAATTTATTCTATGATCTCAATAGTGAGTCTTTAGATCTAGGATAGCTAGCTTGTCCCGCATCAGATATGTTGTTACTTAAGATAACAATGTTTATCGATTATAGGTCATTGTATGCCATATGGGTTGGTTATCCTCATAACCAAGGAGTGTGGAGATATTGATATTGCACGCAAATAAGTCTAGGTATACATTACACCAAACATGACCAACTCTATTGAGTACTCTACTATCGAGAGTATCTCACAGAAGAATATGGGTATAGTATCTTTCCAACCTGAGATCACCATGGTGACTTGTAAGCAACTCATTATACTTAGGTATTAGATTATTTAGATTTTTAATCTAGTGATGGAAGGTTACAAGGTGTAGTTAAGTACGTGTTAAGTAGTGATGAGTCTAGATGAAATTGATCACTCCAAGGTATTAAAGAAAATGCTCGACTGTGTTTCAATTTAGGAAGACCATGTCCAGGGCAATCCTTATGAGGAGTCATAGAATTTAGCAGGTTGAGATATATTTGGATTCATTTTTTGAACTTGGTAGTTAACTCTAAAATTATTCTGAACATTAGGATCAAAGAGATGAATTATATGAAAACCATATACCTGGGTTTTTGAATGTTGCTTCATAAACATTCAACCTATCTGGATGTCGGGCACCATTACTAGATGGTCACATCGATTAGTTCAAGAATTGGTTCTTGGGCTACCGACTTAGTGTTCAAATCTATGAGGTCATAGAGAATAAAAGTTTTTAACCGATCATGATGGCTGATTAATGATTAAAATCATTCAGTGATAAAATTATAAATATGAATAATTAACCTTGCATAAATATTATAAATTAATAATTAATTAATTTTTAATTAATTTTAAAAAATTAATTAATAATTAGATTGCTAGTTGACTTAATTTGATTTAGTGAAGAGGTATAGATCAAGACTAATTAAATTTGATTCAATTAGCATTTACCGGATTAGGTTCTTCGATGACCTAATCGCTAAGGAATTTTAATTTTGATTCGATTCAAAGTTGGGCCTGATTATTTTATAATTTAATTAAAATTTAATTAAACCTAATGGGACCTAATTAGATTATATTCAAGGTATTTAAATAGATCAAACTAAATTAAATTAGGATTGAGATCAATTTTGACCAAGTCAAATTAAGAATCCCACATAGCATCCACTTTTATTGTTCCCATTTAATTCTTCATGCAAATCCCAGATGTTGCATGTGACTTCTCATGCCAAAATGAAGATTTCACATACTCCCTTCTTGTGGATTGATAAGGATAAGTCTTTTTAGAGTGTAGATAAGTTTTGGATTTAATTTCAAGGAGTTTGAATGGGAATAAAACTCCTTATCCAAGTTAAATTCTAGCCTTTATCCAAATCCATTATTGTCACCAATTTTAATATGAATTCCAGATAAAATATGAGATGAGAAGAGCCCCTTTATCGGTGATTTGAGGAGTAAATTATCAGGGAAAAAATATTTAGAAATTGGGTGGGGCATGGAATCATATGTTAAGACTAGTCAAACTAGATATATCTTCCTAATCTTATCCAAAGTCTCTTTAATTGTATCTTAATCTACATGCCAGTTTTTCCAGAATTCTTTTAAGATTGTGTGACCAAATAAGTGGCTTTAAATTAGCATGAAATTTGATGGGATTGATCGGTGAAAAAATTGTGAGGTGTGCGTGAGTTCTTCATTTGCATGAGAAACCTATTTAGGGTGCTAGGGTTGAAGGAAGAAAAAAAATAAGAGAAAATAGTAGAAAGGGGTTTCTTGTTTTGGTTTTCTTCCTCCTTGATCTAGACCCCTTCATCTTCTTCTTGGATTTTTTGGAAGGCTCAAGAAAGTCCAAAAAATAAATTATTTTTAACCATCCACTTTTATTGTTCCCATTTAATCCTTCATGCAAATTCCAAATGTTGCATGTGATTTCTCATGCCAAAATGAAGATTTCTTGTCCTCCCTTCTTCTTGATTGATAAGGATAAGTTTTGTTAGAGTTTAGATAAGTTTTGGATTTAATCTCAAGGAGTTTGAATGGGAATAAAACTCCTTGTGCGAGTTAAACTCTAGCCTTTATCCTAATCCATTATTGTCACCAATTTTAATATGAATTCTAGATAAAATGTGTCATGAGAAGAGGCCCCTTTACCAGTGATTTAAGGAATAAATTACCATGTAAATAAATTTTAAAAAATGCGTGGGACACAGAATCATATGTTAAGACTAGTCAAACTAGATATATGCTTCCTAATCTTATCCAAAGTCCCTTTAATCCTATCTTAATTCACATGCCAATTTTTCCTAGAATTCTTTTAGGATTGTGACCAAAGTGGCTTTAAATTAGCATGAAATCTGATGGGATTGACCAGTGAAAAAATTATGAGATGTGCATAAGTTCTTCATTGGCGTGAGAAACCTATTTTGGTTGCTAAAATTGAAGGAAAAGAAAAATAAGAGAAAAATAGTAGAATGGGATTTCTTATTTTTGGTTTTCTACCTCCTTGATCTAGACCTCTTCATCCTTTTCTTGGATTTTTGTAAGGCTCAAGAAAGTCAAAGAAATAAATTATTTTCAACTATCTAGTGGCCTTCCCATGGATCTAGCAATCCAGGAGGTTGATCTCATCGAGACTTTCTGTAGATGATTCATAGAGGTCGGACATCCTATATGGTTGCAAAGTGATGTAGAGAGCCCTTACCATGTACCCTCAATAGTAGAAATCATCGATCTATGATCAAGTATGAAATTAGATTTTATATTATTTATAGATTAGATCTACTACATGCATCGGGTAGATCGATGCATGCTGATTTTTTTTTTTATACTGCATATCATGTTATGATCTTGCTTAGGGTTTATTAGAGTTTTTTTCTATTCAAAATATTTTTAAAATAGATTTATTTTTGTTGTAAATTTATAAGAAAAAATTATGCATGAAATCCTTGGCAATTACCAGTAGTGGTATCAGAGAAATAAATTTTAATAATATGATATGTAGATGTAGAACCTTACATGTTAGATATAATCTTAATCTAAGTAACCACTTTAGAATGGGTTGATCATCATGACCATCCAGTCATAGAAGAAAAATAGGATTTAAAGTCTCTCTCTTTTCATTTAATGGGGTCTCCTATCGCATGTAGGAGTGCCGCTTATGGTTATATCCCATGAACAAGTGAAGTGAAAGAAAAATCATTGAAATTATTTCAACAACTAGATCTATTTTCTGGTGATTTAATCTTCATTAATTTACTATTTTTGATCTGAAATTCATGTATCAGGGTTTGTTTTATATGTTTAAAACATGAAACATAAAGTTAATTTCGGTATAAGACTGTATTGTATTGTTGAGATCAGTGTTTGATGTATATATGATGCATACAAATTATTTAGATATAAAATTTAGCAAAATCAATCTTGATTAATTACTGGATTAAGAGGTCAAAGATTAGATTTAAAATAATGATTTAAAGATCTAATCATATTTCATAAATCATGGGCTTTGGGTTAGTTTGAATCAGGTCAAATAATGGTTAGACCTAGGATTAAAATTTAGAATAATATGGACCTAATAGAGAATAGATTTAATCTAACCCAAAATTGATTAAAATTAGATCAAGTTTTTCTCTAGATCAAATCTTTAGTGATAGTTTGATCAAGTTCATATTATAACAAATTGACCTGATTATGGCTTAGCAGTCAGACCCGAGTCCTTAGGCTAGCCTAATCAAATCTAATGAACCAATTAGTATTTAAGGTAAGCATGGCATTTTGATCATGGTCATTAATTGGGGCTACCTCTTATCTGGCCAACTTGTTTGGTATCTAAGGAAAGAGGTTAATGGCAGAACCCTCCCATTGATCTCACATACCTGGCCAATGTGGTCAATCAGAATTAGATCAAATAGCTCATTGATTCAACCCTTGCCACTTGATGAAGTCAGTGGGAGGATTGTTGATTAGTTCTTATCTTCTTCTCTTTTCTCTAATTAAATTCTCTAAAATTATTAGATCCCCAAAGTAACAAAATTATGGAGATAATTGAGTCATGACCTTCCATTAAAAGAGTGATAGTGAGTCCAATAGTTAAGATGATCATTAGAGGACCAAAGACCTGGCACTCATCTAACTATTAGAATTATTATTCATATTATGATGGCTTAGTCCTTCTTTCTAAATGATGGTCAGGTTGGCCAGCCAAAGTTAGGCTTGGACATCGTTAGCTAGAAGTACTCAGTTCTATCATGTTAATAGTTGGACCTAACAGGACTTCCAGTGGTAGCCCAAAAGCTTACTGATTAGTTCCTGGGATAAAATTATTACCAAAAATTTTTTAGAGAAATAATTGGTTAAGAACCTACCTTTAGATGCATATGGGTGAGCCAACCAAAATTGGGCTCAGTTATTGATCATGTATTGTACATGATTGAACTGATTGAACTCTTGGACAAACTTGGAATTTCCTTTGTATGAATAGCTGGGAAAGGATGTGATCTTTAATTCTTTGTCAAAATCCTACATTGACTTCCTTAATCATTACAAATGACAAGGCCTATAGTAAACTACAATGGTCTAATGGGATTACTATAGATCTATAAGAAGGATCATCAGCTCCATAAGGTGTTGGTGAATGTAGTGGAAGGATCAACAGGATGTCATCCTTAAAAAAAAGGAAGAAAAAAATAAGAAAATGATACAAAGTGCTCTGGTAACTAAGCTAGGTCAAACCAAGAAGTTGAAAGCCAACCAGATTCAAGCTAAATGCTTTTACTATAAGAAGTAGAGACATTGGAAAAGAAATTGTCCTCTAACATTGCCTCGCTGGACCTGAATAGGCCAAGGAAGAAGAACCAGTAAGGTATTGCTAGATAAGGTATTTATATGATAACACCTTGTAATTTTTCTATTTGTGATACTGCTACTTGGGTATTAGATACTGGAAGCTCTATTAATTCTATAATTTGTTTCAGAGACTTCAGGTCAGTAGAAGATTAAAAAATGATGAGAAACTCTTGAATGTTGGAGATGGAAGATCTGTTCTAGTTCTAGCTTTAGGAATACTCAAGCTAGTTTTTTAATCTAGTATCATTATTTTAGATGATTGTTATTATTATCTTAGTTTTTTTATGAATGTGATCTCTGTAGGCCTTTTAGCCAAAATTATTATCATTTATCAATAAAAGATAATTATTATGACATTATTTTAAATGGTATTACTATAATGAATGGATAACTGAAGAATAATATTTATATTTTAACAGAGCCTGTGAATATAATGCACATGTCTAATAAATGCCCTAGGATTGAAAATGTGTATGATTAAACACCTTTTACATTGTAGGCTATGTCATATTAACAAGTATGGATGAACATGTTATCTAAAGAGAGAATCCTCAAGGTCAATAATTTTGAATCATTGCCAACCTGTGAATCATGTCTTCTTAGAAAAATGACTAAGTCGCCTTTTACTGGAAAGGTGAAAGAGCCGCTAAGATTCTGAGTCTAATACATATTGATGTATATGGACCCAGGAACACTTTATCTATAGGCGGATATCACTACTTCATCACGTTTATAGATGACCTATCGAGGTATGGGTATGTCTACTTGATGAGACATAAGTCAAAGTCATTTGAGATGTTCAAACCACTTCATAATGAAGTAGAGAAATAAACTGGTATGTTAAAATCATTCAATCTAATCAAGGAGGTGAATATCTTTCCAGTGAATTTATGATATATTGGAAGAGAATGGAATTCTCTCATAATGGACTCCTTCTAAGATACCTCAGCATAATGAAATGTCTGAAAGGTGGATCAAACCCTATTAGACATAGTTCAATCCATGATAGGATTTGAGAGTCTGCCTATCTCCTTTCAGGGATATGCATTAGAGTTGGCTTGTTATACTCTAAATAGAGTTCCTAGCAAGTTTGTAGACAAAACACTATATGAAATATGGACAGGGCATAAGTTAGTACTCTTAAACCTTAGGGTCTGGGAATGTTCAGCTTATATCAAATATTTAAAAATAAAAAATCTTGGGCCTAGGTCTGAAAGGTGTATATTTATAGGGTACCTAAAGGAAACTAAGGGTTATTTCTTCTACCATATTGATGAACATAAAGTATTTATTAGTAATAAGGTGGTCTTTTCGAAAAGAGAGTTCCTCGTGAAAGGAACTAATGCCTCTAAGGTTAAACTTGAAGAAAATTGATAGGTAGAAAAATTGACTTAATGAACTGAACCAACTTGATTAGATCTGGAGCCTATTATGGAGGTAACCTTAAGGAGATCTGGTAGGGTACCGTGTCAATTGAACACATACTATGGTTTCTTGGTCCGGGACAGTGATCTTGTTGAACTTGATAAAAATAATAAGGATTCGACCACCTACATGGATGTAATGCAAATTTTTGACTTTGAGAAATGGCTTAAAACCATGAAATTTAAAATGGATTCTATGAAAATCAATGATGTATGGACAGTCATTGACCCACCTGAAGGGGTAAATCCTATAGGGTGTAAGTAGATTTTGAAAAGAAAAAGGGGCACGGATAGGAAGGTGGAGACCTATAAAGTTTGTTTGGTTGTCAAGAGATATTATTAGCATTATAGTATTGACTATGATGAGATGTTTTTGCCTATGGTAATGCTTAAATCTATTCAGATCATGCTTACAATAGCGGCACATCTTGATTATGAAATGGCAAATGGATGTGAAAATAGCTTTTAAATGGAGAGCTAGAAGAATATATGTACATGATACAACTTGAAGGGTTCATATCCATAGATGAAACAGAGGTGTGCAAGCTTTAAAGATCCATTTATGAATTGAAGCAGGTATCTCGGAGTTGGAACATGCATTTTGATAAGGTGATCAAAATGTATAGCTTCGTTAAGAATAGAGAAGAGCCCTGCATATACAAATGGGCTAATGGTTCCGTTATAGTATTTCTTGTTTTATATATGGATGACATTTTCTTAATTGGGAATGATATTATTGCATTGCAATGAATAAAAGTATGGCTATCTTCTTAATTCTTCATGGAGGACTTAGGAGAAGCATCCTACACTCTTAGGATGAAGATCTATAGGAATAGATTTAAAAGGTTGCTAGGATTGACCCAGTCTACGTACATTGAGACCGTGCTGAAGCGGTTCAGCATGGTGAATTTCAAGAAAGGCTATCTTCTAATAGACCATGGAATTAATCTCTCAAAGAAAGATTGTCCGATAAGTCCTCAAGAGAGAGTGTATGAGTAGGATTCCATATACCTCATTTGTGGGATCTATCATTTATGCTATGACATGTACGAGACTATATGTGGCATACTCACTAGGAGAGTGAGTAGATACCAATCTGATCCAGGTTAAAACCATTAGAAGGTCGTAAAAACTATTATTAAGTATTTGAAAAATACTAAGAACCAATGATTCATTTATGAAGAATTTGACTTGAAATTAGTCGATTATACTGACTTGAGTTTCCAGTCAGATAGTGATGATAGTAGGAGTATGTCAGATTATATTTTTACCTTGAATGGAAGATCTATCTACTGTAAAAGTTCTAAGTAGCATACTATGACCAATTCTATTTACGAGGCAAAGTATATTGTGACATCTGATACTACAAAAAAGCTATTTAGCTATAGAAGTTTATCACCGAGCTTAGACTAGCACCCTCCATTAATGGCCCAATTCCCTTATATTATGATAGCATTGGGGTCATAGCTTAAGTGAAGGAACAAAAGCCTCATCAATGGACCAAGCACATTCTGCATCACTTTCACCTTATCCAGGAGATAATGAATCGAGGTGACATTGACTTTTAGAAGATCAATGGAAAGGAGAACTTGGCTGACCCATTTATTAAAGTCCTCGGAATCAAAGAGTTCAATCACCATAGGTGAAAGATGGGTATTCGATACTATTCTAATTGGATCTTATTCAAGTGGGAGTTATTAGAAAATGTGACCTATAGCTATTATCTAGGTTATAGATGGTTGAGCTCTTTATAATTTGCACATGAATCATTAATGAAATAAAAGTTATTTTTGATAGTTAATCTTTTTTTGCATCTTTCTTTTAGACTCTTTTGAGATGAACTCCTTAGAACTACTTCAGTTTGATAAAGAAGAATTTATCGAGTAGTTCTTAAACATGTTCATGACCAAATGATACATTGTTACCTATGATGACAACGTTTATGAAGTATAGGTCATTGTATATCATATGGGTTGGTTGTCCTCATAACCAAGGAATGTGGAGATACTAGTATGCCAAGAAGGTGAGTGTAGATGTGCATTACACCAAACATGACCAACTCTATTGAGTATTCTATTATTAAGAGTATCTTATAGAAGAATATGGGTATAAGTATCCCTTCGACCTAAGATCACCTCAATGACTTGCAAGCAATTCATTGTACTTAGATGCTAGACTATCAAGATTTCTAATCTAGTGATGAAAGGTTACTGAGTGCAGTCAAGTACTTGTTAAGTCAGTGATGGGTCAAGATAGAATTGACCACTCTAAGGTATTGGAGAAAATGCTTTATTATATTTCAATTTAGTGAGACCTTAGCCAAGGCAATCCTTGTGAGGAGTCATAAGATTTAGCAGGTTAAGATATATTTAGATGTATTATTTAGAGTTGGTAGTTAACTTTGAAATCATTCTAAACATTAGGGTCAAAAGGATGAATTATATGAAAACTATATCCTGTGTTCTTGAATGTTGCTTCGTGAATGTTCGACCTATCTTGACATTGGGCACCATTGCTAGATGGTCGTATTGATTAGTTCAGGAATTGGTTTTTGGATTACAAGCTTAGTGTTTGAATATATAGGGTCACATAAAATAAAGTTTTGATCGATCATAATAGCTGATTAACGATTAAAAATCATTTTCTGACAAAATTATAAATATGATGAATACTTAATCTTACACAAATATATAAATTAATAATTAATTAATTATAAAATATTAATTAATAATTAAATTATTATTTGACTTAATTTGATTGAGTAAAGAGATTTAAGTCAAGTCTAATTGAATTTGATTCAATTAAAATTCACATGATTAGGTTGTTCAATGATCTAATCACTAAGGAATTTTTAATTTTGATTCGATTTAGACTTGGGCCTAATTATTTTTTGATTTAATCAGAATTTAATTAAGCCTAATAGGACCTAATCATATTAGGTTCAAGGTATTTAAATAGATCAAACAAAATTAAATTAGGATTGAGATCAAATTTGATAAAGTCAAATTAGGAATCCCACCTAGCATCCACTTTTATTATTCCCATTTAATTCTTCACGCAAATTCCAGATGTTGCATGTGATTTCTCATGCCAAAATGAAGATTCCACACCCTCCCTTCTTCTAGATTGATAAGGATAAGTTTCTTAGAGTTTAAATAAGTTTTGTATTTAATTTCAAAGAGTTTTAATGGGAATAAAACTCCTTATCCAAGTTAAAATCTAGCCTTTATCCAAATCCATTATTGTCACCAATTTTAATATTAATTATAGATAAAATATGAGATGAGAAGAGGCCCCTTTATTAGTGATTTGAGGAATAAATTATCAGGGAAATAATTTTTAGAAATTGGGTGGGGCATGGAATCACATGTTAAGACTAGTCAAACTAGGTATATCTTTCTAATCTTATACAAAGTCCCTTTAATCCTATCTTAATCCACATGCCAATTTTCCTATAATTCATTTAAGATTGTGCAACCAAATAAGTGGCTATAATTAGCATGAAATTTGATGGGATTAATCGGTGAAAAAATTGTGAGGTGTGCGTGAGTTCTTCATTAGCATGAGAAACCTATTTTGGGTGCTAGGGTTGAAGGAAGAAGAAAAATAAGAGAAAATAGTAAAAAGGGGTTTCTTATTTTTGGTTTTCTTCCTCCTTGATCTAGATCTCGTCATCTTCTTCTTGGATTTCTTGGAAGGCTCAAGAAAGTCCAAAAACTAAATTATTTTTAGCTATCCACTGGCCTTCTCGTGGATCTAACAGTCTAGGAGGTTGATCATGTCGAGACTTCATGTAGATGATTTGTAATGGCTGGACACCCTATGTAGCTATAAAGTGACATGGATAGTTCTTATCATGTGCCATCAATAGCGGTAATTATCAACCTGCGATCAAGTATGAAATTAGATTTCATATTATTTGTAGATTAGATCTATAGCATGCCTCGGGTAGATTAATGCATATTGATTTTATTTTTATACTGCATATCTTGTTACAAACTTACTTAGAATTTATTTGAATTATTCTAAATGCTTATTTTCTGTTTAAAATAGTTTTAAAATAGATTCACTTTTGCTATAAATTCATAAAAAAATTATGCATGAAATCCTAGGTAATTACCAATAGCTTGTTTCTTTACTTTATTACAAAATTATTTGAACATTTCAAATGATTCAGAATTATATCTCATTACATAGACTTATATCTCATTTCAAATAAGTAGTATAACATGGACTCTATATCCTAGGATTATCCTAAATCTAGACAACTCCTAACTACCAAGGAAACCTTGGATCCCTCCAAGTTAGAAACTAACTAATCAACTAGCCAGGTAAGGGTAAGATGGGTGGGGGTCCCCCTATTACTTTCCTTAGATACCAATTAGATTGGCCAAGTCAGTCAACAGAACTAATTAAAAGCCATCTTTTTTCAGGGCTACATCATCCTTGAACTCCTTTCCTAGACACTAATCAATCAGCCAATCCTAACCTGGTCTAACTCTTCTAGGTGCCTGTCCTATTGAGCTTAAATTTCTTAGGAGCTGACATCTAGTTAATTTTGATTAACAGGCTTCGGTCAATGCAAGATGCAGGGTGATAGTTTGTGGACGAAGGAAGGGTGATCAAATCCTTAACTTATATTATTTATGGGTTGTTGCCCTTAAGATATTTTATAAAAATATGTAATGCAAAAAAAAGATGTCCTAAACAAGTAATAATCTTTTAAGTTTTAATTAGCTACTCTATTTTAGTTAATTATTATGCAATGTTTTTGTTTTCTTTTAGGTTATGTTAATTTAAGCAAGAGGAATAAATGGTAGGTTATAATTTTGGTTAATTAGATGTGAGAGAAAGAAAACTAAATTTGGTTAAGCAAATAAAGCAGATAAATATCCTAAATTAAAGATGAAAATTAAATCTAGTATTTAAGATAGTTATTTAAAATATTAAATAATTTTTTTGGTTCATTTGAAAATGAAGGAACTTAAAAGGAGTATTTTCTTTTCAGGTTAGTTTGAAAAGGAAGAAACTAACTAAAAGCAAATAAAAATATTTTTTTCTTTTTAAGTTAATTTAGAAAAGAAGAAACTAAAAACAATTTCCTTTTAGGTTAGTTTGGAAAGAAAGAAACTAACTAAAAGCAACTAAAAAATATATTTTTTTAATATTAATTTTAAAAGGAGGAAACTAATTAAAAGAAGGTAAATAAAAAGAAATAAATTTGGAATTAGGGTTGATTTCACCAAAATTATGGAACTGTCCTTATTCTCTTTTTTTGGCTTTTTTGGTTTTTTTGATCTTAAAAAATAAGAAAAATTAGTACATTGAATATACAAAAAATCAAAAAAATCAAAAATGTTAGCATTCATGCCTTTTCTGGTAATGATGCCAAAAACTTGATAGGCTAATGATGTTATCATTAAGACATCGTAGCTCTCAGTTTAATTAAGTAACTTTAAATAAATTATAAATATGTAGAAAAGATGAGTCAGGTCGAATCCATAGAGAAGGCAATGCTTAGAATAGTTTGAAATCTTTAATTTTAAGAGAAAAAAAAATTTTGAAGTTAGAAAATAAAATTAAAAAGTATAAAGAATTTAAAGAATAAGAGTTTAAACATGGATACGTTCGATCTACTAGTCAGATCTTAGCATCAGCTTGTAATAAAATAACTAACAGAAATTTCAATGGCATAAAAATAAACTTTACATTAATTAAAATCTATTTACAATAAATTAAAAATAATAATTAAAAAACTATGAAAAGTAAAAATAAAAATCCAAAGTTGATTGGCATAGTCTTATCAAGAAGTTGGTTGATGTCACTTTGCCTTCTTCTGTCATACTCCATGGAGCAAACGGGCTTCCTCTTCTTCTTTCTCTTTGGATCTTGATCTGAAGATTGGTGTAGATAAAAAGATAGCTTAGAAGACAAGCTTCTCCTCTAAGAAACCTCACTCTTAAAGGCCAACCCACAATCTAAAGCTAAGCCTTCTGTCCTTTACTGTACTCCTCTCTTCCATATAATTTCTTCTATAGCTTGGGGACCTTTAAATAGAAAGAATTAGAAAGACTCCTATATTTGTGGCCATCATATGGTTTGAAATCATGGTGGACATGTTTTAGCAAGCTGTAATAGGTTAGAGTCTTCTTTAACCATCCAATTGGATGCTTTGGATGGCTAGAAATTATTGGCATTATTGGTCACAGATCGCACTTGGGACTCCCAGGCTCCTTCCTCCATTTGGGATTCATTTGAACTACAATTTGGTGCTGTTTGATCCGTTAGATTCTACAAATTGAGCTCTACATATTGTCAAGCTTTTTAATCAATAATCCAACTGATTTCCTTATGTTTTAAAGTTTCAAAAAATTTATCATCTTAATATACCTACCAAAGAGAAAGATACATGAATTAAACTTTTTATTAAATATTTTAATAGGTGTGTGGTGCTTTGGCTTGATATCTACTTATCATAAGTGTGTTAATTTCATCTTTTTCAAAGATATTTTAAAATAGTTAATTTTATAAGAAGGTTCAGTTTAATTATGAAATTAGGATTTTTAGAAGATGCTTGCACCAATAATTATTTAAAATATTTAAAATAAATGTATAAATATATGATTTATCAGTACCCATACCTTGATAGGTCATCAATAAATATCGTGAAGTAGTGATATCCACTTATAGCTAAAGTATTCATAGGTCCACATACATCACTATGTGTTAGACTCAAAATTTTAGTAGCTCGTTCACCCTTTTCTGGTAAAAGATGACTTAGTCATCTTTTCAAGAAGATAGGATTCACATATCGGCAATGATTTAAAAACGTTAACCTCAAAAATTCTCTCTTTTGATAAACTGTTCATTCTATTCTTATTGACATAACCTAGTCTACAATGCCAAGGTTAGACATCAGATATATTTTCTATCCTAGGGCATTTATTGGATGAGTACATTACATTCACAGGCTGTGAAAAAACATAAATATTATTCTTTAATTATCCATGTATTATAGTAATACCATTCAAAATGATATCATAATAACTATATTTTATTGATAAATGATAACCACGTTTGGCCAAAAGGTCTACAGAGAACACATGCAATAAAAAAACTAGGACAATAATGATAATTACTTAAAAAATGATTCTAGAATCAAAAAGAAGCTTGACTATCCTTAAAGCTAGAATTGGAATAGATCTTCCATCTCTAATATTTAGGAATTTCTCATCATTTCAAATCTTCTACCGACCTGAAGTCCCTACAATAAATTACAAATTTTAATAGAGATTCCGATATCTAATACCCAGATAGTAGTATCATAGATAGAAAAATTACAAGGTATTGTCATATAAGTACCTTGTCCAGTAATGCCTTGCTAGTTCTTCTTCTTCCTTGGCCTATTTGGATCCAGTAAGGCAATGTAAAGAGGACAATTTTCTTTTGTTAGGTTACATTTGTGCAGCTAAAGACCATATTTCAAAAATTTAATACTTGAAATCCTAGTCAACCAAAATTCTAGACCCAGGACTACCTTGATTATATCAATTAACAAGAAAAATAATAGAAAATAGAAGAATACCTATAATGCTAATATCCTTTATTCCACGAGACACACAAGTGTATGCCCTCTAGAGGTGATCCACCCGTGAACTAGATCAAGGAAATACTCCTCTTTCTTGCTTGACTTTTTTCGATAGCCTTTCTTCTTTTAGCAGCCTTTCTTCTCTTCTAGAACTTTTTTCTTTTGAAGAGTACCTTAAAACCTCTCTGAAAACTCTCTTATTATCCTATTATCTTTTCTAATTCTCTTCTTAAGTCCTTGTCTTAAATTGGTAGACTTATCTTAAAATGAAAGACTTGTCCTAACAAGGGAAGGAAGAGAGTTGTCATGATAAACTTTGGATACTTGGTTTCAATCACCAAAGACTTTAAATAGGAAGAGATGAGGTGCCTAATATACCTTTCACCAACCCTTAATCTGATATTTAACATATCTAATAAGGCATTTCAAATAGAAGGAGTCTTTTGATAGAAAGGTGCAAAGTGAAATATTATTTCACTAACATTTTCTTGCCAAGAATTGCTTATCGCAACTCTTCAAAAAAAATCGATAATTAGTCTTTAATTTTAGGATTAAAGACTTAGACCAACACCATAATAGGCATATATATTAGAAAGACTTATCTATAAAATGTAATTGATAAGCATAACGACTCTAGCCCATCCCATGCACCATATTATCCGATCATCGCATCCCTTCATGAAATCATACCCATTATTACATATTTTGATTGGTCAAATCCAGTCCAAATGGAAGCCTATTAGAGAGATAGGGGATAAGGCTTATCACCAAAAAGGTGATTTAATTATAGAATGACTTTTGGTCTTTCTATGCCCCTTAAAAAATGCATATGCTAATATCGGTGACAATAGTCCCAACCCCTTGGGACTCTTGATTAAATCAATGGATAAAGGCTATAAAATCAGGATAAATCCCAATTTGGCTGTCCCACTTAAGGCTCGATCCAATTTAAATTCCACTCAAATTAGTTAGTCCAAATTGCAAGCATTTAAACCCAATCTAATTAGGTTAGGAGTTAGTCTAGCCAGCATATGCTAGTATATTAATTAGCTAGCCAATTAGGATCCATGACCCTAATAAAAATATAAATAACTTTCTTGATCAATTCTTAATATGTGTGACCCTTTGGACTCCTCATCTAGATAGCAATAGGTTTAGGTTCATGTTAATTTAGTTCTTTTAGAAATCAAGTAATCAAATTAGGTCAAATCGAGTTACCCCTAGCTGCCAATTTAAACTATCTTTCAAATTGACTCATGAGTTCAATCAATTTAATTTATGATAACCTACAAGACAAAATTGAAGTCTAATAATGTATCATGCCTATCCAAAATATAAAGAATTGGTAAAAATTATCAAAATACCCTTAGTGGCAAGTTTAATCCTTCGATCTTCCTTTATTCCGAATAAGTGATGGGTATGAAAATTATCAAACCCTCATACCTTATTCATTCGAACCTCAAATTATTAATGAAGACTTGATTGATGAAAGATTAGAAACCTTTTTCTAATTTTATTCTGTTTTGATCAAAGACTTTCTGAGTCATCATTTGATGAGATTATATAGGATAAATACTCCTTTTATTAGGAGTGATTAATACCTGGTTGACTTACTATAACCTTCATATATAATTCACCATATCCATGAACACCACGTATATGACTAAGTCATAAATGAGTATGAACCAAAATATGGATTCATGTATATAAGATACCATGGTGATCTGAGGTCTAAGAATCACTTGTACAACTTCCACTAAGAGAATCATCTTTTAATAAGTAAGACTTCCATAAGATATTTTCATAATAGATCAATTTAGTAAACTCATATCCTATTGAGCATCCACATCTTGTATTAGTATCCCTACACAAGTGATCATGAGATCAACCACTCTCTTCACTGAGAATACATAGGATGTGCTAGTCTCTTCGAAAATATCAATCCTCGACTCGATGATCCTATGACTAGAATATTTTAGATTAGAATTTATAAGATTTTAGGTCTCACTATTATGAACTCCATCATAAACCTAAAATAATTATCCTAATTTAAGGGATTCATCATAATTTTTAAACAACAAGTAAAAGATATAGCATATGATGAAGCAAAATGTATTTTATTAATATCATACCTGAGTCAGGAGAATTTTATAGATAAGTCCCTATTTCATAAAAAATATGATTGGCTTTTAGGATACTATTTTTCATCTTTCAGTGTCCTACTTCTTACAATAGATGTGTTCAGCTTAAGTCTGGTCAGCCTTGAACTTCTTGGTCTGACTTAGATTAGTTACTGGAGTACTTTGCATTTTTTTTATTTTTTTTCTTTCCTTTCTTAAAGAGATAATGTCCTATCGAACCAAGTTTGCTCAAGCACTCAATTGGTTCAATCATGTACAATACATGATTAGTGACCGACATATTTTCCCTCATCCTAGTGTTCAAAATGATACAAGACATTTTGTATGTTTCAACATCATCAGAAGAGTCGAAGGATTCTTTCAATACT
Source organism: Areca catechu (assembly GCA_021397845.1). Lineage (NCBI taxonomy): Eukaryota > Viridiplantae > Streptophyta > Magnoliopsida > Arecales > Arecaceae > Areca > Areca catechu. The sequence continues at coordinate 123,306,256 of CM038052.1, read as the reverse complement.
TGATGTCCTCTAGATGAGTTTCCTCAAATTTGTGATTCATGAGTGTTTTGAGTAGGCTTCTCAGGTGTCAGATCTGTCAGCACATATAAATATCATTCTTGCTCCAAGATTATTTTTTGCTTTCGATACTAGCTATCAAAATTGGATTCCATTAATTTTTCATTATTTAGCAATGTATAGAGTGACAAAGTAGTGGCCATATTAATCTAAAAAAAGAATAAGCCCTAATTAGTATATGAATCATTTAATTGTAAAGACTTAGTCATTAGTCTAAAGGTTCTCTCATCATTTTCATCAAATTGATAGCCTGTACCTCTAATTCAAGGAATTGCACTAATTCCTTAGTGGGTACCAGAAGCCAATAGCTTGCATATGAGCCCAATTTGGCTAGCTAACCTATGTGCGACTAAAAGTAGGTTCTTAACCAATTATTTCTCTAAAAAACTTATGGTAATATTTTGCCCTAGAAGCTAATCATTAAGCCTTTAGGCTACCACTAGAAGTCCTAGATAGGACCATGTTGGGTTTCTAGGGTTCCGATGGTGCAGCAAAATAATGGATTTCAAAAATTTCTTTTTTGAAACTCCAAGCAACTTGAAACCCTAAGCCCAAGATCCCTTATTCATTACAATTAACAAGTCATGCATTTAGGATTTGGAAAAATACCTGGAATGCTAATTCCTTCTTCTTTCCACTAAGCACACCAGTGCATGCCCTCCAGAGGTGATCCACATAGAAATGAAAGCTAGGAAGCACTCCTCGTAGGTTGCTTAAACCACTGGGACTTTTTTTATGGCTTTTCTTCCTTTGGCAACCTCTCCTTCCTTGCTCAAACCCTTGCCCTCCGGTAGAGCACTCTGAGCCCTGTCCAAATCCTCTTTTCACTCTCTTTTCCACTTCCTAAATCTCTTCCTAAACTCTTGTTTTAAAATGGTGGAGTTGTCTTAAGACAAGACCTAAACTCTAACAAGGGAGGGAGGAGACAAAGGAGAGTGTGGTAGTGTGTAAGTGTAAGAAAGAAAGATGGAATCAGATTTATGATACCTTCGGCCTAAACATCGAAGGCTATTTATAGCAGAGGGGGAGGCACCAAATATGGTTCTTCATCAGCCTTGATCTATCAACCAACAGATCAAATAAGACCCTTCAATGAGGAGTCTTATCTTTAAAGCATCATGACTTTTCCTGCATAAAAGGCCATATTCAAGTCCCTTCACTCCTTTGGCTGACTTCTCCACTTGCCACTTAGATATTACCGGTTGTAAGAAGGCTAAGGGATGTGGCCTTTCTCAAAAAAAAATCGGTGATAAGAAGTTACCCAAAGCAGAAGGACTCTGCTTCTCAAATTTATGCCAAATATGAAGAATCACAAATCTTCATGTGCGCCAACTTCCTTCCACCGCATTTCAACTTTGGTTGATCGGTCAAGATTAAATTAAATGGTGTGTAGATGAGGCTAAGAGGTGCCTTGTTTTATCTGGAATCAAAGTCCCAAACAGAAGGACTTCAAGTCCTTTCTATGTCCATTTGTGCACAAAATAAGTTGGCACCAATAGTGAAGAGTCGCTACTCTTCACTTGTCGGTCAACTTTCTCCATGCCATATTTCACCTTTGACCTAGTCAAAGTATATACAATATGGGGGTCAAAAGAAAGGTAATTAAATCTACTTTATCACTACATAAGTGATTAATAGGTAGAAGGACTCTTGGTCCTTCTGTGCCCCTTTAAATGCTGATCATTCCTTTTGGCGCTAAGAGTCCCATGCCCTTGGTACTCTTGGTATTTGGCACATAAAAGCCATGAAAAATATCAGATAAATGCTGATAAATTCATCCCACTTAAGACTCAACCCAATTTAGGTCTCCCATAAATTGGTTAGTCCATTTAGCAACCCATTAGACCCAATTAAATTGGGTTAGGAGTTAGGTTAGCATACACATGCTAGTGTGTAATCTAGCTAACCAATTAGGATCCCATTATCCTAATTAAGTGCCAATTATGGTGTGGGCACCAGGATCAGACAGAGGCTCCTCAACCCTCTGTGGATCTCAAATTATGATTTTTAATTTGTTGGATCCTGTAATAAGGCTTCAAGCCTGAGAATTTTATTTTTTGAGTTATGTATTTAGTTTCAATTTATTTGTTTTAGTCATGTACCATCACCAATTTGGTCAAATTGGGTCAATGGGTCCTGTAGCTAGCTGAATTGGTTGAAGCTCAAGTCTACTTGATGTTGGGCTCAAGCTTGGTGAGCATTCAAATCAAGCCCAGTTGTTGACGGTTCAAGCAATCTCCCCATGCCAAGTAGGAGTACCACTTCAATTCATGGAGCACCACTTCATCTGTGCCATGTGGCGTGAGGAAGTGCCACATCACCAAGTCATGTTGGGCGGCCAAGGCAAGAGGGAAACTCCAAAGTCAATGCCATGTGGATGCCCCATCAAGCCTCCCCTTGATCCAAGCCAATCACTTCCTCCCTTCCCTCCCCATATCAAGCCTCTCTCCATAGAAGCATGGTCGGCCAAGGAAGGATCCTAAATTCAACTAAGCATCCCATAATTCTTGAGGACAAGATCCTTTCTTCATTCCCCCAAATCAAGCCTCTCCATAGAAGCATGGTCGGCCAAGGAAAGAATCAAAGGTCAAATGGGCAGCCAAAGGAGGATTTCAAGAGTCAAATTCAGATTTTTAGGTGCCTCTTTGATGATAGCTTGTAACTTTTCTTTTGAAATTTGAATGGGACTTAGGAGCCTATAAAAGGGCCCTACCCACTTGTAAGAATTAATTTTTGATGAATGAAAAAGTGAGAAGTTCTTCCATTAGCCCTTGTCTTCTTAGACTAGGAACTCTGTGAAAGAGTGCCTTTGTCCATCGGGACATCGAGGGATGAGAGACCCTGAGTTACCATCCTCCTTTGCAAGCCACCATTCCATCTTCAAGCTGGGATGCCACCTAGAAGATCCACCTCGATGCCCAACAAGAAGAGCCCTCCTCGACCACCATCTGTGACTCTTTCCTACCACTTTCTACTTTCTTATACCCTTGATGTTTTCTAATCCTTTACTTGGCTGCTCGCATGTCCTATAGTGCCACGAACAAAGGATTCGATCTCCCTTGCCTTCAAGATCATCGGATAAAAAGTCGACGAATCTGCAGGGTCAACACCTTGATCCTCCAGGCTGCATCCCAAGGTGTGAGCGAACTCGGCATTGGGTGTATCAAAATCTTTAAGGTTTGCACTCCCTAATCTCCTAAGTAGGTATTGATTTAGAGCTAAGTCCTACGGGGTTTCTCAATCCTGGGTCCTCTCTTCATCATTATTTAGGGGCTAAGGTTGCATGCTAGAAGTTTCTTGTGCTTATAAAATCTCTATATCTAATCTTTGCTTGACTTCAGGAATCAGAAAATCTCTTAAAACCTAAATCACAAAAGAAAAAAAATTCATTTGCATATCCATCTCATCATTAGTATAGTCCCTCATTATCTTAGTCCCGCATCAAACTGACTTCTAGGTCAATTCCCTAATGTGTGTCACCCTTTGGGTTCCACATCTAGCCAGCAGTAGGTCTAGGTCTGAGTCAATTCGATCTAATTGAACCTGATTGACCTAATTTGGTCAAATTGAGCTGACCTAAGTTGCCAATTCGAACTAGCTTTCGAATTGACTCATAAATTCAATCCAATTGATTCATGAAAACCCATAAGATATGATTGACATCTAGCAATGTATCATGCCTACCCGAAAGATAAGGAATTTGATAAAAACTACCAAAATACCCTTCAGTGGAAAGTTACCATGCAATTCAATACTTCGATCTCCCTATATCTTGATTAAGTGATGAGCATGGATAAATGTCAAACCCTAGAACTTAATCCTTTTGAATATCAATTCGATAATGAAGATTCGATCGATGAATGATTAGAAATCCTATCTAATCTCATCCTGCTTTGGCCAAAGACTTCCTGAGTCATCATTCGAAGAGATCACATGGGATAACTTCTCCTCTTACTAGGAGTGATCGATTCCTTGTTGACCTATTCATTACCTTCATACACATCCACCATATCTAGAAACATCCCGTACATGACTTAATTGCCATGAGTGAGTATGCACCAAAACATGGGTTCATGTTCACAAGATACTATGGTAGTCTCAGGTCTAAGGATCACATGCACAACTCCCACTAAGAGAACATTCTTTTGACAAGTAAGTAAGACATCCATTTGATATTCTCTTATCAGATCAGTTCAATGGACTCATAACCTAATGAGCACCCACATCCTTGTATTAATGTCTTTACACAAGTAGTTGTGAGACCAACCACCCTCTCCATTGAGCATACACAGGATGTGCTAGTCTTTCCAGATTCATCGATCCCTGAATCGATTATCCAATTGATTAGGAATATTTTAGATTAGGGTTTATAGGAACTTAGGTCTCACCATTATGATCTGCATCATAACCCTAATTTCATTGTCCTAACCTATGGGGTTCATCATAATCTTTATAAGATATAGCAGTCTAATGAATCAAAAGATGCCTTTTATTGATAAATAATAACATACATGAGTTGGAAGATCATAGAAATGCCCTTATGATGATTGGCTTTTAGGGCATCATTCTTTCAGTGTCCCACTTACACTAAAGCCAATCACCTTTGTATTTTACATCCATATAATCTAAGTGGTGATCAATCTGCTACTTTGATAGTGCTTTAGTGAATGGGTCTGTTATGTTGTTCTTTGTGTCTACTCATTCAATGACAATATCTTGTCATTGAACGAGATGGAAGCATCTTAGGATGTGCTTGGACTTATTATAAGACCTTGGTTCCTTAACTTGCACAACAACTTCAGTGTTACCACAATAAAGTGACACTAGTTGTTCTATAGTAGGAACCATGCCCAAATTTGTGATGATTATTCATTCACACATAGCTTCCCTTATGGCTTTACTTGTAGCTATGTACTCTGCCTTAGTGACTGAGTCAGTTATAGTTTACTGCTCTGTACTTTTCTAACTCACTGCACCACCATATAGGGTGAAGACATATCCTGATATGGATTTGCTATCATCCGGATCTAATTAAAAACTATAATATGTATATCCCTCTAGTTTCAACTCTGATCCACCATATATAAGAAAAACATCTTTAGTCCTTCTCGGCTACTTAAGAATGTTTTTATAGCTTTCTAATGATCCTCCCTTGGATTAGCCTGGAACTTGCTTACTATGCCCAAGGCATAAGCAACATCAAGCCTGGTACATAACATAGCATACATAATTGATCCAACAATCGAAGCATAGGGGATCAAACTCATTCTCTCTCTCCTCCAGTGCCTTAGGAGATATCTTCTTGGAGAAATGTATGCCTTGACTCATGGGCAAGTAACCTTTTTTACTTCCCTCCATGTTGAATCTCTTCAACACTAGGTCAATGTACCTAGATTGGGATAAGCCCAGCGTCCTCTTAGATCTGTTTCTATAGATCTTTATACCTAGTATATAGGATGCCTCTCTTAAATCCTTCATAGAAAACTACTTTGATAGCCAAGACTTGACCGATTACAACATTGGGATATCATTCCCAATGATGAGTATGTCATCGACATACAAAACCAAGAAAATAAGGGCACTCCCACTTGTCTTCTTGTACACACATGGTTCATCCACATTCTTGATAAAACCAAACTCCTTGATTGTTTTATCAAAGCGGATGTTCCAACTCTTCGATGCTTGCTTTAGTCCATAAATGGACTTCCTTAGCTTGCATACTTGGTTTGGTCACCCACTTGAGATAAAACCCTCTGGCTATGTCATATAGACTTCTTTCTCAAAATTTCCATTAAGGAAAGCAGCCTTTACATCCATCTGCCAAATTTCATTATCATGGTATGCTGCTATAGCAAGCAATATCCGAATGGACTTGAGCATGCCTACTAGTGAAAAGGTTTCATCATAGTCAATGTCATGTTTTTATCTAAAACCTTTTGCCACCAGCCTGGTCTTGTAGGTCTCTACTTGACCATCTTCTCCTATCTTCTTCTTGAAGACCCATTTATACCCTATTGGGTTAATTCTTTCAGGTGGATCTACCAAGGTCCAAACCTGATTGGAATACATGGAGTCCATCTCAAATTTCATGGCTTCCAACAATTTGTCAGAGTCTCCTCTCATGATAGCTTCCGTATAGGTCACAGGATCATCATCCTATATGATACTGGCTTCATTATCATTCCTAATGACAAAGCCATATCTGAGAGGTGCACTTCGCACTCTCTCTAACCTATAGAGAGGAGGTGTGTTATGGTTGTTCCTGAATCTTAGGAACATCTGGTTGAGGAATTGTTTCAGGTGTAGGTTGAACTTTTTCAAGTTCAAATATCCTCTCATTGCCTTTTTCTTGGATAAACTCTTTTTTCAAGAATGTGGCATGCCTACTAACAAAGACCTTTTGCTCAGTAGGGTGGTAGAAAAGGTCACCCATACCTTCTTTAGGATATCCTACAAACCTGAACTTATCAGCCCTAGCACTTAGCTTATGTCCAAAAACATTCCTGACATAAGTAGGGCAACCCCAAATCTTAAAAACTTAAGATATGGCTTTCTCTCTTTCTATAATTGATATGGAGTGCTTTTAACTGCCTTTGATGGCATCCGATTCAATATGTAGGTAGTAGTATCTAGGGCATAACTGCAGAAGGATACTGGAAGATCTGTGAAGCATATCATGGACGGACCATGTCCAACAAGGTTCGGTTCCTCCTTTCTGCTACACACATTTAACTGTGGTGTGTATGGAGGAGTCCATTCAGAGAGTATGCCTTTGTCTTTAAGATGTTTGAGAAATTCACTAGACAAGTATTCTTCTCCTCTATCAGATCGAAGGATTTTAATACTATGTCCAGTTTGTTTCTCAACCTCACTTTGATACTCTTTGAATTTTTTCAAGGCTTCGAACTTGTGTTTCATAAGATACACATATCCGAACCTTGAAAGTCATCAATAAAACTAATGAAATAAGAGTATCCTCCTCTGGCCTGGTTTGTCATAAGACCACACACATCTATGTGTACGAGACCTAACAACTCGGTTGCCCTATCTCCATGTCCAGTGAATGGAGATTTGGTCATCTTACCCATGAGACAGGATTCATAAGTTCCTAATGACTTAAGATCAAAAGGTTCAAAGAAATTTTCTTGATACAACTTGTTTATCCTAGACTCACTAATATGACCCAGATGGCAATGCCTGAGATATGTGACATTATATCATCTCTCTTTCTCTTCTTGTTTTCAACAAGCATAACTTCATCATTAAGTGATAGAATCAAAACCATTAACAAATGTACCACAACCAAAGTACTTGTTGACCCCTGGAATGATTTTGATGATTACCAAATATTAGAGCATGTATTTGTTTACTAACTCTATTTCAAGTGTTCTCAAAGTTTTTGTAGGATGATTTCATTGAACAACCCTACTTCCTACAATATGGTAGTATGTTAACTCTATTTTTATTAAAGGTTCATGTAAAGAAGAACCCCCTAAAAAAATCAATTATTTACTCCTGTAAGAGGGCTGCTTCTATGTACTTCTAAGTTTAATTATCTCAAGTTTTATTTTTTAATGAGTTGGAATGGCTTTGAGTTGTTTGGAAGCCATTGGAAGAAAGTCTGAACAAGTTTGACTAGTTTTGGACTAGAGCTGACTCGAAGTCTGGCATGGCACACTATTTTTTGGCATGCAGACATTCGAGCCAACTCAAGTCAAAAGAGCCGACTCGGGCAGAGTCCAATTCTGAAGTTCTGAGAATTCGAGCTGACTCAAGGGGATCCGAGCTGACTCGTCTAGAGTGCAGTTTTCTCAGATAGACATCCACGATGTCTCGAGTATTGAAGAGCGAACTTGTTTAGAGTTCTGAAAATCTCAGTCTTGAAGAACCAGCCAGGTTAGCCGACTCGAAGGAGAAGAGCCGACTTGACGAGAGTGACAATTTGACCTACTTGAGGAACCGAGCCAACTCGAGCTATCCAAGCCGACTCAAGTGACATTTTCAGGTTATTAATGGCTAGTTCCAGAACTCTTATTTTGAATCCAAAATGGTCTCCAATGGCTCTATTTCGAATGACAACGGTCTACAATGGCTATAACCTTCTGAAATCAGTTAAAGGAATATATTTAAGAGATTTGAATCACTTTTGAAGTAAGAGATATGAAGTTATTGTGAGATTGAAGAGTTTTCATTGAACATTCAAGAGTACACACTAGAGAGCATTCAAAGCAAGCACTCAAGTCTACACCAACTCTCATCAGTTTTTTGAGGCATTTATTGAAGAAGTTAAGAAGCCTTGAAGAGGATTCAAAGTGCAACTAAAGGGCTTCTCAAGTGCTACAACTGCAACCATCCAACAACTTCGGTTTGTCAAAAAGTTGCTTTGTATTCTTTAACTCTTATTTGAGTTTGTTAGGTTCTTAGTGAGCCTTGAAAACCAAGTGTTTTGGGTTGTTAGTGATCCCGATTAAAACTAACATTATTGTGGGTTTTTGGTGGCCCGGACAAAACCAAGTTTGGGTTGTTGGTGAGCCTATTTAAAACCAGTTTGGGTTTTAGATTGTGAGCCCGTGAAAATAATCCAGCTATATTTCATGGATGAATATAGTGGAAATCCTAAGTGGTATCTTAAGTAGTGGACGTAGGAGCTAGGTTGCTCCAAACCACTATAAATTTCTTGGTGTTTGTGTTGTGAATTTCTGTGTTGTGCTTTTACTTCTGCTGCTAACTCATTTAATCACTTCACTCACCACACTCTGATTTCAAAAGAGTACATACTTGAAGAAATTTTTTAAATATCCAATTCACCCCCCTCTTGGATAAGCCACCTGGGCAACAAATGGTATTAGCAGTGTCTCTAAATTTTAATTAGAGTAAAGATTAATGGCTACTTCCATGAGTACTTCCTTGGCCGAAGGCCAATCAACAATAGACCACCACTCTTTACTAGCACTAATTATGGCTATTAGAAGGCCAGAATGAAAATATATATACAAGCTATTAATTTTCAATTATGGAAGATAATTCTTAAGGGACCTCATACACCCTCGAAAAAGTTTGATGGCATGGATGTTCTAAAACCTAAAGAGGAATGGGATGATCACGACATGAAAATGGGTGAGTTAAATGCCAAAGCCATGAATGTTCTATATTGTGCTTTGGATGTAAGTGTTTTAATCAAATTTCTACTTGCCTATCTGTAAAAGAAATTTGGGTTAAACTCGAGATTATCCATGAAGGAACTTCACAAGTGAAACCTCTAAGATTAATCTTCTTGTACATAGTTATGAATTATTTAAAATAGGACCAAATGAAACTATTTCTGCCATGTTCTCTAGATTTACAGATATTATTAATGGTCTTAAGAGTCTTGGCAGGATATATTCAAATGCTAATTTTGTACAGAAAACTTTTGAGATCTCTACCAGATAAATGGGATCCAAAAGTTATTGCCATCTAGGAAGCTAAAGATCTCAACACACTACCACTGGATGAACTGCTAGGTTCCCTAATAACTCTTGAGCTGACCAAGCAGCATAGGAATGAAAATGATATGAAAAAAAAAAGACAATAGCATTCAAAGCTACATCAGAATTGAAGAAACAAGAAGAAGAATCTGAAAAAGAAATCCCTCTCCTCCGAAGATGACTTAGAAGATGAAGACATAGCACTGGTCATGAGGAGATTCAAAAGGTTTATGGAAAGAAAAATGAAGATACTTCAGAAAATTCTATAGGAAAGGTGAATACAACAAGGACAAAGATAAGGAGAAAGAAAAAGAAAAGAACAACAGCCTATTTGCTATGAGTGCAAGAAACTTAGGCATATACGTCCCGAGTGTCTGCTATTAAAGAAAAATTTTAAGAAGAATAAAAATAAGGCTATGGTTGCAACTTGGAGTGAAAGCGGAGAGTAGACTTCAACTGAAGAGGAAAAGACCACAAAATATGCAAACTTATGTCTAATGGGTCTCGAAGATGAGGTAAGATCTCCCGAACCTTAAGATGAATTTACTTTTGATGAGTTGAATTCTACATTTCATGATTTACTATCCGAATACAAAAAAGGACTCAAAATCAGAAGTTTGAAAAATAGCAATTATATTTTGATAAAAGAAAAGAAAGAGATCTCATAAAAGAATAAACTTTTACAAAAAGATCTGAATAACTTTTCTGAGAAATTTGAAGTATTACAAACTGAGAAAAATGATTGTTTTGAGAAAAACCAAGCTTTACATGAAGAAAATATTGGTTTACAAAAGGAGGTTGAAAAACTCGAGCCTTTGGTTGAAAATTAACATAAAGTTCTAATAAGCTTGAGTTAATTTTGAAATATCAAAAGTATCTAGAAATAAAGCTGGATTTGGTTTTAATTCAGGGCATACAAATGGAACTTCAGCTATAAAGTTATACCTTCTAAAACTTTTAGGCAAGAAATCTCAGTACCTAAATTTTATGCTTCAAAGGTTTTAACATCAAAACCTGCTGCTTTCAGAACTTCAAAATATGTATCTAAAGTTTTTTGTTATGCATGCCAAGGGGTTGGACATAAAGCATTTCAATGCAATATAAATAGAAATGTCAAAAGTAAAATTAAAAAGATTTGGATTTCCAAAGGAACAACCTCCACTAACCTGTAAGGACCCAAGAAAGCTTGGGTACCTAAAAGAACTCATTGATTATCTTCTAAGAATGTCTTGCAGCCAAGAATTAAAGAAAATATGGTATCTAAATAATGGATGTTCAAGGCATATGACGGGTGACAAGGATCAATTCATCATCCTAGAGATGAAAGAAGGAGGAATTATTACTTTTGGTGATAATGGCAAGAGAAAAATAATCAGAATTGGTAAGATCAAAATAACCCCTTCTACATTTATAGAAAATGTATTGCTAGTTGACAAATTGAAGCACAATTTATTAAGTATTAGTCAATTATGTAATAGAGGCTTTGTTTCCCAGGTGGCTTTCCCAAGAGGGGGTAAATTGGAAATTTAAAAAATTTAAGCAGATAATGTGCTCTTGAAAATCCCTTTTAGAGTGTTAGGTGCTTTGACAGTGTAATTATTACAGAAGCTAAATGCAATCAAGAAGGCATAATACAAACACAAAAATTATAGTGGTTCAGAGCAACCCAGCTCCTACATCGACTACCCAAGATACCACTTGAGATTTTCACTATATTCACTCCCGAATATAGTAGGATTGTTTTACAAGCTCATAATCCAAAACCTCTGCACTTTGTTTTACCGGGATCACCAAAGAAAACCCAACGTCCTTTGGTTTTAAAAAGGATCACCAAATAAACCCAACTTGGTTTTAATAGGATCACCAAGAACCCAACACTTGGTTTTTAGCTAAGGCTCACCAAGAACCTATTTGGTTTTTCAAACGGGCTCACCAATAACCCAACAATTCAAGAATGAATTGAAAGTAAATGTAACAATAAATGACAAACTCTAGTTGTTGGATAGTTGCCGCTGTAGCACTGATGAAGCCTTCTTTAACTTCTCTTTAATGCACTTGAGAGGCTTCCTTTCTTTCTTCAATGAATGCTCCAATCTTCAAATGCGAGTTGGTGAAGAATGAAGTCTGCTTTGAATGCTCACTTGTGCCCTCTTTCTTGTTGGTAGGTTAGATCTTCAATAAAGTCTTAAACTTTGAGGAACTTTCTTTTTATTTTTTTAAAGGAAGTTCAAATCTCTCAATATATGGTCTTCCATCATTCCAAGGTGGTTTAGTCATTGCAAACCATTGGGATGTGACATTTGACCATTGAAGCACCTTTTTGCATTCAAAAAAGAATTATGGAAGTAGCCGTTGTGTACTTGAATTTATATTTGAGTCAGCTCGTATACTTCGAGTTAGCTCGGATCCTTCGAGTCTGTAGGTCAAGTTGCCATTTCTTCAGCAGGGTCAGCTCTTTGTCTCAGGGTGCAAAAACTTCACTCTTGACGAGTCAGCTCTTGACAGTTCGGGTTAGCTCGAACTTCCATCATTGAAATCATTGAACTCGAGGAGTCGGCTCGCTTCTACTTGAGTCAACTCTTCTTCTTAGAATCAGAAAACTTCACTTTGGAGGAGTCAGCTCGTTGTAGATCGGGTCGGGTCGCTTTCTCAGGTCTTCAAATTTATTCTGGCAAGTTGGCTCAATCTAGTTGGGGTCGACTCGCCTGGCTATTCTCAAAAATATTAGGAATGGACTCTGGATGAGTCAGCTCAGTTCTACTTGAGTCTGCTCGGATTGTTGCATGCTAGAATCCTTGGTGCATGCCATAAGGTGGAGTCAGCTCTTCTTCAGGTTGGGTCAGCTCGAGTGACTTCTTCAGAATTTTTATAAATAGACTCAAGAACACTCTCACCAACACTCTCCAATATTCAATGTTAACCTACTCAAAATAAATTTAAAGCACAACAAATATAGAAGTAACCCATTTATATGATCTTTCTTAATTTTTTCTTTGGATTCTTCTTTACAAAATTTGATTACAACACAACTCAAAACAAAAAGTATAAATGTAGGAGTTGAAGTTTGAACAAAAGAATTCATCCTTCAAAAACTTGTAAACCACTTGAAGAGTTGTCAGTAAATATGTGCATGCTCCAATGTTTGGTTATCATCAAAATCACTTATGGGGTCAATAATCTCCCCCTTTTTGATGATGACGAAACACTGGGCATGAAAAATTCTTTACACTTATATGTATAAAGGTATTTGAAAGTAAGTATTCACATGTATTAGAGCCAATTATATTTGTAAATAAGTATCAAAGCTCTAGTGATGAAATTATGTAGTATCGAACTTAGTGCTTTTATGTATATCAAAGTATTAGACTTTGTAAGCTTTAGTATCAGAATTAGCACAAACATGGAGTATCACAGTTTAAAAATTGAAGTAATTTAGGCCAATTTTAGGAGCAAAAATTTAGAACAATCAGAGCAAAAGAAAGGTTCAGAGCTAAAGCCATTTTTTTTTGAAAAAAAAAACTCCCCCTTTCTATAATGAACCAGTTAGGTTCATTTAAATACAATCACTTTTGCGCTCAATCACTTTTGTGCTCCCCCTTTTTCATTATTTTCATGCACTTTAAGAATAATTGCAAGGAAGCTCAAACTGCTCAAATTTTTTTCAAAATACCAGAATTTTCATAATAGCTCAATATTATTGATATTGATATCATTCTCCCCCTTTTGTCAAACAATCAAAAAGGAATTCATAATAGAGCTCAGGTTTTGAAATAGATTGAGAAAGTATTTAATATTTGTTTGAGATAATTTTACTTTCTCAATTTCATTTGAAAATTCTAATTATAATTCATCATAGTTTGTATTGAAAATATTGCATAATTAAAAGGATAATTCATGACAATAATGGAAATTACCAAAAGAACTTTCATTTCATTGAGGAATTTTCCATACAAAGTACAAATATGAAAGAAAGTATATTCATTCAGGAAGATTTCTTTCTATTCATAAAGTTCCTTAATTGTAAAAGATAAGAGTAAAGCTTACATACCATAAAAATCAAAACTACAAAGATATGATCAATATAACCAAAAGACTAACTAAATAACCTATTCTTCTTCTTCACTAGAAGAAGAGCCAATATCTATAACTTTATCAGAAGTTTTGGTTTTCAGAGGTTTGAGCCTTAAGTCTCTACACCTGGTTCTAACTAGAGCTATAGATGTCTTAGTCTTCTTGGTTTTTGATTTCTTTTTGGTCACAGCAGATTCAAGTTTGAATGAAGGTGGATCAGATAAAGGAATCTTTGTAGGAGATGGTTGAGCAGAAGTTTCAAGTGATTCTTTGTTGATCTGTGAAGGAGTATCCTCAGCAGTGAATATTTCTTTTTGAGATTGCAGTAGGATACTTCTTATTTCCTTTTTAAAATTGTCCATCTCTTTTTCCATCTTTTCCTTGTGAAGCATCTATTCTAATCTCATTTTCTACAAGCTGGCATTAACTGAATTTCATACTTTATCAAGTGCAGAATTTATATGACCTATCAATGAATCAAAAATTGTTTTCATAATCTAAAATATTAACTCCTTAAGTTCAGATGGAGTTATCATTGCATATTCAGATCTATCTTCATCCTTGTTTCTAGATTCATTAGCTTTATCAGCAGCAGGTTCATCCATATCATCATCGGAGGATGTGATAGCTATTTGACCAGACATTTTCTTTATCCAGACTCCCTCTTACAGTTGATACCCCATTCTTCTAAGAGAGTTGAATGAATAAGTGTCTAAATGGTGAAGAGGCTTGCCTATCTCATCAGTTAAGTCAATTACAGCATCTTCAAACAGTAAGGTGAATACCATACCGTAGGGCAAGCATGCTTTAAGTTTTCTTGCTGCCTCTCTCATTTGAATCATCATGATGTAAGAAAGATTGAGAGTTTCTTCTTCAATGAGATGTCCCATAAAAATTATATCCTTTTCACTTACCCAGTCGAAACAACTGATTCTGGGAAGAAAATTCTACTAATCATATTGTGGAGTAGTCGCATTTCTTTTAATAGCATGTTGGCTTGAACATGTTGGACGGAACTTACATCTTTTTTTTCCAAAATGAGCTTTAGTGTGTGTTCTTTGTCATCTAGGGTAAGTTCGGTGGCACCGTTAGTCGGCGTTTGAAGCAAATTGCTTAGTTTCTCTTCATCCACAATGACTTTAACTCCCTTGACAATCGATTCCAAATGGTATTCTTCAAGAAATAGGTTTTCAAAGAAGATTCTTACCAAGGGGGTAGGTCAGAATATTCAGTGAATAGAAAAACTTCCAACCTTGGTTGTCTATCCAACTTCCAATCTTCATTTCCAATTCTTCTAGGAAGGAGAAATCGATCCTTCTGCTATATGTAACAGGCCTATTGGCCATTGAAGTGGATTTCTCGGTTGGAGAGGGAGTTCTTCTTCCTTTTGTTCAGGAGAGTACCTTTTTCTCTTTTCTCCCTTTTCTTCAGGTCGTCACTGGGTGTGCTTGATTCAGCTGTTTGAGGAATCTTTCATGTAGATCTTCGTGGAGCCATTATAGCAGAATTTGTGGGAATTTGGAAGTTAAGGTTTTGGGGAGTGGTTTTTGAAGTTTTGGTGGATGTTCCAAGTAGAGTAGAAAGAGTGAAATAAAAGAAAAGGAATACTCGGTTCTATTTAAAAAAATGATTTCTCGACATTCGAGTCGGCTCGCCCAGCCTTAAAATCATCCGAGTTGGCTCATCCAGAGCGAACTCAGAATAATCAAAAAAATTAGATATTCGAGCTGACTCGACCAGAGCAAAATTGCTTGAGTCGACTCGAATAGAAACTTTCCATAGAAGATGAAATGATTCAAAATTGAGTTTGATCCAATGAAATTTTAAAGAAAGTTGTTTAAAATATTGAGTAGTTGAAGGAGGTTTTCTAGATAGTTTTTCCTTAATTTTGAAGGAAATTGGTTAGATAGATCTAAAAGGGATCACAAAGCCTAACTGGTTTTCATTTGGGATAAATTCTAGTTTAATATCACCATTTAAAGCATGATCTCTAATAAAATTGTGTCTAATCTCTATATGCTTAGTTCTAAAATGCTAAATAAGATTTTTGGTCAAATTTATAGCACTTGTGTTATCACACTTGATTGGGATTTTAAACTGTGTAACACCAAAATCTTCTAGTTATTGTTTAATCCATAACACTTTTGCGCAACAACTCCCTGCAGCAATATACTCTACCTTAGCAGTAGAAAGTGCTACCGAGTTTTGTTTCTTACAGTGCCATGAGATTAAATTAAACCATAGAAATTAGCATGTGCCATTAGTGCTCTTTCTATCAATTTTACAACCAGCATAATCAGTATCTGAGAATCCAATTAAGTTCAATGAAGACTGTTTTGAAAACTAAAGACCTAGATTGCTTGTACCTTTCAAATATCTGAATATTCTTTTAATAGCAAGCATATATGTTTCTTTAGGATTACATTGAAATCTAGCACATACACATACACTATACAAGATATCTGGTCTACTTGCAGTCAAGTATAATAAGGATCTGATCATACCTCTATAGAGCTTTTGGTCAACATTGGATCCATTTTCATCCTTGTCCAATCTGCAAGATGGGCTCATGGGTGTGCTCATTTGTTTGCTCATCTCCATTCCAAACTTTTTGATTATTTCTTTGGTGTACTTAGCTTGTTAATGAAGATTCCTTATTTTATTTGTTTCACTTGAAGTCCAAGGAAGTAAAGTTCACCATTAGGCTCATTTCAAATTCTCCCTGCATTAGCTTAGCAAATTCTTCACAAAAATTTTTATTAGTTGCACCAAATATAATATCATCAACATAAATCTGTATAACTAATATATTATTATTTTTCTTTTTGATGAAAATGGTTTTATCAACATTACCTTTTGAGAAATCATTTTTAATTAAGAAAGTGCTAAGTCTATCATACCAGGCTCTAGGTGCTTGTTTCAAACCATATAAGGCTTTATTTAGTTTAAACACATGGTTTGGGCAAATATGATCTTCAAAACCCAGTGGTTGTTCTACAAAAACTTGTTCAAAAATAAATTTATTTAGAAAAGTACTTTTTACATCTATTTGAAAAAGTTTAAAATTCATGTAGCAAGCAAATGAAAGAAATAATCTAATGGCTTCTAGTCTTGCTACGGGTGCATATGTTTCATCAAAATCAATGCCTTCTTCTTGACTGTATCCCTTAGCCACTAATCTAGCCTTGCTCATCTAATTTGTTTCTATAGACCCATTTGGTTCCTATGATTGGATGTTCTTTAGGTCTATCAACTAATATCCAAACCTTATTTCTTTCAAAAATATATAATATTTCATGCATGGCCATCATCCAGTTTGGATCATTTTCAGCTTCTTCTAAGGTATGAGGTTCTATTTATGATACAAAAGCTAGGTAATCATGTGCAGTTCTATATGATGACCTAGTTCTAATACCTTGTGAAGGATTACCAATAATTAATTCTTTAGGATGAGAAGTTGCTACCTCCATTCTGTTGGTAGATCTGCATGATCCTTACTTTTTCATTTCTTCTCTTTCTTCTATTGGTCTTTCTTGTATGTTCATGTCTTCTGTTGGGATATCTTGGTTCAGCTATGAACCAGGCTCCGGTTCAGCTATGAACCAGGCTCCGGTTCAACTCATCGAAGCCCCGATTCTCTGGATCGCGGACTTCGGACTAAGCAAAGTCCAACCGCAAGCAACTCAAGGCTTCACATCGAACTACAACATCCGAAGGCCAGTCCTTCGGGTAGTACCTTCGGCCCCGGCCGAAGTCTGAACTACTCATCGACTTCCGAAGACACGAACTTCGGTCTCCACCATAGACATGATCTTCGGCCTCGGGAAAATACCAAGCCTTCGGCCCATGCAAGGGAAACCCGAAGCTTGAACCACAATCTGTTCCAAAAAGGAAACTATAACCAATGGTTACAATCGACACTCATCATGCCATGATCATGGCGTGCAATTCCTACAGCCATGCCTCTGATCTGGCCGGAACCGCTCATTGACAACCCACGATCGCCAATCATGGGAGAGATTGGCCCCCCATGATTTCCAGGAAAAGTGCGGGCCATAGACCGGAGGCCATCTTTTAAATATGGGTAAGAAGGATGGCTCGAGAGGTACACGTGAATAATCTCGCACACATACACTTTTAATCTCCAAGAACTCTTTTTCTCTTCCACTCTCGACATCTTCCCCATTCTATGGCTGCAATCCGCCACTGACTTAGGCATCGGAGTGTCCTCCGCCAGAACAACTCCGGCAAGGACCTATTTTATAGGTTAACCAGGGAGAGGTCCTGCGATGCAGCGGCTCCGACCGACCGATCTAGGGACTCCACGCCAATAGATTGGCATGCCAGGTAGGGGGGAAAATTATTAACATTTGTTAAGCTCCCTCCCAGACAAGGGGAAGAAACAAAGAATTTTTTGATGGCAAGAGGAAAAGCTCAAAATGCTTCTACAAGCTGGAGTCGTGCTCCATCTCAGGGGGGTGCACCCCCGGAGGAGAACGATGTTCCACCTCCCATAGTTGTTGTGGGAGCATAGCAGTTCGAAGCTCTTATGAACCAGGTCACCAACCTAACGGCCATGGTTCAAGAGTTTCAAGATAGAGCCTTTCCGGTGGCAAACCCATCGGCTATTTCTAGACATAGCTCTCGATCCCGAAGAAGGAGAGCTCCACGGGAGGATTCAGTGCATCCCTCCCCCCATTCTTGGCCCTCTCCCTTAGGCCGAACTTCGAGACTGCCTAGGTCTGCCGATTCCCCATAAAAAGGGAAAAGGCCTAGGCAAACTTCCTCCTCCTCCTCCGAAGACTCCACTCCGGTGGAGAGAGCGCCCAAGCAGACTCTCGATTATGATAGAAGGTTTAGAGTCATCGAATCAAAGATGGCAAGGGCACGAAAATAGAGAATGTGGGATTAGAGAGATCTCGAGGACTTGATTGTGAGTGATCTACGCCCACCCTACACTGACCGCATCATGGCTGAGGATATTCCTCGGCACTTCAGGGTTCCTCAGATGGAACCCTATGACGGCACCTCCGACCCCCTCGACCATTTGGGCAGCTTCAAAGCCCATATGATGATCCAAGGAGCTTCGGACATAATGTACTGTTTGGCATTCCCGGCTACCTTGAAGAAGTCCGCTCGGATGTGGTACTCGAGCCTGCACCCAGGTACCATCAATTCCTTTTCTGAGTTAGAAAAATTATTTGTCTTGCATTTTAGGACCTACCGCATGACTCCTCGAAATACGGACACACTCTTCCTCCTTCACTAGAATGAAGGAGAGAGCCTGAGAGATTACATCTCCAGGTTCAATGCGGCCATGCTTGAGATCCCCGATCTCAACGAGCATGTGGCCATGTCAGCACTGAAGAAGGGGCTTCGAAACTCCAGGCTTACTTTTTTCCTGGACAAGAAATCCCCTAAAAGCTACGCTGAGCTCCTATCAAGGGCTCAAAAATACGTCGATGCTGAAAAGCAGGTAACGAATCAATGTTTGATTGAAGGGAAAACCCCTTCAAAGAAGAAGAATAATAGGGGGAAAGGCCCCCAAACTTCCAATAACAATGACGACAGATATGCAGACCGCCGGAGAAGCCCTTCTAGCCTAGAGCATTGGGAGGAAGATTCGACTCCTACGCCTCCCTTAACCTCCCTTGAGAGAAGATCCTCATGGAGATAGAAAAAGAAAACTATCTCCAACGGCCCCGTCCAATGAAGGCCTCCTCTTCCGCAAGGAACAGGAACAAATTATGTCGATTCCACTGGGACCACGGCCACAACACAGAAGAATGCATCCAACTGAGGGATGCGATCGAGGATCTGATCAAGAGAGGATACCTGGGGCGGTACATCAGTCGCTATAGACCCCGGTCAGAAGCAACTGTTCCCCAGCCACCTCCCAAAGAGGCCGAATTGCCAAATCAAAGGCCCACCAATGGAGGTGTAGGGATGATACACTGGCCCACCAACTGGAGAAGGGATGAAGATGAAGCTTCAAAGCGACTGAAAGATAACAACTCCATCCTCTTCTCCGACGACAACCTTGCGGGAGTTCGGCTCCCGTACAATGACCCTCTTGTAATTTCGGCCGTAGTGGTCAATTATGATGTATAGAGAGTTCTTATTGATAATGGAAGTTTGACTGATGTCTTGATGTATGATACATTCTTCAAAATGTGTTTGCCTAGACATCAACTGCAAAGATCCCCCATACCACTCTCCAGTTTCGGGGCAACCAAGTTTATGCCGAAGGGGAGATAGTGTTGCTTGTAACCCTCGACTCCGAGCCTCGACAAAAGATATTGCCGATCAACTTCACGGTGGTCCAGATCCCCTCTACATATAACATTATTCTAGGGAGGCCCGCCTTGAACAGGTTCTGGACCGTGATCTCCTCTCACTACCTCTTGTTATGCTTCCCCACCAGGAATGGTGTTGGAGAAGTTAGAGGAAACCAGAGGACGGCACGGCAATGTCTAATGATTGAAGACAGGCATTTCAAGGATTCGACTACTCTGGATTAGCTGGATCCGAGGGATTCAACCACAACCTTGGTGAACCCATGGAGAGGACCATCCCGATACCTTTGAAAGAGGAAGATCCCTCCAGAGTTGTGTAAATCAGGAGCGCCCTTGATGAGGAAACCAGAACGAAGCTGATCCATTTCTTCAGGGACAATGTCGATGTCTTCGCCTGGTCGGCTTCGACATGCCCGGGATTCCCGTCGAAGTGATTACTCATCGACTGGAAATAATCCCTGGGTATAAGCCGGTGCGACAGAAGAAGAGGAGCTTCACCCCCGAAAGACAGCAAGCTATTGATGAAGAGGTTGGCAAGCTCCTCAAGGCAGGGTTCATTAGAGAGGCCTGCTACCCCGAGTGGCTGGCCAATGTGGTAATGGTGAAGAAAGCTAGCGGCAAGTGGAGGATCTGCATCGACTATACAGACCTCAACAAGGCTTGCCCAAAAGATAGCTTCCCTCTCCCAAAGATTGATCAACTAGTCGACGCTACCGCCGGCCACCAGTTGCTGAGCTTTATGGACTCCTTCTCCAGCTACAACCAGATCAGAATGGATCCACAAGATGAGGAGAAGATGGCATTCATCACTGACAAAGGTCTCTACTGCTATAAGATGATGCCGTTCGGCCTCAAGAACGCCGGAGAAACATTTCAAAGACTCATCAATAAGGTGTTTGAAAAGCAACTGGGAAGAAATATGGAGGCCTATGTTGATGACCTGATCGTCAAGAGTCTCCATCGAAGAGACCACATCCGCGATTTGGAGGAGTCATTCAGCGCTCTCCAGCACTACCATATAAAGTTAAACCCGATGAAGTGTGCCTTCGAGGTCATGTCGGGTAAATTCCTGGGCTTCCTTGTCACCAAACGAGGGATTGAGACCAACCCCGAGAAGATCCAGGCCTTGAAGGATATGAGGCATCCCTCCTGTAAAAAGGAAGTCCAATAGTTGACAGGGAGGATTACCTCCTTAAGCAGATTTATCTCTCGGTCAGCCGAGAAATGTCTTCCATTCTTCAAGGTACTTCAGCAATCAAAGGGCTTCGAATGGTCCGAAGACTATCGCGTTGCCTTTGAGAAATTGAAGAAGTATTTGGAGACCCCGCTATTACTCTCCAAGCCAAAAGAAGGCGAGGTCCTCTACCTGTACCTCTATACTTCAGATGAAGCAGTGAGTTTGGTTCTTGTCCGGAAGGAAGAAGATGGGTCCCACAAGCCAATTTACTACATCAGCAATATCCTGCATGATGCAGAAACGCGATATGCAAGGATGCAGAAGCTGATCTACTCTTTAGTAATTGTGGCAAAGTGACTACGCCATACTTCCAGGCCGATGCTATCATGGTGCTGACTGATCAACCTCTCAAGGCCGTTCTCGGTTCTCCGGACACTTTTGGAAGGATAGCCAAATGGGCTGGGAAGCTAACCAAATTTGACATTAGCTTCCAGCCCCGAGCGGCTATGAAGGCCCAGGTGCTCTCCAATTTTCTGGCCGAGTGCACCTGGAAGTCCGAAGATGAAGCCTCTTCAGAAGAAGAAGAAATCCTGAAGGAGATGAAGTCCATTTGGATGCTTCATGTGGACGGAGCTTCCAATGCTACCGTGTGCGGGGCTAGACTCATGTTGGTCAAACCTGACGGCCAGATAATAGAGTATGCACTACATTTCTCCTTCCATGCCTCCAATAATCAGGCCGAATATGAGGCCCTACTCGCTGGACTTCGTATCGCCAAAGATCTGGGAGTCCGGCAACTCCAAACCTTCTCTGATTCTCAACTAGTTGTGAATCAAGACAATTGAGAGTATGCAGCCAAAGATCCAACCATGGTGCAATACCTGGAGATGGTTCAGGCTTTATCCTCCCAACTGGAACATTTTGAAATTATTCATGTTCCCCGATCAGAGAACTTCCGGGCAGATGCACTATCTCGACTCGCAACTACAGCACCGGAGTCTCTCAGGCGCACATTTGTTGAACATCTTGAAACTCCAAGCATTATCGAAGAGGCTGCAGAGGTGCGCCAGATTGATACTGAGCCAAGCTGGATGGATCCCATCATCAAATTCCTGAATGAAGGAGAACTGCCCAAAGATAAGGCAGAGGCCAAGAAGATCCGCTGGATGGCGTTCAATACGTCATCTTAGACGGAACCCTCTACAAGAGATCGTTCTCCCAACCACTGCTGAAATGCCTCGAACCCACCGATGAAGATTATGCATTGAGAGAGGTCCACGAGGGCATATGCGGGGAGCACTTGGGAAGCAGATCTCTAGCATACAAGATTATTCGACAAGGGTATTACTGGCCATCTATCCAGAAGGACTCAGCTGATTTCGTGCAGAAGTGCGACCAATGCCAGAGGTATGCCAATGTGCAGAAACAACCTGCGAGTCACCTGACTCAGTTGGCAGCCCCATGGCCCTTTGCCTAGTGGGGGATGGACATTCTTGGCCCGTTCCCACCAGCATCAGGGCAAAGGAAGTTTCTCCTAGTGGCCATTGACTATTTCACGAAATGGGTGGAAGCTGAACCATTAGCCCAAATCATAGAGGGCAAGGTAGAATTTTTTGTGAAAAATTCCATCATCTTCAGGTTTGGTATCCCACACATCATCATCACGGACAACGGGAGATAATTCAACAATCCGAAGTTCAAGGACTTCTGTGCTCGGTACCATATCCAGCATCGGCTAACATCCATTGCTCATCCACAGTCCAATGGAGAAGCCAAAGTCACCAACCGGACCATCCTCCATGGTCTAAAGACAAGGTTGAACACGGCCAAAGAGCTTTGGGCTGAAGAACTGATCTCTATTCTTTGGGCATACTGAACTACCCCAAGAACAGCTACTGGTGAATCTCTATTCAACTTAGCCTACGGTACTGAAGCCGTGCTACCTATCGAAGTCTCCTTACAGTCCCTGGGAATTGACAACTATGAAGAGCTTGAGAATTCCGATCGTAGAAGGATTGATCTAGATTTGCTATCAAGCACCAGGCTACAGGCCCAGATAAGAATGGCGGCATACCAGCAAAAGGTCGCCAAGTACTACAATGCAAGGGTGAAGGAGCAAACTTTCCACACGGGGGACATGGTATTGTAAAGAGCAGAGGTGTCCAGGCCAACGGAGTAGGGTAAACTCTCCCCCAACTGGGAAGGCCCATATCAAGTCGTAGAAGTCATTTGACCAGGGACATATCGACTCAAGACCCTGGAGGGGAAGATCCTATCCCAGCCATGGAATGTACAAAACCTTCACAAATACCATCAATAAAAAAGTTCCAAAAAACTCCTGTGCAAAGCTCCTCAACCCAACTCAACTCAAAATGGCTAGTTGCATTGACTGAACGACAACAGCCCAAATGACCCAATCTGAAAAATCGGTCAACTGCGCAAAGGAGAGTCTGATCCACTCACCTTATCGGCATGCCCGACGAGCACAAAGGATGGCCTAACCAGGCCACCAAAAAGATCAAAGATGCAGGGATGGTTTTAGTAACCTACCCTACGGTGAATCCGAACACGTGCCGAAGCGGGCCTGAACAGCCTACCTTAATCACGACAGAAAGTGCACAGGGATGGTGTAAACACCCTACCATATGGAAAATCCAAACTTGTGCCTAAAAGGACCACTATTGTCCTCTCTGTCAACAACAAACACTCTCAGAACGGTCCAACGGACCCTACTTCTTCCCTACAAACCGCAAGTGGTCTACGAAGTCTACATTATGGACAAATCGTGATGCAACACATCACAGAAAATGCACGGGAAGAGGTAAAAGAAAAGGTCTTTCATTTCTTTCAATTTTTTACAAAAAGAAAAAAAAAGAAAGAGAAAAGAAAAAAAGAAACTCTCCTAAAAAGAGAGTAAGAAAAAGAAAAGAAACTCTCCTAAAGAGAGATACAAAAAAAAAAAAGACCAACAGCAGCAACAGCAAGGTTGGAAAATTTGCATTAACTCCCCGACGGGTTTTTCCCGTACTGTTGGGGAGAGACCAGATGGGACGACAAAGGGGCCCCAGTGTTCCTGTCCGAACTCAAGTCCGACCCCTCATCGGAGTCAGAATCGAATTCGTGGCTGGGGAAGGGAATGGAGGGTTTCATATTATCCAAGCCCTTCAAGTCATAAAACTTGGAGGCTTTCCTCTGGCACTCCCAAAACCCCTAGTGGAAGGAGTCCAGGGCCATCTCGGTGAGCTCATCCTTGAATGAGGCAGAAGTTCTAAAGTTTGCAATGGCATCCATCGCCTCCTTCTTCGCCTCCTCCGTCACCGTGGTCGCCACCATGACTTGGGCTCGGGCCTCCCTCAACTGAGCCTCCAGAAGGCGGACCTTCTTCTCGAGACGGTCCACCAGAGGCTCCACCTCTTCGCCTACAGGCCCAGATGACTTCGGACTTCGCTTCCTCTTGGGGTCAATAGCCCTCCTCTTCCCTGCATGACGGAGCTCAAAAGTGCTGAACCTCATGGCTAATAGAAGGAAAACACCAATGAAAATGATGGCCTTCGACAGTAGGGGGCAGGGTCCTATTTATAGAAACCCTACGTCCACGACCGACTACGGGGAGGCGCGTCCCACGTCCTTCCCGGCCATATGAGAAGGCACCACATGTCCGGGTGATGCTTTAAGAACCAGAAAGTCTCTCGGAAACCATCCCTAGGACCGCACCCGCCATCGCTTTGAATCCGAAGAAATCCACATTGTGCGACGGCATCATTAATGGTCTCTTTTTAGGAAAAAGAGGCCCGGTGGCTCATAATGCACAAGAGATTATGACTATACAAATTTCGACGTGCCACATAGACAACGATGATCCTAATCAAATCTCCCTAATTATTGATTGGCGGGGAGATGACTCTTGTCCGCCCCAACGGACAAGCTCAACATCCGAAGAAAGGAAATGCAACGGAGTTTTGGTCCATTCTAGGATTCGTCCTCACCGACTGAACAGCCTTCGGCCATGACTATTCAACCAAGCAGAAAAGAGAACGGTAAAACCGGCTCTAATCGACTGGACGGCCTTCGGAGGCTATCGTTCGACTAGACAAAAGGAGAAACGATAGAACCGTTTCAGGCTACACATGAGGCACAACAATGCATATGCAAAGAAAGGAGAATTCATTCCAAAATCTGGGAAATTTGCAATACAAAGTTCATTGGAAATACAAGTAAGAAAGGAAGAAAATACATTCAGAGTGATCCAGGTCACTCAACATCAATAGGAGAAGGGTCCACACCACAGGACTGGAGCAACTTATCAACTTGCTCGGAGAGGATCTCATCAATCTGGGCCGGGATGGGAGAACCTTTAGCCTGGACTCCTCTAGCCTGAGTCACCTCCTGGGCCGAGATCAAAGCTGGGATCACCTCCAGATTTTCGACTAGGGTAGCAGCCTCCTCCACCGGACATGGCGACTCCGGACCTATTGCATCTCCGGCCCCCGAGGGCCCAACCTGCTTCCCCTGACTCTCTACAGTCTCTTCCATGACAAAGGAATGAAGCAAAGGAGCGGAAAGAGGATTCTACCTGAAGAATAGACCGGTAGTCCAGAACGGTTTGGGTGGAGAATGAGACGAGATTGAAGAAGCTTCCTTGCCTAGACCTTCAACCTTCCCCAAAAGAAAAGTAAGGGTCTCTGGACCCCCACAGAGGGTTAATTTGACTCAAGGTTATCCTGGGAGGTAACCCACTTACGACTGACCGCCAGGACAAGATCTATCTTTTATCCAACGGGCAGAGAACAGCCACCACAACTATCCAAATCCCAACCAAAATATTACCTCAACCACTGTGCAATGGGACGAGGAGGGATAGCCTTAGGGCTACCTACTTTTTCCCAATCCGGGAATGGCACCTGTCCACCATCTGATTCTTAGATCGTGATGGACAGCCCAATAAAGGTCCCGTAATCATTTACTGCACCGTCTCTTAGGAAGAAAGCGATAAGGCCATAATACTCTCACTTCTCGAGGCAGATCTTCGCTTCAACAATTGAGAGTAGGGGGCAACTGTTGGGATATCCTGGTTCAGCTATGAACCAGGCTCCGGTTCGACTCATCGAAGCCCCGGTTCTCCAGACTACGGACTTCAGACTAAGCAAAGTCCAACCACAAGCAACTCAAGGCTTCACACCAAACTACAACATCCGAAGGCCAGTCCTTCGGGTAGCACCTTCGGCCTCAGTCGAAGTCTGAACTACTCATCGACTTCTGAAGACACGAACTTCGGTCCCCGCCGTAGACATTATCTCCGGCCTCAGGAAAATACCAAGCCTTCGGCCCATGCAAGGGAAAACCCGAAGCTTGAACCACAATCTATTCCAAAAGGAAACTGTAACCAACGGTTACAATCGACACTCATCATGCCATGATCATGGCGCGCAATTCCTGCAACCACGCATCCGATCTGGCCAGAACCGCTCATTGACAACCCACGATCGCCAATCATGGAAGAGATTGGCTCCCCATGATTTCTGGAAAAAGAGTTGGCCACAGACTAGAGGCCATATTTTAAATATGGGTAAGAAGGATGGCTCGAGAGGTACGCATGAATAATCTCCAACACATACACTTTTAATCTCCAAGAACTCTTTTTCTCTTCCAGTCTCGACATCTTTTCCATTCTGTGGCTAGAATCCGCCACTGACTTAGGCATCGGAGTGTCCTCCACCGGAACAACTCCGGTAAGGAACCTATTTTGCAGGTGAACCAGGGAGCAGTCCTGCGACGCAGCGGCTCCGACCGATCGATCCAGGGACTCCACGCCAACATCTTCCATCTCTTTTTGAATTATACCTGCATTGTTATCTATGCACTCTTCTTTCTTAGAAGGTGAATGGTTAGTTTCATCAAAAATAACATGCATTGACTCTTCTGCAGTAAGAGTCCTTTTGTTAAATACTCTACATGCTTTGCTATGTAATGAATAACCAAGAAAAATTGCTTCATCAAATTTTGGATCAAATTTTCCTAGATTATCTTTACCATTATTAAGCACAAAGCATTTGCATCTAAATACATGAAAATAATTGATATTAGATTTCTTTTCATTCCAAAGCTCATAGGGGGTTTTCTTCAAAATAGGACAAATCAAAACATGGTTTAAAATATAATAAATAATGTTCACCACTTTTGCCCAAAAGTATCTTGGAAGATTACCTTCACATAACATTATTCGGGCCATCTCTTTCAAAGTTCTATTTTTTCTCTCTACGACACCATTTTGTTGTGGTGTCCTAGGAGCGGAGAAGTTGTGATCAATGCCATTTTCAATGTAATAATCATCGAAAAATTGATTTTTAAATTTGGTGCCGCGATCACTCCTAATTGAAATTATTGAAAGATTTTTCAGATTTGAAACCTTTTTGTAAAATTTTTGAAATACTTTAAAGGTTTCATCTTTATGAGCAATAAACAAAACCCATGTAAATTTAGAGAAATCATATACAATCACAAGGGCATATTTTATACCTCCTAGGCTTGTGGTCCTAGTTGGTCCAAATAAATCCATGTTAAGTAGCTCTAGAGGTCTAGTAGTTGAAATCATATTTTTGGGTTTAAAGCTCCCCCTAGTTTGTTTACCCATTTGGCATGCATCATAGACATAATCAAAATATATTTTAAACTTAGGCATGCCTCTGACAAAGTTTTTGGAAATTAACCTGGCAATAGTATGCATGCTAGTGTGACCTAATCATCTATGCCAAAGTAAACAAGATTTCTTGGTCTTTGTATTCATTGCAACTAGACTTGAACTACTTGACATGGCGAGATCATTAAGATCAACCACATAAATATTTCCAAGTCTATGTCCAACGAATTTGATACTAGAATCAAGAGAGTTTGTTACAATACACATAGATGATTAAAGATAACCTTGAAGCCTTTGTTACATAATTGACTGATACTTAATAAATTATGCTTCAATTTATCTACTAGCAATACATCTTCAATGAAAGTATAGGGGTTATTTTGATCTTACCAATTCTGATTATTTTTTCCTTGCCATTATCTTCAAAAGTAACCATATCCATCTTTCATTTCTAGGATGATGAATTGATCCTTGTCACCCATCATATACCTTAAACAGCCACTATCGAGATACCATATTTTCTTCAATTTCTGGGCTGTAAGACATTCCTGAAAGACAATCAAGGAGTTATTTTAGGTATCCAAGCTAACTTGGGTCCTTTCAGGTTAGCTGAGGTGGTTCTTTTGGGAACCCAAATCTTCCTTGATTTATTTTGGATATTTTTAATAATATTGCATTCAAAAGTTTTATGTCCTAGCTCTTTGCAAGCAAAATATTTGATTCTTGAATTCTGAAAGGATTTGTGTTTTAAAATTATAGATGCATGAGATGCAGAAATAACA
This sequence comes from Areca catechu, assembly GCA_021397845.1. Lineage (NCBI taxonomy): Eukaryota > Viridiplantae > Streptophyta > Magnoliopsida > Arecales > Arecaceae > Areca > Areca catechu. The sequence continues at coordinate 123,277,769 of CM038052.1, read as the reverse complement.
GATTTTGTATTTAAGTTTTTAGGAACATATAATGTAGCTTTAGAAATGGGAGTAGAATCTTTTATCACAGAAGCCTTTTAAGATAGTAAACTTTGAAACAAAAGATTTTTGTTTCACAAAAGTAGTCGCTGAAACATTATTAGAATTTGAAAATTTAAAACCAATTCCAGCTTTGTTACCAGAACTTTTTTGTTCTTTAAGAATTAGCTCAAGCTTGTTAGAAGATAATGTAAGTTTTTTAACAAGTGGCTTGAGTTTTTCAACCTCCTTTTTCAACTCATCATTTTCATTCAACAAAACTTTGTTTTTATCAATATAAATACTATTCTTTGTTTTTAATGTTTTATAGTTTTCAGAAAGGACATTAAGTTCTTTTTGCAACAAAATATTCTTTTCTAAAATCTCCTCTTTTTCTTTGAGTAAAGAATCATTAATATTCTTTAAAGATCTAATCTTTACTATAACCTTTTTAAATTCAGATAAATGATCATGGAATACAGAATTTAACTCATCAAATGTAAATTTAATTTGAGTATTGGGGGAAGTTACCTCGTCCTCAAGATCCATTAGACATAAATTAGCTATTTTTGTGGTCTCTTCCTCTTCAGTTGAGGTGGATTTTTCACTATCGCTCTATGTGGCAACCATCACTTTTTTTTTCTTCTTGAAGTGTTTCTTTAATAGTGAACAATCTGGATGAATGTGCCTCGGTTTCTTACATTCATAGTAGGTGGGGACTTGTTCCTTTTCTTTGTCTTTGTCCTTATCCTTTTCCTTGGAATGCTCTCCTTATTTATGGAACTTTCTATTAAATCTTCTTTTCTTCTTTCCCATAAACATTCTAAATCTCCTCACTACGATTGCTATATCTTCATGTTCTAGATCGTCTTTAGAGGAGGTAGAATCATCTTCCATTTCTTCATCATTCTTAGGTTCCAATGCAGCCTTGAATGCAATAGTTTTCTTCTTCTTCTGATCATCATCAGTTCTATGCTACATCGCCAATTCGTGTGTGATGAGAGAACCCATTAATTCATTTATAGATAGAGTGTTTAGATATTTAGCTTCCTGGATGGCAGTACCTTTAGGGTCCCATTTATCCGGAAGTGATCTTAATATCTTCTGTACTAGATCAGCATTTGAGTAAACCCTGCCAAGACTTTTCAAACCATTAATAATATATATAAATCTAGTGTACATGATAGAGATATTTTCATTATGTTTCATTTTGAACAATTCATAATTGTGTACTAAAAGATTAATCTTTGAAGTCTTCACTTAGAAAGTTCTTTCATGGGTCACCTTAAGTTTATCCCAAATTTTCTTTGTCGAAGAGCAAATGAAAATTTGATTAATCTCGTTGGAATCCAAAGCACAGTATAGCAGATTCATAGCTTTAGCATTTAATTCTTCTAACATCATGTCGTGTTCATCCCATTCCTCTTCAGGTTTAGGGACATCCACACCATCAATTTTGATCATGGGAACATGAAGCCCTTTAAGAATGACCTTTCATAATTGAAAATCAATAGCTTGTATATAGATTTTCATTCTTGCTTTCCAATAAGAATAATTTGTTCCTGTTAAGAGTGGAGGTCTATTATAAAATCATAGACATAAAAGCATAAAAAAATAATTAATTGAAGAAGCTAAATGCAATCAAAAAAGCATAACACAAACATAAAAAAATTACAGCGGTTCAGAGCAACCCAGCTCCTACGTCCACTACCCAAGATACCACTTGGAATTTTCACTATATTCACACCCAAATACAGTATGATTGTTTTACAGGCTCACAATCCAAAACCTCTACACTTTGATTTTACCGGGATCATCAAAGAAAATCCAACACCCTTTGGTTTTAAACAGGATCACCAAAGAAACCCAACTTGGTTTTAATAGGATCACCAAGAACCCAACACTTGGTTTTTAGCTAAGGCTCACAAAGAACCTATTTGGTTTTTCAAACAGGCTCACTAATAACCCAATAATTCAAGAATGAATTGAAAGTAAATGCAACAATAAATGACAAACTCTAGTTGTCAGATAGTTGCCACTGTAGCACTGATGAAGCCTTCTTTAACTTCACTTTAATGCACTTAAGAGGCTTCCTTTCTTTCTTCAATGAATGCTTCAATCTTCATATGAGAGTTGGTGAAGAATGAGTCTGCTTTGAATGCTCACTTGTGCTCTCTTTCTTGTTGGTAGGTTAGATCTTCAATAAAGTCTTAAACTTTGAGGAACTTTCTTACTATTTTTTTTAAGGAAGTTCAAATCCCTCAAATATATGGTTTCCATCATTCCAAGGCAGTTTTAGTCATTGCAGATCGTTGGGATGTGATATTTGACTATTGGAGAATCTTTTTGCATTCAAAAAGAATTCTGGAACTAGTCGTTGTGTACTTGGAAATAATATTCGAGTCGGCTCGGATCCTTCGAGTCAGTAGGTCGAGTCACCATTTCTTTAGCAGGGTCAGCTCTTTGTCCCAGGGTGCAAAAACTTTACTCTGGATGAGTCGGCTCTTGACAGTTCGGGTCAGCTCGAACTTCCATCATTTAAATCATTGAACTCGAGAAGTCGGCTCTCTTCTACTTGGGTTGACTCTTCTTCTCAGAATCAAAAACTTCACTCTGGAGGAGTCAGCTCATTGCAAATCGGGTCAGCTCGCTTTCTTAGGTCTTCAAAATTTGTTCTAGCATAGTCGGCTCAATCTAGTTGGGGACAACTCGCCTGGCTGTTCTCAGAAAATATTAGGAATGGACTCTGGACGAGTCGGCTCAGTTCTACTTGAGTTGACTCGGATTACTGTGTGCCAGAATCCTTGGTGCATGCCATAAGGTAGAGTCGGCTCTTCTTCAGGTTGGGTCGGCTCGAGTGACTTCTTCAGAATTTTTACAAATAGACTCAAAACACTCTCACCAACACTCTCCAATATTCAATGTTAACCAACTCAAAATAAATTTAAAGCATAACACACATAGAAGTAACCCATTTACATGATCTTTCTTAATTTATTTCTTTGGATTCTTCTTTATAAAATTTGATTACAACACAACTCAAAACAATAAGTATAAATGTAGGAGTTGAAGTTTCAACAAAGAATTCATCCTACAAAAACTTGTAAACCACTTGAAGAGTTGTTAGTAAAATATGTGCATGCTCCAATATTTGGTTATCATCAAAATTACTTATGGGGTCAACAGGCTTCAAGGTTATCTTTGAATCATCTATGTGTATAGTAACTAATTCACTTGATTCTAGCACTAAGCTTATTGGTCATAGACTTGGAAATATGTATGTGGTAGATTTGAATGATCTAGCCATATCAAGTACTACAAGTCTAGTGGCAATGAATGCTAAACCAAGGAGTCTAGTTTATTTTGGCATAGAAGATTAGGTCATGCTAGGATGTATAATATTGTCAAATTAGTTTCCAAAGATCTAGTTAGAGTTTTGCCTAAATTCAAAGTTGATTTTAAACATGTTTATGATGCTTGTCAATTAGGTAAACAAACTAGGGAGAATTTTAATTCGAAAAACCTGGTTTCAACTTCTAGATCTCTTGAACTACTTCACATGGACCTATTTGGACCAACTAGGACCACAAGCCTGGGTGGTATGAAATATGGACTTATGATTATAGATGAGTTTTCTAGATTTACTTGGATTTTATTTATTGCATATAAAGATGAAGCTTTTAAAGTTTTCCAAAAATTTTATAAAAGGTTTCAAATCAAAAAAATCTTTCTGTTATTTCAATTAGGAGTGATCACGGTACTGAATTTGAAAATCAGTATTTTGATGATTATTGCACTTAGCACGGCATTGATCATAACTTCTCTTCTCCAAGAACATCAAAATAAAATGGTGTTGTAGAGAGAAAGAATAGGACTTTGAAAGAGATGTCCCGAATAATGTTATATGAAGGCAATCTTCTAAGATACTTTTGGACAGAAGTGATGAACACTGCTTGCTATATCTTAAACGTATTTTGATAAGATCGATGTTGAAGAAAACCCCCTATGAACTTTGAAATGAAAGAATACCTACTATTCATTACTTTCATGCTTTTGGTTATAAATGCTTTTTATTAAATAATAAAAAGGATAACTTAGGAAAATTTGATGCTAAATCTAATGAAGCAATCTTTCTTGGTTATTCAATCAATAACAAAGCATATAGAGTGTTTAATAAAAGGACTTTAATCATAGAATATTAGTACATGTTATCTTTGATGAAGCTAACCCCTCACCTTCTAGAAAGAACAGTGTGTAGACAATGATGCAGGTAAAATCGATAAAGCAATGGAAGATATGAGCTTGAAGGATAAACCCACTCAACAAGGAGAAGAAATGGTAAGTAAAGATCATGGTGTTCTTCTAAAGAAATGGATGTATATTACTTCCATCCTAAAGATTTAATTATCAGTGATCTCTCTCAAGGTGTTAGGACTAGGTCTTTACTTAGAGATGCACATGACTATTTAGCCTATCTCACAAGTAGAACCACATAGTATAGAAGAGGCTGAAAATGACCCTAATTGGATGATAGCTATGCATGAATAACTTAACCAATTTAAAAGAAATAATTATGGATCTTAGTAAATAGACCCTCATACCATCCTATCATGGGAACCAAATGGGTTTTTAGAAATAAGCTAGATGAAAAAGGAAATGTAATTAGAAATAAGGCATGATTAGTGAAAAATGATATAATCAAGAAGAAAGAATAGATTTTGATGAGACCTATACACCCATAGCAAGACTAGAAGCCATTAGACTATTACTTACATTTGCTTGCTACATGAATTTCAAACTATTTCAAATGGATATAAAGAGTGCATTTTTGAATGGTTTTATAACTGAAGAAGTTTTTGTAGAACAACCACCGGGTTTTGAAAGTCATACTTTGCCAAATCATGTTTTCAAACTCAATAAAGCGTTACATGGTTTAAAATAAGCACCTAGAGAATGGTATGATAGATTAAGCAAGTTCTTACTTGAGAATAATTTTATTAGAGATAATGTTGATACAACTTTATTTATCAAAAGAAAGAGAATGATATATTAGTTATACAGATTTATGTTGATGACATCATTTTGGTGCAACTAATGAGAATCTTTGCAAAGAATTTGCTCAGTTAATGCAAGGTGAATTTGAGATGAGCTTAATAGGTGAACTAACTTACTTCCTTGGACTCCAAATTAAACAAATAAGAGAAGGAGTTTTTATCAACCAAGCAAAGTACATCAAGAAAATCATTAAGAAGTTTGGCATGGAGTCATCTAAAGAAATGAGCACACCCATGAGCCCTACATGTAGATTAGACAAAGATGAAGATGGCAACAACATTGATCAAAAGCTTTATAGAGGTACGATCGGATCACTATTGAATTTAACTGCTAGTAGGCCTGATTCTTATTCAGTGTATGCATATGTGCTAGATTTCAATCAAATCCTAAAGAATTACATATAATTGCTGTTAAAAAAATTATAAAATATCTTAAAAGAAAAGTAATCTTGGTCTATGGTATTCTAAGCAATCTTCATTAAATTTAATTGGCTTTTCTGATGCTGATTATGGTGGATGTAAAATTGATAGAATGAGTACTAGTGGGACATGTTAATTTCTATGGTTAAACTTAATTACAAGGCACTGTACAAAATAAAAATCAGTAGCACTTCTATTGCTGAGACAGAGTATGTGGCTGTAGGGAGTTGTTGTGCATAGGTGTTATGGATTAAGCAATAGCTAGAAGATTTTGGTGTTAAATAGACTAAATTCCTATCAAATGTGATAACACAAGTGCTATTAATCGTATAAAGAATCCAATTCAGCATTCAAGAACAAAGCATATTGAAATTAGACATCACTTTATCAGGGATCATGTATAAAATGGTTGTTGCCCAGGTGGCTACCCAAGAGGGGGTGAATTGGGAATTTAAAAATTATGCAGGATAATATGCAATTAAAAATCCCTTAGAAGGTGTTAGATGCTACAGCAAGATAATAAATTGCAAAAGCTAAATAGAGTCAAATAAGCACAACACAAACACACAAAATTTATAGTGATTCTAAGCAACCCAGCTCCTACGTCCACTACCCAAGATACCCTTGGAATTTTCACTATATTCATACTCGAATACAGTAGGATTGTTTTAGAAGATCACAATCCAAACCTCTATATTTTGGTTTTAATGGAATCACCAAAGAAAATCCAACACCCTTTGGTTTTGAACAGCTTACCAAAGAAACCCAAATTGGTTTTCACAGGATCACCAAGAACCTAACTTGGTTTTACCAGGATCATCAAGAACCTAACTTGGTTTTACCAAGACCACCAAGAACCCAACACTTGATTTTTAATCAAGCATCACCAAGAACCTATTTGGTTTTTCAACCGGGCTCACTAATAACCCAAACAATTCAAAAATGAATTGAAATAAATGCAACAAAATGATAAACTCAATTTGTCGGATAGTTGCCGGTGCAGCTTGATAGAAATCTACTTGAATGCACTTGAATGAGCTTTAATTGCTTCAATGGCTTCTTCCCAAATTGCTTCAAGCTTCAGATAAGAGTTGGTGAAGACTTGAAGGCTGACTTGAATGCTCGTACTCTTCTTCTTGTTGGTAGGTAAGATAATCAATAAAGCTTTCAAAACTTTGAAGAACTCTCTAATACTTGCTTTAAGGAAGTTCAAATCCTTCAAATATAAGGTCTTCCATCACTCCAAGGCAATTCTAGCCATTGTAGATCGTTGGGAAGTGATTTGTGATCGTTGGAGTACTTTTTGGTATTCAAAAAGAAATTCAGGAACTAGCCATTAGATACCTAAAAGCGATACTCGAGTCGGCTCAGATTCCTTCAAGTCAGCTCAAATCCTTCAAGTTGATAGGTCGAGTCGCCAAATCTTCAATGCAGTCGGCTCTTTGTCTCAGGATGCAAAACTTCACTCTGGATGAGTCGGCTCTTGATAGCTCAGGTCAGCTCGAACTTCTATCTTTGAAAAACTTGAACTCGAGGAGTCGGCTCTTTTCAGCTTGGGTCAGCTCTTCTTCTCAGGTTCTGAAATCATCACTCTGGAAGAGTCAGTTCGATGCAGTTCGGGTCGGCTCGCTTTCTTAGGTCTTTAAGATTAGGTCTGGCAGAGTCGGCTCTTTCTGGTTCGGGTCGGCTCGCCTGGCTGTTCTCAGAAATTTTCAAAAACTGGACTCTAGAAGAGTCGGCTCGGATATATTCCAGTCGACACGGATTCACTGGAGTTGGCTCGGTTGCCTTCGAGTTGGATCAGATTACTACGTACCAGAATCCTTGCTACGTGCCATGAAGTGGAGTCAGCTCTTCAACATGCTGGGTTGGCTCGAGTAACTTCTTCAGAATTTTTATAATTAAACTCAAGGAAAACTCTCACCAACACTCTTACATTTTTCAAGCAAACAAACAAAAATAATTTAAGGCACACACAAGCAGAAGTAACCCTTTTTACATGAATTTTTTCTTAGCTTTTTATTGGGTTCTTCTTTACAAAATCAAGTTACAACACAACTCAAGCAAGAAACAAAGATGTAGGAGTTGAAGTTTGAACAAATAAACCATCCTACAAAAACTTGTAAAACACTTAAAGAGTTGTTAAAAATAAATGTACATGCTCCAATGTTTGGTTATCATCAAAATTACTTATGGGGTCAACAATCTCCCCTTTTTGATGATGACAAAACACTGAGCATGAAAAAGTAAGATAAAACTTTATATTTACTTGTATAACTATATTTGCAAGAATGTATGAACAAGTAAAAATAATTGACTTTAATTAGTGTCAAACTATGGAAGGAGAACTAGGGCAATGAGAGATAATCTCCCCTTCAATATGATATTCCATGTTTTGACACACTTTCAATGCAAGTTCAAATTTCAGAGCTCAAAAGTTTCTAACAGAACTTTAAGTATCAGAGCTTATTAAGTATTAGAGCTTAAAGCATTTAAAATAATATATATCAGAGTTTAAGACATTATGTATCAGAGCTTGAATGATGTAAATCAGAGCTTGAAATATTGTATATCAGAACTTGAAGGAATCAAGACATATTGTGTTTCATGTAATGTATCGAAACATAATGTATCAGAGCATTAGTGAATGGGTTTTGTTCTTTTCAAGCCTTATGCATTATATATCAGAGATTTCAAGCTTTATGTATCAGAGCAAACATACAAATATGAACATATCTTATCCTTTTCATGCAATATATTCATAAATTTCTCCCCCTTTTTATCAATCAATCAAAAAGGTGAAGTTAGAGTGAAGCTCAGACTTTAAAATAGAATGAAAAAGTATTTAAAATTTGTTTGAGATAATTTCACTTTCTCAGATTCATCTTGATATTCTAATTAAAAATCAGTCATTATTTCAGTCATCGTATGATCAATTGAACATAAACTTTCATTGTATAAAGAGATAGAACAATTGAAGAGACAAAATGTGAACTTTCATTTCATTTCAAGATGTTCAATACAAAGTACAAAATGAAAGAAAATACATTTAGCCACTATCTATGTCGAGTCTAGGGTTTGGAGGTTGACCCGGAATTTGGATGCCCGGAGGTAGAGAGGCAAGTGGGTTAGCATTTAAGATATGAGATGGTGGAATATGGGATCCCTGTGGTCTAAAATGAGGAGCTGGTTGTCTGGGATGAACAGACTGACCAGCAAAAGAAGATTGAGGCCTAGATCTAGTAGGATCCAGTGGTGTTGGAGGAGGTGCACTTGGAGCAGTTTGAAGATCTTCAACCTTAGTCATTAGCTTCCATAAAAAGTTGTTAATGGTCTTCAATTCAGTTTCAATTTTCTTTGTATTCTTGGAAGCAACCAATTTTTCCATTGAGACTCTTATTTCTGCAAATTCTTTTTGCATTGAAAGAATTTCAGAGGCTTGGACATTTGCGAAGGCTTCAACTGATCCTCTGAGTCTCCCGAATTTAGCTCTTATAATTCTAATTCCTCTTGGTAGTCCTCTTCCATCTTCTTGCCTTCTTTTACTGAGCCCATTCTGATCCTTAAGTTATGCATCTCAACTCGATTGCTTCAAGTACTTGAGCAACAGACCTCTTAATAGTTCCAGAACTTGAAGAAATCAGTTGAAGAATGGGTTGTAGATCTATCTCTGTTGCACAAGTTGGAGTCTTGGAGGCTTCAAGGGTGTCCATTCTACTGCGTAGATTTTCAATCTACCCTCCAAATTGATCAAGTCTCTCATTAACAAACTGGAAAAATTTGCCAAACATTGTAGCCATTGAAGAATTGATAGAATCAGTCAAGTTCCCTATCTGCTATGCAATAAAATTTTGTAATATTGATGTATCCACAACAAGAGCAATAGCAACGAGACTATGAACAGGAATATCAGTGGTAGCCTGGGTATGAATAGGTGTACCAGGAGGCATATTTGGCAGTGAAACATCAGGAAGGGAGCATCAAAGGCTGTCTGAACTGGTGAACCCTGTAGTGGAATAGAAGTACCTTCACCAGTGTCCATCTCAGCTTGTTCTTGTACTTCTTCAGCTTCTTCAGTCATTGGTGCATCATACTTCTTTTTCCAAGTTCCCTCAGATAATAAGTAACCCATCCTTTATAGGGTTTTAGCTATATAAGTGTCAGTGTGAAGGAGGGTTTTACTGTCTTCTCCAGAAAAATCAATATTTGCATCTTGGAAGAAAGAGTGAGGACCATTCCGTAAGGCAAACATGCCTTAACTTTTCTAATTGCCTCTTTCATCTGACATATCATAATGGCTGCAAGATTGATTTTGTCCCCATTTATTAGTAGCTCCATGAAACAAAGTTCTCGCTCACTTACCCAGTCAAAACAACCGGTTCTACGAAGAAGAATCCTACTAATAAAGCTGTGAAGTATCCTCATTTCAATGGACAATGAACTAGCCTTGAGGATCCCAACTTCATCAACTTCAGTCCTTTCCAATACAGTTTGCAAAGCTTTTGTCCTATCCTTTATGACCAAGTACTCAGTACCTTCGAAATGCATTTCTAGAGTATTTCCAAGAATTTCTTCTGATATAATAATTTTTTTTCCTTTCACTTGAGATTCAATAAAATTCTCTCCAAATCTCATATTTTCATAGAAGGTTCTAACTAGATTTGGATAAGTTTTGATATCCAAGGAACACATATTTCTCCAATCTTGATTTTCAATGAAATCTCTAATAACAAACCCTATTTCCTTTAGGTATTCAAACAGAATTCGTCTACCGGAAGTTATAGGTCGCATACCCAAGGAAATCTGATGACTTGGTGAGACGGGGCTTGGTTCTTCATCTAATTGAGGTGGAATTCGAGAGGAACTATCTTCCCAAATTTTGTTCTTCTTTCATGCGGAGCAGCTTCAATTTCCCGTAAAGATTTCTTCCCTATTGCCTTCTTTGGAGCCATTGCACAAATACACTAAGTTCCGAAGCAGTTTTTGGAAAGAGGAAGTTTTTGGAAAAGTTTTTTGGACAGAAAGAGTATAGGGTTGAAGAATAGAAATGGGAATGAAAAATCCTATAGCTCAAACTAAAAAGAGATGGCTTAACATCCGAGCCGGCTCGACCAATAGGTCATCTGCTCGAGTCAGCTCGAGTAGAGGGAGCATAAAAGTAATTTTTGGGCTTTCAATCAAGGACTTTTTAACAAAATTGGATATGGCAGTCACCTAGATAACTTTTCCTTAAGTTTATAGGAATGTTTCTAGAGTTGGTCACATAACCCTAGTTCACTTCTAATCATTGCAAATCTATCAAAATTCAAAGGTTTGGTAAAAATGTCAACAGTTGGTTTTCAGTTGGCACGAATTCAAGTATGATATCATTATTCAATACATGATCTCTTATGAAATGGTGCCTAATTTCAATGTGCTTAGTTCTTGAATGCTGAACAGGATTTTTTGTCAAATTAATAGCACTTGTGTTATTACATATAATTGGAACTTTAGATCATGTAACACCAAAGTCTTCTAGCAGTTGTTTAATCCATAACACTTGAGCACAACAACTACCAGCAGCAACGTACTCTACCTCAGCAGTGGACAGTGCTACGGAGTTTTGCTTCTTACAGTGCCATGAAATTAAATTCAACCGTAGAAATTGGCAAGTACCACTAGTGCTTTTTCTATCAATTTTGCAGCCAGCATAGTCAGCATCAGAAAAACCAATTAAATTCAAAGATGATTCTTTAGAATACAAAAGACCTAAGTTAATTGTACCTTTTAAATATTTAATGATTCTTTTAACAGCAAGCATATGTGTTTCTTTAGGATTATATTGAAATCTAGCACAAACATATACACTATACAAGATATCAGGTCTACTGGCTATCAAATATAATAGGGATCCTATCATACCTTTATAAAGCTTTTGGTCAACATTGGATCCACTTTCATCTTTGTCCAATCTGCAGGGAGGGATCATGGGTGTGTTAACCTCTTTGCTTATCTCCATGCCAAACTTCTTGATTATTTCTTTGATATACTTGGCTTGGCTTACAAAGATTCCTTCCTTCATTTGTTTGACCTGTAATCCAAGGAAGTAGTTGAGTGCACCCATAAGACTCATTTCAAACTCATCCTGCATCAACTCAGCAAATTCTCCACAAAGATTGTCATTAGTTGCACCAAATATTATGTCATCAACGTAAATTTATACAACTAACATATCATTCTCTTTATTCTTAATAAAAAGAGTTTTGTCAACATTTTCTCTATTGAAATTATTTTCTAGTAAAAATTTGCTTAGTGCCCTAGGTGCTTATTTCAAACCATATAAAGCCTTATTCAATTTAAAACATGATTTGGAAAAGCATGATTTTCAAAACCTGGTGGCTGTTCTACAAAAACTTGTTCAAAAATAAATCCATTTAGAAAAAGCACTTTTGACATCCATTTGAAAAAGTTTAAAGTTCATGTAGCAAGCAAATGCAAAAAATAGTCTAATGGCTTCTAATCTTTCTACCGGAGCATATGTTTCATCAAAATCAATAATCTCCTCTTGATTGTACCCTTTTGCGACCAACCTTGCTTTATTTCTTATAACCTTACCATTCTCATCTAGTTTGTTTCTATAGAGCCATTTGGTTCCTATGATGGGATGGTCACTAGGTCTACTAACTAGTGTCCAAACATTATTCCTTTCAAACTGGTTTAATTCATCATGCATGGCCATCATCCAATTATGATCAGTTTCAACTTCTTGTAAACTATGTGGTTCAATGTGTGAGACAAAGGCTAGGTAGTCATGTGCATCTCTATATATAGACCTAGTCCTAACACCATGAGAAGGATCATCAATAATTAAATCTTTTGGATGTGAAGTTACATACCTCCATTCCTTTGGTAAATCAGTATTATTCTTACTTACCACTTTATTTCCATCTTGTGTTGGCTTATCTTCAATGCTTAGATCTTCCATCTTCTTTTGTAATGTGCCTGCATCATTATCTATACACTCATCTTTTCTAGATGCTGAGGGGTTAGCTTCATAAAAAATAACATGAATTGACTCTTCAACAGTAAGAGTCCTCTTGTTAAATACTCTATATGCTTTGCTATGTAATGAATAACCAAGGAATATAGATTTATCAGATTTTGCATTAAACTTTTCTAGGTTATGTTTACCATTGTTCAACACAAAGCATTTACACCCAAAAATATGAAAATAATTAATATTTGGTTTTCTTTCATTCCGAAGCTCATAAGGGATTTTCTTTGAAATTGGGCATATTAAAACTCGGTTTAATATGTAACTGGCAGTGTTCACCACTTTTGCCCAAAAGTACCTTGGAAGATTACCTTCACACAATATGGTTCGGGCCATTTCTTCTAAAGTCATATTCTTCCTCTCTACAATACTATTTTGTTGTGGTGTTCTAGGTGTGGAGAAGTTGTGATCAATGCCATGCTCAGTGCAGTATTCATCAAAAATTGATTTTGAAATTTAGTTCCATGATCACTTCTTATAGAAATAACGGAAAGATTTTTCTCATTTGAAACTTTCTTATGAAATTTTCAAAATACTTCAAAGGTTTCATCTTTATGTGCAATGAATAACACCCATGTGAATCTAGAAAAGTTATCTGCAATCACAAGGCCATATTTCATACCTCTCAGGCTTGTGGTCCTAGTTGGTCCAAATAAGTCCATGTGATGTAGCTCAAGGGGTCTAGTTGTTGAAATAATATTTTTTGATTTAAAACTCTCCCTAATTTGTTTCCCTAATTGATAAGCATCATATACATAATCAAGATCAACTTTAAAATGTGGCAAACCTCTAACTAGATTCTTAAAAATTAATTTGGCAATTGTATGCATGCTAGCATGACCTAATCGTCTATACCATAATAAACATGACTCCTTGGTCTTAGCATTCATTGCTACTAGACTGGAATTACTAGTCATGGCTAGATCATTTAGATCTATCACATAGATGTTTCCAAGCCAATGACCAATGAATTTGTTGCTAGAATCAAGAGAGTTAGTTACTATACACATAGATGATTCAAAGATAACCTTGAAGCCTTTATCACACAATTGACTAATACTCAATAAATTATGCTTCAATTTATATACTAGCAGCACATCTTCAATAAAAGTACAAGGGGTTATTTTGATATTATCGATTTCGATTATTCTTCCCTTGTCATTATCTTCGAAAGTAACCAATCCTCCTTCTTTCATTTATAGGGTGATGAACTGATCTTTGTCCCCCGTCATATGCCTTGAATAGCCATTGTCAAGATACCATATTTTCTTCAATTTGTGGGCTGCAAGACAGTCCTGCAAAACAGTTAAGGAGTGATTTTGGTATCCAAGCTAACTTGGATCCTTTCGGGTTAGCAAAATTGGTTCCTTTTGGAACCCAAACGGTTATATATTTTAATGTATCAATTTTGGTATTTTTCAATGAATTGCATTGATAAGATTTATACCCAATTCTATAACATACATAACAATTCATTTTATCATTTTTGAACGATGCATTCCTTGAAGCTTTAAAAGATGCAGAAATTGATATGTTTGGTTTGAAAGATTTTCGAGCAGAATTCTTAGGAACATACTTCAAACCATTTGAAATAGAATTTGATAGAAAAGCTTTTTGAAATTTTGTATTTGAAGTTGAAGCTTTCGAAGATACAAATCTTGTTACTAAAATTTCTTTAGCATTTAAAGCATTAAATCCAATTCCAGCTTTGCTTTTTGAATATTTTTGTTCTTTTAGAATTAGCTCAGCTTGTTAGAACTCAAAGTAAGTTTTGCTACTAAGGCTTAAACTTTTCAACCTCCTTTTTTCAAATTATCATTTTCGATAACTAAAACCTTGTTTGTCTCATTTAAAACATTCTTTTTATTTTTCAAAGAAATAACATTATCAGAAAAGATATTCAGTTCTTTTTGCAAATGTTATTCTTTTCAGAAATATTATCCTTGTTATTTAATAAACATCATTTTGTTTCTTCAAGGATTTGATTTTAACCCCAGCTTTCTTGAATTCAATAAGTAAATCATGAAATGCAGAATTCAATTCATCATATGTGTTGCCGCTCTCGCCGCCGCGCCCGTGCCACGGATCCGCCGATCCCTCCTGACCGCCTGGCGAGGGAGCCTCCCTTCCCGCGGAGAACCTGCAAAAAGGGGGTTAGAAGATCCTGGCCGGGGATCCCGCGAGGGAGCTCCGACGGTCAAGTCAGTAGACGACGAGAAGGACAGACTCTCCACCGGACCCTCGAAAGGGTCCCAGACTTAGAGAGTTAACTGGTGAAGAAAGCGCTCTGGGGACCAGAATCTCGGCTGGGCCTCCTTGCCGAGCTCACACCCAGTGTTCCCCTCTCGGGATCTCTGGTTTCTCTCTCGGAGCGAGGCCTTTTGTCGGTGCTTCCTCCTTGTCCCCAGGCTGGTTGGCTTACCTTGTCGTCCCCAGATTCTTCCCTCTTTATCCTCTTTCGTCGTGCACTTGTTTCTTCCTCCTTGGAGACTTCCCCTCCCCGTCCTTTTCTCTTTTCCCTTTTCGGTGAAGGGGGCCAGGCGGCTTTCCGACCTCGTCCGCCGGGCCCAGCAAGGAAAGGCAAAGACAGAAGAGAAAAGGGGAGGGCGGTGCTGGCAGGGCGGCCGATCAGGCCTCGGGCCCAGTGAGAGCGCTCTCTTCCTCAAGCATGGGCGCCATCTATCTATGGGGCCTGTTCTGTCAGGATCGCGTCTCTCGGCTGCGGGACCTGTCGGGCCGATGCTAGTGATGTTCTGCGTGCCGCCGCCCTCCGTACAGGGCACCGTCTGGGATTCGTACGGCCCGAGGGATGGCCTCGGGGCCCGTCTCTCTCCCTGGGGCCTTCTCCGTACGAGCGGTCTGACCTTGGCTGAGTTGGACCCATCTCCGGGGCCAACTGGCGAGGGGCGAGGGATCAGCCGACCTCGGCTTAGGTGGACCCCTCCTGGGTGGACACCTGGCGAGGTGGCAGGAGGTCGCCTGGCTTCGGCCGAGGTGGACCCGTCTCCGGGTGGCCACCTGGCGAAGGGCGAAGGACCGACCGACCTCGGCTTGGGTGGAGCCCTCCTGGGTGGACACCTGGCGAGGTGGCAGGAGGTCGCCTGGCTTCGGTCGAGGTGGACCCGTCTCCGGGTGGCCACCTGGCGAAGGGCGAAGGACCGGCCGACCTCGGTTTGGGTGGAGCCCTCCTGGTGGACGCCTGGCGAGGTGGCAGGAGGTCACCTGGCTTCGGCCGAGGTGGACCCATCTCCGGGTGGCCACCTGGCGAAGGGCGAAGGACCGGCCGACCTCGGCTTGGGTGGAGCCCTCTTGGGTGGATGCCTGGCGAGGTGGCAGGAGGTCGCCTGGCTTCGGCCGACCTCACTTAGGCGGACCCCCCGGGCCCGGGCGCCAATGAGGGGGCAGAGGAACTCCGAGCCGAGCTCGACCTCGGTGAAGGCGGTTTGCCTTAGACAGTCGTCGGGCGGTGTAATCTTGCCGATCCTGGCCTCGAAGACGTGGCGCCGACTTGGCCGGGAAACCTCCACGTGACTCGATTGCATTCGATGGTACCTGAGCCTGGCCACGTCACTGTCACGGCTGTAACAGTTGCCCCCCAGCCCGCCGTTCCGTCGGGGCGTCGTAGAACGGAACATCGGGATTAAATGCGGACATGACGTGGGGAGGCGAAGATCTTGCATCATAATTGCCACGATCCTCATCACCGTGGCTCGATGCGATTGAAAACCTATGGGGAGCCGCCACGCGTCGCCCACTTGCTTGCAATTAATGCGTCGCTTCGAGGCAGAGGCCGTTACTCTGCTAACGAGCGTCGGTGTCGGGCGTGCGCCCACGTGGCGATCATCCAGTGGCCTGAAGCGGAATGACGGGTATGGTCGCTGTCGGCTGAGTTTGAAAGGGTGGGGACTTTCCAGAACGAGGCCTTTCCCCTTGCTCCGTGGGCGGTTTGCTGCAGACTAACTCCCGTTGCCTTGCACTCGTCTGGCACATTTTCGGTGAGTGCCTCCTTCTCCTTCTCCGGTCCCTTCCTTTCCTCTCTTTTCTTTGCTCTTCGATCCTCTATCCTTTTCTTCTCCATGGCGCGCCGTCGCCATGTCTCTTCCAACCCGGACGAGGCGGTCCATCCCGGCCGAGGACTCCATCTTCTTCCTCCTCAGATGAGGAGACGATCCGGAGGAGATCCGCCGGTGTCTGCAACCCGGGGGTGTCACCATTGGCATCCCTAGGGGGACCCGGCCTCCTCCGGTTGCTCCTGCTGTCCCCCTTCGCTCTCTTCCGGCTCTTCCTGCTCTTCCTGCACCTCCTTCTCTTCCCGTCGGTCCCTCCGGTCATGCCTCCACCATGATCGAAGGTGATCTTTCTCTGCTCCGGGATGCTTACGGCATCCCGGAGTCCATTCGCTTGTTTGTTCCACGGTCCGGGGAGCGCGTCACCATGAGTGGCCCCAGTCGCATTGCCTTCTACGAAGACTTCCTCCTTGGGCGTCTTCAGTTTCCTCTGCACCCCTTCTTTCTTTCCTTCCTTAGCCATTTTCGGCTTGTCCCGGCCCAGCTGGCTCCAACGCCATCCGGGTCATCTTTTCTTTCATTGTCTTCTGTCATTTCCACGGGTTCGTTGCCCGTTTCTCCCTCTTCAGGGCCTTGTTCACCCTGAAGAAGTGCTCCACCGATGACGGCTGGTGGTACATTTCACCCCGGCCCAGGTGTCTCCGGTTCGACATCCCTTCCTCGGTGAAGGGCTGGAAGAACCGGTTTTCTTTTGCCTCAGTCGAAGACGTCGACTGGGCCTGGAGTGAACCGGACCGGACCCCGAACCGGAACCCTCGGGTCGAGTCGGCGGACCAGGAGGCCTACTCCCAGCTCCTGAGCGACGTGGTCCCGGCACTCGAGGTTCTGCTCTCTGAGCAGAATCTTTTGAGGCCAGGATCAGTCCCATCCGCGAGACGGTGAGACTCGGCTCCACTTTGATTTCTGCCCCCTTCTTCTTTATAACTGAGCCGGCTGACTTTCCGTTCCTTTGTTTTGCAGGGATGAGATTTTCACTGGAGAACCTCTTGGAGGGGGCAGCCCAGCGGGATGTCGTTGAGGTGGACGAGCCCGCGGCGAAGAGGGCTCGCACGGAGGCGAGCCGGGAGGTCATGACGATGACCGTGCCCAGCCCGATTGCTATCATTCTCCCGCCCAAGCGAACTCAGGGCGGGGCTGCTGATGCCCCGGCTGCGCGACCTGGTGGCGCCGCTGCCGAGAGGGCTCCACCGCCTGCTGCTCCGCCCAGCGCCGGGCCGTCGTCGCTGCCGCCTCGATAGCGCCGCCTGTGGAGGCCGCCGGCCCGTCGGTTGCGGCCTCAGCTGAGGGGGCGGGCCGCCGTAGGAGCCGGCCCGAAGGCTTCGGCGCCGGTGCTCACCCACGGGACTCGGTCATCCTCGACAAGGGGCTGGCGGAGAAGGTCATGTAGTACGCCTCCACCGCCCGGGACCATCGAGCTCGGGGTGGCCGAGATTACGCAGACGCGCTGCTCGGGATCCTCCCACAGCTCTTCACGGTAAGTCTGAGCTTCTTCCTTCTTTTCTTTCGAGGCTTAGCTTCCTTTATTCTGACCTGTGTTGCTTTTGTTGTTGCAGATCGGGAACGACGTTCTCCTATTGAGGAACTTCCTCGTAGGGAACGCCAAAAGGGACTCCGAGCGGGAGCTGAGACTCGGCAAGCTCGCGGCCGACGTCAAGGACTTAATGGAGAAGGGAGCCGAGCTGCGAGCCGATAAACAAGCCCTCCAGTCCGACCTGGCACGTTCCGAGGAGCGGAACAAGGAGTTGGAGGCCTCCTTGTCGGAGGAGCGGACCTCCAACCAACGCCGAACAGAGGAGGGGTGGCGGAGAAGGCCCGCCTGCAGGCCCACTCCCAGTGGCTGGAGCGCCAGCTAGAGGAGGCCAGGCGAGACGCGGCCGCGGTGAAGGACCGGAGCGCGTACGTCAACGGGCTCCTGGAGGCAGCCAAGCGGGAGGCACAAGAGGCCGTCCCCAAATTCCAGGCTTCCGACGAGTACACGTCGGAGGTCCGGGAGGCCGCCGTGGACTCCTTCCTGAAGGGGTTCCGGATGTGCCGGGAGAAGGTGGGGGCCTTCTTCCCCCAGCTGGATCTGAGCGGGATAGTGATCGGTGGCAGGAGGCCAGGAGGCGAGAGCAGGGCCTCCGGTATGACCGAAGCGACTCCTGCGGTGCCGTCGACCAGCGATGCCGCGGCTCCGGAGCAGCCCCAGGAGCCGGCCGTCGTAGAAGTCGAGGACGCAGCACCCGCACCCCCGGCAGAGGGCTCCGATCCCGCACCTCAGTGAACCCGGCGCCTTCTTCCGGATATCTTCTTCTCTTTTTGCTTCTGTCGTTGTTGTTTTTTCTTCTTTTGGGGAGTCCCGGCCTGTCGGGACTCCCAGCTTGTACTGGCTACTTGTATTAATGAAAATCCCTATTTACCAAAAGCTTGAGTTCTTTCATTCCATCTCGCCTTTCTTTTTCTTTCTTTCTGAGATGCTGGTATGGAATACTTGAAGCAGTTGCAGGCCTGGTCCTTCCATTGCTCAAATCGAAGGCTGGGGGTCTGC
The DNA here is from genome assembly GCA_021397845.1 of Areca catechu. Classification (NCBI taxonomy): domain Eukaryota; kingdom Viridiplantae; phylum Streptophyta; class Magnoliopsida; order Arecales; family Arecaceae; genus Areca; species Areca catechu. Next base: position 123,258,650 of record CM038052.1, on the reverse strand, counting down.
CGGATCGCGCGGCTGCAGAGCAAGCCTTAAGCGGGCCCGACTTTGGGTCACTTTCATGCTCGCGCAGGCAACACGGTTTCTGCACCGCCTTCCAGGCCGAGGCCTAGGATCTCTGGACTGAGCTCGGTGCCGCAGGCTTTCTCAAGCCTTGCATGGCTTGTTAGGCTGTGCTCCGGGCTTGCGTGGGCGAACTGGGTTCGGCGCCACCTTCCAGGCCGAAGCCCAGGATCTCCGGACTGAGCTCGATGCTGCAGGCTTTCTCAAGCCTTGCGCGGCTTGCTGGGCTGTGCTCCAGGCTTGCATGGGCGAACTGGGTTCGGCGCCACCTTCCAGGCCGAAGCCCAGGATCTCCGACTGAGCTCGATGCCGCAGGCTTTCTCAAGCCTTGCGCGGCTTGCTGGACTGTGCTCCGGGCTTGCGTGGGCGAACTGGGTTCGGCGCCACCTTCCAGGCCGAAGCCCAGGATCTCCGGACTGAGCTCGATGCCGCAGGCTTTCTCAAGCCTTGCGCGGCTTGCTGGGCTGTGCTCCGGGCTTGCGTGGGCGAACTGGGTTCGGCGCCACCTTCCAGGCCGAAGCCCAGGATCTCCGGACTGAGCTCGATGCCGCAGGCTTTCTCAAGCCTTGCGCGGCTTGCTGAGCTGTTCTCCGGGCTTGCATGGGCGAACCAGGTTCGGCGTCACCTTCCAGGCCGAAGCCCAGGATCTCCGGACTGAGCTCGATGCGCAGGCTTTCTCAAGCCTTGCGTGGCTTGCTGAGCTGTTCTCCGGGCTTGCATGGGCGAACTGGGTTCGGCGCCACCTTCCAGGCCGAAGCCCAGGATCTGCGGTCTGATCCCGATGCCGTAGGCCTTTTCGTCGAAGTTAGAAGGGAGTGTTTGAAGTGGGGGAACTTTGTTACAGGAACTGGGAGCCTACATCACTGATAGCACATCCTTAGGTTCGAGGAGTTCCACGTCCGGGGGAACCTGGCACCTCCCAATTCTTCCAAGTAATATGCTCCATGAGGGAGGGCTTCTGCCACCCGATATGGGCCTTCCCAGCTGGGCGATAGCTTGCCGCATTCCCGTGGCTGGGAGGCTTCGGCGCGCCGGAGGACCAAGTCTCCGGGACGAAAACCTTCGGCCGCACTCGGGAGTTGTAATATTTGGCTACACGTTGCCGGTACGCGCCATTCGGATTCGGGCCTTGTCTCTCGTTTCCTCGAGAAGGTCTAGGTGAGCATCATCCTGGCTGGGTTTTCTGTCTCGTCGTATTGCTCCACGCGCAGCATGGGTAGGCTGAGCTCGATCGGGATGACTGCCTCGGCTCCGAAGACGAGTTGAACGGGGTTTCGTCGGTAGCCGTCCTTGGGGTGGTGTGGTATGCCCAAAGGATGCTGGGAAGCTCGTTGGCCCACCTACCCTTGGCCTGGTCCAGCCGCGTGCGGAGGCCCTGAAGAATGGTCCTGTTCGTGACTTCGGCCTCCCCGTTGGTCTGAGGTGCGCCACCGAGGTAAAGCGATGCCTGATGCCGAGGTCGCTGCAGAATTCTTCGAATTCCCGGCAGTTGAACTGGCATCCGTTGTCGGTGACCACGGTGTGGGGGAGGCCGAAGCGGCAGACGATGGACTTCCAAAAGAACTTGGCGACGTTTGCTTCGGTGATCCTCGCCAAGGGTTCGGCCTCGACCCACTTCGTGAAGTAGTCGATAGCCACTATCAAGAACTTCCGGGCCAGACGCCGGCGGGAATGGGCCCAGGAGGTCCATCCCCCACTGGGCGAACGGCCAGGGGGCTGAGAGCTGAGAGATTGGGTTGGAGGGTTGCCGCTGCACCGTGGCGTGACGCTGGCACCAGTCGCACTTCTTTACGAAGTCGGCGGCGTCTTCCTTCATTGTTTCCCAGAAGTAGCCCTGATGGAGGGCCTTGTACGCCAATGCCCTGCCCCCCACGTGGTTCCCGCAGATGCCTTCGTGAATCTCCTGGAGCACAAGCTTGGCTTCTGTGGGTCCTACGCACTTGAGGAGGGGGTAGGAGTAGGACCTTCGATACAACTGCCCGTCCATCAGGACGAACCGCACGGCCTTCTTCCTGATGAGGCGAGCCGCCTCTCAGTCCTCCGGCAGGGTGCCGCTGGCGATATACGCAGCGTACTTGTCCATCCAGCTGGGCTCCTGGCTGACCTGATGGACCTCCACCGGTGCTTCGAGGCTTGGGACCTCAAGGTGCTCCACATGAGCGCGTCCCAGCATCGTGTCCGGCAAGGTCGCCAGCCGAGAGAGGGCATCCGCGCAGGCGTTCTCCCCGCAGGGGATATGGAAGATGTTGAAGCGCCGGAACTTGGACGCGCCCGCCTTGACGAGCTCCAAGTACTTCGCCATTTGGGGGTCGTGTGCGACGTACTCCCCGGATACCTGCCCCGCCACGAGCTGGGAGTCAGTGAAAGCTCTGAGGCTGGTCACGCCCAGCTCGCGGGAGACTCTCAGTCCGGCAAGAAGTGCCTCGTACTCCGCCTGGTTATTTGTTACGGGGAATTGGAAACGGAGTGCGCACTCGGCGACAACCCCGTCGTCGTTGGCAAGGATGAGCCCAGCTCCGCTCCCGCCGGAGTTTGAGGCTCCGTCTACATGGAGGATCCAGGCGTCCTCTCCAGGCTCATCGGTGCCAACCTCCATCGGCTGGGCCGGGGGGCCTTCCTCGGGCTCCTTGCCCAAGCCTGCACATTCGACCAAGAAATCGGCCAGCACCTGTGCCTTCATGGCCGACCTTGGCCTGTATGTAATGTCGAACTCGCTGAGTTTCAGTGCCCACTTGGCCAATCATCCCGAAGTATCGGGTCGGCTGAGCACCGCTTTCAGCGGTTGATCCGTCAAAACGGCGATGGGGTGCGCTTGGAAATAGGGCCTGAGACGCTGGGCAGACACTATTAGCGCAAAAAACAAGTTTCTCGGCCGGGAATACCTGAGCTCCGCATCTCGGAGAAGCTTGCTGGTATAGTACACCGACCGCTAGCCCCTGGTCGTCGGTTCGGACCAAGACAGAGCTGACGGCCTCTGGGGTAACCGCCAGGTAGAGGGTAAGCTCCTCTCCCTCCTCGGGCCTGGACAGCAACGGTGGCGATGCAAGCGTCTTCTTCAGTTCCTCGAAGGCCTGGTGACACTCCTCGGTCCAAGCAAAGTCATTCATCTTCCTCAGCACCTTGAAGAAGGGACGGCAGCGGTCCGCCAACCTGGAGATAAAGCGGCTAAGGGCCGCAACTCGGCGGTTAGTTGCTGCACTTGCTTCTTGGAGGCGGGCTGCTCCATGTCCAGGATGGCCTGGACCTTCTCCGGGTTGGCCTCGATTCCTCTTTGAGTCACCATAAACCCTAGGAACTTCCCGGCGGAGACACTGAAGGTGCACTTCGCCGGGTTCAACTTCATCTGATGGCGCCGGAGGTTGCCGAACGTCTCCGTCAAGTCAGCCACGTGGTCCGAATCGGGTTTGCTCATTACCAGCATGTCATCCACGTACACCTGCATGTTGCGGCCGTTCTGGTCTTCGAAGATTCTACTGACCAGGCGTTGGTACGTCGCCCCCGCATTCTTGAGACCGAAGGGCATCATCCTGTAGCAAAAGGTCCCGCGGTCAGTGATGAAGGCAGTGTGCTCTTCGTCCTCCGGGTTCATCCGGATCTGGTTGTATCCGGAGAAGGCATCCATGAATGACAGGAGGCGATGCCCCGAGGTGGTGTCGACCAGCTGGTCGATCTTTGGAAGAGAGAAGCTGTCCTTCGGGCAAGCTCGATTGAGGTTGGTGTAGTCCACACAGATCCTCCACTTACCACTACTCTTCTTTACCATGACCACGTTTGCCAGCCAACTGGGGTACTGGACCTCCCGGACAAAACCGGCGGCGAGGAGCTTCTCTACTTCCTCGTTGATCGCCTTCTACCTCTCCATGGCGAAGCTCCTCTTCTTCTGGCAGACCGGGTGGAAACTTGGGTCCACGTTCAGCCTGTGCATGATGACCTCGGGCGGGATGCCGGCATGTCGGCTGCTGACCAGGCGAACACGTCGGCGTTGGCGCGGAGGAACTCCAGCAGGCGGGTTCGCTCTTCCTCGGGGAGCTGGGCCCCGACTTGCACCGTCTTCAGGGGGTCTGAACCGAGGGGGAAAGTCAGTAGTTGCTCTACAGGCCCTCCCCTGGGTTCCTTCTCTCTTAGATCGAGGTCGTCGATATCACGGGCGAGCTCCGTGCCCTTAGCGCCCGGGATCGTCTGGAGGCAGAGCGAGACTGGCTGGGTCATCCCCTTCATCTCCCCGAGCCCGGAAGGCATGGGAACTGCACCAACAGCCTCCTCGTGGAGATGGTGGCGTCCAGTTGGTTGAGCCCGGGATGCCCGAGAATGGCGTTGTAAGGCGAAGGGAGCCTAACGACGGTGAATGTTATTAGGACGGTCGCCTGCCGGGGTGGGGATCCGGCAGTGACCGGGAGAGTGATCTCCCCCTCGACCCCCATGGAGTCCCCCGTAAAACCTACCAGGGGGGTGTGCACTGGCCTCAGCTGATCGGGATACAAATTCATCCGAGAGAAAGCATCGTAAAAAAGTATGTCAGCCGAGCTTCCACTATCCACCATGATTCAATGTACAGGATGCTTCGCAATGGTCATCTCGACCACCACGGCATCATTGTTTACATTATCATTAATTTCTCCCCTTTGGGAGGGATTACATTCTCCGGGTTCCCGACTTCCCGGGCTCTCTTCAATGTTTGGCCGGACCCGCGCGAGATCATGCCCACGGGCTTCTCCGTTGGGCGGTTGTCGATCGTAGGGACAGGTGGTAGGGCCGCGAGCGGCTGCCCTTCAGAGGGGGCTCCTTCTTGATGAACTTTCTGAGGTAACCCTCCTGATTAGCTCCTCAATCTCCCGCTTCAGATGGCGACACTCTTCGTGTCATGCCCGTGCTCGCGGTGGAACTGGCAGTACTTCGATTTGTCTCGGACGGCTCTCGGGTTCTGAGGAGGAGGTCGGCGGAGGTAGCGCTCGCCCTCGATTTCCATGAGGATCTTCGTTCGAGGTGCGAGGAGGGGGGGTACCTCCGCTCGGGAGTGGCTTCGCCCCTCAGCCTTGGATTTGGGCGAGGGTCGGCAAACAGCCCGGGCCTCCGAGCTCCCGGGGTGTCCCTCGGGAGCGGCTTCTTTGAAGTCTTCCCGTCCAGCTCTCGACGGGTGCGGTCAGCCTCCTCCGCTCGGATGTACTTATGGGCGCGGAGGAGGAGCTCGGAGTACGCCCTGGGCGGCTTCTTGTCCAGGGAATAGGTCAGGCGGGACGTCTTGAGCCCGCGCTTCAAGGCCAGCATGGCGACGGGCTCGTCCAAGCTGTAGATCTCCAGGACTGCGGTCTTGAACCGGGTGATGTAGTCCCGGAGCAGCTCCTGGTCATGCTGGCGGATGGAGAAGAGGCTGTCCACCTCTCTCGGCACCTTTCGACAAGCGTCGAAGTGTGCCACGAACCTTCCTTCCAGCTGATGGAAGGAGCAAACGGATCCGGGCTCGAGGCGGGTGAACCAGACTCGAGCGGCCTTTCGGAGGGTTGCCGGGAAGGCAATGCACAGAAGAGCGTCGGTGGCGCCCTGGACCCTCATGAGGGCTTTATAGCTCTCCAAATGATCCAGGGGGTCGGTGGTCCCGTCGTAGGGATCCACCTGCGACATGCGGAACCGTTTCGGGATCGGTTCTACCTGGATTTCTTCAGAGAAGGGGGGCGGAGAGTAGCCCGCCGGTGCCGTCCGACGAGTTCTGCAGGTCGGCGAATCGGCGGGCGAACTCCGCCAGCTTGCGCTCATGCTCCTCCAGGCGCCTCTCGGCCTGGCGCCTGATGGCTTCGTCGGTGGAGTCTTCCACCGAGGCTGCGGGTGAAGGGGGGCGCCGATCGGTCCCGGCGCGAGGTCTGGCCTCGGCGTCGCTTGCTGCGATGCGCCGTTTCGGCCCCGTCGGCCGGGGATCGACTCTCGTGATCCTCTGAACCGGAATAGTTTCTCTTTACGGGAGCTTGGTGGCTCCCCCGGGGGTTGGAGATGGCCCTCGGATGGGATGGCCTGCCCTGAATTGAGCGTAGGCTCCCGCGCTGCCTCGCGGCTCGGGCCGCGGGGGTCCCTGGCTGCGGCTGGATGGCCAGGGACCGTTGCTGATGCTGAAGCTGCCAGACCGCTGAGGTCAAAGTCTGCAGCTGCTGGACGATGGCCGCAAGGGATCCGTCCACCGGTGTAGGCTGTTGTGGAAGAGGAGGGGGAGCCGGAAGCTCCCCTTCGGGGCTGTGGCCCCCTGGAGGGGAGTGGACTTCCCCCACACGGCTGGTGGATGCCTCGCGACCACGAGTGACCACCATTGCTGGAGAGCGTGATACCTGCAGAAAGCTGGTTCCGCTAGGGGTTAGTGTCCTGCCCCCCTACCTGGCGCGCCAATCTGTTGCCGCTCTCGCCGCGCGCCCGTGCCACGGATCCGCCGATCCCTCCTGACCGCCTGGCGAGGGAGCCTCCCTTCCCGCGGAGAACCTGCAAAAAAGGGGGTTAGAAGACCTTGGCCGGGGATCCCGGCGAGGGAGCTCCGACGGTCAAGTCAGTAGACGACGAGAAGGAACAGACTCTCCACCGGACCCTCGAAAGGGTCCCAGACTTAGAGAGTTAACTGGTGAAGAAAGCGCTCTGGGGACCAGAATCTCGGCTGGGCCTCCTTGCCTAGCTCACACCCAGTGTTCCCCTCTCGGGATCTCTGGTTTCTCTCTCGGAGCGAGGCCTTTTGCCGGTGCTTCCTCCTTGTCCCCAGGCTGGTTGGCTTACCTTGTCGTCCCCAGATTCTTCCCTCTTTATCCTCTTTCATCGTGCGCTTGTTTCTTCCTCCTTGGAGACTTCCCCTCCCGTCCTTTTCTTTTTCCCTTTTCGGTGATGAAGGGGCCAGGCGGCTTTTCGACCTCGTCTGCCGGGCCCAGCAAGGAAAAGGCAAAGATAGAAGAGAAAGAGGGGAGGGCGGCGCTGGCAGGGCGGCCGGTCAGGCCTCGGGCCCAGTGAGAGCGCTCTCTTCCTCAAGCATGGGCGCCATCTATCTATGGGGCCTGTTCCGTCAGGATCGCGTCTCTCGGCTGCGGGACCTGTCGGGCCGATGCTAGTGATGTTCTGCATGCCGCCGCCCTCCGTACGGGGCACCGTCTGGGATTCGTACGGCTGAGGGATGGCCTCGGGGCCCGTCTCTCTCCCTGGGGCCTTCTCCGTACGAGCGGTCTGACCTTGGCTGAGTTGACCCGTCTCTGGGGGCCAACTAGCGAGGGGCGAGGGATCAGCCGACCTCGGCTTAGGTGGACCCCTCTTGGGTGGACACCTGGCGAGGTGGCAGGAGGTCGCCTGGCTTCGGCCGAGGTGGACCTGTCTCCGGGTGGACACCTGGCGAAGGGCGAAGGACCGCCGACCTCGGCTTGGGTGGAGCCTCTTGGGTGGACACCTGGCGAGGTGGCAGGAGGTCGCCTGGCTTCGACCGAGGTGGACCCGTCTCCGTGTGGCCACCTGGCGAAGGACCGACCGACCTCGATTTGGGTGGAGCCCTCCTGGGTGGACGCCTGGCGAGGTGGCAGGAGGTCCCCGGCTTCGGCCGAGGGGACCCCTCTCCTCCGGTGGCCACCTGGCGAAGGGCGAAGGACCGGCCGACCTCGGCTTGGGTGGAGCCCTCCTGGGTGGACGCCTGGCGAGGTGGCAGGAGGTCGCCTGGCTTCGGCCGACCTCACTTAGGGTGGACCCCCCGGGCCCTCGTCCAATGAGGGGGCAGAGGAACTCCGAGCCGAGCTCGACCTCGGCAAAGGCGGTTTGCCTTAGACAGTCGTCGGGCGGTGTACCTTGCCGATCCTGGTCTCGAAGACGTGGCACCGACTTGGCCGGGAAACCTCCCGTGGCTCGATCGCATTCGGCGGTACCTGAGCCTGGCCACGTCACTGTCACGCACTGTTGTAACAATATGTAAATTCAGTTTGAAGCTAAGGGATGATATCTCATTTTCAAGACCCATCAGACATAAATTCATAGATTTCGTGGTCTATTCTTCTTCTAGATTGGATGCTTCCCTGCACTCCACGTCGCTACCATAGCTTTCTTTTTCTTTTTCTTAAATCCCTTTTTCAGTAATGGACAATCTGGTTGGATGTGCCCTAGTTTTTTGCATTCATAATAAGGGCACTTTTTTTTCTTTCTTCTTTTCCTTGTCCTTGTCCTATTGAATTATTTGTTCTTGTTGAATTTTCTAAAATTTCTTTCTTTTTGTTTCCCATGAACCTTCGAGTTTCCTAATGACCATGGCAATATCTTCGTCTTCCATGTCGCTTTCAGTAAGGAGCATTCTTCTTCTGATTCTTCATCCTTTCTAGAATCCATAGCAGCGTTGAGGCAATAGATTCCATTTTCTTTTGATCAACTTTAGTTCGTGTCGCGTCCCGATCCAAAATCTAGATCGGCTACGCGACCGGTCGCATAGCCCTAGGTTTATCCTAGAGATCATGCAATGCCTAATCTTCAATTCAATATCCAAATAGTGGTAAGGAATAAATTTCACTAATTATTTATTGATTCCAAGAATTTTTCATAAAATTCAACTATAAACTCAGAGATCAACACCTAAACCCTAGCTCTTCACTGACTGGTCCCAAAGCCCAATTGATCTTCGGTATCTGTAATAAAAACATAGAAAAATAGGAGTGAACTACACAAGCTCAGTAAGTTATCAACACCTCCAGTATACATACACAAATATATCATTAATAAATAGAAAGCACAAACATACCATACAACAAGATGTCTATCAATATCATAATATATATCCAGCAACATGATGCAAATATGCATACTTAATCACAATCGACACCGACACAACTATGGATGGCCAACCATTTACTTTACTCTTCTAATCCTTTTGACTATGGCCACGATCGGCCCATGGCTCGCCCCACAAGAGACTAGATCCTAACTCACATACCGAAACCGGTCATGCACCATTGTTCGCCCCACTGGAGGCCCACAAGGAAAACTAGCTCTGAGTATCACACGAGAAGCATGCATCCTCTACATGTGCCTGCCACGCATGGCTAAAATAAGGCACTAGCTTTTGACTCACATACCGCTCATCGGTCATGTGCCAGCGATTGCCCCGCTAGAGGTCCACAAGGAGACTAGGTCCTCGTATGATCATAGTTGGACTAGAGAGCACCCACACCGACATAATGCACACACACCAACACAATGCACCCACATCAACACAATGCACGCACCCATGCAATCCAATATAAATTAAAATATATTACACGTATTTAATAATTTATAAATACATAACATATTTGGTATATAATATCAGAGGTCAAGATAACTTACCGAAAAGGATCCACCAACAAGTACAATTCAAACCTAGATCTGATCTTCAAAGGACAACGATGATCCTGACCAATAATTAAACATATAATTAATTTCTATTTAATAAAATTAAAAAGAAAACTATATTATCATGGGGTACTCTCCTCAATCCAAATCCAATTATGGTCCAAATTTACCTTTCCTCCCTTCCCTTCTCTTTCTCTCTCCTTTCTCTCTCATATTTCTCTCTCTTCTCTCTCTCCTCTTCTCTCTCCTCTCTCTCTCCTTCCTCACACATGATGGCGGGGGACCTCGCGGGTGAACCACCGAAAATCACCCAGCGAAGGACTCTCAGGTAGGTTTCTCTCTCTCTTTCTCTCTCTTCATATATTTTTTCCTTTTCTTTTTTTTCTATTTTTCCTTTCTTTTTTTATTCTCTTTTCTTTTTCCTCACGGAACAAAGGCCCCCCCCATTTTTTTTTCTTTCTTTCTCTTCCTTCTCTTCTCTTCTTCCCGAACCCCCTCCCCGCACCTCATCTTGACCGAACCACCCTCCCTATGGTGGCTGGTGGTGGCCATGGGGACGGTCACCAAGATGAGGGTCGGCAATCCCAGAGGCAAACCGAAGGGAGGATGGTGGCACAGCCACCATCGACATACGACCCAAGCAAATCGAAGAAAATCAAACTAAAATCACATTAATCCTAAAAAAATAACTAAAGAAAGAACTCACCGCTCTTGCAGGGCTTTCGGGCACTCGCCGAAGAGGGGGAGATGGCAGCGAAAGCTCGGTCAATGCTTCCTTGGATGGCAGTGAGAGAGGGAGAAAGATTTATAAGAAAACAAATGAGAAGAAGCCTCACTGTTTGGGGAAGAAACTCTGCACAATCGGAGTTCCAATCCACTCTAAACTCATCATTGACTCCTCCCCTCCCCTCCACGAGTCTCCCTCCTAGTCCTCCGGCGAAATCCTATGTCGATCAATGCGATGCCCCTCCCCGTTTTGGCTTCTCCTTTTTTTTTTTTTTTCTGGGTTCCGGTTGAAGTCGGTAAGGGCTGCCGACTTCAGCCCAAAATGTCCAAAAGACGGGCGGGCCTCACATTCTTCCCTCCTAACAAAAATTTCATCCTCGAAATTTAAAAACAAATTTAGGTCTTTCAAAACTCAAATATACATGATCCAAGACTTATATATACCATTTGGCCCAAATTCAATAATCCCAATAAGAGCTTCTATTCACACGTCATAGTATACTTAATCCTAATATCTTTAGTCCACCACACTTTCGCTGTGCACTCTGATATAACTTTTCAAATTCTCTAATATTTTCGATACCATTTCTTCGCTCAAAGTAACATTAATAATGAGATAATCTAAATCTTCTCATAGACTAAACCCATATAAGTCTTTCAATACCCATTTTGTTGCCCAGGTGGAGTAGTCCCAAGAGGGGGGTGAATTGGGAATTACAAAATTTTTGCAAGTATGTGCACAAGTAATTCCAATTAGTGGTTAGGTGCTGTTTAACGAGAGAATGAATGCAGAAGCTAAAAGATAAAACAAACACAACACAAACAAAGCAGATTTATAGTGGTTCGAAGCAACCTAGCTCCTGTCCACTACCAAGTTCACCACTCAGGATTTCCACTATATCCCCCAAACCGGAATATGGTCAGATTGTTTTGCAGGCTCACATCCCAACCTCTACACTTTGGTTTTGAAAACCGGGCACCAAAGAAACCTAATCTAGGTTTTTACAAGTTCACCTAAAACCTCTACACTTTGGTTTCTAGAAAGGCTCACCAAAGAAACCTCTATTCTTTGGTTTTAAAGGCTCACCAAAGTAACCTATTTGGTTTTTACAATAGGGCTCACCAATAACCCAGATATTCTAAATGATAGAATAAAAAAGCAATAATAAAGACAAACTCTGTTGTCTGGGTGGTTGCCAATGCTGCTCGAGTGAAGATCCACTGAATGCTCTTTAATGCACTTCAGTGGCTTCCTTGCTTTTCTCAAAAGGTGCTTCAAGCTTCTGGTAAGAGTGGTTGCAGGCTTGAAGGCAGACTTTAAAGTTCTAGGGTTCTCTCACTTCACTTCAATAAGTGTTCAATAAATGCTCAATAATTCATTAGCCCCCTCAAGGATGTTCTCATACCTTATTTATAGAGACTTCAACTGCCTTCCCTTGATTTTGAATGTTGTAGACCGTTGGGAGGTAACAGGTTACCGTTGGAGCACTTTTGGAATTCAAAAACTAAGAACTGGAACTAGCCGTTGGAGGTGACCCCATCATTCCAGTCTGCTCGGACAAACTTCGAGTCGGCTCGGATGAAGTTCGGGTCGACTGGGCTGAGTGCCAATCGGCTAGCTTCCATAGCTGAGAAAATATCTCACTCTGGACGAGTCGGCTAGGCTGAATTCCAGTCGGCTAGAATCTCAGAGGCTCTCAGACCATTCTCAACTGAGTTCTGGATGAGTTGGCTGGATTTAATTCCAATCGGCTAGGATTCCTGAGAATCTCAGAATGTTCTCAACCTTGTTCTGGGCGAGTCGGCTGGGCCTTGGTGCCAGTCGACTGGATCTATGTGCCAGAGAACTTCTATTCAGTGCCAGTGCCAGAGTCTGCCGGGTTGTCCTTCCAATCGGCTCGAAGGTGGTTCTTCAGCCAAATCAACTTCAAACTTCCAGAACACTTGTCCCATGCTTTAAAGTCTTCTTCAAAGACTTTTTATAATAAATTCAAGAAAAAATTGAAGCTTGAAAGACTACCAGAAGTAACCCTTTAACTGATTTCAATAGAAAATTTTTTGTAGGGTTCTTCTTTACAAGATTCTAAATACTTTACAACTAAACACAAAACATTAAAGATTGTAGGAATTAAAAAGGTGTGTCAATGTAGTTGGCCTACAAAAACTTGTCAATCATTTGAAGAGTTGTTAGATAACTAAATGTATGCTCCAATATTTTGTTATCATCAAAATCACTTTAGGGGTCAACGATCCCCGTTTTTGATGATGACAAAACACTAGGCATGAAAAGAATCTAATCTATTCACTAATATGTAAGCATTTACATTTGTTTAAAAATTAACTGTAATCTCAAATGTATATCAGTATGTGGTATACAGTTAAGCACAAAATCAAATTCATAAACTGTTAATATCAGAGATTGATTGCTTGTATGTATCAAGCAGCATTAAGTATTGACTGATAGATATAATAAGTTGAGAGTATCATAGTAATCATTGAAGCATGTAAATTAAGCATGTATATCTCCCCCTGTTTATAAGATTTCTAGACAATATGAATTTTCTCTAAGTTTCTCCCCCTTTTGACATTTATTCGAACATTTTATCAGAATATATGCAAGAGATCATTCAAAAATGCCTTAAAAACCCCCCCTGTCTACTTTACTTATATATACTATTGCAATTCATTAAGCTTTTCTTTCAGTATTCTTTCATGCACTCTATATTCTCCCCCTTTTTGTCAACAATTCAAAAAGGTAAACAGGTAAGCTCAGAATTTTAAATAGTTGAGAAAATTTTAAGATTTGTTTGAGATAATTTCACTTTCTCAACTTAGAGAGAGAATTCTATTTAAACAAATAGAGGTGTAAACAAGAAAATCTAAATACACACATTACACAGTAATCAAAAGATGTTCATTTCATTTGTATCAAAAGTGTTCATACATCACTCATTACAAAAGTTTCAAAAGCATCCAAAAAGGTACTGAAACTATAAAATGTCTAATCAGAATCATCTCTAGAACATTGGCACCATGCCAAGAAGTGGGTCTAGGTGCTCGATAGATGAAGCATGTGGAGGAGGAGCCCTAGGTGAATAGAAGTACTAGGAGCCCTAGTGGAAATGGGTGGCGGATCATACAATGGTCTTGTCCTAGTTGTGACTTCCAATGATCTAACAGTGCCACAAATAGACACCATTTCCATCCAAATTGCTCCCATTTGTTGCTTTAAGTCCTTAAGGCTAAGTGGCACTTTATTTACGGCCTCTTTCATTTCACCTATTTCTTTCTGCATATGTACAAGCTCAGCTGCTTGGACATTGGCGAAGGCTTCAGCTGATCCTCAAAGTCTACCAAGCTCAGATCTTATGATCCCAATGTCTCTAGTATAATCCTCTGCAATGCCTCTTATATCTACAATAGTTCCCACTTTGCCTCTAAGCTCTTTCAATTCAGTTTGATATTCATTCAAAGTGGCATATACAGACTTCAAAATTATTTCAGAACTTGAAGAGATACAATTCAGAATAGGCTGAAGGTCTATCTGAGGTGCCGACCTTGAAGCTTCTATAGCTTCAACCATTCCTTGTAGACTTGATATATGATCTTCTAATCTGTCCAATATGCTGTCCACTGACTATTTCAAATCACTAAATAATGAGTTATTGTACCTGTTAGTGAATCTGTCAAGCTTTTCAATTGTTCTTCAATCTAAACTTAGACAATTGGAGGCTGTGTAGCTACAGTAGGGTAGTCATGTAAGGAACATCAGCTGAAGGCAGGTCAAACTCCGGTGCAGCAAATCAAACTCTGCAGCAGGCATATCAAACATAGGTGAAGGTGCTCTAGTCTCCTCAGTAACAGCAGCAGGCTTAGGTACAAATGACTCTGGCTCTGGTACATGTAGAAGAAGTTTCAGTAGCTTCTACTTTTCTCCCCTTCTTCTTCTTCACTACTACTGGAGCTGCCAATGGCTCTTACATTTGTGCCTTTCTTTCTCCACACTCCTCCCACATGGAATATCCCATCCTCTCAAGAGTTTTAGAAGTGTAGATATCAGCGTGATGTAATTCTAATCCGTCTTCACCATCCAAATTAACTCTGTGGGATTTAAACAATAATGTAAGCATCATTCCATATGGCAGTCAGGATTTAGCTTTTCTTACTGTTTCTTTCATCTGCATATTATAATGTATGACAAATTGACAGGAGTTCTTTCTTGAATGTGCTCCATGAGACATAGATCTTTTCTCTCACCCAATCGAACCTACCAGTTCTTTATAAGAAAATTCTACAAATGAAGGTGTGAACTAGTCTCATTTCCAGGATAGGGTGTTAGCAAAAACAGTGTCAATTCATCCAACATCCTCTTTGATCAAAATTATTTTTAGAGTCTTCTCTCTATTGTCAATAACTAAAAATTCAGTCCATCAAAAGGAATATCCAGTAATTCATGTAAAGATTCCTAACTAACAATAACCCTGGTGGGGACACCAAAGGCACCAGAATAAGATAGAGGCTTTTCAACCCTCTATGATTTGATCAATAATTTATGAGTCCATCTATAATAAGGCTTAGCCCATCCGAGTTCATTTTAGTTGTTATTTGAGTCTTTTGAGTTGTTATTTCAGTTCTGTACTAGTCAGCTCATGTTGAGCTAGTTCAGTCCAATGCTAGTCAACTCATGTTGAGCTAATTTTATTTTTTTGAGTCCTGTCCAAGCATACTAAAGACTCAAGACTATATCATACAAGTGAAGACCAAGTCCAACTAGATTGAGACATGAAAGTATAGCCCAAGTCCAACCCAGCTTGAAGATTTGAAGACCCCATGAGAAAATTCAGAAAACCCTGATTTCTTGCAGATGCCCTCCAGATGCCCAGATTTCCTTCCAGATGCCAAGTTTATTCATAGATAAGGGCATCCATGATTCTAGAGGTCCATCTGCATCCTAGCCCAAAGAAATCAAGCCCAGGCGCCAAGCCCAAGCCCCTAAAAGCAAGATACCAGGGAATATTCCTGCTACATGGCTACCAGGCCACCCCAGCTTCCAGAGGCCCAAACCCATGCGCCCGAGCCCCTTTGGGCCAGATCCTTGCTGCTCTTAGAAGCCCAACACGCCCTCCTAGGTGTCCTTGGAGTGTTGGCCAAGTCAAGAGAATTTTAGAGATTTTTTCTATCTAATATTTCCTTATTTTCTAGCTAGGGTTTGAGAGGGAAAGGATTCTATGTAAAGACTTATGTGCCCTTACTTGGAGCCCAGGTTAAGGGTCGATTTAAAGGACCCTAGCCTCTTGTATGAAGAAAGATTTTGATATATGAAATAAACCTTGAGTTCTTCATTGCTTTGTGATTACCCTGCTGTGTGCATAAAGGGGTTTGAGAGTTCTTCTTCCCGGTGTTTGCAACCATCTTCCTGCCGCCAACCATCCTTCCAGCCCCCCCAAAACTTTCTTTCTTGCTTTTTCCTCTATTTTCTTGATCTCCTTTAAGTTTTCTAACCCCTGATAGGTCGTTTGCAGGTCATCGAGTTCCTACGAATCCAATGACTCCAGCCAAGCCTCAATCAGACCACCGAGCAGAAAGCCGGGTATCTACGGGTCATTGGCTCGATTTTTCAGGCCGCATCCATCGAGAACGAGAGATCCCTTCGCTGCGATCTTCACTGGGTGCTCAGACATTTTCAGGTACATCCCCTCTACTCCAGTAATATATTGTAGGAGAACTTGCCCTAACCGAGGCTTCTCAGCTCCAGTGATCCTTCTTTAATACTTTTCTAGGTCCTAATATGCATGCGTGGCTTCAAAAATTCATACAAAATTACCTACAACTAGTTTTGATATGAAAATTGGGAATTAATCACCAAACCCCATATATAAAACATCAAAAAAGAATTGCATGCATATTAGTCCCCCATCATTTGGTATCAGAGCTTATATTAGGGCTTATTTTCTATAATTTTTAGTCCATATATACTCTGTTATTTTAATTATTTCTCCCTGATAAGAACTCCAAAATTTTGAAATTTGTTTTTCTAGATTCATCATAATCACAGTACGTTTAAGAATTATTGAAGATTTTATTATATCCTGTGAATTTTCTTCAAGCAAAATACCACCTGCAGATTTTCGGCTCTATTTTTTCAGCAAAACAAGTTTGGAAGTTTTAGGTTTTGTTTAGCATTTTTTGCATATCTTTTAATTTAGTATATTTCCGCATATTAGGCCATGATTTGCAATTTTTATTCTATTTAAAAAAAATACCAAAAAAAATTAATATTCTCCAAAAATACCAAAAACATCTAAACACTATTTGCATCCTCATCTGCCTGCCATCATTGCATAATTTACTTTAAGGGCACTCTTGCTATATCAGATGGGGGGAGGATTTGATCACCTCTCCTTCCCCCAAACCACATCCATTGCATTCGGTCCCAAGCCTTAACCTAAATTTAACTAGACTTAATTTGCCCTAGTGGGCTAGGGACACCAACTGGTCGGGTCCGGGCTAGTGTTAGATCACTGTGTCAGTTAACCTGTGTATGCCTTATCTCAGTGTCTAGAATGGTGGTTTAGGGATTCAATCCCAAGGGCTTATGTGTTGGTCCGCCTACCTGGCCAATCTCTGATTGTTGTCAGATTGGCAATCAGGGACCTAACACTTCCCTTACACCTGCCGGCTGAGTACAGGGTTACTATAGGCTAGTTTTGCCACCCTGATTGAGCCCTTAGTTTGGACTCTAGGTCTAGTCAGCTAGTCAGTCTGATCGAGTCTTACATGAGAACTAGATCATGAGTTTCATATCACCCACCTCCTTCACAAATGTCTGAACCCATGAAAATTTGCAAGCCCAAATGAAAGCCCTAGCTGATCAAATGGCCCAGATGGCTACCCAGATGACTGCCCAGATGGCTACCCAGATGACTACCCAGATGACCCAATTAACTCAGTCTGGTATTCAAACCATGATAGAATTGACCATCTTGCCAATAAGTTTAATCATTAGAAGTCCGGGTAGGGACCCCAGGAAAAACCCATGGTCACAGTCTGAGCCAGATCCTGATTCTCCTCAACCTAGGAGGACCGCAAACCCTAATTCATACCTTGAGGCTGAACCTAGGAGAGCCCATCGTCATGACCCAATCCTAAGGTTAGTCCTAGAGACCCAATCAAGATGTTTATAGACCAGGAAATAGACTCTATTTACCCTCTCCCTACAAGCCTTGTATACCCACAACCTATAGATCTTATGACTCCAAATCCTATGAACCTACAACCTATGAATCCATAACCTATGAACCTAGATCCTATGACTCTAGATCCCATGATCAGATCCTATGCACCCACATCCTATGAGCCTAGTAGACCCAACACCCAATATGTCTGACCCATATAGGGAGTCCAACCCTAGGAGATACCCAATATTCTGACCCATATAGAAGTCCAACCCTAGGAGAACCCAATATCTGACCCCTATAGGGAGTCCAACCTAGGAGGACCCAATATCCTGACCCATATAGGGAGCCCAACCTTAGAAGGACCCCATACCATGATCCATCCTTAGAACCTGACCATAGAGCTAACCCAAATCCTATGACCCCAGATCCTATAATCCCATGACCCATAGATCTGCACCCTTGTCCTATGAGCCCAGAGAACCCATAACCCCTAAGTATCAGCCTAGTACTAGTCATGCTTCCCCTAGTCACCTTGACCCCATAGGATTAGTATCCCTAAATATGAACCCAGTAGTGAGCCACTACCCCTTATACAACATGAACCTACTAGGTAGTACCCATAATCAAGACCAGAACCTAACCAATTTCCTGCTAGCCGACCTTCTCTAACCATTCCTGAGATTCATAAGGCTTACATTAATGCGGAAGTGTATGAAGCTGATGTGAGCCTAGTGGATGAGTATGAGGGAGAAGAGGAGACACCTTTAGATGACCTAGAATTAGCTGACCCAATAGATACCCAGGTAGAAGCCAACCTAGAGATAGTTGACCTTGACCACATCCAACCTAAAGCTATAATGGAAGAACAAATAGAGGAAGAGAGCCTAGGTACTGCTGCTAGAGCCTTACCTGAGGAACCATAAAGGAGAGCCAATTTTAGAGTCTAGTCCAAAATACAAGCCCAGAAGAATTTATTAAGGACCTGAACTCTTTGAATCAGTACCCTTAGGATGAGCCCCGTCCTATAGTTCCCATTGAAGATCTCTTCCTAGAAATTGTTGACCCATCCTTCCATAGCATGGACCTTTTCTTGCCCATAGATATACCGCAACCCCCATAAGGTTAGCCTCATTAGTCTAGGATTAGTCCCTGACGCCCCTTCTTTTATCCTACTTTATCCAACTAACCTTGAACCTTTTTCCCTACCCTACCAAACTAATTTTGAATCCACTTCCTATTTTCTGCCCTTTCCAGATACCTCCAGCATTTCTAGGATCATGAGATTGCATTTAGCTGAGATTAGCATACTGCATGCATTCATCACGCATGTTAGGTTTGCATCTTACTTCTGGCATACTCTTTGAATTTGCTAGGAGTTCATTGTAAATTTTCATGTGCATGTCAAGCTAGGATCAAACCTAGAGACCTATAATCTCTTAGGTTTAAGGTCTAAAGAGTTCAATAAAATTTTCCTTCCATAGGAATGCAGAGTCGAGTCTGTTAGGTGTAGGTTTGAGTCCTTTGAATCATTTGTTAGGAGTCTGCATGTGCCCAGCATGTTCACCACCTACACTAATTTTAAACAAACTGGCTAATTCCCGAAGAAGGATCAAAGAATTTGATGTAGTGGATTTTATCTTGGTTAGGCTTAGGCCTAAAAGAAGCTTCATGCTCGCAGAGCCGAACCTTTTAAAGTGATAGAGAAGGTTGGATCAAATGCCTAGGTGTTAGAATTGCCTCGATTGGGCATTAGTTCTACCTTCAATATTATAGACCTGGTTGAGTATAGGGAACCGGCAGCGATACCTAGTGAGGCCTTTGGACCTATTCCTTTTCATTGTGAGTGATCCTAACTGAGAGTGTCCACTAACAAATTGGCCTGAGAGAGAGAACGGATCGAGCGTATCCTGGACGATCAAGCCATCACGACTCGGGGCCATGACTATCAATGCTTCCTAGCCGATGGCAAACGGCCAGAGTCGGACGATTCATGGATTCTTGAGAGGACTTGCAGCACCTCGACCCAGACCTCCTCGAGAGATATGTGAGCTAGCTTGATCTTCACTCGACAGGGTCGTTCCTCCTACCCCGAATTGGTGGGACACCAAGGCACCAGAATAAGATAGAGGCTTTTCAACCCTCTATGAAATGATCAATAATTTTGAGTCCATCTGTAATAAGGGCTTAGCCCATCTGAGTCCATTTTAGTTGTTATTTTTTAGTCTTTTGAGTTGTTATTTCAGTTCTGTACTAGTCAGCTCATGTTGAGCTAGTTCAGTCCAATGCTAGTCAGCTCATGTTAGCTAATTTTTTTTTTTGAGTCCTGTCCAAGCATACTGAAGACTCAAGACTATATCAACAATGAGACCAAGTCTAACTAGAAATGAAGACAAAAAAAGTATAGCCCAAGTCCAACCCGCTTGAAGATTTGAAGACCCCATGAGGAAAATTCAGAAACCCTGATTTCTTGCAGATGCCCTCCAGATGCCCAGATTCCCTTCCAGATGCCAAAGTATATTCAAGATAAGGGCATCCATGATTTCCGAGGTCCATCTGCATCCTAGCCTAAAGAAATCAAGCCCAGGCACCAAGCCCAAGCCCCTAAAAAGCAAGATACCAGGGAATATTCCTACATGGCTACCAGGCCACCCTAGCTTCCAAAGGCCCAACCCATGCGCCCGAGCCCCTTTGGGCCGGCCCCTTGCTGTTCTTAGAAGCCCAACATGCCCCCCTAGCATCCTTAGAGTGTTGGCCAAGTCAAGAGAATTTTAGAGATTTTTTCTACCTAAATGTTTCCTTATTTTCTAGCTAGGGTTTGAGAGGGAAAAGGATTCTTATGTAAAGACATATGTGCCCTTACTTGGAGCCCAAGTTAAGGGTCTATATAAAGGACCCTAGCCTCTTGTATGAAGAGAGATTTTGATATATGAAATAAACCTGAGTTCTTCAATTGCTTTGTGTGATTACCCTGCTATGTGCATAAAGGGTTTGAGAGTTCTTCTTCCCGTGTTTGCAACCATCTTCCTGCCGCCAACCATCCTTCCGCCCCCTCCAAATCTTTCTTCCCTTTACTATTCCTCTATTTTCTTCTTGATCTCCTTTGAGTTTTCTAACCCCTGATAGGTCGTTGCAGTCCCCGAGTTCCTACAAATCCAACGACTCCAGCAAAGCCTCAATCGGACCACCGAGCAGAAAGCCGGGTATCCGTGGGTCATGGCTCGATTTTCAGGCCACATCCATCGAGGAACGAGAGATCCCTTCACTGGATCTTCACCGGTGCTTAAGACGTTGTCAGGTACACCCCCTCTAACCTCCAGTAATTATATTTAGGAGAACTTGCCCTAACCGATGCTTCTCAGCCCCGTGATTCTTCTTTAGTACTTTCTAGGTCCTAATCTGCATGCGTGGCTTCAAAAATTCATACAAAATTTTCTACAACTAATTTTGATCTGAAAATCAGGAATAATCACCTAACCCCATATATAAAACATACAAAAGAATTGCATGCATATTAGTCCCCCATCAAACCCTCTTCCCTTTGAAAGTGGATTCCACTTGGTTAGCTCCCAATCTTAAGTTCTCATAAAAACTTCTAACCAAAAAGGGATAGGTCTTCTCATTCAATGAACAAAATTTTCTCCACCCTTGGTGTTTCAATTAAATCTCATATCTTTAACCCAATGCCCTTAAGAAACTCAAATTAATTTGCGGCCGGAGGTTACCGGACGCATAGACATTGAGGGCACTTGGCTAGGAGCGGTTGCAGCTTCTCTTATGGCTTCCTCTACAATTTCTTCACTGCTTGGCTCTTCTTGCCTTCTCTTGGACCTTCTTTCTTTTTCAGCCGAAGGAGCAACCCTAACAAAGCATTTCCCTGTCGCATGTTTGGGTGCCATAGCTAAGAAAGATGGAAGAACAAGAAAATGAAGTGCTTGGAAGGGAGAAGGATATCTTTGGAGTAGGTTTTTGGATGAGTGAACTGTTAAGAAGATAACATAGAAGCTAACACATTCGGAGAAGAGTTTATACCCCAAGCAAAATGCTTCGGCACGAAAATCCAGTCGACTCAAGTAGCCCTAAAAAGGGTCGAGTCGGCTCTACCAGAGCTCTCTAAACCATCAGAAATCTAGTCGACTTGAAACTTGTTCGAGTCGGCTAGGCCAGAACAAGTTCAAAACTCTCAGAAAAATTCAGTCGACTTGGATCAAGATCCAGTCGACTCAATAGAGAAAATAGAGTTTCTTGAAAATTTTGAACAAAATTTAGAAAAGTTTTGAAAGGAATTTCAAAGGAAATTAAAGCTCAACAATAGAATAAATTGAGGAGGTCTTCTAGATGAGTTTCCTTAGAATTGAAGGAATTAGGTTAAAGAATCTAGAAGGGATCACGAAGTCCTAATTCACTTCTAATTAGCTAAAATCTATCTTGATTGAGTGGCTTGGTAAATATGTCAGCTAATTGATCTTCAGTAGGCATAAAGCAAAGAACAATATTACCATTAGAAACATGATCTCTAATAAATGATATCTAATTTTATGTGCTTGGTTCTAGAGTGTGGAATTGGATTCTTTGTCAAATTAATAGCACCTGTGTTATCATATTTAATTAGAATTTTAGATTGTGATACACCAAAATCTTCTAGTTTTTGTTTAATCCATAACACTTGAGCACAACTACCCGCAGCCATGTATTCAGCCTCAGCTGTGTACAAGGCTACGGAGTTTTTGCTTCTTACAGTCCATGAAATTAATTCAACCATAGAAATTGGCATATACTACTAGTACTTTTTCTATCTATTTTACAACCAACTAATCAGCATCAAGAATCCATCAATTCAAAGTAGAATGTTTAGAATACCAAATTCCTAAATTACTTGTTCCTTTTAAATATTTAATTTATTCTTTTTATAACAAGCATATGTGTTTCTTTTGGTGATGACTAAAATCTAGCACATACACACACTATATAATATGTCAAGTCTACTTGTAGTCAAATATAATAAAGATCCGATCATACCTCTATATAGCTTTTGGTCAACATTGGATCCATTCTCATCTTTGTCCAGTCTGCAAGCTGGGCTCATGGGGTGCTCAATGTTTTGTTACTCTCCATACCAAACTTTTTGATGATTTCCTTGATGTATTTGGCTTGGTTGATGAAGATACCTTCCTTTGTTTGTTTTACTTGAAGTCCAAGGAAGTAGTTTGGCTTGCCCAATAAGCTCATTTCAAATTCTCCCTGCATAAGCTTAGCAAATTCTTTACATAGAGATTCGTTAGTTGCACCAAAAATGAGGTCATCAACATATATTTGTACAACTAAGATGTCATTATTTTTCTTTTTGATAAACAAAGTTTTGTCTACATTTTCTCTTGAAAAATCATTTTCATTATGAAAGTGCTAAGCTCTATCATACCAGCTCTAGGTGCTTGTTTAAAATCATACAATGCTTTGTTTAATTTGAATACATTTTGGGTAAGTGTGATTTTCAAAACCTGGTGGTTGTTCCATAAAAACTTATTCAGAGATAAACCATTAAGAAATATACTTTTTACATCCATTTGAAAGAGTTAAAGTTCATGTAGCAAGCAAATGCAAGTAGTAATCTAATGGCTTCTAGTCTTGCTACGGGTGCATAAGTTTCATCAAATCAATACATTCTTCTTAGTTATATCCCTTAGCCACTAATCTAGCTTTGTTCCTTATAATATTTCCTTGCTCATCTAATTTATTCCTATAGACCCATTTAGTTCGTATAATTGGATGGTCCATAGGTCTATCTACAATGTCCATACCTTATTTCTTTTAAACTAGTTTAATTCTTCATGCATTGCCATCATCCATTTGGGTCAGTCTCAGCTTCTTCTAAGCTATGGGGTTCTATTTGTGATACAAAGGCTAGGTAATCATGTGTATCCTTATGTGTAGCCTAGTCCTAATACCTTGTGAAGGATCTCCAATTTTTAATTCTTTAGGATGAGATGTAACATATCTCCAGTCCCTTGGTAGATCAGTGTGATCCTTACTTATCGTTTCTTCTCCACCTTGAGTGTCTTTATCTTGAATGCTCAAGTCATCCATTCCTTTTTGCAATGTACCTGCATCATTATCTATGCACTCTTCTTGTCTAGAAGGTGTAGGATTAGTTTCAATAAATATAACATGAATTGACTCTTCAATAGTAAGAGTCCTTTTATTAAAAACCCTATATGCTTTGCTGTGTAATGAATAACCTAGGAAAATTGCATCATCAGCTTTATAATCAAATTTTTATAAATTATCTTTTCCATTGTTATGTACAAAGCATTTACAACCGAACACATGAAAATAACTAATATTAGATTTTTTGTCATTCCAAAGCTCATAGGGGGTTTTTGATGCGGCAAGCATATGATAATGTTTTGAATATGGTTTGTAGAGCAATGAAACCTAATTACACTAGCATTGTACTCATCATAATAAGACTTAAGGATTTAAGAAATGGAACTTTTACTTGATTAGACGCGATCCTAAATTAAGAAGGAAGAAGATCTAGATAATAGGGGCTAATGATTGTGGACTTACCGTGATGAGCTTTCCAACCTTTTTTTGATTCATACCTTGAAACTACCAATGCTCAGAACTGAAGAACCTTGGATAACAGAGATCAGAACCCTGGACTTGGGCTTCAGCTTGTTGGTTCCTTGTTAAGGAAGACCCTGCTTGCAACTCGAAAACCTCGAAGGACCCTGCACATAAAGAATAAGAGTTAAGGAAGAGAAAGGCATGCATGGAAGGGATGGAAAATTTGTAAGCAAAGAAAGATTTGAGATGGCTTGGCCGACTCCAAGGCCTTCTTCTTGACTTGGGTGTTGGGTGCTTGGAAGAGAGAATAGTTTGGTGTGGAAGAGGGGCTTAGAGACAATCACTCAAACATAAACTTCAATTCAACTTCAACTTTCATTAATCTCCAAAAATCAAAATCCCTTTTACAATGGGGCATCCAAGGCTTTTTAATAGCCTTACAAAACTTTTGAAATTGAAAACTCTCCAAATTGTGGAGGATTACAAGGGAGGTTGGAGGATTTGGGCCTTGTTACATGGGATAAGGAGAAATTCATGGAGAATCTCCCCAAATTGTGGAGGATTACTAGGAGGTTGGAGGATATGGGCCTTGTTACATGGGATAAGGAGAAATTCATGGAGTTGGCTGGTTTCTTTGAATTTAAATGATGGTCGATCTCCCCTTTAGGCGCCCATTTGAAGGTGATGTGGCTGATGATGTGGCATCCCTGGTGGCTGCTTTGTTGGCATGGTGATGTGGAATTCCAGCTTGGGGACCAAGGTCTTGATTTGGAAGCTCAAGTGGTTTGGTGAACCTCAACTTGAAGTAGCTTGGACTTGATTTAAATAAACCTAATGGAACTCTAATTGAGTTCTTATTTGAACCCAGATTGAGACAGGACATAATTACAGGACTCGATTGGACATAATTACAGGATTCATGAAATTAAAAAAACGAATAATTACAGGACTCTTGAAAGTAAATTGCCCTTTACAAGAAATTTAACCTAGTGATCTTCGATCCAAAGTGGAATCAGGTTAACCTTATTTGAACGGGGTTTTATTCTACTTCTGCTTCTGGTGTCCACACCAGTTTTCTTTAAGATAGGATGATCCAAATGCGGTTTAAATATAACATGCAGTGTTCACCGCATCTGCCCAAAAGTACTTTGGAAGATTGCCTTCACACAACATTGTGCGAGCCATTTCTTCCATATCCTATTTTTCCTCTCTACAACACCATTTTGTTGTGGTGTTCTAGGAGCGAGAAGTTGTGATCAATGCCCAATTCAGTACAATAATCTTCAAAAAATTGATTTTCAACTCATTCCATGATCACTTCTAATTGAAATCAAAGATAAGTTCTTTTGGTTTGAAACCTTTTTATGAAATTTTCTAAAACATGAAAAGTTTCATCTTTCGATGCAATAAACAAAACCCATGTAAATCTCGAAAAATCATCTACTATCATAAGAGCATATTTCATCCCTCCTAGGCTTGTGGTCCTAGTAGGTCCGAAAATATCCATGTGAAGTAGTTCAAGAGGTCTTGTTGTAGAAACTATATTCTTTGATTGAAAACTCCACCTAGTTTGTTTACCCATTTGCATGCATCACAAACATGATTCAAATCAACTTTAAACTTAGGCATGCCTCTAACAAGATCTTTAGAAATTATTTGGCAATTGTATGCATGCTAGCATGACATAATCATCTATGCCATAGTAAGCCTGACTCTTTGGTCTTAGAATTTATTGCAACTAAACTAGGGCTACTAGACATGGCAAGATCGTTAAGATCACCACATAGATATTCCTGAGTCTATGTCCAATAATTTTTTGCTAGAATCTAAGAGTTAGTTACTATGCACATAGTAGACTCAAAGACAACCTTGATGCCTTTACTACACAATTTACTTATACTAAGAGATTATGCTTCAATTTGTCTACTAGCAAAATTTTCAATAATGTAAGGGATTTATTTCGATCTTATCAATACCGATTATTCTCCCCTTTGCAATTGTCTCCAAATGACCATACCTCCTTCTTTCATTTCAAGGGTGATGAATTGGTCCTTGTCACCCATCATATGTTTTGAGCAACCACTGTCCAAGTACCACCTTTTCTTCAATTTTTGGGTTGTAAGACATTCCTCATCTTCGGAGACCCATTAAGCAAAGATTGCAGTCTTGATGGTCTCTTCTTCTTTCGATGATGTTGAGTCTTCACTGTTGGACCACGTGGCAACCATGGCTTTCTTTTTCTTCTTTTGTCTAAAAGATTTCTTTAATAGTTGACAGTCTGGACGTATGTTCCCCAGCTTTTGTATTCGTAGCACGTGGGGACTACCTCTTTGTCTTTCCTCTCTGTCCTTTTCATTTCCTTTCTATATCCTTCCTGTGGAAATTTTTGGTTTACCCTTCCTTTCTTTCTTCCATACTTTTCTGAATCTCCTCACAACCATAGCGACGTCTTCGTCTTCTAGGTCTTCATTGGAGGAGGTGTTTTTCTTCTTCATTCTTCATCATCCCTCTTTGATCGGAAGAGCAGCTTTGAAGGCTATTGTCTTCTTTTCTTGTGCTCATCTTCTTCCGTTCTATGTTGCATTGTTAGCTCGTGGGTGATGAGTGATCCCAGCAGTTCATCCAGCATCAAAGTGTTGAGATCTTTGGCTTCCTAGATCGCAGTTATCTTGGGATCCCATTTGTCGGGCAAAGAACGAAGGATCTTCTGAACTAGATATGCATTAGAGTATACCCTGCCAAGACTCTTTAAACCGTTAATATCTATAAATCTAGAGAACATGGCAGATATTGTTTCAGAAGGTCCCATTTTAAATAATTCATAATTATGAACAAGAAGATTTATCTTGCAGGTTTTCACTTGGAAAGTTCCCTCATGGGTCACTTCGAGTTTATCCCAGATTTCCTTTGTTGATGAGCAGGTGGGAATTTGTTTGAACTCGTTAGCATCCAAAGCACAATATAATAGATTCATTGCTTTGGCTTTCAATTCCCCCATCTTCATGTCATGATCATCCTAGTCCTCTTCAGGCTTAGGGATGTCCATACCATCAACTTTAATTATGGAAATGTGTGGCCCTTTCAAGAAGACGATAATTGAAAATCTACAGCTTGTATGTAAATTTTAATTCGTGCTTTCCAATATGAATAATTAGTGCCTGTGAATAGTGGAGGTCTATTTGTTGATTGGCCCTCGGTCAAGGATGTACTCATGGGATGAGCCATCAATCTTAACTCAAGTAATCAGAGACACTGCTCTGATACCAGCTGTTGCCTAGGTGGCTTAGTCCCAAGAGGGGGGTGAATTGGGAATTACAAAATTTTTGCAAGTATGTGCACAAGTAGTTCCAATTAGTGGTTAGGTGCTGTGTTAACAGAGAATGAATGCAGAAGCTAAAAGATAAAACAAACACAACACAAACAAAGCAATTTATAGTGGTTCGGAGCAACCCAGCTCCTACGTCCACTACCCAAGTTCACCACTCGGGATTTCCACTATATCCCCAAACCGAAATACAGTCGGATTGTTTTGCACGCTCACAATCCCAACCTCTATACTTTGGTTTTTGAAACCAGGCTCACCAAAGAAACCCAATCTTGGTTTTTATAGGTTCACCTAAAACCTCTACACTTTGATTTTTAGAAAGGCTCACCAAAGAAACCTCTACACTCTGGTTTTAAAGGCTCATCAAAATAACCTATTTGGTTTTTACAACAGGGCTCACCAATAACCCAGATATTCTAAATGATAGAATAAAAAAGCAACAATAAAGACAAACTCTGTTATCTGGGTCGTTGCCAATGCAGCTCGAATGAAGATCCACTGAATGCTCTTCAATGCACTTCAATGGCTTCCTTGCTTTCCTCAAAAGGTGCTTCAAGCTTCTGGTAAGAGTGCTTCCAAGCTTAAAGGTAGACCTTAAAGCTCTAGTGCTCTCTCACTTCACTTCAATAAGTGTTCAATAAATGCTCAATAATTCATTAGCCCCTTCAAGGATGTTCTCATACCTTATTTATAGAGACTTCAACTGCCTTCCCTTGATTTTGAACGTTGTAGACCGTTGGGAGGTGACAAGTTACCGTTGGAGCACTTTTGGAATTCAAAAACTGAGAACTGGAACTAGCAGTTGGAGGTGACCCCATCATTCCAGTCGGCTCGGACAAACTTCAAGTTGGCTCGGATGAAGTTCGGGTCGACTGGGCTGAGTGCTAGTCGGCTAGCTTCCATAGCTAAGAAATACCTCACTCTAGACGAGTCGGCTAGGCTGAATTCCAGTTGGCTGGAATCTCAGAGGCTCTCAAACCATTCTCAACTGAGTTCT
Source organism: Areca catechu (assembly GCA_021397845.1). Taxonomy (NCBI): domain Eukaryota; kingdom Viridiplantae; phylum Streptophyta; class Magnoliopsida; order Arecales; family Arecaceae; genus Areca; species Areca catechu. The sequence continues at coordinate 123,230,488 of CM038052.1, read as the reverse complement.
GGATGAGTTGGCTGGATCTAATTCCAGTCGGCTCGGATTTCTGAGAATCTCAGAATGTTCTCAACCTTATTCTAGATGAGTTGGCTGGATCTGTATGCCAGAGAACTTCTCTTCAGTGCCAGTGCTAGTGCCAGAGTCGGCCGGGTTGTCCTTCCAGTCGGCTCGAAGGTGGTTCTTCAGCCAGATCAACTTCAAACTTCCAGAACACTTGTCCCATGCTTTAAAGTCTTCTTCAATGACTTTTTAAAGTAAATTCAAGAAAAATTGAAGCTTGAAAGACTACTAGAAGTAACCTTTAACTGATTTCAATAGAAAACTTTTTGTAGGGTTCTTCTTTACAAGATTCTAAATACTTTACAACTCAACACAAAACATTAAAGATTGTAGGAATTAAAAAGGTGTGTCAATGTAGTTGTCCTACAAAACCTTGTCAATCATTTGAAGAGTTGTTAGATAACTAAATGCATGCTCCAATATTTTGTTAACATCAAAATCACTTTAGGGGTCAACAATCTCCCCCTTTTTGATGATGACAAAATACTAGGCATGAAAAGAATCTAATCTACTCACAAATATCTAAGCATTTACATTTGTTTAAAAATCAACTGTAATCTCAATTGTATATCAGTATGTGCTATACAATTAAGCACAAAATCAAATTCATAAACTATAAATATCAGAGATTGATTGCTTGTATGTACCAAGTAGCAGTAAGTATCGACTGATAGATATAATAAGTTGAGAGCATCATAGTAATCATTGAAGCATGTAAATTAAATATGTATATCTCCCCATGTTTATAAGATTTCTAGACAATATGAATTTTCTCTAAGTTTCTCCCCCTTTGACATTTATTCGAACATTTTATCAGAATAATATACAAGAGGTCATTCAGAAATGCCTTAAAAACTCCCTCTGTCTACTTTACATTAGTATTACTATTGCAATTCATTAAGCTTTTTCTTTCATGTATTCTTTCATGCACTCTATGATTCTCCCCCTTTTTGTCAACAATTCAAAAAGGTTAAACAGTTAAGCTCATAATTTTAAATAGGTTGAGAAAATTTTAAGATTTGTTGGAGATAATTTCACTTTCTCAACTTAGGGAGAGAATTCTATTTAAACAAATAGAGGTGTAAACAAGAAATATAAATACACACTGTACACAGTAATCAAAATGTTCATTTCATTTCTATCAAAAAGTGTTCAGTACATCAATTATTACAAAAGTTTCTAAAAGCATCCAAAAGGTACTGAAACTATAAAATGTCTAATCAGAATCATCTCTAAGAATATTGGCACCATGCCAAGAAGTGGGTCTAGGTGCTCGACTAGATGAAGCATGTGGAGGAGGAGCCCTAGGGTGAACAGAGGTACTAGGAGCCCTAGTGGAAATGGGTGGCGGATCATACAATGGTCATGTCCTAGCTGTGACTTCCAATGATCTGACAGTGCCACAGAGAGACATCATTTCCATCCAAATTGCTCCAATTTGTTGCTCCAAGTCCTTGAGGCTAACTGGCACTTTATTTACTGCCTCTTTCATTTCACCTATTTTTTTCTGCATAGATACAAGCTCAGCTGCTTGGACATTGGTGAAGGCTTCAGCTGATCCTCGAAGTCTGCCAAGTTCCGATCTTATGATCCCAATGCCTCTAGTATAATCCTCTACCATACCTCTTGTATCTATAATAGTTTCCACTTTGCCTCTAAGCTCTTTCAATTCAGTTTGATATTCATTCAAAGTGGCATATACAGACTTCAAAATTGTTTCAGAACTTGTAGAGATACAATTCAGAATAGGCTGAAGGTCTATCTGAGGTGCCGACCTTGAAGCTTCTATAGCTTCAACCTTTCCTTGTAGACTTGAACATGCTCTTCTAATATGTCCAATCTGCTGTCCACTGACTATTTCAAATCACTAAATAATGAAGTTATTGTACCTGTCAGTGAATCTGTCAAGCTTTTTAATTGTTCTTCAATCCGAACTTGGACAATTGGAGGCTATGTAGCTGCAGTAGGGTAGTCATGTAAAGGAACATCAGTTGAAGGCAGGTCAAACTCCGGTGCAGGCAAATCAAACTCTGCTGCAGGCATATCAAACATAGGTGAAGGTGCTCTAGTCTCCTTAATTACAACAGTAAGCTTAGGTACAAATGACTCAGGCTCCAGTACAGGTGTAGAAAAAGTTCCAACAGCTTCTACATTTCTTCCTCTTCTTCTTCTTCACTACTACTGGAGTTGCCAATGGCTCTTACATTTGTTCCTTTCTTTCTCCACACTCCTTCCACTTGGAAATATCCCATGCTCTAAATAGTTTTAGAAGTGTAGATATCAGTGTGATGCAATTCTAATCTGTCTTCACCATCCAAATTGACTCTATGTGATTTAAACAATAATATAAGCATCATTCCATATATCAGACAGGATTTAGCTTTTCATACTATTTATTTCATCTGCATGATTATAATGTATGACAAATTGATAGAAGTTCTTTCTAGAATGTGCTCCATGAGACATAGATCCTTTTCGCTCACCCAATCGAACCTACCAGTTCTTTGTAAGAAGATTCTACAAATGAAGTTGTGAAGTAGTCTCATTTCCAGTGATAGGGTGTTAGCAAAATAATGCCAATTCCTCCAACATCCTCTTTGTTCAAAATTGTTTTTAGAGTCTTCTCTCTATTGTCAATTACTAAAAATTTCAGTCCATCAAAAGGAATATCCAGTAATTCATGTAAAGATTCCTCATTGACAATAACCCTCTTCCCTTTGACAGTGGATTCCACATGGTTAGTTCCCAATCTTAAGTTCTCATAAAAACTTATAACCAAAGTGGGATAGGTCTTCTCATTCAATGAACAAAATTTTCTCCACCCTTGGTCTTCAATTAAATCTCCTATCTTTAACCCAATGCCCTTAATAAACTCAAAATTAATTCGGTGGCCGGAGGTTACCATATGCGTAGACATTGAGGGCACTTGGCTAGGAGTGGTTGCAGCTTCTCTTGTGGCTTCCTCTGTAATTTCTTCACTGCTTGGCTCTTCTTGCCTTCTCTTGGACCTTCTTTCTTTTTCAGCCAAAGGTGCAACCCTAACAGAGCATTTCGCTGTATCACGTTTGGGTGCTATAGCTAGGAAAGATGGAAGAACAAGAAAATGGAGTGCTTGGAAGGGAGAAGGATGTCTTTGGAGTAGGTTTTGGAGATGAGTGAACCATTAGAGAAGATAACATAGAAGCTAAATGGTTCGGAGAAGAGTTTATACCCTAAGCAAAATGCTTCGGTGCGAAAATCCAGTCGACTCGAGTAGCCCTAAAAAGGCTCAAGTCGGCTTGGCCAGAGCTCTCCTAAAACCATCAAAAAATCCAGTCGACTCGAAACTGTTCGAGTCGACTAGGCCAGAACAAGTTCAAAACTCTAAAAAAATCCAGTCAACTCAGATCAAGATCCAGTTGACTTGAACAGAAAAAGTAGAGTTTTAAAAATTTGAACACAATTCAGAAGAGTTTTGAAAGGAATTTCAAAGGAAATTAAAGCTCAACAATATAGAATAAATTGAGGAAGTCTTCTAGATGAAGTTTCCTTAGAATTGAAGGAATTAGGTTAAAGAATCTAGAAGGGATCACAAAGTCCTAATTCACTTCTAATTAGCTCAAATCTATCTTGATTGAGTGACTTGGTAAATATGTCAGCTAATTGATCTTCAGTAGGCACAAAGTCAAGCACAATATTACCATTAGAAACATGATCTCTAATAAAATGATGTCTAATTTCAATGTGCTTGGTTCTAGAGTGTTGAATTGGATTCTTTGTCAAATTGATGGTACTTGTGTTATCACATTTAATTGGAGTTTTAGATTGTGATACACCAAAATCTTCTAGTTGTTGTTTAATCCATAACACTTGAGCACAACAACTACCGGTAGCCACATACTCAGCCTCAGCTGTGGACAAGGCTACGAAGTTTTGCTTCTTATAGTGCCATGAAATTAAATTCAACCCTAGAAATTGGCATATACTACTAGTGCTTTTTCTATCTATTTTACAACCAGCATAATCTGCATCAGAGAATCCAATCAAATTCAAAGTAGAATGTTTAGAATACCAAATTCCTAATTACTAGTTCCTTTCAAATATTTAATTATTCTTTTTACAGCAAGCATATGTTTTTCTTTTGTGATGACTGAAATTTAGCACATACACATACACTGTACAATATGTCAGGTCTACTTGCAGTCAAATATAATAAGGATCCGATCATACCTCTATATAGCTTTTGGTCAATATTGGATCCATTCTCATCTTTGTCCAGTTTGCAAGCTGGGCTCATGGGTGTGCTCATTGTTTTGCTACTCTCCATACAAACTTTTTGATGATTTCCTTGATGTATTTGGCTTGGTTAATGAAGATACCTTCCTTTGTTTGTTTTACTTGAAGTCCAAGGAAGTAGTTTGGCTCGTCTATTAAGCTCATTTCAAATTCTCCCTGCATAAGCTTAGCAAATTCTTTACATAGAGATTCGTTAGTTACACCAAAAATGATATCATCAACATATATTTGTACAACTAAGATGTCATTATTTTTCTTTTTGATAAACAAAGTTTTGTCTACATTTCCTCTTGAAAAATTATTTTCAATTAAGAAAGTGCTAAATTTATCATACTAGGCTCTAGGTGCTTGTTTCAAACCATACAATGCTTTGTTTAATTTGAATACATGGTTTGGAAAAGTGTGATTTTCAAAACCTGGTGGTTGTTCCACAAAAACTTGTTCATAGATAAAACCATTAAGTAATGCACTTTTTACATCCATTTGAAAGAGTTTAAAGTTCATGTAGCAAGCAAATGCAAGTAGTAATCTAATGGCTTCTAGTCTTGCTACGGGTGCATAAGTTTCATCAAAATCAATACATTCTTCTTAGTTATATCCCTTAGCCACTAATCTAGCTTTGTTCCTTATAATATTTCCTTGCTCATCTAATTTATTCCTATAGACCCATTTAGTTCCTATAATTGGATGGTCGGTAGGTCTATCTACAAGTGTCTATACCTTATTTCTTTCAAACTAGTTTAATTCTTCATACATTGCCATCATCCAGTTTGGGTCAGTCTTAGCCTCTTCTAAGCTATGGGGTTCTATTTGTGATACAAAGGCTAGGTAATCATGTGCATCCTTATGTATAGCCCTAGTCCTAACACCATGTGAAGGATCTCCTATTATTAATTCTTTAGGGTGAGATGTAACATACCTCCAGTCCCTCGGTAGATCAGTGTGATCCTTACTTATCGTTTCTTCTCCACCTTGAGTGTCTTTGTCTTGAATGCTCAAGTCATCCATTCCTTTTTGCAATGTACCTGCATCATTATCTATGCACTCTTCTTGTCTAGAAGGTGTAGGGTTAGTTTCAATAAATACAACATGAATTGACTCTTCAACAGTAAGAGTCCTTTTATTAAAAACCCTATATGCTTTGCTATGTAATGAATAACCTAGGAAAATTGCATCATCAGCTTTAGAATAAAATTTTCCTAAATTATCTTTTCCATTGTTATGCACAAAGCATTTACAACCGAACACATGAAAATAACTAATATTGGATTTTTTGTCATTGCAAAGCTCATAGGGGGTTTTCTTTAAGATAGGATGGATCAAAATGCAGTTTAAAATATAACATGCAGTGTTCACCACTTCTACCTAAAAGTACTTTGGAAGATTGCCTTCACACAATATTGTGCGAGCCATTTCTTCCAATATCCTATTTTTCCTCTCTACAACACCATTTTGTTGAGGTGTTCTAGAAGCAGAGAAGTTGTGATCAATGCCAAATTCAGTACAATAATCTTCAAAAAACTGATTTTCAAACTCAGTTCCATGATCACTTCTAATTGAAATCAAAGATAAGTTCATTTGGTTTGAAACCTTTTTATGAAATTTTCTAAAAACATGAAAAGTTTCATCTTTCGATGCAATAAACAAAACCCATGTAAATCTCGAAAAATCATCTACTATCACAAGAGCATATTTCATCCCTCCTAGGCTTGTGGTCCTAGTAGGTCCGAAAAGATCCATGTGAAGTAGTTCAAGAGGTCTTGTTGTAGAAACTATATTCTTTGATTGAAAACTCCACCTAGTTTGTTTACCCATTTGGCATGCATCACAAACATGATTCAAATCAACTTTAAACTTAGGCATTCCTCTAACAAGATCTTTAGAAATTAATTTGGTAATTGTATGAATGCTAGCATGACCTAATCGTTCATGCCATAGTAAGCCTGACTCTTTGGTCTTAGCATTCATTGCAACTAGACTAGGGCTACTAGACATGGCAAGATCATTAAGATCCACCACATAGATATTCCTGAGTCTATGTCCAATAAATTTATTGTTAGAATCTAAAGAGTTAGTTACTATGCACATAGAAGACTCAAAGATAACCTTGAAGCCTTTATCACACAATTGACTTATACTTAAGAGATTATGCTTCAATTTGTCTACTAGCAAAACATTTTCAATAAAAATAAAGGGAGTTATTTTGATCTTACCAATACCGATTATTCTCCCTTTGCCATTATCTCCAAAGGTGACCATACCTCCTTTAATTTCAAGGGTGATGAATTGGTCCTTGTCACCCGTCATATGTCTTGAGTAGCCGCTATCTAAGTACCACCTTTTCTTTAATTTTTGGGCTACAAGACATTCCTCATCTTCGAGACCCATTAAGCAAAGATTGGCAGTCTTGGTGGTCTATTCTTCTTCCGATGATGTTGAGTCTTCACTATCGGACCATGTGGCAACCATGGCTTTCTTTTTCTTCTTTTGTCTGAAGGATTTCTTCAATAGTGGACAGTCCGGACGTATGTGCCCCGGCTTCTTGCATTCGTAGCACGTGGGGACTACCTCTTTGTCTTTCTATTTGTCATTTTCCTTTTCCTTTCCATAATCCTTCCTATGAAATTTTTGGTTGTACCTTACTTTCTTTCTTCCCATAAATTTTCTGAATCTCCTCACAACCATAGTGATGTCTTCGTCTTCTAGGTCGTCATTGAAGGAGGTGCTTTCTTTTTCAGATTCTTTATCATCCCTCTTTGAATCGAAAGCAGCTTTGAAGGCTATTGTCTTCTTTTTCTTCTGCTCATCTCCGTTCTATGTTGCATTGTTAGCTCATGGGTGATAAGTGATCCCAGCAGTTCATCCAGCATCAAAGTGTTGAGATCTTTGGCTTCCTGGATCGCAGTTACCTTGGGATCCCATTTATCGGGCAAAGAACGAAGGATCTTCTGAACTAGATCTGCATTAGAGTATACCCTGCCAAGACTCTTTAAACCATTAATAATATATGTAAATCTAAAGAACATGGTAGATATTATTTTAGAAGGTTCCATTTTACATAAATCATAATTATGAACTAGAAGATTTATCTTGGAGGTTTTCACTTGGGAAGTTCCCTCATGGGTCACTTCGAGTTTATCCCAGATTTCCTTTGTTGATGAGCAGGTGGAAATTCGGTTGAACTCATTAGCATCCAAAGCATAATATAATAGATTCATTGCTTTGGCATTCAATTCCCCTATCTTCATGTCATGATCATCCCAGTCCTCTTCAGACTTAGGGATGTCCACGCCATCAACTTTAATTATGGGAATGTGTGGCCCTTTCAAGATGACCTTCCACAATTGAAAATCTACAGCTTATATGTAAATTTTCATTCGTACTTTCCAATATGAATAATTAGTGCCTGTGAATAGTGGAGATCTATTTGTTGATTGGCCCTCGGCCAAGGATGTACTCATGGGATGAGCCATCAATCTTAACTCAAGTAATCAGAGACACTGCTCTGATACCAGCTGTTGCCCAGGTGGCTTAGTCCCAAAAGGGGGGTGAATTGGGAATTACAAAATTTTTGCAAGTATGTGCACAAGTAATTCCAATTAGTGGTTAGGTGCTATGTTAATGGAGAATGAATGCAGAAGCTAAAAGATAAAACAAACACAACACAAACAAAGCAGATTTATAGTGGTTTGGAGCAACCCAGCTCTTATGTGCACTGCCCAAGTTCACCACTCGAGATTTCCATTATATCCCCCAAACCGGAATAAAGTCGGATTGTTTTTGCAGGCTCACAATCCCAACCTCTACACTTTGTTTTTGAAACCAGGCTCACCAAGGAAACCCAATCTAGGTTTTTACAGGTTCACCTAAAACCTCTACACTTTGGTTTTTAGAAAGGCTCACCAAAGAAACCTCTACACTCTAATTTTAAAGGCTCACCAAAGTAACCTATTTGGTTTTTACAACAGGGCTCACCAATAACCCAGATATTCTAAATGATAGAATAAAAAAGCAATAATAAAGACAAACTCTGTTGTCTGGATGGTTGCCAATGCAGCTCGAGTGAACATCCACTGAATGCTCTTCAATGCACTTCAATGGCTTCCTTGCTTTCCTCAAAAGGTGCTTCAAGCTTCTGGTAAGAGTGCTTGCAGGCTTGAAGGCATACTTTAAAGCTCTAGTGCTCTCTCACTTCACTTCAATAAGTGTTCAATAAATGCTCAATAATTCATTAGCCCTTTCAAGGATGTTCTCATACCTTATTTATAGAGACTTCAACTGCCTTCCCTTGATTTTGAACGTTGTAGACCATTGGGAGGTGATAGGTTACCGTTGGAGCACTTTTGGAATTCAAAAACTGAGAACTGGAACTAGCCATTGGAGGTGACCCCGTCATTCCAGTCGGCTCGGACAAACTTTGAGTCGACTCGGATGAAGTTCGGGTCAATTGGGCTGAGTGCCAGTTGGCTAGCTTCCGCATCTGAAAAAATACCTCACTCTGGATGAGTCGGCTGGGCTGAATTCTAGTCGGTTGGAATCTTAGAGGCTCTCAGACCATTCTCAACTGAGTTCTGGATGAGTCGGTTGGATCTAATTCCAGTCAGCTCGGATTCCTGAGAATCTCAGAACGTTCTCAACCTTGTTCTGGATGAGTCGGCTGGGCCTTGGTACCAGTCGGCTGGATCTATGTGCTAGAGAACTTCTCTTCAGTGCCAGTGCTAGAGTCGGCCAAGTTGTCCTTCCAGTCGGCTCGAAGGTAGTTCTTCAGCCAGTTTAACTTCAAACTTCCAGAACACTTGTCCCATGCTTTAAAGTCTTCTTCAAGGACTTTTTACAATAAATTCAAGAAAAAATTGAAGCTTGAAAGACTACTAGAAGTAACCCTTTAACTGATTTCAATAGAAAACTTTTTGTAGGGTTCTTCTTTACAAGATTCTAAATACTTTACAACTCAACACAAAACATTAAAGATTGTAGGAATTAAAAAGGTGTGTCAATGTAGTTGTCCTACAAAAACTTGTCAATCATTTGAAGAGTTGTTAGATAACTAAATGTATGCTCCAATGTTTTGTTATCATCAAAATCACTTTATGGGTCAACACATTTCTTTACTAAATGAAACATCAGTAGCAAGAAAATCTAAATTTTCTCATAAATCTTAAACTTGACTTGGAGTTTAACATATCGAATAATCTCCAACATATATATATTGGATCAAATAATCCAATCCAAAACTGCTAATATAAACCATCAAAGATTCTATTAAAATATTAATGCCATGTCCACATAATATCATTGAATCTGCCAATAGCAAATTGCAAATCTATACATTATCCCAAACACATTTTCATTATATAATCGAAAGATTCTCTCTCTTAATATCATTAAAGTCCTACATCATAAACATATTGCAACCGTCTCCAAATTTATAATCCAAAAATTAACAAATCTTGCAAGCTATCATAATCTTCATCCATATCAAATTTAGGATCCCAACATTATTTAATTAATAACTGAATATACATATTCAGTATAACATAACACACTATACTTCCAGGTCAACACTTCTGAAGCTCGATCCAATCTATTTATCAGAGATAAATATACATCTTATCTAGTCCTTCAATATCCATAATATACTTTCTTATCATGATCAAATATTATCAACCATTCAATCTCATCCAAGATCAATCTCTACAAAAATCATATTCTAGATCTTATGCACAGTACCTAGGAATTAGAAATCCAACTTTGAATCCATTCCAATTGGTTATAACATTAAGTTCAAATATCACAATCTATAGTGATCACAATCTAAATTTTTAATATCACTTAATCATATCCTAACTACCTATGTTGATCTCAAGTGATCATAACCCAAACTTCGATATCAATCAATCATGCCTTAATAACCATCTTATTAATTATATCAAAACAAGATTCCCAAAGTAAATCAAATCCATGACATAACTCAAAATACACCTCCATATATCCATTATTTAGTCTCGATATTATCCTTCCAAAAATTAAGCTAGGAAATTTTAACCATTTTATTTGTGCAAACCTTCTACACTTAACAAAAACCCTTGGAGCTATAGCATACACCTATCAAAGGGAATTAAATAATTTCTCATTATCGATAATTATTCTGGAATATTCAATCAAAATCCTAATTCTACCCCACTCTCACTAACTAAGTTATATGATCTTAAACCTTTGCTCTGATACCAATCTGTCGCGTCCCGATCCAAAACCTGGATGGATACGCGACCGGCCGTATAAGCCCTATGTTTTATCCTAGAGATCATGCAAGGCCTAATCTTCAATTCAATATCCAAATAGTGTTAAGGAACAAATTTCACTAATTACTTATTGATTCCAAGAATTTTTCATAAAATTCAACTATAAACTCAGAGATCAACACCTAAACCCTAGCTCTTCACTGACTGGTCCCAAAGCCCAATTGATCTTCGGTATCTGTAATAAAAACATAGAAAAATAGGGGTGAACTACACAAGCTCAGTAAGTTATCAACACCTCCAGTATACATATACAAATATGCCATTAATAAATAGAAAGCACAAACACACCATACAACAAGATGTCTATCAATATCATAATATATATCCGGCAACATGATGCAAATATGCATACTTAATCACAACCGACACCGACATGACTATGGATGGCTAACCATTTACTTTACTCTCCTAATCCTTTTGACTATGGCCACGATCGGCCCATGGCTCATCCCACAAGAGACTAGATCCTAACTCACATACCGAAATCGGTCATGCACCATTGTTCGCCCCACTGGAGGCCCACAAGGAAAACTAGCTCTGAGTATCATACGAGAAGCATGCATCCTCCGCATGTGCCTGCCATGCATGGCTAAAATAAGGCAACTAGCTCTTGACTCACATACCGCTCATCAGTCATGTGCCAGCAATCATCCCGGTGGAGGCCCATAAGGAGACTAGGTCCTCTTATGATCATAGTCGGACTAGAGAGCACCCACATCGACATAATGCACCCATACCAATACAATGCACCCACATCAACACAATGCATGCACCCAATGCAATCCAATATAAATTAAAATATACTATACGCATTTAATAATTCATAAATACATAACATATTTGAAATATAATATCAGAGATCAAGATAACTTACCGAAAAGGATCCACCAACAAGTACAATTCAAACCTAGATTTGATCTTCCAAGGATAATGATGATCCTGACCAACAATTTAAACATAGAATTAATTTCTATTTAATAAAACTAAAAAGAAAACTATGTTATCAAAGGGTACTCTCGTCAATCCAATCCAATTATGGTCCAAAATTTACCTTTTCTCCTTTCCCTTCTCTTTCTCTCTCCTCTCTCTCTCCTCTTTATCTCTCTTCTCTCTCTCCTCTTTCTCTCTCCTCTCTCTCTCCTTCCTTACCCATGATGGAGAGGGACCTCATGGGTGAGCCATCGAAAACCACCCCAGCGAAGGACTCTCAGGTAGGTTCTCTCTCTTTCTCTCTCTTCATATATTTTTTTCCTTTTCTTTTTTTTATTTTTCCTTTCTTATTTTTTCTCTTTTCTTTTCCTCACGGAATAGAGGCCACCCCCACCTTTTTTTTTTCTTTCTCTTCCTTCTCCTCTCTTCTTCCCGAACCCCCTCCCCGCACCTCATCTTAACCGAACCACCCTCCCAATGGTGGCCGGCGGTGACCATTGGGATGGTCACCGAGAGGAGGGTCGGCAATCCCAGAGGCAAATCGAAGGGAGGATGGTGGCACAACCACCGTCGACGTACAGCCCAAGCAAACCGAAGAAAATCAAACTAAAATCCCATTAATCCTAAAAAAATAATTAAAGAAAGAACTCACTGCTCTTGCAGGGCTTCCGAGCACTCACCGGAGAGGAGGGAGATGGCGGTGAAAGCTCAATAAATGCTTCCTCGGACGGCAGTGAGAGGGGAAGAAAGATTTATAAGAAAACTAATGGGAAGATGCCTCGCCGTTTGGGGAAGAAACTCCGTCCAATCAGAGCTCCAATCCACTCCAAACTCATCGTTGACTCCTCACCTCCCCTCCATGAGTCTCCCTCCCGAGTCCTCCAATGAAATCCTCGGTTGATCAATGCGAACACCCCTCCCCTATTTCGGCTTCTCCATTTTTTTTTTCTAGGTTCCGGGTGAAGTCAGCAAGGGCTGCCGACTTCAGCCCAAAATGTCCAAAACACGGGCGGGCCTCACAGTTCGGTGCTGCATGGTTAGTTCATGAGTGATGAGAGTCCTAGCAGTTCATCCAGTAGTAAGGTATTCAAATCTTTTGCTTCTTGGATGGCAGTCACTTTCGGATCCCATTTATCCAAAAGAGATCTTAGAATCTTCTGTACAAGATCTGCATTATAATATATCCTGCCAAGACTTTTTAATCTATTAATAATATCAGTGAAATGTGAGAACATGACAGAAATTATTTCATTTGGTTCCATTTTGAATAATTTGTAACTATGCACAAGAAGATTAATTTTAGAAGACTTCACTTGAGAAGTTCCTTCATGAGTCACTTCAAGTTTATCCCAAATTTCTTTGTAGAGGAGCAAAAGAAAATTCAATTAAACTCATTACTATCCAAAGCTCAATATAACAAATTCATTGCTTTGGCATTTAACTCATCCATTTTCATGTCATGTTCGTCCTAATCCTTTTCAGGTTTTGGAACGTCCACTCCATCAATTTTAATCATGGAGATATAAAGACCCTTTAAAATGACCTTCCACAACTGAAAATCAACTGCTTGAACATAAATTTTCATTCTAGCTTTCCAATATGCATAATTTGTGCTAGTGAAGAGTGGACGTCTATTAGTTGATTGGCCTTTCGCCAAGGACGTACTCATTGGATGAGCCATCGATCTTTACTCTAATGTATTCAAAGACACTACTCTGATACCAGTTGTTGCCCAGGTGGCTACCCAAGAGGGGGATGAATTAGGAATTTAAGAATTATATAGGATGATGTGCAATTAAAAATCCCTTAGAAGGTGTTGGTGCTATGGCAAGATAATAAATTGCAGAAGCTAAATAGAGTTAAATAAGCACAACACAAACATACAAAATTTATAGTGGTTCAGAGCAACTCAGCTCCTACGTCCACTACACAAGATACCACTTGGGATTTTCACTATATTCACACATGAATATAGTAGGATTGTTTTACAGGATCACAATCCAAAACCTCTACACTTTGATTTAGTAGGATCACCAAAGAAAACCCAACACCCTTTGATTTTGAATAGGCTCACCAAAGAAACCCAACTTGATTTCACAGGATCACCAAGAACCTAACTTGGTTTTACCAGGATCACCAAGAACCCAACACTTGGTTTTTAATCAAAGCTCCCCAAGAACCTATTTGGTTTTTCAACCAGGCTCACCAATAACCCAAACAATTCAAAAATGAATTGAAAAAAATGCAACAAAAATGACAAACTTAATTTATCAGATAGTTGCCGGTGCAACTTGATAGAAGTCCACTTGAATGCGCTTGAATGAGCTTTAATTGCTTTAGTGGCTTCTTCCCAAATTGCTTCAAGTTTCAGATGAGAGTTGGTGAAGACTTGAAGGCTGACTTGAATGCTCTTATGCTCTTCTTCTTGTTGGTAGGTAAGATATTCAATAAAGCTTTCAAAACTTTGAAGAACTCTCTAATACTTGCTTCAAGGAAGTTCAAATCCTTTAAATATAAGGTCTTCCATCACTCCAAGGCAGTTTTAGCCATTGTAGACCATTGAAAAGTGATTTGTGACTGTTGGAGCACTTTTTGGCATTCAAAAAGAAATTCTGGATCTAGTCATTGGATACCTGAAAACGATACTTGAGTCGGCTCGGATTCCTTCGAGTCGGCTCGATCCTTCGAGTCGATAGGTCAAGTCACCAAATCTTCAATGCAGTCAGCTCTTTGTCTCGGGTGCAAAACTTCACTCTGGACGAGTCACTTTTGATAGCTCGGGTTGGCTCGAACTTCTGTCTTTGAAAAACTTGAACTCATGAAGTCAGCTCTTTTTAGCTTGGGTTGGCTCTTCTTCTTAGGTTCTGAAATCATCACTCTGGAAGAGTCGGCTCAATGCAATTCAGGTCGGCTCACTTTCTCAGGTCTTCAAGATTAGGTCTGGCAGAGTGGGCTCTTTCTGGTTTGGGTCGGCTCGCCTGGCTGTTCTCAGAAATCTTCAAAATTGGAATCTGGAAGAGTTGGCTCGGACATATTCCAGTAAACTCGGATTCACTAGATTTGGCTCAGTTGCCTTCGAGTCGGCTCGGATTGCTGCGTACTAGAATCCTTGCTACATGCCATGAAGTGGAGTCGGCTCTTCAACATGTTGGGTCGGCTCGAGTAACTTCTTCATAATTTGAATAATTGAACTCAAGGAAAACTCTCACCAACACTCTTATATTTTTCAAGCAAACCAACTCAAAATAATTTAAGGCACACACAAGTAGAAGTAACCCTTTTTACATGAATTTTTTCTTAGCTTTTTCATTGAGTTCTTCTTTACAAAATCAAATTACAACACACTCAATCAAGAAACAAAGATGTAGGAGTTGAAGTTTGAATAAATAAATCATCCTACAAAAACTTGTAAAATACTTGAAGAGTTGTTAGAAATAAATGTACATGCTCCAATGTTTAGTTTTCATCAAAATCACTTATGGGGTCACAATGGTATATTGAACTTGAATTCATTCCAACTGAAAACCATCTTGCTGACATCTTTAGTAAGCCACTTAATAAAGAAAGATTTAAGATGATTAGAAGTGAATTAGGTTTGTGTGATCCTTTTTAAAAACTTTGACCTAATTTCTTCTAAAATTAAGGAAAATTATCTAGAAGACCTCAAATATCAATTTAAGAATAATGACCACCTTATCTAGTGTGCTACTATCCATAGGAATCTTTTGCTAGCTTTTTGAGCATTTTGCTCGAGCCGACTCGAGCAGACAAGGCTCTGGCCGAGTCAACTCGATTGTCAGGTTAGGGCTTTTATATATAATCTGTAAGTCTGAGCTAGGGTTTGCTTTTACTGTTGAACCTTGACCAAAATCCCAAAACCTCTTTCGAACCTAAGAGACCTCTCCTCCCTTTCCATTTTCCTCGTATTTCCACTTCCTTCCCTATTTGTTTTCCATGATGGCTCCCAAAAGGGCAATGAGGAAATGCTCTCATCTAGTCGACTCAAGTGCCCACATGGAAAGAAGAAATAAGAGAAGAGAAGAGGAAGAATCTGAAGAAATGGAAGAAGTAGAATCACCTTCTCCACCAAGGCAAGTTGTTTCTATGGCCAATCGGCCCGTCACGAGTGGAAGAAGGATTATTTTCATATTTTTGGAAGTATTAGGTGTAAGAATTGGAGATTGGATCGAACATCAAGGTTGGAGCTTCTTTTGTTCTTTAGATACCCCAACCTATCCTTATTTAGTAAGAACTTTCTTTGAAAATCTTACTCTTGGTGAATACCATATTGAGTCAATTATTAAAGGAGTAAGAATGTTGGTGGATGAAGAGAAGCTGAGTAATATTCTACAGATGCCCATAGATGGAACAAATCATGTGGTATTAAAGAATAAGTAGAGAGCACTAAGATTGGTTCTAAAGAGATCAGATAGATACTATAAAGAATGTTCAAGCCAATATGCTCTCACTGGAAATGCGGTTGCTTCACAACATCATTAGTCAGATCTTTCTACCTAGGACCAGTCGCTTTGACTAGGTGAGTGAGCGGGATCTAGTTTTCATGCGGCATTTGATTAAGGGGCAGGCCCTCAATCTGCCCTATATTATGATTATTCAGATGAGAGAGGCAGCAAGGAAGGTAAAAGCATGTCTACCGTATGGCATGGTCTTTACCCTGCTATTTCAGGATGCCGGGATTGACCTCACAGGTGAGGATGATAGACCCCTTCACCACACAGACACCTATTTGGCAAAATCCCTTCAAAGGATGGGATACCATCTAGTTGAAGGAATTTGGACGAAAAGGATATTTGGGCAGAGGGTTACTAGTTCTTCTGATGATGATGATGATGAGCATGAGGAGCAGACTGAGCTTCCAACTAGTGACACTGATGTTACTGTAGCCAGAGATGATGGTACACATGCTGATGATGATGAGCAGGGTCAGATATAGAGAGTGCCTAACATTCCCAGGACACCTCCTGGACCTTCTATTGGACCCGCTCATGAACCTTCGATTACAGCACCATTAGCTTCACAGGCCTTTATAGCCCAGCAGATCAGACTTCTCTTAGAGTCCCTAACGAGCTCCATTAGTTTGATGTTTGGTGAGCTACGCTAGATAGTTGACACTGGTATACACGACATCAGGGCACAGCTAGGGCAGCTGACCACCAAGGTCGAAGCTATAGAGAGCAGATCGCATTAGCAGGAGGATATCCATTCTACTATCAAAGAGCTGCATGCAGACTTTGATTGATTGAGGAAAGCTATAGACAGTTTTAGGGCACAGCAGGCTATGGAGATGGAGGGCATGTAGAGAGGACTGGAAGGTCTCAAGGATGAGCTTCGAGCTATTTGGTTACATCTACACAAGCTTACATCCACTACTAAGGCTTCTTCAGCTCAGACCTCCAGGGAGCCACCAACACACCCACCATCACCACCAGCTTAGCCACCACCTTTTGTACCTCTTGGATTGTTTAATCTAGACCCTATTTCTTTTATACCACCTACTGACCCTTTTATGCCTTCTAGAGTTAAAGTAGAATCTACTCCATCTAAGGCCAAACCAAAATTTAGGGGTAAACAGAAAGCTAGGACACCTAAGTCCCCTAATAGAACTAGATTTAGAGACCTTAGATTTAAACCCTTAAAAACTAAAACTTCAGATACTATACTAGATGTAGGTTCCTCTTCTAGTGAGGAAGAATACTGATTGTATCTTTTTATCTTTTGAATGTATTGCCTTCTGATATAATGAACTATCTTTCAAAAGTAATGAAATGTCTTCTTTTCTGAATCATTGTGTACATTGTGATGATTGTCTTATTCCTACATCTAATTACCTTCTTGAATGATCTCAATGTTTAACCTAATAAGGGGGAGAACCTTCACTTGAATTTTTATGGAGAATTTCAACATGAAAAATTCTATGAGAAAGTGAAATTATCTCAAACAATATTATCATTATTCCTACTCTTTTAAAAATAATATGCTTTTTGAAAACCTTTTTGATTAATGACAAAATGGGGGAGTGTTTGATGTGCATGGAAATGAATTGGCATATTGATGTGTAAAAATAAATGAATTGGCATAATGAGTATGAATTTTGTTCAAATTTGTTTACTCTAGCACTTATATTGGATCATATCTTGCTATAGTACTCAAATTCAATCTTGACTCATTCAGATCTCTAATTGCTAATATAATAGCTCTGATACATTATAAATAACTTTGATGCTTTTTATAATAAATCTGATACAAACCAGATATTATAGATTTGACATTTTTTTAACTCATCTCTAATATTCTCTGATACATAAGCTCTGATACATTTTGTGCTTTTGATCTGATACATTTTATCTTGGTATTTCTCTAAGCTCTGACATCTTTCTTAATTTTAATTCATGATAGGCAAAAGCAGCTTTTGATCTAAAATTTATTCTGACTCATATTGGATCAATTTCAAAAAACTTGATACATCTTTCTTGAGTGACAGTTTCAGGTTAGTAATGGATAGTTCTAAAACTCTTATTTTGAATCCAAAACGGTCTCCAACGGCTCTATTTCGAATCCCAATGATCTACAACGGCTATAACCTTCTGAAATCAATTAAAGGGAATATATTTAAGGGATTTGAATCACTTTTGAAGTAAGATAAGAAGTTAATGTGAGATTGAAGAGTTTTCATTAAACATTCAAGAGTACACACTAGAGAGCATTCAAAGCAAGCACTCAAGTCTACACCAACATTTATTAGTTTCTTGAGACATTTATTGAAGAAGTTAAGAAGCCTTGAAGAGGACTCAAAGTGCAATCAAAGGGCTTCTCAAGTGCTACAACTGCAACCATCCAACAACTTTGGTTTGTCAAAAAGTTGCTTTGTATTCTTTAACTCTTATTTAAGTTTGTTAGGTTCTTGGTGAGCCTTGAAAACCATGTATTTTGGGTTGTTAGTGATCCCGATTAAAACTAACATTATTGTGGATTTTTGGTGAGCCTGGACAAAACCAAGTTTGGATTCTTGGTGAGCCTGTTTAAAACCAACTTTGGGTTTTGGATTGTGAGCCCGTGAAAATAATCCGGCTATATTCCATGGGTGAATATAGTAGAAATCCCAAGTGGCATCTTGGATAGTGGACATAGGAGCTAGGTTGCTCCGAACCACTATAAATCTCTTGGTGTTTGTATTGTGAATTTCTGTGTTGTGCTTTTACTTCTGCTACTAACTTATTTAATCACTTCACTCACCACACTCTGATTTCAAAAGAGCACATACTCGAAGAAATTTTTTAAATATCTAATTCACGCCCCTCTTGGGTAAGCCACTTGGGCAACAACTAGTATTAGAGCAGTGTCTCTGAATTTTAATTAGAGTAAAGATTAATGGCTACTCCCATGAGTACTTCCTTGGCCGAAGGCCAATCTACCAATAGACCACCACTCTTTACTAGCACTAATTATGGCTATTGGAAGGCCAGAATGAAAATATATATACAAGCTATTAATTTTTTAATTATGGAAGATAATTCTTAAGGGACCTTATACGCCCATGAAAAAGGTTGATGGCATGGATATCCCAAAACTTGAAGAGGAATGGGATGATCACAACATGAAAATGGATGAGTTAAAAGCCAAAGCCATGAATGTTCTATATTGTGCTTTGGATGCAAGCGAGTTTAATCAAAGTTCCTTGCCTTTTTCCTTTTTGGAAGCTACTCTTAGGGTTCCTTTTTCTCTTTGAATCCTTCTTAGTAGCATCCTCTCCTACCAGATCAAGGTCAGGAGTATCAAGGATATAACCAATTTTCTGCTGAGCTAATATAATTCTCAGGTTTCTCAACCAATCTACATAATTCGGATCAGTCAACTTATTGGCATCCAAGATGCTCCGTAGTGAAAGAGTAGAAGCCGTAATACAATAATCTACAGTAAGTAAAGAACAACTATAAGCTGACCACTCATGATGATATTCATAATTAGACAAAGACTTTTGCATCTAATTGTGTCTCCCACTATTTTCTATCAAATACCATAACCCTCAACTATGGTAAGTAGGAAACCCTCCCAGGGCTTCCTTAGTGGGGTTGAGATCCCAATTCCTCATGAATACCTTGTGTTAATCACAACAAACCCATGAGTTCAAGGATAGCAAAATCCCTTTCTAATTGCAACCCATGCAATTCTCAACATAACAACTGCCTCTAAGACAATTATAGCCTTGGTTAATCATAACCAACTATAATATCTTAGTTTAGTCAGACCCTTCTGTTGGGAGTTGTATCCCAAAGCCAATCATCTAGGTTGTAGATGGTTGAGCTAATTGTTATGTAATTTTTATAATGAATAAAAGTTATTATGGCTTCTCATCACTTTACATCTTCCTATAATGAATTCTTTAGTGATGATATCCTTAGGACTACTATTACATCGATATAGAGAGGATATATCGAGTGGTCCTTAAACAGGGTTCTCAGCCAAATGATATGTTGTGCCTGGATAGCAACATATCAAGCATAGGCTGTTGTGGTTCACATTGTTTGGTTGTCCTCTTGACCAAGGAGTGTGCTGACACTGATGTGATCTGCAAGTGGGATATTTGATATCTCATTAGACGTGACTCCGCGTAGCACCTTATCTGCCTAAGGATCGCTCGCGAATGGATATGGGCATAAGTGTCCCTCTGACCTGAGGTCACTTTGGTAGCTTGCAAGCAACTCCCTGTGCTTTGGTGCCGGACTACCTGGATTTTTAATCCAGTGACGGAAGGTTTCTGGGTACAGGCAAGTACTTGTGGAGCAGTAGTGGACCAAGATGGAATTGACCTGTCCAAATGGTTTGGATTGAATGTCTCGCAGTGTCTCAATTTAGCAAATCCTCGGCCGGGGTGGTCCCAGTGAAGAGTCACTGGACATGCGAGATTGAGACACGTAGTGGATTGACATAGCTGGGGTTGGCAGTTCAACCCTAGGTCATCCTGAGCATTGGAGGTCAAAGGGATGAATTATGCGGTAACCATATGCCAGAGGTTCGATGGATTGCTCTCGCATCTTCGACCTATCCGGATGCCGAGACCCATTGCTAGGTGGTATCTTGTACTGGTACTGGAAGTGTTCCAGTACTACCGTTTAGGTTCGGACCTATGAGGTCACACGCCATAGAGGATTTCTATCTGATCAGGAACCGATTCGATTGGGAATCGTTTCGGTGTTTTGTCACGGTTTTTGGTTGAGTTTTCTTCTGATTGACCTGGTCTTGGGTTGATCAGGTCTTCTCTGGATCGACCAGGAATGTGTTCCTGGCTGACTAGGATTGAACCCGTGTTCATCAAATGGTTTGATGAATGTTTCTAAGTCTAATTGATTTTGTTTTAATCGGTTGCAAATCGATTTCAACTCAAATCAGTGAGGTTGGACTGTAGAAAGATAGGGTTCGTTCTTAGCTTCGTTTTGAGTCCAGTTTCGTTCGTTTTGGACTTCGTTTGACTGGGTTTTGACCTGAACCGAATTGACCCTGCTTTGGACCTTGGACCGAAGGGCTTTTTGGTCATTTGCCAGTTCACCTTTGAACCATCGCCTTTATCGTTTTGGAATGCCTGAGACTTTTGGTTTTTTGAAACCGTAGCAGGGTGTTTCAAATCCCGATTTTTTCCTTTTAAATCCTTCATCCCTTCATACCATAAAGCAGCAGCTTGCTCTCCTCTATGATACGGATCCAGAGAGACCTTTTGGAAGCCTTCATTCGTAGCCATTAGAGAGATCTCGGAGTTTTTCCAAAACCGTGAAAGCTTGGGATACGGTGGCTAGCGACGCCGGAGCTCCGATCAGAAGTTTCCACGGCGTGTATCCCCTCTAGAGGGATTTCGCCTGAGATCCTGGGAGCAGTTCTTCGCTCCAGTGCAAAGAAATCCAAGTTTGAAGCTTTATTCTCCCTGCTGCAACCGTGGTCGTGAATCCTTTTTGAGCCCTGATTTGAGGTGGCAAACGCCTGAGTTTTGGCGATTGGTCTTCAGTTCCTTGTAGCCGATCAAGAGCACATTCCAGCGGACCTTGAAGCTCGAAGTTTGGAGGCCTGTGCGCTCTGCAGTCGGCGTCTGAACATTGCTCCACAGTAAGGAATTTCTGAACCGAGGTTGAAGAAGGGTGGAATAGCGGGAATAGCTATTCCACCCCATTCCTCCCTTATTCCAGCCTGGAATAAGTTCTTTATTAATTTTATATGCATTTATACATGTCTAAAAATTATGCAAAAGAAATATATGCCATGCATTTAATGTTCTCTATGCAAATATATTTTTTGATCCTGGTTTTGGGACAGGTTTTTCCGCAATTAATTTCAAAATTATTTTAAAATATCTACCTGTTCCTATTCTATGCTTAGTGTAGGCACACAAAAAAAAAAAAACAAAATCTTCCTTCAAGTGGTATCAGAGCCAGGTTCAATTTAAAATTATATTTGCATATTTTTAGTTAATTAAAATTATTTAATTAACTAATTTGGTAATTAGTTGAATTATTTAATTTTTAATTAAAATGGTTTTAATTAAGAATTAATGATGGCATGTATTATTTTATTCTTTGATATGTTAAATGTAAATAAGAATTAATTGTAAGAGGAGTTTACAAGATTTAATTAAAATTATTTTAATTAAATAATTGGCTTGATTTCTTATAATTATGAATTATCTGAAATAATTAAATGATAAATGCAAATTAGGGTTTATAAAACCTTAAGTCATTTGATAAGCCAATTGGGTTAAATGGTTGGGCTAGGATTAGATCCTAATTGGGTTAGACCTAGGTTTAGTTGAATGAACTCTAAAAATAATTTTAATCAAAAGTTGATTAAGGATTATCTTTTCCTAGTTTCTAATTAGTTAGAAGCTTGTGTCCATTCATCTAAATGGATCTAATCTGGCTCAGAGGCTAACCTAACTCAAATTTTCTAATCTAATTGATGACGGTAAATCAATTTGGTGTCTAAGGTAAGCAGCCTTATGGTCCTTGGCTTTGAGGGTACCCTTTCCTGGCCAGTTCTTGTAATTGGTGTCTAAGGAAAGTGGTTAATGCCGTAACTCATGCCTCGACCGCACTTACCTGGCCAAATTGGCTAACCTGATTTGCATTAGAAAAGATAATTGAGTTAGATCAACCCATGCCATTTAAGGTTATCAGTCTGACTGATATAGGTGCCCATGAACCTAACCATAAACCCTTCTAAGATTTAGTGGGAGTTTATGGATCAAGGTTCATAATTTTTTTTATATGTCACAAATTTTAAAATCCTCTAAATTATTAGGTCCTTAAAAAGACCTAGTTAAGGAGTTAACAAAGTCTTTGCCTCCCATTAAGTGGGTTTGTAATATGTCCATTAGTTGGGTATGCATCGGCAGTTCCATAGAACGGGTGTATATCACGCTATTGGGATTACTCTCCCTAATATGAAGGTTCAGTGTGACCTTCTCAACAGTGATCAGGTGAGCCGTACCCTAGACGGGCTTGGTCATTTGTTGGTTGGAAACACTGAATTCGGCATGTTAATGGTTGGACCTAACCGAGAGCCTGTAATAGGAGGCCCCTAGGTCGATTACAGTGCATCTTGGGGCAAAATAGATTACTAGAAATTGCTAAGGGCAGCAATTGGTTATAAGAACCTACGTTTAGACACGTATAGGTGAGCCGTACCCTAGACGGGCTTGTACGTGGTCTATTGGATTCTAGTACCCACTTTGAATTATGACTTCACGGAATTGGAGGTAGAGGCTCCTATTCTGAAAAGTTAGTGGGAGAACCTTTTTGACTAAAGTCCAAGTCTTTAGGGTTTTGAAAATCACATTAACTAATTTTGGTCATATTTTTCTTTCAGATGTCAACCAATCTGTCGCTCCATCCATTGTTGGACAATGAAAAATTGATTGGACCCAACTTCGATAGCTGGTATCGAAGATTGAGGATAGTCCTTGAGCATGAACGGATCTTGTACGTTCTGACAGATTTGGCACCTGTAGTTCCCGCTGCCAATACTCGGGGACCGGTTAGAGACACTTACCAGAAGTGGATCTCTGATCGGACCACTGTCCGATGTATTATGCTGGCTGCGATGAACGATGAGTTCGGTCGCAGGTTTGAGGAGGCCCAGCCTGAGGATATCCTTCAAAGGTTGAAGGAGTCTTTTGGCACACCTGATGACGCTGAGAGATACCGTATCTCCAGCACCATCTATAACACGCGTATGCGTGAAGGTGCTTCTGTGACTGATCATGTTATGAACATGATCGAGTTGTTCGAGCGCCTGGGCAAGCTCGGCTGTCCCCTTCATGAACAGTTGGGGAAAGATGCGATCCTGAACTCCCTGCCTCCATCCTACGTGTCCTTTCTCGATCACTGGAGATTGAATAGGCCGGTAGTAAACTATCATGAGATGTTAGGTTTACTGCAAGCCTATGAAAAGGACCACCAGCTCAACAAAGGGCTGGTGAATTATGTAGGAGGTTCCTTGGCAGGTGCTCCTCGACCCTTTAAGAAAAAGAAGAAGAAGAAGAGCAAGAAGGTACAGTCTGCTCCTGGTCCAAGTCAGACCAAGAAGAAGTTAGACCAGAGCAAGGCAGAGTGCTTCTTTTGCAAGAAGCAGGGTCATTGGAAGAGGAATTGTCCTCTTTACATCGCTTCACTTGACCCGAACAGGCCGAAGAAGAAGAAGCAGCAAGCTGTTGCTGCACCAGGTATATATATGATATATCCTAACTTTACTATTTGTGATACTACTAGCTGGGTATTAGATACCGGAAGTCCTATTCATATCTGTAATTCTTTACAGGGACTTCGAGTTAGTAGAAGATTCGAAGATGGTGAGAGGTACCTGAACGTAGGGAATGGAAATGCTGTTCCAGTTCTGGCGTTGGGTGTTCTGGAGTTGTCTTATGAGTCTTGTAATGTCACTCTAAGTGACTGTCATTATAGTCCTTCTTTCATGCTTAATGTTATTTCTGTAGGCCTTCTGGCCAATAAAAATTTTGAATTTTCAATAAAGAAAACGTTTGTTCTATCATTTGAATGGTAAGACTATCATGAATGGAAGCTTAGTTAATGGCATATATTTACTATCACAGCCTGTTATTGTAATGAGTACAAGTTCTAGTAAACGTCCTAGAATAGATGATATCAATGAAGCCTATCTTTGGCACTGTAGGCTAGGTCACATCAATAAAAATAGGATTAACAAGTTAATAGGAGATGGCCTCCTAGATGTCAGTGATTGTGAATCACTGCCAACTTGTGAATCTTGTCTTATTGGAAAGATGACCAAATCACCTTTTAAAGGAAAAGGTGAGCGAGCCTCGGATATCCTGGGTCTTGTACATATTGATGTATGTGGACCTATGTCTATCTGTGCTAGAGGAGGTTTTAGATATTTCATTACTTTTACAGACGATCTTTCGAGGTTTGGTTATGTCTATCTTATGAGACATAAGTCTGATTCGTTTGAAATGTTCAAACGATATCGTAATGAAGTTGAAAAACAAACCAGAAAGGAAATCAAAATACTTCGATCAGATCGAGGTGGTGAATACCTTTCAGGTGAGTTTTTGACATATCTTGAGGAGAATGGGATTCTCTCTCAATGGACTCCTCCTATGACACCTCAGTTAAATGGAGTGTCTGAAAGGAGAAATCAGACCTTGTTGGATATGGTTCGATCTATGATGGGGTTTGCTACTTTGCCTATGTTTTTCTGGGGATATGCATTGGAGACTGCATGTCAACTTCTTAATAATGTTCCTAGTAAATCCGTTGACAAAACTCCATATGAAATATGGACAGGACGTAAGCCAACCCTTTCACATTTTCGTGTCTGGGGGTGTCCGGCTTATGTCATGCATTTGGAAACAGATAAACTAGGGCCAAGGTCTGAAAAATGTTTTTTTGTTGGTTATCCAAAAGAATCCAAAGGATACTACTTTTACTTGCCTGATGAACAAAAGGTGTTCGTCAGACTTAGAGCTATCTTTTAGAAAAGGAGTTCCTTATTGAAGGAACTGTAGCTTCTAAGATAGAACTTGATGAAGTTCTACAAGTAGAAGAACCTGGGCACACACAGGTTGGTATTGAACCTGATTTGATAAGATCAAATCCTGAGCCTATTGTGCAATCATTAAGGAGATCCGATAGAGTATCGCATCCACCGGATAGATATTTGGATATCTAATCCAGGATGGCGATCCTGTTGAACTCGATGAGAATAACAAGGATCCGATCACCTATATGGATGCAATGCAAAGGTCTGATTCTGAGTTATGGCTTGGAGCCATGAAATCCGAAATGGAGTCCATGGAAATCAACCATGTATGGACATTGGTTGATGCACCTGAAGGGATAAAACCCATTGGGTGCAAATGGATCTTCAAAAGGAAAAGAGGCACAGACGGGAAGGTAGAGACCTATAAAGCCTGTCTGGTTGCCAAGGGGTATCGTCAACGTTATGGTATTGACTATGACGAGACATTTTCTCCTGTGGCAATGCTGAAATCCATTCGGATTATGCTAGCTTTAGCTGCACATTTTGACTATGAGATCTGGCAAATGGATGTCCGAACAGCCTTCCTAAATGGAGAGCTGGAGGAGGAAGTGTATATGACACAACCTGAAGGGTTCACTTCCATAGACGAGTCAAAAGTGTGTAGACTTCAGAAGTCTATCTATGGGCTAAAGCAAGCATCTCGGAGTTGGAACATGCGGTTTGATAAGTGTATCAAATCGTATGGCTTCGTTAGGAATGGAGAAGAACCTTGCATATATAAATGGGCTAATGGTTCTGTAGTTGTATTTCTTGTATTGTATGTGGATGATATTCTCTTAATCAGAAATGACGTTCCTGCATTACAGGGAATAAAAGTTTGGCTTTCATCACAATTCTCCATGAAAGATATGGGAGAAGCCTCATTCATATTAGGTATGAAAATCTATAGAGATAGATCAAAGAGGCTTCTGGGATTGTCCCAATCGACATACATTGACACCGTGTTAAAAAGGTTTAGCATGGAAAATTCCAAGAAAGGCTATCTCCCGATAGGCCATGGAATTACTCTTTCCAAAAAGGATTGTGCGACAACCCCTGAGGAAAGAGAGCGTATGAGTAGAATACCATATGCTTCGGCAGTGGGTTCTATTTTGTATGCTATGTTGTGTACTAGACCTGATGTGGCATACTCACTAGGGGTAGTGAGTAGATACCAATCTAACCCAGGAGAAGCACATTGGAAGGTGGTAAAGACCATCCTTAAGTATTTGCGAAATACTAAAGATCAATGGCTACTCTATGGAGATTCTGACCTAAAACTAGAGGGGTATACTGACTCCAGTTTTATGTCAGATCATGATGACAGCAAGAGTGTGTCAGGATTTGTTTTTATCCTGAATGGTGGAGCTATCTGCTGGAAAAGTTCCAAGCAGCATACTGTTGCAGACTCGGTTTGTGAAGCAGAGTATATTGCCGCATCTGATGCAGCAAAAGAGACTGTCTGGTTGCGGAAGTTCATAGGCGAGCTGGGAGTGGCACCTTCCCTGGAGCATTCTATTCCTCTGCATTGTGACAGCTCAGGGGCGATTGCTCAAGCCAAAGAACCGAAGGCACATCAGCGCACCAAGCATATTCTGCGGCGCTTTCACCTTGTACGAGAGATCGTGGAACGAGGTGACATCGACCTTCAGAAGATCGATGGAAAGGAAAATCCGGCCGACCCCTTACCAAAGCCATCGGAATTAAAGAATTCGACAATTATAAATGGAAGATGGGTATTCGATACTGTTCTGATTGGCTTTAGTCTAAGTGGGAGTTTGTTGGGTGTTGTATCCCAAAGCCAATCATCTAGGTTGTAGATGGTTGAGCTAATTGTTATGTAATTTTTATAATGAATAAAAGTTATTCTGGCTTCTCATCACTTTACATCTTCCTATAATGAATTCTTTAGTGATGATATCCTTAGGACTACTATTACATCGATATAGAGAGGATATATCGAGTGGTCCTTAAACAGGGTTCTCAGCCAAATGATATGTTGTACCTGGATAGCAACATATCAAGCATAGGCTGTTGTGGTTCACATTGTTTGGTTGTCCTCTTGACCAAAGGAGTGTGCTGACACTGATGTGATCTGCAAGTGGGATATTTGATATCTCATTAGACGTGACTCCGCGTAGCACCTTATCTGCCTAAGGATCGCTCGCGAATGGATATGGGCATAAGTGTCCCTCTGACCTGAGGTCACTTTGGTAGCTTGCAAGCAACTCCCTGTGCTTTGGTGCCGGACTACCCAGATTTTTAATCTGGTGACGGAAGGTTTCTGGGTACAGGCAAGTACTTGTGGAGCAGTAGTGGACCAAGATGGAATTGACCTATCCAAATGGTTTGGATTGAATGTCTCGCAGTGTCTCAATTTAGCAAATCCTCGGCCGGGGTGGTCCCAGTGAAGAGTCACTGGACATGCGAGATTGAGACACGTAGTGGATTGACATAGCTGGGGTTGACAGTTCAACCCTAGGTCATCCTGAGCATTGGAGGTCAAAGGGATGAATTATGCGGTAACCATATGCCAGAGGTTCGATGGATTGCTCTCGCATCTTCGACCTATCCGGACGCCGAGACCCATTGCTAGGTGGTATCTTGTGCTGGTACTGGAAGTGTTCCAGTACTACTGTTTAGGTTCGAACCTATGAGGTCACACGCCACAGAGGATTTCTATCTGATCAGGAACCGATTCGATTGGGAATCGTTTCGGTGTTTTGTCACGGTTTTGGTTGAGTTTTCTTCTGATTGACCCGGTCTTGGGTTGATCAGGTCTTCTCTGGATCGACCAGGAATGTGTTCCTGGCTGACTAGGATTGAACCCGTGTTCATCAAATGGTTTGATGAATGTTTCTAAGTCTAATTGATTTTGTTTTAATCGGTTGCAAATTGATTTCAACTCAAATCAGTGAGGTTGGACTGTAGAAAGATAGGGTTCGTTCTTAGCTTCTTTTGAGTCCAGTTTCGTTCATTTTGGACTTCGTTTGACTGGGTTTTGACCTGAACCGAATTGACCCTGCTTTGGACCTTGGACCGAAGGGCTTTTTGGTCATTTGCCGGTTCGCCTTTTGAACCATCGTCTTTATCATTTTGGAATGCCTGAGACTTTTGGTTTTTTGAAACCGTAGCAGGGCGTTTCAAATCCCGATTTTTTCCTTTTAAATCCTTCATCCCTTCATACCATAAAGCAGCAGCTTGCTCTCCTCTACGATACGGATCCAGAGAGACCTTTTGGAAGCCTTCATTCGTAGCCATTAGAGAGATCTCGGAGTTTTTTCAAAAATCGTGAAAGCTTGGGATCCGGCGGCTAGCGACGCCGGAGCTCCGATCAGAAGTTCCCATGGCGTGTATCCCTCTAGAGGGATTTCGCCTGAGATCCTGGGAGCAGTTCTTCGCTCCAGTGCAAAGAAATCCAAGTTTGAAGCTTTATTCTCCCTGCTGCAACCGTGGCCGTGAAGCCTTTTTGAGCCCTGATTTGAGGTGGCAAACGCCGGAGTTTTGGTGATTGGTCTTCAGTTCCTTGTAGCCGGTCAAGAGCACATTCCAGCGGACCTTGAAGCTCGAAGTTTGGAGGCCTGTGCGCTCTGCAGTCGGCGTCTGAACATTGCTCCACGGTAAGGAATTTCTGAACGAGGTTGAAGAAGGGTGGAATAGCGAGAATAGCTATTCCACCCCATTCCTCCCTTATTCCAGCCTGGAATAAGTTCTTTATAATTTTTATATGCATTTATACATGTCTAAAAATTATGCAAAAGAAATATATGCCATGCATTTTAATGTTCTCTATGCAAATATATTTTTTGATCCTGGTTTTGGGACAGGTTTTTCCGCAATTAATTTCAAAATTGTTTTAAAATATCTACCTGTTCCTATTCTATGCTTAGTGTAGGCACACAAAAAAAAAAAAAACAAAATCTTCCTTCACCTTCATTTCCATATAGCCATGTTTGATAAATGTTATACTTGTGTCAATCACAACAAAGCAACACCACCAATCATGCCATAAAGTATAAAAATGCACCAAGACAAATATCATATCAAACCCTAGAGTAGGCCTTGTGTCAATCACAACAAACCTACTATAGTTTTAGACATAGATTTGGCTTAGCATGAAGAAAGGCAATATCTAGTGTGCTTAATTACTTAGCATATCCAATTTAGGATTTAGATATGACCAAATTGGCTAGGTAAATGGAAGAGATGAGGGGGTCCCTCTATTGCTTTCCTTAGACACCAATTAAATTGGCAAGGTAAGTCAATGCAACCAATTAAAAATCTTATTCTCTTTACCTTTCCAGAACCACTTGCCAGACACCAATTGGCTGATATACCCTAATCGGATTTGCATCATGATTAACTTACACTATGACTAAATATGATTTTAATGAGGGCTTTGATGGTCTCTAACACATCATAATATAAACTTAATCATGTCAACCTAACATTCATGACATCATAAAACCTAACATTCATGACATCATAGTGTATTCATAACCATACACATATGACATGAAATTCATTTCATCATTCGAGCATATTAACCCTAATATGCATACCATAAGCATGATTGTAATATGAAACCATTCACCTCACTTGTTCATGGGATATGGCCATAGCAGCACCCCTACATGCTATAGGAGACCCCATTGAATGGGATGAGAGGGCCATGAAACCCTATATAACTCCTATGACTGGACGGCCATGGTGACTAACCCAATCTGAAGCAGTTACTAGGATTTAACGTATATCATTTGTAATTTAAAATAATCATGCGTCACTTCATAGTATAATAAGCAATCATTACTAATTGCATGCACCATACATGATAATATTCACTATCACATACCCTTTCAATAGTATGCATCATACTATGATTTATATATATGATCATATTATCATTCAATATATAAGTGAACCCTAATTAGTGGGATGCATCATAATATGATCCCCATATATGATCATATTCATTATCACATAAGCATATCCAATTGACCATTAATTGAATGAAAATAAGAGGGCTCTGATACCATTGTTGAGTTTCTAGGATTTCAATGATACGGTGGAACAATGGATTTCAAAATATTTCTTACTTGAAACTCCAAGCAACTTAAAACCCTAAGCCCAAGATCCCTTATCATTACAATTAATAAGTCATGCATTTAGGGTTTGGAAAAATACTTGGAATGCTAATTTCTTCTTCTTTTCACTAGGCACACTAGTGCATGCCCTCTAGAGGTGATCCACATAGGAATGGAACCTAGGAAGCACTCCTTGGTAGGTTGCTTAAACCACTAGGACTCTTCTGATGGCTTTTCTTCCTTTGGTAGCCTCTCCTTCCTTGCTCAGACCCTTGCCCTCCTGTAGAGTACTCTGAGCCCTCTCCAAATCCACTCTTCACTCTCTTTTCAACTTTCTAAATCTCTTCCTAAACCCTTGTCTTAAAATGGTGTACTTGTCTTAAGACAAGACCTAAACTCTAACAAGAGAGGGAGGAGATAAAGGAGAGTGTGTAGAGTGTAAGTGTAAGAAAGAAAGATGGAATCAGATTTATGATACCTTCAGCCTAAACATCGAAGGCAATTTATAGGAGAGGGGGAGGCACTAGATAAGGCTCTTCATCAGCCTTTGATCTATCAACCAATAAATCAAATAAGATCCTTCAATGAGGAGTCTTATCTTTAAAGCATCATGACTTTTCCTATGCCAAAGGCCATGTTCAAGTCCCTTCACTCCTTTGGCCGACTTCTCCACTTGCCACTTGGATATTATTGGTTGTAAGAAGGCCAAGAGATGTGGCCTTTCTTAGAAATAAAAAACTAGTGATAAGAAGTTACCCAAAGTAGAAGGACTCTGCTTCTCAAATTTGTGCCAAACATGAAGAGTCACAACTCTTCATGTGCGCCAACTTCCTTCCACCGCATTTCTCCTTTGGTTGACTGTCAAGATTAAATTAAATGGTGGAGATGAGGCTAAGAGGCACCTTCTTTATCTGGAATCAAAGTCCCAAAATAGGACTCCAAGTCCTTTCTACACCCATTTGTGCACAAAATAAGTTGGTGCCGATAGTGAAGAGTCGCAACTCTTCACTTGTCGGTCAACTTTCTCCATGCTATATTTCACCTTTGACCTAGTCAAAGTATATACATATGGGTGTCAAAAGAAAGAAAATTAAATCTACTTTATCACTACATAAGTGATTAATAGGAAGAAGGACTCTTGGTCCTTCTGCGCCCTTTAAATGCCGACCATTCCTTTTAGTGCCAAGAGTCCCATGCCCTTGGGACTCTTGGTATTTGGCGCATAAAAGCTATAAAAAATATCAGATAAATATTGATAAATTCATCCCACTTAGGACTCAACCCAATTTAGGTCTCCCATGAATTGGTTGTCCATTTAGCAACCCATTAGACCCAATTCAATTAGGTTAGGAATTAGGTTAGCATACACAAGCTAGTGTGTAATCTAGCTAACCAATTAGGCTCCCATGATCCTAATTAAGTGCCAATTGACTTCTTAGGTCAATTTCCTAATGTGTGTGACCCTTTGGATTCCACATCTAGCTAGTAGTAGGTTTAGGTACAAGCTGATTCGATCCAATCGAACCTGATTGACCTAATTAGGTCAAATTGAGCTGACCTAAGCTGTCAATTCGAACCAGCTTTCGAATTGACTCATGAATTCAATCCAATTGATTCATGAAAATCCACAATACATGATTGACATCTAGCAATGTGTCATACTTACCTGGAAGATAAGGAATTTGATGAAAAATATCAAAATACCCTTCAGTGGAAAGTTACCGTGCAATTCAATCATTTGATCTCCTTATATCCCGATTAAATGATGGGCATGGATAAATGTCAAACCCTAGCACTTAATTCTTTTGAATCTCAATTCGATAATGAAGACTCGATCGATAAATGATTAGAAACCCTATCTAATCTCATCCTGCTTTGGCCAAAGACTTCCTAAGTCATCATTCAAAGAGATTATACGGGATAACTTCTCCCTTACTAGGAGTGATCGATTCCTTGTTGACCTACTCATTACCTTCATACACAATCCACCATATCTAGAAACATCCCGTACATGACTTAATTGCTATAAGTGAGTATGCACCAAAATATGGGTTCATGTGCACAAGATACTATGGTAGTCTCAGGTCGAAGGATTACATGCACAACTCCCACCAAGAGAACATTCTTGTGACAAGTAAGTAAGACTTCTATTTGATGTTCTCTTATCGGATTAGTTCAGTAGACTCATAACCTAATGATCACCCACATCTTTATATTAGTGTCTCTACATAAGTGGTTGTGAGACTAACCACCCTCTCCATCGAGCATACATAAGATATGCTAGTCTTTCTGGATTCATCGATCCCCGAATTGATTATCCAACGACTAGGAATATTTTAGATTAGGATTATAGGAACTTAGGTCTTACCATTATGATCTCCATCATAACCCTAATTCCATTGCCCTAACCCATGGAGTTCATCATAATCTTCATAAGATACAACAATATGATGAATCAAAAGATGCCTTTTATTGATAAATAATATCATACATAAGTTGGAAGATCATAGAAATGCCCTTATAATGATTGGTTTTTAGGGCACCATTCTTTCAGTCCAACCATTATCATGATAGGACTGAGTGCTTATAACCAATGATATCCAAGCCTGACTTTGGCTGACCAACCTGACCATCATTTAGAAAGAAGTGATTAAGTCATCATAATATGAACAATAATTCTAATTGCTAGATGAGCACTAGGTCTTTGGACCTCCAATGATTATCTTAACTATTGAACTTATCATCACTCTTTTAATGGGAGGCCATGACTCAATGATCTCCATAATTTTGTCACTTAAGGAACCTAATAATTTTAAAAGATTTAACTAGATTAGGTCGGGAAAAAGAAGAAGACATTAACTATTCAACAATTCTCCCACTGACTTCATCAAGTGGTGAGAGTCGAATCATATTAGTTCAAGGGCACCAAGATCAGTTAAACTGATTTTCCTTGCTAGCATGGGTTACTCGAATCGATGAGCTATCTAATCAAAATCCGATTGACCAAATAGACCAGGTAAGTAAGATTGATGGGAGGGTTCCACCATTAACCTCTTTTCTTAGATACTAACAGAATTGGCCAAGTAAGAGGTAGCCTCAATTAATGACCACCATCAAATGCTAAACTTATCTTAGAAACCAATTTGCTTATTGATTTCAATTAAACTAGCCTAAGGACTCGGGTTTAACCACTAATCTAAAATCAAGTTGATTTGATAATATGGACTTGATCAACCTATCAATATAGAATTGATCTAAAGACCTTTTGATCAAATTCTAATCAACTTTTGATAAGTTTAAATCAATTTCTCAAAGGTCCATATTAATCAAATTCTAACACTAGGTCTAACCCAGTAATTTAACCTAATTCGAGCTAATCCAAAAATCCAAGTTTATGAATTAACTTTTGATCTTCAATTTACAATTATATATCCAATCAACTCTTACTTTCAATAATTAATCATGATTTATTTTACTAAATTATATCTAAATAGTTTTATGCATCATATATCGATAAATAATTTTAGATCTAGACTAGATGTTTTAGTATAATTATTGAAATTAAGTTTACAATTTATATTCTAAACATAAAACCTGATATAAATAACTTAGTTTTAGATTAATAATAGTAAAATATTCATGATTAAACTACTAGAAATTAGATCTAAATTAGCCAAATATCTTTAATAAAAATATTCTTTCACCTTACTTGATCAAGGGATATAACTACAAGCGGCACCCCTACATGCCATAAGAGATCCTATTGAATAAGAAGGGAGGGCCTTTAACCCTACTTTTCTTCTATGACTAGATAGTCATGGTGATCAATCCAATTTGAAGTAGTTACTCAGATTAATATTCAAATCTATATATAATCAAATCATGTCAAGAACCTAGGGCTCTGATACCATTATTGAAAAAATAGCGTAGGATTTCATGCATAGATTTTTTTTAACCAATGAAATCATATTAGATTAAAAATAATTTTAATCACTAAATCATGTATTAGAATAATTCTAAAATCTTACCCTACAAGATCGTAAAAGGATATGAATAGAGTATAGATGCTGAAATTAAAATCAGCTTGTTGTATCGATCTAACTGATGCATGCAATCGATCTAACCTACAAATATAAATAAGATCGGGTCCCATACCTCATGCGGGTTGATGAACACCACTGCTAATGTATCATGATAAAAGGTCTAGATGTCATCTCATAGCTACACAAGATGTCTAGCCTCTACGAAAAGTCCCACGAAGCCCCAAGAAATTACCTTTCCTAGAGTGCTAGCTCCATGTGAAGGCCGTAGATAGCTGATCTAAAAGAACTTTCTTCAAATTTTTTTTGAGTCCTCTAAGAAGATGAGAAGGCAGGGGATGAAGAGTATTAGGTCATGAAATAAATAAAATCATAAAATCAAATTTCCTATTTTTCTTTTCTTCCTTTCTTTCTCTCTTCTCCCTTGTGTCAAGCAAGAACTTCTTATGCCTAAGCCCTTTTCCATGCAAAATTCTTCTCTCCTTTGTGGCCTCCTCCCTATTTCTTGTGATAATTCTTTCTCAAATCTATGCACAATCTCAAAACAAACCCTATTTAAAATTGGTGAGGGAGAGAAGTTGGATAGATAGGAGGAGACTTATCTAGATAAGGATAAGGTCTAGAGTTTAGATCCAATCAAACTCTAACTAATTTAAACTTAAAACTCCTTTTAAATTTAAATAACCTTAATCCTAATCAGAGAGGGAAGAGGGGAGGGTGCTTTTCCATAGAGAATTCTTCATGCAAAAATCTATTTTGGCATGGAGAAAAGAGGGGTTGTGGTGTGATATGCATGATGAGGATGCAAACATGTAACTCTAAAGGAGATTAACCAAAATTTAACTAGCAATTCCTACTTGCATATGAGTGATTCAACATATAAGATCAAGGAGATCTAAATAAGAAACCTAAATGCTTATACTTAAACCCAGCTAGGAGGACTATCAAAATCTTAAAGAAATAGGACAAGATTAGAATTCGCACACAAGTAGCTAGCCCTATTAATGATCCCGATCTTAAAATACTAGGAGTTCAAGCATTGAAATCTCAAGCACAAGGGATTCACTCTAAAGGTTCTCAAATGAAAGATCATACCACATAAGATGGGCCTTCTAACTTTCTGGTTTGTAGCAAGTAATCCTTCCTCTTGGATCTGGAGCCTAGAGAACCCTGCAACAAAGAAACCAAGATGATTAGAAGCTTAATTAAAAGTGAGAAGATTGATGGAACTCAAAAGGAGAGTTTGTTGGAAATGATCCTGGCGCCATGGTGGAAGCTTGTGTTGGTGTTGATCTTCTTCTTGAGAGGATGTCTTTAATTCGCTTTGAAGGAAGAGGATTGCTTGGAAGATGAAGAGTAAAAGAGAAGGATTAGGGAGAAGAAATGGTGGAGAAGAGGAAGAGGTTCACTTAGGCACAAAGATCCACATAGGCACATAGAAACACATAGAAAATTTCTGAAAAAAATGTATTCATTCATCAATTCTTACAAGGGGATCCAAGGCTTTAAATAAAGCCTTACAAATTTTGAAATTTCAAATCCCTAAACAAGTGGAGTAATATAAGGGGAGAGGGCTGATTTTCTTGCTTGAAATCCTCCTTGGCCAACTTCCTTGAATTTGAACTTGGGATGGCACCCTCTTGTGTGTGAGTGGGTGGCGTGTGAGGTGGCATGTGGTCCCCTCTTGACGTGGCATGTGGTCCCAAGTTGAGGTGGCGCAAGTGATGTGGCATGTGGTCCCCAATTGAGTTGGCTTTGGTCTTGATTTGGGGTATACATTGTGAGTCTTCTTTAGGCTTGATGCTAGTTGACCCATTTGGATTGGACTAAGACTAGACCCGACATGGACTCGACTTACATGATTATTTTGGACTCAAAAGAAAGATTACAGGACCCAACATGGACTCGACTTACATGATTCTTTTGGACTCAAAATAAGAAAGGTTACCGGACTCTCTAGTCCAACCATAAAGATTCGGAATGGGCTTGAATTGGTTGGAGTCTCTTTCTGATTCTGGTGCCCGCACCAATTCTCCCTGGTGGGAGGAACTCGACCCTGTCGAGTGATAAGTTTCTAATATATCCGGGTCGATTTGTTGTAGGTCCTCTTTGGTGATCCAGGAATCTTCAGATTCAGGACGTCCTTGCCATCGAACCAGATAGCGTTGGTAGCCCTTATTTCTAGTAGTGATGATCTGGTCATCCAAGATCCTTTCAATTCTTTCCTTTCGCTCAGGAATATTTGGTGGTGGACACTCAATTGGCATTTCACTCTCAAGAGAAGTGTTAGGACCAAAAGGTTCATTAGGTATTAATGCAGGTTCCTTGTATTCTTTTAGATCGGAAACATTAAATGTAGAACTAATGCCATAACTAGGTGGTAAGTCTACTACATAAGCATTAGGTCCAATTTTCTTTATTATTTTGAAGGGTCCGGCTCCCCGAGCATGGAGTTTCTTCATAGTTCCCGGAGGAAACCTTTCTGGTTTAAGCCTAATCATTACAGAGTCTCCTTCATTAAATTCCTTTAACCGTTTATGTGAGTTAGCCATATGCCTATAGAGTTCATTGCTTGTTTGAATCTTCTGATTAATCTCCTTGTGCAAATCCTTAATATGCTGTGCATATGACTCAACAGACTCAGATATTCGTGTATGTACTGGTAATGGAATTAGGTTTAAAGGTTTCCTAGGTTGTATCCATGGACCACTTCGAATGGACTTTTCCCAATAGACCTATTGATCGAACTATTGTAGGCAAATTCAGCACGAGGAAGTAGTAAGTCCCAGTTTCCTAGGTTGTCGCCGACTAAACATCTTAAGAGATTTCTAAGCTTCGGTTACTACTTCAGTTTGGCCATCGGTTGAGGATGATAGGCCGTAGAGATTTCAGCTTAGTACCTAACATGTGCCAGAGGGTTTTCCAGAAGTAGCTAGTGAACTTGACATCTCTATCTGACACAATGGTCTTGGGTAACCATGAAGCTTAACCACCTGATCTAAGAAAAGCTTGGCCACTTTCGAAGCGTCTAAAGTTTGAGAACACGGGATGAAGAGCGCCATTTTGGAGAAACGATCGACAACCACGAAAACAGAGTCATGTTTCCTAGAAGTTTTAGGTAGACCTACCACAAAATCCATACTGATATCTTGCCATGGACCATCAGGGACAGGTAAGGGCGTGTACAGACCGGTGTTCTGTCTTTGCTGTTTTGCAACAGCACAGGTCCGACACTGAGCTACGATCTGGGCAACGCTCTTTTTAAGATCAGGCCAAAAAAATTGTTCCTCCATTGCTAGGATGGTTTTGTTCCTGCTAAAATGTCCTGCTAAACCTCCAGCATGGACTTCCCAGATCAGAAATTCCCTAACAGAGGTCTTGGGAATACACAACTGATTTCCTTTGAAAAGGTATCCATCTAACAGTGTATAATCACTAGGTTCACTAGATGATCTTTGTTGCAGGGATTGATAGATGTGACCAAAATCAGGACATGTGGGATATTCATCTTTCAATCTATCGAACCCTACTACTTCAGTGCTCCAGAGGTTAACAACATAGAACGGCGGCTCAACGCATCAGCAACCCTATTTTCAGTACCGGCACGATGTTTTAAAATGAACGTGTAAGCTTGTATGAATTCTACCCATTTCCCGTGCCTAGGGTTTAATTTCTTTTGAGAACTAAGGAACCTAAGAGCTTCGTGATCAGAGAACAGGACAAACTCGTGGGGTAGAAGATAATGCCTCCAATATCGTAGAGCTTGAACTACAGCATACAGTTCCTTATCATACGTGGAATACCTTAGTCTCGCCTCATTTAACTTTTCACTGAAGTATGCTACTGGGTGATTCTCTTGACTCAAGACACCTCCAATTCCGACCCCAGAAGCATCACAAGCAACCTCAAACACCTTGGTAAAATCGGGTAACCTTAAGACAGGTGCTTGTGTCATTTTCCCCTTAATTGTTAGGAAGGCCTTACCTGCTGCTTTAGTCCACTCGAAATTTCCCTTCCTAATACAATCAGTGATTGGTGCCACTATCGTACTGAATCCTTTGATAAACCTTCTATAGAAGGTGGATAACCCATGGAAACTACGGACGTCGTGGATAGTCTTAGGCGTAGGCCACTCTACTATGGATTTAATTTTCTCAGGATCAGCGGACACCCCTTCAGATGTGACTACGAATCCTAGAAAGATAACTCTATTTGTCAGGAAATCACACTTCTTGATATTGGCATAGAGACTATCTTTTCTCAGGACTTGACAAACTTGTTTCAGGTGGGTTAAGTGGTCTGCCTTTGTTTTGCTATATATAAGTATATCATCAAAATAGACCACTACAAATCTTCCGATAAAAACCTTTAACACCTGATTCATTATTCTCATAAAAGTGCTGGGTGCATTGGACAGACCGAACGGCATGACTAACCACTCATATAATCCATCTTTAGTCTTAAAAGTGGTCTTCCATTCATCTCCAGGCCTAACCCTAACCTGGTGATAGCCACTCTTTAGGTCTATCTTGGAAAAAATTGTCGATCCGGCGATCATATCTAACATGTCGTCTAGTCTTGGGATTGGGAATCTATACTTTACAGTGATCTTATTAATGGCACGGCTATCTATACACATCCTCCAGGTGCCATCTTTCTTAGGGGTCAGCAGAGCAGGGACTGCACATGGACTTAAGCTTTCCTTAATAAACCCCTTCCTAAGAAGTTCACCCACTTGCCTTTGCAATTCCTGGTGTTCAATTGGGTTCATCCTATAGTGAGGCAAATTAGGTAAAGTCGCTCCAGGGACTAAATCTATTGCGTGTTGTATGTCTCTTAAAGGTGGAAGGTTATCGGGGAGATCTTCTGGAAACACATCCTCAAATTCTTTCAATAATTGGACCACCTCTTGAGGGTGTTCTACAGGGCTGTGGTCCTTAATTTCCTTAGCAGCTACTACCCAAATAGGTGCTCCCTCCATGATATCTTGCTCTAATTCTTTTGTACCTATTAAATTTAATCCAGTCTTCTTATCTTTCAAGCTGCTAGCTCCTCTCTTGACATTATCCTTAGGCTGGGTTGGATGAATGACAATTTTCTTGCCATTGAAATTGAAAGCACAGGAGTTTGATCGACCAAACATGGTCACATCATGATCAAACAGCCATGGCCTGCCTAAGATGATGCTACTTACCCCCATAGGAAGCACATCACACCAGATCTTTCCCTGATAGGATTAAAGCTGGACTTGAACCTGACATCTTGACTTGATTGGTATAGAAGTGGAATCGATCCAGGACACCTTATATGGATTGGGATGTGGTACAATGGGTAATCCTAGACTTTTGGCTGCGTTAGTGGAAATGGCGTTGACACAGCTTCCACTATCGATGACGATTTTACAGACCTTTTCTCCTATCCCAACAAATGTGTGTAGGATGCTAGTTCTACGCCAGTCTTCTTGCTCCTTGGTCTGTGTCATGATACGTCTCACAACTCCTAGAAAATCTGATGAGTCTATGTTCCCTTCATCTCCTTCATATTCATCAGCCAAACAATCCCCTGCTTCATAAACCTCCTCTTCATCATTCTCCAGGGGTTCTGATTCACCTTCTTCTGCCTCCCCTATATGTAAAGCTCTAGAGGGACATTGGCTCACGAAATGACCTGGTTTACGACACTTATAGCAGACTCGCTCCCTCTCACCTCGAACTTCAGGGCTCTTTCCTTTGTCTTCTCTAGGAATTAAGGGGGTGGTCGGATTGGGTCTAAGGGTTGGATTCGGGCTGGACCTTGTTCTATTGGTGGGACTAGGGACTGAGCTAGGCCTGCTGATAGGAGGGTTAAACCTACTAGATTCAGGTCGTCTAAATGTAGCTCTCCTTTGAAACCTCTCATAGTCCGTGGCAACTTGGTATGCCTGATCTAAATCATGGACTTCCCTTAAAAACAGTTCCCCTTTTATATCATCATTCAACCCTGATCTAAACCTTGATAAAGTGGCTGCTTCAGACTCGACTACGTTGCATCGCATCACAAACTCATCAAACTTAGCAACATATTCAGAAACGGTCTTGTTACCCTGTGTCAATCGTTGCCACTGATCTAATAACCTTTGCTGATAAGACATAGGCAGATATTTCTCTCTAAGTTTCCTCTTCATATCTCTCCATGTTGCTATAGGTAAATCTCCCCTTTGCCTTGATATGCATTCCACGTTTCCCCAATATAATCGAGCCTGACGAACTAGTCTGATTCTGGCAAACTTAAATCTTCTCTCTTCAGACATATCATACCAGTCAAAATACTGATCTATGTCAGCCTCCCAGTCTATGTACACCTTAGGATCTAGGCTTCCCTCAAAGGTTGGTGCATCTAGACGGATGTTCCTTAGGGCCGATCATCCTGATCAAAAGTATCATAGTGAGGTCTTCTAGGAGGTGGCTCTGGAGTATGATCAACATAATCCTGATGCGTTCTTCTTTGAATTGGGTCAGGTGTGTGTTCCTGTCGTTGGGCTCTAGGATGAACTGAAGGTAATCTAGGTGAAGGTGGTTCAGTTAGGGTCAACCTAGCTTCTTCTAGGGCTCCTACTCTTTCCTCGAACTGACCAAATTTAGCATCCAAATGGTCCATCTTCTCGATCATAGATCTCATAAGGCTTTCCATACTAGTATCCATGGATGAACTAGGTTGGGCTTGTGAAGGGTGGTAAGGTGTGCCTGACCTAGTTGTCATGCAAACAATTAGACTCAGACCCGAACTATGAGTTTTCTAAACCGGTTAGTCCAAATAAACTGAGTTGACTAGATACAATCAAATCAACAGCTACTCTCTTCCACTGGCCAGTCAGGAGGTGGGTCTGTGGGAGGTTCCCCCAGCTTTCATTGGGTCCTAATTAAAAACCACAAGAACCGCTTAGGCTTGAGCCACTTAACCTCTATCCTTGACACCAGCTTCCAATAATAGATGAAGAAATGGGTTGCACAAGCTTTCCCAATTGAATTGAACTGGACCTAGAGTTCCAAGCTAGTTGCCTAATCAAGGTGGCAAGCTAGATTGTAGTAACTCTATACTTGGCCAGGTTTTAGAACAAGGGAGTGTGAGATCCTGTCTCTGGCCTACCTAGGCCCGGTGGAATTGGCCCGATAGACGGATCAGCACCCAAGCCCTTAGTCCCAATTCTAGACACCAAGTAATAGGGCACACACAAGACTAGTTGACACAATGAGTTGACAATAGCCCGGACTCGACCAAATTGATGTTCCTAACCCACTAGGGCAATTAATGTCTAATCAATTTTAGTTAGGGATTAGGTCGATATGCAATTTGGTGATTTTTGGGCTAGGGACAGGTGATGAAATCCTGACCTTATGTCAATTTCATGCCCTTAATTTGATTTGCCATGAGATGCATGCAAATTTCAAATTTCAGGTGCAGAAGTAGTGTGTTGCAGTTTAAATGTGGTGTTAATAAGTACAGAAATAAATGTCAAAAAATTTTAAAAAATCACAGAAAACTCCTAACTTATAGATGACATACCAGATGAAACGAAATTTCAAAATAAAATCTGTACTATTCTAGGCAGATTTTGAAATGAAGATATGAAAAGGAACAGAACAGAAACCTTAATAACACTGATGGACTGCAAGAATTCTCATTTTTTTTGTGATTTTTTTCTTAGATTGAAATTTAAAACGGTGATAAACAACTTAAAATAGAATAGGAAAAAAAATATCCAATGAGGAATGTGATACTTTCCTTTGGAGTTGCAGGCGGATTACAGTCAGCCTACAGAAAATACAGCAAGCAGAAAACAGAACGTGACCAATACAAAATTCACAAATGAAATCTAAAAAGTCCTTTGGCTTTCTTTTTCACGGGTCAATCACAATGGCACCCCGACACGCCTTAGGAGATCCCCGTGGAATGGGAAGAGAGGGTGTTTAAACCCTACTTTCTCCTAAGACCGGACAGCCTGGTAACGCCCTCGATCCAAGTACTTCAAGGACTTAATGCTATGCAATCAGGAACTTATTCTACCATGCTCTGATACCAAGATTGGTGTGATATGCATGATGAGGATGCAAACATGTAACTCTAAAGGAGATTAACCAAAATTTAACTAGCAATTCCTACTTGCATATGAGTGATTCAACATATAAGATCAAGGAGATCTAAATAAGAAACCCTAAATGCTTATACTTAAACCCAGCTAGGAGGACTATCAAAATCTTAAGAAATAGGACAAGATTAGAATTCGCACACAAGTCAAGCTAGCCCTATTTAATGATCCCGATCTTAAAATACTAGGAGTTCAAGCATTGAAATCTCAAGCACAAGGGATTCACTCTAAAGGTTCTCAAATGAAAGATCATACCACATAAGATGGGCCTTCTAACTTTCTGGTTTGTAGCAAGTAATCCTTCCTCTTGGATCTGGAGCCTAGAGAACCCTGCAACAAAGAAACCAAGATGATTAGAAGCTTAATTAAAAGTGAGAAGATTGATGGAACTCAAAAGGAGAGTTTGTTGGAAATGATCCTTGGCGCCATGGTGGAAGCTTGTGTTGGTGTTGATCTTCTTCTTGAGAGGATGTCTTTAATTCGCTTTGAAGGAAGAGGATTGCTTGGAAGATGAAGAGTAAAAGAGAAGGATTAGGGAGAAGAAATGGTGGAGAAGAGGAAGAGGTTCACTTAGGCACAAAGATCCACATAGGCACATAGAAACACATAGAAAATTTCTGAAAAAAATGTATTCATTCATCAATTCTTTACAAGGGGCATCCAAGGCTTTAAATAAAGCCTTACAAATTTTGAAATTTCAAATCCCTAAACAAGTGGAGTAATATAAGGGGAGAGGGCTGATTTTCTTGCTTGAAATCCTCCTTGGCCAACTTCCTTGAATTTGAACTTGGGATGGCACCCTCTTGTGGTGAGGTGGCGTGTGAGGTGGCATGTGGTCCCCTCTTGACGTGGCATGTGGTCCCAAGTTGAGGTGGCGCAAGTGATGTGGCATGTGGTCCCCAATTGAGTTGGCTTTGGTCTTGATTTGGGGTATACATTGTGAGTCTTCTTTAGGCTTGATGCTAGTTGACCCATTTGGATTGGACTAAGACTAGACCCGACATGGACTCGACTTACATGATTATTTTGGACTCAAAAGAAAGATTACAGGACCCAACATGGACTCGACTTACATGATTCTTTTGGACTCAAAATAAAGAAGGTTACCGGACTCTCTAGTCCAACCATAAAGATTCGGAATGGGCTTGAATTGGTTGGAGTCTCTTTCTGATTCTGGTGCCCGCACCAGGT
This sequence comes from Areca catechu, assembly GCA_021397845.1. NCBI lineage: Eukaryota > Viridiplantae > Streptophyta > Magnoliopsida > Arecales > Arecaceae > Areca > Areca catechu. The sequence goes on along the minus strand of CM038052.1, from coordinate 123,186,429 downwards.
TGCAAGATCAATTTTGACTCTATCAAACCGATTCAAAAATATATTAAAACTCCTTTTCAATTTTTTGTTGGCTAAATCCTAATCAGAATAAGAAATGGGAGGGTACTAAATACTAATTGGCATGGAGATTCTTCATGCAAAAATTCATTATTGCATGAAGAGCAAAGTGATGCAAGGGAGAAATAATATTCTTTGACTTGGTCAAACTTAACTCTAATCTCAAGTTAATTTGTTTGACCATTCAATAGCTTAAACCTAATTAAGCTCTAATTAAACTTAATTAATCAAAAAAATTAATCAAGTTCAAATCCAAATTAAATCAAGATCAAAATCTCTTAGCGATTAAGTCATTGAATAACCTAATCAGATGAAATCTTATTGAACCAAGTTTAATTAGATTTGATCAAATCTTTTGCTCAATTAAATAAACCTAATTAGTAATCCAATTACTAATTAATCCTTAAATATTAATTAACAATTAATTAACTATTTATTTATAACTTTTGTATAGTTTAATTATTAATCATATTTATAATTTTATCACTAGATAATTCTCAATCGTTGATCAGCCATCATGATCAATCAGAAACTTCAATCATGTGTAACCTCATAGGTTTGAACCCTTAGCTGGTAGCTCAGAAATGATTTCTTGAACTAATCAATGTGACTATCTAGCAATAGTGCCCAACATCCAGATAAGTCGAATGATGGTAAAGCAACATTCAAGAACCCAAGCTATGGTTACCGTATAACTCATCTCTTTAATTTAATACTCAAGATGAATTTAAAAGCTACTGCCAACTCCAAATAAGTTCATCTAAATGTATCTCAACATGCTAAATCTTGTCTCCTCACTAGGATTATCCATGCCTAGGTTTTACAAATTAAAACACTATCGAGTATTTACTCCAACAACTGTAGTGGTCAATCCCTTCTTGACTCAATACCAACTTAATAAGTACTTGATTGTGCATAGAAATCTTTCATCATTAAATTAGAAATTCAGGTAGCTGGTATCAAAGTACAATATATACTTGCCATGTACCTTGATAGTCTTAGGTCGGAGAGATACTTATATCCATACCCTTTCTACGAGATATTCTTGATAGTTGAGTACTCTATAGAGTTGATCACTATTCAGTAAGATATACTCCTACACTCACTTGCATGTCATACAAGTGTCTTCACACTCCTTGGTTAAGAGGATAACCAACCTATATGTCACATAATGACCTATTCTTAATAAACATTATCATCCTAGGCAACAACATATCTTTTAATCATGAACCGATTTAAGAACCACTCGATAAGTCCTCCTTTATCGAATCAATATAGTTCTTAGGACTTCAATAAATAGAGTTCATAGAAAGATGATAACTAGTATTGAGCTACTAAAAGTAATATTTATTTTATTTTTAATTTATATACATTCATAAAATAGCTCAACTATCTACAACCTAGATGATTGGCTAGGACACTTTTTCCAACAAATCTTACTTAGACTAGAGCCAATCAGAATAGTATTATATGCCCATCTTTCACTTGTGATCATCAAACTCTTTAACTCCGAGGGCTTTAATAAATGGATCGGCCAGATTTTTTTTTCGTTGATCTTCTACAAGTCGACATCACCTCATTCCATAATCTTTCAGACAAGGTGGTAGTGATGCAAAAAATACTTAGTCCATTGATGTGCCTTTGGTTCCTTCACTTGAGCAATGGCTCTAGTGCTATCATAATGCAGAACAACTAGATCATGAATGGAGGGTGCCACTTTGAGCTCGATGATGAACTTCCAAACCGTATAGTTTTTTTTGTAGCATCAGATACTGTAATGTACTCTGCCTTGCATATCGAATCAGTCATAATATGCTACTTAAGATTTTTCCAGCAAATAGCTCCTCCATTAAGGATGAAGATATAACCTAACACATTTTTGCTATCATACCAATCTAACTGAAAAATTAAGCCAGTATAACTAACTAGTTTGAAGTGAGAATTTCTATAAACCAACCATTGATCCTTAGTATTTCTCAAATATTTAAGGATAGTTTTTATGACCTTCTAATGATTTTCACCTACATCATATTGGTATCTCTCACTACTCCTAGTGAGTATCCACATTTGGGCGCGTACATATCATGGCATACATAATGGATTCCATTACTAAGGCATATGGAATCCTACTCATATGCTCTGTCTTTGAAGAGTTATTAGACAATCCTTCTTAGAGAGTAAGTCCATGGCCTATCAAAAGATAGCTTTTATTAAAATTTACTAATTGAACTGCTTTAGTATAGTATTAATGTACATCGACAGGATAATCCTAGCAACTTTTAGATCTATCTTTATAGATCTTCATCTAAAGGATGTAGGCTGCTTCTCCCATATCCTTCATGGAGAATTGGGATGATAGCCAAACCTTTATTCCTTACATTTTAGGAATGTCAGTCTCAACTAAGACAATGTCATCCACATACAAAATAAGAATATAATTACTAAACCATTAGCCCATTTGTATATGCAGGGCTCTTCTTCATACTTAATGAAGCCATACATTTTGACTACTTAATCAAAATGAATGTTCCAACTCAGAGATACCTGCTTCAATCCATAAATAGATCATTAAAGCTTGTACACCTTTGATTCATCTTTGGATGTGACCCTTTTAGGTTGTATCATATACATCTCTTCTTCCAACTCTCTATTAAGAAATAATTTTGACATCCATTTGCTAGATCTCAAAATCAAGATGTACAGCTATCGCAAATATAATATGAATGAACTTTAGCATTGCCACTAGAAAAAATATCTTATCATAGTCAATACCATAATGCTGACAATATCCCTTAGCAACTAGATGGATTTTATAGGTCTCCACCATCCCGTCTATGCCCCTTTTTATGAAATCCAATTGTACCTATCAAATTTTTTCCCTTCAGGCAAATCAACTAGTGTCCACACACTATTGATCTCTATAGACTCCATTTCAGATTTCATAGCTTCAAGCCATTTTTCAGAGTTGAAACTCTGCATTGCATCCACATAGGTGATCATATCCTCATGATTTTCATCAAGTATAATAGGATCACTATCCTAGACCAAGAAATCATAGTATCTATTTAGTTGACGGGTATCCTACAGGATCTCCTTAAGGTTTTTTCTACAATAGGCTCTAAGTTTAATCTAATCAAATCTGATAGAATTGATTCAGTTAATTATGTTAGCTTTTTTACATATCGAACTTCTTCAAGTTTAACTTTAGAGGCATTAGTTCTTATTTTAAGAAACTCTTTTTCCAAAAGGACTACCTTATTACTAACGAATACTTTGTGTTCATCAGTATGGCAGAATAAATAACTCTTAGATTCCTTCGGGAACCATATAAATGTACACCTATCAGTCTTAGACCCAAGTTTTTCTATTTTTAATTATTTGATATAAGCTAGATATCCCCAGACCCTAAAGTATGAGAGTACTAGCTTATTCCCTATCCATATTTCATATGGCAATTTGTCCATAGACTTATATATGAGTACTAATTATGTATTTTAGTGTGTTTATCAAATTAAGTACTCATATCAATTGAAAGAACAAAATGCTTGTATTTCAATTGAAGAAGTCCTTCAAATTCTTAGAATTTCAAGTTATAAGGACTTTGGAACATAAGGAAGACTTGGAAGGACTTAAAGTTTGATTTTAGAGAAGTTTCAGTAGAGTTTTAGCAGAGTTTCAGGAGAGTTTCAGCCCAGTGTCAACTCATCGAATAGCAAGTGTCGACTCATGAATAGCAAGTGTCGACTCAAGGCTTAAGATAAAAATGATACAGAACATGCTGAGTTTCAAGACTTCCTTCAAGTGTCAACTCACAGTTCCAAGTGTCGACTCAAAGTATCAACTCAATAGATGAAGTGTCGGCTCACCAATATAAAACAGAAGACTTTAAAAATATTTTTGGTCAAGTATCGACTCACTGTTCCAAGTGTTGACCCTAAGTATCGACTCATAACCTGAAGTATCGATACTTGAACGGATGATAGCTCTGTAATGGTTAGTTTTCTAATAAGTAAAACTTTTCCAAAATATTTGTAATGGCTAGTTTTTCTTCTCTAATGGTCTCTAACGGTCATTTAGGTTTGGAGAGCTATATAATCAACACAAATCAAATGGAAATGTAATCCTTTGAGAGAAAATTTTCATACACTTCAAGTATTCATATTTTGAGTGATTTAAGTCTTCAAGCTTCCAAGTTTCAAAGAGAGCATCCAAAGTTCACATCCTCAAGCATCATTTAAGGCTTCAATAAATTGAAGACAAGCTTCTTCAACATCATCCAAGAGCTTCAAAGAGATATTTATTTTATTTTAGAAAACTTTTATTATACTCTTTCATATTGTTCTTACATTATTTACTCAAGGTTGTTTGTGAGCCTTTGTGAAAACCAACTTGAGATTGTTGGTTAGCCTTTGTATCAAAACCAACAAGGTTATTGGTGAGCTCGTAAAACCAACTAGGTTGTTGGTCATCCCGCAAAACCAACTAGGTTGTTGGTGAGCCCGCAAAACCAACAAGGTTTTGGTTAGCTTGGAAAACCAAGGGTTTGACTTGTGAGCTGGTGAAAACAAGTTAGATTTTGATTAGTGAGACCAAAAACTAATCGACTATAATCTTGGTGATTATAATGAATTTCTAAGTGAACCTTGGGGAGTGGATATAGGTGCCTTGGAGTGCACCGAACCACTATAAATTTGTTGTGTCTGTATGATTGTTTTCTTTGTACGTTTACTTTATTAATTCCGCTGCATATTATTTTGAAGCATACAAATATTTTGGCAAAACATAAGCACTTAATTATAATTATCACATACTTGTTTAGTTCATTATAAATCATTGCAAGTAATTTTTATAAAACCTAATTCCCCCCTCTTAGGTTGTATCATCACTGGGTAACACATGAGCCTTTAGCCACGAGCTCTTAGACGAGCACTGATAGAGGCTAACTCCAATGACCTCAAGCATAGCAAGCCTCACTGACTACTCAAGGAGTCCTCAGCCATGAGCCTTCAGCCATGAGCCCATCGATGAGCACCGGTAGAGGCCAACTTCTATGCCCTCAGGCATCAATGAGCCTTGCCACCACTCAAAGAGTGCTTGGCCATGAGCCCCTAAGCAAGCATCGGTAGAAGCCAACTCCTACACCCTTAGGTATTAGCGAGCCTCGCCAATCGCTCAAGGAGTGCTCGACCATGAGTTCTAGTGGCTTAAATGCCCCATGAGCACTCTAACCTACTAGACCCTAGCAACATACCCATCTTAATTCTCGAGGAAACAATATTCGGTTAATCACTGCCACATCTTCACCATGTGGCCAGTTCTTTGTCACGTCCCAAAATCTTTAATCATTACAAAATTTGGGAAGATAGGGGAAGCGTACCTAGATTTCTTTATCAAGATCCATCATTTAATGAACATGCAGCATACCTAGATGGCAATAGGAATATATTTATGGAATAGGATATCGCCAACAGACCAGAAAGTCCATACAACATGTGGAAGGCTTCGCCATCTCAGCCATCTCAAGGTAGTAGCCTACAAAAAAGATTTCAGGAGGATCCAAAAGGTATGCGAGCTTTCTCTTTTGCACTTCCTCATTATTGGTATCCAGATTGACTTGAGCATCAAAGTGTCATTACCAGAACCATCTCTGGTAGAATTTTTGGTGTGGGCTCCGAAATTAGTTAAAGGCTCCTCAACCCGGGTAGATCTCTGATTAGGATTTTAACTTGTTGGGTTCTGTAATAAGGCTTCGAGCCTATGCAATTTTATTTTGAGTCATGTACTTTTGTCTTAGTTTTGTTTCTTAGTCAATGTGGTCAAGCAAGGTCAATAACCCTGTATTCAGCTGAATTGGTCCAAGCCCGAGTGTAGGCTCAGGTAGTCAACCTAAGAGTGGGGGTGAATTGGATCTTTATAAAACTTTTGTACTATTTGCAAAGTGTGAACTAAAGCAAGTTTGTGCTAATGCAATTCAAGTACTTGTATATTTCAAATAAATGCAGCTGAAATAAAGAAATAAAAGTACAAGGAGAACAATCACACAAATACAAAGATTTATAGTGGTTCGGTGCCAACCAAGCACCTACATCCACTCCCCAAGAACCCCTTGGGAATTTCACTAAGTTTGGTTTTATAACTTAGGCTCACCAACAACCTTTACAACTTGTTTTGTTTTCGGGCTCATAAGTCAAATCCTAGTTGGTTTCAAGGCTCACCAACACCATCCTTGGTTTTACGGGATAACCAAGAACCTAAACAACTGTTTGGCTTCGGGCTCACAAGTAAAACCCTAGTTAGTTTCAAGGCTCACCCAACAACTACTTTGGTTTTCAAAGGCTTACCAAAAACCTCTTTGGTTTTCCAAGGCTCACCAAAATCTTAAGTAAAACAATGTAAGAGCAAGTATAAATGAATACAATAAAGCTTTCTAAAATAAGCAAATATCTCTTTGAAGCCCTTGAATGTTGATGAAGATCTTGTCTTCAAGTTGATGAAGCCTTTGATTGATGCTTGTAGATGTAGACTTTGAATACTCTCTTTGAAACTTGGAAGCTTGAAGTCTTTGAATCACTCAACTCTTGAATCCTTTAAAAATATTCAAGAAATTCACCAAAGGATTGCTTTCCCATTTGATTCTTGATGTTTATATAGCCTCCCAATACTTAAATAACCGTTTATAGCCATTAGTGAGAAAAATATGGCCGTTTGAAGTAAGTTGGAGAAGTCTGTAGCTTTTGAAAACTAGCTGTTACTATTCAAGTGTCGACACTTCACCTCTAAGTGTAGACACTTCAGTTTCAAGTGTCGACACTTCATTTTCCAGGTGTCGATACTTCACTTCCAAGTGTCGACACTTCAGCTCCAGGTGTCGACACTTGACTGAAAGTGCTTTCTGAAGTTTTTTTTTGTCTCAGGTCTTGAGTTGACACTTCACTCTTCAAGTGTTGACACTTGATCCTCAGGTGTCAATACTTCATTTCCAGGTGTCGATACTTGCCTGTGCCATTGCTGAAACATCTTCAAATTGAAACTTTAACCTCTTCAAGTTCTTCCATATTAATTCCAAAGTCCATATACTTGATTTTCCATTAATTTAAGGACTTTTTTAACTGAAATACAAGCATTTCTTCATCCAACATGGTTGAGTACTAAGATCTAAAAAATATACTTAAAATATAATTAGTACTCATATATACTTAAACATTTGTCAATCATCAAAATCAAGACAGAGTCAACAATCAACCCCTTTTTGATGATGACAAAAGCTTTAAGTATATGAAAAGGGTAAGCTTAAAATGATTAACAATAAGATAAATATGTAAGCTCAAAATAATAAACACCAAGCTCCCCCTCAAAATATGATCCAAAAAAATCTTCAAAAATATTTTTCAAAATATGTAAAATTTTTAAATTTTTAAAATTTCTTCTTCTTACTAATATTCCCTTTAGATAAAACATTTTATATTCTTCTCCCCTTTTGCACTTTCTTTCATTTCTCAAATGATTTTTCTGTTTATCCAATCTTCCCCTTTTCATACTTAACAATTTTCTCTCCCTTTTTGACATCATGAAAAAGGATGAAAGGCAATACAAAGTGGGAATGAAGTCGGAAAGAATAGCAAGTAGGTCATCAAAATCAATGCATGAAATCAAATAACTATGATATCAATTGAATATGATACAAATTAAACATGATACCAATTGAAATATGATACCATTTGAATGTAACTCCCCTTAAAAATTAGATTTGAAAATAAGGAGAAAGAGTATCAGAGCAATATAAGTACAGCATGATATCAAGCAAAATATTCAAAGCATCAAATATGATAACAAATCTTTGAATGCTCTCCCTAAATGTTATTCCTTCTTTGAAAATATGCATTTATTTGAGGAATAAACATGAAAGCTCATGCATCAAGATTTAAAATTTTTTAAGAATATCATAGATTTTCCAAATACAAAGCATTTATATCACTTAAAAATTTTTAGCATGATTTCAAATTCATTTTAAGATGATTTGATATCCATACAATACTAGAAATAATATGATATCAAGTCTAGCTACTAGAGCAAGGGTTTGTCAATATGCATACCTTCTTCTAAATGTACCCTTAACTACCAATTCTATACTTGATTCAAATCAATTCTAACTTAAGCATAGATGCCAACAATGAAAGCACATAAATCGTAACATTTCACTTGAAATAATTCAAAACTGTATTAATCAAAATCAAGTGAAAGTCTAATAATCATAAATTGAAATCATGAGAGCATGAAATCATTTACATCAAAATAGTCACGATCACAACTAATGATTATTAGTCTAAGCTTGATTCTAATTAATCAATTAAAATATTTTTCAAATCAATATGCATTTTTAAAAGTATTTTTCATGAAATACATTAATCAAAATCAAGTGAAGGTCTTACAATCATAAGTTTAATCATGATAGCATGAAATTCATCAACACCAAAAAGTTCATGATCATAGCCAATGATGATAAGTCCAAACTTGATTCTAATTAACTATTTAAAATAATTTTTAAAAGTAATTGATGCAATAAATATTAATCTATATTTTTAATTATGGAATGAGATGTTTAGAATTTACCAATATACAAAGTCCTTCCTTTTACCATTTAGTTCAAAATGTAGCTTGTCCACTTCTTTAAATTGTCTTGTATAACGTCTTTTAAGAACTTCCTTTCTTCATGTTGGGTTGCTAGACATTCCTGCAAAACAAATTAAGTGGACATTTTGGTACCCAAACTTTCTTGGGTCCTTTATGATTAGTAATTATGGTTCCTTTTGGAACCCAAACTTTTCTTAATCTAGAAGAATAAGCATTAAAACCAAATTTAGAAGATAAATTGAAAGAAGTAGGAATAGAGAAATTTTCAAAAGTGTTTGCTTCTTTTCCTTAACCAAAATATTTTTATCACATAAATCTTTCAAAATAACATTTCTTTTTCTAAAATTATTTTTCTTTAGAAAAATTATTCTTTTTATATTTCAAAATATCAATCTTAGCATTTAAATTATCATTTTTATTTGCAAGATTGGTGTTGTCAAGAGAAAATGAATCTACATGCCTATTTAATTTCTTGTGCTCAATTTTTAGCAATCTATATTCATGCACAAGATCGTTAGATGCATCATGTGATTCTTTAAAGGTAAAATCATAATTATTTTTAGCACATACCTTTTTTTCATTTTTTATGAAGCAAAGATGGGCAACTTCATCATCCGTACTTGAATCTTCGCTATCGCTCCAAGTTGCCATCATTGCCTTGAATTTTTGTTTAGCTTTGAAAGCCATTATCTTCTTTTCTATATCAGCTTCCACTATCCTTTGCCATAAGTTCAACTCATAGGTCATGAGTGAACCGATAAGATCCTCCAAAGATAAGGTTTCTACATCTTTAGCTTATTGGATCATCGTCACCTTTGGATCTCATGATTTTGGCAAGGATCTAAAATTTTGTTCACCAAATCAGCATTAGTATAGATTTTGCCAAGATTTTTTAATTCATTAATAATGTCATAAATTTAGTATACATATCAGAAATAGATTTATAGTGCATCATTTCAAAAATTTCAAAAGAATGTACGAGCAAATTAATTTTAGAATTCTTCACTTGAAGAGTACCCTCATGAGTAACTTCAAGTGTGTCCCATATTTCCTTCACCGATGTGCATGATGAGATTCTATTAAATTCATTTAAGTCCAATGCATAATTAAGCAAGTTCATTGCTTTAGCATTGATTTCAATTTGTTTAATGTCATATTCATTCCAATCCTCTTTGAGCTTTGGAATGGAAATGCCATTAACCAAAATGAAAGGAATTTGAGGACTACTAACAATAATTTTTCAAAGATGATAACTAATAGATTGAATATGGATACGCATGCAAGTTTTTCAAAATATGTAATTTATGCCATTGAAAAATGGTGGTCTAACACTAATACCTACTAGGGTTGCCATAATCTTTAACTCAAAATCATTAGATTTTCAAATAGAGCACCCGCTCTGATACCAATTGTATGCTCAGGTAGGCAACCCAAGAGGGAGGGGTGAATTGGGTCTTTTATAAAACTTTTGTACTATTTGCAAAGTATGAACTAAAGCAAATTTGTGCTAATGCAATTCAAGTGCTTGTGTATTTCAAATAAATACAGTGAAAATAAAGAAATAAAAGCACAAGGAGAACAATCATACAAACACAAAGATTTATAGTGGTTCGGTGCCAACCAAGTACCTACATCCACTCCCCAAGAATCCCTTGGGAATTTCACTAAGTTTGGTTTTATAACTTAGGCTCACCAATAACCTTTACAACTTATTTTGTTTTCGGGCTCACAAGTCAAACCCTAGTTAGTTTCAAGGCTCACCAACAACCACCCTTGGTTTTATAAGATAACCAAGAACCTAAACAACTTGTTTTGGCTTTGGGCTCACAAGTAAAATCCTAGTTGGTTTCAAGGCTCACCAACAACCACTTTGGTTTTCAAAGGCTTACCAAAAATCTCTTTGGTTTTCCAAGGCTCACCAAAAACATTAAGTAAAATAATGTAAGAGCAAGTATAAATGAATACAATAAAAGATTTCTAAAATAAAGCAAATATCTCTTTGAAGCCCTTGAATGTTGATGAAGATTTTGTCTTCAAGTTGATGAAGCCTTTGATTGATGCTTGTAGATGTAGACTTTGAATGCTCTCTTTGAAACTTGAAAGCTTGAAGGCTTTGAATAACTCAACTCTTGAATCCTTTAAGAATATTCAAGAAATTTATCAAAGGATTACTTTTCCATTTGATTCTTGATGTTTATATAGCCTCCCAACACTTAAATGACCATTTATAACCGTTAGGGAGAAAAATATGGTCGTTTGAAGCAAGTTGGAGAAGTCTGCAGCTTTTGAAAACTAGCCGTTACTGTTCAAGTATCGACACTTCATCTCCAGGTGTCGATACTTCAGTTTCAAGTGTCGACACTTCATTTTCCAGGTGTCGATACTTTACTTCCAAGTGTCGACACTTCAGCTCCAAGTGTCGACACTTGACTGAAAGTGCTTTCTAAAGTTTTCTATTTGTCTCAGGCCTTGAGTCGACACTTCACTCTTCAAGTATCGATACTTGATCCTCAGGTATCGATACTTCATTTCCAGGTGTCGACACTTGCCTTTGCCATTGCTGAAACATCTTCAAATTGAAACTTTAACCTCTTCAAGTTCTTCCATATTAATTCCAAAGTCCATATACTTGATTTTCCATTAATTTAAAAACTTTTTCAACTGAAATACAGGCATTCCTTTATCCAACATGGTTGAGTACTAAGATCTAAAAAATATACTTAAAATATAATTAGTACTCATATATACTTAAACATTTTGTCAATCATCAAAATCAAGACAAAGTCAACACCGAGTCTACTTGAAGATTGGGCCCAAGCCTATTTGAAAAAGGAGTGGTCATTAAGTTTAGTCCAATTATTAATGGGTCAAGCCATCTCCCACGCCTTGAAAGATGCCACCTCAGCCCTTGAATGTCACCTCAGCCCTTGAACGCCACCTCATCCATCCCATGTGGTGCCACATCATCATGACAAGTGGGCGGCCAAGGCAAGAAGGAAATGCTGAATTTGTGGGCACCATTCCTTGATTCTTTCCTCCCTTCCCTCTCCCTATCAAGCCTCTTTCCAAAGGAGTTATGGGCGGTCAAGGAAGGTCAATGGGCAATGAAGATATGATCCTTGTTTCAAGCCCCGTATCAAGCCTTCTTCCCAAAGTGCTTGGTCGGCTATGGAAGAAATGCATTGACCCAAAGGGTGCCAACTCAAATCAAGAAGACAACTCCCATCTTTCAAGCCCTAAATCAAGCCACGCCATCAAGAAAACAAGACCTTGGTCGGCCAAGAGAAGAAGAAATCTGAATTTGGGCACCCTCTTCATAAAGCCATGTAATTTTTTATTTGAATTTGAATGGATTTTAAGGTGCCTATATAAAGGGCCTTATCCCTCTCTTGTATGGACTAGTTGTTGATGAAATGAAAAAAAATCTTGAAGAGTTTTCTTCTAGCCCTTGTCTTTTAGACTAGGATCTCCGAGAGGGAGTGCCTTTGTCCTTCGAGACATCGAGGGGTGAGAGGGCCTAAGTTACTATCCCTTCCATGCAAGCCATCTTCCATCCTTGAGTTCGAATGCCATTTGGATGATCCATCTTGGCGCCTAGCAAGAAGAAGCCTCCATCACCACTATTCTCATCCCTTTTCCATCCTTTCCTACTTCTTTCTTGATGCTTTCTAACCCCTCACTTTGGTGCTCGCAGGTCCTCTAGGTACTACGGACAATGGAATCAGTCTCCCTTGCCTTCGTGACCATCGGACAGAAAGCCAGCGAATCCATAGGGTAGAAGGCTTGATCCTTTAGGCCGCATCCACGAGAGCGAGTGAACTCGACATCGGGCGCATCAGAGTTTTCCAAGATTTTCATCCCTAAAACTCCTAAGTAGATATTAATCTAAGAGCTAAGTCCTACGAGATTTCTCAATCCCGGGGTCCTCTTCTTATCTTTGTTTAGGGGCTACCAACATGCTAGGAAGTTCTTATCATTCTAGAATCTCTATATCTGCTTTGCTTGTCTTCGGGAATCTCTCAATCAGCTAAAACTTAAAGAAAAGATATTAATTAACAAGAAATTCATCTATAATCATTAGCATGCATTTTAGCATCTTAGTCCCGCATCATGTTTGGTATTAGAGCAAGGTTAGGACCTAGCATCTTTTAAAATACTTGGATTGGGTGCTTCACCATGGCCGTCCGGTCATAGAAAAAAGAAGGGCTGCAAGATCCTGACATCCCATTCAATGGGGATCTCCTATGGCATGTAAGGGTGCCGATGTGATTGACCCTTGAAGGGATACACAAAGAGATAGGTTAAGATCCTTAAAAAAAGTTTTGTATAATTAGAATCTAGCATCTTTGAAATTTCTACATTTTTTTTATCTCAGTACATAGTCTGCTATTTTAGTTGTTTCTACCTATAGGAACCTCTAATTTTTATGATTTTTATTTTTCTAGATTCTATATATTTGAAAGTATTTTTCAAAATTTTCTCAAATTTTATTATAGTATGTAGAATTTCTATATTCTGGAATATAACCTGAGAACAAATCTGTTCTGAAATTCCAGCAAGTGCATCTCATCACACTTTTATTTTTCATATAGTTTAATTTTGCATTTAGGTTTATATTTTGTTATTTCTAGCATCTTATTTTTTGTTATCATACATCAAAATTCAAAACACAAAAACTTAGATATATTTTAATAGATCATTTATATGCCACCATTTTCATAATTAACTTAAGGGCGTCAATATCATAAGATAAGGGAAAGAAGTCATTACCTTTCCTTAGCCCAAAAACAATCATCCTTGCATTTCAAACCCAAACCTAATCTAAAATCTAGTAGCAACTTAATAGATTAGGGACACCCAAAAGTCGGGTTTAACCACCTTGGGAATGCTAGTGCATGCAACCCATCAATTGGTATTGGGAAGCTGGTATCTAAGGCAAGAGGTTTAGCATCAAATGACCTAAGTGGTATTGTGGTTCTTTAATTGGTCCTTGCAAAAGCAAGGGGGGCCTCCCACACTCCCACCTCTTACCTGGCCGGTGAAAGGGCTAGTTGTTATGTTGTCTTCTACATTGACCCACTCTGATTAAATTCTTAGGTCTAGCAAACCTGTAGCACCATTTATTGTATGTTGCATGTCGACTAGGTCAGGAGTCCCCTATCACCCACATCACTCCCATTCAGGTGAACCCATGGATAACCGCAAGTATCAACTTAGGCTCATAGCTGAGCAGCTTGCCAAGTTGACCTAAAGAGCTGATATATTTGAAACTAGGCTAAGAACTCTGGAGAGGACCCGGGAGCCTCACACTAAACCATAGTTTGAATCACCTCCCCACCCTAGGATTCCCTCAACATGATCCCTCCTTAGAGGTTAAGCCCAGAAAAGTCCCACACCCTAACCCAACCTAAGAGGTTCACCCTAGGAGACCCAATCAGGAGTTCATGGACCAGGTTAAAAGAGGATCTAGTAGCCTAAAGGAAAGGGAGCCAGGAGTTAACTTGATCAAGGCCAAGGAGTTAGAGAAGGAGATTACCGAGGGAACCCCTCCCACAAAAGAGATTCATGAACCAACCCAGAGAGAAGAACCTTCTAAAGAATTTCAGGGAGAAAAGATTGAATCCACTGAGAATTTGAGTGAAGAAATCCTTGAGCCTATTAAGGAATCCAAAGAAGATATCTATGAATCAAGCCTAGTGGAGAAGTGTGATGAAGATGGACCTAAGGTTGAAATCACTGAGGAACTCATAGAAAAAGATCCTAAACCCACTATAGAATTTGAAAGAGTGACTGAGCCAGGATCAAACATAGTCGATGAAATTGAAGGTTCGCAAGTATTTCCCATAGAGGAGGTCTGGGAACAAGTCCCTAAGGAATAATCCCTGGAAGTAGATATTAGTTTAGAGGACTTTCAAGATAAACTTCTCAAAGACCTTCCTGATGACCTTCCACCATCTAAGAACACCCAGCCTGCCCTAGAACTTACACCCATAGATTAATGTCCAAATTTTAAGATCATCCTGAATAACCAAGGTATGTTTTATGCTTCTCATAGATTGCTCCAAGACTCTGATTCCTATTTCCTACCCTTCCCTAAGTCCTCTCATGTTTCTAGAGCCATAGGACTACATTTTGTTAAGATTACTAGATTGCATGAATCCTTAGAGCCCATCCCATTTGCTACCTACTTCTGGTATACTTTATGGTATTTGCTAGGGATCCATGATAATTTTTCATTTGCATACCATACTAGGATCAAACCCAGAGAGTCAATAATCTATTAGGTTTAGGACCTAGAGAGTCCAATTTTCTCAATAAGAATCATAGTTGAGTCTGCTTTTTGTCAAGTATCAGTATGAGTCTCAGAGTCCGCAAAATTATTTGCATTGCATATTAGAGGCATGCATAAGAAAGTTAGCCTAAAAATCAACCTAATACAAGAAATTGGCTGATTCCCGAAAACAAGCCAAAGAATATGAAATAAGGGATTCTATAATAATTAGGCTTAGGCCTGAATGGTTTCCACCAGGAACTGTTAAGAAACTTCATGCTCGTGGAGCTGGCCCCTTTAGAGTGATAAGGAGAGTTGGCCTTAATACTTGAGCTATCCCGGGATTATGGCATTAGCTCGACTTTCAATATCTCGGACTTAGTCGAGTATAAGGAACCAGCAAACATACCTAGCGAGCCATTTGGGCCTGACCTCTTATTTGAGAGCGAACCCTACCCAGAATGTCCACCACCAATTTTACCTGAGAGAGGAGAGCAGATCGAGCGTGTCTTGGATAATCAAGCTGTCACCACCCGGGACAAAGGCTATCAACATTACTTGGTAAGATGGCAACGTCGACCGGAGTCTGATAATTCATGGATTATCCGGGAGGACTTGTAGCACCTCGACCTCGACCTTCTGGAGAATTATCAAAGCCAAATCAATCCTTACTCGACAGGGTCGAGTTCCTCCCTCCCTGAGAGAATTGGTGTGGGCACCGGGATTAGTTAAAGGCTCCTTAACCCTCGGTGGATCTCTGATTAGGGTTTTAACTTGTTGGGTTATGTAATAAGGCTTCGAGCCTATGCAATTTTATTTTGAGTCATGTACTTTTGTCTTAGTCTTGTTCCTTGGCCAATGTGGTCAAGCAAGGTCAATAAATCCTTTATTTAGCTGAATTGGTCCAAGCCCGAGTCTACTTAAAGATTAGTCCCAAGCATGTTTGAAAAAGGAGTGGTCATTGAGTCTAGTCCAATTATTAATGGGTCAAGCCATCTCCCACATCTTGAAGGATGCTACCTCAGCCCTTGAGTGCCACCTCATCCATCCCATATGGTGCCACATCATCATGACAAGTGGGCGGCCAAGGCAAAAAAGAAATGCTGAATTTGTGGGAGCCATTCCTTGATTCTTTCCTCCCTTCCCTCCCCCTATCAAGCCTCTTTCCAAAAGAGCTATGGGCGGCCAAGGAAGGGCAATGGGCAATGAAGACATGATCCTTGTTTCAAGCCCCATATCAAGCCTTCTTCCCAAAGTGCTTGGTCAGCTATGGAAGAAATGCATTGACCCAAAGGGCGCCAACACAAATCAAGAAGACAACTCCATCTTTCAAGCCCCAAATCAAGCCACGCCATCAAGCAAACAAGACCTTGGTCAGCCAAGAGAAGAAGAAATCTAAATTTGGGTACCCTCTTCATGAAGCCTTGTAATTTTTTATTTGAATTTGAAAGGGTTTTAAGGTGCCTATATAAAGGTCCTTACCCCTCCCTTGTATGGACTAGTTGATGAAATGAAAAAATCTTGAAGAGTTTTCTTCTAGCCCTTGTCTTTTAGACTAGGATCTCCGAGAGGGAGTGCTTTTATCCTTTGGGACATCAAGGGGTGAGAGGCCTTAAGTTACTATCCCTTCCATGCAAGCCATCTTTTGATCCTTGGAATGATTTTGATGATCACAAAATATTGGAACATGAATTTGATACTAGTTCTTTTCAATTATTTAAGAAGTGTTGCAGAAAATTGGTTACCTTTAGTTTAAAATGGTTTTCAAACTGATTGGAAGGTAATTCAATTATATAAAGTTTCATAGACTTGAACTTGTAAATCCCCTAGGTTTATCAATTTTGTAATCTTGTAAAATGGGCTGAAAATTATAAAAATTATAAAGTATATAGATTAGCTTCTAGTTGATTCAATGTTGAAGATTTTTGGAGAAGCTTGAAGCATTTTTTGAAGATTTGCAAGCGCTGACTCTTGGATCAAGAGCTGACTCATGGTGGCACGGCACGGAGGAAGTTTCAGTGTTTCAGTATCAAGAGCTGACTCCTACCCTAAGAGCCGACTCGTCCAGAGTTATGCATTTTGAAGGTCTGAGAACTCGAGCCGACTCTACACTGAAGAGCCGACACTAGGTATTCATGATTTTGAATTGACTGAAGGCAAGAGTCGACTCTAGCCTTAAGAGCAGGCTCCTACAGATTTTTATTTTGGGCTATCTAAGACATCGAGCCGACTCGTGGAACTCGAGCCGACTCGTAGAGTCATTTTCTGCACTCCAACTAGTTACTGAAGTTGAAATTTGAACTCCAATTCATCTCCAATAGCTATTTCATGAATTCCAAGGTCCTACAAAGACCATATCTCTTGGAAAACTATAAAAGAGATTATTTTTGAAGGATTAAACAATTATTAGAGCTTTATTGTGGAATTATCTTGAGAAATCAAAGAGCTTTCAAGTCATTCAACTACCTACCTCAAAGAGCATTCAAGTTGGATTCAAAGCTTCACCAACTCTACTCCATCATTGAATCCACTCATTGAAGAAGGATAGAAGTAGTTTGAAGAGCTTTGAAGAGCATTTAAGACTTGATTTTATCTTGGTCTTCATCAGTAACATCTAAACAAACTTGGTTTATTGTAGTTGCTTGTTTATCATTTCTTTATCTTTGTTTACTCTTTAAGAACAGCAAGGGGCTGTGTCTTAAGAGAGGGTTGAAGGATTTTAGGTGAACCTTATAAAACCTAAGTTAGGTTCTTGGTAATCCCGGTATAAAACCAAGTGTTGGGTTTTCTTTGGTGATCCCGTTTAAAACCAAAGGATGTTAGGGTTTCTTTAGTGATCCCGGTAAAACCAAAGTGTATAGGTTTGGATTGTGAGCCTGGTAAAATAATTCGACTGTATTTCGATTGAAGGATATAGTGAAAATCCCAAGTCATGCTTGGGTAGTGAATGTAGGAGCCGATTGCTCCGAACCACTCTAAACCTCTTGTGTTTGTGATTGTGTTCTTCTTGCTTTATTACTTTTACTTAATTACTTCCACATTGCATTTTGCACCACAACACCAAAAGAGTTTTAAAGAGCACATACTTGCATAAGTTTTTTAATCTCAATTCACCCCCCTCTTAGGAAGCCACCTAGGCAACAAGTGGTATCAGAGTAGAGTCTCTGAATGTTACTTAGAGAAAAGACATATGGCACATTCCATGAGTACTTCATTGGTCGAAGGTCAATCCACAAATAGACCTCCACTTTTCACCGGAACCAATTATATATATTAGAAGGCAAGAATGAAAATATACATTCAAACCATAGATTTTCATTTATGGAAGATTATTTTGAAAGGATCTCACACACCCATAATTAGAGTTAATGATGTAGAGATTCTCAAACCAGAAGAGGATTGGGATGAGAATGATATAAAATTAGCTGAGTTGAATGCTAAAGCAATGAACTTATTATACTGTGCTTTGGATCTAAATGAGTTTAACTGAATTTTAACTTGCAATTCTGCTAAAGAAATTTGTGACAAGCTGGAAATCACACACGAAGGCACATCTGAAGTTAAAACATCAAAAATCAATCTTTTTGTACATAATTATGAGCTATTTAAGATGGATCTTAGTGAGACTATATTTGCAATGTATACTCGCTTTACTGATATTATAAATGGTCTCAAAGTCTTGGTAGAACTTATTATAATGCTGATCTTGTCCAAAAAGTTTTAAGATCTTTGCCAGATAAATGGAAAGCCAAAATGATAGCAATTCAAGAAGCGAAGGACCTAAATACACTGCCACTGGATGAACTGCTTGGATCTTTGATTATGCATGAATTGGCTATGCAATAAAGAACTGAGGAAGATATAAAAACAAAGAAAGCCATTGCATTTAAAGCTGCTGAAGAAGATAAGAATGAAGAATCATACTCATCAGATGATGATGATCTTGGAAATGATGAAATTGCCCTTGTTATGAGAAAATTCAAAAGGTTTATGGGCAGAAGAAAATCAAGCAAATGGAGAAAGCAATATAGAAAAGGTGATTTTGGAAAAGAAAAAGAAAAAGAAAAGGATAAAGATAAAGATTAAGTTCTTATATGCTATGGATGCAAGAAGCCAGGACACATCCGTCCTGATTGTCCTGAAGCGAAGAAAAAGATGTTCACCAAAAAGAAGAAGGCAATGCTTGCTGCTTGGAGTGATAGTGACGAAACCACATCCACTGAAGAGGATGAAGAGATAATGAAAATGTCACAAATCTGTCTTATGGATTTGGAGGATGAGGTAAACACTTATGAACCTAATTTAGAATTCACTTATGATGAATTGCATAATGCTTTTTGTGAATTATTAGTAGAATACAAAAAAGCTGGTTTAAAAATGAGGGATTTAAAAAATCAATGTGATGTATTTGAAAAAGACAAAAATGAATCTTGTGAAAGAAACAAAATCTTGCAAAGGAAACTAAACTTACTTTGTAAAAGACTCAAGGTTGTTCAGTTTGAAAAAGAAGAGCTTTTTGAGAAAAATAAAGTTTTGAAAAATGAAAACGATGATTTAAAGAAGGAAGTTCAAAAACTAAAATCCTTGGTTGAAAAACTAACCTTAAGTTCTAACAAACTTGAATTAATTTTGAAAGATCAAAAGAATCAAATAATAAATTTAGAATTAGATATAAAGGTTCTATTTTAAACAAATTTTTTGCATCTACTTCATATGCTCCTAAGTTCATTAGTTCAAAACAAGTTAGACATAAATTTGCATCATCTCATGGTTATTATTCAAAATCAAAAATTGTATGCTATGCATGTAATAATCTTGGTCATAAAGCTTTCGAATATCATTTGAAATATAATGACAAAAAGAAAATTAAAAAAGTTTGGGTTCTAAAAGGAACTATTTCCACTAACTTGCAAGGATCCAAGAAAGCTTGGGTACCTAAATTTGCTAAATGATTATTTTGCAGGGATGTCTTGCAGCCACAAGTATAAAGAAAAGATGGTATCTAGATAGCGGCTGTTCAAGATACATGATGGGTGATGCAGATCAATTCTTTATCCTAGAACAGAAGGATGGTGGAATGGTAACATTTGGTGTAATCGAAAAGAAAGGATAATCGGTATTGGTAAAATCAAAATTACTCCTCCTACTTTTATTGAAAATATGTTACTTGTAGAAAAATTAAAGCATAATCTTTTGAGTATTAGTCAGCTATGTGACATCGGTTTTAATATTTTCTTCAAGTCATCAATGTATATAGTAGTTGATCCACTTAACTCTAGTATGAAATTCATTGAACATAGACTTGGTAACATTTATGTAGTAGATCTTAATGATCTAGCTATGTCAAGTAACACAAGTCTTGTAGCAATGAATGACAAGAGCAAGGAATCAAGATTACTATGAGATAGGCGACTTGGTCATGCTAGTATGAACATAATAGCTAAACTCATTTCAAAGGATTTGGTTAGAGGTTTGCCAAAATTTAAAGTGAATTTTGATTATATTTGTGATGCATGTTAGTTAGGAAAACAAGCGATGGAGAGTTTTAAATCTAAAAATATAGTTTCCACTACTAGACCCTTAGAGTTACTTCACATGGACTTATTTGGACCTACTAGGACTACCAGCCTAGGTGGTATGAAATATGGTATTGTGATTGTAGATGATTTTTCAAGATACACATGGGTTTTGTTTATTGCACATAAAGATGAAACTTTTAATGTATTCAAAAAGTTTTATAAAAGAGTTACAAATTTGAAAATTTATCTGTTATTTTTATTCGTAGTGATCATGGCACCGAATTTGAAAATTAGTATTTTGATCACTTTTGTACAAAGCACGATATTGATCATAACTTTTCTGAACCTAGAATACCACAGCAAAATGGTATTGTAGAAAGAAAGAATCATACTTTGGAAGAGATGTCTAGAACAATGCTTTGTGAAGGAAATCTTCAAAATTCTTTTGGACAGAAGCTATGAATACTGCTTGCTATATTTTAAATAGAGTTTTAATTAGACCTATTATCAGAAAAATCTCCTATGAGCTTTGGAACAATAGAAAACCAAATATTAAGTATTTTCATATTTTGGATGTAAATATTTTGTTCTTAATAATGGAAAAGATAATCTTGGTAAATTTGATACAAAATTCGATGAGGCTATTTTTCTTGGATATTCTTTAAATAGTAAAGCCTATCATGTTTTCAATAAATGAACTTTAACTATTGAAGAATCTGTATATGTTGTTTTCAATGAATCTGACATTACATCTTCAAGAAAGGAAGATTTTGCTGATGATGATGCAGGTACTTTAGAACATGCAATGAAAGACTTGACTCTCAAAGACAAACAATCAAGTGAACCACATGAGAAGAGGTGAGTAAAGAGCATGATGATATACCTAAAGAATGGAGGTATGTTCAATCACACCCTAAAGAATTAATTATAGGAGACCCATCTCAAGGTGTTAAAACTAGATCTGCACATAGAGATGCGCATGATTTAATCACTTTTGTTTTGCATGTAGAACTACACAATATAGAAGAAGCTGAAACTGATCTTAATTGGATGTTAGCAATGCATGATGAATTAAACCAATTTAGGAAAAATAATATTTGGACCATAGTTGAAAGATCCAATGACTATCCTGTTATAGGTACTAGGTGGGTTTATAGAAATAAACTTGATGAAGATGGAAATATAATTAGAAATATGGCTAGACTGGTAGCACAAGGATATAATCAAGAAGGAATAGATTTTGATAAAACTTATGCACTGGTAGCTAGATTAGAAGCTATTAGATTGCTACTAGCTTATGCATGTTCTATGAATTTAAAATTATTTCAAATAGATGTAAAGAGTGCATTTTTGAGTGGTTTTTTATCTGAAAAAGTTTTTGTTGAGCAACCACCAGGTTTTATTGATCATACTTTTCCAAATCTTGTTTTCAAACTAAATAAAGTTTGTATGATTTGAAACTGGCACCTAGAGCCTGGTATGATAGATTAAGTAAGTTTTTAATTGCTAATGATTTTGTGAGAGGTAGTGTGACACTACACTATTTATTCAAAGAAAGAATAGTGATATTTTAGTTGTTCAAATATATGTTGATGACATTATCTTTGGATCTACTGATGAATCTTTATATCAAGATTTTGCTAAGCTAATGCAGGGAGAATTCGAAATGAGCTTGATGGGTGAACTGAGTTACTTTCTTGGACTTCAAATCAAATAAACTAAAGAAGGTATCCTGATCAACCAGGCCAAGTACATCAAAGAGATAATCAAGAAATTTGGCATGGAATCAAGCAAAGAAATTGGAATACCCATGAGTCCTGCATGTAGACTTGATAAAGATGAGAATGGCACAAATATTGATCAAAAGCTGTACTGAGGTATGATCGGTTCTTTACTTTATTTGACAGCTAGTAGACCTGACATATTATTTAGTGTTTGTATGTGTGCATGCTTTCAATCTAATCCAAAAGAGTCATACATCATGGCTGTTAAAAGAATTATCAAATATATGAAAGGCACATGTAATGTAGGCTTATGGTATTCTAAGCACACATCATTGAAATTAATTAGTTATTTTGATGCTGATTATGGAGGATGTAAAATAGATAGAAAAAGCACAAGTGGTACCTGTCAATTTCTTGGTGTTAACTTGATTTCTTGGCACTGTCGCAAACAAAACTCTGTAGCACTATCTATTACTGAGGCAGAATATGTGGCTGCTGGGAGTTGTTGTGCTCAAGTGTTATGGATCAAGCAACAACTAGAAGATTATGGTGTTGTCCAATCCAAAATTTTTATCAATGTGACATACTAGTACTATTAATTTATCCAAAAATCCTATTCAGCACTCACAAACTAAGCACATTGAAATTCGACATCATTTTATTCGTGACCATATTTTAAACAATGTTGTGGAACTTGAACTTGTACCTACTGAAGATCAATTAGCGGACATTTTTACTAAACCACTCAGCCTAAATAGATTTGAGAAGATCAGAGGCGAATTAGGGCTATGTGACCCATTCTGAACCTGTTTGACCTAATTTTTGAAAATTAAGAAAAAAATATCTTATGTTTCAAATTTCTCTTTAGAGCATAGGATAACCTAGTTTAGGCTCAAGAAAACTTTAGAAATTGAGTTTGACCTATTTTAACCCTTAGACTGATATTTTGTTCGAGCCGACTCGAGTTATCAGGGCGCTCAGCGAGTCGACTCGAAGGTCGGGCCAAACGTTTTTAAATAGGGTTTCCGTGTTTTCTATTCATTGTGTTTTTAGGTTTTTGGTCGTTCCCTCTTAGCCGACTCCACACTCCACTTTATAAAACCTTCCAAAAACCCTCTCAAATCCCTCCAATCCATTAATCTTAGCAAAATGGCACCCCGCAAAGCCGTGGCCAAGAAAGCAAAGAGGGTAGTTCGGACTATCGTGAAAGAACAGAGAACCAAGAGGCACTTCGACACTTCAAATCTGGATGAGGATCAACTGATTGAGCAGGAAGAAGAACCTCAAGCACCCCGGCAAGTGATTCCTATGGAAAATCGTCAAGTTATCCCGGGTATGTGCATTGATTTTAACTTTCTGGAGAAAGAACAACTACATATAGGGGATTGGCTTGAAAAATAGGGGTGGAAAGATTTTTGTTTGTTGAATATCTCGACATATCCTAACTTAGTCCATCAATTTTTTGAGAATATGTTACTGGGAGCATTTCATTTAGAAGGGACAGTTAAAGGGAAGTATATAGAGATAAGTGAACAGAAGCTTTCTAGTTTACTGAACATACCAAAGGAAGGAGAGTGTTACTTAATTTTAAAAGAGAAACAAAAGACCCTCAAACTTATACTGGAGAGAACAAATGTGAAGGGTATTGTTCATGTAAGTGCAAATCAGCTATCATTGGAGATGAGGTTGTTGCACAATATTATTAGCAGGATTTTCTTACACCAGACAAGGCATTTTGACTGGGTCAGCAAGCATGACTTTTTGTTTATGAGGCGACTGATTGAGGGGGAGGCCCTCAACTTGCCATTTATTATGATATCGCATATGAGGGAGGCAGCCTGCAGGGCATGGGCTTGTTTGCCATACGGGATGATTTTTACACTGTTATTCCAAGATGCCCATGTAGATCTGACTGGAGAAGATAGTCGACTATTGTTGCATACTGACAGGTATACCGTGAAATTCCTTATAAGAATGGGATTCATTAAAGTTGATGGCAACTAGGTCAGGAAGACTTCTGGTGTTCCTATGGCACATTCTGAGGATTCAGAGGATGACACACAGGCTGCTCAAGGACTTGGTGAGGAGACTGAGGCACAAGCTGATAAGGCTGGACCATCTGAGCCAGCTCCTACTACATCTCATTCACCAGTTAGGAGATCTCACCTGCTAGACCTAATACAAAGGACATATTTCAGAGAGTCTTGGAGGAGATAGCGTTTCTTAGATCAGACACTAACAGCAGGATTACTCTACTCCATTCCAAGATGCAGCAGGGATTTCGTGATGTTATGACTATATTGAGACAGCTTTCTGCAGCCAGCAGCATGTACCATTGACTTCCACAGCACCTGGTGCTAGCATTGGCACTGATGGAGAGCAGGCACCAGTGACACATTCTAGTGATGTACTTTTTCATGCCACACCTGCTGATGTTGAGCTCGAGGCTAGTATGGAGCCTACAGGATCCGAGGTTGGATAGACTCCGGTTACCCAGATACTTTTGACTACCAGCACTTTGGCATTATCCTGTGATCCACCAACTACCAGACCTACACCTATTGTTCTATCTTCAGAGTCCAAAGACAAAGTTAAAGCTAAAATTAAAGTGTCTAGGACTGCTACTCCTACTAGGACTAGGATTAGGGATCTTCGACCTAGGTTCCCTAAGTTCAAACCTAGTCCAGGAATCTTAGAAGTTGGTTCCTCCTCGAACGAGGAAGAACCTGATAGTGATGATCCTAGCCCATCATTTTGATGTTTAGGCTTTTTATCTTGATGTTTTGGGACTCTATCCTGTTGTATTTTGGTTAGTGTGATACTATTTTGCCGTGCCGTGGCATCTCTGTAAAGTATCATATATGCTATGTACTGACTTGCTTTATATATATACATCACTTTTTATGATACATGTCCATTCTTATTATGATTGAATTAATGTTATGAATGAATGTCCATTCTTCATATGCCTTTTGTTGATGACAAAAAGGGGGAGAATGGAGACTGTGCATGAAAAAGCTATAATATGCTATAATATGCATGTTCAATTTATAAATTTATATGAAAATTTGAAATGGCTATGTTATTTTAGAAATTACTTGGAAATTGTGCATAAAAAGCTATATGGATATTGATTGTTATGAAAATATGAATGATTGATTTGTTGAAACTTGATGAAATACTTTTACCATAGTAAGAGGGAGTTTTGTTAAGTTTCTTGTTCAAAATATTTGATAATTTTATATGTTTCGATACGCATTGTAAATGATATTCTTGATACATCATGTATCAATACATCATGTTTCGATACACTTGATACACTTGATACATATGATACATTGTGGCACACTGTGTTGATACATTGATACTTAATCTGTGTGATACACATCTTGTTTAATATCTTTGATAAATATGAATATATGATAATTGTAAAGTGTTTTAAATTCTAATCATACCTGTTTTGTCATCATCAAAAAGGAAGAGATTGTTGACCCCTGAAATGATTTTGATGATTACAAAACATTGGAACATGAATTTGATACTAATTCCTTTCAATTGTTTAAGAAGTGTTGCAGGAAATTGGTTACCTTTAGTTTAAAATAGTTTTCAAACTGATTGGAAGGTAATTCAATTGTATAAAGTTTCATAGACTTGAACTTGTAAAAGTCCTAGGTTTATCAAATTGTAATCTTGTAAATGGGCTGAAAAATGCAAAAATTATAAAGTATGTAGATTAGCTTCTAGTTGATTCAATGTTGAAAATTTTTGGAGAAGCTTGAAGCATTTTTTGAAGATTTGCAAGAGCTGACTCTTAGATCAAGAGCTGACTCGTGGTGGCACGGCACGGAAGAAGTTTCAGTATTTCAGTATCAAGAGCCGATTCCTGCCCCAAGAGTCGACTCGTCCAGAGTTATGCATTTTGAAGGTATAAGAACTCGAGCCGACTCTGCACTGAAGAGCCGACTCTAGGTATTCATGATTTTGAATTGACTGAAGGCAAGAGCCGACTCCAGCCTTAAGAGTCGGCTCCTACAGATTTTCATTTGGGCTATTTGAGCTTCGAGCCGACTCCTGGAACTCGAGCCGATTCGTAGAGTCATTTTCTGCACTCCAACGGCTAGTTGCTGAAGTTGAAATTTGAACTCCAATTCATCTCCAACAACTATTTCACGAATCCCAAGGCCCTACAACGGCTATATCTCTTGGAAAACTATAAAAGTGATTGTTTTTGAAGGATTAAACAATTATTAGAGCTTTATTGTGGAATTATCTTGAGAAATCAAAGAGCTTTCAAGTCATTCAACTACCTACCTCAAAGAGCATTCAAGTTGGATTCAAAGCTTCACCAACTCTACTCCATCATTGAATCCACTCATTGAAGAAGGATAGAAGCAGTTTGAAGAGCTTTGAAGAGCATTCAAGGCTTGATTTCATCTCGGTCTACATCGACAACACTTAAACAAACTTGGTTTGTTATAGTTGCTTATTTATCATTTCTTTATCTTTGTTTACTCTCTAAGAACAGCAAGGGGCTGTATCTTAAGAAAGGGTTGAAGGTTTTTAGGTGAACCTTATAAAACCTAAGTTAGTAGTCCCGGTGTAAAACCAAGTGTTGGGTTTTCTTTGCTGATCCCGTTTAAAGCCAAATAGAGTTAGGGTTTCTTTGATGATCCCGGTAAAATCAAAGTATATGGGTTGGATGTGAGCCTGGTAAACAATCCAACTGTGTTCCAGTTGGGGGATATAGTGGAAATCCTAAGTTGTGCTTGGTAGTGATGTAGGAGCCGGTTTACTCCGAACCACTCTAAACCTCTTGTGTTTGTGATTGTGTTCTTCTTGCTTTATTACTTTTATTTAATTACTTCCGCATTGCATTTTGCACCATAACACCAAAAGAGTTTAAAGAGCACATACTTGCAAAAATTTTTAATTCACATACTTGCAAAAATTTTTTAATTCCAATTCACCCCCCTCTTGGGAAGCCACCTAGGCAACACCATCTTCCATTCTCGAGTTCGGATGCCATCTGGATGATCCACCTAGGCACCTAGCAAGAAGAAGCCTCCATCACCACTATTCTCATCTCTTTTCCATCATTTCCTACTTCTTTCTTGATGCTTTTTAACCCTTACTTGGGTGCTCATAGGTCCTCCAGGTACTACGGACAACGAAATCGATCTTCCTTGCTTTTGCGACCATCGGACGGAAAGCCCGCGAATCCGCAGGGTTGAAGGCTTGATCCTCCAGGCCGCATCCGCGAGAACGAGTGAACTCGGCATTGGGCGCATCAGAGTTTTCCAAGGTTTGCATCCCTAAAACTTCTAATAGATATTGATCTAAGAGCTAAGTCCTACGAGGTTTCTGGATCCTCTTCTTATCTTTGTTTAGGGGCAACCTGCATGCTAGAAAGTTCTTATCATTCTAGAATCTCTAGATCTGCTTTGCTTGTCTTCGGGAATCTCTCAATAGTTGAAAGTTAAAAAAAAAAATAATAACAAGAATTCATCAGTAATCATTAGCATGCATTTTAGCATCTTAGTCCCACATCAATTTTTTATAATACCTCTTTTCTACTGCATCGCTTATTTTGACACCTCTGCTTGCTCTTGCAAGTCCTTCGCGGTACACAATGAATTTTGGTATCAGCACTATATATTCGTAGGCATTATATTTTTAAAAATATAAATTGATTTACTAGTGGTGAATAATAATTATTTAATAATTAATTAATTTAATATATATATCATATAATTTAATAAAAAATTTGAAAAAAATTAATTATAATATATTTATTTTAAAATTTAATTTTTTAAAATATATTTTGTTCTCGTCCGTTGCCGTTCCTAATCCCTAGGCGGCATGCATTGCGCGGACATCCCATCTAAACTCCCGTCAAAGCCCCGCTCTCTCTTGCTTCTCAGCCGGTGGCAGTCGAAGCGGGGGAAGCGTGAATCTGGTGGAAGCCATGCAACCCTTGGCCTCCATCGAAGCCCTGGTCCGCAGGCCCTCCGATTCCCAGGAGCAGCTCCTCTTCGACGCCTCCCTCAACGATTCCGGCATTTCCCCTGACCTCTCCTTCTTTCCTTTTCCCCCTCGCCCGGCGGCGGCGGCGGCGGCGGCGGCGGCGGCGACGGCTTCGGCTTCCCTGTCCCAGGCCGACGCCCCATCCTCATCTGCTCTCTCCCGGACGCCCCCTCCTCCGTCACGCCCGCCGTCCCCAGCGCCACCGCCGCCGCCATCAGCCATCTAGGGTTAGGGCTTCCTGAGGCCGGGGTAGAGGGGAGATCTCCAGTGACCACTGGAGCGCATCAACCATCTCCCAATCTCCGTCAGCGGCTCACGTCGGAGAAGTTCACCCCGGCGGCCGCCCGTTTTGCGGTCATCATCCAACCGCTGGAAGAAGAAATGCAGGGCTTCGAGGTGGCAGTTGAGGCGCAGGCAGATCAAATCGCCGGTTACTCATTGCGAATCGCCAGCAAAAGGACATCGGGGTTTAGCTGGAGAGGGAGGGTTAGGTAATGATCCTTTCAAGAAGTACCTGTATCAGCCGCGGGAGGCCTCCGAAAGCACTACCAGAAACCCCAGCGCTTCTGTAAAGATTGTTCCAGGGCCGATAAATCCGTCGGGTTTGACCCAAAATCTGCCATTAGAGGGGGGAGCATCGAAGCTAGCAGATCGAGAAGATTGCATGCAGTCGAAGTGCCGGTATCAACCGCAGGAGGTCCACGAGAGGGCCACCGTAAGCCCCAAAGCTACTGCTAGTGTTGCTCCAGGGCCTGGAAAGTCGCCAGTTTTGATACAGAATCCGCCACTGGAGGTGAGGGAACCGCCACTGGAGGTGAGGGAAGCGGGCTCTACTTCTGTTTATTGTGGCGAAAACCCATCACCACCTTCAGTCCCTAGTCCAGTGGCATCTTCGGTCATGGAACCTCGGCTCAGTCTTCTGGATACTATGAAGATGTTATCGAAAGAGCCTGACATGAAATATGCTAATACAGATTTATTAGAAATTATGGAGATGAAAGTATAGAGATTCTTCCACCCCAATGGTGGCGATCTGGAGGCTACGATGATTTGGTAAGATTTTTTATCATAAATATGAATTCCAGGCTAATGGCAACTAGTGTCTTATTAATATAACAAATGGAGGAAATTGAATCTTCTCCTTTTTTTTTCTTCCACAGAAACATAGCATATCAGAGTAAGGAGCATTTTGTGGTGCATTCGAATTGAATTTTTAGCAGGCTTTCAGGTCTCTTGCTCCCAGTTTTTTTCTGATCTCATTTTGCAGCATTAGTTTCTTTAACTAATGCTTTAATGATGGTACTGTTTTACCAGAATATTCTAGTATAAATATTGTTCAAAAACATAGATATGTATGCAAATTAAAAAAAACTTATGTTTACAACTCTAACCTGAGTAGTAGCATTGATTATGCTGTTGTAAATTTAATAGTTTAGTCGTTTATAAATTCTTCTAGATACTAATTACTAATCTTAGTAATAACTGACCAACAACAATAGATGTCAGATAAGTTATATAGGGGCTATGTGATGCCTATGAATCTCAGAATGGAGATTTATTGTGCTCCTCTCCTAATAAATGATGTATATCTTTACCTGCAATAAATTTTTTAGCAGTTTCTAGTGCTATGATCTCGCAGCTGTGTGTCCGCTATTGTGCCATTAGTATTTTTCAAGTTATTCTTTGAATAATTATGATTCACGATTCAGTGTACGTTCTGTTCTGACTTCTGAGTTTTTGTTAAGTAGTAGTGTGGCTACTTTAATGATGGATGCAGACTTGATCCCTATCATGGTTACATCAAATGATTGATAGACAAGGTTAATAAAACTTTTCTCTGTTAAATACCTTATGAAAAGCATTCTTGATACCGTTAATGACATTATTGTCTCATGGTGTCATCCCTTGGAGATCCTTAATCTATGTTTTAACAGTGGATCAGATGCACTTGCAAGGGATCTGAAATGATTTATCATAGATCCTTGACTTTTTATTAGAACCTGAATGATACCCCTTGTTGTGGCAACTGCTTACATGGCCTTGAAAACCAGCTGAATCATCAACCACACCACTGACTAAGAAGAAGACGATTATAGAGGGGGCAACTGAGCAGGCTACTACACCGATAATTGCAACACCCTATATCGAGAGATAACAAATGGCCAGGCATGACTAATGTGATGTCCTTCTATGTGATTTTATCGAGTATTTAATTTGGTCTACCAAGTACTCACTTGGACTTAACTAACTACCATCAGTCTTAGTCAACATGACGGGATATAATGTCAAGACCCACTCTTTGGTATCATTGGATTCCTAGGTGACGGCATGTTAAAAATTCAGGTTTTTAAAACTTTAGTAGAAATTATTCTAATTATGCTGTGAAAGCAAATATAAAAATATTTTTCATATAAATATGCTGAGCTAATCATTAAACCACCTAAGATATGATCTAAACATGCTAAACATTAGATATGATAACAAAAATATAAAAGAAAGAGATCACTTATCTAAAGCATAACTTTTTTCCACCTTGATCGGATAAGATCTGATGGATTTCCATGATCTCTATCGGAGCTATGCATGTACTCGATCTTTGCTGGTATCTAAATGGGGTGCGGTGCTGATCAAATTTCAAGTGCTACTAGTGTGCTAGTATCTTGCAAGTATGACTTCTTGGTTTGGATCTGGACCTCTTTCTAGAACTTGAAGAAGAAGGTTGTAGCCTTTACATTAATTCCTCGCATGGATTATCGAGATTTCTTCAAGGATGTCAAGGAAAGAAGAAAATTCTTTTTTTTTTCTTTTGTACTCTCTCTAACACACTCTCTCTCTGAGGGTTTTGGCATGGGAAAAGTAGGAATGGAGGAGGGTTGGTAGAAGAGAGAATGGTCGTGGCTAAGAAGAGATACTAAGATGAATTAGCACCGGCCCCTTCTCCTTTTCTTTTATGTTTATCGCACAAACTCCCTAGTAATCCATGCCAACTTCAGATAAGACTTGATCTTAACTAATCTTAATTCAAATTAGAATTGGTTAAGATCAACTCTTATCAAGTCAGAAGAGAAAAGCGATAAGAAAAATTCTACGATAAGAATCAATGTGCACTAGCCATTCTCTTCCTCATTTTATTTGTTGCACAAAAAAACCAATGCCCCATATCCTGATAAAACCATCTTAACTAACCCTAATTCAAATATAAATTTAAATTATGACATGTTTAATCCCAATAAGAGAGAGCATCTTAAAGAGGAGGGATACCAACACTTAGTGCACCCTCTCTCAGAGAATTGCACATGCCAAGAAGGGGCATAATTTTCAATGGCCATTTCTTACTTGTCAACAATTTTAAGTAAAAAGTCTTAGTGAGGGTGGACTTTAGCCTCCTAATCAATTAGGTTCAAAATTTTCAATTCAGATTGTTTAAATCCAATTCAAATCATTTTTAAAAGTCTGTCAATCTAATCTAATTAGAATTGAATCCAAGTCTAACAGGAATAATTAAACCCAATTATCTTAAATTAAGTCAAGCTTAATTAAATTAAATTTGATTTAAATTAATTAGGACTTGATCCATAATTTAATTAAGCCTAATTGCATTGCAATATTTGTAATTAAGTTTCTCATGTTAACAATTAGCAGTTTTAAATTGTAACTTTATAATTAAATTATCTAAGATCAGTAATCTAATTGATAAATTGGTTATGATCTAAGCTCTTGATGAGGTCAATCTCCTTTAGATGTGACCCCTCATGTTCTATTCTGTTGATAGTGAGACATACTATGATGTCTATCATACTATTATTGAAATTTTTTTGATAGACTAAAACTATCCAGCTCAACTCTAATAAGAATAGTTGATCCGAAAATGATCCTAGTGAGTTCTCACAATCCACCAGTAATATCTAGTATTATATAATCGCTATCCAATAGAATAAAAAGATGAATCTCTAGATGTAGTACCGTGTAATCAGTCCTTCTTTCGACAGTCTTGACATGATGTAGATCATGTAAACTCATCAAATTCTAAGCATCCATCATATACAAAACTTAATCAGCTTGAACCTAATTGTAAATTCCATAGAAACTCTTTTCTATTACCATGCTATAATGGCCCAGACTTAAGGACTAGCTTTTTAGGTCGCATAGAACGACTTCTCAATTATTAAGGTCATAGATCTTCTATAAGTACACATCCTATTCCTATAGCGAATATATTGCAACCAATGAATACCGTAAGGTTTCGAATAGCTAGAGATCATGTTTATGTACTTTCAAACCACAATAACCTCGTTATAAGTGGTCGAGGCATCACAGGTCAAAGAACTACTCATATAATTACATCATCTAGACGTTTGCGGATCTCTGGGATATGGTGCTGACTCAGGCTCGGCTCGGATAGGGCTGAAGTAGCAGTGGCTATAGGTGTAGAATTAGGGAGTTTTGTAGGATCCTTTCACTAGAAGTCGATCCTACAAAATAGAGAAGATCAAAAAATCTAACATATTAGGGGTGGGTTCTGGTGGTAGATCTCTTGCAATGCCTAAGTTATTCTCTTGAAGAAGTAAAAAGAGGAGGCTTAGAGTCTCCTCTGGGTTTATAGTAAGAGTCTGGGTTTATAGTAAGAGTGGAGGAGCCGAAGAAACGAAGGAGAGATGGAACGGGGTCACGGGAGAAGGGGATCTTAATGTGCATGAGCCCTGCTTATCTAGGAATGGCATCCAAATGAGTGGGGTCACGATGGAGGAGCGAGGAGCCTGAAAAATGTGTTGTTGGCCTGCAGGGATCTCAATTATGTGGTGAGCTATGGAGGACTCAATTTAGGGAGCTTAGGATGCACTCAGGAGCAAGAGCAAGAGAGGGTTTTTTATAATAGAAGGAAAAGGCTTTTAAGAAGAGTGTGCTCTCTGTCTCGGTTCCATCTCTGTTGTTTCTCCTTGTTCTTTTTTTTGTATCCTTATTATGTTCTTTTCTCGACTTACCTGGAAGGTTTCTAGAAACTAATTTATAGGCATGCATCGACACCTAAGGACAGGAAATGATGGTTGACACATTTCAGTTATTGCAAGCATGCTCAAAATAGGAGATCATACCATGATAGGTAAGGTAGGGAGTGGGGTCGACATGGCATGTTCTTATGGTGGGGTGTGCCTTAGATAGAAAGCGTTAATGGCTACCATACCTGAAGCATGTGCGACCGGGCGGACAAGGCATGCTTGACAAGGGTTGATGTTCACATAGGAAATTGGTGGACACACACCTCTATGTCCATGCAATAATGGTTGACACGTGTCTGTAGTGAGCAAGATCCTGGTTGCCATGCTGGACTACCGAATGTGGTCTTGGCAAAGGAAGTAGAGACTCTATTGGTTCAATGGGATATGGGGGCCCGTCGTGTTAGGGTGAAGCTGTCCTGGCGGGCATCGCAAGGCTCGTGATAAGGAAACTAATGGCTAGAATGGCGAGGCTATGCTGGACACGGTAGCTCGCAATAAAGATGGTGAGGCTGCATTATGTGAGGTAGCTCGTGGCAAAGATGATGAGGCTGCACTGGATAAGGTAGCTTGTAGCAAAGATAATGAGGCTGTGTTGGACAAGATAACTCATGTCAAAGATGATGAGGTTACACTAGACGAGGTAGCTCATGGCTAAAATGGTGAGGCTACGTGGAAAGGGCAGCTCGCAACAAAGATGGTAAGGTTATACTGGATGAGGTAGATCACGATAAAAATGGCAAGGCAGCTCATAGCAAAGATGGTGAGGCAGCTCATGGAAAAGATGGTGAGGTTGCATTTGACGAGGCAACTTGCAGCAAAGATGGTGAGGCTGTATTATGAGGCAACTTGCAACAAAGATGGCATGGCTGCGCTCGTCAAGATGCTTGCCAAGATCAGGGCGACCTCCCAGGAGGTGGTACTATCCGAAGCGGTGGCAATTTGAAAATTGCCACGATGATTTAGGCATCTAGGATGTTTCAATGCGCCTTCTGAGATGATGCCTTTAATACTGAATCGATGTGGTACGTATCGATTGTCAAAGCTAAAACTGGCACCCTTTCATTGAGGAATAGACAGGTCCTTCTGATGAATATAAAGCATATGATGGTTAGTTGGGCTTCTCGCATTCTCGTGACATCCAAGTGGTAGAGTAGTAGAAACAAGGAGGGCAATTTTCAATCAGTTAGAGAGGCGTACTAGAGGCTATATACAGTAGGTTTCCTATCATTCCTTCTTCCTTTCTTTATTTCTTTCATCTATGTGTGATGATCATGGGGGTAGAGGAGCTAGGCTTAACACTTGAAAACGTGGCTTCTGTTCTAATAAAGGAAAAAGTCCTGAGTTGGGGAAGAAGTTTATTCTTGTGGCGATATCCATCTGGAGGTTCCTAGGAAGAATAAACGGATCATAGATGGGATAGCGATGAAGGTTACCTTCCATGAGGAATCATTGAACACTGGTCTCGGGATTCCCATGCTCTGGGTAATGGCAATCCTGCTATGATGGTATAATGTGTCTGGTGCAGTTGGTCCCCAATGCTTGAAGGGCTATCATTGGCTTTTTAGCTTAATGGTTTTATCCTAGCATGAGTTTAGGTTAAGGGTGTTTTTATTATTTCTTCCAGATAAAGGCCTTCCAAGGATGGTGCTATGTCTTCCCTCGTGAAGAGTTTAGCTTTCTCGCCAATCTAGTAAAATGCGGATTGGAAGTCATGATTTTTCTTCATGGTTTCTCCATCATCGTGGCTGTTCTTCGTATACTGGGATAAGGTAGAATCTTCATGATTGCTAGATCCTTCAATATTACAAGAATCGGAGTAGATCATAATGGGCGAATAGTCGCTGATATAGGTTCCATCATATGATATCTTTTTTGGAGAGCTAGTTGAAGGCCTTTCATGCAACGAAAATTTCCTTTGCCCAGGAAACTCCCCACCTACTGCTTGATGAATAGTCCCCTGCTTTTTTCCAATCGGGTGACTTCTTATCTGTGGTGTAGGCTTAATGGTCCTGATGAGTTGTAGGCAGCAATTGTCAGCGAGCATTCTTTGCCACCTCCAACAAATTTGAAGGGGAAGAGGATGTGTTCCCTATCTCCTGTGAGGGGAACAGGGGAGGTGAAGAAGAGCAAAGAGCTGTCTCTCCCCTCAGACCTTGTTCTAAGCTCCAGTAAGGCATCTATTTAGAAATGGTAGCAGAGATTGCGGTGCCCCCTGACTTGTGGGTCGTTGCCTTGGTCAGTTCGAGTAAAGCTCTGAAGGGAAAAGAGGATGGGCCGGCGACTATTGAGAAGACTCAAGTGAAGGCCGATGAAGCTTTGCCATTAGCAATGGACTATCTGATGTAAGTGACCAGGTCCATTGCAAAAGCTAGGGTGGCCGTCGCTAAAGGTAAAGCAAGCAGTAACCCTTGCGACTTGTACAAGCAAAGGCAGAGAGGTGGGCTGGTCGCCGCTCAAGAGGGTGTCCCTGCTCCTAGCAAGATTCATCAGTTAGGGGTAGACATGTGCCTCAAGTTCTTGGATGACTCTGTCCCTGCGGAGGTTAGAGAAGAGGCACTAGCGAGGCTTGTTGGAAAGGGCCTGCAGTGGTTCATCCGGGTCATAGTATTGGTAAGTCTTTTGCTTGAAGGCTTTGAATATTATATTTTCTTTGAGGACACGAATCTATCTAGAACAAGGCATCTGAATGCAGGGCTGCATAGAGGCTTAGGGTCTGATGTAATATGTGGACTATCTTCTTAGGGAGGTAGTGCTATCATGGAAGCTTGCTAAAATGGCAGAAGGGGAGCGTGATATAGTGATCCAGAAACTCAGAATGGCCAATGGTCAACTTGAGGTGGAGAGGGTGAGGGCAGACTTGGTTGAGCCCTCCGTGGTGGTCATGTCCATCTATTTTGACATGAGCATAGTGGAGTGTGCAGAGCTTCGTCACTTGTTGACAGAGGTGTAGGGCCAAAGGGAGAAGGACATTGTTGGAGCATAAGTGGCACTTATGTTAAGTCTCAGGTGGTGCATCCAAGATTCCAGGGGATAGGCCAAGTTCAGATTGGTCTGGTTTATCATGGTCACACATGATGTATCTAGGGCTAGGAGTGAATCCGGGATGAGTCCTTGATATTAGACTGAGTTTTGGTCAGTCTGGACATTAGAGTTGGCTCGGTTCTGGTCAGAGTCGACTCTAATGGTTGGCATGGCATGGATACAGGGAGTTTTGCTGAGAGTCGGCTTAGACTACTGGGAGTCGGCTCGGTATTGCTAAGAGTCAGCCCAGATCACTGGGAGTTGGCTTGGTTCTGTAAAACAGGTAAACTACGGTCTGGACGAGTCGGCTCTAGGTCTGAGAGTCGAGTAGTCCAGAGTGCTTCCTGTAGCATTGAGTCGACTCAAAGGGTTCAAGCCGACTTAGATGACGCGATCTTTTGAATCATGTGTTGCCGCACCGAGAAGTTCTCGGGGGGCTAGGTCCTTTGCGATCTAGGTATATTATATATGTAAGTTGGGACAGTTATGAGTGAGGGCAAGAGAGAGAAAGTCATTTGTAACAGTCCAAGAAATAACCGGAATCAAGAATTCCCTCCATTCTTCCAGATCTTGTTTTTCTCCTTTCTTTTTCCACTTCTTGATCAATCCAAGGGATCGATTGATCTTTGTTTGACCTGTATCCTACCATGACCATCTTTGGATTACTGGCAAAGGGTCATTCGCGCACCTGGATTGCTTCCGCTGGGCGTAGGTTCGCCGGATCGTTCGTCATAAATTGTTCGTCGGGACGAATTTCACCATCAATTTGATATCAGAGCAAGGTTGCATGAAGGAAGAAAGATCTCTACATCCAAGAAGTGTTAGAAGGTAAGATCTAGTGCATATTGATTCTACTTGATTTGTGGTAATGGCATCAAGCAGTTTCAAGATAGATTTCGAGAAGTATGATGGCAAGGAGATTTTACTCTATGGCAACAAAGAGTAAAAGACTTGCTGGTTCAACAGAGGATCTACAAGGTCTTGGTGAGATAGAGACTAGAAAAGATCAGTGTTGAGGATTGGGAAGAGCTAGAAGAGATCATTTTCAGCACCATCATGATGTGTTTGGCAGATCAAGTTTTGTCGGAGGTATGTACCGAGACTACGGCAAAGGGTCTTTGGCTTAGATTGTAGAATACATATATGGGCAAAAACATGATAAACAAGCTGTGGTTAAAGAAGCAGCTGTATATCTGAGATGCCTGAGAATGAGACCTTGTGCTTACTCGAGGTTCAACTAGGTATGTTCAGAGGTTATGATTTGGATGTAAAAATCAATGAAGGATCGGGCATTGTTGCTATTGTGTTCACTCCCGGATCATTGATGGTCTTATAACAACCTTGGTGTATGGAAAGAAACCCTGATATATGAAAAGGTTGTTGGAGTGCTCAGATCAAATGAGCAAAAGGAGAATATCTGCAAAGAAAATCCTAACTCAGAGGTTCTTGCTGTGAATGAAAGGTAAGGAAGATCAAAGGAAAGGGTTAGGGGAAAATCAAGGGGAGATCACAGTCTCAAGGCAGTAAGAAGGGCTTGAAGTGCTTCAAATGTCATCAACATGGTCACTTCATAAGGAATTGCTCTCTTTGGAAGACCGAGAAAGGGAAGACCAACACTAGTGGTGCAAGTGTATCTAAAGGCATAGAGAGAATGTACTAATAGCTTTAGATGGATCGGTTGATTGAGATAATACTTGGACGATTTGGTTCCGTGTGCTCTCTACTATACCTCACATCGGGAGTGGTTTGATATCTATGATAAATCTGATGGAGGTAGTATAAGCCTTGGTGATGATCACCTTTGTCCGTTGCTGGAGTTAGCACCATTAGGATGAAATGTATGTTCGAGTGATAAGACTCTGTCAAATGTCAAGCATGTACCATAATTAAAGAAGAATTTGATTTTTTTGGACTACTTGAAGAGCAGGGTTATGCCTTCAATTGCCGGTCTGGTAGTGGATGTTTGAGGATAACCAAGGAGCTTGGTGGTGAGAGAGGAAGAAAGACCTGGGCAATAATCTATATAAGATGGAAAGCCAGTGGTGAATGATAGTGCGGTGCGGTGCTTATAACAACATAGGAGGAGAGCTCTCCTACTAGTTATGGCACTATCGGATGGTCACTTGAGTGACTGAGGGCTCATGGAATTAAGCAGAAAAGGAAACCTCCCAGCATTGAAGAAGGAAGAAATGGACATGTGAGCCCTGCATTTATGGCAAACAGCATAGGATAAAGTTTGCCAGTAGTACCAAGCAGAGTGAGGATGTTTAGAACTAATTCACTCGATGTATGGGGACCGGCCACACCTGTTTTATTCAGGGATGGAGCAAGGTAATTTGTTACCTTCATTGAGACTTCTCTAGAAAATTGTGGGTGTATCTAATGAGAGAAAAATCAGAGATATTGTTTGATTCAAATTCTAGAGGGTTGAGGTAGAGAAGGAGATGGAAAAACATATGAAGTGCCTTCGGTGAGATAATGGTGGGGAGTACTCTAGTGAAAAGTTTAGGAATTACTGTGAGAAAAATGGAATTAAACGCCATTACACAGTAAGGATGATCCCACAGCAGAATGGTGTTGCGAAAAGGATGAATCGAATAGTATTGGAGAAGGCAAGGAGTATGAGGCTGCAGTCATCACTGCGAAAACCTTTTGGGATAATGCTATTACTCTATCATGTTTTCTTGTAAAATATTATTGGAGAAGGCAAGGAGTATGAGGCTGCAGTCATCACTGCTGGAGTGGGAAGAAGGTGGAGCTTGGTCACTTGAAGGTGTTTGGTTTTCAACCTATGCACATGTGGAGGCAAATGAACGGAGTAAGTTGGATCCTAAGTCATGGAAGATGATCTTTATTAGGTATCCACAGGGAGTCAAGGGTTACCTATTATGGGATCTGCAGTCTCAAAAGATAGTGATCAGTAGGGATGTCATATTTGATGAAAGGAGCATCTTGGAGAGATCGGGGAGTACGGATGGAATTGCAGCTTCAAATATGAACAACAGTGACTGTCCTTCATAGGTGGAGGATAGGCCATCTACATCAACTGGCAAGGGTGTTTCAGTTGAGGTGGAGTTAGGCTGTAAAGGTCCTCTTGTGATGAAGGATCAGAAAGGAAAATTAGTTGTTCAACGTGAAGTACAAGAACAGCCACAAATAGAAGACTTGTAGGACAGTGCAATGGGAGTGGCATTGCATAAACCTCAGTGCACAATCCTGAAGCCAATGAGATATGGCATGGATGAGAATATATCTTATGCTCTCATATTTGTGAATGGAGATCCAGAAATATTCAAAGAGGCCTTGGAGAGTTCAGATAAAGAATCATGGATAAAGGCATGATGAAAGAGATGGAATCTCTCAGGAGGAACAAGACATGACAATTGATGGATCTGCCTAAAGATGCTCATGTAATTGGCTCTAGATGGGTGTTTACAAAGAAAATAGTACTTTCAGAGCAAGGTGGAGTGAGATACAAAGTAAGGCTGGTAGTAAAAGGATACTCACAAAGGAAAGGAGTTGACTACACTGAGGTATTTTCTCCTATGGTATGCCATACTTCAATTCGGGTGTTGTTGTCATTGGTGGTAGAACATGGTATAGAATTGGAGCAGATGGATGTGAAGATAGCCTTTCTACATAGAAGTTTGGATGAGAAGATCTATATGAAGCAACCTGATGGCTTCGAGAAGTTTGAAAAGAGGATAAGGTATGTTTACTCCAGAGGTCATTGTATGGTCTGAAATAATCACCTCACCAGTGATATCGAAGATTTGATACTTTTATTTTAAGCATTGGATTTCTCAGGTGTGAACATGATTGCTGTGTATATATCAAGGATGTGGATAATGATAATACTTTGTATCTACTTTTATATGAGGATGATATGTTGATAGCCAGTAGAAGTATGAGTGATGTAAATCAGCTGAAGAAAGCATTATCTGAAGAATTTGAGATGAAGGATCTAGGTCCAGCTCATAAAATCCTTGGAATAGAGATTTGTAGAGAGATGCAAGGGGATTCTCCATTTGTCACAAAGAGGTTATATCAAGAAGATTCTTGAGAGGTTTGGGATGGAGAAGGCCAAACCAGTGGAGACACCATTACCAGGGCACATATTTTTCTCTAAGATTCAAAGTTCCCAGACAGATGAGGAGAAAGTACATGGATAGAGTTCCATATGCAAATACTGTAGGCAGTGTTATGTATGCTATGGTGTGCTGCAAGCCAGACATAGCATATGCTGTAAGCCAGGTGAGCAGATACATGACAAATCTTAGAAAAAAATACTGGAAAGCATTGAAATAAATTTTGAGGTATCTACAGGGAACTCAAAAGCATGGACTGGTATTTGGTGGGCAGTCAGAAGGACAAGGAAGGAACTCCGGAAAGTTATATGGAGGTTAGGTCTTTTGGAAGGTATGTAGATGCAAGTTATGCAGGTAATCTTGATATAACGGTCTATTATAGATTATATCTTCTACTTATATGGTGGGCCGGTTTCTTGGAGATCTATCCTTCAACCTATCATTGCTCTATCTACAACAGAGGTTGAGTATATAGGTATTACAGAGGTTGCAAAGGAAGCACTAGGACTGAGAAGGCTAGTTGCTGAGATGGAGGTGAAACAGTGTATGGTGGTCCTGTACAGTGATAGCCAAAGTGCCATATATTTTGACTCAGAACCCCATCTATCATATACGCACAAAGCATACAGATGTGAGGTCCCACAGGATCAGAGAGATGGTGGAGGAAGGAGAAGTAGCACTGGTGAAGGTCCATACAAAGGAGAACCAGGCTGATGCATTTACAAAAGCTCTACC
The DNA here is from genome assembly GCA_021397845.1 of Areca catechu. Classification (NCBI taxonomy): domain Eukaryota; kingdom Viridiplantae; phylum Streptophyta; class Magnoliopsida; order Arecales; family Arecaceae; genus Areca; species Areca catechu. Next base: position 123,145,362 of record CM038052.1, on the reverse strand, counting down.
GGGAGAAAGCTTTCGTTCATGTATGTGGTTGATGGGTCCAAGGTGTCTGGTGTAATAAACTATAATCTTGGAGCACCAAGTAGAGATTATTGAGTCTCAGGTGGTGCATCCAAGATTCCAAAGGGATGGGCCAAGGTTCAGGTTGGTCCTATTATCATTGATTAACATGATGTATCTAGGGCTAGGAGTGAGTCCGGGATGAGTCCTAAATGTTAGACTGATTTTTGGTAAGTCTGGATATTAGAGTCGTCTCGGTTCTGGTCAGATTCGACTCTAATGGTTGGCACGGCATGGACGTAGGGAGGAGTTTTGTTGAGAGCCGGCTCAGATCATTGGGAGTCGGCTCTGTTCTGCAGAACAGGTAAACTGCGGTCTAGACGAGTCGACTCTAGGTTTGAGAGTTGACTTGTCTAGAGTGCTTCCTGCAGCATGGAGTCAACTCAAAGGGTTCGAGCCGACTCGGATGATGCGATCTTTTGAATCACGTGGTGCCATGCCGGGAGTTCTGGGAGGCTAGTCCTTTGCGATCTAGGTATATATATATGTAAGTTTGGATGGTTATGAGTGAGGGCAAGAGAGAGAAGGTCATTTTGTGACAGTCAAAGAAAACAACCAGAATCAAGAACTCCCTCCATTTTTATAGATCTCGTTTTTCTCCTTTCTTTCTCCTTCACTTCTCGATCAATCCAAGGGATCGATTGATCTTTGTTCGACCTATATCCTACCGTGATCATCTTTGGATCGCTGGCAGAGGGTCATTTGCGCACTGGATTGCTTCACTGGGCGTGGGTTCGCTGGATCATTCGTCATCAATTGTTCGTCGGACGAGTTTCACCATCAACTTAGCGAGGCTAAAGCAAGAGCTGCCAAGGTAGAAGGGGCACTTGGAAGGCAAAAGCCAAGGGTGCTGGATTTGACTCGAGGATCGCCAATGTTGAGGCGAGGATCATGGAAGCCAAGGTGAGGGCTTGGGTAGTGGAGGAGGTGTTGAGCAAGGCCAAGGACCAAGCAGCAGCAGTTTGAAAATTCTCGAGGTAAGGGCCTCCAAAGCTTGCGCTAACTTGGACACCTCCATGTGGGCTTTCATTGCCATAGCATCCTTTGGCTTTCTAGTGGTTGTCCACTTTTGGCTGATCTTCTTCAAGATCTCAATGGAGAACTTCATATCTACACAGTACAAATGGTTGACTTGGTTAAGACACTGGGCCACTTGCCTAGATCTTGCACTAGGTTAATCCTAGTATCGAACAAATTTGCTTTAACAGGAGATCCTTCTCATAAGGGACTTTTGAGCTAAGAAGCTATCGGAAGATCTTTACATCGGTAGCATCAACCTTCAAATTTGGTTTGGGGAATTGTTCAGGTTGCTCCAAACCCATTTCGCACCCTCGTAAAAGGAAAAAAAGAATCAATTCTTCCAACCCTTAATTGAGGAAGGCAATTGGAAGTGGATTTTCTCCCTTGCCAAGGAGCTATAAACTACCAAGCCTCCTCAATTAGATGTCGCTTCAGGGCATAAATCACCCGAAATATGGAAAACCTAGATACTATTCCATGAAAGTGGTAAAGGACAATGAAAGAGTGACAATCCTAAAGGCATTTGGGTGATTGGGCTAGAACGAGTTGATAATTATCTAAGGACTAATAATGAAGGGGTGAAGAAGAAATCGGAGGCTAGCATAGAGAAAGGCTTCGTAGAAAGCGATTCCATCTTCCAGCCCTGAGGTAACCCTATCATCAGGGTTAGGGGCAGAAATCTTGGTATGATTTAGAATTCACACCACCCCCAGAAATGGATCACATCTTTCCTAGTCAATGTGGAAGCCACACTCACCGGACTTACAAGATCCGGATTAGTAGGCTGCAGAATAGGTGGAAGGGCTAGAGCACTCGAGCTTGCCATCGATGGGTCCTACGCCCTACCCTAAAAGGGATTCTTCTTCTTCATGGTTTAAGAAAGCGATCTTGTCTAAGGAGGGCTCCTTAAAGTCCTGGAGATTAGAGACATGACTCACCGGATGACTTTTATCCCTGGATGAGCTCATGTCGATAAGGGAGAAGAAGAAAACAAGGAACGAACAGGAAGACCTAATAGAGGGTAAGAATATTAGACATGACTCCAACCAGAAACCCTATGGAGGACTAATAGAAGACTAACAAAGATGAAAGACAAGAGGAAAGATCAACTGGTGCTGGAAAAGGCTCTCAAATGTTCTCTTTCCCTCTACTCTCTAAAGCTTAACTAGAAGAAGGCCCCTTCAATGGAGTTGGAAAAGCCCATTAAACCAGGCTTAACGATCAAATTCCAGCTTTACCCAGCATGTACCATCGAGATTCAAACATGTGGCTGGTGTTTGCATGGATTTGTCACATCATCTCGAACCATTCTCTGAATCATTTATTCGCTATCCCGAGAGGTGCTAATGAATCATTTTTGACCATCACCCCTGGGACATGCAACAACCCCTTACTAGTTTGAAGGAGATGTGCAAGCTACCTATTGCTCTAAGGATTAAATGTGGTCCTCTAGCCCTTCATGTCGATGGTTTTTCTCTCTCTGCCATGATCAGGGCCCCTGGACAACTGGCAGACATCTAGAGTGCACCAGGTATGTCCAGTCCCCAAAGCTACTTAGGTGGCTACTCCCCTCACCTAGAAAAACAAAGATGTGCTACTTTCTAGACTCAGGAGTGGGGGATATATGATAGTGCAACCTCCTTACATAGCCTCGGTGATATCTTAGACTGTCCTGTGTGCCACCGGCAATGATGAACTCACGTAGCCTACTTGGAGAAGCGAATTCATCAAATATAATAAGGGCGCCAAAGTCGACTAGCTATTCGTTCGAGAAGAGTCACTAGCATGACCCACTAGCTTAGTGTCCTTGCCTAGATTGACTAGCTAGTCGAGCGATCTGGTCCAATTTGACACACAACTTCATCCATCCCACTCGGCTCATAATGTTTGAGTAGCTAGCTACTTGCATGATCATGGCCAGCCTGGCATAATTCGTGGTGAATCAATTCCCAATGGATTTTGACACCATAAACAGAGAGATGCCGATGGTATAGATCCTAGGAGACAATATCCTACAACCAAAGCCAAATTTGTTACCCCTGTCAGGGATGAACCCCTTTGGAATGATATTTTGTTGCGCCACATGCCAATACATATAGATAAGAGGGACCTCCAGCTTAAGTAGGCACTCAAACATTCCCACATGCTCTCATTCATAGTCACTGAACCACAGGCTCTTAGCTTTGGCTACTGTTGCCTCTCATTTTCTATCACTGATTTGAGAGCCAGAGTATCCGCGCTGGTATCCTTGGCCAGGTTTTGTATAAGTCTCACCAAAGTAGGGATCGGAGGAGGCCTCTTTACCTTTGTCAAGGAAAACTAGAGGACTTGCGAATGCACAAGAGCTCAGTGACAGGTGAGCAGATGGCAATAATTTTCATCTTTTTTCCTTCTCATTTTCTGACATTTGGCTATGTAGTTGACTCATTTTATCGCAAATTTACTGAACTGGGTCTAAAGAGGGAAGGCCCTCGAGTTGCAGGGAGAATTCAAGAAAACTATCACCAAGGCCTATTGGAGAGCCGAGGTGGTTGAGGTCACACTCGAGCACTTGAGGAAAGCACTTGTTGAGGCAAAAACCAACTTGACTATGGCAAGGGCTATTTTGGCCATGATGAGGGCCAATCTAGCCTTGGAGAAGATGAAGAGAGGTAGAGATAGCGATGGCTAAGGAGGAGTAACAAAGGCGAAGGGGGAAGTCGAAGCTACCATGGAGAGGTACAAAACTTCATCGGACTTTGCAGCTGAGAAGGCTCGCATTGTAGCAACCTTTCAATCATAGGTGTTTTTCGATGCTTGCATTGCTTCAGCCAGGAGGCCTTAGAGAAATGTCACGAGCTAGGGAGGCTCAAGTGCTGAAATGCAGTCATGGATCATTTTCCAAGGATAGACCTCGATATCTTGATGAGGAACTCGAAGATGAGCCTACTAGTATTGCAACTAAAGCTCCCTCGATTGAGCCTGGTATTATGCTTGAGCCTACTCCTATTGAGCCTATCACTACCTCCAAGCTAGCCTTGGCTAATCTTACTGTGAAACCTGAAGCCTCCCCTGCTGAGGGAACCACTTTCCCCTCTACTGCTATCAACCCTTCAGATGAGGTCGGGAATTAACTCTTATAAATTTTTATTTGAACTTTTGTAGCTTTTGCTCTCCTTTCTATCATTATAAGGACACTTTGTTATCGAGGGAATGAATTAAAATTTCTTTTTCTAAACTTGCATTATTTGTTTATTTGATAGAATGGTCATGTTTAGGGTAATGAGCCTTCATCGAGCATATCTACGGTCCGTGGATCTCGAAAAATGAAATTATTGAAGGCATGTGAGGCACTTGAAAGTATGGATGAGGAGGCTAACATTTTCGGTCGAAGGTCATTATGCACACTTTTAAGAAATATAGGTTCAAGGAATAGTGGAAGAAATTGCTGGAGAATATTTCTAAAGTAACTCGAGATGTAGTTGCCAAGGTAGCTCGGGTGCAAAGTTAGCTTTTGTCAAATTATAAGGAGATTTCTGCCTTAGAGTTGTTGCTTGCATCATGAGATGTTAGATGAGAGATTGCCACTTGGTCGGCCAAACTTCACAATGAGCTTCACCAAGCTAAAAAAAATCTCCTATCTCAAATGATAAGTAAGGTGCAAGGAGATGGTTGTTTTGAGGGCCAAGGCACCACCGCTGTCCATCACCCCTCTATTAGTTAGGCCTTCCCAAACAAGTCTGCAGCCTTTGCTGAGCAGATAGTTTCCTATAACTAGCCTTGTGATGGAGTTAAGGCAGAGATGGAGGTTGCCCATCGATCAAGCAAATAGTCTCGATTAGGTAGGCATTGATCGAACGAGCGATCTTGATCGGGTAGGCATTGATCGAGTAAGCAATCTCGATTGAGTTGGCATCGTCATACTATGGAGACCCAAGAGGTTCAGAATATGATGTTGGGAATGTATCCCAAAGCTAATCGTCTATGCTATAGATGGTTGTGCTATCTTGTAACTATATAATTTTTAATGAATAAAAGTTATTCTTTTGACTGTTCATCATATTTGCATTTTCTTGAGATGAACTTTGTATGATGGAGTCCTTGAAACTACATGGTTGATATAGAGAGGATATATCAAGTAGTTCTTAAACTGGTTCACATCTAAATGAAATATTGTTATAGGACGACAATGTATCAAGTGTAGGTTGTTGTATGTCACATTTGTTGGTTGTCCTCTAACCAAGGAGTGTGGAGACACTGGTGGGACATGCAAGTGAAATGTATGATATCTTACTGAACGTAAAATCTGTGGAGCTCCTTCTACCAAAGGATTGCTCGCGAAGGGATATGGGTATATGTGTCTCTTTACCTGAGATCATCATGGTAGCTTGCAAGCAACTCACTGTACTTTAGTATCGGACTACCTGGATTTTAATCTAGTGACGGAAGATTTTTTGGTACAGTCAAGTACTTGTGGAGCGATGGTCGATCAAGATGGAATTGACTCCTCCAAATAGTTTGGAGTGAATTGCTCATTGTATCTCAATTTAGTAAATCCTTGGCTAGGATAGTTCTTGTGAGGAGTCACAGAATGTAAAGTTGAGATATGATCTGGACAAATCAAATTAGGGTTGGCAATCAAATCCTAGGTTATCCTGAGCATTATGAGGTCAAGGGATGAATTATGCGGTAACCATATGCCAGAGGTTCTAGAGAGGTGCTCTGCATCTTCGACCTATCCGGATGTCAGGTATCATTGCTAGATGAGCACTTTGACTAGTATTGGAAGTGTTCCAGTACTACTGGCTTAGTGTTCGAACTTATGGGGTCACACCATAGGGGTTTCTATCTGATCTAAAGGCTGATCGACGATTGAGAATTGTTTACTATCACTGGCGGTCAATGTGAATGACCATGTGTCGACACTTGAGGGGTCAACACTTGGCTATGACAAGAAGTATTTCCGAAAGTTTTTTCTGGATGAGTTGACTCGACCCCTGCTCGAGTTGACTCGTTTTGTGTTCTGGTCGAGCTGACTCGATCCCTGCTCGAGCTGACTCGAATGAACAGTCTAACTGCTCTATGTCCTGGATGAGCCAACTCGAACCTACTCGAGTCGACTCATCTCTGCTCGACCAGAAATTCCTGAACGATTTTTTTTGGGGACATTTTGGAAAGGTTTTGACCTAGTTTGAATTTTGAATTCAAGCTGTTTTGGCTCTAAACTTTTATGGAATGATTGTCATTCATTCCTAATGTGGTTTGAGTTAATATTGTATGCTCCTTGACCTTCTCCCCAATCACTCCTTTCTCTTTCTCCCTCTTAGCTGCCTCTGTAAATAAGGGTTATTTTGGGCTACTGGATTAGAGAAGCTTTTGTTTTTGTATCTGAATCTCATTGCTGCTGAGATTCTGAGAGGGAAGAAAGGGGTTGTGAGGACTTGGACATTGGGTGTGTGGACTCCTAGCACTCAAGCTACTCCTTGGAAAGAGAGCTAGTTAGGAAGGGTTCCACCTCTCCTCCTCTTCCAAGAAGAAGAAGATTAGTCCAAAGGATCCCAAGGAGCTAGCACTTTGAGGGAGTTGATCAGAGTTGAGCCTAGGTGTGGATTACCTGTAGAGGCCAGACTGTGTGTGGCTCAAGAGCATCGTCCTTGGAGTACAACCACTACATCCATCAAAGGTATAACAGTAAGGTACTTTTATATTCTTGCTCTTCTCTTGTTTTGATGTTTATATTGCATGCTATTTTATTATACTAGATCCTGTTACGGGCAGATTAGTAGATCGTTTAGATCGATCTACCAAGTCTTCCACTGTGCATATTTTAAAATTATTTAAAATGCATCTTTTCTACCTTGCTTTTGCATATTGTATGCATGGTGTTGGTGTCTTTTCACCTTCAATGGTATCAGAGCACCAGGTTCATCGTAGTATAATAATACTAGCATGCATTTAACGTCATGTTTTTCTTTTTAAAGTACTTGGATTGGGTGCTTCACCATGGCCGTCCGGTCATAAGAGAGTAGGGTTGCAAGACCCTCTCTTTCTTCAATGGGATCCTATGCGTGTAGGGTGCCACTTGTGATTGATTCTTGAAGAGGAAAAATAAAAGAAAATGTATATCAAAATGTTTTAATCAATGTTATGATCATAAAATAAATTTAGATTAGATCTAAGAATTTTCTTTTGACCATGTTTAATCTCTAAATTTGAGTTGCATAAATAAGTTGCATAAATTTTGAAGTCATCATTTTCTGCCTCCGGTAGATGAGCTGACTCACCCTTACTCGAGCCGACTTGTTGATGCAGGCGAAACAATCTATCCTTTTCTAGTTCTGGATGAGCGGACTCGATCCCTGCTCGAGCCAACTTGTCTATGCTAATAGATAAATCTGTCTATTTTGGTTTTGGACGAGCCGACTCGCATTTTACACGAGTCGACTCGATCAGAATGCCCTGAAATAGTGAATTCAAATATGCTTGTAAAATTGTTTTACATTCTTAATTGAAATTGTTTCGATTAATTAAGTCTATTGAACTTAATTAATAATTAAGAATGACAAGAGACTCTAGGAATATGATTCAAATATTTTAAGTCATTTTAATAAGCCTTAAGGGTCATGGGTCAGCTTTTTTTGGGTCTTTAATTGGGTTAGACCTAAGTTTAGATGCATTGGACTAAATAGAGAACTAATCTAATCGAATGTTGAGTTGGAGTTTGTTCTTTATAGATCTCTCTAATAGTTAGTTTGATTAGTCTATAGATCTAAATGGACCTAATTTGTGGCTCAATGGTCAGTCTGAGTCTTTAGACTAGTCTAATCGATTTTGATGAACCAATTGGTGTCTAGGTAAGTTTGGTATCTTAATCATTATTCTTGGGGGCTACCTCTTACCTGGCTAACTCAGTTGGTGTTTAAGGCAAGACGGTTAAATGGCGGAACCAACCCATGATCTCACTTATCTAGTCAATGTAGTCACTCAGAAATGATTAGATAGCTCACTGACTTGTGTTAACCCATGTCAACTAAGGTTAATCAGTCTTTAATGATTTTAGGTGCCCATGGATCATTAGTTATGAGTAAACATCCTTGTTTACTGATATGGTCAGTGGAAGGTTGATCTATGTCTTCTCATCTCTCTTCTAATAATAAGATTAAATCCTCTAAATTATTATATCCATAAAAGGACGAAGTTATAAAGATAACCAAGTCCTAGCCTCCCATTAAGTGGGATAGTAATGGGTCCAATAGTTAGGTGTTCATCGGTAGATCCAAAGATTGGATATTCATCGGGCTATTAGAATTGCTGTTCCTAATATGATGGCTTAGTGTGACTCTCTTAACAATGGTCAGGTGGGTCGACCCAAGTTGGGCTTGACTATTCGTAGTTAGAAGCATTGAATTTTGTCATGGTAATGGTGGACATAACCGGGACCTTCAATAGGAGGCCCAAAGGCTGATTGAAGTGCACATTGGGGCAAAATCTAAATACTAGAGGTTACTTGGAGAAGTAATTGGTTGAAGAACCTATCTTTAGATGCGCATAGGTGGGCCGGCCAAAGTCGGGCTCATGTGTTGTCTATTGGACTCTAGTACCCATCAAGGAATTAAAGTAATTCCTTGGATGGAGGTAGAGGCTACCGGTCTGAATAATTAGTGGGAGGGCCTTTAGACTAAAGTCCATGTCTTTAGGTTAATAAATCATATACACTAATTAGCTTTGGTTTTCCTTTCAAATGTCTTCCAATATGTCGCTCTGGTCTCTTTCGATAACGAGAAGCTCAAGGATCCCAACTTCGATAGCTGGTATCGATGGCTCAGGATTGTCCTGGAGTATGAACGGATCTTGTATTTGATATCAGATCCAGCACCTGAAACCCTTGCTCCTAATGCTCGGGATTTGGTCAGAGACACTTATCAGAAGTGGCTCTCTGACAGGGCCACTATCCGATGCATAATGTTGGTAGCGATGAACGATGAGTTCAGTCGCAAGTTCGAGGAAGCCTAGCTAGAGAAAATCTTTCAAAGGTTGAAGGAATCCTTTGGGACACTAGATGACATTGAGAGGTACAGGGTCTCCTGTGCTATCTACAACGCACGGGCATGATGGGATCTCAGTCACTGATCATGTATTGTACATGATCGAGATGATTGGTCGGCTGGGCAAACTCGGATGTCCCTTGCATGAACAGCTTGGGAAGGATTGCGATTCTGATTTCCTCCTCTTTTCCTATCTAGTTTTCTCGATCATTATAGAATGAATAAGCCTGCAGTTAACTACCACGGTTTGTTGAGGTTGCTATAGACTTATGAGAAAGACCACTATCTGAACAAAGGGGTGGTGAATCTAGTGGGAGGATCTTCGAGAGGGCGTCGTCCCATTAAGAAAGGGAAAAAGAAAAAGTAAAGGAAAACAGGTGCAGAATACTTTTGGGCCAGTCAGGCCAAGTAGGAGAAGGCTGATAAGAGCCAAGCGGAGTGCTTCTTTTGCAAGAAGCGAGGACATTGGAAGAGGAATTATCCTCTTTATATTGCATCCCTTGACCTAAACAGGTCTAGGAAGAGGAAGCAGCCAGAAGGTGCTGGACAAGGTATTTATATGATAACACAATGTAGTTTCTTTATCTGCGATACTACAACTGGGTATTGGATACTGGAAGTTCAATTCATATTTATAATTATTGCAGGGGGAATTAAGTTAGTAGAAGATTCGAGGATGGTGAGAGATTCTTGAACATAGAAAATGGAAGCCAAGTTCCAGTCCTAGCATTGGGAGTCCTCAACTAGTTTTTGAGTCTTGTATAATCATTTTGAATGAGTATCATTATTGTCAATATTTTATTTAAATGTCATTTCTGTATGCCAACTGGCCATGTATGGTTATGAACTATCAATAAAAAAATATTTGCAAAATCATTTGAAATGGTTCTATTATAATTAATGATATAGAATAATGGTATTTATGTACTATCACGAATGTCAGTGTAGTGTACACATCTAGCAAACGTCCTAGGATAGATAATGCCAGCGATGCGTACCTATGGCATTGTAGGCTAGGTCATATAATAAGAAAGGATAAACATGTTGAAGTACGAGGGTCTCCTCGACTTTAATGAAAGTGGTGCACTTCTAACCTGTGAGTCCTGTCTTCTTGGAAAATGACAAAGTCATTTACTGGAAAAGGTGATCGAGCCAAAGAAATTCTAAGTCTGGTACATACTGATATATGCTGACCCATGAATATTAGTACCAGAGATGGGTATAGTTATTTCATTAAGTTCACAGATGACCTTTCGATGTACGGTATATTTCTATAAGACATAAATTTGAGTCGTTTGAAATGTTCAAACGATATCATAATGAATTAGAAAATAAAACTGGAAGAGTATTAAACCTTCGATCAGATTAGATGGTGAATATATTTCCGGGGAGTTTTCTATCTCGAGGAGAATGGGATTCTCTCTCAGTGGACACCTCCAGGGACACCTCAATTAAATGAGTATTCGAAAGGAGAATCGAACCCTGTTAGACATAGTTCGGGCCATGATGGGCATTGCTTTCTTCCACTATCCTTTTAGGGATATGCTATAGAATCAACCTGTTAACTTTTAAATAGGGCCCGAGTAAATTCGTTAACAAAATCCTATATGAGATATGGACTGGACGTAAGCGACACTCTCACACCTTTGGGTCTGGGATTGCCCGGCTTATGTAAAATGTTTGGAAATGGATAAGCTTGGACCTAGGTCTGACTGGGTACCTATTTGTTGGGTATCCAAAAGAGTCCATGGGATATTATTCTACTTGGCTGAGGAACAAAAGTTGTTCGTTAGTCTTGGGAATATCTTTTTGGAAAAGGAGTTCCTTGGTGAAAGAACTATAGCCACTAAGATTGAACTTAGTGAAATTCAACAAGTAGAAGAATCGACACTCTTGAGAGATAATATAGAACCGGTTGTGATAAGATCATACTCAGAGCCCACACAGGAACAATTAAGGAGATCCGGTTGGGTATCGAGTTGACCGGACAGATACTCTAGTTTCATGGTCCATGATGGTGATCCCATTGAACTCGATGAGAACAATAAAGATCCGATCACCTATATGGATGCGATGCAGAGGTCTGACTCTGAGAAATAGCTAGGAGCCATGCAATCCGAAATGGAATCTATGGAAATCAACAATGTATGGACATTGGTTGATCCGCCTGAAAGGATAAAACCCATTAGGTGTAAATGAATTTTCAAGAGGCAAAGGGGCGCAGATGGGCAGGTGGAGACATATAAAGCCTGTCTGGTTGCTGTGATATTTAGGCTTTGGGCTGAAGTCGGCAGGTCAGCGGGTTCGACCCAAAGGGAAAAAAAAAAGAATGATGGCTGAGTCGGAACAGGGGTTGCTTCTCTTATCTGGCTCGGAAGATTACGGAAAACTTGCAGGGAGAGTTATGGAGGAGAGGGACATGGTGGCGATAGAGATGGAGTGGGTTTAGGGCTCCGGTGATGTGGTTTCCCTTCCCCAAATGACGAGGAGTCCGTCGGTGGGTTTCTCCTTAAATTCTCCAAGCCATTGCTGAACTGGTCCTTCCATAGCATCTCTTCCCTCTCCAACGAGTGACCGGGAATTCTCCAACACCAGCGGGTGAGTTTCTCCTTTTTATTTAACATTTTTAGATGAATTAGGAGATTTATTTGGATTGGTCTGGTTTGGTTGGTGTTAAGGCTGTGGATTATTGGTGGCTGTGCTGTCACCGTCCGCCCCGTCTGCCGAGTTTGTCTTTCTGAAGGCCACTTTTCTTGGCCACCGACAGCATGGGGGAGGGGAGGGCTAGTTCGATTTGGTCCAGAGAAGCATTAGGGGAGGAGTTCGGGAGAGAAGACAAGAAAATAAAAGGGGGGGTTCTGTATGGTTTAGGAAAAAGAGAGAGAGAGAAGAAGAGAGAGAATTAAGGAATTTTCTCGAGATTCATGAAAATTGAAAATTTAGATTTTAATAAAATTATTTATAATGTAGGGAATCGGTCTTCTGAGCAGGAAGGTGTCGTGCAAATTTTGGGTACGGACTAGTTCAGGTGTAGATAGTTGATTTTTGAGAGGTAAGGATTCTGGACATGATCACCAATTCTATACATTGTTTTATGTTGCCTGATTTGATTCAAGCATATATATACATACATTTACATGCATACTATTTTCAGATAGCATGGTTTGATTTCGTTGTACAATGTATGTTTCGTTGTTGTTTGTATTTTTAATATACCATGTTTATCAAAGACCTTTTGAATGGGTTGGACCGTGATATCGGTTGTTCAAAAGTGAGATGTTTTGATTATATGAAATGAAATATAAAGTGCTAAGCGAAACGGTGTTTGACTAGCCATGCCATGGCGGTACCGTGGTTACTAGTGTGCCAGTCACAGGCTGGAGTGTGACAATTTGTATGCCAGTCATAAGCTAGAGTGTGACAATTTGTGTGACAGTCACAGGATGGAGTATGACATATAGTGTCCCAGTCATAGGTGGGACTGTGACAACAGTGTGCCAGTCACAGGCTGGAGTGTGACCGTGGCTAGTCCAGAACCCTAAAGATAAAGATTAATTAATGAAAATTTTGAAAGAGAAACGTAAAGTTATCAAGGTTTTGTCATACATGAAACTTGAATTATTTCACTGCATGACATGATATACTGGTATTTTACTGTTTTTAGAAATATATATTATTATTGGTGGGATCACATAGAAACCTTACTGGGCTGTATAGCTCACTTTCTATTTTTTTTGCTTTTTCAGAGACTCAGGATGTGTAGCGATGTTTGGGCTGGGCGTGAGATGGAACATCGACTTTTAGTTTGTTAGTTAGTTTTATGTAGTTTTTTTGTTTGCTGATACTTATTATAATCAGTGGACCATTAGTAGTTTGATTTGAATGAAATAATTATTTAGTCATATTCATACTTTAATTCATGTTGATATAATTGCTGTGATTTTTAAATGAATGACTCTTATGTACCTAGGCCTTGTATGATCTCTAGGGTAAAACCTAGGGTTTGTACGGTCGGTCACGTAGCCAATTCTGTGCTGAATTCGGGGCGTGTCAGAGTGGTATTGGAGTCAGGTTCTAGGATCTTAGGGTATAAGCTCATCGAGAGAGTGTGGGTTGATTCATAGGTGGGGTAGATAATGTGACATGTTTTTGATCATCTAAGTGTTAGTTATTTACTAATAATGACTGGTGTAGAATTTCCATGGCGCGTGGTAGTGGGCGTAGACGTGCTAGGAGGCCAACAATATTTGTAGATGGAGCAAATGCTTGGGATCCTAAAGAGAAGCACGAGGATACTGGGGTCTTATCTGGTGATGACGAGCATTCACAGGAACCGACGCCCAATCCTATGGACAACACCCCGAAGACTGGAACTACAGAAATGGAAACACCAGGAGGATCTGGAGCTCAGCTTGGGGACCAGGTGGTTCTTCCTTAGCTGATGCAATACTTAGTGCAGCAACAAGCTACTGTAAGAACTGATACATTGAGATTAATGGAAGACAACAACAACATTAGTTTATGCAGCAACAGCAACAATTCATGCAGCAGTTATTATTATAGCAGCAATAGCCAGAAGTTAGGTTCCACAAGAATGACAAATCACTTTGATAGATTTCAAGAAGTATGCGCCACCGGTATTCAAGGAAACATCTGATCCCATGGAGGCAGAGGGTTGTTTAAAGGCTATGTAAAAGGTATTCCAAGCCTTGCGGTGTCGGGAAGGGGAGAAGGTTACTTTTGCTACATTCTTGTTGCAAGATGAGGCGGCTACTTGGTGGGAGTTGGAGCTTGGGAAGCAGGGACCAAACGATGCACTTTTTACCTAGACAGATTTCAGAAAGGTTTTCTTTGAGAGGTACTTTCCTCAAAGTGTTCGGGTACAAAAATTTTAAGAATTTGATCGCTGGAGCAGGGTAGCTTAACCGTTCTCAGTATGCTGCAAAATTTAAAGAATTATCAAGATATGCTCCATCACTGATAGTAAATGAAGGGATCCAGGCCAGGATATTTGAAAATGGCCTTAGAGGTCGGATTCAGCATCAGGTAACTGCCTTCGAGCTACCTACCTATAAGGAGGTCGTCAACAAGGTACTGATTATAGAAAGGGGTTGGATGTTGCTAAAGTAGAGAGGGAAAAAGCCTTGAAGAGGAGATCCAGAACAGGAGGGTATCAAGGCCAACCCTATAAAGGTACCAGTGCAAAAACAAGAAGCTTGACAATTCTACTCCAAATGACAAGATTCAACAAAAGAGTGATGTCAAGTGTTATAAGTGTGGTGGTTCTCACTATACGGGATTGTACGTGGCCAGATGAGTGAAAGTGCCATAACTGTGGCAAACCGAGTTATAAGGCGATTATGTGTCCCTAAGGTCAGGGGTCACAGTACCAAGTACCTCATGGAAGACAACAACTAGAAGGACAATAGAAATCAATAATTCAGGAACGGGTATATGCGCTCACCCAGCAGGATGCCAATGCGTCAAATTCAGTAGTGACAAATATGATCAGATTATTTTCTAGCAATGTTTATGTTCTATTTGATGATGGTGCCACTCACTCTTTCATATTAACTAGACTAATTAAGGAAAGCAATAAGTTGATTTCGACACTTTTAGAAATTGAACTTTATGTTTCTACTCTGAGTGGGGATGTTATTATGGTTAATCAGATCTGCAAGGATTGTAAATTGGATATCGAGGGTAGGGAGATGAAAGTGGATTTGATAGTCTTGAATATGAAAGATTTAGATGTGATCCTTGGAATGGATTGGCTAGCAGCATACCATGCTTCCATCAACTATTTTGAGAAGATAGTGATATTTTAGATTCTTGATTAGTTAGAGTTTCACTTTGAGGGTAACAAGCTAACCCCTATGAGGAGAGTAATCTCGGCTTTTATTGCCAAGCGACTTCTCAGGAAAGGTTATAAAGGATTTCTGGCAGGGTGATAGATACTTGACAACAGGAGCTTAGGTTGGAAGACATACCCATTGTGAAAGAATTTCCAGAGGTCTTTCCTAATGATTTGCTAGGATTACCTCCTAATAGAGAAATCGAGTTCTCTATTGATCTTATACCAGGCATGGGTGCCATCTCAAAGTCCCTATAGAATGGCTCCGGTAGAATTAAAAGAACTTAAGGAGCAATTGCAAGAATTGTTGGACAAAGAATTTATCAGACCTAGCGTGTCTCCCTGGGGTGCTCCAAAACCTATTCATAAAAAAGAAGGATGGAAGTTTTCATCTCTGCATTGAATATCGGAGTTGAACAAGATGACAATAAGAACAAATATCCTTTACCAAGGATTGATGATTTATTCGATCAACTTCAACAATAAGGAACAAATATCCTTTACCGAGGATTGATGATTTATTCGATCAACTTCAGGAAGCATAGTTATTTTCAAAGATTGATCTTCAGTCGGGATATCATCAATTGAAGATAAAAGCAGAAGATGTGCCAAAGATAGCTTTTAGAACCAGATATGGATACTATGAATTTTTGGTTCTACCTTTCGGTCTGACAAATGCACCTGCAGTTTTCATGGATCTCATGAATCGAGTGTTCAGACCATATTTGGATCAATTTGTAGTAGTATTTAATGATGACATACTGATTTATTCAAGGAGTTTACAGGCATATGAGGAACACTTAAAAATAGTATTACAAATACTCAAGGAGGAGAAGTTGTATGCCAAGCTACAAAAGTGTGAATTTGTGTGGACAGAATTTCTTTCCTTGCCATGTTATTTCTAAGGATGGTATCTCTATGGATCCAAAGAAAGTGGAAGCAGTGGTAGATTGGGAGAGACCTACTAATGTGTCCGAAGTTCTTAGTTCTTGGAATGACAGGCTATTATCGAAGGTTTATTGAAAGATTTTCTCTTATTGCTATACCTTTAACTCACTTGATCCAGAAACAAACAAATTTGAATGGATAGATGAATGTGAGCAGAGTTTTCAAGAATTGAAGAAATGATTAGTGACTGCCCCAGTGCTGACTATTCCTGTGGAGACAGGAGATTTTAGCATATACAGTGATGCATCTCGGAAGGGTCTTGGTTGTATCCTAATGCAAAATAGAAAGGTAATAGCCTATGCTTTTAGACAGCAGAAATCATATGAGTCAAATTATCCTACTCATGATCTGGAGTTAGTAGTCGTAGTTTTTGCCTTAAAAATCTGGAGGCATTATCTGTGATATGACCGGATCACTGACATGGGGCAAGGAGCCTGACGTGGAGCCCTCTTTGGATGCCGTGCAGGATTACCACCACAGGCCCCTTCGCCAGGCTGAGCTCCCCGATGCCAATGGGGCCACCCTCGAAGCTGGGCTCCGTCCTCCGCTAGGTCGGTACCCGCTAGGTCGGGATACTAGGTCAGAGCCGAGCTCAAACCCCACTAGAGGCAGACCTCTCGAGCCCGAAATCGGGTCCCGAGGAACCCCTCCGAGGTCGGATCCTCTAGACTGGGCGCACCTCATCCACCTTTGCTAGTCCGAGCTCGGTCAGAGCTGGGCCCCCCTGGCCTGGTGCCGAGCTCGGGCCTCCTCTGCATAGCTGAGCCGCCACGAGACCGGTCCCCTGTGAGTGGAACCCATCTTCCCAACTCGGCCCTCAACTCAGATCGAGACACCAACCCACACGGGAGCTGCACCTCCCCTCTAAAGACGGTGGCTGGCCCCTCGAGGACCATACGACAGCACTCGCCCGTCTCCATTAATGCCCACGGCCATCGTTCACATCAAAAAGAAAGGAAGCTCACATCAAGGCACCATGCCCTCCACCGACCTGCCGTACGACTGGAGAAAAGACCCCACCAAGGAGCGCAGTCCCCGAGAGCGGCGGCACAACAGTCGAGGTCCTGCTAGACTTCCAAGAAGGACAAATAAAAGGAATGTCAGAGGCATGCAGTGGCTTCCCCAGCTGTCCAATAAAGAAGGCATCCCGTCTACGGCATGGTACCTTGTTGTACCTGTCTGACAGTGTGGAAGAACCCCGAGGTAAGCCAAAGGAAAAGACCCAGCCAGAATAAACAAAAAGGGAGGTAATGGCACCCATTTCTTTTTTTTTTCAAGAAAGATCAACGTGCTCTCAACAAGAGAACACAATTTTTCCAACAACACAACCTCCACAAAGAGAAAAAAGAGAATGGGGAGAGGCCAGACAGGAGGGCATGACCACCTCGACCACCACATCTCCCAGCTCACTCACACTCTCCTACACTCCACTCACTCCTAGTATGGAGCTCATTCATAGAGGCTCGGTCAGGAGGATCTGTTCTCCTAGATCGTCACTGACTTGATCGTCGGAGTGCCCCCGCCAGGATCCCCGGCCCGGGTCACTGACGTTGGCTGTCTTGCAGGTTCCGAGGCATCAGAGGCATCCCTGGTGGGCGGACGCGGAGCACCCGACACCATCAGCAGCTACAGGCCATGACGATTCGGGCGGCAACAGATTGGCGCGCCAGGAAGGGGGCGCAGAACGACACTTGATCCAATTCAAGCCCCGCTTAACCAGTCCATCGGGAGGATGGTGACCACCCGGGCAAAGGGAGCTTCTTCCAGCCGTGCGGAGGCATCCCCTTTCCACGGGAACCTACACGGACTAGAGACGGAAGTACCTGCCCCAGTTCAACAGCCCCCACTAGAGAGCCAGCTGACCGCACTTGCCCAGCAGATGCACACTCTCACCGCGGCGGTGCGCTAGCTCCAGCACCAGCATCAACATCGGTCCCTGGCCACCCACCAACAGCCAGAGACCCCTGCGGCCCATGCCGTAGCCCCCCGTGACAGCCTGCGTTCCTTCCACGGGAGGCTTTCGCAGCTGCGAGCAGCTACAGACCCTCGGGTAACCCATCAAGCCCCAATGAAGCGACGACGGGCTAGCTCCACTGACAAAGAAAGCTGCTCGCTGCACCTTGGCCGGGGGGTACCTAAGCCCCACCAGGGTCGAGAAGGCAAGGCTCCTTGCCACGAGTGTCGCGCGTCCGCCTCACCTTCCTCGCCCCCCTCAGCGGAGGGGTCTACAGACGAGGCCATCAAGCGCATGGCGGAGAAGCGCCTGGAAGAGCATGACTGCAAGCTGGCGGAATTTGCCCGCCATTTCACCAACTTGCCTGGCTCTGCTAGTGAGCCAGCGGGCTATGACGCCCGCCCTCCTTCTCCCCAGGAGATCCAGGTAAAGCCGATTCCCCGTCGGTTATGCATGCTGCAGGTGGATCCTTACAATGGGACCACCGACCCCCTGGACCACCTAGAAAGTTACAGGGCCCTCATGAGGGTCCAAGGGGCCACTGACGCTCTTTTGTACATCGCCTTCCCTGCTACTCTCCGGAAGGCGGCTCGGGTGTGGTTCACCTGCCTAGAGCCAAAAAGCATCAGCTCTTTTGCCCAGTTGGGGCAGAAGTTCGTAGCTCATTTTGATGCTTGTCAGAAGATGCCACACAAGGCAGACAGCCTCTTCTCGATCAGGCAGCAAGACCATGAGCCGCTATAAGACTACGTGGCTCGCTTTAAGGCCGCCGCATTGGAGATCTACATCCTGGAGGAGTCGATGGTGATGTTGGCTCTAAAGCGAGGGCTCAGGACCTCTGGCCTGACCTACTCGCTCGACAAGAAGCCCCCGAAGACCTATGCCGAGCTGCTCTTCCGGGCTCAGAAGTACATCCGCGTCGAGGAGGCGGATCGTACGAGGTAGGAGCTCGACGAGAAGCTGCTGAAGGGGCCGGTGCCCATCAAGAAGCTTGAAGCACGAAGGCTGAGACCGCCAGTTCAGAGCTCCCAACCAGCGTCAAGGCCAAGAAATGCTCCCATCCCTCAAGGGAGTTTCACTCCCCTTCTCATCCTGAGAACGAAGATCCTCATGAAAATCGAGGGTGAGACTTATCTGAGACGTCCACCGCCATTGAAGCCATCCTTTATCCATGACAAGATGAAGTACTGCCGCTTCCACTGTGACCACAGGCATGACACCGAGGAATGCCGCAATCTCAAATGGGAGATCGAAGAGCTCATCAAGAGAGGCTACCTCAGAAAATATGCAGGGGGCAAAACTCGACCAGAGTCCCAGGCGCTCGTTGCTCTCCCGCCAGCTCCAGCCATCGACAACCATGCCACCAAAAAGCCCGTGGACATGATCTCCTCGTGAGCGAGCGCGCGTCCAAGAGGACCCGGGGGGTAGGGAACTCTGAGAATGTACTCCCCTTTATGAGGGAAGGGGAAAGTGGGGAGAAAAATGTAAATAATGATGCTGTGGTCGTCGAGATGACGATCGCAAAGCATCCTATAAAGTGCATCATAGTAGATGGTGGAAGCTCTATGGATGTACTTTTCTACGATGCCTTCTCCCGGATGAATCTCTCCCCTACTCAGCTCAAGCCAGTGTATACCCCCCTCGTTAGTTTTACGGAAGACTCCACAAGGGTAGAAGGAGAAATCACTCTCCCAGTCACTACCGGGATCCCACCTCGGTAGAGTACCGTCATGATGACGTTCACGGTTGTCAGGCTTCCTTCGTCTTACAACGTGATCTTGGACTGACCTGGGCTTAACCTCCTCGATACTGTCGTCTCCACTAAGAGGCTGCTTGTCCAGTTCCCAACCCCTTGCGATGTGGGGGAGATGAGGGGCATGCCCTAACCAGTGCAGCGCTGCTTCTAGATGCTCCCCAGGGCCTGGGTGCCCGAGGAGGATTCCCGAGCAACCGAGCTCGATCAGAGGGTTCAGGACCCCAGGGGAGGCCTGGTCGAGTGCCTGCTTCCCTACCAGCTCGGGACCGACCAGACAAAGACCGTGCAGATCGGAGCCCAGTTGCCCGAGGAGGAGAAAGCTCTGCTACTGGAGTTCTTGAGGGCAAAAGCGGACGTGTTCGCCTGGACGGCAGTCGACATGCCAGGTATTCCCCCTGAAGTCATCACCCACAAACTTAATATTGATCCGAAGTGCAGGCCGGTTCGACAGAAGAAGAGAAGCTTCGCCCCCAAAAGGCAAGCGGCCATCAATGAGGAAGTTGAGAAACTCCTCATCGCCGGCTTCGTCCGAGAGGTGCAATACCCGAGCTGGCTGGTGAACGTGGTGATGGTGAAGAAGAACAACGTCAAGTGAAGGATCTATGTAGACTACACCGACCTCAACAAGGCGTGCCCGAAGGACAGCTTCCCTTTGCCAAGGATAGACCAGCTGGTGGATGCTACGTCAGGGCACAAGCTGCTCTCCTTCATGGATGCGTTCTCCGGGTACAATCAGATCCGAATGCACCGGGAGGATGAGGAGCACATTGCCTTCATCACTAACCGGGGGACATACTACTACAGAATGATGCCCTTTGGCCTAAAGAATGCCGGGGCCACCTACCAACATCTGGTCAACAAGGTCTTCAAGGACCAGATTGACAGGAATATGCAAGTGTACGTGGATGACATGCTCATCATGAGCAAACCGAGTTCGGACCACATTGCCAACCTCGCTAAAGCTTTTCGCAGTCTTCGAAAGCACCAGATGAAGCTCAACCCGGCGATGTGCGCCTTTGGGGTGGCGGCCGGGAAATTCCTCGGCTTCATGTTCACTCGGAGAAGAATCGAGGTGAATCCGAAGAAGGTCCAAGCAATCCTGGATATGGAGCGCCCAACATCCAAGAAGCAAGTTCAGTGCCTGACAGGGAGAATCGCAGTCTTGAGTCGGTCATCTCGAGGTGGCTGACCGCTGCCTCCCTTTCTTCAAGGCGCTATGCAAGATGCATGACTTCACCTGGACCGAAGAGTGTCAGATGGCTTTCAAAGAGCTGAAGGAGTTCCTGACCTCCCCACCTCTGCTGTCCAGACCCGAAGATGGCGAAGAGCTCTTGCTCTACCTGGCGGTCACACCAGGGGCCATTAGCTCGGTCCTTGTCTGTATAGATCGGGACGGGTCACAGAAGCCGGTGTACTACACTAGCAAAATATTCCATGATGCGGAGATCAGGTACACCCGCTTTGAAAAATTATTTTTGCACTAATAATGTCTGCTAAGCACCTCAGGCCCTATTTCCAAGCGCACCCCATCGTGGTTATGACTGATCAGCCACTAAGGACCATGCTAAGCCACCCTGAGATTTCCGGAAGGTTAGCCAAACGGTCCCTGATGCTGAGCCAGTACGACATCACATATCGGTCGAGGTCATCGTAGAAGGTCCAAGTCCTAGCCGACTTCGTGGTCGAATGTACAGGGCTCCTGAGGAACCAGAGCGGATGGTCCAGAGAGCCAAGCCGAGCCCGGCCCGCTGGAGGACCCTTGGATCCTCCACATGGACAGCGCCTCCAATTCTTGCGGAAGCGGAGCAGGCCTCATCCTCGCCAATTCTGACGGAGTGGTGACGGAGTGCGCACTTCACTTCAAGTTCCCCACCACAAACAACCAAGCGGAGTATGAGGCGCTCCTTGCGGGCTTGAAGGTGTCCCACGAGCTGGGCGTACGGAACCTCAAGGTCTTCACCGACTCCCAGCTGGTTGCCGGACAAGTCTCTGGAGAGTACGAGGCCCGAGATCCCCAGATGATGAAGTACTTGAAGAAGGTCCGTTTGAGCACGGCAGGCTTCCGTTACTTTCGCATCTCCCAAATTTCTCGTGGAGAAAACGCTCGTGCGGATGCACTATCAAGGCTCGCCATCCTACCGGACTCATCGCTAGGGCGCGCCTACGTTGAATATCTTGAAAGTCCAAGCTATGAAAGCCCCGAGGAGGTGCAACAAGTAGCCCCCGAGCTGAGCTGGAGGACAAGTATGCCAAGTACATCCAGGACGGCCTACACCGGAAGACCGCAGAGAAGCTGCCTTATCAAAAGGAAAGACGCCCGCTTCGTCTTGATGGACGGCCAGCTCTATCGCCAATCCTATTCCTACCCCCTCCTAAAGTGTCTCAAGCCCATAGAGGCAGCCTTCGTGCTCCAGGAGATACACGAGGGCCTCTATGGGAATCATGTGGGAGGGAGGACCCTGGCGTACAAGGCACTCTGCCAGGGGTACTTCTGGGAAACGATGAGGGAGGACGCCGCCTACTTCATCAAGAAGTGTGACAAGTGCCAGCGCAACTCGACATCCATCACCTACCGGCTGCACTGATATCTTGGGGCCGTTCCCCATCGCACCTGGGCAGCGAAAGTTCTTGCTAGTGACGATAGATTACTTCACCAAGTGGGTCGAGGCGGAGCCGCTAGCTTGAATTACGAAGGCCAATGTCCAACAATTCTTCTGGAAGTCTGTCATCTGCCATTTCGGACTCCCCAATCGTGTCATCACCGATAATGGGCGACAGTTCGACAACCAAGAGTTTGAGGGATTCTGTGCCGAGCACGGGATCCTGCATCGATTCACCTCTGTCGTCCATCCCCAGTCGAATGGGGAAGCCGAGGTCACCAACCGAACCATTCTTCAAGGACTCCGCACCAGGCTAGATCAGGCGAAGGCAGATGGGCAGAAGAACTTCTGAGCATCATGTGGGCCTACCACACAACGCCCAGGATGGCGACGGGCGAAACACCTTTCAACCTCGTCTTCGGGTCGGAAGCGGTGATTCCAATTAAGCTCGGTGTGCCCACTCTCCGCGTACAGCAGTACGACGAAGCGCAGAACTCGGCACACCTCCTCCTCAACCTGGACCTCCTCGAAGAAACAAGGGACAAAGCTCGGCTCCGGATGGCCACATACCGGTAACGGGTCGCCCGATACTACAACGTGCGGGTGAAGCAGAAGAACTTCCGACCTAGCGACCTGGTGCTACGCCGGGCTGAAGCATCTCATTCTCAGGAGTGCGGCAAGCTCTCACCGAACTGGGAGGGCCCTTACAAAGTGTCTGTGGCCCTCTCACAGGGGGCCTACTACCTAGAAGACTTGGATGGCGCCAGGTTCCCTTAGACCTGGAACGCTTGTAATTTGAGGAGATACTATCAGTAGTGTAAGTATTCCCTCCATGAGAAATAAAGATTCCTTTCTGCAACATGACCTATCTGCATTGCAGGAGACTCAACCAGCGAGCCCAGCTCCTCGGCATCAAAGATCGGATGACCCTCTGGCACCGAAGACCGGATGATCCTCCGGCACAGGCGAGCCCAACTCCCTGGCATCAAAGACCGGATGACCCTCGGGCACCGGCGAGCCCAGATCCCCGGCATCAAAGACCGGATGACCCTCCTGCACCGGTGAGCCCAGCTCCCCGGCAAAGGACCTAGGAAGCCCCTAGGCACTTAACGTCTCCGAGCCCAGCTCCGAGGCATCACCTTCTGAGCCATGCCCTTAGATCAACAAGTCCCAATGTCCCTGAGCCCAGCTCTAGGACGTCAGTCCTAGACCGGAGCTCGGATCTCCGGCCAAGGGAATCCTCTCAACCAACATGTCTTCGAGCCCAGCTCCAAGGTGCCATCTCAAGTCATCGACGTCCCCGAGCCCAGCTCCAGGATGCCTGCTTAAGATCGGAGCTGAAACGTCCGACCAAGGGCACCTTCGAGCCATGCAGCTCATCACCGTCAACGCCCTCGGGCTCGGCTCCACGATGGCGGCCGAAGCCGGGCCCCATCCTCTGCCAGGTTCGCTCCCGCAAGCCCAGGATGCCTAGGCCAGAGCCGAGCACGAACTCCCACCCAAGGCGGACCCCTCGAGATTAGAACCCGTGGCCAGGAGTCGAGCTCAGCCTCCTCTGCCGCGAGGCGCCCCTCCGAGCTCAAGTCCCCTGGGCTGGACAGCATCATCACCAATCAAAGCCTAGAGAAAAGTCCTCTAGCACAAAGACCTGGGAAGCCCCCATGCATCGGCAAGCCAGCTCCCGGCATCAAATCCGGAGAAAAGTCCTCCGGCACAAAGACCTGGGAAGCCCGTAGGCACCGGCGAGCCCAGCTCTCCGGCATCGAAGACCGGATGACCCTCCGGCACCGGTGAGCCCAGCTCCCCGGCAAAGGACCTGGGAAGCCCCCAGGCTCTTAGTGCCTCCGAACCTAACTACAGGATGCCGAGGTCTAGAACTCAAATTTCTGGCACCGACATTCATCACCGGCATGACCTCAAGCTCAACGCTAGGTCCGTGCCGGTCGAAGTCCTCGGCTCCCCTTCTCGGACCTCCCTGCATCGAAAAGAAGAACAAGCAAATAAAGGGAGGAGAAGAAAGATAAGAGACATTCACATTATAGATAATATGGGCATAGTGGTTGCAGAAGTGAATTTCATTACTGAAGGAATTGATTACACTATCTTCCGGGCCCCAATAGGCCCGGTGACCCGATCAAGAAGAAAGAAAGATGAACGAAAGGTACAAGTATAAAATGGAAAAAGGTCCTATCCTAAGTAGCTGGCTCCTTCCCCGGGCGGTGCATAATTGGGACCTCTCCCTCCGCCACTTCCGTCGCTTGGGCATGCTCCTGGGCGACCTCCGTTGGAGGAGCAGGTTCAGCTACTGGAGCCGTTGGGACCGGATCAGTTGCCTCCAGCTGCGGTGCGCCTTCGCCGCCGATGGTGTCGGCTCTCCGGGGCTGGGCACCGTCGAGGTCACTGGGGCACGGGCCTAGGTTGGAGCAGCTCCCTGCCTTTCCGCCACCGTCGTCATTGCAGAGGAAGCCTTCTTTGCCGGGGTCCGGAGCATGGCCAGTCGCTCCTCGGACAGAATACCCTGCAACTGCTGACGGCAATAAGCGAACCCCTTGGCGAAGGAGTCCGTCGCCGCCTCCTTGAAGTCCTTGAGGTACTCGGGGGAAGCTTTGAAGGCGGCCACCGCACCGGCAGAGTCCCTTCTGGCACCCTCCGCCTTGCTCTTTTTGGCGGCCGCCAGATCCTCAGCGCGCTCGGCCTGGCGGACCGCCACCGCCATTCCCTTCTTGGAAACCTTGGTGGCATGACTGGCGGTAGCGGCCTTCTTCTTGGCCTCAGTGGCCCTCCCCTCGGCCTCAGTGGCTTCTTCTCCACGGCCACCACCTTCCTCTCTCACTCGGCCCAGAGCTCCTTCATCCGAGTCCTCTTCGATTCGAGCTCGCTTTCGAGTTCCTTCTTTACTCTGGCGGCGTCCGCGACCTCAGCCGTGAGGCTCTTGATTTTGAGATTGGCCTCCTGGGCCTCCCCATTCTTCCGACTCGCCTCGGTCCGCAGGGACTCGAGCTCGGTTAGCCGCTCCTTCTCCCCCTTCGCCTAATTCCGGTTGAAGTCCCGGATGAGGAGCATATCCCTACCTTGCTGTATTGAAGAAAGCATGTTAATTATCGAGTGAAAAAGAAGCTCGAGAATGACCAAGAAGGGACGGGAAGAAACTTACATCATAGAGGTTGGCGAACATCGGGCAGATGACGTCGCCCAGGAGCCTCCCGCTCTCGTCCCGTCGGTCGCAAGACTGGACGGAGAATTCCATCATCCGCTCTGCAAGGCTGGGATCCTTTACCAGAGAGACGTTTGGCCCCAACCTGAAGGGGACCTTCCGGTAATCTCTGTCCCTGTTCCCCGCCGGCTCAGCTCCTTCATTAGCGGGTGGCACCCCCGGTGCAAACTGTGAGGCCAGCACAGCATCGGACCGCACCTAGGGTGCTAGCCTAATCTCTTGCGGGCCCCTTTCTCATCGACGTTCACGACCTCCGGGGTTGGGGGTGCCGACTTGACGGCGGTGGCAAATGATCTCGCACGGGCGACCAACTCGGGCTCGGCTGCCGCTACTAGCTCGCACTGCCCGGCAGGCATAGGGACAGGCTCGGCCGCCCTCTTCCGCCGTCGTTCCTGAACCGATGCATCCACCCCGGCCTGCACCGGCCTTGCCCCATCTTCGGCTCGAGCCCTCTTCAGAGTGGGCTCTCCTGCCTCAATAGCCTGCTCACGTTCCTCAGTAAACGAGAGCAGCTCATCCATCGAAAACTTCATTTCTACACCAGAGAAAATGATGTCAGCTCAACAAAAAAAAAAAAGGAAGGGGAGAAAGAATAATAAATAAGAAATGAGAGGGGGGGTGGTCAAATCGAACTCACCTGGCTCCCGCATCGAGCTGACCCCGGCCTCGCGAAGGTTCTGCTCCGACAACAAGACCTCCAGTGATGGGATCTCGACCGATCTGAGTAGGTCATACATGTCGAGGTCGGCAGCTTCGACAGAGGAATTCTTATTCGGAGATCGATCTGGTCGCTCCAGACCCAGTCGATCCCCTCTACTGAGGCAAAGAAGAACCTACTCTTCCATCCTTTGATGGAAGAGGAGAGTACAAACTTGATGCCCCGAGGGCAGGAAGACAGGGACCACCTCCCATCCTCGGTAGGGTAGCGTTTCAGGGTAAAGAAGGCCCTAAACAAGGAAAAACGGGAAACAACCCTGTGGAAGTGACACAGAATGATGAAACAAAATATTGTTATGATGGCATTGGGGACCAACTGGGCAGGGACAAGCTGGTAGTTGGCCAAGAAAGAAAGGAAAAAAGGATGTACAGGGAAGCAGAGACCATCAGCGAAGGCCTCATTATAGAAGGCGATCCGCCGAGGGTAGCTGGAGGTAACCTGCTCCCTGGGACGAGGGGCAGAGAGCCGAATGGATTCGGGGATGCCATAAGCTTCTTGGATAGACACAAGGTCCTCCGCGGTAATCATCGAAGTGACCCATCTGGGACCTGTTGACTGAGAAGGCTCAGGCTCAGGAAGAGAAGTAGAAATAGAAGTGAAGTAGGAGCGGGAGCAGGGAGGGCCAAACGGGGAGGAGGATAAGACTCGGGTTCCCTAATGGACACCAGGCCGTGGTAAGGCCTTCTACTGAACTCGTACCTCGTCGCCTCCATCTCCTCGTCGAAAGAAGAAGTCTTCGGCCGGGAAGGTCCGGCCTCAGCGTGGCATGAGG
This sequence comes from Areca catechu, assembly GCA_021397845.1. NCBI lineage: Eukaryota > Viridiplantae > Streptophyta > Magnoliopsida > Arecales > Arecaceae > Areca > Areca catechu. The sequence goes on along the minus strand of CM038052.1, from coordinate 123,118,445 downwards.
GATAAAAGTTGGGACCGAAGCGGTCCATGGAAGAGAAAGGAAGAGAACGGGACAACTCCTAGATGACAAGAAGGAGGAGGCGAACGAATTAAGACCTACGGCGACTTTTAATGGGCGAGAAGGGAGAGCTAACCTGCTAAAGCTTAAGGAAGATGCTGATGGCCGGAGAAAAAGAAGAGGAAGGCTCCTGTACGACTCCGGGCATGAAGAAGTTTGAAAAAAGGTACATTTCGAAAGGACTCACCCATCCATTCGAGACAACATATGCCCGACTGTACCGTTATGGCTTCCCCAAAGGTCATGCCACGTGCCGCTTATCAATGGGGCCAGTGCCCCCATCCGATCGCGACCGCTCTGACTTCCATGCCTGCCATAACCGCTCCCAGGACATGGCCACGTGGCACCCCTGCACACGCTCAAGGGCCCACCGGGCGAGACGCCACCGATATCGGTCATTATTGCACCAGATTTTTCACATTTCCATGTCAGCACCACAATTACTCACTTTGCCCCGAGCGCCATGCAACAACGGGCCTCAGGAGTGGGGATAAATGATATGACTAGATCGCTGACGTGGGACAAGGAGCCTGACATGGAGCCCTCATTGGACACTGTGCAGGATTACCACCACAGGCCCCTTCACCGAGCTAAGCTCCTCGATGCCAACGGGGCCGCCCGTCGAAGCTGGGCTCCGTTCTCCGCCAGGTCGGTACCCGCCAGGTCGGGATGCCTAGGTTGGAGCCGAGCTCAAACCTCACCAGAGGCAGACCTCTCGAGCCGGAGGTCGGGTCCCGTGGCCGGAGTCGAGCCTAAGCCTCCTCCGCCAAGAGGAACCCCTCCGAGGTCGGGTCCCCTGGACTGGGTGCACCTCATCTACCTTTCCCAGTCCAAGCTCGGTCAGAGCTAGGCCCCCCTAGCCTGGTGCCGAGCTCGAGTCTCCTCCGCACAGCTGAGCCACCATGAGACCGGTCCCCTGCGAGTGGATCCCATCTTTCCAGCTCAGCCCTCAACTCAGATCGAGACACCAACCCACACGGGAGTAGCACCTCCCCTCCGAAGACGGTGGAGGGCCCCCTGAAGACCATACAACAGCACCCGCCACGTCGCCATTAATGCCCACGGCCGCCATTCACACCAAAAAGAAAGGAAGCTCACATCAAGGCACCATGCCCTCCATCGACTTGCCATACGACTGCAGAAAAGATCCCACCAAGGGGCACAGTCCTCGAGAGCGGCGGCACAACAGTCGTGGTCCTGCTAGACTTTCAGGAAGGGCAAATAGAAGGAATGTCAGAGGCATGCAGTGGCTTCCCCAGCTATCCAATAAAGAAGACGTCCCGTCTATGGCACGGTACCTTATTGTACCCGTCTGACAGCACGGGAGAATCCCGAGGCAAGCCAAAGGAAAAGACCCAGCCAGAATAAACAAAATGGGAGGTAACGACACCCATTTCTTTTTTTTTCAAGAAAGATCAACGTGCTCTCAACAAAAGAACATAATTTTTCCAACAACACAACCTCCACAAAGAAAAAGGAGAGAAGGGGGAGAGGCCATACAGGAGGGCAAGACTACTTCGGCCACCACATCTCCCAGGTCACTCACTTTCCTACACTCCACTCACTCCTCCTAGCATGGAGCTCATCCAGAGGGTCTCGATCAAGAGAATCTGTTCTCCTGGATCGTCACTGACTTGATCGTCGGAGTGCCCCCGCCGGATCCCCGGCCGGGTCACTGACGTTGGCTGTCTTATAGGTTCCGAGGCATTGGAGACATCCCGGCGGGCGGACGCGGACCACCCGACACCATCAGTAGCTACGAGCCACGACGATCCGGGCGGCAACAATCTGTATGGTAGTCTTTGTGAAATCTTTAAAGATCATAAAAGTTTAAAGTATATCTTCTCTCAGAAGGAGTTAAACTTAAGGCAGAGAAGGTGGTTGGAGTTGCTAATGGATTATGATCTGACCATCAACTACCATCCAGGCAAGGCAAATATTGTAGCAGATGCCCTGAGTAGGAAGTTTTCAAGTAAATTAGCAGCTTTAATACTAATCAAAAGTACATCATAATAGATTTGGAAAGATCTAAGATTGAAGTACGAATTCATAATTCTGGAATTCAATTAGCAAATATTATGATACAACATATCCTGATTGACAGGATTAAATCAGCTCAAAATGAAGATTTAGAGCTCTAGAGAATTAGGGAGAGTGAAATCGGTGCTCAGTCAGAATTTACTATATATGAAGATGATACCTTGAGGTTTGGTAACAGGTTATATGTTTCCAAGCTTCCAGAGTTAAAGAATGAGATTATGGAAGAAGAGGCGCATGGTTCAGCATATACGGTGCATCCGGGTAGTACAAAAATGTATTGAGATCTACGAGAAAACTTTTGGTGGACTGGTATAAAAAATGACATAGCTTAGTATGTTGCTCAATGTTTGGTGTGTCAACAGGTAAAACTGAACATCAAAGACCTGCTGGACCATTGCAGTCTCTTGTGATTCCTCAGTGGAAATGGAACCACATTACAATGGATTTTGTGACAGGTTTGTCCAAAACCCTAAGGAAATTAATGCGGTATGGGTGATTGTGGATCGATTGATGAAATCAGCTCATTTCTTATCCTTTCATGTCGGTTTCTCTAGAAAAATCAGCAAACTTGTACATGGAATAAATTATGAGACTACATGGGATTCTAGTTTCTATAGTATCGGATTGAGATAGTAGGTTTATTTCATAATTTTGGAAGAGTCTTCATAAAGCATTGGGGACCAAATTAAGTTTTAGTACTACATTTCATCCCCAACAGATGGACAGTCATAGCGAACCATCCAGATTTTAGAAGACATGTTTAGAGCTTGTGTTATGGATTTGGGTGGTGCTTGAGACTCTCATCTATCATTAATAGCATTTGCCTATAACAACAGTTATCAAGCTAGCATTCAGATGGCACCTTTTGAGGCTTTATATGATAGGAAGTGTAGATCCCCTATCTGTTGGGATGATGTAGTGAAAGAAAATTGTAGGGTCCAGAAATAGTGCAACAAATGATGAAAAAGGTACAAATGATTATGGAACGATTGTGTACTGCTCAGAGTCGATAGAAAAGTTATGCTGATAAAAGGCGGAGAGAGAATTCAATATTTGTGACCATGTCTTTTTGAAGGTGTCTCCCATAAAGGGTGTGATGTGATTTGGTATACGAGGCAAGTTGTGCCCAAGATTTGTGGGACCGTTTGAAATCTTGGATAAGGTTGGTGAGGTGGCTTACCGATTAGCATTACCACTAGCCTTATCTGGGGTGTGCAATGTATTTCATGTGTCGATGTTACAGAAGTATATTACTGATCCCAGCCATGCAACAGACTTAGTGCCATTATAGCTTCAAGAGGATTTGACTTATTAGGAGGTGCCTTTACAGATCGTTGACAGTAAGGATCAAGTGTTATGACACAGAACCATACCATACATGAAGGTGCAATGGAGCAATCATAGTGAAAGAGAAGCTACATGGGAACTTGAAGCAGAAATGAGAGACATATATCCACAGCTTTTCAAAACATTAGGTGCATAAATTTTGAGGATGAATTTTTTTTTTAACGGGGGAAGAATGTGATATTTGGGCTTTGGGCTAAAGTCAGCAGGTCAGCCGGTTTCGACCCAATTGGAAAAAAAAATGAATGATGGCTGAGTCAGAACAGGGGGGTTGCTCTCCTTATCTGGCTCGGAAGATCGCCGAAAAAATCGCAAGGTAGAGTCATGGAGGAGAGGGATGCTGGTGGCGATAGAGATGGAGTGGGTTTAAGACTTCGGTGATGTGGTTTCCCTTTTCCAAATGACGAGGAGTCCGTCGGTGGGTTTCTTCTTAAATTCCCCAAGCCATCGCCAAACTAGTCCTTCCGTAGCATCTCTTCCCTCTCCGGCGAGCGACCGGGAATTCTCCAACGCCAGTCGGTGAGTTTCTTCTTTTCATTTAACATCTTTTGGTGGATTAGGAGATTTATTTGGATCGGTCTGGTTTGGTTTGGTGTTGGGGCTGTGGATCATTGGCGGCTGCACCCTGCCATCCACCCCGTCTACTAAGTTTGTCTTTTCGGAGGCCACTTTTCTTGACCACCGGCAGCCATGGGGGAGGGGAGGGCTAATTCGATTTGGTCCAGGGAAGCATCAGGGGAGGAGTTCGGGAGAGAAGAAAAGAAAATTAAAAGGGGGGATTCTGTACGGTTAGGGGAAAAAAGAGGAGAGGAAGAAGCGAGAGAATCAAGGGATTTTCTTGAGATTCGTGAAAATTGAAAATTTAGATTTAATAAAATTATTTATTAATGTAGGGAATCAGTCTTATAAGCAGGAAGGCGTCGTGCAAATTTTGGATACGAACTAGTTCAGGTATAGATAGTTGATTTTGAAAGGTAAGGATTCTGGACATGATCACCAGTTCTATACATTATTTTACGTGCCTGATTTGATTCAAGCATATTTATATACATACATTTATATGCATACTATTTTTAGATAGCATGGTTTGATTTTCGTGATACAACGTATGTTCGTTGTTGTTTGTGTTTTTAATATACCATGTTTATCAAAGACCTTTTGAATGGGCTGGATCGTGATATCGGTTGCTGAAAAGTGACATATTTGATTATATGAAATGAAATATAAAGTGCTAAGTGAAACGGTATTTGGATTAGCCATGCCACGATGGTACCATGGTTACGGTATGCCAGTCACAAACTGGAGTGTGACAATTTTGTGTACCAGTCACAGGCTGGAGTGTAACATATAGTGTGCCAGTCATAAGTAGGAGTGTGACAATAGCATGCCAGTCACAGGCTAGAGTGTGATCGTGGCTAGTCCAGAATCCTAAAGATAAAGGTTAATTATTGAAAATTATGAAAGAAAAAATGTAAAGTTATCAAGGTTTTGTCATACATGAAACTTGAATTATTTGACTACCTGACATGATATACTGGTTTTTTGCTATTTTTGAAATTAATATTATATTAATGGAATCACATGGAAACCATACTGGGCTGTATAGCTCACTCCCTATTTTTTTTGATTTTTCAGAGACTTAGGATGCGTAGCGAGGTTTGGGCTAGGCATTAGACGGAACATTTACTTTTAGTTTTTTAGTTAGTTTTATGTAGTTTTTCGGTTGCTGAAACTTATTATGGATCAGTGGACCATTAGTAGTTTGATTTGAATTAAAGAATTGTTTAGTTATATTCATACTTTAATTCATGTTGATACAATTGCTGTGATTTTTAAATGAATGACTCTTATGTATCTAGGCCTTGCATGATCTCTAGGATAAAACCTAGGATTTGTGTGGCCGGTCACGTAGCCGATTTCGGTGCTGGATTCGGGATATGTCAGTTGTCAAAGGATATCGTCAATGTTATGGTATTGACTATGACGAGACGTTCTCTCCTGAGGCAATGCTCAAGTCCATTCGGATCTTGCTTGCTTTAGCGGCACACTTTGACTATGAAATCTCGTAAATGGATGTCCGAATAGCTTTCCTGAATGGTGAGCTGGAAGAGGAGGTGTATATGAACAACCTGAAGGGTTCACATTTGCATACGAGTCAAAGGTGTGTAAACTTCAAAAGTCCATCTATGAACTAAAGCAAGTATCAAGGAGTTGGAACATGCGATTTGATAAGTGTATCAAGTCGTATGGCTTCGCTAGGATTGGAGAATAACCTTGCATTTACAAATGGGTTAATGGTTCTGTGATTGTATTCCTTGTGTTGTATGTGGATGACATTCTCTTAATCAGGAATGACATCCCAACACTACAAGGAATAAAGGTCTAGTTGACATATCAGTTCTCTATGAAGGAATTGGGTGAAGCTTCTTACATATTAGGTATGAAGATCTATAGAGATAAATGTAAGAGGCTTCTAGGACTGTCCCAGTCTACGTATATCGAAACTGTGTTGAAACGATTTAGTATGAAAAATTCCAAGAAATGCTATCTCCCGATAGGCACTGGAATTGGTCTCTCCAAAGAGGATTATGTGACAACTCCTGAGGTGAGAGAGCGTATGAGCAGAATCCCATATGCTTCGGCAGTGGATTCTATCATATATGATATGACATGTACTAGACCAGACTTGGCATACTCACTAGGCGTAGTGAACAGATACCAGTCTGACCCAATTGAAGCTCATTGGAAGGTGGTAAATATCATCCTTAAGTATTTGCGAAATACTAAGAACCAATGGCTGATTATGGAGACCTGACTTGAAACTTATGCGGTATACTGACTCTAGTTTCCAATCAGATAAGGATGATAGCAATAGTATGTTAGGATTTGTCTTCACCCTAAATGGAGGAGCGATCTACTGGAAAAGTTTCATGTAGCCTACTTTTGCGGACTCAGTATGCGAAGCAGAATACATTGTAGCATCGGATGTAGTGAAGGAAGCTGTGTGGTTGCGAAAGTTTCTCGGTGAGCTGGGAGTGGCACCTTTCCTGGATGGTCCTGTTTCAATGTGTTATGATAGCACTGAAGCTATTGCTCAAGCCAAAGAGCTGAAATCTCATCACCGTGCAATATACATTCTATGGCTCTATCACCTTGTACGAGAGATTGTGGAACGAGGTAATATTGACCTTCTGAAGATCGATGGAAATGAAAACCTGGCTGACCCTTTCACTAAAGCCATCAGAATTCAATAGTTCGATAGTTGTAATTGGAAAATGGGAATGAGATTCTGTAGCGATTGGCTTTAGTCAAAGTAGGAGTTGTTGGGAATTGTGTCCCAAAGCCAATCGTCTAGGCTATAGATGGTTGTACTATCTTGTAACTGTATATAATTTTAATGATAAAAGTTATTCTTTTTGGCTATTCATCATATTTGCATTTTTCTGAAATGAATTCTTGTATGATGGAGTCCTTGGAACTATATTGTTTGATATAGAAAGGATATATCAAGTAGTTCTTAAACTGGTTTACAACCAAATGATACATTGTTATAGGATGACAATGTATCAAGTGTAGGTTATTGTATGTCACATTTGTTGGCTATCCTCTTAACAAAGGAGTGTGGAGACACTGGTGTGACATGGATATCCTGGGGCCGTTCCCCACCGCTCCTGGGCAGCGAAAGTTCTTGCTAGTGACGATAGATTACTTCACCAAGTGGGTCGAGGCGGAGCTGCTAGCTTGAATTACTGAGGCCAATGTCCGACAATTCTTCTGGAAGTCTGTCATCTGGCATTTCAGACTCCCCAATTGTGTCATCACCGACAATGGGCGACAGTTCGACAACCAAGAGTTTGAGGGATTCTATGCCGAGAACGGGATCCTGCATCGGTTCACCTCGGTCATCCATCCCCAGATGAATGGGGAAGCCGAGGTCACCAACCGAACCATTCTTCAAGGACTTCGCACTAGGCTGGATCAGGCGAAGGGCAGATGGGCAGAAAGACTTCTGAGCATCCTGTAGGCCTACCGCACAACGTCCAGGACGGCGACGGGCGAAACACCTTTCAACCTTGTCTTGGGTCGGACGCGGTGATTCCAGTTGAGCTCGATGTGCCCACACTCCGCGTACAACAATACGACGAAGTGCAGAACTCAGCACACCTCCTCCTCAACTTGGACCTCCTCAAAGAAACAAGGAACAAAGCTCGGCTCTGGATGGCCGCATACCGGCAACGGGTCGCCCGATACTACAACGTGCGGGTGAAGCAGAAGAACTTCCGACCTGGCGACCTGGTGCTGCACCGGGCTGAAGCATCTTAATCCTGGGAGTGCGGCAAGCTCTCACCGAACTGGGAGGGCCCTTACAAAGTGACTGTGGCCCTCTCACAGGGGGCCTACTACCTAGAAGACTTGGATGGCGCCAGGTTCCCTTGGACCTGGAATGCTTGTAATTTGAGGAGATACTATAAGTAGTGTAAGTATTCCCTCCATGAGAAATAAAGATTCTTTTCTGCAACATGACCTATCTACATTGCAGGAGACTCAACCAGCGAGCCCAGCTCCCCGGCATCAAAAATCGGATGACCCTCCGGCACCAAAGACCGGATGATCCTCCGGCACCAGCGAGCCCAGCTCCCTGGCATCGAAGACCGGATGACCTCCAGCATCGGCGAGCCCAGATCCCGGCATCAAAGACCGGATGACCCTCCGGCACCGGTGAGCCCAGCTCCCCGGCAAAGGACCTAGGAAGCCCCCAGGTACTTAACGTCTCCGAGCCCAGCTCCGAGGCGTCACCTTCTGAGCCATGCCCTTAGATCAACAAGTCCCAACATCCCTGAGCCCAGCTCTAGGACGTCAGTCCCAGACCGGAGCTCGGATCACCGGCCAAGGGAATCCTCTCAACCAATGTGTCTTCGATCCCAGCTCCAAGGTGCCATCTCAAGTCATCAACGTCTCTGAGCCCAGCTCCAGGATGCTTGCTCAAGACCGGAGCTTAAACCTTCGGCCAAGGGCACCTTCGAGCCACGCAGCTCGTCACCGTCAACGCCCCCGAGCTCGGCTCCACGATGACGGCCGAAGCCGGGCCCCATCCTCTGCCAGGTTTGCTCCCGCAAGCCCAGGATGCCTAGGCCGGAGCCAAGCACGAACTCCCACCCAAGGTGGACCCCTCGAGATCAGAACCCGTGGCCAGGAGTCGAGCTCAGCCTCCTCCGCCATGAGGAGCCCCTCCGAGCTCAGGTCTCCTAGGCTGGACAGCATCATCACCAATCAAAGCCCCCATGCACCGGCGAGCCTAGCTCCCCGGCATCAAATCCCGGAGAAAAGTCATCCGGCACAAAGACCTGGGAAGCCCCCATGCACCGGCGATCCCAGCTCCCGGCATCAAAGCCCGGAGAAAAGTCCTCCGGCACAAAGAGCTGGGAAGCCCCCAAGCACCGGCGAGCCCAGCTCTCCGGCATCAAAGACTGGATCACCCTCTAGCATCGAAGATCGGATGACCCTCCGGCACCAGTGAGCCTAGCTCCCCGACACTGAAGACCGGATTTCCCTCCGGCACCAGTGAGCCCAACTCCCCGGCAAAGGATCTGGGAAGCCCCCGGGCTCTTAGTGCCTCCGAACCCAACTCCAGGATGCCGAGGTCTAGAACTCAAATTCTGGCGCCAACATTCATCACCGGCGTGACCTCAAGATCAACGCCGGGTCCGTGCCAGTCGAAGTCCTCGGCTCCCCTTCTTAGACCTCCCTGCACCGGAAAAAGAAGAAGAAGCAAAGAAAGGGAGGAGAAGAAAGATAAGAGACATTCCACATTATAGATAATATGGGCATAGTGGTTGCAGAAGTGAATTTCATTACTGAAGGAATTGATTACGCCATCTTCCGGGCCCCGACAGGCCGGGTGCCGGTCAAGAAGAAAGAAAGATGAAAGAAAGATGAAAGAAAGGAACAAGTATAAAAAGGAAAAAGGTCCTATCCTAAGTAGCTGGCTCCTTCCCCGGGCGGTGCATAGCTGGGACCTCTCCCTCCGCCACTTCCATCGCTTGGGCATGCTCCTGGGCAACCTTCGTTGGAGGAGCAGGTTCAGCTGCTAGAGCCGTTGGGACCGGATCAGCTGCCTCCGGCTGCGGTGTAGGTGCCGCCTTCGCCGCCGATGGTGTCGGCTCTCTAGGGCTGGGCACCGTCGAGGTCACTGGGGCATGGGCCTAAGTTGGAGTAGCTCCCTGCCTTTCCGCCACCGTCGTAATTGCAGAGGAAGCCTTCTTTCCCAGGGTCCGGAGCGTGGCCAGTCGCTCCACCGACAGAATACCCTGCAACTGCTGACGGCAATAAGCGAACCCCTTGGCGAAGGAGTCCGTCGCCGCCTCCTTGAAGTCCTTGAGGTACTCGGGGGAAGCTTTGAAGGCGGCCACCACGCCGGCAAAGTCCATTCTGGCGCCCTCCTCCACCTTGCTCTTTTTGGCGGCTGCCAGATCCTCAGCACGCTCGGCCTGGCGGACCGCCGCCGCCATTCCCTTCTTGGCAACCTCGGTGGTATGACTGGCGGTAGCGGCCTTCTTCTCGACCTCAGCGGCCCTCCCCTCGGCCTCAGTGGCTTCTTCTCCACGGCCACCACCTTCCTCTCTCACTCGGCCAGGAGCTCCTTCAGCCGAGTCCTCTTCGATTCGAGCTCGCTTTCGAGTTCCTTCTTTACTCTGGCGGCGTCCGCGGCCTCAGCCATGAGGCTCTTGATTTTGAGATTGGCCTCCTGGGCCTCCCCATTCTTCCGACTCACCTCGGTCCGCAGGGACTCGAGCTCGGTTAGCCGCTCCTTCTCCCCCTTCACCCAATTCCGGTTGAAGTCCAGGATGAGGAGCAGATCCCTACCTTGCTGTATTGAAGAAAGCATGTTAATTATCGAGTGAAAAGAAGCTCGGGAAAGACCAAGAAGGGACGGGAAGAAACTTACATCATAGAGGTTGGCGAACGTCGGGCAGACGACGTCGCCCAGGAGCCTCCCGCTCCCATCCCGTCGGTCGCAAGACTGGACGGAGAAGTCCATCATCCACTTGGCGAGGCTGGGATCCTTTAACAGAGAGACGTTCGGACCCAACCTAAAGGGGACCTTCCGGTAATCTCTGTCCCTGGTCCATGTCGGCTCAGCTCCTTCATCGGCGGGTGGCGCCCTCAGTGCCAACTGCAAGGCCAGTGCAGCATCGGACCGCACCTAGGGCGCTAGCCAAATCTCTTGCGGGCCCCTTCCTCATCGACGTTGATGACCTCCGGGGTTGGGGGTGCCGACCTGGCGGCGGTGGCAGCTGATCTCGTGCGGGCGACCAACTCGGGCTCGGCCGCCACTACTAGCTCGCGCTGCCCGGCAGGCATAGGGACGGGCTCGACCGCCCTCTTCCATCGTCGTTCCTGAACCGATGCATCCACCCCGGCCTGCACTGGCCTTGCCCCATCTTCGGCTTGAGCCCTCTTCGGAGCGGGCTCACCTGCCTCAATAGCCTGCTCACGTTCCTTAGTAAACGAGAGCAGCTCATCCATCAAAAACTTCATTTCTACACCAGAGAAAACGAGGTCTGCTCAACAAAAAAATAAAGGAAGGGAAGAAAGAAAAATAAATAAGAAATGAGAGGGGGGGTGGTCAAATCGAACTCACCCGGCTCCCGCATCGAGCTAACCCCGGCCTCACGAAGGTTCTGCTCCGACAACAAGACCTCCAGTGATGGGATCTCGGTCGATCTGAGCAAGTCATACATGTCGAGGTCGGCAGCTTCGACAGAGTTCTTATTCAGAGATCGATCTGGGTCGCTCCAGACCCAGTCGATCCCCTCTACTGAGGCAAAGAAGAACCTACTCTTCCTTCCTTTGATGGAAGAGGAGAGTACAAACTTGATGCCCCGAGGGTGGGAAGGCAGGGACCACCACCTGTCCTCGGTAGGGCGGCATTTCAGGGTAAAGAAGGCCCTGAACAAGGAAAAATATGCAACAATCCCGTGGAAGTGACACAGAATGATGAAACAAAATATTGTTCTGATGGCATTGGGGACCAACTGGGTAGGGACAAGCTGGTAGTTGGCCAAGAAAGAATGGAATAAAGGATGTACAGGGAAGCAGAGACCATCAGCGAAGGCCTCCTCATAGAAGGCGATTCGCCAAGGGCAGCTGGAGGTAACCCGCTCCCTGGGAAGAGGGGCGGAGAGCCGGATGGATTCGGGGATGCCATAAGCTTCCCGGATAGACACAAGGTCCTCCGCGGTAATCACTGAAGTGACCACTCCGGGACCTATTGACTAAGAAGGCTCAGGCTCAGGAAGAGAAGTAGAAATAGAAGTGAAGCAGGAGCGGGAGCAAGAAGGAGGGCCAAACGGGGAGGAGGAGAAGACTCGGGTTCCCTAATGGACACCAGGCCGTGGTAAGGCCTTCTACTGAACTCGTACCTCGTCGCCTCCATCTCCTCATCGAAAGATGAAGTCTTCGGCCGGGAAGGTCCGGCCTCAGCTTGGCACGAGGGATGAAAGTTGGGACCGAAGCGGTCCATGGAAGAGAAAGGAAGAGAACGGGACAACTCCTAAACGACAAGAAGGAGGAGGCGAACGAATGAAGACCTACGGAGACTTTTAACGGGCGAGAAGGGAGAGCTAACCTGCTAAAGCTTAAGGAAGATGCTGACGGCCGGAGAAGAAGAAGAGGAAGGCTCCTGTACGACTTCGATCGCGAAGAAGTTTGAAAAAAGGTACGTTTCAAAAGGACTCACCCATCCATTCGAAACAACTTGCGCCCGACCATACCGTTATGACTTCCCCAAAGGTCATGCCACATGCCGCTAATCAATGGGGCCAGCACCCCCATCCGACCGTGACCGCTCTGACTTCCGTGCCCGCCATAACCGCTCCCGAGACGTGGCCACGTGGTATCCCTGCACAGGCTCAAGGGCCGCCGGGCAAGACGCCGTCGATATTGATCATTATTGCACCAGATTTCCCACCTTTCCACGTTAGCACCGTAATTACTCCCTTCACCCCGAGTGCCACGCGATAACGGACCTCGGGAGTGGGGATAAATGATATGACTAGATCGCTGACATGGAACAAGGAGCCTGACATGGAGCCCTCATTAGACACCGTGCAGGATTACCACCACAGCCCCCTTTGCTGAGCTGAGCTCCCCGATGCCAACGGGGCCGCCCGTCGAAGCTGGGCTCCGTCCTCCGCCAGGTCGGTACCCGCCAGGTCGTGACGCCTAGGTCGGAGCCGAGCTCAAACCCCACCAGAGGCAGACCTCTCGAGCCGGAGGTCTGGTCCCGTGGCCCAGAGTCGAGCCTAAGCCTCCTCCACCATGAGGAACCCCTCCGAGGTCAGGTCCCCTGGACTGGGCGCACCTCATCCACCTTTGCCAGTCCAAGCTCGGTCAGAGCTGGGCCCCACTGGCCTGGTGCCGAGCTCGGGCCTCCTCTGCATAGCCGAGCCACCGTGAGACCGGTCCCCTGCGAATGGGCCCCATCTTCCCAGCTCGGCCCTCAACTCAGATCGAGACACCAACCCACGCGGGAGTAGCACCTCTCCTCCGAAGACGGTGGAGGGCCCCCCGAGGACCATATGACAGCACCCGCCATGTCGCTATTAATGCCCATAGCCGCCATTCAGACCAGAAAGAAAGGAAGCTCACATCAAGGCACCATGCCCTCCATCGACTTGCTGTATGACTGGAGAAAAGATCCCACCAAGGGGCATAGTCCTCGAGAGCGGCGGCACAACAGTCGAGGTCCTGCTAGACTTTCAGGAAGGGCAAATAAAAGGAATGTCAGAGGCATGCAGTGGCTTCCCCAGCTATCCAATAAAGAAGATGTCCCGTCTATGGCACGGTACCTTATTGTACCTGTCTGACAGCTTGGGAGAATCCCGAGGCAAGCCAAAGGAAAAGACCTAGCCAGAATAAACAAAAAGGGAGGTAATGACATCCATTTCTTTTTTTTTCAAGAAAGATCAACGTGCTCTCAACAAGAAAACATAATTTTTCAAACAACACAACCTCCACAAAGATAAAGGAGAGAAGGGGGAGAGGCCAGACAGGAGGGCAAGACTACTTCGGCCACCACATCTCCCAGGTAACTCACACTTTCCTATACTCCACTCACTCCTAGCATGGAGCTTATACAGAGGGGCTCGACCAGGAGGATCTGTTCTCCTGGATCATCATTGACTTGATCATCGGAGTGCCCCCGCCGGGATCCCGGCCGGGTCACTAACATTGGCTATCTTATAGGTTTCGAGGCATCGGAGGCATCCCCGGCGGGCGGACGCGGACCACCCGACACCCTCAGCAGCTATGAGCCACGACGATCCGGTGGCAACAATCTGTATGGTAGTCATTGCGAAATCTTTAAAGATCATAAAAGTTTAAAGTATATCTTCTCTCGGAAGGAGTTAAACTTAAGGCAGAGAAGGTGGTTGGAGTTGCTAAAGGATTATGATCTGACCATCAACTACCATCCAGGCAAGGCAAATGTTGTAGTAGATGCCTTGAGTAGGAAGTTTTCAAGTAAATTAGCAGTTTTAATTACAAATCAAAAGCACATCATAATAGATTTGGAATGATCTGAGATTGAAGTATGAATTCATAATCCTGGAATTCAATTAGCAAATATTATGGTACAACCTATCCTGATTGACAGGATTAAATCAGCTCAAAAGGAAGATTTAGAGCTCTAGAGAATTAGGGAGAGTGAAATATGGTGCTCAGTTAGAATTTACTATATATGAAGATGATACCTTGAGGTTTGGTAACAGGTTATGTGTTTCCAAGCTTCCAGAGTTAAAGAATGAGATTATGGAAGAGGCGCATGGTTCAGCATATACGGTGCATCGGGTAGTAAAAAATGTATTGAGATCTATGAGAAAACTTTTGGTGGACTGGTATGAAGAAGGACATAGTTCAGTATGTTGCTCAATGTTTGGTGTGTCAACAGGTAAAAGCTGAACATCAAAGACCTGCTGGACCATTGCAGTCTCTAGTGATTCCTCAGTGGAAATGGAACCACATTACAATAGATTTTGTGACAGGTTTGTCCAAAACCCCTAAGGAAAATAATGCGGTATGGGTGATTGTGGATCGATTGATGAAATCAGCTCATTTCTTATCCTTTCATGTTGGTCTCTCTAGAAAAATCAGCAAACTTATACATGGAACAAATTATATGACTATATGGGATTCCAGTTTCTATAGTATCGGATTGAGATAGTAGGTTTGTTTCACAATTTTAGAAGAGTCTTCATAAAGCATTGGGGACCAAATAAGTTTTAGTACTGCATTTCATCCCCAAACCGATGGACAGTCAGAGCGAACCATCCAGATTTTAGAAGACTTGTTTAGAGCTTGTGTTATGGATTTGGATGGTGCTTGAGACTTTCATCTATCATTAATAGCATTTTCCTATAACAACAGTTATCAAGCCAGCATTCAGATGGCACCTTTTGAGGCTTTATATGATAGGAAGTGTAGATCTCCTATCTGCTGGGATGATGTAGTGAAAGAAAATTGTCGGGTTCAGAAATAGTGCAACAAACGATGAAAAAGGTGCAAATGATTATGGAACGATTGTGTACTGCTCAGAATTGATAGAAAAGTTATGCTAATAAAAAAGAAAGAGCAGAGAGAGAATTCAATGTTGGTGACCATGTCTTTTTGAAGGTGTCTCCTATAAAGGGTGTGATGTGATTTGGTATACGAGGCAAGTTGAGCCCAAGATTTGTGGGACCGTTTGAAATCTTGGATAGGGTTGGTGAGGTGGCCTACCGATTAGCATTACCACTAGCCTTATCTGGGGTGTACAATGTATTTCATGTGTCGAGTTACAGAAGTATATTACTGATCCCAGCCATGCAACAGACTTAGTGCCATTATAGCTTCAAGAGGATTTGACTTATGAGGAGGTGCCTTTACAGATCGTTGACAGTAAGGATCAAGTGTTGTGACATAGAACCATACCATACATGAAGGTGCAATGGAGCAATCACAGTGAAAGAGAAGCAACATGGAAACTTGAAGCAGAAATGAGAGACATATATCCACAGCTTTTCAAAACATTAGGTGCATAAATTTTGAGGACGAATTTTTTTTTTAACGGGGGGAGAATGTGATATTTGGGCTTTGGGCTAAAGTCGGCAGGTCAGCCGGTTTCGACCTAACTGGAAAAAAAAAATGAATGATGGCTGAGTCAGAACAGGGGGGTTGCTCTCCTTATCTGGCTCGGAAGATCGCGGAAAACTTGCAAGGTAGAGTCATGTAGGAGAGGGATGCTGGTGGCGATAGAGATGGAGTGGGTTTAAGACTTCAGTAATGCGGTTTCCCTTTCCCAAATGACGAGGAGTCTGTCGGTGGGTTTCTCCTTAAATTCCCCAAGCCATCGCCAAACTAGTCCTTCCATAGCATCTCTTCCCTCTCCGGCGAGCAACCGGGAATTCTCCAACGCCAGTCGGTGAGTTTTCTTTTCATTTAACATCTTTAGGTGGATTAGGAGATTTATTTGGATCGGTCTGGTTTGGTTTGGTGTTGGGGCTATGGATCATTGGTGGCTGCACCGCTGCCATCCACCCCGTCTACTAAGTTTGTCTTTCCGGAGGCCACTTTTCTTGACCACCGGCAGCCATGGGGGAGGGGAGGGCTAGTTCGATTTGGTCCAGGGAAGCATCAGGGGAGGAGTTCGGGGGAGAGAAGAAAAGAAAAATAAAAGGGGGGGTTTTGTACGGTTTAGGGGAAAAAAAAGAGAGAGGAAGAAGAGAGAGAATCAAGGGATTTTCTTGAGATTCGTGAAAATTGAAAATTTAGATTTAATAAAATTATTTATTAATGTAGAGAATCAGTCTTATGAGCAGGAAGGTGTCGTGCAAATTTTGGATGCGAACTAGTTCAGGTATAGATAGTTGATTTTGAAAGGTAAGGATTATGGACATGATCACCAGTTCTATACATTGTTTTACGTTGCCTGATTTGATTCAAGCATATATATACATATATTTTATGCATACTGTTTTCAAATAGCATGGTTTGATTTTCGTGATACAACGTATGTTCGTTGTTGTTTGTGTTTTTAATATACCATGTTTATCAAAGACTTTTGAATGGGTTAGATCGTGATATCGGTTGTTGAAAAGTGACATATTTTGATTATATGAAATGAAATATAAAGTTCTAAGTGAAACGGTATTTGGATTAGCCATGCCACGATGGTACCTTGATTACTGGTATGCCAGTCACAAGCTGGAGTGTGACAATTTGTGTGCCAGTCACAAGCTGGAGTGTGACATATAGTGTGCCAGTCATAAGCAGGAGTGTGACAATAACGTGCCAGTCACAGGCTAGAGTGTGATCGTGGCTAGTCTAGAACTCTAAAGATAAAGGTTAATTAATGAAAATTATGAAAGAAAAATGTAAAGTTATCAAGGTTTTGTCATACATGAAACTTGAATTATTTGACTACCTGACATGATATACTGGTTTTTTGCTATTTTCAGAAATATATATTATTATTAATGGAATCACATGGAAACCTTACTGGGTTGTATAGCTCATTCTCTATTTTTTTTTGATTTTTCAGAGACTCAGGATGCGTAGCGAGGTTTGGGCTGGGCGTGAGACGGAACATTGACTTTTAGTTTTTAGTTAGTTTTATATAGTTTTTTCGATTGCTGAAACTTATTATGGATCAGTGGACCATTAGTAGTTTGATTTGAATTAAAGAATTGTTTAGTTATATTCATACTTTAATTCATGTTGATACAATTGCTGTGATTTTAAATGAATGACTCTTATGTATCTAGGCCTTGCATGATCTCTAGGATAAAACCTAGGGTTTGTGTGACGGTCACGTAGCCGATTCCGGTGCTGGATTCGGGACATTTCAGTTGTCAAAGGATATCGTCAATGTTATGGTATTGACTATGACGAGACGTTCTTTCCTGTGGCAATGCTCAAGTCCATTCGGATCTTGCTTGCTTTAGCAGCACACTTTGACTATGAAATCTCGCAAATGGATGTCCGAACAGCTTTCCTGAATGGTGAGCTGGAAGAGGAGGTGTATATGAACAACCTGAAGGGTTCACATTCGCATACGAGTCAAAGGTGTGTAAACTTCAAAAGTCCATCTATGGACTGAAGCAAGTATCAAGGAGTTGGAACATGCGATTTGATAAGTGTATCAATTCAAATGGCTTCGCTAGGATTGGAGAATAACCTTGAATTTACAAATGGGTTAATGGTTCTGTGATTATATTCCTTGTGTTGTATGTGGATGACATTCTCTTAATCAGGAATGACATCCCAGCACTACAAGGAATAAAGGTCTAGTTGACATATCAGTTCTCTATGAAGGACTTGGGTGAAGCCTCTTACATATTAGGTATGAAGATCTATAGAGATAAATGTAAGAGGCTTCTAGGACTGTCCCAGTCTACGTATATCGAAACTGTGTTGAAATAATTTAGCATGAAAAATTCCAAGAAAGGCTATCTCCCGATAGGCACTGGAATTGGTCTCTCCAAAAAGGATTATGTGACAACTCCTGAGGTGAGAGAGTGTATGAGCAGAATCCCATATGCTTCGATAGTGGATTCTATCATATATGCTATGACATGTACTAGACCAGACGTGGCATACTCACTAGGCATAGTGAGCAAATACCAGTCTGACCCAATTGAATTTCATTGGAAGGTGGTAAAGATCATCCTTAAGTATTTGCGAAATACTAAGGACCAATGGCTGATTATGGAGACTTGACTTGAAACTTATGGGGTATACTGACTCCAGTTTTCAATCAAATAAGGATGATAGCAATAGTATGTTAGGATTTGTCTTCACCCTAAATGGAGGAGCAATCTACTGGAAAAGTTTCAAGTAGCTTACTATGGCGAACTCAGTATGCGAAGCAGAATACATTATAGCATCGGATGCAGTGAAGGAAGCTGTGTGGTTGCGAAAGTTTCTTGGTGAGCTGGGAGTGGCACCTTTCCTGGATGGTCCTGTTTCAATGTGTTATGATAGCACTGAAGCTATTGCTCAAGCCAAAGAGCCGAAGTCTCATCACCGCATAATATACATTCTACGGCGCTATCATCTTATACGAGAGATCGTGGAACGAGGTAACATTGACCTT
Organism: Areca catechu; assembly: GCA_021397845.1. Taxonomy (NCBI): domain Eukaryota; kingdom Viridiplantae; phylum Streptophyta; class Magnoliopsida; order Arecales; family Arecaceae; genus Areca; species Areca catechu. The sequence continues at coordinate 123,099,871 of CM038052.1, read as the reverse complement.
CTGAAGATCGATGGAAAGGAAAACCTGGCTGACCCTTTCACTAAAGCCATCAGAATTCAAGAGTTCAACAGTTGTAAATGGAAAATGGGAATGAGATTCTGTACCAATTAGCTTTAGTCCAAGTAGGAGTTGTTGGGAATTGTGTCCCAAAGCCAATCGTCTAGGCTATAGATGGTTGTACTATCTTGTAACTATATATAATTTTTAATGAATAAAAGTTATTCTTTTTGGCTATTAATCATATTTGCATTTTTCTGAAATGAACTCTTGTATGATTGAGTCCTTGGAACTATATGTTTGATATAGAAAGGATATATCAAGTAGTTCTTAAACTGGTTCACAACCAAACAATACATTGTTATAGGATGACAATGTATCAAGTGTAGGTTATTGTATGTCACATTTGTTGGCTATCCTCTTAACAAAGGAGTGTGGAGACACTGGTGTGACATGCAAGTGAAATGTATGACATCTCACTGAACGTGACCATCTGCGGAGCTCCCTTCTGTCAAAGGGTTGCTCGCAAAGCAATATGGGTATATGTGTCCCTCAGACTTGAGATCACCATGGTAGCTTGCAAGCAACTCATAGTATTTTGGTGTCGGACTACCTGAATTTCTAATCCAGTGATGAAAGGTTTCTTGGTGCAGTTAAGTACTTATGAAGTAGTGGTGGATCAAGATGGAATTGATCCCTCCAAATATGGTTTGGAGTGAATGACTCATTGTGTCTCAATTTAACAAATCCTTGGCTAGGAAAGTTCTTGTGAGGAGTCACAGAACTTGTAAAGTTGAGACATGATCTGGATAAACCAAATTAGGGTTGGCAGTCGAATCCTAGGTCATCCTGATCATTATGAGGTCAAAGGGATGAATTATGCGATAACCATATGCCAGAGGTTCTAGAGAGGTGCTTTGCATCTTCGACCTATCCGGATATTGGGTATCATTGCTAGATGAGGACTTTGACTGGTACTAGAAGTGTTCCAGTGCTACCGGCTTAGTGTTCGAACCTATGGAGTCATACATCATAGAGGTTTTTATCTAATCTTAAGGCTGATCGACGATTGAGAATCGTTTGCTGTCACTGGCGGTCAATGTGATTGACCTGTCTCGATACTTGAGGGGTCAACACTTGGCTGTGACAAGAAGTATTTCCGGAAGACTTTTCTGGACAAGCCGACTCGACCCTGCTCGAGTTGGCTCATTTTGTGTTTTGCTCGAGCTGACTCAACCCTGCTCGAGTCATCTCGAATGAACAATCTGATTGTTCAGTGTCTTGGACGAGCCGACTCGAACCTGCTCGAGTCGTCTCGTCTCTGCTCGACCAGAAATTCATGAACGATTTTTTTTGGGATGTTTTATGGATGTTTTGACCTGGTTTGAATTTTGAATTCAAGCTGTTTTGGCTCCAAACTTTCATGGAATGATTGTCATTCCTTCTTAATATGGTTTGAGTCACTATGGTATGCTCCTTGACCTTCTCTTCCAATCACTCCTTTTTCTCCTCCTCTTGGCTGCCTCTATAAATAAGTGTTATTTTAAGGCTGTTGGGTTAGAGAATCTTTGGTTTCTATCTCTGAATCTCATTGCTGCTGAGATTTTGAGAGAGAAGAAAGGGATTGTGAGGACTGGGCATTGGGTTGTGTGGACTCCTAGCACTCAAGCTAGGCCTTGGAAAGAGAGCTGGTTAGGAAGGGTTCCACCTCTCCTACTCATCTTTCAGGAAGAAGAAGATCAGCATAAAGGATTTGTAGGAGCTAGCACTCTGAGGGAGTTGATCAGAGTCGAGCACAGGTGTGGATTACCTGTAGAAGCCAGACAAGTGTGTGGCTCAAGAGCATCATCCTTGGAGCACAGCCACTGCATCCATCAAAGATATAACAGTAAGGTACTTTTATATCCTTGCTCTTCTCTTGTTTTGACATTTATATTACATGCTGTTTTATTATACTAGATCCTATTGCGGGCAGATTTGTAGATCGTTTAGATCAATCTACCAAGCCTTTCTGTGCATATTTTAAAATCGTTTTAAAATGCATCTTTTTCTACCTTGCTTTTGCATATTGTATGTATGGTGTTGGTGTCTTTTCATCTTCATATGAGTCGACTGATATGTTCATGGTCGGATGTAAACTGGGATATGGTAGTTGCCAGGATTTGGTATAGGTTCTTCATTTGAATCTTAATCTTGATCGTCAGCCTCCCTTCAAGTGCATTACAAGATTTTGTAGGATGATCTTAATGCCCAATTGCAACCCTACAACCTGTTATATGTCTTATGTAATGTTGTAAATGTTTCATGTAAAGAAGAACCCAAAGAAAGATTAATGTAATATTCATGAAAAAGGGTTGCTTCTATATATTTTTCAAGCTTAAATTTTTTTAGAATTTATTGATAGTTGAGTTGGAAAGAGTCTTTAAGTATTAAAGAGTTGCTGGATGAATTCTAGAGAAGAGTTAAAGTTTTTATTGGAAATTCACTCAAGCCAACTCGTGTAAAGAGAGCCGACTCTAATCCATGGCACGGTTGAAGGATTCTAGCACGTAGAGATCCGAGCCGACTCGAAGGAACCCAAGCCGACTTGTCTAGAGCATCATTTCTTGAATCAGAAAGGTAAGCCAACCCGAAGGCAATCCGAGTCGACTTAACCATTCAGTCAGGCATCCGAGTCAACCCTTCAGGTATTCGAGTCGACTCCTCCAGAGTCCAGGAAAAATCAGTTTCGAGAGAATAGCCAAGCAAGCCGACTCTATTGAGAAGAGTCAACTCCTCCAGAGTACAACTTTGAAGACCTGAGAATCCAAGCCGACTTGACTGAGACAAGCAGACTTAGCCAGAGTAAGGAATCATCAACATTGAGGATCCGAGCCGACTCGATTATGGCGAGCCAACTCGACCAGAGTGAAGAATCAACTCTCTAAGAATCTAAGCAGACTCGAAGCATCCGAGTGGACTCGAACATCAATTCTAGGTAAGTAACAGTTAGTTCCAGAACTTCATTTTTGAATTTAAAAAGTGCTACAAAGGTCAAATGTCAAGTCCCAACAGTCTACAATGACTATATACACCCAAGAAGAGTACAAGACTCTATAAATGAGAGATTTAGACAACCTTTGAAGAAAAAATACATGATTGAACATTAAATGAGCTTGTGAGCAAGAGAGCACGAAAAGAATATTTAAGTCAGCCTTCAAGTCTTCACCAACTCCAATCAAAAGCTTGAAGCACTTATTGAGGAAGAAGAAGAAGCCATTTAAGTGCATTGAAGTGCATTAAAGTACAATTAAGAAGGCTTCTCTTGAGCTGCAACTACAACCATCAGACAAGTTGGATTTGTCATTAGTTGCTTACTTTTTTTTAACTCTTTTGTAAGTTTGTGCGTTATTGGTGAACCTAGTTTAAAAACCAAGCATGGGTTGTTAGTGATCCCGTTTTAAAACTAATGTTGTAAGGGTTTTTGGTGAGCCTGGTCAAAACCAAGGTTGGGTTCTTGGTGATCCTGTTCAAAACAAGTATTGGGTTTTGGATTGTGAGCCTAGTAAAACAATCCGACTGTATTCCGTAGTGCAGTGTATAGTGAAATTTCAAGTGATATTTTAGGTAGTGGACGTAGGAGCGAGGGTGCTCCGAACCACTATAAATTTGCTGTGTTTGTATTGTGCTTTTGCTCTTTGTGTTTGCTTCCACTTTCAATTATTTGAAACACAGGACCTCCACATTAAAGTAGATTTAAAGAGTATATATCTGTTCAATTTTTTTTAAATTTCAAATTTACCCCCTCTTAGGAAAGCCACCTGGGCAACAACAGTATCAGAGCAGAGTCTTTGAACTTAATTAAAGTAAAGATTAATGGCTCATCCCATGAGTACTTCCTTGGTCGAAGGCCAATCCGCTAATAGACCTCCACTGTTCACTGGCATGAATTATTCTTACTGGAAAGCTAGAATGAAGATATACATTCAAGCTGTTGATTTTTAGTTGTGGAAGGTCATTCTTAAGGGTCCACAAATACCCATGATTAAAGTTGATGGCATGGATGTCCCAAAACCTGAAGAGGATTGGAATGATCACGATATGAAAATGGATGAACTGAATGCCAAAGCCATGAACTTACTATATTATTCTTAGACGCAAATGAGTTTAATCAAATTTTTGTTTGCTCGTCTACAAAAGAAATTAAGATAAACTCGAAGTGATCCATGAAGGAACTTCCCAAGTGAAGACCAATCTTCTAGGGCATAACTATGAATTATTTAAGATGGAGCAAAATAAAACTATCTCTGCCATGTTTTATGGTTTACAGATATTATTAATAGTTTAAAATGTCTTGGCAGGGTTTATTCTAATGCATACTTAGTACAGAAGACTCTAAGATCACTTCTGGACAAATGGGATCCCAAAGTAACTGCCATCCAGGATGTAAAAGATCTAAATATATTAACTCTGGATGAACTGCTGGGTTCTCTCATCACACATGAACTGGCCATGCTGTATAAGAATGAAGATAACAGAAAAAAAGAAGAAAACTATTGCCTTCAAAGTTGCATTGGAATCAAAGAAACAAGATGAGGAATCGGAAGATGACTGCTCCTCCTCCGAAGATGACTTAGAGGATGAAGATATAGCTATGGTCGTGAGGATATTTATAAGGTTTTATGGAAAGAAGAATGGAAGATACTTCAGAATGTTTCACAAGAGAGGTGAACATAGTAAGGACAGAAAGAGAAAAGAAAAGGATCAAATATCCTATGTTATGAGTGTAAGAAACCATGGCATATTTGTCCTGATTGTCCTTTGCTAAAAAAATATTGAAGAAGAAGGAAAAAAAAGCGATGGTTGCAACTTGGAGCGATAGTGTGGAGTCGACTTTAACAAAAAAATAAGAGATCACAAAATTGCCAATCTATGTTGTATGGGTCTCAAAGATGAGGTAATGTCCCCTAAACCTCAAGCTGAATTTATCTTTGATGAACTAAATTCTGTATTCCATGATTTGCTTTTAGAATTAAAAAGGCTGGAATAAAAATAGAGCTTTAAAGAGTAATAATGACTCTTATTAAAAGAAAAAGAAGAGATTTCAGAAAAGAATAAATTATTGCAAAAAGAATTAACTGTCTTTTCTGAAAATAACAAAGTTTTGGAAATTGAGAAAAATCTATATCTTGAGAAAAACAAAGCTTTGATTATTGAAAATGCTGATTTGAAAAAGGAGATGGAAAAACTCAAGCCTTGGTTGAAAAGCTTACTTTAAGTTCAAATAAGCTTGAGTTGATTTTGAAAGAGCAAAGAATTTCAAGTAACAAGGCTAGAATCGGATATAATTCTTCAAATTCAAATGGAATTTCAGCTGCTAGATTTGCATCTTCAAAAGCATTTGTTTTCAAATCTGTTTTTCAAAATACTTTTGTATCAAATGCTTCCATATCCATTTCAAGAGCTTCAAAGTATATACTTAAGATTTCAAATCAAAAGTCTTTAATTCAAATGGTTCTATATCTGCATCACATGCTTCTACATCTAGAACTTCAAAATTTACATCTTTTAAAATACTAGAATTGTTTATTTGTATATCATGGGGTTGGACATAAATTTTCCAATAAAATTGTTAAAGAAAAATGGAAATGCAAAAAATAGAATTAGAAGGTTTGGGTTCCAAAGGAACCACCTCTGCTAACCTGCAAGGACCTAAGATAGCTTAGGTACCTAAAAGAACTTCTTGATTATTTTGCTGGAATGTCTTGTAGTCCAAATAATGAAGAAAAGATTATATATTGACAGTGGCTGTTTAAGACATATGACAGGTAACAAGGATCAATTCATCATCTTAGAGATGAAAGTAGAAGGTTTGGTAACTTTTAGAGATAATGGCAAAGAAAAAATAATCAAAATTGGTGAGATCAAAATAACCCCCTCTACATTTATTGAGAATGTATTGCTAGTAGACAAATTGAAGCATAATTTGTTAAGTATTAGTCAATTATGTGATAAAGGCTTCAAGGTTATCTTTGAATCATCTATGTATATAGTAACAAACTTACTTTATTCTAGCAATAAATTCATTAGACATAGACTTGAAAATATCTATGTAGTAGATCTGAATGATCTGGCCATGTCTAGTAGTTCCAGTTTAGTAGTAATGAATGCTAAGACCAAGGAGTCTTGTTTACTTTGGTATAGACGATTAGGTCATGCTAGCATGCATACTATTGCCAAATTAATTTCAAGAATCTTGTTAGAGGTTTGTCCAAATTTAAAGTAGATTTTGAACATGTTTGCAATGCTTACAAAATGAATAAACAAACTAAGAGAAGTTTTAAATCTAAAAATATGATTTCAACTTCTAAACCTCTTAAGCTACTTTACATGGACTTATTTGGACCAACTAGGACCACAAGCCTAGGCGGTATGAAATATGCTCTTGTGATAGTAGATTTTTCAAGATTTATATGGGTCTTGTTTATTACACATAAAGATGAAACTTTTAAAATTTTTCAAAAATTTCATAAAAAAGTTTAAAATAAGAAAAACCTTTTAATTATTTCTATTAGAAGTGATCATGGTACAAATTTGAAAATCAAATTTCTGATGATTATTGCATGAAAAATGGCATTGATCATAACTTCTATGCTCCTAAAATATCATAACAAAATAGTGTTGTAGAGAGAAAAAATATGACTTTAGAAGAGATGGCTCATAATATTATGTGAAGGCAATATTCCAAGGTACTTTTGGATAGAAATGGTAAACACTGCTTGTTATATTTTAAATCGTATTTTGATTCGACTAATTTTAAAGAAAACCCTTTATGAGCTTTGGAATGAAAAAAAACTAAATATTAATTATTTTCGAGTTTTTGGATATAAATGCTTTGTGCTGAATAATGAAAAAAATAATCTAGAAAAATTTGATGCTAAATTTGATGAAGCAATTTTTCTTGGTTATTCAATACATAGCAAAGTATATAGAGTATTTAATAAAGGAACATTGACTGTTGAAGAATCAGTACATGTTATGTTTGATGAAACTAACCCTTACCCTCAAAAAAAAGAAGAGTGCATAAATAATGATGTAGGTATACTTGAAAAGGAAATGGAAGATATGATCATTCAAGAGGGACCAACTCAGGAAGGAGAAGAGATGGTAAGTAAAGATCATGCTGATCTACCAAAGAATGGAGGTATGTAACTTCTCATCCAAGAGATTTAATTATTGGTGATCCCTCTCAAGGTGTTAGGACTAGATCATCACATAGAGATGCACATGATTACCTAGCATTTATATTACAAATAGAGCCACATAGTTTAGAAGAAGCTGAAAATGATCCAAACTGGATGATGACCATGCACGAAGAACTAAACCAGTTTGAAAGAAATAATGTGTGGACTTTAGTGATAGACCATCAGACCATCCCATTATAGGAATCAAATGGGTCTATAAAAATAAACTAGATGAACAAGGTAATGAAGTTAGAAATAAAGCTAGATTAGTAGTCAAAGGGTACAACCAAAAGGAAGGAGGAATAGACTTTGATGAAACCTATGCACCCGTAGCAAGACTAGAGGCCATAAGATTACTACTTGCATTTGCTTACTACATGAATTTCAAACTTTTCCAAAGGATGTAAAAAGTTTATTTTAAATGATTTTATATCAAAACAAGTTTTGTAGAACAGTCATCAGATTTTGAAAGTTATGCTTTTTCAAATCATGTTGTTAAACTCAATAAAGCATTGCCTAGAGCCTGGTATGATAGATTGAGCAAATTCTTACTTGAAAATGATTTGTAAGAGGAAATGTTGATAAAATTCTTTTATCAAAAAGAAAAATAATGACATATTAGTTGTACAAATTTATGTTGATGATATTATATTTTGGTGCAACTAATGAAACTCTTTGTAGAGAATTTGCTCAGTTGATGCAGGATGAATTTGAAATGAGTCTAATGGGTGAACTAAATTACTTCCTTGGACTTCAAGTAAAACAAACAAAGGAAGGGATCTTCATAAACCAAGCCAAATACATTAAAGAATCATCAAGAAGTTTGGTATAGAGATAAGCAAAGAAGCAAGCACACTCATGAGTCCTACCTGTAGATTAGATAAAGATGAAGATGCCAACAACATTGATCAAAACTCTATCGAGATATGATCGGATCATTGTTGTACTTAACTGCTAGTAGACATGATATCTTGTTTAGCGTATGTGTTTATACTAGATTTCAATCTAATCCTAAAGAATCACATATGCTTGCAGTAAAAAGAATCATAAAATATCTAAAAGGAACAAGTAATTTAGGTATATGGTATTCAAAGCAATGATTCTATGGTATTCAAAGCAATCATCATTGAATTTAATTAATTTTTGGATGCTGATTATGGTGGATGCAAAATAGATAGAAAGAGCACTACACTAGTGGTACATGCCAATTTCTAGGATTGAATTCAATCTCATTTTACAATAAGAAACAAAACTCAGTAGTAATATCTATTGACGAGGCAGAGTATGTAGCTGCTGGGAGTTGTTGTGCACAAGTGCTTTGGATTAAACAATGACTAGAAGACTTTGGTATTACACAATCCAAAATTCCTATCAAATGTGATAACACAAGTGCTATTAATTTGTCAAAGAATCCAATTCAGCATTCTAGAATAAAATATATAGAGATTAGACATCATTTTATTAAGGATCATGTTTTGAATGCTAATATTGTGCTTGAATTTTTCTTACCAAAAATCAACTTGTTGATATTTTTACTAAACCTCTTAACTTAGATAGATTTCAATTGATTAGAGGTGAATTATGTCTATATGACCCTTTTTAGAAAACTTGACCTAAACTCTTCAAAATTAAGGAAACATTATCTAGAAAGCCTCCTACATCAAATTAAAGATAATGACCATTTCTCTTAGTGTATACCTTTCAATTGAGACCATTTTTGAACTGTTTGGAACCTTTTATGGAGTTTTGGTTCAAGTTGACTTGAGCTACAGTGCTCAAGTCGAGTCGACTCGAATTGCAGGTTAAGCATTTTTATATAAAACTCGCAGAACCCTCCTTAGAGCCTTAAGTTCATTTAAACACTAGTAGAGCTCTTGTTTACTCTCTCCAAGCCTATAATCACAAATTCCTACCCTACATTCTCCCAAATTCCTTTCTATCCAAACCTAATTGGTGCTAATGGCTCCGAAGAAAGCTGTCGGCAAGAGATCTCGATGAGCTGAGCCTACTGTTAAAAGAGAAAGAAGAACAAAGAGATGGCAAGAAGAGCCAACTCAGACAGATGAAGTGGAAGAACAGGAAGACAATGAGGAAGACCGAAATCCATCACCCATGCATCAACGATCAATCATTCTGATAGGGAACTGACCCGTGACCAATGGTAGGAAAATTAACTTTACATTTTTAGAAAACCAGGATTTCCGGATTGGTGATTGGATAGAATCTCAAGGTTGGATATTTTTCTGCACTTTGGATTTACCTACATATCCTAGCCTAGTGAGAACTTTCTTTGAAAACCTAACCCTAGAGGAAAATGGTATTACTTCAACTGTTAAAGGGGTTAGATTATTTGTGAATGAAGAATGTCTGAGCCAAGTTCTCCAAATGCCAAGCAGTGGAAGCTGTCATCTAGTTACGAGGGAATGACAAAGGACCTTAAGGCTAATTTTAGAAACCAATAGTGTAGATGAATTTTCTAATGTAAAAGCTAATGTCCTTTCCTTAAAGATGAGGCTACTTCATAACATTATTAGCAGAATATTTTTGCCTCGCACCGGTAGATTTGACTGGGTCATGAGAAAGATTTGGTCTTCATGAGATATATGATTTGGGAGAGACCCTCAATCTTCCATACATTATGCTGACTAGGATGAGAGATGCAGTTAGGATGGCCAAGGCATATTTACCCTATGGTATGTCCTTCACGCTCATTTTCAGGCATTTTTGTGTTGAGCTAGATGGTGAGGACAGTAGGTTGTTACATCATACTGATACCTCTTCAGCTAAATCACTTCAATGTATGGGTTACCATCAGGTTGAAGGGGCTTGGTTGAAAAAGGGATCAGATCAGAGAGTTGGAGCATCATCAGATGATGATGAGCATGAGGAGCAGCTACCTGAGGAGATTGGGACTATTGCTGAGCCTTCTATTCTTGAGGAGACTACTACTACTATTGCTCTGAGCTTACTATTACTGATGATGAGGAGTTAGAGCATAAAGAGAGAAGTTCTAGGACTTCTCCAGCATCTCCACCAGCACCAGCATCTCCACCAGCACTAGCATCTACAACAGCACCAGCATCACCACCTGCTTCAGTACCAGTACCTCCAGCAACTGCACCTGCAGTGACTGCTACACCTACTCCGGGTCCATTTACTGATACTCGGGACCATTTGCTGATACTCTAGGACCTTCTATGTCTCATGCATTCTTTGCCCAGTAGATGAGACAGCTATCTCAAGCCTTGACCAGCTCCATTGGTTTGATGTTTGGCGAGCTTCGTCAAATTGTCGACACCAAACTTGAGGAGATCTGTGGTGAGACTAGATAGCTAAATTTCAGGGTAGACAGTGTTGAGACTGCCAGATCACAGCCACAGATTGATATACAGGCACTATCAGACTCCCTCAGGACATCATCTGATGACATCTGACAGACTGTAGCTCATAGCATTGATGAATTCAGATCTAAGTTGCGAGAGATGAACTATAGGATGGGATCTATTGAGTAGAGCAGGAAGATGAAAGATGATTATACAAAAGGAGTGGGAATTCTCAGAGCAGAGTTTGGAAGAATGAGAGGCTCAGTAGAGGCTTTTACTAAAGCTCAGGCTAGTGAGTCATTGCTCTCCAAGAAGGAAACAAGAAGATTCAGACAGAGCTGAGCACTGTATGGGTTTTTCTAGCAAGACTATCTTTAGTCATTGAGACTCTTGGAGTAGCTAGATCTATACCTTGTCAGCCTGCACCTCATACTAGATAGCCTGTACCACACTTTAGATAGCCTCCACCTCCATCTACACAGCCACCACCTTTTATACCTCCGGCTTATTTGACCCAAAGCCTATCTCTTCCAGATGACCACCTAAAACATCCACTAGCACTAGAGGACCTTCTAGCAAACCTAAATCTTGGCAAGGTAGATCTGAACCCATTAAGGAAGAACTATTATAGAAGATCCTAGTGATAGTGACTAGACTAATGTTTGTATATCTGCTTTCAAACTTTTGTAATCTATATTGAAAATCTTTGAATGTAATGAAATTATTTGTTTCTCACTTCTTGTGTTTGCAATGGTTTTTGTGCATTGTTAATTTTATATTAGTTTATCAAATCTTTTTTGAGAAAGTCAAATTATCTCAAACAATGTTTATAATCTTCTTTTTCTATTTCAAAAATCAAGATTAGTGTACTTAACAAAGAGGGAGATTAATTTTAATTGAATATCTTTTAATTATTGACAAAAGGGAAAGAATTGTATTGATAATGAATTCATGGAAAAATGCCAAAAGATCAAATGAAAAAGAATGTTTTTTGAATGAAACCTCATGAGTTTTAAATTTTTCTAAACATACAACAAGGGGGAGAAAAACTTGTTGAATGGCTTGAGTTCATTTACATTTGCTCTCAAATATATACAATTTGCTCTGATTAGAACTTGCTATAAGCATTTGTTGATATCTCAAGACCTGATACCTTTTGCCAACCTAAAACTCTGATACATTTCTAGCAAAAACAACTTTTGATAAGTGTTTATTATGATACATATTGGACTTATTTCAAAAGCTCTGATATATTGTCTATATGCAAGCTCTGATACATTAATTTCAATACATTCTGGTATACAGCTCATACATGTTAATATTTACTTCTAAAAATATTATACATATAATTGTAAAGTTTTTCCATGCCCGATATTTTGTCATCATCAAAAAGGGGGAGATTGTTGATCCCTTGAGTGATTTTGATAATAAAAAACATTGGAGCATGTATTTGTCTTACTAACAACTCTTCAAGTGCATTACAAGTTTTTGTAGGATGATCTTAATGCCCAATTGTAACTCTTACAACCTTGTTATATGTCTTGTGTAATGTTGTAAATATTTCATGTAAAGAAGAATCCAAAAAAAGATTGATGTAATATTCATGAAAAAGGGTTGCTTTTATATGTTTTTCAAGCTTAAATTTTTTAGAATTTGTTGATAGTTGAGTTGGGAAGAGTCTTTAAGTGTTGAAGAGTTGCTGGATGAATTCTGGAGAAAAGTTAAAGTTTTTATTGGAAATTCACTCGAGCTGACTCGTGTAAAGAGAGTCAACTCTATTCCATGGCACGATTGAAAGACTTTGGCATGCAGAGATCCATGCTGACTCGAAGGAACCTGAGCTGACTCGTTGAGAGCATTATTTCTTGAATCAGAAAGGCAAGCCGACCTGAAGGCAATCCGAGCTGACATAACCATTCAGACAGGCATCCGAGTCGACCCTTCAGGCATCCAAGCCGACTCCTCTAGAGTCCAGGAAAAATCAGTTCTAAGAGAATAGCTAAGCGAGACGACTCCTCCAGAGTACAACTTTGAAGACCTGAGAATCCGAGTCGACTCGATTGAGGCAAGCCGACTCAACCAGAGTAAGGAATCATCGACACCGAGGATTCGAGCTAACTCGACTAGAGTGAAGAATCAACTTTTTGAGAATCCAAGCCAACTCAAAGCATCTAAGCCAACTCGAACGTCGATTCCAAGCAAGTAATGGCTAGTTCTAGAACTTCATTTTTGAATTTAAAAGTGTGCCAACGGTCAAATGTCAAGTTCCAATGGTCTACAATGACTATATCCATCCAAGAAGAGTATAAGACTATAAATGAGGGATTTGGACAACCTTTGAAGAAAAAATGCATGATTGAACATTAAATGAGCTTGTGAGCAAGAGAGCACAAAAAGAATATTCAAGTCAGCCTTCAAGTCTTCACCAACTCCAATCAAAAGCTTGAAGCACTTATTGAGGAAGAAGAAGAAGCCATTGAAGTACATTAAAGTACAATTAAGAAGGCTTCTCTTGAGTTGCAACTGCAACCATCAGACAACTTGGGTTGTCATTAGTTGCTTACTTTCTTTTCATTTTTTTATGAGTTTGTGGGTTATTAGTGAGCCTGGTTTAAAAACTAAGTGTGGGTTGTTAGTGATCCCATTTTAAAATAAATGTTCTAAGGGTTTTTGGTGAGCCTGTTCAAAACCAAGTTGGGTTCCTGGTGATCCTGTTCAAAACCAAGTTGGATTCTTGGTGATCCTGTTGAAAACCAAGTGTTGGTGTTTTGGAATTATAAGCTTGGTAAAACAATTTGGCTGTATTCCGGTAGTGAATCTAGTAAAAAGCTCAAGTGGTATCTTGGGTAGTGGACTAGGAGCGAGTGTGCTCCAAACCACTATAAATTTGTCATGTTTGCATTGTGCTTTTGCTCTTTATGTTGGCTTCCACTTTTATTATTTAAACACAGCACCCTCCCACACTAATATAGATTGGACAGAGCACATATCTGTTCAAATTTTTTAAATTCTCAATTCACCCCCCTATTGGGAAAGCCACCTGGGCAACACAAACTCCCAATCATTTGAAAAGATAAGAAGAGAGTTTTTAAGAAGATTTTCTTTGAAAAAAGGCTTCCATTTTTGAGTTGTTGAGCTTTTCAAGTGTTTAGCCATAAGTATGTATTCAAAGATTTCAAGGAGGAGACAACATAAGCATTCAAGAAGAGCTACATCGATATTTATTTTCGCTCATTTTAGGATCTATTTCTTGTGCTTATTTCTTGTAAACTTGCTTTCATTTGTTGTTGCTAGTTTCCAAAGGTATTGAAACTAGTGTTAAAGGTTATTGGTGAGCCTAAGAGACAAAACCAACTCGGGTTTGACTTGTGAGCTCGGATGTTGTAAAGGTTTTTGGTGAGCCTAGATGATGAAACCAATATAGGTTTTGACTTGGGAGCCTTGAAAAATAAGTCGGCTGTAATCTTGGATAAATTATAGTAGAAATACCCAAGGAGAAGCTTGGAAAGTGGATGTAGGTGCTTGGAGTGCACCAAACCACTATACATGTGTGTTTGTGGTTGTTTGCTTCTTTCTTTACTTGCTCTTTATTACTTGGTACTTAATCTGCTATTTCTGCTGCATATCTCATATAGCACAATCACTTTGCTACATTAACCCTCAAAGTTCAGCACATAACTATTTAAATTTTTAAGATATTCAGTTCACCCCACTCTTGGGCTACCTTGCTAGGCAACATAGTCGATTATACTGACTCCAGTATTCAATCAGATTGGGATGATAGCAAAAATGCATCAGGTTGTCTTTATTCTTAACGAAAGAGCTATTGCTAGAAAAGTTCCATGCAGTACACTATAGTTGATTCAGTATACGAGGCAGAGTATATTATGGCATCTAATACTGTAAAGAAAGTTGTATAGTTATGCAAGTTCATCACCGAGCTTGGAGTAATACCCTCCATTCATGATCCAATTGTTCTGCATTATGAAAGCACTAGAGCCATTACTCAAGTGAAGGAATTGAAAGTACATCAATGTACCAAGTACATTTTGCATCACTACCACATGTTTGAGAGATTATGGAATGAGGTGACATCGACTTTCAAAAGATTAGCGAAAAGAAGAACCTGGCTGACCCATTCACTAAAGCCCTTGAAATTAAAGAGTTTGACGATCATAAGTAGAAGATGGGTATAAGATACTGTTTCGATTGGTTTTAGTCCAAGTAGGAGTTGTTGAAAAAAGTATCCTAAAGCTAATCATTTGGATTATAGACAGTTGAGCTATCTTGTAAATGTATATAAATTATTAATAAAATAAATATTATTTTGATAGCTTAACACTATTTGTCATCTTCTTATGAACTCTAATATGTTGAAGTTCTTAGAACTACATAGATTAGATAAAAAAATATTATCAAGTGGTTTTTAAATTAGTTCATGATCAAATAATGCATTGTTGCCTAGAATGACAACATTTATTATTGTGTGCCATGTAGGTTTGTTGTCCTCTTAACCAAAGAGTGTTGAGATACTAGTATGGCATGCTGGTGGGTGTAGAAGTACATCTCTCTAAATAGTAACCAACTCTTTGGAGAACCCTATTATCAAGAGTATCTCACAAAAAGGGTATGGATATAAGTATCTCTTCGACTTGAGATTATCATGGTGATTTGGCAAGCAATTTACTCTACTTTGGTACCAGACTACCTGGATTTCTAATCTAATGATGGAAGGTTTTTGGGTGTAGTCAAATACTTGTTAATCGGTATTGAGTCAAGAAGGGATTGACCACTCTAAGTTGGAGTAAATACTCGGTAGTATTTTAATTTAGCAAAACTTAGGCTTTGATAATCCTGATGAGGAATTATAGGATTTAGCAAGTTGAGACACATTCAGATGCATTGATTAAGTGTTGGTAGTTGACTTTGAAGTCATCCTGAGCATTAGATCAAAGAGATGATTTATATGGTAACAATAGCTTAGATTCTTGAATATTGCTATCACCATTCGACCTATCCAGATATCGGACATCATTACTAGATGGTCACATCGATTAGTTCAAGAAATAATTCCTGAGCTACCAGCTTGAGATTCGAACCTAAAGTTTTCAATTGATCATGGTGACTAGTCGACGTTGAGAATCATCCAAAAGCAAAATTATAAATATGATTAATAATTTACTTTTATAAAAGTTGTAAATAAATAAATAAATCATTATTAATTAATTTTAAGAAGATTAATTAGTAATTGGATTATTAATTGGCTTAATTTGATTGAGCAAAAAGGATTTGGTCAGGTTTAATTGAATTTGGTTCAATTAGATTTCATCCAATTAGATTATTCGATGACCTAATCACTAAGAAACTTTAATCTTGACTTAATTTAAATTAGACTTGATTAATTTTTAATTAATTAAGTTTAATTGGAGCCTAATTAGTTTAGGTTCAAGCTATTTAAATTGGTCAAACCAAATTAATTTAGGAATAGAATTAAGGTTGACAAGTCAAACTAAGAAACCTTTTCTCCCTTGCACCACATCCATCCTCATGCCAAATGAATTTTTGCAATTGGGTAGCCTCCTTTGTTGCTCTCCATTCTGTTTTGTCTGTCTGGACCGACTGGCATGCTACCCTATACAGTTTAAAGATATTATTCTTTCTGACTTTTTGGGTTGTATTCACTATCGTTCGCTTTAATGAATACCCATTCCATCAAAAAAATAATAATATTTTTTTGTAATTGATTCTCCATGCAAATTTGTGATTAGTGCCCTTCCTCTTATCCATTCTGATTGGGATTAAGGCAAGATAAATATTAAAAGAAGTTTTAATAAGGATTAGAATCTAGTTTGACCAAGTCAAAATCCTATCTTGCATATCAAATTTCTCCATGCTAATTTGATTTTTGCATGATGATTTATCATACCAAATTTGAGATTCTATGTCCTCTCTCACTCCTCTTTGGATTAAGATAGGTTGGTTTAATTTTGGTTGAGTTTGAAAGTCAAAATCAATAGGAGTTCTAATAAAATTAAAAGTCCTAGTCCAAATAGAACTCATAATTCTATCATAATATCTTATCCTATTTTTATCCTAATTTCTATGCCACTATTTTTGTTGGATTTTTCTGGTTTGTACAAAAACAAAGAAGGATTTTTATGGATTTTCAAATCAGAAATATTAGGAAAAAAATAGGGAGTGGGATGTGAATTTGGATTACGTGAGGTCTTTGGTGCTAAAGAAGAGGAGAGGAAGAGAGGAAGGAAAAAAATAGGAAAAAATAATTTTTAGGTATCTTTTTCTTTCATGACTTTATCCTCATCTTCCACCTTTTCAAAAATTGAAGAAGGATTTTAAATCAGCTATCCATAGCCTTCACACGAAGCTAGCACTTTAGGGAAGGTGATCTTGGAGCTTCGTATGGAATTTTCATAGAGGCTGGACATCCTATGTGGCTACGAGGCGATGTCCAAACCATCTATCATGCACCATTAGCAGTGATGTTCATCGATCCATGATAAGGTATGAGATTCGATCTTATATATATTTGCAAATTATATCTATAGAATGCATTGCTTAAATTGATATATACTTATTTTATTTTCAGCATCTATGTTCTTTTTATATCTTATTTTGATCGTGTAGGGAAGGTTTCAGAATTGTTCTAATGCATGATTTAGTGACTAAAATTATTTTAATCTAATATGCTTCCTCTATTTTTTTAAAAAAATCAATGTATGAAATCTTGTCCTAGTTTTTCGACAGATGGGAGATTAATCAAGAATAAAAAAGAGAGCCTTCTATCTAAAAAATAGAGTAAGGGAGTGTAAGTTCTTGTAAAGAGAGAAACATTCTCTCTAAGTGTGGGTTTGGCCTTGGTCTACTAGGTTTTGGACAGTGGTAAAGGAATAGAATGTCCCTTTCACAGTATTTCCACTTCTTCAAATCTTCGTTATAGATATTATTGGGTGGGGCCAGCTCACACCCTCGAGGTTGGGGGTCTAGGCCAGGAAATGTGGGTGCCATTATTAAGTGAAGCTAAGGCCCACGCCAAGGTCCTCGACCCCAAGCAGGAGCCGGCTCGGTAATAGTATGCTGGGTTGGTACTACGATGCTCGGTGGGGGGATCGACCGTGTGCCTCGGGTTTGCTGCATTACCTGCTTTAAGAGAGATAAACCATCACTTCTAAATAGGAACGTTCCTTTTGGATAGTTGACTGGGGCATCGATCCTACAATTGGTATTAGAGTCGAGGTCATGGTTCGAGTCCTCGCAGGTAGAATTCTCGAGGGAGTTTTTGCTAGGGGGATTATTAGGTGGGACCAACTCACACCCTTGAGGGGGGATCTGGGCCTAGGAAATGTGGGTGCCATTATTAAGGTGAGTTTGGGGCCCATGCCAAGGACCTCAGCCCCCAAGCGGGAGCCGGCTCAGTGATAGTAGCTGGGTTGGTGCTGCGGTGCTTGGTGCGGGGGTCGACTCGTGCGCCTCGGGGTTGCTGCACTGCCTGCTTTAAGAGAGATAAACTACCACTTCTAAATAGGGACGTTCCTTTTGGATAGTTGGTTGAGGCGTCGATCATACAAATATCCTTCTTCATCTTCTGGAATTCCATGTGGTTGAAGAAGGAGAGATCATCTATCGAGGTCTCAGTGAGAAGCTAGCACTTTGAGGAGATTAGTCAAAATAGAGTTTCGTGTGGATCACTCGTAGAAGCCATACATGTGTGTGGCTATGAAGAACTAGATACCATCGTATTCAGCAATGGTGATTATTGACCAATGGAAATATAATGAGTTTCAAACTTATTGATATTGTAGATGCAATCTACAGTGTCGGTTCCATAGCTTTGATGTGATCAATCTTGTTGACTATTTGCTTATTTCAGTTTATTTATATGCTATATATCATATCTTGATCTTGCTTTAGATTGTTTATTTGATTAGATCATATGCATTAAAGGTTAATTAAATTAATCTTTAGGTTGCGTTTGGTAGACGGTAATCTATCTAGATTACCGGTAATTTTAAACTAGGCCCACCAGATAACCTTGTTTGGTCTTATTTTAAACAGGTAATCTATGTTATAGTGGTAATCTGAATTATCTCTCATGTAGCAATCTAGATTATTTCAGGGAGGGTGGCTATCCAGATTATCGAAGATGTAGCAATCTGGTATTTTTTTATTTTACAAAATTGCCCTGTCCCTTTCGCTTCGATGAGAATGAAACATTCCCCTTTCCTTTCACCTCCTCATCGTCATCCCCTAGGCACACCCATCTCACCCATGCTCCAGTTCCTCTACCCAGGTATGATGCTCTCTCATCCACTCTATATATTTCTCCCTCCCTCCAACTCCCTCTCTCCCTCTTCCCTTACCTAGCGGCATCCTTTCAATCAAGTTTTTTTTTAAGCCCTCATGTTAAAGATCCTTTCGTAATATTTATAAAAGGATGAGAAATGACTGATTTTTGAGCTAAGGATATTTTGAGAATTTGAGCTTAAATTACTGGTAATCTATTTATCATACCAAACACAATAATCCATCTTACTGATAGATTACCTGTATATACCAAACATAGTAATCAGCATTACTGGCAATCTATCTACTGATATCTATCTTGCAGGTAATCAAGATTATCATTCAGGATTCTCTAGCGATCCACCAAATACAACCTTAGTCTTCTGCTATGTTATATTTTTAAAAAAGTTTTAAAATGCATGCATGAAACCACCCACCTTTTCACTTCAATTAGTATCAAAGCAATAGGTTCATTTGGCATGATATACTTGTATATAAATATGAAACTTAATTGATTTGCCATTTGCTTAGTACTTGGATTGGTGGAATTATCATGGCTATCTGGTTATAAGAGAGAAATAGGGCTTAAAGGCCCTCTCTTCTCATTTGATGGTATCTTTTATGGTGTGTAGGGGTGCTACTTGTATTATGACCCATGAAGAAGAATCATAAAAAGATTTAGATTAAAATTGTTTAATCTCTACAATTAAGATCTGAAATCATAAATGAATATTTATATTTAATCTAAGAAAGTTTTATGATTTGTTATGTTAAAGTGTTTAGCATAAAGTTTAGATTTGAAAGGCACCTATTGCTATTAGCTTACAAGGTCGACTCATGGCCTTGATCAGTCAACATTTGACCCTAATGAGTCAACACTTTCTCCTATAAGTGTCAACTCAAGAGTGTAGAATGAGAATATTATATGTTTGTTCACACTCTATGAGCCGATGTAATAGGTGTTAAGGTGACACTTGGTGGCTTAACTCATAGATGAGTCGATGCTTGACCAAGATGAGTCAATTCATGCTTATAAATAGAAAATTAATCACAGATTTTTGTAAAAAGGTTTTACAAGTTAAATTTGAAATTGTCTTAAGATTCAAATGATCTCTAACTTAATTAAGGACTTAAGTTTGATGGTTAAAAGATCTAGATTTGAGAATGAAAGATTTTAAGCCATTTCATAAGCCTTATGGCTATGGATTAGCTTGAGTTAAGTCTTTTAACTGGACTAGACCTAGGATTAGAATCAAATGGACTAGATAGAAAAATTAAATCTAACCAAAAATTGAATTAGATTTTTTCTCTATACATCAATCTCAATAGTTGTAACTTGATCAAGTCCATATCTTGATTTCTAAATGGACCTAATTGTGGCTCAGTAGGTGAGCCCGAGTCATTATGCTATCAAATCGTAACTGATAAACCAATTGGTGTTTAAGGAAAGTGATTGAGAGTGGTCTTTAATTGGCTGTTCTCTTTCCTAGCCAGTTAAGTTGGTGTCTAAGTGTAGGATATAGTGTGGTGTTCCAAGGATCAAGGGACCTAGGGCTGAGACCAAGGTCCAAAGTCCATGAGGTGGTCATGGGGTTTCTAGGGCTAGTTTGGGCCCTAGGGTGAAAGGTTATCAGCTTTTCAAGTTTTGAGGTTCAGGAACTTGAGCCTCAAGGGGCTAACATGTATTTAGCTTCTTGTGAGTCATAAATAGATGTTATTGTACTGAGTCAAGGGTGTACTTGGGCTTGAAAAATTTAATCACACATTAGGTTAGCCTTGGAGAATTTTGTGTTAGGACAAATGACTTAGTGTATATACAACTTGTATATGGGGCTGATTCAAGCCAAGAGTTATTGAAACCATTTTCTCCCTTACATTCTCTCTCTTCTCCTCTCTCTCCCTCTTTGGTTGCTGCTTTCTATCAAAGGAAAATACCTAGCCACCATGTCCTTATGGAAGAAGGAAGAAAAAGGTAGACGCTCGGATTCCTAGTCAAACTAGGAATCCTTAGTGCATAAGAAGTGGACTGCCATCCCTTGTTCCCTACTTTCGGATTTCAACTAAGAGTATTCTAGCCCTATTTCCATATGTTAAGGTCTAGGAAAGTGATATTTCAGATTTGGTCAAGGTTTGATAAGTATTGTGGGCATTGAGAACCAAGGAAGACTCCTAGGCGTCAAGGATTCAAGCCATCAGCCTTCTTCCTGTTTAAATCCCTATTGTTATGACCCAAACTGAGATTTCCACATCCTAGACCTCAAGTTTCAAGGCTTGGTGTGTGGGGTTTCAGATTTGGAAAGCAAGATCAAATCATTTCAAAGGTCTTCTCAAGGTACAACTCCTTGATATATGATTGCTGAATTTCTGCATAGGCTATTTTATTTTGGTATTTGTTTGCCATCAAGAGTTCTCCAAAATCCTTGATTACTGGTTCCAAGATCATTAAAGGTCAAAGGGGGTTTCCTAACATCTAGTGTCAGAGCTCGTTGCTAGATTTGGTGGAGGAAAAGTCAAAGTTGTGCTTGGATTTTGGCAAGGTGCTAGGGCAGATTGTTTTTTAGAACACTGTAGTGATTGTTTGGTATTGGTTCTTAATATCTATTTGGGATGGCATCTAATGGCATTAAGCTAGATTTTGGAAAGTTCGATGGCAAGGAAAACTTTAGTCTTTGGCAGTAAAGAATGAAGGATTTATTAGTACAAAATAGAATTTATAAGGTATGGACATGGGAAAAGCTTGAGAAGATGAGTTTGGAAGAATAGGAGGAATTAGAAAAAATAGCTTTCCACATGATTAGGATGTACTTGGCTAATCAGGCCCTCCCTGAGAATAGTGGTGAAACCAACGTGAAGGGGCTCTGGAAAAAGTTGGAGAACACATATAGGCAAAAATATCATAAAAAAGTTATGGTTGAAGAAACAATTATACAACTTGTAGATGCATAAGGGAGGAGACTTGATTATCCATATCCAGAAATTTAATCAAGTGTGCTTGGATGTTTTGAGCCTCGATGTGAAGATTGCCGAGGAGGATAGGGCTCTCTTGTTGTTGTGCTTACTTCTAGTATCATATGATGGTCGCATAACATCTTGGTGTATGGGAAAGAGACCTTAAATTTCAAAGAAGTGGTTGGAGTTCTCAGGTCGAATGAGTAGTGGGAAAAGTTATGTAAAGGAGGTTCAAGTTCAGAAGTTCTTTCTATAAATAAGAGGTAAGGGAGGCCTAGAGAGAGGGCTTGAGGAAAATCAAAGGATAGGTCAAAGTCTCAAAGTAGTCAGGAAGGCTAGAAGTGCTATGAGTGCTATCAACCTGGTCATTTGAAGGTGAATTATCCACTTATGAAGAATGAGAAGGGAAAGAGCTTTTTCAAGGATGAGTCAACCAGCGAGAGTGGTGCACATTCATCTAAGGATAGTGAAGATAACTTACTAGTTGTATCAGATGGGGTTATAGAGTATGATAGTGAATGGGCACTAGATTTAGCCTGTTTGTATCATTACACTTCACACGGGAATGGTCCGCTTCTTATGCCAAAACCAATGGTGGATATGTGAGTCTTGAAGATAATCATCCATGCAAGGTTGTCGGTGTTGGTACTATTAGGGTGAGGATTTATGATGGAGTTATATGGGCACACCAATATCATGCATGTGCTAGAGTTGGAAAAGAATATGATTTCCTTAGATTATTGGAAGAAGCAGGGGTATGCCTTTAGCAATCTACTGGTTAGCAGGTGCTTGAAGATAACCAAGGGCACCTTAGTGGTGATGAGATGGAAAAGACTGGGCAATAATCTATATAGGATGGAAGGCTCAGTGATGATAGATAGTGTAGAGATGCTTGTAACAGCATAGGAGGAGTAGCTTGCTTACCAGCTATGGCACTATCGCATGGGTCACATGAGTGGCCGAAGGCTCATGGAACTCAGTAAGAGGGGTCTGATTCTAGCACTCAAGAAGGAGGGGAATGACTTATATGAGTTGCATCTACGACAAATAGCACAAGATAAAGTTTGCCAATAGTACCAAGTGGAGTGAAGGCATTTTGGAGCTAGTTCACTCGGATGTATGGGAACTAGCACCTATTTTAGCCAAGGGTAGAGCTAAGTACTTTGTTACTTTTATTGATGACTTTTCTAGAAAAGTGTGGGCAAATCTGATCAGTAAAAAATCAGAGATCTTTGTACGATTTAAAGCCTGCAGAGCTGAAGTGAAAAAGGAGATAGGGAAGCTAGTCAAGTGCCTGCGGTCTGACAATGGAGGGAGTACACTAGTTTTGAGTTTAGAAGCTACTATAAGGAGAATGGGATCAAATGCCAATTCATAGTGAAGATGACTTCCTAACAAAATAGCATGATCAAGAGGATGAACAAGATAGTGATAGAGAAGGCTGGGAGCTTAAGGCTGCAAGCATCTTTATCCAAAACTTTTTGGGGTGATGCTCCATTCTTCTCTTGTTTTCTTGTAAATAGATCCCCAAATAAAACACAATTGAGGCATTCTAGAGGAGGTCTGGAATGGGAAGGTGCAGCTTTGCCACCTGAAGGTTTTTGGTTGCCTAGTATATGCATTGGTGGAGGTAGCCGAAAGGAGCATATTGGACTCGAAATTATGCAAGCTGATCTTCATTGGATGTCCATAGGGCATGAAGGTTTACCTATTGGTGGATCCTCATTTTCAAAGGTCCACAATCTATAGGAATGCTATATTCGATGAGAGGAGCTTTCTGAAGAAGCCTGGGATTGTAGATGGAGTAGAAAGGCCTGCATGGGATAGCTGTGTGTAGCATTTGCATACAGGTGATATGCCATTAGTTTCTACTTCGAATCATGTTTATTTTGAGATGAAGACTTGCAGGCATGTTCTTACACATGTCATGTATGATATTTATTAATAAAGAGGTATTTTTGATTCATCATATATTGTATCTTAGGCTATTTTAAGATTATGATGAACCTCATATATTAGGGCAATGGATTTAGGATTATAATGTAGTTCATAATAGTGAGGTCTAAATTTTTATAAATCTTAATCTAAAATATTTTTAATTATAGGATCATTAATTCAAAAATTGATGTTTTCGGTAAAGATTGGCACATCCTGTGTATGCTCGATGGAGAAGGTGGCTGGACTCACGACCACTTATGTAGAAACACTATTACAAGGATGTGGGTACTCATTTGGGAATGAGTCCACTGAACTGATCCGTTATAAGAACATCTTATGGAAGTCTTACATACTTGTCAAAAGATTATTCTCTAAGTGGGAGTTGTATAAGTAATCCTTAGACCTGAGATCATTATGAACATTATGCATATGAATCCATATTTTGGTTTATACTCATTCATGACTAAGTCATGTACAAGATATTCATGGATATGGAGAATTGTATATGAAGGTTGTGTGTAGATCAACAAGAAATTGATCATTTCTAGTAAGAAGAATATTTATCCCATATAATCTTATCATACAACAACTTAGAAGTCTTTGATCAAAGTAGGATGAAATTAGACATAGGTTCTAATCTTTCATCGATTAAGTCTTTATTTTTGAATTGAGATTCAAATGAATAAAGTGTTAGGGTTTGATAAGTTTCTATACCCATCGCTTATTTGGGATAAAGAATGATTGAAGGATTGAATTATATAATAACTTATTACTAAAGGGTATTTTGATAATTTTCATTAAAGTTTTCATCTTTTGGATAGGTTTTCATTAATTAAAATTATTAATTCATGAGTCAATTTGAAAAATGATCCAAACTGATAATTTGGGTTAGCTCGATGTTGACCTAATTTGATTATTGAGATTCTAATCGAATTAGATTGACATGAAACCTAGACCTACTACTAGCTAGATGTAGAGTCCAAAGGAGTACACATGCTAAGGAATTCATCAAGGAAGTCAATTATTTTTATTAGGATCGTAAGATCCTAATTGGCTAGCTAATTAATATACTAGCATATGTGGGCTAGCCTAACTCCTAACCTAATTAGATTGGGTTAATTTGCTTACTATTTGGGTTAAGCAATTTTGCTTTGACTTAGATTGACTAAACCCAAGTTTTTTAGTCTTGTTTGAACACCACCTAGCCTTATCCATGTATTGCTAATATGGTGAATGCAATTTGGTATGCAGAAGGACCAAGAGTCCTTTCTGTAGATAAATCACTTTTTGTTGATAAGGCTAATCTCTCCCTCTCTATTCCATGCCTCATTTAGGTAAGTTTTGATCGGTCACATGGATTTATAGGGTGCTAATCTTGTTTTGGCATGAAAGGTGTTGTCGCATGAAGTATATGGTGCATATAGGAAGGACTAAGAGTTTTTCTTTTCATTAATCACCTTTCTTTGATATAATTATCCAATTGTCATGCTTTTTGGAGTGTTTTTTACTTGGTCTTTAGCCAAGTGATAGAAGGAAATTTACTAGAATTTGAGAAGAGATATCAGATATGTCTCTTGGCACATGAGTTTCCGAAATAATGTAACTATATAGTGTTTCATCATACAATTCAAGTACTACACTTCTTTTGCTCGAAGGGACTTATTTGATACATTTTATATCAAAAAAGTGGAAGGGAATGGTTGTGTTTAGCACCTCCTCTTTACCTATAAATAGGTATCAGTGGTAAAGGCTGAGAATCATCCAAAGTTGTCTGAATAATCTCTTCCATTCCTTGTTAGGATAAGTTTTCAAGATTAAGATAAGTCCATCATTTTAAGACAAGGATTTAGGAAGAAAATTAGGAAAGATAATAGGATTTTAAGAGAGAAATTATAGAGGTCTAAAGGTACCTTTCAATCGAGTATAGGTCCTTATGAGGGAGAAAGGTTGTCGAGAGAAGAAAGGCTACTGAGAGGAGAAACTAGGCAAGCAAATTAAAAAGGAGTGCTCCCTTGATCCTGTTCCTATGTGGATTACCTTTGTAAGGCATGTGCTTATATGCCTATGGAATTAATAGGATATAGCATTACAGATATTTTTCTAAATCCTTTATCTATTTCCCTTATTAATTGATATAGTCAAGGGTTCCTGGGTTTAGGGTTTTGGTTGACCAGGATTTCAATGTTAAAAAATTTTGAAATCCAATCTTCTGCTATGCAAATGTAGTCCAATAATGTAGAAGACCAACAAGGAGGGATATCTAACCAAGAGGAGGTGCAAGAAGAGCCACATATAGCAGACTTGTAGGACAGTACAAGGGGGTGGAACTATATAAGCCAAAGCATATGATACGTAAGTTGGTGTGATATGGCATGGATGAGATCATTTTTTACGCTCTCATCATTTCCAATGGAGATCCAAAGATATTCAACAAGGCCATGGAGAGTTCTAATAAAGAATCATGGATGGAGACCTTGATGGAGGAGATGGAATCTCTTAGAAAGAATTGGACATGGCAGCTTGTGGATCTATCTAGAAGAGCTCGACCCATTAGCTCCAAATGAATTTTCATCAGAAATGTGGCACCTTTAGAGCATGGTGGAGTGAGGTATAAAGTTAGGCTTGTAGCCAAAGGGTATTCACAAAGAGAAGGATCGATTATTCGAAGGTTTTCTCTCTTATCATCAAGCATATGTCTATCGGGGTGCTGCGAAGCATTGTAGTAGCTCAGGACTTGGATCTGGAGTAGATGGACATCAAGACAACATTTCTCTATAGACATGTGGAGGAGAGCATCTACATGGAGTAGCCGTAGGGGTTCAGAGAGCCTAGGTCAGAGGAGGTGTGTTTGTTGAATAAATTGCTGTATGGGTTGAAGCAGTCACCAAGACAATGGTACAAGCAATTTGATACTTTGATGAGGAGCATTAGACTTTCCAAGTACAATTTTGACCCAAGTGTTTATACTAAATCTTTGGAGAATGAATCCATAGTATAATTACT
The DNA here is from genome assembly GCA_021397845.1 of Areca catechu. Taxonomy (NCBI): domain Eukaryota; kingdom Viridiplantae; phylum Streptophyta; class Magnoliopsida; order Arecales; family Arecaceae; genus Areca; species Areca catechu. The sequence goes on along the minus strand of CM038052.1, from coordinate 123,073,137 downwards.
CATGTATGTAGATGACATGCTTATAGCATGTAAGAGTAAAATTGTTGTGCAGGAATTGAAGACAAGCCTATCTCGAAAGTTTGACATGAAGGACTTGGGGCCTATGAGAAAGATATTAGGCATGAAAATTTTTAGAGATCGAGCCAAGGGATTGCTGCATTTATCTTAGGAAGGTTATATTCGAAAGGTACTAGCGAGGTTTGGGATGAAGGAGGCCAAATTGGCAGCACTGCCACTTGCAAGATATTTTATCCTTTTGAAGAGTATGTCGCCATAGGCTGAGATGGAGGCTTAGGAGATGGAGAGACTACCATATGCCTCTAGTGTGGGGAGACCAATGTATGCCATGGTGTATGTAGACTGGATTTAGCCCACGCAGTGAGTCAGGTAAGCAAATACATGGCATAACCTAGCAAGGAGTATTGCCAAGCACTGAAGGGGATCTTTAGATACTTGGTAGGTATAGTTGGAGTGGGCATTTGCTATGGATAGTGAGGAGGTGCTGAGGGACACTCTAACATGTCCAAGGATGCTTAGGGATAGATAGAAGGCTTCGTGGATGCTGATTTTGGTAGAGATATGGATACCTGTTGCTCAATGACAAGATGCTTATTTAGTTTGAATAGAGGTCTTGTTTCATGGTCTTACTTGTAGCCCATAACGACATTATCTACTATTGAAGAAGAGTATATTGGCATTATGGAGGCAGCAAAAGAGACTTTATGGCTGAAGAGTTTGGTGATGGAGATGAGCTATACACAGGAAGCCATCTGGGTGTACTATGATAGCCATAGTGTCCTATTGCTTGCGCAAAACTTTATTTGTCATGCTAGGATGAAACACATTGACATCGGGTACCACTGGATCAGAGAGCTCATGGAAGAAGGTGAGGTGGAGCTGGTGAAGGTTTATATAAAAGAGAATCCAGCTGATGCACTACTGAAGGTTCTCTTGTATGATAACTTTCACAAATACATGGCCTTGATATAGTTGATGGATAGGATGGAGTTGGTCGAGACCTTGGGGCACCAAGTTAGAGTTTGTAGGAGTTGGTGTGGTGCTCCCCAGGCTCAGAGATCCAAGGCTAAGGCCAAGGTCTAATGTCCATTAGGTGGTCACTAGGTTTCTAGGGTCAGTTTGGGCCCTAGGTTGAAAGACTGTTAGCCTTTCAAGTTTTGAGGTTCAAGGGACTTGAACCTCAAGGGGCTAGGATGTATTGTGCTGGTTGTGAATCATAGATAGGTGTGATTCGACTATGTGAAGGGTGTAATTGGGCTTGGAAAATTCAATGACACATTAGGTTACCCTTAGGGAGTTTTTTGTGTTAGGTCTAATTGACCTAGTATCTATACAACTTGTGTATGGGGCTGATTCAAGCCAAAAGTAATTGAAACAACTTTCTCCTTTACATTCTCTCTTCCCCTTTCTCTCCCTCTTTGGTTGTTGCTTTCTACCAAAGGAAAAACCCTAGCCACCATGTCCTTGTGGAAGAAGGAAGAAAAAGGTAGACGTTGGGATTCCTAGTCAAACTAGGAATCCCTAGTGCATAAAATGTTGGAGTGTTAGCCCTTGCTCCTTGCTTTTGAACTTCGACTAGGTGTATTCTAGCCCTATTTCCCACTTGTTCAAGGTCTAAGAAAGTGATGTTTCAGATATGGTCAAGGTTTGATAAGTATTGTGGGCATTGAGAACCATGGAAGACTCCAAGGTGTCAAGGATTCAAGCCGTTAGCCTTCTTCCTGTTTAAATCCCTATTATTGTAATCCAAACTAAGATTTCCAAGTCCTAGATCTCATGTTTCAAGGCTTCATGTGTGGGGTTTTAGATTTGGAAGCAAGATCAAATCATTTCAAAGGTTTTCTCAAGGTATAACTCCTTAATCTATGATTGTTGATATTTCTACATAGGCTATTTTGTGTTTTTGGTATTTGTTTGCCATCAAGAGTCCTATAAAATCTTTGATTGCTAGTTCCAAGATCATCAGAGGTTCAATAGGGTTTCCCAATACTAAGGAAAGAAATGAGGACCCTCCCATCGATCTCCACTTATCTGACCAAAATGATCAATTAAATATTGATTAGGTCATTTAGTGATTCATATTGACCCTTGCCATTAAGGTGGATCAGTATAACTGATCTAGGTGCCCTTGAATTAGCTAGTCTTGAACCCTTTTCAATGACTTGTGAAGTTAGTGGAGGATTTTTTATTATGGTTTATGTCTTCTCTTTTCTTTTTTATCATTTGTATAAATCCTCTAAATTTATGGGTCTTAAAATGATGAAGTTATGGAATAACTGAGTCATAGCCTTCTATTATTGAAGGCCTAAAGGTCTGGTGCTTATCTGTCTATTGGATTATCATTTTTATTATGATGATTCAGTTGTTGTGACTTTCTTAATGCTAGTCTGGTGGGCTGGTCAAAGTCAAGCTTGGCCATTGTTGGTTAAGAAGTGAGCCTTGTCATGTAATTGTTGGATTTAATCAGGACTTTCAATGGAGGTCCAAAGGCTTGCTGAAGAGGTGCCTAGGACAAAATTCTTGCTAGAAGTTGTTTGGAGAAATAATTGGTTAAGAATATATCTATAGATGCGCATAGGGGGCCAAGCCATACTCGGGCTCGTGTGTTGCCTATAAGATTTTAGTACCTACTAAGAAATTAATGTAATCATTGGATTGGAGGTAGAGGCTACCAATTCAAAAAAAATAATAGAAAGACCTTTAGACTAAAGTCCAAGTCTTTAGGATTTAATAATTCATATACAAATTAGTCTTATGTTTTCTTTTTGATTACTGGCTACCACCTTGTCACTTTGGTCATTGTTAGACAATGATAGGTTATTAGATTTCAATTTTGATTGTTGGTATCGAAAGCTGAAGATTGTCTTAGAGTATGAATGGATCTTATATGTGATATCAGATCCAGTACTTGAGGAGAGCCCATCCCAAATGCTCATGGTGCAGTTTGTGACACTTATCAGAAGTGGCTTAGCGACCATACCATAGTGTGTTGCATAATGAGGGTAGCATTGAATGACAAGTTCAATCACAAGTTTAAGGATACTCAACTAGAGGAAATGCTTCAGGTGTTGAAGGAATCCTTCAGTACACCAGATGATATTGAATGGTACAAGACCAGTTATGTTGTGTTCAATGCTCGGATATGTAAGGGGGCATCAGTCACTGATCATGCATTGTATATGATCGAGCAGATTGAGCACTTAAGTAAACTTGGATTTTTTTTGCATAAGCAACTAGGAAAGATATAATCTTGAATTTCCTATCTAAGTCCTACCTTGACTTCCTCAGTCATTATAGAATGATGAAGCTTATTGTGAACTACCATGGTTTGCTAGGATTACTTACTATAGACTTATGAGAAGGATCCACATTTCATGAGGAGTCGATGAATGTTGTAGATGGGTCTTTAGCAGGGCATTATCCCTTAAGAAAGGGAATAAAAAAAAGAAAATAAGGTGCAAAGTGCTGGGGCATCTTCGACCCAAGAAATTCAAGTTTGATAAGAGTCGGGTAGTGCTTCTATTGTAAAAGCAGGGTCATTCAAGGTGGAACTATCCTCTTTATATTACTTTCCTTGACCTGAATAGGCCAAAGAAGAAAAGTAGCACGAGGATACTGGATAAGGGTGATATATGATAATATAATATAATTTCTCTATTGTGATACTACTACTTAAGTATTAGATATTAGAAGGCTAATTACCATTTGTAATTCATTACAAGGACTTTAGGTAGTAGGAGATTTAAGGACAATGAGAAATTCCTGAATGTGAGAGATGGAAGTCAAGTTCCAGTCCTAGTTTGGGAGTCATCAATCTTGTTTTCAATTCTCAAGTTGTCATTCTGAGTGATTGTCACTTTTGTCCTAAGTTTTTGTTGAACATCATTTCTGTAGACCTTTTGGTCATGTATGTTATAAAATTTTAATAAAAAATGATATGTGTAATATCATTATGATGGTGTTACTATGTTTTGTGGATAATTGGAAAATAGTATCTATTTATTATTATAGCCTGTTAGTGTAATGTACATTTGAATAAACATCCTAGACTATATAAGGTCAATGATGCCTTTCTTTGGCACCACAGGCTAGGTCATATTAATAAGAACATGATAAATAGATTGATAAAAGAGGGTATCCTGAAGATCAATGATTGTGAATCATTGCCTACCTATAAAGACTGCCTTCTTGAAAGATGACCAAGTTATCTTTTATTGAAAAAGGTGAATGAGCCAGTGATGTTTAAGTCTGATACATATTGATATATGCGGACTAATGAACAAAAGTGCTAGAGAAAGGTATTACTATTTTATTATATTTATAAATGACCTATCTATATTTGTTTAGATCTATCGTATGAGGCACAAGTTTGAATTATTTAAAATGTTCAAACGATATTATAAGAGGTAGAGAAACAAACTTGAAAGAGTATTAATACTCTTCGATCATATTGAGAAGGAGATGTTGGGCTCATGTGATATTTCCAAGGCTCAGGGGACCAAGGTTAAGGCTAAGATCCAATGATCATGATGCTGTTATGGAATTCTAGGACTAGTTAGGCCCTAGGATGAAAGGATGTTAGCCTTTCAGGTTTTGAGATTTAGGAAACTTGGGTTTCAAGGGGCCAACTTGTATTGGACTGATTTAAGTCTTAGGTATGTGTGATTAGACTAAATCAAGGGTATACTTGGGCTTGGGAAACTAAATTATGCATTAAGTTGGCCTATGGAAGTTTTAGGGTTAGGTCATGATGACCTAGTATATATATATTTTGTATATGGGGCTGATTGGAGCCGTGATAGTGAAATAACCTTTTCTCCCTGACATCCATCTTTTTCCTCCATCTCTTCCTCTCTGGTTGTTGCTCTCTATCAGCATAATATCAGCATCCAAGCTGCCATAGACTAGGAAGAGAAAAATTCCTTAGCACCTAGGGACTCCTAGTCAAAGTAGGAATCCACAACACAAAGGATTCTTGTGCCGCCCACTTGTAAATCCTATTCTCATCAAATGTTGTAATCTTAGGCCTCTTCAAGGTTGGTTCCAGATCTTATTCAGAGGAGGATTAGATCTAGAAGAGATCTGGTTAGACTGGTGGGCGTTGGAAGAAGATTGTCTTGGTTTCCTAGTCCAAGTAAGAAATCCAATGCATAGCATCTTTTGGAGTCATCCCTCTCCCTATCCTTTTAGAGTTTGACTGGAAGCTTTGGAGGGTTGAGTCCTCACTAGTTGGAGATCCTAGGAGAGATGGTTTCACATCCATATCAAACCTGAAATGTTCGAGACACTCTAAACAAGTTAGAAGATTTTTGCATAAGAAGGCTGAATCCCTGCTAGGCTGATTGCTTCAATCCCATGTTGTTGCTACTTTCAGTATAATGTTCTAAGATTGGTTGTTTGTAGAAGGTTGTCCATGTACCTAGGAACATGCTCCGACAAGTGGTATTAGAGCCTGAGTTGCGTGGAGTTCATGGGAGACACCATAAGTTGCAGATCTTCAAGTGCTAAAATTTTTGCAAGGTTCCTGTCAAGGTATTTCTCAAATCCCTTGGTTTATTTGTTGCATGTTTGGCTTGGATCTGTCCATGGATAGCAGCATGAAGGTTGATTTCAAGAAGTTTAATGGAAAAGAAAATTGTTTCATGTGAAAAGTCTAAGTGGAAGATCTCTTGGTTTAGTTGGATCTGGATCAGGCATTGAAGGAAAAGCTTGATGGGTTATTGAAGAAGCAATAGATGTTCTTGGAAAAGAAGGCCTATGCCATGATTAGAGAGTGTTTGGTGGATGCGGCTCTCTACTCAGTGATCGAGGAGAAGATCTCGAAGGGTTTGTGATTGAAGTTGCATAGGCTCTACATGAGAAAGAACTTATGCAACAAACTGATGTTGAAAAAGAGTCTCTATAGTCTTCAAATATAGGAGGGTAGAAACATAATGGATCACATTCAAAAGTTTGACTAGATGTGCAATGAGTTACTGAACATCAGGATGAAGTTAGAGGAGGAAGACAAATCATTGCTTTTGCTTTGCTTGCTGCCCCCTTCCTTTGATTCATTGGTTACTACACTACTCTACAACAAGGAGACCCTGAAGTATGATGATATGTTCTTGGTGCTGCGATATAACGAGCAGAGGGAGAAGTTGACCAAGGAAGGTGTTTCCCATGAGGTCTTGGCCATGGGGGAGAGATCTAGAAAAGGAAGGAAAAGATCCAAGTAGAGGGGATATTCAAAGTCCCAGAAGAAGAGCGGGAGAAGGAATGAAGCAAAGTGCTACAAGTGCAAAAAGATCGGACACTTTAAATGGGATTACCCACAGTGGATGAACCAGAAGGGACACAAAGGAGGATCTAATTCTTTGAACATGATGGCTAATAAAGAGGTGGAGGATGATCTCTTGGTTGTATTAGATGGTCACAAGCATCACATAGATATATGGACTCTTGACTCCACCTGTTCGCACACTACACTCTGAATCGATCTTGGTTTGTGACCTATACCAAGATTGATGAGGGAAGCGTGACACTTAAAGTTAATCACTCGTGCAAGGTCACTGGTATTGGAAGTGTTCGAGTAAGGATGTTCGATGGGATCGTGAAGACTCTTACAAATATAAAGCATGTTTCCGAATTGAAGAAAAATCTAGTATCACTTGGTTACCTAGAGCGGAGCGATTTCAAGTTTAGCAGTCGAGCCAAGAGTGGAGTTCTAAATATCTCAAACAGAGCTATGATAGTAATGAGAGATAGGAGGTTGGATAATATCCTCTACAGCATGGAGGGATTATTTGTGACTGAGGAGACTGATACAGTAGCTATAGCGCAGGATCAGCAGGGGGTTCGTCGATTATGGCACTACCGCCTAGGCCACATGGGAGATTGTGGGATGGAGCTGAGCAAACATGGATTGATTCCAAATCTAGATGGAGGACTTTTAGAGGTGTGTGAGCCATACTAGATGAAAAAATAGTAGAGAGTTCAATTTGTCAGTAGTTGTTCAGTTTGTCAGTAGTTCAGCCCATAGTGCAGCCCCACTGGAACTAGTTCACACTGCTATATAGGGATCAGCTCTGATTTCAGCTAGAAATGGAGCGAGATACTTCTTGAACCTGATAGATGATTTTTCTATGAAGGTTTGGTTCTATTTCATGAAGAAAAAATCAGAAGTCTTCTCAAAATTCAAGGTGTGGAAAGCTGAAGTGGAGAATGAGTAGGGTAGAAGTGTGAAGTGTCTGCGGTCAGACAATGATGGAGAGTACACTAGCAAGGAGTTCAATTTTTTTTATGAGTGTGGCATCAAAAGATACTTCTTGGTTAGAGGAACTCCTCTGCAAAACGGGATGGCCAAATGAATGAATAGGACCCTTATGGAAAAGGCATGGTGCATGAGGCTACAGGCAGGGCTTCCTACGGCATCTGGGTTGACATAGTTGACGAGCCTGTTAGTGGTGAATCGTTCGCATCACACTAAGATCATGGAATCCCAGAGGAGAGATGGTCTGGAAGGAAGATTGGGTTAATCCATATACGAGTGTTTGGGTGCACGATATTTGTGCACATAGGTGCTGGAAGAGGAGTAAATTGGATGCCAGATCTTGAAAGATGGTATTCTTGGGATATTCACAAGGAGTTAAGGGATACCGGTTGTGGGATCCCTTGGAGATGAAGGACATCATAAATAGGGATGTGACCTTTGATGAAAATTCAGTTCTCCAAAGGTCAAGTGGCATGGAGGAGCAACAGGAGTAGCAGGCTATCCAACAGGGTAGCACTAGACAACTCACATCGTTTTCTATTTTGCCACTTTCAAGTGCATCTAGAGGACTTGATATTCAGGTGGAGCACTCCTAAAGGGTGTCTCTACATGTGAAGAGAGCTTGGACATGTGATGGAAGCCAGGAGGACCAGTAGGAGAGAGCTGGACTCAGGAAGGATATCGGGGTTGCGCTACACAAGCCCAAAAGGAACGTCAGGCAACCAGATTGATATGGCTTCAGAGAGATGGTGTCATACACCTTGGAGATAGCAAATGGAGATCCTTACACCTATGAGGAGGCTATGGAGAGCCAAGATAAAGAGAGGTGGGTCCAAGCAATATCCAAGGAGATGCAGTCTCTCCATAAGAATGATACATAGCGATTGGTACAGTTGCCATAAGGAAAGAAACCTATAGGATGCAAGTGGGTTTACCAATGCAAGGAGGGACCTTTGGAATAGGGAGGCATCAGGTTCAAAGCTCGATTATTGGCCAAGGCATACTCTTACAAGGAAGGAATTGACTTCAGCAAGATTTTCTCTTCCGTTGTCAAACATAATTCTATTAGGGTACTACTAAATATTGTAGCAGCTCAAGACTTAGAGCTAGAGTAGATGGATGTCAAGATGGCATTTTGTCATGGGCATCTAGAGGAGAGCATCTATATGGAGCAGTCCCCAAGGCTCAGCGAGCCAGGATCAGAAGGGAAGTCTATTTGTTGTAGAAGTCGCTGTACAAGTTGTAGCAGTCACCGAGATAGTGGTACAAGTGGTTTGATACTTTTGTAAAGAGCATTGGACTTTCCAGGTGCGATCATGATTCTTGTATTTATGTGAAAACTTTAAATGATGGCTCTAGGATCTATCTATTCTTGTATGTGGATGACAGCTGATAGCATGCAAGAGTAGAAAGATTGTGCAAGAACTGAAGGCAGCTTTATCTCGGAAGTTTGAGATGAAAGATTTAGGGCATGCAAGGAAGACTTTAGGAAAGGAAATCTTTAGAGACCGAACCAAGAAGGTAATGCATTTATTTTAGGATGGTTATATAAAGAAGGTTTTGGAGAGATATGAAATGAAGGAAGCAAAACTGATAGAGCTGCCTATTGTTGGACACTTCAGACTCTCGAAGACCATGGCACCATAGACTGAGGATGAGATTCAAGAGATGGAGAGGGTGTCGTATGGCTCAGGTATAAGAAGTCTCATATATACCATGGTTTGTTGTAGGCTGGATATCGCCCATGCAGTGAGTCAAGTTAGCAGGTTCATGGCACAGCTGGCAGAGAGCACTAGCAAGCACTGAAGGGAGTCTTTAGGTACTTGGAGGGAATAGTTAGAGTTGGCATCTACTATGGACAGCGAGGAGGTGCTGAGAGACTCTCCAACGTGTCCAAGGAGGCTCAAGGGTTGATAAGAGTGTTCGTGGATATAGATTTTGGTGGAGATATGGATACTCGTCGCTCGACGACTGGTTTTTTTTTCAGCTTGTATGGAGGTTCCATTTCATGGAGATCATGGTTGCAGCCCATTACAGTTTTATCAACCATGGAGGCGGAGTATGTTGGTATTATAGAGGCAACAAAGGAGGCCCTATGGTTGAAGGGCTTATCATTGGAGATGGATCTCAAATAGGAGGCTATCAGGGTACACTGTGATAGTTAGAGTGCACTTATACTTGCATAAAACTCTGTCTATCTTGCTTGGACCAAGCATACTGATATCAGATACTATCAAATTAGAGAGCTGGTGAAGGTACACACCAAGGAGAATCTAGTAGATGCATTGATGAAGATTCTATCGCGTGATAGCTTTCGCAAGTGTATGGCATTGATGCAGCTTATGGACAAGATGGAGTTGGCTGAAGCCTTGAAGCACCAAGGTGGAGATTGTTGAGTCTCATGTGGTACTTCCAAGGCTCAGGGATTCAAGGCTAAGGCCAAGGTCCAATGATCATGATGCTGTCATGGAATTTCTAGAGCTAGTTTAGGCCCTAGGATGAAAGGCTATTAGCCTTTCGGGTCTTGAGATTTAGGAGACTTGGACCTCAAGGGGCCAACTTATATTGGGCTGGATTTGAGTCCTAGGTATATATGATTGGGCTGTGTCAAGGGTGTACTTGTCTTGGAAAACTCAATTATACATTAAGTTGGCATATGAGAGTTTTAGGGTTAGGTCATGGTGACCTAGTATATCTATATTTTTGCACAAGAAGCTGAATCCCTGCCAGGCTGATTACTTCAATCTCCTATTGTTGCTACTTCTAATATAATGTTCTAAGGTTGGTTGCTGGTAGAAAGTTATCCATGCACTTGGAAATGTGCTATAATAGGAGATACCTAACTAGTGAGTTTTTGACTTATTTAGAAGAGAATTGAATTCTCTCATAATGGAAACCTCTTGAAATACCTCAACTAAATGGTGTGTATGAAAGGAGGAAATGAATACTGTTAGACATGATTCAGTCCATGATGGGTTTTGCTACTCTACCGATCTCTTTTTGAGGACATACTCTTGATTTAGCTTGTTACTTAATAGGATTCCGAGCAAGTCTATTAATAAAATATCATATGAGATATGGATAGGGCATAAGCTAGTTCTCTCACACCTTAGGGTTTGGGACTGCCCGGCATATGTCAAGTTTTTAAAGATGGATAAGCTTAGACCTTGGTCTGATATATGCCTATTTGTTGGGTATACAAAAGAACTAAGGGTTATTTCTTTTACCTTCCTGAAGAATAAAAGTTGTTCGTCAGTCTTAGGGCTACCTTTTTAGAAAGGAGTTCTTTGCCAAAGGAATTAAAGCTGCTAAGGTTAAACTTGATGAAGTTCGATAGGTAAAGTAACTGACATATACCAATGAAATTATAGAATTGACTTTAATTAGATCAAACCTAGAGCCCATGGTAAAAGCACCTTAAGGAGATTTGGTAGAGTACTACATAATCTAGACTGATAATATGGTTCTTAGTCTTGGATGGTGATCCTATTGAATTTGATAAATAATAAGGATCCGATCATCTATATGGATGCCATGCAGGGATCTGTCTATGATAACTGACTAGAAGCTATGAAATCTGACATCCATGAAGATCAATGGTATATGGACACTCGTTGATCTATAAGAAGGGATAAAATCCATTTGGTGCAAATAGATTTACAAAAAAAGAGGTATAGATGGAAGGTGGGACCTATAAAGCCCATTGGGTTGCTAAAGGTTATCATCAACATTATGTATTGACTATGAAAAGATGTTTTCTTCTATGACAATGCTCAAGTCCATTTGGATTATACTTGTGATTGCTACATACCTTAATTTTGAGATTTTGCAAATGGATGTCAAGATAGCTTCCTAGATAGAGAATTAGATGAAGAGGTGCATATGATATAACCTGAAGGGTTCACATCCATATATGATTCAAAGGTATGCAATCTGTCAAAGATATATTTATGGATAAAAGCAAGCATCTTGAAGTTGGAACATGCATTTTGGTAAATATATTAGAATGCATGATTTTATTAAGAATGGAGATGAACCATACATTTATAAATGGGCTAATGATTCTATAATTGTATTTCTTGTATTGTATGTTGATGATATTCTCTTAATTGGGAATGACATCCTTGAATTACAAGGAATAAAAGTTTGGTTATCATCTCAGTTCTCTATGAAAGACTTAGGAGAAGCTTCCTATATCTTAGGGATGAAAATTTATAAAGATAGATCTAAGAGATTACATGGATTGTCCCAATCTAAGTAAATTGATACTGTGTTAAAATAATTCAGCATGGAGAATTCAAGAAGGGCTATCTTTTAATAGGTCATGAAATTTATCTCTAAAGAGGATTATGTGATAACTCCTGAAGAGAGGGAGCATATGAGTAGAATCCCATATACCTCGATAGTGGAGTCTATTATCCATGCCATGACATGTACGAGACTGGATGTTGCTATTTACTAGGGGTAGTGAATAGAAACCAATTTAATCTAAGCAAGAACCATTAGAATATTGTAAAGACAATCCTTAGGTATTTAAAAAATATTAAGGATCAATAGCTCATTTATGGAGAATCTGATTTAAAACTTGTGGAATATACTAATTTTAGTTTTTAGTGAGATCAAGATTCTAGCAAGAGTATGTTGGGCTTTAGTTTTATCCTAAATGATAGAGTGATCTACTAGAAAAGTTTAAAGCAACATACAGTAGCTGATTTCTTTGCGAGATAGAGTATATTATGGCATCTGATAATGCAAAAGAAGCTGTATGGTTGTGAAAGTTTATCGATGAGCTTATAATGACACCCTCCTTTGATGGACCAATTCTTTTATATTATGACAATACTGGAGTCAGCTTAAATAAAAGAACCAAAGTCCCATCAGCGAACTAAGCATATTCTGCATCACTATTACCTTGTATGACAGATCATAGAACGAGGTGATGTTGAGCTCTAGAAGATCAGTGAAAAATAGAACCTGACCAATCTATTTATTAAAGTTCTCGAAATCAAAGAGTTCGATGATCATAAATGGAAGATATGCATTAAATACTTTACCAATTGGCCTTAGTCTAAGTAAGAGTTAATGATAATTGTATCTTAAAGCTAATCATCTAACTTGTAGATGATTATGCTATTTATATTATATACGAATTATTTACTAATAAATATTATTTGGTAGTTCATCATATTATATCTTCCTTAGTAAAATCTTTTGTGGAGTCCTTTGTTAACCAGGGATGATGCAACTCAAGAGGAGGGATGAATTAGGTTTTATAAAAGTTACTTGCAATGATTTATAATGATCTAAACAAGTATGTGCTAATTGCAATTAAGTTTTTGTATTTTGCCAAAGTGTTTGTGTGCTTCAAAATAATATGCAGTAGAATTAATAAAGTAAATGCACAAAAAAATAATTGCATAAACATAATAAATTTATAGTGGTTCGGTGCACTCAAAGGCACCTACATCCACTCCCTAAAGTCTACTTGGGAATTCACTATAATCACCAAGATTATAGCTGATTAGTTTTTCAGGCTCACTAATCAAAACCTAACTTGTTTTCAACGGGCTCACAAGTCAAACCCCTTGGTTTTCCAGGCTAACCAAAAATCTTTGGTTTTCCGGGCTCACCAACAACTTAGTTGGTTTTGCGGGCTGACCAAAAACCTAGTTGGTTTTACGGGCTCACCAACAACCTTGTTAGTTTTGTTACAAAGGCTACCCAACAACCTCAAGTTGGTTTTTCACAAAGGCTCACCAACAATCTTGAGTAAATAATGTAAGAACAATATGAAAGAATATAATGAAAGCTTTCCAAAATAAAACAAATATCACTTTGAAGCTTTTGGATGATGTTGAAGAAGTTTGTCTTCAATTTGTTGAAGCCTTGAATGATGCTTGAGGATGTGAATTTTGGATTCTCTCTTTGAAACTTGGAAGCTTAAAGGCTTAAATCACTTAAAATATGAATCCTTGAATTATATAGAAATTTTCTCTTAAAGGATTATCTCTCCATTTGATTTGTAATGATTATATGGCTCTCCAAACCTTAAATGACAGTTAGAGATCGTTGAAGAGGAAAACTAGCCGTTACAAATATTTTGGGAAAGTTCTGCTCTTCAGAAAACTAGCCGTTACAGAGCTGTCATCAGTTCAAGTGTCGACACTTAAGGTTATGAGTCGACACTTAGGGTCGATACTTGAAACAGTGAGTCGATACTTGATCAAAAAATATTTTCTGAAATCTTCTGTTCTGTACTGGTAAGCCGACACTTCATCTGATGAGTTGATACTTTGAGTCGACACTTGACCAAAATCCTGAAATCAGCTCATTCTATCTTTTGTTTGGTCTCGGGCCTTGAGTTGACACTTCACTGTTCATAAGCTGATACTTTGAATCGATACTTGGCTTTCATGAGTCGACACTTTAATGTACCAGTTGAAATTTTTGTGTATCAGTCTAGAGTTGACACCTTGAGTCGATACTTGATTTTCTTGAGTCGACACTTCACCTGACCAGTGTTAAAACTTGTCCAAAATTGATTCTTAGCCTCTTCAAGTACTTATAAATTCCATAAATTTGAAGGATTTCTTCAACTAAAATACAAGCATTTTATTCTTTCAATTGATATGAGTACTTAATCTGATAAACACACTAAAACATACAATTAGTCTCATATATACTTTAGTATTTTATCAATCATCAAAATCAAGACTAGAGTCAATAATCTCCTTATTTTTGATGATAACAAAATCTTTAAGTATATGAACAGTGTAAGCTTAAAAAATTAACAATAAAATAAACATGTAAACTCAAAATCAATGAGTATCAAGCTTCCCCTCAAATATGTTTTCAAAGATATTTTCAAAAATCACTCAAAAAGTTTTAAACATTCTCCCCCTTACTAATTCTTCCCTTAAGATTAAATATTTTTCTTTCTTCTCCCCCTTTTGCATTTTCTTTCATTTTTTATATAATTTTTCATGTTTATCAAATCTTTTTCCTTTTCATACTTAATATTTTTCTTTTCCTTTTTGTCATCATGAAAAGGGTGAAAGATAATACAAAGTGGGGATGAAGTGAAAAGGATAGAAAGAGATCATCAAAATCAATGAAATCAGTTAATCATGATACCAATTAAATATGATACTAATTGAACATGATACCATAAAATGATAAGCACATGCAAGAAATAATTTCTCCACTTTTTGAAGATTATAAATGAATAAATTTTGATACCAAATGAATGTAACTCCCCTCAAAGGATTAGATTTGAAAAATAAAAGGAGGAGTATCAGAGTAATATAAGATGATATCAAAAAAATATTGAAAGCATCATACATATATATAATGACAACAAATCTTTGGATGCTGCCTCTAATATTATTTTCCCTTAAAATATGCATTAATTAAGGAATAAAATATGAAAGCACAAGCATCATAATTTCAGATAATTTGAGATATGGACATAAATACTAAGTCTGAAATCAAAGATTTGAATTTTCATGATATACAAGATTTTTAAAATATAAGTGGTTGACATTTAAAGATTCAATTTAATATGATTTCAAATTCATTTGAATTGATTTGATATCCATACAAATGCTAGAAGTAATATGATATCAAGTCTAGCTACTAGATTAAGGGTTTATCAATGTGCATACCTTCTTCTTAAATGTAACCCTTAACTACTAGTTCTAGTCTTGATCCAAATCATTTTTAACTTATGCATAGATGCCAAAAATGAAAATACATAAATCATAACATTTCACTTGAAAATGGTTTAAAACTATCAAAATCAAGTGAAAGTCTAATAATCACAAGTTTAATCATGAGAGCATTAAATCCATTAACATCAAAAAGTTCATGATCACAACAAATGATCATTAGCCTAAACTTGATTCTAATTAATCAATTGAAATAATTTTCTTTAAAGTAATTGATGCAACATTTATAATAAATATTCAACTATATTTTTAATTATTAAAAGAAATGTTTAGAATTTACCAATATGTATAATTTTTCCTTTACATTTAATCCAAAATGTAGCTTATTCATTCTTTATATTGTCTTATACAAGCCACCTTTCAAAAACTTTTTTTCTTCATGTTGGGCTGCAAGACACTCCTATAAAATAAACTAAGTGGACAATTTTGGTACCCAAACTTTCTGGGTCCTTTAGGGTTAGTAATTATGGTTCCTTTTGGAACCCAAATTTTTCTTAATTTATAAGGAAATGCATTATACCCAATTTTATAAAATCTAAAGCATGCAATATTGGAAGAAGTAGCAACAAAGAAATTCTTGTTCTTTAACTCAAGATTTTTGTTTTTCTTTAAAAGCTCATCATTTGATACAAAAATCTTGGATCTTCTTAAATTCTTATTTTATTCAATAAAATATTTTTTATTTGAAAACTTATTGCATAAATCTTTCAAATCAAATTTTTTTTTCTAAATTTTGTTTTCTTTAGAAAGATTATTCTTATCAATTTTAAAACATCAATATTTATATTTAAATTATGATTTTTTTTGGCAAGATTGGTGTTCTCAAGAAAAAAGAATCTACATTTCTTTTTAATTTCTTGTGCTCAATTTTTAATACTTTGTATTCATGCACAAGATCATTAAATATATCATGTAAGTCATCAAAGGTAAAATCATATTCATTTTCAGAACACACCTTTCCCTTATTTACCATGAAGCAAAGATGGACAACTTCATATTCATCATTCGAACTTGAATCTTTACTATCACTCGTTGCCTTGAATTTTTTTTTGGCTTTGAGGGCTATTATCTTCTTCCTCTCTTAATCAGCAACCACTTCTTTGTGCTATAAATTCAACTCATGGATCATGAGTGTACCATAAGCACCTCCAAAGGTAGGGTATCAAAATCTTTGGCTTATTTGGATCGTCATTATCTTTGGATCCTATGATATTGGCAAAGATCTAAGAATTTTATTAACTAAATCAGCATTAGTATAGACTTTGCCAAGAATTTTTAATTCATTAACAATAGTCATAAATCTAGTATATATTCAGATATATATTCATAATGTAGCATTTTAAACATTTTAAAAGAATGAACATCATATTAAGTTTAGTACTTTTTACTTAAAGAGTACCCTCATCATCCGAACTTGAATCTTTACTATCACTCCAAATTGCCATCATTGCCTTGAATTTTTTTTTGGCTTTGAGGGCTATTATCTTCTTCCTCTCTTAATCAGCAACCACTTCTTTGTGCTATAAATTCAACTCATGGATCATGAGTGAACCATAAGTACCTCCAAAGGTAGGGTATCAAAATCTTTGGCTTCTTGGATCGCCGTTATCTTTGGATCTTATGATATTGGCAAAGATCTAAGAATTTTATTAACTAAATCAGCATTAGTATAGACTTTGCCAATACTTTTTAATTCATTAACAATAGTCATAAATCTAGTATACATTCAGATATAGATTCATAATGTAGCATTTTAAACATTTTAAAAGAATGAACAGCATATTAAGTTTAGTACTTTTTACTTAAAGAGTACTCTCATGAGTAATTCAAGTATGTCCCATATCTCCTTCGCTGATGTGCATATGGAGATTCTATTGAATTTATTAGAGTCCAATACACAATAAAGCAAATTCATTGCTTTAGCATTAATTTTAGATTGATTAATGTCATATTCATTTCAATCCTCTTCGAGCTTTGGAATAAAAATATCATTAATCAAAATGAAAGAAATATGAGGACCATTAACTATAACTTTTTAAAGATAATAACTAATAGATTGAATATAGATGTGCATGAAAGTTTTTCAAGAAGTATAATTAGTGCCATTAAAAATGGTGGTCTATTAATTGCATATCCTATAGAAAAACAAGCACCTTCTAGGGCTGCCATGATCTTTTAACTCAAAATCGTTAGATTCTTTGCAAAGCACCAAGTTTAGATACCAATGATTTTGGGTTCCAAGCTCTGATACCAATTGTTGCCTAGTGATGATGCAATCCAAGAGGGGGGATGAATTAAATTTTATAAAAATTACCTGCAATGATTTATAATGAACTAAACAAGTATGTGCTAATTATAATTAAGTGTTTGTATTTTGCCAAAGTGTTTGTGTGTTTCAAAATAATATGTAACAAAATTAAAAAAGTAAATGTACAAAGAAAACAATCTCACAAACACAACAAATTTATCATAGTTCGGTGCACTACAAGGAACCTACATCAACTCCCCAAGGTCCACTTGAGAATTTACTATAATCACCAAGATTATAGCTGATTAGTTTTCTGGGCTCACTAATCAAAATCCAACTTGTTTTCACTGGGCTCACAAGTCAAACCCCTTGGTTTTCCAGGCTAATCGAAAATCTTGTTGGTTTTGCAGGCTCACCAACAACCTAGTTGGTTTTGCGGGATGACCAACAACCTAGTTGGTTTTACGGGCTCACCAACAACCTTATTGATTTTATTACAAAGGCTAACCAACAACCTCAAGTTGGTTTTTCATAAAGGCTCACCAACAACCTTGAGTAAATAATGTAAGAATAATATGGAAGAGTACAATAAAAGCTTTCTAAAATAAATTAAATATCTCTTTGAAACTCTTGGATGATGTTGAAGAAGCTTGTCTTCAATTTGTTGAAGCCTTGAATGATGCTTGAGGATGTGAACTTTGGATGCTCTCTTTAAAACATGAAAGCTTGAAATCACTCAAGATATGAATCCTTGAATTGTATAGAATTTTTCTCTCAAAGGATTACCTTCCCATTTGATTTGTATTGATTATATAGCTCTCCAGACCTTAAATGATCGTTATAGACTGTTAGAGAGGACAAACTAGCCATTACAAACATTTTGGAGAAGTTCTGCTCTTCAAAAAATTAGCCATTGTAGAGCTGTCGTTCATTCAAGTATCGATACTTCAGGTCATGAATCGATACTTTGGATCGACACTTGGAATAGTGAATCAATACTTTATCAAAAAATGTCTTCTGAAGTCTTCTGTTCTGCACTGATGAGCCGACACTTCATCTAGTGAGTCGATACTTTGAGTCGACACTTGAAATAGTGAGTCGATGCTTAACCAAAACCCTGAAATTAGCTCATTCTATCTTTTATTTGGTCTCAGGCCTTGAGTCGATACTTCACTATTCATTAGTCGACACTTTGAGTCAATACTTGGCTTCCATGAGTCAACACTTCAATGAACCATTGAAATTTTCTGCATATCAGCCAAGACTGGACAATTGAGTTGATGCTTGATTTTCATGTGTTGACACTTCACCTGACCAGTGCTAAAACTTGTCCAAAACTGATTCTTAGCCTCTTCAAGTACTTCCTTATAAATTCCATGAATTTGAAGGACTTCTTCAATTAAAATACAAGCATTTTATTCTTTCAACTGATATGAGTACTTAATCTGATAACACACTAAAATACATAATTAGTACTCATATATACTTTAGTATTTTGTCAATCATCATAATCAAGATCAGAGTCAATAATCTCCACCTTTTTGATGATGACAAAATCTTTAAGTATATGAATAGGATAAGCTTAAAAAGATTAATAATAAGATAAATATGTAAGCTCAAAATCAATGAGTATCAAGCTCCCCCTCAAAATATGATTTCAAAAATATTTTCAAAATCATTCAATAATTTTTAAACATTCTTCCCCTTGCTAATTCTTTCCTTAAGATTAAAACATTTTGCTTTCTTCTCCCCCTTTTGCATTTTTTTCATTTCTCATATAATTTTTTATGTTTATCAAATCTTTTTTCTTTTCATACTTAACATTTTTTTCCCCTTTTTGTCATCATGAAAGGATGAAAGACAATACAAAATGGGGATGAAGTGGAAAGGATAGAAAGAGATCATCAAAATCAATGAAATCAATTAATCATGATACCAATCAAATATGATGCTAATTGAATATGACACCACAAAATGATAAGCACATGCAAGAAATAATTTCTCTATTTTTGAAGATTATAAAAAAAATAAATTTTGATACAAAATGAATATAACTCCCCTCAAAGGATTAGATTTGAAAAACAAGGAGGAGTATCAGAGTAATATAAGATGATATCAAGAAAATATTAAAAGTAACATACATATATATAATGACAACAAATCTTTGGATGCTATCCCTAAATATTATTCTTCCTTAAAAATATGCATTCATTGAAGAATAAAAGATGAACGCACAAGCATCATAATTTCAGATAGTTTGAGATATGAACATAAATACTAAGTCTGAAATCAAAGATTTGAATTTTCAAGATATACGAGATTTTTAAAATACAGGAGGTTGACATTTAAAGATTCAATTTAATATAATTTCAAATTTATTTGAAATGATTTGATATCCATACAAATACTAGAAGTAATATGATATCAAGTCTAGCTACTAGATTAATGATTTATCAATGTGCATACCTTCTTCTTAAATTTAATTCTTAACTACCAAATCTAGTCTTGATCCAAATCATTTCTAACTTAAGCATAGATGCCAAAAATGAAAACACATAAATCATAACATTTCACTTGAAAATGATTTAAAACTATCAAAATCAAGTAAAAAGTTTAATAATCACAAGTTTAATCTTGAGAGCATGAAATCCATCAACATCAAAATATTCATGATCACAATAAATGACTATTAGTCTAAACTTGATTCTAATTAATCAATTGAAATAATTTTCTTTAAAGTAATTGATGCAACATTTATAACAAATATTCAACTCTATTTTTAATTATGGAAGGAAATATTTAGAATTTATCAATATGTATAATCCTTCCTTTACCATTTAGTCTAAAATATAGCTTGTCTATTTTTTGTATTGTCTTGTATAGCCACCTTTCAAAAACTTCCTTTCTTCATGTTGGGTTGCAAGACACTCGTGCAAAATAAACTAGGTGGATAATTTTGGTACCCAAACTTTCTTTTCCTTTTGGAATTCAAGTTTTTCATAATTTACAAGGATATGCATTATGCCCAATTTTACAACATTTAAAGCATGCAATATTGGAAGAAGTAGAAACAAAGAAATTCTTGTTGTTTAACTCAAGATTTTTGTTTTTCTTTAAAAGCTTATCATTTGATACAAAGATCTTTGATCTTTTTAGAATCTCTATTTCATTCAATAAAAACATTTTTCTCATTTGAAAACTTATGGCATATATCTTTTAAATCAAAATTTTCTTTTTCTATTTTTTTTTTTTAAAAAGATTATTCTTATCAATTTTTAAAATATCAATATTTATTTTAAATTATGATTTTTTTTTGGCAAGATTGGTGTTCTCAAGAAAAAAGAATCTACATGTCTTTTTAATTTCTTGTACTCAATTTTTAATACTTTGTATTCATGCACAAGATCATTAAATACATCATATAATTCATCAAAGGTAAAATTATATTCATTTTCAGAATACACCTCTTCTTTATTTGTCATGAAGCAAAGATGGACAACTTCTTATTCATCATCCGAACTTGAATCTTTACTATCACTCCAAGTTGCCATCATTGCCTTGAATTTCTTTTTGTCCTTGAGGGCTATTATCTTCTTCCTCTCTTAATTAGCAACTACTTTGTGCCAAAAATTCAACTCATGGGTCATGAGTGAACCATAAGCTCCTCCAAAGGTAGGGTATTAATATCTTTGGCTTCTTGGATCGCCGTTACCTTTGGATCCTATAATATTGACAAAGATCTAAGAATTTTATTAACTAAATCAGCATTTGTATAGACTTTGCTAAGACTTTTTATTTCATTAACAATAGTCATAAATCTAGTTTACATTCAGATATAGATTCATAATACAACATTTTAAACATTTCAAAAGAATGAACAAGCATATTAAGTTTAATACTTTTTACTTGAAGAGTACCCTCATGAGTAATTCAAGTGTGTCGCATATCTCCTTCATCGATGTTCATATGAAGATTCTATTGAATTCATTAGAGTCCAATGCATAATAAAGCAAGTTCATTACTTTAGCATTAATTTCAGATTGATTAATGTCATATTCATTTCAATTCTCTTCGAGCTTTGGAATGGAAATGTCATTAATCAAAATGAAAGAAATATGAGGACCATTAACTATAACTTTTTAAAGATAATAACTAATAGATTGAATATAGATGTGCATGCGAGTTTTCCAAGAAGTATAATTAGTGTCATAGAAAATGGTGATCTATTAATTGCATGTCCTATAGCAAAACAAGCACCTTCTAGGGCTGCCATGATCTTTTAACTCAAAATCATGGGATTCTTTGTAAAACACCAAGTTTAGATACCAATGATTTTGAGTTCCAGGCTTAGATACCAATTGTTGCCTAATGATGATGCAACCCAAGAGGGGGGATGAATTGGATTTTATAAAAATTACTTGCAATGATTTATAATGAACTAAACAAGTATGTGCTAATTACAATTAAGTGCTAGTATTTTGCCAAAGTGTTTGTGTATTTCAAAATAGTATGTAGCAGAATTAAAAAAGTAAATGTACAAAGAAAACAATCACACAAACACAACAAATTTATCATAGTTTGGTGCACTCCAAGGAACCTACATCCATTCCCAATGGTCTACTTGGGAATTCACTATAATCACCAAGATTACAGTCGATTAGTTTTCTGGGCTCATTAATCAAAACCAAACTTGTTTTCACCGGGCTCACAAGTTAAACCCCTTGGTTTTCCAGGCTAACAAAAAACTTTGTTGGTTTTGTAGGCTCACCAACAACCTAGTTGGTTTTGTGGGATGACCAACAACCTAGTTGGTTTTACGGGCTCACCAACAACCTTGTTGGTTTTGTTACAAAAGCTAACCAACAACCTCAAGTTGGTTTTTCACAAAGGCTCACCAACAACCTTGAGTAAATAATGTAAGAACAATATGGAAGAGTATAATAAAAGCTTTCTAAAATAAAGCAAATATCTCTTTGAAGCTCTTGGATGATGTTGAAGAAGCTTGTCTTTAATTTGTTGAAGCCTTGAATGATGCTTGAGGATGTGAACTTTGGATGCTCTCTTTGAAACATGAAAGCTTGAAGGCTTAAATCACTCAAGATATGAATCCTTGAATTGCATAGAATTTTTCTCTCAAAGGATTACATTCCTATTTGATTTGTGTTGATTATATAGCTCTCCAGATATTAAATGATCGTTAGAGACCATTAGAGAGGAAAAACTATCCATTACAAATATTTTAAAGAAGTTCTGCTCTTCATAAAACTAGCCATTGCAGAGATGTCATCCATTCAAGTGTCGACACTTCAGGTCATGAGTCGACACTTGGAACAGTGAGTCAATACTTGATCAAAAAATATCTTCTGAAGTCTTCTGTTCTGCACTGGTGAGTTGACACTTCATTTGATGAGTCGACACTTTGAGTAGACACTTGGAATAGTGAGTCGATACTTGACCAAAACCCTGAAATCAACTCGTTCTGCCTTTTGTTTGGTCTCAGGCCTTGAGTCAATACTTCACTATTCAAGAGTCGACACTTTAAGTCGATACTTGGCTTCCATGAGTCGACACTTCAATGTACCATTGAGATTTTCTGCGTATCAACCTAGAGTTGACACTTGATTTTCATGTGTCGACACTTCACCTGACCAGTGCTAAAACTTGTCCAAAATTGATTCTTAGCCTCTTCAAGTACTTCCTTATAAATTTCATGAATTTGAATGACTTCTTCAACTGAAATATAAACATTTTGTTCTTTCAACTGATATGAGTACTTAATTTGATAACACACTAAAATACATAATTAGTATCCATATATACTTTAGTATTTTGTCAGTCATCATAATCAAGACTAGAGTCAACAATCTCCACATTTTTGATGATGACAAAATCTTTAAGTATATGAACAGGTTTAGCTTAAAAAGATTAATGATAAGATAAATATGTAAGCTCAAAATCAATGAGTATCAAGCTCCCCCTCAAAATATGATTTCAAAAATTAATAAAGTAAATACACAAAGAAAATAATCACACAAACATAATAAGTTTATGGTGGTTCGATGCACTACAAGGCACCTACATCCACTCACCATGGTTCACTTGGAAATTCACTGTAATCACCAAGATTACAGTCGATTAGTTTTCTGGGCTCACTAGTCAAAACCCAACTTGTTTTCACTGGGCTCACAAGTAAAATCCCTTGGTTTTCCAGGCTAACCAAACACCTTGTTGGTTTTGCGGACTCACCAACAACCTAGTTGGTTTTGCGAGATGACCAATAACCTAGTTGGTTTTACGGGCTCGCCGACAACCTTGTTGGTTTTGTTACAAAAGCTAACAAACAACCTCAAGTTGGTTTTTCACAAAGGCTCACCAACAACCTTGAGTAAATAATGTAAGAACAATATGGAAGAGTATAATAAAAACTTTCTAAAATAAAGCAAATATCTCTTTGAAGCTCTTGGATGATGTTGAAGAAGCTTGTCTTCAATTTGTTGAAGCCTTGAATGATGCTTGAGATGTGAACTTTGGATGTTCTCTTTGAAACATGAAAGCTTGAAGGCTTAAATCACTCAAGATATGAATCCTTGAATTGCATAGAATTTTTTTCTCAAAGGATTACATTCCCATTTGATTTGTATTGATTATATAGCTCTCCAGACCTTAAATGATCGTTAGAGACCATTAGAGAGGAAAAACTAGCCATTACAAATATTTTAAAGAAGTTCTGCTCTTTAGAAAACTAGCCGTTGTAGAGCTGTCATCCGTTCAAGTGTCGACACTTCAGGTCATGAGTCGACACTTAGGATCGACACTTGAAATAGTGAGTCGATACTTGATCAAAAAATATTTTTTGAAGTCTTTAGTTCTGCACTGGTAAGCCGACACTTCATCTGATGAGTTGACACTTTGAGTCGACACTTAGAACAATGAGTCGACACTTGACCAAAACCCTGAAATCAGCTCATTCTATTTTTTGTTTGGTCTCGGGCCTTGAGTTGACACTTCACTAATCATGAGCTGACACTTTGTGTCGATACTTGGCTTTCATGAGTCGACACTTCAATGTACCATTGAAATTTTCTACGTATCAGCCTAGAGTTGACACTTGATTTTCATGTGTCGACCTTCACCTAACTAGTGCTAAAACTTGTCCAAATTGATTCTTAGCCTCTTCAAGTACTTCCTTATAAATTCCATGAATTTGAAGGACTTCTTCAACTGAAATACAAGCATTTTGTTCTTTCAACTGATATGAGTACTTAATTTGATAACACACTAAAACACATAATTAGTACTCATATATACTTTAGTATTTTGTCAATCATCATAATCAAGACTAAAGTCAACAATCTCCGCCTTTTTGATGATGACAAAATCTTTAAGTATATGAACAGGATAAGCTTAAAAAGATTAACAATAAGTTAAATATGTAAGCTCAAAATCAATGAGTATCAAGCTCCCCCTCAAAATATGATTTCAAAAATATTTTCAAAAATCATTCAAAATTTTTAAACATTCTTCCCCTTGCTAATTCTTTCCTTAAATTAAAATATTTTTCTTTCTTCTCCCCCTTTTGAATTTTTTTTCATTTCTCATATAAATTCTCATGTTTATCAAATCTTTTTTCTTTTCATACTTAACATTTTTCTCCCCTTTTTGTCATCATGAAAAGAGTGAAAGACAATACAAACTAGGGATGAAGTGGAAAGGATAGTAAGAGATCATCAAAATCAATGAAATCAATTAATCATGATACCAATTAAATATGATAATAATTGAATATGATACCACAAAATGATAAGCACATGCAAGAAATAATTTCTCCACTTTTTGAAGATTATAAATGAAATAAATTTTGATACCAAATGAATATAACTCCCCTCAAAGGATTAGATTTGAAAAACAAGGAGAAGGAGTATCATAGTAATATAAGAGATATCAAGAAAACATTGAAAGCAACATACATATATATAATGACAACAAATCTTTGGATGCTCCCTCTAAATATTATTCTTCCTTAAAAATATGCATTCATTGAGGAACAAAAGATGAAAGTACAAGCATCATAATTTCAGATAGTTTGAGATATGAACATAAATACTAAGTCTGAAATCAAAGATTTGAATTTTCAAGATATACAAGATTTTTAAAATGCAGGAGGTTGACATTTAAAGACTTAATTTAATATGATTTCAAATTTATTTGAAATGATTTGATATCCATACAAATTTTAGAAGTAATATGATATCAAGTATAGCTACTAGATTAATGATTTATCAATGTGCATGCCTTCTTCTTAAATATAATTCTTAACTACCAGTTCTAGTCTTGATCCAAATCATTTCTAACTTAAGTATAGATGCCAAAAATAAAAATACATAAATCATAACATTTCACTTGAAAATGGTTTAAAACTATCAAAATCAAGTGAAAGATTAATAATCACAAGTTTAATCATGAGAGCATGAAATCCATCAACATCAAAATGTTCATGATAAAAAAAATGACTATTAGTCTAAACTTGATTCTAATTAATCAATTGAAATAATTTTCTTTAAAGTAATTGATGCAACATTTATAACGAATATTAAAATACATTTGTAATTATAGAAGAAATATTTAGAATTTATCAATATATATAATCCTTCCTTTACAATTTAGTCTAAAATATAGCTTGTCTATTTTTTTGTATTGTCTTGTACAGCCACCTTTCAAAAACTTCCTTTCTTCATGTTGGGTTACAAGACACTTCTGCAAAATAAACTAGGTGAGCAATTTTGGTACCCAAACTTTCTATTCCTTTTGGAATCCAAGTTTTCATAATTTACAAGGATACACATTATGCCCAATTTTATAACATTTAAAGTATGCAATATTGGAAGAAGTAGCAACAAAGAAATTTTTGTTCTTTAACTCAAGATTTTTATTTTTCTTTAAAAGATTGTCATTTGTTACAAAAATCTTGAGTCTTTTTAGAATTTCTTTTTCATTCAATAAAATATTTTTTCTCATTTGAAAACTTATGGCATAGATCTTTCAAATCAAAAATTATTTTTTCTATTTTTTTTTAGAAAGATTATTCTTATCAATTTTTAAAATATCAATCTTTATATTTAAATCATGTTTTTTATTGAAAGATTGGTGTTCTCAAGAGAAAAATAATCTACATATCTTTTTTATTTCTTGTGCTCAATTTTTAATACTTTGTATTCATGCACATGATCGTAAATGCATCATGTAATTCATCAAAGATAAAATCATATTCATTTTTAGAACACACCTCTTCCTCATTTGTCATGAAGCAAAGATGGGCAACTTCTTGTTCATCATCCGAATTTGAATCTTCACTATCGTTCCAAGTTGCCATCGTTGCCTTGAGTTTTTTTTGGCCTTGAGGGCTATTATCTTTTTCTTCTCTTGATTAGCAACCACTTTTTTGTACCATAAATTCAACTCATGGGTCATGAGTGAACCAATAAGCTCCACTAAAGGTAGAGTATCAATATCTTTGGCTTCTTGGATCGCCGTTACCTTTAGATCCCATGATATTGGCAAAAGACCTAAAAATTTTATTAACCAAATCAGCATTAGTATAGACATTGCCAAGACTTTTCAATTCATTAATAATAGTCATAAATCTAGTATACATATCATATATAAATTCATAATACATCATTTTAAATATTTCAAACGAATGAACAAGCATATTAATTTTAGTACTTTTTACTTGAAGAGTACCCTCATGAGTAATTTCAAGTGTGTCACATATCTCCTTCGTCGATGTACATGTGGAGATTCTATTGAATTCATTAGAGTCCAATGTACAATAAAGCAAGTTTGTTGCTTTAGCATTAATATCAGATTGACTAATATCATATTCATTCCGATCCTCTTCGAGCTTTGGAATGGAAATGCCATTAATCAAAATAGAAAGAATATGATGATCATTAACTATAACTTTTCAAAGATAATAACTAATAGATTGAATATAGATACACATACGAATTTTCTAAGAAGTATAATTAGTGCCATTATAAAATGGTGGCATATTAATTACATGTCTTATAGCAAAACAAGCACCTTCTAGGATTGCCATGATCTTTTAACTCAAAACTGTTGGATTCTTTATAAAGCACCAAGTTTAAATACCAACGATTTTGGGTTCCAAGCTTGTCCAGTGATGATACAATCCAAGAGGAGGGGTGAATTGCGTTTTATAAAACTTACTTGCAATGATTTATAATGAACTAAACAAGTATGTGCTAATTGCAATTAAGTTCTTATGTTTTGCCAAAGTATTTATGTGCTTCAAAATAATATGCAGCAAAATTAATAAAGTAAATACACAAAGAAAATAATCACACAAACATAATAAGTTTATGGTGGTTCGATGCACTACAAGGCACCTACATCCACTCACCATGGTTCACTTGGAAATTCACTGTAATCACCAAGATTACAGTCGATTAGTTTTCTGGGCTCACTAGTCAAAACCCAACTTGTTTTCACTGGGCTCACAAGTAAAATCCCTTGGTTTTCCAGGCTAACCAAACACCTTGTTGGTTTTGCGGACTCACCAACAACCTAGTTGGTTTTGCGAGATGACCAATAACCTAGTTGGTTTTACGGGCTCGCCGACAACCTTGTTGGTTTTGTTACAAAAGCTAACAAACAACCTCAAGTTGGTTTTTCACAAAGGCTCACCAACAACCTTGAGTAAATAATGTAAGAACAATATGGAAGAGTATAATAAAAACTTTCTAAAATAAAGCAAATATCTCTTTGAAGCTCTTGGATGATGTTGAAGAAGCTTGTCTTCAATTTGTTGAAGCCTTGAATGATGCTTGAGATGTGAACTTTGGATGTTCTCTTTGAAACATGAAAGCTTGAAGGCTTAAATCACTCAAGATATGAATCCTTGAATTGCATAGAATTTTTTTCTCAAAGGATTACATTCCCATTTGATTTGTATTGATTATATAGCTCTCCAGACCTTAAATGATCGTTAGAGACCATTAGAGAGGAAAAACTAGCCATTACAAATATTTTAAAGAAGTTCTGCTCTTTAGAAAACTAGCCGTTGTAGAGCTGTCATCCGTTCAAGTGTCGACACTTCAGGTCATGAGTCGACACTTAGGATCGACACTTGAAATAGTGAGTCGATACTTGATCAAAAAATATTTTTTGAAGTCTTTAGTTCTGCACTGGTAAGCCGACACTTCATCTGATGAGTTGACACTTTGAGTCGACACTTAGAACAATGAGTCGACACTTGACCAAAACCCTGAAATCAGCTCATTCTATTTTTTGTTTGGTCTCGGGCCTTGAGTTGACACTTCACTAATCATGAGCTGACACTTTGTGTCGATACTTGGCTTTCATGAGTCGACACTTCAATGTACCATTGAAATTTTCTACGTATCAGCCTAGAGTTGACACTTGATTTTCATGTGTCGACCTTCACCTAACTAGTGCTAAAACTTGTCCAAAATTGATTCTTAGCCTCTTCAAGTACTTCCTTATAAATTCCATGAATTTGAAGGACTTCTTCAACTGAAATACAAGCATTTTGTTCTTTCAACTGATATGAGTACTTAATTTGATAACACACTAAAACACATAATTAGTACTCATATATACTTTAGTATTTTGTCAATCATCATAATCAAGACTAAAGTCAACAATCTCCGCCTTTTTGATGATGACAAAATCTTTAAGTATATGAACAGGATAAGCTTAAAAAGATTAACAATAAGTTAAATATGTAAGCTCAAAATCAATGAGTATCAAGCTCCCCCTCAAAATATGATTTCAAAAATATTTTCAAAAATCATTCAAAAATTTTTAAACATTCTTCCCCTTGCTAATTCTTTCCTTAAAATTAAAATATTTTTCTTTCTTCTCCCCCTTTTGAATTTTTTTTCATTTCTCATATAAATTCTCATGTTTATCAAATCTTTTTTCTTTTCATACTTAACATTTTTCTCCCCTTTTTGTCATCATGAAAAGAGTGAAAGACAATACAAACTAGGGATGAAGTGGAAAGGATAGTAAGAGATCATCAAAATCAATGAAATCAATTAATCATGATACCAATTAAATATGATAATAATTGAATATGATACCACAAAATGATAAGCACATGCAAGAAATAATTTCTCCACTTTTTGAAGATTATAAATGAAATAAATTTTGATACCAAATGAATATAACTCCCCTCAAAGGATTAGATTTGAAAAACAAGGAGAAGGAGTATCATAGTAATATAAGAGATATCAAGAAAACATTGAAAGCAACATACATATATATAATGACAACAAATCTTTGGATGCTCCCTCTAAATATTATTCTTCCTTAAAAATATGCATTCATTGAGGAACAAAAGATGAAAGTACAAGCATCATAATTTCAGATAGTTTGAGATATGAACATAAATACTAAGTCTGAAATCAAAGATTTGAATTTTCAAGATATACAAGATTTTTAAAATGTAGGAGGTTGACATTTAAAGATTCATTTTAATATGATTTCAAATTTATTTGAAATGATTTGATATCCATACAAATTCTAGAAGTAATATGATATCAAGTCTAGCTACTAGATTAATGATTTATCAATGTGCATGCCTTCTTCTTAAATGTAATTCTTAACTACCAGTTCTAGTCTTGATCCAAATTATTTCTATCTTAAGCATAGATGTCAAAAATGAAAATACATAAATCATAACATTTCACTTGAAAATGGTTTAAAACTATCAAAATCAAGTGAAAGTTTAATAATCTCAAGTTTAATCATGAGAGCATGAAATCCATTAATATCAATATGTTCATAATCACAATAAATAACTATTAGTCTAAACTTGATTCTAATTAATCAATTGAAATAATTTTCTTTAAAGTAATTAATGTAACATTTATAATGAATATTCAACTACATTTTTAATTATGGAAGAAAATATTTAGAATTTACCAATATATATAATCCTTCCTTTACAATTTAGTCCAAAATATAGCTTATCTATTTTTTTGTATTGTCTTGTACAGCCACCTTTCAAAAACTTCCTTTCTTCATGTTGGGTTACAAGACACTTCTGCAAAATAAACTAGGTGAGCAATTTTGGTACCCAAACTTTTTTTTCTTTTGGAATCCAAGTTTTCATAATTTACAAGGATACGCATTATGCCCAATTTTACAACATTTAAAGTATGCAATATTGGAAGAAGTAGCAATAAAGAAATTCTTGTTCTTTAACTCAAGATTTTTATTTTTCTTTAAAAGCTTATCATTTGATACGAAAATCTTGGGTCTTTTTAGAATTTCTTTTTCATTCAATAAAACATTTTTCTCATTTGAAAACTTATGGCATAGGTCTTTCAAATCAAAAATTATTTTTTCTAATTTTTTTTAGAAAGATTATTCTTATCAATTTTTAAAATATCAATCTTTATAGAAAGATTATTCTTATCAATTTTTAAAATATCAATCTTTATATTTAAATCATGTTTTTTATTGAAAGATTGGTGTTCTCAAGAGAAAAATAATCTACAAGTCTTTTTTATTTCTTATGCTCAATTTTTAATACTTTGTATTCATTCACAAGATCGTAAATGCATCATGTAATTCATCAAAGATAAAATCATATTCATTTTTAGAACACACCTCTTCCTTATTTGTAATGAAGCAAAGATGGGCAACTTCTTGTTCATCATCCGAATTTGAATCTTCACTATCTCTCCAAGTTGTCATCGTTGCCTTGAATTTTTTTTGGCCTTGAGGGCTATTATCTTTTTCTTCTCTTGATCAGCAACCACTTCTTTGTACCATAAATTCAACTCATGGATCATGAGTGAACCAATAAGCTCCTCTAAAGGTACAGTATCAATATCTTTGACTTCTTGGATCGCCGTTACCTTTAGATCCCATGATATTGGCAAAAGACCTAAAAATTTTATTAACCAAATCAGCATTAGTATAGACTTTGCCAAGACTTTTCAATTCATTAATAATAGTCATAAATCTAGTATACATATCATATATAAATTCATAATACAACATTTTAAATATTTCAAACGAATGAACAAGCATATTAATTTTAGTACTTTTTACTTGAAGAGTATCCTCATGAGTAATTTCAAGTATGTCTCATATCTCCTTCATCGATGTACATGTGGAGATTCTAATGAATTCATTAGCATTCAATGTATAACAAAGCAAGTTTATTGCTTTAGCATTAATTTCAGATTGATTAATGTCATATTCATTCCGATCCTCTTCGAGCTTTGGAATGGAAATGCCATTAATCAAAATGAAAAGAATATGACGATCATTAACTATAACTTTTCAAAGATAATAACTAATAGATTGAATATAGATGCACATGCAAGTTTTCTAAGAAGTATAATTAGTGCCATTAAAAAATGATGGCCTATTAATTATATGTCTTATAGCAAAATAAGCACCTTCTAGGACTACCATGATCTTTTAACTTAAAACCGTTGGATTCTTTGCAAAGCACCAAGTTTAGATACCAACGATTTTGGGATCCAAGCTTGCCCAGTGATGATACAATCCAAGAGGGGGGGTGAATTGGGTTTTATAAAACTTACTTGCAATGATTTATAATGAACTAAACAAGTATGTGCTAATTACAATTAAGTACTTATGTTTTGCCAAAGTGCTT
Source organism: Areca catechu (assembly GCA_021397845.1). Taxonomy (NCBI): domain Eukaryota; kingdom Viridiplantae; phylum Streptophyta; class Magnoliopsida; order Arecales; family Arecaceae; genus Areca; species Areca catechu. The sequence goes on along the minus strand of CM038052.1, from coordinate 123,041,209 downwards.
ATGTCCTTCAAAATAATATGCAACAAAATTAATAAAGTAAATGCACAAAGAAAATAATCACACAAACATAATAAGTTTATGGTGGTTCGATACACTCCAAGGCACCTACATCCACTCACAAAGGTTTACTTGAAAATTCACTATAATCACCAAGATTACAGTCGATTAGTTTTCTGGGCTCATTAGTCAAAACCCAACTTGTTTTAACTGGGCTCACAAGTAAAATCCCTTGGTTTTCCAAGCTAACCAAACACCTTGTTGGTTTTGCGAACACACCAACAACCTAGTTGGTTTTACGGGATGATCAACAACCTAGTTGATTTTACGGGCTCACCAACAACCTTGTTGGTTTTATTACAAAGGCTAACCAAAAATCTCAAGTTGGTTTTTCACAAAGGCTCACCAATAACATTGAATAAATAATGTAAGAACAATATGAAAGAGTATAATAAAATCTTTTTAAAATAAAGCAAATATCTCTTTGAAGCTCTTGGATGATGTTGAAGAAGCTTGTTTTCAATTTATTGAAGCCTTGAATGATGCTTGAGGATGCGAACTTTGGATGCCCTCTTTGAAAATTGGAAGCTTGAAGGCTTAAATCACTCAAAATATGAATCCTTGAATTATATAATTTTTTTTCTCAAAGGATTACCTCCCCATTTGATTTGTATTGATTATATAGCTCTCCAAACTTTAAATGACCGGTAGAGACCATTGGAGAGAAAAAATTAGTCGTTACAAATATTTTGGAAAAGTTCTACTCTTCATAAAATTAGCCATTGTAGAGCTGTCATCCATTCAAGTGTTGACACTTCAGGTCATGAGTCGACGACACTTAGGGTCCTCATTTAATACAGTGAGTCGACACTTGATCAAAAAATATCTTCTGAAATCTTCTGTTATATACTAGTGAGCCGACACTTCATCTGATGAGTTGACACTTTGAGTCGACACTTGGAACAGTGAGTCGACATTTGACGAAAATCCTAAAATCAGCTCGTTCTATCTTTTATTTGGTCTCAGGCCTTGAGTCGACACTTCGCTGTTCATCAGTCGATACTTTGAGTTGACACTTGGCTTTCATGAGTCGACACTTCAATGTACTAGTTCAAATTTTCTACGTATCAGCCCAAAGTTGACATCTTGAGTCGACACTTAATTTTTATGAATCGACACTTCACCTGACTAGTGATAAAACTTGTCCAAAATTGATTGTTAGCCTCTTTAAGTACTTTCTTATAAATTTCATGAATTTGAAGGACTTCTTCAACTGAAATACAAGCATTTTATTCTTTCAACTAATTTGAGTACTTAATTTGATAAACACACTAAAACACACAATCAGTACTCATATATACTTAAGTATTTTATCAATCATCAAAATCAAGACCAGAGTCAACATCGTTAGAGCTATATTTAATATGATAAAGAAGGATTTATCATGTAGTTCTTAAAATTATTCATGATCAAATGATACGTTATTACAATATGATAGTGTTTATTAAGTGTAGGTCGTTGTGTGCGATATGGATTGGTTATTCTCTTAACTAAGGAGTGTGGAGATACTTGTTGACATGTAGGTAAAATGTAGGGGTACATTTTACTGAACGTGATCCACCTGCGAAGCACTTTGCTACCAAGGATTGCTTCTATAAGATATGAATATAATTGTCTCTCAGACCTGAGATCGTCACGATGACTTGCAAGAAACTTACTATACTTTGATACTGGATTACCTAGATTTCTAATATAGTAATGGAAGGTTTCTGGATGTAGTTAAGCACTTATAAAGTCAATTTATGAGTTTAGATGGGATGGACCACTCCAAAGGATTTGGAGAAAAAGTCTCACTGTATTTTAATTTAGCAAAATCATGGTAAGGATAATTCTTATGGTAAGTCATAGGATTTGTAAGGTTAAGACACTATGTAGATGTATGGATTAAGGGTTGGCAATTTAGTCCTTGAAGTCATCTTGAGTATTAAGGATCAAAGAGATGAATTATATGGTAACTATTGCCGCCTGGATCATCGTGGTCCATAGCTCTGACATGTTGGGTTCCCACCGGGTGCATGGCTCCTCACCTCGCTATCGGCTCACTCGCTCGCTTCAGGGGTCCTGTAAGATAGAGGAAAGCCTTGGACCGAGAATTCTAGTGAAGATATTCTGACGATCAAGTCAGTGGGATGATCGAAGGGAATAGAAACCGCTGTAGTAGAGAGCTTGGGGGACTCTCCATGTCAAGAGGGTGATAAGAGAGAAGATAATATGGAAAAACAAAAAACAAAAGTGTCTCAGTGCTCTTTATCTTCTTTGCTTGCTTGCCTTTACTTACCTTTTCATGCGGGGCTTATATAGGTGAGGGGCTTTTGTTGGCTTCCAGGTTTTCTCCTTCGAAGGAGGCTTTCTGTTGCCTGCTGTCACCTCTCTGTTAGGCTGGTTCTGCAAGTGAGGCTTGAGCCATAATGCGATGTTGCCATTTTGAAGGAGGCCGCTTGGGTACTGTAGTGCTTAGGTTCTAGGGCATAGGGTCTAGGCACCCTGTTATGGAAGTCACAGTTTTCCAGTCATGCGGTCATCTATGTGTCGTCATACCGCAAGGCTAGGAGCCTAGTGTCATCCGAATCATGCAGATCGTGCGCATGGCACACCGTAGGTAGCCTGCGCCCGTGGCAGGGCATGCACCACCTCTCAGATGCTCTGCATGATCAGGTACTCCCTCATCTTCATTTTGAATTTTGGCCTTTTTATGCCTTTGGCGGGAATCCATGCTCCTGCTGGTAGGAGGGTTCACTTTGGAGGGGCGGACTCGACCTCGATCGAGAGCTGACCTCAGATGGGAGGCCCACCCAATGAGCCCTGCCTCGACTAGGAGCTGACCCAGGCAGGGTGATCCATTCTAAAAGCATGAGCTCAACCCCAACCGGGAGCTATCCTCGATAAGGGAGCTCATCTCGGAGGGATGGACTCAACCTCGACTAGGGGCTAACCTCAGATGGGAGGCCCGCCCAGTGAGCCCTACCTTTGCTAGGAGTTGACATCGACTGGGTGGTCCGTCTCGGTTCTTCATTCTATAGCCTTGCCCAAGTGCCAGGTCTCCTACCATCGTGGCTGTCCGCAGGCTCCATGTTAGCATATGTCACATGTCAGCCCGCAGGCTCCATGTCATCAAATGTCGCCATATCAGTTGCCCCCCACTCCTGAGCTCGAAGAAGGAAGTGTCTGCTCAGGGGTGAAGGGAGTAATGGTTGCACTGGTTTGGAGGGGGTGTGTCCCTTTTGTTTTCGATGTTGGATGTGCTGGCATTCAAGCGGTTGTGCTTTCATGACATCTGGGTGTCTCCATGTCTTCTCTCCTCAAAGATGGTTATTAATGCCGCATTGGCTTCAAGGGAACTACTCCGGGTTTGAAGATCACTTTGATACATGGTATCTCTCGGTTGGCTTTGCATGAGACATGGCACATGTCTTCAACAGGCACGAAGCGATAGGGCTCCAGGCCGTTAAATAGTATCCATCTTCTCGATCCCCGGAGATTCTTCAAGCGATGGAAAGATGAGACTTTCGCTCCAGAGCTACTCTCCCCCTTCCTCTTGGGCGAAGTCCTGAAAAGCTAGGCTCCCTTCCTTCTTTCTTCTTCATATTGTAGGGATGAAGTTTAGCCTCAAGGATCTATGGGAGATGTCCCGAAAGAGTGCTGCTGTCAAAGCGCCCAACGGGGAGCCCAATGCGAAGGTCCGGGAGGGTGACGCTGACTCCTTTTGGGCCAAGGAGGTGGCTCGCTTGGAAGGGAGGGTGCAAACCCTCCAAACTCAACTGGAGGAGGAGAAGGCTTGGGCTGTAGTGGTAATTGAGAGGGCGACGGCGGTTGCTATGCTGGCGGAGATGGACAAGGTCGTCGAGGCCATCTTGGACTCCTTCCATCAAGGATTCAGGTACTTCAAGAACAAGGCCTCTCACTTCTATGAGCTGAAGGGGCTAGACAACATCAGGCCTTCTATTCCATTTTCTTGGCAGGAGGATGAGCTCGACTTCGAGGAGGAGTCAGAGTCAGAGGAGGTTGAGGCTGAGGTGGAACCCGAGACCTTCCTGAGCACCTCGCAGGAGGTGGGGGCTCCCTGTCGGTCTGGAAAGGAGCCGATGGCTGATGTTTAGATCTTCCTTTCCTTTTTATGTTTATAAGTCAAGGAGAGCCCTCAGTTTGTTGGGGGCACCTCGCATGGAATGTATAGGAAGTTTTATATTAATGAAACCCCTTGGCTATCATTCTGCTTCTTTTTCTTTCTCTTCTTTTCTTTCTTCTTTTCTTTTTTTTTTTTATGTTGCCTAGCTATGGGCCTGACAGAAGATGGTGGGGCTTGCTTGGAGTTCCCATCTGACATCCTCGGACTATGAGCTGGGTGATAAAATTGCTTGTCTCTGAGTGCTGGGCTTCATAAGTTTCCGGACTTGGAGTGCCGGGCTCCAGAAGTCTCTACGCTTTGGTGCTGCGGCTCCGGGCTTGAGTGCTGTGCTTCAGAGCTTTTCGACTTTGGTGCTGCGGCTCCGAGCTTGAGTGCGGGGCACTATGGCTCCCGTCTTTGGTGTGGGATGCTGTGGCGCCCGGCTTTGGTGTGGAGCTTTAGGAGTTTCCCAGCTTTAGTGCAGGGTGCTGTGGCTCCCGGCTTTAGTGTGGGGCTCTAGAAATTTCCTGGCTTTGGTGCGGGGCATCAGAGGTTCCTGGCTTTAGTACGGGGTGCTGTGGCTCCCGGCTTTAGTGCGGGGCTTCAGGAGTTTCCCGGCTTTAGTATGGGGCGTTGTGGCTCCCGGCTTTGGTACAGGGCACTGTGGCTCCTGGCTTGATTGCAATGCTTCGAAAATATCCTGGCTTAAAGTGAGGTAGATGTGTTCCTACACAGGTGAAAAACAAGATTGCTCCAAAAAGGAACTTGAATTTATTGTGGAAAAGCCTTACATCATTGGTGGTACATCCTCAAGTTGCTGGCATTCTAGGTTCGTGTGAAGCTAACACCGTCGAGCCTAGCAAGTAAGTAGGCCCCTCCTGGCAATGCTTCGATCACCTAGTAAGGACCCTCCCAATTCGGGGAGAGTTTCCCATATTCTCCCAGTTGGGATGCTTTCACTCGCCTGAGCACAAGGTCGCCTGGGCAGAACACCTTGGGCCGCATGCGGGAGTTGTAATAGTGCGCAACTCACTGCTGGTAGGCTACCATTCAGAGTTGAGCTTTGTCCCTCATTTCATCTAGCAACTCCGGTTGAAGAGAAGACATGCCAGATTTTTGACTTCGTCATACTGCTCTATTCGGAGCGTGGGCAGGCCGAGTTCCACTAGGATTATCGCTTTAGTCCTGAAGATAAGGTTGAAGGGCATCTCTCTAATGCCCATATGGGGAGTGGTGTGGTAGTCCCACATCATGCTGGGCAGCTCATCCACCCATCGGCCCTCGACTTCGTCCAGCCTCGTATGGAGCCCTTGCAAGATGGTGCAGTTAGTCACTTCGGCTTCCCCATTTATTTGAGGATGAGCTACTGAGATAAAGCGGTGGTGGATGCTGAGATCGGAACAAAATTCTTCGAAGGCTTGGTTGTCAAACTGCTTTCCGTTGTTTGTGATGACTATGTGTGGGAGGCTGTATCTACAGATTATGGATTTCCAAAAGAAATACTGGACCTTCACCTCTGTTATCCATGATAGAGGCTTGGCCTCAACCCACTTGGTGAAGTAGTCGATGGCCACAATCAGAAACCTCCGTTGGCCGGATGCTACAGGGAAGGGGCCTAGGATGTCCATTCCCTACTGGACAAATGGCCACAGGGTTGATAGCTAGGAGATAAGGACTGCCGACTGCCGCTAGATGTACGTGGTGCTGCACTTATCACATTTCTTCACAAAATCGACTACGTCTTCCCGCATGGTTTCCAAGAAGCATCCCTATCGGATCGCCTTATGGGCTAAGGCCCTGCCCCCCACATGGTTGCCATAGATGCCTTCGTGTATCTCCTGGAGCACGTAAGCAGCTTCTGAGGACTTCGGCACTTTAGTAGGGGGTAGGAATAGGACCTCTGATAGAGCTGCCCATCCAAAATCACATAATATGCGGCCTTCTTTTTTGAAAAGGCCAGCCTCCTTTTGGTCCTCTAGCAGGGTGTCAACGATGATGTACTTGATGTAGGGATCCATCCAGCTGGCCTCATTGGGGACTTGCTGGACCTCAGCCACAATTTCATAGCTGGGGGCCTCAAGACATTCGATGAAAGCATGCCCCAGCATGATCTTTGGCAGGGTGGCCAGCCTGGAATGGATGTCGACCCAGGCATTCTCTGCCTGCAGGATATGGGAGATGTCGAAGTGCTGGAGGGTCGATGCATGAGAGCGCACCCGATCCAGATACTTTACCATCATAGGGTCCCATGCTTCATACTTACCGGAGACTTGGCCTGCTAGTAGCTATGAGTCCGTGAAGACCTTTAGCCTCTTGATGCCCAGTTCATAGGATACCTTCAGCCTCGCAAGGAGAGCTTCATACTTCGCCTGGTTGTTGGTAGCCTTAAAGAGGAAATGCAGTGCGCATTCCGCGATGACCCTATCAGGGCTGGCAAGGATGAGGCCAGCTTCGCTTCCTCCTACATTGGATGCGCCATCCACGTGGAGTTTCCACGTCTCCGTTGCCAAGGTCGGGTCCTGCCTGAGCTCGGCTATTGGTCCACCTCCTCTGAACCTTTCTCGGCCCAGGTACATTCTACTACAAAATTGGCTAGGACTTGGGCCTTCTATGCCTGCCGCAGGTGATCGGTGATGTCGAATTTGCTGAGCTTCAATGCCCACTTAGCCGAGCGCCCGAAAGTGTCGGGGTGGCTCAGGATAGCCCTTAGGGGCTGATCAATAAGGATGGTGATGGGGTGTGCTTGAAAGTAAGGCCTGACGCACTATGCATATATTATTAGCACAAAAATAATTTTTTCAGGTTGGGTGTACCTGGTTTCGGCATCATGGAGTAGCTTGCTGGTGTAGTAGACTGGTCGTTGAGAGCAATCCTTGTCAGCATGAACTAGCATGGAGTTGATTGCCTTTGGTGAGACAGCCAGGTATATGAGGAGCTCTTCTTCGGGCTTCGGCCCGAATAGTAGTGGTGGTGAGGCGAGGAGCTTCTTCAATCCCTCGAATGCTTCTTGGCATTCTTTTGTCCAAGTGAGGTCATTCATCTTCTAGAGGACCTTGAAGAACGGCTGGCAATGCTTGGCAGAGCATGAGATGAAGCGGCTCAAATCCGTGATGCACCTAATTAGATGATGGACTTCCTTCTTGGAAGCAGGATGCTTCATGTCTGTGATCACCTTCTCAAGGTTGGCCTCTATCCCTCTCTGGGTCACCAAGAACCCTAAGAACTTTCTCGCCACCATACTGAAGGTGCATTTAGCAGGGTTCAGTTTCATTTGATAGTGGCGAAGGTTATCGAAAGCCTTCGCCAAGTCGGCGATATGGTCCTCCTTCGGGCCGCTCATGAAAAGCATGTCATCCATATAAACTTGCATGTTGTGGCCGATTTGGTCCTTGAAGGTCATGCTGACCAAGTGTTGGTAGGTGGCATTTTTAAGATCGAAGTGCATCATCTTGTAATAATACATACCTCGATCGGTCACAAACACTGTGCACTCTTCATCCTCGGGATGCATTCGGATTTGATTACATCCGGAGAACGTATCCATGAAGTTGAGGTACTTGTGGCTTGAAGTCGCGTCCACTAGCTGGTCAATCTTGGAGACGGGGAAGCTGTCCTTTGGGCATGCTTATTGAGGTCAATGTAGTTTACACATATCCTCCATTTCTTAGAGGCTTTCCTGACCATCACCACATTAGCAATCTAGTCAGGATAATGTACCTCTTGGATGAAGCCCACCGTGAAGAGTTTATCGACCTCCTCGTTGATGGCTTTCTCTCATTTCGGGGTGAAGCTCCTTTTCTTCTATCGGACCAGACGATGATTGGGGTCAATATTTAGCTTGTGAGTTACCACCTTTGGTGGGATACCGGGCTTGTTGGTGACGGTCCAGGCAAAAACATCTGCATTAGCCTGCAGGAAGCTGAGTAAACGGGTTCTTTCCTCCTGAGTCAATAAGGCCCCAACCTGTATCATCTTTGAGGGATCTTTCCTTAACAAAAAAGATAGCAGGGCCTCGACCTGCCCGCTCTTTGGTTCTGGTGCTGTCGGATCGGGCTAGTCTATGACAGGGCTAGAATCTGCTCCTCTTAGGCCTGGGGCTGTTTACCAATAGTGCTACACCGACCGTCGGGAACCTCTTATCTCTCTGGTCCCCCACGAGGTCAGGAACTAGACAAAGAGATATTTTGTAGAAATTGTGGCATCAAGTAGATTGAGTCCCGGACATCCTAGGATGGCATTGTAGGGTGAGGGGAGCTTTATAATAGTGAAGGTCACTAGCACGGTGCTTTCTTGGGGTGGTGTCCCAGCGGTTATTGAGAACGTAATTTCTCCCTCGACTCTGACTGAGTCTCCGGTGAAGCCTACCAAAGGCTTGAACACCGTCTTTATTTGGTCAGTAGACAAAAATTCATCCTTGCAAAAGCATCATAAAAAATGATGTCCGAGAAGCTCCCACGATCTACCATGATTCTTTTTATATGATGTTTGGCTATCATCATTTTGACCATGATAGCATCATTATTTGGGTTGTTACCCCAGCTAACCCTTCTCCTATGTAGGGGAGTACATCGTCACTCCCCTCTCTCCCCTAGCCCTCTTTGGGGTTTTTTCTGCCCCCCAGGATATCATCCCTATTGGTTCTTCAGTGGGACAATTGTCGATGGTGAGGGGCCGAGGCCCTTCAGTGTGGGCTGCATGAAGCACTCCCCTCACCACATATTGGTCGAGGTAGCCGTGATTGATCAGCTGATGGGGATCCATCCGTCGTCTGAGTATTTTTTTTCCATTTTCTTAATGTTCTCACATTTTTTCTATTTTCCTATTCCTGCTATTCCACCAATCCTCACTATTCCAGTTTTATTCTAGGTTTATCCCCGAGTTATCCCAGCCTTACTCCATCTCCCTCCATCATTCTCCTGTGATCTTTTTTTTTAAAAAACACCCGAACCCTAGCCCACCACCCAGCTGCCCCCCAGATCCGGGCTGCCCGACCCCCGGCTGCCCCCGCCGGCCCGTCGCCGGCCCCGCTCCCCACCGAAAAACTGGCGTCCGCCATCGCCCATGCTGTGGAAGATGAACGGTCCATGGGAAGACAATGGTCGCCCATGGCCACCGCCGCCGCCTGCCACCAGCCGCCCACCCGTCGCCCACCGACCCATGCCCGGCCGTCGCCACCCTCACCGGTGCCCTAGGGCCCCATGCCCGCGGGAAGATCGAACAACATGCTCGTGCATGCCGTGTGGCCGTGCCACCCCTGCACTACCACTCGTCACTGCCGCCTGCCGCCGCCGCCGCCATCACGCCGGAGCCACCATCTGGCCGTCTGCCTTCTTGCTGGAGCCTCGTCGATGCCCAGGGGTCCCCCACGACCGTGGGAGACCAAATGGCATGCCCTGGGCATGCTGTGCCTTCTCTATGTCGCCAACCCGCTTGCAGCCGTCGCTGGCCGTCCGCCGCTCGCCGTCCACCGACCTCGTCCGCCGCTCGCTTCCAAGCCGCCGCCCGTCTGCCGGTTACCGCTGAAGTTGGTTCCCTCCCTCTGTGCACGTCCACGAGAGATGAATCCACACGCTTTCTGGAGCAGTCCAAGAAGCATGCTTGTCAGAGCAAATCATCAAGTCGATACGCTTCCTAGACCAGATCAGCACCAATATTGATGTAGCATGGATTTTGATGTAATTTAGTTTTCCTTGTTTGGGTTTCTTGTAGGCTAAGTAAGTGAGGGGTTTGGTTTATCTATATAAAGGCCCCCTCCCCCCCTGTAATGAATAAGTTTGATATGAAATTTTTGGGTTTTCCATTGGTTCTGGTTCTAGGCTGAGGCTCATCTTTCCTTCACCTACGAGTGTCGAGGGGTGTGAGACCCCACTTTCTTCGCTCCATGCGAGCATCGAGGAGTGCGAGGCCTTAGTTATCCCATTTTCTATCGAGTCTCCCTCTAGGTCTTAGGGATTTTTCTTTATGGCCCTAGGTAGCGATTTGGGTGGGATGTCCTAGGCTCCGCGTGTAGTGAGATGGGTGGGACGCCCTAGATTACACAAGTGGGATGGGTTAGATACCTTAGAGATACGACATCTCTCCGTGAAGGTGAGTCCCCAGTCCTAGAGTGTCCATGTTTCCTATCCTCCATCCCATTGTTCCTCCATCAAGAAAATTGAAAACCAAAAGAGTTCAGCTGTTTTAGGGTTTAGTGTCAGTTCACCCTAGTCTCGGGAGGCTTCTTAGCCCTCCCACGGTCTAAGTTTGTTTAGGTGTTCCCTTTTCCAAATAAACCAAGGTTCATCGAGTCTATCCTGCATCAACTTGGTATCAGAGCGAGTTGTGGATTAGGATGTGCTCCATTTTTTTGAACTCGACGGAGTCGAGTTCTTCGCGGTTGAGGAGAATGATGGGGATCCAACCATCGTCCAGGTATTTTTTTCTGTTTTCTTAATTTTCTTGCATTTTATTTATTTTCCTATTCCTGCTATTCCACCTATCCCAGATATTCCAATTTTATTCTAGGTTTATCCTTGAGTTATCCCAGCCTTATTCCATCTCCCTCCATCCTTCTCCTGTGATCTTTTTTTAAAAAAACACCCGAACCCTAGCCCACCGCCATGCCGCCCCCCAGATCTGGGCCGCCCGACACCCGACCACCCCCACCGGCCCCGCTCCCCACTAGAAAATAGGCATCCACCATCGTCCATGCCGTGGAAGATGACGGTCCATGGGAAGACCAACGGTCGCCCACGGCCACCACTGCCATCCTGCCACCGACCGCGCGCCCGCCTTCCACCGTCGCCCAGGGTCCCCCACGGTTATGGGAGACCAAACGGCATGCCCTGGGCATGTCGTGCCATCTCTGTAACGCCGCCTCGCTTGCAGCCGCCGCTGGCCGTCCACCACTCGCCATCCGCTGGCTTCGTCTGTCGCCCACTTCCCGGTCATCGCCCATCCGTCGGTTGCCACCGGAGTTGGTTCCCTCCCTTTGTTCATGTTCGCGAGAGATGAGTCCACACGCTTTCTGGAGCAGTCCAAGTAGCATGCTTTTTAGAGCAGATCATTAAGTCGATACGCTTTCCAGAGCAGATCAGCACCAATATAGATGTAGCATGGATTTTGATGTAATTTAATTTTTTTTTTTTGGATTTCTTGTAGGCTAAATAAATGAGGGGTTTAGTTTTTCTATATAATGGCCCCATCTCCCCCTGTAATGAATAAGTTTGATATAACATTTTTAGGTTTTCCATTGGTTCTGGTTCTGGGTTGAGGCCCATCTTTCCTTCATCTACGGGTGTCGAGGGGTATGAGACCCCACTTCCTTCGCTCCATGCGAGCATCGAGGGTGCGAGGCCCTAGTTATCCCCTTTTCCATCGAGTCCCCCTCTAAGTCTTAGGAATTTTTTTTTACGGCCCCAAGTAGCGATTTGGGTGGGATGCCCAAGGCTCCGCGTGTAGTGAGATGGGTGGGACATCCTAAATTACACGTAGTGGGATGGGTGAGTTGCCCTAGAGGTGCGATGTCTCTCCGTAAAGGTGAGTCCCCAGTCCTAGAGTGTCCATGTTTCCTATCCTCTATCCTATTATTCCTCCACCAAGAAAATTGAAAACCAAAAGAGTTCAACTGTTTTAGGGTTTAGTGTCAGTTTGCCCTAGTCCCGGGAGGCTTTTTTGCCCAACCACGGTCCTAGTTTGTTTAGATGTTTCCTTTTCCCAATAAACTAGGGTTCATCGAGTCCGTCCCGCATCATCAGCTCTTTGATCTCCCTCTTCAGGTGGCAGCATTCCTTTGTGTCGTGGCTGTAGTCCCGGTGAAAACAGCATTAGTGGGACTTGTCCCGCCCAGTGTATGGCTTCAGTGGTGGGGGTCGGTGCAGGAACACTTACCCTCGATCTTTATCAGGATCTTCTCTCTAGGGACAAGGAGAGGAGTGAAACTCTCTTCATTGGCAGGGTCAGCCTTGGGCCTTGGCTCCGGTCGTGGGACCCGCACCATCCTATGGGTTGGGTGGCCGAAGGATTTCCTGATAGCCTGCCTTTTTGGGGACCTCCCATCTAGCTCCCTCCTAGCATGATCCACTACCTCGGCATGGATGTACTTTTGTACCTGGATGAAAAAGTATGAGTATATCTTTGGGGGCTTCTTGTTGAGGGAGTAGGTGAAGCGAGAGGTTCATAGCCCCCTCTTCAAGGCTAGCATGATGATGGACTCATCAAGGTTGTAGATCTCCCAGGCTGTAGTCTTGAATCAGGACACATAGTCTCGAAGGAGTTTCTGGTCCTATTGTCGGATCAAGAAGAGGCTATTGGCATCACACGGTGCCTTCCTGTAAGCATCGAAGTGCACCATGAACTTCCTCTCCAGCTAGGGGAAGGAGTCTATGCTCTCAGGTTTGAGTATGGAGAACCAGACCTGAGCGGCCTTCCGTAGAGTGGCCTAGAAGGCGATGCAAAGGAGGGCGTCGGTGCCTCCCTAGACCCTTATGAGGGCCTTGTAACTTTTCAGGTGGTCTAGGGGGTCGGTTATCCAGTCGTAGGGGTCAACCTGTGGCATACGAAATCAGCTAGTTATCGGCTCTTCTTAGACTTTCTTCGAGAAAGGTGGATGAGTGTTGTAACCCATGGGCTCATTGGGGGATCCCTAAACTTTCACAAACCAGTGGGCTAGATCTGCCAGCTTGCACTCATGCTCCTCAAGGCACCTTTCTGCATGGCGGCGGATGGCTTCGTCAATCGACCCCTCGATGGAGGATGCCGGGGATGAGGGAGGACCGAAGTGGATGAACTAGCACCTGAGTTCCCAGCCATGTCGGTGCTACTGGCACGAGGGCGCGTAGTGGTCTGAGGCTAGGGAGCGGCTCCCCCGGTCGATTGGATCACTTTGTGATCGCTTGCCGCCTTCCTGGTGGGTCTCTCGAGGGGGGATGCCACATGCAGTGGCCCCTCCTGGAAGGACCATAGGCTGGTGCGGGGATCGACTGTGCAAACTACTAAAGTCCCTGGCTACTATTGTGTTTCTAGAGAGCGATGCTTCTGGTGGAGTTGACGCACCACCGCACCCAGGAGCTGGACCTGGTGGGTGAGTGCGGTGTATTTGGGGTCCGTCGAAGGTGGCTATGACGGGGTGGAATGCTCCCACTCCAGGCATTGGTCACCGTGGCTAAAGGGGTTCCCCGCCTGACTGGCGGAGCCTTCACAGGCCGCGTAGTCACCATCAAACTATGGGTGTCCATGCGATCTTTCTTGCTTTGGGAGGGATGATGCTTTCTTTCGTCTCTCCCCCCTACCTAGTGTGCCAATCTGTTGCCGCCTGGATCACCGTGGCCAGTAGCTTTGACATGTCGAGTTCTCGTCGGGTGCTTGGGCATATGGTCCAGGCACCTTGTTATGGAAGTCGCGGTTTTCTAGTTGTGCGATCATCGACGTGTCGGCACACTGCAAGGCTGGGAGCTTGGTGTCGTCTGGATCATGCAGATCGTGCGCACGGTGTGTCGTAGGGGGCTTGCGCCCATGGTATGGCATGCACCACCTCTCGGATGCTCTGCATGATCAGGTAATCCCTCGTCTTCATTTTGAATTACGACCTCTTTACATCTTTGGCGGGAATCCACGCTCCTGCTGTTAGGAGGGTTCACTTCAGAGGGGTGGACTCGACCTCGACCGGGAGCTTACCTCAGATAGGGAGCTCGCCCAATGAGCCCTGTCTCGACTGGGAGTTGACCTCGGCAGGGTGGTCCATTCTGGAAGCATGATCTCAACCCTGACCGGGGGGCTTGCCTCGAATGGATGGACTCGATTTTGACCGGGAGCTGACCTCAGACTGGGGGCCCGCCCAGTGAGCCCTACCTCGGCTAGGTGGTCCTCCTTGATTCTTCATCATGTAGCCTTGCCCAGGTGGCAGGTCTCTTGCTGTCGTGGCTGTCCTCAGGCTCCACATCAGTGGATGTTGCCATGTCAGCCCATAGGCTCCACGTCAGCGGATGTCGCCATATCAGTAACCATATGCCAAAGATTCTTGAATGTTGCATTGCAATGTTTCGACCTATTCGGATGTTAGATATCATTGCTAGATGGTTATTTTGATTAGTACAGGAATTGTTTTTGTAATATCAGGTTAGTGTTTAAACCTATGAGGTTATATACAATAGAAGTTCCTGTTGATCTATTGGCTGATCATCTATTATAAATCGATCCAGGGTTTAATTATCAATATGATTGATGATTGATTTTGAGTCGATACTTCGACAAGTCAACTCATCACTATTTTCTGAGTCAACTCATTTGCATTGCAATTATTGTGATGGAACTTTTCACTAATAGTTAGTGAATTATGGAAAGATTTATTGGCAATTGGATTGCTAATTATTTTAATTTGATTGAGCAATGAGGATTGGATCAAGTCTGATTGAATTGGACTCAATTAGGTTGACCTAATCAGGTTGTGAGATAGCCTAATCAGTAAAGAGATTTGATTCCTAATTTGATTAGGTCTTGAGCTCAATTCCTAATTGGATTAGAAATTAGCTAATGAGATTAAGTTCCTAATTTGTTTAGGATCATTCATCTTTTTAGGTCTAATCAAATAAGATTTGGTTTGAGCTTGAGTTGAGTTCAATTAGATTGGACCATACCTAAGTATCCTAGTCCTATTTGAATTTGAGTTTTGAATACAAATTTGAATTGGTTTCTAAATTTGAATTCAAACTTGAATTTTGAATTCAATTTTGAATTCAAATTCAAATTTGGATTGAGTAGTTTTAATTTTGAATCAAAACTACACAATCTCATCTTAAGTCCCTAACCCCCCCTTTCCCTCCTAGCCACTTGGATGCCTCTATTTAAAAGCACATGGTTGGTGGGCATGGGAGGTTAATCAAGGCTGAAGAAGAGAGTCTTCTACCTAGAAAATAGAGTGGGGGAGTGTGGGTTCTTGTAAAGAGAGAAGTTCTCTCGGGTGCAGGTTCTATCTAGGTCTTTTACTAGGTTTTGGGAAGTGAGAAGGAAATAGAGTGTCTACTTCTTTCCATATTGTTTCTACCTCTTCAAATCTTCCTTACAGCTATCCTTCTTCATCCTTTGGAATGTCCATGTGGTTGAAGAAGAAGAGATTAGCCATCAAGATCTTAGTGAAGAGCTAGCACTCTAAGGAGAATGGTCAGAACAGAACTCCATGTAGATCACCCGTAAAGGCCATGTACATGTGTCGTTAGGAAGAACTAGATACCATAGTATTCAGGAACAATGATTATTGACCCATGCAAAGGTAATGAGTTCCAAACTCATTAACATTATAGATGTGATCTATGGTGTCAGTTACGTAACATTGATGTGATCAATGCTACTAGTTGTTTGCTTGTTTTAGTTTATTTATATAGTATACATCATGTCATGATCCTATTTTAGGTGGTTTATTTGATTAGATCTTATGAATGAAAGGTTAATTAAATTAATCTTTAGTCTTCCGCTGTGTTATATTTTGAAAAAGTTTCAAAATGCAAGCATGAAACCACCTACCTTTCTCCTTCAATTCCTACAATGCTTAATTTTTAGGAACTCTTCCAAACCACAATTATATATGAACACATCTATATGCATCCTTATCCCTCAATTCTCCCACTTGAAAAATCTAAAACATATATTTAGCACTTCTCAAGTATTAAGGATTGATTTCATAGTTATCTAGTACTCATAGCCTGAATTCTACTAACATTTGCTTGTGATACTCATAGTAAAAATTAGGTCATGCGATAGGCTTAGCATCCTCCTAGATCTATCTCATAGACCTATATTTTTAAATATAGGTTGCTTTTCAAAGGTCTTTATTGGAGAATTGTTTAGATAATTAAAACTTAACCTAGATCAGTACAAGAATCTTATTCCCAATGGAAGAATATTATCCACGTACAATGCGAGGAATTATATACTCCCACTAATCTCTTATATATATGCATGGTTCCTCTTCTTATTCTAAGCAAAATTAAATGATTTGATTATATCAAAGAAATGAGTATTTTAATTCTGAGCTATTTGCTTTAGTCTATTTATATAGATCCTTTGTGACTTAGACCTTGTGACCTCATCATTGTCAACTTATTGATCTCATTATGGTAAACTACAATTACTATAGATTTTAGCATGGTCTACCTTATAGATCTTCATGTATTTTTCTTTTATAGATCCATTTACATCCATAGGTACTATACCTTCTAGTGGATCTATTAAGGTCTATACTTGGTTGGAGTGTATGAAGTCTAATTTCATGACATTCAACCATTCCTTGAAATTAATGTCTAACATTGCCTCGTTGTAGGTTTCTAGGATTATCTCTATATTTCTTATCACGACAAGGAATACTTCTTGTGTATCATCTATAAGCATAACTATGTACCTTTTGGAGGATGGGAGATCCTATTAAACTTACGAGGTAGAAGAGAAGTTATATGCACCGGCTTACTTGAATAGTTTTATAGGTTCTATGGCATATTGCTCTTTAGAGACTCTCTCTTTAAGCTTAATTATCCTCTCATTACTGTATTTAGGATAATCTATTTAACCATGAATATAGATATTAGGTCATAGCAACTTTGTGAGCCATTGGAAAGTAGTATCCTAACAACTCTTTAGGATACAGGCTATCAATAACCTAATCTCTAACTTGTCTGCATATTATCGATTGATGTAGGTCAAACATCTTGTAATCCTAAAATAATCAAGACCTGGCTTCTTACCATTTTATATCTCATATAAGTATGGTAAGAATGAATTTAGAGTGAATCTAATTAAATAGGAAAGTTGAGTTATGTAAACATATCTGATTGCTATCATGGATGGTCAAAAATAATTCACCAACTCAAAGCTTTCATCAGACTCTCAAAGCTTTGTTCCATAGTTACACTAGATTGGGCTTGGGTTTGCTGATAAGGTGCTCCTGATCTAGTTGCCATGCACACGGACTCAACTCGGACTAGGGGTTTTGCTAGACCTAGAGTCCAAATCAAATGTAAGGTCAAATTGATAATCCATGTTGTAGTAACTTGACACCTGGCTAGGTAAGTGTAAGGTTAGTGGAGGTTCCTCTTTGCTTGCCTTAGACACCAATTTGAAATTGGCTAGGTAAGTGAACCAACCCACTTTCCTTCGGGCTCTTATCCCTGAGCCACTTGCCTAGACACCAGATATAAGCACACACAACCAGGCTGTCAAAGTTGGCTTGACACTTGACTCGACCCGACCTTGTGGGTGTTCCTAGCTCGCTAGAGCAATTAAATGTCTACTTCATTTTAATTAGGATTGGGTTTGTTATGCAAGTTGGTGATTTTTGGGCTAGAGACAGGTGATGAAATCCTGACCCTATGTCAATTTGATGCCCTTAACTTGTTTTACCATGAAATGAATGCAACATGCATATGGATCCAAATTTTAGGTGCAGAATTGATGTGTTGCAGTTCTAAAGTAGTGGAAAAAGTGCAATGTAACAGATTCAAAAAAATTATAAAAATTCACAGAAGACTGTAACTTCTAGATGATATGCCATATGAAAGGAAATTTAAAGATAAAATCTATGCTATGCTAAGCAAATACTGAAAATTAGTTAATGTAAAAAAAAAAATAGGACTGAACATAAAGGAATTTCAGTGATAGTGATGGAATGCAGGAGTTTTAATTTTTTTTGTAAATTTTTTATGAGGATGAAATTTTATGTGCTAATAATTATCTTAATGAAGAGTAGGAAAAAAAATATCTCAATAAAAAATTAACTACTTTCATTGAGACTTTTATGCGAATCACAGTCAGCCTACTCAAAATACAGCAAGCAGAATTTAAACAAACAAATGCATTAACATACCAAACTTCAACCTAAGGATTCACGTCCGACCAGGGGCTCATTATTCCCATGGGTCGTGATAGTGTACTGGTGTACACCCGCTCAAGAGGCATGAATCTTAGATCTGGATTGGATTTTAAAATTAACTAAGTAGCAAGTATGAATTGCAGAAAATTTCAGCAAACTACCTAAATGCAGAAATTCAAAATTAACCCTAACCTACCATGCTCTAATACCAAAAAAGATGGGGAACAAGTATCGAATGATGTATTCTAAGGATTAAAGAGACTAAATGTTGATGAGGCAAATAGGCATGCTGCTATTCTAAGTAAAAGGAACAGAAATTCATGAAAGGAACATAAGAAAAAACATGACTGGAAAGAAACTCTCTCAAAGTAATTAAGAAAGGACCTTTGTGGTTAGGAAACTACACAGATTAGGGCTAGCTTACCTTTCTATTTCAGATCTGAAAGAAAGTTATAAGAATGGTTACCTGGCTATTAATGTTCTGAAAATGGGGTAAAGGACACTCAAGATGAAGTACCTAAATGACAAAGGAATTACTCTAGGTTTTAAGGCCTCCTGCATCTGATTCTTTGGCATAGCAGACCTTCATCTTGGAAACCATGAGACCCGGGGATCCTGCACAAGGAGATGGAAAAATTAATAGGTTTAGATGGGAGATTAGAGGAATGGATAAAGAGAATTTGGAATGGAGTAATGAGGATTAGGCATGGCTTGAAGTAGAACTCCCTTGGCGCCCATAACTTAACCCTTCTTCACTTGTTGGCATGGTGAACTTCTTTGTAGAAGATGCCCTTTGGAAGAGGGAATGGACAAATTTTGGAGTGGATTGTAGGAGAGCCTTCAAGGTTGGTCAAATGGAATTGGAATATGGGCTCGAAGTTTGATTAGCTAAATAACTTAGGTCTCACACCTTCCTTCTCTCAAGGGGCTTTGGCTAGCAAAGGGAAAAGCTTTCAAAAAAATTCTTCTTCATTCATCATTCACCTTGCAAGAGGATTCTAGGAGCTTTTATAAACCTTAAGCTCCTTTTCAAATTCAAAATGCAACACTTTTCATGGAGAAAATCATGTGGCGTCCCAAAGAACTTGACATCAGTTGACGCCTCTTCCTGAGCCTGGTGCCCACACTAATTCTTTCCGGGTGCGAGGAACTCGACCCTGTTGAGTAAGGATCGGTATGACTGTATTATTTTTCTAATATATCTGAATCAATTTGTTGTAGATCCTCTCGGGTAAACCAGGAGTCTTCAGATTCCGGTCGACCATGCCGACAAACCAGATAATGCTGATTACCCTTATTTTTAATAGTAATCTCTTGGTCATCTAAGATACATTCAATCTTGTCTCTCCAATTTAGTCAAATTGCTGGTGGACACTCAAGTAGGGTTTCGCTCTCAAAGGCAGGGTGAAGTCCAAAAGGCTCACTCAAAATTAATGTCGATTCTTTAAATTCTTTCATATCAGAAATATTAAAAGTGGAGCTAATGCCATAATCAGGTGGTAACTCTAACATATATGTGTTAGATCCTTTTTTCTTAATTATTTTGAAAGGTCCAGCTCCCCGGGCATGCAGTTTCTTCATAGTTCCCGGTGGAAACCTTTCTGGTCTAAGTTTTATCATGACAGAGTTTCCTTCATTAAATTCTTTTATCCGTTTACGTGAATCAGCCACATGCTTATAAACTTCATTACTCATTTGAATTTTCTTACTAATTTCCTTATGTAATTCTTTAAGATGCTGTGCATATGACTCGGCAGACTCAGATACACGTGCGTGTGTGGGTAATGGGATGAGGTCGATAGGTCTCCTAGGTCTGTAACCATGGACAATCTCAAAGGGACTTTTACTAGTGGACCTATTGACCGAGCTATTGTACGCAAATTCAGCACGAGGTAGAAGTAAATCCCAATTTCCCAGACTCTCTCCAACAAGGCACCTTAATAAGTTCCTAGACTTATATTTACAATTTCAGTTTATCCATTAGTCCGAGGGTGATAAGCAGTTGAGAATTTCAGTTTTGGTCCTAATAGGTACCAAAGGGTTTTCCAAAAATAGTTTGTGAAATGGACATCCCTATCAGAAATAATGGTCTTAGGAAACCCATGTAACTTGACTACTTGATCAAGAAAAAACTTGGCTATCCTGGAGGCATCAAAAGTTTGGGAGCAGGGTATAAAATGGGCCATTTTCGAAAATCTGTCAACTACTGTAAAGATTGAATCGTGTTTTCTAAGGGTCTTGGACAGCCCTAAAATGAAGTCCATGCTAAGATCCTGCCATGGACAATCCGGCACAAGTAAAGGAGTGTATAACCCGATGTTTTGTCTTTGATGTTTGGCAACCGCACATATCCTACATCGGGCAACAATATTGGTTACCTGTCTCTTAAGGCCTAGCCAGTAAAATTTCTCCTCAATTATCAATATGGTCTTGTTTCTTCCAAAATGGCCAGCCAAACCTCTAGCATGGATTTCCCAAATTAAAAAGTCTCTTAGAGAAGTCTTTGGAACACAAAGCTTGTTTTTCTTAAATAGATAACCATCTAAAAGGGTGTACTCACTGTGGTCACTAGATGGTCCTAATTTCAAAGCTTGGTAAACTTCACTAAAGTTTGGACAATTATCATATTCATCCGTAAGTCTTTCAAATCCAATGACTTCAGTGCTAATCGAGTTCAGAAGCAGGGCTCTATGACTTAAAGCATCGGCTACCTTATTCTCTGTTCCGGCAGGTTGTTTCAAGATAAATGTGTAGGCCTGGATGTATTCTACCCACTTGGCATGCCTAGGATTCAGCTTCTTCTGGGAACTAAGAAATCTAAGGGCCTCGTGATCGGAAAACAAGACAAATTCATGCGGTAGTAGATAGTGCCTCCAATACCTTAAACCTTGCACTACCGCATAGAGCTCCTTATCATAGGTGGAATACCTAAGCTTAGCATCATTTAACTTCTCACTAAAGAAAGCTATGGGGTGGCTTTCCTGGCTTAAAACTCCACCTATTCCTACTCCAGATGCATCACAAGTGACCTCAAAAACCTTGGAAAAATCAGGCAATCTTAAAGTAGGTGCTTATATCATTTTCTTCTTAACAACTAGGAAGGCTCTATCAGCAACTTTGGTCAATTCAAATTGGCCTTTCCTAATGCAATCTATGATTGGCACAACTATGGTACTAAACCCCCGAATGAATCTTCTACAAAAAGTAGCTAGGCCATGAAAACTTCGTACTTCATGAACACTTTTTGGAACTGGCCACTCTACAATTGATTTAATCTTGTCGGGGTCAGCAGAAACTCCGTCAGGTATGACAACAAATCCTAGGAAAATGATTCTATGGGTAAAAAAGTCACATTTCTTAAGGTTTGCAAAGAGACTATTTTTCCTAAGAGCTAAACATACTTGATTCAAATGGTCCAAATGATCCTTCTTGGTCCGGCTATATATAAGAATGTCATCGAAGTAAACTATGACAAACTTTCCTATATATAACCGTAGGACTTTATTCATAATCCGCATAAAGGTACTAGGAGCATTGGACAGTCTGAATGGCATTACTACCCACTCAAAAGACCCTCCTTGGTCTTGAACGTAGTTTTCCACTCATCTCCAAGTCTAATCCTAACCTGATGATAGCCACTCTTAAGGTCCATCTTTGAGAATATTGTTGCTCTGGCCATCATATCTAACATGTCGTCCAAACGGGGTATGGGAAACCTATATTTTGTTGTGATCTTATTAATGGCACGACTATCAATGCATATCCTCTAAGTGCCATCTTTCTTAGGGGTCAGTAATGCGGGTACTGCACAGGGACTCAAACTCTCTCTAATAAATCCTTTCCTAAGGAGTTCCCCTACTTGTCATTGTAACTCTAAATGTTCGGTAGGGTTCATCCTATAGTGTGGAAGGTTGGGTAGGGTGGCTCCTGGGACTAAGTCAATGGCATGCTGGATGTCCCTGAGTGGTGGAAGCTGGTCAGGTAGGTCATATGGAAATACATCCTTAAAGTCTTTTAACACTTTAGCCACTTCTTGAGGGCATTCCTTCTAGGAAAGCTCCTGAATTTTCTTAGTGGTTAAAATCCAAACATGTGTACCTTCAGTGAGTTCTTTCTCAATTTCCTTTTCAGTGATCAAATTGACTTCCATTTTCTTTTCCTTTAGGTGGCTTGATCCTCTCTTAACAGTGTCCTTAGGTGGTGTTGGGTTGATCACAAACTTCTTTCCTAGGTGCATGAATGAGCAAGAATTTGATCGGCCGTATAGGGTCGCGTCATGGTCAAATAACCAGGGTCGACCTAGGATGATATTGTTCACTCCCATTGGTAAGACATCACACCACACTTTCTCCTGATAGAACTGTAATTGGATTTGTACTAGGCACCTATGTTTGATGGAAATTGAAGTGGAGTCTATCCAAGAAACCTTATAGGGATTTGGATGGGGAACTATAGACAAGCCTAAAGTTTTGACAGCACTAGTGGATATAGAATTTACACAACTCCCACTATCTATAATTATTTTACATACCTTATCCCTTAACTTAACAAATATTTGTAGGATGTTAGTCCTACGCCAATTCTCCTATGTCACCGTGTGGGTAAGGATGCATCTAACTACTCCCAACAGATCAGGCTCTATTTGTTCCTCGTCACCTTCATACTCTTCAGCCAAATTATCCTCAGCCTGATATACTTCCTCAACATTATCACCTAGGGGTTCTTTGGGTTCAGACTCACTTTCTTCTAATTCTCCTATGTATAAGGCCCTAGTTGGACAATTGCTAGCGTAATGGCCTAACTTATGACATCTGTAGCAAGCAACATTAGGGTTTGGAGTCTTCTGAACTTGTGGTGCTTTACCCCTATCGTCTCTACAGGTCAGAGGGGTGCTAGAGTTGGGTCGGCTGGGTCGCATCTGATTCGATCTTGGCTGTTGACTAGGTGCACTAGTTCTAGGGAGTTCGGGTCTGCGAAAAAATGGTCCCCTATGAAATCTCTCGGCATCTCGTGCTACCTGATAAGCTAACTCTAAGTCATGGACTTCCCTCAAGAATAACTCCTTCTAGATCTCTTTTCTCAATCCTGCCCTAAACCTAGATAAAGTAACTGACTTGGACTCATCTAAATTGTATCTCATTACAAATTCGTCAAACTTTGCAATGTATTCAGCTACACTCTTGGTTCCCTGGGTCAATCTCTGCCACTAGTCTAGAAGTCTCTGGTGGTAGGATATAGGAAGGTATTTCTCTCTAAGCCTAAGTTTCATTGCCCTCCAGGTTACTATGGGAACATCACCCCTTTGTCTAATGAATCTCTCGATGTTTTCCCAGTAAAGCCTAGCCTGGCAAATTAACCTAAGCTTCGCGAACTTGCATTTTCTCTCCTCCGTCATGTCATACCAATCAAAGTACTGATCCATCTCTCCCTCCCAATCTATGTAAACCTTAGGATCCAGATTTTCATCAAATGTTGGTGCTTCCAACCTAATAATCCTAAGGGTTCGCTCATCACGGTCTGTCTGATCCTGATTGTGTCTCCTAGGGTTTGGCTCATAGACTGGATCATGGCATGCTATCTTAGGGTTTGGGTCATGGACTCGATCAAGGTTGGGTCTCCTAGGATTTGGCTCGAAGAAATGGTCTTGATGAAGAGCCCTTCTAGGGTTGATGGGTGTCTCAAACTCAAATTCAGGCTCTAACTCATTCTGGACTTCATGATTTCCTCCAGGGGTACGAGCTTCTAATCGATCAAGTCTAGCAGTGATGTGGGTTATCTGATCAGTCAAGTTTTGATTGGTCTGGGCTAATTGATCAGTTAAGTTTTGGTTCATCCTGGTCATTTGGTCATTAAAAGATTTCATCAGACTCTCAAAGCTTTGTTCCATGGTTACACTAGATTGGGCTTGGGTTTGCTGATAAGGTGCTCCTGATCTAGTTGCCATGCACACGAACTCAACTCAGACTAGGGGTTTTGCTAGACCTTGAGTCCAAATCAAATGTAAGGTCAAATTGACAATCCAGGTTGTAGGAACTTGGCACTTGGCCAGGTAAGTATAAGGTTTGTGGAGGTTCCTCTTTGCTTGCCTTAGACACCAATTTGAAATTGGACAGGTAAGCGAACCAACCCACTTTCCTTCGGGCTCTTGTCCTTGAACCACTTGCCTAGATACCAGATACAAGCACACACAAACAGGCTATCAAAGTTGTCTTGACACTTGACTCGACCCGACCTTGTGGGTGTCCCTAGCTCGCTAGAGCATTTAAATGTCTACTTCGTTTTAATTAGGGTTGGGTTCGTTATGAAAGTTGGTGATTTTTAGGTTAGGGACAGGTGATGAAATCCCGACCCTATATCAATTTGATGCCCTTAACTTGTTTTACCATGAAATGAATGCAACAAGCATATGGATCCAAATTTTAGGTGCAGAATTGATGTGTTGCAGTTCTAAAGTAATGGAAAAAGTGCAATGTAACAGATTCAAAAAAAATTTAAAAATTCACAGAAGACTGTTAACTTCTAGATGATATGCCATAAGAAAGAAAATTTAAAGATAAAATCTATGCTATGCTGAGCAAATACTGAAAATTAGTTAATGTAAAAAAAAAAACAGGACTGAACATAAAGGAATTTCAGCGATAGTGATGGAATGTAGGAGTTTTAATTTTTTTTGTAAATTTTTTATGAGGATGAGATTTTATGTGCTAATAACTAACTTAATGAAGAGTAGAAAAAAAAATATCTCAATAAAAAATTAACTACTTTCATTGAGACTTTTACACGAATCATAGTCAGCCTACTCAAAATACAGCGAGCAGAATTTAAACAAACAAATGCATTAACATACCAAACTTCAACCTAAGGATTCACGTCCGACCAGGGGCTCATTATTCCCATGGGTCATGACAGTGTACTGGTGTACACCCGCTTAGGAGGCGTGAATATTAGATCTGGATTGGATTTTAAAAATAACTAAGTAGCAAGTATGAATGCTATGCATGCAGAAAAATTCAACAAACTACCTAAATGCAGATATTCAAAATTAACCCTAACCTACCATGCTCTGATACCAAAAATGATGGGGAACAAGTATCGAATGATGCATCGCTAAGGATTAAAGAGACTAAATGTTGATGAGGCAAATAGGCATGCAGCTATTTTAAGTAAAAGGAATAGAAATTCATGAAAGGAACATAGGAAAAAACATGACTAGAAAGAAATTCTCTCAAAGTAATTAAGAAAGGACCTTTGTGGTTAAGAAACTACACAAGTTAGGGCTAGCTTACCTTCCTATTTTAGATCTGAAAGAAAGTTATAAGAATGGTTACCCGGCTATTAATGTTTTGAAAATGGGATAAAGGACACTCAAGATGAAGTACCTAAATGACAAAGGAATTACTCTAGGTTTTAAGGCCTCCTGCATCTGATTCTTTGGCATAGCAGACCTTCATCTTGGAAACCATGAGACCCGGGGATCCTGCACAAGGAGATGGAAAGATTAACAGGTTTAGATGGGAGATTGGAGGAATGGATAAAGAGAATTTGGAATGGAGTAATGAGGATTAGGCTTGGCTTGAAGTAGATCTCCCTTGGTGCCCATAACTTAACCCTTCTTCACTTGTTGGCGTGGTGAACTTCTTCGTAGAAGATGCCCTTTGGAAGAGGGGATGGACGAATTTTGGAGTGGATTGTAGGAGAGCCTTCAAGGTTGGTCAAATGGAAATGGAATATGGGCTAGAAGTTTGATTAGCTAAATAACTTAGGTCTCACACCTTCCTTCTCTCAAGGGGCTTTGGCTAGCAATGGGAAAAGCTTTCAAAAAAATTCTTCTTCATTCATCATTCACCTTACAAGAGGATTCTAGGAGCTTTTATAAACCTTAAGCTCCTTTTCAAATTCAAAATGCAACACTTTTCATGGAGAAAATTATGGGGCGTCTCAAAGAAAGTAGAATGGCCCATTTTACAAATTTAAACTTCTAATTTCAAGGTAGCATCCCATGAAGAGTGGACCATCCTTCAATTTGAATTTTGATTTGGGCGAAAATTCATGGGTGACTTGTCTTGGTGATGTGGCATGGTCAATCCTCCAAGTTGCATGACTTGTCTTCCAATGTGGCATGGTTTAATGATGATGTGGTGCTCCAAGTAGTTGGTGAAACTAGTTGCACTTAATCTGGACTAATTGAAACCCAACTTTAAGAAGCTCTTGAATCTGACACAATACAAAGTCTAATTGAACTCTAATTGAACTTTAGAATCCAAATTGAAATAAAACATGACTCAACCAAATTGAAATAGGACTCAATTATTCAAATAAACATAAGTACAGGACTCATATATTTATTATAGGACTAAAATTCCTAATCTTCTATCCATAAAGAACTTGGCATCAGTTGATGCCTCTTCCTGAGCCCGGTGCCTGCACTAACTGGTGAGCATGATAAAGATGATCGACGATAAAGCTTTTTGGCTAGAATTTTGGGATGATGGCTAGAGAACGGAGATGACAAGGATGGCTGATGGACAGGGAGGCGGCAAGCAGTGGTTTGTGAATAGGGGAGCACTCAAACTATGACTGAGGTGGGGAAAGAGGGCGATCAACTGGGAGATGACAGGCAATGGCTAGCATTAAGTGGTGGACAGCAGCTCTCGGGGTCTCAAGCTACTTTTTAGTCCAATCGAGGAAGAAAACCGCAGATAATGGAAGAGGCAATGGTGACGAGTGGCTCGAATGTGGCACGACAACTCCTAGCATCTCAAGCCGGTGGTGACGATGGTGGGACGGTTTCTACAATGACCTCGCAACTGAAATCCTTCCACGGTCCATGGCTTTGAGCCATGGACCGATAGCAATAGCTACTATTGAACTATTTGAAGTTTTATAAACCAAGCGACTAGTCCATGATGAATTGGTTGCTTTAATATTCATGCAAACTCTTTAAATAACTTTAAGCTTCAATTTTGGGTTCGTTTTAAGTCAGATATGCTTCAAATTTATTTCATTTGAATCAAAAAGTTAAGCTCTTTGCATTTAAAATATTTTTTCCCGTAAAAGATATATAAAATTATCAATTTTAAATAAATAAATAAAACTTAATTTTTAAATTAATATATATATATATATATATATATATATGTATATATAATATAATTATCACATCTCCCAACTTGAACTTTGGTCATCCTCGGATAAAATAGATAAATTAGTCATATATACAAATTCATCATTGAATTGAAAGTTTATTCAAACATTCTGAAAGGTAATTGATAGCTAGCCAGACCATTAATATACTACAACAAAGATTCTGAAAGGTAATCCTTTTTTCCCGATGCTCGAGAAAAGCATTAGGAATTCCCACAAGTCTGTCGATGCTTCTTAAAAGCATCAGAAAATAACAGTGCTTAAAAGCATGGGGAAATAAAGTTATGATATGTCGATGCTTTTTTCTTGCATCAGCAAAAACAAGATTTAACAATGCTTTAAAGCATCGACAGGTTTGATATTCTTTCCCTCTCGAAGCCCGAATTTTATTAGCATCGGCACCGCCCTAGCCACCATTTCCCCTTTGTCGGCCTTCCTTAAAAGCATCCGAAAATAACAATGCTTGAAAGCATGGGAAAATAAGGTATATGATATGCCGACGCTTTTTTCTTGCATTAGCAAAAACAAGATTTAACAACGCTTTAAAGCATCGACAGGTTTGATATTCTTTCCCTCTTGAAGCCCAAATTTCATTAGTACCGGCACCGCCCCAGCCACCATTTCCCCTCTCCTAGCCTCCCTCCCTCATCCTCCATCTCGTCCTCATTCCTAGTTAGTTTGCCATCCTCGGGGCTTCTCTAGTCATCCCACGTTCAGGCGCTTCAATGTTCAGATAGCCAATTTCTGTCCCCAGGATTTTTCTGCACTGCGATCTCCATCTCTTTCACTTCCTCCCTTGTCACCAGTAAGTGCCTTTTCTCATCCAAGAGTCAACAAATAGGGGTAGAATCAGTCGAGTACTCGGTGCTTGGATTTAGGTTTTCTGTTTCCGTTTGCTTTGAGATGCTCTTAATTACATCATTTCAATGTTATGCTTCTCTCAATCTCATAATCCAATTTCAGGCTGTGTGGAGATCCTATAAGCCTTTATGTAAGTCGTTGTCGATGGTGATTTGGAATGCCACTTCAATTTTCCTATGCCTGTTCCCGATTTCCCAAACACTTTTCCATTTATGCATTGATTATGTGTTATATACTGAATAGTTAATTACATGCGGCTCATGAATTCTAAGTTGCATTCGTTTCCAGAAAAAAAATTATAGTTTTGAAAAAAACTCTATTTTGATTATGGGAGAAACAGGTAATGGTTAAGCAAAACCTGTCCTCGATTTTGGTAGATAAAGAGAGAGTTTCCTCGCGTTGCAAACAATTGTTCCAAATCCCCTAACTAATCATTTATGTGTTACAATATTATTTCTTGTTTTGTTGGGCTACAAGTTTAATAGGGTTCTTCCGTTTACCAGGGGTGGGCTTAGCGGTTGTGGGCTACTTTGAAGGACCATGTTAGATTAGCTTTAGAAAGAAGTCGTCCCATGTTTTTGTCGTGACACGGCCCAAATATTGAGCCTAACTGATGATGGGATGGATTTTGCTTGTGGAACTCCCAACTGTCCTTTCCTTCGATCTCTCAAAGTCTTCCTAACTTTTGCCGTATTTCGATTTAAGTCTCTCCATAGTGTCATTCAAATTTAATCAGACAAGATTTTAGACATCATGATTGATTCATAAGGTCCGCTCTTATACCTTTTGTAGCGTTGCAAGGCCTTATTCAAAAAAAAAAAAAAAAAAAACTAGCTAGAAGTAATCACTTGGATTTAACTAATGTTAAACCAAAGGCATGCTCGTCCGCATGGTTCATGGCATAGGGTTTAATAATTTTACCTCTAGTCCAATATATCGTACAATTGATCTTAGCCTTTGCTCAAAATTACAAACATCTCATCCCAAAGAAAAGAAGTTTCATAGATTTTTCCAATGAGAAGAATAGATACCACTTGATTGGGAATTTATGTTGATTTAAGTCATGCACCACTGACACCAGACTACCTACCATAACGGTAGGGTCTACTTGGTGCTGCTTTCACCGGCCTTTCCGCCATGGAGTTCGGCAATGTACTGCTCACCTAATATATTTGCAGGTAAGGAAGATAGGAAAGGATGGGAGGGGGGAGGACAAACGAGACACCATCTGCCGCATTCCTTCTTCTCATCAAAATCCCGTTTTCTAGCTTTTGTACCTCGTGCGTCAATTCCAGGATTCGTTGGCGGTGGTAAGTGGAAAATGATGCGGTAGTGACCTGTCGCAAGAATCTCCACCCATAGCTTTCCGATCCTCCCTTGCGCATCTTTGTCCCCGTATATCAACCACCCTTTCATATCTCTTGCCTTTAAATCTATTGCGATAAACTAGTTCAAACAAATAATTATTGATTCGAAGATTCAATTGATCCTATCTAGACCGGTCGATCAGGCAGACTGACACGACAATACTCTGAACTTCGATGAGAGAATGGATCGATGCTATGCTTCAGCTAGTAATAACATACAACTTGAGACCGGCCCTCAGCAAAATACCGATCCATAATGCAATACATGCTCCGAAGTAAGTGGCTCCAAGGTAAGAGACTGATTTATAGTTGGCCCACTCCGAAGAGGATGGCTTCGAAGTAAATAGCCGATCCCCGATGTGTACTTCGAAGCAAACGACTCTGAAGTAAATGACCAAGCTACAGTCGGCCTACTCCAAGGATAGTAGCCGATCTACTTCAACTTAAAGCCGTCAAGAACGGACTTGGTTATTATAACCAACCAATCATATAACTGTCAGTCCCGACTTTAGTAAGACTAAGGTAACTAACCTACAATAGTAACTACAATTAGTTGAAAGGGAGTTACATTAACTAACTTTCCTAATAGAAATCAAGAAGGCTTAACTACTTTCAGTTATAGCAACACCTATAAAAAGTGGTAAGAGAGGACCTCCAAGATAAGCAAGAGCAGGCAATTGTGGCTAGTCTAAGACTAGCTGATGCTAATTTTGACTCTTCTTTTTCATTATCTCTTTTTCTTTGAGCTCTTCATTCTATAGCCTGATCCCTACTTAGGCATCGAAATATCCCCCGCCGGAGAAATTCTGGCCAAGAATTTATTTTGCAAGAGCCGAAGGAGGTGAAGCAATGAACCAGGCAATCCATCCGGTTTGCAGGGATCATCGTCAACAGATTGGCATGCCAGGTAGGGGGCTCGCAATTGTGAAAATTGTTCCCCTCTTGGAAAGGAGAGCCCTTAAGGAACACAAAAAGGTGAAAGGGAGAGCCCAGAATATCTCAGCAAGCAGGGGATGCCCTGTTTTCCAGAGGAACGATCCTCCAATAGAAAATGGCATGCCGCCTCCCACACTCATTATAGGTTAAAAACAATTGGAAGCCCTCATGAATCGGGTGGACATACTGACAACCATGGTGCAGAATTTCCAAGAAATTGCACTCCATGGACAAACCTGCCAGCAGCCTCTAGACACAGCCATCTATCTAGA
Organism: Areca catechu; assembly: GCA_021397845.1. Classification (NCBI taxonomy): domain Eukaryota; kingdom Viridiplantae; phylum Streptophyta; class Magnoliopsida; order Arecales; family Arecaceae; genus Areca; species Areca catechu. Next base: position 123,010,633 of record CM038052.1, on the reverse strand, counting down.
AGGAAAGAAGACCGACACTAAGAATTCACCCAACGCTTCTCTCGGGATGATGCTCTTTCGATCCCTAGAGTTCTCGACACTGCAAGCATATAGAAGGCCAACCTGAGAGGAAGAGAGCTAGGAGACCCTCCTCAACATCCTCGGGAGACTCCACTTCAGGAAGTACCATGCAAAAGGGAATACACGATGATTATGAAAAAAAATCAAGATGCTGGAATTGCAAATTGCAAAACTCAATGACTAGCGAAGAAGTGAGGAAATCATACCATATGACTCACGCCCCTTTTCTCTCAAAAGATAATGGAAAAAGTCATCCTCCGCCACTTTAAGATTCCTCACTTGGAATTGTATGATAGCACTACTGATCCCCTAGATCACTTAGAAAGCTTCAAGGCCACATGATGATACAGGGAGCTTCCAATGCCCTGCACTGCCTATTGGAAAAAATGCGTAGGGCATGAGCATGCAATTTAAAAACTTTTTCTAAATGCATGGCACAGTGGAAAGGGATAAAACCATTTTATCAAAGACTATTAATCTAACTAAATTGCCCTATGTAGATCTTGATGCATATGTAGAATAATGTATGTATGAAATCAAAGATAAACAATCAAGAAATGCATGCCATACTTGGAAGGTGACAATCACCACCAAAATGACAGCACTCCAAGCAAGAACAGCACCAACTCCAGATGGTACTACTCCTGGAAACAAGGCGCTCTATGAAATGACGATCACCTGCAAAGGATAGTACAACAATGATGACTACGGAGCTCTGCCAGCAACACAAGCGTGCTGCCTTTATGGGTGGTTCACATTAGGTACGGGACTCCTTCCTACAAGGTGCTAGCCTCTCCGGAAACAATGTCGGCAGTAAGGACTCCTTCTTCAACTCCTTGAAGAGCTGCAGACTCCATCTTCAACTCCTTGAAGAATAGCTACTGCAGTAGTGTTAGAACAGAAAATAAGGACCCTCCCAGTTCTCTCTATCCCAAACCTTCAATGGAAGGTAAGCACTCGATAATCCCACCCAAAACTCAATCCCCACTCTGAGAATCTCTCTGAGGGATCAAGAAAACTATAACCAAAGAGAAATCGCTAGAGATCCTTGATCCTCCTTTCTGTTCTTCAATAACTAAGAACAGAAAACCACAAGATAAACGGGATGAACATGTACCTTTTTTAATCAGATCAGAGTTGATTAAAAAGAGAGTTTGAGTCCCTTGGAATTCAAGAAAGTTTTGGGATTCAACAACAGTAGCCATTAAAATCTCGAAATGCCTAGCATTAAACCCCATGACCATTATAGCATTTAATGAAGCATTCTCAAATTTCAGCAATATGTTAGATGAGTCGACTTGACCATTGGAGTCGACTCGACTCGAGTCGACTCATTTAGATAAGTTGGCTCGAAGGCAGGTTTGACAGCACCTTGTTAAATGAGTCCAGAATGATTTCCAATCATTTGCATACCGATAAATCAAGAAGAAATCCCACGGAGTGTGATCCCGTAGGTTCAAACACTAAATTGGTAGCATAAAAATATTTCCAGTACTAGCCAAAGTCACCATCTAGCAATGACACCCGGCGTCCGGATAGGTTGAAGGTTGCAGAGCAACATAAACCTGTCAAACATGGAATATTACTGAACTTATTTCTTTAATCTCCTAATGCTCCGGATGGCTTAGGATTAAACTGCCCTAACCCTAATCAATCCATCTTGATATGTGTCAAACAAAGAATCCCTATAACTCTTACAGGAAATGCCCTGGTCAAGGTCTTTTTCAATTGAGGCATATTAAGCATTCAATCCAAACCATTTGGAGAGATCAATCCTATCTTGATCCTACTATCGCTACATAACTACTGACTGTACCTAGCAACCTTCCATCACCAGATTAGAAATCTAGGTAGTCCAGAACCTAAGCACAGTGAGTTGCTTGCAAGCTACCATAGTGATCTCAAGTCAGAGGAATAATTCATGTTCACATTCTAATACAAGACTATTTTTCGGTAGAAAGAGAATCTTTCATGAGAGTCACGTTCAGTGAAGTATCGAACACAATACCTGATATCATACCAACATCTCCATGCTACTTGGTTAAGAGGACAACCAACAGATATGACATGAACATCCTACTCTTGATACACCATCATCCTGAAATAATGTATCCTTTGGTCACAAACTAGTTTATGAACTACACGATGCATCCTCTCTACATCGCATACAAGGTAGCTCAAAGGACATCATCACATAAGAGTTCGATTAGGAAAATGACATGTGATGAACAACCAGAATAAACTTTTATTCAACTCAATAATTCACATACATATACATGAGTCACACAACCGTTTACAACCTAGATAATTGATTTTGGGACATAATTTCTAACAACTCCCACCTGGACTATAGCCAATCAGAACAGAATTTGATTCCCATCTTCCATTTACAGTCATCGAACTCTTATATTCCAATGGCTTTAGTAAAGGGGTCGGCTAAGTTCTCCTTACCATCAATCTTTAGAAGCTCGATGTCACCTCATTCAGTGATCTCTTGAACAAGATGATAATGACACAAAATATGCTTAGTCTGCTGACGTGACTTCGGCTCTTTGGCTTGAGCTATGGTTCCAATGATGTCACAATACACTGGAATAGGACCATCCATGAAAGGTGCCACTCCCAGCTCACCGAGAAACTTTCATAACCACACAGCCTCCTTTGCAACATCCGATGCCGCAATATACTCCGCCTCACAAACAGAATCAGCCACTGTATACTGCTTGGAACTTTTTCAGTAAACAGCTCCACTATTAAGGGTAAACACAAAATCAAAAATACTCTTAATATCATCTTTATTTGATTGAAAATTGGAGTCAGTGTATCCCATAAGGTTTAAGTCAGAATCTTCATAAATAAGCCATTGGTCATTAGTATTTCTTAAAAACTTAAGGATGTTCTTAACAACTTTTCAATGAGCTTCACCTAGGACAGACTAGTATCTGCTCACTACCCCTAGTGAGTATGCCATGTCTGGTCTAGTTCATAACATAGCATACATAATAGAACTCAATGTTGAAGTATATGGAATCCTACTCATACACTCTCTTTTCTCAGGTGTTATGGCACAATCCTTCTTGGAAAGAGTAATTCCATGACCTATCAGAAGATAGCCTCTTTTGGAATTCTATATGCTGAACCGCTTCAGCACAGTGTCTATGTACATAGATTAGGACAGTCCCAGAAGCCTCTTAGATCTATCTCTATATATCTTCATACCCAGTATGTATGAGGCTTCATCCAAGTCTTTCATAGATAATTGAGATAAAACCCAGACCTTTATTTCTTGTAATGCTGGAATGTCATTCCCGATTAGGAGAATGCCATCCACATACAAGACAAAAAATACAACTACAGAACCCTTTGCCCACTTATATATACAAAGGTTCCTCTCCATTCCTAATGAAGCCATACCGATGCGGGACAATAATTAAAACTAAATTACTATTAATATGTCCTAATTATCAAAGAAAAATAGAGATTAATTTTTTAATATTTTTTTTCAGATTTTTAAGAAGACTCAAAGGTAACAATAAAGTAAACTATTTCTAGTTAACTACTTGCAAGTAAACCTAACAAGTAAGCAAGAAAATCAGGATGTGGTGGCTAAGAAACCACCGTAAAATAAGATCTGCTTTCAACTATTCAGAGATCAAAGAGAAGGGAAGAGGTTTTAAGTGTTACCAACGAAGAACTATCTCTCTAATGCAGATCTAACTGGACTCGCAAGATTCTACGGCAGGACTTCAAGATCTTGATCCTCGGGCTCTGATCACTGGTTCCATGGAAAGAACACCTGATTTTGATTCCTAATCACCTGCAAACACTCAGCGAAGAAAGATCAAATTAGAAAGTAGTAAGGAAGGAAAGAATAATGGAAGAGAAGGGTTAGAAGTGGTGGCTAGGGTTTTTTGATTGCTAGATGGTAGGGCCTCACACCCCACGATGCTTCGTAGAACAAGGAAAGTGCCTCATACCCCGTGATGCACACAGCAAAGAAATTGGACAAAATAATGTCTTTATTGATGAATGAATAATAATAATACAAGGGGGGTTGATGGAGTTTTTATAAATCCTCAACCAGTGGTGCAAGGGATACAAAGACTAGACTTGTTTTTCCTTGGACTACAACTCCTGGAATCCTTGCTCAGGACATCCTGGACTCTTATCTCTGGGCTGATTTGGATCTCTATCTAAGGTGGGCGATAACATGGGGCTCTCATCTCATATGGGTGGTAAGATGAGGATAAGGTGAGTTGTCTTGATGTAGGGTCAAGATGGCTCCATCACTTGGCCTTGATTGCTGGACTCTAGAGTCTGGATGATGTGGGCTCTTGCAGGTAAAAGGACTCTCCAGTCTAGATAGAAGAAGACTTAAGAGTTTTGGTCAGACTCTTGAGTTCTGAAAACTTAAGCAGCTTGGAACCTGTTTGATCCAAACACTTGAAGCAAAACAACCTTCCAACCTTCTCCACTTTATTTGACTAGATAACATGAAACTCTTGGAAGTTGGCATTGGAAAACATGTTGGCCAACTCCTTGGATTGGTGTGAATTAATTTAAGGTGAGAGGGCGCCAAGGATGAGACTCCTTCTCATTTACTTATCTTAAAAGGAGGGTGCCAATTATTTTTCACATGTGGGCATTAATTCCTTTCATATGGGCCAACTAAAGTGTAAGACATGGAGTGTGTTTTCCTAAAATAAAATGGCATGATATGTCCAAACATGACATGTGTTGATGTCCCTTGATGATGTGGCAGGTGATGTCTAAAAGTCTTGAAAAGGTGGATCCAAGTTGGATGTCATGTGGCGCTAAGAACAAGCTGACTTGGTTGGCACATGGGGTCACATGGGCTTTGACTTGAGTGCACATGGGATGTTGGCTTGGATCCCCTCTTGTATTACAGGACTAATAAATCAAATGACTTAACTAATTACATGGACTCAATAATTAATCACATGGTTTAACCAAATAAATAACCAACCATACTTAATTAGGCTTGCAAATAAAAATCCAATTAAAGTTGGTAAAAAGGGCTAACCCTAACTAAGCCAAAATGATAGAATTTAAGATAAAATATTTACATGGTAAAAGGGATTTGGGTTCAGGGCTTCATTCACAGGTGATCTATAGGGATGTGGATTCAACCTGTCGATTTCTTCTAGCCCTGGTACCTGCACCAATTCTTCTAGGGTGGGAGGAACTGACCCTGTTGAGTATGGGTTAACGTCACTATGATAGCGCTCTAGCAAGTCTCGGTCAACTCTCTGCAAGTCCTCTCTGGTAATCTAAGAATCATCAATCTCGGGTTGTCCTTGCCAATGGACTAGATATCGCTGGTAATCTTTGCTCCGGGTAGTGATGATCTTGTCATCCAAGATCCACTCGATCCTGTCTCTCCAGGCTGGTGGTATGGCAGGTGGACACACTTGGGTTGGTTCACTTTCAAGGATTGGATTAGACCCAAATGGCTCACTAGGAATCAATGTTGGCTCCCTATACTTAATAGGGTCTGAAATGTTGAAAGTAGAACTAATGCCTAGTTCAGGTGGTAACTCAAGCACGTAGACATTAGGTCCAGTTTTTTTAATCACTTTGTATGGTCCACTACTACGGGCATGTAACTTTTTTATGGTTCCAGTTGGGAACCATTCAGGTCGTAGTCTAACCATGACAAAGTCTCCTTCATTGTATTCTTTGAGTCTTTTTCTTTTCTTTTTTTTATTGATATGCATTACACCCTAAACTACAACTGAGCTTGACCCTTGGTTGGTGGGTGACATGCAGATAATAATGGTGTATGGACTCCCACTAAATGCCATAGGGTTTTCCAGAAGTAGGATGCAAATCTAACATGCTCAATAAATGTATGTAATATGCTAACCTCTATAAAATGTAACCTAATGGCCCTAGAAACATGGGAAGCTTCAGGAAAAGGTAGAAAATAAGAAGTGGATTCAAGGATAACCTGGTAGGGTAAGAAATAAGAAAAGGGTTTGGGGATTTGTCCTAGACTAACGGGGTTGACCTTAAGGGTTGGACATTGATTCATATCTATAGGGAATAAAGGGTCAGCCTGAAGAAAGGATGGGTCAAGAATTTCAGAAAAAAGTTCTTCAATTGGGACCAAAGGGGTGAAGTCTTCCTAAGGGTACTGGACTAAATAAGCCAAGTCCTCACTGATTCCTTTGGTTCTTGAATGTTAGGCTCTATGACTTGAGTCTCTTCTAGTGTTTCCTCAAGTAAAGTCTCAGCAGCAGGGTTAGGTTCCTAATGGATCTCTTTTTCTAAGGGTCCTACCAGTACAGTTTCAGTCAGGGTACGATCATGGTTAACTAACTCTGAGCTGGCTTCAGTCTGGGTGCCTACCGAGTTAGCTAATTCTGGATTAGCCATATATATTTCTTCTTCTCCCTCATACTCATCCACTAAGTTTACATCAGCTTCATACACTTCTTCTTCAATGTTATCTTTGTGAACCAATAGGATAGTAGGAGTAGGTCAGTTAAGGAGAAATTGGCTAGGATCTGTACTAGTAGGGATAGGTTGTCTCGGATTAGTGTTGAGTCGGCACGGGTGAGAATTGGGTCTACTCTACTGAGGAATGTGTTGACTTGGGTGGATTTTACTAGATCCTAATTTTTGATAAGGCGCACTAATTCTAATGGGTTTCAGCCAAATAGGGGAAACCTAACTAACACTAGATTGATACCTAGGGGTTATGGGTTCTTTGGGTTCATAGGATATAGGTTTAGTTATGGATCTAGGTTCAAAGGATCTAGGTGCATATGATATGGGTAGGTACTTTTTTCTAAGTTTAAGTTTCATGTCGCTCCAGATAGTTATAGGTATGTCTCTTCTTTGTCTGATCATTCTTTCGACATCATCCCAATAAATTCTAGCTTGGCATACTAATTTGGGTTTAGCAAACTTAAACTTTCCTTCCTTAGTCATTTGATCCTTCTCAAAATACAGATCCATATTTCTTTCTCAATCAAGATAATTTTCAAACTCAGGATCACCATCAAATTTAGGTGCTTCTAATCTAATGTACCTAGTGGCTCTCTCATCCTGGTCTATGAAATCATAATTAGGTCTCCTATGGCTAGTCTCCTAGATTGGGTCATGGTGAGGGGCTATCCTAGGGTTGGGTTCTAGGAATGGGTCAGGATTTGGGGTCTCAAGTTTAGGCTTAGTACGGGTCACAGTGGTTCTCTCAAGGGTTCTTAACCATTCATCTAGTCGGTCAAACCTATTGTTCATTTGGGCATATTGTTTAGTCATGAACCTAAGAAAGGTCTCAAAGCTGGACTCCATGGTCAAACTAGGTTAGGTTTGGGTTTGAACTACTGGTATTGGGCTCCTAATCTAGTAGCCATGCAATGCAAACACAAAAATCTAAACTAAGATTTCCTAGACCTAGAGCTCTAGTAGAATGGTTCAGCTCAAATTACAACCAATTCAGCAATTACCCTATCCACTGGCTAGGTAAGAGGTGGGGTCGTGGGAGGCTCCCCCTACTCTCGTAAGGTCTTAATTAAAAACCATGAGTCCACTTAGGGTGTTTGCCTCTGGACCTCTAGCCTTAGACACCAGATTCAAGTGATAATTAAATGATTGGGTGTACTAGCTTTCACACAATACTTGGAACCCGACTTGTTGGTGTCCCTAGCTCACTAGAGCAAATTAAGTCTAATTGATTTTAATTAGATTGGGCTCGGATGCAAAGAAGGTTGTTGTGGGCCTAGGACAGGTGATGAGTTCCTGCCCTGATCTGAGATGCTCAAGTGCCATTAAGATTCAGTTACTTGATGATGCACACACAAGATGAAACCCTGATATGCAATGAAGCAATAAAATAATTAAAAATAGCAACAAAAAATAGAAATTAATTTTTTTTATCTCAAAATAAGATTTTGGATCTGATCTGATCTTGGGATATCACGTCCGACCATGGCTCATTACTCCCATAGGTTGTGTTAGTATACTTGCGTATACCCGCTCAAGAGGTGTGATTTTCTTCCACCAGAAAATAGCAAATAAAAAAAATTATTTAATTTTTCTGAGATTAATAGAGGATAAATAAAGGATTAATAGAAAATTTATTTATATTTTATTTATATTTTTTTAGGATGGTTTTTATGCAGTTTAATTTCAGCCTAGTTTTAGGTATGCAAAAATTTTAAAACTAGTAGTTAAATCCTAGTTTAACCTTCGCTCTGATGCCAAAGATGATGCAGGACAATAATTAAAACTAAATTACTATTTATAAGTCCTAATTATCAGAGAAAAATAGAGATTAATTTTTTATATTTTTTCTAGATTTTAAAGAAGACTTAAAGGTAACAATAAAGTAAACTAGTTCTAGTTAACTACCCGTAAGTAAACCTAACATGTAAGCAAGAAAATCAAGATTTGGTGGCTAAGAAACTACCTTAAACTAGGGTCTTCTTTCAACTATTTAGAGATCAAAGAGAAGGTAAGAGGTTTTAAGTGTTACCAATGAAGAACCGTGTTGACCCCATAAGTGATTTTGATGATTACCAAACATTGGAGCATGCACATATCTTTCTAACAACTCTTCAAGTAGTTTACAAGTTTTTGTAGGATGGATTATTTGTTCAAACTTCAACTCCTACATTCATAATTCTTGTTTTGAGTTGTGTTTTAATCAGATTTTGTAAAGAAGAATCCAAAGAAAAAGTTAAGAAAAATTATGTAAAAGGGTTACTTTTATGAGTGTTATGCATTAAATTTATTTTGAGTTGGTTTCTATCAAAAGGTTAAGAGTGTTGTTGAGAGTGTTCTTGAGTTTAATTATAAAAATTCAGAAGAAGTCACTCGAGCTGACCCAGTCTAAAGAAGAGCTGACTCTATCTCATGGCATGCACCAAGAATTCTGGCACGTAGCAATCCGAGCTGACTCAAGTAGAATCGAGCTGACTCGTATAAAGTCCATTTCTATTATTTTCTGAGAACAGCCAGGCGAGTCGACCCCAACTAGTTTGAGTCGACTCTATCAGAACAAATTTGAAGACCTGAGGAAGTGAGCCGACCCGATCTGCAATAAGCCGACTCCTCCACAGTAAAGTTTTCTGATTCTGAGAAGAAGAGTCGACCCAAGTAGAAGCAAGCCGAATCCTCAAGTTCATTGATTTCAATGATGGAAGTTCGAGCCGACCCAAGCTATCAAGAACCGACTCATCAGAGTGAAGCTTTTGCACCCTGAGATAAAGAGCCAACCCTGTTGAAGAAATGGCATCTCAACCTATCGACTCGAAGGATCCGAGCCGACTCGAAGGATCCGAGCCGACTTGAATATCAATTTTAGGTACATAATGGCTAGTTCCAGAATTTCTTTTTGAATGCAAAAAGGTGCTCCAATGATCAAATGTCACATTCCAATGGTCTACAACATCTCAAACTCCTTTGGAGTGATGGAAGACCATATATTTAAGGATTTAAACTTCAAAAAAGTAGAGAAGAAAAAAAAGAGTAAGAAAGTTTCTTAAAGTTTTAAGGTTTTATTGAATATCCAACCTACCAACAAGCTAGAGAGCACAAAGAGCATTCAAGTCAGTCTTCAAGTCTTCACCAACTCTGATCTGAAGCTTGAAGCACTTTGGAAAGAAGCCACTGAAGCTTTTAAAGTGCATTGAAGTACTTCCAAGTGGACTTCTCTCAAGCTGCATCGGCAACTATCCGATAACTAGAGTTTATCATTATTGTTGCATTTATTTTCAATTCATTCTTGAATTGTTGGGTTATTGGTGAGTCCATTTGAAAAACCAAATAGGTTCTTGGTGAGCCTTTGATAAAAACCAAGTATTGGATTCTTGGTGATTCTAGTGTAAAACCAAGATTAGATTTTTTTGGTGATCATGTTCAAAACCAAAGGGTATTGGATTTTCTTTGGTGATCTCGGTAAAACCAAAGTGTAGAGATTTTGGATTGTGATTCTGTAAAACAATCATACTGTATTCGGGTGTGAATATAGTGAAAATCCCAAGTGGTATCTTGGATAGTGGACGTAGGAGCTGGGTTGCTTCGAACCACTATAATTTTTGTATGTTTGTGTTGTACTTCTTTGTTCTTATTTAGCTTCTGCAAGTTATTACTCTGTCACAGCACTTAACACTCTTAAAGGGATTTTCAAAAGCACATTATCTACTTAAATTTTTTAAATTCTCAATTCACCCCCCTCTTGAGTAGCCACCTGGGCAACAATTGGTATCAGAGTAGAGACTCTGAATACATTAGAGTAAAGATTGATGGCTCATCCAATGAGTACGTCCTTGGTTGAAGGCCAATCAACCAATAGACCTCCACTCTTCATAGGCACAAATGATGCATACTAGAAAGCTAGGATGAAGATTTATATTAAAGCAGTTGATTTTCAGTTATGAAAGGTCATTCTGAAGGGTCCACATATCCCCATGATCAAAATTGATGGAGTGGAGTTCCAAAACCTAAAGAAGATTGGGATAAAAATGACATGAAAATGGGTGAGTTAAATGCCAAAGCAATAAATTTGCTATATTGTGCTTTGGACGTTAATGAGTTTAATCGAATTTTCATTTGCTTTTCTGCAAAGAAAATTTGGGATAAACTTGAAGTGACCCACGAAGGATCTTCCCAAGTGAAGTCCTCAAAAATTAATCTTCTTGTACATAGTTACGAATTATTCAAAATGAAACCTAATGAAATAATCTCTGCCACGTTTTCACATTTCACTGATATCATTAATGGCTTAAAAAGTCTTGGCAGGGTATATTCCAATGCTGACCTTGTGCAGAAGATTCTAAGATCTCTTCCAAATAATTGGGTTCCAAAAGTGATCGCCATCTAGAAAGCGAAAGATTTGAATACCTTACTACTGGATGAACTGCTAGGATCTCTCATCACACACGAACTGACCATGCAGCACCGAACTGAGGATGATTAGAAGACGAAAAAGTCCATTGCATTCAAAGCTGCTATGGACTCAAGAAAGGATGATGATGAATCGGAAGAAGATTATTCCTCCACTGAAAGTGACATGGAAGATGAAGATGTTGCCATGGTCATTAGGATATTCAAAAAGTTCTTGAGAAGACGAAAAGCAAGAAACTATAGAAAATTCCACAAGAACAAAAAATACAACAAATAAAGGGACAAGGAAAAAGAGAAGGAAAAAGAAGTGCCCGTCTACTACAAATGCAAAAAACCAGGGCACATCCAACTAGATTGTCCTTTATTAAAAAAGAGTTTCAAGAAAAAGAAAAATAAAGCTATGGTAGTGACATGGAGCGACAGCGAAGCGTCCACATCTACTGAAGAAGAAGAGATCACGAAATTTACGAACTTATGTCTAATGGGTCTTGAGAATGGGGTATCATCCCCTGAGCTTCAAACTAAATTTACTTATGATGAATTGAATTTTGCTTTTCATGATCTGCTTATTGAATTCAAGAAAGCTAGGGTTAAAGTTAAATTCTTAAAGAAACAAAATAATTTTTTACTAAAAGACAAGGATGAAATTTCTGAAAAGAATAACATTTTACAAAAAGAACTGAATATCTTTATGATAATGTTATTGCTTTGAAAAATAAAAAAAATATTTTAATTGAGATAAACAAAGCTTTAGTTGCCAAAAACAATGATTTGAAAAGGGAGGTTGAAAAGCTTAAGCCTCTTGTAGAAAAACTTACCTTGAGTTCTAATAAGCTTGAGTTAATTCTAAATGAGCAAAGAAATTCAAAAAGCAAAGCTGCAATTAGATTTAATGCTTTAAATGTCAAAGGAATTTCAGCAATAAAATTTATATCTTCAAAAGCTTCAACTTCAAATTTTAAATTTTAAAAATCTTTTCCATCAAATTCTGTTTCAAATGGCTTAAAATATATTCCTAAGAATTCTGCTCAGAAATCTTTCAAACCAAACATAACCATTTATGCATCTATTAAAGCTTCAAAGCATGCACCGTTCAAATATGATAAAATTTTCTACTATGCATGTCATAGATTTGGGCATAAAGTACACCAATGTAATTATTTGAAAAATTCCAATATTAGTGCATTGAAATATAGAACTGTTTGGATTCCAAAGGGAACCAATTTTGCTAACCCGAAAGGATCCAAGTTAGCTTGGGTACCTAAAATCACTCTTTGATTATTTTACAGAATCATCTTGCAGTGTTGAACACTAAGAAATGATGGTATCTAGATAGCGGCTATTCAAAGTATATGATGGGTGACAAGGATCAGTTCATCACCCTATAAATGAAAGAAGGAGGATCGATTACTTTCGGTGATAATGGCAAGGGAAAAATAATCAGAATTGGTAAGATCAAGATAACCCCCTATACCTTTATTGAAGATGTGCTACTAGTAGATAAATTGAAGCATAATTTATTAAGTATCAGTCAATTATGTGATAAATGCTTCAAGGTTATCTTTGAATCATCTATGTGTATAGTAACTAACTCTCTTAACTCGAGCAACAAATTCATTGGTCATAGAATTGGAAATATCTATGTGGTAGATCTAAATGATCTAGCCATGACTAGTAGTTCCAGTCTAGTGGCAATAAATGCTAAGACTAAGGAGTCACGTTTACTTTGGCATAGATGATTAGGTCATGCTAGCATGCATACAATTGCCAAATTAATTTCAAAGAATCTAGTTAGAGGTTTGCCACATTTTAAAGTTGATCTTGATTATGTATGTGATGTTTGTCAATTAGTCAAACAAACTAGGGGAGTTTTAAATCGAAAAATGTTATTTCAACTACTAGACCCCTTGAGCTACTTCACATGGACTTATTTGGACCAACTAGGACCACAAGCCTAGGAGGTATGAAATATGGCCTTATGATTGTAGATGACTTTTCTAGATTCACATGGATATTATTTATTGCACAAAGATGAAACCTTTGATGTATTTTGAAAATTTCACAAGAAGGTTTCAAATAAAAAAATATTTATGTTATTTCTATAAGAAGTGATCACGGGACTAAATTCCAAAATCACTTTTGATGAATATTGTACTCAGCACAGCATTGATCACAACTTCTCCGCTCCTAGAACACCACAACAAAATGATATTGTAGAGAGAAAGAATAGGACTTTGAAAGAAATGGCCTGAACCATGTTGTGTGAAGGCAATCTTCCAAGGTACATTTGGGTAGAAGCAGTGAACACTGCTTGTTACATATTGAACCGAGTTTTAATATGCCCAATTTCAAAGAAAACCTCCTTTGAGCTTGGAAATGGAAGAAAAACTAATATTAACTATTTTAATGTTTTTGGGTGTAAATGCTTTGTGTTGAATAATGGTAAAGATAACCTAGAAAAATTTGATGCAAAATCTAATGAATCTATATTCCTTGGTTATTCACTGAACAGCAAAGCATATACAGTGTTTAATAAGAGGACACTTACTATAGAAGAGTCAATTCATGTTATCTTTGATGAAACTAACCCCTCACCATCTAGAAAAGATGAGTGCATAGATAATGATGCAGGTACACTACAAAAGGAGATGGAAGATCTAAGCATGCAAGACAAGCCATCACAAAATGGAAATGAAGTGGTAAGCAAAGATCATACTGATTTACCAAAGGAATGAGGTATGTAACTTCATATCCTAAAGATCTAATTATTGGTGATCCTTTTCATGGTATTAGGACTAGGTCATCACATAGAGCTGCACATGACTACCTAGCCTTTGTATCTCAAACACATACCTTAGAAGAAGCTGAAAATGATCCAAACTGGATGTTAGCCATGCATGAAGAATTGAACCAGTTTAAAAGAAATAAGGTTTGGATATTAGTTGATAGACCTACAGACCACCCAATCATAGAAACCAAATGGGTCTATAGGAACAAATTAGATGAACAAGAAAATGTCATTAGAAACAAAGCTACATTAGTGTCTAAGGGATATAGTCAAGAAGAAGGCATTGATTTTGATGAAACATATGCACCCGTAGCAAGATTAGAAGCCATTAGATTACTTGTATTTTCTTGCTATGTGAATTTAAATTTTTTCAAATGAATGTAAAAAGTGTATTTTTAAATGGTTTTATCTTCGAACAAGTTTTTGTAAAACAACCACCGGGTTTTGAAGATCATGCTTTTCCAAACCATGTGTTTAAACTGAACAAAGCTTTATATGGTTTGAAACAAGCACCTAGAGCCTGGTATGATAGACTTAGCACTTTCTTAATTGAAAATGATTTTTCAAGAGAAAATGTTGATAAAATTCTTTTTATCAAAAAGAAAAATAATGATATATTAGTTGTGCAAATTTATGTTGATGATATTATATTTGGTGCAACTAATAAAAATTTTTGTGAAGAATTTGCTATGTTAATGCAGGGAGAATTTGAAATGAGCCTAATGGGTGAACTTAATTACATCATTGGACTTCAAGTAAAGCAACCTAAGGATGAAATCTTCATCAACCAAGCCAAATATACCAAGGAAATAATCAAAATATTTGGTATGGAGATGAGCAAACAAATGAGCACACCCATGAGCCCATCTTGCAGATTGGATAAAGATGAAAATGGATCTATTGTTAACCAAAAGCTATATAGAGGTATGATTGGATCCTTATTATATTTAATTGCAAGTAGATCGGATATCTTTTATAGTGTATGTGTATGTGCTAGATTTCAGTGTAATCCTAAAGAAACACATATGCTTGCTGTTAAAAGAATAATCAAATATTTGAAAGGTACAAGTAATCTAGGTCTTTGGTTTTCAAAACAGTCTTCATTGAATTTAATTGGATTTTTGGATGCTGACTATGCTGGTTGAAAAATTGATAGAAAGAGCACTAGTGACACATGCCAATTTCTAGGGTTGAATTTAATCTCATGGCATTGCAAGAAACAAAACTCGGTAGCACTTTCTACTGCTAAGGCAGAGTATGTTGCTACAAGGAGTTGTGCACAAGTGTTATGGATTAAACAACAATTAGAAGATTTTGGTATTACACAATTCAAAAATCCAATCAAGTGTGATAATACAAGTGCTATAAATTTAACTAAGAATTATTTTTAGCATTCAAGAACTAAGCACATTAAAATTAGGCACCATTTTATCAGAGATCATGTATTGAATAATGATATTGTACTTGAATTCATGCCAACTGAAAACCAACTTGCTGATATTTTTACTAAACCTTTAAATTATGATAGATTTGCAATGATTAGATGTGAACTAGGTTTGTATGACCCATTTTAGACACCTCAATCTAAATTCCTCCAAAAAATTAAGGAAACATTAACATTATCTAGATATCCTCCACTCTCCATTTGTTTTATGTAAAAATTTTTGAGTAAAGGCTTTAATTCATTTTTGTGCTTCCTCTGCTCGAGTCGACTCGAGCAGATGACCAGTTTGTCAAGCCGACTCGGATGTCGAGTCGACTCCTTCTTAAGTCGAGTCTTAGGGTTATTTCTTTCCAATTTTTTTTCCTCGACTCTTCGTTCTTTCCCTCTGAGATATTGTTTCCAAATATCCTTCCCTTTCAAAATCCTTGGAACACTACATTTAGTGGGAATGGCTCCTAGAAAATCAGCTGGAAAGAGGTCTTGTCAGGATGTTGATCAAGCTCCACAGGAGAGACGTTTGAAATTTCGAGAAGAAGGTTCTTCAAGAGTTCCAGTTCAAATTGTTGAAGCACCTAGTCTAACCTCTCCTCGTCACCAAATTTCACTTGCGATGCGACCCATCACTACAGGTAGACAAAATTTATTCAAGTTTCTTAAGGAAATTGGTTTGATTGTGGGTGACCTAATTGAAAATCAGAGATGAGATTTCATGTCTTCATTGAATGTTAATACATATCCCAACATTGTAAGAATCTTTTATGAAAATCTAAGATTTGGGGAACATCATATAGAATCTATGGTTAAAGGAAAAAGAATTATTATTTCAGCAGAAAGTTTGGGCAGCATGCTTGAAATGCCAATTGATGGAATTGAACATTTAATCCTTAAAGATAGAACCAAAGCTCTTCAGACTGTTTTAGAACAAGAAGCTGTAAATGAAATAGGAACACTAAAGGCTAGCTCACTTTCCATGGAAATAAGACATCTGCATAGCTTTATAAGTAGAGTCTTCCTACCTAGAACAGGTCATTTTGATTGGGTGAGTGAAAGAGACCTATGATTTATGGAACTAATAATACAAGGAGATAAAGTCAACCTTCCAACTATAATGATATCACAGATGAAGGAGGCTATAAAGAAAGTAAAAGCTTGCTTGCCTTATGGAATGGTGTTAACTCTGTTTTTCCAAGCAGCACATGTAGACTTGACAGATGAAGACAGAAGACCTTTGTAGCACACAGACACTTACATTGCAAAGACATTACAAAGGATGGGTTATATATTATCTGAAGGAGTGTGGAAAAAGAAATCTGATAATATTGCTGAAATTGAAGAAGTTAAAGAAGAAGGAGGTGAGGTATGTGCTGATGAAGACATTTCTATACCTATTTATGAGTCACAACCTCAACCAAGCTCACCTGGTCTCAATGGTTTTGATGCTCCTTTTCCTGATACTTCAGTGCCTGACATGCCTCCTATTGCACCTACTTATACTCAGACAACTACTGATGTTCTTGCTCCCAGTACTGCTACTCCTGCACCCATTGTTGATACTTCAGCATTGCAAAATTTCATTGCACAACAAATGGGTAATTTAACTGATTCAATCGCTTCTACTATGACAAATTTGTTTGACAACTTTCAGTAATCAGTTGATATGAGACTAAATCAGTTTGGAGGATAGATTGATGATCTACGCAGCACAGTAAATGTTATGGAAACCTCCAAAAATGCAACTTGTGCAACTGAGCCAAACCTTTAACCTATTCTTCAAGTGATCTCATCTAGCTCTGAAACTCTTAAAAATTCTGTCAATCAAAAACTTGCGGCATACAGAACTGAAATGGACAATTTGAGAATCAAAATGGGTTCAGTAGAAGAGGGAAGGAGATGGAAGAGGATTATACAAAAGGAATTGGGATACTAAGAGCTGAATTTGGAAGATTGAGAGGTTCAGCTAAAGCATTTGCTAATGAGCAAGCCTCTGAACTGGTCCTACTGCATAAAGATCTAAAGAAGGTGGATGAAGAAGTGGACATAGTTCAATTCAAGCTAAATCAACTTTCAAGCTGAGTCATTGCTGCATTTAGTGTTCCACAGTCTAGACCTAGGCCTCAACCCTCATCTTTTGTTGGTCAGTCTGCTCATCCCAGACAGCCAGCTCCTCATCTTAGGCCTCAGGGATCCTATACTACTCCATCTGATATATTAGATGCTGACCCCATAGCCGCTATACCTCCTGGTATTCAAATTCCGGGTCAATCAACCAACCCTAGAGTAGATAGAGATAGTGACTAAATCTACTTTTTTTCAAATTTTGTACTTTGTATTGAAAATCTCTAAATGAAATGAAAGTGTTCTTTTGTTATGAACTATTCTTGTACTTATGCAATGTCCTTAATGCAACCGTAATGAATTTTAATTAGTATATCCAATGAAATTTGAGAAAATGAAATTATCTCAAACAAATATTAACATCTTTCTCAATCTATTTCAAAAGATAAGTTTTAATGACTTCACCTTTTTGATTGATTGACAAAAAGGGGGAGAAAATGATGAAGATATTCTTGCATGAAAAGGATAAGATTTTTTTTCAATTTTTGCTCTAATACATATAGCTTCAAAAGGATAAAATCTATTTGCTTATGCTCTGATACATGAAACACAATATGCTTTGATGTATAAAGATCCTTTTAAGCTCTGATATATAATGTTTTAAATGTTTTAAGCTCTAATATATAATGTTTTAATCTTTGATACATAAAGTACTCATAGAAACTTTTGGACTTTGAACTTGCATAGAAAGTTTGTTAAAACATGGAGTATCTTATTTAGGGGGAGATTACCTCTCACTGCTCTAATTATCCTTCCATGGTTTGACACTAATTTGAGTCAACTTTTTTTACTTGTTTATACACTCTCTCAAATACTATTATACAAGTAAATCTATAAATGTAAAGTTTTATCTTACTTTTTCATGCCCAGTATTTTGTCATCATCAAAAAGGGAGAGATTGTTGACCCCATAAGTGATTTTGATGATAACCAAACATTGGAGCATGCACATATCTTTCTAATAACTCTTCAAGTGGTTTACAAGTTTTTGTAGGATGGATTATTTGTTCAAACTTCAATTCCTACATTCATACTTCTTATTTTGAGTTGTGTTTTAATCGGATTTTGTAAAGAAGAACCCAAAGAAAAAATTAAGAAAAATCATGTAAAAGGGTTACTTCTATGAGTGTTGTGCATTAAATTTATTTTGAGTTGGTTTGTATCAAAAGGTTAAGAGTGTTGGTGAGAGTGTTCTTAAGTTTAATTGTAACAATTCAGAAGAAGTCATTCAAGCCGACCCAGTCTGAAGAAGAGCCAACTCTACCTCATGGCACGCACTAAGGGTTCTGGCACGCAGCAATCCGAGCCGACTCAAGTAGAACCGAGCCGACTTGTCTAGAGTCCATTTCTATTATTTTCTGAGAACAGCCAGGCGAGTCGACCCCAACTAGTTTAAGTCGACTCTTCCAGAACAAATTTTGAAGACCCGAGGAAGCGAGCCGACTCGATCTACAACGAGCCGACTCCTCCAGAGTAAATTTTTCTGATTCTGAGAAGAAGAGTTGACCTAGGTAGAAGCGAGCCGACTCCTCGAGTTCATTGATTTCAACGATGAAAGTTTGAGCCGACCCGAGCTATCAAGAGTTGACTCGTCCAAAGTGAAGTTTTTGCACCCTAAGACAGAGAGTTGACCCTACTGAAGAAATGGTGACTCGACCTATCAACTCGAAGTGTCTGAGCTGACTTGAAGAATCTGAGCTGACTCGAATATTGTTTTTAGGTACAAAATGGCTAGTTTCAAATTTTCTTTTTGAAAGCAAAAAGGTACTCCAACGGTCAAATGTCACATCGAATGGTCTACAATGTCTCAAACTACCTTGGAGTGATGAAAGATGATATATTTAAGGATTTAAACTTAAAAAAGGTAGAGAAAAAAAAAGAGTAAGAAAGTTCCTCAAAGTTTTAAAGTTTTATTGAATATCCAACCTACCAACAAGCTAGAGAGCACAAAGAGCATTCAAGTCAGTCTTCAAGTCTTCACCAACTCTGATCTGAAGCTTGAAGCACTTTGAAAAGAAGCCACTGAAGCTTTTAAAGCACATCAAAATTCTTCCAAGTGGACTTCTCTCAAGCTGCATCAGCAACTATCTGACAACTCGAGTTTGTCATTATTGTTGCATTTATTTTCAATTCATTCTTGAATGTGAGACCCTTACCTTTGTTCTTATTTAGCTTCTGCAAGTTATTACTTTGTCACAACACTTAACACTCTTAATGGAATTTTCAAAAGCACATTATCTGCTTAAATTTTTTAAATTCCAAATTCACCCCCCTCTTGGGTAGCCACCTGGGCAACAAACCATCTTTTTGATGCAGATCTGACTGGACTCTTAAGATTCTACGGCAGGTCTTCAAGTTCTTGATCCTCAGGCTCCAATCTCCCACAATGCTAGTTCCGAGGCAAGAACACCTAACTTTGATTCTAGATCACCTGCAAACACTCAGCGAAGAAAGATCAAATTAGAAAGTAGTAAGGAAGTAAAGAATAATGGAAGAGAAGGGTTAGAAGTGGTGGCTAGGATTTCTTGATTTCTAGATAGGTAGGGCCTCACACCACGCAATGCTCCGTAGAACAAAGGAAAGGGTCTCACACTCCGCGATGCACGTAGCGAAGGAATTAGACAGAATAATATCTTTATTGATGAATGAATAATAATAATACAAGGGGGGTTGATGGAATATTTATAGACCCTCAACCAGTGGTGTAAGCGATACAAAGACAAGACTTATTTTCCCTTGGACTACAACTACTGGAATCCTTGCTCTGGGCATCCTGGACTCTTGTCTCTGGGTTGATATGGACCTCTCTATAAGGTGGGTGATAACATGGGGTTCTTATCTCATTTGGTCACCAAGATGAGTATAAGGTGAGTTTTCATGATGTAGGGTCAAGATAGCTCCATCGCTTGGCCTTGATTGCTGGGCTCTGGAGTCTGGATGATGTGGGCTCTTGCAGGCAAGTGGACTCTCCAGTCTGGATAGAAGAAGACTCAAGAGTTTTGATGAGACTCTTGTGTTCTGGAAACTTAAGCAGCTTGGAACCTATTTGATCCAAACACTTGAAGCAAAACAACCTTCCAACCTTTTCCACTTTATTTGACTAGATAACATGAAACTCTTGGATGTTGGCATTGGAAAAGATGTCGGCCGACTCCTTGGATTGGCATGAATTAATTTGAGGTAAGAGGGTGCCAAGGATGAGACTCCTTGTCATTTACTTATCTTAAAAGGAGGGCACCAATTATTTCTCACAAGTGGGCGTTAATTCCTTTCATATGGGCCGACCAAAGTGTAAGACATGGAGTGTGTTGTCCCAAAATAAAATGACATGATATGACCAAACATGACATGTGTTGATGTCCCCTGATGATGTGGCAGGTGATGTCCAAAAGTCTTGAAAAGGTGGGACCAAGTAGGATGTCATGTGGCTCCAAGCACAAGCTGACTTGGCTGGCACATGGGGTCACATGGGCCATGACTTGAGTACACATGGGATGTTGACCTGGGTCCCCTCTTGTATTACAGGACTCAACTAATCACATGACTTAACTAATTACATGGACTCAATAATTAATAACATGGTTTAACAAAATAAATAACCAACCATACTTAATTAGGCTTGCAAATAAAAATCCAATTAAAGTTGGTAAAAAGGGCTAACCCTAACTAAGTCAAAATGATAGAATTTAAGATAGAATATTTACATGATAAAAGAGATTTGGGTTCTGGGCTCATTCACATGTGATCCACAGGGATTTGGGTTCAACTTGTCGATTTCTTATGGCCCTGGTGCCCATGCCACATACGTCTTGATACAATTATCAAAGTGCATGTTCCAACTCCGAGAAGCCTGCTTTAGTCCATAGATAGACCTCCAAACCTTGCACAGTTTAGACTTATTTGTGGATGTGAACCCTTCAAGATACATCATATAAACCTCCTCTTCAGCTCACCATTTTGGAAAGTTGTTTGGACATCCATTTGCCAGATTTCATAATTTAAATGTGCAGCTATAGCAAGCATAATCTGAAAGGACTTAAGCATTGCCATAGGGGAGAATGTCTCGTCATAGTCAATATCATAATGCTAGCAATATCCCTTAGCAATCGGATGGGATTTATAGGTCTCTACCTACCCATCTATGCCCCGCTTCCATTTGAAGATCCACTTGCACCCATTGGTTTTATCCCTTCAGGTGGATCAACCAATGTCCATACATTATAGATTTCCATGGATTATGATATGGCAACACGACTGACGTGGAGTATGTGTCAGATCCAGCTGGATGCCATCGGTGACATGTGGATTTTTCTTTCAAAATTTCTCCCCAGGGGCGAGGGGCTCCTGCTCCTTCACCAGGTGGCATCCCAAGATGGGTCCACCTTGGCCGAAGTTAAGCCCTCCTCTACCACTTCGCCAGGTATCCGCCCAGGAGGGGTCCACCTCGGTTGAAGCTGGCAGCCTCTGCTCCCTTGCCATGTGGCTCTCCAAGATGGGTCCACCATAGCCGAGGTCGAGCAAGGCGCTCCTGCTCCTTCGCCAGGTGGCACCCCAAGATGGGTCCACGATGGCCGAAGTCGAGCCCTCCTCTGCCACTTCGCCAGGTGTCCGCCCAGGAGGGGTCCACCTCGACCGAAGCCGGCGGCCTCTGCTCCCTCGCCAGGTGGCGCCCCAAGATGGGTCCACCTCAACCGAGGATGACCCAGGCACTGCGACTCCTTCGCCATTTGGCACCCCAAGATGGATCCACCTCGACCGAAGTCGAGCCCTCCTCTGCCACTTTGCCAGGTGTCTGCCCAGGAGGGGTCCACCTTGGACGAAGCTGGCGGCCTCTGCGCCCTGGTCAGGTGGTGCCCCAAGATAGGTCCACCACAGTCCAGGTTGAGCCAAGCGCTCCTGCTCCTTTGACAGGTGGCACCCCAAGATGGATCCACCTCGACCGAAGTCGAGCCCTCCTCTGCCACTTCACCAGGTGTCCACTAAGGAGGGGTCCACCTCGACCGAAGCTGGTGGCCTCTGCTCCCTCGCAAGGTTGTGCCCCAAGATGGGTCCACCTCAGCCAAGGTTGAGCTAGGCGCTCCTGCTCCTTCGCCAGGTGGCACCCCAAGATAGGTCTACCTCGACCAAAGTCGAGCCCTTCTCTGCCACTTCGCTAGGTGTCCGCCCAGGAGGGGTCCACCTCAGCCGAAGCTGGTGGCCTCTGCTCCCTCTCCAGGTGGTGCCCCAAGATGGGTCCACCTTAGCCAAGGTCGAGCCAGGCACTCCTGCTCTTTTGCCAGGTGGCACTGCAAGATGGTTCCACCTCGACCGAAGTCGAGCTCTCTTCTGCCACTTCGCCAGGTGTCCACCAAGGAGGGGTCCACCTCGACCGAAGCTAGCGGCCTTTGCTCCCTCACCTGGTGGCACCCCAAGATGGGTCCACCTCAGCCGAGGTTGAGCCAAGCACTCTTGCTCCTTCACCAGGTGGTACCCCAAGATGGGTCCACCTCTACCAAAGTCGAGCCCTCCTCTGCCACTTTGCCAGGTGTCCGCTCAGGAGGGGTCTACCACGGTCGAAGCTAGCGGCCTCTGCTCCCTCGCCAGGTGGCATCCCAAGATGGGTCCACCTCAAGAGAGGTTAAGCTAGGCATTCCTACTTCTTCGCCAGGTGGCACCCCAAGATGGGTCCACCTCGACTGAAGTCGAGCCCTCCTCTGCCACTTCGCCAGGTTCCGCCCAGGAAGGGTCCTTCTCGGCCAAATCTGGCAGCCTCTACTCCCTCGCCAGGGGTGCCCCAAGATGGGTCCACCTCAACCGAGGTCGAGCCAGGCGCTATTGCTCCTTCACCAGGTGGCACCCCAAGATGGGTCCACCTCGCCGAAGTCGAGCCCTCCTCTTCCACTTCGCTAGGTGTCCGCCTAGGAGGGGTCCACCTCAGTCGAAGCTGGTGGCCTCTACTCCCTCACTAGGTGATGCCCTAAGATGGGTCCACCTTAGCCGAGGTCAAGCCAGGCACTCCTGCTCCTTCACCAAGTGGCACCCCAAGATCGGTCTACCTCGATCAAAGTCGAGCCCTCCTCTGCCACTTCGCTAGGTGTCCGTCCAAGAGGGGTCCACCTCGGCTGAATCTGGCGGCCTCTACTCCCTCACCAGGTGGCACCCCAAGATGGGTCCACCTCAGCTGAGCCAGGTTCTCCTACTCCTTCGCCAGGTGGCACCCCAAGATGGGTCCACCTCGATCGAAGTCGAGCCCTCCTTTGCCACTTCGCTAGGCATCTACCTAGGAGGGGACCATGTCGACCGAAGCTGGCAGCCTCTGTTCCCTCACCAGGTGGTGCCCCAAGACGGGTCCACCACAGCCGAGGTCGAGCCAGGTGCTCCTGCTCCATCGCCAGGTGGCACCCCCTGATGGGTCCACCTCGGTCGAAGTCAGCCTTACTCTGCAAAGCCTCCGACGGTCAGAGACACGGGCCACGAGGTCGCTACTAGAGTCAGTGTGCAGCACGTCCCATAAAGGGTTCCAAGTATGGCCCACAATGGTGCACAAAACCTCGTTTACATCAGTTAAGGAGGGCTCCACAATCGAGGTATTAAACCCTGACGATCAGGGGCCTGGAACCCAGGAAATCCACAGTCAACACCCCGAGATGAGGGCTCCCGCGCTTGGCTCGAGATCCCGCCAGATTCCCCCTTTCGTGACAACACGACGGACGAGGCGAGCTGGCCGCTTAACTCCCAGGTTCGAAGAAGAGGGGAGGATGGGGGAGAGGAGCCGGAGACCTCCAGGAACCTTCGGGGGAAGATGTAATGGCTGAAGGTGGTTCGGTAGTATAAAAAGGATGGTGAAAGCGGACGGAGGAGGTAAGCCATGGAGAGGAAAGGACACCGAGAGATAATGATTCTGGGGCTCTTGGAAGTTCCCAGATGCAAGTCCAGCAGGTCCAGCACAGGAAGCTAGGCGTCAACCCCTCTTTTTTCCACACTTCTTTCATCAAAACCTCTTCTAAGCATGGGAATCCATCGGAGACCCGTCTTAGTGGATATGTTCCATCTTGTCGTTCTCTAACTTAACCATCGGAGTGCCCCCGCTGGAATTCCCGGCCTGGGTCTCTGACCTTGTTTTGCAGGCCCGGAGGCTTGAAGATCCTGAGGTGAAGGAGTCCAAGGATCGACGCCTGCTCATATTCTATAGGCCATAGCGATAAGATTGGCAACAGATTGGCATGCCAGGAAGGGGGCAGAATAGCAACCCCTGTGCAAGAAAGCCCCTCGTAAGCAAGGGAATAGCTCAACCATGGTGGTGACACGCGGACGCGAAGCCTCCACCAGCCGAGTGGGAGAGGTTCCCTCTCCTCCGAGCTTGCACAGCCCGAAGTGGGAACTTCTCGCTCCTCCTCCTCCTCCTCAACTGTCCTCGGTGGACGGTCCTTTTGCAGCCATCGTCCAGTAGCTGCAAATGCTGACTACAGCTGTGCAGCAGCTGCAGCATCAGCAGCGCTCCCTGGCCACTCAGCCTTAGCCAGGGACCCCCGCGGCCCGAGCCGTGGGCCCCCATGGAAGCCTGTACTCCATTCAAGGCAGGCCATCCCATCCATGAGCAGTAACCGACCCCCGCAGGAGCCATCAGACTCTTGCTAAAAGAAACCACACCGGTTCGACGGATCACGAGAGTCGATCCCCGGTCGACGATCTTGAAGCCATCCGGTGCAGCAGGTGCCACCGGGGCAAGGCCCCTCACCATGATCGATCGGCACCTCCCTCTCCAGCGGCCTCGGTGGAAGGTTCCGCTGATGAGGCCATCAGGTGCCTGGCTAAGAGGTGTCTGGAGGAGCATGAGCACAAATTGGTGGAGTCTCCCATCGCTTCACCAACATGCAGGGCTCCCCAAGCGAGCCAGTGGGCTACAACGCCCAACCACCCTTCTCCCGGGAAATCTAAGAGGAACCAATCCCAAATCGGTTCCGCATGCCTCAGGTGGATCCCTACAATGGGACCACCAACCCCTTAGACCACTTAGAGAGCTATAAGGCTCTCATGAAGGTCCAGGGAGCAATGGATGCTCTTCTATGCATTGCCTTCCTGGCCACCCTCTGGAAGGTTGCTCGAGTTTGGTTCACCCGCCTCGAGCCAAAATCTATCAGCTCATTCCATCAGCTGGAAGGAAAGTTCGTGGCATACTTCAATGCCTGCCAGAAGGTGTCAAGGGAGGTGGATAGCCTCTTCTTCATCTGCCAGCAAGACCATGAGCCACTGCGGGACTACATCACCCGCTTCAAGACTACAGTCCTGGAGATTTATAGCCTAGATGAGCCCGTCACCATGCTGGCATTGAAGCGAGGGCTCAATACCTCTCGCCTGACATACATATTCCCTGGACAAGAAGCCCCCCAAGACGTATTCCGAGCTCCTCCTCCGCGTCCACAAGTACATCCATGCTGAGGAGGTCGACCGTACCAGATGAGAGCTAGACGGGAAGCCTTCGAAGAAGCTTGCCTCGAGGGATGTCCCTGGGACCCGGAGGCCTTGAGCACCTACAGACTTCCGCCCGGGTCCGAAGCTGAAGAACGGTGCTGCTCCAGAGCAAACCTTCACCCCTCTCCTTGCTCCTAGAATGAAGATCCTCATGGAGATCGAGGGTGAGCACTACCTCCGCCGACCTCCTCCTCAAAATCCATGGAACAGTCAAGATGAAGTACTGCCAGTTTCATCGTGACCATGGCCACGACACGGAAGAGTGCCGTAATCTAAAATGAGAGATCGAGGAGCTGATCAAGAGGGGCTACCTCAGGAAGCTCGTGAGGAGTGAGGCCCCGGTGGAGGACCAGCCACTCACGACCCTTCCCCCCATCCCTGCGGTTGACAACCGCCCTACGGAGAAACCTGTGGGCATGATCTCTTTGGAGATATGGCACGCGTCGAATAGAGCCTGGGAGGCGGAAGACCTGGAGAATGTACTCCCCTTTGAAAAGCGGAATGAAAATGAAAATGTAAACAATGATGCGGTGGTGGTCGAGATGACCATCGCTAAGCATCCTGTACATCACATTATGGTGGATATTGGGAGCTCTACTGATGTACTTTTTTATGATGCTTTCTCTCGGATGAATTTGTCTCATGATCGGCTAAAGCTAGTGCACACCCCTCTTGTGGGCTTCATCGGAGATTCTATGGGGATCGAAGGGGAGATCACTCTCCCTGTTACTACCGGATCCCCACCTCGGCAAAGCACGATCATGATGACCTTTACCGTCGTTCGACTCCCATCATCTTACAATGCAATCCTGGGCCATTCAAGGCTCAATCAACTGGACGCGGTCATCTCCATCAAAAGGTTGCTGGTGCAGTTCCCTACCGCCTTTGGGATGGGAGTAATGAGAGGGATGGCCCAACCAGTCCCGCATTGCTTTCAGGCAGTCCCGGGAGCCCAGAGTGCCAAGCTTGGCTCTGACATCGACAACCTCGACCAGAGGGTGCAAGACCCCATGGGAGGCCCTATAGAGCGCTTATTAACGTACCCCCTCAACTCAGACCCTCAGAAGACAGTGCAGGTAGGAGCCCAACTCCCGAAGGATGAACGAGCTCGCCTGCTGGACTTCCTTCGGGCAAACATGGATGTGTTCGCCTGGTCTACTACGGATAAGCCAGGTATTCCCTCGGAAGTTATCACCCACCAACTGAAGATTGATCCGAGGTGCCGCCCGGTTCGTTAGAAGAAGAAAAGTTTCATCATAGAGAGACAAAAGGCAATCATTGAGGAAGTGGAAAAGCTTCTCGCCATCGGCTTTGTGTGAGAAGTACAGTACCCTAGTTGGCTGGCGAACATGGTAATGGTAAAGAAGAACAATGGTAAGTGGAGGATCTGTGTGGACTACACCGATCTCAATCGAGCATGCCCAAAGAATAGTTTCCCGCTTCCCAAGATCGACCAGCTCTTGGACACTACCTCGGGACATCGCCTCCTATCTTTCATGGACACCTTCTCCGGGCACAACCTGATCCGAATGCACCCGGAGGACGAGGAGCACACCACCTTCATCATAGATCGTGGGACCTACTGCTACAAGATGATGCCATTCAGCCTCAAGAACGCAGGTGCCACGTACCAACGTTTGGTCAACAATGTCTTCAAAGACCAAATTGGCTGCAACATGCAGGTGTACGTGGACGACATGCCGGTGATGAGCACGCTGACCTCGGACCATGTCGGTGACCTATCATAGACCTTCAATAACCTCCATCTTCACCAAATGAAGTTGAACTTGGTGAAGTGCGCTTTCGACGTATCAACGGGGAAGTTCCTATGCTTCATGGTGACCTAGAGAGGGATAGAAGCCAACCCAGAGAAGGTTCAGGCAATCCTAGAAATGGAGAAGCCCACCTCCAAGAAGCAAGTGCAGTGACTCACCGGCCAGATAGCCGCCCTGAGCTAGTTTATCTCAAGGTCTGCTGATCGCTGCCAGCCCTTCTTCAAGGCGCTAATGAAGATGCATGACTTCGCTTGGACGAAGGAGTGCTGGAGGCATTTGAAAAATAAAAGAAGATGTTGGCATCGCCGCCATTGCTTTCTTGGCCAGAGGAAGGAGAGGAGCTCCTTCTGTACCTAGCGATCACTCCTGAGGTTATCAGCTCAGTCCTGGTCTGGACGGATGATGAAGGGATACAGAGGTTGGTGTATTACATGAGCAAACTCCTTCGCGATGTAGAGCTCAGGTATTCTCGGTCTGAGAAACTGATTTTTGCACTATTCATGTCCGCCCAGCACCTCAAGCCTTATTTTCAAGCACACCCCATCACGGTCCTGATGGATCAACCACTGAAAGTGGTGCTCAGCCGACCTGACATGTCTGGATGCCTGGCGAAGTGGGTGCTCAAGCTCAGCGAGTTCGACATCGCCTACTGGCCGAGATCGGCCATGAAGGCACAGGTACTCGCTGATTTTTTGGTTGAGTGTGCAGGCCTGGGCGACGAGGCAGAAGAGAGCCCCCAAGACTGACAGCTAGAACTTGGACTAGAGGAGGACATCTGGATTCTTCATGTGGATGGAGCCTCGAACTTCGACGGGAGCAGAGCTGGACTCATCCTCGCCAATAGCGAAGGAGTTATCGCCGAATGTGCACTCCGCTTCCAGTTCACCGCCACTAATAACCAAGCGGAGTATGAAGCACTCCTTGCAGGGCTGAGAGTCTTTCGTGAGCTGGGTGTAGCCTGCCTCAGGGTCTTCACCGACTCGCAGCTAGTGGCAGGGCAGGTTTCGGGAGAGTACAAGGCACGGGATTCCCAAATGCAAAGTACCTGGAGCTAGTGCGAGCGAGTGCGATAGGCTTTAGGCGCTTCAGCATCTCCCACATCCCACACGGGGAAAATGCTTGCGTAGACACCCTCTCCTGCTTGGCAACCTTGCTAGACTCATCGCTGGGCCACACCTACATCGAGCATCTTCGAGCCCCGAGCTATGAGACACCCATGGAGGTCCAGCAGGTCAACCCAGAGCCCAGCTGGATGGACAAGTACGTCGAATACATCACCAACGGCACCTTGCTGAAGGATCGCATGGTGGCCGGTCTCATTAAGAGGAAGGCCGCACGGTTCGTGTTCATGGACAGGCTACTGTACCGGAAATCTTACTCCTACCCGCTCTTCAAGTGTTTGAGACCTATCAAAGCTGCACTCGTTCTCCAGGAGATCCATGAGGGCATCTGTGGGAACCATATGGGGGGCAGAACACTGGCGTACAAGGCCCTCTGCCAAGGCTACTTCTGGGAGATGATGAGAGAAGACGTAGCTAACTTCATGAAGAGGTGTGATCGATGTCAGCGGCATGCTGTGATGCAACGCCAGCCTGCCGCTCCACTCTCCCAGCTCTCCGTCCCCTGGCCATTCGCTCAGTGGGGCATGGATCTCCTCGGACCTTTTCCCCCTGCATTCAGGCAATGGAGGTTCTTGATTGTGGCAATTGACTACTTCATGAAGTGGGTTGAGGTCGAGCCGTTGGCCCGGATTGCAAAGGCAAATATCATCAAGTTCCTCTGGAAGTCGATTATCTGTCGTTTCAGCTTGCCCCACACCATCATCACCAGCAATGGATGCCAGTTCGACTGTCCGTAGTTCAAGGAGTTTTGCAACGACCTTGACATTCATCATTGCTTCACCTCGGTGGCGCATCCTCAGTCCAATGGAGAGGCTGAGGTGATAAACAAAACTATCCTGCAAGGTCTTCGAACAAGACTGGACCAGGCCAAGGGATGGTGGGTAGAGGAGGTTCCAAGCATCCTATGGGCATACCATACCACCCCAAGGATGGCCACAGATGAGACCCCCTTCAACCTCATCTTTGGTGCAGAAGCAATTATTCCAGTAGAGCACAGCCTGCCGACCTTACGTATAGAGCAGTACAACGAGACTGAGAACCCGGCGCGGTTGCTACTGAACCTGGATCTCCTTGAAGAAACAAGGGACAGGGCCCGAGTTTGGATGGCAGCTTACCAGCAATGAGTGGCCAGATCTACAATTCCAGGGTGCGACCGAAGTCCTTCCGCCATGAAGATTTAGTGCTGCGCCGCGCTGAGGCTTCCCAGCCACGGGAGTGCAGCAAGCTCTCCCCAAATTGGGAAGGCCCTTATAGAGTGGCTGAGGCACTCCCCAACGGAGCATATTACTTGGAGGAGCTCGGTGGATCCTAATTTCTGCGGACTTGGAATGCCTCAAACTTAAGGATATATTTACCAATAGTGTAAGACCTCTTAAACTTCAACAATAAAATCTTTTTATATGAAATGCCTGATCTCGTCCCGTAGGACAATCGCCATCCAGTTCTAAGTTCGACGAGTGAGGGCATAGCAAAAGATATTCGAAGGCACAAAGTCCCCTTCCACAAAAATCCTGGAGTTCAGTCCGGAGTGTCGCATGGAAATTAAATTCCAATGTGCGGCCCCAGAGTTCAGTCCAGAGGAAGTTCTGGATATTTAAGTCCCAGTCCCACTAATCTCGAAGATCAGCTCGGAAGGTCATGCAAGGTTCAACTCCTGCTTGCGGCCTTGGGGTTCAGTCCGGAAGTTCGCACGAAAACTAATTCCAAAGCGAAGTCCTGGACCTTGGTCTGGAAGGTGGAGCGGAATCTAGTTCCCCCACAAGATCTCGGAGTTCAGCCCGGAATGCCCCACGGGACTCAGTTCTGGTGGTTGGCCCCGGGGTTCAGTCCGGAAGATACACAAAAAAAAAAGAAGAAGAAAGAAAAAGGGAGACAAAGCAAAATGATAGAAAAGGATCTTCATTTCTACTGAAAGATTTCTTACAAAAAAGGGCCTCGATAAGCTGGGTGACCCAAAAAAGCAGAAAAGAAATCTATACAAGAAACAAAATAAAAGAGAAGCCCCAAGGTCACTTTGTCGCAGCCACGTCCTCCTTCGACTGGGGGCCACCTTCGCCATCGACGGCATCGTCAGAAGGCTACGCGGGGGCCGCCGCATCAGCACCCTCTACAACTGGAGCTCCCTCATCGGGCTCCTCCCTCCGGCTGCCCAGGACGACTCCGTTGAGATCGAGCTCGGGGAAGAAGGAACTCACCTTCTCCCGGCACATCTCAAAGCCCTTCAAGAAGGAGTCGACCGTTGCCTCGTGCAACTCCGCCCCGAACTCCTCGGACACCCGGAATCTCGGCACGGCCTCCTGCGCCTCCTTCTGAGATGCCTCCAGTAGCCCGTTGACATAGGAGTTTTTCTCCTTGGCTGTGCTGAGCTCCTTGAGGACTTCCTTGACCCAGCGCTCCAGTGACCGGGATTGAGCCCTAAGGCATGATACCTCTGTCGCATCATCCTTGGCACGACGTTGGTTCGAGATCCTCTCCTCAGACAGAGAGGTCTCGAGCTCCTTCACATGCCCCTCAGCGCGACCCAGGTCTACCCGGAGGGCCTGGTTACTTCCCCGCAACTCGTGCCCCTTCTTCATGAGGTCTTTCACGTCGGTTGTGAGCTTGCCGAGCCTCTTCTCCTTCTCGGCATCTTTCTTTGCATAGTTGGAGTGGAAGTTCCTCAGTAGCAGTACATTAGTCCCAATCTGTGTCAGAGGATGGGATGTTAAAAATACCCAACTGGAATATTAAAAGGAAAGAGCTCGGAGCTTACCGTGAAAAGCAACGGGAGGATCCCAAGCAGCATGTCAGTATAGTCCCGGTTGCCCCTCAGGCGGCAGTCCCAGAGCATACTAGTGAACTCCATCATCCTCTTCACGAGCCCTTGATCGTGGATGATGGAGGAGCTGGCGTTGAGTCCTGAAGGTGGAGGGTGAGCATCGACAGTAGGCTAGGTGGCTGTCCCTTCGCTGGGCGGTGCGGCCATCGGTGGGACTGCCATCACCCTGGTGGCCACCATAGGGATGGTCGGCATGGCGGCCGGTGCAGGCACCACCCGGGAGCGTTCCGGTCTCCCCTCTCCCTCAGCTTTATCATGCTCGACAACAGGCACGTCGGACGCACGAGATTGGGGTGGTCTGGGGGCAGGATCCGTTGCCCCGGGGCCAATAGGAGCAGGGTTAGGCACGAGCCCCTGGCTCACCTTGGTGCGAGCCTTCTTCGGTGGAGCCTCTTGGGCCCCTTTAGCGGCGCCCCTCTTACGGATGCCCTCCATCAAGCTTTCGATGGAGAACTTCATCCCTGGAGAAAGAAAATGGTCAGGCCAGTTCAAGAAGAAAGAAGCAGAAAGTGGAAAGAAAGTAAAGGTGAAAGAAGAAGACCCGGGGTCTCACCCAACACCCGGATTGGACTGATTCCTACCTCGAACAAATTATGCTCTAAGAGCAGGACATCAAAAGCTGGGACCTCGTCACCCAGCATCTGTGTAGAACTCCTCATCTGTCGGCTCGACCTGGGAGTTCCGGTTCAGGGATCGATCTGGCTCACTCCAGGCCCAGTCGACATCCTGGACTGGGGCAAAGAAGAAGCAGTTCTTCCATCCCTTGATCGATGTGGGGAGGTCTAACCTAAGGCACCTAGGCCAGGGTGAAAGATACCACCAGTCATCATCGGTAGAGTAGCATTTCAGGGTGAAGAGGGCCTTGAACAGTGAGAAATGGGCAACAAACCCGTGAAAGTGATAGAAGACAATGAAGGCGAAGATGATCTGGATGGCATTGGGAGCCAACTAGGCCGGGACCAGGTGGAAGTGACTGAGAAAGGAGAGAAAGAAAGGGTGAAGGTGATAATGAAGACCCCTGACATGGAAGTCCTCATAGAAAGCAACCGTCCTTGGGCCACTAGAGGTTACTCGGTCCCTCGAGCCCGAGAGCGAAAGCTGGATCGCATTCGGGACCCCATATGTATCGCGGATCCAGGAGAGATCATCTCCGGTCATCGTCGACGCATAATCGGAGGGACCAGAAGAGGAGACCTCTGCCACCGGAGGAGGAAGGGCAGAGATAGGGCATCCGAAAACTATGGGGGGAGACCTAGGACCCCTAGGGACGCCTATGGTCATAGTCCCTGGCCGTAGTTACCTCAGGACCTCGACTGGAATCTCTTCCCCCTCTGAGGAGGAAGACGATGGAGTCCTCGGCCGGGAAGGATCGGCCTCATCCAGATTGGAAGAAATGTGACGACGATGGGCCATTAGGGAGGAGGAAACAAGAAAGAGACAGGTTCGGGGTGACACGGAATCGGAAGGAAGAAGAGGAGAGAAAGGTATCGCGGGCACTCATGAGGATGTTTTGAACTGGAGGAGTGGCAACCCCTAGAGATGAAGAAATATCGTTGCAACCACAGGCGATGTGTGAGAAAGCCAAGAGACCTTATTTTCGGAAAGTCCCCCTCCTTTTCAAACTCAATCAACAGCGGCCGTACGCCACTTTTTGGCCCAGGTCATCAGATGATGGCCACGTGGAGCCACGCCCGACATCGATGCTTCGGTCCGATGGAAACTACCTCGGGTTCAAAATGGCATATTAATGGCCCGTCAAATGCGTGGATGTGGCAGCCTCCAATAGGGCCTCGGGCGCGATGGACATGGCGGCGGTGATCACGGCAATTATGGCATGGGATTTCCTTCTTTTCCATATCACCTCTACATTAAGTCCTCATGCCCCAAACCGCTATGCTTCGATGGGACTTGGAGATGGGGGCAACTGATATGGTAACACCGCTGACGTGGAGTATATGTCAGATCCAGCTGGATGCCATCGGTGCCACGTGGATTTTTCTTTCAAAATTTTCCCCCATGGGCGAGGCGCTCATGCTCCTTCGCCAGGTGGCACCCCAAGATGGATCCACCTCGACCGAAGTCGAGCCCTCCTTTGCCACTTCGCCAGGTGTTTGCCCAGGAGGGGTCCACCTTGGCCGAAGCTGGCAGCCTCTGCTCCCTTGCCAGGTGGCACCCCAAGACGGGTGCACCTTAGCCGAGGTCGAGCCAGGCACTCCTGCTTCTTCGCTAGGTGGCATCCAAAGATGAGTCCATCTCAGTCGAAGTCAAGCCCTCCTCTGCCACTTCGCCAGGTGTTCACCCAGGAGGGGTCCACCTCGATCGAACTTGGCGGCCTCTGCTCCCTCACTAGGTGGCGCCCCAAGATGAGTCCACCTCAGTCGAGGTCAAGCCAGGCGCTCCTGCTCCTTCGCCAGGTGGCACCCCAAGATGGGTCCACCTCGACCGAAGTCGAGCCCTCCTCTACCACTTCGCCAGGTGTCCGCCCAAGAGGGGTCTACCTCGATTGAAGCTGGCGGTCTCTGTTCCCTCGCCAGGTGGCACCCCAAGACAGGTCCATCTTAGCCGAGGTCAAGCCAGGTGCTCCTGCTCCTTCGCCAGGTGGCACCCCAAGATGGGTCCACCATGACCGAAGTCGAGCCCTCCTCTGCCACTTTGCTAGGTGTCCGCCCAAGAGGGGTCCACCTCGGTCGAAGCTGGCAGCCTTTGCTCCTTAGCCAAGTGGTGCCCCAAGATGGGTCCATCTCAGCCGAGGTCGAGCCAGGCGCTCCCGCTCCTTTGTCAGGTGGCACCCCAAGATGGGTCCACATCGATCGAAGTCGAGCCCTCCTCTGCTACTTCGCCAGGTGTCCGCCCATGAGGGGTCCACCTCAGCCAAATCTGGAGGCCTCTGCTCCCTCACCAGGTGGTGCCCCAAGATGGGTCCACCTCAATCGAGGTCGAGCCTGGCACTCCTGCTCCTTCGCCAGGTGGCACCCCAAGATGGGTCCACCTCGGTCGAAGTCAAGCCCTCCTTGCCACTTCGCTAGGTGTCCGCCCAAGAGGGCTCCACCTTGGCTGAAGCTGGTGACCTCTGCTCCCTCTCCAGGTGGTGCCCTAAGATGGGTCCACCTCAGCCAAGGTCGAGCCAGGCACTCCTGCTCCTTTACCAAGTGGCACCCCAAGATGGGTCCACCTCGACCAAAGTCGAGCACTCCTCTACCACTTCGCCAGGTGTCCGCCCAGGAGGGATCCACCTCGATCGAAGCTGGCGGCCTCTGCTCCCTCACCAGGTGGCGACCCAAGATGGGTCCACCTCAGCTGAGGTCGAGACAGGCACTCCTGCTCCTTCACCAGGTGGCACCCCAAGATGGGTCCACCTCGACCAAAGTTGAGCCCTCTCTGCCACTTAGCCAGGTGTCCGCCCAAGAGGGGTCCACCTCGGTTGAAGCTGGTGGCCTCTGCTCCCTCGCTAGGTGGCGCCCCATGACACAGCCGAGGTTGAGCCAGGTGCTCCTGCTCCTTCGCTAGGTATCTCCCCAAGATGGGTCCACCTCGATCGAAGTCGAGCCCTCCTCTGCCACTTTGCCAGGTGTCCGGCCAGGAGGGGTCCATCTCGATCAAAGCTGGCGGCCTCTGCTCCCTCGCCAGGTGGCACCCTAAGATGGATCCACCTCAACCGAGGTCGAGCCAGGCGCTCCTGCTCCTTCGCCAGGTGGCACCCCAAGATGGGTCCACCTCGATCGAAGTCGAGCCCTCCTCTGCCACTTCGCCAGGTGTCCGCCCAAGAGGGGTCCACCTCAGCCGAAGTTGGCAGCCTCTACTCCCTCGCCAGGTGGTGCCCTAAGATGGGTCCACCTCAGTCGAGGTCAAGCCAGGCGCTCTTGCTCCTTTGCCAAGTGGCACCCCAAGATGGGTCCACGTCGGCCGGAGTTGAGCCCTCCTCTGCCACTTCGCCAGGTGTCCGCCCAGGAGGGGTCCACCTCGACTGAATCAGGCAGTCTCTGCCTCCCTCGTCAGGTGGCGCCCCAAGATGGTTCCACCTCAGCCGAGGTCGAGCCAGGCGCTCCTGCTCCTTCGCCAGTTGGCACCCCAAGATGGGTCCACCTCGGTCGAAGTCGAGCCCTCCTCTGCCATTTCACCAGGTGTTCACCCAGGAGGGGTCCATCTCGACCGAAGCTGGTGGCCTCTGCTCCCTCACCAGGTGGCACCCCAAGATGGGTCCACCTTAGCCGAGGCCGAGCCAGGCACTCCTGCTCCACTGCCAGGTGGCACCCCGTGATGGGTCCACCACGATCGAAGTCAGCCCTACTCTACAAAGCCTCCGGGTGTCAGAGGCACAAGCCACGAGGTCGCTGCTAGAGTTGGCATGCGGTGCGTCCCATTCAGGTTTCCCAATACAGCCCACAATAGTGTGTGGAACCTCATTTACATCAGTTAAAGAGGGCCTTGCATTCGAGGTATTGAACCCTCACGATCTAGGGCTTGGAATCCAAAAAATCCACAGTCAACGCCCCGAGATGAGGGCTCCCGTGCTTGGCTCGAGATCCTGCCAGATTCCCCTTTCGTGATAACACGGTAGACGAGGCAAGCTAGCCGCTTAACTCCCAGGCTCAAAGAAGAGGGGAGGAGGGGGGAGAGGAGCCGGAGACCTCCGGGAACCTCCAGTGGAAGAAGCAAAGGCTGAAGGCAGTCCGGTGGTATAAAAAGGATGGTGAAAGCGGACAGAGGAGGTAAGCCACGGAGAGGAATGGACACCGAGAGATAACGATTCTGAGGCTCTTGGAAGTTCCTAGACGCAAGTCTCGCAGGTCCAATGCAGGAAGCTAGGCATCAGCCCCTCTTTTTTCCACACTTCTTTCATCAAAACCTCCTCTAAGCACGGGAATCCATCGGAGACCCGTCTTAGTGGATCTTTCCAACTTTCCATTCTTTAACTTGACCGTTGGAGTGCCCCCATCGGATCCCCGGCTCTGGTCTATAACCTTGTTTTGCAGACCCGGAGGCTTGGAGATCCCAAGGTGAAGGAGTCCAAGGACCGGCACCAGCTCATAAGTTGCAGGCCACCATGGTAAGATCGACAATAGATTCCATTTCGGATTTCATTGCTCTTGGCCATGACTCATAATCAGACCTTGAAATTGCATCCATGTAGGTGATTGGATTCTCGTTGTTCTCATCGAGTTCAACAGGGTCACCATCTTGGACCAAGATATCATAGTATCTATTCGATTAATGTGGTACTCTACCAGATCTCCTTAATGGTTGCAGCATGGGCTCTGGATTTGATCTAATCAAATTTGGTTCTATAGTGGCCTTAAAGTGAGAAGGTCCTTTTATCTATTGAACTTCTCCAAGTTCAATCTTAGAAGCTTGAGTGCTTTCACCAAGTACTCCCTTTCTAAAAAGGTTTCTCTAAGACTGACGAACAACTTTTGTTCCTCAGGTAGATATAAATAATACCCTTTGGATTCTTTAGGATACCCAGCAAAAAGACATCTATCAGACTGAGGTCCTAGCTTATCCAT
Source organism: Areca catechu (assembly GCA_021397845.1). Taxonomy (NCBI): domain Eukaryota; kingdom Viridiplantae; phylum Streptophyta; class Magnoliopsida; order Arecales; family Arecaceae; genus Areca; species Areca catechu. The sequence continues at coordinate 122,973,683 of CM038052.1, read as the reverse complement.
CTCCAAATGTTTGACATAAGCTGGATACCCCTAAACTCGAAGCTGAGAGAGAGTTGCTTGCACCCAGTCCATATCTCATATAGTGTGTTATCAACGGATTTACTTGGAACCTTATTCAGAAGGTAAGATGCTAACTCAAGAGCATATCCCCAAAAGGATTTAGGCAGACTTACTAAGCCCATCATAGATCGAACCATATCCAACAGAGTTCGATTCCTCCTTTCAGACACACCATTTAACTGAGGTATCCCTGGAGGGGTCCATGAGAGAGAATCCCATTCTCCTTAAGATAAGTCAGAAACTCACTGGAAAGGTATTCACCACCTTGATCCGATCAAAGAGTTTTGATAAACTTCTCAATTTGTTTTTCAACTTCATTATGATAATGTTTGAACATTTCAAACAAATCAGATTTATGTCTCATCAGGTTGACATAACCGTATCTTGAAAGATCATCTGTAAATGTAATGAAATAATCATATTCGCCTCTTACATTGATATTAATAGGTCCACATATATCAATATGTACCAGACTTAGAATATCACTGGCTCTTTCACCTTTTCCAGTAAAAGGTGACTTAGTCATTTTTCCAAGAAGATTGGATTTATAAGTCGGTAAGGATTCACTCTCAGTGATATGTAGGAGACCATCTCCCACCAACTAATTTATCCTGTTCTTGTTTATATGATCTAGGCTATAGTGCCAAAGATAAATATCACTGACTTTATCTAATATAGGATTTTTATTAGCAGTATATAATACAGTAACAGGCTATGAAAATATATATACGTCATTTTTTATTTGTCCAATCATCACATTAAAACCATTCAACGTGATATTACAAATATCATTCTTTATAGATAATTCATAACCATCTTTGGCCATCAGGCCTACAGAAATGATATTCACTAGAAAAGGACAAAAATGACAATCATTAAGAATGATAGTGCAAGACTCAAATATACAAAAATAGTTTCCAACTCCAGAACTGGAGCTTGACTTCCATTCCCAATATTCAGAAACCTTTCACCGCTTTTGAATCTCCTACTAACTTGAAGTCCCTGCAAAGAATTGCAAATGTGGTAAGGACTTCCGGTATCCAATATCCACATGTAGTATCACAAATAGAAAAACTACAAGGATTTATCATATAAATACCTTGACCAGCAATAGCTTGCTGCTTTCCCTTCCTTGGCCTGCTTGGGTCCAGAGTAGCGAGGTAAGCGGAATAGTTTCGCTTCCAGTGACCCGGCTTCTTGCAGAAGAAGCACTCTGCCTTACTCTTATCAACCTTCACCCTCCTAGTCTGACTAGGCCCAGTACTTTGCACCTTTTTATTCCTTTCTTCTTCTTTTCTTTCCCGAAGAGACGATGATGCCCTGCTCCAGAACCTCCCACCAGATTCACCAATCCCTTATTGAGATTGTGGTCTCTCTTATAAGTATGCAGTAGCCCTAACATCTCATGTAATTTACTACAAGCCTATTCATTCTGAAATTATCAAGAAAGACTTGGTAGGAAAAGGACAGAGAATTCAGTATTGCATCCTTACCGAACTGCTCATGCAATGCACATCCGAGTATGCCCAAATGCTCAAATAACTCAATCGTGTACATTACATGATCAGTTACCGAAGCTCCATCATGCATATATGTGTTGTAGATGGCGTAGGAGATTCGGTATCTCTCAGTATCATCCAGAGTGCCAAAAGACTCTTTTAACCTTTGAAGAATCTCCTCTAGCTGGGCTTCCTCAAATTTGTGACTGAACTCATCATTCATTGTAGCCAACATAATACAACGCACCATGGTATGATCAGAGATCCACTTCTGATAAGTGTCCCTAATAGTGCCACGAGCATTGGGTGCTGGAATTTCAGGTGTCGGATCCGTTATCACATAAAGGATTCGCTCATGCTCCAGGATTATCCTAAGTTTTCGATACTAGCTATCTAAGTTGGGTCCATAAAGTTTGTCATTATCCAATAATGACCGGAGCGATAAAGTGGTCGACATTATCTAAAAAAGGAGAACAAGACCTATCAGTATATAAATTATTTTAAATATCTTAAAGACATGTGTTGACTCCGTTATTGATTTTGATAATAAGCAAAATATTTAAGTATAAGTTGAGTACTAATGATATCTTTGAAGTGTGTTTTTATAGAAAAATGTGCTCATCAATTTGATAAATGTTGTTTGATTAAAGAAGTCCAAATTTAGATAAAAGATCTACTCAAAGAAGACTTCGACAGTGGAACATTGCTTGAATGGAAACTTGAGTTCAACATAGACTTGATTCAGTTCAAGTTCAGCTATTTATGTGAAAATCTCAGTGAAGTGTCGACTCAAAGTGTCGACACATGACACCAAGTATCGACACATGATAGTGAAGTGTCAACTCAAGCCGGTATGCAAAGAAAGTTTCAGATGGCATGGCTGAAGTGTCAACACATGGACTTGAAGTGTCGACTCAAAGTATCGATACATGGATCAGCTCATCGCCTGAGATTTTTGGGTTATAAAACTTGCTGAAGTTGAAGATCTGGCTGAAGTGTCAGCACATGGATGCTAAGTGTCGACTCAAAGTATCGACTCACCTAAGAATTTTAGAAAGCTACATTGAAGATATTTGAACTTGGTGTCAACTCAAGGAGTGCATGTGTCGACCTAAAGTGTCGACTCACAGCCTGAAGTTTCGATATATGGAGTTCTAGGAATAGTAACGGCTAGTTTTTCAAATGTAGAACTCGTCCTTCTTGGCTCCCAATGGCTAGTTTTTCATGTCTAACAGCTAGAAGCCAGATTTGAGGCCTTGGAAAGATATTTATATGATTCAAATCAAATCAAAACATAAGAGAATGAAAAATGAATAACCAAGAGGCATCAAGCAAGAAGAAGCCTTCAAGCAAGAAGAAGCCTTCAACCAATCAAGAGCATTCAGGTTCAATCATTCTTGAGCATTAAAGAGGCTTCATCAAGTTGAAAGCATCACAACAATGAGCTTCAAAGAGATACCCACTTTTTTTTAGAATGCTTTCATTATTTCTTTACTTCGAAACTATATTTGCTCTAAGGGTTCTTGGTTATCCTATTAGAAAACCAGGAGAGTTTATTGGTGAGCCTTTGAAAACCAATTAGGTTATTGGTTAGCCCATAAAATCAAGGGAGGTTGGTGGTGAGCCTTGAAACCATTTAGGTTCTTGGTTAGCCCGTAAAACCAAGTGAGGTTTTGACTTGTGAGCCTTGTAGAAACAAATCGGGTTTGGATTAGTGAGCACAAAAAACTAATCGACTATAATTGATTGAGATTATAATGAATTTTCAAGGGGATCTTGGGAAGTGGATGTAGGTGCATTGGATAGCACCAGACCACTATACTTTCTTATGTTTGTGATTGCTTGTCTTTTCTATTTGCTCTTACTTTTATTGCTTTATATTTTTGCCGTACACTTACTTAAGAGCACTTCATTTGCATTCATAGTACTTAGTTTAATTATTGGATTGGTTAGTACATTCTTGCATTCAATCAAATAATTTTTAGAAACCAAATTCACCCTCCCTCTTGGATTGCTTACTAGGCAACAAGTGGTATCAGAGCCCTGTTCTCAATTTATAAATCTAACCACCTTGAGTAAAGATCTATGGTAGCCCCTATTGGTACTGGTGTAGTTGAGGGCCAAGCCTCTAATAGATCTCAATTTTTTAATGGTTAAAATTATACTTATTGGAAAACTAGAATGAGAATATACATGCATTCTATTGATTATAATTTGTGAAAGGTAGTTGATCAAGGTCCACATATTCCTTTGATTGTGGTTAATGGTGTTTCCATCCCAAAGCTCAAGAGGATTGGGATGAAAATGATATTAAACAATCCGAGATCAATGCAAAAGCAATGAATCTTCTTTATTGTGCATTAGATCCTAGTGAATTCAGTAGGATATCTACTTGCACATTGACCAAGAAAATATGGGACACACTTGAAGTTATGCATGAGGGTACCGATCAAGTGAAGAACACCAAAGTGAACATGTTAGTGCACAAATATGAAATGTTCCGAATGGAACCTAATGAATCTATCACTGATATGTACACTAGATTTACAAATATTATAAATGGAATAAGAAGTTTAGGAAAAATAATGTCTAATGCTAATCTTGTCAACAAAATCTTTAAGTCACTTCCAACATCATGGGATCTGAAGGTGGTCGCCATCCCAGAAGCTAAAGATGTTGACAAGCTACCATTGGAGCAATTGGTGGGATCGCTCATGACTTATGAGCTGAATTTGAAGCAAAAATCTATGGATATGGAGAAGAAGAAAAGGGATTGCATTCAAGTCTACTATTCAAGAAGAATCCTCAATTGATGAATCCGAAGAAGAAGAAGATGATGAAAGTGAAGAAGCACTTCTTGCAAGAAAATTTAGAAGGTTCATGAAGAGAAGAAAGTTCCCTACAAAGAAGTAGTTCCAATCAACTAAAGAGAAGGGAAAAGAGATAGAAAAAGAAAAAGAAAAGGAAAAGGATAAGGAGATACCTACATGCTTCGAGTGTAAGAAGCTGGGACACTATAAATTCAACTGCCATCTCTTAAAGAAGTCAGGAAAGAAGCTAAGGAAGAAGACAATGATGGCCACCTGCAGTGATAGTGAGGACTCTAGTTCAGAAGAAGAACAAGCTAAAATTACAAACCTATATCTCATGGCACATCAAGAGCAAGAGAGGTAAATTCTGATATAGAAATAGATTTTACTTTTGATGAATTAAGAAATGCTTTTGATGAACTAATGCATGACTACAAATTAATTTTATTTGAAAATAGAAAACTAAAAAATTATGCAAATAGTTTTTCTCATGAAAACAATTCTTTATTAAATGAAGTTAGTGATTTGAAAAATAAACTAGATATTTTAGAAAAGAAAAACAATGCTCTAAAAATGGAAAATGATGTTTTAAAAAGACCCAAAACTATTATTTCAAATGGTGATCTTGTGAAAAAAAATAAGGATTTAGAATTGGAAAATAAAAAGTATAAAAATGAGCTTGACAAAATGAAACATTTTGTTGAAAAGTTTAACTATAGTTCAGAAAAACTAAATCTTCTTTTAAATAGCCAAAGAGCAGTTTTTAACAAAACAGGATTATGTTATAGACCCCAAAGACAACAAAAGTATTTCAAAAATATTTTTGTACTCGCATCATCTAGCGTAACATATTTTTCATGCAAAAGACAAGGTCATAAATCTTTTCAATGTAATATGAGAAAAATTAATACTTATGAAAAATTTTGGGTTCCAAAAGGAACCAATTTAAGTACTAACCCTAAATGACCCAAGTTAGCTTAGGTTCCTAAAAACAAAGCTTGATTTGTATTGCATGTGTGTCTTGCAACCAAGGAGAACAAAAGACATTGGTATCTTGATAGTGGTTGCTCAAGGCACATGATGGGAGATGTGAAGCAATTCACCTCTCTTAAAGTAATGAATGGAGGGAGTGTGACCTTTGGGGATAATGGTAAAGGAAAAATCATTGGTATTGGTAAGGTTCACATTACTCCTTCTACTTGTATTAGCAATGTACTTTTAGTTGAAGGTTTGAAGTATAATCTTTTAAGTATTAGTCAGTTTTGCGATAAAGATTTTCAAGTTGTTTTCAAATATTCTTATTGCATGATTGCTAGTCCGGATAAAAATGGAGTACATTTCATTGGAAAAAGGCATGAAAATATTTATTTGGTAGATTTAGATGATCTATCTTTGCATAATGGAGAATGCCTAGTTATAATAAATTCTACAAAGATATGACTAATTGGCTTTGGCATAGGAGACTAGGACATGCTAGTATGTATTTACTTTCAAAACTTTATAAAAAGAATTTAGTAAGAGATCTGCCGGAACTTAGTTTTGAAAAGATAGAATTTGCCAAGCATGTCAATTTGGAAAATAAGTTAAAACTTCTTTCAAACCTAAAGGTTTTATTACCACTAGTAGGCTACTAGAACTACTCTATATGGATCTCTTTGGACCAACTAGAACATCCATTCTAGGAGGCAAGAAATATGGATTGATTATAGTAGATGATTTTTCAAGATTTACTTGGATTTTCTTTCTTGCTCATAAAGATAAATCATTATCTGCATTTGTAAAGTTTTATTGAAAAGTTTTAAATAAAAAGGGAGTTTAAGTTATTTGCATACGTAGTGATCATGGTTATGAATTTGAAAATCAAGATTTTGAAAGTTTTTGTAAGGTATTGAACATAATTTTTTTGCACCTAGGATACCTCAACAGAATGGGATAGTAGAAAGAACAAATCATACTTTGGAAGAAATGGCACGTACTATGCTTTGTGAAAATGATTTACCAAGATATTTTTGGGTTGAAGCTATTAATACTGAATGTTACATTTTGAATCAAGTTTTAATCTGTCCTATTTTAAAGAAAACTCCTTATGAACTTTGGAATCAAAGAAAACCAACTTTAAAATATTTTCAAGTTTTTTGTTGTCAATGTTTTATCTTAAATAATAGGAATGACAATCTTGAAAAATTTGATGCCAAGTCTGATGAAGGTATCTTTCTAGGATACTCTACATCAAGTAGGGCATATAGAGTTTTTAACAAAAGAACCATAGTTGTAGAGGAGTCTATACATGTTATTTTTGAAGAATCTACTAACAAATCCTCCAAAAAAGAGGATACTTCTGATGCATGTGCAGGTGCTGATTAGCTTCAAAAGTTGACATTAAATGATTAACCCTCTCAACAAAGTGAAGAAAATCAAGATAAAGATGAAAAGGTGAAGACACTCCAAAGCACCAAGATCTACCTAAGGAGTGGAGATATACTCATGGACATCCTAAGGAATTAATCCTAGGTGATCCATCTAAAGTGGTAAGAACTCGAGCTTCAATTAAAAATGAATGTGATTATATAGCTTTTGTTTCTCAAGTAGAGCCTAAATATTTTGAAGATGCTAAAAAAGTCCCTTACTGGATAACTACTATGCAAGATCAATTAATTCAGTTTAATAGAAATAATGTTTGGATATTAATAGAAAGACCATCTATTGTTTCTATTATTGGCACTAAATGGGTGTTTAGGAATAAGTTAGATGAAAATGGAATTGTTGTTAGAAATAAAGCTAGGCTAGTTGCCAAAGGCTATAATCAGGAGGAAGGAATTGATTTTGATAAAACTTTTTCTCTTGTTGGTAGACTTTAAGCAATTAGACTAATATTAGTATTTGCTTGTTTTATGAATTTCAAGCTTTTTCAAATGGATGTTAAAAGTGCTTTTCCGAATGATTTTATAGTTGAAGAAGTTTTTGTTGAACAACCACCTGGTTTTAAAAATCATGCACATCCTGATCATGTTTTTAAATTATACAAGGCACTCTATGGTTTAAAGCAAGCACCTCGAGCATGGTATTAAAGACTAAGCAAATTTCTGATTGAAAATGAATTCTTTGGAGGCCATGTTGATAAAACTTTGTTTCTAAAGAAGAAAGATGATTATTTATAAGTAGTGCAAATCTATGTTGATGATATTATTTTTCGGTGCTACTAATAAAATTCTTTGTCGAGAGTTTGCTAAGCTAATGCAGGGTGAGTTCGAAATGAGCATGATGAGAGAACTCAATTTCTTTCTCGGACTCCAAATCAAATAAACTAAAGATGGAATCTTCATCAACCAAGCTAAGTATACAAAAAAAATTATAAAGAAGTTTAGGATGGAGAATACTAAGTCAATAGGAACACCTATGAGCCCCTTTTGTAAACTTGATAAAGATGAGCATGGTAAATCTGTAAATCAAAAATTATACAGAGATATGATTGGCTCTTTATTGTACTTAACTGCTAGTATACCAGATATAATGTTCAGTGTATGCATGTATGCTAGATATTAGTATGAACTTAAGGAATCACATTTGTTGGCTGTTAAGCGCATTATTAGATATCTATTTGGTACAATTGATATTAGCTTATGGTATTCTAGAGATTCATCTGCTGAATTAATTGGTTATTCTGATGCTGATTTTGCTGGATGTAAATTAGATAGAAAAAGTACTAGTGGAACTTGCCAATTTCTTGGAGTTAACTTAATCTCCTGGTTTAGCAAGAAATAGACTTTGGTTGCACTATCCATAGTTGAAGCTGAGTATATTACAGTAGGAAGTTGTTGTGCTCAAATATTGTGGATTAAATAATAACTTGAAAATTTTGGAATCAAGTTAACTAGTACACCTATAAAATATGATAATATCAGTGCTATTTATTTGACTAAAAATCCTGTTCAACATTCTAGAAGTAAACACATTAAAATTAGACATCATTTTTATTAAAGATCATGTTGAAAATAATGATGTTGTGCTTGAATTTATTTGTACTGAATTGCAATTGGTTGATATTTTAACTAAGCCTCTCCAAGAAGATCGATTCAGTATGATTAGAAGAGAACTCAAGATCATTAATCCTTTTGATTAAATTTTTTCATTCTTTGACTCAAAATAGATCAAATTTGACATCAATCTCATTGAGTTTCATTGTATTTCTCATGATTTTGATATGTGCTTCATTCTATGGATTTTTTTTTTAAGTCGATATGTCGACACATGTATGTGTCAACACCTAGATGTGTCAACACATGGGACTGTTTCATGAGTCGACACATGAACGGATGCAGACTGAAGATAAATGTGAAAACGAAGTGTTTTCTTCCCATTTTTCTTCCCCACTCGAGCCGACACTTGCCCTAGCTCCTTCCTAACCACTTCTTCCCTCCAAATCATAGCTCAAATCCCCTCAAATCTTCATTTCGGATGGTTTTGGTTCGGATTGTGCGACATTTCCTCTCCCATTTCCATTTTGAATCTTAGTAACCCTAGGTTTCTTCTCCATTCTTGTTTAAACCCTTCTTCTATTTAATGGGACCAAGGTAACAAGTCGTTCGTCACCCTCGGCCATCCAATCAGGAAGAGGAAAGAAGCACCAAAGCAAGACATGAAGCCACAGCTCCAGATCCACCTTTTCGGCCACTTTTCACTGCATTCGGTCGCATGAGTTCGAAGACAGTAGTCGGAGGATGCCGTGTAGACTTTGATTTGTCGACTAGCAGCATTTTAGGATTGGTCAGTGGATTAGAGATGCTGGTCTGACGTCTTTCTACTCATTGAGTGAGAGATACTACCTGGGTCTTTTTCGAGAGTTCTACAGATCTTTAGCCCGTGGTAGTGACGGTTGGTTAGCTTAGGTTCGAGGCAGAGATATCCCCATGACTGCAGAGATATTGAGTAGAGTATGGAATATACCCTTGACCGGATCAGTAGTTGATAGTCTGATTGACAGAGTGAGTGGACTCCAGTGTATATTTGAGTCAGATATTTTTCTTGAGGGAGCCACTATTATTGCATCCCATCTTTCTACTGAGATGAGACTTCTACATCACATTGTTGCCCGGATTCTTCTACCGAAGACCGGATGTTTTGATTACATCATAGAGAGAGAGTTACTTGTGACGGTCTCCTTAGTTCAACATACTCCAGTTTGCCTTTTGGTGCTCATGATACATCAGATAACGGAGGCATCGACCAGTCAGAGACTTTGCTTACCCTACGGGATGGGGTTGACACTGCTTTTTAGAGAGTATGGTGTGACTTTTGATGATGAGCCCTTCCAGATGCTTTTACATACTGATGTATATGACATCAAGTCACAACATTGGATGGGATATTAGCTGTTCAGAGGCTGGTGGAGATGCAGAGTATTTGGATAGGCCGATGATAGAGATGATGACGTTGCATAGGAGGAGCGTATATTTTCCGGTGATGCAGGGCCTTTAGAGGCACATCTTCTAGAGATTCATCTTGAGCTAGCAGCAGAGCCAGAGTCTGCTTCTTAGTCTGAGCCAACTACATAGCCTCAGCCTCAGCCGCTCAGTCAGATGCTCCAGGAGCTTCAGAGAGTCTATTAGACAGAGTCAGTTGCATAGAGATAGATATTATGATTGTTCAACAGCTTGACAGCTTTATTATGGAGACGAGAGATAGCCATAGAGGATTGAGTGATGGCATCTCCACTATTTTATCTGCACTATCCAGACCCTCTTCTAGGAGTGTTCTAGATCTAGCTCCAGCTCCAGCTCTAACACTAGGATCAGAGAATGGCACTGATGGTGAGACCAACTCTGACGGTTTTGACTTTCCTGACTTGATGTCAAAGCTAGCGGCAGAGATGACAGTAGACTTACCTAGGAGTCCTATTCGAGATTCTTTCAGTTTACCCATTCAAACTCCTGTTGTATCTACTCCACCATCTAGATCTGATGATCATACTGCTATACCTATTCTTTCACCTGTTATTGATTCACCTATCATTAATACCCCCATCATTGATACTCCCATTGTTGACTCACTGATTACTGATATACCTTTTGTTTCTTCAGCTGATACGCCTATCATTGACACGCCTATCATTGACACGCCTATCATTTCTTCAGCTGATACACCAATTTTTGGCACACCTATAGTTGATACACCTACCCTACATACATCCTCGCTTATCCGAGTGCTAGGTTTTTACACACCTGGCTTTCATTATATTGATTCCGGTCCTTAATTCAATCGTACACCATATCCGACAGTTATAGAGACTATCACTCCGATCTGCTCTGTTCCTACTAATGACATAGCCTCTACCTCTTCTACTGTAACTAGAGGCAGGACCTATGTTCGACGCAGAGGACATGGTCGTCGTACTCCTTCACGATCGACTAGGACCGATCTTCGTGATCTCAGATCGATGTGGCCCCGAGCTCGTTCTTTCACTAATACTAGATCGATTGAGATCAGATCTTTAGAGGATGAAGATTAGGACACTTTTTATGTTTAGATAGTTTGCTTTTCTGCACTTTTTGAATATTTTGATGCTCTCTTTATGTTCACATTCTGACCTTGTATGAATTTTAATGTTGTAATTCATGTTATGAATTCAAATGAATGAAATGCAGTAATTACCTTCAATACTTCATTATCTTCGTTTATGAATGAGTGGATGAATGAATTGTTATGTTGTACTTCATTGTTCTTTATTGAATGACTTGTTTATTATTCTCTTCCTTTCTTTTTAATGATAACAAAAAGGGGGAGTAATAAGACTAAAGTATAAATATGTTTGAGAATTCTTTCATGTTTGAAAATTTGAAAATTCTTTAGAAATTTGTTTGAGCTTGAAATAAAAAGTCTTTGCAAAACTCATTAAGGGAGAGTAATACCTCCTTTGTATTGAAAATCAATTTTGAATTGAATTTCATGTTAAATCTTTTCTTTAGATGTTTAAAAGATGTTTACAAATTTTTACGAATCATATATTCAGGGCGAGTCTAGTCTATTGCTGAATTTGTCTCTCCTGAGCATGTTTTTTTAGAGTATCACGATACATGAATTTATCTCTTATATATTCCAAGCTCTGATACTCTTAGCCATAATAATACTCTTGCTCTGATACATCCTTTTCAATATCTCAACATCTATTGCAATTAGGTCTTTGCACCTTGAAAAGTTCTTTTGAAACCTTTTTATACAATTTATACTTAAAAGTTTTGTCATCATCAAAAAGGGAAAGATTGTTGACTCCATTATTAATTTTGATGATAAGCAAAATGCTTAAGTATAAGTTGAGTATTAATGATTTCTTTGAAGTGTACTTTTATAGAAAAAGGTGCTCATCAATTTGACAAATGTTGTTTGACTGAAGAAGTCCAAATTTAGATGAAAGATCTGCTCAAAGAAGACTTCGACAGTGAAAAATTGCTTGAATGGATACTTGAGTTCAATACAACTTGATTCAGCACAAGTTTAGCTGTTTATGTGAAAATCTCAGTGAAGTGTCGACTCAAAGTGTCGACACATGACACCAAGTGTCAACACATGACAATGAAGTGTCGACTCAAGACAGTATGTAAAGAATGTTTCAGATGGCATGGCTGAAGTGTCAACACATGGACTTGAAGTGTTAACTCAAAGTATCGACTCATGGATCAACTTATCATCTGAGATTTTTGGATTACAAAACTTGCTGAAGTGTCGACACATGGATGCTAAGTGTCGACTCAAAGTGTCGACTCACCTGAAGAAGTGTCGACTCACCTGAGAATTCCAAAAAGCTACATTGAAGATATTTGAACTTGGTGTCGACTGAAGGAGTGCATGTGTCAACCTGAAGTGTCGACTCACAGCCTGAAGTGTCGACACATGGAGTTCTGGGAACAGTAACGGCTAGTTTTTCAAACGTAGAACTCGTCCCTCTTGACTCCCAACAGCTAGTTTTTCATGTCTAATGGCTAAAAACCAGATTTGAGACCTTGGAAAAGTATTTATATGACTCAAATCAAATTAAAACATAAGAGAATGAAAAATGAATAACCAAGAGAGAAGAAAAGAAGAGCATTCACTCCTATTCATTAAGTTAACCACCTTCAAGCAAGAAGAAGTCTTCAAGCATTCAAAGCCGTCAATAGCTTTCAAGTTCAATCATTCTTGAGCATTAAAGAGGTTTCATCAAGTTGAAAGCATCACTACAATGGCTTCAAAGAGATACCCGCTTTTTATTAGAAAGCTTTCATTGTTTCTTTACTTCAAAATTATATTTGTTGTAAGGATTCTTGGTTAGCCTTTTGGAAAACCAAGGGAGGTTATTGGTGAGCCTTTGAAAACCAATTAGATTCTTGGTTAGCCCACAAAACCAAGGGAGGTTGGTGGTGAGCCTTAAAACCATTTAGGTTCTTAGTTAGCCCGTAAAACTAAGTGAGGTTTTGACTTGTGAGCCTTTTGAAAACAAGTCAGATTTTGATTAGTGAGCCCAAAAAACTAATCAGCTATAATTGGTTGAGATTATAGTGAATTTCCAAGAAAATCTTGGGGAGAAAATGTAGGTGCATTGGATAGCACCGAACCACTATACTTCCTTGTGTTTGTAATTGCTTGTCTCTTCTATTTGCCCTTACTTTTATTGCTTTATATTTCGACTACACACTTACTTAAGAGCACCTCATTTGCATTCATAGTACTTAGTTTAATTGTTGGATTGGTTCACACACTCTTGCATTCCATCAAATATTTTTTAGAGATCTAATTCACCACCCCTCTTGGGTTGCTTACTAGGCAATGATGTAGATTTTAGTCTAAAGGTTTCTCCCACTATTTAGTTCAGACTGGTAGCCTCTACACTCCAATCCGAAGAATAACATTTATCCTTTACCAGGTACTAGGATCCAATAGATTACATATGAGCCCAACTTTGGCCGGCCAATCCAAATGCATCTAAAGGTAGGTTTAATGCCAATTGCTTCTCCAAGTAATTCCTAGTAATCATTTTGCCCCCTGGGGTCCTCACAATCAGCCTTTGGGCCTCCTAATGAAGGTCCTGGTTAGGTCCAACCATTAACATGATCGAATTCAATGCTTCTAACTAACCCATGATCAAGCCCGACTTTGACTGGCCCACTGGACCATGTGTTATGATAGTCACACCGAGCCATCATATGTTGAATGGCAATTCTGCTCGCCTGATGACCATCCATTCTTTGGAACTACGATGATCACCCAACTTATGGACTCATTACCAATCCAACTTAATGGAAGGCTAAGGCTTAGGCTATCACATAACTTAGTCTTTTTTTGGACCTAATAATTTAGAGGATTTAAATCTTTATGACATATAAAAAGAGACATGGACCTTGATCAAAAAAACTCTCACCAAACACTTAAAGGGTTTCAAGATCAAATTGATCCATGGGCACCTATAAACCAGTTAGACTGATTAATCTTAGTTGACATGGGTCAACTCGAATCATAGATAATCTAATCAGATCTGATTCACTACATTAGCCAGGTAAGTAAGATCAAGGGATGGGTTAAGCCAAGTAAGCCTCTTGCCTTAGACACCAACCATGAGTTGGCTAGGTAAGAGTTAGCCCCAAAGAACCTTGATCACCAATGTCAAACTTACCTTAGACACTAAGTAGTTTACCAAGCTCAATCAGACTAACCTAAAGATCCGGGCTCACCACGAAGCCATCAATCGAGTCCATTTAGATGTATAGATAGATCTAACTAACTATTAGAGAGATCTATAAAGGAGAGACTTAATTCAACTTTTGATTAGTCTTTTCTCTATTTAATCCATTCATCTAAACCTAGGTCTAACCCATTTAAGGACCCAATTCTAGCTAACCCAATTAACCCATGGTTTATTAATCATGACTTAAGATTATAATCATATCCTAAATCTTAAAATTATACAACTTAATTCCTAATTAAGTGTATCATGCTAATTGAAGCATTTTCAATTAAACCACATTTTGAAACATTTTCAAAATCAAGTGAAACAATTTCATAAAAATCTGAAGCTTAACTTTACTATTTCAAGGTTTTCTAGCCGAGTTAGATTATGCAGGTTAAGTCAGCTCGTCCAGAACACAAAAATAGATAGAATGAACTATTTACAAAATCGAGTTGACTTGAGAAATAGTAACTTCAAATTTCAGTCATTTCTATTTGAACTTTTCAAAATTTTAGATCATATTTCTTTTAGATTTTATCTAAATATTGTTATGATCTACTAACCATAGATTAAAACCATTTTAATCCATCAAATCCCTCACTTTCTTCTTCATAAGGTTATGGCACAGTAGCACCCCTACATGCCATAGGAGAACCTCTTGGAATGGAAAGAGATGGTCTTTAAACCATGCTTCTCTCCTATGACCAGACAGCCATGGCAAATCCACCTTAATCCAAGTACTTTATGAAGGAAAATAATCCGATTTCATACAAAAACATTAAACTACATGTGCATCCAACTTGGATGCTCTGATACTACTGTTGGGAAAAGTGCATAAGGCATGAGCCTGCATTTTAAAAACTTTTTCTAAATGCATGGCATAGCAGAAAGGGATAAAACCATTTTATCAAAGAATGTTATTCTAATTAACAGTGCCCTATGTAGATCTTGATGCATATGTAGAATAATATATAGATGAAATCCAAGATAAACAGACAAGAAATGTATGCCATACTTGGAAGGTGATGATCACCACCAAAATGATAGCACTCCAAGCAAGAACAGCACCAACTTCGGATGGTATTACTCCTGGAAATGAGGTGCTCTACGAAATGATGATCACCTACAAAGAATAGTATAGCAATGACGACTACGGAGCTCTGCCAGCAGTACAAGCATACTTCCTCTATGGGTGGTTCACATGAGGTACGGGACTCCTCCTTTCTACGAGGTGCTAGCCTCTTCGAAAACAATGTCGGCAGCAAGGACTCCTTCAACTCCTTGAAGAGCTGCGGACTCCATCTTCAACTCCTTCAAAAATAGCTGCTGCATTAGTGCTAGAACAGAAAACAAGGACCCTCCTAGTTCTCTCTATCCCAAACCTTCAATAGAAGGTAAGCACTCAGTAATCCCATCCAAAACTCAATCCCCACTCTGGGAATCTATCTGAGGGATCAAGAAAACTCTAACTAAAGAGAAATTTCTAAAGATCCTTAATCCTCCTTTCTATTCTTCAACAACTAAGAATAGAAAACCACAAGATAAAAGGGAGAACATGTACCTTTTTCATTCAGATCAAAGCAGATTATAAAGAGAGTTTGAGTCCCTTGGAATTCATGGAAGTTACAAGTCCCTTGGGATTCAGCAATAACAGCCATTAAAACCTAGAAATGCCCAGCATTAAACCCCATAACCATTGTAGCATTTAATGAAGCGTTCTCGAATTTCAGTAGTCCATTAGACGAGTTGACTCGACTCGAGTTGACTCATTCAGATAAGTCGGCTCGAAAGCAGGTTTGGTAACACCTTGTTAAACGAGTCCGGAATGATTCCCAATCATTCGCATGCCAACAAATCAAGAAGAAATCCCACGGTGTGTGACCCCATAGGTTCAAACACTAAACCAGTAGCATAGGAACATTTTCAATACCAGCCGAAGTCACCATCTAGCAATGACGCCCGTCATCCGGATAGGTTGAAGGTTGTAAAGAAACATCAACCTATCAAACATGGAATATCACTGAACTTATTCCTTTAATCTCCTAATGCACCGGATGGCTTAGGGTTAAACTGTCCTAACCCTAATCAATCCATCTCAATATGTGTCAAACAAAGAATCCTGATAACTTCTTACAAGGAATGCCCTGGCCAAGATCTTTCTTAATTAAGGCATATTAAGCATTCAATCCAAACCATTTGGAGAGATCAATCCTATCTTGATCTACTATCACTACACAAGTACTTGACTGTACCTAGCAACCTTCAATCACCGAATTAGAAATCTAGGTAGTCCAGCACCTAAGTATAGCAAGTTGCTTGCAAAATGCCATAGTGATCTCAAGTTAGAGAAATAATTCATGTCCACATTCTAATACAAGACTCCTCTTTGGCAGAAAGAGAATCTCGTATGAGAGTCATATTCAGTGAAGTGTCGAACACAATACCTGATGTCATACCAGCATCTCCATAATACTTGGTTAAGAGGACAACCAACAGATATGACATGAACGACCTACTCTTGATATACCATCATCCTAAAATGGTGATCCTTTGGTTGTGAACCAGTTTATGAACTACACAATGCATCCTCTCTACATCACATACAAGGTAGCTCAAAGGACATCATCATACAGAGTTCAATTAAGAAGATGACATGTGATGACCAACCAGAATAAACTTTTATTCAATTCAATAATTCACATACATATACATGAATCATATAACCATCTACAGCCTAGACGATTGGCTTTGGGACACAATTTCCAACAATGCCTTGCCTTCCCAGCCACTCTAAAGAAAGTAGCTCAAATATGGTATTCGAGCATCCATCCAGGTACCATTCATTCTTTATATAAATTGGAGAAACTGTTTGTATCACATTTCAGGACCTGCCAAAAGATACCCCGTAATTTGCATAGCCTCTTCCTCCTACAGCAAAATGAAGGAGGAAGCCTAAGAGACTACATCGCTAGATTCAACTCTACACCCTTGAGATCCCTGATCTCAATGAACACGTGGCTATGTCCATAATGAAGAAGAGCCATCGATCATCGAGATTTACATTTTTTCTGGAAAAGAAGTTCCCTACGAGCTATGCCGAATTGTTGGCGAAAGCTCAAAAATATGTGATGGTAGAAGAGCAAGTAGCTAGTCGGCACTTGACTGAAGGGAGGTCACCCTCTAGGAAAAAGAGTAGCAAGGGATCAACCCCATCTGGACCCCTTGATAATGATGCACCGACTCAATGGCGCAGTCCCATGCCAAAGCAACTAGGTAGCAGGTTCGACAAATATACTCCTCTCTTTCTTCCAAGAGAGAAAATTCTATTGGAGATAGAGAAGGAAAGTTATCTACAAAGGCCACATCCCATGAAAGCGCCTCCTATATCAAGGAACAAGAATAAGTACTATTGATTTCACCGAGAACATGGCCATAATATTGAAGAATGCATCCACCTCAAGGATGCAATAGAAGAATTGATTGAGCGGGGATACCTAGGAAAGCTTGTCAGCAACTAGGAGCCCCGAACAGAAGGTACTATCCTCAAGAGGGTTATAGAAGAAGTAGAACTACCCAACTAGAGGCCAACTGATGGAAGGGTAGGCATGCTGCATCGTCGGTGTAGGGTTCGGTGGCAAGGCAGAAACATAGATTTCAAAATTTTTTATTTTTATGAAATCTTCACCAAACCCTTAACCCAAGATCTCCTTAAAAGAATTAAAACATATAACATGTATATATAAGATTTAATCTCAAATTAAAGTACTAACCTGTATTGCTAAAATCCAAACTTTAAATCTCTACCAGGTGCCCAAATGTTCACACTCCAATGGTGATCCACACAGAAAAAGATGAAGACAACAATTTCTTGTTCTTGGCTCCTCTTCTTGAATTCTTTTTCAAGAATTCAATTCTTGGACTTTTGGGCTGAAACTTTCCTTCTTGAAAATTTCGTTTCTTCCTTCTTTCCTCTTCTTGAATTCTTTTCTTGAATTCCCTTTCTTGAATTCCTTTTCTTGAATTGAATTGGAAGAAGAAATTAAGACAAATAAAGTCTTAATTCTAGGAAGAAAAGAAGAAGAACATACCCTTCCTTTTCCTTTCCTTTACTATTCAAGACCTTCCTCTTATTCTTGTTTAGGGTCAGAGTTTCGATAGAGATTATCTCTATAAGGGAAACAATACCCAACAAGCATAAAGGGAAGGAGTATTTCAGAGAGGAGGAGAGGAATATGATCTCTGTATATTTCTTCTTTTATTATATGTCAGAAAACCCCCGAGAACCCAAACCCTTTTATAGATTTCAGAGGGGCGTCTTCTCAAAACAACGCAACCCTCTGAAACCCCAGGAATCATGATCCCTCATTCCTCACGCATCCCCTCAACCAAAAATCATGATTCTCTGATTTAATTTTCGTTTTTCTGACGAGGAGGACTCTCGAAAAAACTTCAGGAAGAATCGTAACTTTTGGAGACGGATTTGCGACCGAAAAGTGACGGATCCTTCTCCTTAATTTTTCTGGCCATCAGATCTAGATCCAAGGGCGTCAGATAAACATCCAAATCACCCCCCCCCCCCACTATTTTTTTTTTTCTCCGACGGAATTTTCTTCCTACGCGCGTGAAGAGGAGTCCACACGTGCATGGACTCTTCTTCTTGGCGCGCGCGGGGGAGGAAAGAAGTGGGCGGCTTGGAGAGAGGGTCTCAGTGCACTTGATTCACTTGGGTTCAGCCATGGGTTAGCCCAATATCCAAAAAATTAAATTAGACCTTAATCTGGTTCAATTAGAACCCAATTAAGCCTAATTCGGAACCAAAGTCGAATGTGATTCGAATAGAAATTTGGTCTGCAATACATGCTAGTGTGTTTATCCTGCAAACATGATTTAATTCCAAATTAAATCCTTCATCAATTTTTTTTTGTGTGTGACCCATTGGGTTCCACACCTAGCCAGCAGTAGGTCCGAGTGCTATTTGACTTAATTCGGTTAGATCTCAACTAAGCCGATTTAGGTCAACTCAAACTAGCTCGACTCGGTCAATTAGAATCTAATTCTAATTAACTGATTTGAATTACCATAATTCAATCATATACCTACAAGACAAGATTGACGTCTAGCAACGTATCATGTCTACCCAGAAGATGGGGAATTTTGGTGGAATTACCAAAATACCCTTCAGTGGTGAGTTACCGGGCAATTCAGTCCTTTGATCAACTTGCATCCCGAATATGATTATAAATATGGATACTTGTCAAATCCAATTTCATATTCATCCCTAGCTCAATCTTTATAATGATGATTCATTCATTAGAAATTAACTCTAATGTTCATACTTTGATCAAAGATTTCCTGAATCCATCATTTAATCGAAATTAGCTAGATGCAATTCCCTCTTACTAGGGCTGATCAATTCCTTGTTGACCAACTCACAACCTCCATATACAATCCACCATACCTAGTATCACCTCGTGCATGACTCAGTGTCATGATTGATTGCGATCCAAAGTATGGATTCATATATATAAGGTACCATGGTAGTCTCAGGTCAAAGGACCACATGCACTACTCCCACTATGAGAATTATCTATTGACAAACAGATAAGGTTCCATTAGATATTCTCAATCTGGATCAATTCAGTGAACTCATTATCTAATGAACACTCACATCCTAGTATTAGTGTCAAACACAAGTGACTATGAGATCAGTCACCCTCAACACAAAGCATATATAGGATGTGCTGGTCTTGCCGGAAACATTGATCCCCAACTCAATGTCCCATCGACCAGGAATATTTTATATTAGGGTTTTAAGACTTTAGGTCTCACTGGTATGATCTCATCATAACCCTAGAACCATAGCCCTAATCTATGGGGTTCATCATATAATCATAAAGGCACAGCATATGATGAAAATAATGCCTTTATTATAATAATATCAATTCATTGATTTTGGGATCGAAATACAATATTTCAATGGGCTTTCAGGGCACAATCTTTCAATCTCCCACTTGCACTAAAGCCAATCGCCTTTAATTCTTAACCCCATACAATCAAGATGGCGATCAAACTCTCGCTGTGATAGAGCTTTAGTGAACGGGTCTGCTATGTTGTTCTTCGTTTCTACCCTTTTAATGCAGACTTCTTGTCTTTCGACAATCTCTCGAACGAGATGGAAGCGTCTCAGAATGTGCTTTGATTTGTGATGAGCTCTTGGTTCCTTTGCTTGAGCAACAGCCCCCGTATTATCACAGTAAAGTGATACTGGACCTTCAATCTCAGGAACTACGCCCAACTCTGATATGAACTTCTTCATCCAGACAGCTTCCTTGGCAGCTTCACTAACAACAATGTACTCTGCCTCAGTTGTTGAGTCAGCTACAGTTTGCTGTTTAGAACTCTTCCAGCTTACAGCTCCTCCATTTAGGGTAAAAACATACCCAGATTTAGATTTGCTGTCATCTGGATCTGATTGAAAACTAGAATCTGAATAAGCTTCTAGTTTAAGATCAGATCCTCCGTATATTAGAAAAATATCCTTAGTTCTTCTCAAGTACTTAAGAATATTTTTCACAGCCTTCCAATGATCCTCTCCTGGATCAGCCTGAAACATGCTGGCTATACCTAAGGCATATGCCACATCAGGCCTAGTACATAACATAGCATACATAATAGACCCTACTGCCGAAGCATAAGGTATAGAATTCATTCTATTTCTTTCTTCAGGTGTCTTAGGAGACATCTTTTTAGAAAGATGTATGCCATGACCAATAGGTAAGTAACCTCTTTTACTTTCCTCCATGCTAAATCCTTTTAGCACTTGGTCAATGTACCTAGACTGGGATAAACCTAGCATCCTTCTAGATCTATCTCTATAGATCTTGATGCCTAGTATATAAGATGCTTCTCCCAAGTCTTTCATGGAAAACTGTTTAGATAACCATACCTTGACTGATTGTAACATTGGGATATCATTCCCAATGAGGAGTATGTCATCTACATACAAAACCAAGAAAACTATGGCACTCCCACTAGTCTTCTTGTACACACAAGGTTCATCCTCATTTTTGATAAAGTCAAATTCTTTGACTATCTTATCAAATCGGATGTTCCAACTCCTAGATGCTTGCTTTAATCCATAAATAGATTTTTTTAGCCTACATACCTGATTAGGTTTAGTCTCCAAGACAAAACCTTCTGGTTGTGACATATAAACCTCTTCCTCAAGGAAACCATTGAGAAATGCAGTTTTCACATCCATCTGCCAGATTTCATAATCATGATATGCTGCTATAGCAAGCATGATCTGAATAGATTTGAGCATGGCAACAGGAGAAAATGTTTCATCATAATCTATTCCCTATTTTTGTCTGAAACCCTTAGCCACTAATCTGGCTTTATAAGTTTCAACTTGGCCATCTGCCCCAATCTTTTTCTTATAGACCCATTTGCATCCAATAAGGTTAACACCCTCTAGTGCATCAACCAAAGTCCAGACTTGGTTGACATACATGGAGTCCATTTCGGATCTCATGGCTTCCAGCCATCTGTCTGAGTCACTACTCATGACAGCATCCGTATATGTTAGAGGCTTATCATTATCAATGATACGGGCTTCATTATTTTCAATAATGAACCCATACCTCTCAGGTGCATGTCGTACCCTATCAGACCTACGGATAGGAGTGGTGTGTTCAGGTTCTATAATAACTATGTTATGATTTAGTTGAGATGTATCTACTTGTTGAACTTCTTCAAGTTCAATATTTCTTCCACTGCCCTTTTGTAGGATGAACTCTTTCTCCATAAAAATGGTATGCCTACTGACTAAAACCTTTTGTTTAGTAGGGTGGTAGAACATATATCCTATACTATCTTTAGGATATCCAACAAATAGATACTTTTCTACTCTAACATCAAGCTTATATCCAAAATTTCTTTTGACATAGGCTGGACATCCCCATATCTTAAGATACTTAAGATTGGGTTTCTTTCCCCTCCATAACTCATATGGAGTGCTAGATACAGATTTGGATGGTACTCTATTTAAAATATTAGCCGCTGTTTCCAAGGCATATCCCCAGAAAGAAACAGGTAAGTCTGTGAAGCACATCATGGACCGTATCATATCTAATAAAGTATGATTTCTTCTTTCAGCAACACCATTTAATTGTGGTGTGTAAGGAGGAGTCCATTCAGAGATGATTCCCTTTTCTTTAAGGTAATCAAGACACTCGATGGATAAGTATTCACCTCCTCTATCTGATCGAAGGATCTTAATACTTTTCCCCGTTTGTTTCTCTACCATACTTTGATACTCTAAAAATTTTTTAAAAGCTTCGGACTTATGTTTCATTAGATACACAAATCCGTACCTTGAAAAATCATCAGTGAATGTGATGAAATATAAGTATCCACCCTTGGCCTGAGTTGTCATAGGTCCACATACATCAGTGTGTATGAGTCCTAATAACTCAGTTGTCCTTTCATTATGTCCACTAAATGGAGTCTTGGTCATTTTATGCATGAGACATGATTCACAAGTTCCTAATGATTCATAGTCATAAGGATTAATGAATTTTTCCTTGTATAACTTGTTAATCCTTTGCTCACTAATATGTCCAAGATGATAGTGCCAAAGTAAAGTATTGTTTACTTCAACTCTTTTTCGTTTATTACTAACATATAATATATTGTCATCAGAAGATAGAGTTAATAGACCATTGCAAAATATGCCATTAAATATTATTTCATTAGAAAAACTGATTGAGCAACCACTGCTCATTACATTCATAATATATCCTTGTTTAAGTAACAAGGGTACAGATATGATGTTTCTAATGATTCGAGGCATAAAATAACAATTTTTTAACTCTAAAATCTTTCCAGAAGGTAGCTTCAATATATAAGTCCCTGCAGCTTCTGCTTGGATGGAATCTCCTCCAGCACCGTAGAGCTCGAAGTCGTCTTCCTTCAAAACTCTAATGTTCTGTAGTCCCTGCAATGATTTGCAGATATGATGACCACAAGCAGTATCCAATATCCAAGAGTTTGAATTAGAAGAGTCTAATGACAAAATTGCATGTATCTCATACATACCTTTTGGTGCATCACTAGCACCAGGCTTCACACTTGCAAGGTAAACCTTGCAGTTTCTTTTCCAGTGACCCGGCTTGCCACAATGAAAGCAGGTCATTTGTCCGGAGGCCTTCTTTCCTTTCTTTTTCTGGATGCCCCCTTTTGGGTTCAACTTCCTCTTGGAACCCTTTTTGCCTATTTTCTTCTTGTTTACACCATCCACAAGAAGAAGTGGAGCCTTATTTTTCTTTAAATGGCTCTCTACTATTTTTAACATATTCAACAGCTCAGGCAAGAAAGTTTTAAGTTTGTTCATATGATAATAAAGAACAAACTGTGAAAATGACTCTGGGAGTGACTGCAGGATCAAATCCTGATTCAACTCCCCATCCATAACAAAACCCAATTGACCCAATCGGGTGATTAGGTCAATAACCTTTAATACATGGTCTTGTACGGATGTACCTTCTGTCATCCTTGCATGGAATAATTTCTTAGATATTTCATATCTTGCAGTTCGACTATGTTCTCCATAAAGTTCTTTTAGATTGAGCAATATGGAGTTTGTGTCCATGCTTTCATGTTGCCTCTGTAACTCATTGATCATAGAGGCAAGCATTATACACTTGACAGTAAGTGAGTCATTTTGCCACGTGTTTATGTGGTCTTATCCTCTTGTGAGGCTTCTTCCCCTAATGGTTCCAAGGTTGGGGTATCAAGAATATAAGAAATTCTTTCTTGGCTGAGTACTATCTTCAGGTTTCTCAACCAATCAACATAGTTTGGTCCAGTCAATTTATTTGCATCAAGAATGCTACGGAGAGAGAGTGAAGAGGCCATTTAATCTACATTAACAAAGAACATTACATAAGCAAACAACCAATGTTGATAGAACATAATTAAATTAGGACTTTAACTTAATTATGTCTCCCACTATTTTATCAAGCATCATAACCCTCCATGTGATGATCGAGAAAACCCTAATTGGTTCTCTTAGTGGGGTTGAGATCCTAATTCCTTACAAAAGACCTTGTGTGTACACAACAAATCTTATATAAGTTCAAAGGTAGGAAAACTCTTTCCAATTGTAACTCATACAATTCTCAACTTATCATGGCCTCTAAAATATTAATAGCCTTGTGTGTACACAACAAACTATAATATTTTAGTTAAGTTAGACCCTTCATTGCTATATAGTCATGATATTAATTATAATACCCTTGTGTGTACACAACAAAGTATTATATTAAATCATGCCATAAACATCAAATGTTCCAAGCCAAAATTATGTTAGTCACCATAAAAGTCCTTGTGTGTACACAACAAATCTAATATGGATCATAACATAATAATGACTTGGCATGAAGGAAGGCCACATGTAGTGAATATTACACTAAGCATTTCAATCAATAATTATGTTAATCTTATCGGCCAGGTAAGTGGGAGAGTGGTGGGAGTCCCCCCGTTGCTTTCCTTAGACACCAATAAGAATTGGCCAGGTCAGTCAACGGAACCAATTAAAAACAATGTCCTCTTTACTGATCATGAACCACTTTTCCTAGACACTGAATGATAAACTAATCATATTGATTATTTTTGCTTTTGGTATATGACACTACAACTTAATATGTTTTTAAAGAGGGCTTTATTAAAACAAAGCACATTCTTTATATAACCTAGCAAATATGTGCCATAGTGTGCCATCATACTAGGACAACCATTTACCACATAATGGATCCACCATTATGCCAGGGCAACCTTATTTCAGTATGATGACTAGAAGGCTAAACATATCTCTATACAAATTAAGGTTTAAGTGAAAACCTTAATTAGTGGCATACATCAAACATATATACAAAATTAACATAAATATGTGATTAGTGTGTCATCATACTAGGACAACCATTTACCACATAATGGATCCAGCATTATGCCAGGGCAACCTTATTTCAGTATGATGACTAGATGTCTAAACATATCTCTACAACAATTAGGGTTTGAGTGAAAACTCTAATTGGTGACATTACATCAAACATATACAATATCATATGTTAATTATATACATATGCATCTAAAAATCAGCATATATATTTTAATCTTAATAAGGAGGCTCTGATACCACTGTAGGGTTTGGTGGCAAGGCGGAAACATAGATTTCAAAATTTTTTATCGTTATGAAATCTTCACCAAACCCTTAACCCAAGATCTCCTTAAAAGAATTAAAACATATAACATGTATATATAAGATTTAATCTCAAATTAAAGTACTAACCTGTATTGCTAAAATCCAAACTTTAAATCTCCACCAGGTGCCCAAATGTTCACCCTCCAATGGTGATCCACACAGAAAAAGATGAAGACAACAATTTCTTGTTCTTGGCTCCTCTTCTTGAATTCTTTTTCAAGAATTCAATTCTTGGACTTTTGGGCTGAAATTTTCCTTCTTGAAATTTCTTTTCTTCCTTCTTTCCTCTTCTTGAATTCTTTTCTTGAATTCCCTTTCTTGAATTCCTTTTCTTGAATTGAATTGGAAGAAGAAATTAAGACAAATAAAGTCTTAATTCTAGGAAGAAAAGAAGAAGAACAGACCCTTCCTTTTCCTTTCCTTTACCATTCAAGACCTTCCTCTTATTCTTGTTTAAGGTCAGAGTTTCGACATAGATTATCTCTGTAAGGGAAACAATACCCAACAAGCATAAAGGGAAGGAGTATTCCGGAGAGGAGGAGAGAAATATGATCTCTGTATATTTCTTCTTTTATTATTTGTCAGAAAACCCCCGAGAACCCAAACCCTTTTATAGATTTCAGAGGGGCGTCTTCTCAAAACAACGCAACCCTCTGAAACCCCAGGAATCACGATCCCTCATTCCTCACACGTCCCCTCAACCAAAAATCATGATTCTCCGATTTAATTTTCGTTTTTTCGACGAGGAGGACTCTCGGAAAAACTTCAGGAAGAATCGCGACTTTTGGAGACAGATTTGCGGCCGAAAAGTGACGGATCTTTCTCCTTAATTTTTCTGGCCATCAGATCCAGATCCAAGGGCATCAGATAAACATCCAAATCACCCCCCCCTATCTTTTTTTTCTCCGACAGAATTTTCTTCCTACGCGCGTGAAGAGGAGTCCACACGCGCGTGGACTCTTCTTCTTGGCACGCACGGGTGAGGAAAGGAGTGGGCGGCTTGGAGAGAGGGTCTCAGTGCACTTGATTCACTTGGGTTCAGCCATGGGTTAGCCCAATGTCCAAAAAATTAAATTAGACCTTAATCTGGTTCAATTAGAGCCCAATTAAGCCTAATTCAGAATCAAATTCGAATCTGATTCGAATAGAAATTTGGTCTGCAACACATGCTAGTGTGTTTATCCTGCAAACATGATTTAATTTCAAATTAAATCCTTCATCAATTTTCTTTTGTGTGTGACCCATTGGGTTCCACACCTAGCCAGCAGTAGGTCTGAGTGCTATTTGACTTAATTCGGTTAGATCTCAACTAAGCCGATTTAGGTCAACTCAAACTAGCTCGACTCGGTCAATTAGAATCTAATTCTAATTAACTGATTTGAATTACCATAATTTAATCATATACCTACAAGACAAGATTGACATCTAGCAACGTATCATGTCTACCCGGAAGATGGGGAATTTTGGTGGAATTACCAAAAATCCTTCAGTGGTGAGTTACCGGGCAATTCAGTCCTTTGATCAACTTGCATCCCGAATATGATTATGAATATGGATACTTGTCAAATCCAATTTCATATTCATCCCTAGCTCAATCTTTATAATGATGATTCATTCATTAGAAATTAACTCTAATGTTCATACTTTGATCAAAGATTTCCTGAATCCATCATTTAATCGAAATTAGCTGGATGCAATTCCCTCTTACTAGGACTGATCAATTCCTTGTTGACCTACTCACAACCGCCATATACAATCCACCATACCCAGTATCACCTCGTGCATGACTCAGTGTCATGATTGATTGCGATCCAAAGTATGGATTCATATATATAAGGTACCATGGTAGTCTCAGGTCAAAGGTCCACATGTACTACTCCCACTATGAGACTTATCTATTGACAAACAGATAAGGTTCCATTAGGTATTCTCAATCTGGATCAATTCAGTGAACTCATTCTCTAATGAACACTCACATCCTAGTATTAGTGTCAAACACAAGTGACTGTGAGATTAGTCATCCTCATCACAAAGCATATATAGGATGTGCTGGTCTTGTCGGAAATATTGATCCCCAACTCAATGTCCCATCGACCAGGAATATTTTATATTAGGGTTTTAAGGCTTTAGGTCTCACTGGTATGATCTCATCATAACCCTAGAACCATAGCCCTAATCTATGGGGTTCGTCATATAATCATAAAGACACAGCATATGATGAAAATAATGCCTTTATTATAATAATGTCAATTCATTGATTTTGGGATCGAAATACAATATTTCAATTGGCTTTCAGGGCACAATCTTTCAGTCAGACCCACTAAAGAAATGGGGCTGAAAAAGATGCCCCTAAAAGATACAGAAGCAAAAACACCATATGCTTCTCGGATGATGACTTGTAAGGAATCCAGATTCCTTATGATGATCTTGTTGTAGTTTCGATTGTTATAGCCAATTATGATGTAAGAAGGATTCAAGTAGATAATGGAAGCTCCATAGAGATCTTGCTTTATGATGCCTTCCATAGAATGAACTTATCCAAAAATAGGTTACAAAGATCTTCGATACCTCTCATGGATTTTGGAGGTAATCAGGTCATAGTGGAAGGAGAAATAGTATTGCCAGTAACTCTAGGCATAGAACCATTTCAAAAAGCACTCTCAATTAACTTTGTAGTAGTACAAACGCCATCAGATACAATGCTATCTTGGGATGACCCGCCATCTCCTAGTGTAATTCCCTACTGAAAATGGCATCGAAGAAATGAAAGGAGATCAAAGGGTTGCCAGGTACATGTTTGATGATACAAGACAGACAGTCGACCGATCACATAACTTTGGAACAATTGGATTCGAGAGATTGGTTGGAGGATTGCGAAGAACCTATGGAAAAG
The DNA here is from genome assembly GCA_021397845.1 of Areca catechu. Classification (NCBI taxonomy): domain Eukaryota; kingdom Viridiplantae; phylum Streptophyta; class Magnoliopsida; order Arecales; family Arecaceae; genus Areca; species Areca catechu. The sequence continues at coordinate 122,945,464 of CM038052.1, read as the reverse complement.
ATTTTCTCCATACTGTTAGCTAAAGATGACACAACAAAAGTTATGCAGATCGGCAGTTTACTCGACGAAGAAATGAAGGCAGGGCTAACCCACTTTTTTTATGGAGTAATGTCGACATCTTCACCTGATCGGCCTCTGAAATGCCTGGAATCCTGGTCGAAGTCATTACCCATCAATTAGAAGTCGCCCCTGATCATAAGCCTATCCAGTATTAGAAAAAAAACTTCACTCCAGAAAGACAGAAGGTGATTGATGAAGAAGTAAACAAACTCCTCATTATCGGGTTCATTAGAAAAGTTCACTATCCTAACTGGCTAGCTAATATTATGATGGTGAAAAAATCTAATGGAATATGGAGAATCTACATCGACTACACCGATCTCAAAAAAGCTTGCCCAAAAGATAGCTTCCTTTTATCAAAAATATACTAGCTAGTTGATGCCACTACTGGTCACCAGCTATTAAGTTTCATGGATGCCTTCTCTAGATACAACCAGATATGGATGGATCTTGATGATGAGGAGAAGATGGCATTTGTGATAGAAAAGGAACTCTATTACTACAAGGTGATGCCATTCAGACTGAAAAACATTGGTGCAACCTTCCAAAGGTTGATCAATAAGGCATTTGAAAAGCAACTTGGGAGGAACATGGAAGCGTATGTCGATGACATGATTGTAAAGAGCCTCCAGAAAGCCGATCATATCAAAGATCTAGAAGAATTCTTCGATGCCCCGTGATGTCATCGGATAAAGCTGAACCCAACCAAGTACACTTTTGAAGTAACATCAAAAAAATTCCTAGGATTTTTCGTTATCAAATAAGGAATAGAGGCCAATCCAGAAAAAATCCAAGCCATCCAAAATATGAGACATCCTTCAGCAAGAAAGAGGTGCAACAACTGACCGGAATAATCACCTCTTTAAGCCAATTCATTTCCCGGTCGGTTGAAAGATGTCTCCCCTTCTTCAAAGTTCTCTACCAAATAAAAAATTCTGAGTGGTCAGAAGACTGCCGACTCACCTTTGAAGAGCTCAAGAGGTATCTAGAAAGTCCTCCTTTGCTCTCAAAATCTCAAGAAGGTGAAACTCTCTACTTGTATCTCTCCGCTTTGGATGAAGCAGTCAGCTCAGTACTTGTTAGAAAAGGAGTAGACGACCTACAAAAGCCAATCTACTATACTAGCAAGGTGTTGCATGAAGTCAAAATGAGATATCCTAGAGTGCAGAAACTCATATATTCATTGGTGATTGTAGCGAAGTGCTTATGACCCTACTTCCAATCCCATGCCATCATGGTCTTAACAGACCAACCTCTAAAAGCCATCCTCTGATGTCCTGATACTTCAGGAAGGATAGCCAAATGGGCCATCAAGCTAGGCAAATTTGACATCGCATTCCAACCCATATTAATGATGAAGGCACATGTACTAGCTACTTCATTACTGAATGTACATGGAGCCAAGAAGATAGTCAACGAGCATGCTATGATGATGAAATGACAAAGAAAGCTCAGAGTCCATGTGGATACTCTATATGGATGGAGCATCCAATTCTACTAGTTGCAGAGCTAGACTCATCTTAGCCAGTCCCAAAAGGCAAGCCATGGAGTATGCCCTTCACTTCTCCTTTCAAGCCTTGAATAATCAAGCAGAGTATGAAGCCCTCTTGGCGGGGCTTAGAATCACCAAAGAGTTAGGGATTTGGAAGATCAAAGTCTTCTCGAATTCTCAACAAGTGGTGAACCAAGTGAAAGGTGAATTCAAAGCCCAAGACTCTACTATGGTCAGGTACTTGAAAAAGGTACGAGATCTTCTATCCCAACTGAAATTCTTTGAAATAGCCCATGTGCCATGGACTAAAAATTCTTGAGCCGATGCCCTTTCTCAACTTGCAACCATTGCTCCAGATTCCCTCGATTAGACCTGCATAGAGTACTTGAATGATCCAAGCATATTAGAGAAGATTTCAGAGGTACACCAAATCGAGCACGAGCCTTGTAGGATGGACCCTATTCTTAAATTTTTGAATGAGGGTGTGTTACTTGAAGACAAGGCCGATGCCAAACAAGTCTAATGGATGGCCTCCCAATATGTTATCCTGGACGGAGCCTTGTACAAGAGGTCCTTCCACAACCTTTGCTAAAATGCTTAGGACTATCGGATGCCGACTATGCCCTGAGAAAGGCACATGAGGGCATATATGGAGACCATATAGGGGGCAGATCTCTAGCCTATAAAATAATCTGCTAGGGTTATTATTGGTCGACTATCTAGAAGGATGCAGCTAACTATGTTTGGAGATGTGACCAATGTCAAAGAACTCTAACATCCGAAGATGCCCTACAAGTTAGCTGGCCCAGTTGATAGTCTAATGGCTTTTCGCCTAATAGATAATGGATATCCTTGGTCCATTCCCTCCGACCTCTGGACAATGAAAGTTCCTCATCATAGCCATTAACTATGTCACTAAGTCGGTCGAAGTTGAACCTCTAGCTCACATTATTGAAGTGAAGGTCAAAAACTTTGTTAGGAATTCAATTATTTTATGGTTCAAAATTCCTCATGCCATCATTATCGATAGCAGAAGGCAATTTGATAATCCTAAGTTCAAAGACTTCTATACCCAATATCATATCCTCCACAGGCTAACCTCCATCGACCATCCTCAATCTAATGGAGAAGCCAAAGTAACCAACGGGATGATTCTCCACGGTCTGAAGATTAGACTGAACGATGCCAAGAGGCTCTAGATCGAAGAACTAAACCAGTCCTTTGGGCATACCAGATGACTCCCTAGATGACTACAGGGGAATCACCATTTAACTTTGCTTATGCACTAAAGCAGTCCTTCCAGTGAAAGTCATCCTATAATCTCTAAGAATTGACCACTTCATAGAGCCAGAAAACTCAAAGCATCATGGAGAATATCTAAAACTACTTCAAGGCACTAGACTCCAAGCTCAGATAAAGATGGCATCATATCGACAAAAAATTGCCAAATACTACAACTCCAGCATGAAGGCACAAATTTTTTGACTCGAAGACTTGGTGTTATGAAGGTCTGAAGTATCCAAGCTGACATAATAGGAGAAACTCTCTCCTAATTAGGAGGGACCTTACCAAATCAGAGAGTCATACATCTCAAAGCCTATCGGCTTAAAACTCTGGACAGTTCCCTACTATCTCAAACTTGGAATGTAGAAAACCTTCACAAATATTATCAATAAAGACCTTCTTTGAATGGACTCAACATAATGTTTGATTAAAGGCAGGCTTGACCAGCCTACCTTATCATCAATAAAAAGCATAGGGGCGGCCTAATCAGCCTATCCTAATGGTAAATCCGATGAGTGCAAAGGTGGGCCTGACCAGCTTACCTTATCATCAATGAAAAGTACAAGGGTGGCCTAATCAGCCTACCCTAATGGTAAATCAGATGAGTGCAAAGGCGGGCCTGACCAGCTTACCTTATCATCAATGAAAAGTATAAGGATGGCCTAATCAGCTTACCCTAATGGTAAATCTGATGATTCCAAAAGTGGGGCTGACCAGCCTAACTTATCATCAATGAAAAGCATAAGGGCGGCCTAATCAACCTACCCTAATGGTAAATCCAATGAGTGAAAAGGTGGGCCTGACTAGCCTACCTTATCATCAATAAAAAGTATAAGGGTAGCCTAATCGGCCTACCCTAATGGTAAATCTGACGAGTACAAAAGCGGGCCTGACTAGCCTACTTCATCATCAATGAAGAGCAAAAAGGAAGGTCATATACTTCGATCTGCTACAAGGATGAAGATCAATCGTAGTCAGTAAGAAACCCTACTAGTGCCTATGGAAATCTCTAAAATTATTTATCTATCGTATAGATATCCTTGCTGAAAAGAGTTTGAGGATGCCATACTTAGAGAATTTTTTTTCAAAAGGGAGTTATTATATGTTCGATAACTTCATACTTAGAAAAAAATTTTATTAGAAGTGGAGTTATGAGATGGATGATTACTTCATACTTGGAAAAACTTTAGGGAGCAAAGATGACATGAGTTGAAAAGGAAAAGTGTTTTCTCATTCATTTCAAAAGTGTGCATTTACATTCTAGTTCTGTTGCAAAAGAAGAAGAATATACAAAAAGTTAGTCATCCATTATCGGGATGACATCTAGATCGGCTGCAGAAGGAACCTCATTTGTCAGACTTGGAACTTTTGGATCAGTTATGGTTGGGACCTCTTCTGGAATGTCCCAGAACTTCTTTGACTTCAACTTGAGGTGCAGGCTCTACTTTGACCTCGTATAGCTAGATGCTGGAGAGTTCTAAGTTTGGATATAGTTCATGAACCTCTTTAACACCATTGTTGAAACCTACCTGGTAGCTGACCAGCATGGACTCAGTTATTTCATCGTTGAAGCTGGAAGATTTCTTATAATCTTTAATAGCCTGGGTAGCCTGTTCCTTCGCAGACTCCACTTCCTTGACCACCTCTTAGGTCATCTTCTAGCATTCCTTGATAGAATGTTCCACAAAATGTATCTTCTTCTTCTTCTTCCGGAGCTTCGCCTCCTATTCAGATATCTTCAGCTGGGCCTTCTTCAACTCGGCCTTTAACATCTGAACATCGATGATGCTCTTATTCAACTTCTCCTCCATGGCCGCTCTTAACTCTTCGGCCACTTCCTTCTCGGCTTTTGTCGATTGCAACTCTTCTCGAAGGTTGTTACTGAGACTAGTGAACCCTGATATGCCTTCCTCTAGAAGGGTCACCTCGTGGATCAGCTGTACCAGACAACGAAAGGAGGAAAAAGTTAGTTATGTTAACCACCATCATAAAAGAATAGATGAGGAGAAAGATACTCTCAGGATGTTTGGGTAGATTGAGTCACTGACCTGCCCGAGTCGATGATTCTTTGTTAGCTCCCAATCTATTAGGAGGAGTGTGGCCTTTAGTAGCTGCTTAGCTAATTCGGGGTTCTTCGAACCCTGCCCATCCGAGAAGATAGCAAAATTTACTTCGTACTCCTTGTTGAGGGGAGTGTCCCTCCCCAAACCCTCTTCAACCTGAGGAGCCTTGCCTTTATCTTGAGGGAAAGATCAGACTGATGGTGCATCGGTGACAAGGGTAGAAGCCAGCCTCCCCAGAGTCCGGATTGGAGTAGAACCCCTTGGGTGGAGCTCTATCAAGGGCATGTCATTATCATTCGATGATGTCCTTGGTAATGAGCTTCTTGTGGACTCTTCAGCCCGAGCCTTTTTTTGACCCTCAAAGCCCTCTGAAGGGGCTGGCATCGGTCTCTTCCTAACAGCCTGATGAAGCTTACTAAAATCCAGCTTCATCTGCCCACTACAAATGGAAGAAACTACAGAGATCAGCTAACAGGAACACACTAGAAACTAAGTGGAACAAAGGCTAACTAACAAATATACCTAAAGAAGGAAACTCGTTGATCCGAGAGAGGTGCAGATTACGCTCACTCAATAGTTCTCCGGCTAAAGGAATTTCTATTGGAAAATGTGTTCCAAAGCTAATCGTTTAGCTTGTAAATGGTTGAGCTATTGTTGTAATTGTATATGAATTATATTGAATAAAATATTTATTCTGGCTATTCATCACATTTTACATCTTCCTGTAATAAACCCTTGTGTGATGAAGTCCTGAGGACTACTTTGATGTGATATAGAGAAGATATATCATCTAATTCTTAAATTTGGTCAATGACCAAATGATACATTGTCACAAGATGATAGTGTATCAAGTGTAGGTCGCTGTATGTCATAGTCGTTGGTTGTCTTCTAAACCGAGTGTAGAGACACTGGTATGGCATGCAGGTGTTGTGTATGACATTTCATTGGACATGACCCATCTGTAGAGCATTCTTTCTACTAAAGAGTAGTTCGCATTAGGATATGAATATAAGTATTCCTTTGACTTGAGATCACCATAGTAGCTTACTAGCAACTCACTATGCTTAGGTATCGGACTATCCAAATTTTTAATCTAGTGATGAAAGGTTGCTGGGTACAGTTAAGTACTTGTGTAGTAATGGTTGGATCAAGATGGGATTAACCCCTCCAAAAGAGTTTGGAGTGAATAACTCATTATATCTTAATTGAGTAAAACCTTGGCCAGGGTAGTCCTGGTAAGTAGTTGCAGGGATTTTGAGTTTGAGACATATTGTGATGAACTATTCTAGGGTTTGGCAGTTAAACCCTAAGTCATCTAGAGCATTGAGGGTTAAAGGAATGTATTATATAATTATCATATCCATTTGGTTCTTGATAGTTTCTCTACTATCTTCAACCTATCCGGACATCATGTGTTATTGCTAAATGATGACTTTGGCTAGTACTGAAAGTGTTCCAGTACTATCGACTTAGTGTTTGAACCTATGGGGTCACACACCATAGGGGTTTCTGATTGATCTAATGGCTATTGAATGATTGGGAATCATGTTGGACTCTTTGGACAATTTGATTGTCCATCTACATTTCGGGATCGACTAGAATCATGAGTCGACTCAGTTATAGGGATTTGATGATTTGTCAAGTGTTGACACATCATGTTATAAATATTATGATAAAGGTTTTATTTATTAAATGTTGGTGATTATATGAAGGGTTAGTGGAAATGTAATTGCTCGATTAACTCAATTTAATTGAACAATTTAGTTTGGGTCAAACTGAATGTGATTCGATTTGGGCTTGGGTTAGGTCTAATGTGATTGGGCTAAATCACTGCATCCCATTTTAGATTTAAGTTTAAATTATGAATTCAAATTTTGATTTAAGTTTTAAATTTAGAATTTAGTTTGAATTTAAAAGGATGTGACTCCCATGGCCTTGAATCTTTTGTCCCCATCATTATGCAATCCCATAACTTATGTAACTCTCCCCTTTTCTTCTCTCCCCACTTACCTACATATGGGGGCTTGATGAGGATGTAAGAGAGAGACATTTTTTTAAAATCTATTTGCTCAAAAAATCTTTTAAAAAGGGAATAAAAGAGAAAAGAAGAAGGAGAGCTTGAAACCTTTGTATGGGAAAGAAAGGTTTGGGTTTAGGTATGTGCTGCCTTGTATTCTAGACTTGGGAAGAGTCTCTTGGGAAGGATTCTTGAGTTCACTTCCTAAATCCTCCATAGTGCTTCTTCATCTCCTAGAGTGTCTCAAAGAAGAAGAAGAAGAAGAGTCCATGAGCCAATTTATTCTAGCGAAGCTAGCACTTCAAAACAAGAAGGTCAAGGAAGAACTCTGGTGTGGATTACTTGTAGAGGCCGGACACGTGTGCGGCTTTCAGAATGATTATCTTCCTTGGTGAGCTTTTCCTCAACCTGGCGAGTGTTGCATCAGATTAAAGGTAAAGTTCTTGGTGAGTTTGCTAAAGAAGTGTGCTTTAGCATGTGCATCGAACATGGAGTGGTTCTATGTGATGCACGACTTTGTGTGCTTGTATTTTCTTTCATTTGCATGTTAATATTCATACATGATCCTATTTATAGGACTATATTAGAAATGTTCTAATATTATATGTTGATTAATATGATTAATTTAGTCTTCCACTACAATGCAAAGTTAAAATTTTTTTTAAAGTTGCATCCCTATTGTCTACATAATGTTTCCTTACAATGGTATCAGAGCCAGGTTCATTTGTATGATTATTTAACATGTAGATATGAAATTTTAGTTTCCTTTCACATAGGAAGTACTTGGATTAAAATAAATTCTCCATGGCTGTCCGGTTGTAGGAGAGAAGTAAGGTTTAAAGGCCCTCTCTTCCCATTCAATGGGGTCATCTATAACGTGTAAGGGTGCCACTTGCATCATGATCTTATGAAGAAGAAAAGTGAAAGGTTTAGAAGATTAAAATAGCTTTAATCTTGTATGTCAGATCTTTAATTTGTTTAGATATGATCTAATACAATAATATGATCTAAATCCACTAAAAAGTTTACTAAAGTTTTTTAAATTTTTTGTAAAATTATTTCACATATTTGAAATTGTTTCAAATAACAAGTGATTAATTGAAAATGTTTCAATTAGAATTGATAAACTTAATTATGAATTAAGTTATCTAATAACCTTTTAAGATTTAGAAATGTGATTCAAAATCTTAAGACATGATCATAACCTTGGATTAATTGGGTTAGTTATGATTAGGTCCTTAATTGGGTTAGACCTAAGTTTAGATGAAATGGATTAAAAAGAGAATAAGTCTAATCAAAGATTGCATTAGGTCTCTTCTTTATAGATCACTCTAATTAGTTAGTTTGATATGTTCATACATCTAAATGGACTTGATTTTTTGCTTTGTGGTGAGCCCGAGTCTTTAGGTTAGTCCAATTGAGTATAGTAAATCAATTGGTGTTTAAGGTAGTCTGGCATCATGATCAAGGTTCTTTGGGGCTAACTCTTACTTGGCCAACTCAAGGTTGGTGTCAAAGGCAAGATGCTTACTTGGCAAAACCCATCCCTTGATCTCACTTACCTGGCCAATGTGGTGAACCATAATTGATTGGATAACTTGTTGATTCGAGTTAACCCATCTCAACTACGATTAATTAGTCATGACTGGTTATTAGGTAACCAAGGACCAATTGATCATGAACCCCTCTATGAGATGGTGGGAGGTTTCTTGATTTGGTCCATGTCTTCTCTTAATGTGTCATAATGAATTAAATCTTCTAAATTATTAGGTCCTTTAAAAGACAAAGTTATAGAATAACCTAGTCTTTGCCTCCCATTAAGTGGATGGTAATGAGTCCATTAGTTGGATGATCATCGGCAGATCCAAAGATCGGGTGGTCATCAGGCTAGTGGAATTGCCATTCATAATATGATGGCTCAGTGCAACTATCTTAACAAGTGGTTAGATTAGCCGACCAAAGTCAGGCTAAATCATTCATTAGTTAGAAGCATTGAATTCGGTCATGTTAATGGTTGGACCTAACCAGGGCCTTCAATTGGAGGCCCAAAGGTCAATTGATTGGCACCTTGGGGCAAAAATTATTTTCTAGAAATTGCTTCGAGAAGTAATTAGTTATGAACCTACCTTTAGATGTACATGGATTGGCCGTCTAAAGTTGGGCTCATGTGTAATCTATTGGATTCTAGTACTGCTAAGAAGTGTTGTTCTTTGGATTGGAGTGTAGAGGCTACTAGTCTGTACAAAATAGTGGGAGAAACCTAAAGTCCATGTCTTAGGATGTTAATAATTCATATACACTAATATTTTTTTCCTTTCAGATTATGTCTACTAGTCTGTCACTCTAGTCATTGCTTGATAATGATAAACTTATGGGTCCCTACCTCGATAGCTGGTATCGAAGACTTAGAATAGTTCTAGAGCATGAAAGGATCCTATATGTGATATCGAATCCTACACCGAAGGAACCTTGATGCGGGACTAATTATGCATGCCAATTATTTTTTTGTTATAGGAATCAAGTTAGGAGTTTGTATCCAAATTTCAAGCCAAGAAATTAAGTAATTCTAGAAAAATTCAGAAGCACAGGCATGCAGAACTAAAACCTAAATAGTGAAAGCAAGGATCGCCAAGGCTGAGAAGCCCTGGTAAGGCTAGCTCTTCTACAATACCATAACTGGAGAGTCAAGGGTGTCTACCTTGCAGAGATTTGAAGATAGATCCATGAAGAGTTCACTCTATGCTCTCGGATGTAGCCTGGAAAAACAAGCAAATGACCCTGCGGATTTGCGGCTTTCAATCCGATGGCCCGAAAGCTAGTCAACTGGAATCCTGGATTCGTGGAAACTGAGGGACCTGCAAGGCACCTAACAAGAGTTAGAAAAATAAGAAGAAAGATGTTAGAAGGCTGAAAGAAGAAAGGAAGGAAGGGAAGGATGAGGGGTGGCTAGGGCTTCTGGTTGGGGGGCTTGGAGGCAGGGTGCAGGGGTTGGGATCACATAGATACCCTTCACACAGAATTCACAAAGAAATCACACAGAATTCACACAGAAATTTAAGAAGAACTCAAGAAATTTTTTATTCATAATAGATTAAAATATACATGAGAGGGGGGACTTTATATAGGCATACAAGCTTGGGCTCCAAGTTAGGGCATATAAGTAAAATCTTAAGTATCCTTTTCCTTTACAACTACATAGAGATCTCTACAAAATATGTTCTCATCCTCTCCCAATTTCTCTCAAAGTCCCCTCTCCCTCTCTTTGACTTGGTCGGCCAAGGGGTGACCATAAGGTGGCTGACCAAGGGAGGTGACCATAAGGGGTAGGGCACCCTTTCATGAGGAGTTGGGCTTTAGGCGGCCCACTTCAGTGCTGGGCTGGTTCTAGGGATTTTCTTGGGCTCCATCTTCTCAGCAAGATGATGATGTAAAGATCTTCAAGGTCTTTCTCATGCAATCCAAGGTGGCACATCCAAATATGACTGGACTCCTTGAAGTTTGCAAGTTTTCATTTGGGCTGGGGTCCATCAGTATTTTGAATCTTCTCTTGTTGGACTGGACTCAAAAAACTTACAAGACTCAAAATTTGCTCAACATGAGCTGACTTAACTTACAAGACTCTAAATGATAAATGGCTCAACTGAATTTGACTTGACTTATCCAAAACCCTAATGGCATGGATGACTCTAAATACAGGACTCAAATACCGAAAGGCCCAAAGTTCTTAGGAGCTAAAGTACAGACACAAGTGGGCTAAGCCCTTATTGCAAAATTAGACTCAATTACTCAAACATTACTTAGATAACCATAGAAATTGAGAGGCCTCTGTCTTATCTGGTGCCTTTGGTGTCCGCACTAATTCTCCTAGGGTGGAAAGAACTCAACCCTATCGAGTAAGGATCACTCTGGCTTAGGTATCTCTCAAGAAGGTTTCGGTCGAGGTGCTACAAGTCCTCTCAAGTAATCCACAAATCATCGAATTATGGTCGACCTTGCCAACAGACCAGGTAGCATTGATAGCCGCAGCCTTGGGTCATAATAGCTTGATCGTCCAGGATATGCTTGATCCATTTTCCTCTCTTAAGCTAATTTATAGGTGGACACTCTGGGTTAGGTTCGCTCTCAAACGATGGAGTAGGTCCAAAACCTTACTAGGAATCACTGTCGATTTCTTATACTCAACCAAGTATGCGATATTGAAGGTAGAGCTAATACCAAAATCCAAGGACAAATCTAGCACATAGGCATTGGGTCCTACCTTTTCTATCACTCTAAAGGGTCCAGCTCCACAAGCATGATGCTTTTTAATGGTCCTTGGTGGTAACCTCTCTGGCCTAAGCCTAATCATGACATAATCTCCTACATTAAATTTTTTGGCTCTCTTTCAGGAATTAGCTAGTTTCTTATATGTTTCATTATTAGTGCTTAATGCAGATCTCTAACATGAGGTACCCGTGACTTGTACTGACACTAAACAAAGTGTAGACTCAACTATGCATTCCTATGAAGAGAAACTTTATTAGATTTTTTAGGTCTAAACCTTACAGATTATAGGCTCTCTAGGTTTGATCCTGGTTTGGCATGTACATGAATATTTACAATGGACTCCTAACAAAAGTCTAGAGTATACCAGAAGTAAAATGCAAATCTAACATGCATAATGAATGTATGCATTATGCTTATTTCTACAAAATACAATCTAATGGTTCTAGAAACATGAGAAGACTCAGGGAAGGATAGGAAATATGAAGGGGATTTAGGGACTAGTTCTAGGCTAAAGAGATCGACCTTAATGTATGAACATTGAGTTATATCTATGGGCAAGAAAAGGTCCATGCTATGGAAGGATGGGTCAACAATTTCAGGGAAGAGGTCTTCAATGGAAACTATAGGAGGGGATTCATTCTGAGGGTACTGAATTAAAGAGATCATGTCCTTAATAAATTCCTTGGGCTCTTGAATTTTAGAACTGGGCTCTATAACTAGGCTTTCTTCTAGTGGCTCCTCAGGTAAGATTCTAATAGTAGGGTCAGGTTCCTCATGGTCCTCTTCCTTTAATTGTACGTCCACTACAGGTTCAGTCAGGGTGTCATCAAGGTCAGCTAACTCTAGATTGGCTTCAGTCTGAGTATGGTCAGGGTCAGCTAATTCTAGGTTGGCTTCTACCTAGGTATCTATTGGGTCAACTAATTCTAAGTATTCTACTTGATCAAGCCTATTGGTTAAATGGTCAATCATATTGGTTGCTTGGTTATTTGATTGGATCAATTGATCAAATCTTTGATTTATTTGGATGGTTAATTGGGTATTCATATGATTCATTTGGGTGGTCAACTGGGCAAGCTGATTTTGGGATTGGGTATTGGATTGGGTCAATTGATTTATCTGGGTGGTCAATTGTTCATTCATGGCCTTAATGAGAGTTTCAAGATTGGATTCCATAATTAAACTGGGTTGAGGTTTAGACTATTGGTATTGGGTTCCTAACTTAGTGGTCATGCAATCAATCAGTCAAGGGGTTATGATGCAGTCAAGAACACAAGGTTAACATGTACAACAGTTTACTAGACCTAGAGCAAAAGTTGAATGGGTCTACTCAACTTACACTCAACTCAGCAACTAATCCTTCCACTGGCCAGGTAAGAGGTGGGGTGGTGGGAGGCTCCCCATGCCTGTGACAGGGTCTTAATAAAAAACTACCAGTCTACTTAGGGCATTTGCCTCTGGACCTCTTGCCTTAGATGCCAATTTTCAGTAATAGTTAGAGAATTGAATACACTAGTTTACCCATACAACTCGGACCTGACCTGTTGGTGTCCCTAGCTCACTAGAGCAAATTAGTTTGCTAATTGATTTTAATTAGGGTTTGGGTATGTATGCAAGGTGGTTGTTTTGGGCCCAGGACTGGTCATGACTTCTTGCCCTGATCTGAGATATTGAGAGTGCCTTTAAGATTGGTTTAATGCAAATAATGAACACATAATGAGACCTGATGCAATCTAAAACAAAATAAAAAAATATTTTCTTTTTGTCTTTTTATGATGTGACAAATTAAATTTGAGTTGGTTAAGTTACCAAACAAAATTGGCTTGGGTGCAGTGGGGTTTGAAAGTGTGTGAGGTTTGGTTCAGTCAAGTGTGCAGAAATCACAGAATCAGAAATTAGGGTTTGATTTGATGCTAAATTTGGTATGGTTTTCTATGTAGAAAAATTCAAAAAACTTTTAGGGTATAGGATCAACAGTAATGATGATTCACACAAAATTTTAGGTAGACTAAAATTCGGATGATGATGCAATACCGAGGGTTTCAGACTATGTGTAGAAAACTTAGAATTTATGTTATGGTTTCTAGGACATAGCATTTTATAATATTTACATTTCTATAAAAATAATTAAAATTAATAAAAATTATTAGGGCTGAACAGAAAATATTCTGTGGGAATTTCAATAAAAAATAAAATACCTAAGTCGACAAAATAGATTAAAATTCGGACCTCCAATGCAGATGATGGGATGCAAAAAATTAGCCCTAAAAGTGCTCTGATACCAAATGATGCAGGACTAATTATGCATCTCAATTATTTTTTTGTTATTAGGCATTAAGTTAGGAGTTTGTATCCATAATTTCAAGCAAAGAAACTAAGTAAGTAATTTTAGAGAAATTCAGAAGCACAGGAATGCAGAACTAAATCCTAAACGGTGAAAGCAAAGGATCGCCAAGGCTGATAAGCCCTGGTAAGGCTAGCTCTTCTGCAATACCATAACTGGAGAGTCAAGGGTGTGTACCTGGCAGAGACTTGAAGATCGATCTATGAAGAGTTCGCTCTATGCTCTCATATGCGGCCTAGAAAAACAAGCTGATGACCTTGCGGATCTGCGACTTTCAATCTGGTGGCCCGAAAGCTAGTCAACTATAATCCTGGATTCATGGAAATTGAGAGACCTACAAGGCACCTAACAAGGGTTAGAAAAACAAGAAGAAAGAGGTTAGAAGGCTGAAAGAAGAAGGGAAGGAAGGCAAGGATGAGGGGTGGCTAGGGCTTCTGGTTGGAGGGCTTGGAGGCAGGGAGCTGGGGTTGGGATCACACACATACCCTTCATACAGAATTCACACAGAAATCACCCAAAAATTTGAGAAGAACTCAAGAAATTTTTTATTCATAATAGATTATAATATACATGAGAGGGGGGCCTTTATATAGGCATACAAGCTTGGGCTCCAAGTAAGGGCATACAAGTAAAACCTTAAGTATCATTTTCCTTTACAAATACATAGAGATCTCCTCTCTAAAATAGGTTCTCATCCTCTCCCAATTTCTCTCAAAGTCCCCTCTACCTCTCTTGGACTTGGTCGGCCAAGGGGTGACCCTAAGGTGGCTTACTAAGGGAGGTGAGCATAAGGGGTGGGGCACCCTTTCATGAGGAGTTGGGCTTTAGGCGGCCCACTTCAGTGCTGGGTTGGTTCTAGGGTTTCCCTCGGCTCCATCTTCTCAGTAGGCTGATGATGTGAAGATCTTCAAGGTCTTTCTCATGCAATCCAAGGTGACACATCCAAATATGTTTAGGACTCCTTGAAGTTGATAAGTTATCATTCGGGTTAGAGTCCATCAGTGTCTTGAATCTTCTCTTGCTAGACTGGACTCAAAAAACTTACAGATTCAAAATTGGCTCAACATGAGTGACTTAACTTACAAGAGTCCAAATGATAAATGGCTCAACTGAATTTGACTTGACTTATCCAAAACCCTAATGGTACGGATGACCCTAAATAGAGGACTCAAATACAGAAAGGCCCAAAACAGGACTTAGGAACCAAAATACAGATTCAAGTGGGTTAAGCCCTTATTACAAAATTGGACTCAATTACTCAAAACATTACTTAGATAACCATAGAGGGTTGAGAGGCCTCTATCTTATTCTGGTGCCTCTGGTGTCCACACCAAACTTGCTACCAATACCCGTACTGCAATCAGGGATGCTTATCAGAAGTGGCTCTCTAACCGCACTATGATATAATGTATTATATTGGCAGTGATGAATGACAAGTTCGGTCATAGGTTCGAGGAAGCCCAGCTAGAGAAGATCCTTCAAAAGTTGGAGTCCTTTGCACACCTGATGATGTTGAGCGGTATAGAATTTCCTCTGCCATTTTTAGCACTCGGATGCATGATGGAGCATTAGTCACTGATCATGTACTATACATGACGAGTTGATTAAGCATCTGGGCAAGCTCAAATTTACCTTGCATGAGTAGCTAGGGAAAGATGTGATTTTGAATTCTTTACCTCCCTCCTACTTGGACTTTCTTGATCATTACATATTGAATAGGCCTATAGTAAATTACCATGGTTTGTTGAGTTTACTGCAGACCTACGAGAAAGATCATCAGCACAATAAAGGTTTGGTGAACCTAGTGGGAGGCAGTGTGGCAGGACGTCATCCCTTTAGAAAAGGGTAAAAGAAAAGGAATAAATCCAAGAAGGTGCAAAGTGCTGGTCCTAGTCAGACGAGGAAGAAGGCTGATCAGAGTAAGGCAGAGTGCTTCTATTACAAGAAGTAGGGTCATTAGAGAAGGAACTATCTTGCCTACCTTGCTACTCTTGACTCGAACATGTCGAAGAAGAGAAAGATGCAAGCTATTGCTGCACAAGGTAATTATATGATAACACTTTATAATATTTTTATATGTGATACTACTAATTGGGTATTAGATACTGGATGTCCTATCCATATTTGTAATTCTTTGCAAGGACTTCAAGTTAGTAGGAGATTCGAGGATGGTGAGAAATTCTTGAATGTGGAAAATGGAAGCCAAGTTCCAGTCCTGGTGTTAGGAATTATCAAGCTAGCTTTCGAGTCTTGTAATGTCATTTTGAATGACTGTCATTACTGTTCATCTTTTCTTATGAATGTTATTTTTGTAGGCTAGTTGGCCAATGAAAATTACAAATTTTTAATAAAAAATGATGTTTTTTCTATCATTGTGAATGATGTGAAACTTATGGATGGACGTTTAAGTAATAGCATATACTTACTATCACAACCTATTACAGTAATGACTACTTCCAAATGTCTTAAGATAGATAATGTCAGTGATACTTATCTCTGGCACTGTAGACTAGGTCATATAAACAAGAATAGGATCAACAAGTTAGTTGGAGGTCTCTTAAATATCAGTGATTGTGAATGGTGTGGGCACCAAAATTTGAAAGAGGCTTCAATCAAACCCAATCAATCCAAGCTTCTTATGGATTGCAAGTGAATAAGCCAAACTCAATTTTGGCTTTAACTTTGTTTTTAATTTTTATAATGAGTCATGTAATTAGAGTCAAGTTAATTTTTGATTTCAATTTAGTCTTAGTCAAGTTGGTCAAGTTAGGTTCAAATTAGCCAAGGCATGAACCATAGGAAGAAGCTTGAACCTAAGTGAAGGAGCATCAAAACCACCTATTGGATTGGAGCTAACCACTTCACCCTCCATGCCAAATCAAGCCTTGTTGGAGCGCCACCACACCATGCCAAGTCAAGCCTTGTTGGAGCACCACCTCACCATGCCAAGTCAGCCTGCCACCTCACTCTCTATGCCATTCTTGCACCCAAGAGTTGCTGAAATTTGAAATTGAATTCAAGTTGTAACTCCCCAGTTCCCACTTCCCTTTTCAAGCATGTAATCTCTCCTATTTTGAATTGAAATTAGGGCTTGGGAAGTTAATAAATGCCCCCCTAACCCTCTTGTAATCAGCCATTGAATGAATGAAAAAATAGTCTTTCTTCTCTTCCATTGCTTATTTGCATGGTCACTCCATGAGCGAGAGGGTGTGAGGCCCAACCATTTTCATCCAAGCTACAAGGAGATGCCTACAAACCTTGCCTTTTCCTCCTTCAAACTTTCTTCTTTCTTTTTCTCTCATCATTTCTATGCCCACTAATGCTCTTCTTCCAGGTTTTCTCAATGATTACAAGTCAAGGATGAAGTCTGCCTTACTTTGGGACCAATTAAGCTAGATATCTTCAACCAAGGGAGTGGTATTCTTCGAATCCAGTTGCTAGTCTTTGAGTGTTGAAGAATGAGCCACTTTCAAGTTGAGAGTTCATTGTTGGAAGAAGGAGCCCCTCCTAAACTCGTAGTTCTAATTTGTTGAAGGTACTTGTCCTAATCCGAATGGTTTTTCAACCATTAGGTCCATTTCCTTTTAATTAAGTGAAAGCTACACTACGGGTAACAACACTTTTACTAGTAGTCTATTTTGGTATGCCTATTTACTCTCTCACTAAGGAATTCTTGCTGATATATGGAAAGAATCATTGCTTATTTTAGATTTCTGAATTCATAGTTTTAAAACTTCATTATCATCCTGCATCATTTTGGTATCAGAGCATGGTTAATTCAGACAAGTATGCTACTTGCTAAAATCTCTGCATCATCTAAGGACTAGATATGAAAGCTCATCTCATAGCTTAACAGATCTTAGTTTAATTTGCAATTCCTAAGTAATTTTTTCAGATCAAATTAGACCTAGAATCTTTTCCCAAGATTTTAGATCTAAATTTTCAAAAAAAATTTATTTGTTTTTCTAGTTTACTCTCTAATCGAAGGAATCATGCCTCCTGAGTGGGTATATGAAAGTATACTTATGACCCATGGGAGTAATGAGCCAAGGCTGGACATGATAACCCAAGGTTGGAGGGCCTATTGTGCTAAGTGCATGCTTGCATGATTCTAATTATTGAATGTTTCATTGCATGTTTTCTCCTCTAGCACAACTTAGGTCCTAAGATTTTCTGGCACAATTCAAGTTTGAATATACTTAACCATAATTCAAAAAAAAATTAAATTTTAAAATTTAAATTTTGAATTCTGAACTTTGAAATTTGAACATTCAAATTTGAAATTCAAATTTGAAATTTGAAACTTAGAAATATAAATTATGAAATACCTGTTTATTCTAGTTTTTAAATTTTATTATTTAGTTGGAGGATTGATTGTGCATTCATCTTAAAATACTTAAGGGCAATCCTATCATAAGATAAGAGGAGGATTTTATCACCTTTTCTTGGCCTAAAAATAACCAACTACATATTGCGTTGACCCAAGCCAAATTTAAAATCGAGTAAGAACCAAAACTAGGGACATCAACAAGTCAAGTTCATGATCATGTTGAGACTTAGTATTGATTGATTCTATATTTACTCCTGGATATCGGTGTCTAAGGCTAGGAGTCCAACGGCAATTGCCTTAAGTGGATTCATGGTTTTTAATTAGGACCTCGTGAAAGTGAGGGGAACCTCCCATAATCCCAACTCTTACCTGGCCAATTGAAAGGGTGACTGCAGTCTTGATTAGTGCTTTGGTAATTCACGCTATCTTGAAGTTCTAGGTCTAGGAGTCCTAGAAGCTAGGTTTGTATTACATGACCACTAGATCAGGAACCCCAAACCAACATTCCCAGACCCAACCAAGTCTCACCATGGACCCTAATCATGAAACTTTGATAAGAACCATGACTGAGCAGTTCAGGAAACTAAATAATAGGTTTGACCAAATGGAGGAGTGAATTAGAATCCTTGAAGAGACCTGTTTGACCCACACTGAACTTGAATCACCTAGACCAACTCCCATTGGTCCAAGAGCCCAACACCACGAACCCACCATTGAACATAACCATAGACGCCCACACCAAGACTTCATGGATTTGAAGGAAAGAGCCCTTAGGAACATACATCTTGATGCACCCACTTTTGATGGAAACTTAGACCCAAGGTGTATATTGATTAGGAGAGTGACATGGATCAATACTTTGAGTGGTATGAGATGTTGGAAGAGAGGAAGTTCAAATTTGCTAAACTTAGGTTAGTCCAACAAGCTAGGTTGTATTGGGATAATGTTGAGCATATTTGTTGTCAAAGAGGAGACATGCCCATTATCACATGGAGAGCCATGAAGATCAAACTTAGGAAGAAATACTTATCTTTATCTTATGTGGCAGAGATTGAGCCAAGGTAACAAAACTATATCCGAGTACATTGCAAAGTTTGATGAATTTGTCATGAGATGTAGCATGGTTGAGTCGAGGCCGTCACCCTATCTAGGTTTCGAGCAGGCCTTCGTGAGGAAATTCAGACGAAACTATTCCTTAGAGAAGTCCATGACCTAGAACAAGCTTATCAAATCGCTAGGGACTGTGAAAGATTTCAGAGATGACCCATGATCCATCGACCTAAACCTAGTAGGATTAGTACCCCTGGATATAAGCCAAGTTCTAGTCAAGTTTCTTCAACCCAATCCACTCCTACCCCATTAGGTCGCAAGGATGATAGGGATAAGGCCCTTGAAGTTCAAAAGGATAATCACCAAAATGTGCATTGCTTTAGGTGTCATAAAGTCGGCCACTATGCTAGTCAATGTCCTACCTGAGCCTTACACATAGGAGAGTTAGAGGAAGAAGCTCCAGGAACCTTTGAAGAATTTGAGGAAGAAGGGTATGAAGCAGGAACAAACTTAGTGGATGAGTATGAGGGAGATGAGGAGACTATAGATCCACATGAGTTACTAGGAGTCGTTAAGTGTATCCTGACCCAAACAAAAGAGCATGAGGATTGGCATAGAACCAACATCCTACAAACTTTTATCAAAATAGGAGAAAAGGTTTGCAAGATCATCGTAGATAGTGGGAGTTGTGTCAATGCCATTTCCACTAGTGCTGTCAAGAGTCTAAGATTGACCATTGTTCCCCATCCCAACCCTTATAAGGTATCTTGGATTGATCTGACTTCCATTCCTATTAAGTTAAGATGCCATGTTACAATCCAATTCAATCCTATCAGGAGAAAGTTTGGTGTGACGTTCTTTCTATGGGGGTTAGTAGTATCATTCTAGGCTGACCCTGGTTGTATGATCATGTGCTACCTTGTACGGTCGATCAAACTCTTGTTCATTCACCCACCTAGGAAAGAAAATCATTATAAACTCTTCACCAGCTAAGGACAACACCAAAAGAGGATCTAGCAATATTAAGGAAAAGAAACAAGGATTAAATTTGATCAATGCTAAGGATTTGGAAAGTAAGATTAATGAGGGTCCACTAGTTTAGATATTGTCCACCATGGAAGTCCAGGATCAACCCCAGGAGTAGCAACCCCAAGAAATAGTAAAATTTTTGAAGGATTTTCAAGATGCATTTCCAAAAGATCTTCCTGATCACCTCCCACCATTAAGGGACATTCAACTTGCTATAGACTTAGTCCCAGGAGCAACCTTACCAAATCTTCCACATTATAGGATGAATCCCACTGAACATTCAGAGTTACAAAGGCAAGTTGGAGATCTCCTCCAAAAGAGATTTATTAGGAAAAGCATGAGCCCTTCTGCAGTACCTACCCTCTTGACCTCCAAGAAGGATGGTACTTGGAGGATGTGTGTAGATAGTTATGCTATCAATAAGATAATGGTCAAGTATCATTTCCCTATTCCTCGTATTGATGATATGTTAGACGTGATGGCTAGAGCCATAATTTTCTCTAAGATTGACCTTAAGAGTGGCTATCACCAAGTAAGGATTAGACTTGGAGATGAGTGGAAGATATTTTTTAAGACCAAGGATGGCCTTTAGGAATGGTTAATGATGCCTTTTGGCCTTTCAAATGCCCTTAGTACATTTATGAGGATCATGACCCTAGTCCTGAGACCATTCATTGAAAAATTTGTTGTAGTCTATTTCGACGATATCCTCATATATAGTAGGACTAAAAAAATCACTTGGACCATCTCCAACAAGTATGCCAAGCCCTCAGATGTGACAACCTCTATGCTAATCTTAAGAAATGCAGTCTCTTGACCCCTAGAGTCATTTTTCTAGGTTTTGTCGTTACCCCCGAAGGAGTGTCTGCCGACCCAGAAAAGATTAAGTCCATAGTTGAGTGGCCTGTACCCAAAAGCATACATGACGTACATAGTTTCCACAGCCTTGCCACCTTCTATAGGAGATTCATTCAAGGTTTATAGTATAATTGTTACACCTATCACTGACTGTATTAGAAAGAAAACTTTTGAATGGACTAAGAATGCCAATAGAGCCTTTCTTAAGATCAAAGAGAAAATGATCCAAGCACCAATTTTGAGGCTACCTGACTTTTCAAAGGTTTTTGAGGTTGCTTGTGATGCCTCCAGAGTTGGAATTGAAAGTGTTCTAAGTCAAGAGAACCATCCTGTAGCCGTCTTTAGTAAGAAATTGAATGAAGCAAAATTGAAGTATTTAACTTTTAATAAGGAATTGTATGCGATAGTTCAAGCCTTAAAGGTATTGGAGACACTATCTCTTACCACAGGAGTTTATCCTATATTCAAACTATGAAGCACTTTGATTCCTTAGTTCTCAAAAGAAATTGAGCCCTAGGCATGGCAAGTGGGTAGAGTACATTTAAGCTTATACCATTATTTTGAAAGACTATGTTGGCACTAAAAATCGAGTTGCCGATGCACTGAGCCATTGTTCCATGCTCTTGACCTCTATAAGCACTGTAATCATAGGATTTTATAGGTTGAAAGAAGAATATGAAAACTTTCATGACTTTAGCAAAATTTCTCAATCTGTTCTCCAAGGGCCATCTAGTTTATATAGTGACTACATCCTTCACGATGGATTTCTTTTCAAAGGAAATAAGTTGTGCATCCCTCGAGCCTCCATCCAAGAATTTTTAATTTGTGAAATCCATGTAGGGGGTTTAGCTGACCATTTTGGTAGAAACAAAATAATTCTAGTAGTTAAAGACCAATTTTTTTGGACCAGCCTCAAAAGAAATGTGGCCCAAGTAGTGGCCCAGTGTCGAACCTGTGCTATTGCCAAACAGCAGAAACAAAATACCAGCCTATACACCCCTTCGCCTATCCTTGATTGTCCATGGCAAGGCCTTAGTATGGATTTTGTGTTAGGGTTACCAAAGACCATGCGAAGACACGATTCCATCTATGTTATGGTCGATTATTTTTCCAAGATGGCACATTTCTTACCTTGTTCCTAGACTTTTGATGCTTTAAAACTGGCCAAACTATTCCTAAATAACGTGGTTAGGTTACATGGTTTGCCTAAAACCATTGTGTTTGATAAGGATGTCTGATTCATTAGCTATTTTTGGAAAACCCTATGGCACATATTAGGAACTAAACTGAAATTTTCTACCACCTACCATCCATAAACTGACAGCCAAACAGAAGTTGTGAATATGAGTCTTAGAAACCTGTTGAGATATTTAATTGGTGAGAGTACTGAAAATTGGGATCTTTTGTTACCATGTGCTAAATTTGCCTACAATATCTCAGTCAATAGGTCCACTGGAGAAAGCCCATTTGAGATTGTCCATGGATACGAACCAAGAAAGCCCATAGATCTTATCCCTTTACCCATGCATGCATGAGTTTTTGAGTCTGTAGAGTCATATGCACAACATGTTAGAGTTTGCATGAAAAGATTAGTAAGAAAATAAACTTAAGCAATGAAACTTACAAGCATATGGTTAATTCCCATAAAAGAGTCAAAGAGTTTACTGAAGGAGACTATGTGATGATTAGGCTTAGACCTGAACAGTTCTGATGGGGAACTAATATGCATGCAATTTTTTTTGTATGTTTTACATGTTGAGTTAGGTGATTAATTCCCGAATTTCAGATCAAAATTATTTGTAGGAAATTTTGTATGAATTTTTGAAGATCAACATGCAGATTAGGACCTAGAAAAGTAGCAAAGAAGGACCGCCGGGGCTGAGAAGCCTCGGTTAGGGCAAGTTCTCCTACAATAAAACTACTGGAGGTAGAGGGGTGTACCTGACAACGTCTGTGAAGATCGCAGCGAAGGGGTCTCTCGTTCCTCGATGGATGCGGCCTGGAAAACCGAGCCAAAGACCCGCGGATACCCGGCTTTCTGCTCGGTGATCCGATTGAGGCTTGGCTGGAGTCATTGGATTCATAGGAACTCGGGGACCTGTAAACGACCTGTCAGGGGTTAGAAAACTCACAAAGGAACAAGAAAACAAAGGAAAAACAGCAAGGAAAGGCTTCTTTTGGAGTGGGCGTCCAGGGATCTGAGAGGCTTGTTGGCAGCAGGAAGATGATTGCAGCACTGGGAAGAAAAACTCTCACAAACCCCTTTATGCACACAGCAGGGTATCACACAACTCAATAGAAGAACTCAAGGTTATTTTATTCATCAAAAATTCTCCCTTCATACAAGAGGCTAGGGTCCCTTAAATAGACCCTTAACCTTGGGCTCCAAGTAAGGGCACATTAGTCTTTACATAAGAATCCTTTTCCCTCTCAAACCCTAGCTAGAAAATAAGAAAACATTAGGTAGAAAAAATCCCTAAAATTTCTCTTGACTTGGCCAACACTCCAAGGACACCTAGGGGGACGTGTTGGGATTCTAAGAGCAGCAAGGGGCCGGTCCAAAGGGGCCCGGGTGCATGGGTTTGGGCCTCTGGAAGCTGGGGTGGCTAGTAGCCAGGTAGCAGGAATATTCCCTGGTATCTTGCTTCTTAGGGGCTTGGGCTGGCGCCTGGACTTGATTTCTTTGGGCTAGGATGCAAATGGACCTCTGGAATCTTGGATGCCCTTATCTATGAATATACTTTGGCATCTGGAAGGGAATCTGGGCATTTGGAGGGCATCTGCAAGAAATCAGGGTTTCTGATTTTCCTCCGGGGGTCTTCAAATCTTCAAGCTAGGTTGGACTTGGGCTAAACTTCCGTGTCTTCAATCTGATTGGACTTGGTCTTTACTTGTATGATGTGGTCTTGAGTCTTCAATATGGTTGAATAGGACTCAAAAAAATAAAATTAGCTCGACATGTGCTGACTAACACTGGACTGAACTAGCTCAACATGAGCTGACTAGTACAGAACTGAAACTCAAAATCAATTAAAATGGACTCAGATAGGCTAAGCACTTATTACAGATGGACTCATAAATTATTGATCAATTCATAGAGGGTTGAAAAGCCTCTATCTTATTCTGGTGCCTTTGGTGTCCCCACCAATTCTCTCGGGGTTGAAGGAACTCGACCCTATCGAGTGAAGGTCAGACTGGCTCACATATCTCTCGAGAATGTCTGGGTTGAGGCATTGCAAGTCCTCTCGAGAAATCCACGAATCGTCCGACTCTGGTCGGCCTTGCTATCGGACCAGGAAGCGTTGATAGTCATGGCCCTGGGTCGTGATGGCTTGATCATCCAGGATACGCTCGGTCCATTCTCCTCTCTCAGGCCAAATTTGTTTGTGGACACTCTTGGTTAGGGTCACTCACAATGAAAAGGAATAGGTCTAAAGGCCTCACTAGGTATCGCTACCGGTTTCCTATACTCAACCAGGTCTGTAATATTGAAGGTAGAACTAATGCCCAAATCCGAAGGCATGTTTAACACCTAGGCATTTGATCCAACCTTTTCTATCACTTTAAAAGGTCCGGCTTTGCGAGCATGAAGCTTCTTTTAGGCCTAAGCCTAACCAAGATAGAATCCACTACATCAAATTCTTTGATCCATCTTCGGGAATTAGCCAGTTTGTTTAAAATTAGTGTAGGTGGGGAACATGTTGGGCACATGCAGACTCCTAACAAATGATTCAAAGGACTCAAACCTACACCTAACAGACTTGACTGTGCATTCCTATAGAAGGAAATTTTATTGAACTCTTTGGATCTAAACCTAAAGATTATAGGTTCTCTAGGTTTGATCCTAGTTTGACATGCACATGAAAATTTACAATGGGCTTCTAGCAAATTCCAAAGGGTATGCTAGAAGTATAATGCAAACCTAACATGCGTAATGAATGCATGCAGTATGCTAATCTCAACTAAATGCAATCTAATGATCCTAGAAATGCTGGAGGTGTCTGGAAAGGGCAGAAAATAGGAAGTGGGTTCAGAATTAGTCTGGTAGGGTAGAGAAAAAGGTTCCAGGTTAGTTGGATACAGAAGGATAAAAGATGGGGTGTCAGGAACTGATCCTATACTAATGAGGTTAACCTTACGAGGTTGAGCTATATCTACAGGGTTTGCATAATGGAAGGATGAGTCGCCAATTTCGGGGAAGAGGTCCTTAATGGGAATTATAGAAGGGGACTCATCTTGAAGGTATTGATTCAAAGAGATCAGGTCCTTAATAAATTCTTCTGGTTCTTGTATTTTTGGACTAAACTCTATAATTTGGCTCCCCTCTATGGTTTTCTCAGGTAAGGCTCTAGCAGTACCTAGGTTCTCTTCCTCTATTTGTTCTTCCACTATAGCTTTGGATTGGATGTGGTCAAGGTCAACTAGATTTGGGTTGGTTTCTACCTGGGTATCTACTGGGTCAGCTAATTCGAGGTCTACTACAGGTGCCTCCTCTTCTCCCTCATACTCATCCACTAGGCTCACATCAGCTTCATACACTTCCGCATTAATGTAAGCCTTGTGAATCTCAGGAATGGTTGGAGAAGGTC
This sequence comes from Areca catechu, assembly GCA_021397845.1. Lineage (NCBI taxonomy): Eukaryota > Viridiplantae > Streptophyta > Magnoliopsida > Arecales > Arecaceae > Areca > Areca catechu. The sequence goes on along the minus strand of CM038052.1, from coordinate 122,920,082 downwards.
GGCTAGCAGGAAATTGGTTAGGTTCTGGTCTCTGATTATGGGTACTACTCCTAGTAGGTTCAGGTTGTATAAGGGGTAGTGGCTCACTACTGGGTTCATATTTAGGGATACTAATCCTATGGGGTTCAGGTTGACTAGGAGAAGCATAACTAGTACTAGGTTGATACTTAGGGGTTATGGGTTCTCTAGGCTCATAGGACAAGGGTGCAGATCTATGGGTCATGGGATTATAGGATCTGGGGTCATAGGATTTTGGGTCAGCTCTATGATCAGGTTCTAAGGATGGATCATGGTATGGGGTCCTCCTGAGGTTGGGCTCCCTATATAGGTCAGGATATTGGGTTCTCCTAGGGTTGGACTCCCTATATGGGTCAGAATATTGGGTTCTCCTAGGGTTGGGCTCCCTATATGGGTCAGAGTATTGGGTTCTCCTAGGGTTGAGCTCCCTATATGGGTCAGAGTATTGGGTTCTCCTAGGATTGGACTCCCTATATAGGTCAGAGTATTGGGTTCTCCTGGGTTCAGTATCATAATAATGGTCACGGTAAGGGGTTCTTCTAGGTTCAGTATCATAATAAGGGTCATGGTAAGGGGTTCTTCTAGGTTCAGTATTATTGTATGGGTCAGGCTGAGGGGCTCTCCTAGGTTCAATCTCTCGGTATGGATCAGGGTTTGGGGTCCTCCTAGGTTGAGGATTGTAGTACGGGTCAGAATAAGGGGATCTCCTAGGTTCGACCTCATGGTATAGATCAGGGTTTGGGGTTCTCCTAGGTTGAGGGGACTCAGGATCTAGCTCAGATTGTGACCCATGGGTTCTTGCTATGGTCCCTACACGGCCTCCTAACTGGTCAAACCTTTTGGCAAGATGGTCAATTCTATTGTTGGTTTGGGTACCAGACTGAGTTAACTGGGTAGTCATCTGGGTAGCCATCTGGGCCATTTGATCAGCTAGGGCTTTTATTTGGGCTTGTAAGTTTTCCATGGGTTCAGACATTTGTGAAGGAGGTGGGTGATATGAAACTCCTGATCTAGTGCTCATACAAGACTCGATCAGACCGACTATAGCTGACTAGACCTAGAGTCCAAACTAGATGCTCAATCAAGGTGGCAAACTAGCCTATAGTAACCCTGTACTCAGCCAGGCAGGTGTAAGGGGTGTGTTAGGTCCCTGATTGCCAATCCTAGACACCAATCAGAGATTGGCCAAGTAGGCGGACCAGCACACAAGCCCTTCGGAATTGAATCCCTAAACCACCGTTCTAGACACTGAGCACAAGGCACATACAGGTTAACTTGACACAGTGATCTAACACTAGCCCGGACCCGACCAGTTGGTGTCTCTAGCCCACTAGGGCAAATTAAGTCTATTTAATTTTAGGTTAAGGCTTGGGACCGAATGCAAGGGATGTGGTTTTGGGCTAAGGAGAGGTTATCAACTCCTCCCCCCATCTGATATAGCAAGAGTGCCCTTAAAAGTAGATTATGCAATGATGGCAGGCAAATGATGCAAATTAGGGTTAGATGTTTTTGGTATTTTTGGAGAATATGAAATTTTTTTTTTTTTTTTGGTATTTTATTAAATAAAAGAAAATTTGAAAATTATGGCCTAATATGCAGGAAATATACTAAAATTAAAAGATTTTCAAAAATTGCTAATACCCTAAAACTTCCAAACTTGTCTTGCTGAAAAAAATAGAGCTGAAAATTTGCAGGCTGTATTTCGGCTTGCAGAAAATTCACAGGGTATAATAAAATCTGGAAAAATTAGGAAAATTACATTGAATTATGATGAATTGAAAAAAATAAATCTCAAATTTTTTTGAGTTTTTAATAGGGATAAATAATTTAAAAAATAGAGCATATACGGACTGAAAAATTGCAAAAAATAAGCCCTAATCTAAGCTTTGATACCAAATGATGGGGAACTAATATGCATGCAATTTTTTTTTTATATGTTTTACATGTTGAGTTAGGTGATTAATTCTCGAATTTCAGATCAAAATTATTTGTAGGGAGTTTTGTATGAATTTTTGAAGATCAGCATGCAGATTAGGACCTAGAAAAGTAGCAAAGAAGGACCACCGGGGCTGAGAAGCCTCGGTTAGGGCAAGTTCTCCTACAATAAAACTACTGGAGGTAGAGGGGCGTACCTGACAATGTCTGTGAAGATCGCAGTGAAGGGGTCTCTCGTTCCTCGATGGATGCGGCCTGGAAAACCGAGCCAAAGACCCGAGGATACCCGGCTTTCTGCTCGGTGATCCGATTGAGGCTTGGCTGGAGTCATTGAATTCGTAGGAACTCGGGGACCTGTAAACGACCTGTCAGGGGTTAGAAAACTCACAAGGGAATAAGAAAACAAAGGAAAAACAGCAAGGAAAGGCTTCTTTTGGAGTTGGCGTCCAGGGATCTGAGAGGCTTGTTGGCAGCAGGAAGATGATTGTAGCACTGGGAAGAAAATCTCTCACAAACCCCTTTATGCACACAGCAGGGTATCACACAACTCAATAGAAGAACTCAAGGTTTTTTTATTCATCAAAAATTCTCCCTTCATACAATAGGCTAGGGTCCCTTAAATAGACCATGAACCTTGGGCTCCAAGTAAGGGCACATTAGTCTTTACATGAGAATCCTTTTCCCTCCCAAACCCTAGCTAGAAAATAAGGAAACATTAGGTAGAAAAAATCCCTAAAATTTCTCTTGACTTGGCCAACACTCCAAGGACACCTAGGGGGACGTGTTGGACTTCTAAGAGCAGCAAGGGGCCGGTCCAAAGGGGCCCGGGTGCATGGGTTTGGGCCTCTGGAAGCTGGGGTGGCTGGTAGCCAGGTAGCATGAATATTCCCTGGTATCTTGCTTCTTAGGGGCTTGGGCTTGGCGCATGGACTTGATTTCTTTGGGCTAGGATACAAATGGACCTCTGGAATCATGGATGCCCTTATCTATGAATATACTTTGGCATCTGGAAGGGAATCTGGGCATCTGGAGGGCATCTGCAAGAAATCAGGGTTTCTGATTTTCCTCTTTGGGTCTTCAAATCTTCAAGCTGGGTTGGACTTGGGCTAAACTTCCGTGTCTTCAATCTGATTGGACTTTGTCTTTACTTGTATGATGTGGTCTTGAGTCTTCAATATGGTTGAATAGGACTCAAAAAAATAAAATTAGCTCGACATGAGCTGACTAACACTGGACTGAACTAGCTCAACATGAGCTGACTAGTACAGAACTGAAACTCAAAATCAATTAAAATGGACTCAGATAGGCTAAGCCCTTATTATAGACGGACTCATAAATTATTGATCAATTCATAGAGGGTTAAAAAGCCTCTATCTTATTCTGGTGCCTTTGGTGTCCCCACCAAGTTCCCATCCAAAACCATGAAAATGTTACTTGCCCGCGGTGCAGGTCCTTTCAAAATAACAAAGAAAATTGGACCTAATGCCTATGTGCTTGAGTTGCCATCTAATTTTGGTATCAGTTCAACTTTCAATAACTCAGACCTAATAAAGTACAAGGAACCAATAATGATACCTAGTGAGCCTTTTGGACCTGATTGCATTTTTGAGAGTGAACCTACCCCTGAGTATCCACCAGCCACATTACTAGAACAGTGAGATAAGATTGAGCATATTCTAGATGACCAGGCTATTACTATCTGGAATAAAGGATATCAATGCTATTTAGTTCGTTGGCAAGGTAGACCAGAATCTGAGGACTCGTGGATCACTCGAAAGGATCTACAAAGGATCAACCCAGATTTACTAGAACTCTACCAAAGTCAAGTTAACCCATACTCAATAGGATCGAGTCCTTCCCACTCCAGGAGAATTGGTGCGGGCACCAGAATTCGAAAGAGGCTTCAATCAAACCTAATCGAACCATGCTCCTTATGAATTGCAAGTGAATAAGCCAAACTCAATTTTGGCTTCAACTTTGTTTTTAATTTTCAGCATGAGTACTATAATTAAAGTCAAGTTAATTTTATATTTCAATGTAGTCTTAGTCAAGTTGGGTTCAAATTAGCCAATGCATGAACCATGGGAAGAAGCTTGAACCTAAGTGAAAGAGCATCAAAACCACTTATTGGATTGGAGCTAACCACTTCACCCTCTATGCCAAATAAAGCCTTGTTGGAGTGCCACCTCACCATGCCAAATCAAGCCTTGTTGGAGCACCACCTCACCATGCCAAGTCAGCCATTCCACCTCACTCTCTATGCTATTCTTCCATCCAAGAGTTGCTGAAATTTGAAATTGAACTCAAGTTGTAACTACCCACTTCCCACTCTCCTTTACAAGCATGTAATCTCTCCTATTTTGAATTCAAATTAGGATTTGGAAAGTTAATAAATACCCCCTAACCCTCTTGTAATTAGCCATTGAATGAATAAAAAAATAGTCTTTCTTCTCTTCCATTGCTTATTTGCATTATCACTCCATGAGGGAGAGGGTGTGAGGCCCAACCATTTCATCCAAACCACAAGGAGATGCCTACAATCATTGCCTTTTCCTCCTTCCAACTTTCTTCTTTCCTTTTCTCTCATCATTTCCATGCCCACTAATGTCCTTCTTGTAGGATCTCTCAATGATTACAAGTCAAGGATGAAGTCTGCCTTGCTTGGCAACCAATTACGCTAGGTATCTTCAACCAAGGGAGTGGTAGTCATTGAATCCAGTTGCTAGTCCTTCGAGTGTTGAAGAATGAGCCACTTTCAAGTTGAGAGTTCATTGTTGGAAGAAGGAGCCCCTCCTAAACTTGTAGTTCTGATTTATTTAAGGTACTTGTCCTAATCTGAATGGTTTCTCAACCATTAATCCATTTCCTTTCAAATAAGTGAAAGCTACACTGTGGGTAACAACACTTTTACTAGTAGTCTATTTTGGTAAGCCTATTTGCTCTCTTACTGAGAAATTCTTGCTGATATGTGGAAAGAATCATTGCTTATTTTAGATTGCTAAACTTATAGTTTTAAAACTCCATTATCATCCTACATCTGTGAATCACTGCCAATTTATGAATCTTGTCTTCTTGGTAAAATGACCAAGCCGCCTTTTACTAGAAAAGGTGAGTGGGCCAATGATATTCTTAGTCTAGTACATACTGATATATGTGGACCAATAAATATCAATGCTAGGGGTGGGTATAACTATTTCATCAAGTTTATAGACAACCTGTCTTGGTGTGGTAATTTCTTTTTAATAAGACATAAATTTGAGTCATTTAAAATGTTCAAACGATATCGTAATGAAGTAGAAAAATAAACTAGAAAGTTTATTAAAACCCTTTGATCAGATTGGGATGGTGAGTATCTTGCTGGTGAGCTTCTGACTTATCTTGAAAAGAATGGGATTCTTTCTCAATGGACTCCTCCACGGACACCTCAGTTAAATGGAGTGTCTGAAAGGAGGAATTAGACTCTATTAGATTTGGTCTGTTCTATGATGAGCTCAGCCACTCGACCTATTTCCTTTTGGGGATATGCTCTTGAGTCAGCATGTTATCTTTCGAATAGGATTCCTAGTAAATCCATTGACAAAACTAACTATGAGATATGGACTGGACGTAAGCCAACATTTTCATATCTTCGGGTTTGGGGGTAACTAACTTATGTCAAACATTTGCAGACGGATAAACATAGACCTAGGTCTGACGGGTGCCTCTTTGCTGGATATCCAAAGGAGTCTAAAAGATATTTCTTCTATTTGCCTTAGGAATATAAAGTGTTCATCAGTCTTAGGGCTGCCTTTTTGGAAAGAGAGTACCTTAGTGAAGGCACTCGAGCTGCTAAGGTTCAACTTGGAGAAGTTCAATAGGTAGAGGAAACAACACATTCTAGGACCACTATAGAGCCAGATTTGATAAGATCTAAGCCCATCATGCAACCATTAAGGAGATTCAGTGGAGTACCTAATCAATTGGATAGATACTTTAGTTTTTTGGTCTGGGATGGTGATCCTGTTGAGCTCGATGAGAACAACGAGGATCCGATCACCTATATAGATGCAATATAGAGGTCTAACTTTGAGAAATGGCTTGAGGCCATCAAATCCAAAATGGAGTCCATGGAAATCAACAATGTGTGGAAATTGGTTGATCCACCTGAAGGGAAAAAATCCATTGGGTGCAAATGGATCTTCAAGAGGAAGAGGGGCACAGACGGGTAGGTCGAGACCTATAAAGCCTGTCTGGTTTCCAAGGGATACCATCAATGTTACTGTATAGACTATGATGAGATGTTTTCTCCTGTGGCAATGCTCAAGTCTATTCGGATTATGCTTGCTCTGGTAGCATATCTAGACTATGAAATCTGGCAAATAGATGTTCGAATAACTTTCCTAAATAACGAGCTGGAAGAGGAGGTGTACATGATGCAACCTGAAGGGTTCACATCCATAGATGAGTCTAAGGTGTGCAAGTTACAAAGGTCCATTTATGGACTGAAGCAAGCATCTCGGAGTTGGAACATGCATTTTGATAAATGTATCAAGATGTATGGCTTCGTTAGGAATGGAGAAGAACCCTGCATATATAAATGGGCTAATGGTTATGTAGTTTTATTTCTTATTCTGTATGTGGATGATATTTTTTAAATTGGGAATGAGATTCCTGTATTACAGGGAATAAAGGTCTAGTTGTCATCTCAATTTTCTATGGACTTGGGTGAAGCTTCCTACATACTTGGTATAAAAATCTATAGAGATAAATCTAGGAAGCTTTTAGGATTGTCTCAATCTACGTACATGGACATTGTGCTAAAATGGTTTAGCATGAAAAATTCCAAGAAAGGCTATCTTTCGATAGGCCATGGAATTACTCTTTCCAAGAAGGATTGTGCGATAACTCCTAAGGAGAGAGACGTATGCATAAGATTCCATGTGCTTCGATAGTGGGTTCTATTATGTATGCCATGGCATGTACTAGACCAGACATGGCATACTCAATAGGGATAGTGAGTAGATACCAGTTGACCCAGGTCAGGCACATTGAAAGGTAGTAAAAACTATCTTTAAGTATTTGCAAAATACTAAAGACCAATGGCTAATTTATAGAGAACCTGACTTAAAACTTATGGGATATACTAATTCCAGTTTTCAGTCAAATAGAGATGACAACAAGAGAGTATCCAAATTTGTGTTTACCTTGAATGGAGGAGCCATATGCTGGAAAAGTTCCAAGTAGCATATAGTGGCAGACTCAGTATGCGAAGTAGAGTACATTGCAGCTTCAGATACCGCATAGTAGGCTGTGTTGTTGCAAAAGTTCCTAGGTGAGCTGGGAGTGGCACCTTCCCTGGATGGTCCTGTTTCAGTGTATTATGACAGGACTGGAACCATTGCTCAAGCTAAAGAGCCAAAGTCCCATTAGCATACTAAGCATATTCTGCACCGCTACCACCTTGTACAAGAGATCATGGAACGAGGTGACATCGAACTTATGAAGATCGATGGAAAGGAGAATCTGGCCGACCCCTTCACTAAAATGTTGGAGTTCAAGAGTTCAATGATTGTAAATGGAAGATAGGAATAGATTCTTTTCTGATTGGCTTTAGTCCAAGTGGGAGTTGTTGGAAAATATTTTCCAAAGCCAATCATCTAGCTTGTAAACGGTTGAGCTATTATTGTAATTGTATATGAATTATATTGAATAAAATGTTTATTCTAGCTGTTCACCACATTTTATATCTTCCTTGTTGCCTAGTTGGCCAACCCAAGAGGGGGGGTGAATTGAGTAAGTAAAAAATTTAACAAGTATGTGCCTTTTGAAAACTTTGTGTGGTGAGTGGAGTATATAAAGTATTGCAAGCGGAAGCAATCAAGTATGCAAGACCAAGAACAAGCACAAACACCACAAAATTTAGAGTTGTTTGTAGCAACCCAGCTCCTACATCCACTACCCAAGGTGTACACTTGGGATTTTTACTATATTCACCCCGAATATAGCCGGATTGTTTTCCTACTGGCTCATAATCCAAAACCTAATATGAACTTAGTTTTCTTGGGCTTACTAACAATCCAACTTGGTTTTCAAGGATAACCAATCAAACTCAAAATAACTTACAAGTTACAGCCACCTGTTGTACTTGTAACAACTTAAAAATAGAGTTAAAAAAGAAGCAACACTAAAACAAACCTAAAGTTGTTGAATGGTTGCAGTTGAAGCTCTTAATAAGGCCTTCTTGAATGCTTCTTCAATGCTCTTCAAGGATCTCTTAACTTTTTAAACAGAAACTCAAGAAGTTGGTGGGAAGTTGTTGGAGAACTTGAGTTTTCACTTGAAAGCTCTTATAATATTCAATGCTCTCTTTTCTCTTGTAAAAGCTTCTTTTTCTTCACTTAAATCCTTTATTTTTAGCTTCTTGAAGTATTCCCGGGTGAATATGGCTGTTAGAATTCCTTAGAAACCAAAATCTAGCCATTGGGAGGCTTTAGAATCAAGAAATTTAGTTTTTGGAACTAACCATTACTATTCAATTTCTGGGATTTGAGTCGGCTCACAGACCTCAAGTCAGCTCGGATGCTTAGTGAAGAAAAATTGTAATATGTGAAAGTCGGCTCATTTCATATTAGAGTCGGCTTAATTGACTAAAGTCTTAGATGCATATTTCTGTCACTCTATAAAAGTCAGCTCGGATTGTCATTAAGTTAACGCGAATGTTGTGTATCAAAAATTTTTGTACCATGCCAAATAATGTATTAGCTCTAATTATTTGAGTCGGCTCGAGTGAAACTTTTCCAAATGCTTCCAAACAACTTCAAACTTCTTCCAAACTTTCAAACAACTTCTAAACAACTTCTAAGATATTTAACCTTAAAATTACATTAATTTGGCCCTTTTACATAATCAAATAATTAAATTTATTTAGGGCTCTTAGATACGTGAAACTTTTTCTTTGAGTACATGAATTCATTCCAATGGTCTTAGAATTGTAGGGTGGATGATTGTCCATTTGAAACATCCTACAAAATTTTTTTAAACATTTAAAAAGTATTAGTATCAAATGCAAGCTCCAATATTTTGTAATCATCAAAATTATTCCAAGGGTCAACAATCTCCCCCTTTTTGATGATGACAAAACACTGGGCATGGAAACAATAAGTACCTTTATATTTTAAACTGCATCAGAGTAAATGACAACTGTATCAAAGTAAAAGAGTTTAGAATGTGCCATACAGTGTATCAGGCAATTCAAATTATGATCTATTGACTAAAGTATCAGAGCTTATGGTGTGGGCACCATACCTCTGATTAGGGTTTTGATTTTTTGGTCCTATAATAAGGCTTCAAGCCTAAGCATTGTGATTTTTAGTCATGAATTTAGTCTCAATTATTTTTATTTAGTCTTGTACTTTAACCAATTTGGTCAAGTTGTGTCCTGTATTGAGTCCAGTCCAAGTCTGGGACCAAGCCAGAATTGTCTTTGAGTCCAGCTCAACTATTATTGGGATAAGCCTTGAAGGTCAACATGCCAAGCCATGAAGCTCAACACTTCATCACCTATGTGGCACCACCTCACCATCCCATGTGGTGCCACTTCATCTTGCCAAGTGAGCGGCACAAGTAAGAGTTTCTTGGGCACCAAGTAGAGACACATCAAATATCCTTTCCTCCTTTCCCTCCCTCTATCAAGCCACTTACTAAAGGAGTCATGGGCAACCAAGAAAAGGTTGAAGACAAAGGCCATGCTCCAAGCCTCATTTCAAGCTTCTCTCCAAAAATGGGTGAGCAACCAAGGAAAGGTTGAAGACAAAGGCCTTGCTCCAAGCCTCATTTCAAGCTTCTCTCCGAAGAAGGGTGAGTAACCAAGGAAAGAGGGAAGACACAAGCCTTACATCTTGCCTTCTTCCTAAATTGAAGGGCAACTTTCCAAGTCCAAGGGAGCCAAATTCCTTCTTCCAAGCCCATTAGCATGCCATGCCCAATTCACAAGAGCCTTGGTCGGCCAAGGAGAAAATAATTCAGATTTTTTTGGATTTTAGAATATTTTGGTGCCTAATCAAGAGAAGTGAATGTATTTTCATTCAAATTTTGAAAAGGGGTCTTAAGGTGCCTATGTAAAGGACCTTACCCCCTCCCTTGTAAGGCTAATGATGATGAATGAAAAGAAAATATTTGAGAGCCATTCTCTTTGTTAGTTGCCTTCATTCCTTAAGAACGTCGATCTTCGTGAGGGAACGCCTTCGCCTTTGGGCATCGAGAGGTGTGAGATCTTGAGTTACTTTCTCTTCTGCAAATCCGTCTTCCATCTTTGAGTTCGGAGGCCACTAGATGACCATCTAGGCACCTAGCAAGAAGACCGCAATCAACATCATCTCCAACCTCTCTTCCCTTATTTCTTCCTGATACTTATTGATTCCTAACCCTTCTATTGATTGTTCGAAGGTCCTCCAGGTACCACATATATGGAGTCAGTTTCCCTTGCCTTCGAGACCTTGGATGGAAAGCTGGTGCATTTGCGAGGGTTGAAGGCTCGATCATCCAGGCCGCATCAGCGAGAGCGAGCAAACTCAGCATCGGGCACTTCAGAACTTTAAGGTTTGCAACCCTAGACTCCTAAGGGGTTATTGATTCGAGAGCTAAGTCCTACAGTGTTTCTCAATCCGGGGGGTTTTTTTTTATCCTTGCTTAGGGGCTAATTTACGTGCTAGTAGTTCTTATCATTATCGAATCCCTAGATATGTTGTTGTCTTTTCTTCGAAAATCCTAAATATACAAGAAAACTTAAAAATCAAAAAAAAAAAAAACCACTTGCATCATTCCTCATCTTCACATCTAGTTAGTCCTACATCATATTTGGTATCAGAGCATGGTTAGGACTTAGCAACTTCTTAAAGTACTTGGATTAGGTGCTTCACCAGGCCGTCCGATCTTAGGAGAAAAGTAGGGTTTCAAGACCCTCTCCTCCCATTCCACAGGAATCTCCTAAGGCGTGTAGGGGTGCCATTGTGATTGACCTTTGAAGGGGAAACACAAGAAGAAAATTTTAAAACAAACCCAAAAGAAAATTTTTGCATCATTAGATCTCATCTTCTTTTAATTTCTGTATTTTCTTCTTTCCATATATGGTCTATTTTTTTAGGGGTCTATGTTTGTAGGGACCTCCAAACTCTCTAATTTTTATATTTTTAGATCACACATAATTGAAAGTATTTTTGATAATTTTCTTAGATTTTATTGCATTCTGTAGAATTTCTACAAGCCAGAATACTACCTGAAAGCAAAATCTGTTATGTGATTTTTCAACAAGTGCATCTTTTCATGTTTTCATTTCTCAAATAGTTTAATTTTGCATTTCCATCTCTTATCATTTTCATCATCTTATTTCTGCTATCATCCATCAAAAAACTCCAAAAACATAACTTAGATACATCTCATTAGATCATTTATGTGCCATCATTTTCATAATTCATTTAAGGGCATCAATATCAAAAGATAAGGGAGGGTAGTCATTACCTTTTCTTAGCCTAAGAACAACCATCCTACATATTGGACCCATCGTCTAATTAAAATTGAGTAGACACTTAACTAGTAAGCTAGGGACACCCACGAAGTTGGGTCGAACCAAGTGTCAAGCCAATTTAGACAACTTGTTTGTGTATACTTGAGTATCTGGTGTCTAGGCAAGTGGTTCAGGGATAAGAGCCGGAAGGAAGGTGGGCTGGTTTTCTTACCTGGACAATTTCAAATTGGTGTCCAAGGCAAGCAAAGAGGAGCCTCCTCCAACCTTACACATACCAAGCCAGGTGCCAAGTTACTACCACTAAGATTGTCTTCTTGACCTAACATTTGGTTTGATCTCTTAGGTATAGTAAATCCATAACATCTGTCATTGTGTGTTGCATGTTGACTAGATCAGGAGTCCCCTATCACCGCCATCATTCCCAATTAAGTGAATCCATGGAGAACGATCGAGAAGAGCAATTGAAGGTCCTCACTGAACAGTTAAATAGGGTGAACAATAGGTTAGATAAGCTTGATCAAGAGAGGACGTAGAAGCCCCACACTAAACCAGAGTTTAATTCACTTCCCCATCCTAGGAGATTCCCTCAACATGATCCCTCCTTAAAGGTTGAGTCCGGAAGAGTCCCAAACCCTAAACTAGCCCGAGAGGTTTACCCTAGGAGACCCAATCTAGAGATCATAAACCATGAAGAAAGGGCTATTAGAAACATCAAGCTAGAAGCCCCTACCTTCGATGGCAGTCTCGATCCCAAGGTATACATAGATTGGGAGGAGGACATGGAATAATATTTTAACTGGTACATAATGATGGAAAGGATGAAGTTTAAGTTTGCCAAGCTTAGGTTGGTTCGCCAAGCTAGGTTATTTTGAAATAGTGTTAAAAGGCTGATAGGGCAAAGAGAACAAGAACCTATAGCAACTTGGAGGGACATGAAAGCCAGACTTATGGTCGGCAAAGAGAACAAGTATCGATGACTATCTTACACCCTTTATGGTCGTACCAATAGCTGTACCTTTAACCACCATGGGAATATATTTACAATCAATCCAATTCAGCCTAAGGACCAGGTTAAGAGAGAATCGACTAGCCTAAAGGAAAAGAAGCCAGAAGTTAACCAGATCAAGGCCAAAGAGTTAGAGAATATGATGACTGAGGGAACCCCTACCACAAGAGAGACTCATGAACCAACCCAGAGAGAAGAACCTTTTGACGAATTTCAAGAAAAAAAGATTAAGCCCATTAAGAATGCAAGTGAAGAAACCACTGAGCCTATTGAGGAATCCCAAGAAGACATCCATGAATCAAGTTTAGTGGATAAGTGTAATGAAGATGGGCCCAAAATGGAAATCATTAAGGAATCAATGGATAATGATCCTAAACCCACTATAAAATTTGAAGAAGAAATAACCAAGTCAGGATCAAACAAAGTAGATGAAAGTGAAGGTTCTTAAGTATTGCCCATAGAGAAGGTCCAAGAATAAGAAGTAGACATTAGTTTAGAGGACTTTCAAGATAAACTTTTCAAAGACCTTCCTGATGACCTTCCACCTTCTAGGAGCACCCAGCCTTCCCTAGAACTTGCACCTATAGGTCCATCTAGTACTAATCATGAGGTTGGGACAAGCACACCCATAGACCAACATTCACACATTAAGGTCAATCTCTTAAGCTTTGAACCAGTCTCTGAGTCTCCTTCCTATTTCCTACCCTTCCCTGAGCCTTCTCATGTTTTTAGAGCCATAGGGCTACATTTTGTTGAGATTACCAGATTGCATGACTCTTTAGAGCCCATCCCATTTGCCACCTACTTCTGGTATACCTTATGGCATTTGCTAGGGATCCTCAGTAATTTTTCTTGTGCATACCGAACTAGGTTCAAACCTAGAGAGTCAATAATCTATTAGGTTTAGGCCCTAGAGAATCCAATAAAATTCCTTTCAAAAAGAATGCATAGTTGAGTCTGCATTTTTGCATTATGATAGAACTCTGCATTAAGTACAAATTCTAAAATAATTCAGCTAATTCCTGAAAGAGAACCAAAGAGTTTAATCAAGGGGATTGTATAATGATTAGGCTTAGGCCTTAATGGTTTCCACCGGGAAACATTAAGAAACTTCATGCTCGTGGAGCTAACCCCTTTAAAGTGATAAGGAGAGTTGACCCTAATGCCTATGTGCTTGAGCTACCCTCGAATTATGGCATTAGCTCGACTTTCAATATCCCGGACTTAGTCGAGTTTAGGGAACCAGCAGACATACCCAGTAAGCCATTTGGGTCTGACCATTCATTTGAGAGTGAACCCGACCTAGAGTATCCACCTCCAATTTTACCTGAGAGAGGAGAGTGGATCGAGCATGTCCTAGATGACCAAGCTATCACCACCCGGTGCAAAGGTTATCAACATTTTTTGGTCCAATGGCAAGGTCGACAGCAGTCCGATGATTCGTAGGATACCCGAGAGGACTTTGATGCAGAACGAAAGCTCTGGTACCAAAAATGATACAGAACGAATATGTAGAATGCGGAAGCAATTTAAAATTAATGTATTTATTTATTTATTTATTTTATATATATTTTCAGAAGTCGGCTTTGACTCAAAGGAAAGTTAAACTAAATTGAAAGAAACTATATAATAATTGAAAGCACAATTCAAAGAAACTAGATTATCAGAGTAGTTCAGAAGTAAAGGATCGCTGGGGGTTGAGAAACTCCCAGACCTAGGGTTTCGCTCTGAACTTTCAACAGGACAGAAATAAAGAGAAGGGAAGGGTTATGTACCAGGCAGTGATCTTCACAAAGTTTGGTGGAAGGACTCTCTCGAGCAGATTGTTGGATCCTCGGATTCGGATATCTTCGCAATGGATCCTCCAATACTGGCCCTTTGGCAGAGTTGGCTTCTCCTGAACTCAGGATCCGGGAAAGAAGAAGAACAAGTTAAGGAACCAGATACTTAAAGAAAGGATTTACCAGATAAGAAGAACTTGAAAAAAATTGATGTTGCTGAAATCCTGATTCTCTTGGATGCTGATCTGACTTCCTCTAGAATTTGCTTTGTATTAGAAGTAGCCGATCTAGACCTGGATGTTGGTGGTCGGCCTCTACTTGGAAGAGAGGGGCCGTGAGATGATGAGGTAGATTAGGGTTTGGATGATTGGTGGAATGAAGAAGATGATGGGCGGCTAGGGTTTGGAATTGAAGTGGCTAACCTAGGATTTTGGTAGGGTTTTGGGGTTGGAGATCTCACACCTCCTCAAGGTTCCTAGGGAACCCAGATTTACTCCCTCACGGAGCTCAACACCTGAACACAAGTGCAGAAGAGAGAAACACAAAGTTGCTCACAAAGAAATTGATTTCATTCATCATTAAATTCAAGAGTTACATAGAGTTGAATATATAGACATAACAAAGAAATAAAATTTTATACATTTCCCATGTGGGACTAATATGACTAACCCACACTTTAGGCATCAAATTCTCTTCCCAAGACTCCTTCCATGAGTGGGCAGCCCAAAAACTCCAAGAAAACTTGAAAATCAGCTCCAAATGGCAGGTTATGGGGGTGTCTCCTAGTATCTCTCCATGAATCAAGGATTTTTCCTTCATGGTTTGGTTCATTTGGACACCTCCTATTCTTGCTCCATAAGTTTAGGCTTCTTCCTTTCATGGCTTTGGCACTTTTGGAAACTTTTGGGAAACTCCTTGAATTCCTCCCCAAGACATGCTCTCTTCCCTTTTATAACTTAGATTTTTATGGAACATTGTGGGGCACCTCCTTGATCCTCTCTTCAAGAAAAACTCTTGCCATCCTGGCTTGAGTTTATCTGGAAAGAAATTGGCTCCTTCTTGGATTGAGGTATCTTGATGGATTTCTCTTCCAAGTGGTGTAAGAAAAAACAGGAACTTACTTCTTGTGGTGTAGGGACCAAAGACACTGGATGGAGATGTGGCACCTCTTGGACTCTAGCGTGTGGCTGGGAGTGTAGCGCCCACTTGCTTGGGCCTGGGAGAAAAAATGTGGCACCCTGGACCTTGACTTGACTGAAAAAAAAGTGGCACCAACCTGAAGAAGACCTAGACCACTACTAGGACTTGTATTGAGTCAACATGACTCAATAAAATTTAAATTGCAGGGAAATACAGACTCAAGACTAAAATTAAGTTGACCAAGTCAATCCTTATTACAAAACCAGAAAACCTTAATTCTTCGGGCAAGATCAATCAGAGATCCAGATGGAGCCCTGATGTCTTCTTCTGAGTCTGGTGCCCGCACCAATTCTCCCGGGGTGGGAGGAACTCGACCCTGTCGAGTATGGATCAAGCTGGCTCTGGTATCTCTCCAAGAGGTCTGGGTCCAATTCTTGTAATTCTTCTCGGGAGATCCAAGAGTCATCAGAATCTGGCCTTCCTTGCCAGCAGACCAGGTATCTTTGGTATCCTCGATTACAAGTAGAGATAACCTAATCATCCAGGATCTTTTCAATCTGCTCTTTCCTCACAGGCCAGTTTGTTGGTGGACACACAGGGTCGGGATCACTCTCAATAACAGGATTAGGTTTCAAAGGCTTACTAGGAATCACAGCTGGCTCCCTATACTCTACTAAGTCTGTAATGTTGAAAGTAGAGCTATTGCCTAGTTCTTGAGGCAACTCGAGCACATAGGCATTGGATCCTACTCTCTTCACTACTCTAAATGGTCCAGCTCCTTTAGCATATAACTTTCTAACGGTTCCAGGAAAAGATCACTCAGGCCTTAACCTAATCATTACATAGTCTCTCTCAACAAAAGTTTTGACTCGTCTTTGAGAATCAGCAAACTTTTTATAAGTTTCATTACTTAAAGTTATTTTGGCATGAATTTCTTTATGCAAGTCCTTTACATGCTATGCAAGTGCATCAAGAGACTTGTGTGTGTGGGCTAATAGTGAAATCAGATCAAGTGGTGTGTGAGGCTTATATCCATGAACAATTTCAAAGGGACTCTAGCCTATAGACCTATTGATCGAAACATTGAATGCAATTTCAGCCCTGGACAAAATACAAATCCCAATTCCTGGTGCTCTCAATCAAACCAAAATCTGAGCCAAAGCCTAGTAAAGGGTCAAGAAAAACTAAACTTGACTGACGACACATTTTTAAAGAATGGACTTTATTCCAAAGGAACCCTAGGTCTAAACCTAACAAACTAAGTCTCTCTAGGTTTGACCTTGGGTCGGAGGAGGGCATGCAGAGCATGAAAACTTATTATGGATGCCTAGTAGGTGCCATAAGGTCTTCCAGAAGTAGGTGGCAAACCTAATAGGTTCTAAGGAGTCTTGCAACCTAGAGATCTCAGTAAAGTGTAATCCTATAGCTCTAGAAACATGAGAAGATTCAGGAAAGGGTAGGAAATAAGAATCAGAGTTTTGAGGTGGCTTATCGGAAACAAGAAACAAACTTTGGTTATTTAGGATGACCTTAAAATGAGGACATTGTTCTATAGGTGCACTCATCCAAACCTCATGATTTGCTCTAATTGGGTCTACAAGTGCAAGTTCTAGGATAGGCTGGGTGCTCCTAGAAGGTGGAAGGTTATCAGGAAGGTCTTTGGAATGTTTATCTAAAAAGTTCTCTAAGCTACTGTCTTTTTCTTGTTCTTGGACCTTCTCAATGGGCAATTCTTGTGAACCCCTTCCTTCTTCACACTTCTCTACCAGATTTGACTCAGGGGTGTCTTCTTTGGATTCCTCAATGAGTTCAGGGGTATTCTCACTTAAACTTTCATTTGGTGTAATTTCCTCTTCCTGAACTTCCTCAAAAGGGTCTTCTCTTTGGGTTAGCTCCTGATTTCCTTGAGTGGCAGGGGTCCCCTCAATAATCCCATTAGGTAGGAGTTGGTTAATTGAATTATCGAGAGAGATATCCTCAAATTCTTCTTCTTTATATTCATCTATCAAACTTATATCATGCTCATATATTTCTTCCTCAATCTCACTGAAAGGTTCTAATCTATTCTCCTTTGATTCCTCTTTAAGTACAGCTCTGGTCAGGTCGACTAATTTTGGGATGGCCATGCCTAACTCCTTCTCAGTGTTATCCTTCTGGTCAAGAGGTGACACAAGTGGGAATTGACAAACAAAAGTCTGGTTCACTACGGGTGTCGGATCAATCGGAACTTGACTCAAGTTGGTAGAGGTTGGCTTTAAGTCCAAAGTACTTGATTGGTTATATTTTAAAGACCACTCATAGTCTTGGGCTTCTTGGTAGGCTCGGTCTAACTTATTGGTCTTTTCAAGGCATAGCTTCCTATAAATGTCGGGTGTAACCCAACCCTAAACCTTGATGTGATCTGAGCTTCGGTCTTAATGGTATTGCATTTCATGTCATACCACTGGAAGTCCTCGATATATTTAGACACAGGCCTATTACCTTGTCGCAATTGGTACCATTGGTCTAAAAGTCTTTTCTCATAGGATCTACCTAGGTACCTATCTCTCAACTTACTTCTCATATCTCTCCAAGTATATATTTCTTCTTTTCTTTGATAACACTCACGCTCAATAGCATACCAATACGACCTAGCATGTTTGGTGAACTTGGTTTTGGCCAACCTAACTTATCCTAATTCTGATATGTTAGTGCACTCAAAATACCGATCCATTTGTTCTTCCCACTTAATATATGTCTCTTATCTTCCATCAAAAGTGGGTGCATAAGGTTCGGTGTTCCTAACGGGTCCCTTCTCTGAGTCAACCAAGTATGGGTATAGGCTCCTAGGGCTAGACTCAGGGGCAAGATCATGGTCATAGGCTCTTAGATCAAACCTCCAATGATTAGGTTCAAGATCCCTGTATAAAGGTCTCCTAGGCTCTGGGTGTGGGTGAGGTTGGGGTCTACCAAATTCTGAGTCAGGGGTCCAATTTCGGTGCCTAGGCTCCTCAAGTACCTGGGCTCGGTCTCTAAACTGGGCAACAGTATCAGTCATATCCTGACTCAATTTGGTCATACTTTCGGTAAGAGTTCTAATCATGGCCTTTAAATCAGGTTGGGTTTGACCAGGTTGGTAGGGTACTCCATTCCTGGTGGACATGATGATGCAAGCAAGCACACCAAATGAGACTCGACTAAAACGACTATGGGCTTACTAGACCTAGAGCCCAAACTAGATGCCCAATCAGAGTGGCAAGCTAGCCTGTAGTAACTCGGGACTCAGCCAGGCAGGTGTAAGGGGAGTGTTAGTCCCTAATTGCCAATCCTAGACACCAATCAGTGATTGGCTAGGTAGGCGGACCAGCACACAAGCCCTTTGGGACGTAGTCCCTGAATCACCATTCTAGACAGTGAGTACAAAGCACACATAGAGTAACCAGACAAACTGACTAAACCCTAGGCTGGACCTGACCAGTTGGTGTTCCTAGCCCACTACGGCAAATTAAGTCTAATAAATTTTAAAATTAGGCTTAGGATCGAATGAATGGGTGGTGGTTTTAGGCTAAGGAGAGGTTATCAACTCCTCCCCTTATCTTAGATGCTCAATTGCCCTTAAGATGAATTAGGAGATGATCACTCAAAAAAAAATTGAATTGCAGAAACACAGAAATAGAATTGCTGTAATTTAACTCTCAAAAATTTCACAGAAACCAATAAATTACAGTAAAATTATGTAAAATAATTTCAAATATATGGTTCCAGCAAAATAAAAATCATACAATTTGGAGTTACCTGTAATGAGAAACAATTCCTGCAACAGGATAGTTACAGACTGAAAATAGAATGCTTCCCCCGTTTATAATTCCTGCTACGAAGTTGTAACCCAGCGGATCCCCTACACGCCCTAGGAACACCCCATGGAATGGGAAGAGGAGGCTTGCACCTCGCTTCGTTCCTAGGACCGAACATCCTGGGGAGTCTACTTCGAGCAGACAAAGTAAAAAAGAAAGACACTAAAAATATGCAAGCAAGTCAAAAACCCTAGACAGGGCTCTGATACCAAAATGATGCAGAACGAAAGCTCTGATACCAAAATTGATGCATAACAAAAATGATGATGCGATGTGGAAGTAAATTAAAATTAATGTATTTATTTATTTATTTTTTATATATATTTTCAGAAGTTGGCTTTGACTCAAAGGAAAGTTAAACTAAATTGAAAGAAACTATATAATAATTGAAAGCACAATTCAAAGAAACTAAATTATCAGAGTAGTTCAAAAGTAAAGGATTACTGGGGGTTGAGAAACTCCCAGACCTAGGGTTTCGCTCTGAACTTTCAACAGGACAGAAATAAAGAGAAGGGAAGGGTTATGTACCAGGCAGTGATCTTCACAGAGTTTGGTGGAAGGACTCTCTCGAGCAGATTGTTGGATCCTCGGATTCGGATATCTTTGCAATGGATCCTCCAATACTGGCCCTTTGGCAGAGTTGGCTTCTCCTGAACTCAGGATCTGGGAAAGAAGAAGAACAAGTTAAGGAACCAGATACTCAAAGAAAGGATTTACCAGATAAGAAGAACTTGAAAAAAATTGATGTTGCTGAAATCCTGATTCTCTTGGATGCTGATCTGTCTTCCTCTGGGATTTGCTCTGTATTCGAAGTAGCCGATCTGGACCTGGATGTTGATGGTCGGCCTCTACTTGGAAGAGAGGGGCCGTGAGATGATGAGGTAGATTAGGGTTTAGATGATTGGTGGAATGAAGAAGATGATGGGCAGCTAGGGTTTGGAATTGAAGTGGCTAACCTAGGGTATTGGTAGGGTTTTGGGGTTGGAGATCTCACACCTCCTCAAGGTTCCTAGAGAACCCGGATTTACTCCCTCACGGAGCTCAACACTTGAACAAAAGTACGGAAGAGAGAAACACAAAGTTGCTCACAAAGAAATTGATTTCATTCATCATTAAATTCAAGAGTTACATAGAGTTGAATATATAGACATAACAAAGAAATAAAATTTTATACATTTCCCATGTGGGACTAATAGGACTAACCCACACTTTAGGCATCAAATTCTCTTCCTAAGACTCCTTCTATGAGTGGGCAGCCCAAAAACTCAAAAAAAACTTGAAAATCAGCTCCAAATGGCAGGTTATGGGGGTGTCTCCTAGTATCTCTCCATGAATCAAGGATTTTCCCTTCATGGTTTGGTTCATTTGGACACCTCCTATTCTTGCTCCACAAGTTTAGGCTTCTTCCTTTCATGGCTTTGGCACTTTTGGAAACTTTTGGGAAACTCCTTGAATTCCTCCCCAAGACATGCTCTCTTCCCTTTATAACTTGGATTTTTATGGAACATTGTGGGGCACCTCCTTGATTCTCTCTTCAAGAAAAATTCTTGCCATCCTGGCTTGGGTTTATCTGGAATTAAATTGGCTCCTCCTTGGATTGAGGTATCTTAATGGATTTCTCTCCCAAGTGATGCAAGAAAGAAAAGGAACTTACTTCTTGTGGTGTAGGGACCAAAGACACTGGATGGAGATGTGGCACCTCTTGGACTCTGGCGTGTGGCTGGGAGTGTGGCGCCCACTTGCTTGGGCCTGGGAGAAAAAATGTGGCACCCTGGACCTTGACTTGACTGAAAAAAAAGTGGCACCAACCTGGAGAAGACCTAGACCACTACTAGGACTTGTATTGAGTCAACATGACTCAATAAAATTTAAATTGCAGGGAAATACAGACTCAAGACTAAAATTGAGTTGACCAAGTCAACCCTTATTACAAAACCAGAAAACCCTAATTCTTCGGCAAGGTCAATCAGAGATCCAGATGGAGCCCTGAAGTCTTCTTCTAAGTCTGGTTCCCGCGCCAGACTTGCAGCACCTCGACTCCAACCTTCTGGAGAAGTATCAAAGCCAAATCAACCCTTACTTGATAGGGTTGAATTCCTCCCACCTCGGGAGAATTGGTGTGGGCACCAGACCTCTATTTAGGGTTTCAATATTTGGGTCCTGTAATAAGGCTTCAAGCCTAAGCATTGTGATTCTTAGTCATGAATTTAGTCTTAATTATTTTTGTTTAGTCTTGTACATTGACCAATTTGGTCAAGTTGTGTCCTGTATTGAGTCCAATCTTGTATTGAGTCCAGTCTGAGTCTGGGTCCAAGCCGGAATGGTTTTTGAGTCCAAATCAACTACTATTGGGCCAAGCCTTGAAGGTCAACATGCCAAGCCATGAAGGTCAACACTTCACCACCCATGTGGTGCCACCTCACCATCCCATGTAGTGCCACCTCATCTTGCCAACTGTGCGGCACAAGTAAGAGTTTCTTGGGCGCCAAGTGAATACACATCAAATATCCTTTCCTCCTTTCCCTCCCTCCATCAAGCTACTTACTAAAGGAGTCATGGGAAACCAAGAAAAGGTTGAAGACAAAGGCCTTGCTCCAAGCCTCATTTCAAGCTTCTCTCCAAAGAAGGGTGAGCAACCAAGGAAAGGTTGAAGACAAAGGCCTTGCTCCAAGCATCATTTCAAGATTTTCTCCAAAGATGGGTGAGTAACCAAGGAAAGAAAGAAGACACAAGCCTTGCATCTTCTTGCATTCTTTCCAAATTGAAGGTCAACTTTCCAAGTCCAAAGGAGCCAAATTCCTTCTTCCAGGCCCATTAGCATGCCACGCTCAAATCACAAGAGCCTTGGTCGGCCAAGGAAAAATAATTCAGATTTTTTTGGATTTTAGAATATTTTGGTAAATAATCAAGAGATGAAAATGTATTTTCATTCAAATTTTGAAAAGGGATCTTAAGGTGCCTATATAAAGGACCTTATCTCCTTCCTTGTAAGGATAATGATGATGAATAAAAAGAAAATATTTGAGAGCCATTCTCTTTGTTAGTTGCCTTCGTTCCTTAAGAACGTCGATCTTCGTGAGGGAGCGCCTTCGCCTTCGGGTGTCGAGAGGTGTGAGGCCTTGAGTAACTTTCTCTTCCGCAAATCCATCTTCCATCTTCGAGTTCGGAGGCCACTGGATGATCCATCTAGGGGCCTAGCAAGAATACCCCAATCAACATCATCTCCAACCTCTCTTCCCTTATTTCTTCTTGATACTTATTGATTCCTATTCCTTCTATTGATTGTTCACAGGTCCTCCAGGTACCACGAATATGGAGTCGGTTTCCCTTGCCTTCGAGACCTTGGACGGAAAGCAGGCACATACGTGGGGGTTGAAGGCTCGATCATCCAGGCCGCATCTACGAGAGCGAGCAAACTCGGCATCGAGCGCTTCAGAACTTTAAGGTTTACAACACTAGTGATGTGGGACTAATATGCATGCAATTCTTTTTGTATGTTTTACATGTGGAGTTAGGTGATTAATTCCTGAATTTTAGATCAAATTATTTGTAGGGAATTTTGTATGAATTTTTGAAGATCAGCATGCAGATTAGGACCTAGAAAAGTAGCAAAGAAGGACCGCCGGGGTTGAGAAGCCTCGGTTAGGACAAGTTCTCCTACAATAAAACTACTAGAGGTAGAGGGATGTACCTGACAATGTCTGTGAAGATCGCAGCGAAGGGGTCTCTCGTTCGTCGATGGATGTGGCCTGGAAAACCAAGCCAATGACCCACGTATACCCGGCTTTCTGCTCGGTGGTCCAATTGAGGCTTGGCTGGAGTCGTTGGATTCGTAGGAACTCAGGGACCTGCAAACGACCTGTCATGGGTTAGAAAATTCATAAAGAAACAAGAAAACAAAGGAAAAATAGCAAGGGAAGGCTTCTTTTGGAGTGGGTGTCCAGGGATCTGGAGGGTTTGTTGGCAGCAGGAAGATGATTGCAAACACCGGGAAGAAGAACTCTCACAAACCCCTTTATGCACACAGCAGGGTATCACACAACTCAATAGAAGAACTCAAGGTTTTAATTCATATCAAAAATTCCCTTCATACAAGAGGCTAGGGTCCTTTAAATAGACCCTTAACCTTGGGCTCCAAGTAAGGGCATATAAGTCTTTACATAAGAATCCTTTTCCCTCTCAAACCATAGCTAGAAAATAAGGAAACATTAGGTAGAAAAAATCCCTAAAAATTCTCTTGACTTGGCCAACACTCCAAGGATGCCTAGGGGGGCATGTTGGGGTTCTAGGAGTAGCAAGGGGCCAGCCCAAAGGGGCTCGGGTGCATGGGTTTGGGCCTTTGGAAGCTGGGGTGGCCTGGTAGCCAGGTAGCAGGAATATTTCCTAGTATGTTGCTTCCTTGGTGCTTGGGCTTGGTGCTTGGGCTTGATTTCTTTAGGCTAGGATGCAGATGGACCTCTAGAATCATGGATGCCCTTATCTATGAATATACATTGGCATCTGGAAGAGAATCTGGGCATCTGGAGGGCATCTGCAAGAAATTAGGGTTTTCTGAATTTTCCTCCTGGGGTCTTCAAATCTTCAAGCTGGGTTGGACTTGGGCTATACTTCCATGTCTTTAATCTAGTTGGACTTGGTCTTCACTAGTATGATATAGTCTTGAGTCTTCAGTATGCTTGGATAGGACTCAAAAAAATAAAATTAGCTCAACATGAGCTGACTAGCATTGGACTGAACTAGCTCAACATGAGCTGACAAGTACAAAACTGAAATAACAACTCAAAATACTCAAATAACAACTAAAATGGACTCAGATGAGCTAAGCCCTTATTACAGATGGACTCATAAATTATTAATAAATTTACAGAGGGTTGAAAAGCCTCTATCTTATTCTGGTGCCTCCGGTGTCCCCACCAATTCTCCCGGGATGGGAGGAACTCGACTCTGTCGAGTGAAGATCAGACTGGCTCACATATCTCTCGAGAAGGTCTGGGTTGAGGCGTTGCAAGTCCTCTCGAGAAATCTATGAATCGTCCGACTCTGGCTGGCCTTGCCATCGGACCAGGAAGCATTGATAGTCACGGCCCCGGGTCGTGATGGCTTGATCATCCAGGATACGCTCGATCCGTTCTCCTCTCTCAAGCCAATTTGTTAGTGGACACTCTTGGTTAGGGTCACTCACAATGAAAAGGAATAGGTCCAAAGGCCTTACTAGGTATCACTGCCGGTTCCCTATACTCAACCAGGTCTGTAATATTGAAGGTAGAACTAATGCCCAAATCCGAAGGCAAGTCTAACACCTAGGCATTTGATCCAACCTTCTCTATCACTTTAAAAGGTCCGGCTCTGCGAGCATGAAGCTTCTTTTAGGCCTAAGCCTAACCAAGATAGAATCCACTACATCAAATTCTTTGATCCATCTTCGAGAATTAGCCAGTTTGTTTAACATTAGTGCGGGTGGTGAACATGCTTGGCACATGCAGACTCTTAACAAGATGATGCAGAGGACTCAAACTAACACCTAATAGACTCGACTTTGCATTCCTATCGAAGAAAATTTATTAGACTTTTATGGGCCTAAACCTAAGAGACTATAGACTCTCTAGGCCTGACCCTAGTGTGGTGTGCACAAGAGTATTTACAATGGACTCTAAGCAAATGCCAAAGGGTATGCCAGAAGTATAATGCAAACCTAACATGCGAAATGAATGCATGCAGTACTCTAATCTCAGTTAAATGCAATCTAATAATCCTAGAAATGCTGGAGGTGTCAGGAAAGGGCAGAAAATAGGAAGTGGGTTCAGAATTAGTTTGGTAGGGTAGGGAAAAATGTTCAAGGTTAGTTGGATAATGTTCGATATTAGAAGGCATGTCAGGGACTAATCCTAGACTAATGAGGCTAACCTTACGAGGTTGTGGTATATCTATGGGGTTTGCATAATGGAAGGATGGGTTACTAATCTCAGGGAAGAGGTCTTTAATGGGAACTATAGGAGGAGGCTTATCCTGAGGGTACTAATTCAAAGAGATCAAGTCCTTAATAAATTCTTCTGGTTCTTGTATTTTAGGACTAGACTCTATAATTTGGCTCTCCTCTACTATTTCCTCTGGTAAGGCTCTAGTAGCAGTACCTACATTCTCTTCCTCTATTTGTTATTCCACTATAGCTTTAGGTTGGATGTGGTCAAGGTCAACTACCTCTAGGTTGGCTTCTACCTGGGTATCTATTAGGTCAGCTAATTCTAGGTCATCTAAAGGTGTCTCCTCTTCTCCCTCATACTCATCCACTAAGTTTGCATCAGCTTCATACACTTCTGCGTTAATGTAAGCCTTGTCAATCTCAGGAATGGTTGGAGAAGGTCGGCTAGCGGGAAATTGGTTAGGTTCTGGTCTCTGATTATGGGTACTACTCTTAGTAGGTTCAGGTTGTATAAGGGGTAGTGGCTCACTACTAGGTTTATATTTAGGGATACTAATCCTATGGGATTCAAGTTGACTAGGGAAAACCTGTCTAGTACTAGATTGATACTTAGGGGTTATGGGTTCTCTGGACTCATAGGACAAGGGTGCAGATCTATGGGTCATGGGATTATAGGATCCGGGGTCATAGGATTTTGGGTCAGCTCTATGGTCAGGTTCTAAGGATGGATCATGGTATGGGGTCCTCCTAAGGTTGGGCTCTCTATATGGGTCATGATATTGGATCCTCCTAGGGTTGGACTCCCTATATGGGTCAAAATACTGGGTTCTCCTAGGGTTGGACTCCCTATATGGGTCAGAATATTGGGTTCTCCTAGGGTTGGACTCCCTATATGGGTCAGAATATCGGGTGTTGGGTCTACTAGGCTCATAGGGTGTGGGTGCATAGGATCTATGATCATGGGATCTAGAGTCATAGGATCTAGGTTCATAGGATTTGGAGTCATAAGATCTATAGGTTGTGGGTATACTAGGCTTATAGGGAGAGGGTAAATAGGATCTATCTTCCTGGTCTATAAAATCCTGATTGGGTCTTCTAGGACTAACCTTAGAGATTGGGTCACGACGATGGGCTCTCCTAGGTTCAGCCTCAAGGTATGGATCAGGGTTTGGGGTCCTCCTAGGTTGAGGATTGTAGTACGGGTTAGGATAAGGGGCTCTCCTAGGTTCGACCTCATGGTATAGATCAGGGTTTGGGGTCCTCCTAGGTTGAGGGAAATCAGGATCTGGCTCAGACTGTGACCCATGGGTTTTTCTTGGGGTCCCTACCCGGACTTTTAACTGATCAAACCTATTGGCAAGATGGTCAATTCTATCATTGGTTTGAATACCAGACTGAGTTAACTGGATCATCTGGGTAGCCATCTGGGCCATTTGATCAGCTAGGGCTTTCATTTGGGCTTGCAAATTTTTCATGGGTTCAGACATTTGTGAAGGAGGTGGGTGATATGAAACTCCTGATATAGTGCTCATGCAAGACTCGATCAAACCAACTATAGCTGACTAGACCTAGAGTCCAAAACTGGATGCTCAATCAAGGTGGCAAACTAGCCTATAGTAACCTTGTACTCAGCCAGGCAGGTGTAAGGGGAGTGTTAGGTCCCTGATTGCCAATCCTAGACATCAATTAGAGATTGGCCAGGTAGGCGGACCAGCACACAAGCCCTTCGGGATTGAATCCCTAAACCACCGTTCTAGACACTGAGCACAAAGCACACACGGGTTAGCTTGACACAATGATCTGACACATAGTCCGGACCCGACCAGTTGGTGTCCCTAGCCCACTAGGGCAAATTAAGTCTAATTAATTTTAGGTTAAGGCTTGGGACTGAATGCAAGGGGTGTAGTTTTGGGCTAAGGAGAGGTGATCAAATCCTCCCCCCATCTGATATAGCAAGAGTGCCCTTAAAAGTAGATTATGCAATGATGGTAGGCAGATGATGATGCAAATTAGGGTTTAGATTTTTTTTTTTTTTTTGGTATTTTGGAGAATATGTAATTTTTTTTTTATTTTGGTATTTTCTTCAATAGAAGAAAACTTACAAATTATGGCCTAATATGCAGGAAATATACTAAAATTAAAAGATATACAAAAATGCTAAACAAAACCCTAAAACTTCCAACTTGTCTTGCTGAAAAAAATAGAGCCAAAAATCTGCAGGCAGTATTTCTGCTTGCAGAGAATTCACAGGCCATAATAAAATCTGCAAAAATTCTTAAAATTACTGTGAATTATGATAAATCCAGAAAAATAAATATTAAAATTTTTAGAATTTTCATCAGGAAGAAATAATTAAAATAACAGAGCATATACAGACTGAAAAATTACAAAAAATAAGCCCTAATCTAAGCTCTGATACCAAATGATGCGGGACTAATATGCATGCAATTCTTTTTGTATATTTTACATGTGGAGTTAGGTGATTAATTTCCAAATTTTAGATCAAAATTATTTGTAGGGAATTTTGTATGAATTTTTGGAGATCAGCATGCAGATTAGGACCTAGAAAAGTAGCAAAGAAGGACCGCCGGGGCTGAGAAGCCTCGTTTAGGGCAAGTTCTCCTAAAATAAAACAACTCGAGGTAGAGGGGTGTACCTGACAATGTCTGTGAAGATCACAGTGAAGGGGTCTCTCATTCCTCGATGGATGCGGCCTGGAAAACCAAGCCAATGACCCGCGGATACCCGGCTTTCTGCTCGGTGGTCCGATTAAGGCTTGGTTGGAGTCGTTGGATTCGTAGGAACTCAGGGACCTGCAAACGACCTGTCAGGGGTTAGAAAATTCATAAAGGAACAAGAAAACAAAGGAAAAACAGTAAGGGAAGGCTTCTTTTGGAGTGGGCATCCAGGGATCTGGAGGGTTTGTTGGCAGCAGGAAGATGATTGCAAACACCGGGAAGAAGAACTCTCACAAACCCCTTTATGCACACAGCAGGGTATCACACAACTCAATAGAAGAACTCAAGGTTTTAATTCATATCAAAAAGTCCCTTCATACAAGAGGCTAGGGTCCTTTAAATAGACCCTTAACCTTGGGCTCCAAGTAAGGGCACATAAGTCTTTACATAAGAATCCTTTTCCCTCTCAAACCCTAGCTAGAAAATAAGGAAACATTAGGTAGAAAAAATACCTAAAAATTTTCTTGACTTGGCCAACACTCCAAGGACACCTAGGGGGCGTGTTGGGATTCTAGGAGTAGCAAAGGGCCGGCCCAAAGGGGCTCGGGCGCATGGGTTTGGGCCTCTGGAAGCTGGGGTGGCCTGGTAGCTAGGTAGCAGGAATATTCCCTAGTATCTTGCTTCTTAGGGGCTTGGGCTTGGTGCCTGGGCTTGATTTCTTTGGGCTAGGATGCAGATGGACCTCTGGAATCATGGATGCCCTTATCTATGAATATACTTTGGCATCTGGAAGGGAATCTGGGCATCTGGAGGGCATATGCAAGAAATCAGGGTTTTCTGAATTTTCATCCTGGGGTCTTCAAATCTTCAAGCTGGGTTGGACTTGGGCTATACTTCCATGTCTTCAATCTAGTTGGACTTTGTCTTCACTTGTATGATATAGTCTTGAGTCTTCAGTATGCTTGGACAGGACTCAAAAAAATAAAATTAGCTCAACATGAGCTGACTAGCATTGGACTGAACTAGCTCAACATGAGCTGACAAGTACAGAACTGAAATAACAACTCAAAATACTCAAATAACAACTAAAATAGACTCAGATGAGCTAAGCCCTTATTATAGATGTTCTCATAAATTATTGATCAATTTACAAAGGGTTGAAAAGCCTCTATCTTATTTTGGTGCCTCCAGTGTCCCCACAACCTAGACTCCTAAGGGGTTATTGATTCAAGAGCTAAGTCCTACAGGGTTTCTCAATCCCGGGGTCCTCTTTTTATCCTTACTTAGGAGCTAATTTACATGCTAGTAGTTCTTATCATTATCGAATCCCTGGATCTGCTGTTGTCTTTTCTTCTGGAATCCTAAATCCATAAGAAAACTTAAAAATCACAAAAAAAAAAACCACTTGCATCATTCCTCATCTTCGCATCCAGTTAGTCTCGCATCATGTTTGGTATCAAAGCATGGTTAGGACTTAGCACCTTCTTAAAGTACTTGGGTTAGGAGCTTCACCAGGCCGTCTAGTCTTAGGAGAAAAGTTGGGTTTCAAGACTTTCTCCTCCCATTCCACAGGGATCTCCTAAGGCGTGTAGGGGTGCCATTGTGATTGACCTTTGAAGGGGAAACACAAGAAGAAAAGTTTTAAAGAAAACACAAAAGAAAATTTTTGCATCATTAGATCTCATCTTCTTTTAATTTCTGTATTTTTTCCTTTCCATACATGGTCTATTTTTTTAGGTGTTGCTGTTTGTAGATACCTCCAAACTCTCTAATTTTTATTTTGTTAGATCACACATAATTGGATGTATTTTATATAATTTTCTTAGATTTTATTGCAGCCTGTTGAGTTTCTATAAGCCGGAATACTACCTGAGAGCAAAATCTATTCTGTGATTTTTCTACAAGTGCATCTTTCATGTTTTCATTTCTCAAATAGTTTAATTTTGCATTTGGCTTCATCTATTGTCATTTCCATCATCTTATTTCTGCTATCATCCATCAAAAAACTCCAAAAACATAACTTAGATACATCTCATTAGATCATTTGTGTGCCATCATATTTTCATTATTCATTTAAGGGCATCAATATCAAAAGATAAGGGAAGGAAGTCATTACCTTTCCTTAGCCCAAAAACAACCATACTGCATATCAGACCCAACCTCTAAGTAAAATTGAGTAGACACTTAACTTGCTCTAGTAAGCTAGGGACCCCCACGAAGTCAGGTCGAACCAAGTGTCAAGCCAATTTAGATAATTTGTTTGTGTGTACTTGAGTATCTGGTGTCTAGGCAAGTGGTTCAGGGATAAGAGCCCGAAAGAAGTTGGGTTGGTTCGCTTACCTGACCAATTTTAAATTGGTGTCTAAGGCAAGCAAAGAGGAACCTCCTCCAACCTTACACATACCTAGCCAGGTGCCAAGTTACTACCACCAAGATTGTCTTCTTGACCTAACATTTGGTTTGATCTCTTAGGTCTAGTAAACCCATAACATCTATCGTTGTGTGTTACATGTCGACTAGATCAGGAGTCCCCTATCACCCCCATCATTCCCAATCAAGTGAATCCATGGAGAACGATCGAGAAGAGCAATTGAAGTTCCTCATTGAACAGTTAACTAGGGTGAACAATAGGTTAGATAAGCTTGATCAAGAGAGTGCCCAGAAGCCCCACACTAAACCAGAGTTTAATTCACTTCCCCATCCTAGGAGATTCCCTCAACATGTTCCCTCCTTAAAGGTTGAGTTCGAAAGAGTCCCACACCCTAAACCAACCCAAGAGGTTTACCCTAGGAGACCCATTCTAGAGATCATAGACCATGAAGAAAGGGCTATTAGAAACATCAAGCTAGAAGCCCCTACCTTCAATGGCAGTCTATATCCCAAGGTATACATAGATTGGGAGGAGGACATGGAACAATATTTTGACTGGTACAGAATGACGGAAAGGATGAAGTTTAAGTTTGCCAAGCTTAGGTTGGTTCGCCAAGCTAGGTTATTTTGGAATAGTGTTGAAAGGCTGATTGGGCAAGGATAAAAAGAACCTATAGCATCTTGGAGGGACATGAAAGCCCGACTTAGAGAGAAGTACCGATGACTATCTTACACCCTTTATGGTCGGACCAATAGCTGTACCTTTAACCACCATGGAAAGAAATTTACAATCAATCCAATTCAGCCTAAGGACCAGGTTAAGAGAGAATCGACTAGCCTATAAGAAAAGAAGCCAAAAGTTATCCTGATCAAGGCCAAAGAGTTAGAGAATGTGATGGCTAAGGGAACCCCTGCCACAAGAGAGACTCACGAGCCAACCCAAAGAGAAGAACCTTCTGACGAATTTCAGGAAAACAAGATTGAGCCAATTAAGAATGTAAGTGAAGAAACCACTAAGCCTATTGAGGAATCCCAAGAAGACATCCACGAATCAAGTTTAGTGGAGAAGTGTAATTAAGATAGGCCCAAGATGGAAATCATTAAGCAATCTGGTGTGGGCACCAGGATCCGACAGAGGCTCCTCAACCCTCTGTGGATCCCATATTAGGGTTCCACTTCTTTAAGTCTTGTAATAAGGCTTCAAGCCTCAAATTTGTAATTGTCTTTTACATTTAATTGAGTCTGTACCTTGACCAATTAGGTCAAATTGAGTCCTGTACTGAGTCGAGACACAAATCGAGTCCAGTCTGAGTTTATTAGAAGTATGGGTCCATTGCAAGAGTGGGTCTTAAAATTTAGTCTTCTTGGAATCAAGTCGGGAAAGAATCCAAGTCAACTCAGGGCCCACCTATGCATCCTACATGGCGCCATGACATCTTGCCTTATGGGCAGCACACTTGGCATGCAAGGATGCCCAATGGGGAGGACCACTTCACTTGGCTCTAGCCTTTTTCCTCTCCCCCTATCAAGCTCATTTCCATGAAGGGTGGTCGGCCAAGGTGGAAGTCAATGGGAGTTGAAGTGGGGAATTCAAATCCCTTGCTTCAAGCCCTCCAATCAAGTCTTCTTCCCATGTTGCTTCAACCTCTTTGGAAGGGAGAGACAAGATCCTTGGGCGCCTCCACCTAACACTCCCCATGTCAAGCCTTATACCAAAGAAAGGATGTAAAACAAAGGAAGGAAGAAGAACATAAGCCATGCTACAAGCCCCTCTTCATGTCTTTTTCCAAAATAATGAAGATCGTTTCTAACTTCAAGGTGCCATGATCCCTCCTCCTAGCCGTGCTTCATGCCATGCCCATTCAAGGCTAGCACTTGGTCAGCCAAAGGGAGAAGAAAGTCAAGGTTTGGGCGCCCATTCAAGAAAAAAAGAAGAAGAAATTTTGTATTCTTGCATTTGAATTTCAAAAAGGGTCCTAGGGTGCCTATTTAAAGGACCCAATCCCTCCATTGTAAGGATTATTGAATGATTAAATGAAAAGCTTGAGTTTTGTTTCTCCTCCAACCATTGTTCTCTTAGACTAGGTTTGAGTGAAGCTTCCTTCATCCCCAGGGACGTCGAGTGGTGTGAGGCCACCTTTCCGTCGCCCCAGGGCGTCGCGAGTCCTTCATCCTCCGGGATGTCAAGTGGTGTGAGGCCACATTCCTTCATCCTCCGGGACGTCGCAGGGTGCGAGGCCCCAAGTTATCCCCTTCTTCAACTTCGGAATCCAGCCGGACACCGGGCTCGAAGCCCCTTCTCCACCCTCCCTTAGTTCCATTTCGATACTTCTCTCCATTTCACTAATCCCTCCTTTGCTTGCCTACGGGCCCCCTTGGAATCACGAGCACCGGAGACGGTCTGCTTTGCCATCGCGACCACCCGACCGAAAGCCGGCACATCCATGGGTTCGACTGCTCATGCATCCAAGCTGCATCCACCGAATCGAGCGATCTCTACATCGGGCGCTTCAAACGTGTGAGGTTTGCCCTTATCTCCTAAGTAGGTATTGAATATTGAGCTTAGTCCTACTGGGGTTTCTTAATCCCGAGATCCTATTCTCTTTTTCACTATTTAGGGACTTGATTGCTAGTGTAGGATTCTATTATTCAATTTCTCCTATTTCTAGTCTTTGTTTGTGATCGGGAATCAAAAATATATAAAATATTTAAAACTCATCAACTATAAAAATCCCTTTGCATCATAAGCATCCATACTAGCATCTCTAGCCCTACTCCCCTGCATCATTAGTGGTATCAGAGCATGGTTAGGACTAGTGAAAAACAAGGAGTAATAGATTAGAAACCTTGCATTTTTTCCTTTCATTTTCTGCATTCTGTTCATCCTGTATATGTTCTAAACATTGATTTTTTTCTCTTTGTAGGGACCTCCAAATTTCATGATTTCTATTTTGTTAGATCACATTTTATTTAGAGTGTTTTTGACTATTTTCTTAGATCTTATTTCAGTTTGTAGAATATCTACAAGCTGAAATACTACCTAAGAAAATCTCAAGTTTGAAATTCCAGCAAGCATCTTATTTCTTGCTTCATTCATCCATCTAGCTTATTTATTGAATTTAGGGGCATATTTCAATTCCTGCATTTTGTTTAGCATTCACACATCTGAAAGACACAAAAAAACAAGAAAATTTTAAGTCATTTCATTAGTCATTTGTGTGCATCATTTTGTATAACTCATCCTAAGGGTGTCAAATTAACATAGGGTCAAGATTTCATTACCTGTCCCAAGCCCAAAAAACCACCACCTGACATATCGAACCCTAGCCGTTAACTAAAATTGATTAGATGCTTAATCTGCTCTAGTGAGCTAGGGACACCCACGAAGTCGGGTCGACCCAAGTGCCGAGCCAAGCTAGATCACTTGTTGGTGTGTGCTTGAGTAGCTGGTGTCTAGGAAAGTGGTTCAGGGACTAGATCCCGAAGGGAAGTGGGTTGGTTCGCTTACCTGGCCAATTTCGAATTGGTGTCTAAAGCAAGACCAAAGAGGACCACCTTAACCACTTAAAGTTAGTCTGCCAAACCCTTAGGGAGAATAGCCTTTATGATAACCCTAAGAAGTGTGAATTCATGACAACTAGGGTTATCTTCTTAGGCTTTGTAGTTACCCCTGAAGGAGTTTCCGCTGACCCCGAAAAAGTTAGAGCTATAGTTGAGTGGCCTGTCCCTGCTAGTATCCACAATGTACATAGTTTCCATGGCCTAGCCACCTTTTATAGAAGTTTCATTCGGGGGTTTAGTTCAATTGTAGCACCTATAACCGACTGCATCAGGAAGGAAGGTTTTCAATGGACTAAAGCTGCAGACAAGGCCTTACATGAAATTAAGGATAGAATGATACAAGCACCTATCCTAAGATTGCTAGATTATTCTAAGGTTTTTGAGGTTGCTTGTGATGCTTCGGGAGTTGGATCGGGGTGGTCTTAGTCAGGAAAATTATCCCGTGGCCTTCTTTAGTGAAAAACTTAATGAGGCCAAAATTAAGTACTCGACTTACGATAAAGAGTTTTATGCAGTCGTCCAAGCCCTTAGGTACTCGAGGCATTACATGTTACCCCTTGAGTTCGTTCTGTTTTCAGACCATGAAGCCCTTCGGTACCTGAACTCCCAGAAAAGATTGAACCCTAGGCATGCTAAGTGGGTCGAGTATATCCAAGCTTATACCTTTGTGCTTAAACATCGTGCTGGTACTGAGAATAAGGTAGCTGATGCCCTTAGCCATCATGCCCTGTTATTAAGCACAGTCAGGACTGAGGTTGTAGGATTTGACCAACTTAAGGAATAATACGAATCTTGTCCTGACTTTCATAAGATCTTCTAGTCTAAGCTTCAAGAACCATCTAGTGCCCATAGTGACTATACCTTACAGGATGGTTATCTCTTCAAGGGTAATAAGTTGTGCATTCCCAAGACTTTACTCCAGGATTTTTCAATGTGGGAAACCCATGCGGGAGGCCTAGCTGGTCACTTTGGTAGGGAGAAGACCACTTTGGCTGTTGAAGACCAGTTCTTTTGGCCTGGCCTCAAGAAAGATGTCACCAACATCATCTCTAGGTGCCGGACTTGTGCTGTGGCCAAACGGTAGAAGCAAATTTACACACCTCTGCTCGTACCTAGTCACCCTTGGCAAGACCTCAGTATAGATTTTGTGGTAGGATTACCCAAGACTGCAAGGAAGCACGATTATGTCTTTGTAGTAGTGGATAGGTTCTTCAAAATGGCTCATTTTATACCCTGCTCCTAGACCCTAAATGCTTCCAAGGTTGCCAAGCTTTTTCTTGAGCATATGGTCAAGTTACATGGCCTACCCAAGACCATAGTGTCCGATAGGGATGTTCGCTTCACTAGCTATTTCTGGAAAACCCTTTGACACCTCCTAGGCACCAAACTCCAGTTCTCCACTGCCTACCACCCGCAAATCGATGGACAAATAGAGGTAGTCAACCGTAGCCTAGGGAACCTTCTTAGATGCTTGATAGGCGAACATACGGGAAATTGGGATCTTCTTTTACCGTGAACCGAGTTTGCCTACAACAGGTTTGTGAATAAGACCACCGGGAAGAGTCCTTTTGAAGTTGTCTGTGGATACAAACCTAACTGACCTCTTAGCCTGATTCCCCTACCCATCCATGCACGTGTCTCTGAGTCCGCTGAATCACTTGCACAGCGTATTAGGGACATGCATAAAGAAATTAGCCAGAAAATTAATATAAGTAATAACACATATAAAAGGCTGGCTGATTCCCGAAAGCGAGCCAAACAGTTTGAAATAGGGGATTTTGTAATGATTAGGCTCAGGCCTGAATGGTTTCCACCAAGAACCGTTAAGAAGCTTCATGCTCGTGGGGCTGGTCCCTATAAAGTGATTAGGAGAGTGGGCCCTAATGCCTATATGCTAGAATTACCTCCGGATTATGGAATTAGCTCGACATTCAATATCTCTGACTTAGTCGAGTATAGGGAACCCGCAAACATACCTAGCGAGCCATTTGGGCCTGACCTTTCTTTTGAGAGTGAACCTGAACCTGAGTGTCCACCTCCAAATATACTTGAGCGAGGAGAGCGGATCGAGCGTGTCCTGGATGACCAAGCTATCACTACCTGGGGCAAAGGCTATCAACGTTACTTGGTCCGACGGCAAGGCCGACCCGAATCCGATGACTCGTGGATCACCCGGGAGGACTTGCAGCGCATCGACACCGATATGCTGGAGAGGTACCAAAGCCAGACTAACCCTTACTCGACAGGGTCGAGTTCCTCCCATCCCGGGAGAACTGGTGTGGGCACCAGGATCCGACAGAGGCTCCTCAACCCTCTGTGGATCTCATATTAGGGTTCCACTTCTTTGAGTCTTGTAATAAGGCTTCAAGCCTCAAATTTGTAATTGTCTTTTGCATTGAATTGAGTCTGTACCTTGACCAATTAGGTCAAATTGAGTCCTGTACTGAGTCGAGTCACAAATCGAGTCCAGTCTGAGTTTATTAGAAGTATGGGTCCATTGCAAGAGTGGGTCTTAAAATCTAGTCTCCTTGGAATCAAGTCAGGAAAGAATACAAATCAACTCAGGGCCCACCTATGCATCCTACATGGCGCCATGACATCTTGCCATATGGGCAGCACACTTGGTATGCAAGGACGCCCAATGGGGAGGACCACTTTACTTGGCTCTAGCCTTTTTCCTCTCCCCATATCAAGCTCATTGCCATGCAAGGGTGGTCGGCCAAGGTGGAAGTCAATGGGAGTTGAAGTGGGGAATTCAAATCCCTTGCTTCAAGCCCTCCAATCAAGTCTTCTTCCCAAGTTGCTTCAACCTCTTTGGAAGGGAGAGACAAGATCCTTGGGCATCTCCACCTAACACTCCCCATGTCAAGCCTTATACCAAACAAAGGATGTGCAACAAAGGAAGGAAGAAGAACATAAGCCATGCTATAAGCCCCTCTTCATGTCTTTTTCCAAAATAATGAAGATTCTTTCCAACTTCAAGGCGCCATGATCCCTCCTCCTAGCCTTGCTTCATGCC
The DNA here is from genome assembly GCA_021397845.1 of Areca catechu. Lineage (NCBI taxonomy): Eukaryota > Viridiplantae > Streptophyta > Magnoliopsida > Arecales > Arecaceae > Areca > Areca catechu. Next base: position 122,883,319 of record CM038052.1, on the reverse strand, counting down.
ACGTCCATTCAAGGCTAGCACTTGGTCGACCAAAGGGAGAAGAAAGTCAAGGTTTGGGCACCCATTCAAGAAAAAAAGAAGAAGAAATTTTGTATTCTTGCATTTGAATTTCAAAAAGGGTCCTAGGGTGCCTATTTAAAGGACACAATCCCTCCATTATAAGGATTATTGAATGATTAAATAAAAAGCTTGAGTTTTGTTTCTCCTCCAACCATTGTCTCCTAGACTAGGTTTGAGTGAAGCTTCCTTCGTCGCTTGGGATGTCGAGTGGTGTGAGGCCACCTTTCCGTCGCCCAAGGGCATCGCGAGTCCTTCATCCTCCAGGACGTCGAGTGGTGTGAGGCCACATTCTTTCATCCTCCAGGATGTCGCGGGGTGCGAGGCCCCAAGTTATCCCCTTCTTCGACTTCGGAATCCAGCCGGACACCGAGCTCGAAGCCCCTTCTCAACCCTCCCCTAGTTCCATTTCGATACTTCTCTCCATTTCACTAATCCCTCCTTTGCTTGCCTACATGTCCCCCTTAGTATCACGGGCACTGGAGATGGTCTGCTTTGCCATCGTGACCACCCGACCGAAAGCCGGTGCATCCGCGGGTTTGACTGCTCAGGCATCCAGGCCGCATCCGCCGAATCGAGCAATCTCTGCATCGGGTGCTTCAAACGTGTGAGGTTTGCCCCTATCTCCTAAGTAGGTATTGCATATCGAGCTTAGTCCTATCGGGGTTTCTTAATCCCGGGATCCTGTTCTCTTTTTCACTATTTAGGGACTTGATTGCTAGTGTAGGCTTCTATTATTCAGTTTCTCCTATTTCTAGTCTTTGTTTGTGATCAGGAATCAAAAACATATAAAAACATTTAAAACTCATCAACTATAAAAACCCCTTTGCATCATAAGCATCCATACTAGCATCTCTAGCCCTACTCTCCTACATCAGAATCAAAGGATAATGATCCTAAACCCACTACAGAATTTGAAGAAGAAATGACCAAGTCAGGATCAAACAAAGTAGATGAAAGTGATGGTTCTCAAGTATTGCCCATAGAGAAGGTCCAAGAACAAGAAGTAGATATTAGTTTAGAGGACTTTCAAGATAAACTTTCCAAAGACCTTCCTGAAGACCTTCCACCTTCTAGGAGCACCCAGCCTACCATAGAACTTGCACCTATAAATCCATCTAGTACTAATCATGAGGTTGGGACAAGTACACCTATAGACCAACATTCACACATTAAGGTCAGTCTCTTAAGCTTTGAACCAGTCCCTGAGTCTCCTTCCTATTTCCTACCCTTCCTTGAGCCTTCTCGGGTTTCTAGAGCCATAGGCCTATATTTTGTTGAGATTACTAGATTGCATGACTCTTTAGAGACCATCCCATTTGCCACCTACTTCCGGTATATCTTATGGCATTTGCTAAGGATCCTCAGTAATTTTTCTCGTGCATACCGGACCAGGTTCAAACATAGAGAGTCAATAATATGTTAGGCTTAGGTCTTAGAGAGTCTAATAAAATTTCTTTCAAAAATAATGCATAGTTGAGTCTGTATTTTTGCATCATGATAGAACTCTGCATTAATTACGAATTCTAAAATAATTCAGCTGATTCCTGAAAGAGAACCAAAGAGTTTGATCAAGGGGATTCTGTAATGATTAGGCTTAGGCCTGAACGGTTTCCACCAGGAACCATTAAGAAACTTCATGCTCATGGAGCTGGCCCCTTTAAAGTGATAAGGAGAGTTGGCCCTAATGCCTATGTGCTTGAGCTACCCCCGAATTATGTCATTAGCTCGACTTTCAATATCCCAGACTTAGTCCAGTATAGGGAACCAGCAAACATACCAAGTGAGCCATTTGGGCCTAACCTTTCATTTGAGAGCAAACCCGACCCAGAGTGTCCACCTCCAATTTTACCTGACAGAGGAGAGTGGATCGAGTGTGTCCTGGATGACAAAGCTATTACCACCCGGGGCAAAGGTTATCAACATTTCTTGGTCCGATGGCAAGGTCGACCGTAGTTCGATGATTTGTCGGATACCCAAGTGGACTTGCAGCACCTTGATCCCGACCTTCTGGAAAAGTATCAAAGCCAAATCAACCGTTACTCGATAGTGTCGAGTTCCTCCCACCCCGGAAGAATTGGTGTGGGCACCAGACCTCTAATTAGGGTTTCAATTTTGGGGTCCTATAATAAGGCTTCAAGCCTAATCATTGTAACTTTTAGTCATGAATTTAGTCTCAATTATATTTGTTTAGTCTTGTACTTTGACCAATTTGCTCAAGTTGTGTCATGTATTGAGTCCAGTCTTGTATTGAGTCCGGTCCGAGTCTGGGTCCAAGCCGGAATGGTCTTTAAGTCTAGCTCAACTACTATTGGGCCAAGCCTTGAAGGTCAACATAACAAGCCATGAAGATCAACACTTCACCACCCATGTGGCACCACCTCACCATCCCATGTGGCACCACCTCATCTTGCCAAGTGGGCTGCACAAGTAAGAGTCTCTTGGGTACCTAGTGGAGACACATCAAATATCCTTTCCTCCTTTCCCTCCCTCCATCAAGCCACTTACTAAAGGAGTCATGGGCAACCAAGGAAAGGTTGAAGACAAAGGCCTTGCTCCAAGCCTCATTTCAAGCTTCTCTCCAAAGAATGGTGAGTAACCAAGGAAAGGTTGAAGATAAAGGCCTTGCTCCAAGCCTCATTTCAAGCTTCTCTCCAAAGAATGGTGTGTAACCAAGGAAAGAGGGAAGACACAAGCCTTGCATCTTGCCTTCTTCCCAAATTGGAGGTCAACTTTCCAAGTCCAAGGGAGCCAAATTCCTTCTTCCAAGCCCATTAGCATGCCACGCCCAAATCACAAGAGCCTTGGTTGGCCAAGGAGAAAATAATTCAGATTTTTTTGGATTTTAGAATATTTTGGCACCTAATCAAGAGAAGAAAATGTATTTTCATTCAAATTTTGAAAAGGGGTCTTAAGGTGCCTATATAAAGGACCTTACCCCCTCCCTTGTGAGGTTAATGATGATGAATGAAAAGAAAATATTTGAGAGCCATTCTCTTTGTTAGTTGCCTTCGTTCCTTAAGAATGTCGATCTCTGTGAGGGAGCACCTTCGCCTTCGAGGGTCGAGAGGTGTGAGGCCTTGAGTTACTTTCTCTTCCACAAATCCATCTTCCATCTTCGAGTTCGAAGGCCACTCGATGATCCATCTAGGCACCCAACAAGAAGACCCCAATCAACATCATCTCCAACCTTTCTTCCCTTATTTTTTCTTGATACTTATTGATTCCTAATCCTTCTATTGATTGTTCACAGGTCCTCCAGGTACCACGAATACGAAGTCAGTTTTCCTTGCCTTCGAGACCTTGGATGGAAAATCGGTGCATCCGCGGGGGTTGAAGGCTCGATCATCCAGGCTGCATCCGTGAGAGCGAGCGAACTCGACATCAGGCACTTCAAAACTATAAGGTTTGCAACCCTAGACGCCTAAGGTGTTATTGATTCGAGAGCTAAGTCCTACGGGATTTCTCAATCTTGGGGTCCTTTTTTTATCCTTGCTTAGGTGCTAGTTTACGTGCTAGTAGTTTATTGAATCCCTAGATCTGTTGTTGTCTTTTCTTCAAGAATCCTAAATCCATAAGAAAACTTAAAAATCACAAAGAAAAAAAAAAAAAAAACCACTTGCATCATTCCTCATCTTCGCATTTAGTTAGTCCCGAATCAACTTTATTAGTTAAGTATCAGAGCTAGGTTAAGTATCAAAGCTTTTGAACATTAACTTTACAAATTGACTGAAATTTCAGAGCTTTAAGTTAAGTATCAGAGCTTTACATAAGAGTTCATTTTATAATTTAACAGAAGTATCAGAGCTTTTGCAATTTGACTAAAGTATCAGAACTTTAAAGTGAAATGTCAAGGCTCATTATAATTTTAAAAAATATACTCCCCTTTACTTAAGCTTTTTGCACACACATTACACATATAATTGCTCATGTAATTGTCTAAAATATCAGAGCTTTACATAAAATTATTGTGATATGATCATTTTACATGCTTCACATATTTCTCCCCCTTTTTTCCATCAATAAAAAGTATAAATGCTCTGTTGTATTATAATTTTCCATTACATATTTCTTCCCCTTATTATTGATTTAAATCACACATTTAGAAAGTAAATAAGAGTAAATGACAAAAATAGTGAAATTTCATGAACATTAAAATTTCAGTTCAATACATGTAAGACATACATGAGACAAAACTAAACATAAAACATTTATGAAGCTAGTTCTCATTAGATGGAAGATCTAATACAATATTAGCCATAATCCTATGTCAAGAAGGTCTAGGAGTCTAATGAGTCAAGTTCGTAGTCCTAAGTGAACGGCTAGCTCTAGGGATCTAGACCTATGATACTGTCTAGGTGTGTCTCGAGTAGGTGTTGGTGGAGGAGTAGGCTCAGGCTCAATAGCTGAAGGAGGTGGCTCGAAAAAGCATTGGAGTTTTTTGATCTGTAAAGGCATCTGATAGTGCAAGAGTGCTGGTCCTAGAGAGTATCTAAGTAGCTGGTGTATCTGGGATGCTCTGCTCTGGCTGCCTTGCCTCTACTATAGGTGTGTCCATTCCATGCTCATCAGCCTGCTGATCAAAGTCTAAACATCATCATCTAGTGGTGGTGGAGATGATCAGGAGGTCCAGTCGAGGTGGTCTGATGTATAGCTACTAAAATCTGAGTGAATTGATCTCTCATCTCAGTCTATAGCAGATCTTTATTGGAATGTACTTCTGCTCGATCAGTCTGGAGGTTTGATCTAAGGGTAGAAATGTCATCATGAAGTACCCGTATCTACTCAGGATCTTGCTACCCACCAGTACTGGGCTCAGAAGGAACTGATGGAGGAGGTATAGTAGGTGCTGGCTCTAAAGGTCCAGCCTCATCATCTGACTCATCCTTATCATCAGTCGGCTTAGCAACATCTGCATCAATTGGAATATCCTCATCATCATCACCATCAGAATGTGCTACTCTTTGTCCAGATATCTTCTTCATCCATACTCCATCAACTTTGTGGTACCTGTCCTATGCAGTGACTTCTCTGAATATATATTTGTATGTAGTAGGGGTCTACTATCCTCCCCTATCAAGTCAATACCACAATCCTGGAATAAGAGAGTGAAGGCCATCCCATATGGCAGACATGCCCTAGCCTTCCGAGCACCATCCCTAATCCGAGCCATCATAATAAATGGTAGATTGAGGGCCTCCCCCTCAATCATATACCTCATAAACATCAGGTCACGCTCACTTACCTAGTCAATCTCTCAGTCCTAAATAAAAATACTCTACTGATAATATTATATACAATCTCAATTCTAATAAAAGTCTGTTTGCTTGTACATTAGAAATTCCTTCAACATTACTTCTCTCAAGAACTATGATGCAGGACAGAGCAGAGGAGAAGGATCACTGGCGAGCGTAGGAGTCACCAGAAGATTAGGGCTTGTACTCAAGAATCAGGAACCCGGGCGTCACACCACTCCAATCCAGAAAAAACTCAAAACTCAATCAAAATAACTTTAGTTTGTATTCATAGGAAAAAAGATGTTTAATACAAGAGGGGAGGTGTGGTATTTATAGATTCACCCCAGGGTACATTACTTGAGAGCTAAGAAACCCTAACTTGTGGGCCAAGAAACCCGGTGGATCGGTCAACAGTGGGCCTGTCTTGGGCTAGAGCTCTCTCTTGCGGGCTTGGTGGCATGAAAGGGTCCACGTGCATGAAGGCCGCTATGGTTGGAGGGGTCTGGTGAATCTCCTGGCTGCTAATGACTCTCCTCTTGACTTAACAACTTAACTGGACTCTTGACTGAACTAAAACGACTGGACCTGACTAAGTGGACTCAACTGACTTAGTTGTCCCACTTTATTACAAGACTCAAGTGGCTCACTTTGACTCAAGTGACACAGGACTAATGGACTCAAATAAAATAAAATAAAAAAGGTTTTTGGATCCCCATCATTCCCCTGCAGTGGAGAGAACTCAACTCCGTCGAGTCAAGCTCAACATGGTTTAATGGAACCGGAACTAACCAAATCAAAACAAAAAGGCTAGTTTCTTTTCTTTTTTTTTTTCTATTTTTTTCTATATTTTTTTTATTGGATACTCTGAGATCTGTGCAGCCTCAAAAATCTATCACTTTGAAATCCATGCTGCTCTGGAAAGTGTGCTGTTCCAGAAACCGTGTGCTTTCACGTTCGTGCTAGACTTCATCTCCACCACGAACCAAAGCCAGAACAGGGGAAGTTTGCATAGGGCAGTCCGGCGGGTGCTCGCTGGCAGTGGCGCTAGGGCAGAGAAGGCGGCTCGGGGTGATGACTCCGACGGACGGCACGGGGGCGACGGCGTTCGACGGCATCATCGGCAGCGGGAGAAGCCGAACTCGTCAAAGAGATCGATGGCCCGCCCATCAGATCGGGCTTCCGTCACCCGGATCTCCGTCATCCATAGTCGGAAGGAGGATCTGAGGGGGTGGCAGCACGAGGATGGGTGTGGACGGTGCCTCTTGCCTGGCGATGACTCGCATGGGGGCCGCAGGAGGGCGGGCGCCCATGGAAGCTGGGGGAAATCCGGGCCCCTATGGGTAGGTTACTAGTGGGGTGGAGGCTGGGGCTGAACGAGGATGCCGGACGGGGTGTTGTGGCTGGCCGCGCGGTGTGGAGATTGGCCATGGCGGAGGGTGCATCGATCGCTGTCGGAGGATTTGGAGGTGCTGGTCGCGGGAGTCACGGCCGTAGGGGATCTGATGGGAGGGGTGGATGGGATGTTGCGACCGGTCGCGCGGCCAAGGTCGGGGTTGGCAAGGGCGGCGGCAGCGGCCTGGGCCTTGGCACGGGACTCGTCGGGGAAGGGGAGGGTCACAGGATGGAGGTGGAAGAATGATTCGGGATGCTGTGGCTATGCTAGAGACGAGCTTCACAAGAGGTAGAGAGGAGATCTAGTGCTCGGTTGTAGACCGAGGTTTGAGAAGCCTTGCGCACGAAGATCTGGACAGGAGAAAGCCCTAATCTGCTGAGCTCTGATACCAAGTTGATGCGGGACAGAGCGGAGGAGAAGGATCGCTGGCGAGTGTAGGAGTCACTAGAAGATTAGGGCTTGTACTCAAGAACCAGGAACCCGGGCGTCACACTCACTCCAATCCGGAGAAAATGCAAAACTCAATCAAAATAACTTTAGTTTGTATTCATAGAAAAAAAGATGTTTAATACAAGAGGGAAGGGGCGGTATTTATAGATTCACCCTAGGGTACATTACTTGAGGTCTAAGAAACCCTAACTTGTGGGCCAAGAAACCCTGGTGGACCGGTCTATAGTGGGCCTATCTTGGGCTGGAGCTCTCTCTTGCGGGCTTGGCGGCATGAAAGGGTCCAGGTGCATGAAGGCCGCTCTGGTTGGAGGGGTCTGGTGAATCTCCTGACTGCTGATGATTCTCCTCTTGACTTAACAATTTAAGTGGACTCTTGACTGAACTAAAATGACTGGACCTGACTAAGTGGACTCAACTGACTCAGTTGTCCCACTTTATTACAAGACCCAAGTGGCTCACTTTGACTCAAGTGACACAGGACTAATGGACTCAAATAAAATAAAATAAAATAGGTTTTCGGGTCCCCATCATTCCCCTGTGGTGGGGAGAACTCGACTCCGTCGAGTCAAGCTCAGCATGGTTTAATGGAACCGGAACTAACCAAATCAAAACAAACAGGCTAGTTTCATTTCCTTTTTTTCTTACTATTTTTTTCTATATTTTTTATTGGCTGCTCTGAGATCTGTGTAGCCTCAAAAATCTGTCACTCTAAAATCCGTGCTGCTCTGGAAAGCATGCTATTCCAGAAACTGTGTGCTTTCATGTTCGTGCTGGACTTCATCTCCTCCACGAACCAAAGCCAGAACATGGGAAGTTTGCAGAGGGCAGTCCGGAGGGTGCTCGCCGGCGGTGGTGCTGGGGCGGAGATGGTGGCTTGGGGTGATGACTCCAGTGGACGGCACGGGGGCGACGACATTCGACGGCATCATCGACAGTGGGAGAAGCCAAACTCGTCAAAGAGATCGATGGCCCGCCCATCAGAACGGGTTTCCGTCACCCGGATCTCCGTCATCCATGGCCGGAAGGAGGATCTAAGGGGGTGGCGGCACGGGGATGGGCATGGACGGTGCCCCTTGCCTGGCGGTGACTCGCATGGGGGCTGCAGCAGGGCGGGCGCCCATGGAAGCTGGGGGAAATACGGGCCCCTATGGGTAGGTTACTAGTGGGGCGGAGGCTGGGGCTGAACGAGGATGCCGGACGGGGTGTTGTGGCTGGCCGTGCGGTGTGGAGATTGGCCATGGCGGAGTGTGCGTCGATCGCTGTCGGAGGCTTTGGAGGTGCTGGTCGCGGGAGTCACGACCGTAGGGGATCTGACAGGAGGGGTGGATGGGATGTTGCGACCGGTCGCGCGGCCAAGGCCGGGGTCGGCAAGGGCAGCGGCAGCGGCCTGGGCCTTGGCACGGGACTCGTCGGGGAAGGGGAGGGTCACGGGATGGAGGTGGAAGAATGATTCGGGATGCTATGGCTATGCTAGAGACGAGCTTCACAAGAGGTAGAGAGGAGATCTAGTGCTCGGTTGTAGACCGAGGTTTGAGAAGCCTTGCGCATGAAGATCTGGACAGGAGAAAGCCCTAATCTGCTGAGCTCTGATACCAAGTTGATGCGTGACAGAGCGGAGGAGAAGGATCACTGGCGAGCGTAGGAGTCACTAGAAGATTAGGGCTTGTACTCAAGAACCAGGAACCCGGGCGTCACACTCACTCCAATCCGGAGAAAACTCAAAACTCAATCAAAATAACTTTAGTTTGTATTCATAGAAAAAAAGATGTTTAATACAAGAGGGAAGGGGCGGTATTTATAGATTCACCCTAGGGTACATTACTTGAGGGCTAAGAAACCCTAACTTGTGGGCCAAGAAACCCTGGTGGACCGGTCAACAGTGGGCCTATCTTGGGCTAGAGCTCTCTCTTGTGGGCTTGGCGGCATGAAAGGGTCCAGGTGCATGAAGGCCGCTCTGGTTGGAGGGGTCTGGTGAATCTCCTGACTGGTGATGATACTTCTCTTGACTTAACAATTTAACTGGACTCTTGACTGAACTAAAACGACTAGACCTGACTAAGTGGACTCAACTGACTCAGTTGTCTCACTTTATTACAAGACTCAAGTGGGTCACTTTGACTCAAGTGACACAAGACTAATGGACTCAAATAAAATAAAATAAAATAGGTTTTCGGGTCCCCATCAAACTATCCTTAAAGTCCTCTGTCTATCCTTCAAATTCAAGTAACACTTCCCAGTTTTTGGCATTTGAAGATCCCAGCTTAACCTGGTTTCATCAACTGAGATGGTGGTTCCTTTCACTGTGAGTAATATTTGGTGTGCTCCAAGTGAGAGATGCTCAAAAAAGGTCCTGACTAATGTGGGATAAGTAGGGACATCCAGTGAACAAAAAAACACCCAACTTTGAGCTCTAATATAATCTCCAATCCAAAAATTTTATTGTTTAAGAAAACTTAAATCTACTTTTCTACCTAAAGTAACTGGTCGATTACCCATTTGGATGATTTGCTACTATGGAGCTTGTTGTTCTTATGTTTCATGATGAGTCGGCTCATCTTTCCTTCTTTTGGATCTCTTCTCGACTTAAACAGTGCTAGGTGCCACCCATTTTGATCTCTTTGCCATGGTTTTCTTTGGTGCCATAGGATCAAGATCTAAGGTGTTGCCCAGATGGCTTGTCCAAGAGGGGGATGAATTGGGTATTTAAAATTTTTTTTTATGTGCTCTTTTGAAATTAGAGTGTGGTGAGTGAAGTGATTAAATGAGTTAGCAGCAGAAGTAAAAGCACAACACAAAAATTCACAACACAAACACCAAGAGATTTATAGTGGTTCGAAGCAACCCAGCTCCTACATCCACTACCCAAAATACCACTTTGGATTTCCACTATATTCACCCATGGAATATAGCCGGATTGTTTTCATGGGTTCATAATCCAAAATCCAAACTTGGTTTTGACCGGGCTCACCAAAAACTCACTACAATGTTAGTTTTAATCAGGATCAGTAACAACCCATAACACTTGGTTTTCAAGGCTCACCAAGAACCTAACAAACTCAAATAAGAGTTAAAGAATACAAAACAACTTTTTAACAAACTGAAGTTGTCAGATGGTTGCAGTTGTAGCACTTGAAAAGTCCTTTGATTGCGCTTTGAATCCTCTTCAAGGCTTGTTAACTTCTTCAATAAATGCCTCAAGAAACTGATAAGAGTTGGTGTAGACTTGAGTGCTTGCTTTGAATGCTGTCTTGTGTGTACTCTTGAATGTTCAATTAAAACTCTTCAATCTTACATTAACTTCTCCTCTCCTTTTCCAAAAGTGATTCAAATCCTTTAAATATATTCCCTTTAACTGATTTCAAAAGATTATAGCTGTTGTAGACCATTGAGATTCAAAATAGAGTCATTGGAGACCATTTTGGATTCAAAATAAGAGTTCTGGAACTAGCCATTACTAACCTGAAACTGTCACTTGAGTTGGCTCGGATAGCTCGAGTCAGCTTGGTTCCTCAAGTAGGTCAAATTGTCACTCTAGTTGAGTCATCTCTTCTCCTTTGAGTCGGCTTGCCTGGCTGGTTCTTCAGGACTAAGATTTTCAGAACTCTGGACGAGTCGGCTCTTCAATACTCAAGTCGGCTCGGATGTTTGTTTGAGAAAACTACACTCTCGATGAGTCGCTCGGATCCCCTCGAGTTAGCTCGAATTCTCAGAACTTCAGAATTGGACTCTGCCTGAGTCGGCTCTTCTGACTCAAGTCGGCTCGAATGTCTGCGTGCTAGGAAATAGTGTGCCATGCCAGACTTCGAGTTGGCGCTCCTTCTTTGAGTTGGCTTTAGTCCAAAACTTGTCAAACTTGTCCAGACTTTCTTCCAATGGCTTCCAAACAACTTAAAGCCATTCCAACTCATTCAAAGATAGAACTTGAGACAATTAAACTTAGAAGTACATAAAAGCAACCCTCTTATAGGAGTAAACAATTGATTTTTCCAGGGGGCTCTTATTTACATGAACTTTTAACAAAAATAGACATAACATACTACCATGTTGTAGGAAGCAGGGTTATTCAATGAAATCATCCTACAAAAGCTTTGAGAACACTTGAAATAGAGTTAGTAAACAAATACATGCTCCAATATTTGGTTATTATCAAAATCATTCCCAGGGTCAACAATCTCCCCCTTTTTGATGATGACAAAACATTGGACATGGAAAAACTTTGCATATTTCGATAAATGTATCAGAGTAACTTGTATATGACTATCATATTGAGATGTATTCACATGTATCAACAAGTATCACTTATATATAGAAAGTATCAAGGCTTATCAACAAAGTATCAAGTTTTTTGAAATTGATCCAATATGTATCAGAGTAATTTTAGATCAAAAGTTGCTTTTGCCTATCATGAATTAAAATCAAGAAAGATGTCAGAGCTTAGAGAAATACCAAGATAGAATGTATCAGAGCAAAAGCACAAAATGTATCAGAGCTTATGTATCAGAGAATATCAAAGATGAGTTAAACAAATGTCAAATCTATAAATCTGGTTTGTATCAGAGTAATTATAAAAAGCATCAAAGGTATTCAGAATGTATCAGAGCTATTATATTAGAAATTAAAGATCTGAATGAGTCAAGATTGAATTTGAGTACCAGAGCAAGATATGATCCAATATAAGTGCTAGAGTAAACAAATTTGATCCAATATAAGTGCTAGAGTAAACAATTTTGAATAAAATTCATACTCATTATGCCAATTCATTTATTTTTACACATCAATATGCCAATGCATTTCCATGCACATCAAACACTCCCCCTTTTTGTCATTAATCAAAAGGTTTTCAAAAAGCATATTATTTTTAAAAGAGTAGGAATAATGATCATTTTACTTTCTCATAGAATTTTTCATTTTGAAATTCTTCATAAAAATTCAAGTGAAGTTTCTCTCCCTTATTAGGTTAAACATTAAGATCATTCAAAAAAGTAACAAGATGTAGGAATAAGACAATCATCAAAATCTACACAATGATTCAGAAAAGAAGACATTTGATTACTTTTGAAAGATAGTTCGTTAAATCAAAAGGTAATACATTCAAAAGATAAAAATACACAATCTCAAAGATACAATCTAGTGCTCTTCCTCACTAGAGGAGGAGCCTACATCTAAAACAATATCCGAAGTCTTAGTTTTTAAGGGTTTAAATCTAAAGTCTCTAAATCTAGTTTTAGTAGGGGCCTTAGGTGTCCTAGCTTTTTGTTTACCCCTAGATTTTGGTTTGGCCTTAGATGGAGTAGGTTCTACTTTAACTCTAGAAGGCATAAAGGGGTCAGTAGGTGGCATAAAAGAAATAGGGTATAGATCAAACAATCTGGGAGGTACAAAAGGTGGTGGCTGAGCTGGTGGTGATGGTGGGTGTGTTGGTGGCTCCCTGGAGGTCCAAGCTGAAGAAGCCTCACCAATGGATGTAAGCTTGTGTAGATGTAACCAAACAGCTCGAAGCTCATCCTTGAGACCTTCCAGTCCTATCTACATGCCCTGCATCTCCATAGCCTGTTATGCCCTGAACTATCTATAGCTCCCCTCAGTCCACCGAAGTCTATATGTAGCTCTCTGATAGTAGAATGGATATCCTCCTGTTGATGCGATCTGCTCTCTATAGCTTCGACCCTAGTGGTCAACTCCTTAGCTGTGCCTTGATGTCCTGTAGACCAGTGTCGACTGTCTGGCGTAGCTTGCCAAACATTGAACTAATGGAGCTCGTCAGGGACTCTGAGAGAAGTCTGATCCACTGGGCTATAAAGGCCAGCAAAGCTGATGGTGCTGTAATTGAAGGTCCAGCAGCGGGTCTAGTAGAAGGTCCAGGAGGTGTCCGGGACTGTTAGGCACTCTCTATGTCTGACCCTGCTCATCAACATCATCATGTGTACCATCATCTTAGGCTGTAGTAGCATCAGTGTCACCAGCTGGAAGCTCAGCCTGCTCCTCATGCTCATCATCATCATCATCAAAAGAACTAGCAACCTTCTGCCCATATATCCTTTTTGACCAAATTTCTTCAACTAGATGGTATCCCATCCTTTGAAGGGATTTTGTCGAATAGGTGTCTGTGTGGTGAAGGGGTCTACCATCCACACCTGTGAGGTCACTCCCAGTATCCTGAAATAGTAATGTAAAGACCATGCCATAGGATGACATGCTTTTACCTTCCTTGCTGCCTCTATCATCTGAACAATCATAATATAGGGAAGATTGAGGGCCTCCCCCTCAATCAAATGCTGCATAAAAACTAGATCCCGCTCGCTCACCCAATCAAAGCGACTGGTCCTAGGAAGAAAGATTCAACTAATGATGTTGTGAAGTAATTGGATTTCCAGTGAGAGCATGTTGGCTTGAACATTTTTGATAGTATCTACATCTGATCTCTCCAGAACCAATCTCAGTGCTCTCTGCTTATTCTTTAATACCAAATTATTTGTACCATCTATGGGCATCTATAGAATATTACTCAGCTTCTGTTCATCCACCAACATTCTTACTCCGTTCACAATTAACTCAATATGGTATTCACCAAAAATAAGATTTTCAAAGAAAGTTCTTACCAAATAAGGATAGGTTGGGGTATCTAAAGAATAAAAGAAGGTCCAACCTTGTTGTTTGATCCAATCTCCAATTCTTACACCCAATCCTTTCAAAAATGTGAAAACAATCCTTCTTCCACTTATGACAGGCCGATTGTCCATAGAAACAACTTGCCTTGGTGGAGAAGGTGCTTCTACTTCTTCCATTTCTTTGGATTCTTCTTCTTCTCTTCTCTTACTTCTTCTCTTCTCTTACTTCTTCTTTACCTGTGGGCACTCAAGTCGACTAGATGAGAGCGCTTCCTCACTACCCTTTTAGGAGCCATCACAGAAAACAAATAGGGAAGGAAGTGGAAATATGAGGAAAATGGAAAGGGAGGAGAGGTCTCTTAGGTTTGGAAGAATTTTTGGGGTTTTGGTCAAGATTCAATAGTAAAAGCAAACCCTAGCTCAGACTTACGGATTATATATAAAAGCCCTAACCTGACAATCGAGTCAACTCGGCCATAGCCTTGTCTGCTCGAGTCAGCTCAAGCAAAACTGCTTGAAAAAGTTCTAAAAAGCTAGCAAAATGATTCCTAAGGATAGTAGCACACAAGATAAGGTTCTCATTATCCTTAAATTGATATTGGAGATCTTATAGATAATTTTCCTTAATTTTAGAAGAAATTAGGTCAAAGTTTCTAAAAAGGATCACACAAACCTAGTTCACTTCTAATCATCTCAAATCTTTCTTTGTTAAGTGGCTTTATAAAGATGTTAGCAAGTTGGTTTTTAGTTGGAATGAATTCAAGCTCAATATCACCATTTTGTACGTGATCCCTAATAAAATGATATCTAATTTCAATGTTCTTTATTCTTGAATGCTGAATTGGGTTCTTTATTAGAATAATAGCACTTGTGTTATCATATTTGATAGGAATTTTAGATTGAATAACACTAAAATCTTCTAGTTGTTTCTTAATCTATAACACTTGTGCACAACAACTCCCTGCAGCCATAAACTCTGCCTCAGCAGTAGATAGTGCTATGGAGTTTTGTTTCTTACAATGCCATGTAATTAAGTTCAATCCTAGAAATTGACATGTGATACTAGTACTTTCTATCAATTTTACATCCACTATAATCAGCATTAGAAAATCCAATTAAATTTAATGAAGATTGCTTAGAATACCATAGACCAAGATTACTTGTTCCTTTAAGATATTTTATAATTTGTTTAATAGCAATTATGTGCGATTCTTTATAATTTGATTAAAATCTAGTACATATGCATACATTGAATAAGATATCAGGGCTACTAGCAGTTAAATACAATGGTGATCCGATCATACCTTTATAAAGCTTTTGATCAATGTTGTTGCCATTTTCATCTTTATCTAATCTGCATGTAGGGCTCATGGGCATGCTCATTTCTTTGGATGACTCCATACCAAACTTCTTAATAATTTTCTTGATGTACTTTTCTTGGTTGATAAAAACTCCTTCTCTTGTTTGCTTAATTTGGAGTCCAAGGAAGTAAGTTAGTTCACGCATTAAGCTCATCTCAAATTCACCCTGCATTAACTCAGCAAATTCTTTGCAAAGATTCTCATTATTTGCACCAAAAATGATGTCATCAACATAAATCTGTACAACTTATATATCATTCTCATTCTTTTTATTAAATAAAGTTGTATCTACATTACCTCTAACAAAATTATTCTTAAGTAAGAACTTGCTTACTCTATCATACCATGCTCTAGGTGCTTGTTTTAAAATATATAATACTTTATTGAGTTTGAAAACATGATTTGGCAAAGTATGACTTTCAAAACCAGGTGGTTGTTCTAACAAAACTTCTTCAGATATAAAACCATTCAAAAATGCACCCTTTACATCCATTTGAAATAGTTTGAAATTCATGTAGCAAGAAAATGCAAGTAATAGTCTAATGGCTTTTAGTCTTTCTATGGGTGCATAGGTCTCATCAAAATCTATTCCTTCTTCTTGATTATATCCTTTTTTCACTAATCTTGCCTTATTTCTAATTACATTTCCTTTTTCATCTAGCTTATTTCTAAAAACCCATTTGGTTCCTATGACAGGATGGTCTGAGGGTCTATTTACTAAGGTCCATATATTATTTCTTTTAAATTAGTTAAGTTCTTCATGCATGGCCATCATCCAATTAGGGTCATTTTCAGCCTCTTCTATACTATGTGGTTCTACTCATGAGATAAATGCTAAATAGTCATGTACATCTTTAAGTGAAGACCTAGTCCTAACACCTTGAGAGGGATCACCAATAATTAAATCTTTTGGATGTGAAGTAACATACCTCCATTCCTTTGGAAGATCACCATGATGTTTACTTACCATTTCTTCTCCTTCTTGAGTGGGTTTATCCTTCAAGCTCATATCTTCCATTGCTTTATTAATTGTACCTGCATTATTGTCTACACACTCTTCTTTTCTAGAAGGTGAGGGATTAGCTTCATCAAAGATAACATGTACTGTATCTTCTAAAGCTAAAGTTCTTTTATTAAACACTCTATATGCTTTGCTATTGATTGAATAACCAAGAAAGATTGCTTCATCAGATTTAGCATCAAGTTTTTATAGGTTATCCTTTTCATTATTTAATACAAAGCATTTACAACCAAAAGCATGAAAGTAATGAATAGTAGATTTTTTCATTCCAAAGTTCATAGGGGGTTTTCTTCAAAATCAATCTTATCAAAACATGATTTAAGATGTAGCAAGCAGTGTTCACTGCTTCTACCCAAAAGTACCTTGGAATATTGCCTTCATATAACATTGTTCAGGCCATCTCTTCCAAAGTCCTATTCTTTCTCTCTACAACCCCATTTTGTTATGGTGTTTTAAGAGTGAAGAAGTTGTGATCAATGCTGTGCTCAATGCAATATAATCATCAAAATACTAATTTTTGAATTCAATGACATGATCACTCTTAATTGCAATAATAAAAAGACCTTTTTGATTTGAAGCTTTTTTATGAAATTTTTGAAAAACTTTGAAAGCTTCATCTTTCTATGCAATAAATAAGACCCATGTAAATCTTGAAAAATCATCTACAATCATAAGTCCATATTTCATACCACCTAGGCTTGTGGTCCTAGTTGGTCCAAATAGGTCCATGTGAAGTAGTCAAGAGGTCTAGAAGTTGAAACCAGGTTTTTTTTATTTAAAACTCCCCCTAGTTTGCTTACCTAATTGACAAGCATCACAAACATGTTCAAAATCAACTTTGAATTTAGGCAAACCTCTAACTAGATCTTTAAAAATTAATTTGGCAATAGTATGAGCATGACCTAATCTTTTATGCCAAAAAAAACTAGACTCTTTGGTTTTAGCATTCATTGCCACTAAACTTGTAGTACTTGACATGGCTAGAGCTTAGTGCTAGTCTCAAGTGAGTTAGTTACTATACACATAGATGATCAAAGACAACCTTGAAGCCTTTATCATAATTGACTAATACTTAATAAATTATGCTTCAGTTTGTCAAATAGTAATACATTTTCTATAAATGTAGAAGGGGTTATTTTGATCTTACCAATTCCGATTATTTTCTCCTTCTCATTGTCACCAAAAGTAACCATTCCTCCTTCTTTCATCTCTAGGAAGATGAATTGATCATTGTGACCCATCATATGCATTGAATAGCCACTATCCAGATACCATCTTTTGCTTGAATTCTTGGCTGCAAGACATTCTTGCAAGATAATCAAAGAGTTTTTTAGGTACCCAAGCTTTTTGGATCCTTGTAGGTTAGTGGAGATGGTTCCTTTAGGAACCTAAATATTTTTAATTTTACTTTTGACATTTCTATTGATATTGCATTGAAAAGCTTTATGTCCAACCCCTTGGCATGTATAATAAACAATTTTAGACTCATATTTTGAAGTTTTGAAAGCAGCAGGTTTTGATGTTGAAAACTTTGAAGCATAAAATTTAGGTATTGAGAATTCTTGCACAAAAGTTTTAGAAGGTATAAACTTTGTAGCTGAAATTCTATTTGTATGCATAGAATTAAATCCAATTCCAGCTTTATTTCCAGATACTCTTTGATCTTTCAAAATTAACTCAAGCTTATTAGAACTTAATGTTAACTTTTCAACCAAAGGCTTGAGTTTCTCAACCTCCTTTTGTAAACCAATATTTTCTTCATGTAAATCTTGGTTTTTCTCAAAATAATCATTTTTCTCAGTTTGTAATACTTTAAATTTCTCTGAAAAGTCTTTCAGGTCTTTTTGCAAAAGTTTACTCTTTTCTGAAATCTCTTCCTTTTCTTTTATCAAAATATCGTTGCTGTTTTTCAAACTTTTGATTTGGAGTCCTATTTTTTGTATTCGGATAGTAAATCATGAAATGCAGAATTAAACTCATCAAAAGTAAATTAACTTGAGGTTTGGGCGATCTTACCTCATCTTCGAGACCTATTAGACATATGTTTGCAGATTTTGTGGTCACTTCCTCTTCAGTTGAAGTTGATTCCTCGCTGTCACTCCAAGTTGCAATGATAGCCTTCTTTTTCTTCTTCTTAAAAGTTTTCTTAATAGAGGACATCGGGATGTATATGCCCAGGTTTCTTGCACTCATAGCAAATTGGCTGTTGTTCCTTTTCTTTTTCTTTCTCCTTCTCTTTGTCCTTGCTGTATTCACCTTTTCTATGGAATTTTTTGAAGTATCTTCCCTTTTTCTTCTCCATAAACTTTCTGAATTTCTTCATGACTAGTGCTATGTCTTCATCTTCTAAGTCATCTTCGGGGGAGGGGTATTCTTTTTCAGATTCTTCGTCTTGTTTCTTCAATTCTGATGCAGCTTTGAATGCTATTGCCTTTTTCTTTTTTTGATCATCTTCATTCCTAAGCTACATGGTTAGCTCATGAGTTATCAGGGAACCTAGCAGTTCATTTAGTGGTAGTGTGTTAAGATCTTTAGCTTCCTGGATGGCAGTGACTTTTGGATCCTATTTATTTGGTAGAGATCTCAAGATTTTCTGTACAAGGTCAACATTTGAATATATCCTGCCAAGACTCTTAAGAGCTTTAATGATATCTGTAAATCTAAAAAACATGACAGAAATAGCTTCATTTGGTTCTATTTTAAAATAATTTATAATTATATATAAGAAGATAAATCTTAGAGGTTTTTATTTGTGAAGTTCCTTCATGGGTAACCTCAAGTTTATTCCAAATTTTTTTTGCAGATAGGCAAGTATAAATTCGATTAAACTCGCTTGCATCCAAAGCACAATATAGAACATTCATGGCTTTGACATTTAACTCACCCATTTTCATGTTGTGATCATCCTATTCCTCTTCAGGTTTTGAAACATCCATGCCATCAACTTTTTTCACAGGTGTATGAGGTCCCTTAAGAATTATCTTCCATAATTGAAAATAAATGGCTTGTATATATATTTTCATTTTGGCCTTCCAATAGCCATAATTAGTGCCAGTAAAGAGTGGTGGTCTATTGGTAGATTGGCCTTCAACAAGGAAGTACTCATGGGATTAGCCATCAATCTTTACTCCAAACAAGTTCAAAGACACTACTCTGATACTAGTTGTTACCCAGGTGGCTTACCCAAGAGGGGGGTGAATTGGATATTTAAAATTTTTGTTCAAGTATGTTCTCTTTTGAAATCAGTGTGGTGAGTGAAGTGATTAAATAAGTTAGTAGCAGAAGTAAAATCACAATACAAAAATTCACAACACAAACACCAAGAGATTTATAGTGGTTCAGAGCAACCCAGCTCCTACGTCCACTATCCAAGATACCACTTGGAATTTTCACTATATTCATCCATGGAATACAGCCGGGTTATTTTCAGGGCTCACAATCCAAAACCCAAACATGATTTTAAATAGGCTCACCGAGAACCCAAACTTAGTTTTGACCGGGCTCACCAAAAATCGACTACAATGTTAGTTTTAATCGGGATCACTAACAACCCAAAATACTTGATTTTCAAGGCTCATCAAGAACTTAACAAACTCAAATAAGAGTTAAAGAATACAAAGCAACTTTTTGATAAATTGAAGTTGTTGGATGGTTGCAGTTATAGCACTTGAGAAGCCCTTTGATTGCACTATGAATCCTCTTCAAGCCTTCTTAACTTGTTTAATAAATGCCTCAAGAAACTGATAAGAGTCGGTGTAGAGTTGAGTACTTGCTTTGAATGCTCTCTAGTGTGTACTTGAATGTTTAATGAAAACTCTTCAATCTCATATTAACTTCTTCTCTCTTTTTCCAAAAGTGATTCAAATCTCTTAAATATATTTCCTTTAACTGATTTTAGAAGGTTATAGCCATTGTAGACTGTTGGGACTTGAAATAGAGCTGTTAGAGACCATTTTGGATTCAAAATAAGAGTTCTGGAACTAGCCATTACTAACCTGAAACTATCACTCGAGTCGACTCGAATAGCTCGAGTCAGCTCGGTTCCTCAGGTTGGTCAAATTATCACTCTGGTCGAGTCGGTTCTTCTCCTTTGAGTCGGCTCGCCTAGCTGGTTCTTCAAGACTGAGATTTTCAGAACTCAGGATGAGTTGGCTCTTCAATACTCGAGTCGGCATGGATGTCTGTCTGAGAAAACTACACTCTGAACAAGTCGGCTCAGATCCCCTTGAGTCGGCTCGAATTCTCAGAACTTTAGAATTGGACTCTACCCGAGTTGGCTCTTTTGACTCGAGTCGACTTGAATGTCTGCATGCCAAAAAATAGTGTGCCGTGCTAGACTTCAAGTCGGCTCTCCTTCTTTGAGTCGGCTCTAGTCGAAAACTTGTCAAACTTGTCCAGACTTTCTTCCAATGGCTTTCAAACAACTTAAAGCCATTCCAACTCATTCAAAGATAGAACTTGAGACAATTAAACCTAGAAGTATATAGAAGCAGCCCTCTTACAGGAGTAAACAATTAATTTTTCTAGGGGGCTCTTCTTTACGTGAACTTTTAACAAAAATTGACTTAACAAACTACCATGTTGTAGGAAGTAGGGTTGTTCAATGAAATCATCCTACAAAAACTTTGAGAACACTTGAAATAGAGTTAGTAAACAAATACATGCTCCGTTGTTTAGTTATCATCAAAATCATTCCAGGGGTTAACATAAGGGAAATTGGAAGGATTGAGTGGTCCCTAAGACTATAATGGAAAGTGGTCCCTTAGGTTTAGTTTCAATAGGGATTGGTGAGGTGAAATAGAATTTTTAGGGCTTGTGGCTCTTTTGTAACCTCGCCATTGAGTCAACTCACCCAGACAGCCTTCTTGCTCGATTGGCTCAAGAAAAAATAGGGAAAATGGTTCAAGATTTTAAGGAAATGGTTTTTAAATCTAGATAAATACTAGAAAAGGTGTGTATCAACCTTGGATAGGTGATGGAGATCTTCTAGATAAGTTTTTCTTAATTCTCAAAGAAATTAGGTCAGAATTCTAAAAAGGATCATAAAGGCCTAATTCTTCTCTAATCATTTGAAATCTATCCTCACTAAGTGGTTTGGTAAAGATGTCAGTCAATTATTTTTCAGTACAAATGAATTCAAGTTCAATATCATCATTTTGAACATGATTCCTAATGAAATGATGTCTAATTTCAATATGTTTAGTTCTTGAGTGCTGAATAGGGTTCTTTGTTAAGTTTATAGCACTTGTGTTATCATATTTGATTGGAATTTTAGATTGAATAACACCATAATCTTCTAGTTGTTTCTTAATCCATAATACTTGCACATAACAACTCCTTGTAGCCACATATTTGCCTCAGTAGTAGATAGTGTCATGGAGTTTAGTTTCTTGCTGTGCCATGAGATTAAGTTCAACCCTAGAAATTGACATGTGCCACTAGTGCTCTTTCTATCAATCTACATCCACCATAATCAGCATCTGAATAACTAATTAAATTTAAAGATGAAGGTTTAGAATACTATAATCCTAAGTTTGATGTACCTTTAAGATATCTTATGATTCTTTTAACAGCAAGTACATGTGATTCTTTAGGATTAGATTGAATCTTGCACATATACGATATTAAATAGTATATTAGGTCTACTTGCAGTTAAATAAAGTAGGGTTCTGATCATACCTCGATATAGTTTTTGATCAACCTTGTTACCTTCCTCATTTTTGTCAAGTTTGCAGGTTGGGCTCATGGGTGTGCTAATTTCTTTCACAGATTCTATTTCAAACTTCTTCAATAGTTCTTTGATGTACTTTGTTTGGTTGACGAATATCTCTTCCTTTGTTTGTTTGATTTATAGACCAAAGAAGAAAGTGAGTTCACCCATCATGCTCATTTTAAATTCACCTTGCATTAGCTTGGCAAATTCTTGACATAATGTTTCATTAGTTGCACCAAAGATTATATCATCAACATATATTTGTACAATTAGTAATTCATCATCTTTTTTTTTGATAAATAAAGTTGTATCTACTTTACTTCTTTTGAAATCATTTTCTAAAAAAAACTTGCTCAACCTCTCATACCAAGCTCTAGGTGCTTGTTTCAAACCATATAATGCTTTGTTTAGTTTGAAAATATGGTTTGAAAAAGAGTGATTTTCAAAACCTGGAGATTGTTCTACAAAAATTTTTTTGTCAATATAGCCATTTAAAAAAGCACTTGTTACATCCATTTGAAAAAGTTTAAATTCCATGTGACATGCAAATGCAAGTAAGAGTCTTATGGCTTCTAATCTTGCTACAGGAATGTAAGTTTCATCAAAATCTATTCTTTTCTCTTAGTTATATCCTTTAGCAACTAATCTAGTTTTGTTTCTAACTACATTGCCTTTGTCATCTAATTTATTTCTAAAAACTCATTTAGAACCTATAACAGGATGTTCCTTAGGTCTTACTACTAAAGTCCATTTATTATTTCTTTTAAATTGATTAAGTTCCTCCTGCATAGCCATCATCCAATATGGATCATTCTCGTCTTCCTTTATACAGTTAGGTTCAACTTGAGAAACAAATACTAAAAAGTCAACGGTGCCTCTAAAAGATGACCTAGTCCTTATTCCTTGTGAGGGATCACCATAATTAACTCTTTAGGATGAGCATGTGCGTACCTCTAGTCCTTTGGTAGCTCATCATGTTCTGTACTTACCTTTTTCTTTTCTTGCTTAACTTGCTTTTCTTTCAAGCTTAAGTCCTTTACTCCATCATTCAAGAAACCTATGTCACTATCAATACAATCTTCTTTTCTTAAAGGTGTAAGGTTAGACTCATCGAAAACAACCTGAATATATTCTTCAATAGTTAAAGTTCTTTTGTTAAAAACTTTATATGCTTTACTAGTAGTTGAATATCCAAGAAATATGCCTTGATTAGATTTTGCATCAAATTTACCTAAGTTATCTTTTTCATCGTTCAAGATATAACATTTACATCCAAAAACATGAAAGTAATGAATATTTGGTTTTCTATCATTCCAAAGCTCATAGTGGATTTTTTAAAAATAGGTCTAACTAAAATATGCTTTAATATATAACATGCAGTATTCATAGCTTCTGTCCAAAAGTAACTTGAAAGATTGCCTTCATACATTATGGTTCGGGCCATCTCTTTCAATGTTCTATTTTTTCATTCGATAATACCATTTTGTTATGGTATTCCAGGGGCTGAAATGTTGTGATCAATGCCTTATGCTATGCAAAATTCTTCAAAATATTGATTTTGAATTATGTACCGTGATCACTTCTAATTGAAATAATTCAATGATTTCTTTGATTTAAAACTTTTTTAAAATTTTTGAAAAACTTTAAAAGCTTCATCTTTGTGTACAAGAAACAAAATCCATGTAAATCATGAAAAATCATCTACTATCACAAGTCCATATTTCATATCTCCTAGGTTTGTGGTCCTAGTTGGTCCAAATAAGTCCATGTGTAGCAATTCTAAGGGTCTTGATGTTGAAACAATGTTTTAAGATTTAAAACTTTTTCTACTTTGTTTACCATATTGACATGCATCACAAACATGATTAAAATCAACTTTAAACTTTGGTAAACCTCTAACTAAGTCTTTGAAAATTAATTTTGCTAAAGTATGCATGCTAGCATGATCCAATCTTTTATGCCAAAGTAAACTAGATTCCTTGGTTTTAGTATTTAAAGCCATTAGACTTGTACTACTTGACATTGTCAGATCATTCAAATCTACTATATAAATATTTTCAAATCTATGAACAACAAACCTAATGCTATAATCAAGAGTGCTAGTTACTATGCACATTAAAGATTCAAATGCAATTTTGAAGCCTTTATCACATAATTGACTAATGCTCAATAGATTATACTTCAATTTGTCTACTAGCAAAATATTTTCAATATAAGTAGAAGGAATTATTTTGATCTTACTAATTCCTATGGTTTTTCCCTTGCCATTATCACCAAATATAACCATTCCACCATCTTTAATTTCGAGGGTGATGAATTGATCTTTGTCACTCGTCATGTGTCTTGAAAAGCCACTATCTAGATACCATCTCTTTTTTGAATTTTGGGTTACAAGACATTCCTGCAAAATAATTAAGTGGAATTTTTAGGAACCCAAGCTTTCTTGGGGCCTTGATGGTTAATAACTGTGGTTCCTTTAGGAACCCAAATCTTTTTCACTTTATTTTTATTTTTCTTACTTAGATTACATTCATAAGCTTTGTGTCCAACCCCATTGCAGCAAAAATAAATAATTTTTGGTTTTTGAAAGGAAATGGATGCTAAAAATCTTGATGCATAAGGTTTTGAAGCTAAAAGTTTGTTTACATGCACTGAATTGAACCAAATTCTAGCTTTATCATTGGATATCCTTTGATTTTTCAAGATTAGCTTAAGTTTGTTTGAACTTAAGGTTAATTTATCAACAAGAGGCCTGAGTCTATCCATCTCATTTTGTAAACTTTTATTCCTTTCAAGACATTCATCTTTTTTAGCTTGTAATACTTTGCATTTTTTAGAAACATTACTTAATTCTTTTTGTAAAAGATTATTCTTTTTAGAAACTTCATTCTTTTCTTTTAATAATATATCATAATATTTTTTAAATATTCAATTTTCAAATCTGCTTTCTTATATTCTGTTAAAAGTTCATGAAAAGTAGTATGTAATTCATTATAAGTAAATTCATAAATGGGTTCACTAGATATTACCTCATCTTCTAGACCCATTAAATATATATTTGTAGATTTTGAAGTCTCTTCCTTTTCATTTGAAATAGATTCATCACTATCACTCCATGTAGCCATCATGGCTTTTTTCTTCTTCTTGTATCCCTTTTTCAATGTAGGACACTCTGAATGGTAGTGCCCCAGCTTCTTGCATTCATAACAAATTGGTTATTGACCTTTTCTTTTTCTTTATCTTTCTCCTTCTCTTTACTTTGTTCACCTTTGGTAAAGTGATTCCTCCAGTATCTTGACTTTCTTTTGCCTATAAATCTTCTAAATCTTCTCATAACTAAGGCTATGTCATCATCTCCTAGTTCCTCATATGAGGAGAGGCTTTCTTCTTCTTTTTCTTCTTCTTGCTTCTTAATCTCAGCTGCAGCCTTGAAAGCTATAGACTTCTTTTTCTTGTCATCTTCGCTACGACGTTGCATTGTTAGTTCATGAGTAATTAAAGAACCAAGAAGTTCATCAAGTGGAAGTGTGTTTGAGTCCTTGGCTTCTTATATTGCAGTGATCTTGGGATCCCATTTATCTAGTAAAGATTTGAGAATCTTTTAGACAAGATCAGCATTGGAATATACCCTGCAAAGACTTTTCAAACTATTAATAATATCTGTAAATCTAGCAAACATTTTAGATATTGTCTTATTTGGCTCCATTTTAAATAGCTCATAATTATGCACAAGTATATTAATTTTGAAGGTTTTTACTTGTGTAGTGCCTTCATGCATAACTTGTAGTTTATCCCAAATTTTATTTACTGAAGTGCAAGTGGAAATCCATTTAAACTCATTTGCATCCAAAGCACAATAGAGAAGGTTCATGGCTTTGGCATTTTGTTCATCCATTTTCATGTCATATTCATCCCATTCCTCTTTCGGTTTAGGAATGTCTATGCCATCAACTTTTTAAATGGGTATGTGTGGTCCTTTTAAGATTATCTTCCATAATTAAAAATCAACAGCTTAAATATAAATTTTCATTCTAGCTTTCCAATAGGTGTAATTGGTGCCGGTGAATATGAAGGTCTATTACTTGATTGACCTTCGATCAAAGATGTGATCATTTGGATTGCTATAGAACTTTTCTCTTAATCATTAGATTAATGGTGCCGAGATGTGGCTCTGATACCACTTATTACCCAGTTGGCCAATCCAAGAGGGGGAGTGAATTAGGTAAGTAAAAAACTTAAAAGTATGTGCCTTTTGAAAACTGTGTGGTGAGTGGAGTATATAAAGTATTGCAAGCGGAAGCAATCAAGTATGCAAGACCAAGAATAAATACAAACACCACAAAATTTAGAGTTGTTTGGAGTAACCCAGCTCCTACGTCCACTACCCATGGTGTACACTTGGGATTTTCACTATATGCACCCCGAATACAACCATATTATTTTTCTACGAGCTCACAATCCAAAACCAAATTTGGAGTAAGTTTTCTCAGGTTTACTAACAACCCAACTTGGTTTTCATGGCTAACCAATCAATCTCAAAATAACTTACAAGTTACAGCCACCTGCTGTACTTGTAACAACTTAAAAATAGAGTTAAAAGGAAGCAACACTAAAACAAACCCAAAGTTGTTGAATGGTTGCAATTGAAGCTCTTAATGAGGTCTTCTTGAATGCTTCTTCAATGCTCTTCAAGGCTCTCTTAACTCTTTAAAGATTAACTCAAGAAATTGGTGGGAATTTGTTGGAGAACTTGAGTTTTCACTTGAAACTCTCAGAATATTCAATGCTCTCTTTTCTCTTGCAAAAGCTTCTTTTTCTTCACTTAAATTTTTCATTTATAGCTTCTTGAAGTGTTCCCAGGTGAATATGGCCGTTAGAATTTCTTGAAAACCAAAATCTAGCCATTGGGAGGCTTTAGAATCAAGAAACTCAATTTCTAGAACTAGCCATTACTGTTCAAATTATGGGATTTGAGTCAGCTCGCAGACCTCGAGTCGGCTCAGATGCTCAATGAAGAAAAATTAAGTCAATGAGAGTCGGCTCATTTCAGATTAGAGTCGACTCAATTGACTGAAGTCTCATAAGCATATTTTTGTCACTCTGTAAAAGTCGGCGTGGATTGTCATTGAGTCAGCTCGAATGTTGTGAATCAAAAATTTCTATGCCATGCCAAACAAAGTATCAGCTCTAATTATTTGAGTCGGCTCAAGTGAAACTTCTCCAAATTCTTCCAAACAACTTCTAAATAATTTCTAAGATATTTAATTTTAAAATTACATTGATTTGGCCCTTTTACATAATCAAACAATTAAATTTACTTAAGGCTCTTAGATACATGAAACTTTTTCTTTGAGTACATGAATTCATTCCAATGATCTTAGAATTGTAGGGTGGATGATTGTCCATTTGAAACATCCTATAAAATCTTCTTGAATATTTGAAAAGTATTAGTATCAAATGCATGCTCTAATATTTTGTAATCATCAAAATCATTCTAGGGGTCAACATTCCTGTAATGAACTTTTATGTGATGAAGTCCTTAGGACTACTTTGATGTGATATAGAGAGGATATATCATCTAGTTCTTAAATTGGTCCATGACCAAATGATCCATTGTCACAGGACGATAGTGTATCAAGTGTAGGTCATTGTATGTCAATCGTTGATTGTCTTCTTAACCAAAGAGTGTAGAGACACTGGTTTGGCATGCAGGTGTTGTGTATGACACTTCACTAGACGTGACCCATTTATAAAATATTCTTTCTGTCAAAGAGTAGTTTGTATTAGGTTATGGATACAGTGTTCCTCTGACTTGAGATCACCATGGTAGCTTGCAAGCAACTCACTATGCTTAGGTACCGGACTATCTAGATTTTTAATCTGGTGATGAAAGGTTGCTGGGTATAGTCAACTCTTGTGTAGCAGTGGTTGGATCAAGATGGGATTAACCCCTCCAAAAGAGTTTGGAGTGAATGACTCATTATGTCTTAATTGAGTAAAACCTTGACCAAAGTAATCCTTGTAAGCAGTTATAGAGATTTTGAGTTTGAGACAAATTATGATGGACCATTCTAGGGTTGGATAGCTAAACCCTAAGTTATCTGGAGCATTAAGGATAAAAGGAATGTATTATATGATTATCATATCCATTTGGTTCTTAATAGTTGCTATACAACCTTTGACCTATCCAGACACCAGGTGTCATTGCTAGATGGCAACTTTGGCTGGTACTGGAAGTGTTCCAGTACTACCAGCTTAGTGTTCGAACCTATGGGGTCACACACCATAGAAGTTTCTAATTGACCTAATGTCTATTGAATGATTGGGAATCATGTTAGACTCTTTGGATAATTTGATTGTCCATCTACATTTCAGAGTCGACTAGAATCATGAGTCGACTCAGTTATAGGGATTTGATGATTTGTCAAGTGTTGACACATCATGTTACAAATATTATGATAAAAGTTTTAATTACTAAATATTGGTGATTATATGGAGGGTTAGTGACAATGTGATTGCTTGATTAACTTAATTTGATTGAATAATTTAGTTTGGGTCAAACCAAATGTGATTTAGTTTGGGCTCGGGTTAGGTCTAATGTGATTGGGCTAAATCATTGCATCCCATTTCAGATTTAAGTTTAAATTATGAATTCAAATTTTGAATTAAGTTTTAAATTCATAATTTAGTTTGAATTTAAAAGGATGTAACTCCCATGGCCTTGAATCTTTTGTAACCCCCCATCATTATGCAATCCCATAACTTATGTAACTCTTCCCTTTTCATCTCTCTCCACTTACCTACATATGGAGGCTTGATGAGGATGTGAGAGAGAGACATTTTTCTAAAATTTATTTGCTGGAAAAAACCTTTAAAAAGAGAAAAAAAGAGAAAAGAAGAAGGAGAGCTTAAAGCCTTTGTATGGGGAAGAAAGGTTTGGGTTTGGGTGTGTGCTGCCTAGTGCTTTAGGCTTGGGAAGAGTCTCTTGGGAAGGGTTCTTGAGTGCACTTCCTAAATCCTCCATAGTGCTTCTTCATCTCCTGGAGCGTCCCAAAGAAGAAGAAGAAGAAGAGTCCATAAGCCAATTTATTCCGGCGAAGCTAGCACTTCAAAGGAAGAAGGTCAAGAAAGAACTCCGGTATGGATTATCTATAGAGGCCGGGCACGTGTGCAGCTTCTAGAGTGATTGTGTTCCTTGGTGAGCTTTTCCTTAACCTGGCGAGTGTCGCATCAGATTAAAGATAAAGTTCTTTGTGAGTTTGCTAAAGAAGTGTGCTTTAGCAAGTGCATCGAACATAGAGTGG
This sequence comes from Areca catechu, assembly GCA_021397845.1. Classification (NCBI taxonomy): domain Eukaryota; kingdom Viridiplantae; phylum Streptophyta; class Magnoliopsida; order Arecales; family Arecaceae; genus Areca; species Areca catechu. Next base: position 122,854,175 of record CM038052.1, on the reverse strand, counting down.
TTTAATGTGATGCACGACTTTGTATGCCTATGTTTTCTTTCATATGCATGTTAATATTCTTACATGATCCTGTTTGTAGGCCTATATTTATAATGTTCTAATATTATATATTGATTAATATGATTAATCTAGTCTTCCATAGTAATGCAAGGTTAAAAAAAATTTAAAGTTGCATCACTATTATCTATATAATGTTTCCTTACAATTTCGGACCCAGACATCGTATCGAAGTCTGCTTGGTCGGCCCTCAGATCCTTTTTGCCAGCATTGGCATCCAATTATGGTGCGGGTAATAGAATTCGAAAGAGACTTCAATCAAATCTAATCAATCCATGCTCCTTGTGGATTTCCAGTGAATAAGCCATTTCAGTTTCAACTTTTAATTTCAGCTGAGTCCTATAGGGTCAAGTTAATTTCAGCTTATGAATTTCAACTCCTATAATTAGAGTCAAGTCAATTTTAATTTTAGCACAAGTCCTGTAATTAGTCATAAGAGGCAAGTTGGGTTCAATTTAGCCTTGTAATTGGTTAAGTTGGGTTCAAATTAGTCGAGGCAAGGTTAAGACCATTGGATGAAAGCATGGAATGAAGCTTGAAAGCATCAAGATTGGATGGAGCAAACCACCTCAACCTCCACACCAAGATGGAATGCCACCTCACCTCTCATGCCACATCAGCTCCATTTGTGCGCCCAAAGCCTAAGGAATTCAAATTTGAAATCAAGTTGGGGTGCCCCACTTATCACTCCACTTTTTCATGCATGTAATTTGAATTTCAAAGGGCTTGAGAAGTTAATAAATACCCCCTAACTCTCTTGTAATCAAGCCATTGAATGAATGAAAAAAAATCTTTCTTCTCTTCCATTGCCTTGTTGCATTGTCACTCTGTGAGGGAGAGGGTGCGAGGCCCAACCGGTTCATTCATGCTCCAAGAAATCGCCAACAATCCTTCTCTTCCCCTTCTTCAATCATTTTCCTCTCTTTTCTTCCCTTCCATGCCCATTGATGTTCTCTATTGCAGGAATTCCTCCTTGGCCATGAGTTGAGGATGGAGTCTACCTTGCCTTGGAATCAACTGTGTTAGGTGTCTTCAATCAAGGGAGTGGTAGTCTTCTCATCCAGCCACTAGTCCTTTGAGTGTTGAAGTTTGAGCCACCTACAAAGTTAAGATTTCATTGTTGGTAAGATAATCCCCTTCTAAACTCTTAGGTCTGATTTCTTGAAGGTAATTATCCTAATTAGAATGGTCTCTTAGCCATTATATCTATTTACTTTCGAATGAATAAATCACCACTGCGGGTAACAACTTTCTAGTAGTTTGTTTCATTAAGCTCATTTGCTCTCTTTCGAATGAAACTTGATGATATGTGGTAGACTCATTGTTTATAACTTCTTTAGCTCTAAAACCCATTTTCATCTAGCATCATTTTGGTATCAGAGCATGGTTAATTAGGTCAAGATATGCCAGTTGCTGAAAATTTCTGCATCATCTAAGGACTAGACCGAAAGCTCATCTCATAGCCTTTTAGATCTTAGTTTAAAATGCATTTCCTTAGTAACCTTTCTAGATCAAACCAGACCTAGAATCTTTTCCTATAGATTTCAGATCTGAATTTTTAGAAAAAAATATTCATTTTCCTAGTTTACTCTCTAATCAAAGGAATCACGCCTCCTGAGCGGATATACGAAAGTATATGTATGACCCATGGGAGTAATGAGCCAAGGCCGGACATAAGATCCCAAGACTGGAGGGTCCGTTATGCTAAGTGCATGCTTCATGATTGGAATTAATGAATGCTACATTGTATGTTTTCTCCTCTAGCACAATCTAGGTTCTAAATTTCTGGTACAATTCAAATTTGAATTCTCCTAACCATAATTTTAAAATTCATAATTTAAATTTTAAGTTTTTTGAAATTTGAAATTTAAAATTTGAAATTGAAATTTAAATTTTCAAATGAATGTCTATCTTAGTCTTTATATTCTATTGGTTAGTTAGATTCTTGATTGTGTATTTATTCTAAAACACCTAAGGACAATCCTATCATAAGATAAGGGAAGGATTTCATCACCTTTCCTTTGCCCAAAAATAACCAACCACATATTGCATCGACCCGAACATGGGGCCACCTTGACCAGGGGCTCGCCCTTGGAAAGCATGAGCATATTATCGGCCAAGCACTCGATCCTAGATGTGGGGGCTGCTTTGACCGGGGACTCGCCCTTGGAAATCATGAGTATGACCTTGGCCTGGTGCTCGACCCTGATTTGGGAGCCACCTCGACTGGGGGATCACCCTTTAAAAGCATGAGCACGTCCTCAGCCAGGCGCTCTACCTTAGATATGGGAGCCACCTCAGCCAGGGGCTCACCCTTGGAAAGCATGAGCACGACCTGGATCGAGTGCTCGACCCCAAATGCGGGGGCCACCTCAACCAGGGGCTCATCTTCTGAAAGTATGAGCATGTCCTCAGCCAGGCACTCAACCCTGGATGCAGGGGCTACCTCGACCAGGGGCTGCCCTTAGAAAGAATGAGCACATCCTCGATGGGTGCTTGACCCCAGATGCCGGGGTAACCTCGATCGAGGGCTCGCCCTCAGAAAGCATGAGCATGACCTCGGCTAGGTGCTCGATCTCAGAAATGGGGGCCGCCTTAATCGGGGTCTCACCCTCTGAATGCATGAGCATGTCCTTGGCTGGCTGCTCGATCCTGGATGTGGGGGCCACCTCAACTTGGGGCTCACCCTTGGAAAGCATGAGCACGACCTTGACCAGCTGCTCTATCCTGGATGCGGTGGCTACCTCGACCGGGGCCTCGCCCTCTGAATTGCATTTGGACATGCATCTAAGTGGCACTTCCTGCTAGCGCGGCCACCAGCTGTTGCCGTCATGGGCTCCATGTCAGCAGTTGTGCCATATCATATACTATAATGGATAAAAGTTGGATAAATAAACCCTGAAATACCAAAAATATTTAGATGGAGTTCATGATTTCATTAAATTGGGTATAGATAAAAATAGTTTGAATGGAAAAAATTTAAGTCCATGCTGACGATGTGTTAACAGTTCTTCTTTAGATCTACAAACCATTGAAAAACATTTGACATGGAATTATTTTGCAAAAGGTTATACTGAGTAGGTTTTTCATAGAGCAATTATATTTTCAATATCAAGTAATCAACCCTTGTCTAATCTTAGATCCAGTAACATGCAAGAGAATTCTGTAGGAGATGATGATATAAGGGGCTTGATCACATATGCTTTTCGACATGGTGTTCAAAATTTTGAAGGTTCCAGTAATATACATGAAGCAGCTGGAATATGTGAGGGTTCTACATTTATGGAATGAACATATATCGAGGAGCAGATGCTACCATCAACTGCTAAGTCTGCTCAGTATCATAATTTAATGAAAGATGTAGATGAACAATTATATCCAGGTTGTTTGAAATTTTCTAAGATCTCTTTTCTTGTATATTTATTCTATATAAAATATATGAATGGATGGTCTGAAAAGAGTTTTACCATGCTTCTCAAGTTATTAAAGAATGAATTTCTAGAAGGCACTGGTTTACCATCCTCTTATTATGAAGCAAAGAAAGTTGTTAAAAAATTGGATCTTGGATATCAAAAGATTCATAGTTATCCGAAAGACTGTATGTTATATCATGGTGGAAATGCTGATTGTGTGTCATGCAATGTATATGGATCTTAATGATGGACAACCCATGCAGAAGATGAGGATGACATAATGAACAGAGCAGATACACTATGGATTATAAAGAAACCAACAAAGGTATTATATTACTTTCTTCTTATTCTTTGATTGAGGAGGCTATATTCATCATCAAAAATAGCTTCATTAATGAGATGGCAAGATGAAGGGTAAATAAAGGATGGAATATTGAGACATCCAATAGATAATTTAACATGGAAAGCATTTAATGCTAGGCATTCTGATTTTGCCTCTGATATTCATTATGCTTGATTGGGTTTTGTTTCAGATGGCTTCAATCCATTTCGAACCCTAATTCTACATATAGAGCTTGGCTAGTTATTCTAATAACATATAATTTACCATCATGGATGGGCATAAAACAATCCTCACTTATCTTATCAATGATTTTTCTAGGTGACAAGGGTCCAGGAAATGATATTGATATTTTCCTATAACCTTTAATATAGGATTGAAATAGTTATGGAAAGGTGTCTATATAATTGAAGCTTCTAATGGTGAAACATTTAAACTATGGGCAGCTTTGTTATGGACTGATGTGGCCTAACTACTGATGTGGAGCCTGTGTCGGATCCAATTGAAGGCCCAGCTGGCAGAAGGCACCACCTAGATGCTGTTACTAGATAAATGAGGAGGTCGAGCTTCTTGCTAAGGTCGAGCTCCTTGTCAAGATCGAGCTCCTCGTTGAGGTCGAGCTCCTCACTAAGGTCAAGCTCCCTGCCAAGGTCGAGCTCCCAGCTTGGATCAAGCTCCTGTTTGAGGTCGATTTCCCGATCAAAGTCAAAGTCAAACTCTTTACCTGAAGTCGAGTGTGGATGAAGACATGTGGACCTGGTCTCCCCCTTGAGCAACCTTGGGAGCGATCGGGATAGTGACCCAAGAAGGTGGTGTCACCATCCCATCGGAACCCTTATGTGTTGGCTTTGGCTCCTTAGTTTTGATGATTAACAAAAGGTTGAGTATATTTTGGACTAATGTTTCATTTCAAGATAAAGTTTCAGGACTTAGGTTATTCAAAAAGAGTATCAAGAGTACAATGATGAAACCAAGCTTGCTTGATTTTAGAAAGAGCTTTCCTACTTTGAACAAGATCAAATTTCTCATATTGAACCTTCTTATTAAGAAGTAATTGACAAAAGAAACAAAGGCTTAGAGAAACTCAAGCATGGCACGCACCTCTCCAAGAGTTTCAAAAAAATTCAGACCAGAGGTCGACCCCCAGAGGTCGACACCTTGCCAAAGGTCTACCACCAGAGGTCGACTCATGAAGAAAAGAAAAGTTCAGATAGGCCGGCACGGCAAAATTTTAGTGGCACGCTTTTGAGGTCGACACCAGAGGTCAACACCTGTCCAGAGGTCGACACCAGAGGTCGACTCATCGCCTGAGATTTCAAACTGGGCAGAACTATGGTTTTCTGGATTTTTGCCTAAGATAAACTGGAGGTCGACTCATGAGGTCGACACTTGATCCAGAGGTCAACTCATGAGATCGACTCATGGCATAACGGCTAGTTTTTCTGAACTTTTGATTTGATTTCTAACGGCCATAAACGGCCATATTTTTGATTCTAACGGTCTTGTGGAGTTGTTTCAGTTTGAATGAGGTATTTAACCTCCACCTAACTTCAAAAAAGACAAAGAGAAAAAGTGAAAAAGAAGAGAGTGAAAGTACAAAGCCTTCAATCAATTCTAAGCCAAAAAGAGTGAGAAAACCAAGAGATTCCTTAACCAAAAGCTTTCCATCTTTGAGGAATCTAACTTTCAAGTGTTTGGCATTTAGTGAGGTCCAAGATTCCAAGAGAAAGGCTTGAAGAGTCTCCAACAAGAGCTACATCAAATTATTTTTTTTTCTCAAAAAGGAGTTTGTCTTGTTTTATTCATTGTATTCATTCTCTATTTGTGGTAGCCTAGTTTCAAGGGAATTTGAAACTAGTGTGAGGTTTGTTGGTGAGCCAATTGATAAAACCAACTAGGGTTGCTTGTAAGCCCGAAGCCAAAACAAGTGTGTGAGGTTTGTTGGTGAGCCAATTATTTAAACCAACTAGGGTTGCTTGTAAGCCCGAAGCCAAAACAAGTATGTAAGGTTTTGACTTGTGAGCCTTGTAAAACAAGTCGGCTGTAATCTAGAGAAGATTATAGTGAAAATTTCCAAGTGGAGCTTGGGGAGTGGATGTAGGTGCTAGGTGCACCGAACCACTATACTTCTTGTGTGTTTGCATTGCTTTACTCTTCTTTTGCTCTTTAATTGTTGTTATCTTTCATTTCTTCCATTGCACAATTTCTTGAGCACTATCACTCTTCACTTTTGAACTTGATAGCACATATATTGCTTTATTTTTAAAATACCCAATTCACCCCCCCTCTTGGGCACCATATCTGGGCAACAAGTGGTATCAGAGCACCGGTACTCTCTTGTAGGTCCAACGATCTTGAGTGAAAGATCATGGCCGCCCCAATTGGAATGGGTGTAGTTGAAGGTCAAGCATCAAATCGCCCTCCTTTCTTTAATGGCACAAACTATACTTACTGGAAAACTCGTATGTGCATTTACTTACAAGCTGTAGATTATAATATATGGAGAGTAATTACTAAAGGGCCTCATTAGCCCACTCACTTGATTAATGGCATTATCACCTCAAAATCTGAAGAAGAATGGGATGACAATGACATCAAACAAGCTGAGTTAAATGCAAAGGCGATGAATTTGCTATTCTGTGCACTTGACCCAAGTGAATTTAACATAATATCAAATTGTATTTCCGCCAAAGAAATTTGGGATACACTTGAGGTTACCCATGAGGGTACACACCAAGTGAAGACCACAAAGGTGAACATGCTCATTCATACATATGAGATGTTCAGGATGGAACCAACTGAAAGTATAAGTGAAATGTATACTAGATTTACCAATATAGTAAATGGTATGAGGAGTTTGGAAAAAATTATATCTAATGGTAAACTGGTTAACAAACTTCTCAGGTCTCTTCCGGCTTCATGGGATGCGAAAGTAACAGCCATAGAAGAAGCCAAGGATGTCAATACTCTACCTTTTGAGTAGCTTCTTGGATCACTGATGACTTACGAGCTTTCACTAAAGCAGAAGACAATGGACAATGACAAGAAAAAGAAATTCATAGCCTTCAAGTCCACTACAAAGGAAGAGTCAAGTGATGAATCAGAAGAAGAAGCTGATGATGATGAGACAGCCCTTATTACAAGAAAATTCAAAAGATTCATGAGAAAGAAGAAAGGCTTCTACAAGAAAAGGCCACAAAAAAGTGATCACAATAAGGATAAAGAGAAAGAAAAAGAAAGGGATCCACCCATCTGCTTCGAGTGCAAGAATCCTGGACATTATAAAACGGATTGCCCCTTGCTTAAAAAGAGTTGAAGGATGTTGAGAAAGAAAGCCATGATGGCTACCTGGAGTGAGAGTAAGGACTCGAGCAGTGATGAAGAGCAGCAGGTAGTCGCCAACCTGTGTTTCATGGCCAATGAAGATGATGAGGTAAATTCTGAACCTGAAGTTGAATTTACTTTTAATGAATTACATGATGCTTTTGATGATTTAGTTATGGAATATGAAAAACTAAAATTGAAAAATAAGAAACTAAGAAAGCTAAATCAAGAACTTACCAAAAATTCAGACAAGTTTTCAACTGAAATTAAAAATTTAATTCAAGAAAACAAGAAATTAACTGAACATGTAAAGACCTTGAAAAATGATAAGGACAATCTTTTAAAAGAAAAGGATTCTTTGAAAAATAATAGAAGTTTTGAAACTAATGAGAAAATTGAAAAACAAAACAAAGAACTGTTGCTTCAAAACAAGAATTACAAATAAGAGTTAGAAAAAGTAAAACCTTTTATAGAAAAGTTTACTTATAGTTCAGAAAAATTAAGTATGCTTTTAAATAGTCAACATGCAGTTTTTAACAAAGCTGGACTTGGATTTAAGCCATAGAATCAGCAAAAACTTTACAAAAACTTTTTCATACCTGCATCTTCTAATATTACCTGCTATGCATGTGGTAAGTTAGGACATAAATCATATATTTGTAATAGAAGAAAATTAAATACCTTTGGAAAGATTTGGGTTTCAAAAGGAACCAATTTGACTAACCCTAAAGGACCCAAGATGACTTGAGTACCTAAAGTTTCAACTTGATTAATTTTTGCAGGTGTGCCTTGCAACCAAAAATAAAAGAAGAATGTGGTATCTGGATAGTGGTTGCTCAAGGCACATGACTGGGGATGTGAAGCAATTCTCATCACTAGCAGCTATTGATGGTGGAAACGTTACTTTTGGTGATAATGGAAAAGGCAAAATCATCGGAATTGGTAAAATCCATATCACCCCTAATGCTTATGTAGATAATGTATTATTTGTTGATGGCTTGAAGCATAATCTTTTTAGCATTAGTCAGTTTTGTGATAAGGGTTTTAAAGTAATTTTTGAATCATCTTTGTGCATGGTATCTAGTCTAGATGTCAATGGCATCAACTTCACTGGTCATAGGCATGGAAACATTTACATGGTTGATCTTGATGATCTAGCCATGGAAAGTGGTCAATGCCTAGTGGCTAGGGAATCCAAGGCAAGTGAAACTAGTTGGCTTTGGCATCGTAGGCTAGGGCATGCTAGTATGCAGTTGATTTCAAAATTAAGCAAAAAGAATCTTTTAAAAAAATTGCCAAAACTCACATTTGAAAAAGATAAGATTTGTGCTGCATGTCAATTTTGAAAATAAACTAAATCTACTTTCAAACCTAAAGGAGTAGTATCTACTACTAGACCCCTTGAATTATTGCATATGGACCTCTTTGGACCAACCAGAACAACTAGTTTGGGAGGTAAGAAATATGGGCTAGTAATTGTAGATGATTACTCACGATTTACTTGGGTAATGTTTTTAGCTCATAAAGATGAAACGTTTTTAGCTTTTGTTAAATTTCATAAAAGGGTTTCAAATGAAAATGATCTCACTATTGTTTCTTTGCATAGTGATCATGGAACTGAATTTGACAATCATGATTTTGAAGCTTTTTGTAATGAAAATGGCATTAGTCATAATTTTTCTGCACCTAGGACACCTCAACAAAATGGGGTGGTAGAAAGAAAGAACAGGACTCTTGAATAAATGGCACGCACAATGCTTTGCAAAAATGATTTACCTAGATATTTTTGGGCAGAAGCCATTAATACTTCCTGTTACATTTTAAATCATGTTTTAATTCGACCTATTTTGAAGAAAACACCATATGAACTTTGGAAAAATCGAAAACCTAATCTTAAATATTTTCGTGTATTTGGTTGCCGCTATTTCATATTAAACAATGGCAAAGACAATATCAGTAAATTTGATGCCAAGTCAGATGAGGGTATCTTCTTAGGATACTCTACTTCTAGCAAGTCATACAAGGTCTTCAACAGAAGAACTCTTCTAGTTGAAGAATCAATTCATGTAGTGTTTGATGAATCTAACGAAAAATCTTCTAGAAAAGAAGATTCTATTGATGATGAAACAGGTACAAAGAAGCTTGAAAAATTGACAATCAATGAAGATGAGCCCAAAGGAGATGATGATCAAGAAAATGAAGATCAAACTCAAGAGATCAATGCAACTTCACCAAAACCTTTACCTAAAGAGTGGAGGTATGCACACGGACACCCCAAAGAGCTAATAATTGGTGATCCGTCAAAGGGAGTAAGTACACGCTCTTCTATTAGAAATGTTTATGATTATTCAGCTTTTGTATCTCACATAGAGCCTAAGTCAATTGAAGAAGCTGAAAAAGATTGTAACTAGATTAATGCCATGCAAGATGAACTAAATCAATTTAAAAGAAATAACATTTGGACTTTAACTGAAAGACCCCCTAATGTTTCTGTAATTGGCATAAAATGGGTTTTTAGAAATAAACTTGATGAACATGGTATTGTAACTAGAAACAAAGCTAGACTTATTGCTAAAGGCTACAACCAGGAAGAAGGGATTGACTTTGATGAAACCTTTGCTCCTGTTGCTAGACTGGAAGCAATTAGACTTTTACTTGTTTTTGCTTATTTTATGGATTTCAAGTTATTTCAAATGGATGTTAAAAGTGCTTTTTTAAATGGATTTATTGAAGAGGAAGTTTATGTTGAACAACCTCCTGGTTTTGAAAATCATGAATTTCCTAACCATGTTTTTAAATTGCATAAAGCATTGTATGGTTTAAAGCAAGCTCCTAGAGCTTGGTATGATAGATTAAGTTCTTTTGTGATGAAGAATGATTTTTCTAGAGGTAATGTAGATAATACATTGTTTTTGAAAAAGAAAAATGATGATCTCTTAGTAGTACAAATCTATGTAGATGATATTATTTTTGGTGCTACTAACGAATATCTTTGTCAAGAGTTTGCAAAGTTAATGCAGAGTGAGTTCGAGATGAGCATGATGGGAGAACTCAACTTCTTCCTCAGACTCCAAATTAAGCAAACCAAAGAGGGGATCTCCATCAACCAAGCCAAGTACACAAGGGAAATATTGAAAAAGTTTGGGATGGAGACTACCAAACCAATAGGTACCCCTATGAGCTCTTCATGTAAATTAGACAAAGATGAATGTGGTAAATCAGTAGACCAAAAATTATATAGAAGTATGATTGGTTCATTGCTATATCTAACTGCCAGTAGACCAGATATAATGTTTAGTGTTTGTATGTATGCACATTTTCAGTCTGCTCCTAAAGAATCACATCTCTTAGCTGTAAAACGTATATTTAGATACCTATCTGGGTCAATTGAAATTGGTCTTTGGTACTCTAGAGAGTCATCATATGAATTGATTGCATATTCTGATGCTGATTTTGCTGGGTGTAAACTTGATCGTAAAAGTACTAGTGGAACTTGTCAATTCCTAGGAGTTAATTTGATTTCATGGAGCAGCAAGAAACAGAATTCGGTTGCTCTATCTATGGAGGAAGCCGAATATATAGCAGCTGGAAGCTGTTGTGCTCAGATTCTATGGATCAAACAGCAACTCGAGGACTTTGGCATCAAACTAACTAAGACACCCATAAGATGTGATAATACTAGTGCAATCAATTTAACGAAAAATCCTGTACAACATTCAAGAAGCAAACATATTGAAATAAGACATCACTTCATAAGAGATCATGTTCAAAACTCTAGTGTATTGTTAGAATTTAATTGTACTGATTATCAATTGGCTGATATATTCACGAAACCATTGAATGAAGATAGATTTTGTATGATCAGAAGAGAACTGGGAGTCATTGATCCTTTTGCTTGAAACTCTTCAATTTTCATCAAAGTTTCTCAAAAAATGATTTATAAATTCTCAAATTGTTTAAAGCTTATTTTTCTAAATTTTATCAATTTTTTAAATTTTACCAAATTTTATTTTGGCTAATTTATTTTTTGGAGGTCGACACTTAAGTTTTCGGAGGTCGACACTTGAGGTCGACCCCTAAGATTTTTAGAGGTCGACACTTGAGGTCGACCCCTGAGATTTTTTAGAGGTCGACACTTGAACGGAAATTCTATTTTTTAAAACCCGTCCGCAAGCCTTTTTTCTTCCATTTCCTTCCTTTTCTCCTTCGTGTGGTCCCCCTCCTTTGCTCCTAAACCTCTAAACAGTGGATTTCCAACCCTCTCTTTCCTCTTTTTGGGTAATCTTCTCCTCTCCTCTTGTTCTCTTTTGAACCAAACCATTTTTGACCGTGTCCTTTGTTTTTGGACAAACAAAAGCTTTTGCCTCTATCCACCCTCTAATATCGGTTGTTTTTCAATTGAAATCACTTATTTCTTTCCTCTGTTTCTTGCATTTCCTCCATTTACTCTTGATTTTCTCCATTTTCACAAACCCTATCTTACCATTTCACCATTTCTTCTTTTGCTCAACCCGTGAACCTCTCTTCTCCTCTCTTTTCTTGGTTCCTTCCCTCTTAGCTCTGCATTATCCTACTTCTCCCTAATTTACCCCTCTTCCATCTATATGGGTCCAAGAAAGCACTTGGCAATAAGAAAAAGGAGAATGGAACAAAGCCAAAGTAGCACTGAGCGACAAAGAAAGGTCAGACATGAGCGTGAGCCGACCCCAGAGCCACCTGCACCAGTGCCAGCCAGCTTAGTACGGAAGAGCATTGCGAGCGGGAGACGTGTGGACATACCTTTCTGGGATCAGCATCACTTTTTTATAGGAGATGTGCTGAGAGATGCAGGTCTGGTTCACTTATGCACGATGACTAAGAGATTCTACCCAGACCTCATCAGGGAGTTCTATGCATCCATGGCCACTGATGGCATTGGATGGTCAGCTACTGTTCGTGGGATCGAGATTCCAGTGACACCGGAGGTCATCAATCATGTTTGGAGGATTCCACTTCATGGCACAACTGCCACTTCTATTAGTGATAGAGAGCGCGCCTTCAGATGTATCCTAGAGCACGAGGATGTTAGCGGCATTTCCACAGTAGCCGCTAACCAGCTTTCACTGGAGATGAGAGTGCTGCATCATATCATCGCCCGCATCTTGATTCCAAAGAGCGGGAGATTCGACTTTATTACTGAGCGTGAGCTGGTGTTGATGGTGTCCCTGAGACAGCGGACTCCCATCAACCTTCCCAGGATCATGCTTCAGCAGATGGGTGAGGCAGCATCTCACAGGAGACTAGTTCAGCCATATGGCATGGGGCTGACACAGTTATTCAGGGAGTATGGAGTTTCATTTGATGGTATACCTTTTAGTCAGCTGCAGCAAATTGATACATATGGAGAGAAATCCCTGCATAGGATGGGATTTCGATTGATAGGTGACCGTTGGGTGCGACCAGAGTCTGGTCAGGAGCCAGATGAGGAGGATGAGATTCGAGCTGCTGAGGCAGGGCCTTTAGAGCCTACTGATCAAGATACACCTCCTCGCCCAGCACCAGAGTCAGAGACTGCAGAGCCCGAGCCATTCACGCCACCACCCTCATCAGCTCCAGCACCTACTGCTACTGCTACACCACGGAGGACTACAGCGAGCATATCGGACTTTGAGCAGAGAGTGACTGATCACATTTCAGAGGTCCGGACAGAGATTGCTGGTGTACGACAGGAGCTACATGGTCTGCGAATCCACACAGATATGCATATTGGAGCTCTCTCAGCTAGTGTAGATGCAGGATTCCAACAGATCCTCAACCTACTGAGATTAGCATTGCCACCAGGGACTATAGATCCGACAGTACCTCCTCCACATTCTGATGATGATGATGATGACTCCAGTGGATACAGTGACAGTGATGGAGATCAGCCTGGAGCAGGTAGCTCTGATGTTCCACATGCAGATCCGATTCCAGAGATTCCCCCTTCTGCTGATCCTCCTTCTACTGATCTTCCCAGTACAGATCCTCCAGCTGCAGATGTGCCAGTAGACACTGAGATTACTGAGTCACTTTTTGAGACTATTACAGGGATTCCGGATGATAGAGATGAGCATACAGAGACAGATATTGATGATCCCACTGCTTATGAGCTTGTCAGCAGGCACACTCCAGCTCAGTCTACTCAGTATACTGATCCATCTACTCCTTCTGCTACTACTTCTGTTAGGACACTTGTGGAGTCTTTTCCTCGAACTTATAGATCTCGTAGGACTACCCCTAGGTCTGGTCCCTCTCTGAGGACTCGGAGTCTCACTCATAGGACTCCAAAATCCTCATCTAGGATCTTGGCTCCTATCTCTTTTGATATACCTTCTGATGAGGAGTAGCCTCATAGATTTGCTTGATGTATGATGTACTAGTTTACTTTGTATGATCTGTTGTATCAGTGTTTTGTGCTTACTATGTAAGCAATTTTGTAACTGAATACACTCATTTATATACTTATCTACATTGTGATATTTTATTGTCTGATACCAGCTCTTAGCATTTATCCTTTTAAACCCTCAAGTTAGCATGTTTTTGTTATATCGAATGCACAAATTGAAGGGGAGCATGTATCTTATGCAACTAAGTAATTCATTGTAATGGAACATAATTTTCTTTAATATATCTTTTACTACAAAGAATGTACTTTTTGATTCTTGACAAAAAGGGGGAGTATAGTAAATAGTAAAGTTTGTAAAGTATATATGGTTCTTATGACTCTTTCATAGAGTTGAGTAAAGCTATTATGGTGCTTAACTCTTTTGAATCATGAGAATGTTTTCACAAAAAGAAAGAAGTAAATGAAAAGTAAAATTTTTATGATATACTCATATATGTGAGGGTTCTTTGAAAATTTTTATTATTGCCATATTTTGCTTTTGGACTTAATTGCATATATACTCAAGGTTTTGTCATCATCAAAAAGGGGGAGATTGTTGGCTTTGGCTCCTTAGTTTTGATGATTAACAAAAGGTTGAGTATATGTTTGGACTAATGTTTCATTTCAAGATAAAGTTTCAGGACTTAGGTTATTCAAAAAGAGTATCAAGAGTACAATGATGAAACCAAGCTTGCTTGATTTTAGAAAGAGCTTTCCTACTTTGAACAAGATCAAATTTCTAATATTGGACCTTCTTATTAAGAAGTAATTGACAAAAGAAACAAAGGCTTAGAGAAACTCAAGCATGGCACGCACCTCTCCAAGAGTTTCAGAAAAATTCAGACCAGAGGTCGACACCTTGCCAAAGGTCGACCACCAGAGGTCGACTCATGAAGAAAAGAAAAGTTCAGCTAGGCCGGCACGGCAAAATTTCAGTGGCACGCTTTTGAGGTTGACACCAGAGGTCAACACCTATCCAGAGGTCGACACCAGAGGTCGACTCATCGCCTGAGATTTCAAACTGGGCAGAACTATGGTTTTCTGGATTTTTGCCTAAGATAAACTGGAGGTCGACTCATGAGGTCGACACTTGATCCAGAGGTCGACTCATGAGGTCGACTCATGACATAATGGCTAGTTTTTCTGAACTTTTGATTTGATTTCTAATGGCCATAAATGGCCATATTTTTTATTCTAACGGTCTTGTGGAGTTGTTTCAGCTTGAATGAGGTATTTAACCTCCACCTAACTTCAAAAAAGACAAAGAGAAAAAGTGAAAAAGAAGAGAGTGAAAGTACAAAGCCTTCAATCAATTCTAAGCCAAAAAGGGTGAGAAAACCAAGAGATTCCTTAGCCAAAAGCTATCCATCTTTGAGGAATCCAACTTTCAAGTGTTTGGCATTTAGTGAGGTCCAAGATTCCAAGAGAAAGGCTTGAAGAGTCTCCAATAAGAGCTACATCAAATTATTTTTTTTGCTCAAAAAGGAGTTTGTCTTATTTTATTCATTGTATTCATTCTCTATTTGTGGTAGCCTAGTTTCAAGGGAATTTGAAACTAGTGTGAGGTTTGTTGGTGAGCCAATTGATAAAACCAACTAGGGTTGCATGTAAGCCCGAAGCCAAAACAAGTGTGTGAGGTTTGTTGGTGAGCCAATTATTAAAACCAACTAGGGTTGCTTGTAAGCCCGAAGCCAAAACAAGTGTGTAAGGTTTTGACTTGTGAGCCTTGTAAAACAAGTCGGCTGTAATATAGAGAAGATTATAGTGGAAATTCCCAAGTGGAGCTTGAGGAGTGGATGTAGGTGCTAGGTGCACCGGACCACTATACTTCTTGTGTGTTTGCATTGCTTTACTCTTCTTTTGCTCTTTAATTGTTGTTATCTTTCATTGCTTCTGTTGCACAATTTCTTGAGCACTATCACTCTTCACTTTTGAACTTGATAGCACATATATTGCTTTATTTTTTAAAATACCCAATTCACCCCCCCTCTTGGGCACCATATCTGGGCAACATTATGTCACTCAAAGAGACTGCCACTCCAGCAACCTTAGGAGCGGTCGGGATAGTGACCCAAGAAAGTGGTGTCACCATCCCGTCGGAACCCTTATGTCACTCAAAGAGACTGCCACCCCTATGGAGTGGCAATCCGATAGGGCACGCTGCCTGCAACCTCTATGGAGTGGCATTCTAACAGGACACACTACCTGTAACCTCTATGGAGTGGCGCTTTACCAGGCATGCCACCTGCAACCTCTATGGAGTGGCGTTCCACCAGGACATTCCATCTGCATCCCCTATGGAGGAGCATCCTACCGGAGCACCAGGCTTCTTAGCTCACCGTCAATGCCTTTTATGGAAAGGCACTCCACCCAGGACATCGCACCCCTCAACCCACTGCCTGTACCACCCGAAAGAGGAAGGTTCTATCAGGAGTCGCAGACCCTGTAGCATTTTCTGCAAGGCCAGTGTTCTGCAAGGACCCCATACATGGTGGAACGACGTCTGTAAGAAGCACTGTCCTGTCGGGGTGTCTGGCCCCATGGCATGCCACTCATGCTCACCATGGAGGGGACATGCACATCATAGTACTTCACCTCCACCCCTGGCAAAACCTTCCTACAAAGGCTACGGATCCTGTATCCCTCCTCTCAAAAAAAGGTGGATAGGCCTACGCTCCGTTCGCAAGAGATGCTCCTAGAGAGCATTAGACCAGGGGCTCTACACCCTGCCAGATGAAATGCTCTTCTATATGAAGCTCAAGGGGACCTTCGATCAAGGTAAGCACAAGAAACAAATGCAAGGAAAAACAAGTAGGAGCCGGTGCAAGCATGAGTAGGTGAGTGAAGCTCGGGGGAAGGAGGAACATCCGAATACTTTTCCAAGAGCTCCCACTGCTATAGCTGCCAATATCGTAGCTCCCACTACTCTAAACTTCTACTCTACCTCTTCAAGAATCCTCTAGATGTGGAGACCACCCTGGGCTCTACTAAGGGGGATCTATTTCCTATGATCGTCCACTGACTTGATCATCGGAGTGCCCCGCTTAGATCCCTGGCATGGGTCTCCTCTCTTTCGCAGGATTGGTCACATTTGGAGGACACCGGGAAGGATGCTCACTCATCGGCACCATGTAGGAGTTGTAGGCCATGACAATCTAGGTAGCAACAGATTGGCATGGCAGGAAGGGGGGTAGCTAGCTTAGACCAGCCCCTTAATACTAGAAGAATTTTGCCAGCAACATGGTGGTGACATGCGGGCGGGAAGCCTTTGACAGCCAAATAAGGGACCCTCCTCATCATGGTGACCTGCACAACCTAGAGAGAGCCCCCGCTCTACCACTACCACATCCGATAGACCCATAGCTTACCACACTCACCCAGTAGGTTCAGACACTGGCTGTGGTAGTGTGGTAGTGTGGTAGTTGCACCACCAGCATCGATCCCTGGGGACCCAGTAGTAGCTAGGAACTCCTATGACATAAGCTGCCGGACCCTGCACCAGCTTGAAATCCTTCAAAAAATGGCCGTCGCATCCAACGGCCACATCCTATCCTCAAGGGAGCCTCCAAACCCCAATGAACAGGTAGTGGAGTGGTTCGGTTGGCTGAGAAAGTCGGTCCCCAATCTCGAACCTTGGTGCCTCATGGCACCACAAACGCTACCACGGCAAGGCCCCTCGGCATGATCTCTTTCAGCCCTTATCTCCCTCTCCTTCGATAGCCTCGGTAGAAGGTTCCACCAATGAAGCTATCAGGCATCGAGCCGAAAGGCACCTGGAGGAATAAGAGTGCAAGCTGGCTAAGCTATCCCACCAGTTTGCCAATTTGCAAAGGCTCCTCACAAGACCCTGTAGGCTATGATGCCCACCTCCCTTTCTCCCATAGAATCCAAGAGGAACCGATTCCCAACGAATTTCGTATACCTTAGGTGGATCCCTACGATGGGACAATCGACCCTTGGAGCACCTCGAAAGCTACAAGGTCCTCATGAGGGTCCAAGGGACCACTGATGCCCTTCTCTGTATTGCCTTTTTGGCTATGCTTCGAAAGGTTGCTCGGGTCTGGTACACTTGCCTCAAACTAAGGAGATCGACTCCTTCGAGTAGTCGGAGAAGAAGTTCATGGTGTACTTCGACACCTATCGAAAGGTACCATGTGAAGTCGATAGCCTCTTCTCCATCCGCCAGCAGGACTATGAGTCCTTGTAGGACATGTGTCCTATTTCAAAGTTGCACCCTAGAAATCTACAATCTGGATGAGCCCGTCACCATGTTGGCACTGAAGAGAGAGCTCAAGACCTCCTGCTTCACCTACTCCCTTGACAAGAAATCTCCAAAGACCTATTCTGAGCTCCTCCTTTGGGCCCACAAGTATATCCATGCAAAGGAGGTGGATCGTACTAGAAAGGAGTTGGATGGGAGGCCCTTGAAGAAGTAGCTCTAGGGGGAGCACTCCGGGATGCATGGGCCCAAGGCAACCTCGAACCTCCAAGCAGGCCCGAAGCCAAAGAACACTCCTACCCAGGAAGAGAGGAACACCTCTCTCCTCGTCCTAAGACCCAAAATCCTCATGAAGATTGAGGGCGAGCGCTACCTGCACCTCCCTCCCCCAACAAGTCCATCTGGTGGTTGTGACAAGTTGAAGTACTGCCAGTTCAACTGCAACCATGGCCACGACACCGAGGAATGCCACCACCTTAAGAGGGAGATCAAAGATCTGATCATAAGAGGCTACCTTAGAAAGTTCATGGGGGGAAAGACCCCATCCGAGCCCTAGGTGTTCTGGCTCTTCCTCCTATTGATAACCAGCCCACCGAAATGCCAATGGGCATGATTTCCTTGGAGATAGAGCATGGCTCAAAAAGGAACAGGGCAAGAGAATGGTCTGATAATGCACTCCCCTTTATGAGGGAAAGGAGAACCGGCTGGTTTACCGTGGTGGGCCGATACATGCAATTTAAAACTTTTTCAAATAACATGATGTAGCGGAAGGAGATAAAACACTTTTATCTCAACATGTTAATCTAATTAACACTGGCCCTACATAGATCTTTATGCATATAGAATAATACTTGCATGAAATCAAGGATGTAAAGTATGTAACTCATAGAACCATTCTTTGAATCACATGAAAGGGTGCCGAAGAACATTTCATCATACCCATAAGATAGGAATACAACCCTTACCTACGAGGTGACAATCACCAGGAAAGAAAGTACTCTAAGGAATAAGAGAAGTCCTGCAAGCAGCATAAATATCCTGTCTCTACAGGTAGTTCGCACTGGGATAAGGGGATTCTCCTCCTTCCTTCAAGGTGCTAGCCTCTTTGAAAATAATGTGGCTATGGGGGACTCCTTCTTCAACACCTTGAAGAACCAATTGTTGAAGAGGGATGGAACATGGCCCCCAAGAATGCTTCCTAGAACACTTTATCCCAAACCTTCAACAAAATGTATGCACACAACAATCCCAAAATCCAAAACCTCACTCTATCTTGTTAGAACCCTTCTAACAAAATAAGATCAACTCTTACAATCTCTCAAACGTCAGGACTTCTGACCAGGAATTTAGCAGAGTCTCAATAACAATGAAAAAGGAACCATTCCACTTCTTTTAGCCCTCAAAATAGTCTTTTATATATAAAACCATAATAGGGAGAAGAATAAGAGATAAAGATAGAGTTTTTGGAGTCTCTTGGGATCAAGGGTGTAACAAACCCTTGGACTTCAACAACTGATGAGATTAAAACCCTGAAACATGAAGCATTAAGTGCCGCTATTAATGAAGCATTCTCAAATTTTTCAGTAAATCCCGTCAGACGGGTTGACTCATTTGGTAGTTTTCATAACTTCTTGTCAAACGAGTTCAGAATGATTCCTGATCATTCCCAAGCCAACTAATCAAGAAGAAGCCTCACAGTATGTGATCCTATAGGTTCAAACACTAAACCAGTAGCATAGGAACATTTCCAGTACCAGCCAAAGTTGCCATCTAGCAATGATACCAAATGTTCGGATAGGTCAAAGGTTGTAGAGCAACAAGAACCTGTCGAATATGGGATACCACTAAACTTATTCCTTTGATCTTCTAATGCTTCGGATGGCTTAGGGTTAAACTACCCATCCCTAATTAGTCCATCTCAATATGCCTTAAACAAAGAATCTCTGTAACTTCTTACAAGGAATGCCCTAGCCAAGGTCTTTCTCAATTGAGGCATATTAAGTATTCAATCCAAATCATTTGGAGAGGTCAATCCTATCTTAATCCTACTATTACTACATAAGTACTTAACTATACTCAGCAACCTTCCATCATCGGATTAGAAATCCAGATTGTCCGACCCTAAGCACAGTGAGTTGCTTGCAAGCTGCCATAGTGACTCAAGTCAGAGGAAAAATTCATGTCCACATTCTAATGCAAAATTTCTCTTTGGCAAAAAGAGAATCTTGTATGAGAGTCATACTCAATGAAGTGTCGAACACAACACCTAATGTCATACCAACATCTCCATGCTACTTGGTTAAGAGGACAACCAACAGACATGACATCAACGACCTATTCTTGATACACCATCATCCTACAACAGCGTATCCTTTGGTCGCGAACCAGTTTATAATCTACATGATAAAACCTCTCTACATCCATACAAGGTAGCTCAAAGGACATCATCACACAAGAGTTCAATTAGGAAGATGACATATGATGAACAACAAGAATAACTTCCGCCACCTGCAGCCACCAAGACGCCAATCTTTGCCAGATCTGCCATTCTCTAGTTTGTCCGTTCCACCCACTTTTTCCTAAATCCACAGCAGCCAATGACCATGCTCTAGCCGCCTAGATCCAAAGCCCCCTCCCTGCTGATTGATTCCCCATCTCCTGCCAAGCTCGTTCCCCTATTTTCAAGTGCACGAGGACCCGAAGCCCTAGCCCAAGAATGTTCGTCCACCTCCGATGGCTTGTAAAAGCAGTCAGTTCTCCTCCCAATCCTAGTCATTGGCCGGGGAAGAAGAAGTTGCCACATCACCTCTATCACCAACTGATGCCATCCACCACCGCCAATCACTGGAACCTCGCACCACCCTCTTCCTCCAAAGGACCGAGAAGAACCATGCACAGATCCACGAGCACGATCGGAACCACCCTGTCCACTCTTACGCTCACGGCACCGATCGGATCCTGCCTCCACCCATCTCCTTGGCTCATTACCATGCCGGTGCCATTGTATCGCTGCATCACCTCCATGCCGACACCCCTTGAAGTCTCCCATACTGAGCCGATCACA
The DNA here is from genome assembly GCA_021397845.1 of Areca catechu. NCBI lineage: Eukaryota > Viridiplantae > Streptophyta > Magnoliopsida > Arecales > Arecaceae > Areca > Areca catechu. Next base: position 122,833,355 of record CM038052.1, on the reverse strand, counting down.
GCATCTCCATCGAGTTGTTGCCAGCTAGCCCCTCTCCAAATCTGGCATCACCTCTTTCGAGTCCGGCAGTCCTCTCTGTCCCAGTGTCATCGCTTGCGAAGCCCACCGGTAGTCCCTCCGCTGTTCCACCATTCATTCGACCCGTGGAAAGGGAAGATGCGCATGAACGTGAAAGTGCACGGATTTCAAAGCAGGACTCCCTTTGCATGCTTCTTAAAGGAAGATGCCCACCCCTTTGCTGACTTCAAGAGTAGGAGGGAAATAAGAAAATTAGTTCAAAAAAAAGAAAAAAAAATAGAAAAAGAGCAAAAGAAAATTCTATGGCTATTGACAAGTCAAGTTGGAGTCCCAGGAGCATGAAATCAAGCTGAAGTTGGAGTCTGAGCCTAACTCGATAGAGTCAAGTTCTCCCCACCTCAGAATAAAAATGGGGACAACATTAGCATGGATCTTGGAGCAGTATGGATTTTGATGCAAATAGATTTAAATTTGAAGATTAGATATTTAAGATTTATCTCTTTTTTGAAATTTCTTTGTTGGTTAGGATTAAAATATCTAGTTATTAGGATAGGGATAGACCTCATCTTATCTTGTATTTGAATTTGAACCATCCTTATCTTTTTATCTTGTATTCAAATTCAAATGTGGGTTGAAAAGGTCTATAAATACCACCCTCATTGCTTTATAAAAAATTGGCTAATGAAGATGAGTTTTTAAGGAAGAGTGATTCTTCATTCTGCCTCCGTAAAGGAGTAGGCATAAGGCCCGTCTTGCCTTCACCTTCAGGCACCGAGAGGTGTGAGACCCTATGCATTCGCTTTCGAGTGTCGAGGGTTGTGAGGCCCTAGTTATCCCCTTCCCCGTTGAGTCCCCTCTATGATCTTAGAGATTTTCCTTCACGACCCCAAGTAGTGATTTGGGTGGGATGCCCTAGGCTCTACATGTAGTGAGATGGGTGAGATGCTTTAGGCTACATGAGTGGGGTAGGTGAGATGCCCTAGAGGTGAGAGGTCTCTCCGTGAATGTAAGTCCCAAGTCCTAGAGTGACGAATTTTCCTACCCTCCATCTCCAATTTTCCTTCACCACCATAATAGAAAAAAATAAAATCAAAAAAAATAAGATACCCTAATCTTTGATAACTTCTCAGCTCACCGACGATCCTCCCCTGATCCCATCTAGTTGCCAGTATGCAACCCAAGAGGGGGTGATGGGGGACAATTAGGAGATGATGCATTTCATATGAAATCAGTAATAGTCAAATGAAAGATGAAGTAAATAAATGCAGCAATTCAAGTAATGAAATAGGAATTTAAAGATTGGAATCTAAATATTAAACTTAACTAGAAATGAGACCAATCAAAGAAATTAAGAGGATGACCTTCGTGGTTAAGAAACCACTCAGATTAGGGTTTAGTATTCTAATAATTGCATATCTGAAAAAATATCAAAAGAAGGTTATCCGGCAATTAATAGTTATGGCTTTAGAACTGGGAACACTCAAAGAAGAACATCTAAGATGATAGGGAGATTCTCTAGATTGCAAGGCTTCTTGTATCCAGTTCCTTGGCATGGGAGACCTTCTTCTTAGGAGTCTAGAAATCCATGGATCCTGCAACAAAGGAAAGATGTAGGGGAAGGTTAGAGGGAAAGGTTGAGATGGAGAAGTGTGGGAAAAAGTGAAAGGAGGCTCGGAGTAGTATTGTTGATGATCTTCTTTGGCTTCATCTAGATGACGACTCTCGATAGGAACTTGAGAGAACTCCTTGGATGATTGATTTCATCAAAGAGGTGGAAGAGATATGGACTCTTAAAGGCTCCTTATGTTGGCCGAATGTACTAAGAGGGAAGAGAGGGAGATAGATTTGAAGAGGGAAATTGGGAAGAAAAAGAGCACTCTAGGCCTCATGCCCACCCTCTCACAGGGGACCAAGCATTCAAGCAAGGGAATTTTCTTTCAAGAAAACTTTCATCTCATTCATCTAATTTTCAGCATCTTACAAGAAGGTTTGGAGCCTTTATTTTATAGACTTCCAAGCCTTTTGAAATTCAAAATTTGAATTACACCTAAATGAAGGAGGGAATGATGGGCTATTTCTTGATGAGGGACACTGAATATGGAGGAGAATGAGGCTTCATTTGAATTTTGAAATCTTTCTTCTCTTGGTTCTTGATGAGGGCGTTGAATATGGAGGAGAATGAGGCTTCATTCAAATTTGAAATCTTTCTTCCCTTGGGCGACAACCAAAGGTGAGGTGTTGAGGTGATGTGGCGAAGTGGAGTGATGAAGTGGCTTCCAAGTTGATGATTTCGTGGTCCATGTGCCCACTTTCCTTATTTGGACTTGATGTGCTTGAAACCAGATTGGACTTGTTGTGCTGAAACTAGATTGGACTCGGACTGAACTACTCTTGAATCAATTGCAATAAAAAACCTAATTGAGGTAAAATACAGGACTTAGTTAACCAAATGAAATAAATATAGGACTCAATTAAACTTATTGCAGGATTCAGACTCTCAATCTTCCATCCATAAGAAGTTTAGCTTTATCTATAATGGTTAAAGTCTCTTCCTGAGCTTGGTGTTTACACCAATTCTCCTCGGGTGGGAGAAACTCGACCTTGTCGAGTATGGATCGGCCTGACTGTAATATTTTTCTAGAAGGTCTGGGTCAATTTGCTGCAGATCCTCTCGGGTAATCCAGGAGTCCTCGGATTCTGGTCAGCCTTGCTAATGAACCAGATAGCATTAATAACTCTTAATTCTAGTGGTAATCACTTGGTCATCCAAGATACATTCAACTTTATCTCTCCAGTCTGGTGGAATTGCTGTTGGGCACTCGGGTATGGTTTTGCTCTCAAAGGTGGGATAAGGCCCAAAAGGCTCGCTAGCAATTAATGCCGGCTCTTTATATTCTATCAGATTGGCAATATTAAAAGTAGAACTAATGCCATAATTCGAAGGTAACTCTAATACATATGCATTAGGTCCAATTCTCTTAGTTACTTTGAAAGGTCCAGCTCCCCGGGCATGCAGTTTTTTTAATAGTTCCTGGCGGAAACCTTTCAGGTCTAAGTTTAATCATTAGAGTTCCTTCATTAAATTCTTTCATTCATTTACATGAATTAGCCATATGCTTATAGACTTCATTGCTCATTTGAATCTTTTTACTAATTTTTTTATGCAAATTCTTTATATGCTGTGCACATGACTTTGCAGACTCTAAGACTTATGCAGATACCTACAAAATGCAGACTTAACTAGGCATTCTTATTGAGAGGAATTTTATTGGACTCTCTCTGGGCCTAAACCTAATAGACTACAGATTCTCTAGGTTTGATCCTGGTCTAGCATGCACATGAAAATTTATAATGGATCCCTAGCAAATGCCATAAGGTCTTCCAGAAGTAGGTCGCAAACCTAACATACGCACAGTATTGGTACAACTGAACGACCTCAACAAAGTGTAATTTGATAGTTTGGGGATCATTAGAAGCCTTAGGGTATGATAGGATATAAAGATCGAAGTCTTGGGATAATCTATTGGAAACATGAAATAGACCATGGTTATTCAAGATGACCTTAAGATTTGAATATTGATCTATGGGTGTAATAAGGTCAAATTGTTGGATGGAGAATTTGGTCATTGTAAGTGCAAATTTTTCATGAAAGGAAGACTTGGTCAGTTCCAGAAAAAGGTTATTGACTAGGGTTAGAAGAAAGAACTCTTTACAAGGGAGCTGAATGAGGTCTTGGGTTGAGGCTAAAAGAGTAGGCTTTTCTTGAGGGCATTGACTTACAGGAACCAAGTCCCCACTAATTTCCTGTGGTTCTGATGTTTCAGGACTAGGCTCAACACTCTTATCTTCTACAAGGATTTCCTCAGGTAAGGTACTAGAGTTGTCCTTCTCGAAGTCTTCTCTTTCATATTCGTCTACCAAACTCATGTCAGCCTCATATACTTCTATCATGGGTTCTAATTCTTCCTCCTTTAATTGTTATTTCAATATGGCTTCATTCTGGTCGACTAATCCTGGGTCGGCCATACCTAATTTTTTTTTAATGTCATCCTTATGGGTTGGAGGTTATATATATGAGGTTTGATCAACAAAAATCTGGTTCACACTAGGTGTCGGACCAATAGGGATATGATTCAAGTTAGCAGAGGTCGGATTTAGGTCCAAAGTACTTGATCTAGCATGCCTCAAGGACCTCTCATAGTTTTGGACTACTCGGCAGGCTTGCTCCAAACTATAGATATTATGTCTAAACAATTCTCTCCGGATATCTTTCCTCAAACCCTCTTTAAATTGGATTAGGATATTATATGGATCTATTTTCATAATATAGCGCATTAGATGCTCGAATCTATCAATATAATCACTGACTGATCCATTACCTTGGGTCAACCTCTCTAAGTGGTCTAGGAGATTTTTTGGATAGGACACTGGGATATACCTTTCACGAAGCTTGCTCTTCATTTCTTTCCAGGTCCTAATGGGTTCATGTCTCTCATACGCCCTCCTTCCTTGAACATTGTTCCAATAAGACTCGACTGGACCCCATAGATGCACTCGGGCAAACCTAACCTTTCCATCCTCAGACATTTCATTCCACTTAAGATAATCATCCATATCTTCCTCCCAATCTATATAAATCTTAGGATTTAGATTTTCATCAAAAGTGGGTGCTTCCAACCGAATGTTCCTAAGGGTTCGTTCATCATGGTCCATTTGGTTCTGATTGGGTCTCCTAGGACTTGGCTCATAAGCTGGGTCATAGGGTGCTCTCCTAGGGTTCGGGTCATGGACTCGATCAGGGTTGGGTCTCCTAGGATTTGGCTCAAAGAAAGGGTCTTGATGAGGCCTCCTAGGGTTGGGTTCAGGGAAAAAGTCTTGGTGTGGAGCCCTTCTAGGGTTGATGGGTGTACCGAACTCTGGTTTAGGCTCTAATTCAATCTGGACTTCATGGGTTCTTCCAGGGGCATGAGCCTCTAATTGGCTAACTTAGCAGTGATGTGGGTCATCTGATCAATCATGCTTTGGTTGGACTAGGCCAATTGGTCAGTCAGGTTTTGGTTCAGTCGGGCCACTTGATCATTCATAGTTTTCACAAAGGTCTCAAAGATTTTGTCCATGGTTCTACTTGTTTGAGCTTGGGTTTTCTGGTAAGGTGCTCCTGATCTAGTTGCCATGCACACACAGACTCGAGCTTGAGCTAGGAGTTTACTAGACCTAGAGTCCAAATTAAATATCATGTCAAGATGACAACCTTGGTTGTAGTAACTTGGCACCTGGCCAGGTAAGTGTAAGGTTGATGGAGGTTCCTCTTTGCTTGCCTTAGACACCAATATGAAATTGGCCAGGTAAGCGAACCAACCCACCTTCCTTCATGATCTTGTCCCTGAACCACTTACCTAGACACTAGATAAACAAGCACACACAAGCAAGTTGTTAATGTTGGCTTGACATTTGGTTCGGTCCAACCTCGTGGGTGTCCCTAGCTCACTAGAGCAAGTTAAATGTCAACTCCGTTTTAATTAGGGACTAGGTTCGTTATGCAGGTTGGTGATTTTTGGGCTAGGGACAAGTAATGAAATCCTAACCCTATGTCAAATTGATGCCCTTAAGATGATTTATCATGAGACGAATGCAAGCATGCAAATGAACCCTAGGTTTAAGTGTAGATTTTTTTTTTTTATGTGTTGCAGTTTGAAGTGGGGCAGAAAAGTGATGTGAATTAACCTCAGAAAACTCTAAAAAGATCACAAAACACTCCTAACTTGCAGAGGATATACCAGATAAAAGGAAATAAAAAAATAAAATCTGTGTTTTTCTAGCAAATTCTTGGAAGTCAGATAGTGCAAAAAAAATAGAACACCAGAAATTAAAATGCTGAAAATAAAATGCAAGTCTTGTGTTCCCCTTCAAAGGCCAATCACAATGGAACCCCTATATGCCTTAGGAGATCCCCGTGGAATGGGAGGAGAGGGTCTTAAAACCCTACTTTTCTTCTAAGACCGGATGTCCTGGTGAAGAATCAAATTCAGGTACTAAAGAAAATGCAAAACCCTAACCTACCATGCTCTGATACCAAGATGATGGTGGACAATTAGGAGATGATGCATGTCATATGAAATTAGTAATAGTCAAATGAAAGATGAAGTAAATAAATGCTGCAATTCAAGTAATGAAATAGGAATTTAAAGATGGGAATCTAAATATTAAACTTAACTAGAAATGAGATCGATCAAAGAAATTAAGAGGAGGACCTTCGTGGTTAAGAAACCACTCAGATTAGGGTTTAGTATTCTAATAATTGCATATCTGAAAAAATATCAAAAGAGGGTTATCCAATAATTAATATTTATGACTTTAGGACTGGGAACACTCAAAGAAGAACATCCGGGATGACAGGGAGATTCTCTAGATTGCAAGGCTTCTTGTATCCAGTTCCTTGGCACGGGAGACCTTCTTCTTAGGAGTCTGGAAATTCAGGGATCCTACAACAAAGGAAAGATGTAGAGGAAGGTTAGAGGGAAAGGTTGAGATGGAGAAGTGAGGGAGAAAGTGAAAGGAGGCTCGGAGTAGTCTTGTTGAAGATCTTCTTTGGCTTCATCTAGATGACGACTCTCGGCAGGAACTTGAAAGAACTCCTTGGATGATTGATTTCATCAAAGAGGTGGAAGAGATGTAGACTCTTGAAGGCTCCTTGTGTTGGCCGAATGTACTAAGAGGGAAGAGAGGGAGATAGATTTGAAGAGGGAAATTGGGAAGAAGAAGAGCACCCTAGGCCTTACGCCCACCCTCTCACATGGGACCAAGCATTCAAGCAAGGGAATTTTCTTTCAAGAAAATTTTCATCTCATTCATTTAATTTTTAGCATCTTACATGAAGGTTTGGAGCCTTTATTTTATAGACATCCAAGCATTTTGAAATTCAAAATTTTAATTACACCAAAATGAAGAAGGGAATGATGGGCGATTTCTTGATGAGGGGCACTGAATGTGGAGGAGAATGAGGCTTCATTTGAATTTTGAAATCTTTCTTCTCTTGGTTCTTGATGAGTGCGCTGAATGTGGAGGGGAATGAGGCTTCATTCAAATTTAAAATCTTTCTTCCCTTGGGCGACAACCAAAGGTGAGGTGTCCAGGTGATGTGGCAAAGTGGAGTGATGGAGTGGCTTCCAAGTTGGTGATCCCATGGTCCATGCACCCACTTTCCTTATTTGGACATGTTGTGCTTGAAACCAGATTAGACTTGTTGTGCTAAAACCAGATTGGACTTTGACTGAACTATTCTTGACTCAATTACAATAAAGAACCTAATTGAGGTAAATTACAGGACTTAGTTATCCAAATAAAATAAATACAGGACTCAATTAAACTTATTGCCGGATTCAGACTCTCAATCTTCCATCCATAAGGAGTCTAGCTTTATCTATACTGGTTGAAGTCTCCTCCTAAGCCTGGTGCCCACACTAGGGGGGTGAATTGGGTCTCAAAAAAAGTTTTAAATGAAATGCAAGTGTGTGAACCAATCCAATAATCAACCTAAGTATAATGAATGCAAGTGTAAAGTGCTCTTAGTGAGTCTGCAGTGGAAATATAAAAGCAATAAGAATAAAAGTAAATGAAAGAGACAAGCAATCACAAACACAAAGCAAGTATAGTGATCGATGCTTTCCAATGCACCTACATCCACTCTCCAAGGCCCACTTGGAAATTCATTATAATCTCAATCGATTACAGCTGATTAGTTTTTCAGGCTCACTAATCAAACCCGACTTGTTTTCACAAGGCTCACAACTCAAAACCTCACTTGGTTTTCCGGGCTTACCAAGAACCTAATTGATTTTAAGGCACACGAACAACCTCCTTTGGTTTTGTGGGCTAACCAAGAATCTAATTGGTTTTCAAGGCTAACCAACAACCTCCTTGGTTTTCCAATAGGCTAACCAAAAACCTTTACAACAAGAATAATTTTAGAGTAAATAAACAATGAAAGCTTTCTAATAAAAGTGGATCTCTTTGAAGCTTTGTTGTAGTGCTGCCTTTAACTTGATGAAGCTTCAATAAATGCTCAAGAAGGTCGAACTTGAATGCTCTTGAAGGCTCTTGAATACTTGGAGACATTTTTTTGCTTGAAGGTAGTTGCTCTCAATGAATAGGGTGAATGCACTTACTTTTTTTTTCTCTTGGTGTTCCTCTCTTAATCCTCTTGATTCCACATATGTTTAGATTTGATTTGAATCACTTGAGTACTTTTCCAAGGTCTCAAAGTTAGTTTATAGCCATTAGATATGAAAAACTAGCCATTTGAAGCCAAGAGGGGTGAGTTCTGCATTTGAAAACTAGCTGTTACTGTTTCCAGAACTTCAAGTGTCGATACTTAGGATCGACATTTGCATTCCATGAGTCGACACCTAGTTCAAATATCTTCAATGAAGCTCTCTGAAATTTTTAGACGAGTCGACACTTCCACTGGTGAGTCAACACTTCGAGTCGACACTTGACATCCATTGTCGACACTTCAGGTAAGTCTTCAACTTCAGCAAGTTCTATAACAAAAAAGTCTCAGGCGATGAGCCGATTCTTGAGTCCACATCTTGAGTCAACACTTGACTGGCATGAGTCGACACTTCAGCCGTGCCATCTGAAACTCTTTTTGCATACCAGCTTGAGTCGACACTTTCATTGTCAAGAGTCGACACTTGGGTTATGAGTCGACACTTGATTGAGATTTCTTCAGAAACAACTGAACTTCTACTAAAACCAAATTGTGTTGAACTCTTGTATCCTTTCAAGCAATCTTCAACTACTAAAGTCTACTTTAAACTAATCTTTCATCCATAGTTGGTACTTTTTCATTGTTTGACAATCAATCAAATATTGTTGAATTGATGAGCACCTTTTTCTATAAAAGCACACTTCAAAGAAATAGTTAGTACTCAACTTATACTTAAGCATTTTGTTTATCATCAAAATCAATAACGGAGTCAACAATCTCTCCCTTTTTGATAATGACAAAATCTTTAAGTATAAATTTTATAATATGCTTTTAAAGAAAAATTTTTAATGTGCATAGAGCTTATTGCAATAGATATTGAATTACATAAAAAGATGTTCATTATAGATTTTAAAATTCTCTTTCAAAACTGATTTGAGCTAAGAGTATCAGAGCTTGAACATATATATAAGAAATAAATTCATTTATCATGATACTCTAAAGAAAATATGCCCAAGAGTAATAAATTGAGCAATAGAACACTGTTTAGAGTATAAATACTCCCCCTAAAGAGATGATCTATAAAATTGATTTTTGAAGATCTTTTAATGACAATATGCTAAAATTTAAGCATCTAAAAGTAAGAATTGGATATAAAAATTTTAGCAAAATAGATTTTCCAATTTAAAGGAGGGATTACTCCCATTCACATAATGAACAGAAATTTTTTAGATTTTATCCAGTTTTCAAAGCATTTTGTAGAAAAAAAGAACTTTTCTCTCATTCTACTTATTTATACTTATTTCTCATTCACTTCATATTTATACTTATTTCTCCCCCTTTTTGTTATCATTAAAAAGGAAGGAAGAAAGCAATAAACTCGAACATAAATGTAAGTCATTTACTAATTCATGAAGGAGAACATTGAATCACTAAAATTAAATAAAGCATTTTATTCATTCAAAGTCATAACATGAAGTAAAAGAAAATGTTTCATTCATTTGATACAAGATTGATACAAAAGAGTAAATAAACATCAAAAGAAACATACAACAAGTGCAGAAATATAAATTGTCTAAATATAAAAACTATCTTAAGCATTATCCTCATCATCTAAGGATCCAATCTCGATCGATTCGGTATCAGTAAAAGCACGAGATCGAGGCCACATAGATCGAAGATCACGAAGATGAGTCCTGGTCAGTCTGGATGGAATACAACGACCTCGTCCTCTACGTCTAACATAAGTCCTCTCTAGTTGGAGTAGAAGAGGTGGGAGCTATGTCAGCAGCAGGAGAAGAACTGATCGGAGTGACAGTCTCGAAAAATATAAGATATGGTGTATGATCAAAAAAGGACCAGAATCAAGATGATAGAAATTAGGAGTATAAAATCCTAGTTCCCGGATAAGGGAAGATGTATGTAATGATGGAGAAATAACAATAGGTGTACCAATAATGGGTGTATTAACTGAAGAAATGATAGGTGTAAGTATAAGAATGATAGAATGATCAACTGGCCTAGTAGGAGGTGTGGGTAGGATAGGAGTCTGGAAGGATGAACTTAATGGATCATGAATGGGACTCCTACGAGGGTCAGCTACTGTCTCCAACACTGGCTCTGTCATCACATCTAGAAAGTCAAACTCATCAGAGTCAGTCACATCATCATCATCCATGACTGGTCTCGGAGTAGGTGGAACTGGAGCTGAAGTATCGGGAACACTCCCAGAAGAGGGTCTACTCAAAGCAGACAGAATGGTAGAGATCCCATCTCTTAAACCTCGATGGCTCTCTCTAGTCTCCATAATAAAACTGTCGACTCACTGACGAATGATCATAATCTCTGTCTCAATGCAAGCGACTCTATCCTTAAGACTCTCAGAAGCTCCTAGAATATCTGATCATGCAGGCTTGGGCTAAGGAGCAGGCTCTGGCTATATTGAAGACTCGGGCTAAATCTTAGGCATGTCAATGTGTGTCTCTAAAGGTCCTGCCTCACCCAAAAATATGCACTTCTCCTCTGCTATATCCTCATCTCTGTCAGCGGCCTGACCTGATACTCGTCATCTCCACTAGCCTCTGACTAGCTGATACCCCATTCGGTGAAGAGATCTAATATCATAGACATCAGTGTCTAGTAACATCCGGTAGGGCTCATCATCCATAACAACACCGTAAGCTCTGAAGAGCAAAGTCAAGCCCATCCTGTAGGGCAAACACAGTCTTTGACTCGTAGATGCCTCCGTCATCTGATGTACCATAAGTACTGGTAGGCAAATAGGAGCATGCTGACCAGAGACACCATCACTAGTAGCTCTCTCTTTGTGATGAAGTCAAAATGGTCAGTCTTCGGTAGAATGATCCGGGCTACGATATGATGCAGCAACCTCATCTCAGCTGGAAGTCTGGATGCAACAATAATGGCTTCCTCAGGCAGGTCATCTATCTTGAAGATAAATTGGAGACCACTGAACCTATCTACTAAGCAGTCAACCACAGATCCTCTCATGGGTATGTCCCATACTCTGCTCAAAATCTCTGCTGTCAATGCAACATCTCTGCCACAGACCTATGCAACCCATCCATCACTGCCTTGGGCTAAAGATCCATAGAACTCTCGTATCAAGCCCGGATAAAATCTCTTTGTCAAAGAGCAGAATGGAATCAAACCAGCATCCTTGAGCCACTGGCTTATCTAAAAATACTGTTGGTCGATGAACGTGAAGTCCACATGGCATCCTCCTCCGATGGTCTTCATACCCATCCGACTAGCCGCAGGAAAAAGAGGCCGAGCAGGGGCATCCAGTGCACTGGCTTCATCTCTGGCCTTTGTTCTTCTTTCTTCTTCTTGATTGGATTGTCGAGGATAATGGACAACTTGCTTCCTAGGCCCCATTCCACAAAATCATGGATTGATGCAAAGGGGGAGAGGAAATTTAGGATTTTAACGGTCCAAAACCAAAATGGAAGGGAGAAAATGCCAAAAATTGAATCAAAAACCATACCAAACATGAATTTGAGAGGGTTGGAGTTGCAAATAGGAGGGAAGAAGTGGATAGAATAATGTTAGGGTAGGTGTCACTCAATTTGGGAGAGAAAATATCAAGAAAATACCTTATTTTGGGTTTTTATCTCGATCTGTTGCCATTCAAGTGTCAACTCATGACATAGGGCCAAGTATCAACACTTCAAGGTGTCGACACTTGTAAGTGTTGACACTTCGACTTAAAACCAAAGAAAATAGAAAATGAAGCAATGATCAGAATCAATAGACTTGCAGTGAAATTCAAGGAAATTAAATATGATTGATATCAAAATTGATTTTTCATGGGTCAAAGATTATAATTTTTTAGTCGAAAGGATTGATGACCCCAAGCTCTCTTCTAATCATACTGAACCAATCTTCTTAGAGAGGCTTAGTCAATATATCAGCTAATTGCAATTCAATAGAAATAAATTCAAGCACAACATCATTATTTTTAACATGATTTCTAATAAAATGAAGCATAATTTCAATATGTTTGCTTCTAGAATGCTGAACAGGATTTTTAGTTAAGCAAATTACACTAGTATTATCACATTTTATGGGTGTCTTAGTTAGTTTAATTCCAAAATCTTCAAGTTGTTGCTTAATCCACAAGATTTGAGCACAATAACTTCCTACTGCAATATACTCAGTCTCAGTTGTGGATAGTGCAACTGAAGTTTGTTTCTTGCTAAACTAGGAGATTAAGTTAACTCCAAGAAATTGGTAAGTTCCACTAGTACATTTTCAATCAAATTTACATCCAGCAAAATCAGTATCAGAAAATCAAATTAAATCAGCAGATAAGTCTTTAGAATACCACAAACCAATATCAATTGTACCAGATAAGTATCTAATAATGTGCTTAATAGCCAACAAATGAGACTCTTTAGAATCAGACTGATATCTAGCACACATGCATACATTGAACATTATATCTGGTCTACTGGTAGTCAAGTATAATAAAAAGCCAATCATACCTCTATATAATTTTTGATCAATATATTTACCATGCTCATCTTTATCAAGTTTACAAGAGGGGCTCATAGGTGTACCTATTGACTTAGTAGTCTCCATCCCAAACTTCTTTAAGACCTTTCTTGTATACTTAGCTTGGTTGATGAAGATTCCATCTTTGGTTTGCTTAATTTAGAGTCTGAGAAAGAAATTGAGATCTTCCATCATGCTCATTTCGAACTCACCCTGCATAAGCTTAGCAAACTCTTGACAAACAAATTCATTAGTAGCATCAAAAATAATATCATCAACATAGATTTGTACTACTAATAAGTCATCATTTTTCTTCTTTAAAAATAAGGTAGTATCAATATGGCCTCTAGAGAATTCATTTTCAATAAAAAACTTGCTGAGTCTTTCATACCATGCTCGGGGTGCTTGCTTTAAACCATAAAATGCTTTGTGCAATTTGTAAACATAATCAGGATGTGCATGATTTTCAAAACCAAGTGGTTGTTCTACAAAAACTTCTTCTACTATATAACCATTCAGAAAAGCACTTTCAACATCCATTTAAAAAAGTTTGAAATTCATAAAACATGCAAATGCTAATAATAGTCTAATTGCCTCAAGTCTAACAACAGGAGCAAAAGTTTCATCAAAATCAATTCCTTCCTCTTGATTGTATCCTTTGGCAACTAGCCTAGCTTTATTTCTAGTTACAATTCCATTTTTATTTAATTTATTCCTAAATACCCATTTTGTGCCAATAATATAAACATTTGATGGTCTTTCTATTAATGTCCAAATATTATTTCTATTAAACTGAATTAGTTCATCTTGCAAAGCATTTATCCAGTTAGGGTGTTTTTCAGCATTTTCAAAATATTTAGGCTTTAATTGAGAAATAAAAACAATATAATCACATTCATTTGTAATTGAGGATCGAGTTCTTACCCCTTTAGATGGATCACCTAGGATTAATTCCTCAGGATATCCATGAGCATACCCCCACTCCTTAGGTAGATCTTGATGCTTTGGTATGGATTGTATGGCTTCTTCCTTTTCATTTTTGTCTTGATCTTCTTCACTTTGTTGAGAGGGTTGATCATCCAATATTAGCTTTTGTAACTTATCAGCACCTGCACATGCATTAGAAGTATCCTCTTTTCTGGAGGATTTGTTAGTAGATTCTTCAAAAATTACATATACAGACTCCTCTACAACTAGGGTTCTTTTATTAAAAATTCTATATGCCCTGCTTGATGTAGAATATCCTAGAAAGATACCTTCATCAGACTTGGCATCAAATTTTTCAAGATTATCTTTACCATTATTCAAAATGAAATATTGACAACCAAAAACTCAAAAATATTTTAAAGTTGGTTTTCTTTGATTCCAAAGTTCATAAAGAGTTTTCTTTAAAATAGGGTGGATTAAAATGCGATTTAAAATATAACAAGCAGTGTTAATTGCTTAGGCCCAAAAATATCTTGGCAAATCATTTTTGCAAAGCATAGTGCATGCCGTTTCTTCTAAAGTATGATTTTTTCCTTTTACCATCCTATTCTGCTGAGATGTCCTAGGTGCAGAAAAATTGTATTCAATACCTTTCTCATTACAAAAGTTTTTGAATCTTGATTTTCAAATTCAGAACCATGATCATTACGTATGGAAATAACTGAAGTACCTTTTTCATCAAAAACTTTTTGATAAACTTCATAAATACTGAAAAAGATTTATTTTTATGAGCAAGAAAGAATACCCATGTAAACCTTAAAAAATCATCCTCTATAACCAATCTATATCTCTTGCCTCCTAGACTGGATGTTCTAGTTGGTCCAAAAAGATCCATATGGAGTAGTTCTTATGGCCTACTAGTAGTAATAAAACCTTTAGATTTGAAAGATGTTTTAACTTGTTTTAGCTTGACAAACTCTATCTTTTCCAAAACTGTTTCGGCAAATCTCTTACTAAATTCTTTTTGCAAAGTTTTGAAAGTAAGTACATACTAGCATGTCCTAGTCTTCTTTACCAAAGCCAACTAGTCTCATCTTTAGTAGAATTCATTGCAACTAGGCATTCTCCATTAGGCAAGGATAGATTATTTCAATCTACCAAATAAATATTACCATGCCTCTTTTCAATGATTTTTACTCCATTTTTATCAAGACTAGCAATCATGCAATAAGATGATTTAACAATAACTTGAAAACCTTTATCACAAAATTGACTAATACGTAAAAGATTATGCTTTAAACCTTCAACTAAAAGTACATTACTAATATAGGTAGAAGGTGAAATGTGAACCTTACCAATACCAATAAGTTTTTCTTTACCATTATCACTGAAGGTCACACTCCCTCCATTTAATGATTCAAGAGAAGTGAATTGCTTCACAGCTCCTGTCATGTGCCTTGAATAACCACTATCAAGATACCATAGTCTTTAGTTTTCCTTGGTTGCAAGACATACCTGTAAAATAAAATATGTTTTGTTTTTAGGTACCCAAGACAACTTGGATCCTATATGATTAGTACATAAATTGGTTCCTTTTGGAACCCAAACCTTTCTAAAAGTATTGATTTTTCTCATGTTACATTGAAAAGCTTTATGACCTTGTTTTTTGCATGAAAAATATGTAATACTAAATGATGCATGTATAAAAAAGTTTTTAAGATACTTTTGCTATTTTTAAGGTTTGTATCATAATCTTGCTTTGTTAAAAATAGCTCTTTGGTTGTTTAAAAAAAGATTTAGTTTTTCAGAACTATAAGTGAACTTTTCAACAAAGAGTTTCATTTTATCAAGTTCATTTTTATAGTTTTTATTTTTTATTTCCAAATATTTATTTTTCTTTAAAGATGACAATTTGAAATGATAGTTTTAGATATTTTCATAACATCATTTTTCATTGTTAAAGCCTTATTTTTCTTTTCTAAAATATCAAGTTTATTTTTCAATTCACTAACTTCATTTAACAAAAAATTGTTTTCATGTGAAAAACTATTTGCATGCTTTTTTAATTTTTTATTTTTAGATAAAATTAGTTTGTCATTATGCACCAATTCATCAAAAGCATTTTTCAATTCATCAAAGATAAAATCTACTTCAGTATCAGAAATTACCTCTTCTTATTCTTGATGTGCCATGAGACATAGATTTGCAATTTCAACTTGTTCTTCTTCTGAGCTAGAGTCCTCACTATCACTCCAGGTTGCCATCATAGCTTTCTTCCTAAGCTTCTTTTTTGATTTCTTTAGGAGAGGGCAATCAAATTTGTAGTGTCCAGGCTTCTTGCACTCGAAGCATGTAGGTATCTCCTTCTCCTTTTCTTTTTCTTTCTCCTTTTCTTTTTCCTTCTCTTTAGTTATTTGGAACATTTTCTTATAAGGGAATTTCCTTCTTTTCATAAACCTTCTAAACTTCCTTGCTAGAAGTGCTTCCTCACTTTCTTCTTCTTCTTCTATCGATTCATCATTTGAGGATTCTTCTTGAATAGTAGACTTGAAGGCTATCCCCTTTTTCTTTTTGTCCATATCCATAGATTTTTGCTTTAAATTCAGCTCATAAGTCACGAGCGATCCCACCAATTGCTCCAAGAGTAATTTGTCAACATCCTTTGCTTTTTGTATGGCGGTCACCTTTGGATCCCATGAAGTTGGAAGTGACCTAAAAATTTTGTTGACAAGATCAGCATTAGACATCATTTTTCCTAAACTTCTCATGCCATTTACTATGTTTGTGAATCAAGTGTACATGTTAGTGATAGATTCATTTGGTTCCATTTGGAATATCTCATAAGTGTGCACTAACAAGTTTACTTTTGTATTCTTCACTTGATCAGTACCCTCATGGGTAACTTTAAGTGCGTCTCATATTTTCTTGGCAGATGTGCATGTAGAAATTCTATTAAACTCACTAGGATCTAATGCACAATAGAGGAGATTCATTACTTTCGCATTAATCTCGGATTGTTTAATATCATTTTCATCCCAATCCTCTTCGACCATTGGGATGGAAACACCATTGACAACAATCGAAGGAACATGAGGACCCTTATCAACAACCTTCCACAAATTATAATCAATTGAATGCATGTAAATTCTCAATCTAGTTTTTCAATAAGTATAATTTGTTCCATTGAAATATGGGGTCTATTTGAAGCTTATCCCTCAACTACACTAGTACTAATAGGGGCTGCCATAGATCTTTACTCAAGGCAGTTAGACCTATACACTGAGAAAAGGGCTCTGATGCCCTTGTTGCCCAGTAAGCAACATAAGAGGGAGGTGAATTGGGTCTTAAAAAAAATTTAAATGAAATGCAAGTATGTGAACCAATCCAATAATCAACCTAAGTATAATGAATGTAAGTGTAAAGTACTCTTAGTGAGTATACAGTGAAAATATAAAAGTAATAAGAATAAGAGCAAATGAAAAAGACAAGTAATCACAAACACAAAGCAAGTATACTGATTCGGTGCTTTCCAATACACCTACATCCACTCTCCAAGACCCACTTGGGAATTCACTATAATCTCAATCGATTACACTTGATTAATTTTTCAGGCTCACTAATCAAACTTGACTTGTTTTCATAAGGCTCACAAGTTAAAACCTCACTTGATTTTCCGGGCTTATCAAGAACCTAATTAGTTTTCAAGGGCGAACCAACAACCACCTTGGTTTTCCAATAGGCTAACCAAAAACCTTTACAATAAGAATAAGTCAGAAGTAAAGAAACAATGAAAGCTTTCTAATAAAAGTGGATATCTCTTTGAAGCTTTGTTGTAGTGCTGCCTTCAACTTGATGAAGCTTTAATAAATGCTCAAGAATGTTGAACTTGAATGCTCTTGAAGGCTCTTGAATACTTGGAGACTTATTTTTGCTTGATGATAGTTGCTCTCAATGAATAGGAGTGAATGCACTTTCTTTTTTTTTTCTCTTAGTGTTCCTCTCTTAATCCTCTTGATTCCATATATGTTTAGATTTGATTTGAATCATTTAAATACCTTTCCAAGGCCTCAAAGTCAGTATACAGTCATTAGACATGAAAAACTAGCCATTGGGAGCCAAGAGGGGCGAGTTCTACGTTTAAAAACTAGCCATTACTATTCATAAAACTCCAAATGTTGACACTTCAAGCTATGAGTCGACACTTAAGGTCGACACTTGCATTCCATGAGTCGACACCTAGTTCAAAAATCTTTAATGAAGCTCTCTAGAATTCTTAGATGAGTCAACACTTCCACTGGTGAGTCGACACTTGACATCCATGTGTCGACACTTCAGGCAATCTTCAACTTCAGCAAGTTCTGTAATAAAAAAGTCTTAGGCGATGGCCGATCCTTGAGTCAACATCTTGATTCGATACTTAACTGGCATGAGTCGACACTTCAGTCATGCCATCTGAAACTCTTTCTGCATACCGGCTTGAGTCGACACTTCTACTGTCATGAGTCGATACTTGGGTTGTGAGTTGATACTTGACTGAGATTTCTTCAAAAATAACTGAACTTCTACTGAAACCAAATTATGTTGAACTCTTGTATCCTTTCAAGCAATCTTCAACAACCAAAGTCCACTTTAAACTTATCTTTCATCCATAGTTGGGACTTTTTTATTGTTTAATAATCAATCAAATTTTGTTTAATTGATGAGCACCATTTTCTATAAAAATATACATCAAAGAAACAGTTAATACTCAACTTATACTTAAGCATTTTGTTTATTATGAAAATCAATAACAGAGTCAACACATCCCCCATCACTCAAAATATAAAAAAATAGTTTCCAATGCCAGAACTGGAGCTTGACTTCCATTCCCAATGTTTAGAAACTTTTTACCGCTTTCAAACCTCCTACTAACTCGAAGCCCTTGCAAAGAATTGCATATGTGGTAAGGATTTTCGGTATCCACTACCTAGCTAGTAGTATCACAAATGAAAAAACTATAAAGATTTATCATATAACTACCTTGACCAGCAATAGCTTGTTGCTTTCCCTTCTTTTGCCTGTTCAGGTCTAGAATAGCAAGGTATGTAGAAAGTTTTGCTTCCAGTGACTCGGCTTCTTGTAGAAGAAGCACTCTGCCAGACTCTTGCAAACCTTCACCCTCCTAGTCTGACTAGGCCCAGCACTTTGCACCTTCTTATTTTTCTTATTCTTTCTCTTCTTCCCTTTCCCAAAGGGATGACACCCTACTCCAAAACCTCCTACTAGATTCACCAACCCCTTGTTGAGGTTATGGTCTCTCTTATAAGTCTATAGCAACCCTAACATATCATGATAGTTTACTACAGGCCAATTCATTCTAAAATTGTTGAGAAAGACCTGGTAGGAAAGGGGTAGAGAATTCAGTATCGCATCCATACCAAGCTGCTCATGCAAAGGACATCCGTGTTTGCCCAAACACTTAAATAACTTGATCATGTACATTACATGATAGTTACTGGAGCTCCATCATGCATACACGTGTTGTAGATGGCAGAAGAGACCAGTATCTCTCAGTATCATCCAGAGTGCCAAAAGACTCCTTCAACCTTTGAATGATCTCCTCTGGCTGGGCCTCCTAAAATTTGTGATTGAACTCGTCGTTCATTGTCGCCAACATAATGCAATGTATCATGGTGCGGTCAAAGATCCATTTTTGGTAAGTATCCCTGACGGTCCCACGAGCGTTGGGGGCTAGGATTTCAAGTGCCGGATCTATTATTACATAAAGGATCCGCTCGTGCTCCAGGACTATCCTGAGTCCAGAGAGTTTGTCATTATCTAATAATGACCAGAGCGATAAAGTGATCGACATTATCTGAATAAGGATAACAAGATCTATCAGTATATGAATTATTTTAAACATCCTAAAGACATGGATTTTAGTTTAAAGGTTTCTCCCACTATTTTATTTAGACTGGTAGCATTTGCACTCCAATTCGAAGAATAACATTTATTCTTTAGAAGGTACAAGGATCCAATAGACTACACATGAGCCCGACTTTGGTCAGCCAACCCACATGCATATAAAGGTAGGTACAATACCAATCGCTTTTCCAAGCAATTCCTAGTATTCGTTTTACCCCAAGGGTCCTCGCAATCGACCTTTGGGCCTTTTACTGAAGCTCCTGGTTAAGTCTAACCATTAACAAGATCAAATTCAATACTTCTAACTAACCCATGATCAAGCCCGACTTTGGTCGGCTCACCTAACCACATGTTGAGATAGTTGCACTGAGCCATCATATATTGAATGGCAATTCCACTCGCCTGATGACCACCTGTTCTTTGGAGCTGTCAATGATCATCAAACTTATGGACTCATTACCAATCCAACTTAATGGGAGGTGATAGAAAAGTGCACTAAGAGCCAATCACTATGAGGGCCTTTTTGTAAACTTCCAGCTCATGTATGACATACTTTCATATTAATAAAGGCATTTGATTCATCATATACTTATGTGTCATATTTTTATTAATTATGATGAACCTCGTAGAGTAGGGTAATGGAATTAGGGTTATGATGGAGTTCATAACAGTGAGACCTAATTTCCTATAAACCCTAATATAGAATGTTCCTAGTCATTGGACTATCGATTCGGGGATCGATGAATCTGGAAAGACTAGCTTATCCTATTTATGCTCAGTTGATGAGGGTGGTTGATCTCATAACCACTTGTGTAGAGACACTAATACTAGGATAAGGGTACTCATCAGGGTATGAGTACACTGGACTGATCCACACCGGGATTATCTTATGGAAGTATACTACTTGTCAAAAGATAGATCCCATAGTAGAAGTTATGCATGTGATCTTTAGACCTGAGGTCACCATGGTTCCTTGTACACACTAAGACATACTTTGGTTCATACTCATTCATGCCATTGCGATATGTACGTGGTGTTCTGGGTATGGTGGAAGGTGTACGAAGGATGTGATGGACCAACAAGAAATCGATCATTCCTAGTAAGAGAAATTGTTATCCAATGCAATATCTTTGATGAGAGACTCAAGGAGCCTTTGATTAAAGTAGGATGAGATTAGTGGAATCTAATCAGTCATCAGCTGAGTCCTTATGATCGAGCTAAGATTCGATATGATGAAGTGTTAGGGTTTGACATCTATCCATACCTATCACTTAATCGGGATAATGGGAGTCGAAAGATTGAATTGCATGGTAACTTACTACTGAAGGGTATTTTGGGTTTTCTACCAAATTCCTCATCTTTCAGGTAGGCATGACATGTTGCTAGACATCATCTTGTCTTGTTGGTTTTCATGAACCTATTGATTTGGTTTCATGAGTCAATTCGATGTATGATTCAAATTAGACAATTAGGTGAACCAATTTGACCTAATTAGGTCAATCGAGTTCGATCGGATCGAATCGGCTCAAATCTAAATCTACTGCTAGCTAGATGTGGAACCCAATGGGTTATACAGAATAAAGACTTGGCCAAGAAAGTTATTCATGATTTAATTAGGGTCATAGGATTCTAATTCGTTAGCCAGATTGCATACTAGCATATGTAGGCTAACCTAATTCCTAACCTAATTGGATTGGGTATGGTTGCTTGCTAATTGGGCTAACCTAATTATGGAAAACCTAAATTAGGTTGAGTCCTAAGTGGGGCTAGCTAAATCAGAGCTTAATCTGATTTTAATTTGGACTTAAGGGTATTTTAGGCACCATATGTGAAGAGTCCCAATGGCATGGGACTCTTGGTACCTAAATGATACCTTAACTTCAAAAGGACACAAAAGGGCCTACAGACCTCTGATATGAAAATAAAAGATATGGTCAGAAAGCTTATTTGATGCCCTTTCCAATGACACCCATATTGCATATGTTTGACCAAGTCAATTTGATGCTTTGGGTGAACTAAATGGAAAGGGAAAGACTATTGGCGCCTTTTGGCACACCCGGGAGAATAAGTGGCGCGTAGAAGGACTAAGAGTCCTTCTACAGATGAGACTCTAAGAGTTTCATCAAGAAGGTGCCTCTTCATTTTATCCCCATGATCTTAAGAAGTCTAATAGCCAGTTTAAAGTTTAAAGGGACGGCTTGAAGAGGACAAGAAGAGTCGCGCCTCTTCATATACGCGCGCACAATAGAGGGCAGAGTCCTTCTGCCTCTGAAACTCTTCAAGTCTCATGTTACATCATATTAGAAGAGGTGTCTCCCTATCTTAGAAACTAGTATTTGACACATGGCATGATGAAGATTGATCTGGTAAGTGAAAGAACACAGATATGACTCTCCATTCCCTAAGAGTCATATGAGATATGATGTTTCATATGTGATAAGTGTTGTCGGGATGCATTTCACGTCCCATCTGAGATTATAAATAGGGGTATGATGAAATGAGAATTGATTTTTGATGGACTTCAGTCTTCTGAGAGTCTGAGTGTTTTAGTTTCTTGAGAGTCAGAGTGTTCTTCCACTTTCTCTCTCCCTCCTTGTTTTAGGACAAGACTTGTCTTGTTAAGACAAGTTCTTCTACACTAAGACAAGGCTTGGTTTTAGGACATAAGCCTGTAAGGTCCTAGAGGAGGGTAGTCCTACATCCTACAGTAATTTAGAATAGTGTGTTGAGTGCCCTTCAATAGGACAGGGTGTCCTACAGTGGTCAATAGACCAAAGGATGCCGAAAGAGTTCCACTTCTCCAAGCAACTTGAAGGAGTTCTTCCTTGGTCCGAGTTTTGTGTGGATAATCATTGGAGGGCTTGTGCTTGTAAGCCTTGTGGAAAAAATTAGATTTTAGCGATCCAGGTATTTTTCTTGACTTTATTTGATGATTCATTAGTTGTAATTGCCCAAGGGGTTCCTAGGAATTATGGTTTTCTATACATGTTATACATATTAGGATATCATGCTATGAAATTTTATTTTGAAAGTCAATTCCGCATGCTACATGATCCCCAGCACCCTGGGAGAGTTCCCATCAGGAGGTTAAGACTTAGGCTATCATATAACTTAGTCTTTTTATGGACCTAATAATTTAGAGGATTTAAATTTTTGTGACACATGAAAAGAAGACATGGACCTTGATCAAGAAAACTCCCGCTTAACTCTTAGAGGGTTTGAAGATCAAATAGGTCCATGGGCATCTTAAACCAATCAGACTGATTAACCTTAGTTGACATGGGTCAACTCGAATCAATAAACAATCTAATCAAATCTAATTCACCACATTAGCCAGGTAAGTAAGATCAAGGGATGGGTAATGCTAGGTAAGCCTCTTAACTTAAGCACCAACTATAAGTTGTCCAGGTAAGAGTTAGCCCCAAAGAACCTTAATCAAGAATATCAAACTTACCTTAGACACCAAGTGGTTTACCAGACTCAATCAGACTAACCTAAAGACCCGGGCTCACCTTGAAGCCATCAATCAAGTCCATTTAGATGCATGGACTGATCTGACTAACTATTAGAGAGATCTATAAAGGAGAAACCTAATTCAACTTTTGATTAGTCTTTTCTCTAATTAATCCATTCATCTAAACCTAGGTCTAACCCATTTAAGGACCCAATTTTAGCTAACCCAATTAACCCATGGTTTATCAATCATGACTTAAGATTAGAATCGCATCCTAAATCTTAAAAGGTTTTTCTTTCTTCTCAAATCCAAGTCAACTCCTGCAAGGATGAGTCGGCTCGAACAGAACACAAAATAGACAGATTGATCTATCTTTAAGAAACAACTCGGCTCATTCAGGAAGCGAGTCGACTCGTTTAACTGGGCAGAAAATAGTAACTTTATGATTCATTCCTTTTTACTTGAACTTTTCAAAATTTTAGATCATGCACCTTGTAGATCTCATCTAAACATAGCTATGATCTACAAACATAGATTAAAACTATTTTAACCTATCAAATCCTTTACTCTATTCTTTATAAGGTCGTGACACAGTGGCACCCCTACACGTCATAGGAGAACCCCATCAAATGGGAAGAGATAGCCTTTAAACCATACTTCTCTTCTATAACCGGATGGCCATGGCAAATACACCTTAATCCAAGTATATGTAAAGGATGTCAAACCGATTTCATGCAAAAGCATTAAACTAAACATGCATTTAACCTGAATGCTCTGATACCATTGCTAGTTTACCATGGTGGGCCGATACATGCAATTTAAAACTTTTTCAAATACCATGACACAATCGAAGGAGATAAAATACTTTTATCTAAACATGTTAATCTAATTAACACTAGCCCTACACCGATCTTTATGCATATAGAATAATACTTGCATGAAATCAAAGATGCAAAGTATGTAACTCATGGAACCATTCTTTTAATCACACAAAATAGTGCCAAAGAACATTTCATCATATCCATAAGATAGGAATACAACCCTTACCTGCAAGGTGACAATCACCAGGAAGGGAAGTACTCCAAGGAACAAGAGAAGTCCTGCAAGCAATACAAATATCCTGCCTCTACAGGTAGTTCACACCCGGGTAAGGGGATTTTCCTCCTTCCTTCAAGGTGCTAGCCTTTTTAGAAACAATATGGCTATGGGGGACTCCTTCAACACCTTGAAGAACCAGTTGTTGAAGAGGGATGGAACATGGCCCCCAAGAATGCTTCCCAAACACTCTATCCCAAACCTTCAACTAAAGGTATGCACACAGCAATCCCAAAACCCAAAACCTCACTCTATCTTGTTAGAACCTTTTTGACAAAATAAGATCAACTCTAACAATCTCTCAAAGGTCAAGACTTCTGACCAGGAATTTGGTAGAGTCTTAATAACAATGAAGAAGGAAACATTCCACTTCTTTTAGCCCTCAAAACAGTCTTTTATACAAAAAACCATAATAGGGAGATGAATGAGAGATAAAGAGGTAGCTTTTGGAGTCTCTTGTGAGTCAAGGGTGTTACAAACCCTTGGACTTCAGCAATTTATGAGATTAAAACCATGGAACATGAAGCATTAAGTTCCATAAGCCTTACAGCTATTAATGAAGCATTCTTAGATTTTTTAGCAAATCCCGTTAGGCGGGTCAACTCACCTTGGGTCGACTCGCCACAGGTCAACTCATTTGGAAATTTTGACAACTTCTTGTCAAACGAGTCTGGAATGATTCCCAATCATTTCCAAGCTAATGAATCAAGAAAAAATCCCATGATGTATGACCCCATAGGTTCAAACACTAAACTGGTAGCACAGAAATATTTCTAGTACCAGCCAAAGTCACCATCTAGCAATGACACCTGGTGTCCGGATAGGTCGAAGGTTGCATAGCAACAAGAACCTATCGAATATGGAATACCACTAAACTTATTTCTTTGATCTTCTAATGCTCTAAATGGCTTAGGGTTAAACTACCCAACCCTAATCAGTCCATCTCAATATGTCTCAAACAAAGAATCCCTGTAACTCCTTACAGGAAATGCCCTGACCAAGGTCTTTCACAATTGAGGCATATTAAGCATTCAATCCAAACTATTTTGAGAGGTCAATCTTATCTTGATCCTACTACTGCTACACAAGTACTTGACTGTACCCAGCAACCTTTCATCACTGCATTAGAAATCCGGGTAGCCCGGCACCTAAGCATAGTGAGTTGCTTGCAAGCTGCCATAGTGATCTCAAGTTAGAGGAATAATTCATATCCACATTCTATTGTAAAATTTTTATTTGGCAGAAAGAGAATCTCACATGAAAGTCACGCTCAGTGAAGTGTCGAACACAATACCTGATGTCATACTAGCATCTCTAAATACTTGGTTGAGAGGACAACCAACAGATATGATAACAACGACCTACTCTTGATACACCATCATCCTGAAATAGCATATCCTTTGGTCGTGAACCAGTTATGAACTACACGACGCATCCTCTCTACATCACATATAAGATAGCTTAAAGGACATCATCACACAAGAGTTCAATTAGGAAGATGACATGTGATGAACAACCAGAATAAACTTTTTATTCAATTAATTATATACATATACATGAGTTGCACAACCATCTACAACCTAGATGATTGGCTTTGGGACACACAATTCCTAACAAAATCGGGTTGGAGAATGTAAATAATGATGATGTTATCATTGAGATGATGATTGCTAAGCATCCTATAAAATGGATTATGGTCGATAGTGGAAGCTTGACTAGCATCCTTTTTTATGATGCCTTCTCTAAGATGAATCTCTCCTACCCTATTGAAGCAAGTGCACACCCTTTTAGTTAACTTTACTAGAGATTCAATAGGGGTAAAGGGAGCGATTACCCTTCGAGTCATCACCGGGACACCCCTTCGACTTTCATGGTTGTTAGGCTCCCTTCAGCCTACAACATGATCCTTGGCCACCCTGGGCTTAACATGCTCGATGCAGTCATATCGACAAAATGGTTTCTAGTTTAGTTCCTAACCCCTTATGGAGTAAGGGAGATGAGGGGGTCCCCATAGCCAGTTCAGCACTGCCTACAGGCCATCCCTAGGGCCAAGAGTGCCAAGGAGGACCCGATCACTGACCAGCTTGACCAAAGAATGTAGGATGCTAAGGGTGGCCCGGTCAACACTTGCTGTCATACCATCTCGGGATGGATCCCTTGAAGACGGTGCAAGTGAGAGCCCAGCTGCATGAGGATGAAAGGGATCGCCTCCTGAGTTTTCTTCGAGCTAATGCTAATATTTTTGCCTGGATCATGGTAGACATGCCTAGGATTCATTTCAATATCATCACCCACAAGCTAAACATTGACCTGAAATGCCACCCGGTCTGTCAGAAGAAGAGCTTCACCTTGAAGAGATAGAAGGCTATCAATGAAGAGGTGGAAAAGCTCCTCACTACGGGCTTCATCCGAGAAGTCCAGTACCCCAGCTGGCTGGCGAATGTAGTTATGGTCAAGAAGGCCAATGAAAAGTGGAGGATCCATGTAGACTACACCGATCTCAATCGATCCTGTCCAAAAGATAGCCTCCCCCTTCCCAAGATTGACCAATTGGTGGATGCCACCTCGAGGTATTGCTTACTCAGCTTCATTGATGCATTCTCCGGATACAACTAGATCCAGATGCATCCAGAAGATGAGGACCACACTGCCTAAATTATAGATTAAGGGACCTATTGCTACAAGATTATGCCATTCGATCTAAAGAATGCTAGGACCACGTACCAGCATCTAGTCAATAAAGTCTTTAAAGACCAAATCAGCTACAACTGTAGGGTTCGATGGTAAGGCAGAAACATAGATTTCAAAATTTTTATCTTTATGAAATTTTCACCAAACACTTAACCCAAGATCTCCTTAAAAGAATTAAAACATATAACATGTATATATAAGATTTAAACTCATATTAAAGTACTAACCTGTATTGCTAAAATCCAAACTTTAAATCTCCACTAGGTGCCCAAATGTTCACCCTCCAATGGTGATCCACACAGAAAAAGATGAAGACTACAATTTCTTGTTCTTGGCTCCTCTTCTTGAATTCTTTTTCAAGAATTCAATTCTTGGACTTTTAGGCTGAAAATTTCTTTTCTTCCTTCTTTCCTCTTCTTGAATTCCCTTTCTTGATTTCCTTTTCTTGAATTGAATTGGAAGAAGAAATTAAGACAAGTAAAGTCTTAATTCAAGAAAGAAAAGAAGAAGAACAGACCCTTCCTTTTCCCTTTCCTTTACCATTCAAGACCTTCCTCTTATTCTTGTTTAGGGTCAAAGTTTCGACAGAGATTATCTCTGTAAGGGAAACAATACCCAACAAGCATAAAGGGAAGGAGTATTCCGGAGAGGAGGAGAGGAATATGATCTCTGTATTTGATAATCTAAAAGAAACCCCCGAGAACCCAAACCCTTTTATAGATTTCAGAGCGGCGTTTTCTCAAACATCGTAACCCTCTGAGACCCCAGGAATCAGGATCCCTCATTCCTCACGCATCCCCTCAACCAAAAATCATGATTCTCTGATTTAATTTTCGTATTTCCGATGAGGAGGACTCTCAAAAAAACTTTAGGAAGAATCGCGACTTTTGAAGACGGACTTGCAACCGAAAAATGACGGATCTTTTTCCTTAATTTTTCTGGCCATCAGATCCAGATCCAAGGATGTCAGACAAGGATCCAAATCGCCCCCTTTTCTTGATTTTTCCTCGATGGAATTTCCTTCCCATGCACGTGAAGAGGAGTCCACGCGCGCGTGGACTCTTCTTCATGGCGCGCGCGGGTGAGGAAGGGTGTGGGCGGCTTGGAGAGAGAGTCTCAGTGCCCTTGATTCACTTGGGTTCAGCCATGGGTTAGCCCAATGACCTAAAATTTAAATTAGACCTTAATCTGGTTCAATTAGAACCCAATTAAGCCCAATTTGGAACCAAATTCAAATCTGATTCGAATAGAAATTGGGTCTGCAATACATGCTAGTGTGTTTATCCTGCAAACATGATTTAATTCCAAATTAAATCCTTCATCAATTCTCTTTTGTGTGTGACCCATTGGGTTCCACACCTAGCCAGCAGTAGGTCCGAGTGCTATTTGACTTAATTCGGTTAGATCTCAACTAAGCCAATTTAGGTCAACTCAAACTAGCTCGACTCGGTCAATTAGAATCTAATTCTAATTAACTGAGATGAATTAACATAATTCAATCATATACCTACAAGACAAGATTGACGTCTAGAAACATATCATGTCTACCCGGAAGATGTGAAATTTTGGTGGAATTACCAAAATACCCTTCAGTGGCTAGCTACCGGCCAATTCAGTCCTTTGATCAACTTGCATCCCGAATATGATTATGAATATGGATACTTGTCAAATCCAATTTCATATTCATCTCTAGCTCAATCTTTATAATGATTATTCATTAATGAACCATTAGAAATTAACTCTAATGTTCATACTTTGATCAAAGATTTCCTGAATCCATCATTTCATCGAAATTAGCTGGATGCAATTCCCTCTTACTAGGGCTGATCAATTCCTTGTTGACCTACTCACAACCTCAATATACAATCCACCATACCCAGTATCACCTCGTGCATGACTCAGTGTCATGATTGATTGTGAACCAAAGTATGGATTCATTATATAAGATACCATGGTAGTCTCAGGTTAAAGGACCACATGCACTACTCCCACTATGAGAATTATCTATTGACAAACAGATAAGGTTCCATTAGATATTCTCAATCTGGATCAATTCAGTGAACTCATTCTCTAATGAACACTCACATCCTAGAATTAGTGTCAAACACAAGTGACTGTGAGATCAGTCACCCTCATCACAAAGCATATATAGGATGTGCTGGTCTCGTCGAAAACATTGATCCCTAACTCAATGTCCCATCGACCAGGAATATTTTAGATTAGGGTTTTAAGGCTTTAGGTCTCACTGGTATGATCTCATCATAACCCTAGAACCATAGCCCTAATCTATGGGGTTCATCATATAATCATAAAGACACAGCGTATGATGAAAATAATGCCTTTATTATAATAATGTCAATTCATTGATTTTGGGATCGAAATACAATATTTCAATTGGCTTTCAGGGCACAATCTTTCAATCTCCCACTTGCACTAAAGCCAATCGCCTTTAAATCTTAACCCCATACAATCAAGGTGGCGATCAAACTCTCGCTGTGATAGAGCCTTAGTGAATGGGTCTGCTATGTTGTTCTTTGTTTCTACCCTTTTAATCCAGACTTCTTGTCTTTCGACAATCTCTCGAACGAGATGGAAGCGTCTCATAATGTGCTTTGATTTGTGATGAGCTCTTGGTTCTTTTGCTTGAGCAACAGCCCCAGTATTATCATAGTAAAGTGATACTGGACCTTCAATCTCAGGAACTATGCCCAACTCTGATATGAACTTCTTCATCCAGATAGCTTCCTTGGCTGCTTCACTAACAGCAATGTACTTTGCCTTAGTTGTTGTGTCAACTACAGTTTGCTATTTAGAACTCTTCCAGCTTACAGCTCCTCCATTTATGGATAAAAATATACCGATTTAGGAATCACGTCTGAATAAGCTTCTAGTTTAAGATCAGATCCTCTGTATATTAGAAAAAAATCCTTAGTTCTTCTTAAGTACTTAAGAATATTTTTCATAGCTTTCCAATGATCCTCTCCTAGATCAGCCTGAAACCTGCTAGCTATACCTAAGGCATATGCCACATCAGGCCTAGTACATAACATAGCATACATAATAGACCCTACTGCCGAAGTATAAGGTATAGAATTCATTGTATTTCTTTCTTCAGGTGTCTTAGGAGACATCTTTTTAGAAAGATGTATGCCATGACCAATAGGTAAGTAACCTCTTTTACTTTCCTCCATGCTAAATCCTTTTAGCACTTGGTCAATGTACCTAGACTGGGATAAACCTAGCATCCTCCTAGAACTATCTCTATAGATCTTGATGCCAAGTATATAAGATGTGATGCAGAACAAATAAAGGGATGCGATGCGGAAGTAAATTAAGATTAACTAATTTTTTTGTTGTTTTTATATGTTTGTAGAAGTTGGCTTCAAATCAAAGAAAAGTTAACCTAACATTGAAAGATACTAATATGATAATTGAAAGCATAATTTTAAGGAAACTAAATTATCAGAGTAGTTCAGAAGCAACGGATCGCTGGGGTTGAGAAACTCCCAGACCTAGGGTTTCGCTCCGAACTTTCAACAGAACAGAAATAAAGAGAAGAGATGGTTTATCTAACCAGACAATGATCTTCACAGATTTTGGTGGAGGAACTCTCCCGAGCAGATTGTTGGATCCCGGATTCAGATATCTTCGTAATGGATCCTCCAATACTGGTCCTTTGGCGGGTTGGCTTCTCCTGAACTCAAGATCTGGAAGAGAAGAAAAACAATTGATGGAATCAGAGAGTCAAGGGAAAGATTTACCAGGTTGATGAACTTGAAGATTGAAATTGCTGAAAACTGAATTCTCCTGGATGTTGATGTGATTTTCCTTGGAACTTGCTCTGGATCTGAAGTAGCCGGACTGGATCTGGATGAAGGTGGACGGCCTGGACTTGTAGAGAGAGAGAGGCCATGGGAGATGGATGGAGCTAGGGTTTGATGGATTGAAAATAATGAAGGGTGGCTAGGGTTTTGGAATTTCAAGTGGCTAACCTAGGTTTTTGGATAAAGATGGAGATCTCTCACCTCCTCAAGGCTCCAATGGAACCCGGATTACTCCCTCACGGAGCTCAACACTTAGAATAGTGCGGAAGAAGAGAAACCTAGGTCACTCAACACAAGAGAATAGCAAAAAAATTTTTCTTCATTGATTTTCTAAAGTTACAAAGAGAGGTCTATTATATAGACCTAAAATTTTCTCCAAGCTTGTACAAATTCCCATGTGGGACTAAACTCCCCCAACCACTAGATTAGGTAGAAAATCTTCTCTCTTGGCCGACCAAGAGTTCAAAAAAAATTGGGACGGCCATAAAGGAATTTTTTTTGAATTTTTTTGGTGCCTCCTTTGGAGTTGGATTTGGATTTGGAGTCCTCTTCTTCTTATGGTATTCCTTCTTTTCTTCCACTCCAAGTTAAGCTCTTTGATTTTGATTTGAACTTCAATTAGGAGTAGGTTGGATGTCCTTCTTTGATTTCTTCTCCAAGAGAAGTCTTCTTCCTTCTTTGCTTAGGTAAAATAGGCAGGTATGGGCGCCTCCTTTAAAGTAGCCTCCATTTGATTTTTCTTCTTTGGATGTGGGGACCATGACACTGGGATGCCTCTGTGGCGCCTCCTGGACTCTGGCGTGTGCTCGGAGTGTGGCTGGGCGTGTGGCTTGGAGTATGGCCTCCACTTGCTTGAACCTTGATTTGATCGAAAGACAAATGTGGCACCATTTTGGACCAAATTGAAACCACATTGGGACTTGCACTGAGTCAACATGACTCAACAAAATTTAAATGGTGACTCAATAAATAAAATAAATAAACTGGTTGACCAGGTCAACCTTTTTTACAAACCCTAATTTCTCGGGCAATGTCAATCAGAGATCCAAATGGAGCTCTGAAGTCTTCTTCTGAGTCTGGTGCCCGCACCAATTCTCCCAGGGTGGGAGGAACTCGACCCTGTCGAGTAAGGCTCAAGTTGGCTCTGGTATCTCTCCAAGAGGTCTGGGTCCAATTCTTGTAATTCTTCTCAGGAGATCCAAGAGTCATCAGAATCTGGCCTTCCTTGCCAGCGGACCAGGTACCTTTGGTATCCTCGATTACGAGTAGAGATAACCTGATCATCCAGGATCTTTTCAATCTGCTCTTTCCTCACAGGCCAGTTTGTTGGTGGACACACAGGGTCGGGATCACTCTCAATGATAGGGTTAGGCTCAAAAGGCTCACTAGGAATCACAGCTGGCTCCCTGTACTTTACTAAGTCTGTAATGTTGAAAGTAGAGCTAATGCCTAGTTCTGGAGGCAACTCGAGCACATAGGCATTGGATCCTACTCTCTTTACCACTCTAAATGGTCCAGCTCCCCTAGCATGTAACTTTCTAATGGTTCCAGGAGGAAACCGTTCAGGCCTTAACCTAATCATCACATAGTCTCCCTCAACAAAAGATTTGACTCGCCTTTGAGTATCAGCCAACTTCTTATAAGTTTCATTACTTAAATTTATTTTGGCATGAATTTCTTTATGCAAGTCTTTTACATGCTGTGCAAAATTCTCAGCAGATTCGGAGACTCGAGTGTGGACAGGTAAAGGGACTAGGTCAAGAGGTGTGTGAGGTTTGTACCCATGTACAATTTCAAATGGACTCTTACCCGTAGACCTATTGACCGAGTCATTGTACGCAAATTCTGCCCTTGGTAGGTATAAATCCCAATTTCTGGTGTTTTCACCAACAAGACATCTCAGCAGATTTCCTAGGCTACGGTTCACTACTTCAGTTTGGCCATCAGTTTGGGGATGATAGGCAGTTGAAAACTTAAGTTTTGTCCCTAACTTATGCCAAAGGGTCTTCCAAAAGTAATTGGTGAACCGGACATCCCTATCTGAAACGATTGTCTTAGGTAGGCCATGGAGTCTAACTATCTCATTGAAGAAAAGTATGGCTACCTTAGACGCATCAAAGGTTTGGGAACAAGGCAAGAAGTGGGCCATTTTAGAGAATCGGTCGACTACGACACAGATAGAATCATGTCTCCTCTGGGTCTTAGGTAAACCTAACACAAAATCCATACTCACATCTTGCCAAGGACGATCTGGGACAGGGAGTGGGGTATAAAGGCCAGTGTTTTGTTTTCGCTGTTTGGCAACAGCGCATGTTCGACATCTAGCTACAATATTAGCTACATCCCTTTTCAAGCTAGGCCAGAAAAAGTGGTCTTCAATAGCTAGAATGGTCTTGTCTTTTCCAAAATGGCCGGCTAAACCTCCAGCATGGATTTCCCAAATCAAAAATTCCCTAAGAGAAGTTCTAGGGATGCAAAGCCTATTTTTGAAGAACAAAAAACCATCTACAAGGGTATAGTCCTGGTGATTACTAGATGGTCCTTGAACTAGATCCTGATACACAGTTGTGAAATCCGGACAAGACTCATATTCCTCTTTGATTTGCTCAAACCCTATGACCTCAGTTCTAACAGAAGTTAATAACAGAGATCGGCGACTAAGTGCATCAGCTACCTTATTCTCAACTCCAGCCTTATGTTTCAGGACAAAAGTATAGGACTGGATATATTCTACCCACTTAGCATGCCTAGGGTTAAGCTTCTTTTGGGAGTTCAGAAATCTAAGAGCCTCATGGTCCGAAAATAGTACAAATTCCTGCGGTAGCAAATAATGTCTCCAGTAACGCAAAGCTTGCACCACCGCATAAAATTCCTTATCATAGGTAGAATACCTAAGCTTAGCATCATTAAGTTTTTCACTAAAGAATGCTATGGGATGATTCTCTTGGCTTAGGACTCCACCTATTCCTACACCTGAAGCATCACAGGCATCCTCAAATACTTTAGAAAAATCGGGTAATCTCAGAATGGGTGCCTGGGTCATTTTATCCTTAAGATCTAGGAAGGCTTTATGGGCTGACTTAGTCCAATGAAATTCTCCCTTCCTAATACAATCAGTGATAGGAGCAGCTAAAGTACTAAACCCCTTTATGAATCGCCTATAGAAGGTAGCCAAGCCGTGGAAACTTTTAACTTCATGCACATTGGTTGGCTCTGACCAGTCTACTATGGACCTAATTTTCTCAGGATCGGCCACCACGCCGTCAGGGGTTACTACAAAACCAAGAAAGATAACTCTACTAGTCATGAATTCACACTTCTTAAGATTACCGTAGAGTCTCTCATTCCTTAAAACTTGGCAGACTACTCTAAGGTGGCCTAGGTGATCTGCTGGGGTCTTACTATAGATCAGGATGTCATCAAAATAGACCACCACAAATTTTCCTATAAAAGCTCTAAGTACCTGGGTCATAATTCTCATGAAGGTACTAGGGGCATTGGACAACCCAAAAGGCATAACAACCCATTCATAAAGACCATCCTTAGTTTTGAAAGCAGTTTTCCATTCATCCCTGGGTCTAATCCTAACCTGATGATAGCCGCTTTTGAGATCAATCTTAGAAAAAACCATTGCACCAGCCATCATATCAAGCATGTCATCTAGTCTAGGGATGGGAAACCTATATTTGATTGTAATTTTATTGATGGCACGACTGTCAACACACATCCTCCACGTGCCATCTTTCTTTGGGGTTAGTAAGGCTGGGACTGCACAAGGGCTAAGACTTTCTCTAATAAACCCCTTCCTCAATAATTCTCCAACCTGCTTTTGCAGTTCTTCATGCTCAGATGGATTCATCCTGTAATGGGGCAAGTTGGGCAAAGTCGCTCCTGGGATTAGATCTATGGCATGCTGGATATCCCTAAGAGGTGGAAGGTGGTCTGGCAAATTCTCGGGAAAGACATCCTCAAATTCTTTTAACACAGGTTTAACTTCTTGAGGAGGCTCTGAGGGTTCCGAAGTTCTAAGTTCCTTAGCAGTCAACATCCAGATGGGTGAACCACTATGAATTTCTTGTTCTAGATCCTTAGCACTGATTAGGTTCACTCCAGTTTTCATCTCCTTAACCTTACCGGCTCCTTTAGTTACCTTGTCCTTAGGGGGAATGGAATGGATCGTAATCTTCTTCCCATTGAAACTAAAGACACAGGTATTGGATTTTCCTAAGAGGGTGGCATCATGATCATACAACCAAGGTCTTCCGAGAATTATACTGCTCACCCCCATGGGTAAAACATCGCACCAAATCTTTTCGTGATAATATTGCATTTGGATTTGGACTTGACATCTAGACTGGATGGGTATGGAGGTAGAATCTACCCAAGAAACCTTATAGGGGTTGGGATGGGGAACTGGGATTAAGCCTAACATCTTGACAGTGCTAGTAGAGATGGCATTTACACAGCTCCCACTATCTATGATGATCTTACATACCTTATCCCCTAATTTAAGAAAAGTCTGTAGGATGTTAGTCCTACGCCAATCCTCTTGAACTAGATTCTGGGATAGGATGCATCTTACAACTCCTAATTGGTCAGATTCATTGGGTTCCTCCTCTCCTTCATACTCCTCAACCAAATTCATTCCGGCCTCATAAACTTCTTCTTCAAATTCCTCACTGGGCTCGGAATTATCATTCTCTCCCTCTTCTATGTAAAGGGATCTTCGTGGGCACTGGCTAGCAACATGACCTACCTTATGACACTTGAAACAGGCTATGGCAGTACACTGACTGGAAATGTGACCTGATTTCTGACACTTAAAACAGGTGATATTTGAACTAGGGGTTCTCTGGGTGTCAGGTGCCTTACCTTTGTCCATGGGTCTAGGGGTAGAAGTACCCTGAAAAGGTTTACTAGGGATAACTTGGCTAGGTCCATTCCTTGGGATTGGGGCACTAACCCTAGAAGGTATAGGTCCTCTCTGAAATTTATCAGTGTTCAGTGCAATCTGGTAGGCTTGGTCTAGATCAGTAACCTCTCTCAGAAATAGTTCTCTCTTGATTTCTTCCCTCAGTCCAGCCCTAAATCTAGACAAAGTGACTTCGTGGGCTTCACTCACATCACATCTCATTAGGTATTCATCAAAAGTAGTTATGTAGTCTGAGACAGATCGGTTTCCTTGTTTCAGGTTTTGCCATTGGTCTAACAGGTTTTGCTGGAATGAAATGGGTAGGTATTTATCTCTCAGTTTTTCTTTCATACCCTGCCAAGTGGTTATGGGCTCAACATTCTGTCTCCTAGTGGTTAGCTCAATGTTCCCCCAGTATAACCTAGCTTGACGCACTAATTTCATCTTGGCAAACTTGTATTTCCTCTCCTCAGACATAGCATACCACTCAAAGTATTGGTCCATCTCACCCTCCCAATCAGAATACACCTTAGGGTTCAGACTACCATCAAAAGTGGGTGCATCTAATTTGATGTTCCTGATGAACCTATCATCTCTATCTTCAGGCTCTGGGTCAGGCCTCCTATGATTAGGTTCAGGATCTCTATATAAAGGCCTTCTAGGCTCCTGATGTGGGTGAGGTTGAGGCATATTAAAATCGGGGTCAGGAGTCCAATTCCGATGTCTAGGTTCTTCAAGTACTTGGACTCGGTCCTTAAGTTGGGTAAGATCCTCATGAATTTGTGCGCTAAACTGGGCCACAGTGTTTGTCATATCCTGATTCATTTTAGCCATACTTTCAGTAAGAGTTCTGATCATGGCCTCTAAATCAGGTTGGGTTTGACCAGGTTGATATGGCACTCCGTTTCTGGTAGACATGATGATTCAAGCAAGCACACAAAATGAGACTAGACTAAATCGACTACTGGATCACTAGACCTAGAGTCCAAACTAGATACCCAATCAAAGTGGCAAGCTAGCCTGTAGTAACTCAGGACTCAGCCAGGCAGGTGTAAGGGGAGTGTTAGGTCCTTGATTGCCAATCCTAGACACCAATCAGTGATTGGCCAGGTAGGCGGACCAGCACACAAGCCCTTCGGGACGTAGTCCCTAAACCACCGTTCTAGACACTGAGTGCTAAGCACACACAGAATAACTCGGCAAACTGACTCAACACTAGCCTAGACCCGACCAATTGGTGTCCCTAGCCCACTAGGGCAAATTAGGTCTAACTGATTTTAAATTAGGTCTAGGTTTGAATGATTGGATGGTGGTTTTGGGCTAAGGAGAGGTAATCAACTCCTCCCCTTATCTTAGATGCTCAATTGCCCTTAAGTAAATTATGAGATGATCACTCCAAAAAGAATTGAATTGCAGAACACAAAAACAGAGTTGCTGTATTTTAATTCTCAGAATTTTTATCGAAACCAATAAATCACAAAAAATTATGGAAAATAGGTTCAATTATACTGGTTTCAACTAAGCAAAAATAATGCAATTCGGAGTTTCATGCAGGGAGAAATAATTCAGACAACAGGGTAATTTCAGGCTGCAACTAGATTGTCTTCCCCGTTTATAATCCCTGCTACGAAGTTATAACCCAATGGATCCCCTACACGCCCTAGGAACACCCCGTGGAATGGGAGGAGGAGGCTTGCGCCTCACTTAGTTCCTAGGACCGGACGTCCTGGGGAGTCTACTTCGAGCAGACAAAATAAAAAGAGAACAATCAAAACAAGCAAGCAAGCAAATCAGAAACCCTAGACTGGGCTCTGATACCAAAAATGATGCAGAACAAATAAAGGGATGCGATGCGGAAGTAAATTAAGATTAACTAATTTTTTTGTTGTTTTTATATGTTTGTAGAAGTTGGCTTCAAATCAAAGAAAAGTTAACCTAACATTGAAAGATACTAATATGATAATTGAAAGCACAATTTTAAGGAAACTAAATTATCAGAGTAGTTCAGAAGCAACGGATCGCTGGGGGTTGAGAAACTCCCAGACCTAGGGTTTCGCTCCGAACTTTCAACAGAACAGAAATAAAGAGAAGAGATGGTTTATCTAACCAGATAATGATCTTCACAGATTTTGGTGGAGGAACTCTCCCGAGCAGATTGTTGGATCCCGGATTCAGATATCTTCGTAATGGATCCTCCAATACTGGTCCTTTGGCGGGTTGGCTTCTCCTGAACTCAAGATCTGGAAGAGAAGAAAAACAATTGATGGAATCAGAGAGTCAAGGGAAAGATTTACCAGGTTGATGAACTTGAAGATTAAAATTGCTGAAAACTAAATTCTCCTGGATGTTGATGTGATTTTCCTTGGAACTTGCTCTGGATCTGAAGTAGCCGGACTGGATCTGGATGAAGGTGGACGGCCTGGACTTGTAGAGAGAGAGAGGCCGTGGGAGATGGATGGATCTAGGGTTTGATGGATTGAAAATAATGAAGGGTGGCTAGGGTTTTGGAATTTCAAGTGGCTAACCTAGGTTTTTTGATAAAGATGGAGATCTCTCACCTCCTCAAGGCTCCAATGGAACCCGGATTACCCCTCACGGAGCTCAACACTTAGAATAGTGCGGAAGAAGAGAAACCTAGGTCACTCAACACAAGAGAATAGCAAAAAAATAATTTTCTTCATTGATTTTCTAAAGTTACAAAGAGAGGTCTATTATATAGACCTAAAATTTTCTCCAAGCTTGTACAAATTCCCATGTGGGACTAAACTCCCCCAACCACTAGATTAGGTAGAAAATCTTCTCTCTTGGCCGACCAAGAGTTCAAAAAAAATTGGGACGGCCATAAAGGAATTTTTTTTGAATTTTTTTGGTGCCTCCTTTGGAGTTGGATTTGGATTTGGAGTCCTCTTCTTCTTATGGTATTCCTTCTTTTCTTCCACTCCAAGTTAAGCTCTTTGATTTTGATTTGAACTTCAATTAGGAGTAGGTTGGATGTCCTTCTTTGATTTCTTCTCCAAGAGAAGTCTTCTTCCTTCTTTGCTTAGGTAAAATAGGCAGGTATGGGCGCCTCCTTTAAAGTAGCCTCCAATTTGATTTTTTCTTCTTTGAATGTGGGGACCATGACACTGGGATGCCTCTGTGGCACCTCCTGGACTCTGGCGTGTGCTCGGAGTGTGGCTGGGCGTGTGGCTTGGAGTGTGGCCTCCACTTGCTTGAACCTTGATTTGATTGGAAGACAAATGTGGCACCATTTTGGACCAAATTGAAACCATATTGGGACTTGCATTGAGTCAACATGACTCAACAAAATTTAAATGGTGACTCAGTAAATAAAATAAATAAACTGGTTGACCAGGCCAACCTTTATTACAAACCCTAATTTCTTGGGCAATGTCAATCAGAGATCCAAATGGAGCTCTGAAGTCTTCTTCTGAGTCTGGTGCCCGCACCAAGATGCTTCTCCCAAGTCTTTCATGGAAAACTGTTTAGATAACCATACCTTGACTGATTGTAACAATCGGATATCATTCCCAATGAGGAGTATGTCATCTACATACAGAACCAAGAAAACTATGGCACTCCCACTAGTCTTCTTGTACACACAAGGTTCATCCTCATTTTTGATAAAGTCAAATTCTTTGACTGTCTTATCAAATCGGATGTTCCAACTTCTAGATGCTTGCTTTAATCCATAAATAGATTTCTTCAGCCTACATACCTGATTAGGTTTAGTCTCCAAGACAAAACCTTCTGGCTGTGACATATAAACCTCTTCCTCAAGAAAACCATTAAGGAATGCGGTTTTCACATCCATCTGCCAGA
The DNA here is from genome assembly GCA_021397845.1 of Areca catechu. Classification (NCBI taxonomy): domain Eukaryota; kingdom Viridiplantae; phylum Streptophyta; class Magnoliopsida; order Arecales; family Arecaceae; genus Areca; species Areca catechu. Next base: position 122,793,984 of record CM038052.1, on the reverse strand, counting down.
TTTCATAATCATGATATGCTGCTATAGCAAGCATGATCTGAATAGATTTGAGCACGGCAACAGGAGAAAATGTTTCATCATAATCTATTCCCTGTTTTTGTCTGAAACCCTTAGCCACTAATCTGGCTTTATAAGTTTCAACTTGGCCATCTACCCCAATCTTTTCTTATAGACCCATTTGCATCCAATAGGGTTAACACCCTCTGGTGCATCAACCAAAGTCCAGACTTGGTTGTCATACATGGAGTCCATTTCGGATCTCATGGCTTCCAGCCATCTGTCTAAGTCACTACTCATGACAGCATCCGTATATGTTAGAGGCTCATCATTATCAATGATTCGGGCTTCATTATTTTCAATAATGAACCCATACCTCTCAGGTGCATGTCGCACCCTATCCGACCTACGGATAGGAGTGGTGTGTTCAGGTTCTATACTAACTATGTTATGATTTGGTTGAGATGTATCTACTTGTTGAACTTCTTCAAGTTCAATATTTCTCCCACTGCCCTTTTGTAGGATGAACTCTTTCTCCATAAAAGTGGCATGCCTACTGACTAAAACATTTTGTTCAGTAAGGTGGTAGAACAGATATCCTATACTATCTTTAGGATATCCAATAAATAGACACATTTCTGCTCTAACATCAAGCTTATGTCCAAAATTTCTTTTGACATAGGCTGGACATCCCCATATCTTAAGATACTTAAGATTGGGTTTCTTTCCCCTCCATAACTCATATGGAGTGTTAGATACAGATTTGGATGGTACTCTATTTAAAATATTAGCTGCTGTTTCCTAGACATATCCCCAGAAAGAAACTGGTAAGTCTGTGAAGCACATCATGGACCGTACCATATCTAATAAAGTACGATTTCTCCTTTCAGCAACACCATTTAATTGTGGTGTGTAAGGAGGAGTCCATTCAGAGATGATTCCCTTTTCATTAAGGTGATCAAGAAACTCGGTGGATAAGTATTCACCTCTTCTATCTGATCGAAGGATCTTAATACTTTTCCCCGTTTGTTTCTCTACCATACTTTGATACTCTAAAAATTTTTCAAAAGCTTCGGACTTATATTTCATTAGATACACAAATCCATACCTTGAAAAATCATCAGTGAATGTGATGAAATATGAGTATCCACCCTTGGCCTGAGTTGTCATAGGTCCACATACATCAGTGTGTATGAGTCCTAATAACTCAGTTGTCCTTTCATTATGTCCACTAAATGGAGTCTTGGTCATTTTACCCATGAGACATGATTCACAAGTTCCTAATGATTCATAGTCATAAGGATTAAGGAAGTTTTCCTTGTATAACTTGTTAATCCTTTGCTCACTAATATGTCCAAGACGATAGTGCCAAAGTAAAGTATTGTTTACTTCATCTCTTTTTTGTTTATTACTAACATGTAGTATATTGTCATCAGAAGATAGAGTTAAGAGACCATTGCAAAATATGCCATTAAATATTATTTCATTAGAAAAACTGATTGAGCAGCCACTTCTTATTACATTCATAATATATCCTTGTTTAAGTAACAAGGGTACAGATATGATGTTTCTAATGATTCTAGGCATAAAATAACAATTTTTAACTCTAAAATCTTCCCAGAAGGTAGCTTTAATATATAAGTCCCTACAGCTTCTGCTTGGATGGAATCTCCTCCAGCACCGTAGAGCTCGAAGTCGCCTTCCTTCAAAACTCTAATATTCTGTAGTCCCTGCAATGATTTGCAGATATGATGACCACAAGCAGTATCCAATACCCAAGAGTTTGAATTAGAAGAGTCTAATGACAAAATCATACATACCTTTTGGTGCATCACTAGCACCAGGCTTCACACTTGCAAGGTAAACCTTGCAGTTTCTTTTCCAGTGACCCGGCTTGCCACATTGAAAGCAGGTCATTTGTCCGGAGGCCTTCTTTCCTTTCTTTTTCTTGATGCCCCCTTTTGGGTTCAACCTCCTCTTGGAACCCTTTTTGCCTATTTTCTTCTTGTTTACACCATCCACAAGAAGAAGTGGAGCCTTATTTTTCTTTAAATGGCTCTCTGCTATTTTTAACATATTCAACAACTCAGGCAAGGAAGTGTTAAGTTTGTTCATATGATAATTAAAAACAAACTGTAAAAATGACTCTGGGAGTGACTGTAGGATTAAATCCTAATTCAACTCCCCATCCATAACAAAACCCAATTGACCCAATCGGGTGAATAGGTCAATAACCTTTAATACATGGTCTTGTACGGATGTACCTTCTGTCATCCTTGCACGGAATAACTGCTTAGATATTTCATATCTTGCAGTTCGACTATATTCTCCATAAAGTTCTTTTAGATTGAGCAATATGGAATTTGTGTCCATGCTTTCATGTTGCCTCTGTAACTCATTGGTCATAGAGGCAAGCATTATACACTTGATAGTAAGTGAGTCATTTTGCCACATGTTATATGTGGTCTTATCCTCTTGCGAGGCATCTTCCCCTAATGGTTCCAAGGTTGGGGTATCAAGAATATAAGAAATTCTTTCTTGGCTGAGTACTATCTTCAGGTTTCTCAACCAATCAACATAGTTTGGTCCAGTCAATTTATTTGCATCAAGAATGCTACGGAGTGAGAGTGAAGAGGCCATTTAATCTACATTAACAAAGAACATTACATAAGCAAATAACCAATGTTGACAAAACATAATTAAATTAGGACTTTAACTTAATTATGTCTCCCACTATTTTATCAAGCATCATAACCCTCCATATGATGATCGAGAAAACCCTAATTGGTTCTCTTAGTGGGGTTGAGATCCTAATTCCTTACAAAAGACCTTGTGTGTACACAACAAATCTTATATAAGTTCAAAGGTAGGAAAACTCTTTCCAATTGTAACTCATACAATTCTAAACTTATCTTGGCCTCTAAAATATTAATAGCCTTGTGTGTACATAACAAACTATAATATTTTAGTTAAGTTAGACCCTTCATTGCTATATAGTCATGATATTAATTATAATACCCTTGTGTGTACACAACAAAGTATTATATTAAATCATGCCATAAACATCAAATGTACCAAGCCAAAATTATGTTAGTCACCATAAAAGGCCTTGTGTGTACACAACAAACCTAATATGGATCATAACATAATAATGACTTGGCATGAAGGAAGGCCACATGTAGTGAATATTACACTAAGCATATCAATCAATAATTAAGTTAATCTTATCGGCCAAGTAAGTGGGAGAGTGGTGGGAGTCCCCTCGTTGCTTTCCTTGGACACCAATAAGAATTGGCCAGGTCAGTCAACGGAACCAATTAAAAACCACGTCCTCTTTACTGATCATGAACCACATTTCCTAGACACCGAATGATAAACTAATCATATTGATTCTTTTTGCTTTTGGTATATGATACTACAACTTAATATGTTTTTAAAGAGGGCTTTATTAAAACAAAGCACATTCTTTATATAACCTAGCAAATATGTGCCATAGTGTGCCATCATACTAGGACAACCATTTACCACATAATGGATCCACCATTATGCCAGGGCAACCTTATTTTAGTATGATGACTAGAAGGCTAAACATATCTCTATACAAATTAAGGTTTAAGTGAAAACCTTAATTAGTGGCATACATCAAACATATATGCATAATTAACACAAATATGTGATTAGTGTGTCATCATACTAAGACAACCATTTACCACATAATGGATCCACCAATATGCCAGAGCAACCTTATTTCAGTATGATGACTAGATGTCTAAATATATCTCTACAACAATTAGGGTTTGAGTGAAAACCCTAATTGGTGACATTACATCAAACATATACAATATCATATATTACTTATATACATATGCATCTAAAAATCAGCATATATATTTAATCTTAATAAGGAGGCTCTGATACCACTGTAGGGTTCGGTGGCAAGGTGGAAACATAGATTTCAAAATTTTTATCGTTATGAAATCTTCACCAAACACTTAACCCAAGATCTCCTTAAAAGAATTAAAACATATAACATGTATATATAAGATTTAAACTCATATTAAAGTACTAACCTGTATTGCTAAAATCCAAACTTTAAATCTCCACCAGGTGCCCAAATGTTCATCCTCAAATGGTGATCCACACAGAAAAAGATGAAGACTACAATTTCTTGTTCTTGGCTCCTCTTCTTGAATTCCTTTTCAAGAATTCAATTCTTGGACTTTTAGGCTGAAATTTTCTTTCTTGAAAATTTCATTTCTTCCTTCTTTCCTCTTCTTGAATTCTTTTTTGAATTCCCTTTCTTGAATTCCTTTTCTTGAATTGAATTGGAAGAAGAAATAAAGACAAGTAAAGTCTTAATTCAAGAAAGAAAAGAAGAAGAACAGACCCTTCCTTTTTCCTTTCCTTTACCGTTCAAGACCTTCCTCTTATTCTTGTTTAGGGTCAGAGTTTCGACAGAGATTATCTCTGTAAGGGAAACAATACCCAACAAGCATAATGGGAAGGAGTATTCCGGAGAGGAGGAGAGGGATATGATCTTTGTATTTGATTATCTAAAAGAAACCCCCGAGAACCCAAACCCTTTTATAGATTTCAAAGGGGCATTTTCTCAAAACATTGCAACCCTCTAAAACCCCAGGAATCACGATCCCTCATTCCTCACGCATCCTCTCAACCAAAAATCATGATTCTCCGATTTAATTTTTGTTTTTCTGACGAGGAGGACTCTCGAAAAATTTTCAGGAAGAATCGCGACTTTTGAAGACGGACTTGCGACCAAAAATGATGGATCTTTTTCCTTAATTTTTCTGGCCATCAGATCCAGATCTAAGGATGTCAGACAAGGATCCAAATTGCCCCCTTTTCTTGATTTTTCTTTGATGGAATTTCCTTCCCACACGCGTGAAGAGGAGTCCACACGCGCGTGGACTCTTCTTCTTGGCACGCGCGGGTGAGGAAGGGTGTGGGCGGCTTGGAGAGAGAGTCTCAGTGCACTTGATTCACTTGGGTTCAGCCATGGGTTAGCCCAATGTCCTAAAATTTAAATTAGACCTTAATCTGGTTCAATTAGAACCCAATTAAGCCCAATTCGGTACCTAATTCGAATCTGATTCGAATAGAAATTGGGTCTGCAACACATGCTAGTGTGTTTATCCTGCAAACATGATTTAATTCCAAATTAAATCCTTCATCAATTCTCTTTTGTGTGTGACCCATTGGGTTTCACACCTAGCTAGCAGTTGGTCCGAGTTCTATTTGACTTAATTCGGTTAGATCTCAACTAAGCCGATTTAGGTCAACTCAAACTAGCTCAACTCGGTCAATTAGAATCTAATTCTAATTAACTGATTTGAATTACCATAATTCAATCATATACCTACAAGACAAGATTGACGTCTAGCAACGTATCATGTCTACCTGGAAGATATGAAATTTTGATGGAATTACCAAAATACCCTTCAGTGGTGAGTTACCGGGCAATTCAGTCCTTTGATCAACTTGCATCCCGAATATGATTATGAATATGGATACTTGTCAAATCCAATATTATATTCATCTCTAGCTCAATCTTTATAATGATGATTCCTTAATGAACCATTAGAAATTAACTCTAATGTTCATACTTTGATCAAAGATTTCCTGAATCCATCATTTGATCGAAATTAGCTGGATACAATTCCCTCTTACTAGGGCTGATCAATTCCTTGTTGACCTACTCACAACCTCAATATACAATCCACCACACCCAGTATCACCTCGTGCATGACTCAGTGTCATGATTGATTGCGAACCAAAGTATGGATTCATATATATAAGGTACCATGGTAGTCTCAGGTCAAAGGACCACATGCACTACTCCCACTATGAGAATTATCTATTGACAAACAGATAAGGTTCCATTAGATATTCTCAATCTGGATCAATTCAGTGAACTCATTCTCTAATGAACACTCACATCCTAGTATTAGTGTCAAACACAAGTGACTGTGAGATCAGTCACCCTCATCACAAAGCATATATAGGATGTGCTGGTCTCGCCGAAAACATTGATCCCCAACTCAATGTCCCATCGACCAGGAATATTTTAGATTAGGGTTTTAAGGCTTTAGGTCTCACTGGTATGATCTCATCATAACCCTAGAACCATAGCTCTAATCTATGGGGTTCATCATATAATCATAAAGACACAACGTATAATGAAAATAATGCCTTTATTATAATAATGTCAATTCATTGATTTTGGGATCGAAATATAATATTTCAATTGGCTTTCAGGGCACAATCTTTCAACAACATGCAGGTCTACGTAGACGACATGCTTGACATGAGTAGTCAGGAGTCGGACCATGTTGCGGACCTCACCAAAGCCTTCCAAAAGCTCTCTATCCACCAAATGAAGCTGAATCAAACCAAGTGTGCCTTCGACATCACCATTAAAAAATTTAAGGATTCATGGTCACTCAAAAAGGGATTGAGGCCAACCCCAAGAAGGTCTAGGTGATCGTCGACATGGAGCACCCTATCTCAAAGAAGCAAGTCCAATTCTTGATAGACCAGATCAAGGTCTTAAACTGGTTCATCTCACACTCCGTCGACCGTTGCCTTCCCTTCTTCAAGGCACTGCACAAGATACATACTTCACCTAGATGCAGGAGTGTCGAGAAGCCTTCGAGGAGCTGAAGAGGTTCCTCACATCTCCACCATTACTCTTTAGGCCGGAGGTTAGGGGGGAACTCCTCCTGTATTTGACTCTACAAGGGCCATCAATTCGATGCTGGTGCGAATGACAAAGATAGAGTCCAGAGATCAGTGAACTATGCTAGCAAGCTACTCTAAGATATAAAGACCAGGTACACCCACTCTAAAAAAATTTTTTGCACTTATTATGTTTGCTCAAATCTTAGGCTATACTTCTAAGCACACTCGATCACGGTCCTCTTGACCAACCTCTAAGGGCCATCCTTTGCTAATTGGACACATCCAAATGTTCGGCTAAATGGGTTGTAAAGCTTAACAAGTTTGACATCACTTATCACCAAAGGCCATCTCAGAAGGTACAGGTGTGGTCGACTTTCTGATGGAATGCACCTGGATAAGTGAAGAGCTAGAGGAGGTCTCCCCTGAGCATCCCATGGAACTATCGGTTGATGAGATGGCATGGATCCTCCATGTGGACGACGCATCCAATGTGAGAGGAAGTGGAGCTGATGTCATCCTTGCCAACTCTGACAGGGTCATGGCCGAATGCACATTACACTTCTTGTTCAATGCTATAAATAACCAGGCTGAGTATGAGGTGATCCTCATGGGATGAAGGTATCTTGCGAGCTAGGTGTGTCAAGCCTGAGAGTCTTCATCGACTCACAGTTGGTTGTGGGTCAAGTCTCGGGAGAGTTTGAAGCCTGAAATCCTTAGATGGCAAGATACCTAGAATGGGTGCATTCGAGCATGGTAGGCTTCCAATGCTTTAGATCTCCCACATCCCTCATGGAGAAAATGTCCATGTTGATGCTCTCTCTTGACTTGCAACCTTTCTAGACTCATCGCTGAGGCACACCTACATTGAATACTTGGAGACACCTAGCTATGAGGTCCCAGGCGATGTCCAGCAAGTCCCCTAGAGGCCAGTTGGGTGGACCACTATATCAGGTACATCATCAATGGTACCCTGCCTAAGGACCGCGTAGAGGTCTGTCTCCTTAAGAAGAAGGTCGCACAGTTCATACTGATGGATAGGCAGCTCTACCGGAGGTCCTACTCCTGTCCCCTATTAAAGTGTTTGAGACCCTCAGAGGCAGCTTACGTGCTCCAGGAAATACACAATGGCCTTTGTGGGAACCATATGGGGGCAGGATTCTAGCATACATGGACCTCCGGCAAGGATACTACTGGGAGACCATGAGAAAAGATGTGGCTGACTTCATGAGAAAGTGCGACCATTGCCAATGACACACTTACAAACAATGTCAGCTGGCCGCACCACTCTCCCAACTCTCCACTCCATGGCCATTTGCCCAATGGAAGATGGACATCTTTGGTCCCTTTTCCCCAGCATCCGGTTAATGGAAGTACCTAATTATGGCCGTCGACTACTTAACCAAATGGATCGAGGCCGAGCCTCTAGCATGGATTACTGAAGCCAAGGCTAGATCTTTCCTTTAGAAGTTGGTTATCTACAGTTTTGATCTTCCCCACTCAATTATCACTAATAACGGATGGTAGTTTGATAACCAAGCATTTGAGAAGTTCTATGCCGATCTCAACATTCGCCACCTCTTCACTTTAGTGGCTCACCCTCAAACCAATGGTGAGGTCGAGGTGACCAATCGCACCATTCTCCAAGGGCTCTACACCAGACTAGATGAGGTCGAGGGTCGATGGGCTGAGGAGCTTTCTAATGTATTGTGGGCCTACTACACCATGCCTCTGATGGTGATAAGTGAGACACCTTTTAATCTCATCTTCGGTTATGAGGCTATGATTCTAGTGGAACTAGGTCTGCCCACACTATAGGTAGAGAAATACAATGAAGCTGAGAATCTGGTCTATCTCCTGCTTAACCTAGACCTACTGAAAGAAATAAGGGACAAAGCTCGGCTCCGTATGGTGGCCTACAGACAATGGGTGGCCCGGTACTGTAATTCTCACATGAAGTTGAAGGCCTTCTACCTGGGTGACTTAGTCCTATGGCAAGCGAAAGTCTCATAACCTAGGGAGTGTGGCAAACTCTCCCAAAACTAGGAGGGACCCTATAAGGTGGTTGATGGTGCCTACTATCTTGCTGGACTCGATGGTGCCCAATCCCCCCGAACATGGAATGCCAGTAACCTGAGAATCTAGTACCAATAATGTAAGACTCTATTTTAATAATAAAAGTTCCTTTTTGGTGCAACACTATTTTCCACCTATGCAGGAACTCTATCCATCAGATTTCAAGTTTGGCGATGCAAGCCGAGAAACTCTAAAAGCCCTACACCCTATCCATCAGACTCCAAGTTTGATGATGCAAGATAGAAAACTGTAGTAGCCCCACACTCTATCCATCAGACTCTAAGTTCGATGGTGCAAGATGGAAAACTCTAGAAGCCCCGCACTCAATCCATCGGATCCAAGTTTGATGAAGCAAGCTAGAAAACTCTAGAAGCCCCACACTCTATCTATCGAACTCTAAGTTTGGTGATGCAAGCCAAGAAACTCTAGAAGCCCTACACTTTTTCCATCGGACTCCAAGTTTGACAAAGGCAAGCCAGAAAGTTCTGGAAGCCCCACACTCTACGAAAGAATGGTGCCCTAAAAGCCAATCATTATAAGGGCATTTCTATGATCTTTCAACTCATGTATGATATTATTTATCAATAAAAAGCATCTTTTGATTCATCATACTGCTGTATCTTATAGAGATTATGATGAACCCCATAGGTTAGGGTAATGAAATTAGGGTTATGATGGAGATCATAATGGTGAGATCTAAGTTCCTATAAATCCTAATCTAAAATGTTTCTAGTCATTGGATAATCAATTTGGAGATCAATGAATCTGGAAAGACTAGCACATCCTATGTATGCTAAATGAAGAGGGTGGTTGGTCTCACAACCACTTATGTAGAGACCCTAATACAAGGATGTGGGCACTCATTAGGTTATGAGCCTACTAAACTGATCCGACATGAGAACATCAAAGGAAGTCTTACTTAATTATCAAAAGAATGTTCTCTTAGTGGGAGTTGTGCATGTGATCCTTAGACCTGAGACTACCATAGTATCTTATGCACATGAACCCATGTTTTGGTGTATAGTCATTCATGGAAATTAAGTCATGTACGGGGTGTTTCTGGATATGGTGGATTGTGTATAAAGGTAATAAATAGGTCAACAAAGAATCGATCACTCCTAGTAAGAGGAGAAGTTATCCAGTGTGATCTCTTCAAATGATGACTCAGGAAGTCTTTGGCCAAAGCAGGATGAGATTAGATAGGGTTTCTAATCATTCATCGGTTGAGTCTTCATTATCAAATTGAGATCAAAAGGATTAACTGATAAGGTTTGACATTTATCCATGCCCATCAATTAATGGAGATACAGGGGATCGAAGGATTGAATTGCATGGTAACTTTCTGCTGAAGGATATTTTGGTACTTTCTACCAAATTCTTCATCTTCTGGGTAAGCATGATATATTGTTAGACATCAGTCATGTCTTGTGGATTTTCATGAATCAACTTGATTGGATTCATGATTTAATTCAAAAGCTGGTCGAATTGGTAACTTAGGTCAACTCAATTTGACCTAATTAGGTCAATCGGGTTCTGACCTAGACCTACTGCTGGCTAGATATGGAATCTAAAGGGTCACACACATTAGAAAATTGACATAGGGAGTCAATTGGTATTTAATTAGCATCATGGGATCCTAATTGGTTAGCTAGATTGCACACTAGCATGTGTATGCTAACCTAACTCCTAAATCATTTGAATTAGGTCTAAAAGGTTGCTAAATGGACTAACCAATTTATGGGAGACCTAAATTGGGTTGAGTCATAAGTGGGATGAATTTATTAGAATTTATCTGATATTTTTCATGGCTTTTATGTGCCAAATACCAAGAGTCCCAAGGGCATGGGACTCTTGGCATCAAAATAGGTGCTCGACAAATAAAGGGATATAGAAGGACCAAGAGTCCTTTTGCCTGATAATCACTAATATAGTGATAAAGTACACTTTATTCCCTTTCATATGACACCCATATTACATGGCCTTCGTCTAGTCAAAGATGGGAAATGGCATGGAGAAAGGTGGTGCACAAGGAAGAGTAGTGACTCTTCACAATTGGCGAGTAGAAAAGGATCGAGAGTCCTTCTGCCTGTAAGCCACCAAAGCCAGATAAAGTCCAAGGGACTTTATCCTTATCTTTATGCCCTCTCATATGGGCTTTAATCGGTCAACAATAGTAAAGTATGGTGGAAAGTGAGTTGGTGCAAATGAAGTGTTGTGACTCTTCATTTGCCGCTAATTCTATGAAGCAGAGTCCTGCTTTAAAGAATTTCAAATCACCGATGCTTCTAAATAAAAGGTCACATCCCTTGACTTCTCTATAACTAGAAATTGACAAGTGTCATGTGGAGAAGTCAGATGAAAAATTGAAGGAACTTGATATATGGTAGTTGGCACAGAAGAGTCATGGCTTTTCACTTATAAGACTCCTTCTTAATGAAGGGTCTTATTTGATCTGTGTTTGGATAGATCAAAGGCTGATGATAGGACTTATCAGGCACCTCCCCTTCTCCTATATATAGTCTTCAATGTTTAGGCTGAAGTAATGTGTTTCTGATATCCTTTCTTTCTTACATTCTTACACTCTACCACACTCCCCTTGTCACTTCCATCCCTTGCTAGAGATTAGGTCTTGTCTTAAGACAAGTCCACCATTTTAAGACAAGGGTTTAGGAAGAGATTTAGGAAGTGGAAAAGAGAGTGAAGAAAAAATTTGGAGAGGGCTCAGAGTGCTCTACTGGAGGGCAAGGGTCTGAGCAAGGAAGGAGAGGCTGCCAAAGAAAAAAAAGCCATCAGAAGAGTCCTAGTGGTTTAAGCAACCTACTAAGGAGTGCTTCCTAGGTTCCATTCCTATGTAGATCACCTCTGGAGGGCATGCACTTGTATTCCTAGTGGAAAGAAGAAGGAATTAGCATTCCAAGTATTTTTCCAAACCCTAATTGCATGACTTGTTAATTGTAATGAATAAGGGATCTTGGGCTTAGGGTTTCAAGTTGCTTGGAGTTTCAAGAAAGAAATTTTTTGAAATCCATTGTTCCATTGTGCCATCAAAATCCAAGAAACCCAATACTCTATCCATCGAACTCCAAGTTCAGCAAAAGCAAGTTGAGAAACTCCAAAAGCCCCACACACTAATCTCCATGATTCTCTGTCCAACAAGTAGAGCTAGGAAATTTCCAAATTCTGCTTGGCCACCTACCATCTTCTAAACTTAACAAAGAGGGTTTTGACTTTAGGAACCCCACACTTGGCTACTATGTGGTTCATGTGGTTCATATCTATACCATGAAAAAAAAAAGAGAGAGAAAGAAAAGACAAAAGATGAAGTTCATTGTAGAACAAGAACTTTGTTGATGTAAAAAGTTTTACATTGAGAAGGACTCCCTGACAGGCTAGGAAGTCCCTCAAAATCTATCAAGTACAAAAGAAGAAAGAAAGGAAAGATGAACAATGAAGAAGAAAGAAACATGATATAGTTTGAAGTTTGTCTTTCATTAATATGAAAAAGAGTTTACAATAATGGGACCACTCGATAGGCCAGGAGGTCCTCCAAAATGTCTAAGTATAAAAAGAAAAGCAAAATCATGGAGACATCGCTGGCACCTTGTTGGGCCGATGGGGCACCTCGTCAATCCCCTACAGAGCTTCGGCTGGAGGGGTGGCTGTCCCCACTTCGACCACCGGCATGTTGGCCACCCTAGTTCGGCCTCTAGAATAGCAGCCCTAGCCTCGGTGTCCGGCTCCATGTTCGTCCCCATGCCAACCTCTTCTAGCATAGCCTCCTCTCTGTTATCAATGCCTGGTAGGTCCAGGATGATGGACTCCAGCCCTAGTAGGAGAATGCTTGGGCCACCTTCTTCTTGTAGTCCCCGAACCCCTTGCGAAACGAGTTGAGGACTGCCTCTCAGATCTCTTCGATGAATCCTTCGAGGCCATGAACTTCGGCATGGCTTCAGTGGCCTCCTTCTTTGTGACCTCCATCAGAGCCACCACTGCTGTGGCCTTCTCCTTCGCCACCATGGCCCGGGCCATCACTACTTCCAGGTGGGCCTAGAGGGTGTATGCCTGCTCCTCTAGGTGCACCACCTCCATGGCAGACTCCTCCACCTAGCTGCAGCCTTCTTTTTCTCCATCACCAGGGCTGCCTCAAGGTCTTTGGCCTATCCCTCCAACTCCACCATCATAGTCTAGGTGCCAGCCACTTCGATTTGGAGGGCTTTGGGCTACCCCTCCAATTCCAGCACCCGCTTGGCTTGCACCTGGGCCTTCTCCTCTGCCACCTCCGAGTGCTTTCGATGACTGGCGTCCGCCAGGCCAATGCCAGGTAGGAGTCCCAAATCAGGAAGGCATCGACGGCTACCTATAGTAACGAAAATGTCAAACAAATTAACATAATTAATGGAAAGAAGATTGAGCAAGAAAAAACTTACCACCAATAATTGGGGGAACAAGCTAGTGATTGTGGCCACTAGTTGTTTGCCACTCCTTTCCCGGGGGTAGTGAAGTTGGACGATGAAGTCGACCATCCACTTTGCTAGTGTAGGGCCAAGGGTGACTGCCGTGTTCGGTGGTACCATGATCAACACCCTAGCTACCCCTGGGCTTGGTGCCATGAAGGATAACACCGGGCCCGGCAAGGTTGACGATGAAGGCATGGAGGCCACTGGTTGGGAGGCGGCTACTTCTATGGCTATCGGTGGTGTCGACCTCCCTCTCATCACTGCATCGGCCACCACCTCCACCACCTTCAACGATTATGGGATTTTAGCACGAGAAGGGTCCTCCTAAAGGGCCCATCTAGCCCCTCTCCAACTACCGTGCCCCCGTAAAGCCTACGGGCTAGGGGCTAGGCCACCACTCTATATAAGGTTGTGGCTGGCCTGGGCCTCCTTTCTTCTAGACCGGCCGACAGCTCTACGATGGGCCTCCTCCCTAGCTCCTCGCGGGCCCTCTTTAGTGGGTCCTCCCTTGGCCCAAGAGATGCATGCCTCTTCCGAGACATCTCCTGTATTTGATCCATGGAGAACTTCATGCCTGCAAAGAGAAGAAAATATCAGTTAGACTCGAAGCAGGAAAAATTCCTATTAAAATGAAGTTTGGGTTTTGGGCCTTACCCCAAGGATTGGATTGGGCTAACCCCGGTCTCGAACAAATTATATTTGGTCAGCAGATCCTGAAGCGAAGGAACCTTGGAGGTGACGAGCTGGTCGTACACCTCCCTGTCAGCAACCTCCACTTTGGCATTTCGACTGGGAGTGCTATCTGGGTCACTCCAAACCCAGTCAACTCCCTCAACCAAGGTAGAAAGGAATCTATTCTTCCATCACTTGATGGAATTAGGTAGATCAAATTTCATAGCCCCGAGGTGGGGGGCCACGAACCACCACCCATTATCAACCGGGTGGTGTTTCAGGGTGAAGAGGGCCCTGAACAAGGAAAAACGGGCAACAATCCCATGCAAGTGACAAAGAATAGCAAAATAAGAAATGGCTATGACAGTGTTTGGAGCAAGCTGGGTCGAGACTAGATGGTAGTTACTGAGGAAAAAAAGAAAGAAGGGATGAAGAGGAAGGTGAAGGCCCTCGAGGAAGAAGTCCTCGTATAGGGCGATCCAGCTCGGGCCACTAGAAGTGACCCATTCCTCTGGCCCTGAAGCCGAGAGCCGGATGGAGTTTGAAATCTCATAGGTACCTCGAAGACGAAGAAGGTCCTATTGAGTCATCGCCGAGGCAATGCTAGAAGGACCGGACAAATCATGACTAGCAAATGGAGCAGAAGGAGGGGCAGCAGAAGAACCCTAGGGGGACCTATGCCTATCCCCGTCTGTCAAGGACCCCTATGGATTCTAAGGGGACATCCTCCTCGTCGTTATCGAAGGAAGTAGGCCTCTACTGGGATGGCCCTGCCTTGTCGAAATGGTTAGGGTAGCTTTGCCTCTAGCAGGAAGGACTCATCCTGAAGGAAGAAGAAGAAGCAGAATAAGGATCTAAGAATCCTAATTGATCTCCTTCAACACAAGCCGAAGGACATGGAAGAAGTAGGAGAAGGGAAGACTGACCTAAATGCCTAGGGTTAGGGGGTTGGAACTAGATGAAAATCGCTTTGGTTGATGCGGAACTATATATGGATGAAAATTATTTTTTTAATTTTTTTTGATTAAGTTGTGTGTTTTATTCCCAAAGAATAGACCATGAATCTAAGAAAAGGATTCTATGCAAGTAAAAAACTATAGCATGCAAAGTAGAACCTAAAAAGCAAAAAGAAGAGGACCGCCGAGGCTGAGAAGTCTCGGTTGGGCTAGTTCATCTCCAATAAGGCTACTAGCAAGCAGAGGGGGTGTACTTGATAATGGTTGATATGCTCGATGAAGATCACAGATGAGGGGATCACTCTCGCTCCGGAAGCATCCTGGATGATCAAGCCAGAGACCCGTGGATTCTCGGCTTTCTACCCGGTGACCCGATCGCAGCCCAGCTTGAGTCGTTGGATTTGTAGAAGCTGAGGGACCTATAAACAGCCATTCTAGGGTTAGAAAACAAAGCAAAGATGGAAAATTGATTGAAAAATAGCAAGGGAAATGAAGGTTTGAGGGTGGGTGGCTAGGGCTTGGAGAGATGGATGGCGGTTGGAGACTGGGTGCAAGACACCAGGAAGAAGGAGGGGCTTACATAGAATCCCCTTAGCACACAGCAGGTAGCACACAGCAATTAGAAGAACTCAGTTATATTTTATGAAAAAAGTTGTTTTCATACAAGAGAGTAGAGTCTCTTAAATAGACTCTTAGACTTGGCCCTTAAGTAAGGTTACAATATAGACTACCAAATTCAAATTCATGGATATCTATGTAGTGACCAACTTCATAAATTCCATCCCCTTTTTATGGAGCGATGTGTCTATCATTACACGAGGTAGATATATGGTATAAAGAATTTTTACTTAGTATCTCAAATAATTGACATGCCTTATCCTCACTGTTTAGCATAAAAGTTCCTTTGCATGAGGCATTAACCCTTTGCCTATATTTTTCTGATTGACCATCATAGAAATACTGGACTAGTTGCCATTTTGGAACTGTATGATGTGGGTACTTTTGGATTAGGTCCTTTAACCTCTCCCATGTTTCATGAAACATTCCCCATTTGTTTGGAAAATATTGGTTATGGATTTTCTAATTTGGTGAGCTTTTCCTATGGAAAAGTACTTCTTGAGAAATTTTCTTTGAGGTTGATCCCAGGTTGACATAGTTATTGAATCTAAAGAGCTCAGCCAATATTTGGCTTTGTCCTTAAGTGAAAATGGAAAAAGCTTCAACCTAAGGGCATCATTAGAGAAATTCTGAATTTTAACCACAGAGCAAATCTCAAGAAATTTATCTAGGTGCCTATAAGGGTCCTCATTACTAGGTCCATGAAAAGAAGATAGCATTTGAATAATGTTAGATTGATCTCATATTAGGTGGCCTCCACAGGAAATGCTTGAATGCATGGCGAGTATCAGTACGAGGATGTGGTAAAATATTCCCTTAATTGGCATGGAGGGTTAGCATTGCCAGGTTAAACCATGTTTGTATACTAGATTGTCCTAAGGATCTTTTCTAGCTCTTCGTCTAGTGGTTGCAAGTTGGCTTGTAGTGATTGACGACCTAGCATGCAACCAAAAGGTCTGTGTAAGGCAATCCTAAGCTAGTAAGTTTTTTTTTGTTTTATTGGAGAGGAGAAGGGAGAAGAAGAAAGAAGAAAGATAGAGAATAAGTTTAAAGATATGGGCCTAAGGACTCTTAGAGCTAAGAGAGATAGAGATGAATTATTAGTTAAAGTTCTATGTTAATTGCAATCAAGTTAGCATACACTAGACTCTCTATCCTAGGGTTCCTTACTTCTAGATAGCTCCTAACTGTTCTAAGGTTGTCTTCGAGCCCTCCAAGTCAAAAGCTAACCAGCCAACTAGCTAGGTTAGGGTAAGGTTGGTGGGGGTCCTTCCATTGTTTTTCCTAGACACCAAATAATTGGCCAAGTAAAACAATGGAACCAATTAAGTAACTGCCTTCCTTCAAAATCTTATTCCTGAACTACTTTCCTTTGATACCACGTAACTGAAAAACCTTAGTTTGGTCCAACTCTAATGATCCCTTGTCTTAGTAAGCTCGAAAATCTTTAGGGGCCAATGTCTAATTAATTTTAGATTAAAGAATTAGGTCAATGAGTTATGTAGGGTGGGGGTTTGTGCACCAAGAAAAGGTGATGAACTTTCGGCCTTATGTTGTTTGAGGGTTTAGTACCTGATGTGGTACCTCCGTTGACGTGGAGCCTACTGGCAGCCATGCTAGCAATAGACCCACCACCTAGATGTGGTGGCCCGACGAGGAGCTAAAGCGAGCCCTCTTGTCGAGGTCAGCTCCCAGTCGGGGTCGTGCTCATGGGATGAGCCATCCGTTTGAGGTCAACTCTCGACTGGGGTCATGCTCATGCTTCTAAAGCGAGCCCTCCGGTCGAGATCAGCTCCCAACCAGGGTCATGCTCATGGCGTGAGCCCTCCGTCTAAGGTCAGCTTCCAATCGGGGTCATGCTCATGCTGTAAAGGCGAGCCCTCCTGCCGACGTCAGCTCCCAGCCGGGGTTGTGCTCATAGGGTGAACCCTCCGTCGGAGGTCAGCTCCCGATCGGGGTTGTGCTCATGTTGTCGAGGTGATCCTTCATGCTGAGGTTTGCTCCCAGCCGGGGTCGTGCTCATAGGGCGAGCCCTCCGTCTGAGGTCAGCTCCTGGCCGGGGTCATGCTCTTGCGGCCAAAGGTGGACCTCCCGAAGGGAGGTCCCTCCCTACCATACGAAGGCCAAAATTCCTGCCAGTGATGAGGGGGTGAAGATCAACGGGAATTCAAACCGTGGCACAGGGTCCCTGTCCACCTACAGCCCCCGGAAGGTGGCGCACACCCTGCCATTAATCTAGGTCCTGCAACATATCGCCCGCATGCTCTGTACAAGGTAAGACGTGTCAAGCCTGTGGCCCTGTAATGTGCCACCATGTCCATCACCGTATGACCATGGGATGCAGAACCACATGGCACGAGACCCAGAGTTCCCCCCAAAGAGAGGATCCTATCGAGGCCCCAGGCCCTGCAACACATTGACGGCCCCTCCTAAAATAGAAGTGTCGCACCCTCAAAAGAAGGGGAGGAGGAAAAAGTGGTAAGTGAGAAGAGCAGGGGCGAGAGGTAAGCAAGCAACCAAAAGCTCAGTGGCCAAGGGACCTGTCGGAAATCCTTCCCATTCCCCGCTCACCATTCTTTCTTTCTTTCCTTTTGCTACTTGAACATCACTATCTTACCACCCCCAGAGGTGAGGGAGTCCCACAAGCTCTCCACCTCAAAGGTTCTATTCCCCTCGATCGTCCCACTAACTTTATCATGAAGTTTCCTCGCTGGAATCCCCACCCCTGGTCTTTCCTACTTTGCAGGCCAACAAATCCAAGAGCTAACCAGGAGAGGACCTAGCCCCCGGTGATGGGAGCCCACCCGATGCATCAGAGCTGCAGGCCACGGTGATCTTGGCAGCAACAAATTAGCATGCCAGGTAGGGGGCGAGAGCCCCGGCCACTCGCTGTCAACAGTCGACCCATCGGGAAGCCGACAGGGATGAGGAAAAGTGACGACACCCCCAACGATAGTCGGAGCCCCACCTCGAGGAGATCTCCAATGATTTCTACACCTATCTCGATGTCCATTGCTGTCCTCCTTCAGTAGCCCACCCTCAGATCGATGAGGGGGGCGAAGTGAATTACCGAACTGTTGGGAATTGTGTCCCAAAGCCAATCGCCTGGGTTGTAGGCGGTTGAACTAAGTATTGTACTCTTTCTTTGAATTAATAAAATATTATTTTTTGGCAGCTCATCACATATTGTATTTCCCTGAAATGAACTCTTTCCATGTGATGAAGTCCTTAGGACTACACTGACTTCGATACAGAGAGGATGTATCTAGTGGTCCTTAAACTCTGTTCACAACCAAAGGATATATTGTACTGGACGGCAATATATCAAGTATAGGTTATTGTAGTTCACATCGTTTGGTTGTCCTCTTAACCAAATGAGTGTGGTGACACTAATGTGATCTACAAGTGGGATATGTGCTATCTCATTGAACGTGACTCTGTGCAGCCCCTTTCTGCTAAAGGGATACTCACGATTGGATATGGGTATATGTGTCCCTCTAACCTGAGGTCATCACGGTAGCTTGCAAGCAATCCCTGTGCTTTGGTGCCGGACTACACAGATTTTTAATCCGGTGATGGAAGGTTTCTAGGTACAGGCAAGTACTTGTGGAGCAGTGATGGACCAAGATGGAATTGACCTGTCCAAACAGTTTGGATTGAATGTCTCGCAATATCTCAATTTAGCAAATCCTTGGCCGGGGTAGTCCTAGTGAAGAGTCACTGGGCTTGTAAGGTTGAGACACGTAGTCGACTGACTCAGTCTGGGTTGGCAACCCAATCTCAGTCATCCTGAGCATTAGAGGTCAAAGGGATGAATTATACGGTAACCATATGCCAGAGGTTCGATAGTTTGCTCGAGCATCTTCGACCTATCCGGATGCCGGGACCCATTACTAGATGGTTTCCTGTGCTGGTACTGGAATTGTTCCAGTGCTACCGTTTAGGTTCGAACCTATGAGGTCACACGCCACAGAGGATAACTCTCTAATCCAGATACCGATTACGATTGGGAATCATCTCGATTTTATGGTCATAGTATTTATGAGCACTCTTTTCCCATCTTGCCCTTGTCTGTGTCAACCGAAAATTATTCTGGGCTGACCTAAACTGCACCAGGATTTTTCTGAATCAGTTTTGAACTGATTCGGAGTTCGTTTTGGCCTCTAATTGGTTGTGAACCAATTGAACCAATTTTATTGGGCTCGGACCGGTTCAATTGAATTGAACCACCGTTGGTTAACTGAACCAATGGGTTTGAACCAAATTGGTTTAAATGGTTTTAATTGGACCGGTGTTTTTTCTCTCCTCTTGACCGTTTTACACGGTAATTCCTTGCGCTGGAGGAGCCAAACGACCGAAGTTCTTTTCTTGGGCGACGTCTCTTCCTCTCCTCCACCGGTTGATTTACACTCCCGTTTATTTGCTGGTTAAATGGAATGGCAGCTACTGCCTCTTGGCCTCCCTGTCTCTCCACCTCCCTCTCCCTGCTGTCCTATATAAACCATTGCAAGTCCCCCTGTTTCAAGAAGATAGGTTACACCGTGTGAAGAAGAAAATAGCAAGTGTGTTCTTCCCTATGAGAGGTTTTGAGAGCTGGGTCCTATTTTCCATTGGGTGCTGGGATTTGGAGTGTGTGAGGAAGAGTTATAAGGCCCTTTTCCTTGTCCATTGGAGTGCTCAAACCCAAGACTGCAGCAAAGCCTGGTTGCTGCCACCCACTGTGACTATGTCTCCTTCCAGTGGCTAGCACCGCGCATGAAGGTGGATCGGAGGGCCCCCGGCATGTCTCCCCTCTGGGAGCAAGCCTCGCGAGCCGGGATCGCCGCTGCAGCTCCAAACGCCAAGAAGATCGCTGCTGGTTTTCTGCAACCAGAATTTCTGGAAACAGGTTTTTGGGCATTTTGTACATCGTGTACACTGTGTTTTGGTTGTAGATTTTGGTGGCAAATCGAAGAAGACTTCTCTACCTTATCGCTGCTGAAATTTGGGAGCAAACGGAGGTCCGGAAGCCTACTTTTGGACGCTCTTTTTCATGCTCAAAACAGAGTATCCCACGGTCCAAGGAGGAAGGCTGGAATAGATTTATTCCAGCTATTACAGCCTATTCCAGGTTTATCCCATAGTTATTCCAGCCAGAATAAGGCATGAAAAATTTTTTTTTTTTATCATGCATGAATAGAATTTTTAATTCAAATATTTTGCAAATATTTTATATTATCCTACATGCCTATTTGCAACTAGAATTTGATTAGTTTCTGGGCGGAGCAGATTTTCGCTGCGCGGATTTTTAAAAATGTTTTTAAAATCCAATCTGCTCCCGCAGTTATTTGCATGCCTAGTGTAGGATCATGTCAAACCACCTGTACCGTTCTCTTTCACGAACCATCCTAACAGGGATCCACATGGGGCTTGATGAGAAAAAGATAAGGCCTGACCCCAAGGGGTAGCCTACCAGTGAAGAATACCATGCTACTACAATCCCCATAAAAAACACCGGTGATAGGGTCGAAGCCTGGCTAGGCGAGGCACACTAACTTGGCGGTCTCGATGCCTCCCAATGCTCGCAAACCTAGGACATGAGCAATTTAAAAGAGTGATACCGATGATATAAAACCTCTTCTTAGTTATTTAAGCTGTTTTTTGTGCAACTTTGCCTTTCGCCTATGCAGGAACATCTCCGTTCAACTCAATGTCTAGCAGACTCAAGCTGGGCCCCTCATCAGGCTCTCATTCCCAGCCATGCCCACATCCCAGAGATGGCACCAAGGGGCCGTCTACTGTGTGACTCACAGCATGGCGAATCGAGAAGCTTGGCACCCCCAGTCTCACTCATAGCCCAAAGGTAGCAGCAGGATGCCATCTACCACGTGACTCAAGCTTGGCACACCAATAAGTCCGGCGCCCCACAATCTCATGGCCACGCTCACAGCCTAGAGGTGACACCAAGATGCCATCTGCTGCATGACTCACAATAGGGCAAATCGGGATGCTCTGCACCCCCAACCTTGCTCACAGCATGGAGGCGATAGCGGGATGCCGTCTATCGCATGACTTATAGCTTGGCACACCAATAAGTCTGGCACCCCAAAATCTCATGGCCGCGCTCACAACCCAGAGGCGGCACCAAGGTGCCATCTATCGCATGACTCATAACATGGCAAATCAAGAAGCTAATCACCCCTAGCCTCGCTCACTGCCTAGAGGCAGCAGCAGGATGCCATCTACCATGTGACTCATAGCTTGCCACACCAATAAGTTTGGCACCCCACAACCACATGACCATGCTCACAGCCCGAAGGTGGCACCAAGGTGCCATCTGCTACATGACTCACAGCATGGTAAATTGAAAAGCTTGACATCCCCAGCCTCGCTCATAGCTCGGAGGCGACAACAGGATGTCGTCTGCCATGTGACTCATAGCTTGGCACACCAATAAGTCTGGCACCCCATAGCCTCATGACCGCGCTCATAGCCCAGAGGTGGTACCAAGATGCCGTCTATAGCATGATTCACAGCGTGGTGAATCGAGAAACTGACACCCCTAGCCTCGCTCAAGCCTGGAGGTGGCAGTGGGATGTCATCTATCACGTGACTCATAGCATGGCGATTCGAGAAGCTCGATGCCCCCAGCCTCACTCATAGCCTGGAGGCAGCAGAGGGATGCCGTCTACCGTGTGACTTATAGCTTGGCATACCAATAAGTCTGGCACCCCACAACCTTACGGCCATGCTCACAGCACGGAGATAACACCAAGGTGCCGTCTACCGCATGACTCAAAGCATGGTGATTCGAGAAGCTCATCGCCCCCAGCCTCGCTCATAGCCTGAAGGCGGTAGCAGGATACCATCTATCGCAAGACTCAAGCTTGGCACAATATTAAGTTTGGTATCCTATAGCCTCATGGCCATGCTCATAGCCCGGAGGTGGCACCAAGGTGCTGTCTACCGCGTGACTCATAGTGTGGCAAATCAAGAAGCTTGGTGCCCCCAACCTCGCTCATAGCCTGGAGGTGGTAGCAGGATGCTGTCTATCGCTTGACTCATAGCTTGGCACACTAATAAGTTCGGCACCCCATAGCCTAATGGCTGCACTCATAGCCTGGATGCGACACCAAGGTTCCATCTACTGCATGACTCACTGATGGGATTTCTAGAAAGCCAAGGTCATCATGCTACATGCGGAAGTGAATTTTAAAACTAAAAGTTCTAGCATGAAAACCCTAACTAGCTAGTAGAAAACCTAATTGCCGGATCCCCTTAGACATTATCAACTAATGAATCAAAAATGAAGTACAAGAAACATACTTGAAATGCTATTTTCCACTTCTTTCCACAAGACTCACAAGTGTAAGCCCTCCAACGGTGATCCACACGAGAATTGAACCAAGGAAGAACTCCTTCTTGAAGTTGCTTGCTAGAGTAGGACTCTTTCTGCAGCCTTTGGATTTTTCACCACTGTAGGACACCCTGTTCTATTGTAGGGCACTATGAACACTCTCCTGAAGCACTCTTGGTTTTAGGACAACCCACCTCTAGGACCCCTTAGGCTTATGTCCTAAAACAAAGCCTTGTCCTAGTAGAAAAGACCTTGTCTTAACAAGACAAGTCTTGTCTTAAAGAAAGAAAGAGGGAGGGAGAGACAGAGAGACACTCAGACAAAACACTCAATGAAATTGGACTCCTATTCTCGAAGCCTAGAAAAAAACCACATCTCATTTCACCGTACACCCTTAAATAAGAATTTAAGGGGCGTAAAAAGCATCGTAAAATTTCTTATCAGATATGTCTCTTCATATCTGATAAGACTCTTCAGGACTCAGGAGTCTTATCTTAGTTCTCCAGATGATCTCTCCTCATGCCACATGGCATGTACCGAACTCAAAGGAAAGGAGGCATCTTTTCTTGTCTTAAAACCGTAGAAGAAGAAACCTGAGAGCAGAAGGACTCTGCCTCAGAACCGTGCGCAGATGAAGAGCTGCGACTCTTCATCTGCGTGTGCTGACTTCTTCTCACTTCATGCCACCCCTTTGTCCCCTTTTGACCAGTCAACCAAAACTAAAAGGGTGTGGAGACTATTTGAAGAGGCATCCCAAATAAGAAACTCTTAGAGTTTCATCTACAGAAGGACTCTTAGTCCTTCTACGCGCACTCTTTCTCCCGCGTGTGCCAAGAGGAGCCAAGAGTCCTGAGCACCCAGGACTCTTCAATAAACCGGGTTAATGTCCAAATGAAAAACCAGATAAATCCTGGTTTAGGCTGCCACAATTAGGACTCAACCTAATATAGGTTTCCCTCAATTAGGTTAGTCCATAACAAGCAACTAAGCCCAAATCAATTGGGTTAGGAATTGGGTTAGCCTACACATGCTAGTGTGTAATCTGGCTAACCAATTAGGATGCCATGACCCTAATTAAACCATGTATGACTTCCTTTGCCAACTCCCTAATGTGTGTGACCCTTTGGGTTCCACATTTAGCCAGCAGTAGGTTTAGGTTTGAGCCAATTCGAACCAATCCAACCCAATTGACTTAATTAGATCAAATTAGCTCACCTAATTGTCCAATTCGAATTATCCATCGAATTGACTCATGAAACCAATCCAATTGGTTCATGAAAACCTACAAGACAAAATTGATGTCTAGCAATGTGTCATGCCTCCCTAGAAAATGTGAAATTTAGTAGAAAGTACCAAAATCCCCTTCAGTAAAAAGTTACCGTGCATTTCAATCTTTCGATCTCCCATTATCCTGATTAAGTGATAGGTATGGATACATGTCAAACCCTGACACTTAGTCATATCAAATCTCAAGTTGATCATGAGGACTCAACTGATGACTGATTAGAAACCACTTCTAATCTCATCCTGCTTTGATCAAAGGCTCCTTGAGTCACTCATCGAAGAGATTACATGGGATAACAATTCCTCTTACCAAGAATGATTGATTTTTTGTTGGTCCACTCATATCCTTCATACACCTTCCACCATACCCAGAACACCCCGTACATGACTCAATGTCATGAACGAGTATGAACCAAAAATATGGCTTAGTGTGCACAAGGAACCATGGTGACCTTAGGTCTAAATATCACATGCGCAACTCCTACTCTGAGACCTATCTTTTGACAAGCAGTAAGACTTCCATAAGATAGTCCCGGTGCGGATCAGTTCAGTGTACTCATACCCTGATGAGCACCTTTATCCTTGTATTAGTAGCTCTACATAAATGGTTGTGAGACCAACCATCCTCATTAATTGAATATACATAGGATAAGCTAGCCTTACCGGATTCATCGATCCCCGAATCGATGGTCCATTGACTAGGAACATTTTTATTAGGGTTTACAGGAACATAGGTCTCACTGTTATGATCTTTTTCAAAACCCTAATTCCATTGCCCTAATCTATGGGGTTCATCATAATGTCATACAAGAGTTGGAAGATTACAAAAATAGCCTTACAATGATTGGCTTTTAGGGCACTTTTCTTTCACTCACAGTGTGGTGAATCAAGAAGCTCGGCGCCCTACATCGTGCTCACAGCCCGGAGGTGGCACCAAGGTGCCATCTACCGCATGACCCACAATATGGCGAATCGAGAAGCTCGGCAGCCCCAGCCTCACTCACATCCTAGTGCTGGTACGGGAATGCTGTCTACCACGAGAATCATAGCTTGGCACACTAATAAGTCTGATGCCCCACAACCTCATGGCCATGCTCACAGCCCGGAGGTGGCACCAACGTGCGATCTACCATGTGACTCATAGCATGGCGAATCATGAAGCTCGGTGCCCACAGCCTCGCTCACAGCCCGAAGATGGTAGCGGGATACCGTCTACTACGTGACTCATAGCTTGGCACACTAACAAGTCTGGCACCCCAAAACCTCGTGGTCGTGCTCACAGCCCGGAGGCAGCACCAAGATGCTATCTACCACGTGACTCATAGCATGGCAATTTGAGAAGCTCGGTACCCCATGCCTCACTCACACCTGGAGGCTGCAGTGGGATGCCATCTACCGCGTGACTCACAGCTTGGCACACCAATAAGTTTGGCACCCCATAGCCTCATGGCCATGCTCACAGCCTAGAAGTGGCACCAAGGTGCCATCTACCGCATGACTCACAGCATGGCAAATCGAGAAGCTCGGCACCCCCAAACTCGCTCATAGTTCGAAGGCGGCAGTAGGAAGCCATCTACCATGTGACTCATAGCTTGGCACACCAATAAGTTTAGGGACCCATAGCTTCATGGCTGCTCTCATAGCCTGGAGGTGGCACAAAGGTGCCATCTATCATGTGACTCACAGCATGACGAATCTGAAGGTGAAGTGCATCTACAAAGCATACCAATATGCAAACATGCATTCACGAAAGGAGGACAAAAAATATGCATTTTAAAATAATTTTAAAACATGCACAGCGAAAGGCTCGGTAGATAGATCTAAATGATCTACCGATATGCCCGCAAAAAGATCTAGCAAAATCTAATAGCATGCATCATAACATCAAAGCAAGACAAAAACAAAAATATAAAAGTACCATACCTTTATACTAGAGAAAAGCTGTAGAAGGAGGAGGGCACTCGATCCACACACGTGTCTGGCCTCTACAGGTAATCCACACCTGGGCTCGACTCTAATTAACTCTCTCGGAGTGCTAGCTCTTCGGGATCCTCTGGTCGATCTTCTTCTTTTGGGAAGACTAGGAGGAGAGCTGGAACCCTTTCCCAAGAGAACTCTCTTCCCAAGACCTAGCTAGAATGCTAGGATTCTCACACCCAATCCCTACACATCTCACAACC
Organism: Areca catechu; assembly: GCA_021397845.1. Taxonomy (NCBI): domain Eukaryota; kingdom Viridiplantae; phylum Streptophyta; class Magnoliopsida; order Arecales; family Arecaceae; genus Areca; species Areca catechu. Next base: position 122,767,712 of record CM038052.1, on the reverse strand, counting down.
CTTCTCTATCTTTTCTCTTTTTGCTTATTATGTCTCTCTAGTTGTTGTAACCTCTGTAGCCTATAGAATGACCTTCATTTATAGGTGCAGCCATGAGAGGGAGAAAGAGGAAGGAGGAGAGATGAGGGGAGAGAATGGGAGAGAAGATCAAGGCCATACCAAATGGGTCCAACCCAAGAAGGTAAATATGACTATCATACCAAATAACCTTGGAGCCAAAACTAGTTTGAATTCAAAATTCAAATCAGGTCAAAACTTGCCCAAAATCCTCCCAAAATTTCTTCTTAGAAATCTGCTCGTCACAAGAAGTGTCGACTCACGAAAATTACCAAGTGTCGATACTTCACCAAGTGTCGACACCTACAAAATTCCAAGTGTCGACACTTGGAACAAAGTCAATCATATTGACTTCCAGTGATGGCAAACGATTCTCATTCATAGATTAGCCTTAAGATCAGATAAAAATCCTCTATAGTGTGTGACCCCATAGGTTCGAATACTAAGCCGGTAGCACTGGAACATTTCATGTACCAGTTAAAGTCCTCATCTAGCAATGATACCCGATGTTCGGATAGGTCGAACATGCAGAGCACCTTACAAGAACCGCTGGCATATTGTTGCCATATAATTCATCCCTTTGATCTCATAATGCTCAGGATGACCTAGGGTTCGACTGCCAACCCTAAATTGATTTATCCAGATCATGTCTTAACCTCACAAGTTCTGTGACTTCTCATAAGAACTACCCTGACCAAGGTATTGCTAAATTGAGACATAGTGAGTCATTCACTCCAAACTATTTAGAGTGGTCAATTCCATCTTGATCCACCATCGCTCCACAAGTACTTGACTGCACCCGAAAACCTTCCATCACTAGATTAGAAATCCAGGTAGTCCGGTACCAAAGTACAGTGAGTTGCTTGCAAGCTACCATGGTGACCTTAGGTCTGAGGGACATATATACCCATATCCTTCACGAGCAACTCTTTGGTAAAAGGGAGCTCCGTAGATGGTCACATTCAGTGAAATGTCATACATTTCACATGCATACCACCAGTGTCTCCACACTCTTTAGTTAAGAAGACAACCAACAAATGTGACATATTACAACCTCACTTGATACATCGTCATCCTATAACAATGTATCATTTGGTTATGAACCACTTTAAAAACTACATGATATATACTCTCTATATCAAAACTGGTGCAGACACCGGAGGCACCAGAATAAGACAAAGGCTTTTCAACCCTCTGTGAATTGATCAATAATTTATGAGTCCATATATAATAAGGGCTTAGCCCATCTGAGTCCATTTTAGTGGTTATTTGAGTCTTTTGAGTTTCAGTTCTGTACTAGTCAGCTCATGTTGAGATAGTTCAGTCCAGTGTTAGTCAGCTCATGTCGAGCTAATTTTATTTTTTTGAGTCCTATTCAACCATATTGAAGACTCAAGACCACATCATACAAGTGAAGACCAAGTCCAACCAGATTGAAGACATGGAAGTATAGCCTAAGTCCAACCCAGCTTGAAGATTTGAAGACCCTAGGAGGAAAAATTTAGAAAACCCTGATTCCTTGCAGATGCCCTCCAGATGCCCAGATTTCCTTCCAGATGCCAAAATATATTCATATACCAAGGCATCCATGATTTTAGAGGTTCATCTGCATCCTAGCCCAAAGAAATCAAGCCCAGGCGCCAAGCCCAAGCCCCTAAGAAGCAAGATACCAGAGAATATTCCTGCTACCTGGCTACCAGGCCATCCCAGCTTTCATAGGCCCAAGCCCATGCACCCAAACCCCTTTGGGCCGGCCTCTTGCTGCTCTTAAAAGCCCAACACGCCCCCCTAGGTGTCCTTGGAGTGTTGGCCAAGTCAAGAGAATTTTTAGGGATTTTTTCTACCTAATGATTCCTTATTTTCTGGCTAGGGTTTGAGAGGGAAAAGGATTCTTATGTAAAGACTTATGTGCCCTTACTTGGAGCCCAAGGTTAAGGGTCTATTTAAAGGACCCTAGCCTCTTGTATGAAGGGATATTTTGATATATGAAATAAACCTTGAGTTCTTCAATTGCTTTGTGTGATTACCATGCTGTGTGCATAAAGGGGTTTGAGAGTTCTTCTTCCCGGTGTTTGCAATCATCTTCCTGCCGCCAACCATCCTTCTTGCCCCTCCAAAACTTTCTTCCCTTTGCTATTTTCCTTTATTTTCTTGATCTCCTTTGAGTTTTCTAACCCCTGACAGGTCGTTTGCAGGTCCCCAAGTTCCTACGAATCCAACAACTCCAGCCTTGCCTCAATCGGACCACCGAGCAGAAAGCCGGGTATCTGCGGGTCTTTGGCTCGATTTTCCATGCCGCATCCATCGAGGAATGAGAGATCCCTTCAATGCAATCTTCACCGGGCACTTCAGACGTTGTCAGGTATACCCCCTCTACCTCCAGACTTATTATTGTAGGAGAACTTGCCCTAACCGAGGCTTCTCAGCCCCGGCGATCCTTCTTTAGTACTTTTCTAGGTTCTAATCTGTATGCTTGGCTTCAAAAATTCATACAAAATTCTCTACAACTAATTTTGATCTAAAATTCGGGAACTAATTACCTAACCCCACATATAAAACATACAAAAAGAATTGCATGCATATTAGTCCCGCATCATTTGGTATCAGAGCTTAGATTAGGGCTTGTTTTCTGCAAATTTTTAGTCTATATATGCTCTGTTATTTTAATTATTTCTCCCTGATAAAAGATTGAAAAATTCTGAAATTTGGTTTTGTGGATTCATAATAATTCACAGTAATTTTAAGAGTTTTTTCAAATTTTATTATGTCCTCTGAATTTTCTGCAAGCCGAAATACAGCCTGTAAATTTTGGCTCTATTTTTTCAACAAGGCAAGTTTGGAAGTTTTAGGGTTTTGTTTAGCATCTTTTGCATATCTTTTAATTTTAGTATATTTCTAGCATATTAGGCCATGATTTGCAAGTTTCCTTCTATTTAAAAAAATATCAAAAAAAAATTATATATTCTCCAAAAATACCAAAAACATCTAAACCCTAATTTGCATCCTCATCTGCCTGCCATCATTGCATAATTTACTTTTAAGGGCACTCTTGCTATATCAGATGGGGGGAGGATTTGATCACCACTCCTTAGCCCAAAACCACATCCCTTGCATTCGGTCCCAAGCCTTAACCTAAAATTAACTATACTTAATTTTCCCTAGTGGGCTAGGGACACCAACTGGTCGGGTCCGGGCTACGTGTCAGATCATTGTGTCAAGATAACCTGTGTGCCTTGTGCTCAGTGTCTAGAATGGTGGTTTAGGGATTCAATCCCGAAGGGCTTGTGTGCTGGTCCGCCTACCTGGCCAATCTCTGATTGGTGTCTAGGATTGGCAATCAGGGACCTAACACTCCCCTTACACCTGCTTGGCGAGTACAGGGTTACTATAGGCTAGTTTGCTACCCTGATTGAGCCCTTAGTTTGGACTCTAGGTCTAGTCAGCTGTAGTCGGTCTGATCGAGTCTTGCATGAGCACTAGATCAGGAGTTTCATATCACCCACCTCCTTCACAAATGTCTGAACCCATGAAAAATTTGCAAGCCCAAATGAAAGCCCTAGCTGATCAAATGGCCCAGATGACTACCCAGATGACCCAGTTAACTCAGTCTGGTATTCAAACCAATGATAGAATTGACCATCTTGCCAATAGGTTTGATCAGTTAGAAGTCCGGGTAGGGACCCCAGAAAAAACCCATGGGTCACAGTCTGAGCCAGATCCTGATTCCCCTCAACCTAGGAGGACCCCAAACCCTAATCCATACCGAGAGGTTGAACCTAGGAGAGCCCCTCAGCCTGACCCATACTATAATACTGAACCTAGAAGAACCCCTTACCATGACCCTTATTATGATACTGAACCTAGAAGAACCCCTTACCATGACCCTTATTATGATACTGAACCCAGGAAAACCCAATACTCTGACCCATATGGGGAGTCCAATCCTAGGAGAACCCAAAACTCTGACCCATATAGGGAGTCCAATCCTAGGAGAACCCAATACTCTGACCCATATAGAGAGTCCAACCCTAGGAGAACCCAGTATTTTGACCCATATAGGGAGTTCAATCCTAGGAGAACCCAATATCCTGACCCATATAGGGAGTCCAACCTTAGGAGGACCCCATACCATGATCCATCCTTAGAACCTGACCATAGAGATGACCCAAAATCCTATGACCCCAGATCCTATAATCCCATGACCCATAGATCTGCACCCTTGTCCTATGAGCCAAGAGAACCCATAACCCCTAAGTATCAGCCTAGTACTAGTCATGCTTCCCCTATTCAACTTGAATCCCATAGGATTAGTATCCCTAAATATGAGCCCAGTAGTGAGCCACTACCCCTTAGGCAACTTGAACCTACTAGGATTAGTGTCCATATTCAAAAACCAGGACCTAGCCAATTTTTCCCTAGCCGACCTTCTCCAACCATTCCTGAGATTGACAAGGCTTACATTAACGTGAAAGTGTATGAAGTTGATGCAAACTTAGTGGATGAGTATGAGGGAGAAGAGGAGACACCTTTAGATGACCTAGAATTAGCTGACCCAATAGATACCCAGGTAGAAGCCAACCTAGAGGTAGTTGACCTTGACCACATCCAACCTAAAGCTATAATGGAAGAACAAATAGAGGAAGAGAACCTAGGTACTGCTACTAGAGCCTTACCTGAGGAAACCATAAAGGAGAGCCAGATTATAGAGTCTTGTCCTAAAATACAAGAACCTGAAAAATTTATTAAGGACCTGATCTCTTTGAATCTATACCTTTAAGATGAGCCTCCTCTTATAGTTCCCATTAAGGACCTCTTCCCTGAGATTAATAACACATCCTTCCATTATACAAACCCCATAGATATACCGCAAGCCCGTAAGGTTAACCTCATTAGTATAGGATTAGTTCCTGACACCCCATCTTTTATCCTACTTTATCCAACTAACCATGAATATTTTTCTCTACCCTACCAAACTAATTCTGAACCCACTTCCTATTTTCTGTCCTTTCCAGACATCTCCAACATTTATAGGATCATTAGATTGCATTTAGTTGAAATTAGTGTACTGCATGCATTCATTACGCATGTCAGGTTTGCATTATACTTCTAGCATACCCTTTGGCATTTGCTTGGAGTCCATTGTAAATACTCTTGTGCACACCACACTAGGGTCAGACCTAGAGAGTCTATAGTCTCTTAGGTTTAGGCTCATAAAAGTCTAATAAATTTCCTTTGATAGGAATGCAAAGTCGAGTCTATTAGGTGTTAGTTTGAGTCCTTTGCATCATTTTGCTAGGAGACTGCATGTGCCTACAATGTTCACCACCCGCACTAATCTTAAAACAACTGGCTAATTCCCAAAGATGGATCAAAGAATTTGATGTAGTAGATTCTATCTTGGTTAGGCCTAGGCCTAAAAGAAGCTTCATGCTCGCAGAGCCGGACCTTTTAAAGTGATAGAGAAGGTTGGATCAAATGCCTATGTGTTAGACTTGCCTTCGGATATGGGAATTAGTTCTACCTTCAATATTATAGACCTGGTTGAGTACAGGGAACCGACAGCGATACCTAGTGAGGCTTTTGAACCTATTCCTTTTCATTGTGAGTGACCCTAACCCAGAGTGTCCACTAATAAATTTGGCCTGAGAGAGGAGAATGGATCGAGCGTATCCTGGATGATCAAGCCATTATGACCCGGGGCCACGGTTATCAACGCTTCCTGGTCCGATGGCAAGGCCGACCAGAGTCAGACGATTCATGGATTTCTCGAGAGGACTTGCAGCACCTCAACCCAGACCTCCTCGAGAGATATGTGAGCCAGCCTGATCTTCACTCGACAGGGTCGAGTTCCTCCCACCCGGGAGAATTGGTGCGGACACCGGAGGCACCAGAATAAGACAGAGGCTTTTCAACCCTCTGTGAATTGATCAATAATTTATGAGTCCATCTATAATAAGGGCTTAGCCCATCTGAGTCCATTTTAGTTGTTATTTGACTCTTTTTAGTTTCAGTTCTGTATTAGTCAGCTCATGTTGAGCTAGTTCAGTCCAATGTTAGTCAGCTCATGTCGAGCTAATTTTATTTTTTTGAGTCCTATTCAACCATATTGAAGACTCAAGACCACATCATACAAGTGAAGACCAAGTCCAACCAGATTGAAGATATGGAAGTATAGCCCAAGTCCAACCCAGCTTGAAGATTTGAAGACCCCAGGAGGAAAAATTCAGAAAACCCTGATTCCTTGCAGATGCCCTCCAGATGCCTAGATTCCCTTCCAGATGCCAAAATATATTCATATACCAAGGCATCCATGATTTTAGAGGTCCATCTGCATCCTAGCCCAAAGAAATCAAGCCCAGGTGCCAAGCCCAAGCCCCTAAGAAGCAAGATACCAGGGAATATTCCTGCTACCTGGCTACCAGGCCATCCCAGCTTCCATAGGCCCAAGCCCATGCACCCAAGCCCCTTTGGGCCGGCCTCTTGCTGCTCTTAAAAGCCCAACACGCCCCCCTAGGTGTCCTTGGAGTGTTGGCCAAGTCAAGAGAATTTTTAGGGATTTTTTCTACCTAATGTTTCCTTATTTTCTAGCTAGGGTTTGAGAGGGAAAAGGATTCTTATGTAAAGACTTATGTGCCCTTACTTGGAGCCCAAGGTTAAAGGTCTATTTAAAGGACCCTAGCCTCTTGTATGAAGGGAGATTTTGATATATGAAATAAACATTGAGTTCTTCAATTGCTTTGTGTGATTACCCTGCTGTATGCATAAAGGGGTTTGAGAGTTCTTCTTCCCGGTGTTTGCAATCATCTTCCTGCCGCCAACCATCCTTCCAGCCCCTCCAAAACTTTCTTCCCTTTGCTATTTTCCTTTCTTTTCTTGATCTCCTTTGAGTTTTCTAACCCCTGACAGGTCGTTTGCAGGTCTCCGAGTTCCTACGAATCTAATGACTCCAGCCATGCCTCAATCGAACCACCGAGCAGAAAGCCGGGTATCCGCGGGTCTTTGGCTCGGTTTTCCAGGCCGCATCCATCGAGGAACGAGAGATCCCTTCGCTGCGATCTTCACCGGGCACTTCAGACGTTGTCAGGTACACCCCCTCTACCTCCAATCTTATTATTGTAGGAGAACTTGCCCTAACCAAGGCTTCTCAGCCCAGGCGATCCTTCTTTAGTACTTTTCTAGGTTCTAATCTGCATGCTTGGCTTCAAAAATTCATACAAAATTTCCTACAACTAATTTTGATCTGAAATTCGGGAACTAATTACCTAACCCCACATATAAAACATACAAAAAGAATTGCATGCATATTAGTCCCGCATCAAAAATAATGTAGTTCTAAGGACTCCATCATACCAAATTTCATTTCAGGAAAATGTAAATATGATGAACAGCCAATAAGAAAAGAATAACTTTTATTCATTCAAAAATCATATACAATTACAAGATAGCACAACCGTCTACAGCCTAGATGCTTGGCTTTGAGATAATTCTCAACAACTCCCACTTGGACTAAAGCCAATCAGTATAGAATCTCATTTCCATTTTCTGTTTACAATAATCAAACTCTTGAACTCCGACGGCTTTAATGAAGGGATCAGCTAGGTTTTCTTTTCTATCAATCTTCAGAAGGTCAATGTCACCTCGTTCCATGATCTCTCATACAAGGTGATAGCACCGTAGAATATGCTTTGTGCGGTGATGAGACTTCGACTCTTTGGCTTGAGCAATGGCTCCAATGTTATCACAGTACACCAGAACAAGACCATCCAGGAAAGGTGCCACTCCCAGCTTGCCAAGGAACTTCCATAATCACATAGCTTCCTTCACTGCATCTGATGCTGTAATGTACTTTGCTTTGCATACTAAGTCCACCATAGTAGGCTGCTTGGAACTTTTTCGACAGACAGCTCCTCCATTTAGGGTAAAGATAAATCCTGACACACTCTTGCTATCATCCTTATTTGACTGGAAATTAGAGTCAGTATACCCCACAAGTTTCAAGTCAGATTCTCTATAAATTAGCCATGGTCCTTAGTATTTCGTAAATACTTAAGGATGGTCTTTACCACTTTCCAATGAGCTTCACCTGGGTCAGACTGGTATCTGCTCACTATGATTAGTGAGTATGCCATGTCTGGTCTTGTACATGTCATGGTGTACATGATAGAACCCACTGCCGAAGCATATGGGATTTTACTCATATGCTCTCTCTCTTCAAGAGTTGTCGCATAATACCTTTTGGAGAGATCAATTCTAGATCCTATCAGGAGATAGCCCTTCTTGGAATTTTTTATGCTGAATCATTTCAGCACGGTGTCGATGTACATAAACTGGGACAGTCCTAGAAGCCTCTTAGATCTATCTCTATAGAACTTTATACCCAATATGTAAGAGGCTTCACCCAAGTCCTTCATGGAGAACTGAGATGATAACCAGAACTTTATTCCTTGTAGTACTGGGATGTCATTCTTGATTAAAAGAATGTCATCCACATACAACACAAGGAATACAATCATAGAACCATTAGCCCATTTATAAATGCAAGGTTCTTCTCCATTCCTAACAAAGCCATACGACTTGATACACTTATCAAATCGTATGTTCCAACTCCTTGATGTTGCTTCAATCCATAGATGGACTTTTGAAGCCTGCACATCTTTGACTCATCTGTGGATGTGAACCCTTCAGGTTGTATTATATACACCTCATCTTCCAGCTCACCATTTAGGAAAGCTTTTCGAACATCTATTTGCCAGATTTCATAGTCAAAGTGTGCTGCTAAAGCAAGCATAATCCGAATGGATTTGAGCATTGCCATAGGAGAGAACATCTCGTCATAATCAATACCATAGTGTTAACGATATCCCTTGGCAACCAGATGGGCTTTATAGGTCTCCACCTGCCCATCTACGCCCATTTTCCTTTTGAAAATCTATTGCACCCAATGGGTTTTATCCCTTCAGGTGCATCAACCAATGTCCATACATTGTTGATCTCCATGGACTCCATTTCGGATTTCATGGCTCCCAACCATTTCTTAGAGTCGGGCCTCTGTATCGCATCCATATAGGTGATCGGATCCTTATTGTTCTGATCGAGTTTAATGGGATCACCATCCCGGACCAAGAAACCATAGTATCTTTCCGGTCGGCTCGATACTCTACCGGATCTTTTTAATGGTTCTTGAGTGGGCTCTAGGTGTGATCTAATCATAGTCGGTTCTATGCTGTCCCTTAAGTGTGTTGGTTCTTCTACTTGTTGAACTCACTAAGTTCAATCTTAGCGGCTATAGTCCCTTCACCAAGGAACTCCTTTTCCAAAAAGATAGCCCTAAGATCGATGAACAACTTTTGTTCCTTAGCTAAGTAGAAGTAATACCCCTTAGATTCTTATAGACACCCAACAAATAGGCACCGATCAGACCTAGGTCCAAGTTTGTCCATTTCCAAATGTTTTACATAAGCCGGCCACACCCAAACCCGAAGATGTGATAGTGTCGTCTTATATCCGGTCCATATCTCATATGGTGTTTTACTAATGGACTTACTTGGAGCCCTATTTAGAAGGTAACTGGCTAATTCTAGAGCATATCCCCAAAAGGATGCCGGTAGAGAATCAAAGCCCATCATGGACCAAACCATGTGTAACAGGGTTCAATTTCTCCTCTCAGACACTCCATTTAATTGAGGTGTCCCTAGAGGTGTCCATTGAGAGAGAATCCCATTCTCCTCGACATATGTCAGAAACTCACCCGAAAGGTATTCATCGCCTCGATCGGATCGAAGGGTTTGGATACACTTTCTAGTTTGTTTTTCTACTTCACTACGATATCGTTTGAACATTTCAAACGACTCAGATTTATGTCTCATCAAGAAGACATAACTGTACCTCGAAAGGTCGTCTATAAATGTAATGAAATAAACGTACCCATCCCTGGCACTAACATTCATGGGTCCCCATACATCAGTATGTACCAGACTCAGAATTTCTTTGGCTCATTCACCTTTTATAGTAAAAGGTGACTTAGTCATTTTTCCAAGAAGACATGACTCACAGGTTGGAAGTGAACTATTTTCACTAAAATCGAGGAGACCCTCATTTTCGACCTGTTTATCCTGTTTCTATTAATTTGACCTAGCCTACAATGCCATAGGTATGCATCACTGACATTATCTATCCTAGGGCATTTGCTAGATGTGTACATTTCACTAACAGGTCATGATAGTACATAAATGCCATCACACATTTGCCCAATCAAAACCACAGAATCATTCCAAATGATTTTGTAAATGTCATTCTTTATTGATAGTTCATAACCATACATGGCCAATTGCCTACATAAATGGCATTCAAAATAAAAGATGGACAAAAATGACACTCATTCAAAACAACAGTACAGGACTCGAAAACAAGTTTGAGGACTCCCAATGCCAGGACTGGAACTTGGCTTCATTTCCCATGTTCAAGAATCTCTCGTCGTCCTCGAATCTTCTACTAACTTGAAGTCCCTACAAAGAATTGCAAATATAAATTGAACTTCCGGTATCCAATACCTAGTTAGTAGTATCGCAAATAGAGAAACTACAAGATGTTATCATATAAATACCTTGTCCAGGACCATCCTGTAGCTTTCTCTTCTTGGACCTGTTTGGGTCAAGGGATGCAATATAAAGAGGACAGTTCCTCTTCCAGTGACCCTGCTTCTTGTAGAAGAAGCACTCTGTACGACTTTGATCAACCTTCACTTTCTTGGCCTGACTGGGCCCAGAAGCACTTAGCATCTTTTTCCCTTTATTTTTCTTCTTCACTTTCTTAACGAGATGATGCCCTCCCGAAGATCCTCCTACTAGATTCACCACCCCTTTATTCAATTGGTGGTCTTTCTCATAAGTTTGCAGCAACCCCAACAGACCATGGTAGTTAACTGCAGGCTTATTCATTCTGTAATGATCGAGAAAATTAGATATGAAGAAGGGAGGGAATTCAGTATCGCATCTTTCCCAAGCTGTTCTGCAAGGGACAGCCGAGCTTGCCCAGGCATTCAATCATCTCGATCATGTACCATACATGATTAGTGACCGAGGCCCCATCATGCATCCGTGCATTGTAGATGGCACAGGAGACCCTGTACCTCTCAACGTCATCTGGTGTTCTGAAAGACTCCTTCAACCTTTGAAGAATTTCTTCTAGTTGGGCTTCCTCGAGCTTGCAACTGAACTCGTCATTCATCATAGCCAACATTATACACTGGACAGTGGTCCTGTCAAAGAGCCACTTCTAATAAGTGTCTCTGACCGAACCCCGAGCATTGGCAGCAGGGATCTCAGGTGTCGGATCCGATATCACATACAGGATCCGTTCATGCTCCAGGACAATCCTGAGCCTTCGATACTAGCTATCGAAGTTAGGTCCATTGAGCTTATCGTTGTTGAGAAGAGATCAGAGTGATAGGTAGGAAGACATCTGAAAGGAAAACCAAAGCTAATTAGTGTATATGAATTATTAACCGAAAGACATGGACTTTAGTCTAAAGGTCCCTCCCACTATTTTGCTTAGACTGGTAGTATCTACCTCTAATCTAAGGGATTACTTTAATTCCCAGTGAGTACCAGAGTCCAATAGACAACACATGAGCTCGACTTTGGTCGGCCCATCCATGCATGTCTAAAGATAGGTTCTTTAATCGATTACTTCTCCAAGTAACCTCTAGCATTTGGATTTTGCCCTAAGGAACACTTAATCGACCTTTGGGCCTCCTATTGAAGGTCCCGGTTAGGTCCAACCATTAACATGATAAAATTCAATGCTTCTAACTAATGAATAGTCAAGCCCGACTTTGGCCAGCCCACCTGACCACTGTTAAGAGAGTCGCACTGAGCCATCATATTAGAAACAACAATTCCAATAGCCTAATGAACACCTGATCTTTGGATCTGCCGATGAACACCCAATTATTGGACCCATTACCATCCCACTTAATGGGAGGCTAGGACTTGGTTATCCCTATAACTTTGTCCTTTTAAGGACCTAATAATTTAGAGGATTTTTATATAATATGACAGATGAAGAGATGAGAAGACATGGATCAACCTCCCACCGACCAAATCAATAATCTAGGAGGGTTACTCATAACAAATGATCCATGGGCACCTAAAATCAGTCAAGATTGATTAACCTTGGGTGACAAGGGTAACACGAGTCAATGAGATATCCAATCAATCCTGATCGACCACACTGGCCATGTAAGTGAGATCATGGGTTTGGTTCCGTCATTAATCGTCTTGCCTTAGACACCAACATAGTTGGCCAGGTAAAAGGTAGCCCCAAAGAACCATGATCAAAATGCCAAACTTACCTCAACACCAATCGATTCATTAGACTCGATTAGACTAGCCTAAAGACTCGGGCTTTCCATTGAGCCACAAATTAGGTCCATTTAGATTATGGACTAATCAATCTAACTATTAGATAGATCTAGAGAAGAAGTCCTAACTCAACATTTAATTAGATTAGTTCTCTAATTTGTCCAATTCATCTAAACTTAGGTCTAACCCAATCAAGAACCTAATAGAAGCTAACCTATGACCCTTAAGGCTTATTGAAATGACTTAAAATCTTTGAATCATATTCCTAGAGTTCTTAGTTATTCTTAATTCTCAATTAAGTTCAATAGCCTTAAATTAAATTAAAATAATTTTAATTTACAGATGTAAAATAATTTTACAAAAATTTTAAAATTTGAATTCATTATTTTTCTGCATTTTCATCCCAAGTGTCGACTCACCAGGAGCAAGTGTCGACACCTAGTGTCGACACTTGGGTCGACTCAAGGCCTGAGACAGGAGGAAAAATAGAAAACTAAGTTTTCTAGCAAGAGCTCATGAGTCGACACTTACAAGGCCAAGTGTCGGCTTATGAGCCCAAGCGTCGACACTTCCTGGTCAAGTGTCGACACTTCAGCCTATCATAGGGGAAAAACATAACCCAGATCTCAGAGAATTTTCTCATGAGTTGACACTTACAAGGCCAAGTATCGACTCATAGCCTGAGATAGTGAAAATACAATGATATCAAATCCAATATTTCTACAAACATTCAATCAAAACTAATCAATTAAAACTCTTAGATCTCATCTAAAGTTATTTTATGATCATTTCATTAGAATAAAATATTTTTAATCTACATTTTCTTGCTTCTTATTTTCCTTTTCAAGAGTCAATCACATCGGCACCACTACATACCATAGGAGACCCCACTGAATGGGAAGAGAGGGTCTTGCAGCCCTACTTCTCTCCTATGACCGGACGGCCATGGTGAAGCAATCAATCCAACTACTAAAGAAGTGATGTTATTAGCATGCTAGAATCATTATACTACAAAAAGGAACCTATTGCTCCGATAGGATTGATGGTGAAGAGCATCTATGAAGCATACCAATATGCAAACATGCATTCATGAAAGCAGGATAGAAAATATGCATTTTAAAATAATTTTAAAACATGCATAGCGGAAGTCTCGGTAGATGAATCTAAATGATCTACCGATCTACCTGCAACAGGATCTAGCATAATGTAGTAGCATGCATCATAACATCAAAGCAAGACAGAAACACAAATATAAAAGTACCATATCTTTATACTAGAGAAAAACTGTAGGAGGAGGGCGCTCGAGCCATACATGTGTCTTGCCTCTACAGATAATCCACACCTGGGCTCGACTCTTATCAACTCCCTCAGAGCTAGCGGAGTGCTAGCTCTTCGGGATCCTTGGGCCGATCTTCTGCTTCCGGGAAGACAAGGAGGAGAGTTGGAACCCTTTCCTAAGAGAACTCTCTTCCCAAGACCTAGCGAGAATGCTATTATTCTCACACCCAATCCCTAGATCTCTTACAACCCTTCTCTATCTTTTCTCTTTTCTCTTGTTGTGTCTCTTTAGTTGTTGTAACCTCTGCAGCCTATAGAATGACCTTCATTTATAGGTGTGACCATGAAAGGGAGAAAGAAGAAGGAGGAGAGATGAGGGGAGAGAATGGAGGAGAGGATCAAGGCCATACCAAATGGGTCCAACCTAAGAAGGTAAATATGACTATCATATCAAATAACCTTGGAGCCAAAACTGGTTTGAATTCGAAATTCAAATCAGGTCAAAACTTGCCCAAAATCCTTCCAAAATTTCTTCCCAAAAATTTGCTCGTCACAGGAAGTGTCGACTCACGAAAATTGCCAAGTGTCAACACTTCACCAAGTGTCAACACCTACAAAATTCCAAGTGTCGACACTTGGAACAAAGTCAATCACATTGACTTCCAATGATGGCAAACGATTCTCGATCGTTGATTAGCCTTAAGATCAAATGAAATCCTCTATGGTATGTGACCCCATAGGTTCGAACACTAAGCCAGTAGCACTGAAACATATCCAGTACCAGTCAAAGTCCTCATCTAGCAATGATACCCGACGTCCGAATAGGTCGAAGATGCAGAGCACCTCACAAGAACCTCTGGCATATGGTTGCCGCATAATTCATCCCTTTGATCTCATAATGCTCAGGATGACCTAGGGTTGAACTGCCAACCCTAATTTGGTTTATCAAGATCATTTTTCAACCTCACAAGTTCTGTGACTCCTCACAAGAACTACCCTGGCCAAGGTTTTGCTAAATTGAGACATAGTGAGTCATTCACTCCAAACTATTTGGAGAGGTCAATTCCATCTTGATCCACCATCAATCCATACGTACTTGACTGCACCTAGAAACCTTCCATCATTGGATTAGAAATCCAGGTAGTCTAGTACCAAAGTACAGTGAGTTGCTTGCAAGCTACCATGGTGACCTCAGGTCTGAGGGACATATATACCCATATCCTTTCTCGAGCAACCCTTTGGCAGAAAGGAGTTCTACAGATGATCACATTCTGTGAAATGTCATACATTTCACTTGCATATCACACCAGTGTCTCTACACTCCTTGGTTAAGAGGACAACCAACAAATGTGACATACAACAACCTATACTTGATACATCATCATCCTATAACAATGTATCATTTGATTATGAACCACTTTAAGAACTACATAATATATCCTCTCTATATCAAAACAATATATTTCTAAGGACTCCATCATACAAGAGTTCATTTCAGGAAAATGTAAATATGATGAACAGCCAATAAGAAAATAATAACTTTTATTCATTCAAAAATCATATACAGTTATAAGATAGCATAACTATCTATAGCCTAGATGATTAACTTTGGGACATAATTCCCAACTAAATCGAGAAGCTCGGTGCCTCCAGCCTCAATCACAGCATGGAGGTGATAGCGGGATGCCGTCTACTGCATGACTTATAGCTTGGCACACCAATAAGTTTGGTGCCCCATAGCTTCATGGCCGCAATCACAGCCCGGAGGCGGCGCTAAGGTGCCATCTATTGCATGACTCACAACATGGCGAATCAATAAGCTCGGCATCCCCAACCTTGCTTAAAGCCCAGAGGTAATAGTAGGATGCCATTTATCGCATGACTCACAACTTGGCACACCAATATGTCCAGCACCCCACAGCCTCATGACCGTGCTCATAGCACGGAGGTGGCACCAAGGTATCATCTACCGCGTGCTAAATGCATGGAAAATTGAGAAGTCCGGTGCCCCATAGCCTTATGGCTGTGCTCACAGCCCGGTGGCAGCACCAAGATGTCAACTGTCGCATAACTCACAACATGGCGATTCGAGAAGCCCAGCACCCCCATCCTCACACATAGCCCAGAGATGGCAGTGGGATGCCATCTACCACATGACTCATAGCTTGGCACACCAATAAGTCCAGCACCCCATAGCCTCATTGCTGTGCTTACAGCTCGAAGGCAGTACCAAGGTGTTGTCTATGCATGACTCCCAGCATGGTAAATCGAGAAGCTCGGCACCCCCAGCTTTACTCACAGCCCGGAGGTGATAGCGGGAAGCCATCTACCGCATGACTCATAGCTTGGCACACCAACAAGTCCAGCACCCCATAGCCTCATGGCCGTGCTCACAGCCTGGAGGTGACACCAAGGTACTGTCTATCACTCACAGCATGGTGAATCAAGTAGCTCGGCAACCCCAGCCTTACTCACACCCCGGAGGTGATAGCGGGATGCCATCTACTGTGTGACTCATAGCTTGGCACACCAATAAGTCCGGTGCCCCACAGCCTCATGGATGCACTCACAGCCCACAGGCAGCACCAAGGTGCCATCTACCGTGTGACTCACAACATAGTGAATGGCGAAGCTCAGCACCCCTAGCATCACTCATAGCCTAGAGGTGGCAACGGGATACCATTTACCACATGATTCATAGCTTGGAAAACCAAGAAGCCCCGTGCTATACGGCCCCGCTTCTAAGGTCGAGAGATGCCATTAGACTCACCCCCGAGGTCAAGAGGCATCATCGATCCCACCTCTAGAGTCAGGGGATGTCAGCAGCTTCGTGCTCTAGAATTGGAGATCCCAGAGTCTTTGCTCTGGAGCTAGGGTGCTCCAAAAGCCTTACATTGAGCTATTCTGCTCATAGTCCAGAGATGCCGATAGGGAGCTCTTCAAGGCTCACCATCTACCATCGCTCGACTCATGGCTCGATGACCTAAAGGATTCCAGAAGCCACTTGCATTCAAGCTTGCATGACCCCAAGGTCGGCATAATGGAGGCGGTATGCTAGCGAAGTATTCCGAGCTAGTCTCAAACTCCAGCATCACCCCATAGTAGCCGAAGCCCCAGGGTAGGCGAACGATGACTATGAAAGTCTATCTCCCTGCCATGAAGAATTTAAGAAGCAAAAGGCAAAGAAAGGCAGAAAACACAAGGCATTCTAGCTGAGAAGAAAAATAAATTCTATTGATTGGGATGCTCTTCACATCGAAAAAGGGTTCTCGATGGCATGGGAAGCCATACAATCGATGCTGCAAAAAAAAAGAGAAAAAAAAAAAAGAAGAGAGAAAAAAAGAAAATGAGAGGGAGAGAGGAACACGATGACTAAGGGAAAAACGACATTTTCATTGATCAAAAAATTCTTACATAGTGGAAACCCTCGACAGGCCGGGAAGTTTTTTAGGATCCCAATTACAAAGTAAAGAAAAAAAAAAGGTTGCCCGACCAATAGGTGGATCCCCTCTAGCTCTGGACTCTACCCTCGGGAACTCACGGGAAATGTTCTAGTCCCTCCTACCCAAGAAAGTAGGTGCCCTTCCTCAAGGACACCCTGGAGTCCGGATGATAAGGGTTCAATGCCGCCTTTACTGCCTCGTCCTTGGAGGTCACCGATCTCGTGATTCCAAGGATAGCTTCAATGGCTTTTTGTTAAGCCATATCCATTAGCGCCATTGTAATTGTAGCGACCATGATCGCATCCAGCTTCTTCGCTGCCACCAGGGGGCTCTCCCCCTTCTCCTCTTTCCTCCTATGGGTGATGTTGGGCTCGACAGGTGCCTTCTCCAAGACCAAACATCCTTGCTAGGATGCCAACTGGCCCCTCCTGAAGGGTCGTTATCTAGCCTGTAACACTAGCGGGCGCTCCTTGAAGGGTCATTATTTGGCATGTGAGCTCTCAGGATCGGGTGGCCTGGGCCCGAGCTCTGTTCTGCCCCATGCCTGGGTGATGGCTCTACCTCATTGACACTCGGTGAGAAAGAAGTAGGAAGAAAAAAAGCTCCACAGAAACTTGGTCCCTCGCACCCGAAGGTCCTTTAAAAAGGTGGAGGAGCAGGTCCTTCGCAATAAAGCATGCCACCCCCATCGCCTCGTTTCACCTAAAGGCATGCACCTCTTTGAATTCTTGGCCAACCCGGAGGTGCCACACGCCAATGTCAGGTGATCCCGATGCTTCGGTTCCTGAGGCAACTGTGCCGAACCGCATGGGGCATTAACGACCCCTCTTAAAGAAGGGCGACATGGCACCACCCCGTAGGGGTGGAGGCATGGTCTCTAAGGCACGGGCATTCGAGGCATTAATGGCATAGTAAGTGCACCCCTTCATGTCAGTGCGATCATTACTCCTTTCACCCCGAGCACCATTTCATCTTCTAGGCTCGAGAGTGGGGGGCATCTGATGTGGCACCTCCATTGACGTGGGGCCGGTTAGCGACCACGCTGGCAAGAGACCCACCACCTAGATGTGGCAGCACAACGAGGAGCTAAAGCGAGCCCTCCTGCTGAAGTCAGCTCCCAGCTGGGGTCGCACTCATAAAGCGAGCCCACCATTTGAGGTCAACTCCCGACAAGGGTCGTGCTCATGCTTCTAAAGTGAGCCCTCCAGTCGAGGTTAGCTCCCAGCCGAGGTCGTGCTCATGAGGCAAGCCCTCTGTCTAAGGTTAGCTTCTAGCTGGGGTCGCGCTTATGCTACCAAGGCGAGCCCTCTTGCCAAGGTCAACTCCCAACTAAGGTTGTGCTCATA
Organism: Areca catechu; assembly: GCA_021397845.1. Taxonomy (NCBI): domain Eukaryota; kingdom Viridiplantae; phylum Streptophyta; class Magnoliopsida; order Arecales; family Arecaceae; genus Areca; species Areca catechu. The sequence continues at coordinate 122,749,226 of CM038052.1, read as the reverse complement.
GGGCAAACCCTCTGTCTGAGGTCAGCTCCCGGTCGGCGTCGTACTCATGCTATCAAGGTGAGCCCTCCTACGAGGTCAGCTCCCAATTATGGTCATGCTCATAGGGAGAGCCCTCCATTTGAGGTCAGCTCCCAGCCGAGGTCGTGCTCTTGCAGCCAAAGGTGGACCTCCCGAAGGGAGGTCCCTCCATGCCATACAAAGGCCAGAATTCCCAATAGCGATGAGGGGGGGAAGATTAATGTGAATTCAAACCACGGCACGGGGTCCCTGTCCACTTGCAGCCCCCGGGAGGTGGCGCATGCCCTGCCATTAATCCAAGTCCTGCGACATGCCGCCCTCATGCTGATGTAAGGTAAAGACCCATTAGGCCCGAGGCCCTGTAATGTGCCACCATGTCCATCAACGTATAACCGTGGGATGCTGAACCACACGGTGCAAGACCCAGAGTTCCCCCCGAAGAGAGGATCCTACCAAGGTCCCAGGCCCTGCAACACATTGACAGCCCCTCCTAAAATAGAAGCACCGCACCCTCAAAATGGGGGGGAGGAGGAAAAAGAGGTAAGTAAGCGAGAGGAGCAGGGGGGAGAGGTAAGCAAGCAACTAAAATCTTAGCAACCAAGGGACCAGCCGGAGATCCTCCTATTTCCCTGCTCTCCATTCTTTCTTTCTTTCATTTTGCTACTTGAACATCACCATCTTATTACCCCCTAAGGCGAGGGAGTCCCCCTAGCTCCCTTCCTTAGAGGTTCTATTTCCCTCGATTGTCCCACTAACTTGATCGTTGGAGTATCCTCATCAAAATTCTGAACTCGGGTCTCCCCTATTTTGCAGGCCAGCGAATCCAGGAGTCGACTTGGAGAGGGGAGGACATAGCCCCTGACAATGGGAGCCCACCCAACGCGTCGAAGCTACAGGCCATGATGATCTTGGTGGCAACAGTACCCTTAATGTATTTTATAAAATATGTAATGCAAAAATAGAAGTCCAAAATAAGTGGTAAGTTTTTAAGGTTTAATTAGTTTTTTTCTATTTAATTAAGTGTTATGCAATGTCCTTGTTTTGTTTTATTAGCTTATTTTTAGGTAAGTTTTAAATTTAGTTAATTAGGTATGAGAGAAAGCTAAATTAAATTAGGATTATAAGGATCGATTATATATGAAAAGCAAGAAAAGCAATAAAAGTAGTAAATTAATTATGATAGTAATAAATTATGAAATAAATTGAAAGCAATTTTTTTTAAAAAAATTACAACTATGCTTAGAGTTCCCGATAATGGTGCCAAAATTTGATCGCTATCATGGACGGTCAAAAATAATTCATCAACACACTCTATAGTTATGATGAGTCAGGATCATATCTTTAGAGACCTTAGGACTAAGTTATGATTTTTAAAGAAAAAAGAGTAATTATTATTATGTAAAAATAAAAGTAAGCAATAAGTAAACTACTCTTAAAATCAAAGCAAGTAAAAGACTATTTTGGAAGTTCTAAGTTGATCTTGCACTGATAAAATTAAATTTCTTTTATGATTTAAATATAATTAGTTTTAAAGAATTATCTGTCTTCCCTCGGCATGCTCTGTATCCATAGATCAGTCGCATCTTTAGAAAGCATTAGGTATTTGTTGACCCCTAAAGTGATTTTGATGATAACAAAACATTGGAGCATATATTTGGTTATCTAACAACTCTTCAAATGATTGACAAGTTTTTGTAGGACAACTACATTGACACACCTTTTAATTCTTACAATCTTTAATATTTTGTGTTGAGTTGTAAAGTATTTAGAATCTTGTAAAGAAGAACCCTACAAAAAGTTTCCTATTAAAATCAGTTTAAGGGTTACTTCTAGTAGTCCTTCTTGCATCAAGTCTTCTTTAACTTATTGTAAGTAGTCCTTGAAGAGGTCTTTAAAGCATGGGACAAGTGATCTTGAAGTTTGAAGTTGATCTGGCTGAAGAACCACCATCGAGCCGACTGGAAGGACAACCCAGCCAACTCTGGCACTGGCACTGAAGAGAACTTCTCTGGCATACAGATCCAGCCGACTGGCACCAAGGCCCAGCTGACTCGTCCAGAACAAGGTTGAGAACATTATGAGATTCTCAGGAATCCAAGCCGACTGGAATCAGATCCAGCCGACTCATCCAGAACTCAGTTGAAAATGGTCTGAGAAGCCTCTGAGACTCCAGCCGACTGGAATTCAGCCCAGCCGACTCGTCCAGAGTGAGGTATTTTTTCAACTGTGGAAGCTAGCCGACTGGCACTCAGCCCAATCGACCCAAACTTCATCCGAGCCGACTCGATGTTTGTCCGAGCCGACTGGAATGATGGGGTCACCTCCAATAGCTAGTTACAGTTCTCAGTTTTTGAATTCCAAAAGTGCTCTAACGGTAACCTGTCACCTTCCAATGGTCTACAACATTCAAAATCAAGGGAAGGCAGTTAAAGTCCTTATAAATAAGGTATGAGAACATCCTTGAAGAGGCTAATGAATTATTGAGCATTTATTGAACACTTATTGAAGTGAAGTGAGAGAGCACTGGAGCTTTAAAGTCTGCCTTCAAACCTGCAACCACTCTTACCAGAAGCTTGAAGAACCTTTTGAGGAAAGCAAGGAAGCTATTGAAGTGCATTGAAGAGCATTCAGTGGATCTTCACTCGAGCTACATTGGCAACCACCTAGACAACAGAGTTTGTCTTTATTGTTGCTTTTTTATTCTATCATTTAGAATATCTGGGTTACTGGTGAGCCTTGTTGTAAAAACCAAATAGGTTTCTTTGGTGAGCCTTTAAAACCAGATTGTAGAGGTTTCTTTGGTGAGCCTATCTAAAAACCAAAGTGTAGAGGTTTTAGGTGAACCTGTAAAAACCTAGCTTGGGTTTCTTTAGTGAGCCCGGTTTCAAAAACAAAAGTATAGAGGTTGGGATTATGAGCCTGTAAAACAATCCGACTGTATTCTGATTTGGGGGATATAGTGAAAATCCCGAGTGGTGAACTTGGGTAGTGGACGTAGGAGCTGGGTTGCTCCAAACCACTATAAATCTGCTTTGTTTGTGTTGTGTTTATTTTATCTTTTAGCTTCTGCATTCATTCTCTAATTTACACAGCACCTAACCACTAATTGGAATTACTTGTGCACATACTTGCAAAAATTTTGTAATTCCCAATTCACCCCTCTCTTGGGATTAAGCAACCTGGGCAACAGTATTTAACTCTTCTTTTCTTGGCATGCCCCATATCCGTAATAGATCACAAAGTATCTCCAAAAAGAAAGAGTTGTCTCTAAACCTAATTTATCATTAAAACATAATAAAAAGCAAATAAAAAAGAATAATTAATGAACTCATAATTAAAAGTATATCTTTTATTGCATATCAAATTAAAAGAAATACAAAAAGAGTGAAGAACAAAGAACCATGCTCTTGTTACAAGATCTCCTCTTCCCTCAAAGACTTCTGCACTAAATTGCTCCTGAGTTGATCCCTTCCTATCCCCCTATGCAAAGGCTCTAGAGGGATTCTAGGGAGTGATGCCTCCAGGTAGAGGTAGGGAAGCCTTACTATAATGTTAACAGAGGAAAGGTTTTCATGATTTTCGGTATAACACTAAAGTAAAAGATCATAGGAGTGGCTAAGATTTATTTCTAGTAAAATCAATGGTTGGATGGTAAACCAAATCCAAGTTAAAATATATTTTAGAATCTTGTTCCAATTAACATTTGATTAATCGAAGCTTTATGGATGCTAGATCAAGATCAAATGCCTCCAAGATTACTGCATCATCATTGAAACATGTTCAGATTAGCAATCAAACTCATCTTTAAAGTTTCTTTTAGGCCACTGGAATGAAGTCTTAGACCAGAACATCCTCTTGTGCAATGCCACAGCCGTCGATGCTGGCAAAGCCCTTGCTGGTGCTGCCTGTGTGGAGGATGGAGGCGGTGCTATGATGAATCGAGGGTGATGGGAATGGGGACGATGATGATAGTGGCCAGTGGCTATGATGGAGAAGAAGATGATGGCTTGGTGGCTTGGAACAAGGAGAAGGAAAGCAGATCTGGACGAGGACTGGCGAGCATGATGAAGATAATCGATGGTGAAGCTTCTTGGCTAACATTTTGGGATGATGGCTAGAGAAGGGAGATGGTGAGGGTGGCCGATGGACAGGGAGGTTGTAAGTGGTGTGGTTCATGAACAGGGGAGTGCTTGGGTTGTGATTAAGGTAGGGAAAGAGGGCAATCAACTGGGAGACGACTAGTGATAGCTGGCAGTAGGCGATGGATGGTGGCTCTCGGCATCTCATGCTTCCTTTCAGGCCAATCAGGGAGGAAGAAAACTATGGACAATGAAAAAGGCAACAGTGATGAGTGACTGGGATGCAGCACGGTGGCTCCTGGTGTCTCAGGTGGGTGGTGATGATTGTGGGATGGTGTTTACAATGACCTCATGGCTAAAATCTTGCCATAGTCCATGACTTTAAGCCATTGATCGATAGCAATTGCTACCGATGAACTATTTGGAGTTCTATAAACCAAGCGACTAGTCCATAATGGGCCGATTGCTTTTATATTTATGCAAACTCTTTAATAAACTTTAAACTTCAATTTTGGGCTCATTAATTAGATTCACTTCAAATTTATTTCATTTGAGCCCATTAATCGAGCTCTTTATATTGGCAATCTTCTTTCCTACAAAAGATATATAAAAGTATCAATTTTAAATAAATAAAGATAATTTAATTCTTAAATTAATCTTATATATATATATAATATAATTATCAATATCCTTAAAGACAAATTTGTGACTCTCATAATGGATTGTACCATATCCAATAGGGTTCTTTTTCTTTGCTCAAATATCTCATTAAGCTTGAGATGTAAGAATAGTCCATTGTGAGACTATATCAAACATCTTGAGATGATTCTAGAATTTTTCTCTAAACTATATACTTTTTCGATCTAATTGAAGAACCTTAAGGAGATTTCTAAGTTTACATCAGAATTTCTTGAACTCTTCAAAAGCTTTAGATAGTAAATATAACCTACTTTCCAACAAGTCAAATGTGCTACATACATTAATGTGTACCCAATATATTGTGGTCATCATCCTTTGTCATATAAAAAGTAGCTTAGTTAATATTCTTCAATATAGGATTTACAAATTGAAAATAACTCTGTATTAGCTCAAAAGTCCATGGTTATCCATGGTTTTCAAATTATTTATCCTTTCTTTTCAACATGACCTAACCTAAGGTACCACATATATACTTCAAGTCAACATCATCTCACAAGATCTCTCAGATCGTATGGTACTCTCTAATTGCTCATTAGATGCATTATATGCAAGTGGAAACTAACATTTATAAAATCACCTACATCCAATTTATTTATAAAATAAATGGATCAATGATCTTTATAAAATTTCTATACTAAATAGAAATCAAATTTCTACTCTAGGTAAAAGTCTCTTTGAGCAGTTGACATACCTTTTCACATATGTGTCATATTTATTTTTCAAGAATTTCAGGCACACAAGACAGTTCTTATGGTCATTGATTTTGAAGTGGAAACACTTTTCCATTGTCAATGGCCAACTCTTGGAAGATCTCATTTAATGCTTGTTATCAAATTTTTTCTTCTTCATAGGCCTCTTCTTCCAATTATACTCTCTTTTGGAAGAGAAAGTCTACTTCACATCGAGAAGCATACCTCTTAAACCTTTCAAGGTCCCTTTAATAGACATTAATAAGTTGACCTTATTATCTCAATCTTATTCTAATAGTAGTTTACAATAAACTTTGCATATGAATTAGACAAAGATTGCTAGATCAAATTCATATACAATCCTTTATCCATCATATGCCCGAGCTTCTCAAGCTCCTTATCTTTAATCATTGTCAAACAGTAATCATGGATTGATTGTACTTAGGTCAGCTATTAGATAGCTTGGTAGCATAGGGTAGTCATGGTCTATTATAGTACTCAACATTTTTAATTAATTTTCAAGTTGAGGCATTCATTATAATAGATTTTGATTAATCGATTTGTTTAAGAATTAAGAGGGTCAAAAGTTGACTTTTAATCCATAGAGTGTAAAGATTCTAGTTAGTTGTTTGTATTTAACATAAAATTTGTTTTAGATATTTTATGAAAGAATAGTACCCTGAAAACCAATCATTTTTTTTATGTAACAGGATATTTCTGTAAAGTTCCTTCGACTCATGTATGATATTATATTAATAAAAGATATTTTGATTCATCATATACTATGTCTTATACCTTTTAATTTTAAGATTATGATGAATCTCATAGATTAGGATAATGGATTTAAGGTTTTAATTCATCACTAAGCTTGAGACAAAAGATGATACAGAACTATGTCATTTTGAGGATTTTGTTAAGTGCTGATCCAAGTGTCAACTCAGAAGACTCAAGTATCGACTCACAAGCTCCAAGTGTCAACTCAGAGGTCGACTCATAGCCTGAGAACAAAATTAAAACAGAACTCAGTTTTTCCAAGAATTATACCTTGAGTCGACTCATGAAGATCCAAGTGTTGACTCATGGAGATCCAAGTATCGACTCATAAACAACTCAAGTATCGACTCATAGGTTCTGACAATAGTAACGGCTATATTTTCTGAAGCACAGTTTTAACTCCAAAAAGCTGCTAACGGATAGTTTAGCCCCACCAATGATCATAAATCATTTTTTGGAAGTTTTTGAAGTATTTAACTCTCACCAAACTCATTCATGAAGAACTAACTCACAAGAGACAAATTCTACCTTTGAGAATATCACTTCGAAAGTCAAAAAGAGAGCTTGAAAGAACATTCCATCTGAAAAGCTTCCATTCTTGCTCCTTCAAATCAACATTCCAAAAGTGATCTTTTAAAGAATCCAAGGAGAAGACAACTCAAGCAAATCAACAATAACTTCATAGCCTCTACTTTCTACTCTATAAGAGAGTTTTTCTTGTACTTTACTCTTGTACTTCTGAATTTATTTGTTATGACTAGTTTCAAGGATGTTTGAAACTAGGTGATAGGCCCTTCCAAGCCATGAATTGGAATCCAAGCCTAGGTTGGCTTGAGAAAAGGTTGTTGGTGAGCCTAAGTGAGAAAACCAACTTTGGGTTTGACTTATGAGCCCTTGAAAATAAGTTGGCTGTAATCTAGGTTGATTATAGTAAAATTCCCAATGGATTGCTTAGGAAGTGGATGTAGGTGCTTGGTGTGCACCGAACCACTATAAATCCTTTGTGTTTATGTTTGTGATCTTTCTTCTCTTGCATTTACTACTTACTTTACATAGCATTGCATCTTATTCATATTGTGCTCATTTGTATTGCTTAACAAACACTTTTAATTCAGCACATATTTGCTTTAAATTTTTTAAAGAAACCCAATTCACTCCCTCTTTTAGGTTGCTACACTGGGTAACAAGTGGTATCAGAGCTTGGTACTCAACATATAGGTCTAACAATCTTATATAAAAGATCTAATCGCAGCCCAAATTGGTGTTGCAATTGTTGAGGGTCAAGCCTCAAACCGTCCTCCTTTATTTAATGGCATAAATTATACATATTGGAAGACATGCTTGTGCATTTACATTCAAGCCATTGATTATAATATTTGGAGGACCATTGTTAAAGGTCCTCATCAGCCTATCATCTTGGTTAATGGCATTCCCACTCCTAAATTAGAAGATGATTGGGATGAGAATGACATTAAGCAAGTTGAGCAAAATGCTAACACTATGAATTTATTGTTTTGTGCTTTAGATCCAAGTGAATTCAATAGAATTTCAAATTGTCCTCCTTTAAGGAAATATGGGACACACTTGAAGTTATCCATGAGGGTACATATCAAGTGAAGACTACTAAAGTTAACATGCTCGTTCATACTTATGAAATGTTTATAATGGAACCATCTAAATCTATTAGTGAAGTGTACACTAGATTTACTAACATTGTAAATGGCATGAGAAGCTTAGGTAAAGTCATTTATAATGCTGATTAGTTAACAAAATTCTCAGGTTACTTCATCATGGGATCCAAAGGTGACAGCCATTGAAGAAGCTAAGGATGTTAACACTCTACCTCTTGACAGCTTTTGGGATCTCTCATGACATATGAGTTGTCACTAAAACAAAAGGTTACAGACAATGACAAAAAGAAGAAGACCATAGCATTTAAGTCTACAACCAAGGATGATTCAAGTGATGATTCTGATGAGGAAGATGATAAAGATGAAGCGGCTCTCATCTCAAGGAAGTTCAAGATGTTCATGAGAAAGAAAAATACAATTTCAAGAAAAAGCCTCAAATGGAAGAGCCTAGGAAAGAGAAAGAAAAAAAGAAGGAAAGGAAGCAACCCATTTATTTCGAATGCAAGAAACTAGGCCACTTCAAGATGGATTGCCCCTTGTTGAAGAAAAGCAAAAAGAAATTAAGAAATAATGCCATGATGGCAACCTGGAGCGAGAGTGAGGACTCAAGTTTGGATGAAGAGCAGCAAGAGGTCACCAATTTCTGCTTGATGGCTAACGATGATGAGGTAAAATCTGAACTTGAAAATGAATTTACTTTAAAGAATTGCATGATATTTTTGATGAATTGGTTGTTGAATATCAAAAACTTAAAATATAAACCAAAGAACTAAGTGTTGGGTTCCGGTGCAACGCAGTGGAAGTGTAATTTCAAAAATGAAACTAAATTCACACCAAAAACTCTAAAACAGGAACTCCTTAAATAAGACTAGATCATATGACAAACATATCTATGTAAATTAGGATTAGGGTACCAACCTGTAATCGCTAATTCCAACAAAATTTGATGTTGAAGAGGCTAATTGATTTCACCAGGCGTCCAAGTGTCCGCCCTCCGATGGTGATCCATATAGAGCAATGATCAAGAAAACTCTATCTTCTTTTCAATGGTTCCTTCTATTGAGTTCTTCTTCCTAGAACTCAATTGCTTGGACTATGGATTGAATTCCTCCACACAAGAGCTTGCCTCCCTTTCCTTGACCTCTTCTCCTCCTTCCACTAAGACCTTCGCCCTTTAGACACCCTTGTCTTGAAGAAAAGACCTTGTCCTAAGAGGACAAAGGCTTGTCTTAAGTTGGAGGAGAAATTAAGACAATGATGTCTTAATGTAAGAAAGAAAGGAACAAATCAGAACTCCTTTCTTTTCTTTACCGTCGGAGACTTTTACTCTTATTCTTGTTCAGTAGCAAAGTTTCGACAGAGGTGTACTCTGTAAAGGAAACAGTGCAAGAGCAAGAAAAGAATAAAAGAGTCTTTAGGAGAGGAAGAAGGAATAAAAGAAAAACACATAACCCGAGTTCTGATCTTTCCTGCCCCTTAAATAGTTTTCAGAGAGGCGCCTTCAAAACTCTCCATAAACTCCTTCGCACGCCCTTCTCAATTTCTCACACCCCATCCTCCCATCTCACGGCCTTCCAGATTAAATCCCACGGCTTTTCTTAAAGGAAAAACCGTGGTGTTTTAAAAAGAAGGGAGTCGCGACTTTTCATCTCCGAAGAGATGTTATTTCGCGCGCCCGGGAGGAAACAGCACTTTTCTTCTTTCTTAAAAACCCATCAGCCGTTGGATTCCTATCCAAGGGGGGGTATGTGAGGTGCTAATTTTAAGAAAAGAAGGCCGCCCCATCTTAATTCATCAGAGAATTAAGCGGGGCGCGCCAAGAGTCCATGTGCCATGGACTCTTCAAAATGGCGCGCCAAGAGTCCATAAGCGCATGGACTCTTGGCTTTTGGCATGAAAAATGAAAAGGGGCGGGTGGGGAGGCTAGCCTAGTTACATGGATAGCCAATAGGGTTATCCATAATCCCTATTTTCATAATTAAGGTCTAATTAGAACCAATCCGGAATCCTAATTCGAATCCGATTCGAATAGAAGCTAGGGTTTGCAACACCTGCTAGAGTGTTATCCTGTAAAGATGATTTCATCACAAATTAAACTCTTGATCAATTCTCTTAAGTGTGTGACCCATTGGGTTCCACATCTAGCCAGCAGTGGGTTCAAATACAAGTTGACCTAATTTGATTAGAACTCTTTCTAATCGATTTAGGTCAAACCAGGCTTACCCGATTTGATCAATTAGGACTCTTCCTAATAAGTGATCTTTGAATTTGATCAACCCACAAGACAAGATTGACGTCTAGCAACGTGTCATGTCTACCCGGAAGATATGGAAATTCTGGTGAAATACCAAAATTATCCTTCAGTAGAGAGTTACCGTACAATTAAATCTTTCGATCAGCCTGCACCCAAAATATAACTATGGATATGGACATATGTCAAATCCAATATTATATTTATTTCTAGTCCAATCTTATATTGATGATTCAATTATCTTGATATTAGAAACCATCTCTAATATCTTTACTTTGATCAAAGATTCCCTGAATCATCATCCGATTGTTAACTAGCTGGATGCAATCTCCTCTTACCAAGAGTGATCGATTCCTTATTGACCTACTCATTACCTTCATATCCAATTCACCATTTCCAGTATCAATCCTGTGCATGACTCAGTGTCATGATTAGGATTGAACCAAAGCATGGGTTCATGTACATAAGGTACTTATGGCAATCTCAGGTCAAAGGATTACTTGTACCACTCCCACTATGAGAACCTTCTATTGACATGTAGCTAAGACTCCATTAGATGTTCTCAAGTTGGATCATATCAGTGAACTCATTCTCCAATGAGCACCCACATCCCAGTATTAGTGTCATACACAAGTGACTGTGAGAGCAGTCACCCTTTCCAGTATACATGGGATGTGCTAGTCTTACCGGAAAACCCTGATCCCCTACTCAGGGTTCCTTTGACTAGGAATACTTTAGATTAAGGTTTTAAGATTTTAGGTCTCATTGGTATGATCTCATCATAACCCTAAAATCATAGCCCTAATCTATGGGGTTCATCATATAAAACACAGCGTATGATAAAAAAATAATGCCTTTATTCAGAATATTGTCAATTACAATGGTTTGGGAGATACAACATAGATTGGCTTGTAGGGCATATCCCTTTTACTAAGAAAGCAAAATTTAGAGTTGATTAAAACAAATGATAAGTCTTTGATTGAAAATGACTATTTACATCAAGAAAATAAGAAGTTAACTGATAAAATTACCTCTTTGAAAAAGAAAAATGAAGATTTGAAAAAGGATAAATCTTTTGCAACAATTGAAAAAATTGCTAAACAATACAAAGAGCTTTTGCAAGAAAACAAGAAGTGCAAAAATGAACTTTAAAAGGTAAAAACTTTTGTTAAAAAATTTACTTATAGTTCTGAAAAACTCAACATGCTTTTAAATAATCAAAGAGCTTTTTTCAACAAAGCTGGATTAGATTTTAAACAATAAAAATAATAAAAATATTTAAAAAACTTCTTTGTGCCTGCTTCTTCTACTATTACTTGTTATTCTTGTGGCAAAGTAGGGCATAAATCATATATATGTGATAAAAGGTAATTAAATTAGGTTAGAAAAGTTTGGGTTCCAAAAGGAACCATATCTACTAACCCTAAAGGATCCAAGATGACTTGGAAACCTAAAGTCTCCACCTGATTTGTTCTTATAGGTGTGTCTTGCAACCAATAAAAGAAGATTGTGGTACCTCGACAGTTGTTGCTCAATGCACATGATTGGAGATGTGGAGCAATTCCATCTATTGAGTATCAAAATAGTAGAAATGTAACCTTCGATGATAATAGAAAGGACAAAATCATTAGTATCAATAAAGTTCATATCACCCCCTCCACTTATATAGATAATGTTCTTCTTGTTGATGGTTTAAAGCATAATTTACTTAGTATTAGCCAAATTTGTGATAAAGATTTTAAAATTAATTTTTAATCTTTCATATGCATTGTGTCTAGTCTTGATGATAATGGCATCAAGTTTATTGGTCATAGGCATGGTAACATTTACATGGTTGATCTTGATGATCAATCAGTGCAAAATGATCAATGCCTAGTGGCAATGGAAGCCAAGATCAATGAAACTAGTTGGCTTTGGCATCTAGACTAGGACATGCAAGTATGCATCTCCTTTCAAAACTTAACAAAAAGAATCTCACAAAAGATTTGCCAAAACTTAGTTTTGAAAATGACAAAATTTGTAGTGCTTGCCAACTTGGAAAACAAACTAAATCTTCTTTCAAACCTAAGGGAGTTATCTCTACATCTAGATCCCTAGAATTACTTCATATGGACCTCTTTGGACCTACTAAAATAACTAGTTTGGGAGGTAAGAAGAATGGTCTAATTATTATGGATGACTTCTCACGTTTTACATGGGTCATATTTTAGCTCATAAAGATGAAACAATTTTTACATTCATTAAATTTCACAAGAGAGTTTCAAATGAAAAAGGTGTTTCATTTATTTCTTTATGAAGTGATCATGGTATGGAATTTGAAAATCATGATTTTGAAAAGTTTTGCAATGAAAATGGTATTCATCACAACTTTTCTGCACCTAGGACATCTCAACAAAATGGGATGGTAGAAAGAAAAAATAGAACTCTGGAAGAAATGGCACGTATCATGCTTTACGAAAATGATTTGCCTAGATATTTTTAGGTGGAAGCCATAAATACTACTGCTATATTTTAAATCATGTTTTAATCTAGCCTATTTTAAAGAAAACACCTTATGAGCTTTGGAAATGAAGAAAACCAACCGTTAAGTATTTTGGTGCTTTTGGATGCCGTTGTTTCATTTTAAATAATGGCAAGGATAATCTAAGTAAATTTGATGTCAAGTTAGATGAGGATATCTTTTTAGGTTACTCTACATCTAGCAAGGCATATAGAGCTTCAACAAAAGTATACTTCTTGTTGAAGAATCCATTCATGTTGTCTTTGATGAGACTAATAAAAAATCTTCTAGAAAAGAAGATGTTCTTGATAATGAAATAGGTGTTCAAAAGATTGAAAAGATGAGCATCAATGAAGAGCCATCTAAGGAGCAAAATGTTGATCAAGACAATGAAGGAGAACAAGTACAAAAATGATGGGGGACAGGATGGGGGAAGGATCGTCGGTGAGCCTAGAAGTCACCTAGATTAGGGTACTACTATTTTTATTATTATTATTTTTCTAGGGGGTGGTAAAGGAACAATGGAGATGGAAGGTAGAAAAATATGGACTTTCATAGACTTTGAGACTCACACTAATGAAGAGACGTCTCACCTCTAGGGCATTCCACCCACCTCGATACTTGGAGGCGTTATGGTAAATCTCAAGGGACATGGGGGGTAAAGAAGATGGAATCAAGGAATGGGATAACTAGACATGACTTTTCATCATGTCCTGGGATTGGGCCTCATGCCCTCTCCTTACGAAGTGAAAGAAAAGAATCACTCATTTCTAAAAAAACTCATTTTTATTCACCAAACTATTTTTTTATAAAGGACTGAGGGTGGTATTTATAGACCTTTCCAACCCTCATTTGAATTTGAATACAAGATAAAAAGATAAGGATGGTTCAAATTCAAATACAAGATAAGGCCTATCCAAATCTCAATCCTAACCAACCTAATCCTAAATCAAAATTCAAATAACTAATCCTAATCAACTAATTTTTTAAATTTGAATTTATTAAAATATGTGCTGCATCGAGATTCGCATTTCATCAAAATTCATGCTGCTTCAAGATTAGTGCTGCTCCGGGATCAGTGCTAGTGATGTCCCCATCATTCCCCTGAGGTGGGGAGAACTCGACTCCATCGAGTCAGGGTTAGCAATCTTCTGGCTCCAGGATGCGCATGGCCTATAGAATGATTTTTTTAGCTCTGCTCTAAGATTTATGCACCTCTAAGATCCGCATAGCTCTAAGATCTATGTAGCTTTGAAATCCATATAGCTTTGAAACCCATGTAGCTTTGAAACTCGTGTAGCTTTGAAATCTGTGCAACTTTGAGATTTGTGTAGCTTTGAAATCTGTGCAAGTCTAAAGTCAACAACAAGGAGGGGCAATTACTTTTAGACCATGCAGCTTCTTCTTCCTCCTTTGGACCAATGAATGGAGGAACAGGGGAGCTTCAGAGGATAGATAAGGCAAGCTTCCACTGGTGGCATCGCTGGTGATGCCGCTGGGAATGAGGCAGTAGTGAGGCTCGCCGATAATGGGAGTTTGGGAAGATTGCTGCAGTGCGGGAGATCGTGCAATGGCTGGCTGCGTGGACTCCCATTAGCGACGATGAGGGGTCAGCATGGATGGGAGGAAGGCTGGATTGCTGGCGAGGAGTAGAGAGGAGAGCAGATGGGACTCATCATGCGGATCTAGGGTTGGGGACCCGAATGGTGGTGGGTGAAGGAAGAGATGGGCTGCTTCACGGGAGGAGGGGACAGCCACGGTCGGTGGCTGTGGAGGTGCCGATCAGAGGAGTGGAGGCGACGATGGTTCCAGTCGGGATGATCGAGTGTTCGTGGTAGTAGGGGCATTGACGGGAGATGAACAGAGGTGTCGGGAGTGTCCGAGGGTGATGGAGGTGATGTGGTGGCTTCTTCTTCCCCGGTCGGTGATTGGGATGAGGTTAGGGTTGCGGTTGCGGTTGGGGCTGGGGAGGGGGATCTTGGAGCATGGTGGGATTTAAGGCAAGGCGAGGGTTCTGGGGTGATTCGGGTAGTTTAGGAAGAAGATGATGGGACTAAGACCAGAATAGAGGAGGAATAAGGTCAGGATAGCAGGAATAATGAGAATAGCAAAAAAAGAGGGAAAGATATAGAATACCCTAATCCTCTGGCTCTGATACCAAATTTTTGGGGGATGGGATGGGGGAAGGATCGTCGGTGAGCCTAGAAGTCACTGAGATTAGGGTACTACTATTTTTTATTATTATTATTTTCAGGGGGTGGCGAAGGAACAATGAAGATGGAAGGTAGGAAAATCTAGACTTTCATGGACTTTGAGACTCACTAATGAAGAGACCTCTCACCTCTAGGGCATTCCATCCACCTCGATACTTGGAGGCGTTAGGGTGAATCTCAAGGGACATGGGAGGGTAAAAAAGATGGAATCAATGAAGGAGATAAACAGACATGACTCTCATCATGTCCTGTGATTGGGCCTCACACCCTCTCCTTACGGAGCGAAAGAAAAGAATCACTCTTTTCTTAAAAAACTTATTTTTTTTACCAAACTATTTTTTTACAAAGGACTGAGGGTGGTATTTATAGACCTTTCTAACCCTCATTTGAATTTGAATATAAGATAAAAAGATAAAAATGATTCAAATTCAAATACAAGATAAGGCCTATCAAAATCTTAATCCAAACCAACCTAATCCTAAATCAAATTTCAAATAACTAATCCTAATCAACTAATTTTTTGAATTTAAATTTATTTAAATCTATGCTGCATCGAGATACGCATTGCATCAAAATTCATGCTATTCAAGATCAGTACTACTCCGGGATCAGTGCTGGTGATGTCCCCATCAAAGGAGTTGGAGCCTCATGCACACCCAAGCCATTACCTAAAGAATGGAGGTATGCTCATGGGTACCCAAAGAACTTATTATTGGTGATCTATCGAAAGGGGTAAGTACTCGTTCCTTCCTGAGAAATGTATGTGATTACTTAGCTTTTATTTCTCAAATATAACCAAAATCAATTGAAGAAGTTGAAAATGATTGTAATTAGATAAATGCTATGCAAGATGAACTAAATCAATTCAAAGGAAATAATGTTTGGACTTTAGTTGAAAGACCTACTAATATTTCAATAATTGAAACCAAATGGATTTTTAGAAACAAACTTGATGAAAATGGAGTAGTTACTAGAAATAAAGCTAGGCTAGTTGCCAAATGCTACAATCAAGAAGAAGGGATTGATTTTGATGAAACTTTTGCTCCTGTTGCTAGAATTGAGATAATTAGACTATTATTAGCATTTTCATGTTTCATGGATTTCAAGCTATTTCAAATGGATGTCAAAAGTATTTTTTAAATGGATTTATTGAAGAAGAAGTATATGTAGATCAGCCCCCTAGTTTTGAAAGTCATGAATTTTTCAATCATGTTTTAAACTTCATAAAGCTTTGTATGGTTTGAAACAAGCTCTAAGAGCTTGGTATGATAGATTTAGTAGATTTCTGCTTGAAAATAGTTTTTCTAGAGGAAATGTAGACACTACATTATTTTTGAAAAAGAAAATGATGACTTATTAGTAGTACAAGTATATGTTGATGATATCATTTTTGATGCTACTAATGAAGTTCTTTGCCAAGAGTTTGCCAAGCTTATATAGGGAGAGTTTGAGATGAGCATGATGGGAGAGCTTAATTTCTTCCTCTAACTCCAAATTAAGTAAACTAGAGAAGGGATCTTCATCAACCAAGCTAAGTATACAAGAAAAATCTTAAAAAAGTTTGGAATGGAGACTACCACACCAATAGGTACACCTATGAGCCCTTCTTGTAAATTAGATAAAGATGAATTAGGTAAAAGAGTAGATCAAAAATTATATAGATGTATCATTGGTTCATTACTATATTTGACTACTAGTAGACCAGATATTATGTTTAGCGTATATATATATGTAAGATATTAGTCTGCTCCTAATGAGTCTCATTTAATAGCTGTTAAATGCATACTTAGATATTTGTCTGGCATAACTAATATTGAATTATGGTACTCAAGAGATTCATCTATTGAATTGATTACATATTCTAATACTGATTTTGCTAGGTGTAAACTTGATCGAAAAGGTACAAGTGGAACATGTAAATTTCTTGGAGTTAATTTGATTTTATGGTTTAGCAAGAAATACAACTCAGTTGCTCTATTTACAATGGAAGCTGAACATATAGTAGTTAGAAATTGTTGTGCTCAAATCTTATAGATCAAACAACAACTCGAAGATTTTGGCATCAAATTAACTAAGACACCCATAATATGTGATAATACTAGTGCAATTAATTAGACCAAAAATCCTGTTCAACACTCAAGAAGCAAATATATTAAAATAAGACATCACTTCATAAGAGATCATGTGCAAAATTATAATGTGAAGCTTGAATTTGTATGTACTGAAAGTCAATTACCTGATATTTTCACGAAACCCTTTAACGAAGATAGATTTTGCATGATTAGAAGAGAGTTAGGTATCATTGATCCCTTTGATTAGAACTCCTTCAAACCTTGTTTTTTACTTGATTTCTTGAGCTCAAAATCCTCTCATTTGTGTTTAAAACCCTTCAGAACCCCCTTGTTTTTTGGAAATTTATTTTTTCTAAATTTTTTTTGAATTTTTTGGCCAAGTGTCGACACTTGAGTTTTTGGCCAAGTGTCGACTCATGCTAGTGTTGACACTTGACCAAAACCCTAGTGTTGACTCATGAACGAAAACTTGTATTTTGAGGGCATCAACAGAACACTCTGAAGTCATTTGTTTTTTGTTTTTCTTGTGCTCTACATCATCTTGGCCCCAAAATAGTGGATTTGAAACAGTTCTTCACGATTTTTTTTGTGAATTTAGCCCGAACCTTCGTGTTTTTTTTCCTCTAGTCCTTTCCTTTTCTTTGGTCCGATTCTTGCTTGGATTTTCTCTTCCTCCCTTTGGTTTGCTCCTCCTTGGTCTAATTCTCCTTTCTTAGTCCACTCCTCACCCGATTCTTCCTTTTTCCCCTTTGCCTCTCCCCGGTTCACCCCTTGCTCCCTAGTTCATCTATTCTAGTGGTTCTTGGTGACATGGGTCCACGTAAGCAAGTTGTTTCCAAGAAGAGGTTGAGCCAAGGTAGAAGGGATCTTAGTCCTACAGAGACGAGATCCAAGGCATGGTTTGACCCAGTCAGAGATCAGCAGCACAGTAAGCAAAAGAGAGTCCCTCCATAGCCATCCCCTACTGCAGAGAGAGTTTCTGGAAAGATTATTGCTTGTGGATACCGAGTAGATGAGGAGTTAATGGACCGTGAGGGCTTTGGGATTTGTGAGTTGCTTAGAGCTGCTGGACTATTTTCATTTTGCACTATAAAAGAGAAGTATTATCCTTATTTGATCAGGGAATTTTATGGGAGCCTTGCTATAGATGGACTTATATGGAGTGCTGTGGTCAGAGGTGTGCAAATTCCAGTGACTCAGGACACATTGAGCAGAGTTTGGGATATTCATTTGTGTGGGAATGCAGCTACATGTGTTGATGATCGGGAGGCAGTATCTTAGTGTGTACAGGAGAGAGATGATGTGTGCAGTGTATCGACTGTCACCACGATGCATTTGCTTCACCATATCATTGCACGCATCCTGCTCCTAAGGACTAGATGATTTGATTTCATTATGGAGCGGTAGCTCACTTTGATGGTTTGCCTCATATGGAGGACTACCATCAACATCCTAGCACTGATGCTTTGTTAGATGGGCGAGGCTGTGACTCAGCGACGACTCTGCTTGCCCTACAGGATGGGGCTGACTCGTCTGTTTTGAGCATATGGTATTCCTTTAGAGGATGAGGCCTCCAAGGAGATTCTTCATATAGACATTTATGATGAGCGGTCGCTGCACCGGATGGGCTATCGGAGAGTGGCAGGTCATTGGGTATGCAGGGAGTCAAGGCAGGAGCCTGATGAGGAGAACGAGCTACATGCAGCCGAGGCAGGGCAACCTGGACCAGCTGAGCATATACCCCTCCTAGACTTGCACTTGTCACTGCTTCAGGGTCTAAGCCAGTCACTCCTTTACCAGCTCCAGCACATCAGCCCACTACAGAGATTGTTTCTGATGTGGAGCAGAGGATCTTAGACCAGTTCACAAGGGTCCATAGAGAGATATCTCAACTACCTGCCATGACTATTCAGGTTCAATCGAGCTAAGGCCTACGAGTGCATACTGATATGCAGATCAGCTCTCTTCATAGTGTGATGGAGACTGGATTTGCACAAATTCAGGAGATGCTGAGATCCTTGATGCCTTCTGGCATGTCTAGTCCATGTGCACCTCCACCTCCTCCTACTGATGGTGATGACTCAGGTGGTGACATTGATAGAGTCCGCAGCAGTGATTCTGACGGTGATGATGGAGATGATGGACAGTCTGGCAGCACCGGTATAGTTCCCAAGGATTAGCCTCTAGCTCCTCCTATAGTTGCTCCAGCTCCTCCTGCAGTCGACCCTTCCCCAGCTCCAGTGATCCTTCTCCAGTTCCTGATGATTCTACTCCGATTGAGCCTACTATTTTCCATACTACTAGGACTCGTAGGACTATAAAGAGATCTGGGCCATCTCTTAGGACTAGGAGTCTCACCCATAAGACCCCTAGGACTTCCTTTTCTCATATCATGGCTCTGATAGTCCTAGAGTTTCCATCTGATGAGGACTAGACTCATAGGAGTTTATCATGTTGTTGTGCTTATCATATTGTTATGCTTACTATTGTTATTGTTGTATCATGATGGCTTACCCTCAACAAGAACCGGCCCAGTCCTGCAGTCCGACCCGGCCCCCCTTTTCAAGGCTCCAATTAAGAGAGGTCCGACCCACCAGAGCTGAGGTCCGAACGACCCTCTCCTGCTGGGGTCCGGCCCATCTCTCTCCTTCAGAGGTCCGACCCACCGGAGCTGAGTCCGAACGACTCTCTCTTGCTGGGGTCCGGCCCATCGCTCTCCTTCAGAGGTCTGACCCACCGGAGCTGAGGTCCGAACGACCCTCTCCTGCTAGGGTCCGGCCCATCGCTCTCCTTCGGAGGCTTGGCCTGTGGTCCGACTGACCGACTGTCTCATGGCCGACGTCTGACAGGCGAGTCTTAGCATCCATGGTATTCCAGAAGCACCTTTCTGTTATTGCGGGATCCTGCTATCCCAACGGCCCTGCTCCACTACTTCCATGATGCCACCGTATCTGCACGCCACATGGCCACTCTCCAGATTCTCTTAGGGGCAGATCGGTCTTTCTCAGCCTCTCCCTAACGGATTTTGGAATGTTCCGTGCCTATATAAAGTACTCAAGGGACCCCGTTCAAAGGTAGAAGAACTCTTCCCTCTCCACACGTTGTCATCCCTTGATTCCTCCATTCTGTTGCTATCAATCTCCTGCTAACTTAAGCATCGAGGGTCCTCCGCCGGAACACCATCGGCACCCTTGGAGACTTTATTGCAGGTTCGCTCGGGAGAGGAGTACTCCGGCCCATCCAGCCATCCCGGTTTCCGGTCTAGGAGTTGACACAGCAACAGATTGGCGCTAGAGGAAGGGTTTTCTTCTTTCTAAAAGGAGGAATCTATCGCCCTGGCAAGAAAATGGCTAAGGGAAGAGCTCCAAATGCCACTGCCAGGAGGGATATCTCTCGTTCCAGGTCTGAGGATGAAAGGGATATGCCCTATAAGACAATCAATATTGTATCTCCCAAATCAATGTAATTGACAATATTCTAATAAAGGCATTATTTTTCGTCATACGCTGTATATTATTATGATGAACCCCATAGATTAGGGCTATGATTTTAGGGTTATGATGATATCATACCAGTGAGACCTAAAGTCTTAAAACCTTAATCTAAAATATTCCTAGTCAAAGGAACCCTGAGTAGGGGATCTGGGTTTTTTCGGTAAGACTAGCACATCCCATGTATACTGGAAAGGGTGACTGCTCTCACAGTCACTTGTGTATGACACTAATACTAGGATGTGGGTGCTCATTAGTGAATGAGTTCACTGATATGATCCAACTTGAGAACATCTAATGGAGTCTTAGCTACATGTCAATAGAAGGTTCTCATAGTGGGAGTGGTACAAGTAATCCTTTGACCTGAGACTGCCATAAGTACCTTATGTACATGAACCCATCCTTTGGTTCAATCCTAATCATGACATTGAGTCATGCACAGGATTGATACTGGGAATGGTGAATTGTATATGAAGGTAATGAGTAGGTCAACAAGGAATCGATCACTCTTCGTAAGAGGAGATTGCATCCAGCTAGTTATCAATCGGATGATGATTCAGGGAATCTTTGATCAAGGTAAAGATATTAGAGATGGTTTCTAATATCAAGATAATTGAATCATCAATATAAGATTGAGCTAGAAATAAATATAATATTGGATTTGACATATATCCATATCCATAATTATATTTTGGGTGCAGGCTGATCGAAAGATTTAATTGTACAGTAACTTTCTACTGAAGGGTAGTTTTGGTATTTCACCAGAATTTCCATATCTTCTGGGTAGACATGATACGTTGCTAGACGTCAATCTTGTCTTGTGGGTTGATCAAATTTAAAGATCACTTATTAGGAAGAGTCCTAATTGATCAAGTCGGGTAAGCTCGATTTGACCTAAATCGATTAGAAAGAGTTCTAATCAAGTTAGGTCAACTTGTACTCAGACCTACTACCGGCTGGATATGGGATCCAATGGGTCATACACTTAAGAAGATTGATCAAGAGTTTAATTTGTAATTAAATCATCTTTGCAGGATAACACTCTAGCAGGTGTTGCAAACCTTAGCTTCTATTCGAATTGGATTTGAATTAGGGTTCCAAATTGGATCAATTTGGTTTCTAATTGGACCTAATTAGACCCTATTTAAAATATATAGGACTTTGGGCTAACCCATGGCTAAGACTACATCTTAATTAACACCCAAGCCCATCCATATAGGCCACCCAAATTTTTTGTGTGCGTGGATAAGAGGAAAGACTCCACGCACGCATAGACTCTTCATGCGCGCGTGAAGTCTTCTTATTTCACCGCAATTTTTACATATTGGCCTGTTATTCCCTATTAGCACATCTTCTAATGACCATTAGATGGTCATCTAACGGTTTTGGGGATTTTGAGAAAGAAAGAAGGCGCTAACTCTTCCCGGTTGCGCGATATAACATCTCTTCGGAGACCGAAACATCGCGACTTCCTTCTTCTTAAAACTTCACGACTTTTCTTTTAGGAAGAGCCGTGAGTTTGAATCTGAAGGGCCGTGAGAAGGAAGGAGAGGGTGTGAGAAATGTGGAAAGCCGGGAGAAATAGTTTACGGAGAGTTGTGCTCTTTTGAAAAGACATTTTTTTGTAGTGTATTTAAGGAACAGAGGCTTCGGGTGTTTTTCTGATGTACGACAGAAGTTTTTTTTTTTATTTTTCTTTCCTTTCCAGGAGACTGATTCCTCCTTAGCTTGTTTAGGACACAAGAGTTTCCTTTTTATAGAGTTCTCTTCTCTGTTGAAACTCAAGTCTAAAATAAGAGATAGGAAGAATCTCTCGAACGGTAAAAGAAAAGAATATATACTCTGCTTTATTTCCTTTTACATTAAGACATTAGTGTCTTAAATCCTCCTCCTCCTTCAAGACAAGAGTGTATTCTTAGGACAAGGTCTTAAGAAAGGGAGAGGAAGAAAAAAGAAAGGAAGTAAGAAGTCCCTGCCATGGAGTTTTTCAGCCATAGTCCTCTTGAGTTCTAGGAGAAGAATTCAAGTGAAGGAGCTTTTGAAGAAGCAAGCATCTTGATCAATTTTCTTGTGGATCACCATTGGAGGGTGGACATTTGGATGCCTGGTGAATTCAAAAGGGTCATTCAACATCAAGTTTTGATTCTACATCAAAATTGGATTTAGCGATAACAGGTTGGTGCCCTAATTCTAATAGTGTAGGTTTGCATGTTTCTCATATGTTTTAATCCTGAATAAGGAGATCCTGGCTAAGGGTTTTTGGTGTAAATTTCATCATTTTTGAAATTATCTTTTCACTGTGGTGCACTGGAATCCTATCAGAGGAGCCTCTCAGAGAGAATGATTTTGCTACCACCACCCCTACTGCTGTAGAACCTACCATCACATTGGGGTTGCAACAGTTCCAAACCTTGGTGAATCGTATTGAAACACTTACTGCTACAATTCAGCATTTCCAGGAAGTAGCCGACAACTGACAGCAACTACCAGCTGCCTCCTACACCAATCCTCTGACTGCTGTAGAGGGAGGCCGACGACCGGAGATCCCTCAGCATGGTTCTCATGCTGCCGTGGAGCCCCGGAGGTCCTTGGGTGATCGCGTTGACGGCAAAAGGGCGAGGTCTACTTCACCTTCCTACACCGAATCCATCCCATTTGGCGGTCGGCTTGCCGCCGAACCTCCGAAGGACTATGCCAGCAAGATCATGTGCATGGAGGAGCGCATCACCGAAATCGCCCTCCGGTAGAAGGCCGAAGGGGGACAGGGATACGACTCCCGTCCCTCATTCTCTGAGAAGATTCTGACAGAGACGATTCCCGCCACTTCAAGATCCCATAAGTGGACCCCTACGATGGTACCACTGATCCGATGGACCATCTAGGCATGTACAAAGCCCACACGATGGTCCAAAGTGCCTCCGACACTCTCCATTGCATCGCCTTCCCTACAACCCTTAAGAAGACTGCCCGGATGTGGTTCTCCACCATCCGGCCAGGTACGATCCACTCCTTCTCTCAACTCGATTCACTTTTTCTCTCCTATTTCAGGACTTGCAGTCGAACCCTGAGGAATACCGACTGCCTCTTCCTTGTGCTGTAAAAGAAGGGAGAGACCCTTAGGGATTTCATGTCCCGTTTCAACTCAGCAGCCATGGAAGTCCCGGATTTGAACGAGGCTGTAGCGATGTCTGCCTTCAAGCGAGGGCTTCGCTCATCCAGGCTGACCTTCTCCCTGGACAAGAAACATCCAACAAGCTACAGTGAACTCCTAGCTAGAGCGCAGAAGTATGCCCTGGCGGAAGAACAAGTGACCGGCCGACGTCAAGCTGAGGGAAGGCCGGCCCCCCAGAAGCGGAGTGATAAAGCTCTCGAAGTCCGACCTCCGAGTGATAGTCAGCGATCGGCCCAATGTCGAAGTCCGAGGCCGAGGGACTTTCCCCGAAGGTTCGAGACTTATGCGCCTCTATCCCTGCCAAGAGAGAAGATCCTCATGGAGATCGAGAATGAGACCTTTCTGCAAAGGTCTCGGTCGATGAGGGGCCCTCCTGCCCTAAGGAACAAAGATAAATTCTATCATTCCCATAGGGATCATGGGCACAGTTCTGAAGAGTGCCTACAGTTGAAGGATGCCATTGAAGACCTCATCCAGAGGGGATACCTGCATAAGTATGTCCGACCCCATCGGGATCGGGCTAAAGCATCAAATGCCTGAGACCCTCCGGAGGAGACGGAGCTCCCCAATCAAAGGCCAACTGGAGGGGATGTTGGCATGCTACATCGACGATCCGGATAAAGTTATGAGGACAAGACCGACATTGCTAAAAGGTCCCGGGGCTCCAATGCCATCACTTTCTCTGATGAAGATCTCCTAGAAACTCATGTTTTTGAGAACGATCCTGTAGTCGTGTCGGCAGTGATTGCTAATTACGATGTAAGGAGAATACTTGTTGATAATGGAAGCTCGACAGAGGTATTGCTGTATGATGCTTTTGTAAGAATGAATCAATCCAGATCCATGCTACGGGAATCCCCCGCGCCGCTAACAGGCTTCGGGGGCAACTCCGTCAAAATGGAAGGAGAAATGGTTCTCCCTGTGACAATTGGGATGGAGCCTCTCTAGAAACCCCTCCTCATCAATTTTGTGGTCGTTCGGACGACCTCGCCTTACAATGCTATCCTTGGCCGACCGGCCCTCAACAAATTCAGAGCCATCGTGTCCACTTACCATCTGTTAGCAAAATTTCAGACCAGGAGCGGGGTCGAAGTGATGAGGGGAGACCATCGGGTGGCCAGACAGTGTCTAACCATTATGAGTCAACAGTCAGAAGGCCATCCCACTCTAGAGCAACTTGACCCAATTGCTGAGGTCGATGGCCTCGGTCAGCCAGGGGAAAGGATTCTATTTGTTCCCCTTCGAGAGGATGATCCTACCAAGGTCCCTCAGATTGGACACTCCCTCAGTGAAGACCTTAAAGCTGATCGGCTTTCTCAGAAGTAACGTCGACGTCTTTGCTTGGACAGCATCGAACATGCCTGGAATGCCGTCGGAGGTCATCACTCACCAACTCAAGGTCGATCCAACCTACCGACCGATCTGGCAAAAGAAGAGAAGCTTTGCTACCGAAAGATAGAAAGCCATTGATGAGGAAATAAAGAAGCTCCATGATGCAGGCTTCATCATGGAAGTCCACTATCCTGAGTGGCTGGCGAATGTGGTTATGGTGAAGAAGTCGAATGGGAAGTGGAGGATCTATGTGGATTACACCGACCTCAACAAGGCCTGCCCGAAGGACAACTTTCCTGTACCCAAAATTGATCAGCTAGTGGATGCCACGGTCGGCCACCAACTTCTCAGCTTTATGGATGTATTTTCCAGCTACAATCAAAAAAAGATGTATCCGAAAGATGAGAAGAAGACTGCCTTTGTAACCGATAAAGGTCTATACTGTTATCCGATGATGCCTTTCGGTTTGAAGAACGTCAGCGCCACCTTTAAGAGGCAATCAACCGAGTGTTCGAAGGTCAGCTAGGCAGGAACATGGAGGCTTATGTAAACGACATGGTAGTGAAGAGTCTCCATAAGGCTGACCACATCAAGGACCTGCAGGAATCCTTTGATGCACTCAGGCACCATTGGATGAAGATGAACCCCATGAAATGTACTTTTGGGATAACCTCTGGTAAATTCCTTGGTTTTATGGTTACACAGCGGGGAACTAAAGTAAATCTCGACAAGATAAAAGCCGTCACAGAGATGGCACACCCGACCAACAAAAAGCAGGTCCAAGAGCTCACCGATCGAATCACCTCTGTCAGCCGTTTTATCTCCCGTTCAACTAAGAAGTCCCTGCCATTCTTTAAGACCCTGCGCCAGTCGGAGGGTTTTGTTTGGACTGATGAGTGTCGGTCAGCTTTCGAATCATTAAAGGAGTACTTGAAGAACCCTCCATTGCTGGCCAAGCCGATGGAGGGGGAGCCTTTGTACCTCTATCTTTCGACGTCGGACGAAGTGATCTGCGCCGTCCTTGTACGAGTCGAAGAGGACTGACAGCAAAAGCCTATCCGTTATATCAGCAAAGTCTTCCACGATGCCGAAACAAGGTACCCTAAGATGCAAAAGTTAACATACTCCTTGGTCACATCCACCAAGCGACTCCGACCATACTTCCAAGCACATCCGATTGTAGTGCTGACCGACCAACCCCTCAAGGCAATCCTTCAGAGCCCAGATACATCCGGTCGGCTTGCCAAGTGGGATGTCAAGCTAGGGGAGTTCGACATCTCTTTCCAGGCTCGTTCTGCTTTAAAGGCCCAGGTAATTGCCGACTTCATTGCAGAATGCACGTGGAGATAGGAGATGCCTCCTTAAATGGTCGAAGTACCTGAAGCTGATGATGTCTACAAAGTTGAACCAGCCTGGACTCTCCATGTGGACGGGGCATCCAACCTCGCAGGCTATGGGGCCGAACTGATCCTGGCCGACCCAGATGGGGAGAACCTGGAGTATGCATTGCATTTTTTATTTCAGGTGTCAAATAATCAAGCGGAGTACGAAGCCCTCCTCGTGGGGCTACGAATAGCCAATGAACTGGGCATCAGCCGACTCAGAGTTTTCTCCGACTCCCAACTGGTGGTCAACCAAGTGAAGGGGGAATTTGAAGCAAGGCATCCGACCTTGGCAAAATATTTAAACAAGGTACAAAACCTCATTCCTCGGTTCAAATTTTTTGAAATCCTCCACATACCTCGTCTGCAGAACTCTCGGGTGGACGCTCTGTCAAGGCTGGCTACGGCCGCCAACAGGACCTCTGACCGAACTTTTGTGGAGTATCTACGGCACCCTAGCATTGCTGAAGAGCCGACCGAGGTCCATCAGGTGGAACAAGAAGTTTCTTGGATAAGTCCAATCCTTGCCTTCCTGGTCAAAGGAACCTTCCCGGAAGATCGATGGAGGCCAAGCAGGTGTGCCTTATGGCCTCTAAGTACATCGTCCTTGACGGCGTCCTTTATAAGCGGTCATTCTCACAGCCGCTATTAAAGTGCTTGGGGCCGGCGGACGCCGAATACGCCCTCAGAGATGTCCATTAAAGCATTTGTGGTGACCACCTCGGAGGGAGATCTTAGCTTACAAGATCATCTGGCAAGGATATTACTAGCCCACCATTCAGAAGGATGCATTGGACTTCGTCTAAAGGTGCAATGCGGGTCAAAGGTACTCCATCATTCAAAGGAGACCCGCCAGTGAGCTGACTCCAATCACCGCCCCATGACCATTCGCACAATGGGGAATGGATATCTTGGGACCCTTTTTCCTGGCCTCCAGGCAATGAAATTTTTTGCTTGTGGCCATCGACTATTTCACCAAGTGGGTTCGGTTGAAGCCGAACCACTAGCATAGATAACAGAGGCTAAGGTGGAGAACTTCATCCAAAACAATATTATCTTTCGATTCGACATTCCCCAGATGATTATTACTGACAATGGAAGACAATTTGACAACTCTAAGTTTTAGGATTTTTGTCAGCAATATATTGTCTCTCACCGACTTACTTCGATCGGTCACCCTCAGTGCAATGGAGAGGCTGAAGTCACCAACCGAATAATCTTGCACGGGCTGAAGACCTAGCTCAATGAAGCAAAGGGACTTTGGGCAGAGGAACTCCATTCAGTATTATGGGCGTATCGAACAACTGCCAGAGCATCGACAGGCAAAACTCCGTTCAACCTCACTTACGGAAGTGAAGCTATCATCCCTATCGAGACTTCTCTTCAATCTCTCCGGATTGACCACTACACCGAACCGGCCAACTCCGAGCGGCGAAGGGCTGACTTGGACTTGCTTGAGGAAACTAGACTTCGGGCAAGCATGAAGATGGCAGTATGCTGCCAAAAGATGGTGAAATATTACAACTCGCGAGTCAAGGCGCGAGCTTTCCGAGTCAGAGACTTGGTCCTGCGAAGGGCCGAAATCTCGAGGCCAACCAAGCAAGGCAAGCTTTCCCTAAATTAGGAAGGACCTTATCGGGTTGCTGAAGTGGTTCGAGTCGACACCTATCGACTTGAATTTTTGGATGGACAGCAGTTGGCGCGTCCGTTGAATGTGGATAACCTCCACAAGTACTATCAATGAAGTTCATGTTTCTTCTACGAACCACTTCTAAAAGTCTGACTCCGGTCGGCAAAGGCTCTAGGGCAGCCCACTTCCAAAAGTCCGACTCCGGTCGGCAAAGGCTCTAGGGCAGCCCACTTCCGAAAGTCTGAATCCGGTCGGCAAAGACTCTAGGGCAACCCACTTCCGAAAGTCTGACTCCGGTCGGCAAAGGCTCTAGGGCAGCCCACTTTCGAAAGCCCGACTACGGTCGGCAAAGGCTCTAGGGCAGCCCACTTCAGAAAGTCCGACTCCGGTCGGCAAAGGCTCTAGGGTAGCCCACTTCCGAAAGTCTGACTCTGGTCGACAAAGTCTCTAGGGAAGCCCACTTCCAAAAGTCTGACTCTGGTCGGCAAAGGCTCTAGGGCAGCCCACTTCCGAAAGTCCGACTCCGGTCGGTAAAGGCTCTAGGGCAGCCCACTTCCGAAAGTTTGACTCCAGTCGGCAAAGGCTCTAGGGCAGCCCACTTCCGAAAGTCTGACTCCGGTCGGCAAAGGCTCTAGGGCAGCCCACTTTCGAAAGTTCGACTTCGGTCGGCAGAGGCTCTAGGGCAGCCCACTTCCGAAAGTCCGACTCCGGTTGGTAAAGGCTCTAGGGCAGCCCACTTCCAAAAGTCCGACTCCGGTCGGCAGAGGCTCTAGGACAGCCCACTTCCGAAAGTCCGACTCCGGTCGGCAGAGTCTCTAGGGCAGCCCACTTTCGAAAGTCTGACTCCGGCCGGCAGAGGCTCTAGGGCAGCCCAACCTAGAAAGTCGACTGACCAACACTTAAGATAAATTTCCTAAGCTCGTTGCTCCGACCTGAGCTGAAATCCGATCGCTGCCTTAACTGCTTCTCAGTCTGAAAAGCCGACGGGCCAACACTTAGGAAAAATTTCCTAGGCTAGTTGGTCTGGCCTAAGCTGAAATCCGACCACTACCTCAACTGCTTCTCGGTCTGGAAAGTCGACGGACCAATACTTAGGATAAATTACCTAAGCTCGTTGCTCCGGCCTGAGTTGAAATCCGACCGCTACCTCAACTGCTTCTTGGTTCGGAAAGCCGATGGACCAACACTTAGGATAAGTTCCCTAAGCTCGTTGCTCCGGCCTAAGCTAAAATCCGACCGCTACCTCAACTGCTTCTGTGTCCGGCAAGCCGACGGACCAACACTTAGGAAAAATTTTCAAAGCTTGTGCTCTGGCCTGAGCTAAAATCCGACCATTGCCTTAATCAATTCTCAATCCAGGAAGCCGACGAGCCAGTACTTAGAGCAGAAATCCTATTAGGATCTGGTTCGACTTGAGTTACTGTTCGACGTTTACCCTGGAGATCTGACCACTCACTCAGATCTGCCGACTGGCCCATACTTAGCAAAATTTCAGAAAGGAAGATATGAGATAGTGTAAAAAGACAACAAAAGTTTTTCATTACTTCAAAAAAGTGTCTTTACAAAACTGAAGGTCAGACCTTTATAAACAACTAGGTCTGACCCTCGGAAATTACATCTACGGCCACTTTGGCCCCCTCAGCAACAGCAGCCACTCCGTCCTCCTCTACCCCTTCGGCTGCCTCCACCTCGACTCTAGCTGGGGTGTCCGCTCCGGCTACTTCAGCGATGACCTTCGCTGGGGCATCGGTCGCTTGGGTAGTCGAGTCCGTCCCATCCAAAGCTTCTGCTTCTGCCAGCTTCGGCGGCTGAAGGAATGATAAATCAAGTTCTAGGAAGGTAGCACTAACCTTTCCCAGGCACTCGTTGTACCCATAGTCAAAGCCGACCATCCTGGCCTCGTTCATCTCCTCCATGAAGTCCTCGGAGGCTTTGTATTCTGCGACGGCCTTCTCGCCGACCATCTTCAACAAGCCCTTGTATCTCTCCACCAATGCCTGATAGCCCTTTGTACGGATATCAGGATCGGTCAGATGACCCTCCTCGACGATCAGACGATGGGCCAGGGTCTTGATCTTCTTTTTCTTACTCTTCATCCATGCCTCCCGATCCGCCTTCTGGGCAAGCATGTCCTCCAGTTGTTTCTTCTGGGCCTCCAGTTTAGCCCGTAGGGGGGACACTTCTGCTACTGCGGCCCTCAAGCCAAGCACCTCTTCCCTAGAAGCCGTCAATGCCTCCCAAGCTGTGTCCCTCGCTAGCTCGACCGCTTTGACCCTCTAGGTTAGCTGCTCTTTTATATAGAGCAGCTCACCCAGTCACTCGTCCATCAGAAGGTTGTCCTTGACAAGCTGCCGACAGACGCTCACGGTTAGAGAATTGCCAATCATAAATTCAAAGTGAAGACAGGAAGAGTGAAACTTATCCCCAGAAGATGACGGAGAGAACTTCTGGCTGCCTCATTCACCGACCGCCCGTCAGTGTCGGGGGTGACCCTCTGAAGCAGCTCCTTTGCTTCCTCAGCAGCACGCCACTGTTGGCGCTCTTCCTACTCTTGGGTACCGCCGGCCCTCTTGTCAATGGCCAACGGCCCCTCCCCCGTAGGGGTTCCCCGGGTCGTCGAGGTGATCATTGCAATCGTCTTCAATGGCGGGGGTGCAGGGGTTGCTTCCACCCCTATCGACATCGAGCACCTCTCTTCTGTCTGGGTGCCCGACTGTCTGATCGAAGATCGCTCGGAAGTAATCAACCTTCAGTGTTCGGTCAGGGGCATGTCATCCCCTGACTCGATCGACACCACCATGGCTGATGGTTCCACCGTTCATCATTTCTTTGACCTTTCTGGTGCCGGTTCGGTCGCCCGCTTCTTCGGCTCCTGCGATGTCGGCTTCGTAATTTGGATGGCTCTCCATTGTGCAGATCGTGCTGAGAGGATCGCCAGATCCGGCTTCATCTTTCCGCCTGTCAACAACCAAAGTCAAAGTTAGCTACAGTCACCAAGCTGACAGAAAATAAAAAAAGAGAAGCCGATCTCTGTTTATGTGACTCTCGTCCTACCTAGCATCGGTTGCCGGCTGAGTCCAGCCTGGTGAAGGCTCTCCTCAAGAAGCATAAAGCCGACGAACTTTGGATCCTCTCCCTCCAATTTGTGGAAGTCAGCCTCGTCGGCCCTCGAGACTTTCCTTCCATTCAAAGCGTTCAACCTCGACTCCCTCCAGGCTGCCTCAAAGCCCCATGGCTCCAGGCTATCTACGAAGAAGTATCAAGATTTCCATCCATGAATTGCGGACGGAAGCCGCCCTAGAATCTTCCGGCCAGGGCGTGGACTGAACATCCACCACTACTGACTTCGGAAGTCCTGCTTCAATAGAAAGAAGTTTAAAAATAGGGATACCCTAGGCTCTATGTCGGCCTCCCAACAAAGGAATACAAAGCCACAAATGACCCTAATGCTATTCGATGTCAGCTGGGAAGGCGTGATCCTATAGGTGTTGAAGATCTGGACGAAAAAGCTGTGAATTAGGAAACGAAGACTGGCTTCCAGGTGGTCTTCGTACATGAGGAGGGCTCCTAAGTTCAGAGGCCCGTTCACCCTACCCTCACGATTGGGGATGGTCAGGTGTAAGGTGGAAGAGATGTTATATATGATCCTAAGGCTTTCAACCCTCTCTCGGGTCATAGCCGACGGGATGTCAAAGGGACCAAGCTTCCTATGACCGCGAGCCATGGCCATTCTAAAATGGGTTGCAGAAAAGGAAGGAGGTGGGGGAAGATGAAGACGGGACTAACCTGATTCTTTAGATCTCTAAAGGAGCCTAAAAGCGGTGCAGGGAGGGAAGAGGCAACTTTTTCTTCCAGCACAAACACAGCAACAGGTTCCTCCTTATTCACACCCCATCCTTCATTTGTCGCACAAAATAAATGGGGGCCCACTTTGGCATGTGGAGGGAAGGGGAGACAAGGAGAGAGAGTCCCAATCTAACTGGACTCTAGGTCTTGGTCCAAACAAAGTGATTTTACAATCAAAATAGAACCAATTTTAAATCCAATCGAACCATTTTGAAGCGGACATTAACCCGAATCAATTAGGATTAATTAATTGAGTCTAACTTAATTAAATTAAATCTAATTTAATTTAATTAAATTAATCTATAATTAATTAATTGTAACATTTATAATTAGGTCAAATATTAATTGTAACACCTATAATTAGGTCCAAATTGATTTGCTGATTGGTTACTTGAGCTCCTAATATGTGTGATCCCTCAGGTCCTATCTTGTCTGGTAATGAGACATGCTATAATCTTCATTATACATCATCGAAACTCCTTTCGATGAATTGAAACAATTTTAGCTCAATCCTAATTAGGATCATCGATCCGAGAATCATCCTAACGGGCTCTCATAATCCACCAGTGATACCTAGCAGTATGTAGTGGCAAACCAGTAGAAAAAGATTGGAGCCCCTAGGTATAGTACCATGTGATTCGATTCCTCTATCAAAATCTTGATATGATGTTGGTTATGGATACTCATCAAACCCATCAGTCATATGCTTAACTTAATCGACTCAAGTCCAATTATGATACTAATGAAAACACCTTTTCATTATCACCTTGCTAAGGCCATAGAATTCTAGACTTAGTCTCATTAGGCTTGCATAAGATTATACCTTACTGGTAAGGCTGATAGATCCTTACAAGTAAACACCCTACTCCTACAATAAACTTACCGTAGCCAACGAACACCGCAAGGTCTCATATGGATAGGAACCATGTGATTGAGCTGTCAAACTACAGGAACCTTATTGTGAGTAGCCGAGACACTCTAGGTCAAGGAACTATTCATACAACTACAACATCAGGAAGTTATCGACGAGTGAGTAGTCATCCATATAACTTCCTATACTTGGTCACGCTCGGTACCATTGATCTCTATCAACTATCTGCACTCTCACTCTAGTGTCTCCACCTTGTAGGTCAGAGACTCATCTACACAAAAGGGAAGTGATCTGTGCACCAATTTTAATGGATCAATCACCGTCCTCGTGATATTCCAACAATTAGGAGCTTTTAGGAGTTAATCTATAAAGATACATACCTCAAATTCTCAACTCTTGAGAATATATGTCATTGTCCATTAACTCCATGGACGATTCATAAACACAATAATATGAATGAAACAAATACCCTTTTAATTAATAAGAAAGATTAAGTACAATGCTCATGCCCTAAAAATTAAAAGTGTCTAGCCAACTTGGCTTTTAGGGCATACATCTAATAGTATCCCCCAAAAACACCTCAGGTCAACAATCGTCAAAATTCAAAATCCCGACATCCGAGTCAACCCATCTCCTTCAAGTCAACTCGTCCAGAACATTGTTCTACTATCTGTAGACAAGAGCCAACTCTCCTTTGAAAGAGACGACTCGCCTAGAACACATATGGTGCTGTCTGCAAACTCGAGCCGACTCTTCCCAAAGAGAGTCGACTCGACCAAAGCATTGCACTCCAGTCCTCTGCTATACCAACCATCGAGTCGACTCAAGTACCAATCGAGCTGACTCGAATATTGAGACTGACAATTCTTCAACCTAATGCCTAGGACTTGTACGGGACTCACTTCTAGCCCTGGAAACATCATGTAAGACATGACTAACAGACCAAAACCTAAACCTTGGCTTCCCCGAGCCTTGGATGCACCACCAAAGACTCAATAATATCTACCTTTGTGCTCCAAGGCTACATACAACTACATCAGATCCCTCAAACCCATCAACCACAAACATGAACGAAAGTTTCCCTTGGTAGAGCCTTTATACGTGTATTAGCCTGGTTCTCCTTTGTATGTACGTTCATCAGTTCTACTTCTCCTTCCTCCACCAGCTCTTTGATCCTGTGGTACTTCACATCTATATGCTTTGTGTGTGCATGATAGATTGGGTTTTGAGTCAAGTGTATGGCACTTTGGCTATCACTATGCAAAACCACCATACACTGTTTCAACCCCATTTCAGCAACTAGCCTTCTAAGCCATAGTGCTTCTTTTGCAGCCTCTGTAATACCTATGTACTCAGCTTCTAATGTAGACAAAGCAATAATAGGTTGAAGGGTAGATCTCCAAGAAACTGGTCCACCATACATGCAGAAGAGATAACCTGTAGAAACCATTCTTGTATCAAGATCACCTACATAGCTTGCATCCACATACCCTTTCAAAGGACCCGAATCTCCATATAATGCCCTGGAGTTCCTTTCTTGTCCTTGTGGCTACCCACCGAATACCAGTCCATGCTTTTGAGTTCCTTGAGATATCTAAAAATCTACTTCAATACCTTCCAATGTTCCTTGCCAAGATTAGACATGTACCTACTTACCTGGCTTACAGCATATGCTATGTCTGGCCTGCAACATACCATAGCATACAAAACACTGCCCACTGCATTTGCATATGGAACCCTTTCCATGTACTCTTTCTCCTCATCTATCTGGGGGCTCTAAATTTAGAGAGAGAAATGTGCCCCGGTAATGGTGTCTCTGCTAGTTTGGCCTTCTCCATCCCAAACCTCTCAAGAATCTTCTTGATATAACCTCCTGTTGTCGCCTAGAATGCCATGGCCTGTAGCTAGATACTACTTCGGATAGTGCCTCGTCGCTTCGAGACCCTGCACGATTGCTCAGAACATGCAAAAAGGAGAAGACCCGGGCCGGTGATCCCGGTAGGGGCACTTCAATGCTCAAGTCAGTGGTGATCCAGGGGAACATATCCTCCTAGTCAAGCCCCGTAAGTGGGCTCCATGCTAGGAGGAGAAACTTGAAAAATGAGAGAGTGTGAGTGGGTCGAGAACAAAGCGAGGGAGTGGAAGCAAAGGAGAGCCCGAGCTGGGTGGCTGTATCCATCAAGGCCCTTCCTGTGGGTCTCCGGTATCCTGGAGCGATGGCCTTCCTGTGCACTGCCCTCCTCTTGCCCGTGTGTTTACTCTCTTGTGACCTAACTTACCTTATTGGAACCTTGGAGAATTCCTTTTAACTAGAGTCGTTGTGCACCACTTACCTCAGGATCTTCCCCTCACTTGTAGGCACGTAAGGCGATGTCTGGTGCCGTGCATGAGGTGACTTTCCCCATTCATGATAGGGAACCGCACCGTGCATTCTGAACCTCCTTCTAGTTGCTCCATTTTGGGAAGCTTGGCAGGGCCTCGATCAATGAGTTGACTTCTTCTTTCAGATGGCGCAGACGGTCGGTTGGGAGCACAGCCCTCGATTAGGGTACACCTTCCCTTCCGATGAAAGTGGTGGTTGAGGCAATTATTGCAGCCTGGTGGATGCCCCTACATAGTCCTTGGGTGGCTCGCCGCCGTCTAAGGAAGGTGGTGACATCCTTCGGCTGCAAGGTGCTTCATCTGAAGTGGGGCGAGCTTAGGAAGGAGGAGCTCGACTTCGGTCACGGCAACTCGACCTCGATGGGAGTCAACCGGGCGAAGGAGTATGGGCAGAGGTGGAGCTCGACTTCAGCCATGATGTCTTGAACTCGAGGGGAGCCAGTCGGGTGAAGCAGTCCGGGCAGAGGCGGAGCTTGACTTCGGTCACAGCTTCTCGACCTCGAGGGGAGCTAGCCGGGCGAAGGAGTCTGGGCAAAGGCGAAGCTCGACTTTGGCCACAGCGTCTCGACCTTGAGGGGAGCCAGCCAGGTGAAGGAGTCCGGGCAGAGGCAGAGCTCAACTTTGGTCATGGCATCTAAACCTCGAGGGGAGCCAGCCGGGTGAAGGAGTCCGGGCAGAGGCGGAGCTCAACTTCGACCGTGGCATCTCGACCTCGAGGGGAGCCAGCTAGGCAAAGGAGTCCAGGTAGAGGTGGAGCTCGACTTCGACCATGGTGTCTCGACCTCGAGGGAAGCTAACCAGGAAAAAGAGTCCGGGCAGAGATGTCTAACATGGCAGCTTCATCCAATGTGGCATCTAATAGGGTCTGACTAAGTTCCACGTCAGCGATCTTGCCACATCATTTGCCCCCCACTCTCGAGTCCCGTTGGCACGTGGTGCTCCAGACGAAAGGAGTAAATATGGTGCTGACATAGAAAGGCAGAAATCCGGCATAATAATTATCGGGATCACCAGTGCTTCGCGAAGTGGTCCTTCGAGCCAATGCGATGGAGACACATGGAGCCGTCCGAGGAACACTTATTATTGGCATGGAATTTAGAATAGTCATGGCCAAAACAAGGCATCAACCTTCGTTGATTATTGACACATGGCGGGGATCCGACGGTGACGGTTCTGTAACGATACGGTTTGAGTCTGGTCACTTCAAAATGAAAGACAGACTACCAAAAATATCCCTTCTTTCAAACTTCGCATGCCCACCATCGCACCAGAGATCCTTCTTCTCCCTCGACTGTTCTTGTCTTCCCAAGTTTAGCCAGGTTCATCTCCTTCCCTTTCTTCCAGCTGGGTAAAGTCTTTCTCTAGGGTTCGGGTCTTCCTAGACCTCGTCCGTCTCTTCCTTCTCCTTCTCTATGCTTTGACTTTTTCTTCTTCTTCCGAATGTCTCGCTTTGGGCCAAATTTTCATCCCTTGACCGACCAAAGTAAGGCTGGGCCATCTCGACCAAGACCACCTTCTTCCTTTGATGAGGAAAAAGAAACACATTTCGAGATCCGAAAAAGGCCTTGCCCTATGGGTATAGTTATCAAGGAACCCGGGGTCCGTCTCCTTACTCTTCCTCCTCCTGAACCTGCCCCCGAACCCTCTCGGTCGACAGATCTGGGCGACATCGCTTCGATGATGACCAACGAGGAACTCTCGACCATTTAAGACAAATATGGCGATGCACTACGAAAGCTCTGATACCAAAATGATGCAGAACGGAAGAGATGATGCGATGCGGAAGTAAATTATAATTAATGTATATTTTTATATTTATTTTTTTTATATATATATTTTCAGAAGTCGGCTTAGACTCAAAGGAAAGTTAAACTAAATTGAAAAAAACTATATAATAATTGAAAGCACAATTCAAAGAAACTAGATTATCAGAGTAGTTCAGAAGTAAAGGATCGTTGGGGGTTGAGAAACTCCCAGACCTAGGGTTTCGCTCTGAACTTTCAACAGGACAGAACTAAAGAGAAGGGAAGGGTTATGCACCAGGCAGTGATCTTCACAGAGTTTGGTGGAAGGACTCTCTCGAGCAGATTGTTGGATCCTCGGATTCGGATATCTTCGCAATGGATCCTCCAATATTGGTCCTTTGGCAGGGTTAGCTTCTCCTGAACTCAGGATCTGGGAAAGAAGAAGAACAAGTTAAGGAACCAGAACTCAAAGAAAGGATTTACCAGATAAGAAGAACTTGAAAATTGATGTTGCTGAAATCCTGATTCTCCTGGATGCTGATCTGACTTCCTCTAGGATTTGCTCTGTATTCGAAGTAGCCGATATGGACCTGGATGCTGGTGGTCGGCCTCTACTTGGAAGAGAGGGGCCGTGAGATGATGAGGTAGATTAGGGTTTGGATGATTGGTGGAATGAAGAAGATGATGGGCGGCTAGGGTTTGGAATTGAAGTGGCTAACCTAGGGTTTTGGGGTTGGAGATCTCACACCTCCTCAAGGTTCCTAGGGAACCCGGATTTACTCCCTCACGGAGATCAACACCTGAATACAAGTGCGGAAGAGAGAAACACAAAGTTGCTCACACAGAAATTGATTTCATTCATCATTAAATTTAAGAGTTACATAGAGTAGAATATATAGACATAACAAAGAAATAAAAGTTTATACATTTCCCATGTGGGACTAATAGGATTAACCCACACTTTAGGCATCAAATTCTCTTCCCAAGACTCCTTCCATGAGTGGGCAGCCCAAAAACTCCAAGAAAACTTGAAAATCAGCTCCAAATGGCAGGTTATGGGGGTGTCTCCTAGTATCTCTCAATGAATCAAGGATTTTCCCTTCATGGTTTGGCTCATTTGGACACCTCCTAGTCTTGCTCCACAAGTTTAGGCTTCTTCCTTTCATGGCTTTGGCACTTTTGGAAACTTTTGGGAACCTCCTTGAATTCCTCCCCAAGACATGCTCTCTTCCCTTTTATAACTTGAATTTTTATGGAACATTGTGGGGCACCTCCTTGATCCTCTCTTCAAGAAAAATTCTTGCCATCCTGGCTTGGGTTTATCTGGAAAGAAATTGGCTCCTCCTTGGATTGAGGTATCTTGATGGATTTCTCTTCCAAGTGGTGCAAGAAAAAAAGGAACTTACTTCTTGTGGTATAGGGACCAAAGACACTGGATGGAGATGTGGCGCCTCCTGGACTCTAGCGTGTGGCTGGGAGTGTGGCGCCCACTTGCTTGGGCCTGGGAGAAAAAATGTGGCACCCTGGACCTTGACTTGACTAAAAAGAAAAAGTGGCACCAACCTGGAGAAGACCTAGACCACTACTAGGACTTGTACTGAGTCAACATGACTCAACAAAATTTAAATTGCAGAGAAATACAGACTCAAGACTAAAATTGACTTGACCAAGTCAACCCTTATTACAAAACCAGAAAACCCAAATTCTTCGTGCAAGGTCAATCAGAGATCTAGATGGAGCCCTAAAGTCTTCTTCTGAGTCTGGTGCCCGTACCATATGGCATCTCAGACTCCTTCCGGCTCTCGGTCCCTCACCAGGGGAACGGGTCACCTCCAGTGGCCCGTGTCAGATTGCCCTCTACGAGGAATCCCTCGCAGGGGGCCTCTGATTTCCTTTTCATTTATTCTTCCTCTTGATGTTGAGTAACTATCATCTCATTCCTACTCAGCTCATCCCAAACACCATTAGGACCATATTTTCTTTCATTATCCTTTGCCATTTCCACGAGATTGTTGCCTATTTTTCTCTCTTCAGGGTCTTTTTCATCCTGAAATGCCACCCGTCTGAGGAGGGGTGGTGGTCCATCTCTTCCTGCCCGAAGGGCATAAAATTTGAGCTCCCCTCTTCCATCAAAGGATGGAAGAGTAAATATTTCTTCGCCTTGGTCGAGGGGGTTGACTGGGTTTGCAGCAACCTAGACCGGTCCCCTAATCAGAATCCAACTATCGAAGCAGCTGATCAAGAGATTTATGAATAGCTTCGTGCCAACCAAATTCCCTCCCTTGAGGTTCTACTATCAGAGCAGAACCTATTTGAAGCTGGTGTCAGCCTAATGTGGGAGTTCGGTGAGTTCGATTGGAACTTTGTCTCTTTCTTCTTCTTTTTTTCGACTATCCGAGCTTGGAGCTGACCTTGCCCTTCTTTGTGCATGCATGAATTTTTCTCTAGATGACCTCCTTGATTTCTCCTGGAAGAGGGGCCCGCCAGCAGGGGAAAGAGATTCCCCGCCAAAGAGAGCCCGGGATGAGGACGGGGCAAGGGCAGTGCCCATTGAGCCAACTAAGCCGAGCAGGAGGAGGGCCGAACCTACCTCTGAGCAGAACCAAGGGAGAGCTGAACCTGCTCCTAAGCCGAACAGGATGAGGGTCGAGCCCACTTCCAAGCCACCGAGGCAGCGATATATGCCCCCTGTGCTAGAGCCCAAAGTGGTCGCCTAGGCTAGGGTTGCTACTGCTGCTGCCACCGCGATGCCCCGCCTCTTGAGATCGTTGAGGTTAAAGAAGATGGAAATTATGAGAGAGCAGTGCCAATGTTAGCGACGATGTCCATGACGGCGGTGAGCCCCCACCGTGCACCTGAGTCCTCCTTGGCCGGAGGAGTTGGTGATGCCACATCGGTGGTGAGAAAGAGGGAGAAAAACCCTTGTAAGAAGCCACCCAAGGTGGCGTTGAACGCCTCACTGGTATGAGACTAGGAACTAGCCGAGCGCATGATGGATTTTGCCATCCCATCGCACGATCGACGGGAGAAGACGGGGAAGCTTCTAGGTGACGCCATTAGCAGCACCTTCTCGCAACTTTTCTCGGTAAGTACTCCTTTCCCTCACCCCTTTCCTTCTTTCCTTTCATTGAGGCTGACATCTTCTTTGGTGCAGCGCGGAGCTAAACTCCTGCTGATAAGGGACTGCTACAAGAACTGGGCTAGGAAGGACAATCAAAGGGCAGCAGAGCTCGAGTCCTTGAAGGCAGACGCCAAGGAGAAGGCTGACACGGCCTGGGAGGCCAATATAAAGAATAAAGAACTTCGGGGCGAGGTTGCGAGCATCGAGAGGTGCATAAAAGAGCTTGAGGAGTCCCTGGACCATGAGAGGAGCCGGTCCAAAGGCAGGGTGGAAGAGCTCAAGGCCAAGGAGACCAGGCTTAAAGAACCAGGAAGAAAGAACAGGCCTAAGCTCTTCGGGCAGAGCAGGAGGCGACGAAGGAGTGGGCCAACATCGCTGAAAAAAAGACCGTAGCTACTGAGAAGAAAGCCTCGGCCACCAAAGAGAGAGTAGTGGCCGTTGAAGAGAAGGCTGTGGCGATTGCAAGCTCAGTGGAGGCTGCAAGGAAGGATGCTATCAAGGCAGTGGCAAGGTACAAGGCATCCAAGGAGTTCAAAGCCAAGTTTCGTGAAGCGATGACAGACTCCTTCCTCGAGGGGTTCATGTATTGCTGGTCTAGGGTGGAGGACATTATCCCGGAGAAGAACATGCACAGGCTCAGTTTCCCGGGTGCTCCAGGTGCGAGCTCGACCCCTCATTTGGGTGAAGCAGAGGAACCGGCTGCTATTGCCGACCAAGCTCTGCCGACAAAGGCCCCCGAAGATGAAGCCTCATTGCCGAAGGCCCTAGAAGTTGATACGTCATCCGAGCGCCACCCTGGGAAAGAGCCAGTCGGATAGCCCAAGGGCATTTTGGAATTTTTCTTCTTTTCTGCTCTGGGCTACCCGACATGTCGGGGCCCAGAAACAATGTAAATCTTCAAATTTGATCAATGAAGTCTTTTCTATCTTCTCCTTGACTTGTGCGTCTTGTTTCTTGGCATTCCAACTTGTATATTCTTGTGTTCTTTACACTTTGCCAAACGTCCTCCCTTCACTTATTGGCTGCCTGTGTGCATGAACTTGCAAAGGCGTCTCACTTCGATGCTTTGAGTCTTTGGGCCATTCTCTGCTGAGGTCTAACTTCATGAGAAGTCTAGGGAGGAGTTCTTGATTTGCTGAGTCATTCCCACCTCACGGGTGAAGTGGTAGGAGGGTTCCGAGCACTCAACTGGTAGAGGTGTATTCGACCTTGACTGGGATCAGCTCCAAGTGTGCATGTCGTGACTGAGCTCGAGTGCTGCCCTCATCGAATCTATCAGGTGACCGAGAGGTGCCAGGCTTCGGAAGCTTCTAGGCTTTAAGAGTGCCAGGCTTTAGGAGTTTCCGGTGCCAGGTTTTCTGATCTTTAGGTGCCGGTCTGCTGAACTGTGAGTTTCGCGATAGATGGCAGGACTTCTTGGAGTCTCTTGTGGACATCTCCGTACTGTGAATTCGGTGACAAGTGCGGGGCTTCAGGAGTTTCCCATCTTTGGTGCTAGACTGGAGTCCAAGCTTGAGGGTCGGGCTTTAGGAGTTTTCGATACCGGGGTTTCCGGTCTTTAGGTGTCGGTCTGCCGAACTATGAGTTTCACGATAGATGGTGGGACTTCTTGGAGTCTCTTGTGGACATCTCCGTACTATGAGTTCGGCGATAGGTGTGGGGCTTCATGAGCTTCCCATCTTTGGTGCTGGACTGGGGTCTGGGCTTGAGTGTCGGGCTTCAGGAGTTTCCGGTGCCAGGGTTTTCGATCTTTAGGTGCTAGTCTGTAGAATTGTGAGTTTCGCGGTAGACGCCTAGACTTCTTGGAGTCTCCAGTGGACATCTCCGTACTATGAGTTCGGTGACAGGTGCAGGGCTTTAGGAGTTTCTCATCTTTGGTGCCGGACTGGAGTCCGGGCTTGAGTGCCGAGCTTCAGGAGTTTCCAGGCTTGAGTTCCGGTCTGCCAAACTATGAGTTTCGTAATAGATAGTCGAACTTCTTAGAGTCTCCCGTGGACATCTCCGTATTGTGAGTTTGGCAATAGGTCAGGGCTTCAGGAGTTTTCTATCTTTGGTGTTGGACTGCAGTCCGTGCTTGAGTGCCCGACTTCAGGAGTTTCCGAGCTTGAGTTCCAGTCTATTGAACTATGAGTTTCGCAGTAGACGGCCGGACTTCTTGGAGTCTCTTGTGGACATCTCCGTACTGTGAGTTCGATGGCAGGTATGGGGCTTCAGGAGTTTTCCATCTTTGGTGCCGGACTGGAGTCCAAGCTTGAGTGCCAGGCTTCAGGAGTTTTCGGGCATTGATGTCCATGCAAGGAAAAAGTGATTTGCACAAAAAGGATCTTTATTATTAATAGAGGAAGGCCTTACATGACTGATAGTACATTCTCAGGTTACCAGCATTCCATGTCCACGAAAATCTGGCACCGCCTAGCTCCGCTAGATAGTAGGCTCTGTGTGGAAGGCCTCGACCACCTCATACGGGCCTTCCCAGTTTGGTGAGAGCTTGCCGCACTCTCGTTGGGAGGCTTCAGCTCGACGCAGAACCAAGTCACCCGGAAGGAAGAGCTTCGGCTTTACACGTGCATTGTAGTACCAAGCTACTCGCTGATGGTAGGCCACCATCCGGAGTCGAGCCTTGTCTCTAGACTCCTTGAGGAGGTCTAGGTTTAGAAGAAGGCTTGCCGGATTCTTTACTTCATTATATTACTGTACCCATAGCATGGGTACACCAAGTTCAATCGGGACAATGACCTCCGTACCGAAGATAAGGCTAAAAGGCATTTCATCCTTGGCCATCCTGGGTGTGGTGTGGTAGGCCCAAAGAATGCTAGGAAGTTCTTTTGCCCACCTGCCCTTGGCCTGGTCCAGCCTTGTTTTGAGCCCTTGGAGGATGGTCCGGTTGGTCACCTCGACCTCCCCGTTGGTTTGTGGGTGGGCCACCGAGGTGAAGTGATGTTGAATGCTGAGGTCGGCATAGAACTTTTCGAACTCTCGGTGGTCGAACTGCCATCCATTATTGATGATGATGTTGCAGGAGAGTCCGAAGCGACAGATGATTGACTTCCAGAAGAACTGCCAGACCTTGGCTTCGGTGATCCTTGCTAGAAGTTCCGCCTCCACCTATTTAGTGAAGTAGTCGATAGCCACTATCAAGAATTTGCGCTTTCTGGATGCAGGAGGGAATGGACCTAGGATGTCCATCCCCCACTGGAAGAATGGCCAAGGTGAGGAGACCTGGGAGAGCGGCACCGCTGATTGACACTGTTTGTAAGCATGGCACTGACATCGGTCATACTTCCTCACGAAGTCAGCGGCGTCTTCCCTCATGGTTTTCCAATAATATCCTTGATGGAGGGCCTTGTACGCCAGTGTCCTACCTCCAACATGATTCCCGAGAGGCCTTCGTGTATCTCTTAGAGCACAAAGGCTACCTTTGCAAATCTCAAGCACTTCAGGAGAGGGTAGGAGTAGGATCAACGATAGAGCTGCCCTTCTATCAGGATGAATCACGAGGCCTTCTTCTTGATAAGGTCAGCCTCTATGCGATCTTCTGGTAGGGTGCCGTCATTGATGTAACTGATATACTTGTCCATCCAGCTTGGCTCCGGGGTGACTTGCTGTACCTCGCCAGAGCTTTGTAGCTTAGGTTTTCAAGATATTCAATGGGGGCACATCCCAGTGACGAGTTCAGCAAGGTTGCGAGTCTTGACAGTGTATCGGTGCGAGCATTCTCTCCAAGAGGAATGTGGAAGATGCTGAAGCACCGGAATCCCATCGTGCTCGAGTGGACACGCTCCAGGTACTTCATCGTCTAGGGATCTCTGGCTTCATACTGTCCGGAGACCTGTCTGGCCACCAGCTGGGAGTCGATGAAGACCTTCAGGCTAGGTACACCCAGCTCGCAGGATACCTTCAGGCCTGCGAGGAGTGCCTCATACTTCGCCTGGTTATTTTTCATGGCAAAATTGAAGTGGAGTGCACATTCAGCTACAATCCCATCGCCGTTAGCAAGGATGAGTCCCGCTCTACTTTCGCCTGCGTTGGACGCACCGCCATCCACATGGAGGATCCAAGACTCCTCCACGCTTTCTTACTCCATTTGGTGCTACGGTGTAATCTGCTCTTTCATTTCGGTAAGTCCCGCGTACTGGACCAAGAAGTCAGCCAGCACCTGGGCCTTTTGAGATGACCTCGATCGATACACGATGTCGAACTTGCTGAGCTTCAATACCCACTTGGCCAAGCATCCAGATGTGTCAGGATCGCTAAGCACGGCCCTCAGTGGTTGGTCCATCAGGACCATAATCGGATGCACTTCAAAGTACGGCCTGAGATGCTAGGTAGACATAATAAGAGAAAAAATGAGCTTTTCGGATCAGGTGTACCTGATCTCCGCATCTCAAAGAATTTTGCTTGCATAGTATACCAGTTTCTGGGATCCATCCTAATCCGTGCAGATGAGAACCGAGTTGACGGCCCACGGGGTGATCGACAGATATAGCAAGAGTTCTTCTCCCTCCTTCGGCCTAGAGAG
The DNA here is from genome assembly GCA_021397845.1 of Areca catechu. Lineage (NCBI taxonomy): Eukaryota > Viridiplantae > Streptophyta > Magnoliopsida > Arecales > Arecaceae > Areca > Areca catechu. The sequence goes on along the minus strand of CM038052.1, from coordinate 122,704,809 downwards.
TAGTGACGGTGATGCCAGTAAATCCTTTAGCTCCTCGAAGGCTGCTCTGCATTCTTCAGTCTAGACGAAGTCATGCATTTTGCATAGCGCCTTGAAGAAAGGGAGCAGTGGTCTGCTGACCTCAAGAAGAACTGGCTTAGTGCTGCGATCCGACCCGTCGGCACTGGACCTGCTTCTTTGAGGTCGGATGCTCCATGTCTACAATTTTCTGGACCTTCTCTGGGTTTGCCTGGATTCCCCTCTGGGTAACCATAAAGCTAAGGAACTTCCCTGCTGCTACATCGAAGGCACACTTCGCTGGGTTCAACTTCATTTTATGCTCCCGAAGGTTATGGAAGGCTTTCGCCAGGTCGGCGACATGGCCCGAGCTCGGCTTGTTCATGACGAGCAGGTCGTCGACATACACTTGCATGTTTCCACCAATCTGGTCCTTGAAGACCTGATTGACTAGCCATTGGTACATGGCCCCAACATTCTTCAAGCCGAACGGAATCATCCTATAGCTGTACATCCCTCGATCAATGATGAAGTCAGTGTACTCCTCGTCCTCTAGATGCATCTGGATATGATTGTACCCAGAGAATGCATCCATAAAGGAGAGCAAGCGGTGCCCCGAGGTGGTGTCCACTAACTGGTCGATCTTCGGTAGGGGAAAGCTATCCTTTGGACAGGCTCGATTGAGATCCATGTAGTCCATACAGATCCTCCATTTGCCATTGCTCTTCTTTACCATAACTATATTCGTCAGTTGCTCGGATATTGCACTTCATGAACAAAGCCAGCTGCGAGGAGTTTATCCACCTCTTCGTTGATCGCCCATTGCCTGTCTGGAGCGAAGCTCCTCTTCTTTTGCCGAACAGGCTGGTACTTCGGGCGATGCTCAACTTGTGAGTGATGATGTCAGGGGGGATCCCTGGCATATCGGCTGCCATTCAAGCGAACACATCAGCATTCGCTTGAAGGAATTCCAATAGATGGTTCCACTCATCCTCCGGTAGTTGGGCCCCAACTTGCATCATCTTTGCTGGGTCAACCCCGAGTGGGTATGACAGCAAGTGCTCGACCGGGCCACCTCTAGGATCCTGTGCCATTTGATCGAGGTCATCCACACTAGGGTCATCCTCGAACACTTTAGCCCCAGGAACAGCTTGGAGACAATGCTGGATTAGCTGAGGCGTCCCCCCTCATTTCTCCAACACCATAAGGGGTAGGGAACTTCACCAGAAGCCGCTTGGTTGAAATGACCGTGTCGAGTAGATTAAGCCTGGGTCGGCCAAGAATCACATTGTAGACAGAGGAAAGCCTAACAACGGTGAAGGTCATCATGGCAGTGCTCTATCGAGGTGGGACCCCGGTAGTAACAGGGAGTGTGATTCTCCTTCAACTCCCACGGAGTCTCCTGTGAAACTGACAAGGGGAGTGTGCATAGGTCTGAGTTGAGCAGAGGACAGACTCATCCTAGAGAAAGCATCATAAAAATTGACATCAATTGAACTTCCACTATTGACCATAATCCATTTTGCAGGATGTTTTGCGATCATCATCTCGATGACTACAGCATCATTATTTACATTTTCAACCCCATATTCCCCTTCCCTTACAAATAGGAGTACATTGTCAGAACTCTCTCCTCCCCGGGCCCTCTTGGGAGTGTGCTCAATTCCCAAGCATATCATCCCCACAGGCTTCCCGATGGAGCGGTTGTCCACTGTAGGAATCGAAGGGAGAGCAGCGAGCACCTAAGGTTCCACCAGAGTCTTTCCCCCCATAAACCTTTCGAGGTAGCCCCTCCTTATGAGATCTTCAATCTTCCTCTTGAGGTGCCGGCAATCCTCGGGTGTCGTGTCTGTGGTCACGGTGGAACTAACAGTACTTCATCTTATCGCGACCAATAGATAGCTTCCGTGGAGGTGGGCACTTCGGGTAGCGCTCACCATGAATCTCCATGTGGTTTTTCGTCCTTAGGGCGAGGAGAGGCGTATATGTTTCTTTTGGGATGGGGCCGCTCCTTGGCCTCGTACCCTGGCAAAATTTTGATGTTGCTGGTCCAATCTTCCACACCCCGGACGTCTCCCCAGGAGCTGGCTTTTTTAGTGGCTTCCTGTCCAGCTCCCTCCTTGTGCAATCTGCCTCCTCGGCATGGATGTACTTTTAAACATGGAGGAGGAGTTCAGAGTAGGTCTTTGGGGACTTCTTGTCAAGCGAGTAGGTCAGCCGAGAAGTCCTGAGACCTCTCTTCAGTGCCAACATGGCGACTGGCTCGTCCAAGTTGTAAATCTCCAACCTGACAACTTTGAAATGGGTCACGTAGTCCTGCAGGAGCTTGTAGTCCTGTTGCCTAATGGAGAAGAGGTTATCCGTCTCGCATGGCACCTTCCGACAGGCATCGAAGTGGGCCACGAACTTTTTCTCTAGCTGAGTGAATGAGCTGATACTTTCCGGCTCCAAGCAGGTAAACCATACCCAAATTGCCTTCTAGAGGTTGGCTGGGAAGGCGATGGAAAGGAGAGCATCGATTGCCCCCTGAACTCTCATGAGGGCCTTGTAGCTCTCAAGGTGGTCCAGGGGATCGGTGGTCCCATCGTAGGGATCCACCAGTAGCATGCGGAATCGAGTTGGGATCAGTTCCTCTTGGATCTCTTTGGAGAAAGGGGGGCAAGCGTCCTAGCCTGCAGGCTTGCTGGAGGAGTCCTGTAGATCAGCAAATCGGTGGGATAGCTCCGCTAGCTTGCGCTCCTATTCCTCCATGTACTTTTATGCCTGCACCTGATGTTCTCATCAGTTGATCCCTCCATTGAGGCCAACAGAGGAGGTGAAGGTGGCAGTTGAGGGGGGTCACGACGAGAGGCCTTGCCCCTGCGACCTCGATGGTGCTAGGCAGCATCCTACTTGTAGGTCAGAGATCGACTTTCCTGGTCGGCCGACCGGGTCCATTGTCTCTTCGTCGAGGTCATGTGGCTTCCCCGGTGGTCTGTTGTGGCTCGCGGTAGTGAAGGCCTTCCTTGGAAGGATCGTAGGCTATTGCGAGGTGCAGCAGCTTGGGCCGCTGGAGTCCCTTGCTGTTGGTAGGTGGCTAGGGACCGATGCTGGTGCTACAGCTGGTGTACTATTGCAATGAGAAGTTGCATCTGCTGGATGAGTGCACCAGCTGAGCATCCACCGGAGGTGGTTGCGGAGGAGCGGGGAGCTCCCTCTCTGGACTGTGTGGGTCCCCTCGAGAAGGGGGATCCCCCGCATGGCTGGTGGAGACTTCTCTCGCTTGCATCACCATCATGCTCTCGGTGGGCTACTTGCTAAGGGGATTGGCTTGGATCAGAATGCATCCTGCCCTCCCCTACCTAGCATGCCAATCTGTTGCCACCTAGAACAACGTGGCCTGTAGCTGGAGACGGCTTCGGACAGCGCCTCGTTGCTTCGAGACCCTGCACGGTCATCCAAAACCTGCAAAAAAGAGAAGACTCGGGCCGATGATCCTGGCGGGGGCACTCCGATGCTCAAGTCAGTGGCAATCCAGGGGAGTAGATCCTCCCAGTCGAGCCCCGTAGGTGGACTCCATGCTAGGAGGAGAAACTTGGGAAATGAGAGAGTGTGAGTGGGTCGAGAGCATAGCAAGGGAGTGGTAGCAAAGGAGAGCCTAAGCTGGGTGGCTGTATCCATCAAGGCCCTTCCTGTGGGTCTCCAGTAGCCTAGAGCAATGGCCTTCCTATGTGCTGCCCCCCTCTTGCCCATGTGTTTGCTCGCTTATGACATGACTTACCTTGTCGAACCTTGGAGAATTTTTTTTAACTAGAGTCATTGCGCACCGCTTACCTCGAGATCTTCCCCTCACTTGCAGGCGCATGTAGCGATGTCTGGTACCGTGCTCGAGGTGCCTTTCCCCATCCATGATAGGGAATAGCACCATGCACTCTGAACCTCCTTCTAGTCGCTCCATTTCGGGAAGCCTGGCATGGCCTCGATCGATAGGCAACCACTCCCTGGATTCGAATCCTCTGGGTTGACTTCCTCTTTTGGGTAGCGCAGACGGTCGGTTGGGAGTGCAGCGCCTCGATTGGGGTACACCTTCCCTTTTGGTGAATGTGGTGGTTAAGGTAGTTATTGCAGCCTGGTGGCCACCCCTACAAAGCCCTTGGGTAGCTTACCACCATCCAAGGAAGGCAATGACTTCCTTCGGCTGCAAGGTGCTTCATCCGAGGTGGGGCAAGCTCAGGAAGGTGGAGCTCAATTTCAGCTGTGGCATCTCGACCTCAAGGGAAGCCAACCGAGCAAAGGAGTCCGGGCAGAGGCGGAGCTCGACTTCGACCGTGGCGTCTCGACCTCGAGGGGAGCCAGCCAGGCGAAGGAGTCCGGGCAGAGGTGGAGTTCGACTTCGGCCATGGCATCTCGATCTCGAGGGGAGCTAGCCGGGCGAAGGAGTCAAGGTAGAGGCGGAGCTCGACTTTGGCCGTGACGTCTCGACCTCGAGGGGAGCCAGCCGAGCGAAGGAGTCTGGGCAGAGGCAGAGCTCGTCATCGACCGTGGCATCTTGACCTCGAGGGGAGCCAGCCAAGCAAAGGAGTCCGGGCAGAGGCAGAGCTCGACTTCAGTCACAGCATCTCGACCTCGAGGGGAGCCAGCCGGGCGAAGGAGTCCGGGCAGAGGCAGAGCTCGACTTCGGCTGCGGCATCTCGACCTCGAAGGGAGCCAATCGGGTGAAGGAGTCCGGGCAGAGATGTCCGACATGGCAGCTTCATCCAACGTGGCATCCAATAGGGTCCGACATAAGTTCCACGTCAGTGATTCTGCAACATCACCTCCTTGTGACAAATGGAGAATCTCCTTGCTTCTATTTCTGCAAATCTCCATTCTAAGAATTTTCTGAGCTAGACCCAAATCTTTCATCTCAAATTCAGTAGATAATGCTTTCTTCAACTTCATAGCCTTCATACTTCTGCTAGCCAACAATATATCATCCACATATAGAAGTAGATACAAAGCATTATCACTATCTATATCCTTCACATATACACAGCAATCATGTTCACATCTAACAAATCCAAGGCTTAATAAAAAAGTATCAAATCTATGATACCACTGTTGCGGTGACTGCTTCAAACCATATAGTGATTTCTGGAGTAAACATACCTTGTCCTCCTGTCCAATCTCTACAAAACCATCCGATTGCTTCATGTAGATTTTCTCTTCCAGGTTTCCATGTAGAAAAGTTGTTTTCACATCCATCTGCTCCAATTCCAAATCATGTTCTACCACCAAAGACAACAACACCTGAATTGAAGTATGGCGTACAACAGGAGAGAACACCACTGTATAGTCAACTCATTCCCTCTGTGAGTATCCTTTTGCTACCAGCCTTGCTTTATATCTAACTCCACCTTGCTCTGAATGTATTGTCTTCTTTGTAAACACCCATTTTGAGCCAATTTCTTGAGCATCTTCCGGTAGATCAACCAACTGCCATGTCTTGTTCCTCCTGAGAGATTCCATCTCTTCCATTATGCCTTGCATCCATGATTCTTTATCAGGACTTACCATAGCCTCCTTAAATATTTCTGGATCTCCATTTACAGAGATGAGAGCATAGGAAATAGTCTCATCTATGCCATATTATGTCGACTTCCAGATTGAGTGCTGAGGCTTATGTAGTGCCACTTCCCTTGCATTATCCTGTAAGCTTGTTGTGTGTGGCTCTTCCTGCACCTTCCTTTGTACAACTGGCTCTCCTTGCTGATCCTGCACTACTGGAGTATATATACTACCTACCTCCACCTCAACTAAAACACCCCTGTAAGTAAAAGTAGAAGGTTTATCCTCCATTTGTGAAGGGCAATCATTGCTGTTCACTTTTGTAAGTGCACTTCCATCCATACTCTCGAATCTCTCCAAGATTCTCCTCTCATCAAAGATAACATCTCTATTGACTACAGTCCTCTGAAACTGAGGATCCTATAGTAGATAGCCTTTGACTCCTCGTGGATACCTGTTGAAATCATCTTCTTTGATTTTGGATCCAATTTACTTCTTTCGGTTGCCTCCATATGTGCATAAGCCATGCAACCGAACACCTTCAGGTGGCCAAGCTCCACCTTCTTTCCATTCCAAGCTTCCTCTAGAAGACCTCCATTCAGCTTGAAATGAGAGGACCTGTTAACAAGAAAACATGAAAGGATTATAGCATCACCCTAAAAAATCATTAGGAGTGATGTCTGTAGCCTCATACTCCTAGCCTTCTCCAATAGTGTCCGGTTCATCCTCTCCGCAACACCATTCTGCTGAGAGGTCATCCTTACTGTGAAATAGTATTTGATCCCATTATCCTTATAGTAACTTCTGAACTCTTTACTTGAGTGCTCCCCTCCATTATCAAACCGAAGGCACTTCACCTGTCTTCCTATCTCCTTTTCTACCTCAGCTCTCTAGGTCTTGAATCGGGCAAACACATGATTTTTCCCTCATTAGATAAATCCACACCTTCCTTGAATAGTCATCAATAATGGTGACAAAGTATCTTGCCCCACCTCTAGATGATATAGGAGCTGGTCTCCATACATTCAAGTGCACCAAATCCAACACTCCTTGACTTAGTCTAGTATTAACAACAAATTTTATCTTATGCTGTTTATCAAAGATACATGGCTCACATAGGTCATATCCATCCTTCTTTAGGATTGGAATGTTTTCTCTTCTACTTAATTCAGTGAGCGCTCGGTCACTCAAGTGACCCAACTGATAGTGCCAAAATTTGTATGCCAACTATTCCTCCTATGTTACTGCAAGTACCTCTGCACTATCATTCACAATTGAGCCTTCCATCCTGTATAGATTATTACTCGATCTTCTTTCTCTCATCACTACCAAAGCTTCCTTGGTAATTCTCAAAATCCACTACCAGATTGGCAACTAAAAGCATAACCTTGCTTCTCCAAGTAGCCCAAATAAACTATTTTTTTTTTAATTCTGGTACATGTTTGATATTTGATAGAGTCCTTATCACTCCATCATACATCCTCACCCTAACTATGCCACTCCAGCTATTGAACAAGGGTGATCATCACCAAGGCTCACACTACCTCCATCCAACCTATCATAAGTATCAAACCACTCTCGATGTGAGGTATAGTGATAAGAACATGCTAAATCCAGAGTCCAAGTGTTACCCAATCAACGGTTCAATTTGAAACTACCAGTACATCTTCACCACTGCCTTCAGATGCATTGGCACCACTTATACTAGTCTTCCCCTTTTCTGACTTCCAAAGAGGATAATTTCTTCTCAGATGACCTGGCTAATGATACTTGAAACACTTCCAGCCCTTTTGACTGCTTTAAGATTGAGATCTGCACTTTGACTTCTCCCTAACTCTTTCCTTGAGTCTACCCTGCCTTTCATTTTACAGATATTCTCCCTTTGCTCATTTGACCTGAGCACTCCAACAACCTCTTCAAAAATCAGGATTTCCTTCCCATAAACCAAGGTTGTTATTAGACCATCATATGACCCTGGAAGTGAACATAACAATAACAATGCCCAATCCTCCTCATCAATCTTCACATCCAAACTTATAACCTCTGTACAAACTTGGTTAAATCTCTGGATGTGAGCAACAAGGTCTCCTCCTTCAGGCATTCTCAAACTGTACAGCTGCTTCTTCAACCACAGCTTGTTTGTCATGTTGTTCCCCATATATATGTTTTCTAGCCTCAGCCAAAGACCCTTTGCCATGGTCTCTGAACACACCTCAGGCAAAACCTGATTTGCTAGGCACATTCTGATAGTGCTGAAAGCAATCTTTTCTAATTCTTCCCAGTCTTCAACACTAATCTTCTCCGATCTCTCTTTAACTAAGACCTTATAGATCCTTTGTTGAACCAGCAAATCTTTAACCCTTTGCTACCATAGGGTAAAGTTTTCCTTACCATCATACTTCTCAAAGTCTACCTTGAAACCACTTGATGCCATTTCCACAATCAAGTAAAACACCCTTCAACAAATTTATGTAAAACAAAATAGGAAAACCTTTTTTCCAATCTTTTCCTTTCATCCCTTCCATAAAGGAATACCCTCCACCTAACTTGGGAGTTTACTGTAGAAGAAAACAGGATAAAAATTGAAGAAAACCTGGTATTGTAGAAACTTAAGATGTAAAGACCTTCTTTCCTCCATGCAACCCTACTCTGATATCAAATATAAGAGAAAAACGATAATCAGCGAAAGCGTTCCAGGGCATGGACGACCCTCTGCCAGTGATCCTTTTATGGATGTGATAGGATACAGGTCACCGAAGGTCAACGAACTTTGATTTAATGAAAGAAGAGAAGAGATGATGATCTTGGAGAAAATGGGATCTCTATATATTTTTGCAGTCTCTCATCTTTTACAAGACACACATACCAATTTATATACCTAGGTCACAAATGACCTATCCCCCCAAAAACTCCTTAGGTCAGCAACCATCAAAATTCAAAATCCTGACATCTGAGTCAGCTCATTTCCTTTAAGTTGGCTCATCCAGAATAATGTTTTACTATCTGCAGACACGAGCAACTCTCCTTTGAAAGAGACAACTCACCCAGAACATATATGCTGCTATCTATAGACTCGAGCTGACTCTTCCTTGAGAGAGTCGACTCGACAAGACCACTGCACTCCAGTCCTCTACTGTACCAACCATCAAGTAGACTAAAGTACCAATCGAGCCGACTCAAATATTCAGACCGATAATTCTTCAACCTAACACTTAGGACTTGTATCGGACTCATTCCTATCCCTAGATACATCATGTAAGACATGACTAACAGACCAAAACCTAAACCTTGGCCTCCCTGAGCCTTAGATGCACCACCAGAGACTCAACAGCTTACTGGGCAACAAGTGGTATCAGAGCCACTTTTTTAGTATATAGGTCTAATCACCTTGAGTAAAGATCTATGGCAGCCCCCCTTATTACTAGTGTAGTTGAGGGACAAGCCTCTAATAGACCATCTTATTATAATGGCACTAACTATACATATTAGAAAACTAGAATGAGAATTTACATGCACTCTATAGATTATAATTTATGGAAAATGGTTGAAAAAGGTCCTCATATTCCTTCAGTTATGGTTAACGATGTTTTCATCCCAAAGCTTGAAGAGGATTGAGATAAAAATGATATTAAACAATCCAAGATCAATGCGAAAGCAATAAATATCTTTTACTATGCATTGGATCCTAGTGAATTCAATAGGATCTCCACATGCACCTCAGCTAAAAAAATATGGGACACACTTGAGGTTACTCATGAGGATACTGATCAAGTGAAAAATATTAAGGTTAACATGCTTGTGCAAACTTATGAGATGTTTCGCATGAAACCTAATGAATCAATCACTGATATATATACTAGGTTTACTAATATTGTAAATGGCATGAGAAGCCTAGGTAAAATTATGTCTAATGCTGATCTTGTTAACAAAATCTCAGGTCTCTACTAACATCTTAGGATCCAAAAGTGATCGCCATACAAGAGTCAAATATGTTGAGAAACTTTCATTGGAGTAGCCAGTAGGTTCACTCATGACTTATGAGTTGAACTTGAAGCAAAAAGTAATGTGTTGCCTAGGTGGCTTCCAAAAGGAGGGTGAATTGGGAATTTAAAAATTTAAAATAGATAATATGCAATTAAAATCCCTTTTAAAGTGTTAGGTGCTGTGATAAAAAAAAGAATTACAGAAGCTAAATGAAATCAAGAAAGCACAACACAAACACACAAGATTTATAGTGGTTCGGAGCAACCCAGCTCCTACATCCACTACCCAAGATACCACTTGGGATTTCTACTATATTCACATCCGAATACAGTAAGATTGTTTTACAAGATCACAATCCAAAACCTCTACACTTTGGTTTTAACAAGATTGCCAAAGAAAACCTAACATCCTTTGGTTATAAACAGGCTCACCAAAGAAACCCAACTTGGTTTTCACTGGATCACCAAGAACCTAACTTGGTTTTACCAGGATCACCAAGAACCCAACACTTAGTTTTTATCAAAGGCTCACCAAGAACCTATTTGATTTTTCAACCGGGCTCACCAATAACCCAAACAAATCAAGAAATGAATTGAAATAAATGCAACAATAAATGACAAACTCAATTTGTCAGATAGTTGCTGGTGCAGCTTGTTTGAAGTTTACTTGGATGCACTTGAATGAGCTTTAATTGCTTCAATGGCTTCTTCGCAAATTGCTTCAAGATTTAGATTAGAGTGGGTGAAGACTTGAAGACTAACTTGAATGCTCTTGTGCTCTTCTTCTTGTTGGTAGGTAAGATATTCAATGTAGCTTCTAAACTTTGAAGAATTTTCAAGAACTTGCTTGAGAGAAGTTCAAACCCTCAAATTTAAGGTCTTCCATCACTTCAGCATAGTTCTAGCCATTGTAGACCGTTAGAAAGTGATTTGTGACCGTTGGAGCACTTTTTGGAATTCAAAAAGAAATTATGGAACTAGCCATTAGATACCTGAAAGCGATATTCGAGTCAGCTCGGATTCCTTCGAGTTGGCTCGGATCCTTTAAGTCGATAGGTCAAGTTGCCAAATCTTTAGAGCAGTCAGCTCTTTGTCTCAGGGTGCAAAACTTCACTCTGGACGAGTCAGCTCTTAATAGGTCGGGTTCACTCAAACTTATATCCTCGAAAATCTTGAACTCGAGGAGTCGGCTCTTTTGATCTTTGGTCGGCTCTTCTTCTCAGGTTTTGAAATCCTTACTCTAGAAGAGTTGGCTCGATGCAGTTCGGGTCGGCTCACTTTCTCAGGTCTTCAAAATTAAGTCTAGTAGAGTCGACACTTTGAGGTTCGGGTTGGCTCGCCTGGCTATTCTCAGAAATCTTCAAAATTGGTCTCTGGAGGAGTCGGCTCAAACATATTCCAGTCGACTCGGATTCACTTAAGTCGGCTCGGTTACCTTCGAGTCATCTCGGATTGCTACGTACCAGAATCCTTGCTGCGTGCCATCAGTTGGAGTCAACACTTCAACATGATGGGTCGGCTCGAGTAACTTCTTCAGGATTTTTATAATGAACTTAAAGAAAAACTCTCACCAACATTTTTACATTTTTCAAGCATACCAACTCAAAATAATTCTAAGGCACACACACAGAAGTAACCTTTTTTACATATTTTTTCTTAGCAATTTCATTGGGTTCTTCTTAACAAAATCAGATTACAACATAACTCAAATCAATAACTAAAGATGTAGGAGTTGAAGTTTGAACAAATAAACCATCATATAAAAACTTGTAAACCACTTGAAGAGTTGTTAGAAATAAATGTATATGCTCCAATGTTTGGTTATCATCAAAATCACTTATGGGGCCAACAATCTTCCCCTTTTTGATGATGACAAAATACTGGGCATGAAAAAGTAAGATAAAACTTTACATTTACTTGTATAACTATATTTGCAAGAATATGTGAACAAGTAAAAATAATTGACTTTAATTAGTGTCAAACTATGGAAGGAGAATTAGGGCAATGAGAGGTAATCTCAAACTCAATAAGATACTATATGTTTTGACATACTTTCAATGCAAGTTCAAAGCTCAAAAGTTTCAAGGGAACTTTAAGTATCAGAGCTTATTAAGTATTAGAGCTTAAAGCATTTAAAACAATGTATATCAGAGTTTAAGACATTATGTATCAGAGCTTGAATGTTGTAAATCAGAGCTTGAAATATTGTATATCAGAACTTGAAGGAATCAAGGCATATTGTGTTTCATGTAATGTATCGGAGCATAATTTATCAGAACATTAGTGAATAGGTTTTGTTCTTTTCAAGCCTTATGCATTATGTATCAGAGCTTTCAAGCTTTATGTATCAGAGCAAACATACAAACATGAACACATCTTATCCTTTTCATGCAATAACTTCATAAATTTCTCCCCCTTTTTTTCAATCAATCAAAAAGTTGAAGTTAGAGTGAAGCTCGGACCTTAAAATAGAATGAAAAAGTATTTAAAATTTATTTGAGATAATTTCACTTTCTCAGATTCATCTTGATATTCTAATTAAAAAATCAGTCATTGTTTCAGTCATTGTATGATCAATTGAACATAAACTTTCATTATTTAAAGAGATAGAACAATTGAAGAGACAAAATGTGAACTTTCATTTTGTTTCAAGATGTTCAACACAAAGTACAAAATGAAAGAAAATACATCTAGTCACTTTCTATGTCAAGTCTAGGGTTTGGAGGTTGACCCAAAATTTGGATGCCCGGAGGTAGAGAGGCAATTGGGTTAGCATCTAAGATATGAGATGGTGGAATAGTATGGAATCCTTGTGGTCTAAAATAAGGAGCTGGTTATCTGGGATGAACAGATTGACCAGCAAAAGAAGATGATTGAGGCCTAGATCTAGTAGGATCCGGTGGTGTTGGAGGAGGTGCACTTGGAGCAGTTTGAAGATCTTCAACCTTAGTCATTAGCTTCCACAAAAAGTTGTTAATGGTCTTCAATTCAGTTTCAATTTTCTTTGTATTCTTAGAAGCAGCCAGTTTTTTCAATGAGACTCTTATTTCTACAATTTCCTATTGCATTGAAAGAATTTCAGAGGCTTGGACATTTACAAAGGCTTCAGCTGATCCTCTGAGTCTCCCAAACTCAGCTCTTATAATTCCAATTCTTCTTGTGTAGTCCTCTTCCATCTTCTTGCCTTCTTCTACTGAGCCCATTCTGATCCTTACGTTATCCATCTCAACTCGATATGCTTCAAGTACTTGAGTAACAAACCTCTTAATAGTTTCAGAACTTGAAGAAATCAGTTGAAGAATGGGTTGTAGATCTGTCTCTGTTGTACAAGTTGTAGTCTTGGAGGCTTCGAGGGTGTCCATTCTACAGATTTTCAATCTGCCCTCCAAATTTATCAAGTCTCTCATTAACAAATTGGTGAAATTTGCCACACATTGTAGCCATTGAAGAATTGATAGAATCATTCAAGTTACATATTTTCTATGCAATAAAATCTTGGAAACTTGAAGTATCCACAATAGGAGCAGTAGCAACAGGACTAGGAATAGGAATGTCAGAGGTAGCCTAAGTGTGAATAGGTGTACCAGGAGGCATATCAGGCACTGAAACATCAGGAAATGGAGCATCAAAGGCTATCAGAACTGGTGAACCCTACAGTGGAATAGAAGTGCCTTCACCAATGTCCATCTCAGCTTGTTCTTGTACTTCTTCAGTTTCTTCAGTCATTGGTGCATCAGACTTCTTTTTCTAAGTTCCCTCAGATAATAAGTAACCCATCCTTTGTAGGGTTTTAGCTGTATAAGTATCAGTTTGAAGGAGGGTTTTATTGTCTTCTCCAGATAAATCAATATTTGCACCTTAGAAAAAAGAGTGAGGACCATTTCGTAAGGCAAACATGCCTTTACTTTTCTTACTACCTCTTTCATCTGACATATCATAATGGCTGGAAGATTGATTTTGTCCCCATTTATCAGAAACTCCATGAAACAAAGATTTCGCTCACTTACCCAGTCAAAACGGCCTATCCTGGGTAGAAAGATCCTACTAATGAAGCTGTGAAGTATCCTCATTTCAATAGATAATGAACTAGCCTTGAGTATTCCAACTTCATCAACTTCAGTCCTCTCCAGTACAGTTTGCAAAGCTTTTGTTCTATCCTTTATGACCAAGTATTCAGTACCCTTGAAAGGCATTTCTAGAACATTTCTAAGAATTTCTTCAGATATAATAATTCTTTTTCCTTTGACCTGAGATTCAATAAAATTTTCTCCAAATCTCATATTTTCATAGAATGTTCTAACCAGATTTGGATAGGTTTTGATATCCAAAGAACATATATTTCTCCAACCCTGATTTTCAATAAAATCTCCAATAACAAATCCTATTTCCTTTAGGTATTCAAACAAAATTTGTCTACCAGTAGTTATAGGCCACATACCCAAGGAAATCTGATGGCTTGGTGAGACTAGACTTGGTTCTTCATCCGATTGAGGTGGAATTCGAAACGAAGTATCTTCACGGAATTTTGTTCTTGTTTCTTGTGGAGCACCTTCAGTTTCCTGTCAAGATTTCTTCCCTACTACCTTTTTTGGGGCCATTGCATAAATATACTTGAGTTATGAAGTAGTTTTTGGAAGGAAAAGTTTTTGGAAATGTTTCTTCGAAGGGAAATAGTGTAGGGTTAAGGAATAGAAACGGGAAAGAAAAACCCTACGACTCGAACTAAAAAGAGATGGCTCGACATCCGAGCCAGCTCAACCAATAGGTCATCTGCTCGAGTCGGCTCGAGCAAAGGGAGTACAAAAGTGATTTTTGGGCTTCAATCAAGGTCCTTCTAATAAAAAAAAATGAGATAAGGAGGTCACCTAGATAATTTTTTCTTAAGTTTATAGGGATGATTCTAGAGTGAGTCACATAAACCTAGTTCACATCTAATCATTGCAAATCTTTCAAAACTCAAAGGTTTGGTAAAAATGTCAAAGATGATTCTTTAGAATATCAAAGATCTAAATTGCATGTACCTTTCAAATATTTGTTAATTCTTTTAACAGCAAGCATATGTGTTTCTTTAGGATTACATTGAAATCTAGCACATACACAAACATTGTACAAGATATCAGGTCTACTGGCTGTAAGATATAGTAGGGATCTGATCATATCTCTATAAAGCTTTTGGTCAACATTGGATCCATTTTCATCTTTGTCTAGCCTACGGGTAGGGCTCATGGGTGTGCTAGCCTCTTTGCTTGTTTCCATGCTAACCTTCTTGATTATTTCTTTGATATACTTGGCTAGGCTTATAAGGATTCCTTCCTTCATTTTATTTGACTTGTAATCCAAGGAAGTAGATCAATTCACCCATAAGGCTCATTTCAAACTCACCCTGCATCAACTTAGCAAACTCTCCACAAAGATTTTCATTAGTTGCACCAAATATAATATCATCAACATAAATTTGTACAACTAACATATCATTTTTTTTGTTCTTAATGAAAAGAGTTTTGTAAATATTTTCTCTTTTGAAATCATTTTCAAGTAGAAATTTGCTTAGTCTATCATACCAGGTCCTAGGTGCTTGTTTCAAATCATATAAGGCTTTGTTCAATTTAAACACATGATTTGGAAATGCATGATTTTCAAAACCTTGTGGCTATTCTACAAAAATTTGTTCTGAAATAAATCCATTTAGAAAATCACTTTTGACATCCATTTAAAAGAGTTTAAAATGCATGTAGCAAGAAAATGCAAAAAGTGATCTAATGGCATATAGTCTTACTGTAGGAGCATATATTTCATCAAAATCAATACCTTCTTCTTGACTATATCCCTTAGCCACTAATCTAGCTTTGTTTCTAATGACATTTCCTTGTTCATCTAATTTGTTCCTATAGACCCATTTGGTTCCTATGATTGGGTGGTCTTTAGGTCTATCAACTAATGTTCAAACCTTATTTCTTTCAAACTGGTTTAATTCTTCATGCATGGCTAACATCTAGTTTGGATCATTTTCAGCTTCTTCTAAGGTGTGAGGCTCTATTTGTGATACAAAGGCTAGGTAATCATGTACAATTCTATGTACAGACCTAGTCCTAATACCTTATGAAGGATCACCAATAATTAATTCTTTAGGATGGGAAGTAGCGTACCTCCATTCAATTGGTAGATCTGTATGATCCTTACTTACCATTTATTCTCCTTCTTCAATTGGTCTTTCTTGTATGGTTATGTCTTCCATCTCCTTTTGAATTGTACCTACATCATTGTCAATACACTCATCTTTTTTAGATGATGAAGGGTTAGTTTCATCAAAAATAATATGCATTGACTATTCAACAGTAAGAGTCCTTTTATTGAATACTCTATATGCTTTGCTATGTAATGAATAACTAAGAAAAATTGCTTCATCAGACTTAGCATCAAATTTTTCTAGATTATCTTTATCATTATTAAGCACAAAGCATTTGCATCCAAACACATGAAAATAATTGATATTGGATTTCTTTTCATTCCAAAGCTCATAAGGGGTTTTCTTTGAAATTGGTCGTATGAAAACTTGGTTTAATATGTAACAGGCAGTGTTCACTGCTTCTGCCCAAAAGTATCTTGGAAGATTACCTTCACACAATATGATTCGGGCCATTTCTTCCAATGTCATATTTTTCCTCTCTATAACACCATTTTGTCGTGGTGTTCTAGGAGAGGAGAAGTTGTGATCAATGCCATGCTTAGTGCAATATTCATCAAAAAATTGATTTTGAAATTCAGTTCCGTGATCACTTCTTATAGAAATAACAGAAAGATTTTTCTTATTTGAAACCTTCTTATAAAATTTTTGAAATACATCAAAGGTTTCATCTTTATGTACAATAAATAATATCCATGTGAATCTAGAAAAGTCATCTACAATCATAAGGCCATATTTCATACATCCTAGGCTTGTGGTCCTAGTTGGTCCAAATAAGTCCATGTGAAGTAGCTCAAGGGGTCTAGTTGTTGAAATAATATTTTTGATTTAAAACTCCCCTAGTTTGTTTGCCTAATTGACAAGCATCACAAACATAATCAAGATCAACTTTAAAATGTGGCAAACCTCTAACTAGATTCTTTAAGATTAATTTGGCAATTGTATGTACGCTAGCATGACCTAATCATCTATGCCAAAGTAAACAAGACTCCTTAGTCTTAGCATTCATTGCTACTAGACTGGAACTACTAGTCATGGCTAGATCATTGAGATCTACCACATAGATGTTTCCAAGTCTAAGACCAATGAATTTGTTGCTAGAATCAAGAGAGTTAGTTGCTATATACATAGATGATTCAAAGATAACTTTGAAGCCTTTATTACAAAGTTTACTAATACTCAATAAATTATGCTTCATTTTATCTACTAGCAGCACATCTTCAATAAAAGTACAGGGGGTTATTTTGATCTTACCGATTCCGACTATTTTCTCCTTGTTATTATCTCCGAAAGTAACCAATCCTCCTTCTTTCATTTGTATGGTGATGAACTGATCTTTGTCACCCGTCATATGTCTTGAACAGCCACTATCAAGATACCATCTTTTCTTCAATTTGTGGGCTGCAAGACAGTCCTGCAAATCAGTCAATGAGTGATTTTAGGTATCCAAGCTAACTTGGATCCTTTCGGGTTAGCAAAATTTGTTCCTTTTGAAATTCAAATGTTCTATATTTCAATGTATCAATTTTGGTATTTTTCAATGAGTTGCATTGATAAGATTTATGCCTAAATCTATGACATGCATAACAAATCATTTTATCATTTTTGAACGATGCATGCCTTGAAGCTTTAAAAGATACAGAAATCGATATGTTTGGTTTGAAAGATTTTTTAGCAGAATTCTTAGGAACATACTTCAAGCCATTTGAAATAGAATTTGATGGAAAAGCTTTTTGAAATTTTGTATTTGAAGCTGAAGCTTTTAAAGATACAAATTTTGTTGCTGAAATTTCTTTAGCATTTAAAACATTAAATCCAATTCCAGCTTTGCTTTTTGAATCTTTTTGTTCTTTTAGAATTAGCTCAGGCTTATTAGAACTCAAAATAAGTTTTTCTACTAAAGGCTTAAGCTTTTCAACCTCCTTTTTCAAATTATCATTTTCGGCAACTAAAACCTTGTTTATCTCATTTAAAACATTCTTTTTATTTTTCAGAGAAATAACATTATCAAAAAATATTCAGTTCTTTTTGCAAAATATTATTCTTTTCAGAAATCTCATCCTTGTCATTTAATAAAACATCATTTTGTTTCTTCAAGGATTTGATTTTAATCCTAGCTTTCTTGAATTCAATAAGTAAATCATGAAATGCAGAATTCAGTTCATCATATGTAAATTCAGTTTGAAGCTCAAAGGATGATACCTCATTTTCAAGACCCATTATACATAAATTCGCAGATTTCGTGGTCTCTTCTTCTTTGGTTGATGATGACGCTTCACTGTCGCTCCACTTTACTACCATAGCTCTCTTTTTCTTTTTCTTGAGCCCCTTTTTCAGTAATGGACAATCCGATCAAATATGCCCTTGTTTTTTACATTCATAGCAAGTAGGCACTTCTTTTTATTTCTCTTTTTCTTTGTCCTTCTCCTTGTTGTATTCTTTGTTCTTGTAGAATTTTCTATAGTTTCTTCCTTTTCTTCTTCCCAAGAACTTTTTGAATCTCCTAACGACCATGGCAACATCTCCATCTTCCATGTCGCTTTTAGTAGAGGAGCATTCTTCTTCCGATTCATCATCTTTTATTGAATCCACAGCAGCTTTGAAGGCAATAGATTTCTTCTTCTTTTGATCATCTTTAGTTTGGTGCTGCATGGTCAGTTCATGTGTGATGAGAGATCCTAACAGTTCATCCAATAGTAAGGTATTCAAATCTTTTGCTTCCTAGATGGCAGTTACTTTCAGATCCTATTTATCCATAAGAGATCTTAGAATCTTTTGCATAAGATCTATATTAGAATATACCCTGCCAAGACTTTTTAAGCCATTAATAATGTCAGTGAAACGTGAAAACATGGCAGAGATTGTTTCATTATGTTCCATTTTGAATAATTTATAATTATGCACAAGAAGATTAATTTTAGAAGACTTCACTTGAGAAGTTCCTTCATGGGTCACTTCAAGTTTATCCCAATTTTTCTTTGTAGAGGAGCAAATAAAAATTCGATTAAACTCATTACTATCCAAAGCATGACATAGCAAATTCATTGCTTTGGCATTTAACTCACCCATTTTCATGTCATGTTTGTCCCAATCCTCTTTAGGTTTTGGAATATCCATTCCATCAATTTTAATCATGGGGATATAAGGACCTTTTAGAATGACCTTCCATAACTGAAAATCAACTGCTTGAACATAAATTTTCATTCTAGCTTTCCAGTATACATAATTTGTGCCAGTGAAGAGTGAAGGTCTATTGGTTGATTGGCCTTCAACCAAGGATGTACTCATTGGATGAACCATCAATCTTTACTCTAATATATTCAGAGACACTACTCTGATACCAGTTGTTGCCCAGGTGGCTATCCAAGAGGGGGGTGAATTAGAAATTTAAAAATTTAAAGCAGATAATATGCAATTAAAATCCCTTTTAAAGTGTTAGGTGCTGTGACAAAATAAAGAATTACAGAAGCTAAATGAAATCAAGAAAACATAATACAAACACACAAGATTTATAGTGATTCGGAGCAACCCAGCTCCTATGTCCACTACCCAAGATACCACTTGGGACTTCCACTATATTCACACCCGAATACAGTAGGATTGTTTTACAGGATCACAATCCAAAATCTCTACATTTTGGTTTTAACAGGATTACCAAAGAAAACCTAACACCCTTTAGTTTTAAACAGGCTCACCAAAGAAACCCAACTTGGTTTTCACAGGATCATCAAGAACCTAACTTGGTTTTACCAAGATCACCAAGAACCCAACACTTAATTTTTATCAAAGGCTCACCAAGAACCTATTTGGTTTTTCAACCGAACTCACCAATAACCCAAATAATTCAAGAAATGAATTGAAATAAATATAACAATAAATGACAAACTCAATTTGTCGGATAGTTGCTGGTGCAGCTTATTAGAAGTCCACTTGGATGCACTTGAATAAGCTTTAATTACTTCAATGGCTTCTTCACAAATTGTTTCAAGCTTCAGATTAGAGTTGGTGAAGACTTGAAGACTAACTTGAATGCTCTTATGCTCTTCTTCTTGTTGGTAGGTAAGATATTCAATGTAGCTTCTAAACTTTGAAGAATTTTCAAAAACTTGCTTTAGAGAAGTTCAAATCCCTCAAATATAATGTATTTCATCACTTCAGGGCAGTTCAAGTCATTGTAGACCATTGGAAAGTGATTTGTGATCGTTGGAGCACTTTTTAGCATTCAAAAAGAAATTTTGGAACTAGTCATTAGATACCTAAAAGAGATATTCAAGTCGGCTCGGATTCCTTCGAGTTGGCTTGGAACCTTTGAGTCGATAGGTCAAGTCGCCAAATCTTCAGTGCAGTCGGTTCTTTATCTCAGGGTGCAAAACTTCACTCTGGACGAGTCGACTCTTGATAGCTTGGGTCGGCTCGAACTTATATCCTTGAAAATCTTGAACTCGAGGAGTCAGCTCTTTTGAACTTTGGTCGGCTGTTCTTCTTAGGTTCTGAAATCCTTACTCTCGAAGAGTCAGCTAGATGTAGTTTGGGTCGGGTCGCTTTCTCAGGTCTTCAAAATTAGGTCTGGCAGAGTCAGCTCTTTGAGGTTCGGGTCGGTTTGCCTGGCTGTTCTCAGAAATCTTCAAAAACTGGACTCTGGAGGAGTCGACTCGGACATATTCCAGTCGACTCAGATTCACTTGAGTCGGCTTGGTTACCTTCGAGTCAGCTCGGATTGTTGCGTACCAGAATCCTTGCTACGTGCCATGACATGGAGTCGACTCTTCAACATGCTGGGTTGGCTCGAGTAACTTCTTTAGGATTTTTACAATTGAACTTAAAGAAAAACTCTCACCAACACTTTACATTTTTGAAGCATACCAACTCAAAATAATTCTAAGGCACATATACACAGAAGTAACCCTTTTTACAAATTTTTTCTTAGCAATTTCATTAGGTTTTTCTTTACAAAATCATATTACAACACAACTCAAATCAAGAACTAAAGATGTAGGAGTTGAAGTTTGAACAAATAAACCATCCTACAAAAACTTGTAAACCACTTGAAGAGTTGTTAGAAATAAATATACATACTCCAATATTTGGTTATCGTCAAAATCACTTATGGGGTCAACATAATGGATATGAACAAGAAGAAGACTATAGCTTTCAAGTCCATAACACAAGAAGAGTCTTCAAATGAAGAATCAGAAGAAGAAGAAGAAGAGAATTAGGGTGATGAAGCACTATTAGCAAGAAAATTGAGAAAATTCATGAGAAGAAAGAAATTTCCTTTCAAGAAAAAGTTCCAACCAAGTATGGAAAAGGGAAAAGAAAAGGAGAAAGCAAAGGACAACGAGAAGGAGGTACCTATTTGCTTCGAATGCAAGAAACCTGGACATTACAAGTATGACTACCCTCTCCTAAAGAAATCAAGGAAGAAGCTTAGAAAGAAAGCAATGATAGCGACTTGGAGTGACAGTGAGGACTCTAGCTCAAATGAAGAATAAACCAAAGTTGCAAATCTTTGTTTCATGGCACAACATGAAGAAAAGGTAAATTTTGATCTTGGAGTTGATTATATTTTTGATGAATTAATAACTATATTTGATGAGTTAATGCATGATTATAAGTTAATAATATTTGAAAATAGAAAATTGAAAAAGCATGCAAAAAACTCTTTCTCGCATGAAAACTCTAATCTTATGGATGAAGTTAATGATTTGAAAAATAAAATTGATATTTTAGAAAAATATAACAAAGCTTTATCAATGAAAAATGAAGTTTTGAAAAGATCTAAAGTGAATGTCTCAAACAATGAGCTTTTAAAGAAGTGCAAAGATCTTGAAGTAGAAAACAAGAAATATAAAGATGAGCTTGATAAGGTAAAACCCTTTGTTGAGAAATTCACCTATAGTTCTGAAAAGTTAAATCTTCTTTCGAACAATCAAAGAGCTATTTTTAACAAAGCTGGATTAGATTTTTAACCTCAAAAATAATAAAAGTTTTTCAAAAATTCCTTTATTATTGCATCATCAAGCATCACATGTTTTTCTTGCAAAAAGATGGGTCATAAAGCATTCCATTATGATTTGAGAAAAATTAATAATTCTAAAAAGATTTGGGTTCCAAAAGGAACCACTTTTAGTACTAACCCTAAAGGACCCAAGTTGGCTTGGGTACCTAAAATCAAAACTTAATTTATTTTACAAGTATATCTTGCAACCAAAGAAAAGAAAAGACTATGGTATCTCGATAGTGGTTGCTCAAGATACATGACAAGAGATATGAAGCAATTCACCTCTCTTGAGACACTAAATGGATGGAGTGTAACATTTGGTGATAATGATAAAGGAAAAATAATTGGTATCAGTAAGGTTCACATCTCCTCTTCTACTTGGATTGATAATGTTCTTTTAGTTGATGGTTTGAGACATAATCTACTTAGTATTAACCAATTTTGTGATAAAGGTTTTCAAGTTATTTTTGAATCATCTCCCATAATTGCTAGTCCTGATAATATCGGAGTTAAACCCATTGAAAAAAGGCATGGTAATATCTATCTAGTTGATTTGGATAATTTATCTTTGCCTAATAGTGAATGCCTAGTTGTAATGAATTTCACTATTAATGAGACTAGTTAACTGTGGCATCATTGATTAGGACATGCAAGCATGTACTTATTATCGAAATTATGCAAAAAGGATTTAGTAAGAGATTTGTCAAAACTTAGTTTTGAGAAAAACAAAATTTGTGAAGCATGTCAATTTGGAAAACAAGTAAAAACATCTTACAATCCTAAAGGTTTTATTTCAACTTCTAGGCCATTTAGAACTACTCCATATGGATCTCTTTGGACCAATTAGGACATCTAGCCTAGGAGGCAAGAGATATGGATTAGTTATAGTGGGTGACTTTTCTCGATTTACATAGGTTCTATTTTTAGCTCATAAAGATGAATCATTTTCACCTTTTATAAAGTTTTTTCAAAAAGTTTCCAATGAAAAAGGTACTTCAGTTATTTGTATTCATAGTGACCATGGTTCTGAATTTGAAAATCAAGATTTTGAAAACTTTGATAATGAAAAAGGAATATAACATAATTTTTCTGTACCTAGGACATCTCAACAGAATAGGGTAGTAGAAAGGAAAAATTGTACTTTAGAAGAAATGGCATGTACAATGCTTTGTAAAAATGATTTGCCAAGATATTTTTGGGCTAAAATAATAAATATCGCATGCTATATTTTAAATCATGTTTTAATTCGATCGATTTTAAAGAAAACTCCATATGAGCTTTGGAAACAAAGAAAACCTACTTTGAAATATTTTTGAGTTTTTGATTGTCGTTGCTTTATTATGAATATTGGTAAAGATAACTTAGAAAAATTTGATACCGGGTCTGATGAAAGAATCTTCTTAGGATACTCTACATTAAGCAGGACATACAGAGTCTTTAATAAGAGAACTTTAGTGATAGAGGAATCTGTACATGTAGTATTTGAAGAATTTGCTAACAAATCCTCTAGAAAAGAGGATACTTCTAATACATGTGTAGGTGCTGAAGAACTAAAGAAGCTTACTTTGGATAATCAACCCTCTCAAGAGAATGAAGAAGATCAAGAGAAGATGAAAGAGAAGAAGTCATACAACCTACACCAAAGCATCTGGATCTATCTAAAGAGTGGAGATATGCTCATGGACATCCTAAGGAGTTAATCCTAGATGATCCATCAAAATGGATAAGAACAAGATCTTCAATTAGAAATGAATATTGTTGCCGCTCTCGTCGCCGCGCCCGTGCCTCGGACCAGCCGATCCTTCCTGACCGCCTGGCGAGGGAGCCTCCCTTCCTGCGGAGAACCTGCAACAGAGGAGTTAGAAGTCCCTGGCCGGGGATCCCGGCGAGGGGGCTCCGACGGTCAAGTCAGTAGACGACGAGAAGGAACAGACTCTCCCCTCCGGGCCCTAGAGAGGGTCCCAGATTGAGAGAGTTAGTTGGTGAAAGAAGCGCTCTGGGGACTAGAATTTCGGCTGGGCTTGCTTGCCGAGCTCACCCCAGTGTTCCCCTCTCGGGGTCCCTGGTTTCTCTTTCGACGCAAGGCCTTGTGCCGGTGCTCCTTCCTTGTCCCCAGGCTAGTTTTTTTTTGCTTACCTTGCAGTCCCCAGATTCTTCCCTCTTTATTTCCCTCCATCGTGCGCTTGTCCTTTTCTCCCTCGGAGACTCCCCTCCCCTGTTCTCCTTCCTTTTCTCTTTCTGGTGAAGGAGGCCAGGCGGCTTTCCGACCTCGTCCACCGGGCCCAGCAGGGAAAAGGCAAAGATAGGAGAGAGAAAGGGGGAGGGCGGCGCTGGCAGAGCGGCCGGTCGTCAGGCCTCGGGCTCTGTGAGAGCGCTCCCTTCCCCGAGCGTGGGCGCCATCCGTTTATGGGGCCTGTTTTGTTAGGATCGGGTCTCTCGGCTGTGGGGCCTGCCGGGCCGATGCAAGTAACGTTCCGCGTGCCACCGCCCTCCGTACGGGACGCCGTCTGGGGTCTGTACGGCCCGAGGGGTGGTCTCGGGACCCGTTTCTCTCCCCGGGGGCTTCTCCGTACGAGCGGTCTGACCTCGGCTGAGTTGGACCCGTCTCCGGGGGCCAACTGGCGAGGGGCAAAGGATCGGCCGACCTCGGCTCAAGTGGACCCCTCCTGGGCGGACACCTGGCGAGGAGGCAGAGGATCGCCTGGCTTCGGCCAAGGTGGTCCCGTCTCCGGGTTGCCACCTGGCGAGAGGCGAAGGGTCGGCCGACCTCGACTCAGGTGGACCCCTCCTGGGTGGACATCTGGCGAGGCGGCAGAGGGTCGCCTGGCTTCGGCCGAGGTGGTCCCGTCTCCGGGTGGCCACCTGGCGAAAGGCGAAAGATCGGCCGACCACGGCTCAGGTGGACCCCTCCTGGGCGGACACCTAGCGAGGCGGCAGAGGGTCGTCTGGCTTTGGCCGAGGTGGTCCCGTCTCCGGGTGGCCACCTGGCGAAAGGCGAAGGATCGGCCGACCTCGGCTCAGGTGGACCCCTCCTGGGCGGACACCTGGCGAGGCGGCAGAGGGTCGTCTGGCTTCGGCCGACCTCACTTGGGCGGAAACCCTCCGGGCCCGGGCGCCAATGAGGTGGTAGAGGAACTCCGGGCCGAGCTTGACCTCGGCGAAGGCGGTTTGCTTCAGACAGTCGTAAGGTGGTGCGGTTTTTGCCGCTCCTAGCTTTGTGCACGTGGCACAGAATCCGGCGGGGAAACTTACACGTGGCTTGCTCTCATTCGGTGATACCCGAGCCTGTCCACGTCACTATCACGGCTGTAACAGTTGCCCCCCAGCCCGCCATTCCGTCAAGACATCGTAGAACGGAACGTCGGGATTAATTGCGGACATGACATGGGGAGGCGAAGATCTTGCATCATAATTGCCATGATCCTTGCTCGTCATGGCTCGATGTGGCCGAAAACCTATGGGAAGCCACCACGCGTCATCCACATGCTCGTAGTAAACGCGTCGCCTCAAGGCAGAGGCCGTTACTCTGCTAACGAGGTGTCGGTGTCGGGCGTGCGCCCATGCGGCGATCATCCAGTGGTCGGAGGCGGAATGACAGGTACGACTGCTGTCGGCTGAGTTTGAAAGGGAGGGGACTTTCCAGAACGAGGCCTTTTTCCTTGCTTCGTGGGCGGTTTGCTGCAGGCTAACAACTTCTGCTGCTCGCGCTCGTCTGTGCATTTTCGGTGAGTGCCTCCTTCTCCTTCTTCGGCCCCCCCCTCCTTCTTTCGCATTCTCTGTCCAATTCCCTTGTCCTTTTCTTTTCCATGGCACGCCGTCACCATGTCTCTTCCAATCCGGACGAGGCCGGTCCATCCCGGCCGAGGACTCCATCTTTTTCCTCCTCGGATGAGGAGGTAATCCCAGAGGAGGTCCGCCGGCGTTTGCAACCCGGGAGTGTCACTATTGGCATCCCCAGGGGATCCGGCCCCCTTCGGTTGCGCCCGCCGTGCCTCTCCGCTCTCTTCCTGCCTTGCCTTCTTTTCCTGCTCCGCCATCTCTTCCCGCCGGTCCCTCCGGTCATGCTTCTACCATGACCGAAGGCGACCTTTCTCTGCTCCGGGATGCCTATGGCATCCCGGGGTCCATCCGTCTCTTTGCTCCGCGGTCCGGGGAGCGTGTCACCATGAGTGGCCCCGGCCGCATTGCTTTCTACGAAGACTTCCTCCTCGGGGGTCTTCGTTTTTCCCTGCATCCTTTCTTTCTCTCCTTCCTCAGCCACTTCCGGCTCATCCCGGCCTAGCTGGCTCCTAATGCCATCCGGGTCATTTTTTCCTTTATTGTCTTCTGCCACTTCCACGGGTTCGTTGCCCGTTTTTCTCTCTTTAGGGCCCTGTTCACCCTGAAGAAGTGCTCCACCGATGACGGCTGGTGGTACATCTCGCCCCGGCCTAGGTGTCTCCGGTTCGACCTCCCTTCCTCGGTCAAGGGATGGAAGAGCCAGTTTTTCTTCGCCTCGATCGACGACGTCGATTGGGCCTGGAGCGAACCGGACCGGTCGCCGAACCGGAATTCCCGGGTGGAGTCTGCGGACCAGGAGTCCTACGCCCTGCTCCTGAGTGACGTGGTCCCGGCGCTTGAGGTTCTGCTCTCTGAGCAGAACCTTTATGAGGCCGGCATCAGTCCCATCCGTGAGACCGGTGAGATTTGGCCCCGCATTGATTCCTGCCTCCCCCTCTTTCTTTAAGATCGAGCTGCCTGACCTTCTATCTTTTTCATTTTGCAGGGATGAAGTTTTCTCTGGAGAACCTCCTGGAGGGGGCGGCCCAGCGGGACGTCATTGAGGTGGATGAGCCCGTGGCGAAGAGGGCTCGTACAGAGACGAGCCGGGAGGTCGTGGCGGCGACCGCGCCCGACCCAGCTGCTGCCGTTTCCCCGCCCAGGCCTCCTCAGGGCGGGGTTCCTGGCGCTTCGGCCACGCTACCTGGCGGCGCCGCGGAGAGAGCTCCAGCGCCCGCCGCTCCGCCTGTCTCCGGGCCCGTCATCGCCGCCAGCCCGACAGCGCCGTCTGTGGCGACCGCCGGCCCGTCAGTTACGGTTCCGGCCGAGGGGGCAGCTGCCGCAGGGGCCGGCCCGAAAGGTCCGGCACCAGTGATCTCCCACCGGGACTCGGTCATCCTCGACAGGGGACTGGCGGAGAAGATGATGGAGTACGCCTCCACCGCCCGGGACCGCCGAGCTCGGGGCGGCCGAGACTATGCGGACGCCCTGCTCGGCATCCTTCCTCAGCTTTTCACGGTAAGTGTGGGCTTCCTCTTCCTTCTTCTTTTCAACCTCGAGGCTTTTCTGCCTCTGCTCTGACAGGTGTTGCCTTTGTATTGCAGATCGGGAACAACGTCCTCTTACTGAGGAATTACCTCGCAGGGAACGCCAAGAGGGATTCCGATCGGGAGCTGAAACTCGGCAAGCTCGCGGCCGACGTGAAGGACCTGATGGAGAAGGGGGCCGAGCTGCGAGCCGAGAAGCAGGCCCTCCAGTCCGACCTGACGCGTTTCGAGGAGCGGAACAAGGAATTGGAGGCCTCATTGTCGGAGGAGCGGGCCTCCAACCAGAACCGAACCGAGGAGGAGGCGGCGGAGAAGGCCCGCTTGCAGGCCCACTCCAACTGGGTAGAGCGCCAGCTAGAGGAGGCCCGACGAGAGGTGGCCGCAGCGAAGGAGCGGAGCGCCTACGTCAACGGGCTCCTGGAGGCGGCCAAACGGGAAGCGCAAGAAGCCGTCCCCAAGTTCCGAGCCTCCAACGAGTTCACGGCGGAGGTTCGGGAGGCCGCCGTGGACTCCTTCCTGAAGGGGTTCCGGATGTGCCGGGAGAAGGTGGGGGCCTTCTTCCCCCACCTGGACCTGAGCGGGGTCGTCGTCGGCGGCCGGAAGCCAGGGGGCGAGAGCAGGGTTCCCGGCGCGGCCAAAGCGATACCCGCGACACCGTCGACCAGCGACACCGCGGCCCCGGAGCAACCCCAGGAGCCGGCGACTGCAGAAGTTGAGGAAGCGGCGCCCGCGCCTCCGGCAGATGGCTCCGAACCCGCGCCCCAGTGACCCGGCACCATCTTTTTGTTTTGTCTTTGTATTTTTTGTTCTCTGGGGAGTCCCGGCCTGTCGGGGCTCCCAGCTTGTAATGACCACTTATGTTAATGAAGACTCAGGTTTTACCAAAACCTTGTTCGTCGTTTCGCTACCCTTTCCTCTTCTTTTCTTTCTGAGATGTCGGTCTGGAATACCTGAAGTAACTACAGGCTTGGTCCTTCCATAGCTCAAATCGAAGGATGGGGCCCGCTGAGCCACGTCGCAGCGAGGCAAACCTTGAGCAGGTCTGATTTTGGGTTGCCTTCATGCTTGGGCGGACAACACGGTTTCTGCACCGTCTTCCAGACCGAAACTCAGGATTTCCGGACTAAGCTTGGTGCCGCAGGCTTTCTCAAACCTTGCGAGGCTTGCTGAGCTGTGCTCCGGGCTTGCGTGGGCGAACTGAATTCGGCGCCACCTTCCAGGCCGAAGCCCAGGATCTTCCGGACTGAGCTCGATGCCGCAGGCTTTCTCAAACCTTGCGCGGCTTGCTGAGCTGTGCTCCGGGCTTGCGTGGGCGAACTGGGTTCGGCGCCACCTTCCAGGCCGAAGCCCAGGATCTTCCGGACTGAGCTCGATGCCGTAGGCTTTCTCAAACCTTGCGCGGCTTGCTGAGCTGTGCTCCGGGCTTGCGTGGGCGAACTGGGTTCGGCGCCACCTTCCAGGCCGAAGCCCATGATCTTCTGGACTGAGCTCGATGCCTCAGGCCTTCTTATCGAAGTTTTGGAGGGAGTGTGCGAACTGGGGAAGCTTTGTTATAGAAACTGGGAGCCTTACATCACTGGTAGTACATTCTCAGGTTCGAGGAGTTCCAAGTCCTGGAGAACTTGGCACCCCCCAATTCTTCTAAGTAATATGCTCCATGAGGGAGGGCTTCCGCCACCCGATATGGGCCTTCCCAGTTGGGTGAAAGCTTGCCGCATTCCCGTGGCTGGGAGGCCTCTGCGCGTCAGAGGACCAGGTCCCCGGGACGAAAAACCTTCGGCCGCACTCGGGAGTTGTAATATCTGGCTACTCGTTGCCGGTATGCCGCCATTCGGATTCGGGCCATGTCCCTCGTTTCCTCGAGTAGGTCTAGGTTGAGCATCATCCTGGCCGGGTTTTCTGTCTCGTCGTATTGCTCTACGCGCAGCATGGGTAGGCTGAGCTCGATCGGGATGACTGCCTCGGCTCCGAAGATGAGGTTGAATGGAGTTTCGTCGGTAGCCGTCCTCGGGGTGGTGTGATATGCCCAAAGGATGCTGGGAAGTTCATCAGCCCACCTGCCCTTGGCCTGGTCCAGCTGCGTGCGGAGGCCCTGGAGAATGGTTCTGTTCGTGACTTCGGCTTCCCCATTGGTCTGAGGGTGCGCCACCGAGGTGAAGCGATGCTTGATGCCGAGGTCGCTGCAGAAGTCCTCGAACTCCCAACAGTCGAACTGGCATCCGTTGTCGGTGACCACGGTGTGGGGGAGGCCGAAGCGACAGACGATGGACTTCCAGAAGAACTTGGCGACGTTTGCTTCGGTGATTCTCGCCAAGGGCTCGGCCTCGACCCACTTCGTGAAGTAGTCGATAGCCACTATCAAGAACTTCCGCTGACCGGACGCCGGCGGGAACGGGCCCAGGAGGTCCATCCCCCACTAGGCGAACGGCCAGGGGGCTGAGAGCTGAGAGATCGGGTTGGAGGGTTGCCGCTGCACCGTGGCGTGGCGCTGGCACCGGTCGCACTTCTTCACGAAGTCGGCGGCGTCTTCCTTCATTGTCTCCCAGAAGTAGCCTTGTCGAAGGGCCTTGTATGCCAATGCCCTGCCCCCCACGTGGTTCCCGCAGATGCCTTCGTGAATCTCCTGGAGCACGAGCTTGGCTTCTGTGGGTCCGATGCACTTGAGGAGGGGATAAGAGTAGGATCTTCGATATAACTGCCCGTCCATCAGGACGAACCGCATGGCCTTCTTCCTGATGAGGCGAGCCGCCTCTCGGTCCTCCGGCAGGGTGCCGCTGGTGATGTACGCAGCGTACTTGTCCATCCAGCCAGGCTCCTGGCTGACCTGATGGACCTCCACCGGTGCTTCGAGGCTTGGGACCTCAAGCCGCTCCACATGAGCGCGTCCCAGCATCGTGTCCGGCAAGGTTGCCAGTCGAGAGAGGGCATCCGCGCGGGCATTCTCCCCGCGGGGGATATGGAAGATGTTGAAGCGCCGGAACTTGGACGCGCCCGCTTTGACGAGCTCCTAGTACTTCGCCATCTGGGGGTCGTGCGCGACGTACTCCCCGGACACCTGCCCCGCCACGAGCTGGGAGTCAGTAAAGGCTCTGAGGTTGGTCACGCCCAGCTCGCGGGAGACTCTCAGTCCGGCAAGAAGTGCCTCGTACTCCGCCTGGTTGTTGGTCGCGGGGAACTGGAAGTGGAGTGCGCACTCGGCGACGACCCCTTCGCCGTTGGCAAGGATGAGCCCAGCTCCGCTTCCGCCGGAGTTTGAGGCCCCGTCCACATGGAGGATCCAGGCGTCCTCTCCTAGCTCGTGGGTGCCAACGTCCATCGGCCGGGCCGGGGGGCCCTCCTCGGGCTCCTTGCCCAAGCCTGCACACTCGACCAAGAAATCGGCCAGCACCTGCGCCTTCATGGCCGACCTCGGTCGGTATGTAATGTCGAACTCGCTGAGTTTCAGTGCCCACTTGGCCAATCGTCCCGAGGTATCGGGTCGGCTGAGCACCGCTTTCAGCGGTTGGTCCGTCAAGACGGCGATGGGGTGCGCTTGGAAATAGGGCCTGAGATGCTGGGCAGACACTATTAGCGCAAAAACAAGTTTCTCGGGTCGGGAATACCTGAGCTCCGTGTCTCGGAGGAGTTTACTGGTATAGTACACCGGCCGCTGGAGCCCGTGGTCGTCGGTTCGGACCAAGACAGAGCTGACGGCCTCCGGGGTAACCGCCAAGTAGAGGGTTAGCTCCTCTCCCTCCTCGGGCCTGGACAGCAAAGGTGGGGACGCGAGCGTCTCCTTCAGCTCCTCGAAGGCCTGCTGGCACTCCTCGGTCCAAGCAAAGCCATTCATCTTCCTCAGCACCTTGAAGAAGGGACGGCAGCAGTCCGCCGACCTGGAAATAAAACGGCTAAGGGCCGCAACTCGGCCGGTTAGTTGTTGCACCTGCTTCTTGGAGGCGGGCTGCTCCATGTCTAGGATGGCCTGGACCTTCTCCGGGTTGGCCTCGATTCCTCTTTGGGTCACCATAAACCCCAGGAACTTCCCGGCGGAGACGCCGAAGGCGCACTTTGCCGGGTTGAGTTTCATCTGATGGCGCCGGAGGTTGCCGAACGCCTCCGTCAGGTCGGCCACGTGGTCCAAATCGAGCTTGCTCATTACCAGCATGTCGTCCATGTACACCTGCATGTTGCGGCCTATCTGGTCTCTGAAGACTTTATTGACCAGATGTTGGTACGTCGCCCCCGCATTCTTGAGGCCGAAGGGCATCATCCTGTAGCAGAAAGTCCCGCGGTCAGTTATGAAGGCAGTGCGCTCTTCGTCCTCTGGGTTCATCCGGATCTGGTTGTATCCGGAGAAGGCGTCCATGAATGACAGGAGACGATGCCCCGAGGTGGTGTCGACCAACTGGTCGATCTTCGGCAGAGGGAAGCTGTCCTTCGGGCAAGCTCGATTGAGGTCGGTGTAGTCCACGCAGATCCTCCACTTACCATTACTCTTCTTTACCATGACCACGTTTGCTAACCAGCTGGGGTATTGGACTTCTCGGACAAAACCGGCGGCGAGGAGCTTTTCTACCTCCTCGTTGATCGCCTTCTGTCTCTCCATGGCGAAGCTTCTCTTCTTCTGGCGGACCGGGCGGCAACCTGGGTCCACGTTCAGGCTATGCATGATGATCTCGGGCGGGATGCCCGGCATGTCGGCCGCCGACCAGGCGAACACGTCAGCGTTGGCACGGAGAAACTCCAGCAGGCGGGTTCGCTCTTCCTCGGGGAGCTGGGCCCTGACTTGCACCGTCTTCATGGGGTCCGAACCGAGGGGGAAAGTTAGCAGGCGCTCCACAGGCCCTCCCCTGGGTTCCTTCTCCCTTAGATCGAGATCTTCAATATCGTGGGCGAGCTCCGCACTCCTGGTGCCTGGGACCGTCTGGAGGCAGAGCGGAACCGGTTGGATTGTCCCCTTCATTTCCCCGGGCCCGGAAGGCGTGGGGAACTGCACCAACAACCTCCTCGTGGAGATGGTGGCGTCCAGTTGGTTGAGCCCGGGACGCCCGAGAATGGCGTTGTAAGGCAAAGGGAGCTTGACGATAGTGAATGTTATCATAACGGTCGCCTGCCGGGGTGGGGATCCGGCGGTAACCGGGAGGGTGATCTCCCCTTCGACCCCCACGGAGTCTCCCGTAAAACCCACAAGCGGGATGTGTACTGGTTTCAGCCGATCAGGAGATAAGTTCATTCGAGAGAAAGCATCGTAAAAAAGTACGTCGGCCGAGCTTCCACTATCCACCATGATTCGATGTACAGGATGCTTCGCGATGGTCATCTCGACCACCACGGCATCGTTGTTTACATTTTCATTAATTTTCCCTCCCTCGGGAGGGATTACACTCTCCGGGACTTCCCGGGCTCTCTTCATTACTCGGCCGGGCCCGCGCGAGATCATGCCCACGGGCTTCTCCGTCGGGCGGTTGTCGATCGCCGGGACAGGCGACAGGGCCGCGAGCGGCTGCCCTTCAGAGGGGGCCTCGTTCTTGACGAACTTCCTGAGGTAACCCCTGCTGATCAGCTCCTCAATTTCCCGCTTCAGATGGCGACACTCCTCCGTGTCGTGCCCGTGTTCACGATGGAACTGGCAGTACTTCGATTTGTCTCGGGCGGCTCTCGGGTTCTGAGGAGGAGGTCGGTGGAGGTAGCGCTCGCCCTCGATTTTTATGAGGATCTTTGTTCGAGGTGCGAGGAGAGGGGTGTACCTCCGTTCCGGAGCGACTTCGCCTCTCGGCTTTGGATTTGGACGGAGCTCGGCAGATGGCCCGGGCCTCCGAGCTCCCGGGATGTCCCTCGGGAGCGGCTTCTTTGGGGTCTTCCCGTCCAGCTCTCGATGGGTGCGGTCGGCCTCCTCTGCCCGGATATACTTGTGGGCGCAGAGGAGGAGCTCAGAATACGTCCTGGGCGGCTTCTTGTCCAGGGAATAAGTTAGGCGGGACATCTTGAGTCCGCGCTTTAGGGCCAGCATGGCGACGGGCTCGTCCAAGCTGTAGATCTCCAGTGCTGCGGTCTTGAACCGGGTGATATAGTCCCGGAGCAGCTCCTGGTCCTGCTGGCGGATGGAGAAGAGGCTGTCCACTTCTCTTGGCACCTTTCGACAGGCGTCGAAGTGCGCCACGAACTTTCCTTCCAACTGCTGGAAGGAGCAAATGGATCCGGGCTCGAGACGGGTGAACCAGACTCGAGCGGCCTTCCGAAGGGTCGCTGGGAAGGCGATACACAGGAGGGCGTCGGTGGCGCCCTGGACCCTCATGAGAGCTTTATAGCTCTCCAAATGATCCAGGGGGTCGGTGGTCCCGTCGTAGGGGTCCACCTGCGACATGCGGAACCGTTTCGGGATCGGTTCCGCCTGGATTTCTTCAGAGAAAGGGGGGCGGGAGTCGTGGCCCGCCGGGCCAGCCGACGAGTTCTGCAGGTCGGCGAACCGTCGGGCGAACTCCGCCAACTTGCGCTCATGCTCTTCTAGGCGCCTCTTGGCCTGGCGCCTGATGGCCTCGTCGGTGGAGTCTTCCATCGAGATTGCAGGTGAAGGGGGCGCCGATCGGTCTCGGCGCGAGGTCTGGCCTCGGCGTCGCTTGCTGCGATGCACCGTTTCGGCCCCATCGGCCGGGGATCGACTCTCGTGATCCTCCGAACCGGAAAAGTTTCTCTTCACGGGAGCTTGGTGCCTCCCCCGAGGGTTAGAGATAGCCCGCGGATGGGATGGCCTGCCTTGGATTGAGCGCAGGCTCCCATGCTGCCCCGCGGCTCGGGCCGCGGGAGTCCCCGGCTGAGGCTGAGTGGCCAAGGACCGCTGATGATGCTGAAGCTGTCGGACCGCTGAGGTCAAGGTCTGCAGCTGCTGGACGATGGCCGTAAGGGATCCGTCCACCGGGGCAGGCTGCTGCGAAAGAGGAGGAGGAGCCGGAAGCTCCCGTTCGGGGGTGTGGCCCCCCGGATAGGAGTGGGCTTCTCCCACACGGCTGGTGGACGCCTCGCGACCACGAGTGACCACCATTGCTGAAGAGCGCGACACCTGCAGAAAGCTGGTTCCCACTAGGGATGAGTGTCCTGCCCCC
The DNA here is from genome assembly GCA_021397845.1 of Areca catechu. NCBI lineage: Eukaryota > Viridiplantae > Streptophyta > Magnoliopsida > Arecales > Arecaceae > Areca > Areca catechu. The sequence continues at coordinate 122,670,733 of CM038052.1, read as the reverse complement.
GTACCTGGTGCGCCAATCTGTTGCCGCTCTCGTCGCCGCGCCCGTGCCTCGGACCAGCCGATCCTTCCTGACCGCCTGGCGAGGGAGCCTCCCTTCCTGCGGAGAACCTGCAACAGAGGAGTTAGAAGTCCCTGGCCGGGGATCCCGGCGAGGGGGCTCCGACGGTCAAGTCAGTAGACGACGAGAAGAAACAGACTCTCCCCTCCGGGCCCTAGAGAGGGTCCCAGATTGAGAGAGTTAGTTGGTGAAAGAAGCGCTCTAGGGACTGGAATTTCGGCTGGGCTTGCTTGTCGAGCTCACCCCAGTGTTCCCCTCTCGGGGTCCCTGGTTTCTCTTTCGACGCAAGGCCTTGTGCCGGTGCTCCTTCCTTGTCCCCAGGCTAGTTTTTTTTGCTTACCTTGCAGTCCCCAGATTCTTCCCTCTTTATTTCCCTCCATCGTGCGCTTGTCCTTTTCTCCCTCGGAGACTCCCCTCCCCTGTTCTCCTTCCTTTTCTCTTTCTGGTGAAGGAGGCCAGGCGGCTTTCCGACCTCGTCCACCGTGCCCAGCAGGGAAAAGACAAAGACAGGAGAGAGAAAGGGGGAGGGCGGCGCTGGCAGAGCGGCCGGTCGTCAGGCCTCGGGCTCTGTGAGAGCGCTCCCTTCCCCGAGCGTGGGCGCCATCCGTTTATGGGGCCTGTTTTGTCAGGATCGGGTCTCTCGGCTGCGGGGCCTGCCGGGCCGATGCAAGTAACGTTCCGCGTGCCGCCGCCCTCCGTACGGGATGCCGTCTAGGGTCTGTACGGCCCGAGGGGTGGTCTCGGGACCCGTTTCTCTCCCCGGGGGCTTCTCCGTACGAGCGGTCTGACCTCGGCTGAGTTGGACCCGTCTCCGGGGGCCAACTGGCGAGGGGCAAAGGATCGGCCGACCTCGGCTCAGGTGGACCCCTCCTGGGCGGACACCTGGCTAGGCGGCAGAGGGTCGCCTGGCTTCGGCCGAGGTGGTCCCGTCTCCGGGTTGCCACCTGGCGAGAGGCGAAGGGTCGGCCGACCTCGGCTCAGGTGGACCCCTCCTGGGTGGACACCTGGCGAGGCGGCAGAGGGTCGCCTGGCTTCGGCCGAGGTGGTCCCGTCTCCGGGTGGCCACCTGGCGAAAGGCGAAGGATCGGCCGACCTCGGCTCAGGTGGACCCCTCCTGGGCGGACACCTGGCGAGGCGGCAGAGGGTCGTCTGGCTTTGGCCGAGGTGGTCCCGTCTCCGGGTGGCCACCTGGCGAAAGGCGAAGGATCGGCCGACCTCGGCTCAGGTGGACCCCTCCTGGGCGGACACCTGGCGAGGCGGCAGAGGGTCATCTGGCTTCGGCCGACCTCACTTGGGCGGAAACCCTCCGGGCCCGGGCACCAATGAGGTGGTAGAGGAACTCCGGGCCGAGCTTGACCTCGGCGAAGGCGGTTTGCTTCAGACAGTCGTAAGGTGGTGCGGTTTTTGCCGCTCCTAGCTTTGTGCACGTGGCACAGAATCCGGCGGGGAAACTTACACGTGGCTTGCTCTCATTCGGCGATACCCGAGCCTGTCCACGTCACTGTCACGGCTGTAACAAATATGACTATATTGCTTTTGTTTCTCAAATTGAACTAAAATATTTTGAAGAAGCTGAAAAAGACCCTAATTAAATTAATGCAATGCAAGATGAACTAAATCAATTCAAAAGAAATAATATTTAGACTTTAGTTGAAAGACCATCTAATGTTTCAATTATTGGCACAAAATAGATTTTCAGAAACAAACTTGATAAAAATGATATTGTTAATAGAAATAAAGCTAGGCTAGTTGCCAAAGGCTGTAATCAAGAGGAAGGAATTGATTTTGTTGAAATCTTTGCTCCTGTTGCTAGACTTGAGGCAATTAGACTATTATTAGCATTTGCATGTTTCATGAACTTCAATTTTTTTCAAATGAATATCAAAAGTGCTTTTCTAAATGATTTTATTGAAGAAGTGTTTGTTGAATAACCACCTGGTTTTAAAAATCATGCACATCCTGATCATGTTTTCAAACTATACAAGGCACTCTATGGTTTAAAGAAAGCACCTCGAGCATGTTATAAAGGTTGAGTAAGTTTTTAATTGAAAATGATTTCTCTATAGGCCAAGTTGATACTATATTATTTCTAAAAAAAATGATGATTTATTAGTAATACAAATTTATGTTGATGACATTGTTGCTCAGTAAGCAACCCAAGAGGGGGGTGAATTGGGTCTCTAAAAAATTATTACTTGATGCAATGCAACAGTGTGTGATCCAATTCAATAATTAAACCAAGTACTATGAATTAAAAAAGAAATGCTCTTAAGTAAATGTGCAGCAAAAATATAAAGCAATAAGAGTAAGAGCAATAAGAAGAGACAAGCAACGACAAACACAAAGAGGTATAGTGGTTCGGTGCTATCCAATGTATCTACATCCACTTCCCAAGATCCCCTTGGGAATTCACTATAATCTCAATCGATTATAGCCGATTAGTTTTCTGAGCTCAATAATCAAAACCTGACTTGTATTCACAAGGCTCACAAGTCAAAACCTTTCTTGGTTTTACGGGCTAACCATGAATCTAAATGGTTTTAAGGCTCACCACCAACCTCCCTTGATTTTTTGTGCTAACCAAGAACCTAATTGGTTTTTAAAGGCTCACCAATAACCTCCCTTGATTTTGCAATAGGCTAACCAAGAACCCTTACAATAAATAAGTTTTGAAGTAGAGAAACAATAAAAGCTTTCTAAAAAAAAGCGGGTATCTTTTTGAAGCTCATTGTTGTGATGCTTTGAACTTGATGAAGCCTCTTTGATTGCTCAAGAATGGTTGATCTTTAATTCTCTTGAAGTCTCTTGAATGCTTGGAGGCTAGCTTTTTCTTGAGAGTGGTTGAACTTCAATGAATAGAAGTAAATGCTCTCTTTTCTTCTCTCTTGGATATTTCTTTTTCAACAACTTCAATAATTCTCTTTTTGATTTGATTTGGAGCATATAAATGCCTTCCCAAGGCCTTAAATCTGGTTTCTAGCTATTAGACATGAAAATTTACTGTTCCCCAAACTCCATTTGTTGACACTTTAGGTTGTGAGTTGACACTTCAGGTCAACACTTGAACTTCTTGAGTCGACACCCAGTTCAAATATATTCAATCTGGCTTTCTGGAAATCTTAGATGTGTCGACACTTCTTCAAATGATTCGATACTTTGAGTCGATACTTGGCATCCATGTATCGACACTTCAGCAGTTCTTTATCTTCAGCAAGTTCTGTGACTTAAAAATCTCAGGCGATGAGCTGTTCCATATGTCGATACTTTGAGTCGACACTTCAAGTCCATGTGTTGATACTTCTGCCGTGCCATCTGAAACTTTCTTTGTGTACCGGCTTGAGTCGACACTTCACTGTCATGTGTCGACACTTGGTGTCATATGTCGACACTTTGAGTCGACACTTCACTTAGATCTTCATAAAAGTACCTGAACTTGTGCTGAAACAAATTTGTATTGCACTCAAGTATCCATTCAAGCAAACTTCAAATGTCCAAGTCTTCTTTGAGCAGATTTTTCATCTAAACTTGGCTTCTTCAATCAAACAATCTTTTATCAAATTGATGAGCACCTTTTTCTATAAAAAACATTTCAAAGAAATCATTAGTACTCAACTTATACTTAATCGTTTTGCTTATCATCAAAATCAATAATGGAGTCAACAATCTCTCCCTTTCTGATGATGATAAAACCTTTAAGTATAAATTGCATAAAAAGCTTTCAAAAGAATTTTTCAAAGTGCAAAGAGCTAAATGCAATAGATGTATCAAAGTAATTGCAATATTGAAATGATGTATCAGAGTAAAAGTGATATAATGATTAAGAGTATCAGAGCTTTGAAATATATAAGATATAAACTCATGTATCGTGATACTCTAAAAAGAAAACATGTTTAGGAGGGACAAAAAATTCAGCAATAGACTAGGCTCCCCCTAAACAAATGATTCATAAAAGAATTTGTAAACAATTTTTAAAACATATAAAGAAAAGATTTGACATGAAGTTTAATTCAAAATAGATTTTCAATATAAAGGAGGTATTTCTCCCCCTTACTTAAAGAATTTATAAAGTATTTTCAATTCAAGCTCAACCAAATTTTCAAAAGAATTTTCAAATATGCAAGTTTCCAAACACAAATTTTTTATACTATTACACTATTACTTCTCACTCACACATTTATACTTTAGTCATATTACTCCCCCTTTTTGTTATCATTAAAAAGGTAGGAAGAGAGTAGGCAAGTCATTCAAGATAGAACATTGAAGTACAATATAACAATTCATTCATCCATACGAAAGATAATGAAGTATCAAGGAAAGTTAAAGCATTTCATTCATTTGAGATCATAACATGTAGTACAACATAAGATTTCATTTAAAGTTGGAATTTGTACAACAACAACGCACACAAAAAAAGTGCATAAAAGCAAACTATCTAAACATAAAAAGATCCTAATCCTCGTCCTCATCATCGGAGGATCCGATCTCAATCGGTCCAGTATCAGTGAGAGAACGAGCTCGGGGCCACATCGATCTGAGATCACGAAGATGGGTCCTGGTCAATTGTGGATGAGTATGACGACCACATCCTCTGCATCGAGCATATGTCCGACCTCTAGCTGAAGCAAAAGAGATGGAGGCAATGTCCTCAGTAGGAACAGAACAGATCGGGACGATAGTCTCTACAACTGTCGGATATGGTGTATGATCAAATGATGGACCAGAATCAAGATACTAAAAGCTAGGTGTGTAAAAACCTAACTCCCAAATAAGAGAGGATGTATGGATGGTAGGTGTATCAATAATGGGTGTGTCAAAAATAGGTGTATCAGCTGATGAAATGATAGGTGTATCAATGATAGGCATATTAGCTGAAGAAATAATGGGTGTATCTGTAATCGGTGAGTCAATAATAGGAGTGTCAATAATGAGGGTATCAATAACAGGTGAATCAACAATAGGTGAAAGAATAGGAATGGGAACATGATCATTTGATCTGGATGGTGGAGTGGATAAAATAGGAGTCTGAGTAGGTGAACTGGAAGGGTCACAAATTGGACTCCTAGGTAAGTTTGCTGTCTCCTTTGCCACTGGCTCTGAAGTCAAGTCTGGGAAGTCAAAATCATCAAAGTCAATCTCCTCATCATCACCATCATCACTATCATCAACAACTAGTGCTAGGGTAGATCGAGCTGGATCAGAAATTGGAGTACTCCCTATAGGTCTGGACAGTGCGATCAGAATAGCTGGGATGCCATCACTCATTCCTCTAAGGCTACTCTCTCTCCATGATAAAGCTGTCAAGTCGTTGTCTTATGATCAAGACACCTGTCTCTATGCGACTGACTCTGTCTATCAGGCTCTCTGAAACTCTTGGAGTATCCGACTGAACTGGCTGAGGCTATGATGTAGGCTCAGACTGAGAAGCAGTCTCTAGCCGTGCTACTATCTCAGGCTAACTCTCTGGAAGAGGTGATACTCTGCATCTCCACTAGCCTTTGAACAGGTGATATCCCATCGATGTAATGACCTGATGTCATAGACATCAGTATGTAGGAGCATACGGAAGGGCTTGTCCTCAAAACTAACACCACACTCCCTGAACAATAATCTTAACCCCATCTCGTAGGGTAAGCAGAGTCGCTGACTCATCGAAGCCTCCATCATCTAATGAACCATAAGCACCGGAAGGCAGATGGGTGTGCACTGTACCAATAAGACCATCATGAGCAGCTCTCTCTCGATGATGTAATCAAAACATCCGGTCTTCAGCAGAAGGATCCGAGCGACATGCGGTGCAGAAGTCTCATCTCCACAGACAAACGAGATGCAGGCATAGTGGCTCCCTCAGGCAAAATGTCTGACTCAAATACACACTGGAGACCACTCACTCTGTCAATCAAACTGTCAACAACTGAATCGATCATGGGAATATCCCACACTTTGGTCAATATCTCTGAAGTAATGGGGATATCCCTGCCTCTAACCTGAGCTATCCAGCCATCACTCCCATGGGCTAATGATCCGTAGAACTCTCGTATGAGCCCTGGGTAGTATCTCTCGCTTAGAGAACAAAAAGATGTCAGACCAGCATCTCTGATCCACTGACCAATCCTGAAGTACTGTTGGTCGATGAAATTGAAGTCCACATGGCATCCTCCAACAACTGTCTTCGAGCTCATCCAACTAGAAGCTATAAATAAGGGTTGAACAGGTGGATCTAGAGCTCTAGCTTCATGTCTGGCCTTGGTTCTTCGCTCTTCTTCCTGATTGGATGGCCGTGGGTAATGGACTACTTGTTTTATGGGTCCCATTGCACAGAATAAAGATTTGAACAAGATTGGAGGAGAAACCTAGGGTTTCTAGGATTTAAAGTGGAAATGGGAGAAGGTATGTCGCTCAATCCGGACCAAAAAGCATCCCAAACAAAGAATCGAAGGGTTTTGAGCACAAATTGGAGGGAAGAAATAGTTGGGAGAGAGTTAGGGTATGTGTCGGCTCTAGTGGGGAGGAGAAATGGAGGAAAAAATGCTTTAGAATGCCCTTAACCTTGGTCTGCTGCCGTTCATGTGTCGACTCACGAATGTGTCGACACATTCATGTGTCGACACATCGACTTAAAATCAAAAATTAAGAGAATCAAAGGCTGATAAAAAATACTGGAAATTCAATGAAATTAATAATAATTGAATATGATTGATGTCAAATTTTGATTGTTTTGGGTCAAAGATTGGAAGATTTTAATCAAAAGGATTAATGATCCCAAGTTCTCTTCTAATCATACAGAACCGATCTTTTAGGAGAGGCTTAGTTAAAATATCAACTAATTGAAATTCAGTACAAATAAATTCAAGCACAATATCATTATTTTCAACATGATCTCTAATAAAGTGATGCCTAATTTCTATGTGTTTGCTCCTAAAATGTTGAACAGGATTTTTTATCAAGCAAATAGCACTGGTATTATCATATTTTATAGGTGTACAAGTTAACTTGATTCCAAAATCTTCAAGTTATTTAATCTACAAGATTTGTGCACAATAACTTCCTGCTACAATATACTCAGCTTCAGCTATGAATAGTGCAACTTAAGTTTGTTTCTTGCTAAACTAGGAGATTAAGTTAACTTCAAGAAATTGGCAAGTTCTACTAGTACTCTTTCTATCCAATTTACAACCAGCAGAATCAGCATTAGAATATCCAATTAATTCAGCAGATAACTTTCTAGAATACCATAAGCCAATATCAATTGTACTAGATAGATATCTAATAATGCGTTTAATAGCCAAAAGATGTGATTCTTTAGATTTAGACTGATATTTAGCACACATTCATACACTGAACTTTATATCAGGTCTACTAGCAATTAAGTACAGTAAAGAGCCAATCATACCTCTGCATAATTTTTGATCTACAGATTTACCATGCTCATCTTTATCAAGTTTACAAGAGGGGCTCATAGGTGTACCTATTGACTTAGTAGTCTCCATCCCAAACTTCTTTATAATTTTTTTTGTATACTTAGCTTGGTTGATGAAGATTCCATCTTTAGTTTGCTTGATCTGGAGTCCGAGAAAGAAATTAAGTTCTCCCATCATGCTCATCTCGAACTCTCCCTGCATTAGCTTAGCAAGCTCTTGACAAAGAATTTCATTAGTAGCACCAAAAATAATATCATCAACATAGATTTGCACTACTAATAAATCATTATCTTTCTTCTTTAGAAACAAAGTTTTATCAACATGGCCTCTAGAAAATTCATTTTCAATCAAAAATTTGCTGAGTCTTTCATACCAGGCTCGAGATGCTTTCTTTAATCTATAAAGTACTTCGTGCAATTTAAAAACATGATCAGGATGTGCGTAATTTTCAAATCCAGGTAGTTGTTCAACAAAAACTTCTTCTGTTATAAAACCATTTAGAAAAGTACTTTTAACATCCATTTGAAAGAGTTTAAAATTCATAAAACAAGCAAATGCTAATAGTAGTCTAATTGCTTCAAGTCTAGCAACGGGAGCAAAGGTTTCATCAAAATCAATTCTTTCCTCCTGATTGTAGCCTTTGACAACTAGCCTAGCTTTATTTCTAACAATAATTCTATATTCATCTAACTTATTCCTAAATATCCATTTTATGCCAATAATATAAACATTAGATTGTCTTTCTATTAATGTCCAAACATTATTTCTATCAAACTGAATTAATTCATCTTGCATAGCATTTATCCAGTTAGGGTCTTTTTCAACATCTTCAAAACATTTAGGCTCTACTTAAGAAACAAAAGCTATATAGTCATATTCATTTCTAATTGAGGCTTTGTTCTTACCCCTTTAGATCGATCACCTAGGATTAATTCCTTAGGATGTCCATGAGCATACCTCCACTCCTTAGGTAGATCTTAGTGTTTTGAAGTGTCTTCACTTTTCTCATTTTTGTCTTGATCTTCTTCACTTGGTTGAGAGGGTTGATCATTCAGTATCAACTTTTGAAGCTTATCAACACCTACACATGCATCAAAAGTATCCCCTTTTCTAGAAGATTTGTTAGTAGATTCTTCAAAAATAACATGTACAGACTCCTCTACAACTAAAGTTCGTTTGTTAAAAACTCTGTATGCCCCGCTTGATGTAGAGTACCTAAAAAGATACCTTCATCAGACTTGGCATCAAATTTTTCAAGATTATCTTTGCCATTATTTAAGATAAAACATTGACAACCAAAAAATCGAAAATAATTTAAAGTTGGTTTTTTTTTATTCCAAAGTTCATAAGGAGTTTTCTTCAAAATAGGATGGATTAAAACTCGATTCAAAATATAACATGCTGTAATAATAGCTTCAGTCCAAAAATATCTTGGTAAATCATTTTTACAAAGCATAGTATGTGCCATTTCTTCTAAAGTATGATTTTTTCTTTCTACTATCATATTCTGCTGAGATATCCTAGGTGCAGAAAAATTATGTTCTATACCTTTTTTATTACAAAAACATTCAAAATCCTGATTTTCAAATTTAGAACCATGATCACTATGTATGCGAATAATTGAAACACCTTTTTTATTTGAAACTTTTCGGTAAAACTTTATAAATGTAGAAAATAATTCATCTTTATATGCTAGAAAGAAAATCCATGTAAATCTTGAAAAATCATCCACTATAACCAATCCATATCTCTTGCCTCCTAGACTGGATGTCTAGTTGGTCCAAAGAGATCAATATGAAGTAGTTCTAATGGGCTACTAGTAGTTACAAAATCTTTAGGTTTGAAAGAAGTTTTAACTTATTTTCCAAATTGACATGCTTGGTAAACTCTATCTTTTTCAAAACAAAGTTCAGGCAAATCTCTAATTAAATTTTTTTTGCAAAGTTTTGAAAGTAGATACATGCTAGCATGCCCTAATCTTCTATGCCAAAGCCAACTAGTCTCATCTTTAGTATAATTCATTGCAACAAGGCATTCTCCATTAGGCAAAGATAGATCATCTAAATCTACCAAATAAATATTACCATGCCTTTTTTCAATGAATTTTACTCCATTTTTATCCGGACTAGCAATCATGCAATAAGATGATTTAAAAATAACTTGAAAACCTTTATCACAAAATTGACTAATACTTAAAATATTATGCTTTAAACCTTTAACTAAAAGTACATTGCTAATACGACTAGAAGGAGTAATGTGAACCTTACCAATACCAATGATTTTTCCTTTACCATTATCCCCGAAGGTCACACTCCCTCCATTCATTACTTCAAGAGAAGTGAATTACTTCACATCTCCCGTCATATGCCTTGAGCAACTACTATCAAGATACCAAAGTCTTTTGTTCTCCTTGGCTGCAAAACACACCTGCAATACAAATCAAGCTTTGTTTTTAGGTACCCAAGCCAACTTAGGTACTTTAGGATTAGCACTTAAAATGATTCCTTTTGGAACCCAAACTTTTCCAAAAGAATCATTTTTTCTCATATTGCATTGAAAAGATTTATGACCTTGTTTTTTACATGAAAAACATGTTATGCTAGATGATGCGGGTACAAAAAAGTTTTTGAAATATTTTTGTTGTCTTTGGGGTCTATAGCCTAATCCTGCTTTGTTAAAAATGGCTCTTTGGCTATTTAAAAGTAGGTTTAATTTTTCTAAACTATAAATAAATTTTTCAACAAAAGGTTTTATTTTATCAAGCTCATTTTTGTACTTTTCATTTTCTAATTCTAAATCCATATTTTTCTTTAAAAGATCACCATTTGAAATAATAGTTTTGGATCTTTTTAAAACTTCATTTTTCATGGTTAAAGCATTGTTTTTCTTTTGTAAAACATATAGTTTAGTTTTCAAATCACTAACTTCATTTAATAAAGAATTATTTTCATGAGAAAAACTATTTGCATGCTTTTTCAATCTTTTATTTTCAAATAAAATCAATTTATAATCATGTATAAGTTCATCAAAAGCATTTCTTAACTCATCAAAAGTAAAATCAACTTCTGTAACAGAATTTACCTCATCTTGCTCTTGATGTGCCATGAGACAAAGATTTGCAATTTCAGTCTGCTCTTCTTCAGAACTGGAGTCCTCACTATCACTCCAGGTGACCATCATTGCCTTTTTCCTTAACTTCTTCCTTGACTTCTTTAGAAGATGGCAGTCGAATTTGTAGTGTCTCGGCTTCTTACACTCGAAGCATATAGGTATCTCCTTCTCCTTTTCTTTTTCCTTTCTTTCTCTTTCTCTTTTTCCATTTTCTTTATTTGATTAGAACTTCTTCTTATAAGGAAACTTCCTCCTCTTCATAAATCTTCTAAACTTCCTTGTGAGGAGTGCTTCTTCATTTTCATCATCTTCTTCTTCTTCGGACTCATCAATTTAGGATTCTTCTTGTATAGTTGATTTGAATGCAATCCCTTTTTTCTTCTTATCCATGTCCATTGACTTTTGCTTCAGATTCAGCTCATAAGTCATGAGCGATCCAACCAGTTGCTCCAATGGTAGCTTGTCGACATCTTTAGCTTCTTGGATGGTGGTCACCTTCGGATCCCACGATGTTGGAAGTGACTTGAGGATTTTGTCGACAAGATCAGTATTAGACATTACTTTTCCTAGATTTCTCATTCCATTTACAGTATTCATAAATCTAGTGTACATGTCAGTGATAGACTTATTAGGTTCCATTCAGAACATTTCATAAGTATGTGCTAACATGTTCACCTTAGTATTCTTCACTTGATTGGTACCCTCATGGATAACTTCAAGTATGTCCCATATTTCTTTGACTGATGTGCAAGTAGATATCCTTTTGAATTCATCTACTGTACAATGAAGGAGATTCATTGCCTTAGCATTGATCTCAGATTGTTTAATATCATTTTCATCCCCTTCCTCTTCGAGCTTTGGGATGGAAACACCATTAACCACAACCTAAGGAATATGTGGACCTTTATCAACTACTCTCCACAAGTTATAATCAATAGAATGCATATAAATTCTCATCCTAGTTTTCCAATATGTATAATTTGATCCATTAAAAAATGGATGTCTATTTGAGGCTTGTCCCTCAACTACACTAGTACCAACAAGGGCTGCCATAGATCTTTACTCAAGGTGGTAAGGCCTAAAAACTGAGAACAAGGCTCTGATACCACTTGTTGCCCAATAAGCAACCCAAGAGGGGGGAATTGGGTCTCTAAAAAATTATTATTTGACGTAATGCAATAGTGTATGATCCAATTCAACAATTAAACCAAGTACTATGAAGTCAAAAAGAAATGCTCTTAAGTAAATGTGCAGCAGAAATATAAAGCAATAAGAGTAAAAGCAATAAGAGGAGACAAGCAACCACAAACACAAAGAGGTATAGTGGTTCGATGCTATCCAATGCACCTTCATCCACTCCCCAAGATCCCCTTAGAAATTTACTATAATCTCAACCGATTACATCCGATTAGTTTTTCGGGCTCACTAATCAAAACCCGACTTGTTTTCATAAGGCTCACAAGTCAAAACCTTTCTTGGTTTACAGGCTAACCAAGAACCTAAATGGTTTTAAGGCTCACCACCAACCTCCCTTAGTTTTTCGGGCTAACCAAGAACCTAATTGGTTTTCAAAGGCTCACCAATAACCTCCCTTGGTTTTGCAATAGGCTAACCAAGAACCCTTACAACAAATAAGTTTTGAAGTAGAGAAACAATAAAAGCTTTCTAATAAAAAGCTGGTATCTCTTTGAAGCTCGTTGTTGTGATGCTTTGAACTTGATGAAGCCTCTTTGATTGCTTAAGAATGGTTGATCTTTAATGATGTTGAAGTCTCTTGAATGTTTGGAGGCTTGCTTTTGCTTGAGAGTGGTTGAACTTCAATGAATATGAGTGAATGCTCTTTTTTTTTCTCTCTTGGATATTTCTGTTTCAACAACTTCAATAATTCTCTTTTTGATTTGATTTGAAGCATATAAATACCTTTCCAAGACCTCAAATCTAGTTTCTAGCCATTAGACATGAAAATCTAGCCATTGGGGGTGAAAAGATACGAGTTCTGCATTTGAAAAACTAGCCGTTACTATTTTCAGAACTCCATGTGTCGACACTTCAGGCTGTGAGTCGACACTTGAACTTCTTGAGTCGACACCCAATTTAAATATCTTCAATCTGGCTTTCTAAAAATCTTAGATGTCTTGATACTTTTTCAGGTGAGTCAACACTTTGAGTTGATACTTGGCATCCATGTGTCAACACTTCAGCAGTTCTTCATCTTCAGCAAGTTTTGTGACTTAAAAATCTCAGACGATGAGCTGATCCATGTGTCGACACTTGAGTCGACACTTCAAGTCCATGTGTTGATACTTCAGCCGTGCCATCTGAAACTTTCTTTGCGTACCGGCTTGAGTCGACACTTCACTGTCATGTGTCTATACTTGGTGTCATGTGTTGACACTTTGAGTTGACACTTCACTGAAATCTCCACAAAAATACCTGAACTTGTGCTGAAATAAATTTGTATTGCACTCAAGTATCCATTCAAGCATACTTCAACTGTCCAAGTCTTCTTTGAGCAGATCTTTCATCTAAACTTGGCTTCTTCAATCAAACAATCTGTTGACCCTATAAGTGATTTTGATGATAACCAAATATTGGAGCATGTATATTTATTTCTAACAACTCTTCAAGTATTTTACGAGTTTTATAGGATGGGTTAATTGTTCAAACTTCAACTCCTACACCTTTGTTTCTTGTTTGAGTTGTGTTGTAATTTGTTTTTGTAAAGAAGAATCCAATGAAAAAGCTAAGAAAAAAATCATGTAAAAAGGGTTACTTCTGTATGTGTGTGTGCCGTAAAACTATTTTGAGTTGGTATGCTTGAAAATGTAAAAAGTTGATGAGAGTTTTTCTTTGAGTTCAAGTATAAAAATTCTGAAGAAGATACTCGAGCCGACCTAGCATGTTGAAGAGCTGACTCCACTTACTAGCATGCAGTAAGGATTCTTGAACGCAGCAATCCGAGCCGACTCAAAGGTAACCGAGCCGACTCTAGTAAATCCGAGTTGACTGGATTATGTCCTAGCCAACTCCTTCAGAGTCCAGTTTCTGAAGCTTTCTGAGAATAGCCAGGCAAGCCGATCCAAACCAAAAAGAGTCGACTCTGCCAGACCTAATTTTGAAGACCTGAGAAAGCGAGCCAACCCGAACTGCATCGAGCCGACTCTTCCAGAGTGATCATTTCAGAATCTATGAAGAAGAGCCGACCCAAGCTGAAAAGAGCCGACTCCTCGAGTTCAAGTTTTTCAAAGAAAGAAGTTCGACCCAACCCGACTATCAAGAGCCGACTCGTCCAGAGTAAAGTTTTGCGCCCTAAGACAAAGAGCCAACTGCACTAAAAATTTGGCGACTCGACCTATCGACTCGAAGGACCCGAGCCGACTCAAAGAAATCCGAGCCGACTCTAACATCATTTTCAGGTATCCAACGGCTAGTTCTAGAAATTATTTTTGAATGTTAAAAAGTGCTCCAACGGTCACAAATCATTCTCCAACGATCTACAATGGCTAGAACTACCTTGGAGTGATAGAAAACCTTATATTTGAAGGATTTGAACATCCTAAAAGTAAGAGTTTTTGAAAAGTTTTTAAAAGAGAAGAGAGCTTCATTGAATATCCTAACTACTAACAGTAAAAGAGCACAAGAGCATTCAAGTTAGCTTTCAAGACTTCACCAACTCTGATCTGAAGCTTAAAGCAACTTTGGGAAGAAGCCACTGAAGTAATTAAAGCTTATTCAAGTGCATTCAAGTGGACTTCCATCAAGCTGCACTGGCAACTATCCGACAAATTGAGTTTATCATTTTTGTTGCATTTACTTCAATTCATTTTTGAATTATTGGATTATTGGTAAGCCCAGTTGAAAAACCAAATAGGTTCTTGGTGAGCCTTGATAAAAATCAGGTGTTGGGTTCTTGGTGATCTTGGTAAAACCAAGTTAGGTTTCTTTGGTGAGCCTATTTAAAACCAAAAGGAGTTGGATTTTCTTTGGTGATCCCATTAAAAACAAAGTGTAGAAGTTTGGATTGTGATCCTGTAAAACAATCCTATTGTATTCAGGTGTGAATATAGTGGAAATTCCAAGTGGTATCTTGAATAGTGGACGTAGGAGCTGGGTTGCTCCGAACCACTATAAATTTTGTGTGTTCGTGTTGTGATTCCTTGCTTTTACTTAGCTTCTGCAATTTGCTACTTTGTCACAGTACCTACCACTTGCAAAGGATTTTTAATTGCACATTACTTGCTTTAATTTTTAAAAAGTCCCAATTCACCCCTCTCTTGGGTAGCCTCCTGGGCAACACAATCTTTTATCAAATTGATGAACACCTTTTTCTATAAAAACACACTTCAAAGAAATTATTAGTACTCAACTTATACTTAATCATTTTACTTATCATCAAAATCAATAACCGAGTCAATGGACATTATATTCGATGCTACTAATAAAATTCTTTGTAAGATTTTGCCGAGCTTATGCAGGGTGAGTTCGAGATGAGCATGATGGGAGAGCTTAATTTCTTTCTCGAACTCCAAATCAAGCAAACCAAAAATGGGATCTTCATCCACCAAGCTAAGTATACAAGAAAAATCTTTAAAAAGTTTGGGATGGAGACTACCAAGATAATAGGTACACCTATGAGCCCCTCTTGTAAACTTGATAAAGATGAGCATGGTAAATCTATTGATCAAAAATTATATAGAGGAATGATTGGGTCTTTATTATATTTGACTGCTAGTAGACTAAATATCATGTTTAGTATTTGTATGTGTGCTAGATATCAGTCTAATCCTAAAGAATCTCATTTATTGATTGTTAAGTGCATACTTAGATATCTATTTTGTACAATTAATATTGATTTGTGGTATTCTAGAGATTCATCTATTGATTTAATTGGTTATTCAGATGCTGACTTTGCTAGGTATAAATTAGATAGAAAAAGCACAAGTAGAACTTGCCTATTTCTTGGAGTTAATCTCTTGGTTTAGTAAGAAACAAACTTCAGTTGCACTATCCATAGCTGAGGCTGAGTATATTGCAGCAGGAGTTGTTGTGCTCAAATATTATGGATTAAGCAACTACTTGAAGATTTTGGAATCAAACTAACTAAGACACCCATAAAATGTGATAACACTAGTACTATAAATTTAACTAAAAATTTTGTTCAGCACTCTAAAAGTAAACACATTGAAATTAGGCATCATTTTATTAGAAATCATGTTGAAAATAATGATATTATGCTTGAATTTATATGTTCTGAAATACAACTAGCTGACATATTGACTAAACATCTCTAAAAAGATCGATTCTGTATGATTAGTAGAGAATTAGGGGTCATTAACCCTTTTGATTGAAATTTCCATCTCTTCATAATTTTTTAACTCTTGATTGATCAAAATTGCTTGTAAATCATGTTTAATCTCTCTAAATTCATTGAAATCCTGTTCTATTTTGATCAATGGTCCTTTTTCCAATTTTTCCTGGGTTTAAGTTGAAGTGTCGACACTTGACTCTGTGTCGTGAGTTGACACTTGAATGGCCACAAACCGAGTTAAAATAGGGAAAACGAAGTGTTTTCTTCTAGTTTTTCACTCTAATTCAAGCCGACTCATACCCAAATAGTGCTTCATCATCTTCTTCTCTCCAAATTTCAGTTCCATTCACTTGATTCTTCATTTGGGATTGGTACATTTTGGTTTTCTACTGTTCTTCATCCCATTTCCTAATTTTTCACCATAGAAATCCTAGTTTTTCTCCTTTCTTGCTGTCCTCCCTTGTTTCCTTGGAATGAGACCTAGAAAATAAGTTGTACGGCATCCTAAACCTTTCATTCAGGAGAAAGGGAGAAGAACCAAGGCCAGGCATGAGGATAGAGAAATAGATGTGCCTGATGTTCCTTCCAAACCCCCTATTTCTATAGCAAATAGGATGGGATCGAAGACCATCATTGGTGGTCTATAAGTGAACTTTGATTTCCTAGACTAGCAGCACTTTCGGATTGGCCAGTGGCTGAGGGATGTAGGTTTAGCAACTTTTTGTTCATTATCAGAGAAATTCTACTTGAGATTGATTAGAGAGTTCTACAGATCACTTGCCCGAGGTAGTGATGGCTGGATAGCACAGGTCCATGGCAGAGATGTCCCCGTATCTGCAGAGATTTTGAGCTGAGTATGGGACATTCCTATGAGAGGATCTATTATGGATGCTCTAGTGGATAGGATTAGTGGACTCTGATGCATTTTTGAGATGGACGATCTTCCAAGGGAGCCACTGTAGTTGCTTTGAGATTGATGCCTGAGATGAGGTTACTACACCATATTGTAGCCCGAATTCTTCTATCGAAGATCAGATTATTTGACTTCATCATAGAGCGTGAGCTTTTGGCCATGGTGTCTCTTGTATAGCACACTCCAGTATGTCTCCCAATGCTTATGGTACATCAGTTAATAGAGGTGTCAATCAGTGAGAGACCATGTCTTCCCTACGAGATGGGATTGACCTTACTTTTTAGAGCTTATGGAGTGGTCGTAGACGACAAGACTTATAGATAGCTACTACACATAGACGTCTATGATATCAGATCTCATCACAAGATGGGGTACCATCTAGTTAGAGGTCAGTGGAGATGGCGTATATCTGGTCAGGCACTGATAGAGATGATGAGGTGGCAGAGGAGAAGCATATCTTTTCTGGTGAGGCAGGGCCATCTGAGCTACATAAAGAGACTTTTGAGGCACATCCCGAGCCTATGGCATAACCAAAGCCTAGTCCTCAGCCTGAGCCAGCCACTCCTACATAGATAAATATCCCTGGTGCTACTAACAGTTTAGAGGACAAAGTCACTCGCATAGAGACTGAGGTCATGATTATTCATCAACGAGTCAATGGGATATATATGGAGATGAGGGAGAGCCATGGAGGATTGAGTGATGGCATCTTTGCTATTTGAGCTACATTAGCTAGACCTTCATCTGGCAGAGCTCCTACACCTCAGCTCTATTTGATTCACCTCTAGCACTATTCGCTCTAGGACCTGACGTGGCAGATAATCAGTCTGACTCCACAGAGTTTGATGCGACAGATTTCATGATGGAGCAAGAGTTGCAAACAGTAGCAGATGTTCCTAGGAGCCCCATTCCTGATCCTTCCCATTTACATTTTGAGACTCTGATTTTATCCTCTCCTTCCAGATCTAATCCACATCCTTCTTCCATTTCTGCACCTATTCCTATCATTCCATCTTCTGGTACACTAGTCTTATATCTTCATCTTTGCATACATCTTTCCTTATCATGGAACTTGGATTTTATACTCCTAATCTCCACCATCCTGATTTCGGACCCATTTTTGACCCTTCACCACTTTCTCTTGATACAGTTACTTTGGTCAGTACTGTTCTTGCTACTAATATTGCCTCCACCTCTTCTGCACCAGCCAGAGGCAGGATATATGTCAGACATAGAGGACGAGGCCATCGTGTTGTATCGAGACCTACCCATACCCGATTCTCTAATCTCCAACCAATATGGCCACGATCCCATACTTCTACTGATACTGGATCGATTGAGATTGAATCCTCTAATGAGAAGGGTACTTCTTAGGATAATCTCTATGTTAGTTAGCTTACATTCCAGCATTACTTGTATGCATCTATATTGTTTACAATCTTGTATCTATGTATGAAAGTTTGTATCAATGTATGAAATTTTGATTTCAATGAATGAAATTTTTATATCAATGTTTTGTCTTTAGATATTAACTCTTATGATTATTACTCAATTTCTGTAATTATCATCCTATCTTCTCTTTAATCCTTTTTTTAATGATGACAAAAAGGGGGAGAGTAATATGAAAAAGAAAAACAAAATGGAAGAGAGAAATAAAAAAAATGAGAAATGAGAAATAATAAAAGAGAGATGAGAGAGAATGGTATATAAAAAAAAATATTAAGAGAGTAAGTTGAGAATACCAAAAGAGTGAGCATGAGTGGTATGAAAAAGATATGAGCAATGAGTGAGGGGGAGCATTAAGAAGAAAATCTTTTAAGTTGCATTTTCTTGAAAATTCTTTGAAAATCAGTTTTTCGGATCACCCTTTAAGAGGGAGCTTTTATACTCTTCAATCTCTAGTTAAAAAACTTTTTTTGGTTGAAGCTCAAGTATAGATGATTTCCATATTAATCTCACTCTCTGTCTCTATGAAATCTATTTTAACTCTGAAACACATGTTGAGTATCATGGTATATGCAATTTTAAATATGATATCTTTTTATGGCTCTAATGCATTGTAATTGAGTATTTATCTTTTATATATTGCACAAAGCTTCATTTTGTTTGAAAACTTTCTTTTGAATTATACTTAAAGATTTTGTCATCATCAAAAAGGAAGAGATTGTTGACTCTATTATTGATTTTGATGATTAACAAAATACTTAAGTATAATTGAGTACTAATAGTTTTCTAAAGTATATTTGTTGACTCCGTTATTGATTTTGATGATAAGCAAAATGGTTAAGTATAAATTGAGTACTAATGATTTCTTTGAAGTATGTTTTTATAGAAAAAGGTGCTCATCAATTTGACAAATATTGTTTGAATGAAGAAGTCAAAGTTTAGATGAAAGATCTGCTCAAAGA
Organism: Areca catechu; assembly: GCA_021397845.1. Classification (NCBI taxonomy): domain Eukaryota; kingdom Viridiplantae; phylum Streptophyta; class Magnoliopsida; order Arecales; family Arecaceae; genus Areca; species Areca catechu. Next base: position 122,651,518 of record CM038052.1, on the reverse strand, counting down.
AGACTTGGACAATTGAAGTTTGCTTGAATTGACACTTAATTTCAATACAGACTTGATTCAGCACAAGTTTAGATGGTTTGAAAAGAATCTCAGTGAAGTATCGACTCAAAGTGTCGATACATGACACCAAGTGTTGATACATGACAATAAAGTATCGACTCAAGCTGGTATGCAAAGAAAGTTTCAGATGGCATGGCTGAAGTGTTAACACATGGACTTGAAGTGTCAACTCAAAGTGTCGATACATGGATCAGCTCATCACCTAAGATTTTTTTATCACAGAAGTTGCTGAAGTTGAAGATTTGGTGAAGTGTCAACACATGGATGCTAAGTGTTGACTCAAAGTGTCGACTTACCTGAAGAAGTATCAACATATCTGAGATTTCCAGAAAGCTACATTGAAGACTTTTGAACTAAGTGTTGACTCAAGAAGTTCAAGTGTCGACCTAAAGTGCCAACCATAGCCTGAAGTGTCGACACATGGAGTTCTTGGAATAGTAATGGCTAGTTTTTCTAATGCATAACTCATCCCTCTTGGCTCTCAACAGCTAGTTTTTCTAATGCATAACTCATCCCTCTTGGCTCTCAACAGCTAGTTTTTCATGTCTAATGGCTAGAAACTAGATTTGAGACCTTGGAAAGGTATTTATATGGTTCAAATCCAATCAAAATGGATATATATGAAGAAAATGAAAAAGATATAACCAAGAGAGAAGAAAACAAGTGCATTCACTCCTATTCATTGAGTTCAACCACTTCCAAGTAAAAGCAAGCCTCCAAGCATTCAAGAGCCTTCAAGAGCATTAAAGAACAACCATTCTTGAGCAATCAAAGAGGCTTTATCAAGTTGAAAGCATCACAACAACAAGCTTCAAAGAGATACCCACTTTTTATTAGAAAGCTTTTATTGTATTTACTTCAAACTATTATTTGTTGTAAGGGTTCTTGGTTAGCCTATTGCAAAACCAAGGGAGGTTGGTGGTGAGACTTAAAATCATTTAGGTTTTTGGTTAGCCCAAAAAACCAAGGAAGGTTGGTGGTGAGCCTTAAAACTATTTAGGTTCTTGGTTAGCCCGAAAAACCAAGGAAGGTTAGTGGTGAGCCTTAAAATCATTTAGATTCTTGGTTAGCCCATAAAATCAAGGTTTTGACTTGTGAGCCTTGTGAAAACAAGTCAGGTTTTGATTAGTGAGCCTGGAAAACTAATTGGCTGTAATCAGTTGAGATTATAGTGAATTTCCAAGGGGATCATAGGAAGTGGATGTAGGTGCATTGGATAGCACCGAACCACTATACTTTTTTGTGTTTATGATTGCTTGTCTCTTCCATTTGCTTTTACTTTTATTGCTTTATATTTTTGCTGCACATTTATTTAAGAGCACTTAATTTGAAATCTTAGTACTTTGTTTAATTATTGGATTGGATCACACATTCTTGCATTCCATCAAATAATTTTTAGAGACCCAATTCACCCCCCCTAGGTTGCTTACTGGGCAACAAATGGTATCAGAGCCCTGTTCTCAGTTTATATGTTTTACCGCCTTGAGTAAAGATCTATGGCAGCCCCTATTGGTACTAGTATAGTTGAGGGACAAGCCTCAAATAGACCTTCATTTTTTAATGAATCAAATTATACTTATTGGAAAACTAGAATGAGAATATATATGTATTCAATAGATTATAACTTATGAAAAGTAGTTGATAAAGGTCTGCATATTCCTTCGGTTGTGGTTAATGGTGTTTCCATCCTAAAGCTCGAAGAGGATTGGGATGAAAATGATATTAAACAATCTGAGATCAATGCAAAAGTAATGAATCTTTTTTATTGTGCATTAGATCCTAGTGAATTCAATAGGATATCTACTTTCATATCAGCCAAAAAAATATGGGACACACTTGAAGTTACCCATGAGGGTACCGATCAAGTAAAAAATATAAAAGTGAACATGTTAGTGCACACATATGAAATATTCCGAATGGAACCTAATAAATCTATCACTGATATGTATATTAGATTTATAAATATTGTAAATGGAATGAGAAGCTTAGGAAAAGTAATGTCTAATGCTGATCTTGTTAACAAATCCTCAGGTAACTTTCAACATCATGGGATTCTAAGGTAACCACCATCCAAGAAACTAAAGACGTTGACAAGCTACCATTGTAGCAGTTGGTAGGATCGCTCATGACTTATGAGCTGAATTTGAAGCAAAAACTAAGGACATGGATAAGAAGAAAAAGGGGATTGTATTCAAATCTATCATATAATAAGAATCCTCAATTGAAGAGTCCGAAGAAGAAGAAGAAGAAAGTGAAGAAGCACACCTTGCAAGAAAGTTTAGAAGGTTTATGAAGAGAAGAAAGTTCCCTTACAAGAAGAAATTTCAATCAACTATAGAAAAGAGAAAGAGAAAGAAAAAGAAAAGAAAAGGAAAAAGGAGAAGGAAATACCTACATGCTTCGCATGTAAGAAGCCGAAACACTATAAATTCGACTGCCCTCTCCTAAAGAAGTCAAGGAAGAAGCTAAGGAAGAAGGCAATGATGGCCACCTGGAGTGATAGCGAGGACTCCAGCTCAGAAGAAGAACAGACTGAAATTGCAAATCTTTGTCTCATGGCACATTAAGAGCAAGAAGAGATAACATCTGATATAGAAATAGATTTTACTTTTGATGAATTGAGAAATGCCTTTGATGAACTAATGCATGATTACAAATTAATTTTATCTGAAAATAAAAGATTGAAAAAGCATGCAAACAGTTTTTCTCATGAAAATAATTCTTTATTAAATGAAGTTAGTGATTTGAAAACTAAACTAGATATTTTAGAAAAGAAAAACAATACCTCAACGATGGGAAATGAAGTTTTAAAAAGATCCAACACTATTATTTCAAATGATGATCTTTTAAAGAAAAATAAGGATTTAGAATTGGAAAATGTAAAGTACAAAAATGAGCTTGATAAAATGAAACCTTTTATTGAAAAATTTATCTATAGTTCAGAAAAATTAAACCTACTTTTGAACAGCCAAAGAGTAGTTTTTAACAAAGCAGGATTAGGTTATAGACCCCAAAGATAACAAAAGTATTTCAAAAACTTTTTTGTACCTACATCATCCAGCATAACATGCTTTTCATGCAAAAAACAAGGTCATAAATCTTTTCAATGTAACTTGAGAAAAATTAATTCTTTCAAAAAAGTTTGGATTCCAAAAGGAACCATCTTATGTGCTAACCCTAAAGGACCCAAGTTAGCTTGGGTACCTAAAAACAAAGCTTGATTTGTATTGCTGGTGTGTCTTGCAACCAAGGAGAATAAAAGACTTTGGTATCTTGATAGTGGTTGCTCAAAGCACATGATGGGAGATATGAAGCAATTCACCTCTTTTGAAGTAATGAATGGAGGGAGTGTGACCTTCGGGGATAATGGTAAAGAAAAAATCATTGGTATTGGTAAGGTTCACATTACTCCTTCTAATCGTATTAGCAATGTACTTTTAGTTGAAGGTTTAAAGCATAATATTTTAAGTATTAGTCAATTTTGTGATAAAGGTTTTCAAGTTATTTTTAAATCATCTTATTGCATGATTGCTAGTCCGGATGAAAATGGAGTAAAATTCATTGGAAAAAGGCATGGTAATATTTATTTGATAGATTTAGATGATCTATCTTTGCCTAATGGAGAATTCCTTGTTGCAATGAATTCTACTAAAAATGAGACTAGTTGGCTTTGGCATAGAAGATTAGGGCATGCTAGCATGTATCTACTTTCAAAACTTTATAAAAAGAATTTAGTTAGAGATTTACCGGAACTTAGTTTTGAAAAAGATAGAGTTTGTCAAGCATGTCAATTTGGAAAATAAGTTAAGACTTCTTTCAAACCTAAAAGTCTTTTTACTACTAGTAGGCCACTAGAACTACTTCATATGGATCTCTTTGGACCAACTAGAACATCCAGTCTAGGAGGCAGGAGATATAGATTGGTTATAGTGGATGATTTTTCAAGATTTACTTGGATTTTCTTTCGAGCTCATAAAGATGAATCATTCTCTGCATTTATAAAGTTTTACCGAAATGTTTCAAATAAAAAAGGTGTTTCAGTTATATGCATACATAGTGATCATGGTTCTAAATTTGAAAATCAAGATTTCGAAAGTTTTTATGGTGAAAAAGGTATAGAACATAATTTTTCTACGCCTAGGACATCTCAGCAGAATCGGATAGTAGAAAGAAAAAATCATACTTTAGAAGAAATGGCATGCACTATGCTTTGTGAAAATGATTTGCCAAGATATTTTTGGGCTGAAGCTATTAATACTGCATGTTATATGTTGAATCGAGTTTTAATCCGTCCTATTTTGAAGAAAACTCCTTATGAACTTTGGAATCAAAGAAAACCAACCTTAAAATATTTTCGAGTTTTTGGTTGTCAATGTTTTATCTTAAATAATGGCAAAAATAATCTTGAAAATTTTGATGCCAAGTCTGATGAAGGTATCTTTTTAGGATACTCTATATTAAGTAGGGCATACAGAATTTTTAACAAAAGAACTTTAGTTGTAGAGGAGTCTGTATATGTTATTTGTGAAGAGTCTACTAACAAATCCTCTAGAAAAGAGGATACTTCTGATGCATATGCAGGTGTTGATAAGCTTCAAAAGTTGACATTGAATGATCAACCCTCTCAGCCAAGTGAAGAAGATCAAGATAAAAATGAGAAAGGTAAAGACACTCCAAAGTACCAAGATCTACCTAAGGAGTGGAGGTATGCTCATGAACATCCTAAGAAATTAATCCTAGGTGATCCATCAAAGGGATAAGAACTCGAGCCTTAATTAGAAATGAATGTGATTATATAGCATTTGTTTCTCAAGTAGAGCCTAAATATTTTGAAGATGCTAAAAAAGACCCTAACTGGATAAATGCTATGCAAGATGAATTAATTCAGTTTGATAGAAATAATGTTTTGACATTAATAGAAAGATAATCTAATGTTTATATTATTGACACTAAATGGGTGTTCAGGAATAAGTTAGATGAAAATGGAATTGTTGTTAGAAATAAAGCTAGGCTAGTTGCCAAAGGCTACAATTAGAAGGAAGGAATTGATTTTGATGAAACTTTTGCTCCTGTTGCTAGACTAGAGGCAATTAGACTACTATTAGCATTTGCTTGTTTTATAAATTTCAAACTCTTTCAAATGGATGTTAAAAGTGCTTTTCTAAATGGTTTTATGGTAGAAGAAGTTTTTGTAGAACAACCACCTGGATTTGAAAATCACGCACATCCTGATCATATTTTTAAATTACACAAGGCACTTTATGTTTTAAAGCAAGCACCTCGAGCCTGGTATGAAAGACTTTGCAAATTTCTAATTGAAAATGAATTTTTTAGAGACCATGTTGATAAACTTTGTTTCTAAAGAAGAAAGATAATGATTTATTAGTAATGCAAATATATGTTGATGATATTATTTTTGGTGCTACTAATGAAATTCTTTGTCAAGAGTTTGCTAAGCTAATGCAGGGTGAGTTCGAGATGAGCATGATGGAAGAACTCAATTTCTTTCTCGGACTCCAAATCAAGCAAACTAAAGATGGAATATTCATCAACCAAGCTAAGTATACAAGAGAAATTATAAAGAAGTTTAGGATGGAGACTACTAAATCAATAGGTACACCTATGAGCCTCTCTTGTAAACTTGATAAAGATGATCATGGTAAATCTGTAGATCAAAAATTATACAGAGGTATGATTGCTCTTTACTGTACTTAACTGCCAGTAGACCAGATATAATGTTCAGTATATGCATGTGTGCTAGATATCAGTCTGAACCAAAAGAATCACATATATTGGCTATTAAGCGCATTATTAGATATCTATCTGGTACAATTGATATTGGCTTATGGTATTCTAGAGATTCATCTACTAAATTAATTGGATATTATGATACTGATTTTGCCAGATGTAAATTAGATAGAAAGAGTATTAGTGGAACTTGCCAATTTCTTGGAGTTAACTTAATCTCTTGGTTTAGCAAGAAACAAACTTCAGTTGCATATCCATAGCTAAAGCTGAGTATATTGCAGCAGAAAGTTGTTGTGCTCAAATCTTGTGGATTAGCAACAACTTGAAGATTTTGAAATCAAGTTAACTAGTACACCTATAAAATGTGATAATACTAGTGCTATTTGCTTGACTAAAAATCCTGTTCAACATTCTAGAAGTAAACACATTGAAATTAGACATCATTTTATTAAAAATCATGTTGAAAATAATGATATTGTGCTTGAATATATTTATACTGAATTGCAATTAGCTGATATTTTGACTAAACCTATCCAAGAAGATCGGTTCAGTATGATTAGAAGAGAACTTGGGATCATTAATCCTTTTGATTAAAATCTTCCACTCTTTGACTCAAAATAGATCAAATTTAACATCAATCATAATCAATTATTGTTAATTTCATTGAATTTCTAGTGATTTTGATCAGCCTTTCATTCTCTTGACTTTCGGTGTTAAGTCGATGTGTCGACACATGAATGTGTCGGCACCTGAATGTGTCAACACATTCATAAGTCGATGCATGAACGGCAGCAGACCGAGGTTAAGGGCAATCCGAAGTATTTTTTCTTCCATTTCTCCTCCCCACTCGAGCCGACACATAACCTAACTTTCCCAATAGTTCCTTCCCTCCAATTTTAGCTCAAAACCCCTTGATTCTTCAATTTGGATGGCTTTTTGGTTCGGATTGAGCGACATTCCCTCTCCCATTTCCACTTTCAATCCTAGAAACCCTAGGTTTCTCCTCCAATCTTGTTCAAACCTTTATTCTGTGCAATGGGATCCCGAAAACAAGTTGTCCGTTGCCTTCGGCCATCCATCAGGAAGAAGAATGAAGAACCAAAGCTAGACATGAGGCCGCAGCTCCAAATCCACCTGTTCGACCCCTATTCACTACTTTTAGTTGGATGAGCTCGAAGACGATTGTCGAAGGATGCTGTGTGGATTTTGATTTTGTCGACCAGTAGTACTTCAGGATAGGTCAGTGGATTAGAGATGTTAATCTGAGGTCATTCTGTTCTCTGAGTGAGAGATACTACCCAGGGCTTATACGAGAGTTCTATGGATCATTAGCCCATGGGAGTGATGGTTGGCTAGCTCAGGTCAGAGGCAGGGATATCCCCGTGACTTCAGAGATAATAAGCAGAGTATGGGACATTCCTATGACTGGTTCAGTTGTTGACAGTTTGATTGACAGAGTGAGTGGACTTTGGTGCATATTCGAGTCAGACATTTTGCTTGAGGGAGCCACTATGCCAGCATCCCATTTGTCTACCGAGATGAGACTTCTGCATCATATAGTCACCCAGATTCTTCTACCGAAGACCAGCCATTTTTATTACATCATTGAGAGAGAGTTGCATGTGATGGTCTCATTGGTTCAGCACACACCCGTTTGCCTTCCGGTGCTTATGACACATCAGATGATGGAGGCTTCGATGAGTCAGAGACTTTTCTTACCCTACAAGATGGGGTTGACATTGCTGTTCAGGGAGTATGGTGTTAGTTTTGAGGATGAGCCCTTCCGGATGCTACTACATACTGATGTCTATAACATCAGGTCTTTACATCGGATGGGATATCAGCTATTCAGAGGCCAGTGGAGACGTAGAGTATCTGGTCAGGCTGATGACAAAGATGATGATGATGTTGCAAAGGAAGAGAATATAGTTTTCGACGATGCAGGACCTTCAGAGGCACCTCTTCCAGAAAGATAGCCCGAAGCAACAGCGCAGCCAGAGTCTGCTTCTCAGTCTGAGCCTACATCTCAGCCTCAACCAGTTCAGTCGGATACTCCAGGAGCTTCAGAGATTTTGATGGACAGAGTTAGTCGCATAGAGATAGATATGTTGTTTATTAGACAACGACTTGATAGCTTTATTATGGAGACCAAAGAAAGCCATATAGGATTGAGTGATGGCATCTCTGCTATTTTGTTTGCACTGTCCAGACCTTCTATAGGGAGTACTCTAGTTCTGCTCCAGCTCCATCTGCCCCAGAACCAGTTATTGATGATAGTGATGATGATGATGATGATAATGAGACTAACTTTGACGGATTCAACTTTCCAGACTAGATTTCAGAGCTAGCGACAGAGGTGACAGTAGACTTGCCTAGGAGTCCCATTCGTGATCCTTCCAGTTCACCCACTCAGACTTCTGTTTTATCTACTCTACCTTCTAGATCAGATGATCATGCTTCTATACCTATTCTTTCATCTGTTGTTGATTCACCTGTTATTGATACCCCCATTATTGTACTCCTACTATTAACTCACCGATTACCGATACATCTATTGATTTTTCAATTAATATGCCTATCATTTCATCAGCTGATACACCAGTTTTTGATACACCCACTGTTGATACACCTACCCTTCATACATCCTCTCTTATCCGAGAGCTAGGTTTTTACACACCTGGCTTTCATTATCTTGACTCTGGTCCATCATTTGATCATACACCACATCTGACAGTTGTAGAGACTATCGCTCCAGTCTGGTCTATCCCTGTTGATGACATTGCTTCCATCTTTTCTGCTTCAGCTAGAGGTCAGACATATGCTTGACGCAGAGGACGTGGTCGTCGTACTACTCCCCGACCGACTAGGACCCGTCTTCGTGATCTCAGATCGATGTGGCCCCAAGCTCGCTCTTTCACTGATACAGGATCGATTGAGATCGGATCTTCCGAGGATGAGGATGAGGATTAGGGTACTTTGTATGTTTAGAATGTTTTCTTTTCTGCACCTTTTTGTATATTTTTGATGCTCTCTTTATGTACAAATTCTTTTTTAAAATGAAATATTATGTTGTACTTCATGATTATGACTTCAAATGAATGAAATACTTTGATTTCCTTCAGTACTTCATTGTCCTTAATTATGAATGAATGAATAAATGAATTTTTATATTGTACTTCAATATTATCTCCTAAATAACTTGCCTATTTTTTTCCTACCTTTTTAATGATAACAAAAAGGAGGAGTAATAAGACTAAAGTATAAATGTGCAGAGGAGTAATAAGAGTAATAGTATAAATATGCTTGAAAATTTGTGTTTAAAAATTCTTTTGAGAATTCCTTGAGCTTGAATTGAATATTCTTTACAAATTCCTTCAATAAGGGGGAGTAATACCTCCTTTATATTGAAAATTTATTTTGAATTGAATTTCATGTCAAATCTTTTCTTTAAATGTTTGAAAAGATGTTTACAAATTCTTTTATGAATCATCTATTCAGGGGGAGCCTAGTCTATTGCTGATTTTGTCTCTCCTAAGCATGTTTCTTTTAAAGTATCATGATACATGAATTTATCTCTTATATATCCCAAGCTCTGATACTCTTGACCATTGTAATATTCTTACTCTGATACATCTTTTCAATATTGCAAATTGCTTTATTACATCTTTTACAATTAGCTCTTCGCACCTTGAAAAATTCTTTTGAAAGCTTTTTATGAAATTTATACTTAAAGTTTTATCATCATCAAAAAGGGAGAGATTGTTGACTCCGTTATTGATTTTAATAATAAATAAATTGTTAAGTATAAATTGAGTACTAATGATTTCTTTGAAGTATGTTTTTATAGAAAAAGGTGCTCATCAATTTGACAAATGTTGTTTAAATGAAGAAGTCAAATTTTAGATGAAAGATCTGCTCAAAGAAGACTTGGATAGTTGAAGTTTGCTTGAATGGACACTTAATTTTAATATAGACCTGATTCAGCACAAGTTCAGATGGTTTGAGAAGAATCTCAATGAAGTGTCGACTCAAAGTGTCGACACATGACACCAAGTGTCGACATATGACAATGAAGTGTCGACTCAAGCCGGTACGCAAAGAAAGTTTTAGATGACTCGGCTGAAGTGTCAACACATGGACTTGAAGTGTCGACACATGGATCAGCTCATCACTTGAGATTTTTTTGTCACAGAACTTGTTGAAGTTGAAGATCTGGTGAAGTGTCGACTCACCTGAAGAAGTGTCGACACATTTGAGATTTCCATAAAGCTACATTGAAGACTTTTGAACTAGGTGTCGACTCAAGAAGTTCAAGTATCGACCTGAAGTATCGACTCATAGCCTGAAGTGTCGACACATGGAGTTATGGAAACAGTTACGGCTAGTTTTTCAAATACAGAACTTATCCCTCTTGGCTCCCAATGGCTAGTTTTTCATGTCTAACGGCTAGAAACTAGATTTGAGGTCTTGGAAAGGTATTTATATGGTTCAAATCAAATCAAAATGGATATATATGAAGAAAATGAAAAAGATATAACCAAAAGAGAAAAAAGAAGAGCATTCACTCCTTTTCATTGAGTTCAACCACTTCGAAGCAAAAGCAAGCCTCCAAGCATTCAAGAGCCTTCAAGAGCATTAAAGATCAACCATTCTTGAGCAATCAAAGAAGCATTATCAAGTTGAAAGCATCACAATAACAAGCTTCAAAGAGATACCTGCTTTTTATTAGAAAGCTTTTATTGTCTTTACTTCAAACTATTATTTGTTGTAAGGGTTCTTGGTTAGCCTATTGCAAAACCAAGGGAGGTTGGTTATGAGGCTTAAAATCATTTAGGTTCTTGGTTAGACTGGAAAACCAAGGGAGGTTGGTGGTGAGCCTTAAAACCATTTAGATTCTTAGTTAGCCCAAAAAACTAAGGGAGGTTGGTGGTCAGCCTTAAAAACATTTAGGTTCTTGGTTAGCCCGTAAAATGAAGTGAGGTTTTGACTTGTGAGCCTTGTGAAAACAAGTCCGATTTTGATTAGTGAGCTTGGAAAACTAATCAACTGTAATCGATTGAGATTATAGTGAATTCTCAAGAAAATCTTGGGGAGTGGATGTATGTGCATTGGATAGCACCGAACCACTATACTTCTTTGTGTTTGTGATTGCTTGTCTTTTCCATTTGCTCTTACATTTATTGCTTTATATTTTCGCTGCATATTTATTTAAGAGCACTTAATTTGCATTCTTAGTACTTTGTTTAATTATTAGATTGGATCACAAACTCTTGCATTCCATCAAATAATTTTTAGAGACCCAATTCACCTCCCCTCTTGGGTTGCTTACTGGGCAACAATATTTTTATCAAAAAAAAGGTACTCATAAAGTTAGTTAAATTGAATTGCTTGTCAAATAATTGAAGAAGCCCTTTCTACGGATGAAACATCAATGTTTAATAGACTTAAGTATCTAAGATTTGCTTGAAAGGAATTAAAAAGTCAAGTTGAAAAAGGATTCAACAGAGTTTCAGTCATTTTTGAAGAAGTTTCAGTAAGTGTCGACTCACAATTCAAGTGTCAACTCATGATAGTGCAAGTGTCGACTCAAGTCAGCACGCAGAAAGAAGCTTCAAATGACATGCTTGAAGTGTAGACTTATGTGGTGCGGGCACCAGGCTCAGGAAGAGACTTTAACCAATGCTGAATTCTTTATGGATAGAAGATTAATAATTTTAGTCCTGTAATAAGTTGTAATTGAGTTTATGAGTCCTGTACTTATTTTTATTTGAGTAATTGGGTCATGTTAATAGGACTAGGTCTATGCTAATTTGAACTTTTAAGTCGAATTAGGTGCAATTTGACTTTGTAATTAGTTAATTCCCTAAGTTGGTCCAAGAAGGGTTTACTTTGGGTTTAAAATCAAAACTAGAAGACTTGGAGAATGGGTGCAACAAATCACTTCAACCTACCTTGACATGGAGGATGCCACATCATCACATGCAAGTGGATGCCAAGTCATCTCCAAAGGCCACATGGCAGGACACCTAAGCTGCCACCTCACCTCTCTTGGGCACCCACATTTGAATTCAAAAACAAGCCAACCGACCACTATTCTCTCCTTATTCCAAGCAAGGATCAAGGTGGCTTCAACTCTCCTCCCACATAGCAAGGAACTTCCCATGAATCTCTCCTTGTATTTTGGAATTTCAAAATTGTAATAAAGGCTTATAAAAAGCTCTCCAAACCCTTCTTGTAAGGAATTATTTTAATCAATGAATGAATGAAGGAGTTTTTTTTCAAGAAAATTTCCCTTGCTTGAGAGCTTGGACACCTGTGAGAGGGTGGGTGTGAGGCCCTTATTGTGTTCTTCCCATCATCTACATCTTCTTCCCTTCCAACACCACTCCAATCGGCCAAGGCTATTTCAAACTTCTTCTCCCTCTTCAAAGTTTCATCCTCCTCATCTCCTTTGTAATCTTTGGTCTCTAATTTCTCTACAATTTTGTTGCAGGATCCCCGGGCTTCTAGGCTCCAAAGAAGAGGTCTACCTTGACAAGAGCCAGTTACAAGATGCCCTACAAGTTAGAGGAATCCCTTGTCATCCTAGGTCATTCTCTCTTTGAGTGTTTTCCCCTCATAATTTGAGATATTAACTGCCAGGTAACCTTCTATAAACAGGTTTTCAGATATGTAATATTAAATTATTCTTAGCCCTAATTTGAGTGGTTTCTTAACCACTAAGATCCTCTTCTTAGTTACTTCGAAAGGTTTAAACTTCATGTCTTGTTTGGCATTTAAGAATCCCTCTCATTAAATTTTGCTTCCTTTACTATGAATGGCTGCATGTTTATTACTTCATTTTCATTTGAGCATTGCTAATTCCATTAGGAACACATCATCCCCTCATTGTCCCCTATCATCTTGGTATCAGAGCATGGTAGGTTAGGGTTAAGTTCTTTAAATACTTGGATCGGGTGCTTCACCAAGCCATCCGGTCTTAGGAGAAAAGTAGGGTTTCAAGACCTGCTCTTCCCATTCCATGGGGATCTTCTAAGGCGTGTCGAGGTGCCATTGTGATTGACTCGTGAAGAAGAAAACCAAGAGCATGTTATAGTGGGGACACCGGAGGCACCAGAATAAGACAGAGGCTTTTCAACCCTCTATGAATTGATCAATAATTTATGAGTCCATCTGTAATAAGGGCTTAGCCCATCTGAGTCCATTTTAGTTGTTATTTGAGTCTTTTGAGTTTCAATTCTGTACTAGTCAGCTCATGTTGAGCTAGTTCAGTTCAGTATTAGTCAGCTCATGTTGAGCTAATTTTATTTTTTTGAGTCCTGTCCAAGCATACTGAAGACTCAAGACTATATCATACAAGTGAAGACCAAGTCCAACTAGATTGAAGACATGGAAGTATAGCCAAGTCCAACCCAGCTTGAAGATTTGAAGACCCCAGGAGGAAAAATTCAGAAAACCCTGATTCCTTGCAGATGCCCTCCAGATGCCCAGATTCCCTTCCAAATGCCAAGATATATTCATATACCAAGGCATCCATGATTTTAGAGGTCCATCTGCATCCTAGCCCAAAGAAATCAAGCCCAGGCGCCAAGCCCAAGCCCCTAAGAAGCAAGATACCAGAGAATATTCCAGCTACCTGGCTACCAGGCCACCCCAGCTTCCAGAGGCCCAAACCGATGCGCCCGAGCCCCTTTGGGCCTGCCTCTTGCTGCTCCTAGAAGCCCAACACGCCCCCTAGGCATCCTTGGAGTGTTGGCCAAGTCAAGAGAATTTTTAGGGATTTTTTCTACCTAATGTTTCCTTATTTTCTAGCTAGGGTTTGAGAGGGAAAAGGATTCTTATGTAAAGACTTATGTGCCCTTACTTGGAGCCCAAGGTTAAGGGTCTATTTAAAGGACCCTAGCCTCTTGTATGAAGGGAGATTTTGATATATGAAATAAACCTTGAGTTCTTCAATTTCTTTGTGTGATTACCCTGCTGTGTGCATAAGGGGTTTGAGAGTTCATCTTCCGGTGTTTGCAACCATCTTCCTGCCGCCAACCATCCTTCCAACCCCCTCCAAACTTTCTTCCCTTTACTATTTTCCTTTGTTTTCTTGATTTCCTATGAGTTTTCTAACCCCTAATAGGTTGTTTGCCGGTCTCCGAGTTCCTACAAATCTAACGACTCCAACAAAGCCTCAATCGGACCACCGAGCAGAAAGGCGGGTATCCACGGGTCTTTGGCTCGATTTTCCAGGCTGCATCCATCGAGGAACGAGAGATCCCTTCACTATGATCTTCACCGGGTGCTTCAGACATTGTCAGGTACACCCCCTCTACCTCCAGTCTTTATATTGTAGGAGAACTTGCCCTAACCGAGGCTTCTCAGCCCCAGCGATCTTTCTTTAGTACTTTTCTAGGTTCTAATCTGCATGCTTGGCTTCAAAAATTCATACAAAATTCTATACAACTAATTTTGATCTAAAATTTAGAAATTAACCACCTAACCCCACATATAAAGCATACAAAAAGAATTGCATACATATTAGTCTCGCATCATTTGGTATCAGAGCTTAGATTAGGGCTTGTTTTCTGCAATTTTTTAGTCCATATATGCTCTATTATTTAAATTATTTCTCTCTAATAAAAACTCTAAAAATTCTGAAATTTATTTTTCTAGATTAATAATAATTCACAATGATTTTAAGGATTTTTGTAGATTTTATTATGGCCTGTGAATTTTTTTTCAAGCCAAAATACAGCCTACAAATTTTTGGCTCTATTTTTTCAGCAAGACAAGTTTGGAAATTTTAGGGTTTTGTTTAGCATCTTTTGCATATCTTTTAATTTTAGTATATCTCCAGCATATTAGGCCATAATTTTCAAGTTTTCTTCTATTTAAGAAAATACCAAAAAAAAAAAAAAAAATTACATATTCTCTAAAAATACCAAAAATATCTAAACCCTAATTTGCATCCTCATCTGCCTGCCATCATTGCATAATCTACCTTTAAGGGCACTCTTGCTATGTCAGATGGGGGGAGGATTTGATCACCTCTCCTTAGCCCAAAACCACATCCCTTGCATTCGATCCCAAGCCTTAACCTAAAATTAACTAGACTTAATTTGCCCTAGTGGGCTAGGGACACCAACTGGTCGGGTCCGGGCTAGTGTTAGATCACCGTGTCAAGTTAACCTATGTGTGCCTTGTGTTCAGTGTCTAGAACGGTGGTTTAGGGATTCAATCCCGAAGGGCTTGTGTGCTAGTCTACCTACTTGGCCAATCTCTGATTGGTGTCTTGGATTGGCAATCAGGGACCTAACACTCCCCTTACACCTGCCTGGCTGAGTACAGGGTTACTATATGCTAGTTTGCCACCCTGATTGAGCATCTAGTTTAGACTCTAGGACTAGTCAGTTGTAGTCGGTCTGATCGAGTCTTGCATGAGCACTAGATCAGGGGTTTCATATCACCCACCTCCTTCATAAATGTCTGAACCCATGGAAAATTTGCAAGCCCAAATAAAAGCACTCACTGAGCAACTAACCCAATCCATGGCCCAGTTAACTCAGTCTAGTACCCAAACCAACAATAGAATTGACCATCTTGCCAATAGGTTTGACCAGTTAGAAGGCCATGTAAGGACCCTAGGAAGAACCCATGGATTATAGTCTGAGCCAGATCTTCAATCCCCTCAACCTAGGAGGACCCCAAACCCTGATCTATACCATGAAGTCAAACCTAGAAGAGCCCCTTATCCTAACCCGTACTACAATCCTCAACCTAGGAGGACCCCAAACTCTGATCCATACCGAGAGATTGAACCTAGGAGAGCCCCTCAACCTGACCCATACTATAATACTGAACCTAGAAGAACCCCTTACCATGACCCTTATTATGATACTGAACCTAGAAGAACCCCTTACCATGACCCTTATTATGATACTGAACCCAGGAGAACCCAATACTCTGACCCATATAGGGAGCCCAACCCTAGGAGAATCCAATATTCTGACCCATATAGGGAGTCCAATCCTAGGAGAACCCAATATCCTGACCCATATAGGGAGCCCAACCTTAGGAGGATCCCATACCAAGATCCATCCTTAGAACCTGACCATAGAGCTGACCCAAAATCCTATGACCCCAGATCCTATAATCCCATGACCCATAGATCTGCACCCTTGTCCTATGAGCCCAGAGAACCCATAACCCCAAAGTATCAATCTAGTACTAGTCAGGTTTTCCTTAGTCAACTTGAACCCCATAGGATTAGCACCCCTAAATATGAGCCCAGTAGTGAGCCACTACCCCTTAGGCAACCTGAACCTACTAGGATTAGTGTCCATAATCAGAAACCAGGACCTAGCCAATTTTCCCCTAGCCGACCTTCTCCAACCATTCCTGAGATTGACAAGGCTTACATTAATGCGGAAGTATATGAAGCTGATGCGAGCCTAGTGGATGAGTATGAGGGAGAAAAGGAGACACCTTTAGATGACCTAGAAATAGCTGACCCAATAGATACCCAGGTAGAAGCCAACCTAGAGATAGTTGACCTTGACCACATCCAACCTAAAGCTATAGTGGAAGAACAAATAGAGGAAGAGAACCTAGGTACTGCTACTAGAGCCTTACCTGAGGAAACCGAAGAGGAGAGCCAAATTATAGAGTCTAGTCCTAAAATACAAGAACCAGAAGAATTTATTAAGGACTTGATCTCTTTGAATCAGTACCCTCAGGATGAGCCTCCTCCTATAGTTCCCATTAGGGACCTCTTCCCTGAGATTAGTAACCCATCATTCCATTATGCAAACCCTGTAGATATAGCTCAACCTCATAAGGTTAACCTCATTAGTATAGGATTAGTTCCTGACACCTCGTCTTTTATCCTACTTTATCCAACTAACCTTGAACATTTTTCCCTACCCTACCAGACTAATTTTGAATTCACTTCCTATTTTCTGCCCTTTCTAGACACCTCCAGCATTTCTTGGATTATTAGATTGCATTTAACTGAGATTAGCATACTGCATGCATTCATCATGCATGTTAGGTTTGCATCTTACTTCTGGCATACTCTTTGGAATTTGCTAGGAGTTCACTGTAAATTTTCATGTGCATGTCAAGCTAAGATCAAACCTAGGGAACCTATAATCTATTAGGTTTAGATCCAAAGAGTTTAATAAAATTTCCTTCTATAGGAATGCATAGTCAAGTCTGTTAGGTGTTAGTATGAGTCCTTTGAATCATTTGTTAGGAGTCTGCATGTGCCCAGCATGTTCACCACCTAAACTAATTTTAAACAAACTGGCTAATTCCCGAAGATGGATCAAAGAATTTGATGTAGTGGATTCTATCTTGGTTAGGCTTAGGCCTAAAAGAAGCTTCATGCTCGCAGAGCCAGACTTTTTTAAAGTGATAGAGAAGGTTGGATCAAATGCCTAGGTGTTAGACTTGCCTTCGGATTTGGGCATTAGTTCTACCTTCAATATTATAGACCTGGTTGAGTATAGGGAACCGGTAGCGATACCTAGTGAGGCCTTTGGACATGTTCCTTTTCATTGTGAGTGATCCTAACCCAGAGTGTCCACTAACAAATTGGCCTGAGAGAGGAGAATGGATCGAGCGTATCCTGGACGATCAAGCCATCACGACCCGGGGCCGTGACTATCAACGCTTCCTGGTCCGATGGCAAGGCCGGCCAGAGTCGGACGATTCGAGGATTTCTCGCGAGGACTTGCAGCACCTCAACCTAGACCTCCTCGAGAGATATATGAGCCAGCTTGATCTTCACTCGACAAGGTCGAGTTCCTCCCATCCCGGGAGAATTGGTGGGGACACCGAAGGCACCAGAATAAGACAGAGGCTTTTCAACCCTCTATGAATTGATCAATAATTTATGAGTCCATCTGTAATAAGGGCTTAGCCCATCTAAGTCCATTTTAGTTGTTATTTGAGTCTTTTAAGTTTTAATTCTGTACTAGTCAGCTCATGTTGAGCTAGTTCAGTTCAGTATTAGTCAGCTCATGTTGAGCTAATTTTATTTTTTTGAGTCATGTCCAAGCATACTGAAGACTCAAGACTATATCATACAAGTGAAGACCAAGTCCAACTAGATTGAAGACATGGAAGTATAGCTCAAGTCCAACCCAGCTTGAAGATTTGAAGACTCCAGGAGGAAAAATTCAGAATTCCCTGATTCCTTGCAGATGCCCTCCAGATGCCCAGATTCCCTTCCAGATGCCAAAATATATTCATATACCAAGGCATCCATAATTTTAGAGGTCCATCTGCATCTTAGCCCAAAGAAATCAAGCCCAGGCACCAAGCCCAAGCCCCTAAGAAGCAAGATACCAGAGAATATTCCTGCTACTTGACTACTAGGCCACCCCAGCTTCCAGAGGCCCAAACCCATGCGCCCGAACCCCTTTGGGCTGGCCTCTTGCTGATACTAGAAGCCCAACATGCCCCACTAGGCGTCCTTGGAGTGTTGGCCAAGTCAAGAGAATTTTTAGGGATTTTTTCTACCTAATATTTCCTTATTTTCTAGCTAGGGTTTGAGATGGAAAAGGATTCTTATGTAAAGACTTATGTGCCCTTACTTGGAGCCCAAGGTTAAGAGTCTATTTAAAGGACCCTAGCCTCTTGTATGAAGGGAAATCTTGATATATGAAATAAACCTTGAGTTCTTCAATTGCTTTGTGTGATTACCCTGCTGTGTGCATAAAGGGGTTTGAGAGTTCATCTTCCCGGTGTTTGCAACCATCTTCCTGCCACCAACCATCCTTCCAACCCCCTCCAAACTTTCTTCCCTTTACTATTTTCCTTTGTTTTCTTGATTTCCTCTGACTTTTCTAACCCCTGATAGGTCATTTGCATGTCCCCGAGTTCTAACTAATCCAACGACTCCAGCCAAGCCTCAATCGGACCACCGAGCAGAACGCCGGGTATCCGCGGGTCTTTGGCTCGATTTTCTAGGCCGCATCCATCGAGGAATGAGAGATCCCTTCGCTGCGATCTTCACCGGGCACTTCAGACATTGTCAGGTACACCCCCTCTACCTTCAGTCTTTATATTGTAGGAGAACTTGCCCTAACCGAGGCTTCTCAGCCCCGGCGATCCTTTTTTAGTACTTTTCTAGGTTCTAATCTGCATGCTTGGCTTCAAAAATTCATACAAAATTCCTTATAACTAATTTTGATCTGAGATTCGGGAATTAATCACCTAACCCCACATATAAAACATACAAAAAGAATTGCATGCATATTAGTCCCGCATCATGTTAGGTCACATTTTCGAATTTCTGCACTTAGAACTTTCTATTTTCTGCTTGCTATATTTCTGAGTAGGCTGAATGTAATTCGTATAAAACTCTAAAAAAAAGTAGTTACTTTTTCATTGAAGTAATTTTTTTCCTAATCCATATTAAGTTATCTATCAGCATTAATAATTTTATCCTCAGAAAAAAATCACAGAAAAAATGAAAATTCCTGCACTCCATCACTATTACTGAAATTCCTGTATGTTTTGTTGTGCTCCTTTTACATTATTTAAATTTTAGGATATGGTCAGCATAGAATATATTTTATTTTTAAATTTCCTTTCATATGGCATATCAACTATGAGTTAGCAATCTTCTGTGAGTTTTTTGAGTTTTTCTGAGACTATTACACAGCACTTCTCAGCCCCACTTTGAACTATAATACAAAAAATTTCTGCTGCTGAGATTAGGGTTCATATGCATGTTTGCACCATCTCATGGCAAATCAATCTAAGGGCATCAGCATGACATGGGGGCAGGGTTTCATCACCTGTCCTTAGCCCAAAATCACCACCTTGCATATCGGACCCAACCCTTAATTAAAACTGAGTAGACACTTAATTTTCTCTAGTGAGCTAGGGACACCCACAAGGTCGGGTCGAACCAAGTGTCAAGCCAATTTAGACAACTTGTTTGTGTGTGCTTGTGTATCTGGTGTCTAGGCAAGTGATTCAGGGACAAGAGCCCGAAGAAAGGTGGGTTGGTCTGCTTACCTGGCCAATTTCAAATTGGTGTATAAGGCAAGCAAAGAGGGACCTCCACCAACCTTACACTTACCTGGACAAGTGCCAAGTTACTACAACCAAGATTGTCATCTTGACCTACATTTGGTTTGGACTCTAGGTCTAGCAAACCCCTGGCCTGAGTTTGAGCTTGTGTGCACATGACATCTAGATCAGGGACATTTTACCAGCAAGAACGAGCTCAACAAGTGCAACCATGGACCAAATTTTGAGACCTTGATGAAAATCCTGAATGATCAAATGGCCCAACTGAACCAAAACCTGACTGACCAATTGACCCAGACCAATCAGAGCATGACTGATCAGATGACCCACATCACTGCTAGGCTTGACCGATTAGAGGCTTATACCCCTGGAAGAATCCAAGAAGTCCAGATTGAATTAGAGCCTGAACCAGAATTTGATACACCCATCAACCCTAGAAGGGCTCAGTACCAAGAATTGTTCTCTGAACCCAATCCTAGGAGGCATCATCAAGACCCTTTCTTTGAGCCAAATCCTAGGAGACCTAACCCTGATCAAGTCCATGACCCGAACCCTAGGAAAGTACACCATGACCCAGCTTACAAGCCAAATCCTAGGAGACCCAATCAGGGTCGAATGGACCGTGAAGATCGAACCCTTAGGAACATTAGGTTGGAAGCACTCACTTTTGATGGACAACTAGATCCTAAGGTTTATATAGATTGAGAGAGAGAGATGGACCAGTATTTTGACTGGTATGACATGACTGAAGAGAGAAAGTGTAAGTTCACGAAGCTTAGGCTAGTCCGTCAAGCCAGGTTGTACTGGAAAAATGTTGAAAGATTCATTAGACAAAGAGGTGATATTCCCATAGTAACCTGGAGGGCAATGAAGCTTAGGCTTAGAAAGAAGTATGTCCTACCACCAAAGACTGTTAGACTAGTGGCAAAGATTGACCCAGGGGACCAAGAGTGTTGCTGAGTACATTGCAAAATTTGATGAGTTTGTTATGAGATGCAATGTCGATGAGTTTGAGTTTGTTACCCTGTCCAGGTTTAGAGACGGATTAAGAGAAGAGAACCAGAAAGAGTTGTTCTTGAGAGAAGTCCACGACTTAGAGCCAGCTTACCAGGTAGCATGAGATGCTGAGTGATTTAATAAGAGACCAACTTATTATAGACCAGAACCCCCAAGAACTAGTGTACCTAGTCAACAGCCAGGACCAAGTCAGATGCGACCCAATAGACCCAACCCTAATACACCTCTGACCCGTAGAGATGATAGGGGTAAAGCACCAGAAGTTCAGAGAACCCCAAACCCTAATGCTCCTTGTTTTCGATGCCATAAGGTAGGCCATTATGCTAGCAATTGCCCAAGTGGAGCCTTACACATAGGGAAATTAAAGGAAGATAAGACTGAACCCATAGAGCCCCTAGATAATTGTGTTGAGGAAGTATATCAGGCCAAGGATAATTTGGCAGATGAGTATGAGGTGACGAGGATCTTGTAGAGCATGACCTTTTGGGAGTAGTTAGATGCATCCTTACTCAGACTAAGACCCAGGAAGATTGGCATAGGACTAATATCCTACAAACCTTTGTCAAGTTAGGGGATAAGGTATATAAGATATCATCGATAATGGAAGTTGTGTGAATGCCATATCCACTAGTACAGTCAAGACTCTAGGATTAGTCACAGCCCTCCATCCAAATCCCTATAAGGTTTCTTGGATAGACTCCACCTCAATTCCTATCAAGTTTAGGTATCTAGTCCAAATCCAATTGCAGTCCTATCAGAAGAAAGTGTGGTGTGACATCCTACCTATGGGGGTGAGTAGTATCATCTTAGGTCGACCCTGGTTATTTGACCATGATGCAATCCTTTATAGCTGATCTAATTCTTGCTCATTCATGCACTTTGGAAAAAAATTTGTGATCAACCCTCCACCACTTAAGGACAATGATAAGAGAGGATTGAGCCACCTAAAGGAGAAAAAGACTGGAGTCAATCTAATAACTACAAAGAAAATTGAGAAAGAGCTCACTGAGGGTACACCTGTTTGGATCTTAGCCACTAAGGAAATTCAAGAGTCTTTCTAGAAAGAACACCCTCAAGAAGTGGTTGAAGTGTTAGAGGACTATAAGGATGTGTTTCCAGATGACCTACCTGACCACCTTCCACCACTTAGGGACATCCAACATGCCATTGATTTAGTCCCACGAGCAACCTTACCCAATCTCCCACATTATAGGATGAACCCTACTGAACATCTAGAATTACAAAGACAAGTAGGGGACCTCCTTAGAAAAGGATTTGTTAGGGAGAGTTTGAGTCCTTGTGCAGTCTCAGCTTTTTTGACACCTAAAAAAGATGGCACCTGGAGGATATGTGTTGATAGTCATGCCATCAACAAAATCACTATGAAATATAGATTTCCTATTCCCCAATTAAATAACTTGTTGGATATGATGGCTGGAGCTACTATTTTTTCTAAGATCGACCTTAAGAGTGGCTACCACCAAGTGAGGATTAGACTCGGGGATGAATGGAAGACTGCATTTAAGACTAAGGATGGGTTATTTGAATGGGTAGTGATGCCTTTTGGATTGTCCAATGCATCAAGTATGTTTATGAGGATCATGACCTAAGTTCTACGAGCTTTTTTGGGAAAATTTGTTGTGGTTTACTTTGATGACATTTTGATTTATAGTAGGACTAAGGAAAGCCACTTAGACCACCTTAGGCAAGTATGTTCAACCCTTAGTAAAGAGAATCTCTATGCTAATTTGAATAAGTGTGAATTCATGGCCTCTAAAGTCACTTTCCTAGGTTTCATTGTTACCTCTGATGGAGTTTCAGCTGATCCTGAAAAGATCAAATCCATAGTTGAGTGGCCTGTTCCCAAAACTGTTCATGATGTTCATAGCTTTCATGGCTTAGCCACCTTCTATAGGGGATTCATTCGAGGCTTTAGCTCCATTATCGTCCTAATAATTGATTGTATTAGGAAGGGTAGTTTTGATTGGACTAAAGCTGCCAATAGAGCCTTCCTAAAAATAAAAGATAAGATGATACAAGCATCAATTTTGAGGTTGCCCGATTTTTCTAAAGTATTTGAGGTCACTTGTGATACATCTGGAGTTGGAATAGGAGGAGTTTTAAGCCAGGAGAGCCACCCCATAGTTTTCTTTAGTGAAAAGTTAAATGAGGCTAAGCTTAAATATTCCACCTATGATAAGGAGCTTTATGCGGTAGTGCAAGCTTTAAAGTATTGGAGACACTATCTTCTACTGCAAGAATTTGTCCTATTCTCTGATCACGAGGTCCTTAGATTTCTTAGTTCCCAAAAAACCTGAATCCTAGGCATGCCAAATGGATAGAATTCATCCAAGCCTACACTTTTGTCTTGAAACACCATGCTAGAACTGAGAATAAGGTAGTCGATGCATTGAGTCATAGAGCCTTGCCTCTAAATTCAATTAGCACTAAAATCATTGGATTTGAGAAACTTAAGGATGAGTATAAAACTTGTCCAGTCTTTAGTGAAATTTACCAAGCTTTGAGTCAAGGACCATCTAGTGCCATAGTGAGTATACCCTTCTAGATGGTTATCTATTTAAGGAGAACAGACTCTGTATTCCCAAAACTTCTTTGAGAGATTTTCTAGTTTGGGAGACACATGCTGGAGGTTTAGCTGGTCACTTTGGAAGGAATAATACCATTTTAGTTGTTGAGGACTAATTTTATTGGCCAGGACTTAAGAGACAAGTTGCCCAGATAGTGGCCGGTGTCAAACTTGTGCTGTTGGCAAACAGTAGAAGCAAAACACTAGGCTCTATACACCCTTACCTATTCTTGATTGCCCCTGGCAGGATCTAAGCATGGATTTTGTATTAGGTTTACCTAAGACCCCATGGAGACATGATTTGATTTTTGTTGTGGTCGATAGGTTTTCAAAGATGGCTCATTTCATTCCTTGCTTCCAAACCTATGATGCCTCTAAGGTTGCCAAAATTTTTCTAGACAAAGTGGTCAAATTACATGGTCTTCCTAAAACCATAGTGTCTAATAGGGATGTCCGATTCACCAGCTACTTTTGGAAGACCCTATGGCATTTGTTAGGAATCAAATTGAAATTTTCCACTACTTACCACTCTCAGACTGATGGACAAACTGAAGTCATAAATAGAAGTCTAGGGAACCTATTGAGGTGTCTTGTAGGGGAAAGTCTAAGAAACTGGGATTTACTTCTACCTCATGCTGAATTCGTGTACAACAGCTCAGTCAATAGGTCTACTAGCAAAAGTCCCTTTAAAATTATCCATGGTTATAAACCTAGAAGACCTATCGACTTCATTCTTTTGCCCTCACATGCACGAGTATCTAAGTCTGCCGAGTCATATGCATATCATGTTAAGGAGTTGCATAAGGAAATTAGTAAAAAGATTCAAATGAGCAATGAAGTTTATAGGCATATGGCTAATTCACATAAAAGGATGAAAGAATTTAACGAAGGGGACTCGGTAATGATTAAACTTAGACCTAAAAGGTTTCCATCGAGAACTATGAAGAAACTGCATACCCGGGGAGCTGGACCTTTCAAAGTAATAAAAAAAGTTGGACCTAATGCATATGTGTTAGAGTTACCACCAGAGTACGGCATTAGTTCAACATTTAATATTTTAGATCTAAAAGAATATAAAGAACTGGCATTAATTCCTAGTGAGCCTTTTGGACCTTACCTTGCCTTTGAGAGCGAAACCCTGAGTGTCCACTAGCAATTCCACCAGACTTGAGAGACAAGATTGAACGTATCTTGGATAACCAAGCGATTATCACTATAAGTAAGGGCTATCAACGTTATCTGGTTCATTGGTAAGGCCGACCAGAATCTGAGGACTCCTGGATCACCCGATAGGATCTACAACAAATTGACCTAGATCTATTAAAAAAATATCACAGTTAGACCCATCCTTACTTGATAGAGTCGAGTTCCTCCCACCCGGGGAGAATTGATGCGGGCACCAGGCTCAGGAAGAGACTTCAACCAATGCCAAATTTTTTATGGATAGAAGATTAAGAATTTGAGTCCTGTAATAAGTTGTAATTGAGTTTATGAGTCCTATACTTATTTTTATTTGAGTAATTAGGTCCTGTTAATAGGACTAGGTCTATGCTAATTTGATCTTTTAAGTCAAATTAGTGCAATTTGACTTTGTAATTAGTTAATTTCCTAAGTTGGTCCAAGAAGGGTTTACTTTGGGTTTAAAATCAAAACTAGAAGACTTGGAGAATGGATGCAACAAATCACTTCAACCTACCTTGACATGGAGGACGCCACATCATCACATGCAAGTGGATGCCAAGTCATCTCCAAAGGCCACATGGAAGGACACCTAAGCTGCCACCTCACCTCTCTTGGGCACCCACATTTGAATTCAAAAACAAGCCAACCGACCACTATTCTATGCTTATTCCAAGCAAGGATCAAGGTGGCTTCAACTCTCCTCCCACATAGCAAGGAACTTCCCATGATTCTCTCCTTGTATTTTGGAATTTCAAAATTGTAATAGAGGCTTATAAAAAGCTCTCCAACCCTTCTTGTAAGGAATTTTTTTAATCAATGAATGAAGGAGTTTTTTTTTATGAAAATTTCCCTTGCTTGAGAGCTTGGACCCCTATGAGAGGGTGGGCATGAGGCCCTTATTGTGTTCTTCCCATCATCTACATCTTCTTACCTTCCAACACCACTCCAACCGGCCAAGGCTATTTCAAGCTTTTTCTCCCTCTTCAAAGATTCGTCCTCCTCATCTCCTTTGCAATCTTTGGTCTCTAATTTCTCTACAATTTTGTTGCAGGATCCCCGAGCTTCCAGACTCCAAAGAAGAGGTCTACCTTGATAAGAGCCAGTTACAAGATGCCCTACAAGTTAGAGGAATCCCTTGTCATCCTAGGTCTTTCTCTCTTTGAGTGTTTTTCCCTCATAATTTGAGATATTAACTACCGGGTAAGCTTCTATAAATAGATTTTCAGATCTACAATATTAAATTATTCTTAGCCCTAATCTGAGTGGTTTCTTAACCACTAAGGTCCTCTTCTTAGTTACTTTGAAAGGTTTAAACTTCATGTCTTGTTTGGCATTTAAGAATCCCTATCATTAAATTTTGCTTCCTTTACTATGAATGGCTGCATGTTTATTACTTTATTTTCATTTGAGCATTGCTAATTCCATTAGGAACACATCATCCCCTCATTGTCCCCTATCATTATGCCATTCAAGTATCGACTCAAGGTGTCGACTCAAGGATCGACTCAAAGTTTGAGACAAATTTTTTATAAAACATGCTGAAATTCAAGACTCACCTCAAGTATCGACTCACCAGATGAAGTATCGACTCATCTGAGATTTTCAAAGAGCCTCAAAGCTGAATTTTGAACTATGTGTCGACTCATGGGACTTAAGTGTCGATCCTAAGTATCGATTCACAGGACTGAAGTGTCAACACTTGGAGTTTTGGGAACAGTAGCGGCTTGTTTTTCTCAAATACAGAACTCATCCTTTTCACCCCCAATGGCTAGTTTCTCATGTCTAATGGTTATAAACCGACATTTAGGCCTTGGGATTGTATTTAAGTGGATTAAATTCAAATGGAACACAACAAGAAAACAAGAAACAATAAGAAAGAAGAGAAAAGTGAAAAAGGAAGAAAAGAAAGCTCATTCACTCACATATTCATTGAGAGCAACTACTTCCAAGCTAAAGAAGCCTTCAAGCATTCAAAGAAATCAAGAGCATTCAAGTCTAACCTTTTGAGCATTGATTAAAGCTTTATCGAATTGAAGACAAGCATTTTCATCAAGCTTCAAAGAGATAACAGCTTGTTGCCCAGAAATAGAGCCCAAGACGGGGGGTGAATTGGGTCTTTTAAAAAATTTAAGACAATACTGTGAAAGACAAGTGGTGCTTGTGAATAATAAAAAATTCAATGCAAGATATTAGCAATAATTAAAGAGCAAGAGAGGAAGAGAGTAATCACACACAAATACAAGGTTTATAGTGGTTCGGTGCAAACCTAGCACCTATATCCACTCTCCAAGCCACCCTTGGGAATTTCACTATAATCCATACTAGATTACAGTCGACTTGTTTTTCACAAGGCTCAAAAGTCAAAACCTAAGTTGGTTTTGTCACTTAGGCTTACCAACAAACCTTAACACTTGTTTTATCTTCGGGCTCACAAGTTAACCCTAGTTGGTTTTAACCCTTTGGCTTACCAACAAACTACAATAACCTTCTTTCAAGACACCTTTGAAAGCAAGGTCAAATCACAATAAAAACATATATGTAATTTAAAAATATAACAAACTCTCTTCAAGAGTAGATTAGAATCTTTGAAGCTCAAGAGGATGCTTTGTCTTCTCTCTTCCTTGGAATCTCCTTCAATGTGCCTCTTTTTGGAATGAAGTAAGGATGAGCTTGTAGGCTTTTCAATGGAATCAAGCTAGAAGAGGCTTTTGATGTGAAGTATGGAGAGAATATTGGCTTTTTAGCTTTTGAGTAGACTTGAATGCACTTGAATACACTTCTCTTCTCTTCTCTTTCTTTAAAATGAGGTTGGTGGAGCTTAAATACATCAAAAACCTTTCAAAAAATGGTTTGTGACTATTGGTACCTTGGAAATAGCCATTTGGAGCTTAAAAAGCAAGTTTTGCAAGCCAGAAAAATAGATTCGTTAGAGCTGTCAGGCTGCAAGTGTCGACACTTGGCTGTCAGGTGTCGACACTTGATCTCTGGGTGTCGACACTTGAACATTCAAGTGTTGGCACTTGATGCACATGTGTCGACACTTGACACAAAAATTCTCAACAATACAAAGTTCTATATTTTCAAAAATCTCAGGCCTTGAGTCGACACTTGGTATCTAAGTGTCGACACTTGGTGTCGACACTTGAATATAGGTGTCGACACTTGGCGTGCCAAGGATTTTTGTCTGTGTCAAATGCTAAAGTGTCGACACTTGACTGTCCAGGTGTCGACACTTGAGACTGAAAACTTTCATATTCAAGTGTAAATTCCTCGAAAACATGAATATAATTCTACAAAACATAAACACATAATATTTAAACATTTTTATGCCCTTTTTCAATAAAAGGATGCCCGTATTTGTGAGAATTGCTCCATGCCATTACGTGCCATACACCATAAGTTTTTGAGATTTTGAGGTGCTTTCTTCCTGAAAACTCACAACTTGAAATCCTCATTAGAATACAATATGCACTCAATGTTTTGTTATTCATCAAAATCACTGGGTGGAGCCAACAATCTTTCCCTTTTTGATGATGACAAAATCTTGAGTAAAAAGGCAATATATTTCAAACTTTAACCATTTAATTTATGAATATGAATTTAAGTCACAATAGAGGCAAAAACTTCATAGATAGGAAGAATCAATCTCCCCCTTAATTAGATACTTCTTATTAAGGTAAACTTCAAAGATTCTTACATCAACACAATCAATACAATTTCTCAACAGAATTAACACCTTTTTCTCATCAATAAAATCAATACTCTTTTAAAATTTCAAAACCCTCATTCGGCCCTTTTAAAAATAATTTCAGATTTGCAAGTGTCGACACTTCGGATATGTCAAGTGTCGACACTTAACAATTTTCAAGTATCGACACTTGGCCAAAAATTAAGAAATTCGAAAAAAAAAAATTAAAAAAATAGGAGATATTTTGATAAAATTTTGGGGCTTTAATCAATAGGTTTTGAGCTTTAGGATTTAGGTAAAATTGATACTAAGAGAGTTCTATGTGAATGGATCAATGATACCTAACTCTCTTCTAATCAGACAGAACCTATCCTCACTCAAAGGCTTGGTAAACACATCTGCTAACTGATCATCAGTACAAACAAAATCAAGAATTACATTAGAGTTTTGTACATGATCTCTTATGAATTGATGTCTTATTTCAATGTGTTTACTTCTTGAATGTTGCACAGGATTTTTAGATAGGTTGATTGCACTAGTATTGTCACATCTTATGGGTGTCTTAGTTAGTTTAATGCCAAAATCTTTGAGTTGTTGTTTGATCCAGAGGATTTGAGCACAACAGCTTCCAGCTGCTATATATTCGGCTTCCACCGTAGATAGAGCAACTGAGTTCTGTTTCTTGCTACTCCAAGAGATCAAATTCACTCCAAGAAACTGACAGGTTCCACTAGTACTTTTATGATCAAATTTACACACAGCAAAGTCAGCATCAGAATAAGCAATTAATTCAAATGAAGAATCTCTAGAGTACCATAAACCAATTTCAATTGAGCCAGATAGATATCTAAGTATGCGTTTAACAGCCAAAAGATGAGACTCTTTAGGATTAGACTGATATCTAGCACACATACAGACACTAAACATGATATCTGGCCTACTGGCAGTAAGATATAACAATGAACCAATCATGCCACGATATAATTTTTGGTCTATAGACTTACCTGATTCATCCTTGTCAAGTCTACATGTAGAGCTCATAGGGGTACCTAAAGGCTTAGTGTTCTCCATCCCAAACTTTTTGAGTATTTCTTATGTGTATTTTGTTTGGTTGATGAAGATCCCCTCTTTGGTTTGCCTTATCTGGAGTCCGAGGAAGAAATTCAGTTCTCCCATCATGCTCATCTCGAACTCACCCTGCATTAATCTTGCAAAATCTTGACAAAGAGATTCATTAGTAGCACCAAATATTATATCATCTACATAGATTTGTACTACTAAGAGATCATCATTCTTTTTCTTTAAAAACAAAGTTTTATCTACATTACCTCTAGTAAAATCATTTTTCAGCAAAAAAGAGCTTAAACGATCATACCAAGCTCTTGGAGCTTGTTTCAATCCATATAAAGCTTTATGAAGTTTATAAACATGATTTGGAAATTCAGAATTTTCAAAACCAGGGGGTTGCTCAACATAAACTTCTTCTTCAATTAATCCATTTAAAAAGGTACTTTTAACATCCATTTGATATAGTTTAAAATTCATGAAGCAAGCAAAAACCAACAATAGCCTAATTGCCTCAAGTCTAGCCACAGGAGCAAAGGTTTCATCAAAATCTATCCCTTCCTCCTGATTGTATCATTTGGCAACTAGTCTAGCTTTATTTCTAATTACTATTCCATTTTCATCAAGTTTATTTCGAAAAATCCATTTTGTGCCAATAATTGATGTGTTTGAAGGCCTATCCACTAGTGTACAAACATTGTTCCTTTTTAATTGATTAAGTTCATCTTGCATAGAATTTATCCAATTACTATCACATTCAGCTTCCTCAATAGTTTTAGGTTCAATTTGAGACACAAAAGCTAAGTAATCACAAATATTTTTAAGGGATGATCGAGTACTTACACCTTTAGATGGATCACCTATAATTAGTTCTTTTGGGTGTCCATGAGCATACCTCCATTCTTTTGGTAATGGATCAACGGTTGATGTATTTTCATCACCTTGTGCTTGATCTCCGTCAGTGTTTTGATCATCGTTCTATTTCTTGGTAAGCCCTTCATTGTTGTTTGTTTTTTCAGTTTTCTTGCTACCTGTTTCATTAAAAAGTACATCTTTTTTTCTTGAAGATTTTTGGTTAGTTTCATCAAATACCACATGTATGGATTCTTCAACAACAAGTGTTCTTTTGTTGAAGACCCTGTATGCCTTACTAGATGTGGAGTAGCCTAGAAAGACTCCCTCATCAGATTTGGCATCAAATTTATTCAAATTATCTTTACCATTGTTTAAGATGAAACAACGGCATCCAAAAACATGAAAATAACGAATTGAGGATTTTCTACCCTTCCAAAGCTCATAAGGGTTTTCTTTAAAATCGGTCGAATTAAAACTCAATTTAAAATATAGCATGCAGTATTTATGGCTTCCACCCAAAAATATCTAGGTAAATCATTTTCATAAAGCATGGTGCATGCCAATTCTTCAAGAGTTCTATTTTTTCTTTCTACTACCCCATTTTGTTGAGATGTCCTAGGTGCAGAAAAACTATGATGAATTCCATTTTCAATACAGAATTTATCAAAATCAGCATTTTCAAATTCGGTTCCATGATCACTTCTTAAAGATACTACTGAAATACCTTTTTATTCAAAACTCTTTTGTGAAATCTAATAAATTCAGAAAACGTTTCATCTTTATGTGCTAAAAACATGACCCATGTAAATCGTGAGAAATCATCTACAATGAATAGACCATACTTCTTACCTCCCAAACTAGATGTTCTAGTAGGCCCAAAGAGGTCCATATGAAGCAATTCCAAAGGTCTAGATGTAGAGATTACTCCTTTTGGTTTGAAAGAAGATTTTGTTTGTTTTCCAAGTTGACATGCACTGCAAATCTTATCTTTTTTAAAATTGAGTTTAGGCAAATCCTTTACTAAATTCTTTTTGCTAAGTTTTGAAATTAAATACATGCTTGCATATCCTAGTCTACGATGCCAAAGCCAACTAGTTTCATCGATCTTGGCTTCCATTGCCACTAGACATTGACCTTTCTAAATAGGGAGATCATCAAGATCAACCATATATATATTGCCATGCCTATGACCGATGAACATAATGTCATTGTCATCTAGACTAGAAACAATGCACAAAGAAGATTCAAAAACAACTTTAAAATTTTTGTCACAAAACTGATTAATGCTAAATAAGTTATGTTTTAAACCATCAACATATAAAACATTATCAATATAAGAGGTAGGGATGATATGGATTTTACCAATACCGATAATTTTGCCCTTTCCATTATCACCAAAAGTTACATTGCCACCATTTTGATATGTGAGTGAAGAGAACTGCTCCACATCTCCTGTCATATGCCTTGAGTAACCGCTATCAAGGTACCACATCCTTTTCTTGTTGGTTGCAAGGCATACCTCTTCTTGATCGGCCATCAGGCAGAAGTTTGCTACCTCCTGCTGTTCTTCCTTAGAGCTGGAGTCTTCACTTTCACTCCAGGTTGCCATCATGGCTTTCTTTCTTAGCTTTCTTCTGTTTTTCTTTAACAAGGGGCAATCTACCTTGAAATGCCCGAGTTTTTTACACTCAAAATATGTAGGCTGCTCCTTCTCCTTTTCTTTGTCCTTTTCCTTACTCGACTCACCTTTTAGAGGTTTCTTTTAGTAATTGAACTTTTTCTTCCTCATGAACCTTCTGAATTTTCTTGCTAACAGAGCCGTTTCATCTTCTTCGTCATCTTCTTCGGAGTCTTCGCTTGAGTCCTCTCTAGTAGTAGATTTGAATGCTATCGTCTTCTTCTTTTTGTCCACCTCTCCATTCTTTTGTTTGAGGGAGAGCTCATAAGTCATTAAAGAGCCCAGCAGTTGTTCCAGCAGAGAGTGTTGACATCTTTAGCTTCTTCAATCGCAGTGACCTTTGCATCCCATGAAGCTGGTAGAGACCTGAGAAGTTTATTCACAAGTTCACCATTATAAATTATTTTTTCTAAGCTTCTCATGCCATTCACAATGTTTGTGAACCTAGTATACATTTCGCTAATTGACTCAGTAGGTTCTATCTTAAACATTTCATATGTGTGAATTAGCATGTTGACCTTAGTTATTTTCACTTGGTGTGTACCCTCATGGGTAACCTCAAGTGTATCCCAAATCTCCTTGGAGGAGAGATAATTTGATATTCTATTAAATTCACTTGGGTCAAGAGAACAAAATAAAAGGTTCATTGCCTTAGCATTAAGCTCAATTTGCTTAATGTCATTCTCATCCCAATCATCTTCCATTTTTGGAGTGAGAATGCCATTAATCATCATTGTAGGCTGATGAGGACCTTTTATAATAGTTCTCCACAAATTATAATCAAGTGCTTGAATAAATATGCGCATGCATGTCTTCCAGTATTTTGCTTAATGTCATTCTCATCCCAATCATCTTCCATTTTTGGAGTGAGAATGCATTAATCATCATTGTAGGCTGATGAGGACCTTTTATAATAGTTCTCCACAAATTATAATCAAGTGCTTGAATAAATATGCGCATGCGTGTCTTCCAGTATGTGTAGTTTGTGCCATTAAAAAGTGGAGGTCAGTTTGAAGCTTGACCTTCTACAATACCCATTCTTATTGAGGCCGCCATGATCTTTTACTCAAGATCCTTGGACCTACAAGAGAGTACCGGTGCTCTGATACCACTTGTTGCCCAGAAATGGAGCCCAAGAGGGGGGGTGAATTGGGTCTTTTAAAAAATTTAAGACAATAATGTGAGAGACAAGTGGTGCTTGTGAATAATGAAAATTCAATGCAAGATATTAGCAATAATTAAAGAGCAAGAGAGGAAGAGAGTAATCACATACAAACACAAGGTTTATAGTGGTTCGGTGCAAACCTAGCACCTACATCCACTCTCCAAGCCACCCTTGGGAATTTCACTATAATCCATACTAGATTACAGTCGACTTGTTTTTCACAAGGCTCACAAGTCAAAAACTAAGTTGGTTTTGTCACTTAGGCTTACCAACAAACTTAACACTTGTTTTGTCTTCAGGCTCACAAGTTAACCCTAGTTGGTTTTAACCCTCTGGCTCACCAACAAACCACAATAACCTTCTTTCAAGACACCCTTGAAAGCAAGGTCAAATCACAATAAAAACATATATGTAATTTAAAAATACAACAAACTCTCTTCAAGAGTAGATTGGAATCTTTGAAGCTCAAGAGGATGCTTTGTCTTCTCTCTTCCTTGGAATCTCCTTCAATGTGCCTCTTTTTGGAATGAAGTAAGGATGAGCTTGTAGGCTTTTCAATGGAATCAAGCTAGAAGAGGCTTTTGATGTGAAGTATGGAGAGAATATAGCTTTTTGGCATTTGAGTAGACTTGAATGCACTTGAATACACTTCTCTTTTCTTTCCTTTCTTTAAAATGTGGTTGGTGGAGCTTAAATACACCAAAACCTTCCAAAAAATGGTTTGTGACCGTTGGTACCTTGGAAATAGCCATTTGGAGCTTGAAAAGCAAGTTCTGCAAGCCAGAAAAATAGATCCATTAGAGTTATCAGGCTGCAAGTGTCGATACTTGGCTGTCAGGTGTCGACACTTGATCTCTGGGTGTCGACACTTGAACATTCAGGTATCGACACTTGAACATTCATGTGTCGACACTTGATGCACAGGTGTCGACACTTGACACAAAAATCCTCAACAATACAAAGTTCTGTATTTTCAAAAATCTCAGGCCTTGAGTCGACACTTGGTACCTAAGTGTCGACACTTGGTGTCGATACTTGAATATAGGTGTCAACACTTGGCGTGCCAAGGATTTTTGTCTGTGCCAAATGCTGAAGTGTCGATACTTGACTGTCCAGGTGTCGACACTTGAGACTGAAAACTTTCAGATTCAAGTATAAATGCCTCGAAAACATGAATATAATTCTACAAAATATAAACACATAATATTTAAACATTTTTATGCCCTTTTTTAATGAAGAGGATGCCCGTATTTGTGAGAATTGCTCCGTGCCATTACGTGCCATACACCATAAGTTTTTAAGATTTTGAGGTGCTTTCTTCCTGAAACTCATAACTTGAAATCCTCATTAGAATACAATATGCACTCAATGTTTTGTTATTCATCAAAATCACTGGGTGGAGCCAACATAGCTTTTTATTAAAAAGCTTTTCTTGTATTCTTTACTTCAATTCATATATTTATTGTAACAAGATTTTTGGTGAGCCTAAGAACAAAACCAAGGAGGTTTTTGGTTAGCCTAGTTAAAACCAAGGAGATTTTTGGTTAGCCTAGTTGAAAATCAAAGAGATTTTTGGTTAGCCTTTGAAAAATAAGAGGTTTCTTTTGGTGAGCTTTGTGAAAACCAAAAGGGATTTTGATTAGTGATCCTGGAAAATTAATCAGCTAAATCATGAGTGATTATAGTGATTTCCTGAGTGGTCCTTGGGGAGTGGACGTTGGTGCATTTGAAAGCATCGACCCACTATACTTGCTTTGTGTTTGTGTGATTGTTGTTTCTCTCTATTTGCTTTTATCTTTCATTGCAATTTAAATTTTTGCTGCATACTCTTTAAGAGCACACAATACTTGCATCTCACTAGCATTTGTATTGATTATTGAATTGGTATACATACTTGCAAATAGTTTTTAGAAACCAAATTCATCCCCCTCTTGGGTTGCTTACTGGGCAACAAGGAGAATGTCTAATTAATTTTAATTTAAGGCTTAGGTTATGTTGTATGTGGAGTGGTAGTTTGTGGGCTAAGGAAAGGTAATGATATCCCTACCTTATGTTAATTAGGGGTTATTTCCTCAAAGTATTTTATAGAAATGCAATGCAAAACAAGCAAGATGTCCAAACAAGTTAGAAAGTTTTTAAAGTTTATTACTTATTTTCTTAAATTAATTATGATTTATGAAAAGTATCTTAAAGTTTTCTTGTGGGTTATTTAAGGAAAGTTAATTAAAGGGAAATGTTAATTAAGTTAGAAGTTGGTTTGAAAGAAAAAGGAAAGTAATTTTTGTTTTATGTTAAGAAGAAATAAGAAAATGTAGTGATCAAGGAAACTACAAGGTAGTAAACTGATAAGAGCAATAACTATAAAAAAAGATTTTTTATTTTTTTTTATTTTTTTATAAAATAATCATGCCTGGATCCCCGGCAACAGTGCCAAAATTTGATTACTATCGTAGGTGATCAAAAATAAAACATACTCACTACTTTAGTTAGTTGTGAGTCAGGATCGTATCCTTGAGAATCAAGGATAATTATTTCATGAAAATAGTAAGAAAAGAGTTATCTATAGGGGATTAGATTAAAAGTAGCAGTATGAAAACAATAGCAACTACTTAATTAATGGAATCAAGATACTAGGAACAGTAACCTGGAATCTGAATCCATCATGCAAACTGGTTTCACCTTCTTTCTTTATGTCTAATAATAATTATTCTTGCAAATTCAAAGTTAGAATAGTTTATCTTGTACTAGGTATGGGCCATATCCAAAGATCACAACATGTTCTCTTAGAGTATAAAATATATAATCTTTATACAACTTTAAGGGTCTAATCTACCATATTACAATCTACCTCTCTTAGTCACATGCTGTATCCTGAGATCACGGCATATCGACAGAGGGTGTAGGCTATATATGCTAGATTAGTATCTCAATAGAAAAAACAAAGATCAATAGATGTAGATGAGAATAGCACACCTTTATTGCTTAGGAATTAAATACAAAAATAAGCAAAAAACCTTAGTATAGGCTTCATCTTCATCCCAGGTTGAAGGAGTCTAGCAGTGCATCATTGTTTCCAGCATCTCCGTCATGATTCCCCCCTTTCCCAATCCTAATACAATGATCTAAAAATAAGGAAGAAAAAAATAACTTGGATAAAATTTGTTGAAGTAATTGGTGCATGCACTACTGCCTGGGGTCCTCCTCTTATAGAGCTCATATAGGGCTTCCTCCTTGTCAAATGTGGAGTCAATCGGGCTAAAGATCAGCCAGATATTGCATAAAAATGTCTCAGCCATCCATTTTGCATCATAGACCCTGGATCGCACTGGGATTCATGTAGATAGATGCTTCTTTCTTCTTCGGAGATAGAGTCCAGATCCAGACTCTTTGTTGAATCCTGATCTCAGATCAAAGCCTGGGATCCTTCTTCGACTGAAACTAGGATGCCTCCCTAAATTATGGCATAGCAGGCGATGTGAGGTGGTAGTGACTGTGGAGGAAGTAGCATGACTAGCATGGAGGATGATGAATGAGTTATGCAGTGATAGGGGCTGTGACCGAACTTGGGAAGATGGTGGCTGGTGACAGCACGATGCTTGATAGTGGCAAACAGTGATGAGGATGATGGTGGGACAATCAAATGATGTCGGGCAGTTGTACACGATGACTAATCAGAGAAGAGAGAGGGATAATGACTTGCTTCAAAAATGGTGTCTCTAGTGGTCTTTTCTAGACAAGCATGACTCCTCGGCATCTCCTCTAGCGACTGGCGGTGACCGACAATGACGGGCAGCCAAAATTGATGCTCGGGATGAAGCTGGTCCATGAAATGGGCTCATGGACCGGCTTCAATGGCTATTGATGGACTAGGCGGGTTCCTGTAGACCGGCCGGTCCATAATGGATCGACTACTTGAAAATGTATGCTATCCTTTAATAATTTTTTAACTTCGACTCCGGCCCGTTTGAACTTTGATTTGAGTGACGTTTGTATCGTTAGACTCCAAAATTTGAGCTCTTCCCATCCATGAACTCCTTTTCTATAAAATTGAAATAAAAAGTATTAATTCTTAATTAATATATATTAATTAATATTTATTTTAATGATTAATTAGGATAATTAATAGACTTATCAACTTGTCATTTTAAGACAAGAGCCCGCGACCTAGAGCGGAGTCGCTTGAAGAAGGCCATCGACGATCTCTCCACCGTCGAGAAGAAATTAAACTGGTATAGTGCTGAGGCTGATCGGCACAAGGAGGCCTCCCGAGCTGTCCAGGAGGAGCTGGCAGCAGGGAAGGAGAAGCTGGCCGCAGCTGAGAAGGCGGCAGAGGTGGCGGCCAAGTCGGCGGAGGCTGCTAGGATGGAGGCCACCGAGGCGAGGAAGGGAGCTGCCGAGGCCAAGAAGGGCGCTAAGGAGGCCGTTGCGAAGTTCAAGGCCTTGGAGGAGTTCATCGCCGAGATCCATCAGATGATGAAGGACTCCTTTTACAAAGGCTTCATGTTCTTGCACGGCCGGATCGAGGCACTTGTTCCCGAGAAGAACCGCGATCACCTCAGGTATCCTTCGGCCTCGGACACGGAGCCCGATGAGGAGGTTGTTGATGAAGCTATGGCCTCAGAGCCTTCGACACCAGCCGAGGCTGAACCATCCGATATTAGAGCTGCTCAGTCGGAGGTTCCTGAAGGCGGGAACTCTCAACCTCAGGGCTTAGTAGGGGGTTCGGTCGGCGCGGGGTAGCCCTTCCCCTTTTTTGTTTTGTATTTTTGCTTTCATGCTTGGTCAGGGTTGCCCGGCATGTCGGGGGCCGGCAAAATGCTTGTAACCGGCATTTAATTAATAGAACTTGGATTTCCTTGCAACTCGTCTTTCATTTGTATCTTCCCTCCTCTTTCTCTTTCTTTCACTCCCCTTTCTCCTTCTTCTCTCTTTTTTTTTTTTTTTTTTTTGGGTGGGGAGATCAGAGAAGAGGGCCTCACCTTACCTGAGGTTGAATTATTAGGCTTTAATATCGGCAAGTCGGGTGCAAGGTTATGGCGGTTGAGAGCAGCTGGGCTCGGTGGTGTTGTTAACTAAGAGCTGCATGGCTCGAAGGTTCCCTGACCAGAGACCTGAGCTCCGGTCTTAGGTCGGCGTCCTGGAGCTGGGCTCGGGGATATTTTTGACTGAGAGCTGTATGGCTCGAAGGTCCCTTGGTCGAAGATCTGAGCTCCGATCTTGGATGATGAAATGAAAGTTTCGCTACTGTATTCTCCTCTTGTTCTCTTTCTTTCCTTCCCTTCTCTTCTTTTCTTTTTTTTTTGAGTTGGGAGATCAGAGAAGAGGGTCACAGGATTTGATTGCCTTGGAGCTAGGCTCGAGGCCTTCCTGGCCGGAGAGCTGGGCTCTGATCCAAGGGTTGCTTGAGGGCTTGGCTCAAGTCTTTGGGGCCTTGGAGCTGCGCTCGAGGCATTGACAGGAGCTGCTTGGCTCCAAGATCCCTTAGCATCTCGGAGCTAGGCTCGGAGGCGTTTGAGATTGAGAGCGGCTTAGCTCGAAGGTCCCTTGGTCGGAGATTTGAGCTCTGGTCTTGGGTTGGCATCCTGGAACTAGGCTCGGGGATGTTGTTGATTGAGAGCTGCTTGGCTCGAAGGTCCCTTGGCCAGAGATCTGAGCTCCGATCTTGGGTTGGCATCTTGGAGTTGGGCTCGGGGACGTTGTTGATTGAGAGCTGCTTGGCTCGAAAGTCCCTTGGCCGGAGATCTGAGCTTCGATCTTGGGTCGGCGTCCCAGAGCTGGGCTTGGGGACATTGTTGATTGAGAGCTGCTTGGCTCGAAGGTCCCTTGGCCGAAGATCTGAGCTCCGATCTTGGGTCGGCGTCCTGGAGCTGGGCTCGGGGATGTTGTTGATTGAGAGCTGCTTGGCTCGAAGGTCCCTTGGCTAGAGATCTGAGCTCCGATCTCGGGTCGGCATCCTGGAGCTGGGCTCGGGGATGTTATTGATTGAGAGCTGCTTAGCTCGAAGGTCCCTTGGTCGGAGATCTGAGCTCCAATCGTAGGTTGGCATCCTGGAGCTGGGCTTGGGGACGTTGTTGATTGAGAGCTGCTTGGCTCGAAGGTCCCTTGGTCGGAGATCTGAGCTCCGGTCTTGGGTCGGCGTCCTGAAGCTGGGCTCGGGGATGTTGTTGATTGAGAGCTGCTTGGCTCGAAGGTCCCTTGGCCAGAGATCTGAGCTCCGATCTTGGGTCGGCATCCTGGAGCTGGGCTTGGGGACATTGTTGATTGAGAGCTGCTTGGCTCGAAGGTCCCTTGGCTGGAGATCTGAGCTCTGATCTTGGGTTGGCATCCTGGAGCTGGGCTCGAGGATGTTGTTGATTAAGAGCTGCTTGGCTCGAAGGTCCCTTGGCCAGAGATCTGAGCTCCAGTTTTGGGTTGGCATCTTGGAGCTGGGCTCAGGGACATTGTTGATTGAGAGCTGCTTGGCTTGAAGG
Source organism: Areca catechu (assembly GCA_021397845.1). Classification (NCBI taxonomy): domain Eukaryota; kingdom Viridiplantae; phylum Streptophyta; class Magnoliopsida; order Arecales; family Arecaceae; genus Areca; species Areca catechu. The sequence continues at coordinate 122,611,969 of CM038052.1, read as the reverse complement.
TCCTTTAGCCAGAGATCTGAGCTCCGGTCTTGGGTTGGCATCCTGGAGCTGGGCTCGAGGACGTTGTTGATTGAGAGCTGCTTGGCTCGAAGGTCCCTTGGCTAGAGATCTGAGCTCCGCTCTTGGGTTAGCATCTTGGAGCTGGGCTCGGGGACGTTGTTGATTGAGAGCTGCTTGGCTTGAAGGTCCCTTGATGTCTGTTAGCTGGGCTCAGAGACATCGATGGCTCTTTCCTGCAAGACATATAGATACTCGTGTAAGGAAAAAGTCATTATCATTATTATTGATGGGAAACCTTACATCATTGGTGGTGTCTTCGCAGTACTGCAGGCACCCCAAGCTTGGGGAGCCTGATGCCGTCAAGATCTTCGAGGTGATAGGCCCCTTGTAAGGGGGCTTCGGCCGCCTCGTAGGGACCTTCCTAATTTGGTGGGAGCTTGCCGCATTACCGGGGCTGATACGCCTCTGCTCAGCACAGCATCGAGTCTCCGAGCCCAAAGGTTCCTGGCCAGACTCGGATGTTGAAGCGCCAGGCTACTCATTGCCGGCGAGCTTTGTTGAGGTCAGCGTCGAGCAACTTGGGCTCTAACCAATCCCAAGATTATGTTATAGGCTGAAGGAAGCCCGTCGACTGCGAAAGTCACTGTAGCGGTGCTCCTGGAGAGGGTGTCATAAGAAAGCACATCCACGGAGCTTTCGTTATTGACCATGATGCGCTCTTACAAGATGCTTCACGATCGTCATCTTGGCGACCACGACATCATTATTTATATTTCTCCCCCGCTCTCCTTCCCTCATGAGGGGGAGAACACACCCAGGATCCTTTGCCCCCCGGGCTTTTTGGGTGTGCGCGCAGCTCCGCCAAGAAATCATGCCCACCGGCTTCTCGGTGGGACGATTATCGATGGCTAAAGCTAGTCGGAGAACAACGAGCACCTGGGAATCCACTTAAGGTCTGCCCCCCACGAACCTTTTAAGGTAGCCCTTCTTGATGAGTTCTTCAATTTTCCACTTGAGGTTGCAACACTCCTCGGTGTTGTGGCCATGGTTACGGTGGAAGCGATAGTGCTTCGATTTATTGTGGCCAGCAGAGGACTTCATCGGGAGTGGGCACCTCAGGTAGCCCTCACCTTCGACCTCCCTGAGGATTTTCATCCTCGGGGTAAGGAGAGGGGTGTAATTCTCCTCAGGAACGGGAGTCCCCCTCGGTCTTGGCCGGTCCCTCCAGGAGCTCGGAGCCTGGGGTGCTGGCTTCCGGGTCCCGGGCATCTTGGTGGGTGCCGACTTCTTCAGTGGCCCTTCATCAAGCTCTCGCCTTGTACGGTTCGCCTCCTCGGCACGGATGTACTTTTGGCCCGAAGAAGGAGCTCGGAGTAAGTCTTGGGGGGCTTCTTTGAAAGGAATATGCCCTAAAGGCCAATCGAAATGTTGTATTTCAATGGAATTTTTCTTTGTATCCCAAACCAATGTATTGACATTATCAATTAATAAAGGCATTTTATTTTCATCATACGCTATGTCTTAATTATTTTATTATTATATGATGAACCCCATAGATTAGGGCTATGGTTCTAGGGTTATGATGAGATCATACCAGTGAGACCTAAAGCCTTAAAATCCTAATCTAAAATATTCTTGGTCGATGGGACATTGAGTAGGGGATCAATGTTTCCAGCAAGACCAACACATCCTATTATACTTGGTGAAGAGGGTGACTGATCTCACAGTCACTTGTGTTTGATACTAATACTAGGATGATGGTGCTCATTAGAGAATGAGTTCATTGAATTGATCCAGCTAGAGAACATCTAATGGAACATTATCTGTTTGTCAATAAATAGTTCTCATAGTGGGAGTAGTGCATGTGGTCCTTTGACCTGAGATTGCCATGGTACCTTGTATGCATGAATCCATACTTTGGTTCACACTCAATCATGACACTGAGTCATGCATGGGGTGATACTGGGTATGATGGATTGCATATGGAGGTTGTGAGTAGGTCAAAAAGGAATCGATCAACCCTAGTAAGAGGGAATCGCATCTAGCAAATTTCGATCAAATGAAGATTCGGGAAATCTTTGATCAAAGTATGAATATTAGAAATAGTTTCTAATGGTTCATTAATGAATCATCATTATCAGATTGAGCTAGGAATGAATATGAAATTGGATTTGACAAGTATCCATATCCATAGTAATATTCAGGGTGCAAGCTGATCGAAGGACTGAATTGCCTGGTAACTCACCACTGAAGGGTATTTTGGTAATGCCACCAAAATTCCACATCTTCCGGGTAGGCATGATACATTGCTAGACGTCAATCTTGTCTTGTGGGGATTTGATTGAATTATAGTAATTCAATCAGTTAATTAGAATTGGATTCTAATTGACCTAGTCAGCTAGCTTGAGTTGACCTAAATCAGCTTAGTTGAGATGTAACCGAATTAGGTCAAAAGCACCCGGACCTACTGCTGGCTAGATGTGGAACCCAATGGGTCACACATAATAGAGAGTTGATGAAGGATTTAATTTGGAATTAAATCATGTTTGCAGGACAAACATACTAGCATGTGTTGCAAACCCTAACTTCTATTCGAATCGAATTCGAATTTTGGTTCCTAATTAGGCTTAATTGGGTTCTAATTGAACCTAATTAGGGTCTAATTAAGTTTTTCAGACTTTGGGCTAACCCATGGCTGAACCCACTTGAATTACAGTAATTTATTTCATCTCCCCAAGCCGCATAACTCTCCCTCACGTGCGTGGATAAGAAGGAAGACTCCACGCGCGCATGGGCTCTTCATGCGCATGGAGTCCTTTTCTATTTTACCGTGAAAAACAAAAAGTGGGGGGGGGGGGGGCGAAAGTCTTCTCATTTTAGAGCCTCAAAGGATGGCCATTGGATGGTCATTTGATGGTTGCAAAGTTTTAGGAAATAAGAAAGGTTTTCGATGGTTCCCGGTCATGCGTAACTCCGTCTCAAACATCGCGTCTCTTCCTAAGTTTCTTCCGAGATTTTCCTTCATCGAAAAGTCTTGAAATAAAACTAGAAAGGCGTGATAAATAGAGGGGATGTGTGAAGGATGGAGGGACATGATCTTTGGATAGCAGAGAGTTGCGTTATTTTGGAAAGACATTTCTCTATTGTGTATATAATGGGAGGAAAGGTCTCGGATGAAGAGTGTGGGTTTTAAGAATCCTTTTTAGATTTTCTTCTTCCTTTCCAGGAGACTCCTTCCTTTTTTTCTTGTTGGATATTGTTTCCTCTACAGAGGTTTCCTCTGTCGAAACTTTGGTCTTAAACAAGAATAAAGAAGAAGGTCTTGATCGGTAAAGGAAGAAAGATATATATTTCTTTCTTTCCTGCATTAAGACAATACTTGTCTTAATTCATCTCCCATGTTAAGACAAGGCTTAAAACCTTTAGGACAACCTTAGTTCTTCAAGACAAGAGGGTCCTACAGGGATTAAAGTCAGGGAGAAGTTCAAGAAGAGGCAAGAAGGAAGAAAGGGAGTTCTGGAGTAAACAAAACTTAGCCATAGTCCAAGTTTTGAGTTCTTAGAAGAAGAATTCAAGTAAATGAGCCACTAAAGAAGAGGTTATAGTCTTTGTCACATCTCTGTGTGGATCACCGTTGGAGGGCGAACGTTTGGGCGCCTGGTGGAGAAGAAGGCTGAATCAGGGTTTTCTTCATCGGATTGGATACTAGCGATTCAGGTTGGTGCATAAAATCTAGTTTATATCATATATGCATGTTTATATATTTTAATTCCTAGTAAGGAGATCTTGGGTTAAGGGTTTGGTAGTGGTTTCATAATAAATTTTTGAAATCCACGCTTTCGCCCTGGTCACCAAACCCCTACATTCTTGTCGAGCAAGTAGGTCAGGTGGGAAGTCCTAAGCCTTCGCTTTAGCGCCAACATGGCAACTGGCTCATCAAGGTAGTAAATCTCCAGCACGGAAGCCTTGAAGCGAGCCATGTAGTCCCGTAGGGGCTCGTGATCATGCTGCCGGATGGAGAAGAGGTTGTCTGCCTCTCACGGCAACTTCCTGCAGGCGTCGAAGTGGGCCATGAGTTTCTGTCCCAATTGGACAAAAGAGTTGATGCTCTCCGACTCCAAATGGGTGAACCACACCCGGGCCGCTTTCTGGAGAGTAGCAGGGAAGGCGACGCAGAGAAGAGCGTCGGTGGCCCCGTGGACCCTCATAAGGGCCCGGTAGCTTTCCAGGTGGTCAAGGGGGTCGGTGGTCCCAACATAAGGATCCACCTGCAGCATCCGAAATCGGTGTAGGATCGGCTCCGCCTGGATTTCTTCGCAGAACAGGGGATGGGCATCGTAGCCCGCTGGCTCGCTAGCTGAGCCTTGCATGTTGGCAAACCGACTGGAGAACTTCGCTACCTTGCGCTCATGTTTCTCCAGGCGCTTCTCCATCGTGCACCTGATGGCTTCGTTAGTGGACCCCTCCATCGGAGGAGACGGAGAAGGTGATATGGGTGCCCGGCACCCGTGATGGGGGGTCTTGCCCTTTCTGCCTCGGTAGGGTCTGGGCTCCACCTGCCCGAGGTTTGGTGAACAGCTCTCCCTGTCGGTAGAGCTGGCTCGTTGCCTTTTCGTGGGAGTCTGATGACTACCCCGGTTGCCCCTTGGCTACCGGTAAGTAGCCAAGGACCGGTGTTGATATTGAAGCTGGCGCACTGCTGTAGCAAGGGTCTGCATTTGCTGGGTGAGTGCAGCCATCTGAGACTCCGCTGGAGATAGTTGGACTGCCAGAACGAGTGGCCCTGCCTCGAGATGGTGTGGGTCCCCTCGGGAAGGGGAGTCCCTTACACGACTGGTGGAGGCCTCTCGTGCCCGTGTCACACCATCCTTCCATGAAGTGTCAATCTGCAAAGGGATGGAGGGCTTGATCGTAACCCCGTACCTAGCGCGCTAATCTGTTGCTGCCAGGATCACCGTGGCCCTAGCTACTACCGATGCCGGAGGTGCTCCTTTTGCTGGCTGGCGATCCTTTGGTCTTGGACCTGCAAAACAGGGGTTAGTGATCCGGGTCGGGGTTTCCGGCGGGGGCACTATGACGATCAAGTCAGTGACGATCCAGGAGAATAGATCCTCCTGGTCGAGCCCCTTTTGATGGACTCCACACGAGGAGTAAATGGTGTGAGAATGAAGACAAAAATGTAACAGGGAGAGAATAACGGCGGGGACAAAGGGGTTCCCTGTTCTACCGCCTCTCCTTGTTTCTCTCGTTTTTCTTCAGTCTTGGTGATGGTGGGGCTTTGCCCTCTTGATCGAGCTTGCACTTGTATTGGTGCTGTGTTGTTGTTGTTACCTCCAAGTTTGTTATGAACTAGGTTACCGTCGGGCGTCCGTCTTGGGATCTCCATCGGGTTGTCAGGCATGTGTGAAGGTGTCCCGAGGAACCTTTCCCAATTCGTGATAATGGGAGCTATCATGCGCTCTAACACTCCTCCTGGTCACCTCTTTTCGAGAAACCTGGTAGTACCTCGAATGGTGGGCCGCCGCTCTTGAGATTCGAATCTTCCGGTTGGCTTCCTCTCTCGGGTGGTCTAGGTGGCTGGTGAGGAATGTGGTGTCTCGATCAGTGTACTTCTTCCCTTTCTAGCATAACCAGTAGCTGCAGGCGGTCACTACGGTCCAGCAGGTGCTCCAATGTAGTCCTCAGGTGGCTCGCCGGCGTTCTGGGCTGGCGGGGCCCACGTCCGAGCTGGGGCTGAGCTGGAAAGGCAGGGCTCGCTCCGACCTAAATGCCTCGAGCTTGCGGGGTCATCTTGGCCCTAGAGGGCAGAGTGCTGAGCTCGACTCCGACCACAAGGCTAACCTCCAAGGGTCTCGCTCTGGAGGGCAGAGTGCGGGCCCGGTCTAGAGGGCTCGCGCTCGGAGAGGCTCCACGTGGTGGAGGAGTGCTGAGCTCGATTCTGATCACAGGGCTCAGCCTCCAAGGGTCTCGCTCTGGAGGGCAGGGTGCAGGCCCGGTCCAGAGGGCTCGTGCTCGGAGAGGCTCCACGTGGTAGAGGAGTGCTGAGCTCGACTCTGACCATAGGGCTCAACCTCCGAGGGTCTCGCTATGGAGGGCAGGGTGCGAGCCCGATCCAGAGGGCTCGCACTCGGAGAGGCTCCACGTGGCGGTGGAGTGCTGAGCTCGACTCCGACCACAGGGCTCAACCTCTGAGGGTCTCGCTCTGGAGGGCAGGGTGTGGGCCCGGTCCAGAGGGCTCGCGCTCGGAGAGGCTACACGTGGCGGAGGAGTGCTGAGCTCGACTCTGACCACAGGGCTCGGCCTCCGAGGGTCTTGCTCTAGAGAGCAGGGTGCAGGCCTGGTCCAAAGGGCTCACGCTCGGAGAGGCTCAACGTGGCGGAGGAGTGCTGAGCTTGACTCTGACCATAGGGCTTAACCTCCGAGGGTCTCGTGCTCGGAGAGGCTCCACGTGATGGAAGAGTGCCGAGCTCGACTCCGACCACAGGGCTCACCTCCGAGGGTCTCGCTCTGGAAGGCAGAGTGTGGCTCCGGCCTAAGCGTCCCGAGCTCGCATGCCCGACCTGGCGGAGGACGGAGCTTGGCTCGCTGTCTCGAGGGAGCGTAGCTCAACTCGGTAGAGGAGACCGAGCAGGAGAATTGACACGGCGTTCGACGCGACATCTTCTCTTGACATGGTGCCTGTAGGCTCCCCCCGTCAGCGATCCCACTATATCACCTTTTATTTTGCTTTATTTCTTTTACTTTATTTCTCTCCCCGCTGTTGCTTAATATAGACTTGAAGCACCTTTGCTAGAGCTATATTCGATAGGATTTTTTTCATGTACCTTCTCCAATGACTCCGATGATAATGATAAACCAGACTTCAGCTACAACAAAAATTATTAAATTAAATATTAATAATTAAATTAATTAAAAAATCTTGATTTGATTTTAAATTAAAATTAATTTTTTAAAAAAATTAAAATTAAAATAATTAATAATTTGGTTCAACTTTATATAACTATTCCAAAATTTTTTTGAGATACTTCAAAATAACCAAATTGCCCTCTTCCAATTTATCGTAATTTCTCTTCCCTTTTTAGGGCAAAGTAGCAATCCTCTCTCCATGTTCCTCCGACAAACACAAACAGTGCAACGTCCATCAAAAATTTCGAGAGAGAGTACCTTGCAAGGGCAAGACTACTAAATAATAGAATGAAAAAAGCGGGTAATGATATCTTCACCTTCAGATTTTCATGACTCCACCCATATCATTCCTTACCACAACACTGACAAAGATACTTTTATCATTCAGGTGAGAATATGAGATGGAGTCAAGGCCGGCGGCTAGGGTATCCTTGGAATTTTAGTTTTTTTTAAGTTTTTCCTATTTACATTATCTAAGTTGGATTTGACCTTACTATTAACCGGATTAGACTGCTGACTGGAGTCCGGTTGTGCACCGGATTCGCGGACTTCATTTCCGATTCCAATCCAGCACATCCCCGAGACGCGCACGCGACCCCCGCCCGGGCTTATCCGGTCACTCAGCCCCTACCAAACCGGTGCGCCTCCCTCCTTTCCACCGTCCCGCTCGGTCACCTGTTTGAATTCCGACGGTGGACCGTATTCGGAACGAATTTTGGATGAGTTTTATAAGAGCTCGACGGGTAGAAACGAGAAGTTCGGTAGAAAAGAGACGGGTTAAATTTCATGCGAAAGTTGCCCCTTATTTGGCGAGCGTTCCACTTCGTATTCATTTGGAGACGTTGGAGAGGGTCCGAAAGCCTCGTGGAAGGTAGCAGCCTTTTTCCTCTTGTTTCTTTTAGATCGGCGAGTTTTTGGATACTCGGCGATGGAAACCTAGGCTAGCCGCTGTTGTCGCCGATTTTTTGAGGAGCTCGCGCTGTTCTGTGCTGTTCACTGGTTCCACTTCTCCGGTGGTCGAAGGATCTGAAATTTTCAGTTAATCGGAGCCAGTTTGATGGCGATTTTACTCGTTTGTTAGCTTTGGCTCCAGGAAATTGGTACGCTCTTTGACTTGTCGTTTTAGGGATTTGTGATCAGATTAGAAAATTTACTGATTTAGATTTTTTTTGTATTGTTTTGTGGATGTTTGATTCGATGAAGTTTGGTGTTTTTTTAAATTTTTGTCGCTGTATATGTTAATCGGTTGATGATTGTATCTCTGGATTTTTTTTCTGAAAATCCGATGATAAACCGAAGATGAGATCTTGAACCCGGTTTTGTTCTCCGGGATATATCTTTATAATTTTAGCACAGAATACTAAATATTGATTCAATTTTTGACTCTTTGGACTACATTTTAACCTCAATTTTTCCTGTCTAATCTTTGAAAGATCTTCTTTTACCAAAAAAATAAAAAATAAAAAAAATCTTTGAAAGGTCTTGACAGAATCGTCACCAAATCTCCATTTATTATTATTATTTTTTCGCGCTTTAATATCAACCTTACTCATCACGGAGATCTCTGCAATTTCTCAATTACCGCACTAATAGCATAGTATTTTTTGTCGGCAATGGCCATTAATTGCAGGCCGAAGCATGGGCGGTGGTCCGGAGCGCATAAAGCCCTCCTCGGAAGAAACCCGAAACTTCTCCCTCGCCAAACGGATGAGTCTCCTCACCGTCGTCACTGACGACTGCTTCTCCAGCCTCCTTGAGCTCGCCGCGAACAACGACGTCGACGGCTTCCGCCGGTCCCTTGATCGGGACCCGTCGGCAGTTGACGAGGTCGGCATGTGGTATGGCCGCAAGAAAGGCTCCAACCAGATGGTCCTCGAGCGTCGAACTCCACTGATGGTGGCCGCCACCTACGGCAGCCTTGATGTTCTCCGCCTCATACTCTCCCTTTCCGTCGTCGACGTTAACCGGGGCTGCGGCCCCGGCCCCGACCCCGACAGCACTACTGCCCTCCACTGCGCCGCTTCCGGTGGCTCGGTGAACGCTGTCGATGCTGTGAAGATTCTACTCGCTGCTGGTGCTGATCGTAATGCTGTCGATGCCAATGGCCACCGGGCGGCTGACGTCACCGTTGTGCCGCCCAAGTTGCGTGATGTCAAAATTGCTCTAGAAGAGCTACTTGGGTGTTCTAGCAGTGTTACGGGTGGTGAACAGCAGCGGCAGCAACGTGTGCAACGTGTTCTTCGCTCGATGTCGACAACGATGACGAGCTCGTCAAAGTCGAACTCTCCACCCCTATCCTCATTCCCTGATGAGGATGGATCCCCATCTTCTGAATTGATTGCCAACCTGCCACCGCAGATCATCTCTGAGAAGAAAGAGTATCCGGTCGATCCATCTTTGCCGGATATTAAGAACAGTATCTACGCCACTGATGAGTTCCGCATGTACTCTTTCAAAGTCCGGCCTTGCTCTCGGGCCTACTCTCATGACTGGACTGAATGCCCCTTCGTCCATCCGGGCGAGAACGCCCGGCGGCGTGACCCTAGGAAATATCACTATAGCTGCGTTCCCTGCCCTGACTTCCGGAAGGGCACTTGCCGGCGAGGGGACATGTGCGAGTATGCGCATGGGGTGTTTGAGTGCTGGCTTCACCCGGCGCAGTACCGCACACGTCTTTGCAAGGATGGGACAGGCTGCACTCGCCGGGTCTGCTTCTTTGCCCACACCAATGAGGAGCTCCGCCCGCTGTATATATCGACTGGTTCAGCGGTGCCATCGCCCTGGTCCTCTACCTCTGCTGCTATGGAGATGGTGGCAGCGATGGGTCTCATTCCTGGGTCCCCCTCATCGGTTTCAGGGGTGATGTCACCCTTCACACCGCCCATGTCGCCCTCGGCCAACAGCATGTCCCATTCCTCGCTGGGCTGGCCACAGCCCAGCGTGCCTACCCTGCACCTTCCTGGAAGCAATCTCCAGTCTAGTAGGCTGCGCTCATCTCTGAGTGCAAGGGACATGCCAGTGGATGACTTGTCGATGGTGCCAGATTTTGATTCGCAGCAACTGCTTAATGATTTGTGCTACTCTCGCCTAGGCTCTGCGGCTGGGAATCTCTCAGCTCGATCAAAGACCCTGACCCCATCAAACCTTGATGAAGTTTTCTCTGCTGAGATCTCTCCGAGGTACAATTCTGAACAGGGGTCAATCTTCTCACCATCACACAGAACTGCTATCCTCAACCAGTTCCAGCAGCAGCAGCAGAGCTTTCTCTCACCAATCAATACCAATGTTTTCTCGCCAAAAGCTGTGGACCACCAGCAGCTGCCTGGGCAGTCTCTCTTGCAGACCTCGCTTGGGATATGTTCTCCTGGCCGGATGTCTCCCCGTGCGATCGAACCACTCTCCCCAATGAGCACCCGGCTGGCTGCGGTTGCACAGAGGGAGAAGCAGCAGCAGCAGACATTGCGGAGCCTTAGCTCTCGTGATCTTGGTTCTGGCACGTTGCCAATTGCAGGCTCCCCTGTGAACTCATCATGGTCCAAGTGGGCGTCGCGCTCTGGAACTTTGGACTGGGGAGTGAATGGTGAGGAGCTGGGTCCGCTCAGGCGGTCCTCATCTTTTGAGCTGCGGTCTGGTGGCGAGGAGCCGGACCTGTCTTGGGTCCATTCATTGGTGAAGGAATCTCCGCCTGAAAAATTAGTCATGGCGGCGATGACTTCTGTTGGACCATCGGTGTCGGGTCTTGCTGGTGGTGCTGGTGGTAGTGAGGATTTGAATTCTAATGCTCAAATTGATGGCCATGATCAAACTGTGGTCTTGAGTGCGTGGCTTGAACAGATGCAGCTGGATCAAATGGTAGCTTAGGGAAAAGTGCAAATGTCCGCTAAGCTGCTAGAGGGGGTATTGATAGTAGTTAGTGACTTGGTAAATTATTTTTGGTTATTTGGGATGGTCAAGAAGAAAAAGAAGTTGAAGGAGGTGATATTCAGAGATTCATTTTTTATTATAACGTCAAGAGGAGTTCAGCCAGGTAAAAAGTCGAGAGGGGATTTATCTATGGGTTATTTAAATTTCTACCCAGGTAAATTACTCTCCTATAGCTTGAAATTTTCTTTACTTCGTTTTCTTTTTTCTAAATCTCATTAAAGCTAGAGTCTTTATGTTTCAGGGCGGTGAACCTTTTGTAGTCTCTCTTGCAGTGAACTTTTTCTAGCCTCTCTCTCTCTCCCCTACTATTCTATCTTTTGTTAATTATGATTTTTATGAAATTGGGTAAAGGGGGGGGCTATGTGGAGTTTTTATGCTTTGTGAACAGGTCTATTGTTGGGATAAAGAAAAAAATGAACTATAAGGCTATGCTGACATGTTGTGGATGTGGATTATTCGTGTTGTTTTGGAGCATCTGACAGCAGGAAAAAAATGCTGCATAAATTCTGTATGATGTAACATTGGATTAAATTATCGCTATTATTTTAATTCTATTTTTTTCAACGTTTTATTTCGTTTTGTTTTATTCTTCTATCATGCTTATCTGTCTATATCTTGTTATGATATCCCGGTTTTATTTTAATTAATTATTAGACCGTTTTCTGAACCAATTTCAAATTTTTTGATTTATTGGTCAAATTAGTTGGCAAAGGAAAGGATCAACGGCTTCGTATTATTATCTCAATTCAAAGATCCTATTTCATATCTTTGGTTTTATATCTGTTCCAAAAGATAAGTTTATTAACTCTGAGTCTTCATCTTCGTTTTACTGTCTCAGTCCGAAGATCCTGCTTCATATTCTTGGCTTTATATCTGTTCCGGAAGATAAGTTTATTAATTCTGGATCTTCGTCTTCGTATTACTGTCTCAGTCCGAAGATCCTGCTTCATATCTTTGGTTTCATATTTGTTTTGGAAGATAAGTTTATTAACTCTGGGTCTTCGTCTTCGTATTATTATCTCAGTCCGAAGACTATGCCTAATATCTATGGCTTTGTATCTTTATCTATGATCTAGGAGATAAGTTTATTTACTGTCTTCGGTTTCGTATGTCCATCTTCTTGATCCGAAGACTTAGCATAACCTTTTTTTCTATGGATTTAAGTCAGGTTTATTTACTCTATGTTTTCGGCTTCGTACAATTACTTTGATATGAAGAATTGACCTTCCAGGCGAATATCTTCGGATTTATTCCTTCAATACAATTCGAAGAGCGTATGATTTCATTTTTCGATTGTAAGTGTTTATTTTTATTATTTCTGAAATGCTTTCTTCTGAGGAGTGTAGCTAACATTTCTTTCAGGAGCGCTATTAAAGAGAATGTTGAGATTATTTCGGATTTATTCTTGAAAAAGGAGGATTCTTGAACATGTGGATTTCTTGGACAAATAGTTAAAATCTGTTTTGGTTGTTGCAATCATCCACATGGTCCAAAACCTTAGATTGGATAAACTCCGAGTGTAACCATTTTTTCGACAGCTACAACTTACGATTATGAGGTTACTTTTGCCAACTCCTATAATTGTAAGTAATTACGTTGTAGTCTATAAATACTGGTAAGCGGGGACACTCAGGGAGAGGCATGTTCATTTTTCTCTTTCTTGCATTTCGAATTTTTCTCTTTCCTTTCTGCTTTCAAAACTCTCCATTCTGTTGCTGCCTGAGCTTCTTCTGACTTAGGCATCGGAGTGTTCCTCGCCGAAAAATCTTCGATCAGGGATATGTTTTGCAGGTTCTGGTAGACGGTGATCCAGTGAAAGAACCACTTCATCCGGTCAGTAGAGGTCAGCATCAACAGATTGGTGCGCCAAGTAGGGGGAAAAGTTTGTTTCCTCTGTTTTGAAGGAGAGTTTCCGAGGTAGGGGGAGAAGTTTGTTTCCTTTGTTTTAAAGGAGCGTTTCCGCTGGGCAAGATTGGTGAAGGGGAAAACCAAGAACACAACTATGAGTCAGGAGCAACAGGCTCCTCTGTCAAACGGACTTCTAATCAGCACTTTTTCGGCAGTTCAGGGATCACAGCCTCCTATGATAATGGTAGAGAAGCAACAATTCGAAAGTCTGATGAATAAGGTAGAGACCTTGACGGCGCTGGTACAGCATCTACATGAAGCTACAACTCAAAAACAATGCCCTCCCTTTGTTCCACAATCTAGCTGTCCACCTGAGAAGGGGAGAGATCAATGTCGAGAGATCACCCCCAGTTTCTCACGGATCCGGTCATCTCGTGGCTGCTACACCTCTTTGCCAGATCGACAAGCGGGGGATCATGGTGGAAAGAAGAGGGTCCGACGCTCTCCCTCTGTTTTTTCTAGAAGCTGTGTGCCAGAGGGGTCTAGGCAAAAGGAGATGAATCATGAGGTTTAGGAGAAGTTCAAGGTTATGCAAGCATAGATATCAAGAATTTCATAATTGAGAAGGAACGATGAGGTTGTTGCCTTCAACTCTCAGCTCCCTTTTTCTGATAAAATTATGGATGAGGTTATCTCTAGGCATTTCAAGATTCCATAATTAGAGGCCTACGATGGGACTTCAGACCTCCTCGATCATCTAGGAAGCTACAAAGGTCATACGATGGTGCAAAAAACAACTGACGCTCTTTACTGCATTACTTTATCTGCCACTTTGAAGAAGTCTGCTCGAATGTGGTATTCGAGCCTGCCTCCAAACTCAATTCATTTTTTTGCTGAGTTAGAGCGGCAATTTGTCTCGCATTTCAGAACGTGCCAGAAGATGTCGCGCAACACTGACAGTTTGTTTTCCAGCAATAAGGAGAAAGTTTGAAAGGATTTGTCCATCATTTTAATTCGGCCACTCTGGAAATTTGAACTTGAATGAGCATGTGGCCATGTCCGCCTTGAAGAAAGGTTTAAAATTGTCCAGATTCATTTTTTTCCTGGATAAAAAATTCCAAACGAGTTATGCCGAGCTGTTGGCAAGAGCTCAGAAGTATGCTGCTGCTGAGGAGCAAGCGGCAAGCCGAAGATTGGCGGAGGGGAGATTCTCTCCTAAGAAGAAGAGTGCTAGAGAACCGAACGTGCCAACATCTTCTAACAACGCTTCGGTCTCTATGCGCAGTCCCAAGTCCAGACAGCAAAATAATTGATTTGACGCTTACACACTCCTCAACTTGCCTGGAGCGAAAATTCTGATGGAAATTGAAAAAGAAAAATATTTCCAAAGACTGCGTTCCCTGAAGACACCTGCAAATGCAAGGGACAAAAGCAAGTACTGCCGATATCATCGAGATCATGGTCATAACACTGAAGAATGCTTCCAGTTTTCGGATGCCATCAAGGATTTGATAAAAAAGATGATATTTGAGAAAATATGTCAACCATCTAGAGTCTCAAGCCGAAGCAACTGCCTTTTCAAGAATATCCGATGAAGCTGATTTGCCTTATCAAAAGCCAACTAGTGGAGATGTTGGGATGCTTCATCGATCATCGGCATGGGATGTTGAAGTTGAGGAAAATGTCCCGAAGAGGTTCAAAGGAAAAAATGCTATCACTTTTTTCGATGAAGATGTTCAGGGTGTACAACTTCCATATGATGACCCTGTAGTAGTCTCGGCAGTTATTGCCAACTTTGATGTAAAAAGAATATTAATTGATAATGGAAGCTCAGTTGATGTATTACTGTATGATTCGTTCCTTCGGATGGAATGTCTGGATGTGAATTGCGAAGATCTCTCATTCCTATAACTGGTTTTGGTGAAAATCAAGTTGGGGTTGAAAGTGAAACGATTTTGTCCGTAACTTTTGGGTCTGAAACATTCCAAAGGACCATTTCAATCAATTTTATTGTGGCCATAACATCTTCAGCTTATAATATAATCTTTGGGTGTCCAGCATTGAATAAGTTCAGAGCCATAGTCTCAACATACCATTTGTTGGTTCGGTTTCCTACCAGGACAGGTATGGGGGAAGTAAGAGGAGATCAAAGGATCGGTCATTAGTATCTCATGATTCAAAACAAACAAACATCCAAGCCTTTGGCACTTGACCAGCTGGATCCAAGAAATGAATCCGAAGACTCTGGAGAACTAGTGGAAAAAACACTTTTCATACTATTATCCGAAGATGACCCAACTAAGTTTTTGCAAATTGGCAACTTACTTGATGAGGAGTTAAAGGTAAAACTAATTTTCTTTCTTCGAAATAATGCTGATATTTTTGCTTGGATAGCTTCAGACATGCTAGGAATTCCGCCTGAAATGATTACGCATCACTTGGAAGTATATCCCAATTATAAGCCAGTACGATAAAAGAAGAGGAATTTTGCTCCAGAAAGGTAGAAGATAATTGATGAAGAAGTTAAACTCCTTGAAGCAAATTTCATAAGGAAGGTTCAATATCCGAATTGGCTAGCTAATGTGGTAATGATAAGGAAATCAAACGGCAAGTGGAGGATTTGTATAGACTATACGGATCTTAATAAAGCATGTCCAAAAGACAGTTTTCCTTTGCCAAAAATCGATTAGTTGGTTGACGCCACGGTTGGTCATCAAATGTTGAGTTTCATGGATGCCTTCTTAGGCTATAATCAAATTTGAATGGATCCTGAAGATGAGGAGAAGACCACGTTTGTTACAGAAAAAGAACTGTACTGTTATAAGGTGATGCCATTTAGGTTAAAGAATGCTGCGGCAACTTTTTAAAGGCTCATCAACAAAATCTTCAAAAATTAGATTGGGAGAAACATGGAAGCTTATGATGACGATATGATTGTGAAAAGTCCTTCATAAGTCTGATCATATCACAGATTTAAAGGAGTTTTTTGATGCTCTTAGACATCATTAAATGATGTTAAATCCTACCAAATGTGTCTTCGGCGTAATTTTTGGGAAGTTCCTGGGGTACTTGGTCACCAAGCGAGATATCGTCAATCCAGAAAAAATCCAGGCACTTCGGACAATGAGGCATCCTACTTGCAAAAAGGAAGTTCAGAGGTTAACGGGGAGAGTTGCTTCTTTAAGCTGGTTTATCTTCCGTTATGCAGAAAGGTGTTTACCCTTCTTCAAGGTTCTTCGCCAAACTCAAAATTTTGAATGGACAGAAAATTGCAGAATTGCCTTCGACAAGCTGAAAGATTATTTGGAGAATCCCCCTCTGCTCTCAAAGCCCTGTGAAGGAGAAACATTTTATTTATATTTGTCAGCTACAGATGAAGCAGTTAGTTCGGTTCTGGTACGAAGAGATGCCAATCATTCATAGAAACCGATTTATCATACTAGCAAAGAGTTACATGAAGCTGAAGTCCGATATCCCAAGATACAGAAAATTCTCTTTTCTTTAGTGGTAGAGGCAAAGCGACTTCGGCCTTATTTTCAAGCTCATTTTATTGTAGTTCTGACATATCAGCCTTTGAAAGCCATACTTCGTTGTCCTAATACCTCAGGAAGGATAGCAAAGTGAGCTATTAAATTAGGGGAGTTTGATATTGAATATCAACCTAGATCAGCAATGAAGGCACAAATTTTAGCGGGTTTTATAGTTGAGTGCACGTGGGGATCCGAAGAGGATCAGCCAATAGCCGAAGAAGAAGGATCCGAAGATAAGTCGAAGTTTATTTGGATGTTACATGTCGACGGTGCTTCGAACGCCAATGATTGCGGTGAAAGTTTAATTCTTGCTGGAACAAATGGGCAGGTTATTGAATTTGCTCTTCGGTTTTCTTTTCAAGCATCAAATAATCAAGCAGAGTATGAAGCACTCATTGCTGGACTTAGAACCTCCCAGAAATTAGAGATAAAAAAGTCAAAGTTTTTTCCGATTCACAGCTGGTGGTGAATCAAGTGAAAGGTGGTTTCGAAGCTCGAAATCCAAATATGATCCAATACCTAGAAAAAATTCGAAGCCTGATATCTGGGTTGGAGTATTTTGAGATTGTTCATGTACTAAGGACAGAAAACACTTGGGCGGATGCTCTTTCAAGACTTACAACCACTACACCGGATTCTCTTGGGAGGACATGTGGAATATCTTGATGACCCCAGCATATCGGAATTCCTAGCTGAAATCTGTCAAGTTGAACATGAACCTTCATGAATGGATCCAATTCTCAAGTTCTTAAAAGACGGCGTCTTGCCCGAAAACAAGCTGGAAGCTAGGTGGCTTCGATGGATAACCTCTCAATATGTTATCTTGGACGAAGCATTGTATAAGAGGTCTTTCACACAACCTTTGCTGAAATGTTTAGGCCAATCTGATGCAGATTACGCACTCAGGGAAGTGCATGAAGGAATATGTGGAGATCATTTGGGGGGCAGATCTTTGGCATACAAAATAATCCGTCAAGATTATTTTTGGCCAACCATCCAGAAGGATTCTGCGGAATTTGTTCGAAGATGTGATCATTGTCAGAGATATGCCAATATACAAAGATGGCCTGCTAATCAGTTAACTCCGTTGACAGCTTCCTGACCTTTTGTACAATGGGGAATGGACATTCTTGGTCCGTTTCCTCCAGCTTTTGAGCAGCGGAAATTCCTTATAGTGGCTATTGATTACTTTACAAAATGGGTCGAGGCTGAAGCATTGGCACATATTACTAAAGTAATAGTTGAAACTTTTGTGAGGAATTTAATTATCTTCCATTTCGGGATTTCTTATTCTATAATAACTGACAATGGAAGACATTTTGACAATTCGAAATTCAGGAGCTTCTGCACTCAATATCACATTCTTCACAAGCTTACTTCAATAGCACATCCTCAGTGTAATGGAGAAGCTGAAGTGACAAACAGGACTATTCTTCATGGCCTTTAAACCATATTAAATGATGCAAAGGATTCATGGGCCGATGAGTTAAATTCAATTATTTGAGTATATCGAACTATCCCTAGAACAACCACTAGTGAATCTCCATTTCATCTTTCTTATGGTACTGAAGTAGTTTTTTCTATAGAGGTTTCTTTGCAGTCTATTCGGATTGATCACTATGAAGAGCTCGAAAATTCTGAACGTTGAAGAGTTGACCTGGATTTATTGCAAGGCACACGACTTCAGGCACAGTTGAGGATGGCTGCATATTAGCAGAAAATGGCGAGATACTACAACTCTCGCATAAAAGAACGGACTTTTCGTCCTGAAGATCTAGTTCTACCAAAGTCTGAGATATCCAAACCAATTGAGCAAGGTAAACTTTCTCCTACATGAGAAGGACCATACCGGATCAAAGAGGTTGTTCGACCCGGAATTTATCGATTGGAAACTTTGGACGGTATCCTATTATCTCGACCCTAGAATGTACAAAACCTCCGTCTATCTTAATTTTATTTTTTAAAGACATTATGATGATCTCCATGATCTACAATACGAAGTGTCGAGGTAAGCATAACTAGCCTATCTTATTTCTCTCTCTCAAGGCATAAGGATGATCTTCGTGATCTATCCTATAAAATGTCGAGTTGGGCTTAAATCAATCCATCTTAATCAAAAAGGCATAAGGATGATCTTCGTGATCTACCTTATGAAGTACCGAGTTGGACTTAAATCAGTCCATCTTAATCATAAAGGCATGAGGATGATCCTCGGATCTACCTTACGAAGTGCCGAGGTGGGTATGATCAGCCTGTCTTAGTTCTAATAGGGAAAGGAATGAGGATGATCCCTGGATCTACCTCACGAAGTGCCGAGGTAGGTTCGATCAGCCTATCTTAACTCTTGAATGATCCAAGGTCTATTTTATCCTAAGTTCGAAGACTTAGTATATTTTCAAGTCCGAAGACTTGATTCTTATCTGGTATTCTTTTATCCTAAGTCCGAAGACTTAGTGTATTTTCAAGTCCGAAGACTTGATTCTTATCTGGTATTCTTTTATCCTAAGTCCGAAGATTTAGTATATTTTAAAGTTCGAAGACTTGATTCTTATATGGTATTCTTTTATCTTAAGTCCAAAGACTTAGTGTATTTTCAAAGCTGAAGACTTGACTATTGTCTGGAGATTTGGTTTTCTTCACAATTATATGAAATTATTTTCTAAGTCCAAAGACTTAGTATATTTTCCAAGTCCGAAGATTTATTATTTTCCTTTAAAGGATTATTTTCTAAGTCCAAAGATTTAGTGTATTCTCAGTTATTCTTGCTTTTCAGCATCTTATAATCTTAGATCAAATTTGGGAATTTTGTTTCCCGAAAGATTATTATCTTAAGTCCGAAGACTTGGTATTATATGTTTCGGAGTTCTTAATTATCTGAAGACTTTATACTTAGGAAAATTTCTATCCACCTACATGCAATTAAAAACTCTAGAAAGGATTTTTCATTAATAAAGATTTTCTTACATCCTTCCAAAAAGAGGAGAAAAGGGAAAATTACAAGTTATCTACTGGGGCATCATCGGGGAGATCGATCGGACCCACCACCTCTTCGGTCATTGTTGGTGCTTTAGGGTCCTTTTGGGATTCGGGCTCATTTAGACTTTCAAGGTCAAAAGTTGAATACCTGAAATATCCAAGTATGGATAAAGCTTCTGCACCTCCTCCACTCCATCGTTAAAACCTCCTTTATAACTGTAAGTCCCGGCTTCGGTCATTTCGGCTTTAAAGGCTGGAGACGTTTTGTAATCCTCTATTGCCCTCTCCAGTTGATCCTTTAGAGATCGGATCTCTTCGGTAGCTTCTTCGGTTCTTTTGGAAGCTTCTTTGAAAAGTTGATTAGCTTCCTTAAGCAAAGCTTCCAGGGACCGGATTTTGATCTTCCTCTTCTTAAATCTTGCTTCTTGTTCAGAATGGTTCGATTGGATCTTTTCCATTTCGGTTTTTAAGCTCTGAACCAAGGCATCGCTTCGGGCAAGTTTTTCTTCCATAGCCTGCCTCTACTCTTCGGCTATCGCTTTCTCGATTTCAACCGTCTTTATTTTCTCCTTCATCTTCTTATAGTTGTCCCTATAGTTGAAGATGCTCTTTTCCATCAGGGTGATATCATGCATCATCTATATTGGCAAAGTGAAGAGTTAGCAACAACAAATTTATAATTTGAGGATGCAAAATCTAAGGCTTACCTTCAGTGCCGATGAGAATACTGAGTCTGAGACATCCTCGATATATCAGGACTTGGTGTTTTCCTAATCTTTGGGAAGAAGTGTACGCTTCAATAGCTCCCTGGCCAGTTCAGGGTTCTCCATGCATTCTTTATTCGAAAAGACTATGAAGTCTACATTGCACCCTCCTTTTGAGGATGCATTCCACATGGGGTCCTCTTCAGACCTATACTTGGCCCTTTCTTTCTCCTTTCCCTTCGAAGGTGCAATCAATGTCTCTTTGCTGAAGGTCACATCACGCTGATCCGAAGACGGCATCGGAGGAGGAGGGCTGGGCCTCCTCGGAGATGGACTCATGGCAGGTTTAGGAGCGCTTGGTATGGTGGGGGCTGCTTCAGATGCTTCTTCATCTGATATGGGTCTTCTTGGAGTACTTGAGTCTTCTTCGGCTCTCCTTTTTTTCCGAACTTCGGAAGTAGTTGGGACGGGCACCGCCCTCTTTTGTGAAGCCTGTCAAACTTTCTTAAGTTGAGGCTTCATCGGTCCACCTGCAATCAGAGGAAAAAATTGTTATATCCACATGCCTAAAGAATAGATGAAGAGAAAAGAAAAAGTCCGAAGACTACTAATTCTATACCTAATGTCGGGACCTCACTGATATGGGCTCGGTGAAGGTTTTCTTCCTTCAGCAGTTCTTTAAGTAAGGGTATCTCCGACTCCGCTAAGGTGTCAAAGTCCCTCGCATCGGATCTCAGGACTTTCTTCCCGGCGTTTGCATCCAAACGTGGAGTTTTCCAGTCTGTGTTAAATTCCCAATGGGTATAGTATGCAAAGAAAAAACTGGGTTTCCATCCATGTATGGTACTAGGGGTTTCCTTCAACAGTCTTCGGTCAGGTCGAGGACCTATGACCCACCAACCTTTGCCATGGAAATCCCTTTTCAGCATGAAAAGAGAAGTGAATAAGGAGGTCTTCGGCTCTACATTCCTAAGTTTGCAAAGAACTAAAAACCTACAAATTTTTCTAAAACTATTGGGAGTTAATTGAGCTGAGACCACTTGATAAAGGTTGAAAATCTTGGTAAAGAAGGGGTGCAATGGAAGCCGAAGATCAGTCTTAAGGTGGTCTTCGTAAATGGCAATTGTAAATGGCAATTGAGTGCATAAGGGCCTTATCTACCCTCTCTTCGGGTTTTGGAAGAATGAGTTTGAAGGTTCGAGGGATGTGGAAATGCTGCCTAACATCTTCTATCTTGACAAGCGTAAAAGAACTTGAAACGGATTCGGGCCATCTTTCCGGACTCCTCTTTCTACCCGAACCTCTCCCTTTACTAGTTTCGCCCCCCGGCGAACCCCTATCAGATCCAACTCTCGGTGGATTACTCTCGATTTCCCTTCCCGTTGTTTCCCTGTCGATGTCATCCCCTGGTGAACCTATGCTAGGGTAAGGATTCCTACCAGATTTTGACATTGCATAGAAGAAAAAGAAGAAAGAAAGAAATGTTTTCTAACCTTCGAGGAAGTGGCAATGGCGGGCTACGGTACAGAGCAGGGAGAAGGAGCGCGGAAGCAAAGGAAAAATCTTTCTGAGGGGTTCTTGCCCCTTTTAGAGGTGAAGGAAGTATGTTTTCGAGACGGTTCGGAGATCTGGCTGATTGTGCTCCGTATCGACGGTTTCGATCGTGGGTACAGCTTTCCAGAAATTTTATTAATGAGATAAGTCATTGCGATCCGTATGAAATGTCGTTGTTGGCCGTGATAATGCCAACGATATAATCATGCTCTGGATGACTGCCATGTGTCCGATCTCGGTTGAATAAAGATTTCTTTTTTGAAAATCTTTCAGGATTTTTTCTAGAATCGAGGCGTTTCCTTTTGACACAGCCAATAATAAGATGACACGTGTCTTTACCACGTTTTATCACACCACCTGATAGTTATGGTGAAAGATGTGTTAGGATTCAATGCCATCATTACCTGACAGTTATCACTATAAGACAAAATTAAACTACTCCCATTCTTTGAAATTTAATCATTTCGAACTTGGGAGTGGGGGACAGCTGTTATGATATATCGGTTTTATTTCAATTAATTATTGGATCGTTTTCTGAACCAATTTCATTTTTTTAGTTTATTGGTCAAATCAGTTGGCAAAGGAAAGGGTCTTTGGCTTTATATTTGTTCCGGAAGATAAGCTTATTAACTCTGGGTCTTCATCTTCGTTTTACTGTCTCAGTTCGAAGACCTTGCTTCATATCTTTGGCTTTATATCTGTTCCCGAAGATAAGTTTATTCACTCTGGATCTTCGTCTTCGTATTACTGTCTCAGTCCGAAGACCCTGCTTCATATCTTTGGCTTTATATCTGTTCCGGAAGATAAGCTTATTAACTCTGGGTCTTTGTCTTCGTATTATTATCTCAGTCCGAAGACTATGCCTAATATTTATGGCTTCGTATCTTTATCTATGATCCAGGAGATAAGTTTATTTACTGTCTTCGGTTTTGTACGTCCATCTTCTTGATCCGAAGACTTAGCATAACCTCTTTTTCTATGGATTTAAGTCAGGTTTATTTACTCTATGTTTTCGGCTTCGTACAATTACTTTGATCCGAAGACTTGACCTTTTAGGCGAATATCTTCGGCTTTATTCCTTCAATACAATTCGAAGAGCGTATGATTTCATTTTTCGATTGTAAGTCTTTATTTTTGTTACTTCTGAAATGCTTTCTTCTAAGGAGTGTCGCTAACATTTCCTTCAGGAGCGCTATTAAAGAGAATGTTGAGCTTACTTCGGATTTATTCTTGAAGAAGGAGGATTCTTGAACATGTGGGTTTCTTGTACAAATAGTTAAAATCTGTTTTGGTTGTTGCAATCTTCCACATGGTCCAAAACCTTAGATTGTATAAACTCCGAGTGTAACCATTTTTTCGACAGCCACTACTTACGATTATGAGGAGGTTGCTTTTGCCAACTCCCATAATTGTAAGTAATTACGTTGGAGCCTATAAATACTGGTAAGTGGGGACACTCAGGGAGAGGCATGTTCATTTTTCTCTTTCTTGCATTTCGAATTTTTCTCTTTCCTTTCTGCTTTCAAAACTCTCCATTCTGCTGCTGCCTGAGCTTCTTCTGACTTAGGCATCGGAGTGTTCCTCGCCGGAAAATCTTCGATCAGGGATATATTTTGCAGGTTCTGGTAGACGGCGATCCAGTAAAAGAATCACTTCATCCGGTCAGTAGAGGTCAGCATCAACAGATTGGCACGCCAAGTAGGGGGAGAAGTTTGTTTCCTCTGTTTTGAAGGAGAGTTTCCGAGGTAGGGGGAGAAGTTTGTTTCCTTTGTTTTAAAGGAGCATTTCCGCTGGGCAAGAATGGTGAAGGGGAAAACCAAGAACACAACTATGAGTCAGGAGCAACATGCTCCTCTGTCAAACGGACTTCTAATTAGCACTCTTCCGGCAGTTCAGGGATCACAGCCTCCTATGATAATGGTGGAGAAGCAACAATTCGAAAGTCTGATGAATAAAGTAGAGACCTTGACAGCGCTGGTACAGCATCTACATGAAGCTACAACTCAAAAACAATACCCTCCCTTTGTTCCATAATCTAGCTGTCCACCTGAGAAGGGGAGAGATCAATGTCGAGAGATCACCCCCAGTTTCTCACGGATCCAGTCATCTCGTGGCTGCTACACCTCTCTGCCAGATCGACTAGCGGGGGATCATGGTGGAAAGAAGAGGGTCCGACGCACTCCTTCTGTTTTTTCTAGAAGCTGTGTGCTAGAGGGGTCTAGGAAAAAGGAGATCAATCATGAGGTTTAGGAGAAGCTCAAGGCTATGCAAGCGTAGATATCAAGAATTTCATAACTGAGAAGGAACGATGAGGTTGTTGCCTTCAACTCTCATCCCCCTTTTTCTGATAAAATTATGGATGAGGTTATTCATAGGCATTTCAAGATCCCATAATTAGAGGCCTACGATGGGACTTCAGACCCCCTCGATCATCTAGGAAGCTACAAAGGTCATATGATGGTGCAAGAAGCAACTAATGCTCTCTACTGCATTACTTTTTCTGTTACTTTGAAGAAGTCTGCTCGAATGTGGTATTTGAGCCTGCCTCCAAACTCAATTTATTCCTTTGCTGAGTTAGAGCAGCAATTTGTCTCGCATTTCAGAACGTGCCAGAAGATATCGCGCAACACTGACAGTTTGTTCTCCAGCAACAAGGAGAAAGTTTGAAAGGATTTGTCCATCATTTTAATTCGGCCACTCTGAAAATTTGAACTTGAATGAGCATGTGGCCATGTCCGCCTTGAAGAAAGGTTTAAAATTATCCAGGTTTATTTTTTTCCTGAACAAAACATTCCAAACGAGTTATGCCGAGCTGTTGGCAAAAGCTTAGAAGTATGCTGCTGCTGAGGAGCAAGCGGCAAGCCGAAGATTGGCGGAGGGGAGATTCCCTCCTAAGAAGAAGAGTGCTAGAGAACCGAACGTGCCAACATCTTCTAACAACGCTTCGGTCTCTATGCACAGTCCCAAGTCCAGACAGCAAAATAATTGATTTGACGCTTACACACCTCTCAACTTGCCTAGAGCGAAAATTCTGATGGAAATTGAGAAAGAAAAATATTTTCAAAGACTGCGTCCCCTGAAGACACCTGCAAAAGCAAGGGACAAAAGCAAGTACTGCCGATCGAGATCATGGCCATAACACTGAAGAATGCTTCCAGTTTCGGGATGCCATCGAGGATTTGATAAAAAAGAGGATATTTGGGAAAGTATGTCAACCGTCTAGAGTTTGAAGCCGAAGCAACTGCCCTTTCAAGAATATCCGATGAAGCTGATTTGCCTCATCAAAAGCCAACTAGTGGAGATGTTGGGATGCTTCATCGATCATCGGCATGGGATGTTGAAGTTGAGGAAAATGTCCCGAAGAGGTTCAAAGGAAAAAATGCTATCATTTTTTTCGATGAAGATGTTCAGGGTGTACAACTTCCACATGATGACCCTGTAGTAGTCTCGGCAGTTATTGCCAACTTTGATATAAAAAGAATATTAATTGATAATGAAAGCTCAGTTGATGTATTACTGTATGATTCATTCATTCGGATTGGAATGTCTGGATGTGAATTGCGAAGATCTCTCATTCCTATAACTGGTTTTGGTGGAAATCAAGTTGGGGTTGAAAGTGAAACGATTTTGTGCATAACTTTTGGGTCTGAAACATTCCAAAGGACCATTTCAATCAATTTTATTGTGGCCATAACATCTTCAGCTTATAATGCAATCTTTGGGCGTCCAGCATTGA
Organism: Areca catechu; assembly: GCA_021397845.1. NCBI lineage: Eukaryota > Viridiplantae > Streptophyta > Magnoliopsida > Arecales > Arecaceae > Areca > Areca catechu. Next base: position 122,586,791 of record CM038052.1, on the reverse strand, counting down.
ATAAGTTCAGAGCCATAGTCTCAACATACCATTTGTTGGTTCGGTTTCCTACCAGGACAGGTATGGGGGAAGTAAGAGGAGATCAAAGGATCGGTCATTAGTATCTCATGATTCAAAACAAACAAACATCCAAGCCTTTGGCACTTGACCAGCTGGATCCAAGAAATGAATCCGAAGACTCTGGAGAACTAGTGGAAAAAACATTTTTCATACTATTATCCGAAGATGACCCAACTAAGTTTTTGCAAATTGGCAACTTACTTGATGAGGAGTTAAAGGTAAAACTAATTTCTTTCTTCGAAATAATGCTGATATTTTTGCTTGGATAGCTTCAGACATGCTTGGAATTCCGCCTGAAATGATTACGCATCACTTGGAAGTATCTCCCAATTATAAGTCAGTACGGCAAAAGAAGAGGAATTTTGCTCCAGAAAGGTAGAAGGTAATTGATGAAGAAGTTAAACTCCTCGAAGCAAATTTCATAAGGAATGTCCAATATCCGAATTGGCTAGCTAATGTGGTCATGGTAAGGAAATCAAACGGCAAGTGGAGGATTTGTATAAACTATACGGATCTTAACAAAGCATGTCCAAAAGACAGTTTTCCTTTGCCAAAAATCGATTAGTTGGTTGACGCCATGGTTGGTCATCAAATGTTGAGTTTTATGGATGCCTTCTCAGGCTATAATCAAATTTGAATGGATCCTGAAGATGAGGAGAAGACCGCGTTTGTTACAGAAAAAGAACTGTACTGTTATAAGGTGATGCCATTTAGGTTAAAGAATTTTGGGGCAACTTTTTAAAGGCTCATCAACAAAATCTTCAAAGATTAGATTGGGAGAAACATGGAAGCTTATGTTGACGATATGATTGTGAAAAGTCCTTCACAAGTCTGATCATATCACAGATTTAAAGGAGTTTTTTTATGCTCTCAGACATCATTAAATGATGTTAAATCCTACCAAATGTGTCTTCGGCGTAATTTTTGGGAAGTTCCTGGGGTACTTGGTCACCAAGCGAGGTATCGTCAACCCAGAAAAAATCCAGGCGCTTCGGACAATGAGGCATCCTACTTGCAAAAAGGAAGTTCAGAGGTTAACAGGGAGAGTTGCTTCTTTAAGCTGGTTTATCTTCCGTTCTGTAGAAAGGTGTTTACCCTTCTTCAAGGTTCTTCGCCAAACTCAAAATTTTGAATGGACAGAAAATTATAGAATTGCCTTCGACAAGCTGAAAGAGTATTTGGAGAATCCCCCTCTGCTCTCAAAGCCCTGTGAAGGAGAAACACTTTATTTATATTTGTCAGCTACAGATGAAGCAGTTAGTTCGGTTCTGGTATGAAGAGATGCCAATCATTCATAGAAACCAATTTATCACACTAGCAAAGTGTTACATGAAGCTGAAGTCCGATATCCCAAGATACAGAAAATTCTCTTTTCTTTAGTGGTAGAGGCAAAGCGTCTTCGGCCTTATTTTCAAGCTCATTCTATTGTAGTTCTGACATATCAGCCTTTGAAAGCCATACTTCGTTGTCCTAATACCTCAGGAAGGATAGCAAAGTGAGCTATTAAATTAGGGTTGTTTGATATTGAATATCAACCTAGATCAGCAATGAAGGCACAAATTTTAGCGGATTTTATAGTTGAGTGCACGTGGCGATCCGAAGAGGATCAGCCAATAGCCGAAGAAGAAGGATCCAAAGATAAGTCGGAGTTTATTTGGATGTTACATGTCGACGGTGCTTCGAACGCCAACGATTGCGATGAAAGTTTAATTGTTGCTGGACCAAATGGGCAGGTTATTGAATTTGCTCTTTGGTTTTCTTTTCAAGCATCAAATAATCAGGCAGAGTATGAAGCACTCATTGCTGGACTTAGAACCTCCCAGAAATTAGAGATAAAAAAAGTCAAAGTTTTTTTCGATTCACAGCTGGTGGTGAATCAAGTGAAAGGTGGTTTCGAAGCTCGACATCCAAATATGATCCAATACCTAGAAAAAATTCGAAGCCTGATATCTGGGTTGGAGTATTTTGAGATTGTTCATGTACTAAGGACAGAAAACACTTGGGCGGATGCTCTTTCAAGACTTACAACCACTACACCGGATTCTCTTGGGAGGACATGTGGAATATCTTGATGACCCCAGCATATCGGAATTCCTAGCTGAAATCTGTCAAGTTGAACATGAACCTTCATGGATGGATCCAATTCTCAAGTTCTTAAAAGACGACGTCTTGCCCGAAAACAAGCTGGAAGCTAGGCGGCTTCGATGGATAACCTCTCAATATGTTATCTTGGACGAAGCATTGTATAAGAGGTCTTTCACACAACCTTTGCTGAAATGTTTAGGCCAATCTGATGCAGATTACGCACTCAGGGAAGTGCATGAAGGAATATGTGGAGATCATTTGGGGGGCAGATCTTTGGCATACAAAATAATCCGTCAAGATTATTTTTGGCCAACCATCTAGAAGGATTCTGCGGAATTTGTTCGAAGATGTGATCATTGTCAGAGATATGCCAATATACAAAGATGGCCTGCTAATCAGTTAACTCCGTTGACAGCTTCCTGACCTTTTGTACAATGGGGAATGGACATTCTTGGTCTGTTTCCTCCAGCTTCTGGGCAGCGGAAATTTCTTATAGTGGCTATTGATTACTTTACAAAATGGGTCGAGGCTGAAGCATTGGCACATATTACTAAAGTAAAAGTTGAAACTTTTGTGAGGAATTTCATTATCTTCCATTTCGGGATTTCTTATTCTATAATAACTGACAACGGAAGATATTTTGACAATTCGAGATTCAGGAGCTTCTGCACTCAATATCACATTCTTCACAAGCTTACTTTAGTAGCACATCCTCAGTGTAATGGAGAAGCTGAAGTGACAAACAGGACTATTCTTCATGGCCTTAAAACCAGATTAAATGATGCTAAGGGTTCATGGGCCGATGTGTTAAATTCAGTTATTTGGATATATTGAACTACCCCTAGAACAACCACTAGTGAATCTCCATTTCATCTTTCTTATGGTACTGAAGCAGTTTTTTCTATAGAGGTTTCTTTGCAGTCTATTCGGATTGATCACTATGAAGAGCCCGAAAATTCTGAACGTTGAAGAGTTGACCTGGATTTATTGCAAGGCACACGACTTCAGGCACAGTTGAGGATGGCTGCATATTAGCAGAACATGGCGAGATACTACAACTCCCGCATAAAAGAACGGACTTTTCGTCCTGAAGATCTAGTTCTACCAAAGTCTGAGATATCCAAACCAATTGAGCAAGGTAAACTTTCTCCTACATGAGAAGGACCATACCGGATCAAAGAGGTTGTTCGACCCAGAATTTATCGGTTGGAAACTTTGGACGGTATCCTATTATCTCGACCCTAGAATGTACAAAACCTCCATCTATCTTAATTTTATTTTTTAAAGACATTATGATGATCTCCGTGATCTACAATACGAAGTGTCGAGGTAAGCATAACTAGCCTATCTTATTTCTCTCTCTCAAGGCATAAGGATGATCTTCGTGATCTATCCTATAAAATGTCGAGTTGGGCTTAAATCAGTCCATCTTAATCAAAAAGGCATAAGGATGATCTTCGTGATCTACCTTATGAAGTACCGAGTTGGACTTAAATCAGTCTATCTTAATCATAAAGTTATGAGGATGATCCCCGGATCTACCTTACGAAATATCGAGGTGGGTATGATCAGCCTGTCTTAGTCCCAATAGGGAAAGGCATGAGGATGATCCCTGGATCTACCTCACGAAGTGCCGAGGTAGGTCCGATCAGCCTATCTTAACTCTTGAATGATCCAAGGTCTATTTTATCCTAAGTTCGAAGACTTAGTGTATTTTCAAGTCCGAATACTTGATTCTTATATGGTATTCTTTTTATCCTAAGTCCGAAGACTTAGTGTATTTTCAAGTCCGAAGACTTGATTCTTATCTGGTATTCTTTTATCCTAAGTCCGAAGATTTAGTATATTTTCAAGTCCGAAGACTTGATTCTTATATGGTATTCTTTTATCTTAGGTCCAAAGACTTAGTGTATTTTCAAAGCTGAAGACTTGACTATTGTCTGGAGATTTGGTTTTCTTCACAATTATATGAAATTATTTTCTAAGTCCAAAGACTTAGTATATTTTCCAAGTCCAAAGACTTGTTATTTTTCTCTAAAGGATTATTTTCTAAGTCCAAAGACTTAGTGTATTCTCAGTTATTCTTGCTTTTCAGCATCTTATAATCTTAGATCAAATTTTGGAATTTTGTTTCCCGAAAGATTATTATCTTAAGTCCGAAGACTTGGTATTATATGTTTCGGAGTTCTTAATTATCTAAAGACTTTATACTTAGAAAAATTTCTATCCATCTACATGCAATTAAAAATTCTAGAAAGGATTTTTCATTAATAAAGATTTTCTTACATCCTTCCAAAAAGAGGAGAAAAGGGAAAATTACAAGTTATCTACTGGGGCATCATCGGGGAGATCAATCGGACCCACCACCTCTTCGGTCATTGTTGGTGCTTCAGGGTCCTTTTGGGATTCGGGCTCATTTAGACTTTCAAGGTCAAAAGTTGAATACCTGAAATGTCCAAGTATGGATAAAGCTTCTGCACCTCCTCCACTCCATCGTTGAAGCCTCCTTTATAACTGTAAGTCCCGGCTTCGGTCATTTCGGTTTCAAAGGCTGGAGACGTTTTGTAATCCTCTATTACCCTCTCCTGTTGATCCTTTAGAGATCGGATCTCTTCGGTAGCTTCTTCGGTTCTTTTGGAAGCTTCTTTGAAAAGTTGATTAGCTTCCTTAAGCAAAGCTTCCAGGGATCGGATTTTGATCTTCCTCTTCTTAAATCTTGCTTCTTGTTCAGAATGGTTCGATTGGATCTTCTCCATTTCGGTTTTTAAGCTCTGAACCAAGGCATCGCTTCGGGCAAGCTTTTCTTTCATAGCCTGCCTCTACTCTTCGGCTGCCGCTTTCTCGATTTCAACCGTCTTTATTTTCTCTTTCATCTTCTTATAGTTGTCCCTATAGTTGAAGATGCTCTCTTCTATCAGGATGATATCATGTATCATCTACATTGGCAAAGTGAAGAATTAGCAACAACAAATTTATAATTTGAGGATGCAAAATCTAAGGCTTACCTTCAGTGCCGATGAGAATACTGAGTCTGAGACATCCTCGATACATCAGGACTTGGTGTTTTCTTAATCTTTGGGAAGAAGTGTACGCTTCAATAGCTCCCTGGCCAGTTCAGGGTTCTCCAGGCATTCTTTATTCAAAAAGACTATGAAGTCTACATTGCACCCTCCTTTTGAGGATGCATTCCACATGGGGTCCTCTTCAGACCTATACTTGGCCCTTTCTTTCCCCTTTCCCTTCGAAGGTGCAATCAATGTCTCTTTACTGAAGGTCACATCACGCTGATCCGAAGACGGCATCGGAGGAGGAGGGCTGGGCCTCCTCGGAGATGGACTCATGGCAGTTTAGGAGCGCTTGGTATGGTGGGGGCTGCTTCAGATGCTTCTTCATCTGATATGGGTCTTCTTGGAGTACTTGAGCCTTCTTCGGCTCTCCTTTTTTTTCGAACTTCGGAAGTAGCTGGGACGGGCACCGCCCTCTTTCGTGAAGCCTGTCGAATTTTCTTAAGTTGAGGCTTCATCGGTCCACCTGCAATCAGAGGAAAAAAATGTTATATCTACATGCCTAAAGAATAGATGAAGAGAAAAGAAAAAGTCCGAAGACTACTAATTCTATACCTAATGTCGGGACCTCACTGATATGGGCCCGGTGAAGGTTTTCTTCCTTTAGCAGTTCTTTAAGTAAGGGGATCTCCGACTCCGCTAAGGTGTCAAAGTCCCTCGCATCGGATTTCAGGACTTTCTTCTCGGCGTTTGCATCCAAACGTGGAGTTTTCCAGTCTGTATTAAATTCCCAATGGGTATAGTATGCAAAGAAAAAACTGGGTTTCCATCCATGTATGGTACTAGGGTTTTCCTTCAATAGTCTTCGGTCAGGTCGAGGACCTATGACCCACCAACCTTTGCCATGGAAATCCCTTTTCAGCATGAAAAGAGAAGTGAATAAGGAGGTCTTCGGCTCTACATTCCTAAGTTTGCAAAGAACTAGAAACCCACAAATTTTTCTAAAACTATTGGGAGTTAATTGAGCTGGGACCACTTGATAAAGGTTGAAAATCTTGGTAAAGAAGGGGTGCAATGGAAGCCGAAGATCAGCCTTAAGGTGGTCTTCGTAAATGGCAATTGTAAATGGCAATTGAGTGCATAAGGGCCTTATCTACCCTCTCTTCGGGTTTTGGAAGAATGAGTTTGAAGGTTCGAGGGATGTGGAAATGCTGCCTAACCTCTTCTATCTTGACAAGCGTAAATGAACTTGAAACGGAGTCGGGCCATCTTTCCGGACTCCTCTTTCTATCCGAACCTCTCCCTCTACTAGTTTCGCCCCCCGGCGAACCCCTATCAGATCCAACTCCCGGTGGATTACTCTCGGTTTCCCTTCCCGTTGTTTCCCTGTCGATGTCATCCCCTGGTGAACCTATGCTAGGGGAAGGATTCCTACCAGATTCTGACATTGCAAAGAAGAAAAAGAAGAAAGAAAGAAATGTTTTCTAACCTTAGAGGAAGTGGCAATGGCGGGCTACGGTACAGAGCAGGGAGGAGCGCGGAAGCAAAGGAAAAATCTTTCTGAGGGGTTCTTTCCCCTTTTAGAGGTGAAGGAAGTAAGTTTTCGAGACGGTTCGGAGATCTGGCTGATTGTGCTCCGTATCGGCTATTTCGATCGTGGGTACGGCTTTCCAGAAATTTCATTAATGAGATAAGTCATTGCGATCCGCATGAAATGTCGTTGTTGGCCGTGATAATGCCAACGATATAATCATGCTCTTGATGACTGCCATGTGTCCGATCTCGGTTGAATAAAAATTTCTTTTTTGAAAATTTTTCAGGATTTTTTCTAGAATCGAGGCGTTTCCTTTTGACACAGCCAATAATAAGATGACACGTGTCTTTACCATGTTTTATCGCACTACCGAATAGTTATGGTGAAAGACGTGTCAAGATTCAATGCCATCATTACCTGACAGTTATTACTATAAGACAAAATTAAACTACTCCCATTCTTTGAAATTTAATCATTTCGAACTTGGGAGTGTGGGACAGCTGTTATGATATCCCGGTTTTATTTCAATTAATTATTGGACCGTTTTCTGAACCAATTTCAATTTTTTTGATTTATTGGTCAAATCAGTTGGCAAAGGAAAGGGTCTTTGGCTTTATATTTGTTCCGGAAGGTAAGCTTATTAACTCTAGGTCTTCGTCTTCGTTTTACTGTCTCAGTTCGAAGACCCTGCTTCATATCTTTGGCTTTATATCTGTTATGGAAGATAAGCTTATTAACTCTGGGTCTTTGTCTTCGTATTACTGTCTCAGTCCAAAGACCCTGCTTCATATCTTTGGCTTTATATCTGTTCCGGAAGATAAGCTTATTAACTCTGGGTCTTCGTCTTCGTATTATTATCTCAGTCCGAATACTATGTCTAATATCTATGGCTTCGTATCTTTATCTATGATCCAGGAGATAAGTTTATTTACTGTCTTCTGTTTCGTACGTCCATCTTCTTGATCCGAAGACTTAGCCTAACCTCTTTTTCTATGGATTTAAGCCAGGTTTATTTATTCTATGTCATCGGCTTCGTACAATTACTTTGATACGAAGACTTGAGCTTCCAGGCAAATATCTTCGGCTTTATTCCTTCAATACAATCCGAAGAGCGTATGATCCCACTTTTTGACTGTAAGTGTTTACTTTTGTTACTTCCGAAATGGTTTCTTCTAAGGAGTGTAGCTAACATTCCTTTTAGGAGCTCTACTAAAGAGAATGTTGAGCTCATTTTGGATTTATTCTTGAAGAAGGAGGATTCTTGAACATGTGGGTTTCTTGGACAAACAGTTAAAATCTGTTTTGGTTGTTACAATCACTCACATGACCTAAAATCTCAAATTGGATAAACTCCGAGTGTAACTGTTTTTCCCGACAGCTACTACTTGCGGTTGTGAGGAGGTTGCTTTCGCTAACTTCCATAATCGTAAGTAGTTACATTGGAGCCTATAAATACTGGTAAGAGGGGACACTCAGGAGGAGGCTGGTTCATTTTTCTCTTTCTTGCATTTCGAATTTCTCTCTTCCCTCTCTGTTTTCAAAATTCTCCATTCTACTGCTGCCTGAGCTTCTTCTGACTTAGGCATCGGTGTGTCCCCCGTCGAAAAATCTCCGATCAAGATTCTGTTTTGCAGGTTCTGATCGACGGCGATTCAGCAAAAAAATTATTTCATCCGACCGGCAAAGGTTCAGCATCAATATTATTCTTTTAATTTTTTTTAGTACTGGTGCATTAGCTTTATGGATGCTTTGCCAACTTTTGTGCGGAAAGTATTCCTCCAATTAAAGAAAGCTGTGGAATCGGTGGTGGTGGATCGTAATCATAGAGGTGGCAATTTACTCTGCTTCATAGGTATTTGAACCGGCCAACTCGAATGCAGTGGTTTTACTCGATCCATAATGGATGTGGAGTAGAAATGCATAATAATAAAATCTGTTATATTCATATATGAAAAAATTCTTGATATAAAAAATTGGTTAATATGTAAAAAAATTGATTTTTAGCCTTGATCTGATTCATCGAACCTTGTTCAGTTTAATTCTATCCGTCACAACCTGCTTTGAGATTATTTCAAGTTTCCTTCGGTAGGCACGGTTGGGGAGGGGTACAGGTGATGGACCACCGATTCTGTACCCGTTGCCATCCCTGTTTAGGAAAACGTGGGGAGGATGATCACGATTTTTAGTTGATTTCAAACGTGGGGTGACCTCCTTAATTTAAATACCATACTGTTGCCGTCGTTCCTCCTGGACCGGGTTTAGTAGACGCATTGGAGAGCTCCTCGATTGGCTAACCTGCAAAAAAAGTTCCTGAGCGCTGGAGGGACTACGGCGGGGGACACTCCGATGCTTAAATTAGAGGAAGGTTGGAGTAACAGAACGGGAAGAAGCTGGAAAGAGAGCTCGAGAAGAAGAAGGAAAAGCATTACCTTCTTTCGCAGAGATCCCCTGGGTGCCTCTTATAGGCATGGAATACTGTCAAATTCCGTCGCAGAGCAGGCAGGGAAAGCCTGACTATGCCCCCAGGAGGGGTGTGGCGGCAAGGTTGTGGGCTGGCGGCGTGGCAGAAGTGTCAGAGTGGTGGCCTGGCAACAAAGGTCGTGGCCACGCGCTGGAGTTTGTTACAACAGAATGTCAGAGCTTGTCGAGGAGGGGAAGAGTGGCTCCTAAAAGCTTCGAGCTGGGATCGGCTGGTCTCCCAGAAGCCGACCAGGGCCATCGGTAGGACCCCAGAAGCCGACCGGGGCCGTGAAGAGGGGCGATGCGTGGACGGTGAGGCACTCGCCAGTCCGCGAAGCCTCCGGGTCAGCCATCATGGGTCGGACTCTACACGGAAATCGATCGACTGGGCGTTTGAAGCCGGTCCGACCCGAAACAAGCCGAATGGGCGTAACACATACCTTTGCCTCTATTCTGTCAATTGTTATTAATGACTTGTTTTAGAAAATTATTTTATGCACTGCGTGCAGTGCAAAAAACTCAAGTTGACATGTAATATTTTTTTATTGATTTATGTAGATTTAAATTGGTATGATGAAATGGGGTGGGCGTGCATTAAATATTTAGGAAGTGATGTTTGTTATCAACGTGAAAGAAATTTAATTTTTTTTATAAAAAAATTGAAAAGATAAAAATATTTTTTTTAATTTTTTTTAAAAAAATTTATATAGAGTCAAAAATTGTGGGGCGAGAAATTCATTTTTATCTCTTTGAGCTGAAAAAAAAGATAATGATGAAGATAAAGTTGCTGGAAGTCTGATATCGTGCCTTGTCACCTTACACAATCCTTCCTCGCAGTGAGGTAATTACTTGGTGTCTTTTGCTTTTCTCAAATTCTTTTTCGTCTTGTCATCATTCTTCCCGTCTCTTTTCAACATGAAGTTTGCATTCCTATTCATCTTTATTTTCACTAATTACACAAAGAGAAGATAGAATAAAATTTAATATATGTTAAAAGGATTATGATACACTAGTTCAAAAATTATGATATTCTATCTCAAAAATTATGATATCCTAGCAAAAAATATGAAACTTATTATCGCCTAGATCGTCATGGCCTGTAACTTTTACGTGATGCCGGTGAGTGGATTTCCCACCTGGTATCCTCTAAGCATGATCGATCCTGCAAAAGAGGAGATCCGGGCCGAGGATTCTGGTGAGGGCATTCCGACAATCAAGCCAGTGGGCGATCAAGGGGAACAGATCCTTCTTAGGGGAGTCCAAAAAGGTCTTCACATTTAGAGGATTCTTGAAAAGATAGAGTGGGAGTTAGAATAGTGTGAGCTAGAACAGCAGGAGTTGGAATAGTGGGAGCCCTTGGGGGAGTCTTCAGATATTCCTCCTACCCTCGAATGGACTTTCCTTTGTTTGCTCGTAACTCGCTTGTTCTTGCTTGTACCTATTTTTTTTGTTTTCACTTATCTCTCTGTCAGAGGCCCTTTCGGAGCTTCTTATAAAAGTGTATCTCGTCTGGTGGAGCTTAGAGCCCATTCTCTTAGTGCGCCTCCTATGGGCGGAGCATAGGCTTGTCCCTCCTTCTGAGAAGGAGATAGGGTCTGAAGCTCTCATAGGAAGATTCTATCATGGGTGCAGGTGAAGTACTATGAAGTACGTGATGGGGGACGGGACCAGAGGTAGGATCGTCGGCGAGTTGAGAAGTCATCGAGATTAGGGTATTACTATATTTTTTTTTGTAGAAGGTGAAGGAACAATAGGGATGGAAGTTAGAAATTTGGATTCTCATGGACTTTGGGACTCATACTCACGAAGAGATCTCTCACCTCTAGAGCATCTCACCCGCCTCACTAATGGAGCCGTTAAGATGAATCTCAAAGGACATGAGGGTAGTAAGAAAGATGGAATCAAAGAAGGGGATAACTAGACATGACCTCACATCATGTCCTGGGGTTGGACCTCACACCCTCTCCTCACGGAGCAAAAGAAGAGTCACTCTTCTCTAAAAAAAAATTTCATTCATCAATAGCACCTTTTTACAAAGAGATTAGGGGCCTATTTATAACCTTCTAAGCTCCATTTGAAATTTAAATTTTACATGAAAAGAGGGGAAAATGTAGTTACAAACTTGAATTTCAAATTTTATGAAAAGGGGCAACAAATTGGAAAATCTGCTTGGGGTTTCAAAATGGGGTGCCAAGTGTCTCCATGTGGTTGCCAAGTGTCTCCAAATATAAAAATCTACATGGGATTTCAAAATGGAGTGCCAAGTATCTCCATGTGGTTGCCAAGTATCTCCAAATCTAAAAATCTGCATGCATTGGCGCCAAGTGTCTCCATATGGGGATCTTCTTATGTGGAGGATGAAATGATCTTCAAATTTAAATTTATTTGCATCGAAATTCATACTACATCGTGATTCATGCACTCCAAAATTCATGCTGCTTCGGGATTCATGTAGATCGATATCCCCATCATTCTCCTAAGGTGGGAAGAACTCGACTCCATCAAGTTAGGCTCAGACTCTAGCTTCAGTTGACTTTAGGCTCTTGGGACTCCAGACTCATGCTTGAGATAACCATGAATTTCTTTTTTTTTTCATCAGCTCTATTCTAAGAATCATGCCTTTGATGAGCGTGCAGCTTTGAAGATCGTGCACTTTGAAATCCATGTAGAGGGAGAAATTGATAACAGGAAACCAATTGCTTTGAGGAACGTGCAGTGCATTCACGTTCGTGCAGGCTTCTTCTCCCTTCTCCACGGATGGACGGATGAATGGAGGAACAGGGAGGCTTAGGAGGGCAGTCCGGCGAGCGTTCGCCGGCGGCGATGCTGGGGCGGCTGGCAACGTTGGAGATCCGGTGGGTGATTGTCGCGATCTGAGTGATGGTGAGGACGACGGAGGTGGAGTCCGGTGGCTGGGAGTCGGCATGCTCGTAAGAAACAGGTGGATCTTGGTGGAAAAAAGCAAATTGCAGCAGAGAGGCGGAGGAGATGATGGGGGGGACGCAGGGCAGCAACGGGCTCGGGATCGCCGCGGACGACGTGGGACAATGGGAATGAGCCACGAGAGGGGCTTGCCGGTGGAATCAGGCAGATCTGTGCGATCGACTTCGGGCAATGCAGTGGCGATGAGATTGGGGATGGATCTGGAGAAGTCTAGCATCATCGATGGCTTGGCCGGAGTCCGTCAGGGGGTGGCGGAAGTCGGGCATCACAATAACAGGGAGATCGGGCAAAGGCGGAAGCTTCACGGAGGTGGATCGTCCGGTGGGGTTATTGGCCAGGAAGATTGACTGGGTGATGGATTTCTCTGGTTAGAAGGGTGACAGCGGACTCAGTCGTAGCATTGAGGAATGGCAGCGACGACAGGCGGTGGGGTGATTGGCTCGGTCGGGCGGATCCGGGAAGATGGCTCAGTGGTTGTAGGCGTCGCAGCAACAGAGGCCGATTAGGGATTTTTGTGAGGATGGAGGCTGTGGTGAGTTCAATCTTGGACGAAGATGGCACTTGTCTGGGCGATCCCGGTCAGATCATGTAACCGGTGATGGTGGACGGTCTCGATGGCGATCTTTCGGATATGAGGCATCGCATGGAGATCTATGCACGGCGAGTTTCGATCGGCGTCAGTGGTGCAAGGTGATGGTAGCAGAGAGGAGCCCGGTGGAGTTTTGGGAGGAGTCACGGTAGGGAAGGCGGGCCGCCAGTAGATGCTCAGTGACGGGATCGGAAGAGGGAAGAAGAAAATTGATGGTGACTTGATGAACTGGGAGATCTGATTTTTTTTTTTTTGGATCTGGGAAGTGGAGGGATGGCTGGTGTTGCTGCGCCTCCACCTGGACCGGGCTTGGTTCGCTGCACTGGAAAGCTCTCCCGTCGATCGACCTGCACAAAGTCCTTGGGTGTCGGAGGTGCTCTGGCGGGGGACACTCCGATTCCTAAGTTAGCAAGGGATCTGGAGCAACATAATGGAGAGGAACAAGAAAGAGCATCCTGGAGAAGGAAGAGAGCACTCACCCCTTCATGGAGGTCCCTGGGCCCCTTTTATCGGCATGGAATACTGCCAAAATTCGTTAGGGGATAGGCTGAAAAATCCTGATTTGCCCTTGAAAGGATTAGAGTGATGGCTAGGTGGCATGGAGTAGTGGCCATATCATGGAATTCGTTGCAATAGAATTTTGGTACCAGCTGGGAAGGATCTTCTGGAGCTTTCGAGCGGTTTTGAGAAGAACTAAGGGTTGGTCGGATTCAGCTAGAGGCTATCGTTCGGCCGACCGATAGTACTTGCCAAGACATTTGAGGGAGCTGATCGATAGACGTGAAGGGGAGCACCTGGAATTCCCCAGACGGAGGCGGGCCGGTCGGACCTAGCGGGAGTCCGTTAGGAGCTCCGAGAAAAGTCGAATGGCACGTTGAAGGAGAGGGGCCTCTAAGAGGCTCTCAAAGAGGGTCAGCTGTGCCTTAGCAGGAGATGGTCGACTTTAGGTCGATCGGTCCCCCGGGCCGGTCGGACCTCCCGCGAGAGCCGATCGGTGGGGCTTAGAAGGAAATGGGTCGTGCGGACCTCTTCCGCCCACAGGTCAACCGGTCGGACTCCTTAACTGGCCCAATCCAGGATCAGCTGGATGGTACAACAGTTGCCCCCTCTGCTTTTGGGCTTTGAGGGGGTATGTGACTTCAAAGGGAAGGAGCATCATTTCTGCGCAGATCGCATCCTTTTAGGCCCGATCCGGTATCAGTGCGACGGACCGCCTCGAATCTTCCATGATCGGCTTCTTGGACAGGTGTCAGCCCTGCATTGGGGTGCAGGAGTTGTAGTTAATGTGGGGTAGGCACCATAATGATGGGCCAGATTGGCACGTGTACTGAAGAAGACGGAGAGGCGTGCGACACCACGTGGCGGCATCCGAACGGCTGATGCTGCTTCCCAAACAATCTCCGACCGCCGATCTAGCTCTCACACGGATCGCTGCCTGTCTGCTGGGATCGACCCGTCACCTCGGTCCCAGAGGCGTGGGTTGCCGCGTCTCCTCTGACGGGATGGGTGGAACACCCATGAGGCTTGCGGCGATGCCCCCTAATGATCTATAAAAGGGGGGGCAAGGCATTTTGAAGGAGTTTTTTGGCTGCTGCACCTGCGCACCGAGAGAGAGAGTTCCTTCTTCTCCTTCCGCAAAACCAGGACTTAGGAGTTCAACTTCAGGTTAGTCTCCCAGTCTTTCGTCCCTTTTGGTTTTAATGGCGTCTGGCAGTGGAGGTCCGACCCGTAGACCTAGGCAGCCAGGGCCGAGTGAGATCCCTTCGACCATGACTCGAGAACGGGTAGAGAACCTTAGGGCGGTGTACGGCATCCCCTCTACATTGCACCTTACACTTCCAGGCTGAGAGGGAAGAGCAAATGCCCTACTGGGACCGGGGACTCTCCCCATGTATTAGTCCCACATAAAGGCCAGATTAAGGATTCCATTGCACCCCTTCTTCGTAGAGGTCTTCAATTTTCATAGGATAACCCCGGCGTAGCTAACCTCGAACAGCATTCGGGTGATATGCTACTTCATCGTACTCTGTCACATGGCCAAATTAGAACCTAGATTGTCCCTATTTAGCAAGTTCTTTTTTTTGAAGAAGGATTTTAGGAGCCGGGAGTGGTGGATGTTCAGTCCTCGTCCCGGCCGAAAGATTTTGAAGTGTTCCCGTCGGCTGTCCACGGATGGAAGGCACGATTCTTTCTTGTGAGCAGTCTCCAACCATGGGGATTTGAGCCTTTGTGGAGGGAGCTGTGGCCAAGGCTCCGCGAGGGGAGGTCCATCCTATGAGCCGACCAGTTCAGGTTCAACAAGATCAATGGGGTCGGCGTGACCACCGCATTTGAACTGTTCGGGGAGGATAAGCTTCACTGGGCGGGAATCAGCCCTCAGAGCTTACTAGGCAAGGACCGTCCTCCTCTAGTGCGGTTCGTCACGTTGGATCTGACGCTCTTTTTCATGCTGCTTTAACTTTTCTACTATAGGAGGGAGAATGAGGAGGATCGACAAGGCCAAGGTCGTTCAGCTGGTGGTGTGAAAGAGGGCCGCTCAAGAGCCGGCCTCAACGTCAACCGCCGAGAGACAAAAGAAGAGGCAGGAGGAGGAACGGCCTGCAGCCGTGGTGGACGTGGATTCTGGTGAAGACGATGTCCCCCTCACAAAGGTGTTGACGAGGAAGACAGCAGGGTCTTCAACTCCCGCCTGGGGGTCGGTTGTTCGACTGGAGGGATAGCCGGAGACATCTGGCACAGCAGCAACGCCAGCCCCCTCGTCTGTTGGCCTAGAGGAGATGGTTCACTTGGTGGACAAGGGAAAGGGGCCAACCGCAGAGGAGGCAGCCGAAGGCAAGGCGGCTAAAGAGGAGTCTGACAAAGAAGTCCGTCAGGAGGCGTTCCAGCACTAGCATACTCTAGATAACCCCAGAAGATCACGTAGTCTGCTTAGGGGAGCCATGATAGATGCGGACTGGGAGTTGTCCATCCAGAGGAATCTGATGGACGTAGCCATAGAGTCCTACCATCATTTCATGAGGGTAAGGCCCTACTTTGCTTCCTTGTACTTGTTTCCTTTCTTGGTGTAGCATTAACTTGACCTTGGGCTTGCAGCTTCTTCATGATATCTCTTTAATGGACGATGGCATCAGTCGGGTGCTGCATGCAGCCAAGACCTCCGTCAAGAAAGTACAGGAGCTGGAGGCGGCTTTGGCGGCCGAGGAAGCATCTTTGAAGTCCTTGGAAGAAAAGCTATTGGCTGCCCAAGCGGAAGCCGAGTCATCGAAGGAGGCATTGAAAGAGGCGGAGAGCCAACTGGCCGATAGGGAAGCCAGGCTGAGGAGGAGAAAGGCGATGATTAATTCCCTTACTCGTCGGCTACAAGAGGAGGAGGAACACTTCTCTGAGGTCAACAGGAGCATCCAGGCCGAACGGGTGGCGATAGCATAACTGACAGCGCAACTTGAAGAATCCAAGGAGCTGGCAGCAAGACAAGTCCGGGATGCCATGGCGACTTATAAGGCTTCTTCCAGCTTTGACGAGGAAGTAGAGGTAGCGGTGTCGGACTTCTACAGGGAATGCTACGACGACTGCTTGAAGAAAGTGGCCAAATTTTTCCCAGGGTTGGACTTATCAGGTGTCGAATTAAAAGAGACGGAGGAGGAGGGGGAGCCCCAAGCGAAAGGTGAAACAGAAGAGGCCATGGTCGAAGCCCCAATCCAAGTTGATGCAGAGGTAGTCGCCGCCCCAGTAGAACCCCTCGTTGCTGCGGTTCCGGTCAAACTCTCAGTTGTAGCGGACGGGGCCAAAAATGAGGCCCCCACCATAGCTTCCGTCGGTCCGACCTAAGGAGTTTGTAAAGGTCCGACCCACGCTCCTTGTAAAGACCTAATTTTGATGTTAATACAAGAACTTTTATGTTGCCTTCTGTATATGTGAATTATGAGGTAGCAACTTTTCTTTTAGAAACTCTTCTAAGTACTTTCGGTCGGCCTTTCAGGGCCGCAGGTTTTTCGAAGCGGCCGTCAAGCACTAATCCAATCTAAGTTTGGGCGTTTTAAGAAAATACCCAAGTATTTTCGGTTGGCCCCTCCACATTTGATACGGGTATAATGACTGGAAGGGGAAACAGCTCAGTCCGAACCCATGTACCCAGAAACTTACTCCAAGTCTGGTTCGTCGGCTTGCCTAAATTTGCGGCCTGTTCTTCGAGCGGCTCTGGGCGGATTGCTTTGAAATGGTTGCCGACCAGAGTCGGACCTTCAGAGTGGGCTGCCCTAGAGCCTCTACCGACCGGGGTTGGACTTTCGGAGTGGACTGCCCTAGAATCTCTACCGACCAGAGTCGAACTTTCAGAGTGGGCTACCCTAGAGCCTCTGCCGACCGGAGTTGAACTTTCGGAGTAGGCTGCCCTAGAGCCTCTGCCGAATGGAGTCGGACTTTCGGAGTGGGCTACCCTAGAGCCTCTGCCGACCGGAGTCGGACTTTCGGAGTGGGCTTCCCCTAGAGCCTCTGTCGACTGGGGTTAGACTTTCGGAGTGGGCTGCCCTAGAGCCTTTGTCGATCGGAGTCAGACTTTCAGAGTGGGCTGCCCTAGAGCCTCTGCCGACCGGAGTCAGACTTTCAGAGTGGGCTACCATAGAGCCTCTGCCGACCGGAGTCGGACTTTCGGAGTCTTGATGGAAGAAGCTGCAGACTTTATTGATAATACTTGTGAAGATTATCTACATTCCATGGGCGCACTATCTGTCATCCATCCAGATATTCAAGTCGGTAAGTTCCGGCCCGGACCACTTCACTGACCCGATAAGGGCCTTCCCAATTGGGAGAGAGCTTTCCTTGCTCGGTCACCTTGAGATCTCCATCCTTCACAAGACCAGATCTCCAACTTGGAAGGTTTGCGCCTTGACATGCGAATTATAATATCTAGCCATCTTCTGTCGGTAGGTCGCCATTCTTAAGCTTATTCGAAGCCTGGTTTCTTCCAGCAAGTCCAAGTCAACCCTCCGCTGCTCCGAATTGGTCAGCTCAATGAGATGATCAACCCTCAGTGATTGTAAAGAGATTTCTACAGGGATGACGGCCTCACTCCCATAGGTCAAGTTGAACGGAGTCTCTCCGGTCGCTGCCCGAGCGATCGTCCGGTATGCCCACAGTACCGAGTGAAGCTCTTCCGCCCAGAGCCCTTTGGCTTCGTTCAGCCGGGTCTTCAGTCCATGCAGGATCGTTCGGTTAGTGACTTCAGCCTCTCCATTGGACTGAGGGTGGTCGACCGAGGTAAGTTGATGGGAAATGTGGTATTGTTGGCAAAAATCCTGGAACCTTGAGTTGTCAAATTGTCTTCCATTATCAGTAATGATTATCTGTGGGATGCCGAACCGGAAGATGATATAGTTCTGGACAAAGTTCTTCACCTTGGCCTCCGTTATCTATGCCAATGCTTCAGCCTCCACCCATTGGTGAAGTAGTCGATGGCTACAAGAAGGAATTTTCGTTGACCAGGCGCCGGGAGAAAAGGCCCCAGGATGTCCATGCCCCATTGTGCAAATGGCCAGGGTGCGACAAGCGGAGTTAGCTGGCTAGTAGGCCTCCTTTGGATACTGGAGTACCTCTGACACGCATCGCACTTTCGTACGAAGTCTGACGTGTCCTTCTGAATTGTAGGCCAATAATATCCCTGTCAGATAATCTTATAAGCTAGGGATCTCCCTCCAAGGTGGTCACCACAAATGCTTTCATGCACCTCTCTGAGCGCATAATCAGCATCGATCGGCCTCAGACACTTCAGCAATGGTTGTAAGAATGACCGCTTATAAAGGGTCCCGTCAAGGATGACGTACTTTGAGACCGTTGAGCGTATACGCTTGGCTTCGATCGGGTCGTCTGGGAGAGTTCCTTGAACCAGGAATGTACAAATCGAGTCCATCCATGATGCTTCCTGTTCAACTTGATGGATCTCAATCAGCTCTTCGGTGATGCTGGGACATTGCCGACGCTCCACAAAAGTCTAGTCGGTGGTACCGACTGCGGCTGTGGCCAATCATGACAGGGCATCTGCCCGGGAGTTTTGCAGTCGGGGTATATAGAGAATCTCGAAGAATTTAAGCCGAGATATAAGGCTTCGTACCTTATCCAAGTACTTAGCCAAGGTAGGGTCCCTTGCTTCAAACTTGTCCTTCACTTGATTGACTACCAACTGGGAGTCGGAAAAGGCCCGGACTCTACCAATACCTAACTCACTGGCTATCCTCAACCCCGCAAGTACCCCGCAAGTAAGGCTTCATATTCTGCTTGGTCGTTCGATACCTGAAATGCAAAGTGTAGGGCATATTCCATACATTGCCCATCGAGGTCAGCTAAGATTAGGCCTGCCCCACATCCAACGAGGTTGGAAGCTCCATCCACATGGAGAGTCCAGGCGAGCTCGACTCCTTCCACTAGGTCAGCCGTAGGCACTTTAGCTGCCGAAAGAGTTGCCTCTGGCCCCGAAGTGCATTCTGTAATAAAATCAGCAATTACCCGAGCCTTCAAGGCCGATCGGGATCGGAAGGAGATGTTGAACTCATCCAACCTGACAGCCCACTTGGCGAGCCGCCCGGAGGTGTTGGGGCTTTGGAGAATTGCCTTGAGGGGCTGGTCAGTCAGCACAATGATCGGGTGCGCCTGGAAGTAAGGCCGGAGGTGCTTTGCAGCTATAACCAATGAATATACCAGTTTTTGGACTTTTGGGTACCTGGTCTCAACGTCGTGAATGACCTTACTGATGTAGCAGATAGGTATCTGCTGGCCGTCATCCCCCACCCGCACAAAGACATCGCTGACGGCCTCGTCGGAGGTCGACAAGTATAAGTACAACACTTCTCCCTCCGTTGGTTTAGCCAAGAGCGGAGGGTTTTTCAAATAGTTCTTCAGGGCTTCAAAGGCCGATCAACACTCGTCGGTCCATTGAAACCGGTCCGACCGGTGCAAAGTCTTGAAGAATGACAGAGACTTTTCAACCGACTGGGAGATGAAACGGCTGAGAGAGGCAATGCGGCCCATAAGCTCTTGCACCTGCTTTTTGCTAATTGGGTGTGCCATGTCCATAATAGCCTTAATCTTCTTAGGGTTGACCTCAATCCCCCTTTGAGTGACCAGGAAACCAAAAAATTTCCCAGAGGTCACCCCAAATATGCACCTAGCAGGATTCAGCTTCATCCGATGACATCTTAGCACACCAAAGGATTCCTGCAAGTCCTTGATGTGGTTGGCCTTGCGGAGGCTCTTAATAATCATATCATCGATGTAGGCTTCCATGTTCCGCTCGAGTTTCCCTTTAAAGACTTGGTTGATCAGCCATTGGAAAGTGGCACCCGTATTTTTCAAGCCGAAGGGCATCATCCTATAACAATACATCCCTCTATTTGTGATAAAAGCCGTATTCTCCTCATCTTCAGGGTGCATCCTGATTTGGTTGTACCCAAAGAAGGCATCCATAAAGCTCAAGAGTTAGTGGCTGACCGTAGCATCCACCAGTTGATCAATTTTTGGCAAGAAGAAGCTGTCTTTCGGAAAGGCCTTGTTGAGGTCCATGTAATCTACATAGATCCTCCACTTCCTACTAGCCTTCTTCACCATGACGACGTTGGCTAGCCACTCTAAGTAATGGGACTCCCTGATGAAGCCAGCATCAAGGAGCTTCTTCACCTCTTCTTCGATGGCCTTCTGCCTTTCGGCGGCGAAGCTCCTCTTCTTCTGTCGGACGGGTCTATATGTTGGATCCACATTAAGTTGATGAGTGATGACGTCCGACGGAATGCCTGGCATGTCCGAAGCCGACCAGGCAAAGATATCAGCATTACTTCTTAAGAAACCAACTAGCTCCTGTCGGGCTTCTTCGGTTAGCGTACTCCTAATTTGAAGTACTTTAGTTGGGTCATCCTCTTTGAGGGGAACAAACACAATCTTCTCAACAGGCTGATCGTGGTCGTCAGTTTCATCTCTGAGGTCAATTTGCGCAAGCATGGGGCGCCCATCCAACTGCCTATCACGTATGGCCACACATTGTCTAGCCATCCTACGGTCTTCCCTTATTTCCCCGACCCCGTTATGAGTCGGGAACTTTGCCAGCAAATGGTAAGTGGATACAATGGCGCGGAACCTGTTGAGAGACGGTCGGCCCAAGATGGCGTTGTATGCTGAGATCGTACGGACGACCACAAAATTAATGGGGAAAGTTCGCTGGTAAGGCTCCATCCTGAGGGTCACGGGTAAGGTGATTTCTCCTTCTACCCCGACGGAGTTTCCCCCAAAGCCAGTGAGTGGCATCAGGGATTCCCATAGCCTTGATTTAGACAAGTTCATTCGAACAAAGGCATCGTACAACAAAACTTCTGCACATCTTCCATTATCAATGAGGACATGCTTTACATCATAGTTGGCAATAATTGCCGACACAACAACAGGATCATCTCCTGGGAGATGAGGTTCCAAGAGGTCTTCATCAGAAAAACTGATTACACCGAAGCCCCTGGGCCTCTTTGCGATGTCTTGGCCCCCTCCGTGCCCCCAGTCGGACCACCGATGCAGCATGCCAATGCCTCCACCTGTCGGACACTGATTAGGGAGCTCAGCCTCCTCCGGAGGGTCTCTGACAGTTGAGGTCTCAGCCCGATCCTGGCAGGGTCGGACATACTTACTCAGGTACCCTCTTTTGATGAGGTCTTCGATGGTATCCTTTAACTGGAGGCACTCTTCAGTGTCGTGCCCATGGTCCCTATGGAACATGTAGTACTTGTTCCTATTCCTGGCGGCTGGAGGGCCCCTCATCGATCGAGGCCTTTGGAAGTAAGCCACATTCTCAATCTCCATGAGGATTTTCTCCCTTGGAAGGGAGAGGGGCGCATATGTCTCAAACATTTTGAAGTCCCTCGGCTTGGGGCTTCGGCGCCGAGTGGGTCGGCTGGCATCGCTGGGGGGTCAGACTGTAGGAGCTTTATAGCTCCGCTTCTTGGGGGCTGGTCTCCCTTCCGCCTGATGCCGACTCGTCGCCTGCTCTTCTGCCAGGGCATCCTTATGTGCCCTGGCCAATAGCTCGGTATAGTCCTTCGGGAACTTCTTGTCCAGGAAAAATGTGAGCCTAGACAATCGGAGCCCTCTCTTGAAGGCCGACATCGCTACCACCTCATTTAAGTCAGGAACATCCATGGCCATTGAGTTAAAGCGGGCCATGTATTCTCAGAGGGTCTCCCCCTCCTTCTGGAGTATAAGGAAGAGGCAGTCGGTGTTCTTCGGGGCTCGATTGCATGTCCTGAAATGAGAAAGAAAAAGGATCTCAAGTTGAGAAAAAGATCGGATCGTACATGGTCGGATGGCTGTAAACCACATTCGGGCGACCTTCTTCAGGATTGCTGGGAAGGCAATGCAATGAAGGGCATCGGAGGTGCCCTGTACCATCATGTGGACCTTATAAGCACCCAGATGATCCAGTGGGTCGGTGGTACTGTCATAAGGGTCCACCTGAGGAATCTTGAAGTGTCGGGGGATAGACTCCTCCAAGATCTCAGCAGAAAAAGGTGGGTGGGTGTCGTATGCCTGTCCCCCCTCGATCTTCTAGCGCTCGATGATTTCTACCATGCGCTCTTCCATGTGCATGATTTTGCTGCCATAGTCATGTGGATCCTCAGCAAGGAGCCAATCGATAATGGGGGTGGAGTCAGCGAAGGAGGGAGAAGACGACCTCGCTCTCTTCCCGCTAGCATGAGCCCTTGTTGACCTTCGAGGCTCCTGAGCGGTGTGGGAAGGAGGTAGGGGCACTTCCGACTGTTGACTCCACTCGGCAGCCGGCTGAAGATTGATGCAGGACACCGCGGGTGGCTGCCGTCGGTCATCAGTCGCTTCTTGGAAATGCTGGACCACTGAGGTGAGCGTCTCGATGCGGTTCACCAGCATCTGGAACTACTGCAACCCCAGAGTGATGGTGGGATCGGCGGCAGCGGCTGTGTCGTCTTCCCCACGAGGGGCTTCAGACCTGTGGCGGGAATGCCTTCCTCTAGCGGAGATACTTCGTGTTCTTCCCCTCACCATTGATGGCTTTCCTCAGTTAATCTCTCCTTTTAGAGTGGGGGAGCGGAATGAAGGTTCAGGCCCTCCTTCTAGCACCAATCTATTGCTGCGCCTCCACCTTGACCGAGCTTGGTTTGCTGCGCTGGAAAGCTATCTCGTCGGTTGACCTGCACAAAGTCCCTGGGCACCGGAGGTGCTCTGGCGGGGGACATTTCGATGCCTAAGTTAGCAGGGGATCTGGAGAAATAGAATGGAGAGAAGAACGAGAAAGTGCAGCCTGGAGAAGGAAGAGAGCACTCACCCCTTCGCGGAGGTCCCCAAGCCCCTTTTATGGGCGTGGAATACTGCCAAAATTCGTTAAGGGATAAGTTGAAAAACCCTGATTTGCCCTTGAGAGGATCAGAGTGATGGCCAGGTGGCTTGGAGTAGTGGCCATATCGTGGAATTTGTTACAACAGAATTCCAGTACCAGCTGGGAAGGATCTTCTGGAGCTTTCGAGCAGTTTTGAGAAGAACCATGGGTTGGTCGAATTCAGCTGGAGGCTATTATCCGGCTGACCTAGAGTACTTGCCAAGACATTTAAGGAAACCGATCGATAGACGTGAAGGGGAGCACCTGGAATTCCCCAGACAGAGGCGGGGCGGTCGGACCTAGCAGGAGTCCGTCAGGAGCTCCGAGAAAAGCCGAATGGCACGTTGAAGGAGAGGGGCCTCTAAGAGGCCCTCAAAGAGGGTCAGCTGTGCCTTGGTAGGAGATGGTCGACTTTAGGTCGATCGGTCCCCCGGGCTGGTCGGACCTTCCGCGAGAGCTGATTGGTGGGGCTTAGAAGGAAATGGGTCGTGCGGACCTCTTCCGCCCACAAGTCAGCCGGTCAGACTCCTTAACTGGCCCAATCCAGGATCGGTTGGATGGTACAACAGCTGGTAAGAGGGAATCTAGGGTGGTACGATGGTAACCTAATTTTCTAGCTCCGATACCAAATTGATGGGGGACAGGACTAGGGGTAGGATTGTCGGCGAGCTGAGAAGTCATCGAGATTAGGGTATTACTATATTTTTTTTTTGTAGAAGGTGGTGAAGGAACAATGGAGATGGAAAGTAGAAATTTGGACTCTCATGGACTTTGGGACTCAAACTCACGAAGACATCTCTTACCTCTAGGGCATCTCACCCGTCTCACTAATGGAGCTGTTAGGATAAATCTCAAATAACATGAGGATGGTAAGGAAGATGGAATCAAGGAAGGGGATAAGTAGACATGACCTCACATCATGTCCTGGGTTGGGCCTCACACCCTCTCCTCACGGAGCAAAAGAAGAGTCACCCTTCTCTAAAAAAAACTTTCATTTATCAATAGCATCTTTTTATAAAGAGATTAGGGGCCTATTTATAACCTTCTAAGTTCCATTTGAAATTCAAATTTTACATTAAAAGAGAGAGAAATGTAGTTACAATTTGAATTTCAAATTTCATGGCAAGGGGCACCAAATCTGAAAATCTGTTTGGGGTTTCAAAATGGGGTGCTAAGTGTCTCCATGTGGTTGCTAAGTGTCTCCAAATCTGAAAATCTGCATGAAATTTCAAAATGGGATGCCAAGTATCTCCATGTGATTGTCAAGTGTCTCCAAATCTGAAAATCTGCATGCATGGGTGCCAAGTATCTTCATGTGGGGACCTTCTTATGTGGAGGATGAAATGATCTTCAAATTTAAATTTATTTGCATCAAAATTCATATTGCATAGTGATTCACGCTACTCCGGAATTCGTGCTACTTCGGGATTCATGTAGATCGATGTCCTCATCAGTGTGCATCCGTTTCATGGTGAGTACGAGTAGCATGCCATGGGGCCTAACACCCCGACAGGACATTGCTTCTTATGGACGTCATGCCACCATGTCTGGGGACCTGGCAGAGTAGTAGCCTAGCGGGAGATGCTACCGGGTCTAAGACTCCTGGTAAATATGTCTCTTCCGGATGGTACAGGCGATGGGTTGAAGGGCGTGACGCTTCGAGTGGAGCACCTTTCCAAAGAAAGTGCCGACAGTGAGTTGAGAGGCATGGTGCTCTGGCGGGATGCTTCTTTACAGGAGATATGGGAGGCATGCCCTAGTGGAGCACCCCTCCATCAAGGTTGCGGTGGCGTGCCCTAGCAGAGCGCCACTCCTTAGAGGTGGCAGGCGGTGTACCATGGTGGAGTGCCACTCGATAGAGGTGGCAGGCGGCGTGCCCTGGCAAAGCGCCACTCCATAGAGATGGTAATTTCTTTGAGTAACATGGGGGTTCCGGTGGGGATGGTGACACCACCTGCTGGGGTCATTATCCCGGCTGCTCCCAAGGCCATTCGAGGGGGAGATCGGGCCCACTTGTCTTTATCCGTACTTGACTTTAGGTGGGGAGTTTGACTTTGACCAGAAGCTTGACCTTGGATGGGAGCTCAATCTCGGACGGGAGCTCGACCTTGGACGGGAGCTCGACCTTAGACAGGAGCTTGACCTTGGTAGGGAGCTTGACCTCGAACGGGAGCTCGATGTCGACCCTTATTTGGTGGCAGCATCCAGGTGGCTCCTTCTGCCAGCCTATCTTCCAGCTCGTCCACTTGCTGGGTCTGGCACGAGCTCCATGTTAGTGGTCATGCCATATCAGATGTCCCCCACTCGAGTCCAGAGCATGACATGGTGTTCGGGGTGAAGGGAGTTATGGTGACGCTGACATGGAAGGATATTTAACCTGCATCGTTTAATGCCTTGATCATCGATGACTTGCAGATCATGTCTTAGCACCAATGAGGGGATGCCATCTCAGCTGGCATCGGAGGGGCATGATGATTTGCGCTCAGCCTGAAGCAGTTTCGTGCATACCGAAGTGCCACTCTCAGCAGATTCTGACATGTGGCGAGCATCCAATGGTCGGAGAGGCGAAAGGATGCATGTTTCAACCGATATGATGTGTGGGGTGCTGTCAGTCTTTTGAAAAGAGACCATTTTGCCTGAGCCATCTCTTAAGAACCTTCGATCGAGGGAGCAAGGGGAGAGCCAGAGCTTTTTCATCCCAGTTTCAACTCCCTAACCTGAGGCACTTCTATAGGTCAGTCCTTCTATTCTTCCTTCTTTCCTCTCCTCCTTCAGCTTGCATTAAAGGGGATCAGTTAGGATTTAGGTTTACTTCTTCATCTCCTCCTCCTTCTTCTTCTTCTTCTTCTTTTGATATGAGTCCTTCCAGCAGGAGGCATTGTCACTCAGACTATTCTGGCAAGGTGGGATCATCCCGATTGAGGCCTCCTCTCTCGGATAGCGAGGAGGAGGACGTCCCCTTAGAATCCGTAGGGGCCCCCGGTGGATAGGGATAGTTATAGGATCCCCTACTATTCCTCTCCCATCTCCTCTTCTTGTTTAGGATTCGACCAGTCCTTCTGGCATTACTTTGGCGATGACCGGGGAGAACACCCTTTGTCTTCAGAGTACCTATGGGATTCTGTACTTTATTTGGCTCTCGACTCCAAGGCCAGAGGAGCGGGTCACTTCCAGTGGCTCAGGCCGGATGATGCAGAACAAAAAGCTCTGATACCAAGAATGATGCAGAACGGAAGCTCTGATACCAAAATTGATGCAGAATGGAAGCTCTGATACCAAAAATGATGCAGAACAAAAAAGATGAATGAAATTAATTTCTGTGTGAGCAACTTTGTGTTTCTCTCTTCCGCACTTGTATTCAGGTGTTGAGCTCCGGAGGGAGTAAATCCGGGTTCCCTAGGAACCTTGAGGAGGTGTGAGATCTCCAACCCCAAAACTCTAGCTTAGTCCACCCATCTCTACTCCACCACCACCAAACCCTAATTTTCCATCTACATCCCACGGCCCCTCTCTTCCACATAGAGGCCGGCCACCAGCATCCAGGTTCAGATCAACTGTTTCAACTACAGAGCAAGTTCAAAGAAGTGTCAGATCAGTATCAAGATCTCTGGAACTTCTACATCCAACAATCTTCATTAAGTCCTTAGGTCAGTGTCTTTCTTTGAGTTTCTGGTTCTTTTTTTTTTTTGTTTTTCTTCTTCCAGATCCTGAGTTCGAGAAGAAGGCCAACCTTGCCATAGGACTACAATCCGAGGATCCATTGCGAAGATACCTCGTCTCCAAGGATCCTATAATCTGCTCGAGAGTGTCCTTCAATTGAAGCAACGAGAGATATCACAGTCAGGTATAAAACCTTCTCTTCTCTCTTCGTCTGTTTCTTGAAAGAGGAGTAAACCCTAAGTCTGGGGGTTTCTCAATCCCCAGCGATCCTACTTCTGAGTTACTCTGATAATCCACTCCTTTTAATTGTGCTTTCTGTCATTTCTTAGTTTCTTTCAACATTAGTTTATCTTTCCTTTGAGTCAAAGCCGACTTCTAAAAATAAATAAATAAAAAAATATATTAATTTTAATTTACTTCCGCATCGCAAACCCTAGCCGCCCATCATTCTTTTCTTTCCACCAAGCCCTAGCCTATCCCACTTCTCACGGCCACCCTCTTCAAATCAAGGCCGACCACCAGCATCCAGCTACAGTCCGGGTACTTCAAATCCAAAGCTCTTTCCAGTGGGAGTCGAATCAACCTTCAAGAGAATCCGGATCTCAGCGACATCAGCCTTCAAGTTCTTCGAACTGGTAAATCTTTCCCTGAGTCTCTGAATCCCTCACTTGTTTTTCTTCTTCCCAGATCTTGAGTCCAGGAGAAGCCGACCAAACCACAAGACCAGTATTGGAGGATCCATTGCGAAGATAGCCGAATCCGAGGATCCAACAATCTGCTCGAGAGAGTTCTTCCACCCAAATTCTGAGAAGATCACTGTCTGGTTGGTAAACCATCTCTCCTCTCTATTTCTGTCCTGTAGAAAGTTCAGAGCGAAACCCTAGGTCTGGGAGTTTCTCAACCCCCAGCGATCCGTTACATCTGAACTACTCTGATAACCTAGTTTTTTCTAAATTGTGCTTTCAATCATTACCTAGTTTCCTTCAACTTAGTTTAACTTTACTTTGAGTCAAAGCCAATTTCTGAAATAAAAAAAAAAAAAAAGAATTAATCTTAATTTTTACTTCCGCATACGCTTCTTTGTTCTTTGTTCTGCATCATTTTGGTATCAGAGCTTCCATTCTGCATCACCGGATCACCCTATATGAGGACTTCTTCCTTGGAGGGCTTCATCTTTTCTTGCATCCTTTCTTTCTCTCCTTCCTTAATAACTCCATCTGGTCTCAGCCTAGCTTGCCCTAAACATCGTTAGGACCATCTCCTATTTTATTATCCTCTGTCACTTCCATGGGATTGTTGCCCACTTTTTCTTTTTTAGGGCCCTCTTCATCCTAAAACACCACCCGGTTGATAACGGGTGGTGGTTCGTGGCCCTTGCCTGGTGGTCATTAAATTTGACCTACCCACTTCCATCAAGGGATAGAAGAATAGAATTTTCTTTGCCTCGGTTGAGGGAATTGATTGGATCTGGAATGACTCTGACTGGACACCCAACCGTAATGCCACAATGGAGTCCACTGATAGGGAGGTGAACGATCGGCTCATCACCTTTGAGGTTCCTTCGCTCTGGGATCTACTAATCGAACAGAACCTGTTAAACTTCAACCCAGGCCAATCCCTAGGTAAGACCTGAAATTTGGGCTTCTTTTCACTGGAAACTTTACTTCCTTTGTAACTAACAAAGCTTTCTTTCTGCAGATATGAGATTCTCCATGGACCAGATTCGGTATATGTCCCGAAAGAGGCCCGCATCTCTGGGATCCAGGGAGGATCCGTAGAAGTGGTCCCATGAGGGCCCAAAGCAGAGGCCCACCACAGAGCCTTCTACCGAGCCAGGAGAGAGGAGGCCTTGAATAGCCCCTGCCTTAGTTGGAGTGGCAGCCCATACATTGACCCGTGGGCCTGGTAGGAGTGCCACCACTAGAGAGGGGGCCGTGCAGGTCTCTCGGGTGGCCCCTCCTAGCATTGAAGTCCCATCGTTGCTGGAGGTGGTAGAGGTGGCGGCCGACGCTGTGATAAGAGGGAGGTCGACATAGCCGGCAACCACGAAAGCATCCACTGTCCAACTAGCAGCCCTCGTGTCCTCGTCGTCCACCACGTTGGGCCTGGCAGCATCTTCCGTGGCACCAGGCCTGGGAGTGGCTAGGGTGTTTACCCTGGTGCCGCCGAACACGGTGGTTACCCTCGATGCCGCGTTGGTCAAAAGGATGGTGGATTTTGTTGTCTAGCCGCGTGACCGCTATGAAAGGGGTGGCAAATAGCTGGCTACGGTAATAACTGGCCTTTTCCCTCAACTGCTGTCGGTAAGCTCTTCTCCTCTTAAGCCTTTCTATGGTTGCTTGCGTTGATTTTACTGATGCTTTCTTCTCCGATGCCGCAGGTGGCCACCGATGCCCTGCTAATTAGGGACTCTTGCCTGGTGTTGGCCCGACGAGATGCCACCTTCTGCAAGCACATGGAGGCCATGGAGGCAGAGGCCCGGGCCCAATCCGACAAAGTGTATGACTTGGAGGGGTAGGCCAAGGCCCTCCAGACTGAATTGGCCAGCTCCAGGACCACGACGACAGAGCTGTAGAGAGAGCCATGGACGTCGAGGTAGCTTTGGCGGTGGAGAGGGAGAAGAATGCCTTCTTGGTGCAGGAGAGGGCTGAATCCATCATAGAGGCAGTATGCTTGGAGGGGTGGGCGCAAACCGTCCAAGTCCAGCTCGAGGTGGCGGTGGCTCAAGCCAGGGCACCTTGCCGGAGGTCGAAGCCAGGGCTACCGCATTGAAGGCCAAAGCGAGGGAGGCCGCCGACCCAGTCACTCCTCTGGTCGAGGGGCCCGCAGGAGACCGGTGAGGTGACTCGTCGACCCGACAAGGCTCCGATGGCATCTTCATAATTTTTTTTCTTTTATACTTAGACATTTTAGAGGACCTCCTGGCCTGTCGGGGGATCCTTTTTGATGTAAAAATCCCTTTCATCAATGAAAAACTTGCTTTACTTCATCAATGAGTTCCATTCTTTCTCTTCTTTTTTCTTTCTTTTTGTTTTTTATGGTAGCAATGTGAACCATATGGTAACCAAGCGTAAAGTTACCCAAGTCCCAACCATCTTCACCAAATTTGAAAGCTGGTAGATGGCCATGGGGGCTTTGAAAATTCTCCGGCTCTCCTTGCCAGACTTAGAACCATGTAGATGGGAGAACGAGACTTCTGGAGTTCCCGGCTTACTTCGACAAGCATGGAGTCTAGCGGATGAAGTGCTGGGCTTCAGGAGTTTTCCGGCTTTCTTTGTCATACTGGGAGTCTAATGGATAGAGTGCGGGGCTTCTAGAATTTCTTAGCTTGCTTCATCGACGTCCGATTGATAGAGTGCAGGGTTTCTGGAGTTTCCTGTTTGCTTCGCCGAACTTGGAGTCCGACTGATAGAGTGCGGGACTTCTGGAGTTTTTCGGCTTGCTTCGCCGAACTTGAAGTCCGACGGATAGAGTACAGGACTTCTAAAGTTTTTTGGCTTGCTTCATCGAACTTGGAGTCTGACGGATAGAATGCGGGGCTTCTGGAGTTTTCTGGCTTGATTTGTCGAACTTAGAGTTCAACGGATAGAGTGTGGGACTTTTGAAGTTTCCCAGCTTGCTTCACTGAACTTGGAGTCCGACGGATAGAGTGTGGGGCTTTTGGAGTTTTCCAGCTTGCTTCATCGAACTTGGAGTTCGACAGAGAGAGTGCAGGGCTTTTGAAGTTTCTCGGTTTACTTCACCGAACTTGGAGTCTGATGAATAGAGTGTGGGGCTTCTAAAGTTTCTCGGCTTACTTCACCGAACTTGGAGTCCAACGGATAGAATTCCTTCATGGATGGAAGATAGTGCTGCACCCAAAAGGAACTTTTATTATGAAAGAGTCTTACATTATTGATAATACATCCTCAGGTTGCTAGCATTCCAGGTTCAAGGAAGCTGAGTGCCATCGAGTCCAGCAAGGTGGTAGGCTCCATGTGGTAGGGTCTCGATCTCCCTGTAGGGACCTTTCCAGTTTGGGAAGAGTTTGCTACATTCCCCAGGTTGGGAGACTTCGGCTCATCGTAAAGGTCACTCAGGCGGAAGGCCTTCGGCTTCACATGGAAATTGTAGTACCGGGCCACCCGTTGCTTGTAGGCTATCATACGGAGCTGAGCTTTATCCCTTGTTTCTTCCAGCAAGTCTAGGTGAGGAGAAGGTAGGCCAGATTCTCAGTGTCATTATACTGCTCTACTCACAGTGTGGGTAGGCTCACTTCCATCAAAATTATGGCCTCGGCCCGAAGATGAGATTGAAAGGTGTCTCACTCATCACCGTCTGAGATATGGTGTGGTAGGCCCACAGTACACTGGGGAGCTCCTTAACCCATCGACCCTTAGCCTCATCCAGTCGGGTGCGGAGCCCTTGGAGGATGGTCCAGTTGGTCACCTCAGCCTCCCCATTGGTCTGAGGGTGAGCTACTAAAGTGAAGCAGTGGTAGATGTTGAGATCGACGCAGAATTTCTCAAATGCTTGGTTATTGAACTGCTGCTCGTTGTCGGTAATGATCAAATGTAGGGAACCGAAATGGTAGATGATTGACTTCCAGAGAAAAGATCTGGCCTTAGTTTCGGTAATCTGATCCAGTGGCTCGGTTTTGATCCACTTGGTGAAGTAGTTGATGGCTACAATCAGGTTCCTCCGTTGACCGGACACGGGAGGAAAGGACCCAAGATGTCCATTCCCTACTAGGCGAACGACCACGGAGCAGAGAGTTGGGAGAGCAGCGTAGCCGACTGACATTGTATATGAGCATGCTGTTGACAGTGATTGCACCTCCTCACAAAGTCAGCCGCATCGTCCCATATGGTCTCCCAGTAGTACGCTTGATGGAGGGCCTTGTATGCTAGCATCTTGCCCCGCACATGGTTTCCACAGATGCCCTTGTGTATCTCTTGGAGCACATAGGCTATCTCTGAGGGTCTTAGACACTTTAGCAGGGGATAGGAGTGGGACCTTTGGTAGAGCTGCCCATCCATCAATACGAAGCGCGCGGCCTTCTTCTTAAGAAGATTGGCCTCCACGTGGCTCTTAGACAGGGTGCCATCGATGATGTACCTGATGTAGTGATCCATCCAACTGGCCTTGGAGTGACTTGCTGGACCTCGTAGCTGGGAGTCTCCAAATATTTGATGTAGGCACACCCCATTGATGATTTTGTCAAGGTTGTAGGTCTAGAGAGAGCATCAACGTTGACATTTTCTTCACAAGAGATGTAGGAGATGCTGAAATGCTAGAAGCTCGCCACACTCGAACGCACCCATTCTAGATACCTTGCCATTTGAGGATCTCGGGCTTTGAACTCTTCCGAGACTTGACTCGCAACTAGTTGCAAGTCAGTGAAGACTCTCAACTTTGACATGCCCAGCTCACAGGATACCTTCATCCCCACAAGGAGCGCTTCGTACTCAGCCAGGTTATTTGTAGCTTAGAATAAGAAGTGCAATGCGCATTCAGCCACAACCCCATCGGAGTTGGTGAGGATGAGGTTGGCTCCACTTCTTCTTGCATTGGATGCACCGTCCATGTGGAGATCTAGGCCGTCTTATCGACTGGCAGTTCTATCGAATGCTCGGGGGAGGCCTCTTCTGGCTCTTCACTTGTGTAGGTACATTTACTAGGAAGTCAGCCAGCACCTGAGCCTTCTGAGATGGTCTTGGATGATAGGTGATATCGAACTCACTGAGCTTCATCGCCCATTGAGCTAGATGTTCGGATGTATCTGGATGGCTAAGTATGGCCCTTAGAGGTTGGTAGGAGAGGATCGCGATCAGGTATGCTTGGAAGTATGGCTTGAGATGTTGGGTAGCCATATTGAGTATGAAAATTATTTTTTTAGAGAGGGTGTACCTAGTCTCTGTGTCTTGGAGTAGCTTGCTGGCATAGTACACTGGTCTCTAAGCCCTATCTCCATCTATGTGAATAAGCACTAAGCTAACGGCCCCTAAGAAAACTGCCAAATACAGGAGGAGTTCCTCCCCGACCTTCGACTTGGAGAGCAGTGTTGGAGTTGCGAGGAACCTCTTCAGCTCCTTGAAGGCTTCTCGACATTCCTCCATCCAGGTGAAGTCATGCATCTTGCGTAGTACCTTGAAGAAGGGCAAGCAACAGTCGATGGAGTGCGAGATGAACCAGCTCAGAGCCACGATTTGGTCGGTCAGGCACTGGACCTGTTTTTTCGAGGTAGGGTGTTCCATGTCGACGTTCACTTGGACCTTCTCGGGATTGGCCTCGATCCCTTTTTGGGTAACCATGAAATCTAAGAACTTTTCAATGGTGACGTCGAAGGTTTACTTGGTGGGATTTAGTTTCATCTAGTGGGGATGGAGGTTTTGGAAGGCTTTTGCAAGGTCCATGACAAGGTCCGACTTCTGATCGCTCATGACGAGCATGTCTTCCATGTAGACCTGCATGTTGTAGCCGATCTAGTCTTTGAAGACCTTATCGACTAGATGCTGGTACATAGCCCCAGCATTATTCAGCCCAAATGACATCATCTTATATAGTAGGTCCCTCGGTCTGTGATGAAGGCATTGTACTTTTCATCTTCTGGATGTATCTGGATTTGGTTGTACACGGAGAATGCATCCATGAAACTGAGTAAGTGGTGCCTCGAGGTGGCGTCCACCAGCTGGTCAATCTTAGAAAGGGAGAAGCTATTTTTTGGACAAGCTCGGTTACGGTCGATATAGTCTACACATATCCTCAACTTCCCGTTGGTCTTCTTGACCATGACCACGTTCGCCAGCTAGCTGGGGTACTAGACTTCTCGAATGAAGCCCATATTGAGGAGTTTTTACATCTCTTCATTGATTACCTTCTTCTCTCCAAGGTGAAGCTCCTCTTCTTTTGTTGGACTGGGTGGTATTTTGGATCGACATTCAACCTATGGGTGATAATGTCGGATGGGATCCCATGCATGTCTGCCATGGTCCATGCAAAAACATCAGCATTCGCTTAGAGAAAACTTAGGAGGCAAGCCCGTTCATCTTCATGCAGCTGGGCTCCCACTTGCACCATCTTCAAGGGGTCCATCTCAAGGGGGAATGACGATAGGTGCTTGATTGGGCCACCATTGGCATCTTGTATTCTTTGGTCAAGCTGGTCGGTAGCCGGGTCCTCCTCAGTACTCCTGGCCCCAGGGATGGCCTGTAGGCAGTGCTGAACCAGCTGTGGAGTCCCCCTCATCTCTTCGACTCTGTAGGGTGTTGGGAATTGAACCAGGAGTCGCTTCGTAGATATGGTCGTGTCGAGCAGGTTGAGCTTAGGGCGACCAAGGATCACATTATAAGCTGAAGGAAGCCTGACAACCATGAAGTCATCATGACAGTGCTTTGCCAGGGTGGTGTCCCAGTGATAACTAGGAGGGTAATCTCTCCCTCCACCCTTACTGAATCTCCGGTAAAGCTAACTAGAGGGGTGTGCAATAGCCTCAATAGGGTAGGAGATAGATTAATCTTAAAGAAAGCATCATAAAAATGGATATCAGTCGAGCTTTCACTATCAACCATAATTTGTCTTACAAGATGCTTTGCTATCATCATCTCAATGATAATGGTATCATTATTTACATTTGCTATCTCAGCTCCCTTTTCCCCCATTAAGGGGAATACATTATTAGTCCCCTCCCTCACCGTGGTCCTCTTATGACTATGCTTTACCCCCTAAGAGATCATCCCCACCAGCCTCTCGGTGGGCTGGTTGTCGACAGGAGGAAGGGCCATGATCGCTTGGGGTTCGGACGGGGTCTTGCATCCCATGAACTTTCTGAGGTACCCCCTCTTGATGAGGTCTTCGATCTCCCTCTTGACGTGACGGCATTCCTTAGTATTATGGTCATGGTGGAATTGGTAATACTTCAATTTGTCATGATCGCTTGACAACCTCGGTGAGCAGACAACGACTAGCATAGTTTTCGATGTAGCATAGATTTTGATGCAACATAGATTTCGATGCAGCATAGATCCCAATGCAGATAAATTCAAATTCAAGAATAAGTTGTTTTTAGGATAAGTTTATTTGTTTTACGAATAAGTTTATTTGTTAGGATTAGAATATTTGAGATTGTTAGGATTGAGATATCTCAGATTAGTTCCGGTTGTTTTAGTCTATTTAAAATGTTTTCTCTTGGAATAAAGGATGGCGAAGAAGAAAATTATCAAGGAAAAAAATGTCTTGTCACTCCGTGAGGGAGAGGGTGTGAGGCCCAACCAGTTTATCTATCACTCCATGAGGGAGAGGGTGTGAGGCCCAGTTTATCTGTCACTCCATGAGGGAGAGGGTGTAAGGCCCGACCCATTCATCCTTTCGATCCCGTCCCTGAGCAGCTCCATGCTGGCGCCTGGTCTTCCTGTGCGCCACCATCATCTCTGTCTCTACTTCTTCCTTCTCCTATTTCAACTCGTCATTGTCGAACGAAAGCCGATCCCACGTTGCCACTTGCAGCCAACCGAAACAGCACCTTCCTCCCCATGCTGACTTCATCAATCCTCCATCAATTGCCTCGCCATCCGCCTCCATCGCATGATCCCGAACATCATCGCCCGGCATGCCCATGCCCGTGCCGAAGAATTGTGCCATCCCCTTTGTGCCTATGCCATGGCCGTGCAGCCTTACTCATCGTGCCACGATGCCACTCGC
Source organism: Areca catechu (assembly GCA_021397845.1). Classification (NCBI taxonomy): domain Eukaryota; kingdom Viridiplantae; phylum Streptophyta; class Magnoliopsida; order Arecales; family Arecaceae; genus Areca; species Areca catechu. The sequence goes on along the minus strand of CM038052.1, from coordinate 122,551,401 downwards.
CCCCATGTGTCAGTACCACCTGTTCCACCGACATTTTCCTCGACGATCAGTCTTCTCCAACACCTCCAGTGAGCTCCCCTCCTTCCTTGGCATTTCCTTGCCACCGAGCTTGGCCAACCTCTTTCCCACAGCAGTCCAAACCCTTCCTCCATCATCCATCGACGAGAACCGGCCCTCGCAACCTCTTCCCAAGCCATCGTCTTCCTTCCCAGCACCATCGCCGGTGAAGGCTTGCCGGATTTCAATGCCCGAGGCCGCCCCTATTCCAGCCTCCATCGGTCCGTAGGGGAGAAGATGCCCGTATGAATGTGAAAGCACACGATCGTGAAGGCAAATCTCGATCCCTGTTGCCGATTTCAAGTTCCGCACCAATCTCAAAGATGCATGGCTCTTAGAGCAGAGCTGATGAGAAAAAACATTCTGGGATTTGTTTGAAAAAAAAGGTGAACCTAGCCTTTGGGTCATTTCTTAACGACCGACTATCCTCCCTCCCTAAATAAATTTTTGAACGGGGCCATCCCACATCAATTTGGTATCAGAGCCATAGGTTTAGGTTAGGTTAGGATTTTATTTACTTTTACTTGCATTTGAATTATTTATTAAAAAAATTCTCTTATGGTTATCTCAAGCTGGAGTTGGAGTCTGATTCCTGGATACTGGAACTAGAAACTTTCATAGTAGCATGAAGCCTGACTCGACGGAGTCGACTTCTCCCCACCTCAGGAGAATGATGCAGACATCGACCAGCATAGTTTTCAATGCAGCACAATTTTTGATGTAGCATAGATTTCGATGTAGCACAGATTCTGATGTAGCATAGATCTCGATGCAGATAAATTAAAATTCAAGAATAAGTTGTTTTTAGGATAAGTTTATTTTTTTTTAAGAATAAGTTTGTTTATTAGGATTAGGATATCTGAGATTGTTAGGATTGAGATATCTCAGATTAGTTCTAGTTGTTTTAGTCTATTTAAAATGTTTTCTCTTGGAATAAAGGATGGCGAAGAAGAAAATGACCGAGGAAAAAAATGTCTTTTGTCACTCCGTGAGGGAGAGGGTGTGAGGCCCAACCAGTTTATCTCACTCCGTGAGGGAGAGGGTGTGAGACCCAGTTTATCTGTCACTCCGTAAGGGAGAGGGTGTGAGGCTCTACCCATTCATCCTTTCGATCTCATCCCTGAGCAGCTTCGTGCTGGTGCCCGGTCTTCCTGTGCACCACCATTGTCTCTGTCTCTAATTCCTTCCTCTGTTTCAACTCGTCACTGTCGAATGACAGTCAATCCCACGTTGCCACTTGTTGCCAACTGAAACATCGCCTTCCTCCTCATGCTGACTTCATCAATCCTCCATCAATTGCCGCGCCATCCACCTCCACTGCCTAATCCGAAACATCATCGTCCGGCATGCCCATGCTCGTGCCGAAGGATCATGCCCTCCCCTTTGTGCCGTGCCATGGCTGTGCAGCCTTACTCTTCATGCCATGATGCCACTCGCCCCCATATGTTCGTGCGACCCATTCCACTGGCATTTTCCTCGGGATCGATCTTCTCCCAACACCTCTGGCAAGTCCCCTCCTTCCTCAGCATTAACCCACCATCGAGCTTGACCAACCTCCTTCCCATAATAGTCCAGCCCCTTCCTCCATCGTCTGCCACCGAGAACCGACCCTCGCAACTTCTTCTCAAGCCACCATCTTCCTCCCTAGCACCGTCGCCGACAAAGGCTTGCCTGATTTCAATGCCCGAGACCACCCTTGTTCCAACCTCCATCGGTCCATAGGGGAGAAGACGCCTTCACGAACATGAAAGCACATGATCATGAAGGCAAATCCCGATCCCTATTGCCGATTTCAAGTTCCACACCAATCTCAAGGCTGCATGATTCTCATAGCAGAGCTGATGAGAAAAAAAATTCTGGGATTTGTCTGAAAAAAAGGTGAACCTAGCTTTGGGTCATTTCTTAATGACCGATGATCCTCCCTTCCTAAATAAATTTTTGATCGGGGCCATCCCGCATCAATTTGGTGTTAGAGCCATAGATTTAGGTTAGGTTAGGATTTTATTTGCATTTACTTGCATTTGAATTATTTATTTAAAAAAATCTCTTATGGTTATCTCAAGCTGGTGTTGGAGTCTGATTCTTGAATACTGGAACTGGAAACTTTCATAGTAGCATGAAACCTGACTCGATGGAGTCGAGTTCTCCCAATCTCAAGAAAATGATGCGGACATCGACCAGCACAGTTTTCGATGCAGCATAGATTTTGATGCAGCGTAGATTGCAATGCAGCATAGATCCCATTGTAGATAAATTCAAATTCAAGAATAAGTTATTTTTAGGATAAGTTTATTTTTTAAGAATAAGTTTGTTTGTTAGGATTAGGATATATGAGATTGTTAGGATTGAGATATCTAAGATTAGTTCCGATTGTCTTAGTCTATTTGAAATGTTTTCTCTTGGAATAAAGGATGGTGAAGAAGAAAATGATTGAGGAAAAAAATGTCTTTTGTCACTCCGTGAGGGAGAGGGTGTGAGGCCTAGTTTATCTATCACTCCATGAGGGAGAGGGTGTGAGGCCCGACCCATTCATCCTTTCGATCCTGTCCCTGAGCAGCTACGTGCTGATGCCCGATTTTCCTATGCGCCACCATCATCTCCGTCTCTACTTCTTCCTTCCCTTATTTCAACTCGTCACTGTCGAATGACAGCCGATCCCACGTCACCACTTACAACCAATCGAAATAGCACCTTCCTCCCCATGTGACTTCATCAATCCTCCATCAATTATCGCGCCATCCACCTCCATCTCTCAATCCCAACATCATCGCCCGGCACGCCCACGCCCGTGCTGAAGGATTGTGCCCTCCCCTTTGTGCTTGTGCCATGGTCGTGCAGCCTTACTCTTCGTGCCACGACCGTCCCCATGTGTCCGTGCCACCCATTCCACCGGCATTTTCCTCGGCAATCAGTCTTCTCCAACACCTACGGCAAGTTTCCCTCTTTCCTCTGCATTTCCTCACCATTGAGCTTAGCCAACCTCCTTCCCATAGTAGTCCAGCCCCTTCCTCCATCGTTTGTCATCGAGAACCGGCCCACGCAACCTCTTCCCAAGCCGCCATCTTCCTCCCTAGTGCCATCATCGATGAAGGCTTGCCAGGTTTCAATACTCGAGACCGCCCTTGTTCCAGCCTCCATCGGTCCATAGGGGAGAAGATGCTTGCACGAACATGAAAGCACACGATCATAAAGGCAAATCTTGATCCCTATTGCCGATTTCAAGTTCTACACTAATCTCAAAGTTGCATGATTCTCAGAGCAGAGTTGATGAGGAAAAAAATTCTAGAATTTGTTTGAAAAAAAATAGGTTAACCTAGCCTTTGGGTTGTTTCTTAACGACTGATGATCCTCCCTAAATAAATTTTTGATCGGGGCCATCCTGCATCACTTAGTGGGGGAGGGTCGCGCAGATAGCACTCATCCTCGATCTTCATGAGGATTTTGGATCTTGGAGCGAGGAGAGGGGTGTACCACTCTTCTTGGGTAGGAGCGCCCTTCGACTTTGGGCTTGCTTGGAGGTTTAGGGTTGTCTTGGGCCCATGCATCTTAGAGGACTCCCCTTGGGGTGGCTTTTTCAGGGGCCTCCCATCCAGCTCCTTTTTGGTACGATCCGCCTCCTCCTCATGGATATACTTGTGTGCATGGAGGAGCTCAGAGTAGGTCTTCGGAGGCTTCTTATCCAGGAAGTAGGTGAAACGGGAGATCCTAACCCCCCTCTTCAGTGCCAACATGGTGATAGGCTCATCCAGGTTATACATCTCTAGGATGGAAACTTTAAAGTAGGATACAGTCCCGTAAGGACTCATGGTCCTGCTGGTGGATGGAGAAGAGATTGTTGGCTTCATGTGGCACCTTCCGACAGGCGTCGAAGTGCACCACGAACTTCTTCTTCAACTGCTCAAAGGAGTCGATGTTTCTTGGCTCGAGGTGGGTGTACCAGACTCGAGTAGCCTTCTGGAGCATAGTCGGAAAGGTGATACAAGGAAGGGCATCAGTGGCCCCTTGGACCCTCATGAGGGCCTTGTAGCTCTTGAGATGGTTCAGGGGGTTCGTGGTCCCGTCGTAAGGATCAATCTGAGGCATGCGGAATTGACTAAAAATCGATTCCTCTTGGATTCTATGGGAGAAAGGTGGGTGGGCGTCATAGCTCGCTGGCTCGTGTGAGGAGCCTTGCAGGTTGGCAAACTGGCGGGATAGCTCAGCCAGTTTACATTCTTGTTTCTCCAGGTGCCTCTCAGCTTGTCGCTTGATAGCCTCATCGATGGAACCTTCCATCGAGGCTATCGAAGGAGAGGGAGACAAGGGCCAGAGGAGATCACACCGGGGGGCCTTGTCGTGGTGGCATTTGCAATGCCATGAGGCACCATGGTTCAAGATCTGGGACTAACTCTTTGGCCAACCGAACCACTCCCCACTGTCTCTTTCTCGAGGTCCGAAGGCTCCACCGGGGGTAGGATGTGACCCGTGGATGCGATGACCTTCCTTAGAAGGATAACAAGCTACCACGGGATCTGGTTGCTTGAGCCACTGGGGTCCCTAGTTACTATTGGGTCACCAGGGACCGGTGCTGATAGTACAACTATCACACCACCACAGCCAGGATCTGGACCTGCTGGACGAGTACAGTGAACTGGGGATCCACTGGAGGTGGCGATGGTGGAGCGGGAAGCTCCATCTCCGGGCTGTGTAGGTCACTACGGTATGGAGGGTCTCCCACGTGGCTGACAGAGGCTTCCCGCACGTGCGTTATCACCTGTTGCCCTGGGTTTCCACCGAAGTTCCTCTAGCCGTAGGGGGCTAGTCTAAACTAGCTTCCCCCATATCTGGCATGCCAATCTGTTGCCACCTAGACCATCTTGGCCTGTAGCTCCTACATGGCACTGGTGAGTGGACTTCCCACCTGGTGTCCTCCAAGCATGACCGGTCTTGTAAAAGAGAGGAGACCTGGGCCGAGGATCCTGATGGGGGTACTCCGATGATCAAGTTAGTGGACGATCAAGAAAAACAGGTCCTCCTTTGTGGAGCCCAAAGTGGTCTCCATGTTCAGAGGATTCTTGAAAAGATAGAGTGGGAGTTAGAGTAGTGGGAGCTAAAATAGTGGGAGTTGGAACAGTGGGAGCCCTCAGGAGAGTCTTTAGATGTTTCTACTACCCTTACTTGGACTTTCCTTTGTTTGCTCATGCCTCACTTGCTTGCACTGGTTTTTCCTTGTTTTCACTTACCTTTGTTGGAGGCCCCTTTGAGCTTCTTATAGAAGCGTGTCTTGTCTGGTGGAGCTTAGAGCCCATTCCCTTAGTGCGCCTCCTATAGGCGGAGTGTAGGCTTATCCCTCCTTCTGAGAGGAGGGAGATAGTGTCCGAAGCCCTTGTAGGGAGATTCTACCGTAGGTGTAGGCAAAGTACTATGAAGTGCACGTCCCTTCAATGGTGAGTATGAGTGGCATGCCACAGGGCCTGACACCCTGACAGGACACTACTTCTTATGGATGTCATGCCACCTCTAGGGACCTGGCAGAGCACTAGCCTGGCAGGAGATGTTATAGGGTCTGAGACTCCTAATAAAACATTCCTCTTTCAAATGGTACAGGTGATGGATTGAAGGGCATGATGCCCCGGGCGGAGTGCCTTTCCAAAGAAGGTGCTGATAGTGAGCTGAGAGGCCTGGTGCTTCGAGGGGATGCTTCTTCGTAGAAGATACGAGAGGCATGCCCTGGCGGAGCACCCCTCCATAGAGATTGCAGGCGGTGTGCCCTGGCAGAGCGCCACTCCATAGAGATGGCAGGTAGCGTGCCCTGGCAGAGCGCCACTCCATAGAGATGGCAGTTTCTCTGAGTAGCATGGAGGTTTCGGCTGGGATGGTGACACCATCTGCTGGGGTCGCAATCCCGGCCACTCCCATGGCCATTCAAGGGGGAGACTGGATCCACTTGTCTTTATCCACACTTGACTTTAGATGGAGAGTTTGACTTTGACCAGAAGCTCAACCTCGATGGGGGGCTCGACCTCAAATGGGAGCTCGACCTTGGCAGGGAGCTCAACCTCGGATGGGAGCTTGACCTCGATAAGGAGCTCGACCTCAGACGGGAGCTTAATCTTGATAGGGAGCTCAACCTCGGATGGGAGCTTGACCTTGATAGGGAGCTTGACCTTAGACAGGAGCTCGACCTCGACCCGTATCTGGCAGTAGCATCCAGGTGGTGCCTTCTGCTAGCCTATCTGTTAGCTCGTCCGCTCGCTGGGTCTGACGCGGGCTCCATGTCAGCAGTCATGCCACATCAAAACTAAAGGTCTTAACCCTTTCTACTAGGACTATCTATCATTTGTGGCCTGAATTATGACTCCTAGAATGTGATAACATGTCATAAAAAATAAAAGATGATAAATATATGCTAAAACAGGATTATGACATCCTAGTTTAAAAATTATGACATTATAGTTCAAAAATTATGATATCCTTGTAAAAAATATGAAATCAAAGGTATTAACCTCTCCTACCAGGACTACCTATTACTTGTAGCCTGAATTATGATTTTCATAATGTCATAACATGCCATGCATGATAAAAGATGATAAATATATGCCAAAACAAGATTATGATATCCTAGTTCAAAAATTATAACATCCTAGCTAAAAAATTATGACATCGTACCAAAAAAACATGAAATTAAAGGCCTTAATCCTTCTTATCAAGACTACTTATTACTTGTGGCATGAATTATGATTCCTAAAATGTTGTAACATGCCATGGATAGTAAAATATATTAAATATATACCAAAACAGGATTATGACATCCTAGTTCAAAAATTATAATATTCTAGTTCAAAAATTATGATATCCCAGTAAAAAATATTAAACTAAAGGTATTAACCCTTCCTACCAGGACAAATTATTTGTAGCCTAAATTATGACTCCCAGAATGTGTGAATCACTATCTGGATCCAAGGCAGCGAGCAGATCCCTATAAGGGGCATCAGTTTTAGTGATATGAACGTCAGCATAACCAAGAAGAAGAAGCATCTCTTTCAGTGTGCACACATTTGGGGACATGTGATTGAAAAAATCTTCTTGGAGCAATGTGAGAACCTTGATTAATATGACGAGCAAGGATGGTTGGTGAGATGTGCGACATTACAGAATTCATCTTTAGGATACTATGACATCTAAGAATTATTCATCATTCTTTATTCATACGAAAAAGTTTCTTCATTCTCTTCTTTTAAGAGAAAATAGTTTCCTCATTTGCGTGCAGCTTTTGCCAACTAGTAGTTTTTTCTTGTTATTTTTGATTGGAAAATATTAACTTTTTTTTGGATAAAAGGAATAATTAGCTTTTCACTGCTCATTTTGTTTGAGCTGTTTGATGTTCATGGTTTTACATTCTTCCAGTTTTATAGGTTTTCAGACTGTTTACTTCTTTTCTCTATAATTTATACTTGTGGCATGCTAAGGAGTTGAATAGCATCCATGAAAGCTACAACTTAATTATTTGTTTAGGTAATTAAGGGTCTGTTTAGGTAATTTAATAGAATTAGGCTGTATTTTTTATTGGATTAGTGACTTGATTAGCTTTTTGAGAATATACCATATTAACCCAACACTCTCTCCCTCCCAAGTGGAAAATCGAAAAAAAAATTATAGATTTTTTCCTTCCTATAGACCAATAGGCCCATAGATTAGGTCTGGACTTGGACTTTGAGCTAGACAGGTCATTAGAATCAATTTATATAGAAATATCCAAGGTAGGCTTTGAATGAGAATTCCCATGACAGGAAGATCGGAAGCATCAATATAAGTTTGAAAATAGTTGCCTTACTAACTTATATATTTTATAATAGAGTTAAATATATGGCACCTAAGGTAAAGTTTGGTGATGCCTTATCATTTTTGTTAGTAGTATATCATGATATTCTAGAAATCATAATTCATACCACAAGTAATAGGTCATTTTGTTAGGAGGGATCAATACCTTTGATTTTATATTTTTTGTAAGGATGTTGTAATTTTTGAACTAGGATATCATAATTTTTGAACTAGAATATCATAATCCTCTTTCAGCATATATTTATCCACTTTTACCATCCATGATATGTTATGATATTTTGAAAGCTATAATTTAGGCCATAAGTAATAAGTAATCCTGGTAGGAGGGGTTAATGCCTTTGTTTTCATGTTTTTTGTAAGGGTATCAAAATTTTTGAGCTAGGATGTCATAATTTTTAAATTAGGATGTCATAATTCTATTTTAGTATATATTTATCATATTTTGTCATCCGTAGCATGTTATAACATTATGGGAGTCATAATTCATGCCACAAATAAAGGTAGTCTTGGTAGGAGTGATTATTGCCTTTGGTTTTATATTTTTGCAAGGATATCATAATTTTTGAAATAGAGTGTCATAAATTTTAAATGAGGATGTCATAATCCTGTTTTAGCATATATTTATCTTCTTTTATCATCTATGGCATGTTATGATATTTTGAGAGTCATAATTCAGGCTACAAGTGATAGGTAGTCATGGTAAGAGGAGTTAAGGCCTTTAGTTTCATGTTTTCTGCTGGAATGTCATAATTTTTGAGCTAGGATATCATAGTTTTTAAACTAGAATATTATAATTATGTTTTGGCATATATTTATCATTTTTTACTATCCATGATATGTTGTGATATTCTGGAAGTCATAATTCAAGCAATAAGTGATAAGTAGTCTTGGTAGGAGGGGTTAGAACCTTTGGTTTTATGTTTTTTATAGGGATATCATAATTTTTAAGCTATGATGTCATAATTTTGAACTAGGATATCATAATTATATTTTAGGATATTTTTATCATCTTTTACTATCCGTGACGTGTTATGACATCTTAAAATCATAATTTAGATCACAAGTGATCGATAGTCCTAGTAAAAGGGATTAATATCTTTGATTTCATATTTTGTATAGGGGTATTATAACTTTTTAACTAGGATGTCATAGTTTTTGAACTAGGATATCATAATCTTGTTTTGGCATATATTTATATTTTTTTACCATCCGTGACTTGTAATAACATCATGGGAGTTATAATTTAGGCCACAAGTAATAGGTATTCCTGGTATGAAGGGTTAATACTTTTAGTTTCATGTTTTCTATATGGATATCATAATTTTTTAATTAGAATGTCATAATTTTTGAACTAGAATATCATAATTCTATTTTGGCATATATTTATATTCTTTTACCATCCATGATATGTGATGACATCCTGCATGTTATAATTCAGGTAACAAGTGGTACATGACATGTGATGATATCCATGGCATGCTTTTTAAGGGTTTCATAAAGTTTCTTAAATAGATCATAATTTTTAAAATAGGATGTCATTATTATGTTTAGGCCTGTATTATATTCTTCTTTTTTTCGTGGCATGTTATCACATTCTGAGGATCATAAATGAGGTCATGGACTATGTGAAGTCCTTGTAGGAGGTGTTAATACCTTCAATTTTATATTTTATATCAAGATGCCATGATTTTTGAATTAGAATGTCATAGTTTTTGAACTAGGATGCCATAATCTTATTTTGGCATATATATATCATCATTTTCCATCCATGGCTTGTTATGACATTCTGGGAGTTAAAATAAGATCATAAGTGGTATATATTTCTGGTAGGAGAGGTTAATGCCTTTAGTTTCATATTTTTGGCAGTGATGTCATAATTTTTTAATTATGATATTATAATTCTATTTAGGCCTGAATTATATATTTTTCTTCATGACATGTTATGACATTCTGGGAGTCATAAATCAGGGTATAGATTATGTGAAGTCCTTATAGGAGGGGTTAATATCTTTAATTTTATGTTTTATGCTAGGATATCATAATTTTTTAGAATGAGATCATTGAAATGGCTGTATCAAATATTAAATTAATTAAAAAAGTTGACAACTGTGATGTATATTTTATAAATTTATTTTAAAAAACTTCTTTCATCCGTGGGGTGAATTATGACACCCATAATATCATGATTTACCATGATGAAAAAATTATGAGTAATTTAGCTCGAAATAATATTATGACATCTTTTCAAAAATTAGGATATCCTAGTTCAAATATTATGACATCCTACATAAATTTAAGAAACTGAATATATCATATACCAGGACTTACTTTCATCCATAGGATGAATTATTTTATCCATAATGTCAATGTAGGGTTAGGTGGCAAGGCGGAAACATAGATTTCAAAATTTTTTATGAAATCTTCACCAAACCCTCAACCCAAGATCTCCTTAAAAAAAATTTAAAATATATAACATGCATATATAAGATTTAAAGTTATATTAAAGTACTAACCTGTATCGCTAAAATCCAAACTTTAAATCTCCATCAGGTGTCCAGATGTTCACCCTCCAATGGTGATCCACACAGAAAATGATGAAGACAACAATTTCTTGTTCTTGGCTCCTCTTCTTGAATTCTTTTTCAAGAATTCAATTCTTGGACTTTTAGGCTGAAATTTTCTTTCTTGAAAATTTCTTTTCTTCCTTTTTTCCTCTTCTTGAATTCTTTTCTTGAATTCCCTTTCTTGAATTCCTTTTCTTGAATTGAATTAGAAGAAAAATTAAGACAAGCAAAGTCTTAATTCAAGAAGGAAAAGAAGAAGAACAGATCCTTCCTTTTCTTTTCCTTTACCGTTCAAGACCTTCCTCTTATTCTTGTTTAGGGTCAGAGTTTCGACAGAGATTATCTCTGTAAGGGAAACAATACCCAACAAGCATAAAGGGAAGGAGTATTCCGGAGAGGAGGAGAAGGATCTGATTTCTGAATTTTATTATCTGATAAAACCCTCGTGAATCCAAAGCCTTTTATAGATCTCAGAGGGGCATTTACTCAAAACATCGCAACCCTCTGAAACCCCAAGAATCATGATCCCTTATTCCTCACGCATCCTCTCAACCAAAAATCATGATTCTCTGATTTAATTTTTATTTTTTCGACGAGGAGAACTCTCGGAAAAACTTCAGGAAGAATCGCGACTTTTGGAGACGGAATTGCGACCAAAAAGTGACAGATCTTTTCCTTAATTTTTTCTGGCCATCAGATCTAGATCCAAGGGCGTCAGACAAGGATTCAAATCGCCCCCTCTTTCAGATTGTTCTCCGACGGTTTTTCTTTCTCACGTGCATGGACTCTTCTTCTTGGCGCGCGCGGGTGAGGAAGGGAGTGGGCGGCTTGGAGAGAGGGCCTCAGTGAAATTGATTCCCTTGGGTTCAGCCATGGATTAGCCCAAAGTCCTAAAATTTAAATTAGACCTTAATTTGGTTCAATTAGAACCCAATTAAGCCCAATTCGGAACCAAATTCGAATATGATTTGAATAGAAATTTGGTCTGCAACACATGCTAGTGTGTTTATCCTACAAACATGATTTAATTCCAAATTAAATCCTTCATCAATTTTCTTTTGTGTGTGACCCATTGGGTTCCACACCTAGCCAGCAGTAGGTCCGAGTGCTATTTGACTTAATTCGGTTAGATCTCAACTAAGCCGATTTAGGTCAACTCAAACTAGCTCGACTCGATCAATTAGAATCTAATTCTAATTAACTGATTTGAATTACCATAATTCAATCATATACCTACAAGACAAGATTGACGTCTAGCAACGTATCATGTCTACCCGGAAGATGTGGAATTTTGGTGGAATTACCAAAATACCCTTCAGTGGTGAGTTACCGGGCAATTCAGTCCTTTGATCAACTTGCATCCCGAATATGATTATGAATATGGATACTTGTCAAATCCAATTTCATATTCATCCCTAGCTCAATCTTTATAATGATGATTCATTAATGAACCATTAGAAATTAACTCTAATGTTCATACTTTGATCAAAGATTTCCTGAATCCATCATTTGATCAAAATTAACTGGATGCAATTTCCTCTTACTAGGGCTGATCAATTCCTTGTTGACCTACTCACAACCTCCATATACAATCCACCATAATCAGTATCACCTCGTGCATGACTCAGTGTCATGATTGATTGCGAACCAAAGTATGGATTCATATATATAAGGTACCATGGTAGTCTCAGGTCAAAGGACCACATGCACTACTCCCACTATGAGAATTATCTATTGACAAACAGATAAGGTTCCATTAGATATTCTCAATCTGGATCAATTCAGTGAACTCATGTTCTAATGAACACTCACATCCTAGTATTAGTGTCAAACACAAGTAACTGTGAGATCAGTCACCCTCATCACAAAGCATATATAGGATGTGCTGGTCTTGCCAGAAACATTGATCCCCAACTCAATGTCCCATCGACCAGGAATATTTTAGATTAGGGTTTTAAGGCTTTAGGTCTCACTGGTATGATCTCATCATAACCCTAGAACCATAATTCTAATCTATGGGGTTCATCATATAATCATAAAGACACAGCGTATGATGAAAATAATGCCTTTATTATAAAAAATGTCAATTCATTGATTTTGGGATCAAAATACAATATTTCAATTGGCTTTCAGGGCATAATCTTTCAGTCAAAACATGCCATGATAAAAAAAATAATGAGTAATTCAGCTCGAAACAACATTTGACATCCTATTCAGAAATTATGACATCCTAATTCAAATATTATAATATCCTAAATAAATTTAAGAAATTGAATGCATCAACCCTTCCTACCAAGAATTTCTTTTATCTATGGGATAAATTATAATACCCACAATGTCATCACATGCCATGGTAAAAAAATCATGAGTAATCAGCTCTAAACAGTATTATGACATTCGAGTTTAAAAATTATGACATCCTAGTTTAAATATTATGACACCCTATATAAATTTGAGTTGAAAAGGCTTATATTTTTTATAATAGCTAGATAGAATTTATTTTTTAATAATCTTACATTTATTTAAACTAGTTATATTTTTTAATAATCTTACATTTTTTATAATAATTAGATAGGATTTTTTTAATAATTATATATATATATATTTTTAAATTTTAGGTGATTTTGTAATTATTCTATAGCCTAATGTGAAGGCTTCATAATTGTTTGAAATACATGAAATTTTTTGCTCGTAGAGATAAGTCAGATCATTAAAATTTCATACAAGATGATATCAATCTATATCGGTGACAGTTAGTAGCAAGAATATTGAAAGAGAGCCTCAATTAGAAGATAAGAAGTGTTTTTAAAAATTAGGATGTAAAAGCTAAAAATTTGTAATATTTTTTTTTTATTTCTTGGGCTTTTATAACATGGTATTAGAAATTTGTAATTTAATTGATGTTATCCCTTAAACATAAATAAAAAAAATTATGTAATTATTTCAAATTGGAATGTTATAAATATATTTTGCGTATTACATGTCATTTGTTGGATAGAAGATTTATGTTCTATATCGAAATGTCAAAATTTTGAAGGAATGTCATGATATTATATAGGGATATCATGTTTCATGTCAGGGTGTCATAGTTTTTAAATTAGGATGTCATAAGTTTAGAACTAGGATGTTGTAATTCCATTTCAGCATCTAATTAGCATTTTTTTTAGTGGTGTATCATGATATTTTGAGAGTTATAATTTTAACCACATGTGATAGGTAATCCAAGTAGAAGGGGTTAATATCTTTGCTTTCATATTTTCTATTAGAGTATCATAATTTTTTAACTAGGATGTCATAATTTTTGATCTGGGATGTCATAATTTTGTTTTGGCCTTTATTAATAATCTTTTAGCATCCGTGGCATGTTATGATATTCTAAAAGTCATAATTTAGGCCATGGATGACAGGTAGTCTAAGTAGAAAGGGTTAATTTTTTTAATATTTTTTATATAGATATCATAATTTTTTAACTAGGATGTCATAATTTTTAAACTGGAGTGTCAATCTTTTATATAATATCACATACTGTTGCCTAACAAGCAACCTAAGAGGGGGGGTGAATTAGGTTTTAAAAATTTTTGCAAGTATGTGCTAATTCAAAAACTATTAGATGCTAGTGAATTACAAGTGTTTGTGTGCTATTTAAGAGTATGTAGTAGAAACAAGTAAATGCAAAGTAAATAAAGGCAAACAATAAGAGAGCAAGCAACCACAAATACAATAATATATAGTGGTTCAGTGCACATCAAGGAACCTACATCTACTCCCCAAGGTCCACTTGGATATTCCATTATAATCTTTCTTGATTACAGTCGATTAGTTTTCCGGGCTCACTAATTAAAACCCAACTTGTTTTCACCGGGAATACAAGTCAAAATCCCTTTGGTTTTACAGGTTAACCAAAATCCTAGTTGGTTTTGTAACTTTGGCTCACCAACAACCTCGTTGGTTTTGTCACTTAGGCTAACCAAGAATCTCTTGATTCTTTTCAAGGCTTATCAAAAACCTTTGTTGGTTTTAACACACAGGCTCACCAACAAACCTCAATAAAAGATTCAAGTGAAATGTATGGAATACAAAAAACTTTCAAATAAAAGCAAATATCTCTTTGAAGCTTTTGATTGTTGTTGAAGATGCTTGTCTTCAAGTTGTTGAAGCCTTAAATGATACTTGAGTGGTTGGACTTGATTGCTCTTGAATGCTTTGAGTACTTGAAGGCTTAACTTTTTTTGAAAGTAGATGTCTTCAATAAATATTTGAGTGAATGCTCTTAACTTCTCATTTTTTTCTTTCCTCTTGAGTTTAATCCACTTTAAATACTCTTCCAAGCATCAAATGATAGTTTTTGACCATTGGAGAGGTGGAACTAGCCGTTGGGGGGCGAAAAGAATAATTCTGCACTTCAAAAAATTAGCCGTTACTGTTCAGTAGAACTGCAAGTGTCGACACTTCAAGTCATGAGTCGACACTTGGTCTCCATGAGTCGACACTTAGTTCAAAAAACTTTTCTTGAAGCTCTCTGGATATCTTAGATGAGTTGACACCTCTTCTAGTGAGTCGACACTTGAGTCGACACTTGCCTTTCATGAGTCGATACTTGAAGGAAGTCTGAAATTTAGCATGTTCTGTATAATTTTGTCTCAAGCCTTGAGTCGACACTTGAGCTTCATGAGTCGATACTTTGAGCGTACCATCTAAAACTTCTTCTTCATATTAGCTCAAGCTTTTGTGAGTCGACACTGTGGGTCAACACTTCACATCCATTAGTCGACACTTGGCTGAAACTTTCTGAAACTTAATTAAAATTCTACTGAATCTTCTTCAAACTTAAAATTTAAATCCTTTCAAGTCATTCTTATGTACTTAAGTCCATTTATCCTTAAGTCTTCATCTATAAGGAGATTTCTTCAACTATTTTACAAGCAATTCAACCAACAAACTTGATGAGTACCTTTTTCTGATAAAACATACTTTAACAAAAGGTTAGTACACAAATATACTTAAGTATTTTATTAATCATCAAAATCAATTTAGGAGTCAACAATCTCTCCCCTTTTTGATGATGACAAAATCTTTAAGTATATGCATATATAAAAAGCTCAAAAGATTTGCAATGATTATCGGAGCTAATGATTATAGTTATCAAAATCTAAATTTGTAATGATTATCAAGAACTGAAACTCATTTAAAATATATCGGAGCTATATATATATGCATGAAGAAATTTAAATTTATATAGCTTCAAAGTCAGAAAGGGTAATTGTTATGTATCAGAGCTAAAGATTATGAAATATTAAACATATCAGAGCTGAGATGTATATATTATGATACTCAAGAAGTGTACCAGAACTAAAACATATTTGAAAGACATACATATCAGCATGAAGAGTATTAGAGCAAAGACAACAAAGAAAAGCTTTAAGAGTATCAAATACTTGAAACATGTACAAAGAGTGAATAAATATCAAAGTATCAGAGCAAGAAATTAATAGATCATAAAGAGTATCAAAGTATAAAATCAAAGTCTCAGAGCATATAGAAGTGATAAGTATTAGAGCATAAAAGGTAAGAGTGAATAAGTATCAGAGCATTGAATTGAAAGGTATAAATCAAGGATAAAAGAACAAAAAACTCCCCATCAATATGTGATCCGAAACACTAATTTTCAAAAAGATTTTTGAGAGAATTCTCAAAACTTAGTACATTTTCCTTCTTACTCTCCCCCTTACTCATTGCTCCCGTCTGTTGCCCAAGTGGCTTATCCAAGAGGGGGGTAAATTGGGTATTTAAAAAATTTCTTTAAGTATGTGCTCTTTTGAAATCAGAGTGTGGTGAGTGAAGTGATTAAATAAGTTAGCATAGAAGTAAAAGCACAACACACAAATTCATAACACAAATACCAAGAGATTTATAATGGTTCGGAGCAACCTAGCTCCTACATCCACTACCCAAGATATCACTTGGGATTTCAACTATATTCATCCACGAAATATAGCCAGATTATTTTCACGGGCTCAAAATCCAAAACTCAAACTTGGTTTTAAACAGGCTCACCAAGAACCCAAACTTGATTTTGACCGGGATCACCAAAAACCCAAACTTGGTTTTGTCTGTGCTCACCAAAACCCACTACAATGTTAGTTTTAATCAGGATCACTAACAACCCAAAACACTTGGTTTTCAAGGCTCACCAAGAACCTAACAAACTCAAATAAGAGTTAAAGAATACAAAGCAACTTTTTGACAAACTGAAGTTGTTGGATGGTTGCAGTTGTAGCACTTAAAAAGCCCTTTGATTGCACTTTGAATCCTCTTCAAGGCTTCTTAACTTCTTCAATAAATGCCTTAAGAAACTGATAAGAGTTGGTGTAGACTTGAGTGCTTGCTTTGAATGCTCTCTAATGTGTATTCTTGAATGTTCAATGAAAACTCTTCAATCTCACTTTAACTTCTTTCTCCCTTACTTCAAAAGTGATTCAAATCCCTTAAATATATTCCCTTTAACTGATTTCAAAAGGTTATAGCCATTGTAGACCATTGGGATTCAAAATAGAGCCGTTGGAGACCATTTTGGATTCAAAATAAGAATTTTGGAACTAGCCGTTACTAACCTGAAACTATCACTCGAGTCGGCTCGGATAGCTCAAGTCATTTTGGTTCCTCAGGTAGGTCAAATTGTCACTCTAGTCGAGTTGGCTCTTCTCCTTCGAGTCAGCTCGCCTGGCTGGTTCTTCAGGACTGAGATTTTTAGAACTCTAGATGAGTCGGCTCTTCAATACTCGAGTCAGATTGGATCCCCTTAAATCGGCTTGAATTCTCAGAGCTTCAAAATTGGACACTGCCCGAGTCGGCTCTTCTGACTCGAGTTGGCTCGAATGTCTGCGTGCCAGAATTAGTGTGCCGTGCCAGACTTCGAGTCGGCTCTCTTTTTTTGAGTCGGCTCTAGTCCAAAACTTGTCAAACTTGTCCAGACTTTCTTTCAATGATTTCTAAACAACTCAAAGCCCTTCCAACTCATTCAAAGATACACCTTTAGATAATTAAACTTAGAAGTACATAGCAGCAGTCCTCTTACAGGAGTAAATAATTGATTTTTCTAGGGGGATCTTTTTTACATAAACTTTTAACAAAAATAGACTTAACATACTACCATGTTGTAGGAAGTAGGGTTGTTCAATGAAATCATCCTACAAAAACTTTGAGAACACTTGAAATAGAGTTAGTAAATAAATACATGCTCTAATGTTTGGTTATCATCAAAATCATTCCAAGGGTCAACAATCTCTCCCTTTTTGATGATGACAAAATATTGGACATGAAAAAACTTTGCATATTTCAATAAATATATCATAGTAACTTGTGTATGACTATCATATTGAGATGTATTCACATGTATCAACAAGTATCATTTATATATTGAAAGTATCAAGGCTTATCAACAAATTATCAAGTTTTTTGAAATTGATCCAATATGAATCAAAGTAAATTTTAGATCAAAAGCTACTTTTGCCTATCATGAATTAAAATTAGGAAAGATATTAGAGCTTAGAGAAATACCAAGATAGAATGTAACAGAGCAAAAGCACAAAATATATCGGAGCTTATGTATCAGAGAATATCAGAGATGAGTTAAACAAAAGTCAAATCTATAATATCTGGTTTGTATCGGAGTTATTATAAAAAGCATCAAAGGTATTCAGAATGTATCAGAGCTATTATATTAGCAATTAGAGATCTAAATGAATCAAGATTGAATTTGAGTACCGAGCAAGATATGATCCAATATAAGTGCTAGAGTAAACAAATTTGAACAAAATTCATACTCATTATGCCAATTCATTTATTTTTACACATCAATATGCCAATTCATTTCCATGCACATCAAACACTCCTTTTTATCATTAATCAAAAAGGTTTTCAAAAGTAGGAATAATGATAATATTGTTTGAGATAATTTCACTTTCTCATAGAATTTTTCATGTTGAAATTCTTCATAAAAACTCAAGTGAAGGTTCTCCTTCCCTTATTAGGTTAAACATTGAGATCATTCAAGAAAGTAATAAGATGTCGGAATAAGACAATCATCAAAATGTACACAATGATTCAGAAAAGAAGACATTTCATTACTTTTGAAAGATAGTTCATTACATCCTAAGGTAATACATTCAAAAGATAAAAAGATACAATCTCAAAGGTATAATCTAGTGTTCTTCCTCACTAGAGGAGGAACCTACATCTAGTACAGTATCTGAAGTCTTAGTTTTTAAGGGTTTAAATCTAAGGTCTCTAAATCTAGTTCTAGTAGGTGATGGGAATTCTCCTAGGGTGCTGGGGATCATGTAGCATGCGGAATTGACTTTCAAAACAAAATTTCATAGCATGATACCCTAATATGTATAACATGTATAGAAAACTCTAATTTTCAGGAATCCCTTGTGCAATATCAACTAATGAATCATAAAATAGAGTCAAGAAAAATACCTGGATCACTGAAACCCAACTTTTCCACAAGGTTCACAAGCGCAAACCCTCCAATGGTGATCCATATGAAACTCAGACCAAGGAAGAACTCCTTCTTCAAGTTGCTTGGAGAAGTGGAACTCTTTCGGCAGCCTTTGGTCTATTGACCACTGTAAGACACCTTGTCCTACTGAAGGGCACTCAAGACACTGTCCTAAATCACTTTAGGTTATAGGACTATCCTTCACTAGGACCCTATAGGCTTATGTCCTAAAACCAAGCCTTGTCCTAGTGTAGAAGAACTTGTCTTGACAAGACAAGTCTTGTCCTAAAACAAGGAGGGAGGGAGAAAGTGGAACACTCTCAGATAGAATCTCGAGAAAATAAAAACACTGATATCAAAAGATCGAAGAAGAAGAAGTAGTAATGTTTCTCATTTCACTGTTCTCCCTATTTATAATCTCAGATGGGGTGTGAAATGCATCCCGACAACACTTATCAGATATGAACATCATATCTGATAAGACTCTTCGGGAATGGAGAGTCATATCTGTGTTCTTTCACTTACCAGATCAATCCCCATCGTGCCATTTATCAAATACCAGTTTCTAAGATAGGGAGATGCCTCTTCTAATCTGAAGTAACCGAGGCTTGAAGAGTTTCAGAGGTAGAAGGACTCTGCCCTCTGTTGTGCGCACGCATATGAAGAGGCACGACTCTTCATGTGCGCGCCACCTTTTCACTCCTCTTCAAACCATCCCATTCAAACTTTAAATTGGTCTTTTGACTTGTCAAGGCATGGAGATTGAGCTAAGAGGCACCTTTCTGATGAAGCTCCTAGAGTCTCATCTGCAGAAGGACTCTGAGTCCATCTGCGCACCATACTTTCTCCCAGGTGTGCCAAAGGGTGCCAATAATCTTTCTCTTTCCATTTAGTCTGCCCAAAGCATCAAATTGATTTGGTCAAATATATGCAATATGTGGGTCATTGGAAAGGTCATCAAATAAGCTTTCTGACCATATCTTTTATTTTTAGATCAGAGGTCTGTAGGCCCTTCTGTGCCCTTTTGAAGTTAAGGTATCATTTAGGTACCAAGAGTCCCATGCCATTGGGACTATTCATATATGGCACCTAAAATGCCCATAAGTTCAAATTAAAATCAGATCAAGCTCTGATTTGGCTAGCCCCACTTAGGACTCAACCTAATTTAGGTTTCCCATAATTAGGTTAGCCCAATTAGCAAGCAACCGAACCCAATCCAATTAGGTTAGGAATTAGGTTAGCCTACATATGCTAGTATGCAATCTGGCTAACCAATTAGGATCCTATGACCCTAATTAAATCATGAATGACTTCCTTGGCCAAGTCTCTATTATGTGTGACCCATTGGGTTCCACATCTAGCCAGCAGTAGGTTTAGGTTTGAGCCGATTCGATCCGATCGAACCCGATTGACCTAACTAGGTCAAATTGGCTTACCTAATTGTTTAATTCGAATCATACATCGAATTGACTCATGAAACCAAACCAATTGGTTCATGAAAACCTACAAGATAAGATTGACGTCTAGCAACATGTCATTCCTACCCAGAAGATAAGGAATTTGGTGAAAAATATCAAAATACCCTTCAGTAGTAAGTTACCATGCAATTCAATCTTTTGATCTCCCATTATCCCGATTAAGTGATAGGTATGGATATATGTCAAGCCCTAACACTTAATCATATCAAATCTCAGCTTGATCATGAGGACTCAACTGATGACTGATTAGATTCCACTAATCTCATCCTGCTTTGATCAAAGGCTCCTCGAGTCTCTCATCGAAGAGATTGCATGGGATAACAATTCCTCTTACCAGGAATGATCAATTCTTTGTTGGTCCACTCACATCCTTTGTACACCTTCCACCATACCCAGAACATCCCGTACATGCGGCAATGGCATGAATGAGTATGAACCAAAGTATGGCTTAATGTGCACAAGGAACCATGGTGACTTTAGGTCTAAAGATCACTTGCACAACTTCTATTCTAGGATCTATCTTTTGACAAGTAGTAAGACTTTCATAAGATAATCCCGGTACGGATCAGTTCAGTGTACTCATATCCTGATGAGCACCCTTATCCTTGTATTAGTGTCTCTACACAAGTGGTTGTGAGATCAACCACCCTCATCAACTGAGCATACATAGGATAAGCTAGTCTTTCCGGATCCATCGATCCTCGAATCGATTGTCCAACGACTAGAAACATTTTAGATTAGGGTTTATAGGAATTAGGTCTCACTATTATGAACTCCATTATAACCCTAACTCTATTGCCGTAATTTATGGGGTTCATCATAATCAATAAGAAAATATGATATAGCAGTATATGATGAATCAAATGCTTTTATTAATATGAAAGTATGTCTTACATGAGTTGGAAGTTTACAAAAAGGCCCTCATAATGATTTGCTCTTAAGGCACTTTTCTATCAAACTCCCACTTGCACTAAAGCCAATCGCCCTTGTATTTTATGCCCATACAATCTAAGTGACGATCTAACTACTGCTTAGCTAAAGCTTTAATGAATGGGTCTGCTATATTGTTCTTTGTGTCAACTCATTCAATGACGACATCTTGTCTTTCAATAATCTCTCGAATGAGGTGGAACCGTCTTAGAATGTGCTCGGACTTGTAATGAGACCTCAGTTCTTTAGCTTGTGCAACAACCCCATTGTTATCATAGTATAATGGCACTAGCGGTTGTACATCTGGAACCACACCTAATTCTATGATGAATTTCTTCATCCAGATAGCTTTCTTTGCGGCTTCACTAGCAGCTACGTATTCTGCCTCAGTGACTGAGTCAGCTACTGTTGGCTGCTTTGTACTTTTCCAACTCACTGCACCACCATTCAGGGTGAAGACATACCCTGATGTAGATTTGCTATCATCTGGATCTGATTGAAAATTAGAATTTGTATAACCTTCTAGTTTCAAATCAGATCCTCCATATATTAGAAAAATATCTTTAGTCCTTCTCAGGTACTTAAAAATATTTTTCACAGCTCTCCAATGATCCTCACCTGGATCTACCTGAAACTTGCTCACTATGTCCAAGGCATATGCAACATCAGGTCTGGTACATAACATGGCATACATTATCGATCCTACAGCCGAAGCATAAAGAATCATAGCCATCCTCTCTTTCTTATGATGTATTAGGAGACATTTTCTTAGAGAGATGTATGCCTTGACTTATAGGTAAGTAACCTTTCTTACTTCCATCCATATTGAATCTCTTCAACACTAAGTCAATGTACCTGGATTGGGATAAGCCCAGCATTCTCTTGGATCTATCTCTATAGATCCTTATACCCAGTATATAGGATGCTTCTCCCAAATCCTTCATGAAAAACTTTGATGATAGCCAAGTTTTAACTGATTGCAACATTGGGATATCATTCCCAATGATCAATATGTCATCCACATACAAAACTAAGAAAATAATGGCACTCCCACTTGTCTTCTTATACACACATGGTTCATCCACGTTTTTGATAAAACCAAATCCTTTGATTGTTTCATCAAAATGGATGTTCCAACTCCTCGATGCTTGCTTAAGTCCATAAATGGACTTCTTTAACTTGCATACTTGGTTTGGTCTCCCACTTGAGACAAACCCCTCTGGCTGTGACATATAGACTTCTTCCTCAAGGTTTCCATTGAGGAAAGCAGTCTTTACATTCATTTGCCTGATCTCATAGTCATGGTATGCTGCTATGACAAGCAGTATCAAATGGACTTGAGCATGGCTACTAGAGAAATGGTTTCATCATAGTCTACATCATATTTTTGTCTAAAACCTTTTGCTACCAGCCTAGCCTTATAGGTCTCAACTTGACCATCTACTCCAATCTTCTTCTTGAAGATCATTTATACCCTATCGGGTTAATTCCTTCAGGTGGATCTACCAAGGTCCAAACTTGATTGGAATACATGGAGTCCATTTCAGATTTCATGGCACCAAGCCACTTGTCGGAGTCCCTACTCTCGACAGCTTCTGAATAGGTCACAGGATCATCATCCTGTATGATATTGGCTTCATTGTCATCCTCGATGACAAAGCTATATCTAAGAGGTGCTCCCTGTACCCTCTCTGACCTTCAGAGAGGAGGTGTGTACTGTGGCTGTTTTTGATCCACAAGAACCTCTGGTTGAGGAACTTCACTTGAAGGCTCATTGATTTATTGGTTATGTTCTTTACACAACTCAAGTGAAGAATCACTACATCCTTCTTGGATAAACTCTTGTTCCAAGAATGTAGCATGCCTACTGACAATTATCTTTTGCTCAGTAGTATTATAAAAGAGGTATCCCTTACCTTCTTTTGGGTAACCAACAAACCTACACTTGTCAGCCCTAGCACTTAACTTATGTCCAAAGTTATTATTGACATAAGCATGGCAACATCAAAACTTTAAGTACTTAAAACTTGGTCTTTTACCATTCCATAACTGAAATGGAGTGCTACTTACTGACTTAGATGGAATCCTGTTTAATATGTATGCAGCAGTCTCCAAGGCATGTCCCCAAAAGGAAATGGGAAGATCTGTGAAGCTCATCATAGATATCACCATGTCCAACAAGGTACGATTTTTCCTTTCTGCCACTCCATTTAACTGGTGGTGCGGACACCAAAGGCACCAGAAAAAGGCAGAGGCTTCTCAACCCTCTGTGAATTGATCAATAATTTATGAGTCCATCTGTAATAAGGGCTTAGCCCATCTGAGTCCTTTTTTTAGTTGTTGTTTGAGTCTTTTGAGTTGTTATTTCAGTTCTATACTAGTCAGCTTATGTTA
Organism: Areca catechu; assembly: GCA_021397845.1. Taxonomy (NCBI): domain Eukaryota; kingdom Viridiplantae; phylum Streptophyta; class Magnoliopsida; order Arecales; family Arecaceae; genus Areca; species Areca catechu. The sequence continues at coordinate 122,527,654 of CM038052.1, read as the reverse complement.
AGCTAGTTCAGTCCAATGCTAGTCAGCTCATGTTGAGCTTATTTTATTTTTTTGAGTCCTGTCCAAGCATACTGAAGACTCAAGACTATATCAGACAAGTGAAGACCAAGTCCAACTAGATTGAAGACATGGAAGTATAGCCCAAGTCCAACCCAGCTTGAAGATTTGAAGACCCCAGGAGGAAAATTCAGAAAACCCTGATTTCTTGTAGATGCACTCTAGATGCCCAGATTCCCTTCCATATGCCAAAATATATTCATATATCAAGGCATCCATGATTTTAGAGGTCCATCTACATCCTAGCCCAAAGAAATCAAGCCCAGGTGCCAAGCCCAAGCCCCTAAGAAGCAAGATACCAGGGAATATTCCTGCTACCTGGCTACCAGGCCACCCCAGCTTCCAGAGGCCCAAACCCATGCACCCGGGCCCCTTTGGGCCGGCCCTTTACTGCTCCTAGAAGCCCAACACGCCCCCCTAGGCATCCTTGGAGTGTTAACCAAGTCAAGAGAATTTTTAGGGATTTTTCTACCTAATATTTTCTTATTTTCTAGCTAGGGTTTGAGAGGGAAAAGGATTCTCATGTAAAGACTAATGTGCCCTTACTTGGAGCCCAAGGTTAAGGGTCTATTTAAGGGACCCTAGCCTCTTGTATGAAGGAAGAATTTTTGATGAATGAAAACCTTGAGTTCTTCTATTGAGTTGTGTGATACCCTGCTGTGTGCATAAAGGGGTTTGCGAGAGTTTTTCTTCCCAGTGTTGCAATCATCTTCCTGCTGCCAACAAACCCTCCAGATCCCTAGACACCCACTCCAAAAGAAGCCTTCCCTTGCTGTTTTTCCTTTGTTTTCTTGTTCCTTTGTGAATTTTCTAATCCCTGACAGGTTGTTTGTAGGTCCCTGAGTTCCTACGAATCCAATGACTCCAGCCAAGCCTCAATCGGATCACCGAGCAGAAAGCCGGGTATCCACGGGTCTTTGGCTCGGTTTTCCAGGCCGCATCCATCGAGGAATGAGAGACCCCTTCGCTGCGATCTTCACAGATGTTGTCAGGTACATCCCTCTACCTCCAGTAGTTTTATTGTAGGAGAACTTGCCCTAACCGAGGCTTCTCAGCCCCGGCGGTCCTTCTTCGCTACTTTTCTAGGTCCTAATCTGCATGCTGATCTTCAAAAAATTCATACAAAATTCTCTACAAATAATTTTGATCTGAAATTTGGAAATTAATCACCTAACTCAACATGTAAAACATACAAAAAAAATAGCATGCATATTAGTCCCCCATCAACTGGGGTGTATTAGGAGGGATCCATTCAGAAATAATGCCTTTGTCCTTGAGATGGATCAAAAACTCACTAGACAAGTATTCCCCTCCTCAATCAGATCGAAGAGCTTTAATACTAAGTCCAGTTTGTCTTTCAACCATACTCTGATATTCTTTAAACTTATCAAAGGCTTCAGACTTGTGTTTCATAAGATACACATAATCGAACCTTGATAAATCATCAATAAAAGTGATGAAATAAGAATATCCTCCTCTGGTCTGAGTTGATATAGGTCTACACACATCAGTATGTACAAGACCTAACAATTCAGTTGTCCTTTCTCCATATCCAGTGAATGGAGACTTGGTCATTTTCCCTTTGAGGCAAGACTCACAAGTTCCTAATGATTGAAAATCATCAGGGTCAAAGTAATCCTCTTTGACTAACTTGTTTATCCTTGACTCACTGATATGACCTAACCGGCAATGCCAGAGATATGTGATATTGACATTATCTCTTTTTCTCTTATTGTCATCTACAAGAAGTATTTCATCATTGAGTACTAAAGTTAGAAGACCATTCACAAAGCAACCCTGCCCAAATATTTTATTATTATGAAGAACAGAGCAACCACTGCTCTTTACACTTATTTCATATCCTTGTTGTAACAACAAGGATATTGAAATAATGTTTCTTACAATATTTGGCACATAGTAGCATTCTTCCAAACTAATGATATTACCCGAAGGTAATAACAGAAGATAGGTGCCCACAGCTTTAGCATATATGGGTTCTCCACTTGCCCCATATAATTTGAAGTCACCTTTCTTCAAATTTCTAATTCTGTGGAATCCTTATAAAGATTTACAAATATGTGACCCACATGCGGTATCCAATACCCATGAATTAGAAATAGATTCACTCAATGATAAATTGGTTTGTATCATGTACAAACTCTTAGATGCACCACTTGCATCTAGCTTCACATTTGCAAGACAAGTCTTGCAATCATTCTTCCAATGCCCAAACATGCTGCAATGTAAACAGGCTCCATCAGCCTTCTTCCTCAACCAGTCCACATAGTTTGAACCGGTTAACTTATTAGCATCCAAGATGCCACTCAGTGATAAGTTTGAAGCTATTATTTAAATATCCTATATTTAATTAAAGAACAATATCAGCAGACCACTCAAGATGACATCCATAACTAGATAAGGACTTTCTATCTAATTATGTCTCCCACTATTTTCTTCAAATACTATAACCCTCAACTATGGTAAGCGAGAAACCTTTCCTGGTTTCCTTAGTGGGTTTGAGATCCTTATTCCTCATGAATACCTTGTATATGCACAACAAATACACATGAGTTCAAAGGTAAGACAACCTTTCCAATTGCAACCCGTGCAATTCTCAATAATTATCTTTGCCTTTAAGACACTTATGGCCTTATGTATGCACAACAAATCATAATGTCTTAATTTAGTCGGACCCTTCATTTCCATATAGCCATGATTGAATAATGTTACCCTTGTATATACACAACAAAGCAACATTTCCAACCATGCCATAAAGCACTAAGTGCACCAAGACAAATTTTATATCAAACCCTAGAGTAGGCCTTGTTTATGTACAACAAACCTACTATAGTCTTGATATAAATTTGGCTTAGCATGAAGGAAGGCAAAATTTAGTACACTTAACCAATTAGCATTACCAAATTAAGATTTAGATATGACCAAATTGGCCAGGTGAGTGGAAGGGGTGAGGGGGTCCCCCCGTTGCTTTCCTTTGACACCAATTAGATTGGCCAGGTCAGTTAACGGAACCAATTAAAATCCTCATTCCTTTTACCTTCCCAGAACCACTTTCCTAGATACCAATTGGCTGATCAAACCCTAACCGGTTTTGCTTTTTGACTAAGTTTTATACTATGACTAAATATGATTTTTAATGAGGGCTTTGATGGTCTTAAAACATATTCTAAAACTATCATGATAATAATATTTATTACTACTAGTATAAACATAAACATGATATCCAAGTTTATAACAAATATAAACCCAATGCATATCACTTTAGCATATGCATTAAAATTCATGTCACCAAGCATATTACCCTAATATGCATAGCATTATATGACAATTAGCATATTACCCTAATATGCAAATCAAGACATGATAAAATACCTTTCACCTCACTTATTCATGGGATATGGCCACAGTGGCACCCCTACACGCCATAGGAGACCTATTGAATGGGAAGAGAGGGCCTTTAAACTCTACTAGGCTCCTATGACCGGACATCCATTGTGACTAACCCAATCCAAAGCAGTTACTTGGTTCATGCATAATTTCATATTGACATAATATCATACATATGAACATGATCGAGTCGACTCGATAAGGTTCGGGTCAGCTCGGTAGTGGAATTTAATCAAACTCCAAAATGATTCATAATTGGAATGCCGCAAGGATGGCTCTGATACCACTGATGAAAATTCTCCCAGGGTGCCGAGGATCATACAGCATGCGAAATTGACTTTCAAAACAAAATTTCATAGCATGATACCCTAACATGTATAATATGTATAGAAAACCCTAATTCCCAAGAACACCTTGTGCAATATCAAATAATGAATCATAAAATAGAGTCAAGAAAAATACCTGGATCACTGAAATCCAACTTTTTCACAAGGTTCACAAGCGCAAACCCTCCAACGGTGATCTACACGAAACTCGGACCAAGAAAGAACTCCTTCAAGTTGCTTGGAGAAGTGGAACTCTTTCGGCAGCCTTTGGTCTATTGATCACTGTAGGACAACCTATCCTACTGAAGGGCACTCAAGACACTCTCCTAAACCACTTTAGGTTCTAGGACTACCCTCCACTAGGACCCTATAGGCTTATGTCTTAAAACCAAGTCTTGTCCTAGTGTAGAAGAACTTGTCTTGATAAGACAAGTCTTGTCCTAAAACAAGGAGGGAGGGAGAAAGTGGAAGATTCTCAGACATACTCTTAGAAAAAAAAAAACACTGATCTCAGAAGACCGAAGAAGAAGAAGTAGTAGTGTTTCTCATTTCACTGTACCCCCTATTTATAATCTCAGATGAGACGTGAAATGCATCCCGACAACACTTAACAGATATGAAACATCATATCTGATAAGACTCTTCGGGAATGAAGAGTCATATCTGTGTTATTTCACATACCAGATCAATCCCCATCATGCCATGTGTCAAATACTGATTTCTGAGATAGGGAGATGCCTCTTCTAATTCAAAGTAACACGAGGCTTGAAGAGGTTCAGACATAGAAGAACTCTGCCCTCTGTTGTGCACGCGCAGATGAGTGGCGCGACTCTTCATGTGCGCGCCACCTTTTCACTCCTTTTCAAACTATCCCATTCAAACTTTAAACCAGAGTTTTGACTTGTCAAGGCATGGGGATTGAGCTAAGAGGTGCCTTCGTGATGAAACTCCCAGAGTCTAATCTGTAGAAGGACTCTCAGTCCATCACTCTCAGTCCATCTATGCACCATACTTTCTCCCGTGTGCACCAAAGGGTGCCAATAGTCTTTCCCTTTCCATTTAGTCCACCTAAAGCATCAAATTAACTTGGTCAAACATATGTAATATGGGTGCCATTGAAAAGGGCATTAAATAAGCTTTCTGACCATATCTTTTATTTTCAGATCAGAGATCTGTAGGCCCTTCTGTGCCCTTTTGAAGTTAAGGTATCATTTAGGTACCAAGAGTCCAATGCCATTGGGACTCTTCATATATGGCACCTAAAATGCCCTTAAGTTCAAATTAAAATCAGATCAAGCTCTGATTTGGCTAGCCCCACTTAGAACTCAACTTAATTTAAGTTTTCCATAATTAGGTTAGCCCAATTAGCAAGCAACCGAACCCAATCCAATTGGGTTAGGAATTAGGTTAGCCTACATATGCTAGTATGCAATATGGCTAACCAATTTGGATCCTATGACCCTAATTAAATCATGAATGACTTTCTTGGGCAAGTCTCTATTGTGTGTGACCCATTGTGTTCCACATCTAGCCAGTAGCAGGTTTAGGTTTGAGCCGACTCGATCCGATCGAACCCGACTGATCTAATTAGGTTAAATTGGCTTACCTAATTGTCTAATTCGAATAACATATCGAATTGACTCATGAAACCAAACCAGTTGGTTCACGAAAACCTGCAAGACAAGATTGACATCTAGCAAAATATCATGCCTACCCAGAAGATGAGGAATTTGGCAAAAAATACCAAAATACACTTCAGTAGTAAGTTACCGTGCAATTCAATCTTTCGATTTCCCATTATCCTGATTAAGTGATAGGTATGGATATATGTCAAACCCTCACACTTAATCATATCAAATCTCAACTCAATCATGAGGACTCAACTGATGACTGATTAGATTCCACTAATCTCATCCTGCTTTGATCAAAGGCTCCTTGAGTCTCTCATCAAAGAGATTGTATGGGATAACAATTCCTCTTACCAGGAATGATCGATTCCTTGTTGGTCCACTCACATCCTTTGTATACCTTCCACCATACCCAGAACACCCCGTACATGCCATAATGGCATGAATGAGTATGAACCTAAGATGGCTTAGTGTGCACAAGTAACCATGGTGACTTCAGGTCTAAAGATCACATGCACAACTACTCTAGGATCTATCTTTTGACAAGTAGTAAGACTTCCATAAGATAATCCCAGTGTGAATCAGTTCAGTGTACTCATCCTTGATGAGCACCCTTATCGTTGTATTAGTGTCTTTACACAAGTGGTTGTGAGATCAACCACCCTCATCAACTTAGCATATATAGGATAAGCTAGTCTTTCCGGATTAATCGATCCCCGAATCAATGGTCCAACGACTAGGAACATTCTAGATTAGGGTTTATAGAAATTAGGTCTCACTGTTATGAACTCTATCATAACCCTAACCCCATTATCCTAATTTATGGGGTTCATCATAATCAATAAGAAAATATGACACAACAGTATATGATGAATCAAATGCCTTTATTAATATAAAAGTATGTCATACATGAGCTGGAAGTTTACAAAAAGGCCTTCATAATGATTGGCTCTTAGGGCACTTTTCTATTAGTAGGGGCCTTAGGTGTCCTAGCTTTTTGTTTATCCATAGATTTTGGTTTGGCCTTAGATGGAGTAGGTTCTACTTTAACTCTAGAAGGCATAAAAGGGTTAGTGGGTGGTATAAAAGAAATAGGGTCTGGATCAAACAATTCAGGAGGTACAAAACGTGGTGGCCGAGCTGGTGGTGATGGTGGGTGTGTTGGTGGCTCCCTAGAGGTCTGAGCTGAAGAAGCCTTAGCAGTGGATGTAAGCTTGTGTAGATGTAACCAAACAGCTCGAAGCTCATCCTTGAGACCTTCTAGTCCTCTCTGCATGCCCTGCATCTCCATAGCCTGCTATGCCCTGAAATTGTCTATAGCTCCCCGCAGTCTGCCAAAGTCCATATACAGCTTTCTGATAGTAGAATGGATATCCTCTTGCTGATGTGATCTGCTCTCTACAACTTTGAACCTGGTGGTCAACTGCCCTAGCTGTGCCCTGATGTCCGTAGACCAGTGTCAACTGTCTAGCATAGCTCGCTAAACATCGAACTAATGAAGCTCGTAAGGGACTCTACGAGAAGTCTGATATGCTGGGCTATAAAGGCCTGCGAAGCTGATGGTGCTGTAATCGAAGGTCCAGGAGCATGTCCAGTAGAAGGTCCAGGAGGTGTCCTGGGATTGTTAGGCACTCTCTGTGTCTGACCCTGCTCATCAACATTAGCATGTGTACCATCATCTCCGGCTACAGTAGCATCAGTGTCACTTGCTGGAAGCTCAGTCTTCTCCTTCTCCTCATCATCATCAAAAAAACTAGCAACCCTCTGCCCAGATATCCTTTTTGACCAAATTCCTTTGACCAGATGGTATCCCATCCTTTGAAGGGATTTTGCCGAGTAGGTGTCTATGTGGTGAAGGGGTCTACCATCCTCACCTATGAGGTCAATCCCTGCATCCTAAAACAGTAGCCTAATAACCATGCCATAGGGTAGACATGCCTTTACCTTCCTTGCTGCCTTTCTCATCTGAACAATCAAAATATAAGGCAGATTGAGGGCCTCCCCCTCAATCAAATGCTGCATGAAAACTAGATCTTGCTCGCTCATGCAGTCAAAGCGACCGGTCCTAGGCAAAAAGATCTGACTAATGATGTTGTGAAGCAACTGCATTTCCAGTGAGAGCATATTGGCTTGAACATTCTTTATAGTATCTACATTTGATCTCTCCAGAACCAATCTCAGTGCTCTCTGCTTATTCTTTAATACCAAATGAATTGTACCATCTGTGGGCATCTGTAGAATATTACTCAGCTTCTCTTCATCCACCAACATTCTTACCCCTTTCACAATTGACTCAATATGGTATTCACTAAGAGTAAGATTTTCAAAGAAAGTTCTTACCAAATAAGGATAGGTTGGGGTATCTAAAGAACAAAAGAAAGTCCAACCTTGTTTTTCAATCCAATCTCCAATTCTTAAACCCAATCCTTCCAAAAATGTGAAAACAATCCTTCTTCCACTTGTGATTGGTCGATTGGCCATAGAATCAACTTGCCTTGGTGGAGAAGGTGCTTCTTCTTCTTCCATTTCTTTAGATTCTTCCTCTTCTCTTCTCTTACTTCTTCTTTCCCTGTGGGCACTCGAGTCGACTGGACGAGAGCTTTTCCTCACTGCCCTTTTTAGGAGCCATCAGGGAAAACAAATAGGGAAAGAAGTGGAAATATGAGGAAAATGGAAAGGGAGGAGAGGTCTCTTAGGTTCGAAAGAGTTTTTGGGGTTTTGGTCAAGGTTCAACAGTAAAAGAAAACCCTAGCTTAGACTTACGGATTATATATAAAAAGTCCTAACCTGACGATCGAGTCGACTCTGCCAGAGCCTTGTTTGCTCGAGTCAGCTCGAGCAAAAATGCTTAAAAAAGCTCTAAAAAATTAGCAAAAAGATTCCTAAGGATAGTTCACACTAGATAAGGTGGTCATTGTCTTTAAATTGATATTGGAGGTCTTCTAGATAATTTTTCTTAGTTTTAGAAGAAATTAAGTCAAAGTTTCTAAAAAGAATCACACAAACCTAATTCACTTCTAATCATCTCAAATCTTTCTTTATTAAGTGGCGTAGTAAAGATGTCACAAGTTGGTTTTCAGTTGGAATGAATTCAAGTTCAATATTACCATTTTGTACATGATCCCTAATAAAGTGATGTCTAATTTCAATGTGCTTTGTTCTTGAAAGCTAAATAGGGTTCTTTGTAAGATTAATAGCACTTGTGTTATCACATTTGATAGGAATTTTAAATTGAATAACACCAAAGTTTTCTAGATATTGCTTAATCCATAAAACCTGGGTACAACTCCTTGCAGCCACATACTCTGTCTTAGCAGTAGATAGTGCTACCAAGTTTTGTTTCTTACTATGCCATGTAATTAAGTTCAACCCTAGAAATTGACATGTACCACTAGTACTCTTAAAATTAATTTTACATCCACCATAATCGGCATCATAAAAGCTAATTAAATTTAATGAAGATTGCTTAGAATACCATAAGCCAAGATTACTTGTTCCTTTAAGATATTTTATAATTCTTTAAATAGCAATTATGTGCGATTCTTTAGGATTTGATTGAAATCTAGCATATATGTATACACTGAATAAGATATCAAGCCAACTAGCAGTTAAACACAATAGTGATCTGATCATACCTCTATAAAGCTTTTGATCAATGTTGTTGCTATCTTCATCTTTATCTAATTTGCATGTAGGGTTCATGGGTATGCTCATTTTTTTGGATGACTCCATACCAAACTTTTTAATGATTTCATTGATTTACTTTGCTTGGTTGATAAAAATTCCTTCTCTTGTTTGCTTAATTTGGAGTCCAAGGAAGTTAGTTCACCCATTAAGCTCATCTCAAATTCATCCTACATTAACTCAACAAATTCTTTGCAAAGATTCTCATTAGTTGCACCAAAAATGATGTCATCAACATAAATCTGTACAACTAATATATCATTCTCTTTCTTTTTAATAAATAAAGTTATATCTACATTACCTCTAACAAAATTATTCTCAAGTAAGAACTTGCTTAATCTATCATACCATGCTCTAGGTGCTTGTTTTAAATCATATAATGCTTTATTGAGTTTGAAAACATGATTTGGCAAAGTATGACTTTCAAAATCCAGTGGTTATTCTTCAAAAACTTTTTCAGATATAAAATCATTAAAAAATACACTCTTTACATCCATTTGAAATAGTTTGAAATTCATGTAGCAAGCAAATGCAAGTAATAGTCTAATGGCTTTTAGTCTTGCTATGGATGCATAGGTCTCTTCAAAATCTATTTATTCTTCTTGATTATATTCTTTTGCCACTAATCTTGCCTTATTTCTAATTACATTTTCTTTTTCATCTAGATTATTTCTAAAAGCCCATTTGGTTCCTATGACAGGATGGTCTAAGGGTCTATTTACTAAGGTCCATACATTATTTTTTTTAAATTGGTTAAGTTCTTCATGCATGGCCAACATCCAATTAGGATCATTTTCAGCCTCTTCTATACTATGTGGTTCTACTTGTGAGACAAAGGCTAAATAGTCATGTACATCTCTAAGTGAAGACCTAGTCCTAACACCTAGAGAGGGATCACCAATAATTAAATCTTTAGGATATGAAGTAACATACCTCCATTTCTTTGGAAGATCACCATGATCTTTACTTACCATTTCTTCTCCTTCTTGAGTGGGTTTATCCTTCAAGCTCATATCTTTCATTGCTTTATCGATTGTACCTGTATCATTGTCTACACACTCTTCTTTTCTAGAAGGTGAGGGGTTAACTTCATCAAAGATAATATATACTATTCTTCTATAGTTAATGTTCTTTTATTAAACACTATATATGCTTTGCTATTGATTGAATAACCAAGAAAGATTGCTTCATCAGATTTATCATCAAACTTTTCTAGGTTATCCTTTCCATTATTTAGTACAAAGTATTTATAACTAAAAACATGAAAGCAATGAATAGAAGGTTTTCTTTTATTCCAAAGTTCATAGGGGTTTTTTCAAAATCGATCTCATCAAAATACGATTTAAGATGTAGCAAGCAGTGTTCACAGCTTCTATCCAAAAGTACCTTAAAAGATTGCCTTCACATAACATTGTTCAGGCCATCTCTTCCAAAGTCCTATTCTTTCTCTATACAATACCATTTTGTTGTGGTGTTCTAGGAGCAGAGAAGTTGTAATCAATGCCATGCTTAGTGCAATAATCATCAAAATATTGATTTTTAAATTCAATACCGTGATCACTCCTAATTGCAATAACAAAATGATTTTTTTAATTTGAAACCTTTTTATGAAATTTTTGTAAAACTTTAAAAGCTTCATCTTTGTGTGCAATAAATAAAATCCAAGTAAATCTAGAAAAATCATCTACAATCACAAGTCCATATTTCATACCACCTAGGCTTGTGGTCCTAGTTGGTCCAAATAGATCTATGTGAAGTAGTTCAAGAGGTCTAAAAGTTCAAACTAGGTTTTTCGATTTAAAACTCCTTCTAGTTTGTTTACCTAGTTGACAAGCATCACAAACATGTTCAAAATCAACTTTGAATTTAAGCAAACCTCTAACTAGATCTTTGGAAATCAATTTGGCAATAGTATGCATGCTAGCATGACATAATCTTCTATGCTAAAGTAAACTAGACTCCTTAGTTTTAGCATTCATTGCCACTAGACTTGTAGTACTTGACATAGCTAGATCATTCAAATTACCACATATATATTTTCAAGTCTATGACCAATGAGTTTAGTGCTAGAATCAAGTGAGTTAGTTACTATACACATAAATGATTCAAAGACAACCTTGAAGCCTCTATCACATAATTGACTAATACTTAATAAATTGTGCTTTAGTTTGTCAACTAGCAATACATTTTCTATGAATATAGAAGGGGTTATTTTGATCTTACCAATTCCGATTATTTTCTCCTTGCCATTATTATCAAATGTAACCATTCCTCCTTTCATCTCTAGAGTGATGAATTGATCCTTGTCACCCATCATATGCCTTAAATAGCTACTATCCAGATACTATCTTTTGCTTGAATTTTTGGTTGCAAGACATTCCTGCAAGATAATCAAGGAGTTCTTTTTGGTACCCAACCTTTCTTAGGTTCTTGCAGGTTAGTGGAGGTAGTTCCTTTGGAAATCCAAATCTTTTTAATTTTACTTTTAACATTTCTATTTATATTGCATTGAAATGCTTTATGTCCAACCCCTTGGCATGCATAACAAACAACTTTAGATGCATATTTTGAAGTTCTGATAGTAGCAGGTTTTGATAAAAAAACTTTGAAGCATAAAATTTAAGTACTGAGAATTCTTGCACAAAAGTTTTAGAAGGTATAAACTTTATAGCTGATGTTCCATTTGTATGCATAGAATTAAAACCGATTCCTGCTTTATTTCCAGATACTCTTTGATCTTTCAAAATTAACTCAACCTTGTTAGAACTTAATGCTAATTTTTCAACCAAAGGCTTAAGTTTCTCAACCTCTTTTTGTAAACCAATATTTTCTTCATGTAAATCTTGGTTTTTCTCAAAACAATCATTTTTCTCAGTTTGTAATACTTTAAATTTCTTAGAAAAGTCATTCAGATCTTTTTGTAAAAGTTTATTCTTTTATGAAATCTCTTCTTTTTCTTTTATCAAAATATCATTGCTATTTTTCAAACTTTTGATTTTGAGTCCTGCTTTTTTGTATTCGGATAGTAAAACATGAAATGCAGAATTCAATTCATCAAAAGTAAATTCATCTTGAGATTTGGGAGATCTTACCTCATCTTCGAGATCCATTAGACATAAGTTTGTAGATTTTGTGGTCTCTTCCTCTTCAGTTGAAGTCGACTCCTCGCTGTCGCTCCAAGTTGCAACCATAGCCTTCTTTTTCTTCTTTTTAAAAGTTTTCTTTAATAGAGGACACTCGGGACGTATATGCCCAGGTTTCTTGCACTCATAACAAATGGGCTATTATTCCTTTTCTTTTTCTTTCTCCTTCTCTTTGTCCTTGTTGTATTCACCTTTCCTATGGAATTTTCTGAAGTATCTTTCCTTTTTCTTCCCCATAAACTTTTGAATCTCCTCATGACCAGTGCTATGTCTTCATCTTCTAAGTCATCTTCGGAGGAGGGGTATTCTTCTTTAGATTCTTCTTCTTGTTTCTTCAATTTTGATGCAGCTTTAAATGCTATTATCTTTTTCTTTTTTAGATCATCTTCATTCCTATGTTGCATGGTCAGCTCATGAGTTATCAGGGAACCTAGCAGTTCATCCAGTGATAGTGTGTTGAGATCTTTAGCTTTTTAGATGGTAGTAACTTTTGGATCCCATTTATTTGGTAGAGATCTCAAAATTTTCTGTATAACGTCAATATTTGAATATATCCTACCAAGACTCTTAAGACCGTTAATAATATTTGTAAATCTAGAGAACATGGCAGAAATAATTTCATATGGTTTTATTTTAAATAATTTATAATTATGTACAAGAAGATTAATCTTAGAGATTTTTACTTGTGAAGTTCCTTCATGGGTAACCTCGAGTTTATCCCAAATTACTTTTGCAGATAGGCAAGTAGAAACTTGATTAAACTCGCTTGCATCCAAAGCATAATATAGAACATTCATGGCTTTGGCATTTAACTCACCCATTTTCATGTCGTGATCATCCCATTTCTCTTCAGGTTTTGGGACATCCATACCATCAACTTTTTTTGTGGGAGTGTGAGGTCCCTTAAGAATTATCTTCCATAATTGAAAATCAATGGCTTGTATATATATTTCATTTTGGCCTTCCAATAGCCATAATTAGTGCCAGTGAAGAGTGGTGGTCTATTGGTAGATTGGCCTTCAGCCAAGGAAGTACTCATAAGAGTAGCCATCAATCTTTACTCCAAACAAGTTTAGAGACACTGCTCTAATACCAGTTGTTGCCCAGGTGGCTTACCCAAGAAGGGGGTGAATTGGGTATTTAAATTTTTTTTTCAAGTATGTGCTCTTTTGAAATAAGAGTGTGGTGAGTGAGTGATTAAATTGATGAAAATTCTTCCAGGGTGCCGGGGATCATGCAGCATGCAGAATTGACTTTCAAAACAAAATTTCATAGCATGATACCCTAACATGTATAACATGTATAGAAAACCTTAATTTCCAGGAACCCCTTGTGTAATATCAATTAATGAATCATAAAATAGAGTCAAGAAAAATACCTAGATCACTGAAACCCAACTTTTTCACAAGGTTCACAAGCACAAACCCTCCAACAGTGATCCATACAAAACTCAGACCAAGAAAGAGCTCCTTCTTCAAGTTGCTTGGAGAAGTAGAACTTTTTTGGCAGCCTTTGGTCTATTGATCACTGTAGGATACCCTGTCCTTCTGAAGGGCACTCAAGACACTGTCCTAAACCACTTTAGGTTCTAGGACTACCCTCCACTAGGACCCTATAGGCTTATGTCCTAAAACCAAGCCTTGTCCTAGTGTAGAAGAACTTGTCTTGACAAGACAAGTCTTGTCCTACAACAAGAAGGAGGGAGGGAGAAAGTGGAAGACTCTCAGACATACTCTCAGAAAAAAAAAAACACTGATCTCAGAAGACCGAAGGAGTAGTAGTGTTTATCATTTCATCGTACCCCCTATTTATAATCTCAGATGGGGCATGAAATGCATCTCGACAACACTTAGCAGATATAAAACATCATATCTGATAAGACTCTTTGGGAATGGAGAGTCATATATGTGTTTTTTCACTTACCAGATCAATCCCCATCGTGCCATGTGTCAAATACCAGTTTCTGAGATAGGAAGATGCCTCTTCTAATCTGAAGTAATGTGAGGCTTGAAGAGTTTCAGAGGCAGAAAGATTCTGCCCTCTGTTGTGCGCGCGCATATGAAGAGGCGCGACTCTTCATGTGCACGCCACCTTTTCACTCCTCTTCAAACTGTCCCATTCAAACTTTAAACCAGTCTTTTGACTTGTCAAAGCATGGGGATTGAGCTAAGAAGTGCCTTCCTGATGAAGCTCTTGGAGTCTTATCTGCAGAAGGACTCTCAGTCCATCTGCGCTCTATACTTTCTCCAAGTTGCGCCAAAGGGTGCCAATAGTCTTTCCCTTTCGATTTAGTCCGCCCAAAGCATCAAATTGACTTGGTCAAACATATGCAATATGGGTGTCATTGGAAAGGGCATCAAATAAGCTTTATGACCATATCTTTTATTTTTAGATCAGAGGTCTATAGGCCCTTCTGTGCCCTTTTGAAGTTAAGGTATCATTTAGGTACCAAGAGTCCCATGCCATTGGGACTCTTCATATATGGCACCTAAAATGCCATTAAGTTCAAATTAAAATCAAATAAAGCTTTGATTTGGCTAGCCCCACTTAGGACTCAACCTAATTTAGGTTTTCTATAATTAGGTTAGCCCAATTAGCAAGCAACCGAACCCAATCCAATTGGGTTAGGAATTAGGTTAGCCTACATATACTAGTATGCAATTTGGCTAAACATTTAGGATCCTATGACCCTAATTAAAACATGAATGACTTTCTTGGCCAAGTCTCTATTATGTGTGACCCATTGGGTTCTACATCTAGCTAGCAGTAGGTTTAGGTTTGAGCCGATTCGATCCGATCGAACCTGATTGACCTAATTAGGTCAAATTGGCTCACCTAATTATCCAATTCGAATCACACATCGAATTGACTCATGAAATCAAACCAATTGGTTCATGAAAATTTACAAGACAATATTGATGTCTAGCAACATGTCATGCCTACCTAGAAGATGAGAAATTTGATGGAAAATACCAAAATATCCTTCAGTAGTAAGTTACTATGCAATTCAATCTTTCGATCTCCCATTATCCCAATTAAGTGATAGGTATGGATATATGTCAAACCCTAACACTTAATCATATCGAATCTTAGCTCGATCTTGGGGTCTCAACTGATGACTGATTAGATTCCACTAATCTCATCCTACTTTGATCAAAGGCTCCTTGAGTCTCTCATCAAAGAGATTGCATGGGATAACAATTCCTCTTACCAGGTGCTGGGATATGACAAGTTTGGTCTATTTATGCTGATCTATTGAAAGCTTGAAGCTAGCTGATAAATATCTAAGAGATGTAAAGCCAATCAATGCCCAATAGGCACAAATATGATCAATGCCCAATAGGAACAAATATGATCAATGTCCAATAGGAACAAATATGTTCAATGCCTAATAGGCACAAGTATGATCAATATTCAAGAAGCATAAAGCTGATCAATGCTCAACAAGCATAAGATTGACTAACTTCCAGAGCCGATCAACTATGGATGAAGGGCTGATCAATTATGGATGAAGAGCCGATCAACTATGGATGAAGAGCCGATCAACTATGGATGAAGAGCCGATGAACTATGGATGAAGGGCTGATTAACTATAGATGAAGGGCTGATCAATTATAGACGACTTTCACCGCACGTGTTCACGGTCCTGGATTAACCGTCTAACAGCTAGATCCCAGCTGTAAGCGATTAAGTTTGTAGCCTATAAATACCTTCGAGTGTGATGGTGATGGGACTTCTACCACTTCTTCTTTTCTGTGCCATTCTTTGCCTAGTTTTTTTTTAGATCATATCTGTTCCAGTCTAGATATCATTAACAAGCTTGAGAGCTATCTCAACATCCAAATCTTCTAAGAAGATGGCAGAGAGCTAGATCAAATCAGCTCAATCCACTTTTTTTCTGATTCAAGCTTGTTGTAATTTGTTTGGACACAACAGATTGGTGCGCCAAGTAGGAAAACTCAATGAAGGAGTTTCAAACAATCTGGAAGGAAGTATGGTTAAAGGTAGAAAGAAGAATCTGCCAGCAGAAGACATTTTCTATTTTTCAAAAGTGAATGATCCTATTCTTGGCAACATGAGGAATGATCCTGTTTTTGGCGAAAAAAGGAATGATCCTGTTCTTGGCGAAGAAAGGAACGATCTTGTTCTTAGCAAAAAGGGGAATGATCCTGTTCTTGGCGAGTGGGTGGAGCTCTTTCCGTGAGATACTTTGATCAAGAAAAGTTGAATACTCTATTCGACAAAGTAGAGGTGCTTACTGTAGTGATGCAGAACCTTCAAGAAATTGCCATGAGGGAATCAATGTGACCAACCGCTTCAAGAACTAGCCAGCAACCTTCCCTTCAGGTAAGTAAACATCTCAGCCCAAGAAGGCATTCATCTTATCAATGTTCTTCAGGTCAACAGTCCCCACTGAGGCATCATCACCAATCTCACCATCACACTAAGAAGAGAAATAAGGGGAAGCATCCACGATCCCGTTCAACATCATCTGGAGAATCAACCCCTGACAGTACTCATGTTCAACACCCTACAAGAGCAAGTGATTTTGATAGAAAATTCAAAAAGCTAGAGTTGCAAATTGCCAAGGTTCTTGAACAGAGAAAAGTAGAGGACACGACACCAAGCTGTAGCATTTTATCTCCTTTTTCTAAGAAGGTTATGGAAGAAAGAATCTCATATCACTTCAAAGTTTTGCAAATCAAACTGTACGATGGGTCGTCTGACCCTTTGGATCATTTGGATAGCTTTAAAGCCCATATGCTGATCCAAGGGGCATCAAATGCATTGCATTGTCTTGCCTTCCCTGTGACCTTGAAGAAGTCGGCAAGAACATGGTACTCAAATCTGTAGCCAGATACTATTCATTCACTCAGTCAGCTAGAGAAGTTGTTCGTCTCCCACTTCAGAACAAGCAGAAAAATGCCTAGAAATTCTGACAGCTTATTCTTTATTCAGCAATCAGAAGGGGAATCTTTGAGAGATTATATCAAGAGGTTTAATTCTGCCATGTTGGAGATACTGGATCTCAACGAATATGTGGCAATGTCTGCTATGAAGAAGGGCTTGCGAGCCTCCAAATTCACATTTTTCTTGGATAAGAAATTCCTGACCAACTATTTTGAATTACTCGCCCGTGCTCAAAAATACGCTCAGGCCGAAGAACAAGCCTTGAGCTGGAGACAGGTGGAGAAAAAATCAGTGCCAAGAAGAATTTTGATTCTCTGGAATCTGATCAAATCAACAGCAAGGTTAGAGGTCGAGGGAGTTGATCGGCAGAAGTTACGACAATCGGTTTGATGCTTATACCCCCCTGACTCTTCCAAGAGAACAAATCCTAATGAAAATTAAGAAAGAAAATTTTCTTCAAAGGCCAAGGCCAATGAGAGCCCCGCCAGTTGTGCAAAATAAGGCCAAATATTATCGGTATCATCATGATCATGGGTATACAATGGAAGAATGTATCCAATTAAGAGATGAGATCGAAGATCTGATCAAGCGAGGTTACCTGGGCAGATATGTTCGGAATCCAAATCAAAACGAACCAGTTGAAGTGGCGGTGCCAAGGCCTACAGTTCCAAGGATGATGACTGATGGGATGGAGCTCCCGAACCAACAACTGACTGATGGATCAGTCGGGATGATTTGTCATACATGTCTTGAAGATGATCGGAGTCCCAAAAGGCTTCGAGGAAGTATTGTCTTCTCTAACAAAGACTTACAAGGCATTCAGATGCCATATAATGACCCTGTAGTAATTTCTGTGATAATCGCAAACTTTGATGTACATAGAATTTTAGTTGATAATGGAAGCTCTGCCGAGGTTTTGCTTTATGATGCATTTGTCAAGATGAATTTGCCGATTAATAAGTTATGAAGGATTCATGTGCCATTAACTGGGTTTGGTGAAAATTCTGTAGGAGTAGAAGGAGAAATCACACTCCCCGTGACTCTCAGAACAGTTCCAAAGCAGAGGATCTTTCTTCTTACCTTTATGGTTGTTCGAATCCCTTCTGCTTATAATGCTATTTTGGGAAGTCCTGCCCTAAATAAATTCCAAGCCGTTGTATCGACCTATCATCTTTTGATGAAATTTCCAACTCAAAATGGGATTGGAGAAGTAAGGGAAAACCAACAGATGGCTCATCAATGTTTAACAATCCAGAATCAATAGTCAATCAACAAATCCACTGCCGAACAAATGGATCCACGTGATCCGATTGATGGAGTCAGCATATCAATAGAAAGGACTATTCATGTTCCTTTGATAAAGGATGATCCTACTAAAATAGTTCAGATTGGAAGCTTACTTGCCGAAGACCAAAGAAAGAAGTTGGTTGATTTTTTGCAAAAAAATGCTGATATATTTGCATGGATAGCTGTCGATATGATAAGAATTCCAACTGAAGTGATTATGCATAAGCTTAAGGTTGATCCGCTCAGTCGGCCTATTCGACAAAAGAAGCGCATTTTTGCCCCAGAAAGATAAAAAGTTATCAATGAAGAAGTGACCAAATTGCTTGATGCTGGATTTATCAGAGAAGTTCACTATCCTGACTGGCTTGCCAATGTAGTAATGGTCAGGAAGGCTAATGGAAAATGAAGGATATGCATAGATTATACTGATCTTAACAAGGCATGCCCCAAAGATAGTTTTCCTTTGCCTAAAATTGATCAACTGGTTGATACAATGGCTAGACATAAGTTTCTAAGTTTTATGGATGCTTTCTCTGGATATCACCAGATATGAATGTATCCAGAAGATGAAGAAAAGACATCTTTCGTTACTGATCGGGGGATATATAGTTATAAAGTAATGCCATTTGGTCTTAAAAATGCTGGAGCTACTTATCAAAGGTTAGTAAACAAAATCTTTGAGGATCAAATTGGAAAAACTATGGAAGTATATGTAGATGACATGATCGTTAAGAGTGATCAGTCTGATGATCATATTAAAGATTTGTAGATAGCCTTTGATATTCTGTGACATAATCATACGAAATTGAATCTGACCAAGTGTGTCTTTGGTGTAACTTCTGGAAAGTACTTGGGCTTTATGGTTATGAAGTGTGGAATTGAAGCCAACCCAGAAAGAATCCGAGCCATCTTGGATATGAGACCTCCAGCTAATAAAAAAGAGATCCAACAGTTGACTGGACGAATCACTTTGTTAAGCCGATTCATCTCTCATTCGGTCGAGAGATGTTCGCCTTTCTTCAAAGCCCTACGACAAACCAAGGAGTTCAATTGGACAGATGACTGTCAGTCGGCTTTTGAAGAGCTTAAGAAGTATTTAACAAATCTGATCATATTGTCTAAACCCCAAGAAGGAGAAGACTTATATCTTTATTTGGCTGCTTCTGATGAGGCAGTCAGTTTTATATTGGTGAGAAAGGAGTCCGATGGATTGCACAAACCCATCTATTATATCAGTAAAGTCCTTCATGATGTAGAGATAAGGTATCCAAAGTTTCAAAAGATTGTTTATACTTTGGTAATATTGGCTAAGCACCTCAGGCCATATTTTCAGTCTCATCATATTGTTGTATTGACTGACCAACCTCTGAGAACTGTTTTACAAGGCCCTGATACTTTCGGTTGGATGGCAAAATGGGCAGTTAAATTGAGTGAATACGATATTATTTATCAGCCTCGATCAGCAATGAAAGCTCAAGTACTGGCTAATTTTATAGCAGAATGTACCTGGAATGACAGTGAAAAGGAAACTCCATCATCTGATGAAATGAGGGTGACTAATGCATCTAGGGTATTACATGTAGATGGAGCTTCAAATTCTTCTGGCTATGGAGCAGGATTGATCTTATCCAATCCAAGCGGAGATGTTATGGAGTTTGCACCCAGGTTTTCTTTCAAAGTTTCTAATAATCAAGCTGAATATGAGGCTCTCCTAGCTGGTCTAAGAATTGCAAAGGAGTTAAATGTCCGACGACTAAAGGTATTGTCTGACTCTCAATTAGTTGTTAACCAAGTAAAAGGGGATTTTGAAATTCATGATGCCACATTAGCTTTATACTTGAAGAAGGTTAAAGAGCTTGGAACTTCATTTGATTTTTGGGATATCAGTCATGTCCCTAGGACTACAAACTCTTGAGCTAATTCATTATCTAGATTGGCTACTTCTACATCTGACCAGATGAGTCGAACTTTTGTAGAACATTTGGAAATCCCTAGTATCTCTGCAATAGAAAAAGAAAAGATTCTTCAAATAAAGCTGAAGATGGATTGGATGAGCCCGATAATCAAATATCTGATTGAAGGAGTATTGCCTGAAAATAGTATAGAGGCTAAACAGATTTAGAGGTTTGTTGCTCGGTATGTTATTTTAGATGGCTTGTTATATAAAAAATCATTTTTCCAGCCGTTATTGAAGTGTTTGTCTCCTTCGAATGCCGATTATGCTCTTAGAGAGGTGCATGAAAGAATATGCAGTGATCATTTGGAAGGAAAGTCTTTATCCTATAAAATTATAAGGCAGGGATATTACTGGCCGACTATGCAGAAGGATGCTGCAGATTTTATGAGAAAATGCGATTCTTGTCAAAGGTATGCAAGTATTCAGAGGCATCCTACCAGTCAGCTAACACAGCTAATAGCTCCTTGGCCCTTTGCTCAATTGAGAATAGACATTCTTGGTCCGTTTCCTCTAGCCTCTAGGCAGCAAAAATTTTTGATCATTGCCATCAATTATTTTATAAAATGGGTAGAAGCTGAGCCTCTAGCTTTAATCACTGAAGCAAAAGTTGAAATATTTGTTAGAAATTCTATTATATATCGGTTTGGAATTTCTCATGCTATTATTACAGACAATGGGAGGCAGTTTGATAATCAGAAGTTTATGGATTTCTGTGCTTAATATGGCATCCTTCACAAGTTGACATCTGTCGGACATCCTCAGGCTAATGGAGAAGCTGAGGTAACTAATCGGACGATCCTTTATGGATTGAAAACCTGATTAAATGAAACCAAAGTTCTTGGGCTGATGAACTTAACTCTATTTTATGGGCCTACCAAACAACTCCTCGATCTACCACGGGTGAATCTCCATTTAATCTTGCTTATGGGAGTGAAGTGATGCTACCTATAGAGATTGTCTTTCATTCCAGAAGAATTAATTGCTTTGAAAAGTATAATAATGATAATCTAAGGAGAATTGATCTTGATCTGCTTGAAAATTCTAGGTTGCAAGCATAACTAAAAATGGTAGCTTACTGACAAAGGGTGGTGCGGTATTATAATTCAAGGGTAAAAGCTCTAATCTTTTAGATTGGAGACCTTGTTCTACGCCGAACAACTGTATCCAGACCAACTGAATAGGACAAACTTATCACAAATTGGGAAGGCCCTTATTGTATCATTGAAGTTGTGTGATCAGGGACTTATCGACTTGAAAGTCTAGATGGTTATCCATTGGCAAGGCCATGGAATGTAGAAAATCTACGCAAATCCATCAATAAAGACATTCTCTTTTTCTTTCTCTTTTTATATGAAGGAAATATATGATATTGACATATTCTCTAAAAAGTAGAGAAAAGAAAGGTTGGCCTGATAAGCTGACCATAATCCGACAAATAAAGTTAGTCTGACCCACTAACTCATCAATAATAAATGATCAGAATAACTATCAAAAGGTTGGCCTGATAAGCTGACCACAATCTAACAAATGGAGTTAGTCTGACCCACTAACTCATCGGTAATAAGTTATCAGAATAACTGATCCAAAGGTTGGCCTGATAAGCTAACCATAGTCCGACAAATCGAGTTAGCCTGACCCACTAACTCATCAGTATTTAATGATCAGAATAACTGATCAAAAGGTCGTATTGATAAGTTGATCACAATTCGACAAATTGGGTTGACCTGACCTACTAGCTCATCTGTACTCAATGATCAGAATAATTTGCTAATCAATTGAAAAGTTAATCATATGACAAGTGATGGTGAATAGCGTGGTTTATTATTTTATCAATGATGTTATCTTAAAATATCTAAAAGTATGATTTGGTATATTGACGGAAAATAAAACACTTCATTAATATTCTGGTTACAAAAGAGAAAAAGAAAAAGCAGCAGTACCAGTTCTCTGTTACATATATTATTCAGCTTTTTCTGGTGTTTCTTTGATAGGCAACATTATCGGATCGTTGGTTGGCTTTCCCTCTTCTTTCTCTGTAGAATAATCTATGGAAATAGAGGAAAGATCAAGGTTAGGGTATAATTTCTTGATTCCATTAATACAGTCTTCGAAACCAAGCTTGTAGCCTTTTGCCCCAACTCAGTTTATTCCATCTTCAAATGCTTTAGATTTTTTAAATTCTTCGATTACAAGGGGCTTTTGTTGGATCAGCAAGGCATTTCCTTGTTCGGTTTGCTTCAGCTTTTCTTCAAGAAATGATATTCTCTCCTTCATCAGGATATTTTGACTTAATACTTCTTCATACGCCCAAGTTTTTTCCTCTATGGCTTCATCTGCCTGCTGAAGTATTTTTCTTCTTCTGGCTCCATCCTCCACAAGCTGATGGGCATGCCTTTCAGTTTGTCTTAGTTGGTTTTGCAGAGACAAGATCTTCGCAACCAATAGAACAACTCTTGATTCGAAGGCTTTCCGATCAGTGATAGCTTTGTCTTTTTCTTCCTTAGCTGTAGCCAGTTGCTTTTGAAGATCTCTCTACAGGTTAGTTGCTTGATCCCAGCTCTCTTTGATCATGGAGATATCATTGACAAACTGAACAAAAAAAAAAATTGAACGATCATTAAAATATAAATAAGTTGTTTTGGAAAGAGAAGGAGTATTATTAACCTTTATGATTCCTAGATAGATGGAAGATAGAATTTCTTTCACTCCATGTTTAATTGTTGTCTCCCAATCTTTCCAAAGAATGGTAGATTGCAGTATGGTTTTTGCCAACTTTGGATTGTTGATGCTTGTATTGGAAACTAGCATTTGAACGGCAGTGCCATCATTCGGATCAACTGGTTCCTCCAGAGGTGCTTTTCCTTTCTTCATTTAAGTATGTTTGGTGGGTGGGTCATGATCTGTTCCTTTTGGAAGTGGAATGGAAGGCTTTTGTTCTTCTTCTTCAGATGAAGAAGCGATATATTTGAGAATTTCTAGCTTATCGGAGGTATTTTTTGACAAACATCTTCTTCTTACACATGACCTTTCCTCTGAACCGTACTGGTCCGGCTTTTCTCTTCAGCATTTGATGAGGTTTCTTGTTACCTGGCTCCATCTTTCGACTACGATGAAGATCTCTTCTTAAGGAGTATTCCTTGGAATAAGGAGTTTTAAAAGAGAAATATTTGGGACAAAATTGGTTCAAAGCCCTAGGCCTGGGATCTCTTTATATAGAGGTTGTCAATATCTGAGATTTATGGTCCAAATTCCAAGATATTAGGAGATCTCGACACGTTTAAGATCTTGATTTGGTGGGAATTCGTGCGCCGCTTTTGATTCTCAGAAAGTCAGTTATAAAATATGTATATAAAGGCATACGATTTGAATTTGAATTCGAATCTTATATGGCCTCTTAAGTCCTGACAAATACGGTTATATGATATGCCAATCAACTGCTCTTCTGACAGAAAGTTAATATTTGGCAAAGTTGGTATGATGGCTTATTAGACCTTGCCTAGAAAAATCTTTACAAAGTATACTTTCCTTAAAATACTAAGGAAAAAGGGATAGGACATTCAATAAGTCAGAATGAGAGCATTATATCGCCCATGAGCAAGTTAAAGGCCTGGTTAGTTCAGAGATATTGGGTAAGTGTTAACTTCTCCTTTAGGAAGAGTCAGAAATTATGCTTTCCGATCAATTTTTTTTTTTCGTTAAAGATTCTTGTTCGATGAACTTGTTTGGAATTGATTTAATTAGATTTTTTCGAATAAGAATTAGTGTTTTGAATAATTTTATGATTAGATCAACCTTCTTTGAAAATTTCTTTGTTTAATCTGATGATTTTATACTTAGATAATTTTCTTATTTATAAAAAGTGCAACTTTTGCAATTCGAGAAACATTGCTAAAAAGAAAGAATTTTCATTTCCTGTTAAAAGCAAAATAAGTTCTTACATCATTGATCATTTACATTTTGTTCGGCTATATATTTTTCTATTTTAACTTGATCTACAGTAAGAACTGTTGCTACATCTTCTGGAATTTGAAAATTCAAGGCCGATTCTTTGGTTTGGTCATCGATTGTATCTTCGGGTTGATCTGTAGTTTGTTCTCTGACCTGATCTTCCATGTTAGAATTTTCTTCATCATAATCCTCATCATCAGAGTCTTCCTCTATCATTGAAGTGTCTAGGTCAGGATAATATTTCTTTATCTTATTCAAACAATCGGCAAGACCGAGGTTGTAGCTTTCTACCCCTGCCTCGTGGAGTTTGTTATCAAAAGCTTTCGATTGAACATATGCTTTTACGGCCCCATTAACAGCCTCTTCAATGGCTTGTTCGATCCTTTTGGTTGCCATTAAAATTTTTTCTTCAGTTGCTAAAACCTTCTTTTTGGCTGTTAAGACCTTTTCTTCAGCTCCCTCTAAACTTAAGAGACATTGATCGGACTTTCTTATTTTTCTTCTTCAGCTTTGATTCCATAGTAATTATTTTCGACCTTGCTTCCTTCAACTCTACTTCTAGAGCTGACGTTTTGACTATTGATTCTTCCAATTTCTTCTCCATGGCAGTCTTTAGTTCTTCAGCAACTTCTTTTTTCGCCTTGGCAACGTTCACCTTGTTGCACATGGTTTTGCGGAACTGGTCAAAATTTTTTAAACTCTCATCCATGATTTGGATTCCATGAATGAGCTATTCATTTACATTTCAAATTTGTCAGATTTCATAATAACAAAAAATAAAAATGATTAACTTTTTAAAAGAAAAAAGAGAACAAGTTTTATCCTATACCTTTAGCAAAGTAGGATGAAGTAACAGGATGGTATCATCAATCTACTGGGATTTAGTGATTTCCCAGTCTCTTGGAATGATGATGGAGTTCAGAAGATGACGGGCTAGCATTGGGTTATTCAGGCCCGAATCATCAGCGTATACCAGAAAATCGATTGAAATATTTGCGGCCAGAGTTCTTTCTTCTTCTTCTTCCCTCATTGGAGCTTTTCCTTTATCAGTCTGGTTAGCAGAAGGTAGCGATGGACCGGCTCCTAGAAGTTCCATTGGTCATCTTTGTTATGGTGGAGGTTGAAGGGATGTTGACAATGGAACTTCGTCATCCTCTGACATGCTTGCTATCAATATCGGAGAGATGGGATCTGATGAGACTGCCGAAGCTATTGGATTTGTCGGTTTTATTTTCTTCGGTCTTTTTACTCCCTCTTCTTCTTGATTGGAAGGGGTGGCTTCAGCTTTTCTCTTCTTCGAAAGTTTTCGAAGTTTCCAAATATCCACCATAATTGACATATCTATAATAGTTAAGAAATTAGAGATTAAGATTGATTGATAATAAAGAAAGATGAAACAGTATCAACAATGAAGATACCTAAAGAAGGTTTAGGACTGATTTCTGCCGAAAAAAGCCCTCTTTCGTTGAGAAGTTCTTTAATTGAAGGAACCTCCATCCCCATAAGCTTCTCGTCTTCTTCTTGGTTGGAAGACAGGACCTTCTTGCCATCATTAGGAGTCAGTCGGGGTTCCCTATGGCTAATAATGAAGTCCCAGGGGATTTTGAAGATGATGTAAAAGAAATAGGGCTTCCAAACATGAATGGATGAAGGAAGCCCCGTGATAAATTTTTGACTATGGAATGGGTTAATCACCCACCACCCATGGTCGTGAAAGTCCCGTTTCAGTACAAATAAAGTGGTAAAAAGAGAAGTCTTTGGGATTATATCCGTATCCTTGCAAAGGATCAAGAATGCACAAATGATTCAGATACTATTAGGGGTCAGCTAAGATGGTAATACCCGATACAATCTAAAGATTGTAAGGAAAAAAGGA
Source organism: Areca catechu (assembly GCA_021397845.1). Lineage (NCBI taxonomy): Eukaryota > Viridiplantae > Streptophyta > Magnoliopsida > Arecales > Arecaceae > Areca > Areca catechu. The sequence goes on along the minus strand of CM038052.1, from coordinate 122,501,432 downwards.
TGAATCGGAAATCTAAGATCGGCCCTTAAATGTTCCTCGTAAATGGTCAGGCTGCTGGGTGGAGGTCGATCGATTTATTCTTCAAAACTAGGAAGGATTACAGCATAATCATCTGAAATATTATAGTATTGTTTTAATGCTAAGATTCGATGTTCGGTTAAAGAAGACCTAATATCACTCATCTTCATCGATTCAGCTTGTTTTTTCTGTTGTTGGGAAGTGGATTCTTTAGGATTTTCGACATGACTGACCTCTAATACTTTAGCCATAGTTGAAAAAAAAAGTAAAGGAAGATCAATTTAAAAGAGAAGAAAGAAGAAGAATAGAGGCTGACTTGAAAATTTTCTTTTGCTCCTAAGGCGAAGAGATTGGAATGGTGAAAACCTATTTTTCTAAGAAGGGTGGTGTTTATATAGTATCCTTCAATGGTTCAAGATTTTCCTTGAATAATGGGATCAATTTAGATCTGGCCACGTGTCCATAAATATCGATTGGATTTCTCAAAGGATCGAAATGACCTTTTATAATCCGACGGTAGAAATCTGTTGACAAGATGGATGCGTTTTTTTTTGGTGGAAATCTTTCGGCTTTCTTGGATTTTGAAAATTACAATGATAAGAGGAAGATACGGTTGTTAGTTTCATAACTGCCTCCCCAGTCATAGTTCGACACATCATCAAAGCGTGCTACCCAAAATAGAAGCTTCTGACAGTTTCTGTCTTCCAATTAATGAATTCAGAAACTGGAGGGACTAGTGTCGGTATATGACAAGTTTGGTCTATTTATGCTGATCTATTAAAAGCTTGAAGCTGGCTGATCAACGTCTAAGAGATGTAAAGCCGATCAATGCCCAATAGGCATAAATATGATCAATGCCTAATAGGCACAAATATGATCAATGCCCAAAAGGCACAAATATGATCAATGCCCAATAGGCACAAGTATGATCAATATTCAATAAGCATAAAGCTGATGAATGCTCAACAAGCATTAGATTGACTAACTTCCAGAGCTGATCAACTATGGATGAAGGGCTGATCAATTATGGATGAAGAGCCGATCTACTATGGATGAAAAGTCGATCAACTATGGATGAAGGGCTGATCAACTATAGATGATGGACTGATCAATTATAGATAACTTTCATCGCACGTGCTCACGGTCCTAGATTAGCCATCTAATAGCTAGATGCTAGCTTTAAGCGATTAAGTTCGTAGCCTATAAATACCTTTGAGTACGATGGTGATGGGACTTCTGCCACTTCTTCTTTTCTGTGCTATTCATTACCTAGTTTTCCTTCAGATCATATCAGTTCTAGTCCAGATGCCATTAACAAGCTTGAGAGCTATCTCAACACCCAAATCTTCTAAGAAGATGGCAGAGAGCTAGATCAAATCAGCTCAATCCACTTTTCTTCTGATTCAAGCTTATTGTAATTTGTTTGGACGTAACACTAGGAATGATCGATTCCTTGTTGGTCCACTCACATCCTTCATACACCTTCCACCATACCCAGAACATCCTGTACATGCCGCAATGACATGAATGAGTATGAACCAAAGTATGGCTTAGTGTGCACAAGTAACCTTGGTGACCTCAAGTCTAAAGATCACATGCACAACTTCTACTCTGGGATCTATTTTTTGACAAGTAGTAAGACTTCCATAAGATAATCCCGGTGCAGATCAGTTCAATGTACTCATACCCTGATGAGCACCCTTATCCTTGTATTAGTGTCTCTATACAAGTGGTTGTGAGATCAACCACCCTCATCAACTGAACATACATAGGATAAACTAGTCTTTCCGGATTCATCGATCCCCGAATCGATGGTCCAACGACTAGGAACATTCTAGATTAGGGTTTATAGAAATTAGGTCTCACTGTTATGAACTCCATCATAACCCTAACTCCATTGCCCTAATTTATGGGGCTCATCATAATCAATAAGAAAATATGACACAGTAGTATATGATGAATCAAATGTCTTTATTAATATGAAAGTATGTCATACATGAGCTGAAAGTTTACAAAGAGGCCCTCATAATGATTGGCTCTTAAGGCACTTTTCTATCATAAATAAGTTAGCAGCAGAAGTAAAAGGACAATACAGAAATTCATAGCACAAACACCAAGAGATATATAGTGATTTGGAGCAACCCATCTCCTACGTCCACTACCCAAGATTTATAGTGGTCTATTGCCTCAAGAAACTGATAAGAGTTGGTGTAGACTTGAGTGTTTACTTTGAATGCTCTCAAGTGTGTACTCTTGAATGTTCAATGAAAACTCTTCAATCTCACATTAACTTCTTTCTTCCTTACTTCAAAAGTGATTCAAATCCCTTAAATATATTCCCTTTAACTGATTCCAAAAGATTATAGCCATTGTAGACCGTTGGGATTCGAAATAGAGCCATTGAAGGCCATTTTGGATTCAAAATAAATATTTTGGAACTAGCCGTTACTAACCTAAAACTATCACTTGAGTTGACTCGGATAGCTCGAGTTGGCTCGGTTCCTCAGGTAGGTCAAATTGTCACTTTAGTCGAGTCGGCTCTTCTCCTTCGAGTTGGCTTGCCTGGCTGGTTCTTCAGGATTGAGATTTTCAAAACTCTGGACGAGTCGGCTCTTCAATACTCGAGTCGACTCGGATGTCTGTATGAGAAAACTGCACTCTAGATGAGTCGACTCGGATCCCCTTGAGTCGGCTCAAATTCTTAGAACTTCAGAATTGGACTCTGCCCAAGTTGGCTCTTCTGACTCGAGTCGGCTCGAATGTTTGCATGCCAGAAAATAGTATGCCATGCTAGACTTCGAGTTGGCTTTCATTCTTTGAGTCGGTTCTAGTCCAAAACTTGTCAAACTTGTCCAGACTTTCTTCCAATGGCTTCCAAACAACTCAAAGCCCTTCCAACTCATTCAAAGATAGAACTTGAGACAATTAGACTTAAAAGTACATGAAAGTAGCCCTCTTATAGGAGTAAACAATTGATTTTTCTAGGGGGCTCTTCTTTACATGAACTTTTAACAAAAATAGACTTAATATACTATCATGTTGTAGGAAGTAGGGTTGTTCAATGAAATCATCCTACAAAAACTTTGAGAACACTTGAAATAGAGTTAGTAAACAAATACATGCTCCAATGTTTGGTTATCATCAAAATCATTCCAGGGGTCAACACCTTCTTTTCTTCATTATTTCTCCTTAATTCTCCCCCAAAACTATTATTTCTCCCCTTTTTGTACTTTTTCTTTCTTACTTCTCTCCCCCATTTTGTCATCCTTAAAAAGGTAAGAAAAAGAATAAAGCAGATATGAAACATTTCATCCGGTAAGAGTGCACACGTAAATTTTAAAAAGTCAATATATATAAAGAACTTCAAAGATTGGATACATTAGATTCAAAAACTTGATACATAAAATAGAATTTAATCCAGACACACATACATAAAACATAATAAGTACCGAGATATATACTGACTAATAGATAGACCAACCCTAAGGGGTACTCTCCTCATCAAAGTAAGACCGAATCTCAAGAATGATGGGACCTCTAATCTTAGAGGGTCTGGGTCACGGCCACATCGATCAAAGATCAGAAAGTTTGGTCCGGGTAGGTCTGGGTGCATCACCATGGCCTCATCTTCTACGTCTGGTATATGCTCATCCTCTAGCTGGTGCTGAAGAGGATGAGCCAATATCAGGTGCAGGAGCATCAACAGTGGCGGGTACAATAGCTGTGTCAGTGATTGAGGGTGTGTCATCAAAAATAGGACCTGAACTAAGAGCATGGAAACTAGGTACATAAAGACCTAGCTCCCGGATCAAGGTAGATGTGGAGGGAACAGGTGGAGTCCTACTGGGAAAACTAAGAATTGATGTAAGAAAATCTATGTCAAGTGGGTCTGAGTGAAGTACAGGTGTGATAGCCAAAGTGCTAGGTGGGTTAGGAATAGTAGATGTCCTGGAAAGGACCGGGGTCTGGAAAGTTGCTCTAGAAGGATCTGAAACTGGAGTCCTCGATATGTCGGTAGCAACATCTGGCTCTGGCTCCACCATAAAATCTCTAACATCGAACTCTACAAAAGAGTTAGCCTGACCATCTCTTACCTCTAGTCCTAGGGCTATAAGTGGTGCTGGAGGTGCTAGAGGAGAATCTGATAATGAAGGAGGTGAAGGTGCTGGAGCTCTCATAGAAGTTAACCTCTCCAGCGCAGCCAGAATAGCAGTAATACTTTGTTTAAAAGCCTGGTGATCTACCCTCATCTCCAAATAAATCTGGTCAACCCACTATTAAATAATCATAATCTTTATCTCTATGCAAGTGACCCTCTCATCCATGCTATCTCTAGTACCTGGTATCTCAGTCTGTGCTAGAGCAATTGGCTCGGACTAAGCTGCAGGCTCGAGCCGAGTCTCTGGAATGTCTCTCTATGGCTTAGACGACCGTGCCTTATCAGTGAAAATCTGCTCCTCCTTTGTGGCCTCCTCATTTGCATCAGTGGTCTGACTAGATACACGTCATCTCCACTAAACTCTGACAAGATGAAAACCCATCCTGTAGAGGGATCTCTCATTGTAGACATCTGTATGTAGTAACAGTCTAGATGGCTCTTTGTTTACAATGACTCCATATGCCCTGAATAAGATCATCAAATCCATACCATAGGGCAAGCACAGCTTCCTGCTCGAAGCAGCCTCAGTCATCTGGTGAACCATAAGAACCGGGAGGCATACTGGAGAGTGCTGAATCAGTAAAACCATCATCAACAACTCTCACTCCATGATGAAGTCGAAACGTTTGGTCTACGATAAAAGAATCTGGGTGATGATATGATGCAATAGCCTCATCTCCAATGAGAGTCTGGATGCAATTACTATATCTCCCTTCCTCAGATCATTAGTCTCAAATATACAACAGAGTCTACTCATGCGATCCACTAATGAGTCTACCACAGAACCTCTTATGGGAATCTCCCAAACTCTACTCAACATCTCAGTTGTAAGTGGAATCTTAGGACCTCGTATCACTGCTATCCATGTATCTGCTCCTCTGGCTAGTGTACCATAAAACTCTCTAATCAAGCCAAGGTAAAATCTCTCGGATAATGAGTAGAAATGTGTCAAGCCATCATCTCTCAACCACTGTCCAATCCAAAAATGATGCTGGTCTAGGAAGTCAAAGTCAACTCACCATCCTCCGACTATGGCCTTAGAGGCCATCCTACCAGCTACAGGAACTGGCGGTCTAATTGGACCTGGGGCTCTACTGCTAGATCCTCATGTCGTGCCTTCATCCATTGCTTGGTCTCCTGAACTAGTGGACGAGGTCTCCTCATAACTTGCTTTCGGGGACCCATTTCCAGAAAAACAAGAAAAGAAAAAATGGGAGGGAAAGCATAGGAATTTCATGGTAAAACCATGAGAAAACAACGAGGAACAGTGAAAGAACGGGAAGAAATTGCTCCAAACAAGTAATCGGGCAGTTAAAACTCAGATTGGAGTGAAATGGTGTGTTAGAATACTATTCTAGGGTGAGTCGGCTTAAGGTTTTGGAAGAAATTAGAAAGAAAATGCTTGGATTTCTCTATTTATTCTCAAAACCTCATCGTTCAAGTGTTGACTCATGACTGCAAGTCAAGTGTCGACACTTGGAGGTGTCGACACTTCGAAGTGTCGGCACTTTGGCAAAAATCCAAAAAAAAATCGAGAAAAATCACAAAAAAAATGGAAAAATTGATTTCAAGGGATTATGAATGATTAATCATGATTTTGAGAAATATTTAATCAAGTAATTTCAAGGGTAATTTGAAAGATCATAAGGAGATCAAAAATTTAATCAAAAAGATTAATGACCCCTAATTTCCTTCTAATCTTACAGAACCTATCTTCTTGGAGAGGTTTGATCAATATATCAGCTAATTGCATTTCAATGCACACAAATTCAAGCATAACACCATTATTTTCAACGTGATCTCTAATAAAATGGTGTCTAATCTTAATGTGTTTACTTCCAGAGTACTGAACAAGATTTTTAGTCAAATTTATAGCACTTGTATTATCACATCTTATGGGTGTTTTAGTTAATTTGATTCCAAAATCTTCAAGTTACTGCTTAATCCACAAGATTTGAGTGCAACAACTTCCAGCTGCAATATATTCAGCCTCGACTGTAGATAGTATAATCGAAGTTTATTTCTTTCTAAACCATGAGATTAAGTTAACTCCAAGAAATTGGCAAGTTTCACTAGTACTTTTTGTATCTAATTTATACCCAACAAAGTCAGCATCAGACTAGCCAATTAAATCAATTGAAGAATCTCTAGAATACCATATATTAATATCAATAGTACCATATAAGTATCTATGAATATGCTTAATAGCCATTAAATGAGATTATTTAGAAGCAGATTGATATATAGCACATATGCAAATAATAAACATGATATTTGGTCTACTAGCAGTCAAGTATAGTAATGAACCAATGATACCCCTATACAGTTTTTGATCAATATTTTTACCATATTCATCTTTATCAAGTTTACAAGAAGGGCTCATAGGTGTACCTATTTGCTTGATTGTCTCCATTCCAAACAAACTTCTTTAAGATCTCTCTTGTATACTTAGCTTGGTTGATGAAGATCCCTTCTTTAGTTTGCTTGATCTGAAGTCCGAGGAAAAAGTTTAATTCACCCATCATACTCATCTCGAACTCTCCCTGCATAAGCTTGGCAAACTCTTGATAAAGTGTTTCATTAGTAGCATCGAAAATAACATCATCAACATAGATTTGTACTACTAAAAGATCATTATTTCTTTTTTCAAAAATAAGGTAGTATTAACATGGCCTCTAGAGAAATCATTTTTATTAAAAAAATTGCTAAGTCTTTCATACCATGCTCAGGATGCTTATTTCAAACCATAAAAAGCTTTGTGAAGTTTGAAAACATGATTAGGATGTGCATGATTTTCAAATCTAGGTGGTTATCAACAAATTCAATTTCAGGAACAACACCCAACTCTGTGATGAACTTCTTCATCCAGACTGCTTTCTTGGCGGCTTCACTAACAGCTATGTATTCTGCCTCTGTGGTTGAGTCAGCTACAGTCTGCTGCTTGGTACTCTTCCAACTCACTGCTCCACCATTTAGGGTAAAAACATATCCCGAAATGGATTTGCTATCATCAGGGTCTGATTGAAAACTAGAATCAGAATAAGCTTCTAGTTTAAGATCAGAACCATCATAAACCAGAAAAATATCCTTAGTCCTTCTTAGGTACTTAAGAATATTTTTAACTGCTTTCCAATGATCCTCTCCTGGATCAGCCTGAAACCTACTGACAATGCCTAAAGCATATGCCACATCAGGCCTGGTACATAACATGGCATACATTATGGACCCTATTGCCGAAGCATAGGGTATAGAATTCATTCTATTTCTTTCTTCAGGTGTCTTAGGAAACATCCTTTTAGAAAGATGTATGCCTTGACTCATAGGAAGATAACCTCTTTTACTTCCTTCCATGCTGAATCTTTTCAGCACTAAGTCAATGTACCTAGATTGGGATAAACCTGGCATCCTCTTAGATCTATCTCTATAGATCTTAATACCTAGTATATAGGATGCTTCTCCCAAATCTTTCATGGAAAACTGGTTTGATAGCCAAACCTTGACTGATTGCAACATTGGGATATCATTCCCAATGAGGAGTATGTCATCTACATACAGAACCAAGAAGACTATAGCACTCCCACTAGTCTTCTTATAAACACAGGGTTCATCCACATTTTTGATAAAACCAAACTTTTTAATAGTTTCATCAAAGCGGATGTTCCAACTCCTGGAAGCTTGCTTTAATCCATAAATGGATTTCTTTAGCTTGCATACTTGATTAGGTTTATTCTTTGAAATAAAACCTTCTGGCTGTGACATGTAGACTTCTTCCTCAAGGAAACCATTGAGGAATGCAGTCTTTACATCCATCTGCCATATCTCATAATCGTGGTATGCTGCTATAGCAAGTAAAATCCGAATTGATTTGAGCATGGCAACAGGTGAAAATGTTTCATCATAATCAATTCCCTGTTTTTGTCTAAAACCTTTAGTCACTAATCTGGCTTTATAGGTTTCAACTTGGCCATCAGCCCCAATCTTTTTCTTATAGACCCATTTACACCCAATAGGATTAACACCCTCTGGTGCATCAACCAAAGATCATACTTGGTTTACATACATAGAGTCTACTTCAGATTCCATGGCTTCTTGCCATTTATCTGAATCAGTACTCAAGATAGCTTCCGTATAGGTCAGAGGTTCATCATTTTGAATGACTTGGGCTTCATTATTTTCAATAATAAACCCATACCTCTCAGGTGCCCGTGGCACTCTATCAGACCTACGAGGAGGAGTTTTGTATTCTGGTTCTGTCCTAACTATATGTTCTAATGGTTGAGAATTGTCTATCTGTATTTCTTGTACTTCTCCAAGTTCAATAGTTCTACCATTGCCCTTTTCTAAAATGAACTCTTTTTCTAGAAAAGTGGCATGCCTGCTGACAAAAATCTTTTGTTCAGTAGGATGGTAGAATAGATATCCTCTACCTTCTTTAGGATATCCTACAAATAGACATTTATCCGCTCTAGGTTCCAACTTATGTCCAAAATTTCTTTTAACATAAGCTGGACATCCCCATACCTTGAAATATTTAAGATATGGTTTCTTTCCACTCCAAATTTCATATGGAGTACTAACAATGGATTTAGAAGGTACCTTGTTCAGAATGTAAACAGCAGTTTCTAGGACATGACCCCAGAAGGAAATGGATAAATTTGTGAAGCACATCATGGATCGTACCATATCTAATAAGGTACGATTCCTCCTTTTAGCTATACCATTTAGCTGTGGTGTATAAGGAGGGGTCCATTCAGAAAGGATTCCATTAACTTTAAGATAGTCTAAAAACTCCGTGGATAAGTATTCTCCTCCTCGATCAGAACGAAGAACTTTAATACTTTTCCCGGTTTGTTTTTCGACCATACTTTGATACTCCTTAAATTTATCAAAGGCTTCATATTTGTATTTCATAAGATACACATATCGAACCTAGATAAATCATCTGTAAAAGTGATAAAATATGAGTATCCTCCTCTGGCCTAAGTTGTCATTGGACCACATACATCAGTATATATAAGTCCTAATAACTCATTTGACCTTTCCCCATGTCCAGTGAATGGAGTTTTTGTAATCTTACCCATGAGACATGATTCGCAAGTTCCTAATGATTCATACTCATAAGGATCAAGGAATTTTTCCTTGTATAACTTGCTAATCCTAGACTCATTAACATGACCAAGTCTATGATGCCAAAGTAAAGTATCATTAAAGTCTTTTCTTTTCCTTTTAGTATTGACATGAAAAATACTATAATTGGAAGAAAGAGTTAAGAGCCCATTGCTAAATATGCCAGAACAAATAATTTTATTAGATAACATTATCGAGCAACCAGTGCTCATTACATCCATTACATATCCTTGTTTTAATAACAAAGGAATAGATATAATGTTCCTAATAATCTTTGGCATATAGTAACAATTTTCTAACTCCAAGATCTTCCCTGAAGGCAACTTCAGAATATAGGTCCCTACAGCTTCTGCTTGGATGATATCACCACCAGCACTGTAGAGATTGAAGTCGCCTTCCTTCAATACTTTAAGCTTGTGGAGGTCCTGCAAAGATTTGCATATATGGTAACCACAAGCAGTATCCAATATCCAAGTATTTGATATAGACGAATTTAATGTCAATATAGTATGTATCTCATACATACCTTTTGGTGCATCTGCCACACCAGGCTTCACAGTTGCAAGGTAAGCCTTGCAATTCCTTTTCCAATGTCCCGCTTTGCCGCCAAAGAAACAGGTTGACTGTTTTGAGGCCTTCTTTCCTTTCTTGTTCTTATTGATGCCACCCTTAGGGTTTAGCCTCCTACTAAAATCCTTTTTGCCCGATTTCTTCTTATTGGTCTTATCAACAAGAAGAAGTGGAGCCTTTTCTCTCTTAACGTGGCTCTCTGCTGTTTTTAACATATTTAACAGCTCAGGCAAGGAAGTGTTCAGTTTGCTCATGTGATAATTTAAGATAAACTGAGAAAATGACTTCGAGAGTGATTGCAGGATTAAATCCTGATTCAGCTCCCCATCCATAATAAACCCTAATTGACCCAATCTGGTGATTAAGTCAATTACCTTCAGGACATGATCCTGAACGGATGTACCCTCTGTCATCCTAGCACGGAATAACTGCTTAGATATTTCGTATCTAGCAGTTCTGCTTTGTTCTCCATAAAGCTCCTTTAAATTGAGCATTATGGATTGAGTATCCATGCTTTCATGCTGCCTCTGTAACTCATTGGTCATAGAGGCCAGTATGATACATTTGACAGTGAGGGAGTCATTCTGCCACATTTTGTATGTGGCCATGTCTTCCTGTGTGGCATCATCCCCTAGTGGATTAAGATTAGGGGTATCAAGAATATAAGAAAGTTTTTCTGAACTCAGTACAATCTTTAAGTTTCTCAACCAGTCCACATAGTTTGGACCAGTCAATTTGTTGGTATCTAAGATGCTTCTCAGTGATAATGAAGATGCCATTTATCTACATTTAATAAAGAACAATACATAAGCAAACAACCATGAAATGACTTACATAATTAAATTAGGTCTTCAATTTAATTGTCCCCCACTATTTTATCAAAAATCATAGCCCTCACTATGATAATCGAGAAGAACCCTGATCGGTTTTCTTAGTGAGATTGAGATCCTTATAACTTATAAAAGATCTTGCAGATAACACAACAAATCTTTTATAAGCTCAAAGGTAGGAAACTCTTCCAATTATATCTCATATAATTCTTAAAAATAACTTGGCCTCTAGAACATTATAAGTCTTGCAGAAAACACAACAAACCATAATGTTCTAGTTAAGTCAAGACCCTTTCATTTCTATACAGTCAGTATTCAAATATAATGCCCTTGCAGATAGCACAACAAGGCATTATACTGAATATACTTAAGCATATCTTTGCACTAGACCAATATTATGTCAATCACCCTATTAGGTCTTGCAGATAACACAACAAACCTAATGTGGTTCATAACACAGTAATGATCCAGCATGAAGGAAGGCCAACATATAGCATTTTTTTAACACTAAGCATTTAAGTCAAGATTTAAATATAATCAACTCGGCCAGGCAAGTGGAAGAGATGTGGGAGTCCCCCCGTTGCTTTCCTAGACACCAATAAAAATTGGCCAGGTCAGTCAACGGAACCAATTAAAAACCACGATTCTCTTTACCTTCCCAGAACCACCTTTCTAGACACCGAATGATCAATTGTTCATCATGACTAGTGATGCTTATTAGTTAAATATACTATGACTTAATATAATTTTAAGAAGAGGGCTTTATAGAATTGCCAGCACATTCTTATAGAACATATCACAATTATATTACTCTGATAAACATATATGTGCTAAGTGTGTCATCATACTAGGACAACCATTTACCAAATAATGGATCCACCATTATGACAGGGCAACCTTATTTCAGTATGATGACTTCAAAACTAATCATATCTCTATAATAATTAGGGTTTGAGTGAAAAACCCTAACTAGTGGCATACATCAAAACATTGTGCATCCCATAAATTATGCTAAGTGTATCAGCATTCAAGGGTTTAAAACCCTAATTGCGATACTACAACAAAAACACATATAAATAATTTGTCATATGTTTTAACTGTAATAAGGATGGCTCTGATACCACTGTTGGGGATTCCGGTGCACCGCAGCGGAAGTGTAATTTCAAAATGATGAAATTTGCACCATAATCCCTTAGCCAAGATCTCCTTATTCAGGATTAAAACATATATTGAACATTTAAACATATATTGTTAGAATTAGAGTACCAACCTGTAATCGCTAATTCCAACAAAGTTGATGTTGAAGGGGCTGATTGAATTCACCAGGCGTCCAAGTGTCCGCCCTCCGATGGTGATCCACACAGAGCAGTGATCAAGACAACTCTATCTTCTTTTCAAAGGATCCTTCTATTGAGTTCTTCTTCCTAGAACTCAATTGCTTGGACTTATGGCTTGAATTCCTCCACACAAAAGCTTGCTTCCCTTTCTTTGACCCCTTCTCCTCCTTCCACTAAGACCTTGGCCCTTTAGACACCCTTGTCTTGAAGAAAAGACCTTGTCCTAAGAGGACATAGGCTTGTCTTAAATTGGAGGAGAAATTAAGACAATGATGTCTTAATGTAAGAAAGAAAGGAACAAATAGGAACTCGTTTCTTTCCTTTACCGTCAGAGACTTTTACTTTTATTCTTGTTCAGTAGCAGAGTTTCGACAGAGGTTTACTCTGTAAAGGAAACAATGCAAGAGCAAGAAAAAAATAAAAGAGTCTTCAGGAGAGGAAGAAAAAAAATTAACTCTGTTCTGACTTTCCCGACCCTTTAAATAGAAATCAGATAGGCGCCTACACACCTCTCCGTAATCACTTTCTCACGCCCTTCTCAATTTCATCCTCCCATCTCACGGCCTTCCAAATTAAATCCCACGGCTTTTCTTAAAGGAAAAACCGCGGTGTTTAAAAAGGAAAGGGGTCGCGACTTTTCATCTCCGAAGAGATGTTATTTCGTGCGCCCGGGAGGAAACAGCGACTTTTGTCTTTCTTAAAAGACTTCTAGCCATTGGATTCCCATCCAAAGGAAGGTGTTTGAGGTGCTAATGAGTAAGCAAGGAGGCCGCCCCAAATAAAATCATCGAAGAAATATTTGGGGCGCGCCAAGAGTCCATGCGCCATGGACTCTTCCTAATGGCGTGCCAAGAGTCCATAAGCGCATGGACTCTTGGCATTTGGCATGGAAAAACAAAGGGGGTGGGTGGGGAGGCTAGCCAAGATATATGGCTAGCTAATAGGGTTAGCCATATTCCTATTTTCTCAATTAGGGTCTAATTAGGTCCAATTAGAACCCAATTTGAACCAATCCGAAACCCTAATTCGAATCCGATTCGAATAGAAGTTAGGGTTTGCAACACCTGCTAGAGTGTTATCCTGCAAAGATGATTTAATTCCAAATTAAACTCTTGATCAATCCTCTTAAGTGTGTGACCCATTGGGTTCCACATCTAGCCAGCAGTGGGTTCGAATACAAGTTGACCTAATTTGATTAGAACTCTTTCTAATCGATTTAGGTCAAACCGGGCTTACCCGATTCGATCAATTAGGACTCTTCCTAACAAGTGATCTTTGAACTTGATCAACCCACAAGACAAGATTGACGTCTAGCAAGGTATCATGTCTACCCGGAAGATATAGAAATTCTGGTGAAATACCAAAATTATCCTTCAGTAGAAAGTTACCGTACAATTAAATCTTTCGATCAGCCTGCACCCAAAAATATAACTATGGATATGGATATATGTCAAATCCAATATTATATTTATTTCTAGCTCAATCTTATAATGATGATTCGATTATCTTGATATTAGAAACCATTTCTAATATCTTTACTTTGATCAAAGATTCCCTGAATTATCATCCGATTGTTGACTAGCTGGATGCAATCTCCTCTTACTAAGAATGATCGATTCCTTGTTGACCTACTCATTACCTTCATATCCAATTCACCATTCCCAGTATCAATCCTGTGCATGGATCAGTGTCATGATTAGGATTGGACCAAAGAATGGGTTCATGTACATAAGGTACTTATGGCAGTCTCAGGTTAAAAGATTACTTGTACCACTCCCACTATGAGAACCTTCTATTGACATGTAGCTAAGACTCCATTAGATGTTCTCAAGTTGGATCATATCAGTGAACTCATTCTCCAATGAGCACCCACATCCCAGTATTAGTGTCATACACAAGTGACTGTGAGAGCAGTCACCCTTTCTGGTATACATGGGATGTGCTAGTCTTACCGGAAAACCCTGATCCCCTACTCAGGGTTCCTTTGACTAGGAATACTTTTGATTAATGTTTTAAGATTTTAGGTCTCACTGGTATGATCTCATCATAACCCTAAAATCATAGCCCTAATCTATGGGGTTCATCATATAGTATAAACACAGCGTATGATGGAAAAATAATGCCTTTATTTAGAAAATTGTCAATTACAATGGTTTGGGAGATACAACATAGATTGGCTTGTAGGGCATATCCCTTTCACTCTAGAGGTGATCCACACAGGAATTGATCCTAGGAAGTACTCCTTGGTTGCTTAAACCACTGGAACTCTTCACTTTGGCCTTTCTTCCTTTGGCAGCCTCTCCTTACTTGCTCAGACCCTTGCCCTCCAGTAGAGCACTCTGAGCCCTCTCCAAAACCTCTCTTCACTCTTTTTATCACTTCCTAAATCTCTTCCTAAATCCTTGTCTTAAAATGGTGGACTTGTCTTAAGACAAGACCTAAGTTCCAACAAGGGGAGGAGACAAGGATAGTGTGGCAGAGTGTAAGTGTAAGAAAGAAAGCAATTAGATTCATAATCATTCTTTCTTCAGCCTAAACACTGAAGGCTATTTATAGGAGATGGGGAGGTGCCAATGATGGCTCTTCATCAGCCTTTGATAAGTCAATCAATAGATCAAATAAAACCCTTCATTAAGAAGGAGTCTTATCTTGGAACATCGTGACTCTTCCTGTGCCAAAAGCCATGACCCTTCCAATGCCAAATGCCTTTTCTCCTCATGCCATGTGGCATGTAACCAGCTGATATGGGTCTTAAGATGGTGTGGAAGCATTGTGACTTATCCAAGAGTCAAGTTCCTTCATTGAGAAGGACTCTTGGATTTAAATCATCTGCAGTTAACATGAAGGGACGCAACCCTTCATGTGCGCGCCAATGTTTCTTCACCGCCCAATCCATTTTCCACCAGTAATTAGCCATAGCATTTGGACATGGGATAAGGCTAGGGATGCCTTGTTTCATTTGGAAACCAAGTCCCATAAGCAGAAGGACTCTCGGTCCTTTTCTGCATGCCATATATTCCTGCACACAAAATAAATTGGTGCCAAGAGTCCCTTCAACTTTGGACTCTTCATATAAATTAGATAATGGCTGATAAAATCTTGATAAAACTAGATAATTGTTGCCCCACTTTGGACTCAACCCAATCTAGGATTCTCTCAAATTGGTTAGCCCATTAAGCAACCTTATGGACCCAATTCAGTTGGGTTAGAAGTTAGGTTAGCCTACACATGCTAGTATATAATCTAGCTAACCAATTAGGATCCCATGACCCTAATAAAATACCAATTGACTTCCTAGGCCAATTCCATAATGTGTATGACCCATTGGGTTCTAAATCTAGCCAGCAGTAGGTCTAGGTCCAAGCCAATTTGATCTAATCAAACCTGATTGACCTAATTATGTCAAATTGAGCTGACCTAAGTTGCCAATTCGAACTAGCTTTTGAATTGACTCATGAATCCAGTCAAATTGATTCATAAAAACCTACAAGACATGATTGACATCTAGTAATGCATCATGCCTACCCAGAAGATGATGAATTTGATGGAAAGTACCAAAATACATTTCTATGAAAAGTTTCCATGCAATTCAATCTTTCGATCTCCCTTTATCCCGAATAAGTGATGGGTATGGATAATTATCAAACCCTAGCACTTAGTCATTTCGAATCTCTATTCGATAATGAATACTCTGTTGATGACTGATTAGAAATCACTTCTAATCTCATCTTGCTTTGATCAAAGGCTCTCTGAGTCATCAATCGAAGAGATTACTTGGGATAATAATTCCTCTTACTAGGAATGATCGATTCCTTATTGGTCCATTCACATCCTTCATACACCTTCCACCATATCCGAGAACATCCCGTACATGACTCAATGTCATGAATGAGTATAAACCAAAACATGGCTTCTTAGTCTACATAAGGAATCATGGTAACCTCAAGTCTAAAGATCACTTGCACAACTCCCACTATGAGAATTATCTCTTGACAAGTGTAAGACTTCTGTAAGATATTCTTAGTGTAGATCAGTTCAGTGAACTTATATCCTAATGAACACCCTTATCCTTATATTAATGTCTCTACACAAGTAGCTATGAGACCAACCACCCTTTCCATCAAGCATACATAGGTTAAGCTAGTCTTTCCGGAAGCATCGATCCCTAAATGGATGATCCAACGACTAGGAACATTTTAGATTAGGGCTTATAGAAACTTAGGTCTCACCGTTATGATTTCTATCATAACCCTAATGTTGTAAATTATATCCCAAAGCCAATCGTCTAGGCTGTAGATGGTTGTGTGACTCATATATACGTATGTGAATTATTGAATTGAATAAAAGTTCATTCTGGTTGTTCATCACATGTCATCTTCCTAATTGAACTCTTGTATGATGATGTCCTTTGATTTACCTTGTATGCAATGTAGAGAGGATGCATCGTGTAGTTCATAAACTGGTTCATAACCAAAGGATACACTATCTCAGGATGATGGTGTATCAAGAGTAGGTTGTTCATGTCATATCTGTTGGTTGTCCTCTTAACCAAGTAGCATGAAGATGCTAGTATGATATCAGGTATTATGTTCAACACTTCACTGAACGTGACTCTCATGCAAGATTCTCTTTCTATCAAAGAGGAGTCTTGCATTAGAATGTGGATATGAATTATTTCTCTGACTTGAGATCATTATGGCAGCTTGCAAGCAACTCACTATGCTTAGGTGCCGGACTACCCGGATTTCTAATTCGATGATGGAAGGTTGGTGGGTATAGTCAAGTACTTGTGTAGCAGTAGTAGGATCAAGATAGGATTGATCTCTCCAAATGGATTGGATTGAATGCTTAATATGCCTCAATTGAGAAAAACATTGGCCAAGGCATTCCTTGTAAGGAGTTATAAGGATTCTTTGTATGAGACATATTGTGATGGATTGATTAGGGTTAGGACAGTTTAACCCTAATCCATTTGGAGCATTAGGAGATTAAAGGAATAAGTTCAATGATATTCCATGTTCGATAGGTTCATGTTGCTTTACAACCTTCAACCTATCCGGATGTTGGATGTCATTACTAGATGGCGACTTTAGTTGGTACTAGAAATATTCTTGTGCTACCAGTTTAGTGTTTGAACTTACAGGGTCACACAACATGGGATTTCTTCTTGATTTCTTGGCATGCGAATGATTGGAAATCATTCCAGACTCGTTTAACAAGGTGTTGTTAAACATGCATTCAAGCTGACTCATCTGAATGAGTCGACTCGAATGGTCGAGCGACTCGAATGGTTGAGTCAATTCATCTAACGAACTGTTAAAATTCAAGAATGCTTCATTAAATGCTGTAATGGTTATGGGGTTTAATGCTGGGCATTTCGAGGTTTTAATAGCTATTATTGCTGAATCCCAAGGGGCTTGTAACTCCCCTAAATTCCAAGGGACTCAAACTCTCTTTATAATATGCTCAGATCTACAAACACCCTAGGATAGATAATGTCAACGATGCATACCTATGGCATTGTAGGTTAGGTCATATTAACAAAAACAAGATAAATAGGTTGAAAAGTGAGGGTCTCCTCGAGATTAGTGAAAGTGGTTTATTACCAACCTGATAGACATGTCTTCTTGGAAAGATGACAAAATCACTTTTTATTGGAAAAGGTGAATGAGCCAAAGAGATTCTAAGTCTGGTACATACTGATGTATGAAGGACCCATGAATATTAGTGCTAGAGATGGGTACAGTTATTTCATTATGTTTACAGACAACCTTTCGAGATATGGTTATGTCTTCTTGATGACACATAAATCTGAATCATTTGAAATATTCAAACAATATCGTAATGAAGTAGAAAAACATACTAGAAGGCATATCAAAACCCTTCGATCAGATCGAGGTGGTGAATATCTTTCTGATGAGTTTTTGATATATCTTGAGGAGAATGGGATTCTCTCTCAGAGGACACCTCTAGGGACACCTTGGTTAAATGGAGTATCTGAAAGGAGAAATCAAACCCTGTTAGACATGGTTCGGTCCATGATGGGCTTTGCTTTTCTACCACTATCCCTTTGAGGATATGCTCTGGAATCAGCCTATTACCTTTTGAATAGGGATTTGAGTAAGTCCGTTAGCAAAACCCCATATGAGATATGGACTGGATGTAAGTCGACACTCACACCTTCAGGTTTAGGGTTGCCTAACTGATGTAAAATGTCTAGGAATGGATAAACTTGGACCTAGGTCTGATCGATGCCTATTTATTGGGTATCCAAAAGAGTCTAAGGGGTATTACTTCTACTTGGCTATGGAACAAAAGCTATTCATCAGTCTTAGGGCTATCTTTTTGGAAAAGAAATTCCTTGGTGAAGGAACTGTAGCCACTAAGATTGAACTTAGTGAAGTTCAATAAGTAGATGAATCGACATACTTAAAGGATAACATAGAACTGGTTGTGATTAGCTCACACCCAGAGCCCACACAAAAATCATTAAGGAGATCTGGTAGGGTACCAAGTCGACCAGATAGATACTACGGTTTCTTGGTCCAGGACGGTGATCCCATTGAACTCGATGAGAACAATGAGGATCCGGTCTTCTATATAGATGCGATGTAGAGGTCCGACTCTAAGAAATGGCTAGGAGCCATGAAATCTGAAATGGAGTCCATGGAAATCAATAATGTATGGACATTGGTTGATCCACCTGAGGGGATAAAATCCATTGGGTGTAAATAGATTTTCAAAAGAAAAAGGGGCACAGACGGGCAGGTAAAGACCTATAAAGCCTATCTGGTTGCCAAAGGATATCATCAACATTATGGTCTTGACTATGACGAGACATTCTCTCTTGTAGCAATGCTCAAATCCATTCAGATCATGCTTGCTTTAGTGGCACACTTTGACTATGAAATCTAGCAAATGGATGTTTGAACAGCTTTCCTGAATGGTAAGTTAGAAGAGGAAGTGTATATGATACAACCTGAAGGGTTCACATCCACAGGCGAGTCAAAGGTATGCAACCTTCAAAGGTCCATCTATGGACTGAAACAAGCATCATGGAGTTGGAACATGCGATTTGATAAGTGTATCAAGTCGTATGGCTTCATTAGAAATGGAGAAGAACCTTGTATTTACAAATGGGTTAATGGTTCTGTGATTGTGTTCCTTGTGTTGTATGTAGATTATTGCCCAGGTGGCTATCCAAGAGGGGAGGTGAATTGGGACTTTTAAAAATTTAAAGCAAATAATGTGCAATTCAAAATTCTTTGCTAGTGGAGGTGCTATGATAGAGTTATAAGATGCAGAAGCTAAAAAGAGTCAAGCTATGCACAACACAAATACACCAAATTTATAGTGGTTCGGAGCAACCCAGCTCCTACGTCCAGTACCCAAGATACCACTTGGGATTTTCACTATATTCACACCCGAATATAGTAGGATTGTTTTACAGGATCATAATCCAAAATCTCTACACTTTGGTTTTACGAGATCACCAAAGAAAACCCAACACCCTTTGGTTTTAACAGGCTCACCAAAGAAACCTAACTTGGTTTTACGAGGACACCAAGAATCCAACACATGATTTTTATCAAGGCTCACCAAGAACCTATTTGGTTTTTCAACCGGGCTCACCAATAACCCAACAATTCAAAAAATGAACTGAAAGAAATACAACAATAATGACAAACTCAATTTGTCGGATAGTTGCCGGTACAGCTTGTTGGAAGTCCACTTGAATGCACTTGAATAGACTTTAATTACTTCAATGGCTTCTTCCCAAAGTTGCTTCAAGCTTCAGATTAGAATTGGTGAAGACTTGAAAGCTTGACTTAAATGCTCTTGTGCTCTTTTGCTGTTGGTTGGTAGGATATTCAATAAAGCTCTCTTTTCTTTGAAGAACTCTCTAATTCATTACTTCAATGAAGTTCAAATCCTTCAAATTTAAAGTCTTCTATCATCCTACGGTAGTTCTAGTCATTGTAGACCATTGGAAAATGATTTATGACTGTTGGAGCACCTTTTAGCATTCAAAAATAATTTCTGGAACTAGCCATTAGATACCTGGAAATGATGTTCGAGTCGGCTCGAATTCCTTCGAGTCGGCTCGGATCCTTCAAGTCAGCTCGGATCCTTCGAGTCGATGATCGAGTCACCAAATCTTCAATGCAGTTGGCTCTTTATCTCAGGGTGCAAAACATCACTCTGGATGAGTTGGCTCTTAATAGCTCGGGTCGGCTAGAACTTCTTTCTTTGAAAAACTTGAACTTAAGGAGTTGGCTCTTTTCAGCTTAGGTCGGCTCTTCTTCTCAGGTTCAGAAAATCTCACTCTGGAAGAGTCAGCTCGGTGTAGTTATGGTCAGCTCGCTTTCTAAGGCTTTCAACATTAGGTCTGGCAGAGTCGGCTCTTTCTTGTTCGGGTCGGCTCACCTGGCTGTTCTCAGAAATCTTCAAAAATTGGACTTTGGAGGAGTCGGCTCTGACTGATTCCAGTCAACTTGGATTCACTAGAGTTGGCTCACTTTCCATCGAGTCAGCTCGGATTGCTGCATTCCAGAATCCTTGCTGCATGCCAGTAAGCAGAGTCGGCTCTTCATCATGTGGGGTCGGCTCGAGTATCTTCTTCAGGATTTTTATATTTGAACTTAAAGAAAAACTCTTACCAACTCTTTACATTCTCAAACAAACCAACTCAAAATAAATTTCATGGCACATGCACACATAGAAGTAACCCTTTTTACATGATTTTTTCTTAGCTTTTTCATTGGGTTCTTCTTTACAAAAACACATTACAACACAATTCAAACAGGAAAATATAAGTGTAGGAGTTGAAGATTGAACATTTAATTCATCCTACAAAAACTTGTCAAACACTTGAAGAGTTTTCAGAAATAAATATACATACTCCAAGGTTTGGTTATCATCAAAATCACTTATGGGGTCAACAATCTCCCCCTTTTTGATGATGACAAAACATTGGGCGTGAAAAAGCAATATAACACTTTACAATTACTTGTATAATTATATTTGCATGTGTATATGAACAAGTAATGAGAATTAACTTTTAATTAGAGTCAAACTATGGAGGAGAATTAGGGCAAAGAAGGATAATCTTTCCCTTAATAAGATATTAAGTATCAGAGCTTTCTCCCCCGCAATAAGACACTTCATGCAATTTCATATTTCAAAGCTCAAAAGCTTTGGACAACATAGCTATTGGATGTTTAAAGTATAAAACATTAAGTATCAGAGCTTGCATAGAGAGCCTTTAAGCATCAGAGAAAAAATATATAAACATTAAGTATTAGAGCTTGCATAGAGAGCCTTTAAGCATCAGAGCAAAAATATATATAATCATGATTATATTTTATCCTTTTCATGCAATAATTTCATAACTTTCTCCCCCTTTTTATCAATCAATCAAAAAGGTAGAGTAAGGGAAAACTCAGATTTTTAAATAGAATGAGAAAGTATTTGAAATTTGTTTGAGATAATTTCATTTTCTCATATTTATCATGAAATACTAATTAAAATGTCAATCATTGTATGAACAATTGAATATGAACATTCATTTTTATAACAGAATAGAGCAATTCAGTGATCAAAAGGTGTACTTTTCATTGCATTTCAAAGAGGTTCAGTACAGAGTTTAGTACAAAGTTCAAAATGAAAAGTAATACACTCAATCACTATCTATATCTACGCTAGGTTTTGAATGAACTTGGCCAGGAATTTGAATGCTAGGTTGTAGAGAAGCAAGTGGGTCAAAAAATTATGGTTCTAGTGGCCTAATGTGTGGAGCAGGTTATCTTGGATGAGCTGAATGGCTATGAGAAGGTCTAGAAGCACTTTAAGCAGCTAAGATATCTTCAATTTTACCCATCATTTTCCATAAGAAGCTGTTCATTGATTTCAGTTCGACTTCGACTTTCTTTATACTTTTAGAAGCAGCCAAGTCTTCCATTGCTTCTTTTATTTCTGCCACTCCCTTTTGCATTATGAACATTTCTGAAGCTTGAGTATTGGCAAACGCTTCAGCTGAGCCTCTCAATCTTCCAAATTCACTACTAATTATACTAATCCCTTTGCTGTAGTCTTCTTCCATCCTTTTGCCTTCCTCTACAGATCCCATTCTGATCCTCAAGTTATCCATTTCAGTTCTATAGGCTTCAAGAACTTGAGTGACTGACCTTTTAGTAGATTTAGAACTTGATGCAATCAATTCAAGGATTGGCTAGACATCTGTCTCAGTTGTACCAATTGCTGCAGCTTTGGAAGTTCCAATGTTGTCTATTCTTCCCTTCAGATCATTTAGCTGTTCCCCAAATTGTGTTAATCTGACATCAACTGACTTTTGAAGTTCTCCAAACATAGCAACCATAGAAGACTTTATAGTTTAAGTCATGTTATTCATTTGCTGTGCCATTAAGTCTTGTAACAATAAAGTATCCATAACTGGAACAGTGGTAGCATGACTGGGAATTGGAATATTAGTGGATTGATTGAAGGTTGGTGCACTGTATGGCATATCAGTCACATCTAGAACTGAGATGTCTGGAAAAGAGGTGTCAAAGTCCATCTGGACTGGAGATCCTAACTGTGGCTGTGGTTCAGGAATGTGCATTATAGTGCCCTCACTAGCCTCTAACTCAGTCTGTTCTTGGACTTCTTCATTTTCTTCAACCACTGGAGTATCAGTCTTTGTTGCCCAGTAAGCAACCCAAGAGGTGGGGTGAATTGGATCTCTAAAAATTAAGTTAATATGACAAGGCAAGCTACTAACTTAATAAAACTTGATGCTAAGCAAATCAATCCAATTCAATAAGTATATATATAGCAAGGTACTATGATTCAAATGCAATGTTCTAAATAAAAGTGTAGCGAAAATTAAGAGCAATAAATAAAGAGCAAGGAAAGAGAGATCAAGCAATCACAAACACCAAAAGCTATAGTGGTTCGATGCCAACCAATGCACCTACATCCACTCTCCAAGATCTCCTTGGAAACTCACTATAATCACATGATTACAGCCGATTAGTTTTTCGGACTCACTAATCAAAATCCGACTTATTTTCACATGGTTCACAAGTCAAATCTCACTTGGTTTTACGGGCTAACCAAGAACCTAATTGGTTTTCACAAGGCTAACCAACAACCTCCCTTGATTTTTTTGGCTAACCAAGAATCTTAGAGGTTTTGCAGGCTAACCACCAACCTAATTGGTTTTCCAAGGCTTACCAATAACCTTACTTGGTTTTATAATAGGCTAACCATGAACCTTTACAAAAAATAAGGCTTAGAAATAAAGAACCAATGTAAGCTTTCAATTAAAAAGCGAATATGTCGATGTAGCTCGATGTAGAGTTGCTTTGCACTTGTTAAAACCTTTTGAATGTCCAAGATTGAATGATCTTTAATGCTCTTGATGGCTTTTGAATGCTTGAGGCTTCCTTTAGCTTGAGAGTGGTTGAAACTTGAATGAATAGGAGTTAAGGCTCTTCTCTCTTCTTTTCTATCAAAACTCTTTAATGGTATTCAATATCATGTGTTTAGATTTGATTTAGAGCATATAAATACCCTTCCAAGGCCTTAAAATCGAATTCTAGCCGTTAGACTTGAGAAACTAGCCGTTGGGGGCAATTTGGATAAGTTCTATGTTTGAAAAACTAGTCGTTACTGTTGCCAGAACTCCATGGTCGACACTTCCTCAGTTGAGTCGACACATAAGGTCGACACATGTTCTTCTTGAGTCGACACTTAGTTCAAAATGCTCCATTTAGATTCTCTGGAAATCTCAAATGTGTCGACACCTTCTCAGTTGAGCCGACACCTTGAGTCGAACCTTACTTCCATGTGTCGACACTTTAGCTGTTCCTTCAACTTCTGCAAGTTATGTGGCTTAAAAGTCTCAGGCGATGTGCTGATCCATGTGTCGACACCTTGAGTCGACACATCAGGTCCATGTGTTGACACTTGATCTGTGCCATTTGAAACATTACTGCGTACCGGCCTGAGTCGACACTTCATCTCCATGTGTCGACACTTCATGTCATGTGTCGACACTTTGAGTCAACACTTCTCTGAAAAATACATAGAAACTACTAAATTTGAGCTGGAACAAGTTTCCACTTGACTTAGCCATCCATTCAACCAACTCTTAAGTATCTAAGTCTTCTTTTGAGCAACATTTTCATTCAAACATGGCTTCTTCAAAATAATTAGGCTTCTTCAAATTTTGTGAGCGCCCTTTCAATAAAAACACACTCAAAGCAAATCATTAGTCCTCAACTTATACTTAACTATTTTGTTTATCATCAAAATCAATTAGTGGAGTCAACAATCTCCCCCTTTTTGATGATGACAAAACCCTTAAGTATAAATTGCTTTAAAAATAAAGCTTTAAGAGAATTGATCAAGGTGCACAACATTGAAAGCATTAAGTATATCAACATTACTTGCATTAAAGATATGACTATTCAGAACACAAGTAATAGTATTAGAGCTTGTTATAAAGATAGAGAGTATCAGAACTTTGGGATTCATTTAAACGCATAGAGAACATGTATCATGATACTCTACAAGAAAATCTCAGCAAACAACAAAGCTCCCTCTGAATCAATGATTCATAATAAAATTTGTAAAAATCTTTTCAACCATTGAAAGAGGGGTTGTAAGGGTTAAATTCGCTTTGAAAGGATTTTCAAATGAGCAAAAAATAAAGCTCCCCCTTTCTTAAGGAATTTTGTAAATGATTTTCAATTCAGGTTTTTCAAAAAAAATTGTCTATTCTTTGCATATCACAAAATCAAAACTAGAATTTATACTTAAATCTCACTAAATTACTCCCACTTTTTGTTATCATTAAAAAGATAGGAAACAAATAAATCGAATAGTCAAGATATAGCATTGAGATAATAAATTCATTTTCTAAACTGCTCCCCTTTTGTCTTTAAGAAATTCATTCAATTAAGAGTGAAGACATTGAAGCATAAAAACAATCAAGATATAACATTCATTTTCATCAAACACATAGAGATGAGGAATCAAAAAGTTTTTCATATATGCTTAGAACTTGTACAACAAATACATAACAAGCTAAAAATACATAGGAGCATGAAAGTAAACTATCTAGAAGTACAAGAAAGTCCTAATCCTCATCAACGGAATCATCAGAAGATGAACCGATCTCAATCGATCCTATATCAGTGAAAGATCGAGTTCGTGGCCATCTCGATCGAAGATCTTGAAGTCTGGTCCTGGTCGGTTGTGGAGGAGTACAACGACCACGTCCTCTGCGACGAGAATATGTCCGACCTCTGGCTGGAACAGTAGAGGTAGGAACTATGTCCACTACAGGAATGGAAGTGACAAGTCAACCAACTCAGCCACTGCTAGAAGAAGTGTGTGATCAAATGAAGGTCCAGAGTCAAGATGCTGAAAGCTAGGTGTATAAAACCCAAGCTCTCGAATAACTGATGATGTATGTGAAAGGGATATGCCCTACAAGCCAATCTATGTTGTATCTCCGAAACCATTGTAATTGACAATATTCTAATAAAGGCATGATTTTTTATCATACGCTGTGATTATTATTATATGATGAACCCCATAGATTAGGGCTATGATTTTAGGGTTATGATGAGATCATACCAGTGACACCTAAAGTCTTAAAACCTTAATCAAAAATATTCCTAGTCGAAGGAACCTTGAGTAGAGGATCAGGATTTTTCCGATAAGACTAGCACATCCTATGTATACTGAATAGGGTGACTGCTCTCACAGTCACTTGTGTATAACACTAATACTAGGATGTGGGTGCTCATTAGACAATGAGTTCACTGATATGATCCAACTTGAGAACATCTAATGGAGTCTTAGCTACATGTCAATAGAAGGTTCTCATAGTGGGAGTGGTACAAGTAATCCTTTGACCTGAGACTGCCATAAGTACCTTATATACATGAACCCATGCTTTGGTTCAATCCTAATCATGACACTGAGTCATGCACAGGATTGATACTGGGAATGGTGAATTGGATATGAAGGTAATGAGTAGGTCAACAAGGAATCGATCACTCTTAGTAAGAGGAGATTGCATCTAGCTAGTTATCAATCGGATGATGATTCAAGGAATCTTTGATCAAAGTAAAGATATTAGAGATGGTTTCTAACATCAAGATAATTGAATCATTAATATAAGATTGAGCTAGAAACAAATATAATATTGGATTTGACATATATCCATATCCATAATTATATTTTGGGTGCAGGCTGATCGAAAGATTTAATTGTACGGTAACTTTCTACTGAAGGGTAATTTTGGTATTTCACCAGAATTTCCATATCTTCCGGGTAGACATGAAACATTGCTAGATGTCAATCTTGTCTTGTGGGTTGATTTGAATTAGGAAGAGTCCTAATTGATCAAAATCGGATAAGCCCTATTTGACCTAAATCAATTAGAAAGAGTTCTAATCAAATTAGGTCAACTTGTATTCAAACCCACTGCTGGCTAGATGTGGAACCCAATGGGTCACATACTTAAAAGAATTGATCAAGAGTCATTTGCATGAAGACACTCTAGCAAGTGTTGCAAATCCTAACTCCTATTCAAATCATAATCGAATTAGGATTTCGAATTGACTCAATTTGGGTTCTAATTGGATCTAATTAGACCTTAATTGAGAATTTAGGGATTATGGCTAACCCAATTGGCTAACCTATTAGCTAGGCCACTTCCCCACCCACCCCCTTTCCCTTGCATGCCAAAAATACCAAGAGTCCATGCGCTTATGGACTCTTGGTGCGCCATTTGGAGGAGTCCATGGGCGCATGGACTCTTGGCGCGCGCCCACTTAATTCTCCGATGAATTAAGATGGGGCGGCCTTCTTTCTTAGTATTAGCACCTCATTTGTCCACCCTTGGATGATAATCTAACGGGTGGAGAGGTTTTTAAGAAAGAAAGAAAGCACAGTTTCTTTCCAAGAGCGCGAAATCAGATCTCTTCGGAGATTCAAGTTTCGCGACTTCTTTCTCCCAATCATCGCAACTTCATCCTTTGAGAAAAGCCATGAGGATTTATCTAGAAGGCCATGAGAATTAATCCAGAAGGCTGTGAGAAGAAGGAAAGGGCGTGAGAAGAAGGAAAGGGCGTGAGAAAATTGTTTACAAAGAGTTGTGAGGGCGCCTCTCCGAAAACTATAAAAAAGGGGGTGGGAATCAGAACTTGGTGATGTGATTTTTTTTTCTTCCTTCCTCTCCTGAAGACTCTTTCTCCCTTTCTTGTTTTTGCATTGTTTCCTTTACAGAGTAAAACTCTGTCGAAACTCTGCTACTAAACAAGGTTAAGAGAGAAAGTCTCCGACGGTAAAGGAAAAGAAGAGTTCTGATTCAATTCTTTTCTTCCTTACATTAAGACATCCTTGTCTTAATTTCTCCACCAATTAAAGACAAGCATAAATCTTCTTAGGACAAGGTCTTACTTTCAAGACAAAGGTGTCCTAAAGGTTCTAAGTCTTGGTAGAAGGTGGAGAAGGGGTAAGAAGGAAGAAGACACACCTTTAAGTGGAAGATTTCCAGCCATAATCCAAGTATTGAATTCCTGGAAGAAGAATTCAATTGAAGGAACCATTGGAACAAGGAGTTAGGATCTTGGTCATTGCTTTGTGTGGATCACCATCGGAGGGCGGACACCTGGACGCCTGGTGAACTCAAATAGCCCGTTCATCTTTAAGATTAAATCTTCATCAAATTGGAATTAGCGGTTACAGGTTAGTACTCTAATTCTAGTTTATATAAGAATGTTAGTCTTCATACATTTTAGTCTTATTAAGGAGCTCCTGGTTTAGGGTTTTGGTGCATATTAATTTCTAAATTTTGAAATTACCCTTCTGCTGCATTGCACCGGATCCCAATAGTGGTATCAGAGCCACCTTAATTAGGACTATAATTTATGATAGTTTGTATGTCACATCTTAGGGTTTTTAAATCCTAATATGTTACTACACTTAGTATATCTTTGATTGCATATACGTTTTGATGTATGCCACTAGTTAGGGTCTTTCACTCAAACCCTAATTATTATAGAGATATGTATAGTTTTGAAGTCATCATACTGAAATATGGTTGCCCTGGCATAATGGTGGATCCATTATGTGGTAAATGGTTGTCCTAGTATGATGACACACTTAGCACATATTTGCTTATTTATAAGAGTGATATGTTGATTGTGATACATTCTATAAGGATGTGCTGGCAATTTATAAATCCCTCCTCTTAAAAATTATATTAAGTCTTAGTATATTTAACTAATAAGCATCACTAGTCATGATGTACAATTGATCATTCGGTGTCTAGAAAGGTGGTTCTGGGAAGGTAAAGAGAATTGTGATTTTTAATTGGTTCCATTGACTGACCTGGCCAATTTTTATTGGTGTCTAGGAAAGCAACGGGGGGACTCCCACATCTCTTCCACTTGCCTGGCCGATTTGATTAAATTTAAATCTTGAATAAAATGCTTAGTGTTAAAAATACTATATATTGGCCTTCCTTCATGCTGGATCATTATTGTGTTATGAACCACATTAGGTTTGTTGTGTTATCTGCAAAACCTAATATGGTGATTGACATAATACTAGTCTAGTGCATAGATATGCTTACAGTATATTCAGTATAATGCTTTGTTGTGTTATCTGCAAGGGCATTATATTTGAGTATTGACTGTATAGAAATGAAAGGGTCTTGACTTAACTAGAACATTATGGTTTGTTGTGCTTTCTGCAAGACTAATAATGTTCTAGAGGCCAAGTCACTTCTTGAGAATTATATGAGATATAATTGGAAGAGTTTCCTACCTTGGAGCTTATAAAAGATTTGTTGTGTTTTCTGCAAAATCTTTTATAAGTTATTAGGATCTCAATCTCACTAAGAAAAACCGATCAGGGTTCTTCTTGATTATCATAGTGAGGGCTATGATTTTTGATAAAATAGTGGGAGACATAATTAAATTAAAGACCTAATTTAATTATGTATGTCATTTCATGGTTGTTTGCTTATGTATTGTTCTTTGTTAAATGTAGATAAATGGCATCTTCATTATCACTGCGAAGTATCTTAGATACCAACAAACTGACTGGTCCAAACTATGTGGACTGGTTAAGAAATTTAAAGATTGTACTAAGTTCAGAAAAACTTTCTTATATTCTAGATACCCCTAGTCTTAATCCACTAGGGGATGATGCCACAGAGGAAGAT
Organism: Areca catechu; assembly: GCA_021397845.1. Taxonomy (NCBI): domain Eukaryota; kingdom Viridiplantae; phylum Streptophyta; class Magnoliopsida; order Arecales; family Arecaceae; genus Areca; species Areca catechu. Next base: position 122,472,140 of record CM038052.1, on the reverse strand, counting down.
ATGGCCACATACAAAATGTGGCAGAATGACTCCCTTATTGTCAAGTATATCATACTAGCCTCTATGACCAATGAGTTATAGAGACAGCATGAAAGCATGGATACTCAATCCATAATGCTCAATTTAAAAGAGCTTTATGGAGAACATAGCAGAACTGCTAGATATGAAATATCTAAGCAGTTATTTCATGCTAGGATGACAGAGGGAACATCCATTCAGGATCACGTTCTGAAGGTAATTGACTTGATCACCAGATTGGGTCAATTAGGTTTTATCATGGATGGGGAGTTGAGTCAGGATTTAATCTTGCAATCACTCCCGGAGTCATTTTCTCAGTTTGTCTTGAATTATCACATGAACAAACTGAACACTTCCTTGCCTGAGCTGTTAAATATGTTAAAAATAGCGGAGAGCCACATAAAGAAAGAAAAGGCTCCACTTCTTCTTATTAATAAGACCAATAAGAAGAAATCAGGCAAAAAGGATTTTAATAGGAGGCTAAACCCTAAGAGTGGCATCAATAAGAATAAGAAAGGAAAGAAGGCCTCCAAACAGTCAACCTGTTTCTTTTACGGCAAAGCGGGACATTGGAAAAGGAATTGCAAGGCTTACCTTGCAACTGTGAAGCCTGGTGCATCAGATGCGCCAAAAGGTATGTATAAGATACATGCTATATTGACATTAAATTCTTTAGTTTAAAATACTTGGGTATTGGATACCGCTTGTGGTTACCATATATGCAAATCTTTGCAGGGCCTCCACAAGCTTAAAGTATTGAAGGAAGGTGACTTCAATCACTAAAGTGCTAGTGGAGATATCATCCAAGCAGAAGCTGTAGGGACCTATATTCTGAAGTTGCCTTCAGGGAAGATCTTGGAGTTACATAATTGTTATTATATGCCTAAGATTATTAGGAACATTGTATCTGTTCCCTTGTTATTAAAACAAGGATATGTAATGGATGTAACGAGCACTGGTTGCTCGATAATGTTGTCTAATAAAATTATTTGTTCTGGCATATTTAGCATTGGGCTCTTAACTCTCTCTTCCAATGATAGTGTTTTTCATGTCAATAATAAAATAAAAAGAGAGGACTTTAATGAAACTTTACTTTGGCATCATCGACTTGGTCATGTTAATGAGTCTAGGATAAGCAAGTTATACAAGGAAAAATTCCTTGATCCTTATGAGTATGAATCATTAGGAACTTGCGAATCATGTCTCATGGGTAAGATGACCAAGACTCCATTTACTGGACGTGGAGAAAGGTCAACTGAGTTATTAGGACTTATACATACTGATGTATGTGGTCCAATGACAACTCAGGCCAGAGGTGGATACTCATATTTTATCATTTTTACAGATGATTTATCTAGGTTCGGATATGTGTATCTTATGAAACATAAATCTGAAGCCTTTGACAAATTTAAGGAGTATCAAAGTATGGTCGAAAAACAAACCGGGAAAAGTATTAAAGTTCTTCGGTCTGATCGAGGAAGAGAATACTTATCCACGGAGTTTTTAGACTATCTTAAAGTTAATGAAATTCTTTCTGAATGGACCCCTCCTTATACACCACAGCTAAATGGTATAGCTGAAAGGAGGAATCGTACCTTATTAGATAAGGTACGATCCATGATGTGCTTCATAAATTTATCCATTTCCTTCTGGGGTCATGTCCTAGAAAATGCTGTTTACATTCTGAACAAAGTACCTTCTAAATCCGTTGTTAGTACTCCATATGAAATTTGGAGTGGAAAGAAACCGTATCTTAAATATATTAAGGTATGGGGATGTCCAGCTTATGTTAAAAGAAATTTTGGACATAAGTTGGAACCTAGAGCAGATAAATGTCTATTTGTAGGATATCATAGAGAGGGTAGAGGATATCTGTTTTACCATCCAACTGAACAAAAGATTTTTGTCAGCAGACATGCCACTTTTCTAGAAAAAGAGTTTATTTTAGAAAAGGGCAATGATAGAACTATTGAACTTGGAGAAGTACAAGAAACACATATAGACAATTCTCAATCAATAGAACATATAGTTAGATCAGAACCAGAACACAAAACTCCTCCCCGTAGGTCTGATAGAGTGTCACAGGCACCTGAGAGGTATGGGTTTATTGTTGAAAATAATGAAGCCCAAGTCATTCAAAATGATGAACCTCTGACCTAGACGGAAGCTATCTTGAGTACTGATTCAGATAGATGGCAAGAAGCCATGGAATCTGAGATAGATTCTATGTATGTCAACCAAGTATGGACTTTGGTTGATGCACCAGAGGGTCTTAATCCTATTGGGTGCAAATGGGTCTATAAGAAAAAGATTGGGGCTGATGGCCAAGTTGAAACCTATAAAGCTAGATTAGTGGCAAAAGGTTTTAGACAAAAACAGGGAATTGATTATGATGAAACATTCTCACCTGTTGCCATGCTCAAATCAATTCAGATTTTACTTGCTATAGCAGCATACCACGATTATGAGATCTGGCAGATGGATGTGAAGACTGCATTCCTCAATGGTTTCCTTGAGGAAGAAGTCTATATGTCACAGCCAGAAGGTTTTATTTCAAAGAATAAACCTAATCAAGTATGCAAGCTAAAGAAATCTATTTATGGATTAAAGCAAGCTTCAAGGAGTTGGAATATCCATTTTGATGAAACAATTAAAAGGTTTGGTTTTATCAAAAATATGGATGAACCCTGTGCTTATAAGAAGACTAGTGGGAGTGCCATAGTCTTCTTGGTTCTGTATGTAGATGACATACTCCTCATTGGGAATGATATCCCAATGTTACAATCAGTCAAGGTTTGGCTATCAAACCAATTTTCCATGAAAGATTTGGGAGAAGCATCATATATACTAGGTATTAAGATCTATAGAGATAGGTCTAAGAGGATGCTAGGTTTATCCCAATCTAGGTACATTGACTTAGTGCTGAAAAGATTCAGCATGGATGGAAGTAAAAGAGGTTATCTTCCTATGAGTCAAGGCATACATCTTTCCAAAAGGATGTCTCCTACGACACCTGAAGAAAGAAATAGAATGAATTCTATACCTTATGCTTCAGCAATAGGGTCCATAATGTATGCCATGTTATGTACCATGCCTGATGTGGCATATGCTTTAGGCATTGTCAGTAGGTTTCAGGCTGATCCAGGAGAGGATCATTGGAAAGCAGTTAAAAATATTCTTAAGTACCTGAGAAGGACTAAGGATATTTTTCTGGTTTATGGTGGTTCTGATCTTAAACTAGAAGCTTATTCTGATTCTAGTTTTCAATCAGACCCTGATGATAGCAAATCCATATTGGGATATGTTTTTACCCTAAATGGTGGAGCAGTAAGTTGGAAGAGTACCAAGCAGCAGACTGTAGCTGACTCAACCACAGAGGTAGAATACATAGCTGTCAGTGAAGCCGCCAAGGAAGCAGTCTGGATGAAGAAGTTCATCACAGAGTTGGGTGTTATTCCTGAGATAGAAAATCCAGTGCCACTTTACTGTGACAACACTGGAGCTGTTGCTCAAGCTAAGGAACCAAGAGCTCATCATAAGTCCAAGCACATTCTGAGACGCTTCCATCTCATACGAGAAATAGTAGAAAGACAAGATGTCTACATAAATAGAGTTGATACAAAGAACAACGTAGCAGACCCGTTCACTAAGGCTCTACCACAGTGAGAGTTTGATCGCCACCTCAAGAGTATGGGGTTAAGATTTAAAGGCGATTGACTTTAGTGCAAGTGGGAGATTGAAAGGGATATGCCCTACAAGCTAATATATGTTGTATCTCCCAAACCATTGTAATTGACAATATTCTAATAAAGGCATTATTTTTCATCGTACGCTGTGATTATTATTATATGATGAACCCCATAGATTAGGGCTATGATTTTAGGGTTATGATGAGATCATATCAGTGAGACCTAAAGTCTTAAAACCTTAATCAAAAATATTCCTAGTCGAAGGAACCTTGAGTAGGGGGTCAGGGTTTTCCCGGTAAGACTAGCACATCCTATGTATACTGAATAGGGTGATTGCTCTCACAGTCACTTATGTATGACACTAATGCTAGGATGTGGGTGCTCATTAGAGAATGAGTTCACTGATATGATCCAACTTGAGAACATCTAATGGAGTCTTAGCTACATGTCAATAGAAGGTTCTCATAGTGGGAGTGGTACTAGTAATCCTTTGACCTGAGACTGCCATAAATACCTTATGTACATGAACCCATACTTTGGTTCAATCCTAATCATGACACTAAGTCATGCACAGGATTGATACTGGGAATGGTGAATTGGATATGAAGGTAATGAGTAGGTCAACAAGGAATCGATCACTCTTAGTAAGAGGAGATTGCATCTAGCTAGTTATCAATCGGATGATGATTCAGGGAATCTTTGATCAAAGTAAAGATATTAGAGATGGTTTCTAATATCAAGATAATTGAATCATCAATATAAGATTGAGCTAGAAACAAATATAATATTGGATTTGACATATATCCATATCCATAATTATATTTTGGGTGCAGGCTGATCGAAGGATTTAATTGTACGGTAACTTTCTACTGAAGGGTAATTTTGGTATTTCACCATAATTTCCATATCTTCCGGGTAGACATGACACGTTGCTAGACGTCAATCTTGTCTTGTGGGTTAATTTGAATTAGGAAGAGTCCTAATTGATCAAAATCGGGTAAGCACGATTTGACCTAAATCGATTAGAAAGAGTTCTAATCAAATTAGGTCAACTTGTATTCGAATCCACTGCCGGCTAGATGTGGAACCCAATGGGTCACACACTTAAAAGAATTGATCAATAGTCATTTGCATGAAGAAACTCTAGCAAGTGTTGCAAATCCTAACTCCTATTCGAATCGTAATCGAATTAGGGTTCCGAATTGACTCGATTTGGGTTCTAATTGGATCTAATTAGACCTTAATTGAGAATTTAGGGATTATGGCTAACCCAATTGGCTAACCTATTAGCTAGGCCACTTCCCCACTCGCCCCCTTTCCCTTGCATGCCAAAAATACCAAGAGTCCATGCGCTTATGGACTCTTGGTGCGCGCCCACTTAATTCTCCGATGAATTAAGATGGGGCAGCCTTCTTTCTTAGTATTAGCGCCTAATTTGTCCACCCTTGGATGATAATCTAACGGGTGGAGAGGTTTTTAAGAAAGAAAGAAAGCACAGTTTCTTCCCAGGAGCGCGAAATCAGATCTCTTCGGAGATTCAAGTTTCGCGACTTCTTTCTCCCAATCGTCGCGACTTCATCCTTTGAGAAAAGCCATGAGGATTGATCTGGAAGGCCGTGAGAATTAATCCAGAAGGCCGTGAGAAGAAGGAAAGGGCGTGAGAAGAAGGAAAGGGCATGAGAAAATTGTTTACGGAGAGTTGTGAGGGCGCCTCTCCGAAAACTATAAAAAAGGGGGTGGGAATCAGAACTTGGTGATGTGATTTTTGGTGCATATTAATTTCAATTTTTGAAATTACCCTTCCGCTGCATTGCACCGGATCCCAACAGTATGAAGGGTAGGAGTATCAGTAATCTGAGTATCAAAAATAGGGATAACAGCTGATGATACAGGCATATCAAGAACAGAAGTATCAGCTGTAGAAAGTATCGGTATGTCTATGATGGGTGTATCAATAGTGGGGGTCTCAATAATAGGTGTATGAATAAATGAAGTATCGATATCAGGGAAGTCAATAACTGGTGTATCAATAACAGGAGTGAGAATAGGAATAGGAGTAGGAACTGGAGTGCGATCATCCGATCTAGAAGGAGAGAATAGAATAGGAGTCTGGGTAGGTGAGATGGATGGGTCAACAATAGGGCTCGTAGGCAAGTCATCCATCACCTCCGGAACTGGCTCTGATATAAGATCAGCAATGTCAAGTTTTTTTGAGTCAGTCTCCTCGTCTCCATCATCATCTCCAATAACTGTGTCACCAACAGTGTCACCTTCTCCAACAGTAATATCAACACCAGTATCGATATCCTCAATGTCATCAGCTGGTACAGGAGCAGGGCTACAGCCGAAGTACTCGTCATAGATCTGGATAGTGCGAAAGAATAACCGAGATGCCATAACTAAGTCCAATATGGCTCTCTCTCGTCTCAGCTATGAATACATCAAGACACTGCCTCATGATAAATACATCTATCTTGATGCGTCTGACTCTATCCTCTAAATATCTGATGTGCCAGGAGTCTCCGTTTGTGTTGGCTGAGGCTGTGCAGATGTAGAAGGATCAGACTGAGGTGCAGTCGCTGGCTGCGCTGCCATCTCAGGCTGAGTCTCACTGGGTCCTGCCTCACCGGAGAGAATTCGCTCCTCCTCTACTGTGTCATCATCATCAGCTCTATTCTCAGCCTGACCTAATATCCTGCGAGTCCACTGGCCTCGAAACAAGTGATAGCCCATTCGATGCAATGACCTGATGTCATACACATCAGTATGAAGCAATGTACGATAAGGCTCATCCTCAAAGCTGACTCTATACTCCCGAAATAATACAATCAATTCCATGCCATAAGGTAAGCAAAGCCACTGGCTAGTAGACGTCTCTGTAATCTTATATACCATCAGAACTGGAATGCATACTGGCATTCATTGAACCAGTGAGACCATCACAAGCAACTTTCGCTCGGTGATATAGTCGAAACATCTGATCTTCAGCAGAAGAATCCGGGCGACGATATGGTGCAGTAGTCTCATCTCCGCAGACCACCTGGATGCTGGTATAGTGGCTCCCTCTGGTAGAATGTCGGACTCAAAAATACACTAAAGACCACTAACTTGATCCATCAGACTGTCAACAACAGATCCTGTCATTGGTATATCCCATACTCTGCCCAGAATCTCTAAAGTAACAAGGATATCTCATCCTCTGACCTGTGCCAACCAACCATCTGTCCCGCGAGTAAGTGATCCATAAAACTCTCTTATCAGCCCGGGGTAATATCTCCCACTGAGTGAACAGAATGTGTCAGACCAGCCTGTCGAATCCACTCTCCAATCCAAAAATGCTGTTGGTCGACAAAAGAGAAATCCACTCAGCATCCTCCAACCACTGTCTTCGAGCTCATCCGGCTAAACGGAATAAACAAGGGTCGTGCGGACAGATCTGCAGCTCTAAACTCATGTCGGGCCTTCGTCCTTCGCTCTTGCTCTTGGTTTGACTGACGAGGTCGACAAACAACTTGCTTGCAAGGACCCATTGCTTAGATTCAAAGTTTGGGCAAGGTTTTGGTGGAAATTTGGGATTTCTAGGGTTTAGGAATTAAAACCTAGGTAGAATCCAAACAAAAATGGCTACCAAACATCCAAATCCAAGAAAATGTCAGGAAAAAACAATGAAATAGAGAAATGAACAGTATGGGTACCTTGAATCCTAGTGTCAGCTCGTAGGAGAAAAGATTCTGGGGAAAAAACAGTTCGAAAATCCCTTAAATCTCAGTTCGCTGTCATTCATGTGTCGGCTTATGCATGTGTTGACATATTTTGGTGTCGACACATCGATGTGTCAACACATCGACTTAAAAACCAAGAAATCAGGGATTTTGCAGGAAGATCAAAATCAATTGAAATATGATAGATCTAGAGTCAAATCAATAATGATTAAATATGATTCATCATGAATAAGGTCAAATTGACCTAGTTTGAGTCGAATTATGGGAAAAATTTAATCAAACGGATTTATGATCCTGAGCTCTCTTCTAATCATACAAAATCAATCTTCCAGAAGAGGTTTAGTTAAAATATCTGCTAATTAAAATTTAGTACTAATAAATTCAAGCAAAACATCATTGTTTTCTACATGATCCCTAATGAAATGATGTCTAATTTCAATGTGCTTACTCATAGAATGTTGAACAGGATTTTTAGTCAAGCAAATAGCACTGGTATTATCATATTTAGTAGGAGTACTGGCCAACTTGATTCCAAAGTCTTCAAGTTATTGCTTAATCTACAAGATTTGAGCACAATAACTTCCCGCTACAATATACTCAGCTTCAGCTGTGGATAGTGCAACTGAAGTTTGTTTCTTGCTAAACCATGATATTAAGTTCACTCCAAGAATTTGGCAAGTTTCACTAGTACTGTTTCTATCTAATCTACAATCAGCAAAGTCTGCATCAGAATATCCAATCAACTCAGCAGATGAATTTCTAGAATACCATAAACCAATACTAATAGTACCAGACAGATATCTAATAATGCACTTAATAGTCATAAGATATGATTCTTTAGGTTCAGATTGATATCTAGCACATATGCAAATACTAAACATTATATCTGGTCTACTAGCAGTCAAATACAATAATGAGCCTATCATACCTCTGTATAACTTTTGATCTATAGATTTATCATGTTCATCTTTATCAAGTCTACAAGAGGGGCTCATAGGCGTACCTATTAGTTTAGTAGTCTCCATTCCAAACTTCTTAATAATTTCTCTTGTGTACTTAGCTTAGTTGATAAAGATACCATTTGTAGTTTGCTTGATCTGGAGTTCGAGAAAGAAATTGAGTTCTCCCATCATGCTCATCTCGAACTCACCATGCATTAACTTAGCAAACTCTTGACAAAGAATTTCATTAGTAGCACCAAAAATAATATCATCAACATATATTTGTACTACTAATAAATCATTATCTTTATTTTTCAAAAATAGAGTCTTATCAATATTTTCTCTACAAAATTTATTTTCAATTAGAAATTTGCTTAATCTTTCATACCATGCTCTAGGTGATTGCTTTAATCCATAAAGTGCTTTGTGTAATTTGAAAACATGATCAAGATGTGCATGATTTTCAAATCCAGGTGGTTGTTCAACAAAAACCTTTTCAGATATAAAACCATTTAAGAAAGCACTCTTAACATCCACTTGAAATAATTTGAAATTCATAAAATAAGCAAATGCCAATAATAGTCTAATTGCTTCAAGTCTAGCATCAGGAGCAAAAGTTTCATCAAAGTCAATTCCTTCCTTTTGATTGTAGCCTTTAGCAACTAGCCTAGCTTTATTTCTAATAACAATACCATTTTCATCTAATTTATTCCTAAATATCTATTTAGTGCCAATAATTAAAACATTAGATGGTCTTTCTATAAGTGTCCAAACATTTATTTCTATCAAATTATATTAGTTCTTCTTGTATAGCATTGATCCAATCAGAGTCTTTTTCAGCTTCTTCAAAATATTTAGGTTCTACTTGAGATACAAATGCTATATAATCACATTCATTTCTAATAGAAGCTCGAGTTTTTATCCTTTTAGATGGATCACCTAAGATTAATTCCTTAGGGTGTCCATGAGCATACCTCCACTCCTTAGGTAGATCTTGATGCTTTGAAGTGTCATCTCCTTTCTCATCCTTATCTTGATCTTCTTCATTTGGTTGAGCTTGATCATTCAATGTCAACTTCTGAAGCTTGTTAGCACCTGCACATTCATCAGATGTCTCCTCTTTTCTCGAGGACTTGTTAGTAGATTCTTTAAATACAACATGTACTGACTCTTCTACAACCAAAGTTCATTTATTAAATATTCTGTATGTCCTGCTTGATGTAGAGTATCCTAAGAAGATACCTTCATCGAACTTTCCAAGGTGATCCTTTCCATTATTCAAAACAAAACATTTATAACCAAAAACTCAAAAATATTTCAAAGTCGATTTTCTTTGGTTCCAAAGTTCATAAGGAGTTTTCTTTAAGATAGGGTGGATTAAAACTTGATTTAAAATATAACAGGCTATATTTATAGCTTCAGTCCAAAAATACCTTGGCAAATTATTTTCACAAAGCATAGCGCGTGCCATTTCTTCCAAAGTACGGTTTTTCCTTTCTATTATCCTATTCTGTTGAGGTGTCTTAGGTGCAGAAAAATTATGTTCTATGCCTTTTTATTGCAAAAGTTTTTGAAATCTTGATTTTCAAATTCAGTTCCATGATACTACTAATACAAATGACTGAAACACTTTTTTTGTTTGAAACTTTTCTATAAAACTTTATAAATACAGAAAATGATTCATCTTTTTGTGCTAAAAAGGAAACCCAAGTAAATCTTGAAAAATCATCCATAATGACTAATCCATATCTCTTGCCTCCTAGACTTTGGTCCAAAGAGATCCATATGAAGTAGTTCAAGTGGCCTACTAGTAGTTACAAATCCTTTTGGTTTAAAAGAAGTTTTGATTTGTTTTCCAAATTGACATGCTTTGTAAATTTTATCTTTTTCAAAACAAATTTGAGGTAAATCTCTAACTAAATTTTTTTTGCAAAGTTTTGAAATAAGGTACATACTAGCATGCCCTAACCTTCTATGCCATAACCAACTAGTCTCTTCCTTAGTAGAATTCATTGTAACAAGGCATTCTCCGTTCGGTAAAGATAGATCATTAAAGGTCTACCAAAAAAATATTTCCATGCCTTTTTCTAATGAATTGTACTCCATTTATAGCTGGACTAGTAATCATGCAATATGATGATTTAAAAACTATTTGAAAACCTTTATCGTAAAACTGACTGATGCTTAAAAGATTATGCTTTAAACCATTTACTAAAAGTATATTACTAATACTATTAGAAGGAGTTATGTGAACCTTACCAATACCAATGATTTTTTCTTTGCTATTATCACCGAAGGTCACACTTCCTCCATTCAAAGCTTCAAGAGAAGTGAATTGCTTCACATCTCCAGTCATGTGCCTTGAAAAACCACTATCAAGATACCAAACTTTTTTGTTCTCCTTGGTTGCAAGACAAACCTGCAATAAGATCAAGCTTTATTTTTAGGTACCCAAGCCAACTTGGGTCCTTTAGGGTTAGCATTCAAAATGGTTCCTTTTGGAACCCACACTTTACCAAAAGAAATGATTTTTCTAAAATTACATTGATATAATTTATGACCTATCTTTGTGCAAGTAAAACAAGTAATGCTAAATGATGCAGGTACAAAAAAGTTTTTGAGATACTTTTGTTGCTTCTGTGGTTTATATCCTAAACCTGCCTTATTAAAAACTGCTCTTTGATTATTTAGAAGTAAATTCAACTTTTTTAAACTATAAGTAAATTTGTCAACAAAAGGTTTTATCTTTTCAAGTTCATTTTTGTATTTAGCATTTTCAAGTTTTAAATCCTTGTTTTTCTTTAAAAGATCATTATTAGAAACAACATTTTTAGGTCTTTTTAAAACTTCATTTTCCATACATAAAGCATTATTTTTCTTTTCTAAAATATTTAATTTAGATTTCAAAGTACTAACATCATTTAGTAAAGAATTGTTTTCAAAAGAGAAACTATTTGCATGCTTTTTCAATTTCTTGTTTTCATATAAAACTAATTTATAATCATGCATAAGCTCTTCAAAAGCATTCCTAAGTTCATCAAAAGTGAAATCAATTTCAGTGTCTAAACATACCTCATCATTGTCCTGATGTGCCATGAAGTAGAGATTTGCAACTTCAGTCTACTCTTTTTCTGAACTGGAGTCTTCACTGTCACTCCAAGTTGCCATCATTACTTTCTTCCTTAATTTCTTTCTTGATTTCTTGAGGAGAGGAGAGTCAAACTTATAATGTCCCAGCTTCTTGCACTCGAAGCATGTAGGTACTTCTTTCTCCTTTTCTTTTTCTTTTTCTTTCCTTTTTTCTTTTCCCTTTTCCTTGGACTGATATTTCTTTTTGTAGGAAAACTTCCTCCTCTTCATGAATCTTCTAAACTTTCATGCAAGGAGGGCTTCTTCACCTTCTTCTTCCTCTTCATCTTCGGACTCATCAATTGAGGATTCTTCTTATATATTTGACTTGAAAGCAATCCCCTTCTTCTTCTTCTTATCAATGTCCATGGATTTTTATTTTAGATTGAGCTCATAAGTCATGAGCGATCCCACTAGCTACTCAAGAGGTAGCTTGTTTACATCCTTTGCTTCTTGAATTGCGGTCACCATCGAATCTCATGATGTTGGAAGTGACCTAAGAATTTTATTCACAAGATCAGTATTAGACATGACTTTACCAAGACTTTTCATACCATTAACTATATTTGTGAATCATGTATACATATCAGTGATAGATTCATTTGGTTCCATCCATAACATCTTATATGTGTGCACTAACATATTAACCTTAGTGTTCTTCACTTGATCGGTACCCTCATGGATAACTTCAAGTGTGTCTCATATTTCTTTGGCAGACATGCATATAGATATCCTATTAAATTCACTAGGATCTAATGCACAATAAAGGAGATTCATTATCTTAGCATTGATCTCGGATTGTTTAATATCATTTTCATCCCAATCCTCTTCGAGCTTTAGGATGGAAACACCATTAACCACCATCGAAGGAATATGACCCTTATCAACTACTTTCCATAAATTATAATCAATAGAATGCATATAAATTCTCATCCTAGTTTTTCAATAAGTATAATTTGTTCCATTAAAAAATGGAGGTCTATTTGAGGCTTGTCCCTCAACTACACTAGTACCAATTGGGACTGCCATAGATCTTTACTCAAGGAGGTAAAGCCTATACACTGAGAACAGGGCTCTGATATCACTTGTTGCCCAGTGAGCAACCCAAGAGGGGGGGTGAATTGGGTCTCTAAAAATTAAGTTAATATGACAAGGCAAGCTACTAACTTAATAAAGCTTGATGCTAAGCAAAGCAATCCAATTCAACAATTATATATATAGCAAGGTACTATGATTCAAATGCAATGTTCTAAATAAAAGTGCAGTAGAAATTAAGAGCAATAAATAAAGATCAAGGAGAGAGAGATCAAGCAATCACAAACACCAAAAGCTATAGTGGTTCAGTGCCAACCAATGCACCTACATCCACTCTCCAAGATCCCCTTGAGAATTCATTATAGTCACACGATTACAGTCGATTAGTTTTCTGGGCTCACTAATCAAAATCTGACTTATTTTCACAAGGTACCTCCCTTGGTTTTCCGGACTAACCAAGAACCTTAGTGGTTTTGTGGGCTAACCACCAACCTAATTGGTTTTCCAAGGCTTACCAATAACCTTACTTGGTTTTATAATAGGCTAACCAAGAACCTTTACAAGAAATAAGGTTTAGAAATAAAGAACCAATGTAAGCTTTCAATAACAAAGCGAATATGTCGATGTAGCTCGATGTAGAGTTGCTTTGCACTTGTTGAAGCCTTTTGAATGCCCAAGATTAAATGATCTTCAATGCTCTTGATGGCTTTTGAATGCTTGGAGGCTTCCTTTAGCTTGAGAGTGGTTGAAACTTGAATGAATAGGAGTTAAGGCTCTTCTTTCTTCTTTTCTTTCAAAACTCTTTAATGGTATTCAATATTATGTGTTTAGATTTGATTTAGAGCATATAAATACCCTTCCAAGGCCTTAAAACTGAATTCTAGTCATTAGACTTGAGAAACTAGCTATTGGGAGCAATTTGGGCGAGTTCTGTGTTTGAAAAAACTAGCCATTATATAGCCAAAACTCCATGTGTCGACACTTCCTCAGTTGAGTCGACACATACGGTCGACACATGTTCTTCTTGAGTCGACACTTAGTTCAAAATGCTCCATTCAGATTCTCTGGAAATCTCAGATGTGTCGACACCTTCTCAGTTGACTCGATACCTTGAGTCGACACCTTGCTTTCATGTATCAACACTTCAGCTATTCCTTCAACTTCTGCAAGTTCTATGGCTTGAAAGTCTCAGGCAATGTGTTGATCCATGTGTCGACACCTTGAGTCGACACATCAGGTCCATGTATTGACACTTGATCTGTGCCATTTGAAACATTGCCGCGTACCAGCCTGAGTCGACATTTCATATCCATGTATCGAAACTTCATGTCATGTGTCGACACTTTGAGTCGACACTTCTCTAAAAAATACATAGAAATTACTAAATTTGAGCTAGAACAAGTTTTCACTTGACTTAGCCATTCATTCAACCAACTCTTAAGTGTCCATGTCTTCTTTTGAGCAACCTTTTCATTCAAACCTGGCTTCTTCAAAACAATTAGGCTTCTTCAAATTTTATGAGCACCCTTTCAATAAAAACACACTCAAAGTAAATCATTAGTCCTCAACTTATACTTAACTATTTTTCTTATCATCAAAATCAATTAGTGGAGTCAACAGTCTTCTTCTTCTAGGTGCCATCAGATAATAAGTATCCCATTCTTTGAAAGGTTTTGGTAGTGTATGTATCAGTATGGAGTAGTGTCTTACTATCCTCTCCTGTCAACTCTACATTTGCATTTTGGAAGAAGAGAGAAAGGACCATTCCATAGGGCAGGCAAGCTTTAACTTTTCTAACTGCCTCCTTCATTTGGCAAATCATAACTGCAGGCAAATTGATCTTATCACCATTAATCAAGAGCTCCATAAAGCATAAATCCCTTTCACCTACCCAATCAAAACGTCCAGTTCTGGATAAGAAGATCCAGCTAATAAAATTATGTAGGATTCTCATCTCAATTGATAGCATGCTTGCTTTGAGAATCCCTATCTCATTTACCTCATTCCTCTCTAATACTGTTTACAATGCCTTGGTTCTATCTTTCAGTACTAGATACTCTGTGCCTTCAAAAGGCAATTCCAAAATTCTTTCCAGAATTTTAGCAAAAATAATTATCCTTTTTCCTTTAACAGAGGATTCAATGAAGTTCTCTCCAAACCTTAAATTTTCATAGAACATTCTTACTAGGTTTGGGTAGATCTTAATGTCTAGGGAACACATATTCCTCCATCCTTGATTCTCAATAAAATCACCAATTACAAAACCTATCTCTTTCAAATATTCAAATAAAATTCATCTTCCGGTAGTGATTGGCCTCATACCTAGAGAGATTTGATGACTTGGAGAAACCGGGTCAGCTTCTTCTTCAGAATGTGGTGGATTCCAGGAAACAGTGTCTTCTCGGAATTTCATTCTCTTTTCTTGTGGAGCCGATTCACAGATTCTTCCTTATTTCTTTCCAATTGCTCTCTTTGGCACCATAGTGCAAAGAAATTTGAATCCCGAAGCAATTTTTGGAAGTTGGAGAAGTTTGGAAAGTTTCTTGGAGATGATGGAATAGGACTTAGAAGTAAAAATGGAAAAAGCAAACCCTACGGCTTGAACTAAAAAGAGATGGCTCGACATCCAAGCCGGCTCGGCCAACAGTTCATCTGCTTGAGTCGGCTCGAGCAGAGGAAGCACAAAAAAAAAATAGAATTTTTTATTTCAATTAGAGCTCATGAAATTTTAGGATTTGGATTAGAAGGTTATCTAGATAATTTATCCTTAAGATTATGGGAGTATTTCTAAATAGGATCACATAATCTTAATTCATTTCTAATCATTACAAATCTATCTAAATTCAAAGGTTTGGTAAAAATATCAGCAAGTTGGTTTTCAGTTGGCACATATTCAAGAGCAATATCATTATTCAGTACATGTTCTCTTATAAAATGGTGCCTAATTTCAATGTGCTTAGTTTGTGAATGCTGAATAGGATTTTTTTTTAAATTGATAGCACTTGTATTATCACATTTGATTGGAATTTTAGATAGTGTAACACCAAAGTCTTCTACCTATTGTTTAATCCATAATACTTGAGCACAACAACTACCAGCAGCAACATATTCTGCCTCAGTAGTGGACAATGCTATGGAGTTTTGCTTCTTACAGTACCATGAAATTAAATTCAACCCTAGAAGTGGCATGTACCACTAGTGCTCTTTCTATCAATTTTGCAACCAGCATAATCAGCATCAGAAAAACAAATTAAATTCAAAGATGATTCATTAGAATACCAAAGACCCAGAATACTTGTACCTTTTAGGTATTTGAAAATTCTTTTAATAGCAAGCATATGTATTTCTTTAGGATTGCATTGAAATCTAGCACATACACATACACTTTACAAGATATCTGGTCTACTTGCAGTTAAATATAATAAGGATCCGATCATACCTCTATAGAGCTTTTGGTCAACATTGGATCCACTTCCATCTTTGTCTAGTCCGCAGGTAGTGCTCATGGGTGTGTTAGCTTCTTTTCTTATTTTCATGCCAAATTTCTTGATTATTTATTTGATGTACTTGGCTAGCTTATGAATGTTCCATCATTTGTTTGACTTGTAATCCAAGGAAGTAGTTAAGCTCACCCATAAGGTTCATTTTAAACTCACCCTGCATTAGCTTAGCAAATTCTTCACAAAAACTTTCATTAGTTGCACCAAAGATAATGTCATCATCATAAATTTGTACAACTAATGTTTCATTATTTTTCTTTTTAATGAAGAGAGTCTTATCAACATTTTCTCTTTTAAAATCATTTTCAAGTAAAAACATGCTCAGTCTATCATACCAGGCCCTAGGTGCTTGTTTCAAACCATATAAAGCTTTGTTTAATTTAAACACATGATTCGAAAAAGCATGATTTTTAAAACTTAGTGGCTGTTCTACAAAAACTTGTTCAGAAGTAAGTTCATTTGGAAAAGCACTTTTGATATCCATTTAAAAGAGTTTAAAGTTCATGTAGCAAGAAATGCAAGAAGTAATCTAATAGTTTCAGGTCTTGCTATGGAAGCATAAGTATCATCAAAATCAATACCCTCTTCTTGATTGTACTCTTTTGCTACCAACCTTGCTTTCTTTCTTATAATTTTTCCATTCTCATCTAATTTGTTTCTATAGATCCATTTGGTTCCTATAATTGGGTGGTCTGTAGGTCTACTAATTAGTGTCCAAACATTATTCCTTTCTAACTGGTTTAATTCATCATGCATGGCCATCATTCAGTTATGATCAGTTTTAGCCTCTTCTAAACTATGTGGTTCAATTTGAGAGACAAAGGTTAGGTAGTCATGTGCATCTCTATGTGCTGACCTAGTCCTAACACCATGAGAAGGATCACCAATAATTAAATCTTTGGGATATGAAGTTACATACCTCCATTCCTTTGGTAAATCAGCATGATCCTTGCTTACCATTTCACTTCCATCTTGCATTGGCTTGCTTGAATATTTAGATCTTCCATTTCCTTGTGTAGTGTACCTACATCATTATCTATATACTCATCCTTTCTAGATGGTGAGGGGTTAGCTTCATCAAAAACAATATGAATTGACTCTTCTATAATAAGAGTCCTTTTATTAAATACTCTATATGCTTTGCTATGTAATGAATAACCAAGGAATATAGATTCATCAGATTTGCATCAAATTTTCCTAGGTTATCTTTGTCATTATTTAAAACAAAGCATTTACACCCAAAAACATGAAAATAATTGATATTTGGTTTTCTTCCATTCCAAAGTTCATAGGGGGTTTTCTTTGAAATTGGGCGCATTAAAACTCGATTTAGTATATAATAGGCAATGTTCACCGCTTCTGCCCAAAAGTACCTTGGAAGATTACCTTCACACAACATTGTTCGGGCCATTTCTTCCAAAGTTCTATTCTTCCTCTCTCCAAAACCATTTTGTTGTGGTGTTCTAGGAGCGGAGAAGTTGTGATCAATATCGTGCTCAGTGCAATATTCATCAAAGAATTGATTTTGAAACTCAGTTCCATGATCACTTCTTATAGAAATAACAGAAAGATTTTTCTTATTTGAAACTTTCTTATGAAATTTTTGAAATACATCAAAAGTTTCATCTTTATGTACAATAAATAATATCCATGTGAATCTAGAAAAGTTATCTACAATCACAAGGCCATATTTCATACCTCCTAGGCTTGTGGTCCTAGTTGGTCCAAATAAGTCCATGTGAAGTAGCTCAAGGGGTCTAGTTGTTGAAATAACATTTTTCGATTTAAAACTCTCCCTAGTTTGTTTGCCTAATTGACAAGCATCACATACATAATCAAGATCAACTTTAAAATGTGGCAAACCTCTAACTAGATTCTTTGAGATTAATTTGGCAACAGTATGCATGCTAGCATGACCTAATCATCTATGCCATAATAAACATGACTCCTTGGTCTTAGCATTCATTGCTACTAGACTGGAACTACTGGACATGCCTAGATCATTCAGATCTACCACATAGATGTTTCCAAGTCTATGGCTAATGAATATGTTGCTAGAGTCAAGAGAGTTAGTTACTATACACATAGATGATTCAAAGATAACTTTGAAGCCTTTATCACATAATTGACTAATACTCAATAAGTTCTGCTTCAATTTATCTACTAGCAATACACCTTCAATAAAAGTATAAGAGATTATTTTGATCTTACCGATTCCGATTATTCTCCCCTTGCCATTATCTCCAAATGTAACAAATCCTTCTTATTTCATTTGTAGGGTAATGAACTGATCTTTGTCACCCGTCATATGCCTTGAACAGCCGCTTTCAAAATACCATCTTTTCTTTAATTTATGGGCTGCAAGACAATCCTCATTTTT
Source organism: Areca catechu (assembly GCA_021397845.1). NCBI lineage: Eukaryota > Viridiplantae > Streptophyta > Magnoliopsida > Arecales > Arecaceae > Areca > Areca catechu. The sequence continues at coordinate 122,453,726 of CM038052.1, read as the reverse complement.
TAGACCCATCAAACAAAGATTCATAGATTTCGGAGCCTCTTCTTCTTCAGTGGATGAGGATGCTTCGCTGTCACTCCACATTGCTACCATTGCTTTCTTTTTCTTTTTCTTAAATCCCTTTTTCAATAAAGAGAAATATGGTCGGATGTGCGCTAGCTTTTTGCATTCATAACAGGTGGGCACTTCTTTTTCTTTCTCCTTTTCCTTGTCTTTCTCCTTACTGAACTATTTGTTCTTGTGGAATTTTCTAAAATATATTCCTTTTCTTCTTCCCAAGAACTTTCTAAATTTTCTGACGACCATGGCAACGTCTTCGTCATCCATGTCGCTTTCAGTAGAGGAGCTCTCTTCTTTCGATTCTTCATCCTTCCTAGAATCCATAGTAGCTTTGAAGGCGATAGATTTCTTCTTCTTTTGATCATCTTCAGTTTGGTGCTGCATGGTCAATTCATGTGTGATGAGAGATCCTAGTAGTTCATCCAGCAGTAAGGTGTTCAAATCTTTTGCTTCTTGGATGGCAGTTATTTTCGGATCCCACTTATCTGGAAGAGATCTTAGAATCTTCTGTACTAGATGTGCATTAGAGTATACCCTGCCAAGACTTTTTAAGACATTAATAATATCAGTGAAACATGAAAACATGGCAAATATTGTTTCATTAGGTTCCATCTTAAATAATTCATAACTATGTACAAGAAGATTAATTTTAGAAGACTTTACTTGAGAAGTTCCTTCATGGGTCACTTCGAGTTTGTCCGAAATTTCTTTTGCAAAAGATCAAATAGAAATTTGATTAAACTCATTACTATCCAAAGCATAATATAATAAGTTCATGGCTTTGGCATTTAATTCACCCATCTTCATGTCGTGTTCGTTCCAATCCTTTTCAGGTTTAGGAACGTCCACTGCATCAATTTTAATCATGGGGATATAAGGACCCTTTAGAATGACCTTCAATAACTGAAAATCAACTGCTTGAATATAGATCTTCATTCTAGATTTCCAATATGTATAATTTGTGACAGTGAAGAGTGGAGGTCTATTAGTTGATTGGCCTTCCATCAAGGACGTACTCATTGGATGAGCCATTAATCTTTACTCTAAGATAATCAAAGACACTGCTCTAATACCAGTTGTTGTCCATGTGGCTACCCAAGAGGGGAAATGAATTGGGACTTTTGAAAATTTAAAGCAAATAATGTGCAATTCAAAATCCTTTGCTAGTGGAGGTGCTACGATAGAGTTATAAGATGCAGAAGCTAAAAAGAGTCAAGCTATGCACAACACAAACATACCAAATTTATAGTGGTTCGGAGTAACCCAGCTCCTACATCCACTACCTAAGATACCACTTGGGATTTCAACTATATTCACACCCGAATACAGTAGGATTGTTTTACAGGATCACAATCCAAAATCTCTACACTTTGGTTTTATGGGATCACCAAAGAAAACCCAATACCCTTTGGTTTTAACATGCTTACCAAAGAAATCTAACTTTGTTTTACCAGGATCACCAAGAACCCAACACTTGATTTTTATCAAGGCTCACCAAGAACCTATTTGGTTTTTCAACCGAGCTCACCAATAACCCAACAATTCAAAAATTGAATTAAAAGAAATGCAACAATAATGATAAACTCAATTTGTCGGATAGTTACCGGTATAGCTTGTTGGAAGTCCACTTGAATGCACTTGAATAGACTTTAATTACTTCAATGGCTTCTTCCCAAAGTTGCTTCAAGCTTCATATTAGAATTGGTGAAGACTTGAAAGCTTGACCTGAATGCTCTTGTGTTCTTTTGCTGTTGGTTGGTCGGATATTCAATGAAGCTCTCTTTTCTTTGAAGAACTCTCTAATTCATTGCTTCAAGGAAGTTTAAATCTTTTAAATTTAAAGTCTTCTATCATCCCAAGGTAGTTCTAGCCGTTGTAGATCGTTGGAGAATGATTTGTGACTGTTGGAGCACCTTTTAGCATTCAAAAATAATTTCTGGAACTAGCCGTTAGATACCTGGAAACGATGTTCGAGTCGGCTTGGATTCCTTCGAGTCGGATCAGATCCTTCGAGTCGATGGATCGAGTCACCAAATCTTTAATGCAATCAGCTCTTTGTCTCAAGGTGCAAAACATCACTCTAGACGAGTCGGCTCTTGATATCTCGGGTCGGCTCGAACTTCTTTCTTTGAAAAACTTGAACTCGAGGAGTCGGCTTTTTTCAACTTGGGTCGGCTCTTCTTCTCAAGTTCAAAAAATCTCACTCTAGAAGAGTCAGCTCGGTGCAGTTCGGGTCAGCTCGCTTTCTCAGGCTTTCAATATTAGGTCTGGCAGAGTCGGCTCTTTCTTATTCGAATCAGCTCGCCTAGCTGTTCTCAGAAATCTTCAGAAATTAGACTCTGGAGGAGTCAACTCGAACTGATTCCAATCGACTCGGATTCACTGGAGTCGGCTCAGATTGCTGCGTTCCAGAATCCTTACTGCGTGCCAGTAAGCAGAGTCGGCTCTTCATCATGTGGGGTCGGCTCGAGTGTCTTCTTCAGGATTTTTATAGTTGAACTTAAAGAAAAACTCTTACCAACTCTTTACATTCTCAAACAAACCAACTCAAAATAAATTCATGGCACACACACACATAGAAGTAACCCTTTTTACATGATTTTTTTTTAGCTTTTTCATTGAATTCTTCTTTACAAAAATACATTACAACACAACTCAAACAAGAAAATAGAAGTGTAGGAGTTGAAGATTGAACATTTAATTCATCCTACAAAAACTTATCAAATACTTGAAGAGTTGTCAGAAATGAATATATATGCTCCAATGTTTGGTTATCATCAAAATCACTTATGGGGTCAACATAGATGACATTCTCTTAATCAAGAATGACATCCCAGCACTACAAGGAATAAAGGTCTAGTTGTCATCTCAGTTCTCTTTGAAGGACTTGGGTGAAACCTCTTATATACTGGGTATGAAGATCTATAGAGGTATATCTTAGAGGCTTCTGGGACTGTCCCAGTCTACATACATCAGCATAGTGCTGAAGCGATTTAGCATGAAAAATTTCAAGAAAGGCTATCTTTCAATAGGCACTGGAATTGCTTTCTCTAAAAGGGATTGTGCGACAAGTCCTAAGGAGAGAGAGTGTATGAGTAGATTCCTGTATGCTTCGATAGTGGGTTTGATCATGTACGCCATGATATGTACTAGACCATACATGGCATACTTACTAGGCATAGTGAGCAGATACCAGTCTGACCCAAGTGAAGCTCATTGGAAAGTGGTAAAGACAATCCTTAAGTATTTGCGAAATACTAGGGACCAATGGCTGATTTATGGAGGACCTGACTTAAAACTTGTAAGGTATATTGACTCCAATTTTTAGTCAGATAGGGATGATAGCAAGAGTATGTTAGGATTTGTCTTTACCCTAAATGAAGGAGCGATCTACTAGAAAAGTTCCAAGCAGCCTACTGTGGCGGACTTAGTATGCGAAGCAAAATACATTGCAGCATCGAATGCAACAAAGGAAGCAGTGTGGTTATAAAAGCTCCTTGACAAGCTGGGAGTGGCACCTTCCCTAGATCATCCTATTCTGGTGTATTATGATAGCACTGGAGCCATTGCTCAAGCCAAAGAGCCCAAGTCTCATCACCGCATAAAACACATTCTACGGTGCTATCACCTTGTACGAGAGATCGTTGAACAAGGTGACATTGACCTTCAGAAGATCGATGGAAAGGAGAACCTGGCCGACCCTTTTACTAAAGCCATCAGAGTTTAAGATTTTGACAATTGTAAATGGAAAATGGGAATAAGATTCTATATTGATTAGCTTTAGTCCAAGTGGGAGTTATTAGATATTGTGTCCCAAAGCCGATCATCTAGACTGTAGACGATTGTGCTATTTTATAATTGTATATGAATTTCTTAATGAATAAAAGTTATTCTTTTGGCTGTTCATCATATTTGCATTTTCCTGAAAAGAACTCTTATGTGATGGAGTCCTTAAAACTACATTATATTTGATATACAAAGGATATATCGAGTAGTTCTTAAACTGGTTTACAACCAAAGGATACATTATTATAGGATGGGATGTATCAAGTATAGGTTATTATATATCATATTTGTTAGTTGTCCTCTTAACTAAGGAGTGTAAAAACACTATGTGACATACAGGTGAAATGTATGACATCTCACTGAATGTAACCAACTGCGGAGCTTTCTTCTATCAAAGGGTTGCTCACGAAGGGATATGGGTATATATGTCCCTCAGACCTGAGGTCACCATGGTAGCTTGCAAGCAACTCACAATGCTTTGGTGCCAGACTACCTTGATTTCTAATCCAGTGATGAAAGGCTTCTGGGTATAGTCAAGTACTTATGGAGCGATGGTGGATCAAGATGGGATTGACCTCTCTAAATGGTTTGGAGTAAATGACTCACTATGTCTTAATTTAGCAAAACCTTGGCTAGGGTAGTCTTGTAAGGAGTCACAGAACTTGTAAGGTTGAGACATGATCTGGATGTACCAGGTTAGGGTTGGAAATCAAACCCTAGGTCATCCTGAGTATTTTAAGGTCAAAGGGATGAATTATGCGGTAACCATATACCAGAGGTTCTAGAAAGTTGTTCTGCAATCTTTGACCTATTCGGATATCGGATATCATTGCTAGATGATGACTTTGACTGGTACTGGAAGTGTTCCAATGCTATCGACTAAGTGTTCGAACCTATGGGATCACACACCATAGGGATTTCTATCTGATCTAAAGGCTGATCGATGATTGAGAATTGTTTGCCATCAGTGGAGGTCAATATGATTGACTATGTTCCAAGTGTCGCCACTTCCAAGTGTTGACACTTGGAAGTGTCTAACACTTGCAAGTGTCGATACTTGGAAAGTCGACACTAGGAAGTATCGACACTTGGCTGCGATAAGCAAAAATTCTGGAAAGAATTTTTGGAAATTTTGACTTCAATTTGAATTTTGAATTCTGGTTGGTTTTGGATCCAAGCCTTCATGGAATGATGGTCATTCTTTGGAAGGTTTTGACCTCAATTCAAATTTCAAATTTTGACTGATTCTGGCTCCAAGCTTTCATGGAATGATGATCATTCTTACCTTATGAGCTTAGTGATACGGCACGCATATGATTAATATTTTGAATATGGTGTTTGTAGAGCAATGAAATCTAATTATACTTAGCATTGTACTCATCTTAATAAGATTTAAGGATTATATGAAAAGGGACTATTACATGATTAGACACAACTCTAAAACTAAGAAGGAAGAAGATCTAGACAATAGGGGCTAATGATTGAGGACTTACCTTGATGAGTTTTCCAACCTTCGTATGATTCAAAACTTGAAACTACTGATGCTCTGGACTGGAGAACTTGGATAACAGTGATCAGAACCCTGGACTTGGGCTTCAGCTTGTTGGTTCATTGTCAAGGGGAACCCTGTTCATAACTCAAGGACTTTGAAGGACCCTGCAATGAAGATCAAAGTTAAGGTTGAAGGATGCAAACATAAAGAAGGGATGGGAGAACTTGTGAACAAAGAAAAGATAGTTGAGAAGATCTGGCCGACTCCAATGCCTTTGCCTTGAGCTTGGATGATGAATTGCTAGGGAAGAGAGTGGCTTTGGGCATGGAAGAAGAAGATAGGAAAAATTTCACACATAAAACTCAAGACAACTTCACTTCAAACTTCATTCATTTCCAAAATCCATCTCTTTTACAATGGGCGTCCAAGGCTTTTAATAGCCTCACAAAGCTAACTTTTGAAATTTAAAAACTCCCCAAATCGAGGAGGATTACAAGGGAGGTTGGAGGATTTGGTGGAGCGTTTGGAGGGATGTGGGGGGGGTTGGAGGATTTGGTGGAGGACTTGGAGGGATGTGGCCAACCTCCTTGAATTTGAATCTCCCTTGTTGGCGCCCAAAGGGTGATGAGGTGGCTGGTGAAGTGGCACCTGATGACGTGGCATGGTGAGGTGGTCTTCTACTTGGATAAGAATGACATGTGGTGCCCAGTGGTCCTAGTTGATGGTCATTTTCTCTTGTTTGGTTGATATGTCTTCTCTTCTTCATGTGGTCAAATTCTGGGGTCTAGAATTTGAGTCTTGTTGCTAGCTTTCATGGCTTTAAGACTTGATTAGACTTAACTCAACTGAAATAGACTTAACTCAACTGAACTGACTTGACTGACCTAGACTTTAAAACTTGAAATGGACTTACAGGAAATGAAATTTAAAAGTAATTATAGGACTCAATAAACACTCTTGATTTGAAACTCAAAATTAATTACAGGACTCTTGAAAAGGAAATGACTCTTGAAAATAAAATATTTTTGAACTAAAGGATACAAGGTAACCTAATTATCTTCGATCCAAATTGGGATAAGGCTAACCTTGTTGGAGTGAAGTTTCTTTCGGCTTCTGGTGTCCACACCACTTAGAGCCAATTTAGTATGGCCCTTGACCTTCTCCCCCCATCACTCCTCCTTCCTCTTTCTCCCTCTCTTGGCTACCTCTATAAATAAGGTTTGTTTTAGGGGATGTTGGTTAAGAGGAAAAAAAAAGAGTTTTCTTATTGAATGAGATTGCTGAAATTCTGAGAGGGAAAAGAAAAAGGGCTTAGGAGGACTAGGATTTTGGGTGTGTGACTACCTAGCACTCAAGCTAGGTCTTGGGAAAAGAGATAGTTAGGAAGGGTTCCACCTCTCCTCCTTGTCTTCCAAGAAGAAGTACATCGACCTCAAGGAGCTAGCACTCTGAGGGAGTTGATCAGAATCGAGCCCTGGTGTGAACTACCCGTAAAGGCCAGACATGTGTGTGGCTCGAGGGCTTTTCACAACCTCTTCCTAAAGGTATAACGGTAAGATATCCTTATGCCTTTTGGTTCTTTTCCTACTAATGATGTCTTTTGCATGCTATATTATCATACTTGTTCCTGTTGTAGGCAGATTGGTAGATCATTTTGATCGATCTACCAAGCCTTCCACTGTGCTTATTTTAAAATTATTTTAAAATATATTTTTTCTGCCATGCTTGCTCATTTTGCTTTCCTTTTAGGATCAAGGATCTCTAGCAATTTCTCTTTGTTTAGAGTTTTCTTGATCCCTCAACAAGATTCTTAGAGTGGGGATTGAGTTTGGATGGGATTGCCGAGTGCTTAACTTTTATTAAAGGTTTGGGATAGAAACAACTAGGAGAGTCCTTGTTTTCTGTTCCAGCACTGCTGTAGTAGCTGTTCTTCAAGGATTTGAAGATGGAGTTCATAGCTCTTCAAGGAGTTGAAGAAGGAGTCCTTGCTGTCGACATTATTTCCGTAGAGGCTAGCACCTCATAGAAAGGAGGAGTCCCGTATCCCGGTGTGAACCACTCATAGAAGTAGCATGCTTGTCTGCTGGTAGAGCTCCCTGGTCATCATTGCTGTACTATCCTTTGCAAGTGATCATCATTTCGTAGAGCACCTCGTTTCTAAGAGTAGTACCATCCGGAGCTGGTGCTTTCCTTGCTTGGAGTGCTATCATTTTGGTGGTGATCTCACCTTCCAGGTATGGTTTGCATTTCCTGACTATTTATCTTGAATTTCATACATACATTGTTTTACATATGCATCAAGATCTGCATAAGGCAATGTTAATTAGATTAACATTCTTTGATAAAATGGTTTTATCCTTTTCCACTGCACCATGCATTTAGAAAAAGTTTTAAATTGCATGCTTATGCCCATGCATTTTTCCATCAGTGGTATCAGAGCATCCAGGTTGGATGCACATGTAGTTTAATATTTTTGTATGAAATTGGATTGTTTTCCTTCATAAAGTACTTGGATTAAGGTGGATTTGCCATGGCCATCCAGTCATAGGAGAGAAGCATGGTTTAAAGACCATCTCTTCCCATTCCAAGGGGTTCTCCTATGGCATGTAGGGGTGCCACTGCATCACGACCTTATGAAGAAGAAAGTGAGGGATTTGATGGATTAAAATGGTTTTAATCTATGGTTAATAGATCATAACAATATTTAGATAAGATCTAAAAGAAATATAATCTAAAACTTTGAAAAGTTCAAGTGGAAATGACCAAAATTTGAAGTTACTATTTCTGTTCTGATGAACCGAGCCGACTCGACCCCTGCTCGAGCTGACTCGATTCTACAGACAGATCATTCTATCTATTTTTTGTGTTCTAGACGAGTTGACTCAACATGCATGAGCCGACTCGAATAGAAAACCATGAAACAGTAAATTTAAGCTTCATATTTTTGTGAAATTGTTTCACATAATTTTGAAAATGTTTCAAAATATGGTTTAATTAAAAATATTTTAATTAGCATGATACACTTAATTAGAAATTAAGTGGTATAATTTTAAGATTTAGGACATGATTCTAATCTTAAGTCATGATTGATAAACCATGGGTTAATTGGGTTAGCTAGAATTGGGTCCTTAAATGGGTTGACCTAGGTTTAGATGAATGGATTAAATAGAGAAAAGACTAATCAAAAGTTGAATTAGGTCTCTCCTCTATAAATCTCTTAATAGTTAGTTAGATCAGTCTATACATCTAAATGGACTCGATTGATGGCTTCGTATTGAGCCCGGATCTTTAGGTTAGCCTGATTGAGTCTGGTAAACTACTTAGTGTCTAAGGTAAGTTTGATATTGGTGATCAAGGTTCTTTGGGGCTAACTCTTACCTAGCCAACTCATGGTTGGTGTCTAAGGCAAGAGGCTTACTTGGCTTAACCCATCCCTTGATCTCACTTACCTAGCTAATATGGTGAATCAGATTTGATTAGATTATCTATTGATTTGAGTTGACCCTTATCAACCAAGGTTAATCAATCTGACTGGTTTATAGGTGCCCATGGACCAATTTGATCTTGAAACCATCTAAGTGTTTGGTGGGAGTTTTCTTGATCAAGGCCCATGTCTCTTTTTATATGTCACAAAGATTTAAATCCTCTAAATTATTATGTCCATAAAAAGACTAAGTTATGTGATAGCCTAGGTCTTAGCCTCCCATTAAGTTGGATTGGTAATGAGTCCGTAAGTTGGGTGATCACCGACAATTCCAAAGAATGGGTGGTCATCAGGCGAGTGGAATTGGCATTCAACATATGATTGCTCAGTGCGACTATCATAACATGTGGTCAGTGGGCCGGCCAAAGTCGGGCTTGATCATGGATTAGTTAGAAGCATTGAATTCGATCATGTTAATGGTTGGACCTAATCAGGACCTTCAATAGGAGGCCCAAAGGCTGATTATGAAGACCCCTGGGCAAAATGATTACCAGGAATTGCTTGGAGATGTAATTGGTATTGTACCTACCTTTAGATGCATTTAGGTTGACCGACCAAAGTCGGGCTCATGTGTAGTCTATTGGATCCTAGTACCTGCTAAAGGATAAATGTTATTCTTCGGATTGGAGTGTAGAGGCTACCAGTCTAAATAAAATAATGGGAGAATCCTTTAGACTAAAATCCATGTCTTTACGATATTTAAAATAATTCATATACTAATAGGTCTTGTTCTCCTTTTTCAGATAATGTCGTCCACTTTATCGCTCCGGTCATTATTGGATAATGACAAACTTTCTGGACCCAACTTTGATAGTTGGTATCAAAAACTCATGATAGTCCTAGAGCACGAGCAGATCCTTTATGTGATAATAGATCCGACACCTGAAATCCCAGCCCCCAACGCTCGTGGCACTGTCAGGAACACTTACCATAAGTGGATCTTTGATCGTACCATGGTGCATTGTATTATGTTGGCTACGATAAACGATGAGTCCAGTCATAAATTTGAGGAAGCCTAGCTAGAGGAGATTCTTCAAAGATTAAAGGAGTCTTTTGGCACTTCGGATGATATGAAGAGATATCGGATCTTCTGATCATGTAATGTACATGAATGAGTTATTTAAGCATTTGGGCAAACTCGGATGTCCTTTTCATGAGCAGCTCAGCAAGGATGTGATACTAAATTCTCTGGCCCCTTCCTACTAGGTTGTTTCCCAGTAAGCAACCCAAGAGGGGGGGTGAATTGGGTCTCTAAAAATTATTTGATGGAATGCAAGAGTGTGTGATCCAATCCAATAATTTAAACAAAGTACTATGATTGCAAATGAAGTACTCTTAAGTAAATGTGTAGTGGAAATATAAATCAATAAAAGTAAGAGCAAGTAGAGGAGACAAGCAATCACAAACACAAGGAAGTATAGTGGTTCGATGCTATCCAATGTACCTACATCCACTCCCCAAGATTTTCTTGAGAATTCACTATAATCTTAACCGATTACAGTCGATTTGTTTTTCGAGCTCACTAATCAAAACCTGACTTGTTTTCATAAGGCTCACAAGTCAAAACCTCACTTGGTTTTATGGGCTAACCAAGAACCTAAATGGTTTTAAGGCTCACCACCAACCTCCCTTGGTTTTGTGGGCTAACCAGGAACCTAATTGGTTCTCAAAGGCTCACCAATAACCTCCCTTGGTTTTGCAATAGGCTAACTAAGAACCCTTACAACAAATAAAGTTTTGAAGTAAAGAGATAATAAAAGCTTTCTAATAAAAAGCGGGTATCTCTTTGAAGCTCGTTGTTGTGATGCTTTCAACTTGATGATGCCTCTTTGATTGCTCAAGAAGGATTGATCTTTAATGCTTATGAAGGCTCTTGAATGCTTGAAGGCTTCTTCTTGCTTGGAAGTGGTTGACTCAATGAATAGGAGTGAATGCTCTTCTTTTCTTCTCTCTTGGTTATTCCTTTTTCATCTTCTCTTGTTTTGATCTGATTTAAACCATATAAATACCTTCCCAAGGCCTCAAATCTGGTTTCTAGCTGTTAGACACGAAAACTAGCTGTTGGGAGTCAAGAGGGATGAGTTCTGCATTTGAAAAACTAGCCGTTACTGTTTCTAGAACTCTATGTATTGATACTTCAGGCTGTGAGTCGACACTTCAGGTCAACACTTGAACTTCTTGAGTCAACACTTAGTTCAAAAATCTTCATTATAGCTTTCTAGAAATATCAGATGTGTCGACCTTCATCAGGTGAGTCGACACTTTGAGTCGATACTTGGCATCCATGTGTCGACACTTCACCAAATCTTTATTTTTAGCAAGTTCTGTGATCCAAAAATCTCAGGCGATAAGCTGATCCATGTGTCGACACTTTGAGTCGACACTTTAACTCCTTGTGTTGACACTTCAGCTGTGTCATCTGAAACTTTCTTTGCATACCGGCTTGAGTCGATACTTCACTATCATGTGTTGACACTTGGTGTCATGTGTCGATACATTGAGTCGACACTTCACTGAGATCTTCAAATAAATAGCTGAACTTGTGCTAAATCAAGTCTATGTTGAACTCAAGTATCCATTCAAGCAATCTTCAACTATCCAAGTCTTCTTTGAGCAGATCTTTCATCTAAACTTTGACTTCTTCAATCAAATAACATTCGTCAAATTGATGAGCACATTTTTCTATAAAAACATACTTCAAAGAAATCATTAGTACTCAACTTATACTTAAGCATTTTGTTTATCATCAAAATCAATAACAGAGTTAACAATCTCTCCCTTTTTGTTGATGACAAAACCTTTAATATAAATTGCATAAAAAGCTTTCAAAAGAACTTTTCAAGGTGCGAAGAGCTAATTACAATAGGTGTATCGAGCAATTGCAATATTGAAAGGATGTATCAGAGCAAGAGTATTGTAATGGTCAAGAGTATCAGAGCTTGGGATATATAAGATATAAACTCATGTATCGTGATACTCTAAATAAAAACATGCTCAGAAGAAATAAATTCAATAAAAGACGAGACTCCCCCTAAATAGATGACTCATAAAATTGGAAACATCTTTTAAAACATCTAAAGAAAAGATTTGACATGAAATTCAATTCAAAATATATTTTCAATACAAAGGTATTGCTCCCCCTTACTTAATGAATTTTGTAAAGAATTTTCAATTTAAGCTCAAAGAATTCTCAAAAGAATTTTTAAACATGAATTTCCAAGCATATTTATACTATTACTCTTATTATTCCCCCGTACATTTATACTTTAGCCTTATTACTTACCCTTGTTGTTATCATTAAAAAGGTAGGAAGAGAATAGTAAGTCATTCAAGATATAACATTGAAGTGCAATATAAAATACATTTATCCATTCATTCATAAATAAAGATAATGAAGTACTAAAGGAAGTTAATGCATTTCATTCATTTGAGATATAACATGTAGTACAACATAAGATTTCATATAATGTTAGAATTTGTACATAAAGAGAACATCAAAACATACAAAAAGGTGCAGAAAAGTAAACTAACTAATCATAAAAAGTATCTTAATCCTCATCCCCATCCTCGGAAGATCTGATCCCAATCGATCTTGTATCAGTGAAAGAACGAGCTCGGGGCCACATCGATTTGAGATCACGAAGACAGGTCCTAGTTGGTCGTGAAGGAGTACGACGACCATGTCCTCTGTATCTAACATATGTCCTATCTCTAGCTGAAGTAGAAGAGGTGGAGGTTATGTCATTAGCAGGAACAGAGCAGATCGGAGTGACAGTCTCTATAACTGTCGGATGTGGTGTAAGGTCAAATGATGGGCTGGAATCAAGATAATGAAAGCCAGGTGTGTAAAAACCTAGCTCTCGAATAAGAGAGGATGTATGTAGGGTAGGTGTATCAACTGGAGGTGTGTCAAAAACTGATGTATCAGCTAAATAAATGATAGGTGTATCAACGATAGGCGTATCAGCTGAAGATCAAGAGGTGTATCTGTAATCAGTGAGTCAACAATAGGAGTATCAATAATGGGGGTATGATAGGTGAATCAACAATAGGTGAAAGAATAGGTATAGGAGCATGATCATCGGATCTGGATGGTGGAGTAGATAGAATAGGAGTCTAAGTGGATGAACTGGAAGGATCATGAATGGGACTCCTATGCAAGTCTACTGCCACCTCTGTCGCTGGCTCTGACATCAAGTTTGGAAAGTCGAAACCATCAGAGTCAGTCTCCTCATCATCATCGTCATCACTATCATCCATAACTGGTGCTAGGGCAGGTGGAGCTGGAGCAAAATCTGGAACACTCCGAGAAGTGTCTGGACAGTGCAGATAAGATAGCGGAGATGCCATCACTCAATCCTCTATGGCTATCTCTCATCTCCTTAATAAAGATATCAAGTCGCTATCTAATAATCAAGATATCTATCTCTATGCGACTGACTCTGTCCAACAAACTCTTCGAAGCTCTTGAAGCATCCGACTGAACTAGCTAAGGCTGAGATGTAGGCTCAGACTAAGAAGCAGACTCTGGCTGCACTACTGGCTCAGGCTGACTCTTTGGAAGAGGTGCCTCTATAGGTCTTGCCTCATCAGAAAGTATATGCTCCTCCTCTGCAGCATCATCATCTCTGTCATCGGCCTGACCAGATACTCTGCATCTCCACTAGCCTCAGAATAGCTGATATCCCATCTGATGTAATGACCTGATGTCATAGACATCAGTATGTAGGAGTATCCATAAGGGCTCATCATCAAAGCTCACATCATACTCTCTAAACAGCAGTGTCAACCCCATCCCGTAGGGTAAGCAGAGTCTCTGACTCATCGAAGCCTCTGTCATCTAATGTATCATGAGTATCAGAAGGCAGATGGGTGTGTGCTGAACCAATGAGACCATCATGAGCAACTCTCTCTCAGTGATGTAATCAAAATGGCCGGTCTTCGGTAGAAGAATCCGGGCCACAATATGATGCAGAAGTCTCATCTCGGGAAACAAACAGGATGCAAGCATAATGGCTTCCTCAGGAAAAATATCTGACTCAAATATGCACTGGAGTCCACTCACTCTGTCAATCAGACTATCAACTACTAAACCAGTCATAGGAATATCCTATACCCTACTCAATATCTCTGAAGTCATGGGGATATCCATGCCTCTAACCTGAGCTATCCAGCCATCACTCCCATGGGCTAAAGATCCGTATAACTCTTGTATGAGCCCTGGGTAGAATCTCTCAGATAATGAACAGAATGAAACTAAACCAGCATCTCTAATCCACTATCCAATCCTAAAGTGTTGCTGGTCAACAAAACTGAAATCCACATGGCATCCTCCGACAACCATCTTCGAGCTCATCCGACTGGATGTAGTGAATAGTGATCGAACAGGTAGATCTGGAGCTCAGCTTCATGTCTTGGTTTGGTTCTTCGCTCTTCTTCCTGGGTAGATAGCCGAGGGTGACGAACAACCTGCTTTCGGGGTCCCTTAGATTTGAAATATCATTTCTATACCCTTGTTACTTAGACAAGGTTATACTATGAATGTGATGAGCAATGGTTGCTCAATCAGCTTTTCTAATGAAATTATATGTTGTGGCATATTTTGCAATGGTCTTTTAACTCTATCCACTAATGACAATATACTTCATGTAAGTAACAAATGAAAGAGAAATGATGTAAACAATACTTAACTCTGGCACTGTCGGCTTGGACATATTAGTGAGACTAGGATTAGCAAGTTATACAAGAAGAATTTTCTTAATCCTTACGATTATGAATCATTAGGAACTTGTGAATCATGTCTCATGGGTAAAATGGCCAAGACTCCATTTAGTAGACATAGAGAAAGGATAACTGAGTTATTAGGACTCATACATACAGATGTATGTGGGCCTATGACAACTCAGGCCAAGGGTGGATACCTTATTTCATCACGTTTACTGATGATTTTTCAAGGAACGGATTTGTGTATCTTGTGAAACATAAGTCCGAAGCCTTTGATAAATTTTTACAGTATCAAAGTATGGTAGAGAAACAAACGGGGAAATGTATTAAAATCCTTCGATCAGATCGAGAAGGTGAATACTTATCCACCGAGTTTCTCGATCACCTTAAAGAAAAGGGGATTATCTCTGAATGGACCCCTCCTTACACACCACAATTAAATGGTGTTGCTGAAAGGAGGAACCGTACCTTATTAGATATGGTACGGTCCATGATGTGCTTCACAGAGTTACCTGTTTCCTTCTAGGGATATGCCTTGGAAACCGTGGCTAATATCTTAAATAGAGTACCATCTAAATCTATCTCTAGCACTCCATATGAGATATGGAGGGGTAAGAAACCCAATCTTAAGATATGGGGATGTCCAACCTATGTCAAAAAAAATTTTGGACATAAGCTGGATGCTAGTGCAGATAAGTGTCTATTTGTAGGATATCCTAAAGATAGTATGGGATATCTGTTCTACCACCCTACTGAACAAAAAATTTTTGTCAGTAGGCATGCCACTTTTCTGGAGAAAGAGTTCATCCTACAAAAGGCAGTGGGAGAAATATTGAACTTGAAGAGTTCAACAAATAGATACATCTCAACCAAATGATAACATAGTTAATATAGAACCAGAACACACCACTCCTATCCGTAGGTCTGATAAGGTGCATCATGCACCTGAGAGGTATGGATGGGTTCATTATTGAAAATAATGAAGCCCGGATCATTGAAATGATGAGCCTCTAACCTATATGGATGCTGTCATGAGTAGGGACTCAGACAGATGGCTGGAAGCCATGAGATCCGAAATGGACTCCATGTATGTCAACCAAGTGTAGACTTTGGTTGATGCACCAGAGGGTGTTAAACCTATTGGATGCAAATGGGTCTATAAGAAAAAGATTGGGGCAGATGGCCAAGTCAAAACTTATAAAGCCAGATTAGTGGCTAAGGGTTTCAGACAAAAACAGGGAATATATTATGATGAAAGATTTTCTCCTATTGCCATGCTCAAATCTATTCGGATCATGCTTGCTATAGCAGCATATCATGATTATGAAATCTGGCAAATGGATGTGAAAACCGCATTCCTTAATGGTTTCCTTGAGGAAGAGGTCTATATGTCATAGCCAGAAGGTTTTGTCTTGGAGACTAAACCTAATCAGGTATGTAGGCTGAAAAAATCCATTTATGGATTAAAGAAAGCATCCAGGAGTTGGAACATCCGATTTGATAAGACAGTCAAAGAGTTTGACTTTATCAAAAATGAGGATGAATCTTGTGTATACAAGAAGACTAGTGAGATGCCATAGTTTTATTGGTTCTGTATGTGGATGACATACTCCTCATTGGGAATGATATCCTAATGTTACAATCAATCAAGGTATGGTTATCTAAACAGTTTTCCATGAAAGACTTGGGAGAAGCATCCTATATACTGGGTATCAAGATCTATAGAGATAGATCTAGGAGGATGCTAGGCTTATCCCAGTTTAGGTACATTGACCAAGTGCTAAAGAGATTTAGCATGGAGGGAAGTAAAAGAGGTTACTTGCCCATTGGTCATGGCATACATTGTTCTAAGAAGATGTCTCCTAAGACAACTGAAGAAAGAAATAGAATGAGTTCTATACCTTATGCTTCGGTTGTAGGATCTATAATGTATGCTATGTTATGTACCAGGCCTGATGTGGCATATGCCTTAGGTATAGCCATCAAATTTCAGGCTGATCCAGGAGAGGATCATTGGAAGGCTATAAAAAATATTCTTAAATACGTGAGATGGACTAAGGATATTTTTTTGATATACGGAGGATCTGATCTTAAACTGGAAGCTTATTTAGATTCTAGTTTTCAATCGGATCCAGATGATAGCAAATCTATTTCAGGATATGTTTTTATCCTAAATGAAGGAGCTGTAAGCTGGAAGAGTTCTAAATAGCAGACTGTAGCTGACTCAACAACTGAGACAGAATACATTGCTGTTAGTGAAGCTGCCAAGGAAGCTATCTGGATGAAGAAGTTCATCTCAGAGTTGGGCGTTGTTCCAAAGAATGATGGTCTAGTACCACTTTACTGTGATAATTCTGGAGCCGTCGCTCAAGCTAAGGAACCTAGAGCTCACCACAAATCAAAGCACATTCTAAGACGCTTCCATCTCGTTCGAGAGATTGTTGAAAGACAAGAAGTCTGCATTAAAAGAGTAGAAACGAAGAACAACATAGCAGACCCGTTCACTAAGGCTCTACCACAGCGGGAGTTTGATCGCCACCTTGATTGTATGGGGTTAAAATTTAAAGGCGATTGGCTTTAGTGCAAGTGGGAGATTGAAAGAATTATGCCCTAAAGGCCAATTGAAATGTTGTATTTCGATGGAATTTTCTTTTGTATCCCAAACCAGTGTAATAACATTATCAATTAATAAAGGCATTTTATTTTCATCATACGCTGTGTCTTATTAATTTTATTAAGATATGATGAACCCCATAGATTAGGGCTATGGTTCTAGGGTTATGATGAGATCATACCAGTGAGACCTAAAGCCTTAAAACCCTAATCTAGAATATTTCTGGTCGATGGGATATTGAGCAGGGGATCAATGTTTCCGGTAAGACCAGCACATCCTAAGTATGCTTGGTGAAGAGGGTGACTGATCTCACAGTCACTTGTGTTTGACACTAATATTAGGATGTGGGTGCTCATTAGAGAATGAGTTCACTGAATGGATCCAGCTTGAGAACATCTAATGAAACCTTATCTATTTGTCAATAGATAGTTCTCATGGTGGGAGTAGTGCATGTGGTCCTTTGATCTGAGACTGCCATGGTACCTTGTATGCATGAATCCATACTTTGGTTCACACTCAATCTTGACACTGAGTCATGCATGGGGTGATACTGGGTATGGTGGATTGCATGTGGAGGTTGTGAGTAGGTCAAAAAGAAATCGATCAATCCTAGTAAGAGGGAAGCGCATCCAGATGATTTCAATCAAATGAAGATTCAGGAAATCTTTGATCAAAGTATGAACATTAGAAATAGTTTCTAATGGTTCATTAATGAATCATCATTATTAGATTGAGCAAGGAATGAATATGAAATTGGATTTGACAAGTATCCATATCCATAGTCATATTCAGGGTGCAAGTAGATCGAAGGACTGAATTGCCCGATAACTCACCACTAAAGGGTATTTTGGTAAATCCATCAAAATTTCTCATCTTTCGGGTAGGCATGACATGTTGCTAGATATCAATCTTGTCTTGTAGGTCTTCATGAACCAATTGATTTGGTCTCATGAGTCAATTCGATGTGTGATTCGAATTGGATAATTAGTTGAGCCAATTGACCTAATTAGGTCAATCAAGTTCGATCGGATCGAATCGGCTCAAACCTAAACCTACTACTGGCTAGATGTGGAACCCAATGGGTCACACACAATAGAGACTTGGCCAAGAAAGTCATTCATTATTTAAGTAGGGTCATAGGATCCTAATTGGTTAGCTGGATTACATACTAGCATATGTAAGCTTACCAAATTCCTAACCCAATTGAATTGGGTCCGGTTGCTTGCTAATTGGGCTAACCTAATTATGGGAAACCTAAATTAGGTTGAGTCCTAAGTGGGACTAGCTTAATCAGAGCTAAATTTGATTTTAATTTGGATTTAATGGCATTTTAGGTGCCATACATGAAGGTTCCCAATGGCATGGGACTCTTGGTACCTAAATGATACCTTAACTTCAAAAAGGCACAGAATGAGTTATAGATCTCTGATTTGAATATAATTTATATAGTCAGAAAGAAAGTTTTATGCTCTTTCTAATGACACCCATATTGCCTATGTTTTGACTGGTCAACATTCTTTGAAATATGCATGGAAGAAGGATGGCGCGCGCGGTGCATGAAGAGTCGCAACTCTTCATGTGGCACACGGTTCTGATGGAGAGTCCTTCTGCTATCAGGACTCTTCATAATCTTTGATGTTTGGAGATTGAAGAGGCACCTCTTGGTTTCCTAGGGATCGATAATTGACATGTGGCAAGTGAGCATTCGTCCAGATAAAAGAAGGGATGTGAATAAGGCCTTCGGTGCATGAATGGGCTTATTAGATATGATTTTTCAAGCCAGATTTCTCTTCGGTCTTGAAAAATCATATCTGATAAGTTGATGGGAGGACATATCACATGCCCCTCTTGTATCTATAAATAGGGGGCGATGAAATGAGTATGATATAAGAATTCCACCGAAGTATTATTCTGTGTGTCTCTCTCTCCCTCCTTCTTTCTTTAAGACAAGACTTGTCTTGTTAAGACAAGGTCTTTTCTAATAGGACAAAGCTTTGTTTTAGGACATAAGCCTAAGGGGTCCTAGAGGAGGGTTGTCCTAAAACCAAGAGTGGTTTAGGAGAGTGTCTTTAGTGCCCTATAGTAGGACTGGGTGTCCTACAGTGGTCAATAGACCACAGGCTGTCGAAAGAGTTCCACTTATCCAAGCAACTTGAAGAAGGAGTTCTTCCTTGGTCCGAGCTTCATGTGGATCACCGTTGGAGGGCGAATGTTTGGGCGCCTGGTGGAGAAGAAGGCTGAATCAGGGTTTTCTTCATCGGATTAGATACTAGCAGTTCAGGTTGGTGCCTAAACTCTAGTTTATATTATATATGCATGTTTGTGTGTTTTAATTCCTAGTAAGGAGGTCTTGGATTAAGGATTTGGTAGTGGTTTCATAATAAATTTTTGAAATCCACGCTTCTGCCCTGGTCACCAAAATCCTTACAAGTTCTTCAGCCCATCTACCCTTGGCCTGATCCAACTTGGTTCGGAGCCCTTGAAGGATGGTCCGATTAGTCACCTCGACCTCCCCATTGGTCTGAGGGTGTGCAATCAAGGTGAAGCGATGGCGAATGTCAAGGTCATTGCAGAACTCCTCGAACTCTCGATTGTCGAACTATCATCCATTATCGATGATGATGGTGTGAAGGAGTCCGAAGTGGCATATGATTGACTTCTAGAAGAATCTGCTGACATTTGCTTCCATGATCCAGGCTGACTCTGCCTCAATCCACTTAATGAAGTAGTCGATTGCAACTATCAGGAACTTACCCTGCCCGGATGCGAAAGGTATGGGACCAATGATGTCCATGCCCCACTATGCAAACGGCCAGAGGGCAAAGAGCTAGGAGAGCGGCGCAGCCGGCTAGTGTTGCATAATGGCGTGACGTTGACAGCGGTCACACCTCTTGACAAAGTTGGCTACGTCCTCCCTCATCGTTTCCTAGAAGTATCCCTGGCAAAGGGCCTTGTATGCTAGAGTCCTGCCCCCCATATGATTCTCATAGAGGCATTCATGTATCTCCTAGAGCATGAGTACTACCTCTGTGGTTCTCAAACACTTGAGGAGTGGATAGGAGTAGGACCTCCAGTAGAGCAATCCGTCCATCAGCATAAAATGCGTGGCCTTCCTTTTGATAAGGCCGGCCTCTATCCGATCCTCGAGCAAGGTACCATCGATGATGTATTTGACATATTTGTCCATCTAGCTAGGCTTCGAGGTGACCTGCTGAATCTCTCTGGGGGCCTCATAGCTCGGGGCCTGAAGATGTTCGATGTAGGCGCAACCTAATGATGAGCCCGGTAAGGTTGTCAGCTGGGAGAGGGTATCAGCATAAGTGTTTTCTTCACGTGGGATGTAGGAGACGTTGAAGTGCTTAAAACCCACCACACTTGCATGTACCAACTCTAGGTACTTTGACATTTGAGGGTCCTGGGCCTCGAACTCGCTTGAGACCTGCCCAGCCACCAACCGTGAGTCGGTGAAGACCCTCAAGCTAGTCATGCCCAGTTCGCGGGAGACTCTCAGTCCTGCGAGGAGCGCTTCATACTCTACCTGGTTATTTGTGGTAGCAAACTGGAGGCGGAGCGCGCACTCAACGATGACTCCCTCACTATTAGGAGGATGAGCCCAGCTCCACTTCCACCGGAGTTGGAGGCTCCGTTCACATGCAGGATCCAGATGTCCTCCTCTGGCTCAAGTCCTAGTTGTTGATTCTGGGGACTCTCTTCTGGCCCCTCGCCCAAGCCTGCACACTCAACTAAAAAGTCAGCTAGTACCTCACCTTCATGGATGGCCTCGACTGGTAGGCGATGTCGAACTCGCTGAGCTTTAGCACCGACTTTGCCAGTCGCCAGGATGTGTCGAGTCAGCTGAGCACGGCCTTTAGTAGTTGATCCATCAGGACCGTGATCGGGTATGCTTGGAAGTAAGGCCTGAGGCGTTAGGCAGACACGATGAGTGCAAAAATTAACTTCTCAGATCGAGAATACCTGAGCTCGGCATCATGGAGAAGCTTGCTTGTATAGTATACAGGTCTCTGGATCCCTCCATCATCCATTCAGACCAGGTCCAAGCGACAGCCTCTAGAGTGACCGCCATATACAGGAGGAGCTCTTCTCCCTCTTATGGCCGAGAGAGTAGTGGCGGTGATGCCAGTGTCTTCTTTAGCTCCTCGAATGCCTCCTGGCACTCCTTCATCCAGGGCGAAGTCGTGCATCTTCCTCAGTGCCTTGAAGAAGAGCTGGCAACGATCAGTAGATCGTGAGATGAGCCGGCTCAGGGCTGCTATCCAGTCGGTGAGGCACTGGACTTGCATCTTGGAGGTAGGCTGCTCCATGTCAAGGATCACTCAGACCTTCTCTGGGTTGGCTTCGTTCCCTCTTTGGGTCACCATGAAGCCAAGAAACTTCACCGCCGCCACACCGAAAGCGCACTTCGCCAAGTTTAACTTCATCTGATGGAGGCAAAGGTTGTGGAAGGTCTCCGTCAGGTCATCGACATGGTCCAAGGCCGGCTTGCTCATCACGAGCATGCAATCCATGTACACCTGCATGTTACGGCCAATTTGGTCTTTGAAGTCTTGTTGACCAATCGTTGGTATGTGGCGCCAGCATTCTTCAGACCGAAGGGCATCATCTTGTAACAGTATGTCCTATGGCCCATGATGAAGGCGGTATGCTCCTTATATTCTAGATGCATCCGGATCTGATTATACCCGGAGAATACATCCATGAAGGAGAGAAGACGGTGCCCCGAAGTGGCATCCACAAGCTGGTCAATCTTTGGGAGGGGGAAGCTATCTTTTAGGCAAGCACAGTTGAGGTCAGTGTAGTCCACACAGATCCTCCACTTTCTGTTGTTCTTTTTGACCATCACCACGTTCGCTAGCTAGCTGGGATACTATACTTCGCGAATGAAGCCAGCGGTAAGGAGCTTCTCCACCTCGTCGTTGATCGCCTTCTGCCTCTTTATGGCAAAACTCCTCTTCTTCTACCAAACTGGGTGGCACTTCAGATCAATCTTCAACTGATGGGTGATGACATCTACGAGGATACCTGGCATATCTACCGCAGACCAAGCGAACACGTCCACATTCGCCCGAAGGAAACTCAGCAAGTGAGCTCGCTCATCTTCCAGGAGTTGGCTCCTGGAGGGTTACGTCAGCAGGCACTCAACAGGACCACCCCTGGGGTCCTGCACCTTTGGTCGAGGTCGTCAATGTCAGAGTCGAGCTCGGCACTCCGGGCTCCTGGGATAGCCTACAAGCAATGCAAGATGGGCTGAACTACCCCCTCATCTCTCCTACCCCATAAACGGTAGGGAACTATACTAATAACCTTTTGATGGAAATGACCACATCGAGCTGGTTGAGGCCAGGGTGGCCAAGATAGCATTGTATGGTGATGGGAGTCTGACGACAGTGAAAGTCATCATAACTATGCTCTGCGGGGTGGAGTCCCAACGGTGAAAAGGAGGGTGATCTCTCCCTCGACTCCCATAGAATCTCCGGTGAAACCTATGAGAGGGGTGTGCACAGGCCTTAACTGATCATAAGATAAGTTCATCCAAAAGAAAGCATCATAAAAAAGTACATCCGTGAAGTTCCAACTATCAACCATAATATAATATACAGGATGCTTAGTGATGGTCATCTCGACCATGACAGCATCATATTTACATTTTCCTCTTCACCTTTCTTCCCCTTCTCAAAGGGGAGCACATTTTCCAAATCTCCTCCCCCCCCCGGGCTCTCTTCGATACACGCCCTATTCCCCACGAGATCATGCCCACAGGCTTCTCCATGGGCCGGTGTTGACTTAAGGAACAGGGGGAAGGGCCGCAAGTCGTTGATCCTCCGTCAGAGCCTCCCTTCCCACGAACTTCCTGAGGTAGCTCCTCTTGATCAGGTCCTCGATTTCCTCTTCAGGTGGCGGCAATCCTTAGTGTCGTGGTTGTGGTCACGGTGGAACTGGCAATACTTTGTCTTGTCACGACTGCTTCTCAGCTTCTGAGGGGAAGGTCGGCGAAGGTAGCACTCATCCTCAATCTCCATGAAAATCATTGTCCTTAGAGCTAGGAGGGGAGTGAAGGTCTAATCGGGGACGGGACCATTCTTCGGCTTCGGACCCTACCAAAAGTCTGTAAGTGGTCCGGGTCTCCGAGTTCCAGGCACATCCCTTGGGGTAGGCTTCTTCGAAGGCTTCCCGTCCATCTCTCTCCTGGTACGATCAGCCTCCTCAGCACGAATGTACTTGTGAATGTGGAGGAGTTCTGGTGTGGGCACCAGACCTCTGATTAGGGTTTCAATTTTTGGGTCTTGTATTAAGGCTTCAAGCCTAAACTTTATAATATTTTTTATCTTTGAATTGAGTCTCAAGTGTTTGTGTCTAGTCCTGTACTTTGACCAATTTAGTCAAGTTGTGTCCTGTACTGAGTCCAGTCCTGAATTGAGTCTGAGTCCAGTCCTGAATTGAGTCCAGTCTGAGTCATTTGAAGTATAGGTCCAAGCAAGATTGGTCTTGAAGCCAAGTCACTTTTGAGCCAAGACATGAAGGATGCCAAATCAACCCTAGGGTGCCACATCATCATCCTATGTGATGCCACTTCACCTTGCCATGTGTGCAGCACAAAATCAAAGTTTTGGAGGCATAAAGGGGACAACAACACTTGATACATTCCCTCCTTCCCTCCCCCTATCAAGCTCTTTTCCAAATATAGGTGGCCGGCCAAGGGAAGGTCAAAAGAGTTAAAAATTTGAAGAATTTAAATCCCTTGCTTCAAGCCCTAACATTAAGCTTTCTTCCCAAAGTAGTTGACCAAGTATGGAAGGAAGAGCAAGAATCCACGGGTGCCAAGACAAGCTCCATCTTCCACTCCCCATATCATGTCTTGTACCAAAGGTAGATGAACAACCAAGGAAAGGAAGAGAACACAAGCCTTGCTACAAGCCCCATGGCATGTCTTCTTCCATACAAGAGACCAACCTTCCAAGTTCAAGGGTGCCAAGATCCCTTTTCCAAGCCTCACATCAAGCCACGCCCAATCACATCATTGGTCGTCCAAAGAGGAGAAAATTCAGAATTTCTTTGGTGCCTTATCAAGAGGATTCATGTATCTTTCATTTGAATTGGGTCCTAAGGTGCTTATTTAAAGGACCTTACCCCTCATTTGTAGGCAATTGATTGATGAATGAAAAAAGTACAAGTTTTGAGAGCCAATTCTCTTAGGTTGCCTTCATTCCTTAAGAACGTCGATCTCCATGAGGGAGCGCCTTCGCCTTCGGGCGTCGAGAGATGTGAGGCCTCGAGTTACTATCTCTTCAAAACTCTATCCTCCAACTTCGAATCGGAGTCCATTAGGATCATCCAACTGGGCGCCTAGCAAGAAGAACTCCACCCATCACCACATCAACTCTCATCCTTTCATCTATTACTTTCTTTTGATCGAATCCTAACTCTTCTCTTGAATGCCCGCAGGTCCTCCAGGTCCCACGAACATGGAGTCGGTTGCTCTTGCCATCGTGACCTTCGAACAGAAAGCCGGTGCATCCGCAGGGTTGACTGCTCGATCATCCAGGCCGCATCCACGAGAGCGAGTGAACTCGGCATCGGGCGCTTTGAATCTTTAAGGTTTGCCACCCTGACTCCTAAGTAGGTATTGATCTGAGAGTTAAGTCCTATGGGGTTTCTCAATTCCGAGGTTCTCTTTTTATCCTTACTTAGGGACTCGCTTGCCTGAAGTTATTGTTAGTATAGAACCCTAGATCTACTCCTACTTGTTTTCGAGAATCCTAAACAAATCATTAAAACCCTAAAAATCACCAAAGAAAAATCACTTGCATCATCTCCTCATCTTCGCATCTAGTTAGTCCCCCATCATGTTTGGTATCAGAGCATGGTTAGGACTTAGCACTTCTTAAGTACTTGGATTAGGTGCTTCACCAGGCCGTCCGGTCTTAGAAGAAAAGTAGGGTTTCAAGACCCTCTCCTCCCATTCCACGGGGATCTCCTAAGGCGTGTAGGGGTGCCACTGTGATAGGCCTTTGAAAGGGAACACAAGAAGAAAATTTTTTTTCAAAAAAAAAAAAAAAGTTTTGCATCTTTAATTTCAGCTTTTTAGAAATTCAGCATTCCCATACATAGTCTACTATTTTGATTATTTCTGTCTATAGAAATGTTAAATTTTTATGATTTTTGTTTTTATGGATTTTAAGTAATTAGAAGTATTTTCCAGAATTTTTTCATATTTATTTCAATCTGTATAATTTTTACATGGCTGATTACCATCTGAGAAAAAATTCTACTCTGAAAATTTAGTAAGTACATCTCATCTCATCTTCATTTTTCATATAGTTTAATTTTGCATTTAGGGTCATATCTTTTTATTTCCATCATCTTATTTCTATTATCAAACATCAAAATCTAAATATATATATATATATAACTTAGAGATATTTAATTAGATCATTTGTATGCCATCGTTTTCATAAATCTTCTTAAGGGCAGCAATTTGACATAGGGTCAGGATTTCATTACCTGTCCCTAGCCCAAAAATCACCACCCGGCATATCGAACCCCAACCTCTAATTAAAATTGAATAGACACTTAATTGCTCTAGTGAGCTAGGGATACCCATGAAGTCGGGTCGAACCAAGTGTCAAGCCAAGTTAGACAACTTGTTTGTGTGTGCTTGTGTAGCTAGTGTCTAGGCAAGTGGTTCAGGGACAAGAGCCTGAAGGAAGGTGGGTTGGTTTGCTTACCTGGCCAATCCCAAATTGGTGTCTAAGGCAAGCAAAGAGGAACCTCCACCAACCTTACACTTACCTGGCTAGATGCCAAGTTACTACTACCGAGTTAGTCTTCTTGACCTAACATTTGGTTTGATCTTTAAGGTCTAGCAAGCCCGTAGCACCATTCATTGTGTGTAGCATGTCAGTTTAGAACAAGAGTCCATTAGCCCATTAGACCATTTCCAACCCAGTGTAGTCATGGGATCAAACCTTGAAGCCCACTTGTGGGCCATCAGTGAACAGCTGGCTCGATTGGACCAAAAGATAGCCCAAGCTGAGGCACGGGTAGAAGCCCGCAAGGCCCATACTAAATTCAACTCCTCTAGGCCCAATTTCCTTGATCCAAGAGCCTATGATCATGATCTTTCCCCTGAGTCTAGCCCTAGGAGCCCATACCCATACTTGGTTGACTCCGAGGAGGGACCCATTAGGAGCACCGAACCTTATGCACCCACTTTTGATGGAAGACAAGAGGTGTTATCGATTGGGAGGAGAGCATGGATCACTATTTCGAGTACACTAGGATGTCGGAGTTAGAAAAATTAAGATTGGCCATACGTAGGTTAACCCGACATGCTAAGTGGCATTGGGCAGCTATCGAGGATGAATGTTCTCAAAGAGGAGAAAGAATACGTAGCTAGAAACCATGAGAAGTAGGCTAAGAGTAAAGTACCTAGGTAGATTTTATGAGCAAAGACTTTTAGACCAATGGTACAAACTGAGACAGGGTGATAGACCAATGTCTGAGTATATTGAGAAATTTAATGGGTTTATTAGGAGATGTAGCAGAGTCGAGTCTGAGGCTATAATCATTTCAAGGTTTCGAGCTAGCCTATATAGGGACATCCAAGAGGAACTATCCCATTAGAAAATTCAGAATCGTGAGGAGGCCTATGACATAGCTAGGGAGTTCGAGTCTTATCAAAGGAAACTCATGACCAGTCACTCTCAGTTCAACAAGGTTAGTACCTCTGAAACCAAGCCCAACCCTAACCTGAGTCGACCCACCCTGCTACCCCATGTGTTCACCATGGTGACATTAAAGAGGAGGAATATATTGTAGACATGGAATTGGTTGACCAAAAAAAACATCCAGGCTGAATCTATTTTGGAAGGACCCTCAGAAGTTTCTGAACCCACCAGTGAGTCTGAAGTAGA
This sequence comes from Areca catechu, assembly GCA_021397845.1. Lineage (NCBI taxonomy): Eukaryota > Viridiplantae > Streptophyta > Magnoliopsida > Arecales > Arecaceae > Areca > Areca catechu. Next base: position 122,426,637 of record CM038052.1, on the reverse strand, counting down.
GGTATATGAGGCTGACATGAGTCTGGTAGATGAATATGAAGGAGAAGACTATGAGGAGGTCAACTCTAGTACCTTACCTGAGAAAACCCTTGGAGAAGATAAGATTGTTGAGCCTAGTCCTGAAATATCAGAACAACAAGAAATTAGTGAGGACTTGGTTCCTGTAAGTCAATGCCCTCAGGAAGAACCGACTCCTTTAGCCTCAACCCAAAACCTCATTCCTCTAACTTCAGTTGATGATATTTTTCTGGAACTGAATAAGTCTTCCCTTCTTGAAAAACCTGCACTTACAATGACCAAATTCTCCATCCATCAATTTGACCTTATGACACCCATAGATCAATATTCAAATCTTAAGGTCATCCTGAGTAACCATGGTCTGTTTCGTGTCTCGCATAAATTGCCCCAAGACTCTGATTCTCATTTCCTACCCTATCCTGAGTCTACACATGTTTCTAAAGCCATTAGGTTACATTTTATTGAAATCACCAAGTTGCATAAACCCTTAGAGCCCATCCCATTTGCGACCTACTTTTGGAAGACCTTATGGCATTTGCTAGGAACCCATGGTAAATTCTCATGTGCATACTAGACCAGGGTCAAACCTAGAGAGTCATTAGTTTGTTAGGTTTAGACCCTAGAGAGTCCAATAAAATTTTTCTCTATAGGAATGCATCGTCGAGTTTGCATTTTGCATCATGCATTAAGTATAAATTTTAAAATAATTTGACCGATTCCCGAAAGTGAACCAAAGAGTTTGATCAAAGGGATTCTATAATGGTTAGGCTTAGGCCTGAACGGTTTCCACCAGAAATCATTAAGAAACTTCATGCTCGTGAAGCTTTCCCCTTTAGAGTGATAAGGAGAGTTGGCCCTAATGCCTATGTGCTTGAGCTACCCCCAGATTATGGCATTCGCTCGACTTTTAATATCCCAGACTTAATCGAGTATAGGGAACCAGCAAACATACCTAGCGAGCCATTTGGGCTTGACCTTTTATTTGAGAGTGAACCTGACCCAGAGTGTCCACCTCCAATTTTACCTGAGAGAGGAGAGCGGATCAAGCATGTCCTAGATGATCAAGCTATGACCACCCGGGGCAAAGGCTATCAGCATTACTTGGTCCGATTGCAAGGCCGACCACAGTCCGATGATTTGTAGGATACTCGAGAGGACTTGCAGCACCTCGATCCCGACCTTCTGGAAAAAAATAGCAAAGCCAAGTCAACCCTTACTCGACAGGGTCGAGTTCCTCCCATCCCGGGAGAATTGGTGTGGGCACCAGACCTTTGATTAGGGTTTCAATTTTTTGGGTCTTGTATTAAGGCTTCAAGCCTAAACTTTGTAAGATTTTTTAGCTTTGAATTGAGTCTCAAGTGTTTGTGTCTAGTCCTATACTTTGACCAATTTGGTCAAGTTGTCCTGTACTGAGTCCAGTCCTGAATTGAGTCTGAGTCCATCCTGAATTAAGTCCAGTCCGAGTCTGTTTGAAGTATGGGTCCAAGCAAGATTAGTCTTGAAGCCATGTCACTTTTGAGCCAAGACATGAAGGATGCCAAATCAACCCTAAGGCACCACATCATCATCCTATGTGGTGCCACTTCACCTTGCCATGTGGGCGGCACAAAATCAGAATTTTGGAGGCATAAAGGAGACAACAACACTTGATACATTTCCTCCTTCCCTCCCCCTATCAAGCTATTTTCCAAATATAGGTGGCCGGCCAATGGAAGGTCAAAGGAGATAGAAATTTGAAGAATTTAAATCCCTTGCTTCAAGCCCTAACATCAAGCTTTCTTCCCAAAGTAGTTGACCAAGTATGGAAGGAAGAGCAAGAATCCATGGGCACCAAGACAAGCTCCATCTTCCACTCCCCATATCATGTCTTATACCAAAGGTAGATGAGCAACCAAGGAAAGGAAGACAACACAAGCCTTGCTACAAGCCCCATGCCATGTCTTCTTCCATACAAGAGACCAACCTTCCAAGTTCAAGGGTGCCAAGATCCCTCTTCCAAGCCTCACATCATGCCACGCCCAATCACATCATTGGTCGGCCAAAGAGGAGAAAATTCAGAATTTCTTTGGTGCCTTATCAAGAGGATTCATGTATCTTTCATTTGAATTGGGTCCTAAGGTGCCTATTTAAAGGACCTTACCCCTCATTTGTAGCCTATTGATTGATGAATGAAAAAAATACAAGTTTTGAGAGCCAATTCTCTTTAGTTGCCTTCGTTCCTTAAAAACGTCGATCTCCATGAGGGAGCGCCTTCGGGCATCGAGAGATGTGAGGCCTCGAGTTGCTATCTCTTCAACAACTCCATCCTCCAACATCGAATCGGAGTCTATTAGGATCATCCAACTGGGCGCCTAGCAAGAAGAACTCCACCCATCACCACATCAACTCTCATCCTTTCATCTATTGCTTTCTTTTGATTGAATCCTAACTCTTCTCTTGAATGCCCGCAGGTCCTCCAGGTTCCATGAACACAGATTCGGTTGCTCTTGCCATCATTACCTTCGGACAGAAAGCCGGCGCATCCGCAGGGTTGACTGCTCGATCATCCAGGCCGCATCCACAAGAGCGAGTGAACTCGGCATCGGGTGCTTCGAATCATTGAGGTTTGCCACCCTGACTCCTAAGTAGGTATTGATCTGAGAGCTAAGTCCTACGGGGTTTCTCAATTTCGGGGTCCTCTTTTTATCCTTGCTTAGGGACTCACTTGCTTGCCTGAAGTTCTTGTTAGTATAGAACCCTAGATCTACTCCTACTTATTTTCGGGAATCCTAAACAAATCATTAAAACCCTAAAAATCACCAGAGAAAATCACTTGCAACATCTCCTCATTTTCGCATCTAGTTAGTCCCCCATCCAGTTCAGAGTACGTCTTGGGTGGCTTTTTATCCAAGGAATATGTCAGACGAGAGGTCCTGAGCCCTCACTTCAATGCCAGCTTGGTGATGGGCTCATCCAGACTGTAAATCTCTAGGGCAGCAGTCTTGAAGTGGGTGACATAGTCCCGCAAGAGCTCATGATCTTGCTGCTAGATGGAGAAGAGGCTATCCACCTCCCGTGGTACCTTTCGACAGAAGTCGAAGTGCACCACAAACCTCCTCTCCAGCTACTAGAAGGAGTCGATGCTTTCGGGCTCGAGGCGGGTGAACCAGACTCGAGCGACCTTCCGAAGGGTAGCTGGAAAGGCGATGCACAAGAGGGCATCCATCACCCCCTGGACTCTCATGAGAGATTTATAGCTCTCTAGGTGGTTCAGGGGTCGGTGGTCCCATCATAGGGATCCACCAGAGGAATGCAGAACCGACTCGAAATCGGTTCCTCTTTGATTTCTCAGGAGAAGGGGGGTCGGGCATTATAGCCCACTAGCTCATTAGGGGAGCCCTACATGTTGGCAAACCAATGGGAGAGCTCCGCTAGTTTGCACTCTTACTCCTCTAGGCACCTCTTAGCTAGGCACCTGATGGCCTCATCAGTGGAACCTTTCACTGAGGTCGCTGGAGAAGAAGGGGCTGACGGATCGCAGCGAGGAAACTTGCCTCGGTGGCACTTGCTGCACTTGGCAGCATCATTGTCGTGAAAGATTAATGGTATGTTTGCAGGTGCCTACCCTAAGCATGCAACAACAGGGAGCAGGTAAGTATTTTAAAATAATTTTAAAATGCACAGCAAAAACATGCTCCACGCAGGATCTAACGCAATCAGGAAGCATGTACAGATTAAAACATGTTATAACATGGGCATGTAATGTTTATAAAATATTTTAAATCCATAGATCTACGCATGCATGAATGTAAAATACAAAATCCATACCTTATTTCTACCGGGAATAAATCTGGTATAGTCCTGGAATAGCAGGGATAACATGAATAAATTTATTCCTGTTGTCCTCCACTTTCAGCACGTTGACAAATGCAGTTCTTTCCACCAAAAATTTGCTGCAGAACGGAGAAGATTTTGCCAACGTATGGATCTCCCTTCCAACACCAAGAGTTAGGGAACAAGTTTGTAGATCTTCCTTCAAAGGGGAGAAGATGATCCAATGGTTTTGATCCCTTTCCTTTCAGCCAAAATCAGCACCAGAAATTTGCAGCAATCTGAAAAACCTGCAACCAAAAATAGAGCAGAAAAAGAACAGCTGCAAGGAGGTCGATCCGGCTTCCAAGTGCTCGGTTGAACACTCTCAAGAGGGGGAACACGCCGGGGGCTAGCTCTGATCCGTCTCTCGGTCGATGCTAGTCGCCGGAAGACACGAAACGGTGGGAAGGAAGAACAGAATTTCAGAACCTATTTTTCAGCAAAACAGAGTTCATCTTCCTCCAGATTTGAGCACCAGCAAACAGGGATCAAGGCTTGATTACTCTTCCTTCCACTCACCAAAACCCAGCCCTCAACTTCACAGGTGGAAAGGGAAGGAATATCAGCAAGCAAAAAGGAACTCTCACAGCCCTTTTGATTCTCACACGGTGACCTGCTCTAAAAGAACCAGGGGACTGCAGGTTTTTAAAAGGGAGCAACAGCCAGCGGAGAAAACAAAAATGCTGGGAGGCCTAAGGACTTCGGAGGCTTAACCAACATTAAACCATGCATTAGGACTAATTAAATGGGGTTAAAGGCTAATGGGTGGAGGGGAGATGAAGAGGCGCCGAATGGGCTTCCACCGCATGGAATACGCCCAGCGAAAAATTCAGCGTGCAAACCGTTCAAACGAAGAAAAACGGTCCAATGGATGGGTTTAATCCAATTAAAACCGATCCAAAGGAATTTGGGTTCAAACAAAACCCAAAAATTCGGTTTAATTCAATTTGAACGGTCCAAGCCCAATAAATTAAATTCAATTGGTTCAGAACCAATTGAAGGCCGAATACAGCTCCGAATCAGTTCAAAACTGATTCAGAAAAATCCTGGCAGACCTGGTCAGCCCGGAACATTTTTCGATTGACCCAAACAAGGGGAAGACCGGGAAAAAGGTGCTCAAAAATTTACCGTGACCATAAAACCGAGACGATTCCTAATCGTAATCGATAACCGGATCAGAGAGTTATCCTCTGTGGCGTGTGACCTCATAGGTTCGAACCTAAATGGTAGTACTGGAACGATTCCAGTACCAGCACAGGAAACCATCTAGCAATGGGTCCCGGCGTCCGGATAGGTCGAAGATGCAGGAGCATACAATCGAACCTCTGGCATATGGTTACTGTATATTTTATCCCTTTGACCTCTAATGCTCAGGACGACTGATATTGGGCTGCCAACCCAGGCTGTGTCAGTCGACAACGTGTCTCAATCTTGCAAGCCCAGTGACTCTTCACTAGGGCTACCCCGGCCGAGGATTTGCTAAATTGAGATACAGCGAGACATTCAATCCAAACTGTTCGAACAGGTCAATTCCATCTTGGTCCATCACTGCTCCACAAGTACTTGCCTGTACCCATAAACCTTCCGTCACCGGATTAAAAATCCGGGTAGTCCGGTACCAAAGCACAGGGAGTTGCTTGCAAGTTACCGTGATGACCTCAGGTCAGAGGGACACATATACCCATATCCAATCGCGAGTATCCCTTTGGCATAAAGGGGCCTCACGGAGTCACGTTCAATGAGATATCATATATCCCACTTGCAGATCACATCAGTGTCACCACACTCATTTGGTCAATAGGACAACCAAATGATGTGAACTGCAACAACCTATACTTGATATATTGCTGTCCAGAACAATATATCCTTTGGTTGTGAAGAAGGTTTAAGGACCAGTCGATACATCCTCTCTGTATCGAAGTCAGTGTAGCCCTAAGGACTTCATCATAAGGAAAGAGTTCATTTTTAAGGAAATTCAATATGTGATGAGCTGCCAAATAATAATTTTATTAATTCATAAAATAAATACAGTGCTGAGCACAACCACCTATAACCCAGGCGATTGGCTTTGGGACACATTTCCCAACAACTCCCACTTGTACTGAAGCCAATTAGAGGAGTATCTTATACCCATTTCCCATTTACAATAGTCGAACTCTTTGGCTCCAAGGGCTTTAGTGAAGGGGTCGGCCAGATTTTCTTTTCCATCGATCTTCAAAAGATTGATGTCGCCTCGCTCCACGATTTCTCGTACGAGGTGGTAGCACCGCAAAATGTGCTTGGTGCGGTGATGAGCTTTTGGCTCCTTAGCTTGAGCAATGGCTCCAGTGCTGTCACAGTACACCGGAACAGGACCATCTAGGGAAGGTCCACCCCTAGCTCTCGAAGGAATTTCCGCAACCACACATCTTCCTTTGCTGCATCTGATGCTGCAATCTATTCTGCTTCGCATACCGAGTCTGCAACTGTTGCCTGCTTGGAACTTTACCAGCAGATCGCTCCTCCGTTCAGGATAAATACAAATCCTGACACACTCTTGCTATCATCTCTATCTGACTGGAAACTGGAGTCAGTGTACCCCACAAGTTTCAAGTCAGGTTCTTCATAAATTAGCCATTGATCTTTAGTATTTCTCAAATACTTAAGGATGGTCTTAACCACCTTCCAATGCGCCTCACCTGGGTCAGACTGGTATCTACTCACTACTCCTAGTGAGTTTGCCACGTCTGGTCTAGTACAAGTCATAGCATACATGATAGAGCCTACTTTAGAAGCATAAGGTACTCTACTCATGCGTTCTCTTTCCTCAGGTGTTGTCGCACAATTTTTTTTAGAAAGAGTAATTCCAGAACCTATCGGAAGATAGCCTTTCTTGGAATTTTCCATGCTGAACCGTTTCAGCACGGTGTCTATGTACGTAGACTGGGACAGTCCCAAAAGCTTCTTGGATCTATCTCTATAGATCTTCATACCTAGTATGTAAGAAGCTTCACCCAAGTCCTTCATGGAGAACTGAGATGATAACCAGACCTTTATTCCTTGTAATGTTGCGACGTCATTCCCGATTAAGAGAATGTCGTCAACATACAGTACTAGGAATATAATCACAGAACCATTAACCCATTTATAGATGTACGGTTCTTCTCCGTTCTTAACGAAGCCGTACGATTTGATACACCTATCAAACCGTAAGTTCCAACTTCGAGATGCTTGCTTGAGTCCATAGATGGACCTATGCAACTTGCATACTTTTGATTCATCTGTGGATGTGAACCCTTCAGGCTGTATCATATACACCTCTTCTTAAAGCTCCCCATTTAGGAAAGCGGTTCGGACATCCATCTGCCAGATCTCGTAATCAAAATATGCTGCCAAAGCAAGCATGATCCGAATAGACTTGAGCATTGCCACAGGGGAGAATGTCTCGTCATAATCGATACCATATCGCTGACGATACCCCTTAGCAACCAGACGGGCTTTATAGGTTTCTACCTTCCCATCTGCGCCCCTTTTTCTCTTGAAGATTCATTTACACCCGATGGGTTTTATTCCTTCAGGCGGATCAACTAATGTCCAAACATTGTTTATTTCCATGGACTCCATTTCGGATCGCGTGGCTCCAAGCCATGTCTCAGAGTCAGATCTCTGAAGTGCATCCATATAGGTGATCGGATCCTCATTGTTCTCATCGAGCTCAATGGGATCGCCGTCCCGAACCAAGAAATCGTAGTATCTGTCCGGCTGACACGGTATTCTACCAGATCTCCTAATGGGTTCAGGGTGTGAGTCAAACACAGCCGGTTCCACGGTGTCCTTAGAGTGTGCAGGTTCTTCTATTGGCTGAACTTCATCAAGTTCAATCTTAGAGGCTATAGTTCCTTCTCCAAGGAATTCCTTTTCCAAAAAGATAGCTCTAAGAGAAACGAACACCTTTTGTTCATTCTCCAAATAGAAGAAATACCCTTTGGTTTCCTTAGGATAACCAATGAATAAACACCTGTCAGACTTAGGACCAAGTTTGTCTGCGTCTAAATGTTTTACGTAAGCCGGACAACCCCAGACCCGAAGGTGTGAGATTGAAGGTTTACGTCCATTCCATATCTCATACGGAGTGGAGACAATAGACTTACTCGGAACATTATTAACAAGTAACAGGCTGTCTGAAGCGCATATCCCCAAAAGGATAGCGGCAGAGTTGCAAAGCCCATCATTGATCGAACCATGTCCAACAAGGTTCGATTCCTCCTTTCGGACACACCATTCAACTGTGGTGTTCCTGGAGGAGTCCACTGAGAGAGAATTCCATTCTCCTCAAGATATGTCAAAAATGCACCAGATAAGTATTCACCACCTCGATCAGATCGAAGGGTTTTAATACTTTTTCCAGTTTACTTTTCTACTTCATTACGGTATCGTTTGAATATTTCAAACGACTCAGACTTATGTCTCATTAGAAAGACATAACCGAACCTCGAAAAGTCGTCTGTAAATGTAATGAAATATTTGTATCCTCTTTTGGCATTAATTATCATTGGTCCACATACATCAGTATGTATTAGACTTAGGAGTTCTGTAGATCGTTCACCTTTTCCAGAAAAAGGTGATTTGGTCATTTTACCAAGTAAACAGGATTCACAAGTGGGCAGTGATTCAGAATCACTGACCTCGAGAAGTCCATCTCCTCGCATCTTGTTTATCCTATTTTGGTTAATATGACCCAGTCTACAGTGCCAAAGATACAAATTATTGACATTATCTAACCTTGGGCGTTTGCTAGAAGTGTACATTACACTAATAGGCCTTGATAGTACGTATATGCCATTATTTAATCTAACTTTCATTATAACAGCATTATTCAAAATAACATTGCAAAAATCTCCTTTTATTGATAGTTCAAAACCACAATTGGCCAAAAGGCCTACAGAAATTATGCACATAATGAAACTAGGACAATAGTGACAGTCGACTAGTTCGACAGTACAAGACTCAAAGACAAGACGCAGGACTCCAACCGCCAGTATTGGAACACGATTTCCATTCCCGACGCTCAGAAACTGTTCTCCATCTTCAAATCTTCTGCTAACTTGAAGTCCCTATAACGAATTACAAACATGAATTGGACTACCATTATCCAATACCCAGTTAGCAGTATCAACAATTGAGTAATTACAAGGTTTTATCATATAAATACCTTGTTCAGCAGACTTCTGCTTTCTCGGCCTGTTCGGATCAAGGGACGCAATATAAAGAGGACAGTTCCTTTTCCAGTGTCCCTTCTTCTTGCAGTAGAAGCACTCTGCAGAAGATTGATCAGCCTTAAACTTCCTGGTCTGACTCGGGCCAGGAGCATTCTGCACCTTCTTTCCCTTTTTATTTATTTTCTTCTTCCCTTTCTTAAAGGGACGACGACCTCTACTTCCTCCCACTAAATTCACCACCCCCTTATTAAGTTGGTGGTCTTTCTCGAAAGTCTGCAGCAACCCCAAAAGACAATGGTAGTTGACTGCAGGCTTGTTCATTCTGTAATGATCAAGAAAGTCAAGATAGGAGAAGGGAAGAGAATTCAGGATCGCATCCTTGCCGAGCTGCTCATGCAAGGGGCATCCGAGTTTGCCCAGTTTTTCAATCAGCTCGATCATGTACAATACATGATCAGTGACTGAACCACCATTCGGCATCTTGGAGTTGTAGATGGCACAAGACACTTTATACCATTCTACATCATCCGGGGTGCCGAAGGATTCTTTCAATTTTTGAAGGATTTCATCAGGTTGGGCCTCCTCGAATTTGCGACTGAACTCGTCGTTCATCGCAGCAAGCATAATGCAACAGACAGTAGTCCGATCAGAAACCCACTTCAAGTAAGCGTCTATGACCGCACTCCGTGCATTTGCAGGAGGGATTTCAGGCGCCGGATCCGTTATCACATAGAGGATCCGTTCATGCTCCAGAACAATTCTTAACCTTCGATACCAAGTATCGAAGTTATGACCCTTCAACTTCTCGTTATCGAGAAGTGACCGGAGCGACAAGTTTGAAGACATCTGAAAAGAAAACAAGACCAAATTAGTTTATGAATGAATAACTTAACCAAAAGACTTGGACTTTAGTCTAAAGGTTTCTCCCACTAATTTTTCAGATTGGTAGCCTCTAACTCCAATCCGTGAAAACAACATCTTTTCAAGTGGGTACTGAAATCCAATAGGCCTCGCATGAGCCCGACTATGGCCAGCTCACCCATATGAGCCTAAAGGTAGGTTCGTAAACCAATTGTTTCCCTAAACAATTTTCAGTATAAAATTTTGCCCCAGAGAACACCCTAATCAGCCTAGGGGCCTCCTATTGCGGGTCTCTGGTTAGGTCCAACCATTAAAATGACAAATCCAATGCTTCCAGCTAACTAAAGACCAAGCCCGACTAAGGCCGGCTCACCTGGTCCCGTTAAGGAGGTTGCACTGAACCATCATCGATCAGATAGAAATTCCAGTCGCCGGATGTACACTCGTTCTATGGAACTGCCGATGCACACCAAGCTAGTGGACATATTTCTATCCAACTTAATGGGAGGCTAAGACACTGTCAACTCTTTGACTTAGTCTTTTAAGGACCTAATAATTTTAGAGGATTTTTAGTTGTGACGGAAGAGAAGAGACAAGGACATGGATCATCCTCCCACTGAATCAATCAGATTTCAGGAGGGTTGAAATGAATCAACAAATGATCCATGGGCACCTAAAGATCAGTCAGATCGATCAACCTGGGTGACATGGGTTAACTCGAGTCATTGAGCTTTTCCAATCAGTTCTGGTTGACTCGACTAGCCAGGTAGGTGAGATCATGTGTGAGTATCCGCCATTAACCATCTTTCCTAGACACCAACCAAGTTGGCCAGGAAAGAGGTAGCCTCATACAACCATGATCACAAATGCCAAACCTACCTCGACACCAGTCGGTTTACCAGACCCGATCAGATTAGCCTAAAGACTCAGGCATCCACAGAGCCACAAATTGGATCCATTTTAGATGAACGGATCAACTATTCTAACTATTAGATAGTTCTAAAGAAGGACCTTAATCAACTTTTGATTAATCTTCTTTTATCCGGTTCAACTAAACCTAGGTCTAATCCAGTTAAGGACCCAATTAGATAACTAACCCAATTAACCCAAAATGGCTTATTCATGTCAAATTAGATTTCATAAACCTAATAATTTATTTTAATAAGCCATACATTTAATCAAAACATTTTTAATTAAGTGTCAATGTAAAACATTTTTTCTTACATCATGCATCATATCTAGATTTTATTTTATAAACATTTCATGGCCCAATTATTTAACAGACATGTCAAAATCGTATCTGAATTAAAATAATTTTAATTCCAAGATTTCCTTAAAGGATCCTTCTGAAAAGGCCAACACAGATGATCCGTTTCGTGTCAAAGACACACGGTCATGGTGAAGGTCTCAACTAGGTTCCTAAAAGTACTATCAGGATACAAAAATAGATCAAACTATTTTTAATCTAACATGCATCAAGATTATGTTACACTTGCGAACCTGGCTCTGATACCATTGAAAGATTAATGGTACGTTTGCAGGTGCCTACCCTAAGCATGCAACAACAGGGAGCAGGTAAGTATTTTAAAATAATTTTAAAATGTACAGCAAAAACATGCTCCACGCAGGATCTAACGCAATCAGGAAGCATGTACAGATTAAAACATGTTATAACATGGGCATGTAATGTTTATAAAATATTTTAAATCCATAGATCTACGTATGCATGAATGTAAAATACAAAATCCATACCTTATTCCTTCCAGGAATAAATCTGGTATAGTCCTGGAATAGCAGGGATAACAGGAATAAATTTATTCCTGTTGTCCTCCACTTTCAGCACGTTGACAAATGCAGTTCTTTCCACCAAAAATTTGCTACAGAACGGAGAAGATTTTGCCAACGTATGGATCTCCCTTCCAGCACCAAGAGTTAGGGAACAAGTTTGTAGATCTTCCTTCAAAGGGGAGAAGATGATCCAATGGTTTTGATCCCTTTCCTTTCAGCCAAAATCAGCACCAGAAATTTGCAGCAATCTGAAAAACCTACAACCAAAAACAGAGCAGAAAAGGAACAGCTGCAAGGAGGTCGATCTGGCTTCCAAGTGCTCGGTTGAACACTCTCAAGAGGGGGAACACACCGGGGGCTAGCTCTGATCCGTCTCTCGGTCGATGCTAGTCACCGGAATACATGAAACGGTGGGAAGGAAGAACAGAATTTCAGAACCTGTTTTTCAGCAAAATAGAGTTCGTCTTCCTCCAGATTTGAGCACCAGCAAACAGGGATCAAGGCTTGATTACTCTTCCTTCCACTCACCAAAACCCAGCCCTTAACTTCACAGGTGGAAAGGGAAGGAATATCAGCAAGCAAAAAGGAACTCTCACAGCCCTTTTGATTCTCACACGGTGACCTTCTCTCAAAGAACCAGGGGACTGCAGGTTTTTAAAAGGGAGCAGCAGCCAGCGGAGAAAACGAAAATGCTGGGAGGCCTAAGGACTTCGGAGGCTTAACCAACATTAAACCATGCATTAGGACTAATTAAATGGGGTTAAAGGCTAATGGGTGGAGGGGAGATGAAGAGGCGCCGAATGGGCTTCCACCGCATGGAATACGCCCAGCAGAAAATTCAGCATGCAAACCATTCAAATGAAGAAAAACGGTCCAATGGATGGGTTTAATCCAATTAAAACTGGTCCAAAGGAATTTGGGTTCAAACAAAACCCAAAATTTCGGTTTAATTCAATTTGAACGGTCCAAGCCCAATAAATTAAATTCAATTGGTTCATAACCAATTGAAGGCCGAATACAGCTCCGAATCAATTCAAAACTGATTCAGAAAAATCCTGGCGCAGACCTGGTCAGCCCGGAACATTTTTTGGTTGACCCAAACAAGGGGAAGACCAGGAAAAAGGTGCTCAAAAAATTTACCGTGACCATAAAACCGAGACGATTCCCAATTGGAATCGGTAACCGGATCAGAGAGTTATCCTCTGTGGCGTGTGACCTCATAGGTTCGAACCTAAATGGTAGTACTGGAACAATTCCAGTACCAGCACAGGAAACCATCTAGCAATGGATCCCGGCGTCCGGATAGGTCGAAGATGCGGGAGCATACAATCGAACCTCTGGCATATGGTTACTGTATATTTTATCCCTTTGACCTCAATGCTCAGGACGACTGATATTGGGCTGCCAACCCAGGCTGTGTCAGTCGACAACGTGTCTCAATCTTGCAAGCCCAGTGACTCTTCACTAGGGCTACCCCGGTCGAGGATTTGCTAAATTGAGATACAGTGAGACATTCAATCCAAACTATTCGGACAGGTCAATTCCATCTTGGTCCATCACTGCTCCACAAGTACTTGCCTGTACCCAGAAACCTTCCATCACCGGATTAAAAATCCGGGTAGTCCGGTACCAAAGCACAGGGAGTTGCTTGCAAGCTACCGTGATGACCTCAGGTCAGAGGGACACATATACCCATATCCAATCGCGAGTATCCCTTTGGCATAAAGGGGCCTCACGGAGTCACGTTCAATGAGATATCATATATCCCACTTGCAGATCACATCAGTGTCACCACACTCATTTGGTCAAGAGGACAACCAAATGATGTGAACTGCAACAACCTATACTTGATATATTGTCGTCCAGAACAATATATCCTTTGGCTGTGAAGAAGGTTTAAGGACCAGTCGATACATCCTCTCTGTATCGAAGTCAGTGTAGCCCTAAGGACTTCATCACAAGAAAAGAGTTCATTTTTAGGGAAATTCAATATGTGATGAGCTGCCAAATAATAATTTTATTAATTCATAAAATAAATACAGTGCTGAGCACAACCACCTACAACCCAGGAGATTGGCTTTGGGACACATTTCCCAATATGTCGTCCACCGGGGATCGCTCTCATGGTTTGCCGACCCAGTGTGATTCCTCTTTGCAAGGGTCTGGTGACCTCACAGGGGTTGGTTGCTGCTCATGGATGGGATGGCCTGCCTTGGATGGAGTGCAGGCTTCCACTGGGGCCCGCGGCTTGGGCCGCAGGGGTTCCTGGCTGGGGTTAAGTGACTAGGGAGAGCTGCTGGTGCTGTAACTATCTCATGGCCGCGATCAGTGCCTGCATCTGTTGGACAAGTTAGTATACTGACCGTCTGCCGAGGACAACTGAGGAGGAGCGGGAAGTTCTCTCTTCGAGCTGCAAGAGCCCAGGGGAGAGGGAACCTCTCCCGCTCGGCTGGTGGAAGCTTCACATCCACGAGTTACCACCATGCTTGGAGTCGAGCTATTCTCAAGCTCGTGGGGGGCTTGCTCATACAGGAGTTTTCATCGCCCCCTACCTGGCACGCCAATCTGTTACCGACCTTACCCTATGGCCTGTAACTGTGAGTTGGTGTTCGACCTCGGTCCCCTTACTTCGAAATCCTAGCATTCCCAGACCTGCAAAACATGGTTAGAGACCCGGGCCGGGGATCCTGATGGGGGTACTCCGACAATCAAGTCAGCGAGCGGCAAAGTGGAATAGACCCACTAAGGCAGATCCCAACTTGGTCTCCGTGCTTAGGAGAATCCTCGATGAGGAGATGAGTGAGAATGAGAGAGGACGAGAGGGGGTTAACACTCAAGCTCTTGCGACTAGGCTCACCGGACTCGCTCCGGGGAGTCCCTTTAGAGCCTTTGCCTCTGAGTCGCTCGTTTTCCCCTTCCATGCGTTTGCCCTCTTGATCGCTTACCTTCTCCCATGCCTATTGGTGCCTTTTTGAGATTGCCGGGTGCTTCGGTGCCTCGATTCTCCCCCTCTGGGGGGCCTTGGAGGTCAACAGTGCTCGTTGGTTATTCTCCTATGGTCACCTCCCCTTATGGTTGGGAGTTAAGTGACGAGGTTGTCTCGTCCACCGTGCTGTCATGAAGGGGGGAACTAGGTGAGGCCTTGATCTAGGTGCAGGCACCCTTGGGTTCGAGATGTTGACCGTGGCTCTTCCCTTCAAGGGGGTTCCAGGTCATCGGTCGTAGGATTTGGTACCTCGACTAGGGTGTCCCTCCTAAACTAGTGCAAATGAGGTTACACACACTGTTGCAGATCTGGGGGCACCATACTTGATGGGGGACAAAGGGGTAGGATCGTTGGTGAGCCTAGAAGTCACCTAAATTATGGTACTATTTTTTTTGGTATTTTTTTTTAAGGGGTGGCGAATGAATAATGGGGATGGAAGATAGGGATCTGGATCTCATGGACTTTGGGACTCACCCTAACGAAGAGACCTTTCACCTCTAAGGCATTACACCCTCCTCGATACTTGGAGGTGCTAGAATGGATCTCAAAGGCCACGAGGGGATAGAGAGGATGGAATAGGAAGGGGGATAACTGGGCATGACCTCACATCATATCCTGGGGTTGGGCCTCACACCCTCTCCTCACAGAGTGAAATAAAAAAAACCACTCTTTTCTAAAACTCATTTTCATTTCCAAAACTTGATTAAACTCTGTTTTTCTACAAAGGATCGAGGGTGGTATTTATAGACCTGTCCAACCCTCATTTGAATTTGAATACAAGATAAAAAGATATGAATGATTCAAACTCAAATACAAGATAGGATAAGATAAGCCTATCCATATCTAAATCCTAACCAACCAAGTTCTAATTCAAATTTCAAATAAAAGATAAATCATAAATTTATTTTGGATATATTTCTTCTTCCCTAAGTAACTCCTATGATCGGACGGCCGTGGTGACTAACCCAATCCGAAGCAGTTACTAGGATATAACATATTTCATATGTAATTTAAACAATCATGCATTGATTCATAGCATAGTAAGCAATCACTACTAATTGCATTGACCATACATGATAATATTCACTATCATATAATCTTTCAATAGTATGCATCATACTATGATTTTTTATACATGATCATATTATCATCGACCCCTAATTAGTGGCATGTTTCAAAATATGATTACCATATATGATCATATTTACTATAACATAAGCATTCAATTATTCAATTGACCATTAATTGAATGAAATAAGGGGGCTCTGATACCACTGTAGGATTTCGGTAGCATAGCGGAAGAATGGATTTCAAAATATTTCATTTTAAAACTCCAAGAACTAGAAACTCTAAGCCCAAGATCCCTTATTCATTACAATCAACAAGTCATTCAAACAAGGTTTGGAAAAATACCTGGAATGCTAATTCCTTCTTCTTTCCACAAGGCACACAGTGCATGCCCTCCAGAGGTGATCCACATAGGAATTGAACCTAGGAACCACTCCTTAGTAGGTTGCTTATCCACTGGGACTTTTCTGATGGCCTTTCTTCCTTTTGCAGCCTCTCCTTCCTTGCTCAGACCTTTGCTCTCTAGTAGAATACTCTGAGCCCTCTCTTAAACTTTCTTTTACTCTCTTTATCACTTCCTAATTCTCTTCCTAACCCCTTGTCTTAGAATGGCGGACTTGTCTTAAGGCAAGACCTATGTCCTAACAAGGGAAGGAAGAGACAAGGAGGATAAAGTGGCAGAGTGTAAGAGTGTAAGAAAGAAAGGATAAATCAGATACCTTCAGAATAAATACTAAAGGCTTTAAATAGGAGATGGGGGGGTGCCAAATATGGCTCTTCATCAGCCTTTGATCTATCAAACAATAGATCATATAAGACCCTTCATGAAAGAGTCTTATCTTGAAAAATCATAACACTTCTTGCGCCAAAAGCCTTATTCATGTCCTATAGATAATCTTGGCTTTTTTTCCTTATGCCATGTTGCGTGTAACTGGCTGATAGTCTTTTAGATGGCATGGAACCAAGTGGCTTATCCAAGAGTCAAGTTTCTTCATCAAGAAAGACTCTTGGTTTGAATAATTGCGGTAACCAAGTGAAGGGATGCAACACCTCACTTGCATGCCAATCCTTCTCACCACCCATCCCTTTTTTCTACCAGTATTAAGTCAAGACAATCAGACATGGGATAAGGCTAGGGATGCCTTGTTTCACTTGGATACCAAATCCCATAAACAGAAGGACTCTGGGTCCATCTGCGTGCCAACTTATCTCACACACATTTCAATTAGTGCCAAGGGTCCCTTCATGTCATGACTCTTCAAATAAATAAGATAAAGGCTTAATAAATCTAGATAAAACTAGATAATTGCTGCCCCACTTTGGACTCAACCCAATCTAGGATTCTCTTAAATTGGTTAGCCCATTAAGCAACCTTATAGACCAAATTCAATTGGGTTAGGAGTTAGGTTAAACTACACATGTTAGTATATAATTTAGCTAAACAATTAGGATCCCATGACCCTAATAAAATACCAATTGACTTCCTAGACCAATTTCCTTATGTGTGTGACCCTTTGAGTTCCACATCTAGCCAGCAGTAGGTCTAGGTCTAAGCCAATTCGATCCAATCGAACCCGATTGATCTAATTAGGTCAAATTGACCTGACCTAAGTTGCCAATTCGAACTAGCTTCCAAATTGACTCATGAATACAATCGAATTGATTCATGAAAATCTATAAGATATGATTGACATCTAGCAATGTGTCATGTCTACCCAAAAGATGTGAAATTTGGTAGAAAGTATCAAAATATTCTTCAATGAAAAGTTACCGTGCAATTCAATCTTTCGATCACCCTTTATCCCGAATAAGTAATGGGTACGGATAATTGTCAAACCCTAGCATTTAGTCATCTCGAGTCTCAATTCGATAATGAAGACTCTGCTCATGACTGATTAAAAAACTCTTCTAATCTCATCCTGCTTTGATCAAAGACTCCTTCAGTCATCAATCGAAAAGATTACTTGGGATAACATTTTCTCTTACTAGGAATGATTGATTCCTTGTTGATCCACTCAAATCCTTCGTACACCACCATATCTGAGAACACCCCATACATGACTCATTATCATGAATGAGTATAAACCAAAACATGGCTTAGTGTGCATAAGGAACCATGGTGATCTCAGGTTTAAAGATCACTTGCACAACTCCCTCTATGAGAACTATCTCTTCATAAGTAGTAAGACTTCCATAAGATATTCTCAGTGTGGATCAGTTCAGTGAACTCATACCCTAATGAGCACCTTTATCCTTGTATTAATGTCTTTACACAAGTGGCTGTGAGACCAACCACCCTCTCCATCGAGCATACATAGGATAAGCTAGTCTTTCCGGAAGCATCGATTCCCGAATCGATGATCCAATGACTAGGAATATTTTAGATTAGGGTTTATAAGAACTTAGGTCTCACCGTTATGATCTCCATCATATCCCTAATTTCTTTGCCCTAACCTATGAGGTTCATCATAATCTTTAAATAAGACATAGCAATATGATGAAACAAATACCTTTTATTAATACAATAATGTCATACAAGAGTTGAAAGATTATAAAATTACCTTACAAAGATTAGCTTTTAGGGCACTTTTCTTTCAGGGCCTCATGCCCTTCTCCTTCACAGAGTGGCAAAGCAAAAATATTGCAATGGAGGAAAAAAGAACTTCAAATTTTATTCATAACATAACATGCTTGATTACAAGAGGATTAGGAATATTTATAGACTTCCCTAGCCCTTTCAAATTCAAATTACAAGCTTAAAGAGTGGAGTGAAGAGTGGAGGGATAAGTGGAATTTATACATAAAGAGTGGAAAGATAAGTGGGGGAGTTACAACTTGAATTTAAGTTCAAAACTCTTGGGCACCCAAACGAAGGTGAGGTGGCATGGTGAGGTGGAATCATGATGTAGCATAGGAGGTGAACTGGCTTCCCATCTTGGCATGGTAAGGTGGTGCTGCAACTTGGCAAGGTGGTTGGGGTGCTTTGCTCCATCCCATCTTGATGCTTCATGTTCTTGATCTTACCTAATTTGAACCTAACTTGAACCCAACTTGTCTAATTACAAGACCCAACTATTTACAAGATCAAATTGCTCTGAACAAGACTAAATTAAGCCTAACAAAACTAAATTGAAATTGGAATTGGAATGGACTTGACTCTAATTATAGGACTTATGCTGAAATTAAAAATAAAGTTGAAGACAAAATTGGAGTCTGATTTATTCACTTGTAATCCATATGGAGTTTGGGTTGTTGACCTGATTTGCTTGGAGCCTCTTTCATATCCTAGTGCCCGCACCAACTCTCTCGGGGTGGGAAGAACTCGACCCTATCGAGTATGGGTTAACTTGACTTTGGTAATGTTCTAGTAGATCTGGATTAATTCTTTGCAGATCCTCTCGAGTGATTCACGAGTGTTCGAATTCTGGTCAACCTTGCCAATGAACCAAGTAGCGTGATAACCTTTATTCTGGGTAGTAATAGTCTGGTCATCCAGAATACGCTCAATCCTATCTCGATATTCTGGTAAAGTGGCTGGTGGATACTCAAGGATAGGCTCACTTCCAAAAATAGGCTCAGACCCAAAAGGCTCACTAGGTATCATTATTGGCTCCTTAAACTCTACTAGGACTGAACATTGAAGGTCGAGCTAATACCTAAATCAGATGGTAATTCAAGCACATACGCATTAGGTCCAATTTTCTTTATTATTTTAAATGGACCTGCACCATGGGCATGCAACTTTTGAATGGTTCCTGGTGGAAACCGTTCAGGTCTAAGCCTTATCATGACATAGTCTCTCTCAGTGAACTCTTTGACTCTCTTACATGAATTTGCTATATGCCTATAAGTTTCATTACTCAATTAAATTTTCTTATTGATTTCTTTATGTAAATCTCTAATATGCTGGGTATATGACCTGCAGACTCAGAAATTCATGCATGCATGGGTAAAGGAATGAGGTTTATGGGCTTGTTGGGCTTGTAACCATAGACAATCTCAAATGGGCTTTTTCCAATGGTCTTATTGACTGAGCTGTTATAAGCAAATTCGGCATGAGATAATAATAGATCCCAATTTTCCATACTATCATCGACTAGGCATCTTAACAGTTTTCCTAGACTTTGATTGACAACTTCAGTCCGGCCATCAGTTTGAGGATGGTAGGCAGTAGAGAATTTAAGTTTGGTTCCTAGCATATCCAAAGGGTATTCCAGAAATAGCTAGTGAACCTAACATCTCTATCTGACACAATGGTTTTGGGTAATCCATGCAGCCTAACCACTTCATCTAGAAAAAGCTTAGCCACTCTCGAAGCATCGTAAGTCTGAGAACAAGGTATGAAGTGTGCCATCTTAGAGAATCGATCAACCACAACATAGATAGAATCATGTTTCCTTATGGTCTTTGGTAACCCTGATACAAAGTCCATACTAATATCCTATCATGGGCTATCAGGGACTGGTAGAGGGGTGTATAAGCCAGTGTTCTGCTTTTGTTGTTTGGCAACAACACATGTTCGACATCGAGCCACAACTTGGGCTACATTCCTTTTGAGGCCAAGCCAAAAGAATTGATCTTCTACAACTAAAATGATCTTATTTCTACCTAAATGGCTGCTAAACCTCCGGTATGAATTTTCCACACTAAGAATTATTTAAAGGATGTTCGAGGGATACACAACTTATTTTCCTTGAAAATGAATCCATCATGAAGGGTATAGTCACTATACAAGCAAGATGGTCCTTGGTGAAGAGATTGATAAATGTCACTAAAGTTGGGATACTTAGGATATTCTTCTTTCAGCCTATCAAACTCTACAACTTCAATGCTAACCGAAGTCAAAAGCATGGATCGTCGACTAAGGGCATCAGCGACCTAGTTTTTAGTACCAGCACGGTATTTCAAGACAATGGTATAAGCTTGGATATATTCTACCCACTTTCCATGCCTAGGGTTCAACTTCATTTAAGAGATAAGGAATCGGAGTGCTTCATGATTTGAATATAAGACAAATTCTGGCAGTAATAGGTAATGTCTCCAATATCTTAAGGCTTGAACTACCGCATAGAATTCCTTATCATAAGTTGAATACATAAGTTTTGCCTCATTTAACTTTTCACTGAAAAATGCCACTAGGTAATTTTCCTGACTCGAGACTTCCTGACTCAAGACTCTAATTCCTACTCCAAAGGCATCACAAGCAACCTCAAACACCTTTGAAAAGTCAGGTAATCGGGTGCTTGGGTCATTTTCTCTTTGATTTCTAGGAAGGCTCTATCAGTGGCTTTGGTCCATTCAAAGGTTCTCTTCCTAATGCAGTCGATAATGGGTGCAATAATCAAACTGAATCCTCGAATAAATCTCCTATAGAAGGTGGCAAGGCCATCGAAGCCATGCACTTCATGTATACTAGTGGGTATGGGTCACTCAACTATGGACTTGACTTTCCCTGGGTCGACAGACACTCCTTCAGAGGTGATAACAAATCATAGAAAGATAACTCTATGGGTCAAGAATTCACATTTCTTCAAGTTGGCATAAAGACTATCTTGTCAAGGGCTTGGCAAACATGCCAAAGATAGTTTAGGTGGTCTTCCTTAGTCCTACTATAGATAAGAATGTCATCGAATAGACCATAATAAATTTCTCGATGAATGTTCTTAAGACTTGGATCATGATCCTCATGAAGGTACTTGGTGCATTGGCAAGACCAAAAGGCATCACTACCCACTCATACAGGCCATCCTTAGTCTTGAAAGCTATTTTCGATTCATCCCCAGGTCTAATTCTTACTTGATGATAGCCACTCTTAAGGTAAATCTTGAAGAAATAGTGGCTCCGGCCATCATATCTAACATGTCATCCAAATGGGGAATAAGGAAACGATACTTGACTGTTATCTTATTAATGGCTCGACTATCTACACACATTCTCCATGTGCCATCTTTCTTGGAGGTCAAAAGGGCAGGTACTGCATATAGGCTCAGGCTTTCCCTAATGAATCCCTTTTAGAGATCTCCAACTTGTCGTTGTAACTCAGAATATACAGTGGGGTTCATCCTATAATGTAGAAGGTTTGGTAATGTAGCTCTTGGGACTAAATCAATGGCATGCTGAATGTCTCTTAAAGCTGGAAGGTGATTAGAGAGGTCCTCTGGAAACACATCTTGAAATTCTTTAAAAAATCTTATCACTTCTTGGGGTTGTTCCTTATGGGGTTGATCTTGGACTTTCTTGGTAAACAAAATCTAAATAGGTGAACCCTCATTAAGCTCTTGTTCTAATTCCTTAACACTGATCAAATTCATCTCTTATCTCTTTGTCCTTCATATTACTAAACTCTCTCCTAACGTTGTCCTTAGGTGGTGAAGAATTGATCACAATTTTCTTTCCATTATGGGTGAAGGAACAAGAATTAGAATAACCATATAATATAGCATCATGATCATACAACCATGGTCGACCTAACATGATACTACTAACCCCCATAGGAAGAACATCACACCAAGCCTTCTCTTCTTGGTATGACTGGACCTGGATTGTAACTTGGAATCTAAACTTGATGGGAATTGAGGTCGAATCTATCCAAGATAGCTTATATGGGTTGGGATGGGGAACAGTGGGTAAACCTAAGTTTTTGACAGCATTGGTTGAAATGGCATTGACATAGCTTGTTGAGATTCCTAGGCACTGATACCACTTGGTTGGGAATCTGGATCAGCGCCTACGCAGCGAAAACAGCGAGGGAGAAATCAAGAACAACCTTCTTGATTCAAGAACCAACAACAACCTGTTCTTGGATACAATATCATGCAACAAAGAAGATATAGAGAAGAGATGTATGTAGGAGAAAAAGAGAGATTGTTGATCCCTGGAATGATTTTGATGATAACAAAATATTGGAGCATGCATTTGTTACTAATTTTTTCAATTATTTAAGAAGTTTTTGTAGGGAATGTCAAAGAACTTTCATTCTAATCACAACTCAGAAGTGTGTATCAAAAATCAATGATTTCTTGAAAATATAGTCATAATTGGAAAGCCCAAAAGATTTTAAGTGTACACTCATGTAGAAGAGGGCAAGTCTATGTATTTTTCAAGTTTAAGCCTCCTAGATTTGCACTAGATGAAGTTTGGGAATCATTAGAAGAATTTGAATGGAGTTTGGACTCATTTGAATCTAAGTCACTCGAGCCAACTCAAGCAACTCGAGCCGACTCTATGTTCTGGACTGCATAAGAATTCTGATATGCAGACATCCGAGCCAACCCAAAAAATTCGAGCCGACTCATCCAATGTTCAATTTTTTAAAGATAGACATTCGAAACGATCGAAGAACTCGAGCCGACTCGTGCAGTGTGCTATTTTGTGAAGCCAATCAATCGAGCCGACTCTTGTACTAGCGAGTCGACTCTTCCAAAGTGAGCAAAAACAGTCCTGAGGATTCGAGCCGACTCGAGGGATGTCGAGCTAACTCGTCCAGAGTGATGATTTCTCAGACTGACATTCAAGCCGACTCAAGTTTTGAAGAGCCGACTCTTCTAGAGTGCATATTTTCTCTGTTTTGAAGAACCAGCCAGACGAGCCGACTTGAAGAAAAGGAGCCAACTCGACCAAAGTTATATTTTAACCTATCTGAGAATCCGAGCCGACTCGAAGCCCAATTCTAGGTTCGTAAAGGCTAGCTCCATAACTTTCTTTTTGAATTCAAAATGCTCTACAACCATCATATTTCGAATCCCAACAGTCTACAATGGCTAGATCCATTTGAAATCAGTCAAAGGGACTGTTTAAAAGAGATTTGAACCACTTTTTGAAATAAAAGAAGCACAAAAGAGAAAAAGAGAGAAAATATTTTTGAAGAGCATTCAAGAGAGCACTCAAAACTACACCAGATTTCCATCTATCTTCTTGAGGCATTTATTGAAGAAAGGTTGAAGCCTTGAAGAGCATTCAAAGCACATTCAAGAGGGCTTCTCTAGAGCTGTAACTACAACCATCCGACAACAACTAGTTTGTCATTTAGTTGCTCTGTTTTATTTCTTCTCTTTATTTGAGTTGTCCTAAGTACAGCAGGTGCTGTGACTTGGAGTTTGGGTTATTTGGTGAGCCCGGCATAAAACCAATTTGGGTTGTTAGTGATCCCGTGTTAAAACTAACATTGTATTGGATTTTTGGTGAGCCCGAACAAAACCAAGTTTGGGTTTTTGGTTAGCCCAGGATAAAACCAAGTTTGGGTTTTGGATTGTGAGCTCGTGAAAACAATCCGACTGTATTCCAAGAGTGAATATAGTGAAAATCTCAAGTGGTATCTTGGATAGTGGATGTAGGAGCTGGGTTGCTCCGCACGTCCAAAATTGGTGCCAAGTACTCCTTCCATCTTGGACTCTATCATAAGTCCAAGATAAGGCCCAAATAAATCAAGATAAATGCTATCCTACTTAGGACACAATCCAATTTAAGTCCCACTTAAATTGGTTAGCCCAAATAGCAAGCTAATAAACCCAATCCAATTGGGTTTTAGGAGTTAGGCTAGCCAACATATGCTAGTATATCAATTAGCTAGCCAATTAGGATCCTTTGACCCTAATAAAAATATAATTGACTTCCTTGGCCAGTTTTCTAATGTGTGTGATCCTTTGGATTCCAAATCTAGCAAGCAGTAGGTCTAGGTCCAAGCCAATTCAATCCAATCGAATCTGATTGACCTAATTAGGTCATATTGAGCTTATCTAAGTTGCCAATTCGAACCAGCTCCGAATTGACTCATGAATCTAATCCATTTGATTCTTAAAAACTTACAATACATGATTGACATCTAGCAACGTGTCATGCCTACCCGGAAGATAAAAAATTTAGTAAAAATTATCAAAATATCCTTTAGTGGAAAGTTACCGTATAATTCAATCCTTCGATTTTCCTTTATCCCAATTAAGTGATAGGCATGGATATTGTCAAACCCTAGCACTTAATCCTTTCAAATCTCAATTTAATTATGAAGACTCGACCGATAAAAGATTAGAAACCCTATCTAATCTCATCATACTTTGATCAATGACTTCCTAAGTCATCATTCAAAGAGATCACATGGGATAACTTCTTCCCTTACTAAGAGTAATCGATTTCTTGTTGACCTACTCATTACCTTTATACACAATCCATCATATCCAGAAGCACCCAGTACATGACTTAATTACCATGAATGAGTATGCACCAAAATATGGGTTCATGTGTACAAGATACCATGGTAGTCTCGGGTCTAAGGATCACATGCACAACTCCTACTAAGAGAATATTCTTTTGACAAGGAAGACTTCCATTTGATGTTCTCTTATCAGATCAGTTCAGTGAACTCATACCCTAATAAGCACCCACATCCTTATATTAGTGTCCCTATACAAGTGACTGAGAGACCAACCACCTTCTCCATCGAGTATACATAGGATGTGTTAGTCTTTCCGGATTCATCAATCCCTAAATCGATGATCTAACTGCTCGAAACATTTTAGATTAGGATTTATAGAAACTTAGATCTCACCATTATGATCTCCATCATAACCTTAATTTCATTGCCCTAACCTATGAGATTCATCATAATCTTGATAAGATGCAGCAATATGATGAATCAAATACTTTTTATTAATAAATAATATCATACATAAGCTAGAAGATTATAGAAATGTCCATACAAAGATTGGCTTTTAGGGTACAATTCTTTTACCACCAGCTAATTTATCCAAGATAATGAATAGATATCCTTCGGGCACACCATATTGAGATCGGTGAAGTTTATATAGAACTATTATTTTCCATTTTTCTTTTAATGAGGACCATCATAAGCCAATCAGGATAAGCTACTTCTTTGATGAACCTAACATTGGTGAGCTTGTCCACCTTCTTGACAATTGCCTTTTACCACTTCGAGGCAAAGCTTCCCTTTTTTTATTTAACTAGTTAGTGTCCAAGATCCATATTTAACAGATGCACCATCACCTCAGGATAGATCACGGGCATGTCTATGATTGACTAAGCAAAGACGATGACATTTCCTTACAAAAAGATAACAAGTTCACTCTAAGTTGCCTCATTCAAGTATAGCCTAACCCAAACCATTCTAGTGTCCTTTCCTTCTTTAAGCTAGACAGGGATAAGGTCTTCAACAAGTTCGCTGTGCTGCTCAGCCAACTTGTATTGGGCAACCAATCCCTCGATAGTGAGAGCTTCGAGCAGTCTTGCTTCTCGAAGTATTATCATGTAGCATTATTGTGCAAGGGCTTAATCTCCTCTAATCTCTCTGACCCCATACTACATCAGGAATCTTACTAGTAAATGGTATGTCGAAACATGGCTCAAAGCACATTTAGCCCCAAATAGCATTTTATGTTGAAGGGACTTTGATAACTAGAAAGTCAAGTTGTGCCATTGCCTTTTGAGGCACCCGACCAGACGTGATTAGCAAGATGATGATTTCTTCGATAGGTATAGCAACTCTAGAAAGCCTGACGAGTGGGAAATTATGTTTCCTTAGTTGATCCGAGGTAAAGCCTATTTTAGAGGAAGCATCATAAAATAATATATCAACTAAACTTTCATTATCAACTAAGGCTTGGTGTATATCATAATTTGCTATATTCAAATACAGAACTACTACATCGTTGCACAGGAACTGGATCCCTTTGACATCTTCCTTAGAAAAGGTAATGACATCCTCGATTTTTTGCCTCTTGGTCAGCATTGCCATCTTAAATCCCCCACTACACTACTGAGCTACCCCCTAGTGATGGTGTTTATAATTCTAGCAATTAGTCGGTTCTCTGCAGCCCCTTCTTGCAAAGGTGGTTCAAGACGAGCTTCCACTACTCTCACCAACATCGTAGGTACGTATCAAATCATCCTCACAACATGAGCTCCTCAATCTCATCTTAGAGTTGGATGCACTCAGTTTCTTGGTCATGGTCACATTGAAATAGGCAATACTTGTTAGGTCATGTTAGGGGATGGAGCCCACATCCTCCTTGCCCTTGGCAACTGCCTGTTATCTTTGATTTTCATTAATATTTGTATCCTCGAAGTGTTTAGAGGGGTGTATGTAATAAATCTACTTAGCAAAAATGTATTCCACCCTCGAGGAGGGGTCCTAGATCGATGATTCTAATATAGAGCCCTTAATCATCATGTACCCTTTTCCTACTACCTTGCTTCCACTGCAGATTCTTCCTTTCCCTGTTCCTTTCCTTTCTACCATCCTTCATCTTAAGTGGACTCTCATGTAGCTCATAGGTTTCCTCAGCATTGGCATAATTTTTTGCTCGAACTAGCATCTCTACAAAATTCTTTGGGTATCGCTTTTCCAATGAAAAAAGGATTTGGCACTTCTAAAGGCCCCACTTCAGGACAAACATGGTGATCAACTAGTTGAGGTCCTATACTTTTAAAGTGGCTAGTTGAAATGGGTCACATAATCTCAAAGGGACTACCCTTCAATTTGCTTGATGTTCACTAGAGAGTTCGACCCTCCTACTACTAATGAAGTGTGTTGCAAAAAATTGATTAAGTTGCTCAAAGGAATGGATAAAGTTTGGCTTGAGGCTTGAATAACAGTACCAAGCTACCTTCCACATGATAGGGAAAAAAGCTTGGCAAAGAATCCCATCTATGGCTCTATACAAAAGCATCAAGACTTTGAAGCTCTCTAGATGATCTACAAGATCGGTCATCCTGTACTATGCCTCCAATTATAGCATTTGAAATGGCTTGTGATTGGCTAGTCCATGATCTTCGTATCAAAGGATGGGCTAGCATTGAAGCCGATCTCACCATCCTGAATGAGATTTGGTTGTGTAGTGCCTCGATCTGCTAATTCACTTTTGGGAATCTCCTATTCACATCAGCATCTCAGGCAATGTGGAGGTCTGACTACCAGGGTGGAGCCCTTTCCAAATTGTGGGGTTAGGGATCGCCCCTTAGCATGGATGAGGCTCTTGAGTCAGCTAAGATGGCTTTGCGTCCCCCACTCCGAACTACACAGGGGACTGAGATGGTGCAGACCAAGGTACTCATGAGGCCATGGCCACTTGTTGCATATCTGAACTACCGTAGCTAGGATTTGCACACATTGAACGAGCAAATTAAGCCATAATCTAAAATGGCCTAAGATTGGCCAGTTCGTGGTCTTCGTGTCAAAGGACGACCTAGCATTAAAGCCAATCTGACCATCATGAATAAGATTTGACTGTGCAATGCCTCAATCTACCAATTCACTTCCTCGAATCTTCTATTCACATCATCTCAGACAATGTGGAGCTCTAACCGCCGAGGTAAAACCCTTTATAGATTGAGGGGGTCAGGGATCACCCCTAGCATAGGTGCGGCTAAGATGGCTCTACATCTTCCACTCCGAGCTACGCAGGGGGCTAAGGTGATACAGACCAAGGTGCTCATGAGGCCATGGCCACTTGCTACATAATATGAACTACCGTAGCTTGGAGGGTGAAGGCTATGCTTCTTACTATTAGATTGGCACTCCAACAATGAGAAGAACCCTATGCTTCTTACTATTAGATTGGCACTCCAACAATGAGAAGAACCCCGATGGTTGAATGCTGCACCTCAACTGGCCTCAAGGTGGTAGGTGCGGTGGTACCATGGCATCTAGCTTTTAACTTCTTTTCAAAAGTGAGACTGCTCTTCTAGCATCAATCTATTATTATTAATCTCTGGCCAAGCAACATGATAAACCCATCCAAGAAGAAAATAGTCAGTGTTGTGGAGCAAATGACCGGATCCAGAAAAGAAATCCCTTTGCCAAGATTTTCTCTAAGAATCCTCTGACACTCAAGCTCAAAACCTGAAAACATTGAAAAAAACAAGTAGAAAAGTTCTTTATTTTTTGACATACCTTGGAATTCCCTTTGATCCTCTATTTATAATCATAAACAATGATTTCCAACAACAGAAAGAATCAGTTAAGATTCTCACCATTATTACCTTTACCTAGTTATGACAAGCTATTACCAAAAATCTTAGAATATCTTTAATGATAGACAAATAAGATAATATTTCAAGCATATAACTTCCACCAGGAATATCAATCCAGCACAACAACCAGAGCAACTTTGATCAGTATTCCCTGAATAGATCGACTAAATCTAATGTCCTTTTCCCCGTATCAATACCAAAAAAATTTTAAAAAAAAACATCTTTTGATATTAAAGCATCCACTAAAATTCAAATACTTAAAAAATGTCAATCAAATAACAATAACTTTTATTAAAAGCTCAACCAACAAAAACTCTAAAATCCAAAAGCCCCAAAGACAAACACTCTACTACCTAATATCAAACGAGATCTTGGCAATATTTATTTCTGACATCAGCAAATACAAACATGTTACAAGTTAGCTACTTCATCAAGCCTACGATAATAGCAAAAATCTCATGTCTCGAATCTTCCCATCGAACAGCGAACGCTCCACCGATGCCAACCAACATCTAACAACGTAATCTATTAGAAAAGAAAATGAATAGTGCCGTTTGGCCACCGATTTGTTCAATCAACCAAGGCACACCTTATAAACGAATGCTGTTGCATTTTTTCTTCTGGGGAAGAGATTGGATCAAGCTGTAGAGTAACCTCTTCATCCTCTAACATCCAGATGCATGGTTGAATCATGTTGTCTTTCCCAACAAGAACTGACCAATTCCCCCAGTCAACTTGGGCATAGAACATTAAACTTTCTTCCATTAATTGAAGCCTGAAGGTTTTGAATGCTTCTGGTTCTAGATTAAAACAAATGACCTGTCTGCATGATCAAATATGAAGCATGAGAACACAACTATCAAGCATGATGAACCATAAACCGGTAAAAGAAGCAAGGTATAGCAAACATAGACCAAGAACAGAGACTCCACGACACTGGAAAAAAAAAAAGACCAAAAACCAACAGGATAGAACTATCAAATTTATTACACATGAATGACATCTGCACACAGACCAGAATCATGATGGTGGTGATTCAGCACCGTCATGCAAAGCACAGCAGACAGCTGCTTTGTGGTGCCCTTGATACACTCTAATGGCTTCCCCTGTTGACATTGACCAGAGTCTTGCAGTGGTATCAGATGAAGCTGCATAAAGCCAAATTTTATCATGTTATTTATCATGTTCACAGAATTGTAAATGCAGATCAAAGATCCAAAACAAGAACAGTTATTTATGCCATAACTAGTACCTGTAATAAGATAAGCACCATCCACAGAGAATACACAATCCCAGACCCAGCGCTGGTGTCCTGAGGATATGTTGAGAATCCACGAGGGCTTATTGACAAAAATAGGGATATAGGTGAAATACCAAGAGAGATGAAAACTAGCTTGGAATCTGATGGAAGGTTTTTAACCTGTTAAAATTCGCTCCAAGGTGAAAC
Organism: Areca catechu; assembly: GCA_021397845.1. Taxonomy (NCBI): domain Eukaryota; kingdom Viridiplantae; phylum Streptophyta; class Magnoliopsida; order Arecales; family Arecaceae; genus Areca; species Areca catechu. The sequence continues at coordinate 122,396,438 of CM038052.1, read as the reverse complement.
CGTCAACATTCCATATCTTAACAACATGATCGGACGATGCAGTGGCAAGATACCTAAAAATAGTTCAGTGAGAACTTGTAAGATCCTAAACATTAATATTGCATACACGAGGATCCAAGCTCAGTTATACCAACAAATTGCTCGATGGCTAATTGTTTGAATGATGCCTATGAAGATATTATAGTTATGATCATATGATCAAATACTTTCCCTACAATGTCATGATGGAAGTTTATACTCTAGTGAGCAAAAATAAATGAATTACTACCGTTTTTGGCTGCTAGATAACTCTGAGATCGCATACCTCTGAGGATCACAGAATTCCGGTGAAAGTAGGCATTTTAAGATGTAGCCGTCGTGTGCTTGTAGCTTATGCAGTGGTTCAAAGTATGTCATTGTCTGCAGCAGGTTGAATGTCAGTTTCAAAATCAAAATTTTGCAAACCGGTGTTCATAAACTAGACACAGGAACTAAGATACCTGTGTTCCTTTGAGCAAGCGCCAAACATAACATGTTCCATGGTTATTTGCAGCAACAACCATACTACCGTCCCACATTACTGTTAGAGACCTCACAGCTGTATCAACCTCTGGTACCTGCACTCAAGTGAATAATAAGGTCAATAACCCTCGTTTTGGGATAAGCCTCCCTCAAGATAAGAATATTGTCAATATTCAGGAATATATTACAAGAGCAGCAAGCAGCTTTCACCATCTTACTATATTATGCATGTACCTACCAACTCACAGCTGCAGGAATTTGCAGTTAGATCCCACACCCGTATATTTCCATTTTGATCACCAGATATTAATTCTCTCTGCAACAAGTTATTAATTAGATAGAGAGGCATTCTTCCAGCAGACAGACAAATTTGGACCACACCTTAGAATCACTATAATAGGATAGAAACTGCATCAGCATCAGAAAGAAGAGGGGTATTGCACAACAAAATATCAAGTCCATGTAAAAAACAACCGCTTATGCGCATGCACACGCACACACAAGAAGAAAAGTATTAGGTCCAAGTATGAGAAAGTGAATGACAATCAAAGATCTACCAATAGTGACGACATGCAATATGTTCTAAGATAAAATCAAACGAAGCTTGTATCAGTAGAATATATATATATCTCATGTTTGGTATCTATCATATCAATAAGTAGAGGCTGAAATAGTTGACTCTTGGCTGAATAATACAAATATCAGAAGTAACATGATCCATCTAGTCTTTCATGTCTGATGCATAATTCCATAACACCACACCAGTTCAATAAGTAATATTAATTTTAGTTTAACAGGGTAATATGCTGAAAGATCATATTTTGCAACTTCTTTCGCTACAAACTACTAAACTAACAAAAAAAACTCTTTCTATTTCCAAAAGCACATCTTAAGTGTAAGATAACAGATGCAGAACTGGGTGCAGTAGTGTAAATATTAGAACTGCAATATTTAGTTCCCCGAACACACTATTTTCGAAGGACTAAGCTAGGACAATGGAGCACCAGCAATGCCCACCTAATTATCATCAAAAACAAGTAACCAGTCTTTTTCTAAGCTGTATACAGCATGAGGTGTAAGACCTAGTGTGATGCTCCCAAGGCTTAGGGGACCAAGAGAAAAGCCAAGGTCCAAAGCCCATGAGGAGTTCATGGGGTTCCAGGGCTAGCATGGGCCCTAGGATGAAGGCTATCAGCCTTTAGGATCATGAGGTCCAGAGGACTTGGACCTCAAAGGGCTAACTTATAGAGCTTGGGTCAAGTCATGGATGTACATGAGCTTAAGTGAGCGCAATCTCACATTGGGTTAGCCATGGAAGTTTTTGGATTGGATTTGGAATCATGTATCTAGACTAGACTATAAAACCCATGTATATGTATATTGTTACTTGATGTTTCAACAGAGAATCGATTTCCCCTTTCTCCTCTCCCTCTATTTCATGCATCCCAAGACCGTAAGAAGCCTCCAGCAAGCCATGTCCACCTTCCTCTTTCTCCCTTCATGCACGGCTCTTCTTTGGATTAGCGCTAGAGAGTCCCAAGCACCTGAGACTCTCTTGCTTCTCCACATCTAGTGGTCGGCCCTGGGTCTAGAAAAAGCACATTTTGTGGTTGTTCTCAAGTGGAAAAAGCACCGAGAAATTCCCATTGTGCCATGTGCTCTCCCATCTTCAAAACTAGGTACACCAAATTCAGGATTTCTTATGGAGGCACTAGGATTTGATTATTTGGCTGATCTAGGATGCCCAAAGCCCTAGATTTCTCTGATCCTTGCTGGTTTCGAAACCTCTATAACCTGGGAAAGGTGCTCCAACATCTAGTATCAGAGCTTTGGAGTTCGATTTGGTAGAAGAAAGTTAAGAGTTTCGCTAGATCTTGGTAAGGTGCCGAACAATTTTTTTTCTAGAATACTTTCTCGATTATTTGGTGTTTGTTTCTTGAGATCTGTTTGAGATGGCATCTAGTAGTTGGTGCGGATACCAGTTCGCATGCCACTATCTAGCTTGACTAAATCAGATCCAACTATCTTGTAACTTTATCAATAGGAGTTTTCAATTTTTATCAAGTTATTTTTCCAGTATGTTAATTTTTAGCAACTACCATTTTAGATTGCCATATATGCCACTTAGATACATCTCTGCATTGCATCACCACACAAGTTGGAGCCCTGATGGATCCCTAATGCCATCCAAAGGAGAGTCCTAATTACCTAGTCTGCACCATGAAGTCCAAGTGAAGAGACACTGTTGGTGCCACTACCAGATAATCCTTATCCAAGGTTTGCGCCAAATCCAAGAGATCAATTTCCTTTGTTGAGCCACATCCAAAGTCTTAGAAGATCAGCCAACAAAGTCCACATGGCATCCGTTGATTGGTGCGAGACATGGTTCAAGTTTATCACAAGATGGCACCACCCACAATTCAAGTAGGATTCGCTTGTTAGTATTTGAATTGCTTTAAATTATTAATATTTACATTATTTTAAAATCTTGTTATGTTACTTATAAATACCTATGTATTAAGTTTTTTTTTGGAATGAATGAGTTTTTGAGAAAAAAAATTGTTGCTTTCTTTCCCAATCTAGAGATTCTCTTCTCTTGGTTTTCCCCTCCCTCTTAGCTTCTTTTCCTTCTGTGCCTATTCTCATCCCTATGTCAAGACCTAAAACCAAAACACTTCCACACGCCACCAAGCCTTCACACGCCATACACAACCTAAGACATCATTCCAAAGTGATGCCCGACGGTACCATATTCCGAATTCACTAAGTTCTTCCATGGATTGGAGTCGCAATCCCCTTCAACAACCTAACTTCTCTAAGGTCGAATCGACTGATCATCGGAGCGAAACCTTCACATATATATCAAGAAGATCATTATTATTGGTAAGAAAATATTTTTCTTGAATTTTCTTAGATCTAAACCTAAATTGCGAAGCCTAGACAAGAAAGAGATTTCTTAATCGCCTTCGATCCTAGCTTCTTAAGATCAAAGGGACATCTATATATACTAGGAAAATCTACTTTAATCATTGCTCTTCTTTCTTAAAATTTAGATCTTAGTTAAATTCGCCCCCGTTTATCATTTTGATTGCTGATAACTTTATCTATTTTCTTTGAGAAAAAAATAGTTGCATCTTCATCCGCATACTTGTCCAACGTCAGATTGGTATCAAAGCACTAGGTTCTAATTAAGTTTTGCATTCTGCATAGTTTTCTATTTCATGCAAAAATCCTTGCAAAATTCATTTTTATTTGCACGACAATTAAAAAATATAATTTTACTATTTTGAAAACCTTATTCAATAAGGAATCCACCCCTAAAATTTCTCTTTGAAACTCCGTCGTTTTGTAATCCGAAATTATCAGTAAATCATGTTCACATACAGGACTATTCTGTACTATTTTCTATTTTGTGCAAAAGTCATTGTAAACTTTATTTTTATTTACACAAAAATCAAAAAAATATAATTTTACTGTTTTGAAAATCTTATTCGATAAAAAATCCATCCCTAAAATTTCTCTTCGAAACTCGATCGTTTTATTATCCGAAATTATTTGTAAATCCTGTTGTTCACACACAGAACTCTATTCTGCATGCAACAGAAAAAAATTCATAATTTATTATATAAGAATCCAAAAATTATAAAACTTGTTTTGCTGAAAATTAGACTCGTAGGATTTCAAATCCTGATTGTTTGGTCCTAGATCGGGACCAAAATTATTTATGAATTTGACTTGTAAGGCTGAACTTGTTTTGCTGAATTCTAGTAGTGTTGTATTGCATTGTTCATAATAAATTAGGGCACACCCATTATTATAAGATAAGGTAGAGATTTCATCACCCTAGCCCACAAATCACTAACTTACATCTTACAACCCAATCTTTAATCTAAAATTAATTAGACGTCAACACTAGAATTCAACTAAGTTCATGTGGTTCGTTGACACTTAATGTGAGTTGAGTCTGCAATCCACACTCGAAACTGATGTCTAAGACAAGCAATTAAGCGGCAAACATCCAAGCTAGCTCGTGATTCTTTAATTAGATACTTGCAAGAACAAGGGGAGCCTCCCATGACTATAGCCCTTACTTGCTAGTTGACAAAATTGGACAATAAACTCAGTTCGTGCTTTGTTCGATTCGTTGCACATTGGACTTTAGATCAAGGCAACCCTTAGACTTATTGTATTGCATGCATACCCGAGCCGGAACTGAGTACCCACCTATGTTGGATCAACCGAGCCAAGCAGTTTTCCTATGATAGAAACCATTCTAGAGGCTAGATAACTTGACCCATCTAGTGCAAAATTATGGCCAAAGAATAAGAGATTTAAAGGATGCTTGAAGGAATTGGACTGCAGAATTAAACCCAGAGACCCCGCCAATGCTTTTAGCCCAGACTATGCAGATCCTATCTTAAGGTTTAAGGTTAGGTCTTCAAGTCGGCCAACGTCTAGGTCAATCCCAGCATGAACTTGTTGACCTAGATGATCGAACAATAAGGAACGCAAAAGTTGCTGCACCTAGTTTTGATAGGCACTTAAACCAGAATGAGTATTTAGACTGGGAAGTAGGCATGAAGCATTTCTTCGAGTGGTATAATATAACTGAAGGTAGAAAGATTCAATATGCTAAAATAAAACTATTAGATCAGGCCAAGTTGTACCGGCACAATGTACAGATCCTGATTGAACACCATAGGTATGAATCGATAGAGACTTGGGTAGAGATGAAAGAGAAATTGTGAAAGAAGTATCTACCCGTCTTATAAGCAGTGATTGATGGACCAGTGGCAACGACTGATAGACCAATGAAAATGACTAACCCAAGGTAATTGACCCGTATCAAAATACATAGCCAAATTCAATAAATTCCAGGTGCGGTGCAATGTTAACGAGGATAGACTTGTAACTCTTTCTAGGTTTAGAGCCGGGTTATGCGAGGAACTCCAACATGAGCTTCATTTGCACGAAGTTATGACCCTAGATCAATGTACCAGATAGCCCAGGATGTGGTACCATCATCCAATAGTTCGAAGGACCAAGCCTGTTCAGTCAATACCTTCAAGACCTAGACCAGGACCAAGTCAGAACCCTGCCCGGAGACCCCAAAACCCAACCCCTAATCCGTTAGCGAGGAAAGAAAGGATGAGCATTCTAGAAGAGGGACTAAGAGTCATGAAGTGCTTTAGGTGTCAAGGATTTGGTTATGTAGCAACTCAGCGCTCTTTTTATCGAGCCCGAACCTGAGACTAACAAACCTGAGACAGTAAAGTCTGAAGAGAAAGCATACGAACCAGACCCGGATCTAGTCGAAGAATTCGAGAAAGCTGAATAAACCTTAGGACTAGTAAGACTAAAGCCTGAAAAGAGATTGGAAGTTTTTAGGTGTCTTAACTCAACCCAAGGAGAGTGAGGACTAGAGGATGGCTATCTTTTATATCTACATTAGGTATCAGGGTAAGCCTTGCAAAGTTATCCAAGATAGTGGAAGTTGCATCAATGCAATTTCTTCTGATGCCATATCCCGACAAGGATTGACCCCTGTAGACCACCTGACTCTCAATAAGGTCTCGTAGGTAGATGCATCATCCATCCCTATTACATAGAGGTACTTGGCCCTCATTCAATTTAGTTCATATGAGGATAAGGCATGGTATGATATGCTACCAATGGAGGTTAGCAACATCATTTTAGAGAGACCATGGCTAGTTAACCATGGTGTGAGCATGTTTGTTAGGTCAAACTCATGTAGCTTTAAGGACAAGGATAAGAAGATCATCATTAAAGTTATCCAACCAAAGACTATACCAAGAAGGCATCCAAAGGGCCTAAGAGCTGTGGAAAGAACTTACATTTAATTAATGCTCGAGACCTAAAAAAGGAGATTGAGCATGGAACACCTGTTTTGGCCTTAACCTGCAAAGAGTCCCCTAAGGAACCCCAAATTGAATATCCACTAGAAGTAGGGACCCTTTTAAAAAAATTTAAGGATGTTTTTCCTGAAGAGTTAACCGATCAACTACCACCCATGTGAGACATCCAACATGCAATTGACCTAGTCCTAGGTTCACCTTATCGAACTTGCCCCACTATAAATTAAACCTAACTAAGCACGCCGAGTTGCAAAAGCAAGTTAAGGAACTACTAGACAAAGGATTCATTAGGAAGAGCTTGAGCCCATATGCTGTGCTTGCATTATTGATGCCCAAGAAGAATGGGTCATGGAAGATGTGTAAATAGAAGGGCGATCAACAAAATCACTATAAAGTATAGATTTTGCATATCTCGATTGGATGACATGTTAAATATGATGGCTGATTCCACCATCTTTTCTAAGATTAACCTTAAGAATGGATACCATAAGGTTAGGATTAGATTGGAAGACGAATGGAAGAGCGCCTTCTAGACAAGATGGTTTACATGAATGGTTGGTCATGCTATTTGGCTTGTCCAATGTACCTAGCACTTTCATGAAGATTATGATTCAAGTATTGCGACCCTTCATTGGATTATTTGTAGTCGTGTACTTTGATGATATCCTCATCTTTGATCAAATCAAGAGAGGACCATCTTGGTCATCCATGAAAAGTCTGTTTGACGCTTAGAACTAAGAGTTTATACTCGAATCTTAAGAAATGTGCTTTCATGATCGATAGGATTATATTCTTAGGATTTGTTGTAACATCTAAGAAAATAACTATAGATCTCAAAAAGATTCGAGCTATAGTAGAGCGACCTGTACCTAAAGTATTCACGTGTTTGAAGTTTTCATGATTTAGCTACCTTTCACCATCGATTTGTTTAGAGAATTTAGTTCGATTATGGTTCCTATCACAGACTGTATTTGTAAGGGAGTATTTGAGTAAATAAAATCGATTGATAAGGCTTTTCGAAAGATTAAAAATAGAATGACTCAAATCCCTGATCTACAATTACATGATTTTAATAAAATTTTGAGATTGAGTGTGATGCAACAGATGTAGGAATAGGAGTATTAATTCAAGAAGACCATCCTATTGCATATTTCAATGAGAAACCAAATAAGGCTAAACAGAAATATTCTATATATGATAATGAATATACAATAGTACAAGCTTTGAAGTTTTGGAGGCATTATCTATTATTGCCTTTGCCTTTCGGGTTCTTGTATTCGGATTATGAAGCTCTTAGATTCTTAAATTCATAAAAGAAACTAAACCATAGACATCCCAAGTGGGTTGAATTTCTTCAATCCTACATATTTGTACTGAAACATAGGACTGGATCTGCAAATTAAGTTACGGATACTCTATGTCGTAAAGTCACTCTTTTATCTACCGTTAGCATTAAAGTTGTGGGATTTAAGATGTTAAAGAAAAATTATTTTGACTGCCCTAACTATAAAGAGATTTATGATACCCTATAACAAGAACCATCTAGAAATCTCAATTTTCAGGATGGATTCTTGTTTAGAAACAACAGATTGTCCCACGGATATCTGTAAAAAACTATTTAGTGTAGGAATTGCATGTAGAGGGCTGACCGGATATTTTGGAAGGAATAAGATGATTGAAACTATGAAAAGTCAATTCTATTGGCCCAGTTTGAAGAGAGATGTCATGAAAATCATAGCCCAATGTCATACATGTGCCGTAGCGAAAACCCTAAACAAAACTCTGGCCTATACACATCATTGCCTGTTCTCGACCATCCATGGTAAGATGTTAGCATCAACTTTATTCTAGGCTTGACCCGAACTATCCGTAAGAACGATTCTATTTGTGTTGTAGTAAACAGGTTTTCAAAAATGGCCCACTTTTTGCCATGTCCTAAAGCTTCAAATGCATCTAGAATAGCTCGCTTGTATTTTGATGAGGTTCTGAGATTGCATGATCTACCTATGTCCATTGTTTCAGATCGTGATGTCAAGTTCTTGAGTTACTTTTAAAAAACTTTAAATGGCATTTGCTAGGAACAAAACTTAATTTCTCATCTGTATATCATCTACAAACTGAAGTAGTTAATAAAAATTTAGACAACCTTCTTAGGAATCCAGTAGAACATGTCAGTAATTCAGATTGTCATATCCCGAGCCGAATTTGCTTACAATGATTTTGTGAATAGGTCTATTGGTAAGAGTCCATTTGAAGTTGTATATGGTTATTGTCCCCACAAGCCAGTAGACTTAATTCCATTTCTATGACATGCTAGGTCGTTAGAAGATGCAAAGTCATTTGCATAGCATCTTAAGGATTTGCATGAACATATTAAAAACAAAACTAATGTCAGCAATTTGTATAAGCAACTTGTAGATTCCCATCGTAAATCTTATAACTTTGCTGAGAGATTATATAACAATTCATGTAAGGCCAGAACAGTTTCCACCAAGAACCATCAAGAAATTATATGCACATGGAGCTGGAACCTTAAAGATATCGAAGAAATTCGGATTGAACGCCTATATCATAGATTTACCATCTGATTATGGCATAAGCTTAACATTCAATATATCGAATCTAATAAAATACAATGAGCCAATATACATACCCAGTGATCTGTTTGAGCCTAATCCTTTTCTTTAGAATGAACCCTATCCTGGATACCCATGGCCCACCATTCCAAAAAAACATGATCGCATTGACAAGATTTTAGATGAACAGGTTGTATTAGGCCGATCTGAATCCGAGGATGCATGGATCACCCGAGAGTTGCAACGGATCGATTCAAATTGGCTTGAATAATTCCAGAGCCATAGTGGACCATATTCATCGGAGCCGAGTTTTTCCTATCCTAAGAGAATTGATGCAAACACCAATTTGCAAGCCACTATCTGGCTTGACCAAGCCAGACCCAACTACCTTGTAACTTCATTAGTAAGTGTTTTCAATTTTTAGCAAGTTATTTTTCCAGTGTTAGTTTTTAGCAGCTGCTATTTCGGACTACTACATATACCACTTGGATACTACCTCTGCACTGCATCACTACACAAGTTAGAGCCCTGATGGACCCTTAATAATGCCCAAAAGTGTCCCAATTACCTAGTCTGTGCCATGAAGAAGTCCAAGTGAAGGAGATACTATGCTGGCGCCACTACCAGATACCCCTTATCTAGGGTTATGCCAAATCCAAGAGATATTTCCTTTATTGAGCTACATCCCAAGTCTTAGAAGATTAGTCAAAGAAGTCTACATGGTAGCTATTGATGCAAGACATGATTCAAGTTTATCACGAGATGGCGCCACCTATAGTTCAAGCAAGATTCGCTTGTTAACGTTTAGATTGTTTTAAATTGTTAGCATTTGGATTATTTTAATTTCTTGTTATTTTGCTTATAAATACCTATGTATTGAAGTTTTTTTGGAATGAATGAATTTTTGAAAAAAAAGTTGTTGCTTTCTTCACTAATCTAGGATTCTCTTCCCCTCTTAGTTTTCTCCTCTCCCTCTTAGTTTCCCTTCTATGCTTGTTCTCATCCCTGCATCAAGATCTAAAACCAAAACACTTCCACATGTCATCCACAACTCGAGACATCATTCTAAAATGATGCCCAATGGTCCCATATTCTGGATTCACAAAGTTCTTCCACGGATTGGAATTGCAATCGCCTTCAGCAGCCGAACCTCTTTAAGGTTGAATCGAACGATCATCGAAGTAAAACCTTCACAAATTTGTTGAGAAGATCATTATTATAAGTAAGAATTTTTTTTCTTGAATCTGAACCTGAATTGTAAAGCATGGTCAAGAAAGAAATTTCTCAATCACCTTTGATCCTAGCTTCTTAAGATTAAAGGGACACCTACATATGCTAAGAAGATCTACTTTGATCATTGCTTTTCTTCTTTAAAGTTTAGATTTTAGTTAGATTTGCTTTCATTTATCATTTGATTGCTGATAATTTTATCTATTTTCTTTGAAGAAAAAAAAATCTTCATCAGCATACTTGTCCCGCATTAGTAGTATTAAGGCGGACTTTGGAAAGTTCAATGGCTAGGAAAATTTTAGCCTTTGACAGCAAAGGATGAAGGATTTATTGGTTCAAAACAGGATCTATAAGATCATGGTACGAGAAAGGCCCGAGAAAATCAGTTTAGAAGAATGGGAGGAATTAGAGGAGATAGCTTTTAGCACACTATTAGGATGTGCTTGGTTGATCAGGTGCTATTTGAGATTAGTAGTACAGAAACCACAGTGAAGGAACTCTGGAAGAAGCTGGAGAACACCTATATGGGCAAGAACAAGACAAACAAGCTATGGTTGAAACAATTGTACAACTTGAGGATGCCCAAGGAAGGAGACTTGATTGTTCATATTCAGAGATTCAATCAAGTGTGCTCGGATGTGATGAGCCTTGATGGAAAATAGATAAGGATAGGGCTCTCCTATTATTGTGTTCGCTCCCAGTTTCGTATGATGGTCTCATAACCCTAGTGTATGGAAAAGAGATCCTAAACTTCGAAGCAATGGTTGGAGTTCTCAGGTCAAATGAGCAGCAACAAAAGCAATGTAAAGCGAGTTTAACTTCATAAGTTCTTGTTGTAAATGAGAAGGGAGCCTAGGGAGAAGGATCAAGACAAGTCGAAGAGTAAGTCAATCTCGAAGCAGTAAGAAGGGCTGGAAGTGCTACAAATGCCATCAGCCTGGTCATCTGAAGAGAAATTGCCCACTTCTGAAGAATGAGAGGGAAGGAGTTTTTTCCAAGGGTGATTTGACCAGCGGGAGCAGTGCACATTCATCTGAAGATAGTGGGGATGATTTATTAGTTTTATCAAATGGAACCATGGAGTATGACAGTGAGTGGACATTGGATTCAGCATGTTACCCCCACTACACTTCACATCGAGTGGTTTGCTTCTTATGACAACCAATGAAGTGTGACCTTGGAGATGATCACCCACGTAAAGTTGCTGGTATTGGTACCATTAGGGTGAGGATGTATGATAGAGTCATATGGACATTGGACACTCACCAATATTAAGCATGTGCCGGAGCTGAAGAAGAACATGATCTCCTTGGATTATTTGGAGAAGCAAAAGTATGCTTTTAGTAGTCACCCATGCAACGGGTGCTTGAAGATAACCAAGGGCACCTTAGTATGGTGATGAGAAGAAGATTGAGCAATAATCTATGTAGGACAGAGGTCTCAATGGTGACAAATAGTGCAGAGGTGCTTGCGATAACATAGGAGGAACAGCTTGCCTACCAGCTATGGCACTATCGGATGAGTCACGAGTGACCGAGGGCTCATGGAACTAAGAGGGATCTGATTCCAGCACTTAAAAAGGAAGAGAACGGCCTATATGAGCCTTGTATATATGGCAAACAGCATAGAATAAGATTTGCTAGCAATATCAAAAAGAGTGAAGGCATTCTGGAGCTAATTCACTCGAATGTATGGGAGCGGCACCTGTTTCAGCCAGGGATGGAGCTAGGTATTTTGTTATCTTTATAGATGACCTCAAGAGTGTGGATGTATCTGATCAAAAAAAAATCAAAGATATTTGCCCGGTTCAAAGCCTAGAGAGATGAAGTCAAAAAGAAGACAGGAAAGCCAGTCAAATATCTGATGTTTGGCAATAAAGGAGAGTACACCAACTTTGAATTCAAAAGCTACTTTGAGGAGAATGGAATCAAATACTAGTTTACAATGAAGATGACTCCCCAACAAAAACTTGAGGCTGCAAGCATCACTGCCAAAGTCTTTTTGGGGTGATACTTTAACTTTTCATATTTTCTTGTAAACAAGTCTTTCCATAGAAAACTTAATGGAGGCATTCCAGAGGAGGTTTGGAGTGGCCACTTAAAATTTTTTGGCTGCCCAACCTATACATTAGTGGAGGGAGCCAAAAGGAGCAAGTTAGACCCGAAATCATAGAAACAGATCTTCATCGAATATCCATAGGATGTGAAGGGTTACCTAGTAGTGGGTCCTTATTCTCAGAAGTCCATGATCAGTAGGAATGTTATATATTCAATGAGAAAAACATTCTGAAAAGACCAAGGGGACTGTACAAGATAACAATGTGCAACACTCGCAACAGGTGATGTGCCATTAGTTTCTACCTTTAATCATATTCATTTTGAGGTGGAGATGAGTAGGCATGTGCCCCACATGTGGACTAGCGAGGGCCATCTGTCAAGGAGGTGCAGGAAGAGATACCCACATCAAACTTGCAGAATAGTGCAAGGAGGGTGGCATCGCACAAGCCAAAGCACGGAAACCGATGTGATATGGCATGGATAAGACCATTTCTTATGCTCTCATCACTACCAATGAAGATCCAGAGACATTTGAGAAGGCCATGGAGAGTTCAAACAAAGAATCATGGATGCAGGCCATGATGAAGGAGATGGAGTCTCTTGGAAGGAATCGAATATGGCAACTGGTGGATCTACCTAGAAGATCTGGACCCATTGGCTCCAAATGGATTTTCACTAGAAAGGAGGCACCTTCAAAGCAAGGTGGAGTAAGGAATAAGACTAGGCTTCTAATCAAAGGATACTTACAAAGAGGAGTCAATTACTCAAAAGTTCTCTCTAGTCGGGCATACATCCATCAGGGTGCTGTTAAGTATTATAGCAGCTCGAGACCTGGAGCTGGAGCAGATAATGTCAAGACGGTGTTCCTCCATGGGCATCTAAAGGAGAGCATATACATGGAGAAATCACAGGGGTTCAGAGAGCCTAGATCAGAAGTGTGTTTGCTACAAATTTCATTAAATGGGCTAAAGCAGTTGCCAAAACAATGGTACAAGCGATTTGACACCTTCGTAAGGAGCATTGGCCTTTCCCTATGCAATTTTGACCCATATGTATATATTAAATCTATGGATGATGGAACTAGGATGTACTCTTATATATAGATAACATGCTAACAACATGCAAGAGTATAAGAATTATGCAGGAATTGAAGGTAACCCTATCTTGGGAGTTCGAGATTAAAGACTTCAGGCCAACGAAAAAGATCCTAGGCATGGGAATTTTCAAAGATCGAGCCAAGAGATTGCTGCATTTATCTCAGGAAGGCTACATATGACAGGTATTAGAGAGGTTTGGGATAAATGAAGCCAAATCGGCAGTGCTGCCACTTGCCAAGCACATCAACCTTTCGAAGACTATCACCACAAACTAAGATGAAGGCTCGAGAGATGGAGAAAATGCCATATGCCTTTAGTATAGGGAGCCTAATATATGCCATGGTATGTTGTAGGCCAGATTTAGCCCATGCAATGAGTCAGGTTAGTAGGTTCATGGCACAGTCTGGCAGGGAGCACTGACAAGCACTGAAGGAGATCTTCAGACACTTGGCAGGTTTTGGAGTATGCATCTACTACGGACAGTGAGGTGTTGAAGGACACTAACATGTCCAAGGATGCTCAAGGGTAGATAGAAGGGTTCGTGGATACTGATTTCGATGGAGATGTAGATACCCGGCATTCTACAACGGGATTTGTATTCAATTTAAATGAAGGTCCTGTTTCATGGAGATCTTGCTTACAGCCCATTACGGCCTTATCCACCACTAAAACAGAGTATATTGACATCACGGAGGCAACGGAGGCTCTATGGCTAAAGAGCTTGGCGTTGAAGATGGGCTTTGCATAAGAAGCCGTCAAGGTGCACTGCGACAGTCAAAGTGCATGTTGCTCGCACATCGACATCAAGTACCACCAAATTAGAGAGCTCGTGAAAGAAGGCGAGGTGGAGCTGGTCCAAGTTCACACCAAAGAAAATCCAGCTAATGCACTGACAGAAGTTTCACGAGATAGCTTTCACGAATGCCTGGCACTGATGCGATTGATGGATAGGACGGATTTTGTTGAGGTCTTGGGGCACTAAGGTGAAGATTGTAGGGCCTAGTGTGGTGCTCCCAAGGCTCAGGGGATTAAGGAAAAAGCCAAGGCCCAAAGCCCATGAGTTCATGGGGTTCTACGACTAGTATGGACCCTAAGGTGAACGATATCAGCCTTCAAGATCTTGAGGTTCAGGAGACTTGGGCTTTAAGAGGCTAACTTGTATTGGGCTAGGCTTGAGTCCAAGGAAAGTGGGATTGGGTAAAGTCATGGGTGTACATAGGCTTGAATAAAAGCAATCTCACATTGGGTTAGCCATGGGAGTTTTTGGATTGGGTTTGGAACCATGTATCTAGACTAGACCATGAAACCCATGTATATGTGTATTGTTACTTAATGTTTTAACACAATCAAATTCCTTTTCTCCCAAAACATGATTTCCCCTTTCTCCTCTCCCTCTCCCTCTATTTCACACATCCTAAGACCGTGAGAAGCCTCCAGCAAGCTACACCCACCTTCCTCTTTCTCCCTTCATGCATGGCTCCTCTTTGGATTAGCGCTAGAGAGTCCCAAGCACCTGGGACTCTCTTGCTTCACCACAATAATTCTCCACATCTGGTGGTCAGGTCTAGGTCCAGAGAAAGCACGTTTTGTGGTTGTTCTCGGGTGGAAAAAGTACCAAGAAATTCCCTTTATGCCATGTGCTCTTCCATCCTAAAGACTAGGTACACAAAATTCAAGATTTCTTGTGGAGGTGCTAGGGTTTGATTATTTGGCTGATCTAGGATGCCCAAAGTCCTAGATTTAATCCTTGCTGGTTTCTGAACCTCTACAACCTGGGAAAGGTGCTCCAACAGAGGGTACATGTCAAAAAATCCCAGCTTTTATCATTCAGATATTCACCTCATTCTCATTCATCACCTCCCACAATCCTCTTTGATCATTCTGTAAAACTCAAGTGATTTGCTTCAAATATAATTTCTCATAATTTATCAATAATGTACTTCAGTACGGTTTTTAAAGGCCCCATGATTATGCTATACCATCTCCTACTTCATCAACGCACTCAGCTAAAACTTTTTCTCCTTTACATTGTCTAACAACTTCTACTTGCTGTTCTAGGATATGTGTGAGACTTTGCTAACCATTTAAAAGAAAATTCAAGAAACCAATTTGTTCAACATCCAACCCATTCCAGAACAATGGAAAAACAAGCTTTTTAGAAAGATCTCAAGATAAACACATCCTTTTGTATCAAAATGGGTATAGCTTTTAGATCAGCCTTAATAACTTGACAGGACCAGCATGCATATTACGGACGAATTGAATAGGAAAGACTGTTATGATTAACATCAATTACAATTATTGCATGGTTTCACAAGCTCGAAGAGACAAGAAATTGAAAGTTCATGATAACATCTTCTATCATTCAGTGATATTTTTCACTAAAAAAAAAGTTTACCAAAGACAGCCAGAGTTCATCTGCTGTAATTTTTACTTACCAGATGCAGCAGGAAACAAAATAGGGATGGGGGATGCTCTAAAAGTATTTTTAAAAAAAAAACAAAGGAAAATTACAACATATATGACTAGGAAATTGGTACAATTGGAAACAAACAATGGGCACCATTCGATAAATATTTGATATATGTATCCAATAATAATGATATCAAAAGGCCGAATTAGTACAAGATTGCATTGTGGTCCCATCAGAAAAAGAACTGCAAGTAGCATTATAAGTTGAACCTGGTTTGGATGTAGAACCACTGTGTTCACAGCTGCACGACTTTCATATTCTCGTTGACAAATCGCAGTCCTGAAACAGGGATGCGGAAAATATAATATGAAGCAGGAGAGGATCAAGATCGGGTAGCAAATTCAAATGTATAAAGAAAAGCTCACATAGTATGTGTACCAAGGTGCACTATATAGTCCTCTATAACTTCTTGTTTTTCAACAATACTTCTATAATTGATCCAAGAGGATCATTTGAGCTACCGTGAATTAAGCTGGCCACTTTGGGTAGGGTGAACAAGCTCCAGGAGCAAAATTCATCATATCTAAGACTCAATTGAATACTGAAATTTCAAGAAGCCATAACTTTTAATCCAAGAAGAGTTAGGTGATGTAATTGAAGATTTAACTGATGTAAGAGTCAAGATTAGCTTCTGCTTAAATTTAGACTTTTTTTCAAAAAAAAATATTATTTTTTAATTTGAATCCCCTTTAATCATGAAACAAAGTCAAGCCAATTTGGGATGGATTTGACTAGCATAAAAAGAGGAAAGTTTTCATTCTCTTCTAACTAGAAGAAGAATCCTAATCGATTAAACAAGTGGACCTCTATAGAATAGTAGAGAACTTGCAACTTCTCCTCTCTTAGGTGATTTAGAGCACCCCTTTACAAAATTATTGTTTTTATTATTTTATTTGCAGAATTCAAATTGTGCCGGTGAAAGGAATTCCTTCCTTCTACCCTATGGGATCAATAATTTTCACACCCTATGTAATTCAAAAAGCTTCCCCGAAGAATGACTTCACAAAACCATATGGAATTCCAAATCAGCTTAGTTATAACAATTGGTACGCAGGGACCAATTCAGCATGAGTTTTTAGATAACAAATGGCAACTTGCAATCTGACATAATACCTGATGGGGATATCAAGCAGATCCTAGCCAGTCCAGATCCCAGCCAGTCCAGCACGAATCCTAAAAACATCAGTCAGCATGGATCTTGAAGATTTCAGCCAACACGAATCTTGATGTATTTTATGGGTGTACGAGGGATTTGGAATATCTCCGAATCGAAGATCAATTTTTATTTCTGTTTAGAGTTATCGGAATCCCTTAGTAGTTTCGATTATTTTGAGTCTGTTTTAGGATTTATTTTTATCTTTATCGATTGTTTGATTACTTTATTTAAGATGTTTTTATGATCGAATAAAAGCTAGCGAAGAATATTTTGAGAAAAGTCAGGGTGTGTCTCGACTCCTCCCCCCCTCTCCTTCTTCTCCCCTTCTCTCGCTCGTCTCTCTTCCTGGTTCTACTTCCCCTATTCTTCTTCCTGGTTCTACTTCTTCTTCTATCCCTCTTATTCTCTCAATCTATTCTTCTTATTCCTCTTCTATCCTCCCGATCTTCTTCCTCCTGTCATCGAGTTAAACTTTCCCAAGCTACGGCCCGTCAAGCTCCTCTATGACTCTCACCATCATCGTCACCCATCGACACCGCCGCTCCTCTGCTTTCCGCCCACCATCGCCGGCGAACAAAGTCGACATCCTCCGCCGACCAAGCACCGCTCGCGATCCTCGCCGACGCCCCTTCTTCCGTCGGATCCGTTGCTGCCAAGCCCCTGCCAGCCCCTCCAACGGCCTGTCAAGCTCCAGAAACAAGCCATCGCGAGCAGCCAACGACCGAGAATCCACCGATCACGCCGGTCCACATTCGATCCTCCCTCCGTCCGCGATCGTCGTCTCCGCCCGTGCAAGCTGTCACCGGCCGCCTCCACCATAGACCTCCATGCAACACCTTCCGCCGGAACTCCTTCCTGTTGTTGTTGCCAGCCGCCTCTGCCGTGACCACCGCCGTCCGTTCCACCGTCGCCGCCCAACGTCGACACCGACGAATCCGTCCACAAGCCCTTTGGTTTTTGGTGTTGATCCATGGAGAACGGCTCAGCACGAACGTGAAAGCAATTCACGTCCCTGCTGCCGACTTTTGAACTGCACAGATCTCAAAGCAATTCCGAATATCCATGATGCACGATTTCCAGAGCTGCACGGATCCCAAAGCCACACATATATCAGAGCATTGAGTTTATTGGGATTAAATTGACTTATTTATTTTGATTTGAGATTGATTCATCACTTATTTTTGTGATCCAGGTCCGACAGCTTCTGATCCATCTCGCTCGTAAACCACTGGTCCAGATTTTGATTACCTCTAGACAATCTCACTTTTCCAGAATTTGTGATATTCCGTGTTTCGGGTGAGACCACTTCGATAACTTGATCTAATTAATTGCTGGATTATCTTTTATTTAATTAGATCTAATCTTATTAAAATTGGACAGCCCTAACCTAGTGGTCGTTCCCTAACGATCAACGGTCCAATATCTCGAATATTTTAACTGTGCATGCCGATCGGGTCAATTCCTAGATTGGATCTTGATTTGACTAGGATTATTACTTAGTTTAAATTCTTAATTGCATTGATTATCTACTAGTTTTTATCTTTAATTACTACATTAATTGTTTCACTGATCTCATTAAGGTCCCTAGGTCTAAGATTTATTGATCCGTCCCGCACCAATACCCCACCACACAATCAAAAAATTAAGGAAATTAATACATGCATTAAAATATTACTTATGTAGGATGGCATGATTCAATGAAAACAAGTTGTTTGTGAGATACCTTAAATCCCATATTTTTACTGTACCATCTTCAGAACCTGAATACATCCAATTCCCATCGCATTGAAATCCCACCGCCATCACATTATTAGTATGCGAATCATAGCTTATGACCTGGCACCGTACAGTGGAAGCAAAATATTACAACCTATAGAAAATACACATTGAGAAGATGATAACCTTCTTGAAAAAAGACATACAGGCTGCGGGCTGTTGGAGTTAACATCAAAAAGGCGGATGTGAGGATTTCCAGCTGCAGCTAGGAAGCGCTTATCGGGTGTTATCTCCATCCTGTTGACTTGCTGCAGACATCACAGATGATAAATCACATTATAATAGTAAAAGGATTTAAAAGCATTGGAATTCATATAAATTTCTATCCAAAATGAAATATTTGCATGTAGAGCATGTATAGCCCTGCCAGTTCTTAAACTAGACATTTATTACTTTCAGTATGATAAGTTGGGCATCTACCATATACTCCAACTCAACATCAAAAACAATATCCCACACGTGTTACATCACAAGAACTTTCAACAGAATAACAGAATATGCAGTTAAGCCTTATCCTTATATCATAAATTTAATGTAACTACATATTATCCAACAGCAGCATGTACGAGCTGCAACTTTTCATGAAAGTAGCAATCCTGTGTCACATTCTCAGTATATTAGATAATAATCTACTAAAATACTCAGTTCAGTGCAAACAGAGGCATAAGGAATCCTAAATTGCTCCATCTACAGCATAAAAGGCATGTACCAGCAAGAAATGCTCATATTGCCTTTGAACACCAATACGCACAGACAAAACTGTAAAGCCAGCATATTGTTCTTTACTAAAAATCCAATTCTAAGTAAATCGCTTATACGAATGACATCTGCTTTATGTTTACATCATCCCCCACAGAATCACAATATAGTTGATAAAAGAATTGAAGAATAAAAGCTAAATTGAAAAAAGAAGAAAGAAGCCAAC
Organism: Areca catechu; assembly: GCA_021397845.1. NCBI lineage: Eukaryota > Viridiplantae > Streptophyta > Magnoliopsida > Arecales > Arecaceae > Areca > Areca catechu. Next base: position 122,376,771 of record CM038052.1, on the reverse strand, counting down.
AAATATTTAACATAAAAAGAACTGACAGAATCCGGGTACTGAATGGTGCGGTAGCACCTGCCACTCTTGGCCTCCCAGAACCTGATGGTATGATCATACCCAGCCGTTGCAAGAATCACTGAAGGTTGGCTCATCTTGAAGCACTCCCCACCTGCCCCATCCATCAATCCAAGAAATTAGAAGCCATAACAAGAAGTTCCAGTAAAGAAAACTTTCAAGACAAATAATGATATGAGAGGGATGAAGAGTATTCTTTTTTGTTTATTTTTACCCTCAACCGCCGAACCGGTTGCCTTGCCCCTCTATTGGATCATGACTCGGTCTAAGAATCCTATTGCCGAGTAATCCATTAAAGAAACGAAGAGAAGATTTACCTGAGAGAGATGAAGTAAATCCAACAAGAAAAGGGTTTCGCTGTGACTATGAAAGATATGAGATATTACTCCAGACAAAGAAGATTGAGTAGTACAATATTAACCTTGTTGCCAAGTATGAGCCATAATTGTTTGTCCCCGGTCAAGGGTTTTGGGACAGTGCCGGGGAGACGTGCTGAAATAAACTCAGAAATTGGAAGAACAGTCCCAAATACCCACATGGTGTGCGTGTCAATAAGCCTTGCCACAGCTGGCCATGGATTGGTGGCATTATCTAGAAACTTAAATCAACTCTAAAAATCCAAGCCTATCCTAATTGAATAAATCTATACATATTTGGATACTTACATTGATTAATCATACCAAAAATTCTGAACTTTTACATTTTTTTCATTCATATTAGGAACCTTAATTTGGTGCAATCACCATCGAACTTGTAAAATTTTACAATCGAAACCTCAGCTATGATTTTCACTAGATGATCATGCCAGAAATAGTTACATAACATTATGTGCCATCAAAAAATTACTGTGGTTGATGTGGACAAAGGTAGGGTTTCCACTTTGGTTGGTTAGAACTCATTCTCCCTCATTTTTGCCTCTCTTCGACCAGGTTTCCACTTCCCAATCCCATCCATCTTTCTCAATTGGCAACCGAAGACCGGTGATGGCAGTGAGATAAGTAGAGATAGTGAGAAAAAGAGAGAAGACCAAAAAGAGATTGTGTTGCTTCTGGTCCAAAGCTCATTTGAAAGAGATGGCATCAAAGAGAGTTGGAAAGTTATCACGTGAGTCTCCAGTATTCAATGCAAGAGGCCCTTAGGCGAGTGATTGAAGGAACCAAACACTATCGATCAAAGTGTGTTGCACATTTCTTCGAGCAGGGCAGATTTTTGGAGTTAAAAGGATTGTCAGGAAAGATTTCAGAAGTAACTGGGAATGTGGCTGCTAAGGTGGCTCAGATATGTAGCCAACTTCGACCAGTCCAAGAGAAAATCTTAGCATTGGAGTCACTACTTGCACCCAAAAAGGCTAGATGGGAGATTGCGGCTCGGATGAGCTTCGAGATGAGCTGCACCGAGCTCGAGAAAAAATCACAGCTTTAAGCAATTGGCGAAGGGTAAGAAAGTGGTGTCTTGCCCAAGGATTGAGATACCGCCACTGGCCATTATCCCTCTATCGATCAGGCCACCTCAAGCCTAGACCCATTGCCGAATAGGTGGTCACCAGCAACTATCCCTACAACCGAGTTGGGTCAACTTGCCATAGTGACTTCTCAGTCGGGTAAGTCGCCTCGCTCGGAGATGCATTATGCACCAGGCATGGATGCAACTGCCGATCCTGAGGCTGGGTCAAGGCAACGATCAACGATTGCACATCGATCAGGCCAACAATCCTGATCACAAAGCTGCCCCCACGCGGCAAAGGCTTGTGAGGTGCAAAAAGATGATTATGTAAGCTACATGTTTGATATAGGCCGCAAGGTGGGATACTACAATTGCAAGAATTTGGTATGGGTCCTTTACCTAAACCTAATCACGACCATCGACCTTCTTGTGGTGGGGATGTGGCCGCATTCCTCGTGGACGTGCGGTGAACCCGAGAACCTATACTGGTACAAGGGATCCAACACTCGTCGAACGTTCCACGAGATGTCTTGGGTGAGGGATCTTCCAAAAGGCTCAAAGGCTATAGAAGATAAAATGCTCATTGCGATAGAGCATGAAGATTCAGAGGAGAAGATCAATCGACCAAGATCGAGTCTTGGAGTGATTCTGACAATCAGCAAGCACCCGAGGCATGTTCCTCTAGCTCTGGGGCCAAGAAAGATTAGTCCCTTTTAAAAAGATCTCATCATGTCTTCACATGTTCAACTTTTGTAACTATCTTTTGTAGTTTTTGGGCATTTCTATGATGGCACGATGAAACCTCTTATTTCATTTCGACATCCTATATTTTTATTTTTTGGAATTGCCAAATATTTTAATTTTCCCTGACCGCCGAAACGATCGTGGGTGACTGTAGCATTGAATAACTAAAATCTTTAGCTATCAACTAGGCTTTGTTCAACCACTTGTTGTTTAAGGGCTTGAGTTTTGATCGGCCCAGGGTCGAGCATTCGATATCAGGGGTGCTGATCGTCTCAAATCTTTGACCGATAGCAAATCAATGGATTGGAGCTGGGGGCGTTGATTGCCTTAGAATTCTAACCGATCGCGACTCAAATCATTTAAAGCCATGAATGCTGAATGGTCTTAAAACTCTGACTGATCGTGAATCAGTCATTTAAAGCCATGAGCATTGTATGACCTTAAGACTGAACAATAGCAAATCGATCATTTGGAGCCATGAGTATTGTTCGTCTTGGAGCTCTGACCGATCACGAATTGGTTATTTGGAGCCATGGATACTAATCACCTTGGAGCTCTGACCGATCGCAAATCGATCATTTTGAGCCATGGGCATTATAAGGTCTTGGAGCTCTGATCGATCGCAAATCGATCATTTGGAGCCATGAATGTTGTATGGTCTTGGAGCTCTGACCGATCGCAAATCAATCATTTGGAGCCATGAGTGTTGTATAGCCTTGGAGCTCTGACCGATCACGAATCAACCATTTGGAGCTATGGACGTTGTATGGCCTTGCGGCTCTGACTGATCGCGAATCGATCATTTAAAGCTATAGGCATTATATGGCCTTGCGGCTCTAATCTGACCGATCATGAGTCGGCCATTTGAAGCTATGGACGTTGTATGGCCTTACAGCTTTGATCAATCATGAATCAATCATTTAGAGCTATAGGCACTAATCACCTTGGAACTCTAATAGATCGCAACTCGATCATTTGGAGTCATGGGTGTCCGTCCTCTGCATATTTTGATGCATGTATTTTCCAATGGACACCTCGATATCGCCAACCCTCGAGAACATCCCGTGACAGAAGAGTGCCACTTGTCATGGAATTTGATTTCTAAGGAATCTTGAACATGTGAGTCCCCAAATGAGAAAGGACTTCAGGGCACTATTCCTAAAAAGATGGAATTTAATATGGGCATTTACCATCTCAGCTCCTCTTCTCAAGGTCGTTTGGTTTCCAAGAAGATGACATCTAAAATATGTTAGTTGGGCAGGCGTGCAGCTAAGTTCCTTTCAACCTCACTATAAATGGAGTGGGGGCATCCAATTTGATGGGAATCGAAAAAACTCATACATATTTCATGTACCTTGAGATATCCTAAACCTAATTCTATTCTAGAAAGAGGGTTAATTTAGGATTCCCTTTATTTATGATTTCCTTTATTTTAGAGTTTTCTTTATTTTCATTATTACCTTTATTAAAATTTTTAATTCTATTAGGACTTAGTAATTTGATTTCTATTTGAATACAATTTATTGCTCTATTTAAGGGCCCCAATTGTATGGAGGTCATACTTGAAAATTGAAATTGAATATCATAATTATTTGATTTTTCTTTGTTCTTTGATTTTTAATTTTATTTTATTTTTCCTTTCGTTCATGTCCTGCATCAAATTGCTATCATAGCAAACTACAATCTCTAATCGCTGTTTGCATCATAGGATTCATTGATTCTTGTTCAACCATTCCAATCCTCCACCCGAATGAGACTCCTGGAGATGGAAGAAACAAGGGAAAAACAAGGTTCCCCATCCAGCCACTCCAAACCTCCCACCGGAAGATCCGGGGAGGCGTTGCCATTGTCCGCTGCCGCCAAGACTCATCGTGCACCATCGCCAGGCACTTCCTCTCCTCCCCCGGCAACTAGATCCTCTACACTTGCCATCTGGAGAGGCCACAAAGGCGACCTCTGCCAGCCCTTGTCTCATTCGCCATGTCACCGCCACCATCGAGCACCCGTAGCCACTTAACCCGTCACCATTTCCACCATCCACCTTCCTCGAGATTAAGGCTGCAAATGGGTAGGGTTGATCCGTGACCTGACCAAACCCGACCCATTTAGACTCAACCCGAATCCATGTAAAAGACCCATGGATCCGGATCGGATTTAAAAATTGGATCCATTCATTTTTTGGATCGGGTCTGGATTTATTGAATTCGGACCCGACACGACTGGACCCGATCCATGAAGATTTTTGGATTAACTTGGATCTTAAGATATATGGCCCGATCCAACCTGACCCGATCCAAACCCAAATATAGGCCCCGAACTTTTTTAATAATTAATTAATTAGTATATATCTATATATAAGCTTTGGCTCACACATTATATATATTGTGTAATTGGGCTTGCTGGCTTGGGCCAAAGCCACTAGTTAATCGGGCCCAATTCCTAACCCTCGACCCGAGCTTCTCGATTGTTCTATAGCCCTAATCCCAAACAAACCTGAAACCACTCCGTCTTGGCATCTCCCTCAGGCTCCCTCTCTGCTCCCATCGCCGGATCTCCCCTTTGTCCGATCGATCTCAGTCCCCTACAAACGATCGGTGAACGATAACAGTGGCCGACGAGGAGAGTGCGTGGTTAGTGCTTCGTCTCAACCTCAAGGTACGCCCTTCTCCTAAATAACAAAATCATAGATCTCATATATACTCCTCCATCTTCCCCCATCCTTCATGCCGCACCCTCACTTCGCCCTCATCCTTGAACATTTCAAGCTAAACCATGGTAGGTGACAATGACTTTACCCAAACCCTACGGTACTGAACTTGATTTCTATTAAGATTTTTGGTTACTTTTTTCTTGGAAATTCAGGTGTGCTTGGCATGCCTTCTACCCCTCTTCCTCATCCCTGTCATCAACAACTTGCCATTGCTTTTGCATTTCATCCTTCTACGATCATCTTCTCATATAACTAATATGACTTTTTAGCCATTGAGAAAGAGAGAACATTTCTTTAGTTTCAGGGAACAAGATCCGGACGAAACACCCTGGAGAACAACCACCATGGGCTCCCGTTCAGGTACTTCAGTTCCCTGTCTACTTGATTATATAATAATAGTTATTGGTGATCAAAGTCTCCTCTCTGACTGATCTAGTGGCCATAGGATCAAGAGAAGCCTATCATGCCAGACAATAAAATATCTAAGTTGTTTAGACAATTTCGATAGAGTAAAGATACATTACTTCAAATAGATCAAATCAATTTTAACCATGAATTACATTGACGAAGCCATTACTTTTTATTTTTTTAAAACAAAAAAGTTAATAGCCTTCACCTATACGAGGATATTTTTGCCAGTGAACTTAAGCTACTGACGCAGTTAGAAGTGAAGTAATTATTGTCAGAAAAATATACTAATGAAATCAATTAAATGACATGGTTCTACAAAACTAAAGTTATGCGGTATAATACACATAAAAGTAAAGTTTATCATTTTTATCATAAAAAAAGAGGATTAAAATTATTAATTTGAACATCAAGTCAACATTTTCGCAGGGACGAAGCAACATGATTCTGCCTTCTTTCCGGAAGATACAACTCCTCTACTTGACCAATTGCATCATCAAATATTAAATATTTAGTTGAGCTTTGTAGGCGAAATATCTACATCCAAAATAATAATACTCTATATTTTCATATATTTTGTCCTACAGTTATTTTTTATAATTTCATGTTTTATAGGTTTATTTCATTTTATGTTTCTATCTTATTTAGTTGCAATTCATGATTATATATTTTTATTTAATTCAATATGAAATAGGTTTATGTCCGTGATGGGTAGTAACGAAAATATAGTTGAAGTTTCAAGTACACTAGGTTATAGTAGTTCGCAATCGATAGAGCCCTCTAATATAGATAGCTCAAAAAGGAGCAAGAAAAGGAGATCAAAGATATGGAATCATTATTCTGAGATAGAAAATCAAAAAGATAAAGCTAAATGCAATTATTGCCATGCTATTTTTTCAGCTAATCCTAAAAATGAGACAAGTCATCTTCACGAACATAAAAAAAATTTGTAAGTCAAAAAAAGTCTTGATAGAAGGCAAAAATAATTAATAGATAATGTAACATCCAAAGATGGAATTACATTGCATGAGTTAACTCCCTATTCATTTGATCAAGAGAAAAGCCGTGAGGATCTTGCAAGAATGACAATTCTACAAGAGATGCCATTTACAACAATTGAACATCCAGCTTTTCGGATATTTGTTAGAAATCTTAAACCTGAATTTTATGTTGTTTCAAGTACAACATTAGCACCGATTGCTTGAAAGCATATGAAAGGAAAAAAAGATTATATGAGTTGTTTAAAGCAAATTGTGAAAGAATTAGCTTAACATTTGACATGTGGATATCAAATCATATATTGGGATATATGTGTCTCACTGCACATGCACATTCCATCACTAATTATTGAAAATTTAAAAAGCATATAATCAATTTTAAAATGGTGCCTTCACTACACAAGCTTAGTCATTAGTGATTGTTTTGCAGGCTGCATTTCATCTTGGAATAATAAAAAAAGGTTAGGTTCATCACCCTTGATAATTTGTCAGCAAACACAGTCGTGGCTACGAACCTTCAAATATAATTTAGAAGAGACTTAATTTTAGATAGCAGGTTCTTTCATGTGCATTGTTGTGCACATATTCTTAATTTGATTGTGAAGGATGGCTTGAAGGTGGTGGAAAGTACCATTGTTAGGAACCGAGAAGCTATTAAATTTATAAAGTTATCTCAAGCAAGATTGGAAATATTTATGAAAATTGTTAAATAATTAAAAATGAATGATAAGAAAAGAATATCCATAGATGTACCCACTCATTGGAATTCTACATATCTCCTGTTAAATAATGCTATACAATTCAAGGATGTATTTATACAACTTGAGGCTTGGGATCCTAATTTTGAAAATGCCTCAACTGAGAAAAATTGATCTCAAGGTACCATAATTTACAACTTTTTAAAGGTTTTTCATCATATAACTGAATTATTTTTACAAATAAAAAACAATTGCAAATTTATTTTTCTATGAAATTTGGAGAATACAAATGCTTCTCATTCAAGAATCTCGAAGTTCAAATGCAATTATGATGATGATGGCCTTAAAAATACAAAAAAAAATTGATACGTATTGGAAAGATTGCTCTTACATTCTTGCCATAGGGGTTATTCTGGATCCAAGACATAAGATGAAGTTTATTAAGTATTGCTTTCAGAAAATCTATAGTAATGGTGATCGTGCTTCAATTGAGTTCAAATAGATGCATGATGTTATTCAAAATTACTATGATTATTATATAATTTTATATGGCACATATGGCTCTCATGTTCAAGTTGAGGAGATAGAGTCTACAAGATAGAGAATATAAGAGTTTTTTCATGCAAGATTATGAAGAATTTATCCAAGAATAAGAAGTTGCGCAACCATCTAAGTCAGAATTAGAGATCTATTTAGAAGAGAAGGTACTTTATGATTTTTAATTTATATATATGTATTTAAATATAACTCGATATTGGTAATAAAATAACTTGCAATATATTTTGTTTTTTAAGCAGGTTCATCCTTTAAAAGATCAGAATTTTGACATTCTAGACTATCGGAGAATCAATGAATCAAAATATCCAATATTGTCTAAGATGGTTCATGATATATTAGCAAATCCAGTGTCTACCGTTGCATCTAAGTCTACCTTCAACATCGCCAGAAGGGTTTTGGATAAATTTCGTAGCAACCTATCTCCTGATAGGGTTGAGGCATTAATATGCATCCAAGATTGGCTTCGAATACCTTGCCTCATCTTGCAGGTTCAATTTTTAGAACATTCATAAACTAAAATACACTAGACTACTAGTACATTCTAGACTTTATAATTTTTAATTTTATAATTTTTTTTATATGTAGGTGGCCCACCTCATATGACCTACAAGATTGAAAATTATGAAACGGCTATTATTATTGATATTGATGATTAGCTTAAGCTGGTAACAATCTTTTTCATTATTATATTTACATTATTTATTTTTATATTAAAAGTTCTTGATAATGTAACAAGTTGGTAATGTAACTTTTTTCTTAGATCTGATCTATGGTGCCGTGTTCAGATGTAAAGAGGAGCCAAAACCAGAACTCAATTATTCTTTTTGGGTGGATGCCCATTAGAGAGGATGTTGAGCAAAAAAACCTCCATGCATGGTACTTTAGAGATAACATGCTGTTTGAAATTATAATTATTGACACCAGTTTTGCGGTGTTTTAACTTCTTGGGTTGGTTTTTATATAATATTGCTATATTGTTGTTAGTTACTATGTTTTTGTCGTTGAATTTTATCATGCTATTATTCAATTATCCTGCATGGGTTCGATGTTGCTCATTGTTGTGGGTATTTCATACTATTTAAGTAATTTGACTGCTCTTTTAATATCATCTTGTGAATTTGACTACTATTTAAAATTATCTTCGGTATGGATTTTTCACATGGCTCACCTGGCTGGTCTAATGTGCCATCAATTGCTGCAAATGATGCATCAATATAGTTCCGGACAAAAAAAGCTCAAACACAGTTCAGGGATGCTGGATTCCATCTCAAATCTTTTGCTAAAAATCTGTCACAGATTTCCTTAGAAATTATATAGTCGAAAAGGTTCTTACATATGGTATAAATTTTCTATGCTTGATTTGATGCTTCAGAATTATATTCATGTTGCATGGTTATGTTTATCAAATCCAGTCAATGAATTCTGCCTCTATATGACTATTTTCAGGTTGTTACAAAGGAAACTTCTAATGTTTTTGGGATTGACATTGCACCAAATCAAGGGGATGCTCTCAAGATTGTTGATTATCCAAAAACGAGAATCAATGAAGGTGCAAATGGCATGAAGCATAGGATGCCTTGTAGTGGGCTTGTTGCGGACAATGATAAGGTCAACGACTTCTGTTCTGTTGGTTTTGATGCAGATTTCAGGATGCACATGGCCCACGTATTGCTTTATCTCAAGATAGCACCATTATCTATAAACTCTTTTCTTCCCCTCAGCATGTATCATGCATGCATGTTTGTTAACTTCAAGCCTTACATAAGGTTCCAAAGAGACGTTTTACCAGGAAGAGGACCCTCAGACTCTGTTATACAAGAATCTATGGACAAGTATTAAAAAATTGTAAATACTAGGACAAGTATTAAAAAATTGTGTACCATATTGTGTGTAGCAAATTATATATATTGTTTGCTTGTAACATATTAAGAACTTCAAAAATCATAAAGTCAAAATCCAATTAGTTAAATTGTACTATTAGTAACCATAAGTAAAGAGGGGAGGGGAGGGAGTTATTGATGCCAATCATCTATTAATGAATTTGAATTTTCTTTTTATCAACAGGAAAAGAATCATTAAAGAAAACCATAACTTTGGATTGGGACCGTGACCCGACCCGATCCAAACCAGACCCGTATGTTATGGATTGGGACCGGGTTATATATGGACCCAACCCGACCCGACCCGAATGGCCCTTTGGATCAAGAAATTTGATCATGGACCTGACCCGATCTTTTATTAGATTGGGTTTGGGTCCAATATCAAGACCCAATCTTTTATTAGACGGGTTTAGGTCTAATATCAAGACCCGATCAAGGAACCAGATCGGGTTGGGATCAAGCATGACCCGGTCCGACCCGATCCGACCTGGTCCGACCCGAGACTACTACACCGTAAGGCACTTCCCGGAGCTGAGAACCCTCTCCATAGGTTCCTCTTCGCCATCACTGCCAGCCTTCACCATAACTTTTAGGGGGGACGATCACCTTAGTCAACCACCACGTCCCAACCAACGACATCAACATGGGCAACACCCAAAACGGAATGATCTTAGACCCGAGCTCCACTAATCCCCGTCACCCAGCCACCTCACCGTCATCGGTCGCCGGAGCTGCCACCACCTATCACCACCTTCCCCATCATCATCGCCATCTCTGCGTCGCTAACTTGCCATCACCACCTTCCCGATCGCCTTCGCCCTTGCAGCCTACCATTACCACTGCACTCCACCGACGCCGCCTACTCCCATGCCACCGCCCATCACCGACACCGCCTTCCCTGTCGTCGTCGCCACACCACCCATGGATAAGAGGTCTGGCATAAAAAAAGAAAGTCTCAAAACCCTCCCCTTTTTCAAATCGATCACGGTCCATAGACAGCCTGTAGACCGCGCAGTCCACAACTACCCATAGACTACATGGTTTACAGATCAGCCCGTAGACCCGGTCCATAGACCAAAAAAAGAAAAAAACTGAAGTTCATCTCACCTTGTCTTCAGCTTGCAAGTAGCTAACCAAAGTTTTCGAAGCCATCTCATAAAATGTACATCTCTTCATTGAAATTTAAATTTTTAAATTAGTGGATAATTTTTATTATTGCTTAGGCCCTTATTTTTTGCTTATTATCATATTTATCCATATACTTTATCTGTCACCATATTTCATCCGCACATCTTTACCATTGCACACACCAAATGCATTGACACCACGTTTGATTCCATAAATTTACTATGAGCATCGTAGCTAAATTTTTAATGATCATAGCCTTTAGCCTAAGATCCAACCTTTTTTGCTACCATGACCATTCACAACCTAAAAGATGCATACACCATCATGGAAAAAGAACTTAAATCTATTAAAAATATCCAAATAACATTTCAAGATACCTTAAATCATATATGCTAGTTAGTAGACCAACTTCGCACTAAAATTAGTGAGCTGCGCACTAATCAAGTTGATAACCACGTAGACCTAGCGAATTTATAGATCAACAGATAGAATACCAACTATCCCTAAGAGATTCAAGATTGGATAGACAAGCACTGAAAGATGACTTCCTAATAGTCAACCTATCCGTTGATCACCTTCTCAAATCTTTAACTCTCTAGAATTGACTATTTTAAAGAAAGAGTATGAAAAAGATTGTAAAAAATCAAGATGTTAATATCATGCGATGTATAATCATCATTCCAACAAACTCTGCAGCATGGAAATGCACTAGCATTTTTCATACCTATGCCTAATAGGGGGATAAGGTCTGCAAGCTTGTCATCGATGGCGGTAATTCTATGAATGTTGTCTCCAAATCTGCCATTAGTCGATTAAAGTTGAAGCATCAACCCCATCCTTATCCTTATCGAGTTGCCTAGATCGATAAAACATCGTTCCTTGCTACTAAATGTTATTTAGTGCCGATTCAGATGGAAACCAATTCAATCGAAATTATGTATGATATATCATCCATGGAAGTAGCTAGTGTCCTAATTAGGTCGATTTTGGATTTATGATATAAATGCTCATCACTTTGGTACGGAGATCTATGTTTTTATGCATAATAAAAAAAAAATTAGATTAAACCCTGCTAAACCTAGCGCAACTCGACCTCTTAAAAAGATAAGAGTTCTTAAATCCCAAACTAGAAAAACTATCATATTCTAACTCATAAAGAATTTGAAGAGAAGTTCAGAGTCTCAAATCTTGTTAACAATGATTCCTAAGGGTAAGATTAAATTACCTACAAATATCCAAGATAACTCGCCTTCTAAAAATGAACTATTACTAGAAGAGTTTAAGGTCATGACCCCGAAAGACATACTAACTAGCCTACCTTCTATGCGTGATATCCAACATGCCATTTATTTAGTTTCAGGATCCCAAGTACCCAATATCTCACTCTATAAAATAAACTCTAACGAACATGAGAAAATGAAGAGGCAGGTAGATAGTTTGCTACATAAAGGTTATATTCAACCTAGCCTTAGTCCTAGTACTGTGCCTGTCCTTTAGACACCAAACTCTTCTATAGTATCTATTCGTGATATTAAATTTATAAGTCATGTTTGAAACATCTTTGAAAACTATTTAGGATCACTTTAAAATTTTCTTCAGCCCTTCATTCCCAAACAAATGATCAATTAAAGGTTGTGGATCATAATGTTGATAATTTACTTAGATATCTGGTTGGTGATAAACCTGATCTATGGAATTTATCATTGCCTACAGCGAAACTTGTTTATAATAACTTAGATTGTATTTGCTAATAGGCAATCTATCCAAATTGCTGGCAATTTAAAAGGACCCCAACACATTACTATGTTTGGTATATTTTTTATGGCAATCTAAATTACCTGGTAATTTGGATTGCCTCTTCTAGATTATCTTTGAAAGGAATGGTAATCTAAATTACCACCTCACAGATAATCTTTCGAACAATATTACCCTCCCCTTCTCCCTTCCTCTTATATTATAATATAATATAAAATATAATATAATATTATAATAATATAATATCTTATCATATCATTAAAAAATATTATAAGATAATATTATTTTATAATATATATAATATAATATTTATAATATATATATATATATATATTATATTATGTTATAATAACAATATTTTAATATATTATAACATTAATATTACATAATATTATAATATTATATAGTATTATATAATTATATTATTGTATATTATATTATATATTATAAGATAACATAAAATAATACAATATAATACACTAACATTATATAATATTATAATATTATAATACACTAGCATTATAAATATAATATTATTATAGTATATAGCATAATATAATATTAATACATTATTTTAATATATTATATTTTATTTTATTTTTTAATATATTATTATATAACATATTATATAATATTTATATTATAATATTAAAATCATATAATATATATTATATTATCATATATCATATAATATATATATATTTTATATTTTATAATACAAAATATATTATATTATGTTATGTTATATTTAATATATAATATAATTCATATAATGTAATATATTAAAATTAAATGTTTATATGTTTATATATAATTATTATATTATATTATCTTAAATTTAATAACAAAATAAAATTTTAATATATTTAAATATTATATTAAATATAGTATCTATTTAATATATAATTTTTTATATTAAATTTATTTAGTATAAAAATATTTTTAATTTTTTTATGTAAAATATAAAATATTTTATATTTTATATAATTTATAATATAAAATATTAAAAAATTATATTTTTAATAAATAGATAAAATATGATAAATATATTTTTATAAATGAAATATAAATTTAATTTAGGGCTATTTTGAAAATTGGATTTTATATTATCCAACATTACTTATATATATCAAATACAATAATTCATATTACCTGCAATCTATGTTGCTGACAATCAATATTATTGGCAATCCACACTATCTTTCAAGATTGCCTAGCAATGCACCAAACGCAACCTCAATGAATTGGTCACTAGCAAAAGTCTCTTTGATATTATTCATGGCTTTAACCCTTGCCAATCCATTGATCCTGTTCCCCTATCTATAAATAACCATACTTCTAAACCTGCCATTTCTTTTGCTAAACATATTTATAACATTCATATTGATATTAGACAAAAAACTACTATGAGTTTTGAGAAGTATAAGCTCGTTGCTGATGCTCACCGTAAAAATGTAAAATTTAAGGATGATTATATGATGGTTCATATCTATCCAGAACGTTATCCCCGACATTCATTAGAAAACTTGCATCGAGCAAGCTATTGGTCCATTTCACACCTTTCATAAGCTTGAACCTAATGCTTCTTATATAAAATTACCCTCATATTTAAAATTTAGTCCAGTTTTCAATATTAGAGATTTGTTACCTCATCGGGACATATTCGAGCCTCCTACTATGCATGCATGTGATTTCAAGATATACACTCAATCTCCTCTAATGCGAGTTCCAGTTTTTTCTTCACTTCCAACATCTTCGCCAGATCATATTGGATGCATTATCACCGATAAAGCTGTTTTTTTGCTAATGGAGGATTTCAAAAATTTTTTATTAAGTCGCATGGCCGTCCAATTTAGATGCCACTTGGATTCATGAAGAAGAATTGCACCATATTGATCTAGATTTACTAGAAGATTATCTCAATTCCTTGTCAGAATCGAGTTCTTTTAAGCCAAGAGAAAATGATGAAAATCTGAAAAACTCATACCTATTTTGTGTACCTTGAAAAATCCTAACCTTAATTTTATTATAAAAAGAGGATTTATTTAGGATTCCCTTTATTTATGATTTTCTTTATTTTAGAGTTTCCTTTATTTTCATTGTTACTTTTATTAGAATTTTTAATTCTATTAGAACTAGTAATTTGACTTCCATTCGGTTACGATTTGTTACTCTATTTAAGAACTCCAATTATATGTAGAAAGTCAAACTTGAATATTGAAATTGAATATCATTATTATTTAATTTTTTTCTTAATTTTTATTTTTATTTTTTTATTCATGTCCCGCATCATAAATTCTGCAATATCTTTCTGCCATTTAAAATGTCCAGGAGGCTACCATACTTCCAACGGAGGAGCCTAGTTTGTAAGGTTCCCTTCTTCAATGGAGGGATTCTTCCCGGGAAGGTTGCTTCATGGGCAAGTCAATGAAAGCCCACCTTGTAATGGAGGGTATCAAAGATGGCCTGCACCGTCGTTACTGCAATCAGTTAGCGAACTTAATGACCGGCGCACCAGCTACACGTCGCTACAGGTGCAGCCGATCGGCGGTCTTAAGGCAAGGAGGAGGGCTCAGGCTGCACCCTCCATCATCCAAATGTCAAGGCCGTGGCAGAGAGGCAGAAGGCAAGCCCCCACCTTGGGTTGTAGGCAGAAGTACTAGCCCGGGAGCTCATAAGGGGTTGTTTCCCAATTTCCCGGTCGGCTTCCTCAACTTGCCAACTGCCTATCTTATGGCATGCTGCCTCGCTGGTGGCCCTGTTGTGTGTGCTTTTTATCATACTAGCCTCGCTTGAGCGGGAGGACCCACGACCATACCCTCGCCTTCATACTGCACCTGCTAGCAATCCTGCTACAGGTTAAGGTGCGCTCGGCTGCCTTCAGGGCACGTAGAGGACGTCGCTTGCTTTCTCGAAGAGATCGGGAGCTCCAAAGTCCTCCAGTTCCTCGACAGGTGCCGCTACTTTTCCTATACTTTAAAAAGAACTAGGGAGCAATGTAACCTAGCCACGAGGCTATGAGATGTGTAATTAAATTTTACCAATGAAAATGAAAAATTCTTTATGCTCTTGTATCTTCGTTTTATTCTCGTTGGTCATAAACTGTATTTCGAACTTGAGTGATGGCATTCTGTACTCTATATTTTGACAGGTTTAATAGAAATTCAAGTGACCGTTCAAAGTGTATTTCCGATCGAGGTGTGTACCTAATCAAGGTATATTCCCAACTCAGTCGTGTTCTCGATCGAGATATGTTTCTAATCGAGGATACGCAATCGAGGATACATAATCGAGAATACTGATCCGATTGATTCCTGAACTAGGTTTCCCATTCGATGGATTCGTGGTCTTCCATCACAAAGACTCTGCCCGATGGGTCCCCAGACTTTCGGTCAAGAATTTTCATCCGATGAGCCTTAGGACCCTCGATCAAAATCTGCATTAATCAGGAATTTCTATCCAATGGGCCCTCGGGTGAGAATTCGTTCAATCATGAAGGCATAATAAGTTTTCGTCAATGGAACTTTCCATAAACAACTTGCAGAAGATAGCTATTGAAAAAAAAGACGATTTTCATTCGCTAAGTGATCACATTACTGATAATATATCCATAGATTGGTTGAGATCTAGGGACGAAGTATAGAATTTCCATCTGTTGGGTTTGTTGACCAAGGCGGAAACATAGATTTCAAAATTTTTATCTTATGAAATCTATACCAAACCCTTTAGCCCTAGATCTACTTAAAAAAAAATTAAAAATATATATCATTCATATACATGATTTAAATATATATATATATGTAAGTACTAACCTGTACCGCAATATCCAAAATGCAAATCTCCACCAGGTGCCCAAATGTTCACCCTCCAATGGTGATCCACACGGAGAAGAGATGAAAACAACTTCTTGATCTTGGATCCTCTTCTTAAATTCTTTTTCAAGAATTCAATTCTTGGACTTATAGGCTGGAATTTTCTTTCTTGAAAATTCCCTTTCTCCCTTCTTTCCTCTTCTTGATCCTTTCCTCAACTTCAATCCTTGTAGAAAATTCTTATTTGAAGTGGAAGGAAAATTAAGACAAGTAATGTCTTAATTTAAGAAAGAAAAGAGACCCTTCCTGTTTCTTTCCTTTACCGTTCAAGACCTTCCTCTTATTCTTGTTTAGGGTCAGAGTTTTGACAGAGGATACCTCTGTAAGGGAAACAATACCCAACAAGAACAAGGGAAAGGAGTATTCTGGAGAGGAAGAAAGGGAATCTGATCTCTAAATTATCTTACATGAAAACCCCCGAGAACCCAACCCTATTTATAGATATCAGAGGGGTGTCTTTTCAAAAACGACGCAACCCTCTGCTATCCCAAGAATCACGTTCTTTCCATCCTCACGCGTCCCCTCAGATTTTTCACGCCTTTCCTGATTTATTTCAAAGATTTTCCGATGAAGAAAAACCTCGGAAGAAACCTCAGAAAAGTCACGATGTTCTGAGACGGAGTTGCGACCGAAAAGCAACAGATTTCTTCTGGCCATCTGATCTTGATCCAAGGGACTCCAGATGAGACGCCTAAAGAAAAGATTTCCGCCCCCTCCCATCTGGTTTTCACGGTAAAAAAAGTCCCCACGCGTGTGAAGAGGAGTCCACGCGCATGGACTCTTCCTTTGGTGCGCGCGCGTGGGAAAGATGGCTTGGGCGGTCTTGGGAAAAGGGTTTAAATTGATTTTTAATCAATGGGTTTAGCCACGGGTTAGCCCAAAGTCCCAAAATTTAAATTAGACTCTAATTAGGTTCAATTAGAACCCAATTAAGC
This sequence comes from Areca catechu, assembly GCA_021397845.1. Classification (NCBI taxonomy): domain Eukaryota; kingdom Viridiplantae; phylum Streptophyta; class Magnoliopsida; order Arecales; family Arecaceae; genus Areca; species Areca catechu. The sequence goes on along the minus strand of CM038052.1, from coordinate 122,359,585 downwards.
CCAATTCAGAACCAAATTCGAATCCAATTCGAATAGAAGTTGGGTCTGCAACACATGCTAGTGTGTTTGTCCTGCAAACATGATTTAATTCTAAATTAAATCCCTCATCGACTCTCTTTTGTGTGTGACCCATTGGGTTCCACATCTAGCCAGCAGTAGGTCCGAGTGCTATTTGACTTAATTCGGTTAGATCTCAACTAAGCCGATTTAGGTCAACTCAAGCTAGCTCCACTTGGTCAATTAGAATCTAATTCTAATTAACTGATTTAAATTATAATAATTTAATCATTTCCCTACAAGACAAGATTGACATCTAGCAACGTATCATGTCTACCCGGAAGATGTGGAATTTTGGTGGAATTACCAAAATACCCTTCAGTGGTGAGTTACCGGGCAATTCAGTACTTTGATCAACTTGCATCATGAATATGATTATGGATATGGATACCTTGTCAAATCCAATTTCATATTCATCCCTAGCTCAATCTTTTTAATGATGATTCATTAATGAACTATTAGAAACTACTTCTAATGTTTATACTTTGATCAAAGATTTCCCGAATCATCATTTGATCGAAATTGGCTAGATGCAATATCCTCTTACTAGGGCTGATCAATTTCTTGTTGACCTACTCGCAACCTTCATATACAATCCACCATATCCAGTATCACCTCATGCATAACTCAGTGTTATGATTGAGTGTGAACCAAAATGTGGATTCATGTATATAAGGTACCATGGCAGTCTCAGGTCAAAGGACCACATGCACTACTCCCACTATGAGAAATATCTATTGACAAACAGATAAGGTTCCATTAGATATTCTCAATCTGGATCTATTCAGTGAACTCATTCTCTAATGAGCACCCACATCCTAGTATTAGTGTCAAACACAAGTGACTGTGAGATCAGTCACCCACATACATAGGAAGTGCTGATCTTTACCAGAAACATTGATCCCTTACTCAATGTCCCATTGACCAGGAATATTTTAGATTAGGGTTTTAAGGCTTTAGGTCTCACTGCTATGATCTCATCATAACCTTAGAACCATAGCCCTAATCTATGGAGTTCATCATATAATAATTAAGACAGCGTATGATGAAAATAACGCCTTTATTGAATGATAATGTCAATACATTGATTCTTGGGATGGATAAGGAAAAATCCCAACGAAATATAATATTTCGATTGGCCTTTAGGGCATAATCCTTTCAATCTCCCACTTGCACTAAAGCCAATCACCTTTAAATTTTAATCCCATACAATCGAGGTGGCGATCAAACTCTCGCTGTGGTAGAGCCTTAGTGAACGGGTCTGCTATGTTGTTCTTCGTTTCAACTTTTTTAATGTAGACTTCTTGTCTTTCGACAATCTCTCGAACAAGATGGAAGCGTCTCAGAATGTACTTTGATTTGTGATGGGCTCTTGGTTCCTTTGCTTGAGCAACAGCCCCAGTATTATCACAGTAAAGTGGTACTGGACCTTCAATCTCGGGAACAACGCCCAACTCTGATTTGAACTTCTTCATCTAGACAGCTTCCTTGGCAGCTTAACTAACAGCAATGTACTCTGCCTCAGTTGTTGAGTCAGCTACAGTCTGCTGTTTAGAACTCTTCCAACTTACAGCTCCTCCATTTAGGGTAAAGACATACCCAGATATAGATTTGCTGTCATATGGATCTGATTGAAAACTAGAATCTGAATAAGCTTCTAATTTAAGATCAAATCCACCGTATATTAGAAAAATATCCTTAGTCCTTCTTAAATACTTAAGAATATTTTTCACAGCCTTCCAGTGATCCTCTCCTGGATCAGCCTGAAATCTACTGGCTATACCTAAGGCATATGCCACATCAGGCCTGGTACATAACATAGCATACATAATAGACCCTACTGCCGAAGCATAAGGTATAGAATTCATTCTATTTCTTTCTTCAGGTGTCTTAGGAGACATCTTTTTAGAAAGATGTATGCCATGACCAATAAGTAACCTCTTTTACTTTCCTCCACGCTAAATCCTTTTAGCACTTGGTCAATGTACCTAGACTGGGATAAACCTAGTATCCTCTTGGATCTATCTCTATAGATCTTTATGCCCAGTATATAAGATGCTTCTCCCAAGTCTTTCATGGATAACTATTTAGATAACCACACCTTGACTGATTGTAACATTGGGATATCATTCCCAATGAGTAGTATGTCATCTACATACAGAACCAAGAAAACTATGGCACTCCCACTAGTCTTCTTATACACACAAGGTTCATCCTCATTTTTGATAAAATCAAATTATTTGACTGTCTTATCAAATCGGATGTTCCAACTCCTTGATGCTTGTTTTAATCCATAAATGGATTTCTTCAGCCTACATACCTGATTAGGTCTAGTCTCCAAGACAACCTTCTGACTGTGACATATAAACCTCTTCCTCAAGGAAACCATCGAGGAATGCGGTTTTCACATCCATCTGCCAGATTTCATAATCATGATATGCTGCTATTGCAAGCAAGATCCAAATAGATTTGAGCATGGCAACAAGAGAAAATGTTTCATCATAATCTATTCCCTGTTTTTGTCTGAAACCCTTAGCCACTAATCTGGCTTTATACGTTTCGACTTTGCCATCTGCCCCAATCTTTTTCTTATAGACCCATTTGCATCCAATAGGGTTAACACCCTCTGGTGCATCAACCAAAGTCCAGACTTGGTTGACATACATGGAGTCCATTTCGGATCTCATGGCTTCCAGCCATCTGTCTGAGTCACTACTCATGACAGCATCCGTATAGGTTAGAGGCTCATCATTTTCAATGATTCGGGCTTCATTATTTTCAATAATGAACCCATACCTCTCAGGTGCATGTCGTATCCTATCAGACCTACGAATAGGAGTGGTGTGTTCAGGTTCTATACTAACTATGTTATGATTTGGTTGAGATGTACCTATTTGTTAAACTTCTTCAAGTTCAATATTTCTCCCACTGCCCTTTTGTATGATGAATTCTTTCTCTATAAAAGTGGCATGCCTACTGACTAAAACCTTATGTTCGGTAGGGTAGTAGAACAGATATCCTATACTATCTTTAGGATATCCTACAAATAGATACTTATCTGCTCTAGCATCTAGCTTATGTCCAAAATTTCTTTTGACATAAGCTGGACATCCCCATATCTTAAGATATTTAAGATTGGGTTTCTTTCCCCTCCATAATTCATATGGAGTGCTAGAAATAGATTTAGATGGTACTCTATTTAAAATATTAGCCGCGATTTCCAAGGCATATCCCCAGAAAGAAACAGGTAACTCAGTGAAGCACATCATGGACCGTACCATATCTAACAAAGTACGATTTCTCCTTTCAGCAACACCATTTAATTGTGGTGTATAAGGAGGAGTCCATTCAGAGATGATCCCCTTTTCTTTAAGGTGATCAAGAAACTCGGTGGATAAGTATTCACCTACTCTATCTGATCGAAGGATCTTAATACTTTTCCCCGTTTGTTTTTCTACCATACTTTGATACTCTAGAAATTTTTCAAAAGCTTCGGACTTATGTTTCATTAGATACACAAATCCGTACCTTGAAAAATCCCTCCATTCAGAGATGATCCCCTTTTCTTTAAGGTGATCAAGAAACTCGGTGGATAAGTATTCACCTCCTCTATCTGATCGAAGGATCTTAATACTTTTCCCCGTTTGTTTTTCTACCGTACTTTGATACTCTATAAATTTTTCAAAAGCTTCGGACTTATGTTTTATTAGATACACAAATCCGTACCTTGAAAAATCATCAGTGAATGTGATGAAATATGAGTATCCACCCTTGACCTGAGTTGTCATAGGCCCACATACATCTGTGTGTATGAGTCCTAATAACTCAGTTGTCCTTTCATTATGTCCACTAAATGGAGTCTTGGTCATTTTACCCATGAGACATGATTCACAAGTTCCTAATGATTCATAGTCATAAGGATTAAGGAAATTTTCCTTGTATAACTTGTTAATCCTTTACTCACTAATATGTCCAAGACGACAGTCCCAAAGTAAAGTATTGTTCACATCATCTCTCTTTCGTTTGTTACTAACATGAAGTATATTGTCATCAATAGATAGAGTTAAAAGACCATTGCAAAATATGCCATAAAATATTATTTCATTAGAAAAACTGATTGAGCAGCCACTGCTCATTACATTCATAGTATAACCTTGTTTAATTAACAAGGGTACATATATGATGTTTCTAATGACCTTAGGCATATAATAACAACTTTTCAACTCTAAAATCTTTCCAGAAGGCAGCTTCAATATATAAGTCCCTACAGCTTCTGCTTTGATGGAATTTCCTCCAGCACCGTAGAGCTCGAAGTCTCCTTCCTTCAAAACTCTAATGTTCCGCAGTCCCTGCAATGATTTGCAGATATGATGACCACAAGCGGTATCCAATACCCAAGAGTTTGAATTAGAAGAGTCTAATGACAAAATTGCATGTATCTCATACATACCTTTTGGTGCATCACTAGCACCAGGCTTCACACTTGCAAGGTAAACCTTGCAGTTTCTTTTCCAGTGACCCGGCTTGCCACAATGAAAGCAGGTCATTTGTCCGGAGGCCTTCTTTCCTTTCTTTTTCTTGATGCCCCCTTTAGGGTTCAACCTCCTCTTCGAACCCTTTTTGCCTGTTTTCTTCTTGTTTATTCTATCCACAAGAAGAAGTGGAGCCTTATTTTTCTTTAAATGGCTCTCTGTCGTTTTCAACATATTCAACAGCTCAGGCAAGGAAGAATTAAGTTTGTTCATATGATAATTGAGAACAAACTGTGAAAATGACTTTGGAAGTGACTGCAGGATTAAATCCTGATTCAACTCCCCATCCATAACAAAACCCAATTGACCTAATCGGGTGATTAGGTCAATAACCTTTAATACATGGTCTTGTACATATGTTCCTTCTGTCATCCTTGCACGGAATAACTGCTTAGATATTTCATATCTAGCAGTTCGACTATGTTCTCCATAAAGTTCTTTTAGATTGAGCATTATGGAGTTAGTGTCCATGCTTTCATGTTGCCTCTGCAACTCATTGGTCATAGAGGCAAGCATTATATATTTAACAGTGAGTCATTTTGCCACAAGTTATATGTGGCCTTTTCCTCTTGCGAGGCATCTTCCCTTAATGGTTCCAAGGTAGGGGTATCAAGAATATAAGAAAGTCTTTCTTGGCTGAGTACTATCTTCAGGTTTCTCAACCAATCAACATAGTTTGGTCCAGTCAACTTATTGGCATCAAGAATGCTACGGAGTGAGAGTGAAGAGGCCATTTAATCTACATTAACAAAGAACATTACATAAGCAAACAACCAATGTTGACAAAACATAATTAAATTAGGACTTTAACTTAATTATGTCTCCCACTATTTTATCAAGCATCATAACCCTCCATATGATGATCGAGAAAATCCTAATTGGTTTTCTTAGTGGGGTTGAGATCCTAATTTCTTATAAAAGACCTTGTGTGTACACAACAAACCTTATATAAGTTCAAAGGTATGAAAACTCTTTCCAATTGTAACTAATACAATTCTCAACTTATCTTGGCCTCTAAAATATTAATAGCCTTGTGTGTGCACAACAAACTATAATATTTTAGTTAAGTCAGACCCTTCATTGCTATATAGTCATGATATTAATTATAATACCCTTGTGTGTACACAACAAAGTATTATATTAAATCATGCCATAAACTTCAAATGCACCAAATTAAAATTATGTCAGTCACCATAAGAGGCCTTGTGTGTATACAACAAACCTAATATGAATCATAACATAATAATGACTTGGCATGAAGGAAGGCCACATGTAGTGAATATTACACTAAGCATATCAATCAATAATTAAGTTAATCTTATCGGCCAGGTAAGTGGGAGAGTGGTGGGAGTCCCCCCGTTGCTTTCCTTAGACACCAATAAGAATTGGCCAGGTCAGTCAACGGAACCAATTAAAAACCACGTCCTCTTTACCGATCATGAACCACTTTTCCTAGACACCGAATGATCAATTAATCATATTGATTATTTCGTTTTTGGTATATAACACTACAACTTAATATAATTTGAAAGAGGGCTTTATTAAAACAAAGCACATTCTATATATATAACTAAGCAAATATGTGCCAAGTATGTCATCATACTAGGACAACCATTTACCACATAATGGATCCACCATTATGCCAGGGCAACCTTATTTCAGTATGATGACCGGAAGGCTAAACATATCTCTATACAAATTAAGGTTTGAGTGAAAACCTTAATTAGTGGCATACATCAAACATATATGCACAATTAACACAAATATGTGATTAGTGTGTCATCATTCTAAGACAACCATTTACCACACAATGGATCCACCATTATGCCAGGGCAATCTTATTTCAGAATGATGACTGGATTACTAAACATATCTCTACAACAATTAGGGTTTAAGTGAAAACCCTAATTGGTGGCAATACATCAAACACAAACCACATCATATGTAAATTATCTACATATGCCTATAAAAATCAGCATATACATTTTAATCTTGATAAGGAGGCTCTGATACCAATGTTGGGTTTGTTGACCAAGGCGGAAACATAGATTTCAAAATTTTTATCTTATGAAATCTATACCAAACCCTTTAGCCCTAGATCTCCTTAAAAAAAAAATTAAAAATATATATCATTCATATACATGATTTAAATATATATATATATATGTAAGTACTAACCTGTACCGCAATATCCAAAATGCAAATCTCCACCAGGTGCCCAAATGTTCACCCTCCAATGGTGATCCACACGGAGAAGAGACGAAGACAACAACTTCTTGATCTTGGATCCTCTTCTTAAATTCTTTTTCAAGAATTCAATTCTTGGACTTATAGACTGGAATTTTCTTTCTTGAAAATTCCCTTTCTCCCTTCTTTCCTCAACTTCAATCCTTGTAGAAAATTCTTATTTGAAGTGGAAGAAAAATTATGTCTTAATTCAAGAAAGAAAAGAGACCCTTCCTGTTTCTTTCCTTTACCGTTCAAGACCTTCCTCTTATTCTTGTTTAGGGTCAGAGTTTCGACAGAGGATACCTCTGTAAGGGAAACAATACCCAACAAGAACAAGGGAAAGGAGTATTCTGGAGAGGAAGAAAGGGAATCTGATCTCTGCATTATCTTACATGAAAACCCTCGAGAACCCAACCCTATTTATAGATATCAGAGGGGTGTCTTTTCAAAAACAACGCAAACCTCTGCTATCCCAAGAATCACGTTCTTTCCATCCTCACGCGTCCCCTCAGATTTTTCACGCCTTTCCTAATTTATTTCAAGATTTTCCAATGAAGAAAAACCTCGAAAGAAACCTCAGAAAAGTCGCGATGTTCTGAGATGGAGTTGCGACCGAAAAGCAACGGATTTCTTCTGGCCATCTGATCTTGATCCAAGGGACTCCAGATGAGACGCCTAAAGAAAAGATTTCCGCCCCCTCCCATCTGGTTTTCACGGTAAAAAAAGTCCCCACGCGTGTGAAGAGGAGTCCACGCGCATGGACTCTTCCTTTGGTGCGCGCGCGTGGGAAAGATGGCTTGGGCGGTCTTGGGAAAAGGGTTTAAATTGATTTTTAATCAATGGGTTTAGCCACGGGTTAGCCCAAAGTCCCAAAATTTAAATTAGACTCTAATTAGGTTCAATTAGAACCCAATTAAGCCCAATTCAGAACCAAATTCGAATCCAATTCGAATAGAAGTTGGGTCTGCAACACATGCTAGTGTGTTTGTCCTGCAAACATGATTTAATTCTAAATTAAATCCCTCATCGACTCTCTTTTGTGTGTGACCCATTGGGTTCCACATCTAGCCAGCAGTAGGTCCGAGTGCTATTTGACTTAATTCGGTTAGATCTCAACTAAGCCGATTTAGGTCAACTCAAGCTAGCTCCACTTGGTCAATTAGAATCTAATTCTAATTAACTGATTTAAATTATAATAATTTAATCATTTCCCTACAAGACAAGATTGACATCTAGCAACGTATCATGTCTACCCGGAAGATGTGGAATTTTGGTGGAATTACCAAAATACCCTTCAGTGGTGAGTTACCGGGCAATTCAGTACTTTGATCAACTTGCATCATGAATATGATTATGGATATGGATACCTTGTCAAATCCAATTTCATATTCATCCCTAGCTCAATCTTTTTAATGATGATTCATTAATGAACTATTAGAAACTACTTCTAACGTTTATACTTTGATCAAAGATTTCCCGAATCATCATTTAATCGAAATTGGCTGGATGCAATATCCTCTTACTAGGGCTGATCAATTCCTTGTTGACCTACTCACAACCTTCATATACAATCCACCATATCCAGTATCACCTCATGCATAACTCAGTGTTATGATTGAGTGTGAACCAAATATGGATTCATGTATATAAGGTACCATGGCAGTCTCAGGTCAAAGGACCACATGCACTACTCCCACTATGAGAAATATCTATTGACAAACAGATAAGGTTCCATTAGATATTCTCAATCTGGATCTATTCAGTGAACTCATTCTCTAATGAGCACCCACATCCTAGTATTAGTGTCAAACACAAGTGACTGTGAGATCAGTCACCCTCATACATAGGAAGTGTTGATCTTTACCAGAAACATTGATCCCCTACTCAATGTCCCATTGACCAGGAATATTTTAGATTAGGGTTTTAAGGCTTTAGATCTCACTGGTATGATCTCATCATAACCCTAGAACAATAGCCCTAATCTATGGAGTTCATCATATAATAATTAAGACACGGCGTATGATGAAAATAATGCCTTTATTGAATGATAATGTCAATACATTGATTCTTGGGATAGATAAGGAAAAATCCCAACGAAATATAATATTTCGATTGGCCTTTAGGGCATAATCCTTTCACCATCCAGTTTCAACTAGTAAGTCCCAAACCTAATGGCCTCTACCGGGTAGGGTCATTCCCAATTTGGCAAGAACTTGCCCCTCTGTCCGGGTTGGGAGATCTCTGCTTAATGCAACACCAAATCTCCAATCTTGAAGGTCTTGTCCCGAACTTTAGAATTAAAGTAGCGAGCGACCTTGCGTTAGTATGCTACCATCCTATTGTACACTTTTTTCCAAGCTTCATCTAAATGATCCAAATCAGCAAGCCTTCTTTCTAAGTTGGTCTGTTCATCGAAGTTCGCAACTCAAGCTGAGGGAACTCTAAGCTCGACGAGAATTATTACTTCAGTCTTGAAGGCTAGGCTGAAGGGTATTTCCCCTGTTGGGACCCTTGACATCATTTGGTATGCCCAAAATACATGATGGAGCTTATTGGTCCAAGGTCCTTTGGCTTTAGAAAGCTTCTTCTTCATCCCTTGGAGGATGGCTCGGTTAATGACTTCTGCTTCCCTATTAGCTTGGGGATGAGCTATTGAAGTTAGGTGGTGTAAAATTCCTTGATCTTCACAGAATTTCTCAAATCTAGCTTCGACAAGCTATCACCCGTTGTCTGTAATTAGCACCCGGGGACCCCAAGACAGCGGATTATAGTCCTCCACACGAAATCTATTATCTTGGACCGGGTGATATGAGCAAGCAGCTCTGCCTCCACCCATTTTGTGAAATACTCCATTGCAATGAGCAGAAACTTTTGCTGCCCTGAGATAGGTGAAAATGGATTGAGAGTATCTATCCCCCATTGCGCAAAAGACCATGGAGCATATATGAAAGTGATTGGTGCGACTGAAAGCCGTTGGATATTTGAGTTCCTTTGGCAAGCATCACACCTCATAACAAAATTTTTCACATCTTGTTGCATCATGGGCCAATAATAGCCTTATCGAAGTAGCTTGTATGCCAGCGCCTTTTTTTAATATAGTTGCTACAAATTCCTTCATGGACCTCTCTCAATGAATATTCAGTCTCGGATGGGCGTAAGCATCTAAGGGTAGGGATGGCAATTTTTACCGACCCGATGGATATCCGACCCGATCCTAATGGGACGGGTAAAACCCGACCCGTCTAATTTATAAATGGATATGGATCATATAAAAAAAATCCGACTCGGGTTCGGGTCGGGTACGAGTAGTAGTACGCCCCGACCCGAACTCGACCCATTTATATATAAAAAAAGACTGTTTATAAAATATTTAAATAAATTGGATATGGGACGGATATACCCGACCCGACCCGACCCAACCCGTTTAGGCTTTAAATAAACTAGATTTTATGAGTCCAGGTATACCCGACCCGACCCGATTCAAACATGATTTTTTTATACCCGACCCGACCCGCGACGGGTATGGAACAGGTATGGGACATAATTTTTTAACGGGATGGGTATGGATTTTGGATGACCCGACCCAAACCCGACCCGTTGCCATCCCTATCTAAGGGGCAAGGAGAACGATCTCTTGTAGAGCTTCCCCTCGTGTACTAGGTACTTGAAGGATCTATACTTATCTTGCAGGTTTCTTTCCAATCTACAGGAAGTTTGCCATTTTCTAGAAGTTGATCAGTGGTTGATCCAACATGGCTCCTTATTTAGTTGCATTACCTTCAATAATTCCTCCATAGCTGGTTTTTTGACTTGCTGGAAATAGGCTCCTTTAGAAAGTATCATTGGTATAGTAGTAACCACCTTAGCCAGTGAGCTAGAACTAGAGTTTTCCTCTCTAAGAATTTGTTGGATCTTGAAGCTATCGAAGGCGTCGATCAATTCTTTGACCCTTTAAAGGTATTTCATCATGTTTTCTTCTCAGGCCACGCAATCACCCTTGATATTTCCAATGACCACTTGAGAGTCAATATAAACTCTTAGATCCAGCAGCTCCAATCCTTTGGCTACTTCGAACCTAGTGATTATGGCTTCATACTTAACTTTGTTGTTTGTTGCTGGGAACTCTAATCGCAGGGCATGCTCAAAAATGATTCCTTCCGGACTTGCAATAACTATCCCTACTCTTGACACTTCAGAAATGGAGGATCCATCTACATATATTCCCAAGTATTGGTCGAGCCCTCATTAGGGTCCTAGATCAGTCTTGAAGAATTTGAAAGCCCAGCCTTTTTCGATTCGATTGGCTCATTAGTGATGGTGCATTTAATCAAGAAATCAGCCAATATCCGGACTTTGATCGACAACCAAGGCTGAAATTTAATATCGAACTCAGATAGCTCGACAGCCCTCTTGGTGATACATCCGAATGTATCAGGCCGATAAAGGATACTTTTGATAGGCTGATCGATCAGGAGAGTGACAATGCGAGCTTGAAAATACAATCGAAACTTTCGAGCAGCAATGAAGAGAGCATAGATTTGTTTTTCTAGCTTTGAATATAAAGTTTCTGCATCTCTCGAGATCCGGCTAACATAGTAGATAGGTTTTTGGATTGTCTTTCTCCTGGATCAACATGACTTCCATTGCTACAGGGGAGGCCACCAAGTATAGAAACTCCTCGCCCGGGTCTGGCTTGCCCAATAATGGTGGAAAGGTGAGATAGCTTTTAAGATCTTCAAAAACCTTTTGGCATTCCTCGAACCACCTTCCGTTCTTGGGCTGCTTTAAAGCCTTAAAGAATGGAAAGCAACACTCCACAGATCTAAAGACAAATCTATTTAAAGCTGCGACTCTTTCGGTGGTCGTTGGACATCTTTGATTATTCTTAGGAGAGCCATGTTACAGGCAGCTTTAATTTTTCTAGATTGCTTCCATCCCCTGATTAGAAACTATAAGGCCACAAAACTTGCCAGAGGCCACTCCAAAAGCGCACTTGGTAGGATTTAATTTCATTTGATACTTTCGTAAAGTGGCAAAGACTTCCCAGAGGTGTTGATGTGGGCTTTGGCTGCCTTGCTTTTAACTAGCATATCATCCACGTACACCTCCATATTCCATCCAATCTGGTCCTTGAAGACTTTGTTGACTAGGCATTGATAAGTAGCATCTGCATTCTTAAGACCAAACGGCATGATCCTGTAACAAGAAACCCTGGTCAGTAATAAAAACAGTTTTTTCTTCATCTTCTAGAGCCATCCATATTTAGTTATAGTCAAAGAACACATCCATAAAACTAAAGAAGATCATAGCCCAAAGTTGTATCAACCATCAGATCTATCCTCAGGGTAACCATCTTTTGGACATACTCAGTTGAGATGATGAAGCCTATATATATCCATCATTTGCCATTCACCTTCTTCACAATGATCAGGTTAGCAATCCACTAGATATGCGACTTCTCTAATGAAACCAGCATCGAACAGCTTATCAACCTCCTCGACTATGGCCCTCTGATGTTCGGGTGCAAAATTTTACTTCTTTTACTTAATTGGTCGATGCTTTGGATCCACCTTCAATCGATGCACCATTACTGAGGGGTTGATAATCGGTATGTTTGCTAGTGTCTACGCGAAGACATCGACGCTCTCCTACAAAAATAAGGTCAATTGAGCTTTGGTTACCTGATCAAAGTTGGAGCCAATTTTGACCATGTCCGGGATTCCCGTCAGCTAAGGGAATGGAGATAAGGTCCTCGACAAGTTCCCCTCGCTGCTCGGCCAAGTTATCACGAGTGTCCAGTCCTTCAACAAGGTAAACATCAGGTGCCCCGGCTCCATGGAGTGCTATGTGATATCAGTGGCGTGCTAGGCTTTGATCTCCATGGATTTTTCCAACCCCATGTACCATCGGACACTTCATTTCCAAATAGTAGGTAGACACAACTGCCCAAAAACTGTTGAGACCAAGTCGTCCGACGATGGCATTATAGGCTAAAGGTGCTTGAATGACAAGTCAAACTTTAGCAATGGACTTAAGAGGGTATTGACCCTTTCTCATGGTCAAGATGACCATTACTTCTGCTTGGATCGCATCCCCCATGAATCCCACTACAGGGAAGTCCGCTCGGGTCAATCAATCGAAGGATATCCCCATTTTTAAGAGGGTATCATAATACAAAACATCTATTGAGCTCCCATTGTTAACGAGGATGCGGCGTACATTGTAATTTTTTATATTCAAAGTTACAACAACCGCATCATTGTGCAGGAACTGAAATCCCTAGTTGTCCTCATCCGTGAACACTATCGGTATAGCTCGTTTCTTGCTCGATTGCTCCTCGTCGGGATGATGGCACCCCTCAATGATTGTGCCCACCAATACAGATGGAGGCGAGTCCCCTCTTTCGGGGGGTTGAGACTTCCGCTATGGTTGCTCAATGGGTCACGGCGACCAATCCCTCTGGTCCCTCGGACATCAAATGAAGCGGTCGAAGTGGCCTCGCTTGATTATCTTCTCGATTTCATCCCAAAACTAGATGCACTTCTCAATATCATGGCTATGATCTCGATGGCATAACAAAACTTGCTCGAATTTCTCCTATTTGATAGGGTTCGCAACTCCGATGGCATAACAAAACTTGCTCGAATTTCTCCTATTTGATAGGGTTCGCAACTCCAAGAGCTCTGGGATCCACCCCTTGTTTTTCATTAGTACCTTTTTTCTCATCGCATTCAGAGGGGTATAGCTGTAGAACTTTCTTGGTAGTGATGCTTGGCGAGCTTCTCTGGATTGGCAATCCTTGAAGATCCTGTTCTTTCGCGAAGACCTAAAATGCGATTACACTCTTTCTTCCCACCTTGAATGCTTCGGATCAGCTTGTACCTTCTCGCCACCCCTCGGTGTGGAAGGAGCAAAGGCTTCTTCCATGAAAGCATCTTCTGTTTGATCGTACTTCTTAGCCCAGGCCAACATATCTACGAAGTCTCTAGGATAAGTTTTAATCAATGACCTTTTAAGGTCATTCTTCTATAGGCCGCTCATCAAGGCTGATATTGGTGATCGATTAATCCAAATTGTGGACTTCCAAGGGGGCTACAATAAAGAGACTGATGAAGGCTCAGATCGTCTCCCCCTTTTTGCTTGATGGTATAAAGGTAGTCCGATCATTTTTGTTACAAAGTGGTTAGTGAAAAATCGACTCGACTGCTCAAAGAAGTGTACTGACCCTGGTTTCAATCTTGAATACCAGTACCAAGCCACTCCCCTTAGAATGATGAAAAGTTCAGCAAAGAATGGGATCAGGTGCTCCATAAAGGAGCATAGTCACTCGAAAGCTCGCCAAGTGATCGCAGGATTGATGGTCCCATCGTAACTTTCAAGTTAAATTTTAAAGTATCGGGGGAGCAGTGCTTGCATGATCCTGATGTCAAAAGATGGATCGTGGCTGAACTCGTTGCTTGATGGCGAAGAGATGTGAATAGCTTCAATGCACTAATCCAGCTCCCTAGGTTTCTATTTGACTTCCGGATCTTGAACAATAGGGGTCCCCGATCGCTAAGGGGACTGCTATCCTAGAGTAAAGTCATGTTCCGAATGGAGGCTCCGAGAATGTTGCCTCCTAGGTTCCAAACTCCTAACCTCAGTAGGACCCATGACTGTCCCGGTGACGATGGTGCTGCTTCGATCATGGGACAAGGATAGATTGTTGCAGGAGGTAATGTAGGTGTTGGTTGCGCCATAAACTAAGAGGCCACGGGAGGCACTGCCAGTGGAGGTTGGGTCACCGAAGGCAGCGGAGTGGCCTGGATAGTCCAAACGACTACCACCATGCTCTGTGATGGGGGACAAATTTGATGAAATGGGTGTGTGGAGATATGATCTACTTACCTAGCAACAACATATCAGTATTAGAGCTCTAGATATGGCCGAATTCATGAGTAGAAGGGATGAAGAATTTCAAGCTAGGAACTAGGTGAGCAGAAAATCTGACACCCTTGTGCAAGCTTCCTTTCAAAAAAATAAAAGAGATGATCTAAGGGCATAGAAATCCTCAAACTAGGCTAAGCTACCTTTACGAACCTCAGATCTAAGGATCAAGAGGGTCTTTTCCCAACAATGAAGAGAAATCAAAGCTCAAATGGAAGGGAAGCACTCACTACTCAAAAATTGAAGGCTAGAGACAATATCTACACTCCCTTCTTGGATTCACCATTGAAGCTTTGATCCTTAGCATGGAGCCATCATCTTCATCTTCAAATCACCAAGAAAAACCTGCAAAGAGTCAAGGTAAGTCGAAATTCAAAGAAATTAAGGGAAAAAAAGGAAGGAATCAACAAAAGAAGTGAAGAGAGTTGCTGGAATTTTTGGACAGCACTTCCTCTTCTTCTTGGACTACTTGGATCTTATGTAGACAAACTTGGAAATGGAACTTTGGCCCTCCAAACTCAAGGCACTCACTCAAATTCAAGATCAAACTTATCACTCCAACTCAAACTTAAAGGAAAACACTCAAAATTCTAAAAAGAACTAAAGAACTTGACAAAGTGGAAGAGAACACAAACAAGTAAGCTTTCATTCAACTCAAGTCATTCATTCTTGCAAGAGGAGGCCTTGGTCCCTATTTATAAGCCAAGGGCAACCAATTTGGGTGGCAAAAAAGGGAATTAAGAGGCCAACTAATTCAAGTTTAGTTGATCACTAATTACATGATTAGTTCCTAGTAACTAATCCTAACAAAAGAAATTCTAAAAGCTCCATGTGGCGCCATCTCCTTGCAATACTTGTCTTCATCTAATCCTTCCACATATCCTTTAAAGTTTGGTCTTTCAATAGACTTCAAAGTAGATGATTTCTTCATAGCTTGGTTGGCCCATGGGCTTGGAAAAAAAGAGTCTTCACTTGGTTTTGGTCTTGAACACTTCAAACTTGCTTCATGGAATTAGGAGCCTTCAAGAGATGCTTCATACATTTGTGAGAACCTGAAAAAAAAAAGATTGGACTACAACCAAAGATTGTTAGTTTGTCGTTTCTTCCTCTTGCTAATGTCCTCATTAATTCTTCCCGAGGAAAAAAAACTCGGCCTTGACGAGTATGGATCATTTTGGCTTTGGTAGCATCCAAGTATATCTGGATTGATCCTTTGTAGTTCTTCTTGAGTGATCCATGAATCTTCAGAATCAAGTCTACCTTGCCAATGGACCAAGTATCATTGATAATCTTTATTCCGGATAGTGACAATCTTGTCATCTATGACCCTTTCAATTTCTCCCCGCTTTGGTAGTGTGGCTGGTGGACACTCTGGGATTGGTTCACTCTCAAGGGATGGATCAGGTTCTAGGAACTTACTGGAAATCATTATGGGCTTCTTGTATCCTACCAGATCTGAGATATTAAAAGTAGAGCTAATGCCAAAGTCAGAAAGTAGGTCCAGCACATAAGCATTAAATCCTATTCTTTTTATTATTTTAAAAGGACCTGCATCACGGTCGTGGAGTTTATTCATAGTTCCCGGTGGAAACTGTTCAAGTTTTAGCCTGATCATCACAAAGTTCCCTACTTGAAATTCTTTGACCCTTCTATGAGAATCAGCCATAATGCTTGTAGCTCTCATTGCTTATTTGGATTTTCTTGCTAATCTCTCTGTGCAAATCCCTAAGATGTGCATATGATTCGGCAGACTTATGCATGGATGACACCAATTGACAAAACAAACTCAAATGATACTAAAACAAAAAATAAGCTCAAATGGATTTTATTATCTAAGGACTAAATTTTATTGTTAAGCTAGGAAACAAAGGTTCCTAATTTCCAATATTTTCCTTAAGAGGCTTCTAAGACTCTTGCATATATCTTTAGGTAAGTGGCAGTAAATCTTAATTTGGCTCCCAACATATGCTATAGAGTCTTAAAAAAGTAACTATTGAATATCACTAGGAACAGATCAATGATATGATGGATGTCCCGACCGCATGGAATAGGAGGGTGAATGATACGCAGTGGTGGATCAAGATGGTGGATGTTCAAAAATGGTGGATCAAGGACAAAAAAACTATTAGGGAATACACATCGCAGGTTCTTCAAAGGCTCTACAACTTCTTGGGATTGATCTGTAGGGGTTTGTTCTTGGATTTCCCTGATGGTCAATACCCCAATATGTGATCCTTCATTAATCTCTAGATGTAAATCCTTCACATTGATTATTTCTGGATCCTCTATTATCTCCTTGGATTGCTCTTCATGGTTTTGTCCCTGGATTTCATCTTCTTTAAGTTGATTATTCCCATTGTTGATTTCCTTAGACTGGGTAATTATTTTATCCTCAAGCAATTGTTTTTGTTTATATTCATCCACTAAGTCAGACCCAGCTTCATAGACTTTTTCCTTAAATTCTTCATCATGTTCAAGGGATTCTTTCTTTAATTCCTCAGTTGGACAAGATTTAGATTCTATTTCTTCCTTGAGTACTTCAAGAGGTTCAGAAGATTTTTTCTCTAATTCTTTCATGGGTTTAGTCTCTTCTTCATCTCTCTTGTACTGATTGAATTCAACAATATATTTAAGCACGGTTTTATTATCTTGTCTCAATTTGTACCATTGGTTTGGAAGATTTTGCTTATGAGGTTTGCCCACGTACTTTTCCCCCAACTTACTCTTCATATCTCTCCAAGTAATTATTTTATCCCCACTATAATAACTTTTATACTCAACATGTCCCCAATATGACTTAGCATGTCGGACTAGCTTTAATTTAGCAAATTGATACTTCCTTTCTTTCGACATTTCATCAAACTCAAAGTACTGATCCATTTTCTTCTCCCAAACGACATACACCTCAGGGTTTCCATCAAAAATGGATGCATAGGGTCGATTGCTCCTAAAGACTCTCCTCTTGATCTACAAAGTCTTGATAGGGGTATCTAAGTTTATACTCGGATGAGACATGATAATGGACTCTTGAATCAATAGGAGGTGATTTAAGATTAGTACGGGTCAAGCGATCTTTTTCGATATTCCCGATTTGATTATTCATTTGCTCTAACTCTTTGTTCATTGATCCTAATTGTTTAGTTAAGATATCAAATTTTTCACTCAGGATCCTCATAAAGAATTCAAGATTGGGGTCCATGGATAAACCAGACTGAGGGTGGGACTTTGGTATAAAGCTTTATAAGACAGTACATGGATAAGCAATACAAGGGACAAGCAAAACCTAATTCTAGGGTTCCTAGATCTAAAAGTTCAAAATACAAGACTTAACTAGATACTACTTAAGTATATAATTACCCTGTTCACTAGCTAGGTAAGAGGTGGGGTTGCAGGAGGCTCCCCTCGCTTTCGCGAGGTCCTAATTAAAAACTGCAAGTCCGCTTAAGGCATTTGCCATTTGACCTCTTGCCTTAGACATAAATTTCAAGGGATAAGTACAAACTCAAATAATACTTTGTCTTACCTTACACTTGAACCCGACTTGTGGGTGTCCCTAGTTTAGGTTCCTACTTGATTTTACTTTAGGATTTAGGTCAATGCAAATGTGGATGATTATTTTGGACTAAGAAAAGGTAATGACCTCCTTCCCTTATGTAATATTGAATGCCCTTAGAATATTTTAAAAATGGATGCAAACAATTTCAGCAAAACAATGAGCACAATCAACTATACCTAGCACAAATGCATGAATTTTTAACCCAATTTCAAAATTTCAAAAAAATGCAAATTTAAATTGGATAATTCAAATCTTGAAGTCTAAATCACAGTAACAAAATTTTAAATTTTGAAATTTGATTAGAAAATTTTGGAAGCAAAGTGGTTAAAATGTAAATTTCAGCTTCCAACTAACCTCCAGCTAACCTGAATTTGAAAATTTCAAATTTAAAATTTTAAAAATCCAAAAATTCAAAATAAAACTGATTTGGTTAGCTCTCAAATCTAAAATATCAGATTTTAAATTTTGACTTCAAATTAATTCGAATTTTGGTTGAGAAAGTAGTTTGAAAACAGTTGCTAGAAGATTCCAACAATTTAGCTAACTCTTAACAACCTGAATTCAAATTTCAAATTCCGAGCTATAAACCTCTCTAAAATTTAAAATTTCGGTGGGAAATAACAAAACTCGAAGTCTGGATCTCAGATCTAAAATTAAAAAATTAAAAAAAAATATTTTTGTATTTTTTTGAAAATTAAATGAAATGGAAGGCAGAAACAGAATTCTGGACAGAACTTTAGAAACGAACTAAGAACTAGTATTTTTAAATCTAGAAATAAAAAGAAAATTTTTTTTTGAATTTTATATTTCGAATCCTAACACACCAAGGTACTGGAAAAGTATTTTTTGAATTTTTTAATCACTATAAAAATTACAAAAATTTACAGAAAACTCAGAAGACAGTGAGACAGGACTGCAGCAGCTTGCAAAGCTTAACCTAGAAACAAAGCTCTGATACCAAAAAATTGATGGGGGACAAATTTGATGAAATGGATGTGTGGAGATGTGAACTACTTACCTAGCAACAACATATCAACATTAGAGCTCCAAATATGGCCGGAATCATGGGTAGAAGGGATGAAGAATTTCGAGCTAGGAACTAGATGAGCAGAAAATCTGATACCCTTGTACAAGCTTCCTTTCAAAAAAAAATAAAAGAGAGGATCTAAGGGCATAGAAACCCTCAAACTAGGCTAAGCTACCTTTAAGAACCTCAGATCTAAGGATCAAGAGGGTCTTTTCCCAACAATGAAGAGAAATCAAAGCTTAAATGGAAGGGAAGCACTCACTACTCAAAAATTGAAGGCTAGAGACAATATCTACACTCCCTTCTTGGATTCACCAATAGAGCTTTGATCCTTGGCATGGAGCCTTCATCTTCATCTTCAAATCACCAAAAAAAACCTGCAAAGAGTCAAGATAAGTCGAAATTCAAAGAAATTAAGGGGAAAAAAAATGAAGGAATCAGCAAGAGAAGTGAAGAGAGTTGCTGGAATTTTTGAACAGCACTTCCTCTTCTTCTTGAACTACTTGGATCTTATGTAGACAAACTTGGAAATGGAACGTTGGCCCTCCAAACTCAAGGCACTCACTCAGATTCAAGATCAAACTCATCACTCCAACTCAAACTTAAAGGAAAACACTCAAAATTCTAAGAAGAACTAAAGAACTTGGCAAAGTGGAAGAGAACACAAATAAGTAAGCTTTCATTCAACTCAAGTCATTCATTCTTATAAAAGGAGGCCTTGGTCCCTAATTATAAGCCAAGGGCAGCCAATTTGGGTGGCAAAAAAGGGGATTAAGAGGCCAACTAATTCAAGTTTAGTTGGTCACTAATTACATGATTAGTTACTAGACTTAAAGGAAAATACTCAAAATTCTATGAAGAACTAAAGAACTTGGCAAAGTGAAAGAGAACAAAAACAAGTAAGCTTTCATTCAACTCAAGTCATTCATTCTTGCAAGAGGAGGCCTTAGTCCCTAATTATAAGCCAAGGGCAGCTAATTTGGGTGGCAAAAAAGGGGATTAAGAGGCCAACTAATTCAAGTTTAGTGGGTCACTAATTACATGATTAGTTACTAGTAACTAATCCTAACAAAAGAAATTCTAGAAGCTCCATATGGAGCCATCTCCTTGCAATACTTGTCTTCATCTAATCCTTCCACATGTCCTTTAAAGTTTGGTCTTTCAATAGGCTTCAAAGTAGATGATTTCTTCATAGCTTGGCCGGCCCATGGGCTTGGAAAAAAAGATCTTCACTTGGTTTTGGTCTTGAACACTTCAAACTTGCTTCATGGAATTAGGAGCCTTCAAGAGGTGCTTCATACATTTGTGGGAACCTGAAAAAGAAAAGTGGACTACAACCAAAGATTGTTAGTTTGTAGTTTCTTCCTCTTGCTAATGTCCTCATTACTCTGGACCTACATGAAAAGCAGGTTATATTGCTCCATGCTAATCACCACCATTTGTGGTGATGGTGAAGCTTTCACATGTGTAGGTTGAGATTGGTCATTTGATTAGCTTTCCACCACCCTTTTCGCTAGCCGAGAGGCGACGGTGCAGCGGAAAGCAGCTTTCTTAGGTAGCATGGATATCCTGCTTATGTGTTACAACCCTCACAACTATATGGCCCTTCTAATCTGTTGTGCCAAAAATCATCAAACGCCAGAGAAGATGGAGGTGCTAGAGCATATGGCACAAGCGGCTCTCCAAGAGGCAGTACCTTAAAAAATCCTACTAGGGATGGTCCCAACGAAGGCATTCCAACGCTCAAGTCAGTATCTAGACCAACAGTGTGAGGAACATTAGCAGGATAGCATGCATACCTTGAAGGCTTGCATGGAGCCCCTTTTTATAGGTAATGAACCAGAGGAGTCTATACAATGATATTGATTCTAGTGGATCTAGTGAAAAGTAGCAAAACTCTCCATGTGTTGTCTAGGACTTATTTGTTGGCAAGGAATGTCTTATCCCTTTAAATGTGTCCTCATCGTTTGCCTTTGGCATGCCATGCTTCATTAATGGTGGCATGGAACATTGTGTGAGTTTAAGCACACTTCCCTCGATTGCTTAGATATGGCAATGACGAGGGATTTTAAGATACGATGGAGTCTGGCCACGTGGTGGAAATCATGGTAGAAGGCATCAGAGTGCTGTAAAAAATTTTGGACAAACACATTGTCTAAGAATCTATCGGCCTGAGAGTTTTCAGGATGTTCGGGGCTTGATTGGCTCGAGGAGCTTGTCCGAGTGCATCGAAGATGATTAGTTAGATGGTGCCGGAAGTATTTCAAATAGCCAAAGGATCCTTTTTAGGTAGATCATCGCATGCCAGGCGCGCGTCAGTGCTTAATGAATGATCGGTCAAGGTACCTCAGGTAGGGAGGCCACCGCATGTTAGGCACATGGCTCGGCCTAACAAGCAATCTGCGGGGGCTCGCTGATACCTCTTAGATATAGAAGTTGGCCCCTACTAGGGCCCTCTCAGATGCCTTGCTGAGAAGCAAGTGCGCGGCTCGACACGACAAGCGATTGGCGGAGGCTCGCTGATACCTCTCGAGTATAGAAGTTAGCCCTCGTTGAAGATCGTTCGGATGCCTTGCTGAGAGGCAACCGAGCCTGGCTCGGATTGGCTTGGCCTGAAAGCTTGGCACTCAGTCGATCGACTAGGAAAAGCATCATCCCTCCTGATGAGGGATCGATCAAATGGCTAAACTGACAGTGTATTAATGGCATTGTCTTGCCTAATGGTGAGGAAATCAGTATTTTTTCCTGATTGGAGGCCTCATCCGATGAGTGATTAGCCACTCCTCAACGAGCTCTATCCATGCTACTCGACCGAGGAATCATTTTTGCTACTATGGGTCCCATGTTCCTGGCCCGAACGAAATTCCCACCAACAGAACCCTTTGGAATACTTGATTTTGGATGACCAATTTATCAAAAATTTTAATAATATCCTAATGTAAGTCTACTAAACATAACTAATTCTATATCCTGCCTTATTTTTAAGTTAATTTTTATCAAACAAAAAATATTTCTTAATTCCTTAGGATAATACTGGTAGAGGTCAATGCATCATATCTAGAAAAATTTGCAATAATTTGTTACTTGTTTTCATTTAAAATTTCTAGTAAACTTTTCAATCATAAGCATCACAATCATCAAAATTTTTTTTTTTTTTGCATAGAAAATACTTGCTCGCTTAGGATTTCTAGCTTAAATTGGCAAGTAGATGCTCACGAATATCCCAGCCTGGCCATTATTATAGGAAAGTAATATACTACTATGGCTATTATATGAAAATGAAGGAAAGCACAACTATAATTATAAAAAGATAGAAAAGCATCAATACATTCAAAAAAAAAAAGACATCACAGAAAAAATTATATTAATCACTTCATATCATAATAATATATTACATAGTAATCATCGATATAATTATGACTATTATATGAAAATGAAGAAAAACACGTATATAAAGATAGAAAGATATTAAGATATTTGAAAAAATAAGTAACCATATTAACAATTTCATATCATAATAGACATTTAAAAAAATAAGTAATCATATTTTTTCTTGTATTATCATATGAAAATAAAAGAAAGTATATTATACAAAAATGAAAAAGCATCAACACATTTGAAAAAAAAGCATCAGCACTAGAAAAAATCATATTTGCCATTTCAAACCATAATAATATATTTCATGGTAATCATCTGTGATTCAAAAAGATTTAGCTATTGTTATTATACGAAAATATAGAAAAGCATGTTATATAAAGATGGAAAGATATCAAGACATTGAAGAAATAAGTAACCACATTAGCTATGTCATAGTCATACCATATAGATATTTGGAAAAACAACTATATTTTTTCATGCTATCATATAAACATAGAGAAAAATATGTTATATAAAGATAGAAAAACATCAACACGGTTGAAAACAAAAAGATTGAACAAGAAAAAATCATATTAGTCATTTCATACCATAATAATATATTTCATAGTAATCATTCATAATTCAAGATGATTTAGCTTATGGCTATTATATGAAAATGTAGAAAAACACGTTATATAAAGATAAAAATGCATTAAGATATTTGAAAAAACAAGTAACAAGATGGAAAGGCATCAATTTGAATTTAAAATCATTCAAGAAATTTTAAAAAAATTGATTGTATACCTAAGAAATAGAAATTTGAAAAATAAAAAATAAAAAAATGGCATGCCGATTGACCGACACGCTTGCCTTACCTGTATCGATATAGTACAGAAACGGTACCATACCATATTGACCGGTAACTGGCAGGTATTGATACCGGTTTAGAAAATCTTGGTTCCTAACATATTATTATTAATTATATCGCACTTTGGAACTAAATTGAAGAAAGTATTCTCAAAGGTTTTTGGGTTGACATTTTTGAAAATCATTCCATGCTTCTTCTAATAGCCTTTTCAGCTCATGCATGACATCAACAAAGTCACCTTCTGCTATACACTTTTCAGCCTTGAAAACTGTGGACTCCGAAACTCCACTCCTATACATTTTCCTCCAATTGCCATATATGTGCCTCGCACAATATCCATACTCAGCATATAGCAGCAAATCACTAATTGATTGTACCAAACCCTATATATAGAACATGCAATAGAAGTTAGAATCTGAAAACAATGAATTCTAATAAGTAGTTAAAATATAAACTTATACCTTTTGTTGGTCACTGATAAGTGTCTAATACAGCCCATCTTCAAGCCCTAGATCTTTAGCCAAAAGATTAATAACCAAGAGTCTTTACATTCCACCTTAGCCACAATCCATAATTTTAGGAAGATCTGGTTGTTGGCATCACTACCAATGGCAGCTAACAGCTCATCTTTACAAATCTATTTTAGAAAACATCCAACAAGCCTGAATATGGGTTTGCAAGCTACCAAGAACCCCCTTCTAAGTGCCTCAACGCTATGTACAACCTTTGAAACTCCACTTCATAATCAATCCTTTTGACCTTCAAAATCCCTGTGCTGCTCTTGTTGCTCCTAATCTCTTCACAATAATAAGGTAGCCCTGCATAATGCTTATGATGACACCCACCAATAATCATCCAATGTCATTCATAACATAGCTTCTCTACCATATCCTGTAACTTGTCATAACATATGCATCCTATGCCATGGATGTTATAATAGGCTACACCCCCTCTATCATAGTCAATGTGTCCACCCTTGTTGACAAACTTGCCACCATGATATACAACTGTGGTGTGATATTATCCATTCAACATGAGATATGAAATACTAATTATTTAATACCATCTTAAACAAACAAGTTACATTAAATAGATTGGGTTACATTACACAAAGTATAACAAACAGAATTATCTAATCCTACCAGGAATGGATAGCTCCAAAGTGCACAAGTTGGACTAAAAAGGGATAAATGTATTGTGACCACTTTCTGTTAAATAATAAAGCTTTGGGATGACAAAGACACGGGAATAACAAAGCTGCCAAAATAATCATTGACATTGCTCACAATCACTAGCAATATTTAAAATTAAGCCAATGTTTTCTTGTTTTTCCAATGGAGTGAGGGATGTAGGATTAAAGGATAATGGAGAAACCTAAGAGATACATGATTAAAGGATAATAGGAAAGCCTATTGCATGCTGGATATTACCTTCCTTGTCAGAGTGGAGGGGAATCCTGCCAATCACCACCACTCACTATTGCAGCCATCATCAATTTCCAGTCATCAACCAAAAAGATTGGACGGGTTTGAGAAGGGGAAATCCTAGCCGAAGAGGGGCAAAAATAAGGGAAAATGTTGGCAACTTTTATCCACATCGGCAACTTTTTGACAGCACATGATAGCATATGACCAGTTTTGTCATAACCATCTAATGAAAGTCATAGCAGGAGTTTCAATTATAAAATATTGCAAGTTCGAAGACCTGATTGCACTAAATTGAGGTTTAGAATACAAAATGGAAAAGCAACACAAGTTCAAAATTTCTGGCATGATTAATCCCTTAGAATCTTTATAAAATTCTTTGATAATCATGTTCAAGTCTTTAAACAATAAATTTGATATTTTATTTTCCTCTTTGAAATTTTGTATTTGTCCCTTTTAGATATTTGACCAAGAAAGAGATACTAAAATTTTAAAAATAGTATTTTTCTTATATCTTCAAAGTATTTGGAAATTTATTGAAAATTCTTCATATTAAAAGATCTCAAGAAACAATATCTTTTTATCTTGTTTAATATTTAGATAATTAATATCTAAAAGTATAAATACACAATTTTGTTAGAAAATATATCTTATCCTACATATCTTTGTAATCTCTCTGTCACTCTTGCCAAGTTAAACACCTATATATGCAGCCAAACCCAATTCGCATATCAAAGTCTATGCAACACTAGACCCAATTAACTAGTTTCTTTCTATAATCCAGCTTTGAGATGAAAAGGCCCTAAAAGGAGATAAGAGTTTCGGCATGACTTGTTTATTAGGCCAGCAAATTGGAGTTGGCTCATCAACATTTTATGAATATCCTAGGGGTTTGCTTTGCAATCTAGCTTCAAAGAAAAAAATCAAAGTTATACATGTTTTCACTAACAAGAAACCTTAAAAGTCTTTTGGTACTTTGATCATATGCATTTTAAAATATGAAAGCAAATGAGAACTTCTAAATATTACATTTCTCATTTTTCTTAAAATACTAAAATAACATGGTATGAATTCCATGCTAACATGTCAATTATATTTTTTCAATATGGATGCAACAAAATAATGTATCTGCTTGTGAGAACAGCAAGATTTTATTGCTTCTAAGTTAAATGTTTATTAACAAGTTGTCAAAGAAGTTTTATATTTTTAAAATATTAATTGTTATTTTATATATATACATATATACACACGTATGTGTGTATGCGTGTGAAGCTTTATATTTTTTTAAATATTAATTGTTATTTTATATATATATATATATGCATACATACACATGTACGTGTGTATATGTATATACACATGTATATACACATGTGATGGGTAAACCCCCCACCCTCGGAATTCCAAGGATCCCAAGGAATTGATCTCCTTAGTCAGCTAATATTCACTACGGCAGAGCCTCGGCCTTATGGAGCCTTGGCCTTCCAGACTCTATTTTTGCATATTATAACTAAGTATGAAGATTCGACCTAAATGTACCTCAGCCCGGCGGACCCTAATTCTACATGTTATGGCTAAGTATGGAGATTCGAACTTAATGTGCCTCGATCTAAATATGCCATAACCTAGCAAACCTTTATCTTGCATATTCTAGCCAAAGATGGAACTTTGGCCAAATTGACCTTCAGCCTAATTTATCCCTCTCAGCTTGGCGAACCTTCATTCAACATATTCTAGCCAAGTATGGACCTTCGGCCAAATTGAGCTTTGGCCTAATTTATCCCCCAGCTTGGCGGACCTTTATTCTACATATTCTAGCCAAGTATGGACCTTCGACCTAATTTATCCTCGATCTAGAGAACCCTTAGCATGGTTTATATTCAGCCAGCATGGTTCATATTCAGTCAGCATTGTTCATACTCAACATGGTTCATATTCAACCTGATTAACCCTTAGTTCGATCAACTTCAACCCCTTCAAAAAGCTCACATTGCCTTCAACAATTGAGCCCCGGTACACCAACCTATACCATTCCCAAAAAATCCTCGACTCTAGCCAATCCTCAACCCTCGACCTCAACAAGAGAATTAGATCCGATCTAGGATATCCTTGAACTCAGGAAGAGAGAAATGTCTTAGTAAAATACACTCAGGCAACTATAATGAAACAAATAACCGATGCTCATTCCCATGCATGACCAAAAGGATATATCCTATAATTTCCAGCAAGCCCTCTCAATCAAGAAAAACGTGACCCTTTCCAAGCAATAATTCCCATCACCATTAAAAGGAGCGGCTAATAGCATGAATAAGACAGATTCTTATTAATGATAGGCAAATATTCTGGACAAATAGAATGGCTCGATATCAAACTCTTTGATAAAAACCCGCAGGCCAATCACTTCTCATAAATCCCCACTAGAGATTTCTACACTTCCAAAATACCCTCTCCATCTATCTATGAAAGGAGACTTCCTAGGAGCCTGCAGGTATGCATATATATATATATACATGCTCTCATTTTTACAGAGCTCTCTTGAAATCTCTTTCATTATTCCATTCAAATTTCTTCCTACTGTTGCTTGTTTACTGACTTGAGTATCAGAGTGCCCATGCCGAGACCACCCCGATGAGCTCTTTTACAAGTACCATCCCAAGAGCT
The DNA here is from genome assembly GCA_021397845.1 of Areca catechu. Classification (NCBI taxonomy): domain Eukaryota; kingdom Viridiplantae; phylum Streptophyta; class Magnoliopsida; order Arecales; family Arecaceae; genus Areca; species Areca catechu. Next base: position 122,331,948 of record CM038052.1, on the reverse strand, counting down.
CCTCCTTCAGCAACATCCAGTATTCAGGCAGGAAGCAACATCAATAAATTGACACCATCTGTGGGAACGGTGGGCTACTGCTCGCCTGTTTTTGGTAGGAAATATTAAGCGGGACATCAACACTACTACACTTTTTATTCTATGATCTAGAATACGGTCTTGAGCATCGGAGGGTCTTTGCCGGAGCCACCTTCAACGGGACTTCTTTCGCAAGTACAGCCATAGACACCTCTCCTCCAGCATACTGTAGCAACCGAGCAGATTTCAACACCATCAATATGTATGTATATACACATGTATTTATCATAATTGATGGAACCAAGGGTCGAGACCTAAAACTAGTCAACTAGCAAATTAAATAGAATCCAAGAATCCTTTGCCCCTACCTCCCTTCCCTAAATTTTATAGCTAAGATTCCAAAATTTGGAAAATTTACACAAAAGGTCAATTCGAACAACTTACCCACCAAATTTATTAGCGATCATCTTTCCATTTATGGAACAATAATAGACTTGTTCAACCAAAAATCACGACTCATATTCTTATGAAAAGTTATGATCAAGATAAAGATCCATTTTCTTTCATTATAACCCCAACTAGAGGTGCAAATGAGCCAAGCAACTTGCTAGCTACTCGAGCTCGACTTGGATCCAAGCTTTAACTCAGCTCAACTTTTACCAAGCTCGAGTAGCTCAAACAATTTCTCGAGTTAGGCTCGAGGGCTCGCGAGCCTAGATCAGCATATATCTTTTTACAAATTTATATTTATTTATAACATATTATTAATTTAATATTTTAAATATAATATTATGTTAGATTTGGTTTTAGCCATATTTTTTTATTACAACCAAGGTTCGAATTTGAGCTTGAGCTTGAATTCGAGTATATCTCAATTGATATTTGAGCATATCTCAATTGATATTTGAGCTGAATCAAGTCAAGTCAATCTTGAGTATTGCTTTTTTTTACCAAGTCAAGTCCAAGCTTCGATATTAAAACTCAAATGATCTCGAGTTAAGTTTCGAGTCCTAGTATTTTGAATCAAGCCCTCTACCTACTCAACTAGGCTTTGCCCAATTTCACCATAATCCAAACAGATAATGTTGTATCCACTTATCGTACTTCTTAATGCCTCACATGTTTTCCACAAATGTTTTTTGCTAGTAAGTCAAAACAAAGGAGAAAAGAGACAAAGAAGTTGAAAACATAAGAGAGCTTCTATAAGATTTCAATAATAAAAAAAAAGACATGAATAAGGAAAAAAGGGGAGGTTTTGCATTTTCTGAAGGAAACAAATAGTATTGCTGATACTCACTTTTAATGCAAAAGTTTTATTTTTCTCATTATTTTGAGAATTTTAAAAAATGGAAAAGAAACAAAGAGGCATATTCACATGATGATGACAATGATGATGATGATGATGATGATGATGATGATGATATAAGAAACATAATAAATGAAAGTCACTTACATAATCCATGAGAATTCATTCCTTGTTTATAAAGAGAACTTGTAGCCATCAACTATTCATAGAAAGCTTTTATTAAGGAAAAAGAAAGGGGAAAAGAAACAATATTTTTTCCCTTTTTATCTTTTAATTGATCAGGGAAGTTCAACATGCGGTGACAAAATATGTCTAATGATAATATTGCTAGAAGGTGAACATAATGCTTTAAAGAAAAGAAGAAAGGGGGAGATAAACCATGCATCCATTGCCATTTTGATAATGTTAGAACTTTGACCTCTGATAGGCCATTGAAAACATTGATTATGGTGTCATACCAATGGCATACCTATAAAAGCAAACTTTTGCAGTGATCAAAGAACATAAATTCAACACAGAGAGATATCTTGTCCCATCACTAAATTTAAGGATATGAGACTTAGAACGTAGATATGGACCTTAGATTCTTCGAAAGAACAATGTATAAGAGGAATATCATATCGTGGCCCCCGGCTAGCCCTCCCCCTCTCTCCAACAGCCCCTCCTGCCCCCTCCTTCCTCGCCCTCCTCCTCTCCCTCACCCCCGCCCTCCGCATCCTCGCCGCCTTCGCCGGCCGCCGCGAGGCCCCCGACAGCACCCCTGCCCTCAACCTCGTCGTCACCGCCGTGTGCCACTCACACCGCCACAACTCGCACAAAGAAAAAACCCCAATCGCAACATAGGAAACCCCTGTGATCTCTCTCAAATGCTCCCCTTCCCCGCAGATCACCGAAAAAGAGAATGAAATGAAAAGAAAAAGGAAGCGGAAAAAAAATGATCAGGAAAGGCACCTTTCAATTTTTTCCGTCTTTCGTTTTGGTTGATTTTTGTGAGGCTTTCCCTCGGTTTTTCCTCCCTTTTATGTTTTTCGTTGTCTCAATCGGGTGGGAGGCTTGGAGCGGCCGAATCAGGAAGCTTTGACGATGACTAGGGTTTGGCGTTGGAGGTCACATGGAAGTTTAAAAAGTGTAAATATTACTATCAATCGATTTAAAATTGGACCCATAGTCGACTTATTGGGTAAGACAGCGGGGAAGCTTCTGGAGCAAAAAAAAATCTTTTTATTTTATTATAAATATTTTTTTATAAAAAAATATAAAATATATATAATTTAATTAAATAATAATGTAAATTTCAAATCCATTCTGAATAAATTAATAAATTTTAACCAGCAAGTACACGAGAGATGAATTTCAAACCTGTTACAGTAGTAAACAAATCCATTTGGCCCTGACACGCATCTGCCTTAGTGACTGGCTCGGTCACGTACTTCTCCATCTCGGTCACGTACAGCTCGGCACCTCTGTTGCCCAGGTGACTATCCAAGAGAGGAATAAATTGGGAATTTTAAAAATTTAAACAAGTAATGTGCTATTTCAAAATCTTTTGTAAGTGGTAGGTGCTGTGATAAGGTTATAGAATGCAGAAGCTAAACAAAGTAGAGAAAGCACAATACAAACGCACCAAATTTATAGTGGTTCGGAGCAACCCAGCTCCTACGTCCACTACCAATATACCACTTGGGATTTCCACTATATTCACACCGAATACAGTAGGATTGTTTTACATGATCATAATCCAAAACCTCTACACTTTGGTTTTACGGGATCACCAAAGAAAACCCAACACCCTTTAGTTTTAACAGGCTCACCAAAGAAACCTAAAATTGGTTTTCACAGGATCACCAAGAACCTAAACTTTGGTTTTGATAAGGCTCAAAAAAAAACTATTTGGCTTTTCAACCGGGCTTACCAATAACCCAACAATTCAAAGATTGAATTGAAAATAAATGCAACAATAAATGACAAACTCAAGTTATCGGATAGTTGCCGGTGCAGCTCATTGGAAGTCCACTTGAATACACTTGAATAAGCTTTAATAACTTCAGTGGCTTCTTCCAAAGTTGATTCAAGCTTTAGATAAGAGTTGTTGAGGGCTTGAATGCACTTGTGCTCTATCTCTTGTGGTTGGTTGGATATTTAATGAAGCTCTCTCTTTTTCCTTTTTGAACTCTCTTCTTGATTAATTTAATTTAAGGTAGTTCAAATCCTTCAAATTTAAAGTCTTCCATCATCCCAAGGCAGTTCTAGCCGTTGTAGACCGTTGGAGAATGATTTATGATTGTTGGAGCACTTTTTGGCATTCAAAAATAAATTCTGGAACTAGCCGTTAGATACCTGGAAGTGACATTCGAGTAGGCTCGGATTCCTTCGAGTCGGCTCGGATCCTTCGAGTCGATAGGTCGAGTCGCCATTTCTTCAATATAGTCGTCGGCTCTTTGTCTCAGGGCGCAGAATGTCTCTCTAGACGAGTCGACTCTTTATAGCTCAGGTCGGCTCGAACTTGAATCTTGAAATTCTTGAACTCGAGGAGTCGGCTCTTTTCAGTTTGGGTCGGCTTTTCTTCTCAGGTTTGGAAAACCTTACTCTAGAAGAGTCGGCTCGATGCAGTTCGGGTCGGCTCGCTTTCTCAGGCTTTTGAAATTAGGTATGGCAAAGTCGGCTCTTTCTAGGTCGGGTTGGCTCGCCTTGCTGTTCTCAGAAAACTTTTAGAAAATTGACTCTGGAGGAGTCAGCTCGGACTGATTCCAGTCGACTCGGATTCATTAGAGTTAGCTCGCTTTCCATCGAGTCGACTCGGATTGCTGCGTTCCAGAATCCTTGCTGCGTGCCAGTAAGCAGAGTCGGCTCTTCTTTTCTTGGGGTCGGCTCGAGTGTCTTCGTCAGGATTTTTACAAGTTAAACTTAAAGAAAACTTTCACCAACTCTTTTACAATTTCACACAAACCAACTCAGGGCAAAATCTAAGGCACACACACTTATAGAAGTAACCCTTTTACTTGATTTTTTTTAGTATTTTTATTGGGGTTCTTCTTTACAAAAACACTTATAACACAACTCAAGCAAGAAAATAGAAATGTAGGAGTTGAAGTTTGAACATGTTATACATCCTACAAAAACTTGTCAAACACTTGAAGAGTTGTCAGTAATAAATGTATATGCTCCAATGTTTGGTTATCATCAAAATTACTTATGGGTCAACAACCTCGGCCCCACCTCGGCCTCACTTCGGTTTTGTGCGAAGTCCAAGTGGCAGTTTAGCTCAGCTCGGCACCTCAGCCTATGCCGGTCCAGCTTGGCAAGCCTGCGCGGAGTCCTTCCATCCACGGCGGGCCCAGGTCCGGCTCTTCTGCCTACGGTGGCTCGACTCCAGTCTAGCTCGGCAAGACTGCGCGCCCTACTCGCTCCAGTCCGGTGCCTCCCGGTTCAGCTCTCAGTTCGGCGAGACCGCATCCAGATCCGCTAGCGCCTCCGTCCGGTCCGACATGCTCGCGTGCCCAGTTCGGCACGCCTGCTCGCTCCAGTCCAGCATGAACTCGTCAATGCGCCTCCCGGTTCTACTCCCAGCTCCGCCTGCAATGCACCCGGCTCCATCCAACTCGACCCGTGCGTCGCTTGGGAGCAACGGATTTGGCTCCAGCCCCATCCAGTTCGGTGATCGGCGCTCAGGTTCGGTCCGTCCAGTTCGGCGCTCCTCCTCGTGGCGCGGAGCAGCGTGCCGGCTCCGGCCCCATCCAGTTCGGCGATCGGTGCTCAGGTCTGGTCCATCCAGTTCGGCGCTCCTCCTCGCAGCGCGGAGCAGCATGCCGGCTCCGGTCCTGCCCTGTCCAGTTCGGCGCTCGTCCGCGCGTGCAACCACATCGGCCCTACCCGTGCTTACGGCGTGCTCGCTCTAGTTTGGTGATCGACACTCCGCGCCCAGTTCAGGCACTTGCCCGGTTCTGGCTCCACCTCCGCCTGTGACGCACTCGGCTCCGTCCAGCTCAACCCGCGCGTCGCCTTGGAGCTGCATGTCGGCTCCGGTCCCGCCTCTGCTCGCGGCGGACCTGGCTCCGGCCCCGCCTCTGCTCGTGGTGCACCTGGCTCCGATCCTGCCCCATCCAGTCCGGCTCGGTCCGATTTCATAGCCTACGCCCCGCAAGCCCGGCTCTTGCCAGGAGCTGCGATCCAGTCTGGCTCCGCCCAAGCGTGTCCGCCGAACTAGGGTCCTCGTTCCGGCTCTGACCACAAGTCAGCTCTGCCCGCGTCGGCCTCACCATGAAATCCCGTTCGAGAGCAGTCTGGCTTTACGTGCATGGGAGCTTCTGCATGCTATGCCTCGATCCGCGCGTAGGGGCTTCCACCTGCCTTGCCTCGGTCCATACATGCGAGGGACTTTGCATGCCTCCGTCGCACACCTCGAATCGTGCATCGGAGGGCCTTCACCTACATCGTCTCGATCCGCATGCCACCTGCCATCTAACATCATTTCAGGTACGCTCCTCAAAGAGTTGGTACGATGGCAGTACGATACATAAAATCATCGTCCCTAGTGTGCCTTCTACAAGGAGGGCTATATCAAAGCCCCTAGGACAGTTTACATCAAGAAAGAAGGAGTGCCCCACCCAAGGCACTGTGTTCCTTCACCGACTTCGTAAACCACCCAGAAGAAGGAAGTTCACCAACCCACCTAAATCTCTTATGCCAGCAGAAGCCTCAAAGGCCTAGACCAAGGAGAACACACCTCCCTGAACACCAAGAATCGCTCATCTATATAAGACCAACGTAAAGAGGTAAGAGAGGGTAAGAGAAATAACGGACCCTCTTGAGTCCTAAGTTACATTCCATTCATCTCCATTTTTAATCACCTTTTGGGAGCAGAGAGTTCTCCAAGCTCTCTACCTCAGAGGTATTCTATTCCCTTCTATCATCCCACTGACTTGATCATCGGAGTGTCCTTGCCAGAATCCCCGACCCAGGTCTCCTTTGTCTTGCAAGTCCACCCGACGTAGGGACGATACGGAGGAGATTTCTCCCCACCAGAGAGGCCCACAGAAAAACCACCACAGTACCAAGCCCCCTTTCATCTCTACAACGACTATGTTCCCCTTGATCATCTTCGACCGACGAGCCCGGTGACGCTGGCGGGAAGTCCACTCACCTAGGCCATGTAAGAGCTACCGGCCACGACGATCTAGGCAGCAACAAAACCTATTCCAAATCTAAATTGATTTTAATTATAAAATAAAAAAATTATATATATATAATTGGATTAGAGTAAAGGTATTGGTATACTTGAAAATAGCTAAGTCGTGAAGTCCAGTGTGACTCGCCGCATCACTCGGCTCAGTATAGAAAGTAAACTTCTCAAATCTTTCCACGTATTCATCAAAAATCATACTAGAAAAAGCCATGCACTTTCCTTTCTTCTATAATGGAGCAGGCGATCTAGTGCTACTACTCTTTAATACCAACCACTTCCACAAAGATATGCACTCTACATGTTGGATTTTTTAGGTGCTAGCATATTGAAAATTTATGATTTCTAAAATCCTAATCTAATCATGCTGCAGAAATATATATAAAAATATTTTTCATATAAACCTATTAATCTAATCATTTAACTACTTAGGATAGGATCTAAACATGCTGAAACATTCAGATCTAATAACAGAAAATTAAAAAAAGATTGAATACTTACTTTAAGTACTTATTCTTCTTCCTTCACATGTTGGATTTGGCGGATTCCTGGGATTTTCTATCAGAGCCGCGTACATGTCCAGCCTTTACTAGTATCCACACAAAGACGGTCTGATCGAAGCACCGACTCCATCGGTGTGCTAACATATTGCAAGCCTCACTTCAAAAGTTAGATTGAATCCCTTCTTCAAGAAGAAAAAGAAGCCCTAAAAACATACTGTGCAAACTCTTTGCACTAGAAACAAAGGAGAAGGCAAGGAGAATGCAAAAAAGAGAACTTATTTATGCTGCTTTTCCTCCCTCTCTAATCTCTCTCTCTCTACTGGTTTTTGGGGCATGGAATGAATGAAGAAAGGGAGGGACGGTAGAATGGCTTTGTAGCAAGAAGAAGAGAATAAGATTTCATCTCAAGCACCAACCCCTTTCCACCCTTTTTAATCTCATGCACACCAAGAGATCAGCCACAATTGAAGTCCATGCCCCATAATCACCTCTAGATAAGATCTCATCTTATCTATTTAGAATCAAAATCAAATAGGAAGTGGGCGACAAAAGGTATTTGGCATTAAGAATAAAAAAAACTATGGCAAGGTCAATAAAAATATATGGTACCAAAATATTATTCCGCACTTAATTTGTTGCATAAATCAAGATCCCATGCCTCAACACCTAATAAAAGCCAATCCTAACATATCCTAATTCAAATAAGAATTCAAATTAGGATAGGTTTTATCCCAACAAGAGAGAGAATCTCAGAGAGAAAGGATGCCAGAATTTAGAATGCCCTCCTTTGACAATTGTGCATGCCAAGAAGGAGGCACAATTTTCAATGCCTCTCTTCTTAGTTGTCGACAATTCTAAGTGAGAGACTCCCAGAGAGGGTGGACTCTGGCCTCCTAACCAATTGGATCCGAAATTAGTTTAATTCGGATCTGATTCAAATCCAATTCGAATCAATTTATAAAAAGATATTAATCCTAATCTAATTTAGATTGAATCCAAGTCCAACTTGGACAATTAAACCCAACTAGCCTTAAATTAAGTCAAAGCTAATTAAATTAAATCTGATCTAAATTAATTAAGACTTGATCCATAATTTAATTAACCCCAATAGCATTACAACACTTGTACTTAAGTCCCTTATGCTACTAATTATTAGTTGCTAAATTTGTAACTCTTAAAAATTAATCCAAATCATCGATCTAATTGATAATTCGATCTTGATCCAAGCTCTTGATTAAGTCAAGCTCCTTTTGTATGTGGCCTCTCATGTTCTACTTTGTTTAATAGTGAGGCATACCATAATCTCTATCATAGTATCATTGAAACTCTTTGATGGACTAGAACGATTTTAGCTCAACCCTAACAAGGATCATAGATCCAAAAATAATCATAAAGAGTTTTCACAATCTACCAGTGATACCGAGTAGTAAATAATATAAATTTAGTAGAATAGAAAGATGAACCCCAGGTATAGTTACCATGTAATCAAGTTCTTCTATCGAGAGTCTCAATAGAATACATGTCATGGAAACTCATTAAACCCTAAGTATCCATCATATGCAAGACTTAATCAGCTTGAGTCTAATCATGAATCCCATAAAAACTTCTTTCCATTATAATTTTGTTATGGCCACTGTTGTCTCCAGATCGCCATGGCCTGTAGCTCTGACGTGGCACAAACTCGTCGGGCTCTTGTTGGGTACTCGGTCCTCTTCCGGCGTGGCCTACAAAAAAAAGGAGACATGAGCTGGGAATTCCGATGGAGACATTCTGACGATCAAGTCAGTTGGAACAATCAATGAAAACAGAATCTCTATGCAGGAGAGCTTGGGATCTCTCCGGGTAAAGGATGTATGATGAGATGTAAGTAATAGAATTGAAGTGGAAAGACAAGGTCAAGTGGAGATCAAAGAGCTAGGAGGTTCTCTTGACTGGTTCCTTGCCCGTTTGCTTTCCAAGTCTTACTAGTTGCCTCTCTCCTCCCCTTCTCGGGGGTCCTTTCTCCTATTCTTATATGAGTAGGAGTGGCCCAGACCAAGCCTAGGACTTCATTGAGATGTCTATTTCCTGGTATCCCTTTTTGAAGGGATTTTTCTTTGTCTGCAGCCTCCCTCCTGTTGGACCGGTCCTTTGGAGGAAATCCTTCTATTAAGGGGTGATCGCCGGCATAGTATAGATCTTGTCCCTCTAGTGGTGCAATTTTTCATGAGAGGGGCAGGCGCCGTGCCGCTGAGCCCCGAACCATGGTGGAGCATTTATATTCCAGGAGGGATCGTCGGAGTGTCACAGGGCCTATGGCCTTAATGGATACTCCTCTTGGAGAAGGTTCGGGTTTTGTGTCGCGAGGGTTGGAGCCCCCGGTTGCACGGTTATTGACATGGTAATGCGCTACAAGGTATGGAGCCTGGTAAAGCATGCATTGCATAGAATATACGGGTGGCGCGTTACAGAGTTTGAATTTTTTGGCAGGGTGTGTGCCACTTTTGGGAGGTTGTAGGTAGTCGAAAAATTCCATGTCACAGTCTGTATCTCTACTGATCCTCTCTCTTTCTACTACTGGAGGGAACTCCGATCTCGGCAGGAGGAGGGGAAGATCCTTTGCAGGAGCTTCCATGTCATAGTCTGTATCTCTACTGATCCTCTCTCTTTCTATTGCTGGAGGGAACTCTGATCTCGACAGGTGGAGGGGAAGAGCTCGATCTAGGGAGCCTGACTCCGGAAGTAGGAGCACAACCTCGGCTAGGTGCTCTACCTTAGATGTGGGGGAATATGTTGTTCAGGTGGCTACCCAAGAAGGGGGTGAATTGGAAATTTAAAAATTAAAGTAAGTAATGTGCAATTAAAAAATCCTTAGAAGGTGTTAGATGCTGTGACAGAGTTATAAATTGTAGAAGCTAAAAAGGAGTAAAGAAGCATAACACAAACACATCAAATTTATAGTGGTTCAGAGTAACCCAGCTCCTATGTCCACTATCCAAGATACCACTTGGGATTTTCACTATATTTACACCCGAATACAGTAACATTTTTACAAGATCACAATCCAAAACCTCTACACTTTGGTTTTATGGGATCACCAAAGAAAACCAATACCCTTTGGTTTTAATAGGCTCACCAAAGAAACCTAACTGGTTTTACCAGGATCACCAAGAACCCAATACTTGGTTTTTATGAAGGCTCACCAAGAACCTATTTGGTTTTTCAACCGGGCTCACCAATAACCCAACAATTCAAAAATTGATTTGAAATAAATGCAACAAAAATGACAAACTCAATTTGTCAGATAGTTGCCGGTGCAGCTTGATATAAGTCCACTTGAATGCACTTGAATAGGCTTTAATTGCTTCAGTGGCTTCTTTCCAAAGTTGCTTCAAACTTCAAATTAGAGTTGGTGAAGTCTTGAAGACTAGCTTGAATGCTCTTGTGCTCTTTGCTTTTGGTAGGTAGAATATTCAAGGAAGCTCTCTTAACTTTGAAGAACTTTTTCAAAAACTTGTCAAGCATTATCTTTGGATGTTCAAATCCTTCAAATATAAGGTCTTCCATCACTCCAAGGTAGTTAGAGATATTTTGACTGTTGGGATGTGACTTGTGACCGTTGGAGCACTTTTTGGCATTCAAAAACAAATTCTAGAACTAGCCGTTAGATACCTGGAAACAACATTTGAGTTGACTCGGATTCTTTCGAGTCGGCTCGAATCCTTCGAGTCGATAGGTCGAGTCACTAAATCTTCAGTGTAGTCAGCTCTTTATCTCAGGACGCAAAACATCACTCTGGACGAGTCGGCTCTTGATAGCTCGGGTCGGCTCGAACTTGAATCTTTGAAAATTTGAACTCGATGAGTCGGCTCTTTTCAGCTTGGATCGGCTCTTCTTCTCAGGTTCAGAAAACCTCACTCTAAAAGAGTCGGCTCGATGCAGTTCAGGTCGGCTCGCTTTCTCAGGTCTTCAAAATTAGGTCTGGCAGAGTCGGCTCTTTCTGGTTCAGGTTGGCTCGCCTGGCTGTTCTCAAAAATCTTCAAAAATGGGACTCTGGAGGAGTCGGCTCGGACTGATTCCAGTCGACTCGGATTCATTGGAGTCGGCTCGGTTACCTTCGAGTCGGCTCGGATTACTGCATCCCAGAATCCTTGCTACATGCTAGTAAGCGGAGTCGGCTCTTCAACAAGTTGGGTCGGCTCAAGTATCTTCATCAGGATTTTTATATTTGAACTTAAAGAAAAATTCTTACCAACTCTTTACATTTTCAAGCATACCAACTCAAAACTAATTTCAAGGCGCACACACACAGAAGTAACCCTTTTCACATGATTTTTTCTTAGCTTTTTCATTGGGTTCTTCTTTAAAAAAACACATTACAACACAACTCAAACAAGAAAATAGAAGTATAGGAGTTGAAGTTTGAATATTTAATCCATCTTACAAAAACTTGTAAAATACTTGAAGAGTTGTCAGAAATAAATATACATGCTTCAATGTTTAGTTATCATCAAAATCACTTATGGGGTCAACAAACTGCCTTCGGAAAGCATGAGCATGACCTTGGCCTGGAGCTGATCTCAGATGGAGGGCTCGCCTCATGAGCATAATCTCGGTTGGGAGCTGATCATGGATGGAGGGTTCGCCCTTGGAAAGCATGAGCATGACCCCGGTCAGGAGCTGATCTCAGATGGAGGGCTCGCCTTATAAGCACGACCCTGGCTGGGAGCTGATCGTGGATGGAGGGTTCGCCCTTGGAAAGCATGAGCATGACCCCGGTCAGGATCTGATCTCAGATGGAGGGCTCGCCCTTGGAAAGCATGAGCATGTCTCTGACTGGGAGCTAACCTCAGATGGAGGGCTCGTCATATGAGCATGACCTCGATTGAAAGCTGACCTCAAATGGAGGGCTCGCCTTATAAGCATGACCCCGGTTGGGAGCTGACCTCGGATGGAGGGCTTGCCCTTGACAAGCATGAGCATGACCCCGACCGAGAGCTGACCTCGGATGGAGGGCTTGCCCTTGGCAAGCATGAGCACGATCCTAGGTGGGAGCTGACCTCGGATGAAGGGCTCACCCTTGGAAAGCATGAGCACGACTCCGGTCGGGAGCTGACCTCAAACGGAGGGCTCGCCTTATGAGCACGATCCCAACTAAGAGCTGACTTTGGATGGAGGGCTCGTCCTTGGAAAGCATGAGCATGACCTCGGCCGGGAACTGACCTCAGATGGAGGCTCGTCTTATGAGCCCAACCCCGGTTGGAAGTTGACCTCGGAAAGAGGGCTCGCCCTCGGGTCTTCATTCGGGCACCACATCCAGGTGGCACTTTCCACCCGCATGGCCACCAGCTATCGCCATCATAGGTTCCATGTCAGCGATTATGCCACATCAGCCACAAACTTAAGAACTCAGCTATTGGGTTTCTATGGTTTCGATGGCACAGCGAAATAATGGATTTTAAAAATTTCATTCTTGAAAACCCTACAACTAGAAAACCCTAAGCCCATGATCTCTTATTCACTACAATCAATAAGTCATTAAATTAAGGTTATGAAGAATACCTTGAATGCTAATTCCTTCTTCTTTCCACTAGGCTCACAAATGCAAGCCCTCCAGAGGTGATCAACACAGGAATCAAACTAGGAAGCACTCCTCAGTAGGTTGCTTAAGCCATTGGAACTTTTCTGATAGCTCTTCTTCCTTTGGCAGCCCCTCCTTTCTTGCTCAGACCTTTGCCTTCTAGTAGAGCACTCTGAGACCTTTCCAAAACACTCTTCACTTTCACTTACACTTCCTAAAAGTCTTGTCTTAAAATGAAGTACTTGTTTTAAGACAAGACAAGGGAGGAAGAGACAAAAGGAGAGTGTGGCAGAGTGTAAGTGTAAGAATGCAAGAAAGAAAGAATTTTGTGATACCATTAGCCTAAACACCGATGGCTATTTATAAAAAAAGGAGAGGTGCCAGATAAGGCTCTTCATCAGCCCTTTGATCTGTCATTCAACAGATCATATAAGACCCTTTAATGAGGAGTCTTATAAGTGAAAAGCCATGACTCTTCTATGCCAACTACCATATATCAGTCCCTTAATTTTTATCCTCCGACTTATCCATTAGACACATGTCAAATGCCGGTTTTAAGAGGGTTAAGGGACATGGATTTTCATATAAAAATACCGGTGATATGTGACTGGCTTAAAGCAAAAGGACTCTGCTTTTGATTTTGCACTAAATGAAGAGTCACAACTCTTCATTTATGCCAACCACTATCTTACCGAATTTCACATATGTTGACTGGTCGAAACCCACATGAGAGGACGTGGAGATGAGGATAAAGTCCCTTAGACTTTATCTGGCTATAGCATCTGACAGGCAGAAGGACTCTTGTCTTTTTGTGTGCTAATAGTGAAGAGTCGTGACTCTTCACTTTGCACGCCACCTTTTTCCACGCCATTCACATGTTTGACCTAGTCAAAGGCTATGCAAAAGGGTGTCAAATGAAAGGGAATTTAAAGTACTTTATCACTGTATTAGTAATTATCAGGCAGAAGAACACCCTCTCATGTGGGTTTTGACCAGTCAACATATATGAAATTTGATGAGATGGTGGTTGGCGCAAATGAAGAGTTGTGACTCTTCATTTGGTGCAAAATCATAAGCAGAGTCCTTCTGCTTTAAGCCAGCACATATCACCGGTATTTTCCTATGAAAAGCCATGTCCCTTGACCCTCTTAAAACCGGCATTTGACATGTGTCTAAAGGATAAGTTAGAGGATAAAAATTAAGGGATTGATATATGGCAGTTGGCGCAGAAGAGTCATGGCTTTTCACTTATAAGACTCCTTCTCATTGAAGGGTCTTATATGATCTGTTGAATGACATATCAAAGGACTGATGAAGAGCCTTATCTGGCACCTCTCATTCTCTTATAAATAGCCATCGGTGTTTAGGCCGATGGTATCACAAAATTCTTTCTTTCTTGCATTCTTACACTTATACTCTGCCACACTCTCCTTTTGTCTTGGCAAATAAAGGGACACAGACCAAGCATCCATTTTGGCCCCAAGAGTCCCATGCTATTTGGACTCTTAATATATGGCGCATAATATGTCCAAAAAATATCAGATAAAATTTGATAAATTCATCTCACTTAGGACACAACCCAATTTGGGTCTTCCATAAATTGGTTAGTCCATTTAATAACCTTTTAGATCCAATTTAATTAGGTTAGGAGATTAGGTCAACCTACACTTGCTAATGTGCAATCTAGCTAATCAATTAGGATCTTATGACCCTAATTAAATGTCAATTGACTTCTTAGGTCAATTCTCGAATGTGTGTGACCCTTTGGATTCCATATTTAGCCAGCAATAGGTCTAGGTTCCAGCCAATTCGATCCAATCGAACCCGATTGACCTAAGTAGATCAAATTGAGCTGACCTAAGTTGCCAATTCGAACTAGCTTTCGAATTGACTCATGAATTCAATCTAATTGATTCATGAAAATCCACAATACATGAATGATGTCCAGCAATATGTCATGCCAACCCGGAAGATGAAAAATTTGGTGAAAAGTACCAAAATACCCTTCAGCAGAAAGTTACCATGCAATTCAATCTTTCGATCTCCCTTTATCCCGAATAAGTGATGAGTATGGATAATTGTCAAACCCTAGCATTTAGTCATTTCAAATCTCAATTCGATAATGAAGACTCTACTGATGACTGATTAGAAATTACTTCTAATCTCATCATCCTTTGATCAAAGACTCCTTGAGTCATAAATCGAAGAGATTACTTGGGATAACAATTCCTCTTACTAGGAATGATCGATTCCTTATATGTTCGCTCACATTCTTCATACACCTTCCATCATATCCGAGAACACCCCGTACATAACTCAATGTCATGAATGAGTATAAACCAAAATATGGATTTGTGTATATAAGGAATCATGGTGACTTCAGGTCTAAAGATCACTTGCACAACTCCCACTATGAGAACTATCTTTTGACAAGTAGTAAGACTTTCATAAGATGTTCTCAGTGCGGATCAGTTCAGTGAACTCATATCCTAATGAGCACCTTTATCCTTCTATCAATATCTCTACATAAATGGCTGTGAGACCAACCACCCTCTCCATCGAGCATACATGGGATAAGATAGTCTTTCTGGAAGCATCGATCCCCGAATCGATGATCTAACGACTAGGAACATTTTAGATTAGGGTTTATAGGAACTTAAGTCTCACCGTTATGATCTCCATCATAACTCTAATTCCTTTGCCCTAACCTATGGGGTTCATCATAATCTTTAAATAAGACATAGCAGTATGATGAAACAAAAAATACCTTTAATTAATATAATAACGTCATACAAGAGTTAGAAGGTTATAAAAATGCCCTTACAAAGATTAGCTTTTAGAGCACTTTTCTTTTATCAACCTCTTAGGTCCCATAGAACTACTCCTTAACTACTAAGACTGATATATCCCATATAAGTGCACATCCTACTCCTACAATGAAAATTCCAAGACCCCGAATGGCTAGGGATCATATTTATGTGCTGTCAAAATATAGAAACTCTACTGTGAGCAATTGAAGTACCTAGGTCAAAGAATTACTTATACAACTATAGTATTAAGACAGTCACTAACGAGTAAGTAGACATCCATGTAACTTCTTATTTTTGGTCATGTTCAATACCATTATTCTTTAACAACCACCTGCACTCTTGCTCTAGTATCCCTATACTATAGACTTGTGACTTATCTATCCGAAAGGAGAGTGATCCATGCACTGATCTTAATGGATCGATCACCATTTCTATGATGATCCAACAATTGGAAGCATTTAAAAGTTATTGTATAATAATGCATGTCTCAAATTCTTAACTCTTGAGAATATGTATTGTTGGTTCCAAAAATCATCAAGCATTAGAGGAAGAGCTGGAGCTGGTGCTGGAGTAGGCAATGTAGGCCATTTTTTGTGAAGAGGTATTGCAAAAAAAACCTCATCAAGATGGTTCTAGTGATAGCACTCCGACGCTCAAGTCAGTATGCATACTAATAAGGAGACTGTGAGCAAAAGGCTTGCATACCTTAAGGATTTACTTAGAATCCTTTTATAAGCTATGACACATGGGACAGTCCAGTTTCGAGCAAGATTCTACCAGATCCTATTGAGGGTGGTGGAGCCTTCTATGCATCTTATGGAGTTTTTCTATCTATTGGCGGCATCCTATCTCTTTAAATGTGTTCTCGTTGTTAACCTAGTGCATGGCATGCCTCATTAAATGTTAGGCTAGAATACAAGGAATCTAGACATGCCCTCCCCATTCATCTAGATCTAGCAAGGATTAAGGATTTTGGGGATGTGACAAAGGACTAGCCACGTGATAGAAGCTACAACAATGAGTGTCCAGGTATTATTTCTTTGGGACTCGAGATAGGTGTGCTGCCAGGACCTAGGATGTTAGAGTGCTTGTGGTATGCTCAAGGCCTGGAAACTTATGATTGAATGCCATCAAAGTGGTCAGTGAGGCTCGCTGATCTTTTGAGATATAAAGTTAGCCTTTATCAGTGCCTGCTCAGGGATCATGATTGAATACCTCCAAAACAATCGGCAAGGCTCGTTGATACCTTATAGCATAGGAATTGGCCTCTACCGGCACCTGCTCAGGGATCATGATTGAACATCTCTAGAGCATCAGTAAGGCTCACTGATGTCTTAGGATATAAGAGTTGGCCTCTGCTAGTACCTGCTCGAGGATCATGATTGAATGCCTCTGGGAGAGTCGGTAAGGCTCACTCAAATGGCTGATCGTACTCCTATAGCAACCCCATCCAGTTTAAAGCAATCCGGTTCCATGTGTGATTTGTGATTCATGCTGGTGATCATTATTGTGGGCCCTATACTCTGGCCTAACCATATTTTCTACTAATAGATACCCTCTATTTTCTGATCCGAACCTTGATCAGGTCATGGAAGTATTCAAAGAAAAAGGAGGGCTGAGGGCATTGGACTTGTCTTTCTAATTTGGGGACTCACGTCCTTTAAGATGGATTTGGATAGATAAGGTGGTAATGCATCCCACTTTATATTTGCTAATGGTGCTTCATGGGATATGTCGCATTTACTCCAGATGACAAAACATCTGCAACTCACCAGCTTCAAGGTTCCATGTGGCGGTCGTCGATCATGCTTTTGCATTTGAAAAAATGGAGTTGATCATTTTTTTGCCTTTTCTCTTATCTTTGGGTTAAGTAGCTCCTTTTTTCTCTTAGGACATTTCTTACCATTATTTTTCTTCTGGTTGTCTATCTTCTGCTCTTGTTTGAGTGCCTCTTCCTTTTGAGATTTTCTTCTAGGATGTCCATCATTCTTGACCTCTTGTTCCTTCTCATTCTCAGGTCAGTCCTTTCCTTCCCATATTTTCTTTTTCATTTCTTCTTTTCTTGGGTGCTTAGTCCATGGCGAAACTTAAGAAATGTAAATCACCTAGGAAGGGTATTTGAGAGGGGGGTTGAAAAACCCCATTGCCCTGTGCCCAGAGTGCACTCAACCAATGTCCGATGGCCGAGAAGCATATCGATCTCTGGCAAATCAGGAGGACTTGTCTCTTGCCTGGTCGGATATTATGTCCTTAGGGATTACAAAATATAATTGCCTGGACTCGATGCATGGATAAATAGCCCTCCTCCTAGCATATTGGGTGTCTATGAAGATGCATTTGAGGTAGGACTTAGGTTTCCCCTCCATCCATTCATTCTTGAGCTCTTAATGGCATATGATATATCTTTGAGTGTCCTGATCCAGAATTTGATTAGGCATACGTAGGGTTTCTAGGGCTATATTTTCTAACTGAGATCCAACTATCTTTGCTTTTATTTTGTTCCTTTCTCACTACCTAAAAGCACCCCTATGCTAAAGTATGGTGGTATCTCATGGCTCAAAAGGGAGTCAAACCTCTGATCTCAGGTGCTTCTTCTGCTATCAAAGGGTGGAAGGAGTACTTCTATTTTGTGTCTTCTTCTTCAGTGGATGATTGGGGTTTGCCAAGTTAGGGTGAACCAGCCAATCCTTTGCTGAGTGCTTCCAAATTGAGTACTAAGGAGGAGATGGATTTTGAAGCTCTTAATAAATTTGTGATTTTTGACTTGGAGTGGCTCTTATCTGAAGAGTCCCTCTAAAGGGCAGGGCTCAGCATCCTAAAGGTGAATCTGAAAATTTTATTTTTCTTTCTTTATTTTTGATTGGTCTATCGATCCATAGGCATGAGGCCTGAAGATGTCAAAGCTATGTGGCAGAGATGGGCCCAGAAGAGAAAGGGTCAAACTTCCTCTGGGAGCTCCAAGAAGGCCAAACTTTTTGAGCCCAAGCCTGGACTCATGAAGGTTCCACCTAGATCCGATCATCCCAAGGTGATCCGAACTTCTTCAACAATCATCTTTAACCTCCTAGAGGCACCAGTTAGTTGCTCGGCATCATCTGCTCATCTGCTTGCTTCTCCCTCGACTACAAGAAAATTGGGGATCCCTATCGATCATGAGACCAAGGGGTCTTTAGGACACGCGGATCATCAAATGGGAGATCTATCGGGAGATCTTCAAAAAGGGCCTTTTTATGAAGGAACTGGATGAGCTCAGGGTGATATGCTACGATAACTTAGAGAAGAAGGTGATAATATCAGTGCAACAGGTATTTCATACTCGACCCCCTCTTTTAGTTTTTGACCGATTGGTCTTTAAACCTATTCCCCTCTCCAAAAACAAAACTCTCAACTTGTTCTGCTGCTGAAAACATAAATCTTGCTTTGTTCTCCACTGAACTCCCCTCCAGCAACATGCCTCCTCACTTGATAAACTTTTTCCTAGTCTCCCAACAAATCCAACAAACCCCTATGTTCTGTGACTGCCTTCATAACCTATTTCGCGTCCATCTACTCCGAGCCTTTCTCCCGTATCCCAACTATGTATTTCAGCATCTCCATTTTTTTAAATTCAGCAAATCATCACCTTGGTCTTCCAACAAATAGGGACTTTGTTTCCAGAAATCTATTCCAGATTTACGCTCTTATCTGCTCCCCACTTAGGTCCTAAGATCATACCAGGATTACTTCACCAAACCAACTTCGCTGGTGGCCGTCCATGCTCTTTTCCAATGGTTCCAACTAGCTAGAAATTAGTTTCAGCCATCTTCTACACTGACGCCCAGCATTCTAAAACAGAACTTGTTTCCTGAGTTTGTTTGATAGGATAGCTACGTTTTTAGACCTTGGGCTCTTCATGAAACTTATAGCTGATCGAATGCACTTGAATTTAGGCCTTTGGATCACATCATTTGGCTTTGGAAGCTCAAGATTTTTCCTTTCAAAGCTTCAACCTTCAGACAGAAATTCCAGTTTCCATATGTCACTTTGAAGCATAGTTTGGAGGTCTAGATGAATTCAGATTTTAATGCACCATATCTCTTTGGAAAGCTTAGGATGTGCCCTACAACTTCATTGAAGACCATTTCTTCGAATTTTGATTCTAAGATTATCAAAGACCTACAAGAAACCAAAGGGACAAAATTATACAATGCCAAAAATTAATCCTTATACATAAACTTATGCATTAATCATCACAATGAGGTAATAAATATACCAAATAGATTAAATTTAAGGACAAACAAAATGTAAAATTGTCTCTATCAAATTCTCCCATACTTAACTTTTGCACGTCCTCGGGCAACTAGGCTAGATAATTTATTAAATACACTCAGACAACTCATAATTCACTAAATTTTTCCAATAATACCTTACAAATATTATATGCCATAGTTCTTACATAGAATCAAGAATTCAAATACTATAATACAATATGAATTAAATATACTTAACAAATTTAAACTGAAAGAAACAAGAACCTTCATTCAAAAAGCAATAAACAAGTTTGGGAAACACTCTTAGGTCACTCTCAATTTACTCAAGTGTTAAAGGATAGAAAAAGAAATTTCACTCAAAATTCAATTCAAACCAAATCACCATCATAGGCTTGCTTGCTTATCCAATCTTCATCAGTTAATCACTTGTCATACATAGATCCAATGGTCTTTAATTAGGGTTGTAATGGTGCTTAGGTTCAGGGTAGGAATAAAAAGGGATAATGAGGTTAAAACCTAAGAAACTAATAAAGCATTAAGACAGAAATTGGGTAAATTAAGACATTAAATACTCCAACATTCAACCTTCTAGTTTCTTCTTCTCATTTGCTGCATAGACTGGAAATGTTTCTTGATGAAAAAGCATGTCTGCATAACACTGTGCACAATTCATAAGACATGTGGATTTCTTGAACTGAACCTGTTGCCAGGGGTCTTGGTGATACATTGGTCCCCGCATATATTTGTGATCTTCCCCACTATCTCACCAACCATAACATTATTTTTTCTTTTTTTTTTTATCTTTTTTTTTCAGACAAAGATATATTGAAACATAGCAAGAACATCTTACTTCCATTACATTCCATTTTTCAAAATAGAGGTATAGAAATCAATAGTAGCTCCTCCACACATATTCAATACATATTCTTGTCTCAAAACCCATCAAACAAATCTCAATGCTCTACTAGCCCTTGAGGTAGGTAAAATATAAGGATAATAAATTGCCTCAAGGTTCATAAATAAGGGTTTCAATCAACAAAAGAGTTTAAAAGCTCAAAGTGGGTTCACTAAAGTTAATTGATTCAAGGTAGGCCATTTAAGATAAGTGGTGTAAAATCCTATATGCCATTGTCATTTCTATGTGTGCATGTGAATTTAGTAACATTGACTAGCATTTATAAGCAAGTTCTAAAGTAACCTAGTATGAATGAATACACTCACAACATAAACATGTATATGTATATAGGTTCAAAAGCTTACCCGAACATGTTTTTGGTCTACCAAAACAAGTTATTACATTCCAAAATCAAGCTCAAGTCAACTTTTAGCCTAAATATGCAAGTTATGCATTCAATCATGTTATAACACTCTTATCTCAATTTTGTCTAAGTTTATAGCACATGAATATGTAGACATCATTGGAAAAACATCTTAAAAAAACTCAAATACTTTTTCTTTTTTTTAATTATTATTTTTAATTTTCAATGCAAAGCCCTAAATGCAAAGAAAAGATGAAAATAAACTTAATGCCTACAAATATAAATAGAGAAGGGATAAAGAATGCAAATCTAATATGGCCCATTGGCCATCCTTGGGTTGTCTCCCAAGCAGCGCATTTATTTAATGTCGTTAGCCCGACGTTGCAGTTCTTCTTAATCTAGATCATTCAGTTGCACTTTATTTATCGTATGCTTCTTAAAACCTTCATAAAATGGTTTGAGTCTATGTCCTTTCATCTTGAACACTTTATTAGTCTCGAAGCTTTGCACTTCAACTACACCATAAGGAAACACATTAGTAACTTTAAATGGTCCTATCCAACGAGAACGCAATTTATTGGACATTAATTTAAGTCATGAATTATGAAGCAAAACTTTCTATCCAACCACAAATTGCTTCCTAATAATCATTTTATCATGAAACGCCTTTGTCTTATCCTTGTAAATTCTTGAATTCTCATATGTCTCAAGTTGTAACTTCTCCAATTCTTGCAATTGCAACTTTCTTTGCCACTAGCTTCATCTATATCTCTCAATTCAAAAGACTCCTATGCAAACACATCCACTATGTTAATAGAAAATACAGATTGACTATCACTAGGATATTTGATTTCTTCAAAATATTAAATTTGACAATTTCCTCATCAAACTCCATAGTAAGGGTACTATCATAAACATCAATCTTTGTTCTTGCTATCTTGAGGAATGGCCTTCCTAACAAAATTGGGGTAGGATTTGGAGAGGTATTGTCTTCCATATTTAAAATATGGACATCAACAGGAAAAATCAACTCATTTACCTATACCAAAACATCCTCAACTATCCCTTTAGGGTATGCATTAGAACGATCATCTAACTAGATAATTACCCTTATTTCTTTTAATGGACCCAAATTCAGAGATGCATAAATTGAATATGGCATAACATTTATGGATGCACCTAAATCTAGCATGGTATGTTCAAACTTAGTATTACTAATCATACATGGAATTGTAAATGTACCTATATCCTTACATTTTTAAGGTAACTTACGTTGAATCATTGCTGACACATTTTCTCCCACACCGATTTTCTCATTACCTTTTAACTTCCTTTTCATAGTCATAACTCTTTAAGAAATTTTGCATACCTTGGAACTTGCTTGATTACATCTAACAGAGGAATATTTACTTCTACCTTCCGAAAAGTCTCAAAGATCTTCCTTTCTTGATCTTCCTTCTTAAATTTGGATGACCTACTAGGAAAAAGAAGAGGAACAGATTTAGTAAAATTATGCACAACAGCTTGAGGTTTTACCTTGAAAAAATTTCCAGCATCAAATTTGGTCTCCTTCTTCACTTAATCTTTCTTAGCCACTTCTAAAGGTAAAAGAGTGGAAGCTTCAATTTCTTTTCTACTTCGTAGTGTAATAGCACTTACATTCTCACGTGGGTTTATAATCATTTGGGAGGGCAATTTTCCAGAGTCTTTAGCCTCAAGCTTGCTTACTAATGTTGCTAGTTGACTAATTTGCTTCTCCAAGTTTTGAATATTATTTCTTGTTTCATGTTGAAATTGTTGTGTATTGGTTGCTAACACTTTAACAATCTCATCAAGTGACATATTTGAACCTTGATTTGCTTGCTGCCTAGCTTGAAATAGAGGTTGGTACCAATTCTGAGTAGCTTGGTTTCTATAGCTCAAATTTGGGTGATCTCTCCATCCAGGGTTGTATGAGTTGGAATATGGATTATATTTATGCTAAGGTTGCCCTGGAAAGCTACTTATGACATTTGCTTGCTGGACTGGTTCTCCTTCTTGCAAAGTTGGACACATATCCATAGCATGATCGGTGATCGAGCAAATACCACATGCCTGGACTTGCTACTTATTTCCTACAACAAATTGACACATAAGAGAGGTTAGTTCTTATACTCTTTATTCAAGGAAAGATGGGCTTACCTCATTCACTCTCTTAAGTGTATGATCTATTCTTGTCCCAAATTATTGAGAATTTGCTGTCATGTTGGAAATCAAATTCTTCGCAACCTCCAGTGTTATATTTACCAAGGCTCCTCCACTAGTAGTATCAATCATACTCCTGTCCATTGGTATCAAACCTTCATAAAATATTAAATCAAGAGCTGATCACTAATATGATGATGAGGGTAGCTAGCACATAATCTCTTAATTGCTCCTAATATTCATACAACATTTTCCCATCATTCTGCCGAATACCACATATCTCTTTCCTTATGTTGGCAACTCTGGATGCATGAAAATATTTCTCCAAAATAATCACTTCATCTCATTCCACGAATCAATAGAACCAGATGGAAGGTAGTACAACCAATCTTTAGCCAAGTCTGCTAAGGAAAATGGAAAAGCTCATAGTTTGATTTGTTCTTCTAAAATTCCTTGCAGTTTCATGCTTGAACATACCACATGGAACTCTTTCAAGTGTTTGTGTGGATCTTCTCCTGCAAGACCACGAAAAGTGGGTAATAAATGTATTAGTCCTGATTTCAATTCAAATGCAGCATCTAAAGTAGGGTACTCAATGCACAAAGGTTGTTGATTTAAATCGGGGGCAGCCAACTCCTTTAAAGTTCTGTTATTTGTAGCCATGACTTCCTCTACTTCTGAACAACAGTCAAAATCTAATTCAAGAGCTATGTTGATTCCCGGCGAAGAAACAAGTGCCCTCCTAGATATTGAAGTTTGCCTAGCTTCTCTCCTTGATCTATGCAAAGTCCTTTCAATTTTTGGATCAAATCTCAATTTACTCAAATGAGAGGTTCGAGTATAAACCATAAACCAGCAGGAAATTACCACCAAAGTGCATAATTAAGACCTACAAACCACAAATATTTTGATTAGAAAAATTCAGTCCTTAGCAACGGTGCCAAAATTTTGATGCTTGTCGAATTCACCAAAATTAATTACTGTTTCACAAATTCTTATGATTTTTCTTGTAGTATTAGTGAGTCCAGGTCGAACCCTAGAGACTGAATATGATGATCAAATTTAACAATTAGACGAGGGGGTTTTGAATAATTATGAAATCAACTAAATAATTATGCAAATAAAGAAAAACTTTAATTCAATTTAGATTTGTTTCAAATTCAATTTAAGTTCGATTCAGATTCGATTCAAGGGGTTCAGTGCTAAGTTGCAGATTGATCATCGGTATATAATATATAATTCCCTCTTTGAATACTTAGCCGAGGACTTACCTAGGAGCTAGATAATTCTAATCATCCCCACGTTCATTAATTCAAGTCAAGCACCCAAATTAAATTCTTATCAATGAACTAATTGGTATTAAGCAATCCTCATTAATTCATTGATAGCATTACATACTAGGACGAAGCTAAGAATGAACAACAATTTGACAAGCATCAAGATTATTTAATTCATTCTATGTTTCCTTTTAGATAATAATGAAAACTGGGATCATAATCATTTTGCCTAAGTACAACTTTAACCAAGTTGCATAACAATTATGGATTAAAAACTTAGTTTAGTAATCAAACATGTAGACAATCAATTAATAGGCCTCTTAATCAATTAATCTACATAATAAATCAGTAATGAAAATAAGGAAACATAGATATTCAACAAGAGAATAATATTAAATTAACATCACAACCGCACACCATACTAACATAGCTAGTTGTCCCTTGAATTGAAACAAAGAAATTACTCAACCATGGAAAAGGAAAATAACATGAGTTTGATCTGATTTCCTTCCCAGTTCATAGCAGAAATCTTGTTCTTCTCCCTTCCAGCAAAATAGATGCTCTGTTTCTTCCAACATAAATAATGCAGCAGCAAACAAATCTGTCCTATTCTTCCAGCAGAAATCAAATCTACTTCTCCTCTTCTCACTGTGTTCTTCCCTGTTGCCGAGAACTCCTCTCGTCTCTTCTCTTGCTGCAGCACTCGTTCCCCTCTCCAAAAATAGAACTCTCAACTTGTTCTGCTGCTGAAAATAGAACTCTTGCTCTGTTCTCTGCTGAACTCCCCTCCAGCAACACGCCTCCTCACTTGATAAACTTCTTCCTAGTCTCCCAAAAAATCCACAAACCCCTATGTTCCGTGACTGCCTCCATAACCTATTCCACGTCCATCCACTTCGAGCCTTTCTCCTGTATCCCAACTGTGTATTCCAGCATCTCCATTTTTTTAAATTCAGCAAATCATCACCTTGGTCTTCCAACAAACAGGGACTCTGTTTCCAGCAATCTATTCCAGATTTATGCTCTTATCTGCTCCCCACTTGGGTCCTTACATCGCACTAGGATTACTTCACCAAACCAACTTCGCTGGTGGTCGTCCATGCTCTTTTCCAATGGTTCCAACTAGCCAAAAATTTGTTTCAGCCATCTTTTGCACCAACGCCCAGCATTCTAAAATAGAACTTGTTTCCCGAATTTTTCTGATAGGATAGCTACATTTTTAGACCATAGGATCTTCATAAAACTTGCAGCTGATCGAATGCACTTGAATTTACGCCTTTGGATCATATCATTTGGCCCTTGGAAGATCAAGATATTCCCTTTCAAAGCTTCAGCCTTCAGACAAAAATTCTAGTTTCCAGGTGTCACTTTGAAGCACAGTTGGAGGTCCATATGAATTCATATTTTAATGCACCGAGCTCTTTGGAAAGCTTAGGATATTCCCTACAATTTCATTGAAGACTATTTCTTCCAATTCTGATGCTAAGATTATCAAAAACCTACAAGAAATCAGAGGGGCGAAATTATACAATGCTGAAAATTAATCTTCATACATAAACTTACGCATTAATCATCATAATGAGATAATAAATATACCAAATAGATTAAATTTAAGGAGAAATAAAATGTGAAATTATGTCTCTATCAGAGGCTGAGGTAGCGAATATAGTATCTAAGCCCTCAGAGGAAGCACTCTCTAAGGTGAAGACCAAATTAGCCAAGGTGAAGGCTGATTAGGCTCGGGAGAGGGAAAAAGCAGAGTTAGAGTTGGCGAATACAAGAAGGAGGTGATAGAGATGGTGGAGAGGTTCAAGGCTTCCAAGAACTTCATGACATAAAAGGCTCAAGCAGTGGCCAACTTTCAAAAGTCAGAGGAGTTCTTTGTCCTCTATCGAGACTTTGGTCGGAGTCCTATGAGGATGGCTTTAGCAAGAGAGAATAGGAGCTTTAGGATGCTATTTTGAAACATTTCGTGGAGATAAAGCTTGACTTCTTGGATGTAGGTGAAGGGCTCGGAAGCGAGCCTACTAGTGCATCCACTAAAACTCCTTCCATCGAGCCCATCTCTGCTACTTCTATCATCATCTCTAAGCCTGCCGACTCAACCGCTATTGATCCCATCCAGGTCGATCCCATCTCTACCATCGGGCTTGCTTCCATTGATTCTCCCGCTTGGGCCAAGCCTTCTCCTACTACTATCAATCCCAACAGGAGGTTGGGAACTGAAATCATGTATCTTTTGTTTCTTTCTCTTTAAGCTTGTAGCTCCTTGGATTTTGTAGCTTTCTTTCAAATAATATAAGGAAACTCTTTTGAAAGTAGTAAAATGAGAATTTGTTTCTTTTTTTTTTTCACTTTACACCTATCATTTATAACTTCTCTCAAGGTGCCCTCTTATTATTGGAAGCACTGATGCTCACTAAGCACCTCCACAAGGCTATTGATCAAGGCATTCATTCTGAATAGGAAGCCATGAAGGAAAAAGCTTCTGACTAGAAAAAGAGGCTATTAAAGGTGCATAAGGTACTAAAGAGGGCCTATGAAGAAGTGGATCACTATCACTCAAAATATACTGGATACATTCTTCGAAGAACTGTGCTCATCGAGGAACTAGGAAAGCTATTGGAGCGAATTTCTCAAATCTCTTGGGATGCTACTATCAAGATGGCTCAGATGCAAGATTAGCTTATCTTTGCTTATGGAGAAATCTCAGGTTTGAAATAATTGCTTGTGTCTAGGAATGCTTATTGGAAGATCGCTGCTTGAGCGGCCAAACTTCAAGACGACTTCGCTAGGCTAAGGAAAAAGTTTTTAGCCTTGAGTGGTCTTTGAAGTGCAAAGGCATAGCGATCGATCTAGAAATTCGGGGGCCACCTTTGGCTATCATCCCCGTATTGGTTTGGCCGCCTCCAATGAAGTCATGCCCATCAACACCTTGAGAGGAGACACGACCCACACCCGGTGCTAGTACCAAGAAGAGTTCTAGGACAAGATCAAGATATCGGACGACACCATCTCACCTATTCGATCGATGGTCCCCATCACGTGGCTGCCATCGGTCAAGGTGACAATCTCGATCATAAAGCTATCACCTGTCTGGCTATTGATCTCGCTCAAAGGAGCATTGTCACACAGTGGGAGCTGGGGAAGCACAAGGGAGCATAACCATGGGAGAATTGATGTTCGATCGGGAAGTCCAAGTGGGATATGGCAATAGCAGGACCTGATTATTGGGAATTGTGTCCCAAAGCCAATCACCTAGGCTATAAGCGGTTGAGCTGAGTATTGTACTCTTTGTATAAATTAATAAATATTATTTTGGCAACTCATCACATCCTACTTTTCTCTGTAATGAACTCTTTTTCTTGTGATGAAGTCCTTAAGACTACATTGACTTTGATATAGAGAGGATATATCGAGTGATCCTTAAATCAGGTTCATGACCAAAGGATACATTGTACTAGACAGCAATGTATCAAGTATAGGTTATTGTGGTTCACATCGTTTGGTTGTCCTCTTGACCAAAGGAGTGTGGTGACACTGATGTGATCTGTAAGTGGGATATATGATATCTCATTGAACGTGACTCCGTGTAGCCCCTTTCTGCCAAAGGGATACTCACGATTAGATATGGGTATATATGTCCCTCCGACTTGAGGTCATCATGGTAGCTTGCAAGCAACTCCCTATGCTTTGGTGCCGGACTACCCAGATTTCTAATCTGGTGACGGAAGGTTTCTGGGTATAGGCAAGTACTTATGGAGCAGTGGTGGACCAAGATGGAATTGACCCGTCCAAATAGTTTGGATTGAATGTCTCGCAGTGTCTCAATTTAGCAAATCCTCGACCGGGATAGTCCTAGTGAGGAGTCACTGGACTTGCGAGGTTGAGACATGTTGGGATTGACTTAGCTAGGGTTGGCAGTCTAACCCTAGGTCATCCTGAGCATTGGAGGTCAAAGGAATGAATTATATGGTAACCATATGCCAGAGGTTCGATTGATTGCTCTTGCATCTTCGACCTATCCGGATGCCGGGATCCATTGTTAGATGGTATCCTGTGTTAGTACTGGAATTCTTCCAGTGCTACCGCCTAGGTTCGAACCTATGAGGTCACACGCCATAGAGGATCTCTCCCTGATCCAGGCATCGATTTATGATTAGGAAGCATTTCGGTAACGGTTTGATTGAGCACTCTTTGGATTGACTCGGTTTGGGTCGATCACGATTTGTTCGGGTCCACTGGGAATGGTTCCTAGGTAACCAGGACTTGACCAAGCCATTTATATATTAGATTTTGATCTAATAATTTTGTGAACCAGTTTAGAACCGGTTTGGAATTTTTTGAACCGATTGTGAACCGGATTAACCCTTCTACATGGTGATTTATGGCTTGGGCGAACAGGGCATTCAAGGCATCTCTTCATCTCCTTTTCCATTCATTTTTGATTGTTTTACTCCATAGTTTAATGCCTCTTTTTCCTTCATTAAGAATGAATTTGATTCGTTCAGTAACCTTGTGGCCTTTGTTTTCCTAGGAGGTCTTTTAAGATTCCTAACATCATCGTTTTGATGGTTCATGGTGAAAGAAAAAAAAGGTACAGGTGGTTTGACATGATCCTACACTAGGCATTCAAACAGGTACGGAAGCAGAATTGTTTTTAAAATTTTTTTAAAAATTTTTGCAGCGGAAAACTGCTCCGCCCAGAACCTAATCTATTCATGCTGCATGTAGGCATGTATCAAGATATAAAATATTTGCAAAAAAATATTAAACAAATAAATCTATTTATGCATGATTAAAAAATAATTTTCCATACCTTTATTCCGCCTGGAATAACTCTAGAATAAATCTGGAATAGGCTGTAACAAGTAGGATAAATTTATTCCTGTCTTCTTCCTCCTTGGACCATTGAGATGCTCTGTTTTTGGCTTTCAAAACAGCGATCAAATGGTGGCTTCCGGACCTCCTTTTGCTCCCAAATTTCAGTAGTGGCAAGGTGAGGAAGTCTACTACAATCTCCAACAAAAATCCAGCTCGAGTAGCTTGCTCCTAGGAGTAGAAGAGTACTCCCTCTAGAGGGGAGACACGCCGGGGGCCCTCCGATCCCTCTCCACACGCGGTGCTAGCCGCTGGAAGAACAAAAAGCCACAGTGGACGGCATCAACTTGGCTTTCCTACAGTCCAGGATTTGAGCACTCTAAGGGACAAGGAAAAGGTGCCTTAGACTCTCCCTCTCACCCTCCAAAACCCAGCTTCAATGAAAGGAAAAAGACCAAGCTCTCAGCCTCTCAAACACCCAATGGGGACTACTATTTTTTAGCTCTTCACATGGTGTATTTCTTCTCTTGAAATAGGGGCGTTTGCAGAGGTATTTATAGGATAGCAGGGAGAGGAAGGGGCTGGGCTGCGTTACACCCTTTAACCAGCAATAAACAAGAGGTAAATGGGATGGGTGGAGGAGAGGAAGAGACTCCCAAAGGTCTTCAACCGGTGGAGGGACGTTCGGCCTTCTTCGGACGCTTCCAGCAAAGGAGGTTTCAACAGCGCTTGGGTTTCTTTCCAGCATGTAAACCGGTTTACACGGTGAAAGGAAACGCTGGTTCAAAACCTTGGTTCAATCCCATTAAAAACCAACGGTGGTTCAATCCAATTGAACCGGTCCGAGCCCAATAAATTGGTTCAATTGGTTCACAACCAATTGGAGGTCGAAACGAACTCCGAATCAGTTCAAAACTGATTCAGAAAAATCCTGGTGCAGGCCTGGTCAGCCCGGAACAATTTATGGTTGACATAGACAAGGGCAAGATGGAGAAAAGAGTGCTCAAAAGTACTGTGACCATAAAATCGAGACGATTCCCAATCGTAATCGGTATCCGATCAGAGAGTAATCCTCTGTGGCGTGTGACCTCATAGGTTCGAACCTAAATGGTAGCACTGGAACAATTCTAGTACCAGCTCAGGAAACCATCTAGCAATGGGTCCCGGCGTTCAGATAGGTTGAAGATGCGTAAGCAAACTATCGAACCTCTGGCATATGGTTACCGTATAATTCATCCCTTTGACCTCTAATGCTCAGGATGACTAAGATTGGGCTGCCATCCCAGACTGAGTCTGTCGACTACGTGTCTCAACCTTGCAAGCCCAGTGACTCTTCACTAGGGCTACCCCGGTCGAGGATTTGCTAAATTTAGATACTGCGAGACATTCAATCCAAACTGTTTGGACAGGTCAATTCCATCTTGGTCCATCACTGCTCCACAAGTACTTGCCTGTACCCAGAAACCTTTCGTCACCGGATTAAAAATCCGGGTAGTCCGGCACCAAAGCACAGGGAGTTGCTTGGAAGCTACCATGATGACCTCAGGTCGGAGGGACACATATACCCATATCCAATCGTGAGTATCCCTTTGGCAGAAAGGGGCTGCACGGAATCATGTTCAATAAGATATCACATATCCCACTTGTAGATCACATCAGTGTCACCACACTTATTTGGTCAAGAGGACAACCAAACGATGTGAAATGCAACAACCTATACTTGATATATTGCCGTCCAGTACAATATATCCTTTGGTTGTGAACAGGGTTTAAGGACCACTCGATACATCCTCTCTGTATCGAAGTCAGTGTAGTCCTAAGGACTTCATCACATGGAAAGAGTTCATTTCAGGGAAATACAATATATGATGAGCTATAAATAATATTTTATTAATTCATATAAAGAATACAATACTTAGCACAACCGCCTACAACCCAGGCGATTGGCTTTGGGACACAATTCCCAACAACTCCTACTTGTACTAAAGCCAATCAGAAGAGTATCTAATACCCATTTCCCATTTACAATAGTCGAACTCTTTTATTCCGAGGGCTTTAGTGAAGGGGTCGGCCAGATTTCCTTTCCATCGATCTTCAGAAGATTGATGTCGCCTCGTTCTACGATCTCTCGTACAAGGTGATAGCACTACAGAATGTGCTTGGTGTGGTGATGAGCTTTAGGCTCCTTAGCTTGAGCAATGGCTCCAGTGCTGTCACAATACACCGGAACAGGACCATCTAGGAAAGGTGCCACCCCTAGCTCTCCAAGGAACTTCCGTAACCACACAGCTTCCTTTGCTGCATCCGATGCTGCAATGTATTCTGCTTCGCATACCGAGTCTGCAATAGTTGCCTGCTTGGAACTTTTCCAGCAGATCGCTCCTCCATTCAGGATAAATACAAACCTTGACACACTCTTGCTATCATCTCTATCTGACTGGAAACTGGAGTCAGAGTATCCCACAAGTTTCAAGTCAGGTTCTCCCTAAATCAGCCATTGATATTTAGTATTTCTCAAATACTTAAGGATGGACTTAACCACCTTCCAATGCGCCTCACCTGGGTCAGACTGGTATCTACTCACTACTCCTAGTGAGTATGCCACGTCTGGTCTAGTACAAGTCATAGCATACATGATAGAGCCTACTACAAAAGCATAAGGTTCTCTACTCATGCGCTCTCTTTCCTCAGGAGTTGTCGCACAATCCTTCTTGGAAAGAGTAATTCCAGAACCTATCGGGAGATAGCCTTTCTTGGAATTTTCCATGCTGAACCGTTTTAGCACGGTGTCAATCTACATAGACTGGGACAATCCCAAAAACTTCTTAGATCTATCTTTATAGATCTTCATACCTAGTATGTAAGAAGCTTCACCCAAGTCCTTCATGGAGAACTGAGATGATAACCAGACCTTTATTCCTTGTAATGCTGCGACATCATTCCCGATTAAGAGAATGTCGTCAACATACAGTACTGGGAATACAATCACAGAACCATTAACCCATTTATAGATGCACGGTTCTTCTCCGTTCCTAACGAAGCCGTACGATTTGATACACCTATCAAATCGTAAGTTCCAACTTCGAGACGCTTGCTTGAGTCCATAGATGGACCTCTGCAAATTGCATACTTTTGATTTATCTGTGGATGTGAACCCTTCAGGCTGTATCATATACACCTCCTCTTCCAGCTCCCCATTTAGGAAAGCGGTTCGGACATCCATCTACCAGATCTTGTAATCAAAATATGCTGCCAAAGCAAGCGTGATCCGAATGGACTTGAGCATTGCCACAGGGGAGAAAGTCTCATCATAATCGATACCATATCGCTGACGATACCCCTTGGCAACCAGACGGGCTTTATAGGTCTCTACCTTCCCATCTGCGCCCCTTTTCCTCTTGAAGATCCATTTACACCCGATGGGTTTTATCCCTTCAGGCGGATCAACCAATGTCCATACATTGTTGATTTCCATGGACTCCATTTCGGATCACATGGCTCCAAGCCATGCCTCAGAGTCAGATCTCTGAAGAGCATCCATATAGGTGATCGGATCCTCATTGTTCTCATCGAGCTCAATGGGATCGCCATCCCGGACCAAGAAACCATAGTATCTGTCCGGCTGACGCGGTATTCTACCAGATCTCCTAATGGGTTCTGGGTGTGATTCAATCACAGCCAGTTCTACGATGTCCTTAGAGTGTGCAGGTTCTTCTATTGGCTAAACTTCATCAAGTTCAATCTTAGAAGCTATAGTTCCTTCTCCAAGGAACTCCTTTTCCAAAAAGATAGCTCTAAGAGAAACGAACACCTTTTGTTCATTCTCCAAGTAGAAGAAATATCCTTTGGTTTCGTTAGGATAACCAATGAATAAACACCGATCAGACCTTGGACCAAGTTTGTCTGAGTCTAAACACTTTACGTAAGCCGGACAACCCCAGACCCGAAGGTGTGAGATTGAGGGTTTACGTCCAGTCCACATCTCATACGGAGTGGAGACAATAGACTTACTTGGAACATCATTTAACAAGTAACAGGCTGTCTGAAGTGCATATCCCCAAAAGGATAGCGGCAGAGTTGCAAAGCCTATCATGGATCGAACCATATCCAACAAGGTTCGATTCCTCTTTTCGGACACACCATTCAACTGTGGTGTTCCTGGAGGAGTCCATTGAGAGAGAATTCCATTCTCCTCAAGATATGTCAAAAATTCACCAGATAAGTATTCACCACCTCGATCAGATCGAAGGGTTTTAATATTTTTTCCAGTTTGCTTTTCTACTTCATTACGGTATCGTTTGAACATTTCAAACAACTCAGACTTATGTCTCATTAAAAAGACATAACCGAACCTTGAAAAGTCGTCTATAAAAGTAATGAAATATTTGTATCCTCCTCTGGCACTAACTGTCATTGGTCCACATACATCAGTATGTATTAGACTTAGAAGTTCTGTAGCTCGTTCACCTTTTCCAGTAAAAGGTGACTTGGTCATTTTACCAAGTAAATAGGATTCACAAGTGGGCAGTGATTCAGAATCACTGACCTTGAGGAGTCCATCTCCTCGCATCTTGTTTATCCTATTTTGGTTAATATAACCTAGCCTACAGTGCCAAAGATACAAATCGTTGACATTATCTAACCTTGGACATTTGCTAAAAGTGTACATTATACTAACAGGCCTTGATAGTATGTATATGCCATTATTTAATCTAGCTTTCATTATAACAGAGTTATTCAAAATAACATTGCAAAAATCTCCTTTTATTGATAGTTCAAAACCACAATTGGCCAAAAGGCCTACAGAGATTATGCTCATAATGAAACTAAGACAATAGTGACAGTCGACTAGTTCGACAATACAAGACTCAAAGACAAGACACAAGACTCCGACCGCCAGTACTGGAACACGATTTCCATTTCCGACGCTTAGAAACTATTCACCATCTTCAAATCTTCTGCTAACTTGAAGTCCATGTAACGAATTACAAACATGAATTGGACTACCAGTATCCAATACCCAGTTAGCAGTATCAACAATTGAGTAATTACAAGGTTTTATCATATAAATACCTTGTTCAGCAGACTTCTGCTTCCTCGGCCTGTTCGGATCAAGGGACGCAATATAAAGAGGACAGTTCCTCTTCCAATGTCCCTTCTTCTTGCAGTAGAAACACTCTGCAGAAGACTGATCAGCCTTAAACTTCCTGGTCTGACTAGGGCCAGGAGCATTATGCACCTTCTTTCCCATTTTATTTATTTTCTTCTTCCTTTCTTAAAGGGACGACGACCTCTACTACCTCCCACTAAATTCACCACCCCCTTATTCAGTTGGTGGTCTTTCTCGAAAGTCTGCAGCAACCCCAAAAGACCATGGTAGTTGACTGCAGGCTTGTTCATTCTATAATGATCGAGAAAATCAAGATAGGAGGAGGGAAGAGAATTCAGGATCGCATCCTTGCCAAGCTGCTCGTGCAAGGGGCATCCGAGTTTGCCCAACTTTTCAATCAGCTCGATCATGTACAATACATGATCAGTGACTGAACCGCCATTCGGCATCTTGGAATTGTAGATGGCACAAGACACTTTGTACCGTTCTACATCATCCGGGGTTCCGAAGGATTCCTTCAACTTTTGAAGGATTTCATCAGGTTGGGCCTCCTCGAATTTGCGACTGAACTCGTCGTTCATCACCGCTAACATAATGCATCGGACAGTAGTGCGATCAGAGACCCACTTCAGATAAGCATCTCTGACCGCACTTCGTGCATTAGCGGGAGGGATTTCAGGTGCCGGATCCGTTATCACATATAGGATCCGTTATTACATATAGGATCCGTTCATGCTCCAGAACGATTCTCAATCTTCGATACCAACTATCGAAGTTGTGACCCTTTAACTTCTCGTTATCGAGAAGTGACCGGAGTGATAAATTTGAAGACATCTGAAAAAAAAAATAAGACCAAATTAGTGTATGAATTAATAATTTAACCGAAAGACTTGACTTTAGTCTAAAGGTTTCTCCCACTAATTTTTCAGATTGGTAGCCTCTAACTCCAATCCGTGAAATCACTTTTTCAAGTGGGTACTGAAATCCAATAGGCCTCGCATGAGCCCGACTTAGGCCGGCTCACCCATACGATCCTAAAGGTAGGTTCGTAAACCAATTGCTTCTCTAAACAATTTTCAGTATTTAATTTTGCCCTAGAGAACACCCCAATCGGCCTAGGGGCCTCCTATTGCAGGTCTCTGGTTAGGTCCAACCATTAAAATGACAAATCCAATGCTTCCAGCTAACTAAAGACCAAGCCCGACTTTGACCGGCCCACCTAGTCTCGTTAAGGAGGTTGCACTGAACCATCATCGATCAGATAGAAATTCCAGTCGCCGGATGTACACCCGTTCTTTGGAACTGCCGATGCACACCAAGCTAGTGGACACATTTCTATCCAACTTAATGGGAGGCTAAGACACTGTCAACTCTTTGACTTAGTCTTTTTAAGGACCTAATAATTTTAGAGGATTTTTAGTTGTGACAGAAGAAAAAGAAAAGGAAAAGGACATTGATCATCCTCCCACTGAATCAATCAGATTCCAGGAGGGTTGAAATAAATCAACAAATTGATCCATGGGCACCTATAGATCAGTCAGACCGATCAACCTGGGTGACATGGGTTAACTCGAGTCATTGGGCTTTTCCAATCAGTTCTGGTCGACTCGACTAGCCAGGTAGGTGAGATCATGGGTGAGTATCCGCCATTAACCATCTTTCTTAGATACCAACCAAGTTGGCCAGGAAAGAGGTAGCCTCATACAACCATGATCACAATGCCAAACCTATCTCGACACCAGTCGGTTTACCAGACTCGATCAGACTAGCCTAAAGACTCGGGCATCCACGGAGCCACTAATTGGATCCATTTTAGATGAACGAATCAACTAATCTAACTATTAGATAGTTCTAAAGAAGGGCCTTAAACAACTTTTGTTTAATCTTCTTATTATCTGGTTCAACTAAACTTAGGTCTAACCCATTAATGGACCTAACTAGTCAGCTAACCAAATTTAACCCAAAATGGCTTATGCAAATTTGATTAGATTTCATAAACCTAAAATTTTTTTTTAATAAGCCAAACTCTTAATTAAAATAATTTTTAATTAAGTCTCAATGTAAAACATTTTTACATAACAAATCATGCATCAAGATTCAAAATTTTATAAATATTTTATATCCAATATAAAACATGCCTAAAAACATGTATCGACAAATTAAAACTTTTTTAATTTAAATATTCTTTAAGGATCCTTCTGAAGAGGCCAACACAGACGATCCGCATCGTGTCAAAGACACACGGTCATGGTGAAGGTCTCAACTAGGTTCCAAAAAGAAATCATGATACATATTTAGATTAAATAATTTTTAATCTATAAACATGCATACAGGAATATATTACATATGCAACCTGCTCTGATACCACTGAAAGAAAAAAAAGGTGCAGGTGGTTTGACATGATCCTACACTAGGCATGCAAACAGGTACAGACACAGAATTGATTTTAAAACTTTTTAAAATTCTCGCAGTGGAAAACTGCTCCGCCTAGAACCTAATCTATTCATGCTATATGTAGACATGTATCAAGATATAAAATATTTGCAAAAAAATATTAAACAAATAAATCTATTTATACATGATTAAAAAAATAATTTTCATACCTTTATTCCACCTGGAATAACTCTGGAATAAATCTGGAATAGGCTGGAATAAGTGGGATAAATTTATTCCAGTCTTCTTCCTCCTTGGACCGTTGAGATGCTCTATTTTTGGCTTTCAAAACAACGATTAAATGACGGCTCCCGGACCTCCTTTTGCTCCCAAATCTCAGCAGTGGCAAGGTGGAGAAGTCTACTACAATTTTCAATAAAAATCTGGCTCGAGTAGCTTGCTTCTAGGAGTAGAAGAGTACTCCCTCTAGAGGGGAGACATGCCAGGGGCCCTCCGGTCCCTCTCCACATGCGGTGCTAGCCGCTGGAAGAACAAAAAGCCACAGTGGACGGCATCAACTTGGCTTTGCTGCAGTCCAGGGATTGAGCACTCTAAGGGACAAGGAAAAGGTGCCTTAGACTCTCCCTCTTACCCTCCAAAACCCAGCTTCAATGAAAGGAAAAAGACCAAGCTCTCATCCTCTCAAACACCCAATGGGGACAACTATTTTTTTGCTCTTCACACGGTGTATTTCTTCTCTTGAAACAGGGGGGCTTGTAGAGGTATTTATAGGACAGCAGGGAGAGGAAGGGGTTGGGCTGCATTACACCCTTTAACCAGCAATAAACAAGAGGTAAATGGGACGGGTGGAGGAGAGGAAGAGACTCCCAAAGGTCTTCAACCGGTGGAGGGACGTTCGGCCTTCTTCGGACGCTTCCAGCAAAGGAGGTTTCAACAGCGCTTGGGTTTCTTTCCAGTGTGTAAACCAGTTTACACGGTGAAAGGAAACGCTGGTTCAAAACCTTGGTTCAATCCCATTAAAAACCAATGGTGGTTCAATCCAATTGAACCGGTCCAAGCCCAATAAATTGGTTCAATTGGTTCACAACCAATTGGAGGCCGAAACGAACTCCGAATCAGTTCAAAACTGATTCAGAAAAATCCTGGCGCAGGCCTGGTCAGCCCAGAACAATTTTTGGTTGACATAGACAAGGGCAAGACGGGGAAAAGAGTGCTTAAAAGTACTGTGACCATAAAATCGAGACGATTCCCAATCGTAATCGGTATCCGGATCAGAGAGTAATCCTCTGTGGTGTGTGACCTCATAGGTTCGAACCTAAATGGTAGCACTGGAACAATTCTAGTACCAGCTCAGGAAACCATCTAGCAATGGATCCCGGCATTCAGATAGGTCGAAGATGCGTAAGCAAACTATCGAACCTCTGGCATATGGTTACCGTATAATTCATCCCTTTGACCTCTAATGCTCAGGATGACTAAGATTGGGCTGCCATCCCAGACTGAGTCTGTCGACTACGTGTCTCAACCTTGCAAGCCCAGTGACTCTTCACTAGGGCTACCCTGGCCGAGGATTTGTTAAATTGAGATACTGCGAGACATTCAATCCAAACTGTTTGGACAGGTCAATTCCATCTTGGTCCATCACTGCTCCACAAGTACTTGCCTGTACCCAGAAACCTTCCGTCACCGGATTAAAAATCCGGGTAGTCCGACACCAAAGCACAGGAAGTTGCTTGCAAGCTACCGTGATGACCTCAGGTCGGAGGGACACATATACCCATATCCAATCATGAGTATCCCTTTGGCAGAAAGGGGCTGCACGGAGTCATGTTCTATAAGATA
The DNA here is from genome assembly GCA_021397845.1 of Areca catechu. Taxonomy (NCBI): domain Eukaryota; kingdom Viridiplantae; phylum Streptophyta; class Magnoliopsida; order Arecales; family Arecaceae; genus Areca; species Areca catechu. Next base: position 122,293,435 of record CM038052.1, on the reverse strand, counting down.
TCACATATCCCACTTGTAGATCACATCAGTGTCACCACACTCATTTGGTCAAGAGGACAACCAAATGATGTGAACTACAACAACCTATACTTGATATATTGCCATCCAGTATAATATATTCTTTGGTTGTGAACATGGTTTAATGACTACTCGATACATCCTCTCTGTATCGAAGTCAGTGTAGTCCTAAGGACTTCATCACATGGAAAGAGTTCATTTCAGAGAAATACAATATGTGATGAGCTGCCAAAATAAAATTTTATTAATTCATATAAAAGAATACAATACTTAGCACAACCGCCTACAACCCAGGCGATTGGCTTTGGGATACAATTCCCAACACATGGTGTTTATATTTTCTGGGCGCTGAAATTTTTTGGGCGCTGAAAATTTTAGAGGTCGTCTTCTTCATTTTTGAGAGCTTCATCCATCCATTCCACAAAGGTTTTTGGGGTTGGGTTTATATAAGAGGTTGGGAGTAAAACCATTCCTTGATTCCCTATTGCTTGTGGTGCTCAATCGGTGGAAGGAAGAAAGTGCTGTTTTAGAGAAAACAAAAATCTGAGCAGAGTGTTCTATTCTTCTCCTTCTTCCCACCGTTTTCAAGAGCTTCCGGTGACTAGCATCGCGCGAGAAGCTGGATCAAAGGGAGCCCAGGTGTGTCCTTCCTCTAGAGGGTGTTCTCTTGAACACCTAAGAGCTGCATCGACCTTTCCTTACTGCTGTCATTTTGGTTGTTCTATTTTGGTTGCAGATTTTTGTTGTAGCACTTGGAAGAGAGGAAGACAACGATCCGGTACCTCTCCCTTGAAGCAAGTTGCATCAAGATACTACCTTGCCATTGGTGTAGAAGGAGAGACCTTAGTGTTGCCGTCTTCAGTTCCTCCTTTGTTGCTGTTGGAGAAGACGTGAAAGAGTTTTTCAAAAGGCTGTTGGAAGAAGAAGACTGGAATAAGTTTATTCCAGTTATCCTAGCTATTCCAGCATTATCCCTGATTTATTCCAAGCAGGAATAAGGTAAAATTTATATTTTTAATTTTCATGCATGTGTAAATCTAGGTTATAAAATAGTTTATAAATATTACATGCCAATGTTATGCCATGTTATGCCTATACATGTATCTTGAATATGTTAGATCCTATGCGGAGTAGGTGTTTCCGCTGTTATTTTTAAAATATTTTAAAATGCATACCTGCTCCCTTTGCTGTTGCATACTTAGTATAGGCACCTGCAATCCTGTTTTTTCTTTCAGTGGTATCAGAGCACGGTTCAGGAGTAACATTTCTTGTTTGCATGTATAGTAGATTAAATTGTTTAATCTTAAGAAATGTATCTGTATCTTAATCATAGGGTATGATTAGAAAGTACTTTTAGGAACCTAGTTAAGACCTTCACCATGATCGTGTGTCTTTGGCAAGATGCGGTTCGTCTGTGTTAGCATCTTCAGAAGGATCCTTTAAGGAAATCTAAGAAATTAAAATTGTTTTAATTTAGATATATTTTTGGCATTACTTATAAATTTGTTATTAGGTAATGTAATATTTATAAAAGAATATACTAGATATGATGCATGAATTGATATGTAAAAGGAGTTTTACATGTTTTAATTAAAGTTATTTTAATTAAAATATTGGCTTATATTCAAATAATTTTGAATTATATGATTAAATTAAATGATAAATTATCTTAGTGTTTATGAAACCTAATGTCATTTAAATAAGCTAATTGGGTTAATTGGGTTAGCTGTCTAATTGGATCCATAATTTGGGTTAGACCTATGTTTAGTTGAATTGGATAATAAGAAGACTAATCAAAAGTTGATTAAGGTCCTTCTTTTAGATCTATCTACTAGTTAGATGGGTTACTCCATTCATCTAAATGGATCTAATTAGTGGCTCCGTGGAAGTCCGAGTCTTTAGGCTAGTCTGATCGAGTCTGGTAAACCGATTAGTGTCGAGGTAGATTTGATATTGTAATCATGGTTGCATGAGGCTACCTCTTTCCTGGCCAACTTGGTTGGTGTCTAGAAAAGACGGTTAATGATGGATACTTACCCATGATCTCACCTACCTGGCCAGTTGTGTCAACCAGAATTGATTAGAAAAGCTCATTGACTTGAGTTAACCCATGTCACCCAGGTTGATCAATCTGACTGATCAGTAGGTGCCCATGGATCAATTGTTGAATTGTATCAACCCTCCTAAAAATTGATTCGTTCAGTGGGAGGATGATCCATGTTCTTATCTTATTTATCTGTCACAATCTAAAATCCTCTAAAATTATTAGGTCCTGAAAAAGACAAAGTCAAAGAGTTGATGGTGTCTTAGCCTCCCATTAAGTGAGTTAGTAATGTGTCCTTTAACTTGGTGTTCATCGGCAGTTCCATAGAATGGGTGTGCATCCGGTTACTGGAATTGCTCTCTCATAGACGATGGTTCAGTGCAACCTTCTTAACGGTGATCAGGTAAGCCGGCCATAGTCGAGCTTGGTCATTCGTTGGCTGGAAGTATTGAATTTATCATGTTAATGGTTGGCCCTAACCGGAGACCCGCATTAGGAGGCTCCTAGGCCGATTGGGGTGTTCTCTAGGGCAAAATAATTACTGGAAGTTGCTTGGGGAAGCAATTGGTTGGTGAACCTACCTTTAGGCGAGTATGGGTGAACTGGCCATAGTCGGGCTCATATGTGGTCTATTGGATTTCAGTACTCACTATGAAATAGTGATTTCACGGATTGGAGTTAGAGGCTCCCAATCTGAAAATTAGTGGAAGAGACATTTAGACTAAAATTCAATTCTTTTGGTTAATTAATTAATTCATACTCTAATATGGTCTTGTTTTTTCCTTTTAGATGTCTTCAAATCTTTCGCTCCGATCACTTCTTGATAACAAGAAGTTGAAGGGTCACAACTTTGATAGTTGGTATCGAAAGTTAAGGATTGTCCTAGAGCATGAACGGATCCTTTATGTGATAACGGATCTGGCACCTGAAATCCCTTCTGCCAATGCTCGGAGTTCGGTCAGGAACACTTATCATAAGTGGATTTCTGATCGGACTACTGTCCGATTTATCATGCTAGCGGCAATGAACGACGAGTTCAGTCGCAAGTTCGAGGAGGCCAACCAGAAGAGATTCTTCAATAGTTGAAGGAATCTTTCGGCACGTCGGATGATGTAGAGCGGTACAAAGTATCTTGTGCCATCTACAACGCCAAGATGCCGAATGGTGGTTCTGTCACTGATCATGTATTGTACATGATCGAGCTGATAGAAAAGTTAGGCAAACTCGGATGTCCCTTGCACGAGCAACTCGGCAATGATGCGATCTTGAATTCTCTGCCCTCCTCCTATCTTGATTTTCTCGACCATTACAAAATGAACAAGCCTGCAGTCAATTACCATGGCTTGATGGGATTACTGTAGACTTTTGAGAAAGACCACCAACTAAACAAGGGGGTGGTGAATTTAGTGGAAGGTTCAAGAGGTCATCGTCCCTTTAAGAAAGGAAAGAATAAAAGGAAGGGAAAGAAGGTGTTGAATGCTCCTGGCCCGAGTCAGACCAGGAAAGTGAAAGCTGACCAGTCTAATGTAGAGTGTTTCTACTGCAAGAAGCGGGGACACTGAAAGAGGAACTGTCCTCTTTACCAAGCGTCCCTAGACCCGAACAGGCCTAGGAAGGGAAATCAGCAGAGTGCTGGACAAGGTATTTATATGATAAAACCTTTTAATTTTTCTATTTGTGATACTGCTAACTGGGTATTGGATACCGATAGTCCTATTCATGTTTGTAATTCGTTACAGGGATTGCAGGTTAGCAAGAGATTTGAGGATAAGGAACAGTTTCTGAGCATCGAGAATGGAAATCGTGTTCCAGTGCTGGTAATCGGAGTTCTAAGTCTTGTCTTTGAGTCATGTACTGTCGAGTTAGTCGACTATCATTTTTGTCCTAGTTTCATTATGTGCATAATCTCTGTAGGCCTTTTGGCCAATTGTGGTTTTGAACTATCAATAAAAAGAGATATTTGCCAATTTATTTTGAATAACTCTGTGATAATGAAAGCTAAGTTAAATAATGGCATTTATGTACTATCATGACTTGTTAGTATAAGGTACACATCTAGCAAATGTCCAAGGTTAAAAAATGTTAGTGATTTGTATCTTTGGCACTGTAGGCTAGATCATGTTAACCAGAATAGGATAAACAAGTTGCGAGGAGAAGGCCTCCTCAATGTCAGTGATTCTGAATCACTGCCTACTTGTGAATCTTGTTTACTTGGTAAAATGACCAAGCCACCTTTTATTGGAAAAGGTGAACGAGCTACAGAACTTCTGAGTCTCATACATACTGATGTATACGGACCCATGATATTTAGTGCCAGAGGTGGATACAAATATTTCATTACATTTATAGATGACTTTTCAAGGTTTGGTTATGTCTTTTTGATGAGACATAAATTTGAGTCGTTTGAAATGTTTAAGCGATATCGTAATGAAGTAGAGAAATAAACTGGAAAAAGTATTAAAACCCTTCGATCTGATCGAGGTGGTGAATACCTATCTAGTGAGTTTTTGACATACCTTGAGGAGAATGGGATTCTCTCTTAGTGGACTCCTCCGGGAACACCACAGTTAAATGGTATGTCCGAAAGGAGGAATCGAATCTTGTTGGACATGGTTCGATCCATGATGGGCTTTGCAACTCTGCCATTATCCTTTTGAGGATATGCACTTGAGATAGCTTGTCACTTGTTAAATAATGTTCCGAATAAGTCTCCATATGAGATGTGGACTAGACGTAAGCCCTTAATCTCACACCTTCGGGTCTAGGGTTGTCTAGCTTATGTAAAGCATTTAGACTCAGATAAACTTGGTCCTAGGTCTGATCGATACCTGTTTATTGGTTACCCTAAGGAAACCAAAGGGTATTTCTTCTACTTGGAGGTTGAACAGAAAGTGTTCATCACTCTTAGGGCTATCTTTTTGGAAAAGGAGTTCCTTGGAGAAGGAACTGTAGCCTCTAAGATTGAACTTGGTGAAGTTCAACTAGTAGAAGAACCTGCACACTCTAAGGACATCATAGAACCGGCTATGATTGGATCACACTCAGAACCCATTATTAGGAGATCCGGTAGAGTACCGCATTAGCCGGATAGATACTACGATTTCTTGGTCCGGGACGGCGATCCCATTAAGCTCGACGAGAACAATGAGGATCCGATCACCTATATGGATGTACTTCAGAGATCTGACTCTGAGGCATGGCTTGGAGCCATGTGATTCGAAATGGAATCCATGGAGATCAACAATGTATGGACATTGGTTGATCCGCCTGAAGGGATAAAACCCATCGGGTGCAAGTGGATCTTCAAGAGAAAAAGGGGCGCAGATGGGAAGGTGGAGACCTATAAAGCCCGTCTGGTTGCCAAGGGATATCGTCAGCGATATGGTATCGATTATGACGAGACTTTCTCCCCTGTGGCAATGCTCAAGTCCATTTGGATCATGCTTGCTTTAGCATCATATTTTAATTATGAGGTCTGGCAGATGGATGTCCAAATCACTTTCTTAAATGGGGAGCTGGAAGAGGAGATGTATATGATACAGCCTGAAGGGTTCATATCCTCAGATGAATCAAAAGTATGCAAGTTACAGAGATCCATTTATGGACTCAAGCAAGCATCTCGAAGTTGGAACTTACGGTTTGATAGGTGTATCAAATCGTATGGCTTCGTTAGGAATGGAGAAGAACCGTGCATCTATAAGTGGGTTAATGGTTCTGTGATTATATTCCTGGTACTGTATGTTGACGACATTCTCTTGATCGAGAATGACGTCGCAGCATTACAAGGAATAAAAGTCTAGTTATCATCTCAGTTCTCCATGAAGGACTTGGGTGAAGCTTCTTACATACTGGGTATGAAGATCTATAGAGATAGATCTAAGAGACTTCTGGGATTGTCCAAGTCTACGTACATTGATACCGTGCTGAAACGGTTCAGCATGAAAAATTCCAATAAAGGCTATCTTTCGATAGGTTCTGTAATTACTCTTTCCGGGAAGGATTGTACGACAACTCCTGAGAAAGAGAGCGTATGAGTATAGTACCTTATGCTTCAGTAGTAGGTTCTATCATGTATGCTATGACATGTACTAGACCAGATGTGGCTTACTCATTAGGAGTAGTGAGCAGATACCAGTCTAACCCAGGTGAGGTGCATTGGAAGGTGGTTAAGTCCATCCTGAAGTATTTGAGAAATACTAAAGACTAATGGCTGATTTATGGAGAATCCGACTTGAAACTTGTGGGGTATACTAACTCCAGTTTCTAGTCAGATAGAGATGATAGTAAGAGTGTGTCAGGGTTTGTATTTATCCTGAATGGAGGAGTGATATGCTGGAAAAGTTCCAAGCAGGCGATAGTTGCATACTCGGTATGCGAGGCAGAATACCTTGCAGTATCAGATGCAGCGAAGGAAGCTGTGTGGTTGCGGAAGTTCCTTGGAGAGCTAGGGATGGCATCTTTCCTAGATGGTCCTGTTCCAGTGTACTGTGACAGCACTGGAGCCATTGCTTAAGCTAAGGAGCCTAAAGCTCATCACCGCACCAAGCATATTCTATGGCGCTACCACCTCATACGAGAGATCGTAGAATGAGGTGACATCAATCTTATGAAGATCGATGGAAAGAAAAATCTGGCCGACATTTTTACTAAAGCCCTCAGAATAAAAGTGTTGACTTTAGTAAAAGGGAAATGGGTATTAGATACTGTTCTGATTGGCTTTAGTACAAATGGGAGTTGTTGGAAATTGTGTCCCAAAGCCAATCGCCTATGCTGTAGGCGGTTGAGCTGAGTATTGTACTCTTTGTATGAATTAATAAATATTATTTTGGCAGCTCATCACATCCTACTTTTCTCTATAATGAACTCTTTTTCTTGTGATGAAGTCCTTAAGACTACATTGACTTCGATATAGAGAGGATATATCGAGTGGTATGTAAACTAGATTCATGACCAAAGGATACATTATACTGGATGGCAATGTATCAAGTGTAGGTTGTTGTGGTTCACATCGTTTGGTTGTCCTCTTGACCAAAGAAGTGTGGTGACACTGATGTGATCTGCAAGTGGGATATATGATATCTCATTGAATGTGACTCCGTGTAGTCCCTTTCTGCTAAAGGGATACTCACGATTGGATATGTGTATATGTGTCCCTTCGACCTGAGGTCATCATGGTAGCTTGCAAGCAACTCCCTATGCTTTAGTGCAGGATTACCCGGATTTCTAATCCAGTGACGGAAGGTTTCTGGGTATAGGCAAGTACTTATGGAGCAATGGTGGACCAAGATGGAATTGACCTATCCAAATAGTTTGGATTGAATGTCTCGCAGTGTCTCAATTTAGCAAATCCTCGGTCGGGATAGTCCTAGTGAGGAGTCACTGGACTTGGGAGGTTGAGACATGTTGTGGTTTGACTCAGCTAGGGTTGGCAGTCTAACCCTAGGTCATCCTGAGCACTAGAAGTCAAAGAGATGAATTATATGGTAACCATATGCCAGAGGTTCGATTGATTGCTCTTGCATCTTCGACCTATCTGGACGTCGAGACCCATTGCTAGATGGTATCTTGTGCTGGTACTGGAATTCTTCCAGTGCTACCACCTAGGTTTGAACCTATGAGGTCACACGCCATAGTGGATCTCTCCCTAATCCAGGTACCGATTTATGATGAGGAATCATTTCGGTAATGGTTTGATTGAGCACTGTTTGGATTGACTCGGTTTGGGTCGATCACGATTTGTTCGGGTCCACCGGGAATTGTTCCTGGATAACCAGGACATGACCAAGCCATTTATATATTATATTTTGATCTAATAATGTTGTGAACTTGTTTAGAACCGGTTTAGAAGTTTTTGAACCGGTTGTGAACTGGATTAACCCTTCTATATGGTGATTTATGGCTTGGGCGAACAGGGCATTCAAGGCATCTCTTCATCTCATTTTCCATTCGTTTTTGATTGTTTTACTCCACAGTTTAATGCCTCTTCTTTCCTTCATTAAGAACAAATTTGATTCGTTCAGTAACCTTGTGGCCTTTGGTTTTCCCAGGAGGTCTTTTAAGCTTCCTAACATCACCATTTTGATGGTTCACAGTGTTTATATTTTCTGGGCGCTGAAATTTTCTGGGTGCTGAAAATTTTAGAGGTCGTCTTCTTCATTTTGAGAGCTTCATCCATCCATTCCACAGAGATTTTTGGGGCTGGGTTTAGACAAGAGGTTGGGAGTAAAACCATTCCTTGATTCCCTATTGCTTGTGGTGCTCAATCGGTGTATGGAAGAAAGTGCTGTTTTGGAGAAAACAAAAATCTAAGCAGTGTTCTATTCTTCTCCTTCTTCCCACCATTTTTAAGAGCTTCTGGCAACTAGCATCACGCTATGTTGACTCTGGTCTTGATTTTGATGGTTGACAAAATGTTTAAGTATATATGAGTACTAATTATATTTTAAGTATATATTTTAGATCTTAGTACTCAACCATGTTGAATGAAGAAATGCTTGTATTTCAGTTGAAAAAGTCCTTAAATTAATGGAAAATCAAGTATATGGACTTTGGAATTAATATGGAAGGACTTGAAGAGGTTAAAGTTTCAATTTGAAGATGTTTCAGCAATGGCATAGGCAAGTGTCGACACTTGGAAATGACGTGTCGACACCTGAGGAACAAGTGTCGACACTTGAAGAGTGAAGTATCGACTCAAGGCCTGAGACAAACAGAAAACTTTAGAAAGCTCTTTCAGTGAAGTATCGACACCTAGAGCTGAAGTGTCGACACTTGGAAGTGAAGTGTCGACACCTGGAAACTGAAGTGTCGACACTTGAAACTGAAGTGTCGACACCTGGAGGTAAAGTGTCGACACTTGAACAGTAACTGCTAGTTTTCTGGGCTGCAGAACTTCTCCAACTTGCTTCCAAACGGTCATATTTTCCTCCCTAACGGCTATAAACGGTCATTTAAGTATTGGGAGGCTATATAAACATCAAAAATCAATTGGGGAAGTAATCCTGTGATGAGTTTTTTGAATATTCTTCAAGGATTCAAGAGTTGAGTGATTCAAAGCCTTCAAGCTTCCAAGTTTCAAAGAGAGCATTCAAAGTCTACATCTATAAGCATAAATCAAAGGCTTCATCAACTTGAAGACAAGATCTTCATCAACAATCAAGGGCTTCAAAGAGATATTTGCTTTATCTTAGAAAGTTTTTATTGTATTCATTTATACTTGCTCTGACATTATTTTACTTAAGGTTTTTGGTGAGCCTTGGAAAACCAAAGATGTTTTTGGTAAGCCTTGAAAACCAAAGTGGTTGTTGGTGAGCCTTGAAACCAACTAGGATTTTACTTGTGAGCCCGAAGCCAAAATAAGTTGTTTAGGTTCTTGGTTATCCCATAAAACTAAGGGTGGTTGTTGGTGAGCCTTGAAACCAACTAGGGTTTGACTTATGAGCCCGAAGACAAAACAAGTTGTAAAGGTTGTTGGTGAGCCTAAGTTATAAAACCAAACTTAGTAGAATTCCCAAGGGATTCTTAGGGAGTGGATGTAGGTGCTTGGTTGGCACCGAACCACTATAAATCTTTGTGTTTGTGTGATTGTTCTCCTTGTGCTTTTATTTATTTATTTTCGCTGCATTTATTTGAAATATACAAGCACTTGAATTGCATTAGCACATACTTACTTTAGTTCATCTTTTAAATAGTACAAAAGTTTTATAAAACCCGATTCACCCCCCCTCTTGGGTTGCCTACCTGAGCCTACAATTGGTATCAGAGCTCGGTGCTCTGATTGAAATCTAACGATTTTGAGTTAAAGATTATGGCAACCCTTGTAGGTATTAGTGTTAGACCACCGTTTTTCAATAGTATAAATTACACATTTTGGAAAACTCGCATGCGCATCCATATTCAATCTATGAGTTATCATCTTTGGAAAATCATTGTTAGTGGTCCTCATATTCCTTCCATTTTGGTTAATGGCATTTCCATTCCAAAGCTCGAAGAGGATTGGAATGAATATGACATTAAACAAATTGAACTCAATGCTAAAGCAATGAACTTGCTTTATTGTGTATTGGACTTAAATGAATTTAATAAAATTTCTACATTCACATTGGCGAAGGAAATATGGGACACACTTGAAGTTACTCATGAGGGTACTCTTCAAGTGAAGAACACTAAAATTAATTTGCTTGTACATTCTTTTGAAATTTTTGAATTGATGCATTATGAATTTATATCTGATATGTTTTCAAGATTTATGACTATTATTAATGAATTAAAAAGTCTTGGCAAAATCTATACTAATGCTGATTTGGTGAACAAAATTCTTAGATCCTTGCCAAAATCATGGGATCCAAAGGTGACGGCGATCCAAGAAGCTAAAGATATAGAAACCTTACCTTTGGAGGAGCTTATCGATTCACTCATGATCTATGAGTTGAATTTATGGCAAAGGATAGTGAAAGCTGATACAGAAAAGAAGATAATGGCTTTCAAAGCCAAAAAGAAATTCAAGGCAATGATGATAACTTGGAGCGATAGCGAAGATTCAAGTACAGATGATGAAGTTGCCCATCTTTGTTTCTTGGCAAATGAGAAAAAGGTATATGCTAAAAATAATTATGATTTTACCTTTAAAGAATCACATGATGCATCTAATGATATTGTGCATGAATATAGATTGCTAAAATTTGAGCACAAGAAATTAAATAGGCATGTAGATTCATTTTCTCTTGACAACACCAATCTTGTAAATAAAAATGGTGATTTAAATGCCAAGATTGATATTTTGAAAAATGAAAAAAATAATTTTTTTAAAGAAAAAGAATTTTTAGTAAAAGAAAATATATTTTGAAAGATTTATGTGATAAAGTTTTTAATGAGAAAAATATTTTGATTGAGGAAAAGAAGCAAAAACTTTTGAAGAATTTCTATATTCCTGCTTCTTTCAGTTTTTCTTATAAATGTGGTTTCAATGCTTATCCTTCTAGATTAAGAAAAGTTTGGCTTCCAAAAGGAACCATAATTACTAATCATAAAGGACCCAAGAAAGTTTGGGTACCAAAAATGTCCACTTAGTTTCTTTTGCAGGAATGTCTTGCAGCCCAACTTGAAGAAAGGAAGTTTTTGATAAATGGCTGTACAAGACAATTGAAGATGTGGACAAGCTACATTTTGGACTAAATGGTAAAAGGAAGGATTATGTACATTGATAAATTCTAAACATCTCCTTCCATAATTAAAAATGTAGATTAATTATTGCATCAATTACTTTGAAAAATTGTTTTAAATAGTTAATTAGAATCAAATTTGGAATTATCATTATTGGCTATGATCATGAACTTTTTGGTGTTGACGAATTTCATGCTATCATGATTAAATTTATGATTGTAAGACCTTCACTTGATTTTGATTAATGTATTTCATGAAAAATACTTTTAAAGATGTATATTGATTTGAAAAATGTTTTAATTGATTGATTAGAATCAAGCTTAGACTAATAATCATTTGTTATGATTATGACCATTTTGATGTTGATGGATTTCAAGCTCTCATGGTCAAACTTGTGAATATTAGATCTTCACTTGTTTTGATTAATATAGTTTCTGAATTATTTCAAGTGAAATGCTATGTTTTTTTTGGCATCTATGCATAATCTAGAAATGACTTGGATCAAGTATAGAACTAGTAGTTAAGGGTTACTTTTAAGAAGAAGGTATGCATATTGACAAACCCTTGCTCTAGTATCTAGACTTGATATCATATTACTTCTAGCATTTGTATGGATATCAAATCATCTTAAAATGAATTTAAAATCATACTGAAAGTTTTTAAGTGATATAAATACTTTGTATTTTGAAAATCATGAATATCTTAAAAAATTTCAAATCTTGATGCATAAGCTTTCATATTTTATTCCTGAAATAAATGCATATTTTTAAAGGAGGAATAACATTCAGGGGGAGCATCCAAGATTTGTTATCATATTTGATGCTTTGAATATCTTGTTGATATCATGCTTTGCTTATATTGCTCTGATACTCCTTGTTTTCAAATCTAATTCTTTGGGGGGAGTTACATTCAAATGGTATCATATTCTATTGGTATCAAAATTATTTTTAAAAGAATTTCTAGTATAACCGCTTCGGATTGGGTTAGTCACCATGGCCGTCCAGTCATAGGAGATAAGTAGGGCTTAAAGACCCTCTCTTCCCATTCAATGGGCTCTCTTATGACGTGTAGGGGTGCCGCTGTGACCTTATCCCATGAACAAGTAAGGCGAATGGATAATATACATCAAATTATTTCTTGCATGTGCTTACATTCTGTGGTATCTTGTTCAATTTGTATCATATTAAATTGATATCATAATTATTTGATTTCATGCATTGATTTTGATGACCTACTTGCTATTCTTTCCGACTTCATTCACACATTGTATTGCCTTTCACCCTTTTTCATGATGTCAAAAAGGGGGAGAAAATTGTTAAGTATGAAAAGGAGAAGGTTGGATAAACATGAAAAATCATTTGAAAAATGAAAGAAAGTGCAAAAGGGAAGAAGAATTCCAAATATTTTTATCTAAAGGAAAGAATTAGTAAGAAGAAGAAATTTTAAAAATTTTTGCATATTTTGAAAAATATTTATGAAGATTTTTTGGATTATATTTTGAGGGGGAGCTTGGTGCTTATTATTTTTAGCTTACATGTTTATCTTATTGTTAATCTTTTTAAGCTTACCCTATTCATATACTTAAAGATTTTGTCATTATCAAAAAGGGGGAGATTGTTGACTCTGGTCTTGATTTTGATGATTGACAAAATGTTTAAGTATATATGAGTACTAATTGTATTTTAAGTATATATTTCAGATCTTAGTACTCAACCATGTTGAATGAAGAAATACTTGTATTTCAGTTGAAAAAGTCCTTAAATTAATGGAAAATCAAGTATATGGACTTTGGAATTAATATGGAAGGACTTGAAGAGGTTAAAATCTCAATTTGAAGATGTTTCAGCAATGGCATAGGCAAGTGTCGACACTTGGAAATGAAGTGTCGACACCTGAGGAACAAGTGTCGACACTTGAAGAGTGAAGTATCGACTCAAGGCCTGAGACAAACAGAAAACTTCAGAAAGCTCTTTCAGTGAAGTGTCGACACCTGGAACTGAAGTGTCGACACTTGAAAGTGAAGTGTCGACACCTGGAAACTGAGGTGTCGACACTTGAAACTGAAGTGTCGACACCTGGAGGTGAAGTGTCGACACCTGGAGGTGAAGTATCGACACTTGAACAGTAACTGCTAGTTTTCTGGGCTGCAGAACTTCTCCAACTTGCTTCCAAACGGTCATATTTTCCTCCCTAACGGCTATAAATGGTCATTTAAGTGTTGGGAGGCTATATAAACATCAAAAATCAATTGAGGAAGTAATCCTTTGGTGAATTTTTTGAATATTCTTCAAGGATTCAAGAGTTGAGTGATTCAAAGCCTTCAAGCTTCCAAGTTTCAAAGAGAGCATTCAAAGTCTATATCTACAAGCATCAATCAAAGGCTTCATCAACTTGAAGACAAGATCTTCATCAACAATCAAGGGCTTCAAAGAGATATTTGCTTTATCTTAGAAAGCTTTTATTATATTCATTTATACTTGCTCTTACATTATTTTACTTAAGGTTTTTGGTGAGCCTTGGAAAACCAAAGAGGTTTTTGGTAAGCCTTGAAAACCAAAGTGGTTGTTGGTGAGCCTTGAAACCAACTAGGGTTTTACTTATGAGCCCGAAGCCAAAACAAGTTGTTTAGGTTCTTGGTTATCCCGTAAAACCAAGGGTGGTTGTTGGTGAGCCTTGAAACCAACTAGGATTTGACTTGTGAGCCCGAAGACAAAACAAGTTGTAAAGGTTGTTGGTGAGCCTAAGTTATAAAACCAAACTTAGTGAAATTCCCAAGGAATTCTTGGGGAGTGGATGTAGGTGCTTGGTTAGCACTGAACCACTATAAATCTTTGTGTTTATGTGATTGTTCTCCTTGTGCTTTTATTTATTTATTTTTGCTGCATTTATTTGAAATACACAAGCACTTGAATTGCATTAGCACATACTTGCTTTAGTTCATCTTTTAAATAGTACAAAAGTTTTATAAAACCCAATTCACCCCCCTTCTTGGGTTGCCTACCTGAGCCTACACACTAGAAGCCGGATCAAAGGAAGCCCAGGCATGTCCTCCCTCTAGAGGGTGTTCCCTTGAACACCTAAGAGTTGCATCGACCTTTCCTTGCTGTTATCATTTTGGTTGTTCTGTTTTGGTTGCAAATTTTTGTTGTAGCACTTGGAAGAGAGGAAGACAACAATCCGGTACCTCTTCCTTGAAGCAAGTTGCATCAAGATACTACCTTGCCATTGGTGTAGAAGGAGAGACCTTAGTGTTGCCATCTTCAGTTCCTCCTTTACTGCTGTTGGAGAAGACGTGAAAGAGTTTTTCAAAAGGCTGCTGGAAGAAGAAGACTGGAATAAGTTTATTCTAGTTATCCCAGCTATTCCAGCATTATCCCTGATTTATTCCAAGCAGGAATAAGGTAAAATTTATATTTTTAATTTTCATGCATTTGTAAATTTAGGTTTATAAAATAGTTTATAAATATTATATGCAATGTTATGCCATGTTATGCCTATACATGTATCTTGAATATGTTAGATCCTGTACGAAGTAGGTGTTTCCGCTGTTATTTTAAAAATATTTTAAAATACATACCTGCTCCCTTTGCTATTGCATGCTTAGTGTAGGCACCTGCAACCCTGTTTTTTCTTTCACAATACGGTCCTCTACCCAACCCTCGATCTTCATCGCTTACCTCCCTTGGGTATGAGCATAGGCAAGTTCATAATGGAACTTGCAACAAACTCGAGTCTATCCTGGGAGGAGATGTTCGATGCCCCTCACCAGGGGATGCTATTTTTGCCAGGAGATCCTCTGGAGAACTCCATGGTAGTAAGAGATTCATCGTCTATTGCAAGGGGGGCATAGATCCAAAGAATGATGAAGGCCAATCATCAAAGGTGGGCTCTTGGAGTGACAACAATGATCGACTATTATCTGAAATGGGCAACATGGATCTCAATGTTCGAAAGGCCTAGTTATGTTTTACTTGTTTTGTTTTGATCTTTGTTTCCTTTTCTTATAGTCATCGGGCATTTTATGCAAAAAGTAATGGAACTTTCTTTTTCTATAGTCCTTGCAAAAGCTTGAATGATTTGTCAAATCTTTTCCTTCAAGACCATTATGGGTTCATGCATAATCCAAGTTACAATTATTGGCTTCTTCATAGGTCCCGATCGATCATGGGTCAATCATTCGATATTATGGCCATCCAAGTGTTCTCGATCCCATGCCAATCATGGATTGGACACTCAAATCCAGTGGGTGTTGATCCTTTATAGCCTTTGACCGAGTGCTACTTGGTCACTTGGAGCTAATAGACACTGATCGCCTGTGAGCTCTGACCGAGTACTACTTGGTCACTTGGAGCCAGTAGGTACTTCTCACCTGAGGACTCTGACAGAGCACTACTCGATCACTTGAAGCTAGTAGGTGTTGATTACCTGTGGGTATTGACCGAGTGCTACTTAGTCAGTTGGAGCCAGTAGATGCTGATCACTTGTGGGCTTTGACAAAGCACTACTCGGTCACTTGGAGCTAGTGGGTACTGATCACTTGAGGGCTTTGATCATTGCTACTCAGTTATTTGGGGCCAATGGATGGTGATTGCCTAAGGGCTCTAATCAAGTAGCCTAGTGGGCAGTGATCACCTGAGGACTCTAATCAAACACTTCTCTATCACTTAGATCCAGTGGACACTGATCGTCTATGGGCTCTGACCAAGCACTACTCGATCACTTGAATCCAGTGAGTGCTGATCGCTTGTGGGCTCTGATCGAGTGCTACTCGATCACTTGGAGCTAGTGAGCATTGATCATCTGAGAGCTCTAACCGAGTGCTACTTAGTTACTTGGAGCTAGTAGGTGCTAATCACTTGAGAGCTCTGATCGAGCACTACTTGATCACTTAGAGCCAATGGATGCTGATCACTTGTGGATTCTAATTGAGTGCTACTCGATCACTTAGAACCAGTGGGCATTGATTACTTGAGGGCTTTGACTGAGTGCTATTCGATAATTTGGAGCCAGTGGGCATTGATCACCTGAGATGCTTTGATTTCTCCATCCTTTGAGAATCCCCCTTCACTAGAAAGTCCCACCTAGTATGCTAGTTGGTTTTCGAGGAACATTGGCCAGTTATGCTTTAATGATGGGTTTTCCAAATGCAATTCACAAAGAGATGAAGGTCGGGGAAACCTATTTCTGCTTTAGTCACTCTTTTTCGATGATACCCATCTTTCGAGAGGAAGACATTTGTCAGATCTTGATTGCTTGTAAGGGTGGTAGGTTTTCTACTAGGCTCACTATAAAAGGATAGTCAAGGAGGGGAGTTAGGTCTTTATAACCCCTTCCTATCACCATGCCACTAAAGATCCCAAAAGGACCATTATGGTTGACCTTTGGTAAAAGTGCTAGAATGGCGAGGCCACCCATTTTAAAGGAGGGATTCTCTCCTAGTGGAGGATTTCATGGGAATCTAATGTTGTTGCTGGACTACCACTGTTATAGTTAGTTGGCAAACATAATGGCTAGCTATCAAGCTGCATCATTGTAGCTGCAGCTGATCGGTGGACTTATTACAAGTTGGAGGGCTCATGCTCTATGTTGCTTTGTCCAAGCCTTCTGATGGGGGACATACCAGGGATGATGCGGGATGAACATGCTACTGAAAAACTAGATTAAAGAAAGCAATAAATTTTAGATTTTATTGGTCTTGTTCCCGAAAAGATGTAGAAGATGTTAGGGCTACATGCTAGAATTAAGTTCTACCCGCATAGCAAAAATCTAATAAAATAATGAAGGAAGAAGGATCCTAGGGCTAAGAAATCCTATTAAGAACATGTTTTATCTCAAAAACTCAGACAAAGAGAGAAGGGGATTGGGTTTCACATACTAGGAAATGATGTCTTGTTGTTGTAGAAGAGATCGCTCCTCTCCTAATCGATGCTTGGATGATCAAGTGGCTTTCCCATAAATCTGCCGACTTTTTATTTATTTGACTCGGGGGCAAGGAAGATTTCATCCAAAGCTGGTTTCTCCCGAGGGATCCTGCAAATGTCAAGGGTTAGGATCATAGATGAGGAGAAAATTATAAAATTGGAAGAAGGGGGAGTGAAGGAGTTGATGGGGTATTGGGGATGGCTGGCAGCCAGATGGAGAGGGAGGATGCCTGGCTTGGAGGGGCGGCTTGGCTGCTGATGAAGATGCCCAAAGGAATTATTGCTGGCAGCCTGGAAGAGAGAGATTAGCTAGTGGCCAAGGACTTGGAAGGGTTGGCGGCCTAGGGTTGATGGAGGAAGGTGGCGGCCAAGGGGAAGAAAGAAGAGAGGAGGGGGCGTCCTTGGGCTTGGAAGATGAGAGGGTGTTCTAGGGTTTAGATGGGATGGAGGTCGACTAGGGTTTGATTAGAGGGGAATAGATGTTGGGCGGCTAGGGTTTGCAAGAAAGAAAAAAAGATAACTGGTCCTCACACCCACTCCCTCACGGAGGTTGACGTTCTCAAAGAACGAAGGCAATTGGAATAAAACAAGAACTCAATTTTTTATTCATCAAAGTTAATGAATACAAGAGGGAAAGGGGGTGGATATTTATAGATTCACCCTGGTCTCTAGACTCCCTATCAAAGTTGGATTACATAACTTGAGGACCAAGAAAATAAAACTTGAGGGCCAAGAAAACCCTCTTGGGCTTTGGGCTGCAACTCCATGCTGGGCTGGGATGAAAGCCTCTTTGACTGGATCAAGCCTTGGGCACCAATGCTGTGGACTGGGTCAAAGCCTGGGTGCTAGCTGCTATAGACTGGGTCAAGGCCTTGGGAGGGGGCACCAACTATGAATGGGCCTATGAAGGGTGCCAACACTTATAGGCTTTGGAATTGGGGTGTGTTGCCCAGTAAGCAACCTAAGAGGGGGGCTGAATTGGATCTTTAAAAATTTAAAGCTAAGCTTAATATCACAAGCTACAAGCTTTACAAAACAAGATATACAATTTAATTGAACAAGGTACTATGATTTGAATACAATGCTCTAAAGTAATAGTGTAGCAAAAATTAAAAGCAATAAAGAGCAAGAAGGGAGAGATCAAGCAATCACAAACACCACAAGCTATAGTGGTTCGGTGCCAACAATGCACCTACATTCACTTCCCAAGATCCCCTTGGGAATTCACTATAATCACAAGATTACAGTCGATTAGTTTTTTGGGCTCACTAATCAAAACCTGAATTGTTTTCATAAGGTTCACAAGTCAAACCTCAGTTGGTATTACAGGTTAACCAAGAACCTAATTGATTTTCACAAGGCTAACCAACAACCTCCCTTGGTTTTTGGGCTAACCAAGAACCTTAGTGGTTTTGCGGGCTAACCACCAACATAATTGGTTTTCCAAGGCTTACCAATAACCTCCCTTGGTTTTCTAATAGGCTAACCAAGAACCCTTACAAGATATGAAGTTTAGAAACAAAGAACCAATGTAAGCTTTCATAAGAAAAGCAAATAAGTCGATGTAGCTCGATATAGTGCTGCTTTGCTTTTGTTGAAGTCTTTTGAATGCCCAAGTATGAATGATCTTCAATGCTCTTGATGGCTTTGAATACATGAAGACTTTCTTTAGCTTGAGAGTGGTTGAAACTTGAATGAATAGGAGTTATGGCTCTTCTCTCTTCTTTTCTCTTCAAACTCTTAATGGTATTCAATATTCTTTTATTTAGATTTGATTTGAACCATATAAATACCCTTCCAAGGCCTTAAAACTGAAATCTAGCCGTTACACTTGAAAAACTAGCCGTTGGTGGCATTTGGGATGAGTTCTGTGTTTGAAAAAATTAGCCGTTACTGTTGCCAGAACTTCATGTATCGACACTTCCTTAATTGAGTCGACACATAAGGTCGACACATGTTCTTCTTGAGTCGACACTTAGTTCAAAATGGTCCATTCAGATTCTCTGGAAATCTCAGTTGAGTCGACACATTCTCAGTTGAGTCGACACCTTGAGTCGACACCTTGCATCCATGTGTCGACACTTCAACTGTTCCTTCACCTTCTGCAAGTTTTATGGCTTGAAAGTCTCAGGCGTTGTGTTGATCCATGTGTTGACACTTTGAGTCGATACATAAGGTCCATGTGTCAATACTTGATCTGTGCCATTTGAAACTTTGTAGCATACCGGCCTGAGTCGACATCTCATCTTCATATGTCGATACTTCATGTCATGTGTCGATACCTTGAGTTGACACATCTCTGAAAAATCACAGAAGATGCTGATTTTGAGCTGGAACAAGTTTCCATTTGGCTTTCACATCCATTCAACCATCTCTTGAGTGTCCAAGTCTTGTTTTGTGCAATCTTATCATTCAAACTTGGTTCTTTAACATAATTGGGCTTCTTCAAATTTTGTAAGCATCCTTTCAATGAAAATGCACTTAAAGTAAATCATTAGTCCTCAATTTATACTTAACTGTTTTGCTTATCATCAAAATCAATTAGTGGAGTCAACAGGGTGCCACTTCTTCATGGGTTTGGGGCTTGGATTGGGCGCTAATACAGGTGGGCTTGAGAGGGCACCACTTCTTCTTGGCCTGGGATGCCAACTCTAAGGGCTTGGGCACTGATTTCAAGTGGGCTTGGGTGCCTGACTAGGGACCAGGTGTATGAAGTCCAGCTCGGGTTGTGGGTCTGGTGACTCTCCTCTTGACTTAATTTGAATGAAAATATAGGACTCAAAGGGTCTAATTGACAAAGCTCAAAATAGGCCGAACAAAATAAATGGACTTAACTGAATTGACTAAACAAGACTCAATGGACTTAATGAATCCAATTGACTTACTTTATTATAGGACTCGATGTCTACAGGACTCAATGTGCTCATTAAAAATTTGAGCAACTTTCCAACACATGCCTTAGAGATCTTCATGGAACCTTGAGATTTTGTCTACTCCTGATGCCCCCATCACCTTCCTCAGGGGACTATTCTACTTCATTGGATAGGCAGATTGGGAGCTCTCCCCAAAGGTTGTGGATGGCGAGAGCAGCACAAGGGTAAATTGGGGGCAACTTCCTAACTCCTTGGCCGGCCTTCACTCACTTGTGGGCCTCCTCTTTTCGGTAGTGGGCTACTTTGCTACAAGCTACTACCTGATTTTGCTTTTGCCACATCCTCCTCATTGGGGCTGCATTTGTGCTCTTCATCATAGTGGTTATTTTTTGGAGGACGGTGCTACGCTCATGTCCTTGGCTACTTCCTGTCTTTCCAGTCATCTCGTTGAGGGCTCCAATGCACTTACTACTCAGAAGGCGATCTTAGCTCTATGGAAGAGCTTGGGATTCCAAAAGACATCTAGTCCAATGGTGGGTGATGTGGCAAGACTGCTGACATGGAGCACTCTTGAACCCAGTGGCAGCCACGTTGGTAGTCAGTGCCAACTAGACAGAGATCCCGGTGTGGCCCTATCTGAGTCCATTTTTAGTTTATCATTTAAGTCTTTTGAGTTGATATTTTAGTTCAGTATTAGTCAGCTCATGTTGAGCTAGTTCAGTCCAATGCTAGTCAACTCATGTTGAGCTAATTTTATTTTTTTGAGTCCTGTCCAAATACACTGAAGACTCGAGACCACATCATACAAGTGAGGACCAAGTCTAACTAGATTGAAGACATGGAAGTGTAGCCCAAGTCCAACCCAGCTTGAAGATTTGAAGACCTCAGGAGGAGAAATCAAACCCCTTGAAGCCTTGGACCAGCTGGAAGCAAATTGGGCTAGTCCAGGCCCAGGAGGGAGCTAGGGTGCTAATTACTTAGGGTGACCCACCCCTTGGTCGGCCACTTAGAGTCACCCTCTTGGCCGACCAAGGCAATGAGAGAGGGAGAGATTATACGGATTTTTCTACCCTGGGTTTCCTTTTTTTCTAGATAGGGTTTGGGTGGGAATAGAATTCCTATGTAATTACTTTTGTATTCTTACTGGGGCCCAAGACTATGAGTCTATTTAAAGGACCTTAGTCTGTTGTATGAGAACCAATTTTTGATATATGAAATTTTATTGAGTTCTTCTCTTGCTATGTGCCTCCCTGCTGTGTGCATTAAGGGATCTTGTGAGCGTGAAGTCTTGCCGAAGTGCTACCCGAAGAAACCCAAGCCGACCAACCTCCTTCAAGCCTTTTCTTCCACATGCCTCTTGCTATTTTCATGAGATTCTTCTTGTTTTCCACCTTGTTTTTTCACCCTTGATGGTTGTTTGCAGGTCCCCAAGTTCCTACGAATCCAACGACTCCAATCAGGCCGCAATCGGACCACCGAGCAGAAAGTAGGGTATCCGCGGGTCTCTGGCTCGATTTTTCAGGCCGCATCCATCGAGGAACGAGAGATCTCTTCAATGCAATCTTCACCAAGTGCATCAGACAATGCCAGGTACACCCCCTCTACCACCAGTAGTTTTATTGTAGGCGAACTTGCCCTAACCTAGGTTTCTTAGTCCCTCCGATCCCCTTTTACTGCTTTCTTAGGTCTAGATCGACATGCATAGTTTCTAAAATTTATATAGAACTCTCTAGATCTTATTTTGGTCTAACATTCAGGATGTAACCACCTCACCCAACATATAAAATACATAAAAATAATATCATGCATATTAGTTCCACGTCATCTGGTATCGGAGCTTAGATTAGGGCTCGTTTATGCACCCTTTACAGTCCGTATATGTACTGTTATTTTAATTGTTCCTTGCTGCTCAGAACTCCAAAAATTTTTATTTTTGTTTTGCTGGATTTAACTTTATTCAAACTATTTTAAAAAATCTCTGCAAATTTTATTTTGATTTGTGCAGTTTCTGCAAGCCGAAATACAGCCTGCAAATTTTTGGTTCTATTTTTTTCAACAAGGCAACTTTAGAAGGTTTAGGGTTTTGTTTAGCATCTCTTTGTATATCTTTTATTTTAGTATATTTCTAGCATATTAGGTCATTGGCTACAAATCATATTTCTACAAAAGAACAAAAAAAAAATTACAAATATAAAAGCTACCTAAAATACTTAAACCCTAATTTTGTATCATCTGCCTGCCATCATTGCATAAACTACCGTTAAGGGCACTCTT
Organism: Areca catechu; assembly: GCA_021397845.1. Classification (NCBI taxonomy): domain Eukaryota; kingdom Viridiplantae; phylum Streptophyta; class Magnoliopsida; order Arecales; family Arecaceae; genus Areca; species Areca catechu. The sequence goes on along the minus strand of CM038052.1, from coordinate 122,271,143 downwards.
GCTATATCAGATGGGGGGAGGATTTGATCACCTCTCCTTAGCCCAAAATCACATCCCCTGCATTCGGTCCCAAGCCTAACTTAAAATCTATTAAACTTAATTTGCCCTAGTGGTCTAGGGATACCAACTGGTTGGGACCAGGCTAAGTATCAGATCACTATGTCAAGTTAACCTGTGTGTGCCTTGTGCTTAGTGTCTAGAATGGTGGTTCAGGGATTTAGTCCCGAAGGGAATGTGTGCTGGTCCACTTACCTGGCCAATCTCTAATTGATGTCTAGGATTGACAATCAGGGACCTAACACTCCCCTTACACCTGCCTGGCTGAGTACAGGGTTACTATAGGCTAGTTTGCCATCCTGATTGAGCACCTAGTTTGGACTCTAGGTCTAGGGAGTTGTAGTTGGTTTGATCGAGTCTTGCATGAGCACTAGATTAGGAGCATCATATCACCCACCATCTTCACCTTTGACAAAATCCATGGATAACTTTGAAGCCCAAATGAAAGCCCTTACTGATCAACTAGCCCAATTCATCAATCTTAGGCTTGATCAATCAAACGCCCAGTTGACCCATAGACTTGATCAAATAGATGCCCGACTAGGAACCCTAGGGGAGACACGTAGGACCCAGTTTGAACCAAAACTTGAGTCACCTCCCCATCATAGGAGAACCCCTCACCATTACCCATACTATGATACTGAACCTAGGAGGACCCCAAACCCTGATCCATACCTTAAGGCTGAACCTAGGAGAGCCCATCGTCATGACCCAATCCCAAAGGTTCGTCCTAGAAGACCCAATCAGGATTTTGTAGACCAGGAAGACAAAACCTATAGACACATTAAGCTTGATGCCCCCATTTTTGATGGATGTCTTGATCCTAAGGTCTATATAAATTGGGAGGGAGAGATTGATCAATACTTTGAGTGGTACGATATGTCGGAGGAGCGTAAGTTTAGCTTTGCTAAGCTTAAGTTGGTATGGGAGGCTAGGTTACATTGGGCTAGTGTTGAGAGAACCCTTAGACTAGGAGGGCATGATCCCATAGTCACCTGGTGGGCCATGAAGGATTAGCTAAGGGGAAAATACGTTCCACCATCATATCATTATGGTTTACTAGATCAATGGCAGCGATTGAATCAGGGTAGCAAGAGTATAGATGAGTACATCACAAAATTTGATGAGTATTCCATGCGATGTGACTTAAATGAGTCTAAGGATGTTGTTATGTCTAGGTTTAGGGCTGGACTAAGAGATGACATTAAGAAGGAGCTCTATATAAGAGAGGTTAGAGATATGGACCATGCTTACCAGATTGCTAGGGATCATGAGCATTTTCAGAGAGGACCCGTCTACCGCAAACCCGAGCCCATAAGATACCCTAGTCAGTATCTAGGAGCTAGCCAGTCCCACCAGAACCGACCCAGCCCTAACCGACCTAATCCGAGTCGACCCAATCTGAGTCATCCTGACTCGAGTCGATCCCAGCCAAATACTCCTTTGACCCATAGGGATGATAGAGGAAAATCTGTAGGGACCAATAGGAGTTACAATCCCCAGAAGGCCTATTTTAGATTTAAGAAACCAGGCCACTTTATGAGCCAATGCCTAGTTAGTGCCCTACACTTAGGTGATGCAGCACGAAAGCTCTGAAACCAAAAATGATGCAGAACAAAGAACAAAGAAGCGTATGCGGAAGTAAAATTAAGATTAATTCTTTTTTTTTTTTATATATTTCAGAAATTGGCTTCGACTCAAAGTAAAGTTAAACTAAGTTGATGGAAACTAGGTAAGGATAGAAAGCATAATTTAGAAGAAGCTAAGTTATCAGAGTAGTTCAGAAGTAACGGATCGCTGGGGGTTGAGAAACTCCCAGACCTAGGGTTTCGCTCTGAACTTTTAACAGGACAGAAATAAAGAGAAGAGACGGTTTACCAACCAGACAGTGATCTTCACAGAATTTGGGTGGAAGAACTCTCTCGAGCAGATTGTTGGATCCTCGGTGTCGGCAATCTTCGTAATGGATCCTCCAATACTGGTCTCATGGCTGGGTCGGCTTCTCCTAAACTCAAGATCTGGGAAGAAGAAAAATAAGTGATGGATTCAGAGACTCAGGGAAGGATTTACCAGTTTGAAGAACTTGAAGGCAGATGTCGCTGAGATCCGGATTCTCTTGAAGGCTGATTCGACTCCCTCTGGAAAGAGCTTTGGATCTGAAGTATCCAGACTGTAGCTGGATGCTGGTGGTCGGCCTGGACTTGGAGAGAATGGCCGTGAGAGGTGGGATATGCTAGGGCTTGGTGGAAAGAGAAGGGTGATGGGCGGCTAGGGTTTGGGAGTGAAGTGGCTAACCTAGGGTTGGGATTTTGGAGATCTCACACCTCCTCAAGGTTCCTGGGGAACCCGGATTTACTCCCTCACGAAGCTCAACACCTGGATGGAGATGTGGCACCTCCTGGACTCTGGCGTGTGGCTGGGAGTGTGGCGCCCACTTGCTTGGTCCTGGGAGAAAATGTGGCACCTTGGAGAAGACCTAGACCACTACTAGGACTTGTATTGAGTCAACATGACTCAACAAAATTTAAATTGCAGGGAAATACAGACTCAAACTAAAATTGAGTTGACCAAGTCAACCCTTATTACAAAACCAGAAAACCCTAATTCTTTGGGCAATGTCAATCAGAGATCCAGATGGAGCCCTGAAGTCTTCTTCTGAGTCTGGTGCCTACACCAATTCTCCCGGGGTGGGAGGAACTCGACCCTGTCGAGTATGGATCAAGCTGGCTCTGGTATCTCTCCAAGAGGTCTGGGTCCAATTCTTGTAATTCTTCTCGGGAGATCCAAGAGTTATCAGAATCTGGCCTTCCTTGCCAGCGGACCAGGTATCTTTGGTATCCTCGATTACGAGTAGAGATAACCTGATCATCCAGGATCTTTTCAATCTACTCTTTCCTCACAGGCCAGTTTGTTGGCGGACACACAGGGTTGGGTTCACTCTCAAGAGTAGGATTAGGTTCAAAAAGGCTCACTGGGAATCACAGTTGGCTCTCTATACTCTACTAGGTCTGTAATGTTGAAAGTGGAGCTAATGCCTAGTTCTGAAGGCAACTCGAGCATATAGGCATTGGACCCTACTCTCTTCACTACTCTAAATGGTCCAGCTCCTCTAGCATGTAACTTTCTAACGGTTCCAGGAGAAAACCGCTCAGGCCTTAACCAAATCATTACATAATCTCTCTCAACAAAAGTTTTGACTCGCCTTTGAGAATCAGCCAACTTCTTATAAGTTTCATTACTTAAATTTATTTTGGCATGAATTTCTTTATGCAAGTCCTTTACATGCTATGCAAGTGCATCAAGAGACTTGTGTGTGTGGACTAATAGTGAAATCAGATCAAGTGGTGTGTGAGGCTTGTATCCATGAACAATTTCAAAGGGACTCTAGCCTATAGACCTATTGATCGAAACATTATATGCAAATTTAGTCCTGGACAAAATACAAATCCCAATTCCTGGTGCTCTCAATCAAACCAAAATCTGAGTCAAAGCCTAGTAAAGGGTCAAGAAAAACTAAACTAGACTGACGACGCATTCCTAAAGAATGGACTTTATTCCAAAGGAACCCTAGGTCTAAACCTAACAAACTACGGCTCTCTAGGTTTGACCTTGGGTTGGAGGATGGCATGCAGAGCATGAAAACTTATTATGGATGCCTAGTAGGTGCCATAAGGTCTTCCAGAAGTAGGTGGCAAACCTAATAGGTTCTAAGGAGTCTTGCAACCTAGAGATCTCTGTAAAGTGTAATCCCATAGCTCTAGAAACATGAGAAGATTCAGGGAAGGGTAGGAAATAAGAATCAGAGTTTTGAGGTGGCTTATCAGAAACAAGAAACAAACCTTGGTTATTCAGGATGACCTTAAAATGAGGACATTGTTCTATAGGTGCACTCATCCAAACCTCATGATTTGCTCTAGGAGGGTCTACAAGTGCAAGTTCTAGGGTAGGCTGGGTGCTCCTAGAAGGTGGAAGGTTATCAGGAAGGTCTTTGGAATGTTTATCTAAAAAGTCCTCTAAGCTACTGTCTTTTTCTTGTTCTTGGACCTTCTCAATGGGCAATTCTTGTGAACCCCTTCCTTCTTCACACTTCTCTACCAGATTTGACTCAGGGGTGTCTTCTTTGGATTCCTCAATGAGTTCAGGGGTATTCTCACTTAAACTTTCATTGGATGTAATTTCTTCTTCCTGAACTTCCTCAAAAGGGTCTTCTCTTAGGGTTAGCTCCTGAATTCCTTGGCAGGGGTCCCCTCAATAACCCCATTAGGTAGGAGTTTGTTAATTGAATTATCGGGAGAGATATCCTCAAATTCTTATTCTTCATATTCATCTATCAAACTTATGTCAGGCTCATATATTTCTTCCTCAATCTCACTGAAAGGTTCTAATCTATTCTCCTTTGATTCCTCTTTAAGTACGGCTCTGGTCGAGTCAACTAATTTTGGGATGACCATGCCTAACTCCTTCTCAGTGTTATCCTTCTGGTCAAGAGGTGACACAAGTGGGAATTGACAAACAAGAGTCTGGTTCACTACGGGTGTCGGATCAATCGGAACTTGACTCAAGTTGGTAGAGGTTGGCTTTAAGTCCAAAGTACTTGATTGGTTATATCTTAAAGACCACTCATAGTCTTGGGCTTCTTGGTAGGCTCGGTCTAACTTATTGGTCTTTTCAAGGCATAGCTTCCTATAAATGTCTGGGTGTAACCCAACCCTAAACCTCGATGTGATCTGAGCTTCGGTCTTAATGGTATTGCATTTCATGTCATACCACTGGAAGTCCTCGATATATTTAGACACAGGCCTATTACCTTGTCACAATTGGTACCATTGGTCTAAAAGTCTTTTCTCATAGGATCTACCTAGGTACCTATCTCTCAACTTACTTCTCATATCTCTCCAAGTATATATTTCCTCTTTTCTTTGATAACACTCATGCTCAATAGCATACCAATGCGACCTAGCATGTTTGGTGAACTTGGTTTTGGCCAACCTAACTTGTCCTAATTCCGATATGTTAGTGCACTCAAAATATCGATCCATTTGTTCTTCCCACTTAATATATGTCTCTTGTCTTCCATCAAAAGTGGGTGCATAAGGTTCGGTGTTCCTAACAGGTCCCTTTTCTGAGTCAACCAAGTATGGATATAGGCTCCTAGGGTTATGCTCGGGATCACGGTATAAGGTCCTCCTAGGCTCCTGGCATGGGTGAGGTTGGGGCCTATTAAATTTTGGATCAGGGGTCCAATTTTGATGTCTACGTTTCTCAAGTCCCTGGGCTCCGTCTGTAAACTGGGCAAAACCCTCATTCATATCTTGACTCAATTTGGTCATACTTTTGGTAAGAGTTCTAATCATGGCCTCTAAATCAGGTTGAGTTTGACCAGGTTGGTAGGGTACTTCGTTCCGGGTGGACATGATGATGCAAGCAAGCACACCAAATGAGACTCGACTGAAACGACTACGGGCTAACTAGACCTAGAGCCCAAACTAGATGCCCAATCAGAGTGGCAAGCTAGCCTGTAGTAACTCGGGACTCAGCCAGGCAGGTGTAAGGGGAGTGTTAGGTCCCTAATTGCCAATCCTAGACACCAATCAGAGATTGGCCAGGTAGGCGGACCAGCACACAAGCCCTTCGGGATAGAATTCCTGAACCACCATTCTAGACACTGAGTACAAAGCATACACAGAGTAACTAGACAAACTTACTCAACATTAGCCTAGACCCGACTTGTTGGTGTCCCTAGCCCACTAGGGCAAATTAAGTCTAATAAATTTTAAAATTAGGCTTAGGATCGAATGAATGGGTGGTGGTTTTGGGATAAGGAGAGGTTATCAACTCCTCCTCTTATCTTAGATGCTCAATTGCCCTTAAGATGAATTAGGAGATGACCACTCAAAAAAATTGAATTGCAGAAATACAGAAATAGAATTTCTATAATTTAACTCTCATAAATTTCAAAGAAATCAATAAATTATAGTAAAATTATGTGAAATATTTCCAATTACACTGGTTCCATCAAAATAAAAATCATATAATTTGGAGTTACCTACAATGAGAAAAAATTCCTACAACAGGGTAGTTATAGACTGAAAACAGAATGCTTCCCCCGTTTACAATTCCTGCTACGAAGTTGTAACCCAGTGGATCCCCTACACGCCCTAGGAACACCCCATGGAATGGGAAGAGGAGGCTTGCACCTCGCTTAGTTCCTAGGACCGGACGTCCTGGGGAGTCTACTTCGAGCAGACAAAGTAAAAAAGAGAGACACTCAAAACATGCAAGCAAGTTAGAAACCCTAGACAGGGCTCTGATACCAAAATTGATGCAGCACGAAAGCTTTGATACCTAAAATTGATGCAGCACGAAAGCTCTGATACCAAAAATGATGCAGAACAAAGAACAAAGAAGCGTATGCAGAAGTAAAATTAAGATTAATTCTTTTTTTTTTTTTTATATTTCAGAAATTGGCTTCGACTCAAAGTAAAGTTAAACTAAGTTGATGGAAACTAGGTAAGGATAGAAAGCACAATTTAGAAGAAGCTAAGTTATCAGAGTAGTTCAGAAGTAATGGATCGCTGGGGGTTGAGAAACTCCCAGACCTAGGGTTTCGCTCTGAACTTTCAACAGGACAGAAATAAAGAGAAGAGACGGTTTACCAACCAGACAGTGATCTTCACAGAATTTGGGTGGAAGAACTCTCTCGAGCAGATTGTTGGATCCTCGGAGTCGGCAATCTTCGCAATGGATCCTCCAATACTGGTCTCATGGCTGGGTCGGCTTCTCCTGAACTCAAGATCTGGGAAGAAGAAAAACAAGTGATGGATTCAGAGACTCAGGAAAGGATTTACCAGTTTGAAGAACTTGAAGGCAGATGTCGCTGAGATCCGGATTCTCTTGAAGGCTGATTCGACTCCCTCTGGAAAGAGCTTTGGATCTGAAGTATCCGGACTGTAGCTGGATGCTGGTGGTCGGCCTGGACTTGGAGAGAATGGCCGTGAGAGGTGGGATATGCTAGGGCTTGGTGGAAAGAGAAGGGTGATGGGCGGCTAGGGTTTGGGAGTGAAATGGCTAACCTAGGGTTGGGGTTTTGGAGATCTCACACCTCCTCAAGGTTCCTGGGGAACCCGGATTTACTCCCTCACGGAGCTCAACACCTGGATGGAGATGTGGCGCCTCCTGGACTCTGGCATGTGGCTGGGAGTGTGGCGCCCACTTGCTTGGTCCTGGGAGAAAATGTGGCACCTTGGAGAAAACCTAGACCACTACTAGGACTTGTATTGAGTCAACATGACTCAACAAAATTTAAATTGCAGGAAAATACAAACTCAAACTAAAATTGAGTTGACCAAGTCAACCCTTATTACAAAACCAGAAAACCCTAATTCTTCGGGCAATGTCAATCAGAGACCCAGATGGAGCCCTGAAGTCTTCTTCTGAGTCTGGTGCCCGCACCATTAGGTGAGCAAGTAGATGAAGAGCCTAAACCAATAACGGAACATGAGGGAGTGATTTATGAGGCTGAAGACCAGTTGTTGGATGAGTATGAAGGTGAGGAGGAGGAACCTGAGTTTGAGAACCAATTAGGAGTGGTTAGGTGCATCTTAACCTAAACCCCAATTAAGGAAGATTGGCGTAGGACTAACATCCTACAGACTTTTGTTAAGGCCGGGGGTAAGGTACCTAAGATCATCATAGACAGTGGAAGTTGTGTCAATGCCATCTCTGCCAACACAGTTAAATCTTTAGGATTGACCGTAGTTCTCCATCCTAGCCCTTACAAAGTTTCTTGGGTAGATTCCACCTCCATCCAGATTAAAGCTAGGTGCCAAATCTTAGTTAGATTGCAAACCTATGAGGAAAAGATTTGGTGTGATGTCATCCCCATGGAAGTGAGTAGTATCATTCTAGGTCGACCTTGGCTTTTTGATCATAATGCAACCCTGTATGGTCGAACAAATGTTTGTGCTTTTAGCTACCATGGGAATAAGTTTGTTATCCACCTAACTCTTCCTAGAGACCCAATCAAGAGGGGTTCTAGTAGCCTTAAGGACAAGAAACCTGGAGTTAATCTAATTAAGGCTAAGGAGTTAGAAAGAGAAATTACTGAGGGTAGCCCTATTTGGGTCTTGACCACCAAAGAAATACATAAGCCAACACAAAAGGAACACCCTAAAGAAATTGTTGAGGCTCTGAAATAATTTGAGAATGTCTTCCTTGATGATTTACCTGATCACTTACCACCCCTTAAAGACATCCAATATGCAATAGACTTAGTCCCATAAGCCACTTTACCATACCTTCCTCACTATAGAATGAACCCTAGTGAGCATCAAGAATTACAAAAATAAGTGGGAGAATTGCTTAGGAAAGGTTTCATTAGGGAGAGCTTGAGTCCATGTGCAGTTCCTGCTCTACTGACCCTTAAGAAAGATGGTACCTAGACGATGTGTGTAGACAGTAGAGCCATCAACAAAATAATCATGAAGTATAGGTTTCCCATCCCCTGATTGGATGATATGTTAGACACGATGGCCGGAGCCAGAGTTTTCTCATAGATAGACCTTAAGAGCGGCTATCATCAGGTTAGGATTAGACTTGGGGATGAGTGGAAGACCACATTCAAGACTAAGGATGTTCTGTTTGATTGGGTTGTGATGCCTTTCGGACTCTCCAATGTACCAAGTACATTTATGAGGATTATGACCCAAGTCCTGAAAGAATATACTGGGAAATTTGTTGTAGTCTACTTTGATGATATATTAATTTATAGCAGGACTAAAAAGGACCACCTTCATCATCCGAGATTAGTATGCCATAACCTTAGGGAGAATAGCCTCTATGCCAACTTAAGAAGTGTGAGTTCATGACACATAGGGTTATCCTCGTAGGTTTTGTTGTCACCCTTGAGGGAGTTTCTGTAGATCCTGAAAAGGTTAGGGCAATTGTTGAGTGGCCTATACCCACTAGTGTCCACGATGTGCGTAGCTTCCATGGCCTTGCAATCTTTTATTGGAGATTTATTAAGGGTTTTAGTACAGTCGTCACACCCATCACTGATTATATTAGGAAGGGTACATTTGAATGGACCAAAGCAACTGATAAGGCCTTCCTAGAGCTTAAGGATAAGATGACCCATGCACCCATCCTTAGATTACCTGACTTCACTAAGGTGTTTGAAGTCGCTTGCAATGCCTCGAGAGTAGGAATAGGTGGGGCACTAAGTCAAGAGAATCACCATGTAGCCTTCTTCAGTGAGAAGCTGAATGAGGCTAAACTTAAGTACTCTACCTATGATAAAGAATTTTATGCAGTAGTCCAGGCCCTTAGATATTGGAGACATTACTTACTACTACAAGAGTTTGTCTTAATTTCTGACCATGAGGCACTCCAATTCCTAAACTCCCAAAAGAAACTTAACCTACAGCACGGTAAATGGATCGAGTACATTCAGGCCTATACCTTTGTCTTGAAGCACCATGCCGGCACAGAAAATAAGGTAGCAGATACCCTGAGCCATAGGTCTTTGCTGTTAGGATAAGTTAGCACTCAAGTTATAGGGTTTGATAGGTTAAAGGATGAATATGAAACCTGTCAAGACTTTGGAGACATTTACCAGACCCTCAGGCTAGGACCATCCAGTACCCATAGTAAGTATACCATTTAGGATAGCTACCTTTTCCAAAATAATCGACTCTGGTCACTTTGGTAGGAATAAGACCATTCTAGCGATAGAAGACTAGTTCTTTTAGCCAAGGTTGAAAAGGCATGTTGCATAGATTGTAACCAGGTGTAGAACTTGTGCTGTTGCAAAATAGCAGAAGCAAAACACTGGTCTTTATACACCTTTACCAGTGCCTGATCGCCCTTGGCAGGACCTAAGTATGGACTTCATGTTAGGATTACCTAAGACCCAGAAGAGACATGATTCTATCTTTGTAGTGGTCGATAGGTTCTCTGAGATAAACTCACTTCATCCCCTATTCTCGGACCTTTGATGCATCTAGAGTAGCCAAGCTTTTCTTAGATCATGTGGTTAGACTCCATGGCCTACACAAGACCATCATATCTGATAGGGATGTTAGGTTCACCAGTTATTTCTGGAAGACACTGTGGCACATGTTAGGGACCAAGCTTAAGTTTTCTTTAGCCTACCACCCTCAAACAGATGGCCAGATCGAAGTGGTGAACCGTAGTTTAGGAAACCTCCTTAGATGCCTTGTAGGTGAACACATTAGAACTTGGGATCTATTATTGCCTAGGACAGAGTTTGCCTATAATAGTTCAGTAAATAGGATAACGGGCAAGAGTCATTTTGAGATAGTCAATGGGTACAAGCCTAATCGCCCCATTAATCTTATTCCTTTACCTGTTCATGCACGAGTCTCAGAGTCTGCAAAGTCGTTCTTACAGCATATTAGAGACTTGCACAAGGATATTAGCCAAAAGATTAACCTAAGCAATGAAACTTATAAGAAATTGGTTAATTCCCGAAGAAGGATCAAGGAATTTGATGTAGGGGATTCTATCATGATTAGGCTTAGGCCTGAACGGTTCCTACCCGGGACTATTAAGAAACTTCATGCTTGGGGAGCCGAACCTTTTAAAGTATTAAAGAAGGTTGGATCAAATGCCTATGTGTTAGACTTGCCTTTGGATATAGGCATTAGTTCTACCTTCAATATTACATACCTGGTTGAGTACAGTGAACCGGCAGCGATACCCAATGAGGCCTTTGAACCTATCCCTTTTGTTGAGAGTGAACCTTACCCAAAGTGTCCACCAATTAATTGGCCTGAGAGATGAGAGTGGATCGAGTGTATCCTTGATGATCAAGCCATTACAACCTGGGGCCGCGGCTATCAACGCTTCCTGGTCCGATGGCAAGGCCGGCCAAAGTTGGACGATTCATGGATCTCTCGAGAGGACTTGCAACACCTCAACCTACACATTCACGAGAGATATGTGAGCCAGCTTGATCTTCACTCGATAGGGTCGAGTTCCTCCCATCCCAGGAAAATTGGTGTGGACACCAGAGGTACCAGAATAAGACAGAGGCTTTTCAACCCTCTGTGGATTGATCAATAATATATAAGTCCATTTGTAATAAGGGCTTAGTCCATTTGATTCCATTTTTAGTTTGTTATTTGAGTCTTTTGAGTTGATATTTCTGTTCAATATTTGTCGGCTCATGTTGAGCTAGTTCAGTCCAATGCTAGTCAGCTCATGTTAAGCTAATTTTATTTTTTTTGAGTCATGTCCAAATACACTGAAGACTCAAAACCACATCATACAAGTGAGGACCAAGTCCAACTAGATTGAAGACATGAAAGTGTAGCCCAAGTCCAACCTAGCTTGAAGATTTGAAGACCTTAGGAGGAGAAATCAGACACCTTGAAGCACTGGACCAGCTGTAAGCAAATTGGGCCAGTCCAGGCCCAAGAGGGAGTTAGGGCACCAATTTCTTAGGGTGACCCACCCCTTGGTCGGCCACTTATAGTCACCCTATTGGCTGACCAAGGCAAGGAGAGAGGGAGAGATTGTTGGGATTTTTCTACCATGGGTTTCCATTTTTTCTAGCTAGGGTTTGGGTGGGAAGAGAATTCCTATGTAATTACTTTTGTATCCTTACTTGGGGCCCAAGACTATGAGTCTATTTAAAGGACCTTAGTCTCTTGTATGAGAACCAATTTTTGATATAAGAAATTCTATTAAGTTCTTCTCTTGCTGTGTGCCTCCCTACTGTGTGCATTAAGAGATCTTGTGAGACTATAGTCCTGTTGAAGTGCTGCCCGAAGAAACCCTAGTTGACCAACCTCCTTCAACCCTTTTCTTCCACACACCCCTTGCTATTTTCCTAAGATTCTTCTTGTTTCCCACCTTGTTTTCTCACCTTTGATGATTGTTTGCAGGTCCCCGAGTTCCTAAGAATCTAACGACTCCAGCCGGGCTACAATCGGATCACTGAGTAGAAAGCCGAGTATCCGCGGGTCTCTAGCTCGATTTTCCTGGCCACATCCATCGAGGAACGAGAGATCTCTTCACTGCAATCTTCACCAAGCACATCAGACATTGCCAGGTGCACTCCCTTTGCCATAAGTAGTTTTATTGTAGGTGAACTTGCTCTAACCGAGGCTTCTTAGTCCCGGCGATCCCCTTTTACTGCTTTCTTAGATCCGGATCTGCATGCATAGTTTCTAAAATTCATATAGAACTCTCTAGATCTTATTTTGGTATGATATTCGGGATTTAATCACCTTACCCCATATATAAATCATACAAAAATAATCGCATGCATATTAGTTCCGCATCATCTAGCCATTAGACTTGAGAGACTAGTCATTGGGGATAATTTGGGCGAGTTTTGTGTTTGAAAAAACTTGCAGTTACTGTTGCCAGAACTCCATGTATCGACACTTTCTCAGTTAAGTTGACACATAAGGTCGACACATGTTTTTCTTGAGTTGACACTTAGTTTAAAATGCTCCATTTAGATTCTTTGGAAATCTCAGATATGTCGACACCTTCTCAGTTGAGTCAACACCTTGAGTCTACACCTTGCTTCCATGTATCAACACTTCAGCTATTCCTCCAACTTCTACAAGTTTTGTGGCTTGAAAGTCCTAGGCGATGTGTTGATCCATGTGTTGACACCTTGAGTCAACACATCAGGTCCATGTGTTATACTTGATCTGTGACATTTGAAACATTGCTGCATACCAGCCTGAGTCGACACTTCATCTCCATGTGTCGATACTTCATGTCATGTGTCGACACTTTGAGTCGACACTTCTCTGAAAAATATACAAAAACTGCTGAATTTGAGCTGGAACAAGTTTCCACTTGACTTAGCCATCCATTCAACCAACTCTTAAGTGTCCAAGTCTTCTTTTGAGCAACCTTTTCATTCAAACTTGGCTTCTTCAAAACAATTAGGCTTCTTTAAATTTTGTGAGCACCCTTTCAATAAAAACACACTCAAAGCAAATCATTAGTCCTCAACTTATACTTAACTATTTTGCTTATCATCAAAATCAATTAGTGAAGTCAACAGTGTAGGAGGGATTTACTATCTTCTCTTGATAGATCAATATTCGCAGCCTGGAAGAAAAGAGTAAGAATCATCCCATAAGGCAAACATGCTTTCACCTTTCTTATTGCCTCTTTCATCTGACTTACCATTATAGCAAGAAGATTGATTTTATCCCCAATTATTAGTAGTTCCATAAAGCATAGGTCGCGCTAACTTACCTAGTCAAATCGACCTGTCCTGGGTAGGAAAATCCGACTAATGAAGCTATGAAGTAATCTCATTTTAATGGATAATGAGCTAGCTTTAAGGATTCCAACCTCATGAACATCAGTCTGCTCTAGTACAGTCTGTAAAGCCCTTGTCCTATACTTTAGGACTAAATATTCTGTACCTTCAAATGGCATTTCTAGGGTATTCCCAAGTAGTTCTTCTAAAATAATAATCCTTTTCCCTTTAACCAGAGACTCAATGTGGTTCTCTACAAATCTCATGTTCTTATAAAATGTTTGACCAGATTTGGATAAGTTTTAATATCCAAAGAACATATATTCCGCCAGCCCTAATTTTTGATTAAATCCCCAATTATAAACCCTATTTCTTTAAGGTATTCAAATAAAATTCATCTACCTATTGTTACAGGCCTCATTCCCAAGGAAATTTGTTGACTTGGAGAAACGGGGCAAGGTTCTTCGGCCGGTTGAGGAGGAACTTGAGAAGAGCTGTCTTCATGAAATTTGGTCCTTCTTTCCTTTAGAGCTTCCTCAGTTTTTCGTCGAGATTTCTTTCCCACTGCCCTTTTTGGAGCCATCCCATGAGCACACTGAGATCCGAAGGAATTTTGGAAGGATGGAGTTTTTGGAAAAGGGTTCCTTGGAGGGAAAGAGTGTAGAGCCAAAGATAGAAAGGTAAATGAAAAACCCTACGGCTCGAACTAAAAAGAGATGACTCTATATCCGAGTCGGCTCGACCGAAAAGACATCTGCTCGAGTCAGCTCGAGCAGAGGGAGTACAAAAGTGATTTTTAGGCTTTACTTAAAGTCATTTTACAAAAAAATAAATAAGTAAGGAGGTCACCTTGATAATTTTTTCTTAAGTTTGTGGGTATGTTTCTAGTATGGGTCACATAGCCCTGGTTCACATCTAATCATTGCAAATCTAACAAAATTTAATGGTTTAGTAAAAATATCAGCAAGTTGGTTTTCAGTTGACATGAATTCAAGGACAATGTCACTATTCAATACATGATCTCTTATAAAATGGTGCCTAACTTCAATGTGCTTAGTTCTTGAATACTGAACAGGATTTTAGTCAAGTTTATAACACTTGTATTATCATATTTGATTGGAATTTTAGATTGTGTAACACCAAAGTCTTCTAGATGTTGTTTAATTCATAACACTTGAGCACAACAACTACTAGCAGCAACATACTCTGCCTCAATAATGGACAATGCTATGGAGTTTTGCTTCTTACAGTGCCATGAAAGTAAATTCAACCCTAGAAATTGATATATACCACTAGTGCTCTTTTTATCAATTTTGCAACCAGCATAGTCAGCATCCGAAAAACCAATTAAATTCAAAGATGATTCTTTAGAATATCAAAGACCTAAATTACTTGTACCTTTTAAATACTTGATGATTCTTTTAATAGCAAGCACATGTGTTTCTTTAGGATTACATTGAAATGTAGCACATACACATACACTATACAAGATATCTAGTCTACTAGCAGTAAGATATAATATGGATCCGATCATATCTCTATATAGCTTCTGGTCAACATTGGATCCATTTTCATCTTTGTTTAGTTTGCAGGTAGGACTCATGGGTGTGCTAGCCTCTTTGCTTGTTTCCATGCCAAATTTCTTGATTATTTCTTTGATATACTTGGCATGGCTTATAAAGATGCCTTCCTTCATTTGTTTAACTTGTAATCCAAGGAAGTAGTTGAGTTCACCCATAAGGCTCATTTCAATCTCGCCCTGCATCAACTCAGCAAATTCTCCCCAAAGATTTTTATTAGTTACACCAAATATAATATCATCGACATAAATTTGTACAACTAACATGTCATTCTCTTTGTTTTTAATAAAAAGAGTTTTGTCAACATTTTCTTTTTTGAAATCATTTTCAAGTAAAAATTTGTTTAGTCTATCATACCAGGCCCTAGGTGCTTGTTTCAAACCATATAAAGCCCTATTTAATTTAAACACATGATTTGGAAATGCATGATTTTCAAAACCCGGTGGCTATTCTACAAAAACTTGTTCAGGAATAAATCCATTTAGAAAAGCACTTTTTACATCCATTTGAAAGAGTTTAAAATTCATGTAGGAAGCAAATGCAATAAGTAATCTAATGGCTTTAAATCTTGCTACAGGAGCATATGTTTTATCAAAATCAATGCCCTCTTCTTGATTGTACCCTTTAGCTACCAACCTTGCTTTATTTCTCATAACCTTACCATTCTCATCTAGTTTGTTCTTATAGATCCATTTGGTTTCTATCATGGGATGGTCTGTACGTCTATCAACTAGTGTCCAAACATTATTTCTTTCAAGCTGGTTTAATTCGTCATGCATGGCCATCATCCAGTTTGGATCAGTTTCAGCTTCTTCTAAACTATATGGTTCAATTTGTGAGACAAAGGCTAGGTAGTCATGTGCATCTCTATGTGCAACCCTAGTCCTAACACCATGAGAAGGATCATCAATAATTAGATCTTTAAGATGTGAAGTTACGTACCTCCATTCTTTTGGTAAATCAGTATGATCCTTACTTACCACTTCATTTCCATCTTGTATTGGCTTGTCTTGTATGCTTAGATCTTCTATTTCCTTTTGTAGTGTACCTGCATCGTTGTATATACACTCATCTTTTCTAGATGGTGAGGGGTTAGCTTCATCAAAAATAACATGAATTGACTCTTCTACAGTAAGAGTCCTCTTATTAAATACTCTATATGCTTTGCTGTGCAGTGTATAACCAAGGAATATAGTTTCATTAGATTTTGCATCAAATTTTTCTAGATTATCTTTATCATTATTCAACACAAAGTATTTACACCCAAAAATAAGAAAATAATTAATATTCAGTTTTCTTCCATTCCAAATCTCATAGGGGGTTTTCTTTGAAATTAGTCGTATTAAAACTCGATTTAATATATAACAGGCAGTGTTCACTACTTCTGTCCAAAAGTACCTTGGAAGATTGCCTTCACATAACATGGTTCGAGCCATTTCTTCTAAAATCCTATTCTTCCTCTTTACAACATCATTTTGTTGTGGTGTTCCAGGAGCGGAGAAGTTGTGATCAATGCCATGCTCAGTGCAATATTTATCAAAATATTTATTGACTCCATTATTAATTTTGATGATAAGCAAAACGGTTAAGTATAAGTTAAGTACAAATGATTTCCTTGAAGTATATTTTTATAGAAAATGGTGCTCACAAATTTGAAGAAGTTTGTTTGATTGAAGAAGCCAAGCTTAGATGAAAAGATCTGCTCAAAGAGGACTTGGACAATCAAAGGTTGCCTGAATGGTTAATTGAGTGAAGTATAAATTTGATTCAGCACATGTTTAGACTTTTTATGAAGATTTCAGTAAGGTGCCAACTCAAAGTGTTGGCACATGACACAAAATATCGATACATGGAAGTGAAGTGTCGACTCAAGCCGATACAAAATAACATTTCAAATGGTACGACTGAAGTGTCAACACTTGGACCTGAAGTATCGACTCAAAGTGTCGACACATGGATCAGCTCATTGCCTAAGATTTTCAAGCAATAGAACTTGTTGAAAATGAAGAACTACAGAGTGTCGACACATGGAAGCAGAGTGTCAAATCAAAGTGTCGACTCACCTGAGGAAGTGTCGACATATCTGAGATTTTCAGAGAACCAGATTGAAGATTTTTGAACTGGGTGTCGACTCAAGAAGTTCAAGTGTCGACCTAGAGTGTCGACTCAAAGCCTGAAGTGTCGACACATGAAGTTCTGGCAATAGTAACGGCTAGTTTTTCAAACGCAGAACTCGACCCTTTTGCCCTCCAATGGCTAGAAATCGGATTTGAGGCCTTGAAAAGGTATTTATATGCTCCAAATTAAATCAAAATAAATATTATTTATGAGAATGAAATAGAATTATCCAAGAGAGAAGAAAATAGAGCATTCACTTTTATCCAATGAAGATTCAACCACTCTCAAGCAAAAGCAAGCATCCAAGCATTCAGGATCCTTCAAGAGCATTAAAGATCATCCATTCTTGAGCAATCAAAGAGGCTTCAACAAGTTCAAAAGCACCAAAACATCGAGCTTCAAAGAGATACCCACTTTTTATTAGAAAGCTTTTATTCTCTTTACTTCAAAAACTTATTTGTTGTAAGGGTTCTTGGTTAGCTTATTGTAAAATCAAAGGAGATTATTGGTGAGCCTTTGAAAATCAATTAGGTTCTTGGTTAGTCCTAAAAACCAAGGGAGGTTGGTGGTAAGCCTTAAAACCATTTAGGTTCTTGGTTAGCCTATAAAACCAAGTGAGATTTTGACTTGTGAGCCTTGTAAAAATAAGTTGGGTTTTCGATTGGTGAGCCCGGAAAACTAATCAACTATAATCAGCAGAGATTATAGTGAATTCCCAAGGAGATCTTGGGGAGTGGATGTAGGTGCATTGGATAGCCTCAAATAGACCTCCATTGTTCAATGGATCAAATTATACATATTGGAAAACTAGGATGAAAATTTATATGCATTTTATTGATTATAACTTGTGGAGAGTTGTTGATAAGGGTCCTCATATTCTTTCGGTAGTGGTTAATGGTGTTTCCATCCCAAAGCTCGAAGAGGATTAGGATGAAAATGACATTAAGCAATTCGAGATCAATGCTAAAGCAATGAATCTCCTTTATTATGCATTAGATCCTAGTGAATTTAATAGGATATCTACTTACACTTCTGCCAAAGAAATATGGGACACACTTGAAGTTACCCATGAGGGTACCGATTAAGTGAAGAATACTTAGGTAAACATGTTAGTGCATACTTATGAAATATTTGGAATGGAACCTACTGAGTCAATCACTGACATGTACACTAGAATTACAAATATTATGAATGGAATGAGAAGTCTAGGAAAAGTAATGTCTAACGCTAATCTTATGAATAAAATCCTCAGGACACTTCCAACATCATGGGATCCAAAGGTGACCGCAATCCAAGAAGCAAAGGATGTTGACAAGCTACCTTTAGAGCAGCTGGTTGGATCGCTCATGACTTATGAGCTAAATTTGAAGCAAAAGTCATTGGATATGGACAAAAAGAAAAAGGGGATTGCATTCAAACCAAATATACAAGAAGAATCCTTAATAGATGAGTCCAAAGAAGAAGAAGATGATGAAGGTGAAGAAGCTCTCCTTGCTAAGAAATTTAGAAGATTCATGAAGAAGAGGAAGTTTCCTTACAAGAAAAAATTTCAATCAAAAGAAAAAGGAAAAGAGAAAGAGAAAGAAAAGGAAAAAGAAAAGGAGAAGGAAATACCTACATGCTTTGAGTGCAAGAAGCCAGGTCACTACAAGTTCGATTGCCCTCTCCTAAAGAAGTCAAGGAAGAAGTTAAGAAAGAAAGTAATGATGGCCACCTGGAGTGATAGTAAAACTCTAGTTCAAAAGAAGAGTAAACTAAAGTGCAAATCTTTGTCTTATGGCACATCAAGAGCAAGATGAGGTAAATTCCGATACCAAAATAGATTTTACTTTCGATGAGCTAAGAAATACTTTTGATGAACTTATGTATGATTATAAAATGATTTTATCTAAAAATAAAAGGTTGAAAAAGCATGCAAATAGTTTTTCTCTTGAAAACAATTCCTTGTTGAATGAAGTTAGTGATTTGAAAAATAAATTAAATGTTTTAGAAAAGAAAAACAATGCTTTGATAATGGAAAATGAAGTTTTGAAAAGGCCCAAAATTGTTATTTCAAATGATAATCTTTTGAAGAAAAATAAAGATTTGGAATTAGAAAATATAAAGTATAAAAATGAACTTGATAAAATAAAGCCCTTTATTGAAAAATTTACCTATAGTTTAGAAAGACTAAACCTACTTTTAAATAGCCAAAGAGCCATTTTCAATAAAACAGGATTAGGCTACAGACCTCAAAAATAATAAAGTACTTTAAAAACTTTTTGTTCCTGCATCTTCTAGCATAACATGTTTTTCATGCAAAAAGCAATGTCATAAATCTTTTCAATGCAATTTGAGAAAAATTAATTCTTTTGGAAAAGTTTGAGTTTCAAAAGAAACCATTTTAAGTGCTAACTTTAAAGGACCCAAGTTGGCTTGGATACCTAAAAACAAAGCTTGATTTTATTGCAGGTGTGTCTTGCAAACAAGGAAAACAAAAGACTTGGGTATCTTGATAGTGGTTGCTCAAGGCACCTGATGGGAGATGTGAAGCAATTCACTTCTCTTGAAGCAATGAATGGAGGGAGTGTGACCTTCGGGGATAATGGTAAAGAAAAAATCATTGGTATTGATAAGGTTCACATAACTCTTTCTAGTTGTATTAGTAATGTACTGTTAGTTGAAGGTTTAAAGTATAATCTTTTAAGCATTAGTCAATTTTGCGATAAAAGTTTTCAAGTTGTTTTTAAATCATCTTATTGCATGATTGCTAGTCTAGATATAAATGGAGTACAATTCATTAGAAAAAGGCATGGTAATGTTTATTTGGTAGATTTAAATGATCTATCTTTGTCTAATGAAGAATGCCTTGTTGCAATGAATTCTACTAAAGACGAGACTAGTTGGCTTTGGCATAGAAGATTAGGGCATGCTAGTATATATCTACTTTTAAAACTTTGCAAAAAGAATTTAGTTAGAGATTTACCTGAACTTTGTTTTGAAAAAGATAGAGTTTGCAAAGCATGTCAATTTGGAAAATAAGTTAAAACCTCTTTCAAACCTAAAAGCTTTGTAACTACTAGTAGGCCACTGGAACTACTTCATATGGATCTCTTTGGACCAACTAGAACATCAAGTTTAGGAGGCAAGAGATATGGATTAGTAATAGTGGATGATTTTTCAAGATTTACATGGGTTTTCCTTCTAGCATATAAAGATGAATCATTCTCTACTTTTCTAAAGTTTTATCGAAAAGTTTCGAATAAAAAAGGTGTTTCAGTTGTTTGCATTCACAGTGATCATAGAACTGAATTTGAAAAATCAGGATTTTGAAAACTTTTGTAATGAAAAAGGTATTGAATACAACTTTTCTGTACCTAGGATACCTTAGCAGAATGGTGTAGTAGAAAGAAAAAATCGTACTTTAGAAGAAATGTCATCATTATGCTTTATGAAAATGATTTACCAAGATATTTTTGGGCTAAAGCTATTAATACTACATGTTATATTTTGAATCGAGTTTTAATCCGCTCTTTTTTGTAGAAAACTCCTTACGAACTTTGGAATCAAAGAAAACCAACATTAAAGTATTTTTGAATTTTTGGTTGCAAATATTTTATCTTAAATAATGAAAAAGATAATCTTGAAAAATTTGATGCCAAGTCCGATGAAGGTATCTTTTTAGGATACTCCACATCAAGTAGGGCATATAGAGTTTTCAATAAAAGAACCTTGGTTGTAGAGGAGTCAGTGCATGTTGTTTTTGAAGAATCTACTAACAAATCCTCCAGAAAAGAGGATACATCTGATGAATGTGCAGGTGCTGACAAGCTTCAAAAGTTGACACTGAATGATCAACCTCCTCAGCCAAATAAAGAAGATCAAGATAAAAGAAAGAAAGGTGAAGACACTCCAAAACACCAAGATCTACCTAAGGAGTGGAGGTATGCTCATGGACATCATAAGGAATTAATCTTAGATGATCCATCTAAAGGGGTAAAAACTCGAGCCTCAATTAGAAATAAATGTGACTATATAGCTTTTGTATCATAAGTAGAGCCTAAATATTTTGAAAAAGCTGAAAAAGATCCTAATTGGATTAATGCCATGCAAGATGAACTAATTCAGTTTGATGGAAACAATGTTTGGATATTAATAGAAAGACCATCTAATATTTCTATTATTGGTACTAAATGGGTATTTAGGAATAAATTAGATGAAAATGAAATTATTGTTATGAATAAAGCTAGACTAGTTGCTAAAGGCTACAACCAAGAGGATGGGATTGATTTTGATGAAACTTTTGCTCCTATTGCTAGACTTGAAGCAATTAGACTATTATTAGCATTTGCTTGTTTTATGAATTTTAAATTATTTCAAATGGATGTTAAGAGTGCTTTTCAAAATGGTTTTATAATAGAAAAAGATTTTATTGAACAACCACCTAGATTTGAAAATCACGTACATCCTAATCATATTTTTAAATTGCATAAAGCACTTTATGGATTAAAGCAAGCACTTGTAGCCTGGTATGAAAGACTAAGGAAATTTTTGATTGAAATTGAATTTTCTAGAGGCAATGTTGATAAAACCTTATTTTTGAAAAAGAAAGATAATGATTTATTAGTAGTACAAATATATGTTGATGATATCATTTTTGGTGCTACTAATGAAATTCTTTATCAAGAGTTTGCTAAGCTAATGCAGGGTGAGTTCGAGATAAGCATGATGGAAAAACTCAATTCTTTCTCAAACTCCAGATCAACCAAACTAAAGATGAAATCTTCCTCAACCAAGCTAAGTATACAAGAGAAATTATAAAGAAGTTTGGGATGGAGACTACTAAATCAATAGGTACACCTATTAGCCCCTCTTGTAGACTTGATAAAGATGAGCATGGTAAATCAGTAGATTAAAAGTTATACAGAGGTATGATTGGCTTCTTACTATACTTAACTGCTAGTAGACCAGATATAATGTTCAGTATATGCATGTGTGCTAGATATCAGTCTGAACCTAAAGAATCATATCTAATGGCTGTTAAGCACATTATTAGATATCTATCTGGTACTATTGATATTGGTTTATGGTATTCTAGAGATTCATCTGCTGAATTAATTAGATATTCTGATGCTGATTTTGCTGGTTATAAATTGGATAGAAAGATTACTAGTGGTACTTGTCAATTTCTTGGAGTTAACTTAATCTCCTGGTTTAGCAAGAAACAAACTTCAATTGCACTATCCACAGCTGAGGCTAAGTATATTGTAGCAGGAAGTTATTGTACTCAAATCTTGTGGATTAAGCAACAACTTGAAGATTTTGGAATCAAGTTGATTAGTACACCTATAAAATGTGATAATACTAGTGCTATTTGCTTGACTAAAAATCCTGTTCAACATTCTAGGAGTAAACATATTAAAATTAGACATTATTTTATTGGGGATAATGTTGAAAATAATGATGTTATGCTTGAATTTATTAGTACTAAATTTTAATTAGCTGATATTTTAACTAAACCACTTTTGGAAGATCGATTTTGTATGATTAGAAGAGAGCACGGGATCATTAATTCTTTTGATTAAAATTTTCCTATCTTTGACTCAAATCAATCATATTTGACTTCAATCATAATCAATCATTGTTAATTGTGTTGAATATCATTGAATTATTTGTGATTTTGATCAAACCTTCAATCTCTTATTTTTTGATTTTTAAGTCGATGTGTCGACATATTAATTAGACATTATTTTATTGGGGATAATGTTGAAAATAATGATGTTATGCTTGAATTTATTAGTACTAAATTTCAATTAGCTGATATTTTAACTAAACCACTTTTGGAAGATCGATTTTGTATGATTAGAAGAGAGCACGGGATCATTAATTCTTTTGATTAAAACTTTCCTATCTTTGACTCAAATCAATCATATTTGACTTCAATCATAATCAATCATTGTTAATTGTGTTGAATATCATTGAATTATTTGTGATTTTGATCAAACCTTCAATCTCTTATTTTTTGATTTTTAAGTCGATGTGTCGACATATTAATTAGACATTATTTTATTGGGGATAATGTTGAAAATAATGATGTTATACTTGAATTTATTAGTACTAAATTTTAATTAGCTGATATTTTAACTAAACCACTTTTGGAAGATCAATTTTGTATGATTAGAAGAGAGCACAGGATCATTAATTCTTTTGATTAAAATTTTCCTATCTTTGACTCAAATCAATCATATTTGATTTCAATCATAATCAATCATTGTTAATTGTGTTGAATATCATTGAATTATTTGTGATTTTGATCAAACCTTCAATCTCTTATTTTTTGATTTTTAAGTCGATGTGTCGACATATTAATTTGTCGACACCTGAATGTGTCGACACATTCGTGAGTTGACATGTGAATGGCAGTAGACTGAGAATAAGGGCATTCTGAAAGGTTTTTTCCTCATTTTGTCTTCCCTCTCGAGCTGACACATACCCTAAGGTACTCCTCACTCCTCCTTCCCTCTATTTCATGCTTTAAACCCTATGATTTGTTGTTCGGAACACTTGTTTGGATTTTATGACATTTCTCCTCCCATTTGCAATTCGAGCCCTAGAAATCCTAGGTTTCTCCTCCAAACTTGTCCAAATTCTTATTCTATGCAATGGGATCCCGAAAACAAGTTGTCCATCACCCTCGTCAGTCCAATCTGGAGGAAGAAAGAAGAACAAAGGCCAGACATGAAGCTAGAGCTCCAGATCCGCCTGCTCGACCTCTTTTCACAACTTCTAGCCAGATGAGTTCGAAGACCGTCATCGGGGGATGACGTGTAGACTTCAATTTCATCGACCAGTAGCACTTCAGGATAGGACATTGGATTTCAAAGGCTGGTTTGACATCATTTTGCTCGCTGAGTGAGAGATATTATCCAGGGCTTATTCGGGAGTTTTATGGATCACTAGATCTTGGGACTGATGTTTGGATAGCTCACGTGAGGGGTCGAGGTATCCCAGTTACCTCAGAGACATTAATTAGAGTTTGGGTGGTGTGGGCACCAGGATCCGACAAAGGCTCCTCAACCCTCCGTGGATCTCAGATTAGGGTTCCACTTCTTTATATCTTGTAATAAGGCTTCAAGCCTCAAATTTGTAATTGTCTTTTGCTTTGAATTGAGTCTGTACCTTGACCAATTAGGTCAAATTGAGTCCTGTACTAAGTCGAGTCGTAAATCGAGTCCAGTCTGAGTCTCTCAAAAGTATGGGTCCATTGCAAGAGTGGGTCTTAAAATTTAGTCTCCTTGGAAGCAAGGAAAGAAGCCAAGTTAACTCAGGGCCCACTTATGCATCCTACATGGCTCCATAACATCTCGCCATGTGAGCAGCACACGTGGCATGCAAGGATGCCCAATGGGGAGGACCACTTCACTTGGTTCAACCCTTTGTCCCCTCCCCCCATCAAGCTCATTTCCATGTAAGGGTGGTCGACCAAGGAAGAATTCAATGGGAGATAATGGAGGGAATTCAAATCCCTTACTTCAAGCTCTCCAATCAAGCCTTCTTCCCAATTTGCTTCAACCTCTTTGGAGGGGAAAGACAAGAGCCTTGGACGCCTCCACCTAACACTCCCCTTGTCAAGCCTTGTACCAAAGAAAGAACACCAACAAAGGAAGGAGGGAGAACACATGCCTTGCTCCAAGCCCCTCTTCATGCCTTCTTCCAAAACCAAGGAGATTCTTACCAAGTTCAAGGTGCCAAGAACCTCACTCCAAGCCATGCATCATGCCATGCCCAATCCAAGGTCCCTTTGGTCGGCCAAAGAAAGGAGAAAGTCAAGGATTTTGGCACCCACCCAAGAAAGTTTGTATTTTTTTTTTTGTTTCATTTGAAATTCGAATGGACCTTGGGTGCCTATTTAAAGGACCCAATCCCTCCATTGTAAGGGAATTTGAATGATTAATGAAGAAAAAAATGTTTGAGTTTTCTATACTCCAACCCTTGTCTCTTAGAATAGGTTGAGTAAAGTTGCCTTCGTCCCCAGGGACGTCGAGTGGTGTAAGGCCACTTGTCCGTCGTCCCAGGGCGTCGCGAATCCTTCGTCCTCCTGGACGTCGTGTGGTGTGAGGCCACAATCCTTCATCCTCCGGGACGTTGCGGGGTGCAAGACCCCAAGTTATCTCCATCTTCGACTTCAGAATCAACCGAACACTAGGCTCGAAGCCCCTTCTCAACCCCATCTCAGTTCCTTTCTGTGCATCTCCCCATTTCGCTGATCCTTATCTTGTTTGCCTACAGGACCTCCCTGGTATCTCGAGCACCGGAGATAGTTGGCTTTGCCATCACGACCTTCCGACCAAAAGCCAGTGCTTCCACGGGTTCGACTGCTCGGGCATCCAGGCTGCATCCGTCGAGTTGAGCGATCTCTGCACCGGGCGCTTCAGACGTGTAAGGTTTGCTCTCTCTATCTCCTAAGTAGGTATTGTATTTCGAGCTAGTCCTATCGGGGTTTCTTAATCCCGGGGTACTATTCTCGTTCTCACTTTCAAGGATTTGAACTGCTAGCGTAAGTTTTCGTTACTCATCTTTCTTATTTCTTGCCTTTGCTTGTGATCGGGAATCAAAACCCTAAGAAAAAAATATCTAAAACTCATCAAACATAAAAAAAGTTTCCTTGCATCCATACTAGCATCCATCCTGCATCCCTAGCCCTACCCCTTCCTCCATAACATTCTTGGTATCAGAGCATTACATCCACATCATTGGGGCATTCCAATGACTGGGTCAGTAGTGGACAGCCTGATTGATCGAGTGAGTGGTCTCCAATGTATCTTTGAGTTAGACATATTGCTTGAGGGAGCCACCATACCTGCATCCCGCCTGTCAGTAGAGATGAGACTATTGCACCATATTATCGCCCAGATCCTTCTGCTGAAGACCGGACGGTTCGATTACATCACTGAGCAGGAGTTGCTCATGATGGTCTCATTGGTATAGCGCACACCCATCTGCCTTACAGTGCTCATGGTTCACCAGAGGCGAAGGCTTCAACGAGTCAGTGACTCTACCTGCCCTATGGGATGGGGTTGACTATACTGCTCAAGGAGTATGGGGTCAGCTTTGAGGATGAGCCCTTTCGCATGCTACTTCATACTAATGTGTATGACATCATGTCATTACACAGGATGCGTTATCATCTATTTCGAGGCTAGTGGAGATGGAGAGTATCTAGTCAGGTCAACGACAGAGCTGATGATGATGATGTTGCAGAGGAGGAGCGCATCCTCTCCAGCGAGGTAGGACCTACTGAGAGTCAACCTGAGACAGCAGCACAGCTAGAGGCTGCATCTCAATCTGAGCCTACTACTTCAGCACAGCCTCAGCCAGTTCAGACGGAGACTCCAGCAGTTTCAGACAATTTATTGGACAGAGTTAGATGCATTGAGATAGATATTATGATCATTAGACAGCATATTGACTGCTTCATAGCTGAGACCAGAGAGAGCCATAGTGGACTGAGTGATGGCATCTTGTTGGAAATAGTGTCCCAAAGCCAATCGCATGGGTTGTAGGCGGTTGTGCTCAGTATTGTACTCATTTTATGAATTAATAAAATATTATTTTTTGCAGCTCATCACATTCTTAATTTTCCTGAAATGAACTCTTTCCATGTGATGAAATCCTTAGGACTACACTGACTTCGATACAGAGAGGATGTATCGAGTGGTCCTTAAACCCTGTTCACAACCAAAGGATATATTGTACTGGACGGCAATATATCAAGTATAGGTTGTTGTAGTTCACATCGTTTGGTTGTCCTCTTGACCAAATGAGTGTAGTGACACTGATGTGATCTGCAAGTGGGATGTGTGATATCTTATTGAACGTGACTCCATGCAGCCCCTTTCTGCCAAAGGGATACTCACGATTGGATATGGGTATATGTGTCCCTCTGACCTGAGGTCATCACGGTAGCTTGCAAGCAACTCCTTGTGCTTTGGTGCCGGACTACCCAGATTTCTAATCCGGTGATGGAAGGTTTCTGGGTACAGGCAAGTACTTGTGGAGCAGTGATGGACCAAGATGGAATTGACCTGTCCAAACAGTTTGGATTGAATGTCTTGCAGTATCTCAATTTAGCAAATCCTCGACCGGGGTAGTCCTAGTGAAGAGTCACTGGGCTTGCGAGGTTGAGACATGTTGTCGACCGACTTAGTCTGGGTTGGCAGCCCAATGTCAGTCGTTCTGAGCATTAGAGGTCAAAGGGATGAATTATACGGTAACCATATGCCAGAGGTTCGATAGTTTGCTCCCGCATCTTCGACCTATCTGGACGCCGGGACCCATTGCTAGATGGTTTCCTGTGCTGGTACTAGAAATTGTTCTAGTGCTACCGTTTAGATTCGAACCTATGAGGTCACACGCCACAAAGGATAACTCTCTGATTTGGATACCGATTACGATTGAGAATCGTCTCGGTTTTATGGTCACAGTATTTTTGAGCACTCTTTTTTCTCCATCTTGCCCTTGTCTGTCTTAACCGGAAAATGTTCCGGGTTGACTAGCACTGCGCCAGGATTTTTCTGAATCTGTTTTGAACTGATTCGGAGTTTGTTTCGGCCTCCAATTGGTTGTGAACCAATTATATTCCCTGAACCAGGTTCAATTGGATCGAACCGTTTGGTTTAATGGAATTGAACCAAAATTGGGTTTGAACCAATTTTTTGGTTGGACCGGTGTTTTGGTTTTTCTCCCTACCGTTTTACATGGTCATTTGAATGCAATGAAACTCTTACGTTGGAAGCCAAAACGAATGCCAAAAGTCCTCACGCGCGTCTCTTCTCCTCCCTCCACCGTTTGGGATTAATGGTTTATTAATCCTGGTTTAAGGCTTGTTAATTGGGATAACTGCAGCCGATCACCTCTTGGCCTCCCACCCTCTACGTTGTCTTCTCCCTGTAGCCTTTATAAGACCACCAGCATCCCTCTTTTGGAGTTGGTCAAGTTTCAACGAAGAAAGAAGTTTCCACCATGAGAAAACTTGAGAAAAAAAAAAAGGAGTGCTTGTCCCATCCTTCTTCTTTGAGAGGCTTAAGGAGAGACCTTTGGGGCTGGGTTTAGAGCTTTAGAAGGGGAGAAAATCCCATTGTTTGAAGTGCTCAAGTTCTGCCTAGTGCTGCAGAATTCTGTGACCGTGAAGCCCTCTTCCGGTGGCTAGCACCATGCGTGGAGGCAGATCTGTGAGCCCCGGGCGTGTCTCCCCTCTAGAGGGAGTACCATTCTACTCCTAGGAGCAAATCACGCGGACCAGGATCGCCCCAGCTGCTCCAAAACGAAGGCCAAAGTCTGCTGCCCAGTTTTGCTGCAGAAATCTGGCAGTAGACTTTGGTGATTTATTTTATTTTTTTGGCTAAGATTTGATTACAGTTATTGGTGGCAAATCGAAGAAGACTTGTCCAAGTTGCTGCTGCTCAAATTTGGGAGCAAACAGAGGTCCGGAAGGAGGTGTTCCGACGACGTTTTGCAAGCCAAAAATAAAGTCCCAAGGAGGAAGACGACTGGAATAACTTTATTCCATTTATTCCAGTCTATTCCAGGTTTATTCCAGAGTTATTCCAGGCAAAATAAAGGTATGAAAAATTAATTTTTTAATCATGCATGGATAGATTAAATTGTTTAATATTTTATAAATATTTTATTTGATTATACATGCCTAAATGCAACTAGATTTAGATTAGTTCATAGCAGAGCAGATTTCTGCTGCGTGAATTTTAAAATTGCTTTAAAATCCAATCTACTCCCGCAGATGTTTGCATGCCTAGTGTAGGATCTTGTCAAACCACCTGCATAGTTTACTTTCAGTGGTATCAGAGCCATGTTAAAGTTGTAATCTAATCTAGTATGCATACTTATAGATTAAAATTTGTTTAATCTTAAAAATGTATCAAGTTTTCTTTTTGGAACCTAGTTGAGACCTTCACCATGACCATGTGTCTTTGACACGATGCGGATCGTCTGTGTTGGCCTCTTCAGAAGGATCCTTAAAGAATATTAAAAATTAAAAATTGTTTTAATTTGGAGATACATGTTTTAGGCATGTTTTATAAAATATTTGTAAAATGTTTTGATGCATGATTTGTTATGTAAAAAATGTTTTACATAAAGACTTAATTAAAAATGTTTTAATTAAGTGTTTGCCTTATTAAATTTTTTTTTTTTAGGTTTATGAAATCTAATACAATTTGCATAAGCCATTTTTGGGTTAATTGGGTAAGCTGACTAGTTGGGTCCAAAACTGGGTTAGACCTAAGTTTAGTTGAACCGGATAATAAGAAGAAGATTAAACAAAAGTTGTTTAAGGTCCTTCTTTAGAACTATCTAATAGTTAGATTAGTTGATCCGTTCATCTAAAATGGATCCAATTAGTGGCTCAGTGGACGCCCGAGTCTTTAGGCTAGTCTGATCGAGTCTGGTAAACCGACTAGTATCGAGGTAGGTTTGGCATTGTGATCATGACTGTATGAGGCTACCTCTTTCTTGGCCAACTTGGTTGGTGTCCAGGAAAGATGGTTAATGGTGGATACTCACCCATGATCTCACCTACCTGGCTAGTCGAGTTGACCAGAACTGATTGGAAAAGCTCAATGACTCGAGTTAACCCATGTCACCTAGGTTGATCGGTCTGACTGATCTATAGGTGCCCATGGATCATTTGTTGATTTATTTCAACCTTCCTAGAATCTGATTGATTCAGTGGGAGGATGATCCATGTCCTTGTCTCTTTTCTTCTGTCATAATTAAAAAGTCCTCTAAAATTATTAGGTCCTTAAAAAGACTAAGTCAAGGAGTTGATAGTGTCTTTGCCTCCCATTAAGTTGGATAGAAATGTGTCCACTAGCTTGGTGTGCATCGGCAGTTCCATAGAACGGGTGTACATCCGGCGACTGGAATTTCTATCTGATCGATGATGGTTCAGTGCAACCTCCTTAACGGGACCAGGTGGGCCGGCCATAGTTGGGCTTGGTCTTTAGTTAGCTGGAAGCATTGGATTTATCATATTAATGGTTGGACCTAACCAGAGACCCGCAATAGGAGGCCCTTAGGCCGATTGGGGTGCTCTCTGGGGCAAAATAAAATACTGAAAATTGTTTAGGGAAATAATTGGTTTATGAACCTACCTTTAGGCTCATATGGGTGAGCCGGCCATAGTCGTGCTCATGCGAGGTTTATTGGATTTCAGTACCCACTTGAGAAAAAGTATTTTCACGGATTGGAGTTAGAGGCTACCAATCTGAAAAATTAGTGGGAGAAACCTTTAGACTAAAGTCCAAGTCTTTTGGTTAAGTTATTAATTCATCAACTAATATGGTCTAATTTTCTTTTCAGATGTCTTCCAATTTATCGCTCCGGTCACTTTTCGATAATGAGAAGTTAAAGGGTCACAACTTCGATAGTCGGTATCGAAGATTGAGAATCGTTCTGGAGCATGAACGGATCCTGTATGTTATAGCGGATCCGGCACCTAAAATCCCTCCCGCTAATGCATAGAGTGCGATCGGAGATGCTTATCTGAAGTGGGTCTCTGATCAGACTACTGTCCGATGCATTATGTTAGCAGCGATGAACGACGAGTTCAGTCGTAAATTCGAGGAGGCCCAACCTGATGAAATCCTTCAAAAGTTAAAGGAATCCTTCGGCACTCCGGATGATGTAGAACGGTACAAAGTGTCTTGTGCCATCTACAACTCCAAGATGCGGAATGGTGGTTCAGTCACTGATCATGTATTGTACATGATCGAGTTGATTGAAAAGTTGGGCAAACTCGGATGCCCCTTGCACGAGCAGCTCGGCAAGGATGCGATCCTGAATTCTCTTCCCTCCTCCTATCTTGATTTTCTCGATCATTATAGAATGAACAAGCCTGCAGTAAACTACCATGGTCTTTTGGGGTTACTGCAGACTTTCGAGAAAGACCACCAACTGAATAAGGGGATGGTGAATTTAGTGGGAGATAGTAGAGGTCGTTGTCCCTTTAAGAAAGGGAAGAAGAAAACAAATAAGAAGGGAAAGAAGGTGCAGAATGTTCCTGGCCCTAGTCAGACCAGGAAGTATAAGGCTGATCAGTCTTCTGCAGAGTGTTTCTACTACAAGAAGAAGGGACACTGGAAGAGGAACTGTCCTATTTATATTGCATCCCTTGATCCGGACAGGCCGAGGAAGCAGAAGTCTGCTGAACAAGGTATTTATATGATAAAACCTTGTAATTACTCAATTGTTGATACTGCTAACTGGGTATTGGATACTGGTAGTCCAATTCATGTTTGTAATTCATTACAGGGACTTCAAGTTAGCAGAAGATTTGAAGATGGAGAATAGTTTCTGAGCGTCGGGAATGGAAATCGTGTTCCAATACTGGTGATCGGAGTCCTGCATCTTGTCTTTGAGTCTTGTACTGTCGAGCTAGTCGACTGTCACTATTGTCCTAGTTTCATTATGAGCATAATCTTTGTAGGCCTTTTGGCTAATTGTTGTTTTGAACTATCAATAAAGGAGATTTTTGTAATGTTATTTTGATTAACTCTGTTATAATGAAAGCTAGATTAAATAATGGCATATACGTACTATCAAGGCCTGTTAGTGTAATGTACACTTCTTGCAAACGCCCAAGGTTAGATAATGTTAATGATTTATATCTTTGGCACTGTAGGCTAGGTCATATTAACCAAAATAGAATAAACAAGATGCGAGGAGATGGACTTCTCGAGGTCAGTGATTTTGAATCACTGCCCATTTGTGAATCCTGTTTACTTGGTAAAATGACCAAGTCACCTTTTACTGGAAAGGGTGAACGGGCTACAGAACTTCTAAGTCTAATACATACTGATGTATGTGGACCGATGTCAGTTAGTGCTAGAGAAGGATACAAATATTTCATTACTTTTACAGATGACTTTTCAAGATTCGGTTATGTCTTTTTAATGAGACATAAGTCTGAATCGTTTGAAATGTTCAAACGATTCCGTAATGAAGTAAAAAAGCAAACTGGAAAAAGTATTAAAACCCTTCGATCTGATCAAGGTGGTGAATACTTATCTGATACTTTTTTGACATATCTTGAGGAGAATGGAATTCTCTCTCAGTGGACTCCTCCAGGAATACCACAGTTGAATGGTGTGTCCGAAAGGAGGAATCGAACCTTGTTGGGCATGGTTCGATCCATGATGGGCTTTGCAACTCTGCCGCTATCCTTTTGGGGATATGCGCTTCAGACAGCCTGTTACTTATTAAATAATGTTCCAAGTAAGTCTGTTGTCTCCACTCCGTATGAGATGTGGAATGGGCGTAAACCCTCAATCTCACACCTTCAGGTCTGGGGTTGTCCGGCTTACGTAAAGCGTTTAGACTCAGACAAACTTGGTCCTAAGTCTGACAGGTGTTTATTCATTGGTTATCCTAAGGAAACCAAAGGGTATTTCTTCTACTTGGAGAATGAACAAGAGGTGTTCGTTGCTCTTAGAGCTATCTTTTTGGAAAAGGAGTTCCTTAGAGAAGGAACTATAGCTTTTAAGATTGAACTTGATGAAGTTCAGCCAATAGAAGAACCTACACACTCTAAGGACATTGTAGAACCGGCTGTGATTGAATCACACCCAGAACCCATTAGGAGATCCGGTAGAATACCGCGTCACCCGGACAGATACTACTGTTTCTTGGTCCAGGACGACGATACCATTGAGCTCGATGAGAACAATGAGAATCCGATCACCTATATGGATGCTCTTCAGAGGTCTGACTCTGAGGCATGGCTTGGAGCTATGCGATCCGAAATGGAGTCCATGGAAATCAACAATGTTTGGACATTAGTTGATCCGCCTGAAGGAATAAAACCTATCGGGTGTAAATGAATCTTCAAGAGGAAAAGGGGCGCAGATGGGAAGGTAGAGACCTATAAAGCCCGTCTGGTTGCCAAGGGGTATCATCAGCGATATGGTATCGATTATGACGAGACTTTCTCCCCTGTGGCAATGCTCAAGTCCATTCGGATCATGCTTGCTTTGGCAGCATATTTTGATTACGATATCTAGCAGATGGATGTTCGAACCGCTTTCCTGAATGGGGAGCTGGAAGAGGAGGTGTATATGATACAGCCTGAAGGGTTCACATCCACAGATGAATCAAAAGTTTGCAAGTTGCAGAGGTCCATCTATGGAGCAAGCATCTCGAAGTTGGAACTTACGATTTGATAGGTGTATCAAATCGTATGGCTTCGTTAGGAACGGAGAAGAATCGTGCATCTATAAATGGGTTAATGGTTCTGTGATTGTATTCCTAGTACTATATGTTGATGACATTCTCTTAATCGGGAATGATGTCACATCATTACAAGGAATAAAGGTCTGGTTATCATCTCAGTTCTCCATGAAGGACTTGGGTGAAGCTTCTTACATACTAGATATGAAAATCTATAGAGATAGATCTAAGAAGCTTTTGGGACTGTCCCAGTCTACGTACATTGACACTGTGTTGAAACGGTTCAGCATGGAAAATTCTAAGAAAGTCTATCTCCCGATAGGTTCTGGAATTACTCTTTCCAAGAAGGATTGTGCGACAACTCCTGAGGAAAGAGAGCGCATGAGTAGAATACCTTATGCTTCTGCAGTAGGCTCTATCATGTATACTATGACTTGTACTAGACCAGACGTGGCATACTCACTAGGAGTAGTGAGCAGATACCAGTCTGACCCAGGTGAGGTGCATTGGAAGGTGGTTAAGTCCATCCTTAAGTATTTAAGAAATACTAAAGATCAATGGCTGATTTATGGAGAACCTGACTTGAAACTTGTGGGGTACTCTGACTCCAGTTTCTAGTCGGATAGAGATGATAGCAAGAGTGTGTCAGGGTTTGTATTTACCCTAAATGGAGGGGCGATCTGCTGGAAAAGTTCTAAGCAGGCAACTGTTGCAGACTCGGTATGCGAAGCAGAAAATATTGCAGCATCAGATGCGGTAAAGGAAGCTGTCTGGTTGCTGAAGTTCCTTAGAGAGCTAGGGGTGGCACCTTCCCTAGATGGTCCTGTTCCGGTGTACTGTGATAGCACTGGAGCCATTGCTCATGCTAAGGAGCCGAAAGCTCATCACCGCACCAAACACATTTTGCGGTGCTACCACATCGTACGAGAGATCGTGGAACGAGGCGACATCAATCTTCTGAAGATCGGTGGAAAAGAAAATCTGGCCGACCCCTTCACTAAAGCCCTCGAAATAAAAGAGTTCGACTATTGTAAAAGGGAAATGGGTATTAGATACTCTTCTGATTGGCTTTAGTACAAGTGGGAGTTGTTGGGAATAGTGTCCCAAAGCCAATCGCCTGGGTTGTAGACGGTTGTGGTCAGTATTGTACTCATTTTATGAATTAATAAAATATTATTTTTGGCAGCTCATCACATTCTTAATTTCTCTGAAATAAACTCTTTCCATGTGATGAAGTCCTTAGGACTACACTGACTTCGATACAGAGAGGATGTATCGAGTGGTCCTTAAACCCTGTTCACAACCAAAGGATATATTGTACTGGACGACAATATATCAAGTATAGGTTGTTGTAGTTTACATCGTTTGGTTGTCCTCTTGACCAAATGAGTGTGGTGACACTGATGTGATCTGCAAGTGGGATATGTGATATATTATTGAACATGACTTCGTGCAGCCCCTTTCTACCAAAGGGATACTCATGATTGGATATGGGTATATGTGTCCCTCTGACCTGAGGTCATCACGGTAGCTTGCAAGCAACTCCCTATGCTTTGGTGCCGGACTACCCGGATTTCTAATCTGGTGACGGAAGGTTTCTGGGTACAGGCAAGTACTTGTAGAGCAGTGATGGACCAAGATGGAATTGACCTATCCAAACAGTTTGGATTGAATGTCTCGTAGTATCTCAATTTAGCAAATCCTCGGCCGGGGTAGTCCTAGTGAAGAGTCACTGGGCTTGCAAGGTTGAGACACGTTGTCGACCGACTCAGTCTGGGTTGGCAGCCCAATCTCAGTCGTCCTGAGCATTAGAGGTCAAAGGGATGAATTATACGGTAACCATATGCCAGAGGCTCGATAGTTTGCTCCCGCATCTTCGACCTATCCGGATGCCAGGATCCATTGCTAGATGGTTTCCTGTGCTGGTACTAGAAATTGTTCTAGTGCTACCATTTAGATTCGAACCTATGAGGTCGCATGCCACAAAGGATAACTATCTGATCTGGATACCGATTATGATTGGGAATCGTCTCGGTTTTATGGTCACAGTATTTTTGAGCACTCTTTTTTTTCCATCTTGCCCTTGTCTGTCTCAACCAAAAAATGTTCCGGGTTGACCAGCACTACGCCAGGATTTTTCTGAATCTGTTTTGAACTGATTCGGAGTTCGTTTCGGCCTCCAATTGGTTGTGAACCAATTATATTCCCTGAACCAGGTTCAATTGGATTGAACCATTTGGTTTAATGGAATTGAACCAAAATTGAGTTTGAACCAATTTTTTGGTTGGACCGGTGTTTTGGTTTTTCTCCCTACCATTTTGCACGGTCATTTGAATGCAATTAAACTCTTACGTTGGAAGCCAAAACGAATGCCAAAAGTCCTCACGCGCGTCTCTTCTCCTCCCTCCACCATTTGGGATTAATGGTTTATTAATCCTGGTTTAAGGCTTGTTAATTGGGTTAACTGCAGCCGATCACCTCTTGGCCTCCCACCCTCTACGTTGTCTTCTCCCTGCAGCCTTTATAAGACCACCAGCATCCCTCTTTTGGAGTTGGTCAAGTTTCAACGAAGAAAGAAGTTTCCACCATGAGAAAACTTAAGAAAAAAAAAAAGGAGTGCTTGTCCCATCTGCTTTGAGAGGCTTAAGGAGAGACCTTTGGGGCTGGGTTTAGAGCTTTAGAAGGGGAGAAAATCCCATTGTTTGAAGTGCTCAAGTTCTGCCCAGTGCTGTAGAATTCTGTGACCGTGAAGCCCTCTTCCGGCGGCTAGCACCGTGCATGGAGGCGGATCTGTGAGCCCCGGGCATGTCTCCCCTTTAGAGGGAGTACCATTCTACTCCTAGGAGCAAATCACGTGGACCGGGATCACCCCAGCTGCTCCGAAACGAAGGCCAAAGTCTGCTGCCCAGTTCTGCTGCAGAAATTTGGCAGCAGACTTTGGTGATTTATTTTATTTTTTTGGCTAAGATTTGATTGTAGTTATTGGTGGCAAATCGAAGAAGACTTGTCCAAGTTGCTGCTGCTCAAATTTGGGAGCAAACGGAGGTCCAGAAGGAGGTGTTCCGACGACGTTTTGCAAGCCAAAAACAGAGTCCCAAGGAGGAAGACGACTGGAATAACTTTATTCCAGTTATTCCAGTCTATTCTAGGTTTATTCCAGGGTTATTCCAGGTAGAATAAAGGTATGGAAAATTAATTTTTTAATCATGCATGGATAGATTAAATTGTTTAATATTTTATAAATATTTTATTTGATTATACATGCCTAAATGCAACTAGATTTAGATTAGTTCCTAGCGGAGCAGATTCCGCTGCGTGAATTTTAAAAATTGTTTTAAAATCCAATCTGCTCCTGCAGATGTTTGCATGCCTAGTGTGGGATCTTGTCAAACCACCTGCATAGTTTACTTTCACATCTCTGTTATACTGACCGCTCTGTCCAGACCTATAGGGAGTACTCCAGTTGCTGATATAGCTCCACCAGCTCCAGCACCAGTTGTTGATGGTGATGATGATGATGATGGAGATGATGAGAAGACTGACTATGATGGATTTGATTTTCTAGATCTGATTTCAGAGCTAGTGGCAGAGGTGATGGCAGACTTGCCCAG
The DNA here is from genome assembly GCA_021397845.1 of Areca catechu. Lineage (NCBI taxonomy): Eukaryota > Viridiplantae > Streptophyta > Magnoliopsida > Arecales > Arecaceae > Areca > Areca catechu. The sequence goes on along the minus strand of CM038052.1, from coordinate 122,234,301 downwards.
GAGTCCTACATGTGACCCTTCTAATTCACATACCTAGACTCCAGTCCTATCTTCTCCTCCTTCCAGATTGGATGATCATATTCTAATTCCTATTCTTTCGCCTATAGTTGATTCTCCTATTATTCATTCACTAGTTATTGATTCACCCATTGTTGATACACCCATGATTGACAGTCCTATCATTGATTCACCGATTTTAGGCTCACCCATTCATTCTTCAATTGATACATCTACTATTGATACACCCATCGTATCATCAGCTGATACGCCTATTTTTGATACACCCACTATTGATTCACCTACTATCCATACATCCTCACTTATCCGAGAGCTTGGTTCTTACACACCTGGCTTTCAGTATCTTGACTCTGGTCCATCCTTTGATCGTACACCACTTCAGGCAATCGCAGAGACTGTCGACCCGATCAGTTCTGTTCCTGTTGAGGACATTGCTTCCACTTCTACTCTAGCCAGAGGTCGGATGTATGCTCGATGCAGAGGACATGGTCATCGTACCCCTCCATGACTGACCAGGACCCGACTTCGAGATCTCGGATCGATGTGGCCTCGAGCTCGATCTTTTACTGATATAGGATCGATTGAGATCGGATCATCTTCTTCTGATGATGATGAGGATGAGGATTAGGATATCTATGTATTTTTAGATTGTTTACTTTATGCATCTTTTGTATTTCTTGTTGTTGTACAAATTCTGACTATAAATGAAATACTATGTTGTACTTCATGTTTGTGACTTCAAATGGATGAAATGGTTTAACTTTTCTTTAGTACTTCATTGTCTTCATTTTTGAATGGATGAATGAACTATTCTTATTATTTTTGGATGAGTGCTATACCTTGAATGTGATGGGGATCCAAAGCAGGTCCGGATATTTTTCTATTTTTTCTTATTTTTCTGTATTTTTTATTTTTACATATTCCAGCTATTCCAGCTATTCCATCTATTCCAGTTTTATTCTGATCTTATTCCCACCTTATTCTAGTCTTATTCCATCCTCTTCCCGTGATCTTAAAAAATTTTCAAAACCCTAGCCCATCGCCCCGCTGGCCCCAGATCCGGGCCACTCGACCCCCGGTCGCCCCCGCCGGCCCGCCCACCGGTGCCTGCCTGCCGGCCTCGCCCTCGCCGGAAATTCGGCACCGCCGCCCACGCCCGTGGGAAGATGAACGGATGCGGGAGGCATCTGTCCACCCACGCGACGCCGTTGCCGTTTGCCACCGCCGACTTGCCATCGATCACCGACCCGCCATCCGCCGGCCCATGCCCGGCCGCCACCGCCCTCACCGGCACCCTTGGGCCCCATGAACGGACGCGAGAAGATGAACGGATGAGGGAGGCGTCTATCCACCCCTGCACCACCACCAGCCTGCACCGCCATCGCCTACCGCCGCCTCCCACCTGCTGCCACCCGCCGCCGGTGATGCGGGACTAATATGCATGCAATTCTTTTTGTATGTATTATATGTGGGGTTAGGTGATTAATTCCCGAATTTTAGATCAAAATTAGTTCTAAGAAATTTTGTATGAATTTTTAAAGCTAAGCATGCAGATTAGAACCTAGAAAAGTACTAAAGAAGGATCGTCGGAGCTGAGAAGCCTCGGTTAGGGCAGGTTCTCCTACAATATAAAGAATGGAGATAGAGGGGGTGTACCTGACAACGTCTGAAGCACTCGGTGAAGATCGCAGTGAAGGGATCTCTCGTTCCTCGATGGATATGGCCTGGAAAATCGAGCCAAAGACCCGCGGATACCCGACTTTCTGCTCGGTGGTCCGATTGAGGCTTGGCTGGAGTCGTTGGATTCATAGGAACTCGGGGACCTACAAACGACCTGTCAGGGGTTAGAAAACTCAAAGAAAATCAAGAAAACAAAGGAAAATAGCAAAGGGAAGAAAGTATTGGAAGGGGCTGGAAGGATGGTTGGCGGCAGGAAGATGGTTGCAAACATCGGGAAGAAAAACTCGCAAACCCCTTTATGCACACAGCAGGGTAATCACACAAAGCAATTGAAGAACTCAAGGTTTATTTCATATATCAAAATCAAGTTTCATACAAGAGGCTAGGGTCCCTTAAATAGACCCTTAAACTTGGGCCCCAAGTAAGGGTACTTTAGACTTTACATAGGACTCCTTCTCCCTTTCAAACCCTAACTAGGAATACAAGGCAACCTAGGTAGAAATCCCTAAAACACTTGGACTCCCTCTCCTTGTCTTGGTCGGCCAAGGGAGTGACCATAAGTGGCCGACCAAGAGGAGGGTGATCCTAAGAGGTGGCGCCCTAATTCCTCTTCCTGGGCCTGGGCTGGCCCAATTTGCTTCTGGCTGGAGCAGGGCTCCATATTTGTTCCTATTTTCATTTTCTCCTCCTGGGATCTTCAGGTCTTCAAGTTGGGTTGGATTTGGGCTCAACTTCCATGTCTTCAATTAGGTTGGACTTGGTCTTCACTTGTATGAAGTGGTCTTGAGTCTTCGATATGCTTGGATAGGACTCAAAAAAATAAAATTAGCTTGACATGAGCTGACTAATACTGAACTGAACTAGCTTAACATGAGCTGACTAATTACAGGACTCAAATAAAATAGCTAAGCTTTATTACAGTGGACTTGAATGTTGATTAAGTGATCCACAGAGGATTGAGAAGCCTCTGCCTTATTCTGGTGCCTTTGGTGTCCGCACCAATTCTTCCGGGGTGGGAGGAACTCGACCCTGTCGAGTGAAGATCAGAGTGGCTCACATATCTCTCAAGAAGGTCAGGGTTGAGGTGTTGCAAGTCCTCTCGAGTAGTCTATGAATAATCCGACTCCGGCCGGCCTTGCCATTGGACTAGGAAGCGTTGATAACCGCGACCCCGGGTCGTAATGGCTTGATCATCCAGGATACGCTCGATCCGTTCTCCTCTCTCAGGCCAATTAATTGGTGGACACTCTGGGTAAGGATCACTCTCAACAGAAGGGATTGGTCCAAAAGCTTCACTGGGTATCATTGCCGGTTTCCTGTACTCAACCAGGTCTGTAATATTGAAGGTAGAACTAATGCCCATATCAGAAGGCAAGTCTAACACATAGGCATTTGATCCAACCTTCTTTAACACTTTAAAAGGTCCGGCTCCACGAGCATGAAGCTTCTTAATGATCCCTGGTGGGAACCGCTCAGGCCTAAGCCTAATCATGACAGAATCCCCTACATCAAATTCCTTGTTCCTTCTTCGGGAATTAACCAATTTTTTATAAGTTTCATTGCTTATGTTTATCTTTTAGCTAATGTCCTTGTGCAAGTCTCTAATATGCTGTGTAAATGACTCTGTAGACTCCGAGACTCATGCGTGAATAGGCAAAGGAATTAGATCAGTGGGATGATTCGGCTGGTACCCATGGACTATCTCAAAAGGACTCTTACCCGTTGTCCTATTTACTGAACTGTTGTAGGCAAACTCTGCTCTAGGTAATAATAGATCCCAAGTTCCAACTTGTTCACCTACCAGGCATCTAAGGAGGTTTCCTAAACTACGGTTCACCAGTTCAGTTTGGCCATCTGTTTGAGGGTGGTAGGCTGTAGAAAACTTAAGCTTGGTCCCTAACAGGTGCCATAAGGTCTTCCAGAAATAACTGGTGAACCTAACATCCCTATCAGATATGATAGTCTTGGGTAGGCCATGGAGTTTAACCACATGATCTAATAAAAGCTTGGCTACTCTAGACGCATCAACGATCTGGGAACAGGGGATGAAGTGAGCCATCTTAGAGAACCTATCGACCACTACAAAGATAGAATCATGTCTCTTCTGGGTCTTAGGTAATCCTAACACAAAGTCCATACTTAGGTCCTGCCAAGGGCGATCAGGCACTGGTAAAGGTGTGTAAAGACCAGTGTTCTGCTTCTGCTATTTTGCAACAGTACAAGTTCTACACCTGGCTACAATCTGTGCAATGTGCCTTTTCAATCCTAGCTAAAAGAACTGGTCCTCTATTGCTAAGATCGTCTTATTTCTACCAAAATGACCAGCTAAACCTCCAACATGGGTCTCCCAAATTAGGAATTCTCTAAGGGAAGTTTTGGGTATACAGAGTCAATTGTTCTGAAAAAGGTAGCCATCCTGAAGGGTATACTCACTATGGGTACTGGATGGTCCTAGCCTGAGGGTCTGATAAATGTCTCCAAAGTCTGGGCAAGTTTCATACTCATCCTTTAACCTATCAAACCCTATGACTTGGGTGCTAACCGATCCTAACAGTAGAGACCTATGGCTCAGGGCATCTGCTACCTTATTTTCAGTGCCGGCGCAGTGCTTCAGGACAAAAGTGTAAGCCTGAATGTACTCAATCCATTTACCGTGCTGTGGGTTTAGTTTCTTTTGGAAGTTCAGGAATCGGAGTGCCTCATGGTTAGAAAATAAGACAAACTCCTACGGTAGTAAGTAATGTCTCCAATATCTAAGGGCCTGGACTACCGCATAAAATTCCTTGTCATAGATAGAGTACTTAAGTTTAGCCTCATTCAGTTTCTCACTGAAGAAGGCTACAGGGTGATTCTCTTGACTTAGTACCCCACCTATTCCTACTCCCGAGATATCGCAAGCGACCTCAAACACCTTAGTAAAGTCAGGTAATCTAAGGATGGGTTGATGCAGAACGAAAGCTCTGATACCAAAATGATGCAGAACGAAGAACAAAGAAGCGTATGCAGAAGTAAAAATTAAGATTAATTCTTTTTTTTTTTTTTATCTTTCAGAAATTGGCTTTGACTCAAAGTAAAGTTAAACTAAGTTGAAGGAAACTAGGTAATGATTGAAAGCACAATTTAGAAAAAACTAGGTTATCAGAGTAGTTCAGAAGTAACGGATCGCTGGGGGTTGAGAAACTCCTAGACCTAGGGTTTCGCTCTGAACTTTCAACAGGACAGAAATAGAGAGGAGAGATGGGTTACCAACCAGACAGTGATCTTCAGAGAATTTGGATGGAAGAACTCTCTCGGGCAGATTGTTGGATCCTCGGATTCGGCTATCTTCGCAATGGATCCTCCAATACTGGTCTCGTGGCTGGGTCGGCTTCTCCTGGACTCAAGATCTGGGAAGAAGAGAAACAAGTGATGGATTCAGAGACACAGGGAAGGATTTACCAGTTCGAAGAACTTGAAGGCTGATGTCGCTGAGATCCGGATTCTCTTGAAGGCTGATTCGACTTCCTCTGGAAAGAGCTTTGGATATGATGTATCCGGACTGTAGCTGGATGCTGGTGGTCAGCCTGGACTTGGAAAGAGAGGCCGTGGGAGGTGGGATAGGCTAGGGTTTGGTGGATTGAAGTGGATGGTGGGCGGCTAGGGTTATAGAGTAGAAGTGGCTGACCTAGGGTTTGGGTTTTTTGGAGATCTCACACCTCCTCAAGGTTCCTGGGGAACCCGGATTTACTCCCTCATGGAGCTCAACACCTGGATGCAAGTGCGGAAGAGAGAAAACACAAAGTTTGCTCACAAAAAAATTGGTTTCATTCATCTGATTTTTTTTTTTTCAAACTTACATGGGGATTTAATTTATAGGCCATTACAAGAGAGTAGGGTTTTACATCTTCCCATGTGGGACTAAAGGAGGGGATCTTCAAATTAGGATATCAATCCCTACTCATATGGCCGGCCAATTAATTCCAAAGTTGATCGAAGCTTTAAAAAGGAAAGTGGGTGGCGCCTCCTTGTCTTGACCTCCAAGAAAATATTTTTTCCTTCTATGCTTGGCCTTATCTGGAAATGTTTGGGCGCCTCTTAACCTTGCCCTCCAAGAAAAAATTTGTTGCCTTTTATATCTGGCTTTATTTGGAATGATTAAGGTGCCTCCTAACCTTGCTTTTCAAGAGAAATCTCCTTCCTTCCATGGCCCAACCCTTTTTGGATACCTCCTTTTCTTTCTCCCCAAGTTATGGCTCCTTCTAACTTTGTTTTGAGTATTTCTGGCAGCTAATGGGCGCCTCCTTGAATTTCTCTCCAAGAGAATTTCGTCCCTTTCATAGTTTGGTTCTTTTGGGAAGTCTTGGGCCGCCCCCTTGATTTGTGGACCCCTGGTGGATTTCTCCTCAATTGGCGCATGAAAGAGGGGAGCTGCTATCTGTGGTGTGAGGACCAAAGCCTGTTGGATGGAGATGTGGCACCCCCTGGACTCAGGCGTATGGCTGGGAGTGTGGCTGGGAGTGTGGCGCCCACTTGCTTGGCCTTGGGAGAAAATGTAACACCCCAGGTTGAAGCCCTAGTCCACTACTGAGTCAACATGACTCAACAAAATAAAAATGCAGGTAATACAGACTCAAACTAAAATTGAGTTGATCAAGCCAACCCTTATTACAAGCCAAAAACTCTAATTCTTCGGGCAAGGTTAATCAGAGATCCAGATGGAGCTCTGAAGTCTTCTTCTGAGTCTGGTGCCCGCACCAATTCTCCCAGGGTGGGAGGAACTCGACCCTGTCGAGTATGGATCAAGTTGGCTCTGGTATCTCTCCAAGAGGTCTGGGTCCAATTCTTGTAATTCTTCTCGGGAGATCCAAGAGTCATCAGAATCTGGCCTTCCTTGCTAGCGGACCAGGTATCTTTGGTATCCTCGATTACGAGTAGAGATAACCTGATCATCCAGGATCTTTTCAATCTGCTCTTTCCTCACAGGCCAGTTTGTTGGTGGACACACAGGGTTGGGTTCACTCTCAAGAGCAGGATTAGGTTCAAAAGCCTCACTGAGAATCACAGCTGGCTCTCTATACTCTACTAGGTCTGTAACGTTGAAAGTGGAGCTAATGCCTAGTTCTGGAGGCAACTCGAGCACATAGGCATTGGATCCTACTCTCTTCACCACTCTAAATGGTCCAGCTCCTCTAGCATGTAACTTTCTAACGGTTCCAGGAGGAAACCGTTCAGGCCTTAACCTAATCATTACATAGTCTCCCTCAACAAAAATTTTGACTCGCCTTTGAGAATCAGCCAACTTCTTATAAGTTTCATTACTTAAATTTATTTTGGCATGAATTTCTTTATGCAAGTCCTTTACATGCTATGCAAGTGCATCAAGAGACTTGTGTGTGTGGACTAATAGTGAAATCAGATCAAGTGGTGTGTGAGGCTTGTATCCATGAACAATTTCAAAGGGACTCTAGCCTATAGACCTATTGATCGAAACATTGAATGCAATTTCAGCCCTGAACAAAATACAAATCCCAATTCCTGGTATTCTCACTCAACCAAAATCCGAGTCAATGTCCTAAACTCGACTGACGATGCATTCCTAAAGAATGGACTTTATTCAAAGGAACCCTAGGTCTAAACCTAACAAACTACGGCTCTCTAGGTTTGACCTTGGGTCGGAGGATGGCATGCAGAGCATGAAAACTTATCATGGGTGCCTAGTAGGTGCCATAAGGTCTTCCAGAAGTAGGTGGCAAACCTAATAGGTTCTGACACGTGGTTCACTCTAAAGACTTCGACAAAGTATACTTGGATGGTGTAAGAAGCATTGGAAGTCCTAGAGAAAGGGAGGAAATATGAGGCGGAGTCACGAATTACCTGCTGACTAAAGGTGGTGACTTGAAGGTTTGAATGGTGATCTATGAGTGTCAACTGATCATCCTTACGAAAGGAAAAGTTTGCTACTCCCAGGAATGGATCAAGAGATGGTTCGGGAAGTAGCCTAGGACATGTGATTGCAACAGTTAAAGTTTGTTCTCTAAGCAAATAATGATCCATTTTCTCAAGAACTGGATTGAAGAATGATTCATGGAAGGGCCTATGGATGATGACCTCAAGACTTGAAACTTGACATATGGGTGCAGAAAGGTATACTCTATAGAAGGGTAGGTTAGTCATGCGAAGGGAGGTGTCGGGGTCATAAGGAGGACATCTACAGGACTGGGTGAATCAATCCGCTCAAGACAATGATGTTCAACTAAGATTATGGGAGAGACCTTAGTGGCTGGGCATGGGACAAGGTCCAATTATAAGAGGCTTGATTCAGTCATCCTAAGGAGAGGATCTACCATAGGATGGGCAAACTTAAACAGTTCAGTGCAAAGATCTTTAATTGGTACCTGGGGACTGACTGTCATTAGAGGGTACGAACTGATAGCTCGGGCTAACACTATGAGTTCTTCCTGGGGGTATTTGATTAAAGGAACCTGATTCTCATAAATCTCTTGAATTTCTGAACTAGGTCCTACCACTTGGTTGCTCTCCAAGGTCTCCTCAGGTAAGGAACCAATAGTATCGATGTCACATTGTTCAAGTTCTTCCCACTCATATTCATCAACTAGACTCAAGCCAGCATCATATACTTCCTCGATGCCATCTTCAATGGGTTTCGGGTCAGTGGTAATCGGGTCAACTGATTCTAGGCTTGTCATACCTAACCTTTCTTCCTCATTGGTAGGCTTGGGTTCTCCCTCATTAATGTCATCCCTAGGATTCTTACCACTTAGCTGTGCACAAGCCAGTCCTATGCATGGGCACTGACTAGATTTATGGCCTCTTTCTCTACAAAACAAACATTCTTGAGATATAGGAACCTGGGTCACACTGGGTTTCAAGCTAGTAGAGACCTTACTTGGGCATGGGTGTGGATCTAAATGGTTTGATCTAGAAGACTGGGGTTGTTGAGTGACTGGTTTAGAATATTGTAAGGACCTCTCATAGACACGATCCACACTATACATATCATGGTTAGGCTTCCTAAGGTTATGCTCGGGATCATGGTATAAGGTCCTCCTAGGCTCCTGGCATGGGTGAGGTTGGGGCCTATTAAATTTTGGATCAGGGGTCCAATTTTGATGTCTACGTTTCTCAAGTACTTGGACTCGATCCCTAAATTGGAAAAAATCCTCATGGACTTGTTCTTTAAACTGGGCAACAGTGGTAGTCACATCCTGACTCAGTTTGTTCATACTCTCAGTAAGAGCTCTAACCATGGCCTTTAAATTAGGTTGGGTTTGACCAGGTTGGTAGGGCACTCCATTCCGGGTAGACATGATGCAAGCAAACACACAAGTGAGACTCAACTGAACGACTACGGGCTAACTAGACCTAGAGCCCAAACTAGATGCCCAATCAGAGTGGCAAGCTAGCCTGTAGTAACTCGGGACTCAGCCAGGCAGGTGTAAGGGGAGTGTTAGGTCCCTAATTGCCAATCCTAGACACCAATCAGAGATTGGCCAGGTAGGCGGACCAGCACACAAGCCCTTCGGGATAGAATCCCTGAACCACCATTCTAGACACTGAGTACAAAGCACACACAGAGTAACTAGACAAACTGACTCAACATTAGCCTAGACCCGACTTGTTGGTGTCCCTAGCCCACTAGGGCAAATTAGGTCTAATTAATTTTAAGATTAAAGGCTTAGGTTCAAATGAGTGGGTGATGGTTTTGGGCTAAGAAGAGGTTATCAACTCCTCCCCTTATCTTAGATGCTCAAATGCCCTTAAGATGAATTAAGAGATGAACACTCAAAAATAATTGATTTGCAGAAACACAAAAATAGAGTTGCAGTAATTTAATCCTCAGAAATCCCATGGAAATCAATAAATCACAGGAAAATTATGCAGAATAGTTTCAATTATACTGGTTTCAGAAAAATAAAAATCACCAAATTTAGAGTTAGCTACAGTGACAAATAATTCCTGCAACAGAGTAATTACGGGCTGAAAATAGAGCACTTTCCCGTTTACAATTCCTGCTACGAAGTTATAACCCAACGGATCCCCTACACGCCCTAGGAACACCCCGTGGAATGGGAAGAGGAGATTTGCACCTCGCTTCGTTCCTAGGACCGGACATCCTGGGGAGTCTACTTCGAGCAGACAAAGTAAAAAGAGAGAGACTCAAACAAGCAATCAAAACAGAAACCCTAGACAGGGCTCTGATACCAAAAATGATGCAGAACGAAAGCTCTGATACCAAAATGATGCAGAACGAAGAACAAAGAAGCGTATGCAGAAGTAAAAATTAAGATTAATTCTTTTTTTTTTTTTATCTTTCAGAAATTGGCTTTGACTCAAAGTAAAGTTAAACTAAGTTGAAGGAAACTAGGTAATGATTGAAAGCACAATTTAGAAAAAACTAGGTTATCAAAGTAGTTCAGAAGTAACGGATCGCTGGGGGTTGAGAAACTCCCAGACCTAGGGTTTCACTCTGAACTTTCAACAGGACAGAAGTAGAGAGGAGAGATGGGTTACCAACCAGACAGTGATCTTCAGAGAATTTGGGTGGAAGAACTCTCTCGGGCAGATTGTTGGATCCTCGGATTCGGCTATCTTCGCAATGGATCCTCCAATACTGGTCTCATGGCTGGGTCGGCTTCTCCTGGACTCAAGATCTGGGAAGAAGAGAAACAAGTGATGGATTCAGAGACTCAGGGAAGGATTTACCAGTTCGAAGAACTTGAAGGCTGATGTCGCTGAGATCCGGATTCTCTTGAAGGCTGATTCGACTTCCTCTGGAAAGAGCTTTGGATCTGATGTATCCGGACTGTAGCTGGATGCTGGTGGTCGGCCTGGACTTGGAAAGAGAGGCCGTGGGAGGTGGGATAGGCTAGGGTTTGGTGGATTGAAGTGGATGGTGGGCGGCTAGGGTTATAGAGTAGAAGTGGCTAACCTAGGGTTTGGGTTTTTGGAGATCTCACACCTCCTCAAGGTTCCTGGGGAACCCGGAATTACTCCCTCATGGAGCTCAACACCTGGATGCAAGTGCGGAAGAGAGAAAACACAAAGTTTGCTCACAAAAAATTTGGTTTCATTCATCTGATTTTTTTTTTTTTCAAACTTACATGGGGATTTAATTTATAGGCCATTACAAGAGAGTAGGGTTTTACATCTTCCCATGTGGGACTAAAGGAGGGGATCTTCAAATTAGGATATCAATCCCTACTCATATGGCCGGCCAATTAATTCCAAAGTTGATCGAAGCTTCAAAAAGGAAAGTGGGTGGCGCCTCCTTGTCTTGACCTCCAAGAAAATATTTTTTTCCTTCTATGCTTGGCCTTATCTGGAAGTGTTTGGGCGCCTCTTAACCTTGCCCTCCAAGAAAAAAATTGTTGCCTTTTATATCTGGCTTTATTTGGAATGATTAGGGTGCCTCCTAACCTTGCTTTTCAAGAGAAATCTCCATCCTTCCATGGCTCAACCCTTTTTGGATACCTCCTTTTCTTTCTCTCCAAGTTATGGCTCCTTCTAACTTTGTTTTGAGTATTTCTGGCAGGTAATAGGCGCCTCCTTGAATTTCTCTCCAAGAGAATTTCTTCCCTTTCATAGTTTGGTTCTTTTGGGAAGTCTTGGGCCGCCCCCTTGATTTGTGGACCCCTGGTGGATTTCTCCTCAATTGGCGCATGAAAGAGGGGAGTTGCTATCTGTGGTGTGAGGACCAAAGCCTGTTGGATGGAGATGTGGCACCCCCTGGACTCAGGCGTATGGCTGGGAGTGTGGCTGGGAGTGTGGCGCCCACTTGCTTGGCCTTGGGAGAAAATGTAACACCCCAGGTTGAAGCCCTAGTCCACTACTGAGTCAACATGACTCAACAAAATAAAAATACAGGTAATACAGACTCAAACTAAAATTGAGTTGATCAAGCCAACCCTTATTACAAGCCAAAAATTCTAATTCTTCGGGCAAGGTTAATCAGAGATCCAGATGGAGCTCTGAAGTCTTCTTCTGAGTCTGGTGCCCGCACCAATTCTCCCAGGGTGGGAGGAACTCGACCCTGTCGAGTATGGATCAAGTTGGCTCTGGTATCTCTCCAAGAGGTCTGGGTCCAATTCTTGTAATTCTTCTCGGGAGATCCAAGAGTCATCAGAATCTGGCCTTCCTTGCTAGCGGACCAGGTATCTTTGGTATCCTCAATTACGAGTAGAGATAACCTGATCATCCAGGATCTTTTCAATCTGCTCTTTCCTCACAGGCCAGTTTGTTGGTGGACACACAGGGTTGGGTTCACTCTCAAGAGCAGGATTAGGTTCAAAAGCCTCACTGGGAATCACAGCTGGCTCTCTATACTCTACTAGGTCTGTAACGTTGAAAGTGGAGCTAATGCCTAGTTCTGGAGGCAACTCGAGCACATAGGCATTGGATCCTACTCTCTTCACCACTCTAAATGGTCCATCTCCTCTAGCATGTAACTTTCTAACGGTTCCAGGAGGAAACCGTTCAGGCCTTAACCTAATCATTACATAGTCTCCCTCAACAAAAGTTTTGACTCGCCTTTGAGAATCAGCCAACTTCTTATAAGTTTCATTACTTAAATTTATTTTGGCATGAATTTCTTTATGCAAGTCCTTTACATGCTATGCAAGTGCATCAAGAGACTTGTGTGTGTGGACTAATAGTGAAATCAGATCAAGTGGTGTGTGAGGCTTGTATCCATGAACAATTTCAAAGGGACTCTAGCCTATAGACCTATTGATCGAAACATTGAATGCAATTTCAGTCCTGAACAAAATACAAATCCCAATTCCTGGTATTCTCACTCAACCAAAATCCGAGTCAATGTCCTAAACTCGACTGACGATGCATTCATAAAGAATGGACTTTATTCAAAGGAACCCTAGGTCTAAACCTAACAAACTACGGCTCTCTAGGTTTGACCTTGGGTCGGAGGATGGCATGCAGAGCATGAAAACTTATCATGGGTGCCTAGTAGGTGCCATAAGGTCTTCCAGAAGTAGGTGGCAAACCTAATAGGTTCTGACACGTGGTTCACTCTAAAGACTTCGACAAAGTATACTTGGATGGTGTAAGAAGCATTGGAAGTCCTAGAGAAAGGGAGGAAATATGAGGCGGAGTCACGAATTACCTGCTGACTAAAGGTGGTGACTTGAAGGTTTGAATGGTGATCTATGAGTGTCAACTGATCATCCTTACGAAAGGAAAAGTTTGCTACTCCCAGGAATGGATCAAGAGATGGTTCGGGAAGTAGCCTAGGACATGTGATTGCAACAGTTAAAGTTTGTTCTCTAAGCAAATAATGATCCATTTTCTCAAGAACTGGATTGAAGAATGATTCATGGAAGGGCCTATGGATGATGACCTCAAGACTTGAAACTTGACATATGGGTGCAGAAAGGTATACTCTATAGAAGGGTAGGTTAGTCATGCGAAGGGAGGTGTCTGGGGTCATAAGGAGGACATCTACAGGACTGGGTGAATCAATCCGCTCAAGACAAGGATGTTCAACTGAGATTATGGGAGAGACCTTAGTGGCTGGGCATGGGACAAGGTCCAATTATAAGAGGCTTGATTCAGTCATCCTAAGGAGAGGATCTACCATAGGGTGGGCAAACTTAAACAGTTCAGTGCAAAGATCTTCAATTGGTACCTGGGGAATGACTGTCATTAGAGGGTACGAACTGATAGCTCGGGCTAACACTATGAGTTCTTCCTGGGGGTATTTGATTAAAGGAACCTGATTCTCATAAATCTCTTGAATTTCTGAACTAGGTCCTACCACTTGGTTGCTCTCCAAGGTCTCCTCAGGTAAGGAACCAATAGTATCGATGTCACATTGTTCAAGTTCTTCCCACTCATATTCATCAACTAGACTCAAGCCAGCATCATATACTTCCTCGATGCCATCTTCAATGGGTTTCGGGTCAGTGGTAATCGGGTCAACTGATTCTAGGCTTGTCATACCTAACCTTTCTTCCTCATTGGTAGGCTTGGGTTCTCCCTCATTAATGTCATCCCTAGGATTCTTACCACTTAGCTGTGCACAAGCCAGTCCTATGCATGGGCACTGACTAGATTTATGGCCTCTTTCTCTACAAAACAAACATTCTTGAGATATAGGAACCTGGGTCACACTGGGTTTCAAGCTAGTAGAGACCTTACTTGGGCATGGGTGTGGATCTAAATGGTTTGATCTAGAAGACTGGGGTTGTTGAGTGACTGGTTTAGAATATTATAAGGACCTCTCATAGACACGATCCACACTATACATATCATGGTTAGGCTTCCTAAGGTTATGCTCGGGATCATGGTATAAGGTCCTCCTAGGCTCCTGGCATGGGTGAGGTTGGGGCCTATTAAATTTTGGATCAGGGGTCCAATTTTGATGTCTACGTTTCTCAAGTACTTGGACTCGATCCCTAAATTGGGAAAAATCCTCATGGACTTGTTCTTTAAACTGGGCAATAGTGGTAGTCACATCCTGACTCAATTTGTTCATACTCTCAGTAAGAGCTCTAATCATGGCCTTTAAATTAGGTTGGGTTTGACCAGGTTGGTAGGGCACTCCATTCCGGGTAGACATGATGCAAGCAAACACACAAGTGAGACTCAACTGAATGACTACGGGCTAACTAGACCTAGAGCCCAAACTAGATGCCCAATCAGAGTGGCAAGCTAGCCTGTAGTAACTCGGGACTCAGCCAGGCAGGTGTAAGGGGAGTGTTAGGTCCCTAATTGCCAATCCTAGACACCAATCAGAGATTGGCCAGGTAGGTGGACCAGCACACAAGCCCTTCGGGATAGAATCCCTGAACCACAATTCTAGACACTGAGTACAAAGCACACACAGAGTAACTAGACAAACTGACTCAACATTAGCCTAGACCCGACTTGTTGGTGTCCCTAGCCCACTAGGGCAAATTAGGTCTAATTAATTTTAAGATTAAAGGCTTAGGTTCAAATGAGTGGGTGATGGTTTTGGGCTAAGAAGAGGTTATCAACTCCTCCCCTTATCTTAGATGCTCAAATGCCCTTAAGATGAATTAAGAGATGAACACTCAAAAATAATTGATTTGCAGAAACACAAAAACAGAGTTGCAGTAATTTAATCCTCAGAAATCCCATGGAAATCAATAAATCACAAGAAAATTATGCAGAATAGTTTCAATTATACTGGTTTCAGAAAAATAAAAATCACCAAATTTGGAGTTAGCTACAGTGAGAAATAATTCCTGCAATAGAGTAATTACGGGCTGAAAATAGAGCACTTTCCCGTTTACAATTCCTGCTACGAAGTTATAACCCAACGGATCCCCTACACGCCCTAGGAACACCCCGTGGAATGGGAAGAGGAGATTTGCACCTCGCTTCGTTCCTAGGACCGGACGTCCTGGGGAGTCTACTTCGAGCAGACAAAGTAAAAAGAGAGAGACTCAAACAAGCAATCAAAACAAAAACCCTAGACAGGGCTCTGATACCAAAAATGATGCAGAACGAAAGCTCTGATACCAAAATGATGCAGAACGAAGAACAAAGAAGCGTATGCAGAAGTAAAAATTAAGATTAATTCTTTTTTTTTTTTTTTATCTTTCAGAAATTGGCTTTGACTCAAAGTAAAGTTAAACTAAGTTGAAGGAAACTAGGTAATGATTGAAAGCACAATTTAGAAAAAACTAGGTTATCAAAGTAGTTCAGAAGTAACGGATCGCTGGGGGTTGAGAAACTCCCAGACCTAGGGTTTCACTCTGAACTTTCAACAGGACAGAAATAGAGAGGAGAGATGGGTTACCAACCAGACAGTGATCTTCAGAGAATTTGGGTGGAAGAACTCTCTCGGGCAGATTGTTGGATCCTCGGATTCGGCTATCTTCGCAATGGATCCTCCAATACTGGTCTCGTGGCTGGGTCGGCTTCTCCTGGACTCAAGATCTGGGAAGAAGAGAAACAAGTGATGGATTCAGAGACTCAGGGAAGGATTTACCAGTTCGAAGAACTTGAAGGCTGATGTCGCTGAGATCCGGATTCTCTTGAAGGCTGATTCGACTTCCTTTGGAAAGAGCTTTGGATCTGATGTATCCGGACTGTAGCTGGATGCTGGTGGTCGGCCTGGACTTGGAAAGAGAGGCCGTGGGAGGTGGGATAGGCTAGGGTTTGGTGGATTGAAGTGGATGGTGGGCGGCTAGGGTTATAGAGTAGAAGTGGCTAACCTAGGGTTTAGGTTTTTTGGAGATCTCACACCTCCTCAAGGTTCCTGGGGAACCCGGAATTACTCCCTCATGGAGCTCAACACCTGGATGCAAGTGCGGAAGAGAGAAAACACAAAGTTTGCTCACAAAAAATTTGGTTTCATTCATCTGATTTTTTTTTTTCAAACTTACATGGGGATTTAATTTATAGGCCATTACAAGAGAGTAGGGTTTTACATCTTCCCATGTGGGACTAAAGGAGGGGATCTTCAAATTAGGATATCAATCCCTACTCATATGGCCGGCCAATTAATTCCAAAGTTGATCGAAGCTTCAAAAAGGAAAGTGGGTGGCGCCTCCTTGTCTTGACCTCCAAGAAAATATTTTTTTCCTTCTATGCTTGGCTTTATCTGGAAGTGTTTGGGCGCCTCTTAACCTTGCCCTCCAAGAAAAAATTTGTTGCCTTTTATATCTGGCTTTATTTGGAATGATTAGGGTGCCTCCTAACCTTGCTTTTCAAGAGAAATCTCCATCCTTCCATGGCTCAACCCTTTTTGGATACCTCCTTTTCTTTCTCTCCAAGTTATGGCTCCTTCTAACTTTGTTTTGAGTATTTCTGGCAGGTAATAGGCGCCTCCTTGAATTTCTCTCCAAGAGAATTTCTTCCCTATCATAGTTTGGTTCTTTTGGGAAGTCTTGGGTCACCCCCTTGATTTGTGGACCCCTGGTGGATTTCTCCTCAATTGGCGCATGAAAGAGGGGAGCTGCTATCTGTGGTGTGGGGACCAAAGCCTGTTGGATGGAGATGTGGCACCCCCTGGACTCAGGCGTATGGCTGGGAGTGTGGCTGGGAGTGTGGCGCCCACTTGCTTGGCCTTGGGAGAAAATGTAACACCCCAGGTTGAAGCCCTAGTCAACTACTGAGTCAACATGACTCAATAAAATAAAAATACAGGTAATACAGACTCAAACTAAAATTGAGTTGATCAAGCCAACCCTTATTACAAGCCAAAAATTCTAATTCTTCGGGCAAGGTTAATCAGAGATCCAGATGAAGCTCTGAAGTCTTCTTCTGAGTCTGGTGCCCGCACCAATTCTCCCAGGGTGGGAGGAACTCGACCCTGTCGAGTATGGATCAAGTTGGCTCTGGTATCTCTCCAAGAGGTCTGGGTCCAATTCTTGTAATTCTTCTCGGGAGATCCAAGAGTCATCAGAATCTGGCCTTCCTTGCTAGCGGACCAGGTATCTTTGGTATCCTCAATTACGAGTAGAGATAACCTGATCATCCAGGATCTTTTCAATCTGCTCTTTCCTCACAGGCCAGTTTGTTGGTGGACACACAGGGTTGGGTTCACTCTCAAGAGCAGGATTAGGTTCAAAAGCCTCACTGGGAATCACAGCTGGCTCTCTATACTCTACTAGGTCTGTAACGTTGAAAGTGGAGCTAATGCCTAGTTCTGGAGGCAACTCGAGCACATAGGCATTGGATCCTACTCTCTTCACCACTCTAAATGGTCCAGCTCCGCTAGCATGTAACTTTCTAACGGTTCCAGGAGGAAACCGTTCAGGCCTTAACCTAATCATTACATAGTCTCCCTCAATAAAAGTTTTGACTCGCCTTTGAGAATCAGCCAACTTCTTATAAGTTTTATTACTTAAATTTATTTTGGCATGAATTTCTTTATGCAAGTCCTTTACATGCTATGCAAGTGCATCAAGAGACTTGTGTGTGTGGACTAATAGTGAAATCAGATCAAGTGGTGTGTGAGGCTTGTATCCATGAACAATTTCAAAGGGACTCTAGCCTATAGACCTATTGATCGAAACATTGAATGCAATTTCAGCCCTGAACAAAATACAAATCCCAATTCCTGGTATTCTCACTCAACCAAAATCTGAGTCAATGTCCTAAACTCGACTGACGATGCATTCCTAAAGAATGGACTTTATTCAAAGGAACCCTAGGTCTAAACCTAACAAACTACGGCTCTCTAGGTTTGACCTTGGGTCGGAGGATGGCATGCAGAGCATGAAAACTTATCATGGGTGCCTAGTAGGTGCCATAAGGTCTTCCAGAAGTAGGTGGAAAACCTAATAGGTTCTGACACGTGGTTCACTCTAAAGACTTCGACAAAGTATACTTGGATGGTGTAAGAAGCATTGGAAGTCCTAGAGAAAGGGAGGAAATATGAGGCGGAGTCACGAATTACCTGCTGACTAAAGGTGGTGACTTGAAGGTTTGAATGGTGATCTATGAGTGTTAACTGATCATCCTTACGAAAGGAAAAGTTTGCTACTCCCAGGAATGGATCAAGAGATGGTTCGGGAAGTAGCTTAGGACATGTGATTGCAATAGTTAAAGTTTGTTCTCTAAGCAAATAATGATCCATTTTCTCAAGAACTGGATTGAAGAATGATTCATGGAAGGGCCTATGGATGATGACCTCAAGACTTGAAACTTGACATATGGGTACAGAAAGGTATACTCTATAGAAGGGTAGGTTAGTCATGTGAAGGGAGGTGTCTGGGGTCATAAGGAGGACATCTACAGGACTGGGTGAATCAATCCGCTCAAGACAAGGATGTTCAACTGAGATTACGGGAGAGACCTTAGTGGCTAGGCATGGGACAAGGTCCAATTGTAAGAGGCTTGATTCAGTCATCCTAAGGAGAGGATCTACCATAGGGTGGGCAAACTTAAATAGTTCAGTGCAAAGATCTTCAATTGGTACCTGGGGAATGACTGTCATTAGAGGGTACGAACTGATAGCTCGGGCTAACACTATGAGTTCTTCCTGGGGGTATTGACTAAAGGAACCTGATTCTCATAAATCTCTTGAGTTTCTGAACTAGGTCCTACCACTTGGTTTCTCTCCAAGGTCTCCTCAGGTAAGGAACCAATAGTATCGATGTCACATTGTTCAAGTTCTTCCCCCTCATATTCATCAACTAGACTCAAGCCAGCATCATATACTTCCTTGATGCCATCTTCAATGGGTTTCGGGTCAGTGGTAATCGGGTCAACTGATTCTAGGCTTGTCATACCTAACCTTTCTTCCTCATTGGTAGGCTTGGGTTCTCCCTCATTAATGTCATCCCTAGGATTCTTACCACTTAGCTGTGCACAAGCCAGTCCTATGCATGGGCACTGACTAGATTTATGGCCTCTTTCTCTACAAAACAAACATTCTTGAGATATAGGAACCTGGGTCACACTGGGTTTCAAGCTAGTAGAGACCTTACTTGGGCATGGGTGTGGATCTAAATGGTTTGATCTAGAAGACTGGGGTCCTTCTTGGTCTTGCTATAAATCAGAATATTATCAAAGTAGACTACAACGAATTTTGCTGTAAACTCTTTCAGGACCTGGGTCATAATCCTCATAAAAGTACTTGGTGCATTGGAAAGTTCGAAAGGCATTACAACCCACTCAAACAGGCCATCCTTAGTTTTGAAAGCAGTTTTCCACTCATCCCGAGGTCTAATCCTAACCTGATGGTAGCCGCTCTTAAGGTCTATCTTGGAGAAAATCCTGGCTCCGGCCATCATGTCTAACATATCATCCAATCGGGGGATGGGAAACCTATATTTCATAGTTATTTTATTGATAGCTCTACTATCTACACACATCCTCCAGGTACCATCCTTCTTAGGGGTCAGTAGAGCAGGGACTGCACATGGACTCAGGCTCTCCCTAATGAAACCCTTCCTAAGTAATTCTCCCACTTGTTTCTGTAATTCTTGATGTTTACTGGGATTCAGCCTATAGTGAGGAAGGTTTGGTAAAGTGTCTCCTGGAACTAAGTCTATGGCATGCTGGATGTCTCTAAGGGGTGATAGTTGATCAAGTAAATCCTTAGGGAAGACATCCTCAAATTCTTTCAGAGTTTCAACAATTTCTTTAGGGTGTTCCTTTTGGGTCTGCTCTAATATTTCCTTGGAGGTCAAGATCCAAACAGGGTTACCCTCAGCAATCTCCTTTTCTAACTCCCTAGCCTTAATCAGGTTAACTCCAGGTTTCTTATCCTTAAGGCTACTAGAACCCCTCTTAACTGGGTCCCTAGGGGGAGCTGGATTGATAACAAACTTATTCCAGTGGTAGTTGAATGCACAAACGTTGGTCCGACCATATAGGGTTGCATCATGATCAAAAAGCCAAGGTCGACCTAAAATAATACTACTTACTTCCATGGGGATGACATCACACCAAATCTTTTCCTCATAGGTCTGCAATCTAATTAAGATTTGGCACCTAACTTGAACCTGGATGGAGGTGGAATCTACCCAAGAAACTTTGTATGGACTAGGATGGGGAACTGTGGTCAATCCTAAAGATTTAACTATCTTGGCAGAGATGGCATTGACACAACTCCCACTATCTATGATGATCTTAACAACCTTACCCCCTACCTTGACAAAAGTCTGTAGGATGCTAGTCCTACGCCAATCTTCCTTAATTGGGGTTTGGGCTAAGATGCACCTAACCACTCCTAATTGGTTCTCAGACTCAGGTTTCTCCTCACCTTCGTACTCCTCTATTAACTGATCATCAGCCTCATAAACTTCTCCCTCAGGTTTGACTATGGATTCAGGCTCTTCTTCTTGCAGTTCACCTAGATATAAGGCACTAACTGGACATTGGCTTATAAAGTGGCCTGGTTTATTACATCTAAAACAGGTCTTCTAGGGAGTGTAACTCTTATTGACTTCTACAGATTTTCCTCGATCATCCTTACGGGTCATAGGATTACTAGGCTGGGGTCGACTTGGGCCTGGCTGACTAGGACTGGGTCAATTCAGGCCTGGCTGACTAGACTAGGTCGACTAGGGCTAGGTCGGCTGGGCACGGGTCAGCTCTGATGGGGCTGGCTAGCTCCTGGATACTGACTAGGGTATCTAGTGGGCTCAGGTCTACGATAAACGGGCCCTCTATGAAAATGCTCATGATCCCTAGCAATCTGGTAAGCATGGTCCAGGTCCCTAACCTCTCTCATATAGAGCTCTTTCTTAATGTCATCTCTCAGTCCAGCCCTAAACCTAGATAAGATAACATCCTCAGACTCCCTCAAATCACATCGCATGGAATACTCATCAAATTTTGTGATATACTCATCTATACTCCTGTTACCCTGATTAAATCGTTGCCATTGATCTAGTAACCCACTATGATATGATGCTGGAACGTATCTTGTCCTAAGCTTACCCTTCATGGCCCACCAGGTGGTTATAGGATCACGCCCTCCTAGACTAAGGGTTCTCTCAACACTAGTCCAATGAAACCTGGCTTCCCGAACCAACTTAAGCTTAGCAAATCTAAACTTACGCTCCTCTGTCATATCATACCACTCAAAATATTGATCCATCTCTCCCTCCCTATCTATATAGACCTTAGGATCTAGACAACCATCAAAAGTTGGGGCATCAAGCTTAACATGTCTATAGGATCTGTCCTCCTGGTCTACAAAATCCTGATTGGGCCTTCTAAGATGATCCTCAGGGATTGGGTCAGGATGATGGCCTCTCCTAGGTTCAGCCTCAAGGTATGGATCAGGGTTTGGGGTCCCCCTAGGCTCAGGATTATAGTATGGGTCAGGCTGAGGGGCTCTCCTAGGTTCAACCTCTCAGTATGGATCTGGGTTTGGGGTCCTCCTAGGTTGAGGATTGTAGTACAGATTAGGATGAGGGGCTCTCCTAGGTTTGACCTCTCGGTATGGATCTGGGTTTGGGGTTCTCCTAGGTTAAGGGGACTCAGGATCTGGCTCAGACTGTGACCCATGGGTTCTTGCTTTGGTCCCTACACGGCCTTCTAACTGGTCAAACCTATTGGCAAGATGGTCAATTCTATTATTGGTTTGGGTACTAGACTGAGTTAACTGGGTAGTCAATTGGGCCAGGGATTGGGTTAGTTGCTCAGTGAGTACTTTTATTTGGGCTTGCAAATTTTTCATGGGTTCAGACATTTGTGAAGGAGGTGGGTGATATAAAACCCCTGATCTAGTGCTCATGCAAGACTCGATCACACCGACTACAGCTGACTAGACATAGAGTCCAAACTAGATGCTCAATCAGGGTGGCAAACTAGCCTATAGTAACCCTGTACTCAGCCAGGCAGGTGTAAGGGGAGTGTTAGGTCCCTGATTGCCAATCCTAGACACCAATCAGAGATTGGCCAGGTAGGCGGACCAGCACACAAGCCCTTCGAGATTGAATCCCTAAACTACCATTCTAGACACTGAGCATAAGGCACACATAGGTTAACTTGACACAATGATCTAACACTAGCTCGGACCTGACCAGTTGGTGTCCCTAGCCCACTAGGGCAAATTAAGTATAGTTAATTTTAGGTTAAGGCTTGGGACCGAATGCAAGAGATATGGTTTTGGGCAAAGGAGAGGTTATCAACTCCTCCCCTTATCTGATATAGCAAGAGTGCCCTTAAAGGTAGATTATGCAATGATGGCAGGCAGATGAGGATGCAAATTAGGGTTTAGATATTTTTTTGGTATTTTTGGAGAATATATAATTTTTTTTGGGTATTTTCTTAAATAGAAGAAAACTTTCAAATTATGGCCTAATATGCAGGAAATATACTAAAATTAAAAGATATGCAAAAGATGCTAAACAAAACCCTAAAACTTCCAAACTTGTCTTGCTGAAAAAATAGAGCAGAAAATTTGCAGGCTGTATTTCGGCTTGCAGAAAATTCACAGGCCGAAATAAAATCTGAAAAAATTCTGAAAATTATTTCGAATTATGGTGAATCCAAAAAATAAATTTCAGAATTTTTGGAGTTTATATCAAGGAGAAATAATTTAAATAACAGAGTATATATGAACTAAAAAATTGTAGAAAACAAGCCCTAATCTAAGCTCTGATACCAAATGATGCGGGACTAATATGCATGCAATTCTTTTTGTATATTTTGTATGTTGGGTTAGGTGATTAATTCCCGAATTTTAGATCAAAATTAGTTATAGGGAATTTTGTATGAGTTTTTAAAGCCAAGCATGCAGATTAGAACCTAGAAAAGTACTAAAGAAGGATCGCCGGGGCTGAGAAGCCTCGGTTAGGGCAAGTTCTCCTACAATATAAAGACTGGAGGTAGAGGGGGTGTACCTAACAATGTCTGAAGTGCCCGGTGAAGATCGTAGTGAAGGGATCTCTCGTTCCTCAATGGATGCGGCCTGGAAAACCGAGCCAAAGACCCGCGGATACCCGGCTTTCTGCTCGGTGGTCTGATTAAGGCTTGGCTGGAGTCGTTGGATTTGTAGGAACTCGGGGACCTGCAAACGACCTGTCAGGGGTTAGAAAACTCAAAGGAAATCAATAAAACAAAGGAAAACAGCAAAGGAAAGAAAGTATTGGAGGGGGCTGGAAGGATGGTTGGCGGCAGGAAGATGGTTGCAAATACCGGGAAGAAGAACTCTCAAACCCCTTTATGCACACAGCAGGGTAATCACACAAAGCAATTGAAGAACTCAAGGTTTATTTCATATATCAAAATCAAGTTTCATACAAGTGGCTAGGGTCCCTTAAATAGACCCTTAAACTTGGGCCCCAAGTAAGGGTACTTTAGACTTTACATAGGACTCCTTCTCCCTTTCAAACCCTAACTAGGAATACAAGGCAACCTAGGTAGAAATCCCTAAAACACTTGGACTCCCTCTCCTTATCTTGGTCGGCCAAGGGGGTGACCATAAGTGGTCGACCAAGAGGAGGGTGATCCTAAGTGGTGGCGCCCTAATTCCTCTTCCTGGGCCTGGGCTGGCCCAATTTGCTTCTGGTTGGAGCAGGGCTCCAGATTTGTTCCTGTTTTCATTTTCTCCTCCTGGGATCTTTAGGTCTTCAAGTTGGGTTGGATTTGGGCTCAACTTCCATGTCTTCAATTTGGTTGGACTTGGTCTTCACTTGTATGAAGTGGTCTTGAGTCTTCGATATGCTTGGATAGGCTCAAAAAAATAAAATTAGCTCGACATGAGCTGACTAATACTGAACTGAACTAGCTCAACATGAGCTGACTAATTACAGGACTCAAATAAAATAGCTAAGCTTTATTAAAATGGACATGAATGTTGATTAAGTGATCCACAGAGGATCGAGAAGTCTCTGCCTTATTCTGGTGCCTTTGGGGTCCGCACCAGCCGGTCCGCCGCCCGCTCGTCCGTCGGAGGCCACGCCAGTGCCCAGGGGGTCTCCCACGGTCATGGGAGACCAAATGGCACGCCCAGCATGCCGTGCCCCCCCCGTGCCACTGCCCTGCTTGCAGCCCGCCACCGGCCGTCCGTAGCTCGTCGTCCGTCGGCCCAGTCCACCGCCCGCTTCCCGGTCGCCGACTGTCCGCCGGTGCTCGATGGAGATCATCTTCCCCTGTGCATAGCTGCAAGAGGATTTTCCATGGATTTCAGAGCGGTCCAGTTTTTTAGTGCAGCATGCTTTCTGGAGCAGATCATCAAGCCAACATGCTTTCCAGAGCAGATCAGCACCAATATTTATGTAGCATGGATTTTGATGTAATTTATTTTTCCTTTTTTGGGTTTCTTGTAGGCCCAGTAAGTTAGGGTTTTGGTTTTTCTATATAAAGGCCCCCTCTCCCCCTGTAATAATTAAGTTTTGATATAAATTTTTAGGTTTTCCCTGGGTTCTAATTCTGGGCCGAGGCCCATCTTTCTTGCACTTGTGGGTGTCGAGGGGTAAGTGACCCCACTTCCTTCACTCGCATGCGAGCATCGAGGGGCACGAGGCCTTAGTTATCCCCCTTTTCCATCGAGTCCCCCTCTAGGTCTAGGGATTTTTCTTTACGACCCCAAGTAGTGATTTGGATGGGATGCCCTAGGTTCCGCGTGAAGTGAGATGGGTTGGATGCCCTAGACTACATGAGTGGGGTGGGTGAGATGCCCTAGAGGTGCGACGTCTCTCCGTGAAGGTGAGTCCCCAGTCCTAGAGTGTCCATGTTTCTTATCCTCCATCCCATGATTCTCCACCAAGAAAACTGAAAACCAAAAGAGTTCAGCTATTTTAGGTTTTAGTGTCAGCTCACCCTAGTCCCGGGAGGCTCCTTAGCCCTCCCACGGTCCTAGTTTGTTTAGATTTTCCTCTATTTTCCCAATAAATTAGGTTACGTCTCATCTATCCCGCATCAATTTGGTATCAAAGCGAGTTGTGGATTAGGGTGCGCTCCTTTTTTTGAACTCGACGGAGTCGAGTTCTTCGCGGTCGAGGAGAATGATGGGAATCCAAGGCAAGTCTGGGTATTTTTTCCATTTTTTCTTATTTTTCTACATTTTATATTTTTACTTATTCCCACTATTCCACCTATTCCCTCTATTCCAGTTTTATCCTGATCTTATTCCCACCTTATTTTAGTCTTATTCCATCCTCTTCCTGTGATTTTAAAAAATTTTAAAAACCCTAGCCCACCACCCCGCCGGCCCCAGATCCGGGCTGCCCGACCACCGGCCACCCCCGCTGCCCCGCCCGTCGGTGCCCGTCGGCCATTCCCCCACCAGAAATTCGGTGCCGCAGCCCACGCCCGTGGGAAGACGAACGAACGCGGGAGGCATTCGTCCACCCACGCGCTGCCATCGCTGTCTGCCGTCGCCGACCTACCACCGGCCGCCCGCCCGCCATTCGCCGGCCCACACGCGGCCGCCCCCGTCGGCACCCTTGGGCCCCTTGCCCGCGGGAAGATGAACGGACGCGGGAGGCGTCCGTCTGCCCCTGCGCCATCGCCGGCCTGCGCCACCGTCGCCTGCCGCCGTCGCTCGCCTGTTGCCGCCCATCGCTAGTCCACCGTCCGCTCATCCGTCGGAGGCCACACCGGCACCCAAGGGGTCTCCCACAGCCATGGGAGACCAAAGGGCATGCCCAGCATGCCGTGCCCCCCCCGTGCTGCCGCCCAGCTTGCAGCCCGCCACCGACTGTCCACCGCTCGTCGTCCGCTGGCCCCATCCGCCGCCCGCTTCCCGGTCGCCGACCATCTGCCGGTGCTCGACGGAGATCATCTTCCCTTGTGCACGGCCACGAGAGGATTTTGCACGAATTTTGGGGCAATCCAATTTTTTAGTGCAGCATGCTTTCTGGAGCAGATCATCAAGCTAATATGCTTTCTAGAGCAGATCAGCACCAATACTGATATAGCACAGATTTTGATGTAATTTATTTTTCCTTTTTTGGATTTTTGTAGGCCAAGTAAGTGAGGGTTTTGGTTTTTCTATATAAAGGTCCCCTCTCCTCCTGTAATAATTAAGTTTTGATATAAATTTTTGAATTTTCCTTGGATTCTGGTTCTGGGCTAAGGCCCATCTTTCCTTCACCTGTGGGTGTCGAGGGGTGTAAGACCCCACTTCCTTCGCTCGCATGCGAGCATCGAGGGGCACGAGGCCCTAGTTATCCCCCTTTTCCATCGAGTCCCCCTCTAGGTCTAGAGATTTTTCTTTATGGCCCTAGCTAGCGATTTGGGCATGATGCCCTAGGCTCCGCGTGTAGTGAGATAGGTGGGACGCCCTAGACTATATGTAGTGGGTTGGGTGAGATGCTCTAGAGGTGCGACATCTCTCCATGATAGTGAGTCCCCAGTCCTAGAGTGTCTATGTTTCCTATCCTCCATCCCATGTTTCTCCACCAAGAAAACTGAAAACCAAAAGAGTTCAGCTGTTTTAGGTTTTAGTGTCAACTCACCCTAGTCCCGGGAGGCTTCTTAGCCCTCCCACGGTCCTAGTTTATTCAGGGTGTTCCATTTTTCCAAATAACCTTGGGTACATCGAGTCTGTCCCGCATCAGAATGTTTTGCCTATTTGTCTTCCTACCTTTTCAATGATAACAAAAAGGGGGAGTAATAAGATTAAAGTATAAATGTAAAGTATAATTGTGATGTGCAAGGGGTAATAAGAGTATTTGCAAATTTGAAAATTATTTTGAAAACTTGAATTAAAAAGTGTTTACAAATTTCTTAAGTAAGGGGGAGCAATACCGTGTTTATATTGAAAATCCTTTCTGGATTAAATTTCATCCTAAATCATGCTTTAAATGTTTTAAAAGATATTTACAAACTATTTTATGGATTATCAATTCAGGGGGAGCATTTTTTATTGCTGAATTTTCTTGTAAAGTATAACGATACGTGTGTTTATGTCTTAAATATATCCTAAAGCTCTGATACTCTCAATAATTATAACAAGCTGTGACACTCTTAATTAGTATATCACTCTTGTTCTGATACATCATATCATTATTGCAAATTACTTTGGTACACCTATTGCATTTAGCTCTATGCACCTTAATAAATTCTTTTAAAAGTAATTTATACTTAAAGGTTTTGTCATCATCAGAAAGGGAGAGATTGTTGACTTTATTACTGATTTTGATAATAAGCAAAATGGTTAAGTATAAGTTGAGTACTAATGATTTCCTTGAAGTGTATTTTTATAGAAAAAGGTGCTCATAAATTTGAAGAAGTTTGTTTGATTGAAGAAGCCAAGCTTAGATGAAAAGATCTGCTCAAAGAGGACTTAGACAGTCAAAGGTTGCTTGAATGGTTAATTGAGTGAAGTATAAATTTGTTTCAGCAAAAGTTCAGACTTTTTGTGAAGATTTTAGTGAGGTGTCGACTCAAAGTGTCGACACATGACACCAAGTATTGACACATGGAAGTGAAGTGTCGACTCAAGCCGGTATTCAAAGAATGCTTCAAATGGCACGGCGAAGTGTTAACACATGGACCTGAAGTGTCGACTTAAAGTGTCGACACATGGATTAGCTCATCGCCTGAAAATTTCAAGCCACAAAACTTGCTGAAAATGAAGAACTGCAGGATTGTTGACACATGGAAGCAAAGGGTCGAATCAAAGTGTCGACTCACCTGAGAAAGTGTCGACACATCAGAGATTTCCAGAGAACCAGATTGAATATTTTTGAACTGAGTGTCGACTCAAGAAGTTCAAGTGTCGACCTAAAGTGTTGACTTATAGCCTGAAGTATCGATATATGGAGTTCTGGGAACAGTAACGACTAGTTTTTCAAATGCAAAACTTGACCGTTTTGCCCTCTAATGGCTAGATTTTCAAGTCTAATGGCTAGAAACCATATTTGAGGCCTTGGAAAAGTATTTATATACTCTAAATCAAATCAAAATAAATATTATTTATAATAATGAAATAGAAGCATCCAAGAGAGAAGAAAAGAGAGCATTCACTCCTATTCATTGAAGATTCAACTACTCCCAAGCAAAAGCAAGCCTCCAAGAATTCAAGAGCCTTCAAGAGCATTAAAGATCATCCATTCTTGAGCAATCAAAGTGGCTTCAACAAGTTCAAAAGCACCACAACATCGATCTTCGAAGAGATACCCACTTTTTATTAAAAAGCTTTTATTCTCTTTACTTCAAAAACTTATTTGTTGTAAGGGTTCTTGGTTAGCCTATTGTAAAACCAAGAGAGGTTGTTGGTGAGCCTTTAAAAACCAATTAGGTTCTTGGTTAGCCTAGAAAACTAAGGGAGATTGGTGGTGAGCCTTAAAACCATTTAAGTTCTTGGTTAGCCCGTAAAACCAAGTGAGGTTTTGACTTATGAGCCTTGTGAAAATAAGTTGGGTTTTTGATTAGTGAGCCCGGAAAACTAATCTACTATAATCAGTAGAGATTATAGTAAATTCCTAAGGGGTCTTGAGGAGTGGACATAGGTGCATTGGATAGCACCAAACCACTATACTTTTTGTCTTTATGGTTGATTGTTCTCTTTACTTGCTCTTTCATTTATTGCTCTTTATTTCTGCTGCACTTTTACTTAAGAGCATTACATTTGAATTCATAGTATCTTGTTTAATTGTTGAGTTGGATTACATCCTATTGCATTGCATTGAGTAATAATTTATAGAGACCCAATTCACCCCCCCTCTTGGGTTGCTTACTGGGCAATAATATTGATTTTGAAATTCAGTTCCGTGATCACTTCTTATAAAAATAACATAAAGATTTTTTTTATTTGAAACTTTCTTATGAAGTTTTGAAATACATCAAAAGTTTCATCTTTATGTGCAATAAATAATACCCATGTGAATATAGAAAGTCATCTACAATCACAAGGCCATATTTTATACATCTTAGGCTTGTGGTCCTAGTTGGTCCAAATAAGTCCATATGAAGTAGCTCGAGAGGTCTAGTAGTTGAAATAACATTTTTTGATTTAAAGCTCTCCCTAGTTTGTTTTCCTTATTGACAAGCATCACATACATAATCAAGATCAATCTTAAAATGTGACAAACCTCTAACTAGATTCTTATAGATTAATTTGGCAATTGTATGCATGCTAGCATGACCTAATCATCTATGCCAAAGTAAACATGACTCCTTGGTCTTAGCATTCATTGCTACTAGGCTGGAACTACTAGTCATGGCTAGATCATTTAGATCTACCACATAGATGTTTCCAAGTCTATGACCAATGAATTTGTTGCTAGAGTCAAGAGAGTTAGTTACTATACACAGATGATTCAAAGATAACCTTGAAGCCTTTATCACAAAGTTGACTAATACTTAATAATTATACTTCAATTTATCTACTAGCAGCACATCTTCAATAAAGTACATGGGATTATTTTGATCTTACTGATTTCAATTATTCTCCCCTTGCCATTATCATCGAAAGTAACCAATCCTCCTTCTTTCATTTGTAGGGTGATGAACTGATCATTGTCACCCGTCATATGCCTTGAATAGCCACTGTCAAGATACCATCTTTTCTTCAATTTGTGGACTGCAAGAAAATTCTACAAAATAATCAAGGAGTGATTTTAGGTATCCAAGCTAACTTGGGTCCTTTCGAGTTAGCAAAGTTGGTTCCTTTTGGAACCCAAACAGTTCTATACTTGAATGTATCAATTTTGGAATTTTTCATGAAATTGCATTGATGTACTTTATACCCAAATCTATGACATGCATAGCAAACAATTTTATCATATTTGAATGATGCATGCTTTGAAGCTTTAACAAATGCAAAAATAGATAAGTTTGATCTAAAAGATTTTTTAATAGAATTCTTAGGAGCGTACTTTAAGCCTCTTGAACTAGAATTTGATGGAAAAGCTTTTTGAAATTTTATATTTAAAGCTGAAGCTTTTGAAGATATAAATTTTG
Organism: Areca catechu; assembly: GCA_021397845.1. Classification (NCBI taxonomy): domain Eukaryota; kingdom Viridiplantae; phylum Streptophyta; class Magnoliopsida; order Arecales; family Arecaceae; genus Areca; species Areca catechu. Next base: position 122,204,298 of record CM038052.1, on the reverse strand, counting down.
TTACTGAAATTTCTTTAGTATTTAAAGCATTAAATCCAATTCCAGCTTTGCTTTTTGAATCTCTTTGTTCTTTTAGAATTAGCTCAAGCTTATTAGAACTCAAAGTAAGTTTTCTACTAAAGGCTTAAGCTTTTCTACCTCCTTTTTTAAATCATCATTTTTGGCAACTAAAACTTTGTTTGTCTCATTTAAAACATTTTTCTCTTTTTTCAAAGCAATAACATCATCAGAAAAGATATTCAGTTCTTTTTGCAAAATGTTATTCTTTTCAGAAATTTCATCCTTGGCTTTTAGTAATAAATCATTTTGTTTCTTCAAGGATTTGATTTTAACCCCAACTTTCTTGAATTCAATAAGCAAATCATGAAATGTAGAATTCAATTAATCATATGTAAATTTAGTTTGAAGCTCAGGGGATGATACCTCATTCTCAAGACCCATTGACATAAATTCGCTATTTTTGTGGTCTCTTCTTCTTCAGTTGATATGGATGCTTCGCTGTCGCTCCACATCACTACCATTGCTCTCTTTTTCTTTTTCTTGAATTCCTTTCTCAATAAAGGATAATCTGGTCGTATGTGCCCTGGCTTTTTGCATTCATAGCATTCAGGCACTTCTTTTTCTTTTTCTTTTTCCTTGTCTTTTTTTTACTATATTCTTTGTTCTTGTGGAATTTTCTATAGTTTCTTTTTTTCGTCTTCCCAAGAACCTTTTGAATCTTCTAATGACCATGGCAACATCTTCATCTTCCATGTCGCTTTCAGTAGAGGAGCATTCTTCTTCCGATTCATCATCTTTTCTTGAATCCAAGCAGCTTTGAAGGCAATTGATTTCTTCTTCTTTTGATCATCCTCAATTCTATGCTGCATGATTAATTCATGTGTGATGAGAGATCCTAGCAATTCATCCAGTAGTAAGGTAGTCAAATCTTTTGCTTCCTAGATGGCGGTCACTTTTGGATCCCATTTATTCGGAAGAGATCTTAGAATCTTCTGTATAAGATCAGCATTAGAATATACCCTGCCAAGACTTTTTAAGCCTTTAATAATATCAGTGAAACGTGAAAACTTAGCAGAGATTGTTTTATTAGGTTCCATTTTGAATAATTCGTAACTATGCACAAGAAGTTTAATTTTTGAAGACTTCACTTGAGAAGTTCCATCATGGGTCACCTCAAGTTTAACCCAAATTTTCTTTGTGGAGGAGTAAATAGAAATTTGATTAAACTCATTAATATTTAAAGCATAATATAGCAAATTCATTTCTTTGGCATTTAACTCACCCATTTTTGTGTCGTGTTCATCCCAATCCTCTTCAGGTTTTGGAAGTCCACTCCATCAATTTTAATCATGGGGATATAAGGACCCTTTAGAATGACCTTTCATAACTGAAAATCAACTACTTGAACATAAATTTTCATTCTAGCTTTCCAATATGCATAAATTGTGCCAGTGAAGAGTGGTGGTCTATTGGTCAATTGGCCTTCCGACATGGACGTACTCATTGGATGAGCCATCAATCTTTACTCTTATGTATTTAGAGACACTGCTCTGATACCAGTTGTTGCCCAGGTAGCTACCTAAGAGGGGAGTGAATTGGGAATTTAAAAAATTTAAATAGATAATGTGCAATTAAAAATCCTTTTTAAAGTGTTAGGTTCTATGGCAGATTAATGATTTGCATAAGCTAAATGAGAATGAAGAAGCACACCACAAACACATAAGATTTATAGTGGTTCAGAGCAACCGAGCTCCTACATCTACTACCCACGATACCACTTGAGATTTTCACTATATTCATACCCAAATACAGTAGGATTATTTTATAGGATCATAATCCGAAACCTCTACACTTTGATTTTAACGGGATCACCAAAGAAAATCCAACACCCTTTTGTTTTAAACAGGATCATCAAAGAAACTCAACTTGGTTTTCACAGCATCATCAAGAACCTAACTTGGTTTTATCAGGATCACCAAGAATCCAATACTTGGTTTTTATCAAAGGCTCACCAAGAACCTATCTGATTTTTCAAACGGGCTCACCAATAACCCAAACAATTTAGAAATGAATTAAAAAATAAATGCAACAATATTGATAAACTCTAATTGTTGGATAGTTGCCAGTGCAGCTTGAAAGAAGTCCACTTGAATGTGCTTCAAGGTGCTTTAATTGCTTTAGTGGCTTCTTTCCAAATTGCTTTAAGCTTTAGATCAGAGTTGGTGAAGACTTAAAGACTGACTTGAATGCTCTTGTGCTCTTTTCCTTGTTGGTGGGTAGGATATTCAATAAAGCCTTTAAAACTTTGAGGAACTCTCTAATTATTTTTTCAAGGAAGTTCAAAACCCTCAAGTATATGGTCTTCCATCACTCCAAGATAGTTTGAGATGTTGTAGACCATTGGGATGTGACATATGACCGTTTGAGCACTTTTTGACATTCAAAAAAAAATTTTGGAACTAGCCGTTATGTACCTGAAGACGATATTTGAGTCAGCTCGGATTCCTTCAACTTGGCTCGGATCCTTCGAGTAGATAGGTCGAGTCGCCAGTTCTTCAGTGCAGTCGGCTCTTTGTCTTAGGGTGCAAAACTTCACTTTGGACGAGTCGACTCTTTATAGCTTGGGTAGGCTCAAACTTTCATCTTTGAAAATCTTGAACTTGAGGAGTCGGCTCTCTTGAACTTTGGTCAGCTCTTCCTCTCAGGTCCTGAAATCTTTACTCTAGAAGAGTCGGCTCGTTATAGTTCAGGTCGGCTCACTTTCTCAGGTCTTCAAAATTAGGTCTGGCAGAGTCGACTCTTTCTGGTTTGGGTCGGCTCTCCTACCTTGTTCTTAGAAAACTTTAAAACTGGACTCTAGAAGAGTCATCTTGGACTTATTCCTGTCGACTTGGATTTACAAGAGTCGACTTGAATTGCTGCGTACCAGAATCCTTGTTGCATGACATAAGGTAGAGTCGGCTCTTCATTTTATTGGGTCGGCTCGAGTGACTTCTTCAAGATTTTTACAATTAAGCTTCAAGAAAACACTTGCCAACACTCTTACACTTTTCATGCATACCAACTTAAAATAAATTTAAGGTGCGCACACACACACATAGAAGTAACCATTTTTACAAATTTTTTTTAACTTTTTCATCAGGTTTTTCTTTACAAAACTAGATCACAACACAACTCAAAATAAGAAGTAAAGATGTAGGAGTTGAAGTTTGAACAAATAAATCATCCTACAAAAACTTGTAAACTACTTGAAGAGTTGTTAGAAATAAATGTGCATGCTCCAATGTTTGGTTATCATCAAAATCACTTATGGGGTCAACAGGTGTGAAGCCTCATTTTTAGAAGGGTGGGATGCCTTTGTGTGAGAAGAGGGTGGGATGCCCTTGATCTGGTTCCAAGCTCAAGTCCATCAAGCTGTACACCAAGCTTTCTTCATCTCTTCCTTTCTTTACCTTCTTCATTTCTTCTTTTTGATTCATTTCCATGCCTTATGATGGGTTGTTTGCAGGTTCTCTCAGGGATATCGAGTTGAAGATGAAGGTTTCCAAGCCATGAACCATCTACAATGTGAGTGCACAAGGTTAGGGAGTGTAGATCTTATGATCCAAGCCTTTTTCCAAGAGTGTTGAGTGAACCCTTTCACCAAAAAATTTTAGCCATCATTATTGGTAGGAGAACCATTCCTAAGCTCTTTGGATCTGATCATTTGAAGGTTAACTTGTCCTAGTAATGTTGGTTTCTTTGCCATGAAGATCCTATTCTTGGTTTGAGTTAGATCTACATTACGGGTGTTGTAACTTAGATTAATTAGTCTCTTTCACGAAAATTCTTTCCTTGGATTAATTGAGCTCATTTGTGTATGGATTTATTGCTCAATTTAGTGATGGGGACATCAAAACCCATTAGTGTTTTTCTTTTTACTTTTCTAGATTTTTTATTTTATTTCATATTTTCTTATTCCAGCTATTCCTCCTATCCTTGTTATTCCTATTTTATTCTAGACTTATCCCTGACTTATTCGTAGGTTATCCCTATCATCTTCTTCCTCCATTTATCGCCCAGAACTTCCATTTTTTTTTTTCCCGCCGGTCCTGGAACCACCACGCCCAACTGCCGGCGACCCCCGACGGTCGTCCACCACCCCCTGGCATCGATCCCCTCATGGGAACTCCGGCGAATCCCACCGAGCTGCACGCGGTCGTCTGGCCCTTGCCGCTCCACCGTGCCATGCCCGTGATGCCTCCCTATCTTCATGCTACCTTCCGTTGTCTCTGCACCGCCTGCAATCGGGAACCCCTCCAACCATCAATCCATCTCTACAATGCCTGCAACCGGGAACCCCTCTGCCTGTCAAGCCATCTCCACGCCACCTGCAACCATGAAGCCCGTCTCCATGCCTCCGTGCCATGCTCCTCTCTCCTGTGACCACCAACCAACCACCATCGATGCCGATCGGATCCCACTGGCTCCACCGGGCTGTCTGTCCCCTGCCTCGCCTGCGAGAATCACCGACCGCCTCCTCCAAATCCTTCATACCATCGATTTCCCCATCTCCCGACCCCATACCGTCATGATCGTCCACAGGATCCGCCGGCCCGTCTGCCCTCCGCCTTGCCCATGAGCATCGCCGACCCCTCTACCGCCGCCCGCAAGCTTGACATCGAGGTCCACGTCCTCCACCCATTCCACTACGATCCCCTATTCCACAATCACAGAAGATGGAGTTGCACAGATCCTGATGCACAAGCAGCTCTGCACGGATCTCAAGGCTACTGGTTTAGGATTAAAATAAATTAATAAATAATAAATAAAAAAATTTCATGTATGGGTCCTAAGTCTTGTAAGCCTATAAAAAGGCATCCCCTTCTTGTAATTGGTTAGTAATGAAGATAAATTTTTAAAGAAAAAAGAATGTTCTTGGAGTGGGCTTAAGCCCATCTTGCCTTCGCCTTCGGGCATCGATGGGTGTGAGGCCCTAATTATCCCCATTCCACCTTCTCTACCACCCTCATGTCCCTTATGACTCACCTTAATGGGTCCATTAGTGAGGTGGGTAGGATGCCCTAGAGGTGTGAGATCTCTCCATACGGCTATAATAGTGAGGTGGGCGGGATGCCCTAGAGGTGTGAGATCTCTTTATATGGCTCCATTAGTGAGGTGTGTTATCCTAGAGGTGTGAGATCTCTCCATGAGTGTGAGTCCCAAGGTTCATGAAAGCCCCGACCTCTATCCTCCACCTCTATTGTTCCTTCACCAACCCATTATAAAAAAAAAAGAAAAAAAAAAGTACCTTAATCTAGGTGACTTCTAGGCTCACCTTTCGATCCTCCCCCCCCACCTGTCCCATATCAATTTGGTATCAGAGCAGGAGAGGATTAGGGTTGAAAAAAAAAAAAGAGAAAAAAAAATGCATTGAACCTGACTCGACGGAGTCGAGTTTTCCCCATCTCGGGGGAATGATGGGGACATCAAAATGATTTTTACTTTTCTAGATTTTTTTATTTTATTTCATATTTTCTTTTTCCAGCTATTCCTCCTATCCCCATTATTCCAATTTTATTCCAGACTTATCCATGACTTATTCCTAGGTTATCCTTGCCATCTTCTTCCTCCATTCATCGCCCAGAATTTCCATTTTTTTTCCTACTGGTCCAGTCCGCTATGCCCGACAACTGACGACCCCTGACTGTCATCCACCTCCCCCCGGCATCGATCTCCTCGTGGGAACGCTGGCGAAACCCACCGAGCCACCCACGACCGTTCATCCCTTGTCGCTCCACCATGCCATGCTCGTGATGCCTCCCTATCTTTGTGCCACCATACGCCATCTCCGCATCGCCTATAACCGGGAACCCCTCAGCCTGTCAAGCCATCTCCACATAGCCTGCAACCATGAAGCCCGTCTCCACACCTCCGTGCCGCACCCCTCTCTCCCGTGACCACCGCCCAGCCACCATTGACGTCGATCGGATCCCGCTGGATCTGCCAGCCTGTCCGCCCTCTGCCTCACCCACGAGCATCATCGACTGCCTCCTCCAAATCCTTTGGTGCGGGCACCAGACTCAGAAGAAGACTTTAGGGCTCCATCTGGATCTCTGATTGACATTGCCCGAAGAATTAGGGTTTTCTGGTTTTGTAATAAGGGTTGACTTGGTCAACTCAATTTTAGTTTGAGTCTGTATTTTCCTGTAATTTAAATTTTGTTGAGTCATGTTGACTCAATACAAGTCCTAGTAGTGGTCTAGGTCTTCTCCAAGGTGCCACATTTTCTCCCAGGACCAAGCAAGTGGGCGCCACACTCCCAGCCACACGCCAGAGTCCAGGAGGCGCCACATCTCCATCTAGTGTGCCTTGGTCCCCACACCACAAGAAAGCAGGTCCCTTCTTTCATGCACCACTTGGGGGAGAAATCTATCAAGATACCTCAATCCAAGGAGGAGCCAACTTCTTTCCAGATAAACCCAAGCCAGGATGGCAAGAATTTTTCTTGAAGAGAGGATCAAGGAGGTGCCCCACAATGTTCCATAAAAACCCAAGTTATAAAAGGGAAGAGAGCATGTCTTGGGGAGAAAATCAAGGAGGCATCCAAAAATTTCCTAAAGTGCCAAAGCCATGAAAGGAAGAAGCCTAAACTTATGGAGCAAGACTAGGAGGTGTCCAAAAGAGCCAAACCATGAAGGAAAAATCCTTGATTCATGGAGAGATACTAGGAGACACCCCCATAACCTGCCATTTGGAGCTGATTTTCAAGTTTTCTTGGAGTTTTTGGGCTGCCCACTCATGGAAGGAGTCTTGGGAAGAGAATTTGATGCCTAAAGTGTGGGTTAGTTTTATTAGTCCTACATGGGAAGTGTATGAAATTTTATTTCTTTGTTATGTCTATATATTCAACTCTATGTAACTCTTGAAAAAATGATGAATGAAATCAATTTCTTTGTGAGCAACTTTATGTTTCTCTCTTCCGCACTTGTATTCAAGTGTTGAGCTCCGTGAGGGAGTAAATCCGGGTTCCCTAGGAACCTTGAGGAGGTGTGAGATCTCCAACCCCAAAACTCTAGCTTAGTCCACCCATCTCTACTCCACCACCACCAAACCCTAATTTTCCATCTACATCCCACGGCCCCTCTCTTCCACATAGAGGCCGGCCACCAGCATCCAGGTTCAGATCAACTGTTTTCAACTACAGAGCAAGTTCAAAGAAGAATCAGATCAGTATCAAGATCTCCGGAACTTCTACATCCAACAATCTTCATTAAGTCCTCAGGTCAGTGTCTTTCTTTGAGTTTCTGGTTCTTTTTTCTTTTGTTCTTCTTCTTCCAGATCCTGAGTTCGAGAAGGAGGCCAACCTTGCCATAGGACTACAATCCGAGGATCCATTACGAAGATACCCCATCTCCAAGGATCCTACAATCTGCTCGAGAGTGTCCTCCAATTGAAGCAACGAGAGATATCACTGCTAGGTAACAAGAACCTTCCCTTCTCACTTTGTCTGTTTCGTTGAAACATAGAGCAAACCCTAGATCTGGGGGTTTCTCAATCTCCAGCGATCCTACTTTTGAGTTACTCTGATAATCTACTCCTTTTAATTGTGCTCTCTGTCATTTCTTAGTTTCTTTCAACATTAGTTTATCTTTCCTTTGAGTCAAAGCTGACTTCTGAAAATATATTAAAAAAAAAATACATTAATTTTAATTTACTTCCGCATCGCATCATCTTTTTTGTTCTCCATCATTTTTGGTATCAGAGCTTCTGTTCTACATCATTTTGGTATCAGAGCCCTGTCTAGGGTTTCTGACTTGCTTGCATGTTTTGAGTCTCTCTCCTTTTACTTTGTCTGCTCGAAGTAGACTCCCCAGGACGTCCGGTCCTAGGAACGAAGCGAGGAGCAAACCTCCTCTTCCCATTCCATGGGGTGTTCCTAGGGTGTGTAGGGGACCCGTTGGGTTACAACTTCGTAGCAGGAATTGTAAACGGGGGAAGCACCCTATTTTCAGTCTGTAACTATCCTGTTTTAGGAATTGTTTCTCAGTACAGGTAACTCCGAATTACGTGATTTTTATTTTGATGGAACCAGTATAATTGAAGATATTTTACATAATTTTTCTGTGATTTATTGGTTTCCGTGAAATTTCTGAGAGTTAAATTACTGTAACTCTATTTTTGTGTTCTGCAATGCAATTATTTTGAGTGAACATCTCCTAATTCATCCTAAGGGCATTTGAGCATCTAAGATAAGGAGAGGAGTTGATAACCTCTCCTTAGCCCAAAACCACCACCCACTCATTCGATCCTAAGCCTAATTTTAAAATTTATTAGACTTAATTTGCCCTAGTGGGCTAGGGACATCAACAAGTCGGGTCAAGGCTAGTGTTGAGTCAGTTTGTCTAGTTACTCTGTATGTGCTTTGTACTCAGTGTCTAGAATGGTGGTTCAGGGACTACGTCCCGAAGGGCTTGTGTGCTGGTCCGCCTACCTGGCCAATCACTGATTGGTGTCTAGGATTGGCAATTAGGGACCTAACACTCCTCTTACACCTGCCTGGCTGAGTCCCGAGTTACTACAGGCTAGCTTGCCAGTCTGATTGGGCATCTAGTTTGGGCTCTAGGTCTAGTTAGCCCGTAATCGATTCAGTTGAGTCTCATTTTGTGTGTTTGCTTGCATCATCATGTCTACCCGGAATGAAGTACCCTACCAACCTGGTCAAACCCAACCTGATTTAGAGGCCATGATTAGAACTCTTACCGAAAGTATGACCAAATTGAGTCAGGATATGAATGAGGGTTTTGCCCAGTTTAGAGACCGAGCCCAGGGACTTGAGAAACGTAGACATCAAAATTGGACCCCTGATCCAAAATTTAATAGGCCCCAACCTCACCTATGCCAGGAGCCTAAGAGGACCTTATACCGTGATCCCGAGCATAACCCTAGGAGCCTATATCCATACTTGGTTGACTCAGAAAAGGGACCCGTTAGGAACACCGAACCTTATGCACCCACTTTTGATGGAAGACAAGAGACATATATTAAGTGGGAAGAACAAATGGATCGGTATTTTGAGTGCACTAACATATCGGAATTAGGACAAGTTAGGTTGGCCAAAACCAAGTTCACCAAACATGCTAGGTTGCATTGGTATGCTATTGAGCGTGAGTGTTATCAAAGAAAAGAGGAAATATATACTTGGAGAGATATGAGAAGTAAGTTGAGAGATAGGTACCTAGGTAGATCCTATAAGAAAAGACTTTTAGACCAATGGTATCAATTGCAACAAGGTAATAGGCCTGTGTCTAAATATATCAAGGACTTCCAGTGGTACGATATGAAATGCAATACCATTGAGACCGAAGCTCAGATCACATCGAGGTTTAGGGTTGGGTTACACCCAGACATTTATAGGAAGCTATGCCTTGAAATAACCAATAAGTTAGACCGAGCCTACCAAGAAGCCCAAGACTATGAGTGGTCTTTAAGATATAACCAATCAAGTACTTTGAACTTAAAGCCAACCTCTACCAACTTGAGTCAAGTTCCGATTGATCCGACACCCGTAGTGAACCAGACTTTTGTTTGTCAATTCCCACTTGTGTCACCTCTTGACCAGAAGGATAACACTGAGAAGGAGTTAGGCATGGCCATCCCAAAATTAGTTGACCTGACCAGAGCCGTACTTAAAGAGGAATCAAAGGAGAATAGATTAGAACATTTGAGTGAGATTGAGGAAGAAATATATGAGCCTGACATAAGTTTGATTGATGAATATGAAGAAGAAGAATTTGAGGATATCTCTCCCGATAATTCAATTAACCAACTCCTACCTAATGGGGTTATTGAGGGGACCCCTGCCACTCAAGGAATTCAGGAGCTAACTCTAAGAGAAGACCTTTTTGAGGAAGTTCAGGAAGAGGAAATTACACCAAATGAAAGTTTAAGTGAGAATACCCCTGAACTCATTGAGGAATCCAAAGAAGACACCCCTGAGTCAAATCTGGTAGAGAAGTGTGAAGAAGGAAGGGGTTCACAAGAATTGCCCATTGAGAAGGTCCAAGAACAAGAAAAAGACAGTAGCTTAGAGGACTTTTTAGATAAACATTCCAAAGACCTTCTTGATAACCTTCCACCTTCTAGGAGCACCCAGCCTACCCTAGAACTTGCACTTGTAGACCCTCCTAGAGCAAATCATGAGGTTTGGATGAGTGCACCTATAGAACAATGTCCTCATTTTAAGGTCATCCTGAATAACCAAGGTTTGTTTCTTGTTTCTGATAAGCCACCTCAAAACTCTGATTCTTATTTCCTACCCTTCCCTGAATCTTCTCATGTTTCTAGAGCTATGGGATTACACTTTACTGAGATCTCTAGGTTGCAAGACTCCTTAGAACCTATTAGGTTTGCCACCTACTTCTAGAAGACCTTATGGCACCTACTAGGCATCCATAATAAGTTTTCATGCTCTGCATGCCCTCCTCTGACCCAAGGTCAAACCTAGAGAGCCTTAGTTTGTTAGGTTTAGACCTAGGGTTCCTTTGGAATAAAGTCCATTCTTTAGGAATGCGTCGTCAGTCTAGTTTAGTTTTTCTTGACCCTTTACTAGGCTTTGGCTCAGATTTTGGTTTGATTGAGAGCACCAGGAATTGGGATTTGTATTTTGTCCAGGACTAAATTTGCATATAATGTTTCGATCAATAGGTCTATAGGCTAGAATCCCTTTGAAATTGTTCATGGATACAAGCCTCACACACCACTTGATCTGATTTCACTATTAGTCCACACACACAAGTCTCTTGATGCACTTGCATAGCATGTAAAGGACTTGCATAAAGAAATTCATGCTAAAATAAATTTAAGTAATGAAACTTATAAGAAGTTGGCTGATTCTCAAAGGCGAGTCAAAACTTTTGTTGAGGGAGACTATGTAATGATTAGGTTAAGGCCTGAACGGTTTCCTCCTGGAACTGTTAGAAAGTTACATGCTAGAGGAGCTGGACCATTTAGAGTGGTGAAGAGAGTAGGGTCCAATGCCTATGTGCTCGAGTTGCCTTCAGAACTAGGCATTAGCTCCACTTTCAACATTACAGACCTAGTAGAGTATAGAGAGCCAGCTGTGATTCCCAGTGAGCCTTTTTGAGCCTAATCCTGCTCTTGAGAGTGAACCCAACCCTGTGTGTCCACCAACAAACTGGCCTGTGAGGAAAGAGCAGATTGAAAAGATCCAGGATGATCAGGTTATCTCTACTCGTAATCGAGGATACCAAAGATACCTGGTCCGCTGGCAAGGAAGGCCAGATTCTGATAACTCTTGGATCTCCCGAGAAGAATTACAAGAATTGGACCCAGACCTATTGGAGAGATACCAGAGCCAGCTTGATCCATACTCGACAGGGTCGAGTTCCTCCCACCCCGGGAGAATTGGTGCGGGCACCAGACTCAGAAGAAGACTTTAGGGCTCCATCTGGATCTCTGATTGACATTGCCCAAAGAATTAGGGTTTTCTGGTTTTGTAATAAGGGTTGACTTGGTCAACTCAATTTTAGTTTGAGTCTGTATTTCCCTGTAATTTAAATTTTGTCGAGTCATGTTGACTCAATACAAGTCCTAGTAGTGGTCTAGGTCTTCTCCAAGGTGCCACATTTTCTCCCAGGACCAAGCAAGTGGGCGCCACACTCCCAGCCACACGCCAGAGTCCAGGAGGCGCCACATCTCCATCCAGTGTGCCTTGGTCCCCACACCACAAGAAAGCAGGTCCCTTCTTTCATGCGCCACTTGGGGGAGAAATCCATTAAGATACCTCAATCCAAGGAGGAGCCAACTTCTTTCCAGATAAACCCAAGCCAAGATGGCAAGAATTTTTCTTAAAGAGAGGATCAAGGAGGTGCCCCACAATGTTCCATAAAAACCCAAGTTATAAAAGGGAAGAGAGCATGTCTTGGGGAGAAAATCAAGGAGGCACCCAAAAATTTCCTAAAGTGCCAAAGCCATGAAAGGAAGAAGCCTAAACTTGTGGAGCAAGACTAGGAGGTGTCCAAAAGAGCCAAACCATGAAGGGAAAATCCTTGATTCATGGAGAGATACTAGGAGACACCCCCATAACCTGCCATTTGGAGCTGATTTTCAAGTTTTCTTGGAGTTTTTGGGCTGCCCACTCATGGAAGGAGTCTTGGGAAGAGAATTTGATGCCTAAAGTGTGGGTTAGTCCTATTAGTCCCACATGGGAAGTGTATGAAATTTTATTTCTTTGTTATATCTATATATTCAACTCTATGTAACTCTTGAAAAAATGATGAATGAAATCAATTTCTTTGTGAGAAACTTTGTGTTTCTCTCTTCTGCACTTGTATTCAAGTGTTGAGCTCCGTGAGGGAGTAAATCCGGGTTCCCTAGGAACCTTGAGGAGGTGTGAGATCTCCAACCCCAAAACTCTAGCTTAGTCCACCCATCTCTACTCCACCACCACCAAACCCTAATTTTCCATCTACATCTCACGGCCCCTCTCTTCCATATAGAGGCCGGCCACCAGCATCCAGGTTCAGATCAACTATTTTCAACTACAGAGCAAGTTCAAACAAGAGTCAGATCAGTATCAAGATCTTCGGAACTTCTACATCCAACAATCTTCATTAAGTCCTCAGGTCAGTGTCTTTCTTTGAGTTTCTGGTTCATTTTTCTTTTGTTCTTCTTCTTCCAGATCCTGAGTTCGAGAAGGAGGCCAACCTTGCCATAGGACTACAATCCGAGGATCCATTGCGAAGATACCCCATCTCTAAGGATCCTACAATCTGCTCGAGAGTGTCCTCCAATTGAAGCAACGAGAGATATCACTGCTAGGTAACAAGAACCTTCCCTTCTCACTTTGTCTGTTTCGTTGAAACTTAGAGCAAACCCTAGATCTGGGGGTTTCTCAATCTCCAGCGATCCTACTTTTGAGTTACTCTGATAATCCACTCCTTTTAATTGTGCTCTCTGTCATTTCTTAGTTTCTTTCAACATTAGTTTATCTTTCCTTTGAGTCAAAGCCAACTTCTGAAAATATATTAAAAAAAATATATATTAATTTTAATTTACTTCCGCATCGCATCATCTTTTTTGTTCTGCATCATTTTTGGTATCAGAGCTTCTATTCTACATCATCCTCCATATCATTGATTTTGCCATCTCCTGGCCCTACACCATTGTGACCATCCGCTGGGATCTGCCAGCCCGTCCACCCTCCGCCTCGCCTGCGAGCATTGCCGACCCCTCTGCCACCACCTACGAGCTCGACATTGAGGTCCACATCCTCCGCCCAATCTGATATAATCCCCTGTTCCACGATCACAGAAGATGGAGTTGCACAGATCCTGATGCAGAAATAGCTCTGCACGGATCTCAAAGTTACTGGTTTAGGATTAAATAAATAAATAAATAATATAATATAATATGAAAAAAAATTTCATGTATGGGTCCTAAGTCTTGTAAGCCTATAAAAAGGCATCTCCCTCTTATAATTGGTTAGTAATGAAGATAAATTTTTGAAGAAAAAAGAGTGTTCTTGGAGTGGGCTTAGGTCCGTCTTGCCTTTTCCTTCTTGCGTCGAGGGGTGTGAGGCCCTAATCATCCCCATTCCACCTCTACCATCCTCATGTCCCTTGTGATTCACCTTAACGACTCCATTAGTGAGGTGGGTAGGATTCCCTAGAGGTATGAGATCTCTCCGTACAGCTCATTAATGAGGTGGGCTGGATGCCCTAGAGGTGTAAGATCTCTCTGTATGGCTCCATTAGTGAGGTGGGTTATCCTAGAGGTATGAGATCTCTCCGTGAGTATGAGTCCCAAGGTTCATGAAAGCCACGACCCCTGTCTTCCACCTCCATTTTCCTTCTTCCACCTCCATTTTCCTTCACCACCCCATTACAAAAAAAAAAGAAAGAAAAGGTACCCTAATCTAGGTGACTTCTAGGCTCACCGTTCGATCCTCCCCCCCACCTGTCCCACATCATTTAGCTTATTAATCATCTTGCTTGAATCTCCATCCATCATGAATGCATGATCTCTTCCCATCCTATATCAATTTGCCCATGTCCATGCAAGAAGAAGGCAAGTAACTATGATCGAGTTTTGGATAAAGGACCCACACCAGACCCTAACAATTAGAAAATCCCACCTAGCAAACCTGATCAAACATTAGTCCCCCTGTATATCTACTTTTCCATGTTTCTTGGACCTCCCCTGCATAGTGGTGCCCCCTCGAGCAGGACCATCAGCATGACTGATGGTGGCTCCATGACCAGGACCATTAACTCGACTGATGATGGCTCTACAACCTTGACCATCAGGTAGACCTAGATGCCGCCACTAATTGTTGCCTCAGCCTAGCATCAAAGCCAGCTACAGCACTTACATCTAGTGTGCAACATGTCTCTCACTGAAGGATCTGACCTGGTCAATAGGACACCATGGCGAGCTACCCAGGACCCACTTCAAGAGCAGTCATCGATGAATGTCCACATGGTAATGAAGGGGTCTAGTTGATAAAGGGGCAATGGCTAGTGGCGATCTCCCAACTACTAGATGTGGCATTGGCTCCTTACCCCTCACCAACCACTCGAGCTTGGTAATCTTCTTCTTGGCTTGACGTAGCTCATCCTAGGATTTTGCTAACTGAGCGATTATTTTCGAAGGGGTCTAATTGATAAAGGGGCAATGGCTAGTGGCGATCCCCCAACTACTAGATGTGGCATTGGCTCCTTACCCCTCACCAACCACTCGAGCTTGGTAATCTTCTTCTTGGCTTGACGTAGCTCATCCTAAGATTTTGCTAACTGAGCGATTATTTTCCATCATGCTTACCTTGAGCCATGTAGCAACTCCAAATGAGAAATTTCTTTTTAAGTGGATAAGATCTGGCTCCGCACTTGAGCCACTTTGATGGAAACATCCTAGGTTACCTGAGAAGCCTTCTCTAATAACTTTCCCATCTCTTCTTTAAACTCAATCTTTTTAAAAATATGAACCATGCACTTCAAGTAGAAATGCTCAATTTTCTCATAGGCTCTTTTGAGTACCCCTTGCACCTTTAGCAGCCTCCACTTATGATCGATGGCTTCTTTTTTGCAGTTTTAACCTCGGCTTCCTACTCTAAGACATAGGCCCTAATATCGATAGCCTTGTGAAGGCATTTAGTAGGAATAGGTGTCTTCGATGGCAATTTAACATCCTATGTCAAGTACAATTAAAGTAAATGATACGAGATTTGAGAAGAATCTCATTCCATTAAATCATAAAGTTTTTCTTACAAAGATAGTCCAAAATCTATAATGGTCTGGAAAGAAAAGGAAAAGCAAAAATTATAGAGGGTCAGTTCTCAACCTCCTTATGATTGGCTACAGCAAAAGGATCATCCATAGTGGTGGGGTCAGATGGAACGGCTTCAATCATGGCAAGAGGCTTGAAGGCAATGGGCTCAACAAGGGCAGGTTTGGATGTTGGAGTAAACATAGCCTCAATTAGGGCACCAACCTTGTTAGAAGCCTCCCCTTTGGACTCTCCTTCATCTAAGAAAGAGAGATCCAGCCCTTGATGATGCTCGATGACCTGACATCAGCACTCGAGCATCCCCTGTTCATGGCTATTGCAGCCAAGATCACTATGTCCTATAGCTGAGGTCGAGCTCGGAACGTTCTCCTGTCGCTCGGGATCCTGCTAGGGTGCACGGACCTGCAAAACAAAGTTAAAGACCTGGGTCGGGGATTCCAACGGGGGCACTCCAATGCTCAAGTCAGTAACGATCCAAGAAAATAGATCCTCCTGGTCGAGCCCCGAGTGTGGACTCCATGCTAGGAGGAGAATTCGTGAGGTGAGAGAGTGCGAGCAGGTCGAGAACAGAGTGTGTGAGTGCCAGTAGAGGAGAGCTCGAGCTGAGTGGCTGTGTCTATCTAGACCCCTGCTAGGGGTTTTACGGTAGCCTAGAGCATTGTCTTCCTGTGCGCTGCCCCCTTCTTTCTCATTGGACCTAACTCGACCAAATCCTAGCTTGAACTTCTTACCTCGTTTGAATCTGGGAGATCGCTTTTAGCTGGGGGCATTGCACGCCACTTACCTCGGGATCTTCCCCATGCTTACGGGCATGTGCAGCAATGTTCCTTGCCATGGACGGGTTGCCTTTCCATTTCGGTGGTATGGAAGCTACCATTTACTCTGACATTCCTTTTGGTCATTCCCTTTTGGGTAACTTAGCAGGGCCTCGATCGATGGGCTGCCACCTCCTGGAGCTAGATTTGTTGGTTGCTTCCTCTTTTGGTGGGTGCAGACGGTTGCTGGGAAATGCAGAGCCTCAATTGGAGGATTCTTTCTATTTTGGTGTAAGTGGTAGCTAGGACCATCATCACGACCTAACATGCTTCTTTTAGTAGCCCTCAGGCATCGAGCTGCCATCCAGGGAGAGCGGTGACTTCTTTCGACTGCAGAACTCTTCGTCCGAGGTGGAGCCGATTTGGAGAGGTGAAGCTCGACTTCGACCTCAACATCTCGACCCGAAAAGAGCATGGCTTGGTGAAGGAGAGGCACAACTCGACTTCGGCCTCGGTGTCTCATCCTGGAGGGAGTGCGGTCAAGCGAAGGAGAGGTGGAGCTCAACTTTAGCCTTGGCATCTCGATCCTGAGGGAGCATGGCCGGGCGAAGGAGAGGCAGAGCTTGATTTTGGCCTCGGCGTCTCGACCTGGAGGGAACGTGGAAGGGCGAAGGAGAGGTGGAGCTCGACTTTGGCCTCGGCGTCTTGACCTGAAGGAACCGCAGTCAGGCGAAGGAGAGGCAGAGCTCGACTTCGACCTCGGCATCTTGACCTAGAGGGAGCATGGTCGGGCGAAGGAGAGGAGGAGCTCGACTTTGGCCTTGGAGTCTTGACCTGAAGGGAGCGCGGCCGGGCAAAGGAGAGGTGGAGCTCGACTTTGGCCTCGACATCTCCACTTGGAGGGAGTGCGACCGGGCGGAGGAGTTTGGGCAGAGGCGTCACACATGGCAACTTCATCCGACATGGCATTTGACAGGGGTCCCACATCAGTGATCTAGCCACATCATTTGCCCCCCACTTCTGAGGTCCGTTGGCACGCGGCGCTCGGGGCGAAGGGTGTAAATGTGGTGCTGACATGGAAAGGCAAAAATCCAGCACAATAATGACCACGATCGCCAACGCTTTGTGAGGATGTTCTCCAAGCCAGTGCGGAGAAGCCACGTGGACACGTTCGAGGAGTAGTTATTGCTGGCATGGAATCTAGAGCGGTAGAGATCGATGTGAGGCATCCAATTCACCGATAGCCGACATGTGGCATGGATCCATTAGTGGAGATGCTGTAACTGTACGGTCAGGTGTCCGATCACTTCGAAAGGAAAGGAAATTTTTCCCAAAATATTTTCTCTTTCAAATCTCGAGTGCCCGCCATTGTACCAAAGCTTCCTCCTCTCCCCTGACTGTCCTAGATTCCCCAAGTTAGCCAGGTTCGTCTCTTTCCTTCCCCACCTTCTAGCAGGGTAGGATTTTCCCTTAAGGTTAGGGTCTTCTTGGACGTAGTCCATCCTCTTCTTCTCTTCCAACCTTCATCTCCTCCATCTTTGAGATGTCTCGTTTTGACCCCAACTACCACCCCTCAACCAATCAGGCTGAGGCAGGGCCTTCTCGGTTGAGGTTGCCTTCTTCCTCTGATAAGAAGGAAGAAGAGACATGCTTCGAGTTTAGCCAGAGGTGCCCTCCCACTAGGATCGTCATTAGGGAGCCTAGAGCTAGCCCCCTCCTCCTCCACCTGAACCCGCCCCCAAACCTGCTCAATTGACAGGCCCTGGTGGGGTTGTTTCAACAATCTCTGCAAGAAATTGGCGACCATCCAGGATGTCTACAGCATCCCAGACTCTGTCCAGCTCTTGATCCCTCAACCGGGGGAATGGGTCACCTCCAGTGGCCCGGGTCGGATCGCCCTCTACGAGGAGACTCTCACAAGGGGACTTCGATTTCCCTTCTATCCTTTCTTCCTTTCCATGCTAGGCAATTTCTATCTCGTCCCTGCTCAGTTCATCTTGAATGTTGTGAAGACCATCTTCTGTTTCATAGTACTCTGTCATTTTCTCAGAATTGTAGACCATTTTTCCTTGTTCAGGGCCTTTTTTATCCTGAAATGCCATCCTTCTAAGGAGGGGTGGTGGTCCATTTCTTCTTGCCCGAGGGGCATTAAATTTGAACTCCCTTCTACCATCAAATGATAAAAGAACAAGTATTTCTTTGCATCAGTCGAGGGGGTCGACTGGGTTTGGAGCGATCCAGATCGATCCCCTAACCGAAACTCCATGATTGAAGCAGCTGATCGAGAGGTCTTCGAGCAGCTCTGTACCATCCAGGTTCCTTCTCTTGAGGTTCTGCTGTCAGAGTAGAACCTCTCCAAACTCGGGGTCGATCCAGCGAGAGTGTTGGATGAGTTTGGCTCAAACTTTTCTCCTTGTGCTTTTTCTTTTATCTTTCTGAGCCTGGAGCTGACATTCTTTTTTCTGTGTGCAGGCATGAAGTTCTCACTGGATGACCTCCTCTCGATCAACAAGAAGAGGGGTCCTCCAATGGTGATCGGGGAGTCCCCCTCGAAGAGGGCTTGCGACGAAAGTGGCGCGGTGACTGCCCCCATCGTGCCAACTGAGTCAAGCAGAGGAGGAGCCAAGACCATCACTGAGCAGGTAAGGAGGGTGGTCGAGGTAAAGCCCGAGCTGGGCCAAAGGGCTGTTGAGCCCGTGCAAGGGCAGCCGAGGCGATGCGAGTTGGTCCCAGCCCCGGAGCCTGAGGTGGTCGTCCGGGCCAGGGCCGCTGTTGCTACCGTGATGTCTCCTCCTCCCCTGGAGATCATCATCATCGAGGAGGAGGAGGAGGAACGAGGAACAGAGCTGGTGCTAAGGGCCCAACTGAAGAGGTGCCAAGCTCACACCATGCCCTCGAAGCTTCTTCAGCCAACGAGGTGGGCGACTCTGTGTCCGGGGCGAGTAGGAGGGAGAGGGACTACCGCCGGGTCCCCTTCAAGCTGGCGCTGAATGTCTCCCTAGTCCGGACCAGGATCTGGCAGAATGCATGATGTGTTTTGCAATCCAATCATTGATGCAAGATGACTCTAAGACTACTAAAAATGCATTTAAAATAGTAAAATAATTTTTTTGTGATTTTTGTAAGTTTATTTGTTGGCTAAATTCCCAAAATAAAGTAAAAACTAGCGAAAAGACTAGCAGTGCAAAGAATCATCGGATCGCAGGCAAACTCATGCAAACTAGTGGAATAGCTTAGACCCGAGAGTTGAGAAATTCCTGGTTTAGGATAGTTTAATTTCATCAAATTAGATAATCAGAGAAGGGAAGGTTTCTTACCTGTCAGAGATTAAAATTCAGCAACAGAAGGGATCACTCACAATCTGAACGGAGCCTGGAAGATGAAGCTCGGTTCCTTGAATCAGATGGCTGATCTGGACCCGGTCTGAAGGCAAAGAAGGCCTCCTTTGGGGAGGTGGAACACCTCAGGGATCTTGCAAGCATTAGGGGTCAATTAAAACAGCAAATAAAAAATAGAAAAAAAACTAGATTTAGAAGGAATCAGGTTAGAGTTTAGAAGCTGGGCTGTTTGAAGCTTGTTGAAGATCTCCTTGCTTAGTAGCCTAGGGCACTCCTCCTTGGATGTGTGAAGGCTTGGATGGCAGTGATTTAGGGCGTGGAAGGATGCTAGGCAGCAAGGAATTTGTCCAAGCACAATAACACAAACCAAAGAACCAAAATAAAACACTAACACAAGGCAATAAATCAAAATTTTAGCAAGTTGTATTCATAAGAAAGAGATGCTTACAATAGGGGGAGGGGTGGTATATTTATAGAGTTCCCATGCCCTCACTAACCAAGGTTACACTTGGGTTACAAGTCCTCTTCCAAATTGGAATACAAGTCCTCTCCTAGCTAGGTTAGAATTACAAAGTTTAAAAGGATTAGAAATCCCAACTAGGTTAGGAATAAACTTGGTCTTCTCCTTCTTCTCTTCAACTTGGACTTGGTCAAACCTCTTTCGACATGGTCAACACTTCAAGGATGCCTAGGGGGGCATGTTGGGCCTCTAGGAGCAGCAAGGGACTGGCCCAAAGGGGCTTGGGTGCATGGGTTTGGGCCTTTGGAAGCTGGGGTGGCCTGGTAGCCTGGTAGCAGGAATATTCCCTGGAATCTTGCTTCTTAAGGGCTTGGGCTTGGCACCTGGGCTTGATTTCTTTGGGTTGGGATGTAGGTGGACCTCTGGAATCATGGATGCCCTAGTTTAGGAATATGGTCTGGCATCTGGGGAGGAATCTAGGCATCTAGGGAGGAATCTATGCATCTGGAGGACATCTGGAAAGAATCAGGATTTCTAGAAGCATCTTGGATCCTGGGTTGTCACACAAAATCCAATGGGCTGATGTAATATCCTCTGACTCCTGGATATGACCTGGTGGAACTCCAAAATAGGGTGACCTTTTCTTTTGTATAAAAATTGGGCTCATATTGGACTCATAATTGATGTACAGGACTCAAAATACTAACTAGGTTGAGGGTTGAGACAAATCAACTAACCTCAACTTATTATAGGATTAAATTCTAATTGATTACAAAATTTGACACATGGCTAGGTAAACCAAATAGGGCCCAATAATCTGCATCTGATCCTGGTGCCCCCACCAATTCTCCCAGGGTGGGAGGAACTCGATTCCTTCGAGTGTGGGATAACTTTGCTTTCATAGTGCTCGAGTAGGTTTGGATTGAGGCGCTGTAGATCCTCACGGGTGATCCACGAGTCCTCAGATTCTGGCCAACCTTGCCACCGGACCAAACACCTTTGATAGCCTCTATTTTAGATACAAATGGCTTGATCGTCTAGGATTCTCTCAATCTTTTCCTCACTATTTGGCCAATTGGTTGGTGGACAATCTGGGGTGGTGATATGGGACTAATATGCATGCAATTATTTTTTTGTATTTTATATGTGGAGTTAAGTGATTAAATCCTGAAAATTAGATCAAAATAAGTTCTAGAAAATTCTATATGAATTTTAGAAACTAAGTATGAAGATTAGGACCTAAAAAAGCAGTAAAGATGGATCGCCGGGGCTGAGAAGCCTCGGTTAGGGCAAGTTCTCCCATAATAAAATTACTGGCGGCAGAGGGAGTGTACCTAGCAATGTTTGATGTGCCTGATGAAGATCGCAGTGAAGGGATCTCTCATTCCTCGATGGATGTAGCCTGGAAAACCGATTTAAAGACCCGCGGATACTCAGCTTTCTGCTCGGTGGTCCGATTGAGGCTTGGCTGGAGTCGTTGGTTCGTAGGAACTCGGGGACCTGCAAACGACCTATCAGGGGTTAGAAAACTCTAATGAGAACAAGAAAACAAGAGAAAACAACAAGGAAAAAAAAGTTTTGGAGGAGGGCGGCCAGGGTTCTGGAAGGATGGTTGGCGGCAGGAAGATAGTTGCAACATCTGGAAGAAGAAACTCTCAAAACCCCTTTATGCACACAGCGAGGTAACACACAACAATTGAAGAGAACTCAAGTTTTAATTCATATATCAAAATCAATCCTCATACAAGAGACTAGGGTTCTTTAAATAGACCCTTAGTCTTACGCCCCAAGTAAGGGTACGGTAGACATTACATAAGAATTTTTTTCCCTCTCAAACCCTAGCTAGAAACATAAGGAAACATTAGGTAGAGAAAAGTCCTAAAACCTCTCCTCTCTTCTTGCCTTGGTCGGCCAAGGGGTGACCCTAAGTGGCCGACCAAGAGGTGGTCACCATAAGGCTTTGGTGCCCTAGCTCCTTCCTGGGCCTTGGCTGGCCCAGTTTGCTTCCGGCTGAATCCAAGGTTTTAGGATTTCTGATTTCTTCCTCCTGGGGTTTTCTAATCTTCAAGCTAGGTTGAACTTGGGCTACATCTCCATCTCCATGTCTTCAAGTGATTGGACTTGGTCTTCACTTGTATGATGTGGTCTGAGTCTTCAGTGTGCTTGGACATGACTCAAAAAAAATAAAATTAGCTCGACATGAGCTGACTAACACTGGACTGGACTAGCTCAACATGAGCTGACTAATACAGGACTCAAATAAAGATAACTTAGCTAGACTAAGCTTTATTACAATGGACTCGAATGTCATTAAGTGATCCATAGAGGGTTGAGAAGACATTACCTTATTCTGGTGCCTCTGGTGTCCGCACCAATTCTCCCGGGGTAGGAGGAACTCGACCCTGTCGAGTGAAGATCAGGCTGGCTCGCATATCTCTCGAGAAGGTCTGGGTTGAGGCATTGCAAGTCCTCTCGAGAAACCCATGAATCGTCCAACTCTGGCCGGCCTTGCTATTGGACAAGGTAGCATTGATAGCTGCGGCCCTGGGTCGTAATGGCTTGATCATCCAGGATATGCTCGATCCGTTCTCCTCTCTCAGGCCAATTAATTGGTGGATACTTTGGGTAAGGATCACTCTCAATAGAAGGGATAGGTCCAAAAGCCTCACTAGGTATCATTGCCGGTTTCCTGTACTCAACCAGGTCTGTAATATTGAATGTAGAACTGATGCCCATATCCGAAGGCAAGTCTAACACATAGGCATTTGATCCAACATTCTTTAATACTTTAAAAGGTTCGGCTCCACGAGCATGAAGCTTCTTAATGGTCCCGGGTGGGAACCGCTCAGGCCTAAGCCTAATCATGACAGAATCCCCTACATCAAATTCCTTGATTCTTTTTCGGGAATTAACCAATCTTTTATAAGTTTTATTGCTTAGGTTTATCTTTTGGCTACTATCCTTGTGCAAGTCTCTAATATGCTGTGCAAATGACTCTGTTGACTCTGTGACTCATGCATGAATAGGTAAAGGAATCAGATCAATGGGATGATTAGGCTTGTACCCATGGACTATCTCAAAAGGACTCTTACCCGTTGTCCTATTTACTGAACTGTTGTAGGCAAACTCTGCTTTAGGCAATAATATATCCCAAGTTCCAACTTGTTCACCTACCAAGCATCTAAGGAGGTTTCCTAAACTACGGTTCACCACTTCAGTTTGGCCATCTGTTTGAGGGTGGTAGGCTATAGAAAACTTAAGCTTGGTCCCTAACAGGTGCCATAAGGTCTTCCAGAAATAACTGGTGAACCTAACATCCCTATCAGATATGATGGTCTTGGGTAGGCCATGGAGTTTAACCACATGATCTAAGAAAAGCTTGGCTACTCTAGACGCATCAAAGGTCTGGGAATAGGGGATGAAGTGAGCCATCTTAGAGAACCTATCGACCACTACAAAGATAGAATCATGTTTCTTCTAGGTCTTGGGTAATCTTAACATGAAATCCATACTTAGGTCCTACAAAGGATAATCAGGCACTAGTAAAGGTGTGTAAAGACCAGTGTTTTGCTTCTGCTATTTTGCAATAGCATAAGTTCTACATCTGGCTACAATCTATGCAACGTGCCTTTTCAATCCTGGCCAAAAGAACTAGTCCTCTATTGCTAAGATTGTCTTATTTCTACCAAAGTGACCAGCTAAACCTCTAGCATGGGTCTCCCAAATTAGGAATTCTCTAAGGAAAGTTTTGGGTATACAGAGTCGATTGTTCTGGAAAAGGTAGCCATCCTGAATGGTATATTCACTATGGGTACTGGATGGTCCTAGCCTGAGAGTATGGTAAATGTCTCCAAAGTCTGGGCAGGTTTCATATTCTTTTTTAACCTGTCAAACCCTATGACTTGGGTGCTAACGAATCCTAATAGTAAAGACCTACGGCTCAGGGCATCTGCTACCTTATTTTCAATACCGGCATGGTGCTTCAAGATAAAAGTGTAAGCCTGAATGTACTCAATCCATTTACCGTATCGTGGGTTCAGTTTCTTTTGGGAGTTCAGGAACCGGAGTGCCTCATGGTCAGAAAATAAGACAAACTCCTACGGTAGTAAGTAATGTCTCC
Source organism: Areca catechu (assembly GCA_021397845.1). Classification (NCBI taxonomy): domain Eukaryota; kingdom Viridiplantae; phylum Streptophyta; class Magnoliopsida; order Arecales; family Arecaceae; genus Areca; species Areca catechu. Next base: position 122,180,337 of record CM038052.1, on the reverse strand, counting down.
AATATCTAAGGGCCTGGACTACTACATAAAATTTCTTGTCATAGGTAGAGTACTTAAGTTTAGCCTCATTCAGCTTCTCACTGAAGAAGGCTACAGGATGATTTTCATGACTTAGTACCCCACCTATTCCTACTCCCGAGGCATCGCAAGCGACCTCAAACACCTTAGTAAAGTCAGGTAATCTAAGGATGGGTGCATGGGTCATCTTATCCTTAAGCTCTAGGAAGGCCTTATCAACTGCTTTGGTCCACTCAAATGTATCCTTCCTAATGCAATCAGTGATAGGTGCGATGACTGTACTAAAACCCCTAATAAATCTCCTGTAAAAGGTTACTAGGTCAAGAAAACTATGCACATCGTGGATGCTAGTGGGTGTAGGCCACTCAACAATTGCCCTAACCTTTTCAGGATCTGTAGTAACTCCCTCAGGGGTGACAACAAAACCTAGGAAGATAACCCTATATGTCATGAAATCATATTTCTTAAAGTTGGCATAGAGGCTATTCTCCCTAAGGGTCTAGCATACTAGTCTTAGATGACTAAGGTGGTCCTTCTTAGTCCTGCTATAAATCAAGATATCATCAAAGTAGACCACAATAAATTTTCCGGTAAACTCTTTCAGGACCTGGGTCATAATCCTCATAAAAGTACTTGGTGCATTGGAAAGTCCGAATGGCATTACAACCCACTCAAACAGGCCATCCTTAGTCTTGAAAGCTATTTTCCACTCAACCCCAGGTCTAATCCTAACCTGATGATAGCCGCTCTTAAGGTCTATCTTTGAGAAAATTCTGGCTCCGACCATTATGTCTAACATATCATCCAATCGGGGGATGGGAAACCTATACCTCACAGTGATGTGGGCACCAGGATCAGACACAGATTACTGAGCCCTATTTGGTTTACCTAGCAATGTGTCAAATTTTGTAATCAACTAGAATGGATGGTGAGAACACCTACACAAAATTTCAGAACTCACTGTGGATCTCGTAAGGAAGATCCAGACTCTGAACCATCCAGCAAATGCAACCCAGTAATTGTTTTCGGGTTTTAAAGTATGAAGTCTTTTGTTGCCAAACATCAAGAGAAGCTAGCAAAGGAGGAAAATTTTCCCAATTTTAAAGCATGTGTCATACATTTCTTAAGCCAACAAGGAAGGAAAAGTTTTATGAGTTTTAAAGCATGAGGGAAAATTTTCCCAATTTTAAAGCATGTGTCATACATTTCTTAAGCCAACAAGGAAGGAAAAGTTTTGTGAGTTTTAAAGCAAGACCACCTTTCAGCACCCAGATTTTGGCAGAACTCAGATTTTGGCAGCTCCAAGATCATCATGATTCCTGCAGCTACAAGATCATCATGATTCCTGCAGCCCCAGAGTTTGCAGCTTTGTACCCATTTAAAAAAATTAAACTAATCCTTATATAGAGGGTTCTAGAGAGTGTTCTTGAGCCTATAAATAGGGATAGTTCTCTGGTTAAAAAAAAAAAAAAAAAGAGGAGATGAAATGAAATACTGTTGGAGTGCTTTCTCTAGTGCCTTTGTTACAATTGTAACATTGAAGGGTGTGAGGCCCTAATCCTGCCTTCGTTGCATTTGCAACGTCGAGGAGTGTGAGGCTCCGACTACCTTCGCTGCACCTGCGGCATCGAGGGACGTGAGGCCCCATCTATCCTACCATTTTCCAGCCGTCTAAGCCCCCCTATCATCCATTCCATCATCCATAATTCTCACCACCGTGCTCCAGAAGATCGAAGATTTCAAGCTCGCCCGAATTTAGCCCTTCCACCTCGAATGGAGCTCCAGGAGTTGTGATTGTCATTTTATTTGATGTCCTGGTACTCTTCTTGCTTTGATTTGGGTTTTGTACCTTGTAGGGTCTTTCTCCTGTAACGATCCCTCGAAGGAACCTTGCCAACATACATTTAGCACGACGCCACCCGTTGAGCAGCTGATTATTGATCATCTAGGCTGCATCTTCCCAGGAAGAGTGACCCTAGTGCTTTGGGAATATTTATTTACTGTTGTGTCATTTTACCTCACCTCCTTATCCTCAAGATCTATTTTATTAATTGTTTGCATGTCCTAGATCGGGGATTTCTCAATCTCTGAGTCCTGCGTCTATTATTCTGCTCACTTAATTTTGGGGTCCAGCATGAGAGGTTGTATGAGTTGATATCTTCCTTAAGTTGTTTTCTATCATCCTTGCTTGTTATGAGTCTCAATTTAATCAGATTTAAGGGTGATTTTCTTTGCATTGCATCTCTCATCATCTTCATGCCATCCTAGTCTATAGGTTCCCCATCAGATTTGGTATTAGAGCCGATTAGATTAGGACTTGTTCCAGTCTCTGCACTTCAGGGTTTCTGTTTTCACTTGTGACCTACCTGTAATCCATTTTAATTTTAATATAAGAGTAGTTAGTTTCTTTGTTTTGTATTTTTTTCCTTGTATCATTTTTAGTTAGCTATCTTAGTTTTAAATTTCGTCTTTAGAAAAAAATTATAAAAAAAATTAAAATTCCTGCAAGTTGTTGCTATCCTGTTTACTGTTTACTGTTTTTCTGTATTAGTTACGTTTTCTGCCTGTAATCTACTTAAATCTCTATATAAAAGTAGTTAGTTTATCTTGTTTATATTTTTTTCCTTGTAGAATTTTCAGTTATCTATCTTCATTTAAAATCTCATCCTCAGAAAAAATTACAAAAAAAGTTAAAATCTCTGAAATCCTCTGCTGTCTGCATGCTATTTTGCTGACTCTTCCATTTTAGTTAAGTTCCAAGACATGTTTAGAATAGCATAGGTTTTATTTGTCTAAATCCTTTCATCTGGTATGCTATTGATGTGTTAAGTGTCTACTGTGATTTTTCTGGAATTTTTTTTGTACCATTAGACTAGGGTTCATTGCATGTTTCATTCCATCTCATGATAAATCTATTTAAGGGCGGCAATTTCATAACAAAGGGGAGGGCGTCATTACCTCTCCTTAGTCCACAACAACCACTCTCATTTTCAAACCTAAGCCTTTAAATTTAAAATCAATTAGCAACGTACTGCTTTGCTCTAGAGAGCCATAGGGATACCAACACGGTCGAGTCAAGACTTCGAGTCTACTCCTTGTGTCAGTCTATCTTGTGTGTGCCACTATTCTTGGTGTCTAGGCTGGTGAACCTAGGGCTTGTGAGTTGGTCCGCCGTACCTGGCCAATCCCCGATTGGTGTCTAAGGTTGGCAGAAAGGGACCTTCACTCCCCTACACCTACCTGGCCAAGGATAAGGGTTACTACAGGTTAGCTTGTTGCATTGAGTTAGGCCCCAGTTGAGATTCTAGGTCTAGTTACCCTTAGTCGAATTTTTTGTTTGTGTGCTTGATTCATGTCTACTAGGGCAGGGACATCATATCAGCCCGAGACACCTATGGATAACCCTCAAGAGGCTTTACTAAGAACTATGTCTGAGCATTTTGCCCAAATGTCAGCCCAGTTATCTGCCCAATTGACCAATCACTTAGATAACCGGTTGAATCAGTTTGAGGCTAGATTGGACACCATAGAGAGAGCCCAGCAATAGCGTTCTGAGCCCGACCCTGGCACCCCAGCTTCGATGACACACCCTAGGAGGGCTAGAAATCTTGATCCTTTCGAAGAGCCTAACCCTAGGAGAGAGAGAACTTTTGACCCATTCGAGGAACCGCATCCTAGGAGGGCCCCGCAACCTGACCCATACCAAGATCATCCTCCTAGAAGACCCCATCAGGAGTTTGTTGATCTGGAGGATAGGGCTTTTAAGAGCATTAGACTAGAAGCCCCCATATTTGATGGCACCCTGGACACCAAGGTATACCTGGACTGGGAAAAGGAAATAGACCAATATTTCGAGTGGTACGAGATGACGGAGGGTAGGAAATTTAAGTTTCCCAAGCTTAGGTTAATTCGCCAAGCCCGGATGTATTGGGATACTATTGAGAGACTAATGAGGCAAAGAGGACAGGAACCCGTAGCCACTTGGGGAGAGTTAAAAGACAGGCTTAGGGAAAAGTACATACCTGTGTCTTACCACCAATGCCTTTTAGATCAGTGGCATAGGTTGATTCAAGGAAACAAGAGTGCCACAGAGTATATTGCCTAGTTTGATGAGTTGGCCATGAGGTGTGGGATGAACGAATCTGAGGCTGTGATTTTGTCTAGATTTAGGTCTGGTTTGAGAGAGGAGTTAAAGAGAGAGATTTACCTGAGGGAGGTAAAAGATCTAGAGCAGGCCTACCAGGTAGCTAGGGATTTTGAGCAGTTCCATAGGTCTCCCGCCTATCGAAAGATTGAACCCGCTAGGAGTCTATACCCTAGAGTAGCCCAGCCTAATCCAAGCCGACCTTACCCTGCCTGTCCAAATCTGAGTCATCCTGACCAAAACCGGACTAACCCTAGTCGACCCGAGTCTAGTAGACCCAGTCCCAGCCGGCCTCAAGATAATAAAGATAAATCTGTAGAGGTCCCCAGAAAACCTGGCATTTGTTTTAGATGTCACCAGCCCGGCCATTACTCCAGTGAATGTCCTACTAGATCCCTCCATATAGGTGGTTTAGAAGAAGAAGAGAACCCCGAGACTGTTCATGAGTTGGAAGAAGAAGTGTATGAGGAAGGACTGACTTTAGCAGAAGAGTACGAGGGAGATGAGGAAACCTGTGACCCCACTACCTTGTGTGGAGTAGTTAGACGTATCCTTGCCCAATCTAAGGAACAAGAAGACTGGCGTAGGACCAACATCCTACACACTTTCATTAAGGTTGGAGAGAAGGTTTGTAAGGTAATCCTAGATAGTGGCAGTTGTATCAATGCCATTTCTGCTAGCACTTTCAAGACTTTAGGGCTAACCCCAATTCCCCATTCTAGCCCTTACAAGGTGTCCTGGATAGATTCCAGCTCCATTCCCATCAAGCTCCAGTGTCAAGTCCTCATCCAATTATAGTCGTACAAGGAGAAAGTGTGGTGTGATGTGCTGCCCATGGGGGTTAGCAGCATCATTTTAGGATGACCCTGGCTCTATGACCATGATGTCACTCTGTTTGGCAAGTCCAACTCCTGTTCCTTTAACCACTTAGGGAAGAAGATAGTCATTAACCCAGTGCCCCCTAAGGATGAAGTCAAGAAGGGAGCTAGCTCTTTGAAAAAGAAGACATCTGGATTAAATCTGATTAGTGCCAAAGAGTTAGAAAGGGAGATTGTGGAAGGTTCACCTGTTTGGTTAGTGTCCTCCAAAGAAGTTAAGAAACCAACCTTAGAAGACTCACCTCAGGGAGTCTTGAAAGTTTTGGAAGAATTTAAGGATGTATTTCAAGATGATCTGCCCGACCAACTTCCACTCCTTAGGGACATCCAGCATGCCATTGACCTTGTCCCAAGATTCACTTTGCCTAACCTGCCCCATTACCGGATGAACCCCAAGGAACATTTAGAGCTCCATAAGCAAGTTAGTGAGTTGTTGAGTAAAGGTTTTATCAGAGAGAGTTTGAGTCCTTGTGCCATCCCAGCCCTTTTGACACCCAAAAAGGATGGCACATGGTGAATGTGCGTAGACAGTCGAGCTATTAACAAGATCACCATCAAATATCGGTTTCCCATACCCCGCCTAGACGACCTCTTAGACATGATGGCTGGAGCCACAATTTTCTCCAAGATTGACCTTAAGAGTGGCTACCATCAAGTTAGAATCTGACCCGGGGATGAATGGAAGACAGCATTCAAGACTAAGGATGGTTTGTATGAGTGGGTAGTCATGCCTTTTGGATTATCCAATGCACCCAGCACTTTCATGAGAGTCATGACCCAGGTCTTCAGGATGTTCATCGATAAGTTTGTGGTAGTCTATTTTGACGACATCCTGATTTACAGCAAGAATGAGAAGGACCACCTGGACCACCTTAGGTTAGTGTGTTCGGCCCTTAGGAAAGACAACTTCTATGCAAATCCCAAGAAGTGCGAGTTTCTGACCCGTAGGGTTGTCTTCCTAGGATTTGTCGTGACCCCAGAAGGAGTAGCCGCTGATCTCGAAAAGATCAGGACGATAGTTGAGTGGCCTGTACCAACCTCTGTTACTGAAGTTCGTAGTTTCCACGGACTGGCCACCTTTTATAGACGATTCATTAGGGGTTTTAGCACCGTTGTCTCACCCATCACTGATTGCATTAGGAAGGGAGCTTTCGAGTGGACCAAAGCTGCTGATAAAGCCTTCTTAGAGCTGAAAGAGAAAATGACCCAGGCCCCCGTCCTAAGATTGCCCGATTTTTCCAAAGTGTTCGAGGTAGCATGTGATGCCTCAGGGGTAGGAATAGGAGGAGTCCTAAGCCAAGAGAACCACCCAGTAGCCTTTTTCAGTGAGAAGTTCAATGAGGCTAAGCTTAGGTATTCTACCTATGACAAGAAATTTTATGCCTTAGTACAAGCACTAAGATATTGGAGACATTACCTTTTACCTAATGAATTTGTGTTGTACTCTGATCACGAGGCATTAAGGTATCTGAGTTCCCAAAAGAAGTTGAACCGTAGACATGCTAAGTGGGTAGAGTATATCCAGGCATATACCTTTGTTTTGAAACATCGAGCGGGAACTGACAATAAGGTAGTCGACACCCTGAGCCGACGATCTTTACTCCTGAGCACTATTAGAACCGAGGTTGTAGGGTTTAACCAGATTAAAGAGCAGTATGATACCTGTCCTGATTTCAGAAAGATTCACCAAGCCTTAAGTATCGGACCATCTAAGGAACACAGTCAGTATACCTTGTTAGATGGTTACCTGTTTAAGGAGAATAGGCTATGCATCCCAAGAACGTCTGTGAGGAAATTTTTGGTCTAGGAGACGCACGTAGGAGGTTTAGCTAGCCATTTCGGGAAGAATAAGACCATCCTAGCTGTAGAGGAACATTTCTTTTGGCCAAGTCTGAAAAGGGATGTTGCCCAAATTGTGGCTAGGTGCCGAACGTGTGCTGTTGCAAAACAGCGAAAGCAGAACACTGGCTTGTACACCCCTTTGCCCGTCCCTAGTTGCCCTTGGCAGGATTTGAGTATGGATTTTGTGTTAGGATTACCTAGAACCCAAAGGAAACACGACTCAATCTTTGTTGTGGTTGATAGATTCTCCAAGATGGCCCACTTCCTGCCATGCAACCAATCTTATGATGCCTCTAAGGTAGCCAAACTATTCTTAGATGAGATAGTTAGAATTCATGGCCTACCTAAGACAGTTGTGTCCAACAGAGATGTTAGGTTCACCAGTTACTTTTGGAAGACCCTCTGGCACATGTTAGGGACCAAGTTGAAATTCTCCACTGCTTACCATCCCCAAACTGACGGCCAGACTAAAGTTGTGAACCGAAGCCTAGGAAACTTGCTTAGATGTCTTGTAGGCGAAAACATTAAGAACTGGGACTTGCTGTTACCCAAAGCCGAGTTCGCCTACAACAGTTCTGTCAATAGGACCACCGGTAAAAGCCCATTTGAGATTGTCCATGGGTACCGACCTAACAAGCCACTTGACCTGATTCCCCTGCCATTGCTTGCTAGGACATCCGAGTCTGCTGAATCTTTTGCACAGCATACTAGGAATCTGCATTAGGAAATCACCAAAAAAATCATATTAAGTAATGAGGCTTATAAAATACAAGCTGATTCTAGAAAGTGATTCAAGGAATTTTTTGTAGGGGATTTCGTAATGATCCGACTCAGACCAGAATGGTTCCCCTCAAGAACTATTAAGAAATTACATTCTCGAAGTACTGGTCCCTTTAAAATTATTGAGAGAGTAGGACCCAATGCTTACGTGCTTGAATTACCTCTTGATCTAGGCATTAGCTCCACTTTCAATATTGCAGATCTAACTGAGTATAAGGAGCCAACAGTAATACCCAGTGAGGCATTCGGACCTGATCTATTACTTGAGAGAGAACCCATCATAGAGTGTCCACTAAAAAGGCCTGAGCGACGAGAGAAGATCGAGCGAATCCTAGATGATCAAATTATCAGTACTCGGCGGAATGGTTATCAACGCTACTTGGTAAGGTGGCAAGGACGTCCCGAGTCGGAGGATTCATGGGTTACCCGAGAGGACCTACAATGCATTGACCCGGACCTTCTGGAAGAGTATCAAAGCCGGATGAGCTTTACTCGACGGAGTCAAGTTCTTCCCATCCCAGGAGGATTGGTGAGAACACCTACACAAAATTTCAGAACTCACTGTGGATCTCGTAAGGAAGATCCAGACTCTGAACCATCCAGCAAATGCAACCCAGTAATTATTTTCGGGTTTTAAAGTATGAAGTCTTTTGTTGCCAAACATCAAGAGAAGCGAGCAAAGGAGGGAAAATTTTCCCAATTTTAAAGCATGTGTCATACATTTCTTAAGCCAAAAAGGAAGGAAGAGTTTTGTGAGTTTTAAAGCAAGAGCATGCACCATCGTGCAGCAGCTACAAGATCATCATGATTCTTGAGAGTTTGCAGCTTTGTACCCATTTAAAAAAATTAAACTAATCCTTATATAGAGGGTTCTAGAGAGTGTTCTTGAGCCTATAAATAGGGATGGTTCTCTGGTTAAAAAAAAAAAAAGAGGAGATGAAATGAAATACTGTTGGAGTGCTTTCTCTAGTGCCTTTGTTACAATTGTAACATTGAAGGGTGTGAGGCCCTAATCCTGCCTTCGTTGCATTTGCAACGTCGAGGAGTGTGAGGCTCCGACTGCCTTCGCTGCACCCGCGGCGTCGAGGGGCGCGAGGCCCTATCTATCCTACCATTTTCTAGCCGTCTAAGCCCCCTATCATCCATTCCATCATCCATAATTCTCACCACCATGCTCCAGAAGATCGAAGATTTCAAGCTCGCCCGAATTTAGCCCTTCCACCTCGAACGGAGCTCCAGGAGTTGTGATTGTCATTTTATTTGATGTCCTGGTACTCTTCTTGCTTTGATTTAGGTTTTGTACCTTGTAGGGTCTTTCTCCAGTAACGATCCCCCGAAGGAACCTTGCCAACATACATTTAGCATGACGCCACCCGTTGAGCAGCTGATTATTGATCATCTAGGCCGCATCTTCCCAGGAAGAGTGACCCTAGTGCTTTGGGAATATTTATTTACTGTTGTGTCATTTTACCTCACCTCCTTATCCTCAAGATCTGTTTTATTAATTATTTGCATGTCCTAGATCGGGGATTTCTCAATCTCTGAGTCCTGCATCTATTATTCTGCTCACTTAATTTTGGGGTCCAGCATGAGAGGTTGTATGAGTTGATATCTTCATTAAGTTGTTTTCTATCATCCTTGCTTGTTATGAGTCTCAATTTAATCAGATTTAAGGGTGATTTTCTTTGCATTGCATCTCTCATCATCTTCATGCCATCCTAGTCTATAGGTTCCCCATCAATGGAGTCCTGTAATAAGTTGATGTTAGTTGATTTGTCTCAACCCTCGACCTAGTCATTATTTTAAGTCCTGTATATCAGTTATGAGTCCAATATGAGTTCAATTTTTGCACAAGAGTGGAGGTTACCATATTTTGGAGTTCCACCAAGCCATATCCAGGAGTCAGAGGCCACTACATCAGCCCATTGGATTTTGTGTGACAACCCATGATCCAAGATGCTTTCGGAAACCCTGATTCCTTCCAGATGCCCTCCAGATGCTAGATTCCCTTCCAAATGCCAGAGCATATTCTCAAAACAGGGAAGCTATGATTCCAGAGGTCCACCTACATCCAAGCCCAAGGAAATCAAGCCCAGGTGCCAAGCCCAAGCCCTTAAGAAGCAAGATTCTAGGGAATATTCCTGCTACTATGCTAACAGGCCACCCCAGCTTCCAAAGGCCCAAACCCATGCGCCCAAGTCCCTTTGGGCCAGCCCCTTGCTGCTCCTAGAGGCCCAACACGCCCCCCTAGGCATTCTTGAAGTGTTGACCAAGTCCAAGAGGTGTCCTTGAGTGGAATAGTCAAAGCATGAAGGAAAAATGAGAAGACTAGGTCAATTCCTAACTTAATGGGGATTTGTTTTTCTAACCTAGCTAGGAAAGGACATGTATTCCAATTGGGAAGAGGACTTGTAACATAAGTGTAACCATGGTTAGTGAGGGCATGGGAACTCTATAAATACCCCACCCCTCCCTCTCTTGTAAGCATCTCTTTCTTATGAATACAACTTGCTGAAATTTTGAGTTACTACCTTGTGTTGGTGTTTTGTTTTGGTTCTTTGGATTGTGTTCTTGTGCTTGGACGAATTCCTTGCTGTCCTAGCTTCCTTCCACACCCTAAATCATTGCTATCTAAGCCTTCACACATCCAAGAAGAAGTGCCCTATCCAGCCAAGCAAGGAGATCTTCAACAAGCGTCAAACAGCCATCTTCTAACCCTAATCCTGATTCCCTTCAACCCATAGTTCCTTTCTTATTTTTTAATTACTGTTTTGATTAACCCTTACACTTATAGGATCCCCGAGGTGCTTCCACTCCTTGGAGGAGGCCTTCTTTGCTTCCTGGACCGACCAAATTCGCCATCAGATTCAAGGGAAACAAGGCTTCTTCTTCCAAGCTCCGATCAGAGTGCGTGTGAACCCTGCTGCAATTGATTTTCAATCTCTGACTAGTAAGAAACCTTCCCAACTTTTATTTTCTGATTTAATGAAAAAAAACTATCCTAAACTGGGAGTTTCTCAACTCTCGGATCCTGGATCTTTTATTAGTTTGTATGAGATTGCCTGCGATCCGATGATTCTTCGCACTGCTAGTCTTTCTGCTAGTTCTTGCTTTATTTTGGGAATCTAGCATACAAATAAAATTATATAAATCATAAAAAAAATTTTTATTATTTTTCATGCATGTTTAGTAGTCTTAGAGTTGTCCCGCATTAGTTTGGTATTAGAGCAGGTTTAGGATAGTTTTTATCAGCATTGCATTCATAAACCCTAATTTCAGCATTCTGTCCACTGAATTAGGTATCAGTTTTGCATCTATTTTTGACCATCTAAAAATTTTATTTCTCTTAGAAATTTGCATGAATTGTTCTTTGTTGAGTCCTATATTTTATAAAAAAATTTAATTAATTTTATAGAAAACTAAATTATAAAAAATTTGGCATATTAGAAACCCTAATAGAATTTTGAGAATTTATGTAGCAGTCTAGAAAACCCTAGGCTTGCATCATCATATGATTTTTCTTCTATGTTAAATTTGGTAGGAATCATCACTACTGTCCATCTTCTATTGTAGATTTTTTTTGAATTTTTATGCATCGGGATCTATGTCAAACTCTGCAATAATATAAACCCTAATTCACTGATTTCTGCTACATTCTGCATACTTAACTCAACCAGATGCGGGACTAATATGCATGCAATTCTTTTTGTTTGTTTTATATGTTGGGTTAGGTGATTAATTCCTAAATCTTAGATCAAAATTAATTGTAGGAAATTTTGCATGAATTTTTGAAGCCAAGCATGCAGATTAGAACCTAGAAAAGTACTAAAGAAGGATCGACGGGGCTGAGAAGCCTCGGTTAGGGCAAGTTCTCCTACAATATAAAGACTGGAGGTTGAGGGGGTGTACCTGACAACATCTGAAGTGCCCGATGAAGATCACAGTAATGGGATCTCTCATTCCTCGATGGATGCGCCCTGGAAAACCGAGCCAAAGACCCGCGGATACCCGGCTTTTTGCTCGGTGGTCCGATTGAGGCTTGGTTGGAGTTGTTGGATTTGTAGGAACTCGAGGACCTGCAAACGACCTATCAGGGGTTAGAAATCTTATAAGGGAGCAAAGAAATAAAGGAAAACAGCAAAGAAAAGGTGTCTTTTGAAGTGGGCGGCCAGGGTTCTGGAAGGTTGGCTGGCGGTAGGAAGATGGTTGCAACATCGGGAAGAAGAAAACTCTCAAACCCCTTTATGCACACAGCAGGGTAACACTCAAAGCAATAGAAGAACTCAAGGTTTATTTCATATATCAAAATCAAGCATCATACAAGAGTCTAGGGTCCTTTAAATAGACCCTTAACCTTGGGCTCCAAGTAAGGGCATATTAGTCTTTACATAAGAATCCTTTTCCCTCTCAAACCCTAGCTAGAAAATAAGGAAACATTAGGTACAAAAATCCCTAAAAATTCTCTTGGCTTGGCCAACACTCCAAGGATGCCTAGGGGGGCATGTTGGGCTTCTAAGAGCAGCAAGAGGCTGGCCCAAAGGGGCTCGGGCGCATGGGTTTTGGCCTCTGGAAGCTGGGGTGGCCTGGTAGCCATGTAGCATGAATATTCCCTGGCATCTTGCTTCTTAGGGGCTTGTGCTTGGCGCCTGGGCTTGATTTCTTTGGGCTAGGATGCAGATGGACCTCTAAAATCATGGATGCCTTGGTCTACGAATATACTTTGGCATTTGGAAGGGAATCTGGGCATCTGGAGGGCATCTGTAAGGAATCAGGGTTTCTAATTTTCCTCCTGGAGTCTTCAAATCTTCAAGCTGGGTTGGACTTGGGCTAAACTTCCATGTCCTTAATCTGGTTGGACTTGGTCTTCACTTGTATGATGTGGTCTTGAGTCTTCAGTATGCTTGGATAGGACTCAAAGAAAATAAAATTAGCTCAACATGAGCTGACTAGCATTGGACTAAACTAGTTCCACATGAGCTGACTAGTATAGAACTGAAATAACAACTCAAAAGACTCAAATAACAACTAAAATAGACTCAGATGGGCTAAGCCCTTATTACAGATGGACTCATAAATTATTGATCAATTCATAGAGGGTTGAAAAGCCTCTGTCTTATTCTGGTGCCTCCGATGTCCCCACCACAACCTAAACTAACTTCCAAACCCCCCAATGCCAAGCCAAACCTTGTTTGCTAACCCTAGTAAACTTAAACTTAACTTGACATCTCATAAATTAATTAAAAATTATTTTATTTTCTGATTGATTTAGATTGCATCAGGACCATTGATTGTTCATCATCTGTTAATCTAATCTTAAGGGCAATCTATATAACATCAGGGCAGGAGGTCATAACCTATCCTGGGCACAAAATAACCACCCAGCATTTCTATCCAAGCCTTAATTAAAATTGATTAGACCTAATTTTTCCTAGTGGGCTAGGAGACATCAACAGGTTGGGTCCGAGCTGTGTGGGCCAACTAGTGCATTTAACCTCTTAGCTATTACTGAAAGCAGGTGTCTAAGGCTGGGGATCCAGAGTCAAACGACCTAAGTGGTGTTGTGGTTTTTAATTGGGTCCCTGCGAAAGCAGGGGGGCCTCCCACTGTCCCACCCCCTACCTAGCCAGTGGAAGGACTAGCTATTGGGTTAGGTGTAAGTTGAGCTGACCCACCCTGTTTCTGGCTCTAGGTCTAGGAGACCCTAGATTATACTAGCCTTTTCTCTCTTTTTGCATGCTTGGTTGCATCATTTCATTTTGATTGTTTGATTTGTTGCATGACCATTATATTAGGAAATGGTGTGGGCACCAGGATCCGATAGAGGCTCCTCAACCCTCTGTGGATCTCAGATTAGGGTTCCACTTCTTTGTCTTGTAATAAGGCTTCAAGCCTCAAATTTATAATTGTCTTTTGCTTTGAATTGAGTCTGTACCTTGACCAATTAGGTCAAATTGAGTCCAGTACTAAGTCAAGTTGTAAATCGAGTCCAGTCCGAGTCTCTTAGAAGTATGGGTTAATTGCAAGAGTGGGTCTTAAAATTTAGTCTCCTTGGAAGCAAGTAAGGAAAGAAGCCAAGTCTGCTCAGGGCCCACCTGTGCATCCTACATGGCGCCATGACATCTTGCCATGTGGGCAGCACACTTGGCATGCAAGGACGCCCAATGGGGAGGACCACTTCACTTGGCTCTAGCCTTTTTCCCCTCCCCTTATTTAGCTCATTGCCATGCAAGGGTGGCCGGCCAAGGTGGAAGTCAATGGGAGTTGAAGTGGGGAATTCAAATCCCTTGCTTCAAGCCCTCCAATCAAGTCTTCTTCCCAAATTGCTTCAACCTCTTTGGAAGGGAAAGACAAGATCCTTGGGCACCTCCACCTAACACTCCCCATGTCAAGCCTTATACCAAAGAAAGGGTGTGCAACAAAGGAAGGAAGAAGAACATAAGCCATGCTACAAGCCCCTCTTCATGTCTTTTTCCAAAACAATGAAGATTCTTTCCAACTTCAAGGCGCCATGATCCCTCCTCCTATCCTTGCTTCTTGCCATGCCCATTCAAGAAAAAGATGAAGAAATTTTGTATTCTTGCATTTGAATTTCAAAATGGGCCTTTGGTGCCTCTTTAAAGGACCCAACCCCCTCCATTGTAAAGGATTATTGAATGATTGAATGAAAAAAGAGTTTGAGTTTGTTTATCCTCCAACCATTGTCTCCTAGACTAGGTTTGAGTGAAGTTGTCTTCGTCCCCAGGGACGTCGAGTGGTGTGAGGCCACCTATCTGTCACCCCAGGGCGTCGCGAGTCCTTCGTCCTCCTGGACGTCGAGTGGTGTGAGGCCACAATCCTTCGTCCTCCAGGACATCGCGGGGTGCGAGGCCCCAAGTTATCTCCTTCTTCGACTTCAGAATCCAGCCGGACACCGGGCTCGAAGCCCCTTCTCAGCCCTATCTTAGTCCCTTTCAGTACATCTCTCAATTTTGCTAATCCCTATTTTGTTTGCCTACAGGTCCTCCCTAGCATCTCGGGCACCGGAGATATTTTGCTTTGCCATCACGACCTTCCGACCGAAAGCCAGTGCTTCCATGGGTTTGATCTCTCCAGCATCCAGGTCGCATCCGCCGAGTTGAGCGATCTCTGCATCGGGCGCTTCACACATGTGAGGTTTGCTCTCTCTATCTCCTAAGTAGGTTTTGTGTTTCGAGCTTAGTCCTACCGGGGTTTCTTAATCCTGAGATCCTGTTCTCGTTTTCACTCTTTAGGGATTTGAACTACTAGTGTAAGCTTCCGTTATTCATTTCTCTTATTTCTAGTCTTTGCTTGTGATCGGGAATCAAAACCCTAAGAAAAAAAAAAACATCTAAAACTCTTTAACTACAAAAAAAACTTCTTTGCATCATAAGCATCCATACTAGCATCCCTAGCCACTTGCTCCACACCATTTTTGGTATCAGAGCAAGGCTAGGACTAGTGCATTTGTTTCATTTTTTGCATTCTGGTCAGTCCGTATATGGTCTGATCATTGGATTGTTTCTCTCTGTAGAGACAACCAAATTTTGTGATTTCTATTTTGTTAGATCGCATTAATTTCAAAGTAGTTTTTTATATTTTCTCAAATTTTATTTCAATTTGTATAGTTTCTACAAGCCAAAATACTGCTTGAGAAAATCTCAGGTCTGAAATTTCAGCAAGCATCTCATCTTTTGATTCATTCATCCATCTAGCTTGTTATTTTTGCATGTTTTAATTCCTGCATTTTGTTTAGCATTCACCCATCTAAAAGACATAAACAAACAACAAAAAAAAAAATTTAAGTCATTTCATTAGTCATTATTGTGCTTCATTTTACATAACTTATCTTAAGGACATCAAATTAACATAGGGTCAGGATTTCATTACCTGTCCCTAGCCCAAAAACCACCACCCGGCATATCGAACCCTAGCCATTAACTAAAATCAATTAGACATTTAATCTGCTCTAGTGAGCTAGGGACACCCACGAAGTCGGGTCGACCCAAGTGCCGAGCCAAGCTAGATTGCTTGTTGGTGTGTGCTTGAGTAACTGGTGTCTAGGCAAGTGGTTCAGGGATTAGAGCCCGAAGGGAAGTGGGTTGGTTCGCTTACCTTGCCAATTTCTAATTGGTGTCTAGGCAAGCAAAGAGGAACCTCCACTAACCTTACACTTACCTGGCCAGGTGCCAAGTTACTGCTTTCAGGTTCATCTTCTTGACTTTATATTTGGAGAGATCTCCTAGGTCTAGCAAACCGTAGAATCATTTTGTTACATATGCACTAGATCAGGAACCTCTTTTCACCCACCTTCTTCACCCTCTACCGAAACCATGGACCAACTGCGAGCTGACATTGGAGCCTTAACTCAATCCATGACTCAATTAAGCAACCAGTTGACTAATAGATGTGATCAAATAGAGGCCAAACTAGGGCCCATAGAGGAAGCCGCTAGGCTCCGTGATCATTTCCAGAGAGATCCCACCTACAGAAGACCTGAGCCCTTTAGGAACTAGAGCCGTATCCCCGGAACCACCCAAGGTTATAGCCAGGCTTACCCAAGTTGACCAAGCCCGAACCGATTTGACCCAAGTCGACCAAGCCTAGCCTGACCTAGTCCTAGTCTTCCCAGTCTGAATCGACCCCAATATAGTAGAGAGGACAATGGTGAGGCTATTGAAGTCCAGAGGAGACCCGATCCCCAAGGTAACAGCTATAGGTGCCATAAACCTGAGCATTTGGCTAGTCAGTGCACCGCCCCTGCCCTACTTATGGATGAACCGACTGAAACTAAACCCGAACCCATTATTGAACCTGAGGAAGACTTGAAGGTTGAACCCCTTGAAAATCTAGGGAAAGCAACTCCTGAGCCCATTAAAAATTGAAAGAAAGCATCTATGAGTCAAGTTTAGTAGAAGATGGGCCCGAGGGTGAAATCATTGAGGAATCCAAGGAAAATGATCCTGAACCCACTACAAAATTTGAAGAGAAAATGACCGAGCCAGGATCACATCTAGTAAATAAACATGAGGATTCACCAGTCTTTTCCATAGGAGTTCAGGAACCAACCCTTAATGAACCGATCCAAAGAGAACATCCTCAAGAGATGGTTGAAGCTCGGAAAGAAATTGAGGATGAAGTTCCCGATGAGTTACCTGATCAACTTCCAGCCCTAAGAGACATCCATCATACTATAGACTTGGTCCCAAGATCCCCTTTAACAGACCTTCCTCACTGTGGGGTTGACCATAGCGAGCCCCAAGATCTACCGGAACAAGTGGGATCTACCGGAACAAGTGGACCATATGACACCTATAGAACGATGCCCAAATTTTAAGGTCATCCTGAATAACCAAGGTCTGTTTTATGTTTTCCATAAGCCACCCCAAGACTCCGATTCCTATTTTTCTAAAGCCGTGGGGTTACTTTTTATTGAGATTACCAAAATGCGTGACTCCTTAGAGCCCATCCCTTTTGCCCTCTACTTCTGGTATACTTTATGGTATTTGTTAGGGATCCTTAATAATTTTTCTTGTGCATATCAGACTAGGGTCAAACCTAGAGAGTCAAAAGTCTGTTAGGTTTAGACCCTAGGAGTCCAATAAAATTTTTCTCAATAAGATTGCATAGTTGAGTCTGCATTTTGCATCATGTTAGGATTATGCATTAAATACAATTTTTAAAATAATTTGGCTGATTCTCGAAAGCAAGCCAAAGAGTTTGAAATAAGGGATTTTGTAATGATTAGGCTCTGACCTGAACGATTTCCACCGGGAACTGTTAAGAAGCTTCATGCTCGTGGGGCGGGTCCCTTTAAAGTGATTAGGAGAATGGGCCCTAATGCCTATCTGCTAGAATTACCTACGGATTATGGAATTAGCTCGACATTCAATATCTCTGACTTAGTCGAGTATAGGGAACCTGCAAACATACCCAGTGAGCTGTTTGGGCCTGACCTCCCTTTTGAGAGTGAACCTGAACCTGAGTGTCCACCTCCAAATATACCTGAGCGAGGAGAGCAGATCGAGCGTGTCCTGGATGACCAAGCCATCACTACTCGGGGCAAGGGCTATCAACGTTACTTGGTCCGATAGCAAGGTCGACCCGAATTCGATGACTCATGGATCACACTGGAGGACTCGCAGCGCATCGACCCCGATATCCTGGAGAGGTACCAAAGCCAAACTAACCCTTACTCAACAGGGTCGAGTTCCTCCCATCCCGGGAGAATTGGTGTGGGCACCAGGATCCGACAGAGGCTCCTCAACCCTCTGTGGATCTCAGATTAGGGTTCCACTTCTTTGTGTCTTGTAATAAGGCTTCAAGCCTCAAATTTGTAATTGTCTTTTGCTTTGAATTGAGTCTATACCTTGACCAATTAGGTCAAATTGAGTCCTGTACTAAGTCGAGTC
This sequence comes from Areca catechu, assembly GCA_021397845.1. Lineage (NCBI taxonomy): Eukaryota > Viridiplantae > Streptophyta > Magnoliopsida > Arecales > Arecaceae > Areca > Areca catechu. Next base: position 122,162,266 of record CM038052.1, on the reverse strand, counting down.
GTAAATTGAGTCCAGTATGAGTCTCTTAGAAGTATGGGTCAATTGCAAGAGTGGGTCTTAAAATTTAGTCTCCTTGGAAGCAAGTAAGGAAAGAAGCCAAGTCAGCTCAGGGCCCACCTGTGCATCCTACATGGCGCCATGACATCTTGCCATGTGGGCAGCACACTTGGCATGCAAGGACGCCCAATGGGGAGGACCACTTCACTTGGCTCTAGCCTTTTTCCCCTCCCCTTATCAAGTTCATTGCCATGCAAGGGTGGTCGGCCAAGGTGGAAGTCAATGGGAGTTGAAGTGGGGAATTCAAATCCCTTGCTTCAAGCCCTCCAATCAAGTCTTCTTTCCAAATTGCTTCAACCTCTTCGGAAGGGAGAGACAAGATCCTTGGGCGCCTCCACCTAACACTCCCCATGTCAAGCCTTATACCAAAGAAAGGGTGTGCAACAAAGGAAGGAAGAAGAACATAAGCCATGCTACAAGCCCCTCTTCATGTCTTTTTCCAAAACAATGAAGATTCTTTCCAACTTCAAGGCGCCATGATCCCTCCACCTAGCCTTGCTTCATGCCATGCCCATTCAAGAAAAAGAAGAAGAAATTTCGTATTCTTGCGTTTGAATTTCAAAATGGGCCTTGGGTGCCTATTTAAAGGACCCAACCCCCTCCATTGTAAAGGATTATTGAATGATTGAATGAAAAAAGAGTTTGAGTTTGTTTATCCTCCAACCATTGTCTCCTAGACTAGGTTTGAGTGAAGTTGTCTTCGTCCCCAGGGACGTCGAGTGGTGTGAGGCCACCTATCTGTCACCCCAGGGCGTCGCGAGTCCTTCGTCCTCCTGGACGTCGAGTGGTGTGAGGCCACAATCCTTCGTCCTCCAGGACATCGCGGGGTGCGAGGCCCCAAGTTATCTCCTTCTTTGACTTCAGAATCCAGCCGGACACCGGGCTCGAAGCCCCTTCTCAACCCCATCTTAGTCCCTTTCAGTACATCTCTCGATTTTGCTAATCCCTATTTTGTTTGCCTACAGGTCCTCCCTGGTATCTCGGGCACCGGAGATAGTTTGCTTTGCCATCGTGACCTTCCGACCGAAAGCCAGTGCTTCCACGGGTTCGATCGCTCGGGCATCCAGGTCGCATCCGCCGAGTTGAGCGATCTGTGCATCGGGTGCTTCAGATGTGTGAGGTTTGCTTTCTTTATCTCCTAAGTAGGTATTGTGTTTCGAGCTTAGTCCTACCGGGGTTTCTTAATCCCGGGATCCTGTTCTCGTTTTCACTCTTTAGGGATTTGAACTGCTAGTGTAAGCTTTCGTTATTCATTTCTTTTATTTCTAGTCTTTGCTTGTGTTCAGGAATCAAAACCTTAAGAAAAAAAAAATATCTAAAACTCTTCAACTACAAAAAAAATTCCTTTGCATCATAAGCATCCATACTAGCATCCCTAGCCACTTACTCTACACCAGGAACCCAATACCAAAAGTCCAAACCTGAACCCAGCCCAACCATGAATCCCACTTTGGAGGCCATCGTAGCACAGCTTACCCAAATGAACCAAGCCAATACCCAAACCCAAGCCCAGCTTCCTCAGTTAACTACCCAAATGAACCAAGCCAATGTCCAATCTTAAAATCAGCTTACCCAAATAGACCATAGGTTTGACCAATCCAATACTAAGCTTGACCGAATGAACTATAGGTTCAACCAAGTAGGAACCCTAGGCAAGACCCATAGAGTTGAACCCTTGCCCTATAGACCCCAGGAACCCATAGTCCCTAGATATGAACCCAGTAGTAACCAACCATCTCTCAGTCAACATAAACCCTATAGGATTGATACCCCTAGATTTGAACCCATAATCTTTGAACCCATAACCTTTAAACCTATAGCCTTTGAACCCATAACCCTTAGTTTACCTACTCCTGTTACCCCAAACCTTAGTCAATTTCCCATTAACCAAACCCCTCTTACCACCCCATTGGTTCACCAAGATGACTTAGAAGAAGAAATATATGAGGCTGACCCAAGTCTAGTAGAGGAGTATGAAGATAATGAGTCTATTGAAGATCTAGAAGACTACCCTATAGAAGACCCAATGTTAGTTGATCCAGTAGAAACCCAGGTAGAAACCAATCCAGTGTTAGTTGATCCAGTAGATACCCAGGTTGAAGCAACCCTAGAGTTAGCTGACTTTAACCATACCCAACCTATAGTGGAAGAACCCTTAAAGGAAGAAGACTATGAGGAATCCAGTCCCACTATTAGAGCTTTACTTGAGGAGCCACTAGAAGAAAGCCCAATTAGAAAGCCCAATCCTTTGATTTATGAACCAAAAGAGTTTATTAAGGACTTAATCTCTTTAGATCAATGCCCTCAAGATGAAGTCACCTTTCTGACTCCACTTGATCTTTTTCCTGAAATCAATGACCCTTTCTACCATTATGTAGACCCTTTAGATAGACATCAACCCCATAAGGTAAACCTCATTAGTCTAGGACTAATTCATGACACACCTTCTTGCATTCCATTCTATCCAATCAATCCCGAACCCTTTTCCTGCCAAACTAACCCTGAATCCACCTCTTATTTTTTGCCTTTTCTTGAGTTTTTCTATATTTTTTTAACCATTCACCTGCATCATGTAGAGGTTTGCATGTTACATTCATTCCTTGCACATGTTAGGTTTGCATCATACTTCTTGCATACCCTTTGGCATTTACTAGAAGCACATAGTAAGTTTTCATGTGCATGTCATGCTAGGGTTAAACCTAGAGAGTCTATAGTGTGTTAGGTTAGATCCTAGAAAGTCCAATAAAATTTTCTTCGATAGGAAAGTTTAGTCGAGTCTAATAGGTATTAGTTGAGTCCAATAAAATTCATAGTTCTAAATTACATGTCTACACCTGCACTACCCTCTGCACATCATATGTATATGAAAATTAGTCAAAAGCTGAACATAACTAATGAACTAAATAACCACTTAGCTAATTCCCAAAAGAGAGATAAAGAATTTTGCAGGGGATTTTGCAATTGTAAAGAATTTTCTGCTCGCGAAGCTGGCCCATCTAAGATAATGAATATCGATGGACCCAATGCCTATGTGCATGAGATACTAGCTGATTTAGGTATTAGCTCCACCTTCATCATCTCAAGTCTTATAGAGTATAGGGAGCCAGCAGCGATACCTAGCGAGCACCTTGAGCCTATCCCTCCATCTGAGAGAGAACCCACCCTAGAGTGTCAACATATAATTGGCCAAATAGTGAGGAAAAGATCGAGAGAATCCTGGATGATCAAGCCATATGTACCCAAAATAGAGGCTATCAGAGGTATTTGGTCCGGCGGCAAAGTCGGCCAGAATTTGAGGACTCGTGGATCACCCGTGAGGATCTGCAGCGCCTCAACCCAGACCTACTCGAGCACTATGAGAGCCAAGTTATCCCACACTCGATGGGGTCGAGTTCCTCCCACCCTGGGAGAATTGATGGGGGCACCAAGATCAGACACAGATTACTGGGCCCTATTTGGTTTACCTAGCCATGTGTCAAATTTTGTAATCAACTAGAATTGAGTCCTGTAATAAGTTGAGGTTAGTTGATTTGTCTCAACCCTCAACCTAGTCATTATTTTGAGTTCTGTATATCAGTTATGAGTCCAATATGAGCTTAATTTTTGTACAAGAGTGGAGGTTACCATATTTTGGAGTTCCACCAGGCCATCTCTAGGAGTCAGAGGCCACTACATTAGCCCATTGGATTTTGTGTGACAACCTAGGATCCAAGATGCTTTCGGAAACCCTCATTCCTTCCAAATGCCCTCCAAATGCCCATATTCCCTTCTAGATGCCAGAGCATATTCTCAGAATAGAAAAACCATGATTCCAGAGGTCCACCTGTATCCAAGCCCAAAGAAATCAAGCCCAGGTGCCAAGCCCAAGCCCTTAAGAAGCAAGATTCCAGGAAATATTCCTGCTACTAGGCTAACAGGCCACCCCAGCTTCTAGAGGCCCAAACCCATGCACCCAAGCCCCTTTGGGCCGGCCCCTTGCTGCTCCTAGAGGCCCAACATGCCCCCTTAGGCATCCTTGAAGTGTTGATCAAGTCCAAGAGGTGTCCTTGAGTGGAATAGTCAAAGCATGAAGGAAAAAGGAGAAGACTAGGTCAATTCCTAACTTAATGGGGATTTATTTTTCTAACCTAGCTAGGAAAGGACTTGTATTCCAATTGGAAAGAGGACTCGTAACCCAAGTGTAACCATGTTTAGTGAGGGCATGAGAACTCTATAAATACCCCACCCCTCCCCCTCTTGTAAGCATCTCTTTCTTATGAATACAACTTGCTGAAATTTTGAGTTACTACCTTGTGTTGGTATTTTGTTTTGGTTCTTTGGTTTGTGTTCTTGTGCTTGGACAAATTCTTTGCTGTCCTAGCTTCCTTCCACATCCTAAATCATTGCCATCCAAGCCTTCACACGTCCAAGAAGAAGTGCCCTAGGCCGCCAAGCAAGGAGATCTTCAACAAGCTTCAAACAGCCATCTTCTAACCTTAATCCTGATTCCCTTCAACCCATAGTTCCTTTCTTATTTTTTAATTGCTGTTTTGATTAACCTTGACACTTGTATGATCCCCAAGATGCTTCCCCTCTCTAGAGGAGGCCTTCTTTGCTGCCTGCACCGCCCATATTCACCATCAGATTCAAGGGAAACAAGGCTTCTTCTTCCAGGCTCCGATCAGAGTGCGTGTGAACCCTGCTGCAATTGAATTTCAATCTCTGACTGGTAAGAAACCTTCCCAACTTTTATTTTCTGATTTAATGAAGAAAATCTATCCTAAACTGGGAGTTTCTCAACTCTCGGGTCCTGGATCTTTCATTAGTTTGTATGAGCTTGCCTGCGATCCGATGATTCTTCGCACTACTAGTTCTTGCTTTATTTTGGAAATCTAGCATACAAATAAAATTATAAAAATCATAAAAAAAATATTTTATTATTTTTCATGCATGTTTAGCAGTCTTAGAGTCATCCTGCATCACACAGTTATCTTGTTGATAGCTCTACTATCTACACATCCTCCAGGTACCATCTTTCTTAGGGGTCAGTAGAGTAGGGACTGCACATGGACTCAGGCTCTCCCTAATGAAACCCTTCCTAAGCAATTCTCCCACTTGTTTCTGTAATTCTTGATGCTCATTGGGGTTCATTCTATAGTGAGGAAGGTTTGGTAAATTGGCTCCTGGGACTAAGTCTATTGCATGTTGGATGTCTCTAAGGGGTGGTAATTGATCAGATAAATCCTCAGGGAAGACATCCTCAAATTCTTTTAGAGCCTCAACAATCTCTTTAGGGTGTTCCTTTTGGGTCGGCTCATGTATTTCCTTGGAGGTCAAGATCCAAATAGGGTTACCCTCAGCAATCTCCTTTTCTAACTCCCTAGCCTTAATCAAATTAACTCCAGGTTTCTTATCCTTAACGCTACTAGAACCCCTCTTAACTGGGTCTCTAGGAGGAGCTGGGTGGATAACAAACTTATTCCCATGGTAGTTAAAAGCACAAACATTGGTTCAACCAGACAAGGTTGCATCATGATCAAAAAGCCAGGGTCGACCTAGAATGATACTACTCACTTCTATGGGGATGACATCACCCCAAATCTTCTCCTCGTAGGTTTGCAATCTAACTAAGATTTGGCACCTAGCTTCAATCTGGATGGAGGTGGAATCTACCCAAGAAACTTTGTAAGCGCTAGGATGGGGAACTGTGGTCAATCCTAATGATTTAACTATATTGGCAGAGATGGCATTGACATAACTCCCACTATCTATGATGATCTTAAGTACCTTACCCCCTATCTTAACAAAAGTTTGTAGGATGCTAGTCCTATGCCAATCTTCCTTAACTGGAGTTTGGGTTAAGATGTACCTAATCACTCCTAATTGGTTATCAGAATCAGGTTCCTCCTCCTCACCTTCATACTCATCTATTAATTGATCATCAGCCTTATAAATCTCTCCCTTCAGTTCAGCTACAGGTTCAGGCTCTTCTTCCACTAGCTCACCTAAGTGTAGGGCGGCTGGGCATTAGTGCATAAAGTGGCCTGATTTCTTACATCTAAAATAGGTCTTCTAGGGGGGTAACTCTTATTGACCTCTACAGATTTACCTCGATCATCCCTATGGGTCAAAGGAGTACTAGGCTGGGGTCGACTCGGGCCGGCTGACTAGGACTGGGTCGACTCGGGCTAGGTTAGCTAGGCATGGGTCGGCTCTAGTGGGACTGGCTAGCTCCTGGAACTGACTAGGGTATCTAGTAGGCTCAGGCCTACGGTAAACGGGCCCTCTCTGGAAATGCTCATGATCCCTAGAAATCTGGTAAGCATGGTCCAGGTCTCTAACCTCTCTCATATAGAGCTCCTTCTTAATGTTTTCTCTCAGTCCAGCCCTATACCTAGATAAGACAACATCCTTAGACTCCCTCAAATCACATCGCATGGAATACTCATCAAATTTCGTGATGTACTCTTCTATACTCCTGTTATCCTAATTAAATCGTTGCCACTGATCCAGTAAACCACTACGATATGAAGGTGGAACATATCTTGTCCTAAGCTTACCCTTCATGGCCCCCCAGGTGACTATAGGATCACGCCCTCCTAGTCTAAGGGTTCTCTCAACACTAGCCCAATGTAACCTAGCTTCCCTAACCAACTTAAGCTTAGCAAACCTAAACTTATGCTCCTCTGTCATATCATACCACTCAAAATATTAATCCATCTCTCCCTCCCAATCTATATGGACCTTAGGATCTAGACAACCATCAAAGGTTGGGGCATCAAGCTTAACATGTCTATAGGATCTATTCTCTTGGTCTACAAAATCCTGATTGGGCCTTCTAGGACGAACCTCAGGGATTGGGTTAGGAACATGGTCTATCCTAGGTTCAACCTCAAGGTATGGATCAGGGTTTGGGGTCCTCCTAGGTTCGGGATTATAGTATGGGTAAAGATGAGGGGCTCTCCTAGGTTCAACCTCACAGTATGGATCAGGGTTTGGGGTCCTCTTAGGGTTAGTATCATAATAAGGGTCATGGCGAGGGGTTCTCCTCGGATGAGGGGACTTAGGATCTGGCTCAGACTACGACCCATGGGTTCTCTCTATGGTCCGTACATGGCTCTTTAACTGATCAAACTAGTTGGTGAGGTGTTCAAGTCTATTGTTGGTTTGGATACCATATTGAGTTAACTAGGTAGTCATCTGGGCCATTTTGTCAGCAAGGGCTTTCATCTGGGCATCAAGATTATCCATGGATTCAGGTAAAAGTGAAGATGGTGGATGATATGAAATCCCTGATCTAGTGCTCATGTAAGACTCGATCAAACCAACTACAGCTCTCTAGACCTAGAGTCCAAAACTAGGTGCTCAATTAGGGTGGCAAACTAGCCTATAGTAATCCTGTACTCAGCTAGGCAGGTGTAAGGGGAGTGTTAGGTCCCTGATTGCTAATCCTAGACACCAATCAGAGATTGGCTAGGTAGGAGGACCGACACACAAGCCCTTCGAGGTTGAACCCCTGAACCACCATTCTAGACATTAAGCATAAGGCACACACAGGTTAACTTGACACAGTGATCTAACACTAGCCCGGACCCGACCAGTTGGTGTCCCTAGCCCACTAGGGCAAATTAAGTCTAATCGATTTTAAGTTAGGCTTAGGACCGAATGCAGGGGATGTGGTTTTGGGCTAAGGAGAGGTTATCAACTCCTCCCCTTATCTGGTATAGCAAGAGTGCCCTTAAAGGTAGATTATGCAATGATGTCAGGCAGATAAGGATGCAAATTAGGGTTGAGATGTTTGTTTTTGGTGTTTTTGGAGAATATATAATTTTTTTTTTATATTTTGGTATTTTCTTAAACAGAAGAAAACTTTCAAATTATGGCCTAATATGAAAGAAATATACTAAAATTAAAAGATGTGCAAAGAGATGCTAACCAAAACCCTAAACCTTCCAAAATTGTCTTGCTAAAAAAAAATAGAGCCAAAAATTTGCAGGTTGTATTTCAGCATGCAGAGACTGCATAGACCGAAATAAAATTTTCAAAAATTTTGTAAAATACTTGAATTATTATGAATCCAGCAAAATAAATTTCAAAATTTTTGGAGTTCTGAACAGGGAGAAATAACTAAAAAAATAGAGCATATACGGACTGTAAAAGATGCAGAAAACAAGCCCTAATCTAAGCTCTGATACCAGATGATGCAAGACTAATATGCATGCAATTATTTTTGTTTTTATATGTGGAGTTAAGTGATTAAATCCCAAAAATCAGATCAAAATAAGTTGTAGGGAATTCTATATGAATTTTAGAAACTAAGCATGAAGATTAGGACCTAAGAAAGCAGTAAAGATGGATCGCCAGGGCTGAGAAGCCTCGGTTAGGGCATGTTCTCCCAAAATAAAATTAGTGGGGGCAGAGCGATTGTACTTGGCAATGTCTGATGCACCCGATGAAGATTGCAGTGAAGGGATCTCTCATCCCTCGATGGATGCAGCCTGGAAAATCGATCCAAAGACCTGCGCATACCTGGCATTCTGCTTGGTGGTCCGATTGAGGCTTGGCTGGAGTCGTTGGATTCGTAGGAACTCAAGGACCTGCAAACAACCTATCAAGGGTTAGAAAACTCTCAAGAGAACAAGGAAACAAGAGAAAACAACAAGGGGAAGAATGTTTTGGAGAAGGGTAGCTAGGGTTCTGGAAGGATGGTTGGCGGCATGAAGATAGTTGCACCACCGGGAAAAATAAACTCTCAAAACCCCTTTATGCACACAGCAGGGTAACACACAGCAATTGAAGAGAACTCAAGTTTTAATTCATTTATCAAACTCAATCCTCATACAAGAGACTAGGGTCCTTTAAATAGACATTAGACATTACATAAGAATCCTTTTCCCTCTCAAACCCTATTTAGAAACATAAGGAAACATTAGGTAGAAAAAAGTCCTAAAACTCTCCTCTCCTCTTGCCTTGGTCAGCCAAGGGGTGACCCTAAGTGACCGACCAAGAGGTGGTCACCATAAGTCTTTGGCGCCCTAGCTCCTTCCTCGGCCTGGGCTGGCCCAGTTTGCTTCCGACTGAATCCAGGGTTTTAAGGTTTCTGATTTCTTCCTCCTGGGGTCTTCTAATCTTCAAGCTGGGTTGAACTTTGGCTACATCTCCATGTCTTCAAATGATTGGACTTGGTCTTCACTTGAATGATGTGGTCTTAAGTCTTTAGTGTGCTTGAACATGACTCAAAAAAAATAAAATTAGCTTGACATGAGCTGACTAACATTGGACTGGACTAGCACAACATGAGCTGACTAATATAGGACTCAAATAAAGACAACTTAGGTAGACTAAGCTTTATTACAATGGACTCGAATGTCATTATGTGATCCATAGAGGGTTAAGAAGCCTCTACCTTATTCTGGTGCCTCTGGTGTCCGCACCAGGTGGGTTCTTTCTCAAAGGAAGGAATAGGCTCAAGGTGCTTGTTAGATATCGCTGCTTACTGATGCGGGACTAATATGCATGCCATTTTTTTTGTATGTTTTACATGTTGAGTTAGGTGATTAATTCCCAAATTTTAGATCAAAATTATTTGTAGGGAATTTTGTATGAGTTTTTGAAGATCAGCATGCAGATTAGGACCTAGAAAAGTAGCAAAGAAGGACCGCCGGGGCTGAGAAGCCTCGATTAGGGCAAGTTCTCCTACAATAAAACTACTGGAGGTAGAGGGGTGTACCTGACAACGTCTGTGAAGATTGCAGTGAAGGGGTCTCTCGTTTCTCGACGGATGTGGCCTGGAAAACTGAGCCAAAGACCCGCGGATACCCGGCTTTCTGCTCGGTGATCCGATTGAGGCTTGGCTGGAGTCGTTGGATTCGTAGGAACTCAGGAACCTACAAATGACCTGTCAGGGGTTAGAAAGCTCACAAAGGAACAAGAAAACAAAGTAAAAATAGCAAGGAAAGGCTTCTTTTGGAGTGGGCGTCCAGGGATCTAGAGGGTTTGTTGGCAGCAGGAAGATGATTGCAAACACCGGGAAGAAGAACTCTCACAAACCCCTTTATGCACACAGCAGGGTATCACACCACTCAATAGAAGAACTCAAGGTTTTCATTCATTAAAAATTCCCCTTCATACAAGAGGCTAGGGTCCTTTAAATAGACCCTTAACCTTGGGCTCCAAGTAAGGGTACATAAGTCTTTACATAAGAATCCTTTTCCCTCTCAAACCCTACCTAGAAAATAAGGAAATATTAGGTAGAAAAATCCCTAAAAATTTTCTTGACTTGGTCAAGACTCCAAGGATGCCTAGGGGGGCGTGTTGAGCTTCTAGGAGCAGCAAAAGGCCGGCCGAAAGGGGCTCGGGTGCATGGGTTTGGGCCTCTGGAAGCTGGGGTGGCCTAGTAGCCAGGTAGCAGGAATATTCCCTGGTATCTTGCTTCTTAGGGGCTTGGGCTTGGCACCTGGGCTTGATTTCTTTGGGCTAGGATGCAGATGGACCTCTGGAATTATGGATGCCCTTATTTATGAATATACTTTGGCATCTGGAAGGGAATCTGGGCATCTAGAGGGCATCTGCAAGAAATCAGGGTTTTCTGAATTTTCTTCCTGGGGTCTTCAAATCTTCAAGCTGGGTTGGACTTGGGCTATACTTCCATGTCTTCAATCTAGTTGGACTTGGTCTTCACTTGTATGATATAGTCTTGAGTCTTCAGTATGCTTGGACAGGACTCAAAAAAATAAAATTAGCTCAACCTGAGCAGACTAGCATTGGACTGAACTAGCTCAACATGAGCTAACTAGTACAGAATTGAAATAACAACTAAAAATACTCAAATAACAACTAAAATGGACTCAGATGAGCTAAGCCCTTATTACAGATGGACTCATAAATTATTGATCAATTTATAGAGGGTTGAAAAGCCTCTGTCTTATTCTGGTGCCTTCGGTGTCCGCACCAATTTTCCCGGGGTGGGAGGAACTCGACCCTGTCGAGTGAAGGTCAGACTGGCTTACATATATCTCAAGAAGGTCTGGGTTGAGGCGTTGCATGTCCTCTCGAGAAATCCACGAATCGTCCAACTCTGGCCGGCCTTGCCATCGGACCAGGAAGCATTGATAGTCATGGCCCTGCGTCGTGATGGCTTGATCGTCCAGGATACGCTCGATCCGTTCTCCTCTCTCAGGCCAAATTTGTTTGTGGACACTCTAGGTTAGGGTCACTCACAATGAAAAGGAATAGGTCCAAAGGCCTCACTAGGTAGTGCTGCCGGTTCCCTATACTCAACCAGGTCTGTAATATTGAAGGTAGAACTAATGCCCAAATCCGAAGGCAAGTCTAACACCTAGGCATTTGATCCAACCTTCTCTATCACTTTAAAAGGTCCGGCTCTGTGAGCATGAAGCTTCTTTTAGGCCTAAGCCTAACCAAGATAGAATCCACTACATCAAATTCTTTGATCCATCTTTGGGAATTAGCCAGTTTGTTTAAAATTAGTATAGGTGGTGAACATGCTGGGCACATGCAGACTCCTAACAAAATGATGCAAAGGACTCAAACTAACACCTAATACACTCGACTTTGCATTCCTATCGAAGGAAATTTATTAGACTTTTATGGGCCTAAACCTAAGAGACTATAGACTATCTAGGTCTGACCCTAGTGTGGTGTGCACAAGAGTATTTACAATGGACTCCAAGCAAATACCAGAGGGTATGCCAGAAGTATAATGCAAACCTAACATGCGTAATGAATGCATGCAGTACGCTAATCTCAGTTAAATGCAATCTAATAATCCTAGAAATGCTGGAGGTGTCAGGAAAGGGCAGAAAATAGGAAGTGGGTTCAGAATTAGTTTGGTAGGGTAGAGAAAAATGTTCAAGGTTAGTTGGATAAAGTTCGATATAAGAAGGCATGTCAGGGACTAATCCTAAACTAATGAGGTTAACCTTACGAGGTTGAGCTATATCTACAGGGTTTGCATAATGGAAGGATGGGTCACCAATTTCAGGGAAGAGGTCCTTAATGGAAATTATAGGAGGGGACTCATCTTGAAGGTATTGATTTAAAGAGATCAGGTCCTTAATAAATTCTTCCGGCTCTTGTATTTTTGGACTAGACTCTATAATTTGGCCCTCCTCTATGGTTTCCTCATGTAAGGCTCTAGCAGCAGTACCTAGGTTCTCTTCCTCTATTTGTTCTTCCATTATAGCTTTAGGTTGGATGTGGTCAAGGTCAACTAGCTCTGGGTTGGTTTCTACCTGGGTATCTACTGGGTCAGCTAATTCTAGGTCTACTAAAGGTGTCTCCTCTTCTCCTTCATACTCATCCACTAGGCTCGCATCAGCTTCATACACTTCCGCGTTAATGTAAGCCTTGTCAATCTCAGGAATAGTTGGAGAAGGTCGGCTAGGGGAAAATTGGCTAAGTCCTAGTTTCTGATTATGGACACTAATCCTAGTAGGTTCAGGTTGCCTAAGGGGTAGTGGCTCACTACTGGGCTCATATTTAGGGGTACTAATCCTATGGGGTTCAAGTTGACTAGGGGAAGCATGACTAGTACTAGATTGATACCTAGGGGTTATGGGCTCCCTAGGCTCATAGGACAAGGGTGAAGATCTATGGGTCAGGGGATTATAGGATCTGGGATCATAGGATTTTGGGTCAGCTCTATGGTCAGGTTCTAAGGATGGATCATGGTATGGAGTCCTCCTAAGGTTGGGCTCCCTATATGGGTCAGGATATTGGGTTCTCCTAGGGTTGGACTCCCTATATGGATCAGAGTATTGGGTTCTCCTAGGATTGGACTCCCTATATGGGTCAGAGTATTGGGTTTTCCTAGGTTCAGTATGATAATAAGGGTCATGGTAAGGGGTTCTTCTAGGTTCAGTATCATAATAAGGGTCATGGTAAGGGGTTCTTCTAGGTTCAGTATTATTGTATGGGTCAGGCTGAGGGGCTCTCCTAGGTTCAACCTCTCGATATGGATCAGGGTTTGGGGTCCTCCTAGGTTGAGGGGAATTTGGATCTGGCTCAGACTGTGACCCATGGGTTCTTTGTATGGTCTCTACACGGCCTTCTAACTGGTCAAACCTATTGGCAAGATGGTCAATTCTATTGTTGGTTTGGTTAGCAGACTGAGTTAACTGGGTAGTCATCTGGGTAGCCATCTGGGCCATTTGATCAGCTAGGGCTTTTATTTGGGCTTGTAAGTTTTCCATGGGTTCAGACATTTGTGAAGGAGGTGGGTGATATGAAACTCCTGATCTAGTGCTCATACAAGACTCGATCAGACCGACTATAGCTGACTAGACCTAGAGTCAAACTAGATGCTCAATTAGGGTGGCAAACTAGCCTATAGTAACCCTATACTCAGCCAGGCAGGTGTAAGGGGAGTGTTAGGTCCCTGATTGCCAATCCTAGACACCAATCAGAGATTGGCCAGGTAGGCGGACCAGCACACAAGCCCTTCAGGATTGAATCCCTAAACCACCGTTCTAGACACTGAGCACAAGGCACACACAGGTTAACTTGACACAGTGATCTAACACTAGCCCGGACCCGACCAGTTGGTGTCCCTAGCCCACTAGGGCAAATTAAGTCTAGTTAATTTTAGGTTAAGGCTTGGGACCGAATGCAAGGGATGTGGTTTTGGGCTAAGGAGAGGTGATCAAATCCTCCCCCCATCTGATATAGCAAGAGTGCCCTTAAAAGTAAATTATGCAATGATGGCAGGCAGATAAGGATGCAAATTAGGGTTTTGATGTTTTTGGTATTTTTGGAGAATATGTATTTTTTTTTTTGTAATTTCTTAGAAAGAAGAACACTTGCAAATTATGGCCTAATATGCAATAAATATACTAAAATTAAAAGATATGCAAAAAATGCTAGATAAAATCCTAAAACTTCCAAACTTGTCTTGCTGAAAAAAAAAAGAGCCGAAAATTTGTAGACTCTATTTCGGCTTGCAGAAAATTCACAGGCCATAATAAAATCTGAAAAAAATATGAAAATTACTTTGAATTATGATGAACCCAAAAAAGTAAATTTCAAATTTTTTGAAGTTTTTAATAGGGAGGAATAATTTAAAAAATAGATCTTATACGGACTGAAAAATTATAGAAAATAAGCCCTAATCTAAGCTCTGATACCAAATGATGCGGGACTAATATGCATGCCATTTTTTTTGTATATTTTAAATGTTGAGTTAGGTGATTAATTCCCAAATCTCAGATCAAAATTATTTGTAGAGAATTTTGTATGAATTTCTGAAGATCAGCATGCAGATTAGGACCTAGAAAAGTAGCAAAGAAGGACCGCCGGGGCTGAGAAGCCTCGGTTAGGGCAAGTTCTCCTACAATAAAACTACTGGAGGTAGAGGGGTGTACCTGACAATGTCTGTGAAGATCGCAGCAAAGGGGTCTCTCGTTCCTCGACGGATGCGGCCTGGAAAACCGAGCCAAAGACCCGCGGATACCCGGCTTTCTGCTCGGTGATCCGATTGAGGCTTGGCTGGAGTCGTTGGATTCGTAGGAACTCAGGGACCTGCAAACGACCTATCAGGGGTTAGAAAGCTCACAAAGGAACAAGAAAACAAAGTAAAAATAGCAAGGGAAGGCTTCTTTTGGAGTGGGCGTCCAGGGATCTGGAGTGTTTGTTAGCAGCAGGAAGATGATTGCAAACACCAGGAAGAAGAACTCTCACAAACCCCTTTATGCACACAGCAGGGTATCACACCACTCAATAGAAGAACTCAAGGTTTTCATTCATCAAAAATTTTCCTTCATACAAGAGGCTAGGGTCCCTTAAATAGACCCTTAACCTTGGGCTCCAAGTAAGGGTACATAAGTCTTTACATAAGAATCCTTTTCCCTCTCAAACCCTAGCTAGAAAATAAGAAAATATTAGGTAGAAAAATCCCTAAAAATTTTCTTGACTTGGTCAAGACTCCAAGGACGCCTAGGGGGGCATGTTGGGCTTCTAGGAGCAGCAAAAGGCTGGCTCAAAGGGGCTCGGGTGCATGGGTTTGGGCCTCTGGAAGCTGGGGTGGCCTGGTAGCCAGGTAGCAGGAATATTCCCTGGTATCTTGCTTCTTAGGGGCTTGGGCTTGGCACCTGGGCTTGATTTCTTTGGGCTAGGATGCAGATGGACCTCTGGAATCATGGATGCCCTTATTTATGAATATACTTTGGCATCTGGAAGGGAATCTGGGCATTTGGAGGGCATCTGCAAGAAATCAGGGTTTTCCAAATTTTCCTCCTGGGGTCTTCAAATCTTCAAGCTGGGTTGGACTTGGGCTATACTACCATGTCTTCAATCTAGTTGGACTTGGTCTTCACTTGTATGATATAGTCTTGAGTCTTCAGTATGCTTGGACAGGACTCAAAAAAATAAAATTAGCTCAACATGAGCTGACTAGCATTGGACTGAACTAGCTCAACATGAGCTGACTAGTACAGAATTGAAATAAAAACTAAAAATACTCAAATAATAACTAAAATGGACTCAGATGAGCTAAGCCCTTATTTCAGATGGACTCATAAATTATTGATCAATTTACAGAGGGTTGAAAAGCCTCTGTTTTATTCTGGTGCCTTCGGTGTCCGCACCACTTACTCCCTAGACTCTATAAGATCTGAGATGATGAAGGTGGAGCTAATACCTAAATCAGGTAGTATCTCATGCACATAAGCATTGGGTCCACTGATATTCATTATCTTGGATGGGCCAGCTTCGCGAGCAGAAAATTCTCTATAACTACAAAATTCCCTGCAAAATTCTTTATCTCTCTTTTGGAAATTAGCCAAGTTGTTAGTTAGTTCAATAGTTATGTTCAGCTTTTGACTAATTTTTATATGCTATGCAGAGGCTAGTACTGGTGCAGACAAATAGGTTTGGATTGTAAATTTTATTGGACTCGAGACTGACGCCTAAACGACTTGACTAGACATCCTTTTTAAAGAAATTTATTGGACTCTACGGGACAAAACCTAACAGACTGTAGATTCATTAGGTTTGACCCTCGCATGACATGCACATAAAAACTTACTATGTGCTTCTAGTAAATGCCAAAGGGTATGCAAGAAGTATGATGCAAACCTAACATGTGCAAGGAATGAATGTAACATGCAAACCTCTACATGATACAGGTGAATGGTTAAAGAAATATAAGAAAACTCAAGAAAAGGCAAAAAATAAAAGGTGAATTTGGGGTTAGTCTTGATGGGTGGAAATTAAGAAAAGGGTTTGGGGTAAATTTGAAAGACTAAGATATAAGAAGGGGTGTCAGGGATTAATCTTAAGCTAATAAGGTTGACCTTAAAGGGTTGGTGTTTATCTACTAGGTCTACATAATGGAAGAAAGGGTCATTGATTTCTGGAAAGAGGTCAAGTGGAGTCAAAGAGGTGACTTCATCGTGAGGGCATTGATCTAAAGAGATTAAGTCCTTAACAAACTCTTCTGGTTTATAAATCAAAGGACTTGGCTTTCTAATTGGGCTTTCTTCTAGTAGCTCCTCAGATAAAGCTCTAACAGTGGGACTGGATCCTTATGGTCTTCTTCCTTTAAAGGTTCTTTGATGGGGGACATGTATCGAATGATGCATTTGAAGAATTAGATGGACTAAATGAAAATGAAATAAATAAACATGTAGCTATTCTACGTAAAAGAAATAGAATTATATGAAAGGAACATAAGGAAAAGAACTAGACTAGAAAAGAATCTCTCAAAGTAATTAAGAAGGGATCTTCGTGGTTAGGAAACTACACAGGTTAGGGCTAGCCTACTTTCCAATTTCAGATCTGAAAGAATATTATAAAGATGGCTATCCGGCTATTAATAATCTGAAATTCAGAAAAGGGACACTCAAGATGAAGTACTAAGAATAGCAAGGAGTTACTATAGATCTAAAGGCACCTTGTTTATGATTCCTTGGCACAGTAGACCTTCACCTTGAAAACTAAGAGACCCGGGGATCCTGCATAGATACATAGTAAAATTAAAAGATTTAGGTGGAAGAATGGAGAAATGGAAGAGGAAATTAGGAATGGAAGAAATGGTTTAGATTTGGCTTTAAGTAGATCTCCTTTGGCATCCTTTGCGTGAATCATCTTCAATTGTTGGCGTGGAGAACTCCATTATAGATGACCTCTTTTGGAAGATGGGAAGGTTGAAATTGGAGAGGCTTGAAGAGGATTCTTCAAGGGTGGCCGAATGGGATTGGAAAAGGGACTAGTAGCTTGTTTGGTTAAGTATCCTAGGTCTCACACCTACCTTCTCTCAAGGGTCTTTGGCTAGCAAAGGAAGAAAGCTTTCTTAGAAAAAAAATTTCATTTCATTCATCATTTTCATTACAAGAGAATTCTAGGAGCTTTTATAAACCTTAAGCTCCTTTTCAAATTCAAAATGCAACACTTTTCATGGAGAAAATCAAGGGGTGTCCCATGAAGATAGGAGTGGCCCATTCAAATTTAAATCTCCTAATTACAAGGTGGGCACCCATAAAGAGTGGAGCTTCATTCAAATTTGAAAATTCATGGTTGATGTGTCTTGGTGATGTGGCATGATTTATCCTCCAAGTTGGCATGACTTGTCTTCCAAGGTGGCATGGTGCTTTGATGATGTGGTGCTCCAAGTAGTTGGTGAAGTTGGTTGCACTCATTCTTACTTAATTGACGCCCAATGCAAGTAGATCTTGAACCTGACTCAATACAAAGCCAATTTAACTCTAATTGGACCCAAATTAAAATAAAACAGGACTCAATTATTCAAATAAAATAAATACAGGACTCATAGACTTATTACAGGACTTAAATTTCTAGTCTTCTATCCATAAAGAACTTGGCATTAGCTGAAGCCTCTTCCTGAGCCTGGTGCCCGCACCAATTCTCCCCGGGTGGGAGGAACTCGACCCTGTCGAGTAAGGATCGGTTTGACTGTGGTATTTTTCTAATATATCTGGGTCAATTTGTTGTAGATCCTCTCGGGTAATCCAAGAGTCTTCAGATTCCGGTCGACCGTGCCAACGAACCAGATAACGCTGATAACCCTTATTTCTAGTAGTAATCACTTGGTCATCTAAGATACATTCAATCTTGTCTCTCTGGTCTAGTGAAATTGCTGGTGGACACTCAGGTAGGGTTTCACTCTCAAAGGCAGGGTGAAGTTCAAAAGGCTCTCTTGGAATTAATGCCGGTTCTTTAAATTCTTTCAGATCAGAAACATTAAAAGTGGAGCTAATGCCATAATCAGGTGGTAACTCTAATACATATGCATTAGATCCTATTTTCTTAATTATTTTGAAAGGTCCAGCTCCCCGGGCATGCAATTTCTTCATAGTTCCCGGTGGAAACCTTTCAGGTCTAAGTTTTATCATGACAGAGTCCCCTTCATTAAATTCCTTTATCCGTTTATGTGAATCTGCCACATGCTTATAAACTTCATTACTCATTTGAATTTTCTTACTAATTTCCTTATGTAATTCTTTAAGATACTGTGCATATGACTCGGCAGACTCAGATACACGTGCGTGTGTGGGTAATGGGATAAGGTAGATAGGTCTCCTAGGTCTGTAACCATGGACAATCTCAAAGGGACTTCTACCAGTAGACCTATTGATCGAGCTGTTGTATGCGAACTCAGCACGAGGTAAAAGTAAATCCCAATTTCCCAGATTCTCTCCAACAAGGCACCTTAATAAGTTCCCTAGACTTCTATTTACAACTTCAGTTTGTCCATCAGTCTGAGGGTGGTAAGCAGTTGAGAATTTTAGTTTTGTTCCTAGTAGGTGCCAAAGAGTTTTCCAAAAATAGCTTGTGAAACGGACATCCCTATCTGAAACAATGGTTTTAGGTAACCCATGTAACTTGACTACTTGATCGAGAAAAAGCTTGGCTACCCTGGAGGCATCAAAAGTTTGGGAACAGGGTATAAAATGGGCCATTTTCAAAAATCTGTCGACCACTACAAAGATTGAATCGTGTTTTCTAAGGGTCTTGGGCAGTCCTAAAACGAAATCCATGCTAAGATCCTGCCATGGACAATCCGGCACAGGTAAAGGAGTGTATAACCCGGTGTTTTGTCTCTGATGTTTGGCAACCGCACATGTCCTACATCGGGCAACAATATTGGCTACTTGTCTCTTAAGGCCTGGCCAGTAAAATTTTTCCTCAATTATCAATATGGTCTTGTTTCTTCCAAAATGGCCAGCCAAACCTCCAGCATGGGTTTCCCAAATTAGAAAATCTCTCAAGGAAGTCTTCGGAACACAAAGCTTGTTTTCCTTAAATAGATAATCATCTAAAAGGGTGTACTCACTGTGGTCACTAGATGGTCCTAATTTCAGAGCTTGGTAAACTTCACTAAAGTCTGGACAATTATCATACTCATCCGTAAGTCTTTCAAATCCAACGACTTCAGTGCTAATCGAGTTCAGAAGCAGGGCTCTACGACTTAATGCATCGGCCACCTTATTCTCAGTTCCAGCACGATGTCTTAGGACAAACGTGTAGGCCTGGATGTATTCGACCCACTTGGCATGCCTAGGATTCAGCTTTTTCTGGGAACTAAGGAATCTAAGGGCCTCGTGATCAGAAAACAGGACAAATTCATGCGGTAGTAGATAGTGCCTCCAATACCTTAAAGCTTGCACTACCGTATAGAGCTCTTTATCATAGGTGGAATACTTAAGCTTGGCTTCATTTAATTTTTCACTAAAGAAAGCTATGGGATGGCTCTCTTGGCTTAAAACTCCACCTATTCCAACTCCAGATGCATCACAAGCAACCTCAAAAACCTTGGAAAAATCAGGCAATCTTAATATAGGTGCTTGTGTCATTTTCTTCTTAACATCTAGGAAGGCCCTATCAGCAGCTTTTGTCCATTCAAATTGGCCTTTCCTAATGCAATCTGTGATTGGTGCAACTATGGTACTAAACCCTCGAATGAATCTTCTATAAAAAGTAGCTAGGCCATGAAAACTTCGTACTTCATGAATACTTTTTGGCACTGGCCACTCAACAATTGATTTGATCTTTTTAGGGTTAGCAGAAACTCTGTCAGGTGTGACAACAAAACCTAGAAAAATGACTCTATGGGTAAAAAAGTCACATTTCTTAAGGTTTGCAAAGAGATTATTTTCCCTAAGAGCTAAACAGACTTGATTCAAGTGGTCCAAATGGTCCTTCTGGGTCCTTCTATATATAAGAATGTCGTCGAAGTAAACTACGACAAACTTTCCTATAAATAACCGTAGGACTTGATTCATAATCCGCATAAAGGTACTAGGAGCATTGGACAGTCCGAAAGGCATTACTACCCACTCAAAAAGACCCTCCTTGGTCTTGAATGCAGTCTTCCACTCATCCCCTGGTCTAATCCTAACCTGATGATAGCCACTCTTAAGGTCAATCTTTGAAAATATTGTTGCTCCGGCCATCATATCTAACATGTCATCCAAACGGGGTATGGGAAACCTATATTTCATTGTGATCTTATTAATGGCACGACTATCAATGCACATCCTCCAAGTGCCATCTTTCTTAGGGGTCAGTAATGCTGGTACTGCACAGGGACTCAAACTCTCTCTAATAAATCCTTTCCTAAGGAGATTCCCTACTTGTCTTTGTAACTCTAAATGTTCGGTAGGGTTCATCCTATAGTGTGGAAGGTTGGGTAGGGTGGCTCCTGGGACCAAGTCAATGGCATGCTGGATGTCCCTAAGTGGTGGAAGCTGGTCAGGTAGGTCATCTGGAAATACATCCTTAAAGTCTTCTAACACTTTAGCCACTTCCTGAGGGCATTCTTTTTGGGAAGGCTCCTGAATTTCCTTAGTGGTTAAAATCCAAACATGTGTACCCTCAGTGAGTTCTTTCTCAATTTCCCTTTCAGTGATCAAATTGACTCCCGTTTTCTTTTCCTTTAGGTGGCTTGATCCTCTCTTAACAGTGTCCTTAGGTGGTGTTGGGTTAATCACAAACTTCTTTCCTAGGTGCATGAATGAGCAAGAATTTGATCGGCCATATAGGGTCGCATCATGGTCAAATAACCAGGGTCGACCTAGGATGATACTGCTCACTCCCATTGGTAAGACATCACACCACACTTTCTCCTGATAGGACTGTAACTGGATTTGGACTAGGCACCTATGTTTGATAGGAATCGAAGTGGAGTCTATCCAAGAAACCTTATATGGAGTCGGATGGGGAACTGTGGACAAGCCTAAAGTTTTAACAGCACTAGTGGATATGGCATTTACACAACTCCCACTATCTATGATTATTTTACATACCTTATCCCCTAACTTGATGAATGTTTGTAGGATGTTAGTCCTACGCCAATCTTCCTGTGTCACGTTTTGGGTAAGGATGCATCTAACTACTCCCAACATATCAGGCTCTATTTGTTCCTCGTCTCCTTCATACTCTTCAACCAAATTGTCCTCAGCCTGATATACTTCCTCGACATTATCACCTAGGGGTTCTTTGGGTTCAGACTCACTTTCTTCTAATTCTCCTATGTGTAAGGCCCTAGTTGGACAATTGCTAGCGTAATGGCCTAACTTATGACATCTATAGCAAGCCACATTAGAATTTGGAGTCCTCTGAACTTCTGGTGCTTTACCCCTATCATCTTTACGGGTCAGAGGGGTGCTAGGGTTGGGTCGACTGGGTCGCATCTGATTTGTTCCTGGCTGCTGACTAGGTGCACTAGTTCTAGGGGGTTCGGGTTTGCGATAAAATGGTCCCCTATGAAATCTCTCGGCATCTCGTGCTACCTGGTAAGCTAGCTCTAAGTCATGGACTTCTCTCAGAAATAACTCTTTCTGGATCTCTTCTCTCAATCCTGCCCTAAATCTCGACAAAGTAACTGACTCAGACTCATCTACATTGCATCTCATTACAAATTCATCAAATTTGGCAATGTATTCGGCTACACTCTTGGTTCCCTGGGTCAATCTCTGCCACTGGTCTAGAAGTCTCTGGTGGTAGGACATAGGAAGGTATTTCTCTCTAAGCCTAAGTTTCATTTGGTCATTCAAGGATTTCATTAGACTCTCAAAGTTTTGTTCCATGGTTACACTAGATTGGGCTTGGGTTTGCTGATAAGGTGCTCCTGATCTAGTTGCCATGCACACAGACTCAACTCGGACTAGGGGTTTTGCTAGACCTAGAGTACAAATCAAATATAAGGTCAAATTGACAATCCGGGTTGTAGTAACTTGGCACCTGGCCAGGTAAGTGTAAGGTTAGTGGAGGTTCCTCTTTGCTTGCCTTAGACACCAATTTGAAATTGGCCAGGTAAGCGAACCAACCCACTTTCCTTCGGGCTCTAGTCCCTGAACCACTTGCCTAGACACCAGATACAAGCACACACAAACAGGGTGTCAAAGTTGGCTTGACACTTGACTCGACCCGATCTTGTGGGTGTCCCTAGCTCGCTAGAGAAATTAAATGTCTAATCCATTTTAATTAGGGTTGGGCTCGTTATGCAAGTTAATGATTTTTGGGCTAGGGACAGGTAATGAAATCCTGACCCTATGTTAATTTGATGCCCTTAATTTTGTTTACCATGAAATGAATGCAACAAACATATGGATCCAAATTTCAGGTGCAGAATTAGTGTGTTGCAGTTCTCAAGTGCAATGTAACAGATTCAAAAAAATTTTAAAAACTCACAGATGATTGCTAACTTCTAGATGATATGCCATACGAAAGGAAATTTAAAAATAAATTTTATACTATGCTGAGCAGATACTGAAAACTAGATAAAAAAAACAGGACTGATCATAAAGGAATTTCAGTGATAGTGATGGGATGCGAGAATTTTTATTTTTTTTGTAATTTTTTTCTGAAGATGAAATTTTACGTGATGATAACTGACTTAATATGGAGTAGAAAAAAATTTATTTCAATAAAAAATTAACTACTTTCATTTAGACTTTTATGCAAATCTCAGTCAGCTCATTCAGAAATATAGCAAGCAGAATTTAAACAAACAAAGGCATTTACATACCAAACTTCAACCTAAAAATTCACGTCCGGCCAGGGGCTCATTATTCCCATGGGTCGTGACAGTGTACTGGTGTACACCCGCTCAGGAGGCGTGAATTTTAGATCTAGATTAGATTTTAAAAATAATAACTAAGTAGCATGTATGAATGCTATGCATGCAGAAAATTTCAGCAACCTACCTAAATGCACAAATTCAAAAGTAACCCTAACCTACCATGCTCTGATACCAAAATGATGGGGGACATGTATCGAATGATGCATTTGAAGAATTAGATGGACTAAATGAAAATGAAATAAATAAACATGTAGCTATTCTACGTAAAAGAAATAGAATTATATGAAAGGAACATAAGGGAAAGAACTAGACTAGAAAAGAATCTCTCAAAGTAATTAAGAAGGGATCTTCGTGGTTAGGAAACCACACAGGTTAGGGCTAGCCTACTTTCCAATTTCAGATCTGAAAGAATATTATAAAGATGGCTATCCGACTATTAATAATCTGAAATTCAGAAAAGGGACACTCAAGATGAAGTACTAAGAATAGCAAGGAGTTACTATAGATCTAAAGGCACCTTGTTTATGATTCCTTGGCACAGTAGACCTTCACCTTGAAAACTAAGAGACCCGGGGATCCTGCATAGATACATAGTAAAATTAAAAGATTTAGGTGGAAGAATGGAGAAATGGAAGAGGAAATTAGGAATGGAAGAAATGGTTTAGATTTGGCTTTAAGTAGATCTCCTTTGGCATCCTTTGCGTGAATCATCTTCAATTGTTGGCGTGGAGAACTCCATTATAGATGACCTCTTTTGGAAGATGGGAAGGTTGAAATTGGAGAGGCTTGAAGAGGATTCTTCAAGGGTGGCCGAATGGGATTGGAAAAGGGACTAGTAGCTTGTTTGGTTAAGTATCCTAGGTCTCACACCTACCTTCTCTCAAGGGTCTTTGGCTAGCAAAGAAAGAAAGCTTTCTTAGAAAAAAAATTTCATTTCATTCATCATTTTCATTACAAGAGAATTCTAGGAGCTTTTATAAACCTTAAGCTCCTTTTCAAATTCAAAATGCAACACTTTTCATGGAGAAAATCAAGGGGTGTCCCATGAAGATAGGAGTGGCCCATTCAAATTTAAATCTCCTAATTACAAGGTGGGCACCCATAAAGAGTGGAGCTTCATTCAAATTTGAAAATTCATGGTTGATGTGTCTTGGTGATGTGGCATGATTTATCCTCCAAGTTGGCATGACTTGTCTTCCAAGGTGGCATGGTGCTTTGATGATGTGGTGCTCCAAGTAGTTGGTGAAGTTGGTTGCACTCATTCTTACTTAATTGATGCCCAATGCAAGTAGATCTTGAACCTGACTCAATACAAAGCCAATTTAACTCTAATTGGACCCAAATTAAAATAAAACAGGACTCAATTATTCAAATAAAATAAATACAGGACTCATAGACTTATTACAGGACTTAAATTTCTAGTCTTCTATCCATAAAGAACTTGGCATTAGCTGAAGCCTCTTCCTGAGCCTGGTGCCCGCACCATTCTTCCATTACATGTTGGGTGTGGTTAAAGTCAGCTAACTCTAGGGTGGCTTCACCTGGGTTTCTACTGGATCAACTAACACTGGGTTGACTTCTAATTGGGTTTCCACTAGGTCAACTAATTCTAGGTTGACTCCTAACTCTAGGTCACCTATAGGTATCTCTTCTTCTAAATCTTCAATGGACTCATTATCCTCATACTCCTCTACCAAACTTGGATCAGCCTCATATATTTCTTCTTCTAAGTCATCTTCGGGAACCAATTGGGTGGTAAGAGGGGTTTGGCAAATGGGAAATTGACTAGGGTCTGGGGTAACAGGGGTGGATAAACTAAGGGTTATGGGTTCATAGGTTATAGGTTTAAAGGTTATGGGTTCAAGGGTTATGGGCTCAAATCTAGGGGTATCAATCCTATAGGGTTCAGGTTGACTAAAGGATAGTGGGTTACTGCTGGGTTCATATCTAGGGACTATGGGTTCCAGGGGTTCAGCTCTATGGGTCTTACCTAGAGTTTCTACTTGGTTGAATCTATGGTTCATTTGGTTCTGAGATTAGGTTAATTAGTTTAACTGATCTTGGGTTTGGTCAAGTTTAGCATTAATTTGGACATTGGATTGGTCAAACCTACGGTTCATTTGGGCAGTTAATTGGGTCACGATTTGGTCATTCATGGCTTTTATGAAAGCCTCAAAATTGGGATTCATGGTTGGGTCTGGTTGGGGTTTAAACTTTTGATATTGGGTTCCTAATCTAGTGGTGTGGGCACCAGAATCCGACAGAGGCTCCTCAACCCTCTATGGATGTCCAATTAGGGCTCCAATTTTTCAGGTCCTGTAATAAGGCTTCAAACCTAAGCATTGTATTTTTCAGTCACGAATTTAGTTTCAATTATTTTTATTTAGTCCTGTACATTAACCAATTTGGTCAAGTTGTGTCCTGTATTGAGTCTAGTTCGAGTCTGGGTCCAAGCCGAAGTGGTCTTTGAGTTCAGCTCAACTACTATTGGGCCAAGCCTTGAAGGTCAACATTTCAACCCTAGGGCGCCACTTCAACATCCCATGTGGTGCCACCTCATCTTGCAAAATGGAGACACATCAAATATTCTTTCCTCCTTTCCCTCCCTCCATCAAGCCACTTACTAAATGATGTGGGGCAAGGGGGTTAGGGCTAGGGATGCTGTGATGGATGCTTATGATGCAAGGAATTTCTTTTTTTATGTTTGATGAGTTTTAGATATTTTTTTAGGGTTTCGATTCCCGATCACAAGCAAAGGTAAGAACTACAAAGAATAGTAATGAAAGCTTACACTAGCAGTTCAAAGCCCTAAAAGTGAAAACGAGAACAGGACCCCGAGATTAAGCAACCCTGGTAGGACTAGCTCGACCTACAATATCTTCTTAGGAGATAAAGAGAAAGCAAACCTCAAACTTCTGGAGCACCCGGTGTAGAGATCGCTCAACTTGGCGGATGCGGCCTGGATGCCCGAGCAGTCGAACCCATGGGAGCACTGGCTTTGGGTCGGGAGGTCGTGATGGCAAAGCTAACTGTCTCTAATGCCCGAGATGCCAGGGAGGACCTGTAGGCAAACGAAATAAGGATCAGCAAAATGGGGAGATGCACGGCAAGGAACTGAGATGGGGTTGAGAAGTGGCTTCTAGCCCGGTGTCCGGCTGGATTCTGAAGTCGAAGATGGAGATATCTTAGGGCCTCACACCCTGCAACATCCCGGAGGACGAAGGATTGTGGCCTCACACCACGCGACGTCCAGGAGGACGAAGGATTCGCGATGCCCTGGGGCGACGGGCAGGTGGCCTCACACCACTCGACGTCCCTGGGGACGAAGGCAACTTCACTCAAACCTAGTCTAGGAGACAATGGTTGGAGGATAAACACTCAAACTCTTTTTTTTCATTCAATCATTCAATCATTCATTAGTTCTACAAGGGAGGGATTGGGTCCTTTAAATAGGCACCCAAGGCCCATTTGAAATTCAAATTACAATATTCATGGTGGCACCCAAAAGTTTCCAACATCCCATCTCTTTGGCCGACCAAATAATTTGGAGTTGGGCGTGGCATGAGCAAAGGCTTGGAGAGGGGGATTGGTCTCTTGACTTCCTTCCTTAGCATGCTTATTTTGGAAGAAGGAGTGGGGCATGGCTTGCTTGGAGGGATGTGTTCCCTTGGATTCTTCAACGCCATCTTCTTGGATTGATTCAAGGCTGACCAAGGGAGAGCTCCATGGGCGTTGCATGGTTGAGGGTGTGAAGGGGGGAGTGTGTCCTTTGACCTTCCTTCCTTGTAAGAACATTTTGGGAAGAAAGCTTGGAAGAGGGCTTGCTTTGAGGCTTGGTTTCTTTAAGGATCTTCAACGCCCTCTTTTGATGGAACAAGGCATGATGTGGGGGAGGGAAGAGGGGGATGGTGTCTCTTCCTTTCAATGTTGCCCAAGGCGTGTGGAAAGCATGAGGATGCCACTTTGTTTCCCTTCTTGGATGCCCAAGTAGCAGTTGATGTGGCACCACGTAGGTAGCTGTGGTAGCACTTGAGTTGGCATTATCCCAAGTGGAAGGGGTGGGTTGGCCCACCAGAACTTGATTTGGTGAAGAAAACCAGAGTAACTTCAATTGGGCTTGGGCCCAGTCCAAACTCAGACTCAAACAAATACAGGACTCATGACCTAACTTGATCCAAATTGGTCAAGGTACAGGACTAAACAAATTTGACAAGAAATTATGACAATGCTTTGGGCTCAAGGCCTTATTACAGGACTCATAGAAGGGGAACCCTAATATGAGATTCACAAAGGGTTGAGGAGCCTCTGTCGGATCCTGGTGCCCACACCACTAAAGGAGTCTTAGGCAACCAAGGAAAGGTTGAAGACAAAGGCCTTGATCCAAGCGTCATTTCAAGCTTCTCTCCAAAGAAGGGTGAGCAACCAAGGAAAGAGGGAGACACAAGCCTTGCATCATGCCTTCTTCCCAAAATTAAAGGTCAACTTTCCAAGTCCAAGGGAGACAAATTCCTTCTTCAAGCCCATTATCAAGCCATGCACAATCAATTCCAAGTGAAGGTCAGCCAAAGGAGAGAAATCTGATTTTTTTTTTGAAATTTTCTGGCACCTCTCCAAAGAGGAATTGTAGTTTTCATTTGAATTTCAATTGGGGTCCTAAGGTGCCTATAAAAAGGACCTTACCCCTCTTTTGTATGGGAATTGCTATTGAATGGAAAACTACAAGTTTTTTGAGATCTAGTTTTCTCTTTAGTTGTCTTCGTTCACTAGGAACATCGATCTCCGTGAGGGAGCGCCTTTGCCTTTGGGCATCGAGAGGTGTGAGGCCTCAGGTTACCATCTCTTCTGCAACTCCATCCTTCGACTTTGAGTCAGAGTCCATTGGGATCAACCAACCGGGCACCTAGCAAGAAGAACTCCACCATCACCACTTCAACTTTCACCCCTTCTTCTATTTGCTTTCTCTTTGATCAAATCTTAACTCTCCTTGAATTCTCGCAGGTCCTCCAGGTGACACGAGCATGGAGTCAGTTGCCCTTGCCATCGAGACCTTCGGATAGCAAGCCGGCACATCCGCGGGGTGGAAGGCTCGATCATCCAGGCCGCATCCACCAGAGTGAGTGATCTCGGCATTGGGTGCTTCAGATCTTTGAGGTTTGCCACCCTAAACTCCTAAGTCGATATTGTTCTGAGAGCTAAGTCCTACAGGATTTCTCAATCCTGGGGTCCTCTTTATATTCTTGTTTAGGGGCTAATCTACGAGCTTGTAGTCTTATCTTTATTGAATCCCTAAATCTGCTTTTATCATGTTTTTCGAAAATCCTCAAGAAAGTCATTAAAACCTAAAAATCATAAAAATAACAAATCACTTGCATTCATTTCATCTTGCATTTAGTTAGTCCCTTATCATCTAGTGGTCATACAATAAATCAAGCAATCAAAATGAAATGATGTAACCAATGGTGTGGTATGCATGATGAGGATGCAATCATGTGACTCTAAAGGAGATTAACCAAAATTTAACTAACAATTCTTACTTGCATATGAGTGATTCAACATATAAGATCAAGGAGATCTAAATAAGAAACCCTAAATGCTTATACTTAAACCCAGCTAGGAGGACTATCAAAATATTAAAGAAATAGGACTAGATTAGAATTCGCACACAAGTCAAGCTAGCCCTATTTAATGATCCCGATCTTAAAAGACTAGGAGTTCAAGCATTGAAATCTCAAGCACAAGGGATTCGCTCTTAAGGTTCTCAAATGAAAGATCATATCACATAAGATGGGCCATCTAACTTTCTGGTTTGTAGCAAGTAATCCTTCCTCCTGGATCTGGAACCTAGAGAACCCTGCAACAAAGAAACCAAGATGATTAGAAGCTTAATTAGAAATGAGAAGATTGATGGAACTCAAAAGGAGAGTTTGTTGGAAATGATCCTTGGCGCCATGGAGGAAGCTTGTGTTGGTGTTGATCTTCTTTTTGTGAGGATGTCCTTAATTCGCCTTGAAGGAAGAGGATTGCTTGGAAGATGAAGAGTAAAAGAGAAGGATTAGGGAGAAGAAATGATGGAGGAGAGGAAGAGGTTCACTTAGGCACAAAGATCCACATAGGCACATAGAAACACATAGAAAATTTCTAAAAATTTGTATTCCTTCATCCATTGCTCTTTACAAGGGGCGTCCAAGACTTTAAATAAAGCCTCTCAAATCTTGAAATTTCAAATCCCCAAACAAGTGGAGTAATATAAGGGGAGAGGGCTGATTTTCTTGCTTGAAATCCTCCTTGGCCAACTTCCTTGAATTTGAACTTGGGATGGCGCCCTCTTGTGGTGAGGTGGCATGTGAGGTGGCATGTGGTCCCCTCTTGACGTGGCATGTGGTCCCAAGTTGAGGTGGCGCAAGTGATGTGGCATGTGGTCCCCAATTGAGTTGGCTTTGGTCTTGATTTGGGGTATACATTGTGAGTCTTCTTTAGGCTTGATGCTAGTTGACCCATTTGGATTGGACTAAGACTAGACCCGACATGGACTCGACTTACATGATTATTTTGGACTTAAAAGAAAGATTACAGGACCCAACATGGACTCGACTTACATGATTCTTTTGGACTCAAAATAAAGAAAGGTTACCGGACTCTCTAGTCCAACCAAAAAGATTTGGGATGGGCTTGAATTGGTTGGAGTCTCTTTCTGGTGCCCGCACCAACCAAGCATGCAAAAGAAAGAAAAAGCTAATATAATCTAGGGTTTCCTAGACCTAGAGCCAGAAACTGGGCGGGTCAGCTCAACTTATACCTAACCCAATAGCTAATCCTTCCACAGGCCAGGTAGGGAGTGGGAGTGTGGGAGGCCTCCCCTACTTTCGCAAGGATCCAATTAAAAACCACAGCACCACTTAGGTCATTTGACTCTAGACCCCCAGCCTTAGACACCAGCTTTCAGTAATAGCTAAAAGGTTAAATGAACTAGTTGGTCCACACAGCTCGGACCCGACCTGTTGATGTCTCCTAGCCCACTAGGGCAAATTAGGTCTAATAGATTTTAATTAGGATTGGGTTAATATGATGATGGTGGTTTTGGGCCCAGGACATGTGATGAAATCCTGCCCTGATCTGAGATAGAGAATTGCTATTAAGATTAGGTTAAAAATGATGGCAATCAATGGCCCTAATGTAATCTATATAAATCACTAAACTAAAAGTATTTTATGAATATTTTATGCAATGACAAATTAAGTTTAAGTTTATTAGGTTAGCAATCAATTTGGCTTGGGATTGGGATGTGTGGAAGTTGATTAGGTTAGGTTGAGTCAAGATGCATAACATAGTAGAAATCATTGAATTAGGGTTTCAGTCGATGAAGAGTTTGACATAGATACCAATTTAGGAAAAAATCAAAAAAAATATGTAACATAGGGTGGTTAGTGATGATGATTCCTACCAAATTTAATGCATAAAAAAAATCATATGATGATATAAACCTAGGGATTTCTGGACTGCTACAAAAATTATTAGAATTCTATTAGGGTTTCTAATATGCCAAATTTTAGAGTTTTAAGTTTTAGTAAAATTAATTAAAAACTTTGATAATTACTAGGATAGAACAGTTGATAAGCAGTGCAAATTTCAAAAAAAAAATATATTTAAGATACCGAAATCAGATGAAACCCAGACACCAATGCAGTGGACAGAATGCAGAAATAGGGTTTGTGAATGCAAAACAAATAAAAAACTATTCTAAACCCGCTCTGATACCAAACTGATGTAGAATGATTCTAAGACTACTAAACATGCATGGAAAATAGTAAATTAATTTTTTTTTGACTTTTTATAAGTTTATTTGCAAGCTAGATTTCCAAAATAAAGTAAAAACTAGCGGAAAGACTAGCAGTGCAAAGAATCATCAGATCGCAGGCAAACTCATGCAAACTAATGGAATATCCAGGACTCGAGAGTTGAGAAACTCTTGGTTTAAGATAGTTTATCTTCATCAAATCAGATAATCAGAGAAGGGAAGGTTTCTTACTAGTCAGAGATTAAAATTCAGTAACAGAAAGGATCACTCACACTCTGATCGGAGCCTGGAAGACGAAGCTCGGTTCCTTGAATCAGATGGCTGATCTGGACCTGGTCTGAAGGCAAAGAAGGCCTCTTCTGGGGAGGTGAAACATCTCAGGGATCCTGCAAGTATCAGGGGTCAATCAAAATAATAAATAAAAAATAAAAAAATAACTAGGTTTAGAAGGAATCAGGTTAGGGTTTAGAAGCTGGGCTGTTTGAAGCTTGTTGAAGATCTCCTTGCTTGG
This sequence comes from Areca catechu, assembly GCA_021397845.1. Classification (NCBI taxonomy): domain Eukaryota; kingdom Viridiplantae; phylum Streptophyta; class Magnoliopsida; order Arecales; family Arecaceae; genus Areca; species Areca catechu. Next base: position 122,130,865 of record CM038052.1, on the reverse strand, counting down.
TGGCCTAGGGCACTCCTCCTTGGATGTGTGAAGGCTTGGATGGTAGTTATTTAGGGCATGGAAGGATAATAGGGCAGCAGGGAATTCGTCCAAGCATAATAACACAAACCAAAGAACTAAAACAAAACACCAACACAAAGCAATAACTCAAAATTTCAGTAAGTTGTATTCATAAGAAAGAGATGCTTACAAGAGGGGGAGGGGTAGGGTATTTATAGAGTTCCTATGCTCTCACTAACCATGGTTACACTTGGGTTACAAGTCCTCTTCCAAATTGGAATATAAGTCCTTTCCTAGCTAGGTTACAATTACAAAGTTTAAAAGGATTAGAAATCCTAACTAGGTTAGGAATAAACTTGGTCTTCTCCTTCTTCTCTTCAACTTGGACTTGGTCAAACCTCTTTGGACGAGGTCAACACTTCAAGGATGCCTAGGGAGGTGTGTTGGGCCTCTAGGAGCAGCAATGGGCCAGCCCTAAGGGGCTTAGGTGCATGGGTTTGGGCCTCTGGAAGCTGGGGTGTCCTGGTAGCCTAGTAGCAAGAATATTCCCTGATATCTTGCTTCTTAAGGGCTTGGGCTTGGCACCTGGGCTTGATTTCTTTTGGCTTGGATGCAGGTGGACCTCTGGAATCATGGATACCCTAGTTTAAGAATATACTCTGGCATTTGGGAAGGAATCTAGGCATCTAGAGGACATCTGTAAAGAATCAGGGTTTCTGGAAGCATCTTGGATCCTGGGTTGTCACATAAAATCCAATAGGCTGATGTAGCGGCCTCTGACTCCTAGATGTGGCATCGTGGAACTCCAAAATAGGGTGACCTCCTTTTTTGTATAAAAATCAGGCTTATACTGGACTTATAATTGATGTACAGGACTCAAAATATTGACTAGGTTGAGGGTTGAGACAAATCAACTAACCTCAACTTATTACAGGACTCAATTCTAGTTAATTACAAAATTTGACACATGGCTAGGTAAACCAAATAGGGCCCAGAAACTTGTGTCTGATCCTGGTGCCCCAACCAGTCATGCGACTGGCGGGAGAAGGCCGGGAAACTTCTAGGGGATGCAATCAGTAGCACCTTCCCCCATCTCTTTTTGGTAAGTAGGCTTTTCTACTTCATTCCTTCCTTCTCCCCTCTGCAATCATTGCTAACATCATCTTTGATGTAGCTCAACGCTGAGCTCTTTCTGATTAGGGACTATTGTAAGAACTGGTTGAAGAAGGATAGGCAACCTGCAGCGTAGCTCGAGTCTTTGAAGACTGAGTTGAAATAGAAAAACGACGATGCCTGGGAGGTGAGCCAAAAGAACAAGGAGCTCCGAGATGAGGTTGTGAGTGCCAAAAGGCACTTGATGGAGCTCTAGGAGAGCCTGGATCGGGAATGGAGCCGGTCGAAGGGCAGGGCAAAGGAGCTCAAAGTTAAGGAGGCTAGGCTGAATGAGCTCAGCTCTGAAGCCGCTTAGAAGAAGGGGTGAGCCCAATCTCTCCAGGCCAAGTTGGAGGCGGAAAGGGAGAGATTGATTGCTGTCGAAAGGAGGGTCATTCTGTTGAGAAGGAGGCAACAACAACAATTGAGTCGGCGGAGGTGGCAAAGAAGGAGGCCACCAAGGCGGTCGACCAGGCCGAGGCTGCCAAGAAGGGAGCCGTGGTGGCCGTGGCGAGGTACATGGCTTCGTAGGAGTTCATCGCTGAGTTCCATGAAATGGCGTTGGACTCTTTCTACAAGGGCTTCATGTACCTCCATGCCATGGTGGAGGACTTCATCTCGAATAAGGACCGAAGCTTTCTCAGATACCCAAGAGCTTCGGACGAAGAGCTGGCTCAAGACTCAAGCACTATTGAGGAGTTGGATGCAGCCTCCGATCCCGCTCCACCAGTGGTGGTCGCCGAAGGCGAAGCCGTATAGCTTGAGGCCCTGGAAGATGACGTCCCGCCTACACACCATCCAGGAAAGGAGCCGATCGAGTAGGGTAGGGACCCCTTGTAGTTGTTTTTCTTTCTTTCCTTTGGTCTGGGCTACCCGGCATGTTGGGGCCTAGAAACACTTGTATCAAACTGTTTATTATTAATGAACAAACTTTTTCAGTCACTCTGGCTTGAATCTTCTTCCTTCTTTCTCTTCTCTCTTTTTCTTTTCTCTTCTCTTTTTTTTTTTTTACTGTGTTCCGAGCATGTGATGGAGTTAGAGAGAAGTTCTCTGACTTGCCAAGTCATTCCCACCTCATGGGTGAGGTAGCTAGAAGCTTCTAAGTGCTTTGCTGGATGAGATCCACCTGGTTCCGATCGGGACCAGCTCCAGGTGTGCACGGCAAGGCTGAGCTAAAGATTGCAATGCCAAGTGACTGTGGAGCTTCGTTCTTCAGGAGTTTCTGGGCATGAGGTGCTGGGTTGTTTGGTCATCGATGCCAGGCTTCAGTAGTTTCTAGTCTTGAGTGCTGGGGTTTTCGATCTTTGGTGCCGGGCTGATCGGTCTTTGGTGCCGGGCTTCAGGAGTATCTGATCTTGAGTGCCGGGGTTTCTGGTCTTTGGTGATGGGCTTCAAGAGTTTTCGATCTTGAGTGCCGGGGTTTCTGGTCTTTGGTGCTGTGCTTCAGAAGTTTCCGGTCTTGGGTGCTGGGCTTACCAGTCTTTGGTGCTGGGCTTCAGGAGTTTCTGATCTTGAGTGCCAGGGTTTTCGGTCTTTGGTGCCGCTTCAGGAGTTTCCGGTCTTGAGTGTCGGGGTTTCCGGTCTTTGGTGCTGGGCTTCTGGAGTTTCCAGTCATGGGTGCCAGGCTGACTGGTCTTTGGTGCCAGGCTTCAGGAGTTTCCAGTCTTGAGTGCCAGGGTTTGGACTCTACGCATGATAGCTAGAGGGTTGGACTCCGGGCTTCGGTGTCGGAGAGCTGGGCTCCGGGCTTCGGTGCCAGAGAACTAGACTCCGGGCCTTGGTGCCGTAGAGCTGGACTATGGGCTTCGATGCTAGAGAACTAGACTCCAGGCTTCGGTGCTGGTGAACTGGACTCCGGGCTTGATTGCCAGAGGGTTGGACTCTAAGCTTCGGTGCCAGAGAACTGGACTTCGGGCTTTGGTGTAGTAGAGCTGGACCCCAGGCTTTGGTGCCGGAGAGCTGGACTTCGGGCTTCGGTGTCGGAGAACTGGACTTCGGGCTTCGATGTTGGAGAACTGGACTCCGGGCTTTAGTGCCGGAGAACTAGAGTCCGGGCTTGAACGTGCCAGACCTTGGGTCGGGTAGCAATGTCCCGCAAGGCAAAAGCAATTTGTGCAAAAGAGGATCTTTATTATTACTAGGAAAAGGCCTTACACTACTGATAGTATATTCTCATGTTGGAGGCATTCCACATCCGAGAGAATCTGGCACCATCCAGATCCGCAAGATAGTAAGCTCCATGTGGAAGAGCCTCGAACACCTTATAGGGGCCCTCCCAGTTTGGCGAGAGTTTGCTACACTCCAGGGGTCGAGAGGCTTCAGCTCGGTGCAACACCAGGTCACCAGGGTGGAAAACCTTCGGCTTCACTCGTGCATTGTAGTACCAGGCTTCATGCTGCCGGTAAGCCACCATCCATAGTCGGGCCTTGTCCCTACTTTCCTCGAGGTTGTCCAAGTTGAGAAGAAGGCACACCGGATTTTCTGCTTCATTGCACTGCTGTATCCGTAGTGTGGGCATGCCGAGTTCGACTGGAATAATGGGCCTCTACACCGAAGGTGTGGCTGAAAGGCATCTCGTCTGTGGTTGTTCGGGGCGTCGTGTGGTAGGCCTAAAGAATGCTGGGGAGTTCCTCCGCCCACCTACCCTTGGCCCGGACCAATATGGTTCTGAGTCATTGGAGGATGGTCTGATTGGTCACCTCGACCTCCCCGTTGGTCTAGGGGTGAGCCACCAAGGTTAAACGATGTTGGATGCCGAGCTCGACACTGAATTCTTTGAATCCCGGTTGTTGAATTGTAGCTCGTTATCGGTGATAATGCTATGGGGAAGCCCAAAGCGGCAAATGATCGACTTTTAGAAGAACTGGCAGACCTTGGCTTCCATGATCCGTGCCAGTGGCTCTGCTTCTACCTACTTGGTGAAGTAGTCAATGGCCACTATCAAAAACTTTCGTTGCCCTGATGCAGGGGGAAATGGACAGAGGATGTCAATTCCCCACTTGGCAAACGGCCAAGGGGAAGAGAGCTGGGAGAGTGGAGCTGCTGGTTGACGATGTATGAGGGCATGGCGCTGACATTGATCCACCTCTTCATGAATTCAGCAGCATCCTCCCTCATGGTCTCCTAGTAGTATCCCTGTCGGAGGGCTTTGTATGCAGAGTCCTCCCCCCGACATGGTTTCTGCAAAGGCCTTCGTGTATCTCTTGGAGCATGAAGGTTGCCTTTGCAGGTTTCAGAAATTTCAGGAGTGGATAGGAGTAGGATCGATGTAGAGCTGTCCTTCCATGAGGATGAACTGTGAAGCCTTCTTCTTGATAAGGCTGACCTCTGCACGGTCTTCTGGCAGGGTGCCATCGGTGATGTATCAGATGTACCTATCCATCCAGCTCGACTCTGGGGTGACTTGCTGCACCTCTACGGGAGCTTTGTTGCTTGGATTTTTGAGGTACTCAATGTGGGCGTGCCCCAATGACGAGTCTAGCGAGGTCGCAAGTCTTGACAGTGTATTAGTGCGAGCAATCTCACCTTGAGGGATATGAGAGATGCTGAAGCATCAAAAACCTGTCATGCTTGAGCAGACCCACTCTAAGATTTCATCATCTGGGGATCTCTGGCTTCATATTCTCTAGATACCTGTCTGGCCACCAATTAGGAGTCTGTGAAGACATTCAGGGTTCATACACCTAGCTCGCGGGAGACCCAGAGGCCCGCGAGGAGTGCCTCGTACTCCGCCTAGTTATTTGTTGCGGTGAACTTGAAGCAAGGTGCGCATTTAGCTACAACTCCATCGCTGTTGGCGAGGATGAGACCTGCTCTACATTGCCTGCATTGGACGTGCCATCGACATGGAGGATCCAGCACTCCTCCTCGGCACCAGGCTCCACTTGGTGCCTAGGTATCATCTGCTCTGGCGCTTCAGCAAGTCCCGCACACTTGACCAGGAAGTCGGCTAGCACCTGGGCCTTCTGGGATGACCTCGGTCGGTATGCAATGTCGAACTCGCTGAGCTTTAGTGCCCACTTAGCCAAACATCCAGATTTGTTGGGATTACTAAGCATAGCCCTCAGGGGCTAGTTCGACAAGACCACAATCGGATGTGCTTGGAAGTATGGCCTGAGATGCTGAGCAGACATTATGAGAGCAAAAATTAGTTTTTCAGATTGGGTATACCTGATCTCGGCATTCTAGAGGATCTTGCTAGCATAGTACACCAGCTTATGGGATCCATCCTGATCCATGCAGATGAGAATCGAACTGACGGCTCCAAGGGTGATCGCTAGGTACAGCAGGAGCTCCTCTCCTGTCTCCGGCCTGGAGAGCAGAGGTGGTGATGCCAGGAAGTCTTTAAGCCCCTCGAAGGCTGCCTTGCACTCTTCTGTTTAGGTGAAGTCATTCATCTTACGCAGCACCTTAAAGAAAGGAAGGTAGCGGTGTACCGACCTTAAGATGAACCAGCTCAGTGTGGCTATCCGACCCGTTAGGCATTGCATCGGCTTCTTTAAGGTCTGATGCTCCATGTCGATGATCACCTGGACCTTCTCCAGATTTGCCTTGATTCCTCTTTGGGTTACCATGAAGCCAAGAAACTTTTCTGCTGCTACTCCAAAAGTGCATTTTGTCAGATTCAGCTTCATCTTATGCTCCCAAAGGTTTTGGAAAGCTTCCACGAGGTTGGCGATGTGGTCCGACCTCGACTTGCTCATGACGAGCATGTCATCCACATAGACTTGCATGTTCCTGCCGATCTGCTCCTTGAAGACTCGATTGACCAAGTGCTGGTATGTGGCACCAGCATTCTTCAAGCTGAACGACATCATCCAGTAGAAGTATGTCCCTCGATTGGTGATGAAGGAAGTGTGCTTCTCATCCTCCGGGTGCATCTAGATTTGGTTGTATCTGAAGAATACATCTATAAAGGAGAGGAAGCAGTGCCCTAAGATGGCATCCACAAATTGGTCGATTTTCGACAGAGGGAAGCTATCCTTCGGACAGGCTCGATTGAAGTCAGTGTAATCCACATAGATCCTCCACTTTCCATTATTCTTCTTCACCATAACCACATTTGCCAGCCAGCTTGGATATTACACTTTCCGAACAAAGCCGGCTACGAGGAGTTTGTCCTCCTCCTCATTGATCACCCTTTATCTCTCTAGTGCAAAACTCCTTTTCTTTTGTCGCACAGGGTGATACTTCGGGTCGATGCTCAGCTTGTGGGTTATGATCTCAGGTGGGATCCCGGGCATGTCGGCAATCATCCAAGTGAACACATCGTTGTTCGCCCGGAGAAGCTACAGCAGGTGGGCTCGTTCATCATCTTGCAGTTGTGCCCCAATCTGCACCATCTTCATCGGGTCAGTTCTGAGGGGATACAATAGCAGGTGCTCGATTGGGCCACCTCTAGGATCCTACACCCTTTGGTTGAGGTCATCTGCACTGGGGTCGTCCAGCAACCTTGGCCCCGGGGACTGTTTGGAGGCAATGTTGGATTGGCTGAGGTGCCCCACTATGATGGGGGACTAATATGCATGCAATTCTTTTTGTATGTTTTATATGTGGGGTTAGGTGATTAATTCCCAAATTTCATATCAAAATTAGTTGTAGGGAATTTTGTATGAATTTTTGAAGCCAAGCATGCATATTAGAACCTAGAAAAGTACTAAAGAAGGATCGCCGGGGCTGAGAAGCCTCGGTTAGGGCAAGTTCTCCTACAATAATAAGACTGGAGGTAGAGGGGGTGTACCTGACAATGTCTGAAGTGCCCGATGAAGATCACAGCGAAGGGATCTCTCGTTCCTCGATAGATGCGGCCTGGAAAATCGAGCCAAAGACTCGCGGATACCCGGCTTTCTGCTCGGTGGTCCGATTGAGGCGTGGCTGGAGTCGTTGGATTCGTATGAACTCGGGGACCTGCAAACGACCTGTCAAGGGTAGAAAACTCAAAGGAGATCAAGAAAATAAAGGAAAACAGCAAAGGGAAGAAAGTTTTGGAGGGGCTGGAAGGATGGTTGGCAGCAGAAAGATGATTGCAAACACCGGGAAGAAGAACTCTCAAACCCCTTTATGCACACAGCAGGGTAATCACACAAAGCAATTGAAGAACTCAAGGTTTATTTCATATATCAAAATCTTCCTTCATACAAGAGGCTAGGGTCCTTTAAATAGACCCTTAACCTTGGGCTCCAAGTAAGGGCACATAAGTCTTTACATAAGAATCCTTTTCCCTTTCAAACCCTAGCTAGAAAATAAGGAAACATTAGGTAGAAAAATCCCTAAAAATTATCTTGACTTGGCCAACACTCCTAGGACACCTAGGGGGGTGTGTTGGGCTTCTAGGAGCAGCAAGAGGCTGGCCTAAAGGGGCTCGGGCGCATGGGTTTGGGCCTCTGGAAGCTGGGGTGGCCTGGTAGCCAGCTAGCAGGAATATTCCCTGGTATCTTGCTTCTTAGGGGCTTGGGCTTGGTGCCTGGGCTTGATTTCTTTGGGCTAGGATGCAGATGGACCTCTAAAATCTTGGATGCCTTGGTATATGAATATATTTTGATATCTGGAAGGAAATCTGGGCATCTGCAAGGAATCAGGATTTTTTGAATTTTTCCTCCTGGGGTCTTCAAATCTTCAAGCTGGGTTGGACTTGGGCTATACTTCCATGTTTTCAATCTGGTTGGACTTGGTCTTCACTTGTATGATGTGGTCTTGAGTCTTCAATATGGTTGAATAGGACTCAAAAAAATAAAATTAGCTCGACATGAGCTGACTAACACTGGACTGAACTAGCTCAACATGAGCTGACTAGTACAGAATTGAAACTCAAAAGACTCAAATAACAACTAAAATGGACTCATATAGGCTAAGCCCTTATTACAGATGGACTCATAAATTATTGATCAATTCATAGAGGTTTGAAAAGCCTCTGTCTTATTCTGGTACCTTCGGTGTCCCCACCAATTCTCCCGGGGTGGGATGAACTCGACCCTGTCAGTGAAGATCAGACTGTCTCACATATCTCTCGAGAAGGTCTGGGTTGAGGCATTGCAAGTCTTCTCGAGAAATCCATGAATCGTCCAACTCTGGCTGGCCTTGCCATCGGACCAGAAAGCGTTGATAGTCACGGCCCCGGGTCGTGATGGCTTGATCGTCCAGGATACGCTCGATCCGTTCTCCTCTCTCAGGACAAATTTATTAGTGGACACTCTGGGTTAGGGTCACTCACAATGAAAAGGAATAGGTTCAAAAGCCTCACTAGGTATCGCTGCCAGTTCCCTGTACTCAACAAGGTCTATAATATTGAAGGTAGAACTAATGCCCAAATCCGAAGGCATGTCTAACACCTAGGCATTTGATCCAACCTTCTCTATCACTTTAAAAGGTCCGACTCTGCGAGCATGAAGCTTCTTTTAGGCCTAAGCCTAACCAAGATAGAATCCACTACATCAAATTCTTTGACCCTTCTTCGGGAATTAGCCAGTTGTTTTAAGATTAGTGCGGGTGGTGAACATGCTAGGCACATGCAGACTCCTAACAAATGATGCAAAGGACTCATACTGACACCTAACAGACTCGACTATGCATTCCTATCGAAGGAAATTTTATTGAACTCTTTGGATCTAAACCTAATAGATTATAAGTTCTCTAAGTTTGATCCTAGCTTGACATGCACATGAAAATTTACAGTGAACTCATAGCAAATTTCAAAGAATATGCTAGAAGTAAGATGCAAACCTAACATGCATGATGAATGCATGCAGTATGCTAATCTCAGCTAAATGCAATCTAATGATCCTAGAAATGCTGGAGGTATCTAGAAAGGGCAGAAAATAGGAAGCGGATTCAAAATTAGTCTGGTAGGGTAGGGAAAAAGTTTCAAGGTTAGTTGGATAAAGTAGGATAAAAGAAGGGGCATCAGGGACTAATCCTAGACTAATGAGGTTAACCTTACGAGGTTGAGCTATATTTACAGGGTTTGCATAATGGAAGGATGGGTCGCCAATTTCAGGGAAGAGGTCCTTAATGGGAACTATAGGAGGGGGCTCATCTTGAAGGTATTGATTCAAAGAGATCAGGTCCTTAATAAATTCTTCTGGTTCTTGTATTTTTGGACTATACTCTATAATTTGGCTCTCCTCTATGGTTTCCTCAGGTAAGGCTCTATGATGCAGAACGAAAGCTCTGATACCGAAAATGATGCAGAATGGATATGTGGAATGCGGAAGCAAATTAAAATTAATATATATATATATATTTTATATATTTTCAGAAGTCGGCTTTGACTCAAAGGAAAGATAGACAAATGTTGAAAGAAACTAAGAAATGACAGAAAGCACAATTAAAAGGAGTGGATTATCAGAGTAACTCAGAAGTAGGATCGTTGGGGATTGAGAAACCCCCAGATCTAGGGTTTGCTCTGAGTTTCAACGAAACAGACAAAGTGAGAAGGGAAGGTTCTTGTTACTTAGCAGTGATATCTCTCCATTTGGTAGAAAAAAGACTCTCTCGAGCAGATTATTGGATCTCGGGAGTCAAGGTATCTTCGCAATGGATCCTCCGATAATGGTCCTTGACAAAGTTGGCCTCTTCTTAAACCCTGGATCCTGGAGAGAAGAAGAATAAGGTTAGGAATAAGAGACTCAGGGAAGAGAGTTACCCGAGTAGAAGAAAGGATGGGATTTGAAGGTCTTCAGCTGATCTGGAACTCCTAGGCTGCGGATTTGGGACTTCTTCTCCTGGTCTGCTGGATGGACTCTGAAGCAGTGGTAGCTGACTTGAAGATGGCTGGACTGGGGTCCTGGTGGTCGGCCATCCTTTGGAAGAAGAACCTTGGAGATAGTGTAGAGGCTAGGGTTTGGTGGTGGTGGAGTAGAGATGGGTGGACTAAGCTAGGGTTTTGGGGTTGGAGATCTCATACCTCCTCAAGGCTCCTAGGGAACCCGGATTTACTCCCTCACAGAGCTCAACACTCAGAATAAGTGCGAAAGAATAAGACTTTGCTAAAAAACAAAGGGATTTCATTCATAAGATTTTATAAGATAAGTTCAAGTTACAAAAGGGGTCTAATATATAGACCTATAAGAAAAATCAAAACCATACAAGTTCCCATGTGGGACTAATAGGACTAATCTACACTTTAGGCATCAAATTCTCTTACCTTGGCCAACCAAGACTCCTTCCATGAGTGAGCGGCCCAAAAACTCCAAGAAAACTTGAAAATCAGCTCCAAATGGCAGGTTATGGGGGTGTCTCCTTGTATCTCTCCATGAATCAAGGATTTTCCCTTCATGGTTTGGCTCTTTTGGACACCTCCTAGTCTTGCTCCACAAGTTTAGGCTTCTTTTTTTCATGGCTTTGGCACTTTAGAAAACTTTTGGGTGCCTCCTTGATTTTCTCCCCAAGACATGCTCTCTTCGCTTTTATAACTTGGATTTTTATGGAACATTGTGGGGCACCTCCTTGATCCTCTCTTCAAGAAAAATTCTTGCCATCCTGGCTTGGGTTTATCTGGAAAGAAGTTGGCTCCTCCTTGGATTGAGGTATCTTGATGGATTTCTCCCCCAAGTGGTGCAAGAAAAAGGGGAACTTCTTATGGTGTGGGGACCAAAGACACTGGATGGAGATGTGGCAGGGAGTGTGGCACCCACTTGTAGCTGGACCATGGAAGAAAAAATGTGGCACCCTATGGCAAAGGGAATGGCGCCAACCTGGACCTGGACTTGGACTGAGTCAACATGACTCAACAAAAATTGAAATGACAAAATTACAAACTCAAAATTGGGTTGATTAGGTCAATCCTTATTACAAACCCTAATTTTCTCAAGCAAGGTCAATCAGAGATCCAGATGGAACCCTGAAGTCTTCTTCTGATTCTGGTGCCTGCACCAATTTTTCTGGGGTGGGAGGAACTCGACCCTGTCGAGTATGGATCAAGCTGGCTCTAGTATCTCTCCAAGAGGTCTAGGTCCAATTCTTGTAATTCTTCTCGGGAGATCCAAGAGTCATCAGAATCTGGCCTTCCTTGCCAGCAGACCAGGTATCTTTGGTATCCTCGATTATGAGTAGAGATAACCTGATCATCCAGGATCTTTTCAATCTGCTCTTTCCTCACAGGCCAGTTTGTTGGTGGACACACAGGGTCGGGATCACTCTCAATAACAGGATTAGGTTCAAAAGGCTCACTGGGAATCACAGCTAGCTCCCTGTACTTTACTAGATCTGTAATGTTGAAAGTGGAGCTAATGCCTAGCTCTAGAGGCAATTCAAGCACATAGGCATTGGGTCCCACTCTCTTCATCACTCTAAATGGTCCAGCTCCTCTAGCATGTAGCTTTCTAACGGTTCCAGGAGGAAACCGTTCAGGCCTTAACCTAATCATTACATAGTCTCCCTCAACAAAAGTTTCGACTCGCCTTTGAGAATCAGCCAACTTCTTATAAGTTTCATTACTTAAAGTTATTTTGGCATGAATTTCTTTATGCAAGTTCTTTACATGCTGTGCAAAGTCTTCAGCAGACTCGGAGACTCGTGTGTGGACTGGCAAAGGAACTAGGTCAGGAGGTGTGTGAGGCTTGTACCCATGAACAATCTCAAAAGGGACTCTAGCCTATAGACCTATTGATCGAAATATTGAATACAATTTCAGCCCTGGACAAAATACAAATCCCAATTCCTGGTGCTCTCAATCAAACCAAAATCTGAGTCAATGTCCTAAACTCGACTGATGACGCATCCCTAAAGAATGGACTTTATTCAAAGGAACCCTAGGTCTAAACCTAACAAACTAAGGCTCTCTAGGTTTGACCTTGGGTCGGAGGATGGAATGCAGAGCATGAAAACTTATCATGGGTGCCTAGTAGGTGCCATAAGGTCTTCCAGAAGTAGGTCGCAAACCTAATTGGTTCTAAGGAGTCTTGCAACCTAGAAATCTCAGTAAAGTGTAATCCCATAGCTCTAGAAACATGAGAAGATTCAGGGAAGGGTAGGAAATAAGAATCAGAGTTTTGAGGTGACTTATAGGAAACAAGAAACATACCTTGGTTATTCAGGATGACTTTAAAATAAGGACATTGTTCTATAGGTGCACTCATCCAAACTTCATGATTTGCTCTAGGAGGGTCTACAAGTACAAGTTCTAGGGTAGGCTGGGTGCTCCCAGAAGGTGGAAGGTTATCAGGAAGGTCTTTGGAATGTTTATCTAGAAAGTCTTCTAAGCTACTGTCTTTTTCTTATTCTTGGACCTTCTCAATGGGCAATTCTTGTGAACCCCTTCCTTCTTCACACTTCTCTACTAGATTTGACTCAGGGGTGTCTTCTTTGGATTCCTCAATGAGTTCAGGGGTATTCTCACTTAAACTCTCATTGGGTGCAATTTCCTCTCCTGAACTTCCTCAAAAGGGTCTTCTCTTAGGGTTAGCTCCTGAATTCCTTGAGTGGCAGGGGTCCCCTCAATAACCCCATCAGGTAGGAGTTGGTTAATTGAATTATCGGGAGAGATATCCTCAAATTCTTCTTCTTCATATTCATCTATCAAACTTATGTCAGGCTCATATATTTCTTCCTCAATCTCACTGAAAGGTTCTAATCTATTCTCCTTTGATTCCTCTTTAAGTATGACTCTGGTCAGGTCAACTAATTTTGGGATGGCCATGCCTAACTCCTTCTCAGTGTTATCCTTTTGGTCAAGAGGTGACATAAGTGGGAATTGACAAACAAAAGTTTGGTTCACTACGGGTGTCGGATCAATCGGAACTTGACTCAAGTTGGTAGAGGTTGGCTTTAAGTCCAAAGTACTTGATTGGTTATATCTTAAAGACCACTCATAGTCTTGGGCTTCTTGGTAGGCTCGGTCTAACTTATTGGTCTTTTCAAGGCATAGCTTCCTATAAATGTCTGGGTGTAACCCAACCCTAAACCTCGATGTGATCTGAGCTTCGGTCTCAATGGTATTGCATTTCATGTCATACCACTGGAAGTCCTCAATATATTTAGATATAGGCCTATTACCTTGTCGCAATTGGTACCATTGGTCTAAAAGTCTTTTCTCATAGGATCTACCTAGGTACCTATCTCTCAACTTACTTCTCATATCTCTCCAAGTATATATTTCCTCTTTTCTTTGATAACACTCACGCTCAATAGTATACCAATGCGACCTAGCATGTTTGGTGAACTTGGTTTTGGCCAACCTAACTTGTCTTAATTTCGATATGTTAGTGCACTCAAAATACCGATCCATTTGTTCTTCCCACTTAATATATGTCTCTTGTCTTCCATCAAAAGTGGGTGTATAAGGTTTGGTGTTCCTAACGGGTCCCTTCTTTGAGTCAACTAAGTATGGGTATAGGCTCCTAGGGCTAAACTCAGGGGCAAGATCATGGTCATAGGCTCTTAGATCAAACCTCCAATGATTAGGTTCAGGATCCTTGTATAAAGGTCTCCTAGGCTCTGGGTGTGGGTGAGGTTGGGGTCTACCAAATTCTGAGTTAGGGGTCCAATTTCTATGCCTAGGTTCCTCAAGTCCCTTGGCTCGGTCTCTAAACTGGACAAAACCCTCATTCATATCCTGACTCAATTTGGTCATACTTTCGGTAAGAGTTCTAATCATGGCCTCTAAATCAGGTTGGGTTTGACCAAGTTGGTAGGGTACTCCATTTCGGGTGGACATGATGATGCAAGCAAGCACACCAAATGAGACTCGACTGAAACGACTACGGGCTAACTAGACCTAGAGCCCAAACTAGATGCCCAATCAGAGTGGCAAGCTAGCCTGTAGTAACTTGGGACTCAGCCAGGCAGGTGTAAGGGGAGTGTTAGGTCCCTAATTGCCAAATCCTAGACACCAATCAGTGATTGGCCAGGTAGGTGGACCAGCACACAAGCCCTTCAGGACGTAGTCCCTGAACCACCGTTCTAGATACTGAGTACAAAGCACACATAGAGTAACTAGACAAACTGACTCAACACTAGCCTAGACCCGACCAGTTGGTGTCCCTAGCCCACTAGGGCAAATTAGGTCTAATTAATTTTAAGATTAAAGGCCTAGGTTCGAATGCACGGGAGGTGGTTTTGGGCTAAGGAGAGGGTCTCAATCCTCCCCTTATGTTGCAACTTCGGTGCCCTTAAGATAGATTCAATTTATGCACACTCAAATAAAAAAATAGCTTGCAGAAAATAAAAAAGCAGAAAGTTGAAGGAATCCTTCGGCATCCCGAATGATGTAGAACGGTACAAAGTGTCTTGTGACATCTACAATTCCAAGATGCCGAATGGTGGTTCAGTCACTGATCAGGTAGTATTTCGGCTTGTAGAAATTCTACAAATTGAAATAAAATCTGAGAAAATAGATAAAAATACTTTGAATTAGATGCGATCTAACAGAATATAAATCATGAAATTTGGAGGTCTCTACAAAGAGAAACAATCCAGTGATTAGACCATATATGGGCTGACCAGAATGCAGAAAATGAAAGAAAACAAAATGCACTAGTCCTAGCCTTGCTCTGATACCAAAAATGGTGTGTAATAGTAGGGGGTAGGGATGCTAGTATGGATGCTGATGATGCAAAGGAATTTTTTTTGATAGTTGAAGAATTTTAGATGTTTTCTTTTTTTTTTTTTTTAGGGTTTTGATTCCCGATCACAAGCAAAGACTAGAAATAAGAGAAATGAATAATGGAAGCTTACACTAGCAGTTCAAATCCCTAAATAGTGAAAACAAGAACAGGATCCCGGGATTAAGAAACCCCAGTAGGACTAAGCTCGAAACACAATGCCTACTTAGGAGATAGAGAGAGCAAACCTCACATGTCTGAAGCGCCCGATGCAGAGATCGCTCAACTCGGCGGATGCGGCCTGGATGCCCAAGCAGTCGAACCCGTGGAAGCATTGGCTTTCGATCGGAAGGTCACGATGGCAAAGCAGACTGTCTCCGATGCCTGAGATGCGAGGGAGGACCTGTAGGCAAGCAAAATAGGGATTAGCGAAATGGAGAGTTATACTGAAAAGGATTGAGATGGGGTTGAGAAGGGGCTTCGAGCCCGGTGTCTGGCTAGATTCCGAAGTCGAAGAAGGAGATAACTTGGGGCCTCGCATCCCGCGACGTCCTGGAGGATGAAGGACTATGGCCTCACACCACTCGACATCCTGGAGGACGAAGGACTCGCGATGCCCTGGGGCGACGAACAGGTGGCCTCACACCACTCGACATCCATGGGGACGAAGGCAACTTCACTCAAACCTAGTCTAGGAGACAATGGTTGGAGGATAAACAAACTCAAACTCTCTTTTCATTTAATCATTCAATAACTTTACAATGGAGGGATTGGGTCCTTTAAATAGGCACCCAAGGCCCATTTGAATTCAAAATAATTCAAAACCCTTGAATCCAAATTACAACCCCAAAAGTTGGCACCCACATGGATGGGGAAAGCTCTTCATGGCTGACCAAATGGAGGAGAGGATTGGCGTGGAATGTGGGAGGGCTTGGAGAGGGGGGTTGGCCTCTTAACTTCCTTCTTTGCATGTTCATTTTGGGAAGAAAACATGGAACAAGGCTTGCTTGTAGGGATGTGCTTCCTTTGATCCTTCAACGCCCACTTGGAGTGATTCATGGCCGGCCAAAGTGGAGGGAGCTTTGGGTGTTGCAAGGTTGAAGGCTTGGAAAGGGGAGTCTATCCCTTGACCTTCCATTCTTGCATGAATACTTTGGGAAGAAGACTTGGAAGATGGCTTGCTTTGTGGCTTGGTTTCTTCATGAAATCTTCAACACCCTATTTAATGATGGATCATGGCATGATGTGGGGGAGGGAAGAGGGGATGATGTCTCTTCCTTCCAAGGTCGCCCAAGAGAAAAAAGGTATGGAGAGGGCATGTGGAATGCATGGGGGTGCCTCCTTGTTTCCTTCCTTGGATGCCCAAGTGGCAATTGATGTGGTGCCACATAGGTGGCTGAGGTGGTGCCTATGTTGGCATCTTTCCAAGTGAAAGAGGTGGGTTGGCCCACAAGGAACATGTCTTGGTCTTGAAAGCCAGGTTGACTTCAATTGGGCTTGGGCCCAATCCAAACTCAGACTTGAACCAAAAATAGATACAGGACTCAAGACCTAAACTTGACCCAAATTGATCAAGGTACAAGACTAAACAAACTTAGACTAGGTACATGACTAAAATTATAAAATTACATTAGCTCATAGCATTATTACAGGACTCACAGAAGTGGAACCCTAATCTGAGATCCACAGAGGGTTGAGGAGCCTCTGTCGGATCCTGGTGCCCACACCAGACCCCTCCTGGGGTTTTTGCTGTAGCATCGACCGGGGTCTTCTTGTGCACTGCCCCCTTCTTTCTCGTTGGACCTCACTCGATCGAATCTTAGCTTGAGTTTTCAGCTTGAACTTCTTACCTCGTTTGATCTAGGAGACCCCTTTTAGCTGGGGGTGTTGCGCGTCACTTACCTCAGGATCTTCTCCATGCTTACGAGTGTGTGCGGTGATGTTTCATGCCGTGGATGGGTTGCCTTTCCATTTTGGAGGTATGGACGCTACTGTTTACTCTAACATTCCTTTTGGTCACTCCCTTTTTGATAACTTAGCAGGGTCTCGATCGACGGGCCGCCGCCTCCTAGATTCGGATCTGTTGGTTGACTTCCTCTTTTGGTGGGTGCAGACGGTTGGTGGGGAACGCAGAGCCTTGATCGAAGGACTCCTTCCATTTTGGTGTAAGTGGTAGCTGGGACCATCATCGTGGCCTGGCAGGCATCTTTTAGCAGCCCTTGGGCATCAAGCCGCCAAACAAGGAGAGCAGTGACTTCCTTCGATTGCAGAACTCTTCGTCCGAGGTGGAGCCGATCTAGAGAGGCGGAGCTCGACTTTGGCCTCGACATCTCGAATCGGAGGGAGCATGGTCAGGTGAAGGAAAGGCAGAGCTCGACTTTAACCTCGGTGTCTCAACCCGGAGGGAGCATGGCCGGGCAAAGGAGAGGCGGAGCTCAACTTTGGCCTCAGCATCTCAACTTGAGGGCAGCGTGACCAGGCAAAGGAGAGGCGGAGCTCAACTTTGGCCTTGGCATCTCAACCCAGAGTGAGCACGACCAGGTGAAGGAGAGGGGGAGCTTGACTTCACCTCAGTTTCTCGACCTGGAGGGAGCGCGGCTAGGCAAAGGAGAGGTGGAGCTCGACTTCGACCTCGGCATCTCGACCTGAAGGGAGTGCGGCCAGGTGAAGGAGTCAGGGCAGAGGCATCCCATATGGTAGCTTCATTTGACGTAGCGTCTGACAGGGGTCCTACATCAGTGATCCAGCCACATCAATAGCCTTTCACGAAAGCCTCGTAGTTGAAGGTGATGCAACCATTAGAAAACTCTTTCGACACTTAGAATGGTACTACTGCAGGGGCAAAGTCCACCAATGCTTTTGCCTCTTTCTTTTTCCTCTCCAACTCTAAATCGGCTATCACTACCACCATGTTGGTCCTGGTCTTGGCCAAGATGCTTCTTGCCATGGCCAAGTTGAATTCAGATTCGGCAAGCACCTTCCTAAGGTGTCCAGTCACAATCTCAGATGCCTCAGCCTTTTGACAAGCCTTGGTGGCATATTTCTTAATCTCCTACTTCTCACAAACCTTCTGACCATCTAAGGCCTGGTTTAGCAGGTTCGTGGTAAAATTAGTCACTTGCAAAGTCAAACATTAAAAAGTAGGTGAGATAATGAAAGAAATGAAAATTGACATAAAATTACTTGTTGAAGAGCCATAACATACTGGTGCCTCAAGTCTTGTAAATCCATATTTTGGACATGTTCCACTCACCCCAAGATCAAAGTACTCTTGAAGGCCTCCCAAACATCCCTCAAATACATTTCCCCGATTGCCAACTGAGGGCCCAGATTAGTCATAGCCTCCGTGGTGCCCTGGGATGGGATGTTAGAAAGAAACATCCAAGGGATTGGAAAGATTAGAGTCAGGGTAGACCATGGTGGATGGTGTGGGCACCAGGATCTGACAGAGGCTCCTCAACCCTCTGTGGATCTCAAATTAGGGTTCCCCTTTCTATGAGTCCTATAATAAGGCCTTGAGCACAAAAACATTGTCATAATTTCTTGTCAAAGTTGCTTAATCCTGTACCTTGACCAATTTGGGTCAAGTTAGGTCTTGAGTCCTGTATTTGTTTGAGTCTGAGTTTGAACTGGGACCAAGCCCAATTGAAGTCACTCTGGTTTTCTTCACCAACTCAAGTTCTGGTGGGCCAACCACCCCTTCTACTTCGGATAATGCCAACTCAGGTGCCTCCTCAGCTACCTACGTGGCGCCACATCAGCTGCCACTTGGGCATCCAAGAAGGGAAACAAAGTGGCATCCTCTTGCTTTCCACACGCCTTGGACAACATCCCCCTCTTCCCTCCCCCACATCACACCTTGTTCCATCTAAAGAGGGCGTTGAAGATCCTTGAAGGAACCAAGCCTCAAAGCAAGCCTCCTCCCAAGTTTTCTTCCCAAAGTGATCTTGCAAGGAAGGAAGGTTAAAAGAAATACTCCCCTCTTCAAGCCCTCAACCATGCAACGCCCCATGGAGTTCTCCCTTGGTTGGCCAAGAATCAATCCTAGAAGATGGCGTGAAGAGCCCAAGGGAACATGTCCCTCCAAGCAAGCCATGCCCCACTCCTTCCCAAAATAAGCATGCTAAGGAAGGAAGTGAAGGGACCAATCCCCCTCTCCAAGCCTTTGTTCATGCCACACCCAACTCCAAATATTTGGTCGGCCAAAGAGATGGGGATGTGGAAAATTTTGGCGCCACCATGAGTCTTGTATTTTGAATTTCAAAAGGGCCTTGGGTGCCTATTTAAAGGACCCAATCCCTCCCTTGTAGAACTAATGAATGAATGAATGAATGAAAAACTGAGTGATTGAGTTTGAGTTTCTTCCACCCTCCAACCATTGTCTCTTAGGCTAGGTTCGAGTGGAATTGCCTTCGTCCCCAGGGATGTCGAGTGGTGTGAGGCCACCTGTCCGTCGCTCCAGGGCATCGCGAATCCTTCGTCCTCCAGGACGTCACGTGGTGTGAGGCCACATTCCTTCATCCTCCGGGATGTCGCGAGGTGTGAGGCCCCAAGTTATCTCTAACTTCGACTTCGGAATCCAGCCAAACACCGGGCTCGAAGCCCCTTCCCAACTCCAGTTCAATTCCTTTCCGTACATCTCCATATTCCATTGACCTTTCTTTTGTTTGCCTACAGGTCCTCCCTGGCATCTCGAGCATTGGAGATAGTCAGCTTTGGGATCGTGACCTCCAGACCCAAAGCCAGAGCTCCCACGGGTTCGACTGCTCGGGCATCCAGGCCGCATCCGCCGAGTTGAACGATCTCTGCACCAGGCGCTTCAGAAGTTTGAGGTTTGCCTTCTCTTTATCTCCTAAGTAGATATTGTAGGTCGAGCTAGTCCTACCGGGATTTCTTAATCCCGGGGTCTTGTTCTCGTTCTTACTTTTAGGGCTTTGAACTGCTAGTGTAAGCTTCCCTTACTACTCTTCATATTTCTTATCTTTGCTTGTGATCGGGAATCGAAACCCTAAACAACGAAGAAGAACAACAAGAAACATAACAAAAAAATCATCAACCCTAAAACAAAAAAAAAAAAATTCCTTGCATCATAAGCATCCATCCCAGCATCCCTAGCCCTAACCCCTTGCCTCCGCATCAGTGGAGCTATAGTGGCTTCGAAAGCAACTTTAGCCAACAAAGGTGTAGGCTTGGGAGGGGACTCCACTTGTTTAGGATGAGGAGTTTGACCCTCTTCTAGGTGGAAGAAGAGGCCTTCCCTTTTTATCTTCTTTCTCTGAACCAAACTCTCCTTTAGTGCCTCCATCTCCTCAAGCATCATAACTACAAATTAAATAATTCAATTTGGTACATGGGTAATAGCTAAAGAAAAAGAACTAAAACCTAAATCTCCCCCTCAGGGAGCAACTAAGCCCTGCCTTACAAAGAAATTCTTTTGATAAGAGAATCTTCTGCCGAGGGCCCTTATAGGCCTCAAGAATTACAAAAGAACTTTCCTCCTCATCACTTAAATTGGGAGAATCTAAAATGGATGCCTCTTGCTGACCCTATTTTGGAAAAACCCAGTCACTTATGAAAGGACAAGAGATAAAAAGGAAGCATTCCGTCCATCATTTAATAGAAGAAGGAGCACCCTCAATCAATGGCTCTACCCCCTCTAGGTAGTAAGATACCACCATACCTTAGAGTATGGGTCTATCTACGTAGTAAAGAATGCATAAAACAAGGAAAGGGTGGGCTGAAATCTTGGCTAAGAAACAAAGGACTCAAAACCCTATGATATGTTTGACAGAGTTTGAGATCAAGATGCATAGAGAGATTCCATAAAAATGAAGGAGCTTGAGAACAAAAGGGGAGAGAGGAAACCTTGGTCTGGCCTTAAGTACCTCTCCATACACTCCTAGATGACCGGGAGGTGGGTCGTTGACTCAGGTATTCGAACCTGATAGCTCTAGTTCAAACTCATCAGGGATATAATATGCTAACTAGATGAGGGACAGGTCCTCTTCATCCTTGGTAGATTAATACATTTATGGACTAGAGGTCACTAGTGCAATGCACCTCCTTCACCGGGCATTGGGGTCTTCAGGCCTCTCTTTCCTATTACCTTTTGATGGTTTTCCTTTGTAAGGTCCCTAAGGCTCAACATCCATTTCAGGCTCTAAGAAGTAAAGAATATGGCTCTGGGAAAGAAAAAGATAGCCAACATGGAACATGGATGAAGTGAAAGATCAAAGATAGCAAACCATCTAGAGAAAATCATGATGGATGGGGAACACTGGTGCCCAAGACTGGAGATGATGACTGGAGGCTTCAAGAGAAGTTCTAAACTAAATATATGAAAGAAACCATATAGAGGCATTGTCCTTTCAAATAGAGCAAATGGCCCCAAAATGGCCTCAAGAGATTCACTTGCTACCACATGGCTAGCCCTGATTGCACCCAACTATCATGAGTTACTTGGAGTAAATGCAGTGCACCCAATGAAGCATCATCAAAAAATATAAGATGAGGCACATCATTTCTATCCACTTGAATCCACCTTGAAGATTATGCCTCGAATGAAGGAAAATTTTCCGAGCCCCTGGCCCTCCTCCTTCTAGGATACTTTCATGATCTAGCCAATGGCGGGAAAGTAGTGGGTATCTATTTGTGAAAATTATGGTTAGGCCAGGGACATGGGACCTACATTAGTATGAGAACTCCATTGGCTAGGCAATACACACGCCAATCGAAGACATGAGTCAAGACTGGGGCATGAAGGCCGGATGCGATGCCCTCTAGCCAATCAAGGATAGCGCAGACCTCTACAATCCCACTAACTATCCCTAAGGTGCATGGCTAGAAACCCTCAAGCATGTGATGGTAGTGGCTAACTCCTATACCTTGAAGGTATCAGCGAGTCCCACTAACCACCCCTAAGGTGCTTGGCCAGAAGTCCTTTGACATGTAATGGTAGTGGTCAACCCTATACCAAGAAACTATCAACGAGCCCTGTCGACCACTGTTAAGGTGCTCAGCTAAAAGCCATCGGGGATGTAATGATAGCAATCAACTCCAATATCTTGAAGGTATCAGCGGGCCCCACTGATCGCTCCTAAGATGCTCAGCCAGAAACCCTCTGTTGCCTATATAAGGTTTTGGTGGCACAACAGAAGAATGGATTTCAAAATTATTTGATTTTGAAACTCCAAACAACTAGAAACCCTAAGCCCAAGATTTCTTATTCTTTACAATCAACAAGTCATTCAAACAAGGTTTGGAAAAATATCTAGAATGCTAATTTCTTCTTCTTGCCACTAGGCACACAATTGAATCTCATCCAGAGGTGATCCACATAGGAACTGAAACTAGGAACCACTCCTTAGTAGGTTGCTTAATCCATTGGGACTCTTTCGATGGCCTTTCTTCCTTTGGTAGCCTCTCCTTCCTTGCTCAGACCTTTTCTCTCCAGTCGAATACTCTGAGCCCTCTCCTAAACCTCTCTTTACTCTCTTTATCACTTCCTAATTCTCTTCCTAAGCCCTTGTCTTAGAATGATGGACTTGTCTTAAAAAAAGACCTATGTCCTAACAAGAGAAGGAAGAGACAAGGAGGATAAAGTGGCAGAGTGTAAGAGTGCAAAAAAGAAAGGATCAATCAGATATCTTCAGTATAAACACTGAAGGCTTTAAATAGGAGATGGGGGGGTGCCAAATATGGCTCTTCATCAGCCTTTGATCTATCAAGCAATAGATCATATAAGACCCTTCGTGAAGAAGGAGTCTTATCTTGAAAATTCAAGACTCTTCATGCACCAAAGGCCTTATTCATGTCTTTTGGATAATCCTGGCTTTTTGTCCTCATGCTATGTGGCATGTAACCGGCTGATAGGGCTCTTAGATGGTGTTGAACCAAGTGGCTTATCTAAGAATCAAGTTCTTTGATGCGGGACCTAGGATGCATGCAAGTGATTTGGTGTGGACACCAGGACCAGAAAATATCGACAGGTTGAACCCACATTCTTGTGGATCACCTGTGAATAAAGCCCTAGACCCAACCCCTTTTACCATGTAAATATTTTATTTTAATTTCTATCATTTTGGGTTAGTTAGGGTTAGCCCCAATTACCAACTATAATTAGGGTTTTGTTATTTAGCCTTTTGGGTTAAACACTTTTTACCACATTGATCAAAACCCCATTTATAGGTTGTGTCAAACCCTATTGGGCCAAACCCAGTTTACCAAATCTATTCTTTTGTTACATGAAGTTAAGCCTTTTGATCAATTGATCAATTAGGCTTTAGTTATTTAGTTTTAAGTCTTGTAAAAATTAGTTATTGAGTCCTGTATTACAAGGGAGACCCAATAGAAGACCCATGTGACTTCGTGTGCATCCAATTGAAGACCCATGTGCTAGTCCAAGATAAGCCATATGCTAGCCCAAGACAACCCATGTGCTAGCCCAAGACAAGCCATGTGCTAGGCCAAGTCAATTTGTTTTTGGCACCATCTTTGCTAGATTTTTGGACATCATTACCATATCACCAGGGGACATCAGCACATGTCAAGTTTGGACATGTCATGCCACTTCATTTTAGGACAACTTCACACTCCATGTCACACTTCATTGGCCGACCCATGTGAGAATAATTAGCACCTACATGAGAAATTTAGCGCCCCTTTTTATGATAAGTAAGTGTGAAGGACTCCTCTTAATTGGCACCCTCCACTAGTGGGGACACCAAAATTAAACACAGATCACTAGATCCCATTTGGTTTACCTAGTCATGTATCAAAGTTTTAAAATTGTTGAAATCAATTAAGATTGAGTCCTGTAATAAGTTGAGGTTAGTAGATTTATCTCAATCCTTAACCTAGTCAGTATTTTGAGTCCTGTACATTAGTTATGAGTCCAGTATGAGCTCAATTTTTGTACAAGAGAGGAGGTTACCCTATTTTGGAGTTTCACCAGGCCACATCTAGGCGTCAGAGGCCACTACATTAGATTATTAGATTTTGTGTGACACCACAGGCTCCAAGATACATTCAGGAGACCTTGATTCCTTCCAGATGCTCTCCAGTGCCCAGATTCCCTTCCAGATGCCAGAGTATATTATCAGACCAGGGCATCCATGATTCCAGAGGTCCACTTACATCCTAGACCAAAGAAATCAATCCATGGTGCCAAGCCCAAGCCCTTAAGAAGCAAGGTACCAGGGAATATTCCTGCTACCAGGCTACCAGGCCACCCCAGCTTCCAAAGACCCAAGCCCATGCACCCAAGCCCCTTTGGGCTAGCCCCTTGCTGCCCCTAGAAGTCCAACACACCCTCCTAGGCATCCTTGGAGGGTTGACCAAGTCCAAGCTCGAATGGACGTGTCCTTAAGTGAGAAGAAGACTAGTATAACATAGTTAGGATTCCTAGTTCTTCTAAGCTTTGTAATCCTAACCTAGCTAGGAAAGGACATTGGTGGGGACACCAGGATTAGACACAGATCATTAGATTCTATTTGGTTTACCTAGTCATGTGTCAAAATTTTGAAAATTTTGTAATTAATTAAGATTGAGTCCTCTAATAATTTGAGGTTAGTTGATTTGTCTCAACCCTCAACCTAGTCAGTATTTTGAGTCCTGTACATCAATTATGAGTCTAGTATGAGATCAATTTTTATACAAGAGAGGAGGTTACCCTATTTTGGAGTTCCACCAAGTCACATCCAGGAGTCAGAGGCCACTACATCAGATTATTGAATTTTGTGTGAAATCCCAAGCTCCAAGATGCCTTCAGGAGACCCTGATTCCTTCCAGATGCCCTCTAGATGCCCAGATTCCCTTCCAAATGCCAGAGTATATTTCCAGACCAGGGCATCCATGATTCTAGAGGTGCACCTGCATCCTAGCCCAAAGAAATCAAGCCTAGGTGCCAATCCTAAGCCTTTAAGAAGAAAGATACCAGGGAATATTCCTGCTACCAGGCTACTAGGCCACCCCAGCTTCCAGAGACCCAAGCCCATGCACCCAAGCCCCTTTGGCCAGGCCCCTTGCTGCCCCTAGAAGCCCAACATGCCCTCCTAGGCATCCTTGGAGGGTTGATCATGTCCTAGATCAAATGGAGCTATCCATAAGTGAGAAGGAGAAGACGAGTCTAACCTAGCTAGGATTCCTAGTTCTTTTAAGCTTTGAAATCCTAACCTAGCTAGGAAAGGACATGTAATCTAACTAAAAAAGGCTTGTTAACCTATGTGGAACCCTAGTTAGGAGAGGGCATGGGAACTCTATAAATACCCCATCCCTCCCCCTCTTGTAATCATCTCTTTCTTATGAATACAACTTGTTGAAATTTTAAGTCTTTGCCTTATGTTGGAGTTTTGTTTTGGTTCTTTACTTTGAGTGATCTCCTTGTGTGCCCTAGTTGAATGCCTGCTGCCCTAGCATCTTTTTGCATCCTTGGAGATCAGCCATGCCCAAGCAAAGGAAGCCCTAGCTGCCATCGAAGATAAGGAGCTTCTTCCTTCCCGGCTGTCATCTCCTAGCCATAATTCCGATTCCTTCAAGGCCCTAGTTCATTTTCTCTTTTTTATTTGCTGTTTTGATTGACCCTGATACTTGCAGAATCCCCGAGGTGTTTCATCTCCTCAAAGGAGGCTTTCCTTGCCTTCAAACCAGGTCTAGATCAGCCATCTGATTCAAGGAACTGAAGCGTCTTCATCCAGGCTTTGATCAGAGTGTGAGTGAGCCTTTCTACTGCAAAGTTTTCAATCTCTGATTGGTAAGAAACCTTCCCTTCTTTTAATTTCTGATTTGATGAAGATAAGCTATCCTAAACCAGGAGTTTCTCAACTCTCATGTCCTGGTTACTTATTATCTTGCATGAGTTCTTTGCGATCATGATGATTCTATGCATTGCTATCCTATTTGCTAGTTCTTACTTTTATTTGGAAATTTAGCCTACAATCCTAAATTATAAAAATCACAAAAAAATTATTTTACTATTTTTCCTATTTGTTTAACAATCTTAGAGTTGTCCCATATCAGTTTGGTATTAGAGCAGGTTTAGAATAGTTTTTATCTAATTTGCATTCACAAACCCTAATTTCTGCATCATGTCCACTGCATTAGATGTCTATTTTGCATCTAATTTCGACCATCTAAAAATTTTATTTTTATATAAAATTTTATTTTATATAAAATTTTATTGAATTGTTCTCTATCGTATCCTCTATTTTATCAAAATTTTTAGTTAATTTTACAAAAAACTTAAATTATTAAAATTTAGCATGTTAGAAACCCTAATAGAATCCTGAACATTTCTGTAGCAGTCCAAAAACCCTAGGATTTGCATCATCATTTGATTTTTTTTCTGCATGAAATTTGGTAGATATTGGTGGGGACACCGGAGGCACTAGAATAAGATAGAGGCTTTTCAACCCTCTGTGAATTGATCAATAATTTATGAGTCCATCTGTAATAAGGGCTTAGCCCATCTGAGTCCATTTTAGTTGTTATTTGAGTCTTTTGAGTTGTTATTTCAGTTCTGTACTAGTCAGCTCATGTTGAGCTAGTTCAGTCCAATGCTAGTCAGCTCATGTTGAGCTAATTTTATTTTTTTGAGTCCTGTCCAAGCATACTGAAGACTCAAGACCACATCATACAAGTGAAGACCAAGTCCAACTAGATTGAAGACATGGAAGTTTAGCCCAAGTCCAACCCAGCTTGAAGATTTGAAGACCCCAGGAGGAAAATTCAGAAAATCCTAATTTCTTACAAATGCCCTCCAGATGCCCAGATTCCCTTCCAGATGCCAAAATATATTCATATACCAAGGCATTCATGATTTTAGAGGTCCATCTACATCCTAGCCTAAAGAAATCAAGCCCAGGCGCCAAGCCCAAGCCCCTAAGAAGCAGATACCAGGGAATATTCTTGCTACCTGGCTACCAGGCCACCCCAGCTTCCAGAGGCCCAAACCCATGCACTCGGGCCCCTTTGGGCCGGACTCTTGCTGCTCCTAGAAGCCCAACACGCCCCCCTAGGCATCCTTGGAGTGTTGGCCAAGTCAAGAGAATTTTAGAAATTTTTTCTACCTAATGTTTCCTTATTTTCTAGCTAGGGTTTGAGAGGGAAAAGGATTCTCATGTAAAGACTAATGTGCCCTTACTTAGAGCCCAAGGTTAAGGGTCTATTTAAAGGACCCTAGCCTCTTGTATGAAGGGACTTTTGATATGAATTAAAACCTTGAGTTCTTCTATTGAGTTGTGTGATACCCTACTGTGTGCATAAAGGGGTTTGTGAGAGTTCTTCTTCCCGGTGTTTGCAATCATCTTCCTGCTGCCAACAAACCCTCCAGATCCCTAGCTGCCCACTCCAAAAGAAGCCTTCCCTTGCTGTTTTTCCTTTGTTTTCTTGTTCCTTTGTGAATTTTCTAACCCCTGATAGGTCGTTTGCAAGTCCCTGAGTTTCTACGAATCCAACGACTCCAGCCAAGCCTCAATCGGACCACCGAGCAGAAAGCCGGGTATCCGCGGGTCATTGGCTCGGTTTTCCAGGCCGCATCCGTCGAGGAACGAGAGAACCCTTCGCTGCGATCTTCACAGACATTGTCAGGTACACCCCTCTACCTCCAGTAGTTTATTATAGGAGAACTTGCCCTAACCGAGGCTTCTCAGTCCCGGCGGTCCTTCTTTGCTACTTTTCTAGGTCCTAATCTGCATGCTGATCTTCAAAAATTCATACAAAATTCCCTAAAAATAATTTTGATCTAAAATTCGGGAATTAATCACCTAACTCAACATGTAAAACATACAAAAAGAATTGCATGCATATTAGTCCCCCATCAGATATCATCACCACCATCCTTCCTCTTTTCTAGATATTTTCTTATTTTTTTATGCATCAGGATCTATGCCAAATTCTGCATCTTCTAAAACTCCAATTTTCTGATTTCTGCTATTTCAGCATACTTAACTCAACCTATCCTAATAACTTGCACCCACCCCAATCCCAAGCCAAACTTTGTTTGATAACCCCAGTTAACTTAAACCTAACTTGACAAATCATAAAACATTAAAAAAAATATTTTATTTTCTGCTATGTTTTAGTTTGCATCAGGACCATTGAATGTTCATCATCTTTTAATCTAATCTTAAGGGCAATCAATATAACATCAGGACAGGAGGTCATAACCTGTCCTGGGCCCAAAACAACCACCAAGCATTTCCACCCAAGCCTTAACTAATATTTATTAGACTTAATTTCCCTAGAGGGCTAGGTGACACCAACAGGTCGGGTCTGAGCTGTGTGGGCCAACTAGTGCATTTAATCATTTAGCTATTACTGAAAGCTGGTGTCTAAGGTTGGGGGTCCAGAGTCAAATGACATAACTGGTGTTGTGGGTTTTAATTGGGTCCCTATGAAAGCAGGGGGGGCCTCCCACACTCCCACCCCCTACCTGGCTAGTGGAAGGATTAGCTTTTGGGTTAGGTGTAAGTTGAGCTGACCCATTCAGTTTTGACTCTAGATCTAGCAAACCCTAGATTTTACTAACCTTTCTTTTGCATGCTTGGCTGCATCATTTCATCTTGATTATTTGAGTGATTATATGAGTACTAGACTAGGTGGTGCGGGCACCAGACTCAGAAGATGACTTCAGGGCTCCATCTGGATCTCTGATTGACCTTGCCCGAAGAATTAGGGTTTTCTGGTTTTGTAATAAGGGTTGACTTGGTCAACTCAATTTTAGTCTTGAGTCTGTATTTCCCTGCAATTTAAATTTTGTTGAGTCATGTTGACTCAGTACAAGTCCTTGTAGTGGTCTAGGTCTTCTCCAGGTTGGTGCCACTTTTTTTTCAGTCAAGTCAAGGTCCAGGGTGCCACATTTTTTGTCCCAGGCCCAAGCAAGTGGGCGCCACACTCCCAGCCACACGCCAGAGTCTAGGAGGCGCCACATCTCCATCCAGTGTCTTTGGTCCCTACACCACAAGAAGTAAGTTCCTTTTTTTTCTTGCACCACTTGGGAGAGAAATCCTTCAAGATACCTCAATCCAAGGAGGAGCCAATTTCTTTCTAGATAAACCCAAGCCAGGATGGCAAGAATTTTTCTTGAAGAGAGGATCAAGGAGGTGCCCCACAATGTTCCATAAAAATTCAAGTTATAAAAGGGAAGAGAGCATGTCTTGGGGAGGAATTCAAGGAGGTTCCCAAAAGTTTCCAAAAGTGCCAAAGCCATGAAAGGAAGAAGCCTAAACTTGTGGACCAAGACTAGGAGGTATCCAAATGAGCCAAACCATGAAGGGAAAATCCTTGATTCATGGAGAGATACTAGGAGACACCCCCATAACCTGCCATTTGGAGCTGATTTTCAAGTTTTCTTGGAGTTTTTGGGTTGCCCACTCATGGAAGGAGTCTTGGGAAGAGAATTTGATGCCTAAAGTATGGGTTAGTCCTATTAGTCCCACATGGGAAATGTATAAAATTTTATTTCTTTGTTATGTCTATATATTCAACTCTATGTAACTCTTGAATTTAATGATGAATGAAATCAATTTCTTTGTGAGCAACTTTGTGTTTCTCTCTTTCGCACTTGTGTTCAGGTGTTGAGCTCCGTGAGGGAGTAAATCCGGGTTCCCTAGGAACCTTGAGGAGGTATGAGATCTCCAACCCCAAAACCCTACCAAAACCCTAGGTTAGCCACTTCAATTCCAAACCCTAGCCGCCCATCATCTTCTTCATTCCACCAATCATCCAAACCCTAATCTACCTCATCATCTCACGGCCCCTCTCTTCCAAGTAGAGGCCGACCACCAACACCCACGTCCAGATCGGCTACTTCGAGTACAGAGCAAATCCCAGAGAAAGTCAGATCAGCATCCAGGAGAATCAGGATTTCAGCAACATCAATTTTTTCAAGTTCTTCTTATCTGGTAAATCCTTTCTTTGAGTATCTGGTTCCTTAACTTGTTCTTCTTCTTTCCCAGATCCTGAGTTTAGGAGAAGCCAACTTTGCCAAAGGGCCAGTATTGGAGGATCCATTACGAAGATATCCGAATCCGAGGATCCAACAATCTGCTCGAGAGAGTCCTTCCACCAAACTCTGTGAAGATCACTACCTGGTACATAACCCTTCCCTTCTCTTTATTTCTGTCATGTTGAAAGTTCAGAGTGAAACCCTAGGTCTGGGAGTTTCTCAACCCCCAGCGATCCTTTACTTCTGAACTACTCTGATAATCTAGTTTCTTTGAATTATACTTTCAATTATTATATAGTTTCTTTCAATTTAGTTTAACTTTCCTTTGAGTCAAAGCCGACTTCTAAAAATATATATATAAAAAAATAAATAAATACATTAATTTTAATTTACTTCCACATCGCATCATCTTTTTTTGTTCTGCATCAATTTTGATATCAGAGCCCTGTCTAGGGTTTCTGACTTGCTTGCATGTTTTGAGTGTCTCTCTTTTTACTTTGTCTGCTCGAAGTAGACTCCCCAGGATGTCCGGTCCTAGGAACGAAGTGAGGTGCAAGCCTCCTCTTCCCATTCCATGGGGTGTTCCTAGGGCGTGTAGGGGATCCGCTGGGTTACAACTTCGTAGCAGGAATTGTAAATGGGGGAAGCATTCTATTTTCAGTCTGTAACTTTCCTGTTATAGGAATTGTTTTTCATTGCAGGTAACTCCAAATTGCATGATTTTTATTTTGCTGGAACTAGATAATTGAAACTATTTTACATAATTTTACTGTAATTTATTAGTTTTTGTGAAATTTCTGAGAGTTAAATTACAGCAATTCTGTTTCTATGTTTCTGCAATTCAATTTTTTTTTTGAGTGATCATCTCCTAATTCATCTTAAGGGCAATTAAGCATCTAAGATAAGGGGAGGAGTGATAACCTCTCCTTAGCCCTAAAACACCACCCATTCATTTGATCCTAAGTCTAATTTTAAAATTTATTAGACTTAATTTGCCCTAGTGGGCTAGGAACACCAACTGGTCAGGTCCAGCCTAGGATTTAGTCAGTTTGTCTGGTTACTCTATGTGTGCTTTGTACTCAGTGTCTAGAAGGGTGATTCAGGGACTACACCTCGAAGGGCTTGTGTGCTGGTCCGCCTACCTGGCCAATCACTGATTGGTGTCTAGGATTGGCAATTAGGGACCTAACACTCCCCTTACACCTGCCTGGCTGAGTCCCGAGTTACTACAGGTTAGCTTGCCACTCTGATTGGGCATCTAGTTTGGACTCTAGGTCTAGTGAGCCAGTAGTCACTTTAGTCTAGTCACATTCTGTGTGCTTGCTTGCATCATCATGTCCACCCGGAACGGAGTACCCTCCTAACCTGGTCAAATCCAACCTGATTTAGAGGCCATGGTTAGAACTCTTACTGAAAGTATGAACAAATTGAATCAGGATATGACTGCTACTATTGCCCAGTTTAAGGAACAAGTCCATGAGGATCTTACCCAGCTTAGGGATCGAGTCCAAGTACTTGGGGAACCTTGGCATCAGAATTGGACTCCTGACCCAGATTTTAATGTGCCTCAACCTCAACCACACCAGGAGCCTAGGAGGACCTTATACCGTGATCCCGAGCATAACCCTAGGAAGCCAACCATGATATCTATAGTGTGGATCGTGTCTATGAGAGGTCCTTACAATATTCTAGACCAGTCACTCAACAACCCAAGTCTTCTAGATCAAACCATTTAGATCCACACCCATGCCCAAGTAAGGTCTCTACTAGCTTGAAACCCAGTGTGACCCAGGTTCCTATATCGCAAGAATGTTGGTTTTGTGGAGAAAGAGGCCATAAATCTAGTCAGTGCCCATGCATAGGACTGGCTTGTGCACAGCTAAGTGGTAAGAATCCTAAGGATGACATTAATGAGGGAGAACCCAAGCCTACCAATGAGGAAGAAAGGTTAGGTATAACAAGCCCAGAATCAGTTGACCCGATTACCACTGACCCGAATTCCATTGAAGATGGCATCGAGGAAGTATATGATGCTGGCTTGAGTCTAGTTGATGAATATGAGGGGGAAGAACTTGAAGAATGTGACATCGATACTATTGGTTCCTTACCTGAGGAGACCTTGGAGAGCAACCAAGTGGTAGGACCTAGTTCAGAAATTCAAGAGATTTGTGAGAACCCGGTTCCTTTAGTCAAATACCCCCAGGAAGAACTCATAGTGTTAGCCCGAGCTATCAGTTCGTACCCTCTAATGACAGTCATTCCCCAAGTACCAATTGAAGATCTTTGTACTGAACTGTTTAAGTTTGCCCACCCTATGGTAGATCCTCTCCTTAGGATGACTGAATCAAGCCTCTTACAATTGGACCTTGTCCCATGCCCAGCCACTAAGGTCTCTCCCGTAATCTTAGTTGAACATCCTTGTCTTGAGCGGATTGATTCACCCAATCCTATAGAAGTCCTCCTTATGGCCCCAGACCCCTTCCTTCGCATGACTGACCTACCCTTCTATAGAGTATACCTTTCCGCACCCATAGGTCAAATTTCAAGTCTTGAGGTCATCATCCATAGGCCCTTCCATGAATCATTCTCTAATCCATTTCTTGAGAAAGTGGATCATTATTTGCTTAGAGAACAAGCCTTGACTGTTGCAATCACATGTCCTAGGCTACTCCCCGAACCATCTCTTGATCCATTCCTAGGAGTAGCAAACTTTTCCTTTCGTAAGGATGACCAGTTGACATTCATAGATCACCATTCAAACCTTCAGGTCACCACCTTTAGCCAGCAGGTAATTCGAGACTCCACCTCATATTTCCTCCCTTTCTCTAGGACTTCCAATGCTTCTTACACCATCCAAGTATACTTTGTCGAAGTCTTTAGAGTGAACCACGTGTCAGAATCTATTAGGTTTGCCACCTACTTATGGAAGACCTTATGGCACCTACTAGGCACCCATGATAAGTTTTCATGCTCTGCATGCCATCCTCCGACCCAAGGTCAAACCTAGAGAGCCGTAGTTTGTTAGGTTTAGACCTAGGGTTCCTTTGAATAAAGTCCATTCTTTAGGAATGCATCGTCAGTCGAGTTTAGGACATTGCCTCAGATTTTGGTTGAGTGAGAATACCAGGAATTGGGATTTGTATTTACCCAGGGCTAAATTTGCATATAATGTTTCGATCAATAGGTCTATAGGCTAGAGTCCCTTTGAAATTGTACATGGATACAAGCCTCACACACCACTTGATCTGATTTCACTATTAGTCCACACACACAACTCTCTTGATGCACTTGCATAGCATGTAAAGGACTTGCATAAAGAAATTCATGCCAAAATAAATTTAAGTAATGAAACTTATAAGAAGTTGTATGATTCTCAAAGGCGAGTCAAAACTTTTGTTGAGGGAGACTATGTAATGATTAGGTTAAGGCCTGAACGGTTTCCTCCTGGAACCGTTAGAAAGTTACATGCTAGAGGAGCTGGACCATTTAGAGTGGTGAAGAGAGTAGGGTCCAATGCCTATGTGCTCG
The DNA here is from genome assembly GCA_021397845.1 of Areca catechu. NCBI lineage: Eukaryota > Viridiplantae > Streptophyta > Magnoliopsida > Arecales > Arecaceae > Areca > Areca catechu. The sequence continues at coordinate 122,097,703 of CM038052.1, read as the reverse complement.
AGTTGCCTTCAGAACTAGGCATTAGCTCCACTTTCAACATTACAGATCTAGTAGAGTATAGGGAGCCAGCTGTGATTCCCAGTGAGCCTTTTGAGCCTAATCCTGCTCTTGAGAGTGAACCCAACCCTGTGTGTCCACCAATAAACTGGCCTGTGAGGAAAGAGCAGATTGAAAAGATCCTGGATGATCAGGTTATCTCTACTCATAATCGAGGATACCAAAGATACCTGGTCCGCTGGTAAGGAAGGCCAGATTCTGATGACTCTTGGATCTCTCGAGAAGAATTACAAGAATTGGACCCAAACCTCTTGGAGAGATACCAGAGCCAGCTTGATCCATACTCGACAGGGTCGAGTTCCTCCCACCCGGGGAGAATTGGTGCGGGCACCAGACTCAGAAGATGACTTCAGGGCTCCATCTGGATCTCTGATTGACCTTGCCCGAAGAATTAGGGTTTTCTGGTTTTGTAATAAGGGTTGACTTGGTCAACTCAATTTTAGTCTTGAGTCTGTATTTCCCTGTAATTTAAATTTTGTTGAGTCATGTTGACTCAATACAAGTCCTAGTAGTGGTCTAGGTCTTCTCCAGGTTGGTGCCACTTTTTTTTCAGTCAAGTCAAGGTCCAGGGTGCCACATTTTTTCTCCCAGGCCTAAGCAAGTGGGCGCCACACTCCCAGCCACACGCCAGAGTCTAGGAGGCGCCACATCTCCATCCAGTGTCTTTGGTCCCTACACCACAAGAAGTAAGTTCCTTTTTTTTCTTGCACCACTTGGGAGAGAAATCCATCAAGATACCTCAATCCAAGGAGGAGCCAATTTCTTTCCAGATAAACCCAAGCCAGGATGGCAAGAATTTTTCTTGAAGAGAGGATCAAGGAGGTGCCCCACAATGTTCCATAAAAATTCAAGTTATAAAAGGGAAGAGAGCATGTCTTGGGGAGGAATTCAAGGAGGTTCCCAAAAGTTTCCAAAAGTGCCAAAGCCATGAAAGGAAGAAGCCTAAACTTGTGGAGCAAGACTAGGAGGTGTCCAAATGAGCCAAACCATGAAGGGAAAATCCTTGATTCATGGAGAGATACTAGGAGACACCCCCATAACCTGCCATTTGGAGCTGATTTTCAAGTTTTCTTGGAGTTTTTGGGCTGCCCACTCAAGGAAGGAGTCTTGGGAAGATAATTTGATGCCTAAAGTGTGGGTTAGTCCTATTAGTCCCACATGGAAAATGTATAAAATTTTATTTCTTTGTTATGTCTATATATTCAACTCTATGTAACTCTTGAATTTAATGATGAATGAAATCAATTTCTTTGTGAGCAACTTTGTGTTTCTCTCTTTCGCACTTGTGTTCAGGTGTTGAGCTCTGTGAGGGAGTAAATCCGGGTTCCCTAGGAACCTTGAGGAGGTGTGAGATCTCCAACCCCAAAACCCTACCAAAACCCTAGGTTAGCCACTTCAATTCCAAACCCTAGCCGCCCATCATCTTCTTCATTCCACCAATCATCCAAACCCTAATCTACCTCATCATCTCACGGCCCCTCTCTTCCAAGTAGAGGCCGACCACCAACATCCAGGTCCAGATTGGCTACTTCGAATACAGAGCAAATCCCAGAGGAAGTCAGATCAGCATCCAAGAGAATCAGGATTTCAGCAACATCAATTTTTTCAAGTTCTTCTTATCTGGTAAATCCTTTCTTTGAGTATCTGGTTCCTTAACTTGTTCTTCTTCTTTCCCAGATCCTGAGTTCAGGAGAAGCCAACTCTGCCAAAGGGCCAGTATTGGAGGATCCATTGTGAAGATATCCGAATCCGAGGATCCAACAATCTGCTCGAGAGAGTCCTTCCACCAAACTCTGTGAAGATCACTACTTGGTACATAACCCTTTCCTTCTCTTTATTTCTATCCTGTTGAAAGTTCAGAGCGAAACCCTAGGTCTGGGAGTTTCTCAACCCCCAGCGATCCTTTACTTCTGAACTACTCTGATAATCTAGTTTCTTTGAATTGTGCTTTCAATTATTATATAGTTTCTTTCAATTTAGTTTAACTTTTCTTTGAGTCAAAGCCGACTTCTGAAAATATATATAAAAAAAAAAAAATAAATACATTAATTTTAATTTACTTCCGCATCGCATCATCTTTTTTTGTTCTGCATCACTAGGAACCCAATATCAAAAGTCTAAATCCCAACTAAACCCAACCACGGATCTCAATTTTGAGGCTTTTATAAAAGCCATGAATGACTAGATGATTACCTAATTAACTGTCCAAATAAACCAGACAAACACCCAAACCCAAAATCAGTTAGCCCAGATGCAAAATCAGTTAGCCCAGATACATATTAGGTTTGACCAATATGATACTAAGCTTGACCAAATGAATCAAAGATTCAACCAAGTAGGAACCCTAGTGATGGGGGACTAACTAGATGCGAAGATGAAATGATGATGCAAGTGATTTTTAGGGTTTTGTGATTTTTAGATTTTTTTTGATGGTCTTTGGATTACCGAAAATAAGTAAGAGTTGATCTAGGATTCAATAATAATAACAAATATCAAGTAGGTGAATTAGTCCCTAAGCAATGATAAAGAAAGGACCCCGGGATTAAGAAATTTCGTAGGACTTAGCTCTCCGATCAATACCTAGTTAGGAGTCAGGGGGTAAACCTCAAAGATCTGAAGCGCCCGATGTAGAGATAGCTCACTTTGGTAGATGCGGCCTGGATGATCAAGCCGTCAACCCTGCGGAGGTGCTAGCTGGCTATATGAAGATCTCGATGGCAAAGGCAACAGTCTCCGTACTCGTGTCACCTGGAGGGTCTGCGAGCATTCAAAGAAGATAATGGTTAAATTTCAGTCAGAGGGAAAGCAGTGGAAGAATGAAAGAAAGAGTTGTTGAAGTGATGGTTGAGTTCTGCTTGATTTGGAGTCGGATGATGAAGTTGCGGAAGAGACGGTAGTTTGAGGCCTCACATCTCTCGATGCCTGAAGGCGAAGGCGCTCCCTCATGAAGATAGACGTTCCTAGTGAACGAAGGCAACTAGCAAGAGATTGGAACTCAAGAAATATAATTTTTCATTCATCAAGATTAACCTTACAAAGGAGGGGCTATCCTTTAAATAGGCACCTTAGGACCCTTCTGAATTTCAAATGAAAAATTTACAAGAATTCTTGAATGGGTGCCCAAACTTTTGAATTTTCTTCTCTCCTTGGCCGACCAAGAGCTAGCTTGATTGGGCATGCCATGATGCAAGGCTTGGAGGAGAGATCTTGGCACCTTGAACTTGGAATGAAGCTTCTTTGTTTTGGAAGAAAACATGAAGAGAGGCTTGGAGCAAAGCATGTGTTCTTCTTCCTTCCTTGGTTGTGCATCCTTTTTTTGGTACAAGGCATGACATGGGGAGAGTGAGGTGGAGGCACCCATGGATCTTGTATCTTCCTTCCAAAGAGGTTCAAACAATTTGGGAAGAAGACTTGATTGGAGGGCTTGAAGCAAGGGATTTGAATTCCCAACTTCAACTCCCATTGACCTTCTCTTTGGCCGACCACCCTTGCTTGGAAAGGAGCTTGATAGGGGAAGGGAAAAAGGGCTAGTGCCATGTGATGTGTTCCTCCTCTTTGGGCATCCAAGGATGACAAGTGTGCTGCCCACATGGCAAGTTGTCATGGCGCCACATAGGATGAAAAGGTAGGCCCTGAGCTGACTTGGATTCCTTCCTGACTTGGCTCCAAGGAGACTAAATTTTAAGACCACTTCTTGCATGGACCCATACTCCAACAGACTCAGAATGGACTCAATTTGTGACTAGACTCAGTACAGGACACAATTTGACCCAATTGGTAAAAGTACAGACTCAATTCAAAGCAAAAGAAAAATTACAAGGTTTAGGCTTGAAGCCTTATTAGAAGACCCAAAAATTGAAACCCTAATTGGACATCCATAGAGGGTTGAGGAGCCTCTGTCGGATTCTGGTGCCCACACCAGTTCTCCCGGGATGGGAGGAACTTGACCCTGTCCTGTAAGGGCTGAGTTGGCTTAGGTACTCCTCTAGAAGGTCAGGATCGAGGCATTGCAAATCCTCCTGGGTAATCCACGAGTCATCAGACTCAGGTCGGCCTTGCCATCGGACTAAGAAACGTTGATAACCTTTGCCCTGGGTAGTGATAGCTTGGTCATCCAGGACACGCTCGATCCACTCTCCTCTCTCAGGTATAATTGGAGGTGGACACTCAGGTTCGGGTTCACTCTCAAAAGGAAGGTCAGGCCCAAATGGCTTGTTAGGAATGTTTGTCGGTTCCCTGTACTCGACTAAGTTTGAGATATTGAAAGTCGAGCTAATGCCATAATTCGGGGGTAGCTCAAGAACATAGGCATTAGGGCCGACTCTCTTTATCACTCTAAAGGGGCCAGCTCCACGAGCATGAAGTTTCTTAACGGTTCCTGGTGGAAACCGTTTAGGCCTAAGCCTAATCATTACAGAATCCCCAATTTCAAACTCTTTGGCTCGTTTTTGGGAATCAGCCATTTTTTTATATGCATTATTACTTAGATTAATTTTTTTGCTAATTTCCTTATGTATGTCCCTAATATGCTGTGCAAAGGATTTGGCGGACTCGGAGACGTGAGCATGGATAGGTAGGGGAATCAAATCAAGTGGTCGGTTAGGTTTGTAACCATTCACAATCTCGAAAGGACTTTTCCTGGTGGTCCTATTCACAGAACTGTTATGGGCAAACTTAGCCCGAGGTAAGAGAAGATCCCAGTTTCCGGTATGTTCGCCTATCAAACATCTCAAGAGGTTCCCTAGGCTTTGGTTGACTACCTCAGTTTGGCCATCTGTCTGTGGGTGGCATGCAGTTGAGAACTTGAGCTTGGTGCCTAGCAAGTGCCAAAGGGTTTTCCAGAAGTAGTTAGTGAATTGGACATCCCTATCGGACACTAAGGTTTTTGGAAGGCCATGTAACTTAACTACATGATCAAGAAAGAGCTTGGCAACTTTGGAAGCATCTAGGGTCTGGGAGCCGGGTATGAAATGGGCCATTTTGGAGAACCTATCTACCATTACACAGACTAAATCATGCTTCCTTGCGATCTCGGGCAATCCTACTACAAAGTCCATGCTAAGGACTTCCCAGGGATGACTAGGCATAGGCAGAGGGGTGTACAGGCCAGTATTCTATTTTTGTTGTTTGCCGATAGCATAAGTTCGGCACTGGGAAACAATGTTAGCTACATCCTTCTTCAGGCTAGGCCAAAAGAACTGGTCTTCTACTGCTAAGATGGTCTTTTCCCTACCAAAGTGACTAGCTAGGCCTCCTGCATGGGTCTCCCAAACTAAGAATTCTCGAAGAGAGGTCTTGGGAATGCACAAACTATTTGCTTTGAAAAGATAACCATCCTAGAGGGTGTACTCACTAAAGGCACTAGATGGTTGGTGTTTCTTAGATTGGAAAATCTCTCCAAAGTCAGGACAGGTCTCATATTGTTCTTTCAATCGATCAAATCCTATAACCTTAGTCCTAACAGTATTCAGTAACAGGGCACGATGGCTAAGGGCATCAGCTACCTTATTCTCGGTACCAGCACGATGTTTAAGCACAAAGGTATAGGCTTGGATGTATTCTACCCACTTAGCGTGCCTCGGGTTTAGTCTTTTCTAGGAGTTTAGGTACCGAAGGGCTTCATGGTCAGAGAAAAGGACAAATTCTTGGGGTAAAAGATAATGCCTCCAATACCTAAGAGCCTGAACGACTGCATAGAACTCTTTATCATAAGTCGAGTACTTAACTTTGGCCTCATTGAGTTTCTCACTAAAGAAGGCCACGGGGTGATTTTCCTGACTAAGTACTCCTCCAATGCCAACTCCCGAAGCGTCACAAGCAACCTCAAAAACCTTAATAAAATCGGGTAATCTTAGGATGGGTGCTTGTGTCATTTTATCTTTGATTTCTTGGAAGGCTTTATCTGCAGCTTTGGTCCATTGGAAGCCTTCCTTCTTGATGCAGTCGGTGATGGGTGCTACGATTGAACTAAATCCCTGAATAAATCTCCTATAAAAAGTGGCTAGGCCGTGGAAACTACGCACATCATGGACACGAGTTGGGACTGGCTACTCAACTATGGCTCTAACTTTCTCGGGATCAGCCGAGACACCTTCTGGGGTGACTACAAAACCTAGGAAGATATCCCTTGTTGTCATGAACTCACATTTCTTTGGGTTGGCATAAAGGCTATTCTTCCTAAGGGTCTGGCAGACTAACCTAAGATGGTTAAGATGGTCTTTTTTAGTCCTACTGTAAATCAAAATATCATCGAAATAAACCACCAAAAATTTTCTAATAAATTCTTTCAGGACTTGGTTCATGACCCTCATAAAGGTGCTAGGAGCATTAGAAAGTCCAAAAGACATCACTACCCATTCAAAAAGGCCATCCTTAGTTTTAAACACCATCTTCCATTCATCCCCGGGTCTAATCCTAATCTGGTGGTAGCCACTCTTAAGATCTATTTTGGAAAAAATAGTAGCTCCGGCCATCATATCAAGCATATCATCTAAACGGGGGATGGGAAACCTATACTTGATTGTGATCTTGTTTATAGCTCTGCTATCTACACAATTCTCCAGGTTCCATCTTTCTTAGGGGTTAGCAAAGCAGGGACGGCACAGGGACTTAGACTCTCCCTAAGAAAACCCTTCCTAAGCAACTCTCCCACTTGTTTCTACAATTCTTGGTGTTTGGTGGGGTTCATTCTATAATGGGAAAGGTTGGGTAAGGTGGCTCCTGGGACCAAATCTATGACATGTTGGATGTCCCTAAGAGGTGGTATATGATCAGGTAATTCTTCGGGGAAAACATCCTTAAATTCTTCCAGAGCCTTAACTACTTCTTGGGGGCGCTCTATTTGGGTCGGTTCATGACTATCTTTGGTGGTCAAAATCCAAACAGGGGCTCCCTCAGCGATCTCTTTCTCCAGCTCCTTAGATTTGATTTGGTTGACTCCAGACTTCTTTTCCTTAAGACTACTTGATCCTCTCTTAGCCTGGTCCTTAGGCTGAACTGGGTTAATGGTAAATTTCTTCCCATGGTGATTGAATGTACAACTATTGGTCCGACCATAAAGAGTAGCATCATGATCATAAAGCTAGGGTCGTCCTAAGATAATACTACTGACGCCCATGTGAAGGACATCACACCAAAACTTCTCTTCATAAGACTGCAATTTGATTAAGACTTGGCACCTAGATTTTATGGGTATAAAGGTTGAATCAATCCAAGAGACCTTGTAAGGGCAGGGGTGAAATCCTAGGGCTTTGACAGTACTAGAAGATATAGCATTGACACAGCTCTCACTGTCAACTATGATTTTGCAAACCTTATCCCCTAGTTTGATAAAGGTTTGTAGGATGTTTGTCCTACGCCAATCTTCTTGTACTACATTTTGGGTAAGGATGCACCTAACTACCCCTAGAAGGTCTTCAGATTCAAATTGCTCTTCCTCTCCCTCATATTTTTCTAGTAACTGATCTTCTGGCTTATAGACATCTCCCTCTAGATTAGCAATGGGTTCTATCTCATTCTCAGTTGGCTCTTCTATGACTAGGGCGTGGAGGTGCACTGGCTAGCTCGATGTCCAGGTTTATGACACCTAAAGCAAGTGTTTTGGGGAGTGGGACTCTTATGGGCTCCAACAGCTTTACCTTTTTCCTCTCTACTAAAATGGGGTCGGTTCAGGTCTGGTCGGCTTGGGCTGGGTCGGCTGGGGTTGGGTTGACTCGGGTCAGGTCGGTAAGGATTAGGATGACTCGGGTAAGCCTGACTATACCCTGGGTTAGGTCCTGAGAGTCGACTATGGTTTCTAAAGGGTTCAGGTTTATGATAGGTAGGGGCCCTCTAGAAATGCTCACAATTCCTTGCAACTTGGTAAGCATACTCCAAATCAGTGACCTCTCTAAAATAAAGTTCTCTCTGGATGTCTGGGTGTAGGCCAGCCCTAAACCTAGACAGTGTCACAGAAGTAGATTCATTGACATGACATCGCATGACATACTCATCAAACTTCGCAATGTAGTCAGCCACACTCTTGTTCCCTTGACTCAGATTCTTCCATTGGTCAAATAAACTCTAGGTGTAAGAAAGTGGTTGGTACTTCTCCCTAAGTTTGGCTTTCATACCTCTCCAAGTTGCTATAGGTTCTTCATCTCTCTGTGCTACCAGCCTCTCAACACTATTCCAGAATAACCTAACTTGGTGAACCAACCTAGTCTTGGCAAACTTAAACTTCATCCTTTCAGTCATGGTATACCACTCGAAATACTGCTCCATATCCTCCTCCCAATCTACATACACCTTAGGATCTAGACTACCATCGAAGGTGGGGTCTTCTAGCTTGATGTTCCTAAGGGCCCTTTCTTCTTGGTCTATGATCTCGGGATTGGGTCTCCTAGGCTCAAACTCTTGGGCTGGGTTAACACGGGGCAGTCTCTTAGGTTCAGTCTCTATGGGTGGTTATGGTGAGGATAATCCCTAGGGGGAAAGGTGATCCAGACTCAGGCTCGATAGATGGCCTAGGACTATTCCTCTCTAAGGTTCCAACTCTCTCTTCAAGCTTATCTAGTTTACTGTTCATCTTAGTCAATTGCTCAAGAAGGTCCTTAAGTTAAACTTCTCTCTCATTCTCCATAGGTTCACCAGATTGGGAATGGTGGGGATGATAGGGTACTCCTGATCTAGTGGACATGGGTTAAGCACACAAAAATGTCTAAGATCTACTAGACCTAGAATCTCAACCAGTTATCTAAGTCAGGGTGGCAAACAAGTCTATAGTAACTCTGTCCTTGGCCAGGTAGGTGTAGGGGAGTGGAGGTCCCTGAACGCCAACCTTAGACACCAATCTGGGATTGGCCAGGTAGGCAGACCAAACTCACAAGCCCTGAATCACCAAGCCTAGACACCAAGAGCAACAACACACACAGAATGGGCTGACGCCAAGAATAGACACTTAGTCTTGACTCGACCAGTTGGTGTCCCTAAGCTCTCTAGAGCAAAATTAGTGTATACTAGATTTTAATTAGAGCTCGGGTTTGTGATGCAGGTTAGTGATTTTTTGGGCTAGGGATAGGTAATGAAATCCTGACCCTATGTCAAATTGCCGCCCTTAAAGTGATTTATGAAAAATGATTGCAAGCAAAATGATCTAATGAGATGTCTCTAAATTATAATTTTTTTGGGTTTTTTTTATGTATGATAACAGAGTTAAGATGATGGAAATGAAATGATATAACTATAAATGCAAGATTAAACTATACGACAAATGAAAACATAAGAAAATGCAAATTGCTAAAATTATCAGAATAGAACTTGCTCTCAGGTAATGTTTCAGCTTGTAGAAATTCTGCAAACTGAAATAAAATCTGAGAAAATTAACAAAAACACCTTGAATTATATGTTCTATCAAAACAAAAATCATAAAATTTAGAGATTCCTACAGATAGTATCACCCTAAACAACAGACCATGTACGGAAAGGAAAAACTATAGAAATTAAAAGATGAAATCTAAGATGCAAAATCATTTTGTTCTTTTAAACCTATTCTTCTTGTGTTCCTCTTCCAAGGCCTATCATAGTATAACCCCTACACACCTTAGGAGACCCAGTGGAATGGGAGGAGAGGGTCTTGAAATCTTACTTTTCTCCTAAGACCGGACGTCCTGGTGAAGCACCTTATCCAAGTACTTTAAGAAGTGCTAAGTCCTAACCAGGCTCTGATACCAGAAATGTTGGGGGACTAACTAGATGCGAAGATGAAAAGATGATGCAAGTGATTTTTAGGGTTTTGTGATTTTTAGATTTTTTTGATGTTCTTCAGATTCCTGAAAATAAGTAAGAGTTAATCTAGGATTCAATAATAATAAGAAATATCAAGCAGGTGAATTAGTCCCTAAGCAATGATAAAGAGAGGACCCTAGGATTGAGAAATCCCGTAGGACTTAGCTCTCCGATCAAGACCTACTTAGGAGTCAGGGGGAAAACCTCAAAGATTTGAAGCGCCCGATGCAGAGTCGCTCACTTTGGCGGATGCGGCCTGAATGATCAAGCCGTCAACCCTGCGGAGGTGCTGGCTGGCTATCCGAAGATCTCGATGGCAAAGGCAACCATCTCTGTACTCGTGTCACCTAGAGGGCCTGTGAACATTCAAAGAAGATAATGGTTAAATTTCAATCAGAAGGAAAGCAGTGGAAGAATGAAAGAAAGAGTTGTTAAAGTGATGGTGGAGTTCTGCTTGATTTGGAGTCCGATGATGGAGTTGCAGAAGTGATGGTAGTTTGAGGCCACACACCTCTCGATGCCTGAAGGTGAAGGCGCTCCCTCATGGAGATCGACGTTCCTAGTGAACGAAGGAAACTAGTAAGAGATTGGAACTCAAGAAATATAATTTTTCATTCATTAAGATTAACCTTACAAAGGAGGGGTTAGGTCCTTTAAATAGGCACCTTAGGACCCTTTTGAATTTCAAATAAAAAATTTACATGAATTCTTGAATGGGCATCCAAACTTTTGACTTTTCTTCACTCCTTGGTCGACCAAGAGCTAGCTTGATTGGGCGTGGTATGATGCAAGGCTTGGAGGAGAGATCTTGGCACCTTGAACTTGGAAAGAAGCTTCTTTGTTTTGGAAGAAAACATGAAGAGAGGCTTGGAGCAATACATGTGTTCTTCTTCCTTCCTTGGTTGTGCATCCTTTTTTTGGTACAAGGCATGACATGAGGAGTGTGAGGTGGAGGTGCCCATGGATCTTGTCTCTTCCTTCCAAAGAGGTTCAAACAATTTTGGAAGAAGACTTGATTGGAGGGCTTGAAGCAAGGGATTTGAATTCCCAACTTCAACTCCCATTGACCTTCTCTTTGGCCGACCACCCTTGCTTGGAAAGGAGCTTGATAGAGGGAGGGTAAAAGGGCTAGTGCCAAGTGATGTGTTCTTCTTCTTTGGGCATCCAAGAATGACAAGTGTGCTGCCCACATGGCAAGTTGTCATGGCGCCACATAGGATGAAAAGGTGGGCCCTGAGTTGACTTGGATTCCTTCCTGACTTGGCTCCAAGGGGACTTGCGTAGGAAGAAGGTAACCCAGGGCCTCTCACCCCTCGATGTCTTGAAGGATAAAGGAACACTCTCTCACAGTGTTCCAAGTCAAAGATAAGGGCTAGGAAGAAGAAACTTCAAATTTTTTTTTTGATTTATCAATTATCTTTTACAAGAGGGTCAAGGCCTTTTTTATAAGCTCCCAAGCCCTCATTTGAATTCAAATGAAAGGAGTTACAAGACTTGATTTGAGGATGAATCAAGGGGACCCCTAATTTGAATTTGAAATTTCAATCCAAGGGGAATACAACTTGAAATTTGAAATCTTTTACTTTCATCAAGCTTGGTGTCCAACTTTTGAATTTTGAATCTTTTCATGAAGCTTGGTGTCCAACTTTAAATTTTGAATCTCTTCTTGGCTGACCATGATGCTTGATCTTGGTAGAATAGCTTGATTTGGGGGCATGGAGTGAGGATGTTGTTGGCTAGGATCAATGGGAGGTTAATGGGCATCAACATGGCTTTTGAATTTGAAATTTCAGCTTGAACTTGGCCACCCAAGGTTCTTGGTGAAGTGTCACCTCCCATGCTATGTGGCATGGATGAAGTGGCACTCCATGAGCTGAAGTGGTGCCTCCCATGCCATGTGGCATTGATGATGTAGCACTTCTTGAGTTGGCACTCCTACTTGACATGGAGGAGAGGTGGATTGACTCATCTTCAATTGGGCTTGACTTCATTACCCACTTGTGGACCCATCTTCAAACTACCTTGAGCCCATCTTCAAATTGACTCAAGCTTGAGAACCAATTCGGCTAATTACAGGACCAATTGACCCTAACTTGACCATATTGGCCAAATTACAAGACCAAACCAAAAATTGAAACCAACTAGATACTAATTACATGACTCGAAAGCAAATTACTCAAGCTTCAAGCCTTATTATAGGGCCCAAAATATTTAGAACACTAATCATAAATCCACAAAGGGTTGAGGAGCCTCTGTCTAATTCTAGTACCCACACCAATTCTCCAAGGATGGGAGGAACTTGACCCTGTCGAGTAAGGGTTGATCTGGCTTTGGTATTTCTCAAGATGATCGGGGTCGAGGTGCTGCAAGTCCTCTCGAGTAATCCATGAATCATCGGATTTCAGTTAGCCTTGCCAACAGACCAGGTAATGCTGATAGCCTTTGCCCCAGGTTGTGATAGCTTGATCATTTAGGACACGCTCGATCCGTTCTCCTCTCTCAGGTAAAATTGGAGGTGGACACTCAGGGTCGGGTTCACTCTCAAAGGATAGGTCAAGCCCAAATAGCTTGCTAGGTATTGTGGCCGGCTTTCTATACTCGACCAAGTCTAAAATATTGAAAGTCGAGCTAATGCCATATTCTAGGGGTAGCTCAAGTACATAGGCATTAAGGCCAACTCTCTTTATCACTCCAAACGGGCCAGCTCCATGGACATGTAGTTTCTTAATGGTCCCAGGTGGGAACCGTTAAGGCCTAAGCCTAGTCATTATAAAATCCCCTATTTCAAATTCTTTAGCTCGCTTTCAAGAATTAGCCAATTTCTTGTATGTATTATTACTTAGATTAATTTTTGGCTAATCTCCTTATGCATGCTATGTGAATGACTCTGCGGACTTTGAGACTCGTACTGACACCTAACAAAATACAGACTCAACTATGCATTCCTATTAAGAAGAATTTTATTGGACTCTTATGGCCTAAACCTAATAGACTATAGACTCTCTAGGTTTAACCCTGGTTTGGTATGCACATGAAAATTTACAATGGATTCCTAGCAAATACCATAAGGTATACCAAAAGTAAGATGCAAATCTAACATGCACAATGAATGTATGCATTATGCTTACTTCTTCAAAATGCAATCTATTAGTCAGAGAAGCATACGAAGTTTCAGAAAAGGGCAAAAAGTAAGAGGTGGATTCAGGGTTAGTCTGGTAGGACAGAAAATAAAAAAGGGTTTGGGGTTGATTGGAAAGAACAAGATACAAGAAGGGTTTCAGGGATTAGTCCTAGACTAATGAGGTTGACCTTATGGGGTTGAGGTATATCGAAGGGGTTTGCATAATTGAAGAATGGGTCAACAATTTCTGGGAAGAGATCTTAAACTGGGATTGAAGGGGTGAGCTCCTCTTGAGGGTACCGAATTAAAGAGACCATATCCTCAATAATTTTCTCTTGGATTTTAGGACTAGGCTCGATAATTGGATTCTCTTCTAGTGTCTCCTGAGGTAAAGCCATTGTAGTATCAGTGTCATGGCTTTCTCCCTCTAATTGTTTTTCATATTCATCCACTAAGTGTGCTTCAGCTTCATACACTTCTACTTCAGGCTCACTAGTGGGTTCAGGATCTTCTTCTAAGGGTCCTTCCAATATAGCTTCAGTCTGGGTGTTTTATGGGTCAACTAATTCTAGGTCTACAATATATTCCTTTAGTGTCATCGTGGTGAACACATAGGGTAGCAGGGGTGGGTCGACTCGAGTTAGGGTTGGGCCAACTCGGATTAAGGTTGGGTTTGGGTTCAGAGGTACTAATCCTATTGGGTTCAACTCGATAGTTCATAGGTTTCCTCTGACTTGACTCAAATTCCATAGCAAGTCGATAGGCATCATCCAGGTTATAAATCCTCCACTAGAATAGTTCCCACTGGATATCCCTATGTAGGCCATCTCGAAATCTAGATATGATCTTAGACCCAGGTTCAACTGTGTTACATCCCCTAATAAACTCATTAAATTTCTCAATATGCTTAGACACAGTTTTATTGCCCTTTCTCAATTTGTACCATTGGTCTAAAAGTTTGTGCTCATAAAATCTACCTAGGTACTTTTCTCTTAGTCTGCTTCTCATGGATCTCTAGGTAAGTATTTCATCTCCTCTTCGATAACATTCATGCCTAATAACTTCCCAATGCCACTTAGCATGTCGGGTTAACCTACGTTTAGCCAATCTAACATTTCCTAACTCCGACATCTCAGTGTACTCAAAATACCGATCCATTCTCTCCTCCCAATCAATATACACCTCAGGATCTAGGCTTCTATCAAAAGTTGGTGCATAAGGTTGGGTGCTCCTAATGGATCTTTCCTCGAAGTCAACCAATTATGGGTATGGACATCTAAGGTTAGACTCAGGGACAAGATCATGATAATAGGCTCTTGGATCAAGGGAATTGGGTCTAGATGATTTATGTTTAGCATGCTCCATACAGGCTTCTACCCTTGCTTCAACCCTATCAAATCTTTGGGTCAACTGGGTAGTTTGCTTGGTGAGAGTCCTAATTTTATTTTCGATATTATTCTCCATGGGTTCACCTAACTGAGTGTGATGTGGGTGATACTGGACTCTTGACCTTGTTGACACGCAACACACAAAGGAAGGTACTACGGTTTTCTTAGACCTATAAGTTCAAATAGAATGGGTTAACTTAGACTACACAGAGTACAAAAACTAGCACTTTCACTGGCTAGGCAAGAGGTGGGAGTGTGGGAGGCCCCCCTGCTATTCGTAGGGACCCAATTAAAGAACCACAACACCACTTAGGTCATTTGACACTAGACCTCTTGCCTTAGACACCAGCTTCCCAGTGCTAATTGAAGGGTTGCATGCACTAGTTTCTCACAATGGTTAAACTCAACTCGTTGATGTCCCTAAGCTATTATGTTGCTAATAGATTTTAAGATAGGCTTAGGATCAAAATGCAAAGGTGGTGGTTTTCGGGCCAAGGAAAGGTAATGACCTCCTTCACTTATCTTATGATATTGTCGCACTTAAGGTAAGTTATGCATATGATGGCATACACATGAAACCTAAAGAAGTGCACAAAAGTTTTTCTATATTTGATGTGTATAGGCAAAAATCTGAGTTGCTGAAAATTAAATGAGATGAACCTAAGTGCAGAAATTAAACTATGCAGAAATCAAGTAATTAACTCCTAAGTATGCAGAAATGAAAGTATGCTGAAATTAGACTTACTGGAATTTTAGGACAGAATTATTCTCAGGTAGTAATTAGGCGTGCAAATGTTCTACAGACTGAAATAAATTTTGAGAAAATAATAAAAAATACAATCAATTATGACAAATCTAGAAAAATAAGAATTGGTAGCTTCTGAGTTTCCTACATGCATAAACAATTAAAATAATAGACTATGTACTGGTTGGACATGATGTAGAATTTAATGATGCAGAATCTAATGATGCAAAACTTAGTTATGCAGAAATTTTCTTTAGGACCTAAGATACCTATCTTCTTGTTTTCTTCTTCAAGGGTCAATCACATCAGCACCCTACATGCCATAACAAATCCACTTTGAATGGGATGTGAGGGTGCAGCCCTACATTTTTCTATGACCGGATGGCCATGGTGAAGCACCCGATCTGAGTACTTAAAGAGAAACTAAGTCCTAACCATGCCCTAATACCAAACATGATGTGGGACCTTAGGATGCATGCAAGTGATTTTCTTTTGTTTGTATGTTTTAAAGGATTTACCGATTCCCAAACTCAAACTAAGAATAGATCTAGAGATTGGTATAACGACAAGAAACTCAAGCATGCAAACATGGATCCTAAATAGTGATAAAAAAGGACCTCGAGTTTGAGAAACCTCGGTAGGATTTCTCTCTAAATCAATACCCTACTTAGGAGACTAGGGAGTGCAAACCTCTCAAAGCTCTGAAGCGCCCGATGCCGAGTTCACTCACACTCACGGATATGGCTTGGAAGATCAAGCCCTCGACCCTATGGATTCACCGGCTTTCCGTCAGATGGTCCTGAAGGCAAGGAAGGCCGAATCATTTATCCATGGTACCTGAAGGACCTGCGAGCAACCTAGAGACAAGTTAGAAAATAGCAAGAATGAAGGGGAAGGCAATGAAATAAGGAAGGGTGAAGAGAAGGTGACGATTAAGGAAGGCTCTTCTTGTTGGGAATCCAAGAGGATCTTCTAGGGACGTCCAAGCTTGGGAAGAATGGTTGGTGGCTTGCATAAGAAGAAGGTAACCCAGGGCCTCTCACCCCTCGATGTCCTGAAGGATAAAGGCACACTCTCTCACAGAGTTCCAA
This sequence comes from Areca catechu, assembly GCA_021397845.1. Classification (NCBI taxonomy): domain Eukaryota; kingdom Viridiplantae; phylum Streptophyta; class Magnoliopsida; order Arecales; family Arecaceae; genus Areca; species Areca catechu. Next base: position 122,081,536 of record CM038052.1, on the reverse strand, counting down.
GTCAAAGACAAGGGCTAGGAAGAAGAAAATTCAAAATTTTTTTTTTCATTCATCAATTATCTTTTACAAGAGGTTTAGGGCCTTTTCTATAAGCTCCCAAGCCTTGATTTGAATTCAAATGAAAGGAGTTACAAGACTTGATTTGAGGATGAATCAAGGGGGTAACTAATTTGAATTTGAAATTTCAATCCAAGGGGGCATCCAACTTGAAATTTGAAATCTTTTCTTTCAGGAAGCTTGGTGTCCAACTTTTAAATTTTAAATCTTTTCATGAAGCTTGGAGTCCAACTTTAAATTTTGAATCTCTTCTTGGCCGACCATGATGCTTGATCTTGGTAGAATAGCTTGATTTGGGGGCGTGGAGTGAGGATGTTGTTGGCTAAGATCAATGGGAGGTTATTGGGTGTCAACATGGCTTTTGAATTTGAAATTTCAGCTTGAATATGGCCGCCCAAGGTTCTTGGTGAAGTGTCACCTCCCATGCTATGTGGCATTGATGAAGTGGCACTCCATGAGCTAAAGTGGCACCCCCCATTCCATGTGGCATTGATGATGTGGTACTCCCTGAGTTGGCACCCTACTTGGCATGGAGAGGTGGCTTGACTCATCTTCAATTGGGCTTGACTTGATTGCCCACTTGTGGACCCATCTTCAAACTAGCTTTAGCTCATCTTCATATTGACTCAAGCTTGAGAACCAATTCGGCTAACTACAAGACCAATTGACCTTAACTTGACCAAATTGGCCAAATTACAAGACCAAACCAAAAATTGAAACAAACTAGATACTAATTACATGACTGGAAAGCAAATTACACAAGCTTCAAGCCTTATTATAGGACCCAAAAGATTTAGAACCCTAATCAAAATTCCATAGAGGGTTGAGAAGCCTCTGTCTAATCCTGGTGCCCACACCATTCTTTTATTAAGAAAGACTCTTGGTTTGAATAATTGCAGTAACCAAGCGAAGGGACACAACCCTTCACTTGTGCGTGCCAAAATTCCTCACCGCCCATTCCTTCTTTCCACAGGTAATAAGTCAAGACAATCAGACATGGGATAAGGATAGGGAAGCCTTGTTTAACATGAAATCCAAATCCCATAAGCAAAAGGCCTCTAGGTCCATTTGCATGCAAACTTATCTCACGCACATTTCAATTAGCGCCAAGAGTCCCTTCAAGTCATGATTCTTCAAATAAATAAGATAAAGGCTTAATAAATCTAGATAAAACCAGATAATTGGTGCCCCACTTTGGACTCAACCCAATCTTGGATTCTCTCAAATTGGTTAGCCCATTAAACAACCTTATAGACCCAATTCAATTGGGTTAGGAGTTAGGTTATCCTACACATGCTTGTTTGTAATCTAGCTAACCAATTAGGATCCCATGACCCTAATAAAATACCAATTGACTTCTTAGGCCAATTCCCTAATATGTGTGACCATTTGGGTTTCATATCTTGCCAGCAGTAGGTCTAGATCCAAGCCAATTCGATCCAATCTAACTCGATTGACCTAATTATGTCAAATTGAGCTAACCTAAGTTGCCAATTTGAACTAGCTTCCGAATTGACCCATGAATCTAATGTGGGACTATTTATGCAAGCTAGTTATTTTTTTGTTGTTAGGCATTAAGTTAGAAGTTTGTATCCTGAATTTCAAGTCAAGATATTAAGTAAAAAATTTTATAGAAAATCTGAAGCATAGGCATTCAGAAATAAATCCTAAAAGTGAAGAAACAAGACCGCCAAGGCTAAGAAGCCCTGGTTAGGACTAGCCCTTCTGCAATACTGCTACCAGAGGAGTCTAGGGGGTGTACCTGGTACAGACTTGAAGATCAATCCCTGAAGAGTTTGCTCATCACTCCCGTATGCGGCCTGGAAAATAAACTATCGACCTTGCAAATTCTTTCAATCCGGTGACCCGAAAGCTAGTCAAATAGAATCCTTGGATTCATGAACTCGAGGGACTTGCAAATCACCTAACATGGGTTAAAGAATAAGGAAGAAAAGAGTTAGATTGCTAAAAGAAGAAGGGGAAGAGGTTTAAGGAAGGTGGCCAAGGGATGAAGAAGGCTGGCGGCTTGGAGGCAAGGCACAGGGATCACATAGAAACTTCGAGGGATCACACAGATACCCTTAATCACATAGAAATTTACTCAGAATTTTGAGAAAAACTAAAGAGAAATTCATTCATAACAATTCATAATAATTGATCATTAGTTACAAGAGGGTGGAGGGGTGGGGTATTTATAGATGTTCCTATGTCTGCTCCTTGTTAGGATAGAATTACAAAGTTGAAATAGAGAGGGATTACAAATTTGCTTAGAACTAGAAGTATACAATTTGAATAGAAATTAAACTTGATCTCCTTGTTAGAATTGGACTTCTCCCTCTCTTCGACTTGGTCAAATGTGCTTCACTTGGGCTTGGGCACCATCCACTCTTGGGCTTGGATTTAGTAAAGGGTGCATGTGTTGGGAATTGTGTCCCAAAGCCAATCGCCTAGGTTGTAGGCGGTTGTGCTAAGTATTGTATTCATTTTTTGAATTAATAAATATTATTTTTTGGCAGCTCATCACATATTTAATTTTCCTGAAATGAACTCTTTCCATGTGATGAAGTCCTTAGGACTACACTAACTTCGATACAGAGAGGATGTATAGAGTGGTCCTTAAACCCAGTTCACAACCAAAGGATATATTGTACTGGACGGCAATATATCAAGTATAGGTTGTTGCAGTTCACATCGTTTGGTTGTCCTCTTGACCAAATAAGTGTGGTGATACTGATGTTATCTACAAGTGGGATATATGGTATCTCATTGAACGTGACTCCGTGCAGCCCCTTTCTGCCAAAGGGAAACTCATGATTGGATATGAGTATATGTGTCCCTCTGACCTGAGGTCATCACGGTAGCTTGCAAGCAACTCCCTGTGCTTTGGTGCCGGACTACCCGGATTTTTAATCCGGTGATGGAAGGTTTCTGGGTACAGGCAAGTACTTGTGGAGCAGTGATGGACCAAGATGGAATTGACCTATCCAAACAGTTTGGTTTGAATGTCTCGCAGTATCTCAATTTAGCAAATCCTCGGCCGGGGTAGTCCTAGTGAAGAGTCACTGGGCTTGCGAGGTTGAGACACGTTGTCGACTGACTCAGTCTGGGTTGGCAGCCCAATCTCAGTCGTCTTGAGCATTAGAGGTCAAAAGGATGAATTATACGATAACCATATGCCAGAGGTTCGATAGTTTGCTCCCGCATCTTCGACCTATCCGGACACCGGGACCCATTGCTAGATGGTTTCCTGTGCTGGTACTAGAAATTGTTCTAGTGCTACCGTTTAGGTTCGAACCTATGAGGTCACACGCCACAGAGGATAACTCTCTGATCCGGATACCGATTACGATTGGGAATCGTCTCGGTTTTATGGTCACAGTATTATTTTTGAGCACTCTTTTTTCCCGTCTTGTCCTTGTCTGTGTCAACCGAAAAATGTTCCGGGTTGACCGGCACTGCGCCAGGATTTTTCTGAATCAGTTTTGAACTGATTCGGAGTTCGTTTTGGCCTCCAATTTGTTGTGAACCAATTTTTTCCCTGAACCAGGTTCAATTGGATTGAACCACCGTTGGGTTTGAACCAAATTGGTTTAATGGGATTGGACTTTTTTTGGCTTGGATCGATTTTGGTTGAACCGTTGAATTTTCTCTCCTTGTAACCATTTTCACGGTGTTTTGCTGGGATTTTTTTTAGCGTTGGAAGAAGCCAAAACGTCCTTTCTTTTTCCCTGGCGTCTCATCTTCTACTCTCCCTCGCCCGTGAGCTGGTTTGCTGGTTTTAATCCCCTGTATTATGGCTGTTAAATGGAATAAATTGCAACTCCACCTCTTGGCCTCCCTCCCTATCCATTCACTTCTCCATGCAGCTTATATAAATGCCATCTCCTGTTGGTTTTTGTTAAGTTTTCAACGAGAGATAAGTGTTTATTCCACGTGTGAGAATTAAGGGAAAGCAACAAAATTCTCAGGGTATTCTTCTTCCTTGAGAGGCTCTTTTGGAGTGATCTTGGGGCTGGTTTTAGGAGTGTGTGAGGGAGAGAAACAAGCCTTAATCCCTTGTTTTTGTTGTGCTCAAAGTTCTGCACTGCAGCAGAAAACCTGTGACCGTGAAGCCCTCTTCCGGCGGCTAGCACCGTGCATGGAGGCGGATCCAAAAGTCCCGGGCGTGTCTCCCCTCTAGAGGGAGTACCACTCTACTCCTAGGAGCAAACCACACGAGCCGGGATGGCCCCAGCTGCTCCGAAACGAAGGCCAAAGTCTGCTAACCAGTTCTGCTGCAGAAATCTGGTAGCAGACTTTGGTGAATTATTTAATTTTTTGGCTTAGATTTGATTGCAGCAACTGGTGGCAAATCGAAGAAGACTTGTTCAAGAAGCCGCTGCTCAAATTTGGGAGCAAACGGAGGTCTGGAAGGCAGTGTTCCGATGACGTTTTGCAAGCCAAAAACTTCATCCCAAGGAGGAAGACGACTGGAATAACTTTATTCTAGTTATTCCAGTCTATTCCAGGTTTATTCCAAGGTTATTCCAGGTGGAATAAAGGTATGGAAAATTAATTTTTTTTTATCATGCATGGATAGATTAAATTGTTTAATATTTTATAAATATTTTATAAGATCATGCATGTCTAAATGCAACTAGATTTAGATTAATTCCTGGCAGAGCAGATACCCGCTGCGCGATTTTTAAAAATTGTTTTAAAATCCTATCTGCTCCCGCAGATGTTTGCATGCCTAGTATAGGATCTTGTCAAACCACCTGCACTGTTTTCCTTTCAGCATGGGCTTGGTCTTGGGCGGCCTCCAATGTTGGGCACTGGGCTTTGGTGCATGTCCCCTAGTGGGTTGGAACTCCTGGGTGCCAACTTACAAGTGGATTTATGAAAACCTAGGACGCCATGGGCTTTTGGACTTGAAGATCTTCTAGTCTGCGGTGCCTAGAAGAAGAATATGCCTAGAATCTTCATGTGAAGAGACTTCATGGGCTTCTACTTTGATGATCCTCCTCTTATATAAAACTGGTACTTGACACAGACTTGTAACACAAACTTGTATTGGACCTACAGGACTCAATTGGATTGGTTGAAATGCTCAACTTATTATAGGACTCAATTCAACTTAACTAGACTAGACTCAACATAAAACTTACAGGACTCATAGGACTCAAAATTGGCTCAACTGAACAACTAAGCTCAACTAAACCAAACATATCCCAAAACTTGACTCATAAACCCTAATTATGTGAGTCGACTCTAAATACATGACTCAAGTATAACAATGCCTGAAAAACAATACTCAAGGTCCAAATATAGGACTCAAATGGCTAACACAGCCAGATTATTAGACTCAAAGATAAAATTTGAATCATGGCTAAGGGACTCAAACTTAGCGACCCATAGCGAACCAGGGTTGACTTGATGTCCCCATCAATTCTCTCAGGATGGGAAAAACTTGAACCTGTCGAGTATAGGTTAGTCCGGTGCTGCCAGTAAGTCTGGGTGGAGGTGCTGTGGGTCCTCTAAAGTAATCCACGAATTGCCGGATTCTAGTCGACCTTGCCATCGGACCAGGTAGCGTTGATAGCCACGACCCCGGGTCATGATAGCTTGATCATCCAGGATATGTTGGATCTGTATTCCTATCTTAGGCAAATTTAGTGGACACTCTTGTAAGGTTTCTCTCTTAAAGGATGGTTGAGGTCCAAAAATCTCACTAGTAATCACTGCCGGTTCTCTATACTCAACCAAGTTCGCGATATTGAAGGTAGAGCTAATGCCTAAATCTAAGGTCAGATCAAGCACATAGGCATTGGGTTCCACTTTTTTTATCACTCTAAAGGGTTCAACTCTACGAGCATGAAGCTTCTTAGCCATAACAGAATTTCCTATATTAAATTCCTTGGCTTCCTTTCGAGAATTAACTAGTTTTTATAGATTTCATTACTTAAATTAATCTTTGGCTAATGTCCTGATGCAAATGCTATGCAGAGGTCAGTGCAGATGTGGATAGATGAATTAGGTCTGCAAACTTATTGGACTCAAAACAAACACTTAATAGACTTCACTAGGCATTCCTATCGAAGAAAATTTATTGGACTCTTTGGGTCTAAACCTAACAAAATTTAGGCTCTCTAGGTTTGACCCTGGTTTGACATGCACATGAAAATTTACAATGAACTTCAAGAAAATGCCATAAGGAATACTAGAAGTAGGTACCAAATGGGATGGGCTCTAAAGATTCATGCAACTTGGTAATCTTAACAAAATGTAACCTAATGGTTCTAGACACATGAGACGACTCAGTGAAGGGTAGGAAATAGGAAGGGGATTCAGGGACTGGTTCTGGGCTAATGAGACTGACCTTAATATATAAACATTGAGTTAAATCTATGGACAAGAAAAGGTCCATGCTATAGAAGGATGGGTCAACAATTTCTAGGAAGAGATCTTGAACTAGGATTGAAGGGGTGAACTCCTCCTGAGGGTATCGAATTAAAAGACCATATCCTCAATAATTTCCACTTGGCTTTTAGGACTAGGCTTTATAATTGGATTCTCTTCTAGTGTCTCTTTAGGTAGAACTCTAGTAGCAATATCCAGGTTTTCTTCCTTTAGCGGGTCTTCCATTACAAGTTCAATCTGGGTGTGGTCTGGGTCAACTACCTTTGGGTTGACTTCTATCAGGGTATGGTTAGGGTTAACTAACTTTGGGTTGGCTTCTACATGGGCATCTACTATGTCAACTAATTCTAGGTTTTCTATAAGGAACACCTCTTCTCCCTCATACTCATCCACTATGCTCTCATCAGCTTCATACTCCCCTACCAGACTTGGATCAACCTCATATACTTATACATTGGGTTCAGACTCATCTTCATTTGGCTCACCTAAGTGTAGGTGCTGACTGGACACTGGCTAACAAAATGGCCTGGTTTGCAACATCTAAAACACACTCTCGGGGGATTGGAACTCTTCTTAACCATTATAGACTTGCCTCTATCTTCTCTACGGGCCGTAGTGGCACTAGGCTAGGGTTGGCTCGGGTTGGGTTGGTTAGGATTTGGTACTTGGCTAGGGGCACTAGTCCTAAAAAGTTTAGGTTGACTAAAGGGAAATGGACTAACACTAGGCTCATATCTAAGGGTACTAATCCTCTGGGATTCAGGTTGACTAAGGGAAACTAGGCTATACCCATAGGTACTATTGGGATATGACAAGTTTGGTCTATTTATGCTGATCTATTGAAAGCTTGGAGTTGGATGATCAATGTCTAAGAGATGTAAAGCCGATCAATGTCCAATAGGCACAAATATGATCAATGCCCAATAGGCACAAATATGATCAATGCCCAATATGCACAAATATGGTCAATGCCCAATAGGCACAAATATGATCAATGCCCAATAGGCACAAATATGATCAATGCCCAATAGGCACAAATATGATCAATGCCCAACAGGCACAAGTATGATCAATATTCAAGAGGCATAAAGCTGATCAATGCTCAATAAGCATAAGATTGACTAACTCTAGAGCCGATCAACTATGGATGAAGGGCTGATCAATTATGGATGAAGAGCCGATCAACTATGGACGAAGAGCCGATCAATTATGGATGAAGGGCTGATTAACTATAGATGAAGGGCTGATCAATTATAAATAACTTTCACCGCACGTGCTCATGGTCCTGGATTAACCATCTAATAGCTAGATGCCAGCTGTAAGCGATTAAGTTCATAGCTTATAAATACCTTCGAGTGCGATGGTGATGGGACTTCTACCACTTCTTTTCTACACCATTCTTTGCCTAGTTTTCCTTCATATCATATCTGTTCCAGTCTAGACACCATTAACAATCTTGAGAGCTATCTCAACACCCAAATCTTCTAAGAAGATGGTAAAGAGCTAGATCAAATCAGCTCAATCCACTTTTCTTCTGATTCAAGCTTGTTGTAATTTGTTTGGATGCAACAGATTGGCATGCTAGGTAGGGAAACTCAATGAAGGAGTTTCAAACAATCTGGAAGGAAGCATGGTGAAAGGTAGAAAGAAGAATCTGCTAATAGAAGACATTTCCCATTTTTCAAAAGGGAATGATCCTGTTCTTGGCAACAAGAGGAGTGATCCTATTCTTGGCAAAAAAAGGAATGATCCTGTTCTTGGTGAAGAAAGGAATAATCCTGTTCTTGGTGAAAAGGGGAATGATCCTATTCTTGGCGAGAGGGTGGAAGCTCTTCTTGTGAGATACTTTGATCAAGAAAAGTTGAATACTCTATTCGACAAAGTAGAGGTGCTTACTACAGCGATGCAGAACCTTCAAGAAATTGCCGTGAGGGAATCAATGCAACCTACCACTTCAAGAACTAGCCAGCAACCTTCCCTTAAGGTAAGTAAACATCTCAGCCCAAGAAGGCATTCATCTTATCAATGTTCTTCAGGTCAACAGTCCTTGTTGAGGCATCATCACCAATCTCACCATCACACCAAGAAGCGAAATAAGGGAAAACATCCACGATCCTGTTCAACGTCATCTGGAGAATCAACCCCTGACAGTACTCAAGTTTGACACCCTGCAAGAGCAAGTGATTTTGATAGAAAATTCAAAAAACTGGAGTTGCAAATCGCCAAGGTTCTTGAACAAAGGAAAGTAGAGGACATGACACCGAGCTGTAGCATTTTACCTCCTTTTTCTAAGAAGGTTATGGAAGAAAGAATCCCACATCACTTCAAAGTTCCACAAATCAAACTATATGATGGGTTGTCTGACCCTTTGAATCATTTGGGTAGCTTTAAAGCCCATATACTGATCCAAGGGGCATCAGATGCATTGCATTGTCTTGCCTTCCCTGCGACCTTGAAGAAGTCAGCAAGAATATGGTACTCAAGTTTGCAGCCAGATACTATTCATTCATTCAGTTAGCTAGAGAAGTTGTTCATCTTCCACTTCAGAACAAGTAGAAAAATGCCTAGAAATTTTGATAGCTTATTCTTTATTCAACACTCAGAAGGGAAATCTTTGAGAGATTATATCAAGAGGTTTAATTATACCACGTTGGAGATACCGGATCTCGATGAATATGTGGCAATGTCTGCTGTGAAGAAGGGCTTACGAGCCTCCAGATTCATATTTTCCTTGGATAAGAAACCCTTGACCAACTATTTCGAATTACTGGCCCGTGCTCAAAAATATGCTCAGGTCGAAGAACAAGCCTTGAGCCGGCGACAGGTGGAGAAAAAATCGGTGCCAAGTAGGAAAAAGGCCAAGGAAGAAGAATTTCGATTCTCTGGAATCCGATCAATTCAACAACGAGGTCAGAGGCTGAGGGAGTTGATCAGTAGAAGTTACGTTAATCGGTTTGATACTTATACCCCCTGACTCTTCCAAGAGATCAGATCCTAATGGAAATTGAGAAAGAAAATTTTCTTCCAAGGCCAAGGCCAATGAGAGCCCTGCTAGCTGTGCAAAATAAGGCCAAATATTATCGGTATCATCGTGATCATGGGCATATAATGGAAGAATGTATCCAGTTAAGAGATGAGATCAAAGATCTGATCAAGTGAGGTCACCTGGGCAGATATGTCCAAAATCCAAATCAAAACTGACCAGTTGAAGCAGTGGTGCCAAGGCCTATAGTTCCAAGGATGATTAATGATGGGACGGAGCTCCCGAAGCAACAACCGATTGATGGATCGATCAGGATGATTTGTCATGCATGTCTCAAAGATGATCGGAGTCCCAAAAGGCTTCGAGGAAGTGTTGTCTTCTTTGATGAAGACTTACAAGGCGTTCAGATGCCATATAATGACCCTATAGTGATTTCTGCGATAATCACAAGCTTTGATGTACATAGAATTTTAGTTGATAATGGAAGCTCAGCCAAGGTTTTTCTTTACGATGCATTTATCAAGATGAATTTGCCGATTAATAAGCTATGAAGGATTCATATGCCATTAACTGGGTTTGGTGCAAATTCTGTAGGAGTAGAAGGAGAAATCACACTCCCCGTGACTCTCAGAACAACCCCAAAGCAGAGGACCTTTACTCTTACCTTTATGGTTGTTCGAATCCCTTCTGCTTATAATGCTATTTTGGGAAAACCTATCATGAATAAATTCTAAGCCGTTGTATCGACCTATCAACTTTTGATGAAATTTCCAACTCAAAATGGGATTGGAGAAGTAAGGGGAAACCAACAAATGGCTCGTCATTGTTTGACAATCCAGAATCAATAGTCAATCAACAAACCCACTGCCGAACAAATGGATCCATGTGATCCGACTGATGGAGCCAGCATATCAATAGAAAGGACTATTCATATTCCTTTAATAAAGGATGATCCTACTAAAATAGTTCAGATTGGAAGCTTACTTGCTGAAGACCAAAGAAAGAAGTTGGTTGATTTTTTGCAAAAAAATGCTGATATATTTGCATGAATAGTTGCCGATATAATGGGAATTCCAACTAAAGTGATTATGCATGAGCTTAATGTTGATCCGCTCAGTTGGCCTGTTTGACAAAAGAAGTGCAATTTTGCCCCGGAAAGACAAAATGTTATCAATGAAGAAGTGACCAAATTGCTTGATGCTGGATTTATTAGAGAAGTTCACTATCCTGACTGGCTTGCCAATATAGTAATGGTCAGGAAGGCTAATGGAAAATGGAGGATATGCATAGATTATACTGATCTTTACAAGGCATGCCCCAAAGATAGTTTTCCTTTCCCTAAAATTGATCAACTAGTTGATGCAACGGCTCGACACAAGTTTCTGAGTTTTATGGATGCTTTCTCTAGATATAACCAGATATGAATGAGTCTAGAAGATGAAGAAAAGATGTCTTTCATCACTGATCCGGGGATATATTGTTACAGAGTAATGCCATTTGGTCTTAAAAATGTTGGAGCTACTTATTAGAGGTTAGTAAACAAAATCTTTGAGGATCAAATTGGAAAAACTATGGAAGTATATGAAGATGGCATAATCGTTAAGAGTGATCAGTCTGATGATCACATTAAAGATCTATAGATAGCTTTTGATATTCTGCGATAGAATCATATGAAATTGAATTCGACCAAGTGTGTCTTTGGTGTAACTTCTAGAAAGTTCTTGGGCTTTATGGTTACAAAGCGTGGAATTAAAGCCAACCCAGAAAAAGTCTGAGCCATCTTGGATATGAGACCTCCAGCTAATAAAAAAGAGATCCAATAGTTGACTGGACGAATCACTTCGTTAAGCCGATTCATCTCTCATTCGGCCAAGAGATGTTTGCCTTTCTTTAAAGCCCTACGACAAACCAAGGAGTTTAATTGGATAGATGAATGTCAGTCGACTTTTGAAGAGCTTAAGAAGTGTTTGACAAATTGGATCATATTGTCAAAACCCCAAGAAGGAGAAGACTTATATCTTTTTTTGGCTGTTCTTAATGAAGCAGTCAGTTCTGTATTAGTGAGAAAGGAGTCCGAAGGATTGCACAAACCCATCTATTCTATCAGTAAAGTCCTTCATGATGAAGAGATAAGGTATCCAAAGCTTCAAAAGATTGTTTATACTTTGGTAATATCGGCTAAGCACCTCAGGCCATATTTTCAGTCTCATCGTATTGTTGTATTGATCGACCAACCTCTGAGGACTATTTTATAATGCCTTAATACATCCGATCGGATGGCAAAATGGGTAGTTAAATTGAGTGAATATGATATTATTTATCAGCCTCGATCAGCAATGAAAGCTCAAGTACGGCTGATTTTATAGCAGAATGTACCTGGAATGACAGTGAAATGGAAACTCAATCATTTGATGAAATGAGGGTGACTAATGCATCTTGGGTATTACATCTAGATGGAGCTTCAAATTCTTCTAGCTGTGGAGCAGGATTGATCTTATCCAATCCAAGTGGAGATGTTATGGAGTATGCACTCAGGTTTTCTTTCAAAGTTTCTAATAATCAAGCTGAATATGAGGCTCTCCTAGGTGGTCTAAGAATTGTAATGGAGTTAAATGTCCGATGACTAAAGGTATTGTCTGACTCTCAATTAGTTGTTAACCAAGTAAAAGGGGATATTGAAATTCGTGATGCCACATTAGCTTTATACTTGAAGAAGGTTCAAGAGCTTGGAACTTCATTTGATTTTTGTGATATCAGTCATGTCCCTAGGACTGAAATCTCTCGAGTCGATTCATTATCAAGATTGGCTACTTCTACATCTGACCAGATGGGTTGAACTTTTGTAGAACATTTGGAAATCCCTAGTATCTCTGCAACAAAAAAGAAAAGATTCTTTAAATAGAGTCGGAGATGGATTAGATGAGCCTGATAATCAAATATCTGATTGAAGGAGTATTGCCTGAAAATAGTATAGAGGCTAAACAAATTCGGAGGTTTGCTGCTCAATATGTCATTTTAGATGGCTTGTTATATAAAAAATCATTTTCCCAGCCATTATTGAAGTGTTTGTCTCCTTCAGACGTCGATTATGCTCTTAGAGAGGTGCATGAAGGAAAATGTGGTGATCATTTGGAAGGAAAGTCTTTAGCCTATAAAATTATAAGGCAGGGATATTATTGGCCGACTATGCAAAAGGATGCTGCAGATTTTGTGAGAAAATGCGATTCTTGTCAAAGGTATGCAAATATTCAGAGGCATCCTACCAGTCAGCTAACACAGCTAATAGCTCCTTGGCCCTTTGCTCAATGGGGAATGGACATTATTGGTCCATTTCCTCTAGCCTTTGGGTAGTGGAAATTTTTGATCGTTGCCATCGATTATTTTATAAAATGGGTAGAAGCTGAGTCTCTAGCTTTAATCACTGAAGCAAAAGTTGAAATGTTTATCAGAAATTATATTATATATTGGTTTGGAATTCCTCATGCTATTATTATAGACAACGGCAGGCAGTTTGATAATCAGAAGTTTAAGGATTTCTGTGCTCAATATGGCATCCTTCACAAGTTGACATCTGTTGGACATCCTCAGGCTAATGGAGAAGCTGAGATAACTAATCGGACTATCCTTCATGGATTAAAAACCTGATTAAATGAAACCAAAGGATCTTGGACGATGAACTTAACTCTGTTCTATGGGCCTACCGAACAACTTCCTGATCTACCATGGGTGAATCTCCGTTTAATCTTGCTTATGGGAGTGAAGCGATACTACCTATAGGGATTGTCCTTCATTCCAGAAGAATTGATTGCTTCGAAGAGTATAATAATGATAATCTAAGGAGAACTGATCTTGATCTGCTTGAAAATTCCAGGTTGCAGGCATAACTGAAAATAGCATCTTACCGACAAAGGGTGGCACGGTATTATAATTCAAGGATAAAAGCTCGAATCTTTTGGATTGGAGACCTTGTTCTACACCGAACAATTATATCTAGACCAACTGAATAGGACAAACTTATCCCAAATTGGGAAGGCCCTTATCATATCACTGAAGTTGTGCGATCAGGGACCTATCAACTTGAAAGTCTAGATGGTTATTCATTGGCAAGGCCATGGAATGTAGAAAATCTATGTAAATACCATCAATAAAGACATTCTCTTTTTCTTTCTCCTTTTATATGAAGGAAATATATGATATTGACATATTCTCTAAAAAATAGAGAAAAGAAAGGTTGGCCTGATAAGCTGACCATAATTCGACAAATAGAGTTAGTCTGACCCACTAACTCATCAATAATAAATGATCAGAATAACTGATCAAAAGGTTGGCCTGATAAGCTGACCACAATCCGATAAATGGAGTTAGTCTGATCCATTAACTCATCAATAATAAATGATCAAAATAACTGATCCAAAGGTTGGCCTGATAAGCTAACCATAGTCCGACAAATTGAGTTAGCCTGACCTACTAGCTCATCTGTACTCAATGATCATAATAATTTGCTGATCAATTGAAAAGTTAATCATATGACAAGTGATGGTGAATAGCATGGTTTATTATTTTATCAATGATGTTATCTTAAAATATCTGAAAGTATGATTTGGTATATTGATGGAAAATAAAAGACTTCATTAATATTCTGGTTACAAAAGGGAAAAAGAAAAAGCAGCAGTATCAGTTCTCTGTTACATATATTATTTAGCTTTTTCTAATGTTTCTTTGATAGGCAACATTATCGGATCGTTGGTTGGCTTTCCCTCTTCTTTCTCTATAGAATAATCTATGGAAATAGAGAAAAGATCAAGATCAGGGTATAATTTCTTGATTCCATTAATACAGTCTTTGAAACTGAGATAGTAGCCTTTTGCCCCAACTCGATTTATTCCATCTTCAAATGCTTTAGATTTTTTAAATTCTTCAATTACAAGGGGCTTCTGTTGGATCAGCAAGGCATTTTCTTATTTGGTTTGCTTTAGCTTTTCTTCAAGAAATGATTCTCTCCTTCATCAGGATATTTTGACTTGATACTTCTTCATACGCCAGAGTTTTTTCCTTTATGGCTTCATCTGCCTGCTGAAGTATTTTTCTTCTACTGGCTCCATCCTTCACAAGCTGATGGACATGCCTTTCAGTTTGTCTTAGTTGGTTTTGCAGAGACAAGATCTTTGCAACCAATAGAACAACTCTTGATTCGAAGGCTTTCCGATTAGTGATAGCTTTGTCTTTTTCTTCCATAACTGCAGCCAGTTGCTTTTGAAGATCTCCCTGCAGGTTAGTTGCTTGATCCCAGCTCTCTTCGATCATGGAGATATCTTTGACAAACTGAACAAAAAAAAAAAAAAATTGAACGATCATTAAAATACAGATAAGTTGTTTTGGAAAGAGGAGTATTATTAACCTTTATGATTCCTGGATAGACGGAAGATAGAATTTCTTTCACTCCATGTTTAATAGTTGCCTCCTAATCTTTTTGAAGAATGGTGACTGCAGTATGGTTTTTGCCAACTTCGGATTGTTGATGCTTGTATCGGAAACTAGCATTTGAACGGCTTTTCCATCATCGAATCAACTGGTTCCTCCAGAGGAGCTTTTCCTTTCTCCATTGAAGTATGTATGGTGGGTGCGTCATGATCTGTTCCTTTTGGAAGTGGAATGGAAAGCTTTTGTTCTTCTTCTTCAGATGAAGAAGCGATATATTCGAGAATTTCTGGCTTATCGGAGGTATTTTTTGACAAACGCCTTCTTCTTACACATTACCTTTCTTCTCTGAACCGTACTGGTCCAGCTTTTCTCTTTGGCATTTGATGAGGTTTCTTGCTACCCGGCTCCATCTTTCGACTATGATGAAGATCTCTTCTTAAGGAGTATTCTTTGGAGCAAGGAGTTTTGAAAGAGAAATATTTGGGACAAAATTGGTTCAAAGTCTTGGGCCTGGGACCTCTTTATATAGAGGTTGTCAATGGCTATTGTTGCCCAGAAATGGAGCCCAAGAGGGAGGGTGAATTGGGTCTTTTAAAAATTTAACACAATAAAACAAAAGGTCTAGTGGTGCTTGTGAGTGACAAATAAATAGATGCAAGGTAATAGCACTTAATTAAAGAATGCAAAAAGAAAAGAGCAATCACACACAAACACAAGATATATAGTGGTTCGGTGCAAACCTAGCACCTACATCCACTCCCCAAGCCACCCTTGGGAATTCCACTATTATCCACACCAGATTACAGTTGACTTGTTTTTACAAGGCTCACAAGTCAAAAACCTAAGTTGGTTTTATCACTTAGGCTCACCAACAAACCTAACTACTTGTTTTGTCTTCGGGCTCACAAGTTAACCCTAGTTGGTTTTAACACTTTGGCTCACCAACAAACCACAATAACCTTCTTTCAAGACACCCTTGAAAGCAAGGTTAAAGCACAACAAATCAGATATAAAATTTAAATGCTACAACAAACTCTCTTCAAGAGTGGATTGGAATCTTTGAAGCCCAAGGATTGCTTTGACTTCACTCTTCTTCAAGTTGCCTCCTTTTGGAATGTAGTAGATTTGAGCAAGTAGGCTTTTTCAGTGGAATCAAGCTAGAAGAGGCTTTTGATTTGAAGTTTGGAGAGAATAAAGGCTCTTTGGCTGTAGAGTGGACTTGAATGCTCTTGAATGGACTTCTCTCTTTTTCTTCTTGACTTCTTTTCACTTCTCTTGCTTTAAAATGAGGTTGGTGGTGATTAAATACACCAAAAACCTTCTAAAAATGGTTTGTGACCGTTGGAGCATTGGAAATAGCCGTTTAGAGCTTGAAATCCCGTTTCTGCAAGCCAGAAAAATAGATCCGTTAGAGCTGTCAGGTTGCAAGTGTCGACACTTGGCTGTCAGGTGTCGACACTTGGCTGTCAGGTGTCGACACTTGAATTCTGGGAGTCGACACTTGATCATTCAAGTGTCGACACTTGATGCACATGTGTCGACACTTGACACAAAAATCCTCGAACCAACAAGTTCTGTATTTTCAAAATTCTCAGGCCTTAAGTCGACACTTGAAACCTAAGTGTCGACACTTGGTGTCGACAATTGAAGTCTAGGTGTCGACACTTGGCGTGCCAAGGATTTTTCTTCGTGCCAAATGCTGAAGTGTCGATACTTGTTTGTCCAGGTGTCGACACTTGAGACTGAAAACATCCAGAATCAAGAGTAAAAGCCTCGAAATCAAAAATAAAGTTCATGAAAGCATAAACACATAATAGTCAAGCAAATATTAGCCCTTTTTTCAATGAAGAGAATGTCCGGATATGTGAGAATTGCTCCGTGCCATTGCATGCCATACACCATAAGTTTTTGGAATTTTGAGGTGCTTTCTTCCTGAAAACTTACAACTTGAAATTCACATTAGAATACAATATGTGCTCAATATTTTGTTATTCATCAAAATCACTGGGTGGAGCCAACAGCTATGATTTATGGTCCAAATTCTAAGATATTAGAAGATCTCAATACATTTAAGATCTTGATTTGGTGGGAATCCGTGCACCGCTTCTGATTCTCAGAAAGTCAGTTATAAAATATGTATATAAAAGCATGCGATTTGAATTTGAATTTGAATCTTGTACGGCCTCTTAAGTCCTGATAAATGCGATTATATGTCTGCCAATCAACTGCTCTTCTGACAGAAAGTTAACATTTGGCAAAGTTGGTATGATGGCTTATTAGACCTTGCCTAGAAAAATCTTTGCAAAGTATACTTTTCTTAAAATACTAAGGAAAAAGGGATAGGATATTCGATAAATTAGAATGAGAGCATTATATCACCCATGAGCAAGTTAAAGGCCTAGTTAGTTCAGAGATATTTGGTAAGTGTTGACTTCTCCTTTAGGAAGAGTCAGAAATCGTGCTTTCCGATCAATTTTCTTTTCTCATTGAAGATTCTTGTTCGATGAGCTTGTTCAGAATTGATTTAATTGGATTTTTTCGAGTAAGAATTAGTGTTTTGAATAATTTTGTGATTAGATCGGCCTTCTTTAAAATTTTTTTTATTTAATCCAATGATTTTATATTTAGAAAATTTTTCCATTTACAAAAAGTGCAACTTTTGCAATTTGAGAAACATTGCTAAAAAGAAAGATTTTTCATTTCCTGTTAAAAGCAAAATAAATTCTTACATCATTGATCATTTACATTTTGTTCGGCTATATTTTCTTGTATTTCAACTTGATCTACAGTAAGAACTATTGCTATATCTTCTGGAAGTTGAAAATTCAGGGCCGATTCTTTGGTTTGGTCGTCGATTGTGTCTTTGGGTTGATCTGTAGTTTTTCTCTGACTTGATCTTCCTTGTCATAATTTTCTTCATCAGAATCCTCATCATCAGAGTCTTCCTCTATCATTGAAGTGTCTAGGTCAAGATAATATTTCTTTACCTTATTCAAACAATCGGCAAGATCGAGGTTGTAGCTTTCTACCCCTACCTCGTGGAGTTTGTCATCAAAAGCTTTCGATTGAACATATGCTTTTACGGCCCAATTAATGGCCTCTTCAATGGCTTGTTAGATCCTTTTGGTTGCCGTTAAAACTTTTTCTTCAGCGGCTAAAACCTTCTTTTCGGCTATTAAGACCTTTTCTTTAGCTCTGTCTAACTTAAGGGACATTGATCGGATTTTCTTATTTTTCTTCTTCAGCTTTGATTCCATAGTATTTATTTTCGACCTTGCTTCCTTCAGCTCTACTTCTAGAGCTAACGTTTTGACTGTTGATTCTTCCAATTTCTTCTCCATGGCGGTCTTTAGTTCTTCAGCAACTTCTTTTTCCGCCTTGGCAACGTTCACCTCGTTGCACATGGTTTTGCAAAACTCGTCAAAATTTTTTAAACTCTCATCCATGATTCAGATTCCATGAATGAGCTATTCATTTACATTTTAGATTAGTCAGATTTCATAATAAAAAAAAAACAAAAATGATTAACTTTTTAAAAGAAAAAAGAGAACAAGTTTTTTCCTTTACCTTTAGTAAAGTAGGATGAAGTAATAAGATGGTGTCATCAATCTGCTGGGATTTAGTGATTTCCCAGTCTCTTGGAATGATGATGGAGTTCAGAAGGCGACGGGCCAGCATTGGGTCATTTAGGCCCGAATCATCGGCGTATACGAAAAAATCAATCAAAATATTTGCGGCCAGAGTTCTTTCTTCTTCTTCTTCCCTCAATGGAGCTTTTCCTTTATCAATCTGGTCAGCAGAAGGTAGCGATGGACCAGCTCCTAGAAGTTTCATTGGTCGTCTTTCTTGTGGTGGAGTTTGAAGGGTGTTGACAACGGAACTTCATCATCCTCTGACATGCTTGCTATCAGTATCGGAGAGATGGGATCTGATGAGACTGCCGAAGCTGTTGGATTTGTCGATTTTATTTTCTTCGATCTTTTTACTCTCTCTTCTTCTTGATTGGAAGGGTTGGCTTTAGCTTTTCTCTTCTTCGAAAATTTTCGAAGCTTTCGAACATCCACCATAACTGACGTATCTGCAATAGTTGAGAAATCAAAGATTAAGATTGATTGATAATAAAGAATGACAAAACGGTATCAACAATGAAGATACCTAAAGAAGGTTTAGGACTGATTTCTGCCAAGAAAAGCCCTCTTTCATTGAGAAGTTCTTTAATTAGAGGAACCTCCATCCTCGTAAGCTTCTCGTAATCTTCTTGGTTAAAAGACAGGACCTTCTTGTCATCATTAGGAGTCAGTCGGGGTTCCCTATGGCTAATAGTAAAGTTCCAAGAAATTTTGGATACGATGTCAAAGAAATAGGGCTTCCAACTATGAATGGCTGAAGGAAGCCCCGAGATAAATTTTTGACCATGGAGTGGGTTAATCACCCACCACCCATGGCCATGAAAGTCCCGTTTCAGTACAAATAAAGTGGTAAAAAGAGAAGTCTTCGAGATTATATCCGTGTCCTTACAAAGGATCAAGAATGCATAAATGATTCAAATACTATTAGGGGTCAGCTGAGATGGTAGTACCTGATACAATCTAAAGATTGTAAGGAAAAAAGGGTGAATCAAAATTCTAAGACTGGCCCTTAGATGTTCCTCGTAAATGGTTAGGCTGCCGAGTGGAGGCTGATCTATTTGTACTTTGGAACTAGGGAGGATTACAGCATAATCATCTGAAATATTATAGTATTGTTTTAATGCTAAGATTTGATGTTCGGTTAAAGAAGACCTAATGTCGCTCATCTTCATCGATTCAGCTTGTTTTTTTCTATTGTTGGGAAGTGGATTCTTCAGGATTTTCTACATGACTGACCTCTAATACTCTAGCCATAGTTCAAAAAGAAAGTAAAGGAAGATCAACTTAAAAGAGAAGACAAAAGAAGAATAGAGGCCGACCTGAAAATTTTCTTTCGCTCCTAAGGTGAAGAGATTGGAATGGTGAAAACCTATTTTTCTGAGAAGGGTAGTGTTTTTATAGTATCCTTCAACGGTTCATGATTTCCCTCAAATAATGGGATCGATTCAGATCTGGCCACATGTCCATAAATATCGATTGGGTTTCATGAAGTATCGAAATGACCTTTTATAATCTGATAGTAGAAATCTGTTGATAAGATGGATGCATTTATTTTTGGTGAAAATCTTTCGATTTTCTTGGATTTTGAAACTGCAATGATGAGAGGAAGATACGACTGTTAGTTTTTATAACCGCCTCCCCAGTCAAAGTTCGACACATCATCAAAGCGTGCTACCCCAATATGGAAGCTTCTGATAGTTTCCGTCTTTCAATTAATGAATTCAGAAACTGGGGGGACTAATGTTGGGATATGATTAGTTTGGTCTGTTTATGCTGATCTATTGAAAGCTTGAAGCTGGCTGATCAACATCTAAGAGATGTAAAGCCTATCGGTGCCAAATAGGCATAAATATGATCAATGCCTAGTAGGCACAAATATGGTCAATGCCCAATAGGCACAAATATGATTAATGCCCAATAGGCACAAATATGATCAATGCCCAATATGCATAAATATGATCAATGCCCAATAGGCACAAATATGATCAATGCCCAATAGAGACAAATATGATCAATGCCCAATAGGTACAAGTATGATCAATATTCAAGAGGCATAAAGCTGATCAATGCTCAACAAGCATAAGATTGACTAACTTCTAGAGCTGATCACTATGGATGAAGGGCTGATCAATTATGGATGAAGAGTCGATCAACTATGGATAAAGAGCCAATCAACTATGGATGAAGAGCCGATCAACTATGGATGAAGGGCTGATCAACTATAGATGAAGGGCTGATCAATTATAGATGACTTTCATTGCACGTGCTCATGATCCTGGATTAACCATCTAATAGCTAGATGCCAGCTATAAGTGGTTAAGTTCGTAGCCTATAAATACCTTCGAGTGCAATGGTGATGGGACTTCTGCCACTTCTTCTTTTCTGTGCCATTCTTTGTCTAGTTTTCTTTCAGATCATATATGCTCCAATCCAGATGCCATTAACAAGCTTGAGAGCTATCTCAACACCCAAATCTTCTAAGAAGATGATAGAGAGCTAGATCAAATCAGCTCAAGCCACTTTTCTTCTGATTCTAGCTTGCTGTAATTTATTTGGACACAACAGGTACTAATCTTATCAGATTCGGGTTGGCTAAAGAAAACTGGCCTAGAACTGGAATCATCGGATGTGGGTTCAAATCTATGGGTTATGGATTCACTAGACTCATAGGATATGGGTGCATAGGATCTGGGTTCAGAAGATCTGGGTGCATAAGTTCTAGAGTCATAGGATCTAAAGTTGTAGGATTTGGGCTCAGACCTATAGGTTATGGATCTCTTGGGCTCAGGGTATGGATCAGGGTATTGGGCTCTCCTAGAGTTGGGAGGTGGGAAATATGGGGTCATAAGGTTAGGCTCATCTTGTTTAGGTCTGATATGGGTCTCAGGGGTTTTCCCTAGATCTCCTAATTGGTTCCCTACCTGGTCAAACCTATTGTTCATTTTATTTTAGGATTGGGTCAGTTGGGTGGTCAATTCGACATTCAGCTCGTTTTGGGATGGAGTTAGTTGGTTCGTCAGGGTGGTCAATTGGGCATTTATTTGGTTCTTCTAGGTGTTCAATTGGGCATTTATTTGGTTCTTCTAGGTGTTCAATTGGGCAAGCTAATTTTGGAATTGGATATCATATTGGTCAAACTTATTGCACTGTTGGGTGCTCAAGTGGGTAAACTGTTTGGTAAAGGTTCTCAGAAAGGTTTCGTAGTCAGGCTCCATGGTCAGACTGGGTTTGGGGTGAGATTACTGGTTGGGTTAGACTCCTAATCTAGGGTTCATGCAAACAAGCAATCAAGGGGTAGTGATGCAGTCAAGCACACAAGGGTTACTATGGACAACAGTTTGCTAGACCTAGAGCCAAAATTGAATGGGTCTACTCAACTTACGCTTAACTCAATAGCTAATCCTTCCACTAGCCAGGTAAAAGGCGGGGTGGTGGGAGGCTCCCCCTACCTGTGACAGGGTCCTAATTAAGTAACCACTAGTCCACTTAGAGCATTTGCCTCTGGACCTCTAGCCTTAGACACCAGTTTTCAGTAATAGCTGGGAAATTAAGTGCACTAGTTGGCTCACACAATTTGGACCTGACTTGTTGGTGTCCCTAAGCTCACTAGAGCAATTAGCTTGCTAGTTGATTTTAGTTAAGGCATGGGTTCTGATGTTGGGTGGTTATTTTGGGCCCAAAACAGGTGATGAAATCCTGCCCTGATCTGAGAAAGGAAATTGCTTTTAAAATTGATTTAATGAAATGATGACACTTGTTGCCACTAAATCTCCAAGACCGGGTTCTTTCAACCGGGTGGATTGGAGTGTGCGTATCCTAGCATCTACGAAAAGGTCCCACAGGCCGGCGGTGTTCCAGCAGGGGACACTCCAATGTTTAAGTCAGTGGGAGACTTGGAGCAGTAGAATGAAGGAATCGAAAAAGAGATAGCTTGAGGAAAAGGGAGAGCACTCCCTTGGCTCGGGGTCCCCCTCTTACCTTATATAGGTGCGGAACTTTACCGGAATCTTTTAGGGGCTAGGTTAGGAATGGCCAATTTGCACTTAGAGGGATCTTGGTAATGGCCAGGTGGCACCAGGATGGGGTGGCATCGTGGGATCTATAGAGTAGTGGTGCTGAGATGTCAGGAATCTATTGTAACAGAATTTTGGTACCAGCCTCCGGGCCATCCTTGGAGCGGCCCGCCTTGGGCCAATATGGGCCTAGCTGAAGTGGGTCGGTCGGACCCCCAGTAAGTTGGTCGAACCTTTGGTGGGTCAGTCGGACCCCTGGTGGGTCGATCGGACCTCTAGGGGGTCGGTCGGACTCGGCTAAAGGGTCGTTGGCTCTGATTTGGTTCGGAGGAAGTCGATTATGTATAATAGTTGCCACATTGCTCTTGGCCTTCAAGAAGGCTTGTAGCTTTGAAGGGCGAGAGCATCATTCTCGCATTAAATGCATTCATCCTTGAGGGCATTATGGATCTGATCGTGTGTGTTACATTAGGTCATTCCCCGCTCCAGAAATTCATGCCCGGGACAGGTGTCGACTCTGCATTGGAAGCTGAGGGAGCGACAGTTAATGTAGAAGGTATGTAATGATGAGCGGCCAACCTGGCTCGCTCGGTCATTGGGCTTCGGAGGTGATCTGAGTGATGTGGTGACATCTGGGTGGTTAGTACCCTACTTGGGGTGACCCATCCATCGCTGATCCAGCGATCATGCGGATCATGGCTTGAATGTATTTCCTTCTATCGCATCAGCTTTTGTTGCATGGGGAGCTGTACCGCCTGGCATTCGGGTCACGGTGCTCGAGGAATGGTGGTAACCGATTTTTCCAGGGGCTATAAAAGGGGGTGTTGAGACTCTAGGTGAAGCTTTTGCTGCATCCACCCTTGGAGAGAGATCGCCTTTGAAGAGAGGTTTCACCTCATTCCACCATCTCCATCCTTTTAGGAAACCCAGTCCTCAAGTCAGTCCTTCCTCCCTCCAAGCCCCGTAGCAATGGCCTCCGGTAACCGAAGCTCTAGCCGTAGGGTAAAAAAACTAGGTCCTAACCACATCCAACTTGAGTTAGCACAGGATTAGGTAGAGGCCCTTAGAGTTAGGATCAATAACACTTTCGCTCTGCACCTCACCATCCCGGATCGGGAAAGGAGGGTGACCAGGTTGCCGAGCTCGGCAGCCCTCCCGGTGTATGAGGAACATTTGAAGGTTGGCCTTCGATTTTTCTTGTGAAACTTTTTCATCAGGTCTTCAACTTGTATCGAGTCACCCCTACGCAGTTGACCCCGAATAGCATTCGGGCCATCAGCTGCTTTATGGTGTTGTGCTAGAGGGTTGGAGTAGAACCTAAGACTTTCCTTTTTACAACATTTTTGTCTTGAAGAAAGACTTCCGGAGTAAGGAGTCATGGGTGTTCAGCCCCCATCCATGGCGGAAGATAATCGAAGGTCTCCCGTCGGCTATCCATGGATGGAAATCAAAATTTTTCTTTGTGCACAGTTTTCAGCCTTGGGGCTTTAACCCATCATGGGGGGAACCAAGGCTGACATCCAACGAAGGGAGGGTGGTCTTGATGGCCGACCAAGTCAACTTTAACGAGTTAGAGGCAGTCAGTATCACAATGATGGCAGAGCCGCTTCAGGAGGATAGCCTCTATTCGGTTGGAGTTAGCTGTCATGAGCACTTAGGTAGGGTAGAAACCATTGCCATCAGTCTCTTTTCTGTTCTGTCAGTTATCTTTCCTTCTTTCCTTACTTTGATTTTGCTCTTGTAACAGGAGGAAAAATGAAGCCTGACCACGTGAGAATAGCAGAGCGAATAGCAAGGAAGAGGGCCGCCCAGACTGTGGAGCTGACCATGAGCAAGTAGAAGAAATAGCAGGTAGAGGAACGGCCCGCGGTTGTCATAGCATCGGACTCTAATGAGGACAATATGCCCTTGTCGGAGCGGTTGGTGGAAAATGCATCGGGGCCTCTGCCCACTATCATGGAGTCAGGCATCTGACTGGAGTCAAACCTATCTAAGCCAATCGAGGTGGGGACGGCCCTGGCCTTGTCATTGGCTAAACCGACGGAGGTGGTCTGCCTCACAAATGAGGGAAAAGGGGTAGCTAGAAGGGTAGAGGCTGAAGAAGTCAACTATGACACCTTCCAGCGTTGGCATGCCCTTCACAACTCCTGGCAGGCTAGGGACCAACTCAAAGGGGCCATTACCCAAGCTGACTAGGAGCAGTCGAGTCAGCGCAAGCTGCATGAGGTGGCGAGAGATGCCTACCTCAATCTGAATAAGGTAATTTGTCATTCTTTCATTTTCTTCTTTCTTCTTTTCTTTTCTTGTGTATGACTAACGTGGTCTATTACCTATAGCTCCTTCATGATATCTCGCTGATGGATGAAGGCCTCGAAGAGATGGTCAACGCGGTAGAGGTCTCAGCTAGGATGGCCGAAGAGCTAGAGGCAGCCAGGGTGTCGGCAATGTCATTGCAGAAGGCCATAGAGGAGAAGCTTTCAGCCAGTCTGGCCGAAGCCAAATCCTCGAGGAAGCAAGCAGAGGACCTGTAGACTCAGCTGGCTGAACCGGATGCCAAATCAAAGAGGAAGAAGGAAAAGATCAGATCCTTGACTCATTAGTTGCTTGATGAAGAGTAACGGGCCATCATGCCAAGAGGAGCATGTAGGCCCACCAGGCATTGGCAGGGAAGTACTTGAGCAAGCTAAGGGAAGTGAAGGAGCTGGAGAAGAAGCAGGTCCGTGGTGCCATAGCAGAGTACAAAGCTCTACCGACTTCAATGATGAAATGGAGTAGGCTGGGGTGGCGAGCTTCGAATATGGCTTCGATGACTGCTTAAAGAAGGTGGCTGAAGCTTTCCTAGAGCTCGATTTGTCCTCGATACAGTTGAGGCAATCGCTTGAAGGAGAAGGGGGCCCAACCAACATCGGGGCCGACACCCAAACTGCTACCGATGCTGGACCAGTGGAGGCTTTGGTCAAGACTTTGGATGCTGCGTGGGAGACCGAAGCCGAAGCTCCTTCAATGAGTGGGAAGGATTTCTCCCCTCTGGTTTTGCCTGGCAAGACTTAGAGTCGATTATAAAAGTCTGCTCACACTGTACAAAACTTTTTGATTAATGAAATGACATTTTTGGTATTTGTCTCTTGCTTCATTTTTTCTTTTGAATAGGCTATTCTTGCCCCTTTGTTACCGACCAACGGCTTTTCTGGGGTAGCTGAGTGCCCGATTGACTTTTAACTTAGCCATTTATAAGAAATACGTCTAAGTGTTGAGAGGTCGGCTTAGTCCAAATTTGACCCTTTTAGAAATATTTCTAAGGGACCTTCGAACTAGCCATTTATAGGAAAATCATTAAGTGTTTAAGGATCCCACAAAGTACTTTCCGATCGAGGTTGGATGTGGAGGTGGGCTATGATAGAGCCTTTCTGATCAAGGTCAAACTTTGAGTGGGCTACACTAGAGCCTTTTCGATCGAGGTCGGACTTTGAGTGGGCTGCACTAGAGCCTTTCCGA
Organism: Areca catechu; assembly: GCA_021397845.1. Lineage (NCBI taxonomy): Eukaryota > Viridiplantae > Streptophyta > Magnoliopsida > Arecales > Arecaceae > Areca > Areca catechu. Next base: position 122,055,539 of record CM038052.1, on the reverse strand, counting down.
TCAAGATTGGACTTTGAGTGGGCTACACTAGAGCCTTTCCAATCGAGGTCAGACTTTGTGAGTGAATTTCCCCCTTTATTCATAATATTTATGGAGGTTAACTACATTCTAAGGACGTGCCACTTGTCGTCCATCTAGATGCTCGAGTCGGTAAGTTCTGGCTTGAATCACTTCGACTACCCGATAGGGGCTTTCCCAGTTGGGGGAGAGCTTTCTTTGTTCAGTTGGCTGGATATCTCTATCCTCCACAAAACCAAGTCCCCGACCTAGAAGCTTCGAGCATTGACTCAAGAATTGTAATATCTGGCCATTCTTTGATGATAGGTAGCCATCTTCGAGCAAGTCAGGATCAACCCTTCTCTGCTCATAATTGGCTGGTTCGATGAAATGATCGATCCGAAGGGACTACAAGGAGACTTCCACTAGTTTGACCACTTCACTCCCAAAGGTGAGATTGAATGGGGTTTCCCTAATCGCCATCCGGATGGTGGTCCGGTAGGCCCATAGTACCGAGTGGAGTTCTTCTACCCAGAGTCCTTTGGCGTCATTCAGTCAGGTCTTCAGGCCATGTAGGATCATCCGATTGGTCACCTCGGCCTCCCCATTGGATTATGGGTGTCTGACTGAAGTCAACCGATGGGAAATTTGAAACTGTTGGCAGAAATCCTGGAACATCGGATTGTCGAATTATCTTCCATTGTCGGTGATGACTGCCTGCGGTATGCCAAACCAAAAAATGATATAATTTTGAATGAAGCTCTCCACCTTAGCTTCGATAATCTATGCTAGCAGCTCAGCTTCCACCCACTTGGTGAAGTAGTCGATGGCTACAATTAGAAACTTCCATTGTCCGAATGCTGGGGGAAATGGCCCGACGATGTCTATTCCCTATTGTGCGAATGGACAGGGAGCAGTCAGCGGGATTAGCTGACTAGCTGGTCACCTTTGAATATTGGAGTAACTCTGGCATGCGTCACACTTTTTAACAAAGTCAACTGCATCCTTCTAGATGGTCGCCAGTAATAACCATTTCAGATAATCTTATAGGACAAAGATCTACCTCCCAGGTAGTCGCCGTATATGCCTTCATGCATTTCTTTAAGTGCGTAGTTGGCGTCTGATAGCCCTAGGCATTTGAGCAGTGGTTGCATAAACGACTGCTTGTAGAAGATTCCATCGAAGGTGATGTATTTCGAGGCTATCCGGTGCACATGTTTGGCTTGGGCTTTATCTTTTGGTAGGGTTCCTTCATTGAGGAATGCAAGGATAGGATCCATCCAACATGCCTCTCAATCCACTTGATGGATTCCCGATGTCTCTTCAGTAATGCTTGGGCTTTGTAGGTGCTCCATGAAGGTCCTGTCAGAGGGATCAGTGGTGGCGGTGTTCAACCATGATAAGTCATCCACCCGAGAATTTTGCATCCGAGGTATGTGAATGATCTCAAAAAATTTAAGTCGAGCCACAAGGTTCTACACCTTACTTAAGTACTTGGCCAGGGTCGGATCTCTAGCCTCAAATTTGCCTCTCACCTGGTTGACCACCAGTTGAAAATCCGAGAAGGCTTTGATCCGTTCGATGCCTAGCTCATCAGCTATCCTTAGTCCCGCGAGGATGGCTTTATACTCTGCTTGGTTTTTGATACTTGGAATGCGAAACGCAAGGCATATTCAAGGCACTGTCCATCGAGGTCAGCCAGAATTAAGCCTGCTCCGCAACCAGCAAGGTTGGATGCCCCGTCCACATGAAGTGTCTAGGCGGGGTCTGACCCTTCAGTAATATCATCCTCAAGTGTGTTGACCGTTTGTAGAGGTGTCTCCTATCTCCAGGTACACTCTGCTATGAAGTCGACGATCACCTGAGCCTTCATGGCTGACCGAGGCTGAAAGGAGATGCGAAATTCTCCAAGCTTGATGGCCTAGTTGGCAAGTCACCCCGAGGTATCAGGACTCTTGAGGATCGCCTTGGGAGGTTGATCGGTCGGGATGATGATTGGATATGCCTAAAAGTAGGGCTGCAATCGCTTGGCTGCTATAACCAGGGAGTAGACAAGCTTCTGTATCTTAGGATACCTTGTTTCGGCATCGTGGAGTACCTTACTGGTATTGTAGACTGACTTTTACTGGTTGTTCTCTCCTATCCAGACAAGGATGGAGCTCACCACCTCATCCAAAGCTGATGATACAAATACAGGGACTCTCCTTCCACAGGCATAGCAAGTAAGGGGGGAGTCTCCAGATATGTCTTCAGTGCTTCAAAGGTGGACTGACACTCATCGGTCCAATGGAAGTGATTCGACTGCTGCATTGTCTTGAAAAATGGAAGACACCTTTCGGCTGACCTAGAAATGAAGTGACCGAGGAAAGCTATCCAACTCGTGAGCTCTTGTAGTTGCTTCTTGCTGGCTGGATGCCCCATGTCAATGACAGCCTTGATTTTATCCGGATTGACCTCAATTCCTCACTGTGTGACCAGAAAGTCAAGGAATTTTTTAGAGGTCACCCCGAAGGTACACTTGGCCAGGTTCAACTTCATCCAGTGCCTCCTCAGGGCATCAAAAGATTCTTTTAGATCCTTGATGTGGTCGGCTCTCTAGAGGCTCTTGACTATCATGTCGTCAACATATGCCACCATGTTTCTTCCAAGTTGTCCTTCGAAGATCCTATTGATCAGCCTCTGAAAAGTGGCTCCAGCATTTTTTAGGCCGAAGGGCATCATTTTGTAGCAATAAAGCCCTTTATTAGTAACGAAGGCTATTTTCTCCTCGTCCTCCGGATCTATGCTGATCTGGTTGTACCTGGAGAAGGCATCCATGAAGCTTAGAAGCTGGTGATCGGCAGTGGCATCCACCAATTGGTCGATCTTCGATAAGGAAAAGCTATCCTTCGGGCAAGCTTTATTGAGGTCAGTGTAATCCACACATATCCTCCATTTTTTGTTGGCTTTTTTCACCATAATGATATTTGCCAGCCAGTTGGGATAGTGGGCTTCTCTAATGAAGTCAGCTTCATAGAGCTTCTGGACCTCATCATCAATTGCCCTCTATCTCTCAGGGGTGAAGTTCCTCTTCTTCTGTCGGACAGGCTTACAGGTAGGATCCACCATGAGCTAATGGGTTATGACTTCCAATGAGATGCCCAGCATGTCTGATGTTCACCAGGCAAAGATGTCGGCATTATCCCAAAGGAAGCCGACTAACTCTGACTTGGCCTCCTCGCTGAGCATGCTCCCGATCTGTAGGACCTTAGTGGGATCGTCCTTCCTGAGGGGTACGAATAGGATCCTCTCGACCAGTTCTCCGCAGTAATCAGTTTCGGCCCTGGGATCAAGTTGTTCCAAGATGGAATGGTCTCCCGATTGCTTGTCCTGAATGGTCAAACACTGTCTGCCCATCCTACGATCCCCTCTCATCTCTTTGACCCCGTTCCAAGTCGAAGATTTCGCCAACAAGTGGTAAGTAGACACAATAGCTCAAAATTTGTTCATGGCCGGATGCCCCAATATGGCATTGTAAGCAGATGTCGTTCGGACGACCACAAAATTGATAAGGAGGGTCTTTTGATAAGGCTCTGACTCGATGGTCATGGGAAGAGTTATTTCTCCCTCTATGCTAATGGAGTTCCCCGTGTACCTAGTTAACAGTATTGGGGATTCTATTAGCTTGGTTCTAAATAGGTTCATTCTAATAAAGGCATTATACATCAAAATATCAGTGGAGCTTCCATTATCAATGAGGATCCTCCTTACATCATAATTGGCAATTACTGCCGATACAATAATAGGATCATTCCCAGAGACCTAGGTCTCTTAGAGGTCTTCATCGGAGAAACTAATTATGTTATAACCCCGAGGCCTCTTCGAGATGTCCTGACCCTCTTCTTTCCTCCAGTTGGACTGGTGGTGAAGCATGCCAACATTTTCATTGATGGGGCATTGGTTGGGCAACTCTATTTTCTCTGAGGGGTTTCTGGTGATGGAAGCTTCAGCCCGACCCCTCTGGGGTCAGATGTACTTGTGCAGGTACCCCCGTCTGATCAAGTCTTCGATCACATCCTTCAACTGGAGGCATTCTTCTGTGCTATGCCCGTGGTCACAGTGGAACTGATAGTACTTGTCCTTGTTTTTTGATATGGAGGGGCTCCTCATCAGACGAGGCCTTTGTAGGAAGGTTTCATTCTCTATCTCCATAAGGATTTTCTCCCTCATGAGGGAGAGAAGTGTGTAAGTCTCAAACCTCCTGGGGAAGTCTTTTGACTTAGGGCTGCAGCATTGGGTCGAGTTGGTGCAATCGCTTGGAGATCGGACTTCAGAAGTCCTATCACTCCTCTTGGGAGCCGAGCTCTCTTCAGCCTTGCATCGGCTTGCTGCTTGTTCTTTTGCTAGGGCATATTTTTAAGCCCGAGCTAGTAGTTCAGAGTAGCTTGTCAGAAACTTTTTGTCCATTGAGAAAGTGAGCCAGGACGATCGTAGTGCCTTCTTGAAGGCCGACATAGCTACATGCTCGTTAAGGTCCGGGATCTCCAAGGTTGCCGAATTAAATTGGGACATGTAATTCCAGAGGGTTTCTCCTTCCTTGTGCTGCACGAAGAAGAGGCAATCCATGTTCCTTGGCATCCGGCTACAGGTCCTAAAATGGGACAAAAAGAGTTTTTCTAGTTGGGAGAAGGAGTGGATTGTACCTGGTCGGATGGCAGAGAACCACATCTGAGCTGCCTTCTTGTGTGTCACGGGGAAGGCGATGCAGTGGAGGGCATCAGAGGTGCCCTGTACCATCATGTGGGCCTTATAAGTGCCTAGATGATCCAGAGGGTCGGTGGTGCCATCGTAGGCATCTACCTGGGAAATTTTGAAGTGACGGGGGATAGCTTCCACCATAATTTTGGAGGAGAATGGCGGGCAAGAGTCGTATGCCAGTGCTTCTTCTCCCTTTTGCCGATCGACCAGTTCAGTAATTTGCTCCTCCATGCATTAGAGCATGTTGGTGTAGTCCCTTGGGTCTCAATCGCATCGCTCGTCATCATCGGAGACCGAATCTGTGGAAGAGTGCGAGGTGGACCTTACTCTTTTTTTGTCGGCATGAGTCCTTTACGACCTCCGAGGCTCTGGGGTCGTGTGGGAGCAAAGTCAGGGGACTCCTTGCTGTCGACTTCTCTCGGTAGCAGGTCGATGACTTGTTTTGGATGCCACGAGTGGTGGCTATTTGTCATTGGCCATGTCTTGAAGCTTCTGAACCATGGTGGCAAGAGTGTTGATGCAGTTCAGAAGGGTCTGAAACTACTGTTGTCCCAGGATGATGGTAGGTTGGGCGACGTCATTCTTCCAGAGAGGTTCTCCCAACCTTGTTTGGGAGCGGCCTCTCCTATATGAGGTATCCTGAGCTCTTTCTTTCACCATCATTTTGTCTAGCGGTGGATCCCTCCATTTGTAGAAGGAACACAAGGATGAAGGTGGTGGCCCCTCCTTCTAGCACCAATCTGTTGCCACTTAATCTCCCGGACCGGGTTCTCTTGACCAGGTAGACTGGAGTGCGCATCTCCTAGCACCTGTAAAAGTATCCCATAGGCCAGCTAGTGGGGGTACCAGGATCAGACATAGATTACTGTGTCCCATATGGTTTATTGATTAGGGTTTAGAGCCTTAGTCATGTGTCACAATTTTGTAATCAAGTAAGATTGAGTCCTGTAATAAGTTAAGGCTAGTTGATTTATCTTAACCCTGGTCCAGTTATTAAGTTCTCTACTTGAGTATTAGTCGAGTATGAGTTCAATTTTGAATAAGAAGAGAGATTACATAGTTTTAAAGTTCCACCAGGCCTCATCCAGGAACCAGAAGCCTTCACAGCAGCTTATTGGGCCTTGTTTGCCACCCTAGAGGCCAAGATTCTTTCCAGATGCCCCAGATGCTTTCTAGATGCTTTCTAGATGCCTTGATACCCTCTAGATGCCAGAGTATATTCCAAACCCAGGGCACCCCATGGTTCGAGAGGTATTTCTGTGCCCCGACCCAAGTGAATTCAAGCCCAGGGGCAGGCCCAAGCACTTAGAACCAAGATTCCAGGAATATTCTGAAACAAGGGCATCCCAGCTTTTAGGGCCCAAAGCACATGCATCAAGGCCCAAAGGAGGACGCCCCTTTCTGCCCATGAAGCCCACATGCCCAAGCCCAATACATGTAGGCGTCCAAGCCCTTTGACCAAGTTCAAGCCTTTGACCATTTCAAAGGAGGAAGGAAATCCAAGTAGAAGAAGGAGAACTAGTTTCATTCAAAGTGTATACTCCCAATCTTAATCAAACATGTAATCCCTTTCCCTCTCTACTTTGTATTCCTATCCTAACTAGGAGAAGACTTGGGGAACATCTATAAATACCCCACCCTTGCCCCTCTTGCAGGTAAACTTTATTCATGAGATCAAAACTCTGGTGAATTTTATTTGAGATTGCTCTTGTGTTCTACTTTGTGTGAAGTGAGTTTTTGGAGTTGTGTGCCCTAATCCTACCAATCCCTAGCCATCCTAGGTGATCTTCATCCAAGCCCCAACACACCATCAGCAAGTGCCCTAGCCGACCACAAACAAGGAGCATCCTTCTTCCACCTTCAAGCCGCCCACATCCAAAACCTTAATCTCTTGCTTTCTAACCCTAGTTCTATAATTCCACTTTTTATTTGTTATCTAACTAATCCTCTGATGGTTGCAAGATCCCCATGGTATTCACCTCCAAGGAGGAGGCCCTCTTTGCCTCCAGGACTAATACCAGATAGTTGACTGATTCGAGGTCTAAAGGCTTGTCTTCCAAGCATTGATTCAGAGTGCTGTGCGATCCCTTCATTGATCGGATCTTCAATTCCCTGCCTGGGACAATCTTTTCCCCTCCTAACTTCTAATTTATAGAAGGTACACTATCCTAAACTGGGGGTTTCTCAATCTTTTGGATCCTATGTTTTATTATTTTGCATGAGTCCTTATGCGGGTATAATGATTCTTGGCATTACTAGTTTCTTGCTATGCTTTACTTAATTTCGGGAACTTTAGCCTGCAAATTAAATCCCTAAAAAAAAACTCTAAAAAGATTATTTTCTATTTTCCTGCATTCATGATAGTCTTAGGATTATCCTGCATCAGTTTGGTATCAGAGCAAGTTTAGGATAGTTTTCTCTGCATTAGAATCACAAACCCTAATTTCTGCATCCTGTCACCTGCATTAGAGGTCTAGGTTTTGATCAACTTTGGCATCTTAAACATTTTATTTTTCTGTGAAATTTTCACGTCATGTCCTATTTCTTGTCTTGATAATTTTTATAATTTTTAATTAATTTTACCAAAATCTTAATTCTCTAAAATTTGGCATATTAGAAACTCTAACTAAAATCCTAAGAATTCTGCATCAGTTTGAAAACCCTAGGATTTGCATCATTTTTTGATTTTTTTTTTACATCAGATTTGGTAGATTTCATTAACACCATCCATCTTGTGTTTTGTAATTTTTTTGATTTTTTTTTACATCGATAACTATGTCCAAATCTGCATCATCTGAAACCTTAATTTCTTGAATTATGCTATTTCTGTACTTTTACTTAACCAAACCTAACCAACTTCCACACACCCCAATCCTAAGCCCAATTTGTTTGCTAACCTAATCAACCTAAACTTAACTTGCCACCTCATAAGACACACATAAAATATTTTATTTTTCTGATTGTTTTAGATTGCATGAGGACCATCGATTGCCATCATTTGCATTAAACTAATCTTAAGGGCACTTTCTTTATCTCAGATCAGGGCAGGAGGTCATAACTTGCCCTGGGCCCAAAATAATCTCCTTGCATTCTCATCCAAACCTTAATTAAAATTAATTACACTTAATTTTCCCTAATGGGCTAGGTGACACCAACAGGTCGTGTCTGAAATGTGCAGGCCAACTAGTGCATTCAATTCATCAACTATTACTGAAATCTTGTGTCTAAGGCTGAGGGTCCAGAGTCAAACGACCTAAGTGGTGTTGTAGTTTTTAATTAGGTCCCTACGAAAGCAGGGGGGCCTCCCGCACTCCCACCCTCTACCTAGCCAAAGGAAGGATTAGTTGTTGAGTTGGCTATAAGTTGAGCTGACCCACTCAGTTTTGGCTCTAGGTCTAGAAAACCCTAGTTTGTACTAACCCTTGCATGCTTTGCTGCATCATTTCACCTTGATTGCTTGTTGAGTGCATGACCACTAGACTAAGAACGCAATACCAAAAGTCCAAACCTCAACCCAGTACAACCATGGAGTCCAACCTTGAAGCCCTTCTAAAAGCCATGAATGAATAGATGGTTGCCAAATTAACCACCCAAATTAACCAATCCAATACCCAATTGAACTACAAGTTCGATCAATCCAATACCCAGATCAACAATCGACATGACCAATTGACCCAAATGAATAACCAAGGAACCCATAGGATTGACCAGTTAACCACTAGGTTAGACCAGGCAGAGAACCGATTAGGTTCCATAGAAAGAACCTAAGAGTCTTATACATAATCTCATCCTGATTCATCCTGTTCCACCTCTTATAACCCTAGGAGAGCCCAAAACCAATATCAATTCATGGAACCCAATTTTAGGAGAACCCACAATCAAGACCAATTTGCAGAACCCAATCCTAGGAGAGCCCAGAACCAGGGTCAATTTAGGGAACCCAATCCTAAAAGAGTCCAATGCCAAGAACCTTACCAGGAACCCAACCCTAGGAGAATCCAAGACCCTGAACCTATCGAAGAACCCAACCATAGAAGGCCCCACTAGGAAGTTTGTGCTTAAGATGAAAGGGCCATGAGAAACATTAAGGTAGAAGCACCCACCTTTGATGGTAGTCTTGAACCAAAGGTCTATGTAGATTGGGTAGGAGGCATGGAGTATTATTTTGACTGGTATGATATAAGTGAAGAAATGAAGTATACATTTGCAAAGATGAGATTGATTTGTCAGGCTAGGCTATATTGGGCTAACCTTGAGCGTAATAGGAGACAACGAGAGCTACCTCCCATAATCACCTGGCAAGAGATGAAAGGGAGAAGTACCTTCCTGTATCCTATGATCAAAAACTCCTAGACCAATGGAATAAGATACGTCAAGGGAATAGATCTGTATCTGAGTACATCTTCCAGTTTGATGAATTTGCTATTAGGTGTAATGAATCAGAGTCCCTAGCACAAACCCTATCCAGGTTTAGAATCGATTTATGAGAAGACATCCAAAGAGAACTGTACATGCGAGAGGTCAATGATTTAGAGTAAGCAAACCAAATAGCAAGACATTATGAACATTTCCAAAGGGGACCTCCATACCAGTGATTTGAACCTATTAGGAACAATGCCCCATTTTCAATGCCAAACCCAAGTCTAGTGTACCAAGGTCGACCCAACCCTAACCCAGTCTGATTCAATGCTAACCCAGTCAGACCGAACTCCAATCCAGTCCGATTGAACCCTAACCCAATTCAATCCAATCCCAACCCAACTCATTCCAACCCTAACACACTTCGACCCAATCCAAGTTCGAGTCAGTTTAGTAATTCTGCACCTCTTAGAACTGATAATGGTAAGGCACCCATGTTTCAGAAAGCCCCAAGCCCCAGCCCCAATGCCTGCTTTAGGTGTAACAAGGTAGGTCATTATGCTAGTCAATATCCCACTAGATCATTACACATAGGGGAGCTTGAAGAACAAGAGCCTAAACCCAATAATAATGATAAGGAAGAAGAGGTTTATGAAACTGACACAGACTTGATAGAGGCATATGAAGGAGAAGAAGAGGAATTTGATCAATCTGATTTAATAGGGGTAGTTAAATGCATCTGTTCCCAGACCAAATCCCAGGAAGACTGGCATAGGACTATGTTGCGGGACTAACTAGATGCTAGATGAGAGGAATGATGCAGGTGAATTTGTTCTTTGTGATTTTTAGATTTTTTAGGATTTAGGATTCCCGAAGATAGACAAAAAATAGATCTTGGGTTCTACAATAATAAGAAATTCAAGCAAGCAAGTAAGTCCCTAAACAGGATAGGAAGAGGACCTCGGGATTGAGAAATCCCGTAGGACTTAACTTTCGAATCAATATCAACTTAGGAGTTTTAGGGTTGCAAACCTTAAAAGCTCTGAAGCACTCGATGCCGAGTTCACTCGCTCTCGCGGATATGGCCTGGATGATCAAGCCTTCAACCCTCGTGGATGTGCTAGTTTTCCATCCAAAGGTCTCAAAGGCAAGGGAGACTGACTCCGTGTTCATGGTACCTAGAGGACCTCTAAGAAATCAAGGGAAGGATTAGGAATCAACAAGTAGCAGGAAGAAATAAAGGAAGAATGGTGGAAGATGATGTTGATTGGGGGTCTTCTTGCTGGGTGCCTAGATGGATCATCTAGTTGACCTCCGAACTTGAAGATGGAAGATGATTGGTGAAAGAAAAGGTAACTTGAGGCCTCACACCTCTCCACGCCCGAAGGCGAAGGCGAAGGCGCTCCCTCATGGAGATCGAAATTTTTAAAAAATGAAGTTAACTAAAGAAGAGTAGCACTCAATGGTTTTCTTTTCATTCATCAACATTCAACTTTACAAGGGAGGGATAAGGCCCTTTAAATAGGCACCTTAAAACCCATTCAAATTTCAAAAATACAGAGCTTCATGAAGAGGGCGCCCAAATTCAAATTTCTTCTTCCAAGATTTTGAGGCTTCATTTGGGGCTTGAAAGATGGGAGTTGTCTCCTTGATTTGAGGGTCAATGATTTTCTTCCATAGCCAACCAAGCACTTTTGGAAGAAGTCTTGATATGGGGCTTGAAACAAGGATCATGCCTTCATTGCCCATTGACCTTCCTTGGCTGCCCATAGCTCCTTTGGAAAGAGGCTTGATAGGGGAGGGAAGGGAGGAAAGAATCAAGGAATGGCACCCATAAATTCTAGCATTCCCTTCTTGCCTTGGCCATCCACATGTCAAGGTTATGTGGCGCAACATGGGATACATGAGGTGGCACCAAGTGGCATCCTTCATGGCTTAGGAGATGGCTTGACCCATTACAAATTGGTCTAGACTCGAAGACCATTCTGGCTAGGGCCCAATCTTCAAACAGACTCAAACTGGAATCATTATAGTACTGGACTCAATACAGGACATAACTTGACCCAATTGGTCAATGTATAAGACTAAATAAAAATAAATGAGACTAACTTCATGACTAAAAATTACAATGCATAAGCTTGAAGCCTTATTACAGGAACAAAAAATTCAAACCCTAATCAGAGGTCTTGTGCCCACACCAATTCTCCCAGGGTGGGAGGAACTCGACCCTATCGAGTATGGATTGATTTGGCTTTGATATTTTTTTAGAAGGTCAGGGTCGAGGTGCTACAAGTCCTCTCGGGTATCCTACGAATCGTCGAACTGCGGTTGGCCTTGCAATCGGACCAAATAATGCTGAAAGCCTTTACCCCTGGTGGTCATAGCTTGATCATCCGGATATGCTCGATCCTCTCTCCTCTCTCGGATTAAATTGGAGGTGGACAATCAGGGTCGGGTTTGCTCTCATATGAAAGGTTATGCCCAAATGGCTCACTGGGTATGTTTACTGGTTCCCTACACTTGACTAAGTCTGGGATATTGAAAGTCGAGCTAATGCCATAATTCGGGGGTAGCTCAAGCACATAGGCATTAGGGCTAACTCTCCTTATCACTCTAAAGGGGCCAGCTCCACGAGCATGAAGTTTCCTAACCATTCAGGCCTAAGCTTAACCATTATAGAATCCATAATTTCAAACTCTTTGGTTCTCTTTCGAGAATCAGCCAATTTATTTTAAAATTTATACTTAATGCAGAATTCTAACATGATGTAAAATGCAAACTTAAGTTAGCATTCCTATAGAACAGAATTTTGTTGGACTCTCTAGGGCCTAAACCTAATAGATTATTGACTCACTAGGTTTGTGTTGCCCAGTAAGCAATCCAAGAGGGTGGGTGAATTGGGTCTAAAAAAAAATTTTAAGCTAACTTAATATGACTTGCTACAAAGCAAAACAATCCAATTCAATAAATGTATATAAGCAAGGTACTATGATTCAAATGCAATGCTCCAAAATATAAGTGCAGTGAAAATTAAGAGAAATAAATAAAAAGCAAGGAGAGATAGATCAAGCAATCACAAACATCAAAAGCTATAGTGGTTCAGTGCCAACCAATGCACCAACATCCACTCCCCAAGATCCCCTTGGAAATTCACTATAATCACATAATTATAGCTGATTAGTTTTCTGGGCTCACTAATCAAAACCCAACTTGTTTCAACAAGGATCACAAGTCACAACCTCACTTAGTTTTTTGGGCTAACCAAGAACCTAATTGGTTTTCACAAGGCTAACCAACAACCTCCCTTGATTTTCCAGGATAACCAAGAACCTAAGTGGTTTTGCGGGCTAACCACCAACCTTATTGGTTTTCCAAAGCTTACCAATAACTTCACTTGGTTTTACAATAGGCTAACCAAGAACCTTTACAGAAAATAAGGTTTAGAAATAAAGAACCAATATAAGCTTTCAATAACAAAGCGAATATGTTGATGTAGCTCGATGTAGAGTTGCTTTGCCCTTATTGAAGCCTTTTGAATGCCCAAGATTGAATGATCTTCAATGCTCTTGATGGCTTTAGAATGCTTGGAGGCTTCCTTTAGCTTGTGAGTGGTTGAAACTTGAATGAATAGGAGTTAAGGCTCTTCTTTCTTCTTTTCTCTCAAAACCCATCTATTTTTGGAATTCAATCTCTCTTTTTGATTTGATTTAGAGCAAAAAAATACCCTCCCAAGGCCTTAAAACCGAAATCTAGCCATTACACTTGAAAAACTAGCCATTGGGGGCATTTTGGGCGAGTTATGTGTTTGAAAAAACTAGCTGTTACTGTTGCCAGAACTCCATGTGTCGACACTTCCTCAGTTGAGTCGATATATAAGGTCGACACATGTTCTTCTTGAGTTGATGCATAGTTCAAAAATCTCCATTCAAATTTTCTAGAAATTTCAGATGTGTCGACACCTTCTCAGTTGAGTCGATACTTTAAGTCAACACCTTGCTTCCATGTGTCGACACTTTAGCTGCTTGTTCAACTTCAGCAAGTTCTATGGCTTGAATGTCTCAAGCGATGTGTTGATCCATGTGTCGACACCTTGAGTCGACACTTCAGGTCCATGTGTCGACACTTCATCTGTGCCATTTGAAACTTTGCTACGTATTGGCCTGACTCGACACTTCATCCTCATGTGTCAACACTTCATGTCATGTGTCGACACTTTGAGTCGACACTTTACTGAAAAATGCATAGAAATGCTGAATTTGAGTTGGAACAAGTTTTCACTTAGCTTGGCCATCCATTCAACCATCTCTTAAGTGTCCATGTCCTCTTTGAGCAAACTTTTCTTTCAAACGTGGCTTCTTCAAGGCAATTTGGCTTCTTCAAATTTTGTGAGCACCTTTTCAATAAAAACACACTCAAAGCAAATCATTAGTCTTTAATTTATACTTAACTATTTTGCTTATCATCAAAATCAATTAGTAAAGTCAACAGTTTGACCCTGGTCTGGTATGCACAAGAAAAATTACCATGGATCCCTAGTAAATGCCATAAGGTATACCAGAAGTAGGTAGCAAATGGGATGGGCTCTAGAGATTCATGCAACCTAGAAATCTCATCAAAATGTAACCCCATGGCTCTAGAAACATGAGAAGGCTCAGGGAAGGGTAGGAAATAAGAATCGGAGTCTTGGGGTGGCTTATAGGAAACATGAAATAAACCTTAGTTATTCAGGATGATCTTAAAATTTGGACGTTGTTCTATTGGTATCATATGGTCCACTTGTTCCAGTAGATCTTGGGCCTCACTAGGGTCAATCCCATAGTGAGAAAGGTCTGTTAAAGAGGATCCTAGGACCAAGTTTATAGTATGCTGGATGTCTCTCTGGGATGGAAGTTGATCAGGTAACTCATTAAGAAGTACATCCTCAAATCCCTTCAGAGCTTCAACTATCTCTTGAGGATGTTCTCTTTGGGTCAGTTCATTAAGAGTTTGTTCCTGAACTCCTTCTGTGGATAAGATTGGTGAACCCTCATGTTCATTTACTAAATGTGATATTGGCTCGGTCATTTCTTCTTCAAATTCTTTAGTGTGTTCAGGATCATTTTCCTTTGATTCCTTAATGACTTTAACCTTAGGCCCATCTTCACCATACTCCTCTATTAAACATGGTTCATAGATGTTTTCTTTGGATTCTTTGATGGGCTCCGAAGTTTCTTTCTTTAGATTATCAATGGGTTCAACCTTTTCATACTTAAAGACTTCAATGGGCTCAGGGGTTTTCTCATTTAAATTCTTAGAATGTTCAGCCTTTTCTACCTGAAATTCATTAAAGGGTTCTTCCTTAGTAACCTCTTTCTCTAACTCCTTAAACTTTATTAGGGTGACTCCAGGCTTCTCTTCCTTAATGCTACTTGATTCTCTTTTAACCTGGTCCTTAGGCTGAATTGGTTTGATTACAAATTTCTTCCCATGGTGACTAAAGGCCCAAGTATTGGTCTGACCATAAAGGATGGCATCATGATCGTAAAGCCAGGGTTGACCTAGGATAATGCTACTGACTCCCATGGGAAGGACATCACACCAAATCTCTTCCTTATATGATTGCAATTTGATCAAAACTTGTCATCTAGACTTGATAGGTATGGAAGTCGAATCTATCCATGAGACCTTATAAGGGTTGGGGTGAGGAACTGGGCTCAATCCTAGGGCTTTGACAGTACTTAAAGAGATGGCATTGACACAGCTCCCACTATGAACTATGATCTTACGTACCTTATCTCCTAACTTGACAAAGGTTTGTAGGATGTTAGTCCTACGCCAATCTTCTTGCACTATGTTTTGGGTAAGGATGCACCTAACTATTCCTAAAAGGTCTTCAAACTCTAAGGAAGGATCATGCTGAGGGTATTCCCTAGGGTAAGGAGGTGGCTCAGGCTCAAGCTCGATTGATGGGGAACTAATATGCATGCAATTTTTTTTGTATGTTTTACATGTTGAGTTAGGTGATTAATTGCCAAATTTCAGATCAAAATTATTTGTAGGGAATTTTGTATGAATTTTTGAAGATCAGCATGCAGATTAGGACCTAAAAAAGTAGCAAAGAAGGATCACCGGGGCTGAGAAGCCTCGGTTAGGGCAAGTTCTCCTACAATAAAACTACTGGAGGTAGAGGGGTGTACCTGACAACATCTGTAAAGATCGCAGTGAAGGGGTCTCTCGTTCCTCGACGGATGCGGCCTGGAAAACCGAGCCAAAGACCCGCGGATACCCGACTTTCTGCTCGGTGATCCGATTGAGGCTTGGCTGGAGTCGTTGGATTCGTAGGAACTCAGGGACCTGCAAACGACCAGTCAGGGGTTAGAAAGCTCACAAAGGAATAAGAAAACAAAGTAAAAATAGAAAGGGAAGGCTTCTTTTGGAGTGGGCGTCCAGGGATCTGGAGGGTTTGTTGGCAGCAGGAAGATGATTGCAAACACCGGGAAGAAGAACTCTCACAAACCCCTTTATGCACACAGCAGGGTATCACACCACTCAATAGAAGAACTCAAGGCTTTCATTCATCAAAAACTCTCCTCATACAAGAGGCTAAGGTCCCTTAAATAGACCCTTAACCTTGGGCTCCAAGTAAGGGTACATAAGTCTTTACATAAGAATCCTTTTCCCTCTAAAACCCTAGCTAGAAAATAAGGAAATATTAGGTAGAAAAATCCCTAAAAATTTTCTTGACTAGGTCAAGACTCCAAGGACGCATAGGGGGGTGTGTCGGGCTTCTAGGAGCAGCAAAAGGCCGGCCCAAAGGGGCTCGGGTGCATGGGTTTGGGCCTCTGGAAGCTGGGGTGGCCTGGTAGCCAGGTAGCAGGAATATTCCCTGGTATCTTGCTTCTTAGGGGCTTGGGCTTGGCACCTGGGCTTGATTTCTTTGGGCTAGGATGCAGATGGACCTTTGGAATCATGGATGCCCTTATCTATGAATATACTTTGGCATCTGGAAGGGAATCTGGGCATCTGGAGGGCATCTGCAAGAAATCAGGGTTTTCTGAATTTTCCTCCTGGGGTCTTCAAATCTTCAAGCTAGGTTGGACTTGGGATATACTTCCATGTCTTCAATCTAGTTGGACTTGGTCTTCACTTGTATGATATAGTCTTGAGTCTTCAGTATGCTTGGACAGGACTCAAAAAAATAAAATTAGCTCAACATGAGCTGACTAGCATTGGACTGAACTAGCTCAACATGAGCTGACAAGTACAGAACTGAAATAACAACTCAAAATACTCAAATAACAACTAAAATAGACTTAGATGAGCTAAGCCCTTATTACAGATGGACTCATAAATTATTGATCAATTCATAGAGGATTGAAAAGCCTCTATCTTATTCTGGTGCCTCCGGTGTCCCCACCAATTCTCCCGGGGTGGGAGGAACTCGACCTTGTCGAGTGAAGGTCAGACTAGCTCACATATCTCTTGAGAAGGTCTGGGTTGAGGCGTTGCAAGTCCTCTCGAGAAATCCACGAATCGTCTGACTCTGGCCGGCCTTGCCATCGGACCAGGAAGCGTTGATAGTCATGGCCCTGGGTCGTGATGGCTTGATTGTCCAGGATACGCTCGATCTGTTCTCCTCTCTCAGGCCAAATTTGTTTATGGACACTCTAAGTTAGGGTCACTCACAATGAAAAGGAATAGGTCCAAAGGCCTCACTAGGTAGCGCTGCCGGTTCCCTATACTCAACCAGGTCTGTAATATTGAAGGTAGAACTAATGCCCAAATCCGAAGGCAAGTCTAACACCTAGGCATTTGATCCAACCTTCTCTATCACTTTAAAAGGTCCGGCTCTGCGAGCATGAAGCTTCTTTTAGGGCTAAGCCTAACCAAGATAAAATCCACTACATCAAATTTTTTTGATCCATCTTCGGGAATTAGCCAGTTGTTTTAACATTAGTGTGGGTGGTGAACATGCTAGGCACATGCAGACTCCTAACAAGATGATGCAAAGGACTCAAACCTACACCTAGCAGACTCGACTAAAGAGGTTTATTAGGTCTTAACTACCACTTGGGCATGGGGGCATGAGTCATGGTTGATGGATGACATGCAGAAGAAAATTTGCTAGTAACTCCTAATAAGTGCCAGAGGGTCTGCCAAAAGTAGGTAGCAAATGGGATGGGCTCTATGGATCCTTGCAACCTAGTAACCTCAACAAAATGTAACCTAATAGTTCTAGACACATGAGAAAACTCAAGAAAGGGTAGAAAATAGGAAGTGGGTTCAGAATTACTCTGGTAGGGTGGAGAAAAAGGTTCTGGGTTAGTTGGATAAAGTAGAATCAAAGAAGGCATGTCAGGGACTAATCCTAGACTAATGAGGTTAACCTTATGGGATTGCGATATATCTATGGGGTTTGTATAATGGAAGGATGGGTTATTAATCTCAGGAAAGAGGTCCTTAATGGGAACTATAGGAGGAGACTCATCCTGAGGGTACTGATTCAAAGAGATCAGGTCCTTAATAAATTCTTCTGGTTCTTGTATTTTAGGACTAGACTCTATAATTTGGCTCTCCTCTATAGTTTCCTCAGGTAAGGCTCTAGTAGCAGTACCTAGGTTCTCTTCCTCTATTTGTTCTTCCATTATAGCTCTAGGTTAGATATGGTCAAGGTCAACTAGCTCTGGGTTGGTTTCTACCTGGGTATCTACTGGGTCAGCTAATTCTAGATCTACTAAAGGTGTCTCCTCTTCTCCCTCATACTCATCCACTAGGCTCATATCAGCTTCATACACTTCCGTGTTAATGTAAGCCTTGTCAATCTCAGGAATGGTTGGAGAAGGTCGGCTAGGGAAAAATTAGCTAGGTCCAGGTTTCTGATTATGGACACTAATCCTAGTAGGTTCAGGTTGCCTAAGGGGTAGTGGCTCACTACTGGGCTCATATTTAGGGGTGCTAATCCTATGGGGTTCAAATTGACTAAGGGAAACCTGACTAGTACTAGGCTGATACTTAGGGGTTATGGGTTCTCTGGGCTCATAGGACAAGGGTGCAGATCTATGGGTCATGGGATTATAGGATCTGGGGTCATAGGAATTTGGGTCAGTTCTATGGTCAGGTTCTAAGGATGGATCATGGTATGGAGTCCTCTTAAGGTTGGGCTCTCTATATGGGTCAGGATATTGGGTCCTCCTAGGATTGGACTCCCTATATGGGTCAGAATACTGGTTCTCCTAAGTTGAGGGGAATTAGGATTTGGCTCAGACCGTGACCCATGGTTTTTTTCTGGGGTTCCTACCCAGACTTTTAACTGATCAAACGTATTGGAAAGATGGTCAATTCTATCATTAGTTTGAATACGAGACTGAGTTAACTGGGTCATCTGGGTAGCCATCTGGGCCATTTGATCAGCTAGGACTTTTATTTGAGCTTGTAAATTTTTCATGGGTTCAGACATTTGTGAAGGAGGTGGGTGATATGAAACTCCTGATCTAGTGCTCATACAAGACTCGATCAGACCGACTATAGCTGACTAGACCTAAAGTCCAAACTAGATGCTCAATCAGGATGGCAAACTAGCCTATAGTAACCCTGTACTCAGCCAGGCAGGTGTAAGGGAAGTGTTAGGTCCCTGATTGCCAATCCTAGACACCAATCAGAGATTGGCCAGGTAGGCGGACCAGCACATAAGCCCTTCGGAATTGAATCCCTAAACCACCGTTCTAGACACTGAGCACAAGGCACACACAGGTTAACTTGACACAGTGATCTAACACTAGCCCGGACCCGACCAGTTGGTGTCCCTAGCCCACTAGGGCAAATTAAGTCTAATTAATTTTAGGTTAAGGCTTGGGACTGAATGCAAGGGATGTGGTTTTGGGCTAAGGAGAGGTGATCAAATCCTCCCCCCATCTGATATAGCAAGAGTGCCCTTAAAAGTAAATTATGCAATGATGGCAGGCAGATGAGGATGCAAATTAGGGTTTAGATATTTTTTTTGGTATTTTTGGAGAATATGTATTTTTTTTGGTATTTTTTAAATAGAAGAAAACTTGCAAATCATGGCCTAATATACTGGAAATATACTAAAATTAAGAAATATGCAAAAACTCCTAAACAAAACCCTAAAACTTCCAAACTTGTCTTGCTAAAAAAAACAGAGCCAAAAATTTGCAGGCCCTATTTCGGCTTTCAGAAAATTCACAGGCTATAATAAAACCTGGAAAAAATTTTAAAATTACTGTGAATTATGATAAATCCAAGAAAATAAATTTCAGAATTTTTGGAGTTTTTAACAGGACGAAATAATTAAAATAATAGAGTATATATGGACTGAAAAATTACAGAAAACAAGCCCTAATCTAAGCTCTGATACCAAATGATGGGGAACTAATATGCATGCAATTTTTTTGTATGTTTTACATGTTGAGTTAGGTGATTAATTGCCAAATTTCAGATCAAAATTATTTGTAGGGAATTTTGTATGAATTTTTGAAGATCAGCATGCAGATTAGGACCTAAAAAAGTAGCAAAGAAGGATCACCGAGGCTGAGAAGCCTCGGTTAGGGCAAGTTCTCCTACAATAAAACTACTGGAGGTAGAGGGGTGTACCTGACAACGTCTGTAAAGATCGCAGTGAAGGGGTCTCTCGTTCCTCGACGGATGCGGCCTGGAAAACCGAGCCAAAGACCCGCGGATACCCGACTTTCTGCTCGGTGATCCGATTGAGGCTTGGCTGGAGTCGTTGGATTCATAGGAACTCAGGGACCTGCAAACGACCAGTCAGGGGTTAGAAAGCTCACAAAGGAATAAGAAAACAAAGTAAAAATAGAAAGGGAAGGCTTCTTTTGGAGTGGGCGTCCAGGGATCTGAAGGGTTTGTTGGCAGTAGGAAGATGATTGCAAACACCGGGAAGAAGAACTCTCACAAACCCCTTTATGCACACAGCAGGGTATCACACCACTCAATAGAAGAACTCAAGGCTTTCATTCATCAAAAACTCTCCTCATACAAGAGGCTAGGGTCCCTTAAATAGACCCTTAACCTTGGGCTCCAAGTAAGGGTACATAAGTCTTTACATAAGAATTCTTTTCCCTCTAAAACCCTAGCTAGAAAATAAGGAAATATTAGGTAGAAAAATCCCTAAAAATTTTCTTGACTTGGTCAAGACTCCAAGGATGCCTAGGGGGGTGTGTCGGGCTTCTAGGAGCAGCAAAAGGCCGGCCCAAAGGGGCTCGGGTGCATGGGTTTGGGCCTCTGGAAGCTGGGGTGGCCTGGTAGCCAGGTAGCAGGAATATTCCCTGGTATCTTGCTTCTTAGGGGCTTGGGCTTGGCACCTGGGCTTGATTTCTTTGGGCTAGGATGCAGATGGACCTTTGGAATCATGGATTCCCTTATCTATGAATATACTTTGGCATCTGGAAGGGAATCTGGGCATCTGGAGGGCATCTGCAAGAAATCAGGGTTTTCTGAATTTTCCTCCTGGGGTCTTCAAATCTTCAAGCTAGGTTGGACTTGGGATATACTTCCATGTCTTCAATCTAGTTGGACTTGGTCTTCACTTGTATGATATAGTCTTGAGTCTTCAGTATGCTTGGACAGGACTCAAAAAAATAAAATTAGCTCAACATGAGCTGACTAGCATTGGACTGAACTAGCTCAACATGAGCTGACAAGTACAGAACTGAAATAACAACTCAAAATACTCAAATAACAACTAAAATAGACTTAGATGAGCTAAGCCCTTATTACAGATGGACTCATAAATTATTGATCAATTCACAGAGGATTGAAAAGCCTCTATCTTATTCTGGTGCCTCCGGTGTCCCCACCATCGATGGATGGTCTAATGTTCTTTTCAAGGCTCCAATTCTATCTTCAAACTTATCAAGCCTATTGTTTATCCTAGCTAACTATTCAATGATGACACTTAAGTGATTCTCTTGGGTGTTTTCCATGGGTTTACTTGAATGGGAATGATGGGGGTTGGTAGGGAATGCAAAGTGAAGATGAAACTATGCAACTCTAAAGGAGATTAGCGAAGATTAATTGACAAGTTTTATCGGCATATGAAGAGTTCAACATAATTTATCAAAGATAAGTTAATGAAGCAAACTTGAATGATCATGCATAACCCTAATTACCGAGACTTCAAAATAATAAAGAAATAGGACAGAATTAAAACTACCAGTCATGCTAGTCAGATTAATGTCTCAGACCTAATTGATACTGACTTACCTAGCATTGATTTTCCAATAAGAATAAGATCACTCTTGAGGGGATCTTCCAGATGACCAGGCCATGCTACAGGTTGGAGACTCTTCTTTCTTTCTGGATTGGTGGCAAGAGATCCTTCCTCTTAAAGTCGGAATCCCAGAGAACCCTGCAACAAAGAAATCCCTAAGATGAAGGAACTTAACAAAACATGAAATGGAGAAAGGAAAGAGAGGTGGATGAAGCATTGATGGGGATCCTTCTTGGCGCCATGGTGGAGTGCTTGAAATGGAACAGGTTGGTCTCCTTGTGCTGATCCTCTTGATTCACCATTGCATGTTGAAGGCTCACTTGAGATTGGAGAAGAAGAAAGGAGTCTTTGGGCATTGGAGATGGAAGAAGGGAGGAACTATAGTGGGCGTGGAAGAGGAGAAAGACTTAACCACATAGACACAAAGACAATCACATAGAAAGAATAATCCAAGACAAAAATTTTATTCATCCATTTTCTTTTAGAATGGGGCATCCCAAAGCCCTTAATAGGAGCCTTACAAATCTTTAAAATTTGAAAATCCCTAAAATGTGGAGGATTACATGGAGAGTTAGAGGATTTGTAGGCCTTGATGCTTGATTTATGGAAGAGGGTGGCCAACCAACATTTTGAATTCAAACTTTCTTCTTGGGCGCCCTCTTGGAGTTCCTTCAACCCATGACAAGTGGCGCCAAAGTGGGGACCACTTGATGAGGTGGCTTCTAGCTGAGATGGTGCTGAGGTGGCAAGTGGTAGCTGATGTGGTGCTGAGGTGGCAAGTGGCATGTGGCACCACTTGGCTTTGGTCTTGTCTTGATGCTTCAAAATCTGACTTTCAACTGGACTAAGGCTTCAAATTGGACCCGACCTAGCATGGACTCGAAATTAATTGGACTAAGACTTTGACTTCAACTGGACCAGACCCAATATGGACTCGAAATTAATTACAAGATTATTTGGTCTCAAAATTGAAAGAGAAATTACATGACTAATTACAGGACTAATCCAACCATAAGGACTCAGACTTGAATTGAATAGGTTGGAGTCTTTTCCTGATTCTGGTTCCCACACCAATTCTCCCGGGTGGGAGGAACTCGACCCTATCGAGTGAGGGTTGGCTTGATAAGCTTCTAATGCATCCGGGTCGATTTGTTGTAGGTCCTCTCGGGAAATCCAGGAGTCTTCAGATTCAGGACATCCTTGCCATCTAACCAGATAACATTAGTAGCCTTTATTTCTAGTAGTAATGATCTGGTCATCCAAGATCCTTTCAATTCTCTCCTTTCTCTCAGGAACACTTGGTGGTGGACACTCATTTGGTGTTTCACTCTCAAAAGAAACATTAGGACCAAAAAGCTCACTAGGTATCAATGCAGGTTCTTCGTATTCTTTTAAGTCTGAAACATTAAAGGTTGAACTAATGCCATAACCGGGTGGTAATTCTAATACATAAGCATTAGGTCAAATTTTCTTTATTATTTTGAAAGGTCCAGCTCCCCGGGCATGGAGTTTCTTCATAGTTCCTGGCGAAAACCTTTCAGGTTTAAATTTGATCATAACGGAGTCCCCTTCATTAAATTCTTTTAACCGTTTATGTGAATTAGTCATATGCTTATAGAGTTCATTGCTCGATTGGATCTTTTGGCTAATCTCCTTATGCAATTCCCTAATATGCTATGCATATGACTCAGCAGACTCAGACACTCGTGCATGTGTGGGTAATGGAGCTAGGTCTAAAGGTTTCCTAGGTCTGTATCCATGGACCACTTCGAACGGACTTTTCCCAATAGACCTACTAATTGAGCTGTTGTAGGCAAATTCAGCACAAAGAAGTAATAGGTCCCAGTTTCCCAGGTTGTCACCAACTAAACATCTCAACATATTTCCTAAGCTTCGGTTTACTACCTCTATCTGGCCATTGGTTTGAGGATGATAGGCAGTAGAGAATTTCAGCTTGGTACCGAACATGTGCCAGAGGGTTTTCCAGAAATAGCTAGTAAATTTGACATCTCTATCGGACACAATGGTTTTGGGTAAACCATGAAGCCTAACGACCTGATCAAGAAAAAGCTTGGCCACCTTCGAAGCATCTAAAGTTTGAGAACAAGGAATGAAGTGAGCCATCTTGGAGAAATGATCGACAACCACAAAGACAGAATCATGCTTCCTAGACGTCTTAGGGAGGCCTACTACAAAATCCATGCTGATATCCTGCCATGGACAATCAAGGACAGGTAAGGGTGTGTACAAGCCGGTGTTCTGTCTTTGCTGTTTTGCAACAGCACAGGTACGGCACTAAGCTACAATTTGGGCCATATTTCTTTTGAGACCAGGCCAAAAGAATTGGTCTTCTATTGCTAAGATGGTCTTATTCCTACCAAAATGTCCTGACAAGCCTCCAGCATGAACTTCCCAGATCAGAAATTCCCTAACAGAGGTCTTGGGAATACACAATTGATTTCCTTTGAAAAGGTATCCATCTAAAAGGGTATAATCATTATGCTTACTAGATGGTCCTTGTTGAAGGGATCGATAGATGTTACCAAAATCAGGGCATGTAGGACTTTCAATCTATCAAACCCTACTACCTCAGTGCTCATAGAAGTCAACAACATGGAACGACGACTCAACGCATCGGCAACCCTATTTTCAGTACCGGCATGATGTTTCAGTACGAACGTATAAGCTTGTATGAACTCTACCCATTTCCCATGCCTAGAGTTCAATTTCTTCTGAGAACTAAGGAACCTAAGAGCTTCGTGGTCAGAAAATAGGACAAACTCTTGTGCTAGAAGATAATGCCTCCAATAACGTAATGCCTGAACTACCGCATACAACTCCCTATCATAGGTGGAATACCTTAGTCTAGCTTCATTTAACTTTTCACTGAAATATGCTACTGGGTGATTCTCTTGACTCAAGACACCTCCAATTCCTATCCCAGAAGCATCACAAGCAACCTCGAACACTTTGGTAAAATCGGGTAACCTCAAGACGGGTGCGTGTGTCATTTTTTCCTTAATTGTTAGGAAGGCTTTGTCTGCTGCTTTAGTCCACTCAAAAGTTTCCTTCCTAATACAATCAGTGATTGGAGCCACTATCGTACTGAACCCTCTAATGAATCTCCTATAGAAGGTGGCTAAACCGTGGAAACTAGGGATATCATGGATGCTTTTGGGTACAGGCCACTCTACTATGGACTTAATTTTCGCAGGGTCAGCGGACACTCCTTCAGATGTGACTACGAATCCTAGAAAGATAACTCTATGTGTTAAGAAATCACACTTCTTGATATCGGCATAGAGGCTATTCTTTTTAAGGACTTGGCAAACTTGCCTTAGGTGGGTTAAATGGTCTACCTTAGTCTTGCTATAGATAAGAATGTCATCAAAGTCGACCACCACAAATTTTTCGATGAAAGTTTTCAACACCTGATTCATAATTCTCATAAAGGTGCTGGGTGCATTGGACATACCGAACGGCATGACTAATCACTCATATAATCCATCTTTAGTCTTAAAAGCAGTCTTCCATTCATCTCCAGGCCTAACCCTAACCTGGTGATAGCCACTTTTTAAGTCTATCTTGGAGAAAATCGTTGATCCGGCTATCATGTCTAACATATCGTCCAGTCTTGGGATTGGAAACCTATATTTAACAGTAATCTTGTTGATGGCACGGCTGTCTACACACATCCTCTAGGTGCCATCCTTCTTAGGGGTTAACAAGGCAGGGACTGCACATGGGCTTAAACTTTCTCTAACAAACCCCTTTCTAAGAAGTTCACTAACTTGCCTTTGTAACTCCTGATGTTCAGTTGGATTCATCCTATAATGAGGCAAATTAGGTAAAGTCGCACCCGGGACTAAATCTATGGCATGCTGTATATCCCTTAAAGGTGGAAGACTATCGGGTAGGTCCTCGAGAAACACGTCTTCAAATTCTTTCACTAATTGGACCACCTCTTGAGGGTGTTCTACAGGGGTGTGGTCGTTAGTTTCCTTAGTAGCTACCATCCAAATAGGTGCTCCCTCATTAATATCTTTTTCTAATTCTCTTGCACCTATCAAATTTAATCCAGTCCTTTTTTTTTTCAGGCTGTTAGCTTCTCTTTTAGTGTTGTCCTTAGGCTGGGTTGGATGAATGACAATTTTCTTGCCATTGAAATTGAAAGCACAGGAGTTTGTTCGACCAAAAATTGTCACATCATGGTCAAACAGCCATGGCCTACCTAAGATGATGCTACTTATTCCCGTAGGGAGCACATCACACCAGATTCGTTCCTGATAGGACTGAAGTTGGATTCGGACCTGACATCTCTGCTTGATTGGGATAGAAGTGGAATCGATCCAGGATACCTTATATGGATTGGGATGTGGTTCAGTGGGTAATCCTAGACTCTTGGCTGCACTAGTGGAAATGGCATTGACACAGCTTCCATTATCGATCACGATCTTACAGACCTTTTCTCCTATTTTGATAAATGTATGTAGGATGCTAGTCCTACGCCAGTCTTCCTGCTCTTTGGTCTGTGTCATGATACATCTCACAACTCCTAACACATCTGATGAGTCTACATTTTCTTCATCTCCTTCATACTCATTAGCTAAGCAATCCCCTGCTTCATAAACCTCCTCTTCATTATTCTCCAGGGATTCTGATTCTTCTTTTTCTTCTACCTCCCCTATATGTAAAGCTCTAGAGGGACATTGGCTCAGGAAATGACCGGGTTTACGATACTTATAGCAGACTCACTCCCTCTCACCTTGAACTTCAGGGCTCTTTCCTTTGTCTTCTCTAGGAATTGGAGGAATGGCAGGGTTGGGTCTAGGGGTTGGATTCGAGCTGGGTCTTGGTCTATTGGCTGTATTAGGGACTGAACTAGGTCGACTAACAGGAGGATTAAACCTAGTGGGCTCTGGTCGCCTAAATGAAGCTCTCCTCTGAAACCTCTCATAGTCCATGGCAAATTGGTATGCCTGTTCTAAATCATGGACTTCTCTCAAAAATAATTCCCCTTTTATATCTTCATTCAATCCTGATCTAAACCTCGATAAAGTGGCTGCCTCAAACTCGACTACATTGCATCGCATTACAAATTCATCAAATTTAGCAACGTATTCAGAAACGGTCTTATTTCCTTGTGTCAATCGCTGCCACTAATCTAACAACCTTTGCTGATAAGACATAGGCAAATATTTCTCTATAAGCTTTCTCTTCATGTCTCTCCAGGTCGCTATAGGTAAGTCTCCCCTCTACCTAGCTATGCGTTCGACATTTCCCCAATACAACCTAGCCTGACGGACTAGTCTGATTTTGGCAAACTTGATTCTTCTCTTTTCAGACATATCATACCAGTCAAAATATTGGTCCATGTCAGCCTCCCAGTCTATGTACACCTTAGGATCTAGGCTTCCCTCAAAGGTTGGTGCATCTAGACGGATATTCCTTAAGGCCCGATCATCCTGATCAAAAGTATCATGGTGAGGTCTTCTAGGATATGGCTATAGAGTATGATCAGCATAATCCTAATGTGGCCTTCTATGAATTGGATCAGGTGTATGTTCCTGTCGTTGGTCTCTAGGGCGAACTGAAGGTAATCTAGGTGAAGGTGGTTCAGTTGGGGTCAACCTAGATTCCTCTAGGTTTCCTATCCTTTCCTCGAATTGATCAAACCTAGAATCCAAATGTTCAAGTTGCTCAATCATAGATCTCATAAGGGTTTCCATACTAGTGTCCATGGATGAACTTGGTTGGTCTTGTGAAGGGTGGTAAGGAGTTCCTGATCTAGTTGTCATGCAAACAATTAGACTCAAACTTGGACTAAGGATTTCTAGACCTAGAGTACGAATTAGAGATCTAATTAAAAGGACCAACTAGCTAGTAGTAACTTACGTGACTTAGCCAGGTAGGTGGGAAGGGGAGTGGAGGTCCCTGTTCTGCCAACCTTAGACACCAATCTGTGATTGGCCAGGTAGGTGGACCAACCCACAAGCCCTAATACACCAATCCTAGACACCAAGCCCGTAAGCACACACCAATTAGTGGACACAATCAACTTGACCCTAATCCGAACCCGACTCGTTGGTGTTCCTAACCCACTAGGATGATTAGGTCTAATTGGTTTTAATTAAGGATTGGGATCGAGATGATGGGTTTTGGTTTTGGGCTAAGGACAAGCGATGAACTCTTGCCCCCATGTCATATTGATGCCCTTAAGATGTTTTCAAATGAATGTAATTTTTTTTTTTTTTTTGTGTTTTATGAGCTGACTTAATTATTTGACTTGATTAGTTTTCAAACAATTTCAAATTCAAACTTAAATTTTAAAATTTAAATTTCAAACTCCAAGTTTCAGATTCTATAATATCAGAATTCAAAATTTTAAAATTTAAAATTTGAACTTCAAATTCAAAAATTTTCTGAGATTGGTTCTTGCTAGAATTTCAGTTCAGATTGAATCTCAGAGAGTATTTCGAATGTTAGAAATTATAAAAATCGAAATAAAATCTAAAAGTTTTTTGAGAAATAATATGAATTATAAGGATCCCAGCAAAACAAAAATCAAAAAATTTTGATCTGTCTATATAGAGAAACAATAAAAACAACAAACCATGTACTGCAAACTATTTCAGCAGGACAGAAGATTGAAGTAGGAATTTTAGTATTTTCCGTGAATTTCTTCTGATGCTGAAACTTTGTGTGATTATAAATAACCTTATATGGAATCAAAACAAAATTATGGCAATGCAAAATGTACTATTTTTTTTTTCTTTTGAATTTTTTTTTTTGATCATAGCCAGCAGATTCAGATTCACAGAAAAAAAAGAAATTAAAGGAATTGCGATGCTTTACCAAACTCTAATCTAAAACTTCACGTCCAGCCCGGAGGCTCATTACTCCCATGGGTCGTGATAGTGTACTGGAGTACACCCGCTCATGAGGCATGAGTTTTTGATCTAGTTTGGATCTAAGAGAAAACTATTCTACCCTAATGCAATCATGCTCTGGTACCAAGATTGGTAGGAAATGCAAAGTGAAGATGAAACTATGCAACTCTAAAGGAGATTAGCGAAGATTAATTGGAAAGTTTTATCGGCATATGAAGAGTTCAACATAATTTATCAAAGATAAGTTAATGAAGCAAACTTGAATGATCATGCATAACCCTAATTACCGAGACTTCGAAACAATAAAGAAATAGGACAGAATTAAAACCACCAGTCATGCTAGTCAGATTAATGTCTCAGACCTAATTGATACTAACTTACCTGGCATTGATTTTCCAATAAGAATAAGATCACTCTTGAGGGGATCTTCCAGATGACCAGGCCATGCTACAGGTTGGAGACTCTTCTTGCTTTCTGGATTGGTGGCAAGAGATCCTTCCTCTTAAAGTCGAAATCCCAGAGAACCCTGCAACAAAGAAATCCCTAAGATGAAAGAACTTAACAAAACATGAAATGGAGAAAGGAAAGAGAGGTGGATGAAGCATTGATGGGGATCCTTCTTGGCGCCATGGTGGAGTGCTTAAAATGGAACAGGTTGGTCTCCTTGTGCTGATCCTCTTGATTCACCATTGCATGTTGAAGGCTCACTTGAGATTGGAGAAGAAGAAAGGAGTCTTTGGGCGTTGGAGATGGAAGAAGGGAGGAACTAGAGTGGGCATGGAAGAGGAGAAAGACTAAATCACATAGACACAAAGACAATCACATAGAAAGAATAATCCAAGCCAAAAATTTTATTCATCCATTTTCTTTTACAATGGGGCGTCCCAAAGCCCTTAATAGGAGCCTTACAAATCTTTAAAATTTGAAAATCCCTAAAATGTGGAGGATTGCAAGGAGAGTTAGAGGATTTGTAGGCCTTGATGCTTGATTTGTGGAAGAGGGTGGCCAACCAACATTTTGAATTCAAACTTTCTTCTTGGGCGCCCTCTTGGAGTTCCTTCAACCCATGACAAGTGGCGCCAAAGTGGGGACCACTTGATGAGGTGGCTTCTAGCTGAGATGGTGCTGAGGTGGCAAGTGGTAGCTGATGTGGCACTGAGGTGGCAAGTGGCATGTGGCACCACTTGGCTTTGGTCTTGTCTTGATGCTTCAAAATCTGACTTTCAACTGGACTAAGGCTTCAAATTGGACCCGACCTAGCATGGACTCGAAATTAATTGGACTAAGACTTTGACTTCAACTGGACCAGACCCAATATGGACTCGAAACTAATTACAAGATTATTTGGACTCAAAATTGAAAGAGAAATTACAGGACTAATTACAGGACTAATCCAACCATAAGGACTCAGACTTGAATTGAATAGGTTGGAGTCTTTTCCTGATTCTGGTTCCCACACCAGGGGTGATAGGGGACTCCTGATCTAGTCGACATGCAACACACAATGAAAGATGTTATGGGTTTACAAGACCTAAGAGTTCAAACCAAATGTTAGGTCAAGATGACAATCTTGGTGGTAGTAACTTGGCACCTGGCCAAGTAAGTATAAGGTTGGTCGAGGTTCCTCTTTGCTTGCCTTAGACACCAATTTAAAATTGGCCAGGTAAGAGAACCAACCCACCTTCCTTCGGGCTCTTGTCCCTGAACCACTTGCCTAGACACTAGACACTCAAGCACAAACAAACAAGTTGTCTAAATTGGCTTGACACTTGGCTCGACCCGACTTCATAAGTGTCCCTAGCTCACTAGAGCAACTTAAGTGTCTACTCTATTTTACTTAGGGGTTGGGTTTGTTATGTAGGTTGATGATTTTTGGGCTAGGAACAGGTAATGAAATCCTGACACTATGTCAAATTAATGCCCTTAAGATGATTTATGAAAATGATGGCATACAAATGATCTAATGAGGTGGATCTAATTTATACTTTTTTAGGATTTTTGATGGATGATAGCAGAAATAAAATGATGGAAATGACATGATATGACACTAAATGTAAAATTAAACTATTTAAGAAATGAAAACATAAAAAGATGCACTTGCTGAAAAATCACAGAACAGATTTTGCTCTCAGGTAGTATTCCGGCTTGTAAAAATTCTATAGGATGCATTAAAATCTGAGAAAATTATCAAAAATATTTTCAATTATGTGTTATCTATCAAAATAAAAATTAGAGAGTTTGAAGTTTCTTGCAAATAGCAACACCTTAAACAATAGACCATGTACTGAAAGAAAAAAATACAGAAATTTAAAGAAGATGAGATCTAATGATGCAAAAATTTTCTTTTGGATTTTTAAAACTTTTTTTCTTGTGTTCCCCTTCAAAGGTCAATCACAGTGGCACCCCTACACGCCTTAGGAGATTCCCGTGGAATGGGAGTAGAGGGTCTTAAAACCCTACTTTTCTCCTAAGACAGAACATCTTGGTGAAGCACCAAATTCAGGTACAGAAGAAAATGCAAAACCCTAACCTACCATGCTCTAATACCAAGATGATGTGGGACTAACTAGATGCAAGATGAGAGGAATGATGCAGGTGAATTTGTTCTTTGTGATTTTTAGTTTTTTCAGGATTTAGGATTCCCGAAGACAGACAAAAAATAGATCTAGGGTTATATAATAATAAGAAATTCAAGCAAGCAAGTAAGTC
Organism: Areca catechu; assembly: GCA_021397845.1. Taxonomy (NCBI): domain Eukaryota; kingdom Viridiplantae; phylum Streptophyta; class Magnoliopsida; order Arecales; family Arecaceae; genus Areca; species Areca catechu. Next base: position 122,024,624 of record CM038052.1, on the reverse strand, counting down.
CCTAAACAGGATAGGAAGAGGACCCCAGGATTGAGAAATCCCATAGGACTTAGCTCTCTAATTAATATCAACTTAAGAGTTTTAGGGCTGCAAACCTTAAAAGCTCTGAAGTGCTCGATGCTGAGTTCACTCGCTCTCGCGGATGCAGCCTGGATGATCGAGCCTTCAACCCCTGCAGATGCGCCAGTTTTCCATCCAAAGGTCTCAAAGGCAAGGGAGACCGACTCCATGTTCAGGTACCTGGAGGACCTGCGAGCAATCAAGGGGAAGGATTAGAAATCAACAAGTAGCAGGAAGAAATAAAGGAAGAATGGTTGAAGATGATGTTGATTGGGGGTCTTCTTGCTAAGTGCCTAGATAGATCATCCAGTTGACCTCCGAACTTGAAGATGAAAGATGGATTGGTGGCCTCACACTCTCAATGCTCGAAGGCGAAGGCGCTCCCTCACACAGATCGACATTCTTAAAAAATGAAGGCAACTAAAGAAGAGTAGCACTCAATGGTTTTCTTTTCATTCATCAACATTCAACTTTATGAGGGAGGGGTAAGGCCCTTTATATAGGCACCTTAAAACCCATTCAAATTTCAAAAATACAAAGCTTCATGAAGTGGGCGCCAAAATTCAAATTTCTTCTTCCAAGATTTTGTGGCTTGATTTGGGGCTTGAAAGATGGGATTTGTCTCCTTGATTTGAGGGTCAATGATTTTCTTTCATAGCCAACCAAGCACTTTGGGAAGAATTCTGTATATGGGGCTTGAAACAAGGATCATGCCTTCATTGCCCATCGACCTTCCTTGGCTGTCCATACCTCCTTTGGAAAGAGGCTTGATAGGGGAGGGAAGGGAGGAAAGAATCAAGGAATGGCACCCATAAATTCTAGCATTCCCTTCTTGCCTTGGCCATCCACATGTCAAGGAGATGTGGCACCATATGGGATAAATGAGGTGGTGCCAAGTGGCATCCTTCATGGCTTGGGAGATGGATTGACCCATTACAAATTGGACTAGACTCGAAGACCACTCTGGCTTGGGCCCAATCTTCAAACATACTCGGACTGGAATTATTACAAGATTGGACTCAATACAGGACACAACTTGACCCAATTGGTCAATGTATAGGACTAAATAAAAATAATTGAGACTAACTTCATGACTAAAAATTACAATGCATAGGCTTGAAGCCTTATTACAGGACCAAAAAACTGAAACCCTAATCAGAGGTCTGGTGCCCACACCAAACTAGTATCCTACAAACTTTTATAAAAATTGGGGATAAGGCATGCAAGATTATAGTGGATAGTGGGAGTTGTGTCAATGCCATCAATGCCAATATAGTTAAATCATTAGGATTGACCCCAGTTCCCCATCCTAGACCCTATAGAGTCTCATGGATAGATTCCACATCCCTTCCAATCAAGTATGGATGCCAAATCTTAATTAAATTGCACTCATATGAGGAGAAGATTTGGTGTGATGTCCTTCCCATGGGAGCCAGTAGTATCATTTTAGGTCGACCATGGCTTTATGATCATGATGCAACCTTGTCTGGTCGAATCAACATTTGTACCTTTAGTCACCATGGGAAGAAATTTATAATTTATCTAACTCAACCCATAGGTTCTAGTAGCCTTAAGTTTGAGAAACCAAGAGTTATCTAATTAAGGCTAAGGAATTAGAGATCAAACCCATTAAAAAATTAAAGAAAAATGATCCCGAACCCACTATAAAATTTGACGAAGAAATAACTAAGCCAGGATCAAACAATGAAAGTGAGGGTTCTGATCTTGATTCCAATAAATCCATAACCCTGAATCACCTGTTTACACCTGCACTACCCTCTGCATAACATTTGCATCAAGAATTTAGTCAAAAGTAAAACATAAATAATGGACTATATAAAAACTTGGCTAATTCCCGAATACAAGTTAAAGAGTTTTCTACAGGGGATTATGTGATGTTCAGGGTTAGACCTGAGTAGTTCCCTCCAGGGACCGTAAACAATCTTCATGCTCATGAAGCTGGACCGTTCAAAATAATGAAGAGAGCTGGATCTGATGCCTATGTGCTTGAGTTGCCACCCGAATTAGGTATTGGCTCCACTTTCAGCATTTCAGACATTGTGGAGTATCGGGAGCCAGCAGCAATACCTAGTGAGCATTTTGAACCAATTCCTTCCATTGAGAGTGAACCCACCCTAGAGAGTCCACTTCCAAATTGGCCTGATAGTGAGGAAAAGATTGAGCACATCTTGGATGACCCATCCATCAATACCCGGAACACAGGTTATCATTGATATTTGGCCCGTTGGCAAGGTTGGCCAGAATCTGAGGACTCGTGGATCACCCGTGAGGATCTACAGCACCTCAACCCAAACCTTCTTGAGCTATATGAGAGCCACATTGACCCTTACTTGACGAGGTTGAGTTCCTCCCGCCCTGGGAGAAATGGTGGGGGCACTAGGATCAGACATAGATTACTAGGTCTCATATGGTTTACTGATTAGGGCTTAGAGCCTTAGTCATGTGTCACAATTTTGTAATCAAGTAAGATTGAGTCCTGTAATAAATTGAGGCTAGTTGATTTGTCTCAACCCTGGTCCAGTTATTGAGTCCTCTACTAGAGTATTAGTCCAGTATGAGTTTAATTTTGTACAAAAGGAGAGGTTACATGGTTTTGAAGTTCCACCAAGCCTCATCCAGGAGCCAGAAGCCTTCACAGCAGCTTATTGGGCCTTGTTTGCCACCCCAGGGGCCAAGATTCCTTCCAGATGCCCTCCAGATGCTTTTCAGATGCCTTGATACCCTCCAGATGCTAGAGTATATTTCCAGCCCAGGGCACCCCAAGATCCTAGAGGTATATCTGTGGCCCAGCCCAAGAGAATTCAAGCCCAGGTGCCAGGCCCAAGCACTTAGAACCAAGATTCCAGGAATATTCTGAAACCAGGGCATCCCAATTTCCAAGGCCCAAAGCCCAAGCATCAAGGCCCAAAGGAGGATGTCCCCATGCTGCCCATGAAGCCCACATGCCTAAGTCCAATACATGTAGGCATCCAAGCCCTTTGACCAAGTCTAAGATGATGCAGGACAGAGATCGAGGGATCGTTGGCAAGCGTAGAAGTCACCAGGGGATTAGGGCTTGCACTCAAGAACAGGGAACCAGGGCATCACACCCACTCCAATCTGGAGAAAATCATAAAACTCATATCAAAATAACTTTAATTTATATTCAAAGGAAAAAAGATACTTCATACAAGAGAGGAGGGGTGGTATTTATAGATTTACCCCAGGATACATGACATGAGGGCTAAGAAACCCTGACTTGTAAGCCAAGAAACCTTGGTGGACCTGGTCAACAGTGGGCCTTTGTCTTGGACTAGAGCTCTCTCTTGCGGGCCTGGCAGCATGAAAGGGCCCAAGTGCATGAAGGCCAACTCTGGTTGGGTAGGCCTGGTGAATCTCCTGGTCTGATGACTCTCCTATTGACTTGAACGACTCAACTGGACTCTTGACTTGAAACAAAAGACTCACAGGACTAAAGAGACTCAACTAGACTCACATGTTCCACTTTATTACAGGACTCAATTGGCTCACTTTGACTAAAGTGATACAGGACTAATGGACTCAAATAAAATAAAAAAATAGACTCTCGGTCCCCATCATTCCCCTGCGGTGGGGAGAACTCGACTCCGTCGAGTTTGGGTGAGCGGGGTTTGATGGAACCGAAACCAATCACATAAAAAGAACTATGTTCACTTTTTATTTTCTTTTTTTTCAAACAAATTCCAGATTTTTTTTTCATATTTTCTATTTTTATTGGATGCTCTGAGATCTTCACGGCTTTGCAATCCGTGTAGCTATGAAAGGCATGCGGCATTGAGATCTGTGTTGCTCTGAGGAGCGTGCAACATAGAAGTCAGCAAAGGGAAGGGGCAACTGCTTTCACATTCATGTGGTGCCCCTCCTCCCCATTCTCCTTTCTAACAGACTGTAGCAAGGAACAGGAAGGTTGGCGGAGGGACTCGTCGGTGTCGGTGCTGGGTGAAGGACGGTCTGCAGGGCATGCAGTGGCAGTGGGCGCGTGCGGCAGAGGGTCCTGATCGATGTCAGTGGTGGCGGGCGGTGGTCACGGGAGTCACAACCACAGGGGATTGGGCATGCCGGAGAAGGAGCGGCTTCTTGCTGGTTCGGGGGTGGACGTGGCGGCTATGCTTCCAGCGGCTAGTGATGGCAGCGGGAAGGAGATCCGGTGGGAGGCGGCATCGCATGGATCTGCGGCACAGGGAGGTGTCCACAATCGGTGGCTGGGCGGAGCAAGGACTTCCGGCATGCTTCACCGGTGGCGGTGGCCATGGTGGACCCAGCAGGGGCTGGGACCGGCGGTGTGGATCTGCGGCATGGGCAGCGATGGTGGGCATGGGATGCGATCGGGCTTCATGGGTGGAGGCGTTGGGGTGGGTCACGGGATGGAGGCGGAGAATGTTTAAAAATTTCTTGAATGATTCTTTGAAAATATTTTTAAAATCATATTTTGAGGGGGAGCTTGATATTCATTGATTTTGAGCTTACATGTTAATCTTATTATTAATCTTTTGAAGCTTACCATGTTTATATACTTAAAGATTTTGTCATCATCAAAAAGGAGGAGATGTTGACTCTAGTCTTGATTTTAATGATTGACAAAATACTTAAGTATATATGACTACTAATTATATGTTTTAGTGTGTTTATTAGATTAAGTACTCATATCTGTTGAAAGAATAAAATGCTTGTATTTCAGTTGAAGAAGTCCTTTAAATTCATGAAAATTCAAGTTATAAGGATTTTGGAACATAAGGAAGACTTAGATGGACTTAAAGTTTGATTTTAGAGAAGTTTCAGCAAGTTTCAGCACTGGCATACTCAAGTGTTGACTCATAAGGATGTCAAAGTATTGACTCAAGGCCTGAGAACAAAAAAAATGTAGAACTATATCAATCCAAAATTTTTGCCTTGAGCTGACTTAAGTGTCAACCCATGTGTCGACTCACAGAAGTACCGACTCATTCAAGTGTCAACTCATAGGTCAACAAGTATGGGCACCAGGATCCGATAGAGGCTCCTCAACCCTCTGTGGATCTCAGATTAGGGTTCCACTTCTTTGTGTCTTGTAATAAGGCTTCAAGCCTCAAATTTGTAATTGTCTTTTGCTTTGAATTGAGTATGTACCTTGATCAATTAGGTCAAATCGAGTCTTGTACTGAGTCAATTCACAAATCGAGTCCAGTCTGAGTCTATTAGAAGTATAGGTCCATTGCAAGAGTGGGTCTTAAAATTTAGTCTCCTTGGAAGCAAGTCGGGAAAGAATCCAAGTCAACTCAGGGCTTACCTGTGCATCCTACATGGCGCCATGACATCTTGCCATGTGGGCAGCACACTTGGCATGCAAGGACACCCAATGGGGAGGACCACTTCACTTGGCTCTAGCCTTTTCCCACTCCCCCTATCAGCTCATTTCCATGCAAGGGTGGTCGGCAAAGGTGGAAGTCAATGGGAGTTGAAGTTGGGAATTCAAATCCCTTGCTTCAAGCCCTCCAACCAAGTCTTCTTCCCAAATTGCTTCAACCTCTTTGGAAGGAAGAGACAAGATCCTTGGGCGCCTCCACCTAACACTCCCCATGTCAAGCATTATACCAAAGAAAGGGTGTGCAACAAAGGAAGGAAGAAGAACATAAGACATGCCACAAGCCCCTCTTCATATCTTTTTCCAAAACAATGAAGATTCTTTCCAACTTCAAGGTGCCATGATCCCTCCTCCTAGCCTTGCTTCATGCCATGCCCATTCAAGGCTAGCACTTGGTCGGCCAAAGGGAAAAGAAAGTCAAGGTTTGGGCGTCCATACAAGAAAAAGAAGAAGAAATTTTGTATTCTTGCATTTGAATTTCAAAATGGGCCTTGGGTGCCTATTTAAAGGACCCAGCCCCTCCATTGTAAAGGGAATTGAATGATTAAATGAAAAAGAGAGCTTGAGTTTTGTTTCTCCTCCAACCATTGTATCCTAGACTAGGTTCGAGTGAAGTTTCCTTCATCCCCAGGGACGTCGAGTGGTGTGAGGCCACCTTTCCATCGCCCCAAGGCGTCGCAAGTCCTTCGTCCTCCTGGACATCGAGTGGTGTGAGGCCACAATCCTTCATCCTCCAAGACATCGCGGGGTGCGAGGCCCCAAGTTATCTTCTTCTTTGACTTCGGAATCTAGCCGGACACCATGCTCGAAGCCCCTTCTCAACCCTATCTTAGTCCATTTCAATACGTCTCTCCATTTCGCTAATCCCTACTTTGATTGCCTACAGGTCCTCCCTGGTATCTCGGGCACCGAAGACAGTCTACTTTGCCATCACGACCATCCGACCGAAAGCCAGTGCATCCACGGGTTCGACTGCTCGGGCATCCAGGCCGCATCCGCCGAGTTGAGCGATCTCTGCATCGGGCACTTCAGATGTGTAAGGTTTGCCCCTATCTCCTAAGTAGGTATTATGTTTCGAGCTTGTCCTACCGGGGTTTCTTAATCCCAGGATCTTGTTCTCATTTTCACTATTTAGGGACTTGAATTGATAGTATAAGCTTTTGTTATTCAACTTCTATTTTTTCTAGTCTTTGTTTGTGGTCGGGAAGCAAAACCCTAAGAAAAACATCTAAAACTCATCAACTATAAAATTCCTTTGCATCATAAGAATCCATACTAGAATCTCTAGCCCCATCCCCCTACTTCATTAGTGGTATCCAAGCCTTAATCCACATCATTATTTGTATCAGAGCAAGGCTAGGACTAGTGCATCTTTTTCTTTCATTTTCTGCATTCTGGTTAGCCTGTATATGGTCTGAACATTGAATTGTTTCTCTCTATAGGGACCCCCAAATTTTGTGATTTCTACTTTGATAGATCACATTTAATTCATAGTATTTTTTTCTATTTTCTCAAATTTTATTTTAGTTTGTAGAATTTCTACAAGCTGAAATACTACCTGAGAAAATCTGAAGTCTGAAATTCCAGCAAGCATCTCATTTCTTGCTTCATTCATCCATCTAGCTTATTTCTTGCATTTAGGAGCATATTTTAATTCTTGCATTTTTTTTAGCATTCACACATCTAAAAGACACAAAAAAAAAAAAAAAAAAAAAAAAAATCTTAATTCATTTCATTTGTCATTTTTGTGCATCATTCTCCATAACTTATCATAAGGGCGTCAAATTAACATAGGATCAGTATTTCATTACTTGTCCCTAGCCCAAAAAACACCACCCGGCATATCGAACCCTAGCCATTAAGTAAAATTGATTAGATGCTTAATCTGCTCTAGTGGGCTAGGGACACCCATGAAGTCGGGTCGACCCAAGTGCCGAGCCAAGTTAGATCACTTGTTGGTGTGTGCTTGAGTAGCTGGTGTCTAGGAAAGTGGTTTAGGGACTAGATCCCGAAGGGAAGTGGGTTGGTTTGCTTACCTGGCCAATTTCTAATTGATGTCTAGGCTAGCATAGAGGAACCTCCACTAATCTTACACTTACCTGGCCAGGTGCCAAGTTACTACTTCCAGGTTCATCTTCTTGACTTCACATTTGGTGAGATCTCCTAGGTCTAGCAAACCGTAGCACCATTCTATGTGTGTGTTACATGTGCACTGGATCAGGAACCTCTTTTCACCCACCTTCTCCACCCCCTATCGAAGCCATGGACCAACTTCGAGCTGACATTGGAGCCCTAACTCAATCCATAAATCAATCCATGACTCAACTAAGCAACCAGTTGACTAATAGATGTGATCAAATAGAGGCCAAACTAGGACCAATAAAGGAAGCTGCTACGCTCTGTGAGCATTTCCAGAGAGCTCCCGCCTACTGAAAACCTGAGCCCTTTAGGAACTAGAGCCGTATCCTCGGATCCACCCAAGGTTATAGCCAGGCTTACCCAAGTCGACCAAGCCCGAACCGATCTGATCCCAGTTGACCAAGCCTAGCCCGACCCAGTCCTAGTCATCCCAGTCTGAATCAACCCCAATATAGTAGAGAGGACAAGGGTAAGGCTATTGAAGTCCAGAGGAGACCCGATCCCCAAGGTAACAGCTATAGGTGTCATAAACTTGAGCATTTTGCTAGTCAATGCACCGCCCCTGCCCTACTTATAGATGAACCGACTGAAACTGAACCCGAGCCCATTATTGAACCTGAGGAGGAAGACTTTAAGGTTGAACCCATTGAAAATCTAGGGAAAGAAACTCCTGAGCCCATTAAAGAATTGAAAGAAGACATCTGTGAATCAAGTTTAGTAGAGGAATATGGTGTAGATGGGCCCCGGGTAGAAATCATCGAGGAACCAAAAGAAAAAGATGCTAAACCCACTAGAGATTGTGAAGGAGTAATTGAGCCAGGATCGAACATTGTAGAGGATGGTGAGGGTTCATAAGTATTGCCCTTAGAGGAGGTTCAGGAACAAGTCCTTATAGAACCACCCTAGGAGGTAGACATCAGTTTTAAGGACTTTCAAGATAACATTCCCAAAGACCTTCCTAACGACCTTCCACCATCTAGGAACATCCATCTAGCTTTGGAACTTGAACCTGTAGAACAATGTCCAAAACTTAAGATTATCCTGAATAACCAAGGTCTATTTCATGATGCCCAAAGATTACCCCAAGACTCCGACTCCTATTTTCTCCCCTTCCCAGAGCCTTCTCACATTTTTAGAGCCATGGGGTTGCATTTTGTTGAAATTACCAGGCTGCATGACTCCTTAGAACCCTTCCCTTTTGCCATTTACTTTTGGTACACTTTATGGCATTTGTTAGGGATTCTTGATAATTTTTCTTGTACATACCAGACTATGGTCAAACCTAGAGAGTCCATAATCTGTTAGGTTTAGGCCCTAGAGCGTCCAATAAAATTTTTTTCCAATAGGTTGAGTCTGCATTTTGCATCATATTAGGATTATGCATTAAATATAATTTTAAAATAATTTGGGCTGATTCCCGAAAGCGAGCCAAAGAGTTTGAAATAGGGGATTTTGTAATGATTAGGCTCAGGCCTGAACGGTTTCCACCGGGAACCGTTAAGAAGCATCATGCTCGTGGGGCTGGACCCTTTAAAGTGATTAGGAGAATAGGCCCTAATGCCTATGTATTAGAATTACCTCCGGATTATGGAATTAGCTCGACATTCAATATCTCTGACTTAGTCGAGTATAGGAAACCTGAAAACATACCTAGCGAGCCATTTGGGCCTGACCTTTCTTTTGAGAGTGAACTTGAACCTGAGTGTCCACCTCCAAATATACCTGAGCGAGGAGAGTGGATCGAGCGTGTCCTGGATGACCAAGCTATCACTACCTGGGAAAAAGGCTATCAACGTTACTTTGTTCGATGGCAAGGCCAACCCGAATCCGATGACTCATGGATCATCCGGGAGGACTTGCAGCGCATCGACCTCGACATCCTGAAGAGGTACCAAAGCCAGACTAACCCTTACTCGACAGGGTCGAGTTCCTCTCACCCCGCGAGAATTGGTGTGGGTACCAGGATTCGACAGAGGCTCCTGAACCCTCCGTGGATCCCAGATTAGGGTTCCACTTCTTTGTGTCTTGTAATAAGGCTTCAAGCCTCAAATTTATAATTGTCTTTTGCTTTTAATTGAGTATGTACCTTGACCAATTAGGTCAAATTGAGTCCTGTACTGAGTCAAGTCACAAATCGAGTCCAGTCTGAGTCTATTAGAAGTATGGGTCCATTCAAGAGTGGGTCTTAAAATTTAGTCTCCTTGGAAGCAAGTTGGGAAAGAACCTAAGTCAACTCAGGGCCCACCTGTGCATCCTACATGGCGCCATGACATCTTGCCATGTGGGCAACACACTTGGCATGCAAGGACACCAAATGGGGATGACCACTTCACTTGGCTCTAGCCTTTTCCCCCTCCCCCTATGAAGCTCATTTCCATGCAAGGGTGGTCGGCCAAGGTGGAAGTCAATGGGAGTTGAAGTGGGGAATTCAAATCCCTTGCTTCAAGCCCTCCAATCAAGTCTTCTTCCCAAATTACTTCAAGCTCTTTGGAAGGGAGAGACAAGATCCTTGGGTGCCTCCACCTAACACTCCCCATGTCAAGCCTTATACCAAAGAAAGGGTGTGCAACAAAGGAAGGAAGAAGAACATAAGCCATGGTACAAGCCCCTCATCATATCTTTTTCCAAAACAATGAAGATTCTTTCCAACTTAAAGGCACCATGATCCCTCCTCCTAGCCTTGCTTCATGCCATGCCCATTCAAGGCTAGCACTTGGTCGGCCAAAGGGAGAAGAAAGTCAAGGTTTGGGCGCCCATTCAAGAAAAAGAAGAAGAAATTTTGTATTCTTGCATTTGAATTTCAAAATGGGCCTTGGGTGCCTATTTAAAGGACCCAACCCCTCCATTGTAAAGGGAATTGAATGATTAAATGAAAAAGAGAGCTTGAGTTTTGTTTCTCCTCCAACCATTGTCTCCTAGACTAGGTTCGAGTGAAGTTTCCTTCGTCCCCAGGAACGTTGAGTGGTGTGAGGCCACCTTTCCATTGCCCCAGGGCATCGTAAGTCCTTCGTCCTCTTGGACGTCGAGTGGTGTGAAGCCACAATCCTTCATCCTCCGGGACATCGCGGGGTGCGAAGCCCCAAGTTATCTTCTTCTTTGACTTCGAAATCCAGCCGGACACCGGGCTCGAAGCCCCTTCTCAACCCTATCTTAGTCCATTTCAATACGTCTCTCCATTTCGCTAATCCCTACTTTGATTGCCTACAGGTCCTCCCTGGTATCTCGGGCACTGGAGACAGTCTGCTTTGCCATCGCGACCATCCGACCGAAAGCCAGTGCATCCATGGGTTCGATTGCTCGGGCATCCAGGCCACATCCACCAAGTTGAGCGATCTCTGCATCGGGCGCTTCAGACGTGTAAGGTTTGCCCCTATCTCCTAAGTAGGTATTGTGTTTCGAGCTTAGTCCTACCGGGGTTTCTTAATCCCGGGATCCTATTCTCGTTTTCACTATTTAGAGACTTGAATTGCTAGTGTAAGCTTCTGTTATTCAACTTCTCTTTTTTCTAGTCTTTGTTTGTGATCGGGAATCAAAACCCTAAGAAAAACATCTAAAACTCATCAACTATAAAAATTCCTTTGCATCATAAGCATCCATACTGGCATCTCTATCCCCATCCCCCTACTTTATTAGTGGTATCTGAGCTTTATTCCATATCATCAACTCATGAAGAAATTTAAGTGTCGGCACTTGGAGCAACAGCTAGTTTTTATAAAGCTACAGAACTTCTCCAACTTGCTTCAAACTACTAATTTTTCATCTCCAATGGTCATAAATAGTCATCTGTGGTTTGGAGAGCTATGTAAACATTAAAAATCAAATGGAAAAGTAATTCTTTGGTGAGATCATTGAATATCCTTCAAGGATTCATGAGTTGAGTGGTTCAAGCCTTCATGCTTCCAAAGATAAGAGAGTTGTCCAAGTCCATAACACCAAGCTGCATTCGAAGGCTTCAACAAATTGAAGACAAGCTTCTTCAACATCATCCAAGGGCTTCAAAAATATACTTGCTTTATTTTAGAAAGCTTTATTGCATTATTTACTTTCATTCTTATATTATTGTATCAAGGTTTTTGGTGAGCCTTGGAAAACCAAAGAGGTTGTTGGTTAGCCTTTATGTAAAACTAACATATATTGTTGGTGATCCTGTAAAAGCAACATAGGTTATTGGTGATCCCGTAAAACCAACATAGATTGCTGGTGAGCCCGTAAAACCATCAGAGGTTATTGGTTAGCCTAGGTTAGAAAACCAACAAGGGATTTTGACTTATGAGCCAAGGAAAACAAGTTGGGTTTTGATTAGTTAGCCCGGAAAACTAATCGATTATAATCTTAGTGATTATAATGAAATTTCCAAGAAAAACTTAGGGAGTGGATGTAGGTGCCTTGGAGTGCATCGAACCACTATAAATTTGTTGTGTTTGTGTTATTGTTTTCTTTGTGCATTTACTTTATTAATTCCACTGCATATTATTTTGAATCACACAAACACTTTGGCAAAACACAAGTACTTAATTGCAATTAGCACATACTTGTTTATTTCATTTTAAATCATTGCAAATAGTTTTATAAAATCCAATTCACCCCCCTTCTTGGGTTGCATCATCACTAGGCAACAATTGGTATCAGAGCCTTGAACCCAAAATTGTTGGTATACTTTACAAAGAATCCAATGATTTTAAGTTAAAAGATCATGACAACCCTAGAAGGTGCTTGTTTTGATGTATGCTATATTTTGGATTAAATGGTAAAGGAAGGATTATACATTGGTAAATTCAAAATATTTCCTTCCATAATTGAAAATGTAGTTGAATATTTATTATAAATGTTGCATCAATTACATTAAAAATTATTTTAAATGTTTAATTAAAATCAAGTTTAGACTAATAGTCATTGGTTATGATCATGAACTTTTTGATGTTGATGAATTTCATACTATCATGATTAAACTTGTGATTATAATACCTTCACTTGATTTTGATTAATATATCTTCAATTACTTCATGAAAAATATTTTTAAAGTTGCATATTGCTTTAACAATTTTTTCAATTGATTAATTAGAATCAAGTTAGACTAATAGTCATTTGTTGGGATCATGAACTTTTTGATGTTGATTGATTTCATGCTCTAATGATCGAATTTGTGATTATTAGACTTTCACTTGATTTTGATAGTTTTAAACTATTTCAAGTGAAATGTTATGATTTATGTGTTTTCATTTTTTGGTATCTATGCTTAAGTTAGAAATGATCTAGATCAAGACTAGAACTAGCAATTAAGGATTACATTTAAGAATGAATTCATATTGATAAATCCTGCTCCAGTAGCTAAACTTGATACTAGATTACATCTAACATTTGTATGGATAATCAAAATCATTTCAAATCATATGGTTTTCATGAAATATATTCTATTTTATATCCATGCTTAGACTAGAAATGATTTAGAACACGTATAGAACTGGTAGTTAAGGGTTACATTTAAGAAGAAAGTATGCACATTGATAAACCCCTAATCCAGTAGCTAGACTTTGTATCATATTACTTCTAGCAATTGTATGGATATCAAATCATTTTCAATGAATTTGAAATCATATTAAAATGAATCTTTAAATGTCAACCTCCTGCATTTTGAAAATCTTGTATATTTTGAAAATTTAAATCTTTGATTTCAGATTTAGTATTTATGTTATGATGCTTGTGCATTCCTACTTTATTCCTCAAATTAATGTATATTTTAAAGGGAGAATAATATTTAGGAAGAGCATCCAAAAATTTGTTGTCATTATATACATGTATGATGCTTTCAATGTTTTCTTGATATCATACTTATATTGCTCTGATACTCCTTGTTTTTCAAATCTAATCCTTTAATGGGAGTTACATTTAATTGGTATCAAAATTTATTATAATCTTCAAAAAGGGGAGAAATTATTTCTTGCAATGTGCTTATCATTTTTTGGTATCATGTTCAATTAATATCATATTTAATTGGTATCATGATTAATTGATTTCATGTATTGATTTTGATGATCTACTTGATATTCTTTTCACTTTCTTTTCCATTTTGTAAAGTCTTTCACCCTTTTTCATGATGACAAAAAGGGGATGAAAATATTAAGTATGAAAAGGAAAAAGATTTGATAAACATGAAAAATTATATGCGAAATGAAAGAAAATGCAAAAGGGAAAGATGAAAGCAAAATGTTTTAATCTTAAGGAAAGAATTAGCAAGGGAGAGAATGTTTAAAAATTTCTTGAATGATTCTTTGAAAATATTTTTAAAATCATATTTTGAGGGAGAGCTTGATACTCATTGATTTTGAGCTTACATCTTTATCTTATTATTAATCTTTTGATGCTTACCCGTTTATATACTTAAAGGTTTTGTCATTATCAAAAGGGAGAGATTGTTGACTCTGGTCTTGATTTTGATGATTGACAAAATAATTAAGTATATAAGAGTACTAATTATGTGTTTTAGTTTGTTTATCAAATTAAGTACTCATATCAGTTGAGAGAACAAAATGCTTGTATTTCAGTTGAAGAAGTCCTTTAAATTCATGAAATTTCATGTTATAAGGATTTTGGAACATAAGAAAAACTTGAAAGGATTTAAAGTTTGATTTTGGAGAAGTTTCAGCACTGGCACACTCAAGTATCGACTCATGAAGATGTCAAAGTGTCGACTCAAGGCTTAAGAACAAGAAAAATACAGAAATGTGTCAATCCAGGATTTTTGCCTTGAGCTGACTCAAGTATCGACCCAAGTGTCGACTCATAGAAGTGTTGACTCATCCAAGTGTCTACTCACAAGTCAACTCATGAAGAAATCCAAGTGTCGACACTTGGAGCAACGATTAGTTTTTTTTAAGCTGCAGAACTTCACCAACTTGCTTTAAACAGCTAGTTTTTCATCTCCAACAGTCATAAACGGTTATCTATGATTTGGAGAGCTATATAAACATTAAAAATCAAATAGAAAAGCAATCGTTTAGTGAGATCATTGAATATCTTTTAAGGATTTAAGAGTTGATTGGTTCAAGCCTTCAAGCCTCCAAAGATAAAAGAGTTGATCCAAGTCCACAACATCAAGCTACAATCAAAGGCCTCAACAAATTGAAAACAAGCTTCTTCAACATCATCCAAGGGCTTCAAAGAGATACTTGCTTTATTTTAGAAAGCTTTATTATATTCTTTACTTTCATTCTTACATTATTGTATCAAGATTTTTGGTGAGCCTTAGAAAACCAAAGAGGTTGTTGGATAGCCTTCGTGTAAAACCAACATAGGTTGTTGGTGATCCCGTAAAACTAATATAGGTTATTGGTGAGCCCGTAAAACTATCGGAGGTTATTAATTAGCCTAAGTTAGAAAACCAACAAGGGGTTTTGACTTGTAATCCCAGGAAAATAAGTTGGGTTTTGATTAATGAGCCCGAAAAACTAATCGACTGTAATCTTGGTGATTATAGTAAAATTTCCAAGAAAAATATTGGAAGTGGATGTAGGTGCTTTGGAGTGCACCGAACAACTATAAATTTATTATGTTTGTGTGATTATTTTCTTTGTGCATTTACTTTATTAATTTCATTGTATATTATTTTGAAGTACACAAATACTTTGGCAAAATACAAGCACTTAATTATAATTAGCACATACTTATTTGGTTCATTATAAATCATTACAAATAGTTTTATAAAATCTAATTCATCCCCCCTCTTGGGTTGCATCATCACTGGGCAACAATTGGTATCAAAGTCCGGAACCCAAAATCGTTGGTATCTAAACTTGGTGCTTTGCAAAGAATCTAATAGTTTTGAGTTAAAAGATCATGGTAGCCCTAGAAGGTGCTTGTTTTGCTATATGACATGCAACTAATAAATCACTATTTTTTAATGACACTAATTATACTTTTTGAAAAACTCGCATGTGAATCTATATTCAATCTATTAGTTATTATCTTTGGAAAGTTATAGCTAATGGTCATTATATTCTTTCTATTTTGATTAATGGCATTTCTATTCCAAAGCTCGAAGAGGATTGGAATGAATATGACATAAAGCAATCTGAAATTAATGCTAAACCAATGAACTTGCTTTATTATGCATTGGATTCTAATGAATTCAATAGGATCTCCACATGCATATCGATGAAGGAGATATGGGACACTTGAAATTACTCATGAGGGTACTCTTCTAGTAAAAAATATTAAAATTAATATGCTTGTTCATTCTTTTGAAATATTTGAATTGCTACATTATAAATCTATATCTGATATGTATACTAGATTTATGACTATTGTTAATAAATTGAAAAGTCTTGGCAAAATCAATACTAATATTGATTTGGTTAATAAAAACCTTAGATCTTTGCCAATATCATTGGATCCAAAGATAACGGTGATCCAAGAAGCCAAAGATATTGATACCCTACCTTTGGAGGAGCTTATTGGTTCACTCATGACCCATGAGTTGAATTTATGGTACAAAGAAGTGGTTGCTTATCAAGAATAAAAAAGATAATAGCCCTCAAGGCCAAAAAAAATTCAAGGCTATGATGGTAACTTGGAGCGATAGTTAAGATTCTAGTTTGGAAGAAGAACAAGTAGTTGCCAATCTTTGCTTCATGGCAAATGAGAAAGAGGTATGTTCTAAAAATGAATATGAGTTTATCTTTGATGAATTACATGATGCATTTAATAATCTTATGCATGAATACAAATTTCTAAAAATTGAGCACAAGAAATTAAAAAGGCATGTTGAGTCTTTTTCTCTTGAGAACACCAATCTTGCCAATAAAAACCATAATTTAAATGTAAAGATTGATGTTTTAGAAAATGATAAGAATAATCTTTCTAAAAAAAAATTTAGAAAAAAAAATTTTGATTTGAAAAATTTATGCAATAAGTTTTCAAATGAGAAAAATATTTTATTGAATGAAATAAAAATTCTAACAAGGTTCGAGATTTTTGTATCAAATGATGAGCTTTTAAAAAAAATAAAAATCTTGAGTGGAAAAACAAGAATTTTTTTGTTGATGCATCTTCCATTCTGGCTGATTTTAAATATTGTAAAATTAGGCATAATGCATATCCTCGTAAATTAAGAAAAATTTGGATTCCAAAAGGAACCATAATTACTAACCCTAAAGGATCCAAGAAAGTTTGGGTACCAAAATGTCCACCTAGTTTATTTTGCAGGAATGTCTTGCAGCCCAATATGAAGAAAGGAAGTTTTTGAAAAGTGGCTGTACAAGATAATACAAAGAGTGGACAAGCTGCATTTTGGACTAAATGATAAAGGAAGGATTATACATATTGATAAATTATAAACATTTCCTTCCATAATTTAAAATGTAGGTGAATATTTGTTATAAATGTTGCATCAATTACTTTGAAAATTATTTTAAATGTTTAATTAGAATCAAGTTTAGACTAATAGTCATTGGTTATGATCATGAACTTTTTGATGTTGATGAATTTCATGTTATCATGATTAAACCTGTGATTATAAGACCTTCACTTGATTTTAATTAATGTATCTTAAATTACTTCATAAAAAATATTTTTAAAGTTGCATATTGCTTTGAAAATTATTTTAATTAATTAATTTAAATCAAGTTTAGACTAATAGTCATTTGTTGTGATCATAAACTTTTTGATGTTGATGGATTTCATGCTCTAATGATCAAACTTGTGATTATTAGACTTTCACTTGATTTTAATAGTTTTAAACTATTTTAAGTAAAATGTTATGATTTATATGTTTTCATTTTTTGGCATCTATGCTTAAGTTAGAAATGATCTGGATCAATACTAGAACTGGCAATTAAGGATTACGTTTAAGAAGAAGGTATGCATATTGATAAATCCTTGCTCTAGTAGCTAAACTTGGTACTAGATTACTTCTAACATTTGTATGGATAATCAAAATCATTTCAAATCATATGGTTTTCATAAAATATATTCTATTTTGTAACCATGCTTAGACTAGAAATGATTTGGAACAAGTACAGAATTGGTAGTTAAAGGTTACATTTAAGAAGAAGGTATGCACATTGATAAACCCCTAATCCAGTAGCTAGACTTGGTATCATATTACTTCTAGCATTTGTATGGATATCAAATCATTTCAAATGAATTTGAAATAATATTAAATTGAATCTTTTAATGTCAACCTCCTGCATTTTAAAAATCTTGTATATCTTGAAAATTTAAATCTTTGATTTCAGATTTAGTATTTATGTTATGATGCTTGTGCATTCCTACTTTATTCCTCAAATTAATGCATATTTTTAAGGGGGAATACTATTTAGGGGGAGCATCCAAAGATTTGTTGTCATTATATACATGTATGATGCTTTCAATGTTTTCTTGATATCATACTTATATTTCTCTGATACTCCTTCTTCTTGTTTTTCAAATCTAATCCTTTGAGGGGAGTTACATTCAATTGGTATCAAAATTTATTATAATCTTCAAAAAGGAGAGAAATTATTTCTTGCAATGTGCTTATTATTTTGTTGTATCATGTTCAATTAGTATCATATTTAATTGGTATCATGATTAATTGATTTCATGTATTCGTTTTGATGATCTACTTGCTATTCTTTCCATCTTCATTTTCATTTTGTATTATATTTTCTCCTTTTTCATGATGACAAAAAGGGGGAGAAAAATGTTAAGTATGAAAAGGAAGAAGATTTGATAAACATGAAAAATTATATGAGAAATGAAAGAAAATGCAAAGGGGGAGATGAAAGCAAAATGTTTTAATCTTAACGGAAGAATTAGCAAGGGAGAGAATGTTTAAAAATTTCTTGAATGATTTTTTGAAAATATTTTTAAAATTATATTTTGAGGGGGAGCTTGATACTCATTGATTTTGATCTTACATGTTTATCTTATTGTTAATCTTTTGAAGCTTACCATGTTTATATACTTAAAGATTTTGTCATCATCAAAAAGGGGGAGATTGTTGACTCTAGTCTTGATTTTGATCATTGACAAAATATTTAAGTATATATAAGAACTAATTGTGTGTTTTAGTGTGTTTATCAGATTAAGTACTTATATCAATTGAAAGAACAAAATGCTTATATTTCAGTTAAAGAAGTCCTTCAAATTCATAGAATTTCAAGTTATAAGGACTTTGCAACATAAGGAAGACTTAGAAGGATTTAAAGTTTGATTTTGGAGAAGTTTAAGCAAGTTTCAGTACTAGCACACTCAAGTGTCGACTCATGAAGATGTCAAAGTATCGACTTAAGGCCTGAGAATAAGAAAAATACATAACTGTGTCAATCTAAAATTTTTGCCTTGACCTGACTCAAGTGTCGATCCAAGTGTCAAATCATAGAAGTGTTGACTTACCCAAGTGTTGACTCACAGGTAAACTCATGAAGAAATTCAAGTGTTGACACTTGGAGCAACGACTAGCTTTTTTAAAGCTGCAGAACTTCTCCAACTTGCTTCAAATGGCTAGTTTTTCAACTCCAACAGTCAAAAACGGTCATCTATGGTTTGAAGAGCTATATAAACACCAAAAATCAAATAAAAAAGTAATCCTTTGGTGAGATCATTGAATATCCTTCAAGAATTCAAGAGTTGAGTGGTTCAAGCCTTTAAGCTTTCAAAGATAGGAGAGTTGATCAAATTCCACAACATTAAGCTGAAATCGAAGGCTTCAACAAATTGAAGACAAGCTTCTTCAACATCATCCAAGGGCTTCAAAAAGATACTTGCTTTATTTTAGAAAGCTTTATTGTATTCTTTACTTTCATTCTTACATTGTTGTATCAAGGTTTTTGGTGAGCCTTGGAAAACCAAAGAGGTTGTTGGTTAGCCTTTGTGTAAAACCAACATAGGTTATTGGTGATCCCATAAAATCAACTTAGGTTATTGGTGAGCCCATAAAACCATCGGAGGTTGTTGGTTAGCCTATGTTAGAAAACCAACAAGGGGTTTTGACTTATGAGCCCGGGAAAACAAGTTGGGTTTTGAATAGTGAGCCCGAAAAACTAATCGACTATAATCTTGGTGATTATAGTAAAATTTCTAAGGAAAACTTTGGGAGTGGATATAGGTGCCTTGGAGTGCACCGAGCCACTATAAATTTATTGTATTTATGTGATTGTTTTCTTTGTGCATTTACTTTATTAATTCTGCTGCATATTATTTTGAAGCACATAAATACTTTGGCAAAACATAAGCACTTAATTGCAATTAGTATATGTTTAGTTTATTATAAATCATTGCAAATAGTTTTATATAACCAAATTCACCCCCCGTCTTGGATTGCATCATCATTGGGCAACAGAGTGCTAGTTACTGACTTTGATGGTACACTGTTCAAAATATAAGCAGCGGTTTCCAAGGCATTTCCCCAGAAAGAAATAGGAAGATCTGTGAAGCTCATCATGGACCTCACCATGTCTAACTATGTGCAATTTCTCCTTTCTACCACACCATTTAATTGGAGTGTATAAGAAGGAGTCCATTCAAAGATTATGCCTTTGTCCTTAAGATGGTTTAGAAACTCACTAGATAAGTATTCTCCTAATTGATCAGGATGAAGAATTTTAATACTATATCCAGTTTGTTTCTCAACCATACTTTGATACTCTTTGAATTTA
Source organism: Areca catechu (assembly GCA_021397845.1). Lineage (NCBI taxonomy): Eukaryota > Viridiplantae > Streptophyta > Magnoliopsida > Arecales > Arecaceae > Areca > Areca catechu. Next base: position 122,004,410 of record CM038052.1, on the reverse strand, counting down.
TCAAAGGCTTCGAACTTGTGTCAGATACACATGTCCAAAACTAGATAAGTCATCAATAAACATGATGAAAAAAGAGTATCCACCTCTGGCCTAAGTTGTCATAGGTCCATATACATCAGTATGTACAAGACCTAATAATTTAGTTGCCTTGTCTCCATGTCCAATGAATGGAGACTTGGTCATTTTACCTTTGAGGCAAGACTCACAATTTCCTAATGATTAAAAATCATAAGGATCAAAGTTATTATCTTTGACTAACTTGATTATCCTTGACTCACTTATATGACCTAATTGGCAAAGCCAGATAAATGTGACATTGACATTATCTTCTTTCTTTTCTTGTTATCGAAAAGTAATATTTTATCATTAAGTTTTAAAGTTAAAAGATCGTAAATAAAATAACCATGTCCAAATATTTTATTAGAATAAAGAATAGAGTAGCCACTGCTCTTTACACTTATTTCAAATCCTTGTTGTAATAACAAGGGTACAAAAATAATATTTCTTACAACATTAAGAACATAGTAACAATCTTCTAACTTTAATACATTACCCGAAGGTAATGATAGAAGATAGGTGCAAACAGCATCAGTGTACATGGCTTCACCACTTGTTCCATATAGCTCGAAGTCACCTTTCTTCAAGCTTCTAATTTTATGGAGTCCTGCAATGACTTACAGATATAAGACCTGATAAATCATGGATTTACATGTTTATTTTAAGTATTTTATTTAATTATTGGTGCTAATATTCTTTTAATAACCTAATTTCATAATTAATTTGGACTTTCTTGCAAAACTAATTATTTTAAAAAAATATCTTTGAAAAATATGAAATTAGAATATGTTCATGAAAAATAGATTTCAAGTCAAAGCACCACACACCCATTTAAATGATTAATAAAATATTTAATAATTATAATCATGGAATCGGTAAAATTAATAAGATTAAAACCCACCAATAGGTAGAGCTTGATTTATGGAATCCAACGATGCAAACGGTACTTAAATCAGGTTTGAAATGAAGAAGTTATGAATTTTCTAAGATTTTTGCACATATTTTGATGCTGCACGGTTTTTGGAGCAGCCGGTCCATGATGGACCGGCTGCTGGTTTTTTTATTGCAGTTTAGTTCACCGACAGCCATGGCTGCCGGTCCATGGAATAGGTCGTGGACCACAGCCCTCCAGAGGAGCCGAAATTCGCCGGGAAGCATGCCGGCGGTGTCCCTGGCCGGAGGAGAAGCTCCGACGGTGGTTTGACGGTCGGTGGCGGCATTTTTCGACGGCAAACGAGAGGAGGCAGCCCACGTTCTTCACGTGTCCACGGCCGGAGGAGAAGCTCCAGCGGTGGCATTGCCGAGCTCCTCCATGCGCGTTGCCGAGCTCCTCCACGCGCAGCCCACGCCGTCCACGATGGCGTTCTCCACGGCCACGCCCTCCACGGTGGCGCAGTCCATGGGCAAGCACTCCACGGGCTGCAGGACGTTGCCGCGCTCCTCACGCATTCACGAGCTCCACGCGCGTTGCCGAGCTCCTCCACACACAGGCCAAGCTCCTCCACGCGCACGTCCACGGTGGCACAGCCCACGTCCTCCCCATGCCCTCCACGGTGGCGTTCTCCACGGCCAAGCTCCTCCACGCGCACGGCCAAGGGCAGTCCACGGGCGAGCTCCACGGACGTTGGGCATTTTCCACGAGCTGGCTTGCCGGAGCACTGTCGACAAGCCGTCCATGGGCGTTCTCCATGGGCAGTCCACGAGCAGTCCACGGGCGAGCTCCACGGATGCTGGGCGTTCTCCACAAGCTCCACGGTGCAATCCACGAGCACCAGCGCAGCCCACGAGCGGTGTAATCAACGGAGCAGCAATGGAGCAGTCACAGTTTTTTTTTGTCCCACATCGCTAGTGTGCAACGAGCTCCCCTCTCCGGTCAATTATAAAATGAACCCCAATGCACAAGACAGAGGGATCTCGGAGAAAAGACAAGGTACAGGGTAGAGGGCATTGCTTGGGTTACGGGTTGGCTTTTGGGAGTAAGGTTTCTCAAAGGAGAGCGTGTCCCTATACCATCTTCCAGCCTTTTCTCTCTCTGAGATCAAGATCCGAAGAAGAAGACGCAGAGGAAGCCCAGTTCGCTCCACGGAGTACGAAGGAAGGAGCTATCTTCCCGATGAGGCTGCGCCGATCTATTCTTATCTTTGTTACTTGTTTTGTTAATTTAGTTTTTTTTCGCATTGTATTTAGACCTTAAGTTTCAATCAATGCAATATCTCTTTTTAATTCCTGTCTTTCATCTTGTCTGCAAATAGATGCTAGGATCTAAATAATAGATCCTAGTGCCAAGTTTTCCTGCAATTTTAATTTTTATATTTTTTCGACTTCAAATATTTTTTTACAAAGATTAAAAATTTCAAATCCTAAACACTGCCTTCTCTGTGGATTCGACCCGACTCCTCTTGCTACGTATTTTTAAATATTTTAAGAAGTCAGATTTTAAACTGATAGCCACGGTGTTTTAACGACAATCCCGCGGTCCTACCAAGACCCACATACGGTATCCAATACCCATGAATTAGAAATAGAAGCACTCAATGATAAATTTGTTTGTATCATGTACAAACCTTTAGATGCTCCTCCAGCATCTTGCTTCACACTTGCAAGATATGTCTTGCAATTTTTCTTCTAATGCCCCTGCTTGCTATAGTAGAAACAAGCTCCATCATTAATAGCCTTCTTTGCTTTCTTCTTTTGGATGCTCTTTTTAGGGTTGAAATATCTTTTCAAACCCTTCTTCGTTGCCAGTTTCTTTTTCCCATCAACAAGAAGAAGATGAGCCTTATCTACCTTAGAATGGCTCTCTGTTATCTTAAGTATGTTAAGCAGCTAAAGCAAAGAAATATTCAATTTGTTCATATGATAATTTAGAACAAACTAAGAGAAGGAATTCGGGAGTGACTGCAGGATCAAGTCCTTGTTGAGTTCGCCATCCATTACAAACCCTAATTGACCTAATCGGGTGATTAAGTCAATCATTTTCAAAACATGGGCTTGAACTAATGAACCCTCACTCATGCATGTGCGGAACAACTGCTTCGATATCTCGTACCGAGCAGCCCTACTTTGCTCTCCATAAAGCTACTCATGATTGAACAATATGGACTGAGGTTCCATCTCTTCATGTTGCCTCTAAAGCTCATTGCTCATTGAGGACAACATGATTGGTGGGGACACCAAGATTAGACACAGATCACTGGATTCCATATGGTTTACTGATTAAAGTATTAGGACTTTAGTCATGTGTCATAATTTTTAAAGAAAGTAAGATTGAGTTGTAATAAGGTGAGACTAGTTGATTTGTCTCGACCTAGTCCAATACATTGAATCTTGTACATCAGTATGAGCCTAGTATGAGTCCACTTGTTGTACAAGAGAGAAGGCTATACTATTTTGGAGTTCCACCGGATCTCATTCTGGAGCTAGAGGTAGTTACATCAGCTTAGGGGAGCTTAATTGACACCAGGTACCCTAATTCCCTCCAAATACCATTTCAAATGTTAGATTCTCTCCAGATGCTTCTGAATTATTTCATATGCCAAGATCCCATGTTTTCCAGGTTATCCCAGTACTTCAGGCCTTCAAATTCAAGCCCAAAAAGCAAGCCTAAGCAAGAAGAACCAAGATTCCCTTTTGATACCAGGAATATGCTAGCCTGGGGAACTGGGCGCCCCAGCTTCCAGGAGGCCCAAGCCCATGCGCCCTTGGCCTATGGCTGACCTCCCCTTGCTGCCCCAAAGCCCAACATGCCATTCAAAGAGGGATTAGGCATCCAAAGGTGTTGACCATGTCCAAGCCTAAGTGAAGAAGGAGAAGACTAATCCTATTCTAACCTAGTTCGGATTCCTAATCCTTTTAAGCCTTGTAATTCTAACCTAGCTAGGAAAGGACTTGTAGTCTAACTAGGAAGAGGACTTGTAACATAAGTGTAACCTTAGTTAAAGAGGGCATGGGAACTCTATAAATACCCCACCCCTCCCCCTCTTGTAATCATCTTTTTCTTTTGAATACAACCTTGCTGAATTTTGAGTAATTGTTTTGTGTTTGGTGTTCTAATATTGGTTCTCTTGTTCTTGTGTGCTCTCCATGTGTCCCTTGGTCAAAACCTTGCTGCCCTAGCTTCCATCTGTGCCCTTGAAGATCAGCCATGCCCAAGCAAAAGATGCCCTAGCTGCTGCCCTAGTCAAGCAACTTCTTCTTCCCCAGGACACCCACACCTAAACCTAATTTTGTTTCCTTCTAAATCCTAGTTTTTGTTCGTTTGTTTAATTGCTCTTTTGATTGACCCCTGATGCTTACAGGATCCCCGAGGTGTTTCACCTCCCTAGAGGAGGCTTTTCTTGCCTTCAGACTAGGTCCAGATCAGCCATCTGATTCGAAGAGCTAAAGCTTCTTCATCCAAGCTTCGATCAGAGTGTGAGTGATCCCTTCAATTACTAAATTTATAATCTTTGACTGGTAAGAAACCTTTCCTTCTTTTAATTTCTGATTTGATGGAGATAAGCTATCCTAAACTGGGAGTTTCTCAACTCTCAGGTTCTGGCTACTTATTATCTTGCATGAGTTCTTTGCGATACGATGATTCTTTGCATTGCTACTTCTTATGGTAGTTCTTATTTTATTTGGGAATTTAGCCTACAAACATAAATTATAAAAATCAAAAAAAAATATTTTACTATTTTTCCTGCATGTTTAGCAATCCTAGAGTCATCCCGCATCAATGATGCACCTGACAGTCATGCTGTCATTTAGCGACATTTTATATGTGACCCTTTCCTCCTCGAAAGCATCCTCTCCGATCAGCTCTAGATCCGGAGAATCAAGAATATAAGAAAGCTTCTCCTGAGTTAATACTATCCTCAGGTTCCTCAACTAGTCCACATAATTGGGATCGATGAACTTATTAGCATCTAAAATGCCCATCAGTGATAAACTTGAAGCCATAATAAAACCTACATTTAATAAAGAATTGTATAACTAGACCACTCAAGATGACATTCATAACTAGATAAGAACTTTATATCTAATTATATCTCCCACTATTTTATTCGAATACCATAACTCTTACCTATGGTAAGCAAGAAACCTTACCAGGTTTCTTTAGTGGAGTTGAGATCCTAATTCCTCGTAAGTGCCTTGTGTTACACAACAAACACTCATGAGTTCAAAGATAGGAACTTCTTTCCAATTGTAACCCATGCAATTCTTAACAAATGAACTGCCTCTAAGATACTTATAGTCTTGTGTTATACAACAAACTATAATATCTTAGTTTAGTCAGACCCTTCATTTCCATATAGACATGTTCGAATAATATTGCCCTTGTGTTACACAACAAAGCAATACTACCAAACATACTATAAAGCATAAACTATACTAAGATAATTCATATTTAACATTAGGGTAGGTCTTGTATTACATAACAAATCTACTATAGTTATTAATATGAACTATATTGGTGGGGACACCAGACCAAGACCAAGCCTCAACAACCCATCTGGATCACAGAACAAGGAGAACAGGACCTGCACCATCGAGTCAACCAGAGACCGCTGAGCCAACTCAAGTCACAGCCAAACCAAATCCCAAGTGTCAGGAAAATTCCAGAATTTTGCTTCAACTTTTGGAATTAAAAAAATAAAGAAAAATCCCACAAAATCCTGTGGCTGTAACAAACTTTAACAGCCACATTCTCTAATTAATGTATCATGTAACTAATCCTCGGATTAGTTAGCCTTAAACCCATCATTTAGAGCCTTCTAGAATCTGGTAGTAAGCCGATATTAAGGCTCATTTTTTGCAAAGAAAGGAAATGGATGAAATGTAAGGAAAACCACCCAGTTTCTTCTTCTCCGATTACTTCTTCTTGCCTTCTTGCCATGGTGATGTCGAGGGGTGCGAGGCCCTGATCCTGCCTTCGTTGCAATCGCAACATCAAGGAGCGCGAGGCTCCACCGCTGCCTTCCTTCCATGCCAACTCCGACCACTGCACCTCCCTCCCACGACCGTCTCCATCATCCTACCGTACCTCCATTCCTGCCATTCTCCATCGACTTGCCCACAAAAAAAAAAATCCTTCGTCTACCCCAACGCATCCCCGTACCATCTTCCTCCAGTCCAGACCCCCCCTCTCCTCCGTCTGACCTCCCTCCTCTGTGTGCAGCATAGCCACAGGAGCTCCTTTCTTCACCCAGTTGAACGATTGGCACATGCCATTGCGGAGGAGATCTAAGATCTCTCTCGACATCTTGATGTCCTGAACATCTTTGTCTTCTCCGACTTCTTCTTAGAGACGAACACCCCTGCCACCCTAAGCATCTTCCCCATCTCCACCGTTGTCCATGGGATCCGTGTCACCACCGCCGCCTCCACCTCCGCGTGCAGCGCCGCCACCATCATCGGATCTCTTTTCCATGGAATTCTTGCCAGAACCTGGCTCACCTCCCCTGCTCCCGAGCTCTCCGCATCCTTTCCGGATGTCTGCCAAGTCATTCTTCCACCAGAGCCCGACTCCCCATTGGAAACAAAGCTCCGAGATTGCCCCAATCCGTCTTCCCCGAGCATCGCTCCGTCGTCACCGAGAAGCCCCTGTTCACAAGTCCAAAGAAGCTCCCATTCCTCTCGGTGTTCCTAAAGACAACCTCGAGCCACTTGGCTTCTCCCCCTTCGGCCCGTCCATCACCGGACCTCCTTCCTCCGGTCCACCCCGATGCTGTCTTCACCTCCAAGCCTCTGCCCCACAAAGCTTTAAGCTCACTACCCTGTTCCATGAAGCATTCGGCTGTTGCTATGAAGAAGACTCGTCGAGCTGCTGTTCAAAGAAGATAGGAATAGCTATTCCAGCTATTCCTTCTATTCCGCACTTATCTCAGATTTATTCCATATTGGAATAAGCCCCGTTTACTTTAATTTGGGTTGTGTTTTTGGCTTTGATTGTCTCACTTAGGCTAATCCAAGGTTAATTGTGTTAGGTCCTTTCCGGTACCGAGCCTTGAAGGGATCCTAGCCATCAACCCGTGCTCCTGATGCCTGTCATTGGATGACTGATTGTTGATCACCCAGGTCGCATCTTCCAAGGTTAAGTGAACTCATCATAGGAAAATTGCTATGACTGTCGTAAGGTCCTATCTCTCTTTACTTGCTTTAGATCTGAAGTCTTGAAATGCATGCATGTCCTTGATCAAGGGTTTCTTAATCTTTGAGTCCTGGTTCTTTCTAATTTTATTGAGCCTAGCATGAAGGAATGCATTCCTTAAAATCTACCATATTTGAATGTTCCTCTGAATCTGTGTTTGGTGAGGACACCAAGACCAAGAAAAAGCTTCAAGAACCCATCTGGATCACAGAACAAGGGGAATAGGACCTGCACTGGCAAGCCGACCCGAGATCGCCGAGAATAGACTAAGTGTCTATTCATGGCATCAGCCCATTCTGTGTGTGCTACTGCTCTTGGTGTCTAGGCATGGTGATTCAGGGCTAGTGAGTTGGTTTGCCTATCTGGCCAATCCCAGATTGGTGTTTAAGGTTGGCGATCAGGGACCTCCACTCCCCTACACAAACCTGGCCAAGAACAGAGTTACTACATACTAGTTTGCCACCTTGACTTAGGCAACTAGTTGAGATTCTAGGTCTAGTAAACCGTAGATGATTTTGCCTGCTTGAATCATATTGGCCCGAGTCATCCATGGACAACCTGCAAGAAGCCCTATTAAAAACCATGTCAGAACACTTTGCCCAAATGTCTGAAGATTGTCTACCCAATTGACTAGGTTAAACCAATATGAGGCACCACTTGATTCCATGGAGAGAACCCCTAGGCCACCATTTGAGCATAAACCTGAGACTCCATTTTTTCCAATGACCAAACCAGAGGAAAGACCCATTTGGCGCATCAAACCTTATGCCCCCACTTTTAATGGAAGCCTAGACCCTGAGGTGTATATCAATTGGGAAGAACAAATGGATTAGTATTTTGAGCGCACTAACATATCAGAATTAGGACAGGTTAGGTTGGCCAAAACCAAGTTCACCCAACATGGTAGGTCGCATTGGTATGTTATTGAGTGTGAATGTTATCACAAAGGAGAGGAAATAAGTACTTGGAGAGAGATGAGAAGTAAGTTAAGAGATAAGTACCTAGTTAGATTCTATGAATAAACACTTTTAGATCGATGGTATCGACTGAGACAGGATGATAGGCCAGTGTTTGAGTATATCAAGGAATTCTAGGAGTTTGCGTGGAGATGTAACACCACTGAATCTAAGTCTGAGACCATAGCTAGGTTTCGAGATGGTCTACGTAGGGATATCCAGTGGGAACTTCTCCATTGGAAGATTTATAGCCTGGAAGAAGCCAATGACACTGCTAGGAAATTTGAGTCATATCAAAGAAAATTCATGAACTACCAAGTTAAGCCCTGCAAGGTTAGTACCTTTGAACCCAAACCCAACCTTAGTCAACTTCCCTTAGACCAATCAACTCCTACTGTCCCAGTAGTTCATATGAATGATAGGAACAAGAACCCTGAAGTACAAATTGAGTGCACTAATATTCAAGACATAAGGTATCCCCAGATTGAAGAGCTAGGGAAGGAAGAAGACAAGTCTGAGCCCGTTGAGAAAATGTATGAGGCTAACATGAGTTTATTAGATGAGTATGAAGGAGAAAATTTCAACTCTAGTACCTTACCTAAGGAAGTACATGTAGAAGATAAGATTGTTGAACCTAGTCCGGAAACACCAGAGCGACAAGAAATTAGTAAGGACCTGGTTCACGTAAATCAATGCCCTCAAGAAGAACCCACTCTTTTAGCCTTAATCCAAGACCTAATTTAGTCCCCTTGTAAAGAGCTCATTCATGCTGATGACCTTTTTTTGGAACCAACTAAGCCTTCCTTGCATGAAAAATCTACACTTACCTTGACCAAATTCTCCATTCATCAATTTGACCTTATGACACCCATAGCTTAATATTATAATCTTAAAGTCTCCACAAGTCACCAAGATCTGTTCCCTAAGACTAATAAATTGTTGCAGAATTTTGATTTCCTGTCACACCCTAAGGCTTCCAATGCTTCCCAAACTTGCAAACTACACTATGTTGAGATTTTTCTGTTGCACCAATTCTTTGAGTATGTTAGGTTTGCGACTTACTTTTGGAAGACCTTATGGCATTTGTTAGGTATCCATTGTAAATTTTCAAGTGCACACTGGACTAGGATCAAACCTAGAGGGTTTATAGTCTGTTAGGTTTAGGCCCTAGACAGTCCAATAAATTTTTTTCCCATCGTTGAGTCTGCATTTTGCATCATATTAAAATTTGCATTAAGTACAAATTTTAAAATAATTTGACTATGTCCCGAAAGAGAGCCCTTTTGAGATTGTCCATGGATACCAACTCAATAAATCACTTGATCTGATTTTCCTGCCATTGCATGCTAGAGTATCGGAATCAGTCGAATCTTTTGCATAGCATGTTAGAAATTTGCATAAGAAAACCACCCTATGAGACCAAAATGAGTAACAATGCTTATAAAAGACAAGCTGATTTTAGAAAATGTTTCAAAGAATTTTCTGTAGGGGATTTCATCATGATAAGACTCAGACTTGAACAGTTTCCATCTGGAACCATCAAGAAACTGCATTCCCGAAGTGTTGGACCCAATAAAATTATTAAGAAAATTGGACCCAATGCCTATGTGCTCGAGTTACCCCTGATTTAGGCATTAGCTCCACTTTCAATGTTTCTGATCTAGCTGAGTACAGGGAACCAGCAGTAATTTTTAGTGAGGCATTTGGGATTGACCATTTATTTGAGAGAGAGCCTACCCTGGAGTGTCTACAAAAATGGCCTGAGCGAAGAGAGAAGATCGAGCGAATCCTGGATGATCAAGCTGTCAGTATTCAATGAAATAGCTATCAACGCTACTTGGTGAAATGGCAAGGTCATCCTGAATCAAAAAACTCATGGATTACCAGAGAGGACATGCTACGCATTGATCCGGATCTCTTGGAAGAGTATCAAAGCCAAACAAACCCTTACTCAATGGGGTTCAGTTCCTCCCACCATAGGAGAAATGGTGAGGACACCAAGACCAAGACCAAGCATCAAGAACCCATCTGGATCATAGAACAAGGGAAATATGACCTACACCAGCTAGCCAACCCGAGCTTGCCAAGCCGACTTAAACCATGGAAGACCCGAACTCCAGGTTGCGGAGATTTCTAGGAGCTTCCGAAATTTCCTTTTTTTTTCAATTTTTTTGGCATTAAAAAAAAAAGGTATAAAATCTCAAGAATCTCGTGTAACCAACTTGCCCCTCCCCCCCACTACTTAGGATTAGCAACTAATCCTTGGATTAGTTAATGGTTAGTTGAATTTGTAACTAATCAATAGATTAGTTCCATTGTAATCCTGTTTTGGAACTCTCTGTTCGAAGCCTATAAATCAAGGCTCGATCACTGTATAGGATATGATGAATGATAATGAAAGTTCCCACTTCTTCTTCTCCGATCGAGTCTTGTTCTTGCCTTCATTGTTGACTACAACATCAAGGGGTGAGAGGCCCCGTCCGAAGTCTTCGTTGCAACTGCGACGTCGAGAGGTGAAAGGCCTCATTGATCTCCAACATTCCACCATTGCCTTCCATCCATGACGATGCCATCTTCTCCAAAGTGCCTCCCACCCACTGCTCTATTTTCAAAGAAAAAAAAAAACTCTAGCTCACAGAAATCTCAATCCCCTTGAAGCTCCCTCCTCTAGTCATCCCATCACCAAACCTCCCTCCTTAAGCTCCTCCGTCAACCTCTCCCCCCCCACGTTGTCTTCTCCAAGGCCCAGATCCAAGCCTGTCACCAAACCTTCCTCCTCCATCTCCCATCATCCGATCTCCGTCTTCACCGGTCCACCCTTCGTCCGATCTCCCTCATCCGGCCTCCGTTGCCCAAACCAAACTTCCTCCGGTCGCCTGTTGCCCAAACAACCCTCCACCGATTCTCCCATTGCCAAACCACCTCCATCAATTTTCCCGTCGCCCAAACAACCTCTTCAGGCCTCCCATCGCATGGTTTCACCACCACGCCTCTCGTAAGCCTCCTCCAAGTTTCCAATGACCGAACTCCCCCCTCTGGTTCCTAGCGCCTGACTCCTGTCTCCGTTGTCGGATCTCACGCCTCCAGGAGATCGCCTCGATGCCAGCCCTCCATGGAAGTCGCGCCCAAAACCGAGCATGCCTCCCCTGCTCCCGAGCCCTCCGTGGATGTCGGCTCGGCTGTTCTTCCACTGGAGCCTTCCCCCCCCCCCCGGCCCGTCCGTCACCAGACCTCCCTCCTCCGGTCCATCCCGAAGCTATCTTCACCTCCTAGCCCCTGCCCTGTTCCATGAAGCGTGCAAGAGATTCATTGAGCTGCTATTGAAGAAGACTGGAATAGCTATTCCGGCTATTCCATCTATTCTGCACTTATCCCAGATCTATTCTAGAGTGGAATAAGCCCTATTTATTTTAATTTGGGTGTTGTTTTTGGCTTTGATTATCTTACTTAGACTAATCCAAGGTGAACCGTGTTAGGTCCTTTCCAGTACCGAGCTTTGATAGGATCCAAGCCATCAACCCACGCTCCTGATGCCTATAGTTGGATGACTGATTGTTGATCATCCAGGCCACATCTTCCAAGGTTAAGTGATCTCATCACAGGAAAATAGCTATTACTACCATAAGGTCCTATCTCTCTTTACCCGCTTTAGATCTAAAACTTTGGAATGCATGCATGACCTTGATCAGGGATTTCTCAATTTTTGAGTCCTGGTTCTTTCTCATTTTATTAAGCCTAGCATGAGAGAATGCATGATCTAAAACCTGCCCTATTTGAATATGTGTTTGTTATAAGCATCAGTACTCATCTGGATTCTTAGGGTAATTTTTATCAGAGCATAGTTCCATACATCATTCCACATCATTCTTTGGTATTAGAGCATTTCGTTCCCCATCAGTTTTCTGGTATCAGAGCCTAGTCCCACATCACTTTTGGTATCAGAGCTCCCATCCCCCATCAGTTTTCTGGTATCAGAGCATAGTTATTAGAAGCATTTTGTTTAGTTCACTCACTATTTCTTCCATAGTATTTTGTTCACTCACTTTTGCTTGGTTTAGGTCTACCGCATTTCTTTATTTTAGTTGTTTTATCGCAAGCATACAAATATATATATATATATATATATATATCTATGTGTCATTTATGTTTTCTTAGTTTGCATTAAGATCATGGAGTGTGCATTTCATATTTTGCATTAAACTACTAAAGGGTGGCAATACAATAACATAAGAGAAGGACTTTATTACCTTTCCTTAGCCCAAAACAACCACCCTACATTTCGGACCCAAGCTTTTAATTAAAATCCAGTAGAAATGTACTTTCGCTCTACAGAGCTTAGGGACACTAACTAGTCGAGTCAAGACTAAGTGTCTATTCATGGCATCAGCCCATTCTATGTGTGCTACTGCTCTTGGTGTCTAGGCTTGGTTATTCAGGGCTAGTGAGTTGGTCCGCCTACCTGGCTAATCCCAGATTGGTATCTAAGGTTGGCGTTCAGGGACCTCCACTCCCCTACACCTACATGGCCAAGAACAGAGTTACTACATGCTGGTTTGCCACCTTGACCTAGGCAACTGCTTGAGATTCTAGGTCTAGTAAACCGTAGATGATTTTGCCTGCTTGAATCATGTCCACAGAGTAGGAGTCTCATATTAGCCCGAGTCATCCATGGACAACCCGCAAGAAGCCCTGTTAAAAACCATGTCAGAACACTATGCCCAAATGTCTGCTCAATTGTCTACCCAAATGACCAGGTTAAACCAATGTGAGGCACGACTTGATTCCATGGAGAGAACCCTTAGGCCACCATTTGAGCATAAACCTGAGACTCCATTTTCTCCAATGACCAAACCAGAGGAAAGACCCATTTGGCGCACCGAACCTTATGCCCCCACTTTTAATGGAAGCCTAGACCCTGAGGTGTATATCGATTGGGAAGAACAAATGGATCAGTATTTTGAGCGCACTAACATATCGAAATTAGGACAAGTTAGGTTAGCCAAAACCAAGTTCACCCAACATGTTAGGTCGTATTGGTACGTTATTGAGCATGAATGTTATCACAAAGGAGAGGAAATAAGTACTTGGAGAGACATGAGAAGTAAGTTGAAAGATAATTGCCTAGGTAGATTCTATGAACAATGACTTTTAGATCGATGGTACCAATTGAGACAGGATGATAGGCCAGTGTCTGAGTATCTCAAGAAATTCCAGGAGTTTGTCAGGAGATGTTACACCACTGAATCTAAGTCTGAGACTATATCTAGGTTTCGAGATGGTCTATGTAGGGATATCCAGTGGGAACTTCTCCTTTAGAAGATTTATAGCATGAATGAAGCCTATGACACTGCTAGGAAATTTGAGTCATATCAAAGAAAATTCATGAACTACCAAGTTAAGCCCTACAAGGTTAGTACCTTTGAACCCAAACCTAACCCTAGTCAACTTCCCTTAGACCAACCAACTTCTACTGTCCCATTAGTTCATATGAATGATAGGAACAAGAACCCTGAAGTACAAATTGAGTGCACTAATATTCAAGACATAGGGTATCCCCAGATTGAAGAGCTAGGGAAGGAAGAGGACAAGTCTGAGCCCACTGAGAAAATGTATGAGGATGACATGAGTTTATTAGATGAGTATGAAGGAGAAGATTTCAACTCTAGTACCTTACCTGAGGAAGTCCATGTAGAAGATAAGATTATTGAGCCTAGTCCGGAAATACCAGAGCGACAAGAAATTAGTGAGGACCTGGTTCCCGTAAATCAATGCCCTCAGGAAGAACCCACTCTTTTACCCTCAATCCAAGACCTAATTCAGCCCCCTTGTAAAGAGCTCATTCCTATTGATGACCTTTTTCTGGAACTAACAAAGCCTTCCTTGCATGAAAAATCTACACTTACTTTGACCAAATTCTCCATTCATCAATTTGACCTTATGACACCCATAGCTCAATATTCTAATCTTAAGGTCTCCGCAAGTCACCAAGATCTGTTCTCTAAGCCAATAAATTGTCATAAAATTTTGATTCCTGTCACACCCTAAGGCTTCCAATGCTTGCCAAACATGCAAACCACACTATGTTGAGATTTTTTTGCTGCACCAATTCTTTGAGTATGTTAGGTTTGCGACATACTTTTGGAAGACCTTATGGCATTTGTTAGGTATCCATTATAAATTTTCAAGTGCACACTGGACTAGTATCAAACCTAGAGGGTTTATGGTCTGTTAGGTTTAGGCCCTAGAGAGTCCAATAATTTTTTTTTTAATAGGAATGCATAGTTGAGTCTACATTTTGCATCATATTAAAATTTGCATAAGGAAATCACCCAAAAGATCAAAATGACTAACGATGCTTATAAAAGACAAGCTGATTCTGGAAAATGTTTCAAAGAATTTTTTTGTAGGGGATTTTTTCATGATAATACTCAAACCTGAATAGTTTTCTCCTAGAACCATCAAGAAACTTTATTTCCAAAGTACTGGACCCTATAAAATTATTAAGAAAATTGGATCCAATGCCTATGTGCTCGAGTTACCCCCTGATTTAGGCATTAGCTCCATTTTCAATGTTTCTGATCTAACTGAGTACAGGGAACTGGCAGTAATTCTCAGTGAGGCATTCGGGCTTGACCCTTTACTTGAGAGATAACCTACCCTGGAGTGTCCACAAAAATGGCCTGAGCAAAGAGAGAAGATCGAGCGAATCCTAGATGATCAAGCTGTCAGTGCCAAACAAAATGGCTATCAGCGCTGCTTGGTAAGATGGCAAGGTCATCCTGAATCAAAGGACTTGTGGATTACCAGAGAGGACCTACAATGCATTGATCTGAACTCTTGGAAGAGTATCAAAGCCAAACAAACCCTTACTCAACAGGGTTGAGTTCCTCCCACCCTAGGAAAAATGGTGGGGACACCAAGACCAAGACCAAGTCTCAAGAACCCATCTGGATCACATAACAAGGAGAATAGGACCTGCTCTGTTGAGCGGACCCAAGATTGCCAAGCCGACTCAAGTCACGACCAAACCAAATCCCAAGTGTCAGGAAAATTCTAGAATTTTGCATCAATTTTTGCAATTAGAAAAATAGAGAAAAATCCCATGAAATCCAACAAACTCTAACAGCCACATTCTCTAATTAGTGTATCCTATAACTAATCCTCAGATTAGTTTGCCTTAAACCCATCGTTTTGAGCCTTCTGGAACCCGATTGTAAGCCTATATTAAGGCTCATTTTGTGCAAAGAAAGGAAATGGATGAAATGTAATGAAAACCATCCAGTTTCTTCTTCTTCGATTTCTTCTTCTTGCCTTCGTTGCAATGGTGACATCGAGGGGTGTGAGGCCCTAATCCTACATTCATTGCAACTGCAATGTCGAGGAGCGCGAGGCTCCTCCGCTGCCTTCCTTCCATGCCAACTCCGACCACTACACCTCCATCCCACGACCGTCTCCATCGTCCCACCGTACCTCCATTCCTGCCGTTCTCCATCGACTTCCCCACAAAAAAAAACTCCTCCGCCTGCTCCAAGGCATCCTCGTCTTTCCCAAACTCCTTTCCAACCTCTTGCTCGGTCCTCAAAGAAGATAGCCCCAGGTTTCTCCATCACCAAACCATCTTCCTCCAGTCCATACCCCCCTCTCCTTCGTTCGACCTCCCTCCTCCGTGTGCAGCGCCACCACTGGAGCTCCTTTCTTCGCCCAGTTGAACGATTGGCGCATGCCATCGCGGAGGAGATCTAAGATCTCTTTCAGCATCTTGATGTCCTGAACATCTTGGTCTTCTCTGACTTCTTCTTAGAGATGAACACCACCGCCACATTAAGCATCTTCCCCATCTCCGCCTTCGTCCACAGGATCCGTGTCGCCATCGCCACCTCCAACTCCGCGTGCAGCGTCGCCACCATAATCGAAGCTCTTTTCCATGGAATTCTCACCCGAACCTGACTCACCTCCCCTGCTCCCGAGCTCTCCGTGTCCTTTTCGAAGATCTGCCTGGCCGTTCTTCCACCGGAGCCCGACTCCCCACTGGAAGCAAAGCTCCGAGATCACCCTGATGCCGTCTTCCCCGAGCATCGCTCCGTCATCACCGAGAAGCCCATGTTCACAAGTCCAAAGAAGCTACTGTTCCTCTCGACATTCCTCTAGATGACCCCGAGCCGCCTGGTGATGGCGATCTAGCCATCGTCTAGAATTTTTTTCCATTTTCTTAATTTTCATGCATTTTTATTTTCCTATTCATGCTATTCCACCTATCCCCACTATTCTAGTTTTATTATAGGTTTATCCTTGAGTTATCCCAGCCTTATTCCATCTCCTCCATCCTTCTCCCATGATTTTTTTTAAAAACTCCTGAACCGTAGCCACCGTCCCGCCACCCCCATATCCAGGCTACCCGACCCTCGGCCGCCATTGCCGACCCTCCGTTGGTGCTCGCCAGCCCCGCCCTCATCAAAAAATCTGACCGCCCACCACCCAAGATCGTGGGAAGACGAACAGACATGGAGGCGTCCGCTCGCAATGGCCCATGGTCACTGTCGCCGCCCGCCGCTGCCCGTATGCCGCCAACTGCCTGACCGCCACCCACTGGCCCTCGCCCGGCCATCGAAGATCCCCCGCCGGTGCCTTGGGCCCCATGCCTGTGGGAAGCCCAAACGGCATGCACAGGGCATGCCGTGCCACCGCTCGCCGCCGCCCCGCCATCCCACCAACTCGCTAGCCGCCGGAGGCCCTCGCTGGTGCCCTAGGGGCCCCACATGGTGGCTATGGGAGATGAAACGACATGCCCTAGGTGTGCCGTGCCATTCCTGAGCCACCACCCCACCTGTAGCTCACTGCCCATCATCCGTCGCCCCGTCAGCCGCCCGCTTCCCGATCGTCGGCCGCTTGCCGATGTTGACGGAGATTGTTCTTCTCCTGTGCATGGTCATGAGATGAGTCCGCATGCTTTCTGGAGCAGTCCAAGCAGCATGCTTTTCAGAGCAGATCATCAAGCCAACATGCTTCTCAGAGAAGATCAGCACCAATATTGATGTAGCATAGATTTTGATATAAATTATTTTCTATTTTTGGTTTACTTGGGGGCTAAGTAATTGCAGCGTTTGGTTTTTCTATATAAAGGGCCCCTCCCCCTCTTGTAATAAGAGAGAGAGTTGAATAGAATTTTTTTTGGTTTAGCCACTGGTTCTGGTTCTGGTTCTGGGCTGAGGCCCGTTTGCCTTCATTCCCTACTGTGTACATTATGGATTCGATGGGAGGTGTGAGAGCCCAGCTATGTGCATTATTGGTTTGATCGCTCAGGGCATCTCTGAGAGCCCTGCTGTGTGCATTATGGGTTCGATGAGAGCACCCTAGTTATCCCCTATCCCATCTTCTTATCCCCTCATATCCTTTGAGAGACACCCTAGCGGGATGCCCTTTGAGAGCACTGCTATGTGCATTATGGATTTGAGGAGAGCTCCCCGTTAGAGTGAATCCCAGGGCCATGAGTTCCAATTCCCAGTCTTCCATCCTCATCCTTCCTTCGCCACCTCCACCAAAAAAATTGAAAACAAAAGAGATAAGCTATTTTAGGGTTTTAGTTTCAGTGTCACCCTAGTCCCGGGAGGCTTTTTAGCCCTCCCACGGTCCTAGTTTGTTAGGTGTTTTTCCCTTTCCAAATAATCCAGGGTTCATCGAGTCTGTGTTCTGCATCACCTGGCTTCTCCCCCTCTTGCCCGTCCATCACCAGACCTCCTTCCATCGGTCCACCCCGACGCCATCTTCACCTCCAAGCCTCTGCCCCACAAAGCTTTAAGCTTACTACCCTATTCCACGAAGCATTCGGCTGTTTCTATGAAGAAGACTCGTCGAGTTGCTATTGAAAGAAGACAGGAATAGCTATTCCAACTATTCCTTATATTCTCTACTTATCTCAAATTTATTCCAGATTGGAATAAGCCCCGTTTACTTTAATTTGGGTTGTGTTTTTGGTTTTGATTGTCTCACTTAGGCTAATCCAAGGTTAATTATGTTAGATCCTTTTCGGTACCGAGCATTGAAGGGATCCTAGCCATCAACCCGTGCTCCTGATGCCTGTCGTTGGATGACTGATTATTGATCACCCAGGCCGCATCTTCCAAGGTTAAGTGAACTCATCACAGGAAAATAGCTATTATTATCGTAAGGTCCTATCTCTCTTTACTTGATTTAGATATGAAGTCTTGAAATGCGTGCATGTCCTTGATCAGGGATTTCTCAATCTCTGAGTCTTGGTTCTTTGTTATTTAATTGAGTCTAGCATGAGGGAATGCATAATCTAAGATCTACCCTATTTGAATGTTCTCTAGAATCTGTGTTTATTATAAGCATCAATATTCGTTTGGATTCTTAGGGTAATTTTTATGCATGTCATCCCCCATCACCCTTCTTTTTGGTATCAGAGCATAGTTCCACATCATTCTTGGTATCAGAGCATAGTTCCACATCATATACCTAGCATGAAGGAAGGCAAATTATAGTATGTTAATTCAATTGGCATATTCAATTTAAGGTCTAGATATAGCCAAATTAGCTAGGTAAGTGGAAGAGATGAGGGGGTCTCCCTGTTGCTTTCCTTAGATACCAAACAAATTGGCCAGGTCAGACAATAGAACCAATTAAAATCCTCATGCCCTTTACCTTCCCAGAACTACTTGCCTAGACACCAATTGGCTAATTATATAATCCTAAATGAATTTTGCCTTTTGACTAACTTATACTAGACTAAATATTTTAATTATGAGGGCTTTTAGTGGTCTCAAACACATCCTAATATAGACTTAACACATCATAATATATTCATAACACAAAACCATACACATATGACATGATATTCATTCCAATAATCAAGCATATTAATCCTAATATGCATACCATAAGCATGATTGTAATATCAATCCATTCACCTCACTTGTTCATGGGATATGGCCACAGCGGCACACCAACATGCCATAGGAGACCCCATTGAATGGGATGAGAGGGACATGAAACCCTAAGTAACTCCAATGACTGGTTGGCCATGGTGACTAACCCAATTTGAAGCAGTTACTAGGATTTAACATATTTCATATGTAATTTAAACAATCATGCATTGATTCATAGCATAGTAAGAAATCATTACTAATTTCATGAACAATACATGATAATATACACTATCATATAATCTTTCAATAGTATGAATCATACAATGATTTTTTATACATGATCATATTATCATCGACCCCTAATTAGTGGCATGTATCAAAATATGATTACCATATATGATCATGTTTACTATCACATAAGCATTCAATTATTCAATTGACCATTAATTGAATGAAATAAGGGGGCTCTGATACCACTGTAGGGTTTCAGTGGCATAGCGAAAGAATGGATTTCAAAATTATTTGATTTTGAAACTCCAAACAACTAGAAACCCTAAGCCCAAAATCCCTTATTCATTACAATCAACAAGTCATTCAAACAAGGTTTGGAAAAATACCTGGAATGCTAATTCTTTCTTCTCTCCACTAGGCACATAATTGCATGCCCTCCATAGGTGATCCACATAGGAATTGAACCTAGGAACCACTCCTTAGTAGGTTGCTTAATCCACTTGGACTCTTTTGATGGCCTTTCTTCCTTAGGTAGCCTCTCCTTCCTTGCTCAGACCATTGCTCTCCAGTAGAACACTCTGAGCTCTCTTCTAAACATTTTTTTACTCTCTTTATCACTTTATAATTTTTTTCCTAAGCCCTTGTCTTAAAATGGTGGACTTGTTTTAAGGAAAGACCTATGTCCTAACAAGGGAAGGAAAAGACAAGGAAGATAAAGTGGTAGAGTGTAAGAGTGCAAAAAAGAAAGGATCAATTAGATACCTTCAGCATAAACACCAAAGGCTTTAAGTAGGAGATGGGGGGCATCAAATATGGGTCTTCATCAGTCTTTGATCTGTCAAACAATAGATCATATAAGACCCTTCATGAAGGAGTCTTATCTTGAAAAATCAAGACTCTTCATGCACCAAAGGCCTTATTCATGTCTTCTAGATAATCCTGGCTTTTTGTCCTCATGCC
Organism: Areca catechu; assembly: GCA_021397845.1. NCBI lineage: Eukaryota > Viridiplantae > Streptophyta > Magnoliopsida > Arecales > Arecaceae > Areca > Areca catechu. The sequence goes on along the minus strand of CM038052.1, from coordinate 121,984,191 downwards.
ATGTGGCATGTAACTGATTGATAGAGCTCTTAGATGGCATGGAATCAAGTGACAAATCCAAGAATCAAGTTCTTTCATTAAGAAAGACTCTTGGTTTGAATAATTACGGTAACTAAGTGAAGGGACGCAATCCTTCACTTGTGCGTGCCAATATTCCTTATCGCCCATTCCTTCTTTCCACCGGTAATAAGTCAAGACAATCAGACATGGGATAAGGCTAGGGATGCCTTGTTTTACCTAAAAACCAAATCCCATAAGAAGGACTCTAGGTCCATCTGTGCGCCAGCGTATTGTCGGAGCAAGATTTGCTCTGATATTAAACTATCGTGACACACCGGATGAGATCACCCCGTCCGGACCACTTACACCATCTCAAACATGAAGAACCATGAAGAAACAATAGCGGAAGCAACAAACCTGACATGAACACTATACCATGAATCTTAGGAGATCAGGGTAAAGAAGATCAACCAAAGAATATATCAAGATTAAGAAGTTTAGGGAGAAAACAAGGGTTTATATTATCTCCTATGTGAATAGCTTACAGGACCTCTTGAAAGACTCGAACCTCTCTCTCTCAAGGCCGTACAATATATATATATACCTAGATTAAACCAAACCTAGCCCCTTGAAACAACTCCCAACCAGCACATCATCAAAACAGCTAACCCGTCATTCGAGTCGACTCAAATCTATCCGAGCCGACTCGTCCAGACAACAGGTTTCCTGACTGTGCATCCGAGCTGACTCTAATCCATCCGAGCCAACTCGACCAGAGTGTCTTCATACCTATCCTAAGAACTAGAGTTGACTCCTGGAAATCGAGTCGACTCGAAGGACCATCGAGCCGACTCGAAGAACCATCGAGCCGACTCGGACAGACAAACTGAACAATAACCATTATAATACAGTCTATCACCTAGGACTCTTACCAGACTCACTCCTAGCCCTAGATACATCATGACCAATATGACAAAGACCCTAAACTTGACTCCAGATGCCTTGGATACACCACACGAGACTCAACACTTATCTTACGCACATTTCAATTAGCACCAAGAGTCCCTTCAAGTCATGACTCTTCAAATAAATAAGATAAAGGCTTAATAAACATGGATAAATGGTGGAAACACTAGGATCATACACAGATCCCTGGATCCCATATGGTTTAATTAGTAATGTGTCAAAGTTTTGAAAATTTTGTAATCAATTAAGATCGAGTCCTATAATAAGTTGAGGTTAGTTGATTTGTCTCAACCCTCAACCTAGTCAGTATTTTGATTCCTGTAGATCAATATGAGTCTAGTATGAGCCCAACTTTTGTACAAGAGAGGAGGTCACCCTATTTTGGAGTTTCACTAGGCCATATCCAGGAGTCAGAGGCCACTACATCAGCCCATTGGATTTTGTGTGACAACCCAGGATCCAAGATGCTTCCAGAAACCTTGATTCCTTTCATATGCCCTCCAGATGCCCAGATTCCCTTCCAGATGCTAGAGCATATTCCTAAACCAAGGAATCTATGATTCCAGAGGTCCACCTACATCCCGGCTCAAGGAAATCAAGCCCATGTGCCAAGCCCAAGCCCTAAAGAAGCAAGATTCTATGGAATATTCCTGCTACTAGGCTTCCAGGCCACCCCAGCTTCCAGAGGACCAAGCCCATGCACCCAAGCCCCTTTGGGCCGGCCCCTTGCTACCCCTAGAATCCCAACACACCCTCCTAGGTATCCTTGAAGTGTTGACCAAGTCCAAGAGGTGTCCTTGAGTGGAATAGTCAAAGCATGAAGGGAGGAGAAGACTAGGTCAAATCCTAACCTAGTTGGGATTTATGCTCCTAATTGTTTTAAGATTTGTTTTTCTAACCTAGCTAGGAGAGGACTTGTAACCCAAGTGTGTAACCCTAGTTAGAGGGTATGGTAACTCTATAAATACCCCACCCCTCCCCCTCTTGTAACTTTTATTCATGATATCAAAATCCTAGTGAATTTATTTTGAGTTTGTGAGCTTGTGTTACTCTGTTCATTTGGTTTTTGGTTTGTGTTCTTGTGCTTGGATGAATTCCTTGCTGCCCTATCTTCCTTCCATGCCCTAACTCACTGCCATCCAAGCCTTCACACATCCAAGAAAGAGTGCCCTAGGCCACCAAGCAAGGAGATCTTCATCAAGCTTCAAGCCACCCCGCTTCTAAACCCTAACCTGATTCTTTTTAAACCTAGTTCCCTTTCTTTTTCTTACTTGCTATTTTGATTGACCCTTGACATTTTGTAGGATCCCTGAGATATTTCACCTCCCTAGAGGAGGCTTTTCTTGCATCCAGAACCATCCAAATCAGCCATCTAATCAAGGGAATCGAACTTCATCATCCATACTCCAATCAGAGTGCTGTGTAATCTCTTCATCGAAAGTTCTTCAATTTACTGATTGGTAACATCCTTCCGTTCTTTTAATTTCTGATTTGATGAAGATAAGCTATCATAATCCAGGAGTTTCTCAATTCTTGGATCCTGGAATTTATTATTTTGCATGAGTTTGCCTGCGATACGATGATTCTTTGCATTGATATTCTTTATGCTAGTTCTTACTTTATTTTGAGAATCTAGCATGCAAATAAAATTATAAAAATCATAAAAAAATTATTTTACTATTTTTCATGCATGTTTAGCAGTCTTAAAGTCATCCTGCATTAGTTTGGTATCAGAGCAGCTTTAGGATAGTTTTTTATTTGCTTTGAATTTACAAACCCTAATTCTGCATTCTATCCACTACATTAGGTGTCTAGATTTCATCTGCTTTTGGCATTATAAACATTTTATTTTTCTATGAAATTTGCATTGAATGTCCTCTGTTCTATAATAGTAATTATCAAAATTTTTAATTATTTTTACTGAAAATTTAAATCTCTAAAATTTGGCATAATAGGAACCCTAACAGAATCCTGATAATTTCTGTAGCAGTCTAGAATACCTTACGTTTGCATTACATCTGATTTTTTTTCTGCATGAAATTTAGAATTCTTTATCATCACCGTCCATCCTCTATTCTAATTTTTTTTACTTTTTTATGCATCTGGATCTGTGTCAAATTCTACATTGGTTGAAACCCTAATATCTTGAATTCTGCTATTTCTGCATTTTGACTCAACCTAACCTAATCAACTTCCAAACCCCCCAATCCCAAGCCAAATTTTGTTTGCTAACCCCAATAAACATAAACTTAACTTGACATCTCATAAATTAATTAAAAATTATTTTTTTTTCTGATTTTTTTAGATTGTATCAGGACCATTGAATGTTCATCATCTTTTAATCTAATCTTAAGGGAAATCAATATAACATCAGGGCAGGAGGTCATAACCTGTCCTCGGCCCAAAATAACCATCCAACATTTCCACCCAAGCCTTAATTAAAATTAACTAGACTTAATTTGCCCTAGTGGGCTAGGTGACACCCAACAAGTCGGGTCCGAACCATGTGGGCCAACTAGTGCATTTAATCCTTTAGCTATTACTGAAAGTTGGTGTCAAGGCTGGGGGTCTAGAGTCAAACGACCTAAGTGGACTGGTGGTTTATAATTAGGACCCTGTGACAAGCAGGGGGAGCCTCCCACCACCCCACCCCCTACCTGGCCAGTGGAAGGATTAGCTGCTGGGTTAAGTGTAAGTTGAGCTGACTCACCCAGTTTTGGCTCTAGGTCTAGGAAACACTAGATTAAGCTAACCCAATTTTGCATGCTTGGCTGCACTATCTCATTTTGACTGATTGCTTGATTGTATGACCACTAGACTAGGAACCCAGTATCAAAAGTCGAAACCACAACCAAACCCAACCATGGATCCCAATTTTGAGGCTTTCATAAAATCCATGAATGACCAGATGGTTATCCAATTAATTGCCCAAATAAACCAATCCAATACCCAAATTAATAACAAGCTTGACCAAACCAATGACTAGATAACCCAAATGAACTACAGGTTTAACCAAGTAGACCAACAATTTGACAAGGCAACCACTAGGATCGACCAATTAACCACTAGATTAAACCAAGTAGAGAATCGACTAGAGACTATAGAGAAAACCCAAGACTCCAATGCTAAACCTAATCCTGACCCATCCTGTTCCACCTCTCAAAACCCTAGGGGAACCTTAAATCTAGATCAAGTTATGGAACTCAACCCTCGGAGGACCCAAACCCAGGTTCAATTCATGGAACCTAGCCCTAGTAGAACCCAAACTCTGGAACCATACCAAGAGCCTAACCATAGGAGAGTTCAACCTCAGGAAACATACCAAGAGCCCAACCATAGGGAAGTTCCCAACCCTGATCCTATCCAAGACCCAAACCATCGAAGGCCCTAACATGAAGTCCATGATCGAGATGAAAGGGCCATGAGAAATATTAGGATAGAAGCACCAACGTTTGATGGAAGTCTTGAACCAAAGGTCTATGTAGATTGGGTACGTGATATGGATTATTATTTTGAATGTTATGAAATGAGTGAAGGGATGAAATATAAATTTGCTAAGATGAAGTTGATTCATCAAGCTAGATTACATTGGGCTAATCTTGAGCGTACTAGGAGACAACGAGCCCTTCCACCTATAACTACTTGGCAAGAGATGAAATTGCAACTCAAAGAGAAAACCTACCGGAATCCTACAACCAGCAGCTCTTAGACCAATGGAACAAAATTCATCAAGGGAATAGATCAGTGTCAGATTATATTGCTGAATTTGATGAGTTTGCTGTTAGGTGTAGTGTAATCGAGTCCTTAGACCAAACCCTATCCAGGTTTAGAATTGGATTGCGTGAGGACATTAAAAGGAACTATACATGAGAGAGGTCCATGATTTAGAACAAGCCTATCAAATAGCTAGACATTATGAACAATTCTAAAGAGGACCTACATATCAGAAATCTGAACCTGTTAGGAACAATACCCAATTCCCAAGATCAAACCCAAACCAGGTATACCATGGTAGACCAAATCCTAACCCCAACCTAGGTAGATTTAACTCCAACCCAGTTAGGCCAAACCCTAACCCAGTCTGACCCAACCCTAAACCAGCCTAATTTAATCCAAACCCAAACCATCCCAACCCTAACCCATCTCGACCTAACTCGAGTCTAAGTCCATCTAGTTCAAGTAATTCTACACCTGCTAGGATCGACAAGGGTAAGTTACCCATGTCTTAGAAAGCCCCAAGCCCTAGCCCCAATGCCTGCTTTAGGTGTAATAAGGTAGGTCATTATGCTAGTCAGTGTCCCACCAGGTCATTACACATAGGGGAGCTTGAAGAACAAAAGACTTAACCCAATGTTGATGACCTGAAGAAGAAGTTTATGAGGCTGAACCAGACTTGATAGAGGAATATGAAGGAGATGAGGAGGAATTTGATCAAGTAGGGGTAGTTAGATGTAATTTAATCCAAACCCAACCTGAGGAAGATTGGCGTAGGACTAGCATCCTACAGACTTTTATTAAGTTTGGGAATAAAGTATGTAAGATTATAATTGACAGTGGTAGTTGTGTCAATGCCATTGCTACTGAGATAGCTAAATCTTTAGGCTTGACCCTAGTTCCACATCCCAACCCCTATAAAGTATCATGGGTAGATTCCACCTCTATGCCAATCAAGTATAGGTGCCAAATCTTAATTAAATTACAATCATATGAAGAAGAGATTTGGTGTGATGTCCTTCCCATGAAGGTTAGTAGTGTCATTCTAGGTCGACCATGGCTATATGATCATGATGCTGTCCTATCTGGTCGAACCAACATTTGTACCTTTCATTATCATGGGAAGAAGTTTGTGATTTACCCCACTCAGCATAGGAATCCAAGAAATTCTAGTAGCCTTAGAGCAAAACCAAGAGTAAATCTAATTAAGGCTAAAGAATTAGATGTAGATGCTTCTAAACCCACTAAGGAATTCATGAGAGTTGATCCTGATCCCACTTTAATAATTAAAAAAGTAATTAAGCTAGGATCAAACTTTATGGGTAAAACTAATAATTTCCAAGAGTTGTTCATAGAGGAAGCCCAGGATCAAATCCCTGAAGAACAACCAAAAGAAATAGTTGTATCTGAATGTGAGTCCACAGACTCAATCTATATGCTTGCACCTACACTAGTCTCTGCACAGCATATGCATCATGAAATTAGTCAAGAGCTGAACATAATTAATAAACTAAATAACAACTTGGCTAATTCCTAAAGGAAAGATGAAGAATTTTTTGTAGAGAAATATATGACTGTTAAAGAATTTTCTGCTCGTGAAGCTGGCCCATCTAAAATAATGAATAGTAATGGACCTAATGCCTATGTGCCTAAGATATCACCTGATTTAGGTATTAGCTCCACTTTCATCATCTCAAACTTTATAAAGTTTAGGGAGCCAGCAGTGATACCCAGCGAGCCCCTTGAGCCACTCCCATTCTTTGATAGAGAACCCACCTCAGAGCGACCACATATAATTTGGCCTTATGGTAAGGTAAAGATTGAAAGAGCTCTAGATGATCAAGCTATCGATACCCAGGATAGAGACCGTCAGTGGTATTTGGTCCAGTGGGAAGGTCAGCCAGAATCTGAGGACTTGTGGAATGTTGGGGCGGATCTACAACGCCTCAACCCAGACCCTCCTTGAGCCATATTGATCCATACTCGATAGGGTCGAGTTCCTCCCGCCCAGGGAGAATTGGTGGGGACACCAGGATCAGAAATAGATCTCTGGATCCCATATGGTTTAATTAGTAATGTGTCAAAGTTTTGAAAATTTTGTAATCAATTAAGATTGAGTCCTGTAATTTTGTCTCAACCCTCAACATAGTCAATTTTTTAAGTCCTGTAGATCAATTATGAGTCCAGTATGAGCCTAACTTTTGTACAAGAGAAAAGGTCACCCTATTTTGAAGTTTTACTAGGCCATATCCAGGAGTCAGAGGCCACTACATTAGTCCATTGGATTTTGTATGACAACCCAGGATCCAAGATGCTTCTAGAAACCCTGATTCCTTCCAAATGCCCTCCAGATGCCTAGATTCCCTTCCAGATACCAAAGCATATTCCTAAACCAAGGCATCCATGATTTCAAAGGTCCACCTACATCCCAGCTCAAGGAAATCAAGTCCAGGTGCCAAGCCCAAGTCCTAAAGAAGAAGATTCCATGGAATATTCCTGCTTCCAGGCTACCAGCCACCCCAGCTTCCAGAGGCCCAAGCCCATGCACCCAAGCCCCTTTGGGCCGGCCCCTTGCTGCCTCTAGAAGCCTAACACACCCTCCTAGGCATCCTTGAAGTGTCGACCAAGTCTAAGAGCTATCCTTGAGTGGAATAGTCAAGGCATGAAGGGAGAAGGAGAAGACTAGGTCAAATCCAAACCTAGTTAGGACTTATGCTCCTAATTATTTTAAGATTTGTTTTTCTAACCTAGCTAGGAGAGGACTTGTAACCCAAGTGTGTAACCCTAGTTAGAAGGAATGGAAACTTTATAAATACCCCACCCCTCCCCCTCTTGTAAGCAACTTTTATTCATGATATCAAAACACTGGTGAATTTATTTTGAGCTTGCAAGCTTGTGTTACTCTGCTCTTTTGGGTTTTGGTTTGTGTTCTTGTGCTTGGATGAATTCCTTGCTGCCCAAGCTTCCTTCCATGCCCTAACTCACTGCCATCCAAGCCTTCACACGTCCAAGAAGGAGTGCCCTAGGCCACTAAGCAAGGAGATCCTCATCAAGCTTCAAGCCGCCTCGCTTCTAAACCCTAACCTAATTCTTTCTAAACCTAGTTCCCTTTCATTTTCTTACTTGCTATTTTGATTGACCCTTGACATTTTGCAGGATCCCCGAGGTGTTTCACCTCCCCAGAGAAGGCTTTCATTGCATCTGGAACCATCCAAATTAGCCATCTAATCAAGGAAACCGAACTTCATCATCTAGACTCCAATCAGAGTGCTATGTGATCTCTTCATCGAAAGTCCTTCAAATCACTAATTGGTAATGTCCTTTCCTTCTTTTAATTTCTAATTTGATGAAGATAAGCTATCCTATTTAGGGAGTCTCTAAATTCTCAAGTCCTGGAATTTATTATTTTGCATGAGTTTGCCTGCGATATGGTGATTCTTTGCATTGCTATTCCTTATGCTAGTTCTTACTTTATTTTGAAAATCTAGCCTGCAAATAAAATTGTAAAAATCACAAAAAAATTATTTTACTATTTTTCATGAATGTTTAGCAGTCTTAGAGTTATCCCGCATCAATAAAACTAGATAATTGCTGCCCCACTTTGGACTCAACCCAATCTAGGATTCCCTCAAATTGGTTAGCCCATTAAGCAACCTTATAGACCCAATACAATTAGGTTAGGAGTTAGGTTAGCCTACACATGCTAGTATGTAACTAGCTAACCAATTCAGATCCCATGATGCTAAAATACCAATTGACTTCGTAGGCCAATTTTCTAATTTGTGTGACCCTTTGGATTCCATATCTAGCCAGTAGTAGGTTTAGATCCAAGCCTATTCGATCCAATTGAACCTGATTAACCCAATTAGATTAAATTGAGCTGGCCTAAGTTGCCAATTTGAACTAGTTTCCTAATTGACTCATGAATCCAATCGAATTGATTCATGAAAAACTACAAGACATGATTGACATATAGCAATGTGTTATGTCTACCTGGAAGATGTGGAATTTGGTGGAAAGTACCAAAATACTGTTCAGTGGAAAGTTATCATGTAGTTCAATCTTTCAATCATCCTTTATCTAGAATAAGTGATGGGTATGGATAATTGTCAAACCCTAGCACTTAATAATTTTGAATCTCTATTCGATAATGAAGACTTTGCTGATAGAAAACTCTTCTAATCTCAACCTGCTTTGATCAAAGACTCCCTGAGTCATCAATCGAAGAGATTACTTGGTATAACATTTCCTCTTACTAAGAATGATCGATTCCTTGTTGATCCACTTACATCCTTCATACACCTTCCACCATATCTGAGAACACCCCGTACATGACTTAATGCCATGAATGAGCATGAACCAAAATATGGCTTAGTGTATATAAGGAACCATGGTGATCTCAAGTCTAAAGATCACTTGTACAACTCCCACTACGAGAACTATCTCTTGACAAGTAGTAAGACTTCCATAAGATATTCTCAATATAGATCAATTCAGTGAACTCATACCCTAATGAGCACTGTTATCCTTGTATTAGTGTCTCTACACAAGTGGATGTGAGACCAACCACCCTCTCTATCAAGCATACATAGGATAAGCTAGTCTTTTCGGATACATCGATCCCCGAATTGATGATCCAATGACTAGGAACATTTTAGATTAGAATTTATAGAAACTTAAGTCTCGCCATTATAATCTTCATCATAACCTAATTCCTTTGCCCTAACCTATGGGGTTCATCAAAATTTTTAAATAAGACAAAGCAATACGATGAAATAAAATGCCTTTTATTAATACAATAATGTCAAACAAGAGTTGGAAGATTATAAAAATATCCTTACAAAGATTGGCTTTTAGGATGCTTTTCTTTCATCCCAATGAAGCAATCCAAGAGGGTGGTGAATTTGGTTTTTAAAAACTTTTTGCAAGGTTTAAATATAAGTACCAATTCAAAAACAATAAAGGTGCTAGTGATTTCAAGAGTATGTATGCTTGATAATTAAAATGTAGTGGAAATAAAGAAGTAAATGCAAGAAGAGTATAAGCAATCACAAACACACAATATTTTATTATGGTTCGATACACATCAAAGCACCTACGTCCACTCCTCAAAGTCCACTTGGGTATTTCACTATAATCTCAACTTGATTATAGTAGACTAGTTTTCCCAGGCTCACTAATCAAAACCCTTCTTGGTTTTCACAAGGCTAACCAAAAACCTAGTTGGTTTTCACAAGGATCACCAACAACCTAAGTTGGTTTTACAAGGCTCACCAATAATCAAACCACTAGTTTTAATCCACTTGAAATTAGGAACAATAATAAATTCAAGTTTAAAGTAAAGATATAATAAGCTTTTAAAAAATAAAGAAAATATCTCTTTGAAACTCTTTGATTGTAGTTGAGAAGCTTGTCCCTAAGTTGTTGAAGCCTTAATGAATGCTTGAAGATTAGACTTGAATGCTTCTTGAATGCTCTCGAATGCTTGAAGGCTCAACTTTACTCAAAAGTAATAAACTTTTAATTAATACTTGAAAGATTTGCAATGAATGATTCCTCCTTGAGTTTGGTCCACTTTAAATACCTTTCAAAGCCTTAAATGACCATTTTTGACCATTGGAGAGGAGAATATAGCCATTCGAGCCAAAAAGGACCAATTGTGTGTTTCAAAAAACTAGCTGTTACTGTTTATCCAGACCTGCAAGTATTGACATGTCAAGTCATGAGTCGACTCATGGGTCGACACTTGAGTCGACTCATGGGTCGACACTTGAGTCGACACTAGATCAAAAATATCTTTTGAAGCTCTTTGGAGTGCTCTAGTGCATCGATACTTCTTCAAGTGAGTTGATACTTGAGTCGATACTTCATCATCATGAGTCAACACTTGAGTAAAAACTTGAATTTATCACGTTCTATATCATTTCTAGTCTCAGGCCTTGAGTCAAACTTGAGTCAACACATGAGTCGATACTTGAGCTTCATGAGTCGACACTTCATTCATGCCATCTGAAACTTTCTCTGCATATCAACTCAAGCTTCTGTGAGTCAACACCTTGAGTCGACACTTAGTTACCATGAGTCGACACTTCATTGAAACTCTCTTGAAACTCTGCTGAAACTCCTCCAAACTTAAGATTTAAGTCTTTCAAGATTATTCTTGTGTGCCAAGGTCCATTTAACTTGAAATTCCGTCAATATAAGTAACTTCTTAAACAAGATAACAAGCATTCTTAACTTTCAACATACTACAAATTTGATGAGTACTTTGATCTGCTTAACACACTTGTAACACATAGTTAGTACTCAAATATACTTAAATATTTTGTTATACATCAAAATCCAGATGGGAGTCAACAATCTCCTCCTTTTTGATCATGACAAAATCTTTAAGTGTGTATATACACATAGTAAGCTCAAAAGATTTGCAATAAGTATAGAGTAATTGACTATAAATATTGGAGCTATTGATAATAAGTATTAGAGTCTAGATTGTAATGGTTATCAAGATCAAAAACTCATTTATAATGTATCAAAGCTATATATATAGATTTGAAGAATAAGCATTTAAGCAAAAATAGGCTAAACATGACAAGTATCAGAGCAAGATCTTTAGGAGTATCAGAGTGAAAACTTTAAGAGTATCAAGGCATGAAATAAATGTCAAATGCATATCAGAGCAAATAATATACCATCAAAATAGAGAGTATCAAAGCAATAATATTAGAACATGAATAGTATAGAGTGTAAAAAAAAGTTGTATCAAAGTATATAAAAATAATAGTGAGGAGTATGAAAGCATAAGAAATAAAAGTAAAGAGTATTAGAGTGTGAAATAAAAGCTTCCCCTCAATATATGATCTAAAAATATTTTTCAAAACTTAAAACATTTTTCAAAAATATTTCCAAAAGTTTTAGAGATTTTAAAAATTTCAAAATTTTCTTAGTACTTTTCTCTCTCCCCCTTATTACTTTCTTTACTTAAACTAATCGTTCTCTGTTACCCAGTGTAGCAACCCAAGAGGGGGGGTGAATTGGATTTTTTTAAAAATTTAAAACAAATATGTGCATCACTTTATAGTGATTATAAAGCTATGCAAATGAGCATACAATGAATAAGATGCAATGCAATGAATATAAATAGCAAATGCAAGAGAGCAAGGAACATACACACAGACATAAAGGTTTATGGTGGTTCGATGCACACCAAGTACCTACATCCACTTTCCAAGCAATCCCTTAGAAATTTTACTGTAATCAACCTAGATTACAGCCAACTTGTTTTCAAGGGCTTACAAGTCAAACCCAAAGTTGGCTTTCTCACTTAAGCTCACCAATAACCTTTACTCAAGCCAACCTAGGCTTGGATTCCAATTCATGGCTTGGAAGGGCCTAACACTTAGTTTCAAACACCCTTGAAACTAGTCACAATAAATAAAATCAGAGATACAAGGATAAAACACAAGCAAACTCTCTTATAGAGTAGAAAGTAGAAGCTTTGAGGCTCTTGATGATTGCTTGACTTGTCTTCTCCTTGGAATCACTTCAAAGACCACTTTTGGAATGCTGATTTGAAGGCTTGGAAGCTTTTTCAGTGGGAATCTTTTCTTTTGCTCTCTTTTCTTGATTTTGAAGTGAAGTTCTTAAAGGTATGTTTGTCTCTTGTGAGTTAGTTGTTCTTGAATGAGTTTGGTAAGACTTAAATACTTCAAAAACTTTCAAAAATTTGTTTAAGACTGTTGGTGGAGCAAAACTAGCCATTTAGAGCTTGTAGAGTTCAAATCTGAGCTTCAAAAATTATAGCCATTATTGCTATCAAAACCCGTGAGTCAACACTTGACTTCTATGAGTCGATACTTGGTTCTTCATGAGTCGACACTTGGATCTGCATGAGTCGACTCAAAGTATTAACTTCAGAAAAACCAGGGTTCTATTCTTTTTCTATTCTCAGGCTATGAATTGACACTTGAATCATGTGAGTTGATACTTGAGTCTTTTGAGTCGACACTTGACAAAAAACATCTCAAAATGGCATAGTTCTATATCATCATTTTTCTCAAGCCATGAGTCGACACCTGGTTTCTATGAGTCGACACCTGACTTCTTCATGAGTCAACACTTGATTCTGTGAGTCGACTCTAGACGTGCCAAAGAGATTTCTGCATGCCAGTCCTTCTAAGTGTCGTCACCTTGCATGCCATGAGTCGACACTTGATTGTCCCACTCAAAAAACTTTATGCTAACCTTCAAAATTCATGGTGTTCTTCAATAAAACTTCAATATCTTCTTTATAAAGCCCATATTGACCTATGTTAAGACTTTTTAGGATGAGAAGACTTCTTATACACTGAAAATTACTTAGCTTCAAATGAGTGCCTTTGATACTTTTATATTAAAAATTTGAGATGCCTGTATCCTAAAACTCACAACTACAATTGAAACATTAGTAATAAAACATATACTCAACATTTTGTTAGTCATCAAAATCAAGGGCTAAACCCAATAATCTCTCCCTTTTTGATGATGATAAAATGTTTAGTATATAAGCATTCAAGTTCAATTATAGATTTTGTATCACACATTCAAGTGAGCATATACTTAAACTCATGAAAATAGGTTCATACAACAAAGTTTCATAGGGGTGATGTGCCAAGCAAAGTTGAAATTCATTTTCTCTCCCCTTATGTTAGATAAGTTATGAAACATTTCAGAATTTTAAGAAAATGCTTATATTGATCTTACTTCCCCTTTTTGTCAACATTAAACATTAAAAGGAGTATTCTCCCCCTGAACTAATGCATTTTATCATAGTAAAGCATACAAAGTTGGTGGGGCATCGATCTTACAGCTGGTATCAGAGAAATTTGATAGAAAGAAGAGTAAACATGAAACAAAAGTAAACTTTCATATATATAAGAGAGTTCAGTACAACAAAAGTACTTACATAAGATAAGCAAATATAAACTGAAACATAAGCATAATCAAAGTTTGATACATGACTAAAAGATTAATACATAGCAGAAAAAAACTAATGCTAATCATAAATAACATGACAAACATCTATGAGGCTAGTCCTCATCAGATGGAAGCTCAAAGAAGATAAGAGCCATACATCTATTCCTAGAAGCTGAAGTCCTAGGGGTCTTATGGGTTAGGCTTCTAGTCCTAGTAGAAGGTCCAGAATGGGGTATAATCCTAGAAGATCTAGTAGAAGGAGGAGAAAAGGTCTTTGCTTGTGTCTGGAATGCTGAGGCAGTGCCAAGCTGAGCAACTGTAGAAGCATCTAGTGTCCGAGTCTCCATACTGACAAGCTGATAGTCTCCAGCTCTATCACTATCATCATTGCCATCATCAAGTATATCTATACCTCCATCATCATAATTGCATTTTAGTAGAAACAAATTCAAGCATAATATCATTATTTTCAATATGATTTCTAATGAAATGATGCCTAATTTCAATATGTTTACTTCTAGGGTGCTTAACAGAATTTTTAGTTAAGCATATTGCACTAGTATTATCACATTTTATGGGTGTATTAGTTAGTTTGATTCCAAAATCTTCAACTTATTGTTTAATCCACAATATTTGAGCATAACTTTTTGCTGTAATATACTCAGCCTCAGCTGTGGATAGTGCAACTGAAGTTTGTTCCTTGCTAAACCAAGAGATTAAGTTAACTCCAAAAAATTGGCAAGTTTCACTAGTACATTTTTTATCATGTTTATACCCAGCAAAATCAGCATCAAAAAATCCAATTAACTCAAAAGAAGAATCTCTAGAATAGCATAAACCAATATCAATTATACTAGATAAGTATCTAAATATGTGCTTAACAGCCAACAGATGAGACTCTTTAGGATCATATTGATATCTAGCACACATACATACACTAAACATTATATCTGGTCTACTAGCAGTCAAATATAATAAGGAGCCAATCATACCTCTTTATCGAGTTTACAAGAGAGGCTCATAAGTGTACCTATTGACTTAGTAGTCTCCATCCCAAACTTCTTTAACATTTTTCTTGTATACTTAGCATGGTTGATGAAGATCCCATTCTTAGTTTGCTTGACTTGGAGTTCGAAGAAGAAATTGAGTTCTCCCATCATGCTCATTTTGAACTCTCCTGGCATAAGCTTGGCAAACTCTTAACAAAGAATCTTATTAGTAGCATCGAATATAATATCATTAACATAAATTTGTACTACTAATAAATCATCATTTTTCTTCTTTAAAAATAAAGTTGTATCAACATGGCCTCTAGAGAAATCATTTTCAATCAAAAATTTGTTGAGTCATTCATACCATGCTCGGGGTGCTTGCTTTAAACCATAAAGTACTTTGTGCAATTTAAAAACATGATTAGGATGTACATTATTTTCAAAACCAGGTGGTTGTTCAATAAATACTTCTTCTATTATATAACCATTCAGAAAAGCACTTTTAACATCCATTTAAAAGAGTTTGAAGTTCATAAAATAAGCAAATGTTAATAGTAGTCTAATTGCCTCAAGTCTAGCAATAGGAGCAAAGGTTTCATCAAAATCAATTCCTTACTCCTGATTGTAATCTTTGGCAACTAGCCTAGCTTTATTTTTAGTTATAATTCCATTTTCGTCCAATTTATTCCTAAATACCCATTTTGTGCTAATAATAGAAATATTATATGGTCTTTCTATTAATGTCCAAACATTATTTCTTTCATACTAAATTAGTTCATCTTGTATAGCATTTATCCAGTTAGGATCTTTTTCAGCATCTTCAAAATATTTTGGTTCAATTTGATAAACAAAAGTAATATAATCACATTCATTTATGATTGAAGATCAAGTTCTTACCCCTTTTGATGGATCACCTAGAATTAACTCCTTAAGATGTCCGAGAGCATACTTCCACTCCTTAGGTAGATCTTAATACTTTGGTGTAGATTATATGGCTTCTTCTCTTTCATATTTGTCTTGATCTTCTTCACTTTGTTGAGAGGGTTGATCATCTAATGTTAGCTTCTTCAGCTTTTCAGCACCTGCACATGAATCAGATGTATCCTTTTTTCTAGAGGATTTATTAGTAGACTCTTCAAAAACTACATGTACAGATTCCTCTACAACTAGGGTTCTTTTATTAAAAATTCTGTACGCCATGCTTGATGTGGAATATCCTAGAAAGATACCTTCATCAGACTTGGCATCAAATTTTTCAATATTGACTTTACCATTATTCAAAAAGAAACATTGTTAACCAAAAACTTGAAAATATTTTAAAGTTAGTATTTTTGATTCCAAAGTTCATAATTTTTCTTTAAAATAGAATGAATTAAAACATGATTCAAAACATAACAAGCAATATTAATTGCTTTGACATAAAAATATCTTGGCAAATCATTTTCATAAAGTATAGTGCATGCCATTTCTTCCAAGTATGATTTTTCCTTTCTACCATCCCATTATGTTGAGGTATCCTAGGTGCAGAAAAATTATGTTCAATAACTTTTTCATTACAAAAATTTTTGAAATTTTGATCTTCAAATTCAAAACCATGATCACTACGTATGCAAATAACTAAAGTACCTTTTTCATTAAATACCTTTCGGTAAAACTTTGTGAATACAGAAAATGATTCATCTTTATGAGCAAGAAAGAAAACCCTAGTAAACCTTGAAAAGTCATCCACTATAACTAATCCATATCTCTTACCTCCTATATTAGATATTCTAGTTGATCCAAAGAGATCCATATGGAGTAGTTCTAATGGCCTACTAGTAGTGTTGCGGCATCAACTCCTGGACTGGGGACCGGGGTGGCTGGATGGGCTGGAGCACTCCTCTCCCAGGCGAACCTGCAATAAAGTCCCCAAGGGTGCCAGTGGTGTTCCGGCAGGGGACCCTCCGATGCTTAAGTTAGCAGGAGGTTGAAGGAAACAAAATGGAGGAATAAAGGATGAATAGCATATGGAGAGGGAAGAGTTCTTCTACCTTCGAACGGGGTCCCCCGGGTACCTTGTATAGGCACAGAACAGTCCAAAATCCATTAGGGGAGAGGCTGAGAAAGACCGATCTGCCCCTAGGAGAATCTGGAGAGTGGCCACGTGGCGCGCAGATACGGCGGCATCGTGGAAGTAGTGGAGCAGGGTCGTTGGGATAGCAGGATCCTGCAGTAACAGAAAGGTGCTTCTAGAATTTCCTGGATGCTAAGGCTCAGTTGTCGGACGTCAGCCATGGGATAGCCGGCCGGCCGGACTAAAGGCTGAACCTTTGAATGAGAGCGATGGGACGGACCCCAGCAGGAGAGGGTCGTTCGGACCTTAGCTCTGGTGGGTCAGATCGCTGAAGGAGAGCAATGGGCCGAACCCCAGCATGAGAGGGTCATTCGGACCTCAACTCCGATGGGTCAAATGTCTGAAGGAGAGTGATGGGCCATACCCCAGTAGGAGAGGGTCATTCGAACCTTAACTCCGATGGGTTGAACCGCTGAAGGAGAGAGATGGGTCGGATCCTAGCAGGAGAGGGCCGTTCGGACCTCAGCTCCGATGGGTCAGACCTCTGAAGGAGAGCGATGGGCCGGACCCCAGCAGGAGAGGGTCATTTGGACCTTAGCTCCATTGGGTCGGACCTCTGCTCCATTGGGTCGGACCTCCCTTAGTTAGAGCCTTGAAAAGGGTGGCTGGGTCGGACCGCAGGACTGGGTCGGTTCTAGCTGAGGGTGAGCCATCATGGTACAAAAGTTGTCCCCCTTGCCCTTGTGCTACGAGCGAGTCCGTAGGCTCAAAGGGCGAGGGTACTAAATGGCAGTAAATGCACTAGCCCTTCAAATGATGGCAAATCCGGTTCGGCATGCTGCGTCCGGCCACCTCTTGCATCCGGGACAGGTGTCAGTGCCTGGTTGGCGAGGATAGGAGGAGCAGATATGGCCGGTACGGCATGTGGCAGCTACCCATTTGGATTCTTGAGGCGACGTGGGACATGTGGCCCCATCATGGTGGTTGGTGCACTTGCTAGAGCTGCCCATCCACCATTGCTTCGACTGTCATGCGGATTGCGGTCGGATACGATCCAGTGCATCCCCTCGGATCCCTATCCAACTCGAGAACTGAAGCGCCAGCCATTGAATCTCGGTACGTGGGGGGATGCGTTGGGAAGCAGCCCCCGGATGCCTATAAAAGGAGGGGAGCAGTGCCCAGAAGGAACCTTTCACCGCGTTTGTTCCTGAAGAGAAGGTTGCCTCCTCCCTCCCTGCACTGCTTTTAGACTCTTTTAGAGATCCAAAGAACTAGGTCAGTCACGTGTTCATCTTCCCCGTCTTCTTCTCTTTCTATAACCCATCTTAGAATGGCTTTGACTTGCGATCATAGGGAACCTGGTCCTTTTGACATTCCATCGGCCATGACTCGAGAAAGGGTCGAAAACCTTAGGATTATATATAACATTCCTTCTACTTTGCACCTGACCGCCCCAAGCCGTGAGAGCAGAGTGAACGGTCCTTTGAACTTAGGAGCTCTCCCCGTGTACGAAGACCACCTGAAGGCTGGTCTTCATTTCCTGTTTCATAACTTCTTCGTTCAGATTTTCAACACCTATAGAGTCACACCTTCTCAGCTGACACCGAACAGCATTAGGGTCCTTTGCGGCTTCATAGTCCTTTGTCGGGAGGCCAACATTGAGCCTAGGGTGTCCCTGTTTTCGAACTTTTTCTTGCTAAAGTAGGACTTCCGAAGTCAGGAGTGGTGGATGTTCAGTCCACGCCCTGACCGAAAGATTCTAGGGGGCTTACGTCTGCAATTCATGGATGGAAGTCTCGATACTTCTTCGTAGATAGCCTGGAGCCATGGGGCTTTGAGGCAGCATAGAGGGAGCCGAGGTTGAATGCTCTGAATGGAAGGAAAGTCTCGAGGGCCGACGAGGCTGACTTCCACAAATTGGAGGGAGAGGATCCAAAGTTTGTCGGCTTTATGCTTCTTAAGGAGAGCCTTCACCAGGCTGGACTCAACCGGCACCCGATGATAGGTAGGACAAGAGTCATAGTGAGAGATCGGCTTTTTCATTCCCTGTCGGGTTGTCGACTGCATCTGACTTTAGCTTTGGTTGTTGACAGGAGGCAAGATGAAATTAGACTAGGCTGTACTTTCGGCACGGTCAACATAACGGAGGGTCGTTAGGGTTGTAGAGCCGACACCATAGGAGCCGAAAAAGCGGGCGGCAGGACCAGTGCCCGAAAGGCCGAAGAAATGATGGACGGCAGAACCGTCCGTCGTGGTGGTGTCGGTCGAGTCAAAGGATGACATGCCTTTGACCGAATGCCGAAGGGTGATTGCATCCGAGCGATCCTCTTCGATCGGTCGCCTAGACAGAAGAGAGGCTCTCGATGTCGACCAGGGCAGAGGCGACCCCTTCGTCCATGCCATTGGAGCTGACTGCGGTGATCCCCCCGGCGACCCGGGGAACCCCTACAGGGGAGGAGCATCGACCGTTGACGGGAGGGCCGGCGGTACCCAAGAGGAGGAGGAGCGCCGAAAGTGGCGTTGGTGTGGACACCAGAGGCACCAGAATAAGGCAGATGCTTCTCAACCCTCTGTGGATCACTTAGTTAATATTTGAGTCCCCTGTAATAAAGCTTAGTCCAGCTACATTTGAGTCCTGTAATTAGTCCAGATCTTGTTGAGCTAGTTCAGTTCAGTACTAGTCAGCTCATATTGAGCTAATTTCAATTTTTGAGTCCTGTCCAATCAGATTGAAGACTCAAGACCACATCATACAAGTGAAGACCAAGTTCAACCTAATTGAAGACATAAAAGTTAAGCCCAAGTCCAACCCAGCTTGAAGACTTGAAGAGTCCAGGAAGAGAAGACAAAATCAGGAACAAATTCGAAACCCTGGACCAGCTGGAAGGAATTTGGGCCAGCCTAGGCCCAGGTAGAATTTAGGGTGCCCCTCCCTAGTGTCACCTCCCCTCTTGGTTGGCCACTTATGTTCACCACCTTGGCCGACCAAGAGAAGGACAAGAGGAGAGTGTTTGAGTTGAAGTTTTCTACCTATTTGCCTTGTATTCCAATTAGAGTTTGAAAAGGAAAAGGAGTCCTATGTAAAGTCTAAAGTACCCTTACTTGGAGCTCAAGGTTAAGGGTCTATTTAAGGGAACCTAGCCTCTTGTATTAAACTCACTTTTGATATGAATTAAAACCTTGAGTTCTTCTATTGAGTTATGTGATACCCTGCTGTGTGCATAAAGGGTTTGTGAGAGTTTTTCTTCCCGGTGTTTGCAATCATCTTCTTGCCGCCAACCATCCTTCCAGCCCCCTCCAAAACTTCCTTCCCTTGCTGTTTTTCCTTTGTTTTCTTGTTCCTTTGTGAGTTTTCTAACCCCTGACAGGTTGTTTACAGGTCCCCGAGTTCCTACGAATCCAACGACTCCAGCCAAGCCTCAATCGGACCACCGAGCAGAAAGCCGGGTATCCGCGGGTCATTGGCTCGGTTTTCCAGGCCGCATCCATCGAGGAACGAGAGACCCCTTCACTGCGATCTTCACAGACGTTATCAGGTACACCCCTCTACCTCCAGTAGTTTTATTGTAGGAGAACTTGCCCTAACCGAGGCTTCTCAGCCCCGGCGATCCTTCTTTGCTACTTTTCTAGGTCCTAATCTGCATGCTGATCTTCTAAAATTCATACAAAATTCCCTATAAATTATTTTAATCTGAAATTTGGGAATTAGTCACTCACCCCACATATAAAATATACAAAAAAATAATTTCATGCATATTAGTCCTCCATCAGGCGTGACGTCGAAGAGGCTAAGGAGCTGCTCCAGAGGGCTGCTCCTGACAATGACGGGTGGTCGGTGAATGAGGCCACAAGGAGTTCCCTTCATCATCTCCAAGGCGTAAGTTTCACACTTCCTGTCTTCACTTAGAATTCATGATTAGCGATTCTCTAACCATAAGCGTCTGTCGACATCTTGTCAAAGACAACCTATTGATGAACAAAGGCCTGGGTGAGTTGCTCTACCTGAAAGAGTAGTTGACCCAGAGGGCCGAAGCGGCCGAGCTTGCGAGGGACACAGCCTGGGAGGCACGAACGACTTCCCGAGAAGAGGTGCTCGGCTTATGGGCTGTAGCGGCGGAAGTGTCCACCCTACGAGCAGAGTCGGAGTCCCAAAAGAAGCAGTTGGAGGACCTGCTAGCTCAGAAGGTAGACCGGGAGGCCATTTTGAATAATAAAAAGAAGAAGATCAAGACCCTGACCCATCGGTTGGCCATCGAGGAGGGGCGTCTGGCCGAAATTGATGCCCGCGTGAAGGGCTATCAGGCATTGATGGAAAGATATAAGGACTTGCTGAAGACGGCCCAAGATCTGCTGAAGACGATCGGCAAGAAAGCCATTGTAGAATATAAAGCCTCCGAGGACTTCACGGAGGAGATGAATGAGGCCGGGACGGTCGGCTTCAACTATGGATATGACGAGTGTCTGGAAAAGGTTAGTGCAACATTCTGAGAACTCGATCTGTCATTCCTCCAGCCACCAAAGTCGATGAAAGCAGAGGTGCTAGATGGGGCGGATCCGACTGCCCAAGCGGTCGAAGCTTTAGTGGAGACCATCGTGGAAGTAGCCGGAACGGACACCCTCATTGGGCCCGAAGCAGAAGCAGTCGAAAGGACCAAAGGGGCGTGAAGCAGCTATTGTCGCTCAGTGGGTCGGAGCGGCCGTAGATGATGTACCTCCCGAGGGTCAGACCTAGTTGTTTGTAAAGGTCTGACCTTCAGTTTTGCAAAGACACCATTTTGAAGTAATGAAAAATCTCTTTCTTAATGCTTTGTCTTTTTTTTTTTGAAATTTCATAAAGTGTAGATTAGTCGGCTGATCTGAGCAGACGGTCGGACCTCCAAGGCAAATGTCGAATAGTGGCCCACGCTGAACTAGACTCCCTTAGGATTTCCTCCTTAAATAGGGGTCCGTCGGCTTTCCGAACCAAAAGGTAGTTGAGGCAGCGGTCGGATTTCATATTAGGCTGGAGCAACAAGCTTAAGAAGTTTAACCTAAGTGCTGGTCCGTTGACTTTTCGGACCCAGAAGTAGTTGAGGCAGCGGTCGGATTTTAGCTCAGGTTGGAGCAACTAGCTTAGGAATTTTAACCTAAGTGTTGGTCCGTCGGCTTTCTGGATTGGGCTGCCCTAGAGCCTTTGCCGACTGGAGTCAGACTTTCGGAAGTGGGCTGTCCTAGAGCCTTTGCCAACTGCCGTCAGACTTTCAGAAGTTGGCTGACCTAGAGCCTTTGTCGACCAGATTCAGACTTTCGAATGTGGGCTGCTCTAGAGCCTTTGCCAACCGGAGTCGGACTTTTGGAAGTGGGCTGCCCTAGAGCCTTTGCCAACTGGAGTCAGACTTTCGGAAGTGGGCTACCCTAGAGCCTTTGCCAATTGGAGTCAGACTTTTGAAAGTGGGCTGCCCTAGAGCCTTTGCCGACTGGAGTCAGACTTTCGGAAGTGGGTGGCCCTAGAGCCTTTGCCAACCGGAGTCGGACTTTCGAAAGTCAGCTGCCCTAGAGCCTTTGCCAACCGGAGTTGGACTTGCGGAAGTGGGCTGCCCTATAGCCTTTATTGACCATAGTCAGACTTTCAGAAGTGGGCTGCCCTAGAGCCTTTGCCAACCATAGTCGGACTTTTGAAAGTGGGCTGCCCTAAAGCCTTTGTCGACCGGAGTCGGACTTTTGGAAGTGGGCTGTCCTAGAGCCTTTGCCAACCAGAGTCAAACTTTCAGAAGTGGGCTGCCCTAGAGCCTTTGCTGACTGGAGTCGGACTTTTGGAAGTCGGTTGCTCTAGAGCCTTTGCCAACTGGAGTTAGACTTTCAGAAGTGGGCTATCCTAGAGCCTTTGCCAACCGGAGTCAGACTTTCAGAAGTGGGCTGCCCTAGAGCCTTTGCTGACCGGAGTTGGACTTTCGGAAGTGGGCTGCCCTAGAGCCTTTGCCGACCAGAGTCGGACTTTCAAAGGTTGTTCATAGAAGAAATGTGAACTTCATTGATAATACTTGCGGAGGTTATCTACATTCCATGGACGCGCCATCTGTCATCCGTCCAAAAATTCAAGTCGATAGGTGCCGGCTCGAACCACTTCAACGACCCGATAAGGTCCTTCCCAGTTTGGGGAAAGCTTGCCTTGCTCAGTCAGCATCGAGATTTTGGCTCTCTACAGAACCAGGTCTCCGACTAGGAGAGCTCGCACCTTGACTTGTGAGTTGTAATATTTTACCATCTTTTGGTGGCATACCGCCATCTTCATACTTGCCCGAAGTCTAGTTTCTTCAAGCAAGTCCAGGTCAGCCCTTCGTTGTTCAAAGTTGGCCGGTTCGACGTAGTGGTCAATCTAGAGGGATTGAAGAGAGGCCTCAATAGGGATGACAGCTTCACTTCTATAAGTGAGGTTGAACGGGGTTTTGCCGGTCGACGCTCTAGCGATCGTCCGATACACCCATAATACTGAATGGAGTTCCTCTGCCCAAAGTCCCTTTGCCTTATTGAGCCTGGTCTTCAGCTCGTGCAAGATTTTCGGTTGGTGACTTCAGCCTCTCCATTGCACTGAGGGTGACCGACCGAGGTAAGTCGGTGAGAGACATGATATTGCTGACAAAAATCTTGAAATTTAGAGTTGTCAAATTATCTTCCATTATCAGTAATAATCGTTCGGGGAATGCTGAATCGAAAGATGATATTGTTTTGGATGAAGTTCTCCTCCTTAGCCTCCGTTATCTGTGCTAGTGGTTCGGCCACCACCCACTTGGTGAAATAGTCGATGGCCACAAGCAAAAATTTTCGTTGCCCGAAGGCCGGGGGAATGGGTCTCAGGATATCCATCCCCCACTGTGCGAACGGCAATGGGGCGGTGATCGGAGTCAGCTCACTAGCGGGTCTCCTTTGAATGATGGAGTACCTCTGACATGCGTCGCACCTTCGAATGAAGTCCGAAGCATCCTTCTGAATGGTGGGCCAGTAATATCCCTG
Organism: Areca catechu; assembly: GCA_021397845.1. Classification (NCBI taxonomy): domain Eukaryota; kingdom Viridiplantae; phylum Streptophyta; class Magnoliopsida; order Arecales; family Arecaceae; genus Areca; species Areca catechu. Next base: position 121,960,521 of record CM038052.1, on the reverse strand, counting down.
CTAGATGATCTTGTAAGCTAAGGATCTTCCCCCGAGGTGGTCACCATAGATGCCTTCATGGACTTCTCTGAGGGCGTAGTTGGCATCCGCCGGCCCCAAGCACTTTAGCAGTGGCTGTGAGAATGACCGCTTATAAAGGATGCCATCAAGGATGATGTACTTAGAGGTCGTCAAGCGCACCCGCTTGGCCTTCGCCGGATCTTTCGGAAGAGTTCTTTTGGCCAGAAAAGTAAGGATTGAATCCATCCAAGAAGCTTCATGTTCCACTTGGTGGACCTCGGTCGGCTCTTCGACAATGCTAGTGTGTGGTGGGGACACCAAAGGCACCAAAATAAGACAGAGGCTTTTCAACCCTCTATGGATTAATCAATAATTTTTGAGTCCATCTGTAATAAGGGCTTAGCCCATCTTAGTCCATTTTAGTTGTTATTTGAGTCTTTTGAGTTGTTATTTCAGTTCTATACTAGTCAGCTCATGTTGAGCTAGTTCAGTCAAATGCTAGTCAGCTCATGTTGAGCTAATTTTATTATTTTGAGTCCTGTCCAAGTATACTAAAAACTCAAGACTACAACATACAAGTGAAGACCAAGTCCAACTATATTGAAGACATGGAAGTATAGCCCAAGTCCAACCTAGCTTGAAGATTTGAAGACCCTAGGAGGAAAATCAGAAACCCTGAATCCTTGCAGATGCCCTCCAGATGTCCAGATTTCCTTATAGATGCCAAAGTATATTCATAGCCCAGGGCATCCATGATTCCAGAGGTCCATCTATATCCTAGCCCAAAGAAATCAAGCCCAGGCACCAAGCCCAAGCCCTTAAGAAGCAAGATACTAGGGAATATTCCTACTACCTAGCTACCAGGCCTCCCCAGCTTCCAGAGGCCCAAGCCCATGCGCCCAAGTCCCTTTGGGCCGGCCCCTTGCTACTCCTAGAAGCCAAACACACCCCCTTAGGAATCCTTGGAGTGTTGACCAAGTCAAGAGAATTTTTAGGGATTTTTTCTACCTAATGTTTCCTTATTTTCTAGCTAGGGTTTGAGAAGGAAAAGGATTCTTATGTAATGTCTAATGTACCCTTACTTGGGGCCCAAGACTAAGGGTCTATTTAAAGGACCCTAGTCTCTTGTATGAGGATTGATTTTGATATATGAATTAAACTTGAGTTCTTTTATATTGCTTTATGTTGCCCTGCTGTGTGCATAAAGGGGTTTGTGAGTTCTTCTTCCCGGTGTTTGCAACTATATCCTGCCGCCAGCCAATCCTCCAGAGCCTTGGCCGCCCACTCCAAAATTTTTTTCCTATTTTCTATTTTCCTTTATTTTCTTGATCTCCTTTGAGTTTTCAAACCCTTGACATGTCATTTGCAGGTCCCCGAGTTCCTACGAATCTAATGACTCCAGGCAAGCCTCAATCGGACCACCGAGCAGAAAGTCGGGTATCCACGGGTCTTTGGCTCAGTTTTCCAGGCCACATCCATTGAGGAACGATAGACCCCTTCGCTGCGATCTTCATCGGGCACTTCAGACATTGTCAGGTACACCACCTCTCCCACCAGTAGTAATATTGTAGGAGAACTTGTCCTAACCGAGGCTTCTCAGCCCTGGCGATCCTTCTTTATTATTTTTCTAGGTTCTAATATGCATGCTTGACTTCAAAAATTCATTCATAATTCCCTACAACTTATTTTGATCTGAAATTTAGGATTTAATCACTCAACTCAACATATAAAATAGACAAAAATAAGTGCATGCATATTAGTCTCGCATCAGGGTGCCGCAGATACTCCACAAAGGTTCGGTCAGAAGTCTCGCTGGCGACCGTAGCCAACCTTGACATGGCGTCTACCCAAGAGTTTTGTAGATGAGGTATGTGGAGGATTTCAAAAAATCTGAACCGAGAAATGAGATTTTGTACCTTGTTTAAATATTTTTCCAGGGTCAGATCCCTTGCTTCAAATTCGCCCTTCACTTGATTAACCACCAGTTAGGAGTCGGAGAAAACTCTGAGTCGGCTGATGCCCAGTTCGTTGGCGATTTGTAGCCTTGCAAGGAGGGCTTCGTACTCTGCTTGATTATTTGACACCTGAAATAAGAAATGTAATGCATACTCCAGGTTTTCCCCATCTAGGTCGGCCAGGATCAGTCCGGCCCCACAGCCCGTGAGGTTGAATGCTCCGTCCACATGGAGAGTCCAGGCTAGTTCTACTTCATAGACAACATCGGCTTCAAGTACTTCAGCCATTCGAGAAGGCGTCTCCTGTTTCTATGTACACTCTGTAATGAAATCAGCAATTACCTGGGCCTTCAAGGCAGATCGTGGCTGGAAAAAGATGTCAAATTTGCCTAGCTTGACAGCCCACTTGGTGAGTCGACCAGATGTATCCAGGCTTCGAAGGATTGCCTTGAGGGGTTTGTCGGTCATCACCACAATTGGATGCACCTGGAAATACGGTCGGAGCTGCTTGGTGGATATGACCAAAGAGTATATCAACTTTTGCATCTTGGGATACCTTGTTTCGACGTCATGGAGGACTTTGCTGATATAATAGATAAGCTTTTGCTGTCCATCCTCTCCAACTCGCACAAGGATGGTGCAGGTCACTTCGTCTGACGCTGAAAGATAGAGGTATAAAGGCTCCCCCTCTGTCGGCTTGGCCAGCAACGGAGGGTTCTTCAAGTACTCCTTCAATGTTTCAAAAGCCGACCGACACTCATCAGTCCAAACAAAACCCTTCGACCAGTGCAGGGTCTTGAAGAATGGCAGGGACTTCTCAGCCGAATGAGAGATGAAATGGCTGAGAGAGGTGATTCGGCTGGTAAGCTCTTGCACCTACTTTTTATTGGTCGGGTGCGCCATCTCCGTGACATCCTTTATCTTGTTGGGATTCACTTCAATTCCCCTCTGTGTGACGAGAAAATCAAGAAACTTGCTAGAGGTTACACCAAAAGTGCATTTTGTGGGGTTCAGCTTCATCCAATGGAACCTGAGCGCATCAAAGGATTCCTGCAAGTCCCTAATGTGGTCGGCCTTATGGAGACTCTTCATGATCATATCATCCACATAAGCCTCCATGTTCCTGCCCAGCTGACCTTCGAACACTCGGTTGATCAACCTTTGAAAAGTGGCACCGGCATTCTTTAAGCCGAAGGGCATCATCCGATAACAGTATAGACCCTTGTTAGTGACAAAGGCGGTCTTCTCCTCATCTTCTGGATGCATTTTTATTTGGTTGTAGCTAGAGAAGGCGTCCATAAAGCTGAGAAGCTGGTGGCCGATCGTGGCATCCACCAGCTGATCAATTTTGGGTACTGGAAAGCTATCCTTCGGGCAGGCCTTGTTGAGGTCGGTGTAATATACACAGATCCTCCACTTCCCGTTGGCCTTCTTTACCATAACCAAATTCGCTAGCCACTCGGGGTAGTGGACTTCCCTGATGAAGCCGGCATCGTGGAGCTTCTTTACTTCCTTATCAATGGCTTTCTGTCTTTCGACAGCAAAGCTTCTCTTCTTCTGTCGGACAGGTTGGTAGGTCGGATCGATCTTGAGCTGGTGAGTGATGACCTCCGATGGTATTCCAGGCAAGTCTGACGCCGACCAAGCAAAGATGTCGGCGTTACTCCTAAGGAAGCTGATCAGTTCTGACTTAAAGTCTTCATCGAGGGAACCTCCAATCTGAAGGACTTTGGTGGGATCATCCTCTCGAAAGGGAACAAACAGAATTTTTTCTCCCGGCTGGCCAAGACCATCGACCTCAGCTCTTGGGTCAAGTTGCTCCACAGTGGGACAGCCTTCTGATTGTTGATTCATAATGGTCAGACATTGCCTGGCCATCCGACGGTCTTCCCTCATCACTCCGACCCCGCTCCTGGTCAAAAATTTCACCAATAGATGGTAAGTGGACACTATAGCTCTGAATTTGTTAAGGGCCGGTTAGCCCAAAATATCATTATAAGGTGAGGCCATCTGAACTACCATAAAATTGATGGCGAGAGTTTTCTGGAAAGGCTCCATTCCAATAGTCACAGGGAGAACTCTCTCCTTCCACTCTGATGAAGTTGCCCCCGAAGCCTGTCAGCGGCGCGTAGGATTCTTGCAACATGGACCTGGACAGATTCATTCTTACAAAGCATCGTACAGTAATACCTCCGTTGAGCTTCCATTTTCTATAAGTATCCTTCTTACATCATAATTGGCAATCACTGCCGACGTGACTAAAGTATCGTTTTCAAAAACATGAATCTCTAGAAGATCTTCATCAGAGAAAGTGATGGCATTGAAGCCCCGGGACCTTTAAGCATTATCAGTCCTATCCTTATAACTTCCTCCGGATCGTCGATGCAGCATGCCGACATCCCCACCAGTCGATCTTTGATTGGGGAGCTCCATCTCCTCCGGAGGGTTTTGGGCATTTCATGCTTCAGCCCGGTCCTGATGGGGTCGGACGTACTTGCATAGGTATCCCCTCCAAATGAGGTCTTCAATGGCGTCTTTCAGCTATAGGCACTCTTCAGTACTGTGCCCATGATCCCTATGGAATCGACAAAATTTATCTTTATTTCTTAGGACAGGAGGGCCCCTCATCGTCCGAGGCCTTTACAAAAAGGTCTCATTCTCGATCTCCATCAGGATCTTCTCTCTTAGCAGGGACAGGGGTGCATAAGTCTCAAACCTTCGAGGGAAGTCCCTCGGCTTCGGACTTCGGCATTGAGACGACTGCCGACTATCACTTGGAGGTTGGACTTCTGGAGATTTATCGCTCCGCTTCTTTGGGTTGGCCATCCTTCAACTTAACGTCGGCCGGCCACTTGTTCTTCCGTCAGGGCATACTTCTATGCTCTGGCCAAAAGTTCACTATAGCTCATCGGATGTTTCTTATCCAGGGAGAAGGTCAGCCTGGATGAACGAAGCCCTCGCTTGAAGGCTGATATTGCTATAGCCTCATTCAAATCCGGGACTTCCATGGCCGCTGAGTTGAAATGGGCCATGAAATCCCGGAGGGTCTCTCCCTCCTTTTGCAGCACGAGGAAGAGGCAGTTGGTTTCCTCGGGGTCCAACTGCAAGTCCTAAAATGGGAAAGGAAAAGTGATTCTAGTTGACAAAAGGAGCAGATCGCTGGCCGGATGGCAAAGAACCACATCTAGGTGGTCTTCTTAAGGGTAGCAGGGAAGGCGATGCAGTGGAGAGCATCGGAGGTGCCTTAGACCATCATATGGGCTTTGTACGTGCCCAGATGGTCCATCCGGTCAGTGGTACCATCGTAGGGGTCCACTTGTGAGATCTTGAAGTGGCGAGGAATAATCTCCGCCAGAATCTCATCAGAGAATGGGGGACGGGAGTCGTATACCTATCCCCCTTCAACCTTCTACCAGAGGGTGATATCGGCAATGCACTCCTCCATGCGCATGATCTTACTGGCATAGTCCTTCGGAGGCTCAGCAGCAGGCTGACCACCGACCAGGACAAATTCAGCATAGGAAGGCGACACAGACCTTGCCCTCTTGCCATCGGCGTGGTGGCCCAAGGACCTCCAGGGCTCCGCGGTGGCATGAGAATAGTGTTGAGGGACCTCCGACCGTCGGCTTCCCTCAGCAATAGTTAGAGGATTGGTGCAGGAAACAGCTGGTGGTTGTTGATGGTTGTCGGCTGCTTCCTAAAAATGCTGGACTATAGCAGTAAGTGTTTCAATGTGATTCACCAAAGTTTGGAACTACTACAACCCCAACGTGATGGTGGGTTCTGCGGTGGTAGGAGAGGTACCAGCGATATTATTCTCCCTGAGAGGCTCCTCGGACCTGGAAGGAGAGATACCCCTTCTGGCAGTGGCATTTGGAGCTCTTCCCTTTGCCATTTTGTTATCGGGATGATCGATTCCTCCTTTTAGAAGAAAGAAAAAGTGGCCCTTCCTCTAGTGCCAATCTATTGCAGTGTCAACTCCTGGATTGGGGATCGGGGCAGCTGGATGGGATGGAGCACTCCTCTCCCGGGCAAACCTGCAACAAAGTCCCCTAGGGCGCTGGTGGTGTTCCGACAGGGGACCCTCTGATGCTTAAGTTAGCAGGAGGTTGAAGGAAACAGAATGGAGGAATCAAAAGATGAACAGCATATGGAGAGGGAAGAGTTCTTCTACCTTTGAATGGGGTCCCCCGGGTACCTTATATAGGTGCGAAACAATCCAAAATCCATTAGGGGAGAGACTGAGAAAGATCGATTTGCCCCTAGGAGAATCTAGAGAGCGGCCACGTGGCGCGCAGATATGGCGGCATCGTGGAAGTAGTGGAGCAAGGCCACTGGGATAGCAGGATCCCGCAGTAATAGAAAGGTGCTTCTGGAATTCCCTAGATGCTAAGGCTCGCTTGTCAGACATCGGCCATGGGATAGCCTGCCGGTCGGACTAAAGGCTGAACCTTTAAAGGAGAGCGACGGACCAGACCCCAGTAGGAGAGGGTCGTTCGGACCTCAGCTTCGGTGGGTCGGATCGCTGAAGGAGAGCGATGGGCTGGACCCCAGCAGGAGAGGGTCGTTCGAACCTCAGCTCCAGTGGGTCGGACCTCTGAAGGAGAGCGATGGGCCGGACCCCAGCAGGAGAGGGTCGTTCGGACCTTAGCTCCAGTGGGTCGGACTGCTGAAGGAGAGCGATGTGCCAGACCCCAGCAAGAGAGGGTCGTTCGGACTTCAGCTCCAGTGGGTCAGACCTCTGAAGGAGAGCGATGGGCCGGATCCCAGCAGGAGAAGGTCGCTCGGACCTTAGCTCTGGTGGGTCGGACCTCTACTCCGGTGGGTCGGACCTCCCTTAGTTGGAGCCTTGAAAAGGGCGGCCGGGTCGGACTGCACGACTGGGCCGGTTCAGGCTGAGGGTGAGCCGTAATGGTACAACAAGTAGTAACAAACCCTTTAGGCTTGAAAGATGTTTTTACTTGTTTTCCAAGTTGGCAGTTTCACAAACTCTATCTTTTCAAAACTAAGTTTTGGCAAATCCTTACTAAATCCTTCTTGCAAAGTTTTGAGAGTAAATACATGCTAGCATGTCCTAGTCTATGATGCCAAAGCCAACTAGTCTCATTTATAGTAGAATTCATAGCAACCAGGCATTCTCCATTAAACAAAGATAGATTGTCCAAATTTACTAGATAAACATTACCATGCCTTTTTTGATTGAATTTTACTCCAATTTTAGCAGGACTAGCAATCATGCAATAGGATGATTTGAAAACAACTTGAAAACCTTTGTCAAAAAATTGATTAATACTTAAAAGATTATGCTTTAAACCTTCAACTAAAAGAACAATATTAATGCAAGTAAAAGGGAAGATGTGAACCTTACCAATACCAATGATTTTTTCTTTACCATTATCATCGAAGGTCACACTCCCTCCATTTATTGCCTCAAGAGATGTGAATTGCTTTACATCTCCTGTCATGTGTCTTGAACAACTACTATCAAGATACCATAGCCTTTTATTTTCGATGGTTGCAAGACACACCTATAAAATAAATCAAATTTTGTTTTAGAAACCCAAGCCAACTTGGGTCCTTTAGGGTTAGTACTTAAATTGGTTCCTTTTGGAACCTAAATCTTTCTAAAATTATTGATTTTTCTCAAATTACATTGAAAAGCTTTATGACCTGGCTTTTTGCATGAAAAATATGTAATGCTTGATGATGCAGGTACAAAAAAAATTTTAAAATACCTTTGCTATTCTTGAGGTTTATATCCTAATCTTGCTTTATTAAAAATAGCTCTTTGATTATTTAAAAGATCTAGTTTTTCAGAACTATAAGTCAACTTTTCAAAAAAGATTTTTTTTATCCAGTTCATTTTTATAATTGTTATTTTCTATCTCTAAATCTTTGTTTTTCTTTAAAATATCACCATTTAAAATAATAGCTTTAGGTCTTTTTAATAATTCATTTTTCATTGTTAAAGCTTTTTTTTCTTTTCTAAAACATCAAGTTTACTTTTCAATTCACTGACTTCATTTAAAAGAGAATTGTTTTCATGTGAAAAATTATTTGCATGCTTTTTCATTTTTTTATTTTTAGATAAAATCAATTTATAATCATGCATCAATTCATCAAATGCATTTTTCAATTCATCGAAAGTAAAATCTACTTCAGAGTCAAAAATTATCTCTTCTTGTTCTTCTTGTTGTGCCATGAGATATAGATTGGCAACTTCAGTTTGTTCTTCATCTAAGCTAGAGTCCTCGCTGTCACTCTAGTTTGCCATCATAGCTTTCTTCTTAAGCTTCTTCCTTGATTTCTTTAGAAAAGGACTATCAAACTTGTAGTGTCCTAGCTTCTTGCATTCGAAGCATGTTGGTATTTCCTTCTCCTTTTCTTTTTCTTTCTCATTTTCTTTTCCCTTGTCTTTACATGTCTGGAACCTTTTCTTGTAAGGAAACTTTCTTCTTTTCATAAATCTTCTAAACTTCCTTGCTAGAAGAGCTTCCTCGCTCTCATCCTCTTCTTATTCTTTTGATTCTTCATTTAAGGATTCTTCTTGAATTGCAGATTTGAATGCTATTCCCTTTTTCTTTTTGTCCAAGTCCATAGATTTTTGCTTAAGATTTAGTTCATAAGTCATGAGCGATCGCACTAGTTGCTCCAAGGGTAGTTTGTCAACATCTTTAGCTTCTTGTATGGTGGTCACCTTTGGATCCCATGAGGTTGGAAGTGACTTGAGAATTTTATTGACAAGATCATCATTAGACATGATTTTTCCTAAACTTCTCATGCTATTGACAATGTTTGTGAATCTAGTGTACATGTGAGTGATAGATTCATTTGGTTCTATTCGAAACATCTCATAAGTGTGCACTAACATGTTTACTTTAGTGTTCTTCACTTGATCAGTACCCTCATGGGTAACTTCAAGTGTGTCCCATATTTTCTTAGCAGATGTGCATTTAGAAATCCTATTAAATTCACTAGGATTTAATGCACAATAAAGGAGATTCATTGCTTTCGCATTAATCTCGGACTGTTTAATGTCATTTTCATCCCAATCTTCTTTGAGCTTTGGGATGAAAACACCATTAACCATAATCGAAAGAATATATAGACCTTTATCAATAACTTTCCATAAATTATAATCTATTGAATGCATATAAATTCTCATTCTAGTTTTTCAATAAGTATACTTTGTTCCATTAAAATATGGAGGTCTATTTGAGGCTTGTCCCTCAACTACACCAGTACTAAGGGGGGTTGCCATAGATCTTTACTCAATGTGGTTAGACCTATATACTGAGAACTTGGCTCTGATACCACTTGTTGCTCGGTAAGCAGCCCAAGAGAGAGAGGTAAATTAGGTTTCTAAAAATTAATTGCAAGTGTGTGAACCAATTTATAAACAATCTAAGTACAATGAAATACAAGTATAATGTGCTCTTAAAGAGTATGTAGTGAAAATTTAAAAACAATAAAAGTAAGAGAAAAAGAGAGAGACAAATAATCACAAACACAATCCAAATATAGTGGTTCGGTGCTTTCTAATTCACCTACATCCACTCCTCAAGGACCACTAGGGAGTTCGCTATAATCTCCACCAATTACAGCCGATTAGTTTTTCGGGCTTACTAATCAAAACTTGACTTATTTTTACAAGGCTCACAAGTCAAAACCTCCCTTGGTTTTGCGAGCTAACCAAGAACCTAATCGATTTTAAGGCTCACCAACAACCTCCTTAGTTTTCAAGGCTAACCAATAACTTTTTTTGTTTTCAAGGCTAACCAATAACCTTTACAATAAATATAAAGTTTGAAGTAAGACAACAATAAAAGCTTTCTAAATAAAAGCAAATATCTCTTTGAAGCTTTGAGGAATCTCTTGTTTTCAACTTGATGAAGCCTCAATTAATGCTAAAAAATGTTGAACTTGAATGCTCATGAAGGCTTTGAAAGCTTGGAGACTTCTTTTTGCTTGAAGGTAGTTGCTCTCAATGAATGGGAGTGAATGCACTTGCTTTTTCTTTCTTATTGTTGATCCTCTTGTATTTAGATTTGATTTCAATCACTTAAATACCTTTCCAAGACCTCAAAGTTAGTTTATGGCCATTAGACACGAAAAACTAGCTATTGAAAGCCAAGAGGGCCGAGTTCTGCATTTGAAAAGCTAGCCGTTACTGTTCCAAGAATTTCAAGTGTCGACACTTCAAGCTGTGAGTTGACACTTATGGTCAACACTTAATTCCATGAGTCGACACCTAATTCAAATTTCTTTGTTGAAGCTCTCTAGAATTCTCAGGTGAGTCAACACTTCTTCTAGTGAGTCGACACTAAACATCCATAAGTCGACACTTCAGGCAAGTCTTCAATTCCAATAAGTTCTATATCAAGATTTTGTCAGGCGATGAGCTAATCCTTGAGTCAACATCTTGAGTCGATGCTTGATTGGCATGAGTCGATAATTCAACCGTGCCATCTAAAATTCTTTTAGCATGCTGGCTTGAGTCTACACTTTCACTATTATGAGTCGATACTTGAGTTGTGAGTCAACACTTATTGAGATTTCTTCAAAAAATTATTGAACCTTTACTGAAACCAAATTGTGCTAAACTCTTTGTGTTATTTCAAGCAATCTCTAAGTGCTCAAGTCTATTTAAAAACTAATCTTTCATTCATGGAGAGGACTTCTTCATTTCTTTGACAAGCAATCAAAACTGTTGGAATGATGAGTACATTTTTCTATAAAAACATATTTAAAAAAAATAGTTAGTACTCAACTTATACTTAAGTATTTTGCTTATCATCAAAATCAATAACAGAGTTAACATTCTTGCACTCGAAATAAATGGGTTTCTCCCTTTCTTTCTCTTTCTCTCTTTCTTTACAAGGCTCTCCCTTTTTAGGTTTCTTTTTAAAATTATATTTTTTCTTTCTCATGAACCTCTTGAACATCCTTGAAATGAGAGCCATTTCTTCTTCATCATCTTCCTCATCAGAATCATTACTTGAATTATCTTTGGTTGTGGACTTAAATGCTATGGTCTTCTTCTTTTTGTCATTGTCCGTAACCTTTTATCTTAGTGACAGTTCATATGTCATGAGAGATCCTAGAAGCTGCTCAAGAGATAGAGTGTTGACATCTTTAGCTTCTTTAATTTCTGTCACCTTTGGATCCCTTCAATTTCTGTTACCTTTGGATCCCATGATGAAGGAAGTGACCTGAGAATTTTATTCACCAATTCAGCATTAGAAATAAATTTACCTAAGCTTCTCATGCCATTCATAATGTTAGTGAATCTAGTGTACATTTCACTAATAGATTCATATGGTTCCATTCTAAACATTTCATATGTATGAATGAGCATGTTAACTTTGGTAGTTTTCACTTGATGAGTACCCTCATAGGTAACTTCAAGTGTGTCCCATATTTTCTTGGCGGAGAGATAATTTGAAATTCTATTGAATTCACTTGGGTCTAATGCACAAAATAATAAGTTCATAGCCTAGGCATTAAGCTCAACTTGCTTAATGTCATTCTCATCCCAATCATCTTCCAATTTGGGAGTGGGAATGCCATTCATCAAGATGGTAAGCTAATGAGGACCTTTAACAATAGTCCTCCAGATATTATAATCAATGGATTAAATGTAAATGTGATATGGGATGATCCTAAACTGATGCAAAATAGAAATCTAATATTTTTAAACTTTTTTTGAATTAAATATGTAGGCTAATAACCCGAAATCAAATAATGAATCATAGTAGGCATGTAATGCAAGAAACTATCATACCCGCAAAATAACTCATGCAGGATAATAAAGCCAGGACCCAAGAATTGAGAAACTCCTGGTTTAGGATAGCAAACCTTCAACAAAATAGAAATTAGGATTAGGGAAAGATAGTACCAGGCAATGATTGCAATTCCTGCTGATGAAGAAATCTCACAGCACTCAAGATGGCACCTAGAAGACAAGCATGTAGTTTCTCGAATTTGAAGGCAATCTGGATCCGGTCTGAAGGCAAAGAAAGTGGTGGGGACACCAGGATCAGACATAGATCACTGGATTCCATATGGTTTACTTAGTCATGTGTCAATGTTTTGAAAGTTTTGTAATTGAGTTTTGTAATAAGTTGAGGTTAGTTGATCTGTCTCAACCCTCAACCTAGTCCAGTATATTGAGTTTGAACATCAGTATGAGTCTAGTATGAGTTTTTTTTTTGTATCAAAGAGGAGGTTACACTATTTTGGAGTTCCATCATGCCTCATTCAGGAGCCAGAGGCAGTTACATCAGCTTATGGGAGCTCAATAGACACCCAGGTGCCCTGTTTCCCTCCAAATGCCATTTCAGATGCCAGATTCTCTCTAGATGCTTCCAAAATATTCCATATGCCAGGAGTCCATGTTTTCCAGGTTATTCCAGTACTCCAGGCCTTAAAATTCAAGTCTAGGAAGCAAGCCCAAGCTTGAAGAACCAAGATTCCCTTTTGATACCGGGAATATGCCAGCCTAGGGGACCAGGCGCACCAGCTTCCAGGAGGCCCAAGCCCATGCACCCTTGGCCCATGGCCGACCTCCCCATGCTGCCCCAAAGCCCACAAGCCCAAAGGATGAGGTGTCCCCACTTGTTGACTTGGTCCAAGCCTAAGTGAAGAAGGAGAAGACTAATACTATTCTAACCTAGTTAGGATTTCTAGTTCATTTAAGCTTTGTAATTCTAACCTAGCTAGGAAAGGACAAGTAATCTAACTAGGAAAAGGCTTGTTAAACTAAGTGTAACCCTAGTTAGAGAGGGCATGGGAACTCTATAAATACCCCACCCCTCCCCTTATTGTAATCAACTTTTTTCTTGTGAATACAACTTGCTAAAATTTTGGAGTCATTGCCTTGTGTTGGTGTTTTTGTTTTGGTTCTTTACTTTGAGTGCTCTCCTTGGGTACCTTGGCTGAATCCCTGCTGCCCTAGCATCCTTTTGCATCCTTGGAGACCATCCATTTCCAAGGAAAGGAAGCCCTAGCTGCCGTCCAAGACAAGGAGCTTCTTCCTCCCCGGTTGCCAGCTTTTAACCCTAATCCTGATTTCAATCAAACCCTAGTTTCTTTAATTTTATTTATTTGCTATTTTGATTGAACCTTGATGCTTGCAGGATCCTCACGGTATTTCACCTCCTTAGAGGAGGCCTTTTTTGCTTTTAGGACCACCCCAAATCAGCCATATAATCAAGGAAACCGAGCTTCATCATCCAAACTCAAATTAGAGTGTGAGTGATCCCTTCTAAAGCAAACTCTTCAATCTCTGAATGGTAAGAAACCTTCTCTACTCTTAACCTTTGATTTTATTGAAGAAAGCTATCATAATCTAGGAGTTTCTCAATTCTCAGGTCTTGGTTATTTATTATTTTGCATGAGTTTGCCTGCGATATGATGGTTCTTTGCATTGCTACTCTATCTGCTAGTTCTTTACTTAACTTTGGAATTTAGCCTACAAACCTAAATTATAAAAATCACAAAAAAACTATTTTACTATTTTTTTATATTTTTATCAATCTTAGAGTTGTCCCGCATCAATTTGGTATCAGAGCTAGTTTAGAATAGTTTTCATCTGCATTAGATTCATAAAACCCAAAGTTCTGAATTTTCTGTATCCTATCCATTGCATTAGGTGTCTATTTTTCATCTGATTTTGATCATCTATAAATTTTATTTTTTTATGAAATTTGCATGAACTGTTCTCTTTCATGTTCTTTATTTTATCATAAATTTTAATTAATTTTATAGAAAACCTAAATTCCTAAAATTTGGCATATTAGAAACCCTAACAAAATCCTGAGATTTCTGTAGTAGTTTGAAAACCCTAGGATTTGCATCATCATTTGATATTTTTATATATAAAATTTGGTAGAGTTTATCAAGACCATCCATCCTATGTTATAGAATTTTTTTGAATTTTTCCTGCATTGAAATATGTGTCAAGATCTGCATCTTCTGAAATCCTAATTCTGATATTTCTGCACTTGATACAATCTAACCTAATCAACTTCCACACACCCTAATCCCAAGCCCAATTTGATTTCTAACCTAATCAACTTAAACCTAACTTGCCACATCATTAAATACAAAAAAAATATTTTATTTTTTTGATTGTTTTAGATTGCATCAGGACCATCATTTGCCATTATCTATAATGTAATCTTAAGGGCAACTAAATATCTCAGATCAGGGCAGGATTTCATCACCTGTCCTAGGCCTAAAACAACCATCATCATACTAACCGAAGCCTAATTAAAATCAATTAGACCTAATTTGCCCTAGAGGGCTAGGTGACATCAACAGGTCGGGTCTGAGCTTTGTGGGCCAACTAGTGCATTTAATCCTGTGGCTATTATTGAAATCTGGTGTCTAAGGCTGAGGGTCCAGAGTCAAACGACCTAAGTGGTGTTGTGGTTTTTAATAGAGTCCCTATGAAAGCAGGGGGGCCTCCCACACTCCTACCATCTACCTGGCCAGAGGAAGGATTAGCTACTGGGTTAAGTATAAATTGAGCTGACCCACCCAATTTTGACTCTAGGTCTAGGAAACCCTATAACTATACTAACCTTTTTTTTTTTTTGCATGCTTGGCTGCACCACATTACTTTGAATGATTGTTTGATTGTTTGCATGACCATTAGATTAGGAACCCAATGCCAATAGCCTTAACCCAACCTAACCTAGTGTGACCCACCCTTAGAACCCAACCCTATGGGAACCTCATACTATGACCCATACCAAGAACCCAAACCCTATTACCCTTCCAGTCCCTATTACCCTAGTCGCTATTTACCCAGATGTACTGACTCTAGATACTTGGATCATCAACTTTTAGTAGAGTGGTAGGATTTGAGACAGGATAACAAAATTGTGTTTGAGTACATTGGCCAATTTGATGACTATTATGGGATATGTTACACAGTTGAACTTGAGTCTAAAGTCATATCTAGGTTTAAAGCTAGCCTACGTAAAGATATCCAGGGTGAATTATGTCGATGGCAAATTTGAGACCTAGATGACTCCTATCACATAGCTTTGGAATTCGAGTCAACCCATAGGGCTGAACCCATAACCCATAAAACTAAACCCAGGAGATCCATAACCTATAGTTCTGAGCCCATATACTATGAGCCTAATAGGATTAGTACCCCTAGCTATCAGCCTAGTGCTAGTCAAGTTTACCTCAGTCAACCTGAGCTCTATAGGATTGATACCCTTAAATTTGAACCCATAACCTTTGAACCCATAACCTATGAACCCAAAATCCTTAGTTTACCCACCCCTGTTATCCCAGACTCTAGTCAATTTTCCAGTAGCCAAACCCCTCTTACCACCCCATTGGTTCACCAAGATGATCTAGAAGAAGAGATATATGAGGTTGACCCAAGTCTAGTAGAGTATGAAGATAATGAATCTATTGAATATCTAGAAGAGTACCCTATAGAAGACCCAGGATTAGTTGACTATGACCAAACCCAGATAGAAACCAACCCAAAATTAGTTGAACCAGAAGTCCAGTATAACCAACTGAAAGGGTTCCAGTGCACCACAGTGAAAAGATAATTTCAAAATGATGAAATTTACACCAAAACCCTTAGCCAAGATCTCCTTATTCAGGATTAAAACATATGAGAAACATGCAAACCTACACTATTAGAATTAGGGCACCAACCTGTTATCGCTAAATCCAATTTTGATGTAGAATCAAAACTTGATGTTGAATGACCCTTTTGAATTCACCAGGCATCCAAATGTCCACCCTCCAATGGTGATCCACAAGAAAATTGATCAAGATGCTTGCTTCTTCAAAAGTTCCTTCACTTGAATTCTTCTCCTAGAACTCAAGAGGACTATGGCTGAAAAACTCCATGGCAGGGACTTCTTACTTCCTTTCTTTCTTCTTCCTCTCCCTTTCTTAAGACCTTGTCCTAAGAATATACTCTTGTATTGAAGGAGGAGGAGAATTTAAGACACTAATGTCTTAATGTAAAAGGAAATAAAAATAGAGTATATCTTCTTTTCTTTTACCGTTCGAGAGATTCTTCCTATCTCTTGTTTTAGACATGAGTTTCAACAGACAAGAGAACTCTGTAAAAGGGAAACTCTTGTGTCCTAAACAAGCTAAGGAGGAATCAGTCTCCTGGAAAGGAAAGAAAAATAATAAAAAAAAAACTTCTGTCGTACATCAGAAAAACACCCGAAGCCTCTGTTCCTTAAATAGACTACAAAAAGATGTCTTTCCAAAAGAACACAACTCTCCGTAAACTATTTCTCACGGCTTTCCACATTTCTCACGCCCTCTCCTTCCTTCTCACGGACCTTCAGATTCAAACTCATGGCTCTTCCTAAAAGAAAAGTCGTAAAGTTTTAAGAAGAAGGAAGTCGCGATGTTTCGGTCTCCGAAGAGACGTTATATCGCGCAACCGGGAAGAGTTAGCGCCTTTTATCTTTCTCAAAATTCCCCAAACCGTTAGATGACCATCTAATGGTCATTAGGAGATGCGCTAATAGAGAATAACCAGCCAAAATGCAAAAATTGTGGTGAAATAAGAAGACTTCACGCGCGCATGAAGAGTCCATGCGTGCGTGGAGTCTTTCCACTTATCCACGCGCACAAATAATTTGGGCAGCCTATATGGATGGGCTTGGGTGTTAATTAAGATGTAGTCTTAGCCATGGGTTATCCTATATATTTAATTAGGATCTAATTAGGTCCAATTAGAACCCAAATTGATCCAATTTGGAACCCTAATTCAAATCCAATTCGAATAGAAGCTAGGGTTTGCAACACCTGCTAGAGTGTTATCCTGCAAAGATGATTTAATTACAAATTAAACTCTTGATCAATCCTCTTAAGTGTGTGACCCATTGGGTTCCATATCCAGCTGGCAGTAGGTCTGAGTACAAGTTGACCTAACTTGATTAGAACTCTTTCTAATCGATTTAGGTCAAAACGAGCTTACCCGACTTGATCAATTAGGACTCTTCCTAATAAGTGATCTTTAAATTTGATCAACCCACAAGACAAGATTGACGTCTAGCAACGTGTCATGTCTACCCGGAAGATATGAAAATTCTGGTAAAATACCAAAACTACCCTTCAGTAGAAAGTTACCGTATAATTAAATCTTTCGATCAGCCTGCACCCAAAATATAATTATGGATATGGATATATGTCAAATCTAATATTATATTTATTTCTAGCTCAATCTTATATTGATGATTCAATTATCTTGATATTAGAAACCATCTCTAATATCTTTACTTTGATCAAAGATTCCCTGAATCATCATCCGATTGATAACTAGCTGCATGCAATCTCCTCTTACTAAGAGTGATCGATTCCTTGTTGACCTACTCATTACCTTCATATACAATTCACCATTCCCAGTATCAATCCTGTGCATGACTCAATGTTATGATTAGGATTAAACCAAAGGATGGGTTCATGTACATAAGGTACTTATGGCAGTCTCAGGTCAAAGGATTACTTGTACCACTCCCACTATGAGAACCATCTATTGACATGTAGCTAAGACTCCATTAGATGTTCTCAAGTTGGATCATATCAGTGAACTCATTCACTAATGAGCACCCACATCCTAGTATTAGTGTCATACACAAGTGACTGTGAGAGCAGTCACCCTTTCCAGTATACATGGGATGTGCTAGTCTTACCGGAAAAATCCTGATCCCCTACTCAGGGTTCCTTTGACTAGGAATATTTTAGATTAAGGTTTTAAGACTTTAGGTCTCACTGGTATGATCTCATCATAACCCTAAAATCATAGCCCTGATCTATGGGGTTCATCATAATAAAACACAGCGTATAACGAAAAAATAATGCCTTTATTAGAATATTGTCAATTACATTGATTTGGGAGATACAATATTGATTGGCTTGTAGGGCATATCCCTTTCACCAACCTAGTTGAACCATGGAGTCCAATCTAGAAACCCTCTTTAAGGCCATGATGGAACAGTTTGACCAATTGGAACACAAGTTTGACCAAAGGAATAAAATGTTTGACCAACTGATCCAATCGAATAACCAAATGACCCATAGGATTGAACCATTAGATGACCTGGTAGAATACCACCCAAAATTAGTTGAACCTGACCATACCCAAGTAGGAGCAGACTTAGATTTAGCTAACTGTTGCCCATAAATGGAGCCCAAGAGGGGAGGTGAATTGGGTCTTTTAAAATTTAAAGCAATAATGTGCAGGCCTTGTAGTGTTTGTGAGTTACGAAATTGATGCACAAGATTATATGTAGTAGAAAGCAACAAATAGAGTGAAAGAAGTAAAGAGCAAGAGATAGAAGAGACAATCACACACAAACACAAGATTTATAGTGGTTTGGTGCACACCTAGCACCTACATCCACTCCCCAAGCCACCATTGAGAATTCTACTATAATCTTTCCAAGATTACAGTCGACTTATTTTTCCAAAGGCTCACAAGTCAAAATCTATGTTGGTTTTATCATCTAGGCTCACCAACTGACCTTTACACTTATTTTGTCTTTGGGCACATAAGTTAACCCTAGTTGGTTTTGTCCCTTTGGCTTACCAACAACCACAACAATCTACTTTAAAAAAACCCTTGAAAGCTAGGTCAAAACTAAAAAGAATTTCAAATATACAATTCAAAATAAACAAAACAAACTCTCTTCAAGAGTAGAATGGAAGCTTTGAGGCTCAAGTTGATTCTTTGTCGTGTCTTCTCCTTGGAATATTCTTCAAGCTCTCCTTTTTTGAAAGATGAAAGGATGGGCTTGTAAGCTTTTTCAGGGAATCACACTTTAAATAACTTTTGAAGTGAAGTTCCTGAGGGAATATTGGCTTTTGAGCTTTCAATGGACTTCAATGCTTCAAGAATAAGTTTGGTGAAGCTTAAATACTTCAAAAACTTCCAAAAAATAGTTTGTAACCATTTGAGCTTCTAATCTAGCCGTTGGGAGCTTGAAAAGACATTTCTGCAATACAAAAAAATAGATCCATTAGGGCTATCAGAACCTGAGTGTCGACACTTGGTTTGTCAGGTTCGACACTTGGCTATCAGGTGTGGACACTTGACTTCCAGGTATCGACACTTGAACTTTCAAGTATTGACACTTGACACAAAAACACTCCAATGGCCATGTTCTGGATTTTCAAAAAGTCTCGAGCCTTGAGTCGACACTTGGGAACTTAAGTATCGACACTTGAGTTTCAGGTGTCGATACTTGAATTCTGGGTGTCGACACTTGGCATGCAAAGGAGTTTTTCTGCATGCCAAATGCTGAAGTGTCAACACTTGACTTTCTAGGTGTCGACACTTGGTTTTGCAAAATTCATAATTAAGTGCAATTCAAACCAAAAACACAAGTGTTGAATATGAAACTTAAATCCAACTTAAATAAATAATAAATGAACTCTTTTAAGCCCTTTTTGCATAAAGAAGACTCCTCAAATTGCGAAATATGCTTCATGCCACAGCATGCTACGATACTTTAATTTTAGAAATTTGAGATGCTTGTTTCCTGAAAACTCATAACTACAAATAAACATTAGTACACAATATGTACTTAACATTTTGATATTCATCAAAATCACTTGGTGGAGCCAACAATCTCCCCCTTTTTGATGATGACAAAATCTTAAGTATATCAATATTTAATTTCAAATTTCGGATATGATAATTCATAAATATGATTTCAAGCTTATACATCCACAACTTTCATAGTTAAGAAGGATGAATCTCCCCCTTAGTTAGTCAATTCTAATTAGAACAAGCAACAATATGCAATATTGGTATCAGATCAAATTTGAAATTCAAATGCATAAAGATAAAGATAGGGTATTCGACTCCCCCTTTTTGTCAATCATTAGAAAAAGGGAGTAAGCTCCCCCTCAAAATGAGCATGCAGACAAAAAGTAGTAGAGTATTAGAGTTGATACAAGAGATAGCTTTTTTAAGAGTTAACAGGTATCAGAGCCAAAATGTATATCTATCAAGTAAATGTATATGTATCAAGTAATGTAAACAATCAAGCTATCAAAATCAATCATAGTGATACAAAAAATGGTTATCATCAAGCTGAAATGCATATATATATATATCTATCAAGTAATGTTTTCAGTACAAAATTTGCTAACTCATCAGCAACACTGAAATAATCAAAAAACATCATGAGACATAAATCATAAATAACATGAGACATACAACAACATAAACATCTATGAGGCTAATCCTCATCAGATGGGATCTCAAAAGATATAGGGCCTATAATCCTAGACCTATGGGCTAAAGCTCTAGGAGTCTTCAAGATACCACGACTCCTAGTCCTAGTAGAAGGTCCAAAGTAGGGTACAACCCTAGAAGATCGAGTAGAGGGAGGTGGAAGAGTCTCAGCAGGAGTGACAAAAGCTGGATCAGTGAAGACAGGTGTGCCAGTCGAATCAGTAGGAGGAACAATAGGTGACTGTGTCTCTCGGCTAACTGCCTCATATCCATCTACGCCACCATCACTGTCACTATCACTATCGTCATCAATAATATCAATATCTCTATTTTTAATCCCATCAGTACGGTCACCACCATCAATAGTGTCATCATGTCCATCCTAGTGGTCCTCGTCACCATCATCATCACCAGCATCAGGAGGTGGAGCTACAGGTGCTATTGAAGGTAGAAGGGATCTCAGTAAATCCTCGATACGAGCAAAACCCTCCTCCATAGTCCGACGAATCTCAGCATGCTCCAAGGTGGTATGAGCTCGAAGACCCTCAATCTCGATGCGTAACTGGGTCGTGCGGACACCCAATCCAATCATCTCACTCCTGAGATCTGTGAACTATTATCTCGCGTGCTCCTTAAAAGATATGTCCATAGAAGGTGGAGGAGGACCCGAAGGTATAGCTATCAAGGTCATCGACTCTGCCTCTGATGCAGGAGCAGCCTGAGGAGGTGTACTAACTGGCCCTGATGGCCCTGCCTCTGCCTCTTGAATCTCATCTTCCTCATCTGGCTCCTGGCCAAACTCTCTTCAAACCCACCAACCTGCGACCAATCGATATCCCATGCGGTGTAGTGACCTCTGATCGTAGACATCAGTATATAGAATCTCCTTGGGGATCTCCCCCTCCAAAGGAACTCTACATGCTCTAAATAAATGGATCAATGCCATACCGTATGGTAGATAGTGTCATCGCTGTGTTGCTGCATCTGCATCTAAACTAGCATCAAAGAGGGTATATCAACCTGAGTCCTCTGGATTTGATAAACCATAAGCATCAGCTCTCTCTCGGTGATGAAGTCAAAGCGCCCAATCTTCGGAAGCAATATCCGAGCTGTGATATGGTGTAGAAGGCACATCTCCACAAACAATTGGTTCGCGGTGACTACTGTCACTCCGCGAACGTCCTCGCGCTCAAGGATGCACCTGAAGGCTGCCTCTCTATCCTCCACTAAGAACACACTGATGCCTTGATGAGGAATCTCCCATACTCTGCTCAGAAGCTCCTTAGTCAAAGAAATCTCTACTCCCCTGATAGTAGTTCTCCACAGTAATCGACGACAGTCCAAAGCACCATAAAACTTTCTCACTAGATGGGGATAGTACCTCTCTTGTATAGTTCAAAAGGGTACTAATCTGGCATCAGGGAGTGTCCGCCAGATCTGGAAGTGCTGTCTATCGAAAAACTCAAGTTCTATCCATCGTCCTGAAGCTAAAACCTTCCCTGCCATCCTCTCTGTAGGGGGAAACTGGAGCTACTGAACTGCTAGCCTGTCCTGTATCATGTCTGGCTTTTGTTCTCCTTCCAGACCCATGTCCAGTCCTACTCCTAACAGCTAATCTCTTTCTCGGACCCATTCATAATTAAGCTGAGCAAGAAAGAAAAAAGATAAATAACTTAGGGGGTATTTATTTCAATCAGGTTGAGAACTAGAGATCGGCTATAGGTTAGGCTACAGGAGACTATGTTTTCCTAAAGGGATACTGGCTTTTTAGAGAAGCTAAATAGGTTTTGAAAATTGGGATTAACCATATTTGAGCTGTAAAATGCCTTTATTACTAGGAATCGAGGGTAAAATACCTTTATCAGGGAATTTTATCCAAAAAATATAGTTGGGTTTCCAAAAATACATTTTATAAGCTAGTGAACTAGGGCTAGTTGAAATATATAAAGTACACTAAAAACATGGGATTAGGGTTAAAAACAAAATACATTTAGGTTTTAGGTCAAAAACAAGTAATCAATCAACAAAATGGTGGAAATGGGGGTAAAATACCATGAAATTATCACAAATAAACCTTCCAATACGAATGAAATCCTAACAAATTGCATAGAAATTTGTTTTTGGAGTGAAACCCTTGATTATTTTGGCCAAAAACCCAAACCAACATTGAAATTAGGAGAAATAGATGGAATATGTGAAAAATCGGCCAAAAATCCATGGGAAATCCAAGATAAACACGTTCAAACATGATTCCCTCTAAATGGAAACTTCCAAATGACTAAAAACTCTGAAATTTCTAATTAAAATTCATTAAAATGGATGGAAAATGCAAAACCTAGGTTTCACGGCTTCAAAATGAGAAAAATAGGGAGAAGATTACCTAATTTTAGTCGGGGCAAAGGGGGAAAGAGTTGATTTGGAAGGCAGAGGAGCTTGGGGGACCACTAGAGCTCGAGAGAAAATGGGGGAAAACAAAATACAAAACACTCGGTCTGCCCTAAAAAGACAAAATTTTCCACGGGTGTCGACACTTGGGATTTCTCAAGTGTCGACACTTGGTCAGGTGTCGACACTTCGAAAAATCCAAGTGTCGAAACTTGGCAAAGGAAATCCCAAAAAAAATCTAAAAAATTTAAAAAAATCAAAAAAGTTTTTTTTTTAAAAAAACATTTAGGAATTAGCACAAGTGATTTTTGGGTAAAAACAACTTAGGTAAGATGAAATTTGAGAGAGTTCTAGGAGAATGGATCAATGATACCTAACTCTCTTCTAATCAAACAAAATCTCTCTTCACTCAATGGTTTGGTAAACATATCAGCTAATTGATCATCAGTACACACAAATTCAAGTATTACATTAGAGTTTTGTATATGATCTCTTATGAAATGATGCCTTATTTCAATGTGTTTACTTCTTGAATGTTGCACAGGATTCTTAGTTGGATTGATGCACTAGTATTGTCACATCTTATGGGTGTCTTAATTAGTTTAATGCCAAAGTCTTCGAGCTATTGTTTGATCCATACGAGTTGAGCACAACAACTTCTAGCTGCTATATATTCGGCTTCCACCGTAGATAGAGCAACTGAATTCTGTTTTTTGCTGCTCCATGAGATCAAATTTATTCCAAGAAACTGACAAGTTTCACTAGTACTTTTACGATCAAGTTTACACCCAGCAAAGTCAACATCAGAATAAGCAATCAATTCAAATGAATATTCTCTAGGGTACCAAAGACCAATTTTAATTGAGCCAGATAGATATCTAAATATGCGTTTAACAGCCAAAAGATGAGACTCTTTAGGATTAGACTGATATCTAGCACATATTCAAACACTAAACATGATATCTGGCCTACTGGCAGTAAGACATAACAATAAACTAATCATGCCATGATATAGTTTTTGGTCTACAGATTTACCTGATTCATCCTCGTCAAGTCTACAAGAAGATCTCATAGGCGTACCTAATGGCTTGGTGCTCTCCATCCCAAACTTCTTGAGTATTTCTTTTGTGTACTTGGCTTGGTTGATAAAGATCCCCTCTTGGTGGGGACACCAGAGGCACCAAAATAAGACAGAGGCTTCTCAACCCTCTGTGGATCAATTAACAGCATTTGAGTTCACTGTAATAAAGCTTAGTCCAGCTGAGTTGAGTCCTGTATTAGTCAGCTCATGTTGAGCTAGTTCAGTCCAGTATTAGTCAGCTCATGTTGAGCTAATTTTATTTTTTTTGATCCTGTCCAAGCAAATTGAAGACTCAAGACCACATCATACAAGTGAAGACCAAGTCCAACCAGATTGAGGACATGGATGTTGAGCCCAAGCCCAACCCAGCTTGAAGACTTGAAGATCCCAGGAGGAGAAAATAAAAACAAGTACAAACATGAAGTCCTGGACCAGCCGGAAGCAAATTGGGCCAACCCAGGCCCAGGAAGGAGCTAGGGCACCATTCCTTATGGTGACCCTCTTCCTGGTCTGCCACTTAAGGTCACCCCCTTGGCCAACCAAGACAAGGAGAGGGAGAGCAAGTTTTTAGGGATTTTCTACCTATGTTGCCTTATATTCCTAGCTAGGGTTTGAAAGGGAGGAGTCCTATGTAAAGTCTAAAGTACCCTTACTTGGGGCCCAAGACTAAGGGTTTATTTAAAGGACCCTAGTCCCTTGTATGAAGATTACTTTGATATATGAAAATACTTGAGTTTCCTTTAACTTTTGTGTGATACCCTGCTATGTGCGTAAAGGGGTTTTGTGAGTTCTTCCTCCCGGTGTTTGCAACTACATCCTACCGCCAGCCAATCCTCCAAATCCTTGGCCGCCCACTCCAAAATCCCTTTTCCCTTTGCTATTTTCCTTTATTTTCTTGATCTCCTCTAAGTTTTCTAACCCCTGACAGGTCGTTTGCAGGTCCCCGAGTTCCTATGAATCCAACGACTCCAGCCAAGCCTCAATCGGACCACCAAGCAAAAAGCTGGGTATCCGCGGGTCTTTGGCTCGATTTTCCAGGCCGCATCTATCAAGAAATGAGAAATCCCTTCACTGTAATCTTCATCGAGTGCTTTAGACATTGTCAAGTAGACCCCCTCTACCACCAGTAATTTTATTGTAGGAGAACTTGCCCTAACCGAGGCTTCTCAGTCCCGGCGATCCTTCTTTACTGCTTTGCTAGGTTCTAATATGCATGCTTGACTTCTAAAATTCATAGAGAATTCCCTACAACTTATTTTGATCCAATTTACGGGATTTAACCACTTAACTCTACATATAAAACACACAAAAATAATCGCATGCATATTAGTCCCGTATCATCTGGTATCAGAGCTTAGATTAGGGCTTGTTTTCTGCATTTTTTTTCAGTCCATATATGCTATGTTATTTTAGTTATTTCTTCATGTTCAGAACTTCAAAAGTTCTAAAATTTATTTTTCTGGATTCATCATAATTAAAAAAATATTTTTCATGATTTTTGTAGATTTTATTTCGGTCTATGAATTTTATGCAAGCCGAAATATAGCCTGCAAATTTTTGCTCTATTTTTTCAACAAGACAAGTTTGGAAGTTTTAGGGTTTTGTTTAGCATCTCTTTGCATATCTTTTATTTTTAGTATGTTTCTAGCATATTAGGTCATTTTCTGCAAATCATTTCTCTGCAAAAGGAAAAAAAAAATTACATATATAAAAGTTGCTAAAACATCTAACCCTAATTTGCATCATCTACCTGCCATCATTGCATAATCTACCTTTAAGGGCACTCTTGCTATGTCAGATAGGGGGAGGGTTTGATCATCTCTCCTTAGCCCAAAACCATATCCCCTGCATTCAGTCCCAAGCCTAATTTAAAATTTATTAGACTTAATTTGCCCTAGTGGGCTAGGGACACCAACTGGTCGAGTCCGGGCTAAGTGTCAGATCACTGTGTCAAGCTAATTTGTGTGTGCCTTGTGCTTGGTGTCTAGAACGGTGGTTTAGGGATTCTATCCTGAAGGGCTTGTGTGCTGGTCCGCTTACCTGACCAATCTCTGATTGGTGTCTAGGATTAGCATTCAGGGACCTAACACTCCCCTTACACTTGCTTGGCTGAGTACAGGGTTATTATAGGCTAGTTTGCCACCCTGATTGAGCCCTTAGTTTTGGACTCTAGGTCTAGTCAGCTGTAGTCGGGTTGATCGAGTCTTGCATGAGCACTAGATCAGGGGTTTTATATCATCCTCCATCTCCATTTTTGTCTGAATCCATGGATAAGCTAGAATCCCAGATGAAAGCCTTTGCTAAGCAGCTAACCCAATCCATGGCCTAGATGACTACCCAGTTAACTACCCAGATGACCCAGTTAACTCAGTCTAGTACCCAAACCAACAATAGACTTGAACATCTCGCCAATGGTTTTGACTAGACGGAGAATAGGATAGGGACCCTAGAGAAAACCCATAAGACCCAGACTAGATCTAATACCGATAGCCTCAACCCAACTCAACCTAGTGAAACCAGGGAGTCCAACCCTTGGAGAACCCCTCACCATGACCCATATTATGATACTGAACCTAGAAGAACCCCTTACCATGACCCTTATTATGATACTGAACCTAGAAGAACCCCTTACCATGACCCTTTTTATGATACTGAACCTAGAAGAACCCCTTACCATGACCCTTTTTATGATATTGAACCCAGGAGAACACAATACTCTGACCCATATAGGGAGTCCAACCCCAGGGAAACCCAATACTCTAGCCCATATAGGGAGTCCAACCCTAGGAGAACCAAATATTCTGACCCATATAGGGAGTCCAACCCTAGGAGAACCCAATATTCTGACCCATATAGGGAGTCCAACCCTAGGAGAACCCGATACTCTGACCCATATAGGGAGCCCAACCTTAGGAGGACCCCATACCATGATCCATCCTTAGAACCGACCATAGAAGCACCCAACCTTATGTACCCCTGTTTGATGGAAGACCAGATCCTAAGGTGTATACTGAGTGGGAGGATTTGATGGATCGGCACTTTGAGTATACTGGGATGTTAGAGTTAGATAAGATTAGTTTGGCTGCACGTGGGTTAATCAAATATGCCAAGCAACATTGGAAACATACTGAGGATGAATGTATCGATGGGGAAAAGAAATACGTACCTGGAAAGCCATGAGAAGTAAATTGAGAGAGGAATACCTAGGTGAATCTTATGAATACAAACTTTTAGATCAATGGTACAAATTGAAACAAGGGAACATGACTGTGTCTGAGTACATTGACCAATTTAACGAGTTTAGTAGGAAATGTAACACAATCGAACCTAAGTCTAAGATCATGGCTAGATTTCAGGATGGCCTGCATAGGGATATCCAGTGGGAGCTGTATCATTGTCAAATTAAGGACCTATAGGAAGCCTATCAACTAGCTAGGGAATTCGAGTTATATCAGAGGGAACTCAGGATCAATCAATCTAAGTCCAATAAGGATAATTCCCTTGAGCCTAAGTCCAAACCTAGCCGACTTCCTTTAGATCAGCCTACTACTCCTATTCCATTAATTTGCAAGGAATTAATCCCAGAACCCGTTAAAGAACCTGAGGTAGAAGTGTATGAAGCTGATCCTAGTTTAGTAGATGAATACGAAGGAGAGGATTTTGAGAACTATGATGAAGATGGACCCAAGGTTGAAATCACTGAGGAACTACTAGAAAAGGATCGTGAACCCACTATAGAAATTGAAGGAGTGCTTGAGCCAGGATCAAACATAGTAGATGAAAGTGAGGGTCCACTAGAGTTGCCCATAGAGGAGGTCCCTAAGGAAAAATCCCAGGAAGTAGACATTATTTTAGAAGACCTTCACGATAAGCTTCCCAAAGACTTTCCTGATGATTGTCCACCTGATCCCCATCCTACTCTAGAACTAGTTTCAGCCCAGGACCTCATTCAGTATTCTCATCAAGAGTTCATTCCTTTAACCCCAGCTGATAACCTTTGTCTTGAGCCGATTAAGCCATCCTTTCTTAAAGACCCTATGCTTGCAATGACCAAATTCTCCTTCCTTCAAGTGGACCTTATGCCACCCATAGATCAATGTCCAAATCTTAAGGTCCTCCCTATTAACCAAGGTATATTGCATGCCTTCAATGGATTGTCCCAAGACTCCGATTCTTATTTCTTACCATACCCTAAGGCTCCAATGTTTCCCAAACTTTCCCATTACACTTTGTTGAGGTCATTCAGTTACACCAATTTTGTGAGTATGTTAGGTTTGCGACCTACTTTTGGAAGACCTTATGGCATTTGCTTGGAGTCCATTGTAAATACTCTTGTGCACACCACACTAAGGTCAGACCTAGAGAGTCTATAGTCTCTTAGTTTTAGGCCCATAAAAGTCCAATAAATTTTTCTACCATAGGAATGCATAGTCGAGTATGTTATGTGTAGGTTTGAGTCCTTTGCATCATCTGTTAGGAGTCTACATGTGCCCAGCATGTCACCACCCGCATTAATTTTGAAATAACTGGCTAATTCCTGAAGATGGACCAAAGAATTTGGTGTAGTGGATTCTAACTTGGTTAGGTTTAGGCCTAAAAGAAGCTTCATGCTCGCAGAGCCAGACTTTTTAAAGTGATAGAGAAGGTTGGATCAAATGCCTATGTGTTAGACTTGCTTTCGGATATGGGCATTAGTTCTACCTTCAATATTACAGACCTGGTTGAGTATAGGGAACCGGCAATGATACCTAGTGAAGCTTTTGCACCTATCCCTCCTATTGAGAGTGATCCTTACCTAGAGTGTCCACCAATTAATTGGCCTGAGAGAGGAGTACGGATCGAGCGTATCCTGGATAATCAAGCCATTATGACCCGGGGCCACGGTTATCAATGCTTCCTGGTCCGATGGCAAGGCCGGCCAGAGTCGGATGATTCATGGATTTCTCGAGAGGACTTGCAATGCCTCAACCCAGACCTTCTCGAGAGATTTGTGAGCCAGTGAGATCTTCACTCAATAGGGTCGAGTTCCTCCCACCTCGGAAAAATTGGTGGGGACACTAGAGGCACCAAAATAAGACAAAGGCTTCTCAACCCTCTGTGGATCAATTAGCAGCATTTGAGTTCACTGTAATAAAGCTTAGTCCAGCTGAGTTAAGTCCTGTATTAGTCAGCTCATGTTGAGCTAGTTCAGTCCAGTATTAGTCAGCACATGTCAAGCTAATTTTATTTTTTTTAAGTCCTGTACAAGCAAATTGAAGACTCAAGACCACATCATACAAGTGAAGACCAAGTCCAGCCAGATTGAAGACATGGAAGTTGAGCCCAAGTCCAACCCAGCTTGAAGACTTGAAGATCCTAGGAGGAGAAAATAAAAACAAGTACAAACCTGAAGTCCTGGACAAGCCGGAAGCAAATTGGGCCAACCTAGGCACAGGAAGGAGATAGGGCGCCATTCCTTATGGTGACCCTTTTCTTGGTTGGCCACTTAAGGTCACCTCCTTGGCCGACCAAGACAGGGAGAGGGAGAGCAAGTTTTTATGAATTTTCTACCTATGTTGCCTTATATTCCTAGCTAGGGTTTGAAAGGGAGAAGGAGTCCTATGTAAAGTCTAAAGTATCCTTACTTGGGGCCCAAGACTAAGGGTCTATTTAAAGGACCCTTGTCTCTTGTATGAAGATTACTTTGATATATGAAAATACTTGAGTTTCCTCAACTTTTGTGTGATACCCTGCTGTGTGCATAAAGGGGTTTTGTGAGTTCTTCCTCCCGGTGTTTGCAACTACATCCTGCCGCCAGCCAATCCTCCAGAGCCTTGGCCACCCACTCCAAAATCTCTTTCCCCTTTGCTATTTTTCTTTATGTTCTTGATCTCCTCTAAGTTTTCTAACCCCTGACAGGTCGTTTGCAGGTCCCCGAGTTCCTACGAATCTAATGACTCTAGCCAAGCCTCAATCGGACCACCGAGCAAAAAGCCGGGTATCCACAGGTCTTTGGCTCGATTTTCCAGGCCGCATCCATTAAGAAACAAGAGATTCCTTCTCTGCAATCTTCATCGGGCACTTCAGACATTGTCAGGTACACCCCCTCTGCCACCAGTAATTTTATTGTAGGAGAACTTGCCCTAATCGAGGCTTCTCAGCCCCGGCGATCCTTCTTTACTGCTTTGCTAGGTTCTAATCTGTATGCTTGACTTCTAAAATTCATAGAGTATTCCCTACAATTTATTTTAATCCAATTTTTGGGATTTAACCACTTAACTCAACATATAAAACACACAAAAATAATCGCATGCATATTAGTCCCGCATCACCTCTTTGGTTTGCTTTATTTGGATTCCGAGGAAAAAGTTCAATTCTTCCATCATGCTCATCTCGAACTCACCCTGCATTAACTTTGCAAACTCTTGACAAAGAGATTCATTAGTAGCACCGAATATGATATCATCTACATATATTTGTACTACTAAGAGATCATCATTCTTTTTCTTCGAAAATAAAGTTTTGTCAACATTCCCTCTAGTAAAATCATTTTTGAGCAAGAAAGAACTTAAACGATCATACCAAGCTCTAGGAGCTTGTCTCAAACCATACAAAGCTTTATGAAGTTTGAAAACATGGTTTTGGAATTTAGGATTTTCAAAACCAGGCGATTGTTCAATATAAACCTCTTCTTCGATAAAACTATTTAAAAAGGCACTTTTAACATCCATTTAAAATAATTTAAAATCCATAAAATAAGCAAAAGCCAACAATAGCCTAATTGCCTCAAGTCTAGCCACAGGAGCAAAGATTTCATCAAAATCAATCCCTTCCTCCTGATAGTATCCTTTGGCAACCAGTCTAGCCTTATTTCTTATAAAAAAACCATTTTCATCAAGTTTGTTTCTAAAAATCCATTTGGTGCCAATAATTGAAACATTTGAAGGCCTATCTACAAGAGCCCAAACATTGTTTCTTTTAAATTGGTTAAGTTTGTCTTGCATAGCATTTATCCAATTATAATCTTTTTTAGATTCTTCAATCATTTTAGGTTCAATTTGAGAAACAAATGCTAAGTAATTACAAACATTCCTAAGGGATGAACGAGTACTTACACCTTAAGATGGATCACCAATGATAAGTTCTTTGGGGTGGCCATGAGCATACCTCCATTCTTTGGATAGAGGATCAATTGTAGATGTGTTTTTGGTGTGGACACCAGAAACCGAAAGAAACTTCACTCCAACAAGGTTAGCCTTATTCCATTTTAGATCGAAGATAATTAGCTTACCTTATATCCTTTAGATAAAAAATGTTTTATTTCTTTTTCATGAGTCATTTCCTTTTTAAGAGTCCTATAATTAATTTTGAGTTTCAAATCAAGAGTGCTTATTGAGTCCTGCAATTACTTTTAAAATTTCATTTCTTGTAAGTCCATTTCAAGTTTTAAAAGTCTAGGTCAGTTGAGTTTAATTCAGTTGAGTTAAGTCTAATTCAGTTGAGTTAAGTCTATTCAAGTCTTAAAGCCATGAAAGCCAGCAACAAGACTCAAATTCTGGATCCCAGAATTTGACCCCATGAAGAAGAGAAGACACACCACCAAGCAAGAGAAAAGGACCATCAACTAGGACCACTTGGCGCCACATGTCATCTTGAAATTAGAAGACCACCTCACCATGCCACGTCATCAGCCAGAGGTGCCACCTCACCTACCACTTCATCACCCTTTGGGCGCCAACAAGGGAGATTCAAATTCAAGGAGGTCGGTCACATCCCTCCAAGCCCTCCACCAAATCGTCCAACTCCCCCCACATCCCTCCAAACCCTCCATCAAATCCTCCAACCCCCTTGTAATCCTCCTCAATTTGGGAAGTTTTTAAATTTCAAAAGCTAGCTTTGTGAGGCTATTAAAAGCCTTGGATGCCTATTGTAAAGGGGGGATTGAAAATGAATGAAATACAAGTGAAGTTTTGAAGCAAATTGTCTTGTGTTCTTGTGTGAAAGTTTCTTCCTCCACGCCAAAGCCAATTTTTTTTTCTCCAAGCAACTCACCATTCCAGTACAAGACGAAGGCATTGGAGTCAGCCAGATCTTCTGCAATTTCTTCTTTGTTCACAAATCCTCCCAACCTTTCTTTACATTTGTCTCTTTCTTCCTTAACCTTTGATCTTCAATTGCAGGGTCCTTCGAAGTCTTTGAGTTGAGAACCGGGTTCCCCCTTGATAATGAACCGACAAACTGAAGTCCAAGTCCAGAGTTCTGATCTTTGTTATCCAAGTCCTCCAGTCCAGAGCGTTGGTAGTTTCAAGGTATGAATCAAAAGAAGGTTGGAAAGCTCATCAAGGTAAGTCCATAATCATTAGCCCCTATTATCTAGATCTTCTTCCTTCTTAGTTTAGGATTGTGTCTAATCAAGTAAAAGTTCCATTTCGTGTAATCCTTAAGTCTTATTATGATGAGTACAATGCTAGTGTAATTAGGTTTCATTGCTCTACAAACCATAATCTAAACATTAATCATATGCTTGCCGCATCATATTGGTATCAGAGCATGGTTGCATTAGGGTAGCATAGTTTTCTTTAAATCCAAGCAAGATCTAAAATT
Source organism: Areca catechu (assembly GCA_021397845.1). Classification (NCBI taxonomy): domain Eukaryota; kingdom Viridiplantae; phylum Streptophyta; class Magnoliopsida; order Arecales; family Arecaceae; genus Areca; species Areca catechu. The sequence continues at coordinate 121,928,270 of CM038052.1, read as the reverse complement.
CACGCCTCCTGAGCGGGTGTACTCCAGTACACTGTCACGACCCATGGGAATAATGAGCCCCTGGCCGGACGTGAATTTTTTAGATTGAAGTTCGGGTAAGCCATTGCACTTGTTTGATTAGGTTCTGTTTTCTAAAAATTTGCATCTGTTTACTGTAATCCGTCTGCAGCTCCAAAGGCAAGTCACTATTTTTTTGTACTAATATTTTTTTTCATTTTCCTTTTTTAGTCAGTTATCACCATATTAAATTTCATCATCAGAAAAAAATTATAAAAAAAATGAAAATTTCTGCAGTTTGACTCTATCATTAGGATTCTGTTATGTCCTTTTTATTTATCTTCATTTGTAGGATCTGCTTAGAGTAGTACAGATTTTAGTTTTAAAATTCCTTTCATCTGCATTGAAACATATAAATTAGGAATCCTCTGTGAAGTTTTCAGAATTTTTGGTCATTTTTTCATCACGTTTTCCATACCACTTTCAAACTGCAACACACTTCTGCAGCACCTTTGCATTTCATTCATCTCATGAGAAATCAAATTAAGGGCATCAATTTGACATAGGGTCAGGGTTTCATCACCTGTCCCTAGCCCAAAAAAATCACCAACCAGCATATCGATCCTAGCCCATTAATTAAAATTGAGTAGAACGTTAATTGCCCTAGTGGGTTAGGGACACCAACAAGTTGGGTTCAGGTTAGGGTCAAGTTAACTGTGTCAGCTAATTGGTGTGTGCTTACTAGCTTGGTGTCTAGGATTGGTGCATCAGGGCTTGTGATTTGGTCCGCCTACCTGGCCAATCTCAGATTGGTGTCTAAGGTTGGCAATCAGGGACCTTCACTCCCCTCCACCTACCTGGCTAAGTCCCATAAGTACTACTAGCTAGTTGGTTCACTTAATTAGACTTCTAATTTGTGCTCTAGGTCTAGGAAACCTTAGCTCGAACTTGAGTCCATTTGCATGCATGACAAGTAGAGCAGGGACACCATATTCACCAATCCAAGCTCAGTCAAGTGTAGCCATGGACCAAAATTTAGGGAATTTGATCAAAGGCCTAAATGATCAAGTGGCCCAACTGACTAAGAGTTTAATTGAGCAATTGGCCCAAACAAATCAGAATGTGGCACAAACCAACCAAGACATGAATGAGCAGTTAGCCCACATCACTACTAGGTTGGATCAGTTAGAGGCTAGAACCCCTGAAAGCAATCATGAAGCCCAGACTGAGCCTGAGCCTAGTCTTGCACCTGAACTCGAGACCCCATTGAACCCTAGAAGGATTCCATATCAAAACCCTCTCTACGAAACAAATCCTAGGAGAGCTCCCCAAGATCAGTTTTATGATCCAATTCCTAGAGGACCCCACCCTGATCAAACCATCGATCCCAACCCAAGGAGATTCCATCATGAGCCTAACTATGAACCCAATGTCAGGAGACCCACCCCAATTCACTTTGATCAAGATGACCGAACCATGAAGAACATTAGGCTAGAAGCTCCCACCTTTGATGGAATTTTAGATCCTAAGATCTATATTGATTGGGAAGGTGAGATGGACCAGTATTTTGACTGGTTTGAGATGAGTGAAGAGCGCAAGCGTAAGTTTGCAAAGCTTAAACTTGTGGGCCAAGCTAGGTTATATTGGGAAAACGTTGAGAGACTCACTAGACAGAGAGGTGATGTGCTCATAGTGACCTGGCGAGCTATGAAACTTAGGCTTAGGGAGAAATACCTTCATATGTCCTACCACCAAAGACTCCTAGATCAATGGCAAAGACTTATTCAAGGAAATAGGAGTGTCGCAGAGTACATAGCAAAGTTTGACGAATTCGTTATGAGGTACAATGTTGATGAATCTGAGTCAGTGACCTTGTCTAGATTTAGAGCCGGACCGAGGGAAGAAATTCAAAGAGAATTGTTCATGCAAGAGGTACATGACCTAGAATTGGCCTATCAGATAGCTAGGGATGCTGAGAGATTCCATAGAGGTCCAGTCAATCGTAGGCCCAAAGCCCCTAATACTAGTATACCTTACCAGCAGTCAGGATCCAATCAGCCTAGATTCAACCGACCCAATCCGAATGTGCATGTGACCCGAAGAGATGACAAGGGGAAAACACCTGAGACCCAAAGAACTCCAAATGCCTATTTCAAGTGTAACAAAGTGGGTCACTATTCTAGCAGCTATCCCAAAAGAGCCCTACACATAGGGGAAGTAGAAGAGGAAGCCGTAGAATCCCAAGGTGAATTTGAGGAGGAAGTATACCAGGCAGATGAGAACTTGGCTGAAGAGTATGAGGAAGAGGAAGTCCTGGTAGATGAAGATCTGATAGGAGTGGTTAGGTGTATTCTCACCCAGGCTAAAACCCAAGAAGATTGGCGTAGGACTAGCATCCTACAGACATTCATTAAGATAGGTGAGAAAGTATGCAAAGTGATTTTAGATAGCGGTAGCCGTGTCAACGCCATATCTACCAACACAGTAAAAACCCTAGGATTGCCCACCGTACCCCATCCAAATCCCTATAAGGTATCCTGGATAGACTCAACCACGATTTCCATTAAGTCTAGGTGCCTAGTAACCATTCAGTTCCAATCTTACCTAAAAAAAGTATGGTGGATGTACTTCCAATGGGAGTAAGTAGCATAATCCTAGGCCGACCATGGTTGTACGATCTTAATGTAACACTCTATGGTCATTCTAATTCATGCTCATTTACTCATAATGGAAAGAAGATCATAATCCATTTTTCTCCACCTAAGAACCCCATTAAGAGAGGATCAAGCCAATTGAGTGATAAGAAAAAAGGGATAAACGTGATCACTGCTAAAGAAATAGAGCAAGAAATTAGCAATGGATCACCTGTTTGGATTTTGACCATTAAGGATCATCAAGAACCTCTTTCAAAAGAACAACCTCCAGAAGTCAGTGAAGTGCTAGAGGAGTTCAAAGACGTGTTCCCCGACGACTTACCCGACCAACTCCCACCTCTTAGGGATATACAACATGCGATAGATTTAGTCCCCGGAGCAACCCTACCGAACCTTCCCCATTATAGAATGAACCCTACCGAGCATCGAGAATTACAACGACAAGTAGGAGAACTCCTAAAGAAAGGATTCATTAGGGAAAGTTTGAGTCCATGCGTAGTCCCAACCTTACTTACCCCTAAGAAAGATGGCACATGGAGAATGTGTGTTGATAGTCATGCCATAAATAAAATCACGGTGAAGTATAGGTTTCCCATTCCCCGCTTGGATGATATGTTAGATATGATGGCCTGTGCAACTATATTTTCTAAGATTGACCTGAAGAGTGGCTATCACAAAGTTAGGATCAGGCCAGGGGATGAATGGAAGACTGCCTTTAAAACTAAGGACGGGTTATTTGAATGGGTAGTCATGCCTTTTGGGTTATCAAACACCCCTAGCACTTTTATGCGAATCATGAATCAAGTCCTACGGGCCTTTATTGGGAAATTTGTTGTCGTTTACTTTGATGACATACTTATCTATAGTAGGACTAGAGAAGATCATCAACAACATCTGAGGCAGGTCTATTTAGCACTTAGGAAAGATAACCTCTATGCCAACCTAAAGAAATGTGCTTTCATGACTACTAGAGTTATCTTCCTAGGATTTGTTGTGACCCCTGAAGGAGTATCCGCTAACCCTGAGAAGGTTAAGGCAATTGTAGAGTGGCCAACACCCAATAATATTCACGAAGTAAGAAGATTTCATGGCCTCGCTACGTTTTATCGAAGATTTATTAGAGGGTTTAGCACCATAGTTGCTCCTATCACGGATTGTATTAGGAAGGGCCACTTTGAATGGACGAAGTCAGCTGATAAGGCCTTCCTTCACATCAAGGATAAGATGAACCAAGCACCAGTCTTAAGACTACCCGATTTTTCTATGGTCTTTGAAGTAGCATGCGATGCTTCGGGAGTAGGGATTGGTGGAGTTCTGAGTCAAGAGAACCATCCCGTAGCACTCTTTAGTGAGAAATTGAATGAAGCCAGGAAGAAATACTCCACATATAATCGAGAGCTTTATGCGGTAGTGCAAGCATTAAGGTATTGGAGGCATTATCTCCTATCGCAAGAATTTGTTTTATTTTCAGACCATGAAGCCCTTAGGTTTTTGAGTTCCCAAAAGAAACTAAACCCTAGGCATGCCAAATGGGTAGAATACATCCAATCCTATACTTTTGTCCTAAAACATCAATCGGGAACTGACAATAAGGCAGCTGATGCCCTAAGTCATAGAACGTTACTTTTATCTTCAGTCAGTACTGAAGTCATAGGTTTTGAAAGACTTAAGGAGCAGTACGAAACCTGTCCAGATTTTGGTGAGATTTACCAGGCTATGCACTTAGGACCATCTAGTGATCATAGTGACTATACCCTCCTAGATGGTTATCTTTTTAAGGAAAACAGGCTTTGCATCCCAAGAACCTCCTTAAGGGATTTTTTAGTTTGGGAAATACATGCGGGAGGTTTGGCTGGCCACTTTGGGTGAAACAAAACTATCTTAGCTGTTGAGGAACAATTTTACTGGCCAGACCTTAAGAAACAAGTAGCAAATCTTGTAGCTCGATGTAAGACATGTGCTATTGCAAAGCAGCAAAAGAAGAATACCGGGCTATACACTTTATTACCCATACCTGAGTGTCCATGGCAGGATCTAAGCATGGACTTTATTCTAGGATTACCCAAGACCATTCGAAAACATGATTCAATCTTTGTGGTGATCGACCGGTTTTCAAAAATGGCCCATTTCATACCTTGTTTCCAAACTTCCGATTCTTCTAGGATAGCCAAACTCTTTCTTGATCAAGTAGTCAGACTCCACGGGTTACCAAAAACCATAATTTCTGATAGGGATGTCCGCTTCACAAGTTACTTCTGGAAAACACTTTGGCACCTATTAGGAACCAAACTGAAATTCTCCACAGCCTACCATCCCCAAACTGATGGACAAACCGAGGTTGTAAATAGAAGTCTAGGGAACTTGCTGAGATGCCTAGTGGGAGAAAGTCTAGGGAACTGGAATTTGTTATTGCCACGTGCTGAGTTCGCTTACAACAGTTCGGTCAATAGATCTACAGGAAAAAGTCCTTTTGAGATAGTCCATGGTTACAAGCCTAGGAAGCCTTTAGATCTAATCCCACTACCTATTCACACACGAGTCTCTAAGTCTGCTGAGTCTTTTGCACAGCATGTCACAAATCTGCATAAAGAAATCAGTAATAAGATCAACCTGAGCAATGAAACTTACAAACACTTAGCTGACTCACATAAGAGGGCTAAAGAATTCTGTGAAGGGGATTATGCGATGATTAGGCTCAACCCTGAACGGTTCCCCTCTGGAAACATAAAGAAGCTGCATGCCCGTGGAGCAGGACCTTTCAAGATCTTAAAGAAAATAGGGCCTAATGCATATGTTTTGGAACTTCCACCTGATATGGGTATCAGTACAACCTTTAATGTTTCAGACCTAGTAGAATACAAAGAACCAGTACTAATACCTAGTGAGCCTTTTGGGCCAGAAACTTTCATTGAGAGTGAACATATTTCCGAGTGTCCACCACCAACCCTACCTGAGCGGAGAGAGAGGATTGAGAGAATCCTGGATGACAAGACCATTACTACCAGGAATAAGGACTATCAGCGATACCTGGTTCAATGGCAAGGTCGACCTGAGTCCGACAACTCTTGGATTACTCGAGAGGACCTGCAAAGACTTAACCCAGACTTGTTCGAGCATTACCAGGGCAAAACTGAACCATACTCGACTGGGTCGAGTTCTGCCCATCCTAGAAGAATTGGTGTGGACACCAGAAATCGAGAAAAACATCACTCCAACAAGGTTAGCCTTATCCCAATTTGGATCAAAGATAATTAGGTTACCTTGTATCCTTTAGATCAAAAATGTTTTATTTCCTTTTCAGGAGTCATTTCCTTTTTAAGAGTCCTGTAATTAATTTTTAGTTTCAAATCAAGAGTGTTTATTGAGTCCTGTAATTACTTTTAAAATTTTATTTCCTGTAAGTCCATTTCAAGTTTTAAAAGTCTAGGTCAGTTGAGTTTAATTCAGTTGAGTTAAGTCTAATTCAGTTGAGTTAAGTCTATTCAAGTCTTAAAGCCATGAAAGCCAGCAACAAGACTCAAATTCTGGATCCCAGAATTTGACCCCATGAAGAAGAGAAGACACTCCACCAAGCAAGAGAAAAGGACCATCAACTAGGACCACTTGGCGCCACATGTCATCTTGAAATTAGAAGACCACCTCACCATGCCACATCATCAGCCAGAGGTGCCACCTCACCTGCCACTTCATCACCCTTTGGGCACCAATAAGGGAGATTCAAATTCAAGGAGGTCGGTCACATCCCTCTAAGCCCTCCACCAAATCCTCCAACTCCCCCCACATCCCTCCAAACCCTCCATCAAATCCTCCAACCCCCCTTGTAATCCTCCTCAATTTGGGAAGTTTTTAAATTTCAAAAGCTAGCTTTGTGAGGCTATTAAAAGCCTTGGATGCCTATTGTAAAGGGGGGATTGAAAATGAATGAAATACAAGTGAAGTTTTGAAGCAATTTGTCTTGTGTTCTTGTGTGAAAGTTTCTTCCTCCACGCCAAAGCCAATTTTTTTTTCTCCAAGCAACTCACCATTCCAGTATAAGACGAAGGCATTGGAGTCGGCTAGATCTTCTGCAATTTCTTCTTTGTTCACAAATCCTCCCAACCTTTCTTTACATTTGTCTCTTTCTTCCTTAACCTTTGATCTTCAATTGCAGGGTCCTTCGAAGTCTTTGAGTTAAGAACCGGGTTCCCCCTTGACAATGAACCGACAGACTGAAGTCCAAGTCCAGAGTTCTGATCTTTGTTATCCAAGTCCTCCAGTCCAGAGCGTTGGTAGTTTCAAGGTATAAATCAAAAAAAGGTTGGAAAGCTCATCAAGGTAAGTCCATAATCATTAGCCCCTATTATCTAGATCTTCTTCCTTCTTAGTTTAGGATTGTGTCTAATCAAGTAAAAGTTTCATTTCGTGTAATCCTTAAGTCTTATTATGGTGAGTACAATGCTAGTGTAATTAGGTTTCATTGCTCTACAAACCATAATCTAAACATTAATCATATGCTTGCCGCATCAGTTTTCATCACCTTGTGCTTGATCTCATTCATTATTTTGATCAATTTCTTATTCCTTGGTAGGCTCTTCATTGTTGTTCACTTCTTTAGTTTTTTTAGTACCTATTTCATCATTAAGCACATCTTTTTTTCTAAAAGATTTCTAGTCAGATTCATCAAATACGTGTATGGATTCTTCAATAACAAGTGTTTTTCTGTTGAAGACCCGTATACCTTGCTAGATGTAGAGTAGCCTAGAAAGATATCCTCATCTGACTTGGTATCAAATTTGCTCAAATTATCTTTACCATTGTTTAAGATGAAACAACGGCATCCAAAAATACAAAAATATCGAATTGAAGGTTTTCTACCCTTCCAAAGCTCATACGGTGTTTTCTTTAAAATTGGTCAGATTAAAACATAGTTTGAAATATGGCATGCAGTGTTTATGGCTTCCACCCAAAAATATCTAGGTAGGTCATTTTCACAAAGCATGGTGCGTGCCATTTCTTTAAGAGTTCTATTTTTTCTTTCTACCACATTTTGTTGAGGTGTCCTAGGTGCTGAAAAATTATGATGAATGCCATTTTCAATACAAAATTTGTCAAAATCAAAATTTTTAAATTTGGTTCCATGGTCACTTCTCAAAGATACAATTGAAACACCTTTTCCATTTGAAACTCTTTTATGAAATCTAATAAATTCAGAAAATGTTTTATCTTTGTGTGCTAGAAACATGACCCATGTAAAACATGAGAAATCATCTACAATGACTAGGCCATACTTCTTACCTCCCAAACTAGATGTTCTAGTTAGCCCGAAGAGGTCCATATGAAGCAACTCTAAAGGTCTAGATGTAGAGATTACTCCTTTTGCTTTAAAAGATGATTTGGTTTGTTTTCCAAGCTGGCATGCACTACAAATCTTATCTTTTTCAAAACTGAGTTTTGGCAAATCTTTTATCAAATTCTTTTTGCTAAGCTTTGAAATCAAATGCATACTAGCATGTCCTAATCTACGATGCCAAAGCCAACTAGTTTCATTGATCTTGGCTTCCATTGCCACTAGGTATTGACCATTTTGAACAGGAAGATCATCAAGATCAACCATATAGATATTGCCATGCCTATGATCAATGAACTTGATGCCATTGTCATCTAGACTAGAAACAATATACAAAGAAGATTCGAAAGTAACTTTGAAATCCTTGTCACAAAACTGACTAATGCTAAGTAGGTTATGTTTCAAACCATCTACATACAAAACATTATCAATAAAAGTGGAAGGGGTGATATGGTCTTTACCAATTCCAACAATTTTGCCCTTACCATTATCACCAAAAGTCACATTACCGTCATTTTGATACTTGAGTGATGAGAACTACTTCAAATCTCCGGTCATATGCCTTGAGCAACCGCTATCGAGGTACCACATTCTTCTCTTATTGGTTGCAAGGCATACCTACAAAAAGAATCAAGTAGAGATTTTAGGTACCCAAGTCATCTTGGGTCCTCTTAGGTTAGTAACAATGGTTCCTTTTGGAACCCAGATTTTTTTAACATTACTTAATTTTCTCTTATTATGCAAGTAAGATTTATGCCCTACTGTACCACAAGTATAACAAGTAATGGATGAAGATGCAGGCACAAAGAAATTTTTGAGAAATTTTTATTTCTTTTGAGTTCTAAAACCTATATTGGCTTTATCAAAAATAACTTTTTGATTATTTAAAAGCATATTTAATTTTTTACAACTATATATAAATTTGTCAACAAAAGATTTTAATTTTTCAATTTCTTCTTTATATTTTTTTTCTTCTAAAATTTCTTTGCTTTGTTTTCAAAGATTTTCATTTGATACAAAAAGGTTTTTCTTTATCAAAACTTCTTTTTCTTTTTCAAAACTTCTTTTTCTTTTTCAAGACTAGCAATCTTATCATTTAACTTTTTATTTTGAAGAAGTAGGCAACATTTTCTTTTGAAAACTTGTTATTTGCTTTGACTAAATTCAAATTTTGCCTTTTTAGTTCTTTATGTTTTGATTTTAGCTTTTGAAATTCTATAACTAACTCATCAAAAACTTCATGCAGTTTATCAAATATAAATTCATTTTCAGTTTCGGATAATATCTCATCATGATCCACCAATAAATAGAAGTTTGCAACTTCTTGCTATTTTTCTTCAGAGCTAGAGTCCTCACTATCACTCCAGGTTGCCATCATGGCCTTTTTTCTTAATTTTCTTTTGCTTTTCTTAAGTAAGGGGCAGTCCATCTTGAAGTGGCCCGGTTTCTTGCATTCAAAGCATGTGGGCTGCTCTTTGTCTTTCTCCTTCTCTTTCTCTTTGCTTGGTTCACCTTTCAAAGGTTTCTTCTCGAAGTTGTATTTCTTCTTCCTCATGAACCTTCTGAACTTTCTTGCCATTAGAGCCGTTTCATCATCTTCATCATCTTCTTCGGATTCATTGCTTGACTCTTCTCTTGTGGTGGATTTGAAAGCGATGACTTTCTTCTTCTTTTCTACATCCACGTTCTTTTGTTTTAAGGAAAGCTCATAAGTCATCAATGAGCCTAGTAGTTGCTCGAGGGGTAGAGTGTTGACATCCTTGGCTTCCTCTATGGCCGTCACCTCGGCATCCCATGAAGCTAGAAGAGACTTGAGAAGTTTATTTTCAAGTTCACCATTAGATACAATCTTTCCCAGGCTTCTCATGCCATTCACAATATTTGTGAACCTAGTATACATCTCACTAATAGATTCAGTAGGATCCATCTTGAATATTTCATATGTGTGAATGAGCATGTTAACCTTAGTAGTTTTCACTTGGTGTGTACCCTCATGGGTAACCTCAAGTGTATCCCATATCTCCTTAGTGGAGAGACAATTAGAGATTCTATTGAATTCACTCGGATCAAGAGAGCAATACAATAGATTCATAGCCTTCGCATTAAGCTCTATTTGCTTAATATCATTCTCATCCTAATCATCTTCCATTTTTGGATTGATAATGCCATTAACCAACATAGTAGGCTAATGAGGACCTCTTATGATTGTCCTCCAAAGATTATAATCCATGGCTTGAATGAATATGCGCATGCGAGTTTTCCAATAAGTGTAATTCATGCCATTAAATAGTGGGGGACGGTTTGATACTTGACCTTCAACAACACCCATTCTAACTGGGGCTGCCATAATCTTTTACTCAAGATCCTTGGACCTACAAGAGAGTACCGGTGCTCTAATACCACTTGTTGCCCATAAATGGAGCCTAAGAGGAGGGGTGAATTGGGTCTTTTAAAATTTAAAGCAATAATGTGTAGGTCTTGTAGTGTTTATGAGTTACGAAATTGATGCACTTGATTATATGCAGCGGAAAGCAGTAAATAGAGTGCAAGAAGTAAAGAGCAAGAGATAGAAAAGATAATCACATACAAACACAACATTTATAGTGGTTCGATGCACACCTAGCACCTACATCCACTTTCCAAGCCACCCTTGGGAATTCCACTATAATCCTTCAAAGATTATAGCTGACTTGTTTTTCCAAAGGCTCACAAGTCAAAACCTATGTTGGTTTTATCACTTAGGCTCACCAACTAACCTTTACACTTGTTTTGTCTTCGAGCTCACAAGTTAACACTAGTTGGTTTTGTCCCCTGGGCTTACCAACAACCACAACAACCTACTTTCAAGAAACCCTTGAAAGCTAGGTCAAAACATAAAAGAATTTCAGATATACAATTCAAAATAAATAAAACAAACTCTCTTCAAGAGTAGAATGGAAGCTTTGAGGCTCAAGTCGATGCTTTGTCTTGTCTTCTCCTTGAAATATTCTTCAAACTCTCATTTTTGGAAAGATGACAGGATGGGCTTGTAAGCTTTTTTAGGGAATCACACTTTAAGTGACTTTTGAAGTGAAGTTCTTGAGGGAATATTGGCTTTTGAGCTTTCAATGGACTTCAATGCTTCAAGAATAAGTTTGGCGAAGCTTAAATACTTCAAAAACTTCCAAAAAATGATTTGTGACCATTTGAGCTTCGAATCTAGCCATTGGGAGCTTGAAAAGATATTTCTATAATATAAAAAATAGATCCGTTAGAGCTGTCAGAACTCGAGTGTTGACACTTGGTTTGTGAGGTATCGACACTTAGCTATTAGGTGTCGACACTTGACTTCCAAGTGTCAACACTTGAACTTTCAAGTGTCGACACTTGATTTACAGGTGTCGATACTTGACACAAAAATCTCCAATGACCATGTTCTGGATTTTCAAAAAGTCTCAGGCTTTGAGTCGATACTTGGGAACTTAAGGTCGACACTTGAGTTTCAGGTGTCGGCACTTGAATTCTGGGTGTCAACACTTGGCATGCCATGGAGTTTTTTTGTGTGCCAAATGCTGAAGTGTCGACACTTGACTTCCCAGGTGTCGACACTTGGTTTTGCAAAATTCATAATTAAGTGCAATTCAAACCAAAAACACAAGTGTTGAGTATAAAACTTAAATCCAACTTAAATAAATAATAAATGAACTCTTTTAAGCCCTTTTTGCATGAAGAAGACTTCTTAAATTGCGAAATATGCTTCGTGCCACAGCATGCCATGATACTTTAATTTAAGAATTTGAGATGCTTGTTTCTTGAAAACTCACAACTAGAAATAAACATTAGTACACAATATGTACTTAATATTTTGTTATTCATCAAAATCACTGGGAGGAGCCAACACTAACCCTAACCATACCCAAACAGTAACCAACACAGAGTTATCTGACCATGTAGTTGAAGAACCCTTAAAGGAAGAAGACTATGAGGAACCCAATCCTACTGTTAGAATCCTACCTGAGGAGCCACTGAAGAAAGCCCAATTAGAGAGCCTTGTCCTTTGATTTATGAGCCAGAAGAGTTTATTAAGGACTTGACCTCTTTGAATCAATACCCTCAGGATGAAATCATTCCATTGATTCCAATTGATCTCTTCCCTAAAATCAACAATCCTTTCTTCCATTATATAGACCCTTTAGATATGTCTCAAACCCATAAGGTAAATCTCATTAGTATAGGACTCATCCCTGAAACACCTTCTTGTCTCTTAGTCTACCTGATTAACCCCGAACCCTTTTTCAATCAGACTAACCCTGAATCCACCTCATATTTTCTACCTTTTCATGAATTTTCTTATGTTTCTTTAACCCTTCATTTGCATTTTATAGAAGTAAGCATACTGCATTCATACATTGTGCATGTTAGGTTTGCATCTTACTTCTTGCATACCCTTTGACATTTAGTAGGCATACATTGTAAATTTTTATGTGCATGCCATGCTAGGGTCAAACCTAGAGAGTCTATAGTGTGTTAAGTTAGACCCTAGAAAGTCCAATAAAATTTTCTTCGATAAGAAAGTTTAGTCAAGTCTAATAGGTATTAGTTGAATCCAATAAAATTCACAGTCCTAAGTCATATATCTACACCTACACTAGCCTCTACACAGCATATGCATCATGAAATTAGTTAAGAGCTAAACATAATTAATGAACTAAATAACAACTTGGCTAATTCCTAAAAGAAAGATGAAGAATTTTTTGCAAAGAATTTTGTGATTGTAAAGGAATTTTCAGCTCATAAAGCTAGCCCATCCAAGATAGTGAAGAGTAATTGGTGGGGACCCCGGAGGCACCAGAATAAGACAGAGGCTTTTCAACCCTCTATGAATTGATCAATAATTTATGAGTCCATCTATAATAAGGGCTTAGCCCATCTGAGTCTATTTTAGTTATTTTTTGAGTCTTTTGAGTTGTTATTTCAGTTCTGTACTAGTCAACTCATGTTGAGCTAGTTCAGTCCAATGCTAGTCAGCTCATGTTGAGCTAATTTTATTTTTTTGAGTCCTGTCCAAGCATACTGAAGACTCAAGACCACATCATACAAGTGAAGACCAAGTCCAGCTAGATTGAAGATATGGAAGTTTAGCCCAAGTCCAACCCAGCTCGAAGATTTGAAGACCCCAGGAGGAAAATCAGAAATATTGATTCATTGCAGATGCCCTCCAGATGCCCAGATTCCCTTCCAGATGCCAAAGTATATTCATAAACCAGGGCATCCATGATTTTAGAGGTCCATCTGCATCCTAGCCCAAAGAAATCATGCCCAAGCACCAAGCCCAAGCCCCTAAGAAGCAAGATACTAGGGAATATTCCTGCTACCTGGCTACCAGGCCACCCCAGCTTCCAGAGGCCCAAACCCATGCGCCCAAGCCCCTTTGGGCCGGCCACTTGTTGCTCTTAGAAGCCCAACATGCCCCCCTAGGCATCCTTGGAGTGTTGACCAAGTCAAGAGAATTTTTAGGAATTTTTTCTACCTGATGTTTCATTATTTTCTAGCTAGGGTTTGAGAGGGAAAAGGATTCTTATGTAATGTCAATTGTACCCTTACTTGGGGCCCAAGGTTAAGGGTATATTTAAGGGACCCTAGTCTCTTGTATGAATGGAGATTTTGATATATGAAATAAACCTTGAGTTTTTCTATTGCTTTGTGTGATTACCCTGCTGTGTGCATAAAGGGGTTTGAGAGTTCTTCTTCCCGTTGTTTGCAATCATCTTCTTGCCGCCAACCATCCTTCCAGCCCCCTCCAAAACTTTCTTTCCTTTGAAGTTTTTCTTTATTTTCTTGATCTCCTTTGAGTTTTCTAACCCCTGACTGGTCGTTTACAGGTCCCCAAGTTCCTACGAATCCAACGACTCTAGCCAAGCCTTAATCGGACCATCGAGCAGAAAGCTGTGTATCCGTGGGTCTTTGGCTCGATTTTCTAGGCCGTATCTGTCGAGGAACGAGAGATCCCTTCGCTGCGATCTTCACCGGGCACTTCATACATTGTCAGGTACACCCCTCTACCTCCAGTCTTTATATTGTAGGAGAACTTGCCCTAACCAAGGCTTCTCAGCCCCGGCGATCCTTCTTTAGTACTTTTCTAGGTTATAATCTGCATGCTTGGCTTCAAAAATTCATACAAATTCCATACAACTAATCTTGATCTAAAATTTGGGAATTAATCACCTAACCCCACATATAAAACATACAAAAATAATCGCATGCATATTAGTCCCGCATCATCTGCTATCAGAGCTTAGATTAGTGCTTATTTTCTACAATTTTTTAGTCTGTATATACTCTATTTTTTAAATTATTTCTCTCTGTAAAAAACACTAAAAATTTTGAAATTTATTTTTCTGGATTCATCATAACTTACTGTAATTTTTGAAATTTTTTCAGATTTTATTTCTGCCTGTGAATCTTCTACAAGCCAAAATACAGCCTGTAGATTCTCGGCTCTATTTTTTCAGCAAGACAAGTTTGGAAGTTTTAGGGTTTTGTTTAGCATCTTTTGCATATCTTTTAATTTTAGTATATTTCTTGCATATTAGGCCATAATTTGCAAGTTTTTATTCTATTTAAGAAAATACCAAAATATATAAAAAAGAATTACATATATAAAAGCTACCAAAACATCAAACCCTAATTTGCATCATCTGCCTGCCATCATTGCATAATCTACTTTTAAGGGCACTCTTCCTATGTCAGATGGGAGGAGGATTTGATCACCTCTCCTTAGCCCAAAACCACATCCCCTGCATTCGGCCCCAAGCCTAACTTAAAATCGATTAGACTTAATTTGCCCTAGTGGGCTAGGGACACCAACTGGTCGGGTCCAGGCTAAGTGTCAGATCATTGTGTCAAGCTATCCTGTGTGTGCTTTGTGCTCAGTGTCTAGAATGGTGGTTCAGGGATTCAATTTCGAAGGGCTTGTGTGCTAGTCCGCCTACCTGGCCAATCTCTGATTAGTGTCTAGGCTTGGCAATCAGGGACCTAACACTCCCCTTACGCCTGCCTAGCTAGGTATAGGGTTACTATAGGCTAGTTTGCCACCCTGATTGAGCATCTAGTTTGGACTCTAGGTCTATTCAGCTGTAGCTGGTATGATCGAGTCTTGCATGAGCATTAGATCAAGAGTCCCATCTCATTCACCATCTCCCTGAATCCATGGACCATTTTGATGCCAAATTTGAATCCCTTGGAGAAAGGTTAGTCCAAACCCTCAATCTTAGGTTTGAGCAAGCAAATGCCCAATTGACCCAGAAGCTTGAACAAATAGATGCCCGACGAGGAACCTTAGAGAAAACCCGTAGGACCCAAACCAGATCCAAACCTGAACCAAAACTTGAGTCACCTCCCCAGCCTAGGAGAACCCTTCGCCGTGACCCTTATTATGATACTGAACCTAGGAGGACCCCTTACCATGATCCCTACCATGAGGTTGAACCTGGGAGAGACCATCGCCATGACCCTTATTATTATACTAAACCTAGGAGGACCCCAAACCCTGATCCCTACCGTGAGGTTGAACATAGGAGAGCCCATCATCATGACCCTTATTATGATACTGAACCAAGGAGGACCCCAAACCCTGATCCCTACCCTGAGGTTGAACCTAGGAGAGCCCATCGTCATGACCCATACTATGATACTAAACCTAGGAGGACCCCAAACCCTGATCCCTACCGAGAGGTTGAACCTAGGAGAGCCCATCGTCATGACCCATACTATGATACTGAACCTAGGAGGACCCCAAACCTTGATCCATACCTTGAGGCTGAACCTAGAAGAGCCCATCGTCACGACCCAATCCCTAAGGTTAGTCCTAGAAGACCCAATCAAGATTTTGTACACCAGGAAGATAGATCCTATTTATCCTCTCCCTATAAGCCTAGTATACCCACAACCTATAGATCTTATGACTCCAAATCCTATGAACCTAGAACCTATGAATCCAGAACCTATGAACCTAGATCCTAGATCCCATGATCATAAATCCTATGCACCCACACCCTATGAGCCTAGTAGACCCAACACCCAATATTCTGACCCATATAGGGAGTTCAACTATAGGAGAACCCAATATCCTGACCCATATAGGGAGCCCAACCTTAGGAGGACCCCATACCATGATCCATCCTTAGAACCTGACCATAGAGCTGACCCAAAATCCTATGACCCCAGATCCTATAATCCCATGACCCATAGATCTGCACCCTTGTCCTATGAGCCCAGAGAACCCATAACCCCTAATTATCAATCAAGTACTAGTCAGGTTTTCCTTAGTCAACTTGAATCCCATAAGATTAGCATCCCTAAATATGAGCCCAATAGTGAGCCACTACCCCTTAGGCAACTTGAACCTACTGGGAATAGTGTCCATAATCAGAAACCAGGACCTAGCCAATTTTTCCCTAGCCGACCTTCTCCAACCATTCCTGAGATTGACAAGGCTTACATTAATGCGGAAGTGTATGAAGCTGATGCGAGCCTAGTGGATGAGTATGAGGGAGAAGATGAGACACCTATAGATGACCTAGAAATAGTTGGCCTAGTAAATACCCAGGTAGAAGCCAACCTAGAGGTAGTTGATCCTAACCACATCCAACCTAAAGCTATCGTGGAAGAACAAATAGAGGAAGAAAACCTAGGTACTGCTATTAGAGCCTTACCTGAGGAAACCATAGAGGAGAGCCAAATTATAGAGTCTAGTCCAAAAATACAAGAACTTGAAGAATTTATTAAGGACCTGATCTCTTTGAATCAATACCCTCAGGATGAGCCTCCTCCTATAGTTCCCATTAAGGATCTCTTTCCTGAGATTAATAACCCATCCTTCCATTATACAAACCCCATAGATATACCGCAACCCCATAAGGTTAACCTCATTAGTCTAGGACTAGTCCCTGATGCCCCTTCTTTTATCTTACTTTATCCAACGAACCTTGAACCTTTTTCCCTACCCTACCAGACTAATTTTGAATCTACTTCCTATTTTTTGCCATTTCCAAACACCTCCAACATTTTTACGATCATTAGATTGCATTTAGCTGAGATTAGCATAATGCATGCATTCATCACGCATGTTAGGTTTACATCTTACTTCTGGCATACTCTTTGGAATTTGCTAGGAGTTCACTGTAAATTTTCATGTGCATGTCAAGCTAGGATCAAATCTAGAAAACCTATAATCTGTTAGGTTTAGATCCAAAGAGTTCAATAAAATTTCCTTCGATAAGAATGCATAGTCTAGTCTGTTAGGTCCTTTGCATCATTTGTTAGGAGACTGCATGTGCCTAGCATGTTCACCACCCGCACTAATCTTAAAACAACTGGCTAATTCCCGAAGAAGGGTCAAATAATTTGATATAGTGGATTCTATCTTGGTTAGGCATAGGCCTAAAAGATGCTTCATGCTCGTAGAGCCGGAACTTTTAAAGTGTTAAAGAATGATGCTGGACTAATATGCATGCAATTCTTTTTGTATGTTTTATATGTGGGGTTAGGTGATTAATTCCCAAATTTTAGATCAAAATTAGTTGTAGGGAATTTTGTATGAATTTTTGAAGCCAAGCATGCAGATTAGAACCTAGAAAAGTACTAAAGAAGGATCGCCGGGGCTGAGAAGCCTCGGTTAGGAAAAGTTCTCCTACAATATAAAGACTGGAGGTAGAGGGGTGTACCTGACAATGTCTGAAGTGCTCGGTGAAGATCACAGTGAAGGGATCTCTCGTTCCTCGATGGATGCAGCCTGGAAAATCGAGCCAAAGACCCGCGGATACCCGGCTTTTTGCTCGATGGTTCGATTAAGGCTTGGCTGGAGTCGTTGGATTCATAGGAACTCGGGGACCTACAAACGACCTGTCAGGGGTTAGAAAACTCAAAGGAGATCAAGAAAATAAAAAAAAATAGAAAAGGGAAGAAAGTTTTGGAGGGGATTGGAAGGATGGTTGGCTGCAGGGAGATGATTGCAAACACCGGGAAGAAGAACTCTCAAATCCCTTTGTGCACACAGCAGGGTAATCACACAAAGCAATAGAAGATCTCAAGGTTTATTTCATATATCAAAATCTCCCTTCATACAAGAGGCTAGGGTCTCTTAAATAGACCCTTAACCTTGGGTCCCAAGTAAGAGTAAAATTGACATTACATAAGAATCCTTTTCCCTCTAAAACCCTAGCTAGAAAATAACGAAACATTAGGTTGAAAAAATCCCTAAAAATTATCTTGACTTGGTCAACACTCCAAGGATGCCTAGGGGGGCATGTTGGGCTTCTAAGAGAAGCAAGGGGCCAGCCCAAAGGGAATTGGGCACATGGGTTTGGGCCTCTGGAAGCTGGGGTGGTCTGGTAGCCAGGTAGCAGGAATATTTCCTGGTGTCTTGCTTCTTAGGGGCTTGGGCTTGATGCTTGGTCTTGATTTCTTTGGGCTAGGATGTAGATGGACCTATAAAATTATGGATGCCCTGGTCTATGAATATACTTTGGCATCTGGAAGGGCATCTGGGCATCTAGAGGGCATTTGCAATGAATCAAGGTTTCTGATTTTCCTCCTGGGGTCTTCAAATCTTCAAGCTGGGTTGGACTTCAGCTAAACTTCCATTTCTTCAATCTAGTTGGACTTGGTATTCACTTATATCATGTGGTCTTGAGTCTTTAGTATGCTTCGACAGGACTCAAAAAAATAAAATTAGCTCAACATGAGCTGACTAGCATTGGACTGAACTAGCTCAACATTAGCTGACTAGTACAGAACTGAAATAACAACTCAAAAGACTCAAATAATAACTAAAATAGACTCAGATGGGCTAAGCCCTTATTACAGATGGACTCATAAATTATTGATCAATTCATAAAGGGTTGAAAAGCCTCTGTCTTATTATGGTGCCTCCGGTGTCCCCACCAAAGAAGGTTGGATCAAATGCCTATATGTTAGAATTGCCTTCGGATTTGGGCATTAGTTCTACCTTCAATATTATAGACCTGGTTGAGTACAGGGAACCGGCAGCGATACCTAGTGAGGCTTTTAGACCTATCCCCTCCTGTTGTGAGTGACCCTAACCCATAGTGTCCACTAACAAATTTGGCCTGAGAGAGGATAGCAGATCGAGCGTATCCTGGACGATCAAGCCATCATGACCTAGGGTCGCGGCTATCAACGCTTCCTGGTCCGATGGTAAGGCCAGCTAGAGTTGGACGAATCATGAATTTCTCGAGAGGACTTGCAATGCCTCAACCCAGACCTTCTCGAGAGATATGTGAGCCTGTCTGATCTTCACTCGATAGGGTCAAGTTCCTCCCACCCCGGGAGAATTGGTGGGGACACCGGAGGCACCAGAATAAGATAAAGGCTTTTCAACCCTCTATGAATTGATCAATAATTTATGAGTCCATCTGTAATAAGGGCTTAGCCCATCTAGTCTATTTTAGTTGTTATTTGAGTCTTTTGAGTTGTTATTTCAGTTCTGTACTAGTCAGCTCATGTTGAGCTAGTTCAGTCCAATGCTAGTCAGCTCATTTTGAGCTGATTTTATTTTTTTGTGTCCTATCCAAGCATACTGAAGACTCAAGACCACATCATACAAGTGAAGACCAAGTCCAACTAGATTGACGACATGGAATTTTACCCAAGTCCAACCCAGCTTGAAGATTTGAAGACCCCAGGAAGAAAATCAAAAACCCTTATTCATTGCAGATGCCCTCCAGATGCCCAGATTCCCTTCCAGATGCCAAAATATATTCAAAGACCAGGGCATCCATGATTTTAGAGGCCCATCTGCATCCTAGCCCAAAGAAATCAAGCCCAAGCACCAAGCCCAAGCTCCTAAGAAGCAAGATACCAAGGAATATTCCTGCTACCTGGCTACCAGGCCACCCTAGCTTCCAGAGGCCCAAACCCATGCTCCCAAGCCCCTTTGGGCCGGCCCCTTGCTATTCTTAGAAGCCCAACATGCCCTCCTAGGCATCCTTGGAGTGTTGACCAAGTCAGGAGAGTTTTTAGGGATTTTTTCTACCTAATGTTTCCTTATTTTCTAGCTAGGGTTTGAGAGGGAAAAGGATTCTTATGTAATGTCAATTGTACCCTTACTTGGGGCCCAAGGTTAAGGGTCTATTTAAGGGACCCGAGCCTCTTGTATGAAGGATGATTTTGATATATGAAATAAACCTTGAGTTCTTCTATTGCTTTGTGTGATTACCCTGCTGTGTGCATAAAGGGGTTTGAGAGTTCTTCTTCCCAGTGTTTGCAATCATCTTCCTACCGCCAACCATCCTTCCAGCCCCCTCCAAAACATTCTTTCCTTTGCTGTTTTCTTTTATTTTCTTGATCTCCTTTGAGTTTTCTAACCCCTGACAGGTTGTTTGTAGGTCCCCGAGTTCCTACGAATCCAACGACTCCAGCCAAGCCTTAATCGGACCACCGAGTAGAAAGCCGGGTATCCGCGGGTCTTTGGCTCGGTTTTCCAGGCCGCATCCATCGAGGAACGAGAGATCCCTTTGCTGCGATCTTCACCAGGTTCTTCAGACGTTGTCAGGTATACCCCTCTACCTCCAGTCTTTATATTGTAGGAGAACTTGCCCTAACCGAGGCTTCTCAGTCTCGGCGATCCTTTTTTAGTACTTTTCTAGGTTCTAATCTGTATGCTTGGCTTCAAAAATTTATACAAAATTCCCTACAACTAATTTTGATCTAAAATTTGGGAATTAATCACCTAACCCCATATATAAAACATACAAAAAGAATTGCATGCATATTAGTCCCGCATCAGTAATGGACCTGATGCCTATGTGCATGAGATGCTACCTGATTTAGGTATTAGCTCCACCTTCATCATCCCAGATCTTATAGAGTCTAGGAAGCTAGCAATGATACCTAGCAAGCACCTTGAGCCTATTTCTCCCTTTGAGAGAGAACCCACCACAGAGTGTCCACATACAAATTGGTCTATAAGTGAGGAAAAGATTGAGAGAGATCTGGAAGATCAAGCTATCGATACCTGGGATAGAGACTGTTAGTGGTACTTGGTTCGGTGGCAAGGTCGGCTATAATCTGAGGACTTGTGGAATGCTGGTGCGGATCTGCAGCACCTCAACCTAGACCCTCCTAGAGCCAAATTGACCCTTACTCGATGGGGTCGAGTTCCTCATGCCCTAGGAGAATTGGTGGGGACACCAAGATCGGACATAGATCACAAGATCCGATATGGCTTACTTAGTCATGTGTCAAAGTTTTGAAAGTTTTGTAATTGAGTCCTGTAATAAGTTGAGGTTAGTTGATTTATCTCAACCCTCAACCTAGTCTAGTATATTGAGTCCTATACATCAGTATGAGTCTAGTATGAGTCCACTTTTTATACCAGAGAGGAGGTTATACTATTTTAGAGTTCCATCAAGCCTCATTCAGGAGCCAGAGGCAATTACAGCAGCTTATGGGAGCTCAATTGACACCCAGGTGTCCTGATTCCCTCCAAATGCCATTTCAGATGCTAGATTCCCCCTAGATGCTTTCGAAATATTCCATATGCCAGGAGCCCATGTTTTCCAAGTTATTCTAGCACTCCAGGCCTTAAAATTCAAGCCTAGGAAGTAAGCCTAAGCATGAAGAACCAAGATTCCCTTTTGATACCGGGAATATGCTGGCCTAAGGGACCTGGCACCCCAGCTTCCAGGAGGCCCAAGCCCATGTGCCCTTGGCCCATGGACGACCTCCCCTTGCTGCCCCAAAGCCCACACACCCAAAGGATGAGGCATCCACACTTGTTGACTTGGTCCAAGCCTAAGTGAAGAAGGAGAAGACTAATACTATTCTAACCTAGTTAGGATTCCTAGTTCTTTTAAGCTTTGTAATTCTAACCTAGCTTAGAAAGGACAGGTAATCTAATTAGGAAAGGGCTTGTTAACCTAAGTGTAACCCTAGTTAGAGAGGGCATGGGAACTCTATAAATACCCCACCCCTCCCCCTCTTGTAATCAAATTTTTTCTAATGAATACAACTTGCTTAAATTTTGGAGTCATTGCCTTGTGTTGGTGTTTTTATTTTGGTTCTTTACTTTGAGTGCTCTCCTTGTGTACCCTGGCCAGTCCCTGCTACCCTAGCATCCTTTTGCATCATTGGAGATGCCCCGCCCAAGGAAAGGAAGCCCTAGCTACCATCCATGACAAGGAGCTTCTTCCTCCCTAGCTGCCAGCTTTTAACCCTAATTCCGATTTCAATCAAACCCTAGTTTCTTTACTTTTATTTATTTACTATTTTGATTGACCCCTGATGCTTGTAAAATCCTCGAGGTGTTTCACCTCCCCAAATGAGACCTTCTTTGCCTCCAGGACCACCCCAAATCAGCCATCTAATCAAGGAAACCGAGCTTCATCATCCAGACTCCAATCAGAGTGTGAGTGATCCCTTCTAATGCAAAGTCTTCAATCTATGATTGGTAAGAAACCTTCCCTACTCTTAATCCTTGATTTGATTGAAGAAAGCTATCATAATCTGGGAGTTTCTCAATTCTCAGATCCTGGTTATTTATTATTTTGCATGAGTTTGCCTGCGATATGATGGTTCTTTGTATTGCTACTCTATCTGCTAGTTCTTTTCTTAACTTTGGAATTTTGCCTATAAACCTAAATTATAAAAATCATAAAAAAATTAGTTTATTATTTTTCCTTCATGTTTAGCAATCTTAGAGTTGTCCCGCATCAGAAAGCCTCCTCTGAGGAGGGGAAACACCTCGAGGATCCAGCAAGCATCAAGGTTAGGCACAAAATAGGTAATCAATGAAAAGAAACAACATATGAAAGATAAGAACAAAAGAAAGTAGGATTAGGGCTGGCAGCTGGGAAGAAGAAGAAGCTCTTGACCTGGGGGTCTTTAGGGCTCCTCTTCTTGGATGTGGCTGATGCTTGGATGCTTGAGAGGTTGCTTAGGGTAGCAAAGGGTGGGGAGATATCAAGGAATAGTGGTCAGCCAAGCACAGTCACAAGAACCAGACAAATAAAACACAAGAACTTCAAGACAAATTTTCACCAAAGTTTCAATTTCATCAATAATAAGTTAATACAAGAGAGGGAGGGGTGGGGTTTATATAGATGTTCCCATGCCCTCTCCTAGAAAGAATATAAGTCTTCTCCCACTTAGGTTACAAGTCCTCTCCTAGCTAGGTTAGAATTACAAGTCTTAAAACATTTAGGAAAACAAATCCCAACTAGGTTAGGTACTTGACCTAGTCTTCCACTTCTTCCTTACTTTGACTAGTCAATAATTGGGGATGCCTCCTTTGAATGGTGTGTGGGCTTCATGGGCAGCAAATGGGTTGGCCTCCTTGAGGTTGGGCACATGGGCTTTGGGCCTTGGAAACTAGGTTGTCCTGGTATTAGCATATTCCTTAGAATCTTGGTTCTGGGGGTCATGTGCTTGACTCCTGGGCATGGAATCCCTTGGCCTGGGGTGCTGACATATTCCTGGAATCAAGTGGTGCCTGGCATCTGGATAGTATCAAGGCATCTGGAAGGCATCTGGAGGGAATCTAGGCATCTAGAAGGAATCTTAGACCCTAGCATGGCAAACAAGGCCTAATTAGCTGATGTGAAAGACTCAGGTTCCTGGATGAGACTTGGTGGAACTTCAAAATAGGGTATCCTCCTCTCTTGTACAAAATTGGACTGGTACGAGACTAATACTGAAGTACAGGACTCAATAACTAGACCATGGTTGAGACAAATCAACTAGCCTTAACTTATTACAGGACTCAATCTTACTTGATTACAAAATTGTAACATATGACTAAGGCTCTAAATCCTAATCAGTAAACTATATGGGACCCAATAATATGTCTAATCTTGGTGCCCCCACCAAAATGCGCATGCATGTTTTCTAATATGTATAGTTCGTGCTATTAAACAAGGGGGGACGGTTTGAGACTTGACCCTCAACAATTCCAACACCTATTTGGGTTGCCATTAGATCTTTGACTTAAGATCGTTAGACCTACACGCTGAGTACCAAGCTCTGATACCACTTGTTGCCCAGCGTATAAACCCAAGAGGGGGGGTGAATTGGGTTTCTTTGAAAATTTAAATCAAATATGTGCAGCACTTTATAGTGTTTGTGAAGCTATGCAAATGAACATACAATGAATAAGATGCAATGCAATGAATAGAAGCAGCAAATGCAAGAGAGAAAAGAACACACACACAAACACAAAGGTGTATAGTGGTTCAGTGCATACCAAGTACCTACATCCACTCCCCAAGCTATCCCTTGAGAATTTCACTATAATCAACCTAGATTACAGCTAACTTGTTTTCAATGGCTCACAAGTCAAACCCAAAGTTGGTTTTCTTACTTAGGCTCACCAACAACCTTTACTCAAGCCAACCTAGGCTTGGATTCCAATTCATGGCTTGGAAGGGCCTAACACCTAGTTTCAAACATCATTGAAACTAGTCACAAAAAATAAAATCAAAGATGCAAGAATAAAGCACAAGCAAACTCTCTTATAAAGAAAAAAGTAGAAGCTTTGAGGCTCTTTGATGCGGGACTAACTAGATGCGAAGATGAGGAATGATGTAAGTGGTTTTTTTTTTTTTGTGATTTTTAAGTGTTCTTAAGGATTTAGGATTCCCGAAGAAAAGACAACAGCAGATCTAGGGATTCGATAATGATAAGAACACTAGCACGTAAATTAGCCCATAAGCAAGGATAAAAGAGGACCCCAGGATTGAGAAACCCCGTATGACTTAGCTCTTGGATCAATATCTACTTAGGAGTTCTAGGGTTGCAAACCTCAAAAGCTCTGAAGTGCCCGATGACAAGTTCACATGCTCTTGCGGATGCGGCCTGGATGATCGAGCCTTCAACCATCGTGGATGTGTCGGCTTTCTTTTCGAAGGTCCCGAAGGCAAGGAAAATCGACTCTGTATTTGTGGTACCTGGAGGACCTGCGAGCAATCAAGGGATGAGTTAGGAATCACACGTAGTAGGAAGAAATAATGAAGGAAAGGTTGTAGATGATGATGATTGAGGGTCTTCTTGTTGGGCACCTAGATGGATCATCTAGTTGGCCTCCAAACTTGAAAATCGAAGATGGATTGGTGGAAGAGACGGTAACTTGAGGCCTCACACCTCTTGACACCTGAAGGCGAAGGTGCTCCCTCACGGAGATCGACATTCTTAAGAAACGAAGGCAACTAAGAATAACACTCAAATAGCTTTTTTTTCATTCATCAACATTAACATTACAAGGGAGGGGGTAAGGTCCTTTATATAGGCACCTTAGCCCCTTTCAAAATTTGAATGAAAAAATGCATTTCTTCTCTTGCTAAGGCACCAAAAAAATATTCTAAAATCCCAAAAATTCTGAAATTCAATCTCCTTGGCCGACCAAAGCTTCTTGTGATTTGGGCATGGCATGATAATGGGCTTGGAGGAAGGATCTTGGCTCCCTTGGTCTTGGAAAGTTGATCTTCATTTTGGGAAGAAGGCATGATGCAAGGCTTGTGTCTTCCTTCTTTCCTAGGTTGCCCACCCCTTTTTGGAGAGAAACTTGATATGGGGCTTGGAGCAAAGCTTGTGTCTTTCTTCTTTCCTTGGTTGCCCACCCATCTTTGGAGAGAAACTAGATATAGGGCTTGGGACAAGGCCTTTGTCTTCAACCTTTCCTTGGTCACCCATAACTCCTTTAGTAAGTTGCTTGATGGAGGGAGGGAAAGGAGGAAAGTATATTTGATGTGTTTCCATTTGGCACCCAAGAAAATCTCACTTGTGCCGCCCATATGGCTAGATGAGGTGGTGCCACATGGGATGGTGAGGTGGCACCACATGGGATGGTGAAGTGGCGGCCTAGGGTTAAAAAGTTGACCTTCAAGGCTTGGCCCAATAGTAGTTAAGTTGGACTCAAAGACCACTCTGGCTTGGACCCAGACTCGGACTGGAATCAATACAGGACTGGACTGAATATAGGACATAACTTGATCAAATTGGTGAATGTACAAGACTAAACAAAAATAATTGAGACTAAATTCATGAATTAAAATTACAATGCTTAGGCTTGAAGCCTTATTACATAACCCAAAAATTAAAACCCTAATCAGAGGTCTGGTGCCCACACCAATTCTCTCGGGGTGGGAGGAACTCGACCCTGTCGAGTAAGGATTGATTTGGCTTTGATATTTTTCCAGAAGGTCGGGGTCGAGGTGCTACAAGTCCTCTCGAGTATCGTACATATCATCAAACTGCTGTCAGCCTTGCAATCGGACCAAGTAATGCTGAAAGCCTTTGCCCCGGGTGGTCATAGCTTGATCATCCAGGACATGCTCGATCCGCTCTCCTCTCTCAGGTAAAATTGGAGGTGGACACTCTGGGTTAGGTTTGTTCTCAAATGAAAGATTAGGCCTAAATGGCTTACTAGGTATGTTTGCTGGTTCCCTATACTCGACTAAGTCTGGGATATTGAAAGTCGAGCTAATGCCATAATCCGGGGATAGCTCAAGCACATAGGCATTATGGCCAACTCTCCTTATCACTCTAAAGGGGCCAGCTCCACGAGCATGAAGTTTCTTAACGATTCTTGGCAGAAACCATTCAGGCCCAAGCCTAACCATTATAGAATCCCTTTGATCAAACTCTTTGGTTCTCTTTCGGGAATCAGCCAAATTATTTTAAAATTTATACTTAATGCAGAATTCTAACATGATGCAAAATGTAGACTTAACTTAGCATTCCTATAGAACGGAATTTTATTAGACTCTCTAGGGCTTAAACCTAACAGATTATTGACTCACTAGGTTTGACCCTAGTCTGGTATGCACAAGAAAAATTATCATAGATCCTTAGCAAATGCCATAAATTATACCAAAAGTAAGTAGCAAATTGGATGGTCTCTAAGGGTTCGTGCAACTTGGTAATCTCTACGAAATGTAACACTATGGCTCTAGAAACATGAGAAGACTCAGAGAAGGGTAGGAAATAGGAATCAGAGTCTTGGGGCAATCTTTGGGAAGCATGAAACTGGCCTCGGCTAGTCAGGATGCTCTTAAAATTTGGACCTTGATCTATGGGTGCAAGTTCTAGGGCAGGTTGGGTATTCCTCGGGGGTGGTAATTGATCAGGTAACTCATTGGGAAGTACATCCTCAAATGCTATCCAGGCTCCAACCATCTCTTGAAAATGTTCTCTTTGGGTTGGTTCATTAAGGGTTTGTTCCTGAACTCCTTCTGTGGAGAAGACTGGTGAACCTTCATGTTCATTTACTAATTATGATCCTGGCTCGGTCATTTCTTCTTCAATTTTCGTGGTGGGTTCAGGGTCATTTTCCTTTGATTCCTCAATGTTTTTGACCTTAGGCCCATCTTTACCACACTCCTCTACTAAACTTGACTCATAGATGTTTTCTTTGGATTATTTAATGGGTTCAAAAGTTTCTTTCTCTATATTTTCAATGGGTTCAACCTTTTCATACTTGAAGTCTTCATTAGGCTCATGGGTTTTCTCATTTAAATTCTTAGAATGTTCAACCTTTTCTCCCTGAAATTCTTTAAAGGGTTCTTCCTTAGTAATCTCTTTTTCTAACTCTTTGGCCTTGATTAGGTTAACTTCTTGCTTCTTTTCCTTTAGGCTAGTCATTTCTCTTTTAACCTGGTCCTTAGGCTGAATTGGATTGATTGTAAATTTCTTCCCATGGTGGCTAAAGATACAGCTATTGGTCCGACCATAAAGGGTGGCATCATGATCGTAAAGCCAGGGTCGACCTAAGATAATACTACTGATGCCCATGAGAAAGACATCGCACCAAATCATCTCTTCATAAGACTGCAATTTGATAATGACTTGGCACCTAGACTTTATGGGTATGGAAGTTGAATCTATCCATGAGACCTTATAAGGGTCAGGGTGAAGAACTGGGGTCAATTCTATGGCTTTGACAGTACTTGAAGGGATGTCATTGACACAGCTCCCACTATCAACTATGATTTTGCACACCTTATCCCCTAGATTGACAATGGTTTGTAGGATGTTTGTCCTATGCCAATCTTCTTGCACTACGTTTTGGGTAATGATGCACCTAACTACTCCTAGAAGGTCTTTAGATTCAAACTGTTCTTCCTCTCCCTCATATTCTTCTAACAACTGATCTTCTGGCTCATAGACTTCTTCTGGTTCAACGTTGGGTTCTAACTCACTCTTAGCTCGCTCTTTTATGATTAGGGCTTTAGCGGTGCACTAGCTGGTATAATGTCTAGGGTTATGACATCTAAAGCAATTGTTTTGGGGAGTGGGGTTCCTCTGGACTTCAACAGATTTACCCTTATCCTCTCTACTGAAATGGGGTCAGCTTAGGTCTGGTCGGCTTGGACTGGGTTGGCTCGGGTTGGGTCGACTCAGGTCGGGTCGGTTTGGACTAGGTCGACTCGGGTAGGCCTGACTATACCCTTGGTTAGGTCCTGGGATTCGACTAGGGTTCCTAAAGAATTCAGGTTTATGATAGTTGGGAACCCTCTGGAAATGCTCACAATTCTTCGCAACTTGATAAGCATACTTTAAATCAATGACCTCTCTAAAGTAAAGCTCTCTCTGGATGTCTGGGTGTAGGCTAGCCCTAAACCTAGACAGGGTCATAGAAGCTGATTCATTGACATTACATTGCATGACATACTCATCAAATTTTGTGATGTATTCGACCACACTCTTGTTTCCTTGACTCAGATTCTGCCATTGGTCCAAAAAATTCTAGGTGTGAGATAGTGGTCGGTACTTCTCTCTAAGTCTCGCTTTCATGTCCCTCTAAGTTGATATGGGTTCTTGTCCTCTCTACTCTACCAGCCTTTCAACACTATTCCAAAATAACCTAGCCTAGCGAACCAACCTAAGTTTGGCAAACTTAAACTTCATTCTTTCCGTCATTGTGTACTAATCGAAATATTATTCCATGTCCTCCTCCTAATCTATGTACACCTTAGGATCTAGACTACCATCGAAGGTAGGGGCTTCTAGCTTGATGTTTCTAATGGCCCTTTCATCCTGGTCTATGATCTCTGGATTGGGTCTCCTAGGTTCGAACTCTTGGGCTAGGTTAAAACAAGGAATTCTCCTAGGTTCAGCCTCCAAGGATAGTTCATGATGATGGTATTCCCTTGGGTGGAAAAGTGACTCAGACTCAGGCTCGATAGATGGTCTAATATTACTCTTTTCTAAGGCTCCAATTATATCTTCAAACTTATCAAGCCTATTGTTCACCCTAGCCAATTGTTCAATAATGACCTTTAATTGATCTTCTTGTTCGTTCTCCATGGATTCACTTGATTGGGAATGATGGGGGTGATAGGGGACTCTTGATCTAGTCGACATGCAACACACAACGAAAGATGTTATGGGTTTACTAGACCTAAGAGTTCAAACCAAATGTTAGGTCAAGATGACAATCTTGGTGGTAGTAACTTGGCACCTGGCCAGGTAAATGTAAGGTTGGTGGAGGTTCCTCTTTGCTTGCCTTAGACACCAATTTGAAATTGGCCAGGTAAGCGAACCAACCTACCTTCCTTCGGGCTCTTGTCCCTGAACCACTTGCCTAGACACCAGATACTCAAGTACACACAAACAATTTGTTTAAATTGGCTTGACACTTGGTTCGACTCGACCTTGTAGGTGGTGCGGGCACCAGACTCAGAAGAAGACTTCAGAGCTCCATCTGGATCTCTGATTGACCTTGCCCGAAGAATTAGGATTTTCTGGTTTGTAATAAGGGTTGACTTGATCAACTCAATTTTAGCTTCAGTCTGTATTCCTTGCAGTTTATTTTGTTGAGTCATGTTGACTCAGTAGTGGTCTAGGACTTCAACCTGGGGTGTCACATTTTCTCCCAAGGCCAAGCAAGTGGGCGCCACACTCCCAGCCACACTCCCAGCCACACGCCTGAGTCCAGGAGGTGCCACATCTCCATCCAGTAGGCTTTGGTCCCCACACCACAAGATAGCAGGTCCCTCCTCTCATGCGCCACTTAAGGAGAAGACAATCTGGGAGCCACAATTCAAGGGGGCGGCCAAGGTGTTTCCATAAGAGCCAAGCTATGAAAAGAAAGGAGCAAAGCTTGGGGAGGAAGACTAGGAGGTGCCCAAGTAATTCCAAATAAAACCAGGTATAAAAGGAAGGAAATTTCTCTTGAAGTGCAAGGTTAAGGAGGCACCCAAATACTTCCAAATAAGACCGATCATGGAAGGAAAAATATTTTTTCTTGAAGATCAAGGCTAGGAGGAGCCACCCACTTTCCTTTTGAAGCCACCAATCAACATTTGTGGAATCTTTTGTCCGGCCATAAGTGTAGGGATTGATCCTACAATCCTAATTTGAAGATCCCCTCCTTTAGTCCCACATGGAAAGATGTAAAACCCTACTCTCTTGTAATGTCCTATAAATTAAACCCTTCTGTAAACTTTAAAGTAATCTGATGAATGAATTAAAATTTTTGTGTGAGCAAACTCTGTGTTTTCTCTCTTCCGTACTTGCATCCAGGTGTTGAGCTCCGTGAGGGAGTAAATCCGGATTCCCCAGGAACCTTGAGGAGGTGTGAGATCTCCAAACCCCAAACCCTAGGTTAGCCACTTCACTCCCAAACCCTAGCCGCCCATCATCCTTCTCTTTCCACCAAGCCCTAGCCTATCCCACCTCTCACGGCCACTCTCTTCAAGTCAAGGCCGGCCCCAGCATCCGGGTCCAGTCCGGATACTTCAGATCCAGAGCAATTCCCAGAGGAAGTCAGATCAGCCTCCAGGAGAATCCGGATTTCAGCAACATCAACTTTCAAGTTCTTCAATTCTGGTAAATTCTTCCTTGAGTATCTGATTCCATCACTTGTTCTTCTTCTTTCCCAGATCTTGAGTCCAGGAGAAGCCGACTCAGCCACAGGACCAGTATTGGAGGATCCATTGCAAAGATATCCGAATCCGAGGATCCAACAATCTGCTCGAGAGAGTTCTTCCACCAAACTCTGTGAAGATCACTGTCTGGTTGGTAACCCATCTCTTCTCTTTCTTTCTGTCTTGTTGAAAGTTCAGAGCGAAATCCTAGGTCTGGGAGTTTCTCAACCCCCAGCGATCCTTTACTTCTGAACTACTCTGATAACCTAGTTTCTTTAAATTGTGCTTTCAATTATTACATAGTTTCTTTCAATTTAGTTTAACTTTTCTTTGAGTCAAAGCCGACTTCTGAAAATATAAAAAAAAAAACAACAAAAAAAGAATTAGTCTTAATTTACTTCCGCATCGCATTATCTCCTCTTTC
This sequence comes from Areca catechu, assembly GCA_021397845.1. Classification (NCBI taxonomy): domain Eukaryota; kingdom Viridiplantae; phylum Streptophyta; class Magnoliopsida; order Arecales; family Arecaceae; genus Areca; species Areca catechu. The sequence goes on along the minus strand of CM038052.1, from coordinate 121,897,007 downwards.
ATTCTGCATCATTTTGGTATCAGAGCCCAGTCTAGGGTTTCTGTTTTGCTTGCTTGTTTTAAGTCTCTCTCCTTTTTACTTTGTCTGCTCGAAGTAGACTCCCCAGGATGTCCGGTCCTAGGAATGAAGTGAGGTGCAAACCTCCTCTTCCCATTCCATGGGGTGTTCCTTGGGCGTGTAGGGGATCCGTTGGGTTACAACTTCGTAGCAGGAATTGTAAATGGGGGAAGCACCCTGTTTTCAGTCCGTAACTATCCTGTTGCAGGAATTGTTTCTCAGTGCAGGTAACTCCGAATTGCATGATTTTATTTTGGTAGAACAAATATAATTGAAGATATTTTACATAATTTTTTTGTGATTTATTGGTTTCTGTAAAATTTTTGAAAGTTAAATTACTGCAACTCTATTTTTGTGTTCTGCAATTCAATTATCTTGAGTGAACATCTCCTAACTCATCCTAAGGGCATTTGAGCATCTAAGATAAGGAGAGGAGTAGATAACCTCTCCTTAGCCCACAACCACCACCCCCTCATTCGATCCTAAGCCTAACTTTAAAATTTATTAGACTTAATTTGCCCTAGTGGGCTAGGGATATCAACAAGTCGGGTCAAGGCTAGTGTTGAGTCAGTTTGTCTAGTTACTCTGTGTGTGCTTTGTACTCAGTGTCTAGAATGGTGGTTCAGGGACTACATCCCGAAGGGCTTGTGTGCTGGTCCACCTACCTGGCCAATCACTGATTGGTGTCTAGGATTGGCAATTAGGGACCTAACACTCCCCTTACACCTGCCTGGCTGAGTCTCGAGTTACTACAGGCTAGCTTGCTAGTCTGATTGGGCATCTAGTTTGGGCTCTAGGTCTAGTTAGCCCGTAGTCGTTCCGTTGAGTCTCATTTTATGTGTTTGCTTGCATCATCATGTCTACCCGGAATGGAGTACCCTACCAACCTTGTCAAACCCAACCTGATTTAGAGGCCATGGTTAGAGCTCTTACTGAGAGTATGAACAAATTGAGTCAGGATGTGACTGCTACTGTTGCCCAATTTAAGGAACAGGTCCATGAGAATTTTGCCCTGCTTAGGGATCGAGTCCAAGTACTTGAGGAACCTAGGCATCAGAATTGGACTCCTGACCCAGATTTTAATGTGCCTCAACCTCACCCACACCAAGAGCCTAGAAGACCTTTATATAGAGATCCTGAACCTAATCATAGGAGGCCTGACCCAGAACCTGAAGATAGAAATGATAGGTTCATTTGGAACATCAAATTAGATGCACCCACTTTTGATGGCAGCTTAAACCCTAAGGTGTATTCTGATTGGGAGGGTGAGATGGACCAGTACTTTGAGTGGTATGCCATGTCTGAGGAAAGGAAGTTCAAGTTTGCCAAGATGAAGTTAGTACGTCAAGCTAGGTTATACTGGGGGAACATTGAGCTAACCACTAGAAGACGAAATGTAGAGCCCATAACCACTTGGCAAGGTATGAAAGAGAAACTTAGAGATATGTACCTACCCATTTCATACCAGCAGAATCTGTTAGACCAATGGCAGACTTTGAAACAAGGGAACCGATCTGTATCAGACTACATAACCACCTTTGATGAATACCTGATGAGATGTGATGTGAGTGAATCCCATGAGGTCACTTTGTCTAGGTTTAGGGCTGGACTTTGGGAAGACATAAAGAGGGAGTTGTTTCTGAGAGAGGTTACTGACCTAGACCAAGCCTATCAGATTGCACCGAACACTGAGAAATTTCAGAGAGGACCTATGCCTTCTAGGGTTAGTGCCCCAATCCCAAGAAATGGACCTAGCCAAGTTACCCCTAGCAAGTCTAATCAGGGTATTCCCACCCCTAGGCCCATGGACAAAGGTAAGGCACCTGACACCCAGAGAACCCCTAGTATCATCTGTTTTAAGTGCCAGAAGCCCGGTCATATCTCCAACCAGTGCACAGCCATAGCTTATTTTAAGTGCCACAAGGTAGGTCATGTTTCTAGCCAATGCCCTCGTAGATCCCTTTACATAGAAGAAGCAGAAGAAGAGAGTTCCGGACCCAATGAAGAGTTTGAAGAAGAAGTTTATGAGGCCGGAATGAATTTGGTCGATGAGTATGAAGGAGAGGAGGAATCCACAGAGTCTGACCAATTAGGGGTTGTGAGATGCATCCTATCCCAGAATAGAGTTCAGGAAGATTGGCGTAGGACTAACATCCTACAGACTTTCCTTAAACTAGGGGATAAGGTTTGTAAAATCATCATAGATAGTGGGAGCTGTGTGAATGCCATTTCTGCTAGCACTGTCAAAATGTTAGGCTTAATCCCAGTCCCCCACCCCAACCCCTATAAGGTTTCTTGGGTAGACTCTACCTCTATACCCATCCAGTTTAGATGTCAGGTCCAAATCCAAATGCAATCCTATCAAGAGAAGATTTGGTGTGACGTCTTGCCCATGGGGGTGAGCAGTATAATTCTTGGAAGACCTTGGTTGTATGATCATGATGCCACCCTCTTAGGAAAATCCAACACCTGTGTCTTTAGTTTTAATGGAAAGAAAATCACAATCCATTCAGTTCCTCCTAAGGACAAGGTAGCTAAAGGAACCAATAAGGTCAGAGAAATGAAGTCTGGAGTGAATCTAATTAGTGCTAAGGATCTAGAACAGGAAATTCATAGTGGTTCACCTATTTGGATGTTGACTACTAAGGAACTTAGGACTCCTACACCCTCAGAGTCTCCTCAAGAAGTTAAACCTTTGTTAAAAGAATTTGAGGATGTTTTTCCCGAGAATCTGCCAGACCACCTTCCTTCTCTTAGGGATATCCAGCATTCCATAGATTTAGTCCCAGGAGCTACTTTACCCAACTTGCCCCATTATAGGATGAATCCATCTGAGCATAAGGAACTGCAAAAGCAGGTTGGAGAATTGTTGAGGAAGGGGTACATTAGAGAGAGTCTTAGCCCTTGTGCAGTCCCTGCACTTCTAACCCCGAAGAAGGATGGCACGTGGAGGATGTGTGTTGATAGTCGTACCATCAACAAAATCACAATCAAGTATAGGTTCCCCATCCCTAGACTAGATGACATGCTAGATATGAAGGCCGGTGCAATGGTTTTTTTTAAAATTGATCTCAAGAGCGGCTATCATCAGGTTAGGATTAGACCTGGGGATGAGTGGAAAACCTCTTTCAAAACTAAGGATGGTCTGTATGAATGAGTTGTTATGCCTTTTGGGTTGTCCAATGCCCCTAGTACTTTCATGAGGATTATGACCCAGGTACTTAGAGCTTTCATAGGGAAGTTTGTAGTGGTCTATTTTGATGACATCTTGATCTATAGTAAGACCCCTGCAGACCACCTAGGCCACCTTAGACAAGTCTGCCAAGTTTTGAGGAATGATAGTATCTACGGTAATCTCAAAAAGTGTGAATTCATGACCAGTAGAATTATCTTCCTTGGTTTTGTAGTAACCCCTGACGGCGTGGCTACCGATCCAGAAAAGATTAGGTCCATAGTAGAATGGCCAGAGCCGACCAGTGTGCATGAAGTCAGAAGTTTCCACGGCTTGGCTATCTTCTATAGGTGATTCATCAAGGGGTTTAGTACTGTAGTTGCTCCTATCACAGACTGTATTAGGAAGGGAGAATTCCAGTGGACTAAAGAAGCCCATAAAGCCTTCCTAGATCTTAAGGATAGGATGACCCAGGCACCCATTTTGAGGTTACTAGACTTTTCAAAAGTATTTGAGGTTGCCTGTGATGCTTCAGGAGTAGGTATATGTGGAGTCCTAAGCCAAGAGAACCATCCCGTAGCATTCTTTAGTGAAAAACTTAATGATGCTAAGTTTAGGTATTCTACCTATGATAAGGAATTTTATGCGGTAGTGCAAGCTTTGCGTTACTGGAGATATTATTTGCTACCGCAAGAATTTGTGCTATTTTCGGACCATGAGGCTCTTAGATTCTTGAATTCCCAGAAGAAGCTTAACCCTAGGCATGCTAAGTGGGTAGAGTATATCCAGTCCTATACTTTTGTTTTGAAGCATAAGGCTGGGTCTGAAAATAAGGTAGCTGATGCCCTTAGTCGTCGATCTTTGTTGTTAAATTCTGTTAGGGCTGAAGTCATAGGGTTTAAGTAAATCAAAGAGGAATATGAGTCGTGTCCAGATTTTAAGACTGTGTACCAGGAACTAACTCAAGGACCATCAAGTGACCATAAGGATTATACCCTTTTAGATGGCTTTCTGTTCTTTAAGAATAGGCTTTGCATCCCTAGAACTTCTCTTAGGGAATTTTTGATTTGGGAAATTCATGCTGGAGGTTTAGCTGGCCATTTCGGAAAAGACAAGACCACCCTGGCTATTGAAGACCACTTTTTCTGGCCTAGTTTAAAAAGAGATGTAGCACACATTGTGGCTAGGTGTCAGACCTGCGCTGTTGCCAAACAGCGAAAACAGAACACCAGCCTTTATACCCCACTCCCTATCCCAGATCGTTGGTGTGGGTACCAGACTCAGAAGAAGACTTCAGGGCTCCATCAGATCTCTGATTGACCTTGCTTGAAGAATTAGGATTTTCTGGTTTTGTAATAAGGGTTGACTTGGTCAACTCAATTTTTTTGAGTCTGTATTTCCTTGCAATTTAAATTTTGTTGAGTCATGTTGACTCAGTACAAGTCCTATTAAGTGGTCTAGGTCTTCTCCAGGGTGCTATATTTTCTCCCAAGCCCAAGCAAGTGGGTGCCACACTCCCAGCCACACGCCAGAGTCCAGGAGGCGCCACATCTCCATCCTAGTGTCTTGGTCCCCACACCCAAGGGAGCAAGAATTTTTCTTGAAGCCAAAATCAAGGAGGCGCCCCATATATACCTTAAAAGGCCAAGCTAAAGGAGGAAAGAGGCATTTCTTGGGGAGCACTTCAAGGGGGCGCCCAATCCATGCCTAAAAAGACCAAAGCAAAGTTGGAAGAGCCATGACTTGGGGAGAAAGAAAAGGAGGTGTCCAAAAGAGTTGAGCCATGGAAGGAAAAAAAATTTTCTTGAAGAGCAAGGCTAGGAGGTGCCACCTACTTACCATTTGGAGCCACCAATCAACACTTATGGAAGCTCTTGGCCGGCCATATGAGAAGGATTTGATTCTACAAGCCTAATTTGAAGATCCATCCTATTAGTCCCACATGGGAAGATGTAAAACCCTGACCTCTTGTAAAGACCAATAAAATAAACCCCTCTTGTAAGTTTTAGAGAATAACTGATGAATGAATTCAATTTATGTGTGAGAAAACTTTGTGTTTCTCTCTTCCGCACTTGCATTCAGGTGTTGAGCTCCGTGAGGGAGTAAATCCGTGTTCCTTAGGAACCTTGAGGAGGTGTGAGATCTCCAACCCCAAAACCTAAGGTTAGCCACTTCACTTCCAAACCCTAGCCGCCCATCATCCTCTTCATTCCACCAAACCCTAGCCTACCCCATCTCTCACGGCCCCTCTCTCCAAGTAGTGGCCGACCACCAGCATCTAGGTCCAGTTCGGCTGCTTCGAATACGGAGCAAATCCCAGAGGAAGCCATATCAACATCCAGGAGAATCAGGACTTCAGCAACATCAACTTTCAAGTTCTTCTATCTGGTAAATCCTTCCTTGAGTATCTGGTTCCATAAATTATTCTTCTTCTTTCCCAGATCTTGAGTTCAGGAGAAGCCAACTCTGCCAAAGGACCAGTATTGGAGGATCCATTGCGAAGATATCTGACTCCGGGGATCCAACAATCTATTCAAGAGAGTCCTTCCACTAAACTTTGTGAAGATCACTGCCTGGTCTGTAACCCTTCTCTTCTCTTTACTTCTGTCCTGTTGAAAGTTCAGAGCGAAACCCTAGGTCTGGGAGTTTCTTAACCCCCAGCGATCCTTTACTTCTGAACTACTCTGATAACCTAGTTTCTTTAAATTGTGCTTTCAATTATTACATAGTTTATGTCAATTTAGTTTAACTTTCCTTTGAGTCAAAGCCGACTTCTGAAAATATTAAAAAAAAAAAAAACAAAAAAAGAATTAGTCTTAATTTACTTCCACATCGCATCATCTCTTTCGTTCTGCATCATTTTTGGTATCAGAGCTTCCGTTCTGCATCATTTTGGTATCAGAGCTTTCGTCCTGCATCATTTTTGGTATCAGAGCCCTGTCTAGGGTTTCTGACTTGCTTGCATGTTTTGAGTGTCTCACTTTTTTACTTTGTCTGCTCGAAGTAGACTCCCCAGGACATCCAGTCCTAGGAATGAAGCGAGGTGCAAGCCTCCTCTTCCCATTCCACGGGGTGTTCCTAGGGCGTGTAGGGTATCCGCTGGGTTACAACTTTGTAGCAGGAATTGTAAACGGGGAAGCATTCTGTTTTCACTCTATAACTACCCTATTGCAGGAATTGTTTCTCATTGCAGGTAAGTCCAAATTGTATGATTTTTATTTTTCTAGATCCAGTATAATTGAAACTATTTTACATAATCTTACTGTAATTTATTGGTTTCTGTGAAATTTCTAAGAGTCAAATTACAGCAATTCTATTTCTGTGTTTCTGCAATTCAATTTTTTTTGAGTGATCATCTCCTAATTCATCTTAAGGGCAATTGAGCATCTAAATAAGGGGAGGAGTTGATAACCTCTCATTAGCCCAAAACCACCACCCATTCATTCGATCCTAAGCCTAATTTTAAAATTTATTAGACTTAATTTGCCCTAGTGGGCTAGGAACACCAACTGGTTAGGTCCAGCCTAGGGTTTAGTCAGTTTGTCTAGTTACTCTGTGTGTGCATTGTACTCAGTGTCTAGAACGATGGTTCAGAGATTCTATCCCGAAGGGCTTGTGTGCTGGTCTGCCTACCTGGCCAATCACTGATTGGTGTCTAGGATTGGCATTTAGGGACCTAACACTCCCCTTACACCTGCCTGGCTGAGTCCCGAGTTACTACAGGCTAGCTTGCCACTCTGATTGGGCATCTAGTTTGGACTCTAGGTCTAGTGAGCCAGTAGTCGCTTTAGTATAGTCACATTCTGTGTGTTTGCTTGCATCATCATGACTACCCGGAATGGAGTACCCTACCAACCTGGTCGGTAACCCATCTCTTCTCTTTATTTTTGTCTTGTTGAAAGTTCAGAGCATGACCCTAGGTCTAGGAGTTTCTCAACCTCCAGCGATCCGTTACTTCTAAACCACTCTGATATCCTAGTTTCTTTTAAATTGTGCTTTCAATTATTACCTAGTTTTTTTCAATTTAGTTTAGCTTTCCTTTGAGTCAAAGCCAATTTCTGAAAATATATATAAAAAAAAGAATTAATCTTAATTTATTTCCGCATCGCATCATCTCTTCTTTCGTTCTGCATCATTTTTGCCTAAGACCCAGAGGAGACATGACTCTATCTGTGTTGTAGTCGACCGATTTTCCAAGATGGCCCATTTCTTGCCTTGTTCCCAAACATTTGATGCGTCTAAGGTAGCCACCCTGTTCTTTAATGAGATAGTTCGATTCCATGGCCTACCTAAGATAATTATTTCCGATAGGGATGTCCGGTTCACCAGCTATTTCTGGAAAATCCTTTGGCATAAGTTAGGGACAAAACTTAAGTTTTCAATTTCCTATCATCCCCAGACTGATGGCCAAACCGAAGTAGTGAACCGTAGTTTAGGCAATCTGTTAAGGTGTCTTGTTGGTGAAAACATTAGGAACTGGGATTTGTACTTACCTAGAGCTGAATTTGCATACAATGACTCGGTCAATAGATCTACGGGTAAGAGTCCATTTTAAATTGTGCATGGGTACAAACCTCACACACCTCTTGACTTAGCTCCTTTACCAGTCCACACACGAGTCTCCGAGTCTGCCGAAGTTTTTGCACAGCATATAAAAGACTTGCATAAAGAAATTCATGCCAAAATAAACTTAAGTAATGAAACTTATAAGAAGTTGGCTGATTCTCAAAAGCGAGTCAAAACTTTTGATGAAGGAGACTATGTAATGATTAGGTTAAGGCCTGAACGGTTTCCTCCAGGAACCGTTAGAAAGTTACATGCTAGAGGAGCTGGGCCATTTAGAGTGGTGAAGAGAGTAGGATCCAATGCCTATGTGCTCGAGTTACCTCCAGAACTAGGCATTAGCTCCACTTTCAACATTTCAGACCTAGTAGAGTATAGAGAGCCAGTTGTGATTCCTAGTGAGCCTTTTGAGCCTAATCCTGCTCTTGAGAGTGAACCCAACCCTGTGTGTCCACCAACATATTGGCCTGTGAGGAAAGAGCAGATTGAAAAGATCCTGGATGATCAGGTTATCTTTACTCGTAATCGAGGATACCAAAGATACCTGGTCCGCTGGCAAGGAAGGCCAGATTCTGATGACTCTTGGATCTCCCGAGAAGAATTACAAGAATTGGACCCAGACCTCTTGGAGAGATACCAGAGCCAACTTGATCCATACTCGACAGGGTCGAGTTCCTCCCATCCCAGGAGAATTGGTGCGGGCACCAGACTCAGAAGAAGACTTCAGAGATCCATCTGGATCTCTGATTGACCTTGCCCGAAGAATTAGGATTTTCTGATTTGTAATAAGGGTTGACTTGATCAACTCAATTTTAGCTTGAGTATGTATTCCCTGCAGTTTATTTTGTTGAGTCATGTTGACTCAGTAGTGGTCTAGGACTTCAACCTGGGGTGTCACATTTTCTCCCAAGGCCAAGCAAGTGGGTGCCACACTCCCAGCCACACTCCCAGCCACACGCCTGAGTCCAGGGGGTGCCACATCTCCATCCAATAGGCTTTGGTCCCCACACCACAAGATAGCAGGTCCCTCCTCTCATGCGCCACTTAAGGAGAAGACAATCTGGGAGCCACAATTCAAGGGGGCGGCCAAGGTGTTTCCATAAGAGCCAAGCTATGAAAAGAAAGGAGCAAAGCTTGGGGAGGAAGATTAGGAGGCGCCCAAGTAATTCCAAATAAAACCAGGTATAAAAGGAAGGAAATTTTTCTTGAAGTGCAAGGTTAAGGAGGCACCCAAATACTTCCAAATAAGACCGATCATGAAAGGAAAAATATTTTTTCTTGAAGATCAAGGCTAGGAGGCGCCACCCACTTTCCTTTTGAAGCAACCAATCAACATTTGTGGAATCTTTTGGCCAGCCATAAGTGTAGGGATTGATCCTACAATCCTAATTTGAAGATCCCCTCCTTTAGTCCCACATGGGAAGATGTAAAACCCTACTCTCTTGTAAAGTCCTATAAATTAAACCCTTCTTGTAAACTTTAAAGTAATCTGATGAATGAATTAAAATTTTTGTGTGAGCAAACTCTGTGTTTTCTCTTTTTCGCACTTGCATCCAGGTGTTGAGCTCCGTGAGGGAGTAAATCCGGGTTCCCCAGGAACCTTGAGGAGGTGTGAGATCTCCAAACCCCAAACCCTAGGTTAGCTACTTCACTCCCAAACCCTAGCCACCCATCATCCTTCTCTTTCCACCAAGCCCTAGCCTATCCCACCTCTCACGGCCACTCTCTTCAAGTCAAGGCCGGCCCCAGCATCCGGGTCCAGTCCGGATACTTCAGATCCAGAGCAATTCCCAGAGGAAGTTAGATCAGCCTCCAGGAGAATCCGGATTTCAGCAACATCAACTTTCAAGTTCTTCAATTCTGGTAAATTCTTCCTTGAGTATCTGATTCCATCACTTGTTCTTCTTCTTTCCCAGATCTTGAGTCCAGGAGAAGCCGACTCAGCCACAGGACCAGTATTGGAGGATCCATTGCGAAGATATCCGAATCCGAGGATCCAACAATCTGCTCGAGAGAGTTCTTCCACCAAACTCTGTGAAGATCACTATCTGGTTGGTAACCCATCTCTTCTCTTTATTTCTGTCCTGTTGAAAGTTCAGAGCGAAACCCTAGGTCTGGGAGTTTCTCAACCCCCAGCGATCCTTTACTTCTGAACTACTCTGATAACCTAGTTTCTTTAAATTGTGCTTTCAATTATTACATAGTTTCTTTCAATTTAGTTTAACTTTCCTTTGAGTCAAAGCCGACTTCTGAAAACATAAAAAAAAAAAAACAACAAAAAAAGAATTAGTCTTAATTTACTTCCGCATCGCATCATCTCCTCTTTCGTTCTGCATCAGTAGGTGTCCCAAGCTCACTAGAGCAAATTAAGTGTCTACTCAATTTCAATTAGAGGTTGGGTCCGATATGCAGGGTGGTTGATTTTGGGCTAAGGAAAGGTAATGACTTCCTTCCCTTATATTTTAATATTGCCGTCCTTAAATGAATTATGAAAATGATGGTACACAAATGATCTAATGAGATGTATCTAAGTTATGTTTTTAGATTTTTTTATGGATGATAGCAGAAATAAGATGATGGAAATGACAAGAGATCAAGCTAAATGCAAAATTAAATTATTTAAGAAATGAAAACATAAAAAGATGCACTTGCTGAAAATCTCATAATAGAATTTTCTCTCAGGTAGTATTCCAGCTTGTAGAAATTCTACAGGCTACAATAAAATCTGATATAATTATCAAAAATACTTTCAATTATGTGTAATCCACAAAAATAAATATCAAAAGATTTAGAGGTCCCTACAAACAGAAACACCTAAAACAACAGGCCATGTACTGAAAGGAGAAAAAATGCAGAAATGTAAAGAAGATGAGATCTAATGATGCAAAAAATTTTCTTTTGGATTTTTAAAACTTTTCTTCTTGTGTTCTCCTTCAGAGATCAATCACAGTGGCACCCCTACATGCCTTAGAAGATCCCCGTGGAATGGGAGGAGAGGGTCTTGAAACCCTACTTTTCTTCTAAGACCGGATGGCCTGGTGAAGCAACTAATCCAAGAACTTAAGAAGTGCTAAGTCCTAACCATGCTCTGATACCAAACATGATGCGGGACCAACTAGATGCGAAGATGAGGAATGATGCAAGTGGCTTTTTTTTTGTGATTTTTAAGTGTTATTAAGGATTTAGGATTCCCGAAGAAAAGAAAATAGTAGATCTAGGGATTCGATAATGATAAGAACTACTAGCACGTAAATTAGCCCCTAAGCAAGGATAAAAGAGGACCCCGGGATTGAGAAACCCCGTAGGACTTACCTGTCAGATCAATATCTACTTAGGAGTTCTAGAGTTGCAAACCTCAAAAGTCTGAAGCACCCGATGCTGAGTTCACTCGCTCTTGCGCAGGCTGCCTGGATGATCGAGCCTTCAACCCTCGCGGATGCACCGGCTTTCTGTTTGAAGGTCCCGAAGGCAAGGAAAACTAACTCTGTATTCGTGGTACCTGGAGGACCTGCGAGCAACAAGGGAGGAGTTAGGAATCACATGTAGCAGGAAGAAATAATGAAGGAAAGGATGTAGATGATGATGATTGAGGGTCTTCTTGCTGGGCACCTAGATAGATCATCCAGTTGGCCTCCAAACTCGAAGATGGAAGATGGATTGGCGGAAGAGATGGTACCTTGAGGCCTCACACCTCTCGATGCCCGAAGGCGAAGGCGCTCCCTCATGGAGATCAACGTTCTTATGGAATGAAGGCAACTAAGAATAACACTCAAATAGCTTTTTTTTCATTTATCAACATTAACATTACAAGGGAGGGGGTAAGGTCCTTTATATAGGCACCTTAGCCCCTTTCAAATTTGAATGAAAAAATACATTTCTTTTCTTGCTAAGGCACAAAAAAAATATTCTAATATCTCAAAAATTCTAAAATTCAATCTCCTTGGCCGACCAAAGCTTCTTGTGATTTGGACGTGGCATGATAATGGGCTTGGAGGAAGGATCTTCGCTCCCTTGGTCTTGGAAAGTTGATCTTCATTTTGGGAAGAAGGCATGTTGCAAGGCTTGTGTCTTCCTTCTTTCCTTTGTTGCCCACCCCTCTTTGGAGAGAAACTTTATATGGGGCTTGGAGCAAGGCTTGTGTCTTTTTTCTTTTCTTAGTTGCCTACCCATCTTTGAAGAGAAACAAGATATGGGGCTTGGGACAAGGCCATTGTCTTCAACCTTTCCTTGGTCACCCATAACTCCTTTAGTAAGTGGCTTGATGAAGGGAGGGAAAGGAGGAAAGGATATTTGATGTGTCTCCATTTGGCACCTAAGAAAATCTCACTTGTGCTGCCCACTTGGCTAGATGAGGTGGCGCCACATGGGATGGTGTGGTGGTGCCACATGGGGTGGTGAAGTGGCGGCCTAGGGCCGAAAAGTTGACCTTCAAGTGATGGGGGACCTGAAACCCATCTGGATTTTCTTTTAATTTTTTCTAGTTTTTCTTATTTTTCTTATCCCTGCTATTCCAACTATTCCTTTTATTCCAGTTTTATTCGAGGTTTATCCCCATTTTATTCCCAGCTTATTCCATCATCAACCTCCTCCCACCCGTTCGTATTCTTTTCTAAAACCTAGCCGCCACCCCCTTCCCCCCCCATCCGGGCTGTCCGACCCCCAGCCGCCCCCGCCTGTCCGCTGCCGACACCCACCGGCCCCCGCCCTCACCAGAGAAACTGCCGCCGCCGCCCACGCCCGTGGGAAGACGAATGGATGGAGGAGGCGTCCGTTCGCCAACCTGCGGTCGTGCCACCCTGTGCCGCCACCGGCCTGCTGCCCGCCGCCGTCCCCACCGCCCGGCCGCCGGCCTGGTCCATCGCCGCCCATGCCCGTGGGAAGATGAACGGACGCGGGAGGCGTCCGTCCGTCCCGTGCGCCCACGTGATGCCACCGCCGTGCCGCCCTGCGCCGCCACCGGCCTGCTGCCCGCCGCCGTCCCCGCCACCCGCCCGGCCACTGGTGGGGTCCGTTACCGCCCACACCCGTGGGAAGACGAACGGATGCTTGTGCATGCCGTGCGGCCGTCCCACTCCTGCGCCACCGTCCGCACCTGGCCGCCACCCCGCCGCCATCGCCCGCCGGCCCCCCCCCAAAGGCTGACCGGAGTTCGGTTTTTTCCCTCCCTGTTGCTCGTCGAGAAGGACCTGCACGCCTCTCAAAGCATCCCAAGAAGCCTTTGCACGCTTCTCAAAGTAGATGGAAGGAGGCTATACGATTTTTGGAGCAGCATGACTTTCAGAGCGGGGAGGGATTTCAAATTTCGAATAAACGGGATATATTTGGTAATTTTTAATAAATGTAATTTGGGAAATTTGGGATTTTGATTTTGAATTTGAATTCAAAATCAAGGAAGGATTTCAGGAGATTTTATTTTTGAATTTCAGAAGGGATTTGGGCATCTATAAATACCCATGCTCCTCTTGTAATAAAGTAGTTGATGAAAATGAATTTTTAGAGTGTTTTTTCTACTTGTGTGTGGTTTTGGGCTGAGGCCCATTTGCCTTCGTCCTTCGGGACGTCGAGGGGTTTGAGGCCCCAACTTGCCTTCGTCCTTCGGGACGTCGAGGGGTGTGAGGCCCCAACTTGCCTTCATCCTTCGGGACGTCATGGGGTGTGAGGCCCCAACTTGCTTTCGTCCTTCGGGACGTCGAGGGGTGTGAGGCTCCAGGTATCCCATTCTTTTCTCCCATCTTCATGTCTCTTCCTGTTCCCCTTGTGACCTTGAGATTCATCCTAGCACCTCCAAGTATTGAGGAGGGCGTAATGCCTTAGAGGTGAGAGGTCTCTTCGTTAGGATGAGCCACAAGGTCCATGAGTTCCAGTCCCCTGTCTCCCATACCCATCTTTCCTTCGCCACCTCCGCCAAGAAAACTGAAAATCAAAAGAGTCTGGCTATTTTAGGATTTTCGGGGTCGTCCTATCCTAGTCTCGGGAGGCTTCTTAGCCCTCCAACGATCCTTAGTATGCTTTAGGTTTTCCCATTTCCAAATAACCCCACGTTTCTTCGTGTCTGCCATCGCCACATCAAATTGGTATCAGAGCCAGCAGTGGACTAGGATTTGCTTCATCGACAAACTCGACGGAGTCGAGTTCTTTGCGCTGCAGGAGAATGATGAGGGACCCGAAACCCATATGGATTTTCTTTTAATTTTTCTAGTTTTTCTTATTTTTCTTATCCCTGCTATTCCAACTATCCCTTTTATTCCAATTTTATTCCAGGTTTATCCCCATTTTTTTTCCAGCTTATTCCATCATCAACCTCCTCCCACACGTTCGTATTCTTTTCTAAAACCTAGCCGCCACCCCCTTCCCCCCCCCATCCGGGTTGTCCGACCCCCAACCGCCCCCGCCTGTCCGTCGCCGACACCCGCCGGCCCTCGCCCTCACCGAAGAAATTGCCGCCGCCGCCCATGCCCATGGGAAGACGAACGGACGGAGGAGGCGTCCGTCCGCACACCTGCAGCCGTGCCGCCCTACGCCGCCACCGGCTAGCTGCCCGCCGCCGTCCCAGCTGCCCGCCGGCCCGATCCGTCGCCGCCCACGCCCGTGGGAAGACGAACGGACGCGGGAGGCGTCCGTCCATCCCGAGCTCCCGCGTGACGCCACCGCCGTGCCGCCCTGCGCTGCCACCAATCTGCTGCCCGTCGCCGTCCCCCGCCCCCCGCCCGGCCGCCGACCCGGCCCGTTGCCGCCCACGCCCGTGGGAAGACGAACGGACATGGGAGGCGTCCATCCATCCCGTGCTCCCGCGAGACGCCACCGCCGTGCCACCCTGTGCAGCCACCGGCCTGCTGCCCGCCGTCGTCCCCGCCGCTCGCCGGCCCCCGCCCAGCCGCCGGCCCGGTCCGTCGCCGCCCACGCCCGTGGGAAGATGAACGGACGCGAGAGGCATCCGTCCATCGCGAGCTCCTGCATGACGCCACCGTCGTGCCACCCTGCGCTGCCACCGGCCTGCTGCCCACCGCCGTCCCCACCGCACGCTGGCCCCCGCCTGGCCGTCGGCCCGATCCGTCACCGCCCATGCCCGTGGGAAGACGAACGGATGCGGGAGGCGTCCGTCCGTCATGTGCTCCCGCGTGACGCCACCGCCGTGCCGCCCTGCGCCGCCACCGGCCTGCTGCCCGCCACCGTCCCCGCCGCCCGCCGACCCCCGCCTAGCCGCCGGCCCGGTCCGTCGCCGCCCACGCACATGGGAAGACGAACGGACGTGGGAGGCGTCCGTCCGTCCCGTGCGCCCGTGTGACACCACCGCCGTGCCGCCCTGCACCGCCACCGGCCCGCCGCCCGCCGCCGACCCCGCCGGCCCCCGCCCGGCCGCTGGTGGGGTCCATCGCCGCCCACGCCTGTGGGAAGACGAACGGATGCTTGTGCGTGCCGTGCGGCAATCCCACTCCTGCGCCGCCGTCCGCACCTGGCCGCCTCCCTGCCGCCACCGCCCGCCGGTCGTGCTGCCACCCGCTGCCTTTCGGCCCCCCCCCCCCGGCCGACCGGAGTTCGATTTTTTTCCTTTCTGTTGCTCGGCCGAGAAGAAGGACCTGCACGCCTCTCAAAGCATCCCAAGAAGCCTTTGCATGCTTCTCAAAGCAATTGGAAGGAGGCTGTATGATTTTTGGAGCGGCATGACTTTCAGAGCGGGGAGGGATTTCAAATTTCGAATAAACGGGATATATTTGATAATTTTTTAATTAATGTAATTTGAGAAATTTGGAATTTTGATTTTGAATTTGAATTCAAAATCAAGGGAGGATTTTAGGAGATTTTTTTTTGAATTTCAAAAGGGATTTGGGCATCTATAAATTTCCATACTCCTCTTGTAATAAAGTAGTTGATGAAAATGAATTTTTAGAGTGTTTTTTCCACTTGTGTGTGGTTTTGGGCTGATGCCCGTTTGCCTTCATCCTTTGGGATGTCGAGGGGTGTGAGGCCCCAACTTGCCTTCGTCCTTCGAGACGTCGAGGGGTGTGAGGTCCCAACTTGCCTTCGTCCTTCGGGTCATCGAGGGGTGTGAGGCCCCAGGTATCCCATTCTTTTCTCCCATCTTCATGTCTCTTCCTGTTCCCCTCGTGACCTTGAGATTCATCCTAGCACCTCCAAGTATCGAGGAGGGTGTAATGCCTTAAAGGTGAGAGGTCTCTTCGTTAGGATGAGCCACAAGGTCCATGAGTTCCAGTCCCCTGTCTCCCATCCCCATCTTTCCTTCGCCACCTCCGCCAAGAAAACTGAAAATCAAAAGAGTCTGGCTATTTTAGGATTTTCGGGGTCGTCCTATCCTAGTCCCGGGAGGCTTCTTAGCCCTCCCACGATCCTTAGTATGCTTTAGGTTTTCCCATTTCCAAATAACCCCAGGTTTCTTCGTGTCCGCCATTGCCACATCATCAAGGCTTGGCCCAATAGTAGTTGAGCTGGACTCAAAGACCACTCCGGCTTGGACCCAGACTCGGACTAGAAACAATACAGGACTGGACTCAATACAAGACTGGACTCAATACAGAACACAACTTGACCAAATTGGTCATTGTATAAGACTAAACAAAAATAATTGAGACTAAAATCATGACTAAAAATTATAATGCTTAGGCTTGAAGCCTTATTACAGGACCCAAAAATTGAAACCCTAATCAGAGGTCTGGTGCCCACACCACTCTTGATGATTTCTTGACTTGTCTTCTCCTTAGAATTACTTCAAAGACCACTTTTGGAATGCTGATTTGAAGGCTTGGAAGATTTTTTAGTGGGAATCTTCTCTTTTACTCTCTTTTTGACTTTGAAGTGAAGTTCTCAAAGGTATGTTTGTCTCTTGTGAGTTAGTTTTTCTTGAATGAGTTTGGTAAGACTTAAATACTTTGAAAATTTCAAAAATTAGTTTAAGACCATTGGTGGAGCAAAACTAGCTATTTGAAGCTTGTAGAGTTCAAATCTGAGCTTTAGAAATTATAGTTATTATTGTTGTCAGAGCCCATCAGTCGACACTTGACTTTTGTGAGTCGACACTTGGGTATTCATGAGTTGACACTTGGATCTGCATGAGTCGACTCAAGGTATAAAGTTCTAAAAAACCAATGTTCTATTCTTTTTCTGTTCTCAGACTATGAGTCAACACTTGAATCATGTGAGTTAACACTTGAGTCTCCTGATTCGACACTTGACAAAAAATATCTCAAAATGGCATAGTTCTGTATCATCATTTTTCTCAGGCCATGAGTCGATACTTGGTTTCTATGAGTCGACACCTGACTTCTTCATGAGTTGACACTTGACTTTTGTGAGTCAACTCAAGGCGTGCCAAAGAGATTTTTGCATGCCAGTCCTTCTGAAGTGTCACACCTTGCATGCCATGAGTCGACACTTGATTGTCCCACTCAAAAAATCTTGTGCCAACCTTCAAAATTCAAGGTGTTCTTCAATAAAACTTCAATATCTTCTTCATAAAGCCCAGATTGATCTATTTTGAGGCTTTTTATGATGGGAAGACTTCTTATACACTAAAAATTACTTAGCTTCAAATGAGTGCCTTTGATACTTTTATATTGAGAATTTAAGGTGCCTGTATCCTAAAACTCACAACTATAATTGAAACATTAGTATAAAATATATACTCAACATTTTGTTAGTCATCAAAATCAATGGCTAAAGCCAACATTCTCTCTCTTTTGTTTATCATTCTCCCCCTTTTTGTTTTATTACTCTCTCTTTTGCCATTCATTAATTCTTCCCTAATTTGTCATCGAGGAAAAGATGAGAACAATAATAAAGTATAGATAAAACATTGCAGAAAAGTAGAAGTTAATAGATAAATGCTGAAAATGTTAACATATATATAAGATTTCAAACATTTGATACAAAAGTTGATACCATTGATTCATAACAACATAAAACTAAAAGACTGATACATTAAAAGACTGATATACAAATAGACTGATATACAGATCAACCCTAAGGGGTCCTTTCCTTATCAAAGGAAGACTCAATCTCTAGAATAATCGATCTTGTAATCCTAGAGGGTCTGGGCGCGGCCATATCGATCGGAGAGATCTGCAAGTTGAGTCCGAACAGCTCTAGAAATGTGACCATATCCACGGCTTCAGCTTCTGGCATGTGCTCTCCCTTTGGCTGGTGCTGAAGAAGAGGCAATGTTAGTAGTAGAGTCAAGAATGGGTGCAGGGATAGATGGTGTGACATCAAACAATGGACCAAAAGATAAAATATGAAAACCAGGGGTATAAAATCTTAGTTCCCTGACCAAGGAAGAAGTGAAGGTATCCATGGTGTCCCAGGGGGTAGACTAAATGAAGTATGGGTAAATCAATAGGACTATCAAGTGGATCGGTATGAAGAACAAGAATGAAAACTAAAGAATTAGATAAATTAGGAGTAATGGGTGAGCTAGGAAGAACTGGAGTCTGGATAGAAGAACTGGATGGATCAGGAACAATCTCTAAAGATCTCATCTTGTCAGCTACGAGCACTGTATCCTGATCAGCAGTGGTAGAATCTAGCTCAAGGTCTGTAATATAGTCTACAATGTCGAAGTTGGTTGAAGAATCGCCCTGGCCATCTCCTATCTCAGTGTCAGGGCTAGAGTTGGAGGTGCTGCTGGAGCAGGTGGAGAGTCCGATGATGGAGGCGAAGGTGCCCTGGTTGAAGATAATCTCTCTAATGGAGCCAGTATAGTAGAGAGTCCCTCTCTCACCTCTTGAAAGCCTATCCTCATCACCATGTGAATATGATCCACTCGCTATCTAATAGTCATCACCTCGGTATCCAAGCAAGTGATCCTCTCATCTGTAATGTCTCTAGGAGCTAGCACCTAAGGGTGTGCCGAAATTGATGGCCCGGACTGTCGCTCTGGTATATCCCTCGGTGGCTCAGACAGCCATGCCTTATCTATATGCATATGCTCCTCCTCAATAGTGTCCTCCTCATCATCAGCATCAGTAGTCTATCCAGATATCCTACATCTCCACTGACCTCTGTGGAAGTGATAGCCCATGCTATGTAGAGATCGCTCATCATAGATGTCAGTATGGAGCAACTGTTTGTAGGGCACTCCATCCATGTCAACTCCATAGGCTCTCAATAAAATGATCAGTCCCATGCCATAAGGTGGACACAATCCCCTACTAGTAGCTGCCTCCATCATTTGATGAACCATGAGTATTGGGAGGCAAATAGGAGTCCACTGAATCAGGGATGATGTGGCACCTTTGCTAACATGGAGCCCACTGGCGGCCGCACTAGCAAGAGACTCGCCACCTAGACGTGGTGGCCTAACAAAGAGCCAAGGTGAGCCCCCCTACCGAGGTCAGCTCCTAGCCGGAGTCATGCTCAGGAGATGAGCCCTCTGTCTGAGGTCAGCTCCTGGCTGGGGCCATGCTCATGCTACCAAGACGAGCCCTCCTACAGAGGTCAGCTCCCAATTGGAGTCATGCTCAGGAGGTGAGCCCTCCATCTGAGGTTAGATCTTGGCCAGGGTCGTGCTCATTCTGCTAAGGCAAGCCCTCCTACCGAGGTCAGCTCCCAGCTAGGGTCATGCTCGTGGGGCAAGCCCTCCAACTGAGGTTAGCTATCGATCGGGGTTGTGCTCATGCTGCCAAGGCGAGCCCTCCTACCGAGGTCAGCTCCCAGCTGGAGTCATGCTCAGGAGGTGAGCCCTCCATTTGAGGTCAGCTCCCGATTGGGGTCGTGCTCATGCTACCATGGTGAGCCCTCCTGTTGAGGTCAGCTCCCAGTTACAGTCATGCTCATGGGGTGAGCCCTCCATCTAAGGTCAGTTCTCGTCTAGGGTCGTGCTCATGCTACCAAGGCGAGCCCTCCAACTGAGGTCAGCTCCTAGCCAGAGTCATGCTCATGAGGCGAGCCATCCATCTGAGGTCAGCTCCCAGGCAAGGTCGTGCTCACACTACCAAGGGTGATGATGAGGGACGAGATCAGGTGATCATCGGTGAGCTAAAAAGTCATCGATGATTAGGGTACCACTAGATTTCTTTTTATTTTTTGTAAGAAGGTGGTGAAAGAACAATGGAGATGTGGTGAGGGCACCAAAATCAGACAGAGGCTCCTCAACCCTCTATGGATCTCTGACAAAGGTTTAGTCTATTGGGTTCTATAATAAGGCTTCAAGCCTAAGCAAATTTTAATTTAAGTAATGTATTTTTTGTTTTAGTTCTGTACCTTGATCAATTTGGTCAAGTTGGGTCAGTGGGTCCCGTATTTAGCTAAGTTGGTTCTAGTCCAAGTCTACTTGAAGATTGGGCCCAAGCTTGGAGTGGTCATTGAGTCTAGTCCATTTATTAAAAGGACAAACCATTTCCTAACCTTTGAAAGATGCCACTCAGCCCTTGAGCGCCACCTCATCCATCCCATGTGGTGCCACATCACCATGACAAGTGGGAGGCCAAGGCAAGAAGGAAATGCTGAATTTGTGGGTGCCATTCCTTGATTCTTTCCTCCCTTCCCTCCACCTATCAAGCCTCTTTCCGAAGGAGCTATGGGCAGCCAAGGAACGTAATGGGTATTGGAGACATGATCCTTGTTTCAAGCCCCATATCAAAATTACTTCCAAAAGAGCTTGGTCGGCTATGGAAGAAATGCATTGACCCAAAAATCAAGGAGACAACTCCCATCTTTCAAGCCCCAAATCAAGCCACAAAACCTTGGTCGGACAAGAGAAGAAGAAATCTAAATTTGGGCACCCTCTTCATGAAGCTTGGCATTTTTTTCATTTGAATTTGAATGGGTTTTAAGGTGCCTATATAAAGGGCCTTACCCCTCCCTTGTATGGTCTAATTTTTAATGAATGAAAAAAAAGAAGTTTGAGTGATATTCTTTTAGTTTGCCTTCGTTCCTTAAGAATGTCGATCTCCGTGAGGGAGCACCTTCACCTTGGGGCATCGAGGGGTGTGAGGCCCTAAGCTACCATCTCTTTTGTACAAGCCATCTTCCATCTTCGAATTTGGAGGCTATTTGGATGATCCATCCGGGCACCTAGCAGGAAGATCCCCCAACACCACCGTCTTCAACTTTTGTTCCTTTATTGCTTCTTATTTCTTTTTTACCACTAATATTGATCTTGATTGCTCACAGGTCCTCCAGATGCCACGGACACGGAGTCGGTCTCCCTTGCCTTCGCGATCTCTGGACGGAAAGCCAGTGCATCCGCAGGGTTAAAGGCTTGATCCTCTAGGCCACATCCACGAGAGCGAGTGAACTCGACATCAGGCGCATCAGAGCTTTACAAGGTTTGCAACCCTAAACTCCTAAGTTGGTATTGATCCAAGAGCTAAGTCCTATCGGGTTTCTCAATCCCGGGGTCCTCTTCTTATCCTAGTTTAGGGACTTATTTGCTTGCTTGAAGTTCTTGTTATTATAGAAACCCTAGATCTACTCTTGCTCATCTTCGGGAATCCTTAACCTCATTAACACCTAAAAATCATAAAAGAAAAATCACTTGCATCATTCCATCTCATCCTAGCCTCTAGTTAGTCCCGCATCAAGATGGAAGGTAGGAAACTGGACTCTCATCGACTTTGGGACTCACACTCATGGAGAGACCTCTCACCTTTAGAGCATCTCACCCACCTCACTAACAGAGCCATTGGGATGAATCTCAAAGGTCATGAGGGTGGTAAAGAAGGTGGAATCAAAGGGTAGGGGGATAACTAGACATGACATCACATCATGTCCTAGGGTTGCACCTCTCGTGCTTTCCTTATAGAGTGAAAGTTGGGCCTCTCACCCTCTCCATGCAAAGCGAAAAAGGAAGAATAACTCTTCTCTAAAAACTCATTTTCATTCACCAAATTTTTACAAAGGAATGAGGGTGGTATTTATAGACCTTTCCTAACCCTCGTTTGAATATGAATACAAGATAAATAGATATGAGTTCAAATTCAAAAACAAGATAAGGATAAGGATTTAAAGATAAGATAAGACCTATCCCAATCCTAACAATCTTAGATATCCAAATCCTAGAAAACAAATTATTTTTTAAAAAATAAACTTATCCTAAAACTCCAACCTAAAAATAACTTATTCTCGAATTTTAATTTATCTACATCGAAATCTATGTTGCATCGGGATATGTGCTGGATCGATGTCCCCATCATTCCTTAAGGTGGGGAGAACTCGACTCCGTCGAGTCAGACTTCAAGTCTCTAGTCTTTTGCTTGATATCATTTCCCTAGGACTCCACACTCCAGCTTGAGATAACAATGAGATTTTTTTATTATCAGCTCTGCTTTGAGAATCGTGTAGCTCTGAAAAGTGTGTAGCTCTGAGATCCATTTTCACCATCTTTGGGACTACTTTGAGATCCATGTAGGTCTGAAGTCGGCAATGATTCTAAGAATGATGGTGGCGGTACGGGAAGATGATGGCACGGGCTCTCCGGTAGGTGTCGGGCATCATGGCCATAGGGAGCCGGGCGAGTGTCGGTGAGGCATCGTGAGCAGAGATGGGGAGTGGAGATGATGAGACATCACGGGCATGGGCATGCCGGAGTGATGGGGATCGGGCATGCTGGAGGGGACACGGGCAACATAGGGGGGACTGGCTCGGAGGCGACGCGGGCGATGCAGGGATGCTGACTCGGAGGCGATGCAAGCGATGGTGAGGAAATGATTCTCCTTCACCTGCAGGTGTTGAGGGGTGTGAGACCCCACTGCCTTCGCTTTTGAGCGTCGAGGGGCATGAGGCCCTAGTTATCTTCTTCCTCGCTGAGTCCCCTCTATGATCATGGAGCTTCTCTTTCATGCCGCAAGTAGCGACATGGGTGGGACACCCTAGGCTCCGCATGTAGTGAGATAGGTGGGATGCCCTAGACTACATGTAGTGGGGTGGGTGAGGTGCCCTAGAGGTGCGACATCTCTCCATGAAGGTAAGTCCCATGTCCATAGAGTATCCATCTTTCTCTCCCCTATATTTTTTTCCACCTTCTTAACCCTAATCACAGGAGACTTCTCAGCTCTCCAATGATCCTCCTAGCCCCCCTTTGTCCCGCATCACTCAGAGTAGCTCTAGTTGAGTCGACTCTCTTCAATCTAGTCAACTTTCTTGCATAGTATCCTGATTCCTCACTCTGTAAGAGTTAGCTCATCTTGATTCTAGTCAACTCGGATCCTCGGGCCTTCAAAATTATAGTCTAGAAGAGTCGCTCTTTCTCTTTAGAGTCAACTCGATTGGCTGTAGTTCTCAGATCTCTTTTTTTGAACTCTGGAGGAGTCGGCTCGAATCCTTGAAGAGTCAGCTCGGACTCACTTTGGGTTGGCTTGCTTGTCTAATTCAGGAAATGGTACTCTAGATGAGTCAGCTCGGGTCCTTTAGAGCCGGCTTGGATATTTACATGCCAGAATCCTCATGCGTACCATGTGCCAGAGTCAGCTCTCTTCTCTTCGAGTTCGCATGGATGAGTTCTTCAGTGAACTTTAATTCTTCTCCAGAATTTATCTAGCAAGGCTTCAAGCTTTCAAGATATCTTCAAACTCTTCTTGCAACATACTCAAAGTAATTTAAAGCTTGAAATAATCTGGAAGTAACCCATTTGATTGGTTTTAACTTAAGTTCTTCTTTGGGTTCTTCTTTACAAGATACAATTACAATATAACTCAACTCAAGAAATAGAAATGTAGGAGTTGAAATTGAGCAAAGAGTTCATCCTATAAAAACTTATAAAACACTTGAAGAGTTGTTAGTAAAACAAATGCATGCCCCAATGTTTGGTTATCAGCAAAATCACTTATGGGGTCAACACTCCTTTAATTGTTCATTCAGTATGGCTTCATTCTGGTCAACTAATCTTGGGTCAGCTATATCCAATTCCTTCTCAATGTCATCCTTCTGGGTTGGAGGTGATAAAAATGAGGGTTGACCAACAAAAGTCTGGTTCACACTAGGTGTCGGACCAATAGGGATTTGACTCGAGCTAGTAGAGGTCGGATTTAGGTTCAAAGTACTTGATCTGGCATGCCTTAAGGACCTCTCATAGTTTTGGGCTATTTGGTAAGCTTGCTCCGAACTATAGATATCATGTTTAAACAATTCTCTTTGTATATCTTTCCTCAAACCTTCTCCAAATCAGATTAGGGTATCATATGAATTCTTATTCACAATATAACGCATTAGATACTCAAATCTATTAATATAATTAATGACTAATCCTTTACCTTGGGTCAACCTTTCTAAGTGGTCTAGGAGATTTTGTTAGTTAGATGTAGGGAGATACCTTTCACGAAGCTTGTTCTTCATTTCTTCCCAGGTCCTAATGGGTTTGTGTCTCCTATATGCTATCTTTCCCTTAACATTGCGCCAATAAGACTTGGCTTGACCCTATAGTTGCATTTGGGCAAACCTAACCTTTTCATCCTCAAACATTTCATCCCACTTAAAATAATTGTCCATATTTACCTCCTAGTCAATGTAAACCTTAGGATCAAGGCTGCCTTCAAATGTAGGTGCTTCAAACCTAAGGTTCCTAATGACCCTCTCATCTTGGTCCATAAAATCATGATTTGGTTTTGGGGTGGGATGGTGGACTCTAGGACTGAAGGATGCTAATCTAGGCACAGCATGGGTCCTATGGATCTTTTCAATACTCAATTTCATTTGATCAAACCTTTTGTTCATGTGGGCACACTGTTCCATAAAGGTCTTGAATAAGATTTCAACATTAGACTACAAGGTTTGACTGGATTGGGTTGACACCATTGATATTTAACCCTTAATCTAGTGGTCAATGCAATCGAGCATACAAAACATCCTAGGGTTTGCTAGACCTAGCAGCCTAAGTAGAGTGAGTCGACTGAATCACAACTGAGACAACAATTATACTTTCCACTGTTCAGGTAGGAGGTGGGAGTGTGGAAGGCCTCCCTGCATTAGCAAATTAAGGAACCACAACACCGCTTAGGTCATTTGACTCTGGACACCCAGCCTAGACACCAGCTTCAAGACACAAATGCTGAATTGAGTGCAACTAGTTTTCCCAAAATACTATGAATTGAACTCGTGGGTGTCCCTAGTTCTATTAGGTTGCTAATTGATTTTAGTTAGGCTTGGGTTCCTATGCAAGGGTGGTTGTTCTGGGCTAAGGAGAGGTGATCAAATCCTCCCCCCATCTGACATATTGAGAGTGCCCTTAGAGTGATTTATGCAAATTGTGGCAAGTATATAAAACCCTAATGCAGAAATCAGCAAGCAAAAATTAAACATGCAAGAGGAAACAAGTACCGAAACTTCAACCTAAGGGTTCACATCCGGCTGTAGCTCATTATTCCCATGGGCCGTGATAGTGTACTTGTGTACACCCGCTTAGTAGGCATGAACCTTAGATCAGGATTGGATTTAGATAGAAAAACAAAGCAAGTATGAAAACTATGCCCTAAACTGGGCTCTAATACCAGATGATGTGGGACTACAATGCATGCAAAGCTACTTGTAGAGAATTAAGTGGCTTTAGGTTATCCTGAAATCAAGCCAAAGAAGAGATTAAAGGGACTAAGTAATGACTTAGATGGACTAGCATGTAAAGAAGACCCTAAATAGTGAAGAAACCAGGACCCCAGGGTTTGGAAACCCTGGTACAGCTAGCTCTCCTTCAATAAATCTACATAGGAGTATGGAAGTGTGTACCTGGCAATGGTGGAAGTGCCCGATGAAGAGTTTCCTCCACTCTCGGATGCGGCTTGGAGGATGAAGCTATCAACCACAGGCTCGCCAGCTTTTCATCCGCTCCTTCGAAGGCAAGGCAAATAGAGTCTGATCTTCATGAAACCAGAGGGACCTACAAAGCACCTTTGGAAGAATGAGGAAAAATTATGAGAAACAAGAAAGGATGAAAGGAAGAAAGGGAAGAGGGGTTGGCAGCCAAGAGAAGTCATCTTGGTGGTCGGCTAGGGTTTGGATGAAGGGCTGATGGCTAGGACTTTAGGGTTGGCACAGGGACCAGATAGATAGGGCCTCACACCCCTCGATGCTCATAGAGCAAAGGTAGATTTACTCCCTCATGGAGCTCGATGTTCACAAAGAACAAAGGAGAAGAGTAGGAAAACTCATATATCATTCATTATTTTTCAAAAGTTCTTGCATCAAGCCTTTATATAGGCATACAAGACTTGGGGCTTAAGAAAAGGAATACAAGGCATGAACTTCATGAAAGGTGGCGCCCCAAACTTTCTCTCTTGGTAGGTTGAATACATGGTAGAAAACTAAACACTATCCTCCCTATATGGTATGTAGTGGGTGGCCCAAGGGGGAACCAAGGGGCGCCAACTTCTTTCTTCTCTTGGATTGGGGTGGACCACTTCTTTCTTCTCTTGGATTGGGGTGGACCACTTCTTTCCTCATGAATCATGGGATTCATGTTTATCTGCTTTGACTTTCCTTCTTGTCATGCTGGCATGTGGAGTTGGTGTGCTTGAGTGTGGAAGTGATGTGCTGTCATGTGGACACCAAATCCTCACATTGGGCCGACCTCATGTAATCCTCCATGTAACCCTAGTGTGGCGTAATCCAAGGTGTGACTGAGACTCCATATAGTTGTCAAGGTGCCACACTAGTTGGGGTTCATTAGTGGCTTGAATCTTCCTCTTGCTAGATTGGACTGGACATAATACAAACTCATGGCTCAAGTGAGCCAAGACTAGCTCAAACCCTAATGGTATGAGTCAAACCTGAATACATGTAACAAGGCCCAACAATATGATTCGAGGGCCAAAATAGGACGTAAATTTACATGACTCAATTCATAAGAAGAAAAACTAGTCAGATAACCACAGATGGTTGAGGAGCCTCTACCTGATCTTGGTGCCCGCACCAATTTCTCCTCTATTTCTAGTCATCCTTTTAACATTACCCCAGTAGATTCTAGCCTGGCAAACTAATTTGAGCTTGGCAAACTTAAACTTTCTTTCCTCTGACATTAGATCCCTCTCAAAATATAGATCCATACCCTTTTCCCAATCAATGTAATCCTCAAGATCAAGATCACCACTAAAAGTAGGTGCTTCTAACCTAATGTTCCTAGTGGCTCTCTCATCCTGGTCTATGAAATTATAATTGGGTCTCCTATGATTAGACTCCCAAATTGGGTCATGGCATGGGGTTCTCGTAGGATTGGACTCTACGATTGGGTCAGGGCATTGGGCTCTCCTATGGTTGGGCTCCAAGAATGGGTTATGGTGTTGGGCTGTCCTATGGTTGGGCTCTAAGAATGGGTCAGGGTATGGGGGTCTCCTTGAAAGAAACACGGTGTTGCAAGGTACCTACACTAAGTATGCAACAGCACAAGGAGCAGGTATGTATTTTAAAATATTTTTAAAATAATAGTAGAAAAACCTACTCCGCACAGGATCTAACATATACAAGATGCATGTACAAGCAAAAGATAGCATGAAGAGGGCATGTAATATTTATAAACAACTTTATAAAACCAGATCTACATATGCATGAAAAATAAAATCAGAAATCATACCTTATTCCTACCTGGAATAACTCTGGGATAATGCTGGAATTGCTTGGATAACTGGAATAAAGTTATTCCAGTCTTCTTCTTCTTCCAACAGCCTTTGGAACGTTAACTTTTTCTTTGCTTCAATAGCAACAAATCCCAAACCAAAGCAGCAAATCTTTGGTATCTTCTCCTTCACCAACAGCAAGGGAACCTTTTGATTGAAGTTCCTTCAATGGAGAGACTTTGGATCGTTCATCCAACGTTGAGGAAGTCCCTTAGTTGTAGAATTTTCAGCAAGCCTGCAACCAAAACAGAGCAAGGAAAAACACAACAGCAATGGAGGTTCCAACGGCTCTTAGGTGCTCATGGGTATACCCTCTAGAGGTGGGACATGCCTGGGGTTCCTCTGATCCGTCTCTCGCACAATGCTAGTCACCGGAAGACCATGAAACGGTGGGAGGAAGGAAGACAAACATAACACTCTGTTCTGAATTTTGTTTTCTCCAAAACAACGTTTCAGCACAAGCAAGAACAGGGAATCAAGGGACTATTTCACTCCCAATCTCTCACCAAAACCCAGGCCTCTAAATCACCGGTGGAATGGAAAGTGGAAGTTCTCCAAGGAAGAAGACTCTCCAACATTTTTTTTATTTCTGGCCTGTTTCTTTTCCACCGCCCAGAATTTTATAACGTGAACAATGAAAACGAGATTTGGGAAGCTAAGAAACGTCCTGGGAAAACTAAGGGGCAGCCGATTTTTGAATGAATCAAATTCATTCACAACAAAATAATAAAGGGTCATTAAAAGGTGATTTAAAACCCAGCCAAAACGAATGGAAATTGGATATGAAACGACGCTTTGAATCCCCTGTCCGCCAAGCCAAAAATTACCATGCAGATTTGTTCAAAACCAGTTCACAACGATTTAAAAAATCCCAAACCTGTTCTAAACCGGTTCAATATCCAATTAGATCAAAATCTAATTGATAATAAGCTTGGTCAAGTCCCGGTAACCCAAAAATAATTCTCGGTGGACCCGAACAAATTCTGATCGACCTAAAACTGAATCAGTCCAAATGTGCTCAATCAAACCATTATCGAAATGATTCCCAATTATTAATCGGTACTTGGATCAGGGAGTGATCCTTTATGGTGTGTGACCTCATAGGTTCGAACCTATGCGGTAGCATTAGAACAATTCCAGTACTAGTACAAGATACCATCTAGTAATGGGTTTCGACATCCGGATAGGTCGAAGATGCGAGAGCAATCGATCGAACCTCTGGCATATGGTTACCGTATAATTTATCCCTTTGACCTCAAATGCTCAGGATGACCTAGAATTAGACTGCCAACCCTAGCTATGTCAATCCACAACATGTCTCAACCTCGCAAGTCCAGTGACTCCTGACTTGGACTACTTCAGCTGAGGATTTGCTAAATTGAGACACTGCGAGACATTCAATCCAAACTATTTGGACAGGTCAATTCCATCTTGGTCCACCATTGCTCCACAAGTACTTGCATGTACCCAGAAACCTTCCATCTCCAGATTAGAAATCCGGGTAGTCCGGCACCAAAGCACAAGGAGTTGCTTGCAAGCTACCATGATGACCTCAGGTCGGAGGGATACATATACCCATATCCAATCATGAGTATCCCTTTGACAGAAAAGGGGCTACATGGAGTCACGTTCAATGAGATATCATATATCCCATTTGCAGATTATATTAGTGTCACCACATTCCTTTGGTCAAGAGGACAACAAAACGATGTGAACCACAACAACCTATACTTGATACATTGCCATCTAGTATAATGTATCATTTGGTTGTAAACCTGGTTTAAGGACCACTCGATATATCCTCTCTATATCGAAGTCAATGTAGTCCTAAGGACTTCATCACATGAAAAAGAGTTCAATACAGGAAAATGTAAGAATGTGATGAGCTGCCAAAATAATATTTATTAATTCATACAAATAGTACAATACTCAATTCAACTGCCTTCAACCTAGACGATTGGCTTTGGGACATAATTTCTAACACTCCTAGGATTGGGTTCCCATATTGGGTCATGGTGTGGGGGTCTCCTAGGATTGGGTTCCTAGATTGGTCATGGTTTGGGGGTCTCTTAGGATTGGGAGGTGTGGGACAAGGGGTCTCTAGTTTAGGCTCAATACAGGTCTTATGGGTTCTCTTTAGGTTTCCTAATCATCTATCCAATCGGTCAATCCTATTGTTCATTTGGGTATTTAGTTGGGTCAATTGGGTATACTGTTTATTGAAGGTCCTTAGTAAGGTTTCTATAGTGGACTCCATGGTCAGACTGGGTTGGGTGAGACTACTGGTATTGGGCTCCTAATCTAGGGGTCATGCAACAAGCATACAAGAGTTATGCGTTCTATGGTTTGCTAGACCTAGAGCCCAAGTAGAGTGAGTCAACTCAACTTATGCCCAACTCAACAATTAATCCTTCCATGGGCCAGGTAAGTGGTGGGGTGGTGGGAGGCTTTCCCTGCATGTTGCAGGGTCCTAATTAAAAACCATCAGTCTACTTAAGGCATTTGCCACTGAACCTCTAGCCTTAGACACCAGCTTCCAGTAATAATTGGAGGATCGAGTGCACTAGTTTTCTCAGAAGACTCGAACCCGACCTGTTGGTATCCCTAAGCTATATTAGGTTGCTACTCGATTTTATTTAGGCTTGGGATCGAATGCAGATGGTTGTTTTGGGCTAAAGATAGGTGATCAAATCCTTCTCCCATTTGACATAGTAGAAGTGCCCTTAAGGTGTTTTATGCAAAATGATGCACACATATGAAAACCTAAGATGTAACATGAAACTAAGATCAGAAAATTACAGAAAACTATTTTTTTTCTCTATTTTTGGTAAACAGCAGAGGAATTTAAGGATTAATAACAATGACTTAATTGCAAAGAAAATTAAGTTTGAAGGGGTTTAATGTAAATTAAATTTCAGCCCTAAACTAGTTGTGCAGAATTTCAGCAAGTGAGGTTTAGGTCTCATGCAGATTTTGTTTTGTTTTCAGATTAGAAAAATTAAACTAAAATTATAGAAAAATATAGGATTGAACAAAGATCAATTGATGCAAAAATCAAAAAAAAAACAGCAAGGGTTGGATGAAAAATTAGCCCTAGGTTTTGATGAGTATGCAAATTTTAGCATGCAGAAATTCTACACGATGATGCAAGAACATGTCCTAATCCTTCTCTGAGACCAAAATTGATGAGGGATGAACTAGATGGATGCGTGATAAATATGTGTTTGAGAAAGACTTGCTCCGCAAAATACCCAGGATCCATCTTGACGCCGCCATGGCTGAAAGGAAGCATCATCAAGGAAGCGATGGGGCTTGCCATCCACTCCTGTCACGGAGGCACACCCTCATAGGGCTGAGCACATGAGAGAGAACCAAGGAGAGGGAGAGGAGGAAGAAGGAGATCTTGAAGAAAGGAGGGATTTCTTCTTGATGCCTCAATCTCTCAAGATCTCACTTACAAATACGAGACAAAAGACTCATGTATACCCTAGGTTACAACTGACCTAGCCCCTCCAAAACTTCTCGAAATGGCAACACGTGTTTCAAAAGATCACGTCATCCGAGTCGACTCGAACCTCTCATGTTGACTACATGCTGTAGACAACACTCTGGGCGAGTCAGCTCAAACCCGTTGAGTCGACTCATCTAGACCGTAGTTTACCTATTCTGCGGACACTGTGAAACCGAGCCTACTCCCAGTGATCCGAGCCTACTCCTAGTAGAACCGAGCCGACTTGCAACAATTTGAGCTGACTCTCCTCCCTGCATCCATGCCATTCCAACCATTAGAGTCGACTTTGACCAGAACTGAGCTGACTCTAATACATAGGGATTGCCTCTAGCACCCTGCCATGATCTCCCAAGTCTCTCCAAAGATTGGGAGCACCAAGCAAATCCTTACATTCTCCACCTTGGTGCCCCCAAGTTTTGGCAAACCTGGCAATGTCCTCAACGCATAACCCCGCTATAACTACATGTCTTGACAGCACCTTGTGCGGATATCATCACCTATGCCAACATCCTTCAGTTGTTGATATCACCTGGAGACCTTTGGAATGACCGCCTCCATAGCTGAAGATCCTCGCCTGTATCCTAGCACCATGATTGTAGCTTTCCTTCTGCCTAGTAGCTACATCAATCTATTCCTTGAACTTTCCTAGAGAGAACCCAGTGAACCTGAACCGACACTTGCTGTAACTGGAGTTCTACCTGCACCTCTTGCTCTAAACTCATGTCAAATCCTGCTCCATCTGTGAAGCCACTTGTCACCGGTGCTCCACTTGAGACTGAAGTCCCCCTGATGCCATAGAAAGAAACTCCGAGGCCAGTAACTCAATTCTATCCTAGTGAGCCTGCACTTGAACCACGTACCCAGTCGCAGCCTCCTTGGACCCTCTGCATCATTGTGGACTCCTCCGAGACTATTTTAGATACTCTGCAACCCCGTAGGAACCTCCGAAACCCAGGAGCTCATCCCAACTCCTCTAACCTAGTGATTGAATCTAGCAACCTTCTTCACCTAGCTGCTCCATTATGTCCCAGCCTGTCTCTAGTCTACATGATCATATCCCAGCCTATCTCTAGGCTGCATGACATCCCTGGCACTCCCGGAGACATGTCCCTAGTCTCCCTGAGCTACCAGCCTCCATCAGCTCTAGTCTTTGTCCCTAGGCCAATGCCGCCATACCAGAATACTCTAGACTGTCCGATATCCCCGGTGCTCCCTGTGACTGTCTCCTATCTCCCTGAACTGCCTCTGGCACTGACTCTACTTATGTACTCTGATATTCCTGAGATATCTATCTCCTGAGATAAATCTCCATCCATACGGGATACCACACCCTTGTACAACTCCATCACAATCAAGGTAGTTGGAGTACTACCGATCGCTCTCCTCCAT
Organism: Areca catechu; assembly: GCA_021397845.1. NCBI lineage: Eukaryota > Viridiplantae > Streptophyta > Magnoliopsida > Arecales > Arecaceae > Areca > Areca catechu. The sequence goes on along the minus strand of CM038052.1, from coordinate 121,864,765 downwards.
AATGACCAAAAGCCTGGTCCACTACTGATAGAGCTACCTCTCATGCTCTAAAAGATCCCTTGTATGTATCGCTCCACCTGCGCTAAACCACAGATCACCTGACCTGCAATCTCCATAGCACAGAACCTGCAGCTCTGCACCACCATCGTGAGCTCCTACACCACCGAATCCATCATCTTCGGTGAGATCCGCTCCACCAGCAGACCTTTGCACTGCTCTCAATTTTAAACTTCTATCCACTAGGGAGAGCCAAAGATGGAACCATCCTCCACATGCTACCCGCACCACATGACCGCTGTACCACAATGTCCACATACCCATCACTCGTGATCTGACTCTATCACCGGATCCATCCTAGATCAACATGAATTTCAGAGCAAAGTTGCCATGTCTTACCTCCAACGACTGCCCGCTACCATGCTGTACCTCCTATGACTGCCTACATGCCATGCCTAACCCGATCTGCTCCGATCAGATCCACCACGCTCCCACTACACCCTGCATTGACCATGGTCGAGCCCGCGCCCTACGCCGCCCTTGACCAATGCCCTGTGATGTCTCGCGTCACTCTATGACCAGCGAGCCACAGCCTTTTCGCACTAGGGATCGAGCACCCAAGGCAGCCATTTCATTGGATCTTCTCCATCTCCACAACGAGGACCGCATCCATGTCATGACACTGTCAGCACCAATGAGAGAGAGGCTCTCAAGTCTTCTCTGCTGGTACTTTGCCTAGACTAGCACCACCAACAGACACCACTCTCCTGCATTGCCAGATTCATGCTTCAGATCTGCATGCTCCATGGCTATTGTGCCACTTCTTCTCTCTCTATTTCCAGGAAGGACAACAGGCCTTCACCTCCAGATCTCACCATCAGAGATCTGATCCGTGCGATCGTCAACCTCCTCCAGACCTCACCACCAGAGATCAGCATGCCGTATCATCACGATGCCTTCTTCCCTTCTTCTTTCACATCATCGCATCAAGATTGGCTCTGATACCAATTGTTTGAGCAAGACCCGCTCCGTAAAATACCCAGGATCGCTGAAAGGAAGCATCATCAGCGAAGCGATGGGGTTGCCATCCACTCCTGTCATGGAGGCACACCCCCAAGGGGCTGAGTGCATGAGAGAGAACCAAGGAGAGGGAGAAGAGAAAGAAGGAGATCTGGAAGAAATGAGGGATTTCTTCTTGATGCTTCAATCTCTCAAGATCCCACTTACATATACAAGACAAAAGACTCATATATATACCCTAGGTTACAACCGACCTAGCTCCCCAAAACTTCCCAGCATGGCAACACATGTTTCAAAAGATCATGTCATCCAAGTCAGCTCGAACCTCTTTAGTTGACTCCATGCTGTAGAGAGGACTTTGGGCAAGTCAGCTCAAACCCCACGAGTCGACTCATCTAGATCATAGTTTACTTGTTCTGCGGACATTATGAAACCGAGCCTACTCCCAGTGATCTGAGCTGACTCCCGATAGAATCGAGCTGACTCGCAACAATTCGAGCCGACTTTCCACCCTGTTTTCATGCCGTGCAAACTATTAGAGTCAACTCTGACAAGAACCGAGCAAACTCTAATACCCAGGGATCATCTCCAGCACCCTGCCATGATCTCCCAAGTCTCTCCAAAGCTTGGGAGCACCATGCAAATCCTTACAATATGCTATGGATGGACATGTTGAAATTTTAGATTATATGAGAGCATTGATTTATGAATTTATGATGGTTTGTTCCCAACAAGAGACTAAAAATAAGCTAGGGTTTTATAAGATTAGTTCTACCTGCGTATATGAAACTAATAAAGAGAAAGAAAATCAGGATCCTAAGGTTAAGAAACACCTATTAGGAACATGCTCATCTTCAATACATTAGAAAAAGAGAGATGGGAAGGGATCTAAATACCTAGTAATGATTGTGTTGATGTCTTAGATGAGTTTGCACCACTCAGATTGGTGCCTGGATGACAAAGTGGCTTTCCGATGGATAAACTAGCTTTTTATCAGCTAGTTTCGGGGACAAGGAAGTCCTCATCCAAGGGTCCTTCACTTGAGAGATCCTGTAAATGTCAAAGGTTAGGGCAGTAGATGATAGGAAAAATATAAAACATATGGTTGGAAGAGAATAGAAAGCGGGAGGTGCGCCTGGGCTAATTGGCGGCCTGGATGGATGTTGGGTGCCTGGCTTGGGATCTGGCAGCCTGGAGGGGATGGCGCCTGGCAGGAGGGGAATGCCTGGAGTAGGGATGGGCATCCAAGGGTTAGGGGCTGATGGGTGTTGGCGACCTAGGAAGGAGTGAAGAAATGGGTGGCCAAGGAGGGAAGAGGAGTGGGCATCCTAAATGGGAGGAGAGGGGGGGCAGCCTAGGGTTTTCTTGGAGTAGGGGCAGCTATGGTTTGTTGGGGAGTGGAGAGAAGAGGGCGGCTAGGTTTAGGAAGAAAGTGAGGGTTTGAAAGATAATTTTGGGCCTCGCATCGACTCCCTCACGGAGGTCGATGTTCTCAAAGAACAAAGACAAATAGATAAGAAAACTCAATATTTTCATTCATAAAACTAGTTCTTTACAAGGGGAGGGGGTGGGTATTTAAAAATTCGCCCAGGTCACTAGACTTCCTGATGGACTAGGATTACATAACTTGATGGCCAAGAAAGCTCCTCTTGGGCTTTTGGCAGCAACTCCATGATCTTGGGCGGCCTCTTGGTGGGCTTGGGCACATGAACTCCAGGGGGCATTGGCTGATCCGGGGTGCCAACTTCCTTGGACTCTGGATTAGGGTGCTGGGCTGGAGAGGGTGCCAACTTGATGGGCTTGGCAGCATGAAAGGGCCCAAGCACTGGGGAACTTGGGGTGCCATAATTGGGGGGGCTTGAGTAGGGGCCCAAGTGCTTGAAATCCAGCTCTGGTTGGATGGGGCCTGGTGAATCTTCTAGTTAGGTGACTCTCTTCTTGGTTCTTAACTTGAATGAAACTTACAATACTCATTTGAAAACAAAAGGACTCAACTCAATAGACTAAGTGAACTCAATGGACTTAATGGAATCACTTTGTTACGAGACTCAATGTTTATTACAGGATTCAAGTGAGCAAATGGATTCACTAGACTCAATTGACAGAATCAACATAAAAAGATAGACTACCCAACACATGAATTAGAGATCAAAATTATAGCCTTGAAGTTCTGGCCTGATCTTGATGTCCCCATCACCAACCCTTGGAAAGCCCCATACCATGACCAAATCTAGGAGTCTAATCATAGGAGACCCAATTATGATTTCATAGACAAAGATGAGCGAGCCACTAGGAACATTAGGTTAGAGGCACCTATGTTTGGTGGCAATCTTGACCCTAAGGCTTACATTGATTGGGAAAAAGGCATGGATCAGTACTTTGAGAGGGATGAGATGATCGAGGAAAGGAAATTTAAGTTTACTAAACTCAAGTTAGTTTGCTAGGCCAGACTATACTGGGGAGATGTTGAACGTCTGACTAGAAGAAGAAGAGACCAGCCCATATCTACTTGGAGAGCCATGAAGAGCAAACCAAGGAAAAGGTACCTATCCATGTCCTATGAGCCCAGTGGACCTATAGCCCATCGATCCCTACCCATGTCCTATGAGCCCAGTGGACCCATAGCCCATCGATCCCTATCCATGTCCTATAAGCCTAGTGGGCCCATAGCCCATCGATCCCAACCCATCTCCTATGAGCCCAGTGGACCCATAGCCCATCGATTCCTATCCATGTCCTATGAGCCCAAGAGACCCATAACCTGGCCCATAGCCCATCCACCCTAACCCAATAGGATTAGTCAAGTTCCCCTTAGCCGACCCATCGACCTGAACCCATGTCCTATGAGCAGAGGGGACCCAAAACCCATCCACCCTAACCCAATAGGATTAGTCAAGTTCCCCTTAGCTGACCCATCGACCTGAACTCAAGTACTAATCAAGTTCCCCTTAGCCGACCCATTGACCTGATTCGAAGCACTAGTCAAGCTCCCCTTAGCCAACCCATCCATGCTACCCCATTGGTTCACAAGATTGATAGTGAAGAAGTCTTTAGGGCTGATCCAGAATTAGTTGACCAGGAAAGTAGTCAGGCTGAGCCTGCATTGGAAATCCAACTAAAAGTTGAGAAATATGAGGAGTGTTACCTTACTACTATGACGACTGATGTGGCATGCAAAGATGAGTTCTAACTTAGAGGATTAATTAGTTGGTGAGCAATGATTCTTACTTACATAAGGCAAAACTCATTCATTAGAAAGGGCCAAAGTAACTAGATGATGAGACTACTTAATGATAGGAAACTCACCCGCAATGTAGTTCAATTTTAATCAAGGAAGAACGGACCTAATGGTTGAGAAACCATTCTAACTAGGGCATAAACCTTCATATGAATAGACCTAAGAGACTCTGATGGGTATACTAACCAATGATGAGCTCTCCCTCCTTTGAAGGTAGATCAATTTTTAGCACTCCATAGAGCTGCAACTAGACTTGGAGGCTACCACTTCCAGAATGGAAACTCCCTCCATGGCTAGTTCTAAGGCAAAGTAAAACCTCCTCTTTAACTCAGAATTGTAGAGAACCATACAATGAATGACATTAGTGATATGGTAAAATTGGAGAAAGCTGGAAGAAGTGATCAAAATAAAGAATTGGGAGAGGTTGGCGATTTTGTGTTGGAGTGGATGAATGGCTTCCTTGTAGTTGGTGGTCGGCCTTAGATGGAATGTGTAGAAGGCGATCTTGAGTGGATTGTTGGAGAGGGCTTCCTTGGAGATGGCGACCTTTGGGGCTTGCTAAAATTGAGGTTTAGGGAAGAAAGAAAGGGAAAGCTTTGCTAAGGTAGACTAAGAACTAAGTGGTAGATAGATTGAGCCTCTCACTCACTCCCTCTGGGAAGACATTTGCATCACACAAATGGAAAGAAATTTGGAACTCAAAAATTTTCATTCATTATCTACATTACAAAAAGCTATGGAGAGGTATTAATAGACCACCCAAAGCCAATTTGAAATTTCGAATTTCATGGAGGATTACATGGAGAAAATGGTGGAGAATTATAACCAAGCTTGATTCAAGGAGAGGATTAAGGGCTGGCCACTCCAATTTGAATTTGAAAGTAGGCACCCAAGTGGAGGGGGGGTGTGAGGTGTCCTCCATGTTAGCATGGCTGCCACCTAGACTTGGTGATGTGGCAGTCGAACTTGGTCTTGTAGTTGACTTGTTGATTTATCCCAAGTGCTGAGTTGTCCCAAATAGCTGAGGTTATTCCAGGTAGTTGAATAAGTGCTGAAGTGTTGAGTTATTCCAAGTAACTGAATAAGTGTTGAATAGCTGAAATATTGAAGTAGAAATTGAAGTAGCAGATTTCTCTGGTTGAGTCATCTGTAGTGCTCGAGTTGGCTCTTTAGGTTGTAGTTGAACTGACTTGTTGGGGCTTCAAATTTATCATTCGATCCATAAAGAATTTGATTGAAGGTCATTGTTGGTGTCCGCACCAATTTTCTAAGGGTGGCAAGAACTTAATCCTGTCGAATATGGGTCAACCTGACTTTGGTAATGCTCTAATAAGTCTGGGTTGATTCGTTGCAGGTCTTTCTTAGTGATCTATGAGTTTTCAGATTCTGACCGACCTTGCCAACGAACTAGATAGTGTTGGTATCTTTGTTCCTGGTAGTGATAGTCTTGTCATCTAGAATTCGCTCAATTTTATCTCGTCGCTTTAGAAAAGTGGCTAGTGGACTCTCAGGGATAGGCTCACTCTTAAAAATAGGGTTAGACCCAAAAAGCTCCTTAGGTATCATCATTGGCTCCTTATACTCTATCAAGTTTAAAACATTGAAGGTCGAGCTGATACCTAGGTCAGATGGTAACTCAAGTATATACACGTTAGGTCCAATATTCTTTATGATTTTAAATGGGCCTGCACCGTGGGCATGTAATTTTTTAATGGTTCCAAATGGGAATCATTCAGGTCTGAGTCTAATCATTACGTGGTCTCCTTCATAAAATTCTTTGATCCTCTTACGTGAATTAGCCATATGCTTGTAGGTTTCATTGCTCATGTTGATTTTTTTACTGATTTCTTTATGCAAATCATTAATATGCTGTGCGTATGACTCAATAGACTCAGAAACTCATGCATGTGTGGGCAATGGGATGAGATCTATGGTATATTGAATATCTCTTAAGGGTGGAAGGTGATTAGGAAGGTCTTTTAGAAATATGTCTTGAAATTCCTCTACAAACCTTAACACTTCCTGGGGCTATTCTTTATGGGGTGGTTCCTGAATTTCCTTAGTTGTCAAAATCCAAACAGGTGAACCACTGTTAAGCTCTTGCTCCAATTCCTTAGCATTGATCATGTTTATTCTTTGTTTCTTGTCCCTCAGGTGACTTGATCCTCTCTTAACATGGTCCTTAGGTGGTGAAGAATTGAATACAATCTTCTTTCCATTATGAGTAAAAGAACAAGAATTAGAGTGACCAAAGAGTATAGCATCATGACCATACAACCATGGTCGACCTAATATGATGCTGCTTACTCCCATGAGAAGAACATCACACCAATCCTTTTCTTGGTATGACTGGATTTGGATTGTGACTTAGCACCTAAATTTGATAGGAATTGAGGTTGAATCTATCCAAGATACCTTATATGGGTTGGGGTTTAGTGGGTAATCCTAAGTTCTTGACCGTACTAGTCGATATGTCAGTGATACAACTTCCACTATCTAAGATGATCTTGTAGACTTTTTCTCCTATCTTAACAAAGGTTTGTAGGATGTTGGTCCTACGCCAATCTTCTTGCTCCTTAGCCTAGGTCAAGATACATCTCACAACTCCTAGAAATTCTAATGAGTCTATGATCTCTTCATCCCCTTCATACTCATCAGCTAACCTCACACCAGCCTCATATACTTCTTCCTCACAATCTTCTATGGGTTCAGGGACCTCCTCTTCTATCTCTCCTATGTGTAACGCTCTAGTGGGACATTGGCTTGCAATGTAACCTACCTTATGGCACCTAAAACAATGGACATTACCTTCTCTTCGGACTTCAGGGTTCTTTCCTTTATCATCTCTACGAGCTAATAGAGTAGTAGGATTGGGTATGTTGGATGGACTTGGGCTTGGGCTGGGTCTACTTCTAAGGAAATTAAACCTATTGGGTTCGGGTCAACGGAAAATGGGTCCCCTCTGAAATCTCTCACAATCCCTAGCAATTTGGTAGGCTTGGTCTAGATCATGGACCTCTCTAAGAAATAACTCCCTCTGGATTTCTTCTCGAAGACCTGCTCTAAACCTAGATAAGGTCATAGCTTCCGACTCAACCATACTGTATCTCATGACAAACTCATCAAACTTGGCAATATACTCTGACACCATCTTATTTCCTTGACTTAATCATTGCCATTGATCCAAGAGTCTTTGTTCGTAGGACAGGGGTAAATACTTCTCCCTAAGCTTTACTTCATAGCTCTCTAAGTGGCTATGGGCATGTCATCTCTTTGTCTACTAATGCGCTCAACATTATCCCAATACAATCTAGCCTGACGGACCAATCTAAGTTTGGCAAACTTAAATTTTCTATCTTTCGATATTTTATCCAAATCAAAGTATTGATCCATATCACTTTCTTAGTCTATATACACCTTAATGGTGCGGGCACCAGACTCAGAAGAAGACTTCAGAGCTCCATTTGGATCTCTGATTGACATTGCCCAAGAAATTAGGGTTTGTAATAAAGGTTGACCTGGTCAACCAGTTTATTTATTTTATTTATTTCTTGAGTCACCATTTAAATTTTGTTGAGTCATGTTGACTCGGTGCAAGTCCCAATGTGGTTTCAATTTGGTCCAAAATGGTGCCACATTTCTCTTCCAATCAACTCAAGGTTCAAGCAAGTGGAGGCCACACTCCAAGCCACACGCCCAGCCACACTCCGAGCACACGCCAGAGTCTAGGAGGCGCCATAGAGGCATCCCAGTGTCATGGTCCCCACATCCAAAGAAGAAAAAATCAAATTGGAGGCTAAATTAAAGGAGGCGCCCACACCTGCCTAATTTACCTAAGCAAAGAAGGAAGAAAACTTCTCTTGGAGAAGAAATCAAAGAAGGACATCCAACATACTCCTAATTGAAGTTCAAATCAAAATCAAAGAGCTTAACTTGGAGTGGAAGAAAAGAAGAAATACCATAAGAAGAAGAGGACTCCAAATCCAAATCCAACTCCAAAGGAGGTGCCATAAAAGTTCCAAAACAATTCCTTTATGGCCGTCCCAATTTTTTTTGGACTCTTGGTCGGCCAAGGGAGAGGATTTTCTACCTAATCTAGGGGTTGGAAGAGTTTAGTCCCACATGGGAATTTGTACAAGCTAGGAAAAAATTTTAGGTCTATATAATAGACCTCTCTTTGTAACTTTAGAAAATCAATGAAGAAAAAATTATTTTGCTATTCTCTTGTGTTGAGCAACCTAGGTTTCTCTTCTTCCGCACTATTCTAAGTGTTGAGCTCCGTGAGGGGGTAATCCGGGTTCCATTGGAGCCTTGAGGAGGTGAGAGATCTCCATCTTTATCCAAAACCCTAGGTTAGCCACTTGAAATTCCAAAACCCTAGCCACCTTTCATTATTTTCCATCCACCAAACCCTAGATCCATCCATCTCCCACGGCCTCTCTCTCTCTACAAGTCCAGGCCGTCCACCTTCATCCAGATCCAGTCCGGCTACTTCAGATCCAGAGCAAGTTCCAAGGAAAATCACATCAGCATCCAGGAGAATCCAGTTTTCAGCAATTTCGATCTTCAAGTTCATCAACCTGGTAAATCTTTTCCTTGACTCTCTGATTCCATCAATTGTTTTTCTTCTCTTCCAGATCTTGAGTTCAGGAGAAGCCAACCCGCCAAAGGACCAGTATTGGAGGATCCATTACGAAGATATCCGACTCCGAGGATCCAACAATCTGCTCGGGAGAGTTCTTCCACCAAAATCTGTGAAGATCATTGTCTGGTTAGATAAACCTTCCCTTCTCTTTATTTCTGTTTTGTTGAAAGCTCGGAGTGAAACCCTAGGTCTGGGAGTTTCTCAACCCCCAGCGATCCGTTGCTTCTAAACTACTCTGATAATTTAGTTTCCTTAAAATTGTGCTTTCAATTATCATATTAGTATCTTTCAATGTTAGGTTAACTTTTCTTTGATTTGAAGCCAACTTCTACAAACCTATAAAAACAACAAAAAAATTAGTTAATCTTAATTTACTTCCGCATCGCATCCCTTTATTTGTTCTGCATCATTTTTGGTATCAGAGCTTTCGTTCTGCATCATTTTTGGTATCAGAGCCCAGTCTAGGGTTTCTGATTTGCTTGCTTGCTTGTTTTGATTGTTCTCTTTTTATTTTGTCTGCTCGAAGTAGACTCCCCAGGACGTCCGGTCCTATGAACTAAGCGAGGCGCAAGCCTCCTCCTCCCATTCCACGGGGTGTTCCTAGGGCGTGTAGGGGATCCATTGGGTTATAACTTCGTAGCAGGGATTATAAACGGGGAAGACAATCTAGTTGCAGCCCGTAATTGCCCTGTTGTCTGAATTATTTCTCCCTGTATAAAACTCCAAATTGCATGATTTTTACTTCGTTGAAACCAGTATAATTGAACCTATTTTCCATAATTTTTCTGCGATTTATTGGTTTCGGTAAAAACTCTGAGAATTAAAATACAGCAACTCTGTTTTTTGTGTTCTGCAATTCAATTCTTTTTTGGAGTGATCATCTCATAATTTACTTAAGGGCAATTGAGCATCTAAGATAAGGGGAGGAGTTGATTACCTCTCCTTAGCCCAAAACCACCATCCAATCATTCGAACCTAGACCTAATTTAAAATCAGTTAGACCTAATTTGCCCTAGTGGGCTAGTGACACCAATTGGTTGGGTCTAGGCTAGTGTTGAGTCAGTTTGCTGAGTTATTCTGTGTGTGCTTAGCACTCAGTGTCTAGAACGGTGGTTCAGGGACTACGTCCCGAAGGGCTTGTGTGCTGGTCCGCCTACCTGGCCAATCACTGATTGGTGTCTAGGATTGGCGATCAGGGACCTAACACTCCCTTTACACCTGCCTGGCTGAGTCCTGAGTTACTACAGGCTAGCTTGCCACTCTGATTGGGCATCTAGTTTGGACTCTAGGTCTAGTGATCCAGTAGTCGGTTTAGTCTAGTCTCATTTTGTGTGCTTGCTTGAATCATCATGTCTACCAGAAACGGAGTGCCATATCAACCTGGTCAAACCCAACCTGATTTAGAGGCCATGATCAGAACTCTTACTGAAAGTATGGCTAAAATGAATCAGGATATGACAAACACTGTGGCCCAGTTTAGCGCACAAATTCATGAGGATCTTACCCAACTTAGGGACCGAGTCCAAGTACTTGAAGAACCTAGACATCGGAATTGGACTCCTGACCCCGATTTTAATGTGCCTCAACCTCACCCACATCAAGAGCCTAGAAGGCCTTTATATAGAGATCCCGAACCTAATCATAGGAGGCCTGACCCAGAGCCTGAAGATAGAGATGATAGGTTCATCAGGAACATCAAATTAGATGCACCCACTTTTGATGGTAGTCTGAACCCTAAGATGTATTCTGATTGGGAGGGTGAGATGGATCAATACTTTGAGTGGTATGCTATGTCTGAGGAGAGGAAATACAAGTTTGCCAAGATGAAATTAGTGCGTCAAGCTAGGTTATACTGGGGGAACATTGAGCTAACCACTAGGAGACGGAATGTTGAGCCCATAACCACTTGGCAGGGTATGAAAGAAAAACTGAGAGATAAATACCTACCCATTTCATACCAGCAAAACCTGTTAGACCAATGGCAAAACCTGAAACAAGGAAACCGATCTGTCTCAGACTACATAACTACTTTTGATGAATACCTAATGAGATGTGATGTGAGTGAAGCCCACGAAGTCACTTTGTCTAGATTTAGGACTGGACTGAGGGAAGATATCAAGAGAGAACTATTTCTGAGAGAGGTTACTGATCTAGACCAAGCCTACCAGATTGCACTGAACACTGAGAAATTTCAGAGAGGACCTATACCTTCTAGGGTTAGTGCCCCAATCCCAAGGAATGGACCTAGTCAAGTTATCCCTAGTAAACCTTTTCAGGGTACTTCTACCCCTAGGCCCATGGACAAAGGTAAGGCACCTGACACCCAGAGAACCCCTAGTTCAAATATCACCTGTTTTAAGTGTCAGAAACCAGGTCACATTTCTAGTCAGTGTACTGCCATAGCCTGTTTCAAGTGTCATAAGGTAGGTCATGTTGCTAGCCAGTGCCCACGGAGATCCCTTTACATAGAAGAGGGAGAGAATGATAATTCCGAGCCCAGTGAGGAATTTGAAGAAGAAGTTTATGAGGCCGGAATGAATTTGGTTGAGGAGTATGAAGGAGAGGAGGAACCCAATGAATCTGACCAATTAGGAGTTGTAAGATGCATCCTATCCCAGAATCTAGTTCAAGAGGATTGGCGTAGGACTAACATCCTACAGACTTTTCTTAAATTAGGGGATAAGGTATGTAAGATCATCATAGATAGTGGGAGCTGTGTAAATGCCATCTCTACTAGCACTGTCAAGATGTTAGGCTTAATCCCAGTTCCCCATCCCAACCCCTATAAGGTTTCTTGGGTAGATTCTACCTCCATACCCATCCAGTCTAGATGTCAAGTCCAAATCCAAATGCAATCTTATCACGAAAAGATTTGGTGCGATGTCTTACCCATGGGGGTGAGCAGTATAATTCTCGGAAGACCTTGGTTGTATGATCATGATGCCACCCTCTTAGGAAAATCCAATACCTGTGTCTTTAGTTTCAATGGGAAGAAGATTACGATCCATTCCGTTCCCCCTAAGGACAAGGTAACTAAAGGAGCTGGTAAGGTTAAGGAGATGAAAACTGGAGTGAACCTAATCAGTGCTAAGGATCTAGAACAAGAAATTCATAGTGGTTCACCCATCTGGATGTTGATTGCTAAGGAGCTTAGAACTTCGGAACCCTCAGAGCCTCCTCAAGAAGTTAAACCTGTGTTAAAAGAATTTGAGGATGTCTTTCCCGAGGATTTGCCAGACCACCTTCCACCTCTTAGGGATATCCAGCATGCCATAGATCTAATCCCAGGAGCAACTTTGCCCAACTTGCCCCATTACAGGATGAATCCATCTGAGCATGAAGAACTGCAAAAGCAGGTTGGAGAATTATTGAGGAAGGGGTTTATTAGAGAAAGTCTTAGCCCTTGTGCAGTCCCAGCCTTACTGACCCCAAAGAAAGATGGCACGTGGAGGATGTGTGTTGACAGTCGTGCCATCAATAAAATTACAATCAAGTATAGGTTTCCCATCCCTAGACTAGATGACATGCTTGATATGATGACTGGTGCAATGGTTTTTTCTAAGATTGATCTCAAAAGCGGCTATCATCAGGTTAGGATTAGACCCGGGGATGAATGGAAAACTGCTTTCAAAATTAAGGATGGTCTTTATGAATGGGTTGTTATGCCTTTTGGGTTGTCCAATGCCCCTAGTACTTTCATGAGAATTATGACCCAGGTACTTAGAGCTTTCATAGGAAAATTTGTGGTGGTCTATTTTGATGACATCCTGATCTATAGTAAGACCCCAACAGATCACCTAGACCACCTTAGAGCAGTCTGCCAAGTTTTGAGGAATGAGAGACTCTACGGTAATCTTAAGAAGTGTGAATTCATGACTAGTAGAGTTATCTTTCTTGGTTTTGTAGTAACCCCTGACGGCGTGGCGGCCGATCCTGAGAAGATTAAGTCCATAGTAGACTGGCCAGAGCCAACCAATGTGCATGAAGTTAGAAGTTTCCATGGCTTGGCTACCTTCTATAGGCGATTCATCAAGGGGTTTAGTACTTTAGCTGCTCCTATCACTGATTGTATTAGGAAGGGAGAATTTCATTGGACTAAGTCAGCCCATAAAGCCTTCCTAGATCTTAAGGATAAAATGACCCAGGCACCCATTCTGAGATTACCCGATTTTTCTAAAGTATTTGAGGTTGCCTGTGATGCTTCAGGTGTAGGAATAGGTGGAGTCCTAAGCCAAGAGAATCATCCCATAGCATTCTTTAGTGAAAAACTTAATGATGCTAAGCTTAGGTATTCTACCTATGATAAGGAATTTTATGCGGTGGTGCAAGCTTTGCGTTACTGGAGACATTATTTGCTACCGCAGGAATTTGTACTATTTTTGGACCATGAGGCTCTTAGATTTCTGAACTCCCAAAAGAAGCTTAACCCTAGGCATGCTAAGTGGGTAGAATATATCCAGTCCTATACTTTTGTCCTGAAACATAAGGCTGGAGTTGAGAATAAGGTAGCTGATGCCCTTAGTCGCCGATCTCTGTTATTAACTTCTGTTAGAACTGAGGTCATAGGGTTTGAGCAAATCAAAGAGGAATATGAGTCTTGTCCGGATTTCACAACTGTGTATCAGGATCTAGTTCAAGGACCATCTAGTAATCACCAGGATTATACCCTTGTAGATGGTTTTTTGTTCTTCAAAAATAGGTTTTGCATCCCTAGAACTTCTCTTAGGGAATTTTTGATTTGGGAAATCCATGCTGGAGGTTTAGCTGGCCATTTTGGAAAAGACAAGACCATTCTAGCTATTGAAGACCACTTTTTCTGGCCTAGCTTAAAAAGGGATGTAGCTAATATTGTAGCTAGATGTCGAACCTGCGCTGTTGCCAAACAGCAAAAACAAAACACTGGCCTTTATACCCCACTCCCTGTCCCAGATCGTCCTTGGCAAGATGTGAGTATGGATTTTGTGTTAGGTTTACCTAAGACCCAGAGGAGACATGATTCTATCTGTGTCGTAGTCGACCGATTCTCTAAAATGGCCCACTTCTTGCCTTGTTCCCAAACTTTTGATGCGTCTAAGGTAGCCACACTTTTCTTCAATGAGATAGTTAGACTCCATGGCCTACCTAAGACAATCGTTTCAGATAGGGATGTCCGGTTCACCAGTTACTTTTGGAAGACCCTTTGGCATAAGTTAGGGACAAAACTTAAGTTTTCAACTGCCTATCATCCCCAAACTGATGGCCAAACTGAAGTAGTGAACCGTAGCCTAGGAAATCTGCTGAGATGTCTTGTTGGAGAAAATACCAGAAATTGGGATTTATACCTACCAAGGGCAGAATTTGCGTACAACGACTCGGTCAATAGGTCTACGGGTAAGAGTCCATTTGAAATTGTACATGGGTACAAACCTCACACACCTCTTGACCTAGTCCCTTTACCTGTCCACACTCGAGTCTCCGAATCTGCTGAGAATTTTGCACAGCATATAAAAGACTTGCATAAAGAAATTCATGCCAAAATAAATTTAAGTAATGAAACTTATAAGAAGTTGGCTGATACTCAAAGGCGAGTCAAATCTTTTGTTGAGGGAGACTATGTGATGATTAGGTTAAGGCCTGAACGGTTTCCTCCTGGAACCGTTAGAAAGTTACATGCTAGGGGAGCTGGACCATTTAGAGTAGTAAAGAGAGTAGGATCCAATGCCTATGTGCTCGAGTTGCCTCCAGAACTAGGCATTAGCTCTACTTTCAATATTACAGACTTAGTAGAGTACAGGGAGCCAACTGTGATTCCTAGTGAGCCTTTTGAGCCTAACCCTATCATTGAGAGTGATCCCGACCCTGTGTGTCCACCAACAAACTGGCCTGTGAGGAAAGAGCAGATTGAAAAGATCCTGGATGATCAGGTTATCTCTACTCGTAATCGAGGATACCAAAGGTACCTGGTCCGCTGGCAAGGAAGGCCAGATTCTGATGACTCTTGGATCTCCCGAGAAGAATTACAAGAATTGGACCCAGACCTCTTGGAGAGATACCAGAGCCAACTTGAGCCTTACTCGACAGGGTCGAGTTCCTCCCACCCTGGGAGAATTGGTGCGGGCACCAGACTCAGAAGAAGACTTCAGAGCTCCATTTGGATCTCTGATTGACATTGCCCGAGAAATTAGGGTTTGTAATAAAGGTTGACCTGGTCAACCAGTTTATTTATTTTATTTATTTCTTGAGTCACCATTTAAATTTTGTTGAGTCATGTTGACTCGGTGCAAGTCCCAATGTGGTTTCAATTTGGTCCAAAATGGTGCCACATTTCTCTTCCAATCAACTCAAGGTTCAAGCAAGTGGAGGCCACACTCCAAGCCACACGCCCAGCCACACTCCGAGCACACGCCAGAGTCTAGGAGGCGCCATAGAGGCATCCCAGTGTCATGGTCCCCACATCCAAAGAAGAAAAAATCAAATTGGAGGCTAAATTAAAGGAGGCGCCCACACCTGCCTAATTTACCTAAGCAAAGAAGGAAGAAAACTTCTCTTGGAGAAGAAATCAAAGAAGGACATCCAACATACTCCTAATTGAAGTTCAAATCAAAATCAAAGAGCTTAACTTGGAGTGGAAGAAAAGAAGAAATACCATAAGAAGAAGAGGACTCCAAATCCAAATCCAACTCCAAAGGAGGTGCCATAAAAGTTCCAAAACAATTCCTTTATGGCCGTCCCAATTTTTTTTGGACTCTTGGTCGGCCAAGGGAGAGGATTTTCTACCTAATCTAGGGGTTGGAAGAGTTTAGTCCCACATGGGAATTTGTACAAGCTAGGAGAAAATTTTAGGTCTATATAATAGACCTCTCTTTGTAACTTTAGAAAATCAATGAAGAAAAAATTATTTTGCTATTCTCTTGTGTTGAGCAACCTAGGTTTCTCTTCTTCCGCACTATTCTAAGTGTTGAGCTCCGTGAGGGGGTAATCCGGGTTCCATTGGAGCCTTGAGGAGGTGAGAGATCTCCATCTTTATCCAAAACCCTAGGTTAGCCACTTGAAATTCCAAAACCCTAGCCACCTTTCATTATTTTCCATCCACCAAACCCTAGATCCATCCATCTCCCACGGCCTCTCTCTCTCTACAAGTCCAGGCCGTCCACCTTCATCCAGATCCAGTCCGGCTACTTCAGATCCAGAGCAAGTTCCAAGGAAAATCACATCAGCATCCAGGAGAATCCAGTTTTCAGCAATTTCGATCTTCAAGTTCATCAACCTGGTAAATCTTTTCCTTGACTCTCTGATTCCATCAATTGTTTTTCTTCTCTTCCAGATCTTGAGTTCAGGAGAAGCCAACCCGCCAAAGGACCAGTATTGGAGGATCCATTACGAAGATATCCGACTCCGAGGATCCAACAATCTGCTCGGGAGAGTTCTTCCACCAAAATCTGTGAAGATCATTGTCTGGTTAGATAAACCTTCCCTTCTCTTTATTTCTGTTTTGTTGAAAGCTCGGAGTGAAACCCTAGGTCTGGGAGTTTCTCAACCCCCAGCGATCCGTTGCTTCTAAACTACTCTGATAATTTAGTTTCCTTAAAATTGTGCTTTCAATTATCATATTAGTATCTTTCAATGTTAGGTTAACTTTTCTTTGATTTGAAGCCAACTTCTACAAACCTATAAAAACAACAAAAAAATTAGTTAATCTTAATTTACTTCCGCATCGCATCCCTTTATTTGTTCTGCATCATTTTTGGTATCAGAGCTTTCGTTCTGCATCACTTAAGATCTAAGCTTCCATCGAATATAGGTGCATCTAGATGAATGTTTCTAAGGGCTCTCTCATCCTGGTCATCATAATCATGGTGTGGTCTCCATTGATGTGGGTCAGGAGTATGTTCCTGGCATTGGACTCTAGGATGGATGGGTGGCAATCTGGGTGATTATGGCTCAGTAGGGGTCATACGGGTCTCTTCAAGAGTTCCTATCCTCTCTTCCATTTGATCAAACCTATTGTTCAATTGCTTGAACTGCTCAGTCATAGTTCTCATTAGATCTTCTAGATTAGGATCCATAGTAGAACTTGGTTGGTCTTGTAAATGCTGGTATGGAGTTCCTGATCTAGTAGTCATTTAATACAAAGACTCATTCAAAGGTTTGCTAGACCTAGAAGTCTAATGTAGTATGAATTGACTCAGTATAGATCAAGACTACAAATACCCTTTCAACTGGCCAAGTAAGAGGTGGGATTGTGGGAGGCCCCCCCGCTTTCGCGAGGACCTAATTAAGGAACCACAAATCCACTTAAGGCATTTGCCTTTGGACCTCTAGCCTTAGACACCAATTTTTAGGAGTAGATGAAGAAATGATTCACACTAGTCTCAACACACGAATTGAGCTTGACTTTTTGGTGTCCCTAATTCTAATTAGGTTGCTACTCAATTTTATTAAAATGTTTGGGTTCGATGCAAAATATGGTTGGTTGTTTTTGGGCCAAGGAAAGGTAATGACATCCTTCCCTTATCTTATGATATTGCCACCGTTAAGTAATTTAAAATGAATGTAACAACACAATCTAACTAAACAATCATGAAATTAGACTGGCAGAACTGTTCTTAAGCAGAAAAATAGATGTGCAAAAATCTATAGACCGAAATAAATCAGGTGAAAATTATGCAAAATAGTATCAAATGTGATGAATCTAACAAAACAAGATTAAATTTTTTTGAGTTTTATATATGTAGAAACAATTAAATAAACATATCATATACTAGAATTATGGGATGCAAAAACTAAGTCCTAAATGAGTTTTCTTTTTGTTTTCTTCTTCATGGGTCAAATCATAATGGCACCGCTACATGCCATAAAAGACACCATTAAAAGAAAAGAGAGAGTCTTGCAACCCTACTTCTCTCGTATGACCGGACGGCCCAAGTGAAGCACCCAATTCGAGTACTTAAAGAGAAACATACTTGCTACCATTATTATGCTACTCATGCAACCATGCTCTGATATCAAATTTGATATGGCATGCAAAGATGAGTTCTAACTTAGAAGATTAATTAGTTGGTGAGTAATGATTCTTATGTACATAAGGAAAAACTCATTCATAAGAAAGGGCCAATGTAACTAGATGATGGACTACTTAATGATAGGAAACTCACCCGCAATGTAGTTCAATTTTAATCAATGAAGAACAAACCTAATGGTTGAGAAACCATTCTAATTAGGGCATAAACCTTTATATGAACAGACTTAAGAGACTTTGATGGATTTACTAACCAATGATGAGCTCTCCATCCTTTGAAGTTAGATCAATTTTCAGCACTCCATAGAGCTGCAACTGGACTTGAAGACTACAACTTCCGGAATGGAAACTCCCTCCATGGCTAGTTCCAAGGCAAAGTAAAAGCCTCCTCTTTAACTCAGAATTGTAGGAAACCCTGCAATAAATGACATTAGTGATATGGTAAAGTTAGGGAAAGCTAAAAGAAGTGATCAAAAGGAAGAATTGGGAGAGGTTGGCATTTTTGTGTTGGAGTGGATGAATGGCTTCCTTATAGTTGGTGGTCGGCCTTGGATGGATGTGTAGAAGAAGATCATGAGTGGATTGTTGGAGAGGGCTTCCTTGGAGACGGCGACCTTTGGGGCTTGTTGAAATTGAGGTTTAGGGAAGAAAGAAAGGGAAAGCTTTTCTAAGGTAGACTAAGAACTAAGTGGAAGTTTGATTGAGCCTCTCGTTCACTCCCTCATGGAGGATATTTGCATCACACAAATGGAAAGAAATTTGGAACTCAAAAACTTTCATTCATTAGCTGCATTACAAGGAGCTATGGATAGGTATTAATAGACCTCCCAAAGCCATTTTGAAATTTCAAATTTCATGGAGGATTACATGGAGAAAATGGTGGAGAATTACAACCAAGCTTGATTCAAGGAGAGGATTAAGGGCTGGCTACTCCAATTTGAATGTGAAACAAGGCGCCCAAGTGGACGGGGGGTGTGAGGTGTTCTCCATGTTGGCATGGCTGCCACCTAGGCTTGGTGATGTGGCAGTCCAACTTGATCTTGTTGTTGACTTGCTGATTTTTCCCAAGTGCTGAGTTATCCCAAATAGCTGAGGTTATTCTAGGTAGCTGAATAAGTGCTAAAGTGTTGAGTTATTCCAAGTAGCTGAGTGTTGAATAGCTAAAATGTTGAAGTAGAAATTGAAATAGCAGAATTCTTTGGTTGAGTCAGCTCTAGTGCTCGAGTTGGCTCTTTAGGTTGTAGTTGAACTGACTTGTTGGGGCTTCAAATTTATCATTCAATCCAGAAAGAATTTGATTGAAGGCCATTGTTGGTGTCCTCACCAGTGAATTTACCTAAGAAAACCCTAGAGGAGAATCAAATCATAGACCCTAGTCCTGAAATTCAAGAACCGGAGAAAATTATTGGGGATATGGTTTCTTTAATTCGATGCCCTCAGGAAGAATCACGCCTTTAGTTTCCATTGAAGATCTCTTTCCTGAAATTATCGACTTATCCTTCTATAGGGTGAACCTTTGGCTGCTAGTAGATCAATGTCCACACCCTAAGGTCATCCCCATGAGTTAAGAGCTAGTCGATGAATCCTTCTCCTATTTCCTACCCTTTCCTAAGCCTTCCAATGTTTCTAGGACCATCAAGCTATACTTTGTTGAAGTTAATAGGTTACACCAATTCCATGAGCATGTTAGGTTTGCAACCTACTTCTGGAGGACCCTGTGGCATCAATTAGGAGTACATGTCAAATTTTTATCTGCATATCACCCACCAACCAAGGGTCAAACACATAGCTATAGTTAAAGGTTTAGTCATACCTGCATGTCATTAGGTGTTGGTATGACTCATTTTCTTGCATGTCATTAGGTGTTGTTATGAGTCAATTACCCTGCATGTTAGAGATCTGCATAAAGAAATTGGCCATAAGATTAATGTGAGTAATGACATTTATAAAAACATGGTTATTCCTAAAAGGAGTTAAAGAGTTCGCTAGGGAAATTTTGTAATGATTAGGCTACATGCTCGTGGAGTTGGATCCTTCAAAGCAATAAAGAAAGTTGGACCTAATGCAATTTGGCATTAGCTCAACCTTCAATATCTCAAACTTAGTTGAGTATAGGGAGCCAGTAATGATACACATGAAAGAATGGTGCCCCAAAAGCCAATCATTATAGGGCATTTCTATGATCTTCCAACTCATGTATGATATTATTTATCAATAAAAGGTATCTTTTGATTCATCATACTGCTGCATCTTATCAAGATTATGATGAACCCCATAGGTTAGGGTAATGGAGTTAGGGTTATGATGGAGATCATAATGGTGAGACCTAAGTTCCTATAAACCCTAATCTAAAATATTTTTAGTCATTGGATACTCAATTCGGGGATCGATGAATCCGGAAAGAGTGGCATATCCTATATATGCTCGATGAAGAGGGTGGTTGGTCTCACAACTACTTGTGTAGAGATACTAATACAAGGACATGGGTGCTCATTAGGTTATGAGTCCACTAAACTATTCTGATAAGAGAATATCAAATGGAAGTCTTACTTACTTGTCAAAAAAATATTCTTTTAGTGGGAGTTGTGCATATGATCCTTAGACCTGAGACTACCATAGTATCTTATGCACATGAACCCATGTTTTGGTGCATACTCACTCATGGCAATTAAGTTATGTACGGGGTGTTTCAAGATATGGTGGATTATGTATGAAGGTAATGAGTAGGTCAACAAGGAATCGATCACTCCTAGCAAGAGGAGAAGTTATCTCGTGTGATCTCTTTGAATGATGACTCAAGAAGTCTTTGATCAAAGCAGGATAAGATTAGATAGGGTTTCTAATCTTTCATCGATCGAGTCTTCATTATCGAATTGAGATTCAAAATGATTAAGTGCTAGGGTTTGATATTTATCCATGCCCATCACTTAATCGAGATACAGGGAGATCGAAAGATTGAATTGCATGGTAACTTTTCATTGAAGGATATTTTGGTACTTTCCACCAAATTTCTCATCTTCTGGATAGGCATGACATGTTGCTAGATGCCAATCATATCTTGTAGGTTTTCATGAATCAATTGGATTGAATTCATGAGTCAATTCAAAAGCTAGTTCAAAATGGCAACTTAGGTCAGCTTAATTTGACATAATTAGATCAAATCGAATTCGATTGGATCGTATTGGCTTGGACCTAGATCTACTTTTGGCTAGATGTGGAACCTAAAGGGTCACACACATCAGGAAATTGACTTAGGAAGTCAATTGGCATTTTATTAGGGTCATGGGATTTTAATTGGTTAGCTAGATTACACACTAGCATGTGTATGCTAACCTAACTCCTAACCCAATTGAATTGGGTCTAATTGGTTGCTAAATGGACTAACCAATTTATAGGAGACCTAAATTGGGTTGAATCCTAAGTGGAACAAAATTATCAGATTTTATCTGATAATTTTTGGACATTTTATGTGCCAAATACCAAGAGTCCCAAGGGCATGGGACTCTTGGCGCCAAAAGAATTGGTTGGCAATCAAAGGGGCACAGAAGGACCAGGAGTCTTTCTGCTTGTTGATCACACATAAGGTGATAAACTACACTCTATCCCCTTTCATATAACACCCATATTGCAGGGCCTTTGACTGGTCAAAGATGGGAAATGGCATGGAGAAAGGTGGTGCACAAGTGAAGAGTAGCGACTCTTCACAATTGGCATGCAGAAAAGGACCTAGAGTCCTTCTACTTAGGGGAGTTGTTTCTAGATGAAACAAGGCATCCCTAGCATTATACCATGCATATTTGTCCTAGCTTATTATCGGTTGTAAGAAGGGATGGGCAGTGAAATTAAATGGTGCACGCAAGTGAAATGTTGTGACCCTTCACTTGGTTACTGCAACATTTAAATCCAAGAGTCCTTCTTAATGAAGGAACATGACTCTTGGATAAGTCAGCTTCCATGCCATCTTAAAACCCCTATCAAACGGTTACATGCCACATGGCATGAGGACAAATGGCCAACCATCAAGAGAAGTCTTTTGGCGTAGGAAGGGTTATGGCCTTTGGTGCAGGAAGAGTCATGATGCTTCAAGATAAGACTCCTTCTTAATGAAGGGTCTTATTTGATCTATTGATAGATAGATCAAAGGCTGATGAAGAGCCATCATTGGTGCCTCTCCTGTTGGGAATTGGGTCCCAAAACCAATCGCCTGGGTTGTAGGCGGTTGTGCTAAGTATTGTACTTTTTCAATGAATTAATAAAATATTATTTTTGGTAGCTCATCACATATTGTATTTCCCTAAGAGAACTCTTTCCATGTGATGAAGTCCTTAGGACTACACTGATTTCGATACAGAGAGGATGTATTGAGTGGTCCTTAAACCCTGTTCACAACCAAAGGATATATTGTACTGGACGACAATATATCAAGTATAGGTTGTTGTAGTTTATATCGTTTGGTTGTCCTCTTGACCAAATGAGTGTGGTGACACTGATGTGATCTACAAGTGGGATATATGTGATATCTCATTGAACGTGACTCCGTGTAGTCCCTTTCTGCCAAAGGGATACTCACGATTGGATATGGGTATAAGTGTCCCTCTGACCTGAGGTCATCACGGCAGCTTGCAAGCAACTCCCTGTGCTTTGGTGCCGGACTACCCAGATTTTTAATCCGGTGATGGAAGGTTTCTGGGTACAGGCAAGTACTTGTGGAGCAGTGATGGACCAAGATGGAATTGACCTGTCCAAATAGTTTGGATTGAATGTCTCGCAGTATCTCAATTTAGCAAATCCTCGGCCGGGGTAGCCCTAGTGAAGAGTCACTGGGCTTGCGAGGTTGAGACATGTAGTCACTGACTCAGTCTGGGTTGGCAGCCCAATCTTAGTTGTCCTGAGCATTAGAGGTCAAAGGGATGAATTATACGGTAACCATATACCAGAGGTTCGATTATTTGCTCCCGCATCTTCGACCTATCCGGACGCCGGGACCCATTGCTAGATGGTTTCCTATGCTGGTACTAGAATGGTTCTAGTGATACCGTTTAGGTTCGAACCTATGAGGTCACATGCCATAGAGGATAACTCTCTGATCCGGATACCGAATACGATTGGGAATCATCTTGGTTTCATGGTCACAGTATTATTTTTGAGCACTCATTTTCCTCGTCCTGCCCTTGCCTGGTCAACCGAAAATTGTTCCGGGTTGATCAGCACTGTGCCAAGATTTTTCTGAATCAGTTTTGAACTGATTCGGAGTTCGTTTCGGCCTCCAATTGGTTGTGAACCAATTGACCCAATTTTTAATTGGGCTTGGACCAGGTTCAATAGGATTGAACCAATGGCTTGGTTTATTAGAGATTGAACCAAGGTTTATTGGTTGGACCAGTTTCTTTTGAACCGGTGTTTTAATTCTCCGTGTAAATGGTTACACGCCACTCCCATGCGTTTGGAGGAAAGCCAAACATTGGGAGAAAAACCGAAGGCCAAAACATCCTCTTAAAACCCTTGTTAATGGCTTTTATCCCGTTTAAATTTTTGTTAATGGGAATTTGGCAACCGGCTCTCTCTTCCACTCCTGTCTCTCCATCTCCCTCATCCCCTCTACAGCCTTTATAATCCAACACTGCATCCCCTGTTGTTGGGGTTGAGAGTTTTAAAAACAACAGCTGCCGTCCTCTATTTTGAGTTGTTGGAGTGACACCGTGAGAAGAGAGTATCACCGTGTAAAGGGCTGTTCCTCCATTTGAAGGGGCTGAAGACCTGATCCATTGTCATACTCCTTGAGTGCTGGGTTTTGGGAGTGTTGTAAGGTAGAGAAACCAAGATTCTTCCCACCATTTGAGTGCTCAAAAATCCCTGCTGCAGCAATTCTGTTTTGCTGCAGCAACCTGTGACCGTGAACCATCTTCCGGAGGCTAGCACCGCGCGTGGAGAGGGATCGGAGAGCCCCGGGTGTGTATCCCCTCTAGAGGGAGTATTCTTCTACTCCTCGGAGCAAACCACATGAGCCGGGATCGCTCCAGTTGCCCGAAATCCAACGTCGAAGACAGCTACTCTGTTCTGCTGCCATTTTCATGCAGCAGACTTCGGAAAATTTTTACGATTTATTGGCTTAGTTTTTCTTGCAGAAACTAGTGCCAAATTGAAGAGGACTTCCTTAAGAATCTGCAGCTCAAATTTGGGAGCGATCGGAGGTCCGGAAGCCAGCATTCCGGGGACTTTTCGGAAGCCCAGTTTTCAGCCCAAGGTGGAAGACGACTGGAATAACTTTATTCCAGTTATTCCAGTCTATTCCTGGTTTATCCCAGACTTATTCCAGCTGGGAATAAGGTATGTTTTTGGGTTTTATTTACGCTGCATGTGTAGATCTGGATTTATAAAATTGTTTATAAATATTATATGATCTGTATCATGCTAATATATGCATCTTGCATATGCTAGATCCTGTGCGGAGTAGGTATTTTTCGCATTTATTTTAAAAATATTTTAAAATATTTACCTGCTCCCTGTGCTGTTGCATGCTTAGCGTAGGCACCTGCAACCACATTTTTAACTATCAGGGGTATCAGAGCCAGGTTATAGTATAACATATCTTGATGCATGTATAATAGATTAAATTGTTTAATCTTGGGATTAGAGAGTACTTTTAGGAACCTAGTTGAGACCTTCACCATGGCCGTGTATCTTTGACACGATGCGGTTCGTCTGTGTTGGCCTCTTCAGAAGGATCCTTTAAGGAAATCAAAAAGAAATTAAAATTTTTTTATAAATTTGTTATGATTTATAATTTTGTTATTTGGGTCATATAATATTTATAAAAGTATAAATCTAGATATGATGCATAATTTAAGATGTAAAATTGTTTCACATAGAGACTTAATTAAAAAATATTTTAATTAAGTATTTGGCTTAATAAAAAATTTTTAGGTTTATGAAATCTAATAAAATTTGCATAAGCCAAATTGGGTTAATTGGGTTAGCTGATTAGTTGGGTCCATCACTGGGTTAGACCTAAGTTTAGTTGAACCGGATTAAAAGAAGATTAAACAAAAGTTGTTTAAGGTCTTTCTTTAGAACTATCTAATAGTTAGATTAGTTGATCCGTTCATCTAAAATAGATCCAATTAGTGGCTCAGTGGACGCCCGAGTCTTTAGGCTAGTCTGATCGAGTCTGGTAAACCGACTGGTGTCGAGGTAGGTTTGGCAATTGTGATCATGGTTGTATGAGGCTACCTCTTTCCTGGCCAACTTGGTTGGTGTCTAGGAAAGATGGTTAATGGCGGATACTCATCCATGATCTCACCTACCTGGCTAGTCGAGTCGACCAGAACTGATTGGAAAAGCTCAATGACTCGAGTTAACCCATGTCACTCAGGTTGATCGGTCTGACTGATCAATAGGTGCCCATGGGTCAATTGTTGATTTTATTCAACCCTCCTAGAATATGATTGATTCAGTGGGAGGATGATCCATGTCCTTACCTTTTTCTTCTGTCACAACTAAAAAAAAAAAAAAAAAAAATCCTCTAAAATTATTAGGTCCTTAAAAAGACTAAGTCAAGGAGTTGATAGTGTCTTAGCCTCCCATTAATTTGGATAGAAATGTGTCCACTAGCTTGGTGTGCATCGGCTGTTCCATAGAACGGGTGTACATCCGGCGTCTGGAATTTCTATCTGATCGATGATGGTTCAGTGCAACCTCCTTAACGGGACCAGGTGGGCCGGCCATAGCCGGGCTTAGTCTTTAGTTAGCTGGAAGCATTAGATTAGTCATTTTAATGGTTGGACCTAACCAGAGACCCGCAATATGAGGCCCCTAGGCCGATTGGGGTGTTCTCTAGGGCAAAATAAAATACTGAAAATTGTTTAGGAAAACAATTGGTTTACGAACCTACCTTTAGGCTCGTATGGGTGAGCCGGCCATAGTCGGGCTCATGCGTAGCCTATTGGATTTCAGTACCCACTTGAAAAAAATGTTTTCACGGATTGGAGTTAGAGGCTACCAATCTGAAAAATTAGTGGGAGAAACCTTTAGACTAAAGTCCAAGTCTTTTGGTTAATTTATTAATTCATATACTAATAGGTCTTATTTTCATTTCAAATGTCTTCCAATTTATCGCTCCGGTCACTTCTCGATAACGAGAAGTTAAAGGGTCACAACTTCGATAGTTGGTATCGAAAGTTGAGAATAGTTCTGGAGCACGAACAGATCCTGTATGTGTTAACGGATCTGGCACCTGAAATCCCTCCCGCTAATGCACGGAGTGCGGTCAGAGATGCTTATCTGAAGTGGGTCTCTGATCGGACTACTGTCCGTTGCATTATGCTAGCGGCGATAAACGACGAGTTCACTCGCAAATTCGAGGCCCAACCTGATGAAATCCTTCAAAAGTTGAAGGAATCCTTCGGCACCCCGGATGATGTAGAACGGTACAAAGTGTCTTGTGCCATCTACAACTCCAAGATGCCGAATGGCGGTTCAGTCACTAATCATGTATTGTACATGATCGAGCTGATTGAAAAACTGGGCAAACTCAGATGCCCCTTGCACGAGCAGCTCAGCAAGGATGCGATCATGAATTCTCTTCCCTCCTCCTATCTTGATTTTCTCGATCATTATAGAATGAACAAGCCTGCAGTCAACTACCATGGTCTTTTGGGGTTGCTGCAGACTTTCGAGAAAGACCACCAACTGAATAAGGGGGTGGTGAATTTAGTGGGAGGTAGTAGAGGTCGTCGTCCCTTTAAGAAAGGGAAGAAGAAAATAAATAAGAAGGGAAAGAAAGTGCAGAATGCTCCTGGCCCTAGTCAGACCAGGAAGTATAAGGCTGATCAGTCTTCTGCAGAGTGCTTCTACTACAAGAAGAAGGGACACTGGAAGAGGAACTGTCCTCTTTATATTGCGTCCCTTGATCCGAATAGGCCGAGAAAGCAGAAGTCTGCTGAACAAGGTATTTATATGATAAAACCTTGTAATTACTCAATTGTTGATACTGCTAACTGGGTATTGGATACTGGTAGTCCAATTCATGTTTGTAATTCGTTACAGGGACTTCAAGTTAGCAGAAGATTTGAAGATGGAGAACAGTTTCTGAGTGTCGGGAATGGAAATCGTGTTCCAGTACTGGTGGTCGGAGTCCTGCATCTTGTCTTTGAGTCTTGTACTGTCGAACTAGTCGACTGTCACTATTGTCCTAGTTTCATTATGAGCATAATCTCTGTAGGCCTTTTGGCCAGTTGTGGTTTTGAACTATCAATAAAAGGAGATTTTTGCAATGTTATTTTGAATAACTCTGTTATAATGAAAGCTAGATTAAATAATGGCATATACGTACTATCAAGGCTTGTTAGTGTAATGTACACTTCTAGCAAACGCCCAAAGTTAGATAACGTCAACGATTTGTATCTTTGGCACTGTAGGCTAGGTCATATTAACCAAAATAGAATAAACAAGATGCGAGGAGATGGACTCCTCGAGGTCAGTGATTCTGAATCACTGCCCACTTGTGAATCCTGTTTACTTGGTAAAATGACCAAGTCACCTTTTACTGGAAAAGGTGAACGAGCTACAGAACTTCTAAGTCTAATACATACTGATGTATGTGGACCGATGACAGTTAGTGCTAGAAGAGGATACAAATATTTCATTACTTTTACAGACGACTTTTCAAGGTTCGGTTATGTCTTTTTAATGAGACATAAGTCTGAGTCATTTGAAATGTTCAAACGATACCGTAATGAAGTAGAAAAGCAAACTAGAAAAAGTATTAAAACCCTTCGATCTGATCGAGGTGGCGAATATTTATCTGGTACTTTTTTGACATATCTTGAGGAAAATGGAATTCTCTCTCAGTGGACTCCTCCAGGAACACCACAGTTGAATGGTGTGTCCGAAAGGAGGAATCGAACCTTGTTGGACATGGTGCGATCCATGATGGGCTTTGCAACTCTGCCGCTATCCTTTTGGGGATATGCGCTTCAGACAGCCTGTTACTTATTAAATAATGTTCCAAGTAAATCTGTTGTCTCCACTCCGTATGAGATGTGGCATGGACGTAAACCATCAATCTCACACCTTCGGGTCTGGGGTTGTCCGGCTTACGTAAAGCGTTTAGACTCAGACAAACTTGGTCCTAGATCTGATCGATGTTTATTTGTTGGTTATCCTAAGGAAACCAAAGGGTATTTCTTCTACTTGGAGAATGAACAAAAGGTGTTCGTTGCTCTTAGAGCTATCTTTTTAGAAAAGGAGTTCCTTGGAGAAGGAACTATAGCCTCTAAGATTGAACTTGATGAAGTTCAGCCAATAGAAGAACCTACACACTCTAAGGACATCATAGAACCGGCTGTGATTGAATCACACCCAGAACCCATTAGGAGATCCGGTAGAATACCGCGTCAGCCGGACAGATACTACGGTTTCTTGGTCCGGGATGGCGATCCCATTGAGCTCGATGAGAACAATGAGGATCCGATCACCTATATGGATGCACTTCAGAGATCTGACTCTAAGGCATGGCTTGGAGCCATGCGATCCGAAATGGAGTCCATGGAAATCAACAATGTTTGGACATTGGTTGATCCGCTTGAAGGAATAAAACCCATCGGGTGTAAATGGATCTTCAAGAGGAAAAGGGGCGCAGATGGGAAGGTACAGACCTATAAAGCCCGTCTGGTTGCCAAGGGGTATCGTCAATGATATGGTATCGATTATGACGAGACTTTCTCCCCTGTGGCAATGCTCAAGTCCATTCGGATCATGCTTGCTTTGGCAGCATATTTTGATTACGAGATCTGGCAGATGGATGTCCGAACCGCTTTCCTAAATGGGGAGCTGGAAGAGGAGGTGTATATGATACAGCCTGAAGGGTTCACATCCACAGATGATCAAAAGTATGCAAGTTGTAGAGGTCCATTTATGGACTCGAGCAAGCATCTCGAAGTTGGAACTTAAGGTTTGATAGGTGTATCAAATCGTACGGCTTCGTTAGGAACAGAGAAGAACCGTGCATCTATAAATGGGTTAATGGTTCTGTGATTGTATTCCTAGTACTGTATGTTGACGACATTCTCTTAATCGGGAATGATGTCGCAGCATTGCAAGGAATAAAGGTCTGGTTATCATCTCAGTTCTCCATGAAGGACTTGGGTGAAGCTTCTTACATACTAGGTATGAAAATCTATAGAGATAGATTTAAGAAGCTTTTGGGACTATCCCAGTCTACGTACATTAACACCGTGCTGAAACGGTTCAGCATGGAAAATTCCAAGAAAGGCTATCTCCTGATAGGTTCTGGAATTACTCTTTCCAAGAAGGATTGTGCGACAACTCCTGAGGAAAGAGAGTGCATGAGTAGAGTACCTTATGCTTCAGCAGTAGGATCTATCATGTATGCTATGACTTGTACTAGACCAGACGTGGCATACTCATTAGGAGTAGTGAGCAGATACCAGTCTGACCTAGGTGAGGTGTATTGGAAGGTGGTTAAGTCCATCCTTAAGTATTTGAGAAATACTAAAGACCAATGGCTAATTTATGGAGAACCTGACTTGAAACTTGTGGGGTACTCTGATTCCAGTTTCCAGTTGGATAGAGATGATAGCAAGAGTGTGTCAGGGTTTGTATTTACCCTGAATGGAGGAGCGATCTGCTGGAAAAGTTCCAAGCAGGCAACTGTTGCAGACTCGGTATGTGAAGCAGAATATATTGCAGCATCAGATGCAGCAAAAGAAGCTGTGTGGTTGTGGAAGTTCCTTGGAGAGCTAGGGGTGGCACCTTCCCTAGATGGTCCTGTTCCGGTGTACTGTGACAGCACTGGAGCCATTGCTCAAGCTAAGGAGCCTAAAGCTCATCACTGCACCAAGCACATACTGCGGCGCTACCACCTCATACGAGAGATCGTTGAATGAGGCGACATCAATCTACTGAAGATCGATGGAAAAGAAAATCTGGCCGACCCCTTCACTAAAGCCCTCGGAATAAAAGAGTTCGACTATTGTAAAAGGGAAATGGGTATTAGATACTCGATTGGCTTTAGTACAAGTGGGAGTTGTTGGGAATTGTGTCTCAAAGCCAATCGCCTGGGTTGTAGGCGGTTGTGCTAAGTATTGTACTTTTTCAATGAATTAATAAAATATTATTTTTAATAGCTCATCACATATTGTATTTCCCTAAGAGAACTCTTTCCATGTGATGAAGTCCTTAGGACTACACTGATTTCGATACAGAGAGGATGTATTGAGTGGTCCTTAAACCCTGTTCACAACCAAAGGATATATTGTACTGGACGGCAATATATCAAGTATAGGTTGTTGTAGTTTACATCGTTTGGTTGTCCTCTTGACCAAATGAGTGTGGTGACACTGATGTGATCTACAAGTGGGATATATGTGATATCTCATTGAACGTGACTCCGTACAGTCCCTTTCTACCAAAGGGATACTCACGATTGGATATGGGTATAAGTGTCCCTCTGACCTGAGGTCATCACGGCAGCTTGCAAGGAACTCCCTGTGCTTTGGTGCCGGACTACCCAGATTTTTAATCCGGTGACGGAAGGTTTCTGGGTAATGGCAAGTACTTGTGGAGTAGTGATGGACCAAGATGGAATTGACCTGTCCAAACAGTTTGGATTGAATGTCTCGCAGTATCTCAATTTAGTAAATCCTCGACCGGGATTGCCCTAGTGAAGAGTCACTGGGCTTGCGAGATTGAGACACGTAGTCGACTGACTCAGTCTGGGTTGGCAGCCCAATCTCAGTCGTCCTGAGCATTAGAGGTCAAAGGGATGAATTATACGGTAACCATATGCCAGAGGTTCGATCGTTTGCTCCCGCATCTTCGACCTATCCGGATGCCGGGACCCATTGCTAGATGGTTTCCTATGCTGGTACTAGAATGGTTCTAGTGCTACCGTTTAGGTTCGAACCTATGAGGTCACACGCCACAGAGGATAACTCTCTGATCCGGATACCGAATACGATTGGGGATCATCTCGGTTTCATGGTCACAGTAGTATTTTTGAGCACTCATTTTCCTCGTCCTGTCCTTGCCTGGTCAATCGGAAATTGTTCCGGGTTGATCAGCACTGTGCCAGGATTTTTCTGAATCAGTTTTGAACTGATTCGGAGTTCATTTCGGCCTCCAATTGGTTGTGAACCAATTGACCCAATTTTTAATTGGGCTTGGACCAGGTTCAATAGGATTGAATCAATGGCTTTGTTTAATAGAGATTGAACCAAGGTTTATTGGTTGGACCGGTTTCTTTTGAACCGGTGTTTTAATTCTCCGTGTAAATGGTTACACGCCACTCCCATGCGTTTGGAGGAAAGCCAAACGTTGGGAGAAAAATCGAAGGCCAAAACATCCTCTTAAAACCCTTGTTAATGGCTTTTATCCCGTTTAAATTTTTGTTAATGGGAATTTGGCAACCGGCTCTCTCTTCCACTCCCGTCTCTCCATCTCCCTCATCCCCTCTACAGTCTTTATAATCCAACACTGCGTCCCCTGTTGTTGGGGTTGAGAGTTTTAAGAACAACAGCTGCCGTCCTCTGTTTTGAGTTGTTGGAGTGACACCGTGAGAAGAGAGTATCACCGTGTAAAGGGCTGTTCCTCCATTTCAAGGGGCTGAAGACCTGATCCATTGTCATACTCCTTGAGTGCTGGGTTTTGGGAGTGTTGTAAGGGAGAGAAACCAAGATTCTTCCCACCATTTGAGTGCTCAAAAATCCCTGCTGCAGCAATTCTGTTTTGCTACCGCAACCTGTGACTGTGAACCATCTTCCGGCGGCTAGCACCGCACGTGGAGAGGGATCGGAGAGCCCCGGGCATGTCTCCCCTCTAGAGGGAGTATTCTTCTACTCCTCGGAGCAAACCACGCGAGCCGGGATCGCTCTAGTTGCCCGAAATCCAACGTCGAAGATAGCTACTCTGTTCTGTTGCCATTTTCATGCAACAGACTTCGGCAAATTTTTACAATTTATTGGCTTAGTTTTTCTTGCAGAAACTAGTGCCAAATCGAAGAGGACTTCCTTAAGAATCTGCAGCTCAAATTTGGGATCGATCGGAGGTCCAGAAGCCGGCATTCCGGGGACTTTTTGGAAGCCCAGTTTTCAGCCCAAGGTGGAAGATGACTGGAATAACTTTATTCCAGTTATTCCAGTCTATTCCTGGTTTATCCCAGACTTATTCCAGCTAGGAATAAGGTATGTTTTTGGGTTTTATTTACGTTGCATGTGTAGATCTGGATTTATAAAATTGTTTATAAATATTATATGATCTGTATCATGCCAATACATGCATCTTGCATATGCTAAATCCTGTGCGGAGTAGGTATTTTTCGCATTTATTTTAAAAATATTTTAAAATATTTACCTGCTCCCTGTGCTGTTGCATGCTTAGAGTAGGCACCTGCAACCACATTTTTAACTATCATCTCCATCTCCTATTTATAGTCTTTGGTGTTAGGCCGAAGTACGTCACAAAAATCTTTTCTTTCTTGCATTCTTACACTCACACTCTGCCTTGTCACTTCCATCCCTTGTTAGAGTTTAGGTCTTGTCTTAAGACAAGTCCATCATTTTAAGACAAGGGTTTAGGAAGAGATTTATGAAGTGGAAAAGCGTGTGAAGAGAGGATTTGGAGAGGGCTCAGAGTGCTCTTCTGGAGGGCAAGGGTCTGAGCAATAAAGGAGAGGCTGCCAAAGGAAGGAAGGCCATCAGAAGAGTCCCAATGATTTAAGCAACCTACTAACGAGTGTTTCCTAGGTTCCATTCTTGCGTGGATCACCTCTGGATGGCATGCACTTGTGTTCCTAGTAGAAAGAAGAAGGAATTAGCATTCCAGGTATTTTTCCAAACTCTAATTGTATGACTTGTTAATTGTAATGAATAAGGGATCTTGGGCTTAGGGTTTCAAGTTGTTTGGAGTTTCAAGAAAGAAATTTTTTGAAATCCAATCTTCCATTGTGCCACCAAAATCCAACAACCCAATGTGCTATTTGGACCTAACCCTTTCTGATACCTGAGTGTCCACCACAAATTATCCTGGAAAAGGAAAAGGATTGAGCATATCCTAGACAACCAAGCTACTAGTGCCCGGATCACAGACTACCATGTTACTTGGTTTGTTGGCAAGGTTGATCAAAATATAAGGATTCATGGAGCACTCGAGAGAATTTGCAATGCCTCAACCCAGACTCGCTGGAGCAATAACATAGTTGATTGAACCTTGCTTAACAGAGTCGAGTTCCTCCCACCCCGAGAGAATTGGTGAGGACACTAGACCAGACAGATTTCAAAGCCCCAATTTTGGATCTCTAATTCATGTGTTGGGAAGTTAGTCCATTTTTTTGAGTCCATCAGGTCAATTGAGTCCATTTGCTCATTAAGTCCTTTAATAAAGATTGAGTCCTGCAATAAAGTGAATCAATTGAGTCTACATAATTAAGTGAGTGAGTCCCTTTATGCTCCAGTCCAGTCAATTGAGTTTATTTGTGTCTGTAAATTTTGGTTTTCATTCAAGTCATGTTCAAGAGAAGACTCACCAGGCCCTTCCCCAGCTCAAGCACCTAGGAACCCTATTCAAGCTCCTAGCCCTTGCACCCAAGCCCACCAAGAAGAGCGCCCACCCCAGACCCTTGGCACCCCAGCCCCATCTCAAGTTGGTACCCCAATCCACCAAGAAGCTGGTGCCCCCCCAGGCCCATAACAGCTGGTGCCCCTCCTAGGCCCACACATTGTTAGCGCCTCCCTAGTCCAGGCCCATTCATGGTTGGCACCCCCTCCCAGCCCATGTCCACCAAGGTTAGCGCCCATCCCAGTCCAAGCCCAAGAAGAGTTGAAGCACTAGTCCAACAAGGAGTCAAGTAGCCCAGTTCTTCAAGAAGTCCAGTCTTCTAATTCTAATCAAATTTTGTACTCCTTCTCTTATTCAAACTTTGTACTCCTTGCCCTACTCAAACTTGTAATCCAACCCTAATTGAAAGACTGGGTGATCTATAAATACCCCACCCCTCCTTCCTCTTGTAATGATGTTATGATGAATGAAAATTATAAGAGTTTCTTCTTTATTTCTTCGTGCAATCTATTGCATTAATGTTCTGTGAGGGAGAGGTGAGAGGCCCATATTCACTCCACAAGGAAGGTACATGAGGTGCAACCCAACTATCCAAATCCTAGCCATCCCATCCATCACCATCTTGATCCTCCACTTGGCTGCCCACTTCAAGCATCCTAAAACCCTAGGCTGCCCCTTTCAGATTCTAGTCTAGGCCACCATCTACAAACATCCAGGCACCCTCTTCTAACATCGAGGATGCCACCCCAAGTCTCCAAGCCACCACACCAGTGCCAGGCATCCTCCCTTCCATCAGGCCGCCCACCATCTTCAGCAGAATTCTTCCACCTTCACTCTTCTTCCAAATTCTAGTTTTATATTTTTCCAATCCTCTATGCCCATAACCTATGGTGTTTGCAGGATCTCTCATGTTAAACAATCTCTGGATGAAGTCTTCCTTGGCCTTGAAACAAGTTGATAAAAAGCTGATGGATCTACGGGAAAGCTGCTTCTTCATCCAGGCACCGATCCAGAGTGCTGAGAGACCCCATCTACTGCGCATAAGATGTCATTGCTAGGTATTTGACCCAAACCCTTCTCTTAGGTCTATTTAATTGAAGTTGAACATGTGCCTAACAGGTGTTTCTTAACTCTAGGATCTTGTCTTTCTTTATTATTTTGTTAGATCTCGTTATGCGGGTAGAACTTAGAACTTTACATGATAACCCTAACCTCTGTTAACTTCTTTTGAAGAACAAAACCACATCTACAATCTGAAATCATTGCTCATATGATCTGCAATTTCTTTATGTCCATCCTCTGCATGTTCATCCCGCATCAGTTTAGAGTTTGTTCCTCACATGAAGCTAACTCTTACCTGGCTAACTAATGGGGACTGAGAGTCTATTTTAGTTTATTTTATTTGAGTCCATTAGTCTTGAGTCAAAGTGAGCCAATCGAGTCCTGTAATAAAGTGGAACATGTGAGTCCAGTTGAGTCCCTTTAGTCCTGTAGTGTCGTTCAAGTCAAGAGGAGAGGCATCAGACCATGAGATTCACCAGGCCTACCCAACCAGAGCTAGCCTTCATGAACTTGGGCCCTTTCATGCTGCCAGGCCCGTAAGAGAGAGCTCCAGTCCAAGACAAAGGCCCACTGTTGACCAGGTCCACCAGGATTTCTTGGCCTACAAGTCAGGGTTTCTTAGTCCTCAAGTCATGTACCCTAGGGTGAATCTATAAATACCACCCTAGTGCGTGCACCAGGATTTGACAGAGGCTCCTCAACCCTCTGAACATCTCAGATTAGGATTTTATGTTTTGGGTCCTGTAATAAGGCTTCAAGCCTAAGCAATTTTTAATTAAGTCATGTATTTTTGTTTTAGTCCTGTACCTTGACCAATTTGGTCAAGTTGGGTCAGTGGGTCCTTTATTTAGCTAAGTTGGTCTACTTAAAGATTGGGCCAAAGCTTGGAGTGGTCATTGAGTCTAGTCCATTTATTAATAAGTCAAACCATCTCCTAATCTTTGAAAGATGCTTGATGGGGGACAGATCGGTGGACCATTGGTGAGCCTAGAAGTCACCTAGATTAGGGTACCATTTTTTTTTTGAATTTTTTTTTTAGGGATGGCAAAAGAATAGTGGGAATGGAAGACAGGGATTTGAATCTCATGGACTTTAGGACTCACCCTAACGAAGATACCTCTCACCTCTAAGGCATTACACCCTCCTCGATACTTGGAAGTGCTAGGTTGAATCTCAAAGGTCATGAGGGGTTAAAGAAATGGGTTGGGAAGGGGGATAACTAGGTCCTCATGCCCATGCCCAAAGGCGAAGGCAAGAAGAATCACTCTAATAAAAACTCAATTTTTTTCTCCAAAAACTATTTTTTTATAAAGGACCGAGGGTGATATTTATAGACCTATTCAACCCTCATTTGAATTTGAATACAGGATAAAAAGATAGAGATGATTCAAATTCAAATACAAGATAGGATAAGATAAGCCTATCCATATCTCAATCATAACCAATCAAATCCTAATTCAAATTTCAAATAAAAGATAAATCCTAAATTTATTCTGGATATGCTTCGAGATTCATGCAGCTCCAAGATTCGTGCTTGATCTGGGATCCATGCTGGTGAGGTCCCCATCATTTCCTTGAGGTGGGGAAAGCTCGACTCTATCGAGTTTGGGTCAGGCTCCAGCTTCAGCTCGACTTCAGGCTCTGGGAACTCCAAACTTTAGCTTGACATAACCATGATTTTTTTTAATTAGCTTTGCTTTGAAAATGGTGTAGCTTTGAGATTGGTGTGCTTTGAAATCTATGCCACTTTAAGGAGTGTGCATCTCTGAAATCTGTGCTGAGTTGAAGTCAGCAAGAGGGAGAGGGATTTGCTTTCACGTTCATGCATCCCTCTCCTTCTTCTTCATGGACCGAAACTAGAACAGGGAGGATAGGAGGTCACGGACGGATGTCCCAGACGTTGGCGGTGCGGTCACCGGAGATAGATGCAAAGACATCAATGCCATGGTGGTGGAGGACGGGAGCATGGAGGAGTTATGGTAGCTCTTGAAACTGATGCTCCGGATCTTGGTGTAGCCCTTGAAAGCGGTGTTATCGCCGGAATAGGACGCGAACACGATCGTGTGGTCGATGGACCCCTCACCATACTCTTTGAAGGAGTCACTACCTTGATTGAAGGAGTTGATGTAGTTCTCAAAATTGGCAAAGCCAGCATTGTTCTCTTTGGCATAGAAGGTAAAGCTATCATCACCGACATTGGCTTAGTCACGGTAGTTGGAGAATTTCACCGATGCAGCATTGTCGCCGGAGCCATACGACCGGAAATTGTTCTCCGGCACGTTGCCATTTTGGTCGTAGTTGGTGAAGCGAGTGGTCCAGGGGCTAGTAAGTGACGGTGATGACGGTGAAGATGAGCACAGAAAAGACGAAGGCGATGAAGCATGAAGAAGGCAGAATAGGGGGAGAAAAACTCCCGGCGAGGAAGGTCTGGTCAATGGTGGTTTTGCTCACGGACGGAAGAAGTTCGATGGTGAGGGAGTAGCCGGCGATGATGGGGATCGGCAGAGGTGCAGAGGAGGGCAGGGTGATGGTATGGAGATCGAAAGATGTGGGGTAGTGGGTGGGGCATTAGTGGCGACAGGGGTGGTGGCGGCTAAGGCGTTGGTGGTTATAGGGTGTCGTTCGGTGGGGGGGGATGGGAAAGAAGGATTGGGGTGGTGGCTGCAAGGGCGTTGGTGATGGGGTGGGATCGGCGGTGGTGCCGATGGAGGTGGGAGCAGGGACGGCCTCCGGGCCATCTGCGGTTCAGTGGGACTGGGATGGACTTGGCTAGCAATGGCTTCCAAGGAATTATTCTGGTGGGGCTTTGATCTAGATGAGGTGTTGTGCGATGATGGAACGGGTGGGAGGAATTGGTGATCGACTGGATTATTTGAGAGTTGAAGTTTTCGGGATTGGAATAGCAAGGGGAAGAGAGAAGATTTCAGTAATCCAGAGAAATAAGGGAGTAGAGATGAACAAAAGATGGAGATGAAGATCCGGAAAGAAAAAAAAATTTTGATGACTTGGATGAATGGGTTGGGAGATTTTTTCTTTTTTTTTTGGATTTGGGAAGTGGAGGGATGGCTGATAAAAGAGAATCTGGGATGATATACAGGTACCCTAATTTTCTAGGCTTTGATACCAAAATTGATGGGGGACAGGTGGGTAGGACTGTTGGCGAGCCTAGAAGTCACCTAGATTAGGGTACCATTTTTTTTTTTGATTTTTTGTTTAGGGATGGCAAAGGAATAGTGGGGATGGTGAAGGAATAGTTTGGTTAATCAAGTGAGTTTTTAGAAAAGAGTTTTTCTTTTCGTTCACCCCGTATGGGGAGGGTGAGAGGCCTGTCTTTCCTTCACCTTTGGGCGTCGAGGGGTGAGAGACCCTAGTCCTTCGCCTTCGGGCATCGAGGGGTGAGAGACCCTAGTCCTTCGCTTTCGAGTGTCGAGGGGTGAGAGACCCTAGTTATCCCCTTTTCCTCGTCGAGTTCCCTCTAGGTCTTAGGGATTTTTCTTCATAGCCCCAGGTACCGATTTGGATGGGATGCCCTAGGCTCCGCATGTAGTGAGATGGGTGGGATGCCCTAGGCTACATGTACTGGGATGGGTGAGATGTCTCTCCGTGAATGTAAGTTTCAAGTCTTAGAGTGTCCAATTTTCCTACCCTCAATCCCTATTTTTCCTTCGCCACTACCATAGAAAAATCAAAAAAAAAAAAAGGATACCCTAGTCTTCGATGACTTCTCAGCTTGCCGACGATCCTACCCTGATTCCGTTTCTCATCAATGCCACTTCAGCCCTTGAGCACCACCTCATCCATCCCATGTGATGCCACATCACCATGACAAGTGGGTGGCCAAGGCAAGAAGGAAATGCTGAATTTGTGGGTGCCATTCCTTGATTCTTTCCTCCCTTCCCTTCACATATCAAGCCTCTTTCCAAAGGAGCTATGGGTAGCCAAGGAAGGTCAATGGGTAATGGAGACATGATCATTGTTTCAAGCCCCATATCAAGCCTACTTCCCAAAGAGCTTGGTCGACTATGGAAGAAATGCTTTAACCCAAAAATCAAGGAGACAACTCCCATCTTTCAAGCCCAAATCAAGCCACAAAATCTTGGTCGGCCAAGAGAAGAAAAAAACTTGAATTTGGGCACCCTGTTCATGAAGCTTTGTATTTTTTTATTTGAATTTGACTGGGTACCTATATAAAGGGCCTTACCCCTCCCTTGTATGGACAAATGTTGGTGAATGAAAGAAAATATTTTGAGTGCTACTCTTCTAGTTATTGCCTTCCTTCCTTAAGAACGTCAATCTCCGTGAGGGAGTGCCTTCGCCTTCGAGCATCAAGAGGTGTAAGGCCTCAAGTTACCTTCTCTTCCGTGCAAGCCATCCTCCATCTTCGAGTTCGGAGTCCATCTGGATGATCCATCTTGGCACCTAGCAAGAAGATCCCCTATTCACCACCATCTTCAACTTTTCTTCCCTTATTGTTTCTTGTCTCTTGCTAACTCCCAACATTTCTTTTAATTGCTTGTAGGTCCTCCTGGTGCCATGAATATGGAGTCAGTCTCCATTGCTTTCGAGACCTTCATACGGAAAGCTGGTGCATCTGCGGGGTTGAAAGTCGATCATCCAGGCCGCATTTGCGAGAGCAAGTGAACTCAGCATCAGTTGCTTCAGAACTTTTTAGGTTTGCCACCTTAACTCCTAAGTTGGTATTGATCCGAGAGCTAAGTCTTACAGGGTTTCTCAATCCCGAGGTCCTCTTCTTATCCTGTTTAGGGGCTTACTTGCTGGTTGAAGTTCTTATTATTATAGAACCCTAGATTTATTCTTTCTTGTCTTCGAAAATCTTTAACCTCTTTAAAAACCCTAAAAATCACAAAAGAAAAAAATAATCACTTGCATCATTTCATCCTAGCATCTAGTTAGTTCCCGCATCATCTGGTATCAGAGCATGGTTAGGACTTATCACTTCTTAAGTACTTGGATTAGGTGCTTCACCAGGCCGTCTAGTCATAGGAAACAAGAAGGGCTACAAGACCCTCACTTTCCATTCCACGGGGATTTCCTATAGTGTGTAGGGGTGCCACTGTGATTGACCTTTGAAGGAGAACACAAGAAGTTAGGTTTTTTTAAAAAAAAAATAAAAGAAAATTTTTGCATCATTAGATCTCATCTTCTTTAAATTTCTGTATTTTTTTCTTTATGAATATGGCTTGTTATTTTAGGTGTTACTGTTTGTAGGAACCTCTAAACTTTCTGATTTTTATTTTGTTAGATTCCACATAATTGAAAGTGATTTTGATGATTTTCTTAGATTTTATTACAACATGTAGAATTTCTACACACTGAAATACTACCCGAGAACAAAATCTATTCTGAGATTTTTAGCAAGTGCATCTTTTCATGTTTTCATTTCTCAAATAGTTTAATTTTGCATTTAGCTTCATCTTTTGTCATTTCCAACACCTTATTTCTGCTATCATACATCAAAAATCCAAAAACATAACTTAGATACATCTCATTAGATCATTTGTATGCCATCATTTTCATAAATCATTTAAGGGCATCAATATCAAAAGATAAGGGAAGGAAGTCATTACCTTTCCTTAGCCCAAAAACAACCACCCTGCATATCAGACCCAACCCCTAATTAAAATTGAGTAGACACTTAATTTTCTCTAGTAAGCTAGGGACACCCACTAGTTCAGGTTGAACCAAGTGTCACGCCAATTTAGATAACTTGTTTGTGTGTGCTTGTGTATCTGGTGTCTAGGCAAGTAGTTTAGGGACAAGAGCTCGAAGGAAGGTGGGTTGGTTCGCTTACCTGGCCAATTTCAAATTATTGTCTAAGACAAGCAAAGAGAGACCTCCACCAACCTTACACTTACCTGACTAGGTGCCAAGTTACTACCACCAAGATTGTCATCTTGACCTAATATTTGGTTTGGACTCTAGGTCTAGCAAACCCCTAGCCCGAGTTTGAGTCCGTGTGTGCATGTCGACTAGATCAGGAGTCCCCTATCACCCCCATCATTCCCAACCAAGTGAACCCATGGAGAATGATCGAGAAGATCAATTAAAGGTCCTCATTGAATAGTTAGCTAGGGTGAACAATAGGCTTGATAAGTTTGATGATAGATTTGAAGCCCGCAAGGCCCATGCTAAATTCAACTCCTCTAGGCCCAATTCCCTTGATCCAAGAGCCTATGATCATGATCTTGCCCCTGAGTCTAGCCCTAGGAGCCCACACCCATACTTGGTTGACTCTGAGGGACCCATTAGGAGCACCGAACCTTATGCACCCACTTTTGATGGAAGACAAGAGGTGTATATCGATTGGGAGGAGAGCATGGATCACTATTTCGAGTACACTTGGATGTTGGAGTTAGAAAAATTAAGATTGGTCATACATAGGTTAACCCGATATGCTAAGTGGCATTGGGCAGCTATTGAGGATGAATGTTATCAAAGAGGAGAAAGAATACGTAGCTGGAAAATCATGAGAAGTAGGCTAAGAGTAAAGTACCTAGGTAGATTTTATGAGCAAAGTCTTTTAGACCAATAGTACAAACTGAGACAGGGCGATAGACCAGTGTCTGAGTATGTTGTTGATCCCATAAGTGATTTTGATGATAACCAAACATTGGAGCATGTATATTTATTTCTGACAACTCTTCAAGTGTTTTACAAGTTTTGTAGGATGGATTAAATGTTCAAACTTCAACTCCTACACCTCTGTATCCTTGTTTGAGTTGTGTTGTAATGTATTTTTGTAAAGAAGAACCCAATGAAAAAGCTAAGAAAAATCATGTGAAAAGGGTTACTTCTATGTGTGTGCACCTTGAAATTAGTTTTGAGTTGGTATGCTTGAAAATGTAAAGAGTCGGTAAGACTTTTTCTTTAAGTTCGAGTGTAAAAATCCTGAAAAAGATACACAAGCCAACCCAACTTATTGAAGAGCCGACTCCACTTACTGGCATGCAGCAAGGATTCTGGAACGTAGCAATCCAAGCCGACCGACGGTAATCGAGCCGAGTCCAATGAATCTGAGTCGATTAGAATCAGTCCGAGCCGACTCTTCTAGAGTCCCATTTATGAAGATTTTTTAGAACAGCCAGGTGAGCTGACCCGAACCAGAAAGAACCGACTCTGCCAGACCTAATTTTGAAAGCTTGAGAAAGCGAGCCGACCTGAACTGCATCGAGCCGACTCTTTTAGAGTGAGGATTTCTGAACCTAAGAAGAAGAGCCGACCCAAGCTAAAAAGAGCTGACTCCTAGAGTTCAAGTTTTTCAATCAAGTTCGAGCCAACCCGAGCTATCAAGAGCTGACTTGTCCAGAGTGATGTTTTGCACCCTGAGACAAAGAGCCGACTGCACTGAAGATTTGGTGACTCGACCTATCGACTCGAAGGATCCGAGCCGACTCGAATGCCATTTCCAAGTATCTAACAGCTAGTTCCAGAATTTATTTTTGAATGCCAAAAGCTGCTCCAATGGTCACAAGTCACATCCTAATGGTCAAAAATATATTTAACTACCTTGGAGTGATGGAAGACTTTATATTTGAAGGATTTGAACTTTTTTGAAGCAATGAATTAGAGAGTTCTTCAAAGTTAAGAGAGCTTCATTGAATATCCTACCAACCAACAACAAAAGAGCACAAGAGCGTTCAAGCTAGACTTCAAGACTTCACTAACTTTGATTTGAAGTTTGAAGCAACTTTGGGAAGAAGCCACTGAAGCAATTAAAGCTTATTCAAGTGCATTAGAGTGGACTTCCATCAAGCTGCACCGGTAACTATCCGACAAATTAAGTTTGTCATTTTTGTTGCATTTCTTTCAATTCATTTTTGAATTGTTGGGTTATTGGTGAGCTCGGTTGAAAAACCAAATAGGTTCTTGGTGAGCCTTGATAAAAATCAAGTGTTGGGTTCTTGGTGATCCTGGTAAAACCAAGTTAGGTTTCTTTGGTGAGCCTATTAAAACCAAAGGGTGTTGGGTTTTCGTTGGTGATCTCGTAAAACAAAAGTGTAGAGATTTTGGATTGTGATCCTGTAAAACAATCCTACTGTATTCGGGTGTGAATATAGTGGAAATCCCAAGTGGTATCTTGGATAGTGAATGTAGGAGCTGGGTTGCTCCGAACCACTATAAATTTGGTGTGTTTATATTGTGCTTCTTTACTTCTTTTTAGCTTCTACAATTTACAACTCTGTCGCAGCACCTAACACCTTCTATGGGATTTTTAATTGCACAATAATTGCTTTAAAATTTTAAATTCCCAATTCACCTCCCTCTTGGGTAGCCACCTGGGCAACAACTGGTATCAGAGCAATGTCTCTGAATACATAGGAGTAAAGATTGATGGCTCATCCAATGAGTACATCCTTGGTGGAAGGCCAATCAACTGATAGACCTCCACTTTTCACTGGCACAAATTATGCATATTGGAAAGCTAGAATGAAAATTTATGTTCAAGCAGTTGATTTTCAGTTGTGGAAGGTCATTCTAAAGGGTCCTTATATCCCCATGGTTAAAATTGATGGAGTGGACATTCCAAAACCTAAAGAGGATTGGGACGAACGCGACATGAAGATGGGCGAATTAAATGCCTAAGCCATGAACTTATTATATTATGCTTTGGATAGTAATGAGTTTAATCGAATTTCTATTTGCTCCTCTATGAAAGAAATTTGGGATAAACTTGAAGTGACTCATGAAGGAACTTCTCAAATGAAGTCTTCTAAAATTAATCTTCTTGTATATAGTTACAAACTATTTAAGATGGAACCGAATGAAATAATCTCTGTCATGTTTTCACATTTCACTGACATTATTAATGGCTTAAAAAGTCTTGGCAGGGTATATACTAATGCAGATCTAGTGCAAAAGATAATGAGATCTCTTTCAGATAAATGGGATCTGAAAGTGACTGCCATACAGGAAGAAAAAGATTTGAATACCCTATTACTGGATGAACTGCTAGGATCTCTCATCATACATGAATTGACCATGCAGCACCGAACTGAAGATGATCAAAAGAAGAAGAAATCAATTGCCTTCAAAGCTACTATGGATTCCAGAAAGGATGAAGAATCGGACGAAGAAAGCTCCTCTACTGAAAGCGACATGGAAGACGAAGATGTTTCCATGGTCATCAAAAAATTTAGAAAGTTCTTGGGAATTAGAAAAAGAAGACACTTCAGAAAATTCCACAAGAACAAAGATTTCAGTAAGGAGAAGGACAAAGAAAAAGAAAATGAAAAAGAAGTGCCCACCTATTATGAATGCAAAAAGGCAGGGCATATCCGACCAGATTGTCCATTATTGAAAAAGAGATTTAAGAAAAAGAAAAAGAAAGCTATGGTGGGATGTGGAGCGATAGCGAAGCATCCTCATCAACAAAAGAAAAAGAGACCAAGAAATCTGCAAATCTATGTCTGATGGGTCGTGAAAATGAGGTATCATCCCCTAAGCTAAAAACTGAATTTTAATATGATGAACTGAATTTAGCATTTCA
The DNA here is from genome assembly GCA_021397845.1 of Areca catechu. Classification (NCBI taxonomy): domain Eukaryota; kingdom Viridiplantae; phylum Streptophyta; class Magnoliopsida; order Arecales; family Arecaceae; genus Areca; species Areca catechu. The sequence continues at coordinate 121,820,724 of CM038052.1, read as the reverse complement.
TGATTTACTTATTGAATTCAAGAAAGCTAGGGTTAAAATTAAATCCTTGAAGAAACAAAATGATGTTTTATCAAAAGACAGGGATGAAATTTCTGAAAAGAATAATATTTTGCAAAAAGAATTGAATATCTTTTCTGATAATGTTATTACTTTGAAAATAAGAAAAATATTTTAAATAAGGCAAACAATAATTTAGTTGCTGAAAATATTGATTTGAAAAAGGAAGTTGAAAAGCTTAAGCCTCTAGTAGAAAATATGACCTTGAGTTCCAATAAGCTTGAGCTAATTTTGAAAGAACAAAAGGATTCGAAAAGTAAAGCTAGAATTGGATTTAATGCTTTAAATGATAAAGAAATTTCAGCAACAAGATTTATATCTTCAAAAGCTTCAGCTTCAAATGTTAAACTTGAAAAAGCTTTTCCATCAAAATCTATTTCAAATGGCTTGAAATATGTTCCTAAGAACTCTATGCAAAAATCTTTCAAACCAAATATTTCTATCTCTACATCTTTTAAAGCTTCAAAGCATACATCATTCAAAAATGATAAACTTATTTGTTATGCATGTCATAGATTTGGGCATAAATCTTATCAATGCAATTCATTAAAAAATTTCATGATTGGTGCATTGAAATATAGAACTGTTTGGGTTCCAAAGGGAACCAATTTTGCTAACCCGAAAGGATCCAAGTTAGCTTGGGTACCTAAAATCACTCCTTGATTATTTTGCAGGATTGTCTTGCAGCCCACAAATTAAAGAAAAGATGGTATCTTGACAGCGGCTGTTCAAGGCATATGACGGGTGACAAAGATCAGTTCATCACCCTACAAATAAAAGGAGGATTGGTTACATTTGGAGATAATGGCAAGGAAAAAATAGTCGAAATTGTTACGATCAAAATAACCCCCTGTACTTTCATTGAAGATGTACTGCTAGTAGATAAATTAAAGCATAACTTACTGAGTATTAGTCAATTATATGATAAAGGCTTCAAAGTTATCTTTGAATCATCTATGTGTATAGTAACTAACTCTCTTGATTCTAGCAACAAATTCATTGGCCATAGACTTGGAAACATCTATGTGGTAGATTTAAATAATCTAGCCATGTCCAGTAGTTCCAGTCTAGTAGCAATGAATGCTATGACCAAGGAGTCATGTTTATTATGGCATAGATGATTAGGTCATGCTAGCATGCATATAATTGCCAAATTAATCTCAAAGAATCTAGTTAGAGGTTTGCCACATTTTAAAGTTGATCTTGATTATGTATGTGATACTTGTCAATTAGGTAAACAAACTAGGGGGAGTTTTAAATCAAAAAATGTTATTTCAACAACCAGACCCCTTGAGCTACTTCACATGGACTTATTTGGACCAACTAGGACCACAAGCCTAGGAGGTATGAAATATGGCCTTGTGATTGTAGATGACTTTTCTAGATTCACATGGGTATTATTAATACACATAAAGATGAATCTTTTGATGTATTTAGAAAATTTCATAAGAAAGATTCAAATGAGAAAAATCTTTTCGTTATTTCTGTAAGAAGTGATCATGGAACTGAATTTCAAAATCAATTTTTTGATAAGTATTGCACTAAGCACGGCATTGATCACAACTTCTCTGCTCCTAGAATACCACAACAAAATGGTGTTATAGAGAGAAAGAATAGGACTTTGAAAGAAATGGACCGAACGATGTTACGTGAAGGTAATCTTCCAAGATACTTTTGGGCAGAAACAGTGAACACTATCTGTTATATATTAAATCGAGTTTTAATATGACCAATTTCAAAGAAAACCCACTATGAGCTTTGGAATGGAAGAAAACTAAATATCAATTACTTTCTTATTTTTGGGTGTAAATTCTTTGTGTTAAATAATGGCAAAGATAACCTAGGAAAGTTTGATGCAAAATCTGATGAATCTATATTCCTTGGTTATTCCTTACATAGCAAAGCATACAGAGTGTTTACTAGAGGACTCTTACTGTAGAAGAGTCAATTCATGTTATTTTTGATGAAGCTAACCCCTCACCTTCTAGAAAAGATGAGTGCATAGATAATGATGCAAATACTCTATAAAAGAAAATGGAAGATCTAAGCATTCAAGACAAGCCAACGCAAGATGGAAGTGAAATGGTAAGCAAGGATCATGCTGATTTACCAAAGAAATGGAGGTATGTAACTTCACAACCCAAAGATTTAATTATTGATGATCCTTCTCATGGTGTTAGGACTAGGTCAGCACATAGAGATGCACATGACTACCTAGCCTTTGTCTCTCAAATTGAACCACACAATTTAGAAGAGGCTGAAACTGATCATAACTGGATGATGGCCATGCATGATGAATTAAACCAGTTTGAAAGGAATAATATTTGGACACTAGTTAGTAGACCTACAGACCATCCAATCATAGGAACCAAATGGGTCTATAAGAACAAACTAGATGAGAATGGTAAGGTTATAATGAATAAAGCAAGGTTGGTAGCAAAAGGGTACAATCAAGAATAGGGTATTGATTTTGATGAAACTTATACTCTCGTAGCAAGACTTGAGGCCATTAGATTACTTCTTGCATTTGCTTGCTACATAAACTTTAAACTTTTTCAAATAGATGTCAAAAGTGCTTTTCTAAATGGATTTATTTTTGAACAAGTTTTTGTAGAACAGCAGCCAGGTTTTGAAAATTATGCTTTTCCAAATCATCTATTTAAATTGAACAAGCTTTATATGGTTTGAAACAAGTACTTAGTGATGGGGGACTAACTAGATGCGAATATGAAAAAATGATGCAAGTGATTTGTTGGTTTTGTGGTTTTTAAGTTTTAAAGATTTTGTTTTGTTTTGGATTCTCGAAGACAAGACAATAGCAGATCTAGGTATTCAATAATAAAAAGAACTACGAGCAGGTGAATTAGCTCCTAAACAAGGATAAAAAGAGGACCCCGGGATTGAGAAACCCTGTAGAACTTAGCTCTCAGAACAATATCGACTTAGAAGTTTAGGGATGCAAACCTCAAAGATCTGAAGCACCCGATGCCGAGATCACTCATGGATGCAGCTTAGATGATCGAGCCTTCAACCCCATGGAGGCATCGGCTTGCAGTCCGAAGGTCATGAAGGCAAAGGAGCCATGTTCGTGGCACGTGGAGGACCTGCGAGCATTCAAAGAAGAAGAGTTAGGTTTCGATCAAAAGATAGCAATAGAAAAATGAATGAGAGTTGATGTGGTGATGGGTGGAGTCTTTTTGCTAGGTGCTCGGGTGGATGGTCCCAATGGGCTCCGATTCGAAGTTGGAGGATGGAGTTGTGGAAGTGATGGTATCTTGAGGCCTCACACCTCTCGATGCCCGAAGGCGAAGGCGCTCCCTCACGGAGATCGACGTTCCTAGTGAACGAAGGCAACTAAAGAGAAATTGGATCTCAAGAAACTTGGTTTTTCATTCATCAAAAATTAACCTTACAAGGGAGGGGGTAAGGTCCTTTATATAGGCTCCTTGGACCCTTTCAAAATTTGAATGAAAAAAATACATTTCTTCTCTCGCAAAGGCACCAAAAAATATTCAAAAATCTGAAATTCAAACTCCTTGGCCGACCAAAGCTTCTTGAATTTGGGCATGGCATGGTAATGGGCTTGGAAGAAGGAATTTGGCTCCCTTGGACTTGGAAAGTTGACCTTCAATTTTGGGAAGAAGGCATGATGCAAGGCTTGTGTCTCCCTCTTTCCTTGGTTGCTCACCCTTCTTTGGAAAGAAGCTTGATATGAGGCTTGGAGCAAGGCCTTTGTCTTCAACCTTTCCTTGGTTGCTCACCTTTCTTTGGAAAGAAGCTTGATATGAGGCTTGGAACAAGGCCTTTGTCTTCAACCTTTCCTTGGTTGCCCATGACTCCTATAGTAAGTGGCTTGATGGAAGGAGGGAAAGGAGGAGAGAATATTTGATGTGTCTCCATTTGGCATTCAAGAAAATCTTACTTGTGCCGCCCACATGGCTGGATAAGGTGGTGCCACATGGGATGATGAAGTGGTGCCATATTGGATGGTGAAGTGGTGCCCTAGGGTTGACATGTTGACCTTCAAGGCTCGGTCCAAAGTAGTTGAGCTGGACTTAAAGACCACTCCGACTTGGACCCAGACTTGGACTAGACTCAATATAAGACTAGACTCAATACAGGACACAACTTGATCCAATTGGTCAAAGTACAGGACTAGACACAGACATAATAGACTCAATTCAAAACTAAAGAAATTGCAAGTTTTAGGCTTGAAGCCTTATTTCAAGACCTGAAAAAAAATGGAACCCTAATTGGACATCCATAGAGGGTTGAGGAGCCTCTGTTGGATTCTGGTGCCCACACTAGTTCTCCCGGGGTGGGAGGGACTCGACCCTATCGAGTAAGAGTTGAGTCGGCTTAGGTACTCTTCCAGAAGGTCGGGATCGAGGCGCTGCAAGTCCTCCCGGGTAATCCACGAGTCATCGAACTCAGGTAGCCTTGCCATTTGATGGGGGACTAATATGCATGCAATTATTTTTATATGTTTTATATGTGGGGTTAGGTGATTAATTCCCGAATTTCATATCAAAATTAGTTGTAGGGAATTTTATATGAATTTTTGAAGCCAAGCATGCAGATTAGAACCTAGAAAAGTACTAAAGAAGGATCGCCGGGGCTGAGAAGCCTCGGTTAGGGCAAGTTCTCCTACAATATAAAGACTGGAGGTAGAGGGGGTGTACCTGACAACGTCTGTGAAGATCGCAATGAAGGGGTCTTTCGTTCCTCGACGGATGCGGCCTGGAAAATCGAGTCAATGACCCGCGGATACCTGGCTTTCTGCTCGGTGGTCCGATTGAGGCTTGGCTGGAGTCGTTGGATTCGTAGGAACTCGGGGACCTGCAAACGACCTGTCAGGGGTTAGAAAACTCATAAAGGAACAAGAAAACAAAGGAAAAATAGCAAGGAAAGGCTTCTTTTGGAGTGGGCGTCCAGGGATCTGGAGGGTTTGTTGGTAGCAGGAAGATGATTGCAAACATCGGGAAGAAAAACTCTCACAAACCCCTTTATGCACACAACAGGGTAATCACACAAAGCAATAGAAGAACTCAAGGTTTATTTCATATATCAAAATCTCCCTTCATACAAGAGGCTAGGGTCCTTTAAATAGACCCTTAACCTTGGGCTCCAAGTAAGGGCACATAAGTCTTTACATAAGAATCCTTTTCCCTCTCAAACCCTAGCTAGAAAATAAGGAAATATTAGGTAGAAAAAATCTCTAAAAATTTTCTTGACTTGGCCAACACTCCAAGGATGCCTAAGGGGGCGTGTTGGGCTTCTAAGAGCAGCAAGAGGCCAGCCCAAAGGGGCTCGGGTGCATGGGTTTGGGCCTCTGGAAGTTGGGGTGGCCCGGTAGCCATGTAGCAGGAATATTCCATGGTATCTTGCTTCTTTAGGGCTTGGGCTTGGCACCTGGGCTTGATTTCTTTGGGCTAGGATGCAGATGGACCTCTAAAATCATGGATGCCTTGGTATATGAATATATTTTGGCATCTAGAAGGGAATCTGGGCATCTGGAGGGCATCTGCAAGGAATCAGGGTTTTCTGAATTTTTCCTCCTGGGGTCTTCAAATCTTCAAGCTGGGTTGGACTTGGGCTATACTTCCATGTCTTCAATCTAGTTGGACTTGGTCTTCACTTATATGATGTGGTCTTGAGTCTTCAATATGGTTGAATAGGACTCAAAAAAATAAAATTAGCTCGACATGAGCTGACTAACACTGGACTGAACTAGCTCAACATGAGCTGACTAGTACAGAACTGAAACTCAAAAGACTCAAATAACAACTAAAATGGACTCAGATGGGCTAAGCCCTTATTACAGATGGACTCATAAATTATTGATCAATTCATAGAGGGTTGAAAAGCCTCTATCTTATTCTGGTGCCTCTGGTGTCCCCACCAATTCTCCCAGGGTTGGAGGAACTCGATCCTGTCGAGTGAAGATCAGACTAGCTCATATATCTCTTGAGATGGTCTGGGTTGAGGCGTTGCAAGTCCTCTCGAGAAACCCACGAATCGTCTGACTTTGGCCGGCCTTGCCATCGGACCAGGAAACGTTGATAACCGCAGCCCCGGGTCATAATGGCTTGATCGTCCAGGATACGCTCGATCCGTTCTCCTCTCTCAGGCCAAATTTATTAGTGGACAATCTGGGTTAGTGTCACTCACAATGAAAAGGAATAGGTTCAAAAGCCTCACTAGGTATCGTTGCTGGTTTCTTGTACTCAACAAGGTCTATAATATTGAAGGTAGAACTAATACCCAAATCCGAAGGCATGTCTAACACCTAGGCATTTGATCCAACCTTCTCTATCACTTTAAAAGGTCCGGCTCTACGAGCATGAAGCTTCTTTTAGGCCTAAGCCTAACCAATATAGAATCCACTACATCAAATTCTTTGATCCATCTTCGGGAATTAGCCAGTTGTTTTAAGATTAGTGCAGGTGGTGAACATGCTAGGCACATGCAGACTCCTAACAAAATGATGCAAAGGACTCAAACTAACACCTAATAGACTTGACTATGCATTCCTATAGAAGAAAATTTTATTGAACTCTTTGGATCTAAACCTAAGAGATTATAGGTTCCCTTGGTTTGATCCTAGCTTGACATGCACATGAAAATTTAAAGTGAACTCCTAGCAAATTCCAAAGAGTGTGCCAGAAGTAAGATGCAAACCTAACATGCATGATGAATGCATGCAGTATGCTAATCTCAATTAAATACAATCTAATAATCCTAGAAATGCTGGAGGTGTCAGGAAAGGGCAGAAAATAGGAAGTGGGTTCAGAATTAGTTTGGTAGGGTAGGGAAAAAGGTTCAAGGTTAGTTGGATAAAGTTCGATATAAGAAGGCATGTCAGGGACTAATCCTAGACTAATGAGGCTAACCTTATGAGGTTGCGGTATATCTATGGGGTTTGCATAATGGAAGGATGGGTTACTAATCTCAGGGAAGAGGTCCTTAATGGGAACTATCGGAGAGGGCTCATCTTGAAGGTATTGATTCAAAGAGATCAGGTCCTTAATAAATTCTTCTGGTTCTTGTATTTTTGGACTATACTCTATAATTTGGCTCTCCTCTATGGTTTCCTCAGGTAAGGCTCTAGCAGCAGTACCTAGGTTCTCTTCCTCTAATTGTTCTTCTACTATAGCTTTAGGTTGGATGTGGTCAAGGTCAACTAGCTCTGGGTTGGTTTCTACCTGGGTATCTACTGGGTCAACTAATTCGAGGTCTACTAAAGGTGTCTCCTCTTCTCCCTCATACTCATCCACTAAGTTTGCATCAGCTTCATACACTTCCGCGTTAATGTAAGCCTTGTCAATCTCTGGAATGGTTGGAGAAGGTCAGCTAGGAGAAAATTGGCTAGGTCCTATTTTCTGATTATGGACACTAGTCCTAGTAGGTTTAGGTTGCCTAAGGGATAGTGGCTCACTACTGGGTTCATAGGACAAGGGGGCAGATCTATGGGTCATGGGATTATAGGATCTGGGGTCATAGGATTTTGGGTCAACTCTATGGTCAGGTTTTAAGGATGGATCATGGTATGGGGTCCTCCTAAGGTTGGGCTCCCTATATGGGTTAGGATATTGGGTTCTCCTAGGGTTGGACTCCCTATATGGGTCAGAATATTGGGTTCTCCTAGGGTTGGACTCTCTATATGGGTCAGAGTAAGGGGTTCTTCTAGGTTCAGTATTATAATAAGGGTCATGGTAAGGGGTTCTCTAGGTTCAGTATTATAGTATGGGTCAGGCTGAGGGGCTCTCCTAGGTTCGACCTCTTGGTATGGGTCAGGGTTTGGGGTCCTCCTAGGCTAAGGGTTATAGTATGGGTCAGGATGAGGGGCTCTCCTAGGTTCGACCTCAGGGTATGGATTTGGGTTTGGGGTCTTCCTAGGTTGAGGGGAATCAGGATCTGGCTCAGACTGTGACCCACGGGTTTTTTCTGGGATCCCTACCCAGACTTCTAACTGATCAAACCTATTGGCAAGATGGTCAATTCTATCATTGGTTTGAATACCAGACTGAGTTAATTGGGTCATCTGGGTAGTCATCTGGGTAGCCATCTGGGCCATTTGATCAGCTAGGGCTTTCATTTGGGCTTGCAAATTTTCCATGGGTTCAGACATTTGTGAAGGAGGTGGGTGATATAAAACTCCTGATCTAGTGCTCATGAAAGACTCGATCAAACCGACTACAGCTGACTAGACCTAGAGCCCAAACTAAGGGCTCAATCAGGGTGGCAAACTAGCCTATAGTAATCCTGTACTCAGCCAGGCAGGTGTAAGGGGAGTGTTAGGTCCCTGATTGCCAATCCTAGACACCAATCAGAGATTGGCCAGGTAGGCAGACCAGCACACAAAGCCCTTCGGGATTGAATCCCAAAACCACTATTCTAGATACCAAGCACAAGGCACACACAGGTTAGCTTGACATAGTGATCTAACACATAGCCCGGACCCGACTAGTTGGTGTCCCTAGCCCACTAGGGCAAATTAAGTCTAGTTAATTTTAGGTTAAGGCTTGGGACCGAATTCAAGGGATGTGGTTTTAGGCTAAGGAGAGGTGATCAAGTCCTCCCCCCATTTGATATAACAAGAGTGCCCTTAAAAGTAAATTATGCAATGATGGCAAGCAGATGAGGATGCAAATTAGGGTTTAGATGTTTTCGATATTTTTGGAGAATATGTAATTTTTTTTTGGGTACTTTTTTAAATATAATAAAAACATGCAATTTATGCCCTAATATGCATGAAATAAACTAAAATTAAAAGATATGCAAAAAGATGCTAATCAAAACCCTAAAACTTCCAAACTTGTCTTGCTGAAAAAATAGAGCCGAAAGTTTGCAGGCTGTATTTCGGCTTGCAAAAATTTTTAGTCCATAATAAAATCTGAAAAAATTATTAATATTATTGTGAATTATGGTGAATCCAATAAAAGAAATTTCAGAGTTTTGAGTTTTTATCAGAAAGAAATAATAAAAATAATAGAGCATATACGGACTAAAAATTACAAAAAACAAGCCCTAATCTAAGCTCTGATACCAAATGATGGGGGACTAATATGCATGCAATTCTTTTTGTATGTTTTATATGTGGGGTTAGGTGACTAATTCCCGAATTTCATATCAAAATTAGTTGTAGAGAATTTTATATGAATTTTTGAAGCCAAGCATGCAGATTAGAACCTAGAAAAGTACTAAAGAAGGATCGCCGGGGCTGAGAAGCCTCGGTTAGGGCAAGTTCTCCAACAATATAAAGACTGGAGGTAGAGGAGGTGTACCTGACAACATCTGTGAAGATCGCAGTGAAGGGGTCTCTCGTTCCTCGATGGATGCGGCCTGGAAAACCGAGCTAATGACCAGCGGATACCCGGCTTTCTGCTCGGTGGTCCGATTGAGGCTTGGCTGGAGTCGTTGGATTCGTAGGAACTCGGAGACCTGCAAACGACCTGTCAGGGGTTAGAAAACTCACAAAGGAACAAGAAAACAATGAAAAAACAGCAAGGGAAGGCTTCTTTTGGAGTGGACATCCAGGGATCTGGAGGGTTTGTTGGCAGCAGGAAGATGATTGCAAACATCGGGAAGAAAAACTCTCACAAACCCCTTTATGCACATAGCAGGGTAATCACACAAAGCAATAGAAGAACTCAAGGTTTATTTCATATATCAAAATCTCCCTTCATACAATAGGCTAGGGTCCTTTAAGTAGACCCTTAACCTTGGGCTCTAAGTAAGGGCACATAAGTCTTTACATAAGAATCCTTTTCCCTCTCAAACCCTAGCTAGAAAATAAAGAAATATTAGGTAGAAAAAATCCCTAAAAATTCTCTTGACTTGGCCAACACTCCAAGGATGCCTAGGGGGGTGTGTTGGGCTTCTAATAGCAGTAAGAGGCCGGCCCAAAGGGGCTCGGGTGCATGGGTTTGGGCCTCTGGAAGATGGGGTGGCCCAGTAGCCATGTAGTAGGAATATTCCCTGATATCTTGCTTCTTTAGGGCTTGGGCTTGGCACCTGGGCTTGATTTCTTTGGGCTAGGATGCAGATGGACCTCTAAAATCATGGATGCCTTGGTATATGAATATATTTTGGTATCTGAAAGGGAATCTGGGCATCTGGAGTGCATCTGCAAGGAATCAGGGTTTTCTGAATTTTTCCTCCTGGGGTCTTCAAATCTTCAAGCTGGGTTGGACTTGGGCTATACTTCCATGTCTTCAATCTGGTTGGACTTGGTCTTCACTTGTTTGATGTGGTCTTGAGTCTTCAATATGGTTGAATAGGACTCAAAACAATAAAATTAGCTCGACATGAGCTGACTAATACTGGACTGAACTAGCTCAACATGAGCTGACTAGTACAGAACTGAAACTCAAAAGACTCAAATAACAACTAAAATGGACTCAGATGGGCTAAGCCCTTATTACAGATGGACTCATAAATTATTGATCAATTCACAGAGGGTTGAAAAGCCTCTATCTTATTCTGGTGCCTCTGGTGTCCCCACCAATTCTCCCAGGGTGGGAGGAACTCGACCTTGTCGAGTGAAGATCAAACTAGCTCACATATCTCTCGAGAAGGTCTGGGTTGAGGCATTGCAAGTCCTCTCAAGAAATCCATGAATCGTTGGGCATTGCAAGGTTGAAGGCTTGGAATGGGGAGTGTGTCCCATGACCTTCCACTCTTGCATGAATACTTTGGGAAGAAGACTTGGGAGATGGCTTACTTTGTGGCTTGGTCTCTTCATGAAATCTTCAACGCCCCATTGATGATGGATCATGGCATGATGTGGGGGAGGGAAGAGGGGGATGATGTCTCCTCCCTCCAAGGTCTCCCAAATGAAAATGGTATGGAGGCGGCGTGTGGAATGCATGAGGGGCGCCTCCTTGATTCCTTCCTTGGATGCCCAAGTGGCAACTGATGTGGTGCCACATAGGTGGCTGAGATGGCGCCTAGGTTGGCATCTTTCCAAGTGTAAGAGGTGGGTTAGCCCACAAGGAACTTGACTTGGTCTTGAAAGCCTGGTTGACTTCAATTGGGCTTAGGCCCAATCCAAACTCAGACTCGAACCAAAAATAAATATAGGACCCATGACCTAAACTTGATCAAAATTGGTCAAGGTACAAAACTAAAACAAACTTAGACTAGGTACATGACTCAAAATTATAAAATTACTTTGGATTATAGCCTTATTACTGAAAGAAAAACGGTGCAGGTGGTTTGACATGATCCTACACTAGGCATGCAAACAGCTACGAGAGCAGGATGGATTTTAAAACATTTTTAAAAATCATCGCAGTGAAAAACTGCTCCTCCCAGAACCTAATCTATTCATGTTGCATGTAGGCATGTATCATGATATAAAAATATTTGCAAAATATTAAACAAAAAAATCTATTTATGCATGATTAAAAAAAAATAATTTTCTATACCATTATTCCGCCTGGAATAACTCTGGAATAAAGATGGAATAGGCTGTAATAGTTGGAATAAAACTATTCCAGCCTTCTTCTTCCTTGGGCTGAAATTTTGCTCTGTTTTGAGCTTGAAAAACTATAGTGAAACACCACCTTCCGGACCTCCGTTTGCTCTCGAATCATAGCAGCGGCAAGGTGGACAAGTGTTCTTCGATCTCTAATGGAAATCTGCAAGGAAAAGTCAGCAAAAATGGTGTACAATACGGCCAAAACATGCTGCCATAAATTCTGCAGCAGAATAGGAACATCAGCTTATCCCTGCATTTTGGAGTAGCAGCAGCAATTCGGCTCGCCTTGATTTCTACTAGGAGTAGAAGGGTACTCTCTCTAGAGGGGAGACTCACCCAAGGCTCTCGGATCCACCTTCACATGCGGTGCTAGCCGCTGGGAGTGAGTAACACGGTCACAGGTAGCAGTAGTTTTCTTTGCTGCAGTGCAGAATTTGAGAACTAGAAACAATGGGAAAAGAGTTTGGTTTCTCTCCCTCACACCCTCCAAATCCCAGCCTAACTAGTACCTAATGGAAGCAAGAAGAACAAGCTCTCAGCCTCTCAAAAGGAAGAACACCCTTGTTTGTTTCCTCTCTTCTCACGGTGAAATAACTAGCTGCTGAAACAGGGCTGCTGTTGCACGGTTTGTGTGTCTTTGAAACAGGGGCTAGCTGTGGTATTTATAGGATAGCAGGGAGAGGGAGTTGGAGAGGCTAGAAGATGAAGAGTTAGAGGCTGCGTTACAACCATTTAACCAACCATAAACGAGGGTTAAAGCCATCCGGTGGAGGGAGAAGAAAGGACGCTCACCCAGTATCGTTTGGCCTTATTTTGATGCTTGGACTCTTTCCAGCATAACGTGTAAACATTTACACGGTGAAAACCGGTCCATTCCCAATTTGGTTCAATCCCATTAAACCTCTTGGTTTAATCCAATTGAACCGGTTCAAGCCCAATTAAATTGGTTCATGGGATTAAAATTGGTTCACAACCAATTGAAGGCCAAAACGAACTCCGAATCAGTTCAAAACTGATTCAGAAAAAACCTGGCGCAGTCCTGGTCAACACGAAACAATTTTCGGTTGACACAGACAAGGGCAAGACGGGAAAAAGAGTGCTCAAAAAATACTGTGACCATAAAACCGAGATGATTCCCAATCGTAATCGGTATCCGGATCAGAAAGTAATCCTTTGTGGGGTGTGACCTCATAGGTTCGAACCTAAACAGTAGCACTAGAACAATTCTAGTACCAGCACAGGAAACCATCTAGCAATGGGTCCCGGCGTCTGGATAGGTCGAAGATGCGGGAGCAAACTATCGATCCTCTGGCATATGGTTACCGTATAATTCATCCCTTTGACCTCTAATGCTCAGGACGACTGAGATTGGGCTGCCAACCCAGACAGAGTCAGTCGACTACGTATCTCAACCTCGCAAGCCCGGTGACTCTTCACTAGGACTACCCCGGCCGAGGATTTGCTAAATTGAGATACTACGAGATATTCAATCCAAACTATTTGGACAGGTCAATTCCATCTTGGTCCATCACTGCTCCACAAGTACTTGCCTGTTCCTAGAAACCTTTCGTCATCGGATTAAAAATTCGGGTAGTCCGGCACCAAAGCACAGGGAGTTGCTTGCAAGCTACCATGATGACCTCAGGTCAGAGGGACACATATACCCATATCCAATCATGAGTACCCCTTTGGTAGAAAGGGGCTGCACGGAGTCACGTTCAATAAGATATCACATATCCCACTTGCAGATCACATCAGTGTCACCACACTCATTTGGTCAAGAGGACAACCAAACGATGTGAACTACAACAACCTATACTTGATATATTACCATCCAGTACAACATATCCTTTGGTTGTGAACAGGGTTTAAGGACCACTCGATACATCCTCTCTGTATCGAAGTCAGTGTAGTCCTAAGGACTTCATCACATGGAAAGAGTTCATTTCAGGGAAATACAATATGTGATGAGCTGCCAAAAAAATATATTTTATTAATTCAAAGAAAAAGTACAGTACTTAGCTCAACCGCCTACAACCCAGGAGATTGGCTTTGGGACACAATTCCCAACAACTCCCACTTGTATTAAAGCCAATCAGAAGAGTATCTAATACCCATTTCCCATTTACAATAGTTGAACTCTTTTATTCCGAGGGCTTTAGAGAAGGGGCCGGCCAGATTTTCTTTTCCATCGATCTTCAGAAGATTGATGTCACCTCGTTCCACGATCTCTCGTACGAGGTGGTAGCGCCGCAGTATGTGTTTTGTGCAGTGATGAGCTTTAGGCTCCTTAGCTTGAGAAATGGCTCCAGTGCTATCACAGTACACCGGAACAGGACCATCTAGTGAAGGTGCCACCCTGGTGCGGGCACCAGACTCAGAAGAAGACTTCAGGGCTCCATCTGGATCTCTGATTGACCTTGCCCGAAGAATTAGGATTTTCTGGTTTTGTAATAAGGGTTGACTTGGTCAACTCAATTTTAGTTGAGTCTGTATTTTCCTGCAATTTAAATTTTGTTGAGTCATGTTGACTCAGTTCAAGTGCTAGTAGTGGTCTAGGTCTTCTCCAGGGTGTCACATTTTCTCCCAAGCCCAAGCAAGTGGGCGCCACACTCCCATCCACACGCCAGAGTCTAGGAGGCACCACAAATCCATCCCAGTGTCTTGGTCCCCACACTCAAGGGAGCAAGAAATTTTCTTGAAGCCAAAATCAAGGAGGTGCCCCATATGTACCTTAAAAGGCCAAGCTAAAGGAGGAAAGAGGCATTTCTTGGGGAGCACTTCAAGGGGGCACCCAGTCCATGCCTAAAAAGCCCAAAGCAAAGTTGGGAAGAGCCATGACTTGGGGAGAAAGAAAAGGAGGTGTCCAAAAGAGTTGAGCCATGGAAGGAAAAAAATATTTCTTGAAGAGCAAGGCTAGGAGGCGCCACCTACTTACCATTTGAAGCTTTCAATCAACATTTATGGAACCTCTTGGCCGGCCATATGGGAAGGAATTGATTCTACAAACCTAATTTGAAGATCCATCCTATTAGTCCCACATGGGAAGATGTAAAACCCTGACCTCTTGTAAAGTCCTATAAAATAAACCCCTCTTGTAAGTTTTGAAAACAACTGATGAATGAAATCAATTTCTGTGTGAGCAACTTTGTGTTTCTCTCTTCCATACTTGTATTCAGGTGTTGAGCTCTGTGAGGGAGTAAATCCGGGTTCCCTAGGAATCTTAAGGAGGTGTGAGACCTCCAAACCCTACCAAAACCCTAGGTTAGCCACTTCAATTCCAAACCCTAGCCGCCCATCATCTTCTTTATTCCACCAATCATCCAAACCCTAATCTACCTCATCATCTCACAGCCCCTCTCTTCCAAGTAGAGGCCGACCACCAGCATCCAGGTCCAGATCAGCTACTTTGAATACAGAGCAAATCCCAAAGGAAGTCAGATCAGCATCCAGGAGAATCAGGATTTCAGCAACATCAATTTCAAGTTCTTCTTATCTGGTAAATCCTTTCTTTGAGTATCTGGTTCCTTAACTTGTTCTTCTTCTTTCCTAGACCCTGAGTTCAGGAGAAGCCAACTCTACCAAAGGACCAATATTGGAGGATCCATTGCGAAGATATCCGAATCCGAGGATCCAACAATCTTCTCAAGAGAGTCCTTCCACCAAACTCTGTGAAGATCACTATCTAGTACATAACCCTTCCCTTCTCTTTAGTTCTGTCATGTTGAAAGTTCAGAGCGAAATCCTAGGTCTGGGAGTTTCTCAACCCCCAGCGATCCTTTACTTCTGAACTACTTTGATAATCTAGTTTCTTTGAATTGTGCTTTCAATTATTATATAGTTTCTTTCAATTTAGTTTAACTTTCCTTTGAGTCTAAGCCGACTTCTGGAAATATATATATAAAAAAAGAATTAGTCTTAATTTACTTCCGCATCGCATCATCTCTTTTGTTCTGCATCAATTTTGGTATCAGAGCTTTCGTTCTGCATCATTTTTGGTATCAGAGCCCTGTCTAGGGTTTCTGACTTGCTTGCATGTTTTGAGTGTCTCTCTTTTTACTTTGTCTGCTCGAAGTAGACTCCCCAGGATGTCCGATCCTAGGAATGAAGTGAGGTGCAAGCCTCCTCTTCCCATTCCATAGGGTGTTCCTAGGACGTGTAGGGGATTCGCTGGGTTACAACTTCGTAGGAGGAATTGTAAACCGGGGAAGCATTCTATTTTTAGTCTGTAACTGCCCTGTTGCAGGAATTACTTCTCATTGCAGAAAACTTAAAATTGCATGATTATTATTTTGCTGGAACCAATATAATTGAAACTATTTTACATAATTTTATTGTAATTTATTGGTTTCTGTGAAATTTCTGAAAGTTAAATTACAGCATTTCTGTTTCTGTGTTTCTGCAATTCAATTTTTTTTTTTTTTTTTTTTGAGTGATCATCTCCTAATTCATCTTAAGGGCAATTGAGCATCTAAGATAAGGGGATGAGTTGATAACCTCTCCTTAACCCAAAACCACCACCCATTCATTCGATCCTAAGACTAATTTTAAAATTTATTAGACATAATTTGCCCTAGTGGGCTAGGAACACCAACTGGTCAGGTCCAGCCTAGGGTTTAGTCAGTTTGTCTGGTTACTCTGTGTGTGCTTTGTACTCAGTGTCTAGAACAGTGATTCAGGGACTACGTCCCGAAGGGCTTGTGTGCTGGTCCGCCTACCTGGCCAATCACTGATTGGTGTCTAGGATTGGCAATTAGGGACCTAACACTCCCCTTACACCTGCCTGGCTGAGTCCCGAGTTACTACAGGATAGCTTGCCACTCTGATTGGGCATCTAGTTTGGACTCTAGGTCTAGTGAGCCAGTAGTCGCTTTAGTCTAGTCACATTCTGTGTGCTTTCTTGCATCATCATGTCCACTCGGAATGGAGTACCCTCCCAACCTGGTCAAACCCAACCTGATTTAGAGGCCATGGTTAGAACTCTTACCGAAAGTATGACAAAATTGAGTCAAGATATGACTGATACTGTTGCCCAGTTTAGAGATCGAGCCCAGGTACTTGAGGAGCCTAGGCACCGAAATTGGACCCCTGACTCAGAATTTGGTAGTCCCCAACCTCACCCATACCCAGAGCCTAGGAGACCTTTATACAGGGATCCTGAACCTAATCATTGGAGGTTTGATCTAAGAGCCTATGACCATGATCTTGCCCCTGAGTCTAGCCCTAGGAGCCTATACCCATAATTGGTTGACTTAGAGAAGGGACCCGTTAGGAACACCGAACTTTATGCACCCACTTTTGATGGAAGACAAGAGAAATATATTAAGTGGGAAGAACAAATGGATCGGTATTTTGAGTGCACTAACATATCGGAATTAGGACAAGTTAGGTTGGCCAAAACCAAGTTCACCAAACATGCTAGGTCGCATTGGTATGTTATTGAGCGTGAGTGTTATCAAAGAAAAGAGGAAATATATACTTGGAGAAATATGAGAAGTAAGTTGAGAGATAGGTACCTAGGTAGATCCTATGAGAAAAGACTTTTAGACCAATGGTACCAATTGAGACAAGGTAATAGGCCTGTGTCTAGATATATCAAGGACTTCCAGTGGTATGATATGAAATGCAATACCATTGAGACCGAAGCTCATATCACATTGAGGTTTAGGGTTGGGTTACACCCAGACCTTTATAGGAAGCTATGCCTTGAAAAGACCAATAAGTTAGACGGAGCCTACCAAGAAGTCCAAGACTATGAGTGGTCTTTAAGATATAACCAATCAAGTACTTTGGACTTAAAGCCAACCTCTACCAACTTGAGTCAAGTTCCGATTGATCCGATATCCGTAGTGAACCAGACTTTTGTTTGTCAATTCCCACTTGTGTCACCTCTTAACCAGAAGGATAACACTGAGAAGGAGTTAGGAATGACCATCCCAAAATTAGTTGACCCGACCAGAGCCATTCTTAAAGAGGAATCAAAGGAGAAAAGATTAGAACCTTTCAGTGAGATTGAGGAAGAAATATATGAGCCTGACATAAGTTTGATAGATGAATATGAAGAAGAAGAATTTGAGGATATCTCTCCCAATAATTCAATTAACCAACTCCTACCTAATGGGGTTATTGAGGGGACCCCTGCCACTCAAGGAATTCAGGAGCTAACCCTAAGAGAAGACCCTTTTGAGGAAGTTCTGGAAGAGAAAATTACACCAAATGAATGTTTAAGTGAGAATACCCCTGAACTCATTGAGGAATCCAAAGAAGACACCCCTGAGTCTAATCTGGTAGAGAAGTGTGAAGAAGGAAGGGGTTCACAAGAATTGCCTATTGAGAAGGTCCAAGAACAAGAAAAAGATAGTAGCTTAGAGAACTTTTTAGAAAAACATTCCAAAGACCTTCCTGATAACATTCCACCTTTTAGGAGCACCCAGCCTATCCTAGAACTTGCACTTGTAGATCCTCCTAGAGCAAATCATGAGGTTTGGATTAGTGCACCTATAGAACAATGTCCTCATTTTAAGGTCTTCCTGAATAACCAAGGTTTGTTTCTTATTTCCGAAAAGCCACCTCAAAACTCTGATTCATATTTCCTACCCTACCTTGAATCTTCTCATGTTTCTAGAGCTATGGGATTACACTTTACTGAGATCTCTAGGTTGCAAGACTCCTTAGAACCTATTAGGTTTTCCACCTACTTCTGGAAGACCTTATGGCACCTACTAGGCATCCATAATAAGTTTTCATGCTCTGCATGCCCTCCTCCGATCCAAGGTCAAACCTAGAGAGCCTTAGTTTGTTAGGTTTAGACCTAGAGTTCCTTTGGAATAAAGTCTATTCTTTAGGAATGCATCGTCAGTCTAGTTTAGTTTTTCTTGAACCTTTACTAGGCTTTGGCTCAGATTTTGGTTTGATTGAGAGCTCCAGGAATTGGGATTTGTATTTTGTCCAGGGCTGAAATTGCATTCAATGTTTCGATCAATAGGTCTACAGGTAAGAGTCCATTTGAAATTGTGCATGGTTACAAACCTCACACACCTCTTGACCTAACTCCTTTGCCAGTCCACACACGAGTCTCCGAGTCTGCTGAAGTTTTTGCACAGCATATAAAAGACTTGCATAAAGAAATTCATGCCAAAATAAATTTGAGTAATGAAACTTATAAGAAGTTGGCTAATTCTCAAAGGCGAGTCAAAACTTTTGTTGAAGGAGACTATGTAATGATTAGGTTAAGGCCTGAACGGTTTCCTCCTGAAACCATTAGAAAGTTACATGCTAGAGGAGCTGGACAATTTAGAGTGGTGAAGAGAGTAGGGTCCAATGCCTATGTGCTCGAGTTGCCTTCAGAACTAGGCATTAGCTCCACTTTCAACATTACAGACCTAGTAGAGTATAGAGAGCCAGCTATGATTCCCAGTGAGCCTTTAGAGCCTAATCCTATTATTGAGAGCGATCCCGACCCTGTGTGTCCACCAACAAACTGGCCTATGAGGAAAGAGCAGATTGAAAAGATCATGGATGATCAGGTTATCTCTACTCGTAATCGAGGATACCAAAGATACCTGGTCTGCTGGCAAGGAAGGCCAGATTCTGATGACTCTTGGATCTCCCGAGAAAAATTACAAGAATTGAACCCAGACCTCTTGGAGAGATACCAGAGCCAACTTGATCCATACTCGACAGGGTCGAGTTCCTCCCACCCCGGGAGAATTGGTGCGGGCACCAGACTCAGAAGAAGACTTCAGGGCTCCATTTGGATCTCTGATTAACCTTGCCCGAAGAATTAGGGTTTTCTGGTTTTGTAATAAGGGTTGACTTGGTCAACTCAATTATAGTTGAGTCTGTATTTCCCTGTAATTTAAATTTTGTTGAGTCATGTTGACTCAGTTGAAGTCCTAGTAGTGGTCTAGGTCTTCTCCAGGGTGTCACATTTTCTCCGAAGCCCAAGCAAGTGGGCGCCACACTCCCAGCCACACGCCAAAGTCCAGGAGGTGCCACAAATCCATCCCAATGTCTTGGTCCCCACACCCAAGGGAGCAAGAAATTTTCTTGAAGCCAAAATCAAGGAGGCACGCCATATGTACCTTAAAAGGCCATGCTAAAAGAGGAAAGAGGCATTTCTTCGGGAGCACTTCAAGGGGGTGCCCAATCCATGCGTAAAAAGCCCAAAGCAAAGTTGGGAAGAGCCATGACTTGGGGAGAAAGAAAAGGAGGTGTCCAAAAGAGTTGAGCCATGGAAGGAAAAAAATATTTCTTGAAGAGCATGGCTAGGAGGCGCCACCTACTTACCATTTGAAGCTTTCAATCAACATTTATAGAACCTCTTGGCCGGCCATATGGGAAGGAATTGATTCTACAAACCTAATTTGAAGATCCATCCTATTAGTCCCACATGGGAAGATGTAAAACCCTGACCTCTTGTAAAGTCCTATAAAATAAACCCCTCTTGTAAGTTTTGAAAACAACTGATGAATGAAATCAATTTCTGTGTAAGCAACTTTGTGTTTCACTCTTCCGCACTTGTATTCAGGTGTTGAGCTCCATGAGGGAGTAAATCCGGGTTCCCTAGGAACCTTGAGGAGGTGTGAGATCTCCAAACCCTACCAAAACCCTAGGTTAGCCACTTCAATTCCAAACCCTAGCCGCCCATCATCTTCTTCATTCCACCAATCATCCAAACCCTAATCTACCTCATCATCTCACAGCCCCTCTCTTCCAAGTAGAGGCCGACCACCAGCATCCAGTTCCAGATCAGCTACTTCGAATATAGAGCAAATCTCAAAGGAAGTCAGATCAGCATCCAGGAGAATCAGGATTTCAGCAACATCAATTTCAAGTTCTTCTTATATGGTAAATCCTTTCTTTGAGTATCTGGTTCCTTAACTTGTTCTTCTTCTTTCCCAAATCCTGAGTTCAGGAGAAGCCAACTCTGCCAAAGGACCAGTATCGGAGGATCCATTGTGAAGATATCCGAATCCGAGGATCCAACAATCTGCTCAAGAGAGTCCTTCCACCAAACTCTGTGAAGATCACTGTCTGGTACATAACCCTTCCCTTCTCTTTAGTTCTATCATGTTGAATGTTCAGAGCGAAACCCTAGGTCTGGGAGTTTCTCAACCCCCAGCGATCTTTTACTTCTGAACTACTCTGATAATCTAGTTTCATTGAATTGTGCTTTCAATTATTATATAGTTTCTTTCAATTTAGTTTAACTTTCCTTTGAGTCTAAGCCGACTTCTGAAGAAATATATATAAAAAAAAGAATTAGTCTTAATTTACATCTGCATCGCATCGTCTCTTTTGTTCTGCATCAATTTTGGAATCAGAGCTTTCGTTCTGCATCATTTTTGGAATCAGAGTCCTGTCTAGGGTTTCTGACTTGCTTGCATGTTTTGAGTGTTTCTCTTTTTTACTTTGTCTGCTCGAAGTAGACTCCCCAGGACATCCGGTCCTAGGAATGAAGCGAGGTTCAAGCCTCCTCTTCCCATTCCATGGGGTGCTCCTAGGGCATGTAGGGGATCTGCTGGGTTACAACTTCGTAGCAGGAATTGTAAACGGGGGAAGCATTCTATTTTTAGTCTGTAACTGCCCTGTTGCAGGAATTGCTTCTCATTGCCGATAACTTTAAATTGCATGATTTTTAATTTGCTGGAACTAGTATAATTGAAACTATTTTTCATAATTTTAATGTAATTTATTGGTTTCTGTGAAATTTCTGAGAGTTAAATTACAGCAATTCTGTTTCTGTGTTTCTTCAATTCAATTTTTTTTTTTTTTTTTTTGAGTGATCATCTTTTAATTCATCTTAAGGGAAATTGAGTATCTAAGATAAGTGGAGGAGTTGATAACCTCTCCTTAGCCCAAAACCACCACCCATTCATTCGATCCTAAGCCTAATTTTAAAATTTATTAGACATAATTTGCCCTAGTGGGCTAGGAACCCCAACTGGTCAGGTCCAGCCTAGGGTTTAGTCAGTTTGTCTGGTTACTCTGTGTGTGCTTTGTACTCAGTGTCTAGATTGGTGATTCAGGGACTACGTCCCGAAGGGCTTGTGTGCTGGTCCGCCTACCTGGCCAATCACTGATTGGTGTCTAGAATTGGCAATTAGGGACCTAAAACTCCCCTTACACCTGCCTGGCTGACTCCTGAGTTACTACAGGCTAGCTTGCCACTCTGATTGGGCATCTAGTTTGGACTCTAGGTCTAGTGAGCCAATAGTCGCTTTAGTCTAGTCACATTCTTTGTGCTTACTTGCATCATCATGTCCACTCGGAATGGAGTACCCTCCTAACCTGGTCAAACCCAATCTGATTTAGAGGCCATGATTAGAACTCTTACCGAAAGTATGACCAAATTGAGTCAAGATATGACTAATACTGTTGCCCAGTTTAGAGACCGAGCCCAGGTACTTGAGGAGCCTAGGCACCGAAATTGGTCCCCTGACTCAGAATTTGGTAGACCCCAACCTCACCTATACCCAGAGCCTAGGAGACCTTTATACAGGGATCCTGAACCTAATCATTGTAGGTTTTATCTAAGAGCCTATGACCATGATCTTGCCCCAGAGTCTAGCCCTAGGAGCCTATACCCATACTTGGTTGACTTAGAGAAGGGATCCGTTAGGAACACCGAACCTTATGCACCCACTTTTGATGGAAGACAAGAGACATATATTAAGTTGGAAGAACAAATGGATCGGTATTTTGAGTGCACTAACATATCGGAATTAGGACAAGTTAGGTTGGCCAAATCCAAGTTCACCAAACATGCTAGGTCGCATTGGTATGCTATTGAGCTTGAGTGTTATCAAAGAAAAGAGGAAATATATACTTGGAGAGATATGAGAAGTAAGTTGAGAGACAGGTACCTAGGTAGATCCTATGAGAAAAGACTTTTAGACCAATGGTACTAATTGAGACAAGGTAATAGGCCTGTGTCTAAATATATCGAGGACTTCCAGTGGTATGATATGAAATGCAATACCATTAAGACCGAAGCTCTGATCACATCGAGGTTTAGGGTTGGGTTACACCCAGACATTTATATGAAGCTATGCCTTGAAAAGACCAATAAGTTAGACCGAGCCTACCAAGAAGCCCAAGACTATGAGTGGTCTTTAAGATATAACCAATCAAGTACTTTGGACTTAAAGCCAATCTCTACCAACTTGAGTCAAGTTCCGATTGATCCGACATCCGTAGTGAACCAGACTTTTGTTTGTCAATACCCACTTGTGTCACCTCTTAACCAGAAGGATAACACTGAGAAGGAGTTAGGCATGACCATCCCAAAATTAGTTGACCCGACCAGAGCCGTTTTTAATGAGGAATCAAAGGAGAATAGATTAGAACCTTTCAGTGAGATTGAGGAAGAAATATATGAGCCTGACATAAGTTTGATAGATGAATATGAAGAAGAAGAATTTGAGGATATCTCTCCCGATAACTCAATTAACCAACTCCTACCTAATGGGGTTATTGAGGGGACCCCTGCCACTCAAGGAATTCAGGAGCTAACCCTAAGAGAAGACCCTTTTGAGGAAGTTCAGGAAGAGGAAATTACATCAAATGAAAGTTTAAGTGAGAATACCCCTGAACTCATTGAGGAATCCAAAGAAGACACCCCTGAGTCAAATCTGGTAGAGAAGTGTGAAGAAGGAAGGGGTTCACAAGAATTGCCCATTGAGATGGTCCAAGAACAAGAAAAAGACAGTAGCTTAGAGGACTTTTTAGATAAACATTCCAAAGACCTTCCTGATAACATTCCACCTTCTAGGAGCACCCAGCCTATCCTAGAACTTGCACTTGTAGACCCTCCTAGAGCAAATCATGAGGTTTGGATGAGTGCACCTATAGAACAATGTCCTCATTTTAAGGTCATCCTGAATAACCAAGGTTTGTTTTTTGTTTTCGATAAGCCACCTCAAAACTCTGATTCTTATTTCCTACCCTTCCTTGAATCTTCTCATGTTTCTAGAGCTATGGGATTACACTTTACTGAGATATCTAGGTTGCAAGACTCCTTAGAACCTATTAGGTTTGCCACCTACTTCTAGAAGACCTTATGGCACCTACTAGGCATCCATAATAAGTTTTCATGCTCTACATGCCCTCCTCCGACCCAAGGTCAAACCTAGAGAGCCTTAGTTTGTTAGGTTTAGACCTAGGGTTCCTTTGGAATAAAGTCTATTCTTTAGGAATGCGTCGTCAGTCTAGTTTAGTTTTTCTTGACCCTTTACTAGGCTTTGGCTCAGATTTTGGTTTGATTGAGAGCACCAGGAATTGGGATTTGTATTTTGTCCAGGGCTGAAATTGCATTCAATGTTTCGATTAATAGGTCTACAGGTAAGAGTCCATTTGAAATTGTGCATGGTTACAAACCACACACACCTCTTAACCTAACTCCTTTGCCAGTCCACACACAAGTCTCCGAGTCTGCTGAAGTTTTTGCACAGCATATAAAAGACTTGCATAAAGAAATTCATGCCAAAATAAATTTGAGTAATGAAACTTATAAGAAGTTGGCTGATTCTCAAAGGCGAGTCAAAACTTTTGTTGAGGGAGACTATGTAATGATTAGGTTAAGGCCTGAACGGTTTCCTCCTCGAACCGTTAGAAAGTTACATGCTAGAGGAGCTGGACCATTTAGAGTGGTGAAGAGAGTAGGGTCCAATGCCTATGTGCTCGAGTTGCCTTCAGAACTAGGCATTAGCTCCACTTTCAACATTACAGACCTAGTAGAGTATAGAGAGCCAGCTGTGATTCCCAGTGAGCCTTTTGAGCCTAATCCTATTATTGAGAGCGATCCCGACCCTGTGTGTCCACCAACAAACTGGCCTATGAGGAAAGAGCAGATTGAAAAGATCATGGATGATCAGGTTATCTCTACTCGTAATCGACGATACCAAAGATACCTGGTCTGCTGGCAAGGAAGGCCAGATTCTGATGACTCTTGGATCTCCCAAGAAGAATTACAAGAATTGAACCCAGACCTCTTTGAGAGATACCAGAGCCAACTTGATCCATACTCGACAGGGTCGAGTTCCTCCCACCCCGGTAGAATTGGTGCGGGCACCAGACTCAGAAGAAGACTTCAGGGCTCCATCTGGATCTCTGATTGACCTTGCCCGAAGAATTAGGGTTTTCTAGTTTTGTAATAAGGATTGACTTGGTCAACTCAATTTTAGTTGAGTCTGTATTTCCCTGTAATTTAAATTTTGTTGAGTCATGTTGACTCAGTTGAAGTCCTAGTAGTGGTCTAGGTCTTCTCCAGGGTGTCACATTTTCTCCCAAGCCCAAGCAAGTGGGCACCACACTCCCAGCCACACTCCCAGCCACACGCCAAAGTCCAGGAGGCGCCACAAATCCATCCCAGTGTCTTGGTCCCCACACCCAAGGGAGTAAGAAATTTTCTTGAAGCCAAAATCAAGGAGGCGCCCCATATGTACCTTAAAAGGCCAAGCTAAAAGAGGAAAGAGGCATTTCATGGGGAGCACTTCAAGGGGGCGCCCAATCCATGCCTAAAAAGCCCAAAGCAAAGTTGGGAAGAGCCATGACTTGGGGAGAAAGAAAAGGAGGTGTCCAAAAGTGTTGAGCCATGGAAGGAAAAAAATATTTCTTGAAGAGCAAGGCTAGGAGGTGCCACCTACTTACCATTTGAGGCTTTCAATCAACATTTATGGAACCTCTTGGCCGGCCATATGGGAAGGAATTGATTCTACAAACCTAATTTGAAGATCCATCCTATTAGTCCCACATGGGAAGATGTAAAACCCTGACCTCTTGTAAAGTCCTATAAAATAAACCCCTCTTGTAAGTTTTGAAAATAACTGATGAATGAAATCAATTTCTGTGTGAGCAACTTTGTGTTTCTCTCTTCCGCACTTGTATTCAGGTGTTGAGCTCCGTGAGGGAGTAAATCTGGGTTCCCTAGGAACCTTGAGGAGGTGTGAGATCTCCAAACCCTACCAAAACCCTAGGTTAGCCACTTCAATTCCAAACCCTAGCCGCCCATCATCTTCTTCATTCCACCAATCATCCAAACCCTAATCTACCTCATCATCTCACAGCCCCTCTCTTCCAAGTAGAGGCTGACCACCAGCATCCAGGTCCAGATCAGCTCCTTCGAATACAGAGCAAATCCCAAAAGAAGTTAGATCAGCATCCAGGAGAATCAGGATTTCAGCAACATCAATTTCAAGTTCTTCTTATCTGGTAAATCCTTTCTTTGAGTATCTGGTTCCTTAACTTGTTCTTCTTCTTTCCCAGATCCTGAGTACACGAGAAGCCAACTCTGCCAAAGGACCAGTATTGGAGGATCCATTGCGAAGATATCCGAATCCGAGGATCCAACAATCTGCTCAAGAGAGTGCTTCCACCAAACTCTGTGAAGATCACTGTCTGGTACATAACCCTTCCTTTCTCTTTAGTTCTGTCATGTTGAAAGTTCAGAGCAAAACCCAAGGTCTGGGAGTTTCTCAACCCCCAGCGATCTTTCACTTCTGAACTACTCTGATAATCTAGTTTCTTTGAATTGTGCTTTCAATTATTATATAGTTTCTTCCAATTTATTTTAACTTTCCTTTGAGTCTAAGCCGACTTCTGAAAAAAATATATATAAAAAAAAGAATTAGTCTTAATTTACTTCCGCATCGCATCATCTCTTTTGTTCTGCATCAATTTTGGTATCAGAGCTTTCGTTCTGCATCATTTTGGTATCAGAGCCCTGTCTAGGGTTTCTGACTTGCTTGCATGTTTTGAGTGTCTCTCTTTTTACTTTGTCTGCTCGAAGTAGACTCCCCAGGATGTCCGGTCCTAGGAACGAAGCGAGGTGCAAGCCTCCTCTTCCCATTCCATAGGGTGTTCCTAGGGCATGTAGGGGATCCGCTGGGTTACAACTTCGTAGCAGGAATTGTAAACGGGGAAAGCATTCGATTTTTAGTCTATAACTACCTTGTTGCAGGAATTGTTTCTTATTGTAGATAACTCCAAATTGCATGATTTTTTTTTTGCTGGAACCATATAATTGAAACTATTTTACGTAATTTTACTGTAATTTATTGGTTTCTATGAAATTTCTGAGAGTTAAATTACAGAAATTCTGTTTCTATGTTTCTGCAATTCAAATTTTTTTTTTTTGAGTGATCATCTCCTAATTCATCTTAAGGGCAATTGAGCATCTAAGATAAGGGGAGGAGTTGATAACCTCTCCATAGCCCAAAACCACCATCCATTCATTCGATCCTAAGCCTAATTTTAAAATTTATTAGACTTAATTTGTCCTAGTGGGCTAGGAACACCAACTGGTCAGGTCCAGCCTAGGGTTTAGTCAGTTTGTCTGGTTACTCTGTGTGTGCTTTGTACTCAGTGTCTAGAACGGTGATTCAGGGACTACGTCCCGAAGGGCTTGTGTGCTGGTCCGCCTAATTGGCCAATCACTGATTGGTGTCTAGGATTGGAAATTAGGGACCTAACACTCCCCTTACACCTGCCTGGCTGAGTCCCAAGTTACTATAGGCTAGCTTGCCACTCTGATTGGGCATCTAGTATGGACTCTAGGTCTAGTGAGCTAGTAGTCGCTTTTGTCTAGTCAAATTCTGTGTGCTTGCTTGCATCATCATGTCCACTCGGAACGGAGTACCCTCCCAACCTGGTCAAACCCAACCTGATTTAGAGGCCATGATTATAACTCTTACCGAAAGTATGACCAAATTGAGTCAAGATATGACTGATACTGTTGCCCAGTTTAGAGACCGAGCCCAGGTACTTGAGGAGCCTAGGCACCAAAATTGGACCCCTGACTCAGAATTTGCTAGACCCCAACCTCACCCATACCCAGAGCCTAGGAGACCTTTATACAGGGATCCTGAACCTAATCATTGGAGGTTTGATCTAAGAGCCTATGACCATGATCTTGCCCCTGAGTCTAGCCCTAGGAGCCTATACCCATACTTGGTTGACTTAGAGAAGGGACCTGTTAGGAACACCGAACCTTATGCACCCACTTTTGATGGAAGACAAGAGACATATATTAAGTGGGAAGAATAAATGGATCGGTATTTTGAGTGCACTAACATATCGAAATTAGGACAAGTTAGGTTGGCCAAAACCAAGTTCACCAAACATGCTAGGTCGCATTGGTATGCTATTGAGCGTGAGTGTTATCAAAGAAAAGAGGAAAAATATACTTGGAGAGATATGAGAAGTAAGTTGAGAGATAGGTACCAAGGTAGATCCTATGAGAAAAGACTTTTAGACCAATGGTACCAATTGAGACAAGGTAATAGGCCTGTGTCTAAATATATCGAGGACTTCCAGTGGTATGACATGAAATGCAATACCATTGAGACCGAAGCTCAGATCACATCGAGGTTTAGGGTTGGGTTACACCCAAACATTTATAAGAAGCTATGCCTTGAAAAGACCAATAAGTTAGATCGAGCCTACCAAGAAGCCCAAGACTATGAGTGGTCTTTAAGATATAACCAATCAAGTACTTTGGACTTAAAGCCAACCTCTACCAACTTGAGTCAAGTTCCGATTGATCCGATATCCGTAGTGAACCAGACTTTTGTTTGTCAATTCCCACTTGTGTCACCTCTTAACCAGAAGGATAACACTGAGAAAGAGTTAGGCATGACCATCCCAAAATTAGTTGACCCGACCAGAGCCGTTCTTAAAGAGGAATCAAAGGAGAATAGATTAGAACCTTTCAGTGAGATTGAGGAAGAAATATATGAGCCTGACATAAGTTTGATAGATGAATATGAAGAAGAAGAATTTGAGGATATCTCTCCCGATAACTCAATTAACCAACTCCTACCTAATGGGGTTATTGAGGGGACCCCTGCCACTCAAGGAATTCAGGAGCTAACCCTAAGAGAAGACCCTTTTGAGGAATTTCAGGAAGAGGAAATTACACCAAATGAAAGTTTAAGTGAGAATACCCCTGAACTCATTGAGGAATCCAAAGAAGACACCCCTGAGTCAAATCTGGTAGAGAAGTGTGAAGAAGGAAGGGGTTCACAAGAATTGCCCATTGAGAAGGTCCAAGAATAAGAAAAAGACAGTAGCTTAGAGGACTTTTTAGATAAACATTCCAAAGACCTTCCTGATAACATTCCACCTTCTAGGAGCACCCAGCCTATCCTAGAACTTGCACTTGTAGACACTCCTAGAGCAAATCATGAGGTTTGGATGAATGCACCTATAGAACAATGTCCACATTTTAAGGTCATCCTGAATAACCAAGGTTTGTTTCTTGTTTTCGATAAGCCATCTCAAAACTCTGATTCTTATTTCCTACGCTTCCTTGAATCTTCTCATGTTTCTAGAGCTATGGGATTACACTTTACTGAGATCTCTAGATTGCAAGGCTCCTTAGAACCTATTAGGTTTGCCACCTACTTCTGGAAGACCTTATGGCACCTACTAGGCATCCATAATAAGTTTACATGCTCTGCATGCCCTCCTCCGACCCAAGGTCAAACCTAGAGAGCCTTAGTTTGTTAGGTTTAGACCTAGGGTTCCTTTGGAATAAAGTCTATTCTTTAGGAATAAGTCGTCAGTCTAGTTTAGTTTTTCTTGAACCTTTACTAGGTTTTGGCTCAGATTTTGGTTTGATTAAGAGCACCAGGAATTGGGATTTGTATTTTGTCCAAGGCTGAAATTGGATTCAATGTTTCGATCAATAGGTCAACAGGAAAGAGTCCATTTGAAATTGTGCATGGTTACAAACCTCACACACCTCTTGACCTAACTCCTTTGCCAGTCCACACACGAGTCTCCGAGTCTGCTGAAGTTTTTGCATAACATATAAAAGACTTGCATAAAGAAACTCATGCCAAAATAAATTTGAGTAATGAAACTTATAAAAAGTTGGCTGATTCTCAAAGGCATGTCAAAACTTTTGTTGAGGGAGACTATGTAATGATTAGGTTAAGGCCTGAACGGTTTTCTCCTAGAACCGTTAGAAAGTTACATGCTAGAGGAGCTGGACCATTTAGAGTGGTGAAGAGAGTAGGGTCCAATGCCTATGTGCTCGAGTTGCCTTCAGAACTAGGCATTAGTTCCACTTTCAACATTACAGACCTAGTAGAGTATAGAGAGCCAGCTATGATTCCCAGTGATCCTTTTGAGCCTAATCCTGTTATTGAGAGCGATCCCGACCCTGTGTGTCCACCAACAAACTGGCCTGTGAGGAAAGAGCAGATTGAAAAGATCATGGATGATCAGGTTATCTCTACTCGTAATCGAGGATACCAAAGATACCTGGTCCGCTGGCAAGGAAGGCCTGATTCTGATGACTCTTGGATCTCCTGAGAAGAATTACAAGAATTGAACCCAGACCTCTCGGAGAGATACCAAAGCCAACTTGATCCATACTCGACAGGGTCGAGTTCCTCCCACCCCGGGAGAATTGGTGTGGGCACCAGACTCAGAAGAAGACTTCAGGGCTCCATCTAGATCTCTGATTTACCTTGCCCGAAGAATTAGGGTTTTCTGGTTTTGTAATAAGGGTTGACTTGGTCAACTCAATTTTAGTTGAGTCTATATTTCCCTGTAATTTAAATTTTGTTGAGTCATGTTGACTCAGTTGAAGTCCTAGTAGTGGTCTAGGTCTTCTCCAGGGTGTCACATTTTCTCCCAAGCCCAAGTAAGTGGGCGCCACACTCCCAGCCACACTCCTAGCCACACGCCAAAGTCCAGGAGGCGCCACAAATCCATCCCAGTGTCTTGGTCCCCACACCCAAGGGAGCAAGAAATTTTCTTGAAGCCAAAATCAAGGAGGCGCCCCATATGTACCTTAAAAGGCCAAGCTAAAAGAGGAAAGAGGCATTTCTTGGGGAGCACTTCAAGGGGGCGCCCAATCCATGCCTAAAAAGCCCAAAGCAAAGTTGGGAAGAGCCATGACTTGGGGAGAAAGAAAAGGAGGTATCCAAAAGAGTTGAGCCATGGAAGGAAAAAAATATTTCTTGAAGAGCAAGGCTAGGAGGCGCCACCTACTTACCATTTGAAGCTTTCAATCAACATTTATGGAACCTCTTGGCCGGCCATATGGGAAGGAATTGATTCTACAAACCTAATTTGAAGATCCATCCTATTAGTCCCACATGGGAAGATGTAAAACCCTGACCTCTTGAAAAGTCTTATAAAATAAACCCCTCTTGTAAGTTTTGAAAATAACTGATGAATGAAATCAATTTCTGTGTGAGCAACTTTGTGTTTCTCTCTTTCGCACTTGTATTCAGGTGTTGAGCTCCGTGAGGGAGTAAATCCGGGTTCCCTAGGAACCTTGAGAAGGTGTGAGATCTCCAAACCCTACCAAAACCCTAGGTTAGCCTGGTGCGAGCACCAGACTCTGAAGAAGACTTCAGAGCTCCATCTGGATCTCTGATTAACCTTGCCCGAAGAATTAGGGTTTTTTTGGTTTTTAATAAGAGTTGACTAGATCAACTTAATTTAGCTTGAGTCTACATTACCTGCGTTTTATTTTGTTGAGTCATGTTGACTCAGTAGTGGACTAGGATTTCAAAATGGGATGTTACACTTTCTTCCAAGACCAGGCAAGTGGACACCACACTCCCAGCCACACTCCCAGTCCAGGGGGCGCCATATCCACATCCAGCAGCTTTGGTCCCCACTCCACAGATGGCAACCTCCTTCTCTCATGCGCCAGATAAGGAGAAGTCCACCAAGAGACCACCAATCAAGGGGGCGGCCAAGACTTTCCCAAGAATTCCAAAACAAAGAAGGGAAGAAATTCTCTTGGAAGAGAACTTCAAGGGGGAGCCCACTACCTGCCAAAAACAATCAAAACAAAGATGGGAAGGACCTTGACTTAGGGAGGAAGAAAAGGAGGAGTCCAAAAGAGTTGATCCAGGGAAGGAAGAAAATTTTTCTTGAAAATCCAAGCAAGGTGGCGCCATCTACCTGCCATTTATAACCCAAATCCTATTTTTTTGGTATTTTGGCCGACCATATGTAAGGGATTTGCCCTAATTGGAGATCCCCTCCTTTAGTCCCACATGGGAAGATGTGAAACCCTCCTCCCTTGTAATGCCTTATAAATTAAACCCCTCTTGTAAGTTTACAACAATCAAATGAATGAAAGAAATTTTTCTTGAGCAAACTTGTGTTTTCTCTTGTCCGCACTTGCTTCCAGGTGTTGAGCTCCGTGAGGGAGTAAATCCGGGTTCCCCTGGAACCTTGAGGAGGTGAGAGATCTCCAAAACCCTAAACCCTAGGTTAGCCACTCAATTCCCAAACCCTAGCTGCCATCACCCTTCTCTTTCCACCAAGCCCTAGTCTTTTCCTCTTCTCACGGCCACCTTCGCCAAGTCCTGGCCGACCACCAGCATCCGACTCCAGTCCAGATACTGCAGATCTACAGCAATTCTAAGAGAAAGTCAGATCGGCCTCCAGGAGAATTCGATTTCAGCAACTTCAGCTTTCAAGTTCTTAAACCTAGTAAGATCTTTTCTTGAGTTTCTGAATTCCATCATTTGTTCCTCTTCTTTTCCAGATCTTGAGTCTAGGAGAAGCCAACCAAACCACGAGACCAGTATTGGAGGATCCATTGCGAAGATAGCCGACTCGGAGGATCCCACAATCTGTTCGAGAGAGTTCTTCCACCAGAATCCTGAGAAGATCACTGTCTGGTGAGTAAACCGTCCCTCCTCTCTATTTCTGTTCTGTTGAAAGTTCAGAGCGAAACCCTAGGTCTGGGAGTTTCTCAACCCCCAGCGATCCATTACTTCTGAACTACTCTGATAATTTTTCTTCTAAACTGTGCTTTCAATCCTTACCTAGTTTCCTTCAACGTAGTTTAGCTTTACTTTGAGTCGAAGCCAATTTCTGAAAAATATAAAAAAAAAAAAAGAATTAATTTTAATTTTACTTCCGCATACGCTTCTTTGTTCTTTGTTCTGTATCATTTTTGGTATCAGAGCCCTGTTTAGGGTTTCTGTTTGATTGCCTATTTGAGTCCCTCTCTTTTTACTTTGTCTGCTCAAAGTAGACTCCCCAGGATGTCCGGTCCTAGGAATGAAGCGAGGTGAAAACCTCCTCTTCCCATTCCACGGGGTGTTCCTAGGGCGTGTAGGGGATCCGTTGGGTTACAACTTCGTAGCAGAAATTGTAAACGGGGAAGTGCTCTGTTTTCAGTCCGTAATTGCCCTATTGCAGGAATTATTTCTCACTGCAGGTAACTCCAAATTTAGTGATTTTTATTTTAATGAAACCAATATAATTGAAACTAATTTGCATAATTTGCTCATGATTTATTGATTTCCGTGGAATTTCTGAGAATTAAATTACTGCAACTCTATTTTTGTGTTCTGCAATTCATTTATTTTTGAGTGTTCATCTCTTAATTCAACTTAAGGGCATTTGAGCATCTAAGATAAGGGGAGGAGTTGATAACCTCTCCTTAGCCCAAAACCACCTCCCCTTCATTCGAACCCAAGCCTTTAATCTAAAATTGATTAGACCTAATTTGCCCTAGTGGGCTAGGGACATCAACAAGTCGGGTCAAGGCTAGTGTTGAGTCAGTTTGTCTGGTTACTCTGTGTGTGCTTTGTACTCAGAGTCTAGAACGGTGGTTCAGGGATTCCATCCCGAAGGGCTTGTGTGCTGGTCCGCCTACCTGGCCAATCTCTGATTGGTGTCTAGGATTGGCATTCAGGGACCTAACACTCCCCTTACACCTGCTTGGCTGAGTCCTGAGTTACTACAGGCTAGCTTGCCACTCTGATTGGGCACCTAGTTTAGGCTCTAGGTTTAGTTAGCCCATAGTCGTTCAGTTGAGTCTCATTTTGTGTGCTTGATTGCATCATGTCTACCCAGAATGGAGTGCCCTACCAACCTGGTCAAACCCAACCTGATTTAGAGGCCATGGTTAGAGCCCTTACTGAGAGTATGAACAAATTAAGTCAGGATATGAATGAGAATTTTGCCCAGCTTAGGGATCGAGTCCAAGTACTTGAGGAACCTAGGCATCGGAATTGAATTCCTGACCCAGATTTTAATGTGCCTCAACCTCACCCACACCAAGAGCCTAGAAGTCCTTTATACCGAGATCCTGAACCTAATCATAGGAGGCCTGACCCAGGGCCTGAGGATAGAGATGATAGGTTCATTCGGAACATCAAGTTAGATGCACCCACTTTTGATGGTAGTTTAAATCCTAAGGTGTATTCTGATTGGGAGGGTGAGATGGACTAGTACTTTGAGTGGTATGCTATGTCTGAGGAGAGGAAATTCAAGTTTGCCAAAATGAAATTAATACGTCAAGCTAGGTTATACTGGGGGAACATTGAGCTGACTACTAGAAGACGAAATGTAGAGCCCATAACCACTTGGCAGAGTATGAAAGAGAAACTTAGAGACAAGTACCTACCCATTTCATACCAGCAAAATCTGTTAGACCAATGGCAGACTTTGAAATAAGGGAACCGATCTGTTTCAGACTACATAACCACCTTTGATGAATACCTGATGAGATGTGATGTGAGTGAAGCCCATGAGGCCACTTTGTCTAGATTTAGGGCTGGACTTAGGGAAGATATTAAGAGAGAGTTGTTTCTGAGAGAGGTTACTGACCTAGACCAAGCCTATCAGATTGCATTGAACACTGAGAAATTTTAGAGAGGACCCATGCCTTCTAGGATTAGTGCCCCAATCCCAAGAAATGGACCTAGCCAGGTTACCCCTAGCAAGCCTAATCAGGGTATCCCCACCCCTAGACCCATGGACAAAGGTAAGGCACCTGAAACCCAGAGAACCCCTAGTATCGTCTGTTTTAAGTGCCAGAAGCCCGGTCATATCTCCACTCAGTGCACAGCCATAGCTTGTTTTAAGTGTCATAAGGTAGGTCATGTTTCTAGCCAGTGCCCTCGTAGATCCCTATATATAGAAGAGGGAGGGGAAGAGAGTTCCGAGCCTAATGAGGAGTTTGAGGAAGAAGTTTATGAGGCCGGAATGAATTTGGTTGATGAGTATGAAGGAGAGGAAGAATCCACTGAATCTGACCACTTAGGGGTTGTAAGATGCATCCTGTTCCAGACTAAAGTTCAGGAAGATTGGCGTAGGACCAACATCCTACAGACTTTTCTTAAACTAGGGGATAAGGTTTGTAAAATCATCATAGTTAGTGGGAGCTGTGTGAATGCCATTTCTACTAGCACTGTCAAAATGTTAGGCTTAACCCCAGTTCCCCACCCCAACCCCTATAAGGTTTCTTGGGTAGACTCTACCTCTATACCCATCCAGTCAAGATGTCAGGTCCAAATCCAAATGCAATCCTTTCAAGAGAAGATTTGGTGTGATGTCTTGCCCATGGGGGTGAGTAGTATAATTCTTGGAAGACCCTGGTTGTATGATCATGATGCCACCCTCTTAGGAAAATCCAACACCTGTGTCTTTAGTTTCAATGGAAAAAAAATCACAATCCATTCAGTCCCTCCTAAGGACAAGGTAGCTAAAGGAACCAGTAAGGTTAGGGAAATGAAGACCGGAGTGAACCTAATTAGTGCCAAGGATTTAGAACAAGAAATTCATAGTGGTTCACCCATTTGGATGTTGACTGCTAAGGAACTTAGGACTCCTACACCCTCAGAGCCTCCTCAGGAAGTTAAGCCTTTATTAGAAGAATTTGAGGATGTTTTTCTTGAGGATCTGCCAGACCACCTTCCACCTCTTAGGGATATTCAGCATTCCATAGATTTAGTCCCAGGAGCTACTTTACCCAACTTACCCCATTATAGGATGAATCCATCTGAGCATAAAGAATTGCAAAAACAGGTTGGTGAATTGTTGAGGAAGGGGTTCATTAGAGAGAGTCTTAGCCCTTGTGCAGTCCCTGCACTTCTAACCCCGAAGAAGGATGGCACGTGGAGGATGTGTGTTGAAAGTCGTGCCATCAATAAAATCACAATCAAGTATAGGTTCCCCATCCCTAGACTAGATGACATGCTTGATATGATGGCCGGTGCCATGGTTTTTTCTAAAATTGATCTCAAGAGCGGCTATCATCAGGTTAGGATTAGACCAGGGGATGAGTGGAAAACCGCCTTCAAAACTAAGGATGGTCTCTATGAATGGGTTGTTATGCCTTTTGGGTTGTCCAATGCCCCTAGTACTTTCATGAGGATTATGACCCAGGTACTTAGAGCTTTCATAGGGAAGTTTGTAGTGGTCTATTTTGATGACATCCTGATCTATAGTAAGACCCCTGCAGATCACCTAGGCCACCTTAGACAAGTCTGTCAAGTTTTGAGGAATGATAGTCTCTACGGTAATCTCAAGAAGTGTGAATTTATGACCAGTAGGATTATCTTCCTTGGATTTGTTGTAACCCCTGACGGCGTGGCTGCCGATCCTGAAAAGATTAGGTCCATAGTAGAATGGCCAGAGCCGACCAGTGTGCATGAAGTCAGAAGTTTCCATGGCTTGGCTACCTTCTATAGGCGATTCATCAAGGGGTTTAGTACCGTAGTTGCTCCTATCACAGACTGCATCAGGAAGGGAGAATTTCAGTGGACCAAAGCAGCCCATAAAGCCTTCCTAGATCTTAAGGATAGGATGACCCAGGCACCCATTTTGAGACTACCGGACTTTTCAAAGGTATTTGAGGTTGCCTGTGATGCTTCAGGAGTAGGTATAGGTGGAGTCCTAAGCCAAGAGAACCATCCCGTAGCATTCTTTAGTGAAAAACTTAATGATGCTAAGCTTAGGTATTCTACCTATGATAAGGAATTTTACGCGGTAGTGCAAGCTTTGCGTTACTGGAGACATTATTTACTACCGCAAGAATTTGTGCTATTTTCGGACCATGAGGCTCTTAGATTCTTGAATTCTCAGAAGAAGCTTAACCCTAGGCATGCTAAGTGGGTAGAGTATATCTAGTCCTATACTTTTGTTTTGAAGCATAAGGCTGGGTCTGAAAATAAGGTAGCTGATGTCCTTAGTCGTCGATCTTTGTTGTTGAATTCTGTTAGGGCTGAAGTCATAGGGTTTGAGCAAATCAAAGAAGAATATGAGTCGTGTCCGGATTTCAAGACTGTATACCAGGATCTAACTCAAGGACCATCTAGTGAACATAAGGATTATTCCCTTATAGATGGCTTTCTGTTCTTTAAGAATAGGCTTTGCATCCCTAGAACCTCTCTTAGGGAATTCTTGATTTGGGAAACTCATGCTGGAGGTTTAGCTGGCCATTTCGGAAAAGATAAGACCACCCTGGCTATTGAAGACCACTTTTTCTGGCCTAGCTTAAAAAGAGATGTAGCACACATTGTGGCTAGGTGTTGGACCTGCGCTGCTGCCAAATAGCGAAAACAGAACACCGGCCTTTATACCCCACTCCCTGTCCCAGATCATCCTTGGCAAGATGTGAGCATGGACTTTGTGTTAGGTTTGCCTAAGACCTAGAGGAGGCATGACTCTATCTGTGTTGTAGTAGACCGATTTTCCAAGATGGCCCATTTCTTGCCTTATTCCCAAACTTTTGATGCGTCTAAGGTAGCCACCCTGTTCTTTAATGAGATAGTTCGACTCCATGGCCTACCCAAGACCATTGTTTCCGATAGGGATGTTCGGTTCACCAGCTATTTTTGGAAAACCCTTTGGCATAAGTTAGGGACGAAACTTAAGTTATCAACTGCCTATCATCCCCAGACTGACGGCCAAACCGAAGTAGTGAACCGTAGTTTAGGCAATCTGCTAAGGTGTCTTGTTGGTGAAAACATTAGGAACTGGGATTTGTACTTACCTAGAGCTGAATTTGCATATAATGACTCGGTCAATAGGTCTACGGGTAAGAGTCCATTTGAAATTGTGCATGGTTACAAACCCCACACACCTCTTGACCTAGCTCCTTTACCAGTCCACACACGGGTCTCTGAGTCTACCGAAGTTTTTGCATAGCATATAAAAGACTTGCATAAAGAAATTCAAGCCAAAATAAATTTAAGTAATGAAACTTATAAGAAATTGGCTGATTCTCAAAGGCGAGTCAAAACTTTTGACGAAGGAGACTATGTAATGATTAGGTTAAGGCCTGAACGGTTTCCTCCTGGAACCGTTAGAAAGTTACATGCTAGGGGAGCTAGACCATTTAGAGTGGTAAAGAGAGTAGGATCCAATGCCTATGTGCTCGAGTTGCCTCCAGAACTAGGCATTAGCTCCACTTTCAACATTACAGACCTAGTAGAGTATAGGGAGCCAGCTGTGATTCCCAGTGAGGCTTTTGAACCTAATCCTGCTCTTGAGAGTGAACCTGACCCTGCGTGTCCACCAACAAATTGGCCTGTGAGGAAAGAGCAGATTGAAAAGATCCTGGATGATCAGGTTATCTCTACTCGTAATCGAGGATACCAAAGATACCTGGTCCGCTGGCTAGGAAGGCCAGATTCTGATGACTCTTGGATCTCCCGAGAAGAGTTACAAGAGCTGGACCCAGACCTCTTGGAGAGATACCAGAGCCAACTTGATCCTTACTCGACAGGGTCGAGTTCCTCCCACCCTGGGAGAATTGGTGCGGGCACCAGACTCAGAAGAAGACTTCAGAGCTCCATCTGGATCTCTGATTAACCTTACCCGAAGAATTAGGGTTTTTTTGGTTTTTAATAAGAGTTGACTAGATCAACTTAATTTAGCTTGAGTCTACATTACCTGCATTTTATTTTGTTGAGTCATGTTGACTCAGTAGTGGACTAGGATTTCAAAATGGGATGTTACACTTTCTTCCAAGACCAGGCAAGTGGACACCACACTCCCAGCCACACTCCCAGTCCAGGGGGCGCCATATCCACATCCAGCAGCTTTTGGTCCCCACTCCACAGATGGCAACCTCCTTCTCTCATGCGCCAGATAAGGAGAAGTCCACCAAGAGACCACCAATCAAGGGGGCGGCCAAGACTTTCCCAAGAATCCCAAAACAAAGAAGGGAAGAAATTCTCTTGGAAGAGAACTTCAAGGGGGCGCCCACTACCTGCCAAAAACAATCAAAACAAAGATGGGAAGGACCTTGACTTAGGAAGGAAGAAAAGGAGGAGTCCAAAAGAGTTGATCCAGGGAAGGAAGAAAATTTTTCTTGAAAATCCAAGCAAGGTGGCGCCATCTACCTGCCATTTATAACCCAAATCCTATTTTTTTGGTATTTTGGCCGACCATATGTAAGGGATTTGCCCTAATTTGGAGATCCCCTCCTTTAGTCCCACATGGGAAGATGTGAAACCCTCCTCCCTTGTAATGCCTTATAAATTAAACCCCTCTTGTAAGTTTACAACAATCAGATGAATGAAAGAAATTTTTCTTGAGCAAACTTGTGTTTTCTCTTATCCGCACTTGCTTCCAGGTGTTGAGCTCCGTGAGGGAATAAATCCGGGTTCCCCTGAAACCTTGAGGAGGTGAGAGATCTCCAAAACCCTAAACCCTAGGTTAGCCACTCAATTCCCAAACCCTAGCCGCCATCACCCTTCTCTTTCCACCAAGCCCTAGTCTTTTCCTCTTCTCACGGCCACCTTCGCCAAGTCCTGGTCGACCACCAGCATCCGACTCCAGTCCAGATACTGCAGATCTACAGCAATTCTAAGAGGAAGTCAGATCGACCTCCAGGAGAATTCGATTTCAGCAACTTCAGCTTTCAAGTTCTTCAACCTGGTAAGATCTTTTCTTGAGTTTCTGAATTCCATCATTTGTTCCTCTTCTTTTCCAGATCTTGAGTCCAGGAGAAGCCGACCAAACCACGAGACCAGTATTGGAGAATCCATTGCGAAGATAGCCGACTCCGAGGATCCCACAATCTGTTCGAGAGAGTTCTTCCACCAGAATCTTGAGAAGATCACTATCTGGTGAGTAAATCGTCCCTCCTCTCTATTTCTGTTCTGTTGAAAGTTCAGAGCGAAACCCTAGGTCTGGGAGTTTCTCAACCCCCAGCGATCCGTTACTTCTGAACTACTCTGATAATTTAGTTTCTTCTAAACTGTGCTTTCAATCCTTACCTAGTTTCCTTCAACATAGTTTAGCTTTACTTTGAGTCGAAGCCAATTTCTGAAAAATATATAAAAAAAAAAGAATTAATTTTAATTTTACTTCCGCATACGCTTCTTTGTTCTTTGTTCTGCATCATAGCCACTTCAATTCCAAACCCTAGCAGCCCATCATCTTCTTCATTCCACCAATCATCCAAACCCTAATCTACCTCATCATCTCACAGCCCCTCTCTTCCAAGTAGAGGCCGACCACCAGCATCCAGGTCCAGATCAGCTACTTCGAATACAGAGCAAATCCAAAAGGAATTTAGATCAGCATCCAGGAGAATCAGGATTTCAGCAACATCAATTTCAAGTTCTTCTTATATGGAAAATCCTTTCTTTGAGTATCTGGTTCCTTAACTTGTTCTTCTTCGTTCCCAGATCCTGAGTTCACGAGAAGCCAACTCTGCCAAAGGACCAGTATTGGAGGATCCATTGCGAAGATATCCGAATCCGAGGATCCAACAATCTGCTCATGAGAGTCCTTCCACCAAACTCTGTGAAGATCACTATCTGGTACATAACCCTTCCCTTCTCTTTAGTTCTGTCATGATGAAAGTTCAGAGCAAAACCCTAGGTCTGGGAGTTTCTCAACCCCCAGCGATCTTTTACTTCTGAACTACTCTGATAATCTAGTTTCTTTGAATTGTGCTTTCAATTATTATATAGTTTCTTTCAATTTATTTTAACTTTCCTTTGAGTCTAAGCCGACTTCTAAAAATATATATAAAAAAAAAAGAATTAGTCTTAATTTACTTCCGCATCGCATCATCTCTTTTGTTCTGCATCAATTTTGGTATCAGAGCTTTCGTTCTGCATCATTTTTGGTATCAGAGCCCTGTCTAGGGTTTCTGACTTGCTTGCATGTTTTGAGTGTCTCTCTTTTTTACTTTGTCTGCTCGAAGTAGACTCCCCAGGATGTCCGGTCCTAGGAACGAAGCGAGTTGCAAGCCTCCTCTTCCCATTTCATAAGGTGTTCCTAGGGCGTGTAGGGGATTCGCCGGGTTACAACTTCGTAGCAGGAATTGTAAACGGGGAAAGCATTCGATTTTTAGTCTGTAACTACCTTGTTGCAGGAATTGTTTCTTATTGTAGATAACTCCAAATTGCATGATTCTTTTTTGCTAGAACCATATAATTGAAACTATTTTACATAATTTTACTGTAATTTATTGGTTTCTATGAAATTTCTGAGAGTTAAATTACAGAAATTCTGTTTCTGTGTTTCTGCAATTCAATTTTTTTTTTTTTTTTGAGTGATCATCTCCTAATTCATCTTAAGGGCAATTGAGCATCTAAGATAAGGGGAGGAGTTGATAACCTCTCCTTAGCCCAAAACCACCACCCATTCATTCGATCCTAAGCCTAATTTTAAAATTTTTAGACTTAATTTGTCCTAGTGGGCTAGGAACACCAACTGGTCAGGTCCAGCCTAGGGTTTAGTTAGTTTGTCTGGTTACTCTGTGTGTGCTTTGTACTCAGTGTCTAGAACGGTGATTCAGGGACTACGTCCCGAAGGGCTTGTGTGCTGGTCCGCCTACCTGGCCAATCACTGATTGGTGTCTAGGATTGGCAATTAGGGACCTAACACTCCCCTTACACCTGCCTGGCTGAGTCCCGAGTTACTACAGGCTAGCTTGCCACTCTGATTGGGCATCTAGTTTGGACTCTAGGTCTAGTGAGCCAGTCGTCGCTTTAGTCTAGTCACAAACTGTGTGCTTGCTTGCATCATCATGTCCACTCGGAACGGAGTACCCTCCCAACCTAGTCAAACCCAACCTGATTTAGAGGCCATGATTAGAACTCTTACCAAAAGTATGACCAAATTAAGTCAAGATATGACTGATACTGTTGCCCAGTTTAGAGACCAAGCTCAGGTACTTGAGGAGCCTAGGCACCGAAAATGGACCCCTGACTCAGAATTTGGTAGACCCCAACCTCACCCATACCCAGAGCCTAGGTGACCTTTATACAGGGATCCTGAACCTAATCATTGGAGGTTTGATCTAAGAGCCTATGACCATAATCTTGCCCCTGAGTCTAGCCCTAGGAGCCTATACCCATACTTGGTTGACTTAGAGAAGGGACCTGTTAGGAACACCGAACCTTATGCACCCACTTTTGATGGAAGACAAGAGACATATATTAAGTGGGAATAACAAGTGGATCGGTATTTTGAGTGCACTAACATATCGGAATTAGGACAAGTTAGGTTGGCCAAAACCAAGTTCACCAAACATGCTAGGTCGCATTGGTATGCTATTGAGCGTGAGTGTTATCAAAGAAAAGAGGAAATATATACTTAGAGAGATATGAGAAATAAGTTGAGAGATAGGTACCAAGGTAGATCCTATGAGAAAAGACTTTTAGACCAATGGTACCAATTGAGACAAGGTAATAGGCCTGTGTCTAAATATATCGAGGACTTCCAGTGGTATGACATGAAATGCAATATCATTGATACCGAAGCTCAGATCACATCGAGGTTTAGGGTTGGGTTACACCCAAACATTTATAGGAAGCTATACCTTGAAAAGACCAATAAGTTAGACCGAGCCTACCAAGAAGCCCAAGACTATGAGTGGTCTGGTGTGGGCACTAGAATCAGGAAGAGACTCCAACCAATTCAAGTCAAATCTAAGTCCTTATGGTTGGATGAGTAAAAGAAAATCCTGTAATTTTTTCTTTCTTTAATTTTGAGTCCAAATAATTATGTAATTCGAGTCCATTTCAATTTTATGTTGGGACTAGTCCAGCCTGAATAACCTTGTATTTGAGGGTTGGGTCCAAATAAGTCAAGTCCAATCCATGAAGAATCAAACCAAACCACATTTGAAGACTAAAGAAGACTCAAGACTTATACTCCAAAGCAAGACCAAAGCCACCTCAAGTGGGGACCAAATGCCACATGACACGTGCCACCTCATCATCCAAGGTTGCTGCCTCATCACACATGCCACCTCACCATCCAAGATTGCTGCCACATCACACATGCCACCTCATTATCCAAGGTTGGCGCCCAAGAGAAGAAAAGGGGAATTTGAAATTGAATTGGCTACAACCTCCTCCACAACATCCTCCACTCTTCATGGGACGCCCCAAATTTTTCTCCACAATTTTTTCTCCATGATATTTGGTGTAGTTTGAATTCAAAATGGCTTAATAGTCTATAAAAGACTCTTAGTCTTCTTGTAAAAGGAGGATGGAAAAGAAAAATTAAAAATTTTCTTCTATGTGAGTTCTATGTGCCTAAGTGGTAGTTTTAAAGTCTTCTCCCTATCCCACGCCAACCCTATTTCTCCTCCTCCATCTCCAACGCCAAAGACACTCTCCTTCTTCTCCAATCTCAAGCTAG
The DNA here is from genome assembly GCA_021397845.1 of Areca catechu. Lineage (NCBI taxonomy): Eukaryota > Viridiplantae > Streptophyta > Magnoliopsida > Arecales > Arecaceae > Areca > Areca catechu. The sequence goes on along the minus strand of CM038052.1, from coordinate 121,777,790 downwards.
CTCTTCAATGTTCAAGGTTGATCAAGAAGACCATCACAAGGAGGCCGGCCTAATTCATTTCAAGTGATCTACCATGGCGCCAAGATTATTCTTCAACAATGCTTCCTCGACTCTTCTTTAGTTTCTCCATTTCATGACTAACGTATTTTTACCTAGTACTTAATCTTGAGGTTTCTTTGTGTAGGGTTCTCTGGGATTCCGAATTCAAGAGGAAGGAATTACTTGCCACAATCCAGAAAACAAGAAGCGCCCTCAATTTGTAGTATGGTCTTGTCATTTGGGAGGTCTCTTCATGAGTGAACTTGATCTACTTGAAAGATTAATGCCAGGTATGTTCTAGTGTCGATTAGGTCTGAAATATTAAATTTGCCTAGCTTAACTTATGTGGTTCGAATCTTATTCCTATTTCTTTGTTATTTTGATAGTCTCATTAATTAGGTTTACGTTTGATCGTTCGAGTTCTCTTCATTAGACCTCCCTTGATATTATATGCTAAACTAATCATATGCAAATAAGAAAATTGCTAAGTTAATCTATGCTAATCTCCTTTAGGGTTGCATCGTTGCATTCTCAACTTGCATGTTTCCCACCATTCGTGGTATCAGAGCATGGTAGAATAAGTTCCTGATTGCATAGCATTAAGTCCTTGAAGTACTTGGATCGGGGGCGTTACCAGGCCATCCGGTCTTAGGAGAAAGTAGGGTTTAAACACCCTCTCTTCCCATTCCACGGGGATCTCCTAAGGCGTGTCGGGGTGCCATTGTGATTGACCCATGAAAAAGAAAGCCAAAGGACTTCTTAGATTTCATTTGTGAATTTTGCATTGGGCACGTTCTGTTTTTCTGCTTGCTGTATTTTCTGTAGGCTGACTGTAATCCGCCTGCAACTCCAAAGGCAAGTATCACATTCCTCATTGGAATATTTTTTTCCTATTCCATTTTAAGTTGCTTATAACCCTTTTAAATTTCAATCTGAGAAAAAATTTACAAAAAAAATGAAAATTCCTGCAGTCCATTAGTGTTATTAGGATTTCTGTTCTATTCTGTTCCTTTTCATTATCTTCATTTCAGAATCTTTCTAGGATAGTACAGATTTTATTTTGAATTTTTGTTTCATCTGGTATGTTATCTAGAAGTTAAAAGTTTTCTGTGATTTTTTTAGATTTTTCTGACATTTTTTTTCTGTACTTATCAACACCACTTTTAAACTGCAACACACTACTTCTGCACCTGAAATTTGAAATTTGCATGCATCTCATGACAAATCAAATTAAGGGCATGAAATTGACATAGGGTCAGGATTTCATCACCTGTCCCTAGCCCAAAAATCACCAAATTGCATATCGACCCAGTCCCTAACTAAAATTGATTAGACATTAATTGCCCTAGTGGGTTAGGAACATCAATTTGGTCGAGTCCGGGTTATTGTCAACTCATTGTGTCAACTAGTCTTGTGTGTGCCCTATTACTTGGTATCTAGAATTGGGACTAAGGGCTTGGGTGCTGATCCGTCTATCGGGCCAATTCCATCGGGCCTAGGTAGGCCAGAGACAGGATCTCACACTCCCCTTGTTCTAAAACCTGGCCAAGTATAGAGTTACTACAATCTAGCTTGCCACCTTGATTAGGCAACTAGCTTGGAACTCTAGGTCCAGTTCAATTCAATTGGGAAAGCTTGTGCAACCCATTTCTTCATCTATTATTGGAAGCTGGTGTCAAGGATAGAGGTTAAGTGGCTCAAGCCTAAGCGGTTCTTGTGGTTTTTAATTAGGACCCAGTGAAAGCTGGGGGAACCTCCCACAGACCCACCTCATGACTGGCCAGTGGAAGAGAGTGGCTGTTGATTTGATTGTACCTAGTCAACTCAGTTTATTTGGACTAACCGGTTTAGAAAACTCGTAGTTCGGGTCTGAGTCTAATTGTTTGCATGACAACTAGGTCAGGCACACCTTACCACCCTTCACAAGCCCAACCAAGTTCATCCATGGACACTAGTATGGAAACCCTTATGAGATCTATGATTGAGTGACTTGAACGTTTGGATGCTAGGTTTGACCAGTTCGAGGAAAGGATAGGAACCCTAGAGGAATCTAGGTTGACCCCAACTGAACCACCTTCACCCAGATTACCTTCAGTTCGCCATAGAGCCCAACGACAGGAACATACACCTGATCCAATTCATAGAAGGTCACATCAGGATTATACTGATCACACTCCGGAGCCAAATCCTAGAAGACCTCGCCATGATACTTTTGATCAGGATGATCGGGCCTTAAGGAATATACGTCTAGATGCACCAACCTTTGAGGGAAGCCTAGATCCTAAGGTGTACATAGACTGGGAGGCTGACATGGACTAATATTTTGACTAGTATGATATGTCTGAAGAGAGAAGATTCAAGTTTGCCAAAATCAGACTAGTCCGTCAGGCTAGGTTGTATTGGAGAAATGTCGAATGCATAGCTAGGCAGAGGGGAGACTTACCTATAGTGACCTGGAGAGATATGAAGAGAAAGCTTAGAGAGAAATATTTGCCTATGTCTTATCAGCAAAGGTTGTTAGATCAGTGGCAATGATTGACACAAGGAAATAAGACTGTTTTTGAGTACGTTGCTAAATTTGATGAGTTTGTAATGCGATGCAACGTAGTCGAGTCTGAGGCAGCCACATTGTCGAGATTTAGATCAGGATTGAGTGAAGATATAAAAGGAGAACTATTTTTGAGAGAAGTCCATGATTTAGATCAGGCATACCAAGTTGCCATGGACTATGAGAGGTTTCAAAGGAGAGCTACATTTAGGCGACCTGAACCCATTAGGTTTAATCCCCCTGTTAGTCGACCTAGTTCAGTCCCTGGTACAACCAATAGACCAAGATCCAGCTCGAATCCAACCCCTAGGCACAACCCTGCCATTTCCCCAATTCCTAGAGAAGACAAAGGAAAAAGCCCTGAAGTTCGAGGTGAGAGGGAGCGAGTTTGCTATAAGTGTCGTAAACCAGGTCATTTCGTGAGCCAATGTCCCTCTAGAACTTTACATATAGGGGAGGCAGAAGAAGGTGAATCAGAACCCCTAGAGAATGATGAAGAGGAGGTTTATGAAGCAGGGGATTGCTTGGCTGATGAGTATGAAGGAGATGAAGAAAATGTAGATTCATCAGATGTGTTAGGAGTTGTGAGATGTATCATGACACAGACCAAGGAGCAGGAAGACTGGTGTAGGACTAGCATCCTACACACATTTGTCAAGATAGGAGAAAAGGTCTGTAAGATCGTGATCGATAGTGGAAGCTGTGTCAATGCCATTTCCACTAGTGCAGCCAAGAGTCTAGGATTACCCACTGAACCACATCCCAATCCATATAAGGTATCCTGGATCGATTCCACTTCTATCCCAATCAAGCAGAGATGTCAAGTCCGACTCCAACTTCAGTCCTATCAGGAACGAATCTGGTGTGATGTACTCCCTATGGGCGTAAGTAGCATCATCCTAGGTAGGCCATGGCTATTTGACCATGATGTGATAATTTTTGGCCGATCAAATTCCTGTGCTTTCAATTTCAATGACAAGAAAATTGTCATTCATCCAACCCAGCCTAAGGACAACACCAAAAGAGGAGTTAGCAGCCTGAAAGAAAAAAGGATTGGATTAAATTTGATAGGAGCAAGAGAATTAGAAAAAGACATTAATGAGGGAGCACCTATTTGGATGGTAGCTGCTAAGGAAACTATGGACCACACCCCTGTAGAACCCCCTTAAGAGGTGGTCCAATTATTGAAAGACTTTGAAGACGTGTTTCCGAGGATCTTCCAGACAATCTTCCACCTTTAAGGGACATACAGCATGCCATAGATTTAGTCCCTGGCGCGACTTTACCTAATTTGCCTCATTATAGGATGAATCCAACTGAACATCAGGAGTTACAAAGGCAAGTTAGTGAACTTCTTAGAAAGGGGTTTGTTAGAGAAAGTTTAAGCCCTTGTGCAGTCCCTGCCTTGTTAACCCCAAAAAAAGATGGTACCTGGAGGATGTGTGTAGACAGCCGTGCCATCAACAAGATTACTGTCAAATATAGGTTTCCAATCCCGAGACTGGACGATATGTTAGATATGATAGCCGGATCAACAATTTTCTCCAAGATAGATTTAAAGAGTGGCTATCACCAGGTTAGGGTTAGGCCTGGAGATGAATGGAAGACTGCTTTTAAGACTAAAGATGGATTATATGAGTGGTTAGTCATGCCATTCGGTCTGTCCAATGCACCCAGCACCTTTATGAGAATTATGAATCAGGTGTTGAAAACTTTCATCGAAAAATTTGTGGTGGTCTACTTTGATGACATTCTTATCTATAGCAAGACTAAGGCAGACCATTTAACCCACCTAAGGCAAGTTTTCCAGGTCCTTAGAAAGGATAGCCTCTATGCCAATATCAAGAAGTGTGATTTCTTAACACATAGAGTTATCTTTCTAGGATTCGTAGTAACATCTGAAGGAGTGTCCGCTGACCCTGCAAAAATTAAGTCAATAGTAGAGTGGCCTGTACCCAAGAGTATCCATGATGTCTGTAGTTTCCACGGTTTAGCCACCTTCTATAGGAGATTCATTAGAGGGTTCAGTACGATAGTGGCTCCAATCACTGATTGTATTAGGAAAGGAACTTTTGAATGGACTAAAGCAGCAGACAAAGCCTTCCTAACAATTAAGGAAAAAATGACACACGCACCCGTCTTGAGGTTACCCGATTTTACCAAAGTGTTCGAGGTTGCTTGTGATGCTTCTCGGGTAGGAATTGGAGGTGTCTTGAGTCAAGAGAATCACCCAGTAGCATATTTCAGTGAGAAGTTAAATGAAGCGAGACTAAGGTATTCCACCTATGATAGGGACCTGTATGCGGTAGTTTAGGCATTACGTTATTGGAGGCATTATCTTCTACCGCAAGAGTTTGTCCTATTTTCTGACCATGAAGCTCTTAGGTTCCTTAGTTCTCAGAAGAAATTGAACCCTAGGCACGGGAAATGGGTAGAGTTCATACAAGCTTATACGTTCGTACTGAAACATCGTGCCGGAACTGAAAATAGGGTTGCTGATGCGTTGAGTCGTCGTTCAATGTTGTTGAATTCTGTGAGCACTGAGGTAGTAGGGTTTGAAAGATTAAAAGAGGAATATCCTACATGCCCTGATTTTGGTGACATCTATCGATCCCTTCAACAAGGACCATCTAGTGAGCATAGTGATTATACCATTTTAAATGGATACCTTTTCAGAGGAAATCAGTTGTGTATCCCCAAGACCTCTGTTAGGGAATTTCTGATCTGGGAAGTTCATGCTGGGGGCTTAGCAGGACATTTTGATAGAAATAAGACCATCTTAGCAATAGAAGACCAATTCTTTTGGCCTGGTCTCAAAAGAAATGTGGCCCAGATTGTAGCTCAGTGCCGTACCTGTGCTGTTGCAAAATAGCAAAGACAGAACACCGGTCTGTACACACCCTTACCTGTCCCTGATTGTCCATGGCAGGATATCAGCATGGATTTTGTAGTAGGCCTCCCTAAGACGTCTAGGAAGTATGATTCTGTCTTTATGGTTGTCGATCGTTTCTCCAAGATGGCTCACTTCATTCCTTGTTCTCAAACTTTAGATGCTTCGAAGGTGGCCAAGCTTTTTCTCGATCAGGTCGTTAGGCTTCATGGTTTACCCAAAACCATTGTGTCCGATAGAGATGTCAAGTTTACTAGCTATTTCTGGAAAACCCTCTGGCACATGCTCGGTACCAAACTGAAATTCTCTACTGCCTATCATCCTCAAACCAATGGCCAGACTGAGGTAGTAAACCGAAGCTTAGGAAATCTGTTGAGATGCTTAGTTGGTGACAACCTAGGAAACTGGGACCTATTACTTCCTCATGCTGAATTTGCCTATAACAGCTCAGTTAATAGGTCTATTGGGAAAAGTCCGTTCGAAGTGGTCCATGGATACAAACCTAGGAAGCCTTTAGACCTAGCTCCTTTACCCACACATGCACGGGTGTCCAAGTCTGCTAAGTCATATGCACAGCATATTAGGGAATTGCATAAGGAGATTAGCCAAAAGATTCAAGAAAGCAATGAACTCTATCAGCATATGACTAATTCACATAAATGATTAAAAGAATTTAATGAAGGGGACTCCGTCATGATCAAACTTAAACATGAAAGGTTTCCACCGGGAACTATGAAGAAACTCCATGCCCGGGGAGCCGGACCTTTCAAAATAATAAAGAAAATTGGACCAAATGCTTATGTATTAGAATTACCACCAAGTTATGGCATTAGTTCAACATTTAACGTTTCAGACTTAAAAGAATACAAAGAACCTGCATTTATACCTAGTGAGCTTTTTGGTCCTAATATTTCTTTTGAGAGTGAAACACCAAATGAGTGTCCACCACCAAGTGTTCCTGAGAGAAAGGAGAGAATTGAAAGGATCTTGGATGACCAGATCACTACTACTAGGAATAGAGGCTACCAACGTTATCTGGTTAGATGGCAAGGATGTCCTGAATCTGAAGACTCCTGGATTTCCCGAGAGGACCTACAACAAATCGACCCGGATGCATTAGAAGCTTATCAAGCCAACCCTCACTCGATAGGGTCGAGTTCCTTCCACCCCGGGAGAATTGGTGCGGGAACCAGAATCAGGAAGAGACTCCAACCAATTCAAGTCAAATCCGAGTCCTTATGGTTGGATGAGTAAAAGAAAATCCTGTAATTTTTTCTTTCTTTAATTTTGAGTCCAAATAATTATGTAATTCGAGTCCATTTCAATTTTATGTTGGGACTAGTCCAGCCTGAATAACCTTGTATTTGAGAGTTGGGTCCAAATAAGTCAAGTCCAATCCATGAAGAATCAAACCAAACCACATTTGAAGACTAAAGAAGACTCAAGACTTATACTCCAAAGCAAGACCAAAGCCACCTCAAGTGGGGACCACATGCCACATGACACATGCCACCTCATCATCCAAGGTTGCTGCCACATCACACATGCCACCTCACCATCCAAGATTGCTGCCACATCACACATGCCACCTCATTATCCAAGGTTGGCGCCCAAGAGAAGAAAAGGGAAATTTGAAATTGAATTGGCTACAACCTCATCCACAACATCCTCCACTCTTCATGGGACGCCCCATATTTTTCTCCACAATTTTTTCACCATGATATTTGGTGTAGTTTGAATTCAAAATGGCTTAATAGTCTATAAAAGACTCTTAGTCTTCTTGTAAAAGGAGGATGGAAAAGAAAAATTAAAAATTTTCTTCTATGTGAGTTATATGTGCCTAAGTGGTAGTTTTAAAGTCTTCTCCCTATCCCACGCCAACCCTATTTCTCCTCCTCCATCTCCAACGCCAAAGACACTCTCCTTCTTCTCCAATCTCAAGCTAGCTCTTCCATGTTCAAGGTTGATCAAGAAGACCATCACAAGGAGGCCGGCCTAATTCATTTCAAGTGATCTACCATGGCGCCAAGATTATTCTTCAACAATGCTTCCTCGACTCTTCTTTAGTTTCTCCATTTCATGACTAACGTATTTTTACCAAGTACTTAATCTTGAGGTTTCTTTGTATAGGGTTCTCTGGGATTCCGAATTCAAGAGGAAGGAATTACTTGCCACAATCCATAAAACAAGAAGCGCCCTCAATTTGTAGTATGGTCTTGTCATTTGGGAGGTCTCTTCATAAGTGAACTTGATCTACTTGAAAGATTAATGCCAGGTATGTTCTAGTGTCGATTAGGTCTGAAATATTAAATTTGCCTAGCTTAACTTGTGTGGTTTGAATCTTATTCCTATTTCTTTGTTATTTTGATAGTCTCATTAATTAGGTTTACGTTTGATCGTTCGAGTTCTCTTCATTAGACCTCCTTTGATATTATATGCTGAACTAATCATATGCAAATAAGAAAATTTCTAAGTTAATCTATGCTAATCTCCTTTAGGGTTGCATCGTTGCATTCTCAACTTGCATGTTTCCCATCATGGTCTTTAAGATATAACCAATCAAGTACTTTGGACTTAAAGCCAACCTCTACCAACTTGAGTCAAGTTCCGATTGATCCGACATCCGTAGTGAACCAGACTTTTGTTTGTCAATTCCCACTTGTGTCACCTCTTAACCAGAAGGATAACACTGAGAAGGAGTTAGGAATGACCATCCCAAAATTAGTTGACCCGACCAGAGCCTTTCTTAAAGAGGAATCAAAGGAGAATAGATTAGAACCTTTCAGTGAGATTGAGGAAGAAATATATGAGCCTGACATAAGTTTGATAGATGAATATGAAGAAGAAGAATTTGAGGATATCTCTCCCGATAACTCAATTAGCCAACTCCTACCTAATGGGGTTATTGAGGGGACCCCTGCCACTCAAGGAATTCAGGAGCTAACCCTAAGAGAAGACCCTTTTGAGAAAGTTCAGGAAGAGAAAATTACACCAAATGAAAGTTTAAGTGAGAATACCCCTGAACTCATTGAGGAATCCAAAGAAGACACCCCTGAGTCAAATCTGGTAGAGAAGTGTGAAGAAGGAAGGGGTTCACAAGAATTTCCTATTGAGAAGGTCCAAGAACAAGAAAAAGACAGTAGCTTAGAGGACTTTTTAGATAAACATTCCAAAGACCTTCCTGATAACATTCCACCTTCTAGGAGCACCCAGCCTATCCTAGAACTTGCACTTGTAGACCCTCCTAGAGCAAATCATGAGGTTTGGATGAGTGCACCTATAGAACAATGTCCTCATTTTAACGTCATCCTGAATAACCAAGATTTGTTTCTTGTTTCCAATAAGCCACCTCAAAACTCTGATTCTTATTTCCTACCCTTCCTTGAATCTTCTCAGTTTACTGAGATCTCTAGGTTGCAAGACTCCTTAGAACCTATTATGTTTGCCACCTACTTCTGGAAGACCTTATGGCACCTACTAGGCATCCATAATAAGTTTTCATGCTCTGCATGCCCTCCTCCGACCCAAGGTCAAACCTAGAGAGCCTTAGTTTGTTAGGTTTAGACCTAGGGTTCCTTTGGAATAAAGTCTATTCTTTAGGAATGCGTCGTCAGTCTAGTTTAGATTTTCTTGACCCTTTACTAGGCTTTGGCTCAGATTTTGGTTTGATTGAGAGCACCAGGAATTGGGATTTGTATTTTGTCCAGGGCTGAAATTTTATTCAATGTTTCGATCAATAGGTCTACAGGTAAGAGTCCATTTGAAATTGTGCATGGTTACAAACCTCACACACCTCTTGACCTAACTCCTTTGCCAGTCCACACACGAGTCTCCGAGTCTGCTGAAGTTTTTGCACAGCATATAAAAGTCTTGCATAAAGAAATTCATGCCAAAATAAATTTGAGTAATGAAACTTATAGGAAGTTGGCTGATTCTCAAAGGCAAGTCAAAACTTTTGTTGAGGGAGACTATGTAATGATTAGGTTAAGGCCTGAACGGTTTCCTCCTGGAACCGTTAGAAAGTTACATGCTAGAGGAGCTGGACCATTTAGAGTGGTGAAGAGAGTAGGGTCCAATGCCTATGTGCTCGAGTTGCCTTCAGAACTAGGCATTAGCTCAACTTTCAACATTACAGACCTAGTAGAGTATAGAGAGCCAGCTGTGATTCCCTGTGAGCCTTTTGAGCCTAATCCTATTATTGAGAGTGATCCCGACCCTGTGTGTCCACCAACAAACTGGCCTGTGAGGAAAGAGCAGATTGAAAAGATCCTGGATGATCAGGTTATCTCTACTCGTAATCGAGGATACCAAAGATACCTGATCCGCTAGCAAGGAAGGCCAGATTCTGATGACTCTTGGATCTCCCAAGAAGAATTACAAGAATTGAACCCAGACCTCTTGGAGAGATACCAGAGCCAACTTGATCCATACTCGACAGGGTCGAGTTCCTCCCACCCCGGGAGAATTGGTGCGGGTACCAGACTCAGAAGAAGACTTCAGGGCTCAATCTGGATCTCTGATTGACCTTGCCCAAAGAATTATGGTTTTCTGGTTTTGTAATAAGGGTTGACTTGGTCAACTCAATTTTAGTTGAGTCTGTATTTCCCTGCAATTTAAATTTTGTTGAGTCATGTTGACTCAGTTCAAGTCCTAGTAGTGGTCTAGGTCTTCTCCAAGGTGTCACATTTTCTCCCAAGCCCAAGCAAGTGGGCGCCACACTCCCAGCCACACTCCCAATCACACGCCAGAGTCCAGGAGGCGCCACAAATCCTTCCCAGTGTCTTGGTCCCCACACCCAAGGGAGCAAGAAATTTTCTTGAAGCCAAAATCAAGGAGGCGCCCCATATGTACCTTAAAAGGCCAAGCTAAAAGAGGAAAGAGGCATTTCTTGGGGAGCACTTCAAGGGTGCACCCAATCCATGCCTAAAAAGCCCAAAGCAAAGTTGGGAAGAGCCATGACTTGGGGAGAAAGAAAAGGAGGTGTCCAAAAGAGTTGAGCCATGGAAGGAAAAATATATTTCTTGAAGAGCAAGGCTAGGAGGCGCCACCTACTTACCATTTGAAGCTTTCAATCAACATTTATGGAACCTCTTGGCCGGCCATATGGGAAGGAATTGATTCTACAAACCTAATTTGAAGATCCATCCTATTAGTCCCACATGGGAAGATGTAAAACCCTGACCTCTTGTAAAGTCCTATAAAATAAACACCTCTTGTAAGTTTTGAAAACAACTGATGAATGAAATTAATTTCTGTGTGAGCAACTTTGTGTTTCTCTCTTCTGCACTTGTATTCAGGTGTTGAGCTCCATGAGGGAGTAAATCCGGGTTCCCTAGGAACCTTGAGGAGGTGTGAGATCTCCAAACCCTACCAAAACCCTAGGTTAGCCACTTCAATTCCAAACCCTAGCCGCCCATCATCTTCTTCATTCCACCAATCATCCAAACCCTAATCTACCTCATCATCTCACAGCCCCTCTCTTCCAAGTAGAGGCCGACCACCAGCATCCAGGTCCAGATCAGCTACTTCGAATACAGAGCAAATCCCAAAGGAAGTCAGATCAGCATCCAAGAGAATCAGGATTTCAGTAACATCAATTTCAAGTTCTTCTTATCTGGTAAATCCTTTCTTTGAGTATATGGTTCCTTAACTTGTTCTTCTTCTTTCCCAGATCCTGAGTTCAGGAGAACCCAACTCTGCCAAAGGACCAGTATTGGAGGATCCATTATGAAGATATCCGAATCCGAGGATCCAACAATCTGCTCAAGAGAGTCCTTCCACCAAACTCTGTGAAGATCACCGTCTGGTACATAACCCTTCCCTTCTTTTTAGTTCTGTCATGTTGAAAGTTCAGAGCGAAACCCTAGGTCTGGGAGTTTCTCAACCCCCAGCGATCTTTTACTTCTGAACTACTCTGATAATCTAGTTTCTTTGAATTGTGTTTTCAATTATTATATAGTTTCTTTCAATTTAGTTTAACTTTCCTTTGAGTCTAAGCCGACTTCTGAAAATAAAAAAAAAAAAAAGAATTAGTCTTAATTTACTTCCGCATCGCATCATATCTTTTGTTCTGCATCAATTTTGGTATCAGAGCTTTCGTTCTGCATCACACCCCTAGCTCTCCAAGGAACTTCTGCAACCATACAGCTTCCTTTGCTGCATCTGATGCTGCAATATATTCTGCTTCGCATACCGAGTCTGCAACAGTTGCCTGCTTGGAACTTTTCCAGCAGATCGCTCCTCCATTCAGGGTAAATACAAACCCTGACACACTCTTGCTATCATCTCTATCCGACTGGAAACTGGAGTCAGAGTACCCCACAAGTTTCAAGTCAGGTTCTCCATAAATCAGCCATTGATCTTTAGTATTTCTCAAATACTTAAGGATGGACTTAACCACCTTCCAATGAGCCTCACCTGGGTCAGACTGGTATCTGCTCACTACTCCTAGTGAGTATGCCACGTCTGGTCTAGTACAAGTCATAGCATACATGATAGAGCCTACTGCAGAAGCATAAGGTACTCTACTCATGTGCTCTCTTTCCTCAGGAGTTGTCGTACAATCCTTCTTGGAAAGAGTAATTCCAGAACCTATCGGGAGATAGCCTTTCTTGGAATTTTCCATGCTGAACTATTTCAGCACGGTGTCAATGTACGTAGACTGGGACAATTTCAAAAGCTTCTTAGATCTATCTCTATAGATCTTCATACCTAGTATGTAAGAAGCTTCACCCAAGTCCTTCATGGAGAACTGAGATGATAACCAGACCTTTCTTCCTTGTAATGCTGCGACATCATTCCCGATTAAGAGAATGTCGTCAACATACAGTACTAGGAATACAATCACAGAACCATTAACCCATTTATAGATGCATGGTTCTTCTCCATTCCTAACGAAGCCATATGATTTGATACATCTAACAAACCGTAAGTTCCAACTTCGAGACGCTTGCTTGAGTCCATGGATGGACCTCTGCAACTTGCATACTTTTGATTCATCTGTGGATGTGAACCCTTCAGGCTGTATCATATACACCTCCTCTTCCAGCTTCCCGTTTAGGAAAGCAGTTCGGACATCCATCTACCAGATCTCGTAATCAAAATATGCTACCATAGCAAGCATGATCCGTATGGACTTGAGCATTGCCACAGGGGAGAAAATCTCGTCATAATCAATACCATATCACTGACAATACCCCTTGGCAACCAGACGGGCTTTATAGGTCTCTACCTTCCCATCTGCACCCCTTTTCCTCTTGAAGATCCATTTACACCCGATGGGTTTTATTCCTTCAGGCAGATCAACCAATGTCCAAACATTGTTGATTTCCATGACTCCATTTCGGATCGCATGGCTCCTAGCCATGCCTCAGAGTCAGATCTCTGAAGTGCATCCATATAGGTGATCGGATCCTCATTGTTCTCATCGAGCTCAATGGGATCGCCGTCCTGGACCAAGAAACCGTAGTATCTGTCCGGCTGACGCGGTATTCTATCGGATCTCCTAATGGGTTTTGGGTGTGATTCAATCACAGCCAGTTCTACGATGTCCTTAGAGTGTGCAGGTTCTTCTATTGGCTGAACTTCATCAAGTTCAATCTTAGAGGCTATAGTTTCTTCTCCAAGGAACTCCTTTTCCAAAAAGATTGCTCTAAGAGCAACGAACACCTTTTGTTCATTCTCCAAGTAGAAGAAATACCCTTTGGTTTCCTTAGGATAACCAATGAATAAACACCGATCAGACCTTGGACCAAGTTTATCTGAGTCTAAACGCTTTGCGTAAGCCGGACAACCCCAGACCCGAAGGTATGAAATTGAGGGTTTACGCCCATTCCACATCTCATACGGAGTGGAGACAACAGACTTACTTGGAACATTATTTAACAAATAACAGGCTATCTGAAGCGCATATCCCCAAAAGGATAGCGACAGAGTTGCAAAGCCCATCATGGATCGAACCATGTCCAACAAGGTTCGATTCCTCCTTTCGGACACACCATTCAACTGTGGTGTACCTGGAGGAGTCCACTAAGGGAGAATTCTATTTTCTTCAAGATATGTCAAAAAAGCACCAGATAAGTATTCCCCACCTCGATCAGATCGAAGGATTTTAATACTTTTTCCAGTTTGCTTTTCTACTTCATTATGGTATCGTTTGAACATTTCAAACGACTCGGACTTATGTCTCATTAAGAAGACATAACCGAACCTTGAAAAGTCATCTATAAAAGTAATGAAATATTTGTATCCTCCTCTAGCACTAACTGTCATCGGTCCACATACATCAGTATGTATTAGACTTAGAAGTTCTGTAGCTCGTTCACCTTTTCCAGTAAAAGGTGACTTGGTCATTTTACCAAGTAAACAGGATTCACAAGTGGGCAGTGATTCAGAATCACTGACCTCGAGGAGTCCATCTCCTCGCATCTTTTTTATCATATTTTGGTTAATATGACCTAGCCTACAGTGCCAAAGATACAAATCGTTGACATTATCTAATCTTGGGCGTTTGCTAGATGTGTACATTACACTAACAGGCCTTGATAGTACGTATATGCCATTATTTAATCTAGCTTTCATTATCACAGAGTTATTCAAAATAATTTTGCAAAAATCTCCTTTTATTGTTAGTTCAAAACCACAATTGGCCAAAAGGCCTACAGAGATTATGCTCATAATGAAACTAGGACAATAGTGACAGTCGACTAGTTCGACAGTACAAGACTCAAAGACAAGATGCAGGACTCCGACCGCCAGTACTGGAACATGATTTCCATTCCCGATGCTCAGAAACTGTTCTCCATCTTCAAATCTTCTGCTAACTTGAAGTCCCTGTAACGAATTACAAACATGAATTGGACTACCAGTATCCAATACCCAGTTAGCAGTATCAACAATAGAGTAATTACAAGGTTTTATCATATAAATACCTTGTTCAGCAGACTTCTGCTTCCTCAGCCTGTTCGGATCAAGGGATGCAATATAAAGAGGACAGTTCCTCTTCCAATGTCCCTTCTTCTTGCAGTAGAAAAAATCTATAGAAGAGTGATCAGCCTTATACTTCCTGGTCTTACTAGGGCCAGGAGCATTCTGCACCTTCTTTCCCTTTTTATTTAATTTCTTCTTCCCTTTCTTAAAGGGACGATGACCTCTACTTCCTCCCACTAAATTCACCACACCCTTATTCAGTTGGTGGTCTTTCTCGAAAGTCTGTAACAACCCCAAAAGACCATGGTAGTTGACTGCAGGCTTATTCATTCTATAATGATCGAGAAAATCAAGATAGGAGGAGGGAAGAGAATTCAGGATCGCATCCTTGCCGAGCTGCTCGTGCAAGGGGCATCCGAGTTTGCCCAGTTTTTGAATCAGCTCGATCATGTACAATACATGATCAGTGACTGAACCACCATTCGGCATCTTGGAGTTGTAGATGGCATAAGATACTTTGTACCGTTCTACATCATCCGGGGTGCCGAAGGATTCTTTCAACTTTTGTAGGATTTCATCAGGTTGGGCCTCCTCAAATTTGTGACTGAACTCATCGTTCATCACTGCTAACATAATGCACCGGACAGTAGTGCGATCAGAGATCCACTTCAGATAAGCATCTCTGACCGCACTCCGTGCATTAGCAGGAGAGATTTCAAGTGCCAGATCCGTTATCACATAGAGGATCCGTTCATGCTCCAGAACGATTCTCAATCTTCGATACCAACTATCGAAGTTATGACCCTTAAACTTCTCGTTATCGAGAAGTGACCGGAGCGATAAATTAGAAGACATCTGAAAAGAAAATAAGACCAAATTAGTGTATGAATTAATAATTTAACCAAAAGACTTGGACTTTAGTCTAAAGGTTTCTTCCACTAATTTTTCAGATTGGTAGCCTCTAACTCCAATCCATGAAAAAAACACTTTTTCAAGTGGGTACTAAAATCCAATAGGCCTCGTATGAGCCCGACTATGGCCAGCTCACCCATACGAGCCTAAAGGTAGGTTCGTAAACCAATTGTTTCCCTAAACAATTTTCAGTATTTTATTTTGCCCTAGAGAACATCCCAATCAGCCTAGGGGCCTCCTATTGCGGGTCTCTGGTTAGGTCCAACCATTAAAATGACAAATCCAATGCTTCCAGCTAACTAAAGACCAATCCCGACTATGGTTGGCCCACCTGGTCCCGTTAAGGAGGTTGCACTGAACCATCATTGATCAGATAGAAATTCCAGTCGCAGGATGTACACCCGTTCTATGGAACTGCCGATGCACACAAAGCTAGTGGACACATTTCTATCCAACTTAATGGGAGGCTAAGACACTGTCAACTCTTTGACTTAGTCTTTTTAAGGACCTAATAATTTTAGAGGATTTTTTTAGTTGTGACAGAAGAAAAAGACAAGGACATGGATCATCCTCCCATTGAATCAATCAAATTCCAGAAGGGTTGAAATGGATCAACAAATTGATCCATGGGCACCTATAGATCAGTCAGACCGATCAACTTGGGTGACATGGGTTAACTCGAGTCATTGAGCTTTTCCAATCAGTTCTGGTCGACTCGACTAACCAGGTAGGTGAGATCATGGGTGAGTATCCACCATTAACCATCTTTCTTAGTCACCAACCAAGTTGGCCAGGAAAGAGGTAGCCTCATACAACCATGATCACAATGCCAAACCTACCTCGACACCAGTCGGTTTACCAGACTCGATCAGACTAGCCTAAAAACTCGGGCGTCCACTGAGCCACTAATTGGATCCATTTTAGATAAACGGATCAACTAATCTAACTATTAGATAGTTCTAAAGAAGGGCCTTAAACAACTTTTATTTAATCTTCTTGTAATCCGGTTCAACTACACTTAGGTCTAACCCATTTATGGACCCAACTAGTCAGCTAACCCAACTTAACCCAAAATGGCTTATGCAAATTGTATTAGATTTCATAAACCTAAAAAAAAAATTTAATAAGCCAAACAATTAATTAAAATAATTTTTTAATTAAGTCACTATGTAAAACAATTTTACATAACTAATCATGCATCTAGATTCAAAATTTTACAAATATTTTATATCCAATATAAAACATGCCTAAAATCATGTATCAACAAATTAAAACTTTTTTAATTTAAATATTCTTTAAGGATCCTTCTGAAGAGGCCAACATAGATGATCCGCATCGTGTCAAAGATACACGGTCATGGTGAAGGTCTCAACTAGGTTCCAAAAAGAAATCTGGATACATTATTAGATTAAACAAATTTTAATCTATAAACATGCATACAGGAATAGATTACACATGCAACCTGCTCTGATACCACTGAAAGAAAAATGGTGCAGGTGGTTTGATATGATCCTACACTAGGCATGCAAACAGCTATGGGAGTAGGATGGATTTTAAAACATTTTTAAAAATCACCGCAGCGGAAAATTGCTCCTCCCAGAACCTAATCTATTCATGTTGCATGTAGGCATGTATCATGATATAAAAATATTTGCAAAATATTAAACAAAAAATCTATTTATGCATGATTAAAAAAAATAATTTTCTATACCTTTATTCTACCTGGAATAACTCTGGAATAAAGCGGGAATAGGCTGGAATAGCTGGAATAAAACTATTCTCGCATTCTTCTTCCTTGGGCTGAAATTTTGCTCTGTTTTAAGCTTGAAAAACTGCAGTGAAACACCACCTTCCGGACCTTCATTTGCTCTCGAATCGCAGCAGCGACAAGGTGGATAAGTTTTCTTCGATCTCCAATGGAAATCTACAAGGAAAAGTCAGCAAAAACAGTATATAATACGGCCAAAACCTGCTGCCAGAAATTCTATAGCAGAACAGGAACAACAGATTGTCCCTGCATTTTGGTGCAGCAGCAGCAATTCGGCTCGCCTTGATTGCTCCCAGGAGTAGAAGGGTACTCCCTCTAGAGGGGAGACGCACCCGGGACTCTCAGATCCACCTTCACAAGCGGTGCTAGCCGCTGGGAGTGAGTAACACGGTCACAGGTAGCAGCAGTTTTCTTTGCTGCAGTGCAGAATTTGAGCACTAGAAATAATGGGAAAAGAGTTTGGTTTCTCTCCCTCACACCCTCCAAATCCCAGCCTAACTAGCACCCAATGGAAGCAAGAAGAACAAGCTCTTAGCCTCTCAAAAGGAAGAACACCCTTGTTTGTTTCCTCTCTTCTCATGGTGAAATAACTAGATGCTGAAACAGGGCTGCTGTTGCACGGTTTGTGTGTCTTTGAAACAGGGGCTAGCTGTGGTATTTATAGGACAGCAGGGAAAGGGAGTTGGAGAGGCCAGAAGATGAAGAGTTAGAGGCTGCGTTACAACCATTTAACCAACCATAAACGAGGATTAAAGCCATCCGGTGGAGGGAGAAGAAAGGACGCTCACCCAGCATCGTTTGGCCTTATTTTGATGCTTGGACTCTTTCCAGCGTAACGTGTAAACATTTACACGGTGAAAACCGGTCCATTCCCAATTTGGTTCAATCCCATTAAACCTCTTGGTTCAATCTAATTGAACCGATTCAAGCCCAATTGAATTGGTTCATGGGATTAAAATTGGTTCATAACCAATTGAAGGCCAAAACGAACTCCGAATCAGTTCAAAACTGATTCAGAAAAAACCTGGCACAGTCCTGGTCAACCTGGAACAATTTTCGGTTGACACAGACAAGGGCAAGATAGGAAAAAGAGTGCTCAAAAAATACTGTGACCATAAAATCGAGACGATTCCCAATCGTAATCGGTATCCGGATCACAGAGTAATCCTCTGTGGCATGTGATCTCATTGGTTCGAACCTAAACGGTAGCACTAGAACAATTCTAGTACCAGCACAGGAAACCATCTAGCAATGGGTCCCGGTGTCCGGATAGGTTGAAGATGCGGGAGCAAACTATCGAACCTCTGGCATATGGTTACCGTATAATTCATCTCTTTGACCTCTAATGCTCAGGACGACTGAGATTGGGCTGCCAACCCAGACAGAGTCAGTCGACTATGTGTCTCAACCTCGCAAGCCCGGTGACTCTTCACTAGGACTACCCCGGCCGAGGATTTGCTAAATTAAGATACTGCGAGACATTCAATCCAAACTGTTTGGACAAGTCAATTCCATCTTGGTCCATCACTGCTCCACAAGTACTTGCCTATTCCCAGAAACCTTCCATCACCGGATTAAAAATCCGGGTAGTCCGGCACCAAAGACAGGGAGTTGCTTGCAAGCTACCATGATGACCTCAGGTCAGAGGGACACATATATCCATATCCAATCGTGAGTATCCCTTTGGCAGAAAGGGGCTGCACGGAGTCACGTTCAATAAGATATCACATATCCCACTTGCAGATCACATCAGTGTCACCACACTTATTTGGTCAAGAGGACAACCAAATGATGTGAACTACAAGAACCTATACTTGATATATTGCTGTCCAGTATAATATATCCTTTGGTTGTGAACAGGGTTTAAGGACCACTCGATACATCCTCTCTGTATCGAAGTCAGTGTAGTCCTAAGGACTTCATCACATGGAAAGAGTTCATTTTAGGAAAATACAATATGTGATGAGCTGCCAAAAAAATATATTTTATTAATTCAAAGAAAAAGTACAATACTTAGCTCAACCATCTACAACCTAGGCGATTGGCTTTGGGACATAATTCTCAATAATTACATGACTCAAAGAAGTGGAACCCTAATCTGAGATCCACAGAGGGTTGAGGAGTCTCTATCAAATCCTGGTGCCCACACCAGAAACTATCCTATTGGAAAATTTAGAATCGCGAGGAAGCTTATCACATAGCTAAGGAGTTCGACTCTTATCAATGGGAACTCACAACCAGTCACTCTCAGTCTAACAGGGTTAGTACCTCTGAAACCAAGCCCAACCCTAACTCGAGTCGACCCACCCCTGATACCCCATTTGTTCACCATGGTGACATTAAAGAGGGGAATATATTGCAGACATGGAATTGGTTGACCAAAAAAATACCTAGGCTGAATCTATTTTGGAAGGACCCTTTGAAGATCCTGAACCCACCAGTGCGCCTGAAGTAGAAGTATATCAGGCTAACATGAGTTTGGTAGATGAATATGAAGGAGAAGACTATGAGGAGGATAACTCTAGTACCTTACCTGAGAAAACCCTAGGAGAAGATAAGATTGTTGAGCCTAGTCTTGAAATATCAGAATAACAAGAAATTAGTAAGGACTTGGTTCTTGTAAGTCAATGCCCTCAGGAAGAACCCACTCCTTTATCCTTAACCTGAGACCTCATTCAGCTCCCTTGTAAAGAGTTCATTCCTCTAACCCTAGTTGATGACCTTTTTCTTGTAGGCTCTGGTAGGCAACCCAAGAGGGGGGTGAATTGGATTTTATAAAACTTTTGCACTATTTGCAAAGTGTGAACTAAAGCATGTATGTGCTAATGCAATTCAAGTGCTTGTGTATTTCAAATAAATGCAGTGGAAATAAAGAAATAAAAGCACAAGAAGAACAATCAGACAAACATAAAGATTTATAGTGGTTCGGTGCCAACCAAGCACCTACATCCACTCACCAAGAACCCCTTGGGAACTCCACTAAGTTTGGTTTTATAACTTAGGCTCACCAACAATCTTTACAACTTATTTTATCTTCGGGCTCACAAGTCAAACCCTAGTTGGTTTCAAGGCTCACCAACATCTACCCTTGGTTTTACGGGATAACCAAAAACCTAAACAACTTGTTTTGGCTTCGGGCTCACAAGTAAAACCCTAGTTGGTTTCAAGGCTCACCAACAACCACTTTGGTTTTCAAGGCTTACCAAAAACCTCTTTGGTTTTCCAAGGCTCAACAAAAACCTTAAGTAAAACAATGTAAGAGCAAGTATACATGAATACAATAAAAGCTTTCTAAAATAAAGCAAATATCTCTTTGAAGCCCTTGATTGTTGATGAAGATCTTATTTTCAAGTTGATAAAGCCTTTGATTGATGCTTGTAGATGTAGACTTTGAATGCTCTCTTTGAAACTTGGAAGCTTGAAGGCTTTGAATCACTCAACTCTTGAATCCTTGAAGAATATTCAAAAAACTCACCAAAGGATTACTTCGCCAATTGATTTTTGATGTTTATATAGCTCTCCAAACCATAGATGACCATTTATGACCGTTGGGGATGAAGATATGGCTGTTTGAAGCAGGTTGGAGAAGTTCTATAGCTTTTGAAAACTATCCGTTACAGTCAAGTGTCAACACTTGACCTCCAAGTGTCGACACTTGATTCCCAGGTGTCGACACTTGGTCTGCAAGTGTCAGCACTTAGCCTGCAAGTGATAACACTTGATCTTTAGGTGTTGACACTCGGTTGAGCCGGTACTGAAACTTCTTCAAAATTAAACTTTAAGTCCTTCCAAGTCTTCTTTATATTCCAAAGTCCTTATAACTTGATTTTTCATTAATTTAAAGACTTTTTCAATTGAAATACAAGCATTTCTTCATTCAACATGGTTGAGTACTAAGATATGAAAAATATACTTAAAATACAATTAGTACTCATATATACTTAAATATTATGTCAATCATCAAAATCAAGACCAGAGTCAACAATCTCCCCCTTTTTGATGATGACAAAATCTTTAAGTATATGAATAGGGTAAGCTTAAAAAGATTAACAATAAGATAAACATGTAAGCTCAAAACAATAAGCACCAAGCTCCCCCTCAAAATATGATCCAAAAAATCTTCAAAAATATTTTTCAAAATATGCAAAATTTTCAAATTTTCAATATTTCTTTTTACTAATTCTTCCCTTTAGATAAAAATATTTTGCATTCTTCTTCCCTTTTGCACTTTCTTTCATTTCTCAAATGATTTTTCATGTTTATCCAATCTTCCCATTTTCATACTTAACAATTTTCTCCCCCTTTTTGACATCATGAAAAAGGGTGAAAGGCAATCAAAGTGGGAATGAAGTCAAAAAGAATAGCAAGTAGGTCATCAAAATCAATGAATGAAATCAAATAATTATGATATCAATTGAATATGATACAAATTGAACAAGATACTAAAGAATGTAAGCACATGCAAGAAATGATTTGATGTATATTATCCATTCGCCTTACTTGTTCATGGGATAAGGTCACAGCGGCACCCCTACACGTCATAAGAGAGTCCATTGAATGGGAAGAGAGGGTCTTTAAGCCCTACTTATCTCCTATGATCGGACGGCCAGGGTGACTAACCCAATCCGAAGCGGTTACTAGGAATTTTCTTAAAATAATTTTGATACCAATAGAATATGATACCATTTGAATGTAACTCCCCTCAAAGAATTAGATTTGAAAACAAGAAGGAGATCAGAGCAATATAAGCAAAGCATGATACCAACAAGATATTCAAAGCATCAAATATGATAACAAATCTTTGGATGCTCCCCCTGAATGTTATTCCTCTTTTAAAAATATGCATTTATTTCAGGAATAAAACATGAAAGCTTATGCATCAAGATTTGAAATTTTTCAAGATATTCATGATTTTCAAAATACAAAGCATTTATATCACTTAAAAACTTTTAGCATGATTTTAAATTCATTTTAAGATGATTTGATATCCATGCAAATGCTAGAAGTAATATGATATCAAGTCTAGCTACTAGAGCAAGGGTTTGTCAATATGCATACCTTCTTCTTAAATGTAATCCTTAACTATCAGTTCTATACTTGATTCAAATCAATTCTAACTTAAGCATATATGCCAACAATGAAAACATATAAATCGTAACATTTCACTTGAAATAATTCAAAAACTGTATTAATCAAAATCAAGTGAAAGTCTAATAATCAAAAGTTGAAATCATAAGAGCATGAAATCATTTACATCAAAATAGTCATGATCACAACTAATGATTATTAGTCTAAGCTTGATTCTAGTTAATCAATTAAAATATTTTTCAAAATAATATGCATTTTTAAAAGTATTTTTCATGAAATACATTAATCAAAATTAAGTGAAGGTCTTACAATCATAAGTTTAATTATGATAGCATGAAATTCATCAACACCAAAAGTTCATGATCATAGCCAATGATGATAAGTCCAAACTTGATTCTAATTAACTATTTAAAATAATTTTTCAAAGTAATTGATGCAATAAAAATTAATCTACATTTTTAATTATGGAAGGAGATGTTTAGAATTTACCAATATACAAAGTCCTTCCTTTTACCATTTAGTTTAAAATGTAGCTTGTCCACTTCTTTAAATTATCTTGTACAACCTCTTTTCAAGAACTTCCTTTCTTCATGTTGGGATGTAAGACATTCCTGCAAAATAAATTAAGTGGATATTTTTGGTACCCAAACTTTCTTGAGTCCTTTATGATTAGTAATTATGGTTCCTTTTTGAATCCAAACTTTTCTTAATCTAGAAGGATAAGCATTAAAACCATATTTAGAAGATAAATTGAAAGAAGCAGGAATAGAGAAGTTTTCCAAAAGTTTTGGTTCTTTTCCTCAACCAAAATATTTTTATCACATAAATCTTTCAAAATAACATTTTCTTTTTCTAAAAATTCTTTTTCTTTAGAAAAATTATTCTTTTCATTTTTGAAAATATAAATCTTGGCATTTAAATCATCATTTTTATTTGCAAGATTGGTGTTGTCAAGAGAAAATGAATCTACATGCCTATTAATTTCTTGTGCTCAATTTTTAGCAATCTATATTTATGCACAAGATCATTAGATGCATCATGTGATTCTTTAAAGGTAAAATCATAATTATTTTTAGCACATACCTTTTCCTCATTTGCCATAAAGCAAAGATGGGCAACTTCATCATCCGTACTTGAATCTTCGCTATCGCTCCAAGTTGCCATCATTGCCTTGAATTTCTTTTTGGCTTTGAAAGCCATTATCTTCTTTTCTGTATCAGCTTTCACTATCCTTTGCCATAAGTTCAACTCATAGGTCATGAGTGAACCGATAAGCTCCTCCAAAGGTAAGGTTTCTACATCTTTAGCTTCTTGGATCGCCGTCACCTTTCGATCCCATAATTTTGGCAAGGATCTAATAATTTTGTTCACCAAATCAGCATTAGTATAGATTTTGCCAAGACTTTTTAATTCATTAATAATAGTCATAAATCTTTAAAACATATCAGATATAGATTCATAATGCATCATTTCAAAAATTTTGAAAGAATGTACAAGCAAATTAATTTTAGTGTTCTTTACTTGAAGAGTACCCTCATGAGTAACTTCAAGTGTCTCCCATATTTCCTTCATCGATATACATGTAGAAACTCTATTAAATTCATTTAAGTCCAATGCACAATAAAGCAAGTTCATTGCTTTAGCATTGAGTTCAATTTGTTTAATGTCATATTCATTCCAATCCTCTTCGAGCTTTGGAATGGAAATGCCACTAACCAAAATGGAAGGAATATGAGGACCACTAACAATGATTTTCCAAAGATGATAACTAATAGATTGAATATGGATGCGCATGCGAGTTTTCCAAATTGTGTAATTTATGCCATTGAAAAATGGTGGTCTAACACTAATACCTACAAGGGTTGCCATAATCTTTAACTCAAAATCGTTAGATTTTCAATCAGAGCACCGGGCTCTGAAACCAATTGTAGGCACAGGTAGGCAACCTAAGAGGAGGTGTGAATTAGATTTTATAAAACTTTTGTACTATTTGCAAAGTGTGAACTAAAGCAAGTATGTGCTAATGCAATTCAAGTGATGTGTATTTCAAATAAATGCAGCAGAAATAAAGAAATAAAAGCACAAGAAGAACAATCACACAAATACAAAGATTTATAGTGGTTCGGTGCCAACCAAGCACCTACATCCACTCCCCAAGAACCCCTTGAGAATTTCACTAAGTTTGATTTTATAACTTAGGCTCACCAACAACCTTTACAACTTGTTTTATCTTCGGGCTCACAAGTCAAACCCTAGTTGGTTTCAAGGCTCACCAACAACCACCCTTGGTTTTACTAGATAACCAAGAACCTAAACAACTTGTTTTGGCTTCGGGCTCATAAGTAAAATCCTAGTTGGTTTCAAGGCTCACCAACAACCATTTTGGTTTTCAAGGCTTACCAAAAACCTCTTTGGTTTTCCAAGGCTCACCAAAAACCTTAAGTAAAACAATGTAAGAGAAAGTATAAATGAATACAATAAAAGCTTTCTAAAATAAAGCAAATATCTCTTTGAAGCCCTTGATTGTTGATGAAGATCTTGTCTTCAAGTTGATGAAGCCTTTGATTGATGCTTGTAGATGTAGACTTTGAATGCTCTCTTTGAAACTTGGAAGCTTGAAGGCTTTGAATCACTCAACTCTTGAATCCTTGAAGAATATTCAAAAACTCACCAAAGGATTATTTCGCCAATTGATTTTTGATGTTTATATAGCTCTCCAAACCATAGATGACCGTTTATGACTGTTGGGGATGAAGATATAGCTGTTTGAAGCAAGTTGGAGAAGTTATGTAGCTTTTGAAAACTAGCTGTTACAGTTAAGTGTCGACACTTGACCTCCAAGTGTCGACACTTGATTCCCAGGTGTCGACACTTAGTGTCGACACTTGGTCTGCAAGTGTCAGCACTTGGCCTGCAAGTTCAACACTTGATCTTTAGGTGTTGACACTCGGTTGAGCAAGTACTGAAACTTCTTCAAAATTAAACTTAAGTCCTTCCAAGTCTTCCTTATATTCCAAAGTTCTTAAAACTTGATTTTTCATTAATTTAAGGACTTTTTCAATTGAAATATAAGCATTTCTTCATTCAACATGGTTGAGTACTAAGATCTGAAAAATACACTTAAAATATAATTAGTACTCATATATACTTAAACATTTTGTCAATCATCAAAATCAAGACCAGAGTCAACATTTCTGGAACTGACTAAGTCTTCCCATCTTGAAAAATGTGCACTTACAATGACCAAATCCTCCATCTATCAACTTGACCTTATGACACCCATAGATCGATATCCAAATCTTAAGGTCATCTTGAGTAACCATGGTCTATTTCATGCTTTGCATAGATTGCCCCAAGACTCTGATTCCTATTTCCTACCCTTTCCTGAGTCTACACATGTTTCTAAAGCCATTAGGTTACATTTTGTTGAGATTACCAGACTGCATGACTCCTTAGAGCACATCCCTTTTGCCATCTACTTCTAGTATACCTTATGGCATTTGCTAGGGATCCATGGTAATTTTTCTTGTGCATACCAGACCAGGGTCAAACCTAGAGAATCAATAATCTATTAGGTTTAGGCCCTAGAGAGTCCAATAAAATTCTACTTTATAGGAATGCTTAATTGAGTCTGCATTTTGTATCATGTTAAAATTCTGCATTAAGTACAAATTTTAAAATAATTTGGCTGATTCCCGAAAGAGAACCAAAGAGTTTGATCAAGGAGATTCTATAATGATTAGGCTTAGACCTGAACGGTTTCCATCGAGAACCATTAATAAACTTCATGCTCGTGGAGCTGGCCCCTTTAGAGTGATAAGGAGAGTTGGCCCTAATGCTTATGTGCTTGAGCTATCCCCGAATTATGGCATTAGCTTGACTTTCAATATCCTGGACTTAGTTGAGTATAGGGAACCAGCAAACATACCAAGTAAGCCATTTGGGCCTAACCTTTCATTTGAGAGCGAACCCGACCTAGAGTGTCCACCTCCAATTTTACCTGAGAGAGGAGAGCAGATCAAGCATGTCCAGGATGATCAAGCTATGACCACCCAGGGCAAAGGCTATCAGCGTTACTTGGTCCGATTGCAAGGTCGACCATAGTTCGATGATTCATAGGATACCCGAGAGGACTTCTATCGCAGTTCCTCCCACCCCGGGAGAATTGGTGTGGGCACCAAGATTTGACAGAGGCTTCTCAACCCTCTAAAGATCTCGGATTAGGGTTTCATCTTTTGGGTCCTGTAATAAGGCTTCAAGCCTAAGCAATTTTAATTTAAGTCATGTATTTTGTTTTAGTCCTATACCTTGACCAATTTGATCAAGTTGGGTTAGTGGGTCCTGTATTTAGCTAAGTTGGTCTACTTGAAGATTGGGCCCAAGCTTGGTGTGGTCATTGAGTCTAGTCCATTTATTAATAAGTCAAACCATCTCCCAATCTTTGAAAGATGCCATTTCAGCCCTTGAGCACCACCTCATCTATCCCATGTGGTGCCACATCACCATGACAAGTGGGCGGCCAAGGCAAGAAAAAAATGCTGAATTTGTGGGCGCCATTCCTTGATCTTTCCTCCTTTCCCCCCACCTATCAAGCCTCTTTCCAAAGGATCTATGGGCAGCCAAGGAAGGTCAATGGGTAATGGAGACATGATCCTTGTTTCAAGCCCCATATTGAGCATACTTCTCAAAAAGCCTGGTCGACTATGGAAGAAATGCTTTGACCCAAAAATCAAGGAGACAACTCCCATCTTTCAAGCCCAAATCAAGCCACAAAATCTTGGTCGGCCAAGAGAAGAAAAAAATTTGAATTTGGGCACCCTCTTCATGAAGCTTTGTATTTTTTCATTTGAATTTTAATGGGTGCCAATATAAAGGGCCTTACCCCTTCCTTATATGGACTAATGTTGATGAATGAAAGAAAATATTTTGAGTGCTACTCTTCTAGTTATTGCTTTCATTCCTTAAGAATGTCGATCTCCATGAGGGAGCGCCTTCACCTTCGGGCATTGAGAGGTGTGAGGCCTCAAGTTACCTTCTCTTCCATGCAAGCCATCCTCCATCTTCGAGTTCGGAGTCCATCGGGATGATCCATCTTGGCGCCTAGCAAGAAGATCCCCCATTCACCACCATCTTCAACTTTTCTTCCCTTATTGTTTCTCGTCTTTTGCTAACTCCCGACATTTCTCTTAATTGCTCGCAGGTCCTCCAGGTGCCATGAATACGGAGTCAGTCTCCCTTGCTTTCGAGACCTTCGAATGAAAAGTCAGCACATCTGCGGGGTTGAAGGCTCGATCATCCAGGCTGCATCCGCGAGAGCGAGTGAACTCGGCATCGGGCGCTTCAGAACTTTTAAGGTTTGCCACCCCAACTCCTAAGTTGGTATTGATCCGAGAGCTATGTCCTACAAGGTTTCTCAATCCCGGGGTCCTCTTCTTATCCTGTTTAGGGGCTTACTTGCTGGTTGAAGTTCTTATTATTATAGAACCCTAGATCTACTCTTTCTTGTCTTTGAGAATCTTTAACCTCTTTAAAAACCCTAAAAATCACAAAAGAAAAAAAAATCACTTGCATCATTTCATCCTAGCATCTAGTTAGTTCCCTCATCACACCCCTCCCCTCTTGTATGAAGTATCTTTTTCCTATGAATACAAATTAAAATTATTTTGGTATAAGTTTTGAGTTTTTTTCTGGATTGGAGTGGGTGTGATACCTAGGTTCCCTGTTCTTGAGTGCAAGCCCTAATCCCCTATTTTATTTGAGTCCATTAGTCCTGAGTCACTTGAGTCAAAGTGAGCCAATCGAGTCCTGTAATAAATTGGAACATGTAAGTCCAGTTGAGTCCCTTTAGTCCTATAGTGTCGTTAAAGTTAAGAGGAGAGGCATCAGACCAGGGGATTCACCAGGCCTACCCAACCAGAGCTGGCCTTCATGCACTTGGGCCCTTTCATGCTTCCAGGCCTGCAAGAGAGAGCTCTAGTTCAAGACAAAGGCCCACTGTTGACCAGGTCCACCAAGGTCTCTTGGCCCACAAGTCAGGGTTTCTTAGTCCTCAAGTTATGTACCTTGAGGTAAAAGTATAAATACCACCCCTCCCCTCTTGTATGAAGTATCTTTTTCCTATGAATAAAAATTAAAATTATTTTGGTCTGAGTTTTGAGTTTTTCTTCGGATTGGAGTGGGTGTGACGCCCAGGTTCCCTATTCTTGAGTGCAATCCCTAATCCCCTGGTGACTTCTATGCTCGCCAGCAATCCCCCGCTTCCCATCCTGCATCAACTTGGTATCAGAGCACAGATGGATTAGGGTACATTCTTCTTCCCGAATCTTCTCTATGCTGACACCCCTGTTGCCATCGCCCATGAAGCCCATCTCCACATTTCTTGCAACTGAGAATGCCACCGATCATGCCTCCACCGACGCCGATCTAGAAGTTCTCACCTTCGATGTCGTCCCGTCTCCCTATCGCCACAACACTGTGCCACTGTTGTGCCACCAAACCACCGGGCCTGTAGCCATGTCACTCCCATGGCATCGCGATGCTTATCCCACCGGATCTTCAATAGTCGGCTCGTCCTTGCCTTCACCAACACCATCAAGCCCTCCACCCGATCTCCATCACCGGCTTCCTTCACGAGATTGAGGCCCTCAGCAAGGCCCTCTCCCTCGATCCCAAGAACCCCCACCGTGCCCTCCCCCCCTTCACCCCTGCCGGCTCCTATGGCTGCAAGATGACCATGGACGACCTCATCGCCCGCCAGATCAGCATCTCCTGTCAGGAAACCCATGTTGCTCTGCTGCCTCCCTCGACTGCGATGCTGCCCACGCCTTCGTCGTTAACTTCATCTATGAGCCCCCCAGCAGGCTACCGAGGAGGCTCTTGCCCTCCTTCATGACCCCGACGAGGAGGCCCTCATCGAGGCTATCATCGCCAGCCTTGGCTTGCACCACGTCGGCTTCATCTTCATGCAGGCCATCAACTAGAAGGGCGATATGGGGGAGTACATGTTGTCCAACCGGGAGGTGCTGTAGGCCGCCAAGATCTTCCCATGTTGGAGCCTCACCCGCCAAATGCTGTCGCCCCCGTGCCATCCACCGGAAGCATCTCCCAGAGCCGCCGTCTCTGCCCTAGTGCCACCACCAGCAAAGCTCACCGGACTTCCCTCCCCCTCTGCGAGCCTCCCTTGTTTTTTGGTCCGTGGAGAAGGGATGCTCCAGTGCACGAACGTGAAGGCAAATGCCATTCACTATTGCTGACTTCAACTTGCACGATTTCTGGAGCAGCATGTTTTCTGGAGCAGCACGGATTTCAGCACTGCATGGCTTCTAGAGTTGAATAGCTTTTACAATAGAGATGAAAAAAATAAAAAAAGAAAAGAAGTTGAAAAAAAATAAAAATGGGTGAACCCAGCATCGAAGTTTTTTTTGATTGGTTTCAGTTCCATCAAACCCCCGCTCACCCAAACTCGACGGAGTCGAGCTCTCCCCACCACAGGAGAATGATGGGGACCGAGAGTCTATTTTAGTTTATTTTATTTGAGTCCATTAGTCCTAAGTCACTTGAGTCAAAGTGAGCCAATCGAGTCTTGTAATAAAGTGGAACATGTGAGTCCGTTGAGTCCCTTTAGTCCTGTAGTGTCGTTAAAGTCAAGACAAAAGGCATCAGACCAGGAGATTCACTAGGCCTACCCAACCAAAGCTAGCCTTCATGCACTTGGGCCCTTTCATGTTGCCAGGCCCTCAAGAGAGAGCTCCAATCCAAGATAAAGGCCCACTATTGACCAGGTCCACAGGGTTTCTTAGCCCATAAGTCAGGATTTCTTAGCCCTCAAGTCATGTACCCTGGGGTGAATCTATAAATACAACCCCTCTCCCCTTGTATGAAGTATCTTTTTTCTATGAATATAAATTAAAATTATTTTGGTATGAGTTTTGAGTTTTTCTTCAGATTGGAGTGGGTGTGATGCCCGGGTTCCCTGTTCTTGAGTGCAAGCCCTAATCCCTTGGTGACTTCTATGCTTGCCAGTGATCCCCCACTTCCCGTCCTGCATCACTAACCCGGTTGGTGACTAAGGCAAGATGGTTAATGGCAGAACCCATCCCATGATCTCACTTATCTAGCCAATATGGTCGATTAGAATTGATTGGATAGCTTATTGCCTCGTGTTAACCCGTGTCACCTAAGGTTAATCAATCTTGATTGATTTTAGGTGCCCATGGATCATTAGTTTCTGATACCCTCCTTAATGACTGATGTAGTCAGTGAAAGGTTAATCCATGTCTTCTTATCTATTTCATCTATCACATTAAATTTAAACCTTCTAAATTATTAGGTCCATAAAAGGATGAAGTTATGGGGATAATTAAGTCCTAGCCTCTTATTAAGTAGAATGGTAATGGATCCAATAGTTGGGTGTTCATCGGGCAATTAGAATTGCCATTCCTAATATGATGGCTCAGTATGACTCACTTAACGATGATCAGGTGGACCGGCCAAAGTCGGGCTTGACTATTCGTTGGTTAGAAGCATTGAGTTTTATTATGTTAACGGTTGGACCAAACCCAGACCTTCAATAGGAGGCCCAAAGGCTGATTGAAGTGCACCTTGGGATAAAATCTAAATACTCGAAGTTACTTAGAGAAGTAAACGGTTAAAGAACCTACCTTTAGATGCGCATGGATGGGTCAGCCAAAGCTGGGCTCATGTGTTGTCTATTGGGTTCTAGTACCTACTAAGGAATTAAAGTAATTCCTCGGATTGGAGGTAGAGACTACTAGTCTGAACAAAATAGTGTGAGGGCCTTTAGACTAAAGTCCATGTCTTTAGGTTAATATATCATATATACTAATAGGTTTTGGTTTTCCTTTCAGATGTCTACCAACTTGTCACTTCGATCTCTTCTCGATAATGAGAAACTCAAGGATCCCAACTTTGATAGCTGGTATCAAAGGCTCAGGATTGTCCAAGATCATGAACAGATCTTATATGTGATATCGAATCCTATACTTGAAATCCCTACTCACAATGCTCGGGGTTCGGTTAGAGACACTTATTAGAAGTAGCTCTTTGATAGGACCACTATTTGATGCATCATGTTGGCAATGATGAACAACAAGTTCAGTCGCAAATTTGAGGAAGCCCAGCCGAAGGAGATCCTTCAAAATTTGAAGGAGTCCTTCGGTACACTAGATGACGTTGAGAGGTACAAGGTCTCCTGTGCTATCTACAATGCATGGATGCTTAATGGGGCTTCAGTCACTGATCATGTGTTATACATGATCAAGATGATTGAGTGCCTGGGCAAGCTCGGATGTCTGTTGCATGAACAACTTGGAAAAGATGTGATATTAAATTCCCTGCCCTCTTCTTATCTAGACTTTCTTGATCATTTCAGAATGAATAAGCCTGTAGTTAACTACCATGATCTATTGGGATTACTATAGATTTATGAGAAAGACCACGAACTCAATAAAGGGGTGGTAAATCTAGTGGGAGGATTTTCAGCAGGTCATCGTCCCTTTAAGAAAGTGAAAAAGAAAAATAAAGGGAAGAAGGTGCAAAATGCTTTTGAGCCCAGTCAGGTCAAGAAGGTGAAGGCTGATAAGAGCCAGGTGATGCAGGATGAAGCTCTGATTCCAAACATGATTCGAGACTACTAACTAAGATGATATGCAGGTGATTTTCTTTTTATTGTTTTTATATTTTAGGGGATTGATTGATTCTCGAAATGAAGCTAAGAGTAGATCTAGGGATTTGCATAATAACAAGAGACTTTAGCCTACAGATATAGCCCCTAAACGGTGATAGAGGAAGGACCCCAGGATTGAGAAACCCCAGTAGAACTTAGCTCTAATTCAATACCCGACTAGGAGATCAGGGAGTGAAAACCTTTAAGATTCTGAAGCGCCCATTGCCGAGTTCACTCACACTCACGGATGCGGCCTGGAAGATCAAGCCCTTGACCCTGCGGATTTGCCGGCTTTCTGTCGGATGGTCCTGAAGGCAAGGAAGGCCGATTCCTTTGTCTGTGGTACCTGAAGGACCTACGAGAAACCTAAAGATGAGTCAAAAAATCAAGAAGGCATAAGAGAGTAAAGAAGTGAAGGGGAAAAGGAGTGGAGGGTGGCGATCAAGAGGGACTCTTCTAGTTGGGCATCCAAGAAGAGCTTCTAGTGGGGCATCCCAGTGCTAGAGATGGACTGCTAGCTTGCATAGGAAGAAGACACTCAGGGCCTCTCACCCCTCGATGTCTCGAAGGACAAAGGCACACTCTCTCATAGAGTTCCAAGTCTTGAGACAAGGGTAATGAAGAAGAAAACTTCAAATTTTTTTTTTCATTTTATCCATCATCATTTACAAATGGGTTAGGGCCCTTTTTATAAGCTCTAAGTCCTCATTTGAATTCAAATGAAAGGAGTTACAAAACATGATTCAAGGGGGTGCCCGAAATCAGAATTTGAACTCTTGAAATTTGAAACTCTTGAAGCTTGGCTGACCTTGACTTGGTGGAAAGGCTTGATTCGGGGATGGAAGGGAGGATGTTGTCTTCATGAATCAAGGGGGTGCCCATTTGACTTTAGAACTCTTCCTTGGCTGACCATGATATTTGGAGAAAGGCTTGATATGTGGAGGAAAGGGAGGATGTTGTTGTCTTGGATCAAGGAGAGGTTTAATGGGGCATCCAACATGGCTTAGACTTTGAAAATTTCTATCTTGTCTTGGTTGCCCAAAGGAGCTTGGTGAAGTGGCACCTCCCCATGCCATGTGGCACTAGTGATGTGGCACTTGATGAGTTGAAGTGGCGCTCCTAACTTGGCATGGAGAGGTGGCTTGAATCATCTATAATTGGGCTTGACTTGATTGCCCACTTGTGGACCCTTCTTCAAACTAGCTTGAGCACATCTTCAAATTTATTTGAGCTTGTGAACCAATTCGGCTAATTATAGGACCAGTTGACCCTAAATTGACCAAATTGGCCAAAATACAAGACTAAACCAAAAATTGAAACCTACTAGATACTAATTATATGACTCGAAAGCAAATTACTTAGACTTTAAGCCTTATTACAGGACCCAAAAGATTAAGAACCCTAATCAAAGATCCATAAAGGGTTGAGGAGCCTCTGTCTAATCCGGGTGCCTACACCAATTCTCCCGAGATGGGACGAACTCGATCCTGTCGAGTAAGGGTTGATTTGGCTTTGGTATTTTTCAAGAAGGTCGGGGTCGAGGCGCTGCAAGTCCTCTCGGGTAATCCATGAATCATCGAATTTTGATCAGCCTTGCCAATGAACCAAGTAATGCTGATAGCCTTTGCCCCGAGTTGTGATAACTTGATCATCTAGGACATGCTCATCCATTCTCCTCTCTCAAGTAAAATTAGAGGTGGACACTCAGGATCGGGTTCACTCTCAAAGGATAGGTCAGGCCTAAATGGCTCGCTGGGTATTGTTGCAAGCTCCCTATACTCGACTAAGTCTGAGACATTGAAAGTCAGCTAATGCCAAAATCTGGGGGAAGCTCAAATACATAGGCATTAGGGCCAACTATCCTAATCACTTTAAAAAGCCAGCTCGACAAGCATGTAGCTTCTTAACGGTCCCTAGTGGGAACTATTCAAGCTTAAGCCTAATCATTACAAAATTTCCTATTTCAAATTCTTTAGCTCACTTTTGGGAATCAGCCAATTTCTTGTATGTATTACTACTTAGATTGATTTTTAGCTAATTTCCTTATGCATGCTGTGTGAATGACTCTGTGGACTCTGAGACTCGTATTGACACCTAACAAATGTAGACTCAACTATGCATTCCTATTGAGGAGAATTTTATTGTACTCTCTGGGCCTAACCTAACAGACTAAAGACTCTCTAGGTTTGACCCTAGTTTGGTATGCACATAAAAATTTGCAATGGAGGCCTAGAAAATACTATAAGGTCTTCCAAAAGTAGGTCGCTGTTGGGATATGTCGGTCCAAGTACAAGCCAGCCACCAATTCAACTGGCCGGAGACTTTTCTTCCGAACCATAAACCTCAGACCAAGGTATTCAGAAACGACCAGGCAACCAACGGGCAGGCCAAAACTCTTAACGGGCCTATAGCCCCTAAAGACAAGGCCCTTAGCCTGGATCGAGGAGTGGCCTTCATTGACTCCTGAAGGCACGGTCTTTGATTTATTTCGAAGACATAGTCTTCGGCCTATGTCAAAGATCAAGTCCTCGACCTATGCCGAAGACATGATCTCTGATCTATCTCGAAAGGTTCCGAGGATGGAAACATTCCTTGATTCAATTATGGAAATCTCTCTAAAAGGGAAGTCTGAAGATGGACCCTCGATCTGTCTCAAGTTTATATGGACACGACAAGCAACGCTTATTATCGACTATCTCCGGAACACAATCATGGTGCGTAACTCCAGTGGCAATGCCTCCGGTCTGGCCACTGGAACCATTTAATAACTACCCATGATTCCAAATTATGGAAAAGAAATTAACTCCCCCATTGTAACCGCTGGAGGAAGAATGGAACCACAGGCTGGACAACTCCTTATAAATAATGGTAAGAGGGAATGCTCGAGGTAAGGCAGAGGATACTCCTGAAAATATGAGAGTCTTTCCCTTCTCCATCTGATCCTCCTCATAATCTTTCCCATTCTGTGGCTAGAGCCTGTCTCTGACTTATGCATTGGAGTGTCCCTTGTCGGAGCAATTCTGGCCAGGGATTTGTTTCGCAGGTGAACCAAGGAGCGGGCCTGCGATCCAGTAGCTCCGCCTGATCGGAAAAGGGACTCTGCACCAATAGATTGGCGCACCAGGAAGGGGGGAATTCACATTGTTAAGCTCCCTCTTTGACAAAGGAGAAGTAAGAAATTCTTGATGGTAAGAGGGAAAACTCAGGGTGTCTCAACGAGTCGAAGTCGAGCTCCATCCCAAGGGGTGCACCCCTGGTAGAGAATGACATTCCACCTCCAACAATTGTCATGGGACAGTAGTAGTTTGAAGCCCTCCTGAACCAGGTCACTAACCTCACGGCTATAGTTCAAGACTTCCAAAATAGAGATTTCCAGGTGGGGCATCCACCAGCCACCTCCAGACATAGCTCTCAATCCCAGAGGAAGAGAACCCCTCGAGAGGGGTCCTCACATCTCTCCTCTCATCCTCGACCCTCTCTTGAAGGCTGAAGTTCAAGAATTCCTAGGCCCACTGATTCCCCATAGAGAGGGAAAAGACCTAGGCAAACTTCCTCACCCTCTTCTGAAAACTCTACTCTCGTAGAGAAAGTGCCAAAGTAGGTTCTCCTTGATTACGATGGAAAATTCAAGGCCATCGAATCAGAGATGGCAAGAATGTGGGAGCAGAGAGTTCACAAAGATTTAGTAATGTGTGATCTGCGCCCGCCCTACACCGACCGCGTCATGGCCGAATTCATCCCTCGGCACTTCAGGGTTCCCTAGATGGAACCCTATGATGGCACTTCCGATCCTTTTGACCATCTAGGCAGTTTTAAGGCCCATATGATGATCTAGGGAGCTTCGGATGCAATGTACTGCCTCGCCTTCTCGGCCACCTTAAAGAAAGCTGCTCGAATATGGTACTCGAGAATATGCTCAGAATGAAGAAGAAAGTCTGTGAGATTACATCTCCAGATTTAATGCGGCCACACTCGAGATCCCCGATCTCAACGAGCATGTGGCCATGTCTGCATTGAAGAAGGGACTTCGTACATCCAGGATCACCTCTTTCCTGGATAAGAAGTTCCCCAAAAGCTACGCTGAGCTCCTATCAAGTTTCAGAAATATGCCGATGCCAAAGAGTAGGCGACGAATTGATGACTGATTGAAGGGAAGCCTCCTTTGAAGAAGAAAAACAACAGGGGACAAGGCCCCCTTATTTCCAACAAAAATAACAAGTATGTTGACCGTCGAAGAAGTCCTCCTAGGCCCAGAACACCGGGTGGGAGATTCAACTCCTATACCCCCCTCAACCTCTCTCGTGAAAAGATTCTCTTGGAGATAGAAAAAGAAAACTATCTCCAGTGGCCATTTCCCATGAAGGCGTCCTCTTCTGCAAGGGACAGGAATAAGTACTGCTGATTCCACCAGGACCATAGCCATAATACCAAAGAATGCATCCAACTGAGAGATGCATTAGAGGATCTCATCAAGAAAGGGTATTTGGGATGGTACGTTGGTCGCCAAGGACCTTGGCCAGAAGCTACTGTCCCCCAATCAGCTCCTGAAGATGCTGAATTGCCAAATCAAAGGCCCACCAATGGAGGCGTGGGGATGATAGATCGGCCTGTCGACTAGAGAAGAGACAATGACAATGTCCCGAAGTGACTCAAAGACAACAACACCATTCTCTTCTCTGATGATGACCTTGCGGGAGTTTGGCTCCCGCATGACGACCCTATTGTAATCTCGGTCGTTGTGGCTAATTATGATGTACAACAAATCTTAGTTGACAATGGAAATTCGATCGATATCTTGATCTACGATGCATTCTCTCAGATGTGTTTGCCTAGAAACAAACTACAAAGGTCCCCTATACCACTTACCAGCTTTGAAGGTAATCAGGTTGATGCCGAGGGAGAAATAGTACTACTTGTAACCCTCGGTATCGAACCTCAACAAAAGACACTGCTGATCAATTTCACGGTAGTTCGAACCCCTTCGGCCTACAACATTATTCTGGGACGGTCTGCCTTGAACAAATTTCGGACCGTAGTGTCATCCTACTACCTTTTGGTGTGCTTTCCCACCAAAAATGGTGTCGAAGAAGTAAGAGGAGACTAGAGAACGGTGCGACAATGCCTGATGATCCTGGACAAGCACTCTAATGATCCTAAAACTTGGGATCAGCTAGATCTGAGAGACTTGACTATAGATTCTGGTGAACCTATGAAGAGAACTATATCGGTACCCTTAACTAAAGAGGACCCTACCAAGGTCATGCAGATTGGAAGTATGCTTGATAAAAAAACCAGAACGGAGCTGATTTGCTTCCTCAGGAATAATGCTGATGTTTTTGCCTGGCGGCTTCGGACATGCTATGGATTCCCGCTGAAGTGATCACTCATCGACTGGAAGTTATTTCTGGGTATAAGCCAGTCAGAAAAAAGAAGAGAAGCTTTGCCCCTGAAAGACAAAAAGCAATAGATGAAGAGGTGAGCAAGCTCCTCAAGGCAGGGTTCATCTGGGAAGCCCACTATCTCGAGTGGTTGGCCAATGTAGTAATGGTAAAGAAAGCTAATGGCAAGTGGAGGATCTGTATTGATTACGCAGACCTCAATAAGGCTTCCCCGAAGGATAGCTTTCCTTTCTCAAAGATTGACCAACTGGTCGACGCTACTACCAGCCACCAACTGCTAAGTTTCATGGATTCTTTCTATGGCTACAATCAAATCCGAATGGATCCCCGGGATAAGGAGAAAATGGCCTTCGTCATCGATAAAAGTCTATATCGCTACAAGATGATGCCATTTGTGATGTGGAGTAATGTTCTGATACCAGAAATGATGCGGAGGCAAAGGGGTTAGGGCTAGGGATGCTTGGATGGATGCTTATGATGCAAGGAATTTCTTTTTTTTCTTTTTTTATGTTTGATGAGTTTTAGATTTTTTTAGTGTTTCGATTCCCGATCACAAGCAAAGGCAAGAAATACGAAGAAGAGTAATGAAAGCATACGCTAGCAGTTCAAAGCCCTAAAAGTAAGAACGAGAACAGGACCCCGGGATTAAGAAACCCCGGTAGGACTAGCTCGATCTACAATATTTACTTAGGAGATAAAGAGAAGGCAAACCTCAACTTCTGAAGCGCCCGATACAGAGATCGCTCAACTTGGTGGATGCGGCCTGGATGCCTGAGCAGTCAAACCCGTGGGAGCTCTGGCTTTGGGTCTGGAGGTCGCGATGGCAAAGCTGACTGTCTCCAATGCTCGAGAAGCCAGGGAGGACCTGTAGGCAAACAAAAGAAAGGTCAGTGGAATGGGAGATGTATGGAAAAAAATTGAACTGGAGTTGGGAAGGGGCTTCGAGCCCGGTGTCTGGCTGGATTCCGAAGTCGAAGTTGGAGATAGCTTGGGGCCTCGCACCCCACGATGTCCCGGAGGATGAAGGAATGTGGCCTCACACCACGCGACATCCTGGAGGATGAAGGATTTGCGACGCCCTGGGATGACGGACAGGTGGCCTCACACCACGCGACGTCCCTGGGGACGAAGGCAATTCCACTCGGACCTAGCCTAAGAGACAAGGGTTGGAGGGTGGAAGAAACTCAAACTCATTCACTCAAATTTTCATTCATTCATTCTTAATTTCAAGGAAGGCTTTGTCTGCAGCTTTAGTCCATTGAAAACCTTCCTTCCTGATGCAGTCAGTTATCGGTGCAACAATTGAACTAAATCCCCGAATGAACCGTCTGTAAAATGTGGCTAGGCCATGGAAACTACGTACGTCGTGGATACTAGCAGGGATAGGCCACTCAACTATAGCTCTCACCTTCTCGGGGTCGGCTGAAACTCCTTTAGGGGTAACTACAAAGCCTAAGAAGATAACCCTAGTTGTCAAAAACTCACATTTCTTAGGATTGGCGTAAAGGCTATTTTCCCTAAGGGTTTGGCAGACTAGCCTTAGGTGGTGAAGATGGTCCTCTTTGGTCTTGCTATAGATCAAGATATCATCAAAATACACTGCAAGGAATTTTCTAGTGAACTCGTGCAAGACTTGGGTCATGACTCTCATAAAGGTACTGGGTGCATTAGACAACCCGAAAGGCATCACTACCCATTCAAACAGACCATCCTTAGTTTTAAAGGCTGTTTTCCATTCGTCCCCCGGTCGAATTCTAATCTGGTGGTAACCACTCTTAAGGTCTATCTTAGAAAAGATAGTGGCATCGACCACCATATCGAGCATATCATCCAGGCGGGGAATAGGAAACCTATATTTGATTGTAATTTTGTTGATAGCCCTACTATCAACACACATCCTCCAGGTCCCATCTTTCTTAGGGGTAAGTAGAGCAGGGACTGTACAAGGACTTAAACTCTCCCTAAGAAAACCCTTCCTAAGCAGCTCACCCACTTGTCTCTGAAGCTCCTGATGTTTAGTGGGGTTCATCCTATAGTGGGGAAGGTTGGGCAAAGTGGATCCTGGGACCAAATCTATAGCATGTTGGATGTCCCTAAGGGGAGGCAGTTGATCAGGTAACTCTTCCGGGAAAACATCCTCAAACTCTATCAATTTGGGCTCAAGAATGCTAGAGTGACATTTCAGAGATTGATCAACAAGGTGTTCAAGGAGTAGTTGGGAAGAAACCTGGAGGCCTATGTTGACGACATGATCATCAAAAGCCTCCTTAAAAAAGATCACATCCAGAACCTGAGGGAATCATTCAGTGCCCTACGATGTCAACGAATGAAGCTAAACTCGATGAAGTGCACCTTTGGGATTACTTCGGGCAAGTTTCTGGGTTTCCTCGTTACCAAGCGAGGGATTGAAGTAAACCCGGAGAAAATTCAGGCCCTTAAAGACATGAGGCATCCATCCTGCAAGGAGGAAGTCCAACAGCTAACAGGGAGGATTGCCTCCTTAGGCAGGTTTATCTCTCGCTCAGCCAAGAAATGTCTCCCATTTTTCAAGGTACTTTGGCAATCTCGGAGCTTCGAATGGACCAAAGACCGCCGTACTGCCTTTGAAGAGTTGAAGAAGTACATAGAGACCCCGCCTTTACTTTCCAAACCTCAAGAGGGGGAGGTGCTCTACTTATATCTTTCTGGCTCGGACAAAGTAGTCAGTTCAGTCCTTGTCCGAAGAGAAGAAGATGGCTCTCACAAGTCGATCTACTACATCAGCGAAGTTCTGCATGATGCTCAAACAAGGTATTAGAAAATGCAGAAGCTGATCTACTCTTTGATAACTGTGGTAAAGTGACTACGGCCTTAATTTTATGCCCACGCCATCGTGGTGTTGACCAATTAGCCTCTCAAGGCCGTTCTCCGATGCCCTGATACCTTAGGAAGGATAGCCAAGTGGGCTATGAAACTAAACGAGTTCAACATTAGTTTCCAGCCCCGATCGGCTATGAAGGCCCAGGTGCTTTCAGATTTCTTGGCTGAGTGCACCTGGAAGTCCGAAGATGAAGCGCCTCCGGTAGAAGAAGGAAATTCGAAGAATACGGAGTTCGTTTGGGTGCTCCACGTGGACGGAGCTTCCAATCTTGCTGGATGTGGAGCCAGCCTTATATTGGCTGAACTCGACGGCCACACGGTGGAGTACGCACTTCGGTTCTCCTTTCATGCTTCAAATAATTAGGCCAAATATGAAGCCCTGCTTGCAGGACTTCGGATCACCAAGAGTTTAGGAGTTCGAAGACTCCAGGCTTTTTCAGACTCCCAGTTGGTGATAA
The DNA here is from genome assembly GCA_021397845.1 of Areca catechu. Classification (NCBI taxonomy): domain Eukaryota; kingdom Viridiplantae; phylum Streptophyta; class Magnoliopsida; order Arecales; family Arecaceae; genus Areca; species Areca catechu. The sequence continues at coordinate 121,737,216 of CM038052.1, read as the reverse complement.
ATCAAGTTAAAAGAGAATATGAAGCTAGAGACCCCACCATCGTGTAGTACCTAGAAAAAGTACAAATCTTATTTTCTTAACTGGAATACTTCGAAATCATTCATTTTTCTCGATCGGAGAACTCTCGGGCAGATGCGTTGTCTCGACTTGCCACTACAATCCCAGAATTCCTTGGTCCACCTTCGTTGAACACCTTGAAGCCCCAAGTATAGCTGAAGAAGCTATGGAGGTGCACCTAATTGAGACTGAGCCAAGCTGGATGGATCCTATCATCAAGTTCTTAAATGAGGGTATGCTGCCGGAAGACAAGGCAGAGGCCAAAAAGATCCGTTCGATGGCATCTCAATATGTCATCTTAGACAGAGCTCTCTATAAAGGATCATTTTCTCAGCCACTGCTAAAATGCTTGGGACCGTCAGATGCTGACTACACCTTGAGAGAGGTCCATGAGGGGATATGTGGTGATCACTTGGGGGGCAAGTCCTTAGCATATAAAATTATATGCCAAGGATACTATTGGCCCTCCATCCAAAAGGACTCGGCCAACTTCGTGCGAAGATGTGATCAATGCCAGAGATATGCCAATATTCAGAGACAACCAGCGAGTCACATGACCCAGCTAATAGCTCCCTGGCCTTTTGCTCAGTGGGGGATGAAAATTCTTGGCCCATTTTTGCCCGTATCTGGGCAGAGGAAATTCCTCCTTTTGGCAACTGACTACTTTACAAAGTGGGTCGAAGCCAAACTACTGGCCCAAATCATGGAGAGTAAGGTTGAGAATTTTGTCAAAAACTCCATCATATTTCGATTCGGGATTCCATATACAATAATCATTGACAACGGGAGGCAGTTCGATAATATGAAGTTTAAAAACTTCTGTGCTTGGTACCAAGTGCAACATAGGCTGACTTCCATTGCCCACCCGCAGTCCAACGGAGAAGTCGAAGTAACTAATCGGACCATTCTCCAGGGTCTGAAGATGAGGTTGAATGCTGCCAAAGGACTTTGGGCAGAAGAGCTGACCTCCATCCTTTGGGTATAAGAACTATCCCAAGAATGGCTACCGATGAGTCTCCATTCAACCTGGCATATGGTACCGAAGCCATTCTTCCTATCGAAGTTTCCCTCCAATCTCTAAAAATTGATAAATACGAACCTGAAAACTCAGATCGTAGAAGAGTTAACCTCGATCTGTTACCAAGTACCAGGCTTTAGGCCCAAATGAAAATGGCAACATACCAGCAAAAGGTCACCAAGTATTACAATTCCAGAGTAAAGGAGCAAATTTTTCGCACAGGGGATATGGTGCTGCGAAGGGCAGAAGCATCCAGGCTAACAGAACAGGGTAAGCTTTTCCCTAACTGGAAAGGTCCATACCAAGTCGAAGAAGTCATACGTCCAGGAACATATCGACTCAGGACCCTGGATGGTAAAATTCTATCCCGGTCATGGAATGTACAAAACCTTCACAAATACTATCAATGAACAGGTCCCTAAATCTTTCATACAAATTTGTCCAACTTTGAATGGCCTATTGCATCAACTGAACAACAATGACTTGAATGGCACAATCTAAGGAATCAGCCAACAATGTAAAGGAGAGTCTGATCCGCTCACCTTATCGGTATGCTCGACGAGCACAACGGACAGCCTAATCAGGCTGCCAAAATGATCAAAGACACAGGGACGGTTCACATAACTTACCCTACGGAAAACTCGAAGACGTGTAGGGATGGGCCTAATCAGCCTACCTTACATTAAAGAAGGTGCATAGATGGTTTCTATAGCCTACCCTATGGTATGTCTGAAGACGTGCCGGGGCAGGCCTAAATAGCCTACCTTGATCATGACAGGAATGCACAGGGATGGCTTAGATGCCCTACCCTACGGTAAATCCAAAAACATGCAAGAGTGAACCTATATCACTCATCCTGTCAACAGTAAATACTTGACTGGATGGCCCAACCGATCTCACATCTCTTTGCAGATCCCAAACATTTTGAAAAATTTACACCTTCGACATATCATAATATGACAAGTCATAGAGGAGGTGTGGAAGAAGTCGAAAACTTCATTTCATTTTTGAATTTTTACAAAAAGAAAAGAAAAAAAAGAAAAAGACAAGGAGCATTGCAGATAAGGGGGAAGGTAGATTCAGTGACCACCAGCCGTTCCTTTCCTATGTCGGTGGGAGACATCAAAGCCCTGGAAGGATGATGGAGAGGCTCCGGTGTTTCTTTCAGAGTCTAACTCTGACTCCTCTTCAAAGTCGGAATCGAATTCATGTCCAGGGAACGGGATGAAAGGCCTGATATTTTCCAAGCCCTTCAAATGGAAGAACTTGAAAGCCTTGTCTTGATGCTCTTGAAACCCCCGGTGGTATGAGTCCAGGACCGCCTCTGCAACTTCATCTTTGTAGGCGGGAGAAGCCACAAAGTCCGAGATGGCCTTCACCAACTTTTTTTTAGACTCCTCCGTCTCTACAATGGCGACCTCAACCCACACCTTGGCCTCCACCAAGCGAGCCTCCAAGATCCAGATTTTCCTCTCCAGGCGAGCAATGACCTCCTGTGGGTCATCATTATCGCCTCTTTGAGGAGCCTTAGAGCTGGGCTCCCCCTCAAATAAGGCCTCAAAGGCCCTCTTTATTGCCGCCATTTTAAGTTCGGAAATACTGAACTTCATTCTGCTGGGATGCTGGAGAAAGAAGGGAATCTTCTAAAATGGGAGTCTGAAATTGTGATGGCCTTTGATAGGAGAAGACAGGGCCCTATTTATAAAGACCTTACACCCACGAACGGCCATAGGGAAACATGCTCTACGCCCTTTCCCAGATGCACTAAAGGATGCCATGAGTTGAAGTGACACCTCGAAACTCCAGGTGACCACTTGAGAGCGGTATGATTGCCAATAACTGCTCTTGGGGATGGCAACCGCCGGCACTTCAAATCTAGAATAATCTTCATCGTATGGCGACGGCATTAATGGCTCCCTTTCAAAAAGGGAGGATATGGCGGCACCCGGGGTGCATGGGGATGTGAATGTTCGAATATCGACACACTCAACACGGGCAATAAGAACCATAATTAATGTTCCTTAATCAATGGTCAACAGGGGAATGACACCTATCTATCATGTCCATTCCTAGAAAGACAGATTAATTATGAAGGAAGACTGACATCGGCCTGGCTTGATCATGGCCAGTCATTGGCAACGGCATTCCGATTTTGCTTCGAAACTTGTCTTCGATGCCAGCCACAAACCAAACAATCTTCGACTTCGGCCCCTCGGCCAAAAAGGAGAAAAAGCAATATAATTCAAGTCATCACCGAAGCTAGCAACTTTTTTTTAAACCATATTCAAAAACATGACATAACATGTACAAAAAGGAGAAAGCCACTTGGAAATTCAGAAGAGTTCGTCAATTACATTTCAAAGGAAAGTAAGGAAGAGATATGATGCTTAAAGCTACACAAATCCCTGGGCATTGACTGCAGGAGACCCAGTATCACAAGATTGGAGCAGTCTATCAATTTGTGCAGAGAGAGTTTCCTTGACTTGGGTTAAGTCTAGAGGGTCTAACCTGGACCCCCTCCTCAGCTTGGACTCCCTCATGGGCCGGGATCGGAATTACATTCAAGTCTTCGTTTGGATAGGAGCTTCTTCCTCCAAGCTTGGCACCTCTTCAACTTCTTCGACGTGGGCCAAAATTATGCTGGGATCCTCGACTACGATTGGGACCTCCTCCCTTAGACTTGACATCCCTCTAATTTCCTCTACGGCCTCGGCTCCCTCCTCTTCTTCTTTCACAATGTCAAAAGCAAGGATAGCAGAAAGATCAAGGTTAGGGAAAACCCCACTGATCTTGGCGAGTCCGTCATTAAAACCATGCTGGTAGCTGTATAAGGTCACCTCATTCATTTCCTATTGGAACTGTGAGGACTTCCTAAAATCCGCTACAGCTCTACCTGCCAGCTCTTTTAGGACTTTGGACTCCCTCCGGGCCATCTCAAATTCTCTCCTAGCTACCTCAGACTCCAAGGCTGCCTCTTCGGCCCTTAAAGATGCCTTTCTGGCTCTTAAGGATGCCTCTTCAGCCCTTCTATTTGCCTCCTCAACCGCCTTGGTCAAATCTTCCATCTTTTACTGATTCTCCTTGATGAATTATTCCAAGGAATCGACATGTTTTCTACTCTTCCTTAACTCTGCCCCTTGCCCCGCGATTGTCAAGTGGGCGCTCTTCAGCTCACTCCTCAAGCCATGAACTTCAGCATCCGCATATGCGAGACGATTCTCCATAGACTGCTTCAATTCTTTGGCCACCACTTTTTCAGCCCTGGCTGTATGGAGCTCTTCCTTAAGACCATGGATGAGGCTATCGACATTCCCTAGGACCCCCTCCTTGAAGGTGATGTCGTAGACCAACTACATCGACAAAGTGAAGTTATGGACCGAACAATCCTCTAGGCAAAGAAAAAACAATGAGGATCTCACCTGTTGCAGAGAGGAAAAGGCAGAGTCAGATATTCTGGTGAGGCTTCGACCTCAAATAACTGCCAAATCATTAGGCAGCAATGTATCCTTTAGTGCCCGTCTAGCCATGGCGGGGACCATCAGTCCCCCCATGTGGGAAAGCTCCGAAGAGACTGCGAGATGGCCCCCAGCTAGAGAAGCCTCCCGAACGGGCTCCCTCTCGACTTGCGGTGCCTCGCACCTATCCACCGCAGGGGGGCAAGGCAGTGGCACATCAGCCACCAGAGATGGACTCTTCCTTGTGTGAACTGGAGAGATAACCGCCGGTGAAGACTCAACTAGCTGAGGCCCTGTTGGGGCCTCCATCATTGGCACCACGTCCCCCCCAGAGGTTCCTCTAGAGGACGAAGTGCTCCTACTCCTCTCAGGATCATCCCTTTGAGCCTTCTTCCGAACCGTCGACCTTGAAGGAGGGGCCTGATGTAAGGGTTTTGGTGACCAGGGCGGAAGCGTGGATTTTAAAAATTTATTATGAAACCACTACCAAACCCTTAACCCAAGACCTTCTTACTAGGAATTAAAATATACAAACATGCATATATAATATAAACTAGAGTTTAGGCACCAACCTGAACCGCTAGTATCCAATCCGATGAAGAAAACCCTGATTCAGCCTTCATCTCCACCAGGCATCCAAACGTTCACCCTCCAATGGTGATCCACTCAAAACTCGGACCAAGGAAGAACTTCTTCAAGTTGCTTGGAGAAGTGGAACTCTTTCGGCAGCCTTTGGTCTATTGACCATTGTAGGACACCCTGTCCTACTATAGGGCACTAAAGACACTCTCCTAAACCACTCTTGGTTTTAGGACAACCCTCCTCTAGGACCCCTTGGGCTTATGTCCTAAAACAAATCCTTGTCCTAGTAGAAAAGGCCTTGTCTTAATAAGACAAGTCTTGTCTTAAAGAAAGGAGGGAGAGAGAGACACTCAGAATAATACTTCGGTGGAATTCTTATATCAGACTCATTTCACCACCTCCTATTTATAGATACAAGAGGGACGTGTGATATATCCTCCCATCAACTTATCAGATATGATTTTTCAAGACCGAAGAGAAGTTATCTGGCTTGAAAAATCATATCTAATAAGCCCATTCATGCACCGAAGGCCTTATTCCCATCCCTTCTTCTATCTGGATGAATTCTCACTTGCCACATGTCAATTATCAGTCCCTAGGAAGCCAAGAGGTGCCTCTTCAATATCCAAACATTGGAGATTATGAAGAGTCATGATAGCAGAAGGACTCTCCATCAGAACCGCGCGCCACATGAAGAGTTGCAACTCTTCATGCACCGCGCGCGCCATCCTTCTTCCACGCAAATTTCAAAGAATGTTGACTAGTAAAAACATAGAAAATATGGGTGTCATTGTAAATAGAATAAAATTTACTTTCTAACCATATAAATTATATTCAAATCAGAGATCTATAGCTCATTCTGTGCCCTTTTGAAGTTAAGGTATCATTTAGGTACCAAGAGTCTTATGCCATTGGGACTCTTCATGTATGACACCTAAAATGCCCTTAAATCCAAATTAAAATCAGATTTAGCCTTGATTAGGCTAGCCCCACTTAGGACTCAACATAATTTAGGTTTTCCATAATTAGGTTAGCCCAATTAGCAAGCAACCGGACCCAATCCAATTGGTTAGGAATTTGGTTAGCCTACATATGCTAGTATGTAATCCGGCTAACCAATTAGGATCCTATGACCCTAATTAAATCATGAATGACTTCCTTGGCCAAGTCTCTATTGTGTGTGACCTATTGGGTTCCACATCTAGCCAGCAGTATGTTTAGGTTTGAGCCGATTCAATCCGATCAAACCCGATTGACCTAATTTGGTCAAATTGGCTCACCTAATTGTCCAATTCGAATCACACATCGAATTGACTCATGAAACAAAATAAATTGGTTCATGAAGACCTACAAGACAAGATTGATGTATAGCAATGTGTCATGCCTACCCGAAAGATGAGAAATTTTAGTGGATTTACCAAAATACCCTTCAGTGGTTAGTTACCGGGCAATTCAGTCCTTCGATCTACTTGCACCCTGAATATGACTATGGATATGGATACTTGTCAAATCCAATTTCATATTTATTCCTTGCTCAATTTGCTAATGATGATTCATTAATGAACCATTAGAAACTATTTCTAATGTTCATACTTTGATCAAAGATTACCTGAATCTTCATTTGATTGAAATCATCTGGATGCGCTTCCCTCCTACTAGGGTTGATCGATTCCTTTTTGACCTACTCACAACCTCCATATGCAATCCACCATACCCAGTATCACCCCATGCATGACTCAGTGTCATGATTGAGTGTGAACCAAAGTATGGATTCATGCATACAAGATACCATGGCAGTCTCAGGTCAAAGGACCACATGCACTACTCCCACTATGAGAACTATATATTGACAAACATATAAGGTTCCATTAGAAGTTCTCAAGCTGGATCCATTCAGTGAACTCATTCTCTAATGAGCATCCACATCCTAGTATTAGTGTCAAACACAAGTGACTGTGAGATCAGTCACCCTCTTCACCAAGCATACTGGTGTGGGCACCAGGATCCGATAGAGGCTCCTCAACCCTCTATGGATCTCAGATTAGGGTTCCACTTCTATGAGTCATGTAATAAGGCTATGAGCTAATGCAATTTCATAATTTCTAGTCATGTAACTAGTCTAAGTTTGTTTAGTCTTGTACCTTGACCAATTTGGGTCAAGATAGGTTATAAGTCCTGTATTTATTTTTGGTTCGAGTCTGAGTTTGGATTGGGTCCAAGCCCAATTGAAGTCAACCTGGCTTTCAAGACCAAGTCAAGTTCCTTGTTGGCCAACCCACGTCTTTCACTTGGAAAGATGCCAACACAAGTGCCACCTCAGCCACCTATGTGGCGTCACATCAATTGCCACTTGGGCATCCAAGGAAGGAAACAAGGAGGTGCCCTCATGCATTCCACACGCCCTCTCCATGCCTTTTTCTCTTGGGAAACCTTGGAAGGAGGAGACATCATCCCCCTCTTCCGTCCCCCACATCATGCCATGATCCATCAATAAATGGGGCATTGAAGATTCTTGAAGGGACCAAGCCACAAAGCAAGCCATTTTCCAAGCCTTCTTCCCAAAGTAGTCACACAAGAAAGGAAGGTCAAGGAGCACATTCCCCATTCCAAGCCATCAAATTTGCAATGCCCAAAAGCTCCCTCCTTGGTCGGCCATGACTCACTCCATCTAGGCGTGGATGAAATCAAAGGGAGACACATCCCTTGAAGTAAGCCTTGCTCCATGTTTTCTTCCCAAAGTGAGCATGCAAAGAAGGAAGTCTAAAGACCAATCCCCCTCTCCAAGCCCTCCCACATGCCATGCCAATCTCCTCTTCCCTTTTGGTCGGCCATGAAGATCTTGCCACATCTATGTGGGCGCCAACTTTTGGGGTTGTAATTTGGGTTCAAGGGTTCTGAATTATTTTGAATTCAAATGGGCCTTGGGTGCCTATTTAAAGGACCCAATCCCTCCATTGTAAAGGTATTGAATGATTAATGAAAAAAAAGATTGAGTTTTCTATCCTCCAACCATTGTCTCCTAGACTTGGTTTGAGCGAAGTTGCCTTCGTTCCCAGGGATGTCAAGTGGTGTGATGCCACCTGTCCGTCGCCCCAGGGCATCGCGAGTCCTTCATCCTCCTGGATGTCGAGTGGTGTGAGGCCACATTCCTTCGTCCTTCGTGACATCGTGGGGTGCGAGGCCCCAAGTTATCTCCTTCTTCGACTTCGGAATCCAGCCGGACACTGGGCTCCAAGCCCCTTCTCAACCCAATCTTAGTCCCTTTCAGTACATCTGTCTATTTTCCTAATCCCTATTTTTTTTGCCTACAGGTCCTCCCTGGCATCTCGGGCACTGGAGACAGTCAGCTTTGCCATCATGACCTACTGACCAAAATCCAGTGTTTCAACGGGTTCGACTGCTCGAGCATCTAGGCCGCATCCGCCGAGTTGAGCGATCTCTGCATCGGGCGCTTCAGACATGTGTGGTTTGCTCTCTCTATCTCCTAAGTTGGTATTGTATTTCGAGCTAGTCCTATCGGGGTTTCTTAATCCCGGGGTCCTGTTCTTGTTCTCACTATTTAAGGCTTTGAACTGCTAGTGTAAGCTTCCGTTACTTATCTTTCTTATTTCTTGCCTTTGCTTGTGATCGGGAATCAAAACCCTAAGAAAACATCTAAAATTCTTCAACTATCAAAAAAAAAATTCCTTTGCATCATAAGCATCCATCCAAGCATCCCTAGCCCCCCTTCCACACCATTATTGGTATCAGAGCATTGCTCCACATCATTTTTGGTATTAGATCAAGGCTAGGACTAGTGCATTTTGTTTCATTTTCTGCATTCTGGTTAGCCCGTATATAGTCTGATCTTTGGATTGTTAGTTCCTGTAGAGATCTCCAAATTTTATGATTTCTATTTTGTTGGATAGAATTTAATTCGAAGTATTTTTATCTATTTTCTTAAATTTTATTTCAGTTTGTAGAATTTCTACAAGCCAAAATACTACCAGAAAAAATCTCAGGTCTGAAATTTTAGCAAGCATCTCATTTCTTACTTCATTCATCCATCTAGTTTATTGCTTGTATTTAGGGGCATATTTTATTTCCTGCATTTTGTTTAGCATTCACACGTCTAAAAGACACAAAAAAACAAGAAAATTTTAAGTCATTTCATTAGTCATTTTTGTGCATCATTCTCCATAACTTAACTTAAGGGCGACAAATTAACATAGGGTCAGGATTTCATTACCTGTCCCTAGCCCATAAACCACCACCCGACATATCGAACCCTAGCCATTAACTAAAATCGATTAGACATTTAATCTTCTCTAGTTAGCTAAGGACACCCACGAAGTCCGGTCGACCCAAGTGCCGAGCCAAGCTAGATTGCTTGTTGGTGTGTGCTTGAGTAATTGGTGTCTAGGCAAGTGGTTCAGGGACTAGAGCCGAAGGGAAGTGGGTTGGTTTGCTTACCTGGCCAATTTCTAATTGGTGTCTAGGCAAGCAAAGAGGAACCTCCACTAACCTTACACTTACCTGGCCAGGTGCCAAGTTAGTGCTTTCAGGTTCATCTTCTTGACTTTACATTTGGAGAGATCTCCTAGGTCTAGCAAACCATAGCATCGTTTTGTTACATGTGCACTAGATCAGGAACCTCTTTTCACCCACCTTCTCCACCCTCTACCGAAACCATGGAACAACTGCGAGCTGACATTGGAGCCCTAACTCAATCCATGACTCAATTAAGCAACAAGTTGAATAATAGATGTGATCAAATAGAGGCCAGACTAGGACCCATAGAGGAAGCCGCTAGGCTCCGTATTCATTTCCAAGGAGCTCCTGCCTATAGAAGACCTGAGCCCTTTAGGAACCAGAGCCGTATCCCCGGATCCACCCAAGGTTACAGCCAGGCTTACCCAAGTAGACCAAGCCCGAACCGATCTGACCCCAATCGACCAAGCCTAGCCCGACCCAGTCCTAGTCTTCCTAGTCTAAATCGACCCCAATACAGTAGAGAGGACAAGGGTGAGGCTATTGAAGTCCAGAGGAGACCCGATCCCCAAGGTAACAGCTATAGGTGCTATAAACCTGAGCATTTTGCTAGTCAGTGCACCTCCCTTGCCCTACTTATGGATGAAACGACTGAAACTGAACCCAAACCCATTATTGAACCTGAGGAAGACTTGAAGGTTGAACCCATTGAAAATCTTGGGAAAGAAACTCCTGAGCCCATTAAAGAATTGAAAGAAAGCATCTATGAGTCAAGTTTAGTAGAAGATGGGCCCGAGGGTGAAATCATTGAGGAAACCAAGGAAAATGATCCTGAACCCACTACAAAATTTGAAGAGGAAATGACCGAGCCAGGATCACATCTAGTAAATAAACATAAGGATTCACCAGTCTTTTCCACAGGAGTTTAGGAACCAACCCTTAATGAACCGATCCAAAGAGAACATCCTCAAGAGATGGTTGAAGCTCGGAAAGAAATTGAAGATGAAGTTCCTGATGAGTTACCTGATCAACTTCCACCCATGGGAGACATCCATCATACTATAGATGTGGTCCCAGGATCCTCTTTAACAGACCTTCCTCACTGTGGGATTAACCCTAGCGAGCCCCAAGATCTATCGGAACAAGTGGACCATATGACACCTATAGAACGATGCCCAAATTTTAAGGTCATCCTGAATAACACAGGTCTGTTTTATGTTTTCCATAAGCCACCCCAAGACTCCGATTCCTATTTCCTACCCTTCCCTGAACCCTCTCACATTTCTAGAGCCATGGGGTTACTTTTTATTGAGATTACCAGAATGTGTGACTCCTTAGAGCCCATCCCTTTTGCCCTCTACTTTGGTATACTTTATGGCATTTGCTAGGGATCCTTAATATTTTTTCTTGTGTATACCAGACTAGGGTCAAACCTAGAGAGTCAAAAGTCTGTTAGGTTTAGACCCTAGGAGTCCAATAAATTTTTTTCTCAATAAGATTGCATTGTTGAGTCTGCATTTTGCATCATGTTAGGATTATGCATTAAATATAATTTTTAAAATAATTTGGCTGATTCCCGAAAGTGAGCCAAAGAGTTTGAGATAAGGGATTTTGTAATGATTAGGCTCTGGCCTGAACGGTTTCCAACGGGAACCATTAAGAAGCTTCATGCTCATGGGGCGGGTCCCTTTAAAGTGATTAGGAGAATGGGCCCTAATGCCTATGTCCTAGAATTACCTCTGGATTATGGAATTAGCTCGACATTCAATATCTCTGACTTAGTCGAGTAAAGAGAACCCGCAAACATACCCAGTGAGCTGTTTGAGCCTGACCTCCCTTTTGAGAGTGAATCTGAACCTGAGTGTCCTCATCCAAATATACCTGAGCGAGGAGAGCGGATCGAGTATGTCCTGGATAACCAAGCCATCACTACCCGGGGTAAAGGCGATCAACGTTACTTGGTCCGATTGCAAGGCCGACCCAAATTCGATGACTTGTGGATCACACGGGAGGACTTGCAACGCATCGACCCCGACATCCTAGAGAGGTACCAAAGCCAGACTAACCCTTACTCGATAGGGTCGAGTTCCTCCCATCTCGGGAGAATTGGTGTGGGCACCAGGATCTGACAGAGGCTCCTCAACCCTCTGTGGATCTCAGATTAGTGTTCCACTTCTATGAGTCTTGTAATAAGGCTATGAGCCAATGCAATTTCATAATTTCTAGTCATGTAACTAGTCTAAGTTAGTTTAGTCTTGTACCTTGACCAATTTGGGTCAAGTTAGGTCATGAGTCCTGTATTTATTTTTGGTTCGAGTCTGAGTTTGGATTGGGTCCAAGCCCAATTGAGGTCAACCTGGATTTCAAGACCAAGTCAAGTTCCTTGTGGGCCAACCCACCTCTTTCACTTTGAAAGATGCCAACACAGGTGCCACCTCAGCCACCTATGTGGTGCCACATCAATTGCCACTTGGGCATCCAAGGAAGGAAACAAGGAGGCGCCCTCATGCATTCCACATGCCCTCTCCATGCCTTTTTCTCTTGGGCAACCTTGGAAGGAGGAGACATAATCCCCCTCTTCCCTCCCCCACATCACGCCATGATCCATCAATAAATGGGGCATTGAAGATTCTTGAAGAGACCAAGCCACAAAGCAAGCCATTTTCCAAGCCATCTTCCCAAAGTAGTTACACAAGAAAGGAAGGTCAAGGAGCACATTCCCCATTCCAAGCCATCAAATTTGCAACGCCCAAAAGCTCCCTCCTTGGTCGGCCATGACTCACTCCATCTATGCATGGAAGAAATCAAAGGGAGACACATCCCTTGAAGTAAGCCTTGCTCCATGTTTTCTTCCCAAAGTGAGCATGAAAAAAAGGAAGTCTAAAGGCCAATCCCCCTCTCCAAGCCCTCCCACATTCCATGCCAATCTCCTCTTCCCTTTTGGTCGGCCATGAAGATCTTGCCACATCTATGTGGGCGCCAACTTTTGGGGTTGTAATTTGGGTTCAAGGGTTTTGAATTATTTTGAATTCAAATTGGCCTTGGGTCCCAATTTAAAGGACCCAATCCCTCCATTGTAAAGGTATTGAATGATTAATGAAAAAAAAGATTGAGTTTTCTATCCTCCAACCATTGTCTCCTAGACTAGGTTTGAGTGAAGTTGCCTTCATCCCCAGGGACGTCGAGTGGTGTGAGGCCACCTGTCCGTCGCCCCAGGGCGTCACGAGTCCTTCATCCTCCTGGATGTCGAGTGATGTGAGGCCACATTCCTTCATCCTCCGTGATGTCGTGGGGTGCGAGGCACCAAGTTTTCTCCTTCTTCGACTTCAGAATCCAGCCGGACACCGAGCTCCAAGCCCCTTCTCAACCCCATCTTAGTCCCTTTCAGTACATCTCTCTATTTTGCTAATCCCTATTTTATTTGCCTACAGGTCCTCCCTGGCATCTCGGGCACTGGAGACAGTCGGCTTTGCCATCGTGACCTACTGACCGAAATCCAGTGTTTCCACGGGTTCGACTGCTCGGGCATCCAGGCCGCATCCGCCGAGTTGAACGATCTCTGCATCTGGTGCTTCAGACGTGTGAGGTTTGCTCTCTCTATCTCCTAAGTAGGTATTGTATTTCAAGCTAGTCCTACCGGGGTTTCTTAATCCTGGGATCCTGTTCTTGTTCTCACTGTTTAGGGCTTTGAACTGCTAGTGTAAGCTTTCGTTACTTATCTTTTTATTTCTTGCCTTTACTTGTGATCGGGAATCAAAACCCTAAGAAAAAATCTAAAATTCTTCAACTATCAAAAAAAAAATTCCTTTGCATCATAAGCATCCATCCCAGCATCCCTAGCCCCCCTTCCATACCATTATTGGTATCAGAGCATTACTCCACATCACATACATAAGATGTGCTGGTCTTACCGGAAACATTGATCCCCTACTCAATATCCCATCGACCAGGAATATTCTAGATTAGGGTTTCAAGGCTTTAGGTCTCACTGGTACGATCTCACCATAACCCTAGAACCATAGCACTATGGGGTTCATCATATCTTAATAAAATTAATAAGACACAGCATATGATGAAAACAAAATACCTTTATTAATTGATAATGTCAATACACTGATTTGGGATACAGAAGAAAATCCCATCGAAATATAATATTTTGATTGTCCTTTAGGGCATAATCCTTTCACCTGAGCTGTCCTCTTCTCAGAAGATTAGCAGAGCCAGCACAAGTTAGGCTTCATTCCACCACCTACAAACAGAAAAACTTCTCTGAGTTGATTGAAATACAACAGAAATGAAAGAGAAGAGGTAAAAATTTTCACCATTTATACCTAACACAAGGAACTCACTGATGCCTGTGAGATGGAGATTCCTCTCCTCCAACAACTCACGAATAGGAATGGCCTCCGAATTAGTCAGTAAGTCATAATCAGACTGATCAGCCGCTAAAACCTTTTTTCCATCATTGGCAGTTAAACGCGGCTCCTACCAATCTTTATTGAAACCCCACGGTTTGTTAGATGACATAAAAATGAAGATAAGTTTCCACCCATGGATGGCGCTGGGCATATTCTTGATGATCTTTCGACCTGGTCGAGGGCCGATCACCCACCATCTGCTACCATGGAAATCCCTCTTAAGTACAAAAAGGGCAGTAAACAAATTAGTCCCGGGGTTCACATTAGCTTTGTGACACCGGACCAAAAATCCATAGATGTTTCGAATGCTATTCGGAGTTAACTACGCAGGCACTACTTGGTACAGGAGAAAGATTTTGATGAAGAAAGGATGCAGGGGAAATCCAAGGCCAGCCTTCAAATGGTCTTCGTACATGGCCAAATATCCTGAAGGAGGTTTGTTCACCCATTCATCAGATATGGGAAGGATTAGAGGAATACCTTCGGGAATATGATAGCATTCTCGAAAGTGAGCAACCTTTCTTGGTGAAACGAAGCTGAAAACTAACTCCAGACTCATTACATCATCGGCCTCCGAAGGCCCGACCTTTTCCCTTTGACTTCCTACAGACTCAGCCATGACAAAAGAGTGAGGCAAAGAAGCGGAAGGAAGATTCTACCTGCGGATTGGACTGATGACCAAGAATAGGGAAAGCTAGGCCAAAACTAAAAATGTGAGGTTGAAGAAGCTTCCTCAGCCAGACCTTTTCTCCTTCTCAAAAAGAGACAAAAAAGTCCCAAGGCAACATCTCGATAAACGGAACCATCTTCGTAAACCCGCCATGGATGCTCGAGATAGCCGCGTAACCACAAAATAGCCCTAAGCTAATTTAACACAGAATAAACCAAAGGTCATAATCCATATAAATCAATGGCCAAGATGGAGCGCACTCATCATCCAAGGGGCGGGGAGGGACCATAACCGTCACTCAAATCCCAACCAAAAGATTGGTTGAACCATTGTGCCACGGAAAAAGGAGAGACAGTCCCTGGGCCGTCCACTCCTTTTTCACCCCTCAATCAGGGAATGATAGCTGTCCATCGCCTGATTCCTGAATCAGTCGGTATTTATGGTAAACGGTCCAATCAGAGATTTTGTAATCATCTACTATGCCATCCCCTATGAGGAAAATGAAAAACCAATAATACTCTCACTCTTCGAGGAAATACTTTGCTTCAAAAATTGAGTGTACAGGGGCAAATGTTGGGATATGTTGATCCAAGTACAAGCCAGCCATCGATTCAATTGGCCGGAGACTTTTCTTTCAAATCATAAACCTCAGACCAAGGTATTCGAAAATGACCAGGCAACCAACGGGCAAGCTAAAATTCTTAATGGGCCTACGGCCCCTAAAGACAAGGCCCTCAGCCTGGATCGAGGAGTAGCCTTCATTGACTCCCGAAGACACGGTCTTCGATTTATGTTGAAGACATAGTCTTCGATCTACGTCAAAGATCAAGTCCTCAACTTATGCCGAAGACATGATCTCCGATCTATCTCGAAAGAGTCCAAGGACGAAGACATTCCCTGATTCAATTATAGAAATACCCTTAAAAGGGAAGTCTAAAGACAGACCCTCGATCTATCTCATGTCTATATGGACACGACAAGCAACGGTTATCATCGACTATCTCCGGAATACAATCATAGCGCGTAACTCCAGTGGCCACACCTCTGGTCTGGCCGCCAGAACCATTTAATAACTACCCACGATTTCAAATTATGGAAAAGAAATTAACTCCCCATTGTAACTACTAGAGGAAGAATGGAACCGTAGGTTGGAGAACTCCTTATAAATAACGGTAAGAGGGAATGCTCGAGGTAAGGCACAGGATACTCCTGAAAATATAAGAGTCTTTTCCTTCTCCATCTGATCCTCCTCAGAATCTTTCCCATTCTGTGGCTGGAGCCCATCTCTGACTTAGGCATCAGAGTGTCCCCCGTCAAAGCAATTCTAGCCAGGGATTTGTTTTGTAGGTGAACTAGGGACCAGGCTTGTGATCCAGTAGCTTCGCCCGATCAGAAAAGGGACTCTGCACCAACAGTCGCAAACCTAACATACTCAAAGGACTGGTGCAACCGAATGACCTTAACACAGTGTGATTTAAAAGTTTGTGGAACATTGGAATCCTTAGGGTATGACTGGAAATAGGAATCGAAGTCTTGGGACAATCTCTTGGAGGCATGAAACAAACCTTGTTTACTCGAGATGACCTTAAGATTTGAATATTGATCTATGGTTGTCATATAGTCCACTTGTTTCTGTAGTTCTTGGGGCTCAGTGGGGTTCATACCATAGTGAGGAAGGTTTGGTAATAAAGATTCTGGGACCAAGCTTATAGCATGATGGATGTCCCTAAGGGTTGGTAGTTGATCAGGTAACTCATCGGGAAACACATCCTCAAATTCTTTCAAGGCCTTAACTACTTCTTGAGGGTGTTCTCTTGGGGTCGGCTCTTAGACCTCGTTAGTGACAGGGGTTCCCTCAGTAATCTCATCGGGTGGTAGATGATCAGGTAACTCATCGAGAAGTACATCCTCAAATTCTTTCAGAGCTTCAACTATTTCTTGAGGATGTTCTCTTTGGGTCAGCTCTTTGACCTTTTTAGTGGCAGGGGTTCCCTCAGTAATCTCATCCGATGGTAGTTGATCAGGTAACTCATCGGGAAGTACATCCTCAAATTCTTTCAGAGTTTCAACTATTTCTTAAGGATGTTCTCTTTGGGTCGGCTCTTGGACTTCTTTAGTGGCAGTGGTTCCCTCAATAATCTCATCGGGTGGTAGTTGATCAGGTAACTCATCGAGAAGTACATCCTCAAATTCTTTCAAAGCTTCAACTATTTCTTGAGGATATTCTCTTTAGGTCGGTTCATGAATCTCTTTAGTGGTAGGGGTTCCCTCAATCATCTCCTCTAACTCTTTGGCCTTGATCAGGTTAACCCTGGCTCCCTTTCCTTTAGGCTACTAGATCCTTTTTTAAACTGATCCTTAGGTTGAGTTGGACTGATTACAAATTTCTTCCCATGGTGACTAAAGACATAGGTATTGGTTAACCAAAAAGTGTGGCATCATGATCGTAAAGCCAGGGTCGTCCTAGGATAATGCTACTGACTCCCATGGAAAGGACATCACACCAAATCTTCTCCTCATATGATTGCAATTTGATCAAGACTTGGCATCTAGACTTGATAGGTATGGAAGTCAAATCTATCCATGAGACCTTATAGGGGTTAGGAAGGGGAATTGGGGTTAATCCTAGGAACTTGACAGTACTCAATGAGATGGCGTTGACATAGCTCCTAATATCTACTATGATCTTGTACACCTTATCTCCTATTTTGATGAAGGTTTATAGGATGTTAGTCCTACGCCAATCTTCTTGCACTATGTTCTGGGTTAGGATGCACCTAACTACTCCTAACAGGTCATCAGACTCGAGCAGTTCTTCCTCTCCCTCATACTCATCTAACAATTGATCTTCAGCTTCATAAACTTCTCCTTCCAGTTCAGCAGTGGATTCTAACTCATTTTCAGCTGGCTCTTCTATAAGTAGGGCTTTGGAGGTGCACTAGCTAGCACAATGCCCTGGTTTATGGCATCTAAAGCATGTGTTATGAGGATTGCGCTTCTCTGGACTTCAATTGACTTACCTTTATCCTCTCTACTAAAATTGGGTCGAATTGGGTCGGGTCGGCTCGGATTGGGTCAGCTCGGGTTAGGTCGACTCGGGTAGACTTGACTAGATCCTGGGGTTTGACTAGGGTTCCTAAAGGGTTCAGGTCTATGATAAGTGGGTGTCCTTCGGAAACGCTCATAATTCCTAGCAATTTGGTAAGCCAGCTCTAAGTCCTGGACTTCTCTAAAATAAAGCTCCCTTTGGATCCTCATGTAGGCCAGCCCTAAACCTAGACAGGATCACAGATTCATCTTCGTTGATGTTACATCGCATGATATACTCATCAAACTTTGCAATGTACTCAGCCATGCTCTTGTTTCCTTGATTCAATTTTTGCCATTGATCCAATAACTTCTGGTGGTAAGACAATGGGAGGTACTTATCTCTAAGTCTAGTTTTAATGGCTCCCCAGGTTGTTATGGATTCTTATCCTCTTAGCCTGATCATCCTCTCAATACTATTCCAATACAACCTAGCCTGGTGAACCAATCTAAGTTTAGCAAAGTTGTACTTTATTTTTTCTGACATCGTACACCACTCAAGGTATTATTCCATGTCTCCCTCCCAATCTAAGTAAACTTTGGGATCTAAGTTGCCATCGAAGATAGGTGCTTCTAGCTTGATGTTTCTGATGGCTCTCTCTTCCTGGTCCATGATCTCCTGATTGGGTCTCCTAGGATAATCTTCTTGGGCCGGGTTAGGATGTGGGACTCTTCTGGGCTCAGCCTCTAAGGAGGGATCACGTTAAGGAAATTTCCTAGGTTGGAGAGGTGACTTAGACTCAGGTTTAGTGTGTCGTCCCTGGACCCTTTCTAAAGTTCCTAATTTGGTTTCAAAACCATCAAATCTTTGGGTTAACTTGGCAAGTTGCTCAGTGATGAGCCTAATTTGATTCTCGAGGTTCTTCTCCATGGGTTCACCTGATTGAGAGTGGTGGGGGTGATATGGGACTCCTGACCTAGTTGACTTGAAGCACACAAAGGAAGGTGCTACGATTTTACTAGACCTAGGAGTTCAAACAGAATGGGTTAACTTAGATGACATACAGCACAACAACTAGCCCTTTCACCAGCCAGGTAAGAGGTGGGAGTGTGGGAGGCCGCCCCCACTTTTGCAGGGACCTAATTAAGGAACCACAAAACCACTTAGGTCATTTGACACCAGACCTCTTGCCTTAGACACCGGCTTCCCAGTACTAATTATGGTGTTGTATGCACCAGTTTTTCCATAATGGTTAAACCCGACTCGTTGTTGTCCCTAAGCTATTAGGTTGCTAATTGGTTTTAAGTTAGGCTTAGGTTCGTAATGCAAGGGTGGTTGTTTTTGGGTTAGGGAAAGGTAATGACCTCCTTCCCTTATCTTATGATATTGTCGCCTTTAAAGTAAGTTATGTATATGATGGCATACACATGAAACCTAATGAAGTGCACTAAAGTTTTTTTGTGTTTTGATGTGTATAGGCAGAAATATGATTTGCTGAAAACTAAATGAGATGAACCTAAGTGCAGAAATTAAACTATGCAGAAATGAAAGTATGCTGAAATTAGACTTGCTGGAATTTCAGAGCAAAATTATTCTTGGGTAGTAATCAGGCATGTAGAGAACCTACAAAATGAAACAAATTCTAAGAAAATTTTAAAAAATACTATTGATTATGTGGAATCCAGCAAAATAAGAATCAAGGGATTCAGAGATTCTTACATGCAGAAAGAATTAAAACAACAGACCATGTATTGGGTTGGATATGATGCAGAATTTAATGATGCAGAACTTAGTAAATCAGAAATTTTCTTTAGGACCTAAGATACCTATCTCTTTGTTTTCTTCTTCAAGGGTCAGTCACATCGGCAACCCTACATGCCATAGGAAATCCCCTTTGAATGGAATGTGAGGGTCTTCCAGCCCTACTTTTTCCTATGACCAGATGGCCATGGTGAAGCACCCGATCTGAGTACTTAAAGAGAAACTAAGTCCTAACCATTCTCCGATACCAAACATGATGCAAGATGAAGCTCTGATAGCAAACATGATGCGGGACTACTAACTAAGATGATATGCAACTGATTTTCTTTTTGTTGTTTTTATATTTTAAGGGATTGATCGATTCCCGAAATGAAGCTAAGAGTAGATCTAGGGATTTGCATAATAACAAGAGACTTTAGCCTGTAGATATAGCCCCTAAATGGTGATTGAGAAAGGATCCTGGGATCGAAATACCTTGATAGGACTTAGCTCTAATTCAATACCTGACTAGGAGATTAGGGAGTGCAAACCTTTAAGATTTTGAAGTGCCCGATGCTGAGTTCGCTCATACTTACGGATACGGCCTGAAAGATCAAGCCCTCAACCTTACAGATTTGTCGGCTTTCCATCAGATGGTCCTGAAGGCAAGGAAGGCCGATTCCTTTGTCCGTGGTACCTGAAGGATCCACGAGCAACCTGAAGATGAGTTAGAAAATTAAGAAGGCATAAGAGAGTAAAGAAGTGAAGGGGAAAAGGAGTGGAGGGTGGTCATCAAGAGGGACTCTTCTAGTTGGGCATCCAAGAAGAGTGATGCGGGACTAAAGATGCATGTAAAGTGTTTTTGTATTTTTTTAAGTACTGAGTTAGGTGATTAAATCCCGAAAATAAAGTCAAGATCTGAATCAAAGAATTCTATGTAAAAATTAGAAGCAACAGCATGCAAAATGATCCTTAAACTGATAGAAAAGAAGGATCGCCGATGTTGAGATGCCCTGGTTGGACTAGTTCTCCTTCAATATTGCTACTAGCAAGTCGAGGGGGTGTACCTGACAGGAATTTAATGATGAATCCTCGAAGAGTTCTCTTGATGCTCTCGGATGCGGCCTGGAAGATCAAGCCGAAGATCTTGCAGATCCGTGGCTTTGAACCCGATGACCCGAAAGCCGTCTGGCTGGAATCGTTGGATTTGTAGACTCCAAGGGACCTGCAAATCACCTACCAGAAGTTAGAAAATGATGTAGGGATGATGTAAAAAACTAAAAACAGGAAGGGAAGAGAGTGATTTGTGTTGGGCGGCCAAGGTTGGAGAAAGCTGCTTCTAGGGCTTTGATGGAGGCTTGGAGGTAGGGAACAGGAGGCTAGGAAGAGGAAGGGGTTCACACAGATTCCCCTTAGCACACAGCAATGGATTGAAAACTCAATATATTTGATGAAAAAGATGTGAATACATGAGAGGGGGGCCTCTTAAATAGGCTCACAAACTTGTCCCCCAAGTAAGGGTATACAAGACAATTCATAGGAATTTGAATCCCACCCAAACCCTAGCTAGAATACATGGTATCCCACTCTCCCTCTTTCCCTCAAACTCTCCCTCTCTCACTTGCCTTGGTTGGCCAAGGAACGTGACCCTAAGTGGATGACCAAGAGGAGGTGATCATAAGTAGTGTGGCGCCATATGATGCTCCTCTTGGGCCTTGGGCGGCCTAGTGTGCTCCTAGATGTGGTCCAGGTTCCATGCTAGGTTCCAGGGTCTTCAACTTTTCTTGTTGGGTCTTCCATGATCTTCAAGTGTGGTTCCATGACTTCAAGCTTGCTAGGTCTTCACTTGTATTAAGTCTTCTACATACAAAAAGTGGACTGGACTCACTACAATACTCAAAATATGACTATCTCAACATGAGCTGACTAGACTGATCATATCCCAAATTGGTACAGAACTCGAATAATAAAGGTTCCAAAAATAACAAGACTCAGGGGCCAAAGTGTGGACTCAAATAGGCTAAGCCCTTATTACTAACTGGACTCAACTAAGATATCCATAGAGGGTTGAGAAGTCTCTGTCTTATTCTGGTGCCTCTAGTGTCCGCACCAATTATTCCATGGTGGGAGGAACTTGACCCTATCGAGTAAGGCTCACTCTAGCTCGGTATCTCTAGAGAATATCTAGGTCGAGGCACTGCAAGTCCTCTAGAGTAATCCATGAATCGTCGGATTCTAGCAGACCTTGCCATCGAACCAGTTAGCATTGATAGTTGTGGCCCCGGGTCATGATGGCTTGATCGTCTAGGATACGCTCAATCCGTTCTCCTCTCTCAAGCTAATTTTTTGGTCGACACTCTGGGCTAGGTTCTTTCACAAAGGATGGAGTAGGTCCAAAGGCCTCACTAGGTATCACTGCCGATTCACTATACTCAACCAGCTCTGCGATATTGAAGGTATAACTAATACCAAAATTTGGGGACAAATCCAGCACATAAGCATTGGGTCTGACCTTCTCTATCACTCTAAAGGGTACAGCTCCACGAGCATGAAGCTTCTTAATGGTTCCAGGTGGGAACCACTCAGGTCTAAGCCTAATCATAATAAAATCTCCAACATTAAATTTTATGGCTCTTTTCTGAGAATTAGCTAGTTTGTTTCAAAATTAGTGCTTAATGCAGATGCACCTGTGACTCATACTGACACTTAACAAAATACAGACTCAACTATGCATTTCTATTGAGAGAAATTTTATTAGACTCTTCTGGGCCTAAACCTAATAGATTATATACTCTCTCGGTTTAACCCTAGTTTGGCATGCACATAAAAAAATATAATGGACTCCTAGCAAATGCTATAGAGTATGACAAAAGTAAGATGCAAACCTAACATGCACAATTAATGTATGTAGTATGCTAATCTCAATAAAATACAATCTAATGTCATAGAAATGCTGGAGATTTCTAGAAAGGGCAGAAAATAAGAGGTGGGTTCAGGGTTAGTCTGGTAGGATAAGGAAATAGGTTTAGGGTTAGTTGGATAAAGTCAGATATAAGATGGGGTGTCAGGGACTAATCCCAGACTAATGAGGCTAGCCTTACGAGTTTGAGATATATCTACAAGGTTTGCATAATGGAAGAATGGATCACTAATTTCAAGGCAAATGTCTTAGTTGAGAACTATAGGAGGGGGCTCATCCTGAGGGTACTAATCATGAAGAGTTCGCTCTACACTCGATGGATGCAGCCAAGAAAATAAAGCTATCTTCCCTATGGATTCGCGACTTTCA
Organism: Areca catechu; assembly: GCA_021397845.1. Classification (NCBI taxonomy): domain Eukaryota; kingdom Viridiplantae; phylum Streptophyta; class Magnoliopsida; order Arecales; family Arecaceae; genus Areca; species Areca catechu. The sequence continues at coordinate 121,714,489 of CM038052.1, read as the reverse complement.
ATCCGGTGACCTGAAAGCTTGTCAATTGGTCCTCCACAAGTCCTCTCCCAAATAGGTTCACATTTCTTCTCCCAACTAGGATTACTCCTCTCATCCTCTTTGACTTGGTCTTCTCCTTCTCTTTGACTTGGTCCAAGGGGGGTAATCATAAGGGGGCACCATATGGAGGGTGACCATAAGGTGGGGCGCCATATGAAGAACTTTGGGCTTTTGGGCTTTTGGGCGACCCACTTCAGTGCTGGGCTAGGTCTTTTAGGGTTTCTTCTAGTTGTCCATCTCTGCATGGTGGGCTGATGTACTTGTCATCCAGGTCTTCAATAATAGCTCCAAGAATCCTTCTATGCTTTCCAAGTGGCATAATTATGTGGATGACTGGATTCCATGTAGTGGTTGTAGTATTATGCTGACTAGCTTCATAAATGACTTGAGTCTTCTTACAAAATTGGACTAGACTCAATATAAGACTTACAAAATTGGACTGAATGCATAAAACTCAAAATTTACAAGACTCATAAGACTCACTAACCATCCAAATCTTGACTCAATACTCTAATTACAGGACTCAACTATAGAAAGGCCCTAAATAGGACTGAGGGGCCAAAATACAGACTCAAATGTAACAAGGCCTAAAAAATAAACTCAAGGCCCAAATAAAAAACTCAAATGGCTAACATAGGCAAATTATTGGACTCAAAGACAAAATTTGCATCATGGCTAGGGACTCAAAACTTAGGGACCCATAATAAACTAGGGTTGACTTGATGTCCCAATCAATTCTCCCGGGGTGGGAGGAACTCGACTCCATCGAGTAAGGATCACTCTGGCTTTGGTATCACTCAAGGAGGTCTAGGTTGAGGTGCTGCAAGTCCTTTCAAGTAATCCATGAATCGTCGGATTCTGATCGACCATGCCAACAGACCAGGTAGCATTAATAACCGTAACCCCAGGTCGTGATAGCTTGATCATCTAGTATATGCTTGATCCGTTCACCTCTCTTAGGCAAATTTATAAGTGGACACTCTCAAAGGATGGAGTAGGTTCAAAACCTCACTAGAAATCACTACCGGTTCCCTATACTCAACTAAGTTAGCAATATTGAAGGTAGAGCTAATGTCAAAATCTGAGGGCTGATGTAGCATATAAGCCTTGGATCCTACCTTCTCTATCACTCGAAAGGGTCCAGCTCTGCGAGCATGAAGCTTCTTAACCATAATAGAATCTCCTACATTAAATCTCTTGGCTCTCTTTTTAGGAATTAGCCAGTTGAATCAAAATTAGTGCTTAATGTGAAGGATGCACCTGACTTGTACTGACACCTAACAAAATGCAGACTCAACTATGCATTCCTATTAAGAGGAACTTTATTGGACTCTTCTAGGCCTAAACCTAATAGACTATAGGTTCTCTAGGTTTGACCCTGGTTTGACATGCACATGAAAACTTACAATGAACTTCTAGTAAATGCTAGAGGGTATGTAAGAAGTAAGATGCAAACCTAACATGTACAATGAATGTATGCAACATGCAAACTTCTAAAAAATGCAATCTAATGAGGAAATTAGGAGAAGTTTTAGAAAAAGGTAGAAAATAAGAAGTGGGTTCAGGGTTAGTCTAGTATGGTAGAAAGTAAGAAAAGGGTTTAGGATTTATTGGATAGAATTGGATGTAAGAAGGGATGTCAGAGATTAGTCCTAGACTAATAAGGTAGACCTTATGGGGTTGATGTACATCTACTAGGTTTGTATAATGGAAGGATGGGTCACTAATTTCGGGGAAGAGATCTTTAATTAGGGTTAATGGAGTGACTTCATCCTGAGGATGTTGATTTAAAGAGATCAGGTCTTTAATGAATTCTTCTGGTTCTTGAATCAAAGGACTAGACTCTACAATTGGGCTTTCTTCTAGTGGCTCCTTAAGTAAGATCCTAATAGTAATATCTGGGTTCTCTTCCTCTAATTAGTCTTCCATTATAGGTTTAGTTTGGGTGGGGTCAGGGTCAACTAACTTTGGATTGGCTTTTACCTGGGTATCTACTAGGTCAAAAAATTCTAGGTTGGCTTCTACCTGGGTATATACCTGGTCAACTAATTCTAGGTCTTCTATAGGTAACTCTTCTTCTTCCTCATACTATTGCACTAAGCTCATGTCAGCTTCATATACTTCCTCTTCAATGTCAGCTTTGTAAACCAACGGGGTAGTAGGAGGGGGTTGGCAAAAGAAATATTGACTAATGACTAGGGTGGGGATGGGTTGATTAAGGGGTTCCTGACTAATACTAGGCTCAATAATAGGTTCAAACTCATCTTTATCTAACTCACCTAGATGTATGGTGCTGACTGGACACCAGCTAACAAAATGGCCTGGTTTGCAACATCTAAAACACACTCTCGGGGGATTGGAACTCCTCTAAACCTCTATAGACTTGCCTCTATCCCCTCTACGTGCCATAGTGGTACTGGGTTGGTTAGGATCTGATCCTAGGCTAGGGGCACTAGTCCTAAAGGGTTTAGGTTGACAAAAGGGAAGTGGACTAACACTAGGCTCATATCTAGGGATACTAATCCTATGAGGTTCAAGTCGACTAAGGGATAGTGGGTTACTATTGGGTTCATATCTAGGGACTATGGGTTTCTAGTTATTGGTTTGGGTTATTTGATCAAATCTTTAGTATATTTGGTCGAATCTATGGTTCATTTGGTTTTTGGATTGGGTCAATTGGTTTTGAGATTGGGTCAATTGGGTCATCTGGGTATTGGTTTGGTCAAGTTTATAGTTCAATTGTTCATTCATGGTTCTTATGAGTGCTTCAAGACTGGATCCATGGTTGAACTGGGCTGAGGTTTGGACTTTTGATATCGAGTTCCTAGTGTAGTGGTCATGCAACAAATCAAACAATCAAAATGAAATGATGCAACCAAGCATGCAAAAGAGAAGGAAAAAGCTAGTGTAATCTAGGGTTTCTTAGACCTAGAGCCAGAAACTGGGTGGGTCAGCTCAACTTACATCTAACCCAATAGCTAATCCTTCCACTAGCTAGATAGGGGGTGGGGTGGTGGGAGGCTCCCCCTGTTTGTCACAGGGTCCTAATTATAAACCACCAGTCCACTTAAGTCGTTTGACTCTGGACCCCCAGTCTTAGACACCAGCTTTCAGTAATAGCTAAAGGATTAGATGCACTAGTTGGCCCACACAGCTCAGACCCGACCTATTGGTGTCACCTAGTCCACTAGGGAAAATTAAGTCTAATTTATTTTAATTAGCTTTGGGTTAGAATGCAAGGGGGTTATTTTGGGCCCAGGATAGGTAATGACCTCTTTCCCTGATCCGAGAAAGTAAAATTGCCCTAAAGATTGATTTAATGTGATGCTGAACACACTATGAAACGTGATGCATTCTAAAACACTATAGAAAATAAAAGAAATTTTGTCTCTTTTATGAAGTTGTAGCTTAAATTTAAGTTGGCTAGGTTATCAAACAAAATTGGCCTGGGTTGGGAGGGGTTTGGTAGTTGATTAGGTTTAGTTTAGTGAGATATGCAGAAACTGAAATTAGGGTTTAGTTTGATTCAGAAGTTAGCATAGATTTCAATATAGAAAATTCTAAAAAAGCTTAAAGAATATAGAATGACGTGTGATTATGATTCAGACCAAATTTCATGCAAAACAAAAACGCTATGATGATGCAAAACCAAGGGTTTCTAACTGGGTGTAGGAAAGAACAGAATTCAGGTTAGGGTTTCTAGGAAGAGGTTTCCTTACTGTTTTTAGATTAAAAAAAATAAAAAAAATATATTAGTAAAATAGAGGACGACTCAAGGGTTACTTAGTCCAAAAATCAGATAAAAGTAACTCTAAGATGGGAAACTCGGCCTAAACTTGGACTCCTAATGCAAAATAGGATGCAGAGATTTTCTAGGGCAAAAGAAAATAGATGTGAAAAAACTTTTATTGATAGAAATAAATCATGAAAAAATTTCTAAAATTACTAACACAACACAACCCCTGATACTTCCACTGGCCAAGTAAGAGGTGGGATGGTGGGAGGCCCCTCTTGCTTTTGCGGGGACCTAATTAAGGAACCATGGATCTGCTTAGGTTATTTGACACCGTACCTTTAGCCTTAGATACCAACTTCCAGTAATAGGAGAAATATTTGGTGCACAAGTCTTCCCATAAAGGTTGAACCCGACTTGTTGGTGTCCCTAGCTTACTAGAGCAAATAAGGTCTACTTGATTTTAATTAGGGCTGGGTTCAAATGCAAGGATTGTGGTTTTTGGCTAAGGAGAGGTGATCAAATCCTCCCCCCATCTGGCATAGTAGAGTTGCCCTTAATGTATTTTATGCAGATGATGGCAAACATATGAAAATGCAAATTAGGGTTTCTAAGTTTCTTTGTATTTTATGATTTTATAATTTTTTTTGTTTTATATTTTGGTAGAAATATCATATGCAGCAAATTACCTAATATGCAGGAAATAAGTAGAAAAACTAAGATATGCAAAAATTATGCTAAAAGAAAATCTAAACTTGCTGAAATTAGCCTTGCTGCAAAATCAGGGCAAAACTATTATCAGGCATAATTCCGGTGTGCAAAAAATCTATATACCAAAATAATTCATGAGAAAATTTTAAAAAATAATTTGAATTATATGGAATCTAGAAAAACAAAATTAGAATTTTTAGAGTTACCTATATTTAGAAACAATTGAAATAGAAGACTTTGTATTATGATGGCTAAGATGCAAAAATTAACTAAGGATGCTCTTTGTTTTCTTCTTTAGGGATCAATCACAACGGCACCCCTACACATCATAGGAGATCCCTTTAATTGGGAATAGAGGGTCTTGTATCCCTACTTCTCTCCATTGACCAGACGGCCATGGTGAAGCACCCGATCGAATATTCAAAGAGAAACTGAGCCCAAACAAGCTCTAATACCAAATGATGCGAGACTAAAGATGCATGCAAAGTATTTTTGTATTTTTTTAAGTACCCAGTTAGGTGATTAAATCCCAAAAAAAGCCAAAATCTAAAGCAAGGAATTCTATGTAAAAAGTAGAAGCAACGTATGCAAAAAGACCCTTAAACTGATAGAAAAGAAGGACCGCCGAGGCTGAGAAGCCCTGGCTGGTCTAGTTCTCCTTCAATATTGCTACTAGCAAGTCAAGGGGGTGCACCTGATAAGAATTTGAAGATGAATCCTTGAAGAGTTCTCTTGACGCTCCTGGATGAGACCGGGAAGATAAAGCCAAAGACCCCGTGGATCCATGGCTTTCAACTCGATGACCCGAAAGCTATCTGGCTAGAATTGTTGGATTCGTAGTGATGGGGACATTGAGCAGATTGCCAATCCATATCCCAGCCAGTCCAGTCCAGATCTTGATGCCAGCCAACACAAATCTTGATGTATTTATTTTATGGATGTACGTACCATTTGGGATATCTCCAAATCGGACATTAGTTTTTCATTTGTGTTTAGAGTTATCAGAATCTCTTAGTAGTTCCGATTGTTTTGAGTTTGTTTAGAGATTTATTTTTATCGGTTGTTTGCTTACTTATTTAAGATGTTTTTGTCATCAAATAAAAAAATATCGAAGATTATTTTGAGAAAAAATCAGGGTGTGTCCCGATTCCTTCCCCCTCTCCATCTCTTCTCTGATTCCTCTCTCCCTCTTATTCTCTTTCTCTATTCTTCTTATTCTCTCCTTATTCCTCCCTTCCTTATCATCTCCGCTACTTTGTTTTCTTCTCCGAGCCGCTCAATCGAAGCAATTCATCGGAATCATCCAATTGTCGAAACCATCCTCCCCTGTGCCGCAGATCTGGATGCCCTCGTCCGTCGAAGCCCTGCCCCAGTTTGTCTTCATCGCCAGCAGTGAACACCTCCACCGAGAAGCCTGTCATAGCCCACGGTTGCTACAAGACACCGTCGCACGCCCGTGTCACAGATCCGCCTGACGCCGCCAGCCACCGAAACCCCGACCATCCAGCCCTCTTCCTCCCGTGCCGGTATCATCCTCAGCCCGGTGCCAACACTGGTCCGAGCCCCACGGACTTCTTCCCCTGCTTGCAGCGGTATGTGAAGGAGCTGTCACCAGTGATCTCAGCACCGTTGCCGACGAAGCCCACCAGCAAAGCCTCCCCATGCCGCTGCCTGCTCTGCGGTGCCATCGCCGGTGAGATCTGGTCGGAAGATCCCCTGTTCTGTTCCCACCTTCGATCCGTGGAGAAGAAAAGCACCAATGCACAATCATGAAAGTGATCCCGATCCCTGTTGCCGACTTCAAGCACTGCATGGATCTCAGAGCACAAAAATCTCAGAACTACACGATTCTCAAAGCAGTCTAAAAAATTATAAAAATGAATTTCAGAGCAGATCACGCATTGTGTTAACTTGGTTTATTTATCTTATCATCTTAATTGATTTGGGATTGATAGAATCATTTATTTTTTGGTGATTCAGGTACGACGGCTTTAGATCTATCTCGCTCGTGAACCAATACTGGTTTGGATTTTGGACGACCTCTAGACGATCTCACTCTTCCAAGATTCATGATATTCCATGTTTTCAGGTGAGATCCACTTTGATAACCTGATCTAATCAATTGCTAGATTATTTTTACTTAATTTGATCTAATTTTATTAAATTGGACAGCCCTAACCTAGTGATCGTTCCTTAACGATCAACAGTCCCGAATCAATTTATTTTAGGTCTAGGATTTGTTGGCCCATCCTGCACCAATCTTGGTATCAGAGCAATAGGTTAGGTTAGGGTCAATTTAAATTTTTAATTTTGCATGGCAACTAGGTTAGGAATGAAGTATCAATCAGAACCTTCTTCCTTAGATAACAAAATGGATCCTAGTTTAGAAACTGCCCTTCAGGGAATCATGGGTAAACTTGAAGCAATTGATAGCAAGTTAAGGATTTTATTGAACAATTTCCATCAGCAGGCTTATTTAAAATTTTAAAGATAATTGGACCAAATACATATGTTATTGATCTACCACTTGATTATGGGAATTATTTTACTTTTAATACTTTGGATCTAATTGAATATGAAGAACCAGCATTGACACCAGGTGATTTATTTGAGCCTACATCTTCCTTTGAGAGTGACCCTCCTCTTGAGAGCCCACAAGCCCAGATGAGAAAAAAGCACGATGTGATCAAACGTATTTTGGATGAGCAAATCAAGTCTTCGAGGAGTTGAAACTACTACCACTACATGATTCACTAGCGAGGCAAACTAAAATCAGAGGATTCCTAGATTACTGAAGAGGAGTTATAGAACATTGATCCAAACATATTTGAGTACCTCCAACCTGACTCGACGGAGTCGAGATCTCCCTACCCAGGGAAAATGATGGGGACAATAAGCAGATTGCCAGTCCAGATCCCAGCCAGTCCAGTCCAGATCTCAATGCCAGCCAACACAAATCTTGATGTATTTATTTTATGGGTGTACATAGCATTTAGGATATCTCCGAATCAGAGATTAGTCTTTTATTTGTGTTTAGAGTTGTCAGAATCTCTTAGTAGTTTCGATTGTTTTGAGTTTGTTTTGGGATTTGTTTTTATCAGTTGTTTGGTTGCTTATTTAAGATGTTTTTGTCATCAAATAAAGAAATATCGAAGATTATTTTGAGAAAAAATCAGGGTGTGTCTCGATTCCTTCCCCCCTCTCCATCTCTTCTTTGATTCCTCTCTCCCTCTTATTCTCTTTCTCTTTTCTTGTTATTCTATCCTTATTCCTCCCTTCCTTATCTTCCCTGCTACTTCATCTTCTTCTCCGAGCTGCTCAATCGAAGCAATTCACTAGAATCATCCAACCACCGGAACCCTCCTCCCCTATGTCGCAGATCTGGATGCCCTCGTCCGTCAAAGCCTTGCCCCAGTTCATCTTCACCGCCAGCAGCCGACGCCTCCACCGTGAAGCCCGATCATAGCCCACGGTCGCCGCAAGACGTCGCCGCATGCCTGTGTTGTAGATCTGCCCGACACCACCAGCCTTCGAAACCCCGACCATCCAGCCCTCTTCCTTCCATGCCGGCATAGTCCTCTGCCTGGCGCTAATGCCAGCCCGAGCCCCATGGACTTCCTCCCTTACTTGCAGCAGTCCATGAAGGAGCTGCCATTGACGATCTCAGCACCGTTGCCGACGAAGCCCGCCGGCGAAGCCTCCCCACATCACTGCCTACTCTCCGGGGCAATCACCGATGAGATCCGGCCGGAAGATCCCCTGCTCCATTCCCACCTTCGGTCTGTGGAGAAGAAAAGCACAAGCACACGATCGTGAAAGCGATCCCAATCCTTGTTGCAAACTTCAAGCACCGGACAAATCTTAGAGCACATGGATCTCAGAACTACATGGTTCTAAAAGCAGTCTAAAAATCTATAAAAAAGAATTTCAGAGTAGATCGTGCATTGGGTTAACTTGGTTTATTTATCTTATCATCTTAATTGATTTGGGATTGATAGAATCATTTCTTTTTTGGTGATTCAGGTCCGACGGCTTCAGATCTATCTCACTTGTGAACCACTACTGGTCTGGATTTTGGACGACCTCTAAATGATCTCACTCTTCCAGGATTTGTGATATTCTGTGTTTTTGGGTAAGATCCACTTTGATAACCTGATCTAATCAATTGCTGGATTATTTTTATTTAATTAGATCTAATTTTATTAAATTAGATAGCCCTAACCTAGTGGTCGTTCCTTAATGATCAACGGTCCCAAATCAATTTATTTTAGGTCTAGGATTTGTCAGCCCATCCCGCACCATGTAGACTCTAAGGGACCTACAAATCACCTATCATAGGTTAGAAAATGATGTAGGGATGATGTAAAAAATTAAAAGCAGGAAGGAAAGAGTGTGATTTGTGTTGGGCGGCCAAGGTTGGAGAAAGCTGTTTCTAGGGCTTTGATGGAGGCTTGGAGGTAGGGCGCAAGAGGCTTGGAAGAAGAAGGGGTTCACACAGATTACCCTTAGCACATAGCAAGCACACAGCAATGGATTGAAAACTCAATATATTTAATGAAAAAGATGTGAATACATGAGAGGGGGGGCCACTTAAATAGGCTCACAAACTTGTCCCCAAAGTAAGGGTATACAAGATAATTCATAGGAATTTGAATCCCACCCAAACCCTAGCTAGAATACATGGTATCCCACTCTCCCTCTTTCCCTCAAACTCTCCCTCTCTCACTTGCCTTTATCGGCCTAGGGAGGAGACCCTAAGTGGTCGACCAAGGGAGGTGACCCTAAGTGGCCGACCAAGAACAGGTGATCATAAGGTAGTGTGGTGCCATATGATGCTCCTCTTGGGCCTTGGGCAGCCCAGTATGCTCCTAGCTACGGTCCAGGGTTCCAGGCTTCATTCCAGGGTTCCAGGGTCTTCAACTTTTCTTGTTAAGTCTTCCATGATCTTCAAGTGTGGTTCCATAACTTCAAGCTAGCTGGGTCTTCACTTGTATTGTGTCTTATACTTACAAAAAGTGGACTGGACTCACTGTAGGACTCAGAATATGACTAGCTCAACATGAGCTGACTTGACTGACCATATCCCAAATTGATACAGGACTCGAATAATAAAGGGCCCAAAAAGAACAGGACTTAGGGGCCAAAGTGTGGACTTAAGTTGGCTAAGCCCTTATTAAAAACTAGTCTCAACTAAGATATCAACACAGGGTTGAGAAGCCTCTATCTTATTCTAGTTCCTCTGGTGTCCGCACCATGTCTCCCGGGGTGGGAGGAACTCGACCTTGTCGAGTAAGGCTCACCCTGGCTCAGGTATCTCTCGAGAAGGTCTGGGTCGAGGTGCTGCAAGTCCTCTCGAGTAATCCATGAATCATTGAATTCTGGCCGGCCTTGCCATCGAACTTGGTAGCATTGATAGTCGTGGCCCTAGGACATGATGGCTTGATCATCCAGGATATGCTCGATCTGTTCTCCTCTCTCAGGTCAATTTATTGGTGGACACTTTGGGCTAGGTTCACTCATAAAGGATGGAGTAGGTCCAAAGGCCTCACTAGGTATCGATGCCAGTTCCCTTTACTCAACCAGGTCTGCGATATTGAAGGTATAACTAATGCCAAAATCTAGAGGCAAATCCAGCACATAGGCACTGGGTCTGACCTTCTCTATCACTCTAAAGGGTCCAGCTCCATGAGCATGAAGCTTCTTAATGGTTCTGGGTGGGAACCGCTCAGGCCTAAGCCTAATCATAACAGAATCTCCAACATTAAATTTCTTGGCTTTTTTCCGGGAATTAGCCAGTTTGTTTCAAAATTAGTGCTTAATGCAGATTCAACTATGCACCTATGACTCATAATGACACCTAACAAAATGCAGACTCAACTATGCATTCCTTTTGAGAGGAATTTTATTGGACTCTTTTGGGCCTAAACCTTATAGACTATAGACTCTCTCGGTTTAACCATTGTTTGGCATGGACATGAAAATTTACAATGAACTCCTAGCAAATGCCATAGAGTATGCCAGAAGTAAGATGCAAACCTAACATGTACAATGAATTTATGTAGTATGCTAATCTCAACAAAATGCAATCTAATGATCCTAGAAATGCTAGAGGTTTTTAGAAAGGGCAGAAAATAAGAGGTGGGTTCAGGGTTAGTCTAGTAGGGTAGGGAAAAAGGTTCAGGGTTAGTTGGATAAAGTAGGATATAAGAAGGGATGTCAGGGACTAATCCTAGACTAATGAGGCTAACCTTAAGAGGTTGAGGCATATCTACAAGGTTTGCATTATGGAAGAATGGGTCACTAATCTCAGGGAAGATGTGTTTAATAGGAACTATAGGAGGGGGCTCATCCTGAGGGTAATGATTCAAAGAGATCAGGTCCTTAATAAATTCCTCTGATTTTTGTATTTTAGGACTAGACTCTATAATTTGGCTCTCCTCTATGGTTTCCTCAGGCAAGGCTCTAGTAGCAATATCTAGGTTCTCTTCCTCTAATTATCCTTCCACTATAGCTTTAGGCTGGATGTGGTCAGGGTTAACTAACTTTGGGTCTTCTATAGGGAATTCCTCTTCTCCCTCAAACTCATCCACTAAGCTCTCATCAGCTTCATATACTTCCACTTTACTATCATTCTTGTGAACCAGAGGGGTGGTAGGGGAGAGTCGGCTAAGGAAAAATTGGCTAGGTCCTGGTTTCTGATTATGGGCACTACTCCTAATAGGTTCAGGTTGACTAAGGGGTAGTGGATTACTACTGGGTTCATATCTAGGGATACTAACCTTATGGGGTTCAAGTCGATGGCCTATGGGTTCATTCTGCTCATAGGTCATGGGTTCAAATCTATAGGTCATGGGTCTACTGGGCTTATAGGGTGTGGGTGCATAGGATCTAGAGTCATTGGATCTAGAGTCATTGGATCTAGAGTCATAGGACCTAAGTTCATAGGTTATGGGTACATAGGTTCTAGGTTCATAAGATTTGGGTACGTAGGTTCTAGGTTCATAAGATTTGGATATAGATCTATAGGTTGTGGATCTCTTAGACTCAGAGGATTGGGTAGGTACTTTATCCTTAGTTCAAGTTTCATGTTATTCTAGGTAGTTATGGGTTCACGGCCTTCTTGCCTAAGTACTCTCTCAAACTTACCCCAGTCTACCTTGGCCTGGCGAACTAACTTACGTTTAGCATATTCAAACTGACATCTCCCATACATTTGCTCCTGCTCAAAATATAGATCCATATCGCCTTCCCAAGCAAGATAATCCTCAAAATCAAGATCACCACCAAATCTAGGTGTATATATCCCAATGTACCTAGTGGCTCTCCTAGGGTTGGGCTCCATGACTAGACTGGGCTGGACATGGATTGATGGACTAACAGGCTCCTAATCTAGATCGGACTTGGGCTGATGGGCTAATGGGCTCTTAATCTTGTGGACATGCAACACACATAAGACAAATCGACTAAGGTTTCCTAGACCTAGATCCCAAATAGAATGGGTCAACTCAACTTACACACAGCACAACCCCTAATCCTTCCATTGGCCAGGTAAGAGATGGGATGGTGGGAGGCCCCCCTTGCTTTCGTAGGGACCCAATTAAGAAACCACCGATCCACTTAGGTCATTTGACATTGTAACTCTAGCCTTAGACACTAGCTTCAAGTAATAGGAGAAGTATTTGGTGCACTAGTCTTTCCACAAAGGTTGGACCCGACCTGTTGGTGTCCCTAGCTCACTAGAGCAAATTAGGTCTACTTAATTTTAATTAGGCATGGGTTCGAATGCAAGGACTATGGTTTTGGGCTAAGGCGAGGTGATCAAATCCTCTCTCCATCTGGCATAGTAGAGTTGCCCTTAATGTATTTTATGCACATGATGAGAAACATATGAAATTGCAAATTAGGGTTTCTAAGTTTCTTTGTATTTTTTGATTTTATAATTTTTTGTTTTATATTTTGGTAGAAATATAATATGTAGAAAATTACCTAATATGCAGGGAATATGAAAAAAAATTAAGATATGCAAAAATTATGCTAAAAAAAACCTAAACTTGATAAAATTAGCCTTGCTGCAAAATCAGGGCAGAACTATTTTTAGGTAGTATTCCGACGTGCAAAAAATTCACAGACTGAAATAATTCATGATAAAATTCTGAAAAATACTTTCGATACTAAGGAATCTAGAAAAGTAAAAATCAAAATTCTTAGAGTTACCTACATGCAGAAACAATTAAAAAAATAGACTATGTACTGTGATGGCTGAGATGCAATAATTAACTAAGGATGCTCTTTGTTTTCTTCTTCAGGGATCAATCACAGCGGCACCCCAACATGTCATAGGAGATCACTTTGATTGGGAAGAGAGGATCTTGCAGCCCTACTTTTCTTCTTTGACCGGACGGCCATGTTGAAGCCCATGATCCAAATATTCAAAGAGAAACTGAGCCCAAACAGGCTCTGATACCAAATGATGCGGGACTAAAGATGTATGCAATGTATTTTTATATTTTTTTAAGTATCTAGTTAGGTGATTAAATCCCAGAAAAAAGCCAAGATCTGAAGCAAGAAATTCTATGTAATAATTAGAAGCAACAGCATGCAAAAAGACCCTTAAATTGATAGAAAAGGATTGCCGAGGCTGAAAAGCCCTGGTTGGGCTAGTTCTCCTTCAATATTTCTACTGGAAAGTCAAGGGGTTGTACCTAACAGGAATTTGATGATGAATCCTTAAAGAGTTCTCTTGACGCTCTAGGATGTGGCCTGAAAGATCAAGCCGAAACCCTGCGGATCCACCACTTTCATCCTGATGACCTGAAAGCTGTCCAGCTAGAATCGTTGGATTCGTAGACTCCGAGGGACCTACAAATCACCTATCATGGATTAGAAAATGATGTAGGGATGATGTAGAAAACTGAAAACAGGAAGGGAAGAGAGTGATTTGTGTTGGGCGGCCAAGGTTGGAGAAAGTTGCTTCTAGGGCTTTGATGGAGGCTTGGAGGCAGGGCGCAGGACGCTAGGAAGAGGAAGGGGTTCACACAGATTCTCCTTAGCACATAGCAAGCTTATAGCTATGGATTGAAAACTCAATATATTTCACAAAAAAGATGTGAATACATGAGAGGGGGGCCTCTAAAATTGGCTCACAAACTTGTCCCCAAGTAAGGGTATACAAGACAATTCATAGGAATTTGAATCCCACCCAAACCCTAGCTAGAATACATGGTATTCCACTCTCCCTCTTTCCCTTAAACTCTCCCTCTCTCACTTGCCTTGGTCAGCCATGGGAGGTGACCCTAAGTGGTGGGGACACTAGAGGCACCAAAATAAGACAGAGGCTTCTCAACCCTCTATGGATCAATTAGCAGCATCAGAGTCCATTTATACTAAAGACTTAGTCCATCTGAGTTGTTATTTTATCACTTGAGTCCTGTACTAGTCAGCTCATGTTGAGCTAGTCTTCTTCCCGAGTCCTGTACATGTCAGCCCAAGTACAAGAGAAGACCAAGCCAGTCCAAGTGGAGACCAACCCAACTGAAGACATGAAGACCATGAAAGGTCCAATAGAAGAAATCAGATTATGGGATTTTGTGTAACACCACAAGATCCAAGATGTCTTTCGAAAACCCTGATTCCTTGTAAATGCCCTCCAGATGCCGAGATTCCCTTCCAGATGCCAGAGTATATTCATAGACCAGGGCATCGATGATTCCAGAGGTCCACCTACATCCTAGCCCAAAGAAATCAAGCCCAGGCGCCAAGCCCAAGCCCTTAAGAAGCAAGATACTAGGGAATATTCCTGCTACCTGGCTACCAGGCCACCCCAGCTTCCAGAGGCCCAAGCCCATGCGCCCAAACCCCTTTGGACTGGCCCCTTGCTGCTCTTAGAAGCCCAACACACCCCCTAGGCATCCTTGGAGTGTTGACCAAGTCAAGAGAGGAGGAGAGAGTTTTTAGGGATTTTTTTCTACCAAGCTTTCCTTATTTTTTTAGTTAGAGTTGGATGGGGATTCAAACTCTTATGTAATGCCTCTTTTAACCTTACTTGGAGCCCAATACTAAGGGTCTATTTAAAGGACCCTAGTCTCTTATATGAGAGATTAATTATTGATATGAAATATACTTGAGTTTTCTACAATTGCTTTGTGCTACCCTGCTTTGTGCTTAAGGGTTTTGGTGTCTTCTTATTCTCGATGTTGCAACTGCCTCCAGCCTTCATCCAATCCTCCTCTTCCCACGCCCTTGCTGCCTTATTTCTGAGTTTTTCTCGTGCTCCCAACCTTGTTTTCTCACCCTTGACGGTTGTTTGTAGGTCCTCGAGTTCCTACGAATCCAACGACTACAACCGGGCCGCAATCGGACCACCAAGCAGAAAGTCTGGTAACCGCGGGTCTCTGACTTGGTTTTCCAGGCTGCATCCATCGAGGATGAGAGATCTCTTCATTGCTATCTTCACTGGGCACATCAGATGTTGCCAGGTACACTACCTCTACCACCAGTAGTTTTATTGTAGGTAAACTAGCCCTAACCGAGGCTTCTCAGCCCCAGCGATCCCTCTTTACTGCTTTTCTAGGTCCTAATTTGCATGCGTAGATTTTTAAATTCATATATAATTATCAACATATTTTGATCTGAAATTCAGGATTTAACCACCTCATCCAACCCCTAAAATACAAAAAAATAATTGCATGCATATTAGTTCCGCATCATCTAGTATTAGAGCCAGGTTAGGTCTTGTTTTATGCATCTTTTACAGTCCGTATATACTCTATTATTTTAGTTATTTATCCTTGTTCAGAACTCCAAAAATTCTAAAATTTATTTTTCTGGATTCATCATAATTCAAAGTATTTTATAAAATTTTAAAGATTTTATTTCAGTCTGTGCAGTCTCTGCAAGCTGAAATACAGCCTACAAATTTTTGGCTCTGTTTTTTCAGCAAGACAATTTTGGAAGGTTTAGGGTTTTGTTTAGCATATCTTTGCATATCTTTATTTTCAGTATGTTTCTAGCATATTATGTCATTTGCTACAAATCATGTCTCTACAAAAGGATAAAAAAAATTTTAAAAAAATTACATATATACAAAAACTCCAAAAAAAAACTTAAACCCTAATTTGCATCATCTGCCTGCCATCATTGCATAAACTACCTTTAAGGGCATTCTTGCTATGTCAAATGGGGGGAGGAGTTGATAACTTCTCCTTATCCCAAAACCACATCCCCTGCATTCGGTCCCAAGCCTAACTTAAAATCTATTAGACTTAATTTGCCCTAGTGGGCTAGGGACACCAACTAGTCGCGTCCGGGCTAGTGTTAGATCACCGTGTCAAGCTAACCTGTGTGTGCCTTGTGCTTAGTGTCTAGAATGGTGGTTCAGGGATTCAATCCCAAAGGGCTTGTGTGCTGGTCTGCCTACCTGGCCAATCTCTGATTGGTGTCTAGGATTGGCAATCAGGGACCTAACACTCCCCTTACACATCCCTAGCTGAGTACAGGGTTACTCTAGGCTAGTTTGCCACCCTGATTGAGCACCTAGTTTTGGACTCTAGGTCTAGGAAGCTGTAGTTGGTCTGATCGAGTCTTGCATGAGCACTAGATCATGGGTTTCATATCATCCACCATCTCCACTTTTACCTGAACCCATGGATAACTTTGAAGCTCAAATGAAAGCCCTTGCTGAGCAGCTAACCCAATCCATGGCCATGATGACTACCTAGTTAACTACCCAGATGACTCAGTTGACCCAGACCGATAGCCTCAACCCAACTCAACCTAGTGAAACCATGGAGCCCAACCCTAGGAGAACCCAATACTCTGATCCATATAGGGAGTCCAATCCTAGGAGAACCCAAATACTCCGACCCATATAGGGATCCCAACCTTAGAAGAGCCCAATACTCTGACCCATATAGGGATCCCAACCCTAGAAGAACCCCTTACCATGACCCCTATTTGGAGCCCAACCCTAGGAGAGCCACTAGGTATGTTGTGTTGGTAGCACCTAAATTTTGTGATCCTGGGTGTGAGGATTATCTTGCTTGGGAAAGAGATATGGACCTGTATTTTGCACAAAATTGGGGTTTCGATTTTGAAAGATGTCAGTTCAAGTTTGCTAAAGCTAAATTAGTTCACCAAGCCAGGTTAGACTAGGATAATGTTGAGAGAATACTTAGGCTAGAAGGCCACGAACCCATAACTATCTGGAGTGACATGAAACTTGAACTAAGAATGTACCTACCCTAGTCCTATCAGTCCAGGAGACCCACAACCTGTAGATCTTATGACTTCAAATCCTATGAACCTAGAACCTATGTACCCAAAACCTATGAACCTAGATCCTATGACTCTAGATCCTATTTACCCACACCCTATAAGCCCAGTAGACCCATGACCTATAGATCTGAACCCATGACCAATGAGCAGAATGAACCTATAGGCCATCAACCTAAACCCCATAGGATTAGTACCCCTAAATATGAGCCCAGTAGTAAGCCACTACCCCTTAGGCAACCTGAACCTACTAGGAGTAGTGCCCATAATCAGAAACCAGGATCTAGCCAATTTTTCCTTAGCCGACCTTCCCTTACCATCCCTTTGATTGACAAGGCTTACATTAACGTGGAAGTGTATGAAGCTGATGTGAATTTAGTGGATGAGTATAAGGGAGAAGAGGACACACCTCTAGAAGACCTAGAATTAGATGACCCCGTAGGTACCCAGGTAGGAGCCAACCTAGAGTTAGTTGACCTTGACTATACCCAGCCTAAAGCTATAAAGGAAGAACAATTAGAGGAAGAGAACCTAGGTACTGCTACTAGAGCCTTACCTGAGAAAACCATAGAGGGGAGCCAAATTATAGAGTCTAGTCTTAAAGTACAAGAACCAGAAGACTTTATTAAGGACCTAATCTCTTTGAATCAGTACCCTCAAGTTAAGCCTCCTCCTATAGTTCCCATTAAGGACCTCTTCCCTGAGATTAGTAACCCATCCTTTCATTATGCAAACCCCATAGATATACCACAACCCCATAAGGTTAGCCTCATTAGTCTAGGATTAGTCCCGAACACCCCTTCTTTTATCCTACTTTATCCAACTAACCTTGAACCTTTTTTCCCACCCTACCAGACTAATTTTGAACCCACTTCCTATTTTCTGCCCTTTCCAGACACCTCCAGCATTTCTAGGATCATTAGATTGCATTTAGTTGAGATTAGCATACTGCATGCATTCATCACGCATGTTAGTTTTGCATCTTACTTCTGGCATACTCTTTGGAATTTGCTAGAAGCTCACTGTAAATTTTCATGTGCATGTCAAGCTAGGATCAAACCTAGAGAACCTATAATCTATTAGTCTTAGATCCAAATAGTTCAATAAAATTTCCTTCCATAGGAATGCAGAGTCGAGTCTGTTATGTGTAGGTATGAGTCCTTTGCATCACTTGTTAGGAGTCTGCATATGCCCAGCATGTTCACCACCTACACTAATTTTGAAAGAAACTGGCTAATTCCTGAAGAAGGGCCAAGGAATTTGATGTAGTGGATTCTATTTTAGTTAGGCTTAGGCCTAAAAGAAGCTTCATGCTCGCAGAGCCAGACCTTTTAAAGTGATAGAGAGGGTTGGACCAAATGCCTATGTGTTAGACTTGCCTTCGGAAATTGGCATTAGTTCTACCTTCAATATTATAGACCTGGTTGAGTACAGGGAACCGGCAATGAAACCCAGTGAGGCTTTTGGACCTATCCCTTTTGTTGAGAGTGATCCTTATCCAGAGTGTCTAATTAATTGGCCTGAGAGAGGAGAACGGATCGAGCGTATCTTGGACGATCAAGCCATTTCAACCCGGGGCCGTGGCTATCAACGCTTCCTGGTCTGATGGCAAGGCCGGCCAGAGTCAGATGATTCGTGGATTTCTCGAGAGGACTTGCAATGCCTCGACCTAGACATTCTCGAGAGATATGTGAGCCAGTCTGATCTTCACTCGACAGGGTCGAGTTCCTCCCACCCCGGGAGAATTGGTGGGGATAATAAAAATAAGACAGAGGCTTCTCAACCCTCTGTGGATCAATTAGCAGCATCAGAGTCCATTTGTAATAAAGATTTAGTCCATTTGAGTTGTTATTTTATCACTTGAGTCCTGTACTAGTCAGCTCATGTTGAGCTAGTCTTCTTCCTGAGTCCTATACATGTCAACCCAAGTACAAGAGAAGACCAAGCCAGTCCAAGTGGAGACCAACCCAACTGAAGACATGAAGACCATGGAAGGCATAGTAGAAGAAATAAGATTATGGGATTTTGTGTGACACCACAGGATCCAAGATGTCTTCCGAAAATCCTGATTCCTTGTAGATTCCTCCAGATGCCCAGATTCCCTTCCAGATGCTAGAGTATATTCATAGACCAGGGCATCCATGATTCCAAAGGTCCACCAGCATCCTAGCCCAAAGAAATCAAGCCCAGGCACCAAGCGCAAGCCCTTAAGAAACAAGATACCAGGGAATATTCTTGCAACCTGGCTACCAGGCCACCCCAGCTTCCAGAGGCCCAAGCCCATGCACCCAAACCCCTTTGGGCTGGCCCCTTACTACTCTTAGAAGCCCAACACGCCCCCCTAGGCATCCTTGGAGTGTTGACCAAGTCAAGAGAGGAGGAGAGAGTATTTAGGGATCTTTTTCTACCAAGCTTTCCTTATTTATCTAGCTAGAGTTGAATGGGGATTCAAACTCCTATGTAATGTCTCTTTTAACCTTACTTGGAGCCCAAGACTAAGGGTCTATTTAAAGGACCCTAGTCTCTTGTATGAGAGATTGATTATTGATATGAATTATACTTGAGTTTTCTACAATTGCTTTGTACTACCCTGCTTTGTGCTTAAGGGTTTTTGGTGTCTTCTTCTTCCCGGTGTTGCAACTGCCTCCAGCCTTCATCCAAGCCTCCTCTTCCCATGCCCTTGCTGCCTTGTTTTTGAGTTTTCTTGTGCTCCCAACCTTGTTTTCTCACCCCTGATGGTTGTTTGCAGGTCCCCGAGTTCCTACGAATCCAACGACTCTAACCGGGCCGCAATCGGGCCACCAAGCAGAAAGCCTGGTATCCGCAAGTCTCTAACTTGGTTTTCCAGGCTGCATCCATCAAGGATGAGAGATCTCTTTGCTGCGATCTTCACCGAGCATATCAGACATTGCCAGGTACACCCCCTCTACTACCAATAGTTTTATTGTAGGTAAACTAGCCCTAACTATGGCTTCTCAGCCTTGGCGATCCCTCTTTACTGCTTTTCTAGATCCTAATATGCATGCATAGCTTTTTAAATTCATATTGAATTATTTATATCATATTTTTATCTGAAATTTAGGATTTAACCACCTCATCCAACCCCTAAAACATAAAAAATAATCGCATGCATATTAGTTTCGCATCACTAAGTGGTCGACCAAGAGGAGGTGATCATAAGGTAGTGTGGTGCCATATGATGCTCCTCTTGGGCCTTGGGCAGCCCAGTATGCTCCTAGCTATGGTCTAGGGTTCCAGGCTACGTTCCAGTGTTCCAGGGTCTTCAACTTTTATTGTTAGATCTTCCATGATATTCAAGTGTGGTTCCATGACTTCAAGCTAGCTGGGTCTTCACTTGTATTAAGTCTTCTACTTACAAAAAGTGGACTGGACTCACTACAAGACTCAGAATTTGACTAGCTCAACATGAGCTGTCTAGAATGACCATATCCCAAACTGATACAGAACTCGAATAAAAAAGGGCCCAAAAAGAACAGGACTCAGGGCCCAAAGTGTGGAATTAAATAGGCTAAGCCCTTATTACAAACTGGACTCAACTAAGATATCCACAGAGGCTTAAGATGCCTCTATCTTATTCTGGTGCCTCTGGTGTCCGTCCCAAAGAGCTTCCAGTGGGGTGTCACAGTCTTGGAGATGGACTACTAGCTTGCATAGGAAGAAGATACTCAGGTCCTCTCACCCGTCGATGTCCTGAAGGACAAAGGCACACTCTTTCATAGAGTTCCAAGTCTAGAGACATGGGCAATGAAGAAGAAAACTTCAAAAGATTTTTTTCATTTCATCCATCATCATTTACAAGGGGTTTGAGCCCTTTCTATAAGCTCTAAGTCCTCATTTGAATTCAAATGAGAGGAGTTACAAAACTTGATTCAAGGGGGCACCCAAAATCTGAATTTGAACTCTTGAAACTTGAAACTCTTAAAGCTTGGCCGACCTTGACTTGGTGGAAAGGCTTGATTCGGGGAGGAAAGGGAGGATGTTGTCTTCATGAATCAAGGGGGTGCCCATTTGACTTTAGAATTCTTCCTTGGCCGACCATGATATTTGGAGAAAGGCTTGATATGTGGAGGGAAGGGAGGATGTTGTTGGCTTGGATCAAGGGGAGGTTTAATGGGGCATCCGACATGGCTTTGACTTTGAAAATTTTATCTTGTCTTGGCCGACCAAAGGAGCTTGGTGAAGTGGTGCCTCCCCATGCCATGTGGCACTCCATGAGCTGAAGTGGTGCTCCTAACTTGGCATGGAGAGATGGCTTGAATCATCTACAATTGGGCTTGACTTGATTGCCCACTTGTGGACCCTTCTTCAAAATAGCTTAAGCCCTTGATTCAGGACAGGAGGGGGGGGAGGATCGAACGAAGGAATAATGGGATTTGATGGCGAAGGAATAATGGGATGGAAGATAGGGATCTGGATCTCATGGACTTTGGGACTCATCCTAATGAAGAGACCTCTCACCTCTAAGGCATTACACCCTCCTCGATACTTGGAGGCACTAGGATGGATCTCAAAGGTCATGAGGGAATAAAGAAAATGGAATGGGAAGGGGGATAACTAGGCATGACCTCACATCATGTCCTGGGGTTGGGCCGCACACCCTCTCCTCTTGGAACAGAAGAATAATCACTCTTCTCTAAAACAAAATTTTTATTCATCAATTATTTTTACAAGAAGGATTGGAGCATATTTTATAGACACCAAGCCATTTTGAAATTCAAATTTTGAAATTCAAAAATAATAAAATAAGGAGATAAAATAGTGGGCGTTTCCAAGAAGAGGGGCGGCATTTGTGGAGGAAAATGTGGATCCATTCAAATTCAAATTCAAATTCGAACTCAAATTCCTCCTCTGCTTTGATATCTGTGCAGAAAATCACTGCTCTAAAATTTATGCAGGTTGTTTCTGCTTTGAGATTCGTGCATAGTTTTTTTTTCTTCTTGTGGCCGTGGAATAGGGGTGGATGGATGGGGAAGAGTGGCTGGGGCAAATCCAGCAAGGAGGGATGGGAGAGTCATGGCCATGAGCGCCGGTGGTGGTTGGGCTCGATGTGCAAAGGAGATGGCGGCGGCGTTGAGGAGATGGCCATTGGGCATCGCCATTGAGGCAGATCTGGATGATCTGTAGCGACCGAGTGGCACGGTTGGATCGACCGAGAGTCTTTCGATGGGAGGGCATAGTGGTGGGGCAGGGGGCATCAGCGGCAGGGATGACCGGGTTTTTGCCAGATGGGCGGTGATTGCGAGAGAGAGGGGCGTGACACGGAGGTGTGGAGACGGCATCACGAGCATAGGTCCGATGGGGAAGGCTCAGGTAGTGGCGGACAGTGGCTCGGGCAGCAGCAGATGGTGGCACGTGGGAGAGGGGCGCGTGGGCATAGTCGCAGGGGTGGACAGCCGTCGGAGGAGCCAAAGGGATGCACGACCGTGGGCGATCCTGTTGGATTCACCAGCATTCCCATGAGGAGATCGACGCTGGGGGGAGGTGGACGGCCATCGTGATGTAGAACGAAAGATCTAATACCAAAAATGATGCAGAACGGATATATGGAATGTGGAAGCAAATTAAAATTAATGTAATTTTTTTGTATATATTTTCAGAAGTCGACTTTGACTCAAATGAAAGTTAAACTAAATTGAAAGAAACTATATAATAATTAAAAGCATAATTCGAAGAAACTAGATTATCAGAGTAGTTCAGAAGTAAAGGATCGTTAGGGGTTAAGAAACTCCCAGACCTAGGGTTTCGCTCTGAACTTTCAACAGGACAAAAATAAAGAGAAGGGAAGGGTTATGTACCAGGAAGTGATCTTCACAGAGTTTGGTGGAAGGACTCTCTCGAGCAGATTGTTGGATCCTCGGATTCGGATATCTTCGCAATGGATCCTCCAATACTGGTCCTTTGGCAGAGTTGGCTTCTCCTGAACTCAGGATTTGGGAAAGAAGAAGAACAAGTTAAGGAACCAGATACTCAAAGAAAGGATTTACCAGATAAGAAGAACTTAAAAAAATTGATGTTGCTGAAATCATGATTCTCCTGGATGCTGATCTGACTTCCTCTGGGATTTGCTCTGTATTCGAAGTAGCCGATCTGGACCTGGATGCTGGTCGTCGGCCTCTACTTGGAAGAGAGGGGACATGAGATGATGAGGTAGATTAGTGTTCGGATGATTGGTGGAATGAAGAAGATGATGGGCGGCTAGGGTTTGGAATTGAAGTGGCTAACCTAGGGTTTTGGTAGGGTTTGGAGATCTCACACCTCCTCAAAGTTCCTGTGGAACCCGGAATCACTCCCTCATGGAGCTCAACACTTGAATACAAGTGCGGAAGAGAGAAACACAAAGTTGCTCACAAAGAAATTGATTTCATTCATCATTAAATTCAAGAGTTACATAGAGTTGAATATATAGACATAACAAAGAAATAAAATTTCATACACTTCCCATGTGGGACTAATAGGACTAACCCACACTTAAAGCATCAAATTCTCTTCCCAAGACTCCTTCCATGAGTGGGCAGCCCAAAAACTCCAAGAAAACTTGAAAATCAACTCCAAATGGCAGGTTATGGGGGTGTCTCCTAGTATCTCTCCATGAATCAAGGATTTTTTCTTCATGGTTTGGCTCTTTTGGACACCTCCTAGTCTTGCTCCACAAGTTTAGGCTTCTTCCTTTCATGGCTTTGGCACTTTTGGAAACTTTTGGAAACCTCCTTGAATTCCTCCCCAAGACATGCTCTCTTCGCTTTTATAACTTGGATTTTTATGGAACATTGTGGGGCACCTCCTTGATCCTCTCTTAAAGAAAAATTCTTGCCATCCTGGCTTGGATTTATCTGGAAAGAAATTGGCTCCTCCTTGGATTGAGGTATCTTGATGGATTTCTCTCCCAAGTGGTGCAAGAAAAAAAAGGAACTTACTTCTTGTGGTGTAGGGACCAAAGACACTGGATGGAGATGTGGCGCCTCCTGGACTCTGGCGTGTGGCTGGGAGTGTGGCGCCAACTTGCTTGGGCCTGGGAGAAAAATATGGCACCCTGGACCTTGACTTGATTGAAAAAAAAGTGGCACCAACCTGGAGAAGACCTAGACCACTACTTGGACTTGTACTGAGTCAACATGACTCAACAAAATTTAAATTACAGGGAAATACAAACTCAAGACTAAAATTGAGTTGACCAAGTCCACCCTTATTACAAAACCAGAAAACCCTAATTCTTCGGGCAAGGTCAATCAGAGATCCAGATGGAGCCCTGAAGACTTCTTCTGAGTCTGGTGCCCGCACCAATTCTCCCGGGATGGGAGGAACTCGACCCTGTCGAGTATGGATCAAGCTGGCTCTGGTATCTCTCCAAGAGGTCTCGATCCAATTCTTGTAATTCTTCTCGGAAGATTCAAGAGTCATCAAAATCTAGCCTTCCTTGCCAGTGGACCAGGTATCTTTGGTATCCTCGATTACGAGTAGAGATAACCTGATCTTCTAGGATCTTTTCAATCTGCTCTTTCCTCACAGGCCAGTTTGTTGGTGGACACACAGGGTCGAGATCACTCTCAATAATAGGATTAGGTTTCAAAGGCTTACTAGGAATCACAGCTGGCTCCCTATATTCTACTAAGTCTGTAATGTTGAAAGTAGAGCTATTGCCTAGTTCTGGAGGCAACTCGAGCACATAAGCATTGGATCCTACTCTCTTCACTACTCTAAATGGTCCAGCTCCTCTAGCATGTAACTTTCTAACAGTTCCAGGAGGAAACCGCTCAGGCCTTAACCTAATCATTACATAGTCTCTCTCAACAAAAGTTTTGACTCGCCTTTGAGAATCAGCCAACTTCTTATAAGTTTCATTAATTAAAGTTATTTTGGCATGAATTTCTTTATGCAAGTTCTTTACATGCTATGCAAGTGCATCAAGAGACTTATGTGTGTGGGCTAATAGTGACATCAGATCAAGTGGTGTGTGAGGCTTGTATCCATGAACAATTTCAAAGGGACTCTAGCATATAGACCTATTGATCGAAACATTGAATACAATTTCATACCTGGACAAAATACAAATCCCAATTCCTGGTGTTCTTAATCAAACCAAAATCTGAGCCAAAGCCTAGTAAAGGGTCAAGAAAAACTAAATTAGACTGATGACACATTCCTAAAGAATGGACTTTATTCCAAAGAAACCCTAGGTCTAAACCTAACAAACTAAGGCTCTCTAGGTTTGACCTTGGGTCGGAGGAGGGCATGCAGAGCATGAAAACTTATTATGGATGCCTAGTAGGTGCCATAAGGTCTTCCAGAAGTAGGTGGCAAACCTAATAGGTTCTAAGGAGTCTTGCAACCAAGAAATCTCAGTAAAGTGTAATCCCATAGCTCTAGAAACATGAGAAGATTCAGGGAAGGGTAGGAAATAAGAATCAGAGTTTTGAGATGGCTTATAGGAAACAAGAAACATACCTTGGTTATTCAGGACGACCTTAAAATGAGGACATTGTTCTATAGGTGCACTCATCCAAACCTCATGATTTGCTCTAGGAGGGTCTACAAGTGCAAGTTCTAGGATAGGCTGGGTGCTCCTAGAAGGTGGAAGGTTATCAGGAAGGTCTTTGGAATGTTTATCTAGAAAGTCCTCTAAGCTACTGTCTTTTTCTTGTTCTTGGACCTTCTAAATGGGCAATTCTTGTGAACCCCTTCCTTCTTCACACTTCTCTACCAGATTTGACTCAGGGGTGTCTTCTTTGGATTCCTCAATGAGTTCTGGGGTATTCTCACTTAAACTTTCATTTGGTGTAATTTCCTATTCCTGAACTTCCTCAAAAGGGTCTTCTCTTATGGTTTGCTCCTGAATTTATTGAGTGGCAGGGGTCCCCTCAATAACCCCATTAGGTAGGAGTTGGTTAATTGAATTATCGGGAGAGATATCCTCAAATTCTTCTTCTTCATATTCATCTATCAAACTTATGTCAGGCTCATATATTTCTTCCTCAATCTCACTGAAAGGTTCTAATCTATTCTCCTTTGATTCCTCTTTAAGTACGGCTCTGGTCGGGTCAACTAATTTTGGGATGGCCATGCCTAACTCCTTCTCAGTGTTATCCTTCTGGTCAAGAGGTGACACAAGTGGGAATTGACAAACAAAAGTCTGGTTCACTACGGGTGTCAGATCAATCAAAACTTGACTCAAGTTGGTAGAGGTTGGCTTTAAGTCCAAAGTACTTGATTGGTTATATCTTAAAGACCACTCATAGTCTTGGGCTTCTTGGTAGGCTCGGTCTAACTTATTGGTCTTTTCAAGGCATAGCTTCCTATAAATATCTGGGTGTAACCCAACCCTAAACCTCGATGTGATCTGAGCTTCAGTCTCAATGGTATTGCATTTCATGTCATACCACTGGAAGTCCTCGATATATTTAGACACAGGCCTATTACCTTGTCGCAATTGGTACCATTGGTCTAAAAGTCTTTTCTCATAGGATCTACCTAGGTACCTATCTCTCAACTTACTTCTCATATCTCTCCAAGTATATATTTCCTCTTTTCTTTGATAACACTCAATAGCATACCAATGCGATCTAGCATGTTTGGTGAACTTGGTTTTGGCCAACCTAACTTGTCCTCATTCCGATATGTTAGTGCACTCAAAATACCAATCCATTTGTTCTTCCCACTTAATATATGTCTCTTGTCTTCCATCAAAAGTGGGTGCATAAGGTTCGGTGTTCCTAACGGGTCCCTTCTCTGAGTCAACCAAGTATGGGTATAGGTTCCTAGGGCTAGACTTAGGGGCAAGATCATGGTCATAGGCTCTTGATCAAACCTCCAATGATTAGGTTCAGGATCCCTGTATAAAGGTCTCCTAGGCTCTGGGTGTGGGTGAGGTTGGGGTCTACCAAATTCTGAGTCAGGGGTCCAATTTCAGTGCCTAGGCTCCTCAAGTACCTAGGCTCGGTCTCTAAACTGGGCAACAGTATCAGTCATATCCTGACTCAATTTGGTCATACTTTTGGTAAGAGTTCTAATCATGGCCTCTAAATCAGGTTGGGTTTGACCAGGTTGGTAGGGTACTCCGTTCCGGGTGGACATGATGATACAAGCAAGCACACCAAATAAGACTCGACTGAAATGACTATGGGCAAACTAGACCTAGAGCCCAAAATAGATGCCCAATCAGAGTGGCAAGCTAGCCTGTAGTACTCGGGACTCAGCCAGGCAGGTGTAATGGGAGTGTTAAGTCCCTAATTGCCAATCCTAGACACCAATCAGTGATTGGCCAAGTAGGCAGACCAACACACAAGCCCTTCGGGACGTAGTCCCTGAATCACCGTTCTAAACACTGAGTACAAAGCACACACAGAGTAACCAGACAAACTGACTAAACCCTAGGCTGGACCTGACCAGTTGGTGTTCCTAGCCCACTAGGGCAAATTAAGTCTAATAAATTTTAAAATTAGGCTTAGGATCGAATAAATGGGTGGTGGTTTTGGGCTAAGGAGAGGTTATCAACTCCTCCCCTTATCTTAGATGCTCAATTGCCCTTAAGATGAATTAGGAGATGATCACTCAAAAAAAATTGAATTGCAGAAACACAGAAATAGAATTTCTGTAATTTAAATTTCAAAAATTTCACAGACATCAATAAATTACAGTAAAATTATGTAAAATAGTTTACATTATACTGGTTTCACCAAAATAAAATAATGCAATTTGGAGTTACCTACAATGAGAAACAATTCCTGCAACAGGGTAGTTACAGACTAAAAATAGAATGCTTCCCCCGTTTACAATTCCTGCTACGAAGTTGTAACCCAGCGGATCCCCTACACATCCTAGGAACACCCTATGGAATGGGAAGAGGAGGCTTACACCTCACTTCGTTCCTAGGACCGGACGTCCTGGGGAGTCTACTTCGAGCAGACAAAGTAAAAAAGAGAGACACTCAAAACATGTAAGCAAGTCAGAAACCCTAGACAGGGCTCTGATACCAAAATTGATGCAGAATGAAAGATCTGATACCAAAAATGATTATGTGGAATGTGGAAGCAAATTAAAATTAATGTATTTTTTTTATATATATTTTTCGAAGTCAGCTTTGACTCAAATGAAAGTTAAACTAAATTGAAAGAAACTATATAATAATTGAAAGCACAATTCAAAGAAACTAGATTATCAGAGAAGTTCAGAAGTAAAGGATCGCTGGGGGTTGAGAAACTCCCAGACCTAGGGTTTCGCTCTGAACTTTCAACAGGACAGAAATAAAGAGAAGGGAAGGGTTATGTACCAGGCAGTGATCTTCACAGAGTTTGGTGGAAGGACTCTCTCGAGCAGATTGTTGGATCCTCGGATTTGGATATCTTCCCAATGGATCCTCCGATACTGGTCCTTTGGCAGAGTTGGCTTCTCCTGAACTCAGGATCTGGGAATGAAGAAGAACAAGCTAAGGAACCAGATACTCAAAGAAAGGATTTACCAGATAAGAAGAACTTGAAAAAATTGATGTTGCTGAAATCCTGATTCTCCTGGATGCTGATCTGACTTCCTCTGAGATTTGCTCTGTATTCGAAGTAGCCGATCTGGACCTGGATGCTGGTGGTCGGCCTCTACTTGGAAGAGAGGGGCCATGAGATGATGAGGTAGATTAGGGTTTGGATGATTGGTGGAATGAAGAAGATGATGGGCGGCTAGGGTTTGGAATTGAAGTGGCTAACCTAGGGTTTTGGTAGGATTTGGAGATCTCACACCTCCTCAAGGTTCCTGCGGAACCCAGAATCACTCCCTCACGGAGCTCAACACTTGAATACAAGTGCGGAAGAGAGAAACACAAAGTTGCTCATAAAGAAATTGATTTCATTCATCATTAAATTCAAGAGTTATATAGAGTTGAATATATAGACATAACAAAGAAATAAAATTTCATACACTTCCCATTTGGGACTAATAGGACTAACCTACACTTTAGGCATCAAATTCTCTTCCCAAGACTCCTTCCATGAGTGGGCAGCCCAAAAACTCCAAGAAAACATGAAAATCAGCTCCAAATGGCAGGTTATGGAGGTGTCTCCTAGTATCTCTCCATGAATCAAGGATTTTCCCTTCATGGTTTGGCTCTTTTGGACACCTCCTAGTCTTGCTCCACAAGTTTAGGCTTCTTCCTTTCATGGCTTTGGCACTTTTGGAAACTTTTGGGAACCTCCTTGAATTCCTCCCCAAGACATGCTCTCTTCCCTTTTATAACTTTGATTTTTATGGAACATTGTGGGGCACCTCCTTGATCCTCTCTTAAAGAAAAATTCTTGCCATCCTGGCTTGGGTTTATCAGGAAAGAAATTGGCTCCTCCTTGGATTGAGGTATCTTGATGGATTTCTCTCCCAAGTGGTGCAAGAAAAAAAAAAAACTTACTTCTTGTGGTGTAGGGACCAAAGACACTGGATGGAGATGTGGCACCTCCTGGACTCTGGCGTGTGGCTGGGAGTGTGGCACCCACTTGCTTGGGCCTAGGAGAAAAAATGTGGCACCCTGGACCTTGACTTGACTGAAAAAAAAGTGGCACCAACCTGGAGAAGACCTAGACCACTACTAGGACTTGTACTGAGTCAACATGACTCAACAAAATTTAAATTGTAGGGAAATACAGACTCAAGACTAAAATTGAGTTGACTAAGTCAACCCTTATAACAAAACCAGAAAATCCTAATTCTTCGGGCATGGTCTATCAGAGATCCAGATGGAGCCCTGAAGTCTTCTTCTGAGTCTGGTGCCCGCACCACATCGGGGTCGCCGATGGTCGGGCATGGCAGATCTAGATCAAACAGGAAGAAAAATGGAGAAAAATGGAGGTTCTAGGAGTTTTCTATGAGGAAGAAGATGATAGGGATAAACGTGGAATACGTCGGGAATAAACATGGAATAGAGTGAGGATAACGGGAATAGGTGGAGTAGCTGGGATAAATATTTTTAAACTAAAAATAAAAAAAAATCTGAAAAATGAAAAGGAAAACCTGGATGGGTTTTGGTGTCCACATCATTCCCCTGAGGTGGAAAAAACTTGACTCCATCGAGGCAGGCTTGCCGTAATTTTTTTTTTCCTCTTTTTTTTCTCTTCTTTTTTTCTCTTCTTTTTTTTTCTCGCTTCTTTTTTTTTTCAACTTTTTTTTTCTTTTCAACCCTAATCCAAACCTGCTCTGATACCAAATTGATGTGGGACAGGTTGGGGGGGGAGGATCGAACGGTGAGCCTAGAAGTCACCAAGATTAGGGTATTCTAATTTTTTTTTTGATTTTTCTATTTGATGGCAAAAGAATAATGGGATGGAAGATAGGGATCTGGATCTCATGGACTTTGGGACTCACCCTAACGAAGTGACCTCTCACCTCTAAGGCATTGCACCCTTCTCGATACTTGGAGGTGCTAGGATGGATCTCAAAGGTCATGAGGTGATAAAGAAAATGAAATGGGAAGGGGGATAACTGGGCATGACCTTATGTCATGTCCTGGGGTTGGGCCTCACACCCTCTCCTCTCGGAGCGGAAGAAGAATTACTCTTCTCTAAAACAAAAATTTCATTCATCAATTATTTTTACAAGAAGGATTGGAGCATATTTTATAGACACCAAGCCATTTTGAAATTCAAATTTTGAAATTCAAAAATAACAAAATAAGGGAAGAAAATAGTGGGCATTTCCATGAAGAGGGGTGGCATTTATGAAGAAAAATGTGGATCCATTCAAATTCGAATTCAAATTCTGCCTTTGCTCTGAGATTTGTGCAGAAATCACTACTCTGAAATTTGTGCAGGTTGTTTCTACTTTGAGATCCGTGCATAAATTTTTTTTTTCTTCCCATGGCCATCGATCAGGGGTGGATGGATAGGGAAGAGTGGCTGGGGCAAATCCGACGAGGAGGGACGGGGGAGTCTTGGCCGCAAGCGCCGATGGCGGCTGGGCCGGAGGTGGCAGAGGAGATGGCGGCACCATTGAGGAGATGGCATTGGGCAGCACCGTTGAGGCTAATCTGGATGATCTACAGTGGCCGAGCGGCATAGTTGGCTCGGCCATGAGTCTTTCGGACGGGAGGTTATGGTGGTGGGGCAGGGGGCAGCGGTGGTGGGGATGACCGGGTGTTTGCAGGCTGGGCGGTGGTCGTGGGGGAGAGGGGTGCGGCACGAAGGTATGGAGACGGCTTCACGGGCGTAGGTCCGGTGGGGAAGGCTTGGGCAGTAGCGGACGGTGGCTCGGGTAGCGATAGATGGCGGCACGGGGAGAGGGTCGTGTGGGCAGAGCTGCAGGGGTAGACGGCCATGGGAGGAGCCGCAGGGGTGCACGACCGTGGGCGATCCTGTGGGATTTGTCGGCATTCCCATGAAGAGATCGACGTCGAGGGGAGGTGGACGGCCGTCGGGGTCACCGGTGGTCTAGTGTGACAGATCCAAGTCGAACGGGAAGAAAAATGGGAAAAAATGGAGGTTCTAGGAGTTTTTTGGGAGGAAGAAGATGACAGGGATAAACATGGAATATATCGGGAATAAACATGGAATAGAGTGAGGATAACGGGAATAGGTGGAATAGACGGGATAAATATTTGTATACTAAAATAAAATAAATTTGAAAAAAGAAAAGGAAAACCCGGATGGGTTTTGGTGTCCACATCATTCCCCTATGATGGGAAAAACTCGACTCCATCGAGTCAGGCTTGCCATAAATTTTTTTTTCCTCCTTTTTTTTTCTCTCTTCTTTTTTTTTCAACTTTTTTTTTCAACCCTAATCCTAACCCGCTCTGATACCAAATTGATACGGGATAGGTGGGAGGGGGGAGGATCGAACGGTGAGCTTAGAAGTCACCTAGATTAGGGTATTCTAATTTTTTTTTGATTTTTCTAATTTGATGGTGAAGGAATAATGAGTTGGAAGATTGGGATATGAATCTCACGGACTTTGGGACTCATCCTAACGAAGAGACCTCTAACCTCTAAGGCATTATACCCTCCTCGATACTTGAAGGTGCTAGGATGGATCTCAAAGGTCATGAGGGGATAAAGAAAATGAAATGGGAAGGGGGATAATTGGGCATGACCTCACGACATGTCCTAGGGTTGGACCTCACACCCTCTCCTCTCAAAGCGAAAGAAGAATCACTCTTCTTTAAAACAAAATTTTCATTCATCAATTATTTTTACAAGAAGGATTGGAGCCTATTTTATAGACACCAAGCCATTTTGAAATTCAAATTTTGAAATTCAAAAATAACAAAATAATGGAAAAAAATAGTGGGCGTTTCCATGAAGAAGGATAGCATTTGTGGAGGAAAATGTGGACACATTCAAATTCGAATTCAAATTCCTCATCAGATCTGAGATTTGTGCAAAAAATTTACTACTCTGAAATTTGTGCAGGTTGTTTTTGCTCTGAAATTTGTGCAGGTTTTTTCTGCTCTAAGATCCATGCATAGATTTCTTTTCTTCTAGTGGCCGTGGAATAGGGGCGGATGGATAGGGAAGAGCGGCTAGGGCAAATCCAGTAAGGAGGGACGGGAGAGTCGTGCCCGCGGGCGCCGGTGGTGGCTAG
Source organism: Areca catechu (assembly GCA_021397845.1). NCBI lineage: Eukaryota > Viridiplantae > Streptophyta > Magnoliopsida > Arecales > Arecaceae > Areca > Areca catechu. The sequence goes on along the minus strand of CM038052.1, from coordinate 121,682,172 downwards.
GCCAGAGGTGGTAGAGGAGATGGCGGCACCGTTGATGAGATGGCCATTAGGCTGCGCCATTATGGCAGATCAGATGATCTACAATGGTCGAGCAGCACGGTTGGCTCGGCCATGAGTCTTCCGGACGGGAGGGCACGACGGTGGGGTAGGGGCGGCAGCGGCGAGGATGATCGGGCATCGGCGGGTTGGGTGGTGGTTGCGAGAGAGAGGGGCGTGGCATGGAGGTGTGGAGATGGCTTCACAGGCGGAGGTTTGGTGGGGATGGCTCGGGCAGCAGCGGATGGTGGCTTGGGCAGTGGCGGATGGCGGCGTGAGGGAGAGGGGCGCGTGGGCAGAGCCACAGGGTCGGACGGCCGTGGGAGGAGCCGCAGGGGCGCATGACCGTGGGCGGTCCCATGGGATTCGCTAGCATTCCCACGAGGAGATCGATGTCGGGGGGAGGATGATGGCCATCGGGGTCGCTGGTGGTCGGGCATGGCAGATCCAAGTCCAATGGGAAGAAAAATGGAGAAAAATGGAGGTTTTGGGAGTTTTCTGGGAGGAAGAAGATGGCAGGGATAAACATGGAATATGTCGAGAATAAACATGGAATAGAGTGAGGATAACGGGAATAGGTGGAATAGTTGGGATAAATATTTTTAAACTAAAAATAAAAAAAATTTGAAAAAAGAAAAGGAAAACCCAGATAGGTTTTGATGTCCCCATCAGCCCATCTTCAAATTGACTTGATCTTGTGAACCAATTTGGCTAATTATAGGACCAGTTGACCCTAACTTGACCAAATTGGCCAAAATACAAGACTAAACCAAAATTGAAACCAATTAGATACTAATTACATGACTTGAAAGCAAATTTCTCAGGCTTTAAGCCTTATTACAAGATCCAAAAGATTAAGAACCCTAATTAGAGATTCACAAAGGGTTGAGGAGCCGCTGTCTAATCCTGGTGCCCCTCCACTAGGCAAAGTGCTTCTTCTATAAGATGCAGGGTCATTGGAAGAGGAACTGTCCTCTTTATATTACGTCCCTTGACCAGAACAAGTCTAAGAAGAGGAAGCAGCAGGGCAGTGTTTGACAAGGTATTTATATGATAGCACCTTGTAGTTTCTCTATTTTCAATACTACTAAATAGGTATTGGATATCGGAAGTCCAATTCATATTTGCAATTCTTTGTAGGGCCTTCAACTTAGTAGGAGACTCGACGATGGCGAGAGATTCTTGAATGTTGGAAATTAAAGCCAAGTTCTAGTCCAGGCATTGGGAGCCCTCAAATTTGTTTTCGAGTCTTGTACAATCATTTTGAATGGGTGTCATTACTATCCATCTTTCATCTTGAATGTCATTTCTGTAGGCCAATTGGCCATGTATGGTTATGAACTATCAATAAACAATGACATTTCCAAAATCATTTGGAATGGTTCTGTTGTGATATTGGATACATGAATAATGGCGTTTATGTACTATCACGACTTGTTAGTGTAGTGTACACATCTAACAAACACCCTAGGATAGATAAAGTCAGTGATGCATATCCATGGCATTGTAGGCTAGGTCATATTAACAAGAATAGGATAAACATATTGAAAAGCGAGGATCTTCTCAAGATTAGTAAATGTGATTCGCTACCAACCTGTGAGTCTTATCTTCTTGGAAAGATGACAAGATCATCTTTTACTGGAAATGGTGAACGAGCCAAAGAAATTCTAAGTCTGGTACATACTGATGTATGCAAACCTATAAATATTGGATGCGGGACAAAATATACAAACTGATCTACCAATTTTAAATATTTTTATCAGAGATTAAACAGCAATTAATTTTTCTAGAATTTAACAGAATTAAGACTCAAAACAAATAATTAAAAGAAAACTAGTCAACTAGTTGCAAGCCCGCAATGTAGATTTAACAAATCTAATTAAGAATAGGATTGATGATTAAGAAACCACCTTAAACTAGGGTTCCTACTTCTCAAAGGATCAGAAAATAAAAAGTTAGGAAAGGTTTTTGCTTTACCAACAAAGATTATAATCTCTCTTGTTGTGGATCTGACTGGACGCTCAAGGATCTTGCGGCAGGACTTCCAGATTGTCGAACTTCGGGCTTCAATCTTCAACACAACTGGTTCTAAGGCAAAGATCACCATCACTTTCGATCTCAATCACCTGCAATTAGTCACAACACTCAGTAAGAAGGAGTGGAAGGAAGAAGAAATTTTAAAGGAAGAGAAAAGGGAGAAGAAGATTGTTGTTGTCGGCTAGGGTTTCTGATGGTGGGATAACTAAGGCCTCACACCCCGCGATGCTCCGAAGAACAAAGGAATTGTAAGGCCTCACACCCCGTGATGCTAACACAGTAAAGGAATGCAAGAATAACTCTTTTATTTCATGAATAATAGTTAATTTTACAAAAGGGGTTGATGGTGGTATTTATAAACCACAAACATGAGAAATGTGGCTTACAAAGTCTTGAATTAGCTCTTCTTGGATAGCAACTCCTTGGAATTTCTTCTCCTGGTGTCATGAACTCTTGAACTTGATCCTTTCTTAGACTTCATCTAATCTTCATCCATAGTGGGCAACAACACTGGAAAGGCTTCATAGGTTGGGTGACAATAAGGAACCTCCATCCTTTTGGGTGACAAGAATGAAGAGCCCTTTCTTCTTACTCCTCTTAAATTGGCGACAAATTTTTGAATGGATGACAAAATGAAGAAAGAATTCATGACTTCTCTTTAATCTTGAATTGGGCGGCAAATGTAGATAAATATGGCATCTCATCTCCTTCTTGGTGTCTATCTTGCATTTGAAAAGTTGATGAAGATAACTCCCATCCTATCTTTGAATTTAGAATGGGACTCCTTAAATTTGAAACTCATCATAATAGGAATCCCCTTGAAATGGAATTTCTATGTGATGGGCTTGGCTGACTCCTTTGAATTTGCGACAAATAATGAGAAGGAAATGGTGACTTAATTGTATTCTTGATGCTAATCAAGAATGAAATTGTGACTCCTTCTCTTTTACTTCTCTTAAAAAAAAGTGTCGACAATTTCATTCTTCTTATGGCCGACCAAGGGTAAGTGACATGGCATGTGATGATGTCCAAGATGAGGTGGCGAGTGATATTGCTTGTGGCATGTGACATAGGCTTGATGATGTGGCATGGGTGTCCAAACTTGATGAGGTGGTGCATGTGATAGTGTAGTGCCAAGAATGGGTTGGCACATGAGTTGAATTGGGTTGGCACATGGTGTCACATGGAGTCTTGATTTGGGTCCCCTCTTGTATTACAGGACTCCATAACTAATCACATGACTCACACATGACTCAACCAACTAAATAACTAAAGGACTCAATTGAAACTAATTTAAAACCTAACTTAGTCAATTGGAACCTAATTTGATCAAAGGGCTTAATCAACTAAACAAATGTTTTAACTTAGTAAAAATGGTTTGACTCAACTGGGTAAATAGGGTTTGAATAAACTGGGCTAAAATAATAGAATTTAAAATAAATATTTACAAGTGATCTAGGGCTTAGGCTTAGGGCTTTATTCACAAGTGACCCACAGGGATGTGGGATTGACCATCAATTCTTTCTGGCCCTGGTGTCCACACCAATTCTTCCTGGGTGGGAGGAACTCGATCCTGTCGAGTATGGGTCAACTCTGCTCTGATAGTATTCTAGTAAGTCAGGATTGATCCTTTGTAAATTTTTTCTAGTGATCCAAGAATCTTCAGTCTCGGATCATCCTTGCCAATGAACTAGATATCGTTGATAGTCTTTGCACCGAGTAGCGATAATATTATCGTCTAAGATCCACTCAATCCTGTCTCTTTGCTCTGGTAGTTTGGCTGGTGGACACTTATGGTCGGCTCACTCTCAAGGTTGGGATTTGGCCCAAAAGGCTCACTAGGTATCAACATTGACTCCCTATACTCTATAAGGTCTAAAACATTGAAAGTAGAACTAATACCTAGCTCAGGTGGTAAATTAAGCACATAGGCAATAGGTCCAATTTTTCTAATTACTTTGTATGGTCCACTACTTTGGGCATGTAACTTCTTCATGCTTCCAGGTGAGAACCATTCAGGTCGTAGCCTAACCATGACAAAGTCTCCTTCATTAAATTCTTTGAGTCCTTTTCTTGAATCAGCCATATGTTTATAAGATTCGTTGCTTTCATTAATTTTTTAGTTGTTTCCTTATGCAACTCTCTAACATGCTTAGCATATGACTCAGCAGACTCTGAAATGCGTTCATGCATGGGTAAAAGAATGAGATCTAAAGGTTTTCTAGGCTTGTACCCAGGAATAATTTAAAAGGGCTTTTCCCGATGGATCTATTAACTGAGCTATTGTATGCAAATTCAGTCCTAAACAGTAATAGATCCCAATTGGTAGTATTCTCTCCAACTAAACTTGTCAGCAAGTTTCCTAGACTATGATTCACTACTTCAGTTTGGCTATTTGTTTGAGAGTGATAAGAAGTAAAAAATTTAAGTTTCATCCCTAACAAGTGCAAGAGTGTTTTCCAGAAATAACTGGTGAATCATACATCTCTATCAGATACTATGGTCCTAGGTAAACCATGTAGTCTAACAACTTCATTTATAAATAACTTGGCTACCTTAGATGCATTATAAGTTTGGGAACAAGGTAGAAAATGTGCCATCTTTGAAAACCTATAAACCATGACAAAAATAAAATCATGTTCCTTATGGTTTTAGGTAATCCAAAAACAAAGTCCATGCTAAGATCTTGCCATGGACAATCCGGTACAGGAAGTGGGGTATATAAGATAGTGTTTTGCTTCTGCTGCTTGGCAACAACATAAGTTTGACATCTAGCTATGATTTGAGCAACATTTCTCTTAAGATTCTGATGCGGGACACATAAAATAAACTAAATTACTATGAGTAAGATCTAATTATCTGAAGAAAGTAGAGAATAATTTATATATATATATTTTTAGATTTTTAAAGAAGACTTGAAGGAGACAGTGAAGGAAACAATTTAGTTAACTACTCGCATAAGTAAACCTAACAAAATAACTAGGAAAGCAGGATCTGGTGGCTAAGAAACCACCGAAACTAGGATTAAATTTCAACTAACTAGAAACTAAAGAGGAAGGAAGAGGTTTAAAGTTACCAACGAAGATCGATTCTTCAAATGTAACAGGACTCTTAATGTGGTCATGGTAGGGTTTTAAGAACTCATTCCCAGGCTTCGATCTTCCGCACAATGTAGGTTCCGAGGCAAGAATACCTGGCTTCGATTCCTGATCACCTACAAACACTCAATAAAGGAAATTCAAGTTAGGAATTAGCAGAAAAAGGAAAAGAAGGAATGGGAAAGGTTAGAAACGATGGTTGGATTTTCTTGTCAGCTTGAAAGGTAGGGCCTCACACCCCTCGATGTTCCTAGAACAAAGGAAGGGCCTCACACCCCACGATGCACATAGAAAAGGAAGAAAATTTCAGTAGAATAACTTTCTTTATTGATGATTGAATGAATTCCAATTACAAGGGATTGATGGGTATTTATAGACCCATAATCAGTAGCGTAAGGGATTCAAACAGTAAACTCCTTCTCCCTTGGACTACAACTCCTAGAATTATGGTTAGTGTCACCTGGACTCATGCTTGTTGGGCTAATCTGGACTCTTATCCAAAGTGGGTGGCAATCATGAAGTGATCATCCATCTTGGGTGCAATTTATGAGGATTAGTGAGGTGGCTTGATGTAAGGTCAAGATGCTCCATCACTTGATCATTATTGTTGGACTCTAGAGTCTTGATGTGTAGGCTTCTGTGGTAAGTGGACTCTTCAGTTTGGATGGAAGAAGACTCAAGAATTTTGATAAAACTCTTGAGTTCTGAGAATTTAAGCAGTTGGCAACCTGTTTGATTGAAATACTGGTCGTAGAAACCCTTGGACCTCCAACACTTTAGATGAATTAATTTGGCTTGAAATTATTTGGCACATGGCATCAGGGAAGAGGAAGAATTGCTTGGCCGAACTCTTTAATTTTGGCATGGAATGACTTGAGTGGAGGGCTCCAATTAAGAGGAGTCCTTCACACTTACTTATCTTAAAAAAGGAGGGTGCCAAATATTTCTCAAGTATCCAAAAAACAATGCATGTGGGATGTCCAAAATAGAGTGACATGGCATGTGCTCTTGTCTCAAAATGACATGTCCAAACAAGACATATGTTGATGTCCCCTGATGATGTGGCAGGTGTTGTCCAATATTCTTGAAAAGGTGGTGCTAAAAATAAATTGACTTGGCCTAGCACATGGCTTGTCTTGGGCTAGCACATAGTTTGTCTTGGGCTAGCACATGGGTCTTCAATTGGATGCAAATGAAGTCACTTGGGTCTTGAATTGGGTCCCCCTTGTAATACAAGACTCAATAACTAATTTTTACAAGATTCAAAACTAAATAACTAAAGACCAATTGATCAATTGATCAAAAGGCTTAACCTCATGCAACAAAAAGAATAGATTAGTAAACAGTGTTTGGCCCAATAGGATTTGACACAACCTATAAATGGGTTTTGATTAATGTGGTAAAAAGGGTTTAGCCCAAAAGGCTAAATAACAAAACCCAAATTACAGTTGGTAAAAGGGGCTAACCCTAACTAACCCAAAATAATAGAAATTAAAAATAAAATATTTACATGGTAAAAGAGATTGTGATGCGAGATGATTCTAAGACTACCATGATTGTAGAAAAACTAAAACTAATTTTTTTTATAACTTTTAGAATTTTAATTTATAGGTTAGAAACCCAAAATCAAGTAAAGAATCAGCAGGCAAGTATGTAATGAAAGAAAACATCATACCCACATATGAACTCATGCCAAAATAAAAAAAAAGGATCTCAGAGATTAAGAAATCCCCGGTTATGATAGCGTACCTTCAATAAATCAGAAATTAGGAGGGGAAAAATTTTTTACCCAGCATCGATTTGAAGATCCTGTCGATTTAGGGGTCACACAGCACTCAGGATCGTCGCCTAGAAGACAAGCCTTCAGTTCCTCGGTTCGGGCTGCTATTTGGGATTAGTCCTGGAGTCAAAGAGGGCTTCCTCCTTGGAAGGGAAACACCATGGGATCCTGCAAGAATCAGAGGTTAGCAAGTAAACAAGTTAAAAAGTAAAAGAAGTGAACTAGGGTTTGGAAAGAGGGAATTAGGGTTTCAAAAGCTAGTTGTTGGAGGGGGAAGATGGCCACTTGATGCTAGATGGCCTAGGGCTTCTTCTCCTTAGCATGTTAGGGTTTGGATGAGAGTACTTTGGGATGGCTAGGGCTTGGATGAATTAGGGCTTATAAACAAAGCTCACACACCTTAACACAAGAACACAAGAACATGACTTAACACAAAATTTCAGCAGAGTTTTGATTCATGAATAAAAGATTCTTACAAGAGTGGGAGGGGTGGGGTATTTATAGATGTTCCACAAGTCCTCTCCTAGTTAGGATAGGATTACAAAGTTGAGTGGGAGAGGGATTACAAGTTTGCTTAAAATTAGGAGAATAAAATTTGAGTGAAAATAAAACTAGATCTCCTTGTTTGAATTGAATTTCTCCCTTAGACTTGGTCAAAGGCACCTTGGGCTTGGTCTCTTTGGCTTAGATGCCTAAAATAGAGTTGTGCTTGGCTTTAGGGCAGTAAGGGGCATCCTCCATTGGTTTGGCACATGGGCTTATGGGCCTTGGATGCTAGGGTGCCCTGGTATCAGCAAATTCCTTGGAATCTTGGTTCTGGGGCTCATGGACTTGACTCCTGGGTGCTGCCCAGGTGGCTATCTAAGAGGGGGGGTGAATTGGGTCTTTTAAAAAATTGAAGGCAAATAATGTGCAATTCAAAATCCTTTGCAAGTGGTAGGTGCTGTGATAGAATTATAAATGTAGAAGCTAAACAGAGACAAGAAAGCACAACACAAACATACCAAATTTATAGCGGTTCAGAGCAACCCAGCTCCTACGTCCACTACCCAAGATACCACTTGGGATTTCCACTATATTCATACCCGAATATAGTAGGTTTGTTTTACAGGATCACAATCCAAAACCTCTACACTTTGGTTTTATGGGATCACCAAAGAAAACCCAACACCCTTTGGTTTTAACAGGCTTACTAAAGAAACCCAACATGGTTTTCACAGGATCACCAAGAACCTAACCCTTGGTTTTAACAAGGCTCACCAAGAATCTATTTTGTTTTTCAACCAGGCTCACTAATAACCCAACAATTCAAAGATTGAATTGAAAATAAATGCAACAAGAATGACAAACTTAATTTGTCGAATAGTTGCAGGTGCAGCTTGTTGGAAGTCGACTTTAATGCACTTGAATTACGTTTAATGACTTCAATGGCTTCTTCCTAAAGTTTCTTCAAGCTTCAGATTGGAGTTGATGAAGACTTAAAATCTTGACTTGAATGCTCTAGTGCTCTTTTGCTGTGGTAGGTAGGATATTCAATGAAGCTCTCTTCTTTTTGAAGAATTCTCTAAAATCTATAATAATACTTCAAGAAAGCCCAAATCCTTCAAATTTAAAGTCTTCCATCATCCCAAGGCAGTTCTAGTAATTGTAGACCATTGGGGAATGATTTTTGACCATTTGAGCACTTTTTAGCATTCAAAAATAAATTCTGGAACTAGCGATTGGATGCCTAAAAGCATCATTCAAGTCAGCTTTGATTCCTTCGAGTTGGCTCGGATCCTTCGAGTCGATGGGTTGAGTCACCAAATCTTCAATGCAGTCGGCTCTTTATCTTAGGGCACAAAACATCACTCTGGACAAGTCGGCTCTTTGTAGCTCGGGATGGCTCGAACTTGAATCTTAAAAATCTTGAACTCGAGGAGTCGGCTCTTTTCAGCTTTTGTCGGCTCTTCTTCTCAGGTTCAAAAAACCTTACTCTATAAGAGTCGACTTGATGTAGTTCAGGTCGTCTTGCTTACTCAGGCTTTCAGAATTAGGTCTAGTAGAGTTGGCTCTTTTTGGTTCGGGTCGGCTCGCCTGGCTGTTCTCAGAAATCTTCAAGAAATGGACTCTGGAGGAGTCGGCTCGAACTAATTCGAGTTGACTCGGATTCACTAGAGTCGGCTTGCTTTCCATCAAGTTGGCTCGGATTGCTGCGTTCCAGAATCCTTGATGCATGCCAGCAAGCAGAGTCGGCTCTTCATCACTTGGGGTCGGCTCGAGTATCTTTTTCAGGATTTTTATAAATGAACTTAAAGAAAACTTTCACCAACTCTTTTACAATTTCACACAAACCAACTCAAACTAAAATTCATGGCACACATACACTCATAGAAGTAACCCTTTTAATTGATTTTTCTTAGCATTTTGCTTGGGTTCTTCTTTACAAAAACATTTACAACACAACTCAACCAAGAAAACAGAAATGTAGGAGTTGAAGTTTGAACATGTTATTCATCATACAAAAACTTGTCAAATACTTGAAGAGTTGTCTAAAATAAATGTACAGGGTCCAATATTTGGTTATCATCAAAATCACTTATGGGGTCAATAATCTCTCCCTATTTGATGATGACAAAATGATCGGGGACCTGAAACCCATATGGGTTTTCTGTTAATTTTCTAGTTTTTTTCTCATTTTTCCTAGCTATCCCATATATTCCCTGTTATTCCCATTATTCTTGTTTTATTCCATATTTATCCCCGTGTTATCCCGACTTACTCCATCTTCAATCCTTCATCATCCCGTAAAGTTTTTTTCTAAAACCTAGCCACCAAACCCCCTTCCCCCACCTGGGCTGCCCGACCGCGATCGCCCCCTCTCCAGCCGATCGCTGGTGCTCGCCGGTCCACCCTCTCATCGGAGAACTGCCCAGCCACCAGAGATTCGCTAGAAAGGCCCCCCAACGCATGAGGGAGACAAATCATCGCGCTGCCCTCACCACTCCGCCGTGCCACCCCGTCGCCAGCTTGCCACCCTGTCGCTCGCCGCCCGCTGGCCCCCGCCCGGCCACTGGAGTCCTCGATGGTGCCCAGCCATCGCCCATGGCCACAGAAGGTGAACGGGCGCTCGTGACACCCATCCGTGCTGCTGCCATCCGCCGCCCGCCGTCCGCCGGCCCCACCAACCACCCGCTACCCGGCCGGCCATCGGAGATTCGGTTCCCCCCTTATTGCACGACCATGAAGAACCTTCTACATGCTTCTCAAAGCAGCCCAAAGAAGCTTTGCATGGTTCTCAAAGCAGCAGAAGGAGTAGTTTCTACACGATTCTTAGAGTATCATGAATTTCAGAGCAGAGGGAGATTTCAAATTTCAAATAATGGGGATTTATTTGGTGAGTTTTCATGAATATAATTTGGATTTAAAATAGAAATTTTGGATTATGGTTTTGAATTTGAATTCAAATTATTTTGAATTTGAATTCAAATCTTGGGAGGATTTCAAGGGATTTTTATTTTTGAATTTCAAAGGGATATGGGAATCTATAAATATCCATACTCCTCTTGTAATAAATCAGTTGATGAATAAATTTCTGAAAGAGTTGTTGGTTTTGTCTCTGTTTGGAGTGGGCTATGCTGGTCTTGCGTTCATCCTTCGGGACGTCGATGGGTGTGAGGCCCCGTCTTGCCTTCATCCCTCCGGATGTCGAGAGGTGTGAGGCCCCGTCTTGCCTTCATCCGTAGGGACGTCGAGGGGTGTGAGGCCCCAGGTATCTCCATTCCATCTTCTCTGCCACCTTCATGTCTCTCTCTGTTTCTCGTCGGATCTATATCCTAGGTTCGAGTTTCATTCCCATTCCCCCTTCATTTTTTCATCCTTCCTTCGTCATCCCCATCAAGAAAAGTGAAAACCAAAAGAGTCTAGCCATTTTAGGGAATTTCAGGCATCGTTCTATCCTAGTCCCGGGAGGCTTCGTAGCCCTCCCACGGTCCTTAGTTTGCTTTATGTTTTCCCCTTTCACAATAACCATGGGTTCTTCGTTTCCGTCCCGCATCAATTTTTGATATCAGAGCTAGCAGCGGACTAGGATTTGCTTTGTCCTCAAGCTCGACGGAGTCGAGTTCTTTGTGCTGCAGGAGAATGATAGGGGACTCGAAACCCATATGGGTTTTCTGTTAATTTTCTAGTTTTTTTTCTCATTTTTCCTAGCTATCCCATCTATTCCCTGTTATTGCCATTATTCTTGTTTTATTCCATATTTATCCCCGTGTTATCCCGGCTTACTCCATCTTCAACCTTTCATCATCCCGTAAAGCTTTTTTCTAAAACCTAGCCACCACCCCCCTTCACCCACCCGGGTTGCCCAACCTTGGCCGCCCCCCCTCTAGCCGGTTGCCGGTGCTCGCTGATCTCCCCTCTCACCGGAGAACCGCCCAGCCACTGGAGATTCAACAGAAAGGACCCCAACGTGCGAGGGAGATGAACCAATGCGCTGCCCTTACCGCGCCATTGTGCCGCCCCGCCGCCACCGCCTACCTGCCGCCCATCGCCCACTGGCCCCCGCTCAGCACCGGAGGCCTCGCTGATGCCCAGCCACCACCCACGGCCACGGAAGGTGAACGGGCGCTTGTGACGCCTGTCTGTGCCGCCGTGCCGCTGCCATCCACCGCCTGCCCGCCCACTGCCCACCGTCTGCCGGCACCATCAACCGGCCCCGTCCACCGCCCGCTGCCCGATCGGCCAACGGAGATCCGTTCCCCCCTGTTGAATGGCCATGAAGAAGCTTCTACATGCTTCTCAAAGTAGCCCAAAGAAGCTTTGCACGGTTCTCAAAGTAGCAGAAGAAGGAGCTATTTCTACACGTTTCTTAAAGCAGCATGAATTTCAGAGCAAAGAGAGATTTCAAATTTCAAATAAAAAGGATTTTATTTGGTAATTTTTCATGAATGTAATTTGGGTTTAAAATGAAAATTTGGGATTTTGGTTTTGAATTTGAATTCAAATTATTTTGAATTTGAATTCAAATCTTAGGAGGATTTCAAGGGATTTTTATTTTTGAATTTCAAAGGGATATCAGAATCTATAAATATCCATACTCTTCTTGTAATAAATCAGTTGATGAATGAATTTTTGAAAGAGTTGTTGGTTCTGTCTCTGTTTGGAGTGGGCTTAGGCCTGTCTTGCCTTTGTCCTTCGAGACGTCGAGGGGTGTGAGGCCCCGTCTTTCCTTCGTCCTTCAGGACGTCGAGGGGTGTGAGGCCCCGTCTTGCCTTTGTCCTTTGGGACATCAAGGGGTATGAAGCCCCGTCTTGCCTTCGTCCCTCGGGATGTCAAGGTGTGTGAGGCCCCGTCTTGCCTTCGTCCTTCGGGACGTCGAGGGTGTGAGGCCCCAGGTATCTCCATTCCATCTTCTCTACCACCTTCATGTCTCTCTCTGTTTCCCGTCAGATCTAGATCCTAGGTTCGAGTTCATTCTCGTTCCCCCTCCATTTTTTCATCCTTCCTTCGTTATCACCATTAAGAAAGTGAAAACCAAAAGAGTCCAGCCATTTTAGGGATTTCAGGCATCGTTCTATCCTAGTCCTAGGAGGCTTCTTAGCCCTCGCATGGTCCTTAGTTTGCTTTATGTTTTCCCCTTTCACAATAACCATGGGTTCTTCGTTTCCGTCCCGCATCACAAAACACTGGGCATGAGAAATTCTTTACACTTTACATGTATAACAGTATTTGAAAATTAAATATTCACATGTATCAGAGCTAATGAAATTAATAAGTAAGTATTAGAGCTCAAGAGATGATATTGTAGTATATCATCAAAATATTGAACTTCTCATGCTTCAAGATATTATAATTAGCACAAAACATGGAGTATCAGAGTTCCAAAAAGTAATTGACAGAGTTAACATCAATTTAGAGTATGCAATAGTAATCAGAGCATTAAGAAGATAATAGTTAGAATAAGATCATTTCAAGCGAATCTCCTCCTTTCTCTAGTATTTTAAACAGTGCCAATATTTTTGAGCTCCCCCTTTTTTACTATTTTTATGCACTTTAAGAGTAGTTGGTAGGAACTCAATATATATACTATTTCCATTCTTTTCAAATTTCTCCCATTGTTCTTTTCAAATTTCTCATAACTCTCATCTATCATAACTCTCCCCCTTTTTGTCAATCAATTCAAAAGATGATTTTAAATAAAGCTCAGATTTTAAAATAGATTGAAAATGTTTTTAATATTTGTTTGAGATAATTTTATATTCTCAACTTGGAAATTCTAATTAAAATTTCATCACAGTTGTACTATAGCAAGTGTAAAGATTGAATCATTGTAAATGACAGTGACTAAAATCAAAAGATACTTCATTGATAAGATTTTCACATAAGTTCAAAATACAAGTACATTCATATTGTAAAGAAAAATATAACACACATGATTTCAGAATTAACCCGAAGACTAACTAAAGGATCTATTCTTCTTCTTCTTCTTCACTAGAAGAAGAGGAGCCTACCTCTATAACTCTATCAGAGGTCTTAGTTTTCAAGTGTTTAAACCTTAAATCCCTGAATCTAGTTCTAACAAGGGCTCTAAGAACTTTAGAATTCTTGGTTTTGGGTTCTTTCTTCTTGGTCTTAACAAATTTTGGTGGATCAGTCAAAGGAACAGGAGCAGGAAGGTCAAGTGATTCCTTAATGATCTGTTCAGAAGCATCTTCAGTGCGAACAGTTTTCTTTTGTAATTGCAGTATGATGCTTCTGATCTCTTCCTTGAAGTCCTCCATTTCCTTTTTGACTTTTTGCTAGTGAAGCTCTTGTTCAGATCTTAATTTCCGCAATCTAATGTCAACTGACTTTCTGATTTCCTCAATTGCATAATTCATATGATTAGTCAAAGAGTTGGAGATAGCTTCCATCTTTTGAAGTATCAGATTTTTTAGGTCAGATGGAGTAACCATTGTTTTTTCAGTCCCATCTTCATCAGTAGCTTCATCTTCTTCAGAAATGGTAGCAGCAACCTGACTAGGCATCTTCTTTATCCATCTCCTTCTTGCAACTTGTATCCCATTCTCCTTAGTAAATTGAAGGAGTAGATATCAAAGTGGTGTAATGGTTTGCCTATTTTATTTGATAAGTCAACTTCTGCTTCTTCAAATAACAAAGTGAAGACCATACTGTAGGGTAGACAGGCTTTGACCTTTCTTACTGCCTCAGTCATCTGAATCATCATTATGTAGAGAAGGTTGAGAGGCCTTTCTTCAATCAAGTGTCCCATAAATATCATATCTTTCGCACTAACCCAATCAAAGCAGCCAGTTCTTGGAAAAAATATCTTGCTGATCATATTGTGTAGCAGCCTCATTTCCTTCGATAGTAGACTGGCTTGTACATGTTGGACTGTGCTCACATCTTCTTTTTCCAAAATTAATTTTAGAATGTATTCTTTGTCTGGTAGAAGAAGTTCAGTAGCACCGTTCGTTGGCATTTGCAGCAATCTGCCCAATTTTTCTTCATCTACTATAACTAACTTTCCCTTGACTATAGATTCCAAATGAAATTATTTAATGATAATATTTTCATAAAACATCTGTACCAGTGAAGGGTAGGTCAATTTATCTAAAGAACAAAAATGCTTCCACCCTTAACTCTCTATCCAGTTTTTGATTTTCATTCCCATTTCTTCCAGGAATGAAAAGTTGATCCTTCTTCCTCAAGTGACAGGACGATTGATCATTGAGACATGCTGTCCGGGAGGAGAAGGAGTTTCTTCATCTTGCTGGACTGGAGGAGACCTTTTTCTCTTTTCTCCACTTTCTCTCGCATCTATACTCTGAATGCTTGATTCACCGATTTGAAGAACCTTCTTCGCAGATCTTCGAGGAGCCGTTACAGAGGGATTAAGGAATTTTAGGCTATAGTGACTGATTTTTGGGAGAAAGGTAAAGCTTCCGAGGGAAGTGGAGTGTGTTCAAAGAAAAGTAAAAGAGTGAAGTACTTAGGAAAGACAATTCAGAACATCCTAAATAGCGATTTTCCAACTTTCGAGTCGGCTCGTTCAGCCCTAAAAATATTCGAGTCGGCTCGACCAGAGCAAACTCAGAACAATCAGAACATCGAGTCGGCTAAGCAAAGACTTAGTCAGCTCGACCAGAGCAAGAGTACGAGACTTAGATATTCGAGCCGGCTCGACCAGAGCAAAATTGTTCGAGTCGACTTGAACTGAAGCTTTCCACATGAAATCAAATGATTTGTAAATTGAATTCAATATATTGAAAATTCAAGGAAAGTTGTTCAATGAATCGTGGAAAAATTGTAGGAGGTTTTCTAGATAATTTTTCCTTAGTTCTTGAAAGAAATTAGGTTTACTGGATCTACAAAGGATAACATAGCCCTAATTCTCCTTTGAGCAACTCAAATCTATCTTGATTTAGTGGCTTGGCAAAGATGTTAGCTAGTTGTTTTTCTATTGGGATAAATTCTAGTTCTATGTCACCATTCAAATCATGGTCTCTAATGAAATGATGTCTAATCTCTATGTGCTTAGTCCTAGAATGCTGAATAGGATTTTGGTTAAATTTATAGCACTTGTGTTATCACACTTAATAGAAACTTTGCATTGAGAAACACCAAATTCTTCTAGTTGTTGTTTAATCCACAACACTTGCGCACAACAACTCCCTGCAGCAACATACTCTGTCTCAGCAGTAGAAAGTGCTACCGATTTTTGTTTCTTGTGGTGCCATGAGATTAAATTCAACCATAGAAATTGACAAGTACCACTAGTACTTTTTCTATCTATTTTACAACCAGCATAATCAGTATCAGAAAATTCAATTAAATTTAAAGATGATTATTTTGAAAACCAAAGACCCAGATTACTTGTACCTTTTAGATATTTTAATATTCTTTTAATAGCAAGCATATGTGTTTCTTTGGGATTACATTGAAATCTAGCACATGCACATACACTATACAAGATATCTAATCTACTTGTAGTTAAATATAATAAGGATCCGATCATACCTTGATATAGCTTTTGATCAACATTGGATCCATTTTCATCTTTGTCCAATTTACAGGTTGGGCTCATGGGTGTATTTATTTGTTTGCTCGTCTCCATACCAAACTTCTTGATGATTTCTTTGGTGTATTTGGATTGGTTAATGAAGATCCCTTCCTTTGTTTATTTTACTTGAAGTCCAAGGAAGTAATTTAGTTCACCCATTAGGCTCATTTCAAATTCACCCTGCATTAGCTTAGCAAATTCTTCACAAAAACTTTCATTAGTTGCACCAAAAATAATATCATCAACATAGATTTATATAACTAACATATCATTATTTTTCTTTTTAATGAAAAGAGTTTTATCAACATTTCCTCTTGAAAAATTATTTTCAATTAAGAAAGTGCTAAGTCTATCATACCAGGCTCTAGGAGCTTATTTCAAACCATATAAAGCTTTATTCAGTTTAAACACATGGTTTGGAAAAGCGTGATTTTCAAAATTCAGTGGTTGTTCTACAAAAACTTGTTCGACGATAAAACCGTTTAAA
The DNA here is from genome assembly GCA_021397845.1 of Areca catechu. NCBI lineage: Eukaryota > Viridiplantae > Streptophyta > Magnoliopsida > Arecales > Arecaceae > Areca > Areca catechu. The sequence goes on along the minus strand of CM038052.1, from coordinate 121,665,691 downwards.
AAAGCACTTTTCACATCCATTTGAAAAAGTTTGAAATTCATGTAGCAAGCAAATGCAAGAAGTAATCTAATGGCTTTTAATCTTGCTACAGGTGCATATGTTTCATCAAAATCTATACCTTCTTCTTAACTATATCCCTTAGCCACTAATCTAGCTTTGTTTCTGATGACATTTCCTTGTTCATCTAATTTGTTTCTATAGACCCATTTGGTTCCTATAATTGGGTGGTCTTTAGGTCTATCAACTAGTGTCCAAACTTTGTTTCTTTCAAATTGGTTCAGTTCTTCATGCATTGCTAACATCCAATTTGGCTCATTTTCTGCTTCTTCTTAGGTGTGAGGCTCTATTTGAGATATAAAGGCTAGGTAATCATGTGCAGCCCTATGTGCAGACCTAGTCCTTATACCTTGAGAAGAATCACCAATAATTAATTCTTTAAGATGGAAAGTAGTACACCTCCATTCGGTTGGTAGATCGGTATGATCCTTACTTACCGTTTCTTCTCCTTCTTTAAGATGGAAAGTACCTGCATCATTATTAATATACTCATCTTTTCTAGATGGTGATGGGTTAGTTTCATCAAAAATGACATGCATCGACTCTTCAACAGTAAGAGTCCTTTTATTAAAAACCCTATATGCTTTGCTATGTAGTGAATAACCAAGGAAAATAGCTTCATTGGATTTAGCATCAAACTTTCCAAGATTATCCTTACCATTGTTGAGCACAAAACATTTGCATCCAAATATATGAAAATAATTTATGTTAGATTTCTTTTCATTCCAAAGCTCATAGGGTGTTTTCCTCAAAATAGGATGGATTAAAATGTGATTTAAAATATAACATGCAGTGTTCACCGCTTCTGCATAAAAGTACCTTGGAAGATTACCTTCACACAACATTGTTTGGGCCATTTCTTTCAAAGTCCTATTTTTTTTTTCTACAACACCATTTTGTTGTGGTGTTCTAAGAGCAGAGAAGTTGTGATCAATGCTATTTCAGTACAATAATCATCGAAAAATTAATTTTCAAATTTAGTCCCGTGATAACTCCTATTTGAAATTATAGAAAGATTTTTCTGATTTGAAACCTTTTTATGAAATTTTCTAAATATTTTGAAAGTTTCACCTTTGTGTGCGATAAACAAAACCCATGTAAATCTGGAAAAATCATCTACAATCACAAGGGCACATTTCATACCTCCTAAGCTTGTGATCCTAGTTGGTCCAAATAAATCCATGTGAAGTAGTTCTAAAGGTCTAGAAGTTGAAATCAGATTTTTGGATTTAAATTTCTCCCTAGTTTGTTTACCCATTTGGCATGCATCACAAACATGATCAAAATCAACTTTAAACTTAGGCATGCCTCTAACAAGATTTTTGGAAATCAACTTGGCAATTGTATGCATGCTAGCATGACCCAATCTTCTATGCCATAATAAACATGACTCCTTGGTCTTAGCATTCATTGCAACCAAACTGGAACTACTTGATATGGCAAGATCATTTAGATCTACCACATAAATATTTCCTAGTCTGTGTCCAATGAATTTATTGCTAGAATCAAGAGAGTTTGTTACTATATACATAGATGATTCGAAGATAACTTTGAAGCCTTTATCACATAATTGACTAATACTCAATAGATTGTGCTTCAACTTATCTACTAGCAATACATTTTCAATAAAAGTATAGGGAGTTATTTTGATCTTATCAATTTCGATTATTTTTCCTTTGCCATTATCTCCAAAAGTAACCATACCTCCTTCTTTCATTTCCAAGGTAATAAATTGGTCCTTGTCAACATTCATATGCCTTGAACAGCCACTGTTGAGATACCATCTTTTCTTTGACTTCTGGACTGCAAGACATTCCTGCAAGAAAGTCAAGGAGTGCTTTTAGATACCCAAGCTAACTTGGGTCCTTTCAGGTTAGCTGAGGTGGTCCCTTTGGGAACCCAAACTTTTCTTGATGTGCTATGGACATTTTTAATAATATTGCAATTGAAAGCTTTATGTCCTAATTTTTTGCAAAGAAAATATCTAATTCTAGAATTTTGAAGTAATTCAGACTTTGAAGTTCTATATGCATGAAGTGCAGAAATACCAGGTTTTGAAATAGAAGTAGAGTCTTTTGTAATAATGGTTTTATAAGAAGTAAACTTGGAAACAAAATCCTTTGTTTTACAAATGTAGTAGCTGAAACATAATTTGAATTTGAAGCATTAAAACCTATTCCAGCTTTATTTCCAGAAATTCTTTGATCTTTAAAAATTAACTCAAGCTTGTTAGAAGATAAAGTTAATTTTTCAACAAGTGGCTTGAGTTTTTCAACCTTTTTTTTAGCTCATTATTTTCTTTCAACAAAATATTGTTTTTGTCATAAAATTCTCTATTCTCAATTTTCAAGGCATTATATTTTTCAGAAAAGGTATGAAGTTCTTTTTCTAATAAATTGTTCCTTTCTGAAATCTCATCTTTTTCTTTGAGTAAAGAGTTATTGATATGCTTTAATGATCTAATCTTTACTCCTGCCTTTTCAAATTCAAATAATAAATCATGGAATGCAAAATTTAATTCCTTAAAAGTAAATTCAATTTGTGTGTTGGGAAAATTTACCTCATCCTCGAGACCCATTAGACATAAATTTGTTGCTTTCGTGGTCTCTTCTTCTTCAGTTGAAGTGGAGCGTTCACTATCGCTCCACGTGGCAACCATTGCTTTTTTTTTTTCTTTCTGAAAGATTTCTTTAATTGAGGACAATCTGGATGAATGTGTCCCGATTTCTTACATTCATAGCAGGTGGGGACTTATTCCTTATCTTTGTCTTTGTCCTTGTCCTTTTCTCTTGATTGTTCTCCTCATTTATGGAATTTTCTATTATATCTTCCTTTCTTCTTTCCCATAAACTTTCTAAATCTCCTCACGACCATTGCAATGTCTTCATCTTCGAGATCGTCTTCGGAGGAGGTAGAGTCATCTTCTGTCTTTTCATCATCTTTTGATTCTAATGCAGCTTTGAATGCAATTGTTTGCTTCTTTTTCTGATCGTCATCCATTCTATGTTGCATAGCTAGTTCGTGTGTGATGAGAGATCCAATTAATTTATCCATTGATAGAATGTTCAAATCTTTAGCTTCCTGGATGATAGTGACTTTAGGATACCATTTATCAAGAAGTGATCTCAAAATCTTATGTACTAAATCTGCATTTGAGTATACCCTGCTAAGAATTTTTAGACTGTTAATAATATCTGTAAATCTAGTATACATGGCAGAAATACTTTCATCAAGTTTCATTTTAAATAATTCATAATTATGCACTAAAAGATTTATCTTTGAGATTTTCACTTGTGAAGTTCCTTCATGGGTCACTTCAAGTTTATCCCAAATTTCCTTTGCTAAAGAGCAGATGGAAATTTGATTAAACTCGTTTGAATCCAAAGCACAGTAAAGCAAGTTCATTGCTTTGGCATTCAATTCCCCCATCTTTATGTCATATTCGTTCCAATCCTCTTCAGGCTTAGGGACATCCACGCCATCAATTTTAGTCATGGGAACCTATGGCCCTTTAAGAATGACCTTCCATAATTGAAAATCAATAGCTTGAATATAGATTTTCATTCGAGCTTTCCAATAGGAATAATTTGTGCCTGTGAAAAGTGGAGGCCTATTAGTTGACTGGCCTTCGGCCAAAGATGTACTCATAGGATGAGCCATCAATCTTTACTCCAAGATAATCAGAGACACTGTTCTGATACCAGTTGTTGCCCAGGTGGTTACCCAAGAGGGGGGGTGAATTTGGTCTTTTAAAAAATTGAAGGCAAGTAATGTGCAATTCAAAATCCTTTGCAAGTGATAGGTGCTGTGATAGAATTATAAAATGCAGAAGCTAAACAGAGACAAGAAAGCACAACACAAACACAACAAATTTATAGTGGTTCGGAGCAACCCAGCTCCTACATCCACTATCCAAGATACCACTTGGGATTTCCACTATATTCACACCCGAATATAGTAGGATTGTTTTACAGGATCACAATCCAAAACCTTTATACTTTGGTTTTACGGGATCACCAAAAAAAACCCAACATCCTTTGATTTTAACAGGCTCACCAAAGAAACCCAACTTGGTTTTCACAGGATCACCAAGAACCTAACCCTTGGTTTTAACAAGGCTCACCAAGAACCTATTTGGTTTTTCAACCAAGCTCACCAATAACCCAACAATTCAAAAATTGAATTGAAAATAAATGTAACAAGAATGACAAACTCAATTTGTCGAATAGTTGCCAGTGCAGCTTATTGGAAACCCACTTGAATGTACTTGAATTAGCTTTAATGACTTTAGTGGCTTCTTCCCAACGTTGCTTCAAGCTTCAGATTTGAGTTGGTGAAGACTTGAATGCTTGACTTGAATGCTCTTATGCTCTTTTGTTGTTGGTAGGTAGGATATTCAATGAAGCTCTCTTCTTTTTGAAGAATTCTCTAAAATCAATAATAATACTTCAAGAAAGTCCAAATTCCTCAAATTTAAAGTCTTCCATCATCCCAAGGTAGTTCTAGCCGTTGTAGACCATTGGGGAATGATTTTTGATCGTTGGAGCACTTTTTAGCATTCAAAAATAAATTCTAGAACTAGTCGTTGGATGCCTGAAAGCATCATTGAAGTCAGCTTGGATTCCTTCAAGTCGGCTCAGATTTTTCGAGTCGATGGGTCGACTTGCCAAATCTTCAATGCAGTCGGCTCTTTGTCTCAGGGTGCAAAACATCACTCTGGACGAGTCGGCTCTAAGTAGCTAGGGTCGGCTCGAACTTGAATCTTGAAAATCTTGAACTCGAGGAGTCGGCTCTTTTCAGCTTGGGTCGGCTCTTCTTCTCATGTTCGAAAAACCTTACTCTGGAAGAGTCAGCTAGATGCAGTTCAGGTCGACTCACTTTCTCAGGCTTTCAAAATTAGGTCTAGCAGAGTCGGCTCTTTTTGGTTTGGGTCGGCTCGCCTGGCTGTTCTCAGAAATCTTCAAGAAATGGACTCTGGAGGAGTTGTCTCGGACTAATTCCAATCAACTCGGATTCACTAGAGTTGGCTCAGTTTCCATCGAGTTGGCTTGGATTGCTGCATTCCAGAATCCTTGCTGCGTGCCAGCAAGCAGAGTCAGCTCTTCATCACTTGGGGTCGGCTCGAGTATCTTCTTTAAGATTTTTATAAATGAACTTAAAAAAAACTCTCACCAACTCTTTTACAATTTCACACAAACCAACTCAAACTAAAATTCATGGAACACATACACTCATAGAAGAAACCCTTTTAATTGATTTTTCTTAGCATTTTGATTGTGTTCTTCTTTACAAAAAGATTTACAACACAACTCAACCAAGAAAACATAAATGTAGGAGTTGAAGTTTGAACATGTTATTCATCCTACAAAAACTTGTCAAATACTTGAAGAGTTGTTAGAAATAAATGTACATGCTTCAGTATTTGGTTATCATCAAAATCACTTATGGGGTCAACACTGGGCTTAGAATCTCTTGGCCTGGGGTGCTGGCATATTCTTGAAATCATGAGGTACCTTGGTCTGGGAATATTCTCTGGCATCTAGAGGGTATCAAGGCATCTGGAAGGCATCTGGCGGGCATCTGGAAGGAATCTTGGATCCTAGGATGGAAAACAAGGCCCAATAAGCTGATGTGAAGGCCTTTGGCTCCTGGATGAGACCTAGTGGAACTCCATTACTATGTAACCTCTTCTCTTGTACAAAATTGGATTGGTACTGGACTAATACACAAGTATAGGACTCAATGACTGGACTAGGGTTGAGACAAATCAACTAGCCTTAACTTATTACAAGACTCAATCTTACTTGACTACAAAATTTGATACATGGTTAAGTAAACCAGATAGGGTACAGTAATCTGTGTCTGATCCTGGTGCCCCCACCAATTCTCCCAAGATGGGAGGAACTCGACCTCATCGAGTATGGATCAATGTGGCTCTCATACTGCTCAAGAAGTTTTGGGTTGAGGCACTGCATATCCTCATAGGTGATCCACGAGTCCTCAGATTCTGGATGACCTTGCGATCTGACCAAATACCTCTGATAGCCTTTGTTTCGAGTACTGATGGCTTGATCATCCAGGATTCACTCAATCATTTCCTCACTAATAGACCAAATTGTAAGTGGACTCTTTGGGATGGGTTCACTCTCAAGAAAAGGGAGAGGTTCAAAGAGCTGGCTAGGTATCGTTGTTGGCTCCTGGTACTCCATAAGGTCTAAAGTATTGAAGGTAGAACTAATACCTAATTCGGGTGGCAACTCGAGTACATAGGCATCAAATCCAACTCTCTCTATTATTTTGAATGGTCTAGCTTTGCGAGAATGAAATTTCTTTGCGGTCTCAGGCCTAAGCTTGATCATCACAAAATCCCATGCAGAAAACTCTTTAGCTTGTTTTCAAGAATTAGCCAAGTTTTTATAGGATGCGTTACTTATGTTCATCTTTAGGCTAATTTCCTGATGCAAATGCTGTGCAGAGGTTAGTGTATGTGTAAACAGATGGATGATTTGGCTCTTGGGACCTAAACCTAACAAACTATAAGCTCTCTAGGTTTGACTCTGGTTTGGCACACACATGAAAATTTAATAAAAAACCTTAATAGATGCCAAAGGGTTTTCCAAAAGTATGATGCAAACATGATAGGCTCAATGAATGCATGCAATATGCAAACCTCTATATGATGCAGGTGAATGGTTAAAGAAATATAAAAAGATTCAAGAAAAAGCAAAAAATATGAGGTGGATTTAAGAGTAGTCTAGTGGGATAGAAAGTAAGGAAAGGGTTCAAGGTTGACTGGAAGAAGTAGGATGTAAGAAAAGGTTTCAGGGATTAGACCAAGACTAATGAGGTTAACTTTATGGGGTTGAGGTGTGTCTACAAGGTTTGAATAATGGAAGAATGGGTCACAAATTTTAGGAAAGAGACTCTCAATGGGAACTACAGAAGGGAATTCATCTTGAGGGTACTGGGTTACAGAGATCAAGTCCTTAATAAAATCTTCTGGCTTATGAAATTCAGGATGAGGCTCTATAATTGGGCTTTCTTCTAATGACTCCTCAGGTAAGATCCTAACAATATTATCTGGGTTCTCTTTCTCTAATTGGTCATCCACTACTAGTCCAGTTTGGGTGTGGTCAAGGTCAACTAATTTTGGGTTGACTTCCATCGGGTATAGTTAGGGTTAACTAACTCTAGGTTGGTCTCAGTCTAGGTACCTACTAGGTCAACTAATTCTAGGTCTTCTATGGATAACTCCTCTTCTTCTTCTTCTTCATATTCATCCACTAAGCTCATATCAGCTTCATACACTTCCTCTTCAAGGCCATCCTTATAAACTAGTGGGGTGGTAAGAGGGGTTTGGCTAAGGAAAAATTGACTAGTGGCTAGGATACTAAAGGTGGGTCGACTAAGGGTTATGGGTTCATAGGTTATGGGCTCAGATCTATAGGTCAAATGGTCAAACCTATGGGTTGCTTGGGTAGTAGATTGGGTTATTTGGTTGATTTGAGTGGTCAGCTGAGCAAGCTAGTTTTGGATTTGGGTATTGGATTGGTTTATTTGTGGGGTTTATTGGATGGTTAATTGGGTATTGGATTGGTTTATTTGTGGAGTTAATTGGGTGGTTAATTTGGTATTGGATTGGTTTATTTGGGTGGTTAATTGGATATTCATTTGGGTCATCTATTCACTCATGGCTTTTATGAGAGCTTCAAGATTGGACTCCATCGTTGAATTGGGTTGAGGTCTGGACTGTTGATATTTGGTTCCTAATCTAGTGGTCATGCAATCAAACAAGCAATCAAGATGAAATGATGCAGCCAAGCATGCAAGGGTTAGTACAAGTTAGGGTTTTTTAGACCTATAGCCAAAAATGAGTGGGTCGATTCAACTTACACCCAACTCAGCAACTAATCCTTCCTCTGGCTAGGTAGGGGGTGGGAGTATGGGAGGCTCCCCATGCTTTCGCAGGGACCCAATTAAGTAACCACAACTCCATTTAGGTCATTTGACTCTTGACCCCAGCCTTAGACACCATATTTTAGTAATAGTTGGAGAATTGGATGTACTAGTTGGCCCACATAATTCAGTCCCGACCTGTTGATGTCACCTAGCCCACTAGGATAAATTAGGTCTAATTAATTTTAATTAAGGCTTAGGTTAGGATGATGGTTGTTGTTTTGGGCCCAGGACAGGTGATGAAATCCTGCCCTGATCTGAGATAGTGAATTGCCCTTAAGAATAGTTTAATCAGATGATGCACATTCAATGAGTCCTAATGCAAACTAATAACAATCAGAAAAATAAAATATTTTTGGGTGTTTTATGAAATGTCAAGTTAGGTTTATGTTGATTAGGTTAGCAAACAAAATTTGGCTTGGGATTGAGGGGTTTGGAAGTTGGTTAGGTTAGGTTGAGTCAAGTATGCATAACAGAAATTTAGGGTTTGATCCACTATAAAATTTGGTTTAGGTTTTGATACAGAAAAAATCAAGAAAATTTCAAAATATAAAGTCAGAAGTGCAGATGATCTCTACCAAGTTTCATATAGAACAAAAATCAGATGATGATGCAACTCCCAGGGCTTTCAGACTGGTGCAAAAAACTCAAGATTTTAGTTAGGGTTCCTAAAATGCAGTAATTTTTATTTTTTTTTGTTTTGTTAAAAATAATTAAAAATTATGATAATTATAATAATTAAATAGATAACATTTAATACAAATTTCAATGAAAGATAAAGTTCCTAAGATAATGAATTAGACCAAAAATCAGACACCTACTGTAGATGACAGGATGCAGAAAAAATAGCAATGAGTGTTTTTGTGATTTTGATGAAGATGCAAGCTATCCAAAATTGGCTCTAATACCAAACTAATGTGGAATGATCCTAAGACTACCATGATTATAAGAAAAATAAAACTAATTTTTTTTACAATTTTTAGAATTTTAATTTGTAGGCTAGAAACCCGAAATCAAGTAAAAAATTAGCAGGCAAGTATGTAATGAAAGAAAACATCATACCCACGTATGAACTCATGCCAAAATAATAAAAGAAAGGATCTCGAAGATTGACAATCCCCTGGTTAGTATAGCATACCTTCAATAAATCAGAAATTAGGAGGGGGAAGGATTTTTACCAAGCATCGATCAAAGATCCTGTCGATGAAGGGGTCACACAGTACTCAGGATCATCGCTTGGAAGACAAGCCTTCAGTTTCTCGGTTTGGGCAGCTATCTGGAATCAGTCCTGGAGACAAAGAGGGCCTTCTCTTTGAAGGAGAAACACTACGGGGATCCTACAAGCATCAGAGGTCAGCAAGTAAACAAGTTCAAAAGTAAAAGAAGCGAATTAGGGTTTAGGAAATAGGGAATTAGGGTTTCAAAAGCTAGCGGTTGGAGGGGGAAGATGGCCACATTCCGATGGATGGATTAGGGCTTCTTCTCCTTGGCATGTTAGGGCTTGGATGAGAGTTTTTTGGGATGGCTAGGGTGGTGCGGGTGCCAAGGTTCGAAAGAGGCTTCAGTCTAATTCAGTATGGCTTTAATTCTTTCATTAAACTTATGTCTTATAAATAGAGTAATTTTACTTCTTTAATTGAATTTGAGTCATGTAATTAAGTTGGGTTTATTCTAATTTGGTTTTTTTTCATATATTTTGGTTTTTGAGTCCAATTAGTGTTGAATTGGTCTTGTATTTAGTGAGTTTAGTAGTTGGGTCCAAGAGAGGTTTGGAATTGGTTCAATGTAAGCAAGCTCACTTGAAGATTGGATGCATTCAGCCACTCCAACAATTCAATCCAAGGAGGATGCCACATCAGCAAGCATTGTTGGATGCCATGTCAACCTCCCAACCACTTGGTGTACACCACATCAAGCCACATCACCATATGCCACATCACCAAAGGGAATTCAAATTCAAAGGAGCTTCCACCATTATAGCTAGCTCCCATGAAAATCTCCATGTAATTTGAATTCCACCCTTATAGCTATAGGAACTTTCAATGAAAATCTCCATGTAATTCGAATTCCACACTTATAGCTAGGAACTTTCCATGAAAAGCTCCATGTAATTCTAATTTTCAAAGTTCTTTGGAGGCTTATAAAATCTACTCCAAGTTCTCTTGTAAGGGATGATCATATGAATGAAAAATCAAAGTTTCTTCTATTCCATTTGTGTTATCAAATGTCCTCCGAGAGGGAGTGGTTGAGAGACCCTTAGCTACTACAATCAATATTTCATGCCAAGAGTGATTTTTCCTTCCATCTAATCATTCCATTCCATCTTCAAGGGCGCAAGGAGGTCATACAAGGAGGCCGGCCAAGCTACTTCCACTCCATCAAGCTTCTTCTCAACTTCAATTCTCATTTCATTAACATTCCATCTTTCAAATTCCTTTCTAATTCTAATATGGTTTTGAAAGGATTATGCCCTAAAGGCCAATCAAAATGTTGTATTTCGATGGGATTTTTTTTTGTATCCCAAAACAATGTATTGACATTATCAATTAATAAAGGCATTTTATTTTCATCATACACTGTGTCTTATTAATTTTATTAAGATATGATGAACCCCATAGATTAGAGCTATGGTTCTAGGGTTATGATGAGATCATACCAGTGAGACCAAAAGCCTTAAAACCCTAATCTAAAATATTCATGGTCAATGGGATATTGAGTAGGGGATCAATGTTTCCGGTAAGACCAACACATCCTATGTATGCTTGGTGAAGAGGGTGACTGATCTCACAGTCACTTGTGCTTGACACTAATACTAGAATGTGAGTGCTCATTAGAGAATGAGTTCAATGAATGGATCCGACTTGAGAACATCTAATGGAACCTTAATTGTTTGTCAATAGAAAGTTCTCATAGTGGGAGTAGTGCATGTGGTCCTTTGACTTGAGACTGCCATGGTACCTTGTGTGCATGAACCCATACTTTGGTTCTCACTCAATCATGATACTAAGTCATGTATGGGGTGATACTGGGTATGGTGGATTGTATATGGAGGTTGTGAGTAGGTCAACAAGGAATCGATTAACCCTAGTAAGAGGGGATTGCATCCAGCTGATTTTGATCGAATGATGATTCGGAAAATCTTTGATCAAAGTATGAACATTAGAAATAGTTTCTAATGAATCATCATTGGCAGATTGAGCAAGGAATGAATATGAAATTAGATTTGACAAGTAACCATATCCATAGTCATATTCAGGGTGCAAGTTGATCGAAGGACAGAATTGCTCGGTAACTCACCACTGAAGGGTATTTTGGTAATTCCATCAAAATTCCATATCTTCCGGGTAGGCATGATAAGTTGCTAGACATCAATCTTTCCTTGTGGGGATTTGATTGAATTATGGTAGTTCGATCGGTTAATTAGAATTGGATTCTACTTGACCTAGTCGGGCTAGCTTGAGTTGACCTAAATCGGTTTGGATGTGATCCAATCGAATCAGGTCAAGTTACACCCGGACCCACTGCTAGCCAGATGTGGAACCCAGTGGGTCACACACAAAGGGTTCTGATCAAGGATTTATTTGAATTAAACCATGTTTGCAGGTGAACATGCTAGCACGTATTGCAAACCCTAGCACCAGGGTTCGAACCAGGTTCGAATCAGGTTCCAATTTGGGTTAATATTGATCATAATTAAGCTAAATTGAATTTGGCTAATAAGTTGGGCCTTATCACCTTTAATTGGGTCAGTATTTATCTAGTTTTGAGTACCAGATAGCCTTCCTTGGACACGGGGTCTATGTGGCATGTGGAATGGTCAAAGCGTGAAGAGTTTTTTTTGGCGCAAAAGGTTTCCTACGATAATAAATCATGAGAAATGAGAAGGGGCGCCTTCTTTGGATGAAGAGTCCTTTTGCAATAAGCAGAGGACCAAGTCAAAAACACTTCCATGCATCTTGGAGTCTTCCACGCCCATTGGGATACATCTTCATGCCAAAAGAAGAAGAGTCCACGCCCCTTGGGACTCTTGGCACTAAAAATGAAGCAATGTGATACTTGAGTTTATTCTGTGCACTTTTGAGTCCAGATGGCATGTGACTCTTCTGGATGGCATCCCATTTGATGTGGCATTTCAATTTTAAATACCGAAGAGGCCGACCATTTGATTTTGATGCTTGGAAGAATGAAAGGAAGCGACACTTGATTAAAACATCGTAATGTTTCATTCAAGTATCCTTCTGTTTTACTCTTCTCAGAATTATTTCAAATCAAAGAGTCGCATGTTTTTAAACCAAGTAACGTATCTTTTTGGCATGAATGGATATTTCAGAAGCCCCTTGGTGCACTATAAATAGCGTAGCCTCTCGGGGTGTTAATAATAATTGATCCCGAAGACTTCTTTCTTTTTTATTTTTATTACATCTTATCCTCTTGTCCTAAATACTCTTTCCCTTTTAGGACAAGGTCTTTGGAAGGCCTAGGAGTGCTCAAATCAGGAGAGGGATTAGGGAAAAGCTAAGAAGAGAAGAAGAGGAAGAACAAGAGAAGGAGTAGAAAGGCTGATTCAAAGAAGAGTTAGTCCAATTGGATTGGAGTTTGCCCTAATCCTATTAGGCTTTAGTTTGAAAGTCTAATTGGTAGAACCAAGTTCTTAAAAGGTGCTAGTGTCTTGGTCAAGCCCCGTGTGGATCACCGTTGGAGGGTGAACGCTTGGGCGCCTGGTGGAGGAGAAGACTGAATCAGGGTTTCTTCATCGGTTTGGATATTAGCGGTTCAGGTTGGTGCCTAAATTCTAATCTATATGTTATATGCATGTTTGTATATTTTAATTCCTAGTAAGGAGGTCCTGGGTTAAGGGTTTGGTAGTGTTTTCAAGATAATTTTGAAATCCATGCTTCTGCCCTAGTCACGAAACCCCAATAGTGGTATCAGAGCCACCTTATTAGGGCTAAATCATATAGAATTGAAGTTGCCCATTCTGGTAGGACTACAAAAATTGAGGTTGCCCAATTTTGTAGGACTCTACAAAGGTTTAAAGTTACATTTTATATGAATATGTAGATAATTTACATGTGATGTAGATCATGTTTGTTGTAGTGTCACTGGTTAGGGTTTTCACTCAAACCCTAATTGACATAGAGATATGATTAGCCATCAAGTTATCATTCTAATATTTGGTTGCCCTGGCATAATGGTGGATCCATTATGTGATAAATGGTTGTCCTAGAATGATAACACACTTGGCACATATTTGCTTAGTTATAGCATGATATGTAGAATGTTCTTATTTTAATAATAAAGCCCTCTTTTAAATTATATTAAGTTGTAGTGTCATATATCAAAAGCAAAATAATCAAGATGATTAGTTGATCATTCGGTATCTAGAAAAAGTGGTTCATGATCGATAAAGAGGACATGGTTTTTAATTGGTTCCGTTGACTAACCTAGCCAATTTTTATTGGTGTCTAGGAAAGCAACGGGGGGACTCCCACTACTCTCCCACTTACCTGGCCGATAAGATTAACTTAATTCTTTATTGATATGCTTAGTGTAATATTCACTACATTAGGCCTTCCTTCATGCTAGGTCATTGTTATGTTATGATCCGTATTAGATTTGTTGTGTACACACAAGTCCTATTATGGTGACTAACATAATTTTGGCTTGGTGCATTTGATGCTTATGGCATGATTTAATATAATACTTTGTTGTGTACACACAAGGTTATTATTATTACAATCATGAATATAAAAGAATGAAGGGTCTTACTTAACTAAAAATATTATAGTTTGTTGTGCACACACAAGGCTATTAATATTTTAGAGGCCAGGTTTTGTTGAGAATTGTATGAGATACAATTGGAAAGAGTTTTCCTACCTTTGAACTTATAAAAGATTTGTTGTGTACACACAAGGTCTTTTATAAGGAATTAAGGTCTCAACCCCACTAAGAAAACCAATTAAGGTTTCTCGATCATCATATTGGAGGGTTATGATGCTTAATAAATTAGTGGGAGACATAATTAAGTTAAAGTCCTAATTTAATTATTTTAACATTGGTTGTTTGCTTATGTTATGTTCTTTGTTAATGTAGATTAAATGGCCTCTTCACTCTCACTCCATAGTATACTTGATGCCAATAAATTGACTGGACCAAACTATGTTGACTGGTTGAGAAATCTAAAGATAGTACTAAGCCAGGAAAAACTTTCCTACATTCTTGATACTGCTACCATGGAACCTTTAAGGGAGGATGCCTCGCAAAAGGAGAAGACCACATACATGATGTGGCAAAATGACTCACTCACTATCAAGTGTATCATGCTTGCCTCTATGACCAATGAGTTGCAGAGGCAACATAATATCATGGACACTTACTCCATACTGCCCAATTTAAAAGAGCTATATGGAGAACATAGTCGAACTGCTATATATGAGATATCTAAGCAGTTGTTCCGTGCAATAATGACAGAAGGTACATCCTACAAGATCACGTACTGATGGTTATTGACCTGACCACTCGATTAGGTCAATTGGATTTTGTTATGGATGGGGAGTTGAATCAGGATTTGATCCTGCAGTTACTCCATGAGTCATTTTTGCAGTTTGTTCTTAATTATCATATGAACAAACTTAACACTTCCTTGCCTGAGCTGTTAAACATGTTAAAAACAGTAGAGAGCCATTTAAAGAAAAATAAGGCTCCACTTCTTCTAGTGGATGGGATCAACAAGAAGAAGTCAGGCAGAAAGGGTTCCAAGAGGAGATTGAATCCAAAAGGGGGCATCAAGAAGAAGAAAGGAAAGAAGGCCTTCGGACAGATGACCTGCTTTCACTGTGGCAAGCCAGGACATTAGAAAAGGAATTGCAAGGCTTACATTGCAGATGTGAAGCTTGGTGCATTGGATGCACCAAAAGGTATGAAAGAAGTTCATACTATTTTGTCATTAGATTTTTCCACTTTGAATACTTGGGTATTGGATACCGCCTGTGGTCACCATATCTGCAAATCATTGCAGGGGCTGCAAAGGCTTAGAGTATTGAAGGAAGGAGACTTCGAGCTCTACGGTGCTGGAGGAGAGTCCATCCAAGCAGAGGTCATAGGGACCTATATGTTGAAGTTACCTTCAGGGAAGATCTTAGAGTTGAGAGATTGTTACTATATGCCTAAGGTCATTAGAAACATCATATCTATACCCTTGTTACTTAAATAAGGCTATACTATGAATGTAATGAGCAATGGTTGCTCAATCAGCTTTTCTAATGAAATCATTTGTTATGGCATATTTTTCAATGGTCTCTTAACTCTATCTCCTTATGACAATATACTTCATGTTAGTAATAAACGAAAGAGAGATGATGTAAACAATACTTTACTATGGCATTGTCGGCTTGGACATATTAGTGAGACTAGGATTAGCAAGTTATACAAGGGAAATTTCCTTGATCCTTTTGATTACGAATCATTAGGAACTTGTGAATCATGTCTCATGGATAAGATGACCAAGACTCCATTTAGTGGACATGGAGAAAGGACAATTGAGTTATTAGGACTCATACATACAAATATATGTGGGTCTATGACAACTCAGGCTAGGGGTGGATACTTTTATTTCATCACGTTCACTGATGATTTCTCAAGGTACGGATTTGTGTATCTAATGAAACATAAATCCGAAGCCTTTGATAAATTTTTAGAGAATCAAAGTATGGTAGAGAAACAAATGGGGAAAAGTATTAAAATTCTTCGATTAGATCGAGGAGGTGAATACTTATCCCTTGAGTTTCTCGATCACCTTAAAGAAAAGGGGATTATCTCTGAATGGACCCCTCCTTACACACCATAATTAAATGGTGTTGCTGAAAGGAGGAATCATACCTTATTAGATATGATACGGTCCCTGAT
This sequence comes from Areca catechu, assembly GCA_021397845.1. Taxonomy (NCBI): domain Eukaryota; kingdom Viridiplantae; phylum Streptophyta; class Magnoliopsida; order Arecales; family Arecaceae; genus Areca; species Areca catechu. The sequence goes on along the minus strand of CM038052.1, from coordinate 121,649,773 downwards.
GTGCTTCACAGAGTTACCTGTTTCATTCTGGGGATATGCCTTGGAAACCGTGGCTAATATCTTAAATAGAGTATCATCTAAAACTATCTCAAGCACTCCATATGAGATATGGAGGGGTAAGAAACCCAATCTTAAGTATCTTAAGATATGGGGATGTCCAGCCTATGTCAAAAAAAATTTTGGACATAAGCTGGATGCTAGAGCAGATAAGTATCTATTTGTAGGATATCCTAAAGATAGTATAGGATATCTGTTCTACCACCCTACTGAACAAAAGGTGTTTGTTAGTAGGCATGCCACTTTTCTAGAGAAAGAGTTCATCCTACAAAAGGGCATTGGGAGAAATATTGAACTTGAAGAAGTTCAACCAATAGATATATCTCAACCAAATGATAACATAGTTAGTATAGAACCAGAACACACTACTCCTATCCGTAGGTTTGATAGGGTGCGTCATGCACCTGAGAGGTATGGGTTCATTATTGAGAATAATGAAGCCCGGATCATTGAAAATGATGAGCCTCTGACCTATATGGATGCTGTCATGAGTAGGGACTCAGACAGATGGATGGAAGCCATGAGATTCGAAATGGACTCCATGTATGTCAACCAAGTGTGGACTTTGGTGGATGCACCAGAGGGTGTTAACCCTAGTGGATGCAAATGGGTCTATAAGAAAAAGATTGGGGCAGATGGCCAAGTCAAAACTTATAAAGCCAGATTAGTGGCTAAGGGTTTCAAACAAAAATAGGGAATAGATTATGATGAAACATTTTCTCCTATTGCTATGCTCAAATCTATTCGGATTATGCTTGCTATAGCAGCATATCATGATTATGAAATCTGGCAGATGGATGTGAAAACCGCATTCCTTAATGGTTTCCTTGAGGAAGAGGTCTACATGTCACAGCTAGAAGGTTTTGTCTTGGAGACTAAACCTAATCAGGTTTATAGGCTGAAGAAATCCATTTATGGATTAAAGCAAGCATCCAAGAGTTGGAACATCTGATTTGATAAGACAGTCAAAGAGTTTGACTTTATTAAAAATGAGGATGAACCTTGTGTGTACAAGAAGACTAGTGGGAGTGCCATAGTTTTCTTGGTTCTATATGTGGATGACATACTCCTCATTGGAAATGACATCCCAATATTATAATCAGTCAAGGTATGGTTATCTAAACAGTTTTCCATGAAAGACTTGGGAGAAGCATCCTATATACTGGGAATCAAGATCTATAGAGATAGATCTAGGAGGATGCTAGGCTTATCCCAGTCTAGGTACATTGACCAAGTGTTAAAGAGATTTAGCATGGAGGGAAGTAAAAGAGGTTACTTGCCCATTGATCATGGCATACATCTTTCTAAGAAGATGTCTCCTAAGACACCTGAAGAAAGAAATAGAATGAGTTCTATACCTTATGCTTCGACTGTAGGGTCTATAATGTATGCTATGTTATGTACCAGGCCTGATGTGGTATATGCCTTAGGTATAGCCAGCAGATTTTAGGCTGATCCAGGAGAGGATCACTAGAAGGCTGTGAAAAATATTCTTAAGTACTTGAGAAGGACTAAGGATATTTTTCTGATATACGAAGGATCTGATCTTAAACTAGAAGCTTATTCAGATTCTAGTTTTCAATCGGATCCAGATGATAGCAAATCTATTTCAGGATATGTTTTTATCCTAAATGGAGGAGCTGTAAGCTGGAAGAGTTCTAAATAGCATACTATAGCTGACTCAACAACTGAGGTAGAATACATTGCTGTTAGTGAAGCTGCCAAGGAAGCTGTCTGGATGAAGAAGTTCATCTCAGAGTTGAGTGTTGTTCCGGAGATTGAAGGTCCAGTACAACTTTACTGTGATAATACTGGAGCCATCACTCAAGCTAAGGAACCTAGAGCTCATCACAAATCAAAGCACATTCTAAGACACTTTCATCTCGTTCGAGAGATTGTTGAAAGACAAGAAGCCAGCATTAAAAGAGTAGAAACGAAGAACAACATAGCAGACCCATTCACTAAGGCTCTACCACAGCGGGAGTTTGATCGCCATCTCGATTGTATGGGGATAAAATTTAAAGGCGATTGGCTTTAGTGCAAGTGGGAGATTTAAAGGATTATGCCCTAAAGGCCAATCGAAATGTTGTATTTCAATGGGATTTTCTTTTGTATCCCAAACCAGTGTATTGACATTATCAATTAATAAAGGGATTTTATTTTCATCATATGCTGTGTCTTATTAATTTTATTAAGATATGATGAACCCCATAGATTAGGGCTATGGTTCTAGGGTTATGATGAGATCATACCAGTGAGACCTAAAGCCTTAAAACCCTAATCTAAAATATTCCTGGTCGATGGGATATTGAGTAGGGTATCAATGTTTCTGTAAGACCGGCACATCCTATGTATGCTTGGTGAAGAGGGTGACTGATCTCACAGTCACTTGTGCTTGACACTAATACTAGGATGTGGGTGCTCATTAGAGAATGAGTTCACTGAATGGATCCAACTTGAGAACATCTAATGGAACCTTAACTGTTTGTCAATAGAAAGTTCTCATAGTGGGAGTAGTGCATGTGGTCCTTTGACCTAAGACTGCCATGGTACCTTGTATGAATGAACCCATACTTTGGTTCACTCTTAATAATGACACTGAGTCATGTACGGGGTGATAATGGGTATGGTGGATTGTATATAGAGGTTGTGAGTAGGTCAACAAGGAATCGATTAACCCTAGTAAGTGGGGATTGCATCCAGCTGATTTCGATCGAATGATGATTCGAGAAATCTTTGATCAAAGTATGAACATTAGAAATAGTTTCTAATGAATCATCATTAGTAGATTGAGCAAGGAATGAATATGAAATTGGATTTGACAAGTATCCATATCCATAGTCATATTCAGTGTGTAAGTTGATCGAAGGACTGAATTGCTCGGTAACTCACCACTGAAGGGTATTTTGGTAATTCTATCAAAATTCCACATCTTTCGGGTAGGCATGATACATTGCTAGATGTCAATCTTGCCTTGTGGGGATTTGATTGAATTATGGTAGTTCGATCAATTAATTAGAATTGGATTCTAATTGACCTAGTCGATCTAGCTTGAGTTGACCTAAATCGGTTTGGATATGATCCAATCGAATTAGGTCAAGTTACACCCAGACCCACTGCTAGCCAGATAAGGAACGCAATGGGTCACTCACAATGGGTTCTGATCAAGGGTTTAGTTGAATTAAACCATGTTTGCGGGTGAACATGCTAGCACGTGTTGCAAACCCTAGCACCAGGGTTCGAACCAGGTTCGAATCAGGTTCCAATTTGGGTTAATATTGATCCTAATTAAGCTAAATTGAATTTGGCTAATAGGTTGGGTCTTATCACCTTTAATTGGGTCAGTATTTATCTAGTTTTGAGTACCAGATAGCCTTCCTTGGACACGAGATCTATGTGTCGTGTGGAATGGTCAAAGCGTGAAGAGTTTTTTTGGGCGCAAAAGGTTTCCTACGATAATAAATCATGAGAATTGAGAAGGGGCACCTTCTTTGGATGAAGAGTCCTTCTGCAATAAGTAGAGGACCAAGTCAAAAACACTTCCACGCCTCTTGGAGTCTTCCACGCCCATTGGGATACATCTTCACACCAAAAGAAGAAGAGTCCACGCCCCTTTGGACTCTTGGCGCTAAAAATGAAGCAACGTGATACTTGAGTTTATTCTGTGCACTTTTGAGTCCAGATGGTGTGTTACTCTTCTGGATGGCATCCCATTTGATGTGGCATTTCAATTTTAAATACTAGAGAGGCTGCCATTTGATTTTGATGCTTGGAAGAATGAAAGGAAGCGACACTTGATTAAAACATCATAATGTTTCATTCAAGTGTCCTTCTGTTTTACTCTTCTCAGATTTATTTCAAATCAAAGAGTCGCATGTTTTTAAACCAAGTAACGTATCTTTTTAGCATGAATGGATATCTTAGAATCCCCTTGGTGCGCTATAAATAGCGTAGCCTCTCAGGGTGTTAATAATAATTGATCCCGAAGACTTCTTTCTTTCTTATTTTTATTACATCCTATCCTCTTGTCCTAAACACTCTAGCCCTTTTAGGACAAGGTCTTTGGAAGGCCTAGGAGTGTTCAAATTAGGAGAGGGATTAGGGAAAAGCAAAGAAGAGAAGAAGAGGAAGAAGAAGGGAAGGAGTAGAAAGGCTGATTCAAAGATGAGTTAGTCCAATTGGATTGGAGTTTGCCCAAATCCTATTAGGCTTTAGTTTGAAAGTCTAATTAGTGGAACCAAGTTCTTAAAAGGTGCTGGTGTCTTGGTCAAGCCCCGTGTGGATCATCGTTGGAGGGTGAACGCTCAGGCGCCTGGTGGAGGAGAAGACTGAATCAGGGTTTCTTCATCGGTTTGGATATTAGCGGTTCAGGTTGGTGCCTAAATTCTAATCTATATGTTATATGCATGTTTGTATGTTTTAATTCCTAGTAAGGAGGTCTTGGGTTAGGGGTTTGGTAGTGTTTTCAAGATAATTTTGAAATCCATGCATCTGCCCTAGTCACCAAACCCAATAGGTTTGTGTAGGATCCCCGAGATTTCCAGGTTCCAAAGAAGAAGGCTTTCCAAGTTAAGAAACAGAGACAAGAAGCCCTCCCATCTAGAGGAATTTCCTTGTCATCCAAGAGCTTCATCCTTGAGTATAACATTTCCAATTGTTGAAATGTTAATGGCCAGGTATCCCTCTTTTAGTAGTTTTATATCTGAAATATTAGAGTAATTAAGCCCTAGCTTGTGTGGTTTCTTAACCACAACGATCCATTCTCTTTACTACTTTGAAGATTTTCATTCAGGTTTAATTAAACATGCAAATTCCTCCATGAAGATTTCATTTTTGTTTACATGGAAAAGTAGCCTAGTTTTTTACTTCACTTTTCATTTAACTACTACTATCTCCTCCGAGATTGCATCATTCCATTTCATCCCGCATCAAATTGGTATCAGAGCCATAGGTCAAGGTAGGATACATTTCGTTCCCAATCCCAGATTCCCCCCTCCCCACCCCATAGGTTCTGTAGTTCTCCATCTTCTTTGTTCTTGCTACACTGCCCATAGCCCCCATCTTCCTTTGCGACCGAAGTTCCTCGGATCACCGCCTCCATCGGATCTTCCATCAGCCGATGAACCCTTGGCATCGATTTTTGTCGAGAGGTTCACTCCATCCTAGGAAGCCCAGATCCGCCCAACCCTCCGTCCGTGAAGCCATCGAAGCCTCCCTCGAGTTCCAGAGCAAGGTCCTCAAATGCTCCGGCCTCGGCAAGGAGACTTGTCTCCCCGAGGTGCTCCACTTCTTGCCGCCTCGCACCACCATGGCCTACACTCGCGAGGAGACCCAACAGGTCATGTTCGGCACCCTCGATGCCCCCTTCCGCAACACCGACATCAAGCCTAGGGACATCAGTATCCTCGTCATCAATTGTAGCCTCTTCGACCCTACCCCCTCCTCTCCGCCATGATTGACAACCACTACAAGATCCGCAGCAACGTTAACAGCTTCAACCTCGGTGGCATGGGCTGCAGCACCGGCATCATCTCCATCGACCTCGCCTGCGACCTCCTCCAGGCCCACCATAACTCGTACGCCATCATCGTCAGCACCGAGAACATCACCCAGAACTAGTATGTGGGCAACCGCAAGTCCATGCTCATCCCCAATCCCAGTCACCGGCCGAGGAAGAAGAAGCCCCCTACCCCCGCACCCATCTCCCTGCCCTCGGCCTCCCCGTCCCCGGCTCATGTTGTCACCACCCAGCATCCACCCTAACCCCCTCCTCTGCACTGGCCGCCTCCCCTCTGGCCCCTCCAATGATCCCCACACCGGATCTACCATTTGGTCTAAGCCCCTCTTGCCAGATGCTCTTCACCTACAGTGTATGTGGCCAGTGAACTACCCGTGCCTCCCCTCTCCCCAAGCCACTGCTCTCTTCCCCAGCACCATCGCCGGTCGCCATTTCCTTCCCAGTGCCATTACCGACGAAGCCCACTGAAATCCTGCCCACAAGCCTCCTCTGTTCCGCCCAGCCTCCATCCATGGAAGAAGGATGGCATCGGCAAAGGATGCTAATCCAAATGTGGGCTCATCTTCTTCCCCATGTTGCCATCCTCCTCCCAAGTGCCATCGCTGGAGAGCCCGCCGGCAAAAAATCCCCCCTGTTCCTGGTTCGGTCCATGAAGAAGAAGAAGAATATGTGCATGAACGTGAAAGCACATGGATTTCAAAGCAAGACTCTTTACATGCTTCTTAAAGCAAGATGCCCACCCATTTGCCAACTTCAAGAGTAGGAGGGTAATAGAAAAAAATATAAGTGAAAAAAAAGAAAAAAAAGAGCCAAAAAAAAAATTTATGGCTATTGACAAGTCAAGTTGGAGTCTCAGGAGCCTAAAATCAAGCTGCAGTTAGAGTTTGACCCTGACTCGACGGAGTCGAGTTCTCCCCACCTCAAGAGAATGATGGGACATCAGCTCGCTCGAATCTTGGAGTAGATGGATCCCGGAGTGGCACGAATCTCCGAGGATATCCATATTAAATTAGTTTGGGATTTATCTTTTGTTTGAAATTTCAATTAGGATTTGGTTGGTTAGGATTGAAATATGGATAGGCTAATCTTATCCTATCTTATATTTGAATTTGAGTCATCCCTATCTTTTTATCTTGTATTCAAATTCAAATGAGGGTTGGATAGGTCTATAAATACCACCCTTAGTCCTTTGTAAAAAAATAGTTTGGTTAATCAAGTGAGCTTTTAGAAAAGAGTTTTTCTTTTCGTTCACCCTGTATGGGAAGGGTGAGAGGCCCTTCTGTCCTTCGCCTTCGGGCGTCAAGGGGTGTGAGACCCTAGTTATCCCATTTTCCTGTCGAGTCCCCTCTAGGTCTTAGGGATTTTTTTTTACGGCCCCAGGTAGCGATTTGGGTGGGGTGCCCTAGGCTCCGCATATAGTGAGATGGGTGGGATGCCCTAGGCTACATGTAGTGGGGTGGGTGAGATGCCCTAAAGATGAGATGTCTCTCCGTGAAGGTAAGTCCCAGGTCCTAGAGTATCCAATTTTCCTACCCTCCATCTATATTTTTCCTTCACCACCACCATATTAAAAAATAAAATAAAAAAAAAATAAGATACCCTAATGTTCGGTGACTTCTCAGCTCACAGACAATCCTACCCCTACCTATCCCACATCATAGGGTTTGGATGAATTAGGGCTCACAAACAAAAATTTCAGCAAGGTTTTGATTCATGAATAAAAGATGCTTACAAGATGGGGAGGGGTGGGGTATTTGTAGATGTTCCCCAAGTCCTCTCTTAGTTAGGATAGGATTATAAAGTTGAGTGGAAGAGGGATTACAAGTTTGCTTAAAATTAGGAGAATACAATTTGAGTGAAAATAAAACTAGATCTCCTTGTTTTAATTAAATTTCTCCCTTCCTTGGACTTGGTCAAAGGCACCTTGGGCTTGGTCTCTTGGGCTTGGAAGCCTAAAATAGAGTTGGAATTTGCTTTAGGGCAGCAAGGGGCATCCTCCATTGGTTTGGTGCATGGGCTTATGGGTCTTGGAAGCTGGGGCACCTTGGTATTAGCATATTCTTTGGAATCTTGGTTATGGGGCTCATGGGCTTGACTCCTGGGCTTGGAATCTCTTGGCCTAGGGTGCTGGAGTATTCCTGGAATCATGAGGTGCCCTGGTCTAGGAATATTCTCCGGCATCTAGAGGGTATCAAGGCATTTGGAAGGCATCTGGAGGGCATTTGGGGCATCTGGAAGGAATCTTGGACCCTAGGGTGGCAAACAAGGCCCAATAAGCTGATTTGAAGGCCTTTGGCTCCTGGATGAGGCCCAGTGGAACTCCAAAACTGTGTAACCTCTTCTCTTGTACAAAATTGGACTGGTACTAGACTAATACACAAGTACAGGACTCAATAACTGGACTAGGATTGAGACAAATCAACTAGCCTCAACTTATTACAGGACTCAATCTTGACTACAAAATGTGACACATGGCTAAGTAAACCAGATAGGGTCCAGTAATCTATGTCTGATCCTGGTGCCCCCATCAGGTTGGGTCCAGGGCTTTATTAATAGGTGATCCACAAGGATGTGAGTTCAACCTTTCGATATTTTCTAGCCTTGGTGTCCACACCAATTCTCCTCGAGTGGGAGGAACTCGACCTTGTCGAGTATAGGTCAATGCCACTATGATAGTGCTCTAGCAAGTCTGGGTCAACTCTTAGCAAGTCCTCTCTGGTGATACAAGAATCATCAGTTTCAGGTCATCCTTGCCATCGAACCAGATACCACTGGTAATCTTTGCTCCGAGTAGCAATGATCTTGTCATCCAAGATCTACTAAATCTTTCTCTCCGAGCTAGTGGTATGGCAGGTGGACACACTTAGGTTGGTTCACTCTCAAGGACTGGATTAAGCCCAAATGGTTCACTAGGAATCAACGTTGTCTCCCCATACTCAATAATGTTTAAAACATTGAAAGTAGAGCTAATGCCTAGTTCAGGTGGTATCTCGAGCACATAGGCATTAGACCCAATTTTCTTAATCACTTTGTATGGTCCACAACTACATGCATGTAACTTTTTCACGATTCCAAGTGAGAACCGTTCAGGTCGCAGTTTAACCATAACAAAGTCTCCTTCATTGTATTCTTTGATTCTTCTTTTAGTATCAGCCATATGTTTATAAGATTCGTTACTTTCATTAATTCTTTTACTTATTTCTTTATGCAACTCTCTAACATGTTCAGCATATGACTTAGCAGACTCTGAAATACATTCATGCATGGATAAAGGAATGATATCTAGGGGTTTTCTTGGTTTGTACCCATGAACAATTTTGAAAGGACTTTTTCCTGTAGACCTATTCACTGAACTATTATATGTGAATTCAGCTCTAGACAACAATAGGTCCCAATTGGCAGTATGCTCTCCAACTAAACTTTTCAACAAGTTTCCTAGACTACAATTCACAACCTCAATCTGGCCATCAGTTTGAGGGTGATAAGTTATAAAAAATTTAAGTTTCATCCCTAATAAGTGCCAGAGTATTTTTCGAAAATAACTGGTGAATCGGACATCTCTATCAGAAACTATTGTCCTAGGTAAACCATGTAGTCTAACTACTTCCTTCAGAAATAGCTTGGCTACCTTAGATGCATCATAAGTTTGGGAGCAAGGTAGGAAATGTGCCATCTTCGAAAACCTATCAAACACTACAAAGATTGAATCGTTTCTCCTAATGGTTTTAGGTAACCCAAGAACAAAGTCCATGCTAAGATCTTGCCATGGACAATCGGGTACAGGAAGTAGGGTATATAAGCCAATGTTTTGCTTTTGCTATTTTGCAACAGCACAAGTTCGACATCTAGCTACAATTTGAGTAACATTCCTCTTAAGATTTGGTCAATAAAATTGGTCTTCTAGTGCTATGATTGTCTTATTTCTATCAAAATGTCCAGCTAAGCCACCAACATGTGTTTTCCAAATCAAGAAGTCTCTAAGTGAAGTGTTTGGAATACATAGCTTACTCTCTCTAAATAGGTACCCATCTTGAATTATGTACTCACTATATGAACTAGTCGATCCTTGCTTAACTCCCTTATAGATTTTACCAAAATCATCACAGTTCTCAAACTCATCCTTCAAATTCTCAAATCTGACTACTCCAGTACTAACACAATTTAAGAGCATAAATCTTCTACTCAATGCATCAGCAACTTTATTATCAGTAACCGATTGATGTCTTAAAACAAAAGTATAGGCCTGAATGTATTCAACCCATTTTTCATGCCTAGCATTCAACTTCTTTTGCGAGTTAAGGAACCTAAGAGCTTCATGATCAAAATACAGTATGAACTCTTGTGGTAGCAAATAGTGTCGCCAATACCTAAGTGCTTGAACCACCTCATACAATTCCTTATCATAAGTAGAATATTTCAATTTAGCATCATTCAATTTCTTGCTAAAGAATGCAATCGGGTGATTCTCTTGACTCAAGACTCCTCCAATTCCTACCCCTTAGGCATCACAAGCAACCTCAAAGACTTTCAAAAAATTGAGTAGCCTCAGAATCAGGGATTGAGTCATCTTATTCTTAATGTCATTAAAGGCTTTATCAGCATCCTTTGACCATTCAAAAGCTCCTTTCTTCATACAGTCAGTAATGGGTGCAACAATCGTACTAAACCCTCAAATAAATCTCTTATAGAAAGTAGCTAATCCATGAAAACTTCGAACATCATGAACATTCTTAGGAATAGGCCACTCAACTATGGATTTGATTTTCTCGGGGTCTGCCAATACTCCTTCAGCAGTTACTACAAAACCTAGGAAAATAATCCTCGAAGTCATAAAACCACATTTCTTCAAATTTGCATAAAGATTATCTCCTCTAGGAACCTGACAAACCTGCTGAAGATGGTCTAGGTGATCTTTCTTATTCTTACTATATATGAGGATGTCATCAAAGTATACACTACAAATTTTTTAATAAATGATTTTAACACTTGAGTCATTATTCTCATAAAAGTACTTGGTGCATTCGATAAACCAAAAGGCATCACCAACCATTCGTACAAGCCATCCTTGGTCTAAAATGCAGTCTTCCATTCATCTCCAAGTCTAATTCTAACCTGATGATAGCCACTCTTAAGGTCTATCTTTGAAAATATGGTAGCTCCGGCCATCATGTCTAGCATGTCATCGAGTCGGGGTATGGGAAACCTATACTTCACTATAATCTTATTGATGGCTCTACTGTCGACACACATTATTCACGTGCCATCCTTCTTGGGAGTCAAGAGAGCTAGAACGGCACATGGGCTTAAACTTTCCCTAATAAACCCTTTCCTAAGAAGATCCTCAACTTGCATCTATAATTCCTTATGTTTGGTAGGATTCATCCTATAATCGGGTAAATTCGGCAAGATAGCTCCTAGGACTAAGTCTATAGCATGTTGAATGTCCCTTAATGGACGTAAACAATCAGGGAGGTCTTCTAGGAACATATCATTAAATTCCTCAAGAAACTCTAAGATCTCCTTAGGGTGTTCTTTTTGTGATTCATCTTGAACTTCTTTAGCAGTCAGCATCTAGACTGTTGAGCCTTCAATGATTTCATGCTCTAATTTCTTTGCAGTAATTTGGTTCAATCTGGGTTCTGTCTCTTTCAAATGACTAGACCCTCGCTTGGTATTGTCTTTGGGTCAGGTCAAGTTGATCACAATTCTGTTTTCATGGTGTTTGAATGCACACGAGTTAGATCGGCCAAAGAGGGTTGCATCATGATCATATAACCACAGTCTACCTAGTATGATACTACTAACCCCCATTGGAATCACATCACACAATACTTTTTCCTAGTAAGATTGATTTGGACTGGGACTTGGCATTGTAACCTAATAGGAATGGATGTCACGTCAATTCAGGATACCTTACATGGGCTAGGAAGTGAAACAGTGGGTAAGCCTAAATTCTTAACAGCATTGGTAGATATGACATTCACACAACTTCCACTATCTATAATAATCTTGCACACTTTATCTCCTAGCTTAATAAAGGTTTGTAAAATGTTTGTCCTATGCCAGTCCTCATTCTTCTTGGTTTAAGCTAGAATACACCTAACTACACCTAGTAGGTCAGATGATTCTATTGGCTCTTCTTCACCTTCATACTCTTCTGCTAATTCTTCTTTAGCTTTATAAATTTCCTCTTCAAATTCCTCAATATTTTCTAGATTCAATTCTTCACATTCACCTATATGTAAAGTCCTTATTGGACAATCAGTAGCAAAATGACCTGTTTTACGACACCTAAAACATATTGTATTCTGGTTCTATCTTATTGGACTGTAGGTGCCTTTCTTTCATCATCCCTATGATCTGGTTGGGAGGTAGGATTGGGTCAGCTAGGTGGAAATCGACTAGGGTTAGGTCTACTCCCAGAGATATTGAACCTATTCGGCTTAGGTCGATTGATAACAGGTCTCCTTTAAAATCGTTCACAATCCCTAACAATTTAGTAAGCCTGATCTAGATCACTAACCTCTCTCAAAAATAGTTCCCTCTGAATATCTTCATGTAAACTAGCTCAAAACCTTGACAAGGTGACAGCTTCTAATTCGACTACACTACACCTCATAACGAACTCATTAAATTTGGCAATATAGTCAGCCACATATTTATTTTCTTGAGTCAATTTTTGCCATTGATCTAACAATTTTTATTCATATGAGAATGGTAGGTATTTCTCCCTAAGCTTCACCTTCATAGCTCGCAAGTGTCCATAGGTAAGTTACTTCTCTATCTGTTCAGTCGCTCCATATTTTCCCTGTACAACCTAGCTTGTTGGACTAGCCTAAGCTTAGAAAATTTGAACTTTCTCTCCTCCGACATTTCATACCATTTAAAGTACTAGTCCATATCACTCTCCCAATCTATATAGACCTTAGGATCTAAACTACCCTCAAATGTGGGTGCATCTAATCGAATGCTCCTAAGAATCCGTTCTTCCTGGTCATTCATATCAGGGGTGTGGCACCTAGGAATTGGGTCAAGAGTAATTTTCCTATGTTGGGCTCTAGCAGGTTCTCTATATTGACCTCTTAGATCTGGGGGAGTGAGTTGGGCTCATGGAATTCGGAGAATGGGTCTAAGCATCTCAGAGCTTTGACCTAGGGGAGTGGGTCTAGGTGTTTCAGGATCTGATATAGTCAAATGGGATTCTTCAAGGTTACCTAGTCTGTCTTCCACCTGATCAAATCTGGTAGTGAGCTATCTAACCTGATCAGTTATAGTCCTCATAAAATTTTCCATATTAGGGTCCATGGGTGGATTGGGTTGATTTTGGGTAGGCTGATATGTTGTGCTTGACCTAGTTGCCATGCAATGCAATCACACAGAACCCGACTCGAGTTAGGATTTCCTAGACCTAAAGCTCAAGTAGAATGGGTCAGCTCAAATTATAGCCAATTCAATAATTACCCTGTCAACTGGCTAGGTAAGAGATGGGGTCATGGGAGGCTCCCCCTGCTCTCGCAGGGTCCTAATTAGAAACCATGAAACTGCTTAGGGCGTTTGCCTCCAGACCTCTAGCCTTAGACACCAGATTCAAGTGATAATCAAAAGATTGGGTGCACTAGCTTACACACAATACTTGGAACCTGACCTGTTGTTGTCCCTAGCTTACTAGAGCAATTAAGTCTAATTAGGTTTTAATTAGGATTAGGCTAGGATGCAAAGAAGGTTGTTATGGGCCCAGGATATGTTTTATTTTGTTCTTTTGTTTTTCAGCAGAGATATATTTTGTAGAAAAAAACCCTAAGATGCAAGAATTTAAAATATGTAAAATTTATGCAAAAAGAACCCTAAACCAGAATTACTAAAATTCAGGGCAAAACTATTCTAAGGCAGTATTCCAGCGAGCAAAAAATCTACATACCAAAATAATTCATGAGAAAATTTTAAAAAATACTATCAATTAAGCCTGATCTAGAAAAAAAAAAAATCAGGTAATTCTGAGTTACTTACATGCAAAAATAATCAAAAGAATAGACTATGTATTGTGATGGAGGTGATGCAGAAAATAAACCCTAAAGATGCCTATCTCTTTGTTTTCTTCCTCAAGGGTCAATTCATAGCGGCACCCCTACATGCCATATGAAATCCCATTTGAATGGGAGGTAAGGGTCTTCAAGCCCTACTTTTTTTATGACTGGACGGCCATGGTGAAGCACCCAATCCGAGTACTTAAAGAGAAACTAAATCAGCACAAGAGAGATTAAACCCTAGTTTAACTTGCTTTGATACCAAAACTGATGCGGGATAAATAAATTAAACTAAATTACTATGAGTAAGATCTAATTATCGAAGGAAAGTAGAGAATATTTTTTTTATTTTTTTTAGATTTTTAAAGAAGACTTGAAGGAGACAGCGAAGGAAATTAGTTTAGTTAACTACCCGCACAAGTAAACCTAATAAAAAAACTAGGAAAGCAGGATCTGGTGGCTAAGAAACCACCAAAACTAGGATTAACTTTCAACAAATCAGGAACTAAAGAGGAACGAAGAGGTTTACAGTTACCAACGAAGATCGATTCTTCAAATCTAACAGGACTCACAAGATGGTCGCAGCAGGGTTTCAAGAACTCGTTCCCGGGCTCTGATCTTCGATGCAATGCCGGTTCCGAGGCAAGAATACCTTGCTTCAATTCCTGATCACCTACAAATACTCAACAAAGAAAATTTAAGTTAGGAATCAGCAAAGAAAGGAAAAGAAGGAAAGGGAAGGGTTAAAAGTGATGGTTGGATTTTCTTGTCGGCTGGATAGGTAGGGCCTCACACCCCTCGATGTTCCATAGAAAAAAGGAAGGGCCTCACACCCCACGATGCACACAGCAAAGAAAAAATTTTTGGTAGAATAACTTTCTTTATTGATGATTGAATGAATTCAAATTACAAGGGATTGATGGGTATTTATAGACCCATAATTAGTAATGTAAGGGATTCAAACAGTAAACTCCTTCTCCCTTGGACTACAACTCCTAGAATTATGGTCAATGTGGCCTGGACTCATGCTTGTTGGGCTGATCTGGACTCTTATCCAAAGTGGGCGACAATCATGAAGTGATCATCCATCTTGGGTGCCATTTATGAGGATTAGTGAGGTGGCTTGATGTAAGGTCAAGATGCTCCATCACTTGGTCATTATTGTTGGACTCTAAAGTCTTGATGTTGTAGGCTTCTATGGTAAGTGGACTCTTCATTTTGGATGGAAGAAGACTCAAGAATTTTGATGAAACTCTTGAGTTCTGAGAATTTAAGCAGTTGGCAGCCTGTTTGATTGAAATACTTGTAGTAGAAACCCTTGGACCTCCAACACATTAGATGAATTAATTTGGCTTTAAATTCTTTGGCACATGACATCAAGGAAGAGGAAGAATTGCTTGGCTGAACTCTTTCATTTTGGCATGGAATGACTTGAGTGGAGGTCACCAATTAAGAGGAGTCCTTCACACTTACTTATCTTAAAAAAGGAGGGCACCAAATATTTCTCAAGTGTCCAAAAAACATGGCATGTGGGATGTCCGAAATAGAGTGACATGGCATGAGTCCTTGTCTCAAATTGACATATCCAAACAAGACATGTGTTGATGTCCCCTGATGACATGGCAGGTGTTGTCTAATATTCTTTGAAAAGTCATGCTAAAAATAAATTGACTTGGCCTAGCACATGGCTTGTCTTAGGCTAGCATATGGCTTATCTTGGGCTAGGACATGGGTCTTCAATTGGATGCACATGAAGTCACATGGGTCTTCAATTAGGTCCTCCTTGTAATACAGGACTCAATAACTAATTTTTACAAGACTCAAAACTAAATAACTAAAGCCCAATTGATCAATTGATCAAAAGGCTTAACCTCATGCAACAAAAAAAATAGATTGGTAAATAGGGTTTGGCCCAATAGGGTTTGACATAACCTATAAATGGGGTTTTGATTAATGTGGTAAAAAGGGTTTAGCCCAAAAGGCTAAATAACAAAATCCTGATTAGAGTTGGTAAAAGGGGCTAAACCAAACTAATCCAAAATAATAGAAATTAAAATAAAATATTTACATGGTAAAAGGGGTTGGGTCCAGGGCTTTATTCATAGGTGATCTACAAGGATGTGGGTTCAACCTATCGATATTTTCTGACCCTAGGGTCCACACCAGATTCGGCCAATAAAATTGGTCCTCGAATGCTAAAATTGTCTTATTTTTACCAAAGTGTCTAGCTAAACCTTCAACATGTGTTTCCCAAATTAAGAAGTCTCTAAGGGAAGTATTAGGAATACATAGCTTACTTTCCCTAAAAAGGTAACCATCTTGAATATTATATTCACTATATAAACTAGACGGTCCTTGTCTAACTACTTTATAAATTTCTCCAAAGTCAGTGTAATTTTTATATTCATCCTTCAATTTCTCAAATCCCACAACTCTAGTACTAACACAATTTAATAGCATAAATCATCAACTAAGCTCATCAACAACCTTGTGATCAGTACCCGATTGGTGTCTCAAAACAAAAGTATAGGCCTGAATATATTCAACCCATTTTCCATGCCTAGGATTTAGTTTCTTTTGCGAGTTAAGGAATCTAAGTGCTTCATGATCCGAGTAAAGCACAAACTCTTGCTGTAGCAAATAATGTCTCCAGTACCTAAGAGCTTGGACCACCTCATATAATTCCTTATCATAAGTTGAATATTTCAATTTAGCATCATTTAATTTCTCGCTAAAGAAAGTAGCTGGGTGATTCTCCTGACTTAAGACTCCTCCAATTCCTATCCTTGAGGCATCACAAGCAACCTTAAAAACTTTTGAAAAATCTGGTAACCACAAAATTGGGGCTTGGGTCATTTTATCCTTAATTTCTTGGAAGGCCCTATTGGCATCTCTAGACCATTCAAAAACTCCCTTCCTCATATAATCCATAATAGGTGCAATAATCATACTAAACCCTCGAATAAATCTCCTATAAAAAGTGGTTAATCCATGAAAACTCCGAACATCATGTACATCTTTAGGTATGGACCACTCAACTATAGACTTGATCTTCTTAGGGTCAGCAAATACTCCTTCAGCAGTTACTATAAAACCTAAGAAAATAATCCTCGGAGTCATGAAACTACATTTCTTCAAATTTGCATACAGATTTTCTTTTCTAAGAACTTGAAATCCCTATTGAAGATGGTCTACGTGATCCTTCTTAGTTTTACTATATATAAGGATGTCATCAAAATATACCCCTACGAATTTCCAATAAAAGTTTTTAGAACTTGAGTCATAATCCTCATAAAAGTACTAGATGCATTTGATAAGCCAAAAGTCATCACTAACCATTCGTATAAGCCATCCTTAGTCTTAAAAGCAATCTTCCATTCATCCTCGGGCCTAATTCTGACTTGATGATAGCCACTCTTAAGGTCAATCTTTCAAAATATAGTAGCACCGGCCATCATGTCTAACATGTCATAAAGTCGGGGTACTGGAAATTTATTTTTCACTATAATCTTATTGATGGCTCTACTATCAACACATTCTCCAAGTGCTATCTTTCTTAGGGGTTAAAAAAGCTAGAACGGTATAAGAACTTAAACTTTCCCTAATAAATCCTTTTCTAAGAAGATCCTCAACTTGCCTCTGTAATTCCTTATGTTCAGTAGGATTCATCCTATAGTGGGGTAGATTTGGCAAGGTAGCTCCTGGTACTAAATTTATAGCATGTTGTATATCCCTTAATGGAGGTAAGCAATCAGGGAGGTCTTCTGGGAACACATCCTTAACTCTTTCAGAAACTCTAAAATCTCCTTAAGGTATTCCTTCTAGGGTTCATCATGAACTTCTTTAGCAGTCAAAAGCCAAACTGTTGAACCTCCAGTGACCTTGTGTTCTAACTCTTTGGCAGTAATTTGATTCAACCTGGTTCTTTTTCTCTCAAATGACTAGACCCTCTTTTAATATTATCTTTAGGTGGGGTCGAGTTGATCACAATTCTCTTTTCATGGTGTTTAAAAGAACATGAGTTACTATAGCCAAATAGGATTGCATCATGATCATAAAACCATGGTCTGCCTAATATGATGCTACTAACCCCCATGGAATCACTTCACACCATACTTTTTCTTGGTAAGATTGAATTTGGTCTAGGACCTAGCATTGTAACCTAATGGGAATAGATGTTGCATCAATCCAGGATACTTTATATGGGCTAGGATGCGGCACGGTGGCTAAGCCTAAGCTCTTAACAGCATTGGTAGATATGGCATTAACACCACTTCCGCTATCTATAATAATCTTGCAAACATTGTCTCCTAGCTTAATAAAAGTCTGAAGGATATTCGTTCTATGCCAGTCCTCATTCTTTTTGGTCTGAGCTAGAATACACCTAACTATACCTAGTAGATCAGATGACTCTATTGACTCTTCACCACCTTCATATTGCTCTACCAAATCTTCCTCAGCTTCATAGATTTCTTCTTCAAATTCTTCAATATTTTCTGAATTTTCTTCTTCACACTCTCCTATATATAAAGCTCGTACTGGGTATTCAGCAGCAAAATGGCCTATTTTTTGACACCTAAAACATAGTGTATTTTGATTCTTATCTCTTTGGACTACGGGTGCCTTTCCTTTGTCTTCCTTACAAGCTAGTTGGGAGGTAGGATTAGGTCAGCTATTTGAAAATCTGTTCATACTAGGTCTACTTCCAGGGGCATTAAACCGATTAGGCTTAGATTGGCGGGTAATGGATTTTCTTTGAAATCATTCAGAATCCCTAGCAATCTAGTAGGCTTGTTCTAAGTCTTTAACTTCTCTTAAAAATAATTATCTCTAAATATCCTCATGTAAGCCAGCTCTAAACCTTGATAAAGTAATAGCTTCTGATTCGACTACACTACACCTAATAACGAACTCGTCAAATTTGGCTATATAGTCAGCCATAGATTTGTTACCCTAAGTCAACTTTTGCCATTGATCCAATAGTTTTTGTTCATAGGAGAACGGTAAGTATTTTTCCCTAAGCTTCATCTTCATTGATTGCCATGTGTCTATAGGTAAATCACCTCTTTATCGGTTCTGTCATTCCAAATTTCCCCAGTACAACCTTGCTTGTCGAACTAGCCTAAGCTTAGAAAATTTAAATTTTCTCTCCACTGACATCTCGTACCACTTAAAGTACTAGTCCATGTCACTCTCCTAGTCTGTGTAAACCTTAGGATCTAAACTTCTCTCAAATATGGGTGCATCAAGTCGTATGCTTCTAAGGATCCTTTCTTCCTGGTCAATCACATCAGGGGTTTGGCACCTAGGAATAGGGTCTGGGGTGACTTCCCTACATTGGGCTCTTGGACCTGGGGGAATGGGTCTGGGTGTCTCAAAACATTGCCTTGGGGTAGTAGGTCTAGGTGTCTTAGAATCTGAATGGGTCGCTTGGGCTTCCTCGATGTTACCCAGTCTCTTATCCATCTGGTCAAACCTTGAATTAAGCTGCCTAAATTACTCGGTTATAGATCTCATCCAAGCCTCCATGTTATGGTCCATGGGTGGATTCGGTTGCGTTTGAGTATGCTGATATGGTGTACCTGATCTAGTGAACATGCAATGCACACACACAAAACTTGAACTAGGGTTTCCTAGACTTAGAGCTCAAGTAGAATGAGTAAACTCAATTTATAACCAATTCAATAATTACCCTATCCACTGGCCAGGTAAGAGGTCGGGTGGTGGGAGGCTCCCCCTGCTCTCGCAGGGTCCTAATTAAAGAACCACCAGTCCACTTAGGGCGTTTGCCCTTGGATCTCTAACCTTAGACACTAGATTCAAGTGATAATCAAAGGATTGGGTGCACCATCTTTCACACAATACTTCAAACCTGACCTTGTTGGTGTCCCTAAGCTACTTTAGGTTGCTAATTAATTATACTTAGGATTAGGCACGATGTAAAGGGGGTTGTTGTAGGTCCAGGACAGGTGATGAAATCTTGCCCTGATCTGAGATAGTAGAGTGCCCTTAAAATTAGGTTAACAATGTATGCACACAAAGATGAAACCCTAATATGCAATAAAATTAAACAATAAATAACAGAAAATAATAATTATTTTTTTTTCAAGATTAAATTTCAGATCTAATTAAATTTTTAGATCTTCGATATCAGGTTATCACGTCCAGCCATAGCCCATTACTTCCATGGGTCGTGACAGTATATTTTCATATACCCACTCAGAAGGCATGATTTCCTTCCACCAGAAAATATTAAAGAATTTTTTTTTCTATGATTAGAGGGCTGATTAGCAGAGGATTAAATAGTAAATTAATTAATTATTTTTTTTATTCTTTTATGATGGTTTTATGTAATTTTAATTTCAGCCTAACTAGGTATGCAGAAATTTCAGCACAAGAGCTATTAAATGCTACTTTAGCCTGCTTTGATACTAAAGATGATGCGGGACAAAATATGCAAACTAATCTACCAATTTTAAATCTTTTTATAATAGATTAAACATCAATTAATTTTTTCTAGAATTTAACAAAATTAAGACTCAAAGTAATTAATTGAAAGAAAACTAGTTAACTAGCAGCATGCCCGTAATGTAGATTTAACAAATCTAATTAAGAATAGGACTTGGTGATTAAGAAACCACCTTAAACTAGGGTTCCTACTTCTAAAAGGATCAAAAAATATAGAGTTAGGAAAGATTTTTGCTTTACCAACGAAGATTATAATCGCTCTTGTTGTGGATCTGACTGGATGCTCTAGGATCTTGCAGCAGGACTTCTAGATTGTCAAACCTCGAGCTCTGATCTTCAACACAACTGGTTCCAAGGAAAAGATCACCATCACTTCTGATATTGATCACCTGCAATCAATTACAACACTCAGTAAGAAGGCATGGAAGGAAGAATGAATTTTAAAGGAAGAGAAAAGGGAGAAGAAGATTGTTGTTGTCCTCTAGGGTTTCTGATGGTGGGATAACTAGGGCCTCACACCCCGTGATGCTCTAAAGAACAAAGGAGTTATAGGACCTCACACCTCGTGATGCTAACATAGCAAAGGATTGGCAGAGAATAACTTCTTTATTTCAAGAATAATAGTTAATTTTAGAAAAGGGGTTGATGGTGGTATTTATAGACCACAAACATGAGAAGTGTGGGTTACAAAGTCTTGAATTAGCTCTTCGTGGGCAGCAACTCTTTGGAATTTCTTCTCCTGGTGTCATGAACTCTTGAACTTGATCCTTTCTTGGCCTTCATCTAGTCTTCATCCATAGTGGGCGACAACACTGGATAGGCTTCATAGGTTGGGCGACAACAAGGAACCTCCATCCTTTTGGTTGACACGAATGAAGAGCCCTTTCTTCTTACTCCTCTTAAATTGGCGATAAATTTTTGAATGGGTGACAAAATGAAGAAAGAATTCATGACTTCTCCTTAATCTTGAATTGGGTGACAAATGTAGATAAATATGGCATCTCATCTTCTCCTTCTTCGTGTCTATCTTGCTTTTGAAAAGTTGATGAAGATAACTCCCATCCTATCTTTGAATTTGAAATGGGACTCTATAGATTTGAAACTCATCATGATAGGTGTCCCCTTGAAATGGAATTTCTTTGTGATGGGCTTGGCCAACTCTTTTGAATTGGCAACAAATAATGAGAAGGAAATGACGACTTAATTGTATTCTTGGCGCTAATCATGATTGGACTCCTCTTTTACTTGTTTTAAAAGAAAGTGTCGACAACTTCATTCTTCTTGTGGCTGACCAAGGGTATGTGACATGGCATATGATGATGTTCAAGATGAGGTGGCAAGTGATGTAGCTTGTGGCATGTGACATAGGCTTGATGATGTGGCATGGGTGTCCAAACATAATGAGGTAGCACATGTGATAATGTGGTGCCAAGAATGGGTTGGCACATGAGTTGAATTGGGTTGGCACATGGTATCACATGGGGTCTTGATTTGGGTCCCCTCTTGTATTACAAGACTCAATAACTAATCACATGACTTAACTAACTAAATAACTAAAGGACTCAATTGAAACTAATTTAAAACCCAACTTGATCAATTGGAACCCAATTTGATCAAAAGGCATAATCAACTAAACAAATATTTTAACTCGGTAAAAAGGGTTTGACTCAACTGGGCTAAAATAACAGAATTTAAAATAAATATTTAAAAAGGATCTAGGGCTTGGGCTTAGGGCTTTATTCACAGGTGATCCACAGGGATGTGGGATTGACCTATCGATTCTTTCTGGCCCTGGTGTCCACACCAATATTAGTACCAGAGATGTGTATAATTATTTCATTACATTTATAGATGACCTTTTGGAAATGGATAAGCTTGGACCTAGGTCTTACTGGTGCCTATTTGTTGGGTATCCAAAAGAGTCTAAGAGGTACTACTTCTACTTGGCTAAGGAACAAAAATTGTTCATTAGTCTTAGGACTATCTTTTTGGAAAAAGAGTTCCTTGGTGAAGAAACTGTAGCTGCTAGGATTGAACTTTACGAAGTTCAACAAGTAGAACAACCGACACACTTAAGGGACAACATAGAACTGGTTGTGATTAGATCACACCCAGAGCCCACACAGGAACCATTAAATAGATCTGATAGGGTACCGTGTCAACCAGATATATATTACAAGGGCACAGATGGGTAGGGTAAAGACCTATAAAGACTATCTAGTTGCCAAGGGTTATCGTCAATGTTGTGGTATTGACTATGATAAGACGTTCTCTCCTGTGGTAATGCTCAAATCCATTCGGATCATACTTGCTTTAGCGGCACACTTTGACTATGAAATTTGGCAAATGGATGTCCGAACAGCTTTCCTGAAAGGTGAGCTGGAAGAGGAGGTGTATATGACATAACTTGAAGGGTTCACATCCACAAACGAGTCAAAGGTGTGCAAGCTTTAAAGGTCCATCTATGGACTGAAGCAAGCATCTTAGAGTTGGAACATGCGATTTGATAAGTGTATCAAGTCATATGGCTTCGTTAGTAATGGAGAAGAACCTTGCATTTATTAATGGGCTAATGGTTTTGTGATTGTATTCCTTGTGTTGTATGTGGATGATATTCTCTTAATCGGGAATGACATCCTAGCACTACAAGGAATAAAGGTCTGGTTGCCATCTTAGTTCTCTATGAAGGACTTGGGTGAATCCTCTTACATACTAGGTATGAAGATCGTAGAGATAGATCTAAGAGGCTTCTGGGACTATCTTAGTCTTTGTAAATTGATATTGTGCTAAAGCAGTTCATCATGGAGAATTTCAAGAAAGGTTATCTCCTAATAGGCCCTGGAATTACACTCCAAAAAGGATTATGTGATAACTTCTAAGGAGAGAGAGCATATGAGTAGAATCCCATATGCTTTGATAGTGGGTTCTATCATGTACGCCATGACATGTACTAGACCAGACAAGGCATACTCACTAGGCGTAGTGAGCAGATACCAGTCTGATACAAGTGATGCTCATTGGAAAGTGGTAAAGACCATCCTTAAGTATCTACGAAATACTAAGGACCAATGGCTAATTTATGGAGAACCTAACTTAAATCTTGTGGGGTATACTGACTCCAGTTTTCAGTCAGATAGGGATGATAGCAAGAGTGTGTCAGGGTTTATCTTTATCCTAAATGGAAGAGCGATCTGCTTGAAAATTTCCAAGCAGCCTATTGTGGCAGACTCAATATGTGATGTAGAATACATCACAACATAAGATGCAGCAAAGGAAGCTATATAGTTGTGAAAGTTTCTAGGTGAGCTGGGAGTGGCACCTTCCCTGGATAGCCCTGTTTCGGTATATTATGATAGCACTAGAGCCATTGCTTAAGCTAAAGAGCCAAAGTTCCATCAGTGCACCAAACACATTATGCGACGCTATCACATTGTGCGAGAAATCATGGAACGAGGTGACATCGACCTTCAGAAGATCGATGGAAAGGAGAACCTGGCCAACCCCTTCACTAAAGCCATCAGAGTTCAAGAATTTGATAATTATAAATTGAAAATGGAAATAAGATTATGTATTGATTGGCTTTAGTCCAAGTGGGAGTTGTTGGGATTAGTGTCCCAAAGCAATCATCTAGGCTATAGATGGTTATGCTATTTTATAATTGTATATGAGTTTTTTTAAATGAATAAAAGTTATTCTTCTGGTTGTTCATCGCATGTTCATTTTCCTGAAAAGAACTCTTGTATGATAAAGTCCTTAGAACTACATTATATTTGATATAGAGAGGATATATCAAGTAGTTCTTAAACTGGTTCACAACCAAAGGATACATTGTTATAGGAGGATGATGTATCAAGTGTAGGTTGTTGTATGTCACATTGGTTGGTTGTCCTGTTAACCAAGGAGTGTAGAGACATTGATGTGACATACATGTGAAATGTATGACATCTCACTGAACGTGACCAACAGCAGAGCTCCCTTCTGCCAAAGGGTTGCTCACAAAGGGATATCGGTATATGTGTTCCTCAGACCTATGGTCACCATGGTAGCTTGCAAGCAACTCACTGTACTTTGGTGCCTGACTACCAAGATTTCTAATCCAGTGATGGAAAGTTTTTAGGTACAGTCAAGTACTTATAAAGCGATGGTGGATCAACATGGGATTGACCCCTCCAAATGGTTTGGAGTGAATGACTCACTATGTCTCAATTAAGCAAAACCTTGGTCAGGGTAGTTCTTGTGAGGAGTCATAGAACTTGTAAGGTTGAGACACGATCTAGATGTACTAAATTTAGGTTGGCAATCAAACCCTAGGTCATCCTGATCATTATGAGGTCAAAGGGATGAATTATGCAGTAACCAATTGCCAAGGATTCTAGAGAGTTGCTCTGCAATCTTCGATCTATTCAGACATCGGGAATCTTGCTAGATGATGACTTTGACTGGTACTGGAAGTTTTCCAGTGCTACCAGCTTATTGTTCGTACCATAGGTCATACACCATAGGGGTTTCTACCTGATCTAAAGGTTGATCGATGATTGATAATCGTTTGGCATCACTGGGGGTCAATATGATTGACCACGATCCAAGTATTGACACTTTGGAGTGTTGACACTTTGAAGTGTCAACACTTCCATGTGTCGATACTTGGCTATGATGAAGATTTTTTTTTCACTAATTCAATTAGTGAATTTTGGAGGACTTATTTGTAATATGATTGCAACCTGATGGGTCAAGCCAAATATGATTTGGCATAGGATCAAATTAGATTTGATTTTTCATTCTCTCTTTCCTTTAAAAAGATTTAAATTTGAATTTCAAATTCAAATTTCAAATCTTGGCTGAAATTGGCTCCAAGGTTTTTATGGAATGCATTATTTGATAATGCAGATTTTCTCCCATTTAAACCTAGAGATAATTTGGTTTAACCCTTAACCCTCTCCCCTAATCACTCTACCTTCCATATCTCTCTCCCTCTTCACTGCCACTATAAATAAGTGTTATTGTAGGGCTAGCAAAAGGATGATAAGTTGGGCTTTTCTAAGAGAGAAAGAAAGGGATTCCTTAGAGTGGAGTTTGAGAGGATTAGGGTTTTGGATGTGAGCCTACCTAGCAATAAACCTAGGGTTTGGGAAAAGAGAGTTGGTTGGGAAGGGTTCCACTTCCACTTCTCCTCATTATCCTCCAACAAGTTCTTCCCGGTGGCTTCAAGAAGGTTTTGTAGGTCCAAGGAAGGAGAAGATTGGCTTCCAGGATCCTGAGGAGCTAGCACTCCAAGGAAGTTGATTGGGATCGAGCCCTGGTCTGACTACCCGTAGAGGCAAGACACTTGTATGGCTCGGCAGCTCTTCATCACCTCCATCCAATGGTTTAAAGGTAACGTCCCTTTTCCTTGGTCTCATGCGATCAGATCTAAAGCATGAAATTGTTACATGCTATTTCCTTTTATTGCTTATGGTATCCTTTGCATTCATTTTTATTATGTTGGATCCTGTTGCAGGCAGAATGGTAGATCGACTTGATCGATCTACCATGTCTTCCATTATTTTTTATTTTAAAATAGTTTTAAAATACAGTATGCTTGTACAGCTCCAATTACAGTATCTAGGGCTAGGAGTGAGTCCGGGACAAGTCCTAGTATGTACATAAGAGCTGACTCATAGTCTGAGAGTCGACTCGTTGGTTGGCACAGCATGGAACAATTGTGAAGAGTTTCTCTATGCAGACAGAAACACGATATTCTGAATGAGCTAACTCGTAGTCTAAGAGTTGACTCATCCAGTGGACTATTTCTAGCTATGAGTTGACTTGTAGGAGGCGAGCTAACTTGGATGTCAAGATTTCAGAATCTCACGATGCTAGCCTAGGGAGTTTATAGGGGACTAGGTCTTATGTGACCTAGGTATATATATGTAGGTTTTGTCTTATATTGTGGCTAGTATGGGAGGCAGAATACAAAATATTGGAATCCCTTTTATCCCAAAATCTTCTTCTTCTTCCTCTCTCTTCTCTATCAATCCAAATAATCCATTGACCTTCGTAAGACCTGTATCCCACTGCATCCATCTCGGATCGCTGGCAGATGGTTGTCCACGTACTTGGATCGCTTTTGCTGTGTTGCTCATTCCACCATGTCACTTCATCAACCGCCTTGCTTACAGTCTGGAGATGCTAGCTGGGAAGCTTCTGAAATCCCACCATCTACCACTTGACTCACAATTTGACCAATAAAGCCGAGAGACTCCAAAAGCCCTGCATTCAGATGCCTCACTCACAGTCTGGAGATGTCAATTGGGAAACTCCTGAAATCTCACCATCTATCACTTGACTCACAACTTGGTGAATCAAGCCGAGAGATCCCAGAAGCCCCGCATTCAAATGCCTTGCTCACAGTCCGGAGATGTTAGTTGGAAAACTCTTAAAATCCCACCATCTGTCACTTGACTCATAGCTTGGCAAATCAAGCTGGGAGACTCTAAAAGCCTGACATTTAGATGCGTCGCTCATAGTCCAGAGATGTTAGTTGGGAAATTCTTGAAATCCCACCATCTACCACTTGACTCACAGCTTGGCAAATCAAGAATCTCCAAAAATCCTGCACTCAGGTCTGCATGACTGTGAGGCCAGGAGAACAGGGATGAAGTGTTCCCAGAAATCTTCATGCCAATCCTAAGGTTCTAGAATCAACTTGCAGCAACTAAGGCCTGGGAGAGGCGCACACATACAGCGGTCATGAAGTCTATTTCCTTACCATGCGAAAAGGGTAAATGAATTGAAGAAAAAAGATAAGTCCAAGATAAGTACTTTAGTCGAGTTGGACTATTTTTTCACTACAAAGATAAGTCCCTCACAAACTTTGGAGGATTCTTTGAAAGGATCTCAAGGCAAAAAAAAAAGAAGTGAGAAAAGAAAAGGAGACTAGTAAATAGGGCACATCAGTTGAAAAGAAAGTTTGTATTCATTAAACAAATGATTTCTTTACATCCTAAGAAGGCTCCCAACAGGCCGGGAAGCCTTCCAAAATCTATGTTACAGAAGAAAAGGGAAAAAGTTTAAGCCTTGCTCGCCAGCTCCTTTCTAGGCCGGCAAGAGGCTCTTTAGATGGAGGGGCATCCTGGGTGGCAACAGCACCGGCTTCGACCATGATCGCCTCTGGCTCAAGCTCCATCTCTATGGCGGTCGCGCGGGGATGGGCAGCACATGGAGAATGTCTTCCAACCCCTTCGATCCAAGGAGGCAGATGGCCTTGCCATGGAAATTGTTGACCCCATAAGTGATTTTGATGATAACCAAACATTGGAGCATGCACATTTATTTCTATCAACTCTTTAAGTAGTTTACAAGTTTTTGTAGGATGTCTTATTTGTTCAATCTTCAACTCCTACATCTTTACCTCTTGTTTTGAGTTATGTTGTAATATGATTTTATAAAGAAGAACCCAATAAAAAAGTTAAGAAAAATCTATAAAAAGGGTTATTTCTATGTGTGTGTGCGCCTTAAGTTTATTTTGAGTTGGTATGCATGAAAAGTGTAAGAGTGTTGGCAAGAGTTTTCTTGAAGTTTAATTATAAAAATCCTGAAGAAGTCACTCGAACCAACCCAGTACAATGAAGAGCCGACTCTACCTCATGGCACACAACAAGGATTCTGGTACGCAGTAATTCGAGCCGACTCGAAGCAATTCGAGCCAACTCTAGTAAATCCGAGTCGACTAGAATAAGTCCGAGCCGACTCTTCCAGAGTCCAATTTTAAAGTTTTCTGAGAACAAGACAAGCGAGCTGACCCAAACCAGAAAGAGCCAACTCTGCCATACCTAATTTTGAAGACCTGAGAAAGCGAGTCGACCCGAATTGCAATGAGCCGACTCTTCCAGAGTAAAGATTTCACAATCTGAGAGGAAGAGCCGACCAAAGTTCAAGAGAGCCGACTCCTCGAGTTCAAGAATTTTAAAGATGAAAGTTCGAGCCGACCTGAGCTATAAAGTGCTGACTTGTCTAGAGTGAAGTTTTACACCCTGAGACAAAGAGCCGACTGCATTGAAGAACTGGCAACTCGACCTATCGACTCTAAGGTTCCGAGCCGACTCGAAGGAATCCGAGCCGACTCGAATATCATCTTCAGGTATATAATGGCTAGTTCCAGAATTTCTTTTGAATGCCAAAAAGTGCTCCAATGGTCATATGTCACATCCCAACAGTCTATAATGTCTCAAACTGCTTGGAGTGATGGAAGACCATATATTTGAGGATTTTGAACTTCCTTGAAGAAATAATTAGAGAGTTCCTCAATGTTTTAAAGGCTTTACTGAATATCTTACCCACCAACAAGGAAAAGAGCACAAGATCATTCAAGTCAGTCTTCAAGTATTCACCAACTCTGATCTAAAGATTGAAGCAATTTGGAAAGAAGCCACTGAAGCAATTAAAGCATCTTGAAGCACATTCAAGTGGACTTCTCTCAAGCTGCACCGATAACTATCTGATAATTGAGTTTGTCATTATTGTTGCATTTATTTCAATTCATTTATCAATTGTTTGGGTTATTGGTGAGCCCATTTGAAAAACCAAATAGGTTCTTGGTGAGCCTTTGATAAAAACCAAGTGTTGGGTTCTTAGTGATCCTGGTAAAACCAAGTTGGGTTCTTCGTGATCATGTGAAAACCAAGTTGGGTTTCTTTGTTGATCCTGCTTAAAACCAAAGGGTGTTGGGTTTTCTTTGGTGATCCCATTAAAACCAAAGTATAGAGGTTTTGGATTGTGATCCTGTAAAACAATCCTACTGTATTCAGGTGTGAATATAGTGGAAATCCCAAGTGGTATCTTGGGTAGTGGACGTAGGAGCTGGGTTGCTCCGAACCACTATAAATCTTGTGGTTTGTGTTGTGCTTCTTCATTCTCATTTAGCTTCTGCAAATCATTAATCTGCCACAGCACCTAACACTTTAAAAGGGATTTTTAATTTCACATTATCTATTTAAATTTTTTAAATTTCCAATTCACCCCCCTCTTGGGTAGCCACCTGGGCAATAGAAATTGTTGAACCCGTGATGGTAGGAGTCCAACACTGCCTCAATGACCTCGTCCTTGAAGGCCTCGGATGCTGGATGGCCTCGATGGCTTCCTTCTTGGCCATCTCCATCAGCACAACGGCCACCATGGCTTTCTCCAAGGCTACCATGGTCTTGGCCACTTCTTCTTCAAGCAACACCTAGAGGCTCAGTGCCCTCCCCTCTAGGCAAGCCACCTCCGTAGTGAAGGCAGCTACCTTATAAGCCCTGCGGAGGCTCTCCCCCTTCTCTTCCTTTAGGTCATGCTCGAGCTCGATGGATTTCTTCTCCAAGCTGGTCGCCCTCACCTTGGCACTGGCCAGCCAGTCCTAGAGGGCCTTCATTTAGCCCTCCAATTCTTGAACCCGGGTAGCCTGGGCCCGGGCCTCATCTGTATCCTTACGGAGATGGAACTCCCATTTCATCAACCCCAAGCAAGAGTCCCTAAGGAGCTGAACATCAAGGACCACCTACATGAAGAATTTAGTTAGTGTCTCCATGACAAGAAAGAAAGAATGCTGTAACCAGGAAGGTAACTTATGGAGAAGAGTTTGGGGAACATCCGGGTGAAGAAATCCATTACTTGCTAGCCGGTGCTCTCCTAGCGGTCCAAAGTTGGGTAAGGGCGGTCAGGACCTCCTCGGCCAACTTTTCATCTCTCGTCAACCTAGCATCCAGGGGCATGATAAGGGAAATTTTCATTGACCCCGACCTCGGCATCTCAGACGGGTCTAAGGGTTTTGGGGAAGTGGCCGGTGGGGGCACGGTGGTGGCAGTCAAGTCGGTGGTAGGTCTGTCCCCAAATGGTGGGGCCGGACTCTCTACGGTGGTGTTTCTCTCCACCTCCTCCACCTCCGGCTGTGGTGTAGCTTTAGTTCATATGGGGGCCATCAGAGGCACTGGCATAGCACCCTCTACTAGTCGGGCATCCCTCCGGGGCCAGTGGGTCAGAGGACGGAAAGCTAGCCCAAGCACGGTCGGTGCAGTAGGAGGCCCCCTCCTGGTAGGCTCACCGGAAGGCCTCCATCCCGGCTCCTCTTAGGCCTTCTTCGTAGTTTCCTTTTTGGGCCCTGCAGAGGTAGCCCTCTTTCTGGACATACTCAAGACTTGTTCATTAAGAATCTCATCTTTGTTGAATACAAAGAAGGCTAGTCAGTCACCTATCAAATTTGGAAATCAAACTCAGAAGAAAAAGAAGAAGCCTGGTTTCATGCCTTATCCTGAGGTGGGGTCTGGCTGACCCTGATGTCAATAAGGTTCTGCTCAGTCAGTAGATCCCAAAGGGCCAGAATCTCAGAAGTGACAAGCTGATCGAATATCTCTTTATCGATCAGCTCGATAGTAGACTATCGATTGGGGGAGCGGTCTGGGTCACTCCAAACCCAGTCCACCCCCTCAACCAAGGCAAAGAGGAACCTGACCTTTCATCCCTTGATGGAAAAAGATAGGTCAAGCTTGAGGGTCCCCGGGTGGGGGGCAACAAACCACCACCCTTTATCAGATGGATGGTGCTTTAGGGTGAACAAGGCCTTGAAATGGGAGAAATGGATAACAATCCCATGGAAGTGACAAAGAATAATGAAGCAGAAGATAGTTCGGACAGCATTGGGAGCAAGCTGGGCTGTGACCAAGCGATAATTGCTCATAAAATAAAGGAAAAAGGGATGGAAAGGAAGATGAAGACCCCCGAAGAAGAAGTCTTCATATAGGGCGATTCAGCCCTGGCGACTAAAAGTGACCCATTCCTCCGGTCTTGGAATAGAAAGCCGAATGGAGTCAGGGATCCCAAATGCTCTCTGGACAAGGAGGAAGTCCTCACCAGTCATCACCGAAGCAATGCCGGCGGGATCGCCAGACTCTTTGATAGGAACAGATGGGGGAGGAGGAGGCGAAGGAGCCACAGGGCATCCAATGACAATCCCTGATTGGTGGGGACCCCTGTGGACCACAAAAGGAACATCCTCCTTCTTACTGTTCATGGAAGGAGGCCTTGATTGAGATGGACCCACCTCACCAAAAAAATCCAAGCGATGGTTCCCTCCATCGAAGAAACACATGGTGAACAAAGAGAAAGAAAGCAAAGAAGAGAAGGAAACCTAGAGGCCTAACTAGAGCTCTCCTTCAGCACAGGTAGAAGGAGAAGAACAAAAGAGGGAAAAGAAGGAGAAGGATAGAAGAGAAGAAGGAGGGAGAGTTCTAACTTGCTAAAGACTTCGAACCCTGGGATAAGAGGGCAGGATGGCAAGTCCCTTTCAAGCACTCGTAGAGTCTTGTCGCCTCGTACGAGTTGAAGATGTGCACCTCGTCATCTCCCTGGCCAACCAAAGCTCACCACGCATCGTCATCCATTGAGGGCAATGCTTCGATTTGGAGGCACCTGTATCAAGCTTGATGCGGTAATTATTTTGTCCTTAAACGAAGGCTGACGTGGTGTCGCTGAAACGAACCATAAGCAGGCTATAGATATGCATTTTAAAACTTTTTTAACATGAATTGCAGCGAAAGAGTAAAGATTAAACTATTTTAATCTAAACATGATATAGAAACTACTTACTACATAGCCTACCAATGTAATATGACATGAACAGTAATGTATAATATAAAACATGAACCTATCGTATCAAACCTTTTGATGCACACCTTTTGAAGATGCAAAGCAACTCCTTGCAGCAGTGGAAGATGGAATGGATGATTCTCTCAAATCACCAACTGAAGAGGTGGACGAAGCTCTACCAGCCACATAATCGTCTGGCCTCCACGGGTAGTTCACAGCAGGGATTTGCTTGACCAGTGCTTTCCGAAGTGCTAGTTCCGGAAACACCTTGGTATCCGATTCTTTTTCCTCGAATGTCGAGACTCCTCGCATCACTGAAGAACACAATGGAGGTGAGAAAAACTCTGAAAACAATCCTTCCCAGACTCTCTTTCCCAGCCTAGAGCACTAGGCAATCGCACACCCAATACCCTTAGATCTCTCTTCCCAACTTTAGGTAGAAAACCATTCTAGCTTTTTCTCCTTTTTCTCTCAATTTCTGCAAAGCTTTTCTATCAAAAACCTTTCATTTCCTCTCTTTTTCCATGTCCTAAATAGCCCCTATCTTATAGGAGAGAGTGAGGAAGGTGGGTGAGAGTTATGGAGAGAGTTAGTGGGGAGGGAGCTAAGGATATCATTTATTCAACCATCAATTTAAAATATCATGTTAAATTCAAAAATTAAACTGATAATTCAAAATTAAATGATATTTGACTTTAAAATCCAATTTCAAACTCAGATGGATAAGGTGCACCAATTTTGGTTCAAACCGAGTTAACCCAAACCTAGTCCGAATCAAATCCGATTTGATTTGAGCTAGTAAATTTGCAACTCAATCAAATTGAGTTTAGAAGCAATAATATTGCACATTAGACCTCCAAGACATCATTAACAATTGATAAGAATAATCTCACAATATTTGCGAAGCCAAGTGTCGACTCATGAGATAAGTCCATGTGTTGACACATTGAAATGTCCACACATAGGTAAAATTTTATCTTATGAAATTTCGACCCCTAGATGATTCCCAGTTGTCAATCGGCTATTAGGTTAAGTAGTTACCCTTACGGCATGTGACCCCATAGGTTCGAATACTAAGACGGTAGCACTAGACCAATTCCAATACCAATTGAAGTCACCATCTAGCAATGAATCCCGATGTCTGGATAGGTCGAAGTTGCAGAGCAACCATCAAAAACCTCTGGCATACGGTTACTATATAATTCATCCCTTTGACCACTTAATGCTCTGGATGACTTAGGGTTAGACTACCAACCCTAGAATAGCTCATCCAAACATATGTCTCAATTTTGCAAGTTCAGTGACTCTTCACCAAAGCTACCCTGGCCAAGGTTTTGCTATATTGAAACATCAGTGAGTCATTCACTCCAATTAATTCGGAGAGTTCGATCCCATCTTGATCCTACCATTGCTTCATAAGTACTTGACTATACCTAGCATCCTTTCAAGATCGAATTAGAAATTCGAGAGTCCTGTGCCAAAGCATAGTGAGTTGCTTACAAGCTACTATGGTGATCTTAGGTCTGAGGGACACATATATCCATATCCCTACATGAACAACCCTTTGATAGAAAAGGAAGTTCTGTTAGGTGGGTCACATTTAGTGAAATGTCATACACTCCACTTGCATGTCATACCAATATCTCCACATTCCTTGGTTAAGAGGATAACCAACCTATATGACATACAACGATCTATACTTGATATATAGTCGTCCTATAATAACGTATCATTCAATCATGAATAATTTAAGAACCACTCGATATATCCTCTCTATATCGAGTACAAAGAAGTTCTAAGGACTTCATCACACAAGAGTTCATATTAATAAAAATGTACCTGTGATGAACTGCCAAAAGATAACTTTTATTTATATCCAAATTCATATCCAATATACAAATAACACAACCATCTATAGCCTAGACGATTGGCTTTGGGACACAATTCCCAATAGTTGCTTTGTTGGGGTGGATGCATGATGATGCAGGTAAAAAAAAAAAAGGATGAGGTGATGATGCTAGCACGGATGATGCAAAGGTTGTTGGTTATATCTTGTTTTCTTTATTTAGGGTTTTATCTTTGGTTCTCGATTGCAAGCAAAGAGAACCTACGAAAACTGAAAGCAAAGGGTCTATGCTAGCAGATCAATCCCAAAGAAATGATAGACCATGACCCCGAGATTAAGGAACCCCGAGATTAGGACTAGCTCGATACAATCAATACCTACCTAGGAGATAGGGATGCAAACCTTTCAACACTCTGATGCTCTTGGTGCAGAGATCGCTCAACCTTGATGGAT
Source organism: Areca catechu (assembly GCA_021397845.1). Classification (NCBI taxonomy): domain Eukaryota; kingdom Viridiplantae; phylum Streptophyta; class Magnoliopsida; order Arecales; family Arecaceae; genus Areca; species Areca catechu. Next base: position 121,615,809 of record CM038052.1, on the reverse strand, counting down.
GCGACCTGGATGTCCGAGCTGTCGAACCCGCGGATAGGCTGGCTTTCGATCGGGTGGTCACAGTGGCAAAGCAAACCTTCTCTGATGGTCGTGGCACCAAGGGGACCTGTAGGCAAACAAAGAGGATTAGTTTTTTTTTTTTTTTTTTTCCTTTTAGATGATGGAAAGGTGGAAAGAAAAACAAAGGAAAGGGTTGAGGAGATAGGGATCGGATGATGGTGTCGGTGGAGATAACTTTGGGCCTCGCACCCCGCGACGTCCTGGAAGGACGAAGGAATGTGGCCTCTCACCACGCGATGCCCTCAGGCGAAGGAATGTGGCCTCTCACCACGCGACGCCCTCAGGCGAAGGAATGTGGCCTCTCCCTACGTGACATCCCGGAGGACGAAGGAAGCTCTCACTCAACCTAGCCTAAGAGACAAGGATTGAAGAAGAGGATGGAACACACAAGCTTTCTTTCATTAATCATCAATTCTCCTTTACAAGAGGGGTTTGGGTCCTTTAAATAGGCACCCAAGAGAACTTTGAAATTTAAACTACCCCATTACACTTGGCGCCCAAAATTTGGAGGAGAACTTCTTTCTTTGCTTGCTTGGTTTTGGTAGAAAACATGAAGTAAGGCTAGCTTGGAGGGATTTGTCACACTTTGACTTTTCTTGGCTTGATTCAAGGCTGACCAAATGGGAATAATCCTTGGCATGGCATGATTGGAGGCTTGGAGAGGGGGATTGGTCTTTGACCTTCCTTCCTTGCATGGCTTATTTTGGTAGAAGGCTTGGATTGAGGCTTGATGTCTTCACCATGCCTTTCTTGCTTAACTTCTTTATGGAAGAAGGCTTGAGTGGAGGCATGCATCAAGGGATTTGAAACTTCTTTCTACTTGGAGAATGGAGGATGCCTTTCTTGCTTGACTTCTTTATGGAAGGAGTCTTGAGTGGAGGCATGCATCAAGGGATTTGAAACTTCTTTCCATGACCACCCATCCTAGATTCGAAGAGAGCTTGAAGAGGGGAGGGGCAGGGGGCATGGATAATGTGAGTGGTCCCCTTTCTTTGGCACCCAAAATAAACCACATGTCATCACCTCAGTGCGCCACATAAATAGATAAGGTGGGCCCTGAGCTGACATGTCTCCTTGACTTTGTTAGGTTTAAAAGTGACTTAACTTTTGAACCACTAAAGACTTCATGGGCTTAGACTCGGCCCGACTTATTACAAGACTCAGCTCGACCCGATGGGTCGAGGTACAGACTCCATTTAAGCAAATAAACTAGAGGCTGATAGCCTTATTACAGGACTCGATAAACACAGAACCCTAATCAGAGATCCCCCGATGTTTGAAGGGCTCAAGTCAAACCCTGATGCCCACATCAATTCTCCCGGGGTGGTAGAAACTCGACCTTGTTGAGTAAAAGTTGATTTGGCTTTGGTACTTCTCCAGCAGTCGGTGAATGGCAGGTCCTCCTAGGTGATCCACGAGTCATCAGATTTGGGGTCGGCCTTGCCAACGGACCAAGTAACCTGAAAGCCTTTGCCCTGGGCTGCGGTAGCTCGACCATCCAAGATATGCTCGATCCGCCCTCCTTACTCAGGTCAATTTGGAAGTGGACACTCTGGTCAGGTTTACTCTCCAAAAAGGATTAGGCTCAAATCACTCGCTAGGTGGTTTGCTGGTTCCCTATACTCAACTAAGTGCAAGATATTGAGAGTCGAGCTAATGTCCCAAATCTGGGTATTAGGGTCACTCTCCTATCACTCTAAGGGACCAATTCAGCGAGCATAAAAACTTCTTTATTATTTCAGAATCCCCAATTCTCTACTTAGCTTGCTTTCAGGAACAACCAAATTTTAATTATTAATTTTCGTGTCCCTAGTATGAAATGCAAGAGATCATACAGATTCTGAGACTCAAGTAACACTCAACAAAATCAAACTAAACTAGGTATTCCTAGTAAGAGGAATTTATTGGGGTCCTAGGGCCTAAACCTACTAGACCATTGGTTCTCTAGGCTTGACCCTAGCCTGGTATGCACAAGAAAAATTTTTAAGGATCCCTAATAGATGCCATAAAGTATGCCAGAAGTAGAGGGCAAATGGGATGGGCTCTAAGGAGTCATGCAAAATGATAATCTCAACAAAAAGTGCACTCATAGCCCTAGAAATGTGCGAAGGTTCGGGGAAGGGTAGGAAATAAGGAGGAGACTCAAGGACTGGTTCAAGGTTTAGGCTACTGACCTTAATATGTGAATGTAGATCTACAGGCATGCTCATCTTAACATCATGGTCAGTACTAGGAGGATCGATAGGTGCAAGTCCTCGGGTAGGCGGGATGCTCCTAGATAGTGGAGGGCTTTCGGGAAGGTCTTCAGAACATTGATATTGAGAACCTATACCTTCATCTACTTCGTTTGATCCTGTCTTGGTCAGTTCTGCTTCAAGGTCTATAGTGGATTCAGGATCATTATCATTTGGGTCCTTGCTAAGTTCTGGGGTATCCTTAATGATTCCATCGCTGGGAGCTGATCAATTAAATTATCAGGCGATATCTCCTCACATTCTTCTTCTTCTTCTTCTTCATATTCATTAATCAAGCTTATGTCAGGCTCATATATGACTTCCTCAAACTCACAGAAGGGTTCTAATCTTTTCTTCTTTGATTCCTCAATGGGTTTGGGTTCAGTTTCAATCGGTTCATCTATAAGTAGGGCAGGGGTGGTGCACTGACTGGCAAGATGCTCAGGTTTATGACACCTATAGTTGTTACCTTGGGGATCGGTCTCCTCTGGACTTCAATAGCCTTACCCTTGTCCTCTCTACTGTATTGGTGTCGATTTAGACTGGGACGACTAGGACTGGGTTGGGCTAGGCTTGGTCGACTGGGGTCAGATCAGTTCGGGCTTGGTCGACTTGGGTAAGCCTGGCTATAACCTTGGGTGGATCCGGGGATGTGGCTTTGGTTTTTAAAAGGCTCAGGTCTTCTGTAGGCGGGAGCTCTCTGGAAATGCTCACGCAGTCTAGCGGCTTCCTCTGTGGGACCTAGTCTAGCCTCTACTTGATCACATCTATCATCTAACCGGGTGCTTAACTGAGTTATGGCTCGAGTCAGGGATTCGTTCATGGCTGCAAGCTCAACACGAAGTTGGTCCATGTCTTCGATAGGGGTTGGAGACGATGGGTGAAAAAGGGCTCCTGATCTAGTGCACATGCAAACACACAAAACGATACTACGGTGTGCTAGACCTAGGAGATCTCACCAAATGAAAAGTCAAGAAGACGAACCTGGTAGTAGTAAGTTGGAACCTGGCCAGGTAAGCGTAAGGTTAGTGGAGGTTCCTCTTTGCTTGCCTAGACACCAATCTTGCAATTGGCCAGGTAAGCGAACTAACCCACTTCCCTTCGGGATCTAGTCCCTGAATCGCTTGCCTAGACACCAGCTACACAAGCACACACTTCTAAGCAATCTAGCTTGGCCCAACACTTGGGTTGACCCGACTTCGTGGGTGTCCCTAGCTCACTAGAGCAGATTAATGTCTAATTAATTTTAGTTAATGGCTAGTGTTTGAAATGCCGGGTGGTGGTTTTTGGGGTAGGGACTGGTTATGAACTCCTGACCCTATGTTAACTTGTCGCCCTTAAGTGTTTTATGAACAATGTATGCACACAAATGTCCAAGAAAATGATTTAATATTTTTTTTTTTTTTGTGTCTTTCAGATGTATGGATTCTAAGCAAAATGTAAAAATCTAAACATGAACTATACATGAACTAACTAAATGAGACAAGAAAGAGATGCTTGCTGAAACTGCAGGCCTGAGATTTTCTCAGGTGGTTTTTCGGCTTGTAGAACTTCTACAGGCTGAAATAAAATCTGAGAAAATAACAAAAAAATCCTAAAAATGCAATAGATTCAGCAAAAGAAAAATGAAATAAAACAGAGATTTCGACAAAAAGAAAAAATTAAAATAGCAGACTAATTACGAACTAGATAGAATGCAGAAACTAAATGCAAGAGCACTAGTCCTAGCCTAGGCTCTGATACCAAGAACGATGCAGGTAAAAAAAAAAAGGATGAAGTGATGATGCTAGCATGGATGATGCAAAGGTGGTTATATCTTGTTTTCTTTTTTTAGGGTTTTATCTTTGGTTCCCGATTGCAAGCAAAGAGAACCTAGAAAAACTGAAAGCAAAGAGGTCTATGCTAGCAGATCAATCCCTAAGAAATGATAGACCAGGACCCCGAGATTAAGGAACCCCGGGATTAGGACTAGCTCGATACAATCAATACCTACCTAGGAGATAGGGATGCAAACCTTTCAACACCCTGATGCTCTTGGTGCAGAGATCGCTCAACCTTGATAGATGCGACCTGGATGTCCGAGCTGTCGAACCCGCGGATAGGCTGGCTTTCGATCGGGTGGTCACAGTGGCAAAGCAAACCTTCTCTGATGGTCGTGGCACCAAGGGGACCTGTAGGCAAACAAAGAGGATTAGTTTTTTTTTTTTTTTCCTTTTAGATGATGGAAAGGTGGAAAGAAAAACAAAGGAAAGGGTTGAGGAGATGGGGTTCGGATGATGGTGTCAGTGGAGATAACTTGGGGCCTCGCACCCCGCAACGTTCCAGAAGGACGAAGGAATGTGGCCTCTCACCATGCGACACCCTCAGGCGAAGGAATGTGGCCTCTCACCATGCGACGCCCTCAGGCGAAGGAATGTGGCCTCTCACCACGCGATGTCCCGGAGGACGAAGGAAGCTCTCACTCAACCTAGCCTAAGAGACAAGGATTGAAGAAGAGGATGGAACACACAAGCTTTCTTTCATTAATCATCATTTATCCTTTACAAGAGGAGTTTGGGTCCTTTAAATAGGTGCCCAAGAGCACTTTGAAATTTAAACTACCCCATTACACTTGGCGCCCAAAATTTGGAGGAGAACTTCTTTCTTTGCTTGCTTGGTTTTGGTAGAAAACATGAAGTAAGGCTAGCTTGGAGGGATTTGTCCCACTTTGACTTTTCTTGGCTTGATTCAAGGCTGACCAAATGGGAATAATCCAAGGCGTGGCATGATAGGAGGCTTGGAGAGGGGGATTGGTCTTTGACCTTCCTTCCTTGCATGGCTTATTTTGGTAGAAGGCTTAGATTGAGGCTTGATGTCTTCACCATGCCTTTCTTGCTTAACTTCTTTATGGAAGAAGGCTTGAGTGGAGGCATGCATCAAGGGATTTGAAACTTCTTTCCACTTGGAGAATGGAGGATGCCTTTCTTGCTTGACTTCTTTATGGAAGGAGTCTTGAGTGGAGGCATGCATCAAGGGATTTGAAACTTCTTTCCATGACCGCCCATCCTAGATTGGAAGAGAGCTTGAAGAGGGGAGGGGAAGGGGGCATGGATCATGTGAGTGGTCCCCTTTCTTGGGCACCCAAAACAAACCACATGTCATCACCTCAGTGCGCCACATAAACAGATAAGGTGGGCCCTAAGCTGACATGTCTCCTTGCCTTTGTTAGGCTTAAAAGAGACTTAACTTTTGAACCACTAAAGACTTCATGGGCTTAGACTCGGCCCGACTTATTACAAGACTCAGCTCGACCCGATGGGTCGAGGTACAGACTCCATTTAAGCAAATAAACTAGAGGCTGACAACCTTATTATAGGACTCGATAAACACAGAACCCTAATCAGAGATCCCCCGATGTTTGAAGGGCTCAAGTCAAACCCTGATGTCCACATCACATGATCTTTGGGGTGCCAGCGCTCGAGGCATTAATGATGCAGGAAGTTTGCCCTTCCATGTCAGCGTGATCATTACTCTCATTGCCCGGAGCTCCACTTCGTTCCCCGAGTACGAGAGTGGGGGGCATCTTTATAGCACAACCACTGATATGGAGCCCATGATGGCAATAACTGGTAGTTGTGCAGGTGTAAAGTGCCACCTGGATGCGGTGCCCAAATGAAAACCTAAGGGTGAACCCTCCATCAGAGGTCAGCTCCCAACCAGGGTCATGCTCAAAGGGCGAGCCCTCCATCTGAGGCCAACACCCGACCAGGGTCATGCTCCTGCATGCCAAGGGTAAGCCCTCTGTCCAAGGTCAGCTCCCAGTCAGGGTCATGCTCATAAGGCAAGCCCTCCATCTGAGCTCAGCTCCCAGTCGGGGTCATGCTCATGCATTCCAAGGGTGAGCACTCCATCCGAGATTATCTCCCAGCTACGGTCAAGCTCATAGGGCAAGCCCTTCATCTATGGTCAGCTCCCGGTCGAGATTGTGCTCATGCATGCCAAGGACGAGCCCTCCATCCGAGGTCAGCTCCCAGCTAGTGTCGTGCTCATAAGGCAAGCCCTCCATCCGAGGTCAGCTCCCGGTTAGGGTCGTGCTCATGCATGCCAAGGGTGAGCCCTCCATCCGAGGTCAGCTCCCAGTCAAGGTCGTGCTCATAAGTGAGCCCTCCATCTGAGGTCAGCTCACATCTAAGGTCGTGCTCATGCATGCCAAGGGCAAGCCCTCTATCCGAGGTCAGCTCTTAGCCAAGGTCATGCTCATAAGGAGAGCCCTCTGTCTGAGGTCAGCTCCTAGCCAGGGTTGTGCTCATGCATGCCAAGGATGAGCCCTCTGTCTGAGGTCAGCTCCCAGCCGGGGTCGAGCTCATAAGGCGAGCCTTCTATCTGAGGTCAGTTCCCAGTCAGGGTTATGCTCATGCATGCCAAGCGCGAGCCCTCCATCCGAGGTCATCTCCCAGCTGGGGTTATGCGCAAAGGCGAGCCCTCTATCTGAGGTCAGCTCCCGACCGGGGTCGTGCTCATGCATGCCAATGGCGGCCCCTGCATCCATGATCGAGCACCCAGTCAAGGTCACACTCATGCTTTTCGAAGGTGGCCCCCCACATCCAAGGTTGAGCGCCCAACCGAGGTCATGCTCTTGCTTCCAGAGTCAGGCTCTCCAAATTAAGCTCTCCCCCTCCTATCGAGTTTGGAGTTCCCGCTAGTGGTAGAAAGAGAGAGAACCAGCAAAGGAACAGACTATGACATAAAAGCTTCCAACTACCTGCAACCACCCAAAGCAGCACATGCCCAGCTAAAAAATTCAAACTCTGCAATGCACCACCCATATGTTCTGTGCTATGCATGCTCCATCAGGCTCCACACCATGTAGCGCACCATGTCAACAACCATGCAACCGAGGGCCCCGATCCTCGCAACATGGAACCTGAAACTCCTCCAAGAGGAGTATTCCATTAAGGCCACAGGCCTTGCGACACTCAAACAGTCCCTCCTAGAATAGAAATGCTCCACCATGGCTCAAGGCTCAGCGACACCGCACCCGCCCCTCCCACGAAAAATTACACCACCAGAGGGATAAGATCTATACTACACCGGTGACGAACCCCTAATAGAAGGATCTCCTTTAAGAGGACCGGTTTGACATGGGGGAGGATAGAGACAAAGGAAAATCCCTCTAGAAACGAATATTAGGAAAGGGACATCTTAGTTGTTGACCCCATAAGTGATTTTGATGATAACCGAACATTGGAGCATGCACATATTTTATTGACAACTCTTCAAGTGGAAAACAAGTTTTTGTAGGATGAATTCTTTTTTCAAACTTCAACTCCCACATTTATACTTCTTGTTTTGGGTTGTGTTGTAATCAGATTTTGTAAAGAACCCAAAGAAAAAGTTAAGAAAGATCATGTAAAGGGGTTACTTCTATGTGTATTGTGCTTTAAATTTATTTTGAGTTGGTTAACATTGAATATTGGAGAGTGTTGGTGAGAGTGTTCTTGAGTCTATTTTTAAAAATTTTAAAGAAGTCACTTGAGCCGACCCAACCTGAATAAGAGCCAACTCTAACTTATGGCACACACTAAGGATTCTGGCATGCAGCAATCCGAGCCGACTCAAGTAGAATCGAGCCGACTCGTCCAGAATCCATTCCTAATATTTTCTGAGAACAACCAGGTGAGTCGACCCCAACTAGATTGAGCTAACTCTGCTAGAACAAATTCTGAAGACCTGAGAAAGTGAGCCGACTTGATCTGCAATGAGCCGACTCCTCCAGAGTGATGTTTTTTGATTATGAGAAGAAGAGTTGACCCAAGTAGAAGTGAGCCGACTCCTCGAGTTCAATAATTTCAACGATGGAAGTTCAAGCTGACCCGAACTATCAAGAGTCGACTCATCCAGAGTAAAGAATTTACATCCTGAGACAAAGAGCTGACCCTACTAAAGAAATGGTGACTCGACCTACTGACTCGAAGGATCCAAGCTGACTCGAATATCATTTCCAGGTACACAACGGCTAGTTCCAGAATTCTTTTTTGAATGCAAAAAGGTTCTCCAACAGTCAAATGTCACATCCCAATGGTCTACAATGACTAAAACTACCTTGGAATGATGGAAGACCATATATTTTACGGATTTGAACTTCCTTGAAGCAAGATTAAGAAAGTTCCTAAAAGTTTAAGGCTTTATTGAAGATCTAACCTACCAACAAGAAAGAGAGCAAAAGTGAGCATTCAAAGTAGACTTCATTCTTCACCAACTCTCATATGAAGATCGAAGCATTCATTGAAGAAAGAAAGGAAGCCTCTCAAGTGCATTAAAGAGAAGTTAAAGAAGGCTTCATCAATGCTAAAGCGGAAACTATACGACAACTAGAGTTTGTTATTTATTGTTGCATTTACTTTCAATTCATTCTTAAATTGTTGGATTATTGGTGAGCCCGTTAGAAAAACCAAATAGGTTCTTGGTGCGCCTTAGCTAAAAACCAAGTGTTGGGTTCTTGGTGATCTTGTTAAAACCAAGTTGGGTTTCTTTGGTGATCCTGTTTAAAACTAAAGGGTGTAGGATTTCTTTGGTAATCCCAGTAAAATCAAAGTGTAGAGGTTTTGGATTGTGAGCCTATAAAATAATCCTACTGTATTCGAGTGTTAATATAGTGAAAATCCCAAGTAGTATCTTGTGTAGTGGACATAGGAGCGGGCTTGCTCTGAACCACTCTAATCTTTGGTGTTTGCATTGCTGCTCTTGTCTTTCTTTTTAACTTATGCTTTACATTCATAACCTTAGCACCTTTCACTAAGATAAGTTAATTTCTAAAAGCACATATCTGCAGCAATAATTTTTGAAATCCCAATTCACCCCTCTCTTGTATAGCCACCTAAGCAACATCAGTAAAGCCCTAGGCTTGGTCTAGGCCACTCCTACCCATATAAAAATAGAAGAAAGGATCCCTAAGAGGGGAGAGAGGCAACTAGTAAGACTAAGAGAGCAAATAGGCAACGAACCAGCTAAGAGAACCTCCCAGCTCTCTGATCTCAAATCAACCCTATCTTTTCATTTCAATTCCATCTTTCATCCTCAACACGGAGAGTCCCTAAGCTCTTCGCTGTAGAGGTTCTATTCTCCTTGATCGTCCCTAACTGACTTGATCGTCGGAGTGTCCTCATTAGAATCCCCAGCCCGGGTCTCCTCTTTTTTGTAGACCATCTTGAAAGAGGACCAAGTACCCAATAGGAGCCCGACGAATCCACGCCATGTCAGAGCTACAGGCCATGGCGATCTTGGCAGTAACACTACTGAATTGATGTATGGAGGGTCCTTTTATAGGCTCGGTATAAACTTTCTCCTAATAAAATTTGGAGTGAAATTAAGATAGAATTGGACTTATATCACAAGAAATTCTCCAAGTCATTTGATTAGTATCAAAAGGCTAAAAATCCCATTGGATCATACTTGGATCTAGCCCATCTCAAGTCATGCTAGATGAGAGATGTCAGATCGATCCTTTGATGGTTTCTAGTTCCCCAAATCACATGATCTATAGTTTGAAACATGCAGAGAAATCCTTCATCGGGTCGGGAGAAACTCTAGCCATTGGATTTGTGCTTTGAAATTTCTCTATCTATCGATGTAGCTAAGGAGCAGTTCCTAGCAAAACATCTCCCTACATTGTGATGTAGACTAGCACATAACTCATGAAGATTGTGTACGTTCCTTCATGGACCAAGCAGCATTTGGTGTGGAGAGTGGAGGGAGGTAGCAGGTAAACTTAGAATGGTTAGGAGTAGCAATAGTTGCCATGGAGAAGGTAGCGGCTCTCGAGATAACAATGATGGGATGCATGGCAACAAAGGAGCGATGGCATGGATTGAGTAGTGGCATATCAGGAAAAAAGTAATGGGTAGATGGGTAGCTCGAGAGGTGGTGGTAATGGTGGCTTGGCAGCGACTATGATGATGTCGAGCGGCGAAGAGGATGGGGACAATTAGGGAGGATCGCTAGCAATAGGGATGGCGATAGCAGCATATAGTAGCATCGACAAGATGGTAGTAGCTCAGGCCATGGTGAGGGGCAGCTACATCGAGATGGTGGTGGGGACACCAGAGGCACTAGAATAAGACAAAGGCTTATCAACCCTCTATGGATTACTTAGAAGCATCTAAGTCCATTTGTAATAAAGGCTTAGCCAACTTGAGTTGTCTTTTTATTGTTTGAGTCTTGTACTAGTCAGCTCATGTTGAGCTAGTCTTCTTTCTGAGTCCTGTACATATTAGTCCAAGTCCAGTGAAGACTCATACAAGTGAAAACCAAGCCAGTCCAAGTGAATACTAACCCAACTGGAAGCTATGAAGACCATGGAAGGCCTAAGAGAAGAAATCAGAAGCCCGAGAGACAAATCAAAAGCCCTGGAGCCCTGGATCATAGCCTGAAGTAAAATGGGCCAGCCAAGGCCCAGAAGAGGAACCAAGGGGTGCCAAGCCTTATGCTCACCACCCCTTGGTCGGCCACTAGGGTCACCTCCCTTGGCCGACCAAGGCAAGAGAGGGGAGAGTGATTTGAGGGATTTTAAATCCTAGTCCTACCATGTATTCTAGCTAGGGTTTGTGTGGGATTCAAATTCCTAGGTAATGACAATTGTAACCTTACTTGGGGGCCAAGTTTAAGAGTCTATTTAAGAGACTCTACTCTCTTGTATCAAGGCACTTTTATTCATGAAATATAACTGAGTTCTTCCAATTGCTGTGTGCTACCTGCTGTGTGCTAAGGAGATTTTATGTGAGCCCTCCTTCCTGGTGTCCTATACCCAGTCTCCAGCCACCATCCATCTCTGAAAACTATGCTAATCTGCTTTTGAATCAGGATTCTATTGGAGCTGCGCAATCGCTCGGCCTCTGCTGGTATCCACATAGAGCTTGCATAACCAAGTCGTAGAGAGCACTAGACTGCTAGATCCTTGCAACCCTCTCCTCTTTCAGCAAATCAGGTGCTTTAATTACTGTGACAATCCAAATATGGACCGGCTTCTTGAACTAGCTTCTATCTTGCAAACTTAGACTTGCAAGACCTTGGACCTCTTTCCTTCTTCTTTTTCTTATGATGAACACCTCTCCAAACTCTTAAGAGAAGAACTAGACCTCACACAAGGAAGGAAAAAAAATACAAAAAGGAAGAGGACAACTTTACGCCCAAGAGAGAGAGCCTCTGGAGTTCACACCCAAAAGAAAAAAAAACTCATGGTCGGCCACCCCTTCTCCTACTTTTTATGACTCACTTCTCCCATCCTGCCAAGCCAAAAGGCTAGAGTTTAATCTAAATTGCTTAGATTTTAAGAGGAGTAGAAGAGAAGGACTCTTCCCTCTCTCATAGTTTCCATGCCAAAAACTCTTTGCGCCATTCTAGCTTTCATGCCAATCCCTCTTGTCACGCATAGCTTTGTCGCACAAAACATATGGCCCACGAGTTGGCATGTGGAGACATGGGGAGATAAGGAGAAAGAGTCCCAGTCCAACAGGACTCTAAGTCATGGTCTAAATTAAATGATTTGATAGTCAAATCAAAGCCAATTTTAAATCCAATCGAACCCATTTCGAAAAGGCTATTGACCCAACTCAATTAGGATCAATTAACTGAGTCTAACTCAATTAAATTAAATCTAATTTAATTTAATTAATATCTGATTCATAATTTATTAGATCAAATATTAATTGTAACATTTACAATTAGGTCCAAATGTACTAAAATTGGCAAGTGCCAAATTTAGTAACATTTTGATTTGTTGATTGGTTACTTAAGCTCCTAATGTGTGTGACCCCTCGGGTCCTATCTGTTGAAAATTGTGTTCCAAAGTCAATAGTCTAGGCTATAGATGGTTGTGCTATTTGTATATTGGATATGAATATTGATATAAATAAAAGTTATTTTTTGGTAGTTCATCACAGGTGCATTTTTCTTAATGTGAACTCTTGTATGATGAAGTCCTTAAAACTTCCTTCTACTCGATATAGAGAGGATATATCGAGAAGTTCTTAAATTGTTCACGATTGAATGATACATTATTATAGGATGACTATGTTCAAGTATAAATCGTTTTATGTCATATAGATTGGTTATCCTTTTAACCAAGGAATGTGGAGACATTGGTATGACATGCAAGTGTTGTGTTTGACACTTCACTGAACGTGACTGTCATGCGAGATTCTCTTTTTGTCGAAGAGGAGTCTTGTATTAGAATGTGAACATGAATTATTCTTCTGACTTGAGATCACTATGGCAGCTTGCAAGCAACTCACTGTGCTTAGGTGCTGGACTACCCGAATTTCTAATCCAGTGATGGAAGGTTGCTAGGTACAGTCAATTACTTGTGTAGTGGTAGTAGGATCTAGATAGGATTGACCTCTTTAAATGGTTTGGATTGAATGCTTAATATGCTTTAATTGTGAAAGACCATTGCCAAGGCATTCCTTGTAAGGAGTTACAAGGATTCTTTATTTGAGACATATTGAAATGGACTGATTAGGGTTGGGCAGTTTAACCCTATGCCATTCGGAGCATTAAGAGGTTCAAGGAATAAGTTCAATGATATTCCATATTCGATAAGTTCATGTTGCTCTGCAACCTTCAACCTATCCGGATGTCGGGTGTCATTGCTAGATGGCGACTTTTGCTAGTACTGGAAATGTTTTCGTGCTACCAGTTTAGTGTTTGAACCTATGGGGTCACACATCGAGGGTTTCTTCTTGCTTTGTTGACATGTGAATGATTGGAAACCGTTCCGAACTCGTTTGACAAGGTGTTGTCAAACTTTTATTCGAGCTGACTCTTTTTGAACAAGTTGACTCGAGAAGTCGACTCGAATGGTCGAGTCGACTTGTCTGATGGATTGCTAAATTCGAGAATGCTTCATTAAATGTTGTAATGGTTGTGGGATTTAATGATAGGAGTTTCGAGTTTTAATAATTGCTGTTACTGAATTCCAAGGGACTTCTAACCTCCCTAGAATCTCAAGAGACCCCAAAAATTGCTCATTAATCTCTCATTATGTCCCCTTAATTGTTTTGAGGGCTGCTATTATAAAAGCAGGGCTGAAGTTGACATTCAACGCACCTCACATTCCACACTCGAAAATCTAGATCAAGGCTGAGACGCTACCATATTCCTTGGTTAGAGATCTTGTTTTATCCTTGAGAGATTGTGAGATTGGATCTCTAGGATAGAGTGAGTTTTGGGTGGGATCTCTGAGTGCATACCTTCTATTGAAGGTTTGGGATAGAGAAAATTGGGAGAGTCCTTGTTCTATTCCTACACTATTGCAACAACCGGTACTTCAAGGAGTTAAAGGTGTCCCACTCATCTTTAAGGAGTTGAAGAAGGAGTCTACCCGACAAAGTTTCCGTAAAGGCTAGCACCTCAAAGGAAGGAGAAGAAATCGTGCTACACAGTGTAAACCACCCATAGAGGCGGTACACGAGTGCTGCTTGCAGAGCTAAACTTTTTTCACAGGTCAGTGCCATCCCTGGGATCGCGTCTGAGAGGCGGGCATTTCTGTAACTTCCGGTTCTTCCTGGTGAACGTCACCAAGGTATGTGCTTATTTTATGTATGACATAATTATCTTTACTACATGATTGTGTGATTTCTAGACTTGTTCTGTTTTTTATGCAATGTTTGCATGATTTCATATTTACATTACTCTAGATACATCTAGATCCTGGTAAGGGGGTTGTGTTAATTAGATTAACATCTTGAGATAAAATGATTTTATCACTTTTAGCTGCTGCATGCCTTTAGAAAAGTTTTAAAATACATGTGTCGCCCCTAGGAATAGTTCCTTTCAATGGTATCAGAGCCAGGTTGTGTATGCATCTTGTTTAATGTTTTCTTATGAAATTGGTTTGATTTCCTTCATGTAGTACTCAAATTAAGGTGGTTTCACCATGGCCATCCAGTCATAGGAGAGAAGCATGGTTTAAAGACCATCTCTTCCCATTCCAAAGGGTTATTCTATGGCGTATAGGGGTGCCGCTGCATCATGACCTTATGAAGAAGAAAGTAAAAAAATTAATGGTTTAAAATTGTTTTAATCTTTGGTTTATAGATCATAACTATGTTTAGATAAGATCTAAAAGAAGTTTGATCTAAAACTTAGAAAAGTTCAAGTAAAAATGACTAAAGTTTGAAAAAAATTATGTTCTAGAAGAGCTGGCTCGAGCAGAAGAGCTGACTAGAAGAGCTGACTTGACCAGAAATCTATGTTCTGGAAGAGCCGACTCGAGCAGAAGAGCCGACTTGACCAGAAATGTGTATTCTGGAAGAGCTGACTCGATCTGCAAGAGCTGACTCGACCAGAAAACTATGAAATTATAATTTTAAGCTTCAAATTTTTATGAAATTATTTCATTTCATTTTAAAATTGTTTCAAATAGTGTGATACACTTAATTGAGCATTAAGATGTATAATTTTAAGATTTAGGATATGATTCTAATCTTAAGTCATGATTCATAAATCATGGGTTGATTGGTTTAACTAGAATTAGGTCCTTAAATGCGTTAGACCTAGGTTTAGATGAATGGATTAAATAGAGAAAAGACTAATCAAAAGTTGAATTAGGTCTCTCCTCTATAGATCTCTCTAATAGTTAGTTAGATTAGCCCATACATCTAGATGGACTTGATTCATGGCTTCATGGTCAGCCCGGATCTTTAGGTTAGTCTGATTGAGTCTGATAAACCACTTGGTGTCTAAGGTAAGTTTGACAATTGTGATCAAGGTTCTTTGGGGCTAACTCTTACCTGGCCAACTCATGGTTGGTGTCTAAGGCAAGAGGCTTACTTGGCATAACCCATCTCTTGATCTTACTTACCTGGCTAATATGGTGAATCAGATCAAATTAGAGTATCTATTAATTCAAGTTAACCCATGTCAACTAAGGTTAATCAGTCTGACTGGTTTATGGTGCCCATGGACCAAATTGATCTAGAAACCCTCTAAGTGTTTGGTGGGAGTTTTCTTGATCAAGGTCCATATCCTCATCTCAAATGTCACAAAATTTAAATCATCTAAATTATTAGATCCATAAAAGGACTAAGTTATGTGATAGCCTACGTCTTAGCCTCCCATTAAGTTGGATTAGCAAAGTGTCCTTAAGTTGGGTGATCATCGGTAGTACCAAAGTACGGGTGGTCATCAGGCTATTGGAATTGTCATTCATAATATGATGGCTCAATGTAACTCTCTTAATGGTGGTCAGGTGAGCCGGCCAAAGTCGGGCTTGATCATTCATTAGATAAAAGCACTAAATTTAGTCATGTTAATGGTTGGACCTAACCAAGACCTTCTTTAGCTAGAAGCCCAAAGGTCGATTGAAGTGCTCCAGGGGCAAAATTTGAAATACTAGAAATTGCTTGGAAGAAGCAATTAGTTAATTGAACCAACCCTTTAGGTTCATGTGGGTGAGCTGGCCAAAGTCAGGCTCATGTGGCACCTTTAGGATTCTAGTACCCACTAAGGAATTAAGTGTAATTCCTCAGATTGGAGGTAGATGCTACTAATTTGAATAAAATATATGGGAGGACCATTAGACTAAAGTCCATGTCTTTAGGATTAAAATTGAAATTCATATACTAATTGGTATTGTGTTTTTCATTTCAGGAAAATTTCTGCCAACTTGTCCCACTGCTTATTTCTTGACAATGAAAATCTTTTTGGCTTAAACTTCGATAATTGGTATCGAAGGCTTAAGATTGTCTTAGAGCATGAAAGGATCCTGTATGTTGTATCGGATCCAGCACCTGAGGTCCTCACAGCCAATGCTCGTACATCTATCAGGGACACTTATCAGAAGTGGCTTTCTGATAGAACTACTGTATGTCGCATTATGCTAGCTACTATGAATGATGAGCTCAGTTGCAAATTCGAGGAGGCCCAACCGAAGGAAATCTTGCAAAAGTTACAAGAACTTTTGGCATGCATGACAATGTAGAGTGGTATAGGACTTCCTATGCCATCTATAATGCCCATATGCAAGATGGGGCATCAGTACCTGTCATGTATTGTATATGATCAAGTTATTTGAATGCCTGGCCAAACTTGGATGCCCCCTGCATGAACAGCTGGGGAAAGATGCTATATTGAATTCTCTGCCCCCTTCTTACCTAGGTTTCCTTGATCACTTCCGGATGCATAGGCCTATAGTGAACTACCACAGTCTGTTGGTGATGCGGGATAGAGCGGGGGAGGATTGCTTGCGAGCGTAGAAGTCACCGGGGATTAGGGCTTGCACTCAAGAACAGGGAACCACGGCATCACACCAACTCCAATCCAGAAAAAACTCAAAACTCGGACAAAATAATTTTTTTAATTTGTATTCAAGAGAAGAAGATATTTTATACAAGAGGGGAGGGGTGGTATTTATAGATTCACCCCAGGATACATAACTTAAGGGCTAAGAAACCCTAACTTATGGGCCAAGAAACCCTGATGGACCTGGTCAACAGTGGGCCTGTCTTGGACTGGAGCTCTCTCTTGCATGCCTGGCAGCATTAAAGGGCCCAAGTGCATGAAGGCCAGCTTTGGTTGGGGGGGCCTGGTGAATCTCCTGGTCTGATGACTCTCCTCTTGAATGAAACTACATGGACTCGATTGGACACAACTGGACTAAAAACCTAGACCTGACTAAGTGGACTCAGCTGACTCAGTTGTCTCACTTTATTATAGGACTCAGGACTCAATTGCCATACTTTAGTATAGGACTCAAGTAACTCAGGACTAATGGACTATAGGATTCGACACAACTGTAATAGACTTCGGGTCCCCATCATTCCTCTGCGGTGGGGAGAACTCGACTCCATCGAGTCAGGCTCAGAAGGGTTGATGGAACCGAAACCAATCAAGAAGGGACTCCAAGGCTAGGTTCACCCATCTTTAATTTTCTTTTCTTTTTTCTTTTTTTATTTTTTTTTCAACTTCTTTTCTTTTTTTTATCTCTACACTAAAAACTATGCAGCTTTGGAAGCCGTGCAGTGCTGAAATTTGTGCTACTCCAGAAAGCGTGTTGCTCTAGAAATCGTGTGCTGAAGTCGGCAATAGTGGTGGGAGCTGCATTCACGTTTGTGCTGGAGCATCTCTTCTCCACAAACCAAAACAAGGGAGGCTAGCAGAAGGGGAAGGGAAGTCCGGCGAGCTTCGCCAGTGACGGTGCTAGGGTGGAGACGGTGTTCGACGGCGGAGGGGTGCGGGCGGTGGTGGGGAGCGAGCGGTGGCCTGGCACGGGCGGATCTAGGGTCATCGGACATGGTCTGATCCGAGGGGGAAAGAGATGGGCTGCTGGAGTCTGGTCCGAGCTGAAGCATGTGGCAGAGGGGGTCTTGTCGGTGTCGATGGTGGCACGAACAGGGAAAAGGCTAGCATGATAAGCATCTCGGTCGGTCTCTCCGATCGGGAAAAGGCCACAGTTCAACCTGGGCATGCATCCGGAGGAGTCCGACATCTCATCGGATGTTTCTGGTTGCAGGCGAAGGGGGGAAGGGGCGGGTGGCTGACGGGGAGCAGTGCAGCGGCCGAGTGCGTCGGCGTCGGCGGCAGCGGGAGGAGGCCGGGAGCAGATCCGACACTCTTTTCTTCCATCCAGCCCCTTCGACCATGCTGGCATCCTCTCGCTGGGAGGAGGAGGTCGGGGCAGATCCAGGCAAGAGCTGATGGAGATGGATCTTCCCGGGGGTGACACGGGCGATCGAATCTGTGGACCGCATGTGAAAGTCTACAGAACAAGGTTTCGTCTGCTGGGCGTTGATTGGGGTGATGGTGATCGAACATGCCGGAGGAGATGGGCTTCATTGGTGGAGGTCCGTTGGAGATGGCTCAGGTAGCGGCGGTAGATGATGATGAGGCGTTGGGGTTATGGGAGGAAGGCTGATGCAGGGTGTTGATGGACCTCGGTGGCTGGCCGAGGTTTGAGAAGTGTTGCACAGGGAGATCTGGATAGGAGGAATGATGGGAAGCCGGGGAGGAGGAGAAAACCCAAATCTGCAAGGCTCTGATACCAAGTTGATGTGGGACGGAGTGAGGGAGGATCGCTGGCGAGCATAGAAGCCACCATAAGATTAGGGCTTGCACTCAAGAACAGGGAACCAGGGCGTCACACCCACTCCAATCCGAAGAAAACTCAAAACTCAGACAAAATAATTTTTTAAATTTGTATTCACGAGAAGAAGATATTTCATACAAAAGGGGAGGAGTGGTATTTATAGATTCACCCCAGGGTACATAACTTGAGGGCTAAGAAACCCTGATTTATGGGCCAAGAAACCCTGGTGGACCTGGTCAATAGTGGGCCTATCTTGGACTGGAGCTCTCTCTTGCAGGCTTGGCAGCATGAAAGGATCCAAGTGCATGAAGCCCGGCTCTGGTTGGGGGGGCCTGATGAATCTCCTTGTCTGATGACTCTCCTCTTGAATGAAAACTACATGGACTCGATTGGACTCGACTGGACTAAAAAACTGGACTTGACTAAGTGGACTCAACTGACTTAGTTGTCTCACTTTATTACAGGACCCATGACTCAATTTCCATACTTTAGTACAGGACTCAAGTAACTCAGGACTAATGGACTACATGATTCGACAAAACTGTAATAGACTTCGGGTCCCCATCAGTTGGGATTACTACAGAACTATGAGAAGGACCACAACCTCAATAACGGGTTGGTGTACTTGGTGGGAGGAAATAGGGTAGTGTGTCATCCCCTTGGGAAGGGGAAGAAAAATAAAAAGAAAAAGAATAAAAAGGTAATAGTGTTGGTGGAGCCAGTCAGGCTAGGAAGAAAAAGGTAGACTAGAGTTTGGTGGAGTGCTTCTATTGTAAGAAGTAGGGTCACTGGAAGAGGAATGTCCTCGTATATTGCATCCCTTGACCCAAACAGGCCAAAGAAGAAAAAGCAGCAAGATGTTGCTGTTCAAGGTATTTTTATGATAAATCCCTGTATCTATTCATTTTGTGATACTACTACTTGGGTGCTTGATATTGGGAGTCCTTACCACATTTGCAACAAATTGCAGGGACTTCGAATTAGTAGTAGATTCAAGTATGGCGAAAGATTTCTGAATGTTGGAGATAGAAGTCGAGTTCTAGTTTTGGCGTTAGGAGACTTCTCTCTTGTTTTTGAATCTTGTAAAATCATTTTACATAATTGCCATTATTGTCCTGCATTTTTTATAAACATTGTCTCTGTAGGCTTGTTGGCCAAAGAATGTTTTGAACTTTCAATAAAGAGAAATGTTTGCAACATTACTTTGAATGGATCATTTGTAATGAATGAAAATTTGGTAAATGTTATTTATTTGCTATCACAGCATGTGAGTGTAATGTACACGATAAGCAAATGTCCTAAAATGGATAGTGTCAGCGATGCTTATCTTTGGCGCTGTAGGCTAGGTCATGTAAACAAGAACAGGAAAAACAGGTTAAGACAAGAAGGTCTCTTAGAGGTAAATGATTTTGAATCATTGCCTACCTGTGAATCTTGTTTACTTGAAAAAATGACCAAGTCATCTTTTCCTGGAAAAGATGAAAGAGCCAAAGAAATTCTAAGTCTAGTACATACATATGTATGTGGACCTATGAATGTCAGTGCTAAAGGTGGGTATAATTATTTCATTACTTTTACAGATGACCTATCTAGGTTCGTTTATGTCTATCTTATGAGACATAAGTCTGAGTCATTTAAAATGTTCAAACGATATCGTAATGATGTTGAAAAGCAAACTGGAAAGAGTATAAAGACTCTTCGATCTGATCGAGGAGGCGAATATCTTTCTAGTGAGTTTCTAACTTATCTTCAAGAGAATGGGATTCTCTCTCAATGGACACCTCCGGGAACACCCCAACTGAATGGTGTGTCCGAAAGGAGGAATAGGACTTTGTTGGACATGGTTCGGTCCATGATGGGCTTTGCCACTCTGCCTATCTCTTTCTGGGGTTATGCCCTGGAGACTGCCTGTTATCTTCTTAATAGGTCTCCTAGCACTTCTGTGGATAGGACTCCATATGAGATATGGTCTGAACGAAAATCGGTGCTCTCACACCTTAGGGTCTAGGGGTGTCTGGCCTATGCTAAGCATTTGCTGATTGATAAACTAGGACCTAGGTCTGATCGGTGCCTATTCGTTGGGTATCCCAAAGAGTCTAAAGGGTATTTCTTTTACCTGCCTGATGAATAAAAGCTATTTGTTGGTCTTAGGGCTATCTTTTTGGAAAAGGAGTTCCTTAGTGAAGGAACTATAGCCACTAAGATTGAACTTAGTGAAGTTCAACTAGTAAAAGAACCAAGACATTTAAAAGACACCTCAGAACTGGATTTGACTAATTTGAATCCAAAGTCCATTGAGCATCCATTAAGGAGATCCAGTAGAGTACCGTGTCAACCGGACAGATAATATGGTTTCTTGGTCCAAAATGGAGATCCCATTGAACTTGATGAAAATAATGAGGATCCGATCACCTATATGGATGCTCTACAAAGGTCCAACTTTGATAAGTGGCTAGAAGACATGAAATCCAAAATGGAGTCCATGGAGATCAATAATGTGTGGACATTAGTTGATCAACCAGAAGGGATAAAACTCATTGGGTATAAATGAATTTTCAAAAGGAAACGGGGCGTAGATAGAAGGGTGGAGACCTACAAAGCCCATTTGGTTACGAAGGAGTATCGTCAACATTATGGTATTGACTATGATGAGACATTTTCCCCTATGGCAATGCTTAAATCCATTTGGATTATACTTGCTTTAGCTGCATACTTGGACTATAAAATCTGCCAAATGGATGTTCGAACAGCTGATGCGAGATTATTTATACATGCTAGTTATTTTTCTTTTGTTAAGCATTAAGTTAGGAGTTTGTATCCTAAATTTCAAGTTAAGATATTAATTAGGGAATTCTAAAAAAAATCTGAAGCACAAGTATATAAAAATAAACCCTAAAAGTGAAGAAATAGGACCACCAAGGCTAAGAAGCCCTGGTTAGGACTAGCTCTTCTATAATACCACTACTAGAGGAGTCGAGGGGGTGTACTTGGTAGAGATTTGAAGTTCGATCCATGAAGAGTTCACTTGTCACTCCTGGATGCAGCCTGGAAAACAAAGTTATCGACTGATGGATTCATGGCTTTCAATCTGGTGGCCCGAAAGTTGGTCAGATGGAATCCTTAGAATCGTGAACTTTGAGGGACCTGCAAGGCACCTTTCATTAGTTAGAAAACAAGGAAGAAAAGGGTTAGATCACTGAAAGAAGAAGAAAGGAAGTGGCTGATGATGGGCGGCCAAGAGGTTGAAGGAGGCTGGTGGCTTGGAGGCAGGGTGCAGGGATCATACAGATCCTGGAGGGATCACATAGATAACCTTAATCATATAGAAATTCACTCAGAATTTTGAGAAAAACTCAAGAGAAATTCATTCATAATAATTCATAATAATTGATCATTAGTTATAAGAGGGTGGAGGGGTGGGATATTTATAGATGTTCCCATGCCCTCTCCTAGTTAGGATAGGAATACAAGATTTGATAGGGAAAAGGATTATAAAGTGGCTTAGAACTAGGAATTCACAATTTGAATAGAAATAAAATAAGATCTCCTTGTTAGAATTGGCCTTCTCTCCTTCTTTGACTTGGTCAAAAGCTCCTTCTTGGGCTTGGATGTCTAAATGGACTTGGGCTTGAACTTTAGGATAGCAAGGGCGTCCTCCAATGGGCTTGGGTAGTCTTCAAACTTGGGTGCATGGGCTTGGTCTTGGATGGCCTCCAAGGTTGGCACATGGGCCTGGTTCATGTCCTCCTAGTGGGCTAGAAATCCTGGGCTCCATCTGAACGTGGACTTGGGAAGGCCTGGGGTGGCATGGGCTCCTGGGATTGAGAAGTCTCCTGGGCTAGGATGCCTACAATTTTCCTGGGTATCATGTAGTGCTTGGAATCTTCATATGTGGAGCTTCATGGCCTTCTACTTTGAGACTGGTTCTCCTCCTCTTGTATAGAACTGGACTTATACTAACAAGACTCAATTGGACTGGTCTAGGGTTAAGACAACTCAATTAGACTTCTAGTCTCAACTTAGTATAGGACTCAACTTAATAAACTGGACTGGATTAATTATAAAATTGATACATGAATAAGACCTCAAAATTGACAAATGGCTCACAATGAGCTGACTTAATTAACTAAGCTTGAATGTAATCCAAAGCTTGACTCGTAAGCCCTAATGGCATGAGTCAACTCTAGATACAGGACTCAATGCACATAATCATGCTTAACTGATCAAAATCCTAATTACAGGACTTCAAGTGACTCAATTGACTTAAGCCCTACTTAAAAGACTCAATGGGCTAACAGGACTTGACTATTGGACTCAAAGATAAAATTGAAATCATGGATAAGGGATTCAAACTCAGGGACCCATAGTGAACTAGGGTTGATGATGCAGGATAGAAAATCAAAACTAAATTACTGAAATTAATAACTAATTAATAGAGAGAAATTAGAAACTAATTTTTTGATATTATTTATATTTTAAAAGAGACTTCAAAGGAGATGGCGAAGGAAACTATTTCAATTACCCGCACAAGTAAACCTATAAAGAAATTATAAAAAAATAGGACATGGTAGTTAAGAAACCACCATAAACTAGGATCTATTCAACGAGTCAGAAATTATGAGATCGAAAAAAGTTCAATTGTGCCAACGAAAATCACTCTCTCAATATAGATCTGGCAGGACTCTCAAGATCGTAGCGACAAGATTTCAAGATCTTGCTTCCAGGCTCCGACCTTTCGCACGATGCCAGTTTCAAGGCAAGAATACCTGATCTTGATTCCTGTTCACCTGTAACACTCAACAAAGAAAGAAACACAAATTGAAAGCAGCAATGGAAAGGAAAGAATGAAAGAAAAAAGGGTTTAGAAATGGTGGATTTGGATTTCTTGATGGCTGGATAAATAGGGCCTTATACCCCGCGATGTTCCGTAAAACAAAGGAAGGGCCTCACACCCCATGATGTACACAGCAAAGGAATAAAATTCGACAGAGTTTCATTGTATATTGATGATTAATTGATTATAAAGGAGGGGTTGATGGGGTATTTATAGACCCATAACCAGTGTTGTAAGGGACACAAATACTAGTCTTGTGCTCCCTTGGAATACAACTCCTAGAGTCCTACTTCTGGGCATCTTGGACTCTTGCTTGTTGGACTGATTTGGATTTCTATATGTGAGTAGACTCTTCAGGTTGGATTGAAGAAGACTCAAGAGTTTTGGTGAAAATCTTGAAACCTAGGAACTTAAGCAGCTTCTAACCTGTTTTATCAAAACTCTTGAAGTAAGAAAACCTTCCAACCTTCTCCTCTTTGGATGATTAGATGACTTGGAACTCCTTAAATGTTGGCATTGAAATGTTGGCCAAATTCTTCCTTAGTTTTGGTGTGAAGGAATGGAGTGGAAGGCGCCAACTTGGATGTCTCCTTCTGCTTTACTCCTCTTAAAAAAAATAAGAGGCACTAACTCCTTCTTAAGTGGCCGACCAAAGGATGTTGTCATGTGGTGATGTCTTAATCTTGTTGCATGTCCAAACACAAGTGACATGCCATGTGTTGATGTCCCTTGGTGATGTGGCAGGTGTTGTCTAGAAGTTTTGCAAAGGTGGCACCAAATAGGATGACATCTGGCAAGAAACTTGTGCTAGCATATGAAGTCACGTGGGCTTGTCTTGAGCTAGCACGTGGGTCTTGATTTGAGTCATACGGATCTTCAATTGGGTGCACATGGGATGCTATCTTGGGTCCCCTCTTGTAATACAGGACTCAATGACTTAACTAATTACATGGACTCAATGAATAACTAACCACATGATTTAACCACCTAATAACTAATTGAACCAACCATACTTAATAGGCTTTCAAATAAAAATCCAATTAAAGTAGGTAAAAAGGGCTAATTAAATTGGACCACTAAGATTCTAATTGGGTAAATAGGGTTTGTCTCAATTGGGGTTTCGACTCAACTTGGTAAAAAGGGTTTTACCTCAAAATAAACAAAACCCTAATTACAGTTGGTAAAAAGGGTTTACCCTAACTAAACCAAAATAACAAAATTTAAAATAAATATTTACATGATAGATAGGTTTTGGGTTCAAGGTTTTACTCATAGGTGATCCACAAGGATGTGAGTTCAACTTGTCGATTTCTTTTAGCCCTGATGCCCGCACCAATTCTTCCCCGGTGGGAGGAACTCGACCATGTCGAGTATGGGTCAATGTCGCTATGATAGTGCTCTAGTAAGTCTGGGTCAACTCTTTGCAAGTCCTCTGTGGTGATCGAATAATCATCAAACTCAGGTCATCCTTGCCAACGAACCAGATACTCTAGTAATCTTTGCTCCGGATAGCGATGATCTTGTCATCCAAAATCTATTCAATCTTATCTCTCTGGGCTAGTGGTATGGCAGGTGGACACACTTGGGTTGGTTCACTCTCAAGGACAGGATTAGGCCCAAATAGCTCATTAGGAATCAATGTTGGCTCCCTATACTCGATAAGGTCTAAAACGTTGAAAGTAGGGCTAATCCCTAGTTCAGGTGGCAATTCAAGCACATAGGCATTAGGTCCTATTTTCTTAATTACTTTGCATGGTCCGCTACTACGGGCATGCAATTATTTCATGATTCCAGGTGGGAACCGTTCTGGTAGTAATTGAACCATAACAAAGTCTCCTTCTTTGTACTCCTTGAGTCTTCTTTTAATGATAAAGATATCAAAACCCATCTAGGTTTTTTTTTCCTTTTTTTCAAATTTTTCTTATTTTAGTTTAAATTTTTATCACAGCTATCTACCTATCCTGGCTATTCCCATTTTATTCCATACTTATCCCCCACTTATTCTTCTATTATTCTTGTCATCTTCTTCCTCCATTCATTGCCCATATCCAAACACCATTTCCTCCGTTCCCAGTCGATGATCACCATCGCCGCTTGCTGAGCCCGCCGACACCTATCGCCTATCCCACGACCACTATCGTGATGCCTGACCCCTGCCAGAGAGCCCGAGCTGATGGAACCATGCCCTCCTCTCCCTGCATCTATGCCGCCCATGCCTGTGACACCTCCCCATCTCCGTGCCCGATGCCCTTCCGCCCGGAGTCATCTCCAGCTGCCATCGACACCGATCAGATCCTGCTAGATCCACCAGCTCGTCCGCCCTCTGCCTCGCCCGTGAGCATCACTGACCGCCTCCCCCAAATCCTCCAAATCATCAGTTTTGCCATCCCCCAGCCCCATGCCATCTTGGCCATCCCCCGAGATCTGCCGGCCCGTCTGCCCTCCACCTCACCTGCGAGCTTGACGTCGAGGTCCACGTCCTCCACTCATTTTGCTCAATCCCTTGTTCCACGATCACAGGAAAAGAATTTGCACATATCCTGAGGTAGAAATAGCTCTGCACGGATCTCAAAGCTACTAATTTAGGTTCAAAAATAATAATAATAAATAAATAATAAATAAAATTTTTCATGTATGGGTCCTAAATTTTGTAATCCTATATAAAGGCATCCCCTCTTGTATTTGAAGGCTGGTGAAGAATAAAAAATGAGTTTTTAGAAGTTTGGTTCTTAGTTCGCCCCTGTATGGGGAGGATGAGAGGCCCAATAGTGTTCACCAGGTGAGAGGCCCAATAGTGTTGCCTTTGTTCTATGAGAACATCGACCTCCATGAGGGAGTGGGTGTGAGACCCGTTTTGCCTTCACCTTAGGGCGTTGAGGGGTGTGAGGCCCCAGTTTGCCTTTCTCCTTCAAGACATCGAGGGGTGTAAGGCCCTATGCCTTTGTTTTCAAGCATTGAGGGGTGTGAGGCCCCAATTTTCCTTTGTCCTTCGGGACATCGAGGGGTGTGAGGCCCTGGTTATCCCTTTCTTGACCCTAATCCCAGGAGACTTCT
This sequence comes from Areca catechu, assembly GCA_021397845.1. NCBI lineage: Eukaryota > Viridiplantae > Streptophyta > Magnoliopsida > Arecales > Arecaceae > Areca > Areca catechu. The sequence continues at coordinate 121,589,567 of CM038052.1, read as the reverse complement.
CAGCTCTTCGACGATCCCCCCTAGCTTACTCCCACATCAATTTGGTATCAGAGCAGGAGAGGATTAGGATTAGAGAAAAAAGAAAAAAAAAGGAGGAAAAAAAAATTGCAGCATCGAGCTTGACTTGACGGAGTCGAGTTTTTCCCACCACAGGGGAATGATAGGGACATCAAAACCCATCCAGGTTTTTCTTTCCTTTTTTTCAGATTTTTTTATTTTAGTTTAAATTTTTATCCTAGCTATTCTACCTATCCCCGCTATTCCCATATTATTCCATACTTATCTTTCACTTATTCCTCTGTTATTACTGTCATCTTCTTCCTCCATTCATCGCCCATATCCAAGCCCCATTTCCTCTGTTCCTAGCCGATGATCACCACCACCACCAGTTGAGCCCGCCGACGCCCATCGCCCATCCCACCGACTACTACCATGATGCCCGACACCCGTCAGAGAGCTCGAGCCGACGGAACCATGCCCTCCTCTCCCTGCATCTGTGCTGCCCATGCCCGTGATGCCTCCCCATCTCCATGCCTGATGCCCCTCCACCCGGAGTCATCTCCAGCCACCATCGATGCCGATAAGATCCTACTGGATCCGCCTGCCTGTCTACCCTCCACCTCGCCCGTGACCATCACTGACCGCCTCCAACAAATCCTCCAAATTGTTAATTTTTCCATCCCCTAGCCCCACGCCATCGCGTCTGTCCCCCGAGATCCGCCAGCCCATCCGCCCTCCACCTCGCTTGCGAGCTCGATGTCGTGGTCTATGTCCTCCGCCCCATTCTGCTCGATCCCCTATTCCACGGTCACAGGAGAAGGATTTGCACAGATCTGAGGCAAAAACAGCTTTACATAGATCTTAAAGCTACTGGTTTATGATTCAAAAAAATAAAAAAATAAATAATAATATAGAAATAATAAATAAAAATTTCCATGTATGGGTCCTAAATTTTGTAAGCCTATATAAAGCCATCCCCTCTTGTATTTGAAAGCTAGTGAAGAATAGAAAATAATTATTTAGAAGTTTGGTTATTAGTTCGGCCCTATATGGGGAGGGTGAGAGGCCCAACAGTGTTCACCCCCGCATGGGTGGGGAGGGTGAGAGGCCCAATAGTGTTGCCTTTATTCTTTGAGAACGTCGACCTCTGCGAGGGAGTGGGTGTGAGGCCCATTTTGCCTTTGCCTTAGGGCGTCGAGGGGTGTGAGGCCCTAGTTTGCCTTTGTCCTTCGAGATATCGAGCGGTGTGAGGCCCTATGCCTTCGCTTTCAAGCATTGAGGGGTGTGAGGCTCTAGTTTGCCTTTGTCCTTTAGGACATCGAGGGGTGTGAAGCCCTGGTTATCCCATTCTTGACCCTAATCCCAGGAGACTTCTCAGCTCTCCGATGATTCCCCCTAGCCTAGTCCCACATCAATTTAGTATCAGCCATATGATTGTTATACAATTCTTTAATGTATTGTGCATATGACTCTGTAAATGTTTAATAGACTCAACTATACATTTCGAGCGAAGAAAATTTATTTATTTATTTATCTTTTATTTATTTATTTTTTCTCTATTTAAGTCCTTAATTTCAATTCTATGCTTGACCCATGGTCGATGGGTGACATGCAGATAAAAATTTAACATTCACTCATAATAGGTGCCATAAGGTTCTCCATAAATAAGTGGCAAACCTAACAGGGTCAAAGGATTGATGAAACATGCTAACCTCTACAAAATGTAATCTAATGGCCCTAGAAGCATGGGAAGCTTTAGAAAAAGGTAGAAAGTAAGAAATAGATTTAGGGATGACTTGGTAGGGTAAGAAATAAAAAAAAGGTTCGGGGATTTGCCTTAGACTAATGGAATTGACCTCAAGAGTTTGAGGTATAGCTACAGGGTCTGTCCTATAGAAGAATGGGTCACTAATCTCAGGGAAGAGATCTCTAATGGAAACTACAGGGGTGAAGTCTTCCAGAGGGTACTGGACTAAATAAGCCAAGTTCTCACTAATTACTTTGGATTCGTGAATCTTAGGACTAGGCTCTATGATTTGAATCTCTTCTATTATTTTCTCAGGTAAGGTCTCAGCGGTAGGGTTAGGTTCCTCTTGGATCTCTTTTTCTAAGGGTCCTACAGTTTAAGTCTGTGTAGGGTTAGGGTCAACTAACTCTGGATCTACCTCCTATATCTCCTCATCTACATACTCATCTATTGATCTCTTCTCATTTTCATACACTTCCACTATAATGGCAGCTTGGTGAACCAATGGGGTAGTAGAGGTGGGTCGATTAAGAGGAGGTGGACTGATTTCGAGGTTCTGACTAGGTGTACTAATCCTATTGGGTTCGACTGACTAAGGGAAACCAGACTAACACTAGATTGATACCTAGGGATTATGGATTCATTAGATTCAAAGGATATGGTCTCAGATCTATAGGTCATGGATCTGGGTTCGTAGGAGCTGGGTTCATAGGATCCCTGAAGGTAGGGTCCAGGAAGGTACATTTATCTAAGCTTGCTTTTCATGGCTCTCCAGGTAGTTATGGGGATTTCTACTTGTAGTCAACGATGGGAATTCTTCAAAGGTGCCGAGAATCATGCAGCATGCGGAAGTGAATTTCAAAACAAAAATTCTAACCATGAAACCCTAATTGGCTAGAATACCCTAATTCCTAGGAACCCCTCATGCAATACCAATTAATAAAACATAAATGAAGTCACAAAACATACCTAGATCACTGAAATCCAATCCTTTTCCATGAGGATCACAAGTGCAAGCCCTCCAACGGTGATCCACACGGGAATGGTACCAAGGAAGAATCCCTACCGTGGTTACTTGCTTCAACAGAACTCTTAAGGCAGCCTTTGGACCTTTGACCACTGTAGGACACCCTGTCCTACTGTAGGGCACTAAGAACACTGTCCTAAACCACTCTTGGTTTTAGGACAACCTTCCTCTAGGACTCCTTAGGCTTATATGCAAGAATAAAGCATTGTCCTAAAAGACTAGACCTTGTCTTAACAAGACAAGTCTTGTCTTAAAGAAAGGAGGAGGGAGAGAGAAGCAGAAAGAGACACTCAAATGACTCTCGAGAAAAATGGACTCCTGTTTCTGATGACCAAGTCATGAATATAAATTCTCAAATCACGGTACACCCTTAAATAATAGTTTAAGGGCGTGAATAGCATCCCGACATTTCTTATCAAATATGTTATTTTATATCTGATAAGACTCTTCAGGATTCAAGAGTCTTATCTGAGTCTTTCTCATTTCCAGGTTAAATCCCCTTATGCCATGTGGCATATACTAGTCAAGAAGAATGGAAGGAGGCATCTTTTTAGATTTAAAAACTATGGAAAAAGCAGAGTCCTGAGAGCTGAAGGACTTTGACTCAAAACCGTGTGCAGATGAAGAGACGCGACTCTTCATCTGTGCGCGCTAATTCCTTTCTCATTTCACGTCGCCTCTTATCCTCTTTTGACAAGTCATTCAAAAACCAAATAGCATGGGGATTAAGTGAAGAGGTGCCTCATAAAAGAAACTCCCAGAGTTTCATCTGTAGAAGGACTCTCAGTCCTTCTGCGTGTGCCCCCTTTCTCCCGCTTGTGCCAAGAGGCGCCAAGAGTCCATAGCACCTTGGACTCTTCATAAAATTTGGTATAATGCTCAAATAAAACCAGATAAAACCTGGTTTAAGCTTCCCCACTTAGGACTCAACCTAATCTTGGTTTCCTTTAAATAAGTTAGCCCAAATACTAAGCAACCGCACCCAATCCAATTGGGTTAGGAATTGGGTTAGCTTACATATGCTAGTATGTAATCTGGCTAACCAATTAAAATCCCATGACCCTAATTAAATCATGAATGACTTCCTTAGACAACTCTTTATTGTGTGTGACCCATTGAGTTCCACATCTAGCCAGCAGTAGGTTTAGGTTTGAGCCGATTCGATCCGATCGAACCCGATTGACCTAATTAGGTCAAATTGGCTCACCTAATTGTCCAATTCGAATCACACATCGAATTGACTCATGAAACCAAATCAATTGGTTCATGAAAACCTACAAGACAAGACTGACATCTAGCAATGTGTCATGCCTACCCGGAAGATGAGAAATTTAGTAAAAATTATCAAAATACTCTTCAGTAGTAAGTTACTATGCAATTCAATCTTTCAATCTCCCTGTGGTCTCTCTAAATCCTAGCCCAAAGAAATCAAGTCCAAGTACCGAGCCCAAGCCCTAAAGAAGCTAGATTCCATGGAATATTTCTGCTACCAGGCTACCATGCCACCCTAGCTTCCAGAGGCCCAAACCCATGCACCCAAGCCCCTTTGGGCCAGCCCATTGCTACCCCTAGAAGCCCAACATGCCCTCCTAGGCATCCTTGAAGTGTTGATCAAGTCCAAAAGGTGTCATTGAGTGGAATAGTCAAAGCATGAAGGAAGAAAGGAGAAGACTAGGTCAATTCCTAACCTAATGGGGATTTATTTTTCTAACCTAGCTAGGAAAGGACCTGTATTCCAAATTGGAAAAGGACTTGTAACCCAAGTGTGTAACCCTAGTTAGAGGGCATGAGAACTCTATAAATACCCCACCCCTCTCTCTCTTGTAAGCAACTTTTATTCATGATATCAAAACCCAGGTGAATTTATTTGAGCTTGCGAGCTTGTGTTACTTTGTTTTGGTTCTTTGGTTTGTGTTTGTATTTCCTTGCTGCCCTAGCATCCTTCTATGCCCTAAATCACTACCATATGAGCCTTCACACTTCCAAGAAAAAGTACCCTAGGCTGCCAAGCAGGAAGATCTTCAACAAGCTTCAAACAGCCCAGCTTCTAATCCCTAACCTGATTCCTTCTAAATCTAGTTTCCTTTCCTTTTCTTCCTTGCTATTTTGATTGACCCTTGATGTTTTGCAGGATCCCTAAGGTATTTCATCTCCCCAAAGGAGGCTTTCCTTGCATCCGGAACCATCCAAATCAGCCATCTAATCAAGGGAACCGAACTTCATCATCCAGACTCCAATTAGAGTGCTGTGTGATCTCTTCATCGGAAGTCATTCAAATCATTGATTGGTAACATCCTTCCCTTCTTTTAATTTCTGATTTGATGAAGATAAGCTATCCTAATTCGAGAGTTTCTTAATTCTTGGATCCTGGAATTTATTATTTTGCTTGAGTTTGCCTGCGATATGATGATTCTATGCATTACTATTCTTCTTGCTAGTTCTTACTTTTATTTGGGAATTTAGCCTATAAATCTAAATTATAAAAATCACAAAAAATTAGTTTACTATTTCTCCTACATGATTAGCAATCTTAGAGTCATCCCGCATCATACTCATACCCTGATGAGCACCCTTATCCTTTTATTAGTGTCTCTACACAAATGGTTATGAGATCAACCATTCTTATTAACCGAGCATATATAGGATAAGCTAGTCTTACCGGATTCATCGATCCCCGAATTGATGGTCCATTGACTAGGAAAATTTTTTATTAGGGTTTATAGGAACATAGGTCTCACTGTTATGATCTTTATCATAACCCTAATTCCATTGCCCTAATCTACGTGGTTCATCATAATCCATAAATAAGACACAGCAGTGTATGATGAAAATAATGCCTTCATTAATATAATGTCATACAAGAGTTAGAAGATTATTAAAATGCCCTTACAATGATTGGCTCTTAGGGCACTTTTCTTTCAGTCTAATCATCCTTTCAAACTTATCCTGATAGGTTCTAGCCTGGCGAACTAACTTGGTTTTGGCAAACTTATGTTTCCTTTCTTATGACATTACATCCCTAGCAAAATACTCATCCATACCTCTTTTCCAATTAAGGTAATCCTCAAAATCAAGATTGCTACCAAAAGTAGGTGTTGGTAAACTAATATACCTAGTGGCTCTCTCAGCCTGGTCTATGAAATCATAATTGGGTCTCCTATGGTTACTCTCCCAGGTTGGGTCATGGTGTGGGGGTCTCCTAGGATTGGGAGGTGTGAAGAAAGGTGTCTCAAGTTTAGGTTCAGGACAGGTATTACAATTTTTCTCTAGGTTACCTAGTTGGTCAACTAGTCGGTCAAACCTATTGTTTGTTTGGGTACATTATTCAATGAAGGTCCTTAGTAAGGTTTCCATAGTGGACTCCATGGTCAAACCAAACTAGGTTAGGTTTGAGGCTACAAGTATTGGTCTCCTAATTTAGGGGTTATGCAATGCAAACATATCGAACTCGACTCGGACTAGGGTTTCCTAGAACTAGGGCTCAAGTAGAATGGGTCAGCTCAAATTATAGCCAATTCAATAATTACCCTATCCACTGGCCAGGTAAGAGGTGGATTCGTGGGAGGCTCCCCCTACTCTTGCAAGGTCCTAATTAAAAATAACAAAACTGCTTAGGGCATTTGACTCTGGACCTCTAGACTTAGACACCATATTCAAGTGATAATTAGAGGATTGGTTGCACTAGCTTACACACAATACTTAGAACCCGACCTGTTAGTGTCCCTAGCTCACTAGAGCAAATTAAGTCTAATTAATTTTAATTAGGGCTTGGACCAATACAAAGGTGGTGATTGTGGACTAAGGAAGGGTGATGAAATCTATCCCTTATGTAAATATTGAATGCCCTTAAGATTAGGTTTAAATGATGCACACACAAGATGAAACCCTAGATGCAATCAAACTAAAATAATTAAAATAATAAAAAAATAAAATTAATTATTTTTTATTTTGTTCTTTTGTTTTTCAGTAGAGATATATTTTATAGAAAAAACACCCTAAGATGCAGGAATTTAAAATATGTAAAATTTATGCAAAAAGAACCGTAAACTATAATTGCTGAAATTCAGGACAGATCTGTTCTTAGGCAGTATTCCAGCAAGCTGAAAATTTACAGACTGAAATAATTCATGAGAAAATTCTAGAAAATACTTTAAATTATAAAGAAACTAGAAAAATAAAAATCAAATTTTTATAAGTTACTAACAGATAAAAATAATTAAAACAACAGACTATGTACTAAGATGACCGAGATGCAGAAATTAAAACCTAAAGATGCCTATCTCTTTATTTTCTTCTTCAAGGGTCAATTCACAGTGGCACCCGTACATGCCATAGAAAATTCCATTTGAATGGGTTGTGAGGGTCTTGTAGCCCTTCTTTTTCCTATGACCGGATGGCTATGGTGAAGCACCCGATCCGAGTACTTAAAGAGAACTAAGTTACAAAAAATTTCAGTACAAGGGCGATTAAATCCTAGTTTAACTAGGCTCTGATACCAAAATTGATGTGGGATAGAAAACCAAAACTAAATTACTAAAATTAATAACTAATTAACAGAAAAGAATTAGAAACTAATTTTTTTATATTTTTTAGATTTTAAAGAAGACTTAAAGGAGATGGCAAAGGAAACTAATTCAATTACCCGTATAAGTAAACCTATAAAATAATTAAAAAAAATAGGACCTGGTGGTTGGAAAACTATCATAAATTAGGATATATTCAATAAGTCAGAAATTATGAGATGGAAAAAAATTTGGTTGTACAAACGAAGATCACTCTCTCGATGTAGATCTGGCAGGACTCTCAAGATCTTAGCGACAGGATTTTAAGATCTTGCTTCCGGGCTCTGATCTTCCGCACGATGCCAGTTCCGAGGCAATAACACCTGATCTTGATTCCTGTTCACCTATAACACTCAACAAAGAAAGAAACATGAATTAAAAGCAGTAATGGAAAGGAAAGAATGAAAGAAAGGAGGGTTTAGAAATGGTGGATTTAGATTTCTTGATGGCTAGATAAATAGAGCCTCACACCCCACGATGTTTCGTAGAACAAAGGAAGGGCCTCACACCCCATGATGCACATAGCAAAGGAATAAAATTTGACATAATTTCATTGTATATTGATGAATTATTGATTACAAAGGGGGGGTTGATGGGGTATTTCTAGACCCATAACCAGTGTTGTAAAGAACACAAACACTAGTCTTGTGCTCCCTTGGAATACAACTCCTAGAGTCCTACTTCTGGGCATCTTGGACTCTTGCTTGTTGGGCTGATCTGGACTTCTGTATGTGAGTTGACTTTTCAGTTTGGATTGAAGAAGACTCAAGAGTTTTGTTGAGACTCTTGAGTCTTAGGAACTTAAGCAGCTTCCAAACTATTTTATCAAAGATCTTGAAGTAAGAAAACCTTCCAACCTTCTCCTCTTTAGATGATTAGATGACTTGGAACTCCTTAAATGTTGGCATTGAAATGTTGGCCGAATTATTCCTATGTTTTAGCGTGAAGGAATGGAGTGGAAGGTGCCAACTTGGAAGTCTCCTTCTACTTTACTCCTCTTAAAAATAATAAGAGGTGCTAACTCCTTCTTAAGTGGCCGACCAAAGGGTGTTGTCATGTGGTGATGTCTTAATCTTGTTGCATGTCCAAACACAAGTGACATGCCATATGTTGATATCCCTTGGGGACGTGACAGGTGTTGTCCAGAAGTCTTGCAAAGGTGGTGCCAAATAGGATGACATGTGGTAAGAAACTTGTGCTAGCACATGGAGTCACATGGGCTTGTCTTTAGCTAGCACATGGGTCTTGATTTTAGTCAAATGGATCTTCAATTGGGTGCACATAGGATGCTGTCTTGGATCCCCTCTTGTAATACAGGACTCAATGACTTAACTAATTACATGGACTCAATAAATAACTAACCACATAATTTAACCAACTAATAACTAATTGAACCAACCATACTTAATTAGGCTTTTAAATAAAACCGCAATTAAAGTTGGTAAAAAGGGCTAATTAAATTGGACCACTAAGATCCTAATTGGGTAAATAGGGTTTGACTCAATTGGGATTTTGACTCAACTTGGTAAAAAGGGTTTTACCCCAAATTATATAAAACCCTAATTATAGTTGGTAAAAATGGTTTACCCTAACTAAACCAAAATAACAAAATTTAAAATAAATATTTACATGATAAATAGGGTTTGGGTTCAGGGTTTTACTCACAGGTAATTCACAGGGATGTGGGTTCAACCTGTCGATTATTTTTATCCTTGGTGCCTGCACCAGTTGACCTGATGTCCCCATCAATTCTTCCGGGGTGGGAGAAACTCGACTCCATCAAGTAAGGGTCACTTTGGCTTTAGTATTGCTCATGGAGGTCTGGGTCGAGGCGTTACAAGTCCTCTCGAGTAATCCATGAATTATCAAATTCTGATCGACCTTACCAACAGACCAGGTAGCGTTGATAGCCGTAGCCCCAGGTCGTGATAGCTTGATCATCTAGGATACGCTCGATCCGTATTCCTCTCTTAGGCAAATTTAGTGGACACTCAAGTAAGGTTTCTCTCTCAAAGGATGCGTAAGGTCCAAAAATCTCACTAGGAATCACTGCCAGTTTCCTATACTCAACCAAGTTCATGATATTGAAGGTAGAGCTAATGCCTAAATCTAATGTTAGATCAAGCACATAGGCATTGGGCTCCACTTTCTTTATCACTCTAAAGGGTTCAACTCTGCAAGTATGAAGCTTCTTAACCATAACAGAATTTTTTGCATTAAATTTCTTGACTTTCTTTTGGAAATTAGCCAGTTTTTATATATTTCATTACTTAAATTAATCTTTTGGCTAATGTGTTGATGCAAATGTTATGTAGAAGTCAGTGCAGGTGTGGATAGATGAATTAGGTCTAGGAACTTATTGGACTCAAAACTAATACTTAATAGACTCGACTAGGCATTCCTATCGAAGGAAATTTATTAGACTCTTTGGGTCTTAACCTAATAGAATTTAGGCACTCTAGGTTTGACACTGGGTTGACATGCACATGAAAATTTACAATGAACTTCTAGTAAATGCCATAAGGTATGCCAAAAGTAAGATGCAAACCTAACATGCACAATGAACGTATGCATTATGCTTACTTCTACAAAATGCAATCTAATAGTTCTAGAAACATGAGATGACTCATGGAAGGATAGGAAATAGGAAGGAGATTCAGGGACTGGTTCTGGGCTAAGGAGACTGACCTTAATGTATGAACATTGAGTTATGTCTATGGGCAAGAAAAGGTCCATGCTATGGAAGGATGGGTCAACAATTTCTAGAAAGAGATCTTGAACTGGGATTGAAGGGGTGAACTCCTTCTGAGGGTACTGAATTAAAGAGACAATATCCTCAATAATTTTCACTTGGCTTTTAGGACTAGGCTCTATAATTAGATTCTCTTCTAGTATCTCCTCAGGTAGAACTCTAGTAGCAGTATCCAGGTTCTCTTCCTCTAGCAGGTCTTCCATTACAGGTTCAATCTGGGTGTGGTTTGGGTCAACTACATTTGGGTTAACTTCTATCGGGGTATGGTTAGGGTTAACTAATTCTAGGTCTTCTACAAGTATCTCTACTAGACTCAACTCATTAATGTCTTCTTTAGATTTATCAATGGACTCAAGAGTTTCTTCCTTTAAATCTTCAATAGGCTCATCATCTTCATACTCCTCTAACAAACATGGATCAGCCTCATATACCTCTTCTTCAGGCTCAACAAAAGGTTTAGACTCACTTCAGCTAGCTCACCTAGGTGTAGGGCGCTGACTGGATACTGGTTAACAAAATGGCTTAGTTTGCGACATCTAAAATACACTCTCGGGGGATAGAAACTCTTTTGAACCTTTATATACTTGCCTCTATCTTTCTTATGGACCATAGTGGTACTGGGCTGGGGTTGGCTCGGGTTGGTCTGGTTAAAATCTGGTCCTGGGCTAGGGGCACTAGTCCTAAAGGGTTTAGGTTGACTAAAGGGAAGTGGACTAACACCAGGCTCATATCAGGGATACTAATCCTATGGGGCTCAGGTTGACTAAGGGAAGCATGATTGATACTGGGCTGATACCTAGGGATTAGAGTCTCCTTGGCTTCATAGGACAGGGGCTTAGACCTAGAGGTTATAGATCTCTTGGGCTTATAGGATGTGGGCTTGGGTCTATAGGATATGGGTTCAAAAGGTTTGAGTACATAAGAACTAGGTTCATAGGATGTGGAATCAGGGTGCGGGGCTCTCCTAGGTAACTCAAGTTTAGGTCTAGTATGGGTCCTATGGTTATCCTTTAAGGTTCCTAACTGATCTCCAACCTGGCCACACCTATTGGGTAATTGGTCGAGCCTATTGGTTGCTTGGTGATGTGGCGATGGTGGACACGAAGAAACCCGGGGTTATTTGGAAATGGGAAAACCTAAAGCAAACAAAGGATCGTGGGAGGGCTAAGAAGCCTCCCGGGACTAGGATAGGACGACCCCAAAAATCCTAAAACAGCCATAATCTTTTGATTTTTAGTTTTCTTGGCGGAGGTGGCGAAGGAAGGATGGGGATGGGAGACAGGGGACTTGAACTCATGGACCTTGGGGCTCATCCTAATGAAGAGACCTCTCACCTCTAAGGCACTACGCCCTCCTCAATACTTGGAGGCGCTAGGATGAATCTCAAGGTCACGAGGGGAACAGGGAGAGACATGAAGATGGGAGAAAAGAATGGGATACCTGGGGCCTCACACCCCTCGACGTCCCGAAGGACGAAGGCAAGTTGGGGCTTCAAACCCCTCGACGTCCCGAAGGACGAAGGCAAGTTGGGGCCTCACACCGCTTGACATCCCGAAGGACGAAGGCAAACGGGCCTCAGCCCAAAACCACACACAAGTAGAAAAAACACTCTAAAAATTCATTTTCATCAACTACTTTATTACAAGAGGAGTATGGGTATTTATAGATGCCCAAATCCCTTTTGAAATTCAAAAATAAAATTCCCTGAAATCCTCCCTTGATTTTGAATTCAAATTCAAAATCAAAATCCCAAATTTCCCAAATTACATTCATTAAAAAAATTACCAAATATATCTCGTTTATTCAAAATTTGAAATCCCTCCCCGCTCTGAAAGTCATGCCACTCCAAAAATCATACAGCCTCCTTCCAACTGCTTTGACAAGCGTGCAGAGGCTTCTTGGGATGCTTTGAGAGGCGTGCAGGTCCTTCTTCTCGGCCGAGCAACAGGAAGGGAAAAAATCGAACTCCGGTCGACCGGGGGGGGCGCCGGCGGGCGGTGGCAGTGGGGCGGCGGCCAGGTGCGGACGGTGGTGCAGGATTGGGACGGCCGCACGGCATGCACGAGCGTGCCGTTCGGTCTTCCCGCGGGCATGGGGCCCAGGGACGCCGGCGAGGCGACGGTACAGCGGATCGGCGGTGTGCCGGCGGGCGGGCGGCGGTGGCAGGGCGGCACGGCGGTGGCGTCACGCGGGCGCACGGGACGGACGGATGCCTCTCGCATCCGTTCGTCTTCCCAAGGGCGTGGGTTGCGACGGACCCCACCGACGGTCGGGCGGGGGCCAGCGGGCGGCGGGGATGGCGGCGGGCAGCAGACCGGCGGCGGGCAGTAGGTCGGTGGTGGCGCAGGGAGGCACGGCCGCAGGTGGGTGGACGAACGCCTCCTCCGTCCGTTCGTCTTCCCACGGACGTGGGCGGTGGCGGCAGTTTCTCCGGTGAGGGCGGGGGCCGGCGGGTATCGGCGGCGGACCGGCGGGGGCGGTTGGGGGTCGAATAGCCCGGATGGGTGGGGGGAAAGGGGGTGGCAGCTAGGTTTTAGAAAAGAATACGAACGGGTGGGAGGAGGTTGATGATGGAATAAGCTGGGAATAAAATGGGGATAAACCTGGAATAAAACGAGAATAAAAGGGATAGTTGGAATAGCAGGGATATGAAAAATAAGAAAAACTAGAAAAAATTAAAAGAAAATCCAGATGGGTTTCGGGTCCCCCATCATTCTCCTGCAGCGCGAAGAACTAGACTCCGTCGAGTTTGTCGATGAAGCAAATCCTAGTCCACTGCTGGCTTTGATACCAATTTGATGTGGCGATGGCAGACACGAAGAAACCCGGGGTTATTTGGAAATGGGAAAACCTAAAGCAAACCAAGGATCGTGGGAGGGCTAAGAAGCCTCCTGGGACTAGGATAGGACGACCCCAAAAATCCTAAAATAGCCAGACTCTTTTGATTTTCAGTTTTCTTGGCGAAGGTGGCGAAGGAAGGATGGGGATGGGAGACAGGGGACTGGAACTCATGGACCTTGGGGCTCATCCTAACGAAGAGACCTCTCACCTCTAAGGCATTACGCCCTCCTCGATACTTGGAGGCGCTAGGATGAATCTCAAGGTCACGAGGGGAACAAGGAGAGACATGAAGATGGGAGAAAAGAATGGGATACCTTGGGCCTCACACCCCTCGACGTCCCGAAGGACGAAGGCAAGTTGGGGCCTCACACCCCTCGACGTCCCGAAGGACGAAGGCAAGTTGGGGCCTCACACCCCTCGACGTCCCGAAGGACGAAGGCAAACCGGCCTCAGCCCAAAACCACACACAAGTGGAAAAAACACTCTAAAAACTCATTTTCATCAACTACTTTATTACAAGAGGAGTATGGGTATTTATAGATGCCCAAATCCCTTTTGAAATTCAAAAATAAAATCCCCTGAAATCCTCCCTTGATTTTGAATTCAAATTCAAAATCAAAATCCCAAATTTCCCAAATTACATTCATTAAAAAAAATTACCAAATATATCCTGTTTATTCAAAATTTGAAATCCCTCCCTGCTCTGAAAGTTGTGCCGCTCCAAAAATCATACACCCTCCTTCCAACTACTTTGAGAAGCGTGCAGAGGCTTCTTGGGATGCTTTGAGAGGTGTGCAGGTCCTTCTTCTCGGCCGAGCAACAGGGATGGAAAAAATTGAACTCCGGTCGACTGGGGGGGGGGCCGGTGGGCGATGGCGGTGGGGTGGCGGCCAGGTGCGGACGGCAGCGCAGGAGTGGGACGGTCGCACGGCACGCACGAGCATGCCGTTCGGTCTTCCCGCGGGCATGGGGCCCAGGGACATCGACGAGGTGACGGGGCGGCGGATCGGTGGTGCGCCGGCTGGCGGGCGGCGATGGCAAGGCATGGCGGTGGCATCACGCGGGCGCACGAGACGGACGGACACCTCCCACGTCCGTTCGTCTTCCCACGGGCATGGTCGGTGACGGACCCCACCGGCGGCCGAGCGGGGGCCGGCGGGCGGCGGGGATGGCGGTGGGAAGCAGGCCGGTGGCGGCGCAGGGTGGCACGGCCTCAGGTGGGCGGACGGACGCCTCCTCCATCCGTTCGTCTTTCCACGGGCATGGGCGGCGGTGGCAGTTTCTCCGGTGAGGGCGGGGGCCGGCGGGTGTCGGCGGCGGACCGGCGAGGGCGGCTGGGGGTCAGACAGCCCGGATGGGTGGGGGGAAGGGGGTGGTGCCTAGGTTTTAGAAAAGAATACGAACGGGTGGGAGGAGGTTGATGATGGAATAAGCTGGGAATAAAATAGGGATAAACCTGGAATAAAACGGGAATAAAAGGGATAGTTGGAATAGCAGGGATAAGAAAAATAAGAAAAACTAGAAAAAATTAATAGAAAATCCAGATGGGTTTCGGGTCCCCCATCACTTGGGCATTTGTTTGGATTAATTGGTCAAATCTTTGATTTAATTAGGTTATCTGGGTGGTCAATTAGGTATTAGATTGGTCAAGCTTGTGGTTCAATTGGATGGTTAATTAGGTAATCTAATTTTGGGATTGAGTATTGGATTGGTCAAGCTTGTGGTTCATTTGGATGATAATTTGGTCACTCATTGCCTTCATGAGACTCTCAAAATTGGGCTCCATGGTTGAACTAGATTGGGGTTTAGACTTTTGGTATTGGGTTCCTAGTCTAGTGGTCATTTAATCAACAAGCAAGGTGTTAGGATGCAGTCAGGCATACAAAGTGAAAATGGACTATAGCTTGCTAGTCCTAGAGTCAAAATTGAATGGGTCTACTCAACTTATACTTAACTCAGCAGCTAATCCTTCCACTGGCCAGGTAAGAGGTGGGGTGGTGGGAGGCTCCCCCTGCCTATGATAGAATCCTAATTAAAAACCACCAGTCCACTTAGGACGTTTGCCCTTGGACCTCTAGCCTTAGACACCAGTTTTCAGTAATAGCTGGGGAATCAGGTGCACTAGTTGGCCCATACAATTCGGACCTGACCTATTGGTGTCCCTAAGTTCTCTAGAGCAATTAGGTTGCTAATTAATAGTAGTTAAGGCTTGGGTTCTGATGCTGAGTGGTTATTTTGGGCCCAGGACAGGTGATGAAATCCTGCCCTGATCTGAGAGAGAAAATTGCCCTTAAAATTGATTAAATGAAATGATAATACTCAATGAGCCCTAATGCAACTAATAACAATCAGAAAATAAAATATTTTTTTTTGTCTTTTATGAGATGGAAAATTAAGTTTAAGTGGGTTAAGTTAGCAAACAAAATTTGGGCTTGGGTGAGGTAGGGTTTGGAAGTTGATTAGATTTGGTTTGATCAAGTATACAAAATAGAAATTTGGGTTTGTTTGGAAACAGAATTTGGTTTAGTTTTTGGTGCAAAAAAAATTAGAAAAAATTTAGGATAGAGGATGAACAAATAAAATGATCCCTAAAAAATTTCATGCAAATCAAAATTCAGATGATGATGCACACAAAGGGTTCTCATATTGTATGCAGATTTGTTTATACTTTTTTAGGGTTTCTAAGATGTAGATTTGTTTATACTTTTTTATTTCATTAAAAATAATTAAAATTATGACAATTATTAAGACTAAACAAAGAGTATGTCACACAAATTTCAATAAAAAATAAAATTCCTAAGAAGATGAAATAGAATGAAACTCAGACCCCTAATGCAAAGATAGGATGTAGAAGTTTCTAGGGCTAAAAAGAATAGGTAGGAAAAAATTCTATAGACTGAAATAAATCATGAGAAAGTTCTGAAACATACTATCAATTATGAGGAATCTAAAGAAAGAAAAATCAATATTTTCTAATCTACCTACATGCAGAAACAGCAAAAATAACAGACCATTTATAAGAATTATGGGATGCAGAAACTAGCCCTAAAACATGCTCTAATACCAAACTAATGCGGGACTATTTATGCATGCTAGTTATTTTTTTGTTGTTAGGCATTAAGTTAGAATTTTGTATCATGAATTTAAAGCCAAGATATTAAGTATAAAATTTTATAAAAAAATTTAAGCATAGGAATGCAAAAATAAATCCTAAAAGTGAAGAAATAGGACCGCCAAGGCTAAGAAGCCCTGGTTAGGACTAGGTCTTCTGCAATACCACTACCAGAGGAGTCGAGGGCATGTACTTGGTAGAGATTTGAAGTTTGATCTATGAAGAGTTCGCTCATCGCTCCTAGATGTGGCTTGGAAAATAAAGCTATCGACCTGTGGATTCGTGGCTTTTAATCCAATGGCCCAAAAGCTGGTCAGATGAAATCCTTGGAATCGTGAACTCTGAGGGACTTGCAAGGCACCTTTCACGAGTTAGAAAACAAGGAAGAAAAGGGTTAGATTACTAAAAGAATAAGAAAGGAAAAGGTTGATGATGGGCGGCCAAGAGGTTGAAGGAGGCTGGTGGCTTGGAGGCAGGGTAAAGGGATCACATAATTTTCTAGAGGGATCACACAGATACCCTTAATCACATAGAAATTCACTCAGAATTTTAAGGAAAACTCAAGAGAAATTCATTCAAAATAATTCATAATAATTGATCATTAGTTACAAGAGGGTGGAGGGATGGGGTATTTATAGATGTTCCCATGCCCTCTCCTAGTTAGGATAGGAATACAAGATTTGATAGGGAGAAGGATTACAAAGTGGCCTAGAACTAGGAGTTCACAATTTGAGTAGAAATAAAATAAGATCTTCTTATTAGAATTGGTCTTCTCTCCTTCTTTGACTTGGTCAAAAGCTCCTTCTTGGGCTTGGACGCCTAAATGGACTTTGGCTTCAACTTTAGGGCAGCAAGGGCATCCTCCAATGGGCTTGGGCAATCTTCAAACCTGGGCACATGGGCTTGGTCTTGGGTGGCCTACAAGGTTGGCATATGGGCCTGGTTCATGTCCTCCTGGTGGGCTAGAAATCCTGGGATCCATCTAAATGTGGACTTGGGAAGGCTTGGGGTACCATGGGATCCTGGGATTGAGAAGTCTTCTGGGCTGGGGTGCCTACAATATTCCTGGGTATCATGTGGTGCTTAGAATCTTTATATGTGGAGCTTCAAGGGCTTCTACTTTGAGGCTGGTTCTCCTTCTCTTGTATAGAACTGGACTTATACTTACATGACTCAATTGGACTAGACTAGGGTTGAGACAACTCAATTAGACTTCTAGTCTCAACTTAGTACAGGACTCAACTTACTTAACTGGACTAGATTAATTACAAAATTGATACATGATTAAGACCTCAAAATTGACAAATGGCTCACAATGAGCTGACTCAATCAACTAAGCTTGAATGTAATCCAAAGCTTGACTCATGAGCCCTAATGGCATCAGTCGACTCTCGATATAGGACTCAATGGGCACAATCGGGCTTAACTGATCAAATTTCTAATTTCAGGACTTCAAGTGACTCAACTAACTTAAGCCCTACTTACAAGACTCAAAGGGCTAAAAGGACTTGATTATTGGACTCAAAGATAAAATTGGAATCATGGCTAAGGGATTCAAACTCAGGGACCCATAGTGAACTAGGGTTGATCTAATGTCCCTATCAACAGCCTTCCTAAATGGTGAGCTAGAAGAGGAGGTGCATATGATGCAACCTACAGGATTCACATCCATAAATGAGTCAAAGGTTTGCAAGCTCCAAAGGTTTATCTATGGACTGAAGCAGACATCTCGGAGTTGGAACATGCGATTTGATAAGTGTATCAAGTCGTATGGCTTCGTTAAGAACGGAGAAGAACCTTGCATTTATAAGTTGGCTAACAGTTCTATGGTTGTATTCCTTGTATTGTATGTGGATGACATTCTCTTAATCAAGAATCACATCCCTGCATTGCAAGGAATAAAAGTGGTTGTCATCTTAGTTCTCTATGAAGGACATGGGTGAAGCCTCCTACATCCTAGGAATGAAGATCTATAGAGATAGATTTTCGAGACTTCTGGGACTGTCCTAGTCAACATACATTAATACCGTGCTGAAACAGTTTAGCATGAAAAATTCTAAGAAATGCTATCTTCCAATAGGCCATGGAATTACTCTCTCCAAAAAGGATTGTGCATCAACTCCTAAGGAGAGAGAGTGTATGAGTAAAGTCTCATATGCTTTGGCAGTGAGATCTATAATGTATAAAATTACATTTACTAGACCAGACGTGGCATACTCACTAGGAGTAGTGAGGAGATACCAGTCTGATCTAGGTGAAGTACATTGGAAGGTGGTAAAAACCATCCTAAAGTATTTGAAAAATACTAAAGACAAATGGCTTACCTAGAGACAGCCTAACTTAAAACTTGTCGGTTATACCGATTCAAGTTTTCAATCAGATAGAGATAATAGCTAAAATATGTCGGGCTTTGTATTTACCCAAAATGGAGGAGCCATCTACTGGAAATGTTCCAAGCAACAAACAATGGTAGACTCGATTTGTGAATTAGGATACATTACAGTATCACATGTAGCGAAGGAAGCTGTGTGGCTACGAAAGTTCCTGGGAAAGTTGGGAGTGGCACCTTCCCTGGATGGCCCTGTTCCAGTATTTTATGACAGCATTGGAGCCATAGCTCAAGCCAAAGAGCCAAAGTCCCATCAGCGCACCAAGCACTTTCTATAGTGAGGATATATCGAGTAGTTCTTAAATTGTTCACGATCAAATGATACATTGTTATAGGACGACTATGTATCAAGTATAGATCGTTGTATGTCATATAGGTTGGTTATCTTCTTAACCAAGGAATGTGGAGACATTGGCATGACATGCAAGTGCTGTGTTTAACACTTCACTGAACGCGACTCTCATACGAGATTCTCTTTCTACCGAAGAGGAGTCTTGCATTAGAATATGGACATGAATTATTCCTCTGACTTAAGATCACTATGGCAGCTTGTAAGCAACTCATTGTGCTTACATGCCAGACTACCCAAATTTCTAATCCGATGATGGAAGGTTGTTGGGTATAGTCAAGTACTTTTGTAGCGATAGTAGGATCGAGATAGGATTGACCTCTCTAAATGGTTTGGATTGAATGCTTAATATGCCTCAATTATGAAAGACCTTAGCCAGGGCATTCTTTATAAGGAGTTACAGGGATTCTTTGTTTGAGACATATTCAAATTGACAGATTAGGGTTGGGTAGTTTAACCCTATGCCATCGAGAGCATTAGGAGGTTCAAAGAATAAGTTCAATGCTATTCGATATTCGACAGGTTCATGTTGCTCTGCAACCTTCAACCTATCAGGATGTCGGGTGACATTGCTAGATGGTGACTTTTGCTGGTACTGGAAATATTCCCGTGCTACTAGTTTAGTGTTTGAACCTATGGGGTCACACACCAAGGGTTTCTTTTTACTTTGTTGACATGCGAATGATTGGAAATCATTCCGGACTTGTTTGACAAGGTGTTGTCAAACTTTTATTCGAGCCAACTCTTTTTGAAAGAGTCGACTCGAGTCGAGTCAACTTGAATGGTCGAGTCAACTCATCTGACAGACTGCTGAAATTCGAGAACGCTTCATTAAATGCTATAATGGTTATGGGATTTAATGCTGAGAGTATCAAGTTTTAATAATTGCTGCTGTTGAATTCCAAGGGACTTCTAACCTCCTTGGAATCTCAAGAGACCCCAAAAGCTGCTCATTAATATCTCAATATGTCCTCTTAATTATTTTGAGGGCTGCTATTATAAAAGCAGGGCTGAAGTTGACATTCAACGCACCTCACATTGCATACCCGGAAATCTGGATCAAGGCTGAGACTCAACCATATTTTTTGGTTAGAGATATTATTTGATCCTTGAGAGATTGTGAGATTGGATCTCCAGGATAGAGTAAGTTTTGGGTGGGATCTCTGAGTGCATACCTTCTATTGAAGGTTTGGGACAGAGAGAACTAGGAGAGTCCTTGTTCTGTTCCAACATTATTGCAACAACCTGCACTTCAAGTAGTTGAAGGTATCCCACTCATCTTCAAGGAGTTGAAGAAGAACGAGTCCACCTGACAATGTCTCCATAGGGGCTAGAACCTTAAAAGAAGGAGAAGAAATTATGCTACACGGTAGGACCACTCGTAGAGGCGGTACACGAGTGCTGCTTGCAGAGCTGGACTTTTTACAGGTCAGTGCCATCCCTAGGATCACGACTGAGAGGCGGGCATTTCTGCAACTTCCAGTTCTTCCTGGTGAATGTCACCAAGGTTGTGCTTGTTTTATATATGACATAATTATCTTTACTGCATCATTGTGTGATTTCTAGAATTGTTATGTTTTTCATACAATATTTGCATGATTTCATATTTATATTACTCTAAATGCATCTAGATCTTGGTAAGGAGGTTGTGCTAATTAGATTAACATCTTGAGATAAAATAGTTTTTTTGCTTTCCGCTGCTGCATGCCTTTAGAAAAGTTTTAAAATTCATGTCACCCCTAGGAATAGTTCCTTTCACTATCCTGTCTAGTAATTAGACATGCTATAATTTACATCATTGAAACTCCTTTTGATGGACAGAAATAATTTTTGCTCAACCCTAATTAGGATCATTGATCCAAGAATAATCCTAATGGGCTCTCACAATCCACCAGTGACACCTAGCAGTATGTAGTGGCGACCCAGCAGAATAAGATTGGAACCCCTAGGTGTAGTTATCATGTGATTTGGTTCCTCTAACAAAAATCCTGACATGATGTTGGTTACGGATACTCGTCAAACCCATCAGTCATATGCTTAACTTAATCGACTCAAGTCTAATTGTGATACTAAGAAAACATCTTTTCATTATCACCCTACTATGGCCATAGACTTCTGGACTTAGTCTCATTAAGCTGCATAGGATTATTCCTTACTACTAAGGCTAATAGATCCCTACAAGTGAACACCCTACTCCTATAATAAACTTAATTCAACCAATGAATACTATAAGGTCCTGAATGGATAGGAATCATGTGTTTGTCCTATCAAACTATAGCAACCTTATTGTGAGTAGCTGAGACACTCTAGGTCAAAGAACTATTCACACAACTACAGCATCAGAAAGTTATTGATAAGTGAGTAGTCATCTGTATAACTTCATGTACTTGGTCACGCTCTGTACCGTTGATCTCTATCAACTACCTGCACTCTCACTCCAGTGTCACCACACTATAGGTTAAAGACTCATCTACCCAGAAAAGGGAAGTGATCTGTGCACCGATTTTAATGGATCAATCACCATCCTCGTGATATTCAACAATCGGGAGCTTTTAGAAGTTAATCTATAAAGACATATGCCTTAGATTCTCATCTCTTGAGAATGTGTCATTGTCCATTACCTCCATAGAAGATTCATAGACACGTCAATATGAATGAAAATAATGCCCTTTTTATTCATAAGAAAAATTAAGCACAAAATTCATGCCCTAAAAATTCAATGTGTCATGCCAACTTGGCTTTTAGGGCATACATCTAACATAATCTTGCTAAATTTCTATGATTCTATGATTTTAAACATCTCCATCAATTTAATTATACCTGTCAAAGAGAAAAAATATAGATCAAATCTTTCATTAAATTTTTAATGAAGAATTTATTTTGATACTTAAATTAATCAGTCAGCTTAACATATACTATTTATAATTACTCTTTAATTTCATTTTGTTTTCAAAAATATTTAATTTTGTAAGAAAGTTTAGTTTATTTATAAAATTAGGATTTTTAGAAGATGTCTCCATCATTAATTACTTAAAATACTTAAAATAAGTATATAATTAGATGATTTATCACTCACATCCTATTAGGACCTTGAATTATTAAGGAAACAACTAGGAACTATTGGGTACGGTTGTGGGGGGGGCACCAGGATCAGACACATATTACTAGGCCCTATCGTTTTGCTTAGCCATGTGTCAAATTTTGTAATCAAGTATGATTGAGTCCGATAATAAGTAGGGGCTAGTTGATTTGTCTCAACCCTGGTCCAATCATTGAGTCCTGTACTTGTGTATTAGTCTAGTACCAGTCTAATTTTGTACAAGAGAAGAGGTTACATAGTTTTGGAGTTCCACCAGGCCTCATCTAAGAGCCAGAGGCCTTCACATCAGCTTATTAGGCCTTGTTTGCAACCCAAGGTCCAAGATTCCTTCTAGATGCCATCCAGATAATTTGATACCCTCTGGATGCTTTAGAATATTCCCAAACCAGGGTGCCTCATGATTCCAAGGATATGCCAGCACCCCAGGCCAAGAGATTCCAAGCCCAAGAGTCAAGCCCATGAGCCCCAGAACCAAGATTCCAAGGAATATGCTGATACCAGGGAATATGCTGATGTTAGGGCACCCTAGCTTCCAAGGCCCATAAGCCTATGCACTAAGCCCTTAGAGGATGCCTCTTGCTGCAGCCTAAGAGGTCCACACCGAATTCAAGGAGTTTCCAAGAGCTTTGATCGGTCCAAGGATGGAGGGAGAAGACTAGGTCAACATGGTATATTCTTTCCTAGCCTAGTTAGGATTGTTCTTCCTAAGTTATTTAAGACTTGTAGTTCTAACCTAGCTAGGAGAGGACTTGTATCCTATCTAGGAGAGGGCATGGAAACTCTGTAAATACCCCACCCCTCTTTCTCTTGTAATAATTAATCTTTTCATGAAATCAAATACTGGTGAAATTTTGTCTTAAGTTTAGGTGTTATTTTTTTTGGTTCTTGTTCCTATGCCTGGTCGAATCCCTGCTTCCAAGCATCCTTCCATGCCCTAGCAATCTTCCATGCCTCAAGCCTTCAGCCATGCCCTTGAGAAGAAGCCAAAGCCATCCCCTGATAGCAAGCTTTCTTCTTCTCCAGGCTGCTAGCACTCCTAAACCCTAATCCCATACTTCTTCATATCTTGTCTTTTTCCTTTGATTAATTATTCTTGCCTAACCTTTGATGCTTGTAGGATCACCAAGGTGTTTCCATCTCCAAAGAGGATGCCTTCTTTACCTTAAAGACCATCCCAGATTGCCTTCATATTTGGGAACTACATGCTTGTCTTCCAAGTGCCATATAGAGTGCTGAGAGAACTCTTCATCAAGTGGATCTTCAATCTCTACCTAGTACAATCCTTCCCCCTCCTGACTTCTGACTTGTTGAAGGTACGCTATCCTAAACAATGGATTTCTTAATTTTCTAGATCCTATCCTTTATTATTATGCATAAGTCTTTTGCGGGTATGATAGTTCTTTCAATACAGGTTTGCCTGTAATTCTTTACTTGCTTTCGGGTTATTATCCTACAAATTAAAATTCTAAAAAAAAAATTCTAAAAAAATTACAAAAAATTAGTTTTTGTTTTTCTACAATCATGGTAGTCCTAAGATCATCTTGCATCAGGTTGCATAGTGGAAGATCAGATTTTAAGATTTTAATCCTTGAAACCCTAGTCAACCGAAATCCTAGACCTAGGACTCCCTTGACTATATCAATTAACAAGGAAAAATATTAGGAAATAGAAGAATACTTGTAATGTTAATATCCTTTATTCTACTAGGCACATAAGTGTATACCCTCTAAAGATGATCAATATAGGAATTGGATCATGGAAGCACTCTTCTTTCTTACTCGACTCCTTCCAGCAACATTTCTTCTTTCAGTAGCCTTTCTTCTCTTCTATAACCTTTTTCCCTTCTAAAGAGTACCTCAAAATCTCTCTAAAAACTCTTTTATTATCATATTGTCCTTTTTAATTCTTTTTCTAAGTCCTTGTCTTAAAATGGTAGACTTGTCTTAAAATAAAAGACTTATCCTAACTAAGGAAGGAAGAGAGTTGTCGGGAAAAACTATAGATGCTTTGGTTTCAATCACCAAAGCCTTTAAGTAGAAAGAGAGGAGGCACCTAAAATATCATTTCATCAACCTTTAATCTAATATTTAACATATCAGATAAGATCCTTTAAGTAGAAGGAGTTTCTATACAGAAAGGTGCAAAGTGAAATGTTGTTTCACTAATATTTTGCACCAAGAGTTGCTTATCACATCTTTTCAAGAAAAACTACTAATTAGTATTTAATTTTAGAATTAAAGACATGGTCTAACACCCCAATAGGCATATAAACTAGAGAGGCTTATCTGAAAAAAGTGATTCATACGTAGAAGGACTCTAGCCCATCCCATGCACCATATATTCCAAGCATTGCATCCCTTCATACAATCACACCCATAATTACATAATTTGATCGATCAAGTCCAGTCCAAATGGGCATGTATGAGAGAGGATAGGGGCTAAGTCTTATCATCAAAAAGATGATTTAATTACAGAAGGACTAATAATGTGTGCATACACTAATATTGCACCAAGAATCCCAAGCCCTTGGGACTCCTGGTTTAAAAAATAGATAAAGGCTATAAAATCAAGATAAATCTCAATTTAGCTACCTCACTTAAGGCTCAACCCAATTTAAGTCCCACTCAAATTAATTAGCTCAAATAGCAGGCATTTAAACCCAATCTAATTAGGTTAGGAGTTATGCTAGCCTACATATGCTAGTATGTTAATTAGCTAGCCAATTAGGATCCCATGACCCTAATAAAAATACAAATGACTTTATTGATCAATTTCTTAATGTATGTGACCCTTTAGGCTCCTCATCTAGCTAGTAGTAGGTTTAGGTTCATGTCAATTTAGTGCAATTAAAAATCAACTAATCCAATTAGGTCAAACCAAGCTAATCCTAGCTACCAATTTGAACCATCTTTCAAATTGACTCATGAATTCAATCAATTTAATTCATAATAACTTATAAGACATGATTGATATCTAGCAATGTATCATGCCTACCTAGAAGATGAAGAATTTGATTAAAATTATTAAAATACCCTTGAGTGGCAAGTTACCATGCAATTTAATTCTTCGATCTTTCTTTATCCCGAATAAGTGATGATACTAAAATTGTCAAACCCTCATACTTTATTCATTCAGACTTTAAATCACCATGAAGACTCGACT
Source organism: Areca catechu (assembly GCA_021397845.1). Lineage (NCBI taxonomy): Eukaryota > Viridiplantae > Streptophyta > Magnoliopsida > Arecales > Arecaceae > Areca > Areca catechu. Next base: position 121,564,526 of record CM038052.1, on the reverse strand, counting down.
AATGAAAGATTAGAAATCCTTTTCTTATTTTATCCTACTTTGATCAAAGACTTCTCGAGTCATCATTTGATGAGATTACATGGGATAAATACTCTTACTAGGAGGGATCGATTCCTTATTGACCTACTCATAACCTTCATGCACAATTCACCATATCTATGAATATCCCATATATGACTAAGTCATGAATGAGTATAAACAAAAATATAGATTCATGTGTACAAGATACCATGGTGATCTCGATCTAAGGATCACTTGCATAACTTCCACTAAGAGAATCATCTTTTGACAAGTAAGACTTCTATAAGATGTTCTCATTATGGATTAATTCAATGAACTCATATCTAGATGAGCACCCATAGGGTATTAGTATCCCTATACAAGTGGTCATGAGACCAACCACTCTCTCCATCGAGCATATATAGGATATGTTAGTCTTGCCAAAAATATCGATCCCCAACTCAATGATCCTAAGACTAGGAATATTTTAGATTATGATTTATAAGATCTTAGGTCTTACTATTATGAACTCCATCATAACCCTAAAACCATTGCTTTAATTTATGGGGTTCATCATAATATTAAAATAACAAAGTATATGACATAGCATATGATGAAATAAAATATCTTTTATTAATATCTTACATGAGTCAGGAGAATTTTATAGATAAGCCTATGTTTAATAAGAAATATGATTGGCTTTTAGGGTATTATTCTTTAAGGAAAACCTTAGATCGATTCGGAATATGAAGAAGAAGAAGGGATGATGTTAAGATCTCCTTAGGTGCTGGTCTTTAATGCTGTGCACCTCCTCTTGGGAAAGAAGGGGTACATGTGAAGCCTCCTTTCACTACCTTGATGCTATCCTTGGATGGAGCGCAACACCAGAGAGAGGGAAAGAGATTAGGTAGAAGATGGATTCTATTATTCCTTCAAGTTAGGTTTGCATATGGTACCCTTTTATAGACCATAGGGTTCTCCTAATTCAAATGGACTAGAAACACAATCCTAAATCTAACTCTAATTCTTCCAAGGATAATCTAATTAAGAGAGCACTCATCCAAGCCCATATGTACCCATGTCTTAACCCATTCTCACACCCATTTAGATCTAAAACCAATCCAACATGGATTATCCCTCTCAAGATCCAAAATCCTAGACCTCGAGCACATGAAGGGCCAAACCTCCACCTTAGGACTAACCCAGTCCTAACTAAACTTATGATCCAAATCAATCCTAGAATCTTAAAGCCATTGCCATAGCTCCTCTTCTAGCCTCCCAAGTCTTGGGAGTACCACACTTGCCCAATATAAGAAATATTTCTATGCTTCTAGTTTAGTGTTCAAACCTATGGGGTCATATACAATAGAAGTTTCTACCTGATCTGAAGCCAATCAACAATTATGAATTATTTCAAAGCTTAATTGTCAATATGATTAGTGATTGACCTTTAGTCGATACATCAATTAGTCGACACTTCTGAGTGGACACTTTAGTATTTTCTAAGTATCGACTCATTAGTATTGTAAATGTTGTGACAAAATTTTAGAAGGATCTATTGGCAATTAGATTACTAATTAGCTTAATTTGATTGAGTAATAAGGAATGGATGAGTCTAGTTGAATTGGATTCAATTAGGTTGACTCAATTAATTGAGTCACACCCATTCACCTAAGCTCCTTGATTTGAATTTAAATTTTGAATTCGAATTTAAATTGGTTTCAAATTTGAATTAAAACTTAAATTTTGAATTTAGTTTTGAATTTAAATTTGAACTTGAATTTTGAATTCAAGTTGTTGTTTGTTGAAATAATGCTCCCCTTATCTCTCCCTAACCCACTCAACCTCCTAACTCCCTATCCCCCTCTTAGTCGCCACCTTATATTGGGTTGAGAGTCGGCATTGGATGAGGCTAATTTTTGCTAGAAGAAAGTCTTCCAATCTGAAATAGAGTGGGGAATAGTGGGTTTTTGTAAAGAGAGAAAAAGTTCTCTCGAGTGTGGGTTCTACCTAGGTTATTTACAAGGTTCTTGAAGTGAGAAGGAAATAAAGCATCTAATTCTTTCAATAGTTCTTCAACCTCCTCAAATCCTCCTCTCAAGTTCTCCTTCATCTCTAGGAGTTTCGTGTTATTTGGACAAAGAAGGAAGGATTGGATATCAAGGTTCTAAAAAGGAGCTAGCACTCCAAGGGAACTAATCAAGATAGAGGCTTCTGTGGATGATCCATAGAGGCCAAACATCCTATGTCACTTGCAAAGCTTTATAGCATGATCTTTCAATTGTGGTGATCATCAACCCACACAAAGGTAAAGAGTTTTGAACTCCTAGGTACCATAGATATGATCTACGATATTGTATAGATATGATCTATGCTGCATAGATGTGATTTGTATCCATTTCTTATATTTTAGTTATTTTTATATGCATTATCATCTTATCATTGATTAGGGTATAGGGAGTTTTTAGATATGATCTAATACTTGCATAATTTAATATGATTAATTTGTGTCATTTGCTATTTTATATTTTGAAAAAGTTTCAAATTTCATGCATGAAACCCCTACTTGTTCCCTTCAAATGGTAACAAAGGATGTGGTTAATTTGACATGATAATCATTGCATATAAATATGAAATAATAAAATTTCTACTTTTTGCTTAGTACTTGGATTGGATGGATTCATCAAGCCATCTAGTCATAAAGGAATAGTAGGCCTTAAAGGCCCTCTCTTCCCATTCGATGGGATCTCTTATAGCATGTAGGGATGCCACTTGTATCATGACCCATGAAGAAGAACTACGAAAAGCTCAAGATTAAAATTGTTTTAATCTTAGTAATTAAAGATCTGATATGATAAATTAGTTTAGAAATGTTCAAAGTTAGATTTGTAACTAGTTATGTTAAATGGTTTACATAAAAATTTAGATCAAAAAATGAACCTGCTGCTATCAGCCTGTAGGTCGATCGACACATGCTTTGATGACACATGCTTTGATGAGTCAACATTTAGCCCAGGTGAGTCAACACTGGCTCCTAGGGGTGTCGACTCAAGAGTACAGACTGAGAATAGCAGCTCTTTGTTTGCTCTCTATGTGTCATAGTAATAGGATTGAATGTCGATTCATGGTGACTCAACTCATTGGTGAGTCAACACATGACCAGGAAGTGTCGACTCATGGAAGTGAGCTAGAAATTGTTTCCATAGAAAGTTTGTAAAATTATTTTACAAGTTGAATTTGAAATTGTTTCAAATTCAAATGTTGATGAACTTAATTAATAATTATGCTTTGATGGCTAAAAGATCTAGATTTGAGAATGAAAGATCTTAAGTCATTTTCATAAATCTTAGGGTTAATAGGTTAGACCTAAGTTTAGAATACTATGGACTAGATAGAGAAATTCAAATCTAACCAAGTATTATTTTAGATTTTCTCCTTTATAGATCAATCTCAATATTTATAACTTGATCGAGTCCATATTTCTAAATAGACCTGATTGTGGCTCAGTAGGTGAGCCTGAGTCATTAGGCTACCAAATCATAATAAGTGAACCAATTGGTATCTATGTAAGTGGTTGAAAGGAGATTTTAACTAGGACCATTCTCTTTCCTCACTAATCAAGTTGTTGTCTAAGAAAAGAAATGAGGATCCTCCACCCGATCTCCACTTACCTGGTCAAAGTAACCAGATTTTAATTAGGTCACATAGTGATTTGAGTTGACCCATGTTATTAAGGTGGATCAGTATGATTGATTTAGATGCCCTTGGACTAAATTATCTTGGACCCTCTTTTATAACTTATGAAGTTAGTGGAAGGATTTTTGACTAACTGGTTCATGTCTTCTCTTTTCTTTTATCACAAATATCTAAATCTTCCAAATTATTTGGTCCTTAAAATGATGAAGTTATAGGGACAACTGAGTCATAGCCTCTCATGAAGTGGATGGTAATGGGTCCAATGTTCACATAATCACTAGAATGATGCAGAACAGATATGTGGGATGCGGAAGCAAATTAAAATTAATGTATTTTTTTTTTTAATATATTTTCAGAAGTCGGCTTTGACTCAAAGGAAAGATAAACTAATGTTGAAAGAAACTAAGAAATGACAGAAAGCACAATTAAAAGAAACTAGATTATCAGAGTAGTTCAGAAGTAAAGGATCGTTGGGGGTTGAGAAACTCCCAGACCTAGGGTTTCGCTCTGAACTTTCAACAGGACAGAACTAAAGAGAAGGGAAGGGTTATGTACCAGGCAGTGATCTTCACAAAGTTTGGTGGAAGGACTCTCTCGAGCAGATTGTTGGATCCTCAGATTCGGATATCTTCGTAATGGATCCTCCAATACTGGTCCTTTGGCAGAGTTGGCTTCTCCTGAACTCAAGATCTGGGAAAGAAGAAGAACAAGTTATGGAACCAGATACTCAAGGAAGGATTTACCAGATAGTAGAACTTGAAAGCTGATGTTGCGGAAATCCTGATTCTCCTAGAATGTTGATTTGACTTCCTCTGGGATTTGCTCTGTCTTCAAAGTAGCCGAACTAGACCTGGATGCTGGTGGTCGGCCTCTACTTGGAGAGAGGGGCCGTGAGAGATGGGGTAGGCTAGGGTTTGGTGGAGTGAAGAGGATGATGGGCGGCTAGGGTTTGGAAGTGAAGTGGCTAATCTAGGGTTTTGGGGTTGGAGATCTCACACCTCCACAAGGTTCTTAGGGAACCCGGATTTACTCCCTCAAGGAGCTCAACACCTAGATGCAAGTGCGGAAGAGAGAAACATAAAGTTGCTCACACAAAATTTGAATTCATTCATCAGTTTTTAATTCAAGAGTTACATAGAGTTGAATATATAGACATAACAAAGAAATAAAATTTTATACATTTTCCATGTGGGACTAATAGGACTAACCCACACTTTAGGCATCAAATTCTCTTCCCAAGACTCCTTCCATGAGTGGGCAGCCCAAAAACTCCAAGAAAACTTGAAAATCAGCTCCAAATGGCAGGTTATGGTGGTGTCTCCTAGCATCTCTCCATGAATCAAGGATTTTCCCTTCATGGTTTGGCTCATTTGGACACCTCCTAATCTTGCTCCACAAGTTTAGGCTTCTTCCTTTCATGGCTTTGGCACTTTTGAAAACTTTTGGGTACCTCCTTGATTTTCTCCCCAAGACATGCTCTCTTCCCTTTTATAACTTGGATTTTTATGGAACATTGTGGGGCACCTCCTTGATCCTCTCTTCAAGAAAAATTATTGCCATCCTGGCTTGGGTTTATCTGGAAAGAAGTTGTCTCCTCCTTGGATTGAGGTATCTTGATGGATTTCTCCCCCAAGTGGTGCAAGAAAAAAGAACCTGCTTACTTGAGGCGTGGGGACCAAGGTACACTGGATGGAGATGTGGAAGGGACTGTGGCACCCACTTGTAGCTGGAAAATGTGGTGCCCTATGGCAAAGGGAATGACACCTACCTGGGCCTTGGACTTGGACTGAGTCAACATGACCCAACAAAAATTGAAATGACAAAATTACAGACTCAAAATTGAGTTGATCAGGTCAACCCTTTTTACAAAACCAGAAAACCCTAATTCTTCGGGGAAGGTCAATCAGAGATCCAGATGGAGCCCTGAAGTCTTCTTCTGAGTCTGGTGCCCACACCATAGAAGGTCCAAAGGCCTAGTGCTTATATGGCTATTAGAATTATCATTCATATTATGATGATTTAGTATAATACTTTTTAACTATGGTTAGGTGGGCCAACCAAAGTTGGGCATTGCCATTTATTGGTTAGAAGTACTGAGTCCTGTCATGTTAATGGTTGGACCTAACTAGGACTTTCAGTGAAGGCCCAAGGCTTGCCGAAGAGATGCCTAGAGCAAAATTGATTACTAAAAGTTGTTTAGTGAAATAATTGGTTAAGAACCTACCTATTGATTCACATGGATGGGCCGGCCAAAGTCGGGCTTGTATGTAGTCTATAGGATTCTGGTACTTGCTAAGGAATTAATGAAATTTCTCAGATTAAAGGTAAAGGCTACTAATTCCTACAAACTAGTGGGAGAACCTTTAGACTAAGTCCAAGTCTTTAGAATTTTATAATTTATATACTAATTGGTCCAATGTTTTTTTAGATAACAGCTACCACATTATCACTCCAATCATTTTTCGATAATGACATGTTAATGGGTCCTAATTTCGATAGCCAATATCGAAAGCTCAAGATTTTCCTGGAGTATGAATGGATCCTATATGTGATATTAGATTTTGCACCTAAGGAGCCTACCCCAAATACTCGTGGTTCAGTTTGCGATACTTATTAGAAGTGGTTTAGCGACCGTACCACTATATAGTGCATAATGATGGTAGCTATGAACAATAAGTTTAGTTGCAAATTTGGGGATGCTCAACCAAAGAATATTCTTTAGCTGTTGAAGGAATTTTTTTATGGGAATTATGTCCCAAAGCCAATCGTCTAGGTTGTAGACGGTTGTGCTAATTTTATGATTGTATATGAATTTTTAATGAAAAAAGTTATTCTTTTGGTTGTTCATCACATGTGCATTTTCCTGAAAAAAACTCTTATATGATGGAGTGCTTATGGTGTGGACACCAGGATCAGACAGAGGATCCTCAACTCTCTATGGATCTCTGATTAGGGTTTTTAATCTTTTGGATCCTATAATAATGCTTAAAGCCTGAATAATTTGCTTTCAAGTCATGTAATTAGTTTATAGTTGGTTTCAATTTTTGGTTTAGTCTTGTAATTTGGCCAATTTTGTCAAGTTAAGGTCAATTAGTCCTGTAATTAGCCAAGTTGGTTCACCAGCTCAAGTCAATTTGAAAATGGGCTCAAGCTAGTTTGAAGATGGGTTCATAAGTGGGCAATCAAGTCAAGCCCAATTAAAGAAGAGTCAAGCCACCTCTCCTCCACACCAAGTAAAAGTGCCAACTAGAGTGCCACATCATCAATGCCACATGGCATGGAAGGCACCACTTCAGCTCATGAGGAGTGCCACATCATCAGTGCCACATGGCATGGGGAGGTGCCACTTCACCAAGCTCCTTTGGGCGGCCAAGTCAAGATAAAAAATTCAAATTCAAATTCATGTTTGACTCCCATTAATCTTCCCTTGATCCAAGTAGACAATATCCACACAACACTCCCCATATAAAGCTTCCCCTTGATTCAAGCCATAAACATCCTCACTCCACCCCACAAATCAAGCTACCAAGATCAAGCTTCATGAAAAGATTCAAAATTCAAAAGTTAAATGCCAAGTTTCATGAAGGAGGAATTCAAATTTCAAATGGGCACCCCTTGATTCATGAAGACAACATCATCTCTTCACTCCCCCAAATCAAGCTTTGTAACTCTCCTTTTCAAATTTTGAATGTAGAGTTGGGTGCTTATAAAAGGACCCTAACCCTCTTGTAAGAATTTTGAATTTTGATGAAATGAAAAAAATCTTGAAGAGTTTTCTTCTAGCCCGTCTTTTAGACTAGGATCTCCGAGAGGGAGTGCCTTTGTCCTTCGGGACATCAAGGGGTGAGAGGCCCTGAGTTACTATCCCTTCCATGCAAGCCATCTTCCATCTTCAAGTTCGGATGCCATCTGGATGATCCACCTGGGTGCCTAGCAAGAAGAACTCCATCCACCACCAATCTCAACTTTCATTCCCTCATCTCTTGCTTGTTTCTTGATGACCACTAACCCTTCTCTTGGTTACTCGTATGTCCTCCAGGTATCGAGGACAATGGAGTTGATCTCCCTTGCCTTCGCGACCATCGAACGGAAAGCTGGCGAATCCGCAGGGTTGAAGGCTTGATCCTCCAGGTCGCATCCACGAGAGTGAGTGAACTCGGCATCGGGTGCATCAAAATTTATTAAGGTTTGCATCCCCAAACTCCTAAGTTGATATTGTTCTAAGAGCTAAGTTCTACAGGGTTCTCAATCCCAGGGTCCTCTCATTATCCTTGTTTAGGGGCTAATTTGTTGGCTAGAAGTTCTTATCATTATAGAATCTCTAGATCTGCTCTTGTTTGTCTTTAGGAATCCTAAATCCATAAAAAAGCTAAAAAAATCATATAAAGAAAAATCAATTACATCATTCATCTCATCTTAGCATCTCTTAGTCCCGCATCATGTTTGGTATCAGAGCATGGTTAGAACTTAGCATCTTCTTAAGTACTTGGATTGGGTGCTTCACCATGGCCCTTCGATCATAGGAAAAAATAGGGCTACAAGACCCTCACATCCATTCCACGGGGATTTTCTATGGCATGTAGGGGTGCCGATGTGATTGACCCTTGAAGGGGAACACAAGGAGATAGGTTTAGATCCTTAAGAAAAAGTTTTGCATCTTTTGTTTTTAGCATCTTTAGAAATTTAGCAACCCAGTACATGGCCTATTGTTTTAGTTATTTCTATCTGTAGGGAAGTCCAATTTTAATGATTTTTATTTTAATGGATTTTTCATAATTAGATGTATTTTTTAGAATTTTTTAAAATTTTATTTCAATCTATAGATTTTCTACATGGCTGATTACCATCTGAGAAAAAATTCAACTCTGAAATTCCAGTAGGTGCAATTCATCATACTTTCATTTTCCATATAGTTTAATTTTGTATTTAGGTTCATATTTTGTTATTTCTAGCATCTTATTTTTGCTATCATACATCAAAAATTCAAAAACAAAACTTAGATACATTTCATTAGATCATGTGTATGTCATCATTTTTATAATTAACTTAAGGGCATCAATATCACAAGATAAGGGAAGGAAGTCATTACCTTTCCTTAGCCCAAAAATAACCACCCTTGCATTTTGAACCTAAAACTAATCTAAAATCAAGCAGCAACTTAATAGATTATGGACATCCACGAGTCGGGTTTAACCACATTAGGGAAGCTAGTGTATGCAACCTATCAGTTGGTATCGGGAAGCTGGTGTCTAAGGCAAGAGGTTTAGTGTCAAACGATCTAAGTGGTGTTGTGGTTCTTTAATTGGGTCCTTGCAAAAGCAAGGGGGGCCTCCCACACTCCCACCTTTTACCTGGCTGGTGAAAGGGCTAGTTGTTGTGCTATGTGTTTTCTACGCTGATCCATTCTGATTGAACTTCTAGATCTAGCAAACCCGTAGCACCATTTGTTGTGTGTTGCATGTCGACTAGGTCAGGAGTCCCATATCACCCACATCACTCTCATTCAGGTGAACCCATGGATAACTGCAAGTATCAACATAGGCTCATCACTGAGCAACTTGCCAAGTTGACCCAAAGAGCTAATAGATTGGAAACAAGGCTAGGAGTTTTAGAGAGGACCTGGGAGCCTCACACTAAACCAGAGTTTGGATCACCTCCCCACCCTAAAAGATTCCCTCAACATGATCCCTCATTAGAGGTTGAGCCTAGAAGAGTCCCACACCCTAACCCAACCCAAGAGGTTCATCCTAGGAGACCCAATCAGGAGTTCATGGACCAGGTTAAAAGAGGATCAAGTAGCCTAAAAGAAAAGAAGCCAGAAGTTAACCTGATAAAGGCCAAAGAGTTAGAGAATGTGATTACTGAGGGAACCCCTACCACAAAAGAGATTCATGAACCAACCCAGAGAGAAGAACCCTCTAAAGAATTTCAGAGAAAAAGATTGAACCCATTAAAAATTTAAATGAAGAAACTCCTGAGCCCATTGAAGAGTCCAAAGAAGACATCTATGAATCAAGTCTACTGGAGAAATATGATGAAGATGGATCCAAAGTTGAAATCACTGAGGAACTATAGAAAAAGATCCTGAACCCACTATAGAATTTGAAGAATGAGTGACTGAGCTAGGATCAAACATAGTAAATGAAAGTGAGAGTTCACAAGAGTTGTACATAGAAGAGGTCCAAGAACAAATTCCTAAGGAACCACCCCAGGAAGTAGACATTAGTTTAAAAGACTTTCAAGATAAACTTCCCAAAGACCTTCCTGAAGACTTTCCACCATCCAAGAACACCAAGCCTATCCTAGAACTTGCACCTATAGATCAACGTCCAAATTTTAAGATCATCCTGAATAACCAAGGTCTATTTCATGCTTCCCATAGATTGCCCCAAGACTTTGATTCCTATTTCGTACCCTTCCCTGAGTCTTCTCGTGTTTCTAGAGCCATGGGGCTACATTTTGTTGAGATTACTGGATTGCATGAATCCTTAGAACCCATCCCATTTGCTACCTACTTCTAGTATACCTTATGACATTTACTAGGGATCCTTGGTAATTTTTCATGTGCATACCAGAGCAGGGTCAAACCTAGAGAGTCAATAATCTGTTAGGTTTAGGCCCTAGAGAGTCCAATAAAATTCCTCTCAATAGGAATACATAATTGAGTCTATTTTTTGTCAAGTGTTAGTATGAGTCTCAGAGTTCGCAAAATCATTTACATATTAGAGGCATGCAAAAGGAAATTAGCCTGAAAAACAACCTAATACAAGAAATTGGCTAATTCCCGAAAGCAAGCCAAAGAATATGAAATAAGGGATTCTATAATGATTAGGCTTAGAGATGAACGGTTTCCACCAGGAACAGTTAAGAAACTTCATGCTCGTGGAGCTGGCCCCTTTAGAGTGATAAGGAGAGTTGGCCCTAATGCCTATATGCTTAAGGTACCCCCAGATTATGGCATTAGCTCGACTTTGAATATCTCGATCTTAGTCGAGTATAGGGAACCAACAAACATACCTAGCAAGCCATTTTGGCCTGACCTTTCATTTGAGAGAGAACCCGACCTAGAGTGTCCACCTCCAATTTTACTTGAGAGAGGAGAGCAGATCGAGCATGTCCTGGATGATCAAGCAATCACCACTCGGGGCAAAGGCTATCAACGTTACTTGGTCTGATGGCAAGGCCGACTGGAGTCTGACGATTTGCGGATTACCCGAGAGGACTTGCAGTGCCTCGACCCTGACCTTCTAGGCAAATATCAAAGCCAAATCAACCCCTACTTGACAGGGTCGAGTTCCTCCCACCCCAGGAGATTTGGTGTGGGCACCAGGATCAGATAGAGGCTCCTCAACCCTCTATGGATCTCTGATTAGGGTTTTTAATCTTTTGGATCCTGTAATAGGGCTTAAAGCCTGAATAATTTTCTTTCAAGTCATGTAATTAGTATCTAGTTGGTTTCAATTTTTGGTTTAGTCTTGTAATTTGACCAATTTGGTCAAGTCCAATTAAAGAAGAGTCAAGCCACTTCTCCTCCAAATCAAGTAGGAGTGCCAACTGGAGTGCCACATCATCAGTGTCACATGGCATGAAAGGCACCACTTTAGCTCATGAGAAGTGCCACATCATCAATGCCACATGGCATGTGGAGGTGCCACTTCACCAAGCTTCTTTGGGCGGCCAAGTCAAGATGAAAAATTCAAATTCAAATTCATGTTTGACTCCCATTAATCTCCCCTTGATCCAAGTAAACAATATCCATACAACACTCCCCATATCAAGCCTCCCCTTGATCCAAGCCAACAACATCCTCACTCCACTCCACAAATCAAGCTACCAAAATCAAGCTTCATGAAAAGATTCAAAACTCAAAAGTTAGATGCCAAGTTTCATAAAGGAGGAATTCAAATTTCAAATGGACGCCCCTTGATTCATGAAGACAACATCCTCTCTTCGCTACCCCAAATCAAGCTTTGTAACTCCCCTTTTCAAATTTTGAATGTAGAGTTGGGTGCTTATAAAAGGACCCTAACCCTCTTGTAAGAATTTTGAATTTTGATGAAATGTAAAAAATCTTGAAGAGTTTTCTTCTAGCCCTTTTCTTTTAGACTAGGATCTCCGAGAGGGACTGCCTTTGTCCTTCAGGACATTGAGGGGTGAGAGGCCCTGAGTTACTATCCCTTCCATGCAAGCCATCTTCTATCTTCAAGTTCGGATGCCATCTGTATGATCCACCTAGGTGCCTAGCAAGAAGAACTCCATCCACCACCAATCTCAACTTTCATTCCCTCATCTCTTGCTTGTTTCTTGATGACCCCTAACCCTTCTTCTGGTTACTCGCAGGTCCTCCAGGTACCACGGACAATGGAGTCGGTCTCTCTTGCCTTCGCGACCATCGAACAGAAAGCCAGCGAATCCACAGGGTTGAAGGCTTGATCCTCCAGGCCACATTCATGAGAGAGAGTGAACTCAGCATCGGGCGCATCAGAATTTATTAAGGTTTGCATCCCCAAACTCCTAAGTTGATGTTATTCTTAGAGCTAAGTTCTATGGGATTTCTTAATCCCGGGGTCCTTTCATTATCCTTATTTAGGGGCTAATTTGTTTGCTAGAAGTTTTTATCATTATAGAATCTCTAGATCTGCTCTTGTTTGTCTTCAAAAATCCTAAATCCATAAGAAAGCTTAAAAAATCACAAAAAAAAAAACACTTGCATCATTCATCTCATCTTAGCATCTCTTAGTCCCGCATCACCTTAGAACTACATTATGTTTGATATATAGAGGATATATCAAGTAGTTCTTAAACTGGTTCACAATAAAATGATACATTGTTATAGGACGATAATGTATCAAGTGTAGGTTGTTGTATGTCACATTTGTTGGTTGTCCTCGTAACCAAGGAGTATGGAGACACTGGTGTGACATGCAAGTGAAATGTATGACATCTCATTGAACGTGACCATCTGCGGAGCTCCCTTCTACCAAAGGATTGCTCGCGAAGGGATATGGGTATATGTGTCTCTCAGACCTGAGGTCACCATGGCAGCTTGCAAGCAACTCACTGTACTTTGGTGCCGGACCACCTGGATTTCTAATCCAGTGATGGAAGGTTTCTAGGTGTAGTCAAGTACTTATGGAGCGGTGGTGGATCAAGATGGAATTGACCCCTCCAAATAGTTTGAAGTGAATGACTCACTAAGTCTCAATTTAGCAAAACCTTGGCCAGGGTAGTTCTTGTGAGGATTCACAAAATTTGTAAAGTTGAGGCATGATCTAGATGAACCAAATTAGGGTTGGCAATCGAATCCTATGTCACCCTGAGTATTATGAGGTCAAAGGGATGAATTATGCAGTAACCATAATCTAGAGGTTCTTGTAAGTTGCTCTGCAATCTTTGACCTATCCGGATGTTGAGTATCATTGCTAGATGAGGACTTTGATTGGTACTAGAAGTGTTCTAGTGCTAGCGGCTTAGTGTTCGAACCTATGGGGTCACACACCATAGGAGTTTCTATCTGATTTAAAGGCTGATCAATGATTAAGAATCGTTTGCTATCACTGGCGGTCAATATGATTGACCATGTGTCGACACTAGATTGTGACAATAAGTATTTTCGAAAGTCTTTTCTAGATGAAACGACTTGACCTCTGCTCGAGTCGACTCGTTCTATGTTCTGGATGAGCATACTCAACCTTTGCTCGAGCCGATTGGCGGGGACACCAGGATCAGACACTGATCACTGGATTCCATATGGTTTATTGATTAGGGTTTTAGAACCCTAGTCATGTGTCATAATTTTGTAAGCAAGTAAGATTGAGTCTTGTAATAAGTTGAGACTAGTTGATTGTGTCTCAACCCTAGTCCAATATTGAGTTCTGTATTTCAGTATGAGTCAAGTATTAGTCCAGTTCGATGGGGACATCACCAGCATGGATCCTAGAGCAAGCACGAATCTTGAAGTTGCATGAATCTCGGAGCTGCATAAATTTCGGAGTAGCATGAATCATGATGCAGTATAAAGTTTAATGCAAATAAATTTAGATTTGAAGATCATTTCATCCTCCACATAAGAAGGTCCCCACAAGAATGCCAAGTAGCACCCAACACATGAAGACACAAGAATGCCCACATGACTGCCAAGTGGTACCCATGCATGCAGATTTTCAGATTTAGACAGTTGGCAACCACAAGGAAACACTTGGCACCCATACATTTTGCCACCCATTTTCATGAAACTTGAAATTCAAAACTACCTTCCCCCACTTTCCATGTAAAATTTGAATTTCAAATGGGGCTTAGAAGGCTATAAATATGCCCCTAATCTCTTTGTAAAAGATGGATGTGATGAATGAAATTTTTTTTAAAGAAGAGTGATTCTTCTTTTGCTCCGTGAGGAGAGGGTGTGAGGTCCAACCCTAAGATATGATGTGAGGTCATGTCTAGTTATCCCCTTCCTTGATTCCAACTTCCTTACCACCCTCATGTCCTTTGAGATTCATCCTAATGGCTCTATTAGTAAGGTGGGTGAGATGACCTAGAGGTGAGAGGTCTCTTCGTTAGAGTGAGTCCAAAGTCCATGAGATCCAGATCCCTGTCCTTCATCCCCATTATTTCCTTCTTCACTCCCTTACAAAAAATACAAAAAATAAAGTACCCTAATCTCAGTGACTTCTCAGCTTGCCGACGATCCTACTCTGATCCCGTGCCGCATCAATTTTGGTATCAAAGCCTAGAAATTTAGGGTATCCATAATTTTTTTTTATCCCATCTTATTCCATTTATCCTTATTATTCCCATTTATTTCCACACTTATCCTAGACTTATCCCTAGCTATTCATGTCATCTTCTTCCACCCAGCCCCAAGAAAATATAATCCAAGGAGAAGGAAAAAAGAATAGAGAAGGAATAGCTGGATAGCTTCCTCTCAAACGATTCAGCCAAAGCTAGTATTCCGCGTCACCCCCCCTCCCCCCCTTTCCTGTATCCCTATCTCTATCTTCCTTGTTAGGGTTAGGGTCAGGTTTCCATTTCAAAGGTCACGGAGGGGGACCCGAGATCAAGGGTCAAAGTGGATCCTCGAACGATGCAGCCAGCCTCCTTTGAGAGCTCTCTCCCCCGCAATGATCAGAGGACTGGCACTGGTGGTAGCCCCCATCCCCACCACCGCGCCTCTATCGACAGAAACTATTAGGAACGGGCCCCCCGCATATCCAGCCCCACCGCTTCCATCCTCCAGCCATCATCTTCCAGTGATGACTTCCCCAACGTTCCTGGCCCTAATCTCGGGCACCATCACCATCGGAACCATGCCCCGGCCCACCCGACCTACGTGCCCTACCCCGCGGCCCAGGTGGCAGTGCCGCAGGAGGGAGCATATCGCACCGCCTTGCCGCAACTGGTCCAGGAGATCCAGGACAAGATCGCAAAAGGGGTCATGGAGTGCAAGATCTGCTATGATATTGTTCGTTGATTTGCTCTGATTTGGTCTTGGTCCAGTTGTTTCTCGATCTTCCACCTCCCCTGCATCTGGAAGTGGGCCCGCTCCCCCACCTCGGCCGACACCTCCATCCTTGCCAATGCCCCTAATGTTGGCGGTGGTGGGTGTGGTTCCCCGGGTGCCAGTTGGTGCTGGCCACCCTGGCCAAGGACCTTACCTACACCTACTTCTACGGTCGTCGACGTGATCCCCCGAATGATTTCTACCTCATGCCTCACTCATGAGGTGAGCCTTACGGGAAAACCCTCGATAAGACTCCATCGTCGTATACCAAGGATGATGACAACAAGTGCCCCCACATGTGTGTTCTCCAATGCCATCTGGGCCCCTGCCCACCCCGGTAAGGACCTTACCTACACCTACTTCTCAGCACTGCACGATCGTCAATGCACTTACCTATCCTATTGCCGACTTCATGATCTGCATGATTCTCAAAGTTGCACGATTTTCAAAGTTACACAGATCTCAAAGCTGGCATATATCTCAAAGCTGCACAACTTTCAGAGCTACACAGATTTTGACACAAGATGCAATACTGCACAGATTTCAGAGTTGCATAGATCTCAGAGCAGAGCTTCTTTCTGAATGGATTCGGTTCCACCAAAGTCCCTACTGACCCTAACTCGACGGAGTTGAGTTCTTCCCACCTCAGGGGAATGATGGGGACATCACCAGCATGGATCTCGAAGCAAGCATGAATCTTGAAGTTGCATGAATCTCGGAGCAGCATGAATTCCAGAGCAGCATGAATCATGATGCAGTATGAATTTCAATGCAAATAAATTTAGATTTGAAGATCATTTCATCCTTCACATAAAAAGGTACCCACATGAATGCCAAGTGGCACCCAAAATATGAAGACACAAGAATGCCCACATGACTACCAATTGGTGCCCATGCATGCAGATTTTCAGATTTAGACACTTGGTAACCACAAGGAGATACATGGCACCCATACATTTTGTGACCCCTTTTCATGAAACTTGAAATTCAAAACTACCTTCCCACTCTTTCCATGTAAAATTTGAATTTTAAATGGGGCTTAGAAGGCTATAAATATGCCCCTAATCTCTTTGTAAAAGATGGATGTGATGAATGAATTTTTTTTAAAGAAGAGTAATTCTTGTTTTGCTCCGTGAGGAAAGGGTGTAAGGCCCAACCCCAGAACATGATGTCAGGTCTTGTCTAGTTATCCTCTTCCTTGATTCCATCTTCCTTACCACCTTCACGTCCATTTAGATTCATCCTAATGGCTCCATTAGTGAGGTGGGTGTGATGCCCTGAGGTGAGAGGTCTCTTCGTTAGAGTGAGTCCAAAGTTCATGAGATCCAGATCCCTGTCCATCATCCCCATTATTTCCTTCTTCACTCCCTTACAAAAAATACAAAAAAAAAGTACCCTAATCTCAGTGACTTCTTTGCTCGCCGACGATCCTACTCCGATCCCGTGCTGCATCACAGTTCATGTAAAAAGAGGAGGATATTCTATTTTGGAGTCCCACCAGGCCTCATCCAGGAGTCAGAGGCCACTACATCAACTTATTGGATTTTGTGTGACACCCCAGGGTCCAAGATGCTTTCCATATGCCCAGATTCTCCATAGATGCCATTGCAGATTGCAGATTCCTTCTAGATGCCTTGGAATATTCTCAACCCAAGGTGCCCCTTGATTCCAGGGATATACCAGCATCTTAGTTCATGAAATTCCAAGCACAGGAGCAAGGCCCATGCATCCCAGAACTAAGATTCCAGGAATATGCCAAATGAGAGTTACCCCAGCTACCAAGACCCAAAGCCTAGGCACCAAACCCAAGGAGGCCAACCTCTTGCTGCCCTTTGGAGCCCGCACACTCAAGATAACTCCAAGAGGTGTCCTAGCCCAATCCAAGTTGCTTTGACCAGTCCAAGGAAGGAGGAAGAATCCAAGTGGAAGTAGGAAAACAAGTTTTTCTTTCATTCAACTATGTACTCCTAGTTCTAGGTTAATATTGTAGTCCTTCTCCCACTCAAATCTTGTAAACCTATCCTAACTAGGAGAGGGCTGAAGTCCTAATAAGGAGAGGGCATGGGAACTCTATAAATACCCCACCCATCCTTATCTTGCGTTCAATCAACTCTTATGAAATAAAACTCTGTTATTTTGGTGTTCAGCTTCTGGTGTTCTGGTTTTTGGTTCTTTATTCTCTTACTTGGCCGACCACCCTTCCTTGGAATTCTCCATGCCCTAGAAGCAAATCAAGCCTCCAAGCAGTAGCCACATCCAAGAAGAGAATCCTTGAAGATGCCCTAGATCAAGAGCTCGTTCTTCTTCCCTGCTACCATCCCTAACCCCGATTCCCCTTGTTCTTTCTTTCAAATTTTGTTTCATTTCATTGATCACCTGTTTTGTGCCTAACATTTATGCTTGCAGGATCTCCGAGGTGTTTTTCCTCTCTAGAGGAGACTTTCCTTGCCTTCAGACTGGGTCCAAATCATCTTTAGATTCGGGAACCAAGGGCTTGTTCTTCCAGGCGCTATCCAGAGTGTTGAGGGATCTCTTCTTCAAAGGAACTGCAATCGCTGCCTGGTAAAAGCCTTCCCCCTCCTGAGTTCTAATCTGGTGACAAGTATGCTATCCTAAACCAGGAGTTTCTCAATTCCTGGGTCCTGGCTTTATTATTCTACATGAGTTATTTTGTGGGTATGATAGTTTCTTACATTACTAGTCTTCCTGCTGATTCTTTACTTATTTTTGGATCTTTAGCCACTGAATTAAATTCTAAAAAAAATCTTAAAATATTAGTTTTCTACTTTGAATCAGTCCTAGGATCATCCTGCATCAGTTTGGTATCAGAGCAGGTTTAGAATAGCTTGCATCTGCATTAGAATCATAAAATCCTAATTCCTAAATTTTCTATATCCTATCCACTACATTAGGTGTCTAGGATTCATCTGATTTTGACCACCTAGGAATTTTATTTTCCTATGAAATTTGCATGACGTGTTCTCTGTCTTATCCTCTGTTTTATCACAATTTTTAATTAATTTTATAGAAAATTAAAAGTCCTAAAATTTGGCATATTAGAAACCCTAACTAAAATCCTAATAATTCTATATCAGTCCATAATCCCTAAGATTTGCATCATCATTTGATTTTTGTTTTGCAAATAAAATTTCGTAGAGGTCATCATCACCATCCATCCTATGTTCTGGAATTTTTCTGAATTTTTTATGCATCGGAATCTATGCCAAATATGCATCAAACCGAACCCTAATTTTCAGAATTCTGTGAACTCTACATAATTGACTCAACCAAACCTAACCGACTTCCCAACCCCCCCCCAATCCCAATCCCAATTTGTTTGCTAACCTAATCAACCTAAACTTAACTTGCCACCTCATAAAATACACATAAAATATTTTTATTTTTTTGATTGTTATTAGTTGCATTAGGGCGCATCAGAGTTTTTCAAGGTTTGCATCCCTAAACTCCTAAGTAGATATTGATCTAAGAGCTAAGTCCTTCGGGGTTTCTTAATCTTGGGGTCCTCTCCTTATCTTTGTTTAGGGGCTATCTTGCATGCTAGAAAGTTCTTATCATTTTAGAATCTCTAGATCTGCTCTTTGCTTATTTTCGAGAATCCTTAAATCCATTAAAAACTTAAAAAAATTAACAAGAAAAGAATCATTTGCATCATCCATCTCATCTTAGCATCTTAGTCCCATATCAAGTCTGGTATCAGAGTGGGAGAGGATTAGGGTTAAAAAAAAATTGCATCATCAAGCCTGACTCGACGGAGTCGAGTTTTCCCCACCCTAGGGGAATGATGGGGACATCAAAATCCATCAGGGTTTTTTTTTTTCTTTTTTTTTCTTCCTCCTAGATTTTTTTAATTTAATTTTATTTTATATTTTTTTATTCCATCTATTCCACCTATCCCTGCTATTCCAACTTTATTCCTTACTTATCCCTAACTTATCCCTCTATTATTCCTATCATCTTCTTCCTCCATTCATTGCCCAAATATTCCATCCCTTCATCCTCTGCCTTGCTGCCGACAACAAGGCCACCATCTTTGCCATCGACAATAATCGGCAGAACTTTAACATCGACTTCGCCCCGTCCGGCGGTGTTGCCGTCGCCCCTGCTCCACAGCCACTCCCTCTCGTTCGAAAGACCCACAGTCGAGCCAACCGTGCTGCCCGGCCACCTCCCCCCATGATGACTTCCATCACCATCTCCACAGCCACCAAATCCCAGCCATCCGGGCCAAGATCCGGGAGATCTTCATGCCAACTCCAACCTGTCCATGCCCCCCCATCGGATCTTCCCCTGTCCCCTGCAGCCACCGGCCGTTCTCCACCCAAACCCAAGCTAGATCCAAACCCCATCATCCATTGGTGCTCGAGACATCCATCGGACTCGCCCAATCGCTGCAGCCAGCCACCGAGCTCAGCCGTGCCGACCTTCTTCCTGCCAGGATCACCCTGCTACACTGTTTCTTCCTTCTCAGGACCAGGAAGAAGACTATCCTTGATCCACCCATGCTGCCATCCACCTCCCGCCATGATGACCTCCACAGCCACCAGAACTCACGGAATCCATGGTCCCTAGCTCTAGATACATGAGCACCACCCACGGGACGTAACGGCCACCGCTGGCCCCATTGTAATAGACATTGATCTGCTCGAGCTGGAGGTCGCAATTGCCAGAATAATTCCTGGTGTGGTCGATCCTGTGCTCATCGCAGATCACCTCCTAGGACTTGTCCCCGATCTGGTTTCCACATTGGCCACCCTGGATGTGGAGGATCTCCTTCATCTTCGTTGAATCTGCCCCAGTCCTCCTCTTCCCCGTCCGTCGATCTCTCTATTCCATGATCATAGGAGAAAGACTTGCACAGATCCAGATATAGAAATAGCTTTGCATGGATCTCAATGTTGCATGGGTTTAGGATTCCAAAAGTAATAATAATATTCCATGTATATCCTTACATGGGTCCTAAATTTTGTAAGCCTATATAAAGGCATCCCCTCTTGTATTTGAAAGGTGGTGAATAATAAAATGAGTTTTTAGAAGTTTGATTCTTCATTCGCCCCCACATGGGGAGGGTGAGAGGCCCAATATTATTGCCTTCATTCTTTGAGAACGTCGACCTCCATGAGGGAGTGGGTGAGGCTTGTCTTGCCTTCACCTTCGGGTGTCGAGAGGTGTGAGACCCTATGCCTTCGCTTTCGAGCATTGAGAGGTGTGAGGCCCTAGTTTGCCTTTGTTCTTCAGAACATTGAGGGATGTGAGACCCTAGTTTACCTTTGTTCTTCAGAATATCGAGGGGTGTGAAGCCCTAGTTATCCAAATAGTGGTACCATAATCTAGGTGACTTCTAAGCTCACCAACGATCCCAGCCCTTATCGGTCCCACATCACCTTGTGACAAGCAGGGAGAGCCTCCCACCACCCCACCCCCTACCTGGCCAGTGCAAGGATTAGCTGCTGGGTTAATTGTAAGTTGAGTAAACCCATTCAGTTTTGACTCTAGGTCTAGAAAACCCTAGATTAAGCTAACCTTTGCATACTTGGCTGCATCATTCCACCTTGATTGATTGTTTGTGTGCATGACCACTAGACTAGGAACCAATACCAGAAGTCTACACCCCAACCCATCTCAGCCAAGGATTTCAATTTTGAAACTATTATGAAAGCCATGACTTATCAGATTGCTCAGATGAATATCCAAAACCAAGCCCAATTTGCCCAACTAAATAATAAGTTCGACCAATCTCTTGCCCAATTAACCACCCAAGTTAACTAAATGACCCAATTAAATACCCAAGCAACCCATAAGATTAATCCATTAGATGACCCAGTAGGAACCCCAGACCAGAACCATAGACCCCAGGAACCCATAGTCCCTAGATATAAACCCAATAGTTATCTACTAACCCTCAATCGACTTGAACCATATAGGATTAATACCCCTAGATTTGAACATAGTATTAGTCAATTTTTCCTTAGTCAACCCCCTCTTACCACCCCACTGGTTTAGAAAACTAACATTGAAGAGGAAGTATATGAAGCTGACATGAGCTTAGTGAAGAAGTATGAGGAAGAAGAAGAGGAGTTTCTTGTAGAAGACTTAGAATTAGTTGACCCAGTAGGTGCCCAGGTAGAAGACAACCCAAGATCAGTTGACCCAAACCACATCCAGATTGTAGAGAAAGAGCAATTAAAGGATGAAGAACCCAACTCTACCATTAGACTCTTACCTGAGGAGCCACTAAACGAAAGCCCCAATATAGAGCCCAGTCCTAAATTTCTTGAACCAGATGACTTTATTAAGGATTTGGCTTATCAATACCCTAAAAAAGAATCACATCCTATAGTTCCAATTAACAATCTCTTTCCTAAAATTAGTGACCCATCCTTCCATTATGCCAACCCATTAGATATACATCAACCCCATAGAGTCAATCTTATTAGTCTAGATTTAATTTATGACACCCCTTCTTACATCTTATTCTATCCAATCAACCTTCAATTCTTTTCTTACTTTCTATCCCACCAGACTAACCTAGAATCCACCTTATATTTCCTGCCTTTTCTTGAGTTTTCTTATGTTTTTTTAACCATTTATCAGCATTTTATAGAGGTAAGTATAATGCATGAATTCATTGAGCATGTCATATTTACATCTTACTTTTGGAGGACCCTTCACTTAAGAGTCCACGCACCATTCTCATCTGAATGTCACCCACCTGACAAAAGGTTAAACCCACAGTTATGGTGTAGGGTTTAATAAAATTTGCATATCAATAAGTGTTAGCATGAGCTATTTGCCCACATTAAGGATTTTGTCTACATGTCATTAGGTGTTAGTATGAGTCCCCTGCATCATATGTCAGGAGTCTGCATGTGTCAGCATGTTTGCATTTGCATCAGAAAATTAGTCAAAAGCTGAATCTAAGTAATGAAACAAATAAGAACTTGGCAAATTCCCGAAAGTAAGCCAAAGGATTATGTGGGAGATTTTGTGATTGTTAAGAATTTTATGCTTGCAAAGCTAGCCCATTCAGAATAATGAAAAGAGTTGGACCCAATGCCTATGTGCTTGAAATGCTACCTGATTTAGGTATTAGTCCCACCTTTAGCATTTTAGACCTTATGGAGCACAGGGAGCCAGCAGTCCAGCAGTGATACCTAGCGAGCCCTTTGAGCCACTCCCTTTCTTTGAGGGAGAACCCACCCCAGAGTGTCCACATACAATTTGACCAATAAGTGAGGAAAGGAGTGAGCGAATCCTGGATGATCAAGCCATCAGTACCCGAGATGAAGGTTATTAAAGGTATTTGGTCAAGTAGCAAGGTCAGCCAGAATCTGAGAACTTATGGATCACTGGTGAGGATCTGTCATGCCTCAACCCAGACCCTCCTTGAGTAGTATGAGAGCCAAATTGACCCTTACTCGATGGGGTCGAGTTCCTCCCACCCCGGGAGAATTGGTGGGGACACTAGGATCAGACATAAATCACAGGATCCCATATGGTTTATTGATTAGATTTTTTAGAACCTTAGTCATGTGTCATAATTTTGTAAGCAAGTAAGATTGAGTTCTGTAATAAGTTGAGACTAGTTGATTATGTCTCAACCTTGGTCCAGTATTGAGTTATGTATTTTAGTATGAGTCCAGTATTAGTCCAGTTCATGTACAAGAGAGGAGGATATTCTTCTATGGAGTCCTACCAGGCCTCATCCAGGAGTCAGAGGTCACTACATCAGCTTATTGGATCTTGTGTGACACCCTAGGGTCCAAGATGCCTTCCGGATGCCTAGATTCTACCCAGATGCCATTCCAGATGCCAGATTCCTTCCAGATGCCTTGAAATATTCTTAACCCAGGGCGCCCCTTGATTCCATGGATATACCAACATCTTAGTCCAAGAAATTCCAAGCCCAGGAGCAAGGCCCATGCACCCTAGAACCAAGATTTTAGGAATATGCCAAATAAGAGGAACCCTAGCTACCAGGGCCCAAAGCCCAGGCACCAAACCTAAGGAGGCCGACCCCTTGCTACCCTTTAGAGCCCACACACTCAAGCTAAGTCCATGAGGCATCCTATCCTAATCTAAGTGGCTTTGACCGGTCCAAAGAAGGAGGAAGAATCCAAGTTGAAGTAGGAAAACAAGTTTTTCTTTCATTCAACGATGTACTCCTAGTTCTAGGTTAATATTGTAGTCCTTCTCCCACTCAAAGCTTGTAAACCTGTCCTAACTAGGAGAGGGCTGAGGTCCTAATAAGGAGAGGGCATGGGAACTCTGTAAATATCCCACCCCTTCTTCTCTTGTATTCAATCAACTCTTATAAAATAAAACTCTATTTTTATGGTGTTCAGCTTTTGGTGTTCTGGTTTTTGGTTCTTTGGTTTTGATTTTTTATTCTCTTACTTAGCCGACCACCCTTCCTTAGAATTCTCCATTCCTTAGTCGCAAATCAAGCCTCCAAGCAGCAGCCACGTCCAAGAAGAGAAGCCTTGAAGATGCCCCAGATCAAGAGCTCCTTCTTCTTCCCTGCTGCTAGCCCTAACCTTGATTCCCCTTGTTCTTTCTTTTATATTTTGTTTCTTTTCATTGATCCCCTCCCTAGCGGAGGCTTTCCTTGCCTTCAGACCGGGTCCAGATTGCCTTCAAAATCGGGAACCAAAGGCTTGTTCTTCTAGGCACTATCCAGAGTGTTGAGGGATCTCTTCTTCAAAGGAACTATAATCGCTACGTGGTAAAAGCCTTTCCCCTCCTAAGTTCTGACTTGGTGACAGGGACGCTATCCTAAACTAGGAGTTTCTTAATTCCCAGGTCCTGGCTTTATTATTCTACATGAGTTATTTTGCGGGTATGATGTTTGTTGCATTACTAGTCTTCATATTGATTCTTTACTTATTTTCTGGTCTTTAGCCACTGAATTAAATTCTACAAAAAATTTAAAAAAATTAGTTTTTTATTTTTCATCAATCCTAGGATCATCTCGCATCACCGACTCATTCCTACTGAAAGAACAGTCCGACCATTCTGTGTTCTAGATGAGCTGACTCGACCCTTGCTTGAGTTGACTCATCTCTGCTTGACCAAAAAATCCTTAATGGAATTTCTAGGTACCTTTTTGAGAAGGTTTTGACCTGGTTTGAATTTTGAATTTAAGCTATTTTGGCTCCAAACTTTCATGGAATGATTGTCATTCCTTCCTAATATGGCTAGAGCCAAATTGGTATGCTCTTTGACCTTCTCCCCTAATCACTTCTCCTTCCTCTTTCTCCCTCTCTCGGTTGCCTCTATAAATAAAGGTTGTTTTAGTGGTTGCTAGTTGGTTGAAGAACTAGAAGAGAAAAGGGGTTTTGTGAGGACTTGGGATTGGGGGTGAGAATACCTAGCATTCAAGCAAGGTCTTGGAAAGAGAAAAAGTTTGGAAGGGTTCCACCTCTCCTCCTTGTCTTCTGAGAAGAAGAAGATCAGCCCGAAGGATCCCAAGGTGCTAGCACTCCATGGGAGTTGATCAGAGTCGAGCACCGATGTGGATTTCTTGTAGAGGCCAAACATATGTGTGGCTCGAGCTCTTTACCCTTTTCCATAGTATTTTCAAAAGTATAACGGTAAGGTACTTTTATATCTTTGATTATTTTTCTTGCTCTTGATATATATTGCATGATGCATTATCTTACTAGATCCTATTGCTAGCAGATTGGTAGATCATTTTGATCGATCTGCCAAGCCTTCCACTGTGTTCATTTTAAAATAGTTTTAAAATGCTTTTCATCTACCTAGCATGTTTTTTCCTACAATTTTTGGTACACCTAATGACATTGTGCAACACAAGACTAGTTGTGATGTGTTCAATGCATGGATGCATGAGAGGGCATCGGTCACTAGTCATATATTATACATGATTGAGTAGATTGAGTGCCTATGCAAGCTTAGGTTTCCCTTGGATGAGTAGCTTGGAAAAGATGCTGATATGGGAGGAACCTCCCACCCCTGGGATCTCAAGGATCCTATAATTAGGGATGGGTTGGCTAATAGTTAGTTTTGGAATAAGCTAAAATTACACTTGAGTTCCTTCAGTTATTTCTACTTCTGATATTGGGCTATTGTATTTAAGATACATACATATATATATTGTTCACTTAAATAGCTAAGAAATACTCGAACCTATATGATCGGACCAGCATAAGATTATTGTTGATCCCTGGAATGATTTTAATGATTTCAAAACTTTAGAGCATGTATGCTTTAGTAATTCTCTCAATTACTCAAGAAATGTTGCAGGAAAGTATGTATATTTATATCAGTTGATTTTCTATCTAGTTGAGATGTATTCCAACATTGTATGAACTCATGTGCACTTCAAGTTGTAAAGCCCTAATTTTTCATCCATGTAATCTTGTAAAAAGGGCTCTAAATTAGTAAAAATGAGTGCAAGTAGGTTAGACATATTTGGTAAGCTCTTTGAAGCTTTTTGGAAGACTTGCCCTTGTTGGAATCTTGAATTGAAGAAGTTTGAAGCATAAAAAGAATTTTTTGCAAGAGCCGACTCATGGACCAAGAGCCGACTCCTATTCTGGCATAGCACAAAAATTTTAGAGTTTTAGAAGTTCGAGCTGACTCAAGCCTTAAGAGCCGACTCGATGAAGAACTTATATTTTTGGTGTCTGAGACCTCGAGCTAACTCAAGCCTAGAAGAGCCGACCCGTCCAAAGTTTATATTGTTGGTGACTGTGACTTCGAGCCGACTCAGCCTTGAAGAGCCGACTCCTACAGAATTTGTTTTTCCATTGACTAAGAGTTCGAGCCGACTTAACCCAAAAGAGCCGGCTCGCCCAGAACTTTTATTTAGGTTGTCTGAGACTTTAAGCTGACTCATGCTTCTCGAGCCAACTAGAGTGACGGATTTTTGCAATCTAATGGCTAGTTGCAAAATCTCATTTTTGAACTTCAAAAGCCCTCCAATGGCTCTATTTCAGTTCTCTAGGCCCTACAATGGCTAGTTTTGATTGAAGACTATAAAAGGAAGTATTTATGATGGTTTAAACAATTTTTGTTAGATTATTCATTGATTATTCTTTGGAAGTTAAGGAGTTTTCAAGTCTTTCACCAACCCACTTTAAGAGCATTCAAGAAAGGATTCAAAGCTTCACCAAATAATTTTCATTCTTGAATCCAACCTTTTGAAGAAGTAAAGAAGCCACTTGAAGAGCATTCAAGAGCATTTAATGCTAAGCTTCAATTTGATCTTCATCGGCAACACTTAAGCAGGTTTGATTTGTTGTAAAGTTGCTTTATACATTTGATTTATTTTGTTTTCTCTCTAAGAACAACAAGGGGCTGTGTCTTGAGATTGTGTTTGGGTTTCTTGGTGATCCCGACATAAAACCAAGTGTGGGTTTTTTTTGGTGAGCCCAGTTCTAAAAACCAAAGAGATTTAGGTTCTTGGTCAACCTATGTTAAAACCAAGTGCGGGTTTTCTTTGGTGATCCCGGTAAGACCAAAGTGTAGAGATTTGGATTGTGAGCCTGTTAAAATAATTCAACTATATTTCGGTGGGGGATATAGTGGAAATTCCAAGTGGTGCTTGGATAGTGGACGTAGGAACGGGTTGCTCCGAACCACTCAAAATTTCTTGTGTTTGTGATTGTGCTTGTTTAACTTCATTGCATTTTTTTACTTGCTTCCACATTGCATTGTTCACCACAACACTAAAAGGATTTTAAATTGCATATACTTGCTAAAGTTTTTATAATCCCAATTCACCCCCCTCTTGGAGAGCCACCTGGGTAACAAGTGGTATTAGAGCAGAGTCTCTGAAAAATCCTGAGAGTAAAGATTGATGGCACATCCCATGAGCACCTCCTTTGCCGAAGGCCAATCCACAAATCAACCTCCACTTTTCACTGAAATTAATTACACATATTGGAAGTCTAGGATGAAAATATACATTCAAGCCATAGACTTTCATTTATGGAAAATAATTCTAAAAGGACCTCACACACCCACTATTAGAATTAATGATATTGAGGTTCCCAAATCGAAAGAGAAATGGGACGAGAATGATATGAAATTGGCCGAGCTGAATGCCAAAGCCATGAATTTACTTTATTATGCTTTGGATCCAAATGAGTTTAACAGAATTTTCAATTACAATTCTGCTAAAGAAATTTGGGATAAGCTTGAGATCATACACGAAGGCACATCATCACAAGTTATGACTTCAAAAATCAATCTTTTTGTGCATAATTATGAATTGTTTCAAATGTATCCAAGTAAAACTATATTTGCTATGTATACACATTTTACTGATATCATAAATAGTCTTAAAAGTCTTGGTAGGATTTTACTAATAATGATCTAGTCCAAAAGGTTTTGAGATCTTTGCCAGATAAATGGGATGCAAAAGTTACAGCTATTCAAGAGGCAAAGAACTTAAACACCCTACCATTGAATGAGCTGTTGGGATCATTGATCACTCATGAGCTAGCCATGCAGCAAAGAATAGAAGAAGATTCAAAAAAGAAAAGGCTATAGCATTTAAAGCAACTAAAGAAGAAAAAGATGGAGATTCAGAAACTTCTGATGATAATATGGAAGATGATGAATTCGCCCTAGTTATGAAAAAATTTAAGAGATTTATGGGTAGAAGAAGGACTAACAGATGGAGAAAGCAATTCAGAAGAGGAGAAATTGGAAAAGAAAGAGAAAAGGACAAAGAAAAGGATAAGGACAAAGATCAAACTCCTATTTGTTATGAATGTAAGAAACGAGGACACATACATCTTGATTGTCCAGAGATCAAGAAAAAGATGGTTAAGAGAAAGAAAAAAAAGCAATGCTTGCAGCATGGAGCGATAGTGATGAATCTACATCAACCGAAGAAGATGAAGATACAACAAAGACTGCTCAAATCTGCCTTATAGGTTTGGAGGATGAGGTAACAACTTCTGAACCTAATCTAGAATTTACTTATGATAAGCTTCATAATGCCTTTTGTAAATTATTGATAGAGTACAAAAAAGCTTATTTGAAAATGAAGAATTTGAAAAATGATTATGATATGATTGAAAAAGATAAAAATGAAATTTATGAAAGGAACAAGATTTTACAAAGAGAATCAAGTTTGATTTATGAAAGACTTAAAATTATTCAATTTGAAAAGGAAGAACTTCTTGAAAAGAACAAAATTTTGCAAAATGAAAATACTGACTTGAAAAAGAAATTTCAAAAGCTTAAACCATTGGTTGAAAAATTAACTTTAAGCTATAACAAACTTGAACTGATTTTGAAAGATCAAAGAGATTTAAATAGCAAGTTTGGAATCGGTTATAAAAGTTCAAATTCAAATAAGTTTTCTGCATCCACATCTTATGCTCCTAAGTTTATTACATCAAAGCAATATAGAACTAAGTTTGCATCATCATACACTTCTTATTCAAAGCCAAAAATTATCTGCTATGCTTGCAATAATATTGGTCACAAAGCATTCGAATGTCATTTGAAATATAATGACAAAATGAAAATCAAGAAAATTTGGGTTTCAAAAGGAACCAATCTCACTAACTTACAAGGACCCAAGAAAACTTGGATACCTAAATCCATTACTTGATTGTTTTGCAGGGATATCTTGTAGCCATGAATGCAAAGAAAAGATGGTACCTTAATAGCAGCTACTCAAGACACATGATGGGTGATATTGATCAATTCTTCATCCTAGAATTAAAAGATGGTGGCATGGTAACCTTTGGTGATAATCATAAAGGAAGGATAATCAATATTGGTAAAATAAAAATTACTCCTTCTACTTTCATTGAGAATGTACTACTTGTAGATAAATTAAAGCATAATCTTTTAAGCATCAATCAACTTTGTGATATTGGCTTTAATGTTTTCTTCAAGTCTTCAATGTGTATAGTAGTTGATCCTCTTGACTCTAGTACAAAGTTCATTGGACGTAGATTTGATAATATTTATGTAGTAGATCTTAATGATCTAGCTATGTCAAGTGATATAAGTCTTGCGATAGTGAATGATAAGAGCAAGGAATCAAGTTTACTATGGCATAGAAGACTTGGACATGCTGATATGGATACTATTTCAAAGCTTATTTCAAAATATTTAGTTATAGGTCTGCCAAAATTTAAAGTAAATTTTGATTATATCTGTGATGTATGTCAATTAGGAAAGCAAGTGATGGGGAGTTTTAAATCCAAAAATATTATTTTTACTACTAGACCCTTAGAGCTACTTCACATAGATCTCTTTAGACCTACTAGGACAACAAGCCTAGGCAGTATGAAGTATGGTCTTGTGATTGTAGATGATTTTTCAAGATACACTTAGGTTTTGTTCATTGCACATAAAGATGAGACTTTTAAAGTATTGAAAAAGTTTTATAAAAGAGTTTTCAATTTGGAAAATCTTTCTGTTATTTCTATTCGTAGTGATCATGGTACAAATTTTGAAAATTAATATTTTGATCACTTTTGCACAAAGCACTGTATTGATCACAACTTCTCGGCTCCTAGAACACCACAGCAAAATGGTGTTATAGAGAGAAAAAATAGAACTTTGGAAGAAATGTCCAGAACAATGCTTTGTGAAGGAAATATTCCAAAATATTTTGGACAGAAGCTGTGAATACTTCTTGCTATATCTTAAACAGAGTTTTGACTAGACCTATTATAAGAAAAATCCCTATGAACTGTGTGTTAGATGTATGCCTTGAAAGCCATGTTGGCTTGACACATTATAATTTTTAGGGCATTAACTTTGTACTTAATTCTTCTTTATTAATAAAGGGCATTAGTTTCATTCATATTATTATGTCTATGAATCGTCCATCGAGTTAATGGACAATAACACATATTCTCAACAGTTGAGAATCTGAGACATATGTCTTTATAGATTAACTCCTAAAGGCTCCTGATTGTTTGAATATCATGAGGATGGTGATTGATCTATTAAAATCGGTGCACAGATCACTTTCCTTTTAGGGTAGATGAGTCTTTGACCTACAGTGTGGTGACACTAGAGTGAGAGTGCAGGTAGTTAATAGAGATCAACGATACTGAGCATGACCAAGTACAGGAAGTTATATGGATGACTACTCTTCGTCGATAACTTCATGATACTGTAGTTGTGTGAATAGTTCTTTGACCTAGAGTGTCTCGGCTACTCATAATAAGGTTGCTGTAGTTTGACAGCATAATCACATGGTTCCTATCCATACAGGACCTTGCGGTGTTCGTTGGCTACAGTAAGTTTATTATAGGAGTAGGGTGTTTACTTGTAGGGATCTATCAGCCTTAGTAGTAAGGTATAATCCTATGCAAGCTTATTGAGACTAAGTCCAGAAGTCTATGGCCATAGCATGGTGATAATGAAAAGGTGTTTTCATTAGTATCACAATTGGACTTGAGTCGATTAAGTTAAGTATATGACTAATGGATTTGACGAGTATCCGTAACCAACATCATGTCAGGATTTTGATAGAGGGACCAAATCACATGGTAACTATACCTAGGGGTTCT
Organism: Areca catechu; assembly: GCA_021397845.1. Classification (NCBI taxonomy): domain Eukaryota; kingdom Viridiplantae; phylum Streptophyta; class Magnoliopsida; order Arecales; family Arecaceae; genus Areca; species Areca catechu. The sequence goes on along the minus strand of CM038052.1, from coordinate 121,533,794 downwards.
AATCTTATTCTACTGGGTTGCCACTACATACTGCTAGGTGCCACTAGTGAATTATGAGAACCCGTTAGGATCATTCTCGGATTGATGATCCTAATTATGGTTGAGCTGAAATTGTTTCAGTCTATCGAAAGAAGTTTCGATGATGTATAATGGAGATTATAGCATTTCTTATTACCATACAGGATAGGACTTGAGGGGTCACACACATTAGGAGCTCAAGTAACCAATCAGCAAATCAATTTGGACTTAATTATAAGTGTTACAATTAATATTTGACCTAATTATAAATGTTACAATTAATTAATTATGGATTAATTTTTAATTAAATTAAATTAGATTCAGGTCAATGTCTACTTCGAAATGGTTCAATTGGATTTAAAATTAGCTTCAGTTTGACTGTAAAACCATTACATTTGGACCAAGACCTAGAGTCCAGTTAGACTGGGACTCTCTCTCCTTGTCTCCCCCTCCCTCCACATGCCATCCTAGTGGGTTCCACTTATTTTGGATGACAAAAGAGTTTTGGCGTGAATAAGTGGGCGGTAATTTTGTTTAGGCATGAGAGAATAAGAGAGGAGGAAGAGTCCTTCTCTTCTACTCCTCTTAAAACCTAAACCAGATAAATCTACTTTCTTTTATTTAGGGGTGGAGAAATAAAAAATGCTTATCCCATTTTGGCATAGAGAATTGGGGGAAGATATTGTACGACAAAATAAAGAGGGCGGTAATAGAGTTTAGGTGTGGAGAAATTAAGAGAGGGAAGAGTCATTCTCTTCCACTCCTCTTAAAATTCAAACCTAAACCAAACCAAACTCCTTTGTTTATGGAATGTAATATTTGTGGAGATTTATTGCGAAAGTTATAAAAGGGAGAAGAGAGGAGGGTGGCCAAACTTACTCTCTCTTTTGGTGTGAATTAAGATTGCACGTCTTCTCCAGATAAGCTCTCCTGGGCGACATCTCTTCTTCTCTCCTTTCCACTTTATTTCTTTCTTGTGATCTTCAAGAGTGTTAAGAGGTCTTCTACAAAAGAGTAAGTAGATAGTAAGAGGTCCAAAAGTCTTGCACTCTGATTACAAGATAGAAGCCGAAAGCCGGTCTAGATTTGGATCGGCACAGTTTTTAAAGCAGATGATTTGTTGAAAGAGGAGAGGGCTGCAATGATCTAGCAATCTGGTGCCCTCTACGACTTGGTAGTGAGAGCTTCGTGTGGATACCAGCAGAGGCCGGCTGATTGCGCGGCTCTAATAGAATCCTGGCTTTTTAGTAGCATATTTGCATGCTTTTCAAAGCAGGCCCGAATAGTGATCCAGGTAAGTATTTTGTACTTAAAATAATTTTTATTTTAGATCTAATATTTTTCTCATGTTATTCAGCATGTTAGAAATTTATGATAAATAAATTAAATTTATTTATGAATTGCATGATTAGATATAAATTATTTTTATATCTGCTTACGCTGTGATAGGCTGTTGATGCCTATTTAATTGCAATTTCCTGTTCCTGGGAGAAAACCAACACTGTGGAATAATAGAAAGCATAATATCAATTACTTTCATGTTTTTGGTTGCAAATGTTTTATTTTTAATAATGGTAAAGATAATCTTGGTAAGTTTGATGTAAAATCTGATGAGGCTATATTTCTTGGTTATTCTACAAATAGCAAAGCCTATCGAGTTTTTAATAAAAGAACTTTAACTGTGGAAGAATCAATCTATGTTGTTTTTAATGAAACTAACATGAAATCTTATAGAAAAGAAGATTGTGCTGATGATGATGCAGGTACACTTGAACATGGACTACAGGATATGACTATCAAAGATAAGCAAACAAGTGAACAACATGAAGAAGTGGTAAGCAAAGATCATGAAGATATACCTAAAGAATGGAGGTATGTACACTCACATCCTAAATAACTTATTATAGGAGATCCATCTCAAGGTGTTAGAACTAGAGCTTCATATAGGGATGCACATGATTTGATCGCTTTTGTATCTCATGTAGAACCACATACTATAGAAGAAGCTGAAACCGACCCCAATTGGATGTTAGCTATGCATGATGAGTTAAACCAATTTAGGAGAACTAATGTTTAGACACTTGTAGAAAGACCAGATGACTATCCTGTTATAGGCATTAGATGGGTTTATAGAAACAAGCTAGATAAGCAAGGTAATGTAATTAGGAACAAGGCTAGACTAGTAGCTCAAGGTTACAATCAAGAAGAAGGAATAGATTTTGATGAGACCTATACACCAATAGCTAGGCTAGAGGCTATTAGATTACTCTTGGCATATGCATGTTTATAAATTTAAATTATTTCAAATAGATGTAAAGAGTGCTTTTTTAAATGATTTTCTATCTGAAAAAGTTTTTGTTGAACAACCACCTGGTTTTATCAATCACACTTTTCCAAGTCATATTTTCAAGTTGAATAAAGCTTTATATGGTCTTAAATAGGCACCTAGAACCTGGTATGACAGATTAAGCAAATTTTTAATCAAAAATGATTTTATAAGAGGTAGTGTTGATACTACCTTCTTCATTCAAAAGAAAAATGATGATATTTTGGTTGTTCAAATTTATATTGATGATATAATATTTGAATCTACTAATGAATCCTTATGCCAGGATTTTGCTAAGTTAATGCAGGGTGAATTTGAAATGAGTTTAATGGGTAAGCTAAGCTACTTCCTCGGGCTTCAAATCAAACAATCAAAGGAAGGAATTCTAATCAATCAAGCCAAATATATTAAAAAGATTATCAAAAAGTTTGGCATGGAATCAAGCAAATAAGTTTGAACACCCATGAATCCTGCATGCAGACTTGATAAAGATGAAAATGGCACAATTGTTGATCAAAAACTGTATAGAGGTATGATTGGTTCTTTACTTTATTTAACTGCCAGTAGACCTGATATTCTTTTTAGTATTTGTATGTGTGCTCGTTTTCAATCAAATCCAAAAGAGTCTCACATTATTGATGTTAAAAGAATCATTAAATATCTCAAAGGCACATGTAATTTAGGATTATGGTATTCTAAGCATTCATCTTTAAAGTTAATTACTTATTCTGATGCTGATTATGGTGGCTATAAAATTGATAGAAAGAGTACAAGTGGCACTTGTCAAAATCTAGATGTCAACTTGATTTCATGGCACTGCCGTAAATAGAACTCTATAGCACTGTCTACTACTGAGACAAATATGTGGCTGCGGGGAGCTGTTGTGCACAAGTGTTATGGATCAAGCAATAGCTAGAAGATTATGGTGTTATCCAGACTAAAATTTCTATTAAATGTGATAACACGAGTACTATTAACTTATCTAAAAATCCAATTCAATATTCTAGAATAAAGCATATAGAAATTAGACATCATTTCATTAGAGACCATGTCTTGAATAATGTTGTAAAATTAGAATTTGTGCCTACAGATGTTCAACTTGCTGATATTTTTACCAAACTTCTTAGCCAAGATAGATTCGAAAAGAATTAGAGGTGAGTTAGGGCTATGTGACTCATATTAAAAGTTTGTGACCTAATTTTTCAAAAATAAGGAAAAATTATCTTGATTTTTCAAAATTCTCTTAATAGCTTATGACCACTTCCTCTAGTGCTCAATAACCTGTAGATTTTTATTTTTTAGATTTTTGAGCCTTAACCTTGTTTTTTTCCTCGAGCCGACTCGAGCACCCTGTTGTTCTATCGAGCTGACTCGAGAGTCAGGCCGAACCTTTTTAAATAGGGCATCGTTAGGTTTCAAATTCAATTTTCTTCCGTCTTTCCTATTCTACTCCAATAATTCCCTATTCCAAACCTAGGAAAAATCTTAAAACTCCACCAAACCTCTCCTAAACCCTAATCCAACCAATATGGGTCCTAGGAAAGCCATAGGGAAGAAAGCAAAAAGGGTTGTGCGGACCGTAGCAGAGGAGAGAAGAATGAAGAAAAGATTGGACACTTCAAATTCTACTAAAGAGCCACATAAAGAACAGCAAGATGCTCCGAAAGCTTCAAGGCAAGTTGTTATTATGAGAATTAGGCAAGTTACTTCTGGATGATGTGTTGATTTTACTTTTCTTGAACAAGAAAATCTAAGAGTTGGGAATTGGCTCATTGTACAAGGGTGGAAATCTTTTTGTATAATGAATTTACCTACATTTCCAAACTTAGTAAGACAATTTTTGAAAATATGTCCCTTGCCACATTTCATGTGGAATCAACTATTAAAGGGAAACACATTGAGATAAATGAGCAGAAGTTAAGTGATATTCTTCATATCCCTAAGGAAGGGGAGAATTTTTTAGTGTTAAAAGAGAAACAAAAGACTTTGAGGATAATTCTTGAGAGGAATGATGTCTCTGGTATAGTGCATGTCAGGGCAAACCAACTATCCTTGGAGATGAGATTGATTCATAATATTATTAGCCATGTTTTTCTACCCAGAACTGGAAGGTTTGATTTGGTGAGTGAGGGATCTTGTATTTATTGGATGTTTGGTTGAGGGGGAGGCCCTCAACTTACCTTATATCATGATATCCCAGATGCCGGAAGCAGCTCGTAGGGCACGAGCTTGTCTTCCTTATGGCATGGTTTTTACACTACTCTTTTAGGATGCCGAAGTAGATTTATCTGGTGAGGACAGTAGGCCTCTACTTCATACAGACAGATATAATGTAAAGTCATTGAGTAGGATGGGATTTCTGAAGGTTGATGGGCACTGGATCAGGAAGACTTCCGGACTACCAGTGACACATTCTGATGGGGAGTCAGATGAGGATGACCAGACTGGTCAGGCACAGGGTACTGAGGCTGAGCTATAGACTGATGAGGCTGGACCTTCGGAACCAGCTCCTTCTACACCTCATTCCTTGTGAGAGGATCTATTGCTAATGGTTTAGGTGATGATCGTAGGTTGCAGCTTATTCTGGATGAGATATCTACTCTACAGAGAGGTAGGGCAGAGATAGATGCCAGGATAGTGGTACATCGGATTGAGATGCGTGATGGCTTCCAGCAGATATTATCGATTCTTTTGCAGATTAGGATAGCCAATCATTCAGCACCTCCTCCATCTTCATCTAGACCAGATATTCATAATGCTGACTATGCACAAGGAGAGGCAGAGCATACTACTGATATTCATACTGCAGCTACTCCTCCTGTTAGGCTCGGTAATGGTACTCAGGGTCAGAGCACTGGCATGGCAGACACCTTGGTGACATAGATTCTATCAACTACCAGCACCCTTGCATTATCTGATGATCCTCCTTCTGGATGGCCGACACCTATCTTGATTTTTTCAGAGCCTCCAACCAAATCTAGACCTCGAACTTCTAGGTCGTCAACTCCTGTTAGGACTAGACTTAGGGAGCTTAGACCTAGGTTCCCTAAATTTAATCCTACTCTTGGTATTTTAAAGGTTGGTTCTTCTTCTAGTGAAGATGAACCTAGCGATGATGAGCCTAGTCCTTCCTTCTGACCTTTAGGATTTACTTTTTAGCATTTCCCATTGCTTGTGATACTATTTGTTTTTGGTGTGCTTTAGCACTTTTGTAATGTATCATAATTTTGTATTGACTCTTTATGTATATATATTTGTATTTTGAAAAGATTATGAATGATTGAGTTTAAATGAATGTTCTCCATAAATTATATACTTCGTGTTGATGACAAAAAGGGGGAGATGAGCATGAAAATGAGAAGAAAGCTTTTAAGTTATATGAGAAAGGGGGAGCTTTTATTGAGCATTTATTAAAATTTCTTCCTAACTAAAGCTGAAAATTGATATAGTGACGATTTGATACTTTCATACAATTTTAGTGCATGATTAATATAGTAAATCTATTGAACTATTACTTGTTGAAAGGATTGTTTTGATACTACTTTGGTTCAACTTCTTGATACTTTAATTACTTTGATACACAATACTTTGAATACACCTTGATACATGTGAATATGGTACATAGTATATCATTAAAGGTAATTGTAAAGTATTTTAAATCTTTTCATATCCAGTGTTTTGTCATCATCAAAAAGGAAAAGATTGTTAACCCCTGGGATGATTTTGATGATTACAAAACATTGGAGTATGTATGCTTTACTAATTCTTTCAATTACTCAAGAAATGTTGCAGGAAAGTATGTATCTTTATATCAGTTGGTTTTCTATGTAGTTGAGATGTATTCTAACATTGCATGAACTCATGTGCACTTCAAGTTATAAAGCCCTAATTTTTCATCCATGTAATCTTGTAAAAAAGGCTCTAAATTAGTTAAAATGAGTGCAAGTAGGTTAGACATGTTTGGTAAGCTCTTTGAAGCTTTTTGGAAGACTTGCTCTTATTGGAATCTTGAATTGAAGAAGTTTAGAGAAGTTTGAAGCATAAAAAGAATTTTTTGCAAGAGCCGACTCCTATTCTGGCATGGTACAAAAATTTCAAAGTTTCAGAAGTTCGAGCCGACTCGAGCCTTAAGAGTCGACACGATGAAGAACTTATGTTTTTGGTGTCTAAGATCTCGAGCCGACTCAAGCCTAAAAGAGCTGACTCGTCTAGAGTTTATGCTCTTAATGACTATGACTTCGAGCTGACTCAGCCTTGAAGAGCCGACTCTTGCAGAATTTGTTTTTCCATTGACTAAGAGTTCGAGTCGACTCAACCTAGAAGAGCCGACTCGCCCAGAACTTTTATTTGGGTTGTCTGAGACTTCGAGCCGACTCATGCTTCTCGAGCTGACTCGAGTGACGGGTTTTTGCAATCTAACTGCTAGTTGTAGAATCTCATTTTTGAACTCGAAAAGCCCTCCAACGGCTCTATTTCAGTTTCCTAGGCCCTACAATGGCTAGTTTTAATTGAAGACTATAAAAGGGAGTATTTATGATGGTTTAAACAATTTTTGATAGATTATTCATTGATTATTCTTTGGAAGTTAAGGAGTTTTCAAGTATTTCACCAACCCACTTCAAGAGCATTCAAGAAAGGATTCAAAGCTTCACCAACTGATTTTCATTTTTGAATCCAACCTTCTGAAGAAGTAAAGAAGCCACTTGAAGAGCATTCAAGAGCATTTAAAGCTAGGCTTCAATTTGATCTTCATTGGCAACACTCAAATAGGTTTGGTTTGTTGTAAAGTTGCTTTATACATTTGATTTATTTTGTTTTCTCTCTAAGAACAGCAAGGGGCCATGTCTTGAGACTGTGTTTGTGTTTCTTGGTGATCCTGGCATAAAACCAAGTATGGATTTTCTTTGGTGAGCCCGATTCTAAAAATCAAAGGGATTTAGGTTCTTGGTCAGCCTGTGTTAAAACCAAGTGCGGGTTTTCTTTGGTGATTCCAGTAAAACCAAAGTGTAGAGGTTTGGATTGTGAGCCTGTTAAAACAATCCGACTATATTCCAATGGGGGATATAGTGAAAATTCCAAGTGGTGCTTGGGTAGTGGACGTAGGAGCGGGTTGCTTCGAACCACTCTAAATTCCTTGTGTTTGTGATTGTGCTTGTTTAACTTCATTTCATTTATTTACTTGCTTATGCATTGCATTATTCACCGCAACACTAAAAGATTTTAAGTTGCACATACTTGCTAAAATTTTTATAATCTCAATTCACCCCCTCTTGGAAAGCCACCTGGGCAACAATTATGTTGCTAAATTATTCAAAAAAATGATATTTGTCTTAGAATGCTTCCCTGATGGGGGACCCAAAACCCATCTGGGTTTTCTTTTAATTTTCTATATTTTTTATTTCAGTTTAAGTTTTTTATCCCTGCTATTCTGCCTATTCCTATTATCCCAGTGTTATTCCAGGTTTATCCCAGTGTTATCCAGGCTTATTCCATCTTTAACCTTATCATCCTGTAAAGTTTCTTTTCTTTTCTTTTTTTTTAAAAAACCTAGCCCCCGTTCCACCAGATCTGGGCTGCCCGACCCCCGGCCACCCCCGCCGACCCACCGCCGGTGCTAGCCAGCCCCGCCCTCGCTGGAAAAGCTGGTTGCCATCGCCCACGCCCGTGGGAAGATGAATGGACGTAGGAGGTGTCCGTCCGCCCACGTGCGGCCGTGCCATCCTACCACCATCGCCCGCCTGCCGACCTGTCGCCCGTGGCTCGCTGGCCCCCGCCCGACCGGTCGGAGGCCAAGCCGTGCCTAGCCGCCGCCCACAGCCGCAAAAGGTGAACGGGCGCCCGCGACACCCGTTCGTGCCATTGTGCCGCTATGCCGCCCCGCTACCGCCGCCCGCCCGTCAGCACGCCACCGTGCCGCCCTGCCGCCCACCAGTCAGCACGCCACCGTGCCGCCCCGCCGCCGCCCGTCGGGCGGGTCACCGGAGATCAGGGGCCGCCCCATTGCACGACCGTGAAGACCCCCCTATTGCTCTACCATGAAGAGTTTCTGCATGCTTCTCAAAGCAACCCAAAGAAGTTATGCACTCTCTTCAAAGTAGCTGGAAGAGGAGTTGTTCTGCATGATTTTTGGAGCAGCACGTATTCCAAAGTGGAGGGGATTTCAAAATTCAAATAAAAGTGATTTATTTGGTAAATATTTTTCATGAATGTAAGTTGGGTTTAAAAGGGGAAATTTGAGATTTTTTGATTTTGAATTTGAATTCAAAATCAAGGGAGGATTTCAAGGGATTTTATTTTGAATTTCAAAAGGGATATGGGAATCTATAAATACCCATACTCCTCTTGTAATAAAGTTTAATGAAAATAAACTTTTGAAGGGTTTTTTCCACTTATTTGTGGTTCTGGGCTGTTGCCCATTTGCCTTCGTCCTTCGGGACGTCGAGGGGTGTGAGGCCCCATCTTGCCTTCGTCCTTAGGGACGTCGAGGGGTGTGAGGCCCCATCTTGCCTTCGTCCTTCGGGACGTCGAGGGGTGTGAGGCCCCAGGTATCTCCATTCTCTCTCCCACCTTCATGTCTCTCACTGTTTCCCCTCGTGACCTTGAGATTCATCCTAGCACCTCTTAGTATCGAGGAGGGTGTAATGCCTTAGAGGTGAGAGGTCTCTTCATTAGGGTGAGTCCCAAGGTCCATGAGTTTCAGCTCCCAATCTCCCATCCCCATCCTTCCTTCGCCATCTCCACCAAGAAAATTTGAAAATAAAAGAGGTCAGCCTTTTTAGGATTTAGTTTCTGAGTCGTCCTAGTCCCGGGAAGCTTCTTAGTCCTCCCACGGTCTTAGTTTGTTTAGAACTTCCCCTTTTTTCGAATAACCCTCGGTTTATTCGCATGTCCGTCCCGCATCAAATTGGTATCAGAGCCAGCAGCAGACTAGGATTTGCTTCGTTGACAAACTCGACGAAGTCGAGTTCTTTGCGCTGCAGGAGAATGATAGGGGATCCGAAACACATCTGGGTTTTCTTTTAATTTTCTAGATTTTTTTTTATTTCAGTTTAAGTTTCTTATCCCTGCTATTCCACCTATTCCTATTATCCTAGTGTTATTCCAGGTTTATCCTAGTGTTATCCTGGCTTAGTCCATCTTCAACCTTATGATCCCGTAAAGTGTCTTTTTTGTTTTTTTTTTTCTTAAACCTAGCGCCCCCTTCCACCAGATCCGGGCCGCCCAACCCCTGGCCGCCCTCGCCGACCAGTCGCAGGTGCTCGCCGGCCCTGCCCATGCCAGGAAAGCCGGCTATCGCCGCCCACACCCATGGGAAGACGAACAGATGTGGGAGGTGTCCGTCCGCCCACGTGCGTCGTGCCATCCCGCCGCCGCCGCCCGCCTGCCGCCCTCCACCGGCCGCCCGCTGGCCCCCGCCCGGCCGGCTGAAGGACTCGCCGGTGCCCAACCACCGTCCACGACCGTGGAAGGTGAACGGGCACCCGTGACACCCCGTGACGCCCATCCGTGCCACCGTGCCGCCCTGCCACCGCAGCCTGCTCGTCAGCGCGCCACTGTGCCACCTCACCGCCGACCGCCGGAGATCCGGGCCCCCCTGTTGCACAACCGTGAAGACCCCCCTTATTGCTCTACCGTGAAGAGTTTCTGCATGCTTCTCAAAGCAACCCAAAGAAGTTTTGCATGCTTTTCAAAGTAGCTGGAAGAGGAGTTGTTTTGCATGATATTTGGAGCAGCATGAATTTCAAAGTGGAGGGGATTTCAAAATTCAAATAAAAGGGATTTATTTGGTAAATTTTTTTCATGAATGTAAGTTGGGTTTAAAAGGAAAAATTTGGGATTTTTTTATTTTGAATTTGAATTCAAAATCAAGGGAGGATTTCAAGGGATTTTATTTTGAATTTCAAAAGGGATATGGGAATCTATAAATACCCATACTCCTCTTGTAATAAAGTTTAATGAAATTGAATTTTTGAGGGTTTGTAACCTTTTTGTGGTTCTGAGCTGAGGCCCGTTTGCCTTCGTCCTTCGGGACATCGAGGGGTGTGAGGCCCCATCTTGCCTTCGTCCTTAGGGACGTCGAGGGATGTGAGGCCCCATCTTGCCTTCGTCCTTCGAGACGTCGAGGGGTGTGAGGCCCCAGGTATCTTCATTCTCTCTCCCACCTTCATGTCTCTTTCTGTATCCCCTCGTGACCTTGAGATTCATCCTAGCACCTCCAAGTATCAAGGAGGGCATAATGCCTTAGAGGTGAGAGGTCTTTTCGTTAGGGTGAGTCCTAAGGTCCATGAGTTCCAATTCCTAGTCTGCCATCCTTATCCTTCCTTCGCCACGTCCACCAAGAAAATTTGAAAACAAAAGAGGTTGGCCATTTTAGGATTTAGTTTCTGAGTCGTCCTATTCCCGGGAGGCTTCTTAGCCCTCCCACAGTCCTTAGTTTGCTTTATGCCTTTTCCTTTCACAATAACCATGGGTTCTTCATTTCTGTCCCGTGTCATTCCCCAATGTGCTTCATCGACCATTCAATCACATTCCTTGAAAGAAAAAGCCAGGACCAACATTTCAAAACCTTCAGTCCTTTGGGCACTTCATCATCCTTATTGTGGTGACATCCGCTGACATGGAGCACACGGCCAGCCATGATGATAGGAGCCCGCCACCCGAGTGTGGCGGCTTGGTGAAGAGCCGAGGTTGGGCTCATCGGGCGAGCCCCCCGTCGGAGGTCAACCTCCCTACCGAGGTCAAGCTCCCAACCAAGGCCGGGCTCATTGGATGAGCCCCCAGTTTGAGGTCAGCCTCCCTGCCGAGGTCAAGCTACCAACCTAGGCCGGGCTTATTGGGCAAGGCCCCCATCTGAGGTCAACCTCTTTGCCAAGGTCAAGCTCCCAACCGAGGCTGGGCTCATTGGACGAGCCCTCCATCTGAGGTTAGCCTCCCTACCAAGGTTAATCTTCCAGCCGAAGCTAGGCTCACGAGGCGCACCCCTATCTGAGGTCAGCTCTCGATCGGGGCCATGCTCGTGTCCCAAGGCGGAGTCCCAGGTATGGAGTTCTCATTAGAAAGCAGCTATTCAAATCATGCCATAGCAAAAGCCTGGCCACCCGCAGCCTTTTGCAAGCAGTGCCAGCCCTACTAGAGGTATGATACTGGCACCCCCAGGCCCCATGAATGGTGGTATTCTGCCACACCCATAGCATACCACAACGGTCACCCACCACCATGGCACAACACCCGAAGCTTCTCCAAGAGAAGAATCCAGCCAAGGCTCTAGGACCGGCAATGCCTGGGCGGTCCCTCCTGAAATAGAAGCGCCCCTTCTATAAGGAGGGGGTAGAAGGAAGAAGAAGGGAGGTTTTTCTTCTTCCAGACTTCCTACCAAAAGGCAAGGGAGAACTTCCAAAGCCAGGGGAGGTCCACAGATTGGCGCATCCAGGGGCTTCTTTGGGCTCCCTGAGATCCCTTCTCAGAGAGAGCCTCGGGCCCTCCTCCGGAGAGAAGGTAAGGAAGGTAAGAACACGAGGGAAGGTGAGGGAGAGGTAAGTCCTCATTCCCTGCTCTTGATCCCTAATCTTTCCATTTTTTTTACATTTCCGTCTTGAGTCACACCCTCTCGATGGACAGGTCCCACAAGCCCTATGCTTTGGAGTCTTTTATATTTTCCTCGATCATCCCACTGACTTGATCATCGAGTATCCTCGTTGAAATCTCCAGCCCGGGTCTCTCCTATTTTGCAGGAAGGAAAGGAGGACGTGTGGTGGTGGGGGAGGAGGAACGCCCCAGCATGACCAAGTTGTAGGCCATGGTGATCTTGGCAGCAACAAATGGCATGCCAGGAAGGAAAACAAAGTTTTAAGATCCTGGTGACCAACATATTGGTGCGCCAAGAAGGGGGATGAAGTTTCAAAATCTTGGTGATGCATGACAAAATGCAAAATTAAACTTTTGATTTTAAATCTAATTTCAGTGATTAATCAAAGATTATTTTTTTTGATTTTTTTTAGTTTAAAGACTCAAAGCAACGAATAAAGACTAGTCAACTGTTATCACTTGCAAAGCAGATCTAATAAATCTAATTAGAAAATTAGGATCTGATGATTAAGAAACCATCGTAAACTAGGGTTCTACTTATCAAAGGATCAAAAATTAAGAGTTAGGGATGGTTAAGACTTTACCAAGGAAGATGATAACCCTTTTGATGTAGATCTGATGGGACTCTCTGATGCGGGACTAACTAGATGCTAGGATGATGCAGTTGATTTTTCTTTGGTGATTTTTAGGGTTTTAATGAAGTTAAGGATTCCAGAAGATGAGAAAGAATAGATCTAGGGTTCTATAATAATAAGAACTTCAACTAGCAAGTAAGCCCCTAAACAGGATAAGGAGAGGATGCCAGGATTGAGAAACCCTGTAGGACTTAGCTCTTAGATCAATACCTACTTAGGAGTTAGGGTGGCAAATCTCAAAAGATTTGAAGCGCCCGATGCCGAGTTCACTCTCTCTTGTGGATGCGGCTTGGATGATCGAGCCTTCAACCTCGCGGTTGCACCGGCTTGCTGTCCGAAGATCTCGAAGGCAAGGGAAACTGACTCGTGTTCGTGGAACATAGAGGACCTACGAGCATTCAAGAGAAGAGTTAGGATTCAACCAAAAAGAAAGCAAGAGATGAAGGAATGAGAGTTGATGTGGTGGTGGATGGAGTTCTTCTTGCAAGGTGCCCGGTTGGATGATCCCGATGGACTCTGAACTCGAAGTTGGAGGATGGATTTGTAGAAGAGATAGGCACTCCCTCATGGAGATCGATGTTCTTAAAGAACGAAGGCAACTAAAGAGAATGGCTCTCAAATCTAATCTTTTCATTCATCATCATTAGCATACAAATGAGGAGTAAGGTCCTTTATATAGGCACCTTAGGACCCAATTTAAATTTCAAATGAAAAATACATGTCTTCTCTTGATAAGGCGCCAAAAAAAATCAGAATTCTCTCCTCCTTGGTCAAACAAGAACTTGAATGTGATTGGGCGTAGCTTGACTTGAGGCTTGGAAGAAGGTTCTTGGCGCCCTTGGACTTGGAAGGTTGGTCTCTCATTTTGAGAAGAAGACATGATATGGGGCTTGTAGCAAGGCTTGTGTCCTCCTTTCCTTGGTTGTTCATCCATCTTTGGTAAAAAACATGATGTGGGAAATGGAAGATGGAGGTTGTCTTGGCGCCCATGGATTCTTGCTCTTCCTTTCATAGTTGGTCAAATACTTTGGGAAGAAAGGTTGATATGAGGGCTTGAAGCAAGGGACTTATCTCTTCAATCTTTAACTCCCTTAGACCTTCCATTGGCCGGCCACCTACTATTGGAGATGAGCATGATAGGGGGAGGGAAGGAGGGAGTGTATCAAGTGATGTTGTTCCCTTTGGCATCCAAAAAATCTGATTTGTGCCGCCCACTTGGCAAGGTGAAGTGGCGCCACATAGGATGATGAGGTGGCGCCCCGGGGCTGAGTTGGCATCCTTCATAGCTTGGCTCAAAAGTGAGTAGACATAATGACCATTCTTGCTTGGGCCCATACTTCAAACAGACTCGGACTAGACTCAATACAGGACTGGACTCAGTACAGGATACAACATGACCCAATTGGTCAAAGTACAGGACTAAACACAAACACTCGAGACTCAATTCATGGCTAAAAAAATTACAAAGTTTAGGCTTGAAGCCTTATTACAAGACCCGAAAAGTTGGAACCCTAATTAGACATTCATAGAGGGTTGAGGAGCCTCTATCGGATTCTGGAGCCCACACCAGTTCTCCCCGGGTGGGAGGAACTCGACTCTGTCGAGTAAGAGTTGATTTGGTTTTGGTATTCTTCCAGAAGGTCGGGGTCGAGGCACTACAAGTCCTCCTGGGTAACCTACGAATCATCGGACTACAGTCAACCTTGCAATCGAACCAAGTAATGCTAATAGCCTTTGCCCCGGGTTGTCATAGCTTGATCATCTAGGATACGCTCGATCCACTCTCCTCTCTCAGGTGAAATTGGAGGTGGACACTCGGGGTCGGGTTCGCTCTCAAATGAAAAGTTAGGCCCAAATGGCTCGCTAGGTATGTTTGCTGGTTCCCTATACTCGACTAAGTCTGAGATATTGAAAGTCAAGCTAATGTCATAATCCGGTGTAGTTCAAGCACATAGGCATTAGGGCCAACTCTCCTTAGCACTCTAAAGGGGCCAGCTCCACGAGCATGAAGTTTCTTAACGGTTTCCGATGGAAATCGTTCAGGCCAAAGCCTAATCATTATAGAATCCCTTTGATCAAACTCTTTAGTTATCTTTCAAGGATCAGCTAAATTATTTTAAAATTAGTACTTAATGCAGAATCCTAACATGATGCAAAATGTAGACTCAACTAAACATTCCTATAAAGCAGAATTTTATTGGACTCTCTAGGGCCTAAACCTAATAGATTATTGGCTCTCTAGTTTTGACCCTGGTCTGGTATGCATAAAAAAAATTACCATGAATCCCTAGCATATGCCAGAAAGTATACCAAAAGTAGGTAGCAAATGGGATGGTCTCTAAGGGTTCATGCAACCTGGTAATCTCTACGAAATGTAACCCTATGGCTCTAGAAATATGAGAAGACTCGGGGAGGGTTGGAAATAGGAATCAGAGTCTTGTGGCAAACTATGCAAAGCATGAAATAGACCTTGGTTATTCAGGGTGATCTTAAAATTTGGACATTGATCTATATCTTTGGGCAAGAAAAGGTCAATGCTATGGAAGGATGGGTCAATAATTTCTGGGAAGAGATCTTGAATTGGAATTGAAGGGATGAGCTCCTCCTGAGGGTACCGAACTAAAGAGACCATATCCTCAATAATTTCCTCTTGGATTTTAGGACTAGGCTTGATAATTGGACTCTCTTCTAGAGTCTCCTCAGGTAAAGTCATTATAGTATTAGTATCATAGCTCTCTCCCTCTAATTGTTCTTCATTGTCATCCACTAGGTGTGCTTCAGCTTCATATACTTCTACTTTAGGCTCACTGGTGGGTTCAATATTTTCTAAGGGTCCTTCCGACATAGCTTCCGCCTGGATGTTTTCTAGGTCAACCAATCCCAAGTCAGCAATATACTCCCCCTCTTTAATGTTACCCTGGTGAACACAAGGGGTGGCAGGGGCGGGTCGAGTCATGTCAGGTCGGTTTGGACTAGGTCGACTCGGGTAGACTTGACCATACCCTTGGCTAGATCCTAGGGCTCGGCTAGGGTTCCTAAAGGGTTCAGGTCTATAATAGGTGGGTGCCCTTTGGAAACGCTCACAATACCTCACAGTTTTGTAAGCATGCTCTAAATTATTGACCTCTCTAAAGTAAAGCTTCCTTTGAAGATAGGGATTTAGGCTAGCCCTAAACCTAGACAGGGTTACAGATTTCGATTCATTGACATTATATTGCATGACATACTCATCAAACTTTGTAATGTATTCGGCCACACTCTTGCTCCCTTGATGTGGGAATCTTCTGGACTCAACCTCTAAGGAGGGATCATGTTGAGGGAAACTTCTAGGATGGGGAAGTGATTTAAACTTCGATTTAGTGTGAGGCTTCTGGGTCCTAACCCAAGTTTCTAGTCTTGTTAAACTTTGATCAAACTTATCAAGCTTATTGTTCATCCTAGCTATCTATTCAAAGATGACCTTTAATTTATCCTTGCGATCGTTCTCCATGGATTCACTTGATTGGGAATGATGGGGGTGATAGGGGACTCTTGATCTAGACGACATGCAACACACAAGGAAAGATGTTATGGGTTTGCTAAACCTAAGAGATCAAACCAAATGTGAGGTCAAAAAGACAAACTTGGTGGTAGTAACTTGGCACCTGGCCAAGTAAGTGTAAGATTGGTGGAGGTTCCTTTTTGCTTGCCTTAGACACCAATTTGAAATTGGCCAGGTAAGCGAACCAACCCACCTTCCTTCGGGCTCTTATCCCTGAACCACTTTCCTAGACACTAGCTACTCAAGCACACACAAACAAGGTGTCTAACTTGGCTTGACACTTGGTTCGACCCGACTTCGTGGGTGTCCCTAGCTTACTAGAGCAAATTAAGTGTCTACTCAATTTTAATTAGATGTTGGGTTCGATATGCAGGGTGATGATTTTTGGGCTAGGGACAGGTAATAAAATCCTGACCCTATGTCAAATTGATGCCCTTAAGATGATTTATGAAAATGATGGCATACAAATGATCTAATGAGATGTACCTAAGTTATATTTTTGGATTTTTGATGTATGATAATAGAAATAGGATGATGGAAATAAAAAGATATGACCCTAAATGCAAGATTAAACTATTTAACAAATGAAAACATGAAAAGATGCACTTGCTAAAATTCACAGAACAGAATTTGCTCTTAGGTAGTATTCTGGCTTGTATAAATTCTACAAGCAGAAATAAAATCTGAGAAACTTATCAAAAATACTATCAATTATGTGTGACTTAATAGAACAAAAATTAGAGAGTTTGGAGGTTCCTACAAATAGAAACACCTAAAACAACAGACTATGTATAGAAAGGAAAAAAAATGCAGAAATTAAAAGAAGATGAGATCTAATGATGCAAAAAAAAAATTTTGGGGGTTTTTAAAAATTTTCTTCTTGTGTTCCTCTTCAAAGGTCTATCATAGTGGCACCCCTACATGCCTTAGGAGATCCCTGTGGAATGGAAGGAGAGGGTCTTGAAACCCTACTTTTCTCCTAAGACCGGACGGCATGGTGAAGCACCTAATCCAAGTACTTAAGAAGTGCTAAGTGCTAACCATGCTCTGATACCGAACATGATGCTAGACTAACTAGATGGAAGGATGATGCAGTTGATTTTTCTTTAGTGATTTTTAGGGTTTTAATGAAGTTAAGGATTCCTGAAGATGAGAGAGAATAGATCTAGGGTTCTATAGTAATAAGAACTTCAACTAGCAAGTAAGCCCCTAAACAGGATAAGGAGAGGACCCCGGGATTGAGAAACCCCATAGGACTTAGCTCTTGGATCAATACCTACTTAGGAGTAAGGGTGGCAAACCTCAAAAGATCCGAAGTGCCCGATGTCGAGTTCACTCGCTCTTGCGGATGCGGCCTGGATGATCGAGCCTTCAACATCATGGATGCGCCGGCTTGCTGTCTGAAGGTCTCGAAGGTAAGGGAAACTGACTCCATGTTCATGGCACCTAGAGGATCTGCAAGCATTCAAGAGAAGAGTTAGGATTCAACCAAAAAGAAAGCATGAGATGAAGGAATGAGAGTTAATGTGGTGGTGGATGGAGTTCTTCTTGCAAGGCACCCGGTTGGATGATCTCGATGGACTCCGAACTTGAAGTTGGAGGATGGATTTGCGGAAGAGATAGTAACTCGAGGCCTCACACCTCTCGACACCCGAAGGCGAAGGCGCTCCCTCACGGAGATCGACGTTCTTAAGGAATGAAGGTGACTAAAGAGAATGGCTCTCAAATCTTATCTTTTCATTCATCATCATTAGCATATAAATGAGGGGTAAGGTCCTTTATATAGGCACCTTAGGATCCAATTTAAAATTCAAATGAAAAATACATGTATTCTCTTGATAAGGCACCAAAAAAAATCAGAATTCTCTCCTCCTTGGCCGACCAAGAATTTGAATGTGATTGGGCGTGGCTTGACTTGAGGCTTGGAAGAAGGATCTTGGCGCCCTTGGACTTGGAAGGTTGGTCTCTCATTTTGGGAAGAAGACATGATATGGGACTTGTAGCAAGGCTTGTGTCCTCCTCCTTTCCTTGGTTGTTCATCCACCTTTGGTGAAAATCATGATGTGGGGAGTGGAAGATGGAGGTTGTCTTGGCGCCCATGGATTCTTGCTCTTCCTTCCATAGTTGGTCAAATAATTTGGGAAGAAAGCTTGATATGAGGGCTTGAAGCAAAGGACTTATCTCTTCAATCTCTAACTCCCTTTGACCTTCCATTGGCCGGCCACCTACTTTTGGAGATGAGCATGATAGGGGGAGGAAAAGAGGGAGTGTATCAAGTGATGTTGTCCCCTTTGGCATCCAAAAAATCTGATTTGTGCCGCCCACTTGACAAGGCGAAGTGGTACCACATAGGATGATGAGGTGGCACCCCAGGGCTGAGTTGGCATCCTTCATAGCTTGGGTCAAAAGTGACTAGACTTAGTGACCATTCTTGCTTGGGCCCATACTTCAAACAGACTCAGACTGGACTCAATACAGGACTAGACTCAGTACCGGACACAACTTGACATAATTGGTCAAAGTACAGGACTAAACACAAACACTTGAGACTCAATTCATGGCTAAAACAAATTACAATGTTTAGGCTTGAAGCCTTATTACAACACCCGAAAAGTTGGAACCCTAATTAGACATCCATGGAGGGTTGAGGAGCCTCTGTCAAATTCTGGTGCCCACACCACTCTTTAACATCTTGCGGCAGCACTTCAAGATTGTCGATCCTCAGGCTCTGATCTTCAACTTGATTGGTTCCAAGGAAAAGATAACCATCACTTCCACTTCAATATCATCCTGGTGAACCAATGGGGTAGTAGGAGTGGATCAGTTAAGGAAAAATTGACTAGGATCTAGGCTAGTAGGGGTGGGTCCGCTCGGATTAGGATTGAGTCAGCTCGGGCGAGAATTGGGTCGCTTCTATTGAGAAATGGGTCGACTCGAGTGGATTTGACTACATCTTGATTTTTGATAAGGAGCACTAATCCTAATGGGTTCTAGCTAACTAAGGGAAACCTGACGAGCACTAGGCTGATACCTAGGGGTTATGGGTTCCTCAAGTTCATAGGACATGGGCATAGAGGATCTGAGTTCATAGGAGTTGGGTTCAAAGGATCTGGGTGCATAGGAACTAGGTTCATATGATCTGGGTAGGTACTTTTCCCTAAGTTTAAGTTTCATGTCACCCTAGGTAGTTATGGATATGTCTCTTCTTTATCTGATCATTCTTTCAACATCATCCCAGTAAATTCTATCTTAGCATACTAACTTAAGCTTAGCAATCTTAAACTTTCTTTCCTCAGTCATTAGATCCTTCTCAAAATATAGATCCATATTTCTTTCCCAAATAATATAATCCTCAAGATCAAGATCACCACCAAATTTTGGTGCTTCAAACCTAAAATTCCTAGTGGTTCTCTCATCTTGGTCTATGAAATCATAATTGGGTCTCCTTGCACTAAGATCCCAGATTGGGTCATAGCGAGGGGCTATCCTAGGGTTGGGAGGTGTAGGACATGGGGTCTCAAGTTTAAGCTTAGTACGGGTCATAGGGGTTCTCTTTAGGGTTCCTCTATGGTTCCTATTTGGTCAAACCTATGGTTCGCTTGGTCAAATTTATTGATGCGGGACTAAGTGATGCTAAGATGCATGCTGATGCAAATGATTACTCTTGTTAATTTTTTTAAGTTTTGGTGGATTTAAGGATTCCAAAAAATAAGCAAAGAGCAAATCTAGAGATTCTAAAATGATAAGAACTTTCTAGCATGCAAGATAGCCCCTAAACAAAGATAAGAAGAGGACCTTGGGATTGAGAAACCCCGTAGGACTTAGCTCTTTGATCAATATCTTCTTAGGATTTTTAGGGATGCAAACCCTGAAAAAAAAACTCTGATGTGCCCGATGCCGAGTTCACTCGCTCTCGTGGATATGGCCTAGAAGATCAAGCCTTCAACCCAGCGGATTCATCGGCTTTGCATCCGATGGTTGCGAAGGCAAGGGAGACCGACTCTATTGTCCATGGTACCTGGAGGACCTACGAGCACCCAAGTGAAGGGTTAGAAATCATCAAGAAGCAAGTAAGAAATGAGAGAACAAAAGTTGAGAATGGAGGTGGATGAGGTATTTCTTACTAGGCGCCCAGGTGGATCATCCAGATGGCATCCAAACTTAAAGGTGGGAAGGTGGCTTGTGTAGAAGGATAGTAACTCAGGGCCTCTCACCCCTCAATATCCCAAAGGACAAAGGTACTCCCTCTCGGAGTTCCTAGTCTAGAAGACAAGGACTAAAAGAATAACTTCACACTATTTTTTTTCATTTCATCAACATTAAAAATTCTTACAAGAGGGTTAGGGTCCTTTTATAGGCACCCAAGTCTACATTCAAAATTTGAAAAGGGAAGTTACAAAGCTTGATTTGGGGGAGTGAAGAGAGGATGTTGTCTTCATGAATCAAGGGGTGCCCATTTAAATTTTGAATTCCTCCTTCATGAAACTTGGCATCTAACTTTTGAATTTTGAAACTTTTCATGAAGCTTGATCTTGGTAGCTTGATTTGTGGAGTGGAGTGAGGATGTTGTTGACTTGGATCATGGGGAGGCTTGATATGGGGAGTGTTGTGTGGATATTGTCTACTTGGATCAAAGAGAGATTAATGGGAGTCAAATATGAATTTGAATTTGAATTTTTCATCTTGACATGGCCACCTAAAGGAGCTTGGTGAAGTGGCACTCCCCATGCTGCACTGATGATGTGGCACTCCTCATGAGCTGAAGTGGCACCTCCCATGCCATGTGGCACTGATGATGTGGCACTCCAGTTGGCCTCCTAAAGGAGCTTGGTGAAGTGGGCCTCCCCATACCATGTGGCACTGATGATGTGGCACTCCTCATGAGCTGAAGTGGTGCCTTCCATGCCATTTGTCACAAATGATTTGGCACTCTAGTTGGCACTCCTACTTGGTGTGGAGGAGAGGTGGCTTGACTCTTCTTTAATTAGGCTTGACTTGATTGCCCACTTGTGAACCCATCTTCAAAGTAGCTTAAACCCATTTTCAAATTGACTTGAGCTGGTGAACCAACTTGGCTAATTAAAGGACCAATTGACCCTATCTTGACCAAATTGGCCAAGGTACATGACCAAAATAAAAAAATTGAAACTAGATACATGACTCAAAAATAAAATGCTCAAGCTTGAAGCCTTATTGCAAGACCTAACAAATTAAAACCCTAATTCGAGATCCATGCAGGGTTGAGAAACCTTTGTCTGATCCTGGTGGCCACACCAATTCTTCCAGGGTAGGAGGAACTCGACCCTATCAAGTAAGGGTTGATTTATCTTTGGTATTTTACAAGAAGGTGAAGATCAAGGCGTTGCAAGTCCTCCCGGGTAATCCATGAATCATCAGACTCCGGTCAACCTTGCCATCGGACCAAGTAATGCTGATAGCTTTTGCCTCGGGTGGTGATAGCTTGATCATCCAGGACACGCTCGATCTGCTCTCCTCTCTCAGGTAAAATTGGAGGTGGACACTCTAGGTCGGGTCACTCTCAAATGAAAGGTCAAGCCCAAATGGCTCGCTAGGTATGTTTACTGGTTCCCTATACTCGACTAAGTCCGAGATATTGAAAGTCGAGCTAATGCCATAATTCGGGGATAGCTCAAGCACATAGGCATTAGGGCCAAATCTCTTTATCACTCTAAAGGGGTCAGCTCCATGAGCATGAAGTTTCTTAATGGTTCCTAGTGGAAACCGTTCAGGCCTAAGCCTAATCATTACAGAATCCCTTATTTCATATTCTTTGGCTTGCTTTTGGGAATCAGCCAATTTCTTGTATTTATTATTACTTAGGTTGATTTTCAGGCTAATTTTCTTATGCATGCCTCTAATATGCAGTGCAAATGATTTTGCAGACTCTGAGACTCATACTGACACTTGATAAAAAGCAGACTCAACTATGTATTCCTATTGAGAGAAATTTTATTGGACTCTTTAGGGCCTAAACCTAATAGATTATTGACTCTCTAGGTTTGACCCTGGTCTGGTATACACATGAAAAATTACCATGGATCCCTAGCAAATGCCATAAAGTATACCAGAAGTAGGTAGCAAAAGGGATAGGTTCTAAGGATTCATGCAATCTAGTAATTTCAACAGAATGTAGCCCCATGGCTCTAAAATCATGAGAAGACTCAAGGAAGGGTAGGAAATAGGAATCAGAGTCTTGGGGCAATCTATGGGAAGCATGAAATATAACTTGGTTATTCAGGATGATCTTAAAATTTGGACATTGATCTATGGGTGTCATATGGTCCACTTGTTTCGATGGTTCTTGGGGCTCGGTAGGGTTAATCCCATAGTGAGGAAAGTCTGTTAATGAGGATCCTAGGACCAAGTCTATAACATGCTGGATGTCCCTCAGGGGTAGTAATTGACCAGGTGAATCATTGGGTAAAGCATTCTCAAACTCTTTCAGAGCATCAACTACTTCCTGGGGGTTTTCTTTTTGGGTCAGTTCAAGAATCTCTTCAGTGGCAGGGGTTCTCTCAGTACTCTCATCGGGTAGTAGTTGATTAGGTAACTCATCAGGAAATACATCCTCAAATTCTTTTAGAGTTTCAACTACCTCTTAAGGGTGTTCTCTTTGTGTTGGCTCTTGGACCTCTTTAGTGGCAGGGTTAGGATGTGGGACTCTTCTAGGCTCAGCCTTTAAGGAGGGATCATGTTGAGGGAATCTCCTAAGGTGGGGAGTGATTCAAACTCTGGTTCAGAGTGAGGCTCCCGGGTCCTCTCTAAAGTTTCTAGCCTTGTTTCAAATCTATCAGCTCTTTCGATCAACTTGGAAAGCTGCTCAGCGATGAGCCTAAGTTGATACTTGCAGTTATCCATGGGTTCACCTGAATGAGAGTGATGTGGGTGATACGAGACTCCTGACCTAGTCGACATGCAACACACAATGAATGGTGCTACGGGTTTGCTAGACCTAGGAGTTGAATTAAAATGGATCAAAATAGAAGATACACAGCACAACAACTAGCCATTTCACTGGCCAGGTAAGAGGTGGGAGTGTGGGAGGCCCCCTTGTTTTCGCAAGGACCTAATTAAAGAACCACAACACCGCTTAGGTCGTTTGACACGAGACCTCTTGCCTTAGACACCAGCTTCCCGGTACCAATTGAAGGGTTGCATGCACTAGCTTTCTCAAAATGGTTAAATCCAACTTGTTGATGTCCCTAATCTATTATGTTGATACTAGATTTTAGATTAGGTTTGGGTTCAAAATGCAAGTGTGGTTGTTTTTAGGCTAAGGAAAGGTAGTGACTTCCTTCCCTTATCTTGTGATATTGATGCCCTTAAGTTAATTATGAAAATGATGACATACACATGATCTAATGAAATTTATCTAAGTTTTGTCTTTGGACTTTTGATGTATGCTAGTAGAAATAAGATGCTGGAAATAAAAAAAATATGAATCTAAATGCAAAAATTAAACTATATGGAAAATGAAAGTGTGATGAAATGCACTTGCTAGAATTTCAGAATAGATTTGTTCTCAGGTAGTATTCCAGCATGTAGAAATTCTACAGACTGCAATAAAATTTAAGAAATTTTTAAAAAATAATTTCAAGTATATGGAATCCAGAAAAATAAAAATCATAAAAATTAGAGATTTCTACATGTAAAAACAACTAAAATAGCAGACTATGTACTGTGTTGCTGAAGTTCTAAAGATGCTGAAATCAAAGATGCAAAATTTTTTCTTAAGGATCTAAACCTATCTCTTTGTGTTCCCCTTCAAGGGTCAATCACATCGGCACCCCTACACGCCATAGGAAATCTCCTTTGAATGGGATGTGAGGGTCTTGTAGCCCTACTTTTTTCTATGACTGGATGGCCATGGTGAAGCACCCAATCCAAGTACTTGAAGAGAACTAAGTCCTAACCATGCTTTGATACCAAATGATGTGGGACTAAATGATGCTAAGATGCATGCTGATGCAAATGATTTCTCTTGTTAATTTTTTTTTAAATTTTTGGTGGATTTAAGGATTTCCAAAAATAAGCAAAGAGAAGATTTAGAGATTCTAAAATGATAAGAACTTTATAGCATGCAAGATAGTCCCTAAACAAAGATAAGGAGAGGACCCCGAGATTGAAAAATCCCATAGGACTTAGCTCTTAGATCAATATCTACTTAGGAGTTTTAGGGATGCAAACCTTGAAAAAAAAACTTTGATGCACCCGATGCCAAGTTTACTCGCTCTCGTAGATGCAGCCTGAAAGATCAAGCCTTCAACCCTATGGATTCGCTAGCTTTCCATCCGATGGTCGTGAAGGCAAGGGAGACCGACTCCATTTTTTGTGGCACCTGGAGGACCTGCGAGCACCCAAGTGAAGGGTTAGAAATCATCAAGAAGCAAGTAAGAAATGAGAGAACAAAAGTTGAGAATGGTGGTGAAGGAGGTTCTTCTTGCTAGGCGCCCAGGTGGATCATCCAGATGGCATCCAAACTTGAAGGTGGGAAGGTGGCTTGCGCAGAAGGATAGTAACTCAGGGACTCTCATCCCTCGATGTTCCAAAGGACAAAGGTGCTCCCTCTCGAAGTTCCTAGTCTTGAAGATAAGGGCTAGAAGAATAACTTCAAACTTTTTTTTCAATTCATCAACATTAAAAATTCTTACAAGAGGGTTTGGGTCCTTTTATAAGCACCCAAGTCTACTTTTAAAATTTGAAAAGGGAAGTTACAAAGCTTGATTTGGGGGAGTGAAGAGAGGATGTTGTCTTCATGAATCAAGGGGCGCCCATTTGAATTTTGAATTCCTCCATCATGAAACTTGGCATCTAACTTTTGAATTTTGAGTCTTTTCATGAAGCTTGATCTTGGTAGCTTGATTTGTGGAGTGGAGTGAGGATGTTGTTGGCTTGGATCATGGGAAGGCTTGATATGGGGAGTGTTGTGTGGATATTATCTACTTGGATCAAGGGAAGATTAATGGGAGTCAAACATGAATTTGAATTTGAATTTTTCATCTTGACTTGGCCACCCAAAGGAGCTTGGTGAAGTGGCACCTCCCCATGCCATGTGGCACTGATGATGTGGCACTTCTCCTGAGCTGAAGTGGCACCTCCCATGCCATATGGCACTAATGATGTGGCACCCCAGTTGGCCACCCAAAGGAGCTTAGTGAAATGGGCCTCCCCATGCCATGTGGCACTGATGATGTGGCAGTCCTCATAAGCTGAAGTGGCGCCTTCCATGCCATGTGTCACTAATGATGTGGCACTCCAATTGGCACTCCTACTTGGTGTGGAGGAGATGTGGCTTGACTTTTCTTTAATTCGGCTTGACTTGATTACCCACTTGTGAACCCATCTTCGAACTAGTTTGAGCCCATTTTCAAATTAACTTAAGCTGGTGAACTAACTTGGCTAATTACAGGACCAATTGATCCTAAATTTACCAAATTGGCCAAGGTACATGACCAAAACAAAAATAATGAAACTATATACATGACTCAAAAATAAAATGCTCAGGCTTGAAGCCTTATTACAGGACCTAACAAATTAAAACCCTAATCCGAGATCCATAAAGGGTTGAGAAGCCTCTATCTGATCCTGGTGCCCACACCACTTATGGTTCACTTGGTCAGATTATGGTTCAATTGGACAAGCTATTCATTTATGATCCTAAGGAAGGTTTCAAAGCTAGACTCCATGGTCAAATTGGGTTGGGTTTGGGTGAGACTACTGGTATGGAGTTTCTAATCTAGTAGCCAGGTAATGCAATCACATAAAATTGAACTATGATCTCCTAAACCTAGAGCTCAAATAGAATGGGTCAACTCAATTTACAACCAATTCAACAATTATCCTATCCATAGGCCAGGTAAGAGGTGGGGTCATGGGAGGCTCCCCCTGCTTTCACAGGGTCCTAATTAAAAACCATGAGTCCACTTAGGGTGTTTGCCTTTGGACCCTTAGCCTTAGACACCAGATTTAAGTGATAATCAAAGGATTGGGTGCACTAGCTTTCACACAATACTTGGAACCCGACCTGTTGGTATCCCTAAGCTGCTTTAGGTTTCTAATTAATTGTAATTAGGATTAGGTTCGATGCAAAGGTAGTTGTTATGGGCCCAAGACAGGTGATTAAATCCTATCCTGATCAGAGATAGTCAAGTGCCCTTATGATTAGGTTACAGGATGATGCAATCACACGATATGAAACCCTAATATGCAATGAAGCTAAAATAATGAAAAATAGCAAAAACTAAATTATTTTTTTTCTTTAATTAAATTCTAGATCTGATTAATTTTAGATTTTTGATCTTGGGATATCACATCCGGCTGTAGCTCATTACTCTCATGGGTCGTGACAGTATACTTGCGTATACCCGCTCAGGAGGCGTGATTTCCTTCCACCAGAAAAACTATGCAATAATTTTTTAAATTTTTTACCAAGATTACACATTAGATTAATAGAGGATTAACAAAAAATTAATTACTAATTTTTTGAGTTTTTTTAAGATGGTTTTTATGCAATTTATTTTCAGCCTAAACCTAGATGTACAAAAATTTCAGAACTAGTAGTTAAATGCTAGTTTTAACCCACTCTGATACCAAAGGTGATGCGAGACAATATGCAAAAATATATTACTGATTTTAAATCTAATTTTAGAGAATAATCAGAGATTAATTTTCTTAGAAATTTAACAGGAATAAGACTTAAAGCAATTAAATGAATGAAACTAGTCAACTAGTTGCAATCCCGCAATGTAGATTAACAAATCTAGTTAGGAAAAAGGACCTGGTGATTAAGAAACCACCATAAACTAGGGATCCTACCTTTCAAATGATCAGAAATTAAAAGTTAGGAAAATTATTTTTTTTTATCAACGAAGATTTTATGCGCTTTGGTTGTGGATCTGACAGGACTCTCAAGGATCTTGCGACAAGGCTACAAGATGGTCGATCTTCTGGCTCCGAACTTCAACGATGTTGATTCCAAGGCAAGAAGCTCCCTTACTTTAGATCTCGATCACCTACAATCACTCAAAAAAAAAACACTCAAGTCAGATGGTTGTAGAAAGAGGAAGAAGATGGAAAAGAAGGAAGGAAAGAGAGTTGGAAGATGGCGGCTAGGGTTTTCTGATGGTTGGATATTTAGGGATTCACACCTCGTGATGCTCCGAAGAACAAAGGTAGGGCCTCACACCCCGTGATGCACACAGTAAAGGAATTGATAGAATGTCGGCTTTATTTCATCAATAATAATTATCATACAAGGGGGTTTAGGGATGGTATTTATAGACCCTCCATACAAGGTAGCAAGATAACATTGAATTCCCAAGATAATTGGAGCTAACATAGGTTTCTAATCTCTTCCTTAAAGTGGTTGAGATTCCTTGAATTTAAATTAGATAGGTGCTCCCTTGAAGTTGGATTCTTCCATGTGATGAGCAACAAAATGACATGGGTGACAAAATAAAAAGTGAGATGGCATTCTTCCTTCTTGATTTCAGTTTCTTGAATTCAAATTTGAGAGTGGGTGACAACCTGAGAGAGATGTGGCATCCAAACCTTTCCATCTTGACATTAATCCCATATTGGCATCCATGTTAATCCTCTTCCATTTGAAAAAAGATAATCCACCATCTTGAATTTGAAAGCTGATAAGATAATCCTTGGAACTTGGCTTGAATTTTGAATGGATGAGAGGAGGCGCTCCTCTTTATGTGGGTGATAAAATAAGGATGGGAGGAGGTGCTAAAGAAATGAGAGTCCTTCTACTTTACTTCTCTTAAATCCATCGATAACTTGGAATTCAAATAAGGTGCCCTCCTTAGATAAAATAGGATGAGGTCTTAATTATCTGATGTTCTTGATGTCTAAATGTTTGGATGTCTTGATGTCTAGATGTCTGGATGTCCAGATATCTTGAAATCAAGTTGTAATTCTTAATTGGCTCTCTAAATAGATCTCATGTGATGGTGTGGCACCAAGAGGTAGTTGGCACATAATATGTTGGGTTGGCATATGGAGTCATATGGGTCTTGACTTGGGTCCCCTCTAGTATTACAGGACTCAACTAATAATTATAAGACTCAACCAACTAAATAACTAATAGCCCAACTTGATCAAATTGATCAAAAAGCATAACCAATTCATAATTGAACCATACAATACTTAATTAAGCTTGCAAATACAAAACCCAATTAAAGTTGGTAAAAAGGGCTAAATACCACTGGACCATTATAACAGAATTTGTGATCCAATTGAAATTGGGGTTTTTTTTTATAGACTCAATTTTGGGTCCAAGGGTTTTTACAGACAACTCAATTTTAGGGTTTAGGGCTAAACCCAACTAAGCTAAAATAACAGAATTTAAGATAAATATTTACAAACGATCTAGGGTTTGCGCTTAGGGCTTCATTCATAAGTGACCCAAAGAGATGTGGATTTGACCTATCATTTTCTTCTAGCCTTGGTGTTCGCACCACCTGGCGACCGACAAATTGGCATGCTAAGAACAATGGCAACCATCCTCACCCCTCGGGGGCAAACTAGGGGCACAAGAGGGGAAGACGACCATGTTTTCCCAAATGACGGTCACCTCCCACAATGCCCTCAAGTCGGAACCAGCTCCATCCATCTCTCTTTAAGACAATGGTCAACGAGTTTGACCCGTGCCCCCTGAAGGAGTAACAAACTCCCATCCATTCGACAAGAGTCTGATGGGTAATTCCCTTCCCCTATTACCCTTATAATATGAAGAGTTATCTAATAGGTTCACAGGAAAAGCTTCTGTCTCGCCATCAATGGCATGTATTGCAGTCTAACACCTGCCACTGAGCCCATGGTCTATGGATGTCAGCCGGGAAGCCCGAGGGATCCCACCATCTGACTCTCAGTTCAACTCTTGCCATGCTCTCAGTCCAGAGATGTCTATGATAGCTCGACGAAGTTCCGCCATCTACTGCGAGGCTCACAGTTTGGTAACTACTGTGCTAATAGTCTCAAGATGTCCATAGAGACTCCAAAAGGCCCCCGCCATCTATTGCTTGTCTCTCAATTTAGTTCTTGCCTTGCTCACAATCTAGAGATATCTCGGTGACTCAACAAAGTCCCGCCATCTACCGTGAGGCTCATAGCTTGGCATCTACTTGCTCACAGTCCGAAGATCTTCACAGGGAACCCTGTGCTGAGTCTTGTGTGGTGTATCCAATGCATCAGGAGTCAAGTTTTGGATCTTTGTCATGGTGGTCATGATGTAACTAGGGCTAGGAGTGATGATGGGGACATCAGAGGTCCCAGACTCTGGTAGAGGCATTTCAACCCTCTGTGGTTATCAAATTAGAGTTTAGGATATAAGTCCAAGTTTTGTTCAATTTGGAATTAGGGTTTACTCAATTTAAGTGAGTTCATTTGAGTTTTGTGAGTAAGTTCATTGGAGTCCTGTCCACACTTGAGTCATGTATTTAGAATGCGAAGTCAGTTGAGTAAGGTCAAGTTTTGAGTCCTGTAAGTTTTTAAGTTTATCAATCAAGTCAGCTCATGTTAAGCTAGTCATTTTCTGAGTCCTGTAAATTTTATAGTGAGTCCAGTCAAATTTTGCAAGTAGAAGACTCAAGATAATCGAAGATCCAGCTAGCTTAAAGTCATGGAGCCATACTTAAAGACCATGGAAGATCCAGCAAGAGAAATTAAAGGCCTTGAAACCCTGGACCATAGCATGGAGCATGCTGGGCTGCCTAAGGCCCATGAGGAGCATCTAGAGGGGTGCCAACCCTTATGGTCACCCCCCTTGGTCGGCCTCCCTTAGAGTTACCCTTTTTTGGCTGACCAAGAGAAGGAGAGGGAGAGAGAGAAGCTCAGTCAAAAGTGGAGAGCCCTAGTCTATGTCTTTGTATTGGTTTAGGACTAATGTAATTTCTCATGAATACCCTTACTTGAGCCCCAAGTTTGTAAGCCTATTTAAAGGCCTCCCCTCATGTAATTTCAAAATATTGATGAATTAAATTTGAGTTTTCTTTCTTTGCTGTGTGTCCTTGCTGTGTGCATGCTGTGTGAGAGTTTTTCTTGTTCCTGTGCCCTGCCTCCATCTACAACATCAAAACCCTAGCCGCCCCTTCCTTCCAACCCTTGGCCGCCATCATCCAAGAGCCTTTCTTTTCCCTTCTTGCAATTATTCAGTCTTCATACTCTTATTTTTCTAACCCCAGATGGTGATTTGTAGGTCCCTCAGTTCCCATGAGTCCGAGGATACCTTCTAATTAGCCATCAGATCATCGAGCAGAAAGTCACGAATCCATAGGGTCAAAAGCTTATTCTTCCAGGCCACATCCGGGAGCGTGAGCGATCTTTTCATGGAACGATCTTTAGTAGGCACTTCTACCATTGCCAGGTACACCCTCTAGTTCATCAGTAGTGGTATTGTAGGAAAGCTAGCCTGACGAGGGTTTCTCAACCTTGGCGATCCTGCTTATCTATTACTTTAGGGTTTATTTCTGCATACATAACTTTCATAATTTTCAAAGAATTCTATACTTTGAATCTTGGCTTGAAATTTGGGATCTAAAACCTTAATTTCATGCTTAATCATAGAAAAATACTTTTCATATATATTTAATCCTGCATCATTTGGTATCAGAGCATAGTTTAAGGCTAGTTTTTGCATCCCGTCATCTCAGTATATGGTCTGTTATTCTTCTGATTTCTGTATGTAGGAAGATCTAAAAATCCTAATTTTTATTTTTCTGGATTCCTTATATTGAAAGTGTTTTTTTATAGTTTTTTCATGATTTAATTAGGTAGTGGATTTTTTGTACGCTGGAATACTTCCTGAGAACAATTCTGCTCAATTTTTTAGCAAGACAAATTTTAGTATGTTTAGGGTTCTTCTTGCATAATCTTTCCATATTTTGATTTTTCTGCATATTTCCTGTATATTTGGTACTATTTTGTATATTTTATTTTCTACCAAATATAAAGACAAAAAATATTCAAAATCAGAAAATATCAAAACTACAAAATCCTAATTTGCATTTCATATGTGTGCCATCATCTACATAACTTACCTTAAGGGCACTTTTACTATGTCAGATGGGGGGAGGATTTGATCACCTCTCCTTAGTCCAAAACCACAATCCTTACATTTGAACCCAACCCTAACTAAAATTGATTAGACTTAATTTGTTCTAGAGAGCTAGGGACATCAACAGGTCGGGTTCAACCATTATGGGAAGACTAGTGCACCCAATTCATCTCCTATTACTAGAAGCTAGTGTCTAGCCTAGAGGTACAGTGTCAAATGACCTAAGCGGATTGGTGGTTCTTTAATTGGGTCCTGCGTTATGCAGGGGGGCCTCCCACCATCCCACCTCTTACCTAGCCAATGGAAAGATTAGGGGTTGAGTTGTGTGTAAGTTAACTCGACCCATTCTGTTTGGGCTCTAGGTCTAGGTCCCTAGTTGATTTGTTTGAGTCTTGCATGTGCACTAGATCAGGAGCTTCATATCATCCACCACCTCTATAACCAGCTTAACCCATTGAATCCCACCTTGATGCTGTCCTAAAGACCTTCAGTGACTAGATGGCTTGATTGAATACCCGATTAGACCAAATGGATGACCAAATGACCCAATCGAATGCCTAATTGACTCATAGATTTGACCAAGCAGATGTTTGGCTAGGAACCCTAGAGGAGACACAAAGGTCCCATTTTGAACCAGATCTTGAGTCACCTCCCCATCCTAGGAGAACCTCACACCGAGATCCTTACTATGAGGCTGACCCTAGGAGAAATCCAAACCCTAATCCATACATTGAGGTTGAACCTAGGAGAGCCCATCATCATGACCCAGTTCTAGAGGTTCACCCAAGGAGACCCAATCAGGATTTCATAGACCAGGAAGATTGGGCCCATAGAAATAAAAGATTTGATGTACCCACTTTTGATGGTTGTCTTGACTTAAAGGTTTATATAGATTGGGAGAGAGAAGTTAACCAATATTTTGAGTGGTATGATATGTCTGAGGAACGTAAGTTTAGGTTTGCTAAGCTTAAGCTAGTCCACCTGGCTAGGTTATATTGGGCTACTGTTAAAAGAACACTTAAGATAGGAGGCCATGAACCCATAGTCACTTAGAGGGCCATGAAGGCCAAGCTTAGAGGGAAATATGTTCCAACCTCATATCACCGGGGTTTGTTGGATCAGTGGCAAAGATTGAGTCAGGGTAGCAAAAGTGTAGATGAGTACATCGCAAAAGTTGATGAGTATTCCATGCGATATGACTTAGATGAAGATGAAGATGTTGTCCTGTCTAGGTTTAGGGCTGGCCTTAGGGATGACATTAAGAGGGAGCTTTACTTGAGAGAGGTCATGGACAAAGAGCAGGCCTACCAGATTGCTAGGAATGTTGAGCATTTCCAGAGAGAGCCCATCTTTCATAAACCTGAGCCCATTAGAAACCCTAGCCCATACTCAAGATCTAGTCAAGCCTATCCTAGTCGACCTGACCCAAATAGACCCAACCTGAGTCAGCCCAGTCTATGTCACCCTGACCCGAGTTGACCTCAACCTAGTACCTCCATGACCCAAAGAGAAGATAAAGGCAAAGCTATAGAGGGTCAAAGGGAACTCATCTCCCAGAAGGTGTGCTATAGATGCCATAAACTAGGTCACTTTGCTAGCCAGTGTCTAGCTAATGCCCTACACATAGGTGAGCTAGGTAAGAATGAGCCTGAGTTCATAGTTGAGCCTGAAGGAGAAGTTTATGAAGCTGATGAATGATTGATAAATGAGTATGAGGGAGAGGAGGAAGTACCTGAGTCTGAAAACCTGTTAGGAGTGGTTAGGTGCATCTTGACCCAAACCCAAATTAAGGAAGACTGGCGTAGGACCAACATCCTACAAACCTTTGTTAAGATAGGAGGTAAGGTATTCAAGATCATAATAGATAGTGGGAGTTGTGTCAATGCCATCACTACCAGTATAGTAAATCTTTAGGATTGACCCCAATTCCCCATCCTAGCCCCTATAATGTTTCTTAGGTAGAATCCACCTCCATCCCAATCAAATCTAGATACCAAGTCTTGATCAAATTGCAAACATATGAGGAGAAGATTTGGTGTGATGTCCTTCCCATGGAAATTAGTAGTATTATCCTAGGTCAACCATGGCTTTATGATCATAATGCAATCTTGTTTGGTCGAACCATTACCTGTACATTTAGTTATCATGGGGAAAAGTTTGTGATCCACTCAACTCAACCTAAAGACCCATTTAGGGGAGCTTCTAGTATCCTTAAGGAGAAAAAAATAGGAGTTAATTTAATTAAGGCTAAGGAATTAGAGAAAGAAACCCTTGAGCCCATTGATATTGAAGAGTTTAGTCCAGTAGAAGAGAAGCTAGAGAGTGAACCCCTTGAGGAATCAAAAGAAAAAGATCCTGAACCCACTGCAAAATTTGAAGAAGTGACTGAGACAGGATCAAACATAATAGAGGGCTCAAGATAGTTGTCCATAGAGGAGGTCCAGGAACAAGTCCCTAAGGCACAACCCCAGGAGGTAGACATTAGTTTAGGAGACTTATTCGCAAAGACTTTCCTGATGACCTTCCAACTGGTGCTGAGCCTGATAAGTCCATAAACCTAGTTCAACTGTCCACACCTGCACTGAACACTGTATAACATATGCATCAGGATATTAGCCATAAGAGTAATTTAAGTAATGAAACATCTAACAAACTAGCTAATTCCTGAATAAGAGCCAATGCATTCCATGTAGGGAATTCTATCTTGGTTAGGCTTAGGCCTAAAAAGAAGTTTCATGCTCACAGAGCTGGATCCTTAGAAGTGATAGAGAAGGTAGGACCCCATGTGCACTATTTTCCCTTGGAGTTTGGCTTTAGCTCTACCTTCAATACCGCAGACTTGATCGAGTCTAGGGAATCGACAGCGATTCCCAGTGAGGCCTTTGAACCTACCCCATCCATTGAAAGTGAGCCTAACCCTGAGTGTCCCCCTATAAATTAGCCTAAGAGAGGAATACGGATCGAGCATGTCCTGGATGATCAAGCTTCCATGACACAGGATAGCGATTTTCAACGCCACCTAGTCCGTTGGCAAGGTCTACCAGGACCCGACGCTTCGTGGGATACTCGAGAGGACTTGCTGCACCTCTTCTCAGTCCTTCTTGAGAGGCACCAGGTTCAGTGTGACCCTTAATCGATGAGGTCGAGTTCCTCTCACCCCGGGAGAATTGATGGGGACATCAGAGGCCCCAGACTTTGGTAGAGGTATTTCAACCCTATGTGGTTATCAAATTAGAGTTTAGGATGTGAGTCCAAGTTTTGTTCAATTTGTAATTAGGGTTTAGGCAATTTGGGTGAGTTCATTTGAGTTTTATGAGTAAGTCCATTGGAGTCCTGTCCACACTTGAGTCCTGTATTTAGAATGCCAAGTTAGTTAAGTCAAGTCAAATTTTGAGTCCTGTAAGTTTTGAAGTTTATCAATCAAGTCAGCTCATATTGAGCTAGTCATTTTCTGAGTCCTGTAAATTTTATAGTGAGTCCAGTCTAATTTTGCAAGTAGAAGACTCAAGATAATCAAAGATCCAGCCAGCTTAAAGTCATGGAGCCATACTTAAAGACCATGGAAGACCCAGTAAGAGAATTTGAAGGCCTTGGAATCCTGGACCGTAGCTTGAAGCATGCTGGGCTGCCCAAGGCCCATGAGGAGCATCAAGAGCGACACCAACCCTTATGGTCACCCCCCTTGGTCAGCCTCCCTTAGAGTCACCCCTCTTTGGCCAACAAAGAGAAGGAGAGGGAGAGAGAGAGGCTTAGTCAAAAGTGAAGAGCTCTAGTTTATCTTTGTATGGGTTTAGGACTAATGTAATTTCTCATGAATATCCTTACTTGAGCCCCAAGTTTGTAAGCCAATTTAAAGTCCTCCCCTCCTCATGTAATTTCAGAATATTGATGAATTAAATTTGATTTTTTTCTCTTTGCTGTGTGCCCTTGCTGTGTGCGTGCTGTGTGCAAGTTTTTCTTGTTCCTGCACCCTGCCTCCATCTATAACATCAAAAAAACCCTAGCCACCCCTTCCTTCTAACCCTTGGTCACCATCATCCAAGAGCCTTTCTTTTTCCTTCTTTCAATTATTCAATCTTCATACTCTTAGTTTTCTAACCCCAGATGGTGATTTGTAGGTCCCTTAGTTCCCACGAGTCCGAGAATACCTTCTGATCAGCCATCGGATCACCGAGTAGAAAGCCGTGATTCCGTAGTGTCAGAAGCTTGTTCTTCCAGGCCATATACGGGAGCATGAGAAATTTCTTCATGGAACGATCTTCAGTAGGTGTTTCTACCATTGCCAGGTACACCCCCTTGATTCATCAATAGTGGTATTATAGGAAAGCTAGCCTGACCAGGGTTTCTCAATCTTGGTGATCATGCTTATCTATTACTCTAGGATTTATATCTGCATGCACGACTTCCAGAATTTTCATAGAATTCTATACTTTGAATCTTTGCTTGAAATTTAGGATCTAAAACCTTAACTTCATGCTTAATCACGAAAAAATACTTTGCATGCATATTTAATTTTGCATCAAGTGAGTCCGGTAGGAGTCCTAGGTGATAGATTGAGTTTTCCCATGTTTTTGTTTAGTCTATTTATTCAAGTCTGCTTGATGGTCCTTCGAGTTGACTCAGTTGGTGGAATAGCATGGGGGGTCTGGGTGATGTACCAATGTCGAGTTGGCTCGGTTACCTGGAGTCAGCTCTAGTTCTCAGAGCAGGTACATAGACACTTTAGACGAGTCAGCTCGATTTATTGAAGTCGGCTCGAATTCTTGGGATAGAATGGAGCAGTCTAGACGAGCCAATTGGAACCCTACCAGTCGACTCAGATGATGGGTTCACTATTTTGATGCTGTGCCAGTTGGGAGTTTGTTTAAGGGGCTAGGTTTGGTTTAACCTAGGGATATATATATTGGGAGTTTATTTAAGGGGCTAGGTTTGGTTTAACCTAGGGATATATATATTGTACGGTCTTGACTGTGACAGAGAGACTCTCGAGTCTTCCAAGAGGTCTTGTAACTTATTCTGATAGGCGACAATATATTAAACCCTTGTTTTTCTTCGGAAAACATCTTCTTAATCTTGATTTACTACTTGTTTAATCTTCATTGCCCCTATATTCGAAGATAGGTGGTATAGGGTTCATGCTAGGCTTGTTGCTTCCCCTATAGTCTCTTCACGGTGCTTCGTGTTTGAGTCATTGTATTTGGTCTAGGAGGGATTGATCTCATCTGGTGTGCCATAACATTTGATATCAGAGCCTGGGTTGTGTGAAGGAAAGAAGATCGTTGCTGGGATCAGGTGTGAAACAGTTTTTTGATCAAGGCATCAAGGTGAGTAGTTGGTGCTATTATTTTTTGATCAGATCTATTGATATGGCATCTAGCAGTATCAAGGCAGACTTTGAAAATTTTGATGGTAAGAGAAACTTCACCCTTTGGCAGCAAAGGATGAAGGATCTATTCGTACAGAACCAGATCTATAAGTTGTTAGTACGGGAGAAGCCAGAGAAGGTTGATCTGGAAGAATGGGAGGAACTGGAGGAGATAGCTTTCAGCACAATCAGGATGTGCTTGGCTGATCAGGTTTTACCGGAGATCAATGGAGAAACCATGGTGAAGGGTCTATGGAAGAAGTTGGAGAACACATACTTGGGTAAGAATATGATGAACAAGTTATGGTTAAAGAAACTGTTGTACAGCTTGCAGATGTCTGATGGAGGAGATCTGATTGCTCATATCTAGAAATTCAATCAAGTATGCTCGGATGTTATGAGCCTTTTATGCGGAACTAATATGCATGCGATTTTTTTTGTATGTTTTATATGTAGGGTGAGGTGGTTAAATCTCGAATATCAAATCAAAATAAGATGTAAAGAATTTTATATGAATTTTAGAAACTAAGCATGCAGATCAGGGCCTAAGAAAGCAGTAAAGAGGGGTCGCCGGGGCTAAGAAGCCTTGGTTATGGCTAGTTTACCTACAATAAAACTACTGGTGGTAGAGGGGGTGTACCTGGCAACGTCTGAAGCACTTGATGAAGATCACAGCGAAGAGATCACTTATCCTCGATGGATGCAGCCTGGAAAATCAAGCCAGAGACCCGCGGATTCCTGGCTTTCTACTCAGTGGTCCGATTGTGGCCTGGCTGGAGTCATCGGATTTGTTGGAGTTGAGGGATCTACAATTGACCTGTCAGGGGTTAGAAAACTCAAAGGAGATGAAGAAATAAGAGAAAAATAGCAAAGGGATGAGGTGTTTTGGAGTGGGCGGCCAGGCTTTTGGAGGGCAGGCTGGTGGCAGGAAGGCAGTGCAAACATCGGGAAGAAGAAAAGCTCTCAGAAGATCCCTTAATGCACATAGCAGGGAGGCAAACAGCAATTGAAGAATCAAGAGTATTTCATATATCAAAAATTAGTTCTCATACAAGAGACTAGGGTCCTTTAAATAGACTCATAGTCTTGGGCTCCAAGTAACGGTACAATGGACTTTACCTAGGAATTCTACTCCCACCCAAACCCTAGCTAGAAAATAAGGAAACCTAGTTAGAAAAAATCCCAAGGATCTCTCTCCCTCTCCTTGCCTTGGTCGGCCAAGAGAGGTGAATTTAAGTGGCCCACCAAGGGGAGGGTCACCATAAGCCTATGGCGCCCTAGCTCCTCTCCTAGGCCTGGACTGGCCCAATTGGCTTCCAGCTACGGTCCAGGTCTTCAGGGTTTTTGATTTCTCCTCCTGATGTCTTCAAATCTTAATGCTGGGTTGGACTTGGGCCTCACTTCCATATCTTCAAACTGGTTGGCCTTGGTCTTCACTTGTTTGATGTGGTCTTGAGTCTTCAGTGTACTTGGACAGGACTCAAAAAAAATAAAATTAGCTCAACATGAGCTGGCTAGCACTGGACTGAAATAGCTCAACATGAGCTGACAAATATAGGACTCAAGTAAAAAAAACTTAGATGAACTAAGCTTTGTAACAAAGGACTTGAATGTTGCTAAGTGATCCAAAGAGAGTTGAGAAGCCTCTGTCTTATTCGGGTGCCTCTGGTGTCCCCACCAATTCTCCCGAGGTGGAAGGAACTTGACTCTGTCGAGTGAAGATCAAGCTGGCTCACATATCTCTCGAGGAGGTCTTGGCTGAGGTGCTACAAGTCCTCTCAAGAAATCCATGAATCGTTCGACTCTGGCTGACCTTGCCATCGGACCAGTTAGCGTTGATAGTCGCGGCCCCGGGTCGTTATGGCTCGATCATCTAGGATATGCTCGATCTGTTTTCCTCTCTCAGGTCAATTTATTGGTGGACACTCTGGGTTAAGGTCACTCACAATGGAAGGAGTAGGTCCAAAGGCCTCAATGGGTATCGCTGCTGGTTCCCTATACTCAACCAGGTCTGCGATATTGAAGGTAGAACTAATGTCCAAATCCGAAGTCAAATCTAACATATAGGCATTTGGTCTAACCCTATCTATCACTTTAAAAGGTCTAGCTCTACGAGCATGAAGCTTCCTTTAAGCCTAAGGCTAACCAAGATAGAATCTACTACATCAAATTTCTTGGCCCTTCTTCGAGAATTAGCTAGTTTCTTTCAAAATTAGTGCAGGTGGTGAACATGTTGGGCACATGGAAACTCCTAATAGGTGATGCAAAGGACTCATATCAACACCTAACAGACTCGACTATGCATTCCTATCGAAGGAAATTTTATTGAACTCTTTAGACCTGAACCTAAGAGATTATAGGTTCTTTATGTTTGATCCTAGCTTGACATGCACATGAAAACTTACAATGGGCTCCTAACAAATTCCATAGGGTATGCCAGAAGTATAATGCAAACCTAACATGCGTGATGAATGCATGCAGTATGCTAATCTCAGCTAAATACAATCTAATGATCCTAGAAATGCTGGAGGTGTAAGGAAAAGGCAGAAAATAGGAACTGGGTTCAGAATTAGTCTGGTAATGTGGAGAAAAAGGTTTCGGGTTAATTGGATATAGTACGATATAAGAAGGCATGTCAGGGACTAATCCTAGACTAATAAGGCTAACCTTACAGGTTTACGGTATATCTATGGGATTTGCATAATGGAAGGATGGGTTATTTATCTCAGGGAAGAGGTCCTTAATGGAAACTATATGAGGAGGCTCATCCTAAGGGTACTGATTCAAAGAGATCAGGTCCTTGATGAAGTCTTCTGGTTCTTATATTTAAGGATGAGACTCTATAATTTGGCTCCCCTCTATGATTTCCACAGACAAGGTTCTAGTAGCAATATCTAGGTTCTCTTTCTCTAATTGTTCTTCCACTACAGCTTTAGGCTGGATGTGGTTAGGGTCAACAACCTCTAGGTTGGCTTCTACCTAGGTATCTATTGGGTCAACTAATTCTAGGTCATCTATAGGTATCTCTTCTTCTCCCTCATACTCATCTGCTAAGTTCACATCAGCTTCATACACTTCCACATTAATGTAAGCCTTGTCAATCAAAGGGATGGTAGGGGAAGGTCAACTAAGAAAAAATTGGCTAGGTCCTGGTTTCTGATTATGGGCACTACTCCTAGTAGGTTCAGGTTGCCTAAGGGATAGTGGCTCACTACTGGGCTCATATTAAGGGGTACTAATCCTACGGAGTTCAAGTTGACTAGGGAAACCTGACTAGTACTAGGCTGATACCTAGGGGTTATGGGCTCCCTGGGCTTATAGGATAAGGACACAGATCTATGGGTCATGGGATTATAGGATCTGGGGTCATAGGATTTGGATTCAACTCTATAAGTCTTGTGTCTATTGGACTGATGGGATATGGGCTCATAGGTTCTTCGTTCATAGGATTTGGAGTCATATGATCTATAGGTTGTGGGTATACTAGGCTTATAAGATGTGGGTCAATAGGATTTAAGTCATAGGATCTAGGTTCATAGGTTTTGGATACATAGGTTCTAGGTTCATAGGATTTGGAGTCATAAGATCTATAGGTTGTGGGTCTCTTGGACTGATAGGACTTGGGTAGGTACTTTTTCCTTAGTTCAAGTTTCATATCACTCCAGGTAGTTATGGGTTCGTGGCCTTCTAGCC
The DNA here is from genome assembly GCA_021397845.1 of Areca catechu. Lineage (NCBI taxonomy): Eukaryota > Viridiplantae > Streptophyta > Magnoliopsida > Arecales > Arecaceae > Areca > Areca catechu. The sequence goes on along the minus strand of CM038052.1, from coordinate 121,493,546 downwards.
TAAGTATTCTCTTAACATTATCCTAGTCTAACCTGGCCTGGTGAACTAACTTAGCTTTAGCAAACTTGAACTAACATCTTTCAGAATCGAAACCCATATTTTGTTCAAAATATAGGTCCATATCTCCTTCCTAAGCAAGATAATCCTCACACTCGGGATCACAAAATTTAGGTGCTACTAACACAACGTACCTAGTGGCTCTCTTAGGGTTGGGCTCCAAATAGGGATCGTGGTAAGGGGTTCTCCTAGGGTTGGGCTCCCTATATGCATCAGAGTATTGGGTTCTCCTAGGATTGGACTCCCTATATGGGTTAGAGTATTGGGTTCTCCTAGGGTTGGACTCCCTACATGGGTCAGAGTATTGGGTTCTCCTAGGATTGGACTCCATGGTTTCACTAGGTTGAGTTGGGTTGAGGCTATCAGTCTGAAAGATAATGAAGAACGCGGTTGCAAGTGCCTATGCTAAGCATGCAAAGCAAGGAGCAGGCTTGAATTTTAAAAATTAAATTCACAGCGGAAAAATACCTGCTCCGCATAGGAACTAACAAATTTTGGATGCATGTATAGGCAATACTAGGCATGTACAAGAGCATGTAATATTTATAAACAGTTAAAAAACCTAGATCTATACATGCATGAAAAATAAAATAAGATATTATACCTTATTCCTGCCTGGAATAGCCTTGGTATAAAGCTGGAATTGCTGGGATAACAGGAATAACTTTATTCCTGTTGTCTTCTACTTCCAGCACGTTGAAAAGTCTCTCCTTTTCTCCAAGAGCTACTGCAAAACAGAATAAAATTTTGCCAACGATTTGATCTCCCTTCCAACACCAAAAGCTAGGGAAACAAGTTGGTTTGGCTTCCTTCAAAGGGGAGATAACTTTGGAATGTTTTGTGCCCTTCGTTTCAACCAAAAAACTACACCAGAAAATCTACAACCTGAAAACCTGCAACCTGAAAACAGAGCACAAAAAACAGCAGCAAAGAGGTTGATCCGGCTTCCAAATGCTCAATTGAACATTCTCAAGAGGGGGAACATGCCAGGGGCTGGCTCTGATCCGTCTTTCGGTTGATGCTAGTCACCGGAAGACATGGAACGGTGGGAGGGAAGAAGGAAGGAAACAGAATTTCTGAAATCTGAAATGTTTTTCAGCAAAACAGAGTTCCCTCTTCCAACAATTTTGAGCACCAGAAAATAGGGATTAAAGGCTGTTCTCTCTTCCTATCACTCACCAAAACCCAGCCCTCAAGTTCACCGGTGGAATGGGAAAGAAATTCTGCAAGGAAGAAGAACTCTCACAGGTTTCTAACCTCTCACACGGTGACGTCTCAGCCATCTTGAACCAGGGGACTGCAGGGTATTTAAAAGAAGCAGCAGCGGAGGAGAAAAGGAAAAAGCTGGGAGGCCAAAAGATGCCGGTGGCATAAACACCAATTAACAGCCATTAGGAGGAATTAAAAAAAGGCCATTAGGGAGGAGGAAGGGACGCCCATCCAGTGAAAACAGTCAGCCAAGAGGACACCGAATGGCCTTCCAATGCTAGGAATTCATCCAGCATGTAAAAGACCGTGTAAACGGTCGGGAGAAATAAAAAGGAAACCGGTTCAACCAAAAAAAACCGGTCCAAGCCAATAAACCAGATTGGTTCAATCCCAAAAAATTTTTGGTTCAATCTAATTGAACCGGTCCAAGCCCAATTAAATTTGGGTTCAATTGGTTCACAACCAAATGGAGGCTGAAACTAGCTCCGAATCAGTTTAAAACTGATTCAGAAAAATCCTGGCGCAGACCTGGTCAGCCCGGAACAATTTTCGGTTGACGCAAACAAGGGCAAGATAGGAAAAAGAGTGCTCAAAAAATACCATGACCATAAAACCGAGATGATTCCCGATCGTAATCGGTATCCGGATCAGAGAGTTATCCTCTGTGGCGTGTGACCTCATAGGTTCGAACCTAAACGATAGCACTGGAACAATTCCAGTACCAGCACAGGAAACCAACTAGCAATGGGTCCCGGCGTTCGGATAGGTCGAAGAAGCGGGAGCATACTATCGAACCTCTGGCATATGGTTCTGTATAATTCATCCCTTTGACCTCTAATGCTCAGGATGACTGATATTGGGCTGCCAACCCAGACTGAGTCAGTCGACTACGTGTCTCAACCTCGCAAGCCCAGTGACTCTTCACTAGGGCTACCCCGGTCGAGGATTTGCTAAATTGAGATACAGCGAGACATTCAATCCAAACTATTCGGACAGGTCAATTCCATCTTGGTCCATCACTGCTCCATAAGTACTTGCCTGTACCTAGAAACCGTCCGTCACCGGATTAAAAATACGGGTGTCCGGCACCAAAGCACAGGGAGTTGCTTGCAAGCTACCGTGATGACCTCAGGTCAGAGGGACACATATACTCATATCCTATCGTGAGTATCCCTTTGGCAAAAAAGGGCTTCACGGAGTCACGTTCAATGAGAAATCATATATCCCACTTGCAGATCACATCAGTGTCACCACACTCATTTGGTCAAGAGGACAACCAAATGATGTGAACTGCAACAACCTATACTTGATATATTGCCGTCCAGTACAATATATCCTTTGGTTGTGAACAGGGTTTAAGGACCAGTCGATACATCCTCTCTGTATCGAAGTCAGTATAGCCCTAAGGACTTCATCACATAGAAAGAGTTCATTTTTAGGAAAATTCAATATGTGATGAGTTGCCAAAAAATAATAATTTTATTAATTCATAAAATGAATACAATACTCAGCACAACAGCCTACAACCCAGGCGATTGGCTTTGGGACACAATTCCCAACAACTCCCACTTGTACTAAAGCCAATTAGAAGAGTATCTTATACCCATTTCCCATTTACAATAGTCGAACTCTTTGATTCCAAGGGCTTTAGTGAAGGGGTCGGCCATATTTTCTTTTCCATCTATCTTCAGAAGATTGATGTCGCCTCGCTCCACGATTTCTCGTACGAGGTGGTAGCGTCGCAATATGTGCTTGTTGCGGTGATGAGCTATAGGCTCTTTAGCTTGAGCAATGGCTCCAGTGCTGTCACAGTATACCGGAACAGGACCATCTAGGGAAGGTGCCACCCCTAGCTCTCCAAGGAACTTCCGCAACCACACAGCTTCCTTTGCTGCATCTGATGCTGCAATATATTCTTCTTCGCATACCGAGTCTGCAACAGTTGCCTGCTTGGAACTTTTTCAGCAGATCGCTCCTCCGTTCAGGGTAAATACAAACCCTGACACACTCTTGCTATCATCTCTATCTTACTGGAAACTGGAGTCAGAGTACCCCACAAGTTTCAAGTCAGGTTCTCCATAAATCAGCCAATGATCTTTAGTATTTCTTAAATACTTAAGGATGGTCTTAACCACCTTCCAATGCGCCTCACCTGGGTCAGACTGGTATCTACTCACTACTCCTAGTGAGTATGCCACGTATGGTCTAGTACAAGTCATAGCATACATGATAGAGCCTACTACAGAAGCATAAGGTACTCTACTCATGCGCTCTCTTTCCTCAGGAGTTGTCGCACAATCCTTCTTGGAAAGAGTAATTCCAGAACCTATCGGAAGATAGCCTTTCTTGGAACTTTCCATGCTGAACCGTTTCAGCATGGTGTCAATGTACGTAGACTGGGACAGTCCCAAAAGCTTCTTAGATCTATCTCTATAGATCTTCATACCTAGTATGTAAGAAGCTTCACCCAAGTCCTTCATGGAGAACTGAGATGATAACCAGACCTTTATTCCTTGTAATGCTGCGACATCTTTCCCGACTAAGAGAATGTCGTCAACATACAGTACTAGGAATACAATCACAGAACCATTAACCCATTTATAGATGCACGGTTCTTCTCCGTTCTTAACGAAGCCATACGATTTGATACACCTATCAAACCGTATGTTCCAACTTCAAGATGCTTGCTTGAGTACATAGATGGACCTCTGCAATTTGCATACTTTTGATTCATCTATGGATGTGAACCCTTCAGGTTGTATCATATACACCTCCTCTTCCAGCTCCCCATTTAGGAAAGCGGTTCGGATATCCATCTGCCAGATCTCGTAATCAAAATATGCTGCCAAAGCAAGCATGATCCGAATAGACTTGAGCATTGCCATAGGGGAGAATGTCTCGTCATAATCGATACCATATCGCTGACGATACCCCTTGGCAGCCAGACGGGCTTTATAGGTTTCTACCTTTCCATCTATGCCCCTTTTCTTCTTGAAGATCCATTTACACCCGATGGATTTTATTCCTTCAGGCGGATCAACCAATGTCCAAACATTGTTGATTTCCATGGACTCCATTTTGGATCGCATGGCTCCAAGCCATGCCTCAGAATCAGATCTCTGAAGTGCATCCATATAGGTGATCGGATCCTCATTGTTCTCATCGAGCTCAATGGGATCGCCGTCCCGGACCAAGAAACCGTAGTATCTGTCTGGCTGACGCGGTATTCTACCAGATCTCCTAATGGGTTCAAGGTGTGAGTCAATCACAACCGGTTCCACGATATCCTTAGAGTGTGCAGGTTCTTCTATTGGCTGAACTTCATCAAGTTCAATCTTAGAAGCTATTGTTCCTTCTCCAAGGAACTCTTTTTCCAAAAAGATAGCTCTAAGAGCAACGAACACCTTTTGTTCATTCTCCAAGTAGAAGAAATACCCTTTGGTTTCCTTAGGATAACCAATGAATAAACACCTATCAGACTTAGGACCAAGTTTGTCTGCGTCTAAACGTTTTATGTAAGCTGGACAACCCCAGACTCGAAGGTGTGAGATTGAGGGTTTACGTCCATTCCACATCTCATACGGAGTGGAGATAACAGACTTACTTGGAACATTATTTAACAAGTAACAGGTTGTCTGAAGCGCATATCCCTAAAAGGATAGCGGCAGAGTTGCGAAACCCATCATTGATCGAACCATGTCCAACAAGGTTCGATTCCTCCTTTCGGACACACCATTCAACTGTGGTGTTCCTGGAGGAGTCCACTGAGAAAGAATTCCATTCTCCTTAAGATATGTCAAAAATGCACCAGATAAGTATTCGCCACCTCGATCAGATCGAAGGGTTTTAATACTTTTTCCAGTTTGCTTTTCTACTTCATTACGATATCGTTTGAACATTTCAAACAACTCAAACTTATGTCTCATTAGAAAGACATAACCGAACCTTGAAAAGTCATCTGTAAATGTAATGAAATATTTGTATCCTCCTTTGGCACTAATTGACATCGGTCCACATACATCAGTATGTATTAGACTTAGGAGTTCTGTAGCTCGTTCACCTTTTCCAGAAAAAGGTGACTTGGTCATTTTACCAAGTAAACAGGATTCACAAGTGGGTAGTGATTCAGAATCACTGACCTCGAGAAGTCCATCTCCTCGCATCTTGTTTATCCTATTTTGGTTAACATGACCTAGTCTACGATACCAAAGATACAAATCATTGACATTATCTAACCTTGGGCATTTGCTGGAAGTGTACATTACACTAACAGGCTTTGATAGTACGTATATGCCATTATTTAATCTAGCTTTCATTATAACACCATTATTCAAAATAACATTGCAAAAATCTCCTTTTATTGATAGTTCAAAACCACAATTGGCCTAAAGGCCTACAGAGATTATGCTCATAATGAAACTAGGACAATAGTGACAGTCGACTAGTTCGACAGTACAAGACTCAAAGACAAGACGCAGGACTCCAATCGCCAGTACTGGAACACGATTTCCATTCCCGACGCTCAGAAACTGTTCTCCATCTTCAAATCTTCTGCTAACTTGAAGTCCCTGTAATGAATTACAAACATGAATTGGACTACCAGTATCCAATACCCAGTTAACAGTATCAACAATTGAGTAATTACAAGGTTTTATCATATAAATACCTTGTTCAGCAGACTTTTGCTTTCTCAGCCTGTTCAGATCAAGGGACGCAATGTAAAGAGGACAGTTCCTCTTCTAGTGTCCCTTCTTCTTGCAGTAGAAGCACTCTACAGAAGACTGATCAGCCTTATACTTCCTGGTCTGACTCGGGCCAGGAGCATTCTGCACCTTCTTTCCCTTTTTATTCATTTTCTTCTTCCCTTTCTTAAAGGGACGACGACCTCTACTTACTCCCACTAAATTCACCACCCCCTTATTAAGTTGGTGGTCTTTCTCGAAAGTCTGCAGCAACCCCAAAAGATCATGGTAGTTTACTGCAGGCTTGTTCATTCTGTAATGATCAAGAAAGTCAAGATAGGAGGAGGGAAGAGAATTCAGGATCGCATCCTTGCCGAGCTGCTCGTGCAAGGGGCATCCGAGTTTGCCCAGTTTTGCAATCAGCTCGATCATGTACAATACATGATCAGTGACTAAACCACCATTCGGCATCTTGGAGTTGTAGATGGCACAAGACACTTTGTACCATTCTACATCATCCGGGGTGCCGAAGGATTCCTTCAACTTTTGAAGGATTTCATCAGGTTGGGCCTCCTCGAATTTGCGACTGAACTCGTCGTTCATCGCCGCAAGCATAATGCAACGGACAGTAGTCCGATCAGAAACCCACTTCAAGTAAGTGTCTCTGACCGCACTCCATGCATTTGCAGGAGGGATTTCAGGCGCCGGATCCATTATCAAATAGAGGATCCGTTCATGCTCTAGAACAATTCTTAACCTTCGATACCAAGTATCGAAGTTATGACCCTTCAACTTCTCGTTATCGAGAAGTGACCGAAGCGATAAATTTGAAGACATTTGAAAAGAAAATAAGACCAAATTTGTTTATGAATTAATAACTTAACCAAAAGACTTGGACTTTAGTCTAAAGGTTTCTCCCACTAATTTTTCAGATAGGTAGCCTTTAACTCCAATCCGTGAAAACAACATCTTTTCAAGTGGGTACTGAAATCCAATAGGCCTCGCATGAGCCCGACTATGGCCAGCTCACCTATACGAGCCTAAAGGTAGGTTCGTAAACCAATTGTTTCCCTAAACAATTTTCAGTATTTTATTTTGCCCCAGAGAACACCCCAATCGGCCTAGGGGCCTCCTATTGCGGGTCTCTGGTTAGGTCCAACCATTAAAATGACAAATCCAATGCTTCCAGCTAACTAAAGACCAAGCCCGACTAAGGCCGGCCCACCTGGTCCCGTTAAGGAGGTTGCACTGAACCATCATCGATCAGATAGAAATTCCAGTCACCAGATGTACACCCGTTCTATGGAACTGCCGAAGCACACCAAGCTAGTGGACACATTTCTATCCAACTTAATAGGAGGCTAAGACACTATCAACTCTTTGACTTAGTCTTTTAAGGACCTAATAATTTTAGATGATTTTTAGTTATGACAGAAGAAAAGAGACAAGGACATGGATCATCCTCCCACTGAATCAATCAGATTTCAGGACGGTTGAAATAAATCAACAAATGATCCATGGGCACCTAAAGATCAGTCAGACCGATCAACCTGGGTGACATGGGTTAACTCGAGTCATTGAGCTTTTCCAATCAGTTCTGGTTGACTCGACTAGCCAGGTAGGTGAGATCATGGGTGAGTATCCGCCATTAACCATCTTTCCTAGACACCATCCAAGTTGGCCAGGAAAGAGGTAGCCTCATACAACCATGATCACAGATTCCAAACCTACCTCGACACCAGTCGGTTTACCAGACCCGATCAGATTAGCCTAAAGACTCGGGCATCCACAGAGCCACTAATTGGATCCATTTTAGATGAACAGATCAACTATTCTAACTATTAGATAGTTCTAAAGAAGGACCTTAATCAACTTTTGATTAATCTTCTTTATCCGGTTCAACTAAACCTAGGTCTAACCCAGTTAAGGACCCAATTAGATAACTAACCCAATTAACCCAAAATGGCTTATTTGAGTGTTTTAGATTTCATAAACCTAAAAGATTTTAATAAGCCAAAGATTTAATTAAAACAATTTTTAATTAAGTCATAATGTAAAACATTTTTATATAACCAAAAATCATGCATCATATCTAGATTGATCTTTTATAAATATTACATAGCCCAATAGAAAATAACAAACATGCCTAACATGTATTTGAATTAAAACAATTTTAATTCCAAGATTTTCTTAAAGGATCCTTCTGAAAAGGCCAATACAGATGAACTGCATCGGGTCAATGACACACGGTCATGATGAAGGTCTCAACTAGGTTCCTAAAAGTACTCTCAAATCATACTTTATAATTTACAATTTCAAAGATTAAACATTTCAATCAACTATACATGCAGTCAAGAAATGCTACAACAGAACCTGGGCGCTCTGATACAACTGAAAGATAATGAAGAAGACGGTTGCAAGTGCCTATGCTAAGCATGCAAAGCAAGGAGCAGGCTTGAATTTTAAAAATTAAATTCACAGCGGAAAAATACCTGCTCTACACAGGAACTAACAAATTCCGGATGCATGTATAGGCAATACTAGGCATGTACAAGAGCATGTTATATTTATAAACAGTTAAAAAAACTAGATCTATACATGCATGAAAAATAAAACAAGAAATTATACCTTATTCCTGCCTGGAATAGCCTTGGTATAAAGCTAGAATTGCTAGGATAACAGGAATAACTTTATTCCTGTTGTCTTCTACTTCCAGCACGTTGAAAATTCTCTCCTTTTCTCCAAGAGCTGCTGCAAAACAGAATGAAATTTTGCCAACGATTTGATCTCCCTTCCAACACCAAAAGCTAGGGAAACAAGTTGGTTTGGCTTCCTTCAAAGGGGAGATAACTTTGGAACGTTTTATGCCCTTCGTTTCAACCAAAAAACTGCACCAGAAAATCTGCAACCTGAAAACCTGCAACCTAAAAATAGAGCACAAAAAACAACAGCAAAGAGGTTGATCCGGCTTCCAAATGCTCAATTGAACATTCTCAAGAGGGGAAACACGCCAGGGGCTGGCTCTGATCCGTCTTTCGGTCGATGCTAGTCGCCGGAAGACATGGAACGGTGGGAGTGAAGAAGGAAGGAAACAAAATTTCTGAAATCTGAAATGTTTTTCAGCAAAACAGAGTTCCCTCTTCCAGCAATTTTGAGCACCAGAAAATAGGGATTAAAGGCTGTTCTCTCTTCCTATCACTCACCAAAACCCAGCCCTCATGTTCACCGATGGAATGGAAAAGAAATTCTGTAAGGAAGAAGAACTCTCACAGGTTTCTAACCTCTCACACGGTGACATCTCAGCCATCTTGAACCAGGGGACTGCAGGGTATTTAAAAGAAGCAGCAGCGAAGGAGAAAAGGAAAAAGCTGGGAGGCCAAAAGACACCGGTGGCATAAACACCAATTATCAGCCATTAGGAGGAATTAAAAAAAAGGCTTTTAGGGAGGAGGAAGGGACGCCCATCCGGTGAAAACGGTCAGCCAAGAGGATGCCGAATGGCCTTCCAATGCTAGGAATTCATCCAGCGTGTAAAAGACCGTGTAAACGGTCGGGAGAAATAAAGAGGAAACCAGTTCAACCAAAAAAAACTGGTCCAAGCCAATAAACCAGATTGGTTCAATCCCAAAAATTTTTGGTTCAATCTAATTGAACCGGTCCAAGCCCAATTAAATTTGGGTTCAATTGGTTCACAACCAATTGGAGGCCAAAACTAGCTCCGAATCAGTTCAAAACTGATTCAGAAAAATCCTGGCGCAGACCTGGTCAGCCCGGAACAATTTTTGGTTGATGCAAACAAGGGCAAGACCGGAAAAAGAGTGCTCAAAAAATACCGTGACCATAAAACCGAGACGATTCCCAATCATAATCGGTATCTGGATCAGAGAGTTATCCTCTGTGGCATGTGACCTCATAGGTTCGAACCTAAACGGTAGCACTGGAACAATTCCAGTACCAGCATAGGAAACCATCTAGCAATGGGTCCCAGTGTCCGGATAGGTCGAAGAAGCGGGAGCATACTATCGAACCTCTGGCACATGGTTACTGTATAATTCATCCCTTTGACCTCTAATGCTCAGGACGACTGATATTGGGCTGCCAACCCAGACTGAGTCAGTCGACTACGTGTCTCAACCTCGCAAGCCCAGTGACTCTTCACTAGGGCTACCCCGACCGAGGATTTGCTAAATTGAGATACAGTGAGACATTCAATCCAAACTGTTCGGACAGGTCAATTCCATCTTGGTCCATCACTGCTCCACAAGTACTTGCCTGTACCTAGAAACCTTCCATCACCGGATTAAAAATCCAGGTAGTCCAGCACCAAAATACAGGGAGTTGCTTGCAAGCTATCATGATGACCTCAGGTCAGAGGGACACAAATACCCATATCCTATCGTGAGTATCCCTTTGGCAGAAAGGGGCTTCACGAAGTCACGTTCAATGAGATATCCTATATCCCACTTACAGATCACATCAGTGTCACCACACTCATTTGGTCAAGAGGACAACCAAATGATGTGAACTGTAACAAGCTATACTTGATATATTGCCGTCCAGTACAATATATCCTTTGGTTGTGAACAGGGTTTAAGGACCAGTCGATACATCCTCTCTGTATCGAAGTCAGTGTAGCCCTAAGGACTTCATCACATAGAAAGAGTTCATTTTTAGGAAAATTCAATATGTGATGAGCTGCCAAAAAATAATAATTTTATTAATTCATAAAATGAATACAATACACAGCACAATCGCCTACAACCCAGGCGATTGGCTTTGGGACACAATTCCCAACATAGTCTGGGTCATCTGGGTATTCATCCGGGCTATTTGGTCAGTAAGGGCTTTAATCTGGGCTTCAAGGTTGTTCATGGATTCAGACAAAAGGGGGAGATGGTGGGTGATATGATGCTCCTGATCTAGTGCTCGTGCAAGATTCGATCAAACCAACTATAGCTCCCTAGACCTAGAGTCCAAAACTAGATGCTCAATCAGGGTGGCAAACTTGCTTATAGTAACCCTGTACTCAGCCAAGCAGGTGTAAGGGGAGTGTTAGGCCCCTGATTGCCAATCCTAGACACCAATTAGAGATTGGCCAGGTAGGTAGACCAGCACACAAGCCCTTCGAGACTGAATCCATAAACCACCGTTCTAGACACTAAGCCACAAGGCACACACAGGTTAGCTTGACATAGTGATTTGACACTTAGCCCGGACCCAACCAGTTGGTGTCCCTAGCCTACTAGGGCAAAATTAAGTCTAGTTAATTTTAAGTTAGGCTTGGGACCGAATGCAGGGGATGTGGTTTTGGACTAAGGAGAGGTGATCAAATCTTGCCCCCATCTGACATAGCAAGAGTGCCCTTAAAGGTAGTTTATGCAATGATGGCAGGCAGATGATGCAAAATTACGGTTTAAGTATTTTAGGTAGCTTTTATACATGTAGTTTTTTTTTTGTTCTTTTATAGAAATACGATTTGCAATCAATGACCTAATATGCTAGAAACATACTAAAAAAAAAGATATGCAAAGAGATGCTAAACAAAACCCTAAACCTTCAAAAGTTGTCTTGTTGAAAAACAGAGCTGAAAATTTGCGGGCTATATTTCGGCTTGCAGAAACTGCACAGATCAAAATAAAATCTGCAAAGATTCTGTAAAATACTTTGAATTAATATAAATCCACAAAAATAAAAATCTGAATTTTTGGAATTTTGAACAGGGAGAAACAATTAAAAGAATAGTGCATATACAGACTATGAAGGGTGCAAAGAACAAGCCCTAATCTAAGCTCTAATACCAGATGATGTGGAACTAATATGCATACGATTATTATTGTATGTTTTATATGTGGGGTGAGGTGGTTAGATCCTGAATATCAGAAGGTAGGGAACAAAGCAGTTGGAGCACCAGCATGAGAATCTGGCCCAGGACGGGTCAGAGCAGTTGGAGCACCAGCTACCCTAAGCTCTCATTGAACCCATAATGCACATAGCAGGGCTCTCACATGGATGCGCTAGGATGACTCTCAAAGGACACGAGGGGATAAAAAAGACAAGATAGGGGATAACTAGGGTGCTCGAATCCATCATCCACAAAGTAGGACTCTCACACCCCCCAACGAACCCATCATCCACAAGGTAGGGAATGAAGGCAAATGGGCCTCAGCCCAGAACTAGAACCGGAACCAATGGCTAAACCAAAAATTTCATTCAACTCTCTAACTATTACAGGGGGAGAGGGGGCCTTTATATAGAAAAACCAAAACCCTTCGTTTCTTAGCCACCAAGAAAACTAAAAAAGGAAAATAAATTACATCAAAATTCATGTTCATCAAAAATGGTGCTGATCTGCTCTGAGAAGCATGTCAGCTTGATGATCTGCTCCAGAAAGTGTGCTACTCTGAAAATTGGGTTGCTCTGAAATCCATGCAAAATCCTCTCGCGGCCATGCACAGGGGAAGATGATCTCTGTCGAGCACCGACAGACGGTCGGTGACCAGGAAGCAGGCGATGGACGGGGCCGGTGAACGATGAGCGATGGATGGCCGGTGGCGGGCTGCAGGCGGGGCGACACAGGGACAATGGCATGGCACACTAGGCATGTCGTTTGGTCTCCCACGGCCGTGGGAGACCTCCTGGGCGCTGGCGAGGCCTCCGGCGGCCCAACGAGCGACAGACCGGCGGCGAGCGGCGGTAGGCAAGAGGCGATGTAGGTGGGCGATGGCGCAGGTGGGCGGCGTCGCAGGGGTGGCACGGTACGCACGTCGTGCCGCTTGGGCTTCCCACGGTCGTGGGGCCCAAGTGCGTCGGCGGGCGGCCGGTGGCAGGCCGGCAGCAGCAGGCGGCGACGGCGACCGTGGGACATGGGCGATGGTTGGTCTTCCCATGGCCGTTCGTCTTCCATGGGCAAGGGCGGCGGCGGCTTCTCCGACGACGGCGGGGACCGGCGAGCATCGGCAACGGTCCGGCGGGGGCGGCCGGGGGTCGGGCGGCTCGGATTTGTGTATGCAAGGGTGGTGGGCTAGGGTTTTGAAAATTTTTTAAAATCCTGGAAAGATGATGGAATAAGACTGGAATAAGGTGGGAATAAGATTGGGATAAAACTGGAATAGAGGGAATAGGTGGAATAGCGGGAATAAGTAAAAATAAAAAATATGAAAAAATAAGAAAAAATGGAAAAAATACCTGGACCTGCCCTTGGTCCCCATCACAATTGCTTCCCTAAGCAACTTCCAATGATAAATTTTGCCACACAGAACCCCTAATCGGCCTTGGAGCCTCCTATTATGGGTTTCTAGTTAGGTCAAACCATCAATATAACAAATCCAATGCTTCCGGCTAACGAATGACCAAGCCCAACTTTGGCTGACCCGCCTGATCACCGTTAAAAAGGTTGCACTGAACCATCATCTATGAGAGAGTAATCCCAGTAACTGAATGCACACCCTTTGGAACTGCCGATGTACACCAAGCTAAAGGACTCATTACTAACCCACTTAATGGGAGGCTAAGACACCATCAACTCATTAACTTAGTCATTTTTCAAGACCTAGTAATTTTAGAGGATTTTAATTAAATTATGATAGAAAAATAGAGAGAAGAACATGGATCAACCTCCCACTGATCAAATAATTCTCAGGATGGTTGAATAAAATTCAACATGTTGGTCCATGGGCACCTAAAGATCAGACAAGCTGATCAACTTGGGTGACATGGGTTAACTCGAATCAATAAACTCTTCTAATCAGTTCTTGTTGACCGGATTGGCTAGGTAGGTGAGATCATGGGTGAGTATCCGCCATTAACCATCTTTCCTAGACACCAACCAAGTTGGCTAGGAAAGAGGTAGCCTCATGTAGCTATGATAAAAACTACCAAACCTACATAGACACCAATCGATTTACCTAACTTGATAAAACTAGCCTAAGAACTCAGGCTTACTACAGAGCCACTAATTAGATCCATTTTAGAAGAATGGACTAACCCATCTAACTATTAGATAGATACTAAAAAGAAGGTCCTTAATCAACATTTGATTAGTTCTCTTAAGTCCAATTCAACTAACCTTAGGTTTAACCCAATAAACGGACCCAATCAGACAGCTAACCCAATTAACCTGGATAGCTTATTCAAATGATATTAGGTTTCATAAATCCTAATTTGGCTTATCATTTAATTAATCTTACAATTTATAATTGTTAGATTATAAGCCAACTTTTAATTAAAATATTTTTAATTAAATTCATGTAAAACCCTTTTACATCTTTCATGCATCATATCTATTTTATCATATTGCAAGCCATAAAAATTTTAGACATGCCATTGTATAATCATGTATCAAGGTTAAAGCATTTTTAATACCGTAGGTTTCCTTTAAGGATCCTTCTGAAAAGGCCAACACAGACGAATCGCCTCGTGCCATATAAAATTAGGGATTTTAAATCTTGATTAATCTAGACACACGGCCATGGTGAAGGTCTCATCTAGGTTCCTAAAAGTAATCTCTAATCTAGATACAGATCCAAAATCAACAATACATGCAATCATGATATGCTACATAGGAACCTGCTCTGATACCACTGAAAGAAAACTAGTGCATCGGACGCTTACCCTAGGCATGCTACACTAGGGAGTAGGTATTGTATAATTAAAATTTTTTAAACATGCATACGAAAAATCCTACTCATGCACAGGATCTAACATAAATATGATGCATGTAACTAATACATGGGCATGTAAAGGCAACTGCAACAATTATAAACAATATGATAAAATCTAGATCTAAACATGCATGATAACAAAAAAAAATTATATACCTTATAGATCTACCTTTTGTTCTGAATTTGGGATCGAAGCAGGAAGAAGCCGACTCCCTTCAACAGCAAATCAATGCAGCCGGTTGAACTCCAGCAGTCTTCAAATCAGCAAATAGAGCTTCTACTTAATTTGCAACAGCAAGAAGAAGAGAGGATCAGTCCAATCTCTCAAGGTGTCCAAATGTCCACCCTCTAGAGTATCCATGCACGGGCTCTCGCTGATCCAACTCCCGGATGGATGCTAGTCCTCCAAGAATCAACAAATAGGTCATGAATAGGTGGAGCAGGGAAAGCCGAACAGAACTTCATGGACGATCTTCTCCAAGACCGCCCATACACCACCAAGAGCACACACAAAAAAACTTAAAAACAGGGAAGAAATACATGGAATGCTAAATGAATTTCAGCACTCAGAAATTCATCCCAAAAAATCTCTCACACACAGTAATTAATCGCTCTCTACTCCTCTTTATCCCATACCCTGTTTCTTCACCTCTCCATCATCTCATGGCCTTTAACCAGAACCAATCTATAAAACCAGACTCCAACCAAGATATCAGAGGCATAGAAAAAGCCATGAAGGCTTGGAAGACATCGAGAGAGGTGTTTAGATAAAAGCCAAACACCAAATTTGAACTGACTCTTGATCGGTGGAGAGTCATGGAAATCGCTGGCTAGAAAGGAATAAAAAGAGCAGAAACACCGTGACTCCTCACTAAAACCATCCCGACCGAGGATTTGCTAAATTGAGACACTATGAGACATTCAATCCAAACAATTTGGATAGGTCAATTTCATCTTGGTCCACCACTACTCCACAAGTACTTGCCTATACCCAGAAATCTTCCATCACCGGATTAGAAATCCAGGCAGTCTGGCACCAAAGCACAGGGAGTTGCTTGCAAGCTACTATGGTGACCTCAAGTCGGAGAGACACATATACCCATATCCAATCGCGAGCAATCCTTTGGAAGAAAGGAGCTCCACGGAGTCACGTTCAATGAGATGTCACATATCCCACTTGCAGATTACATCAGTGTCACCACACTCCTTTGGTCAAGAGGACAACCAAACGATGTGAACCACAATAACCTACACTTGATACATTGCCGTCCTGTATAATGTATCCTTTGGTTGTGAACCTTTTTTAAATGACCACTCAATATATCCTCTCTCTATCGAAGTCAGTGCAGTCCTAAGGACTTCATCACATAAATAGAGTTCATTATAGGAAAATGAATAATATAATGAGCTGCCAAAATAAAGTTTTATTAATTTATATACAAATTACAATATTGAGCACAACCACCTACAGCATAAGCGATTGGCTTTGGGACACAATTCCTAACACCTGTGTCTCTGAGGTCTTGTTTGCAGCCTATAATGGTGTTATCCACCACTGAAGTGGAGTATATTGGCATCATGGAGGCAGTAAAGGAGGCTCTATGGCTGAAGGGACTAGCTATGGAGATGGGCTGCAAACAGGAGGCTATCAAGGTATATTGTGATAGCTAGAGTGCATTATTACTTGCACAGAATTCAATATATCATGCTAGGACAAAGCATATCAATATCAGATACCATCGGATTAGAGAGCTGGTGGAGGAAGGCGAGGTGGAGCTGGAGAAGTTTTATACAAAGGAGAATCCAGTTGATGCACTGACGAAGGTTCTTCCAAGGGATAGCTTTCACAAGTGTATGGGACTAACACGGTTGATGGATAAGATGAAGTTGACTGAAGCCTTGAAACACCAAGATGGAGATTGTTAAGTCTCGTGTGGTGTATCCAAGGCATCAAGAGTTAAGTTTTGGATATTTGTCATGGTGATCATGATGTAACTAGGGCTAGGACTGAGTCCGATAAGAGTCCTAGAGGATAGACCGAGATTTTCCATGTTTTTGTTCAGTCTATCTATTCGAGTCGGCTCGATGGTCCTTCGAGTCGACTCGATTGGTGGCACAGCACGGGGGGTCTGGGTGATGTACCAGTGTCGAGTTGGCTTGGTTACTCGAAGTCAACTCTAGTTCTCAAAGTAGGTACATAAACACTCTGGACGAGTCAGCTCGGTTTATTGGAGTCGACTTGAGTTCTCAGGATAGAAGATGGAGCAGTCTGGACGAGCTGACTCGAACCCTGCGAGTTAACTCAGATGACGGGTTCACTATTTTGATGCTATGCCAGTTGGGAGTTTGTTTAAGGGGCTAGGTTTGGTTTAACCTAGGGATATATATTATACAGTCATGGCTGAGAGAGAGAGAGAACTCTCGAGTCTTCCAAGAGGTCCTGTAACTTATTCTAATAGGCGATAATATATTAAACCCTTGTTTTTCTCGCGAAAACTTCTTCTTAATCTTGATTTACTACTTGTTTGATCTTCATTGGCCCTATATTTTAAGATAGGTGGTATAGGGTTCATGCTAGGCTTGTTGCTTCCGCTATAGTCTCTTCACGATGCTTCGTGTTTGAGGCATTGTATTTGGTCCAGGAGGGATTGATGTCATCCAGTGTACCATAACACCCCGGTGGTCCTGTTGTCCACTGCTTGATTCACAGACCGGCACCTGCTGTACTAACAATCTAGAGATGTCTACAGAGAAGCCAGAAGCTCCACCACCTGACTCGCAGCATGGTCATCCAATGAGCCGAGCCCTCTCGATGGGCCCACATCAAAGCTTTGAGCTTGGAGCAATCCACCACCTTGTCAAGGATGTAAGACTTGCCCTTTGATTATCGAAACTCACTTTTAGTGCAACCTTATCTTTTGTTTGTGCAGGCACTCATCCAACCAACCTCAAGCCTGCTTATGCCCAGAAACTTAAGAAGCCGGGCACTCTAAGCCTGGAAACTTGCAAAGCCAGGCACACTAAGCCTAGAAACTCTCAAAGCCCAGCACTCTAAGCCCGGAAACTTATAAAGCCCAGCACTCTAAGCCCAGAAACACTCAAAGCCTAGCACTCTAAGCCTGAAAACTCTCGAAGTCCGGCACTCTAAGCTCGAAAACTTCCAAAGCCCGACACTCTAAGCCTGAAAATTCCTGAAGCTTGGCACTCTAAGCCCAAAAACTTACAAAGCCTGGCACTCTAAGCCCAGAAACTTACAAAACTCGGTACTCTAAGCTCGGAAACTCTCGAAGCCTAGCACTTAGGACAAGAAGCTCAGCCAGCCTCTTTGCTCCAGCCACCTTGCTCATAGTCCAGAGATGTCTGCCAAGAAACTCTAGAAGTCCCAACCATCTATCGCTTGACTCAGCTTGGTGCATCAAGCTACTCGGCCCCCTTCATTAGGCCTCCTGGCCTTCCTCATCAAGCCCCTCGGCCTCCTCCATCAGGCCTCTCATCCCCCTCCATCAGGCCTCTCGACCTCCTCCACCAGGCCTCTCGGCCCCCTACATCAAGCCTCTTGGCTCTAGCCACCTTGCTCACAGTCAAGAGATGTCCATTGGGAAACTCTAGAAGTCCCAGTCATCTACCGCCTGACTCATAGCTTGGTGCATCAAGCCCCTCGACCTCCTTCAACAGGCCTCTCATCCTCCTTCATCAGGCCCCTCGGCCTCCTTCATCAGGCCTCTTGGCCTCCTCCATCGAGCCTCTCGGCCCCCTCCATCAAGCCTCTCAGCTCCAGCCACTGAGCTCGATCATAGTCTAGGGTCAAGAACTGAAGGAGTCCAAAGTCTTGCTCAGCGGGTTAAGACGAGGGACCCCAAAACCTTCAAAAGCCAAAGGCCTTCACATGGGCCCTAAGGCTCCAGCATCATCCCGTAGAAGCCAAAAGTCTAGAATAGACTTGAGGTGGCCCCGGAAATACACCTTCCTATTCCAAAGACTAAAGAAGAGGAATAGAAGATGGAGGCACATCAGATGATAGAAAAAGATGCCTTCATTAATCAAAAGTCTCTTACATCAAGGGAGATCCCCGACAGGCTAGGGAAATCTCTCCAAAGCTAGATTACAAACAAAAAGGTAAGGAAGCTTGGTCCGCTCCAGCCCTAGCCCTAACCTTAACCTCCATGATTTGCGTAAAAAGCACTAGCAGGACAGATCGAGCCCATAGAGGCCCTTCCTCAGGTGTCCATCGGACCTCTAGAGTCTGGCATCGGCTCCATTGCCTCCTGCTTAGATTTCATCGATCTCATGATTCCAAGGGAAACTACAGCAGCCCTCGTTATGCCACCTTTGACAACATCAGAGGGGTCATGATCTATTGCACAACGACCACACCTCGATTGTCACCTCCTCGTCAAAGACCTCCAGTCTTATAAACTGAGGGGAGGCACGAGTGGCCTCTTTCTCCCTCTTATGTTCTGCCATAGCTATGTGACTAGAGGCTCTGCCCCTTGTCCTCCTTGGAGGGAGTTTTTGAGCTTGGTGGATTTCTTCTCCAAGCTAGATGCCATCACCTTGACAACTGGCCGATCCCTCTTGACTCCCCGATTCCTTAGCAAAGAACCTGAAGTCCACCAAGAGCCCTCCCTCGGTGTGGCCCGAAAGAGGAGTGAAGGAAGAAAGCATGGGGGAAGGATCTAGCCAATTAAGAGCTCTCAACAATCGAGCAAGAGAAGAACCAAAGGGAAAAGAAGGAGCACATGGTAGAATATTGCTAGCCAGTGCTCAAGGACTCTTTAAATGGGGGAGGACACAGACCCTTTGTAGTAAAGGTTGCCACCCACTGTCGCCTCATCCCAATGCAAGGCACGCGCCCTCATAGTTCTTTGGCAAACCGGAGACCGCCATGTGGCCCAGCCGGATGCCTCAGATATGCCAAACTTGTAACCATCGGTTCGATCCAAATGGAGCATTCATGATCCTTCATTGTAAAATCGAGTGGAGCA
Source organism: Areca catechu (assembly GCA_021397845.1). NCBI lineage: Eukaryota > Viridiplantae > Streptophyta > Magnoliopsida > Arecales > Arecaceae > Areca > Areca catechu. The sequence goes on along the minus strand of CM038052.1, from coordinate 121,473,953 downwards.
TCACCTCATTTGCACCAGGGGCATGATTTTTGGGTGACAAGTGCCTGAGGCATTAATGGCACAGCAGACGCATCCCCCCTTGTCAGTGGGACCATTACTCCCTTCGCCCCGAGCACTACCTCATCCTTTGGGCTCGGGAGTGGGGGGCATCTGATATGGCGACATCTACTGACATGGAGCATGCGGGTGGCCATGATGATAAGAGACTCGCCACCCAGGTGTGGTGGCTTGGCAAAGAGCCAAGGTTAGGCTCATTGGGCAAGCCCCTCGTCCAAGGTCAGCCTCCTTACCGAGGTCAAGCTCCCAGTCGAGGTCAGGCTCATTGGGCGAGCCCCCCATCTAAGGTTAGCCTCCCTGCCGAGGACAAGCTCCCAGCCAAGGCCGAGCTCATTGGGTGAGCCCCCCGTCTGAGATCAGCCTCCCTGTTGAGATCAAGCTCCTAGCCGAGGTCGGGCTCATTAGGCGAGCCCCCCATCTGAGATCAGCCTCCTTGCCGAGGTCAAGCTTCCAGCCAAAGCCAGGCTCACGAGGCACGCCACTATCCGAGGTTAACTCTCAGCCAGGGCTATGCTCGTGTCCCAAGGCGGAGTCCTAGGTATGCAGTTCTCGCCAGAAAGTAGATGTTCAAATCATGCCACAACAAAAGCTTGGCCACCCATAGCCTTCTACAGGCGGTGCCAGCCCTACCAGAGGTACGATAAGGGTGCCCCCAAGCCCCAAGATGAGTGGTGTGCTGCCACACCCATAGCCATACCACCAACGGCCGCCCACCACCATGGCATGACACCCGAAGCTTCCCCAAGAGAGAAATCCAGCCAAGGCTCCAGGACTGGCAATGCCTGGGCGGTCCCTCTTGAAATAGAAGCATCCCTCCTATATGGAAGGGAGAAGAAGGAAGAAGAAGGGAGGTTTTTTTTCTTCCAAACATCCTAACAAAAGGCAAGGGTGAACTTTCGGAGCCAGGGGAGGTCCACAGATTGGCACATCCAGGGGGACTTATTATGTTTGCCTACAGGTCCTCCCTGGCATCTCGGGCACCGGAGACAGTCGGCTTTGCCATCGCGACCTTCTGACCAAAAGCTAATGCTTCCATGGGTTCGACTGCTCGGGCATCCAGGCCGCATCCACCGAGTTAAGCGATCTCTGCATCGGGCGCTTCAGACGTGTGAGGTTTGCTCTCTCTATCTCCTAAGTAGGTATTGTATTTCGAGCTAGTCCTACCGGGATTTCTTAATCCTGGGGTCCTGTTCTCATTTTCACTTTTTAGGGCTTTAAACAGCTAGCATAAGTTTTCGTTACTCATCTTTCTTATTTCTTGCCTTTGCTTGTGATCAGGAATCAAAACCCTAAGAAAAATAACAAAAAAACTCATCAACCCTAAAAAAAAAAAAAAGAAATTTCTTGCATCATAAGCATCCATCCCAGCATCCCTAGCCCTAACCCCCTTGTTCCACATCAAATGCATGCTCCAATATTTTGTTATCATCCAAATCGCTCAAGGGGTCAACAGAAACCTTTTGGGATACCTGAGCTAAGTGTTAGAAAGGAGGAATTGAACACTGTTAGACATGGTTCGATCCGTGATGGACTTTGCTAGTTTATTGACCTCCTTTTGGAGATATGTTTTGAGTCGGCTTCTTAGTTGCTTAATAGGGTTCCAAGCAAGTCTATTGATAAATAGAGAGATAATGGGATTCTCTATCAATGGATACCTTCTAAGATACCTTAGTTAAATGAAGTGTTAGAAAGGAAAAATTGAATACTATTAGACATGGTTTGGTCCATGATGTGCTTTGCTAGTCTGCCAATCTTTTTTTGGGGATATATTCTTGAGTTGGCTTGTTACTTGCTTCATAGGGTTCTGAGCAAGTCTATCGATAAAATGCCATATGAGATATGAATAGAGCATAAGTCGGTACTCTCACACCTTAGGATCTAGGGCTACCCAGCTTATATTAAATATTTAAAGATGGATAAGCTTGCACCCAGGTCAAATAAATGCTTGCTTGTAGGGTATCCTATAGAAACCAAGGGATATTACTTTTACCATGCTGAGGAATAAAAGTTATTTGTCAATCTTAGGGCTACCCTTTTGAAAAAGGAGTACCTTATAAAGGAACTAATGCTGCTAAGGTTGAACTTGATGAAGTTCAACTGGTAGAAGAACCGATACAAACAAATTAAATTATAGAATCAGCTATGATTAAATCAAATCCAAAGACCATTATAAAGGCACCATTAAGGAGATCCAGTAAAGTACTACATCAGTTGGATAGATACTATAGTTTTTTAGTCTAAGATGGTGATCCTTTTAAACTTGATAAAAACAATGAGGATCTGATCACCTATATGGATGCCATGCAGATATTCAACTCTGATATGTGGCTTGGAGACATGAAATCCTAAATGGAGTCCATAGAGATCAATAGTATATGGACACTTGTTGATCCACCTGAAGGGATAAAGTCCATTCGGAGCTAATGGGTTTTCAAAAGGAAAAGGGATGCAGATAGTCTAGTGGAGACCTATAAAGCCCATTTGTTTGCGAAGGTTTATTATCAACGTTATGGTATTGACTATGACGAGATATTTTCTCTAGTGGCAATACTCAAGTCCATTCAGATTATGCTTGCTTTAGTAGCATCCTTTGACTATAAAAATTGGCAAATGGATGTCCAGATAGCTTTCCTAAATGAAAAGTTGGATGAGGAGGTGTATATGATACTGAAAGAATAGTGCCCTGCAAGCCAATCACATTTCTTATATAATAGGAGCTTTTTCATAAATTCTTCCAACTCATGTATAATAATTTATTAATAAAGAGGCATTTATACTTCATCATATGCTTATCTTATACTCTTTGTCTTAAGATTATGATAAATCCCATAGATTAGGGTAATGGATTTATGATTATGATGAGCTCATAATAGTGAGTCCTAAAATCCTATAAACCCTAATCTAAAATATTTCTAATCATAGGATCATCGAGTTGGGGATTGATATTTCTAGTAAGACTGGCACATTCTATATATGCTCGATGGAGAGGATGGTTGGTCTCATAACCACTTGTGTAAGAACATTAATACAATGATATGGATGCTCATCTAGGAATAAATCCAATGAATTGATCTGCCATGAGAACATCTTATGGAGTCTTTCTTATCAAAAGATAGTTCTTTAAATGGAAGATGTACCTTGTGCTCATGAGATCACCATGAACCTAAGATCACCATGGACCTTGTGCACATGAATCCATGTTTTGGTTCATACTCATTCATGACTAAGTCATGTATGGGATGTTCATGGATATGGAGAATTGTGCATCAAGGTTGTAAATAGATCAACAAGGAATTAATCACACCTGGTAAGAGGAGAATTTATCCTATGTAATCTCATCATATGATGACTCAAGAAGTCATTGATCAAAGTATGATGAAATCAAAAATGATTTCTATTTTTTTATCGATCAAGTCTTCATTATTGGATTGAGATTTGAATGAATAAAATATTAGAGTTTGACAAAATTCCATACCCATTGCTTGTTAAGGATAAAGGATGATCGATGTATTGAATTGCACAATAGCTTGCCACCAAAGGATATTTTGATAATTTTAATAAAATCTCTCATCTTCCAAGTATGCATGATATATTGCTAGATGTCAATCATGTCTTATAGATTTTCAGAAATTAAAGTGATTAATTCATGAGTCAATTATAAAGAAGTTCTAATTTGATAACTTGGATTCTAATCAAACTAGATTAATATGAACCTAGACCTACTACTAGCTAGATGTAGACCCCAAAGGGTCACACAAGCTAAGAAATTTGTCAAGGTGTCAATTAAAATTTTATTTAGGTCGTAGGATCCTAGTTGGCTAGTTAATTAACATTCTAGCACATGTTGTCTAGCCTAACTCCTAACCTAATGGATTGGGTTTGTTTATTGATTATTTGGGTTAACCAATTTAAGTAGGACTTAAATTGGATCAAGCCTAAATTGTTCAGCCTTTTTTTGGACTCCTAAAAGTCTTTATCCATGCCATATTGCAGAAGGACCTTGGCCTTCTATAGATGAATCACTTAGTTCAAGATAAAGGTTATCTTTCCTCCTCTCTCTTCCACGACTATTTGATGATGTTTGATTAGTCAAAATATTTAGTAGATGGTGCTAATCTTGTTTTGGCATGAAAGGGTGTGGACATGAGTTGGATGGCACACATATGAAGGACCTAGAGTCCTTCTGATTATTAATCACATTTCTTAGATATGTTTATCCAAATGACACACCATTTGGGATTTTTGATTAGGTCTTTGGACATGTGGAAGAAGGAAATTCATTGGATTTCATGAAGAGATGCAAGAAGTGTCTCTTGGCGCATGAATTTTTGAAACACCATATTTAGACAATGTTTCATCATACATTTTTTGATGTGGAATAAAGCGTTGATACCAATAATGATGTGGAATAAAGCTCTGATACCACTAATGATGCAGGGATGTAGGGCTAGAGATGCTAGAATGGATGCTTATGATGCAAAAGGGACTTTTATAGTTGATGAGTTTTAGATGTTTTTATAGGGTTTTGATTCCCGATCACAAACAAAGACTAGAAATTGGAGAAACTGAATAATAGAAGCCTATACTAGCAAATCAAGTCCCTAAATAGTGAAAATAAGAACAGGATCCCGGGATTAAGAAACCCCGGTAGGACTAAGCTCGATACGCAATACCTACTTAGGAGATAGGGGCAAACCTCACACGTCTGAAGTGCCCGATGTAGAGATCGCTCAACTCGGTGGATGCGGCATGGATGCCCGAGTAGTCAAACCCGTGGATGCACCGGCTTTCGGTCGGGTGGTCGCGATGGCAAAGTAGACCATCTCCGGTGCCCATGATACCAAGGATGACCTATAGGCAAGCAGAGTAGGGATTAGCGGAGTGGAGAGAAGTATCGAAATGAAACAATAGTAGGGTTGAGAAGGGGCTTCGAGCCCGGTGTTCGGCTAGATTCCGAAGTCAAAGAAGGAGATAACTTGGGGCCTCGCACCCCGCGACATCCCGGAGGATGAAGGAATGTGGCCTCACACCACTCGACATCCTAGAGGATGAAGGACTTGCGATGCCTTGGGGCGACGGAAAGGTGGCCTCACACCACTCGACATCCCTGGGGACGAAGGAAACTTCACTCAAACCTAGTCTATGAGACAATGGTTGGAGGAGAAACAAAACTCAATCTTTTCATTTAATCATTCAATACCCTTTACAATGGAGGGATTGGGTCCTTTAAATAGGCACCCAAGGCCCGTTTGAATTCAAAACAAATTAAACCCTTGAACCCAACTTACAACCCAAAAATTGGCGCCCACATGGATGGGGAAAGATCTTCATGGCCGACCAAAAGGAGGAGTGGATTGGTGTGGCATGTGGGCGGGCTTGGAGAGGAGATTGGCCTTTTGACTTCCTTCTTTGCATGCTCACTTTGGGAAGAAAACAAGGAGCAAGGCTTGCTTGAAGGGATGTGTCTCCTTTGTGTTTCTTCCACGCCTAGTTGGAGTGAATCATGGCCAACCAAGGAGGGAGCTTTGGGCGTTGCAAATTTGAGGGCTTGGAATGGGGAATGTGCTCCTTGACTTTCCTCTCTTGTGTGAATACTTTGGGAAGAAGACTTGGGAGATGGATTGCTTTGTGGCTTGGTCTCTTCAAGAATCTTCAACGCCCCATTTATTGATGGATCATGGCATGATGTGGGGGAGGGAAGAGGGGGATGATGTCTCCTCCTTCCAAGGTCGCCCAAGAGAAAATGGTATGGAGAGGGCATGTGGAATGCATGAGGGCGCCTCCTTGCTTCCTTCCATGGATGCCCAAGTGGCAACTGATGTGGCACCACATAGGAGGTTGAGGTGGCGCCTATGTTGGCATCTTTCCAAGTGTAAGAGGTGGGTTAGCCCACATGGAACTTGACTTGGTCTTGAAAGCCAGGTTGACTTCAATTGGGCTTGGGCCCAATCCAAACTCAGACTCGAACTAAAAATAAATACAGGACCCATGACCTAAACTTGACCCAAACTAGTCAAGAAACAAGACTAAAACAAACTTAGACTAGGTACATGACTAAAAATTATAAAATTACATTGGCTAATAGCCTTATTACAAGACTCACAGAAGTGGAACCCTAATTTGAGATCCACAGAGGGTTGAGGAGCCTCTGTCAGATCCTGGTGCTCACACCAGTTCTCTCGGGGTGGGAGGAACTCGATCCTGTCGAGTAAGGGTTAGTCTAGCTTTGGTACCTCTCCAAGATATCGGGGTTGATGCGCTGCAAGTCCTCCCGAGTGACCATGAGTCATCGAATTCTGGTCAGCCTTGCCATCGGACCAAGTAATGTTGATAGCCTTTGCTCCGGGTAGTGATAGTTTGGTCATCCAGGACACGCTCGATCTGCTCTCCTCACTCAGGTATATTTGGAGGTGGACACTCAGGTTCAGGTTCACTCTTAAAAGAAAGGTCAGGCCCAAATGGCTCGCTAGGTATGTTTGCAGGTTCCCTATACTTGACTAAGTCAGAGATATTGAATGTTAAGCTAATTCCATAATCCAGAGGTAATTCTAGCACATAGGCATTAGGGCCCATTCTCCTAATCACTTTAAAAGGACCAGCCCCACGAGCATGAAGCTTCTTAATGGTTCCCGGTGGAAACCGTTCAGGCCTGAGCCTAATCATTACAAAATCTCCTATTTCAAACTCTTTGGCTCACTTTCGGGAATCAGTCTAAATTATTTTAAAATTATATTTAATGCATAATCCTAATATGATGCAAAATGCAGACTCAACTATGCATCCCTACTGAAAAAGATTTTATTGGATGCTCTAGGGCCTAAACCTAATAGATTATGGACTCTCTAGGTTTGACCCTAGTTTGGTTTGTACAAGAAAAATTATCAAGGATCCCTAACAAATGCCATAAAGTGTACCAAAAGTAAACGGCAAAAGGGATGGGTTCCAAGGAGTCATGCAGCCTGGTAATTTCAACAAAATGCAACCCCATGTCTTTAAAAATGTGAGAAGGCTCTAGGAAGGGGAGAAAATAAGAGTCGAAGTCTTGGGGTAATCTCTGGGCGTCATGAAATAGACCTTGGTTATTCAGGATAATCTTAAGATTTGGACATTGTTCTACAGGTGCAAGTTCCAAGGCTAGATGGATGTTCCTAGATGGTGGAAGGTCATTGGGAATGTTATCTTGAAAGTCCTCAAAACTGATGTCTACCTCCTGGGGTGGTTCTTTAGGGACTTGTTCCTAGACCTCCTCTAAGGGCAATACTTGTGAACCCTCACCATCCTCTATAATGTTCGATCCTGGCTCAATTACTCCTTCACAGTCTATAATGGGTTCAGGATCTTTTTCTTTTGGTTCCTCGATGAATTCTACCAGGGACCCATCTTCACCATATTCCTCTACTAAACTTGATTCACAGATGTCTTCTTTCAATTCTTTAATGGGCTCAGGAGTTTCTTTCCCTAGATTTTCAATTGGTTCAACCTTTAAGTCTTCCTCAGGTTCAACAATGGGTTCGGGTTCAGTTTCAGTCGGTTCATCCATAAGTAGGGCAGGGGCGGTGTACTGACTAGAAAAATGCTCTAGTTTATAACACCTATAGTTGTTACCTTGGGGATCGGGTCTCCTCTGGACTTAAATAACCTTATCCTTATCCTCTCTACTGTATTGGGGTCGATTCAGACTGGGAAGACTAGGACTGGGTCGGGCTAGGTTTGGTCGACTGGGGTCAGATCGGTTCGAGCTTGGTCGACTTGGGTAAGCCTGGCTATAATCTTGGGTGGATCCGGGGATACGGCTCTGGTTCCTAAAGGGCTCAGGTCTTCTATAGGCGGGAGCTCTCTAGAAATGCTCACGGAGCCTAGTGGCTTCCTCTATGGGTCCTAGTCTGGCCTCTATTTGATCATATCTATTAGTCAATTGGTTGCTTAATTGAGTCATGGATTGAGTCATGGATTGAGTTAGGGCTCCAATGTCAGCTCGAAGTTGGTCCATGGCATCAGTAGGGGTGGAGAAGGTGGGTGAAAAGAGGTTCCTAATCTAGTGCACATGTAACACACATAGAACGGTGCTACGGTTTGCTAGACCTAGGAGATCTCACCAAATGTAAAGTCAAGAAGATGAACCTGGAAGTAGTAACTTGGCACCTGGCCAGGTAAGTGTAAGGTAAGTGGAGGTTCTTCTTTGCTTGCCTAGACACCAATTTGAAATTGGCTAGGTAAGTGAACCAACCCACTTCCCTTCGGGATCTAGTCCCTGAACCACTTGCCTAGACACCAGCCACCAAGCACACACCAACAAGTGATCTAGCTTGGCTCGGCACTTGGGTTGACCCGACTTCGTGGGTGTCCGTAGCTCACTAGAGCAAATTAAGCATCTAATCAATTTTAGTTAATGGCTAGGGTTTGATATGTCGGGTGGTGATTTTTGGGCTAGGGACAGGTAATGAAATCCTAACCCTATGTTAATTTGACGCCCTTAGGATGAGTTATGAAAAATGATGCACACAAATGACTAATGAAATGACTTAAAATTTTCATCTTTTTTTTTTTTTTTTTTTTTTTTTTGTGTCTTTCAGATGTGTAAATGCTAAACAAATTTCATGAATTGAAATATGCCCCTAAATGCAAGAAATAAACTAGATGGATGAATGAAGCAAGAAAAGAGAGGCTTGCTGGAATTTCAGACCTGAGATTTTCTCAAGTAGTATTTCGGCTTGTAGAAATTGTACAAATTGAAATAAAATCTGAGAAAATAATAAAAATACAATAAATTAAATTTTATCTAATAAAATAAAAATCATAAAATTTGGAGGTCCCTACAGAGAGAAACAATTCAATGTTCAGACCATATATGGGCGAACCAGAATGCAGAAAATGAAAGGAAAGATGCACCAGTCCTAGCCTTGCTCTGATACCAATAATGATGTGGAATAAAGCTCTGATACTAATAATGATGTGGAATAAAGCTCTGATACCAATAATGATGTGGAATAAAGCTCTGAAACCAATAATGATATGGAATAAAGCTCTGATACCACTAATGATGCAGGGATGTAGGTCTAGAGATGCTAGAATGGATGCTTATGATGCAAAGGGATTTTTATAGTTGATGAGTTTTAGATATTTTTATAGGATTTTGATTCCTGATCACAAACAAATACTAGAAATAGGAGAAACTGAATAATAGAAGCCTACACTAGCAAATCAAGTCCCTAAATAGTGAAAACGAGAACAGGATCCCGGGATTACGAAACCCCGGTAGGACTAAGCTCGATACACAATATATACTTAGGAGATAGGGGCAAACCTTACACGTCTGAAGTGCCCGATGCAGAGATCGCTCAACTCGATGGATGCGACCTGGATGCCCTAGCAGTCGAACCCACGGATGCGCCGGCTTTCAGTAGGGTGGTCGCGATGGCAAAGCAGACCATCTTCGATGCCCGTGATACCAAGGAGGACCTGTAAGCAAGCAAAGTAGGGATTAGCAGAGTGGAGAGAAGTATCAAAATGGAACTATGGTAGGGTTGAGAAGGGGCTTCGTGCCCGGTGTTCGGCTAGATTCCGAAGTCGAAGAAGGAGATAACTTGGGGCCTCGCACCCCGCGACGTCCCGGGGGATGAAGGAATGTGGCCTCACACCACTCGATGTCCCTGGGGACGAAGGAAACTTCACTCAAACCTAGTATAGGAGACAATGGTTGGAGGAGAAACAAAACTCAAGCTTTTTATTTAATCATTCAATACCCTTTACAATGGAGGGATTGGGTCCTTTAAATAGGCACCCAAGGCCCATTTGAATTCAAAACAAATTAAACCCTTGAAGCCAACTTACAACCCAAAAATTGGCACCCACATGGATGGGGAAAGATCTTCATGGCCGACCAAAAGGAGGAGGGGATTGGTGTGGCATGTAGGCGGGCTTGGAGAGGGGATTGGCCTTTTGACTTCCTTCTTTGCATGCTCACTTTGGGAAGAAAACAAGGAGCAAGGCTTGCTTGAAGGGATGTGTCTCCTTTGGGTTCCTTCCATGCCTAGTTGGAGTGAATCATGGCTGACCAAGGAGGGAGCTTTGGGCGTTGCAAATTTGAGGGCTTGGAATGGGGAATGTGCTCCTTGAGTTTTCTCTCTTGTGTGAATACTTTGTGAAGAAGACTTGGGAGATGGCTTGCTTGTAGCTTGGTCTCTTCAAGAATCTTCAACGCCCCATTTATTGATGGATCATGGCATGATGTGGGGGAGGGAAGAGGGGGATGATGTCTCCTCCTTCCAAGGTCGCCCAAGAGAAAATGGTATGGAGAGGGCATGTGGAATGCATGAGGGCGCCTCCTTGCTTCCTTCCTTGGATGCCCAAGTGGCAACTGATGTGGCGCCACATAGGTGGCTGAGGTGGCGCCTATGTTGGCATCTTTCCAAGTGTAAGGGTGGGTTGGCCCACACGGAACTTGACTTGGTCTTGAAATCTAGGTTGACTTCAATTGGGCTTGGGCCCAATCCAAACTCAGACTCGAACCAAAAATAAATATAGGACCCATGACCTATACTTGACCCAAATTGGTCAAGGTACAAGACTAAAACAAACTTAGACTAGGTACATGACTAAAAATTATAAAATTACTTTTGCTAATAGCCTTATTACAAGACTCACAGAAGTGGAACCCTAATCTGAGATCCACAGAGGGTTGAGGAGCCTCTGTCGGATCCTGGTGCCCACACCATTTTTTCAACTAGAATCCTTTTGCTTTAAGGGACTTATCTGATACGTTGTATATCAGATAAGTGGTGGGGAATGGGTGTGATTGGCACCTTCTCTCAACCTATAAATAGGTCTCGGTGATAAAGTCCAAGGCATCCAAGTTTATTTAAATAGTTCTCTTCCTTCCCTTGTTAAAATAAGTCTTTAAGATTAAGATAAGTCTACCATTTTAAGACAAGGGCTTAGAAAGAGAATTAAAAAGGACCAAAAGATAATAAAAGAAAAATTAGAGAGGTCCAGAGGTCCCCTTTGATAGGGTATAGGTCCTAGCAAGGCTGAAAAGCTGTCGAGAGAAGAAACTTAGTAAGAAATCTTAAAGAAAGAGTGCTTCCTTGATCCAGTTTCTTTGTGGTCACCTCTAGAGAGCATATATTTTTGTACCTATGAAAATATTAGGATTTAGTATTAAATATATTCTTCTAAATCCTTTATATATTGCCCTAATTAATTATTATAATCAAGGGGTCCTGGATTTAGGGTTTTGGTTAACTAGGGTTTCGATATTGAAAAATTTTGAAATCTATTCTTCCATTGTAAAACTATAACCCTATAGTGGTATCAAAGTGATCTTGATTGGTTCAATTAATAGTCAATTTATTGTAGGATATATGTATGCTATGTTATATCTAGCATGATAGTTGTAACATATATTGCTTTGTGTATGCCACTGATTAGGTGTTTCACCTAAACCCTAATCAATATAGAGTTATATTTAGATTGTTTTGTCATCATCCTAAAATAAGATTATCCAAACATGGTAGTAGATATCTCTATGTTGTAAGGTTATCCTAGAATGATGACACACTTGGCACATATTATGTTGTGATGATACCTGCCTATTTACTAGTTTGTAGTATTAGGATGTACATGAGACCATGAATGTCCTTTTAAAAATTATATTTAGTTGTAGTATTAGAAATCAAAATGAAAAACTATTTAGGATAAGATTGATTAATTGGTGTCTAGGCAAGTGATTTTGGGAAGGTAAAGATAACGTAATTTTTAATTAAATATGTTGCTTATCTGGTCAGTCGTTTGGGTATCTAAGGCAAGCACGGGAAGCCTCCTACCTCTCTCTCACTAATCTCACCAATTTGATTGATTTAAATCTTGTATTATAATGCTTAATGATTAAAACACTACTAATGCCTTCCTTCATGCTAAGCCAAAATCTTGTCAAAAATTATAGTAGGTTGGTTGTGTAACACAAGGCTTATTTAGGGATTGATATGAAATTATCTTTGTACATTTAATGCTTTATAGCATGTTTGATGGTGTTGCTTTGCTGTGTAAGACAAGAGCATCATCATTCAAATATGACTATATGCAAATGAAGGGTCTAACTAAACTAAGACATTATAGTTTGTTGTGTAACACAAGGCTATAAGTATCTTAGAGGTAGCTATTATGTTGAGAATTGCATAGATTGTAATTGGAAAAGAAATTTCCTACCCTTAAACTCATGAATGTTTGTTATATAATGTAAAGATTTGTAAGGAATTGGGATCTCAACCCCACTAAAGAATCCCTAGTAGGGTTTCTTGCTTACCATAGGTGAGGGCTATGGTATTCATGATAAAATAGTAGGAGATACTATTAGATTTATAAGTCCTCATCTAGTTTTGTATGTCATCTTGTGTGGCTTGCTTATATGTTGTCTTTATTTCTATGTAGATTTATTTAATGGCTTCTACTTTATCACTACAGGATATTTTATATACTAACAAATTAATCGGTCCTAATTATATAGTTGGTTAAAGAGCTTGAGGATTGTCTTAATACAGGAGCAAGTATCCTATATCAGACTCTTCTGATTTTAAACCAATCAAAGAGTATGCTACAGAGGAGGAAAAGGTCACATATAGAAGTGATAGAATGATAGCTTAACTTTCAAGTACATCATGTTAGCCTCCAAGAGCAATGAATTGTAGAAGCAACATGAAAACATGGAACCTTAGTCCATACTACTTAATCTCAAGAAGCAATATTTAGAGCAAAGTAGGACTGCTTGATACAAAACATCAAAGTAGTTCTTCCATACAAGAATAAGTGAGGGCTCATCCATACAAGCCCATGTGATAAAGATGATTGACTTAATCACTTGATTAGGTCAATTAGGGTTTGTTACGGATGGAGAGTTCAATCAGGACTTGGCCTTGTAATCACTTCCTGATTCTTTCTCACAGTTTGTCATCAACTACTATATAAAAATTGAGCATTTTACTACTTGAGCTACTTAACATGTTTAAGATAGCTGAGAGCCATTTTAAAAAAGATAAGGCTCATCTTTTTCTAACTAATGAGAAGAAAACAATGGCAATGAAGAAGGGTTCAAAGAGAAGGTGGAACCCTAGGGAAAACATCTAGAAGAGGAAGAAGGCAAAGAAGCCCTTTGCTGATGGAACCTGATTTCACTATGGAAATAGGGATATTAGAAGAAGAACTACAAGAGTTATTTTGCAAGTTTGAAGCTTGATGCTGGTGATGCATGAAAAGGTTTGTACATGATATAGACTAACTTATCATTGAGTACTTCAACTTCTGATTCATGAATATTGGATACCACTTATGGGTCTCATATATACGAGTCATTGCATAGACTACAGAGAATTAGGAGATTGAAGAAGGATAACTTTGAGCTTTTTGGCATGAGTGGTAAAGCCATTCAAGTGGAATGTATGGGCATCTATCTATTATTATTTTCTTTAGGCATGATATTAGAATTATAGGACTGTTACTATATTCCAAATATTATTAGAAATATGATTTCTATACCCATGTTATTACAACAAGATTTTGAAATTAATATAAGAGCAATGGTTGCTCAATTTATTACTCTAATGAACTTTTTGAAAATGGTTTATTCAATCATGGTCTTTTAATTCTTTCACTCAATGATGAAGTGTTACTTGTTAAAAATAAAAAAAAGAAAGAGAGAAGATATTAATGTTACTATTCTTTGGCATTACCGACTTGATCATGTTAGTGAGTCTAGGATAAACAAGTTATATAAAGATAATTTCTTTGATCTATATGAATATAAATCATTAAGAACTTGTGAGTCCTATCTCATGAAAAAATGACCAAGTCTCAATTCACTAGACATGGTGAAAGGGCAACTAAGTTATTAAGCCTTATACATATAAATGTATATGGATCTATGACAACACAAGCCAGAGGAGGATACTTTTATTTTATCACCTTTATTGATTACTTATCAAGGTTTGAATATGTTTATCTTATGAAACACATCTTAAGCCTTTGATAAATTTAGGGAGTATCAAAGTATGGTTAAAAAATAAACTAGAAAAAGTATTAAAATTCTTTGATCTGATCAAAGAGGAGAATACTTATCCAGTGAATTTCTTAATCATCTTAAGGACAAAGATATTCTCTTGGAATAGATACCTCTATACATACCATAATTAAATGGTATAGTAGAAAGGAGGAATCACACCTCGTAGACATGGTGTAGTCCATGATGAGCTTCACAGATCTTCCTATTTCTTTTTTAGTATATATGCCCTAGAGACTGCTACCTATATCTTAAATAGGGTTCTATTGAAATCAGTAACTAGTACTCCATATAAATTATGAAAAGAAAAAATGCCAAATCTCAAATATTTTAAGATTTGGGATTATTTTATTTATGTAAAAAATATTTTTGGACATAAGTTATGTGCCAAGGCTAATAAATATAAGTTTATAGGTTATCCTTATGAGGGTGTTGGATACCTCTTTTATCATCCTACTGAACAAAAGTCTTTGTCAATAAGCATGCCACTTTCTTGGAAAAGGAATTTATCGAAGGAGGCAATGAGAGGATAGTTGAACTTGGAGATGTTCAAAACCTACAACCTAATCCTAAAGACATTTCATAAGAAATTTCTTAATCCTATTAATCGGTACAACCACAACACACCTTCTCTCCATAGGTTAGAGAGAGTGTAGGGTGCACCTCTCAAATATGGCTTTGTTATTGGAAATAATAATGAAGCCAGTATCATTTAGGATGATGATCCTGTGATCTATGTGCAAGCTATGAATAGTAAAGACTCTAACAAATGACTTGAAGCCATGAAATCTGAAATTAACTCCATATATTTTAACCAAGTTTGGGTCTTGGTTGATCCACTTGAGAAAATAAATCCAATAGGGTGCAAATGGATCTTCAAGAAGAAGATTGGAGATTAAGAAATCTAGCAAATAGATATAAACTACTTCCTTAATGGATATCCTGAGGAAGGAGTTGGTATATCATAACTAAAGGGATTTGTCTCAAGTGGACGATCGAACCAAGTATGTAAGCTTAAGAAATTTATTTATAAATTAAAGCAAGCTCGAGGAGTTTGAACATCAGCTTTGATGAAATAATTAAAGAATTTGGTTTTGTTAAAAATATGGATGAACTATGTATGTATAACAAGACAAGTAGGAGTGCCATTATCTTTTTAATCTTATATGCTGATGACATACCTATCATTGGGAATGATATCCCAATGTTACAATTAGTCAAAACTTGGCTATCTAAAAAGTTTTCCATAAAGGATTTGGGAGAAGCATCCTATATACTAGGTTTAAAGATCTATATAGATAGATCTAAGAAGATGCTCAGCTTATCCCAATCTAGTACATTGACTTAGTGTTAAAAAGATTCAACATGAAGGGAAGTAAAAGGAGTTACTTGTTTTCATGAGTCAAGGCATACATCTTGTTGCCTTCAAGATCATCATGGCCCGTAGCTGCTATCGGTGCCAAAGTGTGCTTCCTCCACTGCCTGGCGATCTTGTGTTCTGAACCTGTAAAATAGGAGTTACTGACCCGGGCCGGGGATTCCGGCGGGGGCACTCCGACGATCAAGTCAGTGACGATCCAGGGGAACAGATCCTCCTAGTCGAGCCCCTCTTGAAGGACTCCACACTAGGAGGAGTGAGTAGTGTGAGAGTGGGGTGCAAGTGCATTAGGAGAATGGTGGCCGAGCTAGAGGGATTCTCTATGTGGCCTTTCCTCCTTCCCTTGCTTGGGTTTTTTGGTGGTGCGTTGCCCTCTGGTTGAGCTTGCACTTGTATTTGTGTTTTGCATATCTCCCCATCTGGGGGTGTTGAACATTCTTTGTAGCCAAGGTGACAATTGGGCGCCTGCCTTGGGACCTTCGCTGGGCTGGCAGGCGCGTGAGGCGGTGTCCCGTGCCATGGACGAGATGTCTTTCCTGATTCGTGCTAAGGGAGGCTGTCATGCATTCTGACATTCCTCCTGGTCGTCCCATTTCGGGAAGCCTGGCAATGCCTCAATTAGGGGGCTGCCATCCTTGGGATTCGAATCTCCTGGTTGACTTTCTCTTTCGGGTGGTTCAGGTGGTTGGTGAAGAGCGTGGTGCCTCGATCAGAGGGCTCCTCCCCTTTCTGGTGCAAGTGGAAGCCGCAGGCAGTTATTGCAGCCTGGTGGGCATCCTGCTACAATCTTCGGGCAGCTCGCTGGTGTCCTAGAGTGATGGTGCTGTCTCTTTGCTCGCCAGTGTCTTTGCTTGAGCTGGAGGCCGAGCAGAGGAGGTAGGGCTCAATCTAGTGGAGGGCAGAGCGCGGCGCCGACCTAGAGGGCTCAACATCGGAGAGACTTCACGTGGCGGAGGAGGGCTAAGCTCGACTCCGGACCACAGGGCTCGATCTTGAGGGGCTCGATCTAGGGGATGCCGCTCGGCTCCGGCCTAAGCATCCCGGGCTCGCTAGCCCGACCTGGTGGAGGACGAAGCTCAGCTTCGACGGGCGACCCCGTTATCCTGAGGGAGCTCAGCCCGATAAAGGAGCCCGAGTAGAATATCCGATGTGGCATCTTTCTCTGACATGGCATCTGACAGTTACTCCATGTCAGCGATTGTGCCACATCACATCTCTCTAAGAAGATATCTCCTAAGACACCTGAAGAGAGACAAAGGATAAGAAAGATTATTTATGCTTTAGCTATAGAATCATATATATATGCTATGTTATGTACCATGTCTGATGTTGCTTATGCTTTAATCATAAAAAGCAAGTAGGTTTCAAGCCGATCTAGAAGAGGATCATCGAAAAGCTATGAAAAGCATTCTTAAGTACCTAATTAGGATTAAGATGTTTTTCTTATGTATGGAAGATTAGATTTAAAACAAGCAAGCTATACTTTCAAATCCAGATGATAGCAAACCCAAATCATGATACGTATTTACTCTGTATGGTGGTGCAATAAGTTGGAAAAGTACCAAGTAGCGAACTACATCTGATTTTGTTACTGAGATAGAGTGCATTGTTGCTAGTGAAGCCACTAAAAAAGTTATCTAGATAAAAAAAAGTTCATCATAGAATTAGGTATAGTTCCTAAAATATAATAATCAGTGCCACTTTATTGTGATAACACTAGAGTTGTTACACAAGCTAAGGAACCAAGGTCTCATCAAAAGTCTAAGTACATCCTAAGGAACTTCCATCTCATTCGTGTGGTCATAGAACAAATAAATACAAAGAACAACATAGTAGACCCATTCACTAAGGCCCTTCCTTAATAGCAGTTTGATTGCCATTTAGATTATATAGAAATTAAATACAAGGGTGATTGGCTTTAGTACAAGTGAAAGATGGAAAGAATAGTGCCCCATAAGCGAATCACATTTTTTATGTGATATGAGGTTTTCTATAAATTCTCCTAACTCATGTATGATATTTTATTAATAAAGAGATATTTATATTTCATCATATGCTATGTTTTATATTCTTTGTCTTATGATTATGATGAATCCCATAGATTAAGGCAATGGACTTAGGGTTATGATGAGTTCATAATAGTGAGTCCAAAAGTCCTATAAACTCAAATCTAATACATTCCCAATCATAGGATTATCGAGTCAAGGATTAATGTTTCTGATAAGACTGGCATATCCTATGTATACTCGATGGAGAGGGTGGTTGGTCTCATGATCACTTGTGTAGGAAAACAAATACAAGGATATAGGTGCTCATCTAAGAATGAGTCCACTAAATTGATCCATCATGAGAACATCTTATAGAGTCTTACTTATTTGTCAAAAGATAATTCTCTAAGTGAGAATTGTGCAAGTGATCCTTAGACCAAAGATCTCCATAAAACCTTGTACACATGAATCCATATTTTGGATCATACTCATTCATGACTAAGTCATGTACAGGGTGTTCATGGATATGGAGGATTGTGCATGAAGGTTGTGAGTAGATCAACAAGAAATCGATCACTCCTAGTAAGAAGAAAATTTATCTCAATAATCTCATCATATGATGACTCAAGGAGTCTTTGATCAAAACAGGTTAAAATCCAAAATGATTTTTAATTTTTTAATAGTTGAGCCCTCATTATTGATTGAAATTCAAATGAATATATTGTTAGGGTTTGATCAAATTCCATACCCATCATTTGTTCGGGATAAACGATGATCGAAGGATTGAATTGTATGGTAACTTGCCACTAAAAGAAATTTTCATAATTTTATCAAATTTTTTATGTTTTAGATAGGAATGATATATTGTTAAATGTCAATAATGTCTTGTAGGTTTTCATGAATTAAAGTGATTAATTCATGAGTAAATTAGAAAGAAGTTCTAATTTGACAACTTGAGTTAACTTGGTTTTAACCTAATTCGATTACTCTGGTTCTAATTGAACTAGGTCAACATAAATCTAGACCTATTGATAGCTAGATGTGGAGCTTAAAGAGTCACATACACTAAGGAATTTGTCAAGGAAATTGATTATAGTTTTATTTGGATCATAGGATTCTAATTGGCTAGCTAAATAACATCCTAGCACATGTTGGCTAGTCTAACACCTAACCTAATTCGATTGGATTTGTTTGCAAGCTATTTAGGTTAATTAATTTTAGTAGGACTTAAATTAGATCAAGCCTCAAGTGTTCAATCTATTTTTGGACTTCTAAAAGTCTTTATCCATGCCTTTATCCATGCCATATTGCAAGAGTCCTAGGGGCTTGGGACTATTGTAGGTGCTAAGAAAAGCGGGTGCATATATAGCATGCAGAAGGACTAAGAGTCCTTCTATAGGTGAATCACTTAATTCAGGATAAAGGTTATCTCTTCTTCTCTATCTTCCATGCCTATTTGCTAAGGTTTGACTAGTCAAAATATTTAATAGATGGCGCTAATCTTGTTTTGGCATGAAAGGGTGTGCGCATGAATTGGATGGAGCACATATGAAGGACCTAAAGTCCTTTTGATTATTAATCACCTTTCTCAGATATGTTCATCTAAATGAAATGCCATTTAGGACATGTAGAAGAAGGAAATTCATTGGATTTCCTAAAGAGATGTGAGAAGTGTCTCTTGGTGCATGAATTTCTGAAACATTGTATCTATATGGTGTTTCATCACACATTTTTTCCATCGGACTCCTACTTTAATGGACATATCTGATACATTTTGTGTTGGATAAGTGGTGAGGAATGGGTGTGATTGGAACCTCTTCTCAGCCTATATTTAGGTCTCAGTGATAAAGTCCGAGGCATCCATTTTTTTTTAATAGTTATCTTCATTCCCTTGTTATGATAGGTCATTAAGATTAAGACAAGTCTACCATTTTAAAACAAAAGATTAGGAAGAGAATTAAAAAGGACAAAAGGATAATAAAAGAGAAATTAGAGAGGTATAGAGGTACCCTTAGTAGGGTACAGTTCCTAGCAAGACTGAAAGGCTTTCAGGTGGAGATATTTAGTAAGCAATCTTGAAGGAGTGCTTCCTTAAACTAGTTCCTGTGTGGATCACCTCTAGAGAGTATATGTTTGTGTGCCTATGGAAATATTCAGATTTAGTATTAAATGTATTCTTATAAATACTTTATATATTGTCCTAATTAATTGTTATAATCAAGGGATCCTGGGTTTAGGGTTTCGGTTGACTAAGGTTTCAATATTAAAAGATTTAGAAATCTATTCTTCTACATGACATCATAACCTTATAGCTACAACTAAAGGGTTCACATCCATAGATGAGTCTAAGGTATTCAACTTTCAAAGATCTATTTATGGATTGAAGCAGGCATCTCAAAGTTGGAACATACTTATTGATATATTTTATCAGAATGTATGGCTTCATTATGAATAAAGAAAAACGTTGTATGATGCAGGATGATCCTAAGACTACCATGATTGTAGGAAAATAGAAACTAATTTTTTCATAATTTTTTAGAGTTTTGATTTGTAGGCTAAGGTCCCGAAATCAAGTAAAGGTTAGCAAGTAAACTAGCAATACAAAGATCCACATACCCGCATAAGAACTCATGGAAAATAAAAAAAAAAAAATCTTGAAGATTGAGAAACCCCGGTTAGGATAGCGTACCTTCAACAAATCAGAAATTAGGAGGGGGGTGGATTTTACCAAGCACTGATTCGAAGATCCAGTCGATGAAGGGGTCACACAACACTCGGGATTGTCGACTGGAAGACAAACTTTTAGTTCCTCGATTCGGGCAGCTATCTGGGATCAGTCCTAGAGAAAAAGAAGGCCTCCTCCTTGGAGGTGAATACCACGAGAATCCTGCAAGCGTCAGAGATTAGAAAGTAAACAAATAAGAAAGCAAAAGAAGAGAACTAGGGTTTGGGAAAGAGGGAATTAGGGTTTCTGAAGCTGGCGACTGGAGGTTGAAGAAGACTCAGGTTGATAGATGGCTAAGGCTCTCTTTCTTAGGATGGATTAGGGCTTGAATGCTGATGCTTTGGTCGACCAAGGCTTGGAAGAACTAGGGCACTCAAGAGTCACTCACTCACTTCAAACACAAGAACACAAGGAACATAACTTAACAAAATTTCAGCAAGGTTTCATTCATGAATAAGGTTGCTTACAAAAGGGGGAGGGGTGGGGTATTTATAGATGTTCCCCATGTCCTCTCCTAGTTAGGATAGGATTACAAAGTAGAGTGGGAGAGGGATTACAAGTTTGCTTAAAACTAGAAGTGTACACTTTGAATAAAAATAAAACTTGATCTCCCTATTCTAATTAGATTTCCTCTCCTCCTTTGACTTGGCCAAAGGGCCTTCTTTGGTCTTGGATGCCAACTTAGAAGTGGGCTTGGACATAGGGTAGTAAAGAGCATCTCCCCTTTGGCTTGGGTAGCCAAACTAGAACTTGGGTGCATGGGCCTCCAAGTGGGCTTGAAATCGTGGGCTAGGGCTTCTAGAATATTCTCTGGTATCTTGGTTCTTCAAATCTTCATATGGGCTTGGGCTTGCTTTGCTCTGGGGGCTTGGTGAAGGCTTTGACTGAAGCTCCTCCTCTTGTACAACTAGACTTGTACTGGACTTAATGTTGGCTTTGGCTCCTTAGTTTTGATGATTAACAAAAGGTTGAGTATATGTTTGGACTAATGTTTCATCTCAAGATAAAGTTTCAGGACTTAGGTTATTCAAAAAGAGTACTAAGAGTACAATGATGAAACCAAGCTTGCCTGATTTTGGAAAAGAATTCTTCTACCTTGAACAAGATCAAATTTCTCATATTGGACCTTCCTGTTAAGAAGTAATTGACAAAAGAAACAAAGGCTTAGAGAAACTCAAGCATGGCACGCACCTCTCTAGAGTTTCAGAAAATTTCAGATCAAAGGTCGACCACCAGAGGTCGACACCTTGTCAAAGGTCGACCACCAGAGGTCGACTCATGAAGAAAAAAAAAGTTCAGCAAGGCCGGCACGACAAAATTTCAGTGGCACGCTCCAGAGGTCGACCACCAGAGGTCAACACCTGTCCAGAGGTCGACACCAGAGGTCGACTCATAGCCTGAGAATTCAAACTGGGCAGAACTATGGTTTTCTGGATTTTTGCCTAAAATAAACTGGAGGTCGACTCATGAGGTCGACACTTGATCCAGAGGTCGACTCATGAGGTCGACTCATGGCATAACGGCTAGTTTTTCTGAACTTTTGATTTGATTTCTAACGGCCATAAACGGCCATATTTTTTATTCTAACGGTCTTGTGGAGTTGTTTCAGCTTGAATGAGGTATTTAACCTCCACCAAACTTCAAAAAAGACAAGGAGACAAAGTGAAAAAGTTTAGAGTCAAAGTACAAAGCCTTCAATCAATTCCAAGCCAAAAATAGTGAGAAAACCAAGAGATTCCTTAGCCAAAAGCTTTCCATCTTTGAGGAATCCAACTTTCAAGTATTTGGCATTTAGTGAGGTCCAACGATTCCAAGAGAAAGGCTTGAAGAGTCTCCATCAAGAGCTACATCGAATTACTTTTTGCTCAAAAGGAGTTTGTCTTGTTTTATTCATTGTATTCATATTCTTTTTGTCTTAGGCTAGTTTCAAGGGAATTTGAAACTAGTGTGAGGTTTGTTGGTGAGCCAATTGATAAAACCAACTAGGGTTGCTTGTAAGCCCGAAGCCAAAACAAGTGAGTGAGGTTTGTTGGTGAGCCAATTGATAAAACCAACTAAGGTTGCTTGTAAGCCCGAAGCCAAAACAAGTGTGTAAGGTTTTGACTTGTGAGCCTGGTAAAACAAGTCGGCTGTAATCTAAAGATTATAGTGGAAATTCCCAAGTGGAGCTTAGGGAGTGGATGTAGGTGCTAGGTGCACCGAACCACTATACTTCTTGTGTGTTTGCATTGCTTTACTCTTTATCTTCTTTTGCTCTTTAATTGTTGTTTTATTTCATTGCTTCGATTGCACAATTACTTGAGCACTATCACTCTTCACCTTAGAACTTGATAGCACATATATTGCTTTAATTTTTAAAATACCCAATTCACCCCCCCTCTTGGGCACCATATCTGGGCAACAAGTGGTATCAGAGCACCGGTACTCTCTTGTAGGTCCAACGATCTTGAGTGAAAGATCATGGCCGCCCCAATTGGAATGGGTGTAGTTGAAGGACAAGCATCAAATCGCCCTCCTTTCTTTAATGGCACAAATTACACATACTGGAAAACTCGTATGCGTATTTATTTACAAGCTGTAGATTATCATATATGGAGAATAATTACTAAAGGGCCTCATCAGCCCACTCACTTGGTTAATGGCATTATCACCCCAAAATCTGAAGAAGAATGGGATGACAATGACATCAAACAAGCTGAGTTAAATGCTAAGGCGATGAATTTGCTATTCTATGCACTTGACCCTAGTGAATTCAACAGAATATCAAATTGTATTTCCGCCAAAGAAATTTGGGATACACTTGAGGTTACCCATGAGGGTACACACCAAGTGAAGACCACAAAGGTGAACATGCTCATTCATACATATGAGATGTTCAGGATGGAACCAACTGAAAGTATCAGTGAAATGTATACTAGATTTACAAATATAGTAAATGGTATGAGGAGTTTGGGAAAAATTATATCTAATGGTGAACTGGTTAACAAACTTCTCAGGTCTCTTCCGGCTTCATGGGATGCGAAAGTAACAGCCATAGAAGAAGCCAAGGATGTCAATACTCTACCTCTTGAGCAGCTTCTTGGATCACTGATGACTTACGAGCTTTCACTAAAGCAGAAGACAGTGGACAATGACAAGAAAAAGAAAGCCATAGCCTTCAAGTCCACTACAAAGGAAGAGTCAAGTGATGAATCAGAAGAAGAAGCTGATGATGATGAGACAGCCCTTATTACAAGGAAATTCAAAAGATTCATGAGAAAGAAGAAGGGCTTCTACAAGAAAAGGCCACAAAAAGGTGATCACAATAAAGAAAAAGAGAAAGAAAAAGAAAGGGATCCACCCATCTGCTTCGAGTGCAAGAAGCCTGGACATTATAAAACGGATTGCCCTTTGCTTAAAAAGAGTCGAAGGATGTTGAGAAAGAAAGCCATGATGGCTACCTGGAGTGAGAGTGAGGACTCTAGCAGTGATGAAGAGCAGCAGGTAGTCGCCAACCTGTGTTTCATGGCCAATGAAGATAATGAGGTAAATTCTAAATCTGAAATTGAATTTACTTTCAATGAATTGCATGATGCTTTTGATGATTTAGTTATGGAATATGAAAAATTAAAACTGAAAAATAAGAAATTAAGAATGCTAAATCTTGAGCTTACCAAAAATTCAGAAAAGTTTTCAACTGAAATTGAAGATTTAATTCAAGAAAACAAGAAATTAACTGAACATGTAAAGACCTTGAAAAATGATAAAGATAATCTCTTAAAAGAAAATGATTCTTTGAAAAATAATAGAAGTCTTAAAACTAATGAGAAAATTGAAAAACAAAACAAAGAACTATTGCTTCAAAACAAGAATTACAAAGAAGAGTTAGAAAAAGTAAAACCTTTTGTAGAAAAGTTTACTTTTAGTTCAGAAAAATTAAGCATGCTTTTAAATAGTCAACATGCAGTGTTTAACAAAGCTGGACTTGGATTTAAGCCACATAATCAGCAAAAACTTTACAAAAACTTTTTCATACCTGCATCTTCTAATATTACCTGCTATGCATGTGGTAAGTTAGGACATAAATCATATATTTGTAATACAAGAAAATTAAATACCTTTGGAAAGATTTGGGTTCCAAAAGGAACCAATTTGACTAACCCTAAAGGACCCAAGATGACTTGGGTACCTAAAGTTTCAACTTGATTAATTTTTGCAGGTGTGCCTTGCAACCAAAAATAAAAGAAGATTGTGGTATATGGATAGTGGTTGCTCAAGGCACATGACTGGGGATGTGAAACAATTCTCATCACTAGCAGCTATTGATGGTGGAAACGTTACTTTTGGTGATAATGGAAAAGGCAAAATCGTCGGAATTGGTAAAATCCATATCACCCCTAATGCTTATGTAGATAATGTATTATTTGTTGATGGCTTGAAGCATAATCTTTTTAGCATTAGTCAGTTTTGTGATAAGGGTTTTAAAGTAATTTTTGAATCATCTTTGTGCATGGTATCTAGTCTTGATGTCGATGGCATCAAGTTCACTGGTCATAGGCATGGAAACATTTACATGGTTGATCTTGATGATCTAGCCATGGAAAGTGGTCAATGCCTAGTGGCTAGGGAAGCCAAGGCAAGTGAAACTAGTTGGCTTTGGCATCGTAGGCTAGAACATGCTAGTTTGCAGTTGATTTCAAAATTAAGCAAAAAGAATCTTGTAAAAGAATTGCCAAAACTCACATTTGAAAAAGATAAGATTTGTGCTGCATGTCAATTTGGAAAACAAACTAAATCTACTTTCAAACCTAAAGGAGTAGTATCTACTACTAGACCCCTTGAATTATTGCATATGGACCTCTTTGGACCAACCAGAACAACTAGTTTGGGAGGTAAAAAATATGGGCTAGTAATTGTAGATGATTACTCATGATTTACTTGGGTGATGTTTTTAGCTCATAAAGATAAAACGTTTTCAGCTTTTGTTAAATTTCATAAAAGGGTTTCAAATGAAAAAGATCTCACTATTGTTTCTTTGCATAGTGATCATGGAACTGAATTTGACAATCATGATTTTGAAGCTTTTTGTAATGAAAATGGCATTAGTCATAATTTTTCTGCACCTAGGACACCTCAACAAAATGGGGTGGTAGAAAGAAAGAACAGGACACTTGAAGAAATGGCACGCACAATGCTTTGCGAAAATAATTTACCTAGATATTTTTGGGCAGAAGCCATTAATACTTCCTGTTACATTTTAAATCGTGTTTTAATTTGACCTATTTTGAAGAAAACACCATATGAGCTTTGGAAAAATCAAAAACCGAATCTTAAGTATTTTCGTGTATTTGGTTGCCGCTATTTCATATTAAATAATGGCAAAGACAAAATCAGTAAATTTGATGCCAAGTCAGATGAGGGTATCTTCTTAGGATACTCTACTTCTAGCAAGGCATACAGGGTCTTCAATAGAAGAACTCTTCTGGTTGAAGAATCAATTCATGTAGTGTTTGATGAATCTAACGAAAAATCTTCTAGAAAAGAAGATTCTATTGATGATGAAACAGGTACAAAGAAGCTTGAACAATTGACAATCAATGAAGATGAGCCCAAAGGAGATGATGATCAAGAAAATCAAGATCAAACTCAAGAGATCAATGCAACTTCACCAAAACCTTTACCTAAAGAATGGAGGTATGCACACGGACACCCCAAAGAGCTAATTATTGGTGATCCGTCAAAGGGAGTAAGTACACGCTCTTCTATTAGAAATGTTTGTGATTATTTAGCTTTTGTATCTCAGATAGAGCCTAAGTCAATTGAAGAAGCTGAAAAAGATTGTAACTGGATTAATGCTATGCAAGATGAACTAAATCAATTTAAAAGAAATAACGTTTGGACTTTAATTGAAAGATCCCTTAATGTTTCTGTAATTGGCACAAAATGGGTTTTTAGAAATAAACTTGATGAACATGGTATTGTAACTAGAAACAAAGCTAGACTTGTTGCTAAAGGCTACAACCAGGAAGAAGGGATCGACTTTGATGAAACCTTTGCTCCTGTTGCTAGGCTAGAAGCAATTAGACTTTTACTTGCTTTTGCTTGTTTTATGGATTTCAAGTTATTTCAAATGGATGTTAAAAGTGCTTTTTTAAATGGATTTATTGAAGAGGAAGTTTATGTTGAACAACCTCCTGGTTTTGAAAATCATGAATTTCCTAACCATGTTTTTAAATTGCATAAAGCATTGTATGGTTTAAAGCAAGCTCCTAGAGCATGGTATGATAGATTAAGTTCATTTTTGATGAAGAATGATTTTTCTAGAGGTAATGTAGATAATACATTGTTTTTGAAAAAGAAAAATGATGATCTCTTAGTAGTACAAATCTATGTAGATGATATTATTTTTGGTGCTACTAATGAATGTCTTTGTCAAGAATTTGCAAAGTTAATGCAGAGTGAGTTCGAGATGAGCATGATGGGAGAACTCAACTTCTTCCTCGGACTCCAAATTAAGCAAACCAAAGAGGGGATCTCCATCAACCAAGCCAAGTACACAAGGAAAATATTGAAAAAGTTTGGGATGGAGACTACCAAACCAATAGGTACCCCTATGAGCTCTTCATGTAAATTAGACAAAGATGAATGTGGTAAATCAATAGACCAAAAATTATATAGAGGCATGATTGGTTCACTGCTATATCTAACTGCCAGTAGACCAGATATAATGTTTAGTGTTTGTATGTGTGCACATTTTCAGTCCGCTCCTAAAGAATCACATCTCTTAGCTTTAAAACATATATTTAGATACTTATCTGGGTCAATCGAAATTGGTCTTTGGTACTCTAGAGAGTCATCATATGAATTAATTGCATATTCTGATGCTGATTTTGCTGGGTGTAAACTTGATCGTAAAAGTACTAGTGGAACTTCTCAATTCCTAGGAGTTAATTTGATTTCATGGAGCAGTAAGAAACAGAACTCGGTTGCTCTATCTACAGCGGAAGCCGAATATATAGCAGCTGGAAGCTGTTGTGCTCAGATTCTATGGATCAAACAACAACTCGAGGACTTTGGCATCAAACTAACTAAGACACCCATAAGATGTGATAATACTAGTGCAATCAATTTAACGAAAAACCCTGTATAACATTAAGAAGCAAACATATTGAAATAAGACATCACTTCATAAGAGATCACGTTCAAAACTCTAATGTGTTGTTAGAATTTATTTGTACTGATTATCAATTAGCTGATATATTCACAAAACCATTGAATGAAGATAGATTTTGTATGATCAGAAGAGAACTGGGAGTCATTGATCCTTTTGCTTGAAACTCTTCAATTTTCATCAAAAATTCCTCAAAAATGAATTATAAATTCTCAAATTTGTTTAAAGGTTATTTTTCTAAATTTTATCAATTTTTTAGATTTTACAGAATTTTATTTTGGGTAATTTATTGTTGGAGGTCGACACTTGAGTTTTTGGAGGTCGACACTTGAGGTCGACCCCTAAGGTTTTTGGAGGTCGACACTTGAGGTCGACCCCTGAAAATTTTTAGAGGTTGACACTTGAACGGAAATCTCCTTTTTTAAAACCCGTCCGCAAGCCACATTTTCTCCATTTCTTTCTATTTCTCCTTCGTGTGGTCCCCCTCCAACTTCCCTAAACCTCTAAACAGTGGATTTCCAACCTTCTCCTTCATCTTTTTGGGTAATCCTCTCCTCTCCTCTTGTTTTCTTTAGAACCAAACCATTTTTTGACTGTGTTCGTGGTTTTGAACAACCGAAGGCTTTTGCTCCTATCTACCCTCAAATCTCGGTTGTTTTTCAATTGAAATCACTTATTTCTTTCATCTGTTTCTTGCATTTTCTCCATTTACTCTCGATTTTCTCCATTTTCACAAACCCTATCTCACCATTTCATCATTTCCTCTTTTTTCTCAAACCGTGAACCTCTCTTCTCTTGGTTCCTTTCCTCTTAGCCATGCATTATCCTTCTTCTCCCTAATTTACCCCTCTTCCTTCCATATGGGTCCAAGAAAGCACTTGGCAGTAAGGAAAAGGAGATTGGAACAAGGCCAAGGTAGCACTGAGCGATGAAGAAAGGTCAGACATGAGTGTGAGCCGACCCCAGAGCCACCTGCACCAGTGCCAGCCAGCTTAGTATGGAAGAGCATTGCGAGTGGGAGGCGTGTGGATATACCTTTCTGGGATCAGCATCACTTTTTTATAGGAGATGTGCTGAGAGATGCAGGTCTGGTTCACTTCTGCACGATGACTGAGAGATTCTACCCAGACCTCATCAGGGAGTTCTATGGATCCATGGCCACTGATGGCATTGGATGGTCAGCTACTGTACGTGGGATCGAGATTCCAGTGACACCGGAGGTCATCAGTCGCGTTTGGAGGATTCCACTTCATGGCACTGCTGCCACTTCGATCAGCGACAGAGAGCATGCCTTCAGATGTATTCTAGAGCGTGAGGATGTTAGCGGCATTTCCACAGTAGCCACTAACCAGCTTTCACTGGAGATGAGAGAGCTGCATCATATCATCGCCCGTATCTTGATTCCGAAGAGCGGGAGATTCGACTTTATCACTGAGCGTGAGTTGGTGTTGATGGTGTCCCTGAGACAGCGGACTCCCATCAACCTTCCCAGGATCATGCTTCAGCAGATGGGTGAGGCAGCATCTCACAGGAGACTAGTTCAGCCATATGGTATGGGGCTGACACAGCTATTCAGGGAGCATGGTGTTTCATTTGATGGTATACCCTTCAGTCAGCTGCAGCATACTGATACATATGTAGAGAAATCCCTGCATAGGATGGGATTTCGACTGATTGGTGACCGTTGGGTGCGACGAGAGTCTGGCCAGGAGCTAGATGAGGAGGATGAGATCCGAGCAGCTGAGGCAGGGCCTTCAGAGCCTACTGATCATGGTACACCTTCTCGCCCAGCACCAGAGTCAGACTGCGGAGCCTGAGCCATTCACACCACCACCCTCATCAGCTCCAGCACCTACTGCTACTGCTACACCACGGAGGACACAGCGAGGATATCGGACTTTGAACAGAGAGTGACTGATCACATTTCAGAGGTCCGGACAGAGATTACTGGTGTACGACAGGAGCTACATGATCTGCGGATACACACAGATGTGCGCATTGGAGCTCTCTCAGCTAGTGTAGATGCAGGATTCCGACAGATCCTCAGCCTACTGAGATTAGCACTGCCACCAGGGACTGTAGATCCGACAGTATCTCCTCCACATTCTGATGATGATGATCATGATGGCTCCAGTGGATACAGTGACAGTGATGGAGATCAGCCTAGAGCAGGTAGCTCTGATGTTCCACCTGCAGATCCGATTCCAGAGATTCCCCCTTCTATTGATCCTCCTTCTACTGATCTTCCCAATACAGATCCTCCAGCTACAGATGTGCCAGTAGATACTGAGTTTACTGAGTCACTTTTTGAGACTATTACAGGGATTCCGGATGATATAGATGAGCATACAGAGATAGATATTGATGATCCCACTGCTTATGAGCTAGTTAGCAGGCACACTCCAGCTCAGTCTACTCAGCATACTGATCCATCTACTCCTTCTGCTACTGCCTTAGTCAGGACACCTGTGGAGCCTTTTCCTTGGACCTATAGATCTCGTAGGAGTACCCCTAGGTCTGGTCCCTCTCTGAGGACTCAGAGTCTCACTCATAGGACTCCAAAATCCTCATCTAGGATCTCGGCTCCTATCTCTTTTGATATACCTTCTGATGAGGAGTAGCCTCATAGATTTACTTGATGTATGAATTAGTTTGCTTTGTATGATCTGATGTATCAGTGTTTTGTGCTTACTATGTAAGCGATTTTGTAACTGAATACATTTATACACTTATCTATATTATGATATTTTACTGTCTGATACCAGCTCTTAGCATTTATCCTTTTTAAACCCTCAAGTTAGAATGTTTTTGTTATCTCGAATGCACAAATTGTGGGGGAGCATGTATTTTATGCAACTAAGTATTTCATTGCAATGGAATGGTATCATTTGTTTTTATCTTTTACTACAAAGAATGCACTTTTTGATTCTTGACAAAAAGGGGGAGTATAGTAAAGTTTATAAAGTATATATGGTAAAGTATGACTCTCTCATAGAATAAAGTAGAGTAAAGCTATAATGGTTCTTATCTTTTTGTCTCATAAGAATGTTTTCACAAAAAGAAAGAAGTAAATTCATATAGTATAGTAAAGCTATTATGGTTCTTAACTTTTTGAATCATGAGAATGTTTTCACAAAAAAAATATAAACAAATAGGTGAAAAGTAAAATTTTATGATATACTCATGCATGTGAGGTTTCTTTGAAAATTTTTATTAGTGCTATATTTTGCTTTTGGACTTAATTGCATATATACTCAAGGTTTTGTCATCATCAAAAAGGGAGAGATTGTTGGCTTTGGCTCCTTAGTTTTGATGATTAACAAAAGGTTGAGTATATGTTTGGACTAATGTTTCATCTCAAGATAAAGTTTCAGGACTTAGGTTATTCAAAAAGAGTACTAAGAGTACAATGATAAAACCAAGCTTGCCTGATTTTGGAAAAGAATTCTTCTACCTTGAACAAGATCAAATTTCTCATATTGGACCTTCCTGTTAAGAAGTAATTGACAAAAGAAACAAAGGCTTAGAGAAACTCAAGCATGGTACGCACCTCTCTAGAGTTTCAGAAAATTTCAGATCAGAGGTCGACCACAGAGGTCGACACCTTGTCAAAGGTCGACCACCAGAGGTCGACTCATGAAGAAAAGAAAAGTTCAGCAAGGCCAGCACGGCAAAATTTCAGTGGCACACTCCAGAGGTCGACCACCAGAGGTCAACACCTATCCAGAGGTCGACACCAGAGGTCGACTCATAGCCTGAGAATTCAAACTGGGCAGAACTATAGTTTTCTGGATTTTTGCCTAAAATAAACTGGAGATCGACTCATGAGGTCGACACTTGATCCAGAGGTCGACTCATGAGGTCGACACTTGATCCAGAGGTCAACTCATGAGGTCGACTCATGGCATAACGGCTAGTTTTTCTGAACTTTTGATTTGATTTCTAACGGCCATAAACGACCATATTTTTGATTCTAACGGTCTTGTGGAGTTGTTTCAGCTTGAATGAGGTATTTAACCTCCACCAAACTTCAAAAAAGACAAGGAGACAAAGTAAAAAAGTTTAGAGTCAAAGTACAAAGCCTTCAATCAATTCCAAGCCAAAAAGAGTGAGAAAATCAAGAGATTCCTTAGCCAAAAGCTTTCCATCTTTTAGGAATCCAACTTTCAAGTATTTGGCATTTAGTGAGGTCCAAAGATTCCAAGAGAAAGGCTTGAAGAGTCTCCATCAAGAGCTACATCGAATTACTTTTTGCTCAAAAGGAGTTTGTCTTGTTTTATTCATTGTATTCATATTCTTTTTGTCTTAGGCTAGTTTCAAGGGAATTTGAAACTAGTGTGAGGTTTGTTGGTGAGCCAATTGATAAAACCAACTAGGGTTGCTTGTAAGCCTGAAGCCAAAACAAGTAAGTGAGGTTTGTTGGTGAGCCAATTGATAAAACCAACTAGGGTTGCTTGTAAGCCCGAAGCCAAAACAAGTGTGTAAGGTTTTGACTTGTGAGCCTGGTAAAACAAGTCGGCTGTAATCTAAAGATTATAGTGGAAATTTCCAAGTGGAGCTTGGGGAGTGGATGTAGGTGCTAGGTGCACCGAACCACTATACTTCTTGTGTGTTTGCATTGCTTTACTCTTTATCTTTTTTTGCTCTTTAATTGTTGTTTTATTTCATTGCTTCCGTTGCACAATTACTTGAGCACTATCACTCTTCACCTTAGAACTTGATAGCACATATATTGCTTTAATTTTTAAAATACCCAATTCACCCCCCCCTCCTGGGCACCATATCTGGGCAACACTCAAGTTACAGGACTCAATTGGACTGGTTGAGTTAACTTAACATAGTTACAAGACTCAATTGGATTAGTTGAGATACAGGACTCAATTCAACTTAACTCAGCTAAGCTAACTTGATTACAAAACTCTCACCTGGACTAACTTTATTACAAGACTTGGTTACAAAATTTGACACATTATTAAGAGTTCAAAAAAATCCTAATCAGTAAACCAAATAGGGCCCAGCAATCTATATCAGATCCTAGTGCCCCCACCACTGTATATATAAGTAGGCTAATGGTTCTATAATTATATTTCTTGTGCTGTATGTGGATGATATTTACTTAATCAGGAATGATATTCATGCATAATAGGAATAAAGGTTTGGTTATTATCTCAGTTCTCCATGAAAGATTTTGGAGAAGCTTCCTACATCCTACGGATGAAAATCTATAAAGATAGATCTAGGAGATTATTGGGATTATCCAAATCTACATATATTGATGATGTACTAAAATAGTGAAGCATCTAGAATTCGAAGAAGGCTATCTTTTGATAGGTCATGGAATTTCTCTCTAAGAAGGATTGTGTGACAACTCCTAAAGAGAAAGCATATGAGTAGAATTCTATATATCAAGAGGTGGTGGGATCTATCATGTATGCCATGACATGTACGATACTAGATATAGCTTTTTCACTAGAGATAGTGAGTAGATACTAATCTGATCCTGGTGAGGCCTATTAGAAGGTTGTAAAGATAATCCTTAAGTATTTTAAAAAAAACTAAAAATCAATGGTTTGTTTATGGAGAACCTGACTTAAAACTTATGGAATATACTGATTCTAATTTTCAAATAGATAGGGATGATAGCAAGAGTGTGTTTGGTTTTGTATTTATCCTAAACGGTGGAGCGATCTACTAGAAAAGTTCCAAGCAACACACCATGGTCGATTCAGTTTGCAAGATGGAGTATATTGCAGCATTCTATGCTATAAAGAAAGTTGTCTAGTTGTGAAAGTTCATTAAAGATCTTGGAGTGGCACCCTCCATTAGCATATTGAGTATATTCTGTGTCGCTCTCACCTTGTGCAAGAGATCATGGAACAAGGTGATGTCAAGCTTTGGAAGATCGATGAAAAAGAGAACCTAGTACAGCTTAAGAAATCAAAGAGTTCGATGATCATAAATGAAAGATGGGTATTAGAAATTATTCTAATTTGCTTTAGTCCAAGTAGAAGTTGTTAAGAAATGTATCCTAATACCAATCATCTAGCTTATAGATGGTTAAGAAAATTGTTATGGTATATGAATTAATTAACAATAAATAGTATTTGGCAGTTCATCATATTACATCTTTCTGTAAGGAATTCTTTTTTGCGGAAGAGGAAGAAGGCAAAGAAGCATTCTACTAATATAACCTATTTTCATTGTAACAAGTAAGGACACTAAAAGAAGAACTGCAAGTCATATCTTGCTGGTCTGAAGCTTGATGCTAGTAAAGCATTAAAAGGTTTGTACATGATATAAACTAACTTGTTATTGAATACTTTATCTTCTGATCCATGGGTATTGGATATCGCATGTGGATCTCATATATGCAAGTCTTTGCAGGGACTTCATAAAATTAGAAGCTTGAAGAAAGGTGACTTCAAGGTTTATGGTGCAAGTGGTGAAGCCATTCAAGTGGAAGCTATGGGCACCTATCTATTATTATTGTCTTCAAGCAAAATTCTAAAATTGAAAGACTGTTACTATATTCCAGATATCATTAGAAATATTATTTTTATCTTGATATTTATATTATATACATATATATAAGTATTAATTTAAGAATTAAATTATTTTTATTTATTTAAAATTGATATTTTTATAAATCATTTATAGAAAAGAAGATCAATAACATAAAGAGCTCAATTTATGGATTCAAATGAAACAAGTTTGAAGCAAATTAGATTTAAAATGATCCCAAAATTAAAGTTTGAGATTTATCAAGGAACTGCATGAATTCTAAAGTAGCCAGTCCATGGTGGATCGGTTGCTTGGCTCATAGAATACATAATCAGTCCATGGCTGCCATTACTTACAGTGTGCAGCTTAGCTCCGTGAACCACGGGCAATTTTCATCGACTACCGGCCAAGAGGTTGGTCATTGACCACCCTAGGGACTCTGACAAGGCCACA
The DNA here is from genome assembly GCA_021397845.1 of Areca catechu. Taxonomy (NCBI): domain Eukaryota; kingdom Viridiplantae; phylum Streptophyta; class Magnoliopsida; order Arecales; family Arecaceae; genus Areca; species Areca catechu. The sequence goes on along the minus strand of CM038052.1, from coordinate 121,439,654 downwards.
GTGTAGTGAAGAAGGTGGCGATGTGTAAATCTGGTGACAATAGTTTATGGCCAACCGAAGGGGAGATCTTAGTAATGAAGATGATGGTGATGCTAATATCTCCATTGATGCTAGCAAAAGCACAGGCAAAGGCTGATGATCTGGTCACCAGTGAGTGGCAATGACAGTAGCGCCAATAAGAGATGGTCTTTTCAGTGACGATGATGGTAGCATGGTAGCAAGGCAGTGCTTGAACGATCCTTAGTAACTCTGGTAGCAAGATATCTGATGGTGGTTCTAGTGAGGTGGTAGTGGCATGAGGTGACTCTAGCGGCAAAATCTTAATGGCACGAGGGAGTTCCAACGGTGGCATTTGGGCAACGGTGATCGAACCTATTGATGGAAGGAAGAGGACAAGCAAAGATCTAAAAGAAATCCAGTGGCTCACATTGATCAAGCATGATGTGATTGATTTCTAAACCTCCAATCAAGATCCAATAGTAGAAAAGAATTCAGGCAATTTAATATAAATTGTAATGGGGTTTTGAAGCCTATTTTGACTGAAATTTAATTTTTTTGATGGGCAGAAGTCCCTTTTTCCCTCTCTTTCATGTTTAGTACCCATCCAGCCATTGATTTATTGTAAAATTAAATCCCAGCCACTCCTCTAATCCTTGTGTTTAGTTCCATACCAAAAAAATATGAAGACCTCTTCCCTGTTAAATCCTATAAAAAAGGCTCCTGTGCCTTTACCTGGAAGCAACACACCCTAGAATCCCTCTTGAGCCTTTGCATAGAGGGATAGGAGGGGATCAACTTTGGAGTAGTTTAGAGCAGAAGTTTAGGAGGGAAGAGAAGATTTTGTACCAAGTAGAGCGAGGATCTTTTATTCTTCAATCTCTTATATTTCTTTGGTATGCAATAAAAGGGTGTTTTTAATTATGAGTTCATTATTTATTCTCTTCTTTTTGCTCTTTATTATGCTTTACTATTAAATTAAGTTTAGGGACAACTCTTGCTTTCTAAAGATGTGCAATGATCTGTTATGAATATAGGGCATGCTGAGAAAAGAAAAGTTGAATATGTAGTACCTCCCGGAGATGCACTGATCTACGAATATAGAGCATGTTGAGGGAAGACAGGTAAATTTCTAAAATTAATTATATTTAAATTATAATTGGTTAATATAAGATCAACCTATAACTCTAGAAATAATCTCCTTTACTCGCTTCATTCTTAAGAGTAGTTTACTTTCAGCTTATTTTTATTTTATGCAAAAATAATTACTCTCTTTTTCTTTAAAAGTCATAACTTAGCTCTAAGATCCTTGAGGATATGATCCTGACTGACCCTAGCATAGAGTTGAGTTGGTGAATTATGTTTGACTGCCCATGATAGCGATCAAATTTTGTCACCATTATTGAGGACCCTAGGCATAGTTATGATTTAAAAATCAAAAATAAAAAAATCTTCAAAAAATTTTAAATATTTTTTTTTGATTTATTGCTATCCAAACTAATTTACTGCTTTTTACTGCTCTTCAAATATTATTGCTTCCTAGTTTTTTTGGTAAATTATTTAACTACCTCATAACCCTAGTTCAATTTAGTCTTTTTTATTTTTCACATGAAATTAACTAAATTAAAAGCTTACCTGAGAACAACCTAACATAAAAAGAAAACAAGGATATCTCATAACATGTAATTAAATAAAAAAACTAATTAAGCTTTAAAAACTACTCACCTATATTGAACATCTTTTTTTCTACATTGCATACTCCATAAAACATCTTAAGGGCACTAAACCCTAAGCAACATAAAATGAAGATTTTATCACCCTTCCTTGGCCCACAAACCACCACCCTGCATAGAGCATTGATCTAAGCCTTTAATTTAAAATCAGTTAGATATTTGCCCCTAAGGATTTTCAAGCTCACTAGGATAACGGATCTTGAGAGTTGGATTGGATCAAAATTAGTTGCTTAACTAGTATCTAGGAAGGGGGTTCAAGGATGATGTAGGCCTGAAGGAATGTAGTTCTTTAATTGGTTCCATTGTCTAACCTGACTAATTTATTTGATGTCGAAGGAAAGCAACGGGGGGACCCCCACCGACCTTATCCTTACTTTGCCAGTTGGCTTGTTAGTGTCTGACTTGAAAAACTCGAAGGCAACCTTGGAACAGTTAAAAGCTATCTAGAAATAAAGAACCCTAGGATCGAGAGTCCAATGTATGCTGACTTGATTGTAATTAACATAGAACTTTAATTAAAACTCTTCTCTATCCCTCTTAGCTCTAAGACTCCTTAGGCTTACATCTTTAGACTTCTCTATATTTTTTCTCTCTTTTTCTGCCTTTTCCTCTCTAAGAAAACAAAAACAATACTTAATAGCCTAGGATTAACTTACTTTAGATCTTTTAGTTGTATGCTAGGTTGATGATCACTATAACCCAACTTGCAACCACTTGACGAAGGGCTAGAAAAGACTCTTAGATCAATCCGGGCAACAAACATGGCTGAACCTGGAAATGTTAACCCTCCATGCCGATTAAGGAAATATTTTACCTCATCCTCGTACTCATACTCAACATGCATTCAAAGCACATAGTGTGGAGGCCACCCAATATGAGATCAAGTCCAGCGTTATTCAGATACTACCATCTTTTTATGGACTTAGTAACAAGGATCCTAATAGGTACTTAGATGAATTTCTTGAGATTTGCTCTATGGTTAAAATTCAGAATTGCTCTGACGATGCCCTTAGGTTGAAGCTTTTCCCATTTTCACTTAAGGACAAAGCCAAATATTGGCTAAGCTCCTTAGATTCAGTAACTATATTAACCTGGGACAACTTCAAAGAGGATTTTTTAAGAAGTGCTTTTCCATAGGAAAATCCAACCAGATTAGAAAAGCCATAACCAGTTTTTTCAAAACAGATAGGAAAATATTCTATAAAACATGGGAGAGGTTAAATGACCTAATTCGAAAGTGCCCACATCATGATGTTCCAAAGTGGCAACTAGTCCAGTATTTCTATGATGATCTATCAAAAAAACACCGGTAGATGGTCAACGCCTCATGCGAAGGAACTTTCATGCTGAAAAGTAAGGATAAGGTATGACAATTATTTGAGACATTAAGTGAAAATTTTTTATACCATATGTCTACCTCATGTAATGATAGACTCGTCACACCTCAAAAATAGGATGTAATCTATGAAATGGTCACTACATAGATATCCATAGCACAATGGATGAGATGTCACAAAAGATGGATCGCAGAGTAGATAAGTAATCCCAATGGATAGATCGCATGCTTAATATGGGACACTCTCTTACTCCATCCATATCTAATGCATAACAAGAAGTCTGTGCAATTTGTTCTAGCCCCACCCAAACCAAACTGACTGTCCAACTACAATCCAATTTTCTAAATTTGTCCACGAATAGGTCCAGCAAGCCAAGCCCAACAAGTTCGTAGTCCATGAAATAACCCATATTCAAATACCTACAACCCAGGTTGGCGAAATCATCCTAATTTGGTCCACCACCAAGAACCTACCCTCGATGTGCCAGATTTTCTAGTCTTCTCTGTCTTACAAGATTAACTCTTGATGATACAACCCTACGAGACCTGGCTTCATATTAGCAACTAGTCCTACTCTAGCTACCATCCAAGTCAAGCCCAAGTCAACACCATCTCTAGGAGATCTACAGCAGAAACTACCTCCACATAGCCCTCTCTTCAAGACTAACATGGCAATGGAGAGTTCGAGGCTACGAACCTCTAGCATAGCCACTTTGAAGTAACAAATATAGCGATGAAGAGACTTGCCCTCTTCTTTTTTTAGCAGAGAAGAGGAAGTTAGAGCCTCACTCAAGCCTCTTACTGCTCTGGAACTAGATCATGAATTAATGGCCAAACTCTTTGAAGAAGTGGATCGATCTTGGTAGGAGCCTGTATACCAAGCTCTTGCCACTTCCTTGAAAGTAGTTGGAAAGGACTTGCACATAGGGTGTCAAATGCCCGCTAAAGAAGCATATGGTATCTGAACTCTCTAGGTGGTGGAAGGGGTCAGTGGTGCCATAGTAGGCCTCTATAGCAGGTACCTTAAAATGGCAAGGCGGGGGTTCCTCCATAATCTTGCAAGAAAATGGGGGATGAACCATGAACTAAGACTCACCACCTAAAGTTAAATTCTGCTGGCAAAGCTCCTTCAGGCTGTAGTCCACCTCCTAAAGCTTGTAAGCTAACTCATCTCATCCATCAGGTGGAGCAATGCTTAAAAACTCCTCTGACAAAGTGTCCTGTGTTAAGGAGGAGGAAATAGAAATAAAAGAGTAAGATTGACATGCCTCATCTAGTTCATGGTGGGAGCGCTGGCTACGAGATGCAGCAGGCTAGGGTAAGGCTTGTTGAAAGGCTCACCTCGTACTCTAGGCTAGTTGCCTCACACCTTGGGGTAGTTGAAAGAATTATGCCCTAAAAGCCAATCTATGTATGGGCATTTCTATAATCTTCCAACTAATGTATAACATTATTTATTAATGAAAGGCAATTGTTGATTCATCATAAGACTGCATCTTATCTAGATTATAATGAACTCCATATGTTAGGGCAATGGAATTAGGATTATCATGGAGATCATAATGGTGAGACCTAAGTTCCTATAAATTCTAATCTAAAATTTTTCTAATTATTAGATCATCAATTCAGGGATTGATGTTTCTAGAAAGACTAGCACATCTTATGTGTGCTCAATGGAGAGGGTGGTTAGTCTCACAGCCACTTGCATAGGGACACTAATGCAAAGATGTGGGTGTTCATTAGGGTATGAGTTCACTGAACTGATCTGCCTTGAGAACATCTTATTGAGGTCTTACTACATGTCAAAAGAAGATTCTCATGGTGGGAGTTGTACAAATGATCCTTAGACCTGAGATCACCATGGTTCCTTATGCACGTAAAGCTATGCTTTGGTTTATCTCATTCATGACAAAAAGTCATATACAGGGTGTTCTTGGATATGGTAGATTGTGCATGAAGGATGTTGTTGGCTCTACCCAGGATTTTGATGAATAACAAAACATTGAGTGCATATTGTATACTAATGTGTATTTCAAGCTATGAGTTTTCATGAAGAAATCACCTCAAAATCTCAAAAGCTTATGTATCGTGGCACGTCATGGCACGAAGAATTTTTCATAATTCTGGACATCCTCTTCATGGAAAAAGGGCTTTTATATGTTCAATTATTATTTGTTCATGTTCCATTTGAGTTTCAAAATTATTATTTGTGTTTTTGGCCTAACTTGCACTTGAATATGAATTTTTCAGTGTCAAGTGTCGACACCTGTGAAGTCAAGTGTTGACACTTCAGCATTTGGTATGCAGAAAAATCCTTGGCATGCCAAGTGTCGACATCCAGAACTCAAGTGTCGACACCTGCATTTCAAGTGTCGACACTTAGGTTTCCAAGTGTCGACTCAAGGCCTGAGATTTTTGAAAATATAGAACTTTTGCCAATAGAGGGTTTTTGTGTCAAGTGTCGACACCTATGCATCAAGTGTCGATACTTGAAAGTTCAAGTATCGACACCTAGAAATCAAGTGTCGACACCTGACAGCCAAGTGTCGACACCTGATAAGCCAAGTGTCGACACTTGAAGCCTGACAGCCCTAACGGATCTATTTTTTTGACTTGCAGAACTCTCTTTTCAAGCTCCAAATGGCTAGATTCGAGGCTCCAACGGTCATAAACTATTTTTTGAAAGTTTCTTGTTGTATTTAACCTCCACCAACTTCATTCTAAAGGTATTGAAGTGTATTGAAGTCCATTGAAAGCCAAAAAGCCAATATTCTCTCAAGAACTTCATATCAAGAGCCATTTATAGTTTGTTTCCCTAAAAAAGCCTACAAGCTCATCCTTACATCATTCTAAAAGAGGAGTTTGAAGGATATTCTAAGGAGGAGACAAGACAAAGCATCAACTTGAGCTTCAAAGCTTCCATTCTACTCTTGAAGAGAGTTTGTCTTATTTTTGAAATTGTATATCTGATTTTGTCTTGTGATTTGACCTTGCTTTCAAGGGTGTCTTGAAAGAAGGTTGTTGTGGTTTGTTGGTAAGCCAAAGAGATAAAACCAACTAGGGTTAACTTGTGAGATCGAAGACAAAACAAGTGTAAAAGGTTGTTGGTGAGCCTAGGTGACAAAACCAACATAGGTTTTGACTTGTGAGCCTTTTGAAAAACAAGTCGGCTGTAATCTTGATTGGATTATAGTGAAATTTTCAAGGGTGGCTTGGAGAGTGGATGTAGGTGCTAGGTTTGCACCGAATCACTATAAATATTGTGTTTGTGTGTGATTGCCTTCTCTCTTTCTTGCTCTTAGTTTATTGCACTTCATTTACCGCTTTCCGCTATATTTAATCTTGAGCATTGAATTTATTACTCACAAACACCACTAGACCTTCACATTACTGTTTTAAAATTTAAAAGACTCAATTCACCCCCCCCCTCTTGGGCTCTATTTTTAGACAACAGATATGAGTGGATCAACAAGGAATCGATCACTCCTAGTAAGCGGAGGACTTATCCCAAGTAATCTCTTTGATTATTGACTCAAGAAGTCTTTGATCAAAGTAGGATGAGATTAAAAAGTATTTCTAATTTTTCATCGATCAAGTCTTCATTATCGAATTGAGATTCGAAAGGATTAAGTGCTTGGATTTGACAATTCTCCATACACATCACTTATTTGGGATAAAGGGAGATCGAAGGATTAAATTGCATGGTAACTTTCTATTAAAAGATATTTTGATAATTTATACCAAATTTCTCATCTTTCATTTAGGCATGACACATTGCTAAACATCAATCATATCTTGTATATTTTCATGAATCAAATTGATTGGATTCATGAGTCAATTTGGAAATTGGTTCGAATTGGCAACTTGGGTCAACTTGATTTGACCTAATTAGGTCAATCAATTTTGATCGGATCAAAATAGCTTGGATCTAGACCTACTACTAGCAAGATGTAGAGCCCAAAGGGTCACACATGCTAGGAAATTGGCTAAGAAAGTCAATTGGATTTTGGTTAAGGTCATTAGATCTTAATAGGCTAGCTAATTTGTATACTAGCATATGCATGCTAGCCTAACTCCTAACCAAATTGGATTGGATCAGTTTCCTTGCTATTTGGGCTAACCAATTTAAGTGAAACTTAGATTGGGTTGTGTCCTAATTAGGATAGCATTTATCTATATTTATCTAAGATTTATTTAACATTATCCATGGATTATGAAAGAGTCCAAATGGGTTGGACTGTTGGCACCATATTGGCATGCGCCAAGATTAAGGGGCACAAAAAGGACCAAGAGTCCTTCTTCCACTTAATAACCTATTCTAGATAAGTGCTAGGCCTCTCTCCCTTATCCTCACGCCCATTAGATTGGGTTTAAATGGTCAAAACATGGCATTTGGCATGGAAAATGTGGCACACAAAATGAAGGGACACGTCCCTTCATGTTTGGCACACAATCATAAATCCAAAAGTCCTTCTGCTTGAAGGATTCTAGTTCTTTGGTTCATCTTTTAGAATCCCATATCACTTAGCCAAATTTTGACCGGTAACTTGCCACATGGAAAGTGAAAAATTTCCTAGAAAATTAAAGAGAAACATATATATCTTTTGGCACAGTGATATGACATATCAAGATAAAATCTTTCACCCAAGGGACTCCTTCTACTTGAAGGGTCTTATCTGATCATTAGAAAATTAGACCAAGGGCTAAAAAAAGGTTTATCATGCACCCCCTTACTCATTATATATAAGCATCGATATTCTGACGCTAAAACATCTGAAAGAAATCCTTTCTATCTCTCTTCCTTCTTTTAGGACAAAAGGTCTTCTTTAAAACAAGGCTTGTCATTTTAAGACAAGAGCCTAGGAAGAGATATAGAAGGGATAAACGAGTTCTGAAAGAGGATTCAGAGAGGTCTCTAAGTGCCCTACAGGAGGGTAGGGGTTCCACCAAAGGGAAAAAGGCAGCTAAATGAAGAAAGGCTATCAAGAAGAGTCTTAGTCAAATAAGCAAGCTCGATAGGAATGCTTCCTTGGTCTGGTTCCTATGTGGATCACCTCTGGACAGTATACACTTGTGTGCATTATGAAAATTAAAGAGTATAGCACTTCAAGTATTCCTTTATAACCCTAAAGTTATGATTTATTAGTTGTTATGGTTAAGTGGTCCTTAGGTCTAGGGTTCTGGCTAATTAGGGTTTTAATAATGAAAATTTTTGAAATCTAATCTTCCATTACATCAGCACAAACCCAGCACTAGTTGCCTCACTTGGGGTAAGGTGGATGCATTGGAGATGGTTGACGAGCTGGCTCCACCTCCAACCTTGATGGGGCCCACCGTAAGCCCTGCACCAAGGTCATCAAAGCCTTAACCTGCTAGGAGAGGTGCTGGAACTACTCGACACTGATGATCAAAGTAGTGGATGGTCTTGCTTCCCCTATTAGGGGATTCAAAGGCGAGGTGGCCAAGGTTATGGATACCTTGATGGGAGTAGACATGACTATCCTTTTGCCATTAGCCTTTGCATAGATTATGGACAAGAGATGTCAAGAGGCAAACTCCAAACCTCAATGAAGTTTATGAGCATCGGGCCCTTTCTCAAGTTCTAGTCTATTGCCATGTCAGGAGGTGGTGATGACCTAGGCTTGACTCTTAGATAGTTGGAGCTGAGGTGGCTACTAATGCAAAGCTAGGTCTTGTTGTTGGGAATTGTGTCCCAAAGCCAATCGCCTGGGTTGTAGGTGGTTGAGCTCAGTATTGTATTCTTTTTATGAATTAATAAAATATTATTTTTGGCAGCTCATCACATATTGTATTTCCCTGAAATGAACTCTTTCCTTGTGATGAAGTCCTTAGGACTACACTAACTTCGATACAGAGAGGATGTATCAAGTGGTCCTTAAACCTTGTTCACAACCAAAGGATATATTGTACTGGACGAAAATATATCAAGTATAGGTTGTTGTAGTTCACATCGTTTGGTTGTCCTCTTGACCAAATGAGTGTGGTAACACTGATGTGATCTACAAGTGGGATATATGGTATCTCATTGAACGTGACTCCGTGCATCCCCTTTCTACCAAAGGAAAACTCATGATTGGATATGGGTATATGTGTCCCTCCGACCTAAGGTCATCACGGTAGCTTGCAAGCAACTCCCTGTGTTTTGGTGCCGGACTACCCGGATTTTTAATCTGGTGATGGAAGGTTTTTGGGTACAAGGCAAGTACTTGTGGAGCAGTGATGGACCAAGATGGAATTGACCTGTCCAAACAGTTTGGATCGAATGTCTCGTAGTATCTCAATTTAGAAAATCCTCGGCCGGGATAGCCCAAGTGAAGAGTCACTGGGCTTGTGAGGTTGAGACACGTAGTGGACTGACTCTGTCTGGGTTGGCAGCCCAATCTCAGTCGTCCTGAGCATTAGAGGTCAAAGGGATGAATTATACGGTAACCATATGCCAGAGGTTCGATAGTTTGCTCCTGCATCTTCGACCTATCCGGATGCTGGGACCCATTGCTAGATGGTTTCCTGTGCTGGTACTAGAATTGTTCCAGTGCTACCATTTAGGTTCGAACCTATGAGGTCACACGCCACAGAGGATTACTCTCTGATCCGGATACTGATTATGATTGGGAATCATCTCGATTTTATGGTCACGGTATTTTTGAGCACTCTTTTTTCCATCTTGCCCTTGTCTGTATCAACCAGAAATTGTTCCGAGCTGACCAGGACTGAACCAGGATTTTATTGAATCAGTTTTGAACTGATTCGGAGTTCATTTTGGCCTCCAATTGGTTGTGAACCAATTTTTCCCTTGAACCAAATTTTGAATTGGTTCAATTGGATTGAACCACTTGGTTTAAATGGGAATGGACCGGATTTGTTTGAACTCGTGATTTATTCTCCCATGTGACTGTTTACACGGTATTTTATCGTTGGATATTTTTCTTAACGCTGGGAGAAACCCAAAGGCCAAAATGACCGAAGCCCATTCGTCCGAACGTTGCTGGCATCTCTTCCTCTCCTTCACCCGCTGGCTTTAACCCTGTTTAATGGATGGTTTAATGGGTGATCGGCTATCGGTGTCTTTTAGTTTCCCAGCCTCTCCATCTCCCTCCTCCTTGCTGCCTTTAAATACCAGCTATTGCCCTGTTTCAGCAATGTATTTTATCACCGTGCAACAGCCAGCAATAGGAATTTGGGTGCTGTTCATTGGGAGCCTCATTCAAACTTGATCTCTTCTTCCATCGAGTGTTCTTGGGGTTGGGTTTTGGAGAGTGTGAAGGAGTGTTACAAGGGCCATTTCACCCCTCTTTGTTGTGCTCAAACCAGGACTGCAGCAAACAACAGTTGCTGCTATCCACCGTGATGGTGCTCCTTCCAGCGGCTAGCACCGCGCATGAAGGCTGATCCGAGAGCCCCGGGTGTGTCTCCCCTCTAGAGGGAGTTCCCTTCTACTCCTAGGAGCAAGCCTTGCGAGCCGGCATCCCCGTTACAACTTCAAATGCCAAGAAGAACGCTGCTATTTTTCTGCAACCAGAATTTCAGTAGCAGGTTTTGAGCATTTTATACATCCTGTATACTGTGATTTGGTTGCAGATTTAGGTGGCAAATCGAAGAAGACTTCTCCACCTTGCTGTTTCTTCGATTCGGGAGCAAACGGAGGTCCGGAAGCCATCGTTCCGGCGATGTTTTTCCACCCCAAAACAGGGTTTTCTGCAGTCCAAGGAAGAAGAAGACTGGAATAAGTTTATCCCACTTATTCCAGCCTATTCCAGTTTTATCCCAGGGTTATTCCAGCCAGAATAAGGTATGAAAAAATTAATTTTTTTATCATGCTTGAATTGAATTTTTAATTCAAATATTTTATAAATATTTTATATCATTTTACATGCCTGTTTGTAACTAGAATTAGATTAGTTTCTGGGCGGAGCAGATTTCCACTGCGTGGATTTTTTAAAAAGTTTTAAAATCCAATCTGCTCCCGCAGTTGTTTGCATGCCTAGTGTAGGATCATGTCAAACCACCTGCACCAGTTTCTTTCACTTGTAATAGCCTATCAGTGGGAGTTGGTCCTGTAAGACAAAGAGGGTTAGAAAATCCACACCCAGGGGGTTTTCCTAGTGGTGGACCCTTTGATGCCTAACTGAATCTCCTAGAGAGGCAAATAGAGGAGGTTTGGAGTCCCCTCTAGAATTTAGATGGAATAGAAATTCAGAGAGGAAGAGAGAGAGAGGAGCCAGAGAAGTAATGAAGGAGGAAGATGGAATAAGGTCTAGGGCACATATCACATATAAGATCTGCTTCCTGGAAGATGGCACACTGGTGAGTGGAGTTATGGGAGACCAGGACACCTTTTAGAGAGGCCTACAAATATCTTGATTGTCACTCAAGTAGATGCTCTTAGAGTCAAGGAGCTGGAGGTGTGCTTTTAGAGAGGGTTCCTTTGTGGTGGAAGGGCTTTCAGAAAGGGAGAGGTCTCTCGATTTCATTTTACATCGCCTCCTTGTTCTTCTCAACTGGCTCACTTACCATGGTTTGTCCTCACTTACCTGGCTTACCTGGAGGGTCCCGAAAATAAAATTTACAGGCATGTACCTAATGTCTATTATAAAATAGGTATGGTATGCAATGTAGGGGAATGGCATCTGGTGCATACCGATCATTATAGGCATACCGTGGTAGTGTCATACCATGGTTGGTGAAGCAAGAAATGGAGACCAGCGTGGCACATCCCTATGACCAAGCATTCCTCAGGTACTGTGTATTAATGGTGGCTACTCTTAGAGCACGTATGACTAGAGTAGGCAAGGAAGAATATGGACATGGCCACCATCCTATAGTAGGTTGATGAGCGCATAATTTGATATCCAGGTGGTGAGGTGTTAGGAGGTTGTCCAGTTGTGTATGCTAGCTGACATATGTCCAATGCAGATTGGAGCATTAGCACTATGCAAGATTAACTAGATCTGAACATATCACCTTTCATAGAGATGGCTCTCCTAAGAACCCTATCAAGGGAGAACTCATCTTCTATAGAAGGTCCCTTGAGAGATTCATTCGACTAAAAGTATCATAAGATAAGATGTCAATGGAGCTTCCATTATCAATCAGAACAAGCTGTACATTATAGTTTGTGATAGTAAGAAAAACCACAATGGCATTATCATGGGGGGTTTGTGATGAGGGATGGAATTCTAACATGATACATGATGAGGATGTAGGGGAGGAACATAAAATATGCAGCAAATTAAATTTAGATTTTATTATGATTAAATTTCTGAAACAAGTCAAGACTAGGTTAGGGTTTTCTAGTAATGGTTAGAGTCCTACCCACATGCTAGAAACTATCAAAGAGATAAAAAAAGTAAGGATCCTAGGATTAATAAACACCTATAGGACATGCTCTAAACTTCAATAAAATAGAAAAAGTAAAAAAGAAAAGGTTTTACATACCTAGCAATGACTTTCTCGATGCCGTAGAAGAGATTGCTCCGCTTAGATCGATGCCTGGATGATTGAGTCACTTTCCCATGGATCCATCGACTTTTTATCAGATCAATTTGGAGGCAAAGAAAATCTCATCTAGAGGGAGTGGTATTGGAGGGATCCTGCAAATGTCAGGGGCTAGGGTCACAGATAATGAGAAAAATATGTAATCAGAGGAAAGAAGAGTGGAGGGGTGGAAGGAAGCTTCAGGTGGCAGGCGACCAGTTGAAGATGGGGATGCCTGGCTTGGATGAAGGTGGACGTCCTTGGGCTTTAGCTAGAGTTGGATGATGGCTAGGGTTTAGTGGATGGGGAAGGAAGGTTGGCAGCTAGGGTTTGCTCGCAAGAAGGAAAAAAAAAATGGGTCTCACACCCACTCGAATCTGAAGGACACGATTTGATAGAATAACTTTAGATTGTATTCATAAAAAAGAGATTGATTACAAGAGGGAGAGGGGTGGGGTATTTATAGACCAACAAGCCCTTTCCCTGTAAAACTAGGAGTACATAGTATGAATAGGATTAGGAGAACAAAGTTGAGTCAAATGAGTACATAGTTTGAATAGAATTGGTTGACTGAAATCCTTGTAGAACTTGGACATCAACTCCTTGAAATTGGAAGCTTTGACTTCTCTCCATGGGCTTAGACTAGTATGAAGTTCTTGCTGGGCTTAGACTAGGCTTGGACTAGTTGACTCCTTGCTAGGCTGGGATGACAACTACTTGGACTGGGTCAAGCCTTGGGCATCTTGGATTGAGTCAAAACATGGGGTGCCTTGGATTGGGTCAAAGCATGGGCACCAATATGAATGGGCTTGGGCCTAGGGTGCCACTTCATTATGAGCTGGGGTGCCAAGGGCTTCTGGGTCTGGGCAGCATGAATGGAGTCCAGATGCTTGGCTGGGTGACTTGAGTGGTGGTCCACTAGCTCTCCTCTTGAACATGACTTGAATGAAAGCAAATACAGGACTCAAAGGGCCTAACTGACAAGACTCAAAGTAGGCCGAATAAAATAAATGGACTCAATTGACAGACTTCATTACATGACTTAATTTATAAATGATTGATTACCCAACACTTGAATTAGAAATTAGAACCTTGAAATCTTGGTCTGCTCCTGATGTTCCTACATCAATTCTCCCAGGGTGGGGAGAACTCGACCCTATCGAGTAAAGGTCGATCCGGCTCTGGTGGGTCTGGGTTGAGGCATTGCAGATCCTCTCGAGTGATCCATGAATCCTTAGATCTCGGTCGACCTTGCCAATGAACCAAGTGACATGGTAGCCTTAGATCCAGATACTGATGGCTTGGTTGTCCAGGATACGTCAATCTTTTCCTCTCACAAGCTAATTTGATGGTGGATACTCAGGGTTGGGTTTGCTCTCAAAGAAAGGGTCAGGCTCAATAGGCTCACTAGGTATCATTGCTGGCACCCTATACTCACTGAGTCTGAGATGTTGAAGGTTGAGCTTAATGCCTAATTAGGTGGTAACTTAGGCACTAGGTCCAACATTCTTTATCACTTTGAAGGATCTAGCTTATGGGTATGTAGCCTAATCATCACAAGATTTTCCTAGCGAACTCTTAGACTCTTTTCAGAAATTAACCATGTTCTTATAAAAATTATTACTTACATTAATCTTATGGCCAATTCCTTATGCAAATCTCTAATCATGTAGTGCAAAAACTCATAACACCAAATACAGGCAAATGACTCATGCCAACACTTATTGATATGCAGACTCGATTAAACCCTACAACTATGGGTTTAACCCTTTATCAGGTGGGTGACATGCAGATGAGAATGATGCATATACTCCTACTAAATGCCATAGAGTATGCCAGAAATACGATGCAAACCTAACATGCGCAATGAAAATATGTAATATGCTAATCTCTACAAAATGCAACCTAATGGTTAGAGAAACATAATGAGCTTCAGAAAAGGGCAGAAAATAAGGGGTAGGTGTAGGGTTAGTTTGGTAGGGTAGAAAGTAAGAAGAGGGTTCGGGGTTGATCGGATAGAATAGGATACAAGAAGGGGTGTCAGGGATTAGTCCTAGACTAATGAGGTTGACCTTATGGGGTTGAGGTATATCTACAGGGCCTGCCTTATGGAAGAATGGGTCACTAATTTCAGGGAAGAGATCTTCAATTGTGATCAAAGAAGTGACTTCATCTTGAGGGTACTAGGTTAAATAAGCCAAGTCCTTAATAAACTCTTCTAGCTTATGAAATTCAAGACTAGACTCTATAATTGGGTTCTCTTCTAAAGTTTTTTCAAGTGGTGCTCTAGTAGCAAGATCTGGGTTCTCTTCCTCTAACTGCTCTTCCACTACAGCTTCAGTTTGGTTATGGTCAAGGTCAACTAATTTTGGGTTGGTTTCGGTCTAGGCAAGGTCAGGGTCAACTAATTATGGGTTGGCTTTGGTCTGGGTAGGATCTGGGTCAACTAATTCTAAGTCATCTATAGGTATCTTTTCTTCTTCTTCATACTCATCCATTAAGCTCACATCAGCTTCATATATCTCCTCTTCAATGTCAGCCTTGTGAACCAATGGGGTGGTAGGAGGGGGTTGGCTAAGGAAAAATTGACTAGGATCTGGGATAGTAAGTGTGGGTCTATTGAAGGATACCTGACTAGTACTTGGCTTATACCTAGGGAGACTAATCCTATTGGGTTCGAGTCGACTAAGGGTTATGGGTCCCTTAGGCTCATAGGATATGGGTTCAGGTCTATAGGTTATGGGTTCTTTGGGCTCATAGGACTTGGGTACATAAGTGCTAGGTTCGTAGGATCTGGGTTTATAGGATCTGGGTTCATAGATTCTGGGTTCGTAGGATCTAGGTTCATAGGTTATGGGTTCATAGGATATGGGTGCATAGGATCTAGGTAGGTACTTTTTCCTAAGTTTGCTTTTCATGGCTTGCCAGGTAGTTATGGATGTTTCTCCTTTTAGTCTAGCCATTCTCTCAAACTTATCCCAATCTATCCTAGCTGATGTGATATGCATGATGAGGATGCAAACATGTAACTCTAAAGGAGATTAACCAAAATTTAACTAGCAATTCCTACTTGCATATGAGTGATTCAACATATAAGATTAAGGAGATCTAAATAAGAAACCCTAAATGCTTATACTTAAACCCAGCTAGGAGGACTATCAAAATCTTAAAGAAATAGGACAAGATTAGAATTCGCACACAAGTCAAGCTAGCCCTATTTAATGATCCCGATCTTAAAATACTAGGAGTTCAAGCATTGAAATCTCAAGCACAAGGGATTCACTCTTAAGGTTCTCAAATGAAAGATCATACCACATAAGATGGGCCTTTTAACTTTCTGGTTTGTAGCAAGTAATCCTTCCTCTTGGATCTGGAGCCTAGAGAACCCTGCAACAAAGAAACCAAGATAATTAGAAGCTTAATTAGAAGTGAGAAGATTGATGGAACTCAAAAGGAGAGTTTGTTGGAAATGATCCTTGGCGCCATGGTGGAAGCTTGTGTTGGTGTTGATCTTCTTCTTGTGATGATGTCCTTAATTCGCTTTGAAGGAAGAGGATTGCTTGGAAGATGAAGAGTAAAAGAGAAGGATTAGGGAGAAGAAATGATGGAGGAGAGGAAGAGGTTCACTTAGGCACAAAGATCCACATAGGCACATAGAAACACATAGAAAATTGCTGGAAATTTGTATTCACTCATCAATTTCTTTACAAGGGGCGTCCAAGGCTTTAAATAAAGCCTTACAAATTTTGAAATTTCAAATCCCCAAACAAGTGGAGTAATATAAGGGGAGAGGGCTGATTTTCTTGCTTGAAATCCTCCTTGGCCAACTTCCTTGAATTTGAATTTGGGATGGCGCCCTCTTGTGGTGAGGTGGCGTGTGAGGTGGCATGTGGTCCCCTCTTGACGTGGCATGTGGTCCCAAGTTGAGGTGGCGCAAGTGATGTGGCATGTGGTCCCCAATTGAGTTGGCTTTAGTCTTGATTTGGGGTATACATTGTGAGTCTTCTTTAGGCTTGATGCTAGTTGACCTATTTGGATTGGACTAAGACTAGACACGACATGGACTCGACTTACATGATTATTTTGGACTCAAAAGAAAGATTACAGGACCCAACATGGACTCGACTTACATGATTCTTTTGGACTCAAAATAAAGAAAGGTTACCGGACTCTCTAGTCCAACCATAAAGATTCGGAATGGGCTTGAATTGGTTGGAGTCTCTTTCTGATTCTGGTGCCCGCACCAATTCTCCCCGGGTGGGAGGAACTCGACCCTATCGAGTGATAAGTTTCTAATATATCCAGGTCGATTTGTTGTAGGTCCTCTTTGGTGATCCAGGAATCTTCAGATTCAGGACGTCCTTGCCATCGAACCAGATAGCGTCGGTAGCCCTTATTTCTAGTAGTGATGATCTGGTCATCCAAGATCCTTTCAATTCTTTCCTTTCGCTCAGGAATATTTGGTGGTGGACACTCAATTGGCATTTCACTCTCAAGAGAAGTGTTAGGACCAAAAGGTTCATCAGGTATTAATGCAGGTTCCTTGTATTCTTTCAGATCGGAAACATTAAATGTAGAACTAATGCCATAACTAGGTGGTAAGTCTACTACATAAGCATTAGGTCCAATTTTTTTTATTATTTTGAAGGGTCCGGCTCCCCGGGCATGGAGTTTCTTCATAGTTCCTGGAGGAAACCTTTATGGTTTAAGCCTAATCATTACAGAGTCTCCTTCATTAAATTCCTTTAACCGTTTATGTGAGTTAGCCATATGCCTATAGAGTTCATTGCTTGTTTGAATCTTCTGATTAATCTCCTTGTGCAAATCCTTAACATGCTGTGCATATGACTCAGCAGACTCAGATATTCGTGTATGTACTGGTAATGGAATTAGGTTTAAAGGTTTCCTAGGTTTGTATCCATGGGCCACTTCGAATGGACTTTTCCCAATAGACCTATTGATCGAACTGTTGTAGGCAAATTCAGCGCGAGGAAGTAGTAAGTCCCAGTTTCCTAGGTTGTCGTCGACTAAACATCTTAAGAGATTTCCTAAGCTTCGGTTTACTACTTCAGTTTGGCCATCGGTTTGAGGATGATAGGCCATAGAGAATTTCAGCTTAGTACCTAACATGTGCCAGAGGGTTTTCCAGAAGTAGCTAGTGAACTTGACATCTCTATCGACACAATGGTCTTGGGTAAACCATGAAGCTTAACCACCTGATCTAAGAAAAGCTTGGCCACTTTCGAAGCGTCTAAAGTTTGAGAACACGGGATGAAGTGCGCCATTTTGGAGAAACGATCGACAAACACGAAAATAGAGTCATGTTTCCTGGATGTTTTAGGTAGACCTACCACAAAATCCATACTGATATCTTGCCATGGACCATCAGGGATAGGTAAGGGCGTGTACAGACCGGTGTTCTATCTTTGCTGTTTTGCAACAGCACAGGTCCGACACTGAGCTACGATCTGGGCAACGCTCTTTTTAAGACCAGGCCAAAAAAATTGTTCTTCCATTGCTAGGATGGTTTTGTTCCTGCCAAAATGTCCTGCTAAACCTCCAGCATGGACTTCCCAGATCAGAAATTCCCTAACAGAGGTCTTGGGAATACACAACTGATTTCCTTTGAAAAGGTATCCATCTAACAATGTATAATCACTAGGTTCACTAGATGGTCTTTGTTGGAGGGATTGATAGATGTGACCAAAATCAGGACATGTGGGATATTCATCTTTCAATCTATCGAGCCCTAGTACTTCAGTGCTCACAGAGGTTAACAACATAGAACGGCAGCTCAACGCATCAGCAACCCTATTTTCAGTACCGGCACGATGTTTCAAAACGAACGTGTAAGCTTGTATGAATTCTACCCATTTCCCGTGCCTAGGGTTTAATTTCTTTTGAGAACTAAGGAACCTAAGAGCTTCGTGATCAGAGAACAGGATAAACTCGTGGGGTAGAAGATAATGCCTCCAATATCGTAGAGCTTGAACTACAGCATACAGTTCCTTATCATACGTGGAATACCTTAGTCTCGCCTCATTTAACTTTTCACTGAAGTATGCTACTGGGTGATTCTCTTGACTCAAGACACCTCCAATTTCGACCCCAGAAGCATCACAAGCAACCTCAAACACCTTGGTAAAATCGGGTAACTTTAAGACAGGTGCTTGTGTCATTTTCTCCTTAATTGTTAGGAAGGCCTTACCTGCTGCTTTAGTCCACTCGAAATTTCCCTTCCTAATACAATCAGTGATTGGTGCCACTATCGTACTGAATCCTTTGATAAACCTTCTATAGAAGGTGGATAACCCATGGAAACTACGGACGTCGTGGATAGTCTTAGGCGTAGGCCACTCTACTATGGATTTAATTTTCTCAGGATCAGTGGACACCCCTTCAGATGTGACTACGAATCCTAGAAAGATAACTCTATTTGTCAGGAAATCACACTTCTTGATATTGGCATAGAGACAATCTTTTCTCAGGACTTGACAAACTTGTTTCAGGTGGGTTAAGTGGTCTGCCTTTGTTTTGCTATATATAAGTATATCATCAAAATAGACCACTACAAATCTTCCGATAAAAACCTTTAACACCTAATTCATTATTCTCATAAAAGTGCTGGGTGCATTGGACAGACCGAACGACATGACTAACCACTCATATAATCCATCTTTAGTCTTAAAAGCGGTCTTCCATTCGTCTCCAGGCCTAACCCTAACCTGGTGATAGCCACTCTTTAGGTCTATCTTGGAAAAAATTGTCGATCCAGCTATCATATCTAACATGTCGTCTAGTCTTGGGATTGGGAATCTATACTTTACAGTGATCTTATTAATAGCACGGCTATCTATACACATCCTCCAGGTGCCATCTTTCTTAGGGGTCAGCAGAGCAGGGACTGCACATGGACTTAAGCTTTCCTTAATAAACCCCTTCCTAAGAAGCTCACCCACTTGCCTTTGCAATTCCTGGTGTTCAGTTGGGTTCATCCTATAGTGAGGCAAATTAGGTAAAGTCGCTCCAGGGACTAAATCTATTGCGTGTTGTATGTCTCTTAAAGGTGGAAGGTTATCGGGGAGATCTTTTGGAAACACATCCTCAAATTCTTTCAATAATTGGACCACCTCTTGAGGGTGTTCTACAGGGCTGTGGTCCTTAATTTCCTTAGCAGCTACTACCCAAATAGGTGCTCCTTCCATGATATCTTGCTCTAATTCTTTTGCACCTATTAAATTTAATCCAGTCTTCTTATCTTTCAAGCTGCTAGCTCCTCTCTTGACATTATCCTTAGGCTCGGTTGGATGAATGACAATTTTCTTACCATTGAAATTGAAAGCACAGGAGTTTGATCGACCAAAGATGGTCACATCATGATCAAACAGCCATGGCCTGCCTAAGATGATGCTACTTACCCCCATAGGAAGCACATCACACCAGATCTTTCCCTGATAGGATTGAAGCTGGACTTGAACCTGATATCTTGACTTGATTGGTATAGAAGTGGAATCGATCCAGGACACCTTATATGGATTGGGATGTGGTACAACGGGTAATCCTAGACTTTTGGCTGCGCTAGTGGAAATGGCGTTGACACAGCTTCCACTATCGATGACGATCTTACAGACCTTTTCTCCTATCCTAACAAATGTGTGTAGGATGCTAGTTCTACGCCAGTCTTCTTGCTCCTTGGTCTGTGTCATGATACGTCTCACAACTCCTAGCAAATCTGATGAGTCTATGTTCTCTTCATCTCCTTCATACTCATCAGCCAAACAATCCCCTGCTTCATAAACCTTCTCTTCATCATTCTCCAGGGGTTCTGATTCACCTTCTTCTGCCTCCCCTATATGTAAAGCTCTAGAGGGACATTGGCTCACGAAATGACCTGGTTTACGACACTTATAGCAGACTCGATCCCTCTCACCTCGAACTTCAGGGCTCTTTCCTTTGTCTTCTCTAGGAATTAAGGGGGTGGTCGGATTGGGTCTAAGGATTGGATTTGGGCTGGACCTTGTTCTATTGGTGGGACTAGGGACTGAGCTAGGCCTGCTAACAGGAGGGTTAAACCTAATAGGTTCAGGTCGTCTAAATGTAGCTCTCCTTTGAAACCTCTCATAGTCCGTGGCAACTTGGTATGCCTGATCTAAATCATGGACTTCCCTTAAAAACAGTTCCCCTTTTATATCATCATTCAACCCTGATCTAAACCTTGATAAAGTGGCTGCTTCAGACTCGACTACGTTGCATCGCATCACAAACTCATCAAATTTAGCAACGTATTCAGAAACGATCTTGTTACCCTGTGTCAATCATTGCCACTAATCTAATAACCTTTGCTGATAAGATATAGGCAGATATTTCTCTCTAAGTTTCCTCTTCATATCTCTCCATGTTGCTATAGGTAAATCTCTCCTTTGCCTTGATATGCGTTCCACGTTTCCCCAATATAACCGAGCCTGATGAACTAGTCTGATTCTGGCAAACTTAAATCTTCTCTCTTCAGACATATCATACCAGTCAAAATACTGGTCCATGTCAGCCTCCCAGTCTATGTACACCTTAGGATCTAGGCTTCCCTCAAAGGTTGGTGCATCTAGACGGATGTTCCTTAGGGCCCGATCATCCTGATCAAAAGTATCATAGTGAGGTCTTCTAGGAGGTGGCTCTGGAGTATGATCAACATAATCCTGATGCGGTCTTCTTTGAATTGGGTCAGGTGTGTGTTCCAGTCGTTGGGCTCTAGGATGAACTGAAGGTAATCTGGGTGAAGGTGGTTCAGTTGGGATCAACCTAGCTTCTTCTAGGGCTCCTACCCTTTTCTCGAACTGACCAAATTTAGCATCTAAACGGTCCATCTTCTCAATCATAGATCTCATAAGGCTTTCCATATTAGTATCCATGGATGAACTAGGTTGGGCTTGTGAAGGGTGGTAAGGTGTGCCTGACCTAGTTGTCACGTAAACAATTAGACTCAGACCCGAACTACGAGTTTTCTAAATCGGTTAGTCCAAATAAACTGAGTTGACTAGATACAATCAAATCAACAGCTACTCTCTTCCACTGGCCAGTCAGGAGGTGGGTCTGTGGGAGGTTCCCCCAGCTTTCACTGGGTCCTAATTAAAAACCACAAGAACCGCTTAGGCTTGAGCCACTTAACCTCTATCCTTGACACTAGCTTCCAATAATAGATGAAGAAATGGGTTGCACAAGCTTTCCCAATTGAATTGAACTGGACCTAGAGTTCCAAGCTAGTTGCCTAATCAAGATGGGAAGCTAGATTGTAGTAACTCTATACTTGGCCAGGTTTTAGAACAAGGGGAGTGTGAGATCCTGTCTCTGGCCTACCTAGGCCCGGTGGAATTGGCCCGATAGACGGATCAGCACCCAAGCCCTTAGTCCCAATTCTAGACACCAAGTAATAGGGCACACACAAGACTAGTTGACACAATGAGTTGACAATAACCCGGACTCGACCAAATTGATATTCCTAACCCACTAGGGCAATTAATGTCTAATCAATTTTAGTTAGGGATTGGGTCGATATGCAATTTGGTGATTTTTGGGCTAGGGACAGGTGATGAAATCCTGACCCTATGTCAATTTCATGCCCTTAATTTGATTTGCCATGAGATGCATGCAAATTTCAAATTTCAGATGCAGAAGTAGTGTGTTGCAGTTTAAAAGTGGTGTTGATAAGTGCAGAAAAAAATGTCAGAAAAATCTAAAAAAATCACAGAAAACTCCTAACTTATAGATGACATACCAGATGAAACAAATTTCAAAATAAAATCTGTACTATTCTAGGAAGATTCTGAAATGAAGATAATGAAAAGGAACAGAACAGAACAGAAACCTTATGGACTGCAGGAATTTTCATTTTTTTTGTAATTTTTTTCTCAGATTGAGATTTAAAACGGTGATAAAAAACTTAAAATGGAACAGGAAAAAAAATATTCCAACGAGGAATGTGATACTTGCCTTTGGAGTTGCAGGCGGATTACAGTCAACCTACAGAAAATACAGCAAGCAGAAAAAAACAGAACGTGCCCAATGCAAAATTCACAAATGAAATCTAAGAAGTCCTTTGGCTTTCTTTTTCACGGGTCAATCACAATGACACCCCGACACGCCTTAGGAGATCCCCGTGGAATGGGAAGAGAGGGTGTTTAAACCCTACTTTCTCCTAAGACCGGACGGCCTGGTAACGCCCCCGATCCAAGTACTTCAAGTACTTAATGCTATGCAATCAGGAACTTATTCTACCATGCTCTGATACCAAGATTGGTGTGATATGCATGATGAGGATGCAAACATGTAACTCTAAAAGAGATTAACCAAAATTTAACTATCAATTCCTACTTGCATATGAGTGATTCAACATATAAGATCAAGGATATCTAAATAAGAAACCCTAAATGCTTATACTTAAACCCAGCTAGGAGGACTATCAAAATCTTAAAGAAATAGGACAAGATTAGAATTCGCACACAAGTCAAGCTAGCCCTATTTAATGATCCCGATCTTAAAATACTAGGAGTTCAAGCATTGAAATTTCAAGCACAAGGGATTCACTCTTAAGGTTCTCAAATGAAAGATCATACCACATATGATGGGCCTTCTAACTTTCTAGTTTGTAGCAAGTAATCCATCCTCTTGGATCTGGAGCCTAGAGAACCCTGCAACAAAGAAACCAAGATGATTAGAAGCTTAATTAGAAGTGAGAAGATTGATGGAACTCAAAAGGAGAGTTTGTTGGAAATGATCCTTGGCGCCATGGTGGAAGCTTGTGTTGGTGTTGATCTTCTTCTTGTGAGGATGTCCTTAATTCGCTTTGAAGGAAGAGGATTGCTTGGAAGATGAAGAGTAAAAGAGAAGGATTAGGGAGAAGAAATGATGGAGGAGAGGAAGAGGTTCACTTAGGCACAAAGATCCACATAGGCACATAGAAACACATAGAAAATTGCTGGAAATTTGTATTCACTCATCAATTTCTTTACAAGGGGCGTCCAAGGCTTTAAATAAAGCCTTACAAATTTTGAAATTTCAAATCCCCAAACAAGTGGAGTAATATAAGGGGAGAGGGCTGATTTTCTTGCTTGAAATCCTCCTTGGCCAACTTCCTTGAATTTGAATTTGGGATGGCACCCTCTTGTGGTGAGGTGGTGTGTGAGGTGGCATGTGGTCCCCTCTTGACATGGCATGTGGTCCCAAGTTGAGGTGGCGCAAGTGATGTGGCATGTGGTCCCCAATTGAGTTGGCTTTGGTCTTGATTTGAGGTATACATTGTGAGTCTTCTTTAGGCTTGATGCTAGTTGACCCATTTGGATTGGACTAAGACTAGACACGACATGGACTCGACTTACATGATTATTTTGGACTCAAAAGAAAGATTACAGGACCCAACATGGACTCGACTTACATGATTCTTTTAGACTCAAAATAAAGAAAGGTTACCGGACTCTCTAGTCCAACCATAAAGATTCGGAATGGGCTTGAATTGGTTGGAGTCTCTTTCTGATTCTGGTGCCCGCACCACTAGCCTGGTGAACAAACTTAGCTTGAGCAAACTTGAACTGATCTCTTTCAGAGTAGAAAGTCATATGTCTTTCAAAATACAGGTCCATATGTCTTTTCCATTTAAGATAATTTTCAAACTCAGGATCACCACCAAATTTATGTACTATTCCCCAAGCATTCCTAATGGGTCTCTCATCCTCGTTTGTGAAATCATGATTGGGTTTCCTATGATTGGACTCCCAGATTGGATTATGGTGTGGGGGTCTCCTAGGGTTGGGTTCCAATTATGGGTCAGGGTGTTGGGCTCTCCTAGGGTTGGGAGGTATGGGCAAAGATGACTCAAGTTTGGGTCTAGTATGGGTCCTATGGTTTTCCTCTAGGGTTCCTAACCAGTCTCCTACTCGATCAAACCTTTGGGTCAGTCGGTCATCATCTGGTTCATCTGGGTAGCCATCTGGTTCACCTGGGTGGTCAAATGAGCATTCATCTAGTTCATCTGGGTGGTCAATTGAGCATTCATCTAGTTCATCTGGGTGGTCGATTAAGCAATCATCTGGTCATTCACGGTCTTATGAAAGTCTCAAGATTGGGCTCCATGGTTGAACTGGGTTGGGGTTTAGACTGATGGTACTGGATTCCTAACCTAGTGGTCATGCACTCAATCAAACACGGGATTATGATGCAATCAAGCACACAAGAGTTAACACGTTCTAGAGTTTTCTAGACCTAAAGCCAAAGTTGAATGGGTTAACTCAACTTACACCCAACTCAACAACTAGTCCTTCCACTGGCCAAGTAAGAGGTGGGGTAGTGGGAGGCTCCCCCTGCTAGTCACAAGGTCCTAATTAAAAATCACCAGTCCACTTAGGGCGTTTGCCTCTAGACCTTTAGCCTTAGACACCAGCTTCCAATAATAGATGATGGGTTAGGTGCACTAGTTCCCTCACTAGACTCAGACCCGACCTGTTGGTGTCCCTAAAGCAATTAGGTTGCTAGTTTGTTTTAATTAAGGTTGGGTACATATTCAAGGTAGTTGTTGTAGGCCCAGGACAGGTGATGAAATCCTGTCTAGATCTAACAAAGGAAAATTTCCCTTAAGATTAGTTTAGATGCAGATGATGCACAATCAATGAACCCTGATGCAATCTAATAACAAAATAATGATTTTTTTTTTTTTTGTCTTTTTTATGAGGTGGAAACTTAATTCGAAGTTGGTTAAGTGATCAATCAAAATTGGCTTGGGTTGGGTGGGGTTGGTAGTAAATTAGGTTTAATCAAGTCAGGTATGCAGGAACAGCAGAAATTGAATTTTTTTTTATTCTATTTTTGCAGCAGAGGCAGAGCCAAAAATTCTAAAAAACTTGCAGAACAGATGGTTACATGTGAATATGATTCCTACTAAATTTCATGTAAAGAAAAAATAGTATGATGATGCAAAACCTAGGATTTCTAACTAGATGCAGGAAACTTAGAAAGACAGAATTTCTGGTTAGGGTTTTTGTTTTGCTAATTTTTTTATTTTTTATAATCTGTAAAAATTATCTTAAATACTGGAAAAACATAGGACTCAACAGAGACACAGTGATGCGAATTTCAGGTAATAACAGTATGAAATTGATGGAAAACCAGACCTAAATTCAGACTATTAGTGCAAGTTCAGCATGCAGAACTTTTTGTTAGGGCTGTTTCTTTATGCAGGTTTCACCCTGTTTTTAGATCATAAAAATTCCACGAAAATCACAAGAAACAGAGGATTAAACAGAGATTAATTACGATGAAAATCAGAAAAAAAAACAAACATTTGATAGGGGAAACAGTTTTATGTTTTGACTAGTTATGCAGATTTCAGGATGCAGAAATCTAAACTATGATGCAAGAACATGCCCTAATCCTGCTCTGATACCAAAATTGATGAGGCATGGGATTCTAACATGATTCATGATGAGGATTCAGGTGAGAAACATAAAATATGCAGCAAATTAAATTTAGATTTTATTAATATTAAATTTCTGAAACAAGTCAAGTCTAGGTTAGGGTTTTCTAGTAATGGTTAGAATCCTACCCACATGCTAGAAACTATCAAAGAGATAAAAAACTAAGGATCTTATGATAAAGAAACACCAATAGGACATGCTCTAAACTTCAATAAAATAGAAAAAGTGAGAAGGGAAAGGTTTTACATACCTAGTAATGACTTTCTCGATGCTGTAGAAGAGATCGCTCCGCTCAGATCGGTGCCTGGATGATCGAGTCACTTTTTCATGGATCCGTTGACTTTTTATTAGATAGATTCAGAGTTAAGAAGACCTCATCTGGAGGGCGTGGTACTGGAGGAATCCTACAAACGTTAGGGGTTAGGGTCACAGATGATGAGAAAAATATGTAATCGGAAGAAAGAAGAGTGGAGGGGTGGAAGGAAGCTTCAGGTGGCTGGTGGCCAATTGAAGAAGGGGACACCTGGCTTGGATGAAGGTGGGCATGCTTGGGCTTCAGCTAGAGTTGGATGATGGCTAGGGTTTAGTGGATAGGGAAGGAAGGCTGGCAGCTAGGGTTTGCTCATAAGAAGAAAAATAAAAATAGGTCTCACACCCACTCCAATTTGGAGTACACAATTTGACAGAATAACTTTTGATTGTATTCGTAAAAAAGAGATTGATTACAATAGGAGAAGGGGTGGGGTATTTATAGACCAACCAGCCCTTTCCCTATCAAACTAGGAGTACACTGTATGAATAGGATTAGGAGAACAAAGTTGAGTAGAATAAGAAGTACATAGTTTGAATAGAATTGGTAGACTGAAATCCTTGTAGAACTTGGACATCAACTCTTTGAACTTGGAAGCTTTGACTTTTGTCCATGGGCTTGGACTGGTATGAAATTCTTGCTGGGCTTGGACTAGTTGACTCCTTGCAGGGCTGGGATGACAACCACTTGGACTGGGTCAAGCCTTGGGCATCTTGGACTAGGTCAAAACATGGGGCGCCTTTGACTGGGTCAAAGCATGGGTGCCAATATGAATAGGCTTAGGCCTGGGGCGCCACTTCATCATGAGCTAGGGTGCCAAGGGCTTCTGGGTCTAGGTAGCATGAATGGAATCTAGATGCTTGGTTGGGTGACTTAAGTGGTGGTCCATTGGCTCTCTTCTTGAACATGCTTGAATGAAAGCAAATACAGGACTCAAAGGGCCTAACTAACAAGACTCAAAGTATGCCAAATAAAACAAATTGACTCAATTGATAGACTTCATTACAGGACTCAATTTATAAATGACTAATTACCC
The DNA here is from genome assembly GCA_021397845.1 of Areca catechu. Lineage (NCBI taxonomy): Eukaryota > Viridiplantae > Streptophyta > Magnoliopsida > Arecales > Arecaceae > Areca > Areca catechu. The sequence goes on along the minus strand of CM038052.1, from coordinate 121,412,290 downwards.
AACACATCAATTAGAAATTGGTACCTTGAAATCCTGGTCTGCTCCTGATGTTCCTACATCAGTTTGGATACCTTCTACATCGAAGTCAAAGAAGATGATGACATCCTCTTGCCTATGCAGCTAGGCTTTATGGGACTCGGGAACCACATGATCATGGGCTCCTCCAACTGGCAAGGATGCCCCCTAGGAAATCCTCTAGTGATAGTGTTTACCAAGCCATTGATGAGATTACTATCTACAAGAGGCTTTATGGCGAGCTCAGGTTGGTAGCCAGAAGTCTTTTGCACCTTTGGGCTAGCCAACATAGGTTTGTAGGAAGCCTCAGTAGACCAAGGCTTCGATCTCCCTCTTCAGGGCGAGCCAATCCTCAGTGCATGTCTATACTTCCAATGAAAATGGCAGTACTTTGTGGATCTTCTTGACTTTTTGGTTCATCTTTCCAGGTTAGCGAATGTTATCCTGATTATTAATCTCCATCAAATCTATTCTCGGGAAGTGTTCGATGGTGTAAACTCTTCATGATGATGGCACGAGCTCCTAGAATGGTGATGGGGTCTAGCCTCATCGCTCCACCTTTTAGGTTGAGGAGGAGAGAGAAACTGATTCTCTTGAGGACACCTGCACTTTTCCTTCTCCTTTCTCTTTGCTGTCATACCTTCCTCAGCATTGATATACTTTTTAAAATAGAATAGGAGCTCTGGAAGATCGTGAGGGTTAAAGAGTGAGTGGTAGAAGCCTCCTACTTGGAGCCCCCTAGAAGGGCTGACATTATGACCGTCGGTTCTAGGTAGTGAACCTCAAACATAGCCACCCTGAAGTGACCCATGAAGCTCCGAAAAGACTCTCCTTCCTCTTATTGAATGGAAAAGAGGAAGTTGGAGTTCTTTTGGGGCCTTTGGCTACATTGGAACTAGGTAATGAACTCTCAATTAAACTCCTCAAAGGAGTTGATAGAGTCTGGTGGGAGCCCGATGTGCCAAGCTTGGGCTACATCTCTAAAAGTGACCAAAAAGAGCTTGTATATCAAGGCATCAAATGCCTTTTACAACATCATGAGAGCTTTGAGGGTCTCCAAGGGGTTACAAGGATTGGTGGAGCCATTGTAGGCCTCCATGGAGGGTGCCTTGAAATGATGGTAGACGGGTGATGAAAATGGTAGGCTATTTCATACAAATTTTTCATAACGTTTTTGAATATTGAACAGTGAAAGACATAAAGATTAATCACATTAATCAAAATTGCATTAGGTCTAATCTACAAACTACCTACCACAGGATTTATGACATGAAAATAATGCATATATGGAATCTACAAATTAAAAGTAGCAAGCATAAATCACATCTGTGCCTTAAAACCAACATTGTAGATCACATCTATAATGTCAATGACTTTGAAACTCATTACCTTTGCATGAGTCGATGATTGCCATGGCTAAATATCATGGTATCAAGATTCTTCCAAGCTACATAGGATGTCTAGCCTCCATAGGATGTCCACACAAAGCCCCATGTTGACTAGTCTCCCTGAACAGATAGCTCCTTGCAGAGACCTTTGATGGCTAATTAAACCCTCTTCTTCCAATCACTAGGATGCTCCAAGAGATGAAGAAGGACCTCTAGGAGGAATGAGGTGATGGAAGAAAGTTGGAAGAAAATAGAAAGCCTTTCTATCCTCTCTTCCTAAAATCTAGTAGATGTAGAAAGTACCCATGCCCCAGAGATGATGCGGGACGACTCTAAGACTGCTAAACATGCATGTAAAATAGTAAAATAATTTTTTTGTGATTTTTTTAATTATATTTGCAGGCTAGATTCCCAAAGTAAAGTAAGAACTAGCAGAAAGACTAGCAATATGAAGAATCATCGGATCACAGGCAAACTCATGCAAACTAATGAAAGATCCAGGACCCGAGAGTTGAGAAACTTTCGGTTTATGATAGTTTTCTTCATTAAATTAGATAATAAGAGAAGGGAAGGATTCTTACCAGTCAGAGATTAAAATTCAGTAGCAGAAGAGATCACTCACAACTCTGATCGGAGCCTGGAAGAAGAAGCCTTGTTTTCCTCAAATATGATGGCTAATCTGATGAGGAACAAGATTTGAATGATGCATCTCTAAGGATTAAAGAGATTAAATGTTGATGAGGCAAATAGGCATACAGCTATTCTATAAAAGAAATAGAAATTCAGGAAAGGAACACAGAGAAAAACATGACTAGAAAGAAACTCTCTCAAAGTAATTAAGAAAGGACCTTTGTGGTTAGGAAACCACACAAGTTAGAGCTAGCTTACCTTGCTATTTCAGATCTGAAAGAAAGTATAAGAATGGTTACTCGGCTATTAATGTTCTGAAAATGGGATAAAGGACACTCAAGATGAGGTACCTAAATGACAAAGGAATTACTCTAGGTTTCAAGGCCTCTTGCTTCTGATTCTTTGGCATAGTAAACCTTCATCTTGGAAACCATGAGACCCAGGGATCCTGCACAAGGAGATAGAAAGATTAACAGGTTTAGATGGGAGGTTGTAGGAATGGATAAAGAGAATTTGGAATGGAGTAATAAGGATTAAGCTTGGCTTGAAGTGGATCTTCCTTGGTGTCCACAACTTAAACCTCCTTCACTTGTTGGCATGCTGAACTTCTTTGTAGAAGATGCCTTTGGAAGAGGAGATGGACGAATTTTGGAGTGGATTGTAGGAGAGTCTTCAAGGTTGATCAAATAGAAATGGAGTATGGGTTAGAAATTGGATTGGCTAGGTAACTTAGGTCTCACACCTTTCCTTCTCTCAAGGGACTTTGGCTAGCAAAGGGAAAAGCTTTCAAAAAAATTTCTCCTTCATTCATCATTACCATTACAAGAGAATTCTAGGAGCTTTTATAAACCTTAAGCTCCTTTTTAAATTCAAAATGCAACACTTTTCATGGAGAAAATCAAGGGGTGTCCCAAGAAGATAGGAGTGGCCCATTCAAATTTAAATCTCCTAATTACAAGGTGGGCACCCATAAATTATGGAGCTTCATTCAAATTTGAAAATTCGTGGTTAATGTGTCTTGGTGATGTGGCATGGTTTATCCTCCAAGTTGGCATGACTTGTCTTCCAAGGTGGCATGGTGCTTTGATGATGTGGTGCTCCAAGTAGTTGGTGAAGTTGGTTGCACTCATTCTTGCTTAATTGAAGCCCAATGTAAGTAGATCTTGAACCTGACTCAATACAAAGCCAATTTAACTCTAATTGGACCCAAATTAAAATAAAACAGGACTCAATTATTCAAATAAAAATAAATATAGGACTCATAGACTTATTACAGGACTTAAATTCCTAGTTTTCTATCCATAAAGAACTTGGCATTAGTTGAAGCCTCTTCCTGAGCCTGGTACCCACACCAACTCTCCCCGGGTGAGAGGAACTCGACCCTATCGAGTAAGGATCAGTTTAACTGTGGTATTTTCTAATATATCTGGGTCAATTTGTTGTAGATCCTCTCGGGTAATCCAAGAGTCTTCAGATTCCGGTCGACCGTGCCAATGAACCAGATAACGCTGATAACCCTTATTTCTAGTAGTAATCACTTGGTCATCTAAGATACGTTCAATCTTGTCTCTTCGGTCTAGTGGAATTGCTGGTGGACACTCAAGTAGGGTTTCTCTCTCAAAGGCAGGGTGAAGTTCAAAAAGCTCACTCAGAATTAATGCTGGTTCTTTAAATTCTTTTAGATCAGAAATATTAAAAGTGGAGCTAATGCCATAATCAGGTGGTAACTCTAATACATATGCATTAGATCCTATTTTCTTAATTATTTTGAAAGGTCCAGCTCCCCGGGCATGCAATTTCTTCATAGTTCCCGGTGGAAATCTTTCAGGTCTAAGTTTTATCATAACAGAGTCCCCTTCATTAAATTCCTTTATCCATTTACATGAATCAGCCACATGCTTATAAACTTCATTACTCATTTGAATTTTCTTACTAATTTTCTTATGTAATTCTTTAAGATGCTGTGCATATGACTCGGCAGACTCAAATACACGTGCGTGTGTGGGTAATGGGATAAGGTCGATAGGTCTCCTAGGTCTGTAACCATGGACAATCTCAAAGGGACTTTTACCAGTAGCCTATTGACCGAGCTGTTGTATGTGAACTCAGCACGAGGTAAAAGTAAATCCCAATTTCCCAGACTCTCTCCAACAAGGCACCTTAATAAGTTCCCTAGACTTCTATTTACAACTTCAGTTTGTCCATCAGTCTGAGGGTGGTAAGCAGTTGAGAATTTTAGTTTTGTTCCTAGTAGGTGCCAAAGAGTTTTCCAAAAATAGCTTATGAAATGGACATCCCTATCTGAAATAATGGTTTTAGGTAACCCATGTAACTTGACTACTTGATCGAGAAAAAGCTTGGCTACCCTGGAGGTATCAAAAGTTTGGGAACGGGTATAAAATGGGCCATTTTCGAAAATCTGTCGACCACTACAAAGATTGAATCATGTTTTCTAAGGGTCTTGGGCAGTCTTAAAACGAAGTCCATGCTAAGATCCTGCCATGGACAATCCGGTACAAGTAAAGGAGTATATAACCCGGTGTTTTGTCTCTGATGTTTGACAACCGCACATGTCCTACATTGTGCAACAATATTGGCTACTTGTCTCTTAAGGCCTGGCCAGTAAAATTTCTCCTCAATTATCAATATGGTCTTGTTTCTTCCAAAATGGCTAGCCAAACCTCCAGCATGGGTTTCCCAAATTAGAAAATCTCTCAGGGAAGTCTTTGGCACACAAAGCTTATTTTCCTTAAACAGATAACCATCTAAAAGGGTGTACTCACTATGGTCACTAGATGGACCTAATTTCAGAGCTTGGTAAACTTCACTAAAGTCTGGACAATTATCATACTCATCCGTAAGTCTTTCAAATCCAATGACTTCAGTGCTAATCGAGTTCAAAAGCAAGGCTCAACGACTTAATGCATCAGCCACCTTATTCTCAGTTCTAGCACGGTGTTTTAGGACAAACGTGTAGGCCTAGATGTATTTGACCCACTTGGCATGCCTAAGATTCAGCTTTTTCTGGGAACTAAGGAATCTAAGGACCTCGTGATCAGAAAACAGGACAAATTCATGCGGTAGTAGATAGTGCCTCCAATACCTTAAAGCTTGCACAACCACATAGAGCTCCTTATCATAGGTGGAATACTTAAGCTTGGCTTCATTTAATTTTTTACTAAAGAAAGCTATGGGATGGCTCTCCTGGCTTAAAACTCCACCTATTCCAACTCCAGATGCATCACAAGCAGCCTCAAAAACCTTGAAAAAATAAGGCAATCTTAAGATAGGTGCTTGTGTCATTTTCTTCTGAACATCTAGGAAGGCCCTATCAGCAGCTTTTGTCCATTCAAATTGGCCTTTCCTAATGCAATCTGTGATTGGCACAACTATGGTACTAAACCCTCGAATGAATCTTCTATAAAAAGTAGCTAGGCCATGAAAACTTTGTCCTTCATGAACACTTTTTGGCACTGGCCACTCTATAATTGATTTGATCTTTTCAGGATCAGCAGAAACTCCGTCAGGTGTGACAACAAACCTAGGAAAATGACTCTATGGGTAGAAAAATCATATTTCTTAAGGTTTGCAAAGAGACTATTTTCCTTAAGAGCTAAATAGACTTGATTCAAGTGGTCCAAATGGTCCTTCTGGGTCTTGCTATATATAAAAATGTTGTCGAAGTAAACTATGACAAACTTTCCTATAAATAACCATAGGCCTTGATTCATAATCCGCATAAAGGTACTAGGAGCATTGGACAGTCCGAAAAGCATTACTACCCACTCAAAAAGACCCTCCTTGGTCTTGAATGCAGTCTTCCACTCATCCCCTGGTCTAATCCTAACCTGATGATAGCCACTCTTAAGGTCAATCTTTGAAAATATTATTGCTTCGGCCATCATATCTAACATGTCATCCAAACAGGGTATGGGAAACCTATATTTCGTTGTGATCTTATTAATGGCACGACTATCAACTGATGCAGAACAAAAGAGATAATGCGATGTGGAAGTAAATTAAGACTAATATTTTTTTTTTTTGTTTTTTTTATTTTCAAAAGTCGGCTTAGACTCAAAGAAAAGTTAAACTAAATTGAAAGAAACTATATAATAATTGAAAGCACAATTCAAAGAAACTAGATTATCAGAGTAGTTCAGAAGTAAAGGATCGTTGGGGGTTAAGAAACTCCCAGACCTAGGGTTTCGCTCTGAACTTTCAACAGGACAGAACTAAAGAGAAGGGAAGGATTATGTACCAGGCAGTGATCTTCACAGAGTTTGGTGGAAGGACTCTCTCGAGCAGATTGTTGGATCCTCGGATTCGGATATCTTCGCAATGGATCCTCCAATACTGGTCCTTCGGCAGAGTTGGCTTCTCCTGAACTCAGGATCTGGGAAAGAAGAAGAACAAATTAAGGAACCAGATACTCAAAGAAAGGATTTACCAGATAAGAAGAACTTGAAAGTTGATGTTGCTGAAATCCTGGTTCTCCTGGATGCTGATCTGACTTCCTCTGGGATTTGCTCTGTATTTGAAGTAGCCGATCTGGACCTGGATGCTGGTGGTCGGCCTCTACTTGGAAGAGAGGGGCCGTGAGATGATGAGGTAGATTAGGGTTTGGATGATTGGTGGAATGAAGAAGATGATGGGCGGCTAGGGTTTGGAATTGAAGTGGCTAACCTAGGGTTTGGGGTTGGAGATCTCACACCTCCTCAAGGTTCCTAGGGAACCCGGATTTACTCCCTCACGGAGCTCAACACCTGAATACAAGTGCGGAAGAGAGAAACACAAAGTTGCCCACACAGAAATTGATTTCATTCATCATTAAATTCAAGAGTTACATAGAGTTGAATATATAGACATAACAAAGAAATAAATTTTATACATTTCCTATGTGGGACTAATAGGACTAACCCATACTTTAGGCATCAAATTCGCTTCCCAAGACTCCTTCCATGAGTGGGCAACCCAAAACTCCAAGAAAACTTGAAAATCAGCTCCAAATGGCAGGTTATGGGGGTGTCTCCTAGTATCTCTCCATGAATCAAGGATTTTCCCTTCATGGTTTGGCTCATCTGGACACCTCCTAGTCTTGCTCCACAAGTTTAGGCTTCTTCCTTTCATGGCTTTGGCACTTTTGGAAACTTTTGGGAACCTCCTTGAATTCCTCCCCAAGACATGCTCTCTTCCCTTTTATAACTTGGATTTTTTATGGAACATTGTGGGGCACCTCCTTGATCCTCTCTTCAAGAAAAATTCTTGCCATCCTGGCTTGGGTTTATCTAGAAAGAAATTGGCTCCTCCTTGGATTGAGGTATCTTGATGGATTTCTCTCCCAAGTGGTGCAAGAAAAAAAAGGAACTTACTTCTTGTGGTGTAGGGACCAAAGACACTGGATGGAGATGTGGCGCCTCCTGGACTCTGGCGTGTGGCTGGGAGTGTGGCGCCCACTTGCTTGGGCCTGGGAGAAAAAATGTGGCACCCTGGACCTTGACTTGATTGAAAAAAAGTGGGACAAACCTGGAGAAGACCTAGACCACTACTAGGACTTGTACTGAGTCAACATGACTCAACAAAATTTAAATTGCAGGGAAATACAGACTCAAGACTAAAATTGAGTTGACCAAGTCAACCCTTATTACAAAACCAGAAAACCCTAATTCTTCGGGCAAGGTCAATCAGAGATCCAGATGGAGCCCTGAAGTCTTCTTCTGTGTCTGGTGCCTGTACCAATTCTCCTGGGGTGGGAGGAACTCGACCCTGTCAAGTATGGATCAAGCTGGCTCTGGTATCTCTCCAAGAGATCTGGGTCCAATTCTTGTAATTCTTCTCAGTAGATCCAAGGTCATCAGAATCTGGCCTTCCTTGCTAGCGGACCAGGTATCTTTGTTATCCTCGATTACGAGTAGAGATAACCTGATCATCCAGGATCTTTTCAATCTGCTCTTTCCTCACAGGCCAGTTTGTTGGTGGACACACAGGGTCGGGATCACTCTCAATAACAGGATTAGGTTTCAAAGGCTTACTAGGAATCACAGCTAGCTCCCTATACTCTACTAAGTCTGTAATGTTGAAAGTAGAGCTATTGCCTAGTTCTGGAGGCAACTCGAGCACATAGGCATTGGATCCTACTCTCTTCACTACTATAAATGGTCCAGCTCCTTTAGCATGTAACTTTCTAACGGTTCCAGGAAAAAACCGCTCAGGCCTTAACCTAATCATTACATAGTCTCTCTCAACAAAAGTTTTGACTCGTCTTTGAGAATCAGCCAACTTCTTATAAGTTTCATTACTTAAAGTTATTTTGGCATGAATTTCTTTATGCAAGTCCTTTACATGCTATGCAAGTGCATCAACAACCTTGTGTGTGTGGGCTAATAGTGAAATCATATCAAGTGGTGTGTGAGGCTTGTATCCATGAACAATTTCAAAGGGACTCTAGCCTATAGACCTATTGATCGAAACATTGAATGCAATTTCAGCCTTGGACAAAATACAAATCCCAATTCCTGGTGCTCTCAATCAAACCAAAATCTGAGCCAAAGCCTAGTAAAGGGTCAACAAAAACTAAACTAGACTGACACGCACTCCTAAAGAATGGACTTTATTCCAAAGGAACCCTAGGTCTAAACCTAACAAACTAAGGCTCTCTAGGTTTGACCTTGGGTCGGAGGAGGCCATGCAGAGCATGAAAACTTATTATGGATGCCTAGTAGGTGCCATAAGGTCTTCCAGAAGTAGGTGGCAAACCTAATAGGTTCTAAGGAGTCTTGCAACCAAGAGATCTCAGTAAAGTGTAATCCCATAGCTCTAGAAACATGAAAAGATTCAGGGAAGGGTAGGAAATAAGAATCAGAGTTTTGAGGTGGCTTATCGGAAACAAGAAACAAACCTTGGTTATTCAGGACGACCTTAAAATGAGGACATTATTCTATAGGTGCGCTCATCCAAACCTCATGATTTGCTCTAGGAGGGTCTACAAGTGCAAGTTCTAGGATAGGCTGGGTGCTCCTAGAAGGTGGAAGGTTATCAGGAAGGTCTTTGGAATGTTTATCTAGAAAGTCCTCTAAGCTACTATCTTTTTCTTGTTCTTGGACCTTCTCAATGGGCAATTCTTGTGAACCCCTTCCTTCTTCACACTTCTCTACCAGATTTGACTCAGGGGTGTCTTCTTTGGATTCCTCAATGAGTTCAGGGGTATTCTCACTTAAACTTTCATTTGGTGTAATTTCCTCTTCCTGAACTTCCTCAAAAGGGTCTTCTCTTAGGGTTAGCTCCTGAATTCCTTGAGTGGTAGGGGTCCCCTTAATAACCCCATTAGGTAGGAGTTGGTTAATTGAATTATCGGGAGAGATATCCTCAAATTCTTCTTCTTCATATTCATCTATCAAACTTATGTCAGGCTCATATATTTCTTCCTCAATTTCACTGAAAGGTTCTAATCTATTCTCCTTTGATTCCTCTTTAAGTACGGCTCTGGTCGGGTCAACTAATTTTGGGATGGCCATTCCTAACTCCTTCTCAATGTTCTCCTTCTGGTCAAGAGGTGACACAAGTGGGAATTGACAAACAAAAGTCTGGTTCACTATGGATGTCGGATCAATCGGAACTTGACTCAATTTGGTAGAGGTTGGCTTTAAGTCCAAAGTACTTGATTGGTTATATCTTAAAGACCACTCATAGTCTTGGGCTTCTTGGTAGGCTCGGTCTAACTTATTGGTCTTTTCAAGGCATAGCTTGCTATAAATGTCTGGGTGTAACCCAACCCTAAACCTCGATGTGATCTGAGCTTCGGTCTCAATGGTATTGCAGTTCATGTCATACCACTGGAAGTCCTCGATATATTTAGACACAGGCCTATTACCTTGTCGCAATTGGTACCATTGGTCTAAAAGTCTTTTCTCATAGGATCTACCTAGGTACCTATCTCTCAACTTACTTCTCATATCTCTCCAAGTATATATTTCCTCTTTTCTTTGATAACACTCACGCTCAATAGCATACCAATGCGACCTAGCATGTTTGGTGAACTTGATTTTGGCCAACCTAACTTGTCCTAATTCCGATATGTTAGTGCACTCAAAATACCGATCCATTTGTTCTTCCCACTTAATATATGTCTCTTGTCTTCCATCAAAAGTGGGTGCATAAGGTTCGGTGTTCCTAACGGGTCCCTTCTCTGAGTCAACCAAGTATGGATATAGGCTCCTAGGGTTATGCTTGGGATCACGGTATAAGGTCCTCCTAGGCTCCTAGCATGGGTGAGGTTGGGGCCTATTAAATTTTGGATCAGGGATCCAATTTTGATGTCTACGTTCCTCAAGTCCCTGGGCTTGGTCTCTAAACTGGGCAAAACCCTCATTCATATCCTGACTCAATTTGGTCATACTTTCAGTAAGAGTTCTAATCATGGCCTCTAAATCAGGTTGGGTTTGACCAGGTTGGTAGGGTACTCCGTTCCGAGTGGACATGATGATGCAAGCAAGCACACCAAATGAGACTCGACTGAAACGACTACGGGCTAACTAGACCTAGAGCCCAAACTAGATGCCCAATCAGAGTGGCAAGCTAGCCTGTAGTAACTCGGGACTCAGCCAGGCAGGTGTAAGGGGAGTGTTTGGTCCCTAATTGCCAATCCTAGACACCAATCAGTGATTGGCCAGGTAGGCGGACCAGTACACAAGCCCTTCGGGATAGAATCCCTGAACCACCGTTCTAGACACTGAGTACAAAGCGCACACAGAGTAACTAGACAAATTGACAAAACACTAGCCTAGACCCGACTTGTTGGTGTCCCTAGCCCACTAGGGCAAATTAAGTCTAATAAATTTTAAATTAGGCTTAGGATCGAATGAATGGGTGGTGGTTTTGGGCTAAGGAGAGGTTATCAACTCCTCCCCTTATCTTAGATGCTCAATTGCCCTTAAGATGAGTAAGGAGATGATCACTCAAAAAAAATTGAATTGCAAAAACACAGAAACAGAATTGCTGTAATTTAACTCTCAAAAATTTCACAGAAACCAATAAATTAGAGTAAAATTATGTAAAATAGTTTCAATATACTGGTTCCAGCAAAATAAAAATAATGCAATTTGGAGTTACCTGCAATGAGAAACAATTCCTGCAACAGGGCAGTTACAGATTGAAACTAGAATGCTTCCCCCGTTTACAATTCCTGCTACGAAGTTGTAACCCAGCGGATCCCCTACACGCCCTAGGAACATCCCATGGAATGGGAAGAGGAGGCTTACACCTCGCTTCGTTCCTAGGACTAGACGTCCTGGGGAGTCTACTTCGAGCAGACAAAGTAAAAAAGAGAGACACTCAAAACATGCAAGCAAGTCAGAAACCCTAGACAGGGCTCTGATACCAAAATTGATGCAGAACAAAAGAGATGATGTGATGCAGAAGTAAATTAAGACTAATATTTTTTTTTTTTTTATTTTCAGAAGTCGGCTTAGACTCAAAGGAAAGTTAAACTAAATTGAAAGAAACTATATAATAATTGAAAGCACAATTCAAAGAAACTAGATTATCAGAGTAGTTCAGAAGTAAAGGATCGCTGGGGGTTAAGAAACTCCCAGACCTAGGGTTTCGCTCTGAACTTTCAATAGGACAGAACTAAAGAGAAGGGAAGGATTATGTACCAGGCAGTGATCTTCACAGAGTTCGGTGGAAGGACTCTCTCGAGCAGATTGTTGGATCCTCGGATTTGGATATCTTCGCAATGGATCCTCCAATACTGGTCCTTTGGCAGAGTTGGCTTCTACTGAACTCAGGATCTGGGAAAGAAGAAGAACAAATTAAGGAACCAGATACTCAAAGAAAGGATTTACCAGATAAGAAGAACTTGAAAGTTGATGTTGCTGAAATCCTGATTCTCCTGGATGCTGATCTGACTTCCTCTGGGATTTGCTCTGTATTTGAAGTAGCCGATCTGGACCTGGATGCTGGTGGTCGGCCTCTACTTGGAAGAGAGGGGCCGTGAGATGATGAGGTAGATTAGGGTTTGGATGATTGGTGGAATGAAGAAGATGATGGGCGGCTAGGGTTTGGAATTGAAGTGGCTAACCTAGGGTTTTGGGGTTGGAGATCTCACACCTCCTCAAGGTTCCTAGGGAACCCGGATTTACTCCCTCACGGAGCTCAACACCTGAATACAAGTGCAGAAGAGAGAAACACAAAGTTGCCCACACAGAAATTGATTTCATTCATCATTAAATTCAAAAGTTACATAGAGTTGAATATATAGACATAACAAAGAAATAAAATTTTATACATTTCCCATGTGGGACTAATAGGACTAACCCATACTTTAGGCATCAAATTCTCTTCCCAAGACTCCTTCCATGAGTGGACAGCCCAAAAACTCCAAGAAAACTTGAAAATCAGCTCCAAATGGCAGGTTATGGGGGTGTCTCCTAGTATCTCTCCATGAATCAAGGATTTTTTCTTCATGGTTTGGCTCATTTGGACACCTCCTAGTCTTGCTCCACAAGTTTAGGCTTCTTCCTTTCATGGCTTTGGCACTTTTGGAAACTTTTGGGAACCTCCTTGAATTCCTCCCCAAGACATGCTCTCTTCCCTTTTATAACTTGGATTTTTTATGGAACATTGTGGGGCACCTCCTTGATCCTCTCTTCAAGAAAAATTCTTGACATCCTGGCTTGGATTTATCTAGAAAGAAATTGGCTCCTCCTTGGATTGAGTTATCTTGATGGATTTCTCTCCCAAGTGGTGCAAGAAAAAAAAGGAACTTACTTCTTGTGGTGTAGGGACCAAAGACACTGGATGGAGACGTGGCGCCTCCTGGACTCTGGCATGTGGCTGGGAGTGTGGCGCCCACTTGCTTGGGCCTGGGAGAAAAAATATGGCACCCTGGACCTTGACTTGACTGAAAAAAAAGTGGCACCAACCTGGAGAAGACCTAGACCACTAATAGGACTTGTACTGAGTCAACATGACTCAACAAAATTTAAATTACAGGGAAATACAGACTCAAGACTAAAATTGAGTTGACCAAGTCAACCCTTATTACAATACCAGAAAACCCTAATTCTTCGGGCAAGGTCAATCAGAGATCCAGATGGAGCCCTGAAGTCTTCTTCTGAGTCTGGTGCCCGCACCATCAACGCACATCCTCCAAGTGCCATCTTTCTTAGGGGTCAGTAATGTGGGTACTGCACAGGGACTCAAACTCTCTCTAATAAATCCTTTCCTAAGGTGATCCCCTACTTGTCTTTGTAACTCTAAATGTTCGGTAGGGTTCATCCTATAGTGTGGAAGGTTGGGTAGGGTGGCTCCTGGGACTAAGTCAATGGCATGCTGGATGTCCCTAAGTGGTGGAAGCTGGTCAGGTAGGTCATCTGAAAATACATCCTTAAAGTTTTCTAACACTTTAGCCACTTCCTGAGGGCGTTCTTTCTAGGAAGGCTCCTGAATTTCCTTAATGGTTAAAATCCAAACATGTGTACCCTCGGTGAGTTCTTTCTCAATTTCTTTTTCAGTGATCAAATTGACTCTCATTTTCTTTTCCTTTAAGTGGCTTGATCCTCTCTTAACAATGTCCTTAGGTGGTGTTGGGTTGATCACAAACTTCTTTCCTAGGTGCATGAATGAGCAAGAATTTGATTGGTTGTATAGGGTCGCGTCATGGTCAAATAACCAGGGTCGACCTAGGATGATACTGCTCACTCCCATTGGTAAGACATCACACTACACTTTCTCCTGATAGGACTGTAACTGGATTTGGACTAGGCACCTATGTTTGATAGGAATCAAAGTGGAGTCTATCCAAGAAACCTTATATTGAGTCGAATGGGGAACTGTGGACAAGCCTAAAGTTTTGACAGCACTAGTGGATATGGCATTTACACAACTCCCACTATCTATGATTATTTTACATACCTTATCCCCTAACTTGACGAATATTTGTAGGATGTTAGTCCTACGCCAATCTTCCTGTGTCGCGTTTTAGGTAAGGATGCATCTAACTACTCCCAACATATCAGGCTCTATTTGTTTCTCGTCTCCTTCATACTCTTTAGACAAATTATCCTTAGCCTGATATACTTCCTCGACATTATCACCTAGGGGTTCTTTGGGTTCATACTCACTTTCTTCTAATTCTCCTATGTGTAAGGCCCTAGTTGGACAATTGCTAGCGTAATGGCCTAACTTATGACATCTATAGCAAGTCACATTAGAATTTGGAGTCCTCTGAACTTCTGGTGCTTTACCCCTATCATCTTTACAAGTCAGAGGGGTGCTAGGGTTGGGTCGACTGGGTTGCATCTGATTTGTTCCTAGCTGCTGACTAGGTGCACTAGTTCTAGGGGGTTCGGGTTTGCGATAAAATGGTCCCCTATGAAATCTCTCGGCATCTCGTGCTACCTGGTAAGCTAGCTCTAAGTCATGGACTTCTCTTAGAAATAACTCCTTCTGGATCTCATCTCTCAATCCTGCACTAAATCTCGACAAAGTAACTGACTCAGACTCATCTACATTGCATCTCATTACAAATTCATCAAATTTGGCAATGTATTCGGCTACACTCTTGGTTCCCTGGGTCAATCTCTGCCACTGGTCTAGAAGTCTCTAGTGGTAGGACATAGGAAAGTATTTCTCTCTAAGCCTAAGTTTCATTGCCCTCCAGGTTACTAAGGGAACATCACCCCTTTGCCTAATGAACCTCTCGACATTTTCCTAGTAAAGCCTAGCCTGACGAATTAACCTAAGCTTCGCGAACTTGCATTTTCTCTCCTCTGTCATGTCATACCAATCAAAGTACTGATCCATCTCTCCCTCCTAATCTATGTAAACCTTAGGACCCAGATTTCCATCGAATGTTGGTGCTTCCAATCTAATACTCCTAAGGGTTCACTCGTCACGGTCTGTCTGATCTTGATTATGTCTGCTAGGATTTGGCTCATAGACTGGATCATGGTGTGCTATCTTTGGATTTGGGTCATGGACTCGATAAAGTTTGGGCCTCCTAGTATTTGGCTCGAAGAAATGGTCTTGATGAAGAGTTCTTCTAGGGTTGATGGGTGTCTCAAACTCGGATTCAGGCTCTAACTCATTTTCGACTTCATGATTTCCTCCATGGGTACGAGCTTCTAATCGATCAAGTCTAGCAGTGATGTGGGTTATCTGATCAGTCAAGTTTTGATTGGTCTAGGCTAATTGATCAGTTAAGTTTTGGTTCAGCCTGGTCATTTGGTTGTTCAAGGATTTCATTAGACTCTCAAAGTTTTGTTCCATGGTTACACTAGATTGGGCATGGGTTTGCTGATAAGGTGCTCCTGATCTAGTTGCCATTCACACGGACTCAACTTGGACTAGGGATTTTGCTAGACCTAGAGTACAAATCAAATGTAAGGTCAAATTGACAATCTAGGTTGTAGTAACTTGGCACCTGGCCGGTAAGTGTAAGGTTAGTGGAGGTTCCTCTTTGCTTGCCTTAAACACCAATTTGAAATTGGCCAGGTAAGCGAACCAACCCATTTTCCTTCGGGCTCTAGTCCCTGAACCACTTGCCTAGACACCAGATACAAGCACACACAAACAGGGTGTCAAAGTTGGCTTGACACTTGACTCGACCCGACCTTGTGGGTATCCCTAGCTCGCTAGAGCAATTAAATATCTAATCCGTTTTAATTAGGGTTGGGCTCGTTATGCAAGTTGGTGATTTTTGGGCTAGGGACAGGTAATGAAATCCTGACCCTATGTCAATTTGATGCCCTTAATTTTGTTTACCATGAAATGAATGCAACAAACATATGGATCCAAATTTCAGGTGCAGAATTAGTGTGTTGCAATTCTCAAGTGATGGAAAAGTACAATGTAACAGATTCAAACAAATTTAAAAAATTCACAAACGATTGCTAACTTCTAGATTATATGCCATATGAAAGGAAATTTAAAAATAAATTCTATACTATGCTGAGCAGATACTGAAAACTAGATAAAAAAAATAGGACTGAACATAAAAGAATTTCAGTGATAGTGATGGAATGCAGGAATTTTCATTTTTTTTGTAATTTTTTTCTGAGGATGAAATTTTATGTGATGATAACTAACTTAATATGAAGTAGGAAAAAGATTATCTCAATGAAAAATTAACTACTTTCATTTAGACTTTTATGCTAATCTCAGTCAGCCTATTCAGAAATACAGCAAGCAGAATTAAAACAAACAAAGGCATTTACATACCAAACTTCAACCTAAAAATTCACGTTCGGCCAGGGACTCATTATTTCCATGGGTCGTGATAGTGTACTGGTGTACACCCGCTCAGGGAACATGAATTTTAGATCTAGATTGGATTTTAAAAACAATAACTAAGTAGCATGTATGAATGCTATACATGCAGAAAATTTCAGCAACCTACCTAAATGCACAAATTCAAAAGTAACCCTAACCTACCATGCTCTGATACCAAAATGATGGGGAACAAGATTCGAATGATCCATCTCTAAGGATTAAAGAGATTAAATGTTGATGAGGCAAATAGGCATGCAGCTATTCTATAAAAGAAATAGAAATTCAGGAATGGAACATAGAGAAAAACATGACTAGAAAAAAACTCTCTCAAAGTAATTAAGAAAGGACCTTTGTGGTTAGGAAACCACATAAGTTAGGGCTAGCTTACCTTGCTATTTCAGATATGAAAGAAAGTATAAAAATGGTTACCCGGCTATTAATGTTCTGAAAATAGGATAAAGGATACTCAAGATGAGGTACCTAAATGACAAAGGAATTACTCTAGGTTTCAAGGCCTCCTGCTTCTGATTCTTTGGCATAGTAAACCTTCATCTTGGAAACCACGAGACCCGGGGATCCTGCATGTTGCCGATCTCGCCGCCGCGCCTGTGGCTTCGGAACCGCCGATCCGATTTGACCGTCTCGCCCCTGGGGTCTCCTGGCTTGGTCAAACATGCAAGGCAAGGTCAGAAACCCTGGCCGGGGATTCCGGCGAGGGAGCTCCGATGGTCAAGTTAGTAGACGGCGAGAGGGAACAAATTCTCTGGGACGGGCCCCCAAAGGAGTCTCAGACTCAGAGAACGTGCTAGCAAAAATGGTTCCAGAAAGAATAGAAACCCGGATGGGTTCCTTCGTCGAGCTAATGCCAAAGGGCCCCCTCTCGGGACCTTGGATCTTGCTCTTGGAGCGGAGTCTCCAGCCTTTCCCAGCCTTCATTTCTTGCTTGCTTACCTTGTCATCTATTCTCTCCTTCCTTTTATCTCCTCCTGCTGCCCTCTCGTTTTCCGCTCCTGGGAGGCTCCTTTGTTGCTTTCATCTCCTCCCCTCCGTCCCTTTCTCTTTCCCCTTCTGGATCAAAGAGCCGGGTGGCTTTCCGGCCTCGTTTGCCGAGCTTAGCGAGGAAAGAGTAGGGGAGGGGGGCACCGGTCAGACCACCGACCAGACCTCGGGTCGAGCGTGAGTGCTCTCCTTCCCAGGCACCGACGATGTCCATTATTGGGTCCTGTTTTGTCAGGGCCTCGCTTCTCGACTGCGGAACCTGTCAGGCCAATATAAGTGATGTTTCGCGTGTCACCGCCGACCGTACGGGGTGCCTTTCTCGGAGTGCGGCGCGCACGGCTTGAGGGGCAACCTCGGAGCTCACGCTTCCATTCTTCGGGAACATCCCTGTACAGGCCGGCCTATGTCGGCCGAGGTGGACCCCTCCTGGGTGGACACCTTGCGGAGCGGCAAAAGGTCGCTCGGCTTCGACCGAGATGGTCCCGTCTCCGGGTGCCACCTGGCGAATGAGCGAAAGAGCCCGGCTTGACCTCGACCGAGGTGGGACCGTCTCAGGGTGCCACCTGGTGAGGGAGCAGGAGAGCCGCCGGCTTCGGCCAAGGTGGACCCCTCCTGGGTGGACACCTGGCGGAGCGGCAGAAGGTCGCTCGACTTCGGCCGAGGTGGTCCCGTCTCCGGGTGCCATCTGGCGAAGGAGCAAAGGAGCCCGGCTCGACCTCGGCCGAGGTGGGACCGTCTCAAGGTGCCACCTGGTGAGGGAGCGGGGGAGCCGCCGGCTTCGGCCAAGGTGGACCCCTCCTGGGTGGACACTTGGCGGAGCGGCAGAAGGTCGCTCAACTTCGGCCGAGGTGGTCCCGTCTCCGGGCGCCACCTGGCGAAGGAGCGAAAGAGCCCGGCTCGACCTCAGCCGAGGTGGGACCGTCTCAGGGTGCCACCTGGAAAGGGAGCGAGGGAGCCGTCAGCTTCGGCCAAGGTGGACCCCTCCTGGGTGGACACCTGGTGGAGCGGCAGAAGGTCGCTCGACTTCGGCCGAGGTGGTCCCGTCTCTGGGCGCCACCTGGCGATGGAGCGAAGAAGCCCGGCTTGACCTCGACCGAGGTGGGACCGTCTCAGGGTGCCACCTGGCGAGGGAGCGGGGGAGCCACCGGCTTCGGCCGCGGTGGACCCCTCCTGGGTGGACACCTAGCGGAACGGTAGAAGGGCCCGGGCCGAACTCGACCTCGGCCGGGGCGGAGCCACATCTGACTTAGCCAAAAAAACTCCACGTGGCTTGAGTCATGCCAAATGAAATCTGAGACATGCCACGTCATCATTACGGCCGTAACAGTTGCCCCCCAACCCCCCGTTCCGTTAAGGCATCGTGGAACGGGACATGGGGATTAAATGCGGAGATGACGTGGGGAAGGCAAAGATCTCGCGCCATAATTGCCACGATCCTTGTCGCCGTTCCTTGGTGCACCCAAAGCCCTATCAGAGGCTGCCACGTGTTGCTTATTCGGCCGTAATTAATGTGTCGCTTCGAAATAGAGGCCGTTTCCCTGCAACTGAGGCATCGATGTCGGGCATGCATCCACACGGCCTCCATCCGACGGCCCAGAGCGGAATGATGGGTACGGCTACTGTCGATTGAGTTTGAAAAGAAGGGGGCTTTCCGGAATGAGGCCCTTTCCCTTGCTCCGTCGGCGGTTTGCAGCAGGCTATCTCCCACTCCCCCGCGTTGCACAGTGCATTTCGGTGAGTGCCTCCGTTCCCTTCTTCGCTCCACCCCTTTCCTCTAGTGTCCTTTCCTCACCATTTTCTTTGCCATGGCGCGCCGCCGCCATGTTTCTTCTAACCCGGACGAGGCCGGTCCATCCCGGCCGAGGACTCCATCGTCTTCCTCCTCGGAAGAGGAAGTGATCCCGGAGGAGACCCGCAGGCGACTCCAGCCAGGGGTTTCACCATAGGCATCCCCAGGGGTGTCAGGTCTCCTCCCGTCGTGTCTGCCCTTCCTATTTCTTCTCTTCCTCCTCCGGCCCTTCCTTCTGTCGGTCCCTCCGGTCACATTTCGACGATGACCGAAGGTGACCTTTCCTTGCTCCGGGAGGTCTATGGCATCCCGGGGTCAATCCATCTCTCTCTTCCGCGGCCTGGGGATCGCGTCACCATGAGTGGCCCCGGTCGCATAGCTTTCTATGAGGACTTCCTCCTTGGGGGTCTTCAGTTTCCTCTGCACCCCTTCTTCCTTTCCTTCCTCAGCCATTTCCGTCTGGTCCCGGTCTAGTTGGCTCCCAATGCCATCTGGGTCATCTTCTCCTTCATCGTTTTCTGTCACTTCCATGGGTTTGTTTCCCGTTTCTCCCTCTTCAGGGCTCTGTTCACCTTGAAGAGGTACTCCACTGATGACGGCTGGTGGTACATCTCGCCCCGGCCCAGGTATCTCCGGTTCGACCTCCCTTCTTCCATCAAGGGTTGGAAGAACCGATTTTTCTTTGCCTCGGTCGAGGACATTGACAGGGCCTGGAGCGAACCGGATCGATCTCCGAACTGGAACTCTCAGGTCGAACCGGCGGACCAGGAGGCTTACTCCCAGCTACTGAGCGACGTGGTCCCCTCGCTCGATGTTCTACTCTCGAAGCAGAACCTGTTCGAGGCGGGGATCAGTCCCATCCGGGAGCTGGGTGAGGCTCAGCTTTCCTCTTACTCCGCCTTTCCGCCCTTCTTTTCTTCTTCTTTAAGCCGAGCTGACCGACTCTTTTTCTATTGCAGGCATGAAGTTTTCTCTGGAGAACCTTCTGAAGGGCGCGGCCTAGAGGGACACCGTCGAGGGGGACGAGCCTACGGCGAAGAGGGCTCGCACCGAGGTGAGCCTGGAGGTAGCGCCGGTGCCCGCGCCTAGTCCGGCAGTTGCAGCTCCCCCGCCCAGGCCGCCTCGGGCCTGGGCCACCGATGCTCCAGCCGTCCGACCTGACGGTGTTGCCGAAGAGGGAGGCCCACCGGCAGTAGTTCCACCCCGTACTGGCCCCATTGTCACCACAGAGCCGACGGCGCCGCCGGTGACTCCAACTACCCCAACGATGGCGGTCCCCCCCGGGGGGTTGGCCGCCCCTGCAGCCGACCTGGCGGCCCTACCGCCGATGATCTCCAACCGGTGCTCCATGATCCGCGACATGGGGCTCGTGAAGAAGGTGATGGAGTTCGCCTCCACCTCCCAGGATCGCCGACTTCGGGGCGGCCGGGACTATGTCGATGCCCTGCTCGGGATCCTCCCGCAACTCTTCATGGTAAGTTCGAGCTCAGACCCCACTTCTTTACAATCCCAGCTGGCTCTTTCCTAACCAGTTCTCCTCCTTTTGCAGATCGGGACTGACGTGCTCCTGTTGAGGAACTTTCTCGCAGGGTATGCCAAGAAGGATGCCGAGAAGGAGGAGAAGCTCGGCAAGCTCGCGGTCGATGTGAAGGACCTCATGGAGAAGGCGATCGAGCTGCGGGGGAGCAACCAGGCCCTTCAGGCGGACCTGGCATGTGCCGAGGAGCGTGTCAAGGACCTGGAGTCCTCTCTGTCCGAGGAGAGGATCTCCAACCAGCGGCGCACGGAGGAGGATGCGGTGGAGAGGGCTCGCCTCCGAGCTCATTCCCAGTTGTTGGAGCGCCAGCTGGAGGAGGCCCGGCAGGAGGTGAGTGCGGCCAAGGAACGGAGCGCCTACATCAACGGGCTCTTGGAGGCCTCAAAGCGGGAGGCACAGGAGGCTGTCCCAAGGTTCCGAGCCTCCGACAAGTACGTCTCGGAGGTCCGGGAGGCCACCGTGGACTCCTTTCTGAAGGGGTTCCAGGTGTGCCAAGAAAAGGTGGGGTCCTTCAATCCCGAGCTCGACCTCAGTGAGGTGGTGCTTGGGGGCAGAAGGCAAGGACCCACCGACGAGGCTCCAGGTGCAGCGGGTGACACGGCTACAGCTCCAGAGCGGCCCTCCGAGCCAGTAGCCACCAACGGCGAGGATGGGGAGCGCGCGCCCCAGACTGAGGATCTCGCCACCGTGTCGAACTTGGCTACAGCTGTATCTTCTTCTTTTTTTTTTTGTTTTTGAGGACTCCCGGCCTGTCGGGACTCCTTCGTTGTAACTTCCCTTTTTCGAATCAATGACAACTTAAATTTTTACTAAGTCCCGACCTCGTCTTCCTTTTCTCTTCTTCTCTTTTTTTTATTTTTTTTATTTTTTTTTTGTCGAGGTGTTGGTGTCGAGTGCCGAGACGAGGCGCTGCAGCTTGCTCCAGGCTGAGTTCGCGGGTGGACCGAGTCCCATCCAGCATTCAGATCAAAGTTCGGAGCAAGCCAAACTGGGCGACAGTAGAGTAGGCCTTATGCGGGCACTTTGGGCTTGCCGGGCCATCCTTTGTGATCGCGTGGGCGAGCTGGGCTCTGCCCCGCCTTCCAGACCGAAGTCTGGGACTTCCGGACTAAATCCCGGGGTCGCAGGCTTTGTTCAAACCTTGCACGGCTTGCCGAGCTATTCTCCGTGATCGCGTGTGAGTTGGGCTCTGCCCCGCCTTCTAGACCAAAGTCCGGGACTTCCGGACTGAACCCCAGGGCCGCAGGTTTTGTTCAAACCTTGCGCGGCTTGCCGAGCTATTCTCTGTCATCGCGTGGGCGAGCTGGGCTCTGCCCATCCTTCCAGACCGAAGTCCGGGACTTCCGGACTGAACCCCGGGGTCGCAGGCTTTGTTCAAACCTTGCACGGCTTGCCGAGCTATTCTCCGTGATCGCGTGGGCGAGCTGGGCTCTGCCCCGCCTTCCAGACCGAAGTCCGGGACTTCCGGACTGAACCCCGGGGCCGCAGGCTTTGTTCAAACCTTGCGCGACTTGCCGAGCTATTCTCCGTGATCGCGTGGGCAAGCTGGGCTCTGCCCCGCCTTCCAGACCGAAGTCTGGGACTTCTGGACTGAACCCCGGGGCCGCAGGCTTTGTTCAAACCTTGCGCAGCTTGCCGAGCTATTCTCTAGCCACAGTCATGTTCGCCGAACTCAAAGCCATGTGCCCGTTTCCCTACGAGGCTAGAAAAAGCGTTTGAAGCAAAAGAACTTTATTGCAGGAGTTGGAGGAACCTTACATTATTGATAATACATCCTTAGGTTCGAGGCGTTCCACGTCCGAGGGAATCTGGATCCTCCCAATTCCTCCAGGTAGTAGGCCCCGTGAGGGAGGACTTCCGCTATCCTGTACGGGCCTTCCTAGTTCGGGGAGAGCTTCCCGCACTCTCGAGGCTGAGAAGCTTCGGCGCGCCGGAGCACCAGGTCTCCAGGGCGAAAGGACTTTGGCCATACCCGGGAGTTGTAGTACCTGGCCACTCGCTGCCTGTACGCCACCATCCAGACTCGGGCCTTATCCCTCATCTCCTCAAGAAGGTCCAGGTTGAGCATCATCCTGGTAGGGTTCTCTGCTTCGTCGTACTGCTCCACCTGCAAGGTAGGTAAACTAAGCTCAATCGGGATGATCGCTTCGGCTCCGAAGACGAGATTGAAGGGGGTCTCATCGGTGGCCGTTCTCGGCGTGGTGTGGTATGCCCACAGGACGCTCGAGAGTTCTTCTGTCTACCTGCCCTTGGCCTGGTCCAGCCTCATTCGGAGGCCTTGCAGAATGGTCCTATTTGTGACCTCAGCTTCTCCATTCGTCTGTGGGTGAGCCATCGAGGTGAAGCGATGGTGGATGCCGAGGTCGCTGCAGAATTCTTCAAACTCCCGGCAATCGAACTGACACCCGTTATCAGTGATCACGGTGTGGGGGATGCCGAAATGACAGATGATCAACTTCCAGAAGAACTTGGTGATGTTTGCCTCTGTGATCCGCGCCAATGGCTCGGTCTCAACCCACTTCGTGAAGTAGTCGATGGCCACAATCAGGAACTTCCGCTGTCCGGACACTGGTGGAAATGGTCCTAGGAGGTCCATTCCCCATTGGGCGAATGGCCACGGAGCTTAGAGCTGGGAGATTGGAGTGGAGGGTTGCCGCTGCACCATGGTGTGCCGTTGGCACCGATCACACTTCTTCATGAAATCGGCAGCGTCCTCCTTCATCATCTCTCAAAAATAGCCTTGACCGAGAGCCTTGTAGGCTAGCGTTCTGCCCCCCACGTGGTTCCCGCAGATGCCCTCATGAATTTCCTGGAGCACGAGCGTGGCCTCCGCGGGTCTCATGCACTTGAGGAGGGGGTAGGAGTAAGACCTTCGATACAGTTTCCCATCCATCAGGATGAACCGCACGGCCTTCTTTTTGATAAGGCGGGTCGCTGCACGGTCCTCTGGCAAGGTACCACTAGTTATGTACTTGGCATACTTGTCCATCCAGCTGGGCTCACGGCTGACCTGTTGGACCTCCACTGGGATCTCGTAGCTCGGGGCCTTGAGGCGCTCTACATGAGCGCGACCCAGCATCAAGTCCGGCAGGGTCGCCAGCCGGGAAAGAGTGTCCACACGGGCATTTTCCCCGCAGGGGATGTGGAAGATGCTGAAGTGCCGGAACCCAGCTGTGCTCGCTTTGACAAGCCCCAAATACTTCGCCATTTGAGGATCGTGCGCAGCGTACTCCCCGGAGATCTGTTTGACCACCAGCTAAGAGTCAGTGAAGGCTTTGAGGTTTGCCATGCCTAGCTCGCGGGAGACTCTCAGCCCGGCGAGGAGCGCCTCGTATTCTGCCTGATTGTTGGTTGCGGCGAACTGGAAACGGAGTGCGCATTCGGCGAAGACCCCACTGCCGTTGGTGAGAATGAGTCCAGCTCCGCTCCTGCCGGAGTTCGAGGCTCCATCTACATGAAGGATCCACGCATCCTCTCCGGGCTCCTCGAGGCCTAGTTTCAACTGCTGGTGCGAGGAGTCCTCCTCAGACTCCTTGCCTAGGCCCATGCACTCGACCAGGAAATTAGCCAGTACTTGCGCTTTCATGGCCGACCTCGGCCTGTAAGTGATATCGAATTCGCTGAGCTTGAGTGCCCACTTCACCAGTCGCCCCGATGTGTCGGGTCGGCTAAGTACCGCTTTCAGCGGCTGATCCGTCAGGACGGTAATGGGATGCGCTTGGAAATAGGGCCTAAGACGCTGAGCAGACACTATTAATGCAAAAACGAGCTTTTTGGGCCGGGAATACCTGAGCTCCGCATCGCGGAGAAGTTTGCTGGTATAGTACACCAGCCGCTAGACTCCCTGGTCGTCGGTCCGAACTAGGACCGAGCTGACGGCCTCCGGGTGACTGCCAGGTAGAGGATGAGCTCTTCTCCTTCATCGGGCCTGGAAAGTAGTGGGGACGATGCAAGCATCTTCTTCAGCTCTTCAAAGGCCTCCTGGCACTCCTCGGTCCAGGCGAAGTCGTTTATCTTCCTCAGCACTTTGAAAAAGGGGCGGCAGCGGTCGGCCGACCTGGAGATGAACCCGCTCAGGACGGCTATCCGTCTGGTGAGTTGCTGCACTTGCTTCTTGGAGGCGGGCTGCGCCATGTCCAGGATGGCCTGGACCTTCTCTGGGTTGGCTTCGATCCCTCTTTGGGTTACCATGAACCCCAGGAACTTCCCGGCGGAGATGCCGAAAGTGCACTTCGCCGGGTTCAGCTTCATCTGATGAAGTCGAAGGTCTCCGCCAGGTCAGCAACATGATCCGAGAGGGGCTTGCTCATCACCCGCATGTCGTCCACGTACACCTGCATGTTGCGACCGATCTGGTCTTTAAAGACTATGCTGATCAGTCACTGGTACGTGGCCCCGGCATTCTTAAGACCAAATGGCATCATCCTGTAACAGAAAGTTCCGCGGTCGGTGACGAAGACAGTGTGCTCTTCATCCTCTGGGTTCATTCGGATCTGGTTGTACCCGGAGAAAGCATCCATGAAAGATAGGAGGCGATGCCCCGAGGTGGTGTCGACCAACTGGTCAATCTTTGGAAGAGGGAAGCTATCCTTTGGGCAAGCTCGATTGAGGTCGGTGTAGTCTACACAGATCCTCCACTTACCGCTACTCTTCTTCACCATGACCACATTCACCAGCCAGCTGGGATACTGGACTTCCCGCACGAAGCCGGCGGCGAGGAGTTTCTCCACCTCTTCGTTGATGGCCCTCTGCCTTTCCACGGCGAAGCTCCTCTTCTTCTGGCGGATCGGGCGGCACCTCAGGTCCACGTTCAGCCTGTGCGTAATGACCTCGGGGGGAATGCCCGGCATGTCGGTCGCGGACCAGGCGAACATGTTTGCGTTCATGCGGAGGAATTCGAGTAGGCGGGTCCGTTCCTCCTCCGGGAGTTGAGCCCCCACCTGCACCATCTTCAGAGGGTCCGAACCGAGGGGATAAGTCAACAGGCGCTCCACGGGTCCCCCCTTGGGTTCTTTCTCCCTTAGGTCGAGGTCGTTGACGTCGGGGGCGAGCTCGGCACCCCGGGCACCTTGGATCGTCTGCATGCAATGCTGAATTGGCTGGGTCAAGCCCCTCATCACCCCAGGCCTAGAGGCTGTGGGGAATTGCACTAGCAACCGCTTTGTAGAAATCATGGCGTCCAGCTGGTTGAGCCCCGGGCGCCCGAGGATCACATTGTAAGGTGAAGGGAGTTTGACGACGGTAAACGTCATCATGACCGTGGTCTACCGAGGTGGGGATCCAGCGGTGACCAGGAGAGTGATCTCCCCTTCGACCCCCACCGAGTCCCCGGTAAAGCCTACTAGGGGGTGTGCACCGGCCTCAGCTGATCATGGGACAGATTCAATCGGGAGAAAGCATCATAAAAAAGTACATCAGCCGAGCTCTCACTATCTACCATAATTCAGTGTACAGGATGCTTCACGATGGTCATCTCCACCACCACGGCATCATTATTTACATTCTTATTTTCACTCCCCTTCTCAGAAAGGGGTACATCCTCTGGGTTCCCGACCTCCCGGGCTCTCTTTGCTTCCCGCCCGATCCCACATGAGATCATGCCTACTGGCTTCTCCGTTGGGTGGTTGTCGATTGCGGAAACCGGGGGTAAGGCCACGAGTGGCTGTCCTTCCACCGGGATCTCGTTCCTCACGAACTTCCTGAGGTAGCCTCTTTTGATTAGCTCCTCGATTTCTCGCTTCAGGTTACGACACTCCTCTATGTCATGGCCATGTTCACGGTGGAACTGGTAGTACTTCGACTTGTCTCGGATGCCTCTTGGGTTCTGAGGGGGAGGTCGGTGGAGGTAGTGCTCGCCCTCAATTTCCATGAGGATCTTTGTTCGGGGAGCGAGGAGAGGGGTGAACCATCGCTCCATGGCAGCCTCGCCCTTCAGCTTCAGATTCGGACGAGGGTCGGCAGATGGCCCAGGCCTCCGAGATCCTGGAATATCCCTCGGGGCCGGCTTCTTCAAAGTCTTCCCGTCTAGCTCTCGACGGGTGCGGTCGGCCTCCTCCGCTTGGATGTACTTGTGGGCATGGAGGAGCTCGGAGTACGTCTTGGAGGGTTTTTTGTCCAGGGAATAGGTCAGGCGGGACGTCTTGAGCCCGCGCTTCAAAGCCAGCATGGCGACGGGCTCGTCTAGGCTGTAGATCTCCAGGACAACGATCTTGAACCGGGTGACGTAGTCCCGAAGCAGCTCCTGGTCCTGCTGGCGGATAGAGAAGAGGCTGTCCACCTCTCTAGGCACCTTTCGACAAGCATCGAAGTGCGCCACAAACTTTCCTTCTAACTGATGGAAGGAGGAAATAGATCCGGGCTCGAGACGGGTGAACCAGACTTGAGCAGCCTTCCGGAGGGTAGCGGGGAAGGCGATGCACAAAAGAGCATCCGTGGCCCCCTGGACCCTCATGAGAGCCTTATAGCTCTCCAGATGGTCTAGAGGGTCGGTGGTCCCGTCGTAGGGGTCCACCTGCGGCATGCAGAACTGGCTCCGCCTGGATTTCTTCGAAAAAGGGGGGACAGGAGTCATAGCCCGCCGGGTCTGCCGAGGAGTTCTACAGGTCGGCAAATCGACGGGCGAACTCCGCCAATTTGCGTTCGTGCTCCTCCAGGCACCGCTCGGCCTGGCGCCGGATGGCCTCGTCGGTGGAATCTTCCACCGAGGCCGCTGGTGAAGGGGACGCCGATCGGTCTCGGCACAGGGTCTTGCCTCGGTGTCGCTTGTTGCGACACGCTGTCTCGGCTTCATCGACTGGGGATCGACTCTCGTGATCCGCCAAACCGGAGTAATTTCTTTTCACGGGAGTTTGATGGCTCCCACGGGGGTTGGAGGCTACCCGCGGTTAGGATGGCCTGCCTTGGATGGAGCGCAGGCTCCCATGCAGCCCGCAGCCTAAGCTGTGGGGGTCCCTGGCTGAGGCTGCGTGGCCATGGAGCGCTGCTGATGTTGTAGCTGCCGAACTACCGTAGTCAAGGTCTGCAGCCACTGGATGACGACCGCGAGAGGTCCGTCTGCCAAGGTCGGCTATGGTGGAAGAGGAGGGGGAGCGGAGAGCTCCCTCTCCGGGCTATGGGCCCCCTGAGGGGAGGGGACCTCCCCTACCCGATTGGTGGACGCCTCGCATCCACGAGTGACCACCATGGTCGGAGCGCGTTTCGTTCGCAGAAAGCTAGCTCCCACTAGGGTTGTTGTCCTGCCCCCCTTACTTGGTGCGCCAATCTATTGCCGATCCCGCCGCCGCGCCTGTAGCTTCGAAACCACCGATCCGATTAGACCGTCTCGCCCCTGGGGTCTCATGGCTTGGTCAAACCTGCAAGGCAAGGTCAGAAACCCTGTCCGAGGATTCCGGTGAGGGAGCTCCGACGATTAAGTTAGTAGATGGCGAGAGGGAACAGATTCTCAAGGATGGGCCCCCGAAGGAGTCCCAGACTCAGAAAACGTGCTAGCAAAAAAGGTGCCAGAAAGAATAGAAACCTGGCTGGGTTCCTTCACCGAGCTCACGCCAAAGGGCCCCCTCTCGGGACCTTGGATCTTGCTCTTGGAGCGGAGTCTCCAGCCTTTCCCGGCCTTCGTTTCTTGCTTGCTTACGTTGTCGTCTATTCTCTCCTTCCTTTTATCTCCTCCTGCTGCCCTCTCGTTTTTCGCTTCTGGGAGGCTCCTTTGTTGCTTTCATCTCCTTCCCTCCGTCCCTTTCTCTTTCCCCTTCTGGATCAGAGAGCCGGGCGGCTTTCCGACCTTGTTTGCCGAGCTTAGCGAGGAAAGAGTAGGGGAGGGGGTGCCGGTCAGACCACTGACCAAACCTCGGGCCGAGCGTGAGCGCTCTCCTTCCCGGGCACCGACGCTGTCCGTTATTGGGTCTTGTTTTGTCAGGGCCTCGCTTCTCAACTGCAGAACCTGTCGGGCCGATGTAAGTGATGTTTCGCGTGTCACCGCTGACCGTACGGGGTGCCTTTCTCAGAGTGCGGCGCACACGGCTCGAGGGGCAACCTCGAAGCTCGCGCTTCCATTCTTCGGGAACTTTCCTATACAGGCTGGCCCACGTCGACCGAGGTGGACCCCTCCTGGGTGGACACCTGGCGGAGCGACAGAAGGTCGCTCGGCTTCGGCCGAGGTGGTCCCGTCTTCGGGCGCAACCTAGCGAAGGAGAGAAAGAGCCCGGCTCGACCTCGACCGAGGTGGGACCGTCTCAGGGTGACACCTGGTGAGGGAGCGAGGGAGCCGCCGGCTTCGGCCAAGGTGGACCCCTCTTGGGTGGACACCTGGTGGAGCGGCAGAAGGTCGCTCGACTTCGGCCGAGGTGGTCACGTCTCCGAGCACCATCTGGTGAAGTAGTGAAAGAGCCCGGCTCGACCTCGGCCGAGGTGGGACCGTCTCAGGGTGCCACCTGGTGAGGGAGCGGGGGAGCCGCCGGCTTCGGCCAAGGTGGACCCCTCCTGGGTGGACACCTGGCGGAGCGGCAGAAGGTTGCTCGACTTCGACCAAGGTGGTCCCGTCTCTGGGTGCCATCTGGCGAAGGAGCGAAGGAGCCCGGCTCGACCTCGGCCAAGGTGGGACCGTCTCAAGGTGCCACCTGGTGAGGGAGCGGGGGAGCCGCCGGCTTCGGCCAAGGTGGACCCCTCCTGGGTGGACACCTGGTGGAGCGGCAGAAGGTCGCTCGACTTCGGCCGAGGTGGTCCCGTCTTCGGGCGCCACCTGGCGAAGGAGCGAAAGAGCCCGGCTCAACCTCGGTCGAGGTGGGACCGTCTCAGGGTGCCACCTGGAGAGGGAGCGGGGAAGTCGCCGGCTTCGGCCAAGGAGGACCCCTCCTGGGTAGACACCTGGCGGAGTGGCAGAAGGTCGCTCGACTTCGGCCGAGGTGGTCCCATCTCCGGGCGCCACCTGGCGAAGAAGCGAAGGAGCCCGGCTCGACCTCGGCTGAGGTGGGACCATCTCAAGGTGCCACCTGGCAAGGGAGCGGGGGAGCCACCGGCTTCGGCCGAGGTGGACCCCTCCTGGGTGGACACCTGGCAGAACGGCAGAAGGGCCCGGGCCGAACTCGACCTCGGCCAGGGCGGAGCCGCATCTGACTCAGAAAACTCCACGTGGCTCGAGTCGTGCCAAACGAAATCTGAGACATGCCACATCATCGTTACAGCCATAACACTGCACAAGGAGATGGAAAGATTAACAGGTTTAGATGGGAGGTTGTAGGAATGGATAAAGAGAATTTGGAATGGAGTAATAAGGATTAAGCTTGGCTTGAAGTGGATCTTCCTTGGCGTCCACAACTTAAACCTCCTTCACTTATTGGCATGCTGAACTTCTTTGTAGAAGATGCCTTTGGAAGAGGAGATGGACGAATTTTGGAGTGGATTGTAGGAGAGTCTTCAATGTTGATCAAATAGAAATGGAGTATGGGTTAGAAATTGGATTGGCTAGGTAACTTAGGTCTCACACCTTTCCTTCTCTCAAGGGACTTTGGCTAGCAAAGGGAAAAGCTTTCAAAAAAATTTCTTCATTCATCATTACCATTACAAGAGAATTCTTGGAGCTTTTATAAACCTTAAGCTCCTTTTCAAATTCAAAATGCAACACTTTTCATGGAGAAAATCAAGGGTTGTCCCATGAAGATAGGAGTGGCCCCCTTAAAATAAATGGGAATAATTTTTTCATTTATAAAAGATATTTTTTAATAAATTAAAAAAAATATTGGGAACTAAGGATTTATTAATATAAAGTCACCTTAATGGTGGGGGTTTTGGCATAGACCCCTACTAGTTTTTTAATTTAAATCAAAATGGTTCATGAAGGGAGGGGGACTAGGCCTGACCTCCAGAATACAATAAACAAGGAGAAAAAAATAGAGAGGACTCACTTTAACAATTAAAAAATTAAAATGTACAATTATAAAAAATTAAGAATTAAAAATAAATAATCAAAATCTTGCTAATTATTAGTAGTATTTGTATCATCATTATCTGAGAATGTTGTATCATGTCTACCTTTATCTTGAAGTCTTGCCTTAGCATCCAGCCAATCTTTGAAGTAGAGAAGCATCTCAAATGTGTCACCAATCATCCTACTTCTCTTTTCATCAAGAATATGCTGACCTGCACTAAAAGTGGATTCCGATGCTACTATGGATATCGGCATAGCTAAAATATCATGTGCAATAGTAGACATAATAGGATGTTGATTTTTAACAATCTTCCACCAAGCTAATATATCTAGACTCTCTATTTGATTTTCATCATATGCAGACTGAACATCATTTCATAAAATAAGAATTTAGTTTACTACTTAAAGATGAAGAAGATGAAGATGAACTTGAAGCATGTGTGTATTTTCTCTATGCAATGAATGAAAAAATAGATAACGAATGAAAACTACTAGAAGAAGAAATAGAGCTTTGAGCGGGTAACCTAGATCCATGAGTTTTTTCATCATATAAAGCATAAATATCATAAAGAAGTTGTGTTATCTCAATTTTAGCAGGTTCAAGATCTTGAATCATATTTTCACAATATGCATTAAGTAAAATTAGTATGCCACTCAATTAACTTTTGGATCAAATACAGCAGCTAAGTTATGAATATGACATATCTTGTCCCAATACTCATTCCATTTAGATTCCATTTGTTCAATAATAGGTATTAAAACATCATCATATCTATGTTCTGCAAATTTTGACTAATCATATATGCTTGTTGTAAAAATAAACATGAAGTTGGATAATAAATACCAGAAAGAACATTAGTAGCATTATAAAAACTAACCAAAAAATCTTTCAAAATTTTACCTTTATTCCAATTAATTTAAGTCAATGTAAAAACTAATCCACAATCATTAATATATGCACTTAATAAGTTTCTATGAGGGTATGATGAAAGAATAATGCCCTAAAAGCCAATCATTGTAAGGGCATTTTTGTAAACTTCCAAACTCATGTATGACATTTTTATGTATTAATAAAGGTATATAGTTTTCATCATACTGCTGTGTCTGATTAATAGATTATGGTGAACCCCGTAGGTTAGGAAAATGGAATTAGGGTTATGATGAAGATCATAACAGTGAGATCTAAATTCCTATAAACCCTAATCTAAAATTTTCTTGGTCGTTGGATTATCGATTAGGGGATCGATACTTCCAGAAAGTTCAGCATATCCTATGTATGCTCTTAAGAGAGGGTGGTTGATCTCACAGCCACTAGTATAGAGACACTAATATAAGGATATGGGTGCTCATTGTAGACATGAGTTCACTGAACTGATCTGCGCTGAGAACTTCTTATGGATGCCTTACTTCTTTCAAAAAGGTAGTTCTTATAGTGGGAGTTGTGCAAGCGATCTTTAGACCTGAGATCACCTTAGGTCCTTATGCACACTAAGCCATGTTTTGATTCATACCCATTCATAATATTGAGTTATGCACGGGATGTTCTCGAATATGGTGGAAGGTATATAAAGGATGAGAGTGGATCAACAAGGAATCGATCATTCCTAGTAAGAGAAAATATTATCCCATGTAATCTCTTCAATTAATGACTCAGGGAGTCTTTGATCAAAGCAGGATAAGATTAGAAAAGATTTTCTAATCGGTCATCAATAGAGTCATCATTATCGAATTGAGATTAGAAATGACTAAGTACTAGGGTTTGACATTAATCCATACCCATCACTTATTCAGGATAAAAGGAGATCAAGAGATTGAATTGCATGCTAACTTTTCACTGAAGGATATTTTGATAATTTCTACCAAATTCCTCATCTTCTGGGTAGGCATGACATGTTGCTAGATATCAATCATGTCGTGTAGGTTATCATGAATCAATTTGATTAGATTCATGAGTCAATTTGAAAGTTTGTTCGAATTAGCAACTTGGGTCAGTTCAATTTGAACTAATTAGGTCAAACGGGTCTGATTGGATCGAATCAACTTGGACCTAGACCTACTGCTGGCTAGATTTGGAATCCAAAGGGTCACACACATATGAGAATTAACCTAGGAATTTATTGGATATTATATTAGGGTTAATTAATCCTAATTGTCTAGCTAGATTGCATACTAGCATATGTATGCTAGCCTAATTCTTAACCCAATTAGATTGGGCCTATTTTCTTGCTAATTAAGCAAACCAATTTATGAGAAATCTAGATTGGGTTGTGTCCCAAGTGGGGTCAAATAATCTGATTTTATTTGGATTTTATCAGCCTTTATCTTGGATTTATGAAGAGTCCAAACTAGGTTGGACTCTTGGCGCCATTTGGAGTATGCGCTAGAAATAATTAGCATGAAAGAAGAATAGGAGTCCTTCTGCTTTGGGAAAGTGGTTTCTAGATAAGCAAGGAGTCTCTCCCCTTGTCCTAACACCCATTCCTTCAGCCTCTTTACCGTGCAAGAAAGAAAGGAAGGAATTGGCGCGCGCAACATGAAGAGTCACGACTCTTCATGGTTGCCACACCAATTCAAATTCAAATAGGAAGTTTAATTACTGAAGGGATTTATGATTGATATCTCTCTTCATTTCCATTCCAATTACCTTCTTATCAGCCGGTTACATGCCACATGGCATGAAGAAAAATCACCGGTTAAATCCAAGAGATGCAGATAAGTCATTTGGCGCATGAAAGGATGTATTCCTAGATCCAAAAGACTCCTTCTCATTGAAGGATCTTATTTGATCTGATGAAAAGTAGATCAAGGGCTGATGAAGAGCCTTATCCCACACCTCTTGCTTTCTTATATAAACCCATCGGTGTTTTACCGAAAGCATTCTATTCAATCCTTTCTTTCTTACATTCTTGCACTTATCCTCTTTGTCACTTCCTTCCCTTGTTAAGACATTGTTCTTTCTTTAAGACAAGTCTACCAAATTAAGACAAGGGATTAGGAAGAGAATAAAGAAGTGTTAAGTAGAAGTAAGAAGAGTTTAGGAGAAGGTTCAATTGCTTTTCATGAGGGTATTAGTCTGGGAAAGAAGAAAAGGTTGTCGAAGGCTAGAAAGGCTGCCAAAGAGTCCTAGTGGTTTAAGCAAGCAAGAAAGGAGTGTCTCCTTGGTTCAATTCTCGTGTGGATCACCTCTGGAGGGCATGCGCTTGTGTGCCTAGTGGAAAGAAGAAGGTTATAGCATACCAGGTATTCTTCTTAAGCCTCATTATATGATTAGTTAATTGTTATGCTCAAGGGATTCTGGATTAGGGTTTCGATTTCTAATAGTTTCAAATGAAAATTTTTGAAATTCTACCATCCGCTGTGCCACCGAAACCCATCAATGGTATCAGAGCCACCTTGATGCATTCCACTAATGGTCATTTTATGCTTGGTTGAATACTATATAAAATGTTTAGCATGATATTATGATATGCAAATATTATGCATGATACTAGTATCATATC
Source organism: Areca catechu (assembly GCA_021397845.1). NCBI lineage: Eukaryota > Viridiplantae > Streptophyta > Magnoliopsida > Arecales > Arecaceae > Areca > Areca catechu. The sequence continues at coordinate 121,378,245 of CM038052.1, read as the reverse complement.
TTATGTTGCTTGTCACTGATTAAGATTTTTCACTTAAACCCTAATCTACATAGAGATATGTCTAGATGCTTAAGTCACATTCTAAAATAAGGTTGTCCTAACATAATGGTGGACATTTGTTATGTTGTAAGGTTGTCCTAGAATGATGACTCACTTGGCACATATTTTGTATATGTATGGTTTTATAGGATGAATGTTTTATAAGCGTTATCTATTAGAATGTGTTAAGAGACCATAAATGCCCTCATAAAAATATATTTAGTCATAGTGTAAATTTATCATAAAGCAAATCTATTTAGGGATCTTTGATTATGCCAATTGGTGTCTAGGCAGGTGGTTCTGGGAAGGTAAAGGAAATGAGATTTTTAATTGATTTTGTTGTCTGACCTGGCCAATTCTATTGGTGTCTAAGAAAAGCAACAGGGGGACCCCCTCATCTCTTCCACTTACCTGGCCAATTCGGCTATATCTTGACCTTAAGTTAGAAATGCAAATTGGTTAAGTACACTACAAAATTACCTTCCTTCATGCTAAGCCAAATCCATGTCAAACTTAATACATTATAGGTTTATTATGATTAACACAATACCTATTTTAGGATTTGATATGATATTTGTCTTAGTATTTTCTATGCCATATAGTATGATTGATTATGTTGCTTTGTTGAGTATACTCAAGGGTGACATTATTCAATCATAACTATATAAAATGAAGGGTATGACTAAACTAATACATTATAGTTTGTTGTGCTTACACAAGGCTATAAACTAATACATTATAGTTTGTTGTGCTTACACAAGGCTATAAATGTATTAGAGGCAAGCCTAATGTTGAGAATTGCAATAGGGTGCAATTGGAAGGGATTTTCCTACCCTTAAACTCATGGATGTTTGTTGTGATTAACACAAGGCATTCATGAAGGATTGGGATCTCAACCCCACTAAGGAAACCCTAGAGTGGTTTCCCGCTTACCATATTTGAGGGTTATGATATTCGAATAAAAAGTGGGAGACAAAATTAGATGTAAAGTCCATATGTAGTTATGGATGTCATCTTGAGTGGTCTACATATAGTTGTTCTTTATTTTAATGTAGATTATAATTTCATGGCTTCTACTCTGTCACTGCATGGCATCTTGGATGCCAACAAGCTGACCGGTCCCAATTATGTGGACTGGTTGAGGAACCTGAGGATAGTTTTATCTCAGGAAAGGATTGTCTATATCCTTGATACTCCTGACCCTGATCAGATTGGAGAGGATGCTACCGAGGAGGAAAGAGCCACATATAAAATGTGGCAGAATGACAGCATGACTGTCAAGTGCATAATGTTGGCCTCAATGAGTAATGAACTCTAGAGGCAACATGAAAAAATGGAACCTCAGTCTATATTGCTCAATCTCAAAGAGATTTATGGGGAGCATAGTCGAACTGCATGATACGAGATATCAAAGCAGTTATTCCGAGCACGAATGAGTGAGGGCTCTTCCGTTCAGACACATGTCCTCAAAATGATTGACCTAATCACCCAGTTAGGTCAGTTAGGATTTGTGATGGATGGGGAGCTCAATCAGGATTTAATCCTACAATCACTCCCAGATTCCTTCTCACAGTTTGTCATGAATTACCACATGAACAAACTGAATACTTCATTGCCCGAGTTATTAAATATGCTCAAAATAGTAGAGAGCCACTTTAAGGGTGGTAAGGCTGAGCTTCTTCTAGTCGATAATAAGAAGAAGCAAGCAATGAAAAAGGGTCCTAAAAGAAAAAGGAACCCCAAGAGTAGCTTCAAGAGCAAGAAGAAGGCAAGGAAGCCCTCCGCTGATGGATTTTGTTATCACTGTGGGAAGCAAGGGCACTGGAAGAAAAATTGCAAGTTGTACCTTGCAAAGGAGAAGCAAGATGCTGTTGGAGCATCTAAAGGTTTATTAATGATACAAACAAGTTTATCATTGAGTTCTTCAGCTTCTAATTCATGGGTACTTGATACCGCATGTAGATCTCATATCTACAAATCTTTGCAGGGGCTGCAGAGGCCTAGAAGACTGAAGAAAGGTGACTTTGAGCTATTCAGCGCAAGTGGAGAACCCATTCAAGCTGAAGCTATTGGCACTTACTTGTTGTTATTTCCTTCGAGCAATATCTTAAAGTTAAAAGAATGTTATTATGTACCCAATGTTATTAAAAACATTATTTCTGTACCTTCCTTGTTACAACAAGGTTATGAAATAAAGTTAATGAGCCTGGGATGCTCGATCTTCTTTTCAAAGAAATTCTTTGGTTATGGTATATTTTCTAATGGTCTTTTAACTCTATCACTCAATGATGAAGTCTTGGTTGTTGAGAACAAGAAAAGAAAGAGAGATGATGTCAAAGTCACATATCTCTGGCATTGCCACTTGGGTCATATTAGTGAGTCTATGATAAGCAAGTTATACAAAGATAACTTCTTTGAACCTTTTGATTTTGAGTCATTAGGAACTTGTGAATCCTGTCTCATAGAAAAAATGACTAAGTCTCCATTCACTAGACATGGAGAAAGGACAACTGAGTTATTAGGACTAGTTCACACAGATGTGTGTGGTCCTATGACAACCCAGGCCAAAGGAGAATACTCTTATTTTATCAGTTTTACTGAAGATTTATCAAGGTTTAGATGTGTATCTAATGAAACACAAGTCTGAAGATTTTAATAAATTTAAAGAGTATCTAAAAGAGGTTGAGAAACAAACATGGCATAGTATTAAAATCCTTCGATCTAATCGAGGAGGAGAATACTTGTCCAGTGAATTTCTTGATTTTCTAAAAGACAAAGGCATTCTCTCATAATGGACCCCTCCATATATACCACAGTTAAATGGTTAGCAGAAAGGAGGAATCGTACCTTATTAGAAATGGTACGGTCCATGATGTGCTCCACTGATCTTCCAGTCTCTTTTTGGGGTCATGCCCTAGAGACCGCTACTCACATTTTGAATAGAGTACCATCAAAGGCTGTCAATAGCACTCCATATGAATTATGGAAAAGAAGAAAACCAAGTCTTAAGTATTTCAAGATTTGGGGTTGCCCAGCTTATGTCAAGAATGTTTTTGGGCATAAGCTAAGTACTATGGCTGACAAATGCAGGTTTGTAGGATATCCTAAAGAAGAAATGAGACACCTTTTCTATCACCCTACTGAACAAAAGGTTTTTATTAGTAGACATGCAACCTTCTTGGAAAAAGAATTCATCCAAGAAGATGGCAGTAGGAGGATATTTGAACTTGAAGAAGTTCAACCTACACCTGATGTAATTCCTCAACCAGATGTTCCTATAATTCAGGAACATCCACAACACACACCTCCTTTTCGAAGGTCAGAGAGAGTGCATGGTACACCTCTCCGATATGGCTTTATCATTGGAAATGACAATGAGGCTAGTATCATTCAGGATGATGATTTTGTGACCTATTCGAAAGCTATCGAAAGTAAAGACTTCAACAAATGGCTAAATGCCATGAAATCTGAAATGGACTCCATGACTCTAACTAGGTTTGGACATTGGTTGATCCACCTAAAGGAGTTAACCCAGTTGGGTGTAAATGGATTTTCAAGAAGAAGATTGGAGCAGATGGCCAAGTAGATACCTACAAAGCCAGGCTAGTGGCAAAAGGTTTCAGACAAAAACATGGTATTGATTATGATGAAACATTTTCACCAGTAGCAATGCTCAAGTCCATCAGGATTTTGCTTGTAATAGTAGCATACTATGATTATGAAATCTAGCAGATGGATGTAAAGACCGCTTTCCTCAATGGATACCTTGAGGAAGAAGTCTATATGTCACAACCAGAAGGGTTTGTCTCAAGTGGGAGACTTAATCAAGTATGCAAGCTTAAAAAATCCATATATGGATTAAAGCAAGCATCGAGGAGTTGGAACATCCGCTTTGATGAAGCAATCAGGGAGTTTGGCTTCATTAAAAATATGGATGAACCTTGTGTGTATAAAAAGACAAGTGAAAAAGCAACTGTCTTTTTGGTTTTGTATGTCGATGACATACTTATCATTGGGAATGATATCCCAATGTTACAATCGGTCAAGACTTGGCTATCTTCAAAATTTTCCATGAAGGATTTGGGAGAAGCATCTTGTATATTGAGAATTAAGATCTATAGAGATAAATCTAAGAGGATGCTAGGTTTATCTCAATCCAGGTACATTGACTTAGTGTTGAAAAGATTCAACATGGATGGGAGTAAGAGAGGTTACTTGCCCATGAGTCAAGGCATACATCTCTCCAAGAAAATGTCTCCTAAGACATCAAAAGAAAGAGAGAGAATAGCTAGTACCAGGCCTGATGTTGCTTATGCCTTGGGCATAAGTAAACAGATTCCAAGCTGATCCAGGAGAGGATCATTGGAAAGCTGTGAAAAATATTCTTAAGTACCTGAGGACTAAGGATGTTTTTCTAATCTATGGAGGATCAGAATTGAAACAAGAAGGATATACAGATTCTAGTTTTCAATCAAATCCAGATGATAGCAAATCCATATCAGGATATGTCTTCACCCTATATGGTGGAGCGGTAAGTTGGAAGAGTACAAAGCAGCAAATTATAGCTGACTCAGTCATTGAGGCAGAATACATAGCTACAAGTGAAGCCGCAAAGGAAGCTATTTGGATGAAGAAATTCATTATGGAATTGGGCGTTGTTTTTGAAATACAACAACCAGTGCCACTTTATTGTAACAACACTGGAGCTGTTGCGCAAGCTAAGGAACCGAGGTCTCATCATAAGTCGAAGCACATTTTGAGATGCTTCCACCTTGTTCGAGAGATCAAAGGAAGACAAGATGTTACCATCGAACGAGTTGATACAAAGAACAATATAGCAGACCCATTCACTAAAGCACTACCCCAGCAGCAGTCTGATCGTCACTTAGAATGTATGGGTATTAGATATAAGGGAGATTGGCTTTAGTGCGAGTGGGAGATTGAAAGAATAATATCCTAAAAGCCAATCATTTTAAGGGCATTTCTGTAAACTTCCAAACTCATGTATGACATCTTTATGTATTAATAAAGGCATTTAGTTTTCATCATACTTCTATGTCTGATTAATAGATTATGGTGAACCCCGTAGGTTAGGAAAATGGAATTAGGGTTATGATGAAGATCATAATAGTGAGACCTAAATTCCTATAAACCCTAATCTAAAATATTCCTGGTCATTGGATTATCGATTAGGGGATCGATACTTCTGGAAAGACTAGCATATCCTATGTATGCTCTTAAGAGAGGGTGGTTGATCTCATAGCCACTAGTGTAGAGACACTAATATAAGGATATGGGTGCTCATTGTAGACATGAGTTCATTGAACTGATCTGCACTGAGAACTTCTTATGGATGCCTTACTTCTTGTCAAAAGGTAGTTCTCATAGTGGGAGTTGTGCAAGTGATCTTTAGACTTGAGATCACCTTAGATCCTTATGCATATTAAGCATGTTTTGATTCATACCCATTCATAACATTGAGTTATGCACGGGATGTTCTCGAATATGGTGGAAGGTGTATGAAGGATGAGAGTGGATCACAAGGAATCGATCATTTCTAGTAAGAGGAAATATTATCCCTTGTAATCTCTTCAATTGATGACTCAGGGAGTCTTTGATCAAAGTAGGATGAGGTTAGAAAAGGTTTTCTAATTGGTCATCAATAGAGTCATCATTATCGAATTGAGATTCGAAATGACTAAGTGCTAGGATTTGACATTAATCCATATCCATCACATATTCGGGATAAAAGGAGATCGAGAGATTGAATTGCAAGCTAACTTTCCACTGAAGGGTATTTTGGTTATTTTTATCAAATTTCTCATCTTCCAGGTAGGCATGACATGTTGCTAGACGTCAATCATGTCGTATAGGTTATTATGAATTAATTTGATTAGATTCATGAGTCAATTTGAAAGTTGGTTCGAATTGGCAACTTGGGTCAGTTCAATTTGACCTAATTAGGTCAAACGGGTCCGATTGGATCGAATTGGCTTGGACCCAGACCTACTGCTGGCTAGATGTGGAACCCAAAGGGTCACACACATATGAGAATTAACCTAGGAATTTATTGGATATTATATTAGGGTTAATTAATCTTAATTGTCTAGCTTGATTGTATAGTAGCATATGTATGCTAGCCTAATTCCTAACCCAATTAGATTGGATCTTTTTGCTTGCTAATTGGGAAAATCAATTTATGAGAAATCTAGATTGGGTTTTGTCCTAAATGGGGTCAAATAATCTGATTTTATTTGGATTTTATCAGCCTTTATCTTGGATTTATGAAGAGTCCAAACTAGGTTGGACTCTTGGCACCATTTGGAGTATGCACTAGAAATAATTGGCATGAAAGAAGAATAGGAGTCCTTCTGCTTTGGGGAAGTGGTTTCCAGATAAGCAAGGAGTCTCTCCCCTTGTCCTAACACCTATTCCTTCAGCCTCTTTACCGTGCAAGAAAGAAAGGAAGGAAGGAATTGGCGCGCGCAACATGAAGAGTCGCGACTCTTCATGGTTGCCGCACCAATTCAAATTCAAATAGGAAGTTTTATTACTAAAAGAATTTATGATTGATATGTCTCTTCATTCCCATGCTAACTACCTTCTTATCAGCTGGTTACATGCCACATGGCATGAGGAAAAATCACCAGTTAAGTCCAAGATATGTAGATAAGTCATTTGGCGCATGAAAGGATGTAATCTTAGATCCAAAAGACTCCTTTTCATTGAAGGGTCTTATTTGATCTGATGAAAAGTAGATCAAGGGCTGATGAAGAGCCTTATCCCACGCCTCTTTCTTTCCTATATAAACCCATCGGTGTTTTACCGAAAGCATTCCATTCAATCCTTTCATTCTTACATTCTTGCACTTATCCTCTTTGTCTCTTCCTTCCCTTGTTAAGACATTATTCTTTCTTTAAGACAAGTCTGCCAAATTAAGACAAGGGCTTAGGAAGAGAATAAAGAAGTGTTAAGTAGATGTAAGAAGAGTTTAGGAGAAGGTTCAGAGTGCTTGTCATGAGGGTATTAGTCTAGGAAAGAAGAAAAGGCTATCGAAGGCTAGAAAGGTTGCCAAAGAGTCCTAGTGGTTTAAGCAAGCAAAAAAAGAGTGTCTCCTTGGTTCAATTCTCATGTGGATCACCTCTGGAGGGCATGCGCTTGTGTGCTTAGTGGAAAGAAGAAGGTTATAGTGTATCAGGTATTCTTCTTAAGCCTCATTATATAATTAGTTAATTGTTATGCTCAAGGGATTCTGGATTAGGGTTTCGATTTCTTATAGTTTCAAATGAAAATTTTTGAAATTCTACCATCCGCTGTGCCACCGAAACTCATCATATGCATCATGTATCATGCTATATGTTGAGTTTCAACGAGTAATTACATCAAGTTTAAATTTTTTTAAAATGTTTACCATGATCTATACATAGTCGCTTAAATTTTTGAAGTCTTGATCTTGAAGCATGAATAAAAGAAACTGCATTTCTAATTTTTGAAATGACATCTTGAATCATACCCATGCCAACTTGAACAGAAAGATTTAAGATATAACATGCACATCTAATATGCAATAAATTTTCATTTAACATGGAATGCAATGAGTCCTTCAATAATGCAATAGCAGAATTATTATTACATGCACTATCAAAAGTAATAGATATGATTTTATCATTAATATTTTGTGAACATGCAGTATGATAAATGGCATTTAAAATTTGTTGCCCAGAATGTGAAAAATCAAAAGCATGAAAAGCAAGAATATGTTTATTAATTGACAATCATTATCAATACAATGAGCAGTAATAGCAATAAAATAATTACTACCTACAAATATTAACCAAATATCAGAAGTTAATGAAACTTTTATATTTAAAATAGAGTGTTTCAATTAAACTTTGTCTCATTGCTAAAAAGTTAGTCATGGCTACTCTTCTAAATGTACGCCTACTAGTTCTTTTGTAAACAGGATGTAGGGCTAATCGAACATATTCTTCAAAATTAAAAGATTCACATAAACTAAAAGATAATTCATCCTTAACTATCCATTTTACAAGTGATTTTCTTTGATTTTCATGATTATATGAAAAATTACCTATAAGTGATCCCCCTTGTATATTAAGGATACTTTGAAGATGATAATCATGCATCCTATGACTCTCTTGATATCTTTTTAAATGGTCTAATCCCCCACTGCTACTACAACTATAAAGTTTGGCATATTTTTTATATTTTGCTTTTCAGACTCCATCAACCATAATTCTATCAAATTCATTTCATACAGTACTAGTCCTCTTACAAGAAGAGGTTTGACCTTCACTCGGTTCACTAGTTCTAGAGGGATTAGGAACTTGGAAATTAGTTTCTTCTCCCTTAAAAATAAAAGGAATGCCAAAATGACTTTCATCATAAGATACCATATCTAAATTGATGAATGCAAAAAATAAAAACTAACCATAAGGAGGAATTGGGTAGAGGAGCAGAGGTAGAGCCGAGATTTGTGAGCTTCCTCTTGTGCTTTCAACAAGGAGTGAACTGTCGAGGAACGAGACACCTCGCTTGGCTCCGTGGAATGCCCGGGATCAACTTGATGCTGCCATGGACATGAAAGGAACCATCACCGGGAAGGATTAGGGCACGCCATCCGCACCTGTTGGCAAAGGCGTGCCCCCATGGGGCTATAACAAGAAGAGAGAACCAGAGAGAGGAGGGCTTTCTTGTTTCTTGGGGAGAGAGGATTTCTATTGCGGCTCAACTCTTGGACCTATTGTACCACTTCGGCTACTACAAGAGATATATATAGCCCTAAGTCAACATGACTCAGCCCAACAAAACTCTCTCTCCCCCCAGGCCAACACTTGAGACTAAACCCATCAGAAGAGTCGACTTGAACAGACCTTGAGCTGACTCGAACAAACCATGAGTCAATTCGCACAAACCTCGAGTCGACTCGACCAGAACTTAATCCTGCTGTCAACCTGTAAGAGTCGACTCCTCCATAGCTCTAGCTGACTCCAACCTCAAGATTTCCAAACCCAGATCTCGAGCTCCCCTAGAACACCTCCAATAAATGCTTAGCATGCCTCCAAGCACCTAGGGATCGCCTCCAGCATCCCTACCATGGTCTCCCAAGTTTCTCCAAAGCTTGGGAGCACCACAAAAATCCCAACAATCTCCACCTTGGTGCCTCCAAGCTTTAGCAAACCTTGCAATGTCCTCAATGCATACCCTGCTATAACTGCATGTCCTGACAGCACTGTGTGGATATCCACCCCTTTGCCAATATCCTCCAACTACTGATATCACCTAGAGATCTCTGGGATGACCACCTCCACAGCTGAAATCCCTAGCTCGTATCCTGGCACCACAGATTGTCGCTTTCCTTCTATCTGGCAGCTGCATTAGTCTATTCATGGACTTTCCTAGAGAGAACCCAGCAAACCTGAACTGGCACTCGCTGTAATTGAGCTCTACCTGACACAATCTTCTCAAAGCCATGACATACTATGCACTCTCCACTCCACCTGGCTAAGTGCACCCCTGGCATCTATGCAAGGATATGGTCCTCCATGCACCTCCCGCTCTAAACATGTGTCAAAACCTGCTCCACCCGTGAAGCCACCTATCACCGGTGCTCCACCTATGACTGAAGTCCCCCTGATGCAACAAGAAAGAAACACCGAGGCTAGCCTCTCAACGCTACCCTGCTGAGCATGACCTGAACCTCATACCCAGTCGCTATCTCCTCGACCCCTCTGCATCATAGTGGACCTCTCCGAGACCTTTCAGATACTATACAACCCCGCAGGAACCTCCAAAACTCAAGAGCTCATCCCAACTCCTCAAATACAGCAACTGAACATAGCAACCATCACAGTGGCTGCTCCATTATGTCCCAGCCTGTCCATAGGCTGCATGATGTCCCTCATGTCCCAGCCTGTCTCTAGGCTGCATGACATCCCTGGCACTCCCTGAGACCTATCCCTAGTCTCTTTAAGCTACCAGCCTCCATCAGCTCCAGAAGCTGCACCATCATGTCCCAGCCTATCCATAGGCTGCATGACCATGTCCCAGCCTGTCTATAGGCTACATGACATCTCTGGCACTCCTTGAGACTATCTCCTATCTCTCTGAGCTGCCCCTGGCACTGCCTCTACTGATGTACCCGGGTCTCTTGAGACCTCCCTGGTGCTCCCTAAGCTACTAGCATCCATCAATCTCTACTGATGTACCTCCCTGGTGCTCCCTAACACCTATCCTCGGTCTCCCTGAGCTACCAGCCTCCATCAGCTCCAAAGGCTGCACCATCACGTCCCATGGTAGGGGCACCAGGATCAGACATAAATTACTGGGCCCTATTTGGTTTACCTAGCCATGTGTCAAATTTTGTAATCATTTAAGATTGAGTCCTGTAATAAGTTGAGGTTAGTTGATTTGTCTTAACCCTCAATCTAGTCATTATTTTGAATCCTGTACATCAGTTATGAGTCCAGTATAAGCTCAATTTTTATACAAGAGAAAAGGTTACCCTATTTTAGAGTTTCACTAGGCCACATCCAGGAGTCAGAGGCCACTACATCAGCCCAGTGGATTTTGTGTGACAACCTAGGATCCAAGATACTTCCAGAAACCCTGATTCCTTCCAGATGCCCTCCAAATACCCAGATTCTAGTCCAGATGCCAAAGCATATTCCCAAACCAGGGCATCCATGATTCTGGAGGTCCCTCTACATCCTAGTCCAAAGAAATCAAGTCCAAGTACCAAGTCCAAGCCCTAAAGAAGCAAGATTCCATGGAATATTCCTGCTACAAGGCTACCAAGCCACCCCAGCTTCCAGAGGCCCAAACCCATGCACCCAAGCCCCTTTGAACCAGCCCCTTACTGCCCTTAGAAGCCCAACATGCCCTTCTAGGCATCCTTGAAGTGTTGACCAAGTCCAAGAGGTATCCTTGAGTGGAATAGTCAAAGCATGAAGGAAAAAGGAGAAGACTAGGTCAATTCCTAACCTAATGGGGATTTGTTTTTCTAACCTAGCTAGGAAAGGACTTGTATTCCAATTTGGAAGAGGACTTGTAACCCAAGTATAACCATGGTTAGTGAGGGCATGGGAACTCTATAAATACCCCACCCCTCCTCTTCTTGTAATCATCTTTTTTCTTATGAATAAACCTTTGCTGAAATTTTGCTGAATTGTCTTGAGTTTGAGTTTGGTTCTCTCTTTGAGTGCTCTCCTTGTGTTCCTGGATTAAAACCCTGTAGCCCTAGCATCCCTTTGCATCCTTGGAGATCAGCCATGCCCAAGAATTGGAAGCCCTAGCTGCCATCCAAGCCCAGGAGCTTCTTCTTCTTCGGTTGCCATCTTCTAACCCTAATCTCGATTCCTTCCAAACCATAGTTTCTTTTCTTATTTGTTTATTACTGTTTTGATTGACCCTGATGCTTACAGGATCCCCAAGGTGCTTCCCCTCCCCTGAGGAGGTATTCTTTGCTACCTAGATTGCCCAGATCAGCCATCAGATTCAAGGGAACCGAGGCTTCTTCTTCTAGGCTCCGATCAGAGTTATGAGTGATCACTTCTGCTACTGAATTTGTCATCTCTGACTGGTAGAAAACCTTCCCTTCTCTTATTATCTGATTTAGAAAAAGATAAACTATCCTAAACTGGGAATTTCTCAACTCTCGGATCCTAGATATTTCATTAGTTCGCATGAGTTTGACTGTGATCCGATGATTCTTTGCATTGCTAGTCTTTTCGCTAGTTTTTACTATAATTTGGAAATCTAGCCTACAAATAAAATTATAAAAATTATAAAAAAATTATTTTACTATTTTTATGTATTCTTAGTAGTCTTAGAGTCATCCAGCATTAGTTTGGTATTAGAGCAGGTTTAGGATAGTTTTTTTATTTGCATCGCATTCATAAACCCTAATTCTGCATTCTGTCAATTGCATTAGGTGTCTAGGTTTCATCTAATTTTGGCATCATAAATATTTTATTTTTTTGTTAAATTTGCACCGCATGTTTCTTGTTTTGTCCTAGTAATTATCAAAAATTTTAATTAATTTTACTGAAACCCTAAATCTCTAAAATTTGGCATAATAGAAATCCTAATAGAATCTTGATAATTTTTGTAGCAGTCCAAAAAATCCAAGGTTTGCATCATCATATGATTTTATTTCTACATGAGATTTTTTAGGTTTTATAAGCACTATTCATCCTCTATTTCAAATTTTTTTTATTTTTTTCTACATCGATAACTATGTCAAATTCTGCATCATCTGAAATCCTAATTCTCTGATTTCTACTGATTTTGCACTTGACTAACTCAAACTTAATTAACTTCCAAAACCCCAATCCCAAGCCAAACTTTATTTGATGACCCCAGTTAACTTAAACTTAATTTGACATCTCATAAATTAATTAAAAATTATTTTATATTTTGATTGTTTTAGATTGCATCAGGATCATTGAATGTTCATCATCTTCTAATCTAATGTTAAGGGCAATCAATATAACATCAAGACAGGAGGTCATTACCTATCCTGGGCCCAAAACAACCACCTAGCATTCTCACCCAAGCCTTAATTAAAATTAATTAGACTTAATTTGTTCTAGTGGGCTAGGAGACATCAACAGGTCGGGTCCGAGCTGTATGGGCCAACTAGTACATTTAACCTCTTAGCTATTATTGAAAGCTGGTGTCTAAGGCTGGGGGTCTAGAGTCAAATGACCTAAGTAGTGCTGTGGTTTTTAATTGGGTCCCTGCGAAAGCAGGGAGGGCCTCCTACACTCCCACCCCCTACCTGGCCAGTGGAAGGATTAGCTATTGGGTTAGGTGTAAGTTGAGCTGACCCACCCAGTTTCTGGCTCTAGGTCTAGGAAATCCTAGATTATACTAGCCTTTTCTTTCTCTTTTGCATGCTTGGTTGCATCATTTCATTTTGATTGTTGATTTGTTGCATGACCACTAGATTAGGAGCCCAATACCAAAAGTCTAAACCCCAACCCAATTCAAATATGGAGTCCAATCTTGAAGCACTCATAAGAACCATGAATGAACAATTGAACCATAAAATTGACCAAACCAATACCCAGATGAACCAATTGACCCAATCCCAAAACCAAATGAACCATAGATTCGACCAAATAGACCAAAGATTTGACCAAATATCCCAAACCAATAACCAGGCAAACTGTAGGATCGACCAATTAGCCACTAGATTCGACCAAGTAGACCAACGATTTGACCAGGCAATCACTAGGATTGATCCATTTGATGACCAAGTAGGAACCCTAGGCAAGACCCATAGAGCTGAACCCCAGGAACCCATAGTCCAAAGGAATCAGCCCAGTGCCAATCAGCTTTTCCCTAGTCAACATGAACCCTATAGGATCAATACCCCTAGATTTGAGCCTAATATTAGTCAGGTATCCCTTAGCCAACCCCCTCTTACCTCCTCATTGGTTCATCAAAAAGTTGACATTGAAAAGGAAGTTTATGAAGCTGACATGAGCTTAGTAGAGGACTATGAGGAAGAAGAAGAGGAGTTTTCTATAGAAGACTTAGAATTAGTTGACCCAGTAGGTACCCAAGTAGAAGCCAACACAAGATCAGTTGACCCAGTAAACCCTGACCATATCCAGAATGTAGAGGAAGAGCAATTATAGGATGAGGAACCCAACTCTACTATTAGACTCTTTCTTGAGGAGACACTAGATGAAAGCCCAAGTATAGAGCCTAGTCCTAAATTTCTTGAACTAGATGACTTTAATAAGGAATTGGCTTATCAATACCCTCAGGAAGAATCCCATCCTATAGTTTCCATTGACGATCTCTTCCCTGAGATTAGTGACCCACTCTTCCATACTTTAAACCTTGTAGGTACCCATCAACTCCATAAGGTCAACCTTATTAGTCTAGATTAATCCCTGATACCCCTTCCTACATCCTATTCTATCCGATTAACCCTGAACCTTTTTCTTATTCCTTACCCAATCTGACTAATCCTAAGTTCACTTCTTATTTTATACCCTTTTCTAAAACTTTTCATGATTTTCTAACCCTTAGATTGCATTTCATAGAGGTTTACATATTGCATTCATTCATCGAGTCTGTCATGCTTGCTTCCTACTTTTGGAAGACCCTCTGGCATCTACTAAGAGTTCATGTCACATTTTCATGTGCATGTCATGATAGGATCAAACCTAAAGAGTCTATAATCTATTAGATTTTGTTTCTTATAGTCCAATAAAATGTCCTTTGATAGGGATGTCTAGACAAGTCTATTAGGTATTACTTGAGTCCATTAAATGCACAACCTGAATTACATGTCTGTACATGCACTACCCTCTGCACAGCATATGCATATGGAAATTAGTCAAAAGTTGAACATAACTAATGAACTAAATAACAACTTGGCTAATTCCCAAAAGAGAGAAAGAATTTTGCAGGGGATTTTGTAGTTGTATAGAATTTTCTGCTTGAAAAGCTGGTCCATCTAAGATAATGAATATCGGTGGACCCAATGCCTATGTGCTTGAGTTACCACCCGACTTAGGCATAGTTCCACCTTCAACATCTTAGATCTTGTAGAGTATAGGGACCTAGCAGAGATACCCAGCGAGCCCTTTGAGCCACTCCCTTTCTTTGTGAGTGAACCCACCCCAGAGTGTCCACATACAATTTGGCCTTTTAGTGAGGAAAAGATTGAGAGAATCCTGGACGATCAAGCTATCGGTACCCAAGATAGAGGCTATTAGAGATACTTGGTCCGGTGGCAAGGTCAGCCAGAATCGAATGACTCGTGGATCACCCGTGAGGATCTACAGTGCCTCAACCCAGACCTACTCAAGCACTATGAGAGCCAAGTTATCCCACACTCGATGGGGTCGAGTTCCTCCCATCTTGGGAGAATTAGTGGGGGCACCAGGATCAGACACAAATTACTAGGCCCAATTTGGTTTACCTAGCCATGTGTCAAATTTTGTAATCAATTAAAATTGAGTCCTATAATAAGTTGAGGTTAGTTTATTTGTCTCAACCCTCAACCTAGTCATTATTTTGAGTCTTGTACATCAGTTTGAGTCCAGTATGAGCTCAATTTTTATACAAGAGAGGAGGTTACTTTATTTTGGAGTTCCACCAGGCCACATCCTGGAGTCAGAGGCCACTACATCAGCCCAATGGATTTTGTGTGACAACCCAGGATCCAAGATGCTTCCAGAAATCCTGATTCCATCCAGATGCCCAGATTCTAGTCCAAATGCTAGAGTATTCTCCCAAACTAAGGCATCCATGATTCCAGAGGTCCCTCTACATCTTAGCCCAAAGAAATCAAATCCAAGTGCCAAGCAAAAGCCCTAAAGAAGCAAGATTCCATAGAATATTCCTGCTACAAGGCTACCAGGCCATCCCAGCTTCCAAAGGCCCAAACCCATGCACCCAAGCCCCTTTGGGCCAGCCCCTTGCTGCCCCTAAAATATTCCTGCTATAGGGCTACCAGGCCACCCCAGCTTCCAGAGGCCCAAACCCATGCACCCAAGCCCCTTTGGGCCAGCCCCTTGCTGCCCTTAAAAGCCCAACACACCCTTCTAGGTGTCCTTGAAGTGTTGACCAAGTCCAAGAGGTGTCCTTGAGTGGAATAGTCAAAGCATGAAGGAAAAAAGAGAAGACTAGGTCAATTTCTAACCTAATGGGGATTTGTTTTTCTATCCTAGCTAAGAAAGGACTTGTATTCCAATTTGGAAGAGGACTTGTAACCCAATGTAACCATGGTTTGTGAGGGCATGGGAACTCTATAAGTACCCCACCCCTCCCCCTCTTGTAATCATCTTTTTCTTATGAATAAACCTTTAATGAAATTTTGCTGAATTATCTTGAGTTTGAGTTTGGTTCTCTCTTTGAGTGCTCTCCTTGTGTTCCTGGATTGAAACCCTGCTGCCCTAGCATCCCTTTTCATCCCTAGAGATCAGCCATTCCCAAGAATTGGAATCCCTAGCTGTCGTCCAAGCCCAGGAGCTTCTTCTTCCCTGGCTGCCATCATCTAACCCTAATCTCGATTCCTTCCAAACCATAGTTTCTTTTCTTATTTATTTATTGCTATTTTGATTGACCCTGATGCTTGCAGGATCCCCGAGGTGCTTCCCCTCCCCTAAGGAGGCATTCTTTGATGCTCAGACTGCCTAGATCAGCCATCAGATTCAAGGGAACCGAGGCTTCTTCTTCCAGGCTTCGATCAGAGTTGTGAGTGATCACTTCTGCTAATGAGTTTATCATCTCTAACTGGTAAGAAATCTTCCCTTCTCTTATTATCCGATTTAGAAGAAGATAAACTATCCTAAATCGAGAGTTTCTCAACTCTCGGGTCCTGGATATTTCATTAGTTTGCATGAGTTTGCCTGCGATCTGATGATTCTTTGCACTGCTAGTCTTTCTGCTAGTTTTTACTTTATTTTGGGAATCTAGCCTACAAATAAAATTATAAAAATAATAAAAAAGTTATTTTACTATTTTCTATGCATGTTTAGCAGTCTTAGAGTCATCCCCATCATCCCAGCATATCCATAGGCTGCAAGACCATGTCCCAGCCTGTCTCTAAGCTGTATGACATCTCTGGCACTCCCTAAGACTGTCTCCTATATCTCTGAGCTATCCCTAGCACTGCATCTGCTGATGTACTCAGTCTCCTTGAGCTAACCACCTCTCGAGACCCACCTCCAGTCATGTGGGATATCACACCCATGTACAGCTCCACCACGATCAAGGTATATGGAGACTTACCGATCTCTCTCCTCCACAGTGACCAAGAGCTTGGTCCACTACCAATGGAGCTACCACTCATGCTCTGAAAAATCTTTGGTATGTATTGCTTCACCAGTGCTAAACCACAGATCACCCGACCTGCCATCACTCCATAGCACAGGACCCGTAGCTTTGCACCATCGTCATGAGCACCTGCACCACCGGATCCATCATCCTCAACGAGATCCACTCCACCAGTAGACTTCCACACTACTCCCAAAACCATGAACCTCTGTCCGCCAGGGAGAACCGAAGATGGAACCATCCTACACGTGCTACCCGCACACACGATCACTGTGCCATGATCTCCACATCACCTATGAACTGACTCCATCACTAGATTCAACCCAGCTCAATATGAAGGGCTCAAAAAATGGAATCCAATGGTGCATACGAGCTCAAATCGGAGTTCGATTGAGCCTGGAATTGCTAAAAAAATGAGTCAGCACATATTTCAGAGCAAAGCATCATAAACTGCTGGTCCACCATGAACCAAACCACCGGTTCACACCGATCTCTTCGGTCCACTGCTGCCATTGCTGCTGGTCCATGGTAGAGAACCATGGACCACAGCTCCTCCCAATCGCCGCAACCTCCCGTAGCCATCGTGCATCGCCTTCGCCACCATACCTCAACTCCGGTGATGGCCCCACACCTCCAGTGACCGCCCCACGACTCCGGCAACCACCCACATGGCCATGTCAAAAATGATCGGCCCAAATTGGATCCACCAAGTCATGATGCACCCAGCACCAGCGAGCCGCGCCCCTGCAACGCCCAGCGCTGCCGTTGTCTCCCGGCTATGACTGACGAACACCCTTGACCAACACCCTGTGCATGGTGAGCCTACTGCGATGCCCCGCACCGCCCTACACCGTCACCCAAGCCATCTCTGGAATGGTCGAGTCAACTCTACGCCCTGTGTCCTCCAGTTCCACCGCTTCTCATCTACCCGAGCCAGCTCTGGGATGGTCGAGTCAGCTCTGCACCTTGCATCATCCAGTATTGCATTGCTTCTTCTATACCTGAGCCGACTCTGCAATGCCCAAGCCAACTCTACGATGCCCTGTGACCAGTGTTCATGTCTTCTTCCTAGCAGCCACACCATAGATCAAGCCCTCATGAACAACCACTCTCTCCGCCACCATGGCCATCACGTTCTGGCATAAGGGAGGACTTCCATTGCCCCTCTGATCCATGCCAACGCGATCTGGATTTTCATCCATTGCTACCGAGCCATCCAGATCTATTGAAATCATCTCCATCTCCATCAGAGATCCACAGACCCAGACTCCATGACCCCCCAGGCCAATGATCCTCCATGTCTTTCAGATCCATTAATCTGAACTCCAGCCATGCCATCATGATCTGGATCATGTCCATTGCCATGGGGCCATCCGCCAGATCTCCGTCTCTGGCATGATCTAGAATTCTCTCCGAGTATGGGTAGCAGGCCCTCACCTTCGATCTCATCCCTCGATGAGATCTCCAGCGAATCCACCATGCTTCTGATCTGCTCACCTCCGATCTCACCTCTAGTGAGATCTCCAGTAGATCCATCATGCTTCAGATCTGCACACCTGTAGCCTCCTCCATATCTCACAACCAGAGATCTACTTCTTCTTCCCTTCTTCATTCATGCCATTGCATCAAGAAGCTCTGATACCAAATGTCAAGGAATGAGACACCTCGCTCAACTCCGCGGAATGCCCGGGATCGACTTGATGCTGCGATGGACATGAAAGAAACCATCATCGAGAAGGATTGGGGCACGCCATCCACTCCCATTGGCGGAGGCATGCCCCCATGGGGCTGTAACAAGAAGAGAGAACCAGAGAGAGGAGGGCTTTCTTGTTTCTTGGGGAGAAGAGGATTTTTATTCTAGCTCAACTCTTGGACCTATCATACCACTCCAACTACTACAAGATATATATATATAGCCCTGCGTCAACATGACTCAGCCCAATAAAACTCTCTCTCTCCCCAGGCAAACATAAGACATTTAAACTCGTCAAAAGAGTCAACTTGAACAGACCTCGAGCCGACTCGACTAGACCATGAGTTGACTCGAACAGACCTCAAGCCGACTTGACCAAAACTCAATCCAGCTATCGACCTGTAGGAGTCAACTCCTTCATAGCCCGAGCTAACTCCAACCTCAAGATCTCCAAACCCAGATCTCGAGCTCCCATGGAACACCTCCAGGAAATGCTTGGCACGCCTCCAAGAACATAGGGATCGCCTCTAGCATCCCTGTCATGGTCTCCCAAGTCTCTATAAAGCTTGGGAGCACCACGCAAATCCTAACATGACATTCTCTTTCTCTTGTACTTCTAACTTCTTAATAAGAACCTCCTCTTGTGTAGCGCTTGAATACTTGCTAAATGCAAACTAAAAATTAAATTGCTAAAAACCTAGAGCACTTGCTAAATATTACTAGAAGAGCAAAATAGTAGTAGTAAAGAAGGAGAGAAGGGTTGGTTTGCTGTGGTGAGAATGGCTGAGGAAAGGGATATTTATAGACTCCAAAAAAATTATTTTCTCAAAATACCCCTCCAATTAGCCATTTATAATTGTTGGGAGGTTCAAAATAGTAAAAAGCCAAAAAATAGCCATTTCTAGCTATTATGGGCCAAACGGGCAATGCTAGACCCAGCCCATAATGGCCCCTAATGGGCCATGCTTGGTATGACCCGTAACGGCCCCTAATGGGCCGGGAGGCCCGACCCATTTTTTTAAACAAAAATAAGTAAAAAAATAGGCTGATGGACCAACATGCCATGCCTAGCACAGCCCACCACCCCCATGCCTAGGGCCATGCTAGGCTTGGACTTTAGATTAAGCGGGCCGTGCCAAGCACGGCTTGTTTAGTAATAGGCTGGGCCAGGCACGTCCGTTTAGTCTGTGGCCTGGTGGGCCTGGCTAGGCCAGGCCTGGCACGGCCCAATGCCCAAGTCTATATTAGATCTAGAATTATAAATCAAAGATCTAATAATATTTTATAAATCATAGGCTTTGGGTTTGCTTGAATCAGGTCAAATAACCAGGTTAGACCTAGGATTAGAATTTTGAATAATATGGACCTGATAGAAAATTATTTTTAATCTAATCAAAAATTGATTAGGATTAAATCAAGTTTTCTCTAAATCAAATATATAGTAATAATTTGATCAAATCCATATTATAACAAATTGACCTGATTATGGCTCAATGATCAAACCCAAGTCTTTAGGCTAGTCTAATCAAATCTAAAGATCTAATTGGTGTCTAAGATAAGTTTGGTATTTGATCATGGTCATTAATTAGGGCTACCTCTTACCTGGCCAACTTGGTTGGTGTCTAAGAAAAGAGGTTAATAGGGGAACCCTCCTATTATCTCACTTACCTAACTAATATGGTCAGTCAATTTTTGATTAGACAACTCATTAATTCGAGTTAACCCATGCCAATAAGGATGATCAGCTTGACTTATCTAGGAGCCCTTTGACCAATTATATCTTAGACTCGCATCACATACTTGATAAAGTCAGTGGGAGGATTAGTCCATATCTTCTTTTCTCTTTTAAATTTTAATAAAAATCTCTAAATTATTAGGTCCCTAAAATGACTAAGTTATGGAGATAACCAAGTCATAGCCTCCCATTAAGAGGATGGTAATGGATTCAATAGTTAAGATGATCATTGGAGGTCCAAAGACCTGATGCTCATTTGGCTATTTAATTATCATCCATATTATGATGACTTAGTGGCAACTTTCTTAAGGTGGTCAGGTGAGCCGACCAAAGTCAAGCTTGGCTATTTATTGATTAAGAGCATTGAATATGGTCATATTAATGTTGGACCTAACAAAGACTTTCAGTGAAGGTCCAAAGACCTACTGAAGAAGTGCTTGGGATAAAATTAATACTAGAAATTATTTAGAAAAATAATTGGTAAGGAATTAATATAATTCCTCAAATTAGAGGTAGAGACTACCAATATGAACAAGATAATGGAAGGATCTTTAGACCAAAGTCCAAATATTTAGAATTAAATGATTCATGTACTAATAGGTCTTGTTTTCTTTTATTTTCAATTAAAAATAAATGGTCGCTCCATTCATTGTTAGATAATGAAAACTTGATGGGACCCAATTTTGATAATTGGTATCAAAAACTAAAAATTATCTTAAAGCACGAACGAATCCTGTATGTGTTGATAAATCTAGTATCTAGGGAGCTCGCTCCTAATTCTCGAGGTCTGGTCCAAGACACTTACCAGAAGTGGCTCAATAATCAAACCATGGTTTGATGCATAATGCGGGTATTCATGAATGACAAACTTAATCACAAATTCAAGAATGCTCGGCCATAGGATATGCTTCAAGTGTTGAAAGAATCCTTCAGTATTCCTGATGATATTGAAAGGTACAAAATATCTTATGCCATCTTCAATGCCAGGATGAGGGAAGGGGCATCGGTCACTGATCATGCATTGTACATAATCAAAGTAATCGAGTGCCTCAGCAAACTTGGATTTCCCTTGCATGATTAACTTGGAAAGGATGCGATCTTGAATTACTTATCAAAGTCCTACCTCAACTTTCTTAGTCATTTCAAAATGACTAAGCATGTAGTCAACTATCATAGTATGCTGGGATTACTACAGACTTATGAGAAGAATCATCAACTTTACAAGGGGTCGGTGAATATAATGGGAGGATCTACTTCAACAAAACATCATCCCTTTAAGAAAGGAAAGAAAAAAAATAAAAAAAGGTACAACATGCTCAACCAAGTCAAACCAAGAAGATGAAGTCCGACCAAAGTTAGGCAAAGTATTTCTTTTATAAAAAGAAGGGATATTGGAAGAGAAATTGTCCTCTTTACATTACCTCACTAAACCCAAACAGGTCGAGGAAGAAGAAGAACAAGCAAGCAGTTATTGGATAATGTACTTATATGATAATACCTTATAATTTTTCTATTTATGATACTATTACCTGGGTATTGGATACCGAAAGCCCTATTAATATTTATAATTCATTATAGAGACTTCAAGTTAGTAAAGATTTGAAGACGACAAGAGATTCCTGAATGTTGGAAATGGAAGAGCAGTTCCAGTACTAGCTTTAGAAATTATCAAGCTTGTATTCAATAAAAATATCATTATTTTAGATGATTATCTTTATTGTTCTTGTTTAATGATCAATGCTATTTCTATAGGCCTTTTGATAAGAAATAAATTTCATTTATCAATAAAAGGTGATTATTGTGATATCATTTCGAATGGATTATGATCATTCATGGATAATTGAAAAATGATATTTATATTTATCATAGCTTGTTAGTGTAGTATATATATCTAGCAAACATCCTAGATTAGATAATGGTTTGATGTCTACCTTTGGCATTGTAGGCTAGGACATATTAACAAGAATAGGATAAATAGGTTGAGACAAGGTCTCCTTGAGGTCAATGATTGTGAATCATTACCAATCTATGAATCTTGTTGTTGCCGCCAAGATCACCGCCGCCTGCAGCTCGATCGTGTCTAGGGATCCTCCCATCATTGTCGGGCACCACGATTGCCTGGGGACCCGTCCGCTCCATGGTTGCCCACTCCCGACTGTGCTGACTCTCTTCCTTCCTTCCTGCAAGACAAGGGAGACCAGGGCCGGGGATTCCGGTAAGGACACTCCGACGATCAAGTCAGTGGGACAATCAAGAGGAACTGAACCTCTATGATAGAGAGCTTGGGGGACTCTCTGTGTCCAGAGGGAGTAATAAGAATTCTATGAAAGAAAGATAATACTCAACCAAAAGCGAGTATGTTGCTTACCTCCCTTACCTTCCCTTGTGGGTCTTATATGGATGAATGAATTTTGTCAGTTTCTAGGTCCTCCTTTTTGAAGAAAGCTTTCTGTTATTTGCTATCGCCCCTCTGTTGGGCCAGGTTTCCATTAAGCCTGGAGTCGTGACAGAATATTACCATTTTAGGAGGGAACATCGGAGCATTGCAGGCCCTGGGCCTGAGCGAGATGTCCTTCTTAGGAAGGTCCAGGCATCCTATCATGGAGGTCGTAGTCTCCCAGCTGTATGGTTGTTGACATGGTGGCACACTACAAGGCTATGAGGCTGGTGACGCTCAGATCATGCAGGTCATGCATCGTAGGACCAACACTCATGGCAGAGCACGTGCCTCTTCTCAGGGGCAATGAGTGATTAGGCTTTCCCTTGTCATAGTTTTGAACTTCTGTTAGCCCCAACCTCTGCTAGAAGGGGAGCGAGGCATCATTTCAAGACCCTGACTCTTGGAAGGAAGGGCTCGACCCTGGCTTGGAGGTGTCCTCAAATGGGAGGCTCGCCCAATGAGCCAGGCCTCGACTGGGAGCTGACCTCGACAGGGAGACCTGCCTCGGAAAGAAGGGCTCGACCACGACTGGGAGCTATCCTCAGATGGGGGGCTCATCCAATGAGCCTGGCCTCGGTTAGGAGCTAACCTTAGTAGGGAGGCCTGTCTCGGAAGGAGGGGCTCAACCCCAGTCATGAGCTGACCTCAGATGGGGGGCTCGCCCAACAAGCCCGACCTTGGCTGGGAGCTGAGGTGCCATGCCCGGGTGGCAAGTCTTCTATTGTCTTAGCCGCCCGTGTGCTCCATGTCAGCGGATGTCGCCACATCTAATGCCCCCCACTTCCAAGCCTTGAGGGTGTGGCAGCGCTCGGGGTGAAGGGAGTAATAAGCCTGCAGACATGAGGGATGTTCCTACGATGCCATCAATGCCTCAGGCACCTGTGGCCATGGCATCTGATGAAGGAGGCCGAGAGGCCTGATAGAGAAGGCCGGGAGGCCTGATGCTAGAGGCTGAGGAGCTTGATGAAGAAGGCTGAGGGGCCTGGTACCAAAGGCTGAGGAGCCTAATGAAGGAGGCTGAGAGGCCTGACGCCGGAGGCTTAAGAGCCTGATGAAGGAGGCTAAAGGGCTTGATGAAGGGGCCAAGGGACCTGATGAAGGAGGCCGAGAGGCCTGATGGAGGAGGCCGAGAGGCTTGATGGAGGAGGCTGAGGAGCCTGATGAAGGAGGCTCAGGGGCCTGATGAAAGAGGCCAAGAGGCTTGATGGAGGAGGCCAGGAGGCCTGATGCCAGAGGTTGAGGAGCTTGATGAAGGAGGCCAAGGGGCTTGGTGCTAGAGGCTAAGGAGCCTAATGAAGGAGACCAAGGGGCCTGACACTGGAGGCTGAGGGGCCTGATGCTGGAGGTCGAGGAGCCTGATGAAGGAGGCCGAGGGGCCTGATGAAGGAGGCTAAGGAGCCTGATGAAGGAGGCTGAGGGGCCTAATACCGGAGGATGAGGAGCCTGATGAAGGAGGCCAAGGGGCCTGATAAAGAAGGAGGAGGCTGGGAGGCCTGATGAAGGAGGTTGAGGGGCCTGATGAATGAGGCCAAGAGGCCTGATGGAGGAAGCCAGTGTTGGGAATTGTGTCCCAAAGGGAATCGCCTAGTATTTCTCAAAGGCATCGCAGCATCGTAAGGAATAAAGGTCTGGTTATCATCTTAGTTCTCCATGAAGGACTTAGGTGAAGCTTTTTACATATTGGGTATGAAGATCTATAGAGATAGATCTAAGAGGCTTCTGGGATTGTCCCAGTCTACGTACATTGATACCGTGCTAAAACGGTTTAGCATGGAGAATTTCAAGAAAGGCTATCTTCTGACAGGTTCTGGAATTACTCTTTCCAAGAAGGATTGTGCGACAACTCCTGAGGAAAGAGAGCGCATGGGTAGAGTTCCTTATGCTTCTGCAGTAGGCTCTATCATGTATGCTATGACATGTACTAGACCAGATGTGGCATACTCACTAGGAGTAGTGAGCAGATACCAGTCTGACCCAGGTGAGGTGCATTGGAAGGTGGTTAAGTCCATCTTGAAATATTTAAGAAATACTAAGGACCAATGGCTGATTTATAGAGAACCTAACTTGAAACTTATGGGGTATACTGATTCCAGTTTCCAGTCAGACAGAGATGATAGCAAGAGTGTGTCAGGGATTGTGTTTACCCTGAATGGAGGAGCAATCTACTAGAAGAGTTCCAAGCAGGCAACAGTTGCAGACTCGGTATGCGAAGCAGAGTACCTTCCAGCATCAGATGCAGCAAAGCAAGCCGTGTGGTTGCGAAAGTTCCTTGGAGAGCTAGGGGTGGCACCTTCCCTAGATGGTCCTGTTCTTGTGAATTGTGACAACACAGGAGCCATTGCTCAATCTAAGGAGCCAAAGTCTCATCACCGCACCAAGCATATTCTGCGGTGCTATCACCTCGTACGAAAGATCGTGGAATGAGGCGACATCAATCTTATAAAGTTCGATGGAAAGGAGAATCTTGCCGACACCTTGACTAAAGCCCTCAAAATCAAAGAGTTTGACTTTTGAAAAAGGGAAATGGGTATTAGATACTGTTCTGATAAGCTTTAGTATAAGTGAGAGTTGTTGGGAATTGTGTCCCAAAGCCAATCACCTAGGCTATAGGGGGTTATGCTCAGTATTGTAATTTGTATATGAATTAATAAAACTTTATTTTGGCAGCTCATCACATTATTCATTTCCCTGTGATGAACTCTATTTATGTGATGAAGTCCTTAGGACTACACTGACTTCGATATAGAGAGGATATATCGAGTGGTTCTTTAAAAAGGTTCACAACCAAAGGATACATTGTATAGGATGGCAATGTATCAAGTGTAGGTTATTGTGGTTCACATCGTTTGGTTGTCCTCTTGACCAAAGGAGTGTGGTGAAACTGATATGATCTGCAAGTGGGATGTGTGCATCTCATTAAACGTGACTCGTGGAGCTCCTTTATGCCAAAGAATTGCTCATGATTAGATATGGGTATATGTGTCACTCCAACTTGAGGTCACCATGGTAGCTTGCAAGCAACTCCCTGTGCTTTGGTACCGGACTACCCGGATTTTTAATCCAATGATGGAAGGTTTCTGGGTACAGGCAAGTATTTGTGGAGCAGTGGTGGACCAAGATGGAATTGACCTATCTAAATTGTTTGGATTGAATGTCTCACAGTGTCTCAATTTAACAAATCCTCGGTCGGGGTAGTCCTAGTGAGGAGTCACTGGACTTGCGAGGTTGAGACATGTTGTGGATTGACTCAGTTAGGGTTGGTAGTATAATCCTAGGTCATCTTGAGCATTGAAGGTCAAAGGGATGAATTATATGGTAACCATATACCAGAGGTTCGATAGATTGCTCTCGCATCTTCGGCCTATCCGGATATCAAGACCCATTGCTAAATGGTATCTTGTGCTGGTACTGGAAGTGTTCCAGTGTTACCGTTTATGTTCGAACCTATGAAGTCACATGCCATAGAGGATTTCTTTCTAATCTAAGAGCCGATCAACGATTAGGAATCGTTTTGGTATTAAGGTCAAACGGTCTAATTAAGCACACATTAGATTTTTTTCTGGTCAACCTGGTCTGATTTGGATCGACCAGGATTGGTTTGGATCAACCGAGAATTATTCCTGGTAGACCAGGACTGGACCCCATTTTTCTTATTGATCGAGTTTGGTCGGACCGGGGTTTTTATGAACCGGTTTTTTCTTGGCTTTAATGAACCGGTTTTTATCATGGGATGTTTACACGATGATTTTTCTCCCAGCAAACTTTAAAACACCGACTTGTTTTGGTTTCCCTTGCTCCCTGTTTCATCGTTTGAATGGGATTTGAAAAACAAGTTGATCGGATTAGCTTGGAATTTTAGTTTTTTTTTTTTTTTTTTGCATCAAACTGGAATTGTCTCATGGTACTTTTTCTCCCGCATGTATCTCCTTCTTTCTCGGTCACTGATTTCATGGTCTTTGTTTTCACCGTGTTTCTCCGAGCAATTTAAACCTTTCTAGAGTCTATCCATTGGGTTTTATCTAGGCTTCTCACGGTGTTTTCATGGCTTCATGGGTTACCTTGCCTCATAGATTTTCTGGGTTGCAGACCATGAGAGGTGGAGAGGGTAAGTAACAGGGAACAGGTCATGCAAGAGAGGAAAGCGTTGCTTGCAGCAGAGAGAAAGAAATAGGGCGGTGAGAGGAGAAGAAACAAGGGAAGAAATAGGGGGTGATATGAGAGCGTGTGAGGGAGAGAGGAGAAGGATCTAAGCAGAGAGCGATTTGCTTTTTGGGATGAATATCCGAGTGCAGCGGATTCATGGAGGTCCCTTGATACTTTTCCCTGTTTTTTTGTTTTCCTTTGTGTGCTCTTGGTGGAGTAAGAACAGGTCTTGGAGAGACCGTCCGTGAAGATCTTTTAGTTTTCCTTGCTCCATATTGCCATGACCTATTGTTTTATTCCTGGAGGACTAGCATCCTTCTGAGAGTTGGATCAGCGAGAGCCCGCGTGTGGATACTCTAGAGGGTGGACATTTGGACACCTTGAGAGGTTGGATCGGTCTCTTCCAGATCTGATTTGCTATTAAAAGAGTTCAACCGACTACTTTGATTTGCTGTTAAAGGAAGCTTTATAAGGTATGTTATTTATCTTTTGTTATCTTGCATGCTTAGATCTAGATTTATCATATTATTTATAATTATTGCACTTGCCTATACATGCCTATGTATTTATTACATGCATCATGTTTATGTTAGATCCTATGCATGAGTAGGTTTTTCCATATGCATGTTAAAATTTTTAATTATGCAATACCTACTCCCTAGTGTAGCGTCCCTAAGGTAGGCATCCGTTGCACTGGTTTTTCCTTCAGTGGTATTAGAGCCACAGGTTCTTGTGTAGCATATCATGATTGCATGGATTAGGGATTACTTTTAGGAACCTAGTTCAGACCTTCACCATGGCCATGTGTCCAGATTAATCATGGTTTAAAACCTCTAATTTTTATGGCACGAGGCAGTTCTCTATGTTGGCCTTTTCAGAAGGATCCTTAAAGGAAACCTAAGGTATTAAAAATGTTTTAATCCTGATACATGATTATACAATGGCATAGGCTTACAATATTATAAATGATATGATAGGACTAGATATGATGCATGAAAGATGTAAAAGAGTTTTACATAAATTTAATTAAAAATGTTTAAACTAAAAATTGGCTTATAATCTAACAATTATGAATTGAAAGAATAAATAAATGACAAGCCTGATTAGGGTTTATGAAACCTAATGTCATTTGAATAAGCCATCCGGTTAATTAGGTTAGCTGTCTGATTAGGTCCGTTTATTAGGTTAGACCTAAAGTTAGTTGAATTGGACTTAAGAGAACTAATCAAATGTTGATTAAGGACCTTCTCTTTAGTATCTATCTAATAGTTAGATGGGTTAGTCCATTCTTCTTAAATGGATCTAATTACTGGCCCTGTGGTAAGCTCGAGTTCTTAGGATGGTCTAATCAAGTCTAGTAAATCGATTGGTGTCTAGGCAGGTTTGGCATTTTTGGTCATGGCTGCATGAAGCTACCTCTTTCCTGGTCAACTTGGTTGGTGCCTAGGAAAGATGGTTAATGGCGGATACTCACCCATGATCTCACCTACTTGGCCAATCTAGTCAACTCGAACTGATTAGAAGAGCTTATTGATTCGAGTTAACCCGTCACCCAAGTTGATCAACCTGTCTAATCTTTAGGTGCCCATGGACCAACTTGTTGAATTTAATTCAACCCTCCTGAGAATTGATTTGATCAGTGGGAGGTTGATCCATATTCTTCTCTCTATTCTTTTGTCATAATTTAATTAAAATCCTCTAAAATTATTAGGTCTTGAAAAAGACTAAGTCAATGAGTTGATGGTGTCTTAGCCTCCCATTAAGTGGGTTAGTAATGAGTCCTTTAGCTTCGTGTACATCGACAGTTCTATAGAACGGGTGTGCATCCGATTACTGGGATTACTCTCCTATAGATGATGGTTCAGTGCAACCTTCTTAATGGTGATCAGGTGGGCCGGCCATAGTCGAGCTTAGTCATTCGTTAGCTGGAAGCATCGAATTTGTCATATTAATGGTTGGACCCAACCAAAGACCTGCAATAGGAGGCCCCTAGGTCGATTGGGGATTCTGTGGGGCAAAATTTATTACTGGAAGTTGCTTAGAAAAGCAATTGGTTAGAGAACCTACCTTTAGGCGCGTATGGGTGAGCCGGCCATAATCGGGCTCATACGTGGTCTATTGGATTTCAGTACCCACTATGAAATGATGATTTCACGTATTGGAGTTAGAGGCTCCCAATCTGAAAAATTAGTGGGAGGAACCTTTAGACTAAAGTCCAAGTCTTTTAGTTTAATTGATTAATTCATATATTAATTTGGTCTTAATTTTCCTTCAGATGTCTTCAAACCTTTCGCTTCGGTCACTTCTCGATAGCGAGAAGTTAAAGGGTCCCAATTTTGATAGCTAGTATCAAAAATTAAGGATAGTCCTGGAGCACGAGTGGATCCTTTATATGATAATGGATCCAGCACCCGAAATCCCTCCTGCCAATGCTTGGAGCTCGGTCAGGGACACTTATTTGAAGTGGGTTTCTGATCGGACTACTGTTCGATGCATAATGTTGGCAGTGATGAACGATGAGTTCAGTCATAAATTCGAGGAGGCCCAGCCAGACAAGATTCTTCAAAAGTTGAAGGAATCTTTTGGCATGCCAGACGATGTGGAGTGGTACAAATTATCTTGTGCCATCTATAATGCTAAAATATGGAATGGCGCTTCGGTCACTGATCATGTATTATACATGATCGAGATGATCAAACGATTGGGTAAGCTCGGATGTCCATAGCACGAGCAACTCGGCAAGGATGTGATCCTGAATTATCTACCCTCCTCCTATCTTGACTTTCTCAATCATTATAGAATGAATAAGCCTGCAATCAATTATCATGGTTTGATAGGGTTGCTACAGACTTACG
This sequence comes from Areca catechu, assembly GCA_021397845.1. Classification (NCBI taxonomy): domain Eukaryota; kingdom Viridiplantae; phylum Streptophyta; class Magnoliopsida; order Arecales; family Arecaceae; genus Areca; species Areca catechu. The sequence goes on along the minus strand of CM038052.1, from coordinate 121,348,519 downwards.
AGAAGGACCACCAATTGAATAAGGGGGTGGTGAATTTAGTGGGAGGTTCTAGAGGTCGTCGTCCCTTTAAGAAAGGGAAGAAGAAAAGTAAGGGAAAGAAGGTGCAGAGTGCTCCTGGCCCAAGTCAGGCCAAGAAAGTGAAAGCTGATCAAGCTAGTGTAGAGTGCTTCTATTATAAGAAGTAGGGACACTGGAAGAGGAATTGTCCTCTTTATTAGGCATCCTTAGACCTGAACAGGCTAAGGAAGGGAAAGCAGCAGCGTGCTGGACAAGGTATTTATCTGATAAAACCTTGTAATTTCTCTATTTGTGACACTGCAAACTGGGTATTGGATACTAGTACTCCTATTCATGTTTGCAATTCGTTGTAGGGACTACAGATTAGCAAGAGATTCAAGGATGGGGAATAGTTCCTGAGCATCAAAAATGGAAATCATGTTCCAGAGCTGGCAGTCGGAGTTCTGAGTCTTGTTTTTGAATCTAGTACTGTCGAATTAGTCGACTGTCATTATTGTCCTAGTTTTATTATGAGCATTACTCTATAGGCCTATTGGCCAATTATGGTTTTGAACTTTCAATAAAAGAAGATTTTTGTCATGTTATTGTGAATAACTCTGTGATAATGAAAGCTAAGTTAAATAATGGCATTTATGTTTTGTCACAGCCTGTTAATGTAATGTACACATCTAGCAAATGCCCAATGATAGAAAATGTTAGTGACTTGTATCTATAGCACTGTAGGCTAGGTCATGTTAACCAGAATAGGATAAACAAGTTGCAAGGAGATGGCCTCCTCGAGGTCAGTGATTTTGACTCACTGCCCACTTGCGAATCCTGTTTGCTTGGTAAAATGACCAAGTCACCTTTTACTGGAAAAGGTGAAAGAGCTACAGAACTTCTGAGTCTCATACATACTGATGTATGTGGACCCATGATAGTTAGTGCTAGAGGTGGATACAGATATTTCATTACATTTACAAATGACCTTTTTAGGTATGGTTATGTCTTTTTGATGAGACATAAATCTGAGTCGTTTGAAATGTTCAAATGATATCATAATGAAGTGGAAAAACAAACTGGAAAGAGTATTAAAATCCTTCGATCTGATCGAGGCGGTGAATACCTATCCGGTGAGTTCATGACATATCTTGAGGAGAATGGGATTCTCTCTCAGTGAACTCCTCCAGGAACACCATAGTTGAATAGTGTGTTCGAAAGGAGGAATCGAACCCTATTGGACATAGTTCGATTCATGATGGGCTTTGTAACTCTACCGCTATCCTTTTGGGGATATACACTTGAGACAGCTTGTCACTTGTTAAATAATGTTCCGAGTAAGTCTGTTATCTCCACTCCATATGAGATGTGGACTGGACGTAAGCCCTCAATCTCATACCTTCGGGTCTGGGGTTGTCCGGCTTATGTAAAGCATTTAGACTCAGATAAACTTGGTCCTAGGTCTGATCAGTGCATGTTTATTGGTTACCCTAAGGAAACCAAAGGATATTTCTTCTACTTGGAGGATGAACATAAAGTGTTCGTCGCTCTTATGGCTATCTTTTTGGAAAAAGAGTTCCTTGGAGAAGGGACTATAGCCTCTAAGATTGAACTTGGTGAAGTTTAGCCAGTAGAAGAACCTGCACACTCTAAGGACATCATAGAACCGGCTGTGACTAGATCACACGCAGACCCATTATTAGAAGATCTGGTAAAGTACCATGTCAGCCGGACATATACTACGGTTTCTTGGTCCGGGACAGCGATCTCATTGAGCTCGACGAGAACAATGAGGATCCAATCACCTATATGGATGCACTTCAGAGATCTGACTCCGAGGCATGGCTTGGAGCCATGCGATCCGAAATGGAGTCCATGGAGATCAACAATGTATGGACATTGGTTGATCTGCCTGAAGGGATAAAACCCATCGGGTGCAAGTGGATCTTCAAGAGGAAAAGGGGCACAGATGGGAAGGTGGAGACCTATAAAGCCCGTCTGGTTGCCAAGAGATATTGTCAGCGATATGATATCGATTATGATGAGACTTTCCCCCCTGTGGCAATGCTCATGTCCATTCGAATCATGCTTGCTTTAGCAGCATATTTTGATTATGAGATCTGGCAGATGGATGTCCGAACCGCTTTCCTAAATGTGGAGCTGGAAGAGGAGGTGTATATAATACAGCATGAAGGGTTCACATCCTCAGATGAGTCAAAAGTATGCAAATTGCAGAGGTCCATTTATGGACTCAAGCAAGCATCTCGAAGTTGGAATTTACGGTTTGATAGGTGTATCAAATCGTATGGCTTCGTTAAGAACGGAGAAGAACCATGCATCTATAAGTGGGTTAATGGTTCTGTGATTGTATTCCTGATACTGTATGTTGATGACATTCTCTTAATCGGGAATGACGTCACAGCATTATAAGGAATAAAGGTCTGGTTGTCATCTCAGTTCTCCATGAAGGACTTGGGTGAAGCTTCTTACATACTAGGTATAAAGATGTATGGAGATAGATCTAAGAGGCTTCTGGGATTGTCCCAGTCTACGTACATTGATACCATGCTGAAACGGTTCAGCATGGAAAATTCTAAGAAAGGCTATCTTCCGATAGGTTCTGGAATTACTCTTTCCAATAAGGATTGTGCGACAACTCCTAAGGAAAGAGAGCGCATGAGTAGAGTACCTTATGCTTCTGCAGTATGCTCTATTATGTATGCTATGACATGTACTAGACCAGACGTGGTAGTCTGACCCAGGTAAGGCGCATTGGAAGGTGGTTAAGTCCATCCTGAAGTATTTGAGAAATACTAAAGATCAATGGCTGATTTATGGAGAATCTGACTTGAAACTTGTAGGGTATACTGACACCAGTTTCTAGTCAGATAGAGATGATAGCAAGAGTGTGTCAGGGTTTGTATTTACTCTGAATGGAGAAGCGATTTGCTGAAAAATTTCCAAGCAGGTAACTGTTGCAGACTCAGTATGTGAGGCAGATTACCTTGCAGCATTAGATACAACAAAGAAAGCTGTGTGGTTGCGAAAGTTCCTTGGAGAGCTAGGGGTGACATCTTTCCTAGATGGTCCTATTCCAGTGTATTGTGACAGCACTGAAGCCATTGCTCAAGCTAAGGAGCCGAAAGCTCATCACCACACCAAGCACATTCTATGGCGCTACCACCTTGTAGGAGAGATCGTAGAACGAGACGACATCAATCTTATGAAGATCGATGGAAAGGAAAATCTGGCCGACATTTTTACTAAAGCTGTCGGAATCAAAGAGTTTGACTTTGGTAAAAGGAAAATGGGTATTAGATACTGTTCTGATTGGCTTTAGTACAAGTGGGAGTTGTTGGGAATTATGTCCCAAAGCTAATCGCCTAGGCTGTAAGCGATTGAATTGAGTATTGTACTTCTTGTATGAATTAATAAATATTATTTTGGCAGCTCATCACATTCTATCATTTCCCTGTAATGAACTATTTTCATGTGATGAAGTCCCTAGGACTACACTGACTTCGATATAGAGAGGATATATCGAGTGGCCCTTACATCAGGTTCACATTGTATTGGACGGTAATGTATCAGGTGTAGGTTGTTGTGGTTCACATTGTTTGGTTGTCCTCTTGACCAAAGGAGTGTGGTGACACTGATGTGATCTGCAAGTGGGATATATGATATCTCATTGAATGTGACTCCGTGTAGCTCCTTTCTGCCAAAGGGATACTCATGATTTGATATGGGTATAAGTGTCCCTTCGACCTGAGGTCATCATGGTAGCTTGCAAGCAACTACCTGTGCTTTGGTGCCGGACTACCCGGATTTCTAATCTGGTGATGGAAGGTTTTTGGATACAGGCAAGTACTTGTGGAGCAGTGGTAGACCAAGATGGAATTAACCTATCAAATAGTTTAGATTGAATGTCTCGCAGTGTCTCAATTTAGCAAATCCTCGGTCGGGGTAGTCCTAGTGAGGAGTCACTGGACTTGGGAGGTTGAGACATGTTGTGGATTGACTCAGCTAGGGTTGGCAATATAACCCTAGGTCATCCTGAGCATTGGAGGTCAAAGGGATGAATTATACGGTAACCATATGCCAGAGGTTCGATTGATTGCTCTCGCATCTTCGACTTATCCGGACGCCGGGACCATTGCTAGATGGTATTTTGTGCTGGTACTGGAATTGTTCCAGTGCTACCGCCTATATTCGAACCTATGAGGTCACATGCCACAGAGGATTACTCCCTGATCTAGATACCGATTTATGATTAGGAATCATTTCGGTAACGGTTTGATTGAGCACACTTTGGACTGACCTGGTTTTGAGTCGATCAGAAATTTATTCGGATCCAGCAGGAATTGTTTCAAGATAATCGAGGCTTGACCAAGCCTTGTATCAATTAGATTTTGACCTAATTGTGTATTGAACCAATTTACAATTGGTTTAGGATTTTTAAATCGGTTTTGAACTGGCTTTGGACCCATCTACATGGTACTTAAGGGCTTGGCCGAATAGGGGATTAATGACGCCTCTTCTTCTCCCTTTCCACTCGGTTTTTGCTGAGATTTACCACCATTAAATGGCCTTTTAATTGCTGTGTTTGAGAACGAATTTGATTCGTTCGGTTACCCGCTACCCCTTGGTATTCCCAGCTGGTCTCTTACGCTCCCTTTAACCACCGGTTACTTGTTCACACTACTATAAAATTCTGGGTGGCTGAAAAACGAAAAAGAAAATTCTTCTTAAGAAAGCTTCCACCGGTGTTATTTGGCCCTGGGTTTTGGTGAGTGATTGGGAGAGAATAACCTTCTTAATCCCTGTTATTGCTGCTGCTCATAGTGTGGAAGGAAATCTGTTTTGGAGAAAACTAATTTCAGAACTTGGAGTTCTGTTCTTCCTTCCACCCCTCACCATTTGAAGGCTTCCGGTGACTAGCATCGTGCAAGAACCCGAATCAGGCGAACCCCAGGCATGTCCCCCCTCTAGAGGGTGTTCCCATCAGCACCTGAGAGCTTTCGGATCGCCATTGCTGCTGCTTTTTCTGTTCTATTTTTGGGTTGCAGGAACTTTTGTTGCAGCATTTGGAAGAGAGGAAAGTTCCAAACGTTGGATGATCCAAAGGCTATCCATTGAAGCAAGTTCAATCAAGTATTTCCCTTGCTGTTGCTGCTGGTGGAGAGATCAAAGTGTGGCCATTTGGTTTGGGTTTTGCTATTCTTGTAGAAGAGCTAAAACCAACGTTCCAAAAGGTGCCGGAAGAAGAAGACAGGAATAAAGTTATTCCTGCTATTCTAGCTATTCCACTGTTATTCTTGGTTTATTCCAAGCAAGAATAAGGTATGATTTCTGGTTTTATTTTTCGTGCATATATAGATATGGATTTATTAAATTATTTATAAATATTACATGCCCTGTTTCATGCCTGTACATGCATCTTGTATATGCTAGATCCTGTGCAAAGTAGGTATTTTCCGCAGTTGTTTTAAAATTATTTTAAAATACTTACCTGCTCCCTGCGCTGTTTCATTCTTAGTGTAGGCACTCACAACCCGCGTTTTCTTTTAGAAACAAGGGAAGAAACAAAGGATGATATGAGAGCATGTGAGGGAGAGAGGAGAAGGATCTGAGCAGAGAGCGATCTGCTTTTTGGGACGAATATCCGAGTGCAGCAGATTTGTGGAGGTCCCTTGATACTTTTCCCTGTTTTTTTGTTTTCCTTTGTGTGCTCTTGGTGGAGTAAAAACAGGTCTTGGAGAAGACCGTCCATGAAGATCTTTTGGTTTTCCTTGCTCCACATTGCCATGACCTGTTGTTTTATTTATGGAGGACTAGCATCCTTCTGGGAATTGGATCAGTGTGAGCCCGCATGTGGATACTCTAGAGGGTGGACATTTGGACACCTTGAGAGGTTGGATCGATCTATTCCATATCTGATTTGCTGTTGAAGGAGTTCAACCGGCTACATTGATTTGTTGTTAAAGGAAGCTCTATGAGGTATGTCATTTACCTTTTGTTATCATGCATGCTTAGATCTAGATTTATCATATTGTTTATAATTATTGCACTTGCCTATACATGCCTATGTATTTGTTACATGCATCATGTTTATGTTAGATCATGTGCATGAGTAGGTTTTTCCGTATGCATGTTAAAGTTTTTAATTATACAATACCTACTTCCTAGTGTAGCATGCCTATGGTAGACGTCCGTTGCACTGGTTTTTCCTTCAGCCGAGAGGCCTTATGTTAGAGGCTGAGGAGCCTGATGAAAGAGGCTAAGAGGCCTTATGAGGGAGGCCGAGGGGCCTGATGAAGGAGGCCGAGAGGCTTGATGGAGGAGGCCTGATGCCGGAGGCTGAGGAGCCTGATGAAGGAGGCCGAGGGTCCTGGTGCTAAAGGCTAACGAGCCTAATGAAGGAGGCTGAGGGGCCTGACACCGGAGGCTGAGGAGCCTGATTAAGAAGGCCGAGGGGGCTGATGAAGGTGGCTGAAAGGCTTGATGAAGGAGGCCAAGCAGCCCAATGAAAGAGGCCGAGGGGCCTGGTGGAGGAGGCCAGGAGGCCTAATGGAGAAGGCCGAGGGGCCTGATGCAGAATGCTGAGAAGCTTGATGAAGGAGGCCGAGGGGCCTGGTGGAGGAGGCTGGGAGGCCTGATACCGGAGGCTGAGGAGCCTGATGAAGGAGGCTGAGGGGTCGCGTGAAGGAGGCCAGGAGGCTTGATGCTGGAGGCTAAGGAGCCTGATGAAGGAGGCCAAGGGTCCTAGTGCTAAAGGCTAACAAGCCTAATGAAGGAGGCCAAGGGGCCTGACGCTGGAGGCTGAGGAGCCTGACGAAGAAGGCCGAGGGGGCTGATGAAGGAGGCTGAAAGGCTTGATGAAGGAGGCCGAGGGGCCTGGTGGAGGAGGCCAAGAGGCCTGATGGAGAAGGCCGAGGGGCCTGATGCAGAATGCTGAGAAGCTTGATGAAGGAGGTCGAGGGGCTCGGTGGAGGAGGCTGGGAGGCTTGATGCCGGAGGCTGAGGAGCCTGATGAAGGAGGTCGAGGGGTCGCGTGAAGGAGGCCAGGAGGCCTGATGCTGGAGGCTGAGGAGCCTGATGAAGGAGACTGAGGGGCCTGGTGTCGGAGGATGAGGAGGGTGATGAAGGAGGCCAAAAGGCCTAATGAAGGAGGCCGAGAGGCCTAATGAAGGAGGTCGGGAGGCCTGATGCAGAAGGCTGAAAAGCCTGATGAAGGAGGCTGAGGGGCCTGGTAGAGGAGGCTGGGAGGCCTGATGTCAGAGGCTGAGGAGCCTGATGAAGGAGGTCGAGGGGCCACGTGAAGGAGGCCAGGAGGCCTGATGTCGGAGGCTGAGGAGCCTGATGAAGGAGACCGAGGGGCCTGGTACCGGAGGCTGAGGGGCTTGATGAAGGAGGTCGAGAGGCCTGATGAAGGAGGTTGGGAGGCCTGATGCAGGAGGCTGAGAAGCCTGATGAAGGAGGTCGAGGGGCCTGGTGGAGGAGGCTAGGTGCACCAATCTACTAGTCGGGCGGTAGTTGGCCGGGACTTCTGAGATTTCCTGGTAGACATCTCCAGACTGTGAGCAAGGTGACCAGAGCTGGGAGGCTGATGGAGCTTCTGATCTTGAGTGCGAGGCTTCGTAAGTTTTCAAGCTTAGAGTACCAGGCTTCGAGAGTTTACGAACTTAGAGTGCTAAGCTTCGGGAGTTTCCGGGCCTAGATTGCCGAGCTTCGTAAGTTTTCGAACTTAGAGTACCAAGCTTTGGGACTTTTTGGGCTTAAGATGCCAGGCTTTAGGAGTTTCTAGGCTTAGAGTGCCGAGCTTTGTAAGTTTCCAAGCTTAGGCTAGCTCGGATTTGATTGAATGAGTCCCTGTATAAACGGAAGACAAGGTTGCACTGGAGGTGAGTTTTAATAATTAAGGAAGGAGTCTTACATCCTTGATGAGGTGGTGAGCTACTCCAGGCTCGGGGCTTCAACGCAGGCCCATCGGTTGACCGCACTACGAGTTGGGTAGTGGACCATGGGATTGACGGGATTCCCGGGGATATCTTTGGACTATTAGCTCAGCAAATGCAAAGCTGTGAGCCTCACGGTAGATGGTGGGACTATGTTGAGTCGCCACAGACATCTCCAAACTATAAGCCGGGCAAGAGCTGAACTAAGAGTCAAGCGACAGATGGCGGGACCTTTCAGAGACTCTGCGGACATCTCTAGACTATCAACCCAATAATTGCCAAACTGTGAGCCTCACGATAGATGGTGGGACTGCGTTGAGTCACCGCGGACATCTCTAGACTGTGAGCTTGGCAAGGGCTGAACTGAGAGTCAAGCAATAGATGGCGGGACCCCTAAGGTTTCCCGGTTGACATCCCTCAAACTTTGGCCTTGGCAATAGGTGTTAGACCATGATACTTGCCGTTGATGGTGAGACGGAAGCTTTCCCTGTGGATATGTTATACAGCTTTTCACATAATGAAGGTGATAGGGGGATCGAGTTACCCGTTGGATTCTGGTCGCTTGGATAGGGGTGAGTTACTCCTTTAGGGGGAGAAATATGGGTCGAACTTGTTGATCATCGGCTTAAGGGAAGATTGATGGGGCCGGTTCTGATTGGAGGGTGCAGCAAGAGGTGACCCGCATTCGGGAAAGCACAGTCATTTTCTTTTTTTTTGTACCCTCGATCTGCCCCCCAGGGTTGATGGTGGTCTTGAAAACTTTTCCCTACCTGGTTTGCGAATCTGTTAGTTGCCAGGATCTTGAAAACTACTCCCTACCTGGTGAGCTAATCTGTTGGTTGCCAGGATCTTGAAAACTTCTCCCTACCTGATGCACCAATCCGTTGCTGCCAAGATCACCGTCGACTGTAGCTCGATCACACCGGGAGATCCTCTCGTCACTTCGGGCACCATGATGTCCCGGGGACCCGTCTGCTCTGTCCCACTCTGTGGCTGCCTACTCCCGTTTGTGCCGGCCCTCTTCCTTCCTTCCTGCAAGACAAGGGAGACCTGGGCAAGGGATTCTAGCAAGGACACTTCGACAATCAAGTTAGTGGGATGATTGAGGGGAACAGATTCTCTGTGACAGAGAGCTTGGGGGACTCTCTATGTCCAGAGGGAGTAATAAGAATTCTATGAAAGAAAGATAATACTCAACTGAAAGCGAGTTTGTTGCTTATCCCTTACCTTCCCTTGCGGGTCTTATATGAATGAATGAATTTTATCAATTTCCGGGTCCTCCTTTTCTAAGAAAGCTTTCTGTTATTTGCTGTCGCCCCTCTATTGGGCTACCTTTCTGTTAACCCTGGAGTCCTGATGGAATATTGCCATTTTAGAATAGACCATCGGAGTGTTGTAGGCCTTGGGGCCTGAGCAGGATGTCCTTCTTAGGAAGGTCCAGGCGTCATGTCATGGAGGTCGCAGTCTCCCAGCCGTGCGGTTGTCAACATGGCAGCATACTGCAAGGCTATGAGGCTGGTGATGCTCAGATCATGCAGGTTATGCATCACAGGACCTATGCTCATGGTAGAGCACTCACCTCTTCTCAAGGGTGGTGAGTGATCAGGCTTTCCCTTGTCATAGTTTTGAACTTCTGTTAGCCCCAATCTCTGCTGGACAGGGAGCGAGGCATCATTTTGAGACCCTAACTCTTGGAAGGAGGGGCTCGACCCCGGCCGGGAGCTATCCTCAGATGGGGGGCTCGCCCAATGATCCTGGCCTCAGCTAGGAGCTGACCTTGGCAGGAAGGCCTACCTCGAAAGGAGGGGCTTGACCTCGGTCGAGAGCTGTCCTCAGACGATGGGCTCCCCTAATGAGCCCGGCTTCGGCTAGGAGCTAACCTCGACAGGGAGGCCTACCTCAGAAGGAGGGGCTCGACCCTGGTCGGGAGCTGACCTCAGATGAGGGGCTCGTCCAATAAGCCCGGCCTTGGCTAGGAGCTGAGTCACCATGACCGGGTGGTAGGTCTTCTATTGTCGTAGCCGTCCATGTGCTCCATGACAGCGAATGTCGCCACATCACTTGTCTTCTTTGAAAGATGACCAAGATACTTTTTACTAGAAAAGGTGAAAGAGCCATTAAGGTTCTGAGTCGAATACATAGTGATGTATGTGGATCCATGATCACTTTAGTCATAGGTGGATACTACTACTTTATCATGTTCATAAATAACCTACCGCGGTATGGGTACATCTATCTTATAAAGCATAAGTCAGAATCATTTGAAATATTCAAACAATTTTGTAATGAAGTAGAAAAATAAATTAAGAAAAGATTAAAATTGCTCGATCTGATTAAAAAGATGAATATTACAAGAAAGTTTTTGGCTTATTTAGAAGAAAATAGGATTTTCTCATAATGGAAACCTCTTGAGACATCTCATCATAATAGAGTATTTGAAAGGAGGAATCGAATCTTGTTAGACATAGTTGGTCCATGATGGGATTTACGAGTCTGCCAATCACTTTTTGGGGATATGCACTCAAGTCAGCTTGCTATGTTCTAAATAAAGTGCCCGGCAAGTCTGTAGAAAAAATACCATTTGAGTTATGGTCAGGGCATAAGTCGTGGCTCTCACACCTTAGAATTTGGGGATGTCTAGCTTATGTCAAATATTTAAAACCAAACAAGCTTGGATCTAGGTCTAATAAGTATATTTTCATTGGATTTCCAAAAGAGACACTACTAGAAAAGGGTGCTTTATCGAGGGATTTTACCGAGAAAAAAAACCCCTCGCAATTCCGAGGGATTTTTTGACAAAAAAAATTAACTGTAAAGTTTTTTGAAGGAAAAAATTCCCTCGCAAAATCCCTCAGAATTTTTTTTTGTGAGGGATTTATTTTTTATAAATGAGCTCTTAGTAGAAGTTTTTCAAGGAAAAAAGTTTTCTTGGAAAATCCCTCGCAAATTATTTTTGCAAGAGATTTTTCGAGGGATCTTTTCATCATAATTTGGTTCTTAGTAAAAAAATTTTCAATAAAAAAAATCCTCACAAAATCCCTCGAAAATTATTTTTGTGAGGGATTTTTCGAGGGATCTTTTCATGATAATTTGGTTCTTAATAAAAAAATTTTCAAATAAAATAATCCCTCACAAAATCCCTCAAAAAAATTTTTTTGACGGATTTTTCGAGGGATCTTTTCATCATAATTTGGTTCTTAGTAAAAAAGTTTTCAATAAAAAAATTCCTAGAAAAATCCCTCAGAAAATCTCTCGAAAATTATTCCTAGAGAAATCCCTTAAAAAATCCCTCGGAAAATCTCTCGAAAATTTACCCTCAAAAATTTTTTCTCGAAAATGTTCCCTCGGAAAATCCCCCGATAATGTTCCCTCAGAAAATTCCCTGGTAATATTCCCTCGAAAAATCCCATGGAGAATTTCCTTCAAAAATCTATCGAAAATTTCCAAGGGAAAAATTCCATCGGAAATTCTCTCGAAAAAATTTTTCGAGGATGGTTTTTCCGGTGCAATTACAATCACCAATGTTATTTTCACTTGACCATAGCTGTTCAATATATTGTAACATTCAAAGAGACCTAACATGGTAGATGGGGCTCGGTGGCAGGGAGAGAATGCAACAGGGAGAGAATGCAACAGGGATGATGATGGGTTCATCGGAGTCGAAGGAGACGATGGCGAACCCATCGTCTCCTTCTATAAACAGGAGAGAGATGGGTCCAATGGGTTTGCCGGAGTCGGTTCACCACTATCTCCCTTCTGTGAACAGGGGAGATATGGGTCCGATGGGTTCGCCAGAGTCGGTATGCCACTGTCTCCCTTCCATGAACAGGGGAGAGATGGGCGGCACGGGAGGCGGCAGACGTACTGGAGGAGGCGGGCGGTAGGGAGGCGGCGGACGGGGATGTCTCTGGTGAGATTCGGACCAGAGAGTGGCGGCGATGGCGGAGGGAGCTTGGTGGGCTATGGGTGGTGGACGGGTGTTCCGGGCTTTCAATCCGACTAGATTTAGGAGGAAGATGACAGGAATAAGTCCATAATAGAGGAGGAATAAGGTTGGGATAGAGGGAATAATGGGAATAACTGATTTTACTTACATGGTTTTACTTAACATGCTTGTCTATAAACATATTTTTTAATCACATTTCTTATTTTAAATGACTTTGTGAATAATGTGAACATTTCGGTGGCCATTGTCGTGGATTTAGTTTTGTAACTTTTTCATCAGGAGAGAATACAAAGGTAATAATATTTTTTTTTAAAATTTCTTTTCATGATTTATACTTATGATCTTGAATTTTTAACATGTGCTTTAAGAACTCTTATATAGGAAGATTTTAAATGGGTTCAGATATAGGTAGGGCAAAATTTATGCATACCCTATTTACTGTCTTTTTCTTTTAATTTTTTGATCAACTTTTATTAATTATATTCGTTATCCATGTATTCTATAAAATAAAAATGAAATTAGTATCTATGCACCATTACTCATTATGTACTCCAATAATGGTTAACATGTATTTGTATATATAGTACACGCATAAAAACTCAAGATTAACATGCATCAATTGTTTATAATTTTAGGTTGATTATCAAGGAAACACTCTAAAGCTCAATGACCATGATAAGTTCTCAGATACTAGCTTAGCTCCTCCGGTCAGTCCCTCCTCACACTTAGATCGGTGCCCACGGGGAGGACTGCTCAGATGATTCCCCCTCGCTTGGTCCTGCTTGACGCCCGTAAGGCCCAACGATTACTAGCGATCGGCCACCGGTATCCTCGGTTCCCCTCCGCTCAGCAAGGAGCGACAATCGCAAGCCCCTACTTGGCTACTCCACGATCAATCTTTCGTCTCCATGGTATGATCAACGGCTACAAGTTCTCGGCCTCCCGCCCGATTGTCTTATAATTTTTTTAAATCACATAATTTGACTCGATACTTGTTTATGAAAATATTTCCAGATATCACATTATAATAAGTTTTCAGGAAAAGAACGATTGATCTGCTTTACAAAATTTTTGCTTTACAAAATTTCTGCTTGATTGTTGAATCTGAAGTATATAAATTATTTACAGGAATGCAAAACTTATCAATAGAAAAATCACTTGGAATTAAATTTGGTTTGTCAAAGTTGTGATATAAAAATATTGTGCAACTACAATACTTGACCCGACCCGATCTTTTTGGGACAGGACAGATTTTTTTGGAATGGGGTGGGTTTGAATTTTGGGCGATCCGATCCGTTGCCAACTCTAGTAAAAATTTTTAATTAAAACACAGTGTACATCTCATATCACCCATCTAACAATTCCAAAATAAATATCAAAATTACCAAACAATTCAGAAACATTCTTGCATTCCCTTTCGTCACAACCGTCGAATGAATGATACCTTTTTATCAGCCCACCGCCCTTTCGCCAACCCTCCTGGATGGCAAATAAAAATTGGAAATCACATGGAACTAAAAACTCTCCAAAGCCTGCTCTCCTCCCAAATCGAAGAAGAAATTTCCAAAACCCTACCCGAAAGAAATCCCCTAATCCCTTTCTTGCGATCTCCCTCTCGTTCTCGCGCAGTGATTGTTTTTGACCTCCTCCACTCGGAGTTGTCCACAGCCGGCCGACAACCATCACCATTTTTTCGCCCCACCGAAGGACTCCTCCGGTCGACCATTTAAGCCGAGCACAACCGTGCCACGGCAACTTCCCCCAATCACCCATCTTCTCCGCTCCGAGTCGATGCCCCTCTGCTGCTGCCGACCCTGCTGTCGCCTCGCCTCATCAACACCCCTCTGCTCCGCCCAGCCACCATTCGTGGAGATCTCACAGTCATCAGCCATTGGCTGCTGCCCTCTCACCTCAGATCGCAGCCGCCTGAGTCTTCCGGTGACCCACCTCCCCGGAATCAAACCATGGCCGCCTCCTCCCTCCCATCCAATTTGGTTCCCTTCCTCTGCCGCCAGCCACCAGAACAGGTCCATGCCGACCTCTCCTTAGCCGCCGTCAATCCCAACCCTGTCACCGGAGAGCCTACCAACGAAGTCCACTGAATTTCCTCGCCCGAAGCTGGTCCCTGTTCCACCTTGCGTCGGACCAAGAGAAGAAGACGTGCACCTTAGGTTTGTGGTGCATGGATTCCATAAGCCCAAAACATGTTGTCCTTGGGTTCTTTCTGAGTACACTTTCGGGCACGAGGATTTGCAGAAATGCCAAATGTGGGTGGAAGATATAAATGCTCATAAAAATTGGAGCTGGAAAGCCAAAGAGTCTTTTGGTAGAGCCCATACTTTGATTAAGACTTGTTCATTTTTTAGTCCCTGAGGTTTTTGATATGGGAACTAACTTCTTGTAGGTCTTTGTACATCCGTTATGTGGGAAAGGAAAAGGAAACAAAACTTGGGAATCGGTTGCTCCTATATTTTCCCGTGCTAAAGTACAAACAGAGGTGAATCGAGTGCATTCATGACTTCAAATTGAAGCATAAACATTCCATAAATAGAGTCCAACAAAGTTTATGTATTATTTTTATATTATAGTGAACTTTCCTCGCATAGATGGTGGTTTTTCCATTACGGTCCTTTGATTTACATAGTTTCTGTGCTTTTTTCAGGTGAAAGTGACTGAGAGAGCAGGGCATGCATTCGATATAATATCATCTTTATCAGATGGAGAACTTAGTTCTTTTGATGGCATAGTTCTTTTGATGGCATTGTTGCTGTGGTACGTCACTAGCTTGCATGTTGTCATATGGTATATTCTTTTTGTTCTTTTCATAAATCTTTATTCGGTTGGTTATTGTCTTTTTCATAATTAGCTTTCTATCGTGATAGATATGTTATTTATTGTTCAAATTAATGTGCTTGGAAAGTGTTTTAGAACATTATAAACTAAAATCAGAATGAAATTTCAAAAGACCGTGATAATAAAACAGATTCTTTATTTTTTCAGCTGAAGTACATGACCAATCTATCATCAACAAGAGACATGAGCTCTTAGACAACACTCTTTTCAGAGTTCACTGGCAATCCCATTTACTTCTACAATACATAATTAGAGGCAACAACCAATTCCCAGATCTAATATATTTTCTTTTACACACATTCAAGTTTCTAGGATACTACAGTTTTATTACACTTTTGTTAGCACTAGCCCTTATTTGATGGGCTTGGCTCATTTTTTTTGGCCTAGTTATAAATGAATGCATTCCTAGTGTCATTTTTTATGCTTTATTGTTGGGTAGTGGAACAAAATTAGGTTTTTATAAAACCAACTAGGGGAAAAAATGTCCATGTATTCAAACCTTGAGGTGATGACTCAAGGATCCTTCAAGGAATCATCAGTCGACTCTAAGGAGGAACTTGAGTTTCATTACAAATCAAGGGTGGTCGAACCAATGTTAAGACCCGTGCCGACAAGGTACTGGATTGGTACAGTATTGGCATGATACTGAACCGGCACACAATATGCTTGATGATGCTAGTAGGGCACCGTTACACCCAAAAACCTCTTCAATTATTTTCGATGTGATCTTTTCTCTTATATTTGATCTGGAACTTGCTGCTTGTAAGGAAATTTATCTTTTGTACAATCGAGTTCTTCAACTAATTGTGTGCATAAACTTATTCCTTCTATCACTTTCTCTTTCATGTTTGCTTTTACCAACCTTCAAATCTGTGTTGGTGTCAACCTCTTAAGCACCCATTGGTGATCAACATGAAGATGAAATAGACTGAGGAGTTTAGCTTTTGTTCTAGATGTATCAGGAGTTTAATAGCTCTAGTTGTTAATACTGTATCACTATCCTAGCGTCTGTTGATAGTCATTGTTTGGAGTGCTGACCCTTCTTTTAGTTCATTTGGCACAGAATGATGACGAGGACATGGTCTACATGTATAATGGATACATGCATAAATTGATGATGTGCTTTCTTTCGCACCCGCTTTCTAGAGACAAGGTCTGTATGTAGTTATTCTTTTGGTCCCCTGATTTGTTATTGACAATTTGATAACCAGGAATAACATTCAGATGACTGAAATTTTAAGATTAAATTGTCACATCTCATAGATTCAAATAATGATTTTTTTATTTTTGATTTTCTTAAGTCATAGAGCTATTAATGTAGATATGTATCTGTTTGGTGTGGAGAAAATCAAGTTGTTCAGTTAGTTATTCATATCTGCCCATAACTTTGCATTCTAAATGCAATGAAATATATTATACTTTCCAGTGTAATTGTGTGATGTTTTGCGATCTTATTTAAAATAAAAACTGGAAGTCAAAGGAATCTATCTTACATGGACTTTTTATAACTGTTGGGAGTGCTGGATCCTTTTTATCATTAATAATGTACTTTTGTTGATCCAAACTGAATGTAACAGGACATAGCAATTAAAGCTTTTTAGCATTTAATTCTTTTGGAACAGAGAAAGTCAAGATATTTCTTTATTTTTGCTCTGGGAATATAGCTTTCCAAGGGCATAAGTGGGTCATAACAGCCCAAAAGCGTGGCCGTCAAGCGTGGGTCATCAGATAGAGGCTCACATATTGTGTTGGTCATGGTTTTGATTATGTAGTTTTACTATTTTATGGTGTAGAGGTTATATAGAAGGGCTAATTCGACAAATATTTGGATGATTTTGTATCTGTCCTGCATGGAGGTTAGATCTATAATCCGGCATGTTGTCATGCTGATGATGAATCATAATTTGATATCATTGGGTTAGTGCAAAATCTAAGAAGTATGTAATCACAGTTCAAACAGTGGTATGATTCTTGTTGTGGTCATTGTTTTAACTCCTTTTCCTTGTGACTGAATGCTAATATACTTTTGCTGCAACTCACATTTTGTCAGAAAAAGCCAGAGCTATTGTATGGGAATGAAGAGTTGTGGACATTCATAAACTTTGCTGGAGAGGATCATGCGAATATACGGACCCTTGTGGCTTTCTTGAGACTGCTTGGTACTCTGGTATAGTGAAAGTACCTCTGATGTTTGGTTTCAATTTCAAAATTTCAAATTTCAAGTTATTTTATTCGGATTTTTCAGGCTTCTGATGAGGAGGGTGCATCAAAAGTTTGAGTTACTCCAGGGTAAAATGTTCTGGTTTATAGGTTGGAGTACCTTGTTTGATTGCTTAACTGTTTATGAAGATAAGTTCAAACAGTCTCTGCAAACTTCTGGAACCATGTTGCCTGAATTTTAGGAGGGTGATGAACAAGCACTTGTTGCGTATTTAGATGTTCTTAAGAGGGTACGGACTTGTAACTTATGTGCTTGTTTTGAACATTGTCTATTGCTTGATGTGTATGGTACTATGACTGCATGCTGTTGAACCTATCCTTGCATGTTTTTTCATACTTATTTTACTTCCATTTGCCTATTGGCCTGCAGCCTCTTACCCTTAGTCCTAAACACTGGCGACAAAGGTTTCTAACTTCTTCTGTTGCCCAGATTGTCTTAGCTTATGTGAATGAAAGGTGTGTGCTTATGAAACACAAAAAATTCAATGTCTAGATTAACTGCCAGAGATCTTCATTTCCTTTTGTATTTCATTTAAATCTCCTCATCTTATGCACAATTGGTACATTCCATGGTTTTGTGGTTATTAGGCAGCCAATCAGTTTGTTTTGTGCTGCTCCTGTGCCTGATTTACTTGGTGATTTGATTGGTCTGGATAATGCCATTGTACCTATCGACCAGCCAGAAACACCGCCTACAGGGTGAGGTTTACATGATTTATACTTCTACATCTCTTTAGTCTATTCCACTGCATTCTGATATATTGATCAACCTCCTGCTTGTCATTGTAATGGTTACTTTAATTGTTGAGGCAGGCCTCCTTTACCTATATTACTACCTTTGTCAACTGGTCAAGGTCTACAAATAAGTGCACAGCTAATGCGGCGCAATGACCAAATATTTTATGGTTTATTATTTGAGAACAATTCGTAGGCTGCGCTAGATGGGTTCATAATATAATTTGTTAGGATATCTCGGTCCAAGTACGAACCAGCTACCGGTTCGATCGGCTGAAGATATTTCTTCCGAACCACAAACTTCGGATCAAGGTATTTGAAAAAAACCAGACAACCTATGGGCACGCCAAAGCTTTTAATGGGCCTACGGCACCCGAAGACAGAGTCTTCGAATCACGTCCTCAGCTTTCGTCGAAGAACAAGTCCTACGGTCCCTAAAGATAAGATCCTCAGCCTGAATCGAAGAATGACCTTCACCAACTCTCGAAGACATGGTCTTCGGCCTATGACAAAGATCAAATCCTCAATCTATGTCGAAGACAGGATCTACGATCTCTCAAGAGGATCCGAGG
Organism: Areca catechu; assembly: GCA_021397845.1. Taxonomy (NCBI): domain Eukaryota; kingdom Viridiplantae; phylum Streptophyta; class Magnoliopsida; order Arecales; family Arecaceae; genus Areca; species Areca catechu. Next base: position 121,330,241 of record CM038052.1, on the reverse strand, counting down.
ATGAAAACATTCTCTGATCCAATCATGGAAATCTTTCTAAAGGGGAAGTCTGAAGACAGGCTCTCGACCTGTCTCAGGACTCTACGAACAGGACAAGCAACGGTTATCATCGACTATTTTCGGAATATAATCATGGCGCGTAATTCCAGCGGCAACGTCTCTGGCCTGGCCTCCGGAATCACCTGATAACTATCCACGATTTCAAATTGTAGAAAAGAAATTAACTCCATCATAACTGCTGGAGGAAGAACGGAATCACAGGCTGGACAACTTCTTATAAATAACGGTAAGAGGGAATGCGCAAGGTAAGGCACAAGATACCCTTGTAAACTCCAGAGTCTTTTCCTTCTCTTTCCAATCCTCCTCAGAATCTTCCTCATTCTGTGGCTGGAGCCTGTCTCTGACTTAGGCATCGGAGTATCCCCCGCCGGAGCAACTTCGGCTAGGGATTTATTTTGCAGGTGAACCAAGTCGGAAAAGGAACTCTGTATCAATAGATTGGCGTGCTAGGAAGAGGGGCTCCTGTGCAACTTGCATTGTTAAGCTCCCCTTCGTAACCAAGGGGAAGTACGAAATTTTTGATGGCGAGAGGGAAGACTCAGGTTGCCTCAACAAGTTGAAATCATGCTCCATCCCAGGAGGGTGCACCCCCGATAGAGAACGACATTCCACCTCCCACAATTGTCATGGGACAGCAATAGTTCGAAGCCCTCCTGAACCAGGTCACCAACGTTACGGTTATGGTTTAGGACTTCCAAAATAGAGCTTTTCAGGTGGGGCATCCGCCGGCCACCTCCAGACATAGCTCTCGATCCCGGAGGAGGAGAGCCCCTCGAGAAGGGTCCACACATCTCTCCCCTCGTCCTCGGCCCTCTCCTGAAGGTCGAAGTTCAAGAATGCCTAGGCCCACCGATTCCCCACAGAGAGGAAAAAGATCTAGGCAAACTTCCTCACCCTCTTTTGAAGACTTTACTCCCATAGAGAAAGCGCCAAAGCAGGTTCTCCCTGACTACGATGGAAAATGTAAGGCCATCGAATCGGAGATGGCAAAAATATGGAAGCAGAGAGATTACAATGATTTGGTGGTGTGTGATCTGTGCCCGCTTTAAGGTCATCGAATCGAAGATGGCAAAAATATGGAAGCAGAGAGATTACAATGATTTGGTGGTGTGTGATCTGCGCCCACCCTACACCGACCGCGTCATGGCCGAAGTCATCCCTTGGCACTTCAAGGTCTCCCAGATGGAACCCTACGATGGCACCTCTGATTTTCTTGACCATCTGGGTAGTTTTAAGGCCCATATGATGATCTAGGGAGCTCCGGACGTGATGTACTACCTCGTATTCCCAGCTACCTTTAAGAAAGTTGCTTGGATGTGGTACTCGAGCATACGTCCAGGTACTATCATTTTTTTCTCTGAGTTAGAAAAATTATTTATCTTGCATTTCAGGACTTACCGCAAGACCACCGGAATACGGACACACTGTTCCTCCTTCACCATAATGAAGGAGAAAGCCTACGAGATTACATCTCCAGGTTTAATGCGGCCACACTCGAGATCGCCAATCTCAACGAGCATGTGGCCATGTCTGCATTGAAGAAGGGACTTCGTACATCTAGGCTCACCTTTTTTCTGGATAAGAAGTTCCCCAAAAGCTATACTAAGCTCCTGTCAAGGGCTCAGAAATATGCCGATGCTGAAGAGCAGGTGGCAAATCGACGACTAATCGAAGGGAAGCCCCCTTCAAAGAAGAAAAACAACAGGGGACAAGGCCCCCTACCAACAACAACAACAAGTATGCTGACCGCCGAAGAAGTCCTCACAGGCCCAGAGTATCGGGCGGGAGGTTCGACTCCTATACCCCCCTCAACTTCCCTCGTGAGAAGATTCTCTTGGAGATAAGAAAATAAAACTATCTCCAACGGCCACGTCCCATGAAGGCATCCTCTTCTGCAAGGAACTGGAATAAATACTGTCGATTCCACCGGGACCATGGCCATAATACTGAAGAATGCATCCAACTGAGAGATGCAATAGAGCATCTCATCAAGAGAGGGTATTTAGGATGGTACGTTGGTCGAGAAGGACCTCAGTCAGAAGCTACTATTCCCTAATTGACTCCTGAAGAGGCTGAACTACCAAATCAAAGGCCCACCAATGGAGGCGTGGGGATGATACATCGACCTGTCAACTGGAGAAGAGGTGAAGATGATGCCCTGAAGTGGCTCAAGGACAACAATACTATTCTCTTCTCCGATGATGACCTTGCGGGAGTCCGGCTCCCGCAGGACGACCCTATTGTAATCTCGGTCATTGTAGCCAATTATGATGTACAACGAGTCCTAGTTGATAATGGAAGTTCGACTGATGTATTGATCTATGATGCATTCTCTCGGATGTGTTTGCCTAGAGATAAGCTACGAAGGTCCCCTATACCACTTACCGGCTTTGAAGGGAATCAGGTTGATACCGAGGGAAAAATAGTACTGCCTGTAATCCTTGGTACCGAACCTCGACAAAAGACACTGCCGATCAATTTCACGGTGGTCCGAACCCCTTCAGCCTATAATATCATTCTGGGATGACCTGCCCTGAACAAATTCTGGACTGTAGTGTCATCCTACTACCTCCTGGTGCACTTCCCACCAGAAATAGTGTTGGAGAAGTAAGAGAAGACCAGAGAGCGGCACGACAATGCCTGATGATCAAGGACAAGCACTCTAATGATCCCACCACTTGGGATCAGCTAGATCCGAGGGACTCGACTATAGATTCTGGCGAACCTATGAAGAGAACTATCTCGGTACCCTTAACTAAAGAGGACCCCATCAAGGTTGTGTAGATCGGAAGCATGCTTGATGAGAAAACCAGAACGGAGCTGATCTGCTTCCTTAAGGATAATGCTGATGTCTTTGCCTGGTCAGCTTCAGACATGCCAGGGATTCCCACCGAAGTAATCACTCATCTGCTGGACGTTGCCCCTGGGTATAAACCAGTCTGACAAAAGAAGAGAAGCTTTGCCCCTGAAAGACAAAAAGCAATAAATGAAGAAGTGAGCAAGCTTCTCAAGGCAGGGTTCATCCGCGAAGCCCACTACCCCGAGTGGTTGGCCAATATGGTAATGGTAAAGAAAGCTAGTGGCAAGTGAAGGATCTGCATCGACTACACAGACCTTAATAAGACTTGACCAAAGGACAGCTTTCCTCTTCCAAAGATCGACTAGCAGGTTGACACCATTACCGGCCACCAACTGCTAAGTTTCATGGACGCCTTTTCTGGCTACAATCAGATCCAAATGGACCCACGGGATGAAGAGAAGACGGCCTTCATCATCGACAAAGATCTGTATTGCTACAAGATGATGCCATCAGGCTCAAGAATGCTGGAGCAGCCTTTCAGAGAGGTTGATTAACAAGGTGTTCAAGGAGCAGTTGGGGAAAAACCTGGAGGCTTACGTTAACGACATGATCATCAAGAGCCTCCTTAAAAAAGATCACATCCAGGACCTGAAGGAATCATTCAGTGCCCTGCGATGCCATCGAATGAAGCTAAACCCAACGAAATGTGCCTTTGGAGTCACTTCGGGCAAGTTTCTGGGTTTCCTCGTTACCAAACGAGGGATTGAAGCAAACCCTAAGAAAATTCAGGCTCTCAAGGACATGAAGCATCCATCCTACAAAAAGGAAGTCCAACAGCTGACAGGGAGTATCGCTTTCTTAAGCAGGTTTATCTCTCGCTCAGCCGAGAAATGTCTTCCATTTTTCAAGTGATGGGGCACGGGATAGGGATAGGATCGTCGGCGAGCTAAGAAGTCACCGAAGATTAGAGTATCCTATTTTTTCTTCTATTTTCAGATTTTTTTATGGTGGTGACGAAGGAAAAAATAGGGATGGAGGATAACGAGGATGGACTACCACGAACCCTGAAACCCACTCTCACAGAGAGACTTCACACCTCTAGGGCATTATACCTGCCACCCACCTCACTACATGCAGTCTAGGGTATCTCACCTACCACCCATCTCACTACACGCGGAGCCCAGGGTATTTCACCTGCCACCCAGGTCACTCCTGGAGCCATGAGGGGGATTTCAAAGAACGTGGAGGAAAACGAAATGGGGGGATAACTAGGGCATCACACCCCTACGAAGTCCCGAAGGACAAAGATAACATCAACACCCGCAGGTGAAGACATAATGGGCCATAGCCCTGAACAACAACTGCCAAACCAACTGACAAACCAAATCCCAAAAATTCAATTTTTTCTATTTACAATAGGAATGAGGGGTTATTTATAAGCTCCATAACCCTCATTTGAATTTGAATACAAGATAGGGATAACTCAAATTTAAATACAAGATAGGATAAGATAAGCCTATCCATATCTCAATCCTAACCAACAAAATCTTAATTTAAATAAAAGATAAATCCTAAATTTATTTTTCAAATTTATTTGCTGCTCCAAAATTTGTGCTTCTCCGAGATTCGTGTAGGCTGATGTCCCCATCATTCCCCTGAGGTGGGAAAAACTCGACTCCGTCGAGTCAGGCGTCAAGTCTTCTGTCTTCAACTTCATATTATTTCCTTTTGACTTAGGATTTTTCTGTTTCATCACCGGCCCACTATTCTCTTTCTTCCCTATTTCAAATCTCGTCCACGGATCCTTCCCCAACATCGACGTCGGACCACCCTCCCCCTAGCCGGTCACCCACCACCATTCCTCCCTTCCATCCCTCACCCCTGTTTTCTGCTTCGTCTATGCCAAGCTCTCCAAGAACTGCCTGCAGCCCATTTTCAAAGCACAGATTTCAAAGCCACACCATTTTCAAAGCAAAGTTGATTAAAAAAAAATATATATCATGGTTATGTCAAGCTAAAAGTTTGGAGTTCCCGGAGCTGAAGTCAAGCTGAAGCTGGAGCCTAACCCAAACTCGACAGAGTCGAGTTTTTTCCCCACCGTAGGAGAATGATGGGGACATCTCAAGCACGGATCTTGGAGCAAGCATAATTCTTGGAGTGGCACAGATCTAGAAGCATTTTTGGAATAAATTTATTTAGGATTTATCTTTTGTTTAAAATTTGAATTAGGATTTGGTTGGTTAGGATTGATATATGGATAGGCTTATCTTATCCTATCTTATATTTGAATTTGATTTAGGATTTGGTTGGTTAGGATTGATATATGGATAGGCTTATCTTATCCTATCTTATATTTGAATTTGATTCGTTCTTATCTTTTTATCTTGTATTCAAATTCAAATGAGGGTTGGAAAATCTATAAATACCACCCTCAGCCTTTTGTAATAGGAGGATGGATGAATAAAATTTCTATTGTTATGTGTGAAGGATCTGTGTGCTCCTAGGGTATCTGTATGATCCCTTCTCCATCTTCCCAGGGTTTCTGTGTGATCCCTGATTTTGGGCATCTGTGTGAGCCCAGGGCATCTATGTGAGCCCCTTTGCTATGTGCTTGTTCTTCTAGGGCATCTGTGTGAGCCCCTTTGCTATGTGCTTGTTCTTCTTGGGGAATCTATGTGAACCCCAGTATTTTTTCTTAACCCTGCACCCTCTTCTTTCCTCCTTGCAAATCCTAATCCCTGGTGACTTACATGCTCACCAGCGATCCAGTCCAATCCCTGTCCCGCATCATCAAGGTACTTCGACAGTCTCGAGGCTTCGAATGGACCGAAGATTGCCGTACTGCCTTTGAAGAGTTAAAGAAATACCTGGAGACCCCACCTTTACTTTCCAAATCTCAAGAGGGGGAGGTTCTCTATTTATACCTTTCCGCCTCGGACGAGGCAGTCAGTTCAGTCCTTGTCCGAAGAGAAGAAGATGACTCTCACAAGTCAATCTACTACATCAGCAAAGTCCTGCATGATGCGGAAATAAGATATTCAAAAATACAGAAGCTGATCTTCTCTCTGATAATTGCGGCAAAGCGACTACGGCCTTACTTCCACGCCCATGCCATCATGGTGCTGACCGATAAACCCCTCAAAACCGTTCTCTGATGCCTTGATACCTTCAAAAGGATAGCTAAGTGGGCTGTGAAGCTAAGCGAGTTCGATATCAGCTTCCAGCCTCGATTAGCTATGAAGGCTCAAGTGCTCTCAGATTTCCTAGCTGAATGCACTTGGAAGTCCGAAGACAAAGTGCCTCCAGTAGAAGAAGGAAATCCAAAGAATATAGAGTCTGATTGGATGCTCCATGTGGATGGAGCTTCCAATTCTACTGGATACAGAGTCGGTCTTATACTGGCTGAACCTGATGGCCATATGGTGGAGTACGCACTCCGGTTCTCCTTTCGTGCTTCGAATAACCAGGCCGAATATGAAGCTTTACTTGTAGGTCTTCGGATCGCCAAGAGTTTAGGAGTTCGGAGACTCCAGGCTTTTTTGGACTCCTAGCTGGTAGCAAATCAAGTTAAAGGAGAATATGAAGCTAGAGATCCCACCATGGTACAGTACCTGGAGAAAGTACAAATCTTATCTTCTTAACTGGAATACATCGAAATCATTCTTGTTCCTCGATCGGAGAACTCCCGGACAGGTGTGCTGTCTCGACTTGCCACTACAACCCCAGAATTTCTCGGTCGCACCTTCGTTGAGTACCTTGAAGCCCCAAGTATAGCTGAAGAAGCTATGGAGGTGCACCAAATTGAGACTGAGCCAAGCTGGATGGATCCTATTATCAAGTTCTTAAATGAAGGTGTGTTGCCGGAGGATAAGGCAGAGGCCAAAAAGATCCGATGGATGGTATCTTAATATGTCATCTTGGACAGAGCCCTTTACAAGAGATCATTCTCTTAGCCCCTGCTAAAATGCTTGGGACTGTCAGATGCTGACTACACCCTGAAGAGGTCCATGAGGGAATATGCGGTGATCACTTGGGGGGCAGGTCCTTAGCGTATAAAATTATATGCCAAGGATATTATTGGCCCTCTATCCAAAAGGATTCGGTCGACTTCGTACAAAGATGCGATCAATGCCAGAGATATGCCAATATTCAGAGACAACCAGCGAGTCACTTGACCCAGCTAACAACCCCCTAGCCTTTTGCTCAATGAGAAATGGATATTCTTGGTCCATTTTTGCCCGTATCTGGGCAAAGGAAATTCCTCCTTGTCGCTATTGATTACTTCACAAAGTGGGTTGAAGCCGAGCCACTAGCCCAAATCACGGAGGGCAAGGTTAAGAACTTTGTAAAAACCTCGATCATACTTCGGTTCGGGATTCTACACATAATAATCACTGACAACGGGAGGCAATTCGATAATTCGAAGTTCAAAGACTTCCGTGCTTAGTACCATATGCAACATAAGATGACTTCCGTTGCCCACCCACAATCCAACGAAGAAGCTGAAGTAACTAATTGGACCATTCTCCATGGTCTGAAGACGAGGTTGAACGCTGCTAAAGGACTTTGGGCAGAAGAGCTGACCTCCATCCTCTAGGCATACAGAACTACCCCAAGAACGACCACTAGCGAGTCTTCGTTCAACCTGGCATACGGTACCGAAGCCATTCTTCCTATCGAAGTCTCCCTCCAATCTCTAAGAATTGATAAATATTAAAAGCCTAGAAATTTTGACTGCCGAAGAGTCGACCTTGATCTATTACAAAGCACCAGACTCCAGGCTCAGATGAAAATGGTGATGTATCAACAAAAGGTCGCCAAATACTACAACTCCAGGGTAAAGAAATAGATTTTTTGCATGGGAGACATGGTGCTTCAAAGAGCTGAAATATCTAGGCCAACTGAACAAGGCAAGCTTTCTCCTAACTGGGAAGGACCGTACCAAATTGAAGAGGTCATACATCCGGGAACGTATCGACTCAAAACCTTGGATGGTGAAACACTATCCCGGCCATGGAATGTGCAAAATCTTCGCAAGTATTATCAATAAACAAATCTCCAGAATCTTTTGTGCAAATCTATCCATCTTTAAATGACCCATTGTAATATCAGGATGGCAGTGGTTTTTTCAGCCTGATCAAAGAGATCGGCTAATGGCTCTGTTATCATATGTTTTATTATTATTGCAATTGCCTATACATGCTTGTATATTTTGTAACATGCATCATAATATGTTAGATCCTATGCATGAGTAGGTACTTTCCACTGTATGCTTAAAAATTTTAATTATGCAATACATGCTCCCTAGTGTTGCATGCCTAGGGTAGGCTTCTGCTGCACCAGGTTTTCCTTCAGTGGTATCAAAGCCACAGGTTCCTGTGTAGCATATCATTATTGCATGTATTAGGGATTACTTTTAGGAACCTAGTTGAGACCTTCACCATGACCGTGTGTCCAGATTAATCAGGTTTTGAAACCCCTAATTTTTATGGCACGAGGCAGTTCATCTGTGTTGACCTTTTCAGAAGGATCCTTAAAGGAAACCTATGGTATTAAAAGTGTTTTAATCCTGATTCATGTATATTTGCATGTCTAAAATGTTTAAGGCTTGCAATATTATAATTGACATGATGAAACTAGATATGATGCATGAAACATGTAAAAGAGTTTTACATGAATTTAATTAAAAATATTTTAATTAAAAGATGGCTTATAATCTAAAAATTATGAATAGAAAGATTAATTAAATGACAAGTCTAATTAGGGTTTATGAAACCTAATGTCATTTGAATAAGCCATCCGGGTTAATTGGGTTAGCTGTTTGATTGTGTCCATTTATTGGGTTAGACCTAAGGATAGTTGAATTGGACTTAAGAGAACTAATCAAATGTTGATTAAAGACCTTCTCTTTAGTATCTATCTAATTGTTACATGGGTTAGTCCATTCTTCTTAAATGGGTCTAATTAGTGTCTCTGTGGAAAGCCCAAGTTTTTAGGCTGGTCTAATCAAGTCTGGTAAACTGATTGGTGTCTAGGCAGGTTTGGCATTCTTGATCATGGCTGCATGAGGCTACCTCTTTCCTAGCCAACTTGGTCGGTGTCTAGGAAAGATGGTTAATGGTGGATACTCACCCATGATCTCACTTACCTAGCCAATCCGGTCGACCAGAACTGATTAGAATAGCTTATTGATTCGAGTTAACCCATGTCACCCAAGTTGATCAGCCTGTCTGATCTTTAGGTGCCCGTGGACCAATTTGTTGAATTGATCAGACCCTCCTGAGAATTGATTTGATCAGTGAAAGGTTGATCCATGTTTTCCCTCTATTCTTTTGTCACAATCTAATTAAAATTCTCTAAAATTATTAGGTCCTAAAAAAGACTAAGTCAATGAGTTGATGGTGTCTTAGCCTCCCATTGAGTGGGTTAGTAATGAGTCCTTTAGCTTGGTGTACATCGGCAGTTTCATAGAACGGGTGTGCATCCAATTAATGGAATTACTCTATCATAGATGATGGTTCAGTGCAACCTTCTTAATGGTGATCAGGTGGGCCGGCCATAGTCGGGCTTGGTCATTCGTTAGCTGGAAGCATTGGATTTGTCATATTGATGGTTGGGCCTAACCAGAGACCCGCAATAGGAGGCCCCTAGGCCGATTAGGGGTTCTGTGGGGCAAAATTGATTACTGGAAGTTGCTTAAGGAAGCAATTGATTAGAGAACCTACCTTTAGGCACGTATGGGTGAGCTGGTCATAGTCGGGCTCATACGTGGTCTATTGGATTTCAGTACCCACTATGAAATGGTGATTTCACATATTGGAGTTAGAGTCTCCCAATCTGAAAAATTAGTGGGAGGGACCTTTAGACTAAAGTCCAAGTCTTTTGGTTTAATTGATTAATTCATATATTGATATGGTCTTAGATTTTCCTTCATAAGTCTTCAAACCTTTCGCTCCAGTCACTTCTCGGTAGCGAGAAGTTAAAAGGGCCCCAATTTCGATAGCTGCTATCAAAGATTGAGAATTGTCCTAGAGCACGAGTGGATCCTTTATGTGATAATGGATCCAGCACCGGAAATCCCTCCTGCCAATGCTCGGAGTTCCATCAAGAACACTTGTTTGAAGTGGGTTTTGATCGGACTGCTGTCTGATGCATAATGTTGGTGGCGATGAACGACGAGTTCAGTCACAAATTCGAGGAGGCCCAGCCAGATAAGATCCTTCAAAAGTTGAAGGAATCCTTCGGCATGCCAGATGATGTGGAGTGGTACAAAGTATCTTGTGCCATCCACAATGTCAAAATATGAAATAGCGGTTCAGTCACTGATCATGTATTGTACATGATCAAGATGATCGAACGATTGGTCAAGCTCGGATGTCCCTTGCACGAGCAACTCGGCAAGGATGCAATTCTGAATTCTCTACCCTCTTCCTATCTTGACTTTCTCGATCATTATAGAATGATAACCTGCAGTCAATTACCATGGTTTGATGGGGTTGTTGTAGACTTATGAGAAAGATCACCAATTGATGGTGAATTTAGTGGGAGGTTATAGAGGTCGTCATCCCTTTAAGAAACGGATAGAAGGTGCAAAGTGCTCCTGGCCCAAGTCAGACCGAGAAAGTGAAAGTTGATCAAGCTGGTACAGAGTGCTTCTATTGTAAGAAGCAAGGACACTGAAAGAGGAACTGTCCTCTTTATCAGGTGTCCTTAGACCCGAACAGCCTAAGGATAGAAAATGTCAATGACCTGTATCTATGGCACTGTAGGCTAGGTCATGTTAACCATAATAGGATAAACAAGTTACGAGGAGATGGCCTCCTTGAGGTCAGTGATTCTAACTCACTACCCACTTGTGAATCCTGTTTGCTTGGTAAAATGACCAAGTCATCTTTTACTGGAAAAGGTGAACGAGCTACAGAATTTCTGAGACTCATACATATTGATGTTTGCAGACCCATGAAAGTAAGTGCCAGAGGTGGATACAAATATTTCATTACGTTTATAGATGACCTTTCCAGGTGTGGTTATGTCTTTTTAATGAGACATAAATCTGAGTCGTTTAAAATGTTCAAACGATATCGTAATGAAGTGAAGAAACAAACTGGAAAGAGTATTAAAACCCTTCGATCTGATCGAGGTGGTGAATACCTATCCGGTGAGTTCATGACATATCTTGAGGAGAATGGAATTCTCTCTCATTGTACTCCTCTAGGAATACCTCAGTTGAATGGTATGTCCGAAAGGAGGAATCGAACATTGTTGGACATGGTTCGACCATGATGGGCTTTGTAACTCTACTGCTATCCTTCTGGGGATATGCACTTGTGATAGCTTGTTACTTACTGAATAAAGTTCTGAGTAAGTCTGTTGTCTCCACTCCATATGAGTTATGGACTAGACATAAGCCCTCAATCTCACACCTTCGGGTCTGGGATTGTCCGGCTTATGTAAAGCATTTAAACTCAGATAAACTTGGTCCTAGGTCTGATCGTTGCCTGTTTATTGGGTACCCTAAGGAAACAAAAGGGTATTTCTTCTACTTTGAGGATGAACAGAAAGTGTTCGTTGCTCTTAGGACTATCTTTTCGGAAAAGGAGTTCCTTGGAGAAGGAACTGTAGCCTCTAAGATTGACTTGGTGAAGTTCAACCAGTGGAAGAACCTGTACACTCTAAGGACATCATAGAACTGGCTATGATTGGATCACACCCGGAACCCATTATTAGGAGATCCGGTAGAGTACCGCATCAGCTGGACAGATACTATGATTTCTTGGTCTGGGACGGTGATCCCATTGAGCTCGACGAGAATCATGAGGATCCGATCACCTATATGGATGCATTTCAGAGATCTGACTATGAGGCGTGGCTTGGAGCCATGCGATCTAAGATGGAGTCCATGGAGATCAACAATGTATGGACATTGGTTGATCCACCTGAAAGGATAAAACTCATCGAGTGTAAGTGGATTTTCAAGAGAAAAATGGATTCAGATGGGAAGGTGGAGACCTATAAAGCCCGTCTGGTTGCCAAGGAGTATCGTTAGTGATATGGTATCGATTATGATGAGACATTTTCTCCTGTGGCAATGCTTAAGTCCATTTGGATCATGCTTGCTTTGGCAGCATATTTTGACTATGAGATCTCGCAAATGGATGTCCGAACAGCTTTCTTGAATGGGGAGCTGGATGAGGAGGTGTATATGATACAGCTTGAAGGGTTCACATCCAAAGATGAGTTAAAAGTGTGCAAATTATAGAGGTCCATTTATGGACTCAAGCAAGTATCTCGAAATTGGAACATGTATTTTTATAGGTATATCAAATCGTATGGCTTCGTTAGGAATGGAAAGCAACCCTGCATCTATAAGTGGGTTAATAGTTCTGTGATTATATTCCTGGTACTGTATGTTGATGATATTTTCTTAATCGAGAATGACATCGTAGCATTGCAAGGAATAAAGGTCTGGTTGTTATCTCAGTTCTTCATGAAGGACTTGGATGAAGCTTCTTATATACTAGGTATGAAGATTTATAAAAGATAGATCTAAGAGGCTTCTGAGATTGTCCCAGTCTACGTACATTGATACGGTGCTGAAACGGTTCAGCATGGAAAATTCTAAGAAAGGCTATCTCCTGATAAGTTCTGGAATTACTCTTTCCAAGAAGGATTGTGTGACAACTCCTGAGGAAAGAGAGCGCATGAATAGAATTCCTTATACTTCGGCAGTGGGCTCTATCATGTATGCTATGACATGTATTAGACCAGACGTGGCATACTCACTAGGAGTAGTGAGCAGATACCAGTCTGACCCAGGTGAGGTGCATTGAAAGGTGGTTAAGACCATCCTAAAGTATTTGAGAAATACTGAGGACCAATGGAAGATTTATGGAGAACCTGACTTGAAACTTGCAGGGTATACTGACTCCAGTTTTCAGTCTGACAGAGAAGATAGCAAGAGTGTGCCAGGGTTTGTGTTTATCTTGAATAGAGGAGTGATCTGCTGGAAGAGTTTCAAGCAGGCATCTATTGCAGACTCGGTAAGCGAAGCAGAGTACTTTGCAGCATCAGATGTGGCAAAGAAAGACATGTGGTTACGAAAATTTTTTTGAGAGCTAGGGGTGGCACCTTTCTTAGATGGTCATGTTCATGTGTATTGTGAGCACAGGGGCCATTGCTCAAGGTAAAGAGCCAAAGTCTCATCATCGCACTAAGCATATTCTGCGATGCTATCATCTCGTGCGAGAGATTATGGAATGAGGCAACATCAATCTTATGAAGATCGATGGAAAGGAAAGTCTGACCGACCTGTTCACTAAAGTCCTCGGAATCAAAGAGTTCGACAAAGGGAAATGAGTAATAGATACTATTCTGATTGGCTTTAGTACAAGTGGGAGTTATTGAAAATTGTGTCCCAAAGCCAATCTCCTAGTTTGTAGGCGGTTATCTTAGTATTATAATATGTATATGAATTAATAAAACATTATTTTGGCAACTCATCATATCATTCATTTTCCTGTAATGAACTCAATTTATGTGATGAAGTCCTTAGGACTACACTGACTCCGATATAAAGAGGATATATCGAGTGGTCCTTTAAAAGGTTCACAACCAAAGGATATATTGTACAGGATAGTAATGTATCAAGTGTAGGTTGTTGTGGTTCACATCATTTGGTTATCCTCTTGATCAAAGGAGTGTGGTGACACTGATGTGATCTGCAAGTGGGATGTGTGACATCTCATTAAACGTGACTCCGTGAAGCTCCTTTCTACCAAAGGATTGCTCGTGATTGGATATGGGTATATGTGTCCCTCCGACCTGAGATCACGATGATAGCTTGCAAGCAACTCCCTGTGCTTTGGTGCCGGACTACCCGGATTTCTAATCTGGTGACAGAAGGTTTCTAGGTACAGGCAAGTACTTGTGGAGTAATGGTGGACCAAGATGGAATTGACCTGTCCAAATTGTTTGGATTAAATGTCTCGTAGTGTCTCAATTCAGCAAAACCTTAGCCAGGGTAGTTCATGTGAGGAGTCACAGAACTTGTGAGGTTGAGACATGATCTGGATAAACCAAATTAGGGTTGGCAGTCTAACCCTAGGTCATCTTGAGCATTGGAGGTCAAAGGGATGAATTATACGGTAACCATATGCCAGAGGTTCGATAGATTGCTCTCGCATCTTCGGCCTATCCGGATGCCAGGACCCATTGCTAGATGGTATCTTGTGTTGATACTAGAAGTGTTCCAGTGCTACCGTTTAGGTTCGAACCTATGAGGTCACATGCCATAGAGGATTTCTTCCTGATCTAGGAACCAATCAATGATTGAGAATCATTTCGGTATTAAGGTCAAATGGTCTCTTGAGCACATATTAGATTTTTCTGGTCTGATTTGGATCGACCAGGATGGGTTTGGGTCAACCAGAAATTGTTCCTGGAAGACCAAGACTAGACCCATTTTTATTATTGGTTTGGTTTAGTTAGACCGGGTTTTATTAAACCAATTTTTGAAATCGGTGAACTAAGTTTTGGTTTTAAATAAACCAGGTTTTATTTGGAATAGTTGAACCGGTCTCTTCTTGGGTTGGTTTACATGGTGAATGGTTAAACGTGGCTTCCCCTTCCCTATTTCACCGATTCAAATGAGATGAGATCTCATGGAATTCGGCTGCAATTTGGATTGGCCCTCTCAAGTGTTCTTCTCCCGTATGTCTTCCGGTGTTCTCCAGTAGTTTTAAAACACCGGTTTGAAGTCGTGTTCTTGGCTTCCCCTATCCTCAAGGTTTCGCCGCTCCTATCCAAGACTGCTCCTCGCACGTGGTGTTTGATTGCACTTGGGAGTTAAGAGTTGGTGCTTTATCGGGTTTCCTCTCCGATGTTTTATCTAGACTGCTCTTCCACTATTTTCCCTTCCCTTCACGGATTGAATTCTCTGCCTATAAATACTGCATGATGGTTGATCGCCAAGAGGTGAAAAGAGAGAAACAATAAAGAAGCAAAAGGGGGTAAGTAGTTTGACGGTGATTCCTACAAAGAGGCGTCGATGGCAGTGCACGCTCGAAAACTAGACGAGTCGACAGAGCTGGCGGGCTTCAATGCATCTTCATCCTCTTGGTCCTGCGATTGGTTCTTCCCATATGCCTTGGATTCCCATGGTGGTGTGCCTTCTTGGATGTTCTCTATTGTGTGGAGGCAGCAGCAGGGTGTGAGAAAAAGTTTGGCTGTGAGGTGCAACTTGAGAGGAACAGCATGCGATTGGAGCAGCAAGCCTTCGGTTCCTTGCTCCACCTCCGTTCGATGCTCTCGGTTTTCATATCCTGCGGGTTTTTGTTTTGAGAAACTGGGGATGCCATATGAAGAGGAAAAGAAATAGAGCACCGATTTTATTCATGTCTTTGTTTGGGACGTGAGATGTAAAGGAAGAGGGGAAAATAAGGCGTGCAAAAGTGGAGGCCGCGAGTTGGTGGCCGTGGGTTGCAGGCCATGATTTTTTAGAAAAATATTAGTGCACAATTTCTTTAGAAGTTCTAGGTTTATTCCTTCCCTGGTATCATTATTTCTAGTGGTGTGCTCTTCGTGGAGTTTAGGCGGTCTTGGAGAAGACCGTCCATGAGGATTATTTGATATTCCCTACTCCACATAGCCGTGACCAGTTGTTGATTTCCGGTGGACTAGCATCCATCCGAAAGTCGGATCAGCGAGAGCCCATGCGTAAATACTTTAGAGGGTGGACACTTGGACACCTCGAGAGGTCGGATCGTTCTTCTTCTTGCTGTTGCAGATCTTATTTTGCTGTTGAAAGAGTTCAACCAGTCGCTGCTGATCTGATCTGAAGACTGAGGGAGTTTGCTTCGGTCAGGTATATTTTATTTTGGTTATCATACATGCCTAGATCTAGTTGTTATCATATGTTTTATTATTATTGCAATTGCCTATACATGCCTGTATATTTTATAACATGCATCATAATATGTTAGATCCTGTGCATGAGTAGGTACTTTCCGTTGCATGCTTAAAAATTTTAATTATGCAATACCTGCTCCCTAGTATTGCATGCCTAGGGTAGGCTCTGCTGCACCAGATTTTCCTTCAACTAACACCACTAAGATTAAACTTGAAGAAGTTTGACAGGTAGAAGAACCGACACCATTGACTAAACCCTCAAAATTAGATTTGATTGGATCAAACCCGGAGTCCATTATAGATGTACTATTAAGAAGATCTAATAGAGTACCAATCAGCTAGATAGATACTATTGTCTCTTGGTCATGTTGAACTTGATAAAAACAACGAGAATCTAATCACCTATATGGATGCAATGCAGAGTGCTGACTTTGAGAAATGGTTAAAAGCCATGAAAGTCAAAATGGAGTCCATGAAAATCAACGATGTATGGAAACTCATTGATCAACCTGAAGAGATAAAACCTAACAGGTGCAAGTAGATTTTCAAAATAAAAATAGGCATATACAGAAAGGTGGAGACCTATAAAACCTGTCTGGTTGCTAAGGAGATATCATCAATGATATCGTATTGACTATGATGAGACATTTTTACTTATCATAATGCTCAAGTCCATTCATATTATACTTATGTTAGTGGCACATTTTGATTTTGATATCTAGCAAATAGATGTGAAAACCGCTTTCCTAAATAGAAAGCTGGAAGAAGAGGTGTATATGATACAACCTGAAGAGTTCACATCCATAAATGAATCAAAGGTATGCAAGCTTCAAAGATCCATTCATAGATTAAAGCAGGCATCTTAGAGTTGGAACATGTATTTTGATAAAGTGATCAGAACGTATGGCTTTATTAGGAACGAAGAAGAACCCTATATATATAATGGGCTAATGGTTTAGTTATAGTTTTTATTATTTTGTATGTGGATGACAATCTCTTAATCGAGAAAAAATATTTCTGTATTACAAAGAATAAAAGTATGGTTGTCTTCTCAATTCTCCATGAAGGCTTGGGAGAAGCATCCTATATCCTAAGGAAAAGATCTATAAGGATAGATCTAAAAGGTTACTGGGGTTAATCCAGTCCACATGCATTGAGACCATACTGAAGTGGTTCAGTATGATGAATCCTAAGAAAAGCTTTCTTCTGATAGGCTATAGAATTAGTCTCTCCAAGAAGGATTGTTTGACAAGTCCTCAAGAAAGAGTGCATATGAGTAGGATATGTATGCCTTAGTAATGGATCTATTATATGTGCTATGATATGTACAAGACTAGATGTGGCGTACTCACTAAGAGTAGTGAGTAGACACTAATCTAATCTAGGTGAGAACCATTGGAAGGTTATAAAAACCATTCTTAAGTATTTAAGAAATACTAAGGATCAGTGGCTCATTTATGGAGATTCCGACTTGAAACTAGTCGGTTATACTAACTTGAGTTTTCAGTTAGACAGAGATAATAGCAAGAGTATGTTAGGTTATGTCTTTATGTTGAATGGAGGAGCTATCTACTGAAATGTTCTAAGCAGTACACTATGGTTGATTCTATATACAAAGTGGAGTATATTGCATCATTTGATGCTACAAAGGAAGCTATTTGGCTATCGAAGTTCATCACTAAGCTGAAGTGGCACACTCCATTGATAGTCTAGTTTCCTTATATTATGATAGCACTAAGACCATAGCTCAAGCGAAGGAACCAAAGACTCATCAATAGACCAAATACATTATGCATAGCTACCATCTTGTCTTGGAGATAGTAGATTAAGATGACATTGACCTTTACAAGATCGACAAAAAGGAGAACTTGGTTGATCCATTTACAAAAGCCCTCAGAATCAAAGAGCTTGATGATCACAAGTAGAAGATAGGTATTTGATACTATTTCGATTGGCTTTAGTCCAAGTGAGAGTTGTTACGAAATGTGCCCTAAGCCAATCATCTAGGTTGTAGATGGTTGAGCTCTTTATAATTTATACATGAATCATTAATAAAATAAAATTTATTTTGGTAGTTCATCTCTTTTTGCATCTTCATTTAAATTATTTTGAGATGAAGTCCTTAAAACTACTTCAATTCAATAAAGGAGGATATATCGAGTAGTTCTTCAACATGTTTACGACCAAATGATACATTGTTATATAGAATGATAATGTTTATCAAGCATAGGTCATTATATGCCATATGGGTTGGTTGTCCTCATAACTAAGGAGTGTGGAGACACTAGTATAGATGCAGGTGAGTGTAGGAGTATATTGCACTGAACATGACTAACTATGTAGAGTACTCTACTGTCAAGAGTATTTCTTAAAAAGATATGGATATAAGTATCCCTTGGACCTGAGATTACTATAGTGACATGCAAACAACTCATTATCCTTAGGTATCGGACTACCTGGATTCTAATATAGTGATAGAAAGTTACTAGATGTAGTCAAGTACTTTTTAAGTCAGTGATAAGTCAAGATGAGATTAACCACCCCAAGGTGTTTGAGAAAATGCTCTACTATGTTTCAATTTAGCAAGACCTTGACCAGGGCAATCCTTGTGAGGAGTCATAGGATTTGTGATGCAGGATGACTCTAAGATTGCTAAATATACAGAAAAAATAGTAAACTAATTTTTTATATTTTTTTATATTTTTAATTTATAGGCTGGATTCCTGAAATCAAGACTAGCAGGATGAATAGCAATGCAAAGAATCATCAAAATCGCAGGCATGCTTATGCAAAATAATAAAAGTCAGGACCCGAGAATTGAGAAATTCCTAGCTTAGAATAGCTAACCTTCAATCAAAATAGAAATTAAGAGTGGGAAGGTTTGTACCAGTCAGAGATTGAAGAACTTGCTGATGAAGGGGTCATACAGCTCTCGGATTGAGGCCTGGAAGATGCAGCCTTTGGTTCTCGAATCTGAAGGCGATCTGGGCCCGGTCTGAAGGCAAGGAAACCCTCCTCTTGGGAGGAGAGACACCTTGGGGATCCTACAAAGCATCAAGATTAGGTTTGAATCAATATTCAAATGAAATAAACAAGGTATGAAATAGAAGGGAAAGATTAGGATTAGGAGTGCTGGCGGCTTGGAGAAGAAGGAGGCTCTTAGCATTGGGCTGCCTTGGGCTTCTTCTCAAGGATGAAGGCTGATACTTGAAGACTTGAAAGTTTGCTTGGGCATGGATGAAAGTTGGACATAGAGGTCGGCCAAGTAGAGGAACAAAAGCAAAACAAAAACAACACCAAAACTCAAGACAATATTTCACCAGAATTTAATTTCATAAGAGTAGAATGATTACAAGAAGAAGAGGGGTGGGGTATTTATAGAGTTCCCATGCCCTCTTCTAAAGGGATTACAAGTCTTCTCCTAGTTAGAATAGGTTTACATAATTTAAGTAGGAGAAAGACTACAAAATAAACCTAGAACTAGGATTATACAAGTTAAATAAAATAAAGACTTGATTTCCTCCTTCCACTTGGACTCTTCTTCTCAGCTATGACTGAGTCAACCTCAAGGATGCCACTCTTGGTGTGTTGGGCTTCATGGGGGGCAACAAGGGCTGGCCAAGGGCTTGGGGTGCATGGGCTTTGGGCCTCCTGGAAGCTGGGGTGCTTGGGCTGGTATACTCCAGGCATCAGACTGGAATCTTGGTTCTTAAAGGCTTGGGCCTAGCACTTAAGCTTGATTTCTCTTGGACTGGGCATAGATGGACCTCTAGATTCATGATATGCCCTGGTCTAGGAATATACTCTGGTATTTGGAGGGAATATAGGCATCTGGAGAGTATCTAAAAGGAATCAGGGCATCTGGAGAGCATCTGGAGGGTCCTTAGGGCTCTGGGGTGTCAAACAAGATCCCATAAGCTGATGTGAATGCCTCTGGCTCCTGTGTGAGGCCTAGTGGAACTCCAAAATAGGGTAAACTCCTATCTTGTACAATAATTGGACTCTCACTGGACTAATACTCAAGTATAAGACTCAATGACTGACTAGGGTTAAGACAAATCAACTAGTATCAACTTATTACAGGACTCAATCTTATTTGCTTACAAAAATATGACACATGGCTAAGTAAACCAGATAGGTCCCAGTAATTTGTGTCTAATCCTGGTTCCCCCACCAATTTGTTAAGTTGAGATACATCTAAATACACTATTCAAGAGTTAGCAGTTGACTCTAAAACCATCCTAAGCATTAGGTCAAAAGGATAAGTTATACAGAAACCATATGCCTAGGTTCTTGAATGTTTCTTTGCAAACATTCGACCTAACCAGATGTTTGGCACAATTGCTAGATGGTCGTATTGATTAATTTAGAAATTGGTTCTTGGGCTACTAGCTTAGTGTTCAAACCTATGGAGTCACACACATAAGAAGTTTCTTACCGATCATGATGGCTAATTAACGATTAAGAATCGTTCAGTGAAAAAATTATAAATATGATTAACAATTAACCATATATAAATATTATAAATTAATAATTAATTATATGAAAATTAATTAGTAATCAAATTTTTAATTGTCTTAATTTGATTGAGCAAAGAGATTTAGATCAAGCCTAATTGAATTTGGTTCAATTGGATTTCACCCAACTAGGTTATTGATGACCTAATCGCTAAGAATTTCTAATTTTTCTTTAATTCAGACTTAGACTCAGTTAATTTTAGATTTAATTGAGACCTAATTGGGACCTAACTGCAATGGATTCAAGTTAGATAAATTAGTTATAACTAAATTAGTTTTGGTTCCTAACTAATTTTGGTCAAATCTTAGTTAAACCCTGTTGTCCAAAAAGCAACCCAAGAGGGGGGTAAATTGGATCTCTAAAAAAGATTTAAGCTAATCACAAGTTACAAACTTAATGAAAGCAAAACAATCCAATTCAATGAATATATATTGCAAGGTGCTATAATTCAAATGCAATGCTCTATATGTATAAGTGCAGTGGAAATTAAAAGCAATAAATAAAGAGCAAGTAGAAAGAGAGAACAAGCAATCACAAATACCAAAAGCTATAGTGGTTCGGTGCCAACCAATGCACCTACATCCACTTCCCAAGCTCCCCTTGGAAATTCACTATAATCAAACCGATTACAGCCGATTAGTTTTTCGGGCTCACTAATCAAAACCTGACTTGTTTTCACAAGGTTCACAAGTCAAACCTCACTTAGTTTTACAGGCTAACCAAGAACCTAATTGATTTTTACAAGGCTAACCAACAACCTCACTTGGTTTTCCGGGCTAACCAAGAACCTTAGTGGTTTTGCGGGCTAACCACCAATCTAATTGATTTTCCAAGGCTTTCCAATAACCTCTCTTGATTTTACAATAGGCTAACCAAGAACCCTTACAAGATATAAGGTTTAAAACAAAGAACCAATATAAGCTTTCAATAATAAAGCAAATAATTCGATGAAGCTCAATGTAGTATTACTTTGTTCTTGTTGAAGCCTTTTGAATGCCCAAGTAGAAAAGATCTTCAATGCTCTTGATGGCTTTGAATGCTTGGAGGCTTCCTTTAGCTTGAAAGTGGTTGAACCTTGAATAAATAGGAGTTAAGGCTCTTCTCTCTTCTTTTCTTTCTAAACTCTTTTAGGATATCCAATAATAATGAATAGTTGTTGTCTTGATTTGATTTGGAGCCTATTTATACCTTCCCAAGGTTTCAAAACTGAAATATAGCCGTTACACTCGAAAAACTAGCCGTTGGGGGCATTTGGGACGAGTTCTATGTTTGAAAAAACTAACCGTTACTGTTGCCAGAACTCCATGTGTCGACACTTTCTCAGTTGAGTCGACACATAAGGTCGACACATGTTCTTCTTGAGTCGACATATAGTTCAAAAAGCTTCATTCAGAATCTCTGGAAATCTCAGTTGAGTCGATACATTCTCAGTTGAGTCGACACCTTGAGTCGACACCTTGTATCCATGTGTCGACACCTTGCATCCATGTGTCGACACATCAACTGTTGCTTCAACTTCTGTAAGTTTTGTGGCTTGAAAGTCTCAGGCGATGTGTTGATCAATGTGTAGACACTTCGAGTCAACATATAAGGTCCATGTGTCAATACATCATCTGTGCCATTTGAAACTTTGCAGCGTACCGACCCGAGTCAATACTTCATCTTCATGTGTCAACACATCATGCCATGTGTCGACACCTTGAGTCGACACATCACTGAAAAAAATCATAGAAGATGCTGATTTTGAGTTGCAACAAGATTCCACTTGCCTTAGCTATCCATTCAACCATTTTTAAGTGTCCAAGTCTTGTATTGTGCAATCATTCCATTCAAACTTGGTTCTTCAACACACTTGGGCTTCTTCAGATTTTGTGAGCGTCCTTTCAATAAAAACACACTTAAAGCAAATCATTAGTCCTCAATTTATACTTAACTATTTTGCTTATCATCAAAATCAATTAGTGGAGTCAACAAACCCTAACTTAGTTTAACTTATTTTCTTCCCTAAAAATTCTCCATGCCTTGCTAGAGTTTTTTTATGAATTCTCCATGAAAAGAATTAATTTCTTTCATCCCCCTCATTTCATTTATATTAGGATTGGTTTGAATTAAATCTAGATTTATTTGAATTTAATTAGAGGAGTTCTATTGGAAATAGAACTCCTAGTCCAATTCAAACTACATTACCTTTTCCTAATCAAAATCCTCCTCTAATTAATGAAGTTTTAATGCAGATTTTAATCATATGTGTGATATTAAGAGGCCTATTACAGGATAAAATCTAAAGTGAAATTGCCAAAAAAATAAAGGAGATGGGGCATGAAAATCAAGCTAGGCGTGAAGGGGCTTTTCTTGGATTCTAGCACTAGGTCTTCTAAGAAGAGAGAAAAAGAAAATCAAAAAGTCTTTTTTATTTTATTTTCCCTCCACCCTTGATCTTTTTTGTCCTCCAATTCTTGATTTTCTTGGAGTGTTCAAGAAGATTCAAGAAATATTTTTTATTCAGCAATCTAGTGGCCTTTGTATTGAACTAGCAATTTGAGAAGTTGATCGCATCGGGCTTCGTGTGGATGATTCGTAGAAACTGGACACCCAGTGCCACCATGAAGCGACATGAAGATCCTTTACCATGTACCATCAATAGTGATGATCATCGATCCATGATCAGGTATGAAATTAGATTTCATATCATTTGTAGATATAATCTATAGCATTCATCAGTTAGATTGATGCATGCTAATTTTGTTTTCTATGTTACAATCCTTGTAGAATTTATTTGATATAATCAATATTTATATTTTTATTTAAAATAGTTTTAAAATAGATATACTTCTACTATAAATTATAAAAAAAATCATATATAAAATCCTAGGTGATATCCAACTGACTTGAGGATACATTTCCTAATAAAGGGCTCCTCCATGATGGTCTAGGAGAAGGGTGGATGAATGGTAAAGAGTGGCTCCCCGGCTAGTGTTTTCTACTACCATCGGAGGGCCTCCAAATAGCCATGCATCTCGTGAAGCTTCTAGTCTAGCTCATCCTATCATTGGCATGCCTTGCTAGATGATGGTATGACAGTCCCTCCATTAAAAAATCCTGTAATGAGGAAGAAGAAGAAAGTGAAATAGGAGAATCTCATTCTTGATCCCTACCTTGACAACCTATTCAACGATGAGAACGATGAACATGAAATAGCCCCATGGTCTCGATGGTTGAGATGGGCGATGATGGGGGCTTGCTTTGGGTTGCCAGATATCTGAGGGGCCATCGAGGGTGCTTCTACTTTAGTGGAACCAATTATATTGTCCTAATCTACCCCCCACATTGAAGGAAGAATGTTTGAGGGCTGATGCTCAGTCGACCTTGGGGTAGGCTGAGTCGAGGGCTATTTTAGAGCCATACTATAGTTACAAATACTCAATTTAGAATAGAAGTTGATGGAACTGCTCAGCTGTGACTAAAAGAACAGCTAAAGGCTTGCCAGTGCTTTGGTTTGGGAGAGTCTGGGGGTGATCCACCAAGACCACCAATTCCTCCATAGGAGGAAGAGTGGAAAATCCTACCACTACCTTCTTTCTCATCATAACTATATAAGGAAAAGAGAAAGTACATGTCTTCTCAATAATTGTTTGGACCAAGGGCCCTTCTTCTAGTGTCAATCTATAGTGATTTTGCTTGAGACTTGCTAACATGGTTGAAGATGGCTATTGGGTCGATGGCTCTGGGTTTTCCTCTATAAAGCACTAGCATTCTAAAACCTACAAAATAAAAAAGATAGTGAAGTCTAGCGACGTTGGGGTGGTTCTCCATGGTGAACCTTTCGATGCCTAAGTCAATCTTCTATGGAAGCAAATAAAAGATAGGCATCTATAGCTTTTAAATGGATGGTGTGGTGATGGAGTGATAACAAGATAGAGTGGAAGTAGTGAGATAATGAAAGTGGGCATAGGTGAGGCAATGGAAGTGGTGGATGGAAGTAGCCAAGTATAGATGAGGCAAAGGGGAGAGTGAGTGAGGATTAGGCGAGATAAGGTGGCCCTAGCCTTCACCCAAATAGTAATATGAAGCTTTTGGTTGGTTCTAAGAGAACTGTTGAGACTCTTAATGGATTAGGACTTCTAGAAGAGCTTACCTAGGAAAAGCCTTGTGGAAAAGAATTAGCTGGAGGATCTAGAAAATATATTTTATAAGAAAGGTATATGGAATACCTGATACCTAAGGGATGTTATATGATGCAGGGAGTGTTCATCAGCACATTGTTACAGAGTGCATGCCCCTAAAGGAGTGGTTGGAGATGATGTGGAGTTCTTCTTCATGATAGGTGTATATCTAAGGGCACTTGCATTAATGGATAGTAGCCAACAACAGAGAGTAACGGCATACGTTACCTTCCCCTTGTAGGAGGAGGGCATGCTAGGTATCCTTGCATGATCCTTGGGGCCACTGTCCAAATTTAAAGGAACCTGCTTCATCTAACAGGTAAGGTGGCAAGCCACATGAAAATCTATGTAAACTTGACCATGTTGGGATGCAACATATACATATATATACATTTATACAAATATATATACATATATAAATATGATATTGCAACATCCACTGATGTCGAGCCTACACAGTCGCCAGCCGCCAGCCGCTTGGGTAGGGACTGCCACCTGGATGCGGCCCCCAAGTAGAAGACCGAGGTGAGCCATCTTGCCGATGTCACCTCCCCGTTAGGGTCGTGCTCATGAGGCGAGCCCTCTGTCTAAGGTCGGCACCCGGCCAGGGTCGTACTCATAAAGTGAGCCCTTCTGCTAAGGTCAGCTCCCAGTTAGGGTCATGCTTATGAGGCGCGCCCTCCATTTAAGGTCAGCACTCAGCCAGGGTCATGCTCATGCTGTCAAGGCAAGTTTTGGGATGGAGTTCACCCAAGACAGGACTCACCCCCGCATCAGAAGGGCTAATAGAAATTCAAACCATAGCGGGATGAAGCCTGACCACACCCAGCCATGAATTCAAATACTGCGACATGCCACCTGCAAACTCTACATGAGGTGTGCTCCACTAGGCTTTGAACCCCGTGACAAGCTGCCACCCAAACAATGATGCAACCAGGGGCAGCCACCGTTACAATGCAAATCTCCCCTAAAAGAAGTATTCTATCAAGGCCCCAGGGCCCTGCAACGCTCGGATGGTCCCTCCAGCAATGGAAACATCCCACCATGGCATGGGGCTCAATGGCACAGTGCCTCCCCCTCTTAAGAAAAATGACACCCCCAACAAAAGGGGGCTCTTGGAAGGATCTCCTCCGAAGGACCAGTCTAGGAGAGAGGGGGAAGAAGGAGAAGCCATGAGTAGCAGCAAGCCCCTCCATAGAAGACTCCGGGAGAGGGCACACTAACAAGGACATTAGGATGAAGCCTCAGATCCACTATGGGCCATCACACGAGGCATAAGGCTAAGGAAGAAGGCGAGAGGTAGGCAAGCAAGTAAACGAGAAACGAGGACAAGGGAGCTGCCGGGCAGGGAGCTAGCCAGAAGATCCTCCCAGTGCTCACCTATCCTATCTCCGTCTTGATCTCACAATCTCAATCCTATATTTTCCTTTCACCCTTTATGTGGAGAGTTCCCTGAAACTCTCCTCCACAAAGGTTCTATTCCCTTAGGTCATCCCACTGATTGATTGTCAAGGTGTCCCTACCAGAGTCCCTGGCTCGGGTCTTCTCTTTTTTGCAAGCCGATCAGACCGAAGAGCTGACCCCCGAAGAGGAGGAGATGCACCTGGCGGGAGGAGGCACCCGATGTAGCGACGATGCATCGGATCTACAATCCACGATGACCCGAGCGTGTGCCAGGAAGGGAGGACAAGAGATGATTCAAGAGCTAAGAGGATCATGGCCAAGGCTAAGGATCCAGACTCTCCAATTGATGGAACAACAGTGGCCACCTCCCTGGGCGGCAGGCGAAGGACATAAGACACCCCCTTGGGGGCCTGACCAAAGAACGAGAAGAGAGGGGTATAATGATAGCAAAGAGAGGGACTTGTGTTCATGGTCTTTTCGAACACCTGCCACCTTTTGTGGCACTCTCCAGTTAGACCCAGAATCTAGGCATTCCCCTATGTGTGGGCTTCCATCATCTCATGCAGGCCTAACGGGTAACTCCCTTCCCTACTATCTTTGCAATATGAAAACTGTATTACAGTTCTACAAGAGAAGCCCCGTATCACCATCAATGGCAAGCTCCATAGCCTCACTCATAGCCCGAAGGCGATAGCGGGATGTCGTCTACCGCATGACTCACAGCGAGGCAAACCAACAAGGTGGGCCACTCTAGCAGGCCCGCACCCTTCACCGTGCTCACAGCCCGAAGGCGGCACCAAGGTGCTGTCTACAGTGAGACTCATAGCATGGCGAATCGAAAAGCTCGGTGCCCCTAGCCTCGCTCATAGCCTGGAGGTGGTAGTGGGATGCTGTCTACCGCGTGACACAGCATGGCAACTCCTCATCAGCGAACTGGGCCCACTCCATCAGGCCCGCATTCCTCAGCCATGCTCACAGCCTAGAGATGGCAGTAGGATGCCATCTACCGTGTGACTCACAGCATGGCAACTCCTCATCAGCGAGCCAGGCCCACTCCATTAGGCTCGTGCTCCTCAACCATGCTTATAGCCCGGAGATGGTAGCGGGATGCCATCTACCGCATGACTCACAGCATGGCAACTCATTAGCAAGTTGGGCCCACTCCATAAGGCCCATGCTCATCAGTTGAGCTCACAACCCAAAGGTGGTGATAGGGCAACCTGCCATCTACCACGAGGTCCGCAACTAGGCAATCTTCAAGCCGGATCCTTCCAACAGACCCGCGCTCAGCCGCCTCACTCACAGTCTTGAGGTGCAGTTGGGGATTCCTAGAACCCCACCATTTACCGCGTGACTCACTGTTTGGCACCTATAAGCTAGGAAACTCACGAAGCCCTGCACCTACTACCTTACTCATAGTCCAGAGATATCTGCCGGGAAATCCCAGAAGTCCCACCATCTGTCGCTTGACTCACAGCATGGCGAACTAAGCCAAGATATTCCGGAAGCCTTGCATCAAGTTGCCTTGCTCATAGTCTGGAGATGCCGATGGGAAATTCCTGAACTCCCACCATTGGCCACCTAACTCACGGCTTGGCAAACTGAGGAGATCCCCCATAAGCAATCTAAGTCGAAGAAAAGAAAAATAGCAAGCAAAGTGAAGAGAACATAAAGCATTCTGATTGAAGGGAGAAGAAAAACTACCCTCACTGAAATGTCCCCTACATTAGAGAGAGGCCCCCAACAACTTGAGAGTCTGTACAATAGATTCAAGCTCAAAAAAAAAGAGAAAAAAAGAGAGGAAGAGAGAATAGTAGTTGTAAAAGAAGAAAGGCTTTCATTACTAAGTCTTCTGTTACATCTTATGAAGACCCCCGACAGGCCGGGAGGCCTCCTGAAATCCTAAATTACAAATTGAGAAGAAACAAGCTCAGGCCTCCCTTGCTATCCCTCACCTAACCAACGGGCTAGTATACCAGCTTTGGACTTCGCCCTCGGGACTGCGCGGAGCATTCTAGTCCCTTCTACCCCAAGAGGCTGGTGCCCTTCCTCAAGCGAACTTGTTGGGAAGGAGAACAACAATGCATCCGCCTCTACCGCATCATCCTCCTTGGAGTTCACCGATTTCATGATTCCAAGGACAACTGCAACAGCTCCGCATTACGATACTTCTATCAGCACCACAATGGTCATGGCCTTTTCTGCAGGTGACCACGACCGGGGCCACCACCTCCTCTTGTAAGATCTCTGACCTTATGAACTGGGAGGTGGCTCTAGAGGCCCCTGTCTTTGAGGCAGCCTCTTTCTCTACCCCAATTGCATGACCGAAGGCTCTTCCCCTTCTCATCCTTGGGGGAAGCTTCAAGCTCGGTAGATTTCTTCTCCAGGCTAGATACCTTCACCTTAGCACTGGACGCTTGCTCCCAAAGGGCCACTACTTGGGCCCCCAGTCTTCGGGATGAAGACCTAAAGTCTATCAAGATCCCTCCCTTAGTATAGCCTGATGGAGAGGGGTTGAAGGAAATAAACATGAGAGGAGGGCTTCAAAGCCTCAGAGACAAGAGGAGGATCAAGGAAGGAAGGAAGGGCTATGTACATCGAATGTGAATGGAGAACCTTTAAAAGAAGCAAAGGAGGGAGGGGCGAGCCCTCTATAATAAAACCTGCCACCCACTGCCACCTCGTGCTCGCCAAAGGCATGCACCCTTTTGACTCCTGGGCCAATCAGGAGCCACCACATACCAGCATCCGGCAGTCCTAATGCCTTGGGTCAGGGGTGTCACTTTGGATCCAAGGAAGCATTAATAGCCCCCTTCATTGAAAAACCAAGTGTGGCACTACTTTCAGAGTGGTGGCATGCAAAATATTAATGGCACGGGGGGCGTGCCTCTCCACGTCAGCATGGTCGTTACTCTCCTCGCCCTGAGCCTCATGTTGTTCTCTGGGCTCGAGAGTGGGGGGCATCTGATATCGCAACATCCGCTGACATGGACCCTACACAGCCGCCAGTTAGCAGCCATATGGGTGGGGACTGCCACCTAGCTACGGCCCCTGGGTGGAAGACCAAGGTGAGCCCTCCTGCCTGGGTCGTGCTCATGAGGTGAGCCCTCCATCTGAGGTCGGCACCCTACAAGGGTCATACTCACAAGGCGAGCCCTCCTGCCGGGGTCATGCTCATGAGGTACGCCCTCTGTCTGAGGTCAGCACCCGGTCGGGGTCATGCTCATGCTGTCAAGACAAGTTCTGGAGTAGAGTTCTCCTAAGGCGGGACTCAC
This sequence comes from Areca catechu, assembly GCA_021397845.1. Lineage (NCBI taxonomy): Eukaryota > Viridiplantae > Streptophyta > Magnoliopsida > Arecales > Arecaceae > Areca > Areca catechu. Next base: position 121,301,115 of record CM038052.1, on the reverse strand, counting down.
CCCTGCATCAGAAGGGCCAATAAAAATTCAAACCATGGAGGGATGAAGCCTGACCACACCCAGCCACAAATTCAAACTCTACGATGCACCATCTACAAACTCTAAACAGGGTGTGCTCCACTAGGCTTTGAGCCCTGTGATAGGCTGCCACCCTGACAATCATGCAAACAGGGGCGGCCACCCTCACAATACGAATCTCCCCTAAAAGGAGTACTCTATCAAGGCCCTAGGGCCCTGCGATGCTCGGACGGTCCCTCCGACAATGGAAACATCCTGCCATGGCATGGGGCTCAGTGGCACAGTAACTACCCCTCTTAAGAAAAATGACACCCCTAACAGAAGGGGGCTCTCGAAAGGATCTCCTCCGAAGAACCAATCCAGGAGAGAGTAGGAAGAAGGAGAAGCCATGAGTAGTGGCAAGCCCCTCCAGAGAAGACTTTGGAAGAGGGCACACTAAGAAGGACACCAAGACGAAGCCCTAGATCTGCTCTGGGCCATCACACAAGGCATAAGGTCAGAAAAGAGGAAGGCAAGAGGTAGGCAAGCAGGTAAAGGAGAAAGGGGGACGAGGGAGCTACCAGGAAGGGAGCTAGCTAGAAGATCCTCCCTCACTTATCCTATCTCCGTCTTTCTTGCTCTCACAATCTCAATCCTACAATCTTCTTTTACCCTCTACGTAGAGAGTCCTCCAAAATTCTCCACCATAGAGGTTCTGTTCTCCTTGGTCATCCCACTGACTTGATCGTTGGAGTATCCCCACCAAAATCCCCAGCCCGGCTATCCTCTTTTTTGCAAGCCGATCGGATCGAAGAGCCGACCCTCGAAGAGGATGAGGCACACCTAGCAGGAGGACGCATCCGATGCAGCGATGATGCACCAGCGCTACCGGCCACGACAACTAAAGTGGCAACAAAATATAATATAAATATAAATATATATATAATGGTGCTGAAATCTATCCAAATGCTGGAGTGAGCTAGAGAGGGGTGTCAATGACTATACCTACAAAAGGAGCCCTAGATGAAGATGGCTCCAATGAAGGCCCTCTGATGATCAAGTCAGAATATTAGACCAGAGAGTAAAAATGGAGCGAAGAGAGTGTGGGTGAAAGCACATGCAGGTGATGGGGACACCGGAGGCACCAGAATAAGACAGAGGCTTTTCAACCCTCTATGAATTGATTAATAATTTAGGAGTCCATCTGTAATAAGGGCCTAGCCCATCTAAGTCCATTTTAGTTGTTATTTGAGTCTTTTGAGTTGTTATTTCAGTTCTGTACTAGTCAGCTCATGTTGAGCTAGTTCAGTCCAGTGTTAGTCAGCTCATGTCGAGCTAATTTTAGTTTTTTGAGTCCTATTAAACCATATTGAAGACTCAAGACCACATCATACAAGTAAAGACCAAGTCCAACCTGATTGAAGACATGGAAGTTGAGCCCAAGTCCAACCCAACTTGAAGATTTGAAGACCCCAGGAGAAAAATTCAGAAAACCCTGATTCCTTGTAGATGCCCTCCAAATGCCCAGATTCCCTTCCAGATGCCAAAATATATTCATATACCAAGGCATCCATGATTTTAGAGGTCCATCTACATCCTAGACCAAAGAAATCAAGCCCAGGCACCAAGCCCAAGCCCCTAAGAAGCAAGATACCAGGGAATATTCCTGCTACCTGGCTACCAGGCCACCCCAGCTTCCAGAGGCCCAAACCCATGCACCCGAGCCCCTTTGGGCCAGCCTCTTGCTGCTCCTATAAGCCAAACACGCCCCCCTAGGTGTCCTTAGAGTGTTGGCCAAGTGAAGAGAATTTTTAGGGATTTTTTCTACCTAATGTTTCCTTATTTTCTTGCTAGGGTTTGAGAGGGAAAAGGATTCTCATGTAAAGACTAATGTGCCCTTACTTGGAGCCCAAGGTTAAGGGTCTATTTAAAGGACCCTAGCCTCTTGTATGAAGGGACTTTTGATATGAATTAAAACCTTGAGTTCTTCTATTGAGTTGTGTGATACCCTGCTGTGTGCATAAAGGGGTTTGTGAGAGTTCTTCTTCCCGGTGTTTGCAATCATCTTCCTGCTGCCAACAAACCCTCCAGATCCCTAGACTCCCACTCCAAAAGAAGCCTTCTCTTGCTATTTTTCCTTTGTTTTCTTGTTCCTTTGTGAATTTTCTAACCCCTGACTGGTCGTTTGCAGGTCCCTGAGTTTCTATGAATCCAACGACTCTAGCCAAGCCTCAATCGGACCACCGAGCAGAAAGCCGGGTATCCGCGGGTCTTGGCTCGATTTTTCAGGTCGCATCCATCGAGGAACAAGAGACCCCTTCCCTGCGATCCTCACAGACTTTGTCAGGTACACCCCTCTACCTCCAGTAGTTTTATTGTAGGAGAACTTGCCCTAACCGAGGCTTCTCAGCCCCGGCGGTCCTTCTTTGCTACTTTTCTAGGTCCTAATCAGTATGCTGATCTTCAAAAATTCATACAAAATTCCCTACAAATAATTTTGATCTAAAATTCGAGAATTAATCACCTAACTTAACATGTAAAACATACAAAAAGAATTGCATGCATATTAGTCCCCCATCATTTGGTATCAGAGCTTAGATTAGGGCTTGTTTTCTGTAATTTTAGTCTGTATATGCTCTGTTATTTTAATTATTTGTCCTTGATAAAAATTCCAAAAATCTTGAAATTTGTTTTTATGGATTCATAATAATTCACAATACTTGTAAGAATTTTGTAAGATTTTATTATGGCCTGTGAATATTCTGCAAGCCGAAATACAGCCTACAAATTTTTGGCTCTATTTTTTCAGCAAGACAAGTTTGGAAGTTTTAGGGTTTGTTTAGCATTTTTGCATATCTTTTAATTTTAGTATATTTCCAGCATATTAGGCCATGATTTGCAAGTTTTCTTCTATTTAAAAAATACCAAAAAAGGAAAAAAATTTCATATTCTTCAAAAATATCAAAAAACATCTAAACCCTAATTTGCATCCTCATCTGCTTGCCATCATTGCATAATTTACTTTTAAGGGCACTCTTGCTATATCAGATGGGGGGAGGATTTGATCACCTCTCCTTAGCCCAAAATCACATCCCTTGCATTCGGTCCCAAGTCTTAACCTAAAATTAACTAGACTTAATTTGCCCTAGTGGGCTAGGGACACCAACTGGTCGGGTCCGGACTATGTGTCAGATCATTGTGTCAAGCTAACCCGTGTGTGCTTTGTGCTCAGTGTCTAGAACGGTGGTTTAGAAATTCAATCCTGAAGGACTTGTGTGCTGGTCCGCCTACTTGACCAATCTCTGATTGGTGTCTAGGATTGGCAATCAGGGACTTAACACTCCCTTTACACCTGCCTGGCTGAGTACAGGGTTACTATAGGCTAGTTTGCCACCCTGATTGAGCATCCAGTTTTGGACTCTAGGTCTAGTCAGCTATAGTTGGTTTGATCGAGTCTTGCATGAGCACTAGATCAGGAGTTTCATATCACCCACCTCCTTCACAAATGTCTGAACCCATGGAAAATTTGCAAGCCCAAATGAAAGCCCTAGCTGATTAAATGGCCCAGATGGCTACCCAGATGACCTAGTTAACTCAGTCTGGTATTCAAACCAATGATAGAATTGACCATCTTGCCAATAGGTTTGATCAATTAAAAGTCTGGGTAGGGACCCCAAGAAAAACCCATGGGTCACAGTCTGAGCCAGATCCTGATTCCCCTCAATCTAGGAGGACCCCAAACCCTGATCTATACCATGAGGTCGAACCTAGGAGAGCCCCTTATCCTGACCCGTACTACAATCCTCAACCTAGGAGGACCCCAAACCCTGATCCATACCTTGAGGCTGAACCTAGGAGAGCCCATCGTCATGACCCAATCCCTAAGGTTAGTCCTAGAAGACCCAATCAGGATTTTATAGACCAGGAAGATAGATCCTATTTACCCTCTCCCTATAAGCCTAGTATACCCACAATCTATTGATCTTATGACTCCAAATCCTATGAACCTAGAACCTATGAATCCATAACCTATGAACCTAGATCCTATGACTCTAGATCCCATGATCATAGATCCTATGCACCCACACCCTATGAGCCTAGTAGACCCAACACCCAATATTCTGACCCATATAGGGAGTCCAACCAAGGAGAACCCAATATTCTGACCCATATAGGGAGTCCAACCCTAGGAGAACCAAGTATTCTGACCCATATAGGGAGTCCAACCCTAGGAGGACCCAATATCCTGACCCATATAGAGAGCCCAACTTTAGGAGGACCCCATACCATGATCCATCTTTAGAACCTGACCATAGAGCTGACCCAAAATCCTATGACCCCAGATCCTATAATCCCATGACCCATAGATCTGTACCCTTGTCTTATGAGCCCAAAGAACCCATAACCCCTAAGTATCAGCCTAGTACTAGTCAGGTTTCCCTTAATCAACTTGAACCCCATAGGATTAGTACCCCTAAATATGAACCCAGTAGTGAGCCACTACCCCTTAGGCAACCTGAACCTACTAGGATTAGTGTCCATAATCAAAAACCAGGACCTAGCCAATTTTTCCTTAGCCGACCTTCTCCAACCATTCCTGAGATTCACAAGGCTTACATTAATGCAGAAGTGTATGAAGCTGATGCAAGCTTAGTGGATGAGTATGAGGGAGAAGAGGAGACACCTTTAGATGACCTAGAATTAGCTGACCCAATAGATACCCAGGTAGAAGCCAACCTAGAGGTAGTTGACCTCGACCACATCCAACCTAAAGCTATAATGGAAGAACAAATAGAGGAAGAGAACCTAGGTACTGCTGCTAGAGCCTTACCTGAGGATACCATAGAGGAGAGCCAAATTATAGAGTCTAGTCCAAAAATACAAGAACCAGAAGAATTTATTAAGGACCTAAACTCTTTGAATCAGTACCCTTGGGATGAGCCCCCTCCTATAGTTCCCATTAAGGACCTCTTCCCCGAAATTGATGACCCATCCTTCCATTATGCAAACCCTGTAGATATAGCTCAACCTCGTAAGGTTAACCTCATTAGTATAGGATTAGTTCCTGACACCCCGTCTTTTATCCTACTTTATCCAACTAACCATGAACCTTTTTCTCTACCTTACCAAACTAATTCTGAACCCACTTCCTATTTTCTGTCCTTTACTGACACCTCCAGCATTTCTAGGATTATTAGATTGCATTTAATTGAGATTAGCATACTGCATGCATTCATCATGCATGTTAGGTTTGCATCTTACTTCTGGCACACTCTTTGGAATTTGCTAGGAGTTCACTGTAAATTTTCATGTGCATGTCAAGCTAGGATCAAACCTAGGGAACCTATAATCTGTTAGGTTTAGATCCAAAGAGTTCAATAAAATTTCCTTCTATAAGAATGCATAGTCAAGTCTGTTAGGTGTAGGTTTGAGTTCTTTGAATCATTTGTTAGGAGTCTGCATGTGCCCAGCATGTTCACCACCTACACTAATTTTAAACAAAATGGCTAATTTCCGAAGATGGATCAAAGAATTTGATGTAGTGGATTCTATCTTGGTTAGGCTTAGGCCTAAAAGAAGCTTCATGCTCGTAGAGCCGGACCTTTTAAAGTGTTAAAGAAGGTTGGATCAAATGCCTAGGTGTTAGACATGCCTTCGGATTTGGGCATTAGTTCTACCTTCAATATTACAGACCTGGTTGAGTATAGGGAACCGGCAGCGATACCTAGTAAGGCCTTTGGACCTATTCCTTTTCATTGTGAGTGACCCTAACCCAGAGTATCCACTAACAAATTGGCCTGAGAGAGGAGAACGGATCGAGCGTATCCTGGACGATCAAGCCATCACGACCCGGGGCCGTGACTATCAATGCTTCCTGGTCTGATGGCAAGGCCAGCCAGAGTCGGACGATTCATAGATTTCTTGAGAGAACTTGCAATGCCTCAACCCAGACCTTCTCGAGAGATATGTGAGCCAGTCTGATCTTCACTCGATAGGGTCGAGTTCCTCCCATCCCGAGAGAATTGGTGGGGACACCGGAGGCACCAGAATAAGACAGAGGCTTTTCAACCCTCTGTGAATTGATTAATAATTTAGGAGTCCATCTGTAATAAGGGCCTAGCCCATCTAAGTCCATTTTATTTGTTATTTGAGTCTTTTGAGTTGTTATTTCAGTTCTGTACTAGTCAGCTTATGTTAAGCTAGTTCAGTCCAGTGTTAGTCAGCTCATGTCGAGCTAATTTATTTTTTTGAGTCCTGTTCAACCATATTGAAGACTCAAGGCCACATCATACAAGTGAAGACAAAGTCCAACCTGATTGAAGACATGGAAGTTGAGCCCAAGTCCAACCCAGCTTGAATATTTGAAGACCCCAGGAGGAAAATTCAGAAAACCCTGATTCCTTGCAAATGCCCTCCAGATGCCTAGATTCCCTTCCAGATGCCAAAATATATTCATATACCAAGGCATCCATGATTTTAGAGGTCCATCTACATCCTAGCCCAAAGAAATCAAGCCCAGGCGCCAAGCCCAAGCCCCTAAGAAGCAAGATACCAGGAAATATTCCTGCTACCTGGCTACCAGGCCACCCCAGCTTCCAGAGGCCCAAACCCATGCGCCCGAGCCCCTTTGGGCCAGCCTCTTGCTGCTCCTAGAAACCCAACACGCCCCCCTAGGTGTCCTTGGAGTGTTGGCCAAGTCAAGAAAATTTTTAGGGATTTTTTCTACCTAATGTTTCCTTATTTTATAGCTAGGGTTTGAGAGGGAAAAGGATTCTCATGTAAAGACTAATGTGCCCTTACTTGGAGCCCAAGGTTAAGGGTCTATTTAAAGGACCCTAGCCTCTTGTATGAAGGAACTTTTGATATGAATTAAAACCTTGAGTTCTTCTATTGAGTTGTGTGATACCCTGCTGTGTGCATAAAGGGGTTTGTGAAAGTTCTTCTTCCCGGTGTTTGCAATCATCTTCCTGCTGCCAACAAACCCTCCAGATCCCTGGATGTCCACTCCAAAAGAAGCCTTTTCTTGCTATTTTTTCTTTGTTTTCTTTTTCCTTTGTGAATTTTCTAACCCCTGATAGGTCGTTTGCAGGTCCCTGAGTTCCTACGAATCCAACAACTCCATCCAAGCCTCAATCGGACCACCGAGTAGAAAGCCAGGTTTCCGCGGGTCATTGGCTCGATTTTCCAGGCCACATCCATCGAGGAACGAGAGACCCCTTCGCTGTGATCTTCACATACGTTGTCAGGTACACCCCTCTACCTCCAGTAGTTTTATTATAGGAGAACTTGCCATAACCGAGGCTTCTCAGCCCCGGAGGTCCTTCTTTGCTACTTTTCTAGGTCCTAATATGCATGCTGATCTTCAAAAATTCATACAAAACTCCCTACAAATATTTTTGATCTGAAATTTATGAATTAATCACCTAACTCAACATGTAAAATATACAAAAAGAATTGCATGCATATTAGTCCCCCATCAGCAGGGGTACGTACCTTTGAGGGTTTCATTGAGAACCCCCTTTTATATTCAAGATATTGGGTTACTCTAGGAATGCTTTAATACATCAAAGAGCAAGCATAGAATGATTGAGTTTTAACAACTATCAACCTTTTTAAGAGAAAATCATCCTTTATTATTTGGAATGTCCCCTTCCCATTAATGGAAGATTTTGTCTTTCATGCCTCCCACTATTTGCCTCAATGGCTCCAGGAGTTATGGCCTAAAGGGAGGCCATGCTTCCTTAATGATTGAGATATGCTTCCAATAATGGGAATTGATAGTTTTTTTGTTATGAGAGGCATGCCAGAGTGAGCATTAGTAGGCCTTTTCTTTGGTCATTCAATGGAATGTCCTTATAAGACATTGGTGACTAATCCTAGATTCCAAATATCTTTAGGTTTGGTAAATCCAGGAGTCATTTGAGGCTATAGACCTTCAGAGACTTAGGGCTAGAGAGACCAGCATCAATTATGCTAGAAGGATCTAGTCAAATGTATCTTGATTACGGGTCTATGAAATAATAAGTCAAATGACTGAATGTCTATCTGGGTAAGGTCTCAGAGGCCAAAGGTCAAGCCAATCAAGAGAACAAAAAACTAGAGGCCCATATGGTAAGGAGCCGTAAGGCTAAAAGTTGGGTCTAGCAAAGGCTTGAGGGTCGAATGTACCTTAGTATGATGCTCGATTGATTTGGGAGTTGAAGTGTTTCTTACGACTTCCACTCTTGGCAGGCAGAACCAGATGACCGGAGAAATACTTTATGGGACTATCTCAAATCAAAATTTATCCTTCGGATGATTCTATATCATGCCATTCAGATTATATGGGTCCAATTATTTTTGGGTGATGTAGGTGTTTGTATGTCTGAAATACTATAGATTCAGCATTGGAGGTAGAAGCAACTGGGTGTAATTTCATCCCACCCCAATATAGATTTGGTCATTTTCCTCCCAGTCTTAAAACATTTGGGATCCTAGGGGTGAGGTTTCCCCTATATCAATAGCCCCTCACTCCTTAGTCTGATTACGAAGTATTTGGACTGAGTAGTTCTAGCGCCTAGTCCACGGGATCCTGAGAAGTCTTATTGAGTTTTATATTCTTGAAAGTGGGCTTGTCATAGAGTTTCCATATTCTATATTTATGATATTTTTTTGAAGAATGTGAGGAATTAATATGGTCAATTTCCCTTATAAATGGATTTTAGAAGTGGTTTGCTGCTGCTAGCCTTTCTACTAGGGGGATATTTTGTTTGCTAGATGGCAATTTCTGGCAAGAAGAGCAATTCTGGTGGTCTTTCTAGCAAATTTTTTGGTGGCTCCATATTTAATAGTTTCATGCGACATTTTAGATCTATGAAGGGTAGTCATGAGCACCGAAGGGCTAATGCACAGGGTAATAAGGATCCTGGTTCCCTTACCGATGCTCCTAGGGGTGAAGGATCAGGAAGCAAACCTGGTATTCTAGATGTTTCTAAGAGTATGGTATCTATTAAAGAATGGGTTTGGACTTTTCTTTAGGCAGTCAGTGATCATCAGGCCTGCGAGATAGAGTCTGAAGAGCACAAATAAGTGGCCTTTAAGTCTGTTATTCTGGCATGGATGTTGACCCCATAAGTGATTTTGATGATAACCAAACATTGGAGCATGTACATTTATTTCTAACAACTTTTCAAGTATTTTACAAGTTTTTGTAGGATGAGTTAATTGTTCAAACTTCAACTCCTACACCTTTGTTTCTTATTTGAGTTGGGTTGTAATGTATTTCTGTAAAGAAGAACCCAATGAAAAAGCTAAGAAAAATTATGTAAAAAGGGTTACTTCTGTGTATGTGTGCCTTAAAAATTATTTTGAGTTGGTATGCTTGAAAAATGTAAGAGAGATGGTGAGAGTTTTTCTTTGAGTATAATTATAAAAATCCTGAAGAAGATACTCGAGCCGACCTAATAAGTTGAAGAGCCAACTCTACTTCATGGCACGCAGCAAAGATTCTGGTACGCAGCAATCCGAGCCAACTCAAAGGTAACCGAGCCGACTCCAGTGAATTCGAGTCGACTGGAATATGTCCGAGCCGACTCCTCCAGAGTCCAGTTTTTAAAGATATTTGAGAACAGGCAGGCGAGACAACCCAAACCAAAAAGAGCCGACTCTGCCAGACCTAAGTTTAAAGACCTGAGAAAGTGAGCCGACCTAAACTGCATCGAGTCGGCTCTTCCAGAGTGATGATTTCGGAACCTGAGAAGAAGAGCCGACCAATGATCAAAAGAGTCGACTCCTCGAGTTCAAGATTTTCAAAGATATAAGTTCGAGCCAACCCGAGCTACAAAGAGCCGACTACACTGAAGATTTGGTGACTTGACCTATCGACTCGAAGGATCCAAGCCGACTTGAAGGAATCCAAGCCGACTCGAACATCACTTTCAGGTATCCAATGGCTAGTTCCAGAATTTGTTTTTGAATGCCAAAAAGTGCTCCAACTGTCACAAACCACTTCCCAACGGTCTACAACAGCTAGAATTGCCTTGAAGGATGGAAGACCTTATATTTAAAGGATTTGAACTTCCTTAAAGCAATAATTAGAGAATTCTTCAAAGTCTTGAGAGCTACATTGAATATCCTACCTACCAAAAAGAAAGAGAGCACAAGAGCATTCAAGTAAGCCTTCAAGTCTTCACCAACTCTGAATAAAAGCTTGAAGCAATTTTGGAAGAAGCCACTAAAGCAATTAAAGCTCATTCAAGTGGACTTTTATCAAGTTGCACCGGCAACTATCCGATAAATTGAGTTTGTCATTTATTGTTGCATTTACTTCAATTCTTTTACTGAATTGTTGTTGGTTATTGGTGAGCCCAGTTGAAAAACCAAATAGGTTCTTAGTGAGCCTTGATAAAAACCAAGTGTTGGGTTCTTCGTAATCCTGGTAAATCAAGTTGGGTTCTTGGTGATCCTGGTAAAACCAAGTTAGGTTCTTGGTGATCCTGTGAAAACCAAGTTAGGTTTCTTTGATGAGCCTGTTCAAAACCAAAGGGTGTTGGATTTTTTTGGTGATCCCGTTAAAACCAAAGTATAGAGGTTTTGGATTATGATTCTGTAAAACAATCCGACTGTATTCGGGTGTGAATATAGTGGAAATCCCAAGTGGTATCTTGGGTAGTGGACATAGGAGCTGGGTTGCTTTGAACCACTATAAATTTCATGTATTTGTGTTGTGCTTCTTTATTCTTACTTAGCTTCTGTAATTTACTACTTTGTCACAGCACCTACCACTTGCAAAGGATTTTTAATTGCACATTATCTGCTTTAAATTTTTAAAGTTCCAATTCACCACCCTCTTGGGTAGTCACCTGGGTAACAACTAGTATCAGAGTGGTGTCTCTGATTATACTAGAGTAAAGATTGATGGCTCTTCCAATGAGTATGTCCTTGACGGAAGGCCAATCAACTAATAGACCTCCACTCTTCAAAGGCACAAATTATTCTTATTAGAAAGCAAGAATGAAAATTTATATACAAGCTGTTGATTTTCAATTATGGAAGGTCATTCTTAAAGGGCCACATGTTCCCATGATTAAAATTGATAGCGTGGATGTCCCTAAGCCTGAAGAGGAATGGGATGAACACGACATGAAATTAGGAGAATCGAATGCCAAAGCCATGAACTTGCTTTATTGTGCTTTAGATTTAAATGAGTTTAATCGAATTTTTACTTACACTTCAGCAAAGAAAATTTGGGATAAACTTGAGATGACCCATGAAGGAACTTCTCAAGTGAAAACTTTAAAGATTAATCTTTTAGTGCACAATTATGAATTGTTTAAAATGGAGCCTAATGAAAAGATCTCTACCATGTACACTAGATTTACAGATATTATTAATAATTTGAAAAGTCTTGGTAGGGTATACTCAAATGCTAATTTGGTACAAAAGATATTGAGATCACTTCCTGACAAATGGGATCCTAAAGTTACTGCCATCCAGGAATCTCAAGATTTGAACACTTTATCCATGGATGAACTAATGGGTTCTCTCATCACACACGAATTGGCCATGCAGCATTGAACAGATGATGATCAAAAAAAAAAAAACAATTGCATTCAAGGCTGCATTAGAATCAAAGGATGATGAAGAGATGGAAGATGACTCTATCTCCTTCGAAGATGATCTTGAAGATGAAGACATTGCAATGGTCGTGAGGAGATTCAGAAAGTTTATGGGAAAGAAGAAAGGTAGATACAACAGAAAATACCATAAATGAGGAGAATATTCAAAAGAGAAGGAAAAGGACAAAGAGAAAGATAAGGAACAAGTTTCCACCTGCTATGAATGTAAGAAACCGAGGCATATTCATCCAAACTGTCCACTACTAAAAAAAATTTTCAAAAAGAAGAAAAAGAAAGTGATGGTTGCCACGTGGATTGACAGTGAAGACTCCACTTCAACTGAAGAAGAAGAGACCACGGAAATAGCTAACTTATGTCTAATGGGGTCTCAAGGATGAGATAACTTTTCCCAATACTCAAGCTGAATTTATATTTGATGAGTTAAATTCTGTATTTCATGACCTCTTATCTGAATTTAAAAAGGCAGGAGTAAAGATTAGATCATTAAAGCATATCAATGATTCTTTACTCAAAGAAAAAGAGGAGATTTTAGAAAAGAATGTTTTATTACAAAAGAACTTCATATCTTTTCTGAAAATATAATGATTTGAAAACTGAAAATAGTGAATTTCATGACAAAAATAATATTTTGTTGAAAGAAAATAATGAGCTAAAGAAGGAGGTTGAAAAACTCAAGCCACTTGTTGAAAATTAACTTTATCTTCTAACAAGCTTGAGTTGATTCTTAAAGATCAAAGAATTTTTGATAATAAAGCTGGAATCGATTTTAATGCTTCAAATTCAAATTATGTTTCAGCAACTACATTTGTGAAACAAAAAGATTTTGTTCCCAAGCTTACTTCTCATAATGCTTTTGTGACAAAAGGTTCTACTACAATTTCAAAAACCACTTTGTATGTTCCAAAAAACTCAATTACAAAACCAGCTATCTCTGCACTTCATGCATCTAGGATTTCAAAGTATAAATCATTTCAAAATTCTAGAATTAGATGTTTTGCTTGCAAAGAAATAGGACATATAGCTTTCAACTGCAATACTATTAGAATGTCCATAATAAATCAAGAAAATTTAGGTTCCCAAAGGAATCATCTCGGCTAACCTGCAAGGACCTAAGTTAGCTTGGGTATCTAAAAGAACTCCTTGATTTTCTTGAAGGAATGTCTTGCAGCCCAGAAATTGAAGAAAAGATGGTATCTCGATAGTGGCTATTCAAGGCATATGACGAGTGACAATGATCAGTTCATCACCCTGGAAATAAAGAAAGAGGTATGGTTACTTTTGGAGATAATAGCAAAGGAAAAATAATCGGAATTGGTAAGATCAAAATAACCCCTTATACTTTCATTGAAAATGTATTGCTAGTAGATAAGTTAAACCATAATTTATTAAGTATTAGTCAATTATGTGATAAAGGCTTCAAAGTTATCTTCAAATCATCTATGTGTATAGTAACAAACTCTCTTGATTTTAGTAATAAATTCATTGGACATAGACTTGGAAATATTTATGTGGTAAATCTAAATGATCTAGCCATGACTAGTAGTTCCAGCTTAGTTGTAATGAATGCCAAGACCAAGGAGTCTTGTTTATTATGGCATAGAAGATTAGATCATGCTAGCATGCATACTATTGCCAAGTTGATTTCCAAAAATCTTGTTAGAGGCATGCCTAAGTTTAAAGTTAATTTTGATCATGTTTGTGATGCATGCCAAATAGGTAAACAAACTAGGGGGAGATTTAAATCTAAAAATATGATTTCAACTTTTAAACCTCTATAACTACTTCACATGGACTTATTTGGACCAACTAAGACCACAAGCCTAGGAGGTATAAAATATGCCTTTGTGATTGTAGATGATTTTTTCATATTTATATGGGTTTTGTTTATTGCTCACAAAGATGAAACTTTCAAAATGTTTAGAAAATTTCATAAAAAAACTTCAAATCAGAAAAATCTTTCTATAATTTCAATTAAGAGCGATCACGACACTGAATTTGAAAATCAATTTTTCGATGATTATTGTACTGAAAACGGTATTGATCACAACTTCTCCGCTCATAGAACACTACTACAAAATGGTGTTGTAAAGAGAAAAATAGGACTTTGGAAGAAATGGCCAGAATGATGTTATATGAAGGTAATCTTCCAAGGTACTTTTGGGTAGAAGCGGTGAACACTGCTTGTTATATTTAAACTGCATTTTGATCCATTCTATTTTGAAGAAAATCCCCTATGAGCTTTGGAATGAAAAGAAACTCAATATCAATTACTTTCATGTGTTTGGATGCAAATGCTTTGTGCTTAACAATGATAAGGATAGTCTAGGAAAATTTGATGCTAAATCTGATGAAGCAATTTTTCTTGGTTACTCACTCTATAGCAAAACATATAGAGTTTTTAATAAAAGGACTCTCACTATTGAAGAGTCAGTGCATGTTATCTTTGATGAAACTAACCCTTCACCATCTAGAAAAGATGAGTGTATTGACAATGATGCAGGTACTATTTAAAAAGAGATGGAACACATGAGTATTCAAGAAAGACCAATTGAAGAAAAAGAAGAAATGGTGAGGATCATACCGATCTGCCAACTAAATGGAGGTACCCAACTTCCCATCCTAAAGAATTAATTATTGGTGATCCTTCTCAAGGTATTTGGACTATGTCTGCACAGAAGATTGTACATGACTACCTAGCCTTTGTATCACAAATGGAGCCTCACACTTTAGAAGAAGCAGAAAATGACCCAAATTGGATGTTAGCTATGCATGAAGAATTGAACCAGTTTGAAAGAAATAAGGTTTGGACACTAGTTGATAGACCTAAAGACCACCCAATCATAGGAACCAAATGGTCTACAAAAACAAACTAGATGAACAAGGAAATGTCATTAGAAACAAAGCTAGATTAGTGGCTAAGGAATATAGTCAAGAAGAGGGTATTGATTTTGATGAAACTTATGCACCTGTAGCAAGATTAGAAGTCATTAGATTACTTCTTGCATTTACTTGCTACATGAATTTTAAACTTTTTCAAATGGATGCGAAAAGTGTATTTCTAAATGGTTTTATCTCCGAACAAGTTTTTGTAGAACAACCACCGGGTTTTGAAAATCATGCTTTTCCAACCATGTGTTTAAACTTAATAAAGTTTTATATGGTTTGAAACAAGCCCCTAGAGCCTGGTATGATAGACTAGCACCTTCTTAATTGAAAATAATTTTTCAAGAGAAAATATTGATAAAACCCTTTTTATCAAAAAGAAAAATAATGATATATTAGTTGTACAAATTTATGTGGATGATATTATATTTAGTGCAACTAATGAAAATTTTGTGAAGAATTTGCTAAGCTAATGCAGGAAGAATTTGAAATGAGCATAATGGGTGAACTTAATTACTTCCTCGGACTTCAAGTAAAGCAAACAAAGGAAGAGATCTTCATCAACTAAGCCAAATATACCAAGGAAATAATTAAAAAGTTTGGTATGGAGATGAGCAAACAAATGAGCACACCCATGAGCCCATCTTGCAAATTGAACAAAGATGAAAACAGATCCAATGTTGACCAAAAGCTATAGAGAGGTATGATCGGATCCTTATTATATTTAACTGCTAGTAGACCGGATATCTTGTATAGTGTATGTGTATGTGCTAAATTTCAATGTAATCCTAAAGAAACACATATGCTTGCTGTTAAAAGAATATTAAGATATGTGAAAGGTACAAGTAATCTAGGTCTTTGGTTTTTAAAAGAATCATCTTTGAATTTAATTGGATTTTTTAATGCTGACTATGCTGGTTACAAAATTGATAGAAAGAGCACTAACGGCACATGTCAATTTCTAGGGTTTAATTTAATCTCATGGCACTGTAAGAAACAAAACTTGATAGCACTTTCTACTGCTGAGGCAGAGTATGTTACTGCAGGGAGTTGATATACATAAGTGTTATGGATTAAACAAGTAGAAGACTTTGGTGTTACACAATATAAAATTCCTATCAAGTGTGATAATACAAGTGCTATAAATTTAACAAAAAATCCTATTCAGCATTCTAGAACTAAGCACATAGAGATTAGACACCATTTTATTAGAGACCATGTTTTGAATAGTGATATAGAATTAGAATTTATCCCAACTGAAAAACAATTAGCTGACATTTTTACTAAGCCACTAAGTTAGGATAGATTTGAATTACTTAGAGGAGAATTAGGGCTTTGTGATCCTTTCTAGATTTAAATAACCTGATTTCCTTTAAAACTAAGGATGAATTATCTAGAAAACCTCCTACATTTATTCATGATTGTTGAGCAACTTTCCTTGGACTTTCATTTTATTGAATTCAATTTTTGAATCATTTCATTTTCTGTGGAAAGTTTCTGTTCGAGTCGACTCGAGCAATCTTGCTCCGGTCGAGCTGGCTCGAATGTCTGAGTTCTCTACCTATTGCTCTGGTCGAGCCGACTAAGTCTTTGCCTAGTCGGCTCGATGTTCAGATTTTTTTGAGTTCGCTCTGGTCGAGCCGACTCAGATTTTTCTAGGGTTGGGCGAGCCGACTCAAAAGTCGAGAAATCGCTATTTAAGTAGTTTCGAGCTGTATTTTCCTATACTTCACTCTTTTTATTTTACTTCAAACACACTCTACTCCTCTAGGAACTTTACCAAACTCCCAAAATTCATTCCCTAGAACCTAAATTTCCTAAATTCCGCTACAATGGCTTCTCGAAAATTTGCATGAAAGATTCTTCAAGTTGGTGAATCAAGCACATGCAGTGAAGATGCAAAAGAAAAAAGAGAAAAGAGGAAAAGGTCTACCTCTGAGCAACAAGAAGAAGAAACTCCCTCTCCTACTGCATAGATTATCTCAATGGCCAATCAACCTGTCACTTGCAGAAGAAGAATAGATTTCTCCTTCCTAGAAGAGATGGAAATGAAGATCGGAATGTGGATAGAAAGTCAGGGCTAGAAGCATTTCTGTTCTTTGGACATCTTAACCTACCCCTCACTGGTACGAATCTTCTATGAAAATATAGTTCTTCAAGAATTTCATTTGGAATCAATAGTTAAGGGAATCAAGATCATCGTGGATGAAGAGAAGTTAGGAAACTTGCTACAAATGCCTACAGACGGCACCATTGAGCTTACTCTACCAGACAAAGAATGCATATTAAAGCTTATTTTGGAGAAAGAAGATGTGAGCTCCGTTCAGCATGTTCAAGCTAACTTACTGTCGAAGGAAATGAGGCTTCTACACAATATGGTTAGTAGAATTTTTCTTCCAAGGACCGGTTGCTTTGATTGGGTCAGCGAGAAAGACATGACCTTTATGGGACATCTAATAGAAGAAAGCCTCTTAATCTTTCCTACATAATGATGATTCAAATGACTAAAGCAGCCAGAAAAGTCAAAGCCTGCCTACCTTACAGTATGGTATTCACTCTACTGTTTGAAGAAGCTGGAGTTGACTTAACCAATGAGATAGGTAAGCCAATGCATCACTTTGACACTTACTCCTTCAATTCATTGAAAATAATGGGTTACAAGCTACAGGAAGGAATTTGGATAAAGAAAGTATCTAGTCAGGTTGCTGCTACTTCTTCAAAAGATGATGAAGCTACTGCTGTTGAAGAAAGATCTGAAGATACAATGATTACTCCATCTGACCTCAAGAAGCTAATATTTCAGAAGATGGAAACAATTTCAAGTTCATTAACAGATCATATGAACTCTGCAATAGATGAAATGAAAAGTACAGTTAATACAAGCTTGCAGGAAATGAGATCTGAATAGAAGCTTCATCAGAAGAAAATTGAAAAGGAAATGGAGAATTTTAAAGAAGAGATCAGAAGCATCCTGCTATAATCCCAAAAGGAAACAATCACTACCCAGGATGCTCTTGTACAGATCTTCAAGGAGTCACTTAAAACTCCTGTTCCTATTCCTTCATCTGATCTTCCCTCAATTAAACCTAAACCTGTTGAGACCAAGAAAACTAAGACTTTTAGAACCCTTGTTAGAACTAGGTTCAGGGATTTAAGGTTTAAACCCCTGAAAACTAAGACCTCTGATAAGGTTATAGAGATAGGCTCCTCTTCTTCTAGTGGAGAAGAAGAAGAATAATAGATTATTTGACTAGTCTTTTGGTTGTACTTCTGACTTTGTTAATGCTCTACTTTTTATCTTCTCCAATATGAATGTACTTTCCTTCTCTCTTTGTATCGCAATATTCTCAGTGAAATGAAAGATCTTTTAGCAATTTTCTTTGTTGTCATATACTATATGATACAATGCTTTGATACAACTATAACGAAATTTTAATTAGAATTTTCAATTTGAGAAAGTGAAATTATCTCAAACAAATATTAAAGACTTTCTCAATCTATTTCAAAGTCTAAACTTTATTTGAAATCACCTTTTTGATTGATTGACAAAAGGGGGAGAAATATGTTATCATGAAAATTCTTACTTATGTTGAGTTTCCTACCAATTATTCTTAAAGTGCATAAAAAGAATGAAAAAGGGGGAGCACAAAAGTGATAGTATTCAAAAGAACCTAAAGCTTAATTACTTGAAAACCTAAAGAAAGGGGGAGATTCTCTTGAATGGTTTTGCTCTGATTACTACTTAATCTTAATGCTCTGATTGATATTGCTCTACAAATTGATCTTAATTCTGTCAATTTTTTTCCAAACTCTGATACTCCATGTTTTGTGCTAATTATAATATTATGAAGCATGAAAAGTTTGTTACCTTAATGATATACAATAATATCATCTCTTGAGCTCTGATACTTATTTACAAACTTGATTAGCTCTAGTACATGCGAATATTTAACTTTCAAATACTTTTATACATGTAAAGCATAAGAATTTTTTATTCCCAGTCTTTTGTCATCATCAAAAAGGAGGAGATTGTTGACCCCATAAATGATTTTGATGATAACCAAACATTAGAGCATGTACATTTATTTCTAACAACTCTTCAAGTATTTTATAAGTTTTTTGTAGGATGAGTTAATTGTTCAAACTTCAACTCCTACACCTTTGTTTCTTGTTTGAGTTGTGTTGTAATGTGTTTCTGTAAAGAAGAACCTAATGAAAAAGCTAAGAAACATTATGTAAAAAGGGTTACTTCTATGTATGTGTGCCTTAAAAATTATTTTGAGTTGGTATGCTTGAAAAATGTAAGAGAGTTGGTGAGAGTTTTTCTTTGAGTACAATTGTAAAAATCCTGAAGAAGATACTTGAGCCGACCCAGCATGTTAAAGAGTCGACTGTACTTCATGGCATGCAGCAAGGATTCTGGTACGCAGCAATCTGAGCCGACTCGAAGATAACCGAGCTGACTCCAGTGAATTCGAGTCGACTAGAATATGTCCGAGCCGACTCCTCCAAAGTCCAGTTTTTGAAGATATCTATGAACAGCCAGGCGAGCCAACCCGAACTAGAAAGAGCCGACTCTGCCAGAGCTAATTTTGAAGACCTGAGAACGCGAGCCGACCTGAATTGCATCGAGTCGACTCTTCCAGAGTGATGATTTCAGAACCTGAGAAGAAAAGCAGACCAATGATCAAAAGAGCTGACTCCTCGAGTTTAAGATTTTCAAAGATATAAGTTCGAGCCGACCCGAGCTATAAAGAGTCGACTCGTCCAAAGTGGAGTTTTGCATCCTGAGACAAAGAGCTAACTGCATTGAAGATTTGGCAACTTGACCTATCGACTCAAAGGATCCGAGCTGACTCGAAGGAATCCGAGCCGACTCAAACATCACTTTCAGGTATCTAACGGCAAGTTCTAAAATTTGTTTTTGAATGCCAAAAAGTGCTCTAACGGTCACAAACCACTTCTCAATGGTCTACAATGGCTAGAATTGCCTTGAAGTGATGGAAGATCTTATATTTAAAGGATTTGAACTTAAAGCAATAATTAGAGAATTCTTTAAAGTCTTGAGAGCTACATTGAATATCCTACCTACCAAAAAGAAAGAGAGCACAAGAGCATTCAAGCAAGCCTTCAAGTTTTCCCCAACTCTGATCGAAAGCTTGAATCAATTTTGGAAGAAGCCATTGAAGCAATTAAAGCTCATTCAAGCTCATTCAAGTGGACTTCTATCAAGCTGTACTGGCAACTATCTGATAAATTGAGTTTATCATTTATTATTGCATTTACTTCAATTCTTTATCTGAATTGTTGTTGGGTTATTGGTGAGTCCGGTTGAAAAACCAAATAGGTTTTTGGTGAGCCTTGATAAAAACCAAGTATTGGGTTCTTGGTGATCCTGGTAAAACCAAGTTGGGTTCTTGGTGATCCTGGTAAAACCAAGTTAGGTTCTTGGTGATCCTGTGAAAATCAAGTTAGGTTTCTTTGGTGAGCCTGTTTAAAATCAAAGGGTATTGGGTTTTCTTTGGTGATCCTGTTAAAACCAAAGTGTGGAGGTTTTGGATTATGATCCTGTAAAATAATCTGACTGTATTCGGGTGTGAATATAGTGGAAATTCCAAGTGGTATCTTGGATAGTGGATGTAGGAGCTAGGTTGCTTCGAACCACTATAAATTTTGTGTGTTTGTATTATGCTTCTTTATTCTTACTTAGCTTCTGCAATTTACTACTTCGTCACAGCACCTACCACTTGCAAAGGATTTTTAATTGCACATTATCTGCTTTAAATTTTCTAAAGTCCCAACTCATCCCCCTCTTGGGTAGCCACCTGGGCAACAATGGAAGAGGTTAGTCATTCAACTTTTTTTCTGTTACTATTCTGTCTTGTATTACTTTCTCTTTTTTTAATAGGGTACCATTCAAATTTGACATAGTTGGCTTGTCACCTATACTTCTTTATGGAATTGGCCAAATTTGCTAAGATAGGTTACAATAATGGAAGAAAAAGTGGCTGATGCTGAAAATAAACTTAGCAAAGCCGAGATTTAGGCTTCTAAAGTAAAGGAAGAGTTTTGGGAGTAGAAGGAGCCTGTGGATGCACTATCTAAGAATATCATTCATTTGGTAATAAAACTAGGAGAGGTGGGTAGTCATCTAGTCTCTATGCACCAAAAAGTAGATGCTTCATGCTAAGGAGAGACCCAAGCAATTTTGAATGCTAAAGCAGAGATCGCCGAGTTAGAAAAGAATCTCTAACCTAAAATGAAGGACATGAAGATAGCTGAAGCTAATGATTTTGGAAGGAGCTCAACCTGGCCCGGAGTCAAAATGAGTGGTTATGGAAACAGCTTAGGGTAGCTCATAACCATGTGCTAAGTGAAGGACCTTTTGGAATAGGATACATGAGTCCAGCACTTGAACGGGCTAGAGATGAAGTGAAAGTCGAAGCTCAATTCGTTCAGCAAGCAATAAAGGTGGAGAGAGAGAACAGTGCGACCACCTTCGATTGGGTTTAGAGTCGCTGAACCATGGAGATGGAAGGAAACCTATCCTTATAGAATCATTTAAAGGAACTAGATGTAAGGGTTTTGGTGACCAGGACAGAAGCGTGGATTTCAAAAATTTATTATAAAACCACTACCAAACCCTTAACCCAAGACCTCCTTACTAGGAATTAAAACATACAAACATGTATATATAATATAAACTAGAGTTTAGGCACCAACCTGAACCGCTAGTATCCAATCCGATGAAGAAAACCCTGATTCAGCCTTCTTCTCCACCAGGCGCCCAAACGTTCGCCCTCCAACGGTGATCCACGCGAAACTCGGACCAAGGAAGAACTCCTTCTTCAAGTTGCTTGGAGAAGTGGAACTCTTTTGGCAGCCTTTGGTCTATTGACCACTGTAGGACACCCTGTCCTACTGTAGGGCACTAAAGACACTCTCCTAAACCACTCTTGATTTTAGGACAACCCTCCTCTAGGACCCCTTAGGCTCATGTCCTAAAAAAAGCCTTGTCCTATTAGAAAAGACCTTGTCTTAACAAGACAAGTATTGTCTTAAAGAAAGAAGGAGGGAGAGAGAGACACTCAGAATAATACTTCGGTGGAATTCTTATTTATCAGACTCATTTCACCATCCCATATTTATAGATACAAGAGGGGTGTGCGATATGTCCTCTCATCAACTTATCAGATATGATTTTTTAAGACCAAAGAAAAGTTATCTGGCTTGAAAAATCATATATAATAAGCCCATTCATGCACCGAAGGCCTTATTCACATCCCTTCTTTTATTTGGACGAATTCTCACTTGCCACATGTCAATTACCGGTCCCTAGGAAGCCAAGAGGCACTTCTTCAATCTCCAAACATCAAAGATTATGAAGAGTCCTGATAGCAGAAGGACTCTCCATCAAAACCGCGCGCTACATGAAGAGTTGCGACTCTTCATGCACCACGCATGCCATCCTTCTTCCACGCAAATTTTAAAGAATGTTGACCAGTTAAAACATAGGTAATATGGGTGTCATTGGAAAGAGCATAAAATTTCCTTTCTGGCTATATAAATTATATTCAAATCAGAGATCTATAGCTCATTCTATGTCTTTTTGAAGTTAAGGTATCATTTAGGTACCAAGAGTCCCATGCCATTGGGACTCTTCATGTATGGCGCCTAAAATGCCCTTAAATCCAAATTAAAATCAGATTTAGCTCTGATTAGGCTAGCCCCACTTAGGACTCAACCTAATTTAGGTTTTTCATAATTAGGTTAGCCCAATTAGCAAGCAACCGGACCCAATCCAATTGGGTTAGGAATTTGGTTAGCCTACATATGCTAGTATGTAATCCGGTTAACCAATTAGGATCCTATGACCCTAATTAAATCATGAATGACTTCCTTGGATAAGTCTTTATTGTGTGTGACCCATTGGGCTCCACATCTAGCCAGCAGTAGATTTAGGTTTGAGCCAATTCGATCCGATCGAACCCGATTGACCTAATTAGGTCAAATTGGCTCACCTAATTGTCCAATTCGAATCACACATCAAATTGACTCATGAAACCAAATCAATTGGTTCATGAAGACCTATAAGACAAGATTGACATCTAGCAACGTGTCATGCCTACCTGAAAGATGAGAAATTTTGGTGGATTTACCAAAATACCCTTCAGTGGTGAGTTACCGGGCAATTCAGTCCTTCGATCTACTTGCACCCTGAATATGACTATGGATATGGATACTTGTCAAATCCAATTTATATTCATTCCTTGCTCAATCTGATAATGATGATTCATTAATGAACCATTAGAAACTATTTCTAATGTTCATACTTTGATCAAAGATTTCCGAATCTTCATTTGATTGAAATCATCTGGATGTGCTTCCCTCTTACTAGGGTTAATCGATTTCTTTTTGACCTACTCACAACCTCCATATGCAATCCACCATACCTAATATCATGCCATGCATGACTCAGTGTCATGATTGAGTGTGAACCAAAGTATGGATTCATGCATACAAGGTACCATGGCAGTCTCAGGTCAAAGGACCACATGCACTACTCCCACTATGAGAACCATCTATTGACAAATAGATAAGGTTCCATTAGATGTTCTCAAGCTGGATCTATTCAGTGAACTCATTCTCTAATGAGCACCCACAACCTAGTATTAGTGTCAAACACAAGTGACTGTGAGATCAGTCACCCTCTTCACCAAGCATACATAGGATGTGCTGGTCTTACCGGAAACATTGATCCCCTACTCAATATCCCATCGATCAGGAATATTCTAGATTAGGGTTTTAAGGCTTTAGGTCTCACTGGTATGATCTCATCATAACCCTAGAACAATAGTCCTAATCTATGGGATTCATCATATCTTAATAAAATTAATAAGACACAGCGTATGATGAAAATAAAATGCCTTTATTAATTGATAATGTCAATACACTGGTTTGGGATACAAAAAAAAATGACATCGAAATACAATATTTTGATTGGCCTTTAGGGCATAATCCTTTCACTAGAATCACTATTGATAGATTGAAGGATAAAATTAGTGACTATAGTGATGAAATCCTGAGATTAAATAGCAGAACAACTTTGGTAGAAGCATGCATGGGAGCTTCTAAGACTCAAGTTCACCATGTTGAAAGCAAGGCATATGAGGCTAGTTTGAGAATTGCAAGCTTCTAGCAATCTAGATTTTTCTATAGGCCAGAGCTCATTTAATTTGGTTTCCCATCATAGCATGAGCTATATGGTCTCTACATGCATGTCAAGCAAATCGAGAACAAGGACAAGGGAATTAAGATTTCCACTTACTGTAACCTTTTGCTTTTTCATCTCTAGCTTATAAATACCTTTAAGATGAATAGAGTGAATTTTTTTTGTGTTGTAAATCAATGTTTTTTGGAAGCATTTCATTATTTTTCATGCAATTTGGATTCTATCAATTTTTCTTTGATAGTTTTAAGGAAAGCGAAAGGGCCAAAGTTTACTATCGATTAATCACATTAATTTCTGATTTCTCTTGATATGGTATGACATTTGAAAAGATGTTTCATTATGGTTGCTCAGGGAGCAGGGAGCATTTATGATATCATGATGGCTTAAGGTGATGCAGTGCTCGAGAAGGATTAAGCCTTTTCACATAGAAGGTCGTAAGCCAGCAAGATGCATCCGAAACATCTCAATGCTGATGATCCGTGGGGACACGATTTGACCTATCTTTTATTGCCACTTATTGATCATCCAACGGGTCTATTTTGTTTTAACCAAATCTAGGCCATTGAAAGGACTTTTGTAAGTAGGGGGATCCTTGGCACCTGATTCATCCCTTGCTTTCAAATCTTCTTCTTCTTCTTCTCACTATCTCTTCCTTCAAGTTTTCCTTTCTCTATGCGACAACCATTTCTAGTGAGTCCTACTAGTGTTTATCGTAGCTGCTTCCACTACCTTCCTATCTAGGCTCTTCGAACTCCCACTTTGGCCCATTAAGGGGTTTCTTCATTATCTTTAGGATTGTTTTCATCTTGGTCTTAGTGGTGTCTACTACCCGTTCTTGGTTTTGAACTTTTAGAGTTCTTTATGCTTATTTTTTAGATGATTTTCTCTAAATTTAGGTATTTTTGTTTGATCTTTAGATGTCGAACTCTGATTGGTCCCTCGACTTGGATGGTTCATGGTCTTTGGACCATGATCTTACCAAATTAAGAATTTCCACCGGCAATGTGGAAATTATTTAGGCAATGAGGGTTAGGTGGCTGTGCCTTGTCACAGGGATCAATGGATCCTGAAGAAGGATCATCTATGAACCCTGAAGAGAACTCTCAAGAAACCCCAAAGGAGAACAATAAGAGCCACGTCGGCTTTCCTTTTCTTCAAGGTGGCCCTCCGCAACTCATGGGCAATTGAAAGATCCATATCTGGAACCATCGAGGGTTCAGGCCGAAGCTCCCCCAATTCTGAAGTCATCCTATCTAATATTTCAAAGGTTGCTCTTCCGGTTGCTTCCAAACATTCTTGGCCATCGAAAGC
This sequence comes from Areca catechu, assembly GCA_021397845.1. Taxonomy (NCBI): domain Eukaryota; kingdom Viridiplantae; phylum Streptophyta; class Magnoliopsida; order Arecales; family Arecaceae; genus Areca; species Areca catechu. The sequence goes on along the minus strand of CM038052.1, from coordinate 121,276,074 downwards.
TGGGAGTTCCTCCTCAGTCCCTCATTTGATTACTTTTGAGGGCATCCTAGATAACCAAGTCCCAGGATCTGAAATCTATGCCTTTGATAACTGGAAGGTTGCTAAGGACATCTTTGAAGATTTTATTTGTCCCATCGATGCTCATCGGATTGTTAGAGAGGGCAACCATCAATGTTGAAAGGATGCTATCTGGACTGCTATGAGGATTAGTTCCCCTTCTTTCTTTTGAACTTGGTTTCTATCACTTAGTGACTTAGCACTAGCTTTGCTACTTCATAAGTGTACCACTTCATTAAAGATTACTATGACTTAAGAGGTCACTAGGCCACTGAAGAGAAAAAGAAGAAGGATTTGGTGGTAGGCTTGAAAGAAGTGGAAGCAGGCCAGAAAACTGCTAAAGCTAGTCTTAGATGCATTGATATTGAAAGAAATCAACTCAAGGAGAAGCTCTCTCGGGAGAATGGAGCTCTGGAGGCAGCATGATAGAATATATTGGATCTCAAAGCACATAAGGAGGCGGGATAGAAGGCGGTGGAAGCTTATGATGCTTCCAAAGAATGCTGCTAGGAAAAATATTTTTTGCCCGACCGACCTTTGTCGAAGGCATGGATGACACTTAGAAGAGGGTGCTTAAACATTACTCGACCCTCAACTTGGACTTCCTAGATGAGGATGAATTAGATGATGATGTCCCTGTAGAAGATATGCCAGCTCCGAAAGTAGAAATGGCCAAGGCCAAAGGAGCTACCAGCATGCTGCCATTTGAACCATTCTCATTTACTAATTTTTTCTTTTGTTGAAGTGATTATCTTTGATCAGTCTTATAAGGATGGCCCTTCTATAGAACCCTGAGGTTCTTTTTAATACTATGAATGAGATATTTCTAATTTTTTTGACTAAGTGTTATAGTTTGGTGTGTATAAGTGTTAATGTCTTCTAATATTGAAAAATTAAAAGCTTACCAAGCCTTGGTGAGAACTTGAAAACCTTATCATCATTGCATTGAAGCCTTGATGCAGCCTCCGGAGTAGAGCACAATACCCAAGTTGCCTTTAGGTCATGGCATGAGTCATAATATAAATGATCCTCCTTACAGAGCTCGGGATGACATGATAAAGCTCAAGACGACTTATCATGGACCCAATGGAGAGGTTCAAGGTAGCCAGCATTGTCCTGTATTGCTATCGATTGATAGATGTTACCTTGACTCCCAAGCAAAATTTATCTCGAGGGATTGGGCATCAAGCAGCAGGGTTTCCAAGATCAAGCACAAGGCATAGTCATTGGCTTCTAGGCATTTTTCAATGCTGCCCAAGTTAGAGAGCTTTGGGGTTGTATGTTAGGTCAAAAGGCATTGATTTTCTTGTCCCAGCTAAAGACTTTTGGGAGTTGAGCATCAGGCCTAAAGTTTTCCAATGCTGGCCTGGCTAAAGGCTTTCGAGTATTGATTCTTCTTGTCCTGGTCAAAGACTTTCGAGAGTTAAGTGTCAGGCCAAAGGCTTTCCAGTGTTAGCCCATTCAAAGGCTTTCGAGTGCTGATTCTTCTTGTCCCAAGCAAAGGCTTTCAAGGGTTGAGCATCTGGCCAAAGACTTTCTAGCACTGACCTAGCCAAAGGCTTTCGTGCATTGGTTATTCTTGTCCCTGACAAAGGCATTCGAGAGTTGAGGTTAGGCCAAAGGCTTTTCAATGCTAGCCCGGTCATAGGCTTTCCAATACTAGCCCGACCAAAGGCTTTTGAGTATTGATTCTTCTTGTCCAAGCCAAAGGCTTTCAGAAGTTGAGCATCAAGCCAAAGGCTTTTTCAATGCTGGCCTAGCCAAAGATATTTTTTTTAAGAGATATTTGAACTTAGTATTATGACCAGTTGAAATATGATAAAAGTTGCAAGAATAGGATTTGAAGTTTGGATTTCTAATTCCTAGGTATTGTGCATTAGGTCTAGCATATGATTAGTGCAAAAGAAGAACATGATTTTTATCTCTAATATAAGTAGAGAGATTGATCTTGGATGAGTATAAAAGGTTGAATATTTTATACTATTTGATCATAATAAGTAAGCATATTATAGATATTGAAGAGCTGGATAAGATGTATCTTTATCTCTGATAAATGAGTTTGATCGAGTTTTAGAAGTGGTGGCTTGGAAGTAAAATGTGTTATGTTATGCTTAATATGTATATTCAATTATTAATTGAATGATTTTGGAAACCTAAACTTGATATGGATGAAGATCATGATAGCATGCTAGTTTTGTGTTTATTATTGGATTATAAATTTTAGGATAGTAGCAAGATGTTTAGGATGTAGATTATGAAAGAGTTTAATGATATTAAGAAGGATAATTTTTATGAATTTGTATGGGAATTATTATTGAAAATATGTAATAGAAAATGTGTTTGGGATAATGCATAGTTTTATAAATTGCTATTAGCCTATTAAATGATATTATGTGGACATGGCATGTATATTTTAGTAGAATCTTAGATGGCTTATGCTAGTAGTTTTGGATTGGATTACAGATCTTCCATATATTTGTTAGAGATTATTGGGTATGTTGAACTCCAAGTCAAATTTAAGATCTATGAGAAGATTTAGATTACCTTGCTACTAATGTTGCATTGAGCGAAGAAATGGGTAATGGAAGACTTATATGAGTTTAGCTTATGAGGGGCAAAATTTTAATTAGTTGTCAATTGATGTTAAGAACTAAAGTAAAATAGTTCTATATGCAATAGCATGATTGATCCTATTTATAAGGACATTCACTTAGAGTCATTTACTTTGTTAGAGTTAATGTTAACGTTTTAAGATAAAAGTTAATCTAGATTATCTAATTGAATTGTTAAGGAAAGCACGAATAGTTCGGGCTTGGACTAGAATTATTGATGTTTTGAATGGATGGTATAATTTTATGCTAAGACTTTAAATATAAAAAATGGATCAAGGTTTAAATTTGATGTGATATACTCGAGGCCTAAGAAGGATAAGAAAATTTAATGATTTTGACCTTGTTTTATTTAAAAAATATTTAAAGGTTGGATTTTGTCTAGATTATAATGTAAAGTGGTATCCTTGTCAGAAATTTATCGAATAAAATTAGAGAATTTAATAATTTATATTAGAGTGCACAGCAAAAGTATGGTGGACTAAGGATATGAGGATTAATTTAAAATATATTATGATGGGACAATGGAAGCTCTTAAAGGGATTAGTGAATTTGGATAGATTGGTACATGTGAGTTATGGATCATGCATCTTTGAGTTTTGGAAGACTTAATTTTTAAAAAAAATTTTGAGGCCAAGACATTATTTTTGTAGGAGGGGAGAATGTGAAGCCCAGCCCATTTTGGGCCACCCTGGGCTAAAGTTGGTAGAGCCTGCCAACTTTAGTTCAAAATCCAGAAAAAAGAAAGGGTTTTAGCAAAACGAGGGATGAAGCCTATGTTTATCCGAATGAAGAACTCGCTAGAAACCTTGATGATCACCATGGCAAATAGGGAGGGAGAGTCCGGTGGCATGAGGGGTTTGGATGGAGATGGGGCTCGATCATATTTCTTCCCCACATGATAAGGAATCCCTTTATTTTTCTATAAATTCTCCCTCCTCTCATCGCCACCAAGCAAGCACACACCGAGCTTCTTGACACCATCTTCATCCTCTCTAATAAGTAGCAGGTAGCCTCGATGACGCCGGTGAAATCTTCTTCAAATTATCCCTAGAAAGAAAATTTAAAAAAGAGGAGGAAGGAACCAAATGGATGCTAATGACCGCTGCCCGATTTTCCTCCAAACCCAAGATGAAGGCATAGATATAACCGGGGGAAGGGTTCTTGGTGCTTCCATCTCCAGCACCAGTGATAGGCCAGAGCAATTCTTATGGCGCAGGGTCTTCGAGTCCATGCATAATGGCTCAGAGTAGTTCTTGGTCAACTTCAGGGAATACCTCAAGAAGGAGACCAAGCTTGATCTGGAGCAAGCAAATCACAAGAAGGGCGAGCTACTCGATATAGCCGGGGCATTGCAAAGAAGGGCAGAGAGGTGGTGGATTGGTTGAGGTTGGAATCGGTGCCCATGTTCATAAAGGGAAACAAGTGGGAGTATTGAAAGGACAAGGAGAAGTGGGAGCTAAGACATGTTGGGCCTTGAATTTTATATTATTGCTACAATAATTGATGCAGGACAATAATTAAAACTAAATTACTGATATTAAGATCTAATTAGTAGAAAAACAAAGATTATATTTTTTTATATTTTTTTCCCAGATTTTAAAGAAGACTCAAAGGAGACAGTAAAGTAAACTAGTTCTAGTTAATTACCCGTAAGTAAACCTACAAAGTAACCAAAAAAGCAAAATTTGGTGGCCGAGAAATCATCGTAAACTAGGGTCAACTTATCAACTATTTAGAGATCAAAGAGAAGGAAATAGGTTTTAAGTTTTACCAACGTAGAATCATCTCTCTGATGCAAATCTGGCTGGACTCTCAAGATTCTGCGGCAAGGTTTCAAGATCTCGATCCTGGGCTCCGATCTTCCGTGCGATGCCAGTTCCAAGGCAAGAACACCTAATTTTGATTTCAGATTACCCGCAAACACTCAAAAAAGAAAACTCAAGTTAGGAAGCAGCAAAGGAAGGAAAAAGAATGGAAGGGTGATGGGGACATTGCCAGCATGGATCTCGGAGCAAGCATGAATCCTAGAGTTGCATGAATCTCGGAGCATATCCAGAATAAATTAGTTTGGAATTTATCTTTTGTTTGAAATTTGAATTAGGATTTGGTTGGTTAGGATTGAGATATGAATAGGCTTATCTTATCCTATCTTGTATTTGAATTTGAATAATCCCTATCTTTTTATCTTGTATTCAAATTCAAATGAGAGTTGGAAAGGTCCATAAATACTACCCTCAGTCCTTTGTAAAAAAAAAGTTTGGTCAATAAAAATGAGTTTTTAGGAAAGAGTGATTCTTTTCTATCACTCCGTGAGGAGAGGGTGTGAGGCCCAACCCCAGGACATGATGATAGGTCATGTCTAGTTATCCCCTTCCCTTTGATTCCATTTTCTTTATCCCCTCATGTCCTTTTGAGATTCATCCTATAGCCTCCAAGTATCGAGATGGGTGGAATGCCTTAGAGGTGAGAGGTCTTTTCATTAGTGTGAGTCCCAAAGTCCATGAAATCCAGATCCCTATCTTTCATCCCCATTATTTCTTTTACCACTCTCTTACAAAAAAATACAAAAAAATATGATACCCTAATTTTGGTGACTTCTAGGATCGCTAGCAATGCTACCCCACCTGTCCCCCATCAATTTTTGCTATCAGAGCTAGAAAATTAGGGTACCTTCGTATCACCCCAGGTTCCCTCCTACCAGGCATCCCTCCACTTCCCAGATCCAAATAAAAAAATAAAATCTCCAAACCAGTGCCTTCCATCCCGTGACTCCTCCCATACCCCACCAACACCTCTGCTACCACCGTCGCCTCCCTACTGCCCCGCCGCCACACCACAGTTCCCCCCCTCTCTGGCGAACTGTCTGTCGCCGACCTCCTTGCAGCCCACCACCACCACCGCACCTGCTTTTCCTTCTCCCACTGCCTCCTCAATTATAAGGGCTTCCTCGCCGTCCAGGCCCACCGTGTCTCCCACCTCTGGAAACAACACTGTTGGCCTCTCGCCCTTGCCCTCCAGTCCTGCATCATGGATGCCTTCATCGTCGACATCCACCCCACAGTCTTCTCACCCACCCAGCAGCCGTCGACCGTCAACACCCAATAGCCGACGACCGTGCTCCACCACCAATTCCACCTCCACTGCAGGATTCCATCGATCTGTCCTACCTGCGATCCCATTTCCCCACCATCGATTCACCATGGAACCGTAGGTTCCTTCCCCTGCCACCACCCTGCCCTCCGCCCTTGGGCTTCCTCTTTTCTACTCCAGATCCTTTCATTAGAATCGATTCTTGGCCTGAATGATGCCAGAGATCATCGTTCCATCGGAGGCAGAAATGAAAACACCATAACTTCCTCCCTCGCCCCAACGGCCCCAGCGCCTTCTTCAATGGCACCAACCGCTCAGCCACCGCATTGCACCACCGACACCAATCAGATTTCACCATTTCCTATCAAAATCCCCTGCTACCGAGATGCCGGACACCCTGTTCCATCTCCACCGTGATGCCTCGTCGATGCCCCAACTCCTGCCAGATCAATCGCCCCATCTCCCATGGCTGTCATCCAAACCCACAGCCACCATCGGATCTCGCCGGATCAACTGTTGCCGAGTCCCCACCCAACCATCGATGCCCCTCTATAACCATGTGCACCACCTTCCCTGGCTCTGCCTCCTTCTCCGGCTGTCGTCAACCCCACTTTCACTGTCCGTATCGTTCCACCCTCCCGTCATGCCGCCCTTCTCCTTACCGAACCGTCGCCATTCGCCGGAGCAGGGTCACGCCACCATCTCCCGGTGTCGTCGCCTTCATGCCTAGTGTCATCGCCGGCGAGAGTCTACTAGATATGACCCCCCAAAGCCAATCACTGTTCCACACGCCCATAGGAAGCCCCTGGCATGAACATGAAAGCAAGGTCCTTCTACATGCTTCTCAGGGCAAAGCTAGTTTCCTATTGTCGACTTCATTGAGCACGATCCTCTAAGCCATATGGATTTTAGAGTTACATGATTTTCAGTGCTACACGATTCTCGGAGCTGCACAGATCTAAGAGCAAAGCCCCTTTGATTGATTGGATTCGGTTTCACTAACATCTCCCGGATCCTGACTCGATAGAGTCGAGTTCTCCCCACCTCAAGGGAATGATGGGGACATCACCAGCACGGATCTCAAAGCAAGCACAAGTCCTGGAGTTGCACTAATCTCAAAGCATATCCAGAATAAATTAGTTTGGAATTTATCTTTTGTTTGAAATTTGAATTAGGATTTGGTTAGTTAGGATTGAAATATGGATAAGCTTATCTTATCCTATCTTGTATTTGAATTTGAATCATCCCTATCTTTTTATCTTGTATTCAAATTCAAATGAGGGTTTGAAAGGTCTATAAATACCACCCTCAGTCCTTTATAAAAAAAAAGTTTGGTCAATAAAAATGAGTTTTTAGGAAAGAGTGATTCTTTTCTTTCGCTCCGTGAGGAGAGGGTGTGAGGCCCAACCCTAGGACATGATAATACGTTATGTCTAGTTATCCCCTTCCCTTTGATTCTATTTTCTTTATCCCCTCATGTCCTTTTGAAATTCATCCTAATGCCTCCAAGTATCGAGGTGGGTGGAATTCCCTAGAGGTGAGAGGTCTCTTCGTTAGTGTGAGTCCCAAAGCCCATGAAATCTTGATCCCTGTCTTTCATCCCCATTATTTCCTTCACCACTCCCTTACAAAAAAAATATTAAAAAATATGATATCCTAATTTTGGTGACTTCTAGGCTCACTAACGATCCTACCCCTGTCCCCCATCAAAGGGAAGGGTTAGAAGAGGTGGCTAGGATTTTTTGTTGGCTGGATAGGTAGGATAACTAGGGCCTCACACCCCATGATGTTCCAAAGAACAAGGAAAAAGTGCCTCACACCCCGCGATGCACATAGCAAAGGAAGAAATTCGATAGAGTGTCTTTATTGATGAATGAATAATTAATTATACATGGGGGTTTGATAAGGTATTTATAGACCCTCAACCAGTGGTGTAAGGGATACAAAGACTAGACTTATTTTCCCTTGGACTAAAACTCCTGGAATTCTGGCTCTGGGCATCCTAGACTCTCGTCTCCGAGCTGATCTGGACCTCTCTTCAAGTGTGCAATCATCATGGGATTCTCATCCACCTTGGGCACCAACTATGAGGATTGATAAGGTGTCATGATGTAGGGTCAAGATGGCTCCCTGGGTTGCCTTGATTACTGGACTCTGGAGTTTGGATGATGTGGGCTCCTGTAGGTAATTGGACTCTCTAGTCTGGATAGAAGAAGACTCAAGAGTTTGGTGAGACTCTTGAGTTCTGGAATCTTAAGCTGCTAGGAATCTGTTTGATCCAAATACTTGAAGCAAGAAATCCTTCCAATCTTCTCCATTTTGGGTGACAAGATGAAATAAATTTCTTGGAATTTGGCATTGGAAAAAGGGTAGGAAGAGTGGGCTGACTCCTTGGATTTGGCATGGAATACTTGAAGTGAATGGTGCCAAGGATGAAGACTCCTTCTTATTTACTTTTCTTAAAATAAGTTGGCGCTAACTCCTTCTTAAATGGTCGACCAAAGAGAATGGACATGGCATGTGTTGTCATGTGATGATGTCCAAATTTGATGCATGTCCAAATAAAGTGACATGCCATGTGTTAATGTCTTGGGTGATGTCCAAGAACCTAGAAAGGTGGCGCCAACATTTGACTTGCCTTGAACTAGCACATGGGATGTTGGGTTGTCACATGGGATTACATGTGTCTTGACTTGAGTGCACATGAAGTCACATGGATCTTCAATTAGGTCCCTATTGTATTACAGGACTCAATAACTAAATTAACTAATAATTACATGACTCAAAACCAAACAACTAAAGCCCCACTTGATTAATCGGAACCCAATTTGATCAAAAGGCAAGACCTCATGCAACAAAAAAGAATAAATTTGGTAAACAGGGTTTGGCCCAATAGGATTTGACACAACTGATAAATAGGGTTTTTATACAAACCCTAATTAGTAAAAAGGGCTAAACCTAACTAAGCCTATATAATAGAATTTAAAATAAAATATATATAGTTGGTAAAAGGGTTGGGTTCAGGACTTTATTCACAGGTGATCCATAGGGAAGTGGATTCAACTTGTTGATATTTTCTGGCCTTGGTGTCCACACCAATAATATATTAGAAAACCTGTGGCTTTTACAAGTTATTTTGTTCATCGAAGCAAGCAAGAATTGACTGAGGCTTTCATAGAGGCATTGATTCCTGAGCCATCACCTACTAATATCAGGAAATGCAAGAAAAGCATACGGAGGAAGACAATGCCAAAAGGACTAAAAATGAAAAAAATTATTGAAGGACCAGGAGAGGCACCTATTCAAGATAATTCTTGTGTTGGAGAAGATGCATGTGGTGATGATCTTGAACTTTCTCAAGAACCATAAGCAAAATTATTGACAACGATTCAAGGTTAAGCATTGAAGAAGAGAGAGGAGAGAAAAAGAAGGGAGAGAGAGAGAGGAGAGAGAAGAAAGAGAAAGAGAAGAGAGAAGGAGAGAGAAAAAGGAGAAGGAAGAAGAAAAAAATAAAATATAAAAAATAATAATAAAATTTGAACCGACTCTTTTAGTGATTTAGGTTGAGATCCAGACTAGACTAAAAGCCATTTTTTCTTATGCTAGTTTATTTTAGATAGAAAATTAATTATATAATTAATTTTTCTAGAGTTTTTGTCTTTCTTGTTGATAGAGTAGTATCAAAGTTGAAACTCGAATATGCCATATATTGATAGAGTTATTTAAGGTAAGTTATCTTGACCTCTAGTATTACATACTGAATATGCTCTATGGTATGTTGTGAATGTAATGAAATATTAAATATGTTTAGCTTAAATTAAGCTGCATTGAATTGCATAAATTATGATATGTTTGGTGTTAATACTCTCTAGTCTGATTATGATCACACGAGGACCTAGTCTCCTTCTAGGCCTCCAATGGAGCGATCACTAGCACTTGACCAGTGGATGGTATGTGCAGTTAGGAGCTAGTTTTCTTTTGGATTTTGTCATGGCACATGCTGAGTATGCATGATTCCTCATGTGATGTTAGAGCTAGTTTCCTTCCGGACCTTCAGTGGGCTGATCACTGATACATGATCGGTGGATGGTTTATGTAGTAAGGATCTAGTCGCTTTCAAAGTTAGCCATGGACTGATCATGGCTAAGTTGGAGAGACTAGGATAGTAAAGTAAAAATGGTTGGCTATTCATAGTTGTATTATTTGGTAATTGAACGTGCATAATAACATGATGTTGTATTTGATTTTGTCTTGAGTTAGTTGTTATGTGATGTATTTTTTATATATATTTATAATTTATTATTGACATATTTATGCATATACTAGAGGGATGATAATTTACTGAGCCCTGTAAAACTCACTCCCTATTTCCTATATTTTTTGTATAGATCTAGAAGATCAGTCAAGCTTTGGAACTAATCAATGAGGAGCTAGGATTTAGGTGTTAGATTCTTAGTTTATATTTTATCTTAAATTTTAGTTGAGCTTTGCTGACACTATATGCTAGATTTTTAGTTAAATTTTATCTATCTATTAGTTTTGATAAAAAACTCTAAAAATAAATAAATAATTGATGAGTGACAGGATTCTAATCTAATGCATGAGGACATGAAAGAGAGGAACATAAAGAAAAATCAGATTAAAGAAGCAATGGTTTATGATATTATTTAGATTTCGTTCCCGAAAATAGCTAAGACTAGGTTAGGATTTCATGCAACAATTAGAATTCCTATCCACATGCTAGAACTATCAAAAGCAAAGAAAAATCAGGATCCTAAATCTAAGAAGGCCTACTAAGTGCATGTTCAATCTTCAACAAAAAAGAAATAGTGAGGTGGGATGGGGTCTACATACCTAGCAATGATTGCCTTGATGTTGTAGAAGAGATCTCTCAACTCAGATCGATGCCTGGATGATCTGGTCATTGTCCCACAAATCTGTCAGCTTTTTATCAGCTATGTTCAGAGGCAAGGAAGACATCATCCAAGGGACGTGGCACCGGAGAGATCCTGTAAATGTTAGGGATTATCTAGAAAGCAAATAAGAAACCAGAAGTATGGAATTAGGATTTTGAAAGAAGGAAGAATCAGGGTTTGCTGAAGCTGGCGGCTTGGGGTGGATGAAGACTCCTTGCTTATGGATGCCTAGGGCTTATTCTCTTTGGGGTGAATTAGGGTTTGGAAGAAGATGCTTTGGGCGGCTAGGGCTTGGAGAGATTAGGGCACATAAGTAACACTCACACCTCAACAAGAGAACACACAAGAACACAAGCTTAACAAAATTTCAATAGAGTTTTGATTAATGAATAAGAGTTGATTACAAGCGGGGGAGGGGGTGGGTATTTATAGGCTCACCCAGGTCCTCTCCTAATTAGAATAGGATTACAAATTTGGGTGGGAGAGGGATTACAAAATTGCTTAGAACTAGGAGTATACAATTTGAATAAAACTATAACATAATCTCCTTGTTTGAATGGGACTCCTCTCCTCCTTTGACTTGGTCAAGGGGCTCTCTTTGGGCTTGGATGCCAAGTGGCTTTGGGTGTGGACTTTGGGCAGCAAGGAGTGGCCTCCAATGGGCTTGGGCACATGGGCATGGTGCAAGACTTGGGCAGCCTCCATGGTTTGGCGCATGGGCTTGGTACATGTCCCCTGGTGGGTTGGAAACTCCTAGGCACCCATATGAAGTTGGACTGGAATATACCTAGGGCGCTATGGGCTTCACTTGAAGTTGGACTTTTGGGCTGGGGTGCCAGGAAGAGGAATATTCTGGGGTAGCCCTGGAATCTTCAAGTATGAAGGCTTTATGGGCTTTTGCTTTGACTTCTACTTTGGTGCTCCTCCTCTTGTATAAACCTGGACTTGTACTAGCCTAACACAAACTTACGACTCAATTAGGCTGGACTGAGGTTGAGACAACTCAATTTATTATAGGACTCACTCAACTCAGCTGAGCTAACTTCATTACAAAACTCTTAGCTGGACTAACTTGATTACAAAACTTGATTACAAAACTTGACACATCATTAAGGGTTCAAAATTGACCAACACATGGCTTAGAGAACAAATTGAAGTTTGAAGTCTATGCCTGATCTGATGTCCCCATCAATAATTAGTGAATTTATTTTCTATCATTGCCTTATTATTGATTAGCAAATAGGCCTTGCATTTCCATTGGGATTGAAGCCTGAGGAGATGTAGCCATCTATCGTACACTTGGCTCGAGTATCAGGTCAGGGCATGATAGATTTAATGGTATCAGAGCCAAGGTTTAAGATCAAGATGAGTTAGTTAGTGAGAGTGGGATAGAATCAAGGTTTTGATTGAATATTCTAGAATAATTATCGATACTAAAAATTTATTTAATTTTCTTTGATAGGTGCATGTTATAGTTCCAAGGATTTTGCTAAGTATAGAAGGCTTGCATGAATAAAATATTGGATTAAACTCTCTTAGCTTAATTTTTTGAAGAATATTATCGAGACTAGAAAATGGATATATGGATGTATATTTTGAGTTATATTATAGAATTGATTTACTTTGAAAATCTAATTGTTGACCCCTTGAATGATTTTGATGATAACAAAATATTGGAGCATGCACTTGAGTTACTAACTATTTTTTAAGTGCTTTACAAGTTTTTGTAGGATAATTTTAATGCTCAATCACAACTCTTACAACCTTATTATATATCATGTGTAGTGTTATAAAAGTATTATGTAAAGAAGAGCCCAAAGAAAAATTGATGTTGTATTCATGAAAATGGGTTGCTTCTATATATTTTCATGTTTAAAAACTCTTTAGGATTAGTTTTTAATGGAGTTAAAAAGTGTTTTGAGTGACTAAAAGTCACTAGATGTCATCTGGAGAAGAGTAAAAGATTTCATTGAAAAATCACCCAAGCCGACTCTAGTTCATGGTATGCTTGAAGGTTTCTAGCATGCAAAAATCTGAGCCGACTCGAAGGAACCCGAGCCGACTCGTCCAGAGCTTCATTTCTTGAATCAAATAGGTGAGCCGACCCAAAAGCAATTCGAGTTGACTCAACCACTATGCCAGACAATTGAGTTGACCCTTCAGAAGGCAAGCCGACTCCTCCAAAGTACAAAAAAAATCAATTCTGAAAGAACAAGCCAAGTGAGTCGACTTTACTGAGACGAGTTGATTCCTTCAGTATACCATTTTGAAGACCTGAGAATCCGAGCCGACTCAACCAGAGTAAGGAATCAATGATCCTGAGAATCTGAGCCGACTTGACTAAGGCGAGCCGACTCGACCAAGTGAAGACTCGACTACTCTAAGGATCTGAGCCAACTCGAACGTCAATTCCAGGCATGTAATGGCTACTTCTAGAACTTCATTTTTGAATCTAAAAAGTGCTCCAACAGTCAAATGTAAAATCCCAACGGTCTACAACGACTATATCTACCTAAGAAGAGTATAAGACTCTATAAATGAGGGATTTGGATAACCTTTGAACAAGTTAATGAGCAGTTAATGATCATATGAGGTTGTGAGCAATAGAGCACTAAAGAGCATTCAAGTCAGCCTTCAAGACTTCACCAACTCAAATCTGAAGTTTGAAGCATTTACTGAAGAAGTTGAAGAAACCATTAAAGAGCAGTAAAGGCCAATTAAGAAGGCTTCTCTTAAGCTACAACTGCAACCATCAGACAACTTTGGTTTGTCAATTAGTTGCTTATTTTTCTCTACTCCTTTATGAGTTTGTGGATTTTTTGTGAGCCCGGTTGAAAAATCAAGTTGGGTTTTTGGTGTGCTCGATTATAAAACCAAGTTGGATTCTTGGTGATCCTGTTTAAAACCAAGTTGGGTTTTTGGTGAGCCCGATTGAAAAACCAAGTTGGATTTTGGATTGTGAGCCTGGTAAAATAATTTGACTGTATTCCATGGATGAATATAGTGGAAATCCCAAGTGGTATCTTGGGTAATGGATGTAGGAGTGAGGTTGCTCCGAACCACTATAAACTTGCTATGTTTATGATTGTGCTTTTTCTTCTTTACTTGCTTATGCTTTAATTATTTAAATCACAGCACCTCCACACTAAAGAAGATTTAAAAGAGCTTATATTTGATTAAATTTTTAAATTTTTTAATTCAAAACCTATTCTTGGGAAAGCCACTTAGGCAACAACTGGTATTAGAGTAGTGTCTTTGAACTTATTTAGAGTAAAGATTAATGGCTCATCCCATGAGTACCTCCTTGGCCGAAGGCCAATCCATTAATAGACCTCCAATGTTCACTGGCATGAACTATTATTATTGGAAAGCTAGAATGAAGATACACATTCAAGTTGTTGACTTTCAATTATGGAAGGTCATTATTAAGGGTCCTCATACACCCATGATAAAAGTTGATGGCGTGGGTGTCCCAAAATCTGAAGAGGATTGGGATGAATACAACATGAAAATGTATCAGCTGAATGCCAAAGCCATGAACATACTATATTGTCTTTTGGATGCAAATGAATTTAACCAAATTTCTACATGCAATTTAGCTAAGAAAATTTGGGATAAACTTAAGGTGACCCATAAAGGAACTTCCCAAGTGAAGACTTCATAAATTAATCTTCTAGTACACAATTATGAAATGTTTAAAATGAAACAAAATGAAACTATCTCTGCCATATTTTCATATTTTATAGATATTATTAACAGCTTGAAAAGTCTTGGCAGGGTTTACTCTAATGTAGATTTAGTACAGAAGATCCTAAGATCACTTCCGGACAAGTGGGACCCTAAAGTAACTACCATCCAGGAAGCAAAAGACTTGAACATACTACCTCTTGATGAACTGATGGGTTCTTTAATAACACATGAGTTGGCCATGCAGCACAAGAATGAAGACGATCAGAAAAAGAAAAAGATTATTGCCTTTAAAGCTGCATTAGAAATGAAGAAACAAGAAGAGGAATCTGAAGATGATTGCTACTCCTCCGAAGATGACTTAGAAGATGAAGATATAGCTTTGGTCGTGAGGAGATTCAGGAAATTTATGGAAAAGAAGAAGGGAAGGTACTTCAAAAAATTTTACAAGAAAGGTGAATACAGTAAAGACAAGGATAAAGAAAAGAAAAAGAAAAAAATCAAATGCCCACTTGTTATGAGTATAAGAAACCTAGGCATATCCGTCCTAATTGTCCTTTGTTAAAGAAAACATTTAAGAAGAAGAAGAAGAAAGCGATGGTTGTGACTTGGAGGACAGTGAGGAGTCGACTTCAACTAAAGAGGAAGAGACCACAAAAATTGCCAATTTATGTCTTATGGGTCTCGAAGACGAGGCAATGTCCCCTGAACCTCAAGTTGAATTCATTTTTGATGAGATGAATACTGCATTCCATGATTTACTTTCTGAATTTAAAAAAGCTGGGGTAAAATTAGAACTTTAAAGAATAACAATGATTCTTTGTTAAAACAAAAGGAAGAGATTTTAGAAATGAATAAGTTACTGCAAAAAAAATTTAATTACCTTTTTTGAAAATAATAAAGCTTTGGAAGTTGAGATAAAGGTGTATCTTAAGAAAATCAAAGCTTTAAATGATGAAAATACTTATTTGAAAAAGGAGGTTGAAAAGCTTAAGCCTTTGGTTGACAAGCTTACTTTAAGTTCAAATAAGCTTGAGTTAATTTTGAAAGAGCAAAGAGTTTCAAGTAATAATGCTGGAATCGGTTATAACTCTTCAAATACAAATAGAATTTCAGCTACTAGATTTATATCTTCAAAAGCATTTGTACCAAAATCTATATCTCAAAAAGCTTTTGTATCAAATGCTTCCACATCCATTTCTAGAGCTTTAAAGTATGTACCTAAGATTACAAATTAAAAATCTTTTAGATCAATTATTTCTATATCTGCATCACATGATTCTACTTCTAGAACCTCAAAATTTACATCTTTTCAAAATTCTAGAGTTATCTGTTATGCATGTAATGGGGTTGGACACAAATTTTCTCAATGCAACATATTAAAGAAAAATGGACTTGTTAGAAATAAAATAAAAAATATTTGGATTTCTAAAGGAACCAATCTTACTAACCTGAAAAGATCCAAGGTAGCTTGGGTACCTAAAAATACTCCTTGATTGTTTTACAGGAATGTCTTGCAGCCCAAAATGCTAAAAAAAGATGGTATCTAGATAGCGGCTGCCCAAGGCATATGACGGGTGATAAAGAGGAATTCGTCACCCTACAAATGAAAGGAGGATTGGTAACTTTTGGAGATAATGGTAAGGAAAAAATAATCAAAATTGGTAAGATCAAAATAACCCCCTCTACTTTCATTGAAAATGTATTGCTAGTAAACAATTGAAGCATAATCTGTAAAGTATTAGTCAATTGTGTGATAAAGGCTTCAAGGTTGTCTTTGAATCATCTAAATGCATAGTAACAACTCTCTTGATTCTAACAACAAACTCATTGGACATAGACTTGGAAATATTTATGTTGTAGATCTGAATGATCTAGCCATGACTAATAGTACAAGTCTAGTAGCAATGAATGCTAAAACCAAGGAGTCTAGTTTACTTTGGCATAGACGATTAGGTCATGCTTGCATGCATACAATTGCCAAATTAATTTCTAAGAATATAGTTAGAGGTTTACCTAAATTCAAAGTTGATTTTGAACATGTTTGTGATGCTTGTCATATGGGTAAACAAACTATGGGAGTTTTAAATCTAAAAATATGGTTTCAACTTCTATACCCCTTGAGCTACTTCACATGAATTTATTTGGACCAACTAGGATCATAAGCCTAGGTGGTATGAAATATGCACATGTGATAATATATGATTTTTCTAGATTTACATGGGTCTTGTTTATTATACATAAAGATGAAACTTTCAAAGTTTTTCAAAAATTTCACAAGAAAGTTTCAAACTAGAAAAACCTTTCAATAGTATCTATTAAGAGTGATCACTGCACAGAATTTGAAAATCAAATTTTTGATGATTATTGCACAGAAAATGGTTTTGATCACAACTTCTCCACTCCTAGAACACCATAACAAAATGGTGTTATAGAGAGGAAAAATAGGACTTTGGAAAAGATGGCCTGAACAATACTATGTGAAGGCAATCTTCCAAAGTACTTTTGGATAGAAGCGATGAACACTGCTTGCTATATTTTAAACCATGTTTTGATATAACCAATTTTAAAGAAAACCCCTTATGAGCTTGGAATAAAAAGAAACCAAATATTAATTATTTTCATGTTTTTGGTTGTAAATGCTTTGTGCTAAATAATAAAAAAGATAACCTAGAAAAATTTGATAGTAAATTAGATGAAGCTATATTTCTGGGTTATTCAATACATAGTAAAGCATATAGGGTGTTTAACAAGAGAACACTAATTATAGAAGAATCTGTACATGTAATATTTGATGAAGCTAACCCCTTACCTTCAAAGAAAGAAGAGTGTATAGATAATGATGCAGGTACACTTGAAAAGAAAATGGATGATATGAACCTACAAGAGAAACCAACTCAAGAAGGAGAAGAAATGGTAAGTAAAGATCATGCTAATCTACCAAAGGAATGGAGGTATATAACTTCTCATCCAAGAGATTTAATTATTGGTGATCCCTCTCAAGGTATTAGGACTAGGTCATCACATAGAGAAGCACATGATTATCTAGCATTTGTATCACAAATAGAGCCAAATAGCTTAGAAGAAGCTGAAAATGACCCTAACTAGATGATTGCCATGCATGAAGAACTAAACAAGTTTGAAAGAAATAATGTGTGGACTCTAGTTAATAGACCATCAGACCATCCTATTACAGGAACCAAATGGATCTATAGAAATAAACTAGATGAACAGGGTAATGTTGTTATAAACAAAGCTAGGTTGGTAGCTAAAGGATACAATCAAGAGGAAGGAATAGATTTTGATGAGACCTATGCACCCATAGCAAGACTAGAAGACATAAGATTACTACTTGTATTTGCTTGCTACATGAATTTCAAACTATTTCAAATAGATGTAAAAAGTGCATTTTTAAATGGTTTTATATTTGAACAATTTTTTGTAGAATAGCCATCAGGTTTTGTAGATCATGCTTTTCCTAATTATATTTTTAAACTTAATAAAGCATTGTATGGACTTAAACAAGCACCTAGAGCCTGGTATGATAGATTAATAAAATTCTTACTTGAAAATGATTTTGCAAAAGGAAATGTTGATAAAACTTTATTTATCAAAAATAAGAATAATGATATGTTAGTTATATAAATTTATATAGATGATATTATATTTGGTGCAACTAATGAGATTCTTTGTAGAGAATTTGCTAAGTTGATACAGGGTGAATTTGAAATGATCCTAATGGATGAACTAAATTATTTCCTTGGATTCCAAGTTAAGCAAACAAAGGATGGAATCTTTATAAACCAAGCAAAGTACATCAAGAAGATCATTAAAAAGTTTGGTATGTAGTCAAGCAAAGAAACAAGCATACCCATGAGTCCTACCTGTAGATTGGATGAAGATGAAGATGGCAACAACATTGATCAAAAGCTTTATCGAGGTATAATCGGATCACTGTTGTACTTAACTGCTAGTAGACCTGATATCTTGTTTAGCATATATGTATATGCTAGATTTTAATCTAATCCTAAAGAATCACATATGCTTGTTGTATAAAGAATTATAAAATATCTAAGAGGAACAAGTAATCTAGGTCTATGATATTCAAAGCAATCTTCATTAAATTTAATTGGTTTTTCGGATGCTGATTATCGTGGATGCAAAATAGATAGAAAAAGTACTAGTGGTACTTGTCAATTTCTATGATTGAATTTAATTTCATGGCACTGTAAGAAATAAAACTCTATAGCACTATCTACTACTAAGGTAGAGTACGTAGCTGCAGGGAGTTGTTGTACACAAGTGCTTTGGATTAAACAACAACTAGAAGACTTTGGTGTTACATAATCCAAAATTTCTATGAAATGTGATAACACAAGTACTATTAATTTGTCAAAAAATCTAATTCAGCATTCTAGAACAAAGCATATATAAATTAGACATCATTTTATTAGAGATCATATTCTAAATGAAATATTGTACTTGAGTTTGTTCCTATTGAAAATCAACTTGTTGATATCTTTACTAAACCTCTTAATTTAGATAAATTTCAATTGATTAGAGGAGAATTAGGATTATGTGACCCTTTTTAGAATTTCTATCCTAATTTCTTCAAAATTAAGAAAATATTATTTAGAAAACATCCTATATCAATCTAAGATCTTTGACCATCTTAACTAATGCTCTTATATCATTAGACATTGTGTTTAAGGGTTTTCAAGTCTTCTTGAGAGTTTTTGCTCGAGTCGACTCAAGCAATTTAGGTTTGGTCGAGCCGACTCGGATGTCAGGTTAGGCATTTTATATATAAACCATAGAACTTGTCTAAAACCCTTATCCTCTCTTCATTCGCTTAGAACCCTTGTTTCCAAGCTAAGAACCTCTTCCTTTCCTCTTGACCTCCCTTATCTGGCTTAATCCCTTGCATTCCTCTTGAGCTCGAGCAATGACACCGATGAAAGTAGTTAGAAACATCCCTAAAGCAATGTAGAGAGCTCTCCAAGAGAAAGAAGGACGAAGAGATGAGAAGATGAGTTGACTCGAAGTTGACAATAGGCAGAGGAACAAAATGCTTCACCTTCTCCACAAAGACAAGTGATCTCCATGGCTATCCGTCTGGTTACAAGTGGAAGAAGGATCATTTTCTCATTCCTAAAGGAATTAGGGCTTCGAATTGGTAGCTTGATTGAAGATCAAGGTTGGTCATTTTTTGTTCTTTGAATGTTCCAACTTATCCCAACCTAGTTCGAAGCTTCTATGAGAATTTAATTTTGAAAGAAAATCATATTGAATCAACTATGAAAGGAAAAAGGATAATTGTAATTGATGAAAGATTAAGCAATCTACTGAAAATACCAAATGAGGGACTTAATCATTTAGTTTTAAAGGATAGACAAAAACCCTCATAACTATTTTGGAAAGGAGTGATGTGAATGAAATTGGAAATGTTAAAGAAAACACTCTTTTTTTAGAAATGAGACTGCTACATAACTTTATAAGCATGATTTTCCTTCCAAGAATAGGTCAGTTTGATTGGGTGAGTGAAAGAGATCTGTGTTTTATGGGATATTTGATTGAGGGGGAGGCCCTCAATTTTCCCTATGTTATGCTGTTGTAGATGAAAGAAGCTGTAAGGAAGGTGAAGGCTTGTCTCTCATATGGAATGATCTTCACACTACTATTTCAGGCCTCTAGAGTTGATTTGACTAGAGAAGATGGTAGGCCACTACATCATACAGATACTTATTCTACCAAGTCATTACAAAGAATGGGATATCATTTGATAGATGGAACTTGGAAGAAGAGAGCTTCTGGACAGAGAGTAGTGGAGTCATCTACTGATGATGATGAGGAGCTTGAGTAGCATTTGCCTGATGTTGAGACTACCTTTATTGCTGAGCATTCAGTTCCTGAGACTGAGCATGAGCATATAAAGAGAGCCTGGGAGTCCTAGGACTTCACCAGGACTAGCACCCTCACCAAGACCAGCACCTTCACCAGCACCAGCAGAGAGGACTTCAGCACCAGCACTAGCACCAGCAGAGCCTGCTATTGTACTACCTACCGCCACTCCATCTGACATCTCAGCTCAGCTCAAATAGTTTAGTGAGGATCTGACCCATTCTATTAGTTCTCTGTTTAATGGTCTGCGTCAAATAGTAAATCATAGCATAGAGGAGTTCAGATCTGAGTTGAGGGAGCTATCTTATCGGATTGAATCATTAGAAGAGACCAGGAAGATGGAGGATGACTACACTAAAGGTCTGGGGATTCTTTGGGCTGAGTTTGGTAGATTGAGAGGTTCAACAGAAGCCTTTGCAATTCTTAATCCAGTGAGCTCATTGCACTCAATAAGGGTTTGAAGAAGATTCAGACTAAGTTTAGCACTGTTTGGGTATTCTTGTCTCAGTTCTCTTCTTCTTCTAGAGGAGCCAGCTCTTCCACTCCTAGACAGCCGCCACCTCATTCTACATAGCCACCACCTCATTCTACATAGCCACCACCTCACTCTACTGGACCTTCTACTAGGACTAGGGATTCTTCTAGTCGTCCTAGATCTTGGTATGGGTAGGTCTGAACCTATTATAGAAGAACCTAGTCATAGTGAGTAGGCTAGTTTTTAGTATTTTTGCTTCCAACTTTTGTAATTTGTAATGAAAACCTTGATAGCAATGAAAGTATATAATTCTTATTGTGTTTGCAATGTTATCTGTGCATTGATAATTTTATATTTGATTATCAATTTTTTATGAAAAAGTGAAATTATCTCAAACAATGTTTATAATCTTCTCATTCTATTTCAAAAATTGAGCTTGAAGTACTTAACTAAGGGGGAGAATTTAATTGAATACCTTTTTGATTAATGACAAAAATGGGGAGAATGATATTATTGGTTTGTATATGCATGGAAATATTGCAAATCTATTGAAAATATGCATGATAATGAATGAAACAGGGAAAGATTTCCCAATTTTTCAAATTTGCTCATATTTTCTCTGATTAAAGCTTCCTTGACTATTCTTTATAAGCATCCAATTGCTCTGTTATAATTTTAATGGTTATCAAAAATAGCTTTTGATAAATGTTTACTATGATACATATTGGACTAATTTCAAAGGCTCTGATACATTGTCAATAAGCTCTAATTCTTTCAAATGTATTCTTGGTATACAACTCATACATGTTGATACTTACTTCCAAATATACTCACACATGTAACTGTAAAGTTTGTTCCATGCCCGGTATTTTGTCATCATCACAAAGGAGGAGATTGTTGATCCCTTGAATGATTTTGATGATAACAAAATATTGGAGCATTCACTTGAGTTACTAACTATTTTTTAAGTGCTTTACAAGTTTTTGTAGGACAATTTTAATGCTCAATCATAGCTCTTACAACCTTGTTATATGTCATGTGTAGTGTTGTAAAAGTATTATGTAAAGAAGAGCCCAAAGAAAATTGATGTTGTGTTCATGAAAATGGGTTACTTCTATATGTTTTCATGTTTAAAAACTCTTTAAGATTAGTTTTTAAAAAAGTTGAAAAGTGTTTTGAGTGACTAAAAGTCACTGGATGTCATCTGGAGAAGAGTAGAATCTTTCATTGAAAAATCACTCAAGCCAACTCGAGGAAGGAGAGTCAACTCTAATTCATGGCATGCTTGAAGGTTTCTGGCATGTAGAACTCTGAGCTGACTCGAAGGAACCCGAGCTGACTCTCTAGAGCTTCATTTCTTAAATCAGACAGGCGAGCCGACCCAAAAGCAATCTGAGCCGACTCAACCATTCTTCCAGATAATCGAGTCAACCCTTTAGAAGGCGAGCCGCCTCCTCTAGAGTATAGAAAAAATCAGTTCTGAAAGAACAAGTCAGGCGAGTCGACTCTATTGAGATGAGTCGACTCCTCCAGTGTACCATTTTGAAGACCTGAGAATTCAAGTCGACTCTACTGAGAAGAGCTGACTCAACCAAAGTAAGGAATCAACAACCCTGAGAATCCGAGCTGACTCGACTGAGGTAGGCCAGCTCGACCAGAGTGAAGATTCGACTACTTTAAGGATCCGAGCCAACTCGAAACATCCGAGTCAACTCGAACGTCGATTCCATACATGTAACGGCTAGTTCTAGAACTTCATTTTTGAAACTAAAAAGTGCTCCAACGGTCAAATGTTAAATCCCAACAGTCTACAATGACTATCTCCATCTAAAAAGAGTACGAGACTCTATAAATGAGGGATTTGGACAACCTTTGAACAAGTTAATGAGCAATTAATGATTATATGAGGTTGTGAGCTAGAGAACACTAAAGAGCATTCAAGCCAGCCTTCAAGACTTCACCAACTCAAATCTGAAGCTTGAAGCATTTACTGAAAAAGTTGAAGAAGCCATTGAAGAGCAGTAAAAGCCAATTAAGAAGGCTTCTCTTAAGCTGCAACTACAACCATCAGACAACTTTGATATGTCAATTAGTTGCTTGTTTTTCTTTACTCCTTTGTGAGTTTGTGGATTTTTGGTGAGCCCGGTTGAAAAACCAAGTTGGGCTTTTGGTGAGCCCGATTGTAAAACCAAGTTGGGTTCTTGGTGATCCTGTTCAAAATCAAGTGTAGGTTCTTGGTGATCCTGTTTAAAACCAAGTTGAGTTTTTGGTGAGCCCGGTTGAAAACCAGGTTAGGTTTTGGATTGTGAGCCCGGTAAAACAATCCAACTATATTCCATGGGTGAATATAGTGAAAATTCTAAGGGGTATCTTGGGTAGTATATGTAGGAGCGAGGTTGCTCCGAACCATTATAAACTTGATATGTTTGAGATTATGCTTTTTCTTCTGTACTTGCTTCTACTTTAATTATTTAAATCACAGCACCTCCACACTAAAGAAGATTTAAAAGAGCTTATATTTGATTAAGTTTTTTAAATTCCCAATCCACCCCCCTCTTGGAAAAGCCACCTAGGCAACACTAATTTTGATATAATTATATACTACGATATAAGTGATTAGAAATTAACATGATGGTTACTAAAGCATGATAGAATGATATTGAAGCTTGGATTATGATCACTTGGAACTCTGACATAAG
This sequence comes from Areca catechu, assembly GCA_021397845.1. Taxonomy (NCBI): domain Eukaryota; kingdom Viridiplantae; phylum Streptophyta; class Magnoliopsida; order Arecales; family Arecaceae; genus Areca; species Areca catechu. Next base: position 121,252,637 of record CM038052.1, on the reverse strand, counting down.
AGATTAAGATATGATTGGAGTGATATTAAAAATTTAGGTTGTGATCACTATGGACTATGACTTAAGAGGTATTTGAACTTAGTGTTTGATTAATCAGAATATGATAAAAGTTTCAAGAATAGGATTCAAAGTTCAGATTTCTAATCCCTAGGTATTGTGCATAAGGTCTAGCATATGATTAGCACAAAAGAGGAACATGATTTTTGTCTCTAATATAAGTACAAAGATTGATCTTGGATGAGTGTAAAAGTGATGCGTGAAAACTTTAGCAATTAATTATCAAATAAAAGGGCTAAATTAATCCAAGAAAAGAATTTTCATAAGGAGACCAGTTGATCTAAGTTACAACACCCGCAATGTAGATCTAGTTCAAAACAAAGATTAGGATCTTCATGGCAAGGAAACCATCACTACTAGGACTAGTTAACCTTCAAATGATCAGATCTAATAAAGCTTAGAAATAGTTTTCTTACCAACAATGATGGCTAAAACATTTTAGTGGAAGGGTCACACAACACTCTAGGAAGGAGGATTAGATGGTAAGACTAGAACTCCTTCAACTTATGAACTTACCTTACACTTGGATCATGGCAAAAAACCTTCATCATCAACTCGAATCCCTAAGAGAACCTGCAATGAACCAGCAATAAGGGCATGGAAACAAAGATGAAAGGAAATAAATCAAAGAAAAACAAAGGAAGGGAAGTTTGAGAATGGCTTGAAGCTAGGCGGCAAGCTCTTCTCTTCTTAGTCTTTGTACATGCCTCAAAGACCTTGGAAGGGCTTCTTTGAAGCATCAAATAGGCCTCTCACCATCTCCCTCAAGGAGTGACCTAGCTCTAGGACTAGGAAATGAAAAAAACTAGCTAGATTAAAGGGTATCTCACCCTTTCCACACAAAGAAACTAGACTAGAATTCAAAAAGAAAACCAAACTCAATATCATCTCAATTTCATTTCTAAATGGAATGAATACAAGAAGGGAGGCTTGGCCCTATTTATAGGCCAAGGAATTTTTAGAAAATTCATCCAAAAAAAGATTAAAATATAACTAATCCATGGATTAGTTATGCTAAGTACTAGATTAGGTGGACTTAACTAAAATTGGTTACAACTTCTGACAAGAAATGGTTAATAACAAATCTTGGTTGCAACAAACTTCCAAGTGGCACCTTCTTAGCTTGCCATGTGTCATCAAGGGAATCTTCCATGTGTCTTCAATAAAAGTGATCTTCCAAGTGGCGGCATGAGATGTTTCCACATGGCATCCAAGGATGCTTCCAAGTGTAATCAACATAAATCTTTCAAATGTCATAAGGGATGGCGTTCAATACTCTTCAAGTGTGCTTCAAGTGGTGCTTCAAGTAGTGCTCCAATAAACCTCAAGTGGCAAATACAAAAGGCTTGATGATCTCCTAAGTGGCATGCAAGAATTGCTTGACAAAGGGGTAGTGTTGGCTCAAGGACAAGTTGAGTAGACTCAAGGTGCATGAATCGATACTTGAAAATTAGGGCTCTCATTCTTGAGTCGGGCTCTCATTCTTGAGTCGGCTCATGGAAGTAGCTTCTTTAAAAGGGAATTGCTTGAGTGCTGGGCTTTGTTTTAACCATGTTTTAGCTTCTATGAGGTGGACTTGCTTTCTCCATGAGTATGTTTATTAGAAGACCTTCATAGCTGTAACATTTGCTTGAAATCTATTTGCATTTGCTTGATGTCCCCATCAATTCTCATGGGGTGGAGAGAAACTCGACCTTGTCGAGTATAGGTCAATTTCACTTTGGTCGTAGGCTAGTAGGTCTGGATTATTCCTTTGAAGATTCTCTCTAGTGATCCATGAGTTTTCTGATTTAGGTCGACCTTGCCAATAAACCAAATAGTATGGATAGTCTTTGTTTTAGGTAGTAATAGTCTTATTATCCAAATTCGCTCATTCCTATTTCATTGATTTGGATGGTGGGGCTGGTAGACACTCAAGGGTTGGTTCACTCTCAAAAATTGGATTAAGTTCAAAAAAGACTCACTAGGTATCATAGTTGGTTTCTTTACCCTACTAGGTCTGAAACATTGAAAGTAGAACTTATACCAAAGTTGGATGGTAACTCAAGCACATGAGTATTAGGTCCAAATTTTTTTGGTATTTGAATATGACCTACGCCAGATGTTTGCAACTTTTCATGTAGTCTTTTCATGAAAACTCTTAAGAAAATGTAGCCATATACTAGTTAATTCCATTGCTCAAATTTTCTTACTAATCATGCTATGCATATGACTCTCACAGCCATGGACACTTAGGCATGGAAAGGTCAAATAACATCATATGATAAAAGACAAACATAGATGACTCTAAATGGCAAAAGATAAACATAAATGACTTCAAATGATAAAACACAGATGACACCAAAAATAAAACAAGCTCAAATGGACTTTATTATCTATAGACTAAACTTTATTGTTGGGCTAGGAAATAAAAGTTCCTAATTTCTAATATTCTTCTAAATGGCTTTGAAGACTTTGGTACACAACTTCAGGTAGGTGGTTGTGAATCTTAATTTGGTACCTAATAAATGCCATATGTCTTCCAAAAGTAACTGTTAAATATTACTGGGACCAAATCAATGGTATGGTGGATGTCTTAGCTTGGTGGACTAGGATTGGGGATGTTCCAAAGGGTGAATCAGGCTCAGGGTAACTATCAGGGAATACATATTGATAATCCTTTAATGGTTCTACAATTTCTTGAGGTTGATCCTTTGGAATTGGTTCTAGGTTTTCTCTGATGGTCAATACCCTATTAGGTGATCCTTCGTTAATCTCTAGATCTAAATCCTCAACATTGATTATTTTCGAGTCTTCTATTATCTCTTCGGATTGCTCTTCATGGTTTTATCCCTGGACTTCATTTTCTTCGAGTTGATTATTTCCATTGTTGATTTCTTTAGGCTGGGTAATTATTTTATCCTCAAGCAATTGTTCTTGTTCATACCATCCATAAGGTTAGACCCAGCTTCATAAACTTCTTCCTTAAGTTCTTCAACGGGTTTAGGATCTTCTCTTTCTAGCCCTTCATTTGGACAAGACTTTGATTCTATTTCATCTTTAAATTCTTTAGTAGGTTCAGGAGATTTTTTCTCTAATTTTTCAATGGGCTTAGTCTCTTCTTTATCTTCTTTATATTCATTTATGAGACTGGATTCAGCTTCATATATTTCTACTTTTGGCTCTTCAATGATTTCTTCCTTACAAACTACTGGGATAATAGGAGTTAGTTTGTTTGAAGGAATCTGACTAGAACTAGGCCTATGTCCAAATGTATTATTCCTATTGGACTTAGGTTGACTGATCAAGAGTTTCTTATGATATGTATCAAATTTTCTAGCAATTTGATAAGCTTCTTCTAGGTAGTGAATTTTTCATTGAAATAATTTTTATTGGATATCCTAACGTAAATCAGCTTGAAATCTAGATATGATCATTGCCTCAGCTTCGGGTGTGCTACATCTCTTAACAAACTCATTGAATTTAGCAATATACTTAGATACAGTTGCATCATCTTGTCTAAATCTGTACCATTGTCTAAAAGTCTTTGCTCATAATATCTACCTAGGTACTTTTCCCTCAGTTTACTCTTCATATCTCTCCAAGTAATTATTTTATCCTCACTATAATAACTTTTATGCTCAACTTCTCTCCAATATATTTTAGCATGTCAGACTAACTTTAATTTGGCAAATTGACACTTCCTTACTTTTGACATTTCATCAAATTCAAAGTATTGATCCATTTTCTTCTCCCAATCAACATACATTTCAAGATCTAAATTTCCATCGAAAGTGGGTGCATAGGGTCGATTGATCCTAAAGACTTCCTCCTCCTGATCTATAAAGTCTTGGTAGGGGTATCTAGGATTATACTCAGGGGTGAGATCATGACATTGGTCTCTTGGACCAAGGGGAGGTGGACTAGGTGATTTGGGCTTAGTATGGTTTTCGATTGGATTGTCCATTTGTCCTAACATTTTATTCATTGACCATAATTATTTAGTTAGGGTATCAAACTTTTTAGTCATGGTCCTCATAAAGAATTCAAGATTGGGAACCATAGGTAAACCAGACTAAGTGTAGGACTGTTAGTTTAAAGCTCTTGACCTAATAGACAAGCAATACAAACCTAGCTTCTAGGGTTCCTAGACCTAGAAGTTCAAAATACAGGATTTAACTATGTACAAATTAAAGATGTAATTATCCTTTCCACTAGCCAAGTAAGAGGTGCGAATGCAGGAGGCCCCCCTCACTCTCACGAGGACCCAAAAAAAGAACCGCAAGTCCGCTTAAGACATTTGCTGTTGGACTTCTAGCCTTAGACACCAATTTTTGAGGAATAAGTAAAAATTCAAATAGCACTTTGCCTCATCTTGCACTTGAACTCGACTTATGGGTGTCCTTAGTTTAGTTTCATACTTAATTTTAATTAAGATTAGGTCAATGCACAATGATGGATGGTTATTTTGGGCTAAGAAAAGGTTATTACCTCCTTCCCTTATGTTATATTGAATGCCCTTAAAATGATTTCAAAATTGATGCACAAACAACCAACTAGCTAATAAGATATATAGACTAGCACAAACATATGAGTCAAACCCGAATTTTAAATTTTCAAAAATTTAAAAATTAAATTGAAAATTTTAAATTTGGAAATCTTGATTTTAAAACTCAAATTTTAGATTTTAAATTTTGAATTATAGTTTGAAAATTCATTCTTGAGGTAAAAGTGGTTGTATGAAAACTTCATCCTCTTAACTCACCTCTAACTAACTAGTTTTGAAAATTCAAAATTTAAATTTTTAAATTTCCAACATTTGAAATTAAAAGTAGATTAGTTATATCTCAGTGTTAAAATCTCAGATTTTAAGATTTTAATTCAAAAAATTTTGAAATTTGGTTAGGGAAGTTGTTATGAGAAGTGGTTACTAGAAGATTCCAGCAGCTTAACAAACTTTCAACTACCTTGATTCAAAATTCAAATTTTAATTTTAAAATCCTTCTAAAATTTAAAATTTAAATGGAAATCATCAGATTTTGACATCTAGATATCAGATCTAAAATTTGAAATTTAGAAAAAATTTTTTGAAATTTTTTTTGAAAATTAAACTTAAGGGAGGGAAAAAATAGAATTTGAATAGCTTCTAGGAAACAACTTAAGAATCTAAATTTTAAACTCCAAAAATTACAAGAAAATTTTTTTAAAAAAAATTTATATTTCGGATTCCAAACACCTAAAATACAGTAATTTTGGGATTTTTTTTGTCTTTTAAAAAAATACTAAAATTTCATGGAAAACTCAGGTTGGTGCTAGTATAGAAATTTCAGCAATCAACAGATCTCCAATTGACTATATTCAAAATTCAAAATTTAAATTTAAAAATCTTAAAAAAATTAAAATTAAAATTAAAAATTTTAGATCTTGGAGTTAAAATTTTAGATCTCAAATTTTAAAATTTAAATCTTGAATTTTGAATTTCAATTTTAGACTTGAAGGCAAGCAACACACAAAGGGAACAAAATTTCAATAACTTGACCTAGTAAACCTTAAGCTCTGATACCAAAAATTGATGTGGGACAAAAATGAAACGATTGATGAAAAATTTTAGCAAGCTAACCAGAAAGAAAACTTGAGCAATTAATTATCAAATAAATAAGCTAAATTAATCTAAGAAAAGAATTTTCATAAGGAGACTAATTGATCTAAGTTACAACACTCGCAATGTAGATCTAGTTCAAAACAAAGATTAGGATATTCAAGGCAAGGAAACCATCACTACTAGGGCAAGTTAACCTTCAAATGATCATATCTAATAAAGCTTAGAAAGAGTTTTCCTACCAACAATAATAGCTAAAATATTTTAGTGGAAGGGTCACATAACACTCTAGGAAGGAGGATTAGATGGTAAGACTAGAACTCCTTCAACTTATGAACTTACCTTGCACTTAGATCATGGCAAGAAACCTTCATCATCAACTCGAATCCCTAAGAGAACCTGCAATGAACTAGCAATAAGGGCATGGAAACAAAGATGGAAGGAAATAAATTAAAGGAAAACAAAGGAAGGGAAGTTTGCGAATGGCTTGAAGCTAGGCGGCAAGCTCTTCCCTTCTTCCTCTTGGTACATGCTTCAAAGACCTTGGAAGGGTTTCTTTGAAGCATCAAATGGGCCTCTCACCCTCTCCCTCAAGGAGTGACCTAGCTCTAGGACTAGGAAATGAAGAAAACTATCTAGATTAAAGGGCATCTCACCCTCTCCACACAAGGAAACTAGACTAGAATTCAAGAAAAAAATCAAACTCAATATCATCTCGATTTCATTTCTAAATGGAATGAATACAAGAAGGGAGGCTTGGCCCTATTTATAGACCGAGGAATTTTTAGAAAATTCATCCAAAAAAAGATTAAAATATAAATAATCTATGGATTAGTTATGCTAAGCACTAGATTAAGTGGCCTTAATTAAAATTGGTTACAACTTCCAACAAGAAATGGTTAATAACAAATTTTGATTACAACAAACTTCCAAGTGGCACCTTCTTAGCTTGCCATGTGTCATCAAGGGATTCTTCCATGTGTCTTCAATAAAAGTGATCTTCCAAGTGGCAACATTAGATATTTCTAGATGACATCCAAGGATGCTTCCAAGTGTAATCAACATGGAATTTCCAAATATCATAAGGGATCGCGTCCAAGACTCTTCAAGTGTGCTTCAAGTGGTGCTCCAATAAACTCTTAAGTGGCAAATAAAAAAGGCTTGATGATTGTTGGGATATGACAAGTTTGATCTGTTTGGTCTGTCTATACTGACCTACTGAAGATTCGAACCTGGAAACTCAATGCCCAAGAGGTGTAAAGCCGATCAATGTCCAAGAGGCACAAGGCTGATTAATGTCCAAGAGGCGTAAAGCTGATCAATGCCCAATAGGCACAAGTTTGATCAATGCCCAATAGGCACAAAGCTGATCAACATCCAAGAGGCGTAAAGCCGATCAATGCCCAATAGGCACAAGTTTGATCAATGCCCAAGAGGCATAAGGCTAATCAACGTCCAAGAGGCGTAAAGCCAATCAATGCCCAATAGGCATAAGTTTGATCAATGCCCAATAGGCACAAGGTTGATCAATGTCCAAGAGGCGTAAAGCCGATCAATACCCAATAGGCACAAGTTTGATCAATGCCCAAGAGGCACAAGGCTGATCAACGTCCAAGAGGTGTAAAGCCAATCAATGCCCAATAGGCACAAGTTTGATCAATACCCAATAGGCACAAGGTTGATCAATGCCCAAGAGGCACAAGACTGATTAACATCCAAGAGGCGTAAAGTCGATTAATGCCTAATAGGCACAAGTTTGATCATTGCCCAATAGGCACAAGGCTGATCAACGTCCAAGAGGTGTAAAGCCGATCAATACCTAAGAACCACGAGGCCGATCAACTCTTGACAGGCATAAGATTGACTAACTTTCGAGAGAGATAAAGTTGATCAATCTTCAAATAATGCAGAGATCATTCAACATCTGGAAAAGGCCTGATCAACTAGGATAGCCTTTTGTTGCACATGCTCATGTCTTGGTTTAACTGTTTAATAGCTGGATGACAGTTGTAAGCAGTTAGGTTTGTGGCCTATAAATACCACCGAGTGCGATGAAGATGGAATTCTTTTTCTGGACCACCCTTCACTTAGCCCTCCTTCAGATATTATCTGTTCCCATTCAAACTCCATTAACGAGCTTGAGAGCTGCCTCAACACCCAGATCCTCCAAGAAGATAGCGGGGAGCTAGATCAAATCAGCTCGATTGATGCGGCACGCATATGATTAATATTTTGAATATGGTGTTTGTAGAGCAATGAAACCTAATTATACTTAGCATTGTACTCATCTTAATAAGATTTAAGGATTATATGAAAAGGGACTATTACATGATTAGACACAACTCTAAAACTAAGAAGGAAGAAGATCTAGACAATAGGGGCTAATGATTGAGGACTTACCTTGATGAGTTTTCCAACCTTCCTATGATTCAAAACTTGAAACTACTGATGCTCTGGACTGGAGAACTTGGATAACAGTGATCAGAACCCTGGACTTGGGCTTCAGCTTGTTGGTTCATTGTCAAGGGGAACCCTGTTCATAACTCAAGGACTTCGAAGGACCCTGCAATGAAGATCAAAGTTAAGATTGAAGGATGCAAACATAAAGAAGGGATGGGAGAACTTGTGAACAAAGAAAAGATAGTTGAGAAGATCTGGCCGACTCCAATGCCTTTGCCTTGAGCTTGGATGATGAATTGCTAGGGAAGAGAGTGGCTTTGGGCGTGGAAGAAGAATATAGGAAAAATTTCACACATAAAACTCAAGACAACTTCACTTCAAACTTCATTCATTTCCAAAATCAATCTCTTTTACAATGGGCATCCAAGGCTTTTAATAGCCTCACAAAGCTAGCTTTTGAAATTTAAAAACTCCCCAAATTGAGGAGGATTACAAGGGGGTTGGAGGATTTGGTGGAGAGTTTGGAGGGATGTGGGAGGGGTTGGAGGATTTTGTGGAGGACTTGGAGGGATGTGGCCAACCTCCTTGAATTTGAATCTCCCTTGTTGGCGCCCAAAGGGTGATGAGGTGGCTGGTGAAGTGGCACCTGATGACGTGGCATGGTGAGGTGGTCTTCTACTTGGATAAGAATGACATGTGGCGCCCAGTGGTCCTAGTTGATGGTCCTTTTCTCTTGCTTGGTTGATGTGTCTTCTCTTCTTCATGTGGTCAAATTCTGGGGTCTAGAATTTGAGTCTTGTTGCTGGCTTTCATGGCTTTAAGACTTGATTAGACTTAACTCAACTGAATTAGACTTAACTCAACTGAACTGACTTGACTGACCTAGACTTTAAAACTTGAAATGGACTTACAGGAAATGAAATTTTAAAAGTAATTACAGGACTCAATAAACACTCTTGATTTGAAACTCAAAATTAATTACAGGACTCTTGAAAAGGAAATGACTCTTGAAAATAAAATATTTTTGAACTAAAGGATATAAGGTAACCTAATTATCTTCGATCCAAATTGGGATAAGGCTAACCTTGTTGGAGTGAATTTTCTTTCGGCTTCTGGTGTCCACACCAATTCTCCTGGGGTGGGCAGAACTCGACCCAGTAGAGTATGGTTCAGTTTTGCCCTAGTAATGCTCGAACAAGACTGGGTTAAGTCTTTGCAGGTCCTCTCGAGTAATCCAAGAGTTGTCGGACTCAGGTCGACCTTGCCATTGAACCAGGTATCGTTGATAGTCCTTATTCCTGGTAGTAATGATCTTGTCATCCAGGATTCTCTCAATCCTCTCTCTCTGCTCAGGTAAGGTTGGTGGTGGACACTCGGAAATATGTTCACTCTCAATGAAAGTTTCTCGCTCAAAAGGCTCACTAGGTATTAGTAGTGGTTCTTTGTATTCTACTAGGTCTGAAACATTGAAGGTTGTACTAATACCCATATCAGGTGGAAGTTCCAAAACATATGCATTAGGCCCTATTTTCTTTAAGATCTTAAAAGGTCCCGCTTCGCGGGCATGCAGCTTCTTTATGGTTCCAGGGGGAAACCATTCAGGGTTGAGCCTAATCATCGCATAATCCCCTTCACAGAATTCTTTAGCCCTCTTATGTGAGTCAGCTAAGTGTTTGTAAGTTTCATTGCTCAGGTTGATCTTATTACTGATTTCTTTATGTAGATTTGTGACATGCTGTGCAAAAGACTCAGCAGACTCAGAGACTCGTGTGTGAATAGGTAGTGGGATTAGATCTAAAGGCTTCCTAGGCTTGCAACCATGGACTATCTCAAAGGGACTTTTGCCTATAGATCGATTGACCGAACTGTTGTAAGCGAACTCAGCACGTGGCAATAACAAATCCCAGTTCCCTAGACTTTCTCCCACTAGGCATCTCAGCAAGTTCCCTAGACTTCTATTTACAATCTTGGTTTGTCCATCAGTCTGGGGATGGTAGGCAGTGGAGAATTTCAGTCTGGTTCCTAATAGGTACCAAAGGGTTTTCCAGAAGTAACTTGTGAAGCGGACATCCCTATCAGAAACAATGATTTTTGGTAACCCGTGGAGTCTGACTACTTGATCAAGAAAGAGTTTGGCTATCCTAGAGGCATCGGAAGTTTGGGAGCAAAGTATGAAATGGGCCATTTTTGAAAACCGATCGACAACCACAAAGATTGAATCATGTTTTCGAATGGTCTTGGGTAATCCTAGAACAAAGTCCATGCTTAGATCCTGCCATGGACACTCAGGTACAGGTAATGGAGTGTATAGCCCGGTATTCTTCTTTTGTTGCTTTGTAACAGCACATATCCTACATCGAGCTACAAGGTTTGCTACCTGTTTCTTAAGACCTGGCCAGTAAAATTGTTCCTCAACAGCCAAGATAGTCTTGTTTCATCCGAAGTGGCTAGCCAAACCTCCCGCATGTATCTCCCAAACTAAAAAATCTCTTAAGGAGGTTCTTGGGATGCAAAGCCTATTCTCTCTAAAAAGATAACCATCTAGAAGGGTATAGTCACTATGATTACTAGATGGTCCTTGACGCAAAACCTGATAAATTTTACCAAAATCTAGACAGGTTTCGTACTGCTCCTTAAGTCTTTCAAAACCTATGACTTTAGTACTGACTGAAGTTAAAAGTAATGTTCTACGACTTAGGATATCAGCTACCTTATTATCGGTTCCTGATTGATGCTTTAGGACAAACGTATAGGATTGGATGTACTCTACCCATTTGGCATGCCTAGGGTTTAGTTTCTTTTGGGAACTCAAAAACCTAAGGGCTTCATGGTCTGAAAATAAAATAAATTCTTGCGGTAGGAGATAATGCCTCCAATACCTTAATGCTTGCACTACCGCATAAAGCTCCCGATCATATGTGGAGTATTTCTTCCTGGCTTCATTCAATTTCTCACTAAAGAATGCTACGGGATGGTTCTCTTGACTCAGAACTCCACCAATACCTACTCCCAAAGCATCGCATGCTACTTCAAAGACCTTAGAAAAATCGAGTAGTCTTAAGACTGGTGCTTGGGTCATCTTATCTTTGATGTGAAGGAAGGCCTTATCAGCTGACTTCGTCCATTCAAAGTGGCCCTTCCTAATACAATCCGTGATAGGAGCAACTATGGTGCTAAACCCTCTAATAAATCTTCGATAAAACGTAGCGAGGCCATGAAAACTTCTTACTTCGTGAATATTATTGGGTGTTGGCCACTCTACAATTGCCTTAACCTTCTCAGGGTCAGCGGATACTCCTTCAGGGGTCACAACAAATCCTAGGAAGATAACTCTAGTAGTTATGAAAGCACATTTCTTTAGATTGGCATAGAGGTTATCTTTCCTAAGTGCTAAACATACCTGCCTCAGATGTTGTTGATGATCTTCTCTAGTCCTACTATAGATAAGTATGTCGTCAAAGTAAACGACAACAAATTTTCCAATAAAGGCTCGTAGGACTTGGTTCATGATTCGCATAAAAGTGCTAGGGGCGTTTGATAACCCAAAAGGCATGACTACCCATTCAAATAACCCGTCCTTAGTTTTAAAGGCAGTCTTCCATTCATCCCCTGGTCTGATCCTAACTTGGTGATAGCCGCTCTTCAGGTGAATCTTAGAAAATATAGTTGCACCGGCCATCATATCTAACATATCATCCAAGCAAGGGATGGGAAACCTATACTTCACTGTGATTTTATTTATGGCACGACTATCAACACACATTCTTCATGTGCCATCTTTCTTAGGGGTAAGTAAGGTTGGGACTGCGCATGGACTCAAACTCTCCCTAATGAATCCTTTCTTTAGGAGTTCTCCTACTTGACGTTGTAATTCTTGGTGCTCGGTAGGGTTCATTCTATAATGGGGAAGGTTCGGTAGGGTTGCTCCGGGGACTAAGTCTATCGCATGTTGTATATCCCTAAGAGGTGGGAGTTGGTCGGGCAAGTCATCGGGGAACACGTCTTTGAACTCCTCTAGCACTTCACTGACTTTTGGAGGTTGTTCTTTTGAAAGAGGTTCTTGATAATCCTTAATGGTCAAAATCCAAACAGGTGACCCATTGCTAATTTCTTTCTCCATTTCTCTAGCAGTGATCAGGTTTATCCCCTTTTTCTTATCACTCAATTGGCTTGATCCTCTCTTAATGGGGTTCTTAGGTGGAGAAGAATGGATTACAATCTTCTTTCCATTATGAGTAAATGAGCACGAATTAGAACGACCATAGAGTGTTACGTCAAGATCATACAACCATGGTCGGCCTAAAATTATGCTACTTACTCCCATTGGAAGTACATCACACCATACTTTCTCCAGGTAAGATTGGAACTGAATGGTTACTAGGCACCTAGACTTAATGGAAATCATGGTTGAGTCTATCCAGGATACCTTATAGGGATTAGGATGGGGTACGGTGGGCAATCCTAGGTTTTTAACTGTGTTGGTGGATATGGGATTGACACAGCTACCGCTATCTAAAATGACTTTGCATACTTTCTCACCTATCTTAATGAATGTCTGTAGGATGCTAGTCCTACGCCAATCTTCTTGGATTTTAGCTTGGGTGAGAATACACCTAACCACTCCTAATAGATCTTGATCTACCAGGACTTCCTCATCCTCATACTCTTCAGCCAAGTTCTCATCTGCCTGATATACTTCCTCCTCAAATTCACCTTGGGATTCTACGACTTCCTCTTCTACTTCCCCTATGTGTAGGGCTCTATTAGGACAGTTGCTAGAATAGTGACCCATTTTGTTACACTTGAAACATGCATTTGGTGTTCTTTGGGTCTCAAGTGTTTTTCCCTTGTCATCTCTTCGGGTCACAGGCATATTAGGATTGGGTCGGTTGAATCTAGGCTGATTGGATCCTGACTGCGGATAAGGTGCACTAGTCCTAGGGGCTTCAGGCCTACGATAGACTGGACCTCTATGGAATCTCTCAGCATCCCTAGCTATCTGATAGGCCAATTCTAGGTCATGTACCTCTTGCATGAACAATTCTCTTTGAATTTCTTCCCTCAGTCCGGCTCTAAATCTAGACAAGGTCACCGACTCAGATTCATCAACATTGCACCTTATAACGAATTCGTCAAACTTCGCTATGTACTCTGCGACACTCCTATTTCCTTGAGTAAGTCTTTGCCATTGATCTAGGAGTCTTTGGTGGTAGGACATAGGAAGGTATTTCTCCCTAAGCCTAAGTTTCATAGCTCGCCAGGTCACTATGGGCACATCACCTCTCTGTCTAGTAAGTCTCTCAACGTTTCCCCAATATAACCTAGCTTGGCACACAAGTTTAAGCTTTGCAAACTTACACTTGTGCTCTTCACTCATCTCAAACCAGTCAAAATAATGGTCCATCTCACCTTCCCAATCAATGTAGATCTTTGGATCTAAAATTCCATCAAAGGTGGGAGCTTCCAGCCTAATGTTCTTCATGGTTCGGTCATCTTGATCAAAGTGAATTGGGGTGGGTCTCCTGACATTGGGTTCATAGTTAGGCTCATGATGGAATCTCCTTGGGTTGGGCTCGATGGTTTGATCAGGGTGGGGTCCTCTAGGAATTGGATCATAAAACTGATCTTGGGGAGCTCTCCTAGGGTTTATTTCGTAGAGAGGGTTTTGATATGGGATCCTTCTAGGATTCAACGGGATCTCGAGTTCATGTGCAAGACTAGGCTCAGGCTCAATCTGGGCTTCATGATTGCTTTCAGTGGTTCTAGCCTCTAACTGATCCAACCTAGTAGTGATGTGGGCTAACTGCTCATTCATGTCTTGGTTGGTTTGTGCCACATTCTGATTTGTTTGGGCCAATTGCTGAGTTAAACTCTTAGTCAGTTGGGCCACTTGATCATTTAGGCCTTTGATCAAATTCCCTAAGTTTTGGTCCATGGCTACACTTGACTGGGCTTGGATTGGTGAATACGGTGTCCCTGCTCTAGTTGTCATGCATGCAAATGGACTCAAGTTCGAGCTAAGGTTTCCTAGACCTAGAGCACAAACTAGAAGTCTAATTAAGTGAACCAACTAGCTAGTAGTACTTATGGGACTTAGCCAGGTAGGTAGAGGGGAGTGAAGGTCCCTGATTGCCAACCTTAGACACCAATCTGAGATTGGCCAGGTAGGCGGACCAAATCACAAGTCCTGATGCACCAATCCTAGACACCAAGCCAGTAAGCACACACCAATTAGCTGACACAATTAACTTGACCCTAACCTGAACCCAACTTGTTGGTGTCCCTAACCCACTAGGGCAATTAACGTTCTACTCAATTTTAAATAATGGGCTGGGATCGATATGCTGGTTGGTGATTTTTGGGCTAGGGACAGGTGATGAAACCCTGACCCTATGTCAAATTGATGCCCTTAATTTGATTTCCCATAAGATGAATGAAATGCAAAGGTGATATCTTGCAAAGTTCAACATCTTGCAAGAGAAAATGACTTTGATAAGAAGTTCAAAAAGCTAGAGTTGCAAATTGCTAGAGTTCTTGAGTAGAGGAAAATAAAGGATGCATCACCAAGTTGTGATATCTTGCCACCTTTTTCTAAAAAGGTTATGGAGGAAAGAATTCCATATCACTTCAAAATTCCATAAATTGAGTTGGTTTGACCCACTAACTCATCGGTATTTAATTATCAATATAACTTGCTGATCAATTAAAGGTTGGCTTGATAAGCTGATCACAATCTAACAAATTGAGTTGGTCTGACCCACTAACTCATCGATATTTAATGATCAGTATAACTTGATGATCAATTAAAGGTTGGCCTGATAAGCTGACCACGATCTGATAAATTGAGTTGGTCTGACCCACTAACTCATCGGTATTTAATGATCAGTATAACTTGATGATCAATTAAAAGTTGGCCTAATAAGCTAACTACAATTCGATAAATTGGGTTGGTCTGATTCACCAATTCATCAGTATGTTAACGTCAAGATGACCGATTGATTGAAAGGTCGACTTGATAAGTTAACCATGAGATAAGTGATAATGGACAGTGTGGCTTATTATTCTGTCAATAATATTATCTCAAAATATCTGAAATATTGAGAGCATGAAGATTTCATTGATATTCTGAAGAAGGAGAAGCAACAATGAACATTGATTCACTAAAAACTGCTGCTAGCTCTCTATTACAAATATTATTTAGCTTTTTCTGATGTTTCCTTAATAGGTGAACTTATCGGATTATCGGTTGGTTTCTTTTCTTCTTCCTTTACAAAATAATCTATGGAAATGGAGGATAAATCAAGGTCAGGGTATAATCTTTTAACCTTATTGATACAGTCTTCAAAGCCAAATTCATAGCCTTTAGCTCCTACTTGTTCCATCCCTCTGTTAAAGGCTTCAGATTTTTTGACCTCTTCGACTACAAGAAGCCCCCGTTGGATCAGTGAAGTATTTTTTTGTTCAGTTTGTCCCAACTTCTTCTTGAGAAATGCTATCTTCTTCTTCATCATGGATTTTTGACTTAACAAATTTTTGTATGCTCGGGTTTTCTCTTTTATGGCTTCATCTACCTGCCGACGTATTTTTCTTCTTCTAGATGCATCATCCACAAGCTACGCGGCTTGCCTTTCAACTTGTCTTAATTAATTATGCAAAGACAGGATCATTGCAGTTGATCTAACAACTCTTGATTCTAAGGCTCTCCGATCAGCATCAACCTTGTCCTTTTCCTCCTTGGCTGTTATTAATTGCTTTTGAAGATCTTCCTGAAGGTTGGTTGTTTGATCCCAACTTTCTTCAATCATAGATATATCATTGACAAACTGGACAAAAGATTTGGAACATCATTAAAATATGAATAGATTGTTTTGGAAAGAGAAGAAGTATTATCAACCTTCATGATTCCTGGATAGATGGAAGATAGAATCTCTTTCACTCCATGTTTGATAGTTGCCTCCCAATCCCTCCAAAGAATGGTAGATTGTAGTATGGTCTTTGCCAGCTTCGGATTGTTGACACTTGTATCGGCAACAGCATTTGAACAGCTTTGTTATCATTTGGATCAGACGTTTCCTCCACCAGAGCTTTTCCTTTTTCCATTGAAGTACACTTAATGGATGGGTCATGCTCTTTTTCTTTTGAAAGAAAAATGAAAGGCTCTTGTATCTCTTCTTCGGATGAAGATGTGACATATTCAGGAAATTCTGGCTTACTGGAAGCACTCCTTGATAAGCGGCTTCTTCTTACACATGACCTTTCCTCTCTGAATCATACTGGTCCAGTTTTCCTTTTAGACATTTGATGAAGTTTCTTATCACTTGACTCCATTTCTTAAATATGATGAAGATTTCTTCTTGGAAGTATTCCTGAAAACAAAGAGTTTCGAAAAAGAAGAGAAACTTGAAACACTTGAAACAAAAATTAGCTCAAAGATCTGGGCCTGGGGTCTCTTTATATATAGAGTGCCAATGGCCGTGATTTATGGTCCAAATTCCAAGATATTCCTAGATTTCGACACGTTTGAGATCCTGATTTGGTGGGAGTCCGTGCACCACTTCTAATTCTCAAAAAGCCAGTTATAAACATATATATTGGCATTTGGTTTGAATTCAAATTCAAATCTCATATGGCTTCCATATACTAACAAATACGGTTATACGGCCTGCCGAACAAGTCTTCTTCTAATAGAAAGATGATATTTGGCAAAGTTGGTATGATTGCTCATTGGACTTTATCTAGAAAATTCTTTACAAAAGACTCTTTTTCTTAAAATATAAAGAGAAAGGGATAAGATGTTCAATAAATCGAATGGGAGTATTATATCATCTATGAGTAAGTTAGGGTTTGGTTAGTTTAAGAATTATTTTTCCAAATATTCAGTAAGTGTTAACTTCTTCCTTAGGAGAAGTTAGGAATTATGCTTTCTGATCAACTTATTCTGTTAAAGATTCTTGTTCAATGAACTTATTCGGAATTGTTTTAACTAAATCTTTTCGAATAAAAATTAGTGTTTATAATTTGATGATTAGCTCGATTTTTCTGGGAATCTTCCTTATTTGATCCGATGATTTTATACTTAGAAAATTTTCTCATTTATAAAATTGAAACTTTTGCAATCCATTGAACATCATTAAAAAGAAAAATTCTTCATTTCACTTTAAAAACAAAATAAGTTCTTACGTCATTGGTCATTCACATTCTTTTCGATTGCACTTTCTTCTATTTCAACCTGGTTTATAGTAAGAACTAATGGTATTTCTTTGGAGATTTGAGAGTGTGGTGCCGATTCTTTGGTCTGATCGCCGACTGCTTCTTTGATTTGATCTATGATTGGTTCTCCGATCTGATCTTCTTTATTAGAATTTTCTTCATCAGAATCCTCATCATCGAAGTCTTCCTCTATCTTTGAAGTATCTAAGTTGGGGTAAAATTTTTTTACCTTATTCAAACAATCAACGAGACCGAGGTTGTAGCTTTCAACTCCTGCTTCATAAAGCTTATCGTCAAAGGCTTTCAACTGAACATATTTCTTTATAGCTCCATTGACAACTTCTTCAATGGCTTGCTCAATCTTTTTTATTGCTGTTAAAGTTCTTTCTTTAGCCGCTAAAACTTTCTTTTCGACTGTTGAGATTTTTTCTTCGGCTTTCTCCAGGTTGAGGGACATCGATCGGATTTTCTTATTTTTCTTCTTCAATTTTGATTCCATGGCATTTATTTTTGACCTTGCTTCATTCAGCTCTACTTCTAGAGCTAACATTTTGGTTGCTGATTGTTCTAGTTTCTTTTCCATGGTATTTTTCAGTTCCTTAGCAACCTCTTTTTCCACCTTTGTAACATTCACTTTGTTGCACATAGTTTGGCAGAATTGATCAAAATTTCTCAGACTTTCTTCCATGATTCGGATTCCATGGATGAGCTATTTATTTACATTTCAAATTAGTCAAATTCAATAAAAAAAAATGACTAACTTTTTAAAAGAACAAGTTTGATTCTATACCTTCAGCAATGTGGGGTGGAGTAACAGAATGGTATCATCAATTTGTTGGGACTTAGTGATTTCCTAGTCTCTTGGAATAATGATGGAATTCAAAAGGTGACGGGATAGCATTGGGTCATTCAGACCTGAATCATCAGCATATACGGGAAAATCTGCTGTTACATTTGTAGCCAGAATTCTCTCTTCTTCTTCCTCCTCCTTCATTGGAGCCTTTCCTCTGTCGGTTCGGTCAGCAGAAGATAGTGATGGACTGACTCCTAAAATTTCCACTGGTCATCTTTCTTGTGGTGGAGGTTGAAGAGATATTGATAGTGGAACTTCGTCATCTTCTGATACACTTGCTATTAATATCAAAAAAATGGGATCTAATGAGATCATCGAAGTTATTGAATTTGTCAGTTTTATTTTTTTTAGTCTTTTAATTCTTCCTTCCTCTTGGTTGAAAGGAGTGACTTCTGCTCTTCTCTTCTTTGAAAGTTTTTGAAACTTCTGAATATCAACCATGACTGACGAATCTGCAATAATTGAGAGGTCAAAGATTGAGATTGATTGTTAAAAGAAGAATGAAGAAATAATATCAACGATGAAGATACCTAAAGAAGGTTTAGGGCTAATTTCCATCGAAAAAAGCCCTCTTTCATCAAGAAGTTATTTTATCGAAGGAATCTCTATCCCCGTGAGCTTCTTATAGTCTTCTCGATCGGCTGTCAATACTTTCTTGCCATCGTTGGAAGTTAATCGGGGTTCCATATAGCTAATGATAAAGTCCCAGGGAATTTTGGAGACGATGTAAAAGAAACAAGGCTCCCAACCATGAATGGCCGAAGGAAGCCCCGAAATGAATTTTTGACCATGGCGTGGGTTAATTATCCACCACCCGTGGCCATGAAAATCCCGTTTCAGTATGAACAAGGTGGTAAAGAGGAAAGTTTTGGGGATTATATCAGCATCCTTGCAAAGAATCAAGAACACGCAAATGATTTGGATACTATTAGGAGTTAGTTGAGATGGTAGTACCCGATATAGTCTGAAGATTGTGAGGAAAAAAGGATGAATTGAAAATCTAAGACCGACCCTTAGATGTTCTTTATAAATTGTCAAGCTGCCAGGGGGAGGCCAATCTTTTTGTTCTTCGAAACTAAGGAGGATTACAGCATACTCATCTGAGATGTTATAATTTTGTTTCAATGCTAAGATTCGGTGTTCAGTTAAAGAGACCTAACATCGCCTATCTTTACAGATTCGGCTTGTTTTTTTTGTTGTTGGGAAGTGGATTCCTCTGGATTTTCGATACTACTGACCTCTAATATTCTAGCCATAAAGGGGAGAGAAAGTAAAGATAGATTAACTTAAAAGAAAAAGAAGAAGAATAGAGGCCGACCTAAGGGGTTTCTTTTGCTCCTAAGGCGAAGAGATTGAAATGGTGTAAACTTATTTTTTGGGGAGGATGCTATTTTTATAGTACCCTTTAACGGTCTAAGATTTCTCTCGAATAATGAAACTAATCTAGATCTGGCCACCTGTCCACAAATATCTATTAAAAAAGTAAGGTTTCTCGAAGGATCGAAATGACCCTTCATAATCTGGCAACAATATTCTGTTGATGGGATGGATGCATTTATTTTTGACGAAGATCATTCGGTCTTTTTGGGTTTCAAAAATTATAATGATGAGAGCAAGATACAGCTGTTAGTTTTTATAACCGCCTTCCTTATCAGATTTTGACACAGCATCAAAGCATGCTACCCAAGAATGGAAGCCTCTGACAATTTCTGATTTCCAATTAATGAACTCAGAAACTGGGAGGACTAGTGTTGGGATATGACAAGTTTGGTCTGTTTGGTCTGTCTATACTGACCTACTAAAGATTCGAACCTGGCAACTCAATGCCCAAGAGGTGTAAAGCCGATCAATGCCCAAGAGGCATAAGGCTGATCAACGTCCAAGAGGCATAAAGTTGATTAATGACCAATAGGCATAAGTTTGATCAATGCCCAATAGGCACAAGGTTGATCAACATCCAAGAGGTGTAAAGTCGATCAATGCCCAATAGGCACAAGTTTGATCAATGCCCAAGAGGCACAAGGCTAATCAACATCCAAGAGGCATAAAGCTGATCAATGCCCAATAGGCATAAGTTTGATCAATGCCCAATAGGCACAAGGCTGATCAACGTCCAAGAGGCGTCAAGCCGATCAATGCCCAATAGGCATAAGTTTGATCAATGCCCAAGAGGCACAAGGCTGATCAATGTCCAAGAGGCATAAAGTCGATCAATGTCCAATAGGCACAAGTTTAATCAATATCCAAGAGGCACAAAGTTGATCAATGCCCAATAGACACAAGTTTGATCCATGCCCAATAGGCACAAGGCTGATGATTGTCCAAGAGGCGTAAAGCTAATCAATGTCCAAGAACCACGAGGCCGATCAACTCTCAACAAGCATAAGATTGACTAACTTCTAAGAGAGATAAAGCTGATCAATCTTCAAATAATACAGAGATCATTCAACATCTAGAAAATGCCTAATCAACTAAGGATAGCCTTTTATTGCACGTGCTCATGTCTTGGTCTAACTGTTTAACAGCTGGATGACTGTTGTAAGCGGTTAGGTTTGTGGCCTATAAATACCACCGAGTGCGATGAAGATGGAATTCTTTTTCCGGACCACCCTTCACTTAGCCTTCCTTCAGATCTTATCTATTCCCGTTCAGACTCCATTAACGAGCTTGAGAGCGGCCTCAACACCCAGATCCTCCAAGAAGATGGCGGGGAGCTAGATCAAATCAGCTCAATCCACTTCTTTTTTAATTCAAGCTTGTTGTAATTTGTTTGGACGCAACAATGATCTCCCAAGTGGCATGGAAAAATTGCTTGACAAAGGGGTAGTATTGGCTCAAGGATAGGTTGAGTTGACTCAAGGTGCATGAGTCGACACTTGAAAATTAAGGCTCTCCTTCTTGAGTCGACTCATAGAAGTAGCCTCTTTAAAAGTGAATTGCTTGAGTGCTGGGGCTTTCTTTTAACCATGTTTTAGATTCCATGAGGTGGACTTGCTTTCTCCATCGATATGTTGATCAGAAGACCTTCATAGCTGCAAGATTTGCTTGAAATCTATTTGCATTTGCTTGATGTCCCCATCAAAAAGGCTGAATGATTTATACTATTTGATCATGATAAGTAAGCATTGAAAGGATTATGCCCTAAAGGCCAATCGAAATGTTGTATTTCGATGGGATTTTCCTTTGTATCCCAAACCAATGTATTGACATTATCAATTAATAAAGGCATTTTACTTTCATCATACACTGTGACTTAATTATTTTATTATTATATGATGAACCCCATATATTAGGGCTATGGTTCTAGGGATATGATAAGATCATACCAGTGAGACCTAAAGCCTTAAAACCCTAATCTAAAATATTCCTGGTCGATGGGACGTTGAGTAGGGGATCAATGTTTCCGGCAAGACCAGCACATCCTATGTATACTTGGTGAAGAGGGTGGCTGATTTCACAGTCACTTGTATTTGACACTAATACTTGGATGAGGGTGCTCATTAGAGAATGAGTTCACTGAATGGATCCAGCTTGAGAACATCTAATGGAACCTTATCTGTTTGTCAATAGATAGTTCTCATAGTGGGAGTAGTGCATGTGGTCCTTTGACCTGAGACTGCCATGGTACCTTGTATGCATGAATCCATACTTTGGCTCACACTCAATCATGACACTGAGTCATGCATGGGGTGATACTGGGTATGGTGGATTGCATATGGAGGTTGTGAGTAGGTTAAAAAGGAATCGATCAATCTTAGTAAGAGGGAATCGCATCCAGCTGATTTCGATCAAATGAAGATTCGGGAAATCGTTGATCAAAGTATGAACATTAGAAATAGTTTCTAATGGTTCATTAATGAATCATCATTACCAGATTGAGCTAGAAATGAATATGAAATTAGATTTGACAAGTATCCATATCCATAGTAATATTCAGGGTGCAAGCTGATCAAAGGACTGAATTGCCCGGTAACTCACCACTGAAGGGTATTTTGGTAATGCCACCAAAATTCCACATCTTCTGGGTAGGCATGATACGTTGCTAGATGTCAATCTTGTCCTGTGGGGATTTGATTGAATTATGATAATTCAATCAGTTAATTAGAATTGGATTCTAATTGACCTAGTTTGGCCTAAATCAGTTTGGATGTGATCCAATCGAATCAGGTCAAGTTACACCTGGACTCACTGCTGGCTAGATGTGGAACCCAATGGGTCACACACAAAAGGTTCTGATCAAGGGTTTAATTGGATTAAACCATGTTTGTAGGTGAACATGCTAGCACGTGTTGCAAACCCTAGCACCTAGATTCGGATCGATTTCGAATCAGGTTCCTATTTGGGCTAGTTTGGATTAATTAAAGTCAAGTTAAATTTGGCTCAAGTGTTGGGTCAGTCCTTGGCTAGAAGACCAAGACTTAAGTCAGCCAATTTGGATTAATTAACCTGAGATATCCATTTAGCAATTGGGCTAAGTTGGGCGTGTGAAATGTTTGGACTAAGTGGGACTCTTGGGCGCCAACATGTTTTCTACGTAGAAATTTCATGAGAAAATAATCCAGAGGTGCCCCATGGCCAAGAGTCCTTCTGCATTAAGCAGAGGACCAAGTCAAACACACTTTCATGCCTCTTGGAGTTTTCCACGCCCCTTTGGACACATCTTCACGCCAAAAGAAGAAGAGTCCATGCCCCTTGGGACTCTTGGCGCTAAGAGGGGTGTCTCCTCTTTTTCATGCACATTTTGAGAAAGATAAATGGCGTGGACTCCTCTGGTGCATGTCCTAACACCTCTTGAGCGCAGATTAAAAATCCAGAAGTCACTTGGTTTAAAGTATGGCATTTGGATTTAAGAAGAGAAGCGACTCTTGATTTAAAGAGTCACTCAGCTTCTTTTTCTCGAAAGTTTTGAATCCAAGGATCGCAATACTTGCCAAGCTTCGTGTCCTAACAGAAGAGTCATGTCTTCTGGCATGAATGGATATCTCAGAAGCCCCTTGGTGCGCTATAAATAGCGTAGCCTCTTGGGGTGTTAAATAGATTTGATCCCGAAGACTTCTTTCTTTCTTATTTTTATTACATCCTATCCTCTTATCCTAAACACTCTAGCCCTTTTAGGACAAGGTCTTTGGAAGGCCTAGGAGTGTTCAAATCAGGAGAGGAATTTGGGAAAAGTACAGAAGAGAAGAAGAGGAAGAAGAAGGGAAGGAGTTGAAAGGCTGATTCAAAGAAGAGTTAGTCCAATTGGATTGGAATTTGCCCAAATCCTATTAGGCTTAAGTTTGAAAGTCTAGTTGGTGCAACCAAGTTCTTTGAAGGTGCTGGTGTCTTGGTTAAGCCCCGTGTGGATCACCGTTGGAGGGCAAATGTTTGGGCGCCTGGTGGAGAAGAAGGCTGAATCAGGGTTTTCTTCATCGGATTAGATACTAGCGGTTCTGGTTGGTGCCTAAACTCTAGTTTATATCATATATGCATGTTTATATGTTTTAATTCCTAGTAAGAAGGTCTTGGGTTACGGGTTTGGTAGTGGTTTCATAATAAATTTTGAAATCCACGCTTCCGCCCTGGTCACCAAACCCAACAAGTGGTATCAGAGCCACCTTATTAGTGCTAAATCATACAAAATTTGAGGTTGCCCATTTTGGTAGGACTCTACAAAATTGAAGTTGTCCAATTTTGTAGAACTCTTGAGGTTGCCCATTTTGGTAGGACTCTACAAA
The DNA here is from genome assembly GCA_021397845.1 of Areca catechu. Taxonomy (NCBI): domain Eukaryota; kingdom Viridiplantae; phylum Streptophyta; class Magnoliopsida; order Arecales; family Arecaceae; genus Areca; species Areca catechu. The sequence goes on along the minus strand of CM038052.1, from coordinate 121,228,822 downwards.
ATTGAAGTTGCCCAATTTTGTAGGACTCTTGAGGTTGCCCATTTTGGTAGGACTATACAAAATTGAAGTTTCCCAATTTTGTAGGACTCTTGAGGTTGCCCATTTTTGTAGGACTCTACAAAATTTGAAGTTGCCTAATTTTGTAGGACTCTACAAAAGTTTAAAGTTACATATGATTGATATGTTTATGCATATATGTATGTCATTGGTTAGGATTTTCACTTAAACCTTAACCGATATAGAGATATGTTTAGCTTTCTAGTCATCATACTGAAATAAGGTTGCCCTGGCATAATGGTGGATCCATTATGTGGCAGATGGTTGTCCTAGTATAATGACACACTTGGCACATTATAAAATGATATATGATGCATGCTTGATTGAATGGTAATATTAGAATGTGCTTCTGTTTGAATTGCCCTCTATTAAAATTATTTTAAGTTGTAGTGTCATATACCAAAAGCAAAACAATCAAGATGATTAGTTGATCATTCGGTGTCTAGGAAAAGTGGTTCATGATCGGTAAAGAGGATGTGGTTTTTAATTGGTTCCGTTGACTGACCTGGCCAATTTTTATTGGTATCTAGGAAAGCAACGGGGGGACTCCCACTACTCTCCCACTTACCTGTTCGATAAGATTAACTTAATTCTTGATTGATATGCTTAGTGTAATATTCACTACATTAGGCCTTCATGCTAGGTCATTATTATGTTATGATCCATATTAGGTTTGTTGTGTACACACAAGGCCTATTATGGTGACTAACACAATTTTGGCCTGGTGCACTTGATGCTTATGACATGATTTAATATAATACTTTGTTGTGTATACACAAGGATATTATTATTCCAATCATGATTATAAAGGAATGAAGGGTCTTACTTAACTAAAATATTATAGTTTGTTGTGCACACACAAGGCTATTAATATTTTAGAGGCCAGGATATGTTGAGAATTGTATGAGTTACAATTGGAAAGAGTTTTCCTACCTTTGAAGTTATATAAGATTTGTTGTGAACACACAAGGTCTTTATAAGGAATTAGGATCTCAACCCCACTAAGAAAACCAATTAGGGTTTCTCGATCATCATATAGAGTGTTATGATGCTTGATAAAATAGTGGGAGACATAATTAAGTTAAAGTCCTAATTTAATTATGTTTTGTCAACAATGGTTGTTTGCTTATGTTATGTTTTTTGTTAATGTAGATTAAATGGTCTCTTCACTCTCACTCCGTAGTATACTTGATGTCAATAAATTGACTGGACTGAACTATGTTGACTGGTTGAGAAACCTAAAGATAGTACTCAGCCAGGAAAAACTTTCTTACATTCTTGATACCCCTACCTTGGAACCTTTAGGGGAAGATGCCTCGCAAGAGGAAAAGACCACATACAAGATGTGGCAAAATGACTCACTCACTGTCAAATGTATCATGCTTGCCTCTATGACCAATGAGTTGCAGAGGCAACATGATAGCATGGACACTAACTCCATACTGCTCAATCTAAAAGAGCTATATGGAGAACATAGTCGAACTACTAGATATGAGATATCTAAGTAGTTGTTCCATGCAAGAATGACAGAAGGTACATCAGTACAAGACCATGTACTGATGGTTATTGACCTGATCACTCGATTAGGTCAATTGGGTTTTGTTATGGATGGGGAGTTGAATCAGGATTTGATCCTGCAGTCACTCCCGGAGTCATTTTCATAGTTTGTTCTTAATTATCATATGAACAAACTTAACACTTCCTTTCCTGAGCTGTTAAACATGTTAAAAATAGCAGAGAGCCATTTAAAGAAAAATAAGGCTCCACTTCTTCTTGTGGATGGGATCAACAAGAAGAAGTCAGGCAAAAAGGGTTCCAAGAGCAGATTGAACCCAAAAAGGGGCATCAAGAAGAAGAAAGGAAAGAAGGCCTCCGAACAGATGACCTGCTTTCACTGTGGCAAGCCGGGTCATTAGAAGAGGAACTGCAAGGCTTACCTTGCAGGTGTGAAGCCTGGTGCATCGGATGCACTAAAAGGTATAAAGAAGTTCATACTATTTTGTCATTGGATTCTTCCATTTCAAATACTTGGGTATTGGATACCGCCTGTGGTCATAATATCTGCAAATCATTGCAGGGGCTGCAGAGGCTTAGAGCATTGAAGGAAGGAGACTTCGAGCTCTACAGTGCTGGAGGAGAGTCCATCCAAGCAGAGGCCGTAGGGACTTATATCTTGAAGTTACCTTCGGGGAAGATCTTAGAGCTGAGAGATTGTTACTATATGCCTAAGGTCATTAGAAATATCATATCTGTACCCTTGTTACTTAGACAAGGCTATACTATGAATGTAATGAGCAATGGTTGCTCAATTAGCTTTTCTAATGAAATTATATGTTGTGGCATATTTTGTAATGGTCTTTTAACTCTATCTACTAATGACAATATACTTCATGTAAGTAACAAATGAAAGAGAGATGATGTAAACAATACTTTACTCTGGCACTGTCGGCTTGGACTTATTAGTGAGACTAGGATTAGCAAGTTATACAAGGAAAATTTCCTTAATCCTTATGATTATGAATCATTAGGAACTTGTGAATCGTGTCTCATGGGTAAAATGACCAAGACTCCATTTAGTGGATATAGAGAAAGGACAACTGAGTTATTATGACTCATACATACAGATGTATGTGGGCCTATGACAACTCAGGCCAAGGGTGGATACTCTTATTTCATCATGTTTACTGATGATTTTTCAAGGTATGGATTTGTGTATCTTATGAAACATAAGTCCGAAGCCTTTGATAAATTTTTAGAGTATCAAAGTATGGTAGAAAAATAAACAGGGAAAAGTATTAAAATCCTTCGATCAAATCGAGGAGGTGAATACTTATCCACCGAGTTTCTCGATCACCTTAAAGAAAAGGGGATTATCTCTGAATGGATCCCTCCTTATACACCACAATTAAATGGTGTTGCTGAAAGGAGGAATCGTACCTTATTAGATATGGTGCGGTCCATGACATGCTTCACAAAGTTACCTATTTCCTTTTGGGGATTTTCCTTGGAAACCGTGGCTAATATCTTAAATAGAGTACCATCTAAATCTGTCTCTAGCACTCCATATGAGATATTGAGGGGTAAGAAACCCAATTTAAGTATCTTAAGATATGGGGATGTCTAGCCTATATCAAAAAAAAATTTGGACATAAGCTGGATGCTAGAGCAGATAACTATCTATTTGTAGGATATCTTAAAGATAGTATAGGATATCTGTTCTACCACCCTACTGAACAAAATGTTTTTGTCAGTAGGCATACCACTTTTCTGGAGAAAGAGTTCATCCTACAAAAGGGCAGTGGGAGAAATATTGAACTTAAAGAAGTTTAACAAATAGATACACCTCAACCAAATGATAACATGTTAATATAGAACTAGAACACACTATTCCTATCCATAGGTCTGATAGGGTGCATCATGCACCTGAGAGGTATGGGTTCATTATTGAGAATAATGAAGCCCGGATCATTGAAAATGATGAGCCTCTGACCTATACGGATGTTGTCATGAGTAGGGACTCAGACAGATGGCTGGAAGCCATGAGATCTGAAATGGACTCCATGTATGTCAACCAAGTGTGGACTTTGGTTGATGCACCAGAGGGTGTTAACCCTATTGGATGCAAATGGGTCTATAAGAAAAAGATTGGGGTAGATGGCCAAGTCGAAACTTATAATGCCAGATTAGTGGCTAAGGGTTTCAGACAAAAACAGGAAATAGATTATGATGAAACATTTTCTCCTGTTGCTATGCTCAAATCTATTCGGATCATGCTTGCTATAGCAGCATATCATGATTATAAAATCTGGCAGATAGATGTGAAAACCGCATTCCTTAATAGTTTTCTTGAGGAAGAGGTCTACATGTCATAGCTAGAAGGTTTTGTCTTGGAGACTAAACCTAATCAGGTATGTAGGCTGAAGAAATCCAATTATGGATTAAAGCAAGCATCTAGGAGTTGAAACATCCGATTTGATAAGATAGTCAAAGATTTTGACTTTATCAAAAATGAGGATGAACCTTGTGTACAAGAAGACTAGTGGGAGTGCCATAGTTTTCTTGGTTCTGTATGTGGATGACATACTCCTCATTGGGAATGATATCCCAATGTTACAATCAGTCAAGGTATGGTTATCTAAACAGTTTTTCATGAAAGACTTGGGAGAAGCATCCTATATACTAGGTATCAAGATCTATAGAGATAGATCTAGGAGGATGATAGGCTTATCCCAGTCTAGGTACATTGACCAAGTGCTAAAGAGATTTAGCATGGAGGGAAGTAGAAGATGTTACTTACCCATAGGTCATGGCATATATCTTTCTAAGAAGATGTCTCCTAAGACACCTGAAGAGAGAAATAGAATGAGTTCTATACCTTATGCTTCGGCAGTAGGGTCTATAATGTATGCTATGTTATGTACCAGGCCTGATGTGGCATATGCCTTAGGTATAGCCAGCAGGTTTCAGGCTGATCCAGGAGAGGATCACTGGAAGGCTGTGAAAAATATTCTTAAGTACTTAAGAAGGACTAAGGATATTTTTCTAATATACGGAGGATCTGATCTTAAACTGGAAGCTTATTCAGATTCTAGTTTTCAATCAGATCCAGATGATAGCAAATATATTTCAGGATATGTTTTTACCCTAAATGGAGGAGTTGTAAGCTAGAAGAGTTCTAAATAACAGACTGTAGCTGACTCAACAACTGAGGTAGAATACATTACTGTTAGTGAAGCTGCCAAGGAAGCTGTCTGGATAAAGAAGTTCATCTCAGAGTTGGGCGCTGTCCCAAAGATTGAAGGTCCAGTACCACCTTACTGTGTTAATACTAGAGCCATCGCTCTAGCTAAGGAACCAAGAGCTCATCACAAATCAAAGCACATTCTGAGATGCTTCAATCTCGTTCGAGAGATTATCAAAAGACAAGAAGTCTGCATTAAAAGAGTTGAAACGAAGAACAACATAGCAGACCCGTTCACTAAGGCTCTACCACAGTGGGAGTTTGATTGCCACCTCGATTGTATGGGGTTAAAATTTAAAGGCGATTGGCTTTAGTGCAAGTGGGAGATTGAAAGGATTATGCCCTAAAGGCCAATCAAAATGCTGTATTTCGATGGGATTTTTCTTTGTATCCCAAACCAATGTATTGACATTATCAATTAATAAAGGCATTTTACTTTCATCATACGCTATGTCTTAATTATTTGATTATTATATGATGAACCCCATAGAATAGGGCTATGGTTCTAGGGATATGATGAGATCATACCAGTGAGACCTAAAGCCTTAAAACTCTAATCTAAAATATTTCTGGTCGATGGGACGTTGAGTAGGGGATCAACATTTCCGGCAAGACCAGCACATCCTATGTATACTTGGTGAAGAGGGTGACTAATCTCATAGTCACTTGTGTTTGACACTAATACTAGGATGAGGGTGCTCATTAGAGAATGAGTTCACTAAATGGATCCAGCTTGAGAACATCTAATGGAACCTTATCTGTTTGTTAATAGATAGTTTTGATAGTGGGAGTAGTGTATGTGGTCCTTTGACCTGAGACTACCATGGTACCTTGTATGCATGAATCCATACTTTGGTTCACACTCAATCATGACACTGAGTCATGCATGGGATGATACTGGGTATGGTGGATTGCATATGGAGGTTATGAGTAGGTCAAAAAGGAATCGATCAACCCTAGTAAGAGGGAATTGCATCCAGCTGATTTCGATCAAATGAAGATTCGGGAAATCTTTAATCAAAGTATGAACATTAGAAATAGTTTCTAATGGTTCATTAATGAATCATCATTATCAGATTGAGCTAGGAATGAATATGAAATTGGATTTGACAAGTATCCATATCCATAGTAATATTCAGGGTGCAAGCTGATCGAAGGACTGAATTGAACGGTAACTCACCATTGAAGGGTATTTTGGTAATGCCACCAAAATTTCACATCTTCTGGGTAGGCATGATACGTTGCTAGATGTCAATCTTGTCTTGTGGGGATTTGATTGAATTATGGTAATTCAATCAGTTAATTAGAATTGGATTCTAATTGACCTAGTTGGACCTAAATCGGTTTGGATGTGATCCAATCAAATCAGGTCAAGTTACACCCGGACTCACTGCTGGCTAGATGTGGAACCCAATGGGTCACACACAAAGGGTTCTGATCAAGGGTTTAATTGGATTAAACCATGTTAGCAGGTGAACATGCTAGCACGTGTTGCAAACCCTAGCACCTAGATTCAAATCGGTTTCAAATCAGGTTCTGATTTGGGCTAATTTGGATTAATTAAAGTCAAATTAAATTTGCCTCAAGTGTTAGGTCAGTCCTTGGCTAGAAGACCAAGGTTTAAGTCAGACAATTTGGATTAATTAACCTAAGATTATCCATTTAGCAATTGGGCTAAGTTGGGCGTGTGAAATGTTTGGCCTAAGTGGGACTCTTGGGCGCCAACATGTTTTCTATGTAGAAATTGCATGAGAAAATAATCCACAGGCACCCCCTAGCCAAGAGTCCTTCTACATTAAGCAGAGGACCAAGTCAAACACACTTTCGCACCTCTTGGAGTCTTCCACGCCCCTTTGGACACATCTTCACGCCAAAAGAAGAAGAGTCCATGCCCCTTGGGACTCTTGGCGCTAAGAGTGGCATCCCCTCTTTTTCACACACATTTTGAGAAAGATAAATGGCATGGACTCCTCTGGTGCATATCCTAACACCTCTTAGGCACAGATTAAAACTCCAAAAGTCGCTTGGTTTAAAGTATGGCATTTGGATTTTAAAAGAGAAGCGACTCTTGATTTAAAGAGTCACTCTGCTTCTTTTTCTCGAAAGTTTTGAATCCAAGGATCTCAATACTTGCCAAGCTTCGTGTCCTAACAGAAGAGTCATGTCTTCTGGCATGAATGGATATCTCAGAAGCCCCTTGGTGCGCTATAAATAGCGTAGCCTCTCAGGGTGTTAAATAGATTTGATCTCGAAGACTTCTTTCTTTCTTATTTTTATTACATCCTATCCTCTTATCCTAAACACTCTAGCTCTTTTAGGACAAGGTCTTTGGAAGGCCTAGGAGTGTTCAAATCAAGAGAGGAATTAGGGAAAAGTAAAGAAGAGAAGAAGAGGAAGAAGAAGGGAAGGAGTTCAAAGGCTGATTCAAAGAAGAGTTAGTCCAATTGGATTGGAATTTGCCCAAATCCTATTAGGCTTAAGTTTGAAAGTCTAGTTGGTGGAGCCAAGTTCTTTGAAGGTGCTGGTGTCTTGGTTAAGCCCCGTGTGGATCACCGTTGGAGGGCGAATGTTTGGGCACCTGGTGGAGAAGAAGGCTGAATCATGGTTTTCTTCATCGGATTGGATACTAGCGGTTCAGGTTGGTGCCTAAACTCTAGTTTATATCATATATTCATGTTTATATGTTTTAATTCCTAGTAAGGAGGTCTTGAGTTAAGGGTTTGGTAGTGGTTTCATAATAAATTTTTGAAATCCATGCTTCCGCCCTGGTCATCAAACCCAACAAGCATATTATAGATATTGAAGAGCTGGATAAGATGTGTCTTTATCTCTGATAAATGGATTTGATCAAACTTCAGAAGTGGTGGCTTGGAAGTATAATGTATTATGTTATGCTAAATATATATATTCACTTATTAATTGAGTTATTTTGGAAACCTAAACTCGATATGGATGAAGATCATGAAGGCATGCAAGTTTTGTGTTAGTTACTGGATTATAAATTTTAGGACAGTAGCAAGATATTTAGGATGTAGGTTATGAAAGAGTATAATGATATTAAGAAGGACAATTTTTTGATGAATCGGTATGGAGATTATTATTAAAAATTTGTAATAGAAAATGTGTTTGGGATAATGAATAGATTTATAAATTGCTATTAACGGATTAAATGATATTTTGTGGACATGGCATGTATATCTTGGTAGAATTTTTGATGGTTTATGCTAGTAATTTTAGATTGGATTACTTGATCTTTCATATATTTATTGAAGATTCTTGAATATGTTGAACTCCAAGTCAAATTTAAGATCCATGAAAAGATTTAGATTACCTTGCTATTGATGTTGCATTGAGTGAAGAAATGGATATTGGGAGACTTATATGAGTTTAGCTTATGAGGGTCAAAATTTTAATTGGTTGTTAATTGATGTTAAGAATTAAAGTAAAATAGTTTTATGAGCAATAGCACGATCGATCCTATTTATAAGGACATTGACTTAGTGATGTGGGATGAAAGATGAAAAACTAAATCTAACAGTTCTAAGATTAATTATCTTTAATTAAGTAGAGATTAATTTCAGTAATTTTCAGAAAAAAAGACTCAAAGTATTCAGATGAACTCAACTAGTCAACTAGTTATGATACCCGCAATATAAATCAATCAAAACTAATTAAGAAACAGGACTTGATGATTGAGAAATCATCTAAACTATGATTATTACTTTCAAAGAATCAGAGCTAAAGAGTTGAGGAGGGATTCTTTTACCAACGAAGATTCGCAGCGCTCTTGATGTAGATTGATTTCAGCACTCTAGGATTCACGGCAAAACTTCAAGATTATCAATCTTTGGGGGTTTCGATCTTCAACGAGGTTGGTTCCAAGGCAAAGAAACCTTAACTTCAGATCTTGATTACCTGAAATCACTCACAAGAAAAAAAAAGATTAGAAGGCATGGAAGGAGGAAAATATTGCAAGAAAGAAGGAAGAGAAGGAAGGTAGAAAGGTGGCGTTAGGGTTTTCGATGGTTGGATGGATAAGTAGGCCTCACGCCCCCAAGGCCCTCATGCCCTCTCCCTCATGGAGTTCGATGCTCTCATAGCAAAGGATTGAAGAGAAAACTCTCAATTTTTTTCATTAAAACTTCATTGATTACAAGGGATTTAATGGTGGTATTTATAGACCATAAACAAGAATCATAAGGGTTACAAATGCTTGAGTTCTTGTTGGAAGGACAAGAAACTCCATGGAATTGGCTTCCTTTGGGCATCAAAGACTCTTGAATTCCCTCTTGCCATCTTAGACTCTTGATCTTAATCTCTTCTTGGACTTCTTCCATGTTGGGCGACATCAAGTGATAGGCTTCATCCCTTTGGGCGACAAGAAGTGATCTTGGTGTGACTAGATGATGGGCGGCCAAGGTTAGTTCTAGATTGGCCATAAAGGATGGATTCTTGAGTTTGGATGATAAGGGGCCCTTGCATTTATAGGACTCTTCAATTTGGATAAAGGGAATTCTTGAATTCTTGTAAGACTCTTGAGTTCTAGAATTCTTGAAGTCTTGGAATCATGATAAGCTGGAATTCTTGATAGGCACCCCAAATGGATCTCATGTGGCCAACCATATGATGTGTGATCACATGGCATGGCTGGTGACATGGCATGATGATGTGGCTTGTGACATGGCATGATGATGTGGCTTGTGACATGGCATGATGACGTGGCATGTAACATGGCATGGGGCATCCAAGATGATGATGTGGCATGTGGTGATGTCCAAGATGATGTGGTGCCATGAATTGGGTCCCCTCTTGGCTTGCAATCTTGAATTGGACTTGATCCCCTAACTAATTACAGGACTCGATTGAAACTAACTTAGACCAACTTGATCAAATTGAATCCAATCTGACCAAATTACTAAGGTATAACAAGTCAAAATAAGAAATTAAAATTGATTAGGTTTATATATATGCATGTTTCAATTGGGTTTAGGGGCTTATTCACAGGTTTAAGCTTGTACAGGACTCAACTAAAATTGGGGTTTAGGGCTTAATCATAGGTGATCCATAGGGATGTGGGATTGACCTATCATCTTTTTTAGTCCTGGTGTCCGCACCAATTCTCCCTGGGTGGGAGGAACTCGACCTTGTCGAGTATGGATCAACTCTGCTTTGGTAATATTATAGCAAGTCGAAATTAATCCTTTGCAAATCCTCTCTAGTGATCCAAGAATCTTCAATCTCAGGTTGTCCTTGCCAACGAACCAGATATCGTTGATAATCTTTACTCCGAGTAGCGATAATCTTGTCGTCCAAGATCCGCTCAATCATGTCTCTCCGTTCTAGTATTTTGGCTTGTAGACACTCATGAGTTGGCTCACTCTTAAGGATGGGATTAGGCCCAAAAGGCTCACTGGGTATCATCATTGGTTCCTTATACTCTACAAGGTCTGAAATATTGAAAGTTAAACTAATACCTAATTCTGGTGGTAACTCAAGCACATAGGCATTAGGTCCAATTTTTTTAATTATTTTGTATGGTCCTGCACTATGGGCATGTAATTTCTTCAAGGTTCCAGGTAGGAACCGTTCAGGTCAAAGCTTAATCATAACAAAGTCTCCTTCATCAAATTCTTTGTGTTTTTTTCTTGAATCAGCCATATGTTTATATGATTCATTGCTTTCTTTGATCTTTTCACTTATTTCCTTATGCAACTATCTAATATGCTATGCCTATGACTCTGCAGACTCAGAAATGCGTTCATGCATGGATAAAGAAATAAGATTTAAAGGCTTTCTTGGCTTGTACCCATGGATAATTTTAAATGGGCTTTTTCTGATGGATCTATTAACTGAGCTATTATATGCAAATTTAGCTCTAGATAGTAATAGATCCCAATTTGCAGTATTTTCTCTAACTAGACATCTAAGTAAGTTCCCTAAACTTTGATTCACTACTTCAGTCTAGCTATCTATTTGAGGGTGATAAGTAGTAGAAAATTTAAGTTCAGTCCCTAACAAGTGCCAGAGAGTTTTCCAGAAGTAACTGGTGAATCGTACATCTCTATCGGATACTATGGTTCTAGATAAACCATGTAGTCTGACTACTTCATTTAAGAAATACTTAGCTACCTTAGAAGCATCATAAGTTTGAGAACATGGTAGAAAGTGCACCATCTTTGAGACCTATCGACCACAACAAAAATAGTATCATGTTTCCTTATGGTCTTAGGTAATCCAAAAACAAAATCCATGCTAAGATCTTGCCAAGGATAATCCGGTATAGAAAGTGGGGTGTATAGGCCAGTGTTTTGCTTTTGCTACTTAGTAACAGCACAAGTTTGACATCTAGCCATGATTTGGACAACATTCCTCTTAAGATTTGGCCAATAAAATTGGTCCTCCAGTGCTAAAATGGTCTTATTTCTATCGAAATATCCAGCTAAACCTCCTGCATGTATTTTCCAAATTAGGAAGTCTCTAAGGGAAGTACTAGGAATAAATAATTTACTTTTCCTAAAAAGGTAACCATCTTGAATAGTATATTCATTATACGAACTAGATGGTCTTTGTTTAACTGCTTTATAAATTTCACCAAAGTCAGTGCAATTCTCGTATTCATCCTTTAACTTTTCAAACCCTACAACTTTAGTACTAACACAGTTCAAGAGCATAAAATGTCTACAAACGCATCAGCGACTCAATTCTCAGTACTTGCATGGTGCTTCAAGATAAAAGTATAAGCCTGGATATACTCTACCCATTTACCATGCCTTGGGTTCAATTTCTTTTATGAGTTAAGGAATCGAAGTGCTTCATAATCTGAGTAAAGAACAAACTCCTGCGGTAACAAATAGTATCTCCAGTACCTTAGGTCTTGGACCACCGCATATAACTCTTTATTATAAGTCGAATACTTTAATTTAGCATCATTCAACTTCTCGCTAAAGAAAGCAACTAGATGATTTTCCTGACTCAAGACTTGATGGGGACCTGAAGTGGATCGAGAGTCTATTTTATTTTATTTTATTTGAGTCCATTAGTCCTGTGTCACTTTAGTCAAAGTGAGCCAATTGAGTCCTGTAATAAAGTGAGACAACTGAGTCAGTTGAGTCCACTTAGTCATGTCCAGTCATTTTAGTCAGTCAGGTCCGATCGAGTCATTCAGGTCATGTACAAGAGGAGAGTTCGCCGCCAGAAGATTCACTAGGCCTATCCAACCAGAGCTGGCCTTCATGCACCTGGACCCTTTCCTGCCGCCAAGCCCGCAAGAGAACTCCAGCCCAAGACAGGCCCACTGTTGACCGGTCCACCAGGGTTTCTTGGCCCACAAGTTAGGGTTTTTTAGCCCTCAAGTAATGTACCCTGGGGTGAATCTATAAATACCGCCCCTCCCCTCTTGTATTAAACATTTTTTTTTCAATGAATACAAACTAAAGTTATTTTGTCTGAGATTTGAGTTTTCTCTGGATTGGAGTGGGTGTGATGCCCGGGTTACTAGTTCTTGAGTACAAGCCCTAATCTTCTGATGACTTCTACGCTCCCCAGCGATCCTCCTCCGCTCTGTCCCGCATCAACTTGGTATTAGAGCACAGTGGATTAGGGTTTTGTTTTTCCTCCCGGATCCAAATCCTTCCTCCTGTCTAGATCCCTGTGCAACTTCTCAAACCACGATCAGTCGCCGAGGTCCGTCAACGCCCCCGCACCTGAGCCTCTCCCCTGCTGCCATCACCCATGAAGCATGCCTCCACCGATCCAGAAGTTCATGCCCGAAGCCCTCCTCAGCCTCCATCGCATGAAGTCTCCCATCCCTTGCTGGTCGATGCCCTGTTCCTGATCACCGCCAGCAGCCGATGCCCTAACCCCTAACCCCCTCCCTCCGGTGCCCAGACCGTGATGCAAGTGGTAGCCAACCTCAACCGCCGGAGAGCCACTGCCAAGATGCAGATCTATGTGAAGACCCTCATCGGCAAGACCATCACCCTCGAGGTCGAGTCCTCGGACCCGATCGACAACCCCGACATGATAGTCTCCTCATCCCAGAACAAGTCCATCCTCGTGTGGCATCTCACCAAGGACACCCCCCTCTACGCCGAGGGCGCCACAGCATCCTCCTATGGCGTCCCCCGCCGGCGTCTCACCGGCCACTCCCACTTCGTCGAGGATGTGGTCCTCTCCTCCGACCGCCAGTTCGCCCTTTTTGGCTCCTGGGATGGCGAGCTCCACCTTTGGGACCTCTCCACTTGCAAAATCACCCGCCACTTCGTCAGCCACAGCAAGGACGTCCTCTTGGTGGCCTTCTCTGTCGATAATCGGCAGATCATCTCTGTCTCCCACGACCGCACCATCAAGCTCCGTAGCACCCTCACTGGCCACGGTGGCTACGTCAACACCATCGCCGTCAGCCCTGATGGTTCCCTCTGCGCTAGTGGCAGGAAGGACGGGATCACCCTTCTCTGGGATCTCGCTGAGGGGAAGCGGCCCTACTCACTGGATGTCGAGGCCTGGGATGCCGGCAGGGGGGGTGTTTGCCCTGCCGAGACGTGGGATGCCCTCCCCACCACCACCATCGGTGCCCCCACCACCGTCGAATGCCGTCTCCATCCACGTCTCCATTCCCCCGGGCCCTGTCCTCATCCCCAACCCCGTTGCCGACGAAGCCCGCCAGTGAAGCCTCCTTGCAAGCTCTGTTTTGGTTTGTTTGTGAAGAGGCGCAGGAAGCCGCACGAACATGAATGCATTGAAAGTAAACAGATGTGCAGGTGGTTAGACAAGATCCTACACTAGGCATGCAAACATCTGCGGGAGCAGATCTGATTTTAAAATAATTTTTAAAATTCCCGCAGCGGGGATCTGCTCCACCAGGAATTTATATAAATCTAGTTGCATTTAGGCATGCATAGTCATATAAAATATTTATAAAATATTAAACAATTTAATCTATCCATGCATGATTAAAAAATAAATTTTCCATACCTTTATTCTACCTGAAATAACTCTGGAATAAACCTGGATTAGATTGGAATAACTGGAATAAAGTTATTCCAGTTGTCTTCCTCGTTGGGCTGAAAAAGGATCTATTTTTGGCTTTCAAAATGGCACCGGAACACCACCTTCTGGACCACCGTTTGCTCCCAAATTTGACCAGCGGCTTCTTTGACTAGTCTTCTTCGATTTCCACCAACAACTGCAACCAAAAAAATCCCAAAAAAATACAAAAAATCGCCAAACACTGCTACTAAAAATTTCTGCAGAACAGGATAACAGCATTTTTCTTTGCGTTTTGAGCTGCAGTGGGTGATCCGGCTCACGTGGCTTGCTCCCAGGAGTAAAAGAGTACTCCCTCTAGAGGGGAGACACGTCGAGGGCCCTCCGATCCGCCTTCACACGTGGTGCTAGCCGCTGGAAGGAGCAACACGGTCACAAGATTTTCTGCTATTGGGCAGAACTTGAGCACTTCAAAACAAGGGATTTAAAACTTGTTTCTCTCCCTCTAAAGCTCCTAAACCTAGCCCTAAAGGCTCTCTCCTTAAGCCTCTCAAAGAAGAAGAATGGGACAAGCACTTGTTTTTCCCTCTCAAGAGTTCTCATGGTGAAAACTTTTAACCCACGGTGAAACCTTTTTTTTTTCAACAAACAGGGGATGGCTTGGTGGGGTTTTATAAAAGGTGCTGGGAGGGAGAGGGAGGGGAAAGGGCTGGAAGATGAAGAGATTGCAGCTGTCGTTCATCCAATTAACCAGCAATAAAAGAGAGATTAAAGGGGAGATAAGGCAGCAGGTGGAGGGAGGAGAAGGGACGCCCCGTCAAGGCTTGTTCGGTCGTTTGGCCTTGCTTCCAGCGAAAAGAAAATTCCAACGTGTAAAACGGTCAAGTGGAAATGAAAATGTCGGTTCATCCAAAACCGGTCCAACCAAAATTGGTCCAATCCCATTAAATCAATTTGGTTCAAACCAAACGGTGGTTCAATCCAATTGAACCTGGTTCAGGGAATAAAATTGGTTCACAACCAATTGGAGGCCGAAACGAACTCCGAATCAGTTCAAAACTGATTCAGAAAAATCCTGGCGCAGTGCTGGTCAACCCGGAACATTTTTCGGTCGACACAAACAAGGGCAAGATGGGGAAAAGAGTGCTCAAAAAATACTGTGACCATAAAACCGAGACGATTCCCAATCGTAATCGGTATCCGGATCAGAGATTTATCCTCTGTGGCGTGTGACCTTATAGGTTCGAACATAAACGGTAGCACTAGAATAATTTATAGTACCAGCACAGGAAACCATCTAGTAATGGATCCCGGCGTTCGGATAGGTCGAAGATGTGGGAGCAAACTATCGAACCTCTGGCATATGGTTACCGTATAATTCATCCCTTTGACCTCTAATGCTCAGGACGACTGAGATTGGGCTGCCAACCCAGACTGAGTCAGTCGACTACGTGTCTCAACCTTGCAAGCCCAGTGACTCTTCACTAGGACTACCCCGGCCGAGGATTTGCTAAATTGAGATACTGCTAGACATTCAATCCAAACTGTTTGGACAGGTCAATTCCATCTTGGTCCATCACTGCTCTACAAGTACTTGCCTGTACCCAGAAACCTTCCGTCACCGGATTAAAAATCCGGGTAGTCCGGCACCAAAGCACAGGGAGTTGCTTGCAAGCTACCGTGATGACCTCAGGTCTGAGGGACACATATACCCATATCCAATCGTGAGTTTTCCTTTGGCAGAAAGGGGCTGCACGGAGTCACGTTCAATGAGATACCACATATCCCAATTATAGATCACATCAGTGTCACCACACTCATTTGGTCAAGAGGACAACCAAACGATGTGAACTGCAACAACCTATACTTGATATATTGCCGTCCAGTACAATATATCCTTTGGTTGTGAACTGGGTTTAAGGACCACTCGATACATCCTCTCTGTATCGAGGTCAGTGTAGTCCTAAGGACTTCATCACATGGAAAGAGTTCATTTCAGGGAAATACAATATGTGATGAGCTGCCAAAAATAATATTTTATTAATTCATAAAATGAATACAAAACTTAGCACAACCGCCTACAACCCAGGCGATTGGCTTTGGGATACAATTCCCAACAACTCCCACTTGTACTAAAGCCAATCAGAAGAGTATCTAATACCCTTTTCCCATTTACAATAGTCGAACTCTTTTATTCCAAGGGCTTTAGTGAAGGGGTCGGCCAGATTTTCTTTTCCATCAATCTTCAGAAGAATGATGTCGCCTCGTTCCACGATCTCTCGTACGAGGTGGTAGCGCCGCAAAATGTGTTTGGTGCGGTGATGAGCTTTCGGCTCCTTAGCTTGAGCAATGGCTCCAGTGCTGTCACAGTACACCAGAACAGGACCATCTAGGGAAGATGCCACCCCTAGCCCTCCAAGGAACTTCCGCAACCAGACAGCTTCCTTTGTCGCATCTGATGCTGCAATGTATTCTGCTTCGCATACCGAGTCTGCAACAGTTGCCTGCTTAGAACTTTTCCAGCAGATCGCTCCTCCATTCAGGGTAAAAACAAACCCTGACACACTCTTGCTATCATCTCTATCCAACTGTAAACTGGAGTCAGAGTACCCCACAAGTTTCAAGTCAGGTTCTCCATAAATGAGCCATTGATCTTTAGTATTTCTTAAATACTTAAGGATGGACTTAACCACCTTCCAATGCGCCTCACCAGGGTCAGACTGGTATCTGCTCACTACTCCTAGTGAGTATGCCACGTCTGGTCTAGTACAAGTCATAGCATACATGATAGAGCCTACTACAGAAGCATAAGGTACTCTACTCATACGCTCTCTTTCCTCAGAAGTTGTCTCACAATCCTTCTTGGAAAGAGTAATTCCAGAACCTATCGGAAGATAGCCTTTCTTGGAATTTTTCATGCTGAACCGTTTCAACACAGTGTCAATGTACATAGACTGGGACAGTCCCAAAAGCTTCTTAGATCTATCTCTATAGATTTTCATACCTAGTATGTAAGAAGCTTCACCCAAGTCCTTCATGGAGAACTGAGATGATAACCAGACCTTTATTCCTTGTAATGCTGTGACATTATTCCCGATTAAGAGAATGTCATCAACATACAGTACTAGAAATACAATCACAGAACCATTAACTCATTTATAGATGCACGGTTCATCTCCGTTCCTAACGAAGCCATACGATTTGATACATCTATCAAACCGTAAGTTCCAACTTCGAGATGCTTGCGTGAGTCCATAGATGGACCTCTGCAACTTGCATACTTTTGATTCATCTATGGATGTGAACCCTTCAGGCTGTATCATATACATCTCTTCTTCCAGCTCCCCATTCAGGAAAGTGGTTCGAACATCCATCTGCTAGATCTCGTAATCAAAATATGCTGCCAAATCAAGCATGATCCGAATGGACTTGAGCATTGCCACAGAGGAGAAAGTCTCGTCATAATCGATACCATATCGTTGACGATACCCCTTGGCAACCAGACGGGCTTTATAGGTTTCTACCTTCCCATCTGCGCCCCTTTTCCTCTTGAAGATCCATTAACACCCGATGGGTTTTATCCATTCAGGCGGATCAATGAATGTCCAAACATTGTTGATTTCCATGGACTCCATTTCGGATTGCATGGCTCCAAGCCATGCCTCAGAGTCAGACCTCTGAAGTGCATCCATATAGGTGATCGGATCCTCATTGTTCTCATCGAGCTCAATGGGATCGCCGTCCCGGACCAAGAAACCGTAGTATCTGTCTGGGTGACGCGATATTCTACCGGATCTCCTAATGGATTCTGGGTGTGATTCAATCACAGCTGGTTCTACGGTGTCCTTAAAGTGTAAAGGTTCTTCTATTGACTGAGCTTCATCAAGTTCAATCTTAGAAGCTATAGTTCCTTCTCCAAGGAACTTCTTTTACAAAAAGATAGCTCTAAGAGCAACGAACACCTTTTGTTCATTCTCCAAGTAGAAGAAATACCCTTTGGTTTCCTTAGGATAACCAATGAATAAACACCTGTCAGACTTAGAACCAAGTTTGTCTGAGTCTAAACGCTTTACGTAAGCCGAACAACCCCAGACCCGAAGGTGTGAGATTGAGGGTTTACGCCCATTCCACATCTCATACAGAGTGGAGACAACTGACTTACTTGGAACATTATTTAATAAGTAACAGGCTGTCTGAAGCGCATATCCTCAAAAGGATAGCGGCAGAGTTGCAAAGCCCATCATGGATCAAACCATGTCCAACAAGGTTCGATTCCTCCTTTCGGACACACCATTCAACTGTGGTGTTCTTGGAGGCGTCCACTGAGAGAGAATTCCATTCTCCTCAAGATATGTCAAAAATTCACCAAATAAGTATTCACCACCTCGATCAGATTGAAGGGTTTTAATACTTTTTCCAGTTTGCTTTTCTACTTCATTACGGTATCATTTGAACATTTCAAACGATTCAGACTTATGTCTCATTAAAAAGACATAACCGAATCTTGAAAAGTTGTCTGTAAAAGTAATGAAATATTTGTATCCTTCTCTGGCACTAACTGACATCGGTCCATATACATCAGTATGTATTAGACTTAGAAGTTCTGTAGCTCGTTCACCTTTTCTAGTAAAAGGTGACTTGGTCATTTTACCAAGTAAACAGGATTCACAAGTGGGCAGTGATTCAGAATCACTGACCTCGAGAAGTCCATCTTCTCGCATCTTGTTTATCCTATTTTGGTTAATTTGACCTAGCCTACAGTGCCAAAGATATAAATTATCGACATTATCTAACCTTGGGCGTTTGCTAGAAGTGTACATTACAATAACAGGCCGTGATAGTACATATATGCCATTATTTAATCTAGCTTTCATTATAACAGAGTTATTCAAAATAACATTGCAAAAATCTCCTTTTATTGAAAGTTCAAAACCACAATTGGCCAAAAGGCCTATAGAGATTATGCTCATAATGAAACTAGGACAATAGTGACAGTTGACTAGTTCGACAGTACAAGACTCAAAGACAAGACGCAGGATTCCGATCGCCAGTACTAGAACACGATTTCCATTCCCGACGCTCAGAAATTGTTCTCCATCTTCAAATCTTCTGCTAACTTGACGTCCCTGTAACGAATTACAAACATGAATTGGACTACCAGTATCCAATACCCAGTTAGCAGTATCAACAATTGAGTAATTACAAGGTTTTATCATATAAATACCTTGTTCAGCAGACTTCTGCTTCCTCGGCCTGTTCGGATCAAGGGACATAATATAAAGAGGACAGTTCCTCTTCCAGTATCCCTTCTTCTTGCAGTAGAAACATTCTGTAGAAGATTGATCAGCCTTATACTTCCTGGTCTGACTAGGGCCAGGAACATTCTGCACCTTCTTTCCCTTCTTATTTATGTTCTTCTTCCCTTTCTTAAAGGGACGACGACCTCTACTTCCTCCCACTAAATTTACCACCCCCTTATTCAGTGGTGGTCTTTCTTGAAAGTCTGCAGCAACCCCAAAAGACCATGGTAGTTGACTGCAGGCTTGTTCATTCTATAATGATCAAGAAAGTTAAGATAGGAGGAGGGAAGAGAATTCAGGATCACATCCTTGCCGAGCTGCTCGTGCAAGGGGCATCCGAGTTTGCTCAACTTTTCAATCAACTCGAACATGTACAATACATGATCAGTGACTGAACCGCCATTCGGCATCTTGGAGTTGTAGATGGCACAAGACACTTTGTACCGTTCTACATCATCCGGGGTGCCGAAGGATTCCTTCAACTTTTGAAGGATTTCATTAGGTTGGGCCTCCTCGAAATTGCGACTGAACTCGTCATTCATTGCCGTAACATAATGCACCGGACAGTAGTGCGATCAAAGACCCACTTTAGATAAGCGTCTCTGACCGCACTCCGTGCATTAGCGGGAGGGATTTCAGGTGCCGGATCCATTATCACATAGAGGATCCATTCATGCTCCAGAACAATTCTCAACCTTCGATACCAACTATCGAAGTTGTGACCCTTTAACTTCTCGTTATCGAGAAGTGACCGGAGCGATAAATTTGAAGACATCTGAAAAGAAAATAAGACTATATTAGTTTATGAATTAATAACTTAACCAAAATACTTAGACTTTAGTCTAACGGTTTCTCCCACTAATTTTTCAGATTGGTAGCCTCTAACCCCAATCCGTGAAAACATGCTTTTTCAAGTGGGTACTGAAATCCAATAGGCCTCGCATGAGCCCGACTACGGCCGGCTCACCCATACAAGCCTAAAGGTAGGTTCGTAAACCAATTATTTCCCTAAACAATTTTCAGTATTTTATTTTGCCCCAGAGAGCACCCCAATCGGCCTAGGGGCCTCCTATTGCGGGTCTCTGGTTAGGTCTAACCATTAAAATGACAAATCCAATGCTTCTAGTTAACTAAAGACCAAGCCCGACTAGGGCTGGCCCACCTGGTCCCGTTAAGGAGGTTGCACTGAACCATCATCGATCAGATAGAAATTCCAGTCACCGGATGTACACCCGTTCTATGGAACTGCCGATGCACACCAAGCTAGTGGACACATTTCTATCCAACTTAATGGGAGGCAAAGACACTATCAACTCCTTGACTTAGTCTTTTTAGGGACCAAATAATTTTAGAGGATTTTTAACTGTGACAGAAGAAAGAGATAAGGACATGGATCATCCTCCCACTAAATGAATCAGATTCCAAGAGGGTTGAATTAAATCAACAAATGATCCATGGGCACCTATAGATCAGTCAGACCAATCAACCTGGGAGACATGGGTTACTCAAGTCATTGAGCTTTTCCAATCAGTTTTGGTCGACTCGACTGCCAGGTAGGTGAGATCATGGGTGAGTAACCGCCATTAACCATCTTTCCTAGACACCAACCAAGTTGGCCAGGAAAGAGGTAGCCTCATACAGCCATAATCACAATGCCAAACCTACCTCGACACCAATCGGTTTACCAGACTCGATCAGACTAGCCTAAAGACTCGGGCGTCCACTGAGCCACTAATTGGATCCATTTTAGATGAACGGATCAACTATTCTAACTATTAGATAGTTCTAAAGAAGGACCTTAAACAACTTTTATTTAATCTTCTTCTAATTATCCGGTTAAACTAAACTTAGGTCTAACCCAGTTTTGGACCCAACTAGTCAGCTAACCCAATTAACCCAAAATGGCTTATGCAAATTGTATTAGATTTCATAAACCTAAAAAAATTTTCTAATAAGCCAAACACTTAATTAAAACAATTTTTAATTAAGTCTCTATGCAAAACAATTTTACATACCAAATCA
This sequence comes from Areca catechu, assembly GCA_021397845.1. Taxonomy (NCBI): domain Eukaryota; kingdom Viridiplantae; phylum Streptophyta; class Magnoliopsida; order Arecales; family Arecaceae; genus Areca; species Areca catechu. The sequence goes on along the minus strand of CM038052.1, from coordinate 121,207,717 downwards.
TGCATCAAAATATTTTATAAATATTTTATAAAACATGCCTAATCCATGTATCTCTAAATTAAAATAATTTTTTTTTTTTTTTTAATATTCTTTAAGGATCCTTCTGAAGAGGCCAACACAGATGATCCGCATCGTGTCAAAGACACACGGTCATGGTGAAGGTCTCAACTAGGTTCCAAAAGAAAACTTGAATACATTTTTAAGATTAAACAATTTTTATTCTGAAAACATGCATACTAGATTAGATTACAAATTCAACCTGGCTCTGATACCATTGAAAGTAAACAGATGTGCAGGTGGTTAGACAAGATCCTACACTAGGCATGCAAACATCTGCGGGAGCAGATCTGATTTCAAAATAATTTTTAAAATTCACGTAGCGGGGATCTGCTCCGCCAGGAATTTATCTAAATATAGTTGCATTTAGGCATGCATAGTCATATAAAATATTTATAAAATATTAAACAATTTAATCTATCCATGCATGATTAAAAAATAAATTTTCCATACCTTTATTCTACCTGGAATAACTCTGGAATAAACCTGGAATAGACTGGAATAACTAGAATAAAGTTATTCTAGTTGTCTTCCATGTTGGGCTAAAAAAGGATCTGTTTTTGGCTTTCAAAATGGCACCGGAACACCACCTTCCGGACCACCGTTTGCTCCCAAATTTGAGCAGCAGCTTCTTTGACAAGTCTTCTTCGATTTGCCACCAACAACTGCAACCAAAACAAGCCCAAAAAAATACAAAAAATCACCAAAGACTGCTGCTGAAAATTTCTGCATAACAGGATAGCAGCACTTTTCTTTGCGTTTTGAGCTGCAGCGGGTGATCCGGCTCACATGGCTTGCTCCCAGGAGTAAAAGAGTACTCCCTCTAAAGGGGAGACATGCCGGGGGCCCTCCGATCCACCTTCACACGCGGTGCTAGCTGCTGGAAGGAGCAACACGATACAAGATTTTCTGCTGTTGGGCAGAACTTGAGCACTTCAAAACAAGGGATTTAAAACTTGTTTCTCTCCCTCTAAAGCTCCTAAACCCAGCCCTAAAGGCTCTCTCCTTAAGCCTCTCAAAGAAGAAGAATGGGACAAGCACTCATTTTTCCCTCTCAAGAGTTCTCACGGTGAAAACTTTTAACCCACGGTGAAACCTTTTTTTTTTCAACAAACAGGGGATGGCTTGGTGGGGTTTTATAAAAGGTGCTGGGAGGGAGAGGGAGGGGAAAGGGCTGGAAGATGAAGAGATTGCAACTGCCTTTCATCCAATTAACCAGCAATAAAAGAGAGATTAAAGGGGAGATAAGGCAGCAGGTGGAGGGAGGAGAAGGGACACCCCGTCAAGGCTTGTTCGGTCGTTTTGCCTTGCTTCCAGCGAAAAGAAAATTCCAACGTGTAAAACGATCAAGTGGAAATGAAAACGTCGGTTCATCCAAAACCGGTCCAACCAAAATTGGTCCAATCCCATTAAATCAATTTGGTTCAAACCCAACGGTGGTTCAATCCAATTGAACCTGGTTCAGGGAATAAAATTGGTTCACAACCAATTGGAGGCCGAAACGAACTCCGAATCAGTTCAAAACTGATTCAGAAAAATCCTGGCGCAGTGCTGGTCAACCTGGAACATTTTTCGGTCGACACAAACAAGGGCAAGATGGAGAAAAGAGTGCTCAAAAAATACTATGACCATAAAATCGAGACGATTCCCAATCGTAATCGGTATCCGGATCAGAGAGTTATCCTCTGTGGCGTGTGACCTCATAGGTTCGAACCTAAACGGTAGCACTAGAATAATTTCTAGTACCAGCACAGGAAACCATCTAGCAATGGGTCCCAGCGTCCGGATAGGTCGAAGATGTGGGAGCAAACTATCGAACCTCTGGCATATGGTTACCGTATAATTCATCCCTTTGACCTCTAATGCTCAGGACGACTGAGATTGGGCTGCCAACCCAGACTGAGTCAGTCGACTACGTTTCTCAACCTTGCAAGCCCAGTGACTCTTCACTAGGACTACCCCGGCCGAGGATTTGCTAAATTGAGATACTACGAGACATTCAATCCAAACTGTTTGGACAGGTCAATTCCATCTTGGTCCATCACTGCTCTACAAGTACTTGCCTGTACCCAGAAACCTTCCGTCACCGGATTAAAAATCCGGGTAGTCCGGCACCAAAGCACAAGGAGTTGCTTGCAAGCTACCGTGATGACCTCAGGTCTGAGGGACACATATACCCATATCCAATCGTGAGTTTCCCTTTGACAGAAAGGGGCTGCACGGAGTCACGTTCAATGAGATACCACATATCCCAATTGTAGATCACATCAGTGTCACCACACTCATTTGATCAAGAGGACAACCAAACGATGTGAACTGCAACAACCTATACTTGATATATTGCCGTCCAGTACAATATATCCTTTGGTTGTGAACTGGGTTTAAGGACCACTCGATACATCCTCTCTGTATCGAGGTCAGTGTAGTCCTAAGGACTTCATCACATGGAAAGAGTTCATTTCAGGGAAATACAATATGTGATGAGCTGCCAAAAATAATATTTTATTAATTCATAAAATGAATACAAAACTTAGCACAACCGCCTACAATCCTGGCGATTGGCTTTGGGATACAATTCCCAACAACTCCCACTTGTACTAAAGCCAATCAGAAGAGTATCTAATACCCTTTTCCCATTTATAATAGTCGAACTCTTTTATTCTAAGGGCTTTAGTGAAGGGGTCAGCCAGATTTTCTTTTCCATCGATCTTCAGAAGATTGATGTCGCCTCGTTCCACGATCTATCGTACGAGGTGGTAGCGCCGCAAAATATGTTTGGTGCGGTGATGAGCTTTCGGCTCCTTAGCTTGAGCAATGGCTCAGTGCTGTCACAGTACACCGGAACAGGACCATCTAGGGAAGGTGCCACCCCTAGCTCTCCAAGGAACTTCCGCAACCAGACAGCTTCCTTTGTCGCATCTGATGCTGCAATGTATTCTGCTTCGCATACCGAGTCTGCAACAGTTGCCTGCTTAGAACTTTTCTAGCAGATCGCTCCTCCATTCAGGGTAAAAACAAACCCTGACATACTCTTGCTATCATCTCTATCCAACTGTAAACTGGAGTCAGAGTACCCCACAATTTTCAAGTCAGGTTCTCCATAAATGAGCCATTGATCTTTAGTATTTCTTAAATACTTAAGGATGGACTTAACCACCTTCCAATGCGCCTCACCAGGGTCAGACTGGTATCTGCTCACTACTCCTAGTGAGTATGCCACGTCTGGTCTAGTACAAGTCATAGAATACATGATAGAGCCTACTGCAAAAGCATAAGGTACTCTACTCATGCGCTCTCTTTCCTCAAGAGTTGTCGCACAATCCTTCTTGGAAAGAGTAATTCCAGAACCTATCGGAAGATAGCCTTTCTTGGAATTTTCCATGCTGAACCGTTTCAACACAGTGTCAATGTACATAGACTGGGACAGTCCCAAAAACTTCTTAGATCTATCTCTATAGATTTTCATACCTAGTATGTAAGAAGTTTCACCCAAGTCCTTCATGGAGAACTGAGATGATAACCAGTCCTTTATTCCTTGTAATGCTGCGACATTATTCCCGATTAAGAGAATGTCATCAACATACAGTACTAGGAATACAATCACAGAACCATTAACCCATTTATAGATGCACGGTTCATCTCCGTTCCTAACGAAGCCATACGATTTGATACATCTATCAAACCGTAAGTTCCAACTTCGAGACGCTTGCGTGAGTCCATAGATGGACCTCTACAACTTGCATACTTTTGATTCATCTATGGATGTGAACCCTTCAGGCTGTATCATATACACCTCTTCTTCCAGCTCCCCATTCAGGAAAGCGGTTCGAACATCCATCTACCAGATCTCGTAATCAAAATATGCTGCCAAAGCAAGCATGATCCGAATGGACTAGAGCATTGCCACAGGGGAGAAAGTCTCGTCATAATTGATACCATATCATTGACGATACCTCTTGGCAACCAGACGGGCTTTATAGGTTTCTACCTTCCCATCTGCGCCCCTTTTCCTCTTGAAGATCCATTTACACCCGATGGATTTTATCCCTTCAGGCGAATCAACGAATGTCCAAACATTATTGATTTCCATGGACTCCATTTCGGATTGCATGGCTCCAAGCCATGCCTCAGAGTCAGATCTCTGAAGTGCATCCATATAGGTGATCGGATCCTCATTGTTCTCATCGAGCTCAATGGGATCGTAGTCCCGGACCAAGAAACCATAGTATCTATCCGGGTGACGCGATATTCTACCGGATCTCCTAATGGGTTCTGGGTGTGATTCAATCACAGCAGATTCTATGGTGTCCTTAAAGTGTAAAGGTTTTTCTATTGGCTGAACTTCATCAAGTTCAATCTTAGAAGCTATAGTTCCTTCTCCAAGGAACTCCTTTTACAAAAAGATAGCTCTAAGAGCAACGAACACCTTTTGTTCATTCTCCAAGTAGAAGAAATACCCTTTGGTTTCCTTAGGATAACCAATGAATAAACACCTGTCAGACTTAGGACCAAGTTTGTCTGAGTCTAAACGCTTTACGTAAGCCGGACAACCCCAGACCCGAAGGTGTGAGATTGAGGGTTTACGCCCATTCCACATCTCATACGGAGTGGAGATAACTGACTTACTTGGAACATTATTTAATAAGTAACAGGCTGTCTGAAGCGCATATCCTCAAAAGGATAGCGGCAGAGTTGCAAAGTCCATCATGGATCGAACCATGTCCAACAAGGTTCGATTCCTCCTTTCGAACACACCATTCAACTATGGTGTTCCTAGAGGAGTCCACTGAGAGAGAATTCCATTCTCCTCAAGATATGTCAAAAATTCACCAGATAAGTATTCACCACCTCGATCAGATCGAAGGGTTTTAATGCTTTTTCCAGTTTGCTTTTCTACTTCATTACGGTATCGTTTGAACATTTCAAACGATTCAGACTTATGTCTCATTAAAAAGACATAACCGAATCTTGAAAAGTTGTCTGTAAAAGTAATGAAATATTTGTATCCTTCTCTGGCACTAACTGACATCGGTCCACATACATCAGTATGTATTAGACTTAGAAGTTCTGTAGCTCGTTCACCTTTTCCAGTAAAAGGTGACTTGGTCATTTTATCAAGTAAACAGGATTCACAAGTGGGCAGTGATTCAGAATACTGACCTCGAGAAGTCCATCTTCTCGCAACTTGTTTATCCTATTTTGGTTAATATGACCTAGCCTACAGTGCCAAAGATACAAATTATCGACATTATCTAACCTTGGGCGTTTGCTAGAAGTGTACATTACACTAACAGGCCTTGATAGTACGTATATGCCATTATTTAATCTAGTTTTCATTATAACAGAGTTATTCAAAATAACATTGCAAAAATCTCCTTTTATTGAAAGTTCAAAACCACAATTGGCCAAAAGGCCTATAGAGATTATGCTCATAATGAAACTAGGACAATAGTGACAGTCGACTAGTTCGATAGTACAAGACTCAAAGACAAGACGCAGGACTCCGATCACCAGTACTAGAACACGATTTCCATTCCCGACGCTCTGAAATTGTTCTCCATCTTCAAATCTTCTGCTAACTTGAAGTCCCTGTAATGAATTACAAACATGAATTGGACTACCTGTATCCAATACCCAGTTAGCAGTATCAACAATTGAGTAATTACAAGGTTTTATCATATAAATACCTTGTTCAGCAGACTTCTGCTTCCTCGGCCTGTTCGGATCAAGGGACATAATATAAAGAGGACAGTTCCTCTTCCAGTGTCCCTTCTTCTTGCAGTAGAAACATTCTGTAGAAGATTGATCAGCCTTATACTTCCTGGTCTGACTAGGGCCAGGAACATTCTGCACCTTCTTTCCCTTCTTATTTATGTTTTTCTTCCCTTTCTTAAAGGGACGACGACCTCTACTTCCTCCCACTAAATTTACCACCCCCTTATTCAGTGGTGGTCTTTCTCGAAAGTCTGCAGCAACCCCAAAAGACCATGGTAGTTGACTGCAGGCTTGTTCATTCTATAATGATCAAGAAAGTCAAGATAGGAGGAGGGAAGAGAATTCAGGATCACATCCTTGCCGAGCTGCTCGTGCAAGGGGCATCCGAGTTTGCCCAACTTTTCAATCAACTCGATCATGTACAATACATGATCAGTGACTGAACCACCATTCGGCATCTTGGAGTTGTAGATGGCACAAGACACTTTGTACCGTTCTACATCATCCGGGGTGCCGAAGGATTCCTTCAACTTTTGAAGGATTTCATTAGGTTGGGCCTCGTCGAATTTGCGACTGAACTCGTCATTCATCGCCGTAACATAATGCACCGGACAGTAGTGCAATCAGAGACCCACTTTAGATAAGCATCTCTGACCGCACTCCGTGCATTAGCGGGAGGGATTTCAGGTGCCGGATCCGTTATCACATAGAGGATCCGTTCATGCTCCAGAACAATTCTCAACCTTCGATACCAACTATCGAAGTTGTGACCTTTCAACTTCTCGTTATCGAGAAATGACCGGAGCGATAAATTTGAAGACATCTGAAAAGAAAATAAGACTTTATTAGTTTATGAATTAATAACTTAACCAAAATACTTGGACTTTAGTCTAAAGGTTTCTCCCACTAATTTTCAGATTGGTAGCCTCTAACCCCAATCCGTGAAAACATGCTTTTTCAAGTGGGTACTGAAATCCAATAGGCCTCGCATGAGCCCGACTATGGCCGGCTCACCCATACGAGCCTAAAGGTAGGTTCGTAAACCAATTATTTCCCTAAACAATTTTCAGTATTTTATTTTGCCCCAAAGAGCACCCCAATCGACCTAGGGGCCTCCTATTGCGGGTCTCTGGTTAGGTCTAACCATTAAAATGACAAATCCAATGCTTCCAGTTAACTAAAGACCAAGCCCGACTAGGGCCGGCCCACCTGGTCCCGTTAAGGAGGTTGCACTGAACCATCATCGATCAGATAGAAATTCCAGTCGTCGGATGTACACCCGTTCTATGGAACTGCCTATGCACACCAAGCTAGTGAACACATTTCTATCCAACTTAATGGGAGGCAAAGACACTATCAACTCATTGACTTAGTCTTTTTAGGGACCAAATAATTTTAGAGGATTTTTAACTGTGATAGAAGAAAGAGATAAGGACATGGATCATCCTCCCACTGAATGAATCAGATTCCAGGAGGGTTGAATTAAATCAACAAATGATCCATGGGCACCTATAGATCAGTCAGACCAATCAACCTGGGTGACATGGGTTAACTCGAGTCATTGAGCTTTTCCAATCAGTTCTGGTCGACTCGACTAGCCAGGTAGGTGAGATCATGGGTGAGTAACCGCCATTAACCATCTTTCCTAGACACCAACCAAGTTGGCCAGGAAAGAGGTAGCCTCATACAGCCATGATCACAATGCCAAACCTACCTCGACACCAATCGGTTTACCAGACTCGATCAGACTAGCCTAAAGACTCGGGCATCCACTGAGCCACTAATTGGATCCATTTTAGATGAACGAATCAACTATTCTAACTATTAGATAGTTCTAAAGAAGGACCTTAAACAACTTTTGTTTAATCTTCTTCTTATTATCCGGTTCAACTAAACTTAGGTCTAACCCAGTTTTGGACCTAACTAGTCAGCTAACCCAATTAACCCAAAATGGCTTATGCAAATTGTATTAGATTTCATAAACCTAAAAAAATTTTCTAATAAGTCAAACACTTAATTAAAACAATTTTTAATTAAGTCTCTATGCAAAATAATTTTACATACCAAATCATGCATCAAAATATTTTATAAATATTTTATAAAACATGCCTAATCCATGTATCTCTAAATTAAAATAATTTTTAATTTTTTTTTAATATTCTTTAAGGATCCTTCTGAAGAGGCCAACATAGACGATCCGCATCGTGTCAAAGACACACGGTCATGGTGAAGGTCTCAACTAGGTTCCAAAAAGAAAACTTGGATACATTTTTAAGATTAAACAATTTTTATTCTGTAAACATGCATACTAGATTAGATTACAAATTCAACCTGGCTCTGATACCATTGAAAGTAAACAGATGTGCAGGTGGTTAGACAAGATCCTACACTAGGCATGCAAACATCTGCGGGAGCAGATCTGATTTGAAAACAATTTTTAAAATTCACGTAGCGTGGATCTGCTCCGCTAGGAATTTATCTAAATCTAGTTGCATTTAGGCATGCATAGTCATATAAAATATTTATAAAATATTAAACAATTTAATCTATCCATGCATGATTAAAAAATAAATTTTCCATACCTTTATTCCACCTGGAGTAACTCTGGAATAAACCTGGAATAGACTGGAATAACTAGAATAAAGTTATTCTAGTTTCTTCCTCGTTGGGCTAAAAAAGGATCTATTTTTGGCTTTCAAAATGGCGCCGGAACACCACCTTCCGGACCACCATTTGCTCCCAAATTTGAGCAGCGGCTTCTTTGACAAGTCTTCTTCGATTTTCCACCAACAACTACAACCAAAACAAGCCCAAAAAAATACAAAAAATCGCCAAATACTGCTGCTGAAAATTTCTGCATAACAGGATAGCTGCACTTTTCTTTGCGTTTTGAGCTGCAGCGGGTGATCCGGCTCACATGGCTTGCTCCCAGGTGTAAAAGAGTACTCCCTCTAGAGGGGAGACATGCCGGGGGCCCTCCGATCCACCTTCACACGCGGTGCTAGCCGCTGGAAGGAGCAAAATGATACAAGATTTTCTGCTATTGGGCAGAACTTGAGCACTTCAAAACAAGGGATTTAAAACTTGTTTCTCTCCCTCTAAAGCTCCTAAACCCAGCCCTAAAGGCTCTCTCTTTAAGCCTCTCAAAGAAGAAGAATGGGACAAGCACTCGTTTTTCCCTCTCAAGAGTTCTCACGGTGAAAACTTTTAACCCATGGTGAAACCTTTTTTTTTCAACAAACAGGGGATGGCTTGGTGGGGTTTTATAAAAGGTGCTAGGAGGGAGAGGGAGGGGAAAGGGCTGGAAGATGAAGAGATTGCAGCTGCCGTTCATCCAATTAACCAGAAATAAAAGAGAGATTAAAGGGGAGATAAGGCAGTAGGTGGAGGGAGGAGAAGGGACGCCCCGTCAAGGCTTGTTCGGTCGTTTGGCCTTGCTTCCAGCGAAAAGAAAATTCCAACGTGTAAAATGGTCAAGTGGAAATGAAAACGCTGGTTCATCCAAAACCGGTCCAACCAAAATTGGTCCAATCCCATTAAATCAATTTGGTTCAAACCCAACGGTGGTTCAATCCAATTGAACCTGGTTCAGGGAATAAAATTGGTTCACAACCAATTGGAGGCCAAAACGAACTCTGAATCAGTTCAAAACTGATTCAGAAAAATCCTGGCGCTGTGCTGGTCAACCCGGAACATTTTCCGGTCGACACAGACAAGGGCAAGATAGGGAAAAGAGTGCTCAAAAAATACTGTGGCCATAAAATCGAGATGATTCCCAATTGTAATCGGTATCTGGATCAGAGAGTTATCCTCTGTGGCGTGTGACCTCATAGGTTCGAACCTAAACGGTAGCACTAGAACAATTTCTAGTACCAGCACAGGAAATCATCTAGCAATGGATCCCGATGTCCGGATAGGTCGAAGATGCGGGAGCAAACTATCGAACCTCTGGCATATGGTTACCGTATAATTCATCCCTTTGACCTCTAATGCTCAGGATGACTGAGATTGGGCTGCCAACCTAGACTGAGTCAGTCGACTATGTGTCTCAACCTTGCAAGCCCATTGACTTTTCACTAGGACTACCCCGGCCGAGGATTTGCTAAATTAAGATACTGCAAGACATTCAATCCAAACTGTTTGGACAGGTCAATTCATCTTGGTCCATCACTGCTCCACAAGTACTTGCCTGTACCCAGAAACCTTCTGTCACCGGATTTAAAATCCGGGTAGTCCGGCACCAAAGCACAGGGAGTTGCTTGCAAGCTACTGTGATGACCTCAGGTCTGAGGGACACATATACCCATATCCAATCGTGAGTTTCCCTTTGGCAGAAAGGGGCTGCACGGAGTCACGTTCAATGAGATTCCACATATTCCAATTGTAGATCACATCAGTATCACCACACTCATTTGGTCAAGAGGACAACCAAACGATGTGAACTGCAACAACCTATACTTGATATATTGCCGTCCAGTACAATATATCCTTTGGTTGTGAACTGGGTTTAAGGACCACTCGATACATCCTCTCTGTATCGATGTCAGTGTAGTCCTAAGGACTTTATCACATGGAAAGAGTTCATTTCAGGGAAATACAATATGTGATGAGCTGCCAAAAATAATATTTTATTAATTCATAAAATGAATACAAAACTTAGCACAACCGCCTACAACCCAGGCGATTGGCTTTGGGACACAATTCCCAACATGCATAACTTGCATTCTTTCGCCGACTTCAAATGCAGAAGGTAAAGAACAGTGAAAAAAAAAAATAGTGAAAAAAAAAATTCAGAGGAACAAAAAAACAAAAAAAAGATGAACCTCGCCTGCTTTGATTTGGTTAGTTCCGGTTCCATCAAACCTCGCTAAGCTTGACTCGACGGAGTCGAGTTCTCCCCACCGCAGGGGAATGATGGGGACCCGAAGTGGACCGAGAGTCTGTTTTATTTTATTTTATTTGAGTCCATTAGTCCTGTGTTACTTTAGTCAAAGTGAGCCAATTGAGTCCTGTAATAAAGTGAGACAACTGAGTCAATTGAGTCCACTTAGTCAGGTCTAGTCATTTTAGTCAGTCAGGTCTGATCAAGTCATTCAGGTAATGCACAAGAGGAGAGTTCGCTGCCAGAAGATTCACCAGGCCTATCCAACCAGAGCTGGCCTTCATGCACCTAGACCCTTTCCTGCCGCCAAGCCCGCAAGAGAGCTCTAGCCCAAGACAGGCCCACTGTTGACTGGTCCACCAGGGTTTCTTGGCCCACAAGTTAGGGTTTCTTAGCCCTCAAGTAATGTACCCTGGGATGAATCTATAAATACCGCCTCTCCCCTCTTGTATTAAACACTTTTTTCCTATGAATACAAACTAAAGTTATTTTGTTTGAGTTTTGAGTTTTCTCTGGATTGGAGTGAGTGTGATGCCTAGGTTACTAGTTCTTGAATACAAGCCCTAATCTTCTGGTGACTTCTACTTTCGCCAGCGATCCTCCTTCACTCTGTCCTGCATCAAGACTCCTTCAATTCCTACTCCTGAGGCATCACAAGCTACTTCAAAAACTTTTGAAAAGTTAGGTAGCCTCAAAATTGGAGCCTGGGTCATCTTATCCTTGATGTCTAGGAAGGCTTTATTGGCATCTTTAGTCCATTCAAAAGCTCCCTTCCTCATGCAATCAGTAATAGGTGCTATAATTGTACTAAACCCTCGAATAAATCTTTTATAGAAAGTGGCTAATTCATGGAAACTACGAATATCGTGTACATTTTTGGGTGTGGGCCACACAACTATGGACTTGATCTTCTCAGGATTAGCAGACACTCCTTCTACAGTCTACAAAGCCTAAGAAAATAATCCTCAAAGTCATGAAACTACACTTCTTCAAGTTAGCATAAAGATTATCCTCCCAAGGGCTTGACACACTTGTCGAACATGGTCTAAGTGATCCTTCTTAGTTTTACTATATATGAGGATATCATTAAAATAGACTACTACGAATTTTCCAATAAAAGCTTTCAGAACTTGAGTCATGATCGTCATAAAAGTACAAGGTGCATTTGATAGGCTAAAAGGCATCACTAACCATTCGTATAAGCCATCCTTAGTCTTAAATGCGGTTTTCTATTCATCTCCGGGTCTAATTCTAACCTGGTGATAGCAACTCTTAAGGTCAATCTTTGAAAAGATGGTAGCACTGGCCATCATATCTAGCATGTCATCAAGTTGGGGTATAGAAAATTGATATTTTACTATTAACTTATTGATGGCTCTACTATCGACACACATTCTCTAAGTTCCATCTTTCTTAAGGGTCAAAAGAGCTGGAATGGCACATAGGCTTAAACTTTCTCTAATAAATCTTTTTCTAAGAAGATCCTCAACTTGCCTCCATAATTCCCTATGTTCAGTAAGGTTCATCCTATAGTGGGGTAGATTTGGCAAGGTAGCTCCTAGGACTAAATCTATGACATGTTGTATATCCCTTAATGGTGGTAGGCAATCAGGGAGGTCTTCAGGGAACACATTCTTAATCTCTTTCAGAAACTCTAAAATCTCCTTAGAGTATTCCTTCTGGGGTTGGTCATGAACTTCCTTAGTGGTCAAAATCCAGACTGTTGAACCTTCAGTAATTTCATGCTCTAATTTCTTAGTAGTGATTAGGTTTAATCCTGGTTCCTTTTTCCTCAAATTACTAGACCCTCTTTTGATATTGTCTTTAGGTGGGGTCGAATGATGACAATTCTCTTTCTAAGATGGTTAAAGGAACATCAGTTGGTTCGGCCAAAAAGGGTAGCATCATGGTCATACAACCGGGTCTGCCTAATATAATGCTACTAACCCCCATTGGAATCACATCACACCATATTTTCTCTTGGTAGGATTGAATTTGGACTGGGACCTGGCATTGTAATCTAATAGGAATAGATGTTGCATTAATCCAGGATACCTTATATGGGCTAGGATATGGTACTGTAGGCAAGCCTAAGTTCTTAACAGCATTTGTAGAATTGGCGTTGACACAGCTCCCACTATCTATAATGATCTTGCAAACTTTGTCCCCTAGTTTAATAAAGGTTAGTAGGATATTCGTCCTACGCCAGTCCTCATTCTTCTTGGTCTGAGCTACAATACACCTAACTACTCCTAGTAGATCAGATGACTCTATAGGTTCTTCATCACCTTCATATTCTTCTACCAAATTTTTCTCGGCTTCATAAACTTCTTCTTCACATTCTTCAATATTTTTTGAGTTCTCTTCTTCACTCTCTCTTATATGTAAGGCTCGTATAGGGCATTGAGTAGCAAAATGGCCTATTTTATGACACCTAAAACATTGTGCAATTTGGTTCCTATCTCTTTGGACTTCAAGTGCCTTACCTTGGTTATCCCTATAAGCTAGTTGGAAGGTAGGATTGGGTCGGCTATTTGGAAATTGGCTCATGCTAGGTCTACTTCCAGGGTCACTAAACCTACTAGGCTTAGGTTGGTGGGTAATGGGTTTTCTCTGGAATCTTTCACGATCCCTAGCAATCTGGTAGGCTTATTCTAAATCATGAACTTCTCTCAAAAATAATTCCCTCTAGATATCCTCATGTAGGCTTACTCTAAACCTAGATAAGGTAACAACTTCCGACTCAACTACACTACACCTCATAACAAATTCGTCAAATTTGGCTATATATTCTGACACTGATTTGTTACCTTGAGTCAACTTTTTCCATTGATCCAATAATTTTTGCTCATAGGATAAGGATAGGTATTTCTCCCTAAGTCTAATCTTCATAGCTTTCCATGTGACTATGGGCAAATCTTCTCTTTGTTGGTTCAATCGTTCCATATTTTTTCAATACAATATAGCTTGCCGGACTAGCCTAAGCTTAGCAAATTTGAATTTTCTCTCCTCCGACATCTCATACCATTGAAGTACTGGTCCATGTCACTCTCCCAATCAGTATAAACCTTAGGATCTAAACTTCTATCAAAGGTGGGTGAATCAAGTCATACGTTCCTATGGATCCTTTCTCCTTGGTCATTCACATCAGGGGTTTTGTGCCTAGGATTAGGGTCAGGGATGACTTCCCTACGTTGGGCTCTTAGGGGAGTGGGTCTAGGTGTCTCAGAATATGAACAGGTTGCATGGGATTCCTCAAGGTTACCTAGTATCTCGTCCATTTGGTCAAACCTAGCATTGAGTTGCCTAAATTGTTCAGTCATAGATCTCATTAAAGTCTCAATATTAGGGTCCATGGTGGGATTGGGTTGGATTTGAGGATGCTGATATGGTGTTCCTGATCTAGTGGTCGTGCAATGCAAACACATAAAATCGAACTAGGGTTTCCTAGACCTAGAGCTCAAGTAGAATGGGTCAGCTCAATTTACAACCAATTCAGCAATTACCATGTCCACTGGCCAGGTAAGAGGTGGGGTCGTAGGAGGCTCCCCCTGCTTTCACATGGTCATAATTAAAAATCACGAGTCCACTTGGTGCATTTATCTCTGGACCACTAGCCTTAAATACTAGATTCAAGAGATAATCAAAGGATTGGGTGCAGTAGCTTTCACACAATACTTGAAACCCGACCTTATTGGTATCCCTAAACTGCTTTAGGTTTCTAATTGATTTTAATTAGGCTTGGGTTCAATGCTAAGGTGGTTGTTTTGGGCCAAGGAAGGGTGATGAAATCCCTCCCTTATCTGAGATAGTAAAAGTGCCCTTAAATTGAATTAACAATGCATGCACATAGATAAAACCTTAATGCGCAACAAACCTAAAATAGAAATTGATAGAAAACAATTTTTTTTCTGATTTTTTTCTATAAGTAGATGACAGATTAGTAGAGGATTAACAAAAAAATTAATTAATATTTTTTTTGTATTTTTCTATGATGGTTTTATGCAAGTTAATTTCAGCCTAAAACTAGGTATGCAAAAATTTCAGCAACTAGTAATTAAACCCTAGTTTAACCTACTCTGATACCAAAGATGATGTGGGATGAAAGATGCAAAACTAAATATAACAATCCTAAGATTAATTATCTTTAATTAAGCAGAGATTAATTTTAGTAATTTTTAAAATAAGATTCAAAGTATTCAGATGAACTCAACAAATAAATTAGTTATGATACCCGCAATGTAAATCAATCAAAACTAATTAAGAAACATGACTTGATGATTGAGAAATCACCTAAACTAGGATTATTACTTTCAAAGAATCAGAGCTAAAGAGTTGAGGAGGGGTTTCTTTAACCAACGAAGATTCGTAGTGCTCTTGATGCAGATTGATTTCAGCACTCCAGTATTCGTGGCAGAACTTCAAGATTATCGATCTTCGGGGGTTCCGATCTTCAACGAGATTGGTTCCAAGGCAAAGAAACCTTCACTTTAGATCTTGATCACCTGAAATAACTCACAAGAAAAAAAAGATTAGAAGGCATGGAAGGAGGAAAATATTGTAAGAAAGAAGGAAGAGAAGGAAGGGAGAAAGGTGGCATTAGGATTTTGGATGGTTGGATGGATAAGTAGGCCTCATGCCCAAGGCCCTCATGCCCTCTCCCTCACGAAGTTCGATGCTCTCACAGCAAAAGATTGAAGAGAAAACTCTCAATTTATTTCATTATAACTTCATTGATTACAAGGTGTTTAATGGTGGTATTTGTAGACCATAAACAAGAATCGTAAGGGTTACAAATGCTTGAGTTCTTATTGGAAGGACAAGAAACTCCATGGAATTGGCTTCTCTTAGGCCTCTTAGGCATCAAAGACTCTTGAATTCCCTCTTGGACTCTTGGTCTTGATCTCTTCTTGGACTTCTTCCATGTTGGGCGACATCAAGTGATAGGCTTCATCCCTTTGGGCGACAAGAAGTGATCTTGGTGTGGCTTGATGATGGGCGGCCAAGGTTAGTTCTAGATTGGCCATGAAGGATGGATTCTTGAGTTTGGATGATAAGGGGCTCTTGCATTTATAGGACTCTTCAATTTGGATAAAGAGAATTCTTGAATTCTTGTAAGACTCTTGAGTTCTTGAATTCTTGAAGTCTTGGAATCATGATAAGCTAGAGTTCTTGATTGGCGCCCCAAATGGATCTTTATGGCCGACCATATGATGTGTGATGACGTGGCATAGCTAGTGACATGGCATGATGATGTGGCTTGTGACATGGCATGGTGATGTGGCATGTAACATGGCATGGGGCATCCAAGATGATGATGTGGCGTGTGGTGATGTCCAAGATGATACTGTGCCATGAATTGGATCCCCTCTTGGCTTGAAATCTTGAATTGGGCTTGCAATCTTGAATTGGACTTGATCCCCTAACTAATTACAGGACTTGATTGAAACTAACTTTGCCCAACTTGATCAAATTGAATCCAAATTGACCAAATTACTAAGGCATAACAAGTCAAAATAATGAATTAAAATTGACTAGGTTTATATATATATACAGGTTTCAATTGATTTTAGGGGCTTATTCACAGGTTTAGGCTTGTACAGGACTCAACTGAAATTAGGGTTTAGGGCTTAATCACAGGTGATCCACAGGGATTTGGGATTGACTTGTCATCTTTTTCTAGCCCTAGTGTCCATACCACTTAGAGTCATTTACTTTGTTAGAGTTAATGTTAATTTTTCAAGAGAAAAGTTAATCTAGATTGTCTAATTGAATTATTAAGGAAAGCATGAATAGTTTTGGCTTGAATTAGAATTATTGATGTTTTGAATAGATGGTACAATTTTATACAAAGACTTTAAACATAGAAAATGGATCAAGGTTTAAATTGGGTGTGATATGCTCAAGGCCTAGTAAGGATAAGAAAATTTAATGGTTTTGACCTCATTCTATTTAAAAAGTATTTGAAGGTTGGATTTTGTTTAGATTTTAATATAAAGTGATATCCTTGTCAAAAATTTACCTAATAAAATTAGAGGATTTGATAATTTATATTAGAGTGCATTATGGAAGTGTGGTGAACTAAGGATATTAGGATTAATTTAAAGTGTACTATGATGGAAGAATGGAAGCTCTTAAAGGAATCACTAAATTTGGACATATGGTATATATGAGTTTTGGATCACACATCTTTGAGTTTTGGAAGACTTAGATTTTTTAAAAAATTTTGAGACCAACATTTTTTTTTGTAGGAGGGGAGAATGTGAAGCCTAGTCCATTTTGGGCTACCCTGGGTTGAAGTCGACAGAGGCTGCAGACTTCAGTTCAAAATCCAGAAAAAAAAAGAAAGGGTTCCAATGAAATAGGGGACAAAGCCCTTGTTTATCCGAATGAAGAACTCATCGAAAACCTTAATGATTGTCATGGAAAACAGGGAGGGAGATTTTGGTGGCATGAGGGGTTTGGACAGAGGTGGGGCTCGATCAAATTTTTTTCTCGGATGGCAAGGAATCCCTCCATTTTTTATAAATTTCCCCCGTCTCACCGCCGCTAAGCAAACACACATCGAGCTTCTTGCTGCCATCTTCCTCCTCTCCGCGAGCGGCTGGTAGCATCGATGATGCCGAAGAGTTCTTCCTTAGGTTTTTCTTATAAAGAAATTTTTAAAAAAATAGAGAAGAAAGAGGGAAGGAGTTGGACGGATGCCGATGATCGTTGCCCGATTTTCCTCCAAACCCAAGATGAAGGCATAGGTATGGCCAAGGGAAGGGTTCTCGATGCTTCTCTCTCCGGCATCGATGATAGGCTGGAGTGATTCTCATGGAACAGGGTCTTCATGTCCATGCATAATGGCTTAAAGCGGTTATTGGCCAGCTTCGGGGAATACCTCAAGAAAAAGGTCGGGCTTGATCTAGAGCAAGCAAATTGCAAGGCAGGCGAGCTGCTTGATGTAGCCAGGGAGATGCAGAGAAGGGTGAAGAGGTGGTGGATTGGTTCAGGTTGGAATTGGTGCCTATGTTCATAGAGGGAAACAAGTGAGAGTATTGAAAGGATAAGAAGAAGTGGGAGCCAAGACATGTTGGGCCTTGATTTTTATATTGTTGCCATGATAATGTCAAAAAACCTATGGATTTTACAAGTTATTTTGTTCATCGGAGCAAGCAAGAATTGATTGAGGCTTTCAAGGAGGCATTGATTCCTGAGCCATCACTTGCTAATATCAGGAAATACAAGAAAAGCGTATGGAGGAAGACAATGCCCAAAGGACTAAAAATGAAGAAATTTATTGAAGGACTGGGAGGGGCACTTATTCAAGATAATTCTTATGGTAGAGAAGATACATGTGGTGTTGATCTTGAACTTTCTCAAGATATCGTAAGCAAAATTATTGATAGTGATTCAAGGTTAAGCATTGAAGAAGAGAGAGAGGAGAGAGAAAGAAGGGAGAGAGTGGAGAGAGAGAAGAAAAAGAAAGAGGAGAGAGAAAGAGGAGAGAGAAAAAAAAGAAGGAAGAAGTGAAAAATAAAATACCAAAAATAATAATAAAATTCGAACTGACTTTTTTAATGATTTAAGCCAAAATCCAAACTAGACTAAGAGTCATTTTTTTATTCTAGTTTATTTTAGATAAAAAAATTAATTATATGATTAATTTTGTCAAGGTTTTCATCTTTCTTGTTGATAGAGTAGTATCAGAGTTGAGAATCGAATATACCATATATTGATAGAGTTCTTTCAGGTAAGTTATCTTGACCTCTAGTATTGCATGATGAATATGCTCTATGGTATGTTGTGAATGTTATAAAATATTAAATATATTTAGCATAAATTGAGCTACATTGAATTGCATAAATTGTGACATTTTTGGTGTTAATGCTCTCTAGTCCAACTATGATCACATGAGGACCTAGTCTCCTTCCGGGTCCCTAGTGGAACAATCACTAGCACGTGACTGGTAGACGATATGTGTAGTCAGGAACTAGTTTCCTTTTGAATTTTGTCATGGCACATGCTAAGTATGCATGATTCCTCATGTAATATCAGAGCTAGTTTCCTTCCAGACCTCCAGTGGGGCGATCACTAGCACATGACCGGCGGACGGTATGTGTAGTCAGGATCTAGTAACTTTTAGGATTAGCCATGGACCGATCATGGCCATAGTTAAAGGGACTAGGAAAGTAAAGTAAAAATGGTTAGCCATCCACAGTTGTATTGTTTGGTAATTGAACATGAATATTAACATGATGTTGTATTTTATTTTGTCGTGAGCTGGTTGTTCTGTGATATATGATTTGTGCATATTTATAAATTGTTGTTGACATATTTATGCATATATTATATGTGATGATAACTTACTAAGCCTATTTTTTGTACAGATCCGGAAGATCAGCCGAGCTTTGGGATCGATCAGTGAGGAGCTAAGGTTTAGGTATTAGATTTTTAGTTCATGTTTTATCTTAAATTTTAGTTAAGCTTTGCTTACACTGTATGCTAGATTTTTAATTAAATTTATCTACCTATAAATCTTGATAGAAAACTCTAGAAATAAATAAATAATTAATGAATTTATTTTCTACCACTGCCTAATTGTTTATTAATAAGATAGGCCTTGCATTTTCATTGTGATTGAAGCCTGAGGAGATGCAACCATCTGTCATATGCCTGGCTCAGGCATCAGGCCGAGGTGTGACAAGGGTAAAGGGAGAGGAAGAGGATATCCTTCTAGGGCTTTTGCCATGGGCAACAGGTGATCGGGAACCTCCAAGATATTCCTCTCCCTTTCCTTCTTATAACAGGTGGGGACCTTTGGTTTATATGAGCTCCCTCTTCTTCACTTGTCGGCAAACCAAAGGGGGCCTTTTCATTGCCTTAACACCATGCAGTGATGGCTCAGATGTGCTATCCATTGGCCTTACCTACTTGCATGGTGTACCTCTCTTTCATGACCTTCTTGACAATTTTCTATGTCTTACCTATTTTCATATAATATATATGTATTAGAACTTTTAAAGAGAAAAGGTTATTTGCTATATTTTTCATGCATGATGTTGTATGCTTGCTATTTGTCGTATCTCAGGGCTTATAGTTACTTGCATTTTCACCAATAGCTCACATCTTGGTTCTATGAACTCTAGCGAGAGCTTCCTTCTTTCTCCAAGATCTTTGGTCCAGCTGGCATGTCAGCCTTTTGGATTTCCTATTAACCAGAACATGCGATTATAACTTTCAAAAAGAGATAGGTACACTACTGATAATACATTCATAGGTTTTCTGAATTTCAAGATCAAAGTAGGGGCATGCCATCTAGCTATATTAGGCAATAGGTGCCGAGTTGAATGACCTTCTTCACCAAATACGGTCCCTTTCAATTCGAGAAGAGTTTTCCTTGATGAGTTGGCTGAGATACTTCGGCCCATCTTAGGACTAGGTCCCCAACTTTGAAAAACTTGCCTCAAACCTAGGCATTGTGATAGTGAGTGACTCTCCATCAGTAAGCGGCCATCCATACAATGGCATGTTCTCGAACCTCTTCTACCATATCCAAATTTGTCCTGAGTCATTCAGAGTTGCTACCTTTATCAAGATTTTACACCCTTAGTGATGGGAGTTCGACTTCCAAAGAGATGATGGCTTCGGTATGGAAGGCAAGATTGAATGGAGTTTTGCCTGTCAGACTCGTCTATGTGGTTCAGTAGGCCTAGAGGATGTGATACAACTTGTCCACCCACCTTCCTTTTGCTTGATCCAAGCACGCATCTTCAAACCCTATAAAAGAATTCAATTAGCTACTTTGGCCTCCCAATTAGCTTGGGGATGGCTAATAGAATTTAAGCACTAGATCATGCCCAAGCCCTGGCAAAAATCAACAAGTTTGAAACCACTAAACTACCAGCCATTATCGATGTGATGGTTTGGGATAACCCAAAACAATAGATGAGGGATTTCCAAATGAAGTCCTGTACTTTGGCTTCGATGATTTTGGCAAGTGGTTTGGCTTCTATCTATTTGGTGAAATAATCAATTACTACAAGTAAAAACTTCCATTCTCTGGTGGTAATATATACATGCCCTATTGAGCGAAAGGCTACGATGTGCTAAAGGGGGTGAGTGGAGCAACTGGCATTTGCTATATAGTGGAGTGGCATTGGCACCGGTTACACTTCCGGACCATGTCCTTTGCACCTTGCTCTATGGTAAGCCAATAATATCCTTATCATAGGATTTCGAGAGATAAGGCCTTGCCTCCCACAAATTTCTTCACGGACTTCTTGGAGGGCGTGCATCATTTTAGAGGGGCATAAATGTTAGAAAATGCCTAGAATTTCATGCATATTTTTTTATAATTTATGATGAAAGTGTATCTATTTTAAAAATATTTTAAGTAGAAAATATGTGTTTATAATAATTCTAATAAATCTTAAGCAAGATCATAATATGATATGCATTATAGAAAACAAAATTAGCATGCATCGATATACCCGATGCATGCTATGATCTAATCTATAAATAATATAAAATTTAAATTCATACCTGATCATGGATCGATGATCGCCACTGTTGATGGTATGTGGTAAGAGCTCTTCACATTACTTCGTAGCCACACAGGGTGTCCGGCTTCTACAAATCGTCTACACAAATCTCCGACACAATCAACCTTCCAGAACTGCTAGATCTCTCCAAAGGCCATAGATGGCTAAAAATAATTTATTTCTTGGACTTCCTTAAGACTCTCAAGAAATCCAACAGGAGGATGAAGAGGTCTAGTCAAGGAGGAAGAAAACCAAAAATAAGAAACCCCTTTCTACTATTTTTCTCTTATTTTTATTCTTCCTTCAACCTTAGCACCCAAAATAAATTTCTCACACCAATTAAGAACTCATGCCCACCTCTCTTATTTTTTTTATGCTCTTTCTCATTAGATTACAAACTAATTTAAAGCCACTATGGTTGCAAAATCCCAAAATAGTTCTAGGAAAAATTGGCATGTGGATTAGTTTAGGATTAAGTGGACTTTGGATAGGATTAGGAAGCATATACCTAGTTTGACTAGTCTTAATATATAATTCCATGCCCCATCAAAAATCCCATAAAAATCCCATGGTAATTTATTTCTCAAATCACTAATATTTGGTCCAGTTTTCATCATACATTTCATCTGAAGTTCAAATAGAATAGGCAACAATAAAAGGATAAGGTTTTGAGAATACAAGATCAAGTAAAGATACGATAAGGCAAAGAAATTGATTCCCAATCGAACTCCTCTTATTTAAATTTAAAACTTATCCTAAACTGATCCAAATTAGATAAGAAAGAAGGGAGGCAATGAAATCATGATTTGCATGGAATTCTTCATGAAATTATTGAGACATATGGCATGGAAAATCCTATAGGAATCCTAGTTGAGTTTGACTAAAGAATGGGTTTCTCATCCAATTTGAAATAGGTTCCAATTAAATCCAATTTAATTTAAAATAATTTTAAATAACTAAACATAATCTAATAAGATCTTATTATGTTTAATTAAATTTTAAATAAATTAAAAAATAATCACGCCCAAGTTTGAATTGAATCAAAATTAAAAATCCCTTAGCGATTATGTCATCAAATAATCTAATCGGGTGAATCTAATTGAATTAAATTCAATTAGACTTGACCTAAATCTTTTCACTCAATTAAATTGAGTCAATTAGTAATCCAATTATTAATTAATTCTCTTATAATTAATTAACAATTAATTAATTATTAATTTATAATATTTGTGTAGGGTTAATTGTTCATCGTATTTATAATTTTGTCACTAAATGATTCTTAATCATTAGTCAGCCATCATGATCGATCAGAAATTTTTATTATGTGTGATCTTATAGGTTCAAATATTAAGTTGGTAGCCCAGGAACCAATTCTTGAACTAATCAATGTGACCATCTAATAATGGTACCGATATCCGGATAGGTCAAATGTTCGCGAAGCAACATTCAAGAACCCTGGCATATGATTTTATATAATTCATCCCTTTGATTCTAATGCTCGGAATGATTTCAGAGTTAATTGCCAATTCTAAATAATGTATCCAAATATATCTCAACCTACTAAATCCTGTGACTCCTCACAAGGATTGCCTTGGCCAAGGTCTTGCTAAATGAAAATACAATAGAGCATTTTCTCTAATATCTTGGAGTGGTCAATTCCATCTTGACTCGTCACTGACTTAACAAGTATTTGACTGCATCCAATAACCTTCTATCACTAGATTAGAAATCCAGATAGTCTTGTACCTAACTACAATGAGTTACTTGCAAGTCAGCAGGGTGATCTTAGGTCGGAGGGATACCTATACCCATATCCTTCCATGAGATACTCTCGATAGTAAATTACTCAATAGAGTTAGTCACGTTTAGTACAGTATACACCTATACTCACCAGTATGCGATATCAGTATCTCTACATTCCTTTGTTATGAGGACAACTAATCCATATGGTATACAATGACCTATGCCTAATAAACATTGTCGTCCTAGGTAACAACATATTATTTGATCATGAACTTGTTTAAGAACTACTTGATAAATCCTCTTTTATTGAATTGAAGTAGCTCTAAGGACTTCATCTCAAAAGACTTCAAAATAAGATGCAAAAGGAGATGAACTATCAAAAATAACTTTATTTTATTAATAATTCATGTACATATTATAAAGAATTCAACTATCTACAACCCAGAAGATTGGCTATAGGACATATTTCCTAACAGTAGGCACTATAATAAGGGCTAAGAGAACCCCTCTTGTAAAGCTTTTTCTTCATGGAAGATGAACTTGGAGGCTCGGTTCTACATCTTTCAAGCTTCTTCCCTATCTATAAGGAGGCTCCTGTCATGGAGGTATTGGATAAGTGGGTCCACCAGCATGGTTCAATGTCTATTTCGAGTATTGGTGTTGGCTTATTGATGTTGGACTCCTCCAAACCTTTGAAAAAGACATGTGCACATAAGTCATTGGACATGAATATAGCAAGCTTGGATAGAGTATCGACCTGGACATTCTCTTCTCTGGGAATTTGTTGAATGTTAAAGCTACAAAAGGTTGAAATCAAGTCCTTAAACTTTTGGAGATATCACTTCATATTCTCTTCTTAGGCTTCGTACTTATTCAGGACATGACTCATCACAAGTTAGGAGTCACCATGGACCTTTAAGATTGCACTCCCATCTCCTTGGTGATGGTGAGGCTAGCAATTAAGACCTCATATTTAGCTTCGTTATTAGTAGAAGAGAACCCAAACTAGAGGGCATATTGGATGTCCCACCCTTCTAAACTAATGGGTATGAGCCCTGCTCCAGAGCCATTCGCATTTAAGGCTCCATCTGCATACATAACGTTGGTTCTTAGAGTCTTCAAGCATCGAGTCTCCTCCTTCAAGTTCTTCGGGAATAATACATTCATTAATGAATTCTACCAATACTTGCACCTTAACAGAAAGTATAGAGTAGAAGGTAAGTACAGAACATGATGAGCTACCATAGGATTGAAGGTATGCACATTCTCATCCCAAAGAATTAATTATTGATGATCTTTCTCAAGGAGTAAGAACTAGGTCATCTTTTAGACACACCTTTGACTATTTAGCATTTGTTTCTCAAGTTGAACCTAACTAGATAGAGGAAGCTAAAAATAATCCATATTGGATGATGGCTATACAGGAAGAACTTAATCAATTTGAAAGGAACAATATATGGACCTTAGTAGCTAGACCTAAGGAACATCTTGTCATAGGTTCTAAATAGATTTTTACAAATAAATTAGATAACATCTTGTCATAGATTCTAAATAGATTTTTACAAATAAATTAGATAACAAAGGTAATGTAATTAGAAACAAAGCCAGATTAGTTACTAAAGGATATAACCAAGAAGAAGGAATAGATTTTGATAAAACTTATGCACCTGTAGCAAGATTAGAAGCCATAAAACTTTTACTTGCATTTTCATGTCACATGGAATTTAAACTTTTTCAAATGGATGTAAAAAATACTTTTTTAAATGGCTGCATTGAAGAAGAAGTTTTTATATAACGACCTTCGGATTTTGAAAATCACTCATTTCCAAACCATGTTTTCAAACTAAACAAAGCTTTATATGGTTTAAAACAAGCACCTAGAGCATGGTATGAGAGGTTGAGCTAGTTTCTTTTAAAAAATGATTTCAAAAGAAGTAAAGTAGATACAACATTGTTTTTTAAAAGAAAAGATGATGAATTATTAGTTGTACAAATATATATTGATGATATAATCTTTGGTGCAACTAATGAAATTTTATATCAAGAATTTACCAAGCTAATGCAGGGAGAATTTGAAATGAGCATGATGGATGAACTCACTTTTTTCCTTGGACTACAAATCAAACAAACAAAGGAAGGGATATTCATCAACCAAATAAAGTGCATTAAAGAACTCTTGAAGAAGTTTGGGATGGAATCTACAAAGAAAATTAGCACACCCATGAGCCCAACCTGCAAACTTGACAAAAATGAGGAAGATAACAAAGTTGATCAAAAATTATATCGAGGTATGATCGGATCTCTATTTTATTTGACTGCAAGAAGACCTGATATACTATTTAGTATTTGTATATGTGCAAGATTTCAAGCTAATCCTAAAGAATCACATATACTTGCTATTAAAAGAATCATAAGATATCTCAAAGATATATCAAACTTAGAATTATGGTACTCTAAACCTTCATCTTTAAATTTAATAGGTTATTCAGATGCTGATTATGGTGGTTATAGAATTGATAGGAAGAGCAATAGTGGCACATGTCAATTTTAGGGTTGAACTTAATCTCATGGCACAGCAAGAAACAAAATTTCTTGGCACTATCTACTGCTGGGACAGAGTATATAGCTACAGGGAGTTGTTGTGCTCAAGTGTTATGGATTAAGAAACAACTAGAAGATTATGGTGTTATTCAATCTAAAATTCTAATCAAATGTGATAACACAAGTGCTATCAACTTAACAAAGAATCCTATTTAGTACTCAAGAACTAAGCATATTGAAATTAGACATCATTTCATTAGGGATCATGTTCAAAATGGTGATATTGAACTTGAATTTATTTATACTGAAAAACAACTGGCTGACATCTTTACTAAATCCCATAGTGAGGATAGATTTTAAATGATCAGAGAAGAATTAGGCCTTTATGATCCTTTTTAGAATTTTTGATCTAATTTCTTCAAGAATTAAGGAAAATTTATCTAGAGGACCTCCATCACCTATTTAAGTTAGATATACACCTTTTATAGTATTTTTCTAGGATTAGAAACTATTTTCTTGAGACTTGGAACCATTTTTCTTAGTTTTGCTCGAGTCAGCTCAAGCAAGAAAAGTTCACTGGGCGAGTCGACTCAGATAATGGACCTACTTAAGAATCGTAAGCCTTAAAAATTTCTTTTCACCTTACTATTTCTTGTTGAACCCGAGCCTAAGGGAGTACTTTCTTTGCTATCCCTAAGGACCACTCAAATCCCTTAAATCCTAGATCAATGTCACCCAAGAAGGCAATGGCAAAGAGATCTAAATGGAAGGCTCCAAGCACTGTTCAAGCAGAAAGAAGATCCAAAAGAAGACAAGATGAGACGACTCCACAAGATCCTTAAGTTCCACCTCCTCCACTGTGGCAAATCATTCAGATGGGCAACAAACCAGTAACCTCAGGTAGAAGAGTGGATTTTACATTTCTTGAACAACAAAATTTTTGCATTGGTGATTGGATTAGAGTGCAAGGATGGGAATTCTTTTATTCTTTGGATGTCTCCACATATCCCACACTAATTAGGACCTTCTTTGAGCATCTATGTTTTGGAGCACACCAGATCCTCTCTATAGTGAAAGGAATCACTATTTCAGTTGATGAAGTTAGGTTAAGCAGAGTTCTTCAAATGCCTAAGATTGGAAAATGTTATTTGAATATCAAGGACAGACAAAATACTTTGAGGACTATTTTTGAGAGAAGAAATGTTAAAGGAATCTCAAATGTTCAAGCAAATAGACTATCACTTGAGATGAGACTGCTCCACAATATATTAGCAAGGTGTTCTTGTCCAAGGCAGGGCAATTTGATTGGGTGAGGGAGCATAACCTTATGTTCATGAGATACATGATTAAGGGGGAGGCCCTCAATCTGCCATTCATTATGATGACTCAGATCAAAGATGTAGCTCACAAGGCCTGAGCATGTCTACCCTATAGGATGGCCTTCACCCTTCTGTTTCAGGACTATGGCATTGACCTATCTAAAGAGGACAGTAGACCCCTTCTGCACACTGATACATATTCAAACAAGTCACTACACAGAATGGGATATCATAAAGTTGAAGGAGTATGGATGTTACCCAGTAAGCAACCCAAGAGGGGGGGTGAATTGAGTCTCTAAAAATTAATTACTTGATGCAATGCAATTATATGTAATCCAATTCAATAATTAAATAAGGTACTATGAATTCAAATGTAATGCTCTTAAGAAAAAGTGCAGCGAAAATAAAGAGCAATAAATGAAGAGCAAGTAAAGAGAATAAGCAACCACAAAGACAAAGAAGAATAGTGGTTTGATGCTATCCAATGCACCTACATCCACTCCCTAAGATCCCCTTGAGAATTTACTATAAGCTCAACTGATTACAGTCGATTAGTTTTCCGGGCTCACTAATCAAAACCCGACTTGTTTTCACAAGGCTCACAAGTCAAAACCTCACTTGGTTTTACGGACTAACCAAGAACCTAAATGATTTTAAGGCTCACCACCAACCTCTCTTGATTTTCCGGGCTAACCAAGAACCTAATTGATTTTCAAAGGCTCATCAATAACTTCCCTTGGTTTTACAATAGGCTAACCAAGAACCCTTACAACAAATAATATTTTGAAGTAAAGAGAATAAAAGCTTTCTAATAAAAAGTGGGTATCTCTTTGAAGCTCGATGTAGTTATGCTTTCAACTTGATGAAGCCTCTTTGATTGCTCAAGAATGAATGATCTTTAATGCTCTTGAATGCTTGGAGGCTTGCTTTTGCTTGAGAGTGGATGAATCTTCAATGAATAGGAGTGAATGCTCTCTTTTCTTCTCTCTTGGATGTTTCTATTTCATTCTCATCAATAAAAATCCTTTTGTTTTAATTTTGAGCATATAAATACCTTTCCAAAGTCTCAAATTTGATTTCTAGCCATTAGACTTGAAAATCTAGCCATTGGAGGGCAAAATGGTCAAGTTCTGTGTTTGAAAAACTAGTCATTACTATTCCCAGAACTCCATGTGTCAACATTTCAGGCTATGAGTCGACACTTCAGGTCGACACTTGAACTTCTTGAGTCGACACCCAATTCAAATATCTTCAATCTGGTTCTCTGGAAATCTTAGATGTGTGGACACTTTCTCAGGTGAGTCGATACTTTGAGTCAACACTTGGCTTCCATGTGTCGACACTTTTGCTGTTCTTCATCTTCAGCAAGTTCTATGATTTAAAAATCTCAAGCGATAAGCTGATCCATGTGTTAATACTTTGAGTCGACACATTAAGTCCATGGGTTGACACTTTAGCCATGCCATCTGAAGCTTTCTTTGCATACTGGCTTGAGTCGACACTCACTTCCATGTGCCGACACTTGGTGTCATGTGTCGACACTTTGAGTCGACACTTCTCTGAAATCTTCACAAAAATGCCTGAACTTGTGCTGAATCAAATTTATACTTCACTCAAATAATCATTCAAGCAAACTTTGACTGTCCAAGTCTTCTTTGAGCAAATCTTTCATCTAAACTTGGCTTCTTCAATCAAACAATCACTTTTCAAATTTGTGAGCACCTTTTTCTATAAAAACATACTTTAAAGAAATCATTAGTACTCAACTTATACTTAACCATTTTGTTTATCATCAAAATCAATAACAGAGTCAACAATCTCCCCCTTTTTGATGATGACAAAATCCTTAAGTATAAATTGCATAAAAAGCTTTTACAAGAATTTTATCAAGGTGCATCGAGCTAAATGCAATAGGTGTATCAAAGTAATTTACAATATTGACATGATGTATCAGAAGAAGAGTGATATAATGATTAAGAGTGTCACAGCTTGTTATAATGATTAAGAGTATCAGAGCTTTGGGATATATGAGATATAAACATATGTATCGAAATACTCTACAAGAAAACATGCTTTAGGAGAGACAAAAATTCAGTAATAAACAAAGCTCCCCCTGAATTGATGATCCATAAAAAGTTTGTAAATATTTTTTCAAACATTTAAAGAAGGGATTTAAGATGAAACTCAATTCAGAAAGGATTTTCAATGAAAGAAAAGTATTGCTCCCCCTTACTTAAGGAATTTGTAGATAATTTTCAATTCAAGTTCAATGTTTTCGAAATAATTTTCAAATTTTCAATTTAAGATCAATAAAGTTTTCAAACACAAATTGATACTTAGTCTTATTACTCCCCTTTTTGTTATCATTAAAAAGGTAGGAAGACAATTAGGCAATACATTCAAGATATAGCATTGAAGTACAATAAGAATTCATTCATAAATGAGGACAATTAAGTACTAAGAACAATTAGAGCATTCCATTCACTTGAAGTCGTAAACATGAAGTACAACATAATATTTCATATAAATTCAGAATTTTGTACAACAATAAAACATACAAAAGATACATAAACGTAAACTATCTAAAGATACAAAGCTATCCTAATCCTCATCCTCATCATCATCAAAAGATCCGATCTCAATCGATCCAATATCAGTAAAAGAACGAGCTCGAGGTCACATCAATCTGAGATCTCGGAGGCGGGTCCTGGTCGATCGTGGTGGAGTACAATGACCACATCCTCTACGTCGAGCATACATCCAACCTCTAGCTAGGGCAGAAGAGGAGGAAGCTATGTCCTCAGCAGGAATAGAGCAGATCAGGTCAATAGTCTCTGCGACTGTCGGAAGTGGTGTATGATCAAAGGATGGACCATAATCAAGATATTGAAAGCCAGGTGTGTAAAAACCAAGCTCTCGGATAAGAGAGGATGTATGGATGGTAGGCGAATCAATAGTAGGGGTGTATCAAAAATAGGCGTATCAGCTGATGATAAGATAAGTGTGTCAACGGTAGGGTGAATCTGCGATCGGTGAATCAATGATAGAACTATCAATAATGGGTGTATTGATAATGGGTTAATCAATAACAGGTGAATCAATAATAGGTGAAAGAATAGGAATCGGAACATGATCATCTGATCTGGATGGAGGAGAAGATAGGACTGGAGTCTGAGTAAGTAAGCTAGAAGGGTCACAAGTGGGACTCCTAGGCAAGTCTACCTTCACCTCTGCCACTGGCTTTGAAATCAGATCTGGGAAGTCAAATCCATCAGAGTCAGTCTCCTCATCATCTCCATCATCATCACTATCACCATCAACAACTGGTGCTAGAGCAGGCGGAGCTGTATCAGAAACTGGAGTACTCCCTGTAGGTCTGGATAATGTGATTAGAATAGCTGAGATGCCATCACTCAATCCACTATGGCTCTCTCTGGTCTCAGTAATGAAGCAGTCAAGATGCTGTCTAATGATCAGAACATCTATCTCAATGCATCTAACTCTATCCAATAAACTCTCTAAAACTGTTGGAGTATCCGACTGAACTGGCTTAGGCTGTGAGTAGTAGGCTCAGACTGAGAAGCGATCTTTGGCTAAGCTGCTATCTCAGGTTGACTCTCGGTAGATCCTACCTTGCCGGAAGGGATGCGCTCCTTCTCTACAACAACATCATCATCAACTCTGTCATTAGCCTGACCAGATACTCTGCATTTCCACTGGCCTTGGAATAGAGATAACCCATCCTGTATAATGACCTGATGTCATAAACATCAGTGTGAAGTAGCATACGGAAGGGCTCGTCCTCAAAACTAATGCCATACTCCATGAACAATAAAGTCAACTTCATCCCATAGGATAGGCAGAGTCACTAACTCGTCGAAGCCTCCATCATCTGATGAACCATGAGCACCAGAAGGTAGACAGGTGTGCATTGTACCAAAGAGACCATCACGAGCAACTCTCACTCAGTGATGTAATCGAAGCTTCCGATCTTCGGCAAAAGGATCCGGGCGACAATATGGTGAAATAATCTCATCTCTGCTGACAGACGGAATGCAGGCATGGTGGCTCCCTCAAGCAATATATCTGACTCAAAAATACACTGGAGACCATTCACTCTATCAATCAGGTTGTCCACAACTGATCCAGTCATCGGAATATCCCACACTCTACTCAGTATCTCTGAAGTAACTAAGATATCCCTACCTCTCACCTAAGCCAGCCAACCATCACTCCCATGGGCTAGTGATCTATAAAACTCCCGAATAAGCCCTGGATAATATCACTCGCTCAGAGAACAAAATGATGTCAAACCAGCCTCTCGAATCCACTGTTCGATCCTGAAGTATTGCTGGTCAACAAAACTGAAGTCGACAAGACATCCTCTGATGATGGTCTTCGAACTCATCCGGCTAGAAGCTATAAAAAGAGGTCGAGCAGGCGGATCTAGAGCTCTAGCTTCGTGTCTGGCCTTCGTTCTTCGTTCTTCTTCCTAATTGGACTGTCGAGGGCGACGGACTACTTGTTTCCAGGGTCCTATTGCAAAGAATAAGGATTTGAACAACCTTGGAAGGGAAACCTAGGGTTTATAGGGTTCAAATATGAAATGGAAGACATAATGTCGCTAAATCCGAACCAAAAAGCATCCCAAACAAAGAATAAGAGGGTTTTGAGCATGAAATGGAGGGAAGGAGGAGTGTGGAGTACCTTAGAGTATGTGTCGGCTCGAGAGGGGAGAAGAAATGAGGAAAAAATACTTCGAAAAGCCCTTATTCTCGGTCTACTGCCATTCATGTGTCGACTCATGAATGTGTCAACACATTCAGGTATCGACACATTAATGTGTCGACACATCGACTTAAAAACCAAAAAAATAAG
The DNA here is from genome assembly GCA_021397845.1 of Areca catechu. Classification (NCBI taxonomy): domain Eukaryota; kingdom Viridiplantae; phylum Streptophyta; class Magnoliopsida; order Arecales; family Arecaceae; genus Areca; species Areca catechu. The sequence goes on along the minus strand of CM038052.1, from coordinate 121,176,053 downwards.
AGAAATAAGGGTTGATCAAAATCACTAGAAATTCAATTAAATTCAATAAAATTATCAATGATTGAGTATGATTGATGTCAAATATGATCTATTTGATTCAAAGATGGAAAGATTTTAATCAAAAGGATTAATGATCCCGAGCTCTCTTCTAATCATACAAAACCGATCTTCCAGAAAAGGCTTAGTGAGAATATCAGCTAATTAAAATTCAGTACTAATAAATTCAAGCACAACATCATTATTTTCAACATGATCTTTAATAAAATGATGTCTAATTTCAATATATTTACTCCTAGAATGTTGAACAGGATTTTTAGTCAAGCAAATAGCACTAGTATTATCACATTTTATAGGTGTACTAGTCAACTTGATTCCAAAATCTTCAAGTTGTTGCTTAATCCATAATATTTGAGCATAATAACTTCCTATTGCAATATACTCAGCCTCAGCTGTGAATAGTGCAACTGAAGTTTGTTTATTGCTAAACCAAGAGATTAAGTTAACTCCAAGAAAATAGCAAGTGCCACTAATACTCTTTCTATCCAATTTACAACTGGCAAAATCAGCATTAGAATATCCAATTAATTTAGCAGATGAATCTCTAGAATACCATAAACCAATAACATTATACCAGATAGATATCTAATTATATGCTTAACAGCCAATAGATGTGATTCTTTAGGTTCAGACTGATATCTAGTATACATGCATATACTAAACATTATATCTGGTATATTGCAGTTAAGTACAGTAAAGAGCCAATCATACCTCTGTATAATTTTTGATCTACAGATTTACCATGCTCATCTTTATCAAGTCTACAAGAGGGGCTCATAGGTGTACCTATTGATTTAGTAGTCTCCATCCCAAACTTCTTTATAATTTCTCTTGTATACTTAGCTTGGTTGATGAAGATTCCATCTTTTGTTTGCTTGATCTAGAGTCCGAGAAAGAAATTGAGTTCTCCCATCATGCTCATCTCGAACTCACCCTGCATTAGCTTAGCAAACTCTTGACAAAGAATTTCATTAGTAGCACCGAAAATGATATCATCAACATATATTTGTACTACTGATAAAACATTATCTTTCTTTTCCAAAAATAATGTTTTATTAACATGGCCTCTAGAAAATTCATTTTCAATCAAAATTTTGCTGAGTCTTTCATACCGGGCTCGAGGTGCTTGCTTTAATCCATAAAGTGCTTTATGCAATTTAAAAACATGATCAGGATGTGCGTGATTTTCAAATCCAGGTGGTTGTTCAATAAAAACTTTTTCAGTTATAAAATCATTTAGAAAAGCACTCTTAACATCCATTTGAAATAATTTAAAATTCATAAAACAAGCAAATGCTAATTGTAGTCTAATTGCTTCAAGTATTGTAACAGGAGTAAAAGTTTCATCAAAATCAATTCCTTCCTCCTGATTGTAGCCCTTAGTAACTAGCCTAGCATTATTTCTAACAACAATTTCATTTTCATCTAATTTATTCCTAAATACCCATTTAGTGCCAATAATAAAAACATTAGATGGTCTTTCTATTAACGTCCAAACATTATTTCTATCAAACTAAATTAGTTCATCTTGCATGGCATTTATCCAGTTAGGGTCTTTTTTGTTGGGTTCCGGTGCAACGCAGCGGAAGGGTAATTTCAAAATTGAAACTAAATTCACACCAAAAATCCTAAACCAGGAACTCCTTAAATAAGACTAGAACATATGACAAGCATATCTATGCAAATTAGGATTAGGGTACCAACCTGTAATCACTTATTCCAACAAACTTGAAGTTGAAGGGGCTAACTGAATTCACCAGGCGTCCAGGTGTCCGCCCTCCGATGGTGATCCACACAGAGCGATGATCAAGAACACTATCTTCTTGTCCAATGGTTCCTCCTTTTGAGTTCATCTTCCTAGAACTCAATTCTTCGGATTATGGCTTGAATTCTTCCACACAAGAGGTAGCCTCCCTTTCCCTGATCTCTTCTCCTCCTTCCACTAAGACCTTGGCCCTTTAGACACCCTTGTCTTGAAGAAAAGACCTTGTCCTAAGAGGATATAGGCTTGTCTTAAGTTGGAGGAGAAATTAAGACAATAATGTCTTAATGTAAGAAAGAAGGAATAAAATCAGAACTCCTTTCTTTCCTTTACCGTCGAAGACTTTCGCTCTTATTCTTGTTCAGTAGGAGAGTTTCGACAGAGGTGTACTCTGTAAAGGAAACAGTGCAAGAACAAGAAAAGAGTGAAAGAGTCTTTAGGAGAGGAAGAAGGAATAAAAGAAAACATTACCGAGTTTTGATTTTCCTGACCCTTTAAATAGATCTTAGATAGGCGCCCACACATCTCTCCGTGAAAGACTTCTCACGCCCTTTCTTATTTTCTCATGCCCCATCCTTCCTTCTCACGGCCCTCCGGATAAATCCCACGGCCTTTCTTAAAGGAAAAGTCACGATGTTTTAAAAAGAAAGGAGTCGCGACTTTTCATCTCCGAAGAGATGCTATTTCGCGCGACCGGGAAGCAACAGGCGCTTTCTTCCTTTCTTAAAAAACATCAACCCTTGGATTCCAATCCAAGGGAGGAAAAGTGAGGCGCTAATTCTAAGAAATGAGGCCGCCCCATATAAAAACATCGGAGTTTTTTATGGAGCGCGCCAAGAGTCCATGCGCCATGGACTCTTCCAAATGGCACGCCAAGAGTCCATTAGCGCATGGACTCTTGGCATTTTGGCGTGAAAATGCTAAGGGGCAGGTGGGGGACTAGCCTAGGTGCATGGTTAGCCAATAGGGTTAGCCATAATCCCTATAACCTCAATTAGGGTCTAATTAGATCCAATTAGAACCCAAATTGAACCAATCCTGAACCCTAATTCGAATCTAATTCGAATAGAAGCTATGATTTGCAACACCTGCTAGAGTGTCATCATGCAAAATGATTTAATTACAAAATTAAACCCTTGATCAATTCTCTTAAGTGTGTGACCCATTGGGTTCCACATCTAGCCAGCAGTGGGTTCGAATACAAGTTGACCTAATTTGATTAGAACTCTTTCTAATCGATTTAGGTCAAATCGGGCTTTCCCTATTATGATCAATTAGGACTCTTCCTAGTAAGTGATCATTCAATTTAATCAACCCATAAGACAAGATTGACGTCTAGCAACGTGTCATGTATACCCGGAAGATATGGAAATTCTGGTGAAAAACTAAAACTATCCTTCAGTAGAAAGTTACCGTACAATTAAATCCTTCGATCAGCCTGCACCCAGAATATAATTATGGATATAGATATATGTCAATTCCAATATTACATTCATTTCTAGCTCAATCTTATATTGATGATTCAATTATCTTGATATTAGAAATCATTTCTAATATCTTTACTTTGATCAAAGATTCCCTGAATCATCATCCGATTGATAACTAGCTGGATGCAATCTCCTCTTACTAAGAGTGATCGATTCCTTGTTGACCTACTCATTACCTTCATATCCAATTCACCATTCCCAGTATCAATCCTGTGCATGACTCAGTGTCATGATTAGAATTGAACCAAAGCATAGGTTCATGTACATAAGGTACTTATGGTAGTCTCAGGTCAAAGGATTACTTGTACCACCCCACTATGAGAACCTTCTATTGACATGTAGCTAAGACTCCATTAAATATTCTCAAGTTGGATCATATCAGTGAACTCATTCTCTAATGAGCACCCACATCCTAGTATTAGTGTCATACACAAGTGACTGTGAGAGCAGTCACCCTCTCCAGTATACATGGGATGTGCTAGTCTTACCGGAAAAACCTTGATCCCCTACTCAGGGTTCTTTTGACTAGGAATATTTTAGATTAAGGTTTTAAGACTTTAGGTCTCACTGGTATGATCTCATCATAACCCTAAAATCATAGTCCTAATCTATGGGGTTCATCATATAATATAAAAACAGCGTATGATGAAAAATAATGCCTTTATTAGAATATTGTCAATTACAATGGTTTGGGAGATACAACATAGATTGGCTTGTAGGGCATATCCCTTTCATTTTTCAGCATCCTCAAAACACTTAAGCTCAACTTGAGAAACAAAAGCTATATAATCACATTTATTTCTAATTGAGGCTCGAGTTCTTACCCCTTTAGATGAGTCACTTATGATTAATTCCTTAGGATGTTTATGAGCATACCTCCACTCCTTAGGTAGATCTTGGTGCTTTGGAGTGTCTTCACCGTTCTCACTTTTATCTTGATTTTCTTCACTTGGCTGAGGAGGTTGATCATTTAGTGTCAACTTTTGAAGCTTGTCAGTACCTGCACATTTATCAGAAGAATCCTCTTTTCTGGAGGATTTGTTAGTAGATTCTTCAAAAACAACATGTATAGACTCCTCTACAACTAAAGTTCTTTTTTTGAAAACTATATATGCCCTGTTTGATGTAAAGGATCCTAAAAAGATACCTTCATCAGACTTGGCATCAAATTTTCCAAGATTATCTTTTCCATTATTTAAGATAAAACATTTACAACCAAAAACTCAAAAATTCTTTAAGGTTGGTTTTCTTTGATTTCAAAGTTTGTAAGGAGTTTTCTTCAAAATAGGGCGGATTAAAACTCGATTCAAAATGTAACATACAATATTAATAGCTTCAGCACAAAAATATCTTGGTAAATCATTTTCACAAAGCATAGTGCATGCCATTTCTTCTAAAGTATGATTTTTTCTTTCTACTACCCTATTCTACTGAGGTGTCCTAGGTGCAGAAAAGTTATGTTCGATACCTTTTTCATTACAAAAGCTTTTGAAATCTTAATCTTCAAATTCAATTCCATGATCACTACGAATGCATACAATAAAACACCTTTTTCATTTGAAACTTTTCGATAAAACTTTATAAATACAGAAAATGACTCATCTTTATATGCTAAAAAGAAAATTCATGTAAATCTCAAAAAATCATCCACTATGACTAATCCATATCTCTTGCCTCTTAGACTTGATGTTCTAGTTGGTCCAAAGAGATCCATATGAAGTAATTCTAGTGGCCTACTATTAGTAACAAAACCTTTAGGTTTGAAAAAGGTTTTAACTTGTTTTCCAAATTAACATGCTTGGCAAACTCTATCTTTTTCAAAACACAGTTCAGGTAAATCTCTAACTAAATTCTTTTTACAAAGTTTTGAAAGTAGATACATACTAGCATGCCCTAATCTTTTATGCCAAACCCAACTAGTCTCATCTTTAGTAGAATTCATTGCAATAAGGCATTCTCCATTAGACAAAGATAGATCATCCAAATCTATCAAATAAATGTTACCATATCTTTTTCCAATGAATTGTACTCCATTTATATCCAGACTAGCAATCATGCAATAAGATAATTTAAAAATAACTTAAAAATCTTTATCGCAAATTTGACTAATACTTAAAAGATTGTACTTTAAACCTTCAACTAAAAGTACATTACTAATACAACTAGAAGGAGTAATGTGAACCTTACCAATACCAATGATTTTTCCTTTACCATTATCTCCGAAGGTCACACTCCCTCCATTCATTGCTTCAAGAGAAGTGAATTGCTTCACATCTCCCGCCATGTGCCTTGAGTAACCACCATCAAGATACCAAAGTCATTTGTTCTCCTTGGTTGCAAGACATACCTGCAATAAAAATCAAGCTTTCTTTTTAGGTACCCAAGCTAACTTGGGTCCTTTAGGGTTAGCACTTAAAATGGTTCCTTTTGGAACCCAAACTTTTTCAAAAGAATTATTTTTTCTTAAATTGCATTGAAAAGATTTATGACCTTGCTTTTTACATGAAAAATATGTTATGCTAGATGATGCAGGTACAAAAAAGTTGTTAGAGTACTTTTGTTATTTTTGTGGTCTATAGCCCAATCCTGCTTTATTGAAAATGGCTCTTTGGCTATTTAAAAGTAGGTTTAGCCTTTCTGAACTATAGATAAGTTTTTCAACAAAAGGCTTCATTTTATCAAGTTCATTTTTGTACTTAACATTTTCTAATTCTAAATCTTTATTTTTCTTTAAAAGATTACCATTTGAAATAACAGTTTTGGATCTTTTTAAAACTTCATTCTCCATTGTCAAAGCATTGTTTTTCTTTTCCAAAACATCTAATTTAGATTTCAACTAACTAACTTCATTTAACAAAGTATTGTTTTCATGAGAAAAACTGTTTGCATGCTTTTTCAACTTTTTATTTTCAAATAAAACTAATTTGTAATCATGCATAAGTTTATCAAAAGTATTTCTTAACTCATCAAAAGTAAAATCTACTTCTGTATCAGAATTTACCTCATCTTGCTCTTGATGAGCTATAAGACAAAGATTTGCAATTTATGTCTACTCTTCTTCAGAACTGGAGTCCTCACTATCACTCCTGGTGGCCATCATTGCTTTCTTTCTTAACTTCTTCCTTGACTTCTTTAGGAGAGGGCAATCGAATTTGTAGTGACCCGACTTCTTGCACTTGAAGCATGTAGGTATTTCCTTCTCCTTTTCTTTTTCCTTTTCCTTCTCTTTCTCTTTTCCCTTTTCTTTATTTGATTGAAATTTCTTCTTGTAGAGGAACTTCCTCCTTTTCATGAATCTTCTAAATTTCCTAGCAAGGAGAGCTTCTTCACCTTCATCTTCTTCTTCTTCTTCGGACTCATCGATTGAAAATTCTTCTTGTATATTTGATTTGAATGCAATCCCCTTTTTCTTTTTATCCATGTCCATTGATTTTTACTTCAAATTCAGCTCATAAGTCATGAGCGATCCAACCAGCTGCTCTAATGGTAGCTTGTCAATATCCTTTGCTTCTTGGATTGTGATCACCTTTGGATCCCACGATGTTGGAAGTGACCTGAGGATTTTATTCACAAGATCAGTGTTAGACATTACTTTTCCTAGACTTCTCATTCCATTTATAATATTTGTAAATCTAGTGTACACGTCAGTGATTAACTCATTAGGTTTCATTCAGAACATTTCATAAGTATGCACTAACATGTTTACCTTAGTATTTTTTACTTGATCGGTACCCTCATGGGTAACTTCAAGTGTGTCCGATATTTCTTTGGCTGAAGTGTAAGTAGATATCCTATTGAATTCACTAGGATCTATTGCATAATAAAGGAGATTCATTGCCTTAGCATTGATCTCGAATTGCTTAATATCATTTTCATCCTAATCCTCTTTGAGCTTTGGGATGGAAACATCATTAACCACAACCGAAGAAATATGTGGACCTTTATCAACTACTCTCCACAAATTATAATCAATAGAATGCATATAAATTCTCATCCTAGTTTTTCAATATGTATAATTTGATCCATTAAAAAATGAAGGTCTATTTGAGGCTTGACCCTCAACTACACTAGTACCAATAGGGGCTGCCATAGATCTTTACTCAATATGGTAAAGCCTATACACTAAGAACAGGGCTCTGATATACTTGTTGCCTAGTAAGCAACCTAAGAGGGGGGGTGAATTGGATCTCTAAAAATTAATTACTTGATGCAATGCAATTGTATGTAATCCAATTCAATAATTAAACAAGGTACTATGAATTCAAATGTAATGCTCTTAAGTAAAAGTGCAGTGAAAATAAAGAGCAATAAATAAAAGAGCAAGTAGAGAGAATAAGCAACCACAAAGACAAAGAAGTATAGTGGTTCGGTGCTATCCAATGCACCTACATCCACTCCCCAAGATTTTCTTGGGAATTCACTATAATCTTAACCGATTACAGTCGATTAGTTTTCCAGGCTCACTAATCAAAACCTGACTTGTTTTTACAAGGCTCACAAGTCAAAACCTCACTTGGTTTTACGAGCTAACAAAAAACCTAAATGGTTTTAAGGCTCACCACCAACCTCCCTTGATTTTCCGGGCTAACCAAGAACCTAATTAGTTTTCAAAGGCTCACCAATAATCTTCCTTGATTTTACAATAGGCTAACCAAGAACTCTTACAGCAGATAATAGTTTGAAGTAAAGAGAATAAAATCTTTCTAATAAAAAGCAGGTATCTCTTTGAAGCTCAATGTAGTGATGCTTTCAACTTGATGAAGCCTCTTTGATTGCTCAAGAATAGATGATCTTTAATGCTCTTCAAGGCTCTTGAATGCTTGGAGGCTTGCTTTTGCTTGAGAGTGGTTGAATCTTCAATGAATAGGAGTGAATGCTCTCTTTTCTTCTCTCTTGGACGTTTCTATTTCATTTTCATTAATAAAAATCCTTTTGATTTGATTTTGAGCATATAAATACCTTTCCAAGATCTTAAATTTGATTTCTAGCCGTTAGACTTGAAAATTTAGCCATTAGAGGGCAAAAGGATCGAGTTCTATGTTTGAAAAATTAGTCATTACTGTTCCTAAAACTTCATGTGTCGACACTTCAGACTGTGAGTCGATACTTTAGGTCGATAATTGAACTTCTTGAGTTGACACCCAGTTCAAATACCTTCAATCTGGTTCTCTGGAAATCTCAGATGTGTCAACACTTCCTTAGGTGAGTCGACACTTTGAGTCAATACTTCGCTTTCTGCTGTTCTTCATCTTCAGCAAGTTCTGTGATTTGAAAATCTCAGGCGATGAGCTGATCCGTGTGTCGATACTTTGAGTTGACATATCAAGTTTATGTGCTAACACTTTAGCCATAACATTTGAAGCTTTCTTTGCATACCGGCTTGAGTCGACAGTTCACTTCCATGTGTCGACGCTTGGTATCATGTGTCGATACTTTGAGTCGACACTTCTCTGAAATCTTCACAAAAATGCCTGAGCTTGTGCTGAATCAAACTTATACTTCACTCAAATAACCATTCAAGCAAACTTTGACTGTCCAAGTCTTCTTTGAGCAGATCTTTCATCTAAACTTGGCTTCTTCGATCAAACAATCACTTTTCAAATTTGTGAGCACCTTTTTCTATAAAAACATACTTCAAAGAAATCATTAGTACTCAACTTATATTAAACTATTTTGTTTATCATCAAAATTAATAACAGAGTCAACAATGGATAAAGAAAGTATCAAGATAGAGAGTGGTTCACTCTGATGATGATGATGATGATATCCCAGAGGATGCAGGGACTACTGAGCAGACTAGAGATGATGAGGACGAGCATGATGATGAGGTTGGACCCTCAGAGCCAGCACCTACCACACCTCCTCTATCAGTTCCTTCTGAGCCCAGCACTAGTGGGCAGTAGGATTTTAAGCACTTGAGGATACTTCAAGATGATATTTTTGCTCTTAGGTCTGATCTTCAAACAGTTCGAGCAGAGGTACACTCAAGGATAAATCTGCTGCAGACTAAGGTCAGAGATGGTTTCAGTCAGATTCTAGCAGCTCTACATCAGACTACCTCAGTTGGACCTTCGGGATCACCTCCTTCACCACCAGATGATGGACAAGACTCTGACACTACTGATCAGCATGCTAATGTGCACACTACAGATCCACATGTCATGGACACACCAGCACCCGAGGTAGAGCAGCATGAGTAGGGCATTCCTAATACACCTGCTACTGAGATTCTCTCAATGACCAGCACTCCTACATTATCTGATGCTTTTATTGATCAGAGGACTCCATTGCTGTCAATTTCTGAGCCAGAGCCTACTCCTCCACCAGCACATACTGAAGCCAGACCTACACCTAGACAGTATCATAGATCTAAAGCTCTAATTAGACCTAGAGCTAGCCCTTCCCTTAAGACTAGGAACATGACTCACCAGACTCCTAAGTCATCTGCTTCTAGGGTTATGGCTACTCTTGTAATAGATCTTCCATCTGTAAGGACTAGCCTTACAGATGTCTTGCCTATATTGTGCTTCATATATGTTATTCCTTACAGATGTCTTGCCTATATTGTGCTTCATATATGTTATTGTGTTACATGTACTGAAATGAAATTTCACTATTTATAACAATCATATTTACTTCCTTTTTACTCTCTAAATGTGTGATGATATATAATTTTATTGTAAGGGGGAGCATTTATACTTTTTGTTGATGACAAAAAGGGGGAGTAATATAATGTGATTCATGGAAAATTATAATGAAATAATAATATGTAATACATGGAAAATATGAGGAAAATATGAAATTACAATAGAAAATGTGTAACGAGCAATGTGTGTACAAAATGCTTGAGCAAGGGAGAGTTTATCTCAAAAAATTACAATGAGCCTTGGAATACTTCTAAAAATTTGAAAATTATAATGACAAATCAGCTAAAATGTATTGACAACCTTAACATTTCACTCAATAGCTATGACACCTCAGTTAACTTGTAAAGCTCTGATGCTTCAGTTAACCTGTAAAATGAACTTTTATGTCTTCGTACAATAGACCATTTATAAATCAAAACTTGAATTGCTTGGCATATTGTATAGCATATTCTAACTCACTTACTCTAATACAGCTGCAAATGTAAAGGTACTTATTATTTCCATGCCCAGTATTTTGTCATCATCAAAAAGGAAGAGATTGTTGATCCCTGGAATGATTTTGATGATTACAAAATATTGGAACATGCATTTGATACTGATACTTTTCAAATACTTAAGAAATTTTTGTATGATATTTCGAATGGACAATCATCAATCCTATGTTTCTCAAGACCAATGGAATGAATTCATGTATTCAAGAAAAAGTTTCATGCATTTTTCATGTATTTGAGAGCTCTAAGTAAATTCAATTGTATGTTCATGGAAAGGGACCTAATCAATATAATTTTAAGTATAAATGTGATGGGGACCCAAAAACCTATTTTATTTTATTTTATTTGAGTCTAAGTGAGCCACTTGAGTCCTGTAATAAAGTGGGACAACTGAGTCAGTTGAGTCCACTTAGTCAGGTCCAGTCATTTTAGTTTTCAGTCAAGAGTCCAGTTAAGTTGTTCAAGTCAAGAGGAGAGTCATCAGCAGCCAGGAGATTCACCAAACCCCTCCAACCATAGTCGGCCTTCATGCACCTGGACCCTTTCATGCCGCCAAGCCTGCAAGAGAGAGCTCCAGCCCAAGACAGGCCCACTGTTGACTGGTCCACCAGGGTTTCTTGGCCCACAAGTTAGGGTTTCTTAGCCCTCAAGTAATGTACACTAGGGTGAATCTATAAATACGACCCCTCCCCTATTGTATTAAACATCTTCTTCTCATGAATATAACTTAAAAAGTTATTTTGTCTGAGTTTTGCATTTTCTCCGGATCGGAGTGGGTATGACGCCCTGGTTCCTGGTTCTTAAGTACAAGCCCTAATCTTCTGGTGACTTCTATTCTTGCAAGCGATCCTCCCCCGCCTTGTCCCGCATCAACTTGGTATCAGAGCACAGCGGATTAGGGTTTTCTCCTCCTCCCCAGCTTCCCATCATTCCTCGTGTCCAGATCTTCCGGTGCAAGGCTTCTCAAACCTCGGTCAGCCACCGACGTCCATCAATGCCCTACACCCGAGCTCCTCTCCTTTGCTGCCATTGCCTGTGAAGCACGCCTCCACCGACGCCGATCCAGAAGTTCTCGCCCGAGAAGTCCGTCTCCAACCTTCCGCCTCCGTCCCGTGACCCAACCGAACATCCAGCAAACGAGTCCCACACCAAGGCCCAGGCCGCTGCCTCCACCCTCGCTGACCCTGACCTCGGTCGTGCGGCCAGCCACGACGTCCAATCCACCCCTCCCACCGGATCTATCCCAGCACCCAATTAGCACTTCCCATCAGACCCCCTACGGCCGTGACTCCCGTGACCAGCACCTCCAAAGCCTTCGACAGCGGCCGATGCACCCTCCAGCACGGCCGATCCACACACCACGCAGCCAGCCGCAGCATCTCGTTCGCCCCCTCGTTCAAGCCCAAACCCGAACGGAGCTTCCCGCCAGATCCGTTGCCTACAACCGATGACCGGGAATCCACCTTCTCTCCCCAAGGGCCACCAGATCAATGCCTCCAACCCTCAAGCCCGATCGCATCCCGCTTGTCCCCACTGTCATGTCGGCATCCTATGGCGGAGAAGCCATGGTGGAGACACTCGTCTTCAAGGGCACGAAGCAGAGCCACTCGGACATGGTGACAGCGATCGCCATCATGTTGGACATCCCCGCCAAGATCTTCTCGCTCGTGTCACCCACTGGACTGCCTCCCTACCTCCTGCAATCACCGACAAAGCCGAGCTCCTCCGGACACACTCCTAGGCCGAACCTCTTCATTCGCTGCCATCCCCCGATCAGAGTTACCCATGATCGATCGAGACGACCTCCGTGCCAGCATCCTCCCATCCATGCCGCCGTCTCCGCCCCAGCACCGCCACCGGCGAAGCTCGCTGGACCTCCCTCCCCCTCCGTGAGCCTCCCCTGTTTTTCGATTCATGGAGAAGGGATGCTCCACCGCACGAACATGAAGGCAAATGCCTTCACTGTTGCCGACTTCAGTGGTGCACAATTTTTGGAGCAGCACAGATTTCAGCACTGCACAGTTTTTAGTGCAGAGATAAAAGAAAAAGAAGTTGAGAAAAAAAAAGAAGAAAAATAAAATGGGTGAACCCAGCCTTGGAATCCCTTTTTGATTGGTTTCGGTTCCATCAACCCTGCTGAGCCTAACTCGACGGAGTCAAGTTCTTCCCATCGCAGGGGAATGATGGGGACCCGAAAACCTATTTTATTTTATTTTATTTGAATCCATTAGTCCTGTTTCACTTGAGTCTAAGTGAGCTGCTTGAGTCATGTAATAAAGTGGGACAACTGAGTTAGTTGAGTCCACTTAGTCAAGTCTAGTCGTTTTAGTTCTGTCAAGAGTCCAGTTAAGTTGTTCAAGTCAAGAGGAGAGTCATCAGCAAACAGGAGATTCACCAAACCCCTCCAACCAGAGCTGCCCTTCATGCACCTGGACCCTTTCATGTCACCAAGCCCGCAAGAGAGAGCTCCAGCCCAAGACAGACCCACTGTTGACCGGTCCACCAGGATTTCTTAGCCCACAAGTTAAGGTTTCTTACCCCTTAAGTAATATACCCTGGGATGAATCTATAAATACCACCCCTCCCCTCTTGTATTAAACATCTTCTTTTCATGAATACAACTTAAAAAGTTATTTTGTCTGAGTTTTGAGTTTTCTCCGGATTGGAGTGGGTGTGATGCCCTGGTTCCTGGTTCTTGAGTACAAGCCCTAATCTTCTGGTGACTTCTACGCTCGCCAGCGATCCTCCCCTACCTTGTCCCGCATCAAAATATCTTAGAGTAGGTTTAAAATGTGTTTGGAAGAATTTTGAAACTATTTGGAAGTATTTGGAGAAGTTTCACTCGAGCCGACTTTAATGGATAGAGCTGATACATTTCTTGGAACAGCACAGCACTTTTCTGATACAAAACATTTGAGCCGACTCAATGAAGATTAGAGCCAACTCTCATAGAGTGGTAGAAACTTGCTTCTGAGATTTCATTCAACCGAGCCGACTCTAATTTGGTAAGAGCTGACTCTCACAAACTTCAAAATTTCTTCATTGACAATTTGAGCCGACTCAAATCCTAAATTTTCAATAGTAATGACTAGTTCCAGAATTCAAATTTTTTGAAGTTTAAGCCTTTCAACAACCAGTTTTTGATTTCCAAGGTATTCTAATGGCCATATTCATCTGGGAACACTTCAAGAAGCTATAAATAAAGGATTTAAGGCAAGAGAAAAGAACTAGTATGGAACTTTAATGAGAGTATTGAATATTATAAGAGCTTTCAAGCAAAAACTCAAGTTCTCCAACAACTTCCAACTACATTCTTGAGTTAATCTTTGAAGAGTTAAGAGAGCCTTGAAGAGTATTGAAGAAGCATTCAAGAAGACCTCATTAAGTGTTGACCCCTGGAATGATTTTGATGATAACCAAACATTAGAGCATGTATTTATTTACTAACTCTATTTCAAGTGTTCTCAAAGCTTTTGTAGGATGATTTCATTGAACAACCCTACTTCCTGCAACATGGTAGTATGTTAAGTCTATTTTTGTTAAAAGTTCATGTGAAGAAGATCCCCTAGAAAAATCAATTTTTTACTCTTGTAAGAGGGCTGGTTCTATGTACTTCTAAGTTTAATTATCTCAAGTTCTATCTTTGAATGAGTTAGAATGGCTTTGAGTTGTTTGGAAGCCATTGGAAGAAAGTCTGGACAAGTTTGATAAGTTTTGGACTAGAGTCGACTCAAAGAAGGAGAATCGACTCAAAGTCTGGCATGGCACACTATTTTTTGGCACGCAAACATTCGAGCTGACTCGAGTCAGAAGAGTCGACTCAGGAAAAGTCCAATTATGAAGTTCTGAGAATTCGAGCCGACTCAAGGGGATTTGAGTTGACTCATCCAAAGTGTAGTTTTCTCAAATAGCATCCGAGCCGACTCGAGTATTAAAGAGCAGACTCGTCCAGAGTTTTGAAAATCTCGGCCATGAAGAACCAACCAGGCGAGCCAACTCGAAGGAGAAGAGCCGACTCGACCAGAGTGATAATTTGACCTACTTAAGGATCCGAGCTGACTCGAGTGACAGTTTCAGGTTGGTAATGGATAGTTCCATAACTCTTATTTTGAATCCAAAATGGTCTCCAATGGCTATATTTCAAATCCCAACAGTCTACAACGGCTATAACCTTCTGAAATCAGTTAAAGGAAATATATTTAAGGGATTTGAATCACTTTTGAAGTAAGAGATAAGAAGTTAATGTGGGATTGAAGAGTTTTCATTGAACATTCAAGAGTACACACTAAAGAGCATTCAAAGCAAGTGCTCAAGTCTACAGCAACTCTTATCAATTTCTTGAGGCATTTATTGAAGAAGTTAAGAAGCCTCGAAGAGGATTCAAAGTACAATCAAAGGGCTTCTCAAGTGCTACAACTGCAACCATCCGATAACTTCGATTTGTCAAATAGTTGCTTTGTATTCTTTAACTCTTATTTGAGTTTGTTAGGTTCTTGGTTTGCCTTGAAAACCAAGTGTTTTGGGTTGTTAGTGATCCCGATTAAAACTAACATTGTAGTGGATTTTTTGTGAGCCTAGACAAAACCGAGTTTGGTTTCTTGGTGAGCCTGTTTAAAACCAAGTTTAGGTTTTGGATTATGAAACCGTGAAAACAATCCAGCTGTATTCCATAGGTGAATATAGTGAAAATCCCAAGTGGTATCTTGGATAGTGGACATAGGAGCTGGGTTGCTCCGAACCACTATAAATCTCTTGGTATTTGTGTTGTGAATTTCTGTGTTATGCTTTTACTTCTGCTACTTATTTAATCACTTCACTCACCACAATCTGATTTCAAAAGAGCACATACTTGAAGAATTTTTTTTTTAAATACCCAATTCACCCCCCTCTTGGGTAAGCCACCTGGGCAACATTAAGAGCTTCAACTGCAACCATTCAACACATTGAGTTTGTTTTACTGTTGCTTCTTTTGTTAACTCTATTTTTGAGTTGCTACAAGTACAGTAGGTGGATGTAGCTTTTAAGTTGGTTTTGGATTATTGGTTAGCCTTGAAAACCAAGTTGGGTTATTAGTGAGCCCGAAAAAACTAACTTTATATTGGGTTTTGGATTGTAAGCCCGTAGAAAAATAATCCGGCTGTTTTCGGGGTGAATATAGTGGAATCCCAAGAGTATACCTTGGATAGTGGACGTAGGAGCTGGGTTACTCCGAACCACTCTAAATCTTATGATGTTTGTGTTTGTTCTTGCTTTTGCATTCTTATTTACTTCCGCTTGCAATACTCTATCTACTTCACTCACCACACAAAGTTTTCAAAAGGCACATACTTGCTAAAAATTTTTACAAACCCAATTCACCCTCCTCTTGGATTAGCCAATTGGATAACAGCCATGATCCGGCCATTCTAAGCACTTGTCCTCTCTGACTGGCCATCACCTAAATTGCTTATGGTCATTTCTCTTGCCATCCCCATCATCACCGACCACCGCCTCACACCGGCTGATCCTCATCACTGCCGTTAGGGATCAGGAGAAGCTGGTAGTGGAGTCCAATTGAGAGAAGGAGACCCTGGGATGCAGTGAGGAGTCCATTCGTGACTTTATTTGCCAGAGAAGGAAGGAAGAGATGATTTTGCATGATTTTCAAAGCAAGCTAAGGCTTATGATGTAGAATGGATGGCTGAGGAGTTTTTTCACAATATCTAGTTGATCTTGAGCCTGATTGACTCCAAATTTGATCGGGAGAAAACCTTAGATGAGCTTTATAAAAGGAGGACCCTCGATAGTAGTCTAAGCATCAGTTTCTATAGCAATTCTTGTACTAATTTATTTTCTTGCTCTTGTTTAGATCATTGTGTTAGGCTTGGAAAAGAGAGGAATAATGGAGGAGATGCTGGTGGCGGCGATGCACGTCTAGACTCCTTCAACTTGGGATGAAGATGAATCCTGTATTTAGGTTCTATCTTACTTTTTGTACTTGATTTCAATGCAATAAAACTCATGCTCTTCTTTTATATATCTTTGAGTTATTTTTTTAATTGATGATTTGATCTAGCATACACAGCCTGCACCCTCTATCGACATACCGTGATTTCAGGATATGGTATGTGCTTAAGAGAGGTAGATCGTAGTATGATAGATTAGATCCCTAACCTTGAAAATTAATTAGATAGTTTATACTCTAGGCAAACGTGTCATGATCTTCAGATACTACCCATGCCCAAAAAGAGATAAATTATTCTAATCCTAAATTTGCAAGAATTATTGATATTGTAACATAAAAAAAGAAGATAAAACCTGTTGCATAATGGATTCAGATTCTTGGGTTACTTCTCCTTCTATCTTGATTTAATTAATTAAACAGTTATTATCTTTTAATAACTACTACTCTCAATCTAATCTTCTATAATAAATTTTTTTTGCCCTTTTTCATGAAATAATCACCATTGATTTCCAAGGATACGATCTCGACTCATCATTAGCTATAGTAGTGAGTAGGTTTTATTTTTGATTGTCTATGATAGTGATCAAATTTTGGCCCCATTATCGGGGATCTAGGCACAACTATTTCATGAAAAAAAAAAAAAGTAAAAAAATTCTTTTTTTAGTTATTGCTCTCTTTGGTATCATCACTTTTTTTTAGTTGCCATAATTATTAGATTTCCTTATTTTCTTCTTAACATAAAAAAAATTCCTTCTTTTTACAAACCCACTTCTAACCTAATTAATATTTTCTTTTAATTAACTTACCTTAAAGAACCTATAAAAAAATCCTAAGATACTTTCCATAAAATTTAATTAATTTAAGGAAATAAATAATAAACTTTAAAAAATGACCTAACTTGTTAGACATCTTGCTTAATTTGCATTGCATTTCTATAAAATCTTTTAAGGGCATAATCCCTAAATAATATAATATGGGAATTTCACTACCCTTCCTTGGCCCACAAACCATCACCATGTATATTGCATAACCCAAGCCTTAATTTAAAATCAATTAGATGTTAGCCCCTAAAGATTTTTAAGCTCATTAGGACAAGAGATCCTGAGAGTTGGACTAGCTCAGAATTAACTGGTTAACTGGTGTCTAGGAAAGGGGTTCAAGGATGATGTAGCCCTGAAGGAAGGTGCGCGCCAGGTTCCATTGTCGGACCTGGCCAATTTATTTGGTATCTAAGAAAAGCAACGGGGGGACCCCCACTGACCTTATCCTTACCTGGCTAGTTAGTATCTGACTTCGAAGACTCAAAGGCAACCTTGGTAGTTAGGAGCTATCTAGATATAGGATAACCCTAGGATAAAGAATCCGTTTTATGATAACTTGTTATGCTAATAAAATTTTAACCTAATTAAGATACTCTTTTCTATCATCTCTAGATTTAGGACTCTTTAGGCCCTCACCTTTAGACTTCTTCTCTCTCTTTCTTCTAAGAAAAGACTGGGTTATTAACATTGAACCTCTTATTGCTTGACCAAATATAATGTTATCCCAAATTTCTGATGTTGCTGTCCATCCATTTTCCTCCTTTTTTTTTTTCCTCATTTTTTTTCTTTTCTTTTGTCCTTTACTCCTCAAAATTGGAAATTTTTAATTCCAGTTCTCTCTTGACCAAATTCCTAAAAATGAGATTCATTATTTTAGAGATATCAAAAGAAGAAAAAAAAAAATGTTTTGTCTATTCGATCCAAAAAAAGTTTTTCTTCTCTCCTCTTTCTCCATATAATATAAAAAAGCTAATAAAAAATTCAAAAAATGTTTTTGCTAAGAAAAAAAGATAATTTGTTAGATATAGTCTAAACCATACAAGACTAAAAGGTCATGGATCTCACTAAACAACCCAAAAGTCTAATGGATTACTGCTACCTCGATCCTATTGAATGGCCTCAAACCCTACAAGAGTATTGGTATAAGATTGATTTTAACTGATCATTTAGAATGAGAACCCAAGCTAACAATTCTATGTATCAACCATAATGGATTGTTATGTATATGAAATTCATGAGATTTGAAGATGCATACAATCACACAAGGGAAACTAAAGAATCTACACTGGCATCTATGATCCATAGTCTTAAGAAAGTCTTAGAACATAAAAGATATATCCAATTTCACCATATACCAGCACTATGTGCATGGCATGTGATGCACCAGACCATATTGTAAATAAATGTCCTTACTTAATGCACCCAATCCAAAATAGGTTTACACAAGGAACTATAGCCAATAATATATATATGATTGAACCTTATGCCCCAACCTATAACCCATGATGGGATTATCATCCCAATTCTATATGGTCATAAGATGTGATACTAGGAACCCCTACTTTTGACCAACCCTACCCTAGGCCTAGCTAAGTACTAAATAATCAACTAGGTTTAGATATTGAGGAGGAACCTAGTCCTTTAGAAAAAATCCTAGAAGCTCTGACTAAATCTCGTGCTGACCTTGAAGCTATAATTAAGATCACTAATGCCACCTTAAATAGTTTTATGCAGACCACGGGCCAATGTATAACTCCCAACACTAATACAACCTTGAAGCTACAATTAAGAGCACTAATGCCACCTTAAATAGTTTCATGCAAACCATGGGCCAATGTATAACTCCCAACACCCAGTCTGTGCCCATCTAGAGATGAAATTGGAACCATTAGCCATAGTTATAAGTAGAGAAGAGCTGCGTAGTCAACCCGAGAGTTATCCTAAGAGACAATACCTAACTAAAAATTTTAATATCTTTATGACTATCCCTAACCAATCAATTATAACTCCTGGGAATGAATTAGTTATAAAACAACCCTGCACAACCAAAGAGATCAACCTAGATAGTTTGACTAAAGCAAAAACTTATGAATAGAAATCAGAAAGGAGAGACAAGCCACTTCCATCATCACCCAACTTACTTATGGTCCCAATCACAAGAATCCTAGAATCATCATTTACTTTCAATGGAAAGGAAGAACAAATAGGTGCAATGATGGAATCAATTAATCCTTCCCAAGGATCACCAATGCTTAATGTAATAGAGGAAGCCAGGTATGAAAGTTCTTCCCATGATTCGTTAAACCCTAGTTTATCTCACTTTGAGGTGGATGAGCTTGATATAGAGGGATGTATCCTAGAGATAAATGACCTAGTAGAAATATCCTATCCTAATACCATCCCACTTTGGATTGTGCAATATGAGCCATCCCCACACCCCTAGTAGCTTCCTTGTTAGAATCACCACCTAATCTAAAATTGAAGCCACTTCCTGTCGCATCCACTGATACCTTACTAGTAATATACTATCAAAAAGCCCAAATTGTAGGTATTCTGAAAGTATATAAAGGAGCTATTGGATGGGACACTGTATATATGGGAGATAACGAAGTTAAAACTTTTATATATGATTTCTCTATATTTGGCATTACTTTTGAGAGCTACCTCTAAAATTTATCTATAGTGTTAAAATGATGCATAGAAATGGAGTTGATATTGATTTGGAAAAAGTGCCAAGCTATAATCGAAAAGGGCTTATGCTAATATCTAAATTATTAGCTAAGTCCCTCATAACTCTGGTTGAACCTTTGCCTATGAAGGAAGAGGCATCAAATGGAGATCCTAAGGTACTCCATTGGCACATCAGTAACATAAATCTAGGTCCATTAGAACCCTGACTGGTACTTAAGTTATACCTAGATCTAATTATAAAGTAAGAATTATTAGCTATTAGGAGAATGAGCTACCTAATGGTCCCATGCAGGAAATACTATGTAGCTAAACCCGAATCACATAGAAAATTACAAAACTGCATCAAGATTTTGGTAGGAATAGGATGAGAATCTTTAAAGGTCTGGCTGAATGATGCAGAACAAATAAAGGGATGCGATGCGGAAGTAAATTAAGATTAACTAATTTTTTGTTGTTTTTATATGTTTGTAGAAGTTGGCTTCAAATCAAAGAAAAGTTAACCTAACATTGAAAGATACTAATATGATAATTGAAAGCACAATTTTAAGGAAACTAAATTATCAGAGTAGTTCAGAAACAATGGATCGCTGGGGGTTGAGAAACTCCCAGACCTAGGGTTTCGCTTCGAACCTTCAACAGAACAGAAATAAAGAGAAGAGATGGTTTATCTAACCAGACAATGATCTTCACAGATTTTGGTGGAAGAACTCTCCCGAGCAGATTGTTGGATCCTCGGATTCAGATATCTTCGTAATGGATCCTCCAATACTGGTCCTTTGGCGAGTTGGCTTCTCCTGAACTCAAGATCTGGAATAGAAGAAAAAACAATTGATGGAATCAGAGAGTCAAGGGAAAGATTTACCAGGTTGATGAACTTGAAGATTGAAATTGCTGAAAACTGGATTCTCCTGGATGTTGATGTGATTTTCCTTGGAACTTGCTCTGGATCTGAAGTAGCCGGACTGGATCTGGATGAAGGTGGATGGCCTGGACTTGTAGAGAGAGAGAGTCCATGGGAGATGGATGGAGCTAGGGTTTGATGGATTGAAAATAATGAAGGGCGGCTAGGGTTTTGGAATTTCAAGTGGCTAACCTAGGGTTTTGGATAAAGATGGAGATCTCTCACCTCCTCAAGGCTCCAATGGAACCCGAATTACCCCCTCACGGAGCTCAACACTTAGAATAGTGCGGAAGAAGAGAAACCTAGGTCACTCAACACAAGGGAATAGCAAAAATAATTTTTTTTCATTGATTTCTTAAAGTTACAAAGAGGGGTCTATTATATAGACCTAAAATTTTCTCCAAGCTTGTACAAATTCCCATGTGGGACTAAACTCCTCCAACCTCTAGATTAGGTAGAAAATCTCCTCTCTTGGCCGACCAAGAGTTCAAAAAAATTTGGGACGGCCATAAAGGAATTTTTTTTGGAATTTTTATGGCGCCTCCTTTGGAGTTGGATTTGGATTTGGAGTCCTCTTCTTCTTATGGCATTTCTTCTTTTCTTCCACTCCAAGTTAAGCTCTTTGATTTTGATTTGAACTTCAATTGGATGTCCTTCTTTGATTTTTTTCTCCAAGAGAAGTCTTTTCCTTCTTTGCTTAGACAAAATTGGCAGGTATGGGCGCCTCCTTTAAATTAGCTTCCAATTTGATTTTTTTCTTCTTTGGATGTGGGGACCATGACACTGGGATGCCTCTGTGGCACCTCCTGGACTCTGGCGTGTGCTCGGAGTGTGGCTGGGCGTGTGGCTTGGAGTGTGGCCTCCACTTGCTTGAACCTTGATTTGATTGGAAGACAAATGTGGCACCATTTTGGACCAAATTGAAACCACATCGGGACTTGCATCGAGTCAACATGACTCAACAAAATTTAAATGGTGACTCAAGAAATAAATAAACTGGTTGACCAGGTCAACCTTTATTACAAACCCTAATTTCTCGGGCAATGTCAATCAGAGATCCAAATGGAGCTCTGAAGTCTTCTTATGAGTCTGGTGCCCGCACAAATTCTCCCAGGGTGGGAGGAACTCGACCCTGTCGAGTAAGGATCAAGTTGGCTCTGGTATCTCTCCAAGAGGTCTGGGTCCAGCTCTTGTAACTCTTCTCGGGAGATCCAAGAGTCATCAGAATCTGGCCTTCCTAGCCAGCGGACCAGGTATCTTTGGTATCCTCGATTACGAGTAGAGATAACCTGATCATCCAGGATCTTTTCAATCTGCTCTTTCCTCACAGGCCAATTTGTTGGTGGACACACAGGGTCAGGTTCACTCTCAAGAGCAGGATTAGGTTCAAAAGCCTCACTGGGAATCACAGTTGGCTCCCTATACTCTACTAGGTCTGTAATGTTGAAAGTGGAGCTAATGCCTAGTTCTGGAGGCAACTCGAGCACATAGGCATTGGATCCTACTCTCTTTACCACTCTAAATGGTCCAGCTCCTCTAGCATGAACTTTCTAACGGTTCCAGGAGGAAACCGTTCAGGCCTTAACCTAATCATTACATAGTCTCTCTCAACAAAAGTTTTGACTCGCCTTTGAGAATCCAGCCAACTTCTTATAAGTTTCATTACTTAAATTTATTTTGGCATGAATTTCTTTATGCAAGTCCTTTACATGCAATGCAAGTGCATCAAGAGACTTGTGTGTGTGGACTAATAGTGAAATTAGATCAAGTGGTGTGTGAGGCTTGTATCCATGAACAATTTCAAAGGGACTCTAGCCTATAGACCTATTGATCGAAACATTATATGCAAATTTAGTCCTGGACAAAATACAAATCCCAATTCCTGGTGCTCTCAATCAAACCAAAATCTGAGTCAAAGCCTAGTAAAGGGTCAAGAAAAACTAAACTAGACTGACGACGCATTCCTAAAGAATGGACTTTATTCCAAAGGAACCCTAGGTCTAAACCTAACAAACTATGGCTCTCTAGGTTTGACCTTGGGTTGGAGGATGGCATGCAGAGCATGAAAACTTATTATGGATGCCTAGTAGGTGCCATAAGGTCTTCCAGAAGTAGGTGGCAAACCAAATAGGTTCTAAGGAGTCTTGCAACGTAGAGATCTCAGTAAAGTGTAATCCCATAGCTCTAGAAACATGAGAAGATTCAGGGAAGGGTAGGAAATAAGAATCAGAGTTTTGAGGTGGCTTATCAGAAACAAGAAACAAACCTTGGTTATTCAGGATGACCTTAAAATGAGGACATTGTTCTATAGGTGCACTCATCCAAACCTCATGATTTGCTCTAGGAGGGTCTACAAGTGCAAGCTCTAGGGTAGGCTGGGTGCTCCTAGAAGGTGGAAGGTTATCAGGAAGGTCTTTGGAATGTTTATCTAAAAAGTCCTCTAAGCTACTGTCTTTTTCTTATTCTTGGACCTTTTCAATGGGCAATTCTTGTGAACCCCTTCCTTCTTCACACTTCTCTACCAGATTTGACTCAGGGGTGTCTTCTTTGGATTCCTCAATGAGTTCAGGGGTATTCTCACTTAAACTTTCATTGGGTGTAATTTCTTCTTCCTGAACTTCCTCAAAAGGGTCTTCTCTTAGGGTTAGCTCCTGAATTCCTTGAGTGGCAGGGGTCCCCTCAATAACCCCATTAGGTAGGAGTTGGTTAATTGAATTATCGGGAGAGATATCCTCAAATTCTTCTTCTTCATATTCATCTATCAAACTTATGTCAGGCTCATATATTTCTTCCTCAATCTCACTGAAAGGTTCTAATCTATTCTCCTTTGATTCCTCTTTAAGTACGGCTCTGGTCGGGTTAACTAATTTTGGGATGACCATGCCTAACTCCTTCTCAGTGTTATCCTTCTGGTCAAGAGGTGACACAAGTGGGAATTGACAAACAAGAGTCTGGTTCACTACGGGTGTCGGATCAATCGGAACTTGACTCAAGTTGGTAGAGGTTGGCTTTAAGTCCAAAGTACTTGATTGGTTATATCTTAAAGACCACTCATAGTCTTGGGCTTCTTGGTAGGCTCGGTCTAACTTATTGGTCTTTTCAAGGCATAGCTTCCTATAAATGTCTGGGTGTAACCCAACCCTAAACCTCGATGTGATCTGAGCTTCGGTCTCAATGGTATTGCATTTCATGTCATACCACTGGAAGTCCTCAATATATTTAGACACAGGCCTATTACCTTGTTGCAATTGGTACCATTGGTCTAAAAGTCTTTTCTCATAGGATCTACCTAGGTACCTATCTCTCAACTTACTTCTCATATCTCTCCAAGTATATATTTCCTCTTTTCTTTGATAACACTCATGCTCAATAGCATACCAATGCGACCTAGCATGTTTGGTGAACTTGGTTTTGGCCAACCTAACTTGTCCTAATTCCGATATGTTAGTGCACTCAAAATATCGATCCATTTGTTCTTCCCACTTAATATATGTCTCTTGTCTTCCATCAAAAGTGGGTGCATAAGGTTCGGTGTTCCTAACAGGTCCCTTTTCTGAGTCAACCAAGTATGGATATAGGCTCCTAGGGTTATGCTCGGGATCACGGTATAAGGTCCTCCTAGGCTCCTGGCATGGGTGAGGTTGGGGCCTATTAAATTTTGGATCAGGGGTCCAATTTTGATGTCTACGTTTCTCAAGTCCCTGGGCTCCGTTTCTAAACCGGGCAAAACCCTCATTCATATCCTGACTCAATTTGGTCATACTTTTGGTAAGAGTTCTAATCATGGCCTCTAAATTAGGTTGGGTTTGACCAGGTTGGTAGGGTACTTCGTTCCGGGTGGACATGATGATGCAAGCAAGCACACCAAATGAGACTCGACTGAAACGACTACGGGCTAACTAGACCTAGAGCCCAAACTAGATGCCCAATCAGAGTGGCAAGCTAGCCTGTAGTAGCTCGGGACTCAGCCAGGCAAGTGTAAGGGGAGTGTTAGGTCCCTAATTGCCAATCCTAGACACCAATCAGAGATTGGCCAGGTAGGCGGACCAGCACACAAGCCCTTCGGGATAGAATCCCTGAACCACCATTCTAGACACTGAGTACAAAGCACACACAGAGTAACTAGACAAACTGACTCAACATTAGCCTAGACCCGACTTGTTGGTGTCCCTAGCCCACTAGGACAAATTAGGTCTAATCAATTTTTAGATTAGAAGCTTAGGTTCGAATGAGTGGGTGGTGGTTTTGGGCTAAGGAGAGGTTATCAACTCCTCCCCTTATCTTAGATGCTCAAATGCCCTTAAGATGAATTAAGAGATGAACACTCAAAAATAATTGGATTGCAGAACACAAAAACAGAGTTGCAGTAATTTAATTCTCAGAAATCCCACAGAAACCAATAAATCACAGAAAACTTATGCAAAATAGTTTCAATTATACTGGCTTCAGCAAAACAAAAATCACCAAATCTGGAGTTACCTGCAGTGAGAAATAATTCTTGCAACAGGGCAATTACGGGCTGAAAATAGAGCACTTCCCCGTTTACAATTCCTGCTACGAAGTTATAACCCAACGGATCCCCTACACACCCTAGGAACACCCCGTGGAATGGGAAGAGGAGGTTTGCACCTCGCTTCGTTCCTAGGACCGGACATCCTGGGGAGTCTACTTCGAGCAGACAAAGTAAAAAGAGAGAGACTCAAACAAGCAATCAAAACAGAAACCCTAGACAGGGCTCTGATACCAAAAATGATGCAGCACGAAAGCTCTGATACCAAAAATGATGCAGAACAAATAAAGGGATGCGATGCGGAAGTAAATTAAGATTAACTAATTTTTTTGTTGTTTTTATATGTTTGTAGAAGTTGGCTTCAAATCAAAGAAAAGTTAACCTAACATTGAAAGATACTAATATGATAATTGAAAGCACAATTTTAAGGAAACTAAATTATCAGAGTAGTTCAGAAACAACGGATCGCTGGGGGTTGAGAAACTCCCAGACCTAGGGTTTCACTCCGAACCTTCAATAGAACAGAAATAAAGAGAAGAGATGGTTTATCTAACCAGACAATGATCTTCACAGATTTTGGTGGAAGAACTCTCCCGAGCAGATTGTTGGATCCTCGGATTCAGATATCTTCGTAATGGATCCTCCAATACTGGTCCTTTGGCGAGTTGGCTTCTCCTGAACTCAAGATCTGGAAGAGAAGAAAAAACAATTGATGGAATCAGAGAGTCAAGGGAAAGATTTACCAGGTTGATGAACTTGAAGATTGAAATTGCTGAAAACTGGATTCTCCTGGATGTTGATGTGATTTTCCTTGGAACTTGCTCTGGATCTGAAGTAGCCGGACTGGATCTGGATGAAGGTGGACGGCCTGGACTTGTAGAGAGAGAGAGGCCGTGGGAGATGGATGGAGCTAGGGTTTGATGGATTGAAAATAATGAAGGGCGGCTAGGGTTTTGGAATTTCAAGTGGCTAACCTAGGGTTTTGGATAAAGATGGAGATCTCTCACCTCCTCAAGGCTCCAATGGAACCCGGATTACCCCCTCACGGAGCTCAACACTTAGAATAGTGCGGAAGAAGAGAAACCTAGGTCACTCAACACAAGAGAATAGCAAAAATATTTTTTTTCATTGATTTCTTAAAGTTACAAAGAGGGGTCTATTATATAGACCTAAAATTTTCTCCAAGCTTGTACAAATTCCCATGTGGGACTAAACTCCTCCAACCTCTAGATTAGGTAGAAAATCTCCTCTCTTGGCCGACCAAGAGTTCAAAAAAATTTGGGACGGCCATAAAGGAATTTTTTTTGGAATTTTTATGGCGCCTCCTTTGGAGTTGGATTTGGATTTGGAGTCCTCTTCTTCTTATGGCATTTCTTCTTTTCTTCCACTCCAAGTTAAGCTCTTTGATTTTGATTTGAACTTCAATTGGATGTCCTTCTTTGATTTTTTTCTCCAAGAGAAGTCTTTTCCTTCTTTGCTTAGACAAAATTGGCAGGTATGGGCGCCTCCTTTAAATTAGCTTCCAATTTGATTTTTTTCTTCTTTGGATGTGGGGACCATGACACTGGGATGCCTCTGTGGCGCCTCCTGGACTCTGGCGTGTGCTCGGAGTGTGGCTGGGCGTGTGGCTTGGAGTGTGGCCTCCACTTGCTTGAACCTTGATTTGATTGGAAGACAAATGTGGCACCATTTTGGACCAAATTGAAACCACATCGGGACTTGCATCGAGTCAACATGACTCAACAAAATTTAAATGGTGACTCAAGAAATAAATAAACTGGTTGACCAGGTCAACCTTTATTACAAACCCTAATTTCTCGGGCAATGTCAATCAGAGATCCAAATGGAGTTCTGAAGTCTTCTTATGAGTCTGGTGCCCGCACCACTGAAGGCATTAAACTTAGTACTTTTTGGAAGACAATCCAAATTTTTATTTTCTGGCCTCTATTTTAGTGATTCGTATTTCTAGAAATAAGAGACTGCTCTGCACGGTCACCCCTAGCATTACATGAGGTATATCTCGTCCAGGCGGTATCTCTCCTTGTTTTATTCTTCCTTACTCTATTAAGGACAATAGGAATTAAGTTGGGGGGTAAAGAACCTTTTTGGAACAAAATATTTTAAAATACCTTGACAATATTTGAAAAAATTTTTAAAAAATTTATTAACCATGTGCCATGAAAGAAATTCTTAAGCAAGATAGACTAAGAAAAGGTTAAATAGTATTAGCTAATTACTGTAGCAAGCCAAGGAGTAGACTAGCTGGTTAGATTTTTAGTGGTCCATTTAGGTCACCTAAAGACTATTAGCACTTCCATCGTACATGTACACTAATAAGGTAAACTAGATATTAGTTGTAAGGTCAATTGGATATTCAGTTATTACTAAAAATTGGTAATTGATATACATCCCATTGAGAGAAACTTGAATTTGAGGAAAGAACTACCTGCCTGAAAAAAAGACAAGTTCTAAACATTGGTTTCCCACCGAGTAACCGGGCACCTTCACCTAAGCATTGTTGTTCGCATCAAAAAATGGGCAATATGAACATATCTTCAGAAAAAAAATCAAACAGTGTAAAAGCTACCTCAGCTCATATGTTAAATTGAGGGTGTATAGAAAATTGATCAAAGTAGGTGATAAACAAAGATACTATTATTCTTTACAAGCTAGTACTGAAATACTAAGTTAGTCATCACAAATACAAGTGCTGTAGATCTTTGGATGAACTCTAAGAAAGTTTCTAATAGTTATGACTATGAAATTTATTTCAGAAACTCAATACTTAGTTAAGGATACTAGCTAGCTACTTTCAACCTTAAGCCTAGATCTAATTTTGCAAAGGAGGATTTAGTGACACATGATGCTATTTTAATTACATTACCAAGGGACTAGCAATGATTAAGTTGCACTACAATGATTCTGGTAAAAGGCAACGCTATAAAAGATCTTTCTCGATATTAACAAGCATCGACAAAAATCTTCTCAATGTATTAAAAAGTATTGAAAAAACATTGACAATGAAGGCATGGAAATAATTTTAAAAGCATGGCAAAATACATGTCAATTCCGATGCTTTAAAGTGTCAATAATTAAAATTTTTTTGATGCTTTAAAGCATCAGAAATAATGTTATATGCTGACTCTTTAAAGCATCGATAGATATATTTTTTAAAAAAAATAAAATAAATAATTTTAAATACAAAATTTGTATACATTTTTTTCTAAACTTGTATAATGAAATCATAACAAACATAAAATCACAATGGATATGTATATTTCATTCATTACATCCAAATTGAAAATCCAAATATAAAATTCATTACAATGTAATATAAGAAAGTTATTACAATCCAAAGTTTAAGAAAATAAAAAAATACATGAAATATATGGATAAAATAAAAAAAGTTAAGGTCAATGTTTGCAGGAGGAAGGTCGTCACCCTGTCCATGAGGATCTGATGCTTTGGGAGCCTATAAGAAATATTTAAAATATTTAAGTTATGAAACTATGTATGATAATATATTATATATATTATTAATTTAATATAATAATATATATTTAATAATATATATTTATCTAATATGGAATAAATATCTGTATGATAGATGTAAGTTGCTCAATGTGCTCTCTCATGATCTCCATCGCTGATCTATCAGTGACACGAGTATACATACTCATCATAGATAACTGAGTGGGGGTAACTCCAACTCCATAACCCCTCATTCGACCGTAGTGCTCCAGTCCCACCAACTCCATGAATACCTTGACCTCGATACAACTACTCTGTATAGAAGCTATAGACTCATCGATAGGCTCAGTAATAAAAGATGTAGCTCTTTTCTGTATTAATTTAGAAAAAATAGTTAGATCTTAATGACTAACAAAATCAAACTTAAATTATTATATGAAATAAATTATAATAAATAATTACATATAAGTCTCTCGACTCATCTTTCATAAAAGTACTATCACGATGAGTATGAGTCATCTGGTAAAACTCTACCTCACTAGGTTCTCTCCCATTCTCATCCATCTACAAGAAAAATTAAACTTTTAAGCAAATAATTCTAACAAATTTGAAAAATATTTAGGTATCATGATACATACATCATCCACGATACATAATATTAATTTCATTAAAATCCATAAATATTTTAATATAAAAAATATAAGTTTATAGTTTAAGGTACTAATGAACTCCTATCTGTATCATGTATAACTCTTGGAATAGATAGAACTACTCATACAACTCTATCAATATCAAAATATGTTTACAAAATCAAATAAATAACATGTTATATCCTAAAATAAAGTATATATATATAAAACATAACATAATATATCAACCATACAAAATAATAAATATTTAGATTTAATTTTTTGCCTATACAACTCGTAGAAGCTCAACTTTATATGTCAGAAGCATGTCATTCCATTTTGCATAACTCAATGGACAAAGTTAATGCCTCCGTGCAACTGTCCCTAAAAATGAAGTCAATAAATTGGTGGCTTTTTTAATTGGTTGCCCCAGCTTATTGCACTCAACCACTATCTTCTCACCCTCATGCATCTGCCACATGTCTCATACTACTATGGGCCCATGTCTAGGTCTATCCCTTCCAGATTTGTCTACAAAAATAGACATAAGTAAACTATAATAAGAAGTATAATGAAATTTTATCAAACTAAATAAAAAATAAATTATCCTGAACATGTAGCTCATCATCTACTACATCGATGGAAGGATTATGCTGCCCCAAGGATGATAGACCTACAGTAGACTGCTATGGAGAAGGACTGGCTGCAACCTCCAATACTGAAGATGATGGATCGGTGTGAACCTGCTATATCAAAGAAGAAGTACCGGCCTCAGCTAGCTGTGCTAAAGAAGGACCGACCTCAGCCTACTATGCTGAAGAAGAAGTACTGGCCTCTATTTATGAATGCTGGAATTGCACACCTCAAATCATCGCGAGCATGGCATAATGTTACCTATCATTTACATCAGAGTCAGAATCAGTGAACAAAATTATTAATTTAATAGAATAATTACTACAAATTACATATATTATAAAAATTTTATACCAATAAGAATCAAGTAATAACATTTCCTTCAAAGTTTATCAAAACCAAAGATACTATAGCATGCAAGTCATTAACTGGTATAAAATTGAATGGCATGGAATGTGTATCAGTATCATCAACTTCATCATCTTTTAACTACTTTTCATATCTTATAAATTCCTAGGTTTTGTTTTAACAATAGTAGCCCAATCTTTATCATTTGCATCTTATACAAAAAATACTTAACGAGCTTGAGAAGAAAAAATGAACAGATCATCTGATGGGGGACGAAAATAAAATGATGAATGGAGAGTGTTAGCAAGCTAACTAGCAAGCAAACTTGAGCAATTAATTATCAAATAAATTATCTGAATTAATCCAAGAAAAGAATCTTCATAAGGAGACTAGTTGATCTAAGTTACAATACCCATAATGTAGATCTAGTTCAAAATAAAGATTAGGATCTTCATGGCAAGGAAACCATCACTACTAGGACAAGTTAACCTTCAAATAATTAGATCTAATAAAGCTTAGGAAGAGTTTTCCTACCAACAATGATGGCTAAAATATTTGATGGAAGAAGAAGCTCTCAACACTCATAGATTTGAGGACTAAAAGGCAAGATGATCACTCTCTACTTTAGGATTTACCTTGCCTTTGATCAATGGCATGGAGACCTTCCTCTTGGATGTGGGAACTTGAGAGAACCTGCAAACAAACTTGGAATTAGACATGGAAGGAAAATTGAGGTTGGAATGGAAACAAGAGAGAAAGCTAAAGAAACAAGGCCGGTGGCTTGGAACTTGGCGCTTGAACTTGGAGCAGTCATTAATGGCATCACACTCTTCAATCTTCAAAGCAGCAATCACTCTCCAACACACACTCAAAGGACCTCTCACTCCCTTCTCAAACATGAATTTAAACACTACAACTTAAAGGACTAAATCACTCCATACAAGAAGAACTAAATCACTTCATACTAGAAGAACTAAATCACTCCAACTAGAAGAACTAAATCACTCCATACAAGAACTCAAGATAGAACTCAATAAGAAGAAAACATTCATTAATTCTCAAAATATTTCATACATGGAATGCCTTACAAGGAGAGCCTTGGACCCTATTTAAAATCTTAGAGGTCGGCCAAAGTGAGGAGGTGAGGTGGAGTTAGGTTAGTTAACCATTTCTAGTTAAATCCAACTTCTTTGGTTACATAGTTACAACAAGAAACAACTTCTAGGTAAGAGTTGTAACAACTTGCTATGTGGCACCTAGGTGGCTTTGACATGGCTTCTAATTACTGATATGGAGCCCTAGGTGTCATATGATGTGGCATCCCATATGGCAAGTTGGTTAGGGTGTTATTGGGTGAGTGAGGAGTGGTCCCAAGCTTCCCCTCAAAATGCTTGATGTGTTGTTTCTCATGTCTCCCAAAATGTGTCCCATGTGAAGAATAAAATGGGCTTCTAAGAGGTGGCGTCATGGGCTTCAAAAGGTGATATCTTGACTTGCTTGGGCTTTGACTTGGGCATGCTTGAAGTTGGTCTTGATCTGGATTGAGTTGACTTAAGGGACTGGTAGCCTTCTTTCATGAGTCGGCTTATGAATTGGTCTTTGTCTTCAAAGGTTTTGTGGGCTTCATTCCAAGGTTCTCATTAATCCTAAGTACACTATATTAGCTACAAAAAAAATATCAAGAGAATTAGTTGAAAAATATTTTTTTTCTTGTTGATGTCCCATCAGTTCTCCCAGGTGGAAAAGAGCTCGACTCCATCGAGTAGGAATCAGTCTGACTTTGGTAATACTCTAGTAGGTCGGGATTGATTCTTTGTAGGTCCTCTCGAGTTATCCATGAGTCTTCAGAATTAGGACATCCTTGCCAATGAACCAAGTAGCATTGATAATCTTTGTTTCGAGTAGTGATAATCTTATCATCTAAGAATCGCTCAATCTTATCTTGCTGCTTTGGAAATATGGCTGGTGGACACTCAAGGGTTGGCTCACTCTCAAAGGTAGAATCAGGCTCGACTGGCTCACTAGGTATCATTGTCAGTTCCTTGTACTCTATTATATCTGAAATATTGAAAGTGGAACGGATACCAAAGTTGGATGATATATCTAGCACATATTAGGTCCAATTTTCCTTACTATTTTGAAAATGACCTACACTACGGGCATATAATCGTTTTGAGCTTAATCAAGACAGTCTCTTCCCTGAAATTCTTTGGCTTTTTTTACAAAATTTAGCCATATGCTTGTTAATTTCATTGCTCAAAAGTTGTTTTACTAATCATGCTATGCATATGACTCTCGTAATCATGGATACTTATGCATGGGACACCAAATGACAAGAGACAAATGCAAAGATACTAAATAGTGAAAGATAAACAAAAACAAAACAAGCTCAAATGGACTTTATTTTCTATGGACTAACTTTAGTGTTGGGCTAGGAAACAAGGTTCCTAATTTCCAATATTCCTCTAAATGACTTTGAAGACTCTAGCATACAACTTCAGGTAAGTGGTAGTGAATCTCAATTTAGTTTCTAACATATGCCATAAAGTCTTAAAAAAGTAACTATTGAATATTACTGGGACCAGATCAATGGTATGGTGGATGTCCCAGCTTGGTGGAATAGGAGAGTGCATGTAATGTAGTGGTGAATCAGGCTCAGGGAAAATATCAAGGATTACAATTTCCATCTTCCATCTCTTCGATTTCCATCTTTCAATTCCTACCATCTCTTCACTTCCAATCCTCATGTTAAATTCTTTTGTAGGTTCTATGATTTCTTGCGGTTGTTCTTTTGGAATTGGTTCTAGATTTTCTTTGATGGTCAATATCCCATTAGGTAATCCTTCATTAATCTCTAGATTTAAATCCTCAACATTGATTAATTCCGAGTCCTCTTTTATCTCCTCGAATTGTTCTTCATGGGTTTGTCCCTGGACTTCATTTTCTTTAAGTTGATTATTCCCGTTGTTGATTTCTTTAGGCTGCGTAATTATTTTATCTTCAAGCAATTATTCTTGTTCATACTCATCCATAAGGTTAGACCCAGCTTCATAAACTTCTTCCTTAAGTTCTTCAACGGGTTTAGAATCTTCTCTTTCTAGCCCTTCATTTGGACAAGATTTTGATTCTATTTCATCTTTAAATTCTTCAATACATTTAGGAGATTTTTTCTCTAATTCTTCCATGAATTTAGTCTCTTCTTCATCTCCTTCATACTTATTGAATTCAGCAATATATTTAAACACAGTTTTATCATCTTGTCTCAATTTGTACCATTGGATTGGAAGATTTTACTTATAAGATTTGCCTAGGTACTTTTCTCTTAGCTTACTCTTCATATCTCTCCAAGTAATTATTTTATCCTCATTATAATAACTTTTATGCTCAACATGTTCTTAATATGACTTAGCATATCGGACTAGCTTTAATTTGACAAATTGATATTTCTTTACTTTCGACATTTTATCAAATTTAAAGTACTGATCTATTTTCTTCTTCCAATTGACATACACCTCAATGTTTCCATCAAAAGTTGGTGCATAGGATCGATTGCTCCCAAAGACTCTTTCCTCCTGATTTACAAAGCCTTGGCAGGGATATTTAAGTTTATACTCAGGGGTGAGATCATGATAATAGGCTCTTGGACCAATGGGAGGTGATTTAGGATTAGTATTGGTCAAGTGATCTTGTTTTAGGTTCCCAATTTGATTATTTACTTGCCCTTACTCTTTGTTCACTTGTCCTAATTGTTTAGTTAGGATATCAAGTTTTTCAGTCAGGGTCCTTATAAAAAATTCAAGATTGGGATCCATGGATACGTATAGGACTGTTGGTATAGGGCTTCAGATCAAATGGGCAAGCAGTACAAACCTAACTTCTAGAGCTCCTAGACCTAAAAGTTCAAAATACAAGAATTGACTAAGTACTAGTTAAAGTTGTAATTACCTTTTCCACTGGCCAGATAAGAGGTAGGGTTGCGGGAGGCTCCCCTCACTTTTACGAGATCCTAATTAAAAACTACAAGTCCACTTAAGGCGTTTGCCAATGGAC
This sequence comes from Areca catechu, assembly GCA_021397845.1. Lineage (NCBI taxonomy): Eukaryota > Viridiplantae > Streptophyta > Magnoliopsida > Arecales > Arecaceae > Areca > Areca catechu. The sequence goes on along the minus strand of CM038052.1, from coordinate 121,141,611 downwards.
CTCTTGCCTTAAACACCAATTTCAAGAAGTACAAACTCAACTAATATTTGGTCTCATCTTGCACTTGAACCCGACTTGTGGGTGTCCCTAGTTTTAGGTGCCTACTCGATTTCAATTATAGTTTAGGTCAATGCAAATGTGGGTGATTGTTTTAGGCCAAGGAAAGATAATGACCTCCTTTCCTTATGTTATGATTGAATGCCCTTAATTAGATTTAGGAATTGATGCACAAACAATTCACCAACTAGTTAACACAACAACTAGATTAGCACAAACATGTGATTCAAACCCGAATTTTAAAAGATATTAAATTTTAAAAAAAAATAAATTGAAAAATTGAGTTTTTGAAGTCTAGATTTCAGAAATTAAATTTTAAATTTTAAATCTTGAACTATGATTAAAATTCATTCTAGAAGTTAGAGTTGTTGCAAGATAGTTTCAGCCCAAACAACTTCTAGTCAACTAGTTTTAAAATTTTGAAATTAAAATTTTAAAATTTTAAAAAAATTAAAATTTAAATTTGAATTGTTAAATATCTTAGTGAAGTTTCTAGATTCCAAATTTTGAATTTTAATTCCTGGAATTTGGTTAAGAAATTCATTTTGAAATCTTGTTGTAAAAGAAAATTTCAGCCGGGAACAACTTTCAACTAGCTAGTTTTAAAAATTCAAAATTTATTTTTAAAAAAATCTAAAAATTCAAAATAAAACTAATTCGGTTAGCTCTCATATCAGAATTCTCGGATTTTAAAGTTTTGACTTCAGATTAACTCGAATTTTGGTTGAGAAGGTAGTTTGAAAATAGTTGCTAGAAGGTTCCAGCAGTTTAGCTAACTCTTAACAATCTGAATTCAAATTTTAAATTTTGAGTTCTAAATCATTCTAAAATTCAGAATTATAGTGAGAAATAATAAAACTAGAAGTATAGATCTCAGATATAAAATTAGAAATTTAGAAAAAAAATTTATATTTTTTGAAAATTAAATGAAATGGAAGGCAAAAATAGAATTCTGGACAGAACTTCAGAAATGATCTAAGGACTTGTATTTTTAAATCCAAAAATAAAATAAAAATATTTTTTTTAATTTTATATTTAAGATTTTAAGATACTAAGGTACTAGAAAAGTATTTGTTTAGATTTTTTTGGTCAATATAAAAAATTCTAAAATTCATAAAAAATTTAGGTGAATACTAGAACAGAAATTTCAGCAATCAAACACTTAACCTAGTAAACCATAGGCTCTGATACCAAAAATTGATGGGGGAAAAAAATAAAATAATGAATGGAGAGTTTTAGTAAGATAACCACCAAGCAAACTTGAACAATTAATTATCAAATAAATGGTCTAAATTAATCCAAAAAAAGAATCTTCATAAGGAGACTAGTTGATCTAAGTTACAATACCCATAATGTACATCTAGTTCAAAATAAAGATTAGGATCTTCATGGAAAAAAAATCATCACTACTAGGACAAGTTAACCTTCAAATGATCAGATCTAATGAAGCTTAGAAAAAGTTTTCCTACCAACAATGATGGCTAAAATATTTGATGGAAGAAGAAGCTCTCAACACTCATGGATTTGAGGACTAGAAGGCAAGATGATCACTCTCTACTTTGGGATTTACCTTGCCCTTGATCAATGGCATGGAAACCTTCCTCTTAGATGTGGGAACTTAAGAGAACTTGAAAACAAACTTGGAATTAAACATGGAAGGAGAATTGAGGTTAGAATGGAAACAAGATAGAAAGCTAAAGAAACAAGGCCGACGGCTTGGAACTTGGGGCTTGAACTTTGAGCACTCATTAAAGGCATCACACTCTTCAATCTTCAAAGCAGCAATCACTCTCCAACACACACTCAAAGGACCTCTCACTCCCTTCTCAAATATGAATTTAAACACTACAACTTAAAGGACTAAATCACTCCAACAAGAAGAACTAAATCACTTCATACAAGAAGAACTCAAGATAGAACTCAACAAAAAAAAACCTTCATTAATTCTCAAAATATTTCATACATGGAATCCCTTAATGAGTTTATATCTATCCAATCACATCTAAAAAATATTACTTTAAATATGACATAATAATCTAACTCATAAATATCTTTAAATGTACCATAATAAGTTTTTTTATCTGCTTCCACCATAACACCATTATTCTATATTTTTCTAAATTTCTCACGATCTTTAGTATAGAATTTAAAACTATTGATCATGAAACTATTATATCTATTGATAACTTTGTTAGGTCCTCGAGCAGGGCTATTAATTCATCTGAATAATTTCTCTTCATCATCATTGATACCTAAAAAATAATAAGAAATATTAATAATTATTCTATGTTAAATATATTCATATAGTTTTTATATATATGCCAAACCTATTTTGAAAGCCATGAGGAAATAACTCGACTAACCATCGCTACTCAATCCTTGGATTAGGTCGAGTGCTATGATTAGCTTATCACTATGATATTAAAAATTTGCTGCATGAAATTTACATTGTTCATTTAGAACATTAAATAAGATATGATATTTAAACTTGAAATGCCTTAAATATACTAACTTATGATGATCAAATATTATATCACTATAAAGTAACACATAACGATATGCTTGTACCATAGATTTCTGATCAAGTACAATACTTTCACTTCTTTTTATTATTGTACCAGCAGTAGAAAACTTATACAATTCTGTATTGTCTATGAAATCACTATGCCATTGAGGTCTATTAAATACAGTCTCTACACCTTGAAGATATCTTGAACAATATATCAAATACTCTTTAGCAATATATCTTTTAGCAATCGAGCCCTTCGAATAGGCTCTATTTCATATATAATATTTCAGTTGCACAAGATATCTACAAGAAATAAAAATTTATTTATACATCATTATGAACTACTTTTACTAAAAATATATAAAGGTTAAAAATTAACAACAATACCTCTTAATATGATACATCCATCTATAGTGTACCAGTCCACCAAGCTTGACTTTCGAAGCTAAGTAAATGAGTAGATGTACCATAATAGTAAAAAATTCAGGAGAAAAAATCTTCTCCATCTGACAAAGTATAATTGTAACATCAGACTCCAATTGATCAAGCTCTCTAGGATCAATAACTTTTGAACATAATACCTTAAAGAATGATGATAACCAAATTATAACTACAAGAACATTTTTAGGCATGGATGATCTTAAGATATTAGAAAGATATCTTATATCAATATGTGACCATCATGACTTTTAAGATTAGAACTTTTCAGTCTTTAAGATGCACACACCTTGAAATATTTGATGCATATCCATCAGGTACTTTAATATTTTTCAATACTATTAAAAGTTATCTTTTCTTGAGTAAATATTGTATAAGATGCAGGAGGTAAATAAATTCTATCATTAGCAAGCATTTTGGGATGAAGCTCCTATCAGATACCTAAATCTTTTAAATCCAGTCGTGCCTTCATATTATCTTTAGTCTTTCCATCAAGGTTCAATAATGTTCCAAGCATATTATCACAAACATTCTTTTCTATATGCATGACATCAAGATCATGCCGAATAAGATTATATTCCCAATAAGGTAAGTCAAAGAAGATACTTCTTTTCTTCCATAAATGTTTGCTAGGCTAATATGTAGATGCTATCTGTACATCTTCCTCATTTTTATTTTCAAAAAAATTATCAGGATATTCAAATACTTATGCATCCATAGTACTAGTATTCTCTTCCTTTGATAACCCTTCTTGATCATCCCTCCCTCTTTTTTTAGAAGACTTCAAAAATTTACCATATATGTAATTGATGGAATCCATTTATCTATGAATATTAGTTTCAAAAGGTGAAATAGGTACACATCCTAATTCTATGGTACCATCAAATAAATCTTTCTAAAATTAAAATGGATGATTTGCTTCTAACCATCGATGATGTCCCATATAACAAAATATTCCTCCATGTTTTATCAAATTGAATATGTCAAATCTGTATAACAAGGACATGCAACCCATCCCTTTATACTCCAGCCAGATAATTGGCATATGCTAGAAAATCGTTAATAGTGCACAACAAAGTTGCCTGTGGTTTAAATATTTCATCATTGGAAGTATAAATTGCATTGACACCGTTCCATAACTATTTCAATTTTTCTATTAAAGATTGTAAGAAAATATCAATATCATTTCCTAGACCCTTATTACCTAGAATAACCATTGACAAGATAAGTGAGGATTGTTTTATACATAACCATGGTGGTAAATTGTATGGTATTAGAATAATTGACCAAGTACTATATGTAGAATTTAGAGTCCAAAAAGGATTAAAACCATCTGAAGCTAAACCTAACAGAACATTATAAATATCAGAGGAAAAATCAGAATACCTAGCATTAAATACTTTCCATGCTAAACTACCTGCTGGATGTCTTTGAAGGTGAAAATATTCATGCATGCAGGGCAAAAAAAATGCATTTTAAAACTATTTTAAAATATGCACAGCAGAAGGCTCGGTAGATAGATCAAGAAGATCTACCGATCTGCCCACAATAGGATCTAGTATAATAATCTAGCATGCAAGGAAACATCAACAGCAAGAAAGAAACAAAGATATAAATGTACCTTACCATTATGCCTCTGAAAATACTGTGAAGAGGAGGAAGGCGCCCGAGCCACACATGTGTCTGGCCTCTACAGGTAATCCATACCAGGGCTCAACACTGATCAACTCCCTCGGAGTGCTAGCTCTTCGAGATATTTCGGACCGATCTTCTTCTTCCGAAAAGACAAGGAGGAGAGGTGGAACCCTTCCTGAGAAACTCTCTTTCTAAGACCTAGCTTGAATGCTAGGTTTCTTACACCCAATCCCAAGTCCTCATAAAACCCTTCTTCTTCCTCTAGTTATTCTAACTTTTCTTCTCTTCTAGCTATTAGCAGCCTCTAGAATGACATTCATTTATAGGGGCAGCCATGAGAGGGAGAAAGAGGAAGGAGGAGTGATTGGGGGAGAGAGTCAAGGGCCATACCAAATGGGTCCAAGCTAAAAAAGGTAAGTATGACTATCATACCAAGAATGCTTGGAGCCAACATGACCACAATTCAAAATTCAAATTCAAAATTTGAAGTCAAAACATTCCAGAAATTCTTTCCATAAAATAAACTCATCACAGCAAGTGTCGACACTTGCAAAATGCCAAGTGTCGACACTTCTCAAGTGTCGACTCAAGCAAGTATCGACACTTAGAACTTGGTCAATCATATTGACCTCCAGTGATGGCAAACAATTCGCAACCATCGATCAGCCTTAAGATCAGATAGAAACCCCTATGGTGTGTAACCCCATAGGTTCGAACACTAAGCCGATAGCACTGGAACATTTCTAGTACTAGTCAAAGTCCTCTCAAACAATGATACCCGATGTCCGGATAGGTCGAAGATGCAGAGCACCTCTCAAGAACCTCTGATATATGGTTGCCGCGTAATTCATCCCTTTGACCTCATAAAATTCAAGATGATCTAGGGTTCGACTGCCAACCCTAATTTGGTCCATCCAAATCATGTTTCAACTTTACAAGTTCTATGACTCCTCACAAGAACTACCTTGGCCAAGGATTTGCTAAATTGAAACACAATGAGTCATTCACTTCAAATTATTTGGAGGGGTCAATTCCATCTTGATCCACCACCACTCCATAAGTACTTGACTACACCCAGAATCCTTTCATCACTAGATTAGAAATCCAGGTAATCTGGTACCAAAGTATAGTGAGTTGCTTGCAAGCTACCATGGTGATCTTAGATCTGAGGGATACATATACCCATATCACTTCACGAGCAACCTTTTGGCAGAAGGGAGCTCCGCAGATGGTCATGTTCAGTGAGATGTCATACATTTCACTTGCATGTCACACCAGTGTCTCCACACTCCTTGGTTAAGAGGACAACCAATAAATGTGACATATAACAACCTACACTTGATACATCGTCATCCTATGACAATGTATCCTTTGGTTGTGAACCAGTTTAAGAACTACTTGATATATCCTCTCTATATCAAAACAATGTAGTTCTAAAGACTTCATCATACAAGAGTTCATTTCAGAAAAATATAAATATGATGAACAGGCAAAGAGTAACTTTTATTCATTAAAAAATCATATACAGTTACAAGATAGCATAACCGTCTACAGCCTAAATGATTGGCTTTAGGACACAATTCCCAACAGTCTCAACATTCCATCCTTTGTATGCCCTTCATCATGCTATCTCATTAATGAAGCTATTTTTGATGATAAATATAGCCTCCTTAATCGAGGAATAAAAGAAAAGTAATGTAATACCTTTGTCAGTTTTTTTGTACTCCATAGTGTATCTGCTCCATTCATTATGTCATCCTCATCTTTTTTGTGGATTATTCATCATGAAGATTCACATACATTGCATGACTCTTGATCAGCATTTCTACCATAATATAACATATATCTTTCAGACAACTATGAATCTTTTGATATCCAAGATCCAATTTCTTAACAACTTTCTTTGCTTCATAATAAAACAATGGTAAACTAGTACCTTCTGGAAATGCATCCTTTAATAACTTGAAAAGCATAGTAAAATTCTTTCTAAACCATCCATTTATATATTTTATATGGAATAATATATAAGAAAAGATATCTTAGAAAATTTTAAATAGTTCGACATAATTGTTCATCCATATTTTTCACTAAATTATGATATCAAGCTGACTCAGCAGTTGATGATTGTATATGCTTCTTGACATATGTTCATTCCATAAATGTAGAACCCTCACATATTCTAGCTACTTCGTGTGTATTACTAGAACCTCCAAAGCTTAAACACCATGTCGAAAAGCATTTATGATCAAACCCCTTATATCATCATCTCCTACAGGACTCCCTTGCATGTTACTAGATCTAAGATCAGATGAGGGGTGATTACTTGATATTGGCAATATAAATTTTTCATGAAAAATCCACTTAATATAACATCTTGTAAAACCATTCCATATCAAATATTCTTCAATGGTTTGTGGATCTAGAGAAGAACTATTAACATATCGTCAGCATGGATATAAAATATTTTCATTCAAACCACTTTTATCTATACCAAATTTAATGAAATCATAAACTCTATCTAAATATTCTTTGGTATTTCTCAATTTATTTATCCAACTTTTATCCATAGGATAAAATGATCGAACTTTCAAGTTATCAAAAAGCAAGAAAAATTCTTTAATCAATAATAATGCACCAAGTATAAATATTAAAAAATGCACCAAGTATAAATATTAAAAAAATATATGAAAAATAAAATAACTTAACTAATAAATGCATCCTATCACCAACTAATAGGTAAAGATAGGTCATATCCTATTCAAGAATTGTATTAATTATATATGTCATTTACAATAATTAAACGATACGCAATCTAAAAAAGCTCTAAAAAATTTTGGCAGCATTTCCTTTTAGTTTTCCCCACATGACTAAAGATATATGCGGAGAACTAAAGAAAATGCTATCCAAAATAAATCTCAAACTCTACCTATACCGCTTCATTACTTTAATTACCTATAAAATTATTTGCAATTCTCAAACTATCCAAACTGGACAATCAATTAACCACTGCACATAATTCTCCCACCCGTACAAAAAAATATAAATGTATGGATGCTATAGAATATGTACATTAATCAATTGATGAGTCTATGTTTCTATGCAATGAAAGTTTTGTAAAAATATTTAAAATGTCATAATTGATCATAGCAAAGCTATACATAGCATTGAAATAAAAAATTTGCAATAATAAATAAATACGATGATATTGAACAATATATCTTGATGCTATTGATACTCTTGAAGTATGCCTTACATCTATAACTATTATAAACTAAAAGAATAATAAAAAATACTTAAGAAGGTTATAAATTTTCTAACATGCACATGCATGTACCATCCATCCATAACATGATATTCTTCCCATTATGGCTTAATTATTTTAATTAATCATCAATTACTAGAATTATTCATTAACGGCCAAACCTAAATCATTATAAGATTTGTTCCAATATGTCCAATTAAAATTTTATTTCTTTCTTTCTCACTAGCTAGCTCTTACACATATTCTTATCTCAATGAAGCAGTAGTCGCTGAGATGGGATAATGGTAGCATTCTCCTTTGTTTCTTAACTTTAATTGCAAAGTAACTTCTATATTAGGACAATATCACACATTAGAACCTCATTTTCATTATAAAATTCAATATCATAGTACGAGTTCAGGTTTGTGGAAGGAGTCAAACTTTTTCTATATGAGTAAAGTTTTGTAGCAAATAATGTAAAAGAAGCTTACCACAACCAAGACTTCAAGCTTCAGCCAAAACCAATTTTTTTTTGGTTTTGGCAAAAAAATTTAGCTTGAAACCAATCTAATTTCAGGTTCTAAGCTACAATCATTTGATTATTATCCAGCATTGCTCACAACTGATTGGTACAAATCATTGAAGCCATGTCAATTTATTACCTAGCTTCTTTGAGTCACTAATTATTTGATTATGTATCATTTATTAAAGCCCTTTTTATGCCCTTTCTATTGTTAAATGAAAAGGCACCACCAACCCAACACCACACACCCTTCTTTCTCATGAGGCACCTCATCCCCACCCTAATTGGCTATCAACTGTTCTCCAAAGCCAAACAAAATCTCTAGAATATATGGCAAAGCCCTATGATATATACTTAGCAAGCATGCAAAGTTTTCCTCACATGTCCTTGTCTATTTGGCTTTGAACACTACTACACTAAACTAATCACTAGTGTCCCAACTTGCTCCTAGGACAACTAATGCCACTAATATATTACTTATATATTGTGAGGTCTCAAATGTTAGTGTGGAAGTTTACCCTGATATATCTTGATGACCAGAAAATCATCAAAAAGCTTGCCAACCGAGATTATTAAACCATGCATTAAATGGTTAATCAGCAATAAAAGACTACTACTCAATAATTTAAACATACACATCCTTCCTCAATTCCCTCCATAATAGTTTCTTCAAGCTTTAAAAAAGAAAGGTTTCAGATGAATGATTTGAGTGATGTTTTCATTCCATCTCTAATATATCTACTTTTAGGAAGCAACAGAGTAGTTTGGGTATGAAACGAAATAGAGGATTCAGAAAGTGATTGGATTGTATCAAGAAAACCAAGAAAAATCAATGTAAAGACATGAAGTAAACAAAGGAAACATCTGAAACCAAAAAGTAGAGGATATTAGGTCATCTTTTAAACTCTCCATAAAAGATGACATGATGAAGAAACTTCATTTAGGTGGAAGCTAAATCTTATAAAAGTAGGGGTCCAAATCACCTATCGACCCATTAATTATGGTGAGACTTCACTGGCCCACACACTGAAACAAAGATGAGATGCAATGTCGCAAGTATCTCTTTCTACAAACAATTAAACCATCAACTATAAAAAAACTTGTTCTCAAAACCAACACACCAATATGTTTGGGGATATTGAAGAACTGGGATCATCCAATGTTGATTTTGTTACGAAAAAGACAAGAAAATATATAAAGATAACATACTTCAACTCATAGAAAAGTTGAGGTATAATATATACCTATCATTCGAAAAATTAGAGAACATGGAAAACATGCTCATTCATTTATAATGATGTTGTGCTATTTGACAGCAAAATCTATTCATGAAGTTTCATTCATTATTTAAAACCAAACCTTCAAGAAGATTATCAATCAAAGAGATAAGATACAAAATTCTAATCATTAATTAAACTATGAAGAAAACCCACCTATAAAATCTAGGAATCTCAATCTCACCTATATTTTTAATTCTAAGATGCTTTGTTCATGTGAACAAACTAGCAGCCCAACCAATATAAGAAGCTAACAAATAATGGGCAATTTTTGACTTTATATGTATATATTCTTTTTTATGTATGTGTGTGCATATATTTTATTTTTTAAAAAAATGATTAAATATATGCCCAAACCGGTCTGACAGGTTTGAATCATTTTTATTCCAGCCCAAATGATCCCTAGGATCTACAAATCATTTTTTTCGGCTATAGCTCAATCTTTCTTTGATTTTGTTTGGTTTGCATGCCTCGTTCAGGAGATGCTTATCTAACAAGGATGGTAATAGATCATGTATGGATAAGATAGGCCATTATCCAAACCTATCAAGTTATTGTCCAGGGATAAGGTGGGGCAAGTTAGATATATAAATCGGATTTAAAGCTACAAAATCTATTTTTTTACATACCTATTTTTTCTTATCTCCGGGAAGAAATTTATAAAGAATTATGTATATTGTTGTACCCATCCGGCCGATCCTGGGTTGGACCGGCCAAGAAGTCCGACCGGTGACCTATAGGAGGAGAGGTCCGAACGACCCGCTTCCTTCGAGGTTCGACCAATCAGCTCTCTCAGATATCCTGATTGATTCCCTCATCGGAGGCCCAGAAGGCCGACCAACCTGAAGGCCGACCCACTTCTGCTAAGGTACGGCTGACCCACTCCAAGGATATCTTAGAAACTCCAGAAGCCTCTTTCCACATCTACCGATCGGCTTCCTCAAAGTTCCTGTCAGATACTCCCCGTCGATCGGACGATGGGCTCCTGTTGAATCCGACCGACTCGTTCTCCTTCTGAGAATCGCTTGAAGGCTCCAGAAGTCCCTTTCCAGCTGGTACCGAAATCCTGTTGTAACGGACTCCATGACGTGGCCACGTCTCCGCGCTACTTGGCCATCACTCTGATTCTCCTAGGGGCAAATCGGGGCTTTTCAGCCTATCTCCTAGTAGAATTTGGCAGCATTCCATGCCTATTTAAGGTGATCGGAGGACCTCCACTTGGGGCTAAGTGCACCCTTCCCTCTCCGTGTGCTATTCTTTTTCATTTTCTCCATTCTATTGCTCCTAGACTCCTGCTAACTTAAGCATCGGAGTGTCCCCCACCGGAACACCACCGGTGCTTAGGGGACTTTATGCAAGTCGACCAGCAAAGGAGCTCTCCAGCATACCCGACCGAGCCCGGTCCAGGAGAAGGCGCAGCAACATATATCTTCGGGATGGATTTTCCTGCATCTGATGTGGCTCCATTATGAGTAGACATAAAGCTAGGATTAAAAACATATTTTCCCACCTTTCTCTCATGGCAATTATTTAATTTGAGAATAAAGTAGGCATAAAGCTAGGATTAAAAACATATTTTCCAAATTGTCTTTTAGAAACCAAACAAAACACAGGAACAGTTTGATGCAGAACAAATAAAGGGATGCGATGCGGAAGTAAATTAAGATTAACTAATTTTTTTGTTATTTTTATATGTTTGTAGAAGTTGGCTTCAAATCAAAGAAAAGTTAACCTAACATTGAAAGATACTAATATGATAATTGAAAGCACAATTTTAAGGAAACTAAATTATCAGAGTAGTTCAGAAGCAACGGATCGCTGGGGGTTGAGAAACTCCCAGACCTAGGGTTTCGCTCCGAACTTTCAATAGAACAGAAATAAAGAGAAGAGATGGTTTACCTAACCAGACAATGATCTTCACAGATTTTGGTGGAAGAACTCTCCCGAGCAGATTGTTGGATCCTCGGATTCAGATATCTTCGCAATGGATCCTCCAATACTGGTCCTTGGCGGGTTGGCTTCTCCTGAACTCAAGATCTGGAAGAGAAGAAAAACAATTGATGGAATCAGAGAGTCAAGGGAAAAATTTACCAGGTTGATGAACTTGAAGATTGAAATTGCTGAAAACTGGATTCTCCTGGAAGCTGATGTGATTTTCCTTGGAACTTGCTCTGGATCTGAAGTAGCCGGACTGGATCTGGATGAAGGTGGACGGCCTGGACTTGTAGAGAGAGAGAGGCCGTGGGAGATGGAAGGAGCTAGGGTTCGATGGATTGAAAATAATGAAGGGCGGCTAGGGTTTTGGATTTTTAAGTGGCTAACCTAGGGTTTTGGATAAAGATGGAGATCTCTCACCTCCTCAAGGCTCCAATGGAACCCGGATTACCCCCTCACGGAGCTCAACACTTAGAATAGTGCGGAAGAAGTGAAACCTAAGTTACTCAACACAAGAGAATAGCAAAAATAATTTTTCTTCATTGATTTCTTAAAGTTACAAAGAGAGGTCTATTATATAGACCTAAAATTTTCTCCAAGTTTGTACAAATTCCCATGTGGGACTAAACTCCTCCAACCTCTAGATTAGGTAGAAAACCTCCTCTCTTGGCCGACCAAGAATTCAGAAAAATTTGGGATGGCCATAAAGGATTTTTTTGGATTTTTTTTTTTTTTTTTTTTATGGCGCCTTCTTTGGAGTTGGATTTGGATTTGGAGTCCTCTTCTCCTTATGGCATTTCTTCTTTTCTTCCACTCCAAGTTAAGCTCTTTGATTTTGATTTGAACTTCAATTAGGAGTAGGTTGGATGTCCTTCTTTGATTTTTTCTCCAAGAGAAGTCCCTTTCCTTCTTTGCTTAGACAAAATTGGCAGGTATGGGCGCCTCCTTTAAATTGGCTTCCAATTTGATTTTTTTCTTCTTTGGATGTGGGGACCATGACACTGGGATGCCTCTGTGGCGCCTCCTGGACCCTGGCGTGTGCTCGGAGTGTGGCTGGGTGTGTGGCTTGGAGTGTGGCCTCCACTTGCTTGGACCTTGATTTGATTGGAAGACAAATGTGGCACCATTTTGGACCTTGATTTGATTGGAAGACAATTGCGGCACCATTTTGGATAAAATTGAAACCACATCGGGACTTGCACCGAGTCAACATGACTCAACAAAATTTAAATGGTGACTCAAGAAATAAATAAAAATAAATAAACTGGTTGACCAGGTCAACCTTTATTACAAACCCTAATTTCTCGGGCAATGTCAATCAGAGATCCAAATGGAGCTCTGAAGTCTTCTTATGAGTCTGGTGCCCGCACCAATTCTCCCGGGGTGGGAGGAACTCGACCCTGTCGAGTAAGGCTCAAGTTGGCTCTGGTATCTCTCCAAGAGGTCTGGGTCCAATTCTTGTAATTCTTCTCGGGAGATCCAAGAGTCATCAGAATCTGGCCTTCCTTGCCAGCGGACCAGGTATCTTTGGTATCCTTGATTACGAGTAGAGATAACCTGATCATCCAGGATATTTTCAATCTGCTCTTTCCTCACAGGCCAGTTTGTTGGTGGACACACAGGGTCGGGATCACTCTCAATGATAGGGTTAGGCTCAAAAGGCTCACTAGGAATCACAGCTGGCTCCCTGTACTCTACTAAGTCTGTAATGTTGAAAGTAGAGCTAATGCCTAGTTCTGGAGGCAACTCGAGCACATAGGCATTGGATCCTACTCTCTTTACCACTCTAAATGGTCCAGCTCCCCTAGCATGTAACTTTCTAACGGTTCCAGGAGGAAACCGTTCAGGCCTTAACCTAATCATCACATAGTCTCCCTCAACAAAAGATTTGACTCGCCTTTGAGTATCAGCCAACTTCTTATAAGTTTCATTACTTAAATTTATTTTGGCATGAATTTCTTTATGCAAGTCTTTTACATGCTGTGCAAAATTCTCAGCAGACTCGGAGACTCGAGTGTGGACAGGTAAAGGGACTAGGTCAAGAGGTGTGTGAGGTTTGTACCCATGTACAATTTCAAATGGACTCTTACCCGTAGACCTATTGACCGAGTCATTGTACGCAAATTCTGCCCTTGGTAGGTATAAATCCCAATTTCAGGTGTTTTCACCAACAAGACATCTCAGCAGATTTCCTAGGCTACGGTTCACTACTTCAGTTTGGCCATCAGTTTGGGGATGATAGGCAGTTGAAAACTTAAGTTTTGTCCCTAACGTATGCCAAAGGGTCTTCCAAAAGTAACTGGTGAACCGGACATCCCTATCTGAAACGATTGTCTTAGGTAGGCCATGGAGTCTAACTATCTCATTGAAGAAAAGTGTGGCTACCTTAGACGCATCAAAGGTTTGGGAACAAGGCAAGAAGTGGGCCATTTTAGAGAATCGGTCGACTACGACACAGATAGAATCATGTCTCCTCTGGGTCTTAGGTAAACCTAACACAAAATCCATACTCACATCTTGCCAAGGACGATCTGGGACAGGGAGTGGGGTATAAAGGCCAGTGTTTTGTTTTTGCTGTTTGGCAACAGCGCAGGTTCGACATCTAGCTACAATATTAGCTACATCCCTTTTCAAGCTAGGCCAGAAAAAGTGGTCTTCAATAGCTAGAATGGTCTTGTCTTTTCCAAAATGGCCGGCTAAACCTCCAGCATGGTTTTCCCAAATCAAAAATTCCCTAAGAGAAGTTCTAGGGATGCAAAGCCTATTTTTGAAGAACAAAAAACCATCTACAAGGATATAATCCTGGTGATTACTAGATGGTCCTTGAACTAGATCCTGATACATAGTTGTGAAATCCGGACAAGACTCATATTCCTCTTTGATTTGCTCAAACCCTATGACCTCAGTTCTAACAGAAGTTAATAACAGAGATCGGCGACTAAGGGCATCAGCTACCTTATTCTCAACTCCAGCCTTATGTTTCAGGACAAAAGTATAGGACTGGATATATTCTACCCACTTAGCATGCCTAGGGTTAAGCTTCTTTTGGGAGTTCAGAAATCTAAGAGCCTCATGGTCCGAAAATAGTACAAATTCCTGCGGTAGCAAATAATGTCTCCAGTAACGCAAAGCTTGCACCACCGCATAAAATTCCTTATCATAGGTAGAATACCTAAGCTTAGCATCATTAAGTTTTTCACTAAAGAATGCTATGGGATGATTCTCTTGGCTTAGGACTCCACCTATTCCTACACCTGAAGCATCACAGGCAACCTCAAATACTTTAGAAAAATCGGGTAATCTCAGAATGGGTGCCTAGGTCATTTTATCCTTAAGATCTAGGAATGCTTTATGGGCTGACTTTGTCCAATGAAATTCTTCCTTCCTAATACAATCAGTGATAGGAGCAGCTAAAGTACTAAACCCCTTGATGAATCGCCTATAGAAGGTAGCCAAGCCGTGGAAACTTCTAACTTCATTGGTGGGGACACCTAAGGCACCAGAATAAGATAGAGGCTTTTTCAACCCTCTGTAAATTGATCAATAATTTATGAGTCCATCTGTAATAAGGGCTTAGCTCATCTGAGTCCATTTTAGTTGTTATTTGAGTATTTTTAGTTGTTATTTCAGTTCTGTACTAGTCAGCTCATGTTGAGCTAGTTCAGTCCAATGCTAGTCAGCTCATGTTGAGCTAATTTTATTTTTTTGAGTCCTGTCCAAGCATACTGAAGACTCAAGACTATATCATACAAGTGAATACCAAGTCCAACTAGATTGAAGACATGGAAGTATAGCACAAGTCCAACCCAGCTTGAAGATTTGAAGACCCCAGGAGGAAAATTCAGAAAACCCTGATTTCTTACAGATGCCCTCCAGATGCCCAGATTCCCTTCCAGATGCCAAAGTATATTCATAGATAAGGGCATCCATGATTCCAGAGGTCCATCTGCATCCTAGCCCAAGAAATCAAGCCCAGGTGCAAAGCCCAAGCCCCTAAGAAGCAAGATACCAGGGAATATTCCTGCTACCTGGCTACCAGGCCACCCCAGCTTCCAGAGGCCAAAACCCATGCACCCGAGCCCCTTTGGGCCGGCCTTTTGCTGCTCCTACTAGCCCAACACGCCCCCCTAGGCATCCTTGGAGTCTTGACCAAGTCAAGAAA
The DNA here is from genome assembly GCA_021397845.1 of Areca catechu. Lineage (NCBI taxonomy): Eukaryota > Viridiplantae > Streptophyta > Magnoliopsida > Arecales > Arecaceae > Areca > Areca catechu. The sequence goes on along the minus strand of CM038052.1, from coordinate 121,125,834 downwards.
ATTTTTAGGGATTTTTCTACCTAATATTTCCTTATTTTCTAGCTAGGGTTTGAGAGGGAAAAGGATTCTTATGTAAAGACTTATGTACCCTTACTTGGAGCCCAAGGTTAAGGATCTATTTAAGGGACCCTAGCCTCTTGTATAAGAGAATTTTGATGAATGAAAACCTTGAGTTCTTCTATTGAGTTGTGTGATACCCTGCTGTGTGCATAAAGGGGTTTGCGAGAGTTTTTCTTCCCAGTGCTGCAATCATCTTCCTGCTGCCAACAAGCATCTCAGATCCCTGGACGCCCACTCCAAAAGAAGCCTTCCCTTGCTATTTTTCCTTTGCTTTCTTGTTCCTTTGTGAGTTTTCTAACCCCTGACAGGTCGTTTGTAGGTCCCTGAGTTCCTACGAATCCAACGACTCCAGCCAAGCCTCAATCGGATCACCGAGCAGAAAGCCGGGTATCCGCGGGTCTTTGGCTCGATTTTCCAGGCCGCATCCATCGAGGAACGAGAGACCCTTTTGCTGCGATCTTCATAGACATTGTCAGGTACACCCCTCTACCTCCAGTAGTTTTATTGTAGGAGAACTTGCCCTAACCGAGGCTTCTCAACCCCGGCGATCCTTCTTTTCTACTTTTCTAGGTCCTAATCTGCATGCTGATCTTCTAAAATTCATATAAAATTCCCTACAACATATTTTAATCTGAAATTTAGGAATTAATCACTCAACCGCACATATAAAACATATAAAAAAATTGCATGCAAATTAGTTCCTCATCATTCATGCACATTGGTTGGCTCTGGCCAGTCTACTATGGACCTAATCTTCTCAGGATCGGCCGCCACGCCGTCAGGGGTTACTACAAAACCAAGAAAGATAACTCTACTAGTCATGAATTCACACTTCTTAAGATTACCGTAGAGTCTATCATTCCTCAAAACTTGGCAGACTGCTCTAAGGTGGCCTAGGTGATCTGCTGGGGTCTTACTATAGATCAGGATGTCATCAAAATAGACCACCACAAATTTTCCTATGAAAGCTCTAAGTACCTGGGTCATAATTCTCATGAAAGTACTAGGGGCATTGGACAACCCAAAAGGCATAACAACCCATTCATAAAGACCATCCTTAGTTTTGAAAGCAGTTTTCCATTCATCCCCGGGTCTAATCCTAACCTGATGATAGCCGCTTTTGAGATCAATCTTAGAAAAAACCATTGCACCAGCCATCATATCAAGCATGTCATCTAGTCTAGGGATGGGAAACCTATATTTGATTGTAATTTTATTGATGGCACGACTGTCAACACACATCCTCCACGTGCCATCTTTCTTTGGGGTCAGTAAGGCTGGGACTGCACAAGGGCTAAGACTTTCTCTAATAAACCCCTTCCTTAATAATTCTCCAACCTGCTTTTGCAGTTCTTCATGCTCAGATGGATTCATCCTGTAATGGGGCAAGTTGGGCAAAGTCGCTCCTGGGATTAGATCTATGGCATGCTGGATATCCTTAAGAGGTGGAAGGTGGTCTGGCAAATCCTCGGGAAAGACATCCTCAAATTCTTTTAACACAGGTTTAACTTCTTGAGGAGGCTCTGAGGGTTCCGAAGTTCTAAGTTCCTTAGCAGTCAACATCCAGATGGGTGAACCACTATGAATTTCTTGTTCTAGATCCTTAGCACTGATTAGGTTCACTCCAGTTTTCATCTCCTTAACCTTACCGGCTCCTTTAGTTACCTTGTCCTTAGGGGGAACTGAATGGATCGTAATCTTCTTCCCATTGAAACTAAAGACACAGGTATTGGATTTTCCTAAGAGGGTGGCATCATGATCATACAACCAAGGTCTTCCGAGAATTATACTGCTCACCCCCATGGGTAAGACATCGCACCAAATCTTTTCGTGATAAGATTGCATTTGGATTTGGACTTGACATCTAGACTGGATGGGTATGGAGGTAGAATCTACCCAAGAAACCTTATAGGGGTTGGGATGGGGAACTGGGATTAAGCCTAACATCTTGACAGTGCTAGTAGAGATGGCATTTACACAGCTCCCACTATCTATGATGATCTTACATACCTTATCCCCTAATTTAAGAAAAGTCTGTAGGATGTTAGTCCTACGCCAATCCTCTTGAACTAGATTCTGGGATAGGATGCATCTTACAACTCCTAATTGGTCAGATTCATTGGGTTCCTCCTCTCCTTCATACTCCTCAACCAAATTCATTTCGGCCTCATAAACTTCTTCTTCAAATTCCTCACTGGGCTCGGAATTATCATTCTCTCCCTCTTCTATGTAAAGGGATCTCCGTGGGCACTGGCTAGCAACATGACCTACCTTATGACACTTGAAACAGGCTATGGCAGTACACTGACTGGAAATGTGACCTGGTTTCTGACACTTAAAACAGGTGATATTTGAACTAGGGGTTCTCTGGGTGTCAGGTGCCTTACCTTTGTCCATGGGCCTAGCGGTAGAAGTACCCTGAAAAGGTTTACTAGGGATAACTTGGCTAGGTCCATTCCTTGGGATTGGGGCACTAACCCTAGAAGGTATAGGTCCTCTCTGAAATTTCTCAGTGTTTAGTGCAATCTGGTAGGCTTGGTCTAGATCAGTAACCTCTCTCAGAAATAGTTCTCTCTTGATATCTTCCCTCAGTCCAGCCCTAAATCTAGACAAAGTGACTTCGTGGGCTTCACTCACATCACATCTCATTAGGTATTCATCAAAAGTAGCTATGTAGTCTGAGACAGATCGGTTTCCTTGTTTCAGGTTTTGCCATTGGTCTAACAGGTTTTGCTGGTATGAAATGGGTAGGTATTTATCTCTCAGTTTTTCTTTCATACCCTGCCAAGTGGTTATGGGCTCAACATTCCGTCTCCTAGTGGTTAGCTCAATGTTCCCCCAGTATAACCTAGCTTGATGCACTAATTTCATCTTGGCAAACTTGTATTTCCTCTCCTCAGACATAGCATACCACTCAAAGTATTGGTCCATCTCACCCTCCCAATCAGAATACACCTTAGGGTTCAGACTACCATCAAAAGTGGGTGCATCTAATTTGATGTTCCTGATGAACCTATCATCTCTATCTTCAGGCTCTGGGTCAGGCCTCCTATGATTAGGTTCAGGATCTCTATATAAAGGCCTTCTAGGCTCCTGATGTGGGTGAGGTTGAGGCATATTAAAATCGGGGTCAGGAGTCCAATTTCGATGTCTAGGTTCTTCAAGTACTTGGACTCGGTCCCTAAGTTGGGTAAGATCCTCATGAATTTGTGCGCTAAACTGGGCCACAGTGTTTGTCATATCCTGATTCATTTTAGCCATACTTTCAGTAAGAGTTCTGATCATGGCCTCTAAATCAGGTTGGGTTTGACCAGGTTGATATGGCACTCCGTTTCTGGTAGACATGATGATTCAAGCAAGCACACAAAATGAGACTAGACTAAATCGACTACTGGATCACTAGACCTAGAGTCCAAACTAGATGCCCAATCAGAGTGGCAAGCTAGCCTGTAGTAACTCAGGACTCAACCAGGTAGGTGTAAGGGGAGTGTTAGGTCCCTGATTGCCAATCCTAGACACCAATCAGTGATTGGCCAGGTAGGCGGACCAGCACACAAGCCCTTCGGGAATGGATCCCTGAACCACCGTTCTAGACACTGAGTGCTAAGCACACACAGAATAACACGGCAAACTGACTCAACACTAGCCTAGACCCGACCAATTGGTGTCCCTAGCCCACTAGGGCAAATTAGGTCTAACTGATTTTAAATTAGGTCTAGGTTCGAATGATTGGATGGTGGTTTTGGGCTAAGGAGTGGTAATCAACTCCTCCCCTTATCTTAGATGCTCAATTGCCCTTAAGTAAATTATGAGATGATCACTCTAAAAAGAATTGAATTGCAGAACACAAAAAATAGAGTTGTTGTGTTTTAATGCTCAGAATTTTTATCGAAACCAATAAATCACAGAAAAATTATGAAAACTAGGTTCAATTATACTGGTTTCAACGAAGTAAACATCATGCAATTCGGAGTTTTATTAAGGGAGAAATAATTCAGACAACAGGGCAATTACGGGCTGCAACTAGATTGTCTTCCCCGTTTATAATCCCTGCTATGAAGTTATAACCCAATGGATCCCCTACACGCCCTAGGAACACCCCGTGGAATGGGAGGAGGAGGCTTGCGCCTCGCTTAGTTCCTAGGACCGGACGTCCTGGGGAGTCTACTTCGAGCAGACAAAATAAAAAGAGAAAACAATCAAAACAAGCAAGCAAGCAAATCAGAAACCCTAGACTGGGCTCTGATACCAAAAATGATGCAGAACAAATAAAGGGATGCGATGCGGAAGTAAATTAAGATTAACTAATTTTTTTGTTATTTTTATATGTTTGTAGAAGTTGGCTTCAAATCAAAGAAAAGTTAACCTAACATTGAAAGATACTAATATGATAATTGAAAGCACAATTTTAAGGAAACTAAATTATCAGAGTAGTTCAGAAGCAACGGATCGCTGGGGCTTGAGAAACTCCCAGACCTAGGGTTTCGCTCCGAACTTTCAACAGAACAGAAATAAAGAGAAGAGATGGTTTACCTAACCAGACAATGATCTTCACAGATTTAGGTGGAAGAACTCTCCCGAGCAGATTGTTGGATCCTCGGATTCAGATATCTTCGCAATGGATCCTCCAATACTGGTCCTTGGCGGGTTGGCTTCTCCTGAACTCAAGATCTGGAAGAGAAGAAAAATAATTGATAGAATCAGAGAGTCAAGGAAAAAATTTACCAGGTTGATGAACTTGAAGATTGAAATTGCTAAAAACTGGATTCTCCTGGAAGCTGATGTGATTTTCCTTGGAACTTGCTCTGGATCTGAAGTAGCCGGACTAGATCTGGATGAAGGTGGACGGCCTGGACTTGTAAAGAGAGAGAGGCCGTGGGAGATGGAAGGAGCTAGGGTTCGATGGATTGAAAATAATGAAGGGCGGCTAGGGTTTTGGATTTTTAAGTGGCTAACCTAGGGTTTTGGATAAAGATGGAGATCTCTCACCTCCTCAAGGCTCCAATGGAACCCGGATTACCCCCTCACGGAGCTCAACACTTAGAATAGTGTGGAAGAAGTGAAACCTAGGTTACTCAACACAAGAGAATAGCAAAAATAATTTTTCTTCATTGATTTCTTAAAGTTACAAAGAGAGGTCTATTATATAGACCTAAAATTTTCTCCAAGTTTGTACAAATTCCCATGTGGGACTAAACTCCTCCAACCTCTAGATTAGGTAGAAAACCTCCTCTCTTGGCTGACCAAGAATTCAAAAAAATTTGGGACGGCCATAAAGGATTTTTTGGAATTTTTTTTTTTTTTTTTTTTTATGGCGCCTTCTTTGGAGTTGGATTTGGATTTGGAGTCCTCTTCTCCTTATGGCATTTCTTCTTTTCTTCCACTCCAAGTTAAGCTCTTTGATTTTGATTTGAACTTCAATTAGGAGTAGGTTGGATGTCCTTCTTTGATTTTTTTCTCCAAGAGAAGTCCCTTTCCTTCTTTGCTTAGACAAAATTGGCAGGTATGGGCGCCTCCTTTAAATTGGCTTCCAATTTGATTTTTTTCTTCTTTGGATGTGGGGACCATGACACTGGGATGCCTCTATGGCGCCTCCTGGACCCTGGCATGTGCTCGGAGTGTGGCTGGGTGTGTGGCTTGGAGTGTGGCCTCCACTTGCTTGGACCTTGATTTGATTGGTAGACAAATGTGGCACCATTTTGGACCTTGATTTGATTGGAAGACAATTGCGGCACCATTTTGGATAAAATTGAAACCACATCGGGACTTGCACCGAGTCAACATGACTCAACAAAATTTAAATGGTGACTCAAGAAATAAATAAAAATAAATAAACTGGTTGACCAGGTCAACCTTTATTACAAACCCTAATTTCTCGGGCAATGTCAATCAGAGATCCAAATGGAGCTCTGAAGTCTTCTTATGAGTCTGGTGCCCGCACCACAGTTATATCAATCAAGCTTTTAAAAGGTATAACTAGTACGAAAGAAAATGTTTTAAGTTATTTTAGACTTAAAGATCATTTACTAATTTCAAATATTATGACCAATTAGCAATAGCAAAAACAATCCTATAGGAGCAACTCTTCCTTTTCCATTTTTTTTAATTCCTGAACCAAGTATAAAATAAATTAACCAAAATACTTACCATAAAATATGTTTTGTTTTTTTCATGAATGCCCTTCTACAAATGTGAATTTCATGAATAGCCTCCTAAAATCAATATTAACATCTATACTCTTATAAAACACTATTTTGCCACAAATTCTCTTAACATAACTATTATTTTTATGTCATTAACAAAAACCATATTTATTTATATTAAAAACTAATTAGGATTCTAAAATTATATTTTTACCCCTAAACTAATTAATGAGCTTTCAATGGAAACTGACTCGCTCATCATTGACTCACTTGCATTTATTTTTTCTACCTATGATTGTCTATTTCTTTATCCTTAAAATTATGGTGCTATTTCCCTATCATTGAAAAAGCAACCATATTTCCCTAAATCTCCCTTGATTAGATTCTCCACGATTGATGGACCTTCTCCCTCTTTTCCCTTAGTTGTTTCCCACTCATCATCCGAGTCCCTGTCATTGCTCTTCAATCTCATCGCCACTACTTTCTCTCTCATGGCATACTAACAAATGGATGTCAATAAATGGAAATAGAAAACCTAGTTGTTATCTATCATGGCATATTAACAAATGGAAACAAAAAACCTAAATCAAAGAATCGAGTTCTCGGCTGATTCTGCCCCTAGATGTTAATTCTTGGTTGAGAAAAGGCACTTACCAGTGAGTGAGGGAAGAAGTGAAGGAGATGGAGATCATAGCACAGATAAGCCTCGGGGATGGATATCGGTGATCTAAATGTTGAAATGCTTGAAGGTGAGACGACTGGAGAGGCCCCGGAGACGGCGAGCTAACTAGAAATGAGGAGGAGATGGAGGAGGAGGGAGCAAGGTTAGGAGAGGGGAAATGGTGATTGGGGCTATGCTGGTGCGAATAAAATTAGGGCTTCGAGGGGGAAAGAATATCAAAACCTATCGATGCTTTAAAGCATGGTTAAACCCTGTTTTTGCTGTCGTAGGAAAAAAGCATTGGCATATCTTAAACCTTATTTCTTGATGCTTTTAAGCATCATTATTTTCTGAAACTTTAAAAAAGCATCGGCAGGTTTCGGGACTTTTCGATACTTTTCTCTAGCATTGAGAAAAAAGGATTACCTTTTAGCATCTTTATTTATAGTATCGGTGGATGTGATAAGTCTATTAATTATTCTAATTTAACTATTAAAATAAATATTAATTAATTAATAATTATTAAAAAATAATATATTTTATTAATATTTTATAGAAAAGAAGTTTATAAATTGAAAGAACTCAATTTTTGGAGCACAACGGCATAAACGGTACTCAAATCGAGATTCAAAAAGGCCTCGAATCGAAGTTGAAAGTTTATTAAGGGAAAAGCATGAATTTTAGAGCAGCCGGTCCACGGTGGACCGGTCGCTTGGTCTATGGATGATGAAGGTGGTCCATGATAGCCAAGAACCTCAATCCATGATCCCTGCCTGTGGACCACCATCATCGTTTCATACCGTCCGGCCACCAAAGTTGTCCCCCGCCATCCTTTTTATCACCGAGAGCCATCCCTCGCTAGAAAAACCAACAGAGAAGCACATTTCCAGCAAGCCACCATCTCATTCTCCATTCGATCACTACTATTCATCCACCACTAGCTTGTCATCGCCATTGCAGTCTGTCGATCGTCGGTGATGCAGAACAAATAAAGGGATGCGATGCGGAAGTAAATTAAGATTAACTAATTTTTTTGTTGTTTTTATAGGTTTGTAGAAGTTGGCTTCAAATCAAAGAAAAGTTAATCTAACATTGAAAGATACTAATATGATAATTGAAAGCACAATTTTAAGGAAACTAAATTATCAGAGTAGTTTAGAAGCAACGGATCGCTGGGGGTTGAGAAACTCCCAGACCTAGGGTTTCACTCCGAGCTTTCAACAAAACAGAAATAAAGATAAGGGAAGGTTTATCTAACCAGACAATGATCTTCACAGATTTTGGTGGAAGAACTCTCCCGAGCAGATTGTTGGATCCTCGGAGTCGGATATCTTCGTAATGGATCCTCCAATACTGGTCCTTTGGCGGGTTGGCTTCTCCTGAACTCAAGATCTGGAAGAGAAGAAAAACAATTGATGGAATCAGAGAGTCAAGGAAAAGATTTACCAGGTTGATGAACTTGAAGATCGAAATTGCTGAAAACTGGATTCTCCTGGATGCTGATGTGATTTTCCTTGGAACTTGCTCTGGATCTGAAGTAGCCGGACTGGATCTGGATGAAGGTGGACGGCCTGGACTTGTAGAGAGAGAGAGGCCGTGGGAGATGGATGGATCTAGGGTTTGGTGGATGGAAAATAATGAAAGGTGGCTAGGATTTTGGAATTTCAAGTGGCTAACCTAGGGTTTTGGATAAAGATGGAGATCTCTCACCTCCTCAAGGCTCCAATGGAACCCGGATTACCCCCTCACGGAGCTCAACACTTAGAATAGTGCGGAAGAAGAGAAACCTAGGTTGCTCAACACAAGAGAATAGCAAAAATAATTTTTCTTCATTGATTTTCTAAAGTTACAAAGAGAGGTCTATTATATAGACCTAAAATTTTCTCCTAGCTTGTACAAATTCCCATGTGGGACTAAACTCTTCCAACCCCTAGATTAGGTAGAAAATCCTCTCCCTTGGCCGACCAAGAGTCCAAAAAAATTGGGACGGCCATAAAGGAATTGTTTTGGAACTTTTATGGCACCTCCTTTGGAGTTGGATTTGGATTTGGAGTCCTCTTCTTCTTATGGTATTTCTTCTTTTCTTCCACTCCAAGTTAAGCTCTTTGATTTTGATTTGAACTTCAATTAGGAGTAGGTTGGATGTCCTTCTTTGATTTCTTCTCCAAGAGAAGTTTTCTTCCTTCTTTGCTTAGGTAAATTAGGCAGGTGTGGGCGCCTCCTTTAATTTAGCCTCCAATTTGATTTTTTCTTCTTTGGATGTGGGGACCATGACACTGGGATGCCTCTATGGCACCTCCTGGACTCTGGCGTGTGCTCGGAGTGTGGCTGGGCGTGTGGCTTGAAGTGTGGCCTCCACTTGCTTGAACCTTGAGTTGATTGGAAGAGAAATGTGGCACCATTTTGGACCAAATTGAAACCACATTGGGACTTGCACCGAGTCAACATGACTCAACAAAATTTAAATGGTGACTCAAGAAATAAATAAAATAAATAAACTGGTTGACCAGGTCAACCTTTATTACAAACCCTAATTTCTCGGGCAATGTCAATCAGAGATCCAAATGGAGCTCTGAAGTCTTCTTCTGAGTCTGGTGCCCGCACCAGTCGGCCATCCACCATCCAAGAGTCGGGAAACTATCATAACCATGATCCGGCCATTCTCAAGCACTTGTCCTCTCTGATTGACCACCGCCCAAATCACTTGTGGTCATTCCTCCTGCCATCCCCCTCATCACTGGCCACCATCTCATGCCAACCGATCTTCGTCACCACCATTAGGGATTGGAAGAATCTAGTAGTAGAGTCCAATTGGGAGAAGAAGACCCTGGGATGCGACGAGGAGTCCATTCGGGACTCTGTTTGCCCTAGAAGGAAGGAAGAGATGATTTTGCATGATTTTTAGTGCAAGCTATAGCCTCTGATATAAAATGTGTTGACTCCATTATTGATTTTGATGATAAACAAAATGGTTAAGTATAAGTTGAGTACTAATGATTTCTTTGAAGTATATTTTTATTAAAAAAGGTACTCACAAATTTGAAAAGTGATTGATTGATCTGCTCAAAGAAGACTTGGACAGTCAAAGTTTGCTTGAATGGTTATTTGAGTGAAGTATAAATTTGATTCAGCACAAGTTCCGGCATTTTTGTGAAGATTTCAGAGAAGTGTCGACTCAATGTGTCGATACATGACACCAAGTGTCGACACATGGAAGTGAAGTATCGACTCAAACCGGTACGCAAAGAAAGCTTTAGATGGCATGGCTAAAGTGTCAACACATGGACTTGATGTGTTGACTCAAAGTATCAACACATGGATCAGCTCATCACCTAAGATTTTTAAATCACAGAACTTGCTGAAGATGAAGAACTACAGAAGTGTCGACACATGGAAGCGAAGTGTCAACTCAAAGTGTCGACTCACTTGAGGAAGTGTCGACACATCTGAGATTTTCAGAGAACCAAATTGAAGATATTTGAACTGGGTGTTGACTCAAGAAGTTCAAGTGTTGACCTGAAGTATCGACTCAGCCTGAAGTGTCGACACATGGAGTTCTGAGAACAGTAATGGCTAGTTTTTCAAATGTAGAACTCGATCCTTTTGCCCTCCAACGGCTAGATTTTTAAGTCTAATGGCTAGAAATCAGATTTGAGACCTTGGAAAGGTATTTATATGCTTCAAATAAAATCAAAAGAATAATTATTGATGAGAATGAAATAAAAACATCCAAGAGAGAAGAAAAGAGAGCATTCACTCCTATTCATTGAAGATTCAACCACTCTCAAGCAAAAGCAAGCCTCCAAGCATTCAAGAACCTTTAAGAGCATTAAAGATCATCCATTCTTGAGCAATCAAAGAGGCTTCATCAAGTTGAAAGCATCACTACATCGAGCTTCAAAGAGATACCCACTTTTTATTAGAAAGCTTTTATTCTCTTTACTTCAAACTATTATTTGTTGTAAGGATTCTTGGTTAGCCTATTGTAAAACCAAGGGATGTTATTGGTGAGCCTTTGAAAACTAATTAGGTTCTTGGTTAGCCCGAAAAACCAAGGAAGGTGATGGTGAGCCTTAAAACCATTTAGGTTCTTGGTTAGCCCGTAAAACTAAGTGAGATTTTGACTTATGAGCCTTGTGAAAACAAGTCGAGTTTTGATTAGTGAGCCTTAAAAACTAATCGACTGTAATCAGTTGAGATTATAGTGAATTTCCAAGAAAATCTTGGGGAGTGGATATAGGTCCATTGGATAGCATCAAACCACTATACTTCTTTGTCTTTGTGGTTGCTTATTCTCTTTACTTGCTCTTTCATTTATTGCTCTTTATTTTCGCTGCACTTTTACTTAAGAGCATTACATTTGAATTCATAGTACCTTATTTAATTGTTGAATTGGATTACATATAATTGCATTGCATCAAGTAATTAATTTTTAGAGATCCAATTCAGTCCCCCTCTTGGGTTGCTTACTGGGCAACAAGTGGCATCAGAGCCCTGTTCTCAGTGTATAGGCTTTACTGCCTTGAGTAAAGATCTATGGCAGCCCCTATTGGTACTAGTGTAGTTAAGGGTCAAGCCTCAAATAGACCTCCATTTTTCAATGGATCAAATTATATATATTGGAAAACTAGGATGAGAATTTATATGCATTCTATTGATTATAATTTGTGGAGTAGTTGATAAAGATCCATATATTCCTTCGGTTGTGGTTAATGGTGTTTCCATCCTAAAGCTCGAAGAGGATTGCGATGAAAATGATATTAAGCAATCCGAGATCAATGCTAAGGTAATGAATCTCCTTTATTATGTATTAGATCCTAGTAAATTCAATAGAATATCTACTTACATTTTAGCCAAAGAAATATGGGATATACTTGAAGTTATCCATGAGGGTACCCATCAAGTGAAAAATACTAAGGTGAACATGTTAGTGCATACTTATGAAATGTTCTGAATGGAACCTAATGAGTCAATCACTTACATGTACACTAGATTTAGAAATATTGTAAATGGAATGAGAAGTCTAAGAAAAGTAATGTCCAATGCTGATCTTGTAAATAAAATCCTCAGGTTACTTCCAACAACATGGGATCCGAAGGTGACCGCCATCCAAGAAGCAAAGGACGTTGACAAGCTACCATTAGAGCAGCTGGTTGGATCGCTCATGACTTATGAGCTGAATTTGAAGCAAAAATCAATGGACATGGATAAAAAGAAAAAGAGGATTGCATTCAAATCAAATATACAAGAAGAATCCTCAATCGATGTGTCCGAAGAAGAAAAAGAAGAAGAAGATGAAGGTGAAGAAGCTCTCCTTGCTAAGAAATTTAAAAGATTCATGAAAAGGAGGAAGTTTCCCTATAAGAAGAAATTTTAATCAAATAAAGGAAAGGGAAAAGAGAAAGAGAAGGAAAAGGAAAAAGAAAAGGAGAAGGAAATACCTATATGCTTCGAGTGCAAGAAGCCGGGTCACTACAAATTCGATTGCCCTCTCCTAAAGAAGTCAAGGAAGAAGTTAAGAAAGAAAGCAATGATGGCCACCTAGAGTGATAGTGAGGACTCCAGTTCTGAAGAAGAGCGGACAAAAATTGCAAATCTTTGTCTTATGGCACATCAAGAGCAAGATAAGGTAAATTCTGATACAGAAGTAGATTTTACTTTTGATGAGTTAAGAAATGCTTTTGATAAACTTATGCATGATTACAAATTAGTTTTATCTAAAAATAAAAAGTTGAAAAAACATGCAAACAGTTTTTCTCATGAAAACAATACTTTGTTAAATGAAGTTAATGAGTTGAAAACTAAATTATATATTTTGGAAAAGAAAAACAATGCTTTGATAATGAAAAATGAAGTTTTGAAAAGACCCAAAACTGTTATTTCAAATTATGATCTTTTAAAGAAAAATAAATATTTAGAATTAAAAAATGTTAAGTATAAAAATGAACTTGATAAAATGATGCATTTTGCTAAAAAAATTACCTATAGTTCAAAAAGATTAAACCTACTTTTAAATAGCCAAAGAGCCATTTTCAATAAAGCAGGATTGAGCTATAGACCATAAAATAACAAAAGTACTTTAAAAATTTGTTTGTACCTACATCATCTAGAATAACATGTTTTTTATATAAAAGCAAGGTCATAAATCTTTTCAATGCAATTTAAGAAAAATTAATTCTTTTAAAAAAGTTTAGGTTCCAAAAGGAACCATTTTAAGTGCTAACTCTAAAGGACCCAAGTTGGCTTGGGTACCTAAAAAGAAAGCTTGATTTTTATTGCAAGTGTGTCTTGCAACCAAGGAAAACAAAAGACTTTGGTATCTTGATAGTGGTTGCTCAAGGTACATGACGGGAGATGTGAAGCAATTCACTTCTCTTAAAGGAATGAATGGAGGGAGTGTGACCTTTGGGAATAATGGTAAAGGAAAAATCATTGGTATTGGTAAGGTTCACATTACTCCTTCTAGTTGTATTAGTAATGTACTTTTAGTTGAAGGTTTAAAGCATAATCTTTTAAGTATTAGTCAATTTTGCGATAAAGGTTTTCAAGTTATTTTTAAATCATCTTATTGCATGATTGCTAGTCCGGATATAAATGGAGTATAATTCATTGAAAAAAGGCATGGTAACATTTATTTGGTAGATTTGGATGATCTATCTTTGCCTAATGGAGAATACCTTGTTGCAATGAGTTCTACTAAAGATAAGACTAGTTAGCTTTGGCATAGAAGATTAAAGCATGCTAGTATGTATCTACTTTCAAAACTTTGCAAAAAAAATTTAGTTAGAGATTTACCTGAACTGTGTTTTGAAAAAGATAGAGTTTGCCAAGCATGTCAATTTGGAAAACAAGTTAAAACTTCATTCAACCTAAAGGTTTTGTAACTACTAGTAGGCCACTAGAACTACTTCATATGAATTTCTTTGGACCAACTAGAATATCAAGTCTAGGAGGCAAGAGATATGGATTAGTCATAGTGGATGATTTTTCAAAATTTACATGGATTTTCTTTTTAGCACATAAAGATGAGTCATTTCCTACATTTATAAAGTTTTATCAAAAAGTTTCAAATGAAAAAGGTGTTTTAGTTGTATGCATTCATAGTGATCATGGAACTAAATTTGAAAATCAAGATTTTGAAGATTTTGTAATGAAAAAGGTATTGAACACAAATTTTCTACACCTAGGACACCTCAGCAGAATAGGGTAGTAGAAAGAAAAAAATCGTACTTTAGAAGAAATTGCATGCACTATGCTTTGTGAAAATGATTAACTAAGATATTTTTGGGCTGAAGCTATTAATACTACATGTTACATTTTGAATCGAGTTTTAATCTGCCCTATTTTGAAGAAAACTCCTTATGAACTTTAAAATCAAAGAAAACCAACCTTAAAGTATTTCAGAGTTTTTGGTTATAAATGTTTTATCTTAAATAAAGGAAAATATAATCTTAGAAAATTTGATGCCAAGTCTGAAAAAGGTATCTTTTTAGGATACTCCACATCAAGCAAGGCATATAGAGTTTTCAACAAAAAAACTTTAGTTGTAGAAGAGTCTGTGCATGTTGTTTTTGAAGAATCTACTAACAAATCCTTCAGAAAAGAGGATACTTCTGAAGAATATGCAGGTGCTAACAAGCTTCAAAAGTTGACACTGAATGATCAACCTCCTCAGCCAAGTGAAGAAGATCAAGACAAAAGCGAGAAAGGTGAAGACACTCCAAAGCACCAAGATCTACCTAAGGAGTGGAGGTATGCTTATGGACATCCTAAGGAATTAATCCTAGGTGATCTATCTAAAGGGATAAGAACTCGAGCCTCAATTAGAAATGAATGTGATTATATAGCTTTTGTTTCTCAAGTTGAGCCTAAGAGTTTTGAGGATGTTGAAAAGGATCATAACTGAATAAATGCCATGCAAGATGAACTAATTCAGTTTGATAGAAATAATGTTTTGACTTTAATAGAAAGACCATCTAATATTTCTATTATTGGCACTAAATGGGTATTTAGGAATAAATTAGATGAAAATGAAATTATTGTTAGAAATAAAGCTACGTTAGTTGCTAAAGGCTATAATCAGGATGAAGGAATTGATTTTGATAAAACTTTTGCTTCTGTTGCTAGACTTGAAGCAATTAGATAACTATTAATATTTGCTTGTTTTATGAATTTTAAACTGTTTCAAATGGATGTTAAGAGTGCTTTTCTAAATGGTTTTAAAACTAAAAAAGTTTTTATTGAACAACCACCTGGATTTGAAAATCACGTGCATCCTGATTATGTTTTTAAATTACACAAAGCACTTTATTGATTAAAGCAAGCACCTCAAGCCTGGTATGAAAGACTCAGCAAATTTTTGATTGAAAATGAGTTTTCTAGAGGCCATGTTGATAAAACTTTATTTTTGAAAAAGAAAGATAATGATTTATTAATAATACAAATATATGTTGATGATATCATTTTCGGTGCTACTAATAAAATTCTTTGTCAAGAGTTTGCTAAGCTAATGCAGGGTGAGTTTGAGATGAGCATAATAAGATAACTCAATTTCTTTCTCGGACTCTAGATCAAGCAAATTAAAGATGGAATCTTCATCAACCAAGCTAAGTATATAAGAGAAATTATAAAGAAATTTGGGATGGAGACTACTAAATCAATAGGTACACCTATGAGCCCCTCTTGTAGACTTGATAAAGATGAGCATGGTAAATCTGTAGATCAAAAATTATACAGAGGTATGATTGGTTCTTTACTGTACTTAACTGCTAGTAGACCAAATATAATGTTCAATGTATGCATGTATGCTAGATATCAGTCTAGACCTAAAGAATCATATCAATTGGCTGTTAAGCACATAATTAGATATCTATCTGGTATAATTAATATTGGTTTATGATATTCTAGAGATTCATCTGCTGAATTAATTAGATATTCTGATGCTGATTTTGCCGTTTATAAATTGGATAGAAAGAGTACTGTGGTACTTGCCAATTTCTTGGAGTTAACTTAATCTCCTGGTTTAGTAAGAAATAAACTTCAGTTGCACTATGCACAACTGAGGCTGAGTATATTACAGTAGGAAGTTGTTGTGCTCAAATCTTGTGGATTAAGCAATAACTTGAAGATTTTGGAATCAAGTTGACTAGTACACTTATAAAATGTGATAATACCAGTGCTATTTGCTTGACTAAAAATCCTGTTCAACATTCTAAGAGTAAACATATTGAAATTAGACATCATTTTATTGGAGATCATGTTGAAAATAATGATGTTGTGCTTGAATTTATTAGTACTGAATTTCAATTAGCTGATATTTTGACTAAGCCTTTTCTAGAAGATCAATTTTGTATGATTAGAAGAGAGCTCGAGATCATTAGTTTTTTTGATTAAAATCTTCCCATCTTTGAATCAAATAGATCATATTTGACATCAATCATACACAATCATTGATAATTTTATTGAATTTAATTGAATTTCCAGTGATTTTGATCAACCCTTGTTTCTTTTATTTTTTCAGTTTTTAAGTCGATGTGTCGATACATTAATGTGTCGACACCTGAATGTGTCGACACATTCGTGAGTTGACACATGAATGGTAGCAGACCGAGAATAAGGGCTTTCTGAAGTATTTCTTTCCCATTTCTTCTCCCCTCTCGAGCCGACACATACTTTAAGGTACTCCACACTCCTCCTTCCCTCCATTTCATGCTCAAAACCCTCTGATTCTTTGTTTGGGATGCTTTCTGGTTCGGATTTAGCGACATTCCGCCTCCCATTTCAAATTTGAACCCTAGAAACCCTAGGTTTCCCTTCCAAGGTTGTTCAAATCCTTATTCTTTGCAATGGGACCCCGGAAACAAGTAGTCCGTCACCCTCGGTAGTCCAATCAAGAGGAAGAATGAAGAACGAAGGCCAGACACGAAGCTAGAGCTCCAAATCTGCCTGCTTGACCTTTTTTTGTAGCTTCTAGCCAGATGAGTTCGAAGACCGTCATCGGAGGATGTCATATGGACTTCAGTTTCATCGACCAGCAATACTTCAGGATCAAACAGTGGATTCGAGAGGCTGGTTTGACATCATTTTGTTCTCTGAGTGAAAGATATTATCCAGGGCTTATTCGGGAGTTTTATGGATCACTAGCCCATGGGAGTGATTGTTGGCTGGCTCAGGTGAGAGGCAGGGATATCCCAGTTACTTCAGAGATACTGAGCAGAGTGTGGGATATTCCGATG
This sequence comes from Areca catechu, assembly GCA_021397845.1. Taxonomy (NCBI): domain Eukaryota; kingdom Viridiplantae; phylum Streptophyta; class Magnoliopsida; order Arecales; family Arecaceae; genus Areca; species Areca catechu. The sequence goes on along the minus strand of CM038052.1, from coordinate 121,108,735 downwards.
ACTGGATCAGTTGTGGACAGCCTGATTGATAGAGTGAGTGGTCTCTAGTATATTTTCGAGTCAGACATATTGCTTGAGGGAGCCACCATGCCTGCATCCCGTTTGTCAGTAGAGATGAGATTATTGCACTACATTGTCACCCGAATCCTTCTATCGAAGACCGAATGCTTCAATTACATCATTGAGCGGGAGTTGCTTGTGATGGTCTCTTTGGTATAGCGCATACCCGTCTGCCTTCCGGTGCTCATAGTTCATCAGATGATGGAGGCTTCGACGAGTCAGTGACTCTACCTACCCTATGGGATGAGATTGACTTTATTGTTCAGGGAGTATGGCATCAGTTTTGAGGACAAGCCCATCCATATGCTACTTCATACTAATGTTTATGATATCAGGTCATTACACAGGATGGATTATCATCTGTTCTGAGGCTAGTGGAGATGCAAAGTATCTAGTTAGGCCGATGACAGAGTTGATGATAATGATGATGCAGAGGAGGAGCGCATCCTTTCCGGTGAGGCAGGACCTACAAAGAGTCAGCCTGAGATAGAAGCTCAGCCAGAGACTGCTTTTTAGTTTGAGCCTACTACTTCATAGCCTCAGCCAGTTTAGTCAGATACTCCAGTAGTTTCAGAGAGTTTATTAGATAGAGTCAGATGCATTGAGATAGATGTTCTGATCATTAGATAGCATCTTGACTGCTTCATTGTTGAGACCAGAGAGAGCCATAGTGGACTGAGTGATGGCATCTCAGCTATTCTGACTGCACTATCCATACCTACAGGGAGTACTCCAGTTTTTGATACAGCTCCGCTTGCTCTAGCACCAGTTGTTGATGGTGATAGTGATGATGATGGAGATGATGAGGAGACTGACTCTGATGGATTTAACTTCCCAGATCTGATTTCAGAGCCAGTGGTAGAGGTGACGGCAGACTTGCCTAAGAGTCCCACTTGTGACCCTTCTAGCTCACCTACTCAGACTCCAGTCCTATCTTCTCTTCCATCCAGATTAGATGATCATGTTCTGATTCCTATTCTTTCACCTATTATTGATTTTCCTATTATTGATTCACCCATTACCGATACACCCATTATTGATAGTTCTATCATTGATCATCGATTGCAGATTCATCCATTCATTCTTCAGTTGATACACCTATCGTTGACACACCTATCTTATCATCAGCTATATGCCTATTTTTGATACACCCACTGTTGATTCGCCTACCATCCATACATCCTCTCTTATCCGAGAGCTTGGTTTTTACACACCTGGCTTTCAGTATCTTGATTCTGGTACATCCTTTGATCATACACCACTTCTGACAGTCGCAGAGACTGTTGACTCGATCTGCTCTATTCCTGCTAAGGACATAGCTTCCACCTCTTCTGCCCCAGCTAGAGGTCGGACATATGCTCAACACAGAGGATGTGGTCGTCGTACTCCACCACGACCGACCAGGACCCGTCTCTGAGATCTCAGATCGATGTGGCCTCGAGCTTATTCTTTTACTGATACTGGACCGATTGAGATCGGATCTTCTGATGATGATGAGGATGAGGATTAGGATATCTTTGTATTTTTAGTTAGTTTACTTTTATGCATCTTTTGTATGTTTTATTGTTGTACAAAATTCTAAATTTATATGAAATATTATGTTGTACTTCATGTCTACGACTTCAAGTGAATGGAATGCTCTAATTGTTCTTAGTACTTCATTGTCCTCATTTATGAATGAATGAATGAATTCTTATTGTACTTCAATGCTATATCTCGAATGTATTGCCTATTTTTCTTCCTACCTTTTTAATAATAACAAAAAGGGGGAGTAATAAGACTAAGTATAAATTTGTGTTTGAAAACTTTGTTGAGCTTGAATTAAAAATTTGAAAATTATTTCGAAAACATTGAACTTGAATTGAAAATTATCTACAAATTCCTTAAGGGAGAGCAATACTTTGCTTTCATTGAAAATCCTTTCTGAATTGAGTTTCATCTTAAATCCCTTCTTTAAATGTTTGAAAAAATATTTACAAACTTTTTTATGGATCATCAATTCAGGGGGAGCCTTGTTTATTGCTGAATTTTTGTCTCTCCTAAAGCATGTTTTCTTGTAGAGTATCTCGATACATGTATTTATGTCTCATATATCCCAAAGCTCTGATACTCTCAATCATTATAACAAGCTGTGACACTCTTAATCATTATATCACTCTTGTTCTAATACATCATGTCAATATTGCAAATTACTTTGATACACCTATTGCATTTAGCTCTATGCACCTTGATAAAATTCTTTTAAAAGCTTTTTTTGCAATTTATACTTAAGGATTTTGTCATCATCAAAAAGGAAGAGATTGTTGACTCCGTTATTGATTTTGATGATAAACAAAATTGTTAAGTAAAAGTTGAGTACTAAAAATTTCTTTGAAGTGTGTTTTTATAGAAAAAGGTACTCACAAATTTGAAAAGTGATTGTTTAATTGAAGAAGCCAAGTTTAGATGAAAGATCTGCTTAAAGAAGACTTGGACAGTCAAAGTTTGCTTGAATGGTTATTTGAGTGAAGTATAAATTTGATTCAGCACAAGTTCAGCCATTTTTGTAAAGATTTTAGAGAAGTGTCGACACATGACACTAAGGTCAACACATGAAAGTGAAGTGTCAACTCAAGCCGGTACATAAAGAAAGCTTTAGATGGCATGACTAAAGTGTCAACACATGGACTTGATGTGTCGACTCAAAGTGTCAACACATGGATCAGCTCATCGCCTGAGATTTTCAAATCATAGAACTTGCTGAAGATAAAGAACTGCAGAAGTATCGACACATGGAAGCGAAGTGTCGACTCACCTGAGGAAGTGTCAACACATCTGAGATTTTCAAAGAATCAGATTGAAGATCTTTGAACTGGGTGTTGACTCAAGAAGTTCAAGTGTCGACCTGTAGTGTTGACTCAGCCTCAAGTGTCGACACATGGAGTTTTGGAAATAGTAACTGCTAGTTTTTCAAATGCAGAACTCGATCTTTTTGCCCTCCAACAGCTAGATTTTCAAGTCTAACGGCTAGAAATTGGATTTGAGGCATTAGAAAGGTATTTATATGCTCCAAATCAAATCAAAAGAATAATTATTGATGAGAATGAAATAGAAACATCCAAGAGAGAAGAAAAGAGAGCATTCACTCCTATTCATTAAAGATTCAACCACTCTCAAGTAAAAGCAAGCCTCCAAGCATTCAAGAGCCTTCAAGAACATTAAAGATCATCCATTCTTAAGCAATCAAAGAGGACTCATCAAGTTGAAAGCATTACTACATCGAGCTTCAAAGAGATACCCGCTTTTTATTGGAAAGCTTTTATTCTCTTTACTTCAAATTATTATTTGTTGTAAGGGTTCTTGGTTAGCCTATTGTAAAACCAAGGAAGGTTATTGGTGAGCCTTTGAAAATCAATTAGGTTCTTGGTTAGCCTAGAAAACCAAGGGAGGTTGGTGGTGAGCCTTAAAACCATTTAGGTTCTTGGTTAGCCCATAAAACCAAGTGAGGTTTTGACTCGTGAGCCTTATGAAAACAAGTCAGGTTTTAATTAGTGAGCCTGGAAAACTAATTGACTGTAATCGATTGAGATTATAGTGAATTCCGAAGGGGATCTTGGGGAGTGGATGTAGGTGCATTGGATAGCACCGAACCACTATACTTCTTTGTCTTTGTGGTTGCTTATTCTCTCTACTTGCTCTTTCATTTATTTCTCTTTATTTCTGCTGCACTTTTACTTAAGAGCATTACATTTGAATTCATAGTACCTTATTTATTTGTTGAATTGGATTCATACAATTGCATTGCATCAAGTAATTAATTTTTAGAGACCCAATTCACCCCCCTCTTGGGTTGCTTACTGGGCAACAGAATGAATGGCTGAGAAGTTTTTTCATGATATTTGGTCGATCTTGAGCCCGATTGACTCCAAATTTGATCGAGAGAAAGTCCTGTACAAGCTTTATAAAAGGAGGACTCGTGGCAATAGTCTAGGCATCAGTTTCTATAGCAATTCTTGTACTAATTTATTTTTCTACTCTTATTTAGATCATTGTGTTAGGCTTGGAAAAGAGGGGAATTATGAAGGAGATGTTGGCGGTAGCGATGCATGGCTAGATTCCTTCAACCTGGGATGAAGATGAAGCCTGTAACTAGTTTCTATCTTTTATTTTGTACTTGATTTCTATGCAATAAAACTCATGCTCTACTTTTATATATCTTTGAGTTAATTTTCTGAACGATGATTTGATCTGGCATACACGGCTTGCACCCTCTATCGACGTGCCATGATCTTAGGATACGGTACATGTCTAAGAGAGGTAAATTGTAGTATGGTAGATTAGATCCCTAATCTTGTAAATCAATTAGATGGTTTGTACTATAGGCGGGCGTGTCAAGATCTCTAGATATGGCCCATGCTCAAAAAGAGAAATTATTCTAACCTTGAATTTGCAAAAATTATTGATATTGCAACATAAAGAAAAGAAGATAAAAATTATTTGCTTGGTGGATTCGAAATCCCAAGTTAGTTCTCCTGCTATCTCAATTTAATTAATTAAATAGTTATTATATTTTAATAACTACTGCTCTCAACTAATCTTCTATAATAACTTTTTATTTTGCCCTTTTTCATGAATAATCATTTTTGATCTCCAAGGATACGATCCTGACTCATCACTGGCTATAGTAGTGAGTAGGTTTTATTTTTGATCACCTATAACAATGATCAGGTTTTTTGATGTTCTGGTGCAAAGCTCTTCTTCTTCTGTTTTATAGAGTAGTGGTTTGGGTCTACCTTCAAGTGGTGCGTCATCATCTCAAGGTCAAATCCTGGCATGTTTGTGGGGGTCCAAGCAAAGATGTCAGCATTTTTTTGTAAGAAGACCATCAACCATTGTTTCATATCTTCATCCAATCTTGAACCAATTTGGACAACATGCTAGGGGTCCCCAAACATATAGGGGTATAGTAACAAGGTCTTCTACAGGCTTCCCTCTTTCTTTGACCAATTTATCCTTGGTGTCTAATCCTTCTACTAGAAGGCCATCTAGAGGTTTGATTTGTTTGACCTAGTGAGCCACCATGTAACATTATTTTCTCAAAGCTTAGTTTTCCTGTACTTCTCCTATCCCCCGCAAGGTGGGGAATCTTATTAGCATATAGTAAGTCAACATTATCGCTCAAAGAGTGTTTAATCTGAGTCAACTGAATATGACATTAAAGGCCGAGAGGATCTTTACAACTGTAAAAGTGAGGCACACCAAGGATCATCGAGAAGCACTCCCTACTATCATCGATAAAGTGATAGTACCTTCGATTCCTCCAAATGACATTATCGGTGTATCTACCTTTTTTAGTCATATGAGAAGAATATTAATCTTTAAGAGTGCATTATAAAACAAAACATCTATCAAACTTCCATTATCAACAAATATACAGTGAACATTACAATTGTTAATTTTAAACGTTATGATGATGGGATCATGGTGGGGATATTGGACCCCCTTTACATCGATCCAAGTGAAAGTAATGGCCTCATCAAGACTCTCCTCTTAGCTACTAGCTTTGGCTTCTTCCTCCGGTACCCTAGTGATAGCATGGACATCACCTCTAGTGGGTCGATTAGCGAGTTCCTCCACTCTCGAGGAGGCTCTGGAAGGGCTAGGACCAAAGCATTGCATCTTTCTCCTCGGTCTTGAAGGAATTTATTCAACTTGCCATGATAAATAAGCTTCTCGATCCTATCATGAAGTTGCATGTATTCTTCTGTCATAGCCATGGTCTTGGTGGTAAAAATAATACTTGTTCTAGTTTTTTCTTTCTAGCTTTGCTTGCACTTTCTGGCTTTGGTAGCTGTCCTCAAATTTGCATCAAAATATGGGCACACAGGACATTGAGAGGGATATACTAATCAATCTTCTATGATGGTAGGACACCTGGCTGGTCAAGGCTTCATAGACACTGGATCCAGGGAGGTGTCCTTCGGTGTTGTCAAGGTGACCAACTTCTCAACCTTTTCTCTGATCCTCTCTTCTCGGATGAAATCTTAAGGTCGAGGTTGCACCTTGGGTGTCAAGGCAAGTGATAATGTAGGAGATAGAGTGAGAGCCAAGGTGGGTGGAATGGTCAGTGTAGGGTTACGGTTGCACAGTAAAAGACCATATTTTAAAATTTTAATCCTTGAAGCCCTAGTCAACCAAAATCCTAGACCTAGGACCCCATTGATCATATCAATTAATAAGGCAAAATATTATGAAATAAAAGAATACCTATAATACTAATATCGTTTATTCCACTAGGCATACAAGTTTATGCCCTCTAGAGGTGATCCATGTAGGAACTGGATCAAGGAAGCACTCCTCTTGCTTGCTTGACTAAAAACTCTTCCCAGCAACCTTTCTTCCTCTAGCAGCCTTTCGTCTCTTCTAAAACCTTTTTCCTCTCAAAGAATACCCAAAACCTCTTCGAAAACTCTGTTACTATACTATTATCCTTTCTAATTCTCTTCCTAAGTTCTTGTCTTAAAATGACAAAATTGTCTTAAAATAAAAGACTTGTCCTAACAAGAGAAGGAAGAGAGTTGCCAGGACAAACTTCAGATGATTTGGCTTCATCCACTGAAGCCTTTAAATAGGAAGCAAGGAGGTGATTAAAATACTCTTTTATCAATCCCTAATCTGATATTTAATATATCAAATAAGATCCTTCAAGCAAAAGAAGTCTCTAGGCAGAAAGGTGCTAAATGAAACATACGTTGTTTCGCAAATATTTTGCACCAAGAGTTGCTTATCGCAACCCTTCGAGAAAAATTTGATAATTAGTCTTTAATTTAATAATTAAAGACTTGATCCAATATTCCAATATGCATATAAACTAGAGAGGCTTATTTAAAAAAAGTAATTGATAAGTAGGACTCTAGTCCATCCCATGTACCATATATCCTAAGCATCGCATCCCTTCATACGCCTACATGAAATCACGTCCATAATTTCTTAATTTGACTAGTTAAATCTAATCTAATTAGGCATGGATAAGAGAGGACAGGGGCTAAGATTTATCACCAAAAAGGTGATTTAATTATAAAAGGACTCTTGGTCTTCTATGCCCCTTAATATGTGCGCAGGTCAATGATGCCAAGAGTTCCAAGCCCTTGGGACTCTTGATTTAATACATGGATAAAGGCTCTAAAATCAGGATAAATCTAAATTTGGCTATCCCATTTAAGGCTCAACCCAATTTAAGTCTCACTCAAATTAGTTAGCCCAAATAGCAAGCATTTAAATCCAATCTAATTATGTTAAGAGTTAGGCTAGCCAACATATGCTAGTATATTAATTAGCTAGCCAATTAGGATCTTTTGATCCTAAAAATATAAATAAATCCCTTAATAAATTATTTAATGTGTGTGGTCCTTTGGACTCTTTATCTAGCTAGAAGTAGGTTTAGGTTATATTGATTTAATTCAATTAGAAATTAACTAATCAAATTTGGTCAAATCAAGCTAACCCAGCTATTAATTTGAACCATCTTTCAAATTGATTTATGAATTTAATCAATTTAATTCATGAAAACCTATAAGACATGATTGACATCTAGAAACATGTCATGCCTACCCAGAAGATGAGAAATTTAATAAAAATTATCAAAATATCCTTTAATGATAAGTTACCATGCAATTCAATCCTTTAATCTTCCCTTATCCTGAATAAGTGATGGGTTTGAAAAATTGTCAAACCCTCATACTTAATTCATTCAAATCTCAAATCACTAATGAAGACTCGACTGATGAAAGATTAGAAACCCTTTTCTAATCTCATCTTACTTTGATCAAAGACTTTCTAAGTCATCATTTGATGAGATTACACGGAATAAATACTCCTCTTACCATGAGTGATCGATTCCTTGTTGACCTACTCATAACATTCATACATAATTCACCATATCCATGAATATCCCGTACATGACTAGTCATGAATGAGTATGACCAAAATATAGATTCATGTATATAAGATACCATGGTGATCTGAGGTCTAAAGATCACTTGCACAACTCCTACTAAGAGAATCATCTTTTGACAAGTAAGACTTCCATAAGTGTTCTCTTGATAAATCAATTCAGTGAACTTATACCCTGATGAGCAACCACATCTTTGTATTAGTATCTCTATGTAAGTGATCGTGAGACCAATCACTCTCTTCATCGAGCATACATAAGATGTGCCAGTCTCTTTAGAAATATTGATTTCTGACTCGACGATCCTATGACTAGGAATATTTTATATTAGAATTTATAAGATCTTAGATTTTACTATTATGAACTCCATCATAATCCTAAAACCATTACCCTAATCTATTGGATTCATCGTAATTTTAAAACAACAATGTATAAGACATAGCATATGATGAAACAAAATTGCCTTTTTTATTAATATCATAAATGAGTTGGAAGAATTTTATAAAAATATTCCTGATATATAAAAAATCTAACTAACTTTCAAGGCACTATTCTTTCAATCTCCTACTTGCACTAAAGCCAATCACCCTTGTATTTAATTTCCATACAATTTAAATGGTGATCATATTGCATTCATGAAGGAACTTAGTGAATGGGTCTGCTATGTTGTTCTTTATATCTACTCAGTCTAAAATTACATCATCTTTCAATGATTTCATGAACGAGATGGAAGTGCATTATGATGTATTGGACTTTTGATGAGGCCTTGGTTCCTTAGCTTTTGAAACAACCCCAGTGTTATCATAATAAAGAGGCATCAGTTGTTGTATCACAAGAACTATATCTAATTTCGAGATGAACTTCTTCATCCAGATAGCTTCCTTAGCGGCTTCACTATCAGCTATGTATTCTATCTTAGTAACCGAGTTAGCTATAATTTGCTTCTTGGTACTTTTCCAACTCATTGCACCTCCATATAAAGTAAAGATATATCCTAATATGGATTTATTATCGTTTGAATCCATTAAAAACTAGAGTCAGTATAGCCTTCTAGTTTTAAATCTGATCCTCCAAATATTAGAAAAACATCTTTAGTCTTTTTAAGATACTTAAGAATATTTTTCATAGGTTTCCAATGATCCTTCCCTGGATCAGCCTAGAATTTGCTTACTATGCCTAAGGCATGTCAACATCAGGCCTGGTACATAACATAACATACATGATTAATCCTACAGCCAAAGTATAAGGAATCTTACTCATCCTTTATCTTTCTTTAGATATCTTAGTAGACATTTTTTTAGAAAGATGTATGTCTTGACTTATGGGCAAGTAACCCCTTTTACTCCCCTCCATATTGAATCTTTTCAATATTAAGTCAATATACCTGAATTGGAATAAGCCAAGCATCCTCTTAGATTTATCTCTATAGATCTTTATACGTAGTATATAGGATGATTCTCCTAAATTTTTCTAGAAAACTATTTAGATAGCCAACTTGGAATATCATTCCTAATGATAAGTATGTCATCAACATACAATATTAAGAAGATATTGGCACTCCTACTTGTCTTCTTATACACACATGGTTTATCCATATTTTTTGATGAAAGCAAATTTCTTGATTATTTCATCAAAGTAAATATTCCAACTCCTCGATGCTTGCTTTAATCCATAAATGATTCTTAAGCTTGCATACTTGGTTTGGTCTCCCACTTGAGATAAATCCTTCTAGCTGTAACATATAGACTTCTTTCTCAAGATACCCATTGAGAAAGGCAATCTTTACATCCATTTACTATATTTCATAATCATAGTATGTAGCTATAGCAAACAAAATTCCAATAGACTTGAGCATAGCTACTAGCAAAAATATTTCATCATAGTCAATTTCATATCTTTATTGAAAATATTTTGCCACTAGCCTAGACTTATAGGTTTCTACTTGGCCATCTGCTCTAATCTTCCTTTTGAAGACCCATTTGCACCCTATTGAGTTTACTCCCCCAGGTGGATCAACCAAGGTCTAAACCTGGTTGGAATACATGGAGTCTAATTTAGATTTCATGCCATCAAGCCATTTGTCAGAGTCTTTACTCTTGACTGCTTCCGTATATGTCAAAGGACATCATCTTGAATGATGCTGGCTTTGTTGTCATCTCCAATGATAAATCCATATCTGAGAAGTGCATTCCATACTCTCTCTGACCAATGGAGAGGAGGTATGTGTTATGGTTGTTCTTGATTAATAGGTACTTGTGGTTGAGGAATTTGAAGTTGATTGTTCATAGTAGCAGGTTGTAGATCTTAAACTTCACTAAGTTCAATTATCCTTCCACTGTCTCCTTCTTAGATAAATTTCTTTTCCAAGAAAACGACATGTCCACTAACAAAAACCTTTTATTCGTAGGATGATAAAAGAGGTATCCAATACCCTCTTGGGGATAACATATAAACCTACATTTATCAGACCTAGCACTCAACTTATATCCAAACACATTTTTAATATAAGCCAGGCTATCCCAAATCTTAAAATATTTAAGACTTGGTCTTTTGCTTTTTCATAATTCATATGGAATGCTAGCTGCTGATTTTGATGGTACTTTGTTTAGTATATAAGCAGCAATTTCTAGAACATAACCCTAGAAGATTATAGAAAGATCAGTGAAGCTCATCATGGACCTTACCATGTCTAATAAGGTATGATTCCTCCTTTCTACTATACCATTTAATTGTGGTGTATATGGAGATGTCCATTCTGAGAGAATACCTTTATCCTTAAGATAATCAAGAAACTTACTAGATAAGTATTCTCTTCGTCAATCTGATCAAAAGATTTTAATACTCTTTCCAGTTTATTTCTCAAACATACTTTAATACTCTTTAAATTTATCAAAGGCTTCGGATTTATGTTTCATAAGATACACATATCCAAACTTAGATAAATCATCTGTAAAGGTGATGAAATAAGATTATCCTCCTCTGGCTTGTGCTGACATAGGTCTATATATATCTATATATATGCCTTAATAACTCAGTTGCCCATTTCCATGACTAGTAAATAGAGATTTTGTCATTTTATCCATGAAACAGGACTCACAAGTTCCAAATAATTGATAATCATAAGGATCAAAGAATTTATCTTTGTATAATTTCTTTATCCTAGACTCACTAATATGCCTAATCGATAATGTCAAAGAAAAGTGATATTGACATCTTTTCTTTTTCTTTTCTCGTTTTCAATAAATAAAACTTCATCATTGAGTAAAAGAACTAAAAATCATTAACAAATAAACCAGTTCCAAAGAAATTATTATAATGATAAAAAGAGCATCCACTACTCTTTATATTATTTTTATAACCTTGTTGTAATAACAAGGGTATAAAAATAATATTTCTAATAATATTTGGAACATAGTAATAGTCTTTCAATTCTAAAATTTTGTCTGAAGGCAATAATAACAAATAGATATCCATAGCCTTTGCTTGAATAGCTTCACCACTCGTATCATAAAGCTTGAAGCTACCTTCTTCAAGCTCCTAATTCTATGAAGTCCCTGCGAAGACTTGCATATATGAGACTCACATGCGGTATCCAATACCCACGATCAAAAGCTGAAGTACTTAATAATAAGTTAGTTTGTATCATATACAAACCTTTTGATGCTCCACCAGCATCAGGCTTCAAACTAGTAAGATATGACTTATAGTTCTTCTTCCATTGTCCCTGCTTGCTGCAATGAAAATAGGTTCTATTAGCAGAAGGCTTCTTTGCCTTCTTTCTCTTCTAGATACTTTTCTTAGGATTTCATTTTCTTTTTGAACCCTTCTTCATTAGTATTTTCTTCTTTCCATTAATTAGAAGAAGATGAGCCTTATCCCTTTTAAAATGGCTTTTAGTTGTCTTAAGCATGTTAAGCAACTCAAGTAATGAAAGGTTCGATTTGGTCATGTGATAGTTCATGACAAACTAAGAGAAAGAATTTGGAAATGATTGTAGGATCAAGTCCTGATTAAGCTCTCTATCCATAACAAACCCTAATTGATTTAATTGATTGATTAAGTCAATTATCTTTAGTATATGGACTTGAATGGACAAGCCCTCACTCATACAAGCTCGAAACAACTGCTTCGATATTTTATATCGGGAAACCCTTCTTTGCTCTCTATAAAGCTCTTTGAGATTTAGTATGGATTGAGATTCCATTTCTTCATGTTGCCTCTACAATTCATTGCTCATAGAGGCCAATATAATATATACTTGATAGTTAAACTATCATTCTACCACATTTTATATATGGCTCTTTTCTTTTCTGAAACATCATCTCTGATCAGATCTGGATCAAGAGAATTGAGGATGTATGATATCTTTTATTGAGTTAAGATAATTTTGAAGTTCCTTAACCAATTCACATAATTGGGATCAATCAACTTATTGGCATCTAAAATATCCTATAGTGATAAAGTAGAAGCCATAATATTAATCTATATAAAATAAAGAATAATGTATAAGCAGGCCACTTAAGATGATATGCATAAATAGATAAGGACTTATCAATTTAACTGTATCTCCCACTATTTTTCTATAAATACCATAGCCCTCACCTATGGAAAGTGACCCTAATAGGATTTTTATAGTGGGGTTGAGATCCTAATTTCTCACAAATGCCTTGTGTTACATAACAAACATTTATGAGTTCAAGGAAGGAGATTTTCTTTTTCAATTGCAATCCATGCAACTCTCAACATGATGCTCTCTTTAAGATACTTATAGCCTTGTATTATACAACAAACTATAATATATTAGTTTAGTCAATCCGTTCATTTCCATATAGTCATGTTTGAAAAATGTTGTCCTTGTATTATACAATAAAACAAAACCTTGAATCATGTTATAAAGCATTAGATGCACCAAGATAAATTTCACATCAAATCCTAGAGTAGGCCTTGTGTTGCACAACAAACCTACAATAGTGGTGGGAGGCCCCTCATGCTTGCCTTAGACACCAAAAATTTGGCTAGGTAAGCAATGGACTCAATTAAAAATCACGTTCTCTTTACCTTCCTAGAATCATTTTTCTAAACACCAATTGATCAATCAAATCCTAAATAGATTTGCATGATGATTTTATAACACTATTTTTAAAGAGGGTCTTTATTATCTCATGTACATCCTAATACTACAAACTATATAATAGACATATAACACCACAACATTATATGTGCCAAGTGTATCATCATTCTAGGATAACCTTATAACATAGCTAACATCCATCGCTATATTAGGACAACCTTATTTTAGAATGATTACTGATCAATCTAAATATACCTCTATATCGATTAGGATTTAAGTGAAACACCTAATCAGTGGCATACATCAACCAACATGTGCTACAACAATTATGCTAGATATAATTAGATAGTATATAATCATTCAAACATTTAATTGACTATTAATTGAATAAATTAAGAGGCTCTGATACCACTACAGGGTTATGGTTGTGTAGTGGAAGACCATATTTTAAAATTTTAATCCTTGAAATCCTAGTCAACCGAAATCCTAGACCCAAGACTCCCTTGATCATATCAATTAACAAGGCAAAATATTAGAAAATAGAAGAATATCTATAATGCTAATATCTTTTATTCCACCAAGCACGCAACTGTATGCCCTCTAGAGATGATCCACAAAGAAATTGGATCAAGGAAGCACTCCTCTTGTTTGCTTGACTAAAAACTCTTCCCGGCAACCTTTCTTTCATTAGCAATCTTTCCTTTATTCTCGAAATTTTTCCTTTCCAAAGAGTATCTCAAAATCTCTTCGAAAACTCTCTTACTATTCAATTATCCTTCTTAATTCTTTTTCTAAGCCCTTGTCTTAAAATGATGGACATATCTTAAAATAAAAGACTTGTCCTAACAAGGAAAGGAAGAGAGTTGTCAGGACAAACTTTGAATGATTTGGTTTCTAATGTGGCACAACTACTAATGTGGAGCCTGATGTGGCACAATCGTTGACATGGAGCCCATGCTGGTGGCCGCACTGATAGAAAAGGACACCTAGATGCGGTGACCAAATGAAGATCTGAAGGCGAGCCCCCGGTTGAGGTCAGCTCCTATCTGTGGTTCGAGCTCCCGATCGAGGTTGTGCTCATGCATTCTAGGGACAAGCTCCTGAGATAGAGCTCCCCCTATCCTGTCAAGGGAAAGCCCCAAGCCGAGGTCAGCTCCCATCCATGATCGAGTCCCGACCAAGGTTGTGCTCATGCATTCCGGGGTCAAGCTCCTGAGATAGAGCTCTCCTTATCTTGCCAAAGGCGAGCCCCTAGTCGAGGTTAGCTTCCATCCGAAGTCGAGCTCTTAAGATAGAGCTCCCCCATCCTGCTGAAGATGAGCCCCCAGCTAAGGTTAGCTCCCATCCGGGGTCGAGCTCCCGTTCAAGGTCATGCTCATGCTTTTCAGGGTTGAGCTATCGAGATAGAGCTCTCCCCATCCTACCGAAGGCAAGCCCCACTCCCATCCAGGGTTAAGCTCTCGACAGAGGTCATGCTAATGCTTTCCAGGGTCGAGCTCTCAGAATAAAGCTCCCCCCATCCTATCGAAGGTGAGACCCCGGCCAAGATCAGCTCCCATCAGGGGTCAAACTCCCGGTCGAGGTCGTGCTCATGCTTTCCGAGGTCGAGCTCCCGAGATAAAGCTCCCCCCATCCTGCCAAGGTCGAAGTTCCTGCCAAAAGCAAAAGAGATAGAAGATCAATAGAGGTTCAAATCATGCTGTGGAAGCTCCTAGCTATCTGCAACCTCCGGGAGGTGGTGCACACCCTACCAGAGATTCAAACTCTACAAATATGCCACCCGCACGTTATGTGCAATATGTGTTCCACCAAGCTCCAGGCCCTATGGTGTGCCACCACGTCCATGACCGTGCAACCAGGGACTTCAACCTAAAACATGAACCATGTATTTCTTCCAAGAGGAGTATTCCATTAAGGCCCCAGGTCCTGCAACACTCTGATGGTCTCTCTTGGAATAGAAATGCCCCACCATGGCTCGGGGCTCGATGGCATGGTGCTGCTCCTCCCACATGAAACTATACCACCAAAGGGACAAGATCTATACTATGCCAGTGAGCGCCCCCAATAAAAGGATCTCCTTTCGAGGATCGATCCGACAGGGAAGAGGCTATGGACAAAGAAAATCCCTTTCAAAAGGGATACCAGGAAAGAGACATCTCAGTAAAGCCCAAGACTTGGTCTGGGCCATCCTTCTCATATAAAATAGAAGAAAGGACCCCCGAGAGAAAAGAGAGAGGTAACTGGTAAGACTCAGAGAGCAAACGAGCAAGGAACTAGCCAAGAAAACCTCCCAACTCTCTGATATCTGATCTCCACTCGACCCTGTCTTTCCATTTCTTACATCTCATCTTTCACCCTCTACATGGAGAGATCCCAAGCTCTCCATTATAGAGGCTCTATTCTCCTTGATCATCCCAACTGACTTGATCATTGAAGTGTCTCCGCCGGAATCCCCAGCCCTGGTTTTCTCTCTTTTACAGGTCACAACGATTCTAGAGCTGACTGGGAAAGAGGACCAAGCACCCATCGAGAGCCTGACGAGTTCACAACACATCAGAGCTATAGGCCATGATGATCTAGGCGGTAATAGATTGGCATGCTAGGTATGGGGGAGATGCAAAAATGTCATTGACTGTGGAAGTTCCGGCAGTAAGTCCCCCCACCACAAGGACACCCATGGACATCCACCACCTCATGGTGACAATGCAAGGAAGGGAGGCTTCTGCTAGCTGCACAGAGGGCCCTCCTCATCGTGGCAACCTATAGAGCCCTGAGGGGGAGCTCCCTGCTCCACCACCACCACCTTCGGTTGATTCCTAGATTACCATACTGGCTTAATAGGTCCATGCCCTAGCTATGGCAGTGCGCCAGCTCCACCAGAGAAACCGATCCCTGGTAATGCAACAGCAACCAGGGACACCAGCGGTCCACATCATCGATCCCCATACCAACCTATGGTCCTTCCAGGAGGGGCTATTACTGTAGGGTTTTATGTGGTGCTCCCAAGCTTTGGAGAGATTTGGGAGGCCATGTGGTGCTCCTCTAGGACCATAAGTACATTTATGGAGGAGGCTGACCATACCAAGAGGAAGCTGGATGGGAGGTTGCTGAAGAGACAAGCCATGGAGGAGACATCCGGCCCCCCGACCTCGAAGGCCATGCTGGCCTCGCGGCCAGTGGCCAAGCCTAGAGTCGAGCCCACCAAGGAAGAAAAGTTCACTCCTCTCCTCACCTTGAGAGCAAAGATCCTAATGGAGATTGAGGACGAGCACTTCCTGCACCATCCTCCCCTACTGAGGCCATCCACTGGATATGACAGATCCCGCTACTGTCATTTCCACCAGGACCACGACCATGACACTAAGGAATGCCGCCACCTGGAGAGGGAGATAGAAGATTTGATCAAGCACGACGAACTTGGAAAGTACGTGGAGGTAGGAGCGCCACCAGGAACCCAGAATGAAGAACCCCGATCACTTGCCATTGACAACCAGTCCATTGAGAAGTCGATCAAGATGATCTTGGAGGGCAGGGAGAACCTCAAAGAGGGCTAGGGAAGAGGGTAGAATCATGATGTACTTCCCTACGAGGGAGAAGGGTTTGCTAGGATAGATAACCAAAATAATGATGTTGTCATCATAGAAATGATGATAGCAAAATATCCTGTAAAAAAACTATAGTTGACAGTGGAAGCTCTGTTGACATCCTTTTTTATGATGTTTTTGCAAGGATGAACTTGTCCATTGACTAAATAAAGTTGGTATACACACCCTTAGTGGGCTTCACCGGGGATTTGGTTGGAGTTGAAGGAGAAATTACACTCCCAATAATCATCGAGTGCCATCTCGGCAAAGCACCGTACTGACGACGTTCACCATTTTGAGGCTTCCTTCTCCTTACAACATGTTCCTGGAGCATCCTAGACTCAACCTCCTTGATGCCACCATCTTCACCCGGCATCTCCTCGTCTAGTTCCCCACTCCCTGAGAGATCGAAGAAGTGATAGGATCTTAGCAGCCAGCCTAGCACTGCCTGCAAATGGTCCCGGGAGCATGAGAGGCTATGCAGGGTCCGAACATCGACCAGTTAGGCCTGACAGAGTAGGAGCTGAAGGGTGGGCCGGTCGAGCCCCTACTATCTTTCCCCTAGGGCAGGACCCCCTGAAGACGGTATAAGTAGGAGCCTTGCTGCCCGAAGAGGAGAGATCCTATCTGCTCGACTTTCTACAGACTAATGAAGATGTCTTCACCTAGACTGCAACGAACATGCTCGGGATCCTGCCTGAGGTGATCACCCACAGGTTAAATGTCAACCCTAACTGCCACCCAATCGCAAAAGAAGAGGGCTTTGCCCTAGAGCGGTAGAAGGTGATTGATGAGGAAGTCAAAAAGCTACTCGTGATAGGCTTCATCCATGTAGTATCCTGACTGGCTTGCTAATGTAGTGATGGTCAGGAAAGCTTTCGAAAAGTGGAGGATCTGCGTGGATTGTACCAACCTTATCCAGGCATATCCGAAGGATAGTTTCTCGCTTCCCAAGATTGACCAGCTGGTGGATGCGACCTCGGGCTACAAGCTCCTTAGCTTCATGGATGCATTCTTCAGATACAATTAAATCCACATACACGTGGAGGATGAGGAGCACACAACATTTATGATCGACAGAGGTACATATTGCTATAGGATGATGCTGTTTAGCCTCAAGAATATAGGAGCAATGTACCAATGCCTGGTCAACAGGATCTTCAAAGATCAGATCAGTCACAACATGCAGGTATACATGGATGACATACTTGTCATGAGTGGCCAGGAGTCAGACCACATCGTCGACATGGCGGAGGCCTTTGACAACCTCCGCCTCTACCAGATGAAGCTGAACCCTACCAAATATGCGTTTGGCATTATGGTGGAAAAGTTCCTGGGGTTCATGGTCATCTAGAGGGGGATAGAAGCCAACCTAGAGAAGATCTAGGTGATCATATACATGAAGCACCCTATCTCCAAGAAAGAGGTTCAGCACTTGACTGGATGCATAGCAGTGTCAAGCCATTTCATCTCGCATTTCATTGAGTGCTATCAACCTTTCTTCAAGGTGCTATGAAAGATGCACGACTTCACTTGGACAAAGGAGTGCCAGGAGGCTTTTGAGGCATTAAAGAAGTCTCTCGCCTCCCCTTCATTGCTGTCTAGACCGGAGCATGGGAAAGAGCTCCTCCTGTACTTGGTAGTCTCACTGGAGGTAGTCAGCTTGGTGCTCGTCCATACTAACAAGGATGGCCCAACGACCAGTCTACTATACCAACAAGCTGCCCTACAATGCTGAAACTAGGTACACTTGATTCGAAAAGATTATCTTTGCACTCATTGCATTTACACAGCATTTTAGGCCTTATTTCCAAGCACATCCAATCACCATCCTCACTGATCAACCCCTGAGGGCCATCCTCAACTGCCTTGACATGTCAGGGCACCTAGCCAAGTGGATAGTAAAGCTTAATGAGTTTGACATCACCTACCATCCACAACCGATGCAAAAGGTCTAAGTCCAAGCCGATTTTCTGGTGGAATGCACATGGGTGGTCGAAGACCTGGAGGAGGCAGACCAGCAAGCCAAACCCAGGCCAGACCCAACCTCGGGAGCAATGACATGGATCCTCCATATTGACAGCACGTCCAACTCTGGAGGGAGTGGAGTCGGGCTCATCCTCACCAACCTTGACAGAGTCGTCACTGAATGTGCACTGCATTTTCTCTTTAAGGCAACCAACAATTAGGCTGAGTATAAGGCGCTCCTCATGGGATTGAAGGTGTCCTACGAGCTGGGTGTCAAGTGCCTAAAGGTCTTTATGGACTCGTAACTTATGATGGGGCAAGTCTCCAATGAGTTCGAAGCTCGAGATCCCATAATGGCGAAGTATCTGGACAAGGTATGCTCATGCACAGTGAACCTCCAACACTTTAGCATTTCCCATATCTCTCGAGCAGAGAATGCCCAAGTCGATGTCCTCTCTAGGTTAGCAACCTTGCCAATTTCATTATTGGGGCATACCTTCATTGAATATCTAGAGAACCCCAGCTTGAGTCTGCAGTAGAGGTCCAACATGTCACTATTGAAGCTAGCTTGATGGACCCCTACATCAAATACAATACCACCGATGCCCTACCCGAAGATTACAAGGAAGCCGGCCTCCTTAAGAAGAAGGTTGCATGGTATGTGTTGATGGATGGATAGCTCTATCAGATGTCTTACTCCTACCCCCTGCTGAAGTGCTTGAAACCCTCAGAAGCTGCCTACATGCTTCAAGAAATACACGAAGACGTCTGTAGGAATCACGTCGGGGGCAGGATGCTAGCTTACAAAGCACTCCGGTAATGGTACTTCTGGGAGACCATGCAAGAGGATGCCGCTGACTTTGTAAGGAGATGTGACAATTGCCAACATCATGCCCACATCCAGCATCAGCCGGCTGCCTTACTCTCCTAGCTATCAGCTACGTGGCCGTTCATCCAATAGGAAATGGACATCCTAGATCCCTTTTCTCCCACGTCTGGCCAATGGAAGCATTTGATTGTAGCCATCGACTACTTCACCAAATGGTTTGAGGCCAAACCCCTGGCACGAATCACCAAGGCCAAGGAAGCACTCCTATGCAAGTTGCTTGTTTGTTTGGGACTCTTCCGGTAGCCTTTCGAACTTTCCTCCTTTGCTGGATCCCCTACCCTCCTGTAGGGCTCTTAGAGAGCACTCTAATTCCACTCTCAATTTTCTAATACTCTTACTATTTTTATCCTTATGCTTTTATCTTAATTAGACTAGCCTTGTCTAAAAAGAACAAGTTATGTCTTAAAGAGACAAACTTGTCTTAAGAGAGAGGGAGAAAAAATAGTAGTAGTATTCTGATGGGAGTCTCATCTACCTTGGCATCAGATTACCAACACCATTATATAGAGTTGGATAGGGTGCCTGATATGTCTATCCATCTGCTATTTGATACGACCCTTCAAATAGAAGGAGTCTTATTAAGATAGAAAGACATATCTGGATAAGACCTTTTATGTGCCAAGAGACAAGTCTTTGTCTCTTTGGTTTCCAGCAATTTTTCTCCTTCTGTCACTTGGCTTTGATTGGTTATGGGAAGCCCAAGAAGTGTGATTTCAAATGTGAGGCATCATAGAAATACAAGAGCCTTCAAACAAAAGGACTCTTGGTCTTAAATTAGCGCCAAAATGAAGAGATGCAACTCTTCATTTTGTGCCAATCCTTTTCACACCGAATTCCACATTTTTGACTGGTCAAAACTCTTCCAAATGGGGCATGGAGATGAGGATGAAGTCCCTTAGACTTTATCTAGCCTTTGTGACTGATAGGTAGAAGGACTCTTGGTCCTTCTGTGCATATGCATTTTGACACACACCAAGAATTGGCGCTAAGAGTCCATGCCTTGTAGGACTCTTCAAAATAACCAAGATAAATGCCAAGTAAATCTAGATAAATATTGAATTAGGCTACCCCACTTAGGACTCAATCTAGTTTAAATACCATTTAAATTAGTTAGCCTAATTAGCAAACAAGCTGACCTAGTCTAATTGGGTTAGGGTTGGGCTAGGCAACATATGCTAGTATGTCAATTAGCTAGCCAATTAGGATTCCATGATCCTAATAAATATATAATTGACTTTCTTGGCCAATTTCTTAATGTGTGTGACCCTTTGGGTTCTACTCTAGCCAGCAGTAAGTCTATGTCCGAACCGATTCGATCTAATTGAACCTGATTGACCTAATTAGATCAAATTGAGCTGACCTAAGTTGCCAATTCGAACCAACTTTCGAATTGACTCATGAATCCAATCGAGTTGATCCATGAAAACCTACAAGACATGATTGATATCTAGCAACATGTCATTCCTACCCGGAAGGTGAAGAATTTGATAGAAATTATCAAAACATCCTTCAGTGAAAAGTTACCATGCAATTCAATCCTTCGATCTCCCTTTATCCTGATTAAGTGATGGGCATGGATAAATATCAAACCCTAGCACTTAATCCTTTCAAATCTCAATTCGATAATGAAGAATCAATCGATGAAAGATTAGAAATCCTATCTAATCTCATCATGCTTTGATCAAAGACTTCCTGAGACATCATTCATAAAGATCACACGGGATAACTTCTCCTCTTACTAGGAGTGATCGATTCCTTGTTAACGTACTCATTACCTTCATACACAATCCACCTGTTGGGAATTGTGTCCCAAAGCCAATCGTCTAGGCTGTAAACAGTTGTGCTATTTGTATATTGGATGTGAATTTTGATATAAATAAAAGTTATCTTTTGATAGTTCATCACAGGTGCATTTTTCTTAATATGAATTTTTGTGTGATGAAGTCCTTAGAACTTCCTTGTACTCGATATAGAGAGGATATATCGAGTAGTTCTTAAATTGTTCATGATCAAATGATGCACTGTTATAAGATGGCTATGTATCAAGTATAGATCGTTGTATGTCATATAAGTTGGTTGTCTTCTTAACCAAGGAATATGCAGACATTGGTATGACATGAAGTGGAGTGTATGACATTTCACTGAATGTGACCCACCTAATGGAACTTCCTTTTCTGTCAAAGGGTTGTTCACTAAGGGATATGGATATATGTGTGCCTCAGACCTGAGATCACCACTGTAACTTATAAGCAACTCACTATACTTTGGCACTGGACTCCTCAAATTTCTAATTCGATCTTGAAAGGATGCTGGGTGTAGTCAAGTGCTTAAGGAGCAATGGTAGGATCAAGATGGGATTGAACTCTCCAAATTAATTAGAGTGATGACTCACTAATTTCTTAATATAGCAAAACCTTGGCCAAGATAGTTCTAGTAAAGAGTCACTGAACTTGCAAAATTGAGACATATGTTTGTATGAGCTGATCTAGGGTTGGCAGTCAACCCTAAGTCATCCAGAGCATTAAGTGGTCAAGGGGATGAATTATATAGTAACCGTATGCTAGATGTTTTTGATGGTTGCTCTGCAACTTTGACCTATCCAGACATCGGGTATCATTGCTAGATGACGACTTTGATTGGTACTAGAATTGTTCCAGTGCTACCGACTTAGTGTTCGAACCTATGAGGTCACACACCATAGGGGTAACTACTTGACCTAATAGCCGATTGATGATTGGGAATCATCTAGGAGTCAAAATTTCATAAGATAAAATTTTACCTATGTGTCGACATTTTAATGTGTCGATACATAGACTTATCTCATGAGTCGATACTTGGCTTCGCAAAAGTTGTAAAATTATTATTATCAATTATTAATGATGTCTTGGAGGTCTAATATGCAATATGATTGCTTCTAAATTTAATTTGATTGAGTTGCAAATTTACTGGCTCGAATCAAATCAGATTTGATTTAGACTAGGTTTGGGTCAACTCGGGTTGAACCAAAATTGGTGCATCTTATCCATCTGAGTTTGAAATTGAGTTTTAAACTCAAATATCATTTAATTTTGAATTATCAATTTAATTTTTGAATTTAACCTGATATTTAAAATTAATGGTTGGATAAATGCTATCCTTATCTCCCTCTCCACTAACTCTCTCCATAACTCTCACCACCTTCCTAACCCTCTCCTATAAGATAGGGGCTATTTAGGACATTGAGAAGGAGAGGAAATGAAAGGTTTTTGATGGAAAAGCTTTGCAGAAATTGAGAGAAAAAGGAGAGAAAGCTAGAGTGGTTTTCTACCAAAAGTTGAGAGGAGAGATCTAAGGGTATTGGGTGTGCGATTGCCTAGTGCTCTAGGCTGGGAAAAAGAGTCTAGGAAGGATTGTTTCCAGAGTGTTTCCCACCTCCATTGTGTTCTTCGATGGTGCGAGGAGTCTCGACATTCGAGGAAAATGAATCGGCTACTAAGGAGTTTCCGAAGTAAGCACTTTGGAAAGTGCTGGTCAAGCAAGTCCCCGATGTGAACCACCCATGGAGGCCAGATGATGCGGGACAATAATTAAACTAAATTAATGATATAAAGATCTAATTAGCGGAGAAAAACAGAGATTAATTTTTTTATTTTTTTTCAGATTTTTAAGAGAGACTCAAAGGAGACAATAAAAGAAACTAGTTCTAGTTAATTACCCGCAAGTAAACCTACAAAACAACTAGAAAAAATAGGACTTGGTGGCTGGAAAACCATTGTAAACTAGAGTCTACATATCAATTATTCAGAAATTAAATAGAAGGGAAGAGGTTTAAGTTTTACCAATGTGGAATCGTCCCTCTAAAATAGATATGGCAAGATTCTCAAGATTATCACGGCAGGGTTTCAAGAACTCGATCCCGGGCTCTAATCTTTGCGCGATGCTGGTTTCGAAGCAAGAACTCCTGAATTCGATTCCTAATCACCTGCAAACACTCAACAACAAAAACTCAAATTAGAAAGTAGCAAATGAAGGAAAAAGAATAAAAGGGAAGGGTTAGAAGTGGTGGCTAGGGTTTCTTGTCGGTTGGATAGGTAGGGCATCACACCCTGCGATGCTCCGAAGAACAAAAGAAGGGCCTCACACCCCACGATGCATGTAGCAAAGGAAGAAATTTTGACAGAGTCTCTTTATTGATGAATAATAATAATAATTTACAAGGGGGGTTGATGGGATATTTATAGACCCATAACCAGTAGTGTAAGGGATACAAAGACTAGACTTGTACTCCCTTGAACTACAACTCCTGGAATCCTGCTCTTGGATGTCTTGGACTCTTGCTTGTTAGGCTGATCTGGACTCCTCTCAAAGTGGGTGACAACATGAAGTTGTTCATATTATTTGGGCACCAAGATGAGGATTGGTGAGGTGGCTTGATGTAGGGTCAAAATGCTCCATCACTTGGCCATGTTTGTTGGACTCTAGAATTTTAATGTTGTAGGCTTTTGCAAGTAGGTGAACCTTCAGTCTGGATAGAAGAGGACTCAAGAGTTTTGGTGAGACTCTTGAGTTATAGAAACTTAAACAGCTCTGAACCTGTTTGATTGAAATGCTTGAAGTAGAAACCCTTGGACTTCCAACACTTTGGTGAGCAAATATCCTAGAACTCTTTTGAAGTATGTGACAAGGAAGAGGTTAGAATGCTTTGTTCGACTTCTTTGTTTTTGGCATGAAGTTCTTGAGTGGAGGAGTGCCAAATGGGAAGACTCCTTCTCATTTACTCATCTTAAAATAAGTTGGTGCTAACTCTTCTTAAGTGGCCGACCAAAGGTAAAAGACATGGCATGTAGGATGTCCTGGGTGATGTGGCGAGGGATGTCCAAACATGTCATATGTTGATGTCCAAATAAAGTGACATGGAGTGTGTTGTCCCAAAATGACATGGCATGTCCAAACATGACATGTGTTGATGTCCAAATCCTTGAAAAGGTGGTGCCAAGAGCAAGCTAACTTGGGCTAGCACATGGAATCACATGGTTTGTCTTGAGCTAGCACATGGGATCTTCAATTAGGTGCACATGAAGTCACATGGGTCTTCAATTGGGTCCCCCTTATATTACAGGACTCAATAACTAATTATTACAAAACTCAAACCAAATAACCAAAGTCCCACTTGATCAATTGATCAAAAGGCATAACCTCATTCAACAAAAAAAATAAATTTGGTAAACAGGGTTTGGCTTAATAGGATTTGACACAACCAATAAATGGGGTTTTGACTCAATATGGTAAAATGGGTTTATCCCAAAACCTAAATAACAAAATCCTAATTATAGTTGGTAAAAGGGGTTAACCCTACCTAAGTCAAAATAATAGAATTTAAAATAAAATATTTACATGGTAAATGGGGTTGGGTTCAGGGCTTTATTCACAGGTGATCCACAGGGATGTGAGTTCAACCTATCGATATTTTCTGGCCCTGGTGTCCATACCAATTCTTCCTGGATGGGAGAAACTCGATCCTGTCGAGTATGGATCAATGTCGCTATGATAGTGCTCCAGTAAGTTTAGGTCAACTCTCTGCAAGTCCTCTCTGGTTATCCAAAAATCATCAATCTCGGGTCGTCCTTGCCAACGAACTAGATATTGCTAGTAATCTTTGCTCCAGGTAGCGATGATCTTATCATCCAAGATTCGCTAGATCTTGTCTCTCCGGGCTGGTGGTATGGCAGGTGGATACACTTGGATTGGTTTACTCTCAAGGATTGGATTAGGCCTAAATGGCTCACTAGGAATCAACGTGCTCTCTGTACTCAATAAGGTCTGAAATGTTGAAAGTAGAGCTAAAACCTAGTTCATGTGGCAACTCAAGCACATGGCATTAGGTCCAATTTTTTTAATTACTTTGTATGGTCCACTACTACGGGCATGTAACATTTTCATGGTTCCAGGTGGGAACTATTCAAGTCGTAGTCTAACCATGACAAAGTCTCCTTCATTGTATTCCTTAAGTCTTCTCTTAGTATCAACCATATGGTTATAAGATTCGTTGCTTTCATTAATTTTGTTACTTATCTCTTTATGCAACTCTCTAACATGTTCAGCATATGACTCAGCAAACTCTGAGATGCATTCATGCATGGGTAAAGGAATGAGATCTAGAGATTTTTTAGGTTTGTACCCATGAACAATTTCAAAAGGACTTTTCCTGTAGACCTATTCACTAAGCTATTATATGCAAATTCAGCTCTAGACTATAATAGGTCTCAATTGGTAGTATGCTCTCTAACTAAGCTTCTCAGTAAGTTTCCTAAACTTTGATTCACTACTTCAGTCTAGCCATCAGTCTAAGGGTGATAAGAAGTAGAAAATTTAAGTTTTTGATGGGGACATCGGCCCGCTCGAATCTCGGAGCAGCATGGATCCCGGAGTGGCATGGATCTTGGAGCATTTCTAGAATAAATTTATTTAGGATTTATCTTTTGTTTGAAATTTGAATTAGGATTTGGTTGGTTAGGATTGAGATATGGATAGGCTTATCTTATCCTATCTTGTATTTGAATTTGAGTCATCCCTATCTTTTTATCCTATATTCAAATTCAAATGAGGGTTGGACAGGTCTATAAATACCACCCTCAGTCCTTTGTAAAAAAATCAGTTTAGTTCATAAAAAAATTTGAGTTTTTAGAAGAGTGATTCTTCTGTCCTTCGCCTTCGGGCGTGGGCGTGATGCCCAGTTATCCCCCTACCCATTCCATCTTCTCTATCCCCTCGTGGCCTTTGAGATCCATCCTAGCACCTCCAAGTATCGAGGAGGGTGTGATGCCCTAGAGGTGAGAGGTCTCTTCGTTAGGGTGAGTCCCCAAGTCCATGAGATCCAGATTCCTATCTTACATCCCCACTGTTCCTTTGCCACCCCTAGAGAAAAAAATACCAAAAAAAAAAATAGTACCCTAATTTAGGCGACTTCTAGGCTCGTCAACGATCCTACATACTTGTCCCCCATCATTTTTGGTATCAGAGCCATAAATCAAATTAGGGTACGTTTCTTTTCCAAACCCAGATTCTCTTCCACTAGTTCCGTCATTCTTTGTCTTTCCTGTTCTTGCTCCATCATGGAACAGTCCGTGAAAATCTACCATTGTCCTCAGCCCCGGATCCACTATAGCCGAGTCTCCGCCCAACCCTCCATCAGCGTAGCCATCGTAGTCGACCTCCTTACCGCCCGCCACCACGACCCTGCTCACCCTCTCCGAAATCTCTCATATTTCCTGGATCTTCCAGATCGCCACTGCCCTACCCATCCTCAGACGCCATCGCCTCTCCAACCTCCACTCCATAAATCCATGGAATAGAGCCACGAAATCATAGCCCACCCCTCGAATACTCCGATCTTCTTCGTAAGAGATTTCAGATCTCGTGTTTTGGAAACCTAGCCGATGCTGCCTCCAATTGAATCGCTTCTCCCATTTCATGCCAAGAAGCCATGGTATCATAAAAGGCTTTGTTTGCTACTTCTCGTGGCTCTGGTCGTAGATCAAGGTGAAGGCCCAGCGCGATGCAGAGTTGGAGCCCGCCCTCGCAAGCTATCTCTACGCCACCATCCTCTCCCACCCGTCTCCGGCCCGCTCCCTCTCCCTCCAGCATTTTCGGTTCCTTCCTTCAAGATCCAAAACTCCAAACCCTCGTAGAGCTCGAAGGAGGACCAGAAGGAAGAACATGAACTGTAACCTGAATCCACCTTTGATCGACTTCCAAAAGTGATCCGACTTGATTGGATAGCATTTGGAGGTGTTCTGTGATTGGTGTTGAGAGTTTTATCCGAGATGGCCGCCCAGCAGACGACTGATGTGCCTCCACCGGATCCCTACTGGAATTCCACGTGAAGCCTTCCGCCTCCCTACTGCCCCGCTGCCACACCAGAGTTTCCCTCCCCCCTCTGGCGAATTGTCCGTGCTGCCTCATCGACGCCGCCGGAGCCCCCTGTGGAGCAGATCCGCCGTCCACCGATGCCAGTTGACCCCGCCGACACCCGTCCCACCCCCTACAACCACCGATCATTCTCCACCCAAACCCAAGGCTGGACTCGGTGCTGTTCGTGGAGGAGCTACAGAGGGAGGATATGGCATCCATCACCGCCCTTCCATCATCTCCATAACCCCAACATTCCAAAAACAAACAAAAAAAAAAAAGAAATCCATTCCCTGGCCTTCTCCCCGCTAATTGTACCTTACCTCTCCTCTCCCATCCTTTCCTCTGTTTCACTTCTTAACTAAACTTGAAAAAGAAGACTCTTGTCTTGTAGAAATCTCGTAGCAGTCCGGCCATGTGTGGAGGTGCCATCATCTCCAACTTCATCCCTCCCCGGAAAGGCAACGGCTCCAACCGCCACCTCTCAGCCTCCGACCTCTGGCCCAGGTTGGACCAGTTCGTCGACTGTGACTTCCTCTACCTCACCGACATCATGGATTGATCACCCTGATCGACGACAAATACGCGATCATGTGCGTCCATCACGAGTATGCCCCAAGGAGGCCACCAAGATGGCCAGCACCATCTAGATGATGTAACCATGAGAACTGCTCGTCCATTGTGCTTTACCACTGCAGCTACCACAAGAACCGAGCGGTGCTCACCCCAGAGGCTGTTAGCACCCAGATCGGGGCCTTTCTCCACCGCTTCATGTGGCTCAATGATGCTGAGATCGGCAAGATCCCCTTCATCTGGAACTACCTCGTCGGTCACAACAAGGTCGATCCTGATGACCCCACCACGTTCCCGAAGGCGATCCATTACACCATGGGCGGACCGTGGTTTGAGAGGTACAAGGATTGCGGGTTCGCCAAGCTCATCCACTTCCATATCGGCTCGCAGATCCCATCTACTGCCACTGCCTCCTATCGGACCTCCCTTCCTCCGGCGAATCAATCCCCTCCGAGCCCCCGGCAGTCACCCTCTCTCTCTGTCCAAGACATCTCCCCTGTTTCCATCCGTGGAGATGAAGAGGCCATTCCAGCGGCAGCAAGCCCCTCTTCCACGGTGACCACCTCCCCTTGCCATGGTGACCTCCGGCGTTCGTGCCGCCATCTCTGCCCACCGTGCACCCCAATCGCCGGATCTCATCTCGTTCGGAGAGATCCAAGATCGAATGCAGCCCGTTGCCTTGCTTCCATCCGGTCATTACTCCCAGCCGAGAACCGCCTGCTTTCCACCGAGATCCGCCTGCTTCTTCTGAGTGTGCCGAATACTAGCCGTCGGACTCTGCCTCTGCCCATGAAGACTGCTCTCTTCCTCCGCCCGATCTTCATCACCGTCTCCGCCATTTACCACCACTCAAGGGAGAACAGCTTCACGCCGACGCCCCTGCTACCCCTTTGCCTCATTTCCTTTCAGTCCGTCTACTCCGGCAGAGTTGCACAGTCGGCCCCTGCTACCGCAATGCCGGACACCTCACTTCCGTCGCCGAACGCCAGCGGCCGCCGACTCCGCCGGCTACCATCCCGACCCCGCCGCCGTCTCCTCCCAGCACCAACGCAGACAAACCTTCCGAAGACCTTCCCTATTCCCTGGTTTCAATTCATGAAGAAGAAGGAGAAGCCCCAGCGCCGAGTTGCCGTCCTCCTCTGCAGCGCCGTCGCCTGAGGCCCCGCCGGCGAAAATTCACCTCCGGTTCGGTCCATGAAGGAAAATGAGAAGCTGGTGCATGAACGTGAACGAAAACTTGGCATTCTCCTCTGCACGCATCTCAAAGCAATCCCAGGATGGTGGAGTACAGATCTCAGAGCAGGGCTGATATAAAAAAAAAAAAAAATTTCAAGGTTATCAGTTTGGAGTCTAAAGGAAATAATATGAAGCGGAAGACAGAAGACTCGACGCCTGACTCGACGGAGTCGAGTTTTCCCCACCTCAGGGGAATGATGGGGACATCGACCCGCTCGAATCTCGGAGCAGCACGGATCCCGGAGTGGCATGGATCTTGGAGCATTTCTAGAATAAATTTATTTAGGATTTATCTTTTGTTTGAAATTTGAATTAGGATTTGGTTGGTTAGGATTGAGATATGGATAGGCTTATCTTATCCTATCTTGTATTTGAATTTGAGTCATCCCTATCTTTTTATCCTGTATTCAAATTCAAATGAGGGTTGGACAGGTCTATAAATACCACCCTCAGTCCTTTGTAAAAAAATCAGTTTAGTTCATAAAAAATTTGAGTTTTTAGAAGAGTGATTCTTCTGTCCTTCGCCTTCGGGCATGGGCGTGATGCCCAGTTATCCCCCTACCCATTCCATCTTCTCTATCCCCTCGTGGCCTTTGAGATCCATCCTAGCGCCTCCAAGTATCGAGGAGGTGTGATGCCCTAGAGGTGAGAGGTCTCTTCGTTAGGGTGAGTCCCCAAGTCCATGAGATCCAGATTCCTATCTTACATCCCCACTGTTCCTTTGCCACCCCTAGAGAAAAAAATACCAAAAAAAAAAAATAGTACCCTAATTTAGGCGACTTCTAGGCTCGTCAACGATCCTACATACTTGTCCCCCATCAGTTTTGTCCCTAATAAGTGCCAGAGTATTTTCCAGAAATAACTGGTGAATCGGACATCTCTGTCGGAAACTATTGTCCTAGGTAAACCTTGCAATCTAACTGCTTCATTCAGAAATAGCTTGGCTACCTTGGAAGCATCATAGATTTGAGAACAAGGTAGGAAATGTGCCATCTTTGAAAACCTATCGACCACTACAAATATAGAATCATTTTTCTTAGGGTCTTAGGTAATCCAAGAACAAAGTCCATGCTAAGATCCTGCCATGGGCAATCTGGTACAGGAAGTGGGGTGTATAAGCCAATGTTTTGCTTTTGGTTTTTAGCAAAAGCATAAGTTCTACATCTAGCTATAATTTGAGCAACATTCCTCTTAAGTCTCGGCCATAGAATTAGTCTTCTAATGCTAAGATTGTCTTATTTCTACCGAAATGTCCAGCTAAGCCTCCAGCATATGTTTTCCAAATCAAGAAGTCTCTAAGTGAAGTATTAGGAATACATAGTTTACTTTTCCAAAATAAGTAACCATCTTAAATAGTGTACTCACTATATGAGCGAGTCAGTCCTTGTTTAACTACCTTATAGATTTCACCAAAATCATCACAGTTCTCATACTCATCTTTTAATTTCTCAAATCTGACTACTCTAGTGCTAACACAACTCAAGAGCATGAATCTCCTACTCAATGCATCAACAACTTTATTATCGGTACCTGATTAATATCTTAAAACAAAAGTATAAGCCTGCATATATTTAACCCATTTTCCATGCCTAGAATTCAATTTCTTTTGCGAGTTAAGGAACCTAAGGATTTCATGATCAGAATAAAGTACAACCCTTGTGGTAGCAAATAGTATCGCCAGTACTTAAGTGCTTGAACCACCGCAAATAGTTCCTTATCATAAGTAGAATATTTTAACTTAGCATCGTTCAATTTCTCACTAAAGAAAGCAACTGGATTATTCTCTTGACTCAAGACTCATCCAATTCCTATCCCTGAGGCATCACAAGCAACCTCGAAGACTTTCAAAAAATCAGGTAGCCTCAAAATTAGGGCTTGGGTCATCTTGTCCTTAATGTCATTAAAAGCCCTATTGGCATCTTTCAACCATTCAAAAGCTCCTTTCTTCATACAATCTGTAATCGGTGCAACAATCGTACTGCACCCTCGAATAAATCTCCCATAGAAAGTAGCTAATCCATGAAAACTTCGAACATCAGGAATATTCTTAGGGATAGGCTACTCAACTATGGATTTTATCTTCTCGAGTTCTACCGATACTTCTTCAGCAGTCACTACAAAACTTAGGAAAATAATCCTTGGAGTCATAAAACTACATTTTTTTTCAAATTTGGATAAAGATTTCTCCTCTAAGTACTTGACAAACTTGCTGAAGATGGTTTAAGTGATCCTTCTTATTCTTACTATATATGAGGATATCATCAAAATATACTACCACAAATTTTTCAATAAATGATATCAAAACATAATCCTTATAAAGTACTAGGTACGTTCGATAAGCCAAAAGGCATCACTAACCATCCATACAAGCCATCATTGGTCTTAAATGCAGTCTTCCATTCATCCTCGAGCCTGATTCTAACCTGATGAAAGCCACTCTTAAGATCTATCTTTGAAAATTTGGTAGCACCGGCCATCATATCTAACATGTCATCAAGGTGGGGTATTGGAAACCTATATTTCACTGTAATCTTATTGATGGCTCTACTATCTACACACATGCGCCAAGTACCATCCTTTTTAGGAGTCAAAAGGGCTGGAACAGCACATGGGCTCAAACTTTTCTTGATAAATCCTTTCCTAAGAAGATCCTCAACTTGCCTATGTAATTCCTTATGCTCAGTAGGATTCATCCTATAGTGAGGTAAATTTGGCAAGGTAGCTCTTGGGACTAAGTCTATTGCATGTTGTATGTCCCTTAATGGAGGTAAACATTCAAGGAGGTCTTCTAGAAATATGTCCTTAAATTCTTTTAGAAAATCTAAAATTTTCTTAGGATGTTCTTTTTGTGGTTCATCATGAACTTCTTTAGTAGTCAGCATCCAGACTATTGAACCTTCAATAATTTTAGCAGTAATTAGGTTCAATCCGAGTTCCTTTTCCCCTAAATGACTAGATCCTCTTTTAGTGTTGTCTTTGGATGGGGTCAAGTTGATCACAATTCTCTTTTCACGGTGTTTAAATGAATACGAGTTAGATAGGCCAAAGAGGGTTGCATCATGGTCATATAACCATGGTCTGCCTAATATGATACTTCTAACCCCCATTAGAATCATATCACAGCATACTTTCTCCTGGTAAGATTGAATTTGGACTGGGACCTGGCATTGTAACCTAATAGGAATGGATGTCGCATCAATCTAGGATACCTTATATGGGCTAGGAAGTGGTACTATAGGTAAGCCTAAGCTCTTAACAGCATTGGTAGATATGGCGTTCGCACAACTTCCACTATCTATAATAATCTTACACACTTTATCTCCTAGCTTAGTGAAGGTCTGTAAGATATTCGTCCTACGCCAGTCCTTATTCTTCTTAGTTTGAGCTAGCATACATCTAACTCCACCTAGTAGGTCAGATGACTCTATGGGCTCTTCATCACCTTCGTACTCTTCTACCAAGTCTTCCTCAGCTTCGTAAATTTCCTCCTTAAATTATTCTACATTCTCTATATTCTCTTCCTCACATTCACCTATATGCAATGTTCATACGGGACAGTCAGCAGCAAAATGACCCATTTTATGGCACCTAAAACATACGGTATTTTGATTCCTATCTCTAGGGACCATGGGTGCCTTTTCTTTATCTTCCCTATGAACTGGTTGAGAACTAGGATTGGGTCGGCTAGGTGGAAATTGATTAGGGCTAGGCCTAGTTCTAGGGGTATTAAACCTACTTGACTCAGGTTTATAGGTAACAGGTCTTCTCTGGAAACATTCACAATCCCTAGCAATCTGGTAAGCCTATTCCAAATCATTAACTTCCCTTAAAAATAACTCCCTCTAGATATCTTCATGTAAGCCAGCTCTAAACCTTGACAAGGTGACAGCTTCGGACTCGACTACACTACACCTCATAACAAACTCATCAAATTTGGTAATATAATCAGCTACTGATCTATTTTCTTGAGTTAATTTTTGCCATTGGTTTAATAATTTTTGTTCATATGAGAATGGTAGGTATTTCTCTTTAAGCTTTACTTTCATGGCTCGCCATATACCTATAGGTGGTCACCTCTATGTCAATTCAATCGTTCTACATTTTTCCAGTACAATCTAGCCCGTCGGACAAGCCTAAGCTTGGCAAATTTGAACTTTCTCCCCTCCGACATTTCGTACCATTCAAAGTACTGTTCCATATCACTCTCCCAATCTGTATAAACCTTAAGATCTAAACTACCCTTAAATGTGGGTGCATCTAAATGAATACTCCTAAGAATTTTTTCTTCCTGGTTATTCACATCAAGGGTGTGGCACCTAGGGATTAGGTCAGGAGTAATTTCCCTATGTTGGGCTCTTAGACCTGGGCAAAAAGGTTCTCTATATTGACCTCTTAGATCTGAGAGAGTGAGTTGGGCTCGAAGAATTGGGGGAATGGGTCTAGGCATCTTAGAGATTTGACCTAGAGGAGTGGGTCTAAGCATTTCAAAACTTTAACCTAGGTGAATGGGTCTAGGTGTTTCAGGGTCTGATCGAGTCGTATGGGATTCCTCAATGTTACCTATTCTCTGATCCATCTGGTCAAGCCTAGTAGTAAGTTGACTAAATTGCTCAATGAACCAAGCCTCCATGTTAGGGTCCATGGATGAATTGGGTTGGGTTTGATTAGGCTGATAGGGTGTACCTGATCTTGTTTTCATGCAATGAACACACAAGACTCGGACTAGGGTCTCCTAGACCTAGAGCTCAAGTAGAATGGGTTTGCTAAATTTACAACCAATTCAGTAATTATCATGTCCACTGGCCAGGTAAGAGGTGGGTTCGTGGAAGGCTCCCCCTGCTCTCACAGGGTCCTAATTAAAATCCATAAAATTGCTTTGGGTGTTTGCCTCTGGATCTCTAGACTTAGACATTAGATTCAAGTGATAATCAAAGGATTGGGTGCACTAGCTTACACACAATACTTGGAACCCGACCTGTTGGTGTCCTTAGCTCACTAGGGCAAATTAAGTCTAATTAATTTTTATTAGGCTAGGATCGATGCAAAGGTGGTGGTTGTGGGCCAAATAAAGGTAATGAAATCCCTCCCTTATGTAGATATTGAGTGCCCTAAAGATTAGGTTTCTTAATGATGCACACACACAAATACGAAACCCTAGATGCATTGAGATTAAAATACTTAAAAATAACAAAAAAATAAATATTAATTATTTTTTTGTATTATCTATAAATTAAGTTTTAGATCAGATTAATTTCAAATTTTCAATCTCAGGATTTCACGTCCGGCCATAGCTCATTACTCCCATGGGTCATAAGTATACTTTCGTATACCCGCTTAGGAGGCATGATTTCCTTCTACCAAAATATAGTAAGTATAAATTTTATTTTTATCTAATTTTTCCATGATTAGCCAAGGATTAAAAAAGGATTAACAAAAAATTTATTACTAATTTTTTTGAATTTTTTAAACATGGTTTTGATGCAATTTAATTTCAGCCTAACTAGGTATACAAAATTTGAGCACAAGAGCGATTAAACCCTAGTTTAACCTGCTCTGATACCAAAGATGATGCGGGATAATAATTAAAACTAAATTAATGATATATAGATCTAATTAGCAGAGAAAAATAGAGATTATTTTTTTATATTTTTTTCAGATTTTTAAGAGAGACTCAAAGGAGATAGTAAAGGAAACTAGTTCTAGTAATTACTCGCAAGTAAACCTACAAAATAACTTGAAAAAATAGGACTTGGTGGCTGGGAAACCATCATAAACTAGGGTCTACATATCAATTATTCAGAAATTAAAGAGAAGGAAAGAGGTTTAAGTTTTACCAATGTCGAATCGTCCCTTTGAAATAGATATGGCAAGATTCTCAAGATTGTCGCAGCAGGGTTTCAAGAACTCGATCTCGGGCTCTGATCTTCTGCACAATGCTGGTTTCAAGGCAAGAACTCCTAACTTCGATTCCTGATCACCTGCAAACACTCAACAACAAAAACTCATATTAGAAAGTAGCAAAGGAAGGAAAAAGAATGGAAGGGAAGGGTTAGAAGTGGTGGCTAGGGTTTCTTGTCGGCTGGATAGGTAGGGCCTCACACCCTGCGATGCTCCGAAAAACAAATGAAGGGCCTCATACCCCACGATGCATGTAGCAAAGGAAGAGATTTTGACAGAGTCTCTTTATTGATGAATAATAATAATAATTTACAAGGGGGGTTGATGGGGTATTTATAAACCCACAACCATGAGTATAAGGGATACAAAGACTAGACTTATACTCCCTTGGACTATAACTCCTGGAATCCTGCTCTTGGATGTCTTGGACTCTTTCTTGTTGGGCTGATCTGGGCTCCTCTCAAAGTGGGCAACAACATGAAGTTTTTCATCTCATTTAGGCGCCAAGATGAGGATTAGTGAGGTGGCATGATGTAGGGTCAAGATGCTCCATCACTTGGCCATGGTTGTTAGACTCTGGAATTTTGATGTTGTAGGCTTCTGCAGGTAGGTGGACTCTTTAGTCTAGATAGAAGAGGACTCAAGAATTTTGGTGAGACTCTTGAGTTCTAGAAACTTAAGCAGCTCTGAACCTGTTTGATTGAAATGCTTGAAGTAGAAACCCTTGGACTTCCAACACTTTGGTGAGCAAATATCCTAGAACTCCTTTGAAGTAGGCGACAAGGAAGAGGTTAGAATGCTTTGGCTGACTTCTTTGTTTTTGGCATGAAGTTCTTGAATGGAGGGGCACCAAATGGGAAGACTCCTTCTCATTTACTCATCTTAAAATAAGTTAGCGCTAACTATTCTTGAGTGGCTGACCAAAGGTAAATGACATGGCATGTGGGATGTCCTGGGTGATGTGGCGAGGGTTGTCCAAACATGTCATGTGTTGATGTCCAAATAAAGTGACATGGAGTGTGTTGTCCCAAAATGACATGGCATGTCCAAACATGATATGTGTTGATGTCCAAATACTTGAAAAGGTGGTGCCAAGAACAAGCTGACTTGGGCTAGCACATGGAATCGCATGATTTGTCTTAAGCTAGCACATGGGATCTTCAATTGGGTGCATATGAAGTCACATGGGTTTTCAATTGGGTCCTCTTTGTATTACAAGACTCAATAACTAATTATTACAAGACTCAAACCAAATAACTAAAGTCCTACTTGATCAATTGATCAAAAGGCATAACCTCATGCAACAAAAAGAATAAATTTGGTAAACAGGGTTTGGCCCAATAGGGTTTGACACAACCGATAAATGGGGTTTTGACTCAATGTGGTAAAAATGGTTTGTCCCAAAAGGCTAAATAACAAAACCCTAATTATAGTTGGTAAAAAGGGCTAACCCTAACTAAGTCAAAATAATAGAATTTAAAATAAAATATTTACATGGTAAATGGGGTTGGGTTCAGAGTTTTATTCACAGATGATCCACAAGGATGTGGGTTCAACCCGTCGATATTTTCTGGCCCTAGTGTCTACACCACCAGATGATTGTGTGGCTGGTAGAGCTTCGTCCACCTCTTCAGTTGGTGATTCGAGAGCATCATCCATTCCATCTTCCACTGCTGCGAGGAATTGCTTTGCATCTTCAAAAGGTGTGCATCAAAAGGTTTGATACGGTAGGTTTATGTTTTATATTATACATTGCTGTTCATGTAATGTTACATTGGTAGGCTATGTAGAAAGTAGTTTCTATATCATGTTTAGATTAAAATAGTTTAATGTTTACTCTTCTGCTGCAATGCATGTTAAAAAGGTTTTAAAATGCATATCTTTAGCCTGCTTATGGTTCCTTTCACTACCATATCCAAAAGCACCCCGTACATGATTTAATTATCATGAATGAGTATGCACCAGAACATGGGTTCATTTGCACAAGGTACTATGGTAATCTCAGGTCTAAGGACCACATGCACAACTCCCACTAAGAGAACATTCTTTTGACAAGTAAGTAAGACTTCTATTTGGTGTTCTCTTATCAGATCAATTCAGTGAACTCATAACCTAATGAACACCCACATCCTTGTATTAGTATCTCTACATAAGTTGTTGTGTGACCAACCACCCTCTCCATCGAGCATATATAGGATGTGCTAGTATTTCCAGATTCATCAATCCCAAAATCAATGATCTAACAACTAGGAACCTTTTAGATTAGGATTTATAGGAACTTAGGTCTCACCATTATGATCTCCATCATAATCTAAATTTCATTTTCCTAACCTATGGGATTCATCATAATCTTATAACTAAAATATAAGACATAGCAAATGATGAATCATAAATTGCCTTTATTAATATCAATCTTGAGTTGGGAGAAGACAAAATGCCACTGATACAATAACTATGATTGACTTTCAGGGCATAATTCTTTCAATCTCCTACTTGCGCTAAGGCCAATCATCCTTGTATTTTATACCCGTATAATCTAGATGGCGATCTAACTACTGTAAAGGAAGGGCCTTAGTGAATGAGTCTGCTATGTTGTTCTTTGTATCAATTCATTCTACTATCACATCATTTCTTTCAATGATTTCTTAAATGATGTGAAAGCATCTTAGGATGTGCTTGAATTTATGGTGAGACCTCGGTTCCTTCACTTATGCAACAGCTTCACTATCATCACAATACAATGGTACGATTGCTCTATTACAGGAACCATGCTCAATCCATGATGAACTTCTTCATCCAGACTTGATGAGGGATAGGATTCTAATCGACGCATGATGACATGAAAAAGAGGAACATAAAGAAAAATCATATTAAAGAAGCAATGGTTTCTGATGTTTTTTAGGTTTCATTCCTGAAAATAGCTAAGACTAGGTTAGGGTTTCATGCAACAGTTAGAATTCCCATCCACATGCTAGAACTATCAAAGACAAAGAAAAATCAGGATCCTAGGTCTAAGAAGGCCTACTAGGTGCATGTTCAATCTTCAACAAAACAGAAAAAGTGAAGTGGGATGGGGTCTACTGATGGGGAACTAACTAAATGCAAGATGAAATGATGCAGGTGATTTATTCCTTTGTGATTTTAGGATTTTTTTATAAGTTATGGATTCTCGAAGATAAACCAAGAGTAGATCTAGGGATTCAATAATAATAAGAACTACTAGCATGTGAATCAGCCCCTAAACAAAGATAAAAGAGGACCCTGGGATTGAGAAACCTCGTAGGACTTAGCTCTCAGATCAATACCTACTTAGGAGTCAGGGTGGCAAACCTCAAAGATCCGAAGCGCCTGATGCTGAGTTCACTCGCTCTCGCGGATGCGGCCTGGATGATCGAGCAGTCAACCCCATGGATGCGCTGGCTTTCTGTCCGAAGGTCACGACGGCAAGAGAAACCGACTCCATGTTCGTGGCACCTGGAGGATCTGTGAGCATTCAGAAAAAGAGTTAGGATTCAATCCAAAAAGAAAGAAATAGATGAAGGATTGTGAGTTGATGTGGTGATGGTGGAGTTCTTCTTGCTAGGCGCCCGGTTAGATGATCCCAATGGACTCTCACTCAAAGTTGGAGGATGGAGTTGCGAAAGAGATAGTAACACGAGGCCTCACACCTCTCGATGCCCGAAGGTGAAGGTGCTCCCTCATGGAGATCGACGTTCCTAATGAACGAAGGCAACTAAAGAGAATTGGCTCTCAAAAACTTGGTTTTTCATTCATCATCAATTAGCTTTACAAAGGAGAGGTAAGGTCCTTTAAATAGGCACCTTATGACCCAATTTGAAATTCAAATGAAAAATACATGACTCAACTTGATAAGGCACCAACAAATTATGAATTCTCTCTTCTTTGGCCGACCAAGGATGTGATTGGGCGTGGCTTGATGTGAGGCTTGGAAGGAGGATCTTGGTGCCCTTGAACTTGGAAGGTTGGTTACTCATTTTTGGAAGAAGGCATGACATGGGGCTTATAGCAAGGCTCATGTTCTCCTCCTTGGTTGTTCATCCCCCTTTGGTACAAGACATGATATGGGGAGTGGTAGATGGAGCTTGTCCTGGCACCCATGGATTCTTGTCCTCCCTTCCATAGTTGGTCAAGTAGTTTAGGAAGAAAGCTTGATAGGAGGGCTTGAAACAAGGAATTTAAACTTCAAATTTCAAACTCCCTTTGACCTTCCCATGGCTGACCACCTATACTTGGAAAAGAGCTTGATGGAGGGGAGGAAAAGATGGAGTGTATCAAGTGTTGTGTCCCCCCTATGGGCGTCCAAAATATGACTTGTGTGCCACCCACATGGCATGGTGAAGTGGCGCCACATAGGATGAAGAGGTGGCACCCCTGAGCTGAGTTAGCTTCCTTCATGACTTGACTTTAAAAGTGACTAGACTTTAAGACCAATCTTGCATGGACCCATCCTTCAAACAGACTCGGACTGGACTCGTTACAGGACTGGACTCAGTACAGGACTCGACTTGACCAACTTGGTCAAAATATAGGACTAGACACAGATACTTGAGACTCAATTCAAAGCTAAAAAAAATCACAAGGTTTAGGCTTGAAGCCTTATTATAAGACCCAAAAATTGAAACCCTAACCAGAGATTTGGTGCCCACACCATCTACATACCTAGCAATGATTGCATTGATATCGTAGAAGAGATCTCTCAACTCGGGTCGGTGCCTGGATGATCCGGTCATTATCCTGTGAATCTGCTAACTTTTTATCAGCTACATTCAGAGGCAAGGAAGATGTCATCCAAGGGACATGGCACCAGAGAGATCTTGCAAATGTCAGGGGTTAGTGATGTGGATATCGATCTTCATGAATCCCGGAGCAACACGAATTTCGGAGCAGCATGAACCAGATGCAGTATGAATTTTGAAGCAAATAAATTTAAATTTGAAGATCATTTCATCCTCCACATAAGAAGGTCCCTACATGGAGACACTTGGCGCCCATGCATGGAGATTTTTAGATTTCGAGACACTTGGCAACCACATGGAGACACTTGGCACCCCATTTTGAAATCCCAGTAGATTTCCAGATTTGGTGCCCCCTTTTCATGAAATTTGAAATTCAAATTTGTAACTACATTTCTCCCTCTTTTTATGTAAAATTTGAATTTCAAATGGGGCTTAGAAGGTTATAAATAGGTCCCTAATCTCTTTGTAAAAAGATGCTATTGATGAATGAAAGTTTTTTTTAGAGAAGAGTGACTCTTCTTTTGCTCCATGAGGAGAGGGTGTGAGGCCCAACCCTAGGACATGATGTGAGGTCATGTCTAGTTATCCCCTTTCTTGATTCCATCTTCCTTACCGCCCTCATGTCCTTTGAGATTCACTCTAATAGCTCCATTAGTGAGGTGAGTGAGATGCCCTAGAGGTGAGAGATCACTCCGTGAGTATGAGTCCCAAAGTCCATGAGAGTCCAGATTTCTGTCTTCCATCTCCATTGTTCCTTCACCACCTTCTACAAAAAAAAATAGTATTACCTTAATCTCAGTGACTTCTTAGCTCACCGACGATCCTACCCCTGATCCCATGCCCCATCAATTTGGTATCAGAGCCTAAAGGATTAGGGTGCTGCGATGTCCAACCTCCACCATCGGCCGCCCGTGCCCCCATCGGAAGATCCACCTCAGCTACTTCTCCCAGGCCAAGGCCCTCGTCGATGGGATCCTCACCGGTACCTGCACTCCTGATCTTCCCTGCTAGCCACCATCGTCCATCCCTGCTAGCCGCCATCATCCGCTGGCTCATGTCCATGCCGATGCCATGTTCCACCAGCATCACTTCTGTGCCGATTCTCGTGAGATCTCCACTCTCGATGCCTCATCTCTGCCCGTGAAGCCCGTCTCCACATCACCTATAGCCATCAAGGCCATCGTCGCCCTGTTCAATGTCAACCAGCCCTCATCCGTAATGCCCTCGATCGCACGCACCTCCAAAGCCATCGACCACGATCGATGTGCCACCCGATCCCTCCGACATTTCGGATCCCTTCGCTGCTAGCCTCCACCTCTATCGTCCATGCCAATGATCGGAACACCTCCACCCAGATCGAAGCCTCCACCTTCGCTCATAATCGCCACTACAACCGAGATGCCGGATGCCCCGCCCCACCTCCCGGCTATCGTCACCAGCCTCCGTCGAATCCGTCGTGACTGCCACCACCAGCAAAGCATGCCGGAAGTCCCTCTGCTCTGCCTAGCCAGCATCCGTGGAGATCTCCCTATGCCGCAGATCTGCATGATGCCGCCAGCAACCAGAACCCCATCCATCCGACCATCCTCTTCTCGTGCCACATCGGCCTCCACCCATCATCAAGGCCGGTGAGCCCCTCCAGAGCCCCAACCCCTATTTTCCGGTATTTGGCCATGAAGAAGGAGAAAGGGGATAGCATGAACGTGAACGCAAACTTGGCATTCGGAGCTGACTTCTCCTTTGCATGCTTCTCAAAGCAAGTCGGTTCACTTTGTCGACTTCAAGTACCTGTTGCCGACTTCAGTTGAAGCATCATG
Source organism: Areca catechu (assembly GCA_021397845.1). Classification (NCBI taxonomy): domain Eukaryota; kingdom Viridiplantae; phylum Streptophyta; class Magnoliopsida; order Arecales; family Arecaceae; genus Areca; species Areca catechu. Next base: position 121,067,065 of record CM038052.1, on the reverse strand, counting down.
AAGGAAAGAAAATATAAAAAAAGGAAAATAAAAAAAATAGTGCGCAGGCCTTACGCATCTAGAGTTAGAAGATTACTGAGCCTAACTTGACAAAGTCGAGTTCTCCCCACCTCAAGAGAATGATGGGGACATCGATCTGCATGAATTCTAGAGTAGCACGAATTCTGGAGCAGCATGAATCACGATGCAGTATAAATTTCGATACAAATAAATTTAAATTTGAAGATTATTTCATCCTCAACATAACAAGGTCCCCACATGGAGACACTTGGAGCCCATGCATGTAGATTTTCATATTTGGAGACACTTGGCAACCACATGGAGACACTTGGAACCCTATTTTGAAACCCCCTGCAGATTTTCAGATTTGGTGCCTCTTTTTTATGAAATTTGAAATTCAAATTTGTAAGTACATTTCTTCCTCTTTTCATATAAAATTTGAATTTCAAATGGAGCTTAGAAGGTTATAAATAGGCCCCTGATCTCTTTGTAAAAAGATGCTATTGATGAATGAAAGTTTTTTTTTAGAGAAGAGTGACTCTTCTTTTACTTCGTGGGGAGAGGGTGTGAGGCCCAACCCCAGGACATGATGTAAGGTCATGTCTAGTTATCCCCCTCCTTGATTCCATCTTCCTTACTACCCTCACATCCTTTGAGATTCACCCTAATGGCTTCATTAGTAAGGCGGGTGAGATGCCCTAGACATGAGAGGTCTCTCCATGAGTATGAGTCCCAAAGTCCATGAGAGTCCAGATTTCTACCTTCCATCTCCATTGTTCCTTCACCACCTTCTACAAAAAAAGAAAATAGTAGTACCCTAATCTAGGTGACTTCTAGGCTCACCCACGATCCTACCCCCATCTATCCCGTATTAGTTAGCTAGAAAGCAAATAAGAAACCAAAAGTATAAAATTAGGATTTTGAAAGAAGGAAGAATCGGGGTTTGCTGAAGCTGGCGGCCTGGGGTGGAAGAAGACTCCTTGCTTATGGATGCCTAGGGTTTCTTCTCTTTGGGGCAGATTAGGGTTTGGAAGAAGATGATTTGGGCGGCTAGGGCTTGGAGAGATTAGGGCACACAAGTAACACTTACACCTCAACAAGAAAACACACAAAAACACAAGCTTAACAAAATTTCAACAGAGTTTTGATTCATGAATAAGAGTTGATAACAAGAGGGGGAAGGAGTGGGTATTTATAGGCTCACTCAGGTCCTCTCTTGATTAGAATAGGATTACAAAGTTGGGTGAGAGAGGGATTACAAAAGTGCTTAGAACTAGGAGTATATAATTTGAATAGAAATAAAATAAGATCTCCTTATTAGAATTGGTCTTCTCTCCTTCTTTAACTTGGTCAAAAGCTCCCTCTTGGGCTTGGATGCCTAAATGGATTTGAGCTTGAACTTTAGGGTAGCAAGGGCATCCTCCAAAATGGGCTTGGGCGTGGCCTTTAAAGCTTGGGTGCATGGGTTTGGTGCATGGCCTCCTGGTGGGTTGGAAATCCTGGGCTCCATCTTTAATGTGGACTTGTGAAAACCTGGGGCGCCATGGGCTTTTGGACTTGAGAGAACTTCTGGACTAGGGTGCCTGGAAGTGGAATATTCCTGGGTGGCACCTAGAATCTTCATGTGGGGAGGCTTCATGGGCTTCTGCTTTGAGGATGGTGCTCCTCTTGTATAGAACTGGACTTGTATTGGACAAACTTACAGGACTCAATTGGACTGGACTGAGGTTGAGACAACTCAACTTATTACAAGACTCACTCAACTCAACTAAGCTAACTTCATTACAAAACTCTCAACTAGACTAATTTTATTACAAAACACATCATTAATGGTTCAAAATTGACTAACACATGACTTAGAGAACAAATTGAAGTTTGAAGTCTATGTCTGATCTGATGTCCCCATCAAGACTGCTTCCTTAGTGGCTTCACTAGTAGCTATGTATTCTGCCTCAGTGACTAAGTCAGCTATAGTTGGCTGCTTGGTACTCTTCCAACTCGCTGCTCCTCCATTCAGAGTAAAAACATATCTTGATATGGATTTACTATCATCTAGATCAGATTAGAAACTAGAATCTATACAACCTTATAGTTTCAACTCTGATCCACCATATATCAGAAAAATATCTTTAGTCCTTCTTAGGTACTTAAGGATGTTTTTCACAACTTTCCAATTATCCTCTTCTAGATCAACCTAGAACCTGCTTACTATACATATTGCATAAGCAACACCAGGCCTGGTATATAACATTGCATACATTATTGATCCTACTACCTAAGCATAAGGGATTTTATTCATCTTATCTCTTTCTTCTGGAGTCTTAGGTGACATCATTTTAGATAGGTGTATGCCTTGACTCATGGGCAAGTAACCCTTCTTACTTCCCTCCATATTGAATCTCTTTAATATTAAGTCTATGTACCTTGATTGGGATAATCCTAGCATCCTTTTAGATCTATCTCTATAGATCTTTATTCCTATAATATATGATGCTTCTCCCGAATCCTTCATGAAAAACTATTTTGTAGCCATGATTTAACTGACTACATCATTGGAACATCATTTCCAATGATAAGTATGTCATCGACATACAAGACCAAAAAGATAATGGCACTCCCACTTGTCTTCTTATACAAACATGGCTCATCCGTATTCTTGATGAAACCAAATTCCTTAATAGTTTCATCAAAATGAATGTTTCACCTCCTTGATGCTTGCTTCAATCCATAAATGGATTTCCTAAGCTTACATACTTGGTTTGGTCTCCCACTTGAGACAAAACCTTCTAGCTGTGACATAGACTTCTTCCTCAATATTTTCATTGAGGAATGCAGTCTTAACATCCATCTGCCAAATCTCATAATCATAGTATGTAGCAATGGCAAGCATATTCCTAATGAACTTGAGCATGGCAACCGATGAGAAGGTTTCATCATAGTCTATACCATGCTTTTGCTTGAAACCTTTTGCCACCCACCTAACCTTGTAGATTTCTATTTTCCCATCTGCTCCAATCTTTCTTTTGAAGATCCATTTGCACCCTATTGGGATAATTTCCTCGGGTGGGTCAACAAAGGTCCAAACCTAGTTATTATACATGGAGTCTATTTTAGATTTCATAGCACTAAACCATTTGTCAGAGTCCTTACTCATGATAGCTTCCGTATAGGTCAGTGGATCATCTCCTTCAATGATACTGGTTTCATTATTATTTCCAATCATAAAACCATATCTTAAAAGTGCTGCCTGTACTCTCTCTGACCTACAGAGGGGAGGTGTGTGTTGTAGTTGTACCTGATCAACTGGTACTTCTTATTGAGGAACTTGAGTTTGTTCATCATAAACTTCACTTAATTCAATTATTCTCCCATTACCTTCTTCTTGGATAAATTCTTTTTCCAAGAATACGACATGCCTACTAATAAGAACCTTTTGTTCAATAGGATGATAGAATAGGTATCCAATACCTTCTTGAGAATAATTGATAAACCTACATTTCTCAGCCCTAGTACTTAGCTTATGTCCAAATTCCTTTTTAACATAAGCTGGACAACCCCAATTTTAAGATGCTTAAGACTTGGTTTCTTGCCATTCCATAATTCATATGGAGTACTAGGCACTGATTTTGATGGTACCCTATTTAATATATATGCAGCAGTTTCTAGGACATATCCCTAAAAAGATATTGGAAGATCTGTAAAGCACATCATGGACCTTGCCATGTTAAACAAGGTACGATTTCTCTTTTCTGCTACATCATTTAATTATGGTGTGTTGCAGCATCAACTCCTGGACCGGGGGCGGCTGGATGTGCTGGAGCGCTCCTCACCCAGACGAACCTGCAAGGAAGTCCCTAAGGGCGCCGGTGGCATTCCGACGGGGGACCCTCCAATGTCTAAGTTAGCAAGGGGTTAAAGGCAACAGAATGGAGGAACCAGCGAAGAACAGTGTATGGAGAGGGAAGAGTTCTCATACCTCCAAGCGGGGTCCCCCGGGTACCTTATATAGGCACGGAACAGTCCAAAATCCATTAGGGGAGCGGCTGAGAAAGATCGATCTACCCCTAGGAGAATCGGAGAGTGGCCACATGGCGCACAGATATGGTGGCACCGTGGAAGTAGTGGAGTAGGGCTGTTGGGATAATAGGATCCTGCCGTAACAGAAAGGTGCTTCTGGAACTCCCTGTATGCTAAGGCTTGCTTGTCGGACATCGGCCGTGGGAAAGCTAGTCGGCCAGAATAAAGGCCAACCCTCTGAAGTAGAGCGACAGGCCGGACCCTAGCAAGAGAGGGTCATCCGGACCACTGGAGGAGAGTGACAAGTCAGATCCCAACAGAAGAGGATCATTCGGATCTCAGCTTCGGTGGGTCGGACCGCTGAAGGAGATCAACGGGCCGGACCCCAACAGGAGAGGGTCATTCGGACCTCAGCTCCAGTGGGTCGGACTACTGAAGGAGAATGATGGGCCAGACCCCAGCAGGAGAGGGTCATTCGGACCTCAGCTCCAGTGGGTCGGATCACTGAAGGAGTAACAGTCGGAGCTCTGAAGGGGTGGCCCAGTCGAACCACAAGAACGGGCCGGTTCCGCTTGAGGGTAAGCCATCAGGGTACAACATTGTCCCCCTTGCCCTTGTGCTTCGAGCGAGCCCGTAGGCTCGAAGGGCGAGGGTATTAAATGGCAATAAATGCCTCAATCTTTTAGATGATGGCGAATCCGATCCGGCGTGCTGCGACCGGCCACCTTCTGCTCTGATTCTTGCTCCAAGACAGGTGTCAGTGTCTGGTTGGCAAAGATACGGGGAGCAGTTATTGCTGGTACGGTGCATGGCAGCTACCCGTTTGGACCCTGGATGCGACGTGGGGCACATGGTTTCATCAGAGCAATTGGTGCACTTCTCGGAGTGATCCATCCGCCATTGCTTCACCTATCATGTGGATCACGGTCAGATATGATCTGGCGCATCTCCTCGGATTCCAATCCAACTCGAGAACTGAGGCGCCAGCCATCGGATCTCGGCACGTGGGGGGAGGCGTTGGGAAGCTGCCCCCGGACGCCTATAAAAAGGGGAAAGCAGCACCCAGAAGGAACCTTTCGTCGTGCTACACTTAAGGAGAAGGTAGCCTCCTCCCTCCTTGCATTGCTTTAGTCTCTCTTAGAGAACCAAGGACCCAGGTTAGTCCTGTCTCCACTTTCCCCCGTCTTTCTCCCTTTCTGTAACCCACCTTAGAATGGCTTCTGGGAGTCGGAGTTCGGCTCGCGGTCATAGGGAACCCGGTCCCTTTGACATCGCTTCGGCCATGACCGAGTTGAAAACCTTAAGATTGTATATAATATTCCCTCTACCTTACACCTGACCATCCCTAGCCATGAGGGTAGAGTGAACGAGCCCTTGAACTTGGGAGCTCTCCCTGTGTATGAAGACCACCTGAAAGCCGATCTTCGTTTCCCAATCCATGGCTTCTTTGTTCAGATTTTTAACACCTATAGAGTCACCCCCTCCCAGCTAACCCCGAACAGCATCCGGGTCCTGTGTGGCTTCTTAGTCTTGTGTAGGGAGGCCAACATAGAGCCGAGGGCATCTTTATTCTCCAATTTTTTCTTGTTAAAATAAGACTTCCAGAGTCAGGAGTGGTGGATGTTCAGTCTACGCCCTGGCCAGAAGATACTAGGGGGGCTTCCGTCCGCCATTCATGGATGGAAATCCCGATACTTCTTTATAAATAGCCTGGAGCCATGGGGCTTTGAGGCAGCTTGGAGGGAGCCGAGGCCGAATGCTCTGAATGGGAGGAAGGTCTCGAGGGCCGACGAGGCCGACTTCCATAAGTTGGATGATGAAGACCCGAAGTTCGTCGGCTTCATGCTCCACGAGGGGAGTCTCCATCAGGCCAGACTCAGCCGGCACCCGATGTTAGGTTGGACTCACCATAGAGGAGAAGAGAGAAAGAGATTGGCTACTTTATTTCCTGTCGGCTTTGCAACTGTACCTCACTTTAACTTTGTTTGTTGATAAGCGAGAAGATGAAGCCAGATTGGACGGTCCTTTCAGCGTGATCTGCACAGCTGAGGGCTGTTCACATTGTGGAGCTGACCCCATGAGAGCCAAAGAAGTGGGCGGCCGAGCCAGTGCCTGAAAGGCCAAAGAAACAATGAATGGCAGAACCGTACACCACGGTGGTGTCAGTCGGGTCAGAGGATGACTTGCCTCTGACCGAACGTTGAAGGGTGATTGCATCCGAACGATCCTCTTCGATCGGGCAGCCAGTCGCTCGGTCGGACGAGAGGCTTCCGATGCCGACCGGGGCAGATGCGACCCCTTCGCCCCCACCGTTGGAGCTGATTATGGTGACCTCCCTAACAATCACAAGAACCCCTACAGGGGAGGGGCCGTCGGCCGTTGATGAGAGGGCCGATGGTGCTCATGAGGAGGAGGAGTGCCAAAAGTGGTGCGATGCTGAGGAGGCTAAGGAGATGCTTCAGAGGGCCGCTCCTGACAACGACAGGCGATCGGTGAACGAGGCCACAAGGAGTTCCCTTCGTCATCTTCTGGGGGTGAGTATCACTTTTCCTGTCTTCACTTCGAATTCATGATTGGCAATTCTCTAACTATGCATGTCTGTCGGCAACTTGTCAAAGACAACCTTCTGATGGACGATGGCCTGGGCGAGCTGCTCGATCTGAAGGAGCAGTTGACCTAAAGAGCCGAAGCGGCAGAGCTGGCGAGGGACACAGCCTGGGATGTGCTGATGGCCTCCAAAGAAGAGGTGCTCGGCTTGAGGGCCATAGCGACAAAAGTGTCCACTCTGTGGGCCAAGTCGGAGGCCCAGAAAAAGTAGCTAGAGAGCTTGCTAACCCAGAAGGCGGATCGGGAGGCAAGTTTAAAAAATAATAAAAAGAAGATCAAGACCCTGACCCGTCGGCTGGCCATCAAGGAGGGGCGTCTGGCCGAGTGTGATGTCGGTGCATAGGGCTATCAGTCATCGACGGAGAGATATAAGGGCTTGTTGAAGATGGCCCAAGATCTGCTGAAGAAGGCCAGTGAGAAAGCTGTCGCAGAGTATAAAGCCTCCGAGGACTTTACCGAGGAGATGAACGAAGCCGGAACTATCGGATTTGATTATGGTTATGACGAGTTCCTAGGGAAGGTTAGCGCGGCCTTCCCAGACCTTGACTTATCATCCCTTCAGCCACCGAAGCCGGCAGAAGAGGAGAGCTTGGAGGCAGTGGATCCGACTACCCGAGCAGCCAATGCTCTAGTGGAGGCCGTCGCAGCAGTGGCCGGACCGGACGTCCAAGTCGGAGTCAAAGCAGAAGCAGCCGGAGGGGCCAAGGGGGCCGAGGCGGCTATTGTTGTCGAGGGGTCCGGTGTAGCCGTAGATAATGTAGCTCCCGAGGGTTAGACCTAGTTGTTTGTAAAGATCTGACCTTCAGTTTTTGTAAATAAACTTTTTGGGAAGCAATGAAAAACTTTTTTTTTTCTTTTTACACTGTCTCATATCCTTCTCTCTGAGATCTCACTAAGTGTGGACTAGTCGGCTGATCTGAGTGGGTGGTCGGACCTCCAGGGTAAGCGTCGAACAGTGACTCAAGCCGAACTAGATTCCCATAGGATTTCTGCTCTAAGTATTGGTCCGTCGGCTTTCCAGACCAAGATCAATCAGAGTAGTGATCGGGGCGCAGTCGGACTTTGGCTCAGGCCGGAGCAACGAGCTAAGGAATTTTAACCTAAGTGTTGGTCCGTCTACTTTCCGGATCCAGAAGTAGTAGAGGCAGCGGTCGGATTTTGATGCAGAACAAAGAACAAAGAAGCGTATGCAGAAGTAAAATTAAGATTAATTCTTTTTTTTTTATATATATATTTCAGAAATTGGCTTCGACTCAAAGTAAAGCTAAACTACGTTGAAGGAAACTAGGTAAGGATTGAAAGCACAGTTTAGAAGAAACTAAATTATCAGAGTAGTTCAGAAGTAACGGATCGCTGGGGGTTGAGAAACTCCCAGACCTAGGGTTTCGCTCTGAACTTTCAACAGAACAGAAATAGAGAGGAGAGATGGTTTACTAACCAGACAGTGATCTTCTCAGGATTTTGGTGGAAGAACTCTCTCGAGCAGATTGTGGGATCCTCGGAGTCGGCTATCTTCGTAATGGATCCTCTAATACTGGTCTCGTGGTTTGGTTGGCTTCTTCTGGACTCAAGATCTGGGAAAGAAGAGGAACAAATGATGGAATTCAGAAACTCAAGAAAAGATTTTACCAGGTTGAAGAACTTGAAAGCCGAAGTTGCTGAAATCAGGATTCTTCTGGAGGCCGATCTGACTTCCTCTTAGAATTGCTGTAGATCTGAAGTATCTGGACTAGAGCTGGATGCTGGTGGCCGGCCTGGACTTGGAGAGGGTGGCCGTGAGAAGTGGAATAGATTAGAGCTTGGTGGAAAGAGAAGGGTGATGGCGGCTAGGGTTTGGGAGTGGAGTGGCTAACCTAGGGTTTGGGATTTTGGAGATCTCTCACCTCCTCAAGGTTCCAGGGGAAACCGGATTTACTCCCTCATGGAGCTCAACACCTGGAAGCAAGTGCGGAAAAGAGAAAACACAAGTTTGCTCATAAAAAAAATTTCTTTCATTCATCTGATTGATTTAAACTTACAAGAGGGGTTTAATTTATAAGGCTTTACAAGGGAGGAGGGTTTCACATCTTCCCATGTGGGACTAAAGGAGGGGATCTACAAATTAGGGCAAATCATTCACATATGGTCGGCCAAGGTACCAAAAAAACTGGATTTGGGTTATAAAAGGCAGGTAGATGGCACCTCCATGCTTGGATCTTCAAGAAAAATTTTTTTCCTTCCCTGGATCAACTCTTTTGGACTCCTCCTTTTCTTCCTCCCTAAGTCAAGGTCCTTCCCATCTTTGTTTTGGATGTTTTTGGCAGGTAGTGGGCGCCCCCTTGAAGTTCTCTTCCAAGAGAATTTCTTCCCATCTTTGCTTTGGATTTCTTGGGAAAGTCTTGGCCGCCCCCTTGATTTGTGGTCTCTTGGTGGACTTCTCTTTATCTGGCGCATGAGAGAAGGAAGTTGCTATCTGTGGAGTGGGGACCAAAGGCTGCTGGATGTAGATATGGCGCCCCTTGGACTGGGAGTGTGGCTGGGAGTGTGGTGTCCACTTGCTTGGTCTTGGGAGAAAATGTAACATCCCAGGTTGAAACCCTAGTCCACTACTGAGTCAACATGACTCAACAAAATACAATGCAGGTAATGTAGACTCAAGCTAAATTGAGTTGATCTAGTCAACTCTTATTACAAACCAAAAACCCTAATTCTTCGGGCAAGGTTAATCAGAGATCCAGATGGAGCTCTGAAGTCTTCTTCTGAGTCTGGTGCCCGCACCAATTCTCCCAGGGTGGGAGGAACTCGACCCTGTCGAGTATGGATCAAGTTGGCTCTGGTATCTCTCCAAGAGGTCTGGATCCAGCTCTTGTAACTCTTCTCGGGAGATCCAAGAGTCATCAGAATCTGGCCTTCCTAGCCAGCGGACCAGGTATCTTTGGTATCCTCGATTACGAGTAGAGATAACCTGATCATCCAGGATCTTTTCAATCTGCTCTTTCCTCACAGGCCAATTTGTTGGTGGACACACAGGGTCAGGTTCACTCTCAAGAGCAGGATTAGGTTCAAAAGCCTCACTGGGAATCATAGCTGGCTCCCTATACTCTACTAGGTCTGTAATGTTGAAAGTGGAGCTAATGCCTAGTTCTGGAGGTAACTCGAGCACATAGGCATTGGATCCTACTCTCTTTACCACTCTAAATGGTCCAGCTCCCCTAGCATGTAACTTTCTAACGGTTCCAGGAGGAAACCGTTCAGGCCTTAACCTAATCATTACATAGTCTCCTTCGTCAAAAGTTTTGACTCGCCTTTGAGAATCAGCCAATTTCTTATAAGTTTCGTTACTTAAATTTATTTTGGCTTGAATTTCTTTATGCAAGTTTTTTATATGCTGTGCAAAAACTTCGGCAGACTCGGAGACCCGTGTGTGGACTGGTAAAGGAGCTAGGTCAAGAGGTGTGTGGGGTTTGTAACCATGCACAATTTCAAATGGACTCTTACCCGTAGACCTATTGACCGAGTCATTATATGCAAATTCAGCTCTAGGTAAGTACAAATCCCAGTTCCTAATGTTTTCACCAACAAGACACCTTAGCAGATTGCCTAAACTACGGTTCACTACTTCGGTTTGGCCGTCAGTCTGGGGATGATAGGCAGTTGAAAACTTAAGTTTCGTCCCTAACTTATGCCAAAGGGTTTTCCAGAAATAGCTGGTGAACCGAACATCCCTATCTGAAACAATGGTCTTGGGTAGGCCATGGAGTCGAACTATCTCATTAAAGAACAGGGTGGCTACCTTAGACGCATCAAATGTTTGGGAACAAGGCAAGAAATGGGCCATCTTAGAAAATCGGTCTACTACAACACAGATAGAGTCATGCCTCCTCTGGGTCTTAGGCAAACCTAACACAAAGTCCATGCTCACATCTTGCCAAGGACGATCTGGGACAGGGAGTGGGGTATAAAGGTCGGTGTTCTGTTTTCGCTGTTTGGCAACAGCGCAGGTCCGACACCTAGCCATAATGTGTGCTACATCTCTTTTTAAGCTAGGCCAGAAAAAATGGTCTTCAATAGCCAGGGTGGTCTTATTTTTTCCGAAATGGCCAGCTAAACCTTCAGCATGAGTTTCCCAAATCAAGAATTCCCTAAGAGAGGTTCTAGGGATGCAAAGCCTATTCTTAAAGAACAGAAAGCCATCTAAAAGGGAATAATCCTTATGTTCACTAGATGGTCCTTGAGTTAGATCCTGGTATACAGTCTTGAAATCCGGACACGACCCATATTCTTCTTTGATTTGCTCAAACCCTATGACTTCAGCCCTAACAGAATTCAACAACAAAGATCGACGACTAAGGGCATCAACTACCTTATTTTCAGACCCAGCCTTATGCTTCAAAACAAAAGTATAGGACTGGATATACTCTACCCACTTAGCATGCCTAGGGTTAAGCTTCTTCTGAGAATTCAAGAATCTAAGAGCCTCATGGTCCGAAAACAGCACAAATTCTTGCGGTAGTAAATAATGTCTCCAGTAACGCAAAGCTTGCACTACCGCATAAAATTCCTTATCATAGGTAGAATACCTAAGCTTAGCATCATTAAGTTTTTCACTAAAGAATGCTACGGGATGGTTCTCTTGGCTCAGGACTCCATCTATACCTACTCCTGAAGCATCACAGGCAACCTCAAATACCTTTGAAAAGTCTGGTAGTCTCAAAATGGGTGCCTGGGTCATCCTATCCTTAAGATCTAGGAAGGCTTTATGGGCTGCTTTGGTCCACTGAAATTCTCCCTTCCTGATGCAGTCTATGATAGGAGCAACTACGGTACTAAACCCCTTGATGAATCGCCTATAGAAGGTAGCCAAGCCATGGAAACTTCTGACTTCATGCACACTGGTCGGCTCTGGCCATTCTACTATGGACCTAATCTTTTCAGGGTTGGCAGCCACGCTGTCAGGGGTTACAATAAATCCAAGGAAGATAATTCTACTGTTCATAAATTCACACTTTTTGAGATTACCGTAGAGACTATCATTCCTCAAAACTTGGCAGACTTGTCTAAGGTGGCCTAGGTGATCTACAGGGGTCTTACTATAGATCAGGATGTCATCAAAATAGACCACTACAAACTTCCCTATGAAAGCTCTAAGTACCTGGGTCATAATCCTCATGAAAGTACTAGGGGCATTGGACAACCCAAAAGGCATAACAACCCATTCATAGAGACCATCCTTAGTTTTGAAGGCTGTTTTCCACTCATCCCCTGGTCTAATCCTAACCTGATGATAGCCGCTCTTGAGATCAATTTTAGAAAAAACCATGGCACCGGCCATCATATCAAGCATGTCATCTAGTCTAGGGATGGGGAACCTATACTTGATTGTGATTTTATTGATGGCACGACTGTCAACACACATCCTCCACGTGCCATCCTTCTTCGGGGTTAGAAGTGCAGGGACTACACAAGGGCTAAGACTCTCTCTAATGAACCCCTTCCTCAATAATTTGCCAACCTGCTTTTGCAGTTCTTTATGCTCCGATGGATTCATCCTATAATGGGGCAAGTTGGGTAAAGTAGCTCCTGGGACTAAATCTATGGAATGCTGAATATCCCTAAGAGGTGGAAGGTGGTCTGGTAGATCCTCGGGAAAAACATCCTCAAATTCTTCTAATAAAGGCTTAACTTCCTGAGGAGGCTCTGAGGGTGTAGGAATCCTAAGTTCCTTAGCAGTCAACATCCAAATGGGTGAACCACTATGAATCTCTTGTTCTAGATCCTTGGCACTAATTAGGTTCACTCCAGTCTTCATTTCTCTGACCTTACTAGTTCCTTTAGCTACCTTGTCCTTAGGAGGGACTGAATGGATTGTGATTTTCTTTCTATTGAAACTAAAGACACAGGTGTTGGATTTTTCTAAGAGGGTGGCATCATGATCATACAACCAAGGTCTTCCAAGAATTATACTGCTCACCCCCATGGGCAAGACATCACACCAAATCTTTTCTTGATAGGATTGTATTTGGATTTGGATCTGACATCTAGACTCGATGGGTATAGAGGTAGAGTCTACCCAAGAAACCTTATAGGGGTTGGGGTGGGGGACTGGGGTTAAGCCTAACATTTTGACAGTGCTAGTAGAAATGGCATTCACACAGCTCCCACTATCTATGATGATTTTACAAACCTTATCCCCTAGTTTAAGGAAAGTCTGTAGGATGTTGGTCCTACGCCAATCTTCCTGAACTTTAGTCTGGGACAGGATGCATCTTACAACCCCTAAGTGGTCAGATTCAGTGGATTCTTCCTCTCCTTCATACTCATCAACCAAATTGATTCCGGCCTCATAAACTTCTTCTTCAAACTCTTCATTAGGCTCGGAATTCTCTTCTCCTCCCTCTTCTATATATAGGGATCTACGAGGGCACTGGCTAGAGACATGACCTACCTTATGACACTTAAAACAAGCTATGGCTGTGCACTGGGTGGAGATATGACCGGGCTTCTGGCACTTAAAACAGACGATACTAGGGGTTCTCTGGGTGTCAGGTGCCTTACCTTTGTCCATGGGCCTAGGGGTGGGGATACCCTGATTAGGCTTGCTAGGGGTAACCTGGCTAGGTCCATTTCTTGGGATTGGGGCACTAACCCTAGATGGCATGGGTCCTCTCTGAAATTTCTCAATGTTCAGTGCAATCTGATAGGCTTGGTCTAGGTCAGTAACCTCTCTCAGAAACAACTCTCTCTTAATATCTTCCCTAAGCCCAGCCCTAAATCTAGACAAAGTGACCTCATGGGCTTCACTCACATCACATCTCATCAGGTATTCATCAAAGGTGGTTATGTAGTCTGAAACAGATCGGTTCCCTTGTTTCAAAGTCTGCCATTGGTCTAACAGATTTTGCTGGTATGAAATGGGTAGGTACTTGTCTCTAAGTTTCTCTTTCATACCCTGCCAAGTGGTTATGGGTTCTACATTTCGTCTTCTAGTGGTCAGCTCAATGTTCCCCCAGTATAACCTAGCTTGACGTATTAATTTTATCTTGGCAAACTTGAATTTCCTCTCCTCAGACATGGCATACCACTCAAAGTACTGGTCCATCTCACCCTCCCAATCAGAATACACCTTAGGATTTAGGCTACCATCAAAAGTGGGTGCATCTAACTTGATGTTTTGAATGAACCTATCATCTCTATCCTCAGGTTCTGGGTCAGGCCTCCTATGATTAGGTTCAGGATCTCGGTATAGAGGTCTTCTAGGCTCTTGGTGTGGATGAGGTACATTAAAATATGGGTCAGGAGTCCAGTTCCGATGCCTAGGTTCCTCTAGCACTTGGACTCGATCCCTTAGCTGGGCAAAATCCTCATGGACTTGTTCTTTAAATTGGGCAACAGTGGTAGTCACATCCTGACTCAGTTTGTTCATACTCTCAATAAGAGCTCTAACCATGGCCTCTAAATCAGGTTGGGTTTGACCAGGTTGGTAGGGCACTCCATTCCGGGTAGACATGATGCAAGCAAACACACAAAATGAGACTCAACTGAACGACTACGGGCTAACTAGACCTAGAGCCCAAACTAGATGCCCAATCAGAGTGGCAAGCTAGCCTGTAGTAACTCAGGACTCAGCCAGGCAGGTGTAAGGGGAGTGTTAGGTCCCTGAATGCCAATCCTAGACACCAATCAGAGATTGGCCAGGTAGGCGGACCAGCACACAAGCCCTTCGGGATGGAATCCCTGAACCACCGTTCTAGACACTGAGTACAAAGCACACACAGAGTAAACAGACAAACTGACTCAACACTAGCCTTGACCCGACTTGTTGATGTCCCTAGCCCACTAGGGCAAATTAGGTCTAATCAATCTTAGATTAAAGGCTTAGGTTCGAATGAAGGGGTGGTGGTTTTGGGCTAAGAAGAGGTTATCAACTCCTCCCCTTATCTTAGATGCTCAAATGCCCTTAAGTTGAATTAAGAGATGAACACTCAAAAATAAATGGATTGCAGAACAAAAAAATAGAGTTGCAGTAATTTAATTCTCAGAAATCACACGGTAACCAATAAATCATGATAAAATTATGAAAATTAATATCAATTATACTGGTTTCAGCAAAATAAAAATCACTGAATTTGGAGTTACCTGCAGTAAGAAATAATTCCTGCAACAGGGAAATTACGGGCTGAAAATAGAGCACTTCCCCGTTTATAATTTCTGCTACGAAGTTGTAACCCAACGGATCCCCTACACGCCCTAGGAACACCCCGTGGAATGGGAAGAGGAGGTTTGCACCTCGCTTCATTCCTAGGACTGGACGTCCTGGGGAGTCTACTTCGAGCAGACAAAGTAAAAAGAGAGTGACTCAAACAAGCAATCAAACAGAAACCCTAGACAGGGCTCTGATACCAAAAATGATGCAGAACAAAGAACAAAGAAGCGTATGCGGAAGTAAAATTAAGATTAATTCTTTTTTTATATATATATATATTTCAGAAATTGGCTTCGACTCAAAGTAAAGCTAAACTACGTTGAAGGAAACTAGGTAAGGATTGAAAGCACAGTTTAGAAGAAACTAAATTATCAGAGTAGTTCAGAAGTAACGGATCGCTGGGGGTTGAGAAACTCCCAGACCTAGGGTTTCGCTCTGAACTTTCAACAAAACAGAAATAGAGAGGAGAGATGGTTTACTAACCAGACAGTGATCTTCTCAGGATTTTAGTGGAAGAACTCTCTCGAGCAGATTATGGGATCCTCGGAGTCGGCTATCTTCGCAATGGATCCTCTAATACTGGTCTCGCGGTTTGGTCGGCTTCTTCTGGACTCAAGATCTGGGAAAGAAGAGGAACAAATGATGGAATTCAGAAACTCAAGAAAAGATTTTACCAGGTTGAAGAACTTGAAAGCCGAAGTTGCTGAAATCAGGATTCTCCTGGAGGCCGATCTGACTTCCTCTTAGAATTGCTGTAGATCTGAAGTATCTGGACTGGAGCTGGATGCTGGTGGCCTGCCTGGAATTGGAGAGGGTGGCCGTGAGAAGTGGAATAGATTAGAGCTTGGTGGAAAGAGAAGGGTGATGGCGGCTAGGGTTTGGGAGTGGAGTGGCTAACCTAGGGTTTGGGGTTTTGGAGATCTCTCACCTCCTCAAGGTTCCAGGGGAACCCGGATTTACTCCCTCACGGAGCTCAACACCTGGAAGCAAGTGCGGAAAAGAGAAAACACAAGTTTGCTCATAAAAAAAATTTCTTTCATTCATCTGATTGATTTAAACTTACAAGAGGGGTTTAATTTATAAGGCTTTACAAGGGAGGAGGGTTTCACATCTTCCCATGTGGGACTAAAGGAGGGGATCTACAAATTAGGGCAAATCATTCACATATGGTCGGCCAAGGTACCAAAAAACTGGATTTGGGTTATAAAAGGCAGGTAGATGGCACCTCCTTGCTTGGATCTTCAAGAAAAAATTTTTTCCTTCCCTGGATCAACTCTTTTGGACTCCTCCTTTTCTTCCTCTCTAAGTCAAGGTCCTTCCCATCTTTGTTTTGGATGTTTTTGGCAGGTAGTGGGCGCCCCCTTGAAGTTCTCTTCCAAGAGAATTTCTTCCCATCTTTGCTTTGGATTTCTTGGGAAAGTCTTGGCCGCCCCCTTGATTTGTGGTCTCTTGGTGGACTTCTCATTATCTGGCGCATGAGAGAAGGAAGTTGCTATCTGTGGAGTGGGGACCAAAGGCTGCTGGATGTAGATATGGCACCCCTTGGACTGGGAGTGTGGTGTCCACTTGCTTGGTCTTGGGAGAAAATGTAACATCCCAGGTTGAAACCCTAGTCCACTACTGAGTCAACATGACTCAACAAAATAAAATGCAGAGTAATGTAGACTCAAGCTAAATTGAGTTGATCTAGTCAACTCTTATTACAAACCAAAAACCCTAATTCTTCGGGCAAGGTTAATCAGAGATCCAGATGGAGCTCTGAAGTCTTCTTCTGAGTCTGGTGCCCGTACCAGATTTCAGCTCAGGCTGGAGCAACAAGCTTAGGAATTTTAACCTAAGTGTTGGTCCGTCAGCTTTCCGGACCCAAAAGTAGTTGAGGCAACGGTCGGATTTCAACTCAGGCTGGAGCAACGAGCTTAGGAATTTTAACCTATGTGTTGGTTTGTCGGCTTTTTGGATTGGGCTGCCCTAGAGCCTTTGTCGACTGGAGTCGGACTTTCGAAAGTGGGCTGCCCTAAAGCCTTTGCCGACTAGAGTTGGATTTTTGGAAGTGGACTGCCCTAGAGCCTCTGCCGATCAGAATCAGACTTTCGGAAGTGGGCTGCCCTAGAGTCTCTACCGACCGGAGTCGGACTTTCGGAAGTGGGTTGCCCTAGAGCCTCTGCCGATCGGAGTCAGACTTTCGAAAGTGGACTGCCCTAGAGCCTCTGCCGACCAGAGTCGGACTTTCAGAAGTGGGCTGTCCGAGAGCCTCTATCAACCGAGTCAGACTTTCGGAAGTGGGCTGCCCTAAAGCATATGTCGACCGGAGTCGGACTTTCGGAAGTGGACTGCCCTAGAGCCTCTGCCGACCGAAGTCGGACTTTCGGAAGTGGGCTGCCCTAGAGCCTCTGCCGACCGGAGTCGGACTTTCGGAAGTGGGCTGCCCTAAAGCCTCTGTCGACCGGAGTTGGACTTTTGGAAGTGGGCTGCCCTAGAGCCTCTGCCGACCGAAGTCGGACTTTCGGAAGTGGGCTGTCCTAGAGCCTCTGCCGACCAAAGTCGGACTTTCGAAAGTGGGTTGCCCTAGAGCCTCTGCCGATCAGAGTCAGAATTTTGGAAGTGGGCTGCCCTAGAGCCTCTACCAACTGAAGTCGGACTTTTGAAAGTGGGCTACCCTAAAGCCTTTGCCGACTGGAGTCGGACTTTCGGAAGTGCGCTACCCGAGAGCCTTTGCCGATCGAAGTCGGACTTTCGGAAGTGGGCTGCCCTAAAGCCTCTACCGACCGGAGTCAGACTTTTGGAAGTGGGCTGCCCTAGAGCCTTTGCCGACTGGAGTCGGACTTTCGGATGTGGGCTGCCCTAGAGCCTCTGCCGACCGGAGTCGGACTTTCGAAAGTGGGCTGCCCTAGAGCCTCTACCGACCGGAGTCAGACTTTCGAAAGTGGGCTACCGTAGAGCCTTTGCCGACCGAAGTCGGACTTTCGAAAGTGGGCTGCCCTAGAGCCTCTGCCGACCGGAGTCAGACTTTTGGAAGTGGTTCGTTGAAGAAATGTGGACTCCATTGATAATACTTGCGGAGGTTGTCTACATTCCACGGATGCACCATCTGTCATCCGTCCAAAAATTCAAGTCAATAGGTGCCGGCTCGAACCACTTCAATGACCCGATAAGGTCCCTCCCAATTTGGAAAAAGCTTGCCTTGCTCGGTCGGTCTCAAAATTTCGGTCCTCCGCAGGACCAGGTCTCCGACTCGAAAAGCTCCTGCCTTGACTCGCGAGTTGTAATATTTCACCATCTTTTGGTGGCATACTGCCATCTTCATGCTTGTCCAAGGTCTAGTTTCTTCAAGCAAGTCTTGGTCAGCCCTTCGCCGTTCAGAGTTGGCCAGTTTGACGTCGTGGTCAATCCCGAAGAGATTGAAGAGAGGTCTCAATAGGGATGACAGCTTCACTTCCATAAGTGAGGTTAAATGGAGTTTCGCTGGTCAACGTTCTGGCCATCGTTCGATACGCCCATAATACTGAGTGGAGTTCCTCCGCCCAAAGTCCCTTTACCTCATTGAGCCGGGTCTTTAGCCCGTACAGGATTGTCCGATTGGTGACTTTAGCCTCTCCATTGCACTAGGGGTGACCAACCGATGTGAGTCGGTGAAAGACATGATATTGCTGTCAGAAACCTTGAAATTTAGAGTTGTCAAACTGTCTTCCATTGTCAGTAATAATCATTCAGGGAATGCCAAATCAAAAGATGATATTATTCTGGACAAAATTCTCCACCTTGGCCATCGTTATATGTGCTAGTGGTTCGGCCCCCACCCACTTGGTGAAATAGTCGATGGCCACAAGCAAAAAATTTTGTTGCCCGGAAGCTGGGGGAAAAGGTCCCAAGATATCCATTCCCCACTGTGCGAACGACCATGGGGCGGTGATCAAACTCAGCTCATTGGCGGGCCTCCTTTGAATGACGGAGTACCTTTGACACGTGTTGCTCCTTCGGACGAAGTCCTACCGCATCCTTCTGAATGGTAGACCAGTAGTATCCCTGCCGGATGATCTTGTAAGATAAAGATCTTCCCTCGAGGTGGTCACCATAAATGCCTTCATGGACTTCTTTGAGGGTGTAGTCGGCATTTGTCGGCCCCAAGAACTTTAACAGTAGCTGTGAGAATGACCGCTTATACAGGATACCATCAAGGATGACGTACTTAGAGGCCATCAAAAACACCCACTTGGCCTCCGCCAGATCTTTCGAAAGAGTTCCTTTAGCCAGGAAAGTAAGGATCGGATCCATCCAAGAAGTTTCATGTTTCACCTGGTGGACCTCAGTCGGCTCTTCCACAATCCTGGGGTGCCGCAGATGCTCCACAAAAGTTCGGTCAGAAGTCCTGCTGGCGGCTGTAGCCAACCTTGACAAAGCGTCCGCCCGAGAGTTCTGCAAACAAGGTATGTCGAGGATTTCGAAAAATCTGAATCGAGAAGCGAGGTTTTGTACCTTGTTTAAGTATTTTGCCAAGGTCAGATCCCTTGCTTCAAACTCCCCTTTTACTTGATTAACCACTAGTTGGGAGTCAGAGAAGACTTTGAGTCGGTCGATGCCCAGTTCGTTGGCGATTCGTAGCCCCGCGAGGAGGGCTTCGTACTCCACTTGATTGTTCGACACTTGAAATAAAAAATGCAATGCATATTCAAGGTTTTTCTCATCCGGGTCGGCCAGGATCAGTCCGGCCCCACAGCCTGCAAGGTTGGACACTCCATCCACGTGGAGGGTCCAGGCTGATTCGGCTTCGTAGATGGCATCGGCTTCAGGTACTTCAGCCATTTGAGGAGGTGTTTCCTATCTCCATGTACACTCTGCAATGAAGTCAGCAATTACCTGGGCCTTCAAGGCGGATCATGGCTGGAAAGAGATGTCAAGTTTGCCTAGCTTGACAGCCCACTTGGCAAGCCGAACGGATGTATCTGGGCTCTGAAGGATTGCCTTGAGGGGTTGGTCGGTCATCACCATAATCGGATGTGCCTAGAAATATGGTCGGAGCCGCTTGGCAGACATAACCAAAGAATATATCAGCTTTTGCATCTTGGGGTATCTTGTTTCGGTGTCGTGGAGGACTTTGTTAATATAATAGATGGGCTTCTGCTGTCCGTCCTCTCCGATTCGCACGAGGATGGCGTAGATCACTTCGTCCGACGTCGAAAGATAAGGTATAAAGGCTCCCCCTCCGTCGGCTTGGCCAGCAATGGAGGGCTCTTCAAGTACTCCTTCAATGCTTCGAAGGTCGACCGGTACTCGTCAGTCCAAACAAACCCCTCCGATCGGCCCAAGGTGATGTGGGCATCAGGGTTTGACTTGACCCCTTCAAACTTCGGGGGATCTCTGATTAGGGTTCTGTGTTTATCGAGTCCTGTAATAAGGCTGTCAGCCTCTAGTTTATTTGCTTAAATGGAGTCTGTACCTCAACCGATCGAGTCGAGCTGAGTCTTGTAATAAGTCGGGCCGAGTCTAAGCCCATGAAGTCTTTAGTGGTCCAAAAGTTAAGTCTCTTTTAAGCCTAACAAAGGCAAGGAGACATGTCAGCTCAGGGCCCACCTTATCTGTTTATGTGGCGCACTGAGGTGATGACATGTGGTTTGTTTTGGGCGCCCAAGAAAGGGGACCACTCACATGATCCATGCCCCCTTCCCCTCCCCTCTTCAAGCTCTCTTCCAATCTAGGATGGGCGGTCATGGAAAGAAGTTTCAAATCCCTTGATGCATGCCTCCACTCAAGACTCCTTCCATAAAGAAGTCAAGCAAGAAAGGAATCCTCCATTCTCCAAGTGGAAAGAAGTTTCAAATTCCTTGATGCATGCCTCCACTCAAGCCTTCTTCCATAAAGAAGTTAAGCAAGAAAGGCATGGTGAAGACATCAAGCCTCAATCCAAGCCTTCTACCAAAATAAGCCATGCAAGGAAGGAAGGTCAAAGACCAATCCCCCTCTCCAAGCCTCCAATCATGCCACGCCTAGGATTATTCCCATTTGGTCAGCCTTGAATCAAGCCAAGAAAAGTCAAAGTGGGACAAATCCCTCCAAGCTAGCCTTACTTCATGTTTTCTACCAAAACCAAGCAAGCAAAGAAAGAAGTTCTCCTCCAAATTTTGGGCGCCAAGTGTAATGGGGTAGTTTAAATTTCAAAGTGCTCTTGGGTGCCTATTTAAAGGACCCAAACCCCTCTTGTAAAGAAAAATTGATGATTAATGAAAGAAAGCTTGTGTGTTCCATCCTCTTCTTCAATCCTTATCTCTTAGGCTAGGTTGAGTGAGAGCTTCCTTCGTCCTCCGGGACGTCGCGTGGTGAGAGGCCACATTCCTTTGCCTGAGGGTGTCGCATGGTGAGAGGCCACATTCCTTCGCCTGAGGGTGTCGCGTGGTGAGAGGCCACATTCCTTCGCCTGAGGGCGTCACGTGGTGAGAGGCCACATTCCTTCATCCTCCGGGACATCGCGGGGTGCGAGGCCCCAAGTTATCAACTTCGATTTCGGACTCCAGTTGGATACCGGGCTTGAAGCCCTGTTTCTCTACCCTAACCCTATTTCAGCTTCAACACTTCTCATCTCTTCATTAACCATTCTTTTTCTTGCTGCCTGCAGGTCTTCCTCGGTGCTACGGACATCGAAGATGGGTCGTCTTGCCATCATGGCCACATGATCGGGAACCGGTGCATCCACGGGTGCGATTGCTCGGACATCCAGGCCGCATCTGTCGAGTGGAGCGATCTCTGCACCAGGCGCTTTAGAATTTGAAAGGTTTGCATCCCCATCTCCTAGGTAGGTATTGGGTGTATCGAGCTAGTCCTAATCCCGGGGTTCCTTAATCTCGGGGTCCTGGTCTATCATTTCTTAGGGATTGATCTGCTAGCATAGACCTCTTTGCTTTCAGTTTTCCTAGGTTCTCTTTGCTTGCAATCGGGAACCAAAGATAAAACCCTAAAAAAAGAAAACAAGATATAACCACATTTGCATCATCCGTGCTAGCTTCATCTCCTCATCATTATCCCATCCTTTTTTCCGCATCACAAGGCCATGAAGAATGGCAGGGACTTCTCAGCCGAATGGGAGATGAAACGGTTGAGAGAGGTGATTCGGCCGGTGTGCTCCTGCACCTGCTTTTTGTTGGTCGGATGTGCCATCTTAGTGACGGCCTTTATCTTGTCGGGATTCACTTCAATTCCCCTCTGTGTGACCAAAAACCCAAGGAACTTGCTAGAGGTTACCCCAAAAGTACACTTCGTGGGGTTCAGCTTCATCCGATGGCGCCTGAGTGCATCGAAGGATTCCTGCAAGTCTCTAATATGGTCGGCCTTATGGAAACTCTTCACTATCATGTCATCCACATAAGCCTCCATGTTCCTGTCTAGCTGACCTTCGAACACTCGATTGATCAGCCTCTGAAAAATGGCACCAGCGTTCTTCAAGCCGAAGGGCATCATTCGATAACAGTACATACCCTTGTCGGTGATAAATGCGGTCTTCTCATCTTCCGGATGCATCTTTATTTGGTTGTAGCCGGAGAAGGCATCCATAAAGCTAAAAAGCTGGTGGCCAGCTGTGGCATCCACCAGCTGATCAATCTTGGGTATTGGAAAGCTGTCCTTCGGGCAGGCCTTGTTGAGGTCGGTGTAATCTACATAAATCCTCTACTTTCCGTTGGCTTTCTTCACCATAACCACATTCGCTAGCCACTCAGGGTAGTGGACTTCCCTGACGAAGCTAGCATCACAGAGCTTCTTCACTTCCTCATCGATGGCTTTCTGCCTTTCGACAGCAAAGCTTCTCTTCTTCTGTCGATTAGGTCGGTAGGTCGGATCCATCTTGAGCTAGTGAGTGATAACCTCCGACGATATTCCGAGCATGTCTGACACCGACCAAGCAAAGACGTCGGCGTCACTCCTAAGAAAGAAGATCAGTTCTGACTTAATATCCTCGCCGAGGGAACCTCCAATCTGGAGGACCTTGGTGGGATCATCCTCTCGAAGGGGAACAAACAGAATCTTTTCTCCTGGCTAACCAAGTCCATCGGCCTCAGCTCTTGGGTCAAGTTGCTCCAAAGTGGTACGGCCTTCTGACTGTTGGTTCATAATGGTCAGACACTGCCTGGCCATCCGACGGTCTCCCCTGATCACTCCGACCCCGCTCCTAGTCAAAAATTTTGCCAACATATGGTAAGTGGACACGATGGCTCTGAATTTGTTGAGGGCCGGTCGACGCAGGATAGCATTATAAGGTGAGGTTGTCCGAATGACCACAAAACTGATGGGGAGGGTTTTCTGGAAAGGCTCTGTCCCGATAGTCACAGGGAGAACTATCTCCCCTTCCACTTCAATGGAGTTACCCCTGAAGCCTGTCAGCGGCGCAGGGGATTCCTGCAGCATGGACCTAGATAGATTCATTCTCATAAAAGCATCGTACAGCAATGCCTCTGTTGAGCTTCCATTATCTATAAGTATTCTCCTTACATCATAATTGGCAATCACTGCCGACACGACTGCAGGATCATTCTCAAAAACATGAGTCTCCAGAAGATCTTCATGGGAGAAGGTGATTGCATTGGAGCCCCTGGACCTCTTAGCAATATCGGTCATGTCCTCATAGCTTCCTCTGGATTGTCGATGCAGCATGCTGACATCCCCGTCGGTCGGCCTCTGAATAGGGGAGCTCCGTCTCCTTCGAAGGGTTTCGGGTGTTTGATGCTTCAGCCCGATCCCGATGGGGTCGGACATACTTGCGCAAGTATCCCCTTCGGATGAGATCTTCAATGGCGTCTTTCAGCTACAGGCACTCTTCAGTACTGTGCCCATGATCCCTATGGAACCGACAGAATTTGTTTTTATTTCTTAGGGTTGGAGAGCCCCTCATCGGCTGAGGCCTTTGCAGAAAGGTCTCATTCTCAATCTCCATAAGGATCTTCTCTCTTGGCAGGGACAGAGGCGCGTAAGTCTCGAACCTCCGGGGGAAGTCCCTCGGCTTCGGACTTCGGCATTGGGCCGACCGCCGACTATCACTCGAAGGTCAGACTTCGAGAGCTTTATTGCTCCGCTTCTTGGGGGTCGGCCTTCCCTCAGCTTGGCGATGGCCGGCCGCTTGTTCTTTTGCCAGGACATACTTCTGCGCTCTGGCCAGGAGTTCATTGTAGCTTGTCGGATGTTTCTTGTCCAGGGAGAAAGTCAGCCTGGATGAACGAAGCCCTCGCTTGAAGGCTAACATCGCTACGGCCTCATTTAAGCCCGGGACTTCCATGGCTGTTGAGTTAAAATGGGCCATGAAATCCCAAAGGATCTCTCCCTCCTTTTGCAGTACAAGGAAGAGGTAGTCGATGTTTCTTGGGGTCCGACTGCAAGTCCTGAAATGGAAAAGAAAAAGTAATTTGAGTTGAGAAAAGGAATGGATCGTACCAGGCCAGATGGTGGAGAACCACATCGGGCGGTCTTCTTAAGGGTAGCAGGGAAGGCGATGCAATGGAGAGCATCGGAGGTACCTTGTACCATCATATGGGCTTTGTACGTGCCCAGATGGTCCATCGGATCAGTGGTACCATCGTAAGGGTCTACTTGTGGGATCTTAAAGTGGCAGGGAATCATCTCCACCAGAATCTCATCCGAAAATGGGGGACAGGAGTCATATACCTGTCCCCCTTTGGCCTTCTGCCAGAGGGTGATTTCAGCAATGCGCTCCTCCATGCGCATGATCTTGCTGGCATAGTCCCTCGATGGTTCGATAGCAGGCCAACCGCCGATCGGGACAGATCGGCATAGGAAGGCGAAGCAGACCTCGCCCTTTTGCCATCGGCGCGGTCGCCCAATGAACTTCGGGGCTCCATGATGATGCAAGAATAATGCTGGGGGACCTCTGGCCATCGGCTTTCCTCAGTGGCAGTTAGAGGGTTGGTGCAGGAAATAGCTGATAGTTACTAATGGTTGTCGGCTGCTTCCTGGAAACGCTGAATTGCAGCAGTAAGTGTTTCAATGCGATTCACTAAAGTTTGGAACTGCTGCAACCCCAGTGTGATGGTGGGTTCTATGGCAGTAGTGGCGGTGGCGGTGACATCATTTTCCTTGGGAGGTTCCCTAGACCTGGGAGGGGAGATACCTCTTCTGGCAGTGGCATTTAAAGCTCTTCCCTTGACCATTTTGTAGTCGGGATGATGGATTCCTCCTTTTGAAGAAAGAGTTTGGCCGCCCTTCTTCTAGTGCCAATTTGTTGTGGCGTTAACTCCTGGACCAGGGACCGAGGGTGGCTGGATGTGCTGGAGCGCTCCTCTCTTGGACGAACCTGCAAGGAAGTCCCCAAGGGTGCCGGCGGTGTTCCGGCGGGGGACCCTCCGATGCCTAAGTTAGCAAGGGGTTGAAGGAAACATAATGGAGGAACCAGCGAAGAACAATGTATGGAGAGGGAAGAGTTCTCAAACCTCCAAGCGAGGTCCCCCGGGTACCTTATATAGGCACGGAACAGTCCAAAATCCGTTAGGGGAGAGGCTGAGAAAGACCGATCTTATCCTAGGAGAATCTGGAGAGTGGCCACGTGGCACGCAGATACGGTGGCACCGTGGAAGTAGCGGAGCAAGG
Organism: Areca catechu; assembly: GCA_021397845.1. Taxonomy (NCBI): domain Eukaryota; kingdom Viridiplantae; phylum Streptophyta; class Magnoliopsida; order Arecales; family Arecaceae; genus Areca; species Areca catechu. The sequence continues at coordinate 121,041,681 of CM038052.1, read as the reverse complement.
CTATTGGGATAACAGGATCCCGCCATAATAGAAAGGTGCTTCTGGAACTCCCTGGATGCTAAGGCTTGCTTGTCGGATGTCGGCCATGGGAAAGCTAGTCGGCCAGACTAAAGGCCAACCCTCTAAAGTAGAGCAACAGGCTGGACCCTAGCAAGAGAGGGTCGTTCGGACCGCTAGAGGAGAGAGACGAGTCAGATCCCAGTAGGAGAGGGTCATTCGGACCTCAGCTCCGGTGGATTGGATCGTTGAAGGAGAGCGACGGGCCGGATCCCAGCAAGAGAGGGTCATTCGGACCTCAGCTCCAGTGGGTCAGACCGCTGAAGGAGAATGATGGGCCGGACCCCAGCAGGAGAGGGTCGTTCAGATCTCAACTCCAGTGGGTCGGACCGCTGAAGGAGTAACAGTCGGAGATCTGAAGGGGTGGCCCGGTCGGACCGCAAGAATAGGCCGATTCTGCTTGAGGGTGAGCCATCAGGGTACAACATGGTGTATATAGAGGGGTCCATTCAGAGAGAATACCATTTTCCTTAAGATGATTAAGAAATTCATTGGATAAGTATTCTCCTTCTCGGTCAGGCCGAAGGACTTTAATACTTTTTCTAGTTTGTTTCTCACCATACTTTGATACTATTTAAATTTATCAAAGGCTTCATATTTATGTTTCATAAGATACATATATCCGAACCTAGATAATTCATCAAAGAAAGTGATGAAGTAAGAGTATCCTCCTCTAGCCTGAGTTGACTTAAGTCTACATACATCTGAGTATATTAAACCTAACAACTCAGTTACCCTTTCTCCATGTCTAGTGAATGGAGATTTGGTCATTTTTTTCATGAGACAAGATTCACAAGTTCCTAATGATTTATAATCATAAGGACCAAAGAAATCATCTTTGTATAACTTGTTAATCCTTGACTCATTAATATGACCTAACCGGCAATGCCAAAGGAAGGTTTCATTGGTATCATCTCTCTTTCTCTTTTTATTTTCTACAAGCAACACTTCATCATTGAGCGATAGAATTAAAAGACCATTCACAAATTTTTCCATTCCAAAGAAGTTATTAGAACGAAAAATGGAACAACCATTTTTCTCAACTTTTATTTCATAACCTTGTCTTAATAACAGAGGTACAGAAATAATATTTCTAATAACATCTGGAATAAAATAATAGTCTTTTAATTCTATTATCTTGCCCAAAGGCAATAATAACATGTAGGTTCCAACAGCTTTAGCATGAATAGCTTCTCCACTCATGCCATAAAGCTTGAAGTCACCCTTCTTCAACCTTCTAATCTTGTGGAGTCCCTGCAAAGACTTACAGATATGAGACCTACATGCAGTATCTAATACCCATGAATTAGAAGTTGAAAAGCTCGATGATAAGTTTGTTTGTATCATAAACAAACCTTTTGATGCTCCACTAGCATCCTTCTTCAGCCTGCAAGATACATCTTGCAGTACTTCATCCAATGTCCTTTCTTACCTTAGAAGAAATAGGATCCATCATTTGAAGGCCTCTTTACCTTCTTATTGATGCTATTCTTAGGGTTCAGCTTTCGCTTTGTATCCCTTTTCATGACCCCTTTCTTCTTCCCATCAACTAGAAGAAGATGATTAGCCTTATCTCCTTTGAAGTGGATCTCAGCTATCTTAAGCATGTTAAGTAGCTCTAGTAATGAAAGATTTAGTTTGTTCATGTGGTAGTTCATGACAAACTGAGAGAAGAAATCTAGGGGTTATTGTAGGATCAAATCCTGATTAAGCTCCCCGTCCATTACAAAGCCTACTTAACCTAATCAGGTGATTAAGCCAATCATCTTAAGAACATGGACTTGTATAGGCGAGCCAACACTCATTCATGCTTAGAATAACTGCTTAGATATTTCATATCTAGCAGTCCTACTATGCTCTCCATACAGCTCTTTGAGATTGAGCAATATGGACTGAGGTTCTATGTCTTCATGTTGCCTCTATAGCTCATTGCTCATCGAGGCTAACATGATGCACTTGACAGTCAAGCTATCATTCTGCCACATTCTATAAGTGGCCTTTTACTCCTCTGTAGCATCATCTCCGATTGGACCTGGATCTGAAGAATCAAGGATATAGTAACTTTTTTCTGAGCAAATACTATTCTTAGGTTCCTTAACCAGTCCATATAATTTGGTCCGATCAGTTTATTGGCATCCAAGATGCCCTGTAGTGAAAGAGAAGAAGCTATTTAATTTTAAATCTACAAACAAACAAGAACAATACATAAGCAGACCACTCAAGATGATAACCATAATTAGATAAAGACTTAAATCTAATTATCTCCCACTATTTTCTTTGAATACCATAACCCTCAACTATGGTAAACGAGAAACCAATATCTAGTTTCTTTAGTGGGGTTGAGATCTCAATTCCTTATAAATTTCTTGTGCTTGCACAACAAACACTTATAAGTTCAAGGGTAGGACATTCCTTTCTAATTGCATCCCTTGCAATTTTCAACATAACATTTGCCTCTAAGACACTTACAGCCTTGTGTTTGCACAACAAACCATAATATCTCAGTTTAGTCAAACCCTTCATTTTACATAGTCATGATTGAATAATGTTATCCTTGAGTTTGTTCAACAAAGTAGCATTATCATCATACCATAAAGCATAAAATGCACCATGTCAAACTTTATATCAAACCTTAATAGTAAGCCTTGAGTTTGCTCAACAAACCTACTATAGTTTTGACACAAATTTGTCATAGCAAGAAAGAAGGCAATTTGTAGTGTGCTTAATCAATTAGCATTTTCAATTGAAGGTTTAGTTTGACCAAATTGGCCAGATAAGTGGGAGAGATGAGGGGGTCCCCCCATTGCTTTACTTAGATACTAATTAAATTGGCCAGGTCAAACAACGAAACCAATTAAAAACCTCATTCCCTTACACTACGAAACCAATTAAAAACCTTCCTAGAACCACTTAGCCTAGACTCCAATTGGCTAATCGAACCCTAATCGGATTTGCATCATGATTAACTTACACTACAACTAAATATAATTTTTATGAGGGCTTTGATGGTCTCTAGCACATCCTAATTAATCATGTCAATATGACATTCATGCTAACAATCAAGCATATTAACCCTAACATGCATAACATAAGCATGATTAAAATATCAATCCGTTCACCTCACTTATTCACACGATATGGCCACAGCGGCACCCCTACACACCATAGGAGACCCCATTGAATGAAAAATGAGAGCCTTTAAACCCTAATTGGCTCCTATGATCGGACGGCCATAGTGACTAACCCAATCCGAAGTAGTTACTAGGACGTAACATATCACATATGTAGTTTAAACTAATCATGCATTGATTCATAGCATAGAAAGCAATCAATCACTAAAAAAATACTAATTGCATGCATCAAGGTGGCTCTGATACCACTATTGGGTTAGCAAGGCCGGGCACAATGGAAGATTGTGTTTCAAAATTTCATATTCAAAACCTTGACCGGCCAGAACCCTAAAACCTAGGACATCTTGAGCATAACAATTAATAAATCTAATCTTTAGGGTAATAAAGGAATACTTGAAATGCTATATTCCTTTATTTCCAATAGGCACACAAGTACATGCTCTCCAGAGATGATCCACATAGGAATCGGACCAAGAAAGCACTCTTATGCAAGTTGCTTGTTTGCTTGAGACTCATCCGGCAGCCTTTTAGACTTTTCTCCTTTGCTAGATCCTCTACCCTCCTATAAGGCTCTCAGAAAGCACTATGATTCCACTCTCAGTTTCCTAATACTCCTATTTTTCTTCGTAGACTCTTGTTTTAATGAGACTAGCCTTGTCTAGAAAGAACAAGTTATGTCTTAAAAAAACAAACTTGTCTTAAGAGAGGGAGAGAAAATAGTAGTAGTATTCTGATGGGAGTCTCATCTACCTTGGCATCAGATTACCGATGCCATTATATAGAATGGGATGGGGTGCTTGATATGTCTATCTACCTGCCATTTGATAAGACCCTTCAAATAGAAGGAGTCTTATTAGGATAGAAAGACAAATATGGATTAGACCTTTTATGCGCTAAGAGACAAGTCTTTGTCTCTTCGATTTCCAACAATTTTTTCCTTCTGCTACTTGGCTTTGATCAGTTATGGAAAGCCCAAGAAGTGTGATTTCAGATGTAAGGCATCATAGAAACACAAGAGCCTTCAAACAGAATGACTCTTTGTCTCAAATTAGTGCCAAAATGAAGAGATACAACTCTTCATTTTGCGCCGATCCCTTTCACACTGAATTCTACCCTTTTGACTAGACAAAACTCTTCCAAATGGAGCATGGAGATGAGGATGAAGTCCCTTGAACTTTATCTGGACTTGGTGGCTAACACATAGAAGGACTCTTGGTCCTTCTGCGCACATGCATTTTGGCGCACACCAAAAATTGGTGCCAAGAGTCCATACCTTGTAGGACTCTACAAAATGACCAAGATAAATGCCAAATAAATCTAGATAAATATTAAATCAGACTGCCCCACTTAAGACTTAATCCAATTTAAATACCACTTAAATTAATTATCCTAATTAGCAAACAAGCTAACCCAATCCAATTGGGTTAGGAGTTGGGCTAGCTAACATATGTAAGTATGTCAATTAGCTGGCCAATTAGGACCCCATGATCCTAATAAATATACAATTGACTTTCTTGGCTAATTTTCTAATGTGTGTGACCCTTTGGATTCCACATCTAGCCAACAGTAGGTCTAGGTCCAAGTCAATTCAATCCAATCGAACCCGATTGACCTAATTAGGTCAAATTGAGCTAACCTAAGTTGCCAATTCGAACCAACTTTCAAATCAACTCATGATCCAATCGAATCAATCCATGAAAACCTACAATACATGATTGACATCTAGCAACTTTTATTTCCTACCCGAAAGATTAAAACTTTGATAAAAATTACCAAAATATCCTTTAATGGAAAGTTATCATACAATTCAATCCTTCGATCTTCCATTATCCCGATTAAGTGATCGGCATGGCTAAATATCAAATCCTAGTACTTAATCCTTTCAAATCTCAATTTGATAATGAAGACTCGATTGATGAAGGATTAGAAATCTTATCTAATCTCATCATGCTTTGATTAAAGACTTCCTGAGTCATCATTCGAAGAGATCACATCAGATAACTTCTCCTCTTACTAGGAGTGATCGATTTCTTGTTGACCTACTCATTACCTTCATAAATAATCAACCATATCTAGAAGCACCTCGTACATGACTTAATTATCATGAATGAGTATGCACCAAAACATGGGTTTATGTGCATAAGGTACTATGGTAGTTTCAAGTCTAAGGACCACATGCACAACTCCCACTAAGAGAATATTCTTTTGACAAGTACGTAAGACTTCCATTTGATATTCTCTTGTTAGATCAGTTCAGTGAACTCGTAACCTAATGAGCACCTACATCCTTGTATTAGTGTCTCTACCAAGTGGTTGTCAGACCAACCACCCTCTTCATTGAGCATAATAGGATGTGCTAGTTTTTCTAGATTCATCGATGACCGAATTGATGATCCAATGACTAGGAACATTTTAGATTAGGATTTATAAGAATTTAGGTCTCATCATTATGATCTCCATCATAATCCTAATTCCATTGTCCTAACCTATAGGGTTCATTATAATCTTATAATTAAAATGTAAGACACGGGAAATGATGAATCATAAATTGCCTTTATTAATATCAATCTTGAGTTGGAAGAATACAAAATGCCACTGATACAATAATTGCAACTGACTTTCAGGGCATAATTCTTTCAGGTGAATCGATAATGAGTGCCATATTACTACAATGCCCGCATCAGGCCCAAGACGTTCTGCCCAGGTGACCTGGTACATAGGCGAGCAGAAGCATCCCAACCAGGAAAATGTGGTAAGCTATCTCCGAACTGGAAAGGCCCCTACAAGGTGATTAAGGCCCTACCAAATAGAGCCTACTATCTTGCCATGCTCAACGGTGACCGATTCCCTCGAACGTGGAATGCCAACAATCTAAGGATGTTTAATCAATAATGTAAGATTTTTTCTTAATTATTAAAGTTTCTTTTTGGTACAACACTGTCTTCCACCTATGTAGGAACTCCTTCACCCAACTACAAGTCTGCCAACCCAAAGCCAGGAAACTTATGAAACCTCACACTCAAAACCTAGAAAACTTACAAAGCCCTGCACTCAAAAGCTGGAAAAATTACGAAGCCCCGCACCCATAGTCGGGAAGCTTATGAAGCCCCGCACCCAAAGCCGAGATACTTACGAAGCCCCACATCCAAAGCTAAAAACTTACAAAGCCCTGCACCCAAAGCCAGAAAACATATGAAGCCCCGCACCAAAAGCCAAAAAATTTACGAAGCCCCATACCTAAAGTTGGGAAACTTACGAAGACCCACTCCCAAAGTTGGAAAACTTACGAAGACCCGCACCTAAAATCGAAAAACTTACAAAGCCCCGCACCCAAAGCTGAAAAACTTATGAAGCCCCACATCCAAAGTTGAGAAACTTATGAAGCCCTGCACCCAAAGCCGAAAAACTTACAAAGCCCCGCACCCAAAGTCAAAAACTTACGAAGCCCCATACTCAAAGTCGAGAAACTTACGAAGTCCCAAACTCAAAGACGGAAAACTTACGAAGCCCCGCACTCAAAGTCGGGAAACTTATGAAGCCCCATATTCAAAGTGGGAAACATACAAAGCCCCGCACTCAAAGTTGAGAAACTTACGAAGCCCCACACTCAAAAATCAAAAAACTTATGAAGCCTCACACTCAAAGTCGGAAGATTCCTAAAGCCCCACACTCAACTACCTTACTCACAATCCGGAGATGTCAGCTGAGAAATTCCTGAAATCCCACCATCTATCGCTTGACTCATAATTTGGCAAATTAAGCAGGGAGACTCTAGAAGCCCCGCACTCAACTACTTCTCTCACAGTCCAGAGATGTCAGCTAGGAAATCCCTAAAATCTTACCATCTACTGCTTCACTCATAGCTCGGCAAATCAAGAAACTCTAGAATCCATGCATTCAAGTCCGCATGACTTCAAGACCAGCGAGACAGGAACAAAGTGTTCTCCAAGTTCTTTATGCTTATCCCAAGGTTTCATAGTTAACTCGGAATGGCCAAGACCTGGGAGAAGCTCACACACAGTGACCATGAAGCCTACCTTTTTATCACGCGGAAGGCTAAAGGAGCTAAAGGAAGAAAAGAGCCAAACTAAGTTCATCGGATTGAGTGGGACTAGTTCTTCATTACAGAAATAAGTCCTTCATAGGCTTTGATGGATTCTTTAGAGGTGCCTCAAAGTAAAAAAAAAGAGAGAAAAAAGAAATAGAAGACAAGATGAGAAGACACATCAGTTGAAAAAGAGAACAATGTATTCATTGAAGATTTTTTACATCTTATGAAGACTCTTGATAGGCCAGGGAGTCTTCCGAAAATCTAGTTACAAGAAGAAAAGAAAAATCTAAGTTCCACTCGCCGGCTCCTTTCCCGGTCGACGAGTGGCTCCATCTGATGGAGAGGTGGTGCAGACACCAGAGCTAACACCAGTGACACCAGGGCCAGGAAAAAATGACAGGTCAATCCCACATCCCTGTGGATCACCTGTGAATAAAAGCCCAAAGCCCCAACCCCAATCACTTGTAAATAGCCAATTTTAAATTCTATTATTCATGAAATAAAGGTGTTATTATGCCATTCCTTTGTTGTGTGCATCACGGGGTGTGTGGTCCAATTCCTTTGTTCTTCAGAGCATCGCAGGGTGTAAGGCCCTATTCCTTTGTTCTTTGGAGCATCGCAGGGTGTGAGGCCCTAGTTATCCTATATCTATCCCACCATCAGAAACCCTAGCCACCGACAAGCTTTTTCCTCCCCTTTCCTTTCCTTTTTTCCATTGAAATTCCTTCTTCCTTCCATGTTTACTTTTAAGTATTTGACTGATTACAGGTGATCAAGATCGAAGTGACGGTTATCTTTTTCTTGGAACCAGTCGAGTTGAAGATCGAAGCCTGAGGATCGACAATCTTGAAGTACTGCCTCAAGATCATTGAGAGTCCTATCAAATCTACATCAAGAGGGTTATCATCTATGTTGGTAAAGTATTAACCATCCCTAACTCTTAATTTCTGATCCTTTGATAAGTAGAACCCTAGTTTACAGTGGTTTCTTAATCACCAGATCCTTATTTTTTAATTAGATTTGTTAGATCTGCTTTACGGGTGATAAATAGTTGACTAGTCTTACTTTGTTCGTTGCTTTGAGTCTTTAAACTAAAAAAAATCTAGAAAAATTAATCTCTGATTAATCACTAAAATTAGATTTAAAATCAGTAATATAATTTTGCATATTGTTTTGCATCATCTTTGCTATTAGAGCGAAGGTTAAACTAGGGTTTAACTTCTAGTTCTGAAATTTCTGCATACCTAGAACTAGGCTGAAATTAACTTCATAAAAACCATCCTAAAAAATTCAAAAAATTATTAATAATTTTTTTGTTAATCATATATTAATCTACTACTAATCTCAAAAAAAAATCAGAAAAAAAATTTATTGCATAGTTTTCTAGTAGATGGAAATCACGCCTCCTCAGCGAGTATACACAAGTATACTGTCCAACCCATGGAAGTAATGAGCTACGGCCAGACGTGATATTCCAAGATCGAAAATCTAAAAATTGATTAGATCTCAAATTTAATAATTAAAAAAAATTATTATTTTCTGCTATTTTTAATTATTTTAGTTTCATGGCATATTGGGGTTTCATATCGTGTGATTGCATCATCCTAAAACCTAATCTTAAGGGCATTCTACTATCTCAGATTAGGACAGGATCTCATCACCTGTCTTGGACCCACAACCATCACCTATTGCATCGAACCTAACCCTAATTAAAATTAATTAGAAACCTAACGTAGCTTAGGGATACCAACAAGGTCGGGTTCCAAGTATTGTGTGAAAGCTAGTGCACCCAATCCTATGATTATCTTTTGAATATGGTGTCTAAGGCTAGAGGTCCAGAGGCAAACATCCTAAGCGGACTCATGGTTTTTAATTAGGACTCTGTGACAAGTAGGGGGAGCCTCCCACAACCCCACCTCTTACTTGGCTAGTGGACAGGGTAATTGTTGAATTGGTTGTAAATTGAGCTGACCCATCCTACTTGAGCTCTAGGTCTAGGAGACCCTAGTTTGATTTTATGTCTGCATTGTATAACCATTAGATTAGGAGTCTAACCAACCAGTAGTCTCACCCCAACCTAGTGTGACCATGAAGTCCAACTTTGAAACCTTTCTTAAAACCATGACTAAACAGTTTGCCCTGATGAATAATAAGTATGACCGACTATATAAGCTATTCGAAAATCTAGAAAAAACCCCTATGACCCATGCTAAGCCTAAACTTGAGATCCCATGTCCTACACCTCCCAATCCTAGGATAGCCCCTCGCTATGACCTGATCTGGGATCTTAGTGCAAGGAGACCCAATTATGATTCCATAGACCAGGATGAGAGAACCAGTAGGAACTTTAGGGTAAAAGCACCTACATTTGGTGGTGATCTTCATCTTGAGGATTATATTGATTGGGAAGAAGGTATAAATCTATATTTTGAGAGGAAACTAGTGTTTGATGAAAGAAAGTTTAAGTTTGCTAAGCTTAAGTTAGTATGCCAGGCTAGAATTTATTGGGATGATGTTAAAAGAATGATCAGACGAAAAAGAGACATACCCATAACTACTTGGAGGGACATGAAACTTAAACTAAGGGAAAAGTACCTACCCAGGTCCTATAAACCCAGATCCTATGTACCCATGTCCTATGAGCCCAAGAGACCCATAACCCATAGATCTGAACCCATGTCCTATGAGCCCAAGGAACCCATAACCCCTAGGTATCAACCTAGTGTTAGTCAGGTCCCCCTTAGTTGGCCAGAACCCATTAGGGTTAGTTCCCCTTATTAAAAATCATGATCTAGTCAAGTCCACCCGAGTCGACCCAATTCTCATCCAAGCCAACTTAACCCTAACCTGAGCCGACTCAACCCTAATCCGAGCTGACCTACTCCTACCACCCTATTGGTTCACAAGGATAACATTGAAGTGGAAGTGTATGAAGCTAAAGTAAACTTAATAGATAAATATGAAGGAGAAGAGGAGATACCTATGGCTGACCTAAAATTAGTTGACCCTGACCATACCCAGACTAAATCCAACCCAGAGATAACTAACCCTGACTGTACCCTGAGTAAAGCCAACCCAGAGATAGCTAACCCTGATCGTACCCTAACTGAAACTGTAATGGAAAAACATTTAGAGAAAGAGAACCATGATCCTACTACTATAACTTTACCTGAGGAAATCCTAGAAGAGAATCCAATGATAGAGCCTAGTCCTGAAATCCAAGAACAAGAGGAAATTAGTGAGGACTTGGCTTATTCAGTCCAGTACCCTTAGGAAGACTTCCCCCTATGGTCCCAATTAAAGATCTTTTTTCTAAAATCACTGACTCATCCTTTCATAAGGCTGACCTTTATTTACCTATTCATGTAATCCAATGTCCAAGTCTTAAGGTCAACCCCATTAGTTTAGGACAAATCCCCGAACCCTTTTCTTATTTCCTACCCTACCAAGTCACTCCCGAATCTACTTCTTATTTCCTACCCTTCCCTGAGGTTCCCAATATTTCTAGAACCATTAGGTTACACTTTGTTGAGGTTAGCATGTTTCATCAATCCTTTAGCCTTGTTAGATTTGCCACCTATTTCTGGAGAACCTTATGGCATCTATTAAGAGTTTATGTTAAGTTTTCATCTGCATGTCACCCACCGACCAAGGATCAAGCACGGAATTGAAATTAAAGACTAAAAATAAATAAATAAATAAATAAATAAATTTCCTTCACTAGGAATGTATAGTTGAGTTTATTAGACATTTGCAGAGTCATATGCTGAACACATTAAAGAGTTGCATAAGGAAATAAGTAAAAAAATTAATGAAAGCAATGAATCTTATAAACATATGGTTGATTCTAGAAAAAGACTCAAAGAATTCAACGAATGAGACTTTGTCATGGTTAGGCTATGACCTGAATGGTTCCCACATGGAACCATGAAGAAGTTACACGCCCGTAGTAGTGAACCATACAAAGTAATTTGAAAAATTGGACCTAATGCATATATGCTTGAGTTACCACCTAAGCTAGATATTAGTTCAACTTTCAATGTTTCAGACCTTGTAGAGTATAAGGAGCCAACAATGATACATAGTGAGCGTTTTAGGCCTGATCCCATCCTTAAGAGTGAGCCAACCCATGAATGTCCACCAGCCTACTAGAGTGGAGAGATAGGATCGAGCAGATCTTGGACGACAAGATTATTGCTACTCGGAGCAAAGACTATCAATGATATCTAGTTCATTGGCAAGGATGACACGAGACTAAAGATTCTTGGATCACTAGAGAGAATTTGCAAAGGATTGATCCCGACTTACTAGAACACTATCACAGTAGAGTTGACCCATACTGACAGGGTCGAGTTTCTTCCACCCGGAGAGAATTAGTGCGGACACCAGGGCTAACACCAGAGCTAGCACCAGTGACACCAAGGCCAAGAAAAAATGACAGGTCAATCCCATATCCCTGTAGATCACCTGTGAATAAAAGCCTAAAGCCCCAAGCCCCAATCACTTGTAAATAGTCAGTTTTAAATTCTATTATTCATGAAGTAAAGGTGTTATTATGCCATTCCTTTGCAATGTGCATCACAGGGTGTGAGCCCCTATTCCTTTGTTCTTCGAAGCATCATAGGGTGTGAGGCCCTATTTCTTTGTTCTTCTAAGCATCGTGGGGTATGAGACCCTAGTTATCCTACATCTATCCCACCATCAGAAACCCTAGCCACCTACAAGCTTCTTCCTCTCCATTCCTTTCCTTTTTTCCATTGAAATTCCTTCTCCCTTCCATGTTTACTTTTGAGTGTTTGACTGATTGTAAGTGATCGAGATTGAAGTGATGGTTATCTTTGCCTTGGAACCAATCGAGTTGAAGATCGGAGCCCGAGGATCGATAATCTTGAAGTGCTACCGCAAGATCCTAGAGAGTCCCATCAGATCTACATCAAAAGAGTTATCATCTTCATTGGTAAACTGTTAACCATCCCTAACTCTTAATTTCTGATCCTTTGATAAGTAGAATCCTAGTTTATGGTGGTTTCTTAATCACCAGATCCTTATTTTCTAATTAGATTTGTTAGATATGCTTTGCGGGTGATAACTAGTTAACTAGTCATACTTTGTTCGTTGCTTTGAGTCTTTAAACTAAAAAAAATCCAAAAAAATTAATCTCTGATTAATCACTGAAATTAGATTTAAAATTAGAAATTTAATTTTGCATATTGTCCTGCATCAGGGGCATCCTGGCGATAGCGGCCCCGGCTTCGACCTCGACCATGCCCGACTCTGGCTCCACCTCAGTGACAGGACCTCTAGGCACCCCAAGGACCGGCAATTCAGGTTGGATGTTCTCCAGCCCCTTCAGTCTGAAGAGGCGGATAGCTTTACCTCGGAAGTCATTGAACTCCTGGTGATAGGAGTCCAACACCGTCTCAGCGAACTCGTTCTTGAAGGATTCGAATGCCTTGAATTTGGGGACGTGGTGCGGGCACCAAGATCAGAAAGAGGTTGCACCCAAATCAGAGCTCATTATGGATTGCTTAGGCATTTCAGTCCATCAGTTTTTGAGTCCTGTCAGTCCTGTAATAGAGTTAAGTCAATTGAGCCCATTTGTTTTTATCTTAAGTCCTGTAATTTTGTTTTCTTTCATTCAAGTCAAGTCCAAAAGGAGAGCCACTGGTCCCCACTTAAACAAAGATTTCATGCACCACCTCCACTAGTCCCCACTGAAGCAAAGAAGGAAGACATCATATGCCACCTCCACTGGTCCCCACTCAAGCCGCCCCAAGCAAAAGAAGAAACAAAGTGGCGCCCCCACCTTTCTCTCTTTATTTCCAAGAAATTCAAATGGGCGCCCCACCTTTTTCTCCCACCAACTTGGAAGCTTTTCAAATTTCAAAAGAGGTGCCCCACTTGAAAATCTTTGACCAAGCATGAAAGGAAAGAGGCGCCCCACTTGGAAGTCCTTGACCGCCCAAGCATGAAGGGCGCTCCCCTTTTTTCTATCCTTGTTTTAGGGATGTATTCAAATTTTAAAAGGGATCTTGGGTGATTAATAAGTACCCCCTCTTCTCTTATAAGAGATGAATTTTGATGAATGAAAAGTTTTCTTATACTTCCTGTGCTTATTGCATTGACAGTCCGTGAGAGAGAGTGTGTGAGGCCCAAACCAACCTAGTTCTCTAAGTTCTAAGCCCTAATCTCTCTTTCCAGCCCTAGCCACCAAGAGTTCCTCCTCCAAGCCCTAGCCATCAAGCATTCCTCCTTCAAGTCTTCGGGCGACAAGATTCCTCCTCACCAAGACTCTTCCATGCCAAGCCTCATCCATACCAAGATCCATCTTCCATTGCCATTCCCTACCCTCTCTACTCAAAGTTTCCTTTCCACTTCATTCTCTACTTCGATAGGTCTCTAACTCTATTGTTTGCACGATCCCCTTGGTATCTCGATCCATAGAGGAGGTCATCCTTGCCTTGGAACCCTAGACCTAAAAGTCGACAAATCCGCTACAGTAACGCCTCCTCATCCAGGTGCCAACCCACTTAAGTGCTGAGAGATCCAGCTGTGAAGAAGAGATCATTGCATGGTTCAAACCTCCCCAATCTTAGGTCTGACTTGTTGAACATGGCACTAGTCCTAATTGTAAGTGGTTTCTCAACCCTTAAATCCTCTTTCTTTATCATTTGGGTGAGTTCAGTCTATGGGATAGTGCTCTTCACTCTTCTCGTAATAATCCCAACATATTCTTTACTCTTCAAGAAGAATAAGCCATATAGATTTGAATCATTGCTCATCAGAAATAGCTTTTCTTTTTATGCTGATGTTCATCATGTATTTCATCCCGCATCAATTTGGTATCAGAGCATGGTTATTAGGACTAGTTCATGCATAGTGCTAAGATTTCTTGCATGCTGAAATTCTGCACATTAAGGATTGATCTGAAAGTTCTCCTCATAACTTTCCAGATCCTAGTTTTCATTAGAATTTTTCATTAATTTTGTCAGTTCAAAAAAAAACAGGGCTGAAATCTTCCTCATAGATTTCAGATATGAAATTTCAAAAAAAAAAATTCTACATTGTTTTCATTCTTTGATCTAGGGTTTCACGCCTCCTAAGCGGGTATATGAAAGTATACTATCATAATCCATGGAAGTTATGAGCTACGGCTAGATGTGAGATTCTTAGGTTAAAGGTTTGATATGCTAATTGCTTGTTTGATGTGTGACCACATGAATTTGTATAAGTGATTGCTTAAATTACATGATTTTTTTTAGCACATTGAACACCCCAAAGTTTTCTGGCATGTTACAAAACTAAATTGCTTAGATACTTTAGTTTTCATGATGAGTAGAATTTGCTTGTGTATTCATATTTAAGATGTCTAAGGGATTCTATCCAAGATAAGGGAAGGATTTCATCACCTTTCCTTGGCCCATAAACAACCACCCTCTTTTGCATCGATCCTAAGCCCTAATTAAAATTGAGTAGGAACCTAAAGCAAAACTAAGGACACCAATGAGTCAAGTTTAAGGTATTGTGTTGAGACTAGTGTAACTCAATTCTTCACTTACTCCTGGAAATTGTTGTCTAAGGCTAGGGATCCAACGGCAAACACCTTAAGCGAAACTGTGATTTTTAATTAGGACCTTGCGAATGCAGGGGGAGCCTCCCACACTTCTACCTCTTACCTGGCCAGTTAAAAGGATAATTGTAGACTTGATTGTACTCAGTCAATTCATTCTACATTAAGCTTATAGGTCTAGGAAACCCTTAGAACAAGTCTCTGTGCTGCATGACCACTAGATCAGGAACCCCATACCAACATTTCCAAACCTAACCAAGTGTTACCATGGACCCAAATCTCGAAACTTTGTTGAGAACCATGATTGAACAATGCAAACAACTAAATAATAGGTTTGACCAAATGGAGGAGCGAATCGGGACCTTTAAAGAGACCTGTAAGGTTCGTACTAAACCTGAATCACCTAGACCAACTCCCCTTGGCCCCAGAACCCATCACCATGATCCCACTCCTCAACATGACCATAGACACCCACACTAAGACTTCACTGATTCGGAGGAAAGAGACCTTAAGAACATTTACCTCGATTCACCCACCTTTGATGGAAATCTAGATCCTAAGCTATACATTGATTGGGAGAATGACATGGATCAATATTTTGAATGGCATGAGATATCAGAAAAAGAAAGTTCAAATTCTCTAAGCTTAGGTTAGTCCAACAAGCTAGGTTGTATCAAAAAATGTTGAGCACATTTGTCATCAGAGAAAAGACATTCCCATAGCCACATGGAGAGCCATAAAGATCAAACTTAGAAAAAAGTACCTATCCATGTCCTATGAGCAGAGGGGATCCATAACCCATCGACCCGAACCAAATAGGATTAGCATCCCTGGATATAAGCCAAGTACTAGTCATGTTCCCCTTAGCCGACCCACCCCTACTACCCTATTTGTTCACAAGGATGACATTGAAGAGGAAAAATACATGGCAGACCCAGAACTAGATGACCAAAAAAAATACTTGAACTGAAGCTATATTGGAAAGACAATTAGAAGAAAAGAACTATGAGGAGTATAACACTGCTACTACTATGGCTTTACCTAAGAAAATACTAGAAGAGAATTAAATTATAGAGCCTAGTCTTGAAATTCAAGAATAAGAGGAAATTAGTGAGCACATGATTTCTTAAATTTAGTACCCTCAAGCAGAATTCACTCCTTTAGTCCTGGTTAAAGATCTCTTTCCAAGAATTGCTGACTCATCCTTCCATAAAGTGGACCTTTCATCACCTGTAGATATAAATCAATGCCCAAACCTTAAGGTCATCCCCATTAATCAAGGACCATTCCACGAATCCTCTTTTTATTTCCTATCCTATCCTAAGGCTTCCAATACTTCTAGAACCACTCGATTATACTTTGTTGAGGTTAATGGGTTGCATAAATCCTTTGAGCATATTAGATTTGCTACCTATTTCTAGAAGACTTTATGTCATTTATTAGGAGTCCATATAAAATTTTCATCTGCATGTCACCCACCAACCAAGGGTCAAGCACAAAGTTGTAATTAAAGATTTAATAAATTCCTTTCGATAGGAATGCATAGTCGAACCTATAATTTATTAGGTATTGGTATGAGTCATATGCACAACATGTTAGAAATTTGCATCTGAGCAATGAAACTTAAATGCTTATGGCTAATTCTCGAAAATGAGTTAAAGAGTTTATTGAGGGAGACTACGTGATGATTAGGCTTAGACCTGAATGGTTTTCCTCAGGAACCATGAAAAAATTACATGCCCATAGAGCTAGACCTTTCAAGGTGATAAAAAAAACTAGACCTAATGCCTATGTGCTCGAGTTACCATCCGAATTTGGTATTAGCCCAACCTTCAACATTTTAGATCTAGTTGAGTATAGGGAGTCAGCAATGATACCTAGTGAGCCATTTGAACCTGACCCAATTCTTGAGAGAGAACCATCACCTAAGTATCCACCAATCAATTTACCTAAGTGGCGAGAATGGATTGAGCGTATTCTGGATGACTAGGTTGTTACTACCCAAAACAGAGGCTACCAGCGTTATTTGGTTCGTTGGCAAGGTTGACCAGAGTCTAAGGACTCATGGATCACTTGAGAGGATCTATAACGCATCGACCCAGACCTATTAGAGTAGTACCAGAGTCAGACCGACCCTTACTTGATAAGGTTGAGTTCCCTCCATCCTGAGAGAATTGGTGCGGGCACCAGGATCAGAAAGAGGCTGTACCCAAATGAGAGCTCATTATGAATTGCTAAGGCATTTGAGTCCATTAATTCTTGAGTCCTATCAGTCTTGTAATAGAGTTAAGTCAATTGAGCCCATTTATTTTCATCTTGAGTCCTGTAATTTTGTTTTCTTTCATTCGAGTCAAATCCAAAAGGAGAGCCACTAGTCCCTACTTAAACAAAGATTTCATGCACCACCTTCACTGATGCAGAACGAAAGCTCTGATACCAAAATTGATGCAGCACGAAGAACAAAGAAATGTATGCGGAAGTAAGTTTAAGATTAAGTCTTTTTTTTTTATTTCAGAAATTGGCTTTGACTCAAAGTAAAGCTAAACTAAGTTGAAGGAAACTAGGTAAGGATCGAAAGCACAATTTAGATGAAACTAAATTATCAGAGTAGTTCAGAAGTAACGGATCGCTGGGGGTTGAGAAACTCCCAGACCTAGGGTTTCGCTCTGAACTTTCAACAGAACAGAAATAGAGAGGAGAGATGGTTTACTAACCAGACAGTGATCTTCTCAGGATTTTGGTGGAAGAACTCTCTCGAGCAGATTGTTGGATCCTTGGATTCGGCTATCTTCGCAATGGATCCTCCAATACTGGTCTGTGGTTTGGTCAGCTTCTCCTGGACTCAAGATCTGGGAAGAAGAGGAACAAGTGATGGAATTCAGATACTCAAGAAAAGATTTACCAGGTTGAAGAACTTGAAAACTGAAGTTGCTGAAATCAGGATTCTCCTGGAGGCTGATCTGACTTCCTCTTAGAATTGCTACAGATCTGAAGTATCTGGACTGGAGCTGGATGCTGGTGGTTGGCCTGGACTTGGAGAGGGTGGCCGTGAGAAGTGGGATAGGCTAGGGCTTGGTGGAAAGAGAAGGGTGATGGCGGCTAGGGTTTGGGAGTGGAGTGGCTAACCTAGGATTTGGGTTTTGGAGATCTCACACCTCCTCAAGGTTCCTGGGGAACCCGGATCTACTCCCTCACGGAGCTCAACACCTGGATGCAAGTGCGGAAGAGAGAAAACACAAAGTTTTGCTCACAAAAAAATTTGGTTTCATTCATCTTTATTTCAAGAGTTACATAGAGTTGAATATATAGACATAACAAAGAAATAAAATTTCATACACTTCCCATGTGGGACTAATAAGACTAACCCACACTTTAGGCATCAAATTCTCTTCCCAAGACTCCTTCCATGAGTGGGCAGCCCAAAAACTCCAAGAAAACTTGAAAATCAGCTCCAAATGGCAGGTTATGGGGGTGTCTCCTAGTATCTCTCCATGAATCAAGGATTTTCCCTTCATGGTTTGGCTCTTTTGGACACCTCCTAGTCTTGCTCCACAAGTTTAGGCTTCTTCCTTTCATGGCTTTGGCATTTTAGGAAACTTTTGGGTGCCTCCTTGATTTTCTCCCCAAGACATGCTCTCTTCCCTTTTATAACTTGGGTTTTTATGGAACATTGTGGGGCACCTCCTTGATCCTCTCTTCAAGAAAAATTCTTGCCATCCTGGCTTGGGTTTATCTGGAAAGAAGTTGGCTCCTCCTTGGATTGAGGTATCTTGATGGATTTCTCCCCCAAGTGGTGCATGAAAGAAGGGACCTGCTTTCTTGTGGTGTGGGGACCAAGGCACACTGGATGGAGATGTGGTGCCTCCTGGACTCTAGCGTGTGGCTGGGAGTGTGGCGCCCACTTGCTTGGTCCTGGAAGAAAATGTGGCACCTTGGAGAAGACCTAGACCACTACTAGGACTTGTATTGAGTCAACATGACTCAACAAAATTTAAATTGCAGAGAAATACAGACTTAAACTAAAATTAAGTTGACCAAGTCAACCCTTATTACAAAACCAAAAAATCCTAATTCTTCGGGCAATGTCAATCAGAGATCCAGATGGAGCCCTGAAGTCTTCTTCTGAGTCTGGTGCCCGCACCAATTCTCCCGGGGTGGGAGGAACTCGACCCTGTCGAGTATGGATCAAGCTGGCTCTGGTATCTCTCCAAGAGGTCTGGGTCCAATTCTTGTAATTCTTCTCGGGAGATCCAAGAGTAATCAGAATCTGGCCTTCCTTGCCAGCGGACTAGGTATCTTTGGTATCCTCGATTACGAGTAGAGATAACCTGATCATCCAGGATCTTTTCAATCTGCTCTTTCCTCACAGGCCAGTTTGTTGGTGGACACACAGGGTTGGGTTCACTCTCAAGAGCAGGATTAGGCTCAAAAAGGCTCACTGGGAATCACAGCTGGCTCTCTATACTCTACTAGGTCTGTAATGTTGAAAGTGGAGCTAATGCCTAGTTCTGAAGGCAACTCGAGCACATAGGCATTGGACCCTACTCTCTTCACCACTCTAAATGGTCCAGCTCCTCTAGCATGTAACTTTCTAACAGTTCCAGGAGGAAACCGTTCAGGCCTTAACCTAATCGTTACATAGTCTCCCTCAACAAAAGTTTTGACTCGTCTTTGAGAATCAGCCAACTTCTTATAAGTTTCATTACTTAAATTTATTTTGGCATGAATTTCTTTATGCAAGTCCTTTACATGCTATGCAAGTGCATCAAGAGACTTGTGTGTGTGGACTAATAGTGAAATCAGATCAAGTGGTGTGTGAGGCTTGTATCCATGAACAATTTCAAAGGGACTCTAGCCTATAGACCTATTGATCGAAACATTATATGCAAATTTAGTCCTGGACAAAATACAAATCCCAATTCCTGGTGCTCTCAATCAAACCAAAATCAGAGCCAAAGCCTAGTAAAGGGTCAAGAAAAACTATACTAGACTGACGACGCATTCCTAAAGAATGGACTTTATTCCAAAGGAATCCTAGGTCTAAACCTAACAAACTAAGGCTCTCTAGGTTTGACCTTGGGTCGGAGGAGGGCATGCAGAGCATGAAAACTTATTATGGATGCCTAGTAGGTGCCATAAGGTCTTCCAGAAGTAGGTGGCAAACCTAATAGGTTCTAAGGAGTCTTGCAACCTAGAGATCTTAGTAAAGTGTAATCCCATAGCTCTAGAAACATGAGAAGATTCAGGGAAGGGTAGGAAATAAGAATCAGAGTTTTGAGATGGCTTATCAGAAACAAGAAACAAACCTTGGTTATTCAGGATGACCTTAAAATGAGGACATTGTTCTATAGGTGCACTCATCCAAACCTCATGATTTGCTCTAGGAGGGTCTACAAGTGCAAGTTCTAGGGTAGGCTGGGTGCTCCTAGAAGGTGGAAGGTTATCAGGAAGGTCTTTGGAATGTTTATCTAAAAAGTCCTCTAAGCTACTGTCTTTTTTTTGTTCTTGGACCTTCTCAATGGGCAATTCTTGTGAACCCCTTCCTTCTTCACACTTCTCTACCAGATTTGACTCAGGGGTGTCTTCTTTGGATTCCTCAATGAGTTCAGAGGTATTCTTACTTAAACTCTCATTGGGTGCAATTTCCTCTTCCTGAACTTCCTCAAAAGGGTCTTCTCTTAGGGTTAGCTCCTGAATTCCTTGAGTGGCAGGGGTCCCCTCAATAACCCCATCAGGTAGGAGTTGGTTAATTGAATTATCGGGAGAGATATCCTCAAATTCTTCTTCTTTATATTCATCTATCAAACTTATGTCAGGCTCATATATTTCTTCCTCAATCTCACTGAAAGGTTCTAATCTATTCTCCTTTGATTCCTCTTTAAGTATGGCTCTGGTCAAGTCAACTAATTTTGGGATGGCCATGTCTAACTCCTTCTCAGTGTTATCCTTCTGGTCAAGAGGTGACACAAGTGGGAATTGACAAACAAAAGTCTGGTTCACTACGGGTGTCGGATCAATCGGAACTTTACTCAAGTTGGTAGAGGTTGGCTTTAAGTCCAAAGTACTTGATTGGTTATATCTTAAAGACCACTCATAGTCTTGGGCTTCTTGGTAGGCTCGGTCTAACTTATTGGTCTTTTCAAGGCATAGCTTCCTATAAATGTCTGGGTGTAACCCAACCCTAAACCTCGATGTGATCTGAGCTTCGGTCTCAGTGGTATTGCATTTCATGTCATACCACTGGAAGTCCTCGATATATTTAGACACAGGCCTATTACCTTGTCGCAATTGGTACCATTGGTCTAAAAGTCTTTTCTCATAGGATCTACCTAGGTACCTATCTCTCAACTTACTTCTCATATCTCTCCAAGTATATATTTCCTCTTTTCTTTGATAACACTCATGCTCAATAGCATACCAATGCGACCTAGCATGTTTGGTGAACTTGGTTTTGGCCAACCTAATTTGTCCTAATTTCGATATGTTAGTGCACTCAAAATACCGATCCATTTGTTCTTCCCACTTAATATATGTCTCTTGTCTTCCATCAAAAGTGGGTGCATAAGGTTCGGTGTTCCTAACAGGTCCCTTTTCTGAGTCAACCAAGTATGGATATAGGCTCCTAGGGTTATGCTCGAGATCACGGTATAAGGTCCTCCTAGGCTCCTGGCATGGGTGAGGTTGGGGCCTATTAAATTTTGGATCAGGGGTCCAATTTTGATGTCTACGTTTCTCAAGTCCCTGGGCTCGGTCTCTAAACTGGGCAAAACCCTCATTCATATCCTGACTCAATTTGGTCATACTTTCGGTAAGAGTTCTAATCATGGCCTCTAAATCAGGTTGGGTTTGACCAGGTTGTTAGGGTACTTCATTCCCGGTGGACATGATGATGCAAGCAAGCACACCAAATGAGACTCGACTGAAACGACTACGGGCTAACTAGACCTAGAGCCCAAACTAGATGCCCAATCAGAGTGGCAAGCTAGCCTGTAGTAACTCGGGACTCAGCCAGGCAGGTGTAAGGGGAGTGTTAGGTCCCTAATTGCCAATCCTAGACACCAATCAGAGATTGGCCAGGTAGGCGGACCAGCACACAAGCCCTTCGGGATAGAATCCCTGAACCACCATTCTAGACACTGAGTACAAAGCACACACAGAGTAACTAGACAAACTGACTCAACATTAGCCTAGACCCGACTTGTTGGTGTCCCTAGCCCACTAGGGCAAATTAAGTCTAATAAATTTTAAAATTAGGCTTAGGATCGAATGAATGGGTGGTGGTTTTGGGCTAAGGAGAGGTTATCAACTCCTCCCCTTATCTTAGATACTCAATTGCCCTTAAGATGAATTAGGAGATGATCACTCAAAAAAAAATTGAAATGCAGAAACACAGAAATAGAGTTGCTGTAATTTAACTCTCAGAAATTTCACAGAAACCAATAAATCACAGTAAAATTATGTAAAATAGTTTCAATTATACTTGTTCCAGAAAAATAAAAATCATATAATTTGGAATTACCTGTAATGAGAAACAATTCCTAAAACAGAGTAGCTACAGACTGAAAATAGAACGCTTCCCCCGTTTACAATTCCTGCTACGAAGTTGTAACCCAGCGGATCCCCTACACGCCCTAGGAACACCCCGTGGAATGGGAAGAGGAGGCTTGCACCTCACTTCGTTCCTAGGACTGGACGTCCTGGGGAGTCTACTTCGAGCAGACAAAGTAAAAAAGAGAGACACTCAAAACATGCAAGCAAGTCAGAAACCCTAGACAGGGCTCTGATACCAAAAATGATGCAGAACGAAAGCTCTGATACCAAAATTGATGCAGCATGAAGAACAAAGAAACGTATGCGGAAGTAAGTTTAAGATTAAGTCTTTTTTTTTTTATTTCAGAAATTGGCTTTGACTCAAAGTAAAGCTAAACTAAGTTGAAGGAAACTAGGTAAGGATCGAAAGCACAATTTAGATAAAACTAAATTATCAGAGTAGTTCAGAAGTAACGGATCGCTGGGGGTTGAGAAACTCCCAGACCTAGGGTTTCGCTCTGAACTTTCAACAGAACAGAAATAGAGAGGAGAGATGGTTTACTAACCAGACAGTGATCTTCTCAGGATTTTGGTGGAAGAACTCTCTCGAGCAGATTGTTGGATCCTCGGATTCGGCTATCTTCGCAATGGATCCTCCAATACTGGTCTGTGGTTTGGTCGGCTTCTCCTGGACTCAAGATCTGGGAAGAAGAGGAACAAGTGATGGAATTCAGATACTCAAGAAAAGATTTACCAGGTTGAAGAACTTGAAAACTGAAGTTGCTGAAATCAGGATTCTCCTGGAGGCTGATCTGACTTCCTCTTAGAATTGCTGTAGATCTGAAGTATCTGGACTGGAGCTGGATGCTGGTGGTCGGCCTGGACTTGGAGAGGGTGGCCGTGAGAAGTGGGATAGGCTAGGGCTTGGTGGAAAGAGAAGGGTGATGGCGGCTAGGGTTTGGGAGTGGAGTGGCTAACCTAGGATTTGGGTTTTGGAGATCTCACACCTCCTCAAGGTTCCTGGGGAACCCGGATTTACTCCCTCACGGAGCTCAACACCTGGATGCAAGTGCGGAAGAGAGAAAACACAAAGTTTTGCTCACAAAAAAATTTGGTTTCATTCGTCTTTGTTTCAAGAGTTACATAGAGTTGAATATATAGACATAACAAAGAAATAAAATTTCATACACTTCCCATGTGGGACTAATAGGACTAACCCACACTTTAGGCATCAAATTCTCTTCCCAAGACTCCTTCCATGAGTGGGCAGCCCAAAAACTCCAAGAAAACTTGAAAATCAGCTCCAAATGGCAGGTTATGGGGGTGTCTCCTAGTATCTCTCCATGAATCAAGGATTTTTCCTTCATGGTTTGGCTCTTTTGGACACCTCCTAGTCTTGCTCCACAAGTTTAGGCTTCTTCCTTTCATGGCTTTGGCACTTTAGGAAACTTTTGGGTGCCTCCTTGATTTTCTCCCCAAGACATGCTCTCTTCCCTTTTATAACTTGGGTTTTTATGGAACATTGTGGGGCACCTCCTTGATCCTCTCTTCAAGAAAAATTCTTGCCATCCTGGCTTGGGTTTATCTGGAAAGAAGTTGGCTCCTCCTTGGATTGAGGTATCTTGATGGATTTCTCCCCCAAGTGGTGCATGAAAGAAGGGACCTGCTTTCTTGTGGTGTGGGGACCAAGGCACACTGGATGGAGATGTGGTGCCTCCTGGACTCTGGCGTGTGGCTGGGAGTGTGGCGCCCACTTGCTTGGTCCTGGGAGAAAATGTGGCACCTTGGAGAAGACCTAGACCACTACTAGGACTTGTATTGAGTCAACATGACTCAACAAAATTTAAATTGCAGAGAAATACAGACTCAAACTAAAATTAAGTTGACCAAGTCAACCCTTATTACAAAACCAAAAAACCCTAATTCTTCGGGCAATGTCAATCAGAGATCCAGATGGAGCCCTGAAGTCTTCTTCTGAGTCTGGTGCCCGCACCATCCACTGGTACCCACTGAAGCAAAGAAGGAAGATGTCATGTGCCACCTCCACTGGTCCCCACTCAAGCCGCCCCAAGCAAAGGAAGAAATAAAGTAGCACCCCCACCATTCTCTCTTTATTTTCATGAAATTCAAATGGGCGCCCCACCTTCTTCTCCCACCAACTTGGAAGCTTTTCAAATTTTAAAAAGAGGCACCCCACTTGAAAGTCCTTGACCGCCCAAGCATGAAGGGCGCTCCCCTTTTTTCTCTCCTTGTTTTAGGCATGTATTCAAATTTCAAAAGGGGTTTTGGGTGATTAATAAGTACCCCCCTCTTCTCTTATAATAGATAAATTTTGATGAATGAAAAGTTTTCTTATACTTCCTGTGCTCATTGCATTGACACTCCATGAGGGAGAGGGTGTGAGACCCAAACTAACCTAGTTCTCTAAGTTCCAAACCCTAATATCTCTTTCCAGCCCTAGCCACCATGAGTTCCTCCTCCAAGGCCTAGCCATCAACCGTTCCTCCTTCAAGTCTTCGGGCAACAAGCTTCTTCCTTACCAAGACTCTTCCACGCCAAGCCTCATCCATGCCAAGATCCATCTTCCATTGCCATTTCCTACCCCTCTTTACTCAAAGTTTCCTTTCCACTTCATTCTCTGCTTCGATAAATCTCTAACTCTGTTGTTTGCAAGATCCCCGGGGTATCTCGATTCCAGAGGAGGTCATCCTTGCCTTGGAACCCTGGACCTGAAAGCCGATGAATTTGTTAGAGTAATGCCTCCTCATCTAGGTGCCAACCCGCTCGAGTGCTGAGAGATCCAATTGTAGAGAAGAGATCATTGCATGGTTTAAACCCCCCCTAATCTTTGGTCTAACTTGTTGAAGAAGGCACTAGTCCTAATCGTAAGTGGTTTCTTAACCCTTAGATCCTCTTTCTTTATCATTTTGGTGAGTTCGGTCTATGGGATAGTTCTCTTTACTCTTCTTGTAATCAATCCCAGCATATTCTTTACTCCTTCTTAGAAAGAATAAGCCATATAGATCTGAATCATTGCTCATCCAAAATAGCTTTTCTTTTATGCTAATGTTCATCATGCACTTCATCCCGCATCAGGATGACTTCGACGGCTTCTTTCTTCATCGCCTCCATCAGCGCAACATGTTGGAAAATGTGTCCCAAAGCCAATCGTCTAGGTTGCAGATGGTTGTGCGACTCATGTATATGTATGTAAATTATTGAATTGAATAAAAAGTTTATTCTGGTTGTTCATCACATGTCATCTTCTTAATTGAACTCTTGTGCAATGATGTCCTTTGAGCTACCTTGTATGTGATGTAGAGAGGATGCATCGTGTAGTTTATAAACCAGTCATGACCAAAGGATACGCTATTTCGGGACGGTGGTGTATCGAGAGTAGGTCGTTGATATCATATCTGTTGGTTATCCTCTTAACCAAGTAGCATGGAGATGCTGGTATGACATCATGTGTTATATTCGACACTCTGCTGAATATGACTCTCATGAAAGATTCTCTTTCTGCTAAAGAGAAGTTTTGTATTAGAATGTGGACATGAATTATTTCTTTAACTTGAGATCACTATGGCAGCTTGCAAGCAACTCACTATGCTTAGATGCCAAACTACCTGAATTTCTAATCCAGTGATGGAAGGTTGCTGGGTATAGTTAAGTACTTGTATAGCGGTAGTAGAATCAAGATATGATTGATCTCTCCAAATGGTTTGAATTGAATGCTTAATATGTCTCAATTGAGAAAGACCTTGGCTAGGGCATTCCTTGTAAGGAGTTACAGGGATTCTTTACTTGAGATATATTATAATCGACTGATTAGGGTTGGGCAGTTTAACCTTAAACCATCCGAAGCATTAGGAGATTAAAGAAATAAGTTCAGTGGTATTCCATATTCGATAGGTTCTTGTTGCTCTGCAACCTTCAACCTATCTGGATGCCTGGTGTCATTACTAGATGGCGACTTTAGCTGGCACTGGAAATGTTCCAGTGCTACCGGTTTAGTGTTTGAACCTACGGGTCACACCGTAGGGTTTCTTCTTTTTTGTTGGCTTGGAAATAATTGGGAATCATTCTGAACTCTTTTGATAAAAGTTGTCAAACTAGTCACTTAAGTCAACTCGAGGCGAGTCGACCTGACTGACGGGATGCTGAAAAATTCGAGAATGCTTCATTCATTGCTGTAAGTGTTATGGAATTGAATAATTAGCATTTCAGGGTTTTCATCCTACCAGTTGCTGAAGTCCAAAGGTCATGTAACCTACATGAATCCCAAGAAACTCTAAACCTCCCATTAATCTCTCTGTATCTCCTCATTATGGTTTCATTATGGGACTATTTTTAAGGGCTGATAAAAAGAAGGAAGAAGGTGAATGGTTCATGTTCCACACTCCAGATTTGGATCAAGGTTGAGACTCTACCAATTTTCTAGGATAGAGATCTTGCTTGATCCTTGAGAGATTAAGAGATCTGATCTTTAAAGTGGGGTTTGAGTTTTGGGAGCGATTGTTGTGTGCTACCTTCTATTGAAGGTTTGGGATTGAGAGATCTAGGAAGGGTTCTTGACTCTTTGTTCTAGTACTGTTTCAGCAATAGGTTCTTCAAGAATTTGAAGACAAAGTCCATAGTTCTTCAAGGAGTTGAAGAAGGTGCCCCGCTGCCACACTATTTCTAGAGAGGCTAGCACCTCAAAGGAAGGAGGAGAAATCCCTTACCCCGGTGTGAACCACCTGTAGAGGCAGTACACATGTACTGCTCGCAGAGCCTTTCTTCTTCCTTCCAGTTGCAGCACATCCTGGTGATTGTCACTGATGTATGTTTTATATTATATGTGTGACATATTTTTCTACTGCATCATTGTGTGATTCGATAAATAGTTCTATGTTTCATACTATAGATGCATGATTTCATATTTACATTACTCTAGATGCATCAAGATCTGCATAGGCCCACTGTTAATCAGATTAACGTGCTTAGATAAATTATTTATCTACTTCCGCTATGCCATGTAATATAGAAAAAGTTTTAAAATTACATGCAATAAGCTGTGCCACTCGGGTTTTGGTTCCATTACACAATGACCATCGCGGCCTTCTCTAAGGCTGCCACAGTCCAGAACACTTCCTTCTTGAGTTGCACCTAGAGGGTCTGCACCCTTCCCTCCAACCAGGCTACCTCCACCATAGTGGTAGCCAGCTTTTCAGCCCGGTAGAGGCTCTTACCCTTCTCTTCCTTCAGGGCCACTTCGAGCTTGATGGATTTCTTCTCCAGCCCCGTTTCCCTTGCCTCAGAGCTGGCCAGCTGGTCATGGAGGTCCTTCACCTGGCCCTTCAGTTCTTGAGCCCAAGCGGCCTGTGTCCAAGCTTCATCCCTCTCCTTGCAGAGATGGGAGTCGCGCTTCATCAGCCCCTGGCAGGAGTCCTGGAGGAGCTAAACATTTGTGGCCACCTGCATAGAGAACATTAGTCAATACCTCTATGGGCAAAAGAGAAAAATGAGGCAACTAAAAAGATAACTCACTGAAATGAGTTAGGGAAACACCTCGGTGAAGACATCCACCAACTGGCGGTCTCTCTTATCCTAGTGATCCAGTGGCTAGATGAGGGCATTCAGAATTTCTTCCACTAGTTTCCCATCCTGTGTCAGCCTCACATCCTGGGATAGGTAGATCGACACCTTTTTTCCTGGATCCGGTGTCACATATGGCTCTTTGAAGTGGTCGCTAGTGGAGGCACGGCGGTGGTTGGTTGGTCACCAGCAATTCTACCTCTAGGTAGTGGGGCTGGTCTCTTTGTGGCAGTGTCTCCCACCACCTCCACCACTTCCAGTCAGGGTGGAGCTTCAATACGTGGAGGGGCTACTGGGGCTGATGGTGCGGCCCCCTTTGTGGTTCGGGCCTCGCTTCAAGACTTGCGAGCTAGAGGCTAGGCCCCTGGCCCAGGGGTAGCTAGTGCGGCCAAGCCCCCTTCTCCTAGGCTCCTTGTCGGGCCTTCATCCCGGCTCCTCCCGGGCTTTCTTCGTAGGCTCCCCTTCAGGCCCTATAATGGCGGCCCTCTTTTTGACATGCCAAGGAGCTCGCTCATGGTGAACTTCATCCCTGCAAAATAAGAGAATCCAGTTAGTCCTTAGTTGCAACCTGGTAAACTTGGGAGAAAAGGAAGCCCGGCAGTGAGCCTTATCCTGAGTTTGGGCTTGGCTAATCCTGAGATCAATGAGGTTCTGCTCGAACAACAGGTCCCAGAGAGGTGGGACCTAAGAAGTGATGAGCTGGTCGTACACTTTTTTGTCGATCAGCTCGACTGCAGAATGCTGGTTGGGGAAGCGATCTGGGTCACTCCAGACCCAGTCCACCCCCTCAACCAAAGAAAACATGAACCTGCTCTTCCATCCCTTGATGGAAGAGGGTAGGTCAAGCTTGATGGCCCCCGGGCAGGGGGCCACGAACCACCACCCATTGTCAACTGGGTGGGCTTCAGGGTGAACAAAACTCTGAAGAGAAAGAAATGGGCAACAATCCCATGGAAATGACAAAGGACAATAAAACAAAAGATGGTGTTGATGGTATTAGGAGAAAGTTGGGCCGGGACCAAATGATAATTGCTCAGAAAAGAGAGAAAGAAAGGGTAAAGAGAAACATGAAGGCTCCCAAAGAAAAGTCTTCGTATAGGGTGATACGGCCCAGGCCACTAGAAGTGACCCATTCCTCCGGTCAGGGACTGTGAGCCAGATGGAATCAAGGATCCCATACACCCTCCGAACACGAAGAAGATCCTCACCAATCATCATCGAAGCAATGTCGGCGGGATCAGCTAACTCCACAATGGGGGGAGAAGGAGAAGGAGGAGGGGGAGGAGCTACAGGGGGTCCAATGATAATCCCCATCCAGTGGGGATCCCTATGGATCACTACAAGGACATCCTCCTCCTCGCTATCCGAGGAAGGAGGCCTCGGTCGAGAAGGCCCCACCTCATTGAAATAATCTGGGCGACGGTGCCCTTCGTCGGAAGAACTCATGAGGAGTAGGAGGAAAGAAGACAAAGGAGAAGTAGAAGCCTAGAAACCTAATAGGAACTCTCCTTCAACACAGGCCGAGGGAGTGGAGCAGAAGAAGGAGAAGAAAGAGGAAGGGGCTGGAGAAGTCTAACTAATGTGGGATGAAATGGAATGATGCAATCTAAGAGGAGATAGTAACAATTAAATGAAAAATGAAGTAAAGCTAGGCTACTTTCCATGTAAAAGAATAGAAACTATCATGAAGGAATTTTTATGTAAACTATACCTAAATAAGAACTTTTACAATATTAAAGAGGAAAGGATCTTTGTGGTTAAGAAACCACACAAGATAGGGCCTAATTAATCTAATATTTTAGATCTAGAAAAATACTGAAAGAGGGGTACCGGCATTAAAATCTCAAAGATTGGAAAGGTTACACTCAAGGATGAAGCCTTTGGATGACAAGGTGATTCCTTCAGATGTTGGGACTTCTTGTCTCTATTTCTTATCTTGGAAAACCCTCTTCTTTGGAACCTGGACATCCCGGGGATCCTACACAAACCATATTAGAGTTAAGAAAGAGATTGAAAGGTAGAAAACAATTGAAATGATGGTTGAAGTTGAGAAGAAGTTGATGGAGTGGAAGTAGTTTGGCTGGCCCTCTTGGAATGGCTTTTCTTGCACCTTGGATGTTGGAATGGAGTGCTTGGATGGACAAGAAGATTTGCTAATGGCTATTGGCATGGAAGATGATCATTCTTGAAGTATCTAAGGGCCTCTCACCCACTCCCTCTCGGAGGACATTTGATAACACCAAATGGAAGAAAGAAACTCACTTTTTTTTATTAATTTCATCATCCCTTTACAAGAGAGTTTGGAGTAGATTTTATAAGCCTCCAAAGAACTTTGAAAATTCGAATTACATGGAGCTTTTTAATGGAAAGTTCCTAGCTATAAGGGTGGAATTCGAATTACATGGAGATTTTCATGGGAGCTAGCTATAATGGTGGAATTCAAAATAACCTTGGCCACCCCTTTTTAAATTTGAATTCCTTGGTGAAGTGGCAAATGGTGATGTGGCTTGATGAAGTGGATGCCAAGTGGTTGGGAGGTTAACATGACGTCCAATAATACTTGCTGAAGTGGCGTCCTCCTTGGAATATTTTGTTGAAGTGGTTGAGTGCAACTAATCTTCAAGTGAGCTTGCTTACATTGAACCAAATCCAAACTTCTCTTAGATCCAACTACAAAACTTACTAAATACAAGACTAATTTGATCCTAATTGGACTCAAAAGAAACCAAATTGAAATAAACCCAACTCTAATTACATGACTCAAATTCAATTAAAGAAGTAAACTGACTCTATTTAGAAGACATAAGTTCAATGAAAGAATTAAAGCCATACTGAATTAGACTGAAGCCTCTTTAGAACTTTGGTGCCCGCACCAGTCCTCTTGGAGAGGGAGGAACTTGATCCTATCGAGTAAGGACTGATCTGACTTTGGTACATTTCTAGCAGGTCTGGGTCGATTTGTTGCAAACCCTCTTGGATGATCCAGGAATCCTCAGATTCGAGTCTTCCTTGCCATCGAACTAGATAACATTGATAACCCTTATTTCTAGTGGTAATTACCTAGTCATCCAAGATACTTTCAATCCTACTTCTCCGTTCTGGCTGAAGTGCTGATGGACACTCAGGTAGGGTTTCACTCTCAAAGGCTGGGTAAGGTCCAAAAGGCTCACTAGGAATTAATGCCGGCTTTTTGTATTCTTTCAGATTATAAATATTAAATGTTGAACTAATGCCATAATCCGATGGTAACTCTAACATGTATGCATTAGGTCCAACTCTCTTTAATATTTTGAAAGGTCCAGCTCCCTAGGCATGCAGTTTCTTCATAGTTCCCGGTGAGAACCTTTCAGGTCTAAGTTTAACCATTACAGAGTCCCCTACATTGAATATGGTTATAGATTTCATTGCTCATTTGAATCTTTTTAGTAATCTCCTTATGCAATTCCTTAATATATTGTGCATATGATTTTTATGGACTTTGAGACTCATATTGACACTTGACAAAAACATACTCAACTATGTATTCCTATTGAAAGAAATTTTATTGGACTCTCTAGGGCCTAAACCTAACAGATTATCGACTCTCTAGGTTTGACCCTGGTCTGGTATGCACATAAAAAATTACCATGGATCCCTAGCAAATGCCAAAAGGTCTTCCAAAAGTAAGTCGCAAATGGGATGGGCTCTAAGGGTTCATGCAACCTGGTGATCTCAATATAATGTAACCTAATAGCTTTAACGACATGTGTAGACTCGGGCAAGGGTAGGAAATAGGAATCAGAGTCTTGGGATAATCTATAGGAAGCATGAAATAGACCTTGGTTATTCAAGATGATCTTAAAATTTGGACATTGATCTATGGGTGCACTTGTCCTAACCTCATGATTAGTATTAGAAAGATCTATTGGTGCAAGTTCTAGGGAAGGCTGGGTGTTCTTAAATGATGGAAGGTCATCAGGAAGGACTTTGGGAAGTCTATCTTGAAAGTCCTCTAAAATAATGTCTACTTCCTAGGATTGTTCCTTAGGGATTTGTTCATGGACCTCTTCTATGTACAACTCTTACGAACCCTCACTTTCATCTAATATGTTTGATCCTAGCTTGGTCACTCCTTTTTCAAATTCTATAATGGATTCAGGATCTTTTTCTATTAGTTTCTCAGTGATCTCAACCTTGCGTCCACCTTCATCATATTTCTCCACTACACTTAATTCATAGATGTCTTCTTTGGATTCTTTAGTGGACTCAGAAGTTTCTTTCCCTAGATTATTAATGGGTTCAACCTTTTCTCCCTGAAATTCTTCAATGGGTTCTTCCTCTTCCCCTTCATATCTATTAATTAAACTCAGTTCAGCCTCATAAACTTCTTCCTCAGGCTCGCTAATGGGTTTAAGGGTCTTTCCCTTGCAAACTAATGGGATAGGAGTAGTAGGCTGGTTTGAAGGAATCTGTCTAAGAATTGGCCTAGAGGTGCTAATCACGCTGGGCTTAGGTCGATTGCTCATGAGTTCTCTTTGATCAGACTCAAATTCTCTAGTAATCCGATAAGCTTCCTCTAAAGTATGAATTTTCTATTGAAGTAATTCCCCCTGGATGTCCTTACATAGGCCTCCTCGAAATCTAGATATGATCATGGTCTTAGATTTGGTTGTGTTACATCTCTTGACAAACCCCTTGAATTTCTCAATATATTCAGACACTGGTCTATCACCCTATCTTAGTTTGTACCATTGGTTTAAAAGTCTTTGTTCATAAAATCTACCTAGGTACTTTTCTCTTAGCCTACTTCCATGGTTCTCTAGCTACGTATTCTATCTCCTCTTTGATAACATTCGTCCTCAATAGCTGCCTAATGCCACTTAGCAATCGGGTTAACCTACGTGTGGCCAATCTAAATTTCTCTAACTCCGACATCCTAGTGTACTCAAAATAGTGATCCATGCTCTCCTCCTAATCGATATACACCTCTTGTCTTCCGTCAAAAATGGGTGTATAAGGTTAAGTGCTCCTAATGGGTCTCTCCTTGGAGTCAACCAAGTATAGGTATGGGCTCCTAGGGCTAGACTCAGGGGCAAGATCATGATCATAGGCTCTTGGATCAAGGGAATTGGGCCTAGAGGAGTTGAGCTTAGCATGGGCCTTACAGGCTTCTGCCCATGCCTCTACTTGGGCCATTTGATCATTTAAGGTTTTCATCAAGGTCTCAAAATTTTGGTCCATGGTTATACTCGACTGAGCTTGGGCTTGTTGATAAAGTGCTCCTGATCTAGTTGCCATGCATACACGAACTCAAACTCGGACTAGGGGTTTGCTAGACCTAGAGTCCAAACCAAATGTTAGGTCAAGATGACAATCTTGGTTGTAGTTACTAGGCACCTGGCGAGGTAAGTGTAAGGTTGGTGGAGGTCACTCTTTGCTTGCCTTAAACATCAATTTGAAATTGGCCAGGTAAGCGAATCAACCCACCTTCCTTCGGGCTCTTGTCCCTGAACTACTTGCCTAGACACCAGATACACAAGCACACACAAACAAGTTGTCTAAGCTGGCTTGACACTTGGTTCGACCCGACCATGTGGGTGTCCCTAGCTCACTAGAGCAAATTAAATGTCTACTTAGTTTTAATTAAGGGTTGGGTTCACTATGCAGGTTGGTGATTTTTGGGCTAGGGACAGATAATGAAATCCTGACCCTATGTCATATTGATGCCCTTAAATTGATTTACCATGAGATGAATGCAAACATGCATAAGAACCCTAATTTCAGGTGCAGAAATTAGTGTGATGTAGTTCTGAAGTGGTGTATAAAAGTACAATGTAACTATATCAGAAAATTCTGAAAAAATTACAAAACATTCCTAACTCACATATGATATGCCATATGAAAGTAAATTTAAAAATAAAATCTATGTTGTGCTGAGCATATCCTAAAATTTAGACAATGTAAAAGGAACATAATAGAACATACAGGAATTTCAGCAATAGTGATGGAGTGCGAGAATTTTCATTTTTTCTGTGATTTTTTTTTTAGGATAAAATTAATGATGATAGCTAACTTTATATGGATTAGAAAAAAATTACTTCAATGAAAAATTAACTACTTTTTTCTAGAGTTTCATACGAATTACAGTCAGCTTACTTAGAAATACAGCAAGCAGAAATTTTAAAGATGCTAGATTTAAATGATGCAAAACTATTCTTTAGGATTTTAAACTTACTTTCTTATGTTCCCCTTCAAGGGTCAATCATAATGGCGCCCCTACACGCCTTAGGAGATCCTCTTGAAATGGGAAGAGAGGGTCTTGAAACCCTACTTTTCTCTTAAGACCGAACAACCTAGTAAAGCACCCAAATCCAGGTACTGAAGATGATGCAAAGCCCTAACCTACCATGCTCTGATACCAATTTGATGTGGGATGAAATGGAATGATGCAATCTAAGAGGAGATTGTAACAATTAAATGAAAAATGAAATAAAGCTAGGCTACTTTCTATGTAAAAGAATAGAAACTATCATAAAAGGATTTGCATGTAAACTAGACCTGAATGAGAACTTTCACAATATTAAAGAGGAAAGGATCTATGTGGTTAAGAAACCATACAGGATAGGGCCTAATTAATCTATTTCAGATCTGGAAAAACACTAAAAGAGGGGTACCCAGGCATTAAAATCACAAAGATTGGAAAGGTTACAATCAAGGATGAAGCCTTTGGATGACAAGGTGATTCCTTTAGATGTTGGGACTTCTTGTCTTGGAAACCCCTCTTCTTTGGAACCCAGACATCCCGGGGATCCTACACAAACCATATTAGAGTTAAGGAGATTGAAAGGTAGAAAACAATTAAAATGATGGTTGAAGTTGAGAAGAAGTTGATGGAGTGGAAGTAGTTTAGCCGGCCCTCTTGGAATGGCTTTTCTTGCACCTTGGACGTTGGAATGGAGTGCTTGGATGGACTAGAAGATTTGCTAATGGCTATTGGTGTGGAAGATGATCTTTCTTGAAGTAGCTAAGGGCCTCTCACCCACTCCCTCTCGGAGGACATTTGATAACACCAAATGGAAGGAAGAAACTCACTTTTTTTTCATTCAATTCATCATCCCTTTATAGGTTTTTTTCCAAGGAACAGGAAATTACAATAAAACAAGCATCAGCAGCCTGTCGCAACAAAAGCAGATATAAAAATAATTTATATCTAATCATGCAATTCATAAATAAATCTAATTTATTTATCATAAATTCCTAACATGCTGCATAACATGAAAAAAATATTAGATCTGAAATAAAAATTATTTTAAGTACAAAATACTTACCTGGATCGCTATCCGGGCCTGCTGTGAAAAGCATGCAGATCCGCTCCTGAAAAGTAGGGAATTTGTTGAAGCAGCGCAATCGCCCGGCCTCTACTGGTATCCACATGAAGCTCTCGTAACCGAGTCATAAAGGGCACCGGATTGCTAGATCCTTGCAGCCCTCTCCCCTTTCCACAAATCATCCGCTTTAAAAACTATGCCGATACAAATCCGGACTGGCTTTCGGCTTCTGTCTTGCAATCAGAGTGCAAGACTTTTAGACCCTTTCCTCTCTTCTTTCTTGCATATAGAGGACCATCTCAAGGAAGAAGAGAGAAAACTAATAAAGGGAGAAGATTTGTTGAAACCAAGAGAGAGACTCTCTGGTGTCACGGCCAAGAGAAGAAAGGTGCCATAATTAAAATCACGATGGAAGGAAATAAATCTTGATGCCCAAAATCAGATCTCATCTGGTCGGCCACACTTCTTCCTTTATTTAAAATTCAAGTCTCCCATCCCATCAAAACAAAATACCAGTGTTTCATTTTATCTGGCTGGGACTTAAGAGGAGTGGAAGAGAAGGACTCTTCCCTCTCTAAATTAATTCGCCAACTCCATATTAGCACCCTCCTCTTTTTTTGTCGTACAAATATTCTCCACTAGGATAAGCCTCTTAGTTTTTGTCTTACAAAAATTATCCACTCCAAAATAAAAGGAGTTTAGTTTCTCTGGTTTAGGTTTTAAGAGGAGTAGAAGAGGACTCTTCCTCCTCTCTTATGCTCTCATGCCTAAACACTATTAGCACCCACCTATTCACGCCCAATCTCTTTTGTCGCCCAAAATAAATGGAACGCACTAGGTTGGCATGTGGAGGGAGGGGGAGATAAGGAGAGAGAGTCCCAGTCTAACTGGACTCTAGGTCTTGGTCCAAATGTAATGGTTTTACAGTCAAACTGAAGCCGATTTTAAATCCGATCGAGCCCTTTCGAAGCAGACATTGACTCGAATCAATTAGGATTAATTAATTGAGTCTAACTCAATTAAATTAAATCTAATTTAATTTAATTGACAATTAATCCGTAATCAATTAATTGTAACATTTACAATTAGGTCAAATATTAATTGTAACAATTACAATTAGGTCCAAATTGATTTGCTGATTGGATACTTGAGCTCCTAATGTGTGTGACCCCTCAGGTCCTATCCTATCTGGTAACGAGACATGCTATAATCTCCATTATATATCATCAAAACTCCTTTTAATGGACTGAAATAATTTCAGCTCAACCCTAATTAGGATCATCGATCCGAGAATAATCCTAACAGGCTCTCATAATCCACCAGTGATACATAGCAATATGTAGTGGCAACCCAGCAGAATAAGATTGGAACCTCTAGGTATAGTTATAATGTGATTCGGTTCCTCTATCATAATCCCGACATGATGTTGGTTACGGATCTTGTCAAACCCATCAGTCATATGCTTAACCTAATCGACTCAAGTTCAATTGTGATACTAATGAAAACATATTTTCATTATCACCCTGCTATGGCCATAGACTTTTGGACTTAGTCTCATTAAGCTTGCATAGGATTATACCTTACTACTAAGGCTGATAAATCCCTATAAGTGAACACCCTACTCCTACAATAAACTTACTGCAGCCAAAGAATACCACAAAGTCCCGTATGGATAGGAACCATATGATTGTGCTGTCAAACTACAGCAACCTTATTGTGAGTAGCCGAGACACTCTAGGTCAAGGAACTATTCACACAACTACAACATCAGGAAGTTATCGACAAGTGAGTAGTCATCCGTATAACTTCCTGTACTTGGTCATGCTCAGTACCGTTGATCTCTATCAACTACCTGCACTCTCACTCTAGTGTCACCACATATAGGTCAGAGACTCATCTACCCTAAAAGGAAAGTGATCTATGCATCGATTTTAATGGATCAATCATCGTCCTCATGATATTCCAACAATCTAGAGCTTTTAGGAGTTAATCTATAAAGACACATGTCTCAGATTCTCAACTCTTGTGAATATGTGTCATTATCTATTAACTCCATGGACGATTCATAGATACATCAATATGAATGAAACTAATACCCTTTTATTAACAAGAAAAATTAAGTACAAAGTTTATATCCTAAAATTAAAATGTGTCAAGCCAACATGGCTTTCAAGGCATACATCTAACAATCTCCCACTTGCACTAAAGCCAATTGGCTACAAATATAGGTCCCATTTTCTCAAAGTGGACTTCAGCCTTCTGTTGGCTCAAAGTCTTAGTCAGTGGGTCTGTCACGTTGTCTGTAGAGTCTACTCTTCGCATCTCAACATATTTCTTCTCGAGGTAGATGCATATGATATGAAACCGCCGCTCAATATGCTTGGACTTCTAGTGAGACCTGGACTTCTTAGCAAGAGTTATGCACCATTATTATCACAATATATGGGGATGGCATCAGATGGTATCACTCCAAGCTTCGAAACAAACTTTTTATACCAGAAGGCTTCTTTTGCAGCTTCAGAGGCAGTGATGTACTCTGCTTCCATTGTTGAATCTGCTATGATGGGCTGCTTAGAATTTTTCCAACTAGTTGCCCCACCATTGCACAAAAATACAGACCCTGATGTAGACCTTCTATCATCAGGATCAGACATAAAGTCTGAGTCTATATATCCCTTTATCCCTAATTCTGAACTCCCTTCAAAGACTAAGAACAAATCTTTAGTTCTTTTCAAGTACTTAAGAATGTTCTTCACAGCTATCTAGAGTTCTTCACCTGGATTCGACTGATATCTGCTCGTGACACTCACAGCAAGAGCTATATCAGTTCAAGTACACAACATGACATACATAAGGCTTCTAATTGCTGAAGCATATGAAATCTTGCTCATGTATTGAATCTCTTCAGGTGTGTTGGGACACATTTTCTTGGAGAGATTAATACCATGCCAAAGAGGTAACAATCCTCTTTTAGAGTTCTCCATACTGAACCTTTTCAGCACTTCCTCTATATACAATTTTTGTGAAAGGCCAAGTATCTGATTAGATCTATCTCTATAGACCTTAATCCCCAAAATATAAGATGCTTCACCTAAGTCTTTCATAAGGAATTCCTTAGATAACCAACTTTTGACCGAAGTCAACATGGAAATATCATTCCCTATAAGGAGGATGTCATCCACGTACAATACGAGGAATGTCACTGTCCTCCCTTTGGCCTTCCTGTAAACACATGGCTAATCCTCATTTTTGATAAAATCAAACGATTTGATTGCATCATCAAAATAAGTATTCCAACTCCGAGAAGCTTGCTTCAATCCATAGATTGATCTATGTAGCTTGCAGACCTTATGATCTTCATCATTGGAAGTGAACCAAAAGGCTGCTCCATATAGATATCTTCCTCAAGATATCCATTCAGGAATGCAGTTTTTATATCCATATGCCATATCTCATAATCATGATATGCTGCAATTACAAGCAATGTACGGATGGACTTCAGCATAGCTACTGGTAAAAATGTATCATGATAGTCAATGCCTTCACGTTGACTATACCCTTTTGCCACCAACCTTGCTTTAAAGGTCCCTACCTTACCATCTGTACCTATTTTTCTTTTGTAGATCCATTTACAACTAATAGGTACAATACCCTCTGGTGGATCCACTAAGGACCAACTTGGTAAGAATGCATTGAATCAATTTCTGACTTCATAGCATTCAACCATTTCTCGGAGTCGATGTCTGACATTGCCTCATCATAAGTCTTAGGATTAATCAATTGATCCTTGTCCCCAACAAGAAACATTTTCTTTAAATCCTCTATAAGCATACCCAAGTACCTTTCAAGAGGTTTGGAGACTCTAATAGACCTACGAGGTGGAAGAGTATTTACGTGCATTGGTTGATTGGGTTCGATCTGATCTCCAACTGGTTGCTCTTTAGAGACTTTCTCATCAAGCTCAATTAACCTCCCACTACCACCTTCCTGAATAAATTGTTTTTCAAGAAATGTGGCATGTCTACTTATAATCATATTATGATCTTTTGGAAGGTAAAAATAATATTCTAAAGTTTCTTTAGGATATCCTATAAATCGAGCTTTCACAGATCTTGATTCCAACTTGTCCGCCATTAGTCTTTTGACATAGGCTGGACATCCCCAAATCTTGAAATGAGCAAGACTTGGTTTCTTACCATGCCAAATCTCATATGGTGTGGTAGGAACAGATTTAGATGGAACCCTATTTAGAATATAAATTGAAGTTTGCAAGGCATCTTCCCAAAGAAACAAAGGCAAGTCAGTGAAGCTCATCATGGATTGGATCATATCTAATAATGTCCTGTTTCTCCTCTCAAACACCCCATTAAGCTGTGTACCTGGTAGAGTCCATTGTGAGACTATGCTATTGTCCTTAAGATAACCTAAAAATTCCCTACTAAGGTATTCCCCTTCCTGATCTGATCGAAGAATCTTAAAGATTTTACCTGTTTGTTTTTCTATCTCATGTCTGAATTCCTTGAACTTTTCAAAAGCTACAGATTTGTGTCTCATAAGAAACACATAACCATACCGTGAACAATCATCAGTGAAGGTTATCAAGTAGTAAAAACCACCCCTGGACTACACATCAAATGGACCACACACATCAGTGTGTACCAGGGCAAGTAATTCTGTGGCCTTCTCCCTATGTCCTATAAAGGGTAACTTGATCATTTTTCCTTGAAGACATGACTCACAAGATGGGTATGATTCAGAATTAACTGAATCTAGGATCCCATCCCTTTCCAGTTTATTAATTATGTCCTCACCTACATGACCGAGCTTTAGGTGCCACATGTATTTTTCATTTAGGTCATCTCTAAGATATTTATGTCCTATGGCATTCACTTTAATTTTCTCATTAATGTTCAAAGATGCATCGGCATGCAAATGATAGAGACTGTCAATTAAAATAACTTTTGCAACCAATTTATTTCTTAAATAAATACTACAAAATTTTTTATTGAATATAAATTCAAATCCTTCCTGTGCTAGTACAGAGACAGAAATCAAATTTCTACTAGCTTCAGGCACAAAATAACAGTCACTAAGAACTAATCTAAACCCTAAAGGTAACACCATAGAATATGATTTAATGGCTTGAGCAGCAACTTTTGCTCCATTTTTGACACGTAGGACCATCTCACCTTCTCTCAGCATTCTACTTCTTTCCAGACCCTGCATTGAAATGCATATGTGAGCACTAGAGCCAGAGTCTAAAATCCAACGGGAAGTAGATAAAACCGTTAGGTTAGATTCAATAACGAGCATAGGCTTACCTTCAGAAAGTGCAACCTCCTTATGTTTCTTCAGGCTTTCCAGGTAGAGAGGACAATTCCTTTTCCAATGGCCATCTGTATTGTAGTGGAAACATTTTCCTTTGCTAACCTTGGCTTTCTTGGGAGTGTCCTTCTTCTTATGTTTGCTTTCCTTCTTATGCTTCTTTGCAGGTTTCTTCTTCTTCCAAGTAGACTTTCTTTTGGAGGAAGACTGCTCCATAGAGTAAACAGAGCCCCTTGAACTCTTCAGGGTCCCCTCATTGCTTACCAGCATGTTCAATAATTCAGGCAAAGTGTAGTTCAATTTGTTCATATTATAGTTCATAACAAATTGAGCATATGAACTAGTCAAGGACTGGAGGATCAAATCCACCTGAAGCTCTTTATAATAGGAATGCCCAGTTTCTCAAGCTATTCGATGTCCTTGATCATTGTCAAACAATGATCATGCATTGACTGCCCTTCACGCATCTTGTTGTTGAAAAGCCTTTTCGACACTTCGAAGCATGCAATCCGACTTTGTTCACCATATAACTCTTGTAGGTGAATCAGAATCGATTTAGCAGTTGGCATATCCTCATGTTGGCTCTGCAATTCATTTGACATTGAGGCCAACATATAATACTTAACCTTATTATCATCTTCCATCCATTTCTCATGTGCAGTCGTCTGACGAGCACTTGGATGGTCAGGTAAGATAGGGGGTTCCTGGTCAAGCACATAGCCTAACTTCTCAGAACTCAAAATAATTTTGAAGTTTCTCAACCAATCTTTAAAATTAAGGCGAACTAGTCAGTTTGTCTCTAGAATACGGACTAAGGGATTTGAAGCTGACATGGTTAACTGCAAGAGTAGAAGATTCAAATTATATACTTTATACTTAATTATAAAAATTATTCTAGGGTCTTTAAGAAATAATTTTAGAACTCCCACTATTTTCTCAAATCTCTCACACTCCCTGTGGAGATGCGAAAACCCTGCGACTCTAGGTTTTTAGTGGATGCTACGGTCCCATCGATGTGCGGCACCTCACCGTATCTAGTTATTGGTAACACGCTACACCAATAAGTGGCCAACTCTTGTCCAATGTATCTAATACAAATTGTAGCTCTTGGTCTCTAAATCATGGAACCTCAACGTGCTTGTTTATTGGTCTAATCATTAGTTAAGTTAGACCCACCATTCCTGCTAGACAAAGCCTTCATTGAGTCCCTCAACGTGCCCGTTTATTTGGCCCAACCCCATCAGTGCCTAGCAACATCTCATGCCTAATAGGGTGATTGTGTCTTCCTGATGCAACTAGACCACTATAACCAGTCGAGAATAATCAACACCAGTAGGACACCCGCACATCTACAATGGTGGAAGACTTATGACTTAATATTTATTGGGAGCTTAGGTTCAGGTCTCTTCTAAATTGATCAGCCAAATCATGACTAACCAATTACATTCAGTCAGCATAATCTCATGTCTGACTAAAATTACATTAGGTCAATTTCATGTCTGACTTAATATAACCAGCATGGGTGAACTCAAATCAAAAGTGATCCTTTTAAAAACTTAATCAACCAAATTGGCCAGGTCAGTTTGATCCATGGGAGGGTTCTGCCAATATACCCTCTTTCTGCCAAACTAGTTGGTTAAGAAAGAGTTAGCCCCAATTAGCAAACCATGATCGAAACCTTCCTTAGACACCAATTGACTGACAAGATTCAATTAGGTCATCTAATGATCTGGGCTCATCACTGAGCCAAATTAGGTCTTAACTTATCGATTCACTATCAAATGAATCGATCTGACCAGGCTATATCTAAAACCAATTTTGAGCACATTAACCTAACCCGAATCATCAGTTAAGTCACTTGCTCAAAATCATATTAGGTTTACTAGTTGATCTAATTAAGCCCTAATCACGCAGTCCAATCTCTAGACCTAATTTGTTCAACCCAAACCCTCATGCATGTAATTTAATATTCTTGATCAAATCAATTTTAAAATTAGGTTTAAGTACATGACATTAATGGCTTATGGTCATAAATCATATAAAGATCTAAACCCTAATTTTTTTTGCATCTCATACAACAACATACATAGTCATAAATCGATCAAAACTCTTTTAAAAACCCTTTTTTAAAACCGGTATACATCAAAGTAGGACAACCTTTGCACTATAGGGGGTAAACCCTATAGCAGAACAACCTTATATCACTTTGTACAACTTTTGATCAATTTAATTTCAGATCTGAAAATTATGATTTTAATTTTGAAAATAATTTTTCAAAACATAAAATTCTATGCTAGAACAATCTCATGTTCAACATAGATCTGAAAAATCGTAATCTTTCTAACTGATCTGAATATTTTTCAGATCTGATTCTCATGCATGCATGTTACAAGGAGAACCATGGCTCTGATACCACTGTAGATTTTTTCCCAGGAACAGAAAATTGCAATTAAACGGCATCAGCAGCCTGTCGCAGGAGGAAGCAGATATAAAAATAATTTATATCTAATCATGCAATTCCTAAATAAATCTAATTTATTTATCATAAATTCCTAACATGCTGCATAACATGAAAAAAATAGATCTGAAATAAAAATTATTTTAAGTACAAAATACTTACCTGGATCGCTATTCGGGCTAGCTCTGAAAAGCGTGCAGATCCACTACTGAAAAGCCGGGATTCTATCGGAGCCGCGCAATCGTCCGGCCTCTGCTGGTATCCACACGAAGCTCTCACAACCGAGTCATAGAGGGCACCGGATTGCTAGATCCTTGCAGCCCTCTCCTCTTTCCGCAAATCGTCTACATTAGAAACTGTGCCGATCCAAATCCGGATTGGCTTTCGGCTTTTGTCTTGCAATCAAAGTGCCAGACTTTTGGACCCTTTCCTCTCTTCTTTTTTTTATGTAGAGGACCATCTCAAGGAAGAAGAGAGAAAACCAATAACAGGAGAAGAATTGTTGAAACCAGGAGAGAGACTCTTTGGTGTTCACGGCCAAGAGACAAAAGGTGCCACAATTAAAATCACGGTGGAATGAAATAAATCATGACACCCAAAATTAGATCTCATCTGGTTGGCCACACTTCTTCTTTTATTTAAAATTCAAGTCTCTCATCCCATCAAAACATAATACCGATGTTTCATTTTATCTGGCTGGGACTTAAGAGGAGTGGAAGAGAAGGACTCTTCCCTCTCTAAATTAATTCACCAACTCCATATTAGCACCCTCCTCTTTTTTTGTCATACAAATATTCTCCACTAGGATAAGCCTCTTAGTTTTTGTCTTACAAAAATTATCCACTCCAAAATAAAAGGAGTTTAGTTTATCTGGTTTAGGTTTCAAGAGGAGTAGAAGAGAATGACTCTTCCTCCTCTCTTATTCTCTCATGCCTAAACACTATTAGCACCCACCTATTCATGCCCCATCTCTTTTGTTGCCCAAAATAAATGGAACCCACTAGGTTGGCATGTGGAGGGAGGGGGAGACAAGGAGAGAGAGTGTTAGTCTAACAAGACTCTAGGTCTTGGTCCAAATGTAATGGTTTTACAGTCAAACTGAAGCCAATTTTAAATCCGATTGAACCCTTTCGAAGCAGACATTGACCCGAATCAATTAGGATTAATTAATTGAGTCTAACTCAACTAAACTAAATCTAATTTAATTTAATTGATAATTAATCCATAATCAATTAATTATAATATTTACAATTAGGTCTAATATTAATTGTAACAATTACAATTAGGTCCAAATTGATTTGCTGATTGGTTACTTGAGCTCCTAATGTGTGTGACCCCTCAGGTCCTATCCCATCTGGTAATAAGACATGCTATAATCTCTATTATACATCATCGAAACTCCTTTCGATGGACTAAAACAATTTCAGCTCAACCCTAATAAGGATCATTGATCCGAGGATGATCCTAATAAGCTCTAATAATCCACCAGTGATACCTAGCAGTATGTAGTGGCAACCCAGCAGAATAAGATTGGAACCCCTAGGTATAGTTATCATGTGACTCGGTTCCTCTATCATAATCCCGACATGATGTTGGTTATGGATACTCGTCAAACCCATCAGTCATATGCTTAACCTAATCGACTCAAGTCCAATTGTAATACTAATGAAAACATATTTTCATTATCACCCTACTATGGCCATAGACTTCTGGACTTAGTCTTATTAAGCTTGCATAGGATTATACCTTACTACTAAGGTTGATAGATCCCTACAAGTGAACATCCTACTCCTACAATAAACTTACTGCGACCAATGAACACCACAAGGTCCCG
The DNA here is from genome assembly GCA_021397845.1 of Areca catechu. Taxonomy (NCBI): domain Eukaryota; kingdom Viridiplantae; phylum Streptophyta; class Magnoliopsida; order Arecales; family Arecaceae; genus Areca; species Areca catechu. The sequence goes on along the minus strand of CM038052.1, from coordinate 120,996,841 downwards.
TATGGATAGGAACCATGTAATTATGCTATCAAACTACAGTAACCTTATTATGAGTAGCCGAGACACTCTAGGTCAAGGAACTATTCACATAACTACAACATCAGGAAGTTATCAATGAGTGAGTAGTCATCCGTATAACTTCCTGTACTTGGTCATGCTCAGTACCGTTGATCTCTATCAACTACCTGCACTCTCACTCCAGTGTCACCACATTATAGGTTAGAGACTCATCTACCCTAAAAAGGAAGTGATCTGTGCATCGATTATAACGGATCAATCACCATCCTCATGATATTCCAACAATCGGGAGCTTTTAGGAGTTAATCTATAAAGACACATGTCTCAGATTCTCAACTCTTGAGAATATGTGTCATTGTCCATTAACTCCATGGATGATTCATAGACACATCAATATGAATGAAACTAATGCCCTTTTATTAACAAGAAAAATTAAGTACAAAGTTCATGCCCTAAAATTAAAATGTGTCAAGCCAACATGGCTTTCAGGGCATACATCTAACACCCTTTAAAAGAGAGCTTGGAGTAGATTTTATAAACCTTCAAAGAACTTTGAAAATTCGAATTACATGGAGCTTTTCATGGGAAGTTCCTAGCTATAAGGGTAGAATTCGAATTACACGGAGATTTTCATGGGAGCTAGCTATAATGGTGGAATTCAAAATAACCTTGGCCACCCCTTTTTAAATTTGAATTCCTTGGTGAAGTGGCAAATTGTGATGTGGCTTGATGAAGTGGACGCCGAGTGGTTGGGAGGTTGACATGGCATCCAACAATGCTTGCTGAAGTGGCATCCTCCTTGGAATATTTTGTTGAAGTGGTTGAGTGCATCCAATCTTCAAGTGAGCTTACTTACATTGAACCTATTCCAAACTTTTCTTGGACCCAACTACTAAACTTACTAAATACAAGACCAATTTGATCCTAATTGGACTCAAAAGAAACCAAATTAAAATAAACTCAACTCTAATTACATGACTCAAATTCAATTAAAGAAGTAAATTGACTCTATTTACAAGATATAAGTTCAATGAAAGAATTAAAGCCATACTAAATTAGACTGAAGCCTCTTTAGAACTTTGGTGCCCGCACCACTAACCTGCTAGGATTTTTAATGGGGGCACCAGGGTCCGACACAGATTACTGGGGCCCTATCTGGTTTATTGATTAGGGTTTGAGCCCTTAATAATGTGTCATGTTTTGTAATGAAGTTGAGTTGAATTAAGTCCTGTAATAAGTTGAGTTGTCTCAACCTCAGTCCAGTCCAGTTAGTCCTGAAAGTTTGTGATAGTGATAGTCCAGTACAAGTCCAGTTTTATATAAGAGGAAGATCACCAGTGTCGTTTAGGTGCTTTTCTAAAAGGGGATGAATTGAGAATTTAAAAATTAAAAAAAGTATGTATTCTTTAAAAACTTCTTTGAAGTGTGAGGTGCTGTGGTTTAAATAATTGAAAGCAGAAGCAGAAATAGTTAGAGAAAGCACAACATTAATAAAAAAAATTTATAATGGTTTGGAGCAACCCACTCCTACGTCCTCTATCCAAGATTACCACTTGGGATTTCCACTATATCCCCCACTAGAATACAGTCAGATTGTTTTAACAGGCTCACATCCAAACCTAACTCCCTTTGGTTTTAAAACCGGGCTCACCAAAGAAACCCAACACTTGGTTTTAAACAGGATCACCAAGAACCCTTACAGTTAGTTTTGAACGGGATCACTAATAACCCACATGGTTTCTAGACCGGGCTCACCAATAACCCAATAATTCAGAAAAAGAATTGTAAAGAGAAAGCAATGAAATGACAAATAGATGTTGTTGGATGGTTGCCGATGTAGCTCAAGAGAAGCCCTATTGATTTCACTTCAATGCACTTGAATGGCTTCTTTAACTTCTTCAATAATTGCTTCAAGCTTTTGAAGTGAGTTGGTGAAGACTTGAAGACTATCTTGAATGATCTTTTAGTGCTCTCTGTCTCTCAAGGTTTCTTTGATATTCAAAATAAGCATTCCCTTTTCAAAAGTTATCCCAATTCTTTCTTTATAGTATCCTGTACTCTTCTTAGGTAGTTTTAGTCATTGTAGAATGTTGGGATGTGACACTTGACCGTTGGAGCACTTTTTGGATTCAAATTCTAAGTTCTGGAACTAGCCGTTATAGGCTTGAAATCGACCTTCGAGTCGGCTCGGAACTACTCGAATCGACTCGGATCCACATAGTAGTTCTGGTCGAGTCACCTCACTTCATTTGGATTGTCTCGGTTTCTCGGTAACTTGATTCCTTACTCTGGAAGAGTCGGCTCGCCTTACTTCGAGTCAGCTCAAATCCATAGGCGTTCAAAACTGTACTCTGGAAGAGTTGGCTCGGGTTCCTCCGGGTCTACTCTCCTGGCTGTTCACTCAGAACTCTTCTTTCTGGACTCTAGAGGAGTCGGCTCGAATCTCTGAAGAGTCGGCTAGGATGTCTGATAAAATAATGTAGTCGGCTCGAACTTCCTTCGGGTTGGCTTGCTTGTTTGATTCTGAAAATCATGTTCTGGACGAGTCGACTCGAGTCCCTTAGAGTCAACTCGGATATCTGCATGCTAGATCCTTCATGCATGCTATGTGCCAGAGTCGGCTCCTTTGCTTCGAGTCGGCTCGGATGAGTTCTTCATTGAAATTTCAGTTCTTCTCCAGAATTCATCCAGCAAGACTTCAAACATTCAAGAGTCTTTCCAACTCTTCTAACAATCTTCTCTAGGAAATTTTAAGCTTGAAATAACCTAGAAGTAATCCATTTTCGTAATTTTTACTTAACTTTTTCTTTGGATTCTTCTTTACATGATTTACTTACAGCAGGACTCATTTTAAAAACTAAGAATGTAGGAGTCGTAATTCAGCATTAGAATCATCCTACAAAAACTTGTAAAATACTTGAAGAGTTGTTAGTAAAATAAATGTATACTCCAATGTTTTGTTATCATCAAAATTACTTATAGGGTCAACAATCTCCCCCTTTTTGATAATGACAAAACACTGGGTATGAAAAAATTTTTATAATAAAATGTGCAATTATAGTTGAAAGTAACTATTAACATGTATCAAAGCTAACTGTATTTGTAAGTAAGTTCAGGGCTTTTGTGTAAGAAAAACTATACAGTATCAGTGTCAATGCTTTTATATATATCAGAGTATCAGATCTTGTATGTTTCAAAGTATCAGAGCTAATTCATGAGCTGATTTTTTGAAGCAATCAGAGAAAATTGCATGTTTTGAACTAAAGCCATTCAATTCAACAATTTTTCTCTCCCTTTTTGTATGTTCTTAGAATTTTAAAACATAAAATATTTTCATCTCAACACCATTTTATTTTCATGCACACAGTCATATATAGTCATATATGTTGTCCCCCTTTTTGTCAACAATCAAAAAGGTATTTATTTGAAATAAAATGAGAAAGTTGTTTAGATTTGTTTGAGATAATTTCACTTTCTCATATCAATTTTGATAATCTAATTAAAATTAATCTAGATTTGCATTGTATAAAGTGAAAATATCATTGAAAAGAATTGTATAATCACAATTCATACACAGAAGTAAGATACCAAAAGATGCTTTCATTTCATTTACAGAATTTTCAGTACAAATTACAAAATATTGAAATCAAAAGTCTATTCACTATCACTAGGCAATTATACAATAGGTTCTACAGGTTCTTCCTTGATCTTTTACTAGTGCTAGTGGATGGTCCAAAAGGTGGCATCGAGGCTATAGGATTCACATACTGTGGCTCAGAATCCTGGGGCCTAAGGTGTGGTGCAGGCTGCCTAGGATGTGCAAAAGGTGTAGGTACAGGTGCAGATGCAAGCTGAGGTCTAAGAGATGGTGTAGGTACAGGCTGAGGTCTAGGTGTAGCAGAGGATGCAATGACTAAAACCTGAAGCTGAGTGAGGGTCACCCAAATAGAAGAAAGCTCTTCTTCGATCTTCTTTATCCTAGTATTTAGTGCAAGCAATTCAGTAGCCTGGGCATTAGCAAAAGCTTCAGCTGACCCCCGTAGTCTGCCAAACTCTGATCTCAAGATCCCAATGCCTTTGGTGTAGTCTTCCTCCATCCTCTTGCCTTATTCCAATCCTCCCATTTTGAAACTCATTTCTTTTAGTTCAGCTCTAAGCTCTTCTATACTTCTGTCAACTAAATTTTTAATAGTTTCAGTGGCTATCCTGAGAGTATCAAATATGGGCTACAAGTCAACTTGGGGTACTGGTCTGCTGGACTCTATCAGGTCAACTCTAAAGCGTAGCTCTCTGACCTCACCACCAATATGATCTAATCTACTATCAACTGATTGGCGAAGCTCGTCGAACATAATAGTCAAGGAACTGGTCACAGTATCAGTTAGTGACCTCATCTGCTGTGCAATGTAATCCTGAGTCACTAAAACACCTTATCTGTCAATAGATGGTCCCTGTGCAGAAGATCCTGGAGCAGAAGGTGCAGTTGGAACAAATGGCGAGACTGGTACTGGTGGAGAAGTAGGTGAAGGAGAGAATCTAGGACTCCCATACTCTATGTGCACAGTCTCCACATCCATAGCAATATAAGCACGCTTAGTCTCAGCAGTGGCAGCAATAGGCACATCAACAATAGGCTCCGAAGGCTCAAGTGTAGAGGGTGCAACAGTGGCAGAAGTGATCTCTCTAGGTAGCTCCTCACATTCACTATCATCCTTACTGCTAGAAGCTGCTATAGCTCTTTCTTCAGATCCTTTCTTTTTCCAAATTCCCCCACTCAACTAATAACCCATACAAAGCAAAGACTTGGAGGAATATGTGTCTGTGTGATGTAGGGGTCTTCCATCTTCCCCTTCAAGGCTTGAAATAGTAGGGTTAATACCATGCCATATGGTAAACAAGCTTTAACCTTCATTACTGCCTCTTTCATTTGCATAATCATTATATATGGCAAGTTGAGGGCCTCCCCCTCAATTATGTGCTCCCTAAAACATAGGTCCCTTTCGTTGACCCAGTCAAATCTGCCTATCCTCAAAAGAAAAATGCGGCTAATGAAATTATGTAGGAGCCTCATTTCAAGTGATAAGGTGTTGGCCATTACATTGCCGACACCACTGATATCAGTTATGTTCAGTATAGTTCTGAGGGTCTTCCTTTTATCCTTCAGTACTAAATGTTTTACACCATCCTTAGGCATTTCCAACAAGCTACTCTGCCTTTCCTCAGTGACAATGATCCTCTTGCCTTTAATAGTGGATTCTATGAGATTAGTTTCAAGTCTTAGATTTTCATAAAAGGTTCTTACTAGGGTTGGATAAGTTTCCTCATTTAAAGAATAGAAAAGGCCCAACCCTAGTTCTTCAATTGAATCACCTATTCGTAACCCTATTTCTTTGAGAAATGAAAAGATTATTCTCATACCACTGGTTACGGGCCAGTTTGACATGGAAATGACTTGTCTTAGAGAGGGAGTTGTAGCCATTTCTCTTTCTTCAGTGATTTCTTGTTGTTCTTTCCTTTCTTCTATCCAAGTCAGCTCCTCTTGTCGGCATTTGGTTCTTCTTTCCATCTCAGTTGAGGGAACAGTTCTCTTTGACCTTTTTCCCATGGCCATTTCGGGTGCCATTGCTCTGATTTGGGAAGAAGGATGGAATTGGAGCTTAGAAGAAGGATTTTAGAGGAATGGGAGTGATATCGAGTGGAATGCTAGGGTTTAGAGTGAGAATGAAAAGCATGAAGGCTCAGATAAGTTAATCAACTCTATTAAAATAAAATAGTTTGCCCAATACCCAAGTCAGCTCAGCTATCCCAAGATTGCCCGAGTCGGCTGGACCAGAGCAAAATCAGAATTATATAGAGATTCAAGTCGGCTCGACCTGAGCACAATTGCCCGAGTCAACTCAAACAAAAAATGTCCATAAGAGTTAAAAGAATGTTTAGAAATAAAAATTAAATCTAGAAAATCGCATGAAAAGGTGTTCAAAGATATTGAATTGATGTAGGAGGCTTTCTAGACAATTTTTTCTTAGTTTTGAAAAAATTAGGTTAGAAAAATTTTCTAAAAAGGATCACAAAGACCTAATTCTCCTCTAATCATCTCAAATCTATCCTGATTGAGTGGCTTAGTGAAAATGTCAGCAAGTTGGTTTTCAATAGGGATGAATTCTAATTCAATGTCACCATTCAAAACATGATCTCTAATAAAATGATGTCTAATTATATGTGCTTTGTTCTAGAATGCTGAATTGGTTTTTTTGATAAATTTATAGCACTTATGTTATCATACTTGATAGAAATTTTAGCTTGTGTAACACCAAAGTCTTCTAGTTGTTATTTTATCCATAACACTTGTGTACAACAACTCCCTGCAGCAACATACTCTGTCTCGGCAGTAGATAGTGCTACTGAGTTTTGTTTCTTACAGTGCCATGAGATTAAATTTAATCCTAGAAATTGGCATGTGCCACTAGTACTTTTTCTATCTATTTTGCATCCACCATAATCAGCATCAGAATAACCAAGTAAATTTAATGAAGAATGTTTTGAATACCATAGACCTAGATTATTTGTTCCTCTTAGATATCTTATTATTCTTTTCATAGCAAGCATATGTGATTCTTTTAGATTAGATTGAAATCTAGCACAAACACATGTGCTAAACAATATATTAGGTCTACTTGCAGTTAAGTACAACAAAGATCCAATCATACCTCGATATAGCTTTTGATCAATGTTGTTGCCTTCTTCATCTTTATCCAATCTGCAGGTTGAGCTCATAGGTGGGCTCATTTCTTTGCTTGTCTCCATACCAAAATTCTTGATGATTTCTTTGATGTACTTGGCTTGATTTATGAAGATTCATTTGATTGTTTTACTTAAAGTCCAAGGAAGTAGTTCAGTTCACCTATTAGACTCATTTCAAATTTACCCTGCATCAACTTAGCAAATTCTTCACAAAGAGTTTTATTAGTTACACCAAAAATAATATCATCAACATAAATCTATACAACTAATCTATCATTGCTTTTCTTTTTGATAAAAGAGTTTTATCAATATTTTCTCTTGTAAAATCATTTTCAAGCAAGAAAGTGCTAAGTCTATCATACCAGGCTCTAGGTGTGTTTCAAACTATACAATGCTTTATTGAGTTTAAAAACATGATTTGGAAAAGCATAACTTTTAAAACCTGGTATCTGTTCTACAAAAACTTGTTCAGATATATAACCATTCAAGAATGCACTTTTTACATCCATTTGAAAGAGTTTAAAATTCATGTAGCAAGCAAATGCAGGAAGTAATCTAATGGCTTCTAGTTTTGCTACAGATACATATGTTTCATCAAAATCTATACCTTCTTCTTGGTTATATCCCTTAGCCACTAATCTAGCTTTGTTTCTAATTATGTTGCCTTGTTCATCTAACTTGTTTCTATAGACCCATTTGGTTCCTATGATAGGATGGTTTGATGGTCTATCAACTAAAGTTCATACCTTATTTCTTTCAAACTGGTTTAGTTCTTCATACATGACCATCATCCAGTTTGGGTCAGATTCAGCTTTTTCAAAGCTATGAGGTTCTATTTGTGACACAAAGGCTAGGTAGTCATGTGCATCTTTATGTGATGACCTAGTCCTAACACCTCATGAAGGATCACTAATAATTAAATCTCTTGGATGAGAAGTTACATATCTCCATTCCCTTGGTTGATCAGCATGATCCTTACTTACCATTTCTTCTCCTTCTTAAGTTGGTCTTTTTTGTATGCTCATGTCTTCCATTTCTTTTTGAAGTGTACATGTATCATTGTCTATGCACTTTTTTTCTTAGAAGGTGAGGGGTTAGATTCATCAAAAACAACATGCATGGATTCTTCTACAGTAAGAGTTCTTTTGTTAAATACTCTATATGCTTTGCTATGTAATGAATAACCAAGGAAAATTGCTTCATCAGATTTAGCATCAATTTTTTCTAGATTATCCTTACCATTATTAAGCACAAAATATTTACAACCAAATACATGAAAGTAATTAATGTTGGGTTTCTTATCATTCCAAAGCTCATATGAGGTTTTCTTTAAATAGGACAAATCAAAATATGGTTCAAGATATAACAAGAAGTGTTCACGGCTTTTGCCCAAAAATATCTTGGAAGATTGCCTTTACACAACATTGTTTGGGCTATCTCTTCCAAAGTCTTATTTTTCCTTTCTACAACACCATTTTGTTATGGTATCCTAGGAGTGGAGAAGTTATAATCAATGTTGTTTTCTGTACAATAATCATCAAAAGATTTTCAGATTCCGTGCCATGATCACTCCTAATTAAAACTATTAAAAGATTTTTATGATTTAAAACTTTTTTGTGAAATTTTCGAAAGACTTTAAAAGTTTCATCTTTATTAGCAATAAACAAAATCCAAGTAAATCTAGAGAAATCATCTACTATCACAAGAGCATATTTCATATCACCTAGGCTTGTGGTCCTAGTTGGTTCAAATAAGTCCATGTGAAGTAGCTCAAGGGGTCTAGTACTTGAAATCATATTTTTGGATTTAAAACTTCCCTTAGTTTGTTTACTCATTTGGCATGCATCGCAAACATGATTAAGATCTACTTTAAATTTAGACATGCCTCTAACTAGATTCTTGGAAATTAACTTGGCAATAGTATGCATGCTAGCATGACCTAATCATCTATGCCAAAGTAAACAAGACTCCTTGGTCTTAGCATTCATTGTAACTAGACTGGAACTATTAAACATGGCTAGATCATTAAGGTCTACCACATAAATATTTCCAAGTCTATGTCCAATGAACTTACTGCTATAATAAAAAAAGTTTGTTACAATACACATAGATGATTCAAAGATAACCTTGAAGCCTTTATCACATAATTGACTAATACTTAATAATTTATGCTTCAACTTATCTACTAGCAATATATTTTCAATAAAAGTACAGGGGGTTATTTTGATCTTACCAATTCTGATTATTTTCTCCTTGCCATTATCTCCAAAAGTAACCATACCTCATTCTTTCATCTCTAGGATGATAAATTGATCATTGTCACTCGTCATATGCCTTGAACAGCCACTGTCGAGACACCATCTTTTCTTCAATTTTTCGGCTGCAAGACATTCCTACAAGACAATCAAGAAGTTCTTTTAGGTATCCAAGCTAACTTGAGTCCTTACAGGTTAGCAGAGGTGGTTCATTTGGAAACCCAAATCTTTTTAATTCTATTTTTAGAATGTGTATTTCTCATTAATGAATTACATTGAAAGAATTTATGTCCAACCCCATGACATGCATAACATACAATTCTAGAATTCTGAAAAGATGTACGATTTGGAGTTCTAGATCGTGATGCAGATGTAAAACTTTTTTTTATAAAAGATTTTCTATTTAAATTCTTAAGTACATACATTGTAGCTTTAGAAATGGATGCAGAAGGATTAGATTTATTTAGTAGCTGAAATTCTGTTTGAACTAGAAGAATTGAAACCAAATCCAGCTTTGTTTCCAGAAATTTTTTGATCTTTTAAAATTAACTCATGCTTATTTGAAGATAAAATGAGTTTTTCAACTAGTGGCTTGAGTTTTTCAACCTCCCTTTTCAAATCATTGTTTTCAATAGTCAAATCTTCATTTTTCTCAATACATGCATTTTTGTCACTTTGCAAAGCTTTGTTCTTTTTAGAAAAAGCATGTAAATCTCTTTGCAATAAATTATTCTTTTCTAAAATTTCTTCCTTCTCTTTTTGTAAAGAATCATTTGTATTCTTTAGAGCTCTTATCTTTACTCCAACCTTTTTATATTTAGATAATAGATCATGAAAAGCATAATTCAATTCTTCGAATGCAAATTCTATTTGAGGTTTGGGGGATGTTACCTCATCTTCGAGAACCATTAGGCATAGATTTGCAGCCATTGTGGTCTCTTCTTCTTCGGTTGAAGTCGACTCCTCGCTGTCGCTCCATGTAGCAACCATTGCTTTCTTCTTCTTTTTCTTAAACATCTTTTTCAGTAGAGGACAATCTGGATGGATATGCCCGGCTTCTTGCATTCATAGTACGTGGGCATCTGTTCTTTTTCTTTTTCTCTATCTTTGTCCTTGTCCTTGGAGTGCTCACCTTGTTTATGGAATTTTCTATAGTATCTTCCTTTTTTCTTTCCAATAAACCTTCTAAATCTCCTCACGACCATAGCAATAACTTCATCTTCCAAGTCATCTTCAAAGGAAGAGTATTCATTTTTCGATTCCTCATCTTTCTTAGAATCCGATACAGCTTTGAAGGCTATTGTTTTCTTCTTCTTCTGATCATCATCAGTCCTATGCTACATGGCTAGCTCATATGTGATGAGAGAACCCATCAGTTCATCTAGAGGTAAAGTGTTAGATCTTTCACTTCCTAGATGGCAGTCACTTTGGGATCCCACTTGTCTGGAAGTGATATGAGAATCTTCTGTACTAGATCAGCATTTGAATAGTCCCTACGAAGACTTTTCAAATCATTAATAATATCTGTAAAGTGAGAAAACATGATAGAGATAGATTCATTTTGTTCCATTTTAAACAACTCATAGTTATGGACCAGAAGATTAATTTTGGAGGTCTTCACTTGGAAAGTTCTCTCATGGGTCACTTTGAGTTTATCCCAAATTTTCTTTGCTAAAGAGCAAGTGAAAATTCGATTGAACTTGTTAGCATCCAAAGCACAGTATAATAAATTCATGGCTTTGGCATTCAATTCTCCCATCTTCATGTCATGTTCATCCCAATCCTCTTCAAGTTTTGAGACATCCAAGCCATCAATTTAAATCATAGGTATACTTGGACTCTTTAAGATGACCTTCTACAACTGAAAATCTATAGCTTGTATATAAATTTTCATTCTAGCTTTCCAGTAAGAATAATTTGTACCAGTAAAGAATGGAGGTCTATTAGTAGATTGGCCTTCGGCCAAAGATGTACTAATGGGATCAGCCATCAATCTTTACTCTAAAAGTACTCAAAGACACTGCTCTGATACCAGTTGTTGCCCAGGTAGCTTTCCCAAGAGGGGGTGAATTAGAAATTTAAAAATTAAAGCAAGTACGTATTCTTTAAAAATTCTTTGGAGTGTTCAGTGCTATGGTTCAAATAATTGAAGTAGAAGCGCCAGCAGTTAGAGAAAGCACAACACTAACAAAAGAAATTTATAGTTGTTCGGAGCAACCCACTCCTACATCCACTATCCAAGATTACCACTAGGGATTTCCACTATATCCCCCACCAGAATACAGTCGGATTATTTTAACAGGCTCACAATCCAAACCTAACTCTCTTTGGTTTTTAAACCGGGCTCACCAAAGAAACCCAACATTTGGTTTTAAACAAGATCACCAAGAACCCTTACAGTTAGTTTTGAATGGGATCACTAACAACCTACTTGGTTTTTAGACCGGGCTCTCCAGCAACCCAATAATTCAGAAAAAGAATTATAAAGAGAAAGCAACGAAATGACAAACAGATGTTATCGGATGGTTGCCGATGCAGTTCAAGAGAAGTCCTATTGATTTCACTTCAATGCACTTGAGTGGCTTCTTTAACTTCTTCAATAATTGCTTCAAGCTTTTAAAGTGAGTTGGTGAAGACTTGAAGACTATCTTGAATGATCCTTTAGTGCTCTCTTGCTCTCAAGGTTTTTTTGATATTCAAAATAAGCAGTCACTTTTCAAAAGTTGTCCCAATTCTTCATTTATAGTGTCTTGTACTCTTCTTATGTAGTTTTAGTTGTTGTAGAATGTTGGGATGTGACACTTGTCCATTGGAGCACTTTTTGGATTCAAATTCCAAGTTCTGGAACTAGCCATTATAGGCCTGAAATCGACTTTCGAGTCAACTTGGATCCACAGAGTAGTTCTGGTCGAGTCGCCTTGCTTCATTTGGGTTGGCTCAGTTTCTCAATAGCTTAATTCCTTACTCTGGAAGAGTCGGCTTGCTTTACTTCGAGTCGGCTCGGATCCACAGGCATTCAAAACTGTACTCTAGAAGAGTCAGCTCGGGTTCTTCCGAGTCGGCTTTCTTGGCTGTTCACTCAGAACTCTTCTTTCTGGACTCTGGAGGAGTTGGCTCGAATCTCTGAAGAGTCAGCTCGGATGTCTGACAGAATAATGTAGTTGGCTCGAACTTCCTTCGGGTCGGCTCGCTTGTTTGATTCAGAAAATCATGTTATAAACGAGTCGGCTCGGGTCCCTTAGAGTCGACTCAGATATCTGCATGCCAGATCCTTCATACGTGCTATGTGCCAGAGTCGGCTCCTTTGCTTCGAGTCAGCTCGGATGAGTTCTTCATTGAAATCTCAATTATTCTCCATAATTCATCCAACAAGACTTCAAACATTCAAGAGTCTTTCCAACTCTTCTAACAATCTTCTCTAGGAAATTTTAAGCTTGAAACAACCCAGAACTAACCTATTTTCATGATTTTTACTTAACTTTTTCTTTGGATTTTTCTTTACATGATTCACTTACAATACAACTCATTTTAAAAACTAAGAATGTAGGAGTCGTAATTGAGTGTTAGAATCATCCTACAAAAACTTGTAAAACAGTTGAAGAGTTGTTAGTAAAATAAATGCATGCTCCAATATTTTGTTATCATCAAAATCACTTATGGGGTCAACAACCAGCCAAGCCTTCACCAGGACCTTCTAGAGCAAAGCAAGTCCAAGCCCATGAAGCCCTCCACATATGAAGATTCCAAGTGCCACCAGGGAATATTCTCCAGTCCAAATTTAGCCCATGCGCCAAGCCTTGTGCCAAGCCCATTGGACGCCACCCAAGCCCATTTGGAGGATGCCCTTGCTACCCAAACACCCAAGCCCAAATCAATTATGCGTCTAAGCCCAAGAAGGGGCCCTTTGACCAAGCCCAAGGTGCCCCTTGACCAAGTCAAAGGAGGAGAGGAGTCCACTTCCTTTTAGGATTCAAGTTTTAATTTTATTCAACCTTGTAATTCTTTTCCGATTCACATATGTACTCCTAGTCCTAAGCAAATTTTGTAATCCTATCCTAACAAGGAGAGGGCATGGGAACATCTATAAATACCCCACCCCTCTCCCTCTTGTAACCAACTCTTATTCATGAAATAAACTCTGGTGAAATTTTATTAGCTTGTGTTATGTTGTGTGTTTTCTTTAAAGTGAGTGTGAGTGACTTGTGTGCCCTAATTCCTTCTAGCCCTAGCTGCCCAAAGCATCTTCTTCCAAACCCTAATACGCCCAAAGTGAAGAAGCCCTAGCCATCCACAAGCAAGGAGCCTTCTTCCACCCCAGGCTACCTGCTTTAGCAAACCCTGATTCTTCCCTCTTTCAAACCCAAATTCTCTACTTCTATTTTCTTATTGCTTCCTAACTGACCTTTGATGCTTGCAGGATCCCTGAGGTGTTTACCTCCAAAGAGGAGGCCCTCTTTGCCTCCTGGACTGACCAAGATAGCTAACTGATCTGAGGACAATAGGCTAATCTTTCAGGCGATGATCTAGAGTGCGGTGTGACCACATCTTCAATGAGATCTTCGAATCGTTGTTTGGTACAATCCTTTCCCCTCCTGATTTCTAATTTATTAAAGGTATGCTATCCTAACTGGGGGTTTCTCAATCCTCGAGGTCCTTTTCTTATTATTCTGTATGAGTTCATATGCGGGTATGTTTGCTCTTTTCATTACTAGTTTACCTACTAATCTTTACTTGATTTCAAGAATTTAGCCTCCAAATTAAATCTCTAAAAAAATATAAAAAATTAGTTACTATTTTCCTACATTCATATCAGTCTTAGGTTCATCCCGTATTAGTTTGGTATCAGAGCGGCTTTAGGATAGTTTGCATCTTCATCAAAACACAAAAAAACATTCATATCTATTTTTCTACATCCTGTCATCTGCATTAGGGGTCTGAGTTTCAATCTATTTCATCAACTTAGGTATTTTATTTTTCATTAAGATTTGCATGGCATATTTTTTTTCAGTCTTGATAATTTTCATAATTTTTAATTATTTTTATAGAAACAAAAAAATTATAAAAATCTGCGTCCTAGAAATCCTAACAGAAATCTTGATTTTCAGTACACAGTCTGAAAATCCTAGGTATTGCATCATCATCCAAATTTTGTTCGGCATGAAATTTGGTAGGGATTATCTTCACTATTAATCCTCTATCCTAAAACTTTTTAGAATTTTTTCTGCACATAAAACCATACCAAATTCTGTATCAAAACAAATCCTAATTTTTGATTCTGTGATTTTTGCATTCCTGATTGAACTAAACCTAACTCACTTCCAAACCCCACTTCACCCAAGCCAAATTTTGTTTTCTAATTTAACCAACTTAAATTTAATTTGCCACCTCATAAAAAGCCAAAAAATAATTTTTATTTTCTATTGTGTTTTAGATTGCATCAAGGTTCATTGTGTGTTCATCATTTGCATTAAACTCATCTTAAGGGCACTCTCAATATCTCAGATCAGGGCAGGATTTTATCACCTGTCTTGGGTCCAAAACAACCACCTTGCATACGTACCCAAATCCTAATTAAAATCAATTAGCAACCTAATTTGCTCTTGTGAGCTTAGGGACACTAACAGGTCGAGTCCGAGTTGTGTGGGTAAACTAGTGCATTCAATTCTCCAACTATTACTGAAAACTGGTGTCTAAGGCCAGAGGTCCAAAGGCAAATGCCCTAAGTAGACTGGTGGTTTTTAATTAGGACCCTGTCATAGACAGGGGGAGCCTCCCACGACCCTACCTCTTACTTGGCTAGTGGAAGGATTTGTTGCTTAGTTGAGTGTAAGTTGAGTCGACCCATTCCACTTTGGCTCTAGGTCTAGCAAATTGTAGTCCATAGTAACCCTTTTATGCTTGACTACATCATAACACTTTGACTGATTGAGTGCATGACCACTAGATTAGGAACCCAATACCAACGATCTAAACCCCAACCCAGTTCAACCATGGAATCCAATCTTGAAACCCTCATTAAAGCCATGACTGAATAGCTTGACCAGATGAACCACAAGTTTGACCACTCCACCACCCAATCCCAAAATCAGTTTGCCCAATTGACCACCCAAGTGATCCAAATGAATCATAGATTTGACCAATTGAACCAATCAAATAATCAAGCAACCAATAGGCTTGACCAATTAACCAATTGGCTTGACCAAGTAGAGAACCGATTAGGAACCATAGAAAGAATCCAAGAGTCCAATACTAAACCTGATCCTGATTCACCCTGTTCCACCTCTCATAACCCTAGGGGAGCCCAAAATCAAGACTAATTTATGGAGCCCAATCCTAAGATAGCCCCACGCTAGGAACCACATCAAGAGCCCAACCTTAGGAGAGTCCAAGACCCTGATCCTTTTCAAGAACCCAACCATAGGAGGCCCCATTATGAAGTTTGTGATTAAGATGAGAGGGCCATGAGAAGCATTAGGGTAGAGGCACCCACCTTTGATGGTAGTCTAGATCAAAGGTCTATGTAGATTGAGAAGGAGACATGGATTATTATTTTAAGTGGTATGACATGAGTGAAGAAAGCAAGTATAAATTTGCAAAGATGAGGCTAGTTTATTAGGCTAGGTTACATTGGGCCAACCTTGAGCGTACTAGGAGACAACAAGCACTTCCTCCCATAACCACCTGGCAAGACATGAAATTGAAACTTAAGAAGTACCTTCCTGAATCCTACAATCAAAAACTCCTAGACTAATGGAATAGGATATGTCAAGGGAATAGGTCTGTATCAGATTATATTGCCTAGTTTGATGACTTCGCAATAAGATGTAATGAACTCGGGTCTCTGGCACAGACCTTGTCTAGGTTTAGAACTAAATTACATGAAGATATCCAGAGAGAGCTATATATGAAGGAGGTCACTGATTTAGAGCAAGCCTACCAGATAGCTAGATATTATGAACAATTTCAGAGGGGATCTATATACCAACGATCTAAACCTACTAGGAATAATGCCCCTTTTCCAAAACCAAACCCTAGCTAGGCATACCAAGGTCGACCCAATCCCAACCTAGTCTGATTCAACCCCAACCCAGTCAGATTGAACCCCAACCCAGTCCAACCCAACTCTAACCCAATTCGACCTAACCCCAACCCAACCCATCCCATCCCAACCCTAACCCACTTCAACCCAACCCTAGCCCAAGTCAAGCTAATTCTAGCAATTCCGCACCATTTAGACTGATAAGGGTAAGGCACCTGCATTTCAAAAAGCCCCAAGCCCTAGCCCCAATGCTTGCTTTAGATGCATTAAGGTAGGTCATTATGCTAGCCAATGTCCTACTAGATCTTTACACATAGGGGAGCTTAAGGAGGAAGAGCTTGAACCCAATGATGAGGAAGAAGAGGTTTATGAAGATGAGGGAGACTTGATAGAGGAGTATGAAGGAGATGAGGAGGATTTTGATCAGTCTGACCTAGTAGGGTTAGTTAGATGCATCCTATCCCAGACCAAGACACAGGAAGATTGGTGTAGGACTAACATCCTATAAATCTTTATGAAAATTGGGGATAAGGTATGCAAAATTATAATAGATAGTGGGAATTGTGTCAATGTCATCTCTGTCGGTATAGTTAAATCTTTAGGATTGACCCTAGTTCCCCATTCTAGCCCCTATAAGGTCTCATGGGTAGATTCCATCTCCATCCCAATCAAATCTAGGTGCCAAATCTAGATCAAACTGTAATCATATGAGGAGAAGATTTGATGTGATGTCCTTTTCATGGGAGTCAGTAGTATCATCTTAGGTCGACCATGGCTTTACGATCATGATGCAGCCCTATTTGGTTGAACCAACATCTGTACCTTTAGTCACAATGGAAAGAAATTTGTAATTCATCCGACTCAATCCAAAGATCTAGTTAAGAGAGATTCTAGTAGCCTTAAAGAAAAGAAACCAGGAGTTAATCTAATTAAGGCTAAGAAATTAGAGAAGGAAACTCCTGAGCCCATTGAAGGATCTAAAGATGACATCGATGAGTTGAGTCCAGTAGAGGAACCTGAAGAAGAGGAATTAGAGAGTGAACCCATTAAAGAATCAAAGAAAAATGATCCTGAACCCACTATAGTATTTGAAGAAAAAGTGACTGAGCCAGGATCAAACATTGTAGATGAAAGTGAGGGTTCATAAAAGTTGTCCATAGAGGAGGTCCAGGAGCAAGCCCTTAAGGAACAACCCCAGAAAGCAGTATCTAGTTTTGAGTCCAATAAGTCCACAAACCTAATCCATCTGTCCACACTTGCACTGACCTCTGCATAGCATTTGCATCAGGACATTAGCCAAAAGATTAATTTAAGTAAAGAAATCTATAAAAACTTGGCTAATTCCCGAAACAGAGCTAAAAATTTTCTACATGAGATTATGAGATGATCAGGCTTAGGCTTGAGTGGTTCCCTTTAGGGACTGTAAAAAAATTACATGCTCGCAAAGCTGAACCTTTCAGAATAATAAAGAGAGTTGGATCTAATGCCTATGTGCTCGAGTTGCCACCCGAGTTAGGTATTAGTTCAACCTTCAATATTTCAGACCTTATGGAGTACCGGGAGCCAGCAGTGATACCTAGCGAGCTCTTTGGACCTATCCCTACCCTTGAGAGTGAACCCATCTCAGAGTGTCCACCTACAAATTGGCCTATAAGTGAGGAAAGGATTGAGCGCATCATGGACAACCAAGCCATCAGTACCTAGAATAAAGGCTATCAACGATACTTAGTCCGATGGCAAGGTCAATCAGAATCCAAGGACTCTTGGATCACCCGAGAGGATCTGCAATGCCTCAACCCAGACCATCTTGAGCAAGATGAGAGCCGAATTTACTCTTACTCAATGGGGTCAAGTTCCTCCCATCCCGGAAGAATTGGTTGGGGCACCAAGATCTAACATAGATTACTGGGCCCTATCTAGTTTATTGATTAGGTTTTGAGCCCTTAATAATGTGTCAAGTTTTGTAATGAAGTTGAGTTGAATTGAGTCTTGTAATAAGTTGAGTTATCTCAATCTCAGTCCAGTCTAGTTGAGTCCGATAAGTTTGTGATATTGATAGTCCAGTACAAGTCCAGTTTTATATAAGAGGAAGATCACCAGCCAAGCCTTCATCAAGCCCTCCCAGAGCAAAGCAAGTCCAAGCCCATGAAGCCCTCCACATATGAAGATTTTAGGCGCCACCAAAGAATATTCTCCAGTACAAATTCAGCCCATGTGCCAAGCCTTGTGCCAAGCCAATTGGAGGCTGCGCAAGCCCATCTAGAGGACGCCCTTGCTGCCCAAACACCCAAGACCAACTTAATTAGGTGTCCAAGCCCAAGAGGGGGCCCTTTGACCAAGCCCAAGGCGCCCCTTGACCAAGTCAAAGGAGGAGAGGAGTCCATTTCCTTTTAGGATTCAAGTTTTAATTTTATTCAATCTTGTAATCTTTTCTTATTCACATTATATACTCCTAGTCCTAAGCAAATTTTGTAATCCTATCCTAACAAGGAGAGGGCATGGGAACATCTATAAATACCCCACCCCTTCTCCTCTTGTAACCAACTCTTATTCATGAAATAAACTCTAGTGAAATTTTGTTAGCTTGTGTTTTCTTTAAAGTAAGTGTGAGTGACTTGTGTGCCCTAATTCCTTCTAGCCCTAGCCGCCCAAAGCATCTTCTTCCAAACCCTAATATGCCCAAAGTGAAGAAGCCCTAGCCATCCACAAGCAAGGAGTCTTCTTCCACCCCAAGCTGCCAGCTTCAGCAAACCTTAATTCTTCCCTCTTTCAAACCCTAATTTCATAATTCTATTTTCTTATTACTTCCTAACTGACCTCTGACACTTGCAAGATCCCTGAGGTGTTTAACTCCAAAGAGGAGGCCCTTTTTGCCTCCTAAACTGACCAAGATAGCTAACTGATCCGAGGATGACTGGCTTATCTTCCAGGTGATGATCCAGTGTACTATATGACCCCATCTTTGGCAGGATCTTCGAATCGTTGTTTGGTACAATCCTTTCCCCTTCTGATTTCTGATTTATTGAAGGTACACTATCCTAACCGGGGGTTTCTCAATCCTCGAGGTCCTTTTTTTATTATTCAGCATGAGTTAATATGCGGATATGTTTGCTCTTTTCATTGCTAGTTTGCTTGTCAGTCTTTACTTGATTTCAGGACTTTAGCCTCCAAATTAAATCTCTAAAAAAATATAAAAAAAATTAGTTACTGTTTTCCTGCATTCATATCAGTCTTAGGTTCATTTCGCATTAACTTTGAATCCCTGACCAGAAAAATGGAGTTGAGATAAGAGGAAGAAGAAGCACTCTATAGAAGAGGCCTTATCTCCATCACTTGAAAAACCCTTAAGGGGAGAGAAGACAAGTCCCTTTCAAAAAGACTGCAGCCCCCATCGCCTCATACTAGTCGAAGGCATGCACCCTTTCCCCTCCCTGGCCAACCAGGGCCTACCACGTGTCAGGATCAGATGAAGCCGATGCTTCAGTTCGGAGGCAGTCGCTTCGTTCCAGGCATAGCATTTATGGCCCCCTTTTAGAAAGGGCTAACATGGTGTCACTTCGTTGGTGAAAAAATGCAATCTCTGGGGCATCAGTGCTCGAGGCATTAATGACAGTGCTCGAGGCATTAATGGCACAGGAAGTGCATTCCTTCATGTCAGTGTGATCATTACTCTCATCACCCCGAGCACTGTATCATTCCCCGGGCTCGAGAGTGGGGGGCATCTAATATGGCATAACCACTAATACGGAGCCTGATATGGCACAACCACTGATGTGGAACCCATGCTGGTGGCCACGCTAATAGAAAAGGCCATCTAGATGCAGCGACCAAACAAAGATCTGAAGGTGAGTCCCCGATCGAGGTTAGCTCCCATCCGAGGTCGAGCTCCCAGTCGAGGTCATGCTCATGCATTCTGGGGTCAAGCTCCTGAGATAGAGCTCCCCTATCCTACCGAGGGTGAGCCCCCGGTCGAGGTCAGCTCTCATTCAGGATAGAGCTCCCGATCGAGGTTGTGCTCATACATTCCAGGGTCGAGCTTTTGAGAAAGCACTCCCCCTATCTTGCCGAAGGCAAGCCCCTGGTCGAGGTCAGCTCCCATCTGAGGTCGAGCTCTCGATTGAGATCATGCTTATACTTTCTGGGATCGAGCTTCTGAGATAAAGCTCCCCCATCTTGCTGAAGGTGAGCCTCCAATCGAGGTCAGCTTACATTCAAGGTCGAGCTCCCGATCGAGATCGTGCTCATGCTTTCTAGTATCGAGCTCCTGAGATAGAGCTCCTCCCATCCTGCCGAAGACAAGCCCCGGCTGAGATTAGCTCCCATCTGGGGTTGAGCTCCCGACCGAGGTCATGCTCATGCTTTCTGAGGTCGAGCTCCCGAGATAAAGCTCTCCCCATCATGCCAAGGGTGAGCTCCTAGTCGAGGTCAGCTCCTATCTAGGGTCGAGCTCCTGGTCAAGGTCATCCTCATACTTTCCGGGGTCGAGCTCCCGAGATAGAGCTCCCCCCATCCTACCAAGGCTGAAGTTCCCACCATAAGTAAAAAAGATAGAAGATCGATAGAGGTTCAGACCATGCCGTTGAAGCTCCCAACTATCTACAACCTTCAGGAGGTGGCACACACCCTACCAGAGATTCAAACTCTACAAACATGCCACCCACATGTTCTATGTAATGCGTGCTCCACCAGGCTCCAGGCCTTGTGGTGTATTGCCATATCCATGACCATGCAATTGGAGGGCTCCAACCCTCGTGACACGAAATCTATACCTTTTCCAAGAGGAGTATTCCATTAATGCCCCAAGCCTTGCGACACTCCGACGGTCCCTCCTAGAATAGAAATGTCCCACCATGGCTCAGGGCTCAGTGGCATAGCACCCGCCCCTCCCATGAAAAACTACAC
Organism: Areca catechu; assembly: GCA_021397845.1. NCBI lineage: Eukaryota > Viridiplantae > Streptophyta > Magnoliopsida > Arecales > Arecaceae > Areca > Areca catechu. The sequence goes on along the minus strand of CM038052.1, from coordinate 120,975,886 downwards.
CACCAGAGGGACAAGATTTGTACTACGCTGATGAGTGCCCCCAATAGAAGGATCTCCTTTCGAGGATCGGTCCGTTAAGGGAGAGGCCACAGACAATGGAAATCACTTCCAAAAGGGAAACGAGGAAATGAACATCTCAGTAAAGCCTTAGACTTCGTCTGGGCCATCCTTCTCATATAAAACAGAAGAAAGGACTCCCAAGAGAAAAGAGAGAGGCAACTGATAAGATTCAGAAAGCAAATGGACAAGGAACCAGCCAAGAAAATCTCCCAGCTCTCTTATCTCTGATCTCCACTCGACCTTGTCTTTCCATTTCTTACATCTCATCTTTCACCCTTTACACAGAGAGATCCCAAGCTCTCTGTTATAGAGGCTCTGTTCTCCTTGATCGTTCCAACTGACTTGATCGTCGGAGTATCCCCACCAGAATTCATGACCCAGGTCTCCTCTCTTTTACAGGTCATGCCGATTCTAGAGCTGACCGGGGAAGAGGACCAAGCACCTATCGAGAGCCCGACGAGTCCGCGACATGTTAGAGCTACAGGCCACGATGATCTAAGCATTCAATCACCAAAGCCTTTAAATAAGAAGAGAGGAGGTTCTTAAAATACCTTACATCAATCTCTAATCTCATATTTAACATATCAGATAAAACCCTTCAAGCATGAGTCTCTAGGTACAAACGTGTTAAATGAAACATACATTATTTCACAACTATTTTGTGCAAAGAGTTGCTTATCACAACACTTCGAAAAAAATCTGATAATTAGTCTTTATAGAATTAAAGACTTGGTCCAACACCCTAATAAGGATATAAACTAGAGAGGCTTATCTAGAAAATGTGATTGATAAGTAGGACTCTAGTCCATCTGTTGCCCAGAAATGGAGCCCAAGAGGGGAGGTGAATTGCATCTTTTAAAAATTAAAATAATTATGTGCATGCCGTGTAGTGTTTGTGGATAATGCACTCAAGTATATGCAGCAAAAAAATAATTAATAGAGAGCAGGAAGTAAAGTGCAAGTAATTAAAAAAGATAATCATATATAAACACCAAGTTTTATAATGGTTCGGTGCTCTCCAAGCATCTATGTCCACTCCCCAAGCTCCCCTTGAAAATTTTCACTATATTCAAAGATTACAGCCGACTTGTTTTCCAAGGCTCACAAGTCAAAACCTAAGTTAGTTTTGTCACCTAGGCTCACCAACAAACCTTTACACTTGCTTTGTCTTTGGGCTCACAAGTCAACCCTAGTTGGTTTTGGCTCACCAACAACCTTACAACCTACGAGCAAACTCTCTTCTTAGAGTGGATGAGGAATCTTTGAAGCTCTTGAATGATTACTTGATGTGACTTGACTTGAAATCTTCTCAAGAACACTTTTGGAAAGATGAAATGAAAGGAATGTAGGATTTTTCAGTGGAATCTCTCCTTTTTAGCTTTTAAAAGTGGAGTTCTTGAAGAAGGACTTTAACTCCTAGATATTTTCTTGCTTTTCTCTCTTCTTTTGCTTCATAAATGAGTTTGGTGAAGCTTAAATACATGAAAAAATATTTAAAAAACTATTTTAGACCGTTAGGAGCTAAAAAGCACAAAATCAAGCTATCAGAAAATATTTTCATTAAGGCTGTCAGAACCCGAGTTCGATACTTGGCTGTTAGGTATCGACACTTGGCTATCAGGTGTCGATACTTGAACTTTCAAGTATCGATACTTAATTCTCAAGTGTCGACACTTGACACAAAAATTCTGTAGAGGCAAGTTCTATATTTTCAAAAAGTCTCAAGCCTTAAGTCGACACTTGGAAATTTAAGTATCGACACTTGAATTTCAGGTGTCGACACTTTAGTTCTGAGTGTCGACACTTGACATGCCATGAAAAATTTCTGCATGCCAAATATTGAAGTGTCGACACTTGGGCTCCCAGATATCGATACTTGGTTTTGTAATTTTCAAAAGCAAGTGCCAAACATGCCAAAAACATAAAAATTGTTCATGAAACTTAAATGCAACATATATAAACAATAATTGAACTTATTTATGTCCTTGTTGGATGGAGAAGACTTCTCAAATCATGAAGAAAAGCTTTGTACCAAAGCATGCCATGATATTCTAACTTTGAGAATTTGAGATACTTGATTCCTGAAAACTCTTAACTACAAATAATCATTAGTACAAAATATGTACTCAACGTTTTGTTATTCATCAAAATCAAGGATAAACCCAATAATCTCTCCCTTTTTTGATGATGACAAAACCTTGAGTATATAAACAATCAAATTCAATTTTTAGATATGATACTTTATAAACATGATCTCAAGCTCATACAACACAATTTTAATAGATGAGAGGTATAATTTTAAGCAAGAAAACTACATTTACTCTCCCCCTCAGTGAAACATTTTGTGTCAGATCATTTCAGAGCATTTTGTATCAGAGCAAGTTTTAATTGAAGTATAAAATATATAATTTGAAAACTAAGTATAAAATATAAAATTTGAAAACTTTATATCCTACTCTCCCTTTTTGTTAATCATTAAACAGTAAAGGAAGTAAACTCCCCCTTAATAAATGCACTTAGTCAAAGAAGGTATTAAAGCTCATACAAGGTTTAGTTTTTCAAAAATAAATAGGTATCAGAGCCTAAGAGTAGGGTATCAAAGTCAATAATGTCAAAGCAAAATTTAAACAAAGTGAATTCAATCAATGTAAGCACGAAAATGGAATATATATATATATATAAAAAAGAGTGTTTTCAGTACAAAATTTGCTGAATCAATCAGCATTCACTGAAACATATAACATAAAATGGAGTACATAAGCATGAAACATATGATAAATGATAACAACAATAGAATAAACATATGCAAGGCTAATCCTCATCAGATGGGATCTCAAAAGAGATGGGGCCAGTAATCCTGGACCTATGAGCTAGACCTCTAGGAGTCTTCATAATACCATGACTCCTAGTCCTAGTTAGAAGGTCCTATGCGGGGTACAACTCTAGATGATCGTGTAGAAGGAGGTGGAAGAGCCTCAACGGGTGTGATGAACATAGGAGCAGTGGAGATCGGTGTGTCACTCGGATTAGCAAGAGGAATAGCAGGAGTCTGTGGCTCTCGGCTAACCATCTCATAGCCATCTGCACCACCATCACTGTCGCTGTCACTGTCATCATCAATAATATCAGTCACTCTATCATCACTCCCATCATCTCGATCACCACCATTGACTGTATCATCATGTCTATCCTGGTGGTCATCATCATCAGCATCATCATGTGGAGCCGCAAGAGTTACTGGAGGTAGAAGAGATCTAAGTAAATTCTCGATACGAGCGAATCCCGCCTCCATGGTGCGACGCATCTCAGTATGCTCCATAGCAGTATGGGCTCTAAGGCCCTCAATCTCGATATGCAACTGAGTCGTGCGGACACCCAGTCTAACTATCTCACTCTTCATCTCTATGAACTACTGCCTGACATGCTCCTCGAACGATGTATCAGTAGAATATGGAGGAGCAGAAGGGGTAGTTGCAGGAGTCACTGGCTCAGTCTCTGATGCAGGTCCAACACGAGGAGGTGTACCAACTGGCCCTGATGGCCCAGCCTCAGCCTCTCTCGACTAGTCCTCCTCGTTTGGCTCCTGACCAGACTCCATACGAACCCAGCGTCCAGCAACCAATCTATATCCCATACGGTGAAGTGATCTCTCATCATAAACGTCTGTATGTAAGATCTCCTTGGAGGTCTCCCCCTCCAAAGGAACTCTGTAAGCACGGAAAAGATGAGTGAGAGCCATCCCGTATGGCAAGCAGTGCCTCCTCTATGTCGCTGTGTCTCTCATTTGGGCTAACATCAGTGATAGAAGGTCTATGTCTGTCCTTTGAGTTAAGCTCACCATGAGCATCAGCTCCCGCTCCGTGATAAAATCAAATATGCCAATCTTTGGGAGCAGGATCTGCGTAGTGATGTGATGGAGCACACGCATCTCAACCGACAACTAGTTCGTGGTGATCGTAGCCATGCCACGAGCATCCTCTCTCTCTATGATGCATCTAAACGCCTCCTCTCTGTCCTCAATGGTAAAAATAGAAATCTCTCGGTGTGGGATCTCCCAAACCTAACTCAGAACCTCCTCAGATAGTAGAATTTGTATACCTCTGACTGTGGTGCTCCATAGTAAACGATGGCAATCAAGACCTCCATAAAATTGTGCACCAGATATGGATAGTACCTCTCCTACATGGTACAAAAGGGTACCAACCCAGCATCCTGAAAAGTATGTCTGATCTGAAAGTGCTGCCTATCGAAGAACTCAAGATCTATCCACCTGCCTGCTGCCACTGCCTTCCCTACCATCCTCTTTGCGGGGGGTGATCCAGGGGTAGCAGAACTACTGGTCTGTCCACTATCATGCCGAGCCTTTGATCTCCTCTCTGCTGAACTCTGACCAAACTTCCTCTTGACAGCCAATCTCTTCCTAGTCCCATGTCTATCAGCTGAAGGAAGGAAGGAGGGAAGAAAGGGGTATAAAGGAATAGGAAGAAGTCTAATGAAGTCAAAATTAGTGGGTTCAGTCAAGAAGTTGATTTGAAGATAGTGAAAGCATTGTTTAGTTTTGATTTAAAACGATAATAATTTGAGGAAAATAACTAGGGTTTGTTTTAAAATGGGAATGAAATCAAATAGATTGGTTTAGGTTTGGGATAAAATCATGAAATTGGAAGGTAAAAGTTGGAGAAATTAGTTAATAACTGTGAAATCGAACAATGCCGAGTGAGATTAAATTTTTATTCGGTAAAAAATTGGTTTAAACATCAAATGGTTGATTTTGTCCCAAAAACTTTCATTTATCAGTGAAACCATGCGTAATAAGGGGCAAAATGAGGCATAAATTGTAAAATCAAACACATAATCCATTTAAATGAGAGAAATCCGAACTCAAATTCAAGAAAAAATAGGGTTTTCTGCTAAGAACCCTCAATGCAACAGTAGCAAGGTAAAAACCGGACATTCAAGGTGAGGAACCGGTCCAAAATAAGAAAGAATCCAAGAAAAACATGGACAAAATGATTCACCACAGATTAGGAAGAAAAAACGATCCAAAAACTATGAAAAATAGGATTTAAATGAAATAATACGGATGAAATTGAAGAAAACATGGATTCATGGTTTGAATGAGAGAGCAGAGGGAGAGAAATACCTTGAATCGAAGGGGCAATGGGGGAAATCAACTGTTCCGGAGGTTAGAGGATGGTAGGGGACCACTAGGGAACTTGGGAAAGGAGGGAAATAAAAAACAAAATGGTTCGGACAAGCCCTAAAAATTTTGAAATTTCATCGAGTGTCGACACTTCAAATTTCTCAAGTGTCGACACTTCGTAAAATCCAAGTGTCGACACTTGGCCAAGAAATTTCCAAAAAAATCAAAAAAAAATTTAAAAAATCAAGGAATATTTTAGAAAGTTTTGGGACTCGATAAAAGTGATTTTGAGCTAAAATAAATTGGGTAGGATAAAAATTAAGAGAGTTCTAAGACAAAGGGTCAAAAATTCCAACTCTGTTCTAATCATACAAAATCTCTCTTCACTCAAGGATTTAGTAAACACATCAGCTAGTTGATCATCAGTACACACAAATTCGAGGATTACATTAGAGTTTTGTACATGATCTCTTATGAAATGATGTCTTATTTCAATGTGTTTGCTTCTTGAATATTGCACAGGATTCTTAGTTAGATTGATTGCACTAATATTGTCACATCTTATGGGTGTCTTAATTAGTTTAATGCCAAAATCTTCGAGTTGTTGTTTGATTCATAGGATTTAAGCACAACAGCTTCCAACTGCTATATATTTAGCTTCCGTCATAGATAGAACAACCAAATTCTGTTTCTTGCTACTCTATGAGATCAAATTAATCCCAAGAAACTAACAAGTTCCACTAGTATTTTTACGATCAAGTTTATACCTAGCAAAGTCAGTATCAGAATAAGTAATCAATTCAAATTAAGAATCTCTAGAGTACCAAAGACTGATATCAATTATGCCAGACAGATATCCAAGTATGCGTTTAACAGCCAAAAGATAAGACTCTTTAGGAGCAAACCGATATCTTGCACACATATAAACACTGAACATAATATCTGGCCTACTAGCAGTTAGGTATAGCAATGAGCCTATCATTCCTTTATAAAGCTTTTGGTCAACATATTTACCTGATTCGTCTTTGTCAAGCTTACAAGAGGAGCTCATCGATGTACCTAAAGGCTTGGTGTTCTCTATCCCAAACTTTTTCAGAATTTTTTTTGTATACTTAGCTTGGTTGATGAAGATTCCCTCTTTGGTTTGCTTTATCTGGAGTCCGAGGAATAAGTTAAGTTCTTCCATCATGCTCATCTTGAACTCATCCTGCATTAACTTTGCAAACTATTGACAAAGAGATTCGTTAGTAGCACCGAATATGATAGCATCTACATACACTTGTACTACTAAGAAATCCTCATTCTTCTTTTTCAAAAATAGAGTAATATCTACATTACCTCTAGTAAAATTATTTTTGAGCAAGAAAGAACTTAAACGATCATACCAAGCTCTTAGAGCTTGTTTTAAACCATACAAAGCTTTATGAAGTTTAAAAACATGGTTTAGAAATTCATGATTTTCAAAACCGGGTGGTTGTTCAACATAAACCTCTTCTTCGATAAAATTATTTAAAAAGACACTTTTGACATCCATTTGAAATAATTTAAAATTTATAAAATAAGTAAAAGCCAACAATAGCCTAATTGCCTCAAGTCTAGCAACAGGAGCAAAGGTTTTATCAAAATCAATCTCTTCCTCCTAATTGTATCCTTTGGCAACTAGTCTATCTTTATTTCTTGTAACAATTTCATTTTCATCAAGTTTGTTTCTAAAAACCCATTTTGTACCAATAATTGAAACATTTGAAGTTCTATCTACTAAAGTCCAAACATTATTTCTTTTAAATTGATTAAGTTCATCTTGCATAGCATTAATCCAATTCTAATCATTTTTAGCTTCTTCAATAGTTTTAGATTCTATTTGGGATACAAATGCTGAATAATCACAAACATTTCTAAGAGATGATCGAGTACTTACACCTTTAGATGGATCACCAATGATAAGTTCTTTGGGGTGTTCATGAGCATACCTCCATTCTTTGAGTAGAGGATCAAGTAAAGATGCGTTTTCATTTTCTTGATCTTGTCCTCTTTCATTGTTTTGTTCATCTTCTTGTTCCTTGGTAGGCTCTTCATTGTTATTCACCTCTTCAGTTCTTTTGGCACCTATTTTATCACAAAGCACATCTTCTTTTCTAGAATATTTCTAGTTGGATTCATCAAATACAACATGTATGAATTCTTCAACAACAAGTGTTCTTCTATTGAAGACCCTGTATGCCTTGCTAGATGTAGAGTAGCCTAGAAAGATACCCTCATCTGACTTGGCATCAAATTTGATTAAATTATCTTTACCATTGTTTATAATGAAACAATGGCATCCAAAAACTCGAAAATATCTGATTGAAGGTTTTCTACCCTTCCAAAGCTTATAAGGTATTTTCTTTAAAATATGTCGGATTAAAACACAGTTCAAAACATATCATGTAGTGTTTATGGCTTCCATCCAAAAATATCTAGGTAGGTCATTTTCGCAAAGCATGGTGCGTGTCATTTCTTCAAGAGTTATATTTTTCCTTTCTACCATCCCATTTTGTTGAGGTATCCTAGGTGCAGAAAAATTATGATGAATACCATTTTTAATTCAAATTTGTTAAAATCAGAATTTTCAAATTCGGTTCCATAGTCACTTCTCAAAGATATAATTGAAATACCTTTTTCATTTGAAATTCTTTTATAAAATCTAATAAATGCAGAAAATGTTTCATCTTTGTGTGCTAAAAACATGATCCATATAAAACATGAGAAATCATCTACAATAACTAGACCATACTTCTTACCTCCCAAACTAGATATTCTAGTTGGTCCAAAGAGATCCATATGAAGCAACTCTAAGGGTCTAGATATAGAGACTACTCATTTTGGTTTAAAAGATGATTTGATTTGTTTTCCAAGTTGGCAAGTGCTACAAATCTTGTCTTTTTCAAAACTAAGTTTTGGTAAATCTTTCATCAAATTCTTTTTGCTAAGTTTTAAAATCAAATACATACTTGCATGTTCTAGTCTACGATGCCAAAGCTAACTAGTTTCATTGATCTTGGCTTCCATTGCCACTAGGCATTGACCATTTTGAACAGGAAAATCATCAAGATCAACCATATAAATATTGTCATGCCTATGACCAATGAACTTAATGCCATTGTCATCTAGACTAGAAACAATACACATTAAAGATTCGAAAACAACTTTGAAATCCTTATCACAAAATTGACTAATGCTAAGTAAATTGTGTTTCAAACCATCAACATACAATACTTTATCAATGTAAGTAGAAGGAGTGATATGAACTTTACCAATTCCGACAATCTTGTCCTTTTCATTATCATCAAATGTTACATTATCACCATTCTAATACTCAAGTGATGAGAACTACTCCACATCTCCAGTCATGTGCCTTGAGCAACCACTATTAAGGTACCACATTCTTCTTTTATTGGTTGCAAGGCACACCTACAATAAAAATCAGGTAGAGATTTTAGGTACTCAAGTCATCTTGGATCCTTTTAGGTTAGAGGTAATGGTTTCTTTTGGAACCCAAATTTTCTTAACATTGCTAATTTTTTTTTATTACATAAGTAAGATTTATGTCCTACAATACCACAAGTATAGCAAGTAATAGATGATGATGCAGGCAAAAAGAAATTCTTGAAAAGCTTTTGTTGTTTTTGAATTTTAAAACCTAAACTGGGTTTGTTGAAAATAGCCCTTTGATTATTTAAAAGCATGTTTAATTTTTCAGAAATGTATGTAAATTTTTCAACAAATGGTTTTAGCTTTTCAAGTTCTTCTTTATACTTTTTGTTTTTTTGCAAAATCTCATTATTTCATTTTGAAATATTTTCATTTGATACAGAAGAGTTTTTCTTTTTTAAAACTTCTTTTTCTTTTTCAAGGAGAATAATTTTATCATTTAGCTTTTTATTTTGAAGAAGTAAGCAATCATTTTCAGTTGAAAACTTATCATTTGCTTTAACTAAATCCAAATTTTGCCTCTTTTATTCTTTAGCTTTGATTTCAGTTTTTGAAATTTAATAACTAATTCGTCAAAAAACTTCATACAACTCATCAAAAGTAAACTCATTTTTGGTTTCAGAAAATACCTCATCATTATCGGCCATCAAACAGAAGTTTGCAACTTCTTGCTGTTCTTTCTCAGAACTAGAGTCCTCGCTATCACTCCAAGTTGCCATCATGGCCTTCTTTCTTAGTCTTCTTTTGCTCTTTTTAAGTAGAGGGTAGTCCATTTTGAAGTAGCCCATTTCTTGTATTCAAAGCATGTAGCCTGCTCATTCTCTTTCTCCTTTTCCTTTTCTTTGCTAGAGTCTTCTTTTAGAGGTTTTTTCTTGAAGTTATACTTCTTCTTTCTCATGAACCTCCTGAATTTTCTAGCCATGAGAGTCATCTCATTTTCTTTATCTTCTTCTTCTGAATCTTCACTTGATTCATCTTTATTGGTAGACTTGAAGGCGATCACTTTCTTCTTTTTGTCAACATCTACATTCTTTTATTTTAATGAAAGCTCATATGTCTATAATAAGCCCAACAATTGCTCGAGAGAGAGAGTGTTGATATCCTTGGCTTCTTCTATAGCAGTCACCTTGCCGTCCCATGGAGCCAGAAGAGACCTGAGAAGTTTGTTTACAAGTTCACTATTAGATATAATCTTTCCTAAGCTTCTCATGCCATTCATAATATTTGTGAACCTAGTATACATCTCACATATAGATTCAGTAGGTTCCATTTTTAACATTTCATGTGTGAATGAGCATGTTAACTTTAGTTATTTTTACTTGGTGTATACTCTCATGGGTAACCTCAAGTATGTCCCATATTTCCTTAGCGGAGAGACAGTTAGAGATTATATTGAATTCACTCAGATCCAATGAGCAAAACAATAGATTCATAGCCTTAGCATTAAGCTCTATTTGCTTAATATCATTCTCATCCCAATTATCTTTCATTTTGCAAGTGAGAATGCCATTAATTAACATAGTTGGCTGATGAGGACCTTTGACAATTGTCCTCCAAAGATTATAATCAATGCCTTGTATCAATATGCGCATGCAAGTTTTCCAATAAGTGTAGTTTGTGCCATTAAATAGTGGGGGATGGTTTGAAGCTTAACTTTCAACAACACCCATTCTTATTGAGGCTGCCATGATCTTTTACTCAAGATCCTTGGACCTACAAGAGAATACCGGTGCTCTGATACCACTTGTTGCCCAGAAATGGAGCCCAAGAGGAGGGGTGAATTGGATCTTTTAAAAATTAAAACAATTATGTGCAGGCCGTGTAGTGTTTGTGGATAATGCACTCAAGTATATGCAGCAGAAAAACAATTAATAAAGAGCAGGAAGTAAAGTGCAAGTAATTAAAAAGAGATAATCACACACAAATACCAAGTTTTATAGTGGTTAGGTGCTCTCCAAACACCTGCGTCCACTCTCCAAGCTTTCCTTGGGAATTTTTACTATAATCTCTTCAAAGATTATAGCCGACTTGTTTTTCAAGGCTCACAAATCAAAATCTAAGTTGGTTTTGTCACCTAGGCTCACCAACAAATCTTTACACTTGTTTTGTCTTTGGGCTCACAAGTCAACCCCTAGTTGGTTTTGGCTCACCAACAACCTTATAACCTACTTTCAAAAACCTTGAAAGCTATGTCAAACAATAATAAATTCAGAATACAAAAATTTAAACACAAGCAAACTCTCTTCTTAGAGTGGATGAGGAATCTTTGAAGCTCTTGAATGATTGCTTGATGTGACTTGACTTGGAATCTTCTCAAGAATACTTTTGGAAAGATGAAATGAAAGGAATATAGGTTTTTTCAGTGGAATCTCTCCTTTTTAGCTTTTGGAAGTGGAGTTCTTGAAGGACTTTAACTCTTGGATATTTTCTTTCTTTTTTCTCTTCTCTTACTTCATGAATGAGTTTGGTGAAGCTTAAATACAAGAAAAAATATCCAAAAAATCATTTTAGACCGTTAGGGATCAAGAATTAGCCGTTAGGAGCTAAAAACCACAAAATTATGCTGTCAAAAAATAGTTTCATTGAGGCTGTCAGAACCTGAGTGTCGATACTTGGCTGTCAGGTATCGACACTTGGCTATTAGGTGTCGACACTTGGCTTTCACGTGTCGACACTTGAACTTTCAAGTATTGATACTTGATTCTTAGGTGTCGACACTTGACACAAAAATTCTCCAAAGACAAGTTCTATATTTTCAAAAAGTCTCAGGCCTTGAGTCGACACTTGGAAACTTAAGTATCAACACTTGAGTTTCAGGTGTCGATACTTGAGTTCTGAGTATCGACACGTGGTTTGCCATGAAAAATTTCTATGTGCCAAATGCTAAAGTGTTGACACTTGGGCTTCTAGGTATCGACACTTGGTTCTGTAATTTTCAAAAGCAAGTGCCAAACATGCCAAAAATATAAAGATTTTTCATGAAACTTAAATGCAACATATATAAACAATAATTAAACTTATTTGTGTCCTTTTTGGATGGAGAAGACTTCTCAAATCACGAAGAAATGCTTTGAGCCAAAGCGTGCCATGATACTCTAACTTTAAGAATTTGAGATGCTTGATTCCTAAAAACTCATAACTACAAATAATCATTAGTACAAAATATGTACTCAATGCTTTGTTATTCATCAAAATCAAGGATAAACCCAACACCATCCCATGTACCATATATCCCAAGCATCGCATCCCTTCATGCACCTATATGAAATCATGTCCATAATTTCTTAATTTGACTAGTCAAATCTAATCTAATTGGGCATGGATGAGAGAGGATAGGGGCTAAGATTTATCACCAAAAAGGTGATTTAATTATAAAAGGACTCTTGGTCTTCTATGCCCCTTAATATGTGTGCACGCCAATGATGCCAAGAGTTCTAAGTCCTTGGGACTCTTGATTTAATACATGGATAAAGGCTCTAAAATTAGGATAAATCTCAATTTGGCTGTCCTAGGCTCAACCTAATTTAAGTTCCACTCAAATTAGTTAGTCCAAATAGTAATCATTTAAATCCAATCTAATTAGGTTAGGAGTTAGGCTAGCCAACATATACTAGTATGTTAATTAGTTAGCCAATTAGGATCCTATGATCCTAAAAATATAAATAACTTTCTTGATCAATTCTTTAACACATGTGACCCTTTGGACTCCTCATCTAGCCAATAGTAGGTCTAGATTCATATCGATTTAGTTTAACTAAAAATTACTAATCAAATTAGGTCAAATCGAGCTAATCCTAGCTGCCAATTTAAATCATTTTTCAAATTGACTCATGAATTCAATCAATTTAATTTATGAAAACCAACAAGACATGATTGACATTTAGCAACATGTCTTGCCTATCTAAAAGATGAGAAATTTAGTAGAAATCATCAAAATACCGTTCAGTGGCAAGTTATAGCGCAATTCAATCCTTCGATCTTCCCTTATTCCGAATAAGTGATGGGTATGGAAAATTATTAAATCCTCGTACTTTATTCATTTGAACCTTAAATCACTAATGAAAACTCGATTGATAAAAGATTAGAAATCATTTTCTAATTTCATCCTGCTTTGATCAAAAACTTTACGAGTCATCATTTGATAAAATTACATGGGATAAATACTCCTCTTACTAGAAGTGATTGATTTCTTATTGACCTAATCGTAACCTTCAATACATAATTCACCATATCCATGAACATCCCATACATGACTAATTCATGAATAGGTATGAACCAAAACATGGATTCATATGTACAAGATACCATGATGATCTCAGGTCTAAGGATCACTCATATAACTCCCACTAAGAGATCATCCTTTAAAAAGTAAGACTTCCATAAGATATTTTCATGATGAATTAATTCAGTGAACTCATATCTTGATGAGCACCAATATCCTTGTATTAGTATTCCTATACAAGTGGTCATGAGAGCAAGCATTCTCTTCATCGAGCATACATAGGATGTGCTAGTCTCTCCGAAAATATCTATCCCCGACTCGATGATTTTATGATTAGAAATATTTTAGATTATGATTTATAAGATCTTAGATCTCACTATTATGATTCCATCATAATCTTAAAACCATTACCCTAATCTATGGAATTTATTATAATCTTAAAATAACAAAGCATAAGACACAGCATATGATGAAATAAAATTACCTTTTTTATTAGTATTATATATGAGTTGGAAGGATTTTATGGAATTGTCCCTGATAAATAAGAATATGATTAGCTTTCAAGGTACTATTCTTTCAGTCAGAGGAACATGAGCACCATATGCTTTCTCTACTTATGCATACTTCTCTGTCCTTATGAGCATCTCGAAAAATCCACCGACAATTTCTTTTCCTAAGAAAAAAGAAAAGGACATTAATGGAGACCACACATTAAGGTTGTCATGGCAATTAAGTGATTGAGGTTATACACCTCTAAAGTCACTTCATTGAACTGGCTTGCATAAGACCTGAAGGACTCTTCTTCCTTTTACTTAATATGAATCAGGGAGTGTGAACTTCATCAGGGTTTCTACTAATAGCAAAGTGGGAAAAATGATCGACTTAACTGGTCAAAGGAGTGGATAGAACCTGGTTTCAAGTTAAAATACTAATATCATACCAATTTTTTGTTGGTTGAGGGAAAGGCACGACATAGTATCGCATCAATGGCTCTATGCAAGAGCATCATTGTTTTGAAACCTTGTAGGTGGTCTACTAGATTGGTAGACCTATCATATGTCTCCAACTACGGCATTTTGAAATGCTTTGGTAGTGGCTCCTATATGATATGGGCTTCGAAAGGTGGTTCAATGGTGAAACCAAGATCTTTATCTCTAGATGGTGCTAAGCCTCACAAGGCTTCAATGCATCGGTTTATCTCTTGAAATTTACAATACACTTTAGGATCTCTGGCTAGGTGTGCTTCAGAAGGTCATGGAGGTGAATAAGCTAGTGTGGACCCTTCATCCAATCGAGGTGAAAGGGAATGCCTCCCTGCCTGTCTAGGATTTTTCGATACCACGGGAGGGATTGGTTCCTCCTAGGCGACACCTTGTAGGAGTGGGAGTCGTCATGGCTCCAGGTGTGCCACTCCTAGGGTGCCGGAGTCTGTGGTGGAACAGCTTGATCTACTTCTAGTTGTAGTGTAGCAGTCGGTGCCGTAGGCACTGCTAGACGTTGCATGGCTTGGACAACAACAATCAGCTCATGGACTTGCTAGATGAGCCATTCCAGGGTGTCAAGTTGGCTTCCTTATGAGATATTGTTAGCCTAAGTCCTTGGAATCTAATTATTGAAGAGTTGACTGTCCCGCTGGGAAGTGGTGGCACCAGAGTGGTGAGTAGACACACTTTTTGATGGCATATGATTCATACTCGAAGTCTTTTTCAAATAGCAAGCAGATAGTAGGCCTTTCCTTTATTTGATGGTACTGAAATATATTCAAATGCCAAAGTGAGTTGAAGAGGAAGTACCGGTGGCTATACGTGTAAAAGAAGTACTGGTCAAAGGTGGCTTTGATAAAGGCTCTCCGACGGTCAAGTCAATATCTCAAACCATAAAGTAAAAATGGAGCAAAGAGAGTATGCATGAAAGCACATGAAGGGATCCGTACCTTTGGGTGGTTCGCTGAGAACCCCCTTTTATATTCAAGATATAGGGTAGTCTGGAGATGTTTTAATATGTCAAAGTATATAATGATTGAGTTTTGACCGCTGTCAGGACTTTTGAGAGGAGATTGTCCTTTATTATTTGGAATGTCCCCTTTCCATTAATGAAAGGTTTTGTCTTCATGTTTTTCACCGTTTATCTTAATGGCTCCAAGAGTTATGGCCTAAAGGGAGGCCACGCTCTTTAATGACTAAGATATATGATGTGGACGGTTCGCTGACGTGGAGGAATCGACAGGCGCCACATCAAGAAGAGATGCCACGTCGACTCTCCGGCCCGGATCCGCTACCGTGCCGAGCTGAGCTCCCTCAGAACATCAAGCCGAGCTCAGTCCTCTGTCAGGTCGAGCTCACAAGCTCGGGACACCTAGGTCGGAGCCGTCTTCCACCCTCCAGAGCGAGACCCTCGGAGGTTAGTGCCCTGCGGTCGAGGTCGGGCTAAGGGCTCACCTGCCGATGTGGAGCCTCTCCGAGCGTGCGCCCTCTAGATCGGGTCCGCCTTCAGCCCTCCAGAGCGAGACCCTCGGAGGTTAGTGCCCTGCGGTCGAGGTCGAGCTAAGAGCTCACCCGCCAATATGGAGCCTCTCCGAGCGTGCGCCCTCTGGACCGGGTCTGCCTTCTACTCTCCAGAGCGAGACCCTCGAAGGTTAGTGCCCTGCGGTCGAGGTCGAGCTAAGAGCTCACCCACCGATGTGGAGCCTCTCCGAGCATGCGCCCTCTGGACCGGGTCCACCTTTCGCCCTCTAGACCGAGACCCTCGGAGGTTAGTGCCCTACGGTCGAGGTCGAGCTGAGAGCTCACCCATCGATGTGGAGCCTCTCCGAGCGCGCGCCCTCTGGACCGGGTCCGCCTTCCACCCTCTGGAGTGAGACCCTCGGAGGTTAGTGCCCTGCGGTCGAGATCGAGCTGAGAGCTCACCCGTCGATGTGGAGCCTCTTTGAGCGCGCGCCCTCCGGACCGGGCCCGCACTGTTGGGAATTGTATCGCAAAGCCAATCACCTGGGTTGTAGGCGGTTGAGCTAAGTATTGTATTTTTTCAATGAATTAATAAAATATTAATTTTGGCAGCTCATCACATATTGAATTTCTCTGAAATGAACTCTTTCCTAAGTGATGAAGTCCTTAGGACTACACTGACTTC
The DNA here is from genome assembly GCA_021397845.1 of Areca catechu. NCBI lineage: Eukaryota > Viridiplantae > Streptophyta > Magnoliopsida > Arecales > Arecaceae > Areca > Areca catechu. The sequence continues at coordinate 120,959,861 of CM038052.1, read as the reverse complement.
GATACAGAGAGGATGTATCGAGTGGTCCTTAAACCCGGTTCACAACCAAAGGATATATTATACTGGACGGCAATATATCAAGTATAGGTTGTTGTAGTTCACATCGTTTGGTTGTCCTCTTGACCAAATAAGTGTGGTGACACTAATGTGATCTGCAAGTGGGATATATGTGATATCTCATTGAACGTGACTCCGTGTAGTCCCTTTCTGCCAAAGGGATACTCACGATTGGATATGGGTATAAGTATCCCTCTGACCTGAGATCATCACGGTAGCTTGCAAGCAACTCCCTGTGCTTTGGTGCCGGACTACCCAGATTTTTAATCTAGTGACGGAAGGTTTCTGGGTACAGGCAAGTACTTGTGGAGCAGTGATGGACCAAGATGGAATTGACCTGTCCTAACAGTTTGGATTGAATGTCTCGCAGTATCTCAATTTAGCAAATCCTCGGCCGGGGTAGCCCTAGTGAAGAGTCACCGGGCTTGCGAGGTTGAGACACGTAGTCGACTGACTCAGTCTGGGTTGGCAGCCCAATCTCAGTCGTCCTGAGCATTAGAGGTCAAAGGGATGAATTATACGGTAACCATATGCCAGAGGTTCGATAGTTTGCTCCTGCATCTTCGACCTATCCGGACACCGGGACCCATTGCTAGATGGTTTCCTGTGCTGGTACTAAAAATTGTTCTAGTGCTACCGTTTGGTTCGAACCTATGAGGTCACACGCCACAGAGGATAACTCTCTGATCCGGATACCGATTACGATTGGAAATCGTCTCGATTTTATGGTCACAGTATTTTTGAGCACTATTTTCCCCGTCTTGCCCTTGTCTGTGTCGACCAGAAAATGTTCCGGGTTGACCAGCTCTGCGTCAGGATTTTTCTGAATCAGTTTTGAACTGATTCGGAGTTCGTTTCGGCCTCCTATTGGTTGTGAACCAATTTTATTCCCTGAACCAGGTTCAATTGGATTGAACCACCGTTGGGTTTGAACCAAATTGATTTAATGGGATTGGACCAATTTTGGTTGGACCGGTTTTGGATGAACCAGCGTTTTCATTTCCACTGATCGTTTTACACGTTGGAATTTTCTTTTCGCTGGAAGCCAGGCCAAACGACCGAACATGCCTTGACGGGGCGTCCCTTCTCCTCCCTCCACCTGCTGCCTTCTCTCCCCTTTAACCTCTCTTTTATTGCTGGTTAATTGGATGAACGGCAGCTGCAATCTCTTCCTCTCCCAGCACCTTTTATAAAACCCCTCTTGCTATCCCCTGTTTTAAAAGGATAGATATATTTCTGCTGGGTTGGTTTTGCATCGTGTGAAGAGAACAGCAAGTGCTGTTCTTCTTAGAGTTTACAAATCCCCTGAGACCTTGATTCCTTCCATTGGGTATTACAAGGGCTGGGTTTAGGAGGGTGTGAGGGAGAGTTTTCCCATTATTTCAAGTGCTCCAAAAATCCCTGCTGTAGCAATTCTGTTTTGCTGCAGCAACCTGTGACCGTGAACCATCTTCCGGCGGCTAGCACCGCGCGTGGAGAGGGATTGGAGAGCCCCGGGCATGTCTCCCCTCTAGATGGAGTATTCTTCTACTCCTCGGAGCAAACCACGCGAGCCGGGATCGCTCCAGTTGCCCGAAATCCAACGACGAAGACAGCTACTCTGTTTTGCTGCCATTTTCGTGCAGCAGACTTTGACAAATTTTTACGATTTATTGGCTTAGTTTTTCTTGCAGAAACCAGTGCCAAATCGAAGAGGACTTCCTTAAGAATCTACAGCTCAAATTTGGGAGTGATCGGAGGTCCGGAAGGCGGCGTTCAGGGGACTTTTCGGAAGCCCAGTTTTCAGCCCAAGGTGGAAGATGATTGGAATAACTTTATTCCAGTTATTCCAGTCTATTCTAGGTTTATCCCAGACTTATTCCAGCTGGGAATAAGCTATGTTTTTGGGTTTTAATTTCGATGCTTGTGTAGATCTAGATTTATTAAAATGTTTATAAATATTATATGTCCTGTATCATGCCAATACATGCATCTTGCATATGCTAGATTCTGTGCGGAGTAGGTATTTTCCGCATTTATTAAAAATATTTTAAAATCTTACCTATTCCCTGTGCTGTTGCATGCTTAGCGTAGGCACCTGCAATCCTGTTTTTACTTTCATGCACCTCACCCTCCTCTACCTAGGTGCCCCCTCTCAAGCTCAGAGGTTTAGGACGGAGCGAGCCTTGCCATCCCAGCTCGGCCCCAGCCCGGACGAGGTCCCCACTAACCGAGGACACTGGCGAGCTGCCCGAGGACCGCACCGGAGCGCCTCCCAGACCATGTGGACCACCTGAAATCGCCAGTTGCACCGAAAGGCAAGCGGCACACTGATCGAGATGCTACAATCCTCACCAACCACTCAGATCACCTAAAAGAGAGCTAACCGGGAGATTCGAATCCCGCGGGCGGCGGCCCGCCATTCGAGGCACCCCCAAATTTTTTGGAACGAGGCAACCAAGAAGAGTGTCGGAGCGCTTGACAACGCACCCTATCATGAATCGGGAAAGACTCCTCTGGACACCGTCGCATACGCCTGACGGCCCGGCGAGGATCCCGAGACAAGCGCCAAACGGTAACCAAGTTCACAATAAACCCGGAGGTAACACAACAACTCCAGGACACAAGCCGGAAAAAAGAAGAGGAAGTGCGACCCCCACCAGCAAAGGGGGGATGGCACCACCACCACCACAAGCACAAGCGCAAGCCCGGCCAAGAAGGCGAAGCGCCGCTACCACCATGGTAGAAGGGAAACGAGGGGCACAAGGAGAAGCCGAGGAATAGAGTACCCCTCTGTCCCTGTTATCACTATCCCCCTACAACGTTTTCACCTTCACGCACATCTTTTACTCCTCCTAGTACAGAGTCCATCAAAAGGGGCCCAACTAGGAGGATCTGTTCCCCCGGATCGTCACTGACTTGATCGTCGGAGTGCCCTTGCCGGAAACCCAGGCCCGGGTCTTTAACCGTTGTCTCGCAGGCTCAGGAGTGGAGGATCGTCAGGCGGCGAGGCAACCACACCCGCAGCGGAGCGGAGGACCGCCGGGCGGCGAGGCGGCGATCGCACCCAGCGCGGAGGTCCGAGAACCGAGAACGACGGGCGGCAGAGGAGGAGGAGCGCACTCCGGCGCCGACAGTAGCAACGGGCCACGACGATCTTGGCAGCAATAATATGCTTCTGATAATGGGATTTGACGGTTCTCCTATTATGAGAGGCATGCCAAAGTGAGCATTAGTAGGCCCTTCCTTCGATCATTCCATGGGACATCCTTACGAAACATTGGTGGTTGATCCTAGATTCCAAGTATCTTTAGATTCAGTAAATCTAGGAGTCCTTCGGGAATGGAGACCTTCGGAGCCTTGAGGTTAGAGAGACCAGGCATCAATTATTCAATTATACTAGAAGGATTCAATCAAATGTGTCTTGATTGCGAGTATGTGAAATAGTAAATCAAATGACTGAATGTCTATCTGCATAGGATCTTAGGGCCGAAGGTTAGATCTGTCAGGAGAATAAAAAATCGGAAGTCGAATTGGTAAGGAGTTGTAAAGCCAAAGGTTAGGTCTGGCAAAATTCAGTATGATGCTCGATAGATTGGGAAGTTGAAGTGTTTCTTATAACTTTCACTCTCGACGGGTAGAGCCAGATGATCAGAAAAATATTTTAGGGGATTATCTTGAAGCAAGATTTATTCTTTAAATGATTCGGTATCATGCTATTCCGGTCATATAGATCTGGTTATTTTTGGATGATGTAAGTGTTTGTATATTCAAAATACTATAAATTCAGTAGTGAAGATAGAAGCAATCGGATGTAATTTCATCCTATCTTAATATAAATTTAATTTTTTTATAATCTTAAAATATTTAAAATCTTGAAAATAAAATTCTTTGTATCAAACATAAATATAAATATAAATATAAATATAAAAAATAAAAGTGCAGCGACCCTACACCCAAGCAGTGGAAGGCAGCGTGAATCACGGAATAGGCCCGGGTCCACTCCGGAGCACCGATCGTCCTCGTCCAGGCTGGACAGAAGCCCGTTGGGCTACCGAGCCCATAAAAGAAAGGGGTTCGGTTGCTTTCTCCCCCTCTCTCGCTCGCTCGCTCGCTCGCTCGCTCGCTAGGGTTTCCAATGCGCTGAGGGCCTCCGACCCATCATTTCCAGATCGGCCCCGATCCACCACCTCTCTTCGAGAAAAATTCAAGGATCAGAATTTCCCGCCATCGCTACTTTGCTGCTCTTTTCTCTCAATTAGTGTTCGCATCCAACCGCTAGGGTTCGACTCGAGGTGATTCCCTTAATCGCAGGCCTTCCATCGCTCTCCGAGCTCGGATATTCGGTAAGATCGCTGGATCTTTCTTCTCTTATTAGATTCTTGTTGGATTGCCTGGTTTTTTTCTCTGTGAATTATTTGATGTCTTCCACTAAACCACTTCGTCATTCGCTTGCTTTGGTTCCGCCGTTGTTGTTACAAGCACCTAGAAATTTTTTTTTTGGGGTTGGTTTAGATGTATTTAGCGTTCGATCAAAAGAAGAAAAAGGAATAAAAAATGATGGGATTTTTTGGCCTAAATTGTTACCGGATCACATGGATCTGGCGAGTGATTTCTGTTATGGCAATTGCTGACGCAGCCTCGAGGACCTGTTGGACCGCTAACAATGCCACCAATCGGGAAGAAGACTCCTAAGAAGGAGATGACTTTCTACAGTCTAGGTACCGACTTCCTAGAGCCGAGTCTTAAACAGCAACCAACTTTTCACAGTTGGAAAAACATGGATCTTGTTGCCAGGAATCTAGTATTCGGAAGCCAATGCTTTTAGGCAACATCACACCTGACCGACTAAGGGACTTTCAAGCTTGGCAGAGTTCGAGTGGAGGAGCCACTCAGCCTCGGTTGCTTCTCTGGCTAGGTCACTTGCTTGATCGGGAGTCTACGTGAAAGTTGGAGCGAACACGATCATTTATTCGACTAAAGGTATCACCCAACTGAGGTACCTGTATGATTAAGTCCAGAAGCTATCCTATTCGGTCGAGGCTACATCGATTAAGCTATTTGTCAATATTCAATCATTTGGCAAATATTTATACAATGCAAAAATTAAGTAGAAGAAGGATGCTTTTCATTAATATGCCAAGTCATTACAAGAGAGAGCCGAGCCCGAGTACAACCAAAAAAGAAAGAAGGAAAAGCTACAAGGATCACTTTTTGAGAACAGCCGTTGGTTCCTTAGGGGTTGGAGTCGAGCTTGCCTCAAAAGCCTTGACTGCCATCTTGATTACGACCTTAGCTTCGGCGAACATCTTAGCAATGGCCTCTCTGGCTTGTTTGGCCTTGACATCGGCAACTCCCTTGGTGGCTTCTTCGGCTTCACTAGCTTCACCTTTTTTTGCTCCCTCCTTTTCGGGTTCAACGTTGACGATGCCATCCAAGTTGAGTCCCAAGAAGGCCTCAACGACCTTCTTCTTGTACTCTATGAACCCAAACTGGTAGACATTGTAGGAGCCCTCGGCTACTTCATCTTCAAAGTTCTTGGATTTTTTGTACTCCTCAACTGCCCGGGCTCTAGTAGTGGCTGCTCTCTCCTCGGCTGATTGGGCTTTGGCTTCGGTAGCCACGACTCTGAATTCAGAAGATTGAAGTCGGGCTTCCATGACTATCACCTTGGAGTCACGTTAGCCAATTTGGTCTCCAGCTCGGTGACCCAAGCTCGTTCCTTGGCAATTGCTAAATCTTTCTCAACTACTCGGGCTTCTAGTTCTTGACTAGCTTCTTTGGAGGCTTGCAACTTCTCCCTGAGCTTAGCCTCCCAGGCCTTGCTCACATTCTTCAATTCCTTCGAGGCGTTGGCTTGCGCTTTGAGAGTTACCACACCACCTCATCCTTGAGGGAGTGTTTTCTTCTTGATGATGGATACATTGTGGGTAAGCCGCAAAAAAAAGAAAAAACACAAGTTAGCTATTTGGGAGTCAAAATACTCGGTAAAATAAAGACTGAAGAACACTTATCCCGAGCAGTTGCGGGAAGAATGAGGCGAAGATCTCATCCACTGGCCGAGACTTCCTCTCTTGATCTTGGGGTAGGAGGAGCATGTCAACTAATTGCTTGGCTATCTTATTGTTGAAAGTAGAAGCAGTCGACTTCACCTTGGCCCCCATCTCAATGTACTCATCGTTACGAGGAGTCTTGTCTGATTCCTAGGTTCCACTCGGGTTGGGGGCTCGAATGCCTTGGCTCTACCACTAAAGATGGTTTTGGTGCTAGAGCTGAAGGAGCCGGTGCTTGAGTTGGTGTTGGAGCAGTAGGAGGTGATGTTGACGAGACCAACATCACTTCTTTGTTGGTAGCAGGAGCGTCCCATGGACGGGACGTGGGTGACCGTACTGAAGCCGATGGGCCCCCAAAGACGGATCCATGTGAGGCTTCTTCGTCATCGCCTTCTTCAGCTTTTGTGCCCCCTTGTTATAGCCTTCTTTCGATCGACACTCTTCAACTTGTCCTAAGATACGATGTTTGCGAAAAGCCGAGTAGAAGACTTAGTCCATTACAAACAAACAAGAGATGAGGAGCTTAGCAAAACTTATCCAAAGTATTTACTGGACTGAGCTTAGCATGATATAAATTCTGCTCCAAAAGTAGAACCCGCTATTGAGGAACCTCTGTATTAAGCAGTCGATCTTCCTTGTTGGTGGCAGGGATTATAGTATTCTTTTCTGGGGATAGGCTTGGCTCATTCCAAATCCAGTTCATTCTTTAGAGAGCATCACAAGAAACAAAAAAAGAAGTGGCTCTTCCAACTATGGATAGAAGAGGGCAGATCGAAAGGAAAGCCTGACTCTGGCAAGGCCGATGAACCACTAGCCCTTCACAATCGGGTATCGCTTCAAAGCAAAAAGTGCTCGGAACAACGAGACCCTGGTCTCGGTCTTTTAAATGACATAAAACAACAAAGAAACAAATGATTCAAAAAGAATTTGTGGCTAACTAGGCAGGAACAATCTTTGTCAAAAATGTTGTGAATGAAGGGATGAAAAGGAAGTCGAAGACCTGCACGAAGGAACTCATATAGGACGATCTGGCCAGTCAAACTTGATGTCACTCAATTCGACCTAGGAGCGTAAACCTGAAACTGACTCAGAAACTTGTATTATTCTCGGAGTCGGAGGATATTCATCTTAGTCATCATCGAGACAATGCTCGTCGGACCCTAAGGGATTGGATCTCTCAGACCAACCGATCGACTAGCCTGGAGTACCGTCTTAAAGGAGGAAGTCCCGATCTCTCCAAGGTCGGAAGAAATGGCTGGAAGGATCCCCGAGAATGTTGAAGCCCAGAAATATGACTCATCGAGTGGCTTTCACTTTTTGGATGAAGTCATGTCAACGAAAAAAGAGGGGGAAAGATTAAGTGAAATAGGAGGATACAAAGAAAATGTTGGAAAAAATTCTAGCTCGAGGACAAATTGAAGATTTATACAAAGAGCGAAAGTCGCCAAGTACAGCTTTGCCCGGGAAACATTAAAAAAGTTCTAAAGGAAGATAGAAGCAAGGAATGGGAGCAAGGAGGAGAAGAACGAGAAGATGGAACGATGACCAACCTACTAAGAAGAGATCTCGTGCGAGGGAATTCGGGTTTGGAGCTCTTAAGTACTTTCTTTCTTTGCAACTCAGTGAGGAAGCTATTCCTGCAACAATGGCAGGGATCCCTTTTTTAAACCTAGTCCAATGACTGAGATCAAGGCCTCGATTCAATCAAGCTGTAATCTATCAAGGTCCTTAGATTCGGACACGTGGTTAACTCCTGGCTAGGTAGTGTCATGCCGCGTCGAAGTTGCCACTTGTCAGTTAACCCTTAGTGCTAGGATTAGCATGAATCATTTAAGGGCTGCTATCGCTAGGCCATGTGGAGCTACCCAACTAACTGAGTGGAATCGTGCGAATTGCTAGCTGTTCGGAAAATCATTGCGTAGTCTCCTCTCCTCCATGATCGAGGCAACAAAATAACTGGTAGCAATTTTTAAAGGACCAATAAATGGCCAAATGGCGAGAAGATTTGTCCAACCCTTGAGGCCGAAAAGCAACTACTCCCTTTATCTAGAAATGACAAGGCTCGGGACTACTCGACACCGTTCTGGTATTGAGAGTGGAGGGATCTATTATGGCAAATGCTGACTTAGCCTCGAGGACTTGCCAGACCATCAACAACGCCACCAATCGGGAAGAAGATGACCAGGGAGGAGATGACAAAGCCTACCCCCAGTCCGTGTAGTCACTCCTTCACTGAGTTGCAACGGGCCATGTCCAACTGACATGGCATTTTCCCATGCGTATCGATCGAGTACCTACTCGGGCTAACTAGTTACCTAAGCAAGCCTAGTTGGATGCACTCGGACATGGTTCTAGGACCCCTTCAGACACGGTGCTAAGACTCCTTCATAGGCAACAAGGATTCAGGTCCCAGCGGGACGTCCCGTGGGACACTGGGATGAAGTACCATCTCATGTGTTGGGACAGGATATCCCGCCAGCGTCCTAGCATCCCAATCGGGACACCTCGGGACATCCCGTGTCCCGAGTGTCGGGACGGGACGGGATGTCAATGCGTCCCGTTCCATGAAAAAATCGGGATAGCCCCGTCCCACGGGATTTAAAACCTTGATAGGCAACAAGTAGATTGCCCATCTACTTGGAGTCGATGCTTGAATAGGTGGTGGAAGCCAACCGATCACAACTATTCCAGTAAAGATTGTGGTGGATGGTCGTGGCAAATAAAATCTCAATAGATCTTGCCATCCTAATTGTAGGCTCAGGTAGGCAACCCAAGAGGGGGGTGAATTGGGTTTTATAAAACTTTTGTACTATTAAAAAGATGAACCAAAGCAAGTATGTGCTTGTGTATTTCAAATAAATACAGCAGGAATAATGAAATAAAGGCACAAGAAGAACAATCACACAAACACAAAAGTTTATAGTGGTTCGGTGCCAACCAAGCACCTACATCCACTCTCCAAGAACCCCTTGGGAATTCCACTAAGTTTGGTTTTATAACTTAGGCTCACCAAAAACCTTTACAACTTGTTTTGTCTTCGGGCTCACAAGTCAAATCCTAGTTAGTTTCAAGGCTCACCAACAACCACCCTTGGTTTTACGGGATAACCAAGAACCTAAACAACTTGTTTTGGCTTCGGGCTCACAAGTAAAACCCTAGTTGGTTTCAAGGCTCACCAACAACCACTTTGGTTTTCAAAGGCTTACCAAAAACCTCTTTGGTTTTCCAAGGCTCACCAAAAATCTTAAGTAAAATAATGTAAGAGCAAGTATAAATGAATACAATAAAAGCTTTCTAAAATAAAGCAAATATCTCTTTGAAGCCCTTGATTGTTGATGAAGATCTTGTCTTCAAGTTGATGAAGCCTTTGATTGATGCTTGTAGATGTAGACTTTGAATGCTCTCTTTGAAACTTGGAAGCTTGAAGGCTTTGAATCACTCAACTCTTGAATTCTTGAAGAATATTCAAAAAACTCACCAAAGGATTACTTTCCCAATTGATTTTTGATGTTTATATAGCCTCCCAACACTTAAATGACCGTTTATAGCCGTTAGGGAGGAAAATATGACCGTTTGGAAGCAAGTTGGAGAAGTTCTGCAGTCCAGAAAACTAGCCGTTACTGTTCAAGTGTCGACACTTCACCTTCAGGTGTCGACACTTCACCTTCAGGTGTCGACACTTCAGTTTCAGGTGTCGATACTTCAGTTTCAGGTATCGACCTTCAGTTTCAGGTGTCGACACTTCAGTTTCAGGTGTCGACACTTCAGTTTCAGGTGTCGACACTTCAGCTTCAGGTGTCGACACTTCAGCTCCAGGTGTCGACACTTCACTGAAAGAGCTTTCTGAAGTTTTCTGTTTGTCTCAGGCCTTGAGTCGACACTTCACTCTTCAAGTGTCGACACTTGATCCTCAGGTGTCGACACTTCATTTCTAGATGTCGACACTTGCCTGTGCCATTGCTGAAACATCTTCAAATTGAAACGTTAACCTCTTCAAGTTCTTCCATATTAATTCCAAAGTCCATATACTTGATTTTCCATTAATTTAAGGATTTTTTCAACTGAAATACAAGCATTTCTTCATTCAACAGGTTGAGTACTAAGATCTGAAAAATACACTTAAAATACAGTTAGTACTCATATATACTTAAACATTTTGTCAATCATCAAAATCAAGACCAGAGTCAACAATCTCTTCCTTTTTGATGATGACAAAATCTTTAAGTATATGAATAGGGTAAGCTTAAAAGATTAACAATAGTATAAACATGTAAGCTCAAAACAATAAGCACCAAGCTCCCCCTCAAAATATGATCCAAAAAATCTTCAAAAATATTTTTCAAAATATGCAAAATTTTCAAATTTTCAGTATTTCTTCTTACTAATTCTTCCCTTTAGATAAAAACATTTTGCATTCTTCTTCCCTTTTGCACTTTCTTTTATTTCTCAAATGATTTTTCATGTTTATCCAATCTTCCCCTTTTCATACTTAACAATTTTCTCTCCCTTTTTGACATCATGAAAAAGGGTAAAATGCAATACAAAGTGGGAATGAAGTCGGAAAGAATAGCAAGTAGGTCATCAAAATCAATGCATGAAATCAAATAATTATGATATCAATTGAATATGATACAAATTGAACAAGATACCACAGAATGTAAGCACATGCAAGAAATGATTTGATGTATATTATCCATTCGCCTTACTTGTTCATGGGATAAGGTCACAGCGGCACCTCTACACGTCATAAGAGAGCCCATTGAATGGGAAGAGAGGGTCTTTAAGCCCTACTTATCTCCTATGACCGGACGGCCATGGTGACTAATCCAATCCGAAGCGGTTACTAGGAATTCTTTTTTTAAAAATAATTTTGATACCAATATAATATGATACCATTTGAATGTAACTCCCCTCAAAGAATTATATTTGAAAACAAGGAGTATCAGAGCAATATAAGCAAAGCATGCTATTAACAAGATATTCAAAGCATCAAATATAATAACAAATTTTTGGATGCTCCCCCTGAATGTTATTTCCCCTTAAAAATATGCATTCATTTGAGGAATAAGAACATGAAAGCACATGCAATATAATTTCAAACAATTTTAAGATATAAACATAAATTCTAAGTCTGAAATCAAGGATTTGAAATTTTCAAGATATTCATGATTTTCAAAATACAAAGCATTTATATCACTTAAAAACTTTCAGTATGATTTTAAATTCATTTTAAGATGATTTGATATCCATACAAATGCTAGAAGTAATATGATATCAAGTCTAGCTACTAGAGCAAAGGTTTGTCAATATGCATACATTCTTCTTAAATGTATCCCTTAACTACCAGTTCTATATTTGATTCAAATCAATTCTAACTTAAGCATAGATGCCAACAATGAAAGCACATAAATCGTAATATTTTATTTGAAATAATTCAAAAACTGTATTAATCAAAATCAAGTGAAAGTCTAATAATCATAAGTTGACCATGAGAGCTTGAAATCCATCAACATCAAAATGGTCATAATCACAACAAATGATTATTAGTCTAAGCTTGATTCTAATCAATCAATTAAAACATTTTTCAAATCAATATGCATCTTTAAAAGTATTTTTCATGAAATACATTAATCAAAATCAAGTGAAGGTCTTACAATCATAAATTTAATCATGATAGCATGAAATTCATCAACATCAAAAAGTTCATGATCATAGCCAATGATGATAAGTCCAAACTTGATTTTAATTAACTATTTAAAACAATTTTTCAAAGTAATTGATGCAATAAAAATTAATCTACATTTTTAATTATGAAAGGAGATGTTTAGAATTTACCAATATACAAAGTCCTTCCTTTTACCATTTAGTTCAAAATGTAGCTTGTCCACTTCCTTAAATTGTCTTATACAACCTCTTTTCAAGGACTTCCTTTCTTCATATTGGGTTGCAAGACATTTCTGCAAAACAAATTAAGTGGACATTTTTGGTACCCAAACTTTCTTGGGTCCTTTATGATTAGCAATTATGGTTCCTTTTGGAACCCAAACTTTTTTTAATCTAGAAGGATAAGCATTAAAACCACATTTATAAAATAAATTGAAAGAAGCAGGAATAAAGAAATTTTTCAAAAGTTTTTGCAAGATTTTTCCAAAAACTTTTCATGATTTTTCCTCAACCAAAATATTTTTATCACATAAATCTTTCAAAATAACATTTTCTTTTTCTAAAAATTCTTTTTCTTTAGAAAAATTATTCTTTTTATTTTTCAAAATATCAATCTTAGCATTTAAATCACCATTTTTATTTGCAATATTGGTGTTGTCAAGAGAAAATGAATCTACATGCCTATTAATTTCTTGTGCTCAATTTTTAGCAATCTATATTCATGCACAAGATCATTAGATGCATCATATGATTCTTTAAAGGTAAAATCATAATTATTTTTAGCACATACCTTTTCCTCGTTTGCCATGAAGCAAAGATGGGCAACTTCATCATCCGTACTTGAATCTTCGATATCGCTCCAAGTTGCTATCATTGCCTTGAATTTTTTTTTGGCCTTGAGGGCTATTATCTTCTTATTTACATCAGCTTCCACTATCCTTTGCCATATGTTCAACTCATAGGTCATGAGTGAATCGATAAGCTCCTCCAAAGGTAAGGTTTCTACATCTTTAGCTTCTTGGATCGTCGTCACCTTTGGATCCCATGATTTTGGCAAGGATCTAAGAATTTTGTTTACCAAATCAGCATTAGTATAGATTTTGCCAAGACTATTCAATTCATTAATAATAGTCATAAATCTAGTATACATATCAGAAATAGATTCATAATGCATCATTTCAAAAATGCATCCTTACTCTCTCTTATGCTCATTTAGTCACTACTACCGCTCTCAGCTCCGGTTGCTATAGCTCACATTTTTCATCCATTGACTTGAGCATCGGAAGGTTCCCTACCGGTCACCACCGGTTAAAGGATTGCTTTTGCAGGTCTCTGCACGAGAGATATCGAAAGCAGTATCCCATTCAGCTTGGAGAAGATTGGAGCACCTTCGGCCGTTGGTGGAGTCAAAGGTGCAGGGCTCACCACCCAGACTTTCTAAAAGTCATAGGCATTGAAAAAAGGGGCATAGGTATAAGCCACCAGATGTCATGCTTTAGTTTTATGAGAATTTGCAGAAGAACAAGAAAAATCATTTGGAAATAAAAAGAAGCAATGTTCAGGAGGTACTTGTCCTTGGGTTTGTTTATTACTCTAAACTTGCTGAGGTTTTATAGCAGATATATTGAAATTGGTTGGCCATGTTTTTATGTCACAGGTGCCAATGTAGCACTCAAAGTGCACAATAACTTATTCTTTCATACATAAGTTAAATTCTTGAGATCATACACTTATATGTTATGGTTTACCAAAGCCCTATGATCTTGGCTTTTAGAACTACAATTAGATTGTGTTGTCACTGCTTCCCGCTCGGCCACTGGAAGTTGCTAGAGGGGTGGCGCTCATAGATTGGACTTGCAAGGAAGTCTCGGTCGGAGGTTGCTCCGGCGAGGACTCTTTGATGCTTAAGTCAGACGACAGTCAATACAAGAGAGAGGGAGCGGAGAGTACAATGGAAGAGGTAGTCGTAGACGCTCCTTGGGGTTCTCAGGGAATCCCTTTTATAGGCCAAAGACAAGGGCAATTTTGGGAGGAAAAGCCCTTAGTGGGTTTGGCGAGGAGTGACAATTCTGAAGCTTTCGTCCTATGGGGTGTTAGAAGATTATTCCATTTATCCAGAGTGTTCACCTTTTATTAATTGGGATCTTGTCTCTTGCACGGAGCTAGCCGTTCTTTTTAATGGTAATGTTGACTATTGCTCGGAACGAGTCACATTCTTTTTAATTGTAAGAATTTCCTAGAGATTACGGGATATGATCTCTAGATCACGCGATCAAGTGCATGGGAGTAAGCGTCGGGGAATACTTCTTTCTGTTGTTCTTGGGAGCATTGATTGGGAATGTGTCAGCTCTAGATACAAGGGGCCAGGGTTAGTTTGGGCACCCTCGCCAAATTAGAGGGTCAACCCAGTTGGAGGGCTAAAGGGAGGTTGAGAGCCAGCTAAGAGGGTCTCAAGGTAGACCGATAACCAGCTGGGCCAAGGATCTCAAGGCAGGTCGAGAGCTAGCTAGGCCAAGGATCTCAAGGTAGGCCAAGTGCCAGCTGGGCCGAGGGTCTCAAAGCAGGCCGAGAGCCAACTAGACTAAGGGTCTCAAGATAAGCTGAGAGCTAGCTAGGCCAAGGGTCTCAAGGGATGATTACACCTTGTCTCAATCTGCCTAAGCACCTTCACTAAGACCGAGGGTCAGCTAGGCTAAAGGGCGGATTCCAACTACCAAAGATGAAATTTGACCGACAAACTGCCGGGGATATTGAGGGTTGGGGGTTGTCCCCCACATCAGGTTGTATGAAATAGGATGTATGGTATGTTATGATGAAGCATTTTGTGTATTCTCTGTCTCCTGTTACTTGTAATCTAAATTGTGAGATGTATATAAAACTGCACCTCTAGTTCTGTTTTCTTTCATGTACTCTTTACTGGCTTCACACTTAATTGAAGCATTTTGTGTACGCTTTACAATAAAATGTATGAAATAGGATGTATGGTATGTTATAATGAAGCATTTTGTGGATTCTGTATCTCCTATTATTTGTAATCTAAATCATGAGATGTAGATAAAACTTCACCTCTAGTTCTGGTTTATTTGATTTTCATGTACTCTTTACTGGCTTTGCACTTAATTTCTTTCTTTTTTAATTAGTTGCTTCATTTCATGGGATCAATTGAATGAGATCAATTGATTGCTTTTTTGATACATCATGGAGGTTAGCTGTTTATTTGTTTTTTCATTGAAGCAAATAATGTCTTCAAAATGTTATGTCTGGTTTGGTTACTGGAGAAGTGCAATAAAATGTACAAACACAGGCTTTTGCTCCCTGTTTCTGCAAAATTCTGGATAATAGCCTTGCTTTTCTCACCCCACCTATTTTTCTTGTTCCAACAGAGATGAATAAGATTGGTTCTTTAGATTGCTTCACACATACTTTTGGGGTATCCTTCAATAGAATAAAGATGGGTTCATCCATGCCTGTATGATATATGGAACAAGATCGACTGGTGGAAATGTTCTGGTGCTGCTATGTACGTACAGAAGCAGAGAAGCAAACCAGGTGGCCAATCTGTTGGCCAATTTGGATACCATAGACAACTCCTTTTGCTTGAAGCATTCCCATAGCAATTGGCGGTAAGAGCCTTGGCTGATGCCTATGGGATTGGCTTTGAGCATGTGTACTAGGTTAGAGGTCCTTTTCACTACCAAAAAATGGAGCTCTTTTACTTTCATTCCTAATTGATCAAAACATGAGAATTCTGAAATTTTTCTCAAATTAATAAAAGAAAGAAAACCTTCCCATTATTAGCTTATCAGCCCTTTTTAGTTTTAGTGTTTAAAAATCAAATCATTAATTTTAATTTGGTTAGCAAACATATCTTTGAGACTGGGTGGAGTTCTTCCTCCTCCCTCCCTCCTATCTATATTTGTTTAATTCTTTTCTAATCAGATATTGGGAGTTGTGTCCCTTGCCATCTTCATTTCTTTTTTCTGTGCCCTAACCCAACCACAAAAAATTCCTAATTTTTCCACAATATTTCTATCAGGCTTAGATTTGCTGTCACTACAAGCATTTTCATCCTTTCTCGCAATTTCTGACCTTTCTATCATTGGTTTTCTCTCCTTTTATGGGCTATTGATTGGAAATATGGGCCCCTTTCCTTGCCGATGCTTCTGTGAATCCTTGCAGTGCCATGTCATCTTTTATTGGTTATCCTCATCGCTTTGACCTTAGTCAGTGCTAGTGCTTGTCACTTTGGCCTCCCCGGTTTTACTTCACATCAAGTGCATCATTCATATGAATCCAACAATGTGGTTCATGCCAGAACTTCTATGAATGATGCCAAATAATTGTTTTCTATTCATTCAAAATTTTCTCATCTTTGTTTTTTGTTTTGCTTCATTGAAAATTTTATTTACTATATTGATGCAGGACAGCATTGATTAGGGACAATCCAGGTATGCTTAATGGGTTGTTTTGGGCTAAAATGGCAAGGAAATTGCATAAGAAGATAGTATGTATATTAGTACACGGATGGGGAGCCATTTGGGTGAAAAATAAAGTCAGAAAGGTGAAGTTTTGAGGGTTTTATGTGAATTGGAAGTAAAAAAATCGGGAATAAAATTTTATTTGTGTTGGTGGGAAATACGCTCAGGCCAAGGATATGAGGCCCATATTATCATATATGGGCCATCGGTCCAGCTACATAGTCACCGACTAGAAACATAAAGTCCAGAGGTGGCCGAACCAAATAACCCAATAGCATGCAATGTCCGACTGCTCACTGGATTGGTAAAGGTAGTGCTTAATCAAGTAGGCCCACTGTGCATCTGCCGACCAAGCATCGGATTGAGCCCCCATGCAAAGGCAAAGCTTCGATACTGTCGGGCGATCCTGGTGTTGATATGCCAATCATTCATCGAATAAGGTCCCTGATTGTAAAAAGTCGCAGACTCCAATGCTATCGAGCAGGAAATGCTATCTGCATCTAGTCAACCCCATCACTCGGCCGAGTCCTTGTCTGAAGGGATAATGCCTTGCCCGACTGACTAGCTGGGCACTAGGCTTTCGAGTACCCCGGTACGAGCAAGTTTTGATTGCATACCTGTTGTACGCTCGGTTGCCTCATCTGTTTGACCATTCGTTGGGAGCCAAGCACTCATTCCATTCGGCTGGGCCCAACCAAGCACCGAACTACCAAGAATCTACTTCCGAGTAGGCCTCGGTAGTGGCCAACTCTTGTATTCGAGAGGTATCGATAAATGTCTGGCGACCATTCATTAGATTTGACCACACGCTCAGCACGGCATCCCCTTAGCTCGTCCGCTTATCTATCCTGAGCAACCAAACTATGCTATATGCCACTTGCTGACTATCTTCATCTGACCTGGCCTCGGTAGTAGCCGACCCCAACTCGGCTTGGCAGCCCCAAGGTCATTAAACGCGTTCCACCTTCAGCCCGAGCTACTCGGGCATGTCTCCTTAGCCGACCAGGCTTTGGATACTAGGGAAGCACCTAGGCTGGTGGACCCTTATGCAGTATATCCATTCAAATCCTCCAAGTTCCAATATCTTGACACTCACTACCACAGCCTCCACCATGCGGCTGGACTTTCTGTCATGCCTTAAGATCCCTAATCATTTCTATATCTGCACAATTAAGGGAGGTGTGCTTAAGTTTACACAGTAGTTCGTGTTACCATTAATGAGGCTTGGTAAATCCTATGCAAACGACAAGGTTTCATTTAAAAGGACATGACATTCTCTGCCAACAGAAAGTCCCAAGCAATCCACGTGGAGAATTCTATCACTTCCCACTAGATCAGCCAAGATTCTAGCCATTCTAAAAGTACCCTTTCCTCCATATATAAAAAGAGGTTTCATACAAGCCCCCAAGTGCAAACTTTCCCGCTACGCTTCTTATACTGTTGGCTTGAGATATTGACTTAAGCATCGGAGTGCTTGCATTGGAGCCATCTTCGGCCTGGGCTTTTTTGCAGGTATCACTTTCGGAGAGTGGCCTGTGCCACCCGCTCCAGCACCTTCTCTAGCGCCTTAGGTGGTCGACGGTTTTCAGCACCAACAGTTTGTTTTGTAAATTTGACATTTAATTGATGGATTGGTGGCTATGGCCTATAGGTTTTGTTGCTTTTAGTTGCGATGGTTTAGCAAGGATGGAATCAGATTTAAATTTGAGGTTTTAGGGTGTTGTAATTGAGGAAAAAACGAGGAAAATAGAGATATTTTCTAGGTATCATGCCAAGAATTCTGTAGGCATCATACCTAGAGTTATAATTGCATCACCCAACTCCAAAAGAAAGCATAATTGCTTTGGAAAAAATGTCTGAAATTTGACTGTCTTTTAATAATGAGAGATTACATCTCTATTAAGAGTTCTAGTGCTCTTACTGCTTCTAGGACTTGGACTCCAAGTAACAAATATGTTACTTTGACTAATAAAAACCCAACTAAAAATCATAAATAAAGCCCCAAAACATAAATGAACCTAAGGCATGACCCATGGGCCATATGGCAGCCCATGCCTAAAAATCTGAAAAATCTCAAAAATATGCCTGACTATAAAAATTTAAGAAAATGTTAATAAAGCTGAACCATATTATATTGCTGAGAAACATAAAATTAAGATTTTTTAGTGAGTAATTGACCCTAAGCACGGTTCTAACAGAGCCCCATATTATCCATCACATTCCAAATTTAGGCTTGAACATTAAAACCAACCTTAGGATGTCTTTTATAGGTCTTCAATGGCTGCTGCCAATGTCTTCCATCTCTCATGCCTTGAGAGGCCTCGACTGTAGTGAGTTAAAAGCATGGAATCTATCATAACGATCATGATCAAGCTTTTGGAGCTCTTCATTTGTGATCAGAGGCGATCATGGGCCAGCCCTCTGGCCTAAACTATATTTATTTTCAGGTGGGCTTTGTGCTGGGCCTATTTAAAATTTGACATTGTCTATGCCAAGCCTAGCCTATGATTTGCTGTATCTGTGATCCATGTACACTACGAAAGCAGACACCGTCTCTGTTTGAAACATACTTTTGGTGGCCACCACCTCTTATGGAAACCACTTGATGGTCAACAATGTCTTCAATCTTCTTCACATGTGGAGCTGGCGGAAGTCTAGCAATATGGGTGTCATGTTGTGCATCATCATCATGGCCTTTATGCAAAGTGAGATCTTTAACATTAAAGACATTACCATTCTCTGTATATTTGGATAGGTCAAGAGCATAAGCATTAGAGCTGATTTTCTTGAGAATCTTGTAGAGACCAGCAGCACTTCTTCAATGAGGCTTCTTGTATGTACCCTTAGCATATGTTTAGGTATAATTCTCACTATATTTTTGTCTCCTCCTTTAAATTCGGCAAACCATCTCCTCAAATCAGCATGTGTTTTATAGCATTCATTACCTAATGCAATTTCTCCAAACATCATCACGTAGCTCATGAATATGCTTGACAAAAGCTTCAGCTTCAACACTAGGACGTGCTTGAACAGGTAAAGGAAGTAGGAACCAAATCAACTGGCTTCCTTGGAATTGAACCTGTTACAATCTCAAAGGGACTATGACCTATAGTTCAATTTAACCAAACTGTTATTAGTAAATTCAGCCATAGGAAGAAGTTGATCTGAATTATTAACATGATCATCAACACAACGATGAGCCAAATCACCCAAACTCCTATTAACAACTTTCATTCAACCATTGATTTGTGGATGAAATGAAGAATTTTCGGCATCTTCTGTGAAGTGTGCCGAAAGTAAAACAATAGTCTTAGGCAACCTATGAAGATGAACAACTTAATAAAAGAGTTTACTAATATGACAAGCATCAGAAGGCTTCAATAAGAAATGAAGTGAGCCATCTTAAAATAGCAATCTGCAACCATAAGAATAGAATCATGATCGCTAAGGGTCTTTGGCAACCCTAGGAAAAAGTCTATGATTAGATCTTTCCAGGGATCATCTGGCAAAGGTAATGGAGTGTATGGACCTGTATTTTTCTTTCTTTTTTTTGAAATTTAACACATCCGATATCATGAGACAATTCTAGCAACATGTCACTTCAAAGAAGGTCAATAGAAATGGTCCTAAACTATTGTGGTGGTTTTATCTCTTCTAAAATGACCAGCCATCCTACTGGAATGCAATTCTCTAATGACCTCTTTAAGCAAAGAGGTATCATGCAAAGAGAAATATGAATTGTCAGCATGTTGTCTTCTATCTGTTCCTGGTTCTTGACTTAAGTGTTGGAGGGTCCATATTGGAGCAATCTCTGGCTAGAAATTTTTTTTACAGGTATAGTCTGTGAGTACCACTTCTCTAGTGGACTCTGATATTTGGTCGGGAACCAGTGGCAATAGATTAGTATTAGAGGAAAGGCCCGCCCACTTTTGGAAGAAACACAAAGTGGAGCCTTAATGTTGCATAAAGGCGTATCCACTTGATGCTCCAGTGCCACCATGTCCAGGCAAGTTGACCCGCTTATTGACAATAATCCTTCCAAGTCCCAGCCTAGCATTGTCCAATGGAAGCCTGATCGAAACCCGATCGCATCCAGCAACTTTTTAGCAATTCAAGCTTTGATGGCTGTAGTCCAGATGATCTAACGTTGGGACTAGACCATGCCGGTGGTGCCGTCGCCAGAAGCGGCTCCGGTAATGCAGCACCATGGTCAGGCAATGCTAGGGATCTGCAGCCGGAGCAGCAGCGACTTCCCATTCCATGGAGTCTCGGACTAGAGGGAAATACTTGCCAAAGCAGACTCGAGAGCCGTAGGTGGGAAAGGAAGCGTTTTCGCTCGTCTCGGTCAAACGAGGGATCGACATCAGCTCGATCACCATCTCAATCCGTTGAGGTTCACTCTGTAAGAGATGTAGAGGTGGATCGTAGGCTCTAGGAGAGTTGAACCAGTGCATTGAAGCCTTGCGAGGTTTGACCCTAGACAGAGGGGGGACTCTGCTTCAGCATTGATCCACCCTTTGGAGCCTACATCATACAGGAAAGTTTTTAAGGCCTCGATGCTCCATGAAGCCATTGATCGAGTCCTATACTGAGCCTTTCCTTCAACTCTCAGGAAGGCAGCCATTTATTAATATTCGAGTTTGAAGCCAAACTTTATATACTTTTTCGACCTATTGAGTTGCTCTTTTGCTGTCCATTTTGTTAGCAGCAAGAGGCTGCACTAGGGTTACAACTCCCTGGTCAACATCAAGAAAGGGGAGGAATTCCTCAGGTGATATGTGAGCTGGTTCAATACAGCAGCTCTAAAGGTGTATAATTTGTACCATGCGGTCGCTATAACCGCCATGAAAAGCAGGCTACGAAGGTGTCCTTTCTCTTCTCGCTGGAGAAGAGAGCTCCGGTAGACTTCTCTAAAATGCTATATAGCGAAGTACACGCGTTGAAGAAGCGTATGAATTGCATGGCCTGCCTTCTAGCCTGCCGGTTAGAGAGCGGCTTTCGATCTAGGAGGTTTGATCGAGGAAAGAAGATCGAGGACGAGGGAGGCAGAGAAGCTGATCCCCTCCATCATGTCAGAAAACTTTCCCTCGGACCCAATGCCACACAAGTCAAAATCAACGAGACATCTCGCTTTTGAGAAGGTTTGATGAATACATCCCTTTAAATGCTCCATGTGCTCAAATTTTGATGCAGATCAAGGGAGAATTATTTGAAGCAGTGAGATTGTAGACAAGGTCGGAGAAGCATAACTCGAACAAGTTCTGCCTCTACCACCGCGAGCATGACCATGACCATGACACGGAGGAGTTTATCCAACTCTAGGACAAGATTAAAGGAGTTCATCGTGGTCGACTAGATAGGTTTCTTCATTATCAGAGGGAGAGGCCCAACACTCGAGAAGCTTTGCTATGCCTACTAGAACCACCACCAAGGATGGAGTCAGTTGACCGTCTTACTACAAGAGATGTCAATACCTTCATCGGTCGGTTGGCGGAAGAAGCCGACTCGAACAAAAGATAGAGGGTTGAAGAAGCCATCACCTTCACTCGGGTAGACGTCGAGGGATACAGTACTCATACAATGATGCCGTAGTTGTAACTTTGAACATAGCACGCTGCTCACTATAATGTACACCATATGCTGGTTGACAATGGAAGTTTGGTGGATGTCTTGTTTTATGATGCTTTTTTAAAGATGAATATTTTCTTGGAGCGACTGAAAAGGATGGATGCATCGATAATAGAATTCTCTGGGAAGCTAGTTCCTATTGAAGGGACCATTATGCTGCCAGTAATAGATGGGCGGCCTCTTAATGATCCGTGTAGCTAGCCTTCACGGTCGTGAAGATCCCCTTGACTTATAATGTTATTCTTGGCCGAATCTGTTGGGCTATGCCTTGAGCTCGGCTTGCATGAGAACAAGATCCATACCACACCTAGACCTAGGCTAGGCATAGACTGGCATGGCCTAGTGTGCGTGAGCATGGGCATGCGGCCCAGACCGGTGCGACCCATGCGCAGGGCATGTGCGCAGGGTCAGCAACTATGGTCCATGCATGGCCCCACCCTTTGGCATAGTCAATGGACGGGATCAACATGGTCTACAGGGGCAAGGGTGGTTTATTATCGCGATGTACGTGAAAATCGCACGTCTTTTGCACAGTTGGACAATTTAGTGCGTGGCCGGTCATGATTCGACGATCATGAGTCATTTCTGACTTGATTGAGGCTTGATTCACATGATTTTAGACACATTTATTGATGAGCAGATGGCTAAGAGTTCTATAGGAGTTAGAAGACTAATTTGACATGATTCTTAAAGTTGTTTTTGATATGGACTTGAGCTCTTCGGCCTTTATTTGAAGGGAGGCCATAGGCAGAGAGCAATAGAGGATCCAGAGGGCTTCCAGGAGGTGTGGCAGCAATAGAGAAAGCCTGTAGGGACTAGAGGGTCTTCTTGAGAATTAAAATTTTTATAAGGGATTTGGAACTTGTTGAGAGAAATTGTACGGGATTGAGAGTACAAGTTCTTATCTTGTAAGTAATTTTTTTCTCATAGTGAAGTCTTGCATGCTCTATTAAATTATTTTCTATTTTATTCTCTTCTCTTGTAGCATCAACAACGATATTGTGATCTTGGACACAGGGATTCGTATTTTATACAGAAAATTTTTCAATAAGTAGTATCAGTACGGGTGGTACCACAAGAACTGGTATCAGTCGTGGATTGTCTAGATTGAAGATGGAGAAGATAAGCGGAATCAAAGTTGACATCAATCGATTGATGAAAAGGGTATTTTTTTTCTTTAATAAGTGAGGGCTAAAGACATGTTCATCCAACAGGAAATGATTGATGCTCTTATATGTGAGGAGGCTGGCCACCATGGAGGGCAAGATTTGAAAGCAGCTTCAGATGTAGGCGGTAAGTATGATCCACTTGTATTTGGCATATGACGTGATGCATGTGCTGAACGAGATTTTTCGACGGTAATATGGGTGGAGCTCGAGGAATTGTACATGGCAGTCTCTCACCAACATGCTTTTTTTTGGAAGTAATTCTATCAACTATGAATGAGCGAAGGACAGGCAAGAGCATCTGAGCAATTTTCAAAAGATTCTCAACGATCTTTTCAATGTAGGTGAGAAGGTTGAAAAAATGGTAAGGGTGTTGGTTTTGCTATTGTCACTTCTGCACTCCTTCGAGTTCTTAGTGATTACTTTTCCAGTGAGGAAGAGCATCAAGATAGAGATCATTTCATCGCTTCTTCAGAACGAGGCTCTTAGATGAGATCTAAATTTTGAGTTCAGGTGGGAACTTAGTATGGTCTTCAGAGAAGCTGGTGGCAAAGAATGGAGCGGTAGAGGGTTGCGAGATGGACGGTCCAAGTCAAAGGAGACTAGCAAGATCAAGTGCACCGGTGCGACGAGTTGGAGTATCATGTCAGAGATTGCCCGTAGCTCAAGAATCAGATGAAGGCTATTGCAGTGGCCGAGAGTAGCGATAGTGATGGATACGGTGAGGCACTCATGATATCCGACGAGGTATCTAATTCTTTCCGGTAGTGGATTTTAGATTTTGCATCTCCCTATCATATATTACATAGAGGAGTTTGATTTTCTAGAGAGTAGAGAGGGTGCTATTTACCTATCGGATGGATCGAGTTATGCGATCAAGGATGAAGGGATAGCTTAAAATTTTATGATAAAATATAAAGCAAACTGGACGAGGTCCGATATATATTTAGTTTTAGCAAGAATCTAATATTATTGAGTAAACTAGATTCAAAAAGGTACATATGAAGAGCCGGTGATAGAATTTTGAAGGTTATCCATGGTAATGTGGTTGTCTTGCAGGAAAAGAAATGTAGAGGATATTATCTGTTGATAGAAAGTCTAGTATGAGGTGGAGTCCCTGATATAGATGGGAGCCCAATATAAGATGGAGCTTCGGGAGTAGGTGGATCGGGCATGAGATGAGACTCGGAAGGATGACAGGCGATGTTGCATGAAGTTCCTATTATCACAAGAAGCTACCTCGTGCAGGTCTTAAGTCAAGGTGAAAGCACGCGATGGAGATGGGATCGAGTAGCGTGGCTTGACTCTCATGTTTGTCTATCCATAATCAATCAAGCATTTGTTCTAGGGCATGGGGATGAGATCCTTCAAGAGTTCTTAAAAGTTAAGGTCGGATATCGAGTTGTGGTGGAGGTTATTGGTTTATGCTTCGAGCCTGGTCCACAGGAGAACAAGAACTAGACCACGCCTAGACACAGGCCAGGCCCAGGTCGTTGTGGCCTAGCGAGCCGAGTGCCCAGCCTAGCACGGCCTAGTGATCGCGGTCCATGTGCAGTCCACCTTTGGCACGGTCCATGGATGGGATCAGTGCGGTCTTTAAGAGCGAGGGCGGTTTATTATCGCGGTCCGTAAGAAATTGTGCCTCTTGCACGATCGAATGGTTTAGTATGTGGCGGAGCATGATTCGACGATCATAGATCCATTCTGACTCAATTGATCTTGATCCGCGTGATTTTAGGCGCGTTTGTTGATGATTAGATAGCCAGGAGTTCTATAGGGGTTAGAAGACTAGTTTGGCATGATTCTTTAAGCCATTTTTGATACGGTTTTGAGCTCTTTGGCCTTTATTTGAAGGGAGGCCTTGGGTTGAAAGCAATAGAGGATCTAGAGGGCTTCCAGGAGGTATGGTAGCGACAGAAAAAGCCTATAGGGATTAGAGGGTTTTCTTGAAAGTTGAGAGTTTTGTAAGGAATTTGAGGCTTTTTGTTGAATGATTGTACGGGATTTAGAGTGAATTCTTGTCTGGTAAGCAATTATTTTTTATAGTGAAATCTTGCATGCCTTATTAAATTATATTTTTTATTATATTTTTTACTTTCTTTTATGATATTAACTATGGCATCATGATCTTGGGCACAGGGATCTATATTCTGTATGAGGGATTCTCTAATAAATGGTATCAGTGCAGGTGGTATCATAATAGACCCAAGCTGAATGCCCTTCGCGTAGTGGTCTTTTTGACACATTATTTGCTTATGAAGTTCCTGATTGTGCATCGGGTCGGAGAGGTCCGTGGAAATTAAATTTTGACAAGGCTACTTGATATCTTGTCAGGTTTAACTTGAAGTCAGGTTTAACCTTCAAGTGCCTTTCCAGTTGAAAGGTTAAGCACTAGAGATGAACTGACTGAGGAAAGAGTACTCATAGAAGATCTTAGAACCATCCTCCTACACGACCCACATCATCTGGATCGGCTCAAGGCTAGACGAGGTTTTGAACGACTCGTGGACTTTTTACAAAAAAATATTGGTGTCTTTGCTTGGTCCCCGGCAGATATGCCTGGTATCGAGGCAGAAGTAATGCTTCATCACATGAATGTTGATCCTACTCATCAGCCGATGAAGTAGAAAAGAGAAGCTTCGCTCTCGAGCAAGAGAATGTGATCGTTGAGGAAGTGGACAAGTTATCCAATGCTAGATTCATTAATGAGGTGAACTATCCTGATTGGTTGGCCAATTCGTGCCGGTGAAGAAGGTTAATGGTAAGTGTGGATATGCATTGACTTCACTAATTTGAACAAAGCATGTCTAAAGGATAGCTATCCACTCTCGGATTGACAGCTGGTGGATGCAACTGCAGGCCATGAACTTATATTTATAGATGTATTTTCGAGATACAATCAGATTTGCATGGCGCTCGAGGACGAAGAAAAATAGCTTTTATTACTGATCGTGATTTGTTTTGTTATAAGATGATGCTATTTGGCCTCAAGAATGCAGGAGTAATCTATTAGCGGTTGGTGAACAAGGTTTTCAAGAACCAAATTGGTCACAACATGGAGGTTTATGTGGACATGTTGGTAAGAGCTGCACTTTGAGAAACCGTGTGGATGATTTGGAAGAGATCTTTGCCACTCTGCATATGTTTCATATGAAGCTGAACCCGACGAATGCGCCTTTCGGATGATATCGGGAAAATTTCTCAGATTTATGGTATCGCATCGAGGGATCAAATCCAATCCTGAAAAGATCCAAGCTATAAGGCAAATGGATACTTTGAAGATGGTGAGGGAGGTGCAATGGCTTACAGGGAGGGTTATTGTTCTCAATCGATTTATTTCCAGATCGGTTGAGCAGGGCCTACCCTTCTTTTACATATTAAAGAACCCGAAGGACTTCCAATGGATTGACGAGTATCAGAAGGCATTTGAAGAACTTAAAAACTATCTTAGCACTCCATCGCTTCTCAGTAAGCTTGAGACAAGTTGATTTACTACCTGGTGGTTTCTCCTTTATCTGCCGCGTTCTTGTTCAAGAACGGGATTGGGTGTAAAAGTTGATTTACTACATCAACAGAGCTTTGCAAAATGCTGAAACTAGGTATAATCGGCTTGAGAAGCTAATCTTTGCTCTTGTAATCTTGGCCAGGACGTTTCGTCTTTATTTTCAGGCTTATATTATGGTCATTCTCACGGATCAACTGCTCAAGGTGGCCCTACATAGATTGGACACATGAAGCTGGGTGGCTAAGTGGGCCTTTGATCTCTTTAAATTCGATCTTATGTTTTGGCCACGACCTTCCATAAAAGTACAAGTATTGGTCGATTTTGTGGTAGAATGCACAATCTCGGAGAAAGAGCTAGTGGAGGACGACTCAGTGGGGAAATGCCGAGAGAACCAATGGGTAATGCACATGGACAGCTGCTTAAATGCTAATGGGTCTGGAGTAGGATTAATTCTTACTAGTCCTAAGGGAGTCGCCATCCAATATGCTCTTCATTTCGAGTTCCGTCTATAAATAATAAAGCCGAATACTAGACCTTGATCATCGATCTTAAAGTATCCAAGGAGCTAGGAGTGCAACATCTGAAAGCTTGCAATGACTTGTAGCTCGTTAGCCATGTGCTGAATGAATATGAGGCAATGGGGGAAAATATGAAGAAATATCTTTAGAGGGTGAAGGATCTGATCCGAGCCTTCCATAATTTTGATATTCAGCAAATTTTCAGGATGGAGATATTCAAGCTGACACCTTGTTAAAGCTTGCAATGTTTTTGTCGCATGATTGTGTGCGTAGGTTTTCTTTGAAGTAGTGGAAGTGCCTAGTATCAAAGAATCTGCACGCATGTTGTAGATTGATACTGAACCCTGCTGGGTGACCCGCTAGCTCATTATCTCTGTGATGGGACTCTTCTCGCTGATCGAGGGAAAGTCCGGAAGATACGGTATCGGGCCTCCCAATATGTTCTTCATGAAGATAAACTCTACAAGAGCTTTTTTCTTGTTACTGTTGAAGTGCCTGCCACCTTCAGAGGCAGAATATGCTCTGTGAGTTCATGAAAGGATTTGCAGGAATCACTTGGGGTAGGGCTTTGTTTTATAAGATTCTACGGTAAGGATATTACTGGCCTACCATATAGCAAGATGCCATGGACATGGTCCAAAGATGTGACTGATCCCAATGGCATTCAAATATGCTGCGACAGCTAGTCGCGCGCTCATCCCAATGAGCGCGTCGTTTCTCTTTGCCTAATGGGATAGGATATACTTGGACCCTTTCCCTAAACTCCTAGATAGAGGAAATTCTTTCTTGTGGCCATAGGTTATTTCATGAAATGGATAGAAGCCCAGCTTCTCACCAAGATTATGGATGCACGGGTAAAATATTTCATCTAGATGTCTATCGTCTGCCACTTTATTCTAATCATTGATAATGACCATCAATTCAGTGGTTTCAAGTTAGTTGAATTCTGTAGGGACCTGGGCATCTCTCACCACTTCCATCAGCCATCTTCAAGCCAACGGGGAGGCTGAAGTTGTTAACATAACTTTTTTGTAGCGACTGAAGACCTGGTTTGATTAGGCAAAGGGGATGTGGATTGATGAGTTACATAATGTCCTTTGGGCCTACCGGATCACGTAGAGAGCTTCGATGGACGACACTTCTTTTAAACCTCACCTTTGGAATTGAGGTGGTATTCCCGTTGAAGATGGGATTTCAATCTTCCGGGGTGAAGAATTTTGATGAAGGAAGCAACTTGGAGCAATTAAGGGCGAACTTGGATATGTTGGAAGAGGTTCGAGAATGAGCTTCTATAAGGATGGTGACTTATCGACAATGAGTCCCTCGGTATCACAACGTGCAAGTCTGAGGCAAGTTCTTTCAAGTTGGAGATCTAGTGCTACGTCGGGCTGAAGTATTTTAACCAACCGGCTAAGGAAAGCTTTTCCTAAATTGGGAAGGTCCATATTGGGTGGTCATCCGACTTGGGATATATCGCTTGACGCGACTTGGCGGAACACCTTTGCCTCGTCCGTGGAACTCGAAAAATTTTCGAGCGTATTATGAATGTGTTTTCTTTCAAAGTATATCGTTATTGTCAACTAATCATGTGGATTCCATTTGTGTCCCTACGGAATTCGGTTCGACGGTGAGGGCTAAATTATAAGATTCTCGCTAAATGTTGAAAACAATAGGGACTAACTTACAGGATCCTTGGCTCAATGGCGAGGGCTAACTTATAAGACCCTCGCTTAATGCTATCAATGTTGAGGGCTAACCTATAGGACTCTTGGCTCAATGACGAGGGCTAACTTATAAGACCCTCTTTTGATGCTGAAAATGTCGGGGGCTAACTTACAGTACCCCTAGCTCAATGGTGAGGGCTAACTTATGAGACCATCACGCGATGCTAAAAATGTTGAGGGCTAACCTATAGGATTCCAGCTCAATGACGAGGGCTAATTTATAAGACCCTTGGTCGATGTTGCCAACGATAGGATCCTCAGCTCAATGGCAAGAGCTAACTTATAAGATCCTCGCTTGCCAATGTCAAGGGATAACCTATAGGATCTCCAGTTCAACGGCATGGGCTAACTTATAAGACCCTCGCTCGATATTGAAAATGTCGGGGGCTAACCTACAAGACCCTCGGCTTAATAGCAAGGGCTAACTTATAAAACCCTCGTCCGATGATACCAACGTTGAGGGCTAACCTGCAAGATCCTCGGCTTAATGGCAAGGACTAATAAGATCCTTGCCCGATGCTGAAAACATCGAGGGCTAACTTATATGACATTCGGCTCAATGGTGAGGGCTAACTTATAAGACTCTCGCTCGATGCTGGCAACATCGAGGGCTAATCTACAGGATTCTCGGTTTAACGGCAAGGGCTAACTTATAAGACCCTTGCCCGATGTTGAAAACCTCGAGGGCTAGCCTATGGGACTTTCGCTTGATAAAGGCTAGTCGATAAAGCCTTTAGCCGATGATGGCCAGCAAGGCAAGACAAGTTGTGAACCCTCAGTCAAGTAAGATGAATTGATGGCAAAGGCATTAAGCCAACCTTTACCCCTAACCTTAGGAAGGTGCGATCAACACATTGCTACCCATGCCCTTATAAAGAATTTGTGGTGCTTCGAGCTATGGAAGTCAAAAGCAATGCATAACTATGAAAGTCAAAAACTACAACCAATTGAGTGGAAAGGATTCTTTCATTGATATTTTCAAAAGATCAGCACGAAGGCTTTACAAAATGGGGTTTGCTCAAGAGGTAGATCGAAGACGTACACAAAAAAGAAAGAAAAATATGACAAGATCAGGCAGTTGGTGCAGGGGGTTTGTACTACCCTTTGCCTCTGGGGCTGGTTCATCCTCGGCCTTTAACTCGTCCAAGAATGTCAAATCCAAATCCGAGAAGTGGGTGACCTTGGTCAGGATTTCATCCTTCCCAATGAGGTAGGCCTTGGCGGAGAACTCGATTTTTTTAGTTTTTGCAATCCTCGGAGAGTTTGTAAGCCTCCACATCTTCTTGGATTGTCATCGCCGCTCTAGCCTCGGAGTTTGATAGCTTGCAACACACCTCCATGAGCGCACGCCCAACTCCTTATGTTCCCCTCTGCTTCCTGCCCCTGCCCCTTCTTACTGTCTGAAGAGTTTTTCTTCAAGCACCTTGACCACCTGCTTTGGGTGGCAGTCTCGGCCTTGGCGGAGGACTTGGCCGATTTTTTAACTTCAAGGAGTCGGGCCTATACTTCCTCCACCTTCTTAGCCACCACGGTGTGGTCCTGTAACTCGAAGTAGTCATTGATATAATGAGCAATCTACAAATGAAAAAAAGATAATTGAACGGGATCGAGTCAGAATTTAAGAGGGGGAAGGTCCTGGGCGACTTGCTAATTTGAGAGGGGGAAAGATAATATACCTAGAAGAAGGTCAAAATAGCTCCCTTTTGGTAGTGGGGTCCCTTTCTTTAACGATCCTCATGGCATTGGCTGGGCGGATGATGCTTTTAAAAAGGTGCTGGATGACCTGCTAAGTTTCAAAGGTGGAATCTCTAAGTTGGTCGGCGGGGCGCTTTGCCCCTTAGCACCCTTGGGTTAGGGTGCAGATGATGATGCCCCAGTCTCGGGGGCTGGTTGGTGCGTCACTGGAGCGGCAGTTGGTAGATGCTTTGAGGGTACAATGAGAACCACTCCCTTGGCCCTGGGAGTAGTTTTGGTTAAAGGACATACACGGGAGACTAGGTGAATCTTGTTCGGCCTATCCAAGGGCCCTCGGCCATGCTAGTCTCGCAATCACCCTCTCCAGCTTCTTTACATCCGAGGGGTCTATGTCAACAAGAAATCGAAGTTATTAAAAAGATGAAAACAAAACAAAAAACCTAGACAAAGAAGAAAATGAGCTAGGACCCATCTCCCACCTATCGGCCATGCTGAGCTAATGCCCATATTAAAGAGTCTCATTGGATAGGACTTTTAGCCCAGGGACTTCGGAGCGAAGAAGGGTCCCATACCTCTTGTTCTCCCCTTCATCCAGGACCATAGCACGGGTCAACCAAAGTAGAGGGATGCCCCATGACTCGAACCCCCAGGCCTTTACGGATGAGTGTTTTACAAAAAAGAAGTGCTTCTAGTGATGCTTTGAAGGAGTGCCCTATATAAGAGGGTGACATCCCTACCTCTTCCGGGGGCATATGTACCTCCATCCCAAGAGGCGAGGGTGTTTCTCGAAAAAAGAAATATCTTAAAAAGAGTCATGGTCTACTTAACACTAGTTAGGAGAAACCATTGTGAAGTCGCAAATGTATCGCCATGAGTTTGGTATAACCACAAAAGGTATTCTCAAAATTTGAAAAAGTTGAATAAAAAAGTTGAAGAGCCTGGAAACACTTCATATAGAGCAATCTGGCCTAGAGGATTACATATATGATTAGTTGGGAGTGGGATTTCCAATTCAAACTTGAGCGGGACCTGGTACCACTTTACAAAGTTTAGATCGGAAGTCCTCAGGAGGAAACTCTGGTTCAGAGTCCTCGTGCCTCAAGAAAGTCCCCGAAGCCTTGGCTGGAACCTGAGATTTGATCGGTTCCCATCTCAAGGACCAAGAACCGATCGAATTGATGGATTCGCGCATCTTCAAAAATCAAGAAAAATTAGCAAAAATCAAGAGAAATTAGTTCAAGATCAATGGTAGAGAGAACTTTGCAGGATTTGAATACAAATGGCAAGGAAAAAGGAAAAAGAAGGCTAAATGAAAGGAAATAAGGCGAAAAAGGGTAAAGAGCCTAGGAAACTAAGGCAAGGACTTATGCATGGTGGTAGAGATGGGGTTGGCTACCAGAAAAGTTGGTTGGCAGAGGAACTTTACCCTTTAAGGTGAGTCTTCAAAGGGGAGAGGATGAAAGGAGGCAGAGGAAGCAAGGAAAGAAGGATAGGTGAAGAATCGGGGCCCGGTTATTAATAAAATCCATCGACAATCCAGATTCGATGACGAAAAGATTGTGCCATAGTTGGATACCTGACATGTGGCAACACGAGACAGGCCTAGACCCATCTCTTGCAGAGTAGTAGGTGTTTGAGGATGGGAGCACTAATGCCGTCTCTCATAACTACAGGTGATTCGTATCATCTCGAGCTTTGTGCCCCTTTTGGACCATTACGTTACATTTAAGGTTAACGTCTCATTTTCCATGAAACCTGTGACGAGACGGCGCCTCGAGCTTTAAGCGCTGCCTATTCAGCCATGCCCTCTTCCCCCTATACTTCGAAGGACGTGTTTCTCGCATTGGAATTCTCCTAGAATATTGCATTAAATCAGGAATCGAAAGCTTGATGCAACGGAAGTAGATATAAAACTACTTTATATCTAAACATGCAATTTACAAATAAATCTAATTTATTCAAAATAAATTCTTAAACATGCTGTAATAGATGAGAAAAATATCAGATCTGAAAATAAAGTTATTTTAAATAAAAATAACTTACCTGGATCGCTATCCTGGCCTACTCTGAAAACTGTGCCGATCTGTTTTTGAACTGGGATTGTACTGGAGCCGCACAAATGCTCGGCCTCTGCTGGTATCCACATAGCTCGCGTAACCGAGTCATAGAGAGTACTGGACTGCTAGATCCTTGCAGCGCTTTCCTCTTTCAGCAAATCAGGTGCTTTAATAAGGTGTTGATCCGAATCTGGACCGGCTTCTTCTTGAACTGGCTTCTATATTGCAAACTTAGATCTGCTAGACCTTGGACCTCTTTCCTTCTTTCTCTTGTGATGAACTCCTCTCTAGACTCTTGAAAAGAAAAACTAGACCTCACACAAGGAAGAAGAAAAATATCTAAAAGGAAGAGGATGCCCCAAGAGAGAGATCCTTTGGAGTTGACGCCCAAGAGGACGATGTTCACGCCCAAAAGATGTTCATGCCAAAAGGAGAAGCTCTCTTGTTCGGTCACCCCCTCTCCCCTTTTTATAAATCACTTCTCCCATCCCTCTAAGCCAAAAGACTAGAGTTTAATCTAAACTGGTTAGATTTTAAGAGTAGAAGAGGACTCTTTCCTCTCTCATATATTCACACCAAGCTTCTTTTTGTGCCCACCTAGCTTTCATGCCAATTGCTTTTGTCGCACAAAATATTGGGCCCACAAGCCTGGCATGTGGAGATATGGGGAGATAAGGAGAGAGTCCCAGTCCAATAGGCCTCTAAGTCATGGTCCAAATAAATTTATTTGATAGTCAAATCGAAGCTAATTTTAAATCCAATCGAATCCATTTCGAAAAGGCTATTGATCCAACTCAATTAGGATCAATTAATTGAGTCTAACTCAATTAAATTAAATATAATTCAATTCAATTAATCCATAATTTATTAATTGTAACATTTACAATTAGGTCCAATTATACTAAAATAGCAAGTGCTAAATTTTAGTAATATTTTTATTTGTTGATTTGTTACTTAAGCTCCTAATATGTGTGACCCCTCAGGTCCTATCCTGTCTGGTAATTAGACATGCTATAATCTCCATTATATATCATCGAAACTCCTTTCAATGGATAGAAACAATTTCTGCTCAATCCTAATGAGGATCATCGATCCAAGAATGATCCTTATGGGCTCTCATAATCCACCAGTGACACCTAGCAGTATGTAGTGGCAATCTAGCAGAATAAAATTGGAATCCTTAGGTGTAGTTATCATGTGATTCGGTTCCTCTATCAAAAATCCTGACATGATGTTGGTTACAGATATTCGTCAAACCCATCAGTCATATGCTTAACTTAATCGACTCAGAAGTTCAATTGTGATGCTAATGAAAACATCTTTTCATTATCACCCTGCTATGGTCATAGATTTCTAGAGTTAGTCACATTAAGCTACATAGGATTATTTTTTACTAAGGTTGATAGATCCCTATGAGTGAACACCCTACTCCTACAATAAACTTACTGTATCTAACGAACACCGCAAAATTCCGAATGGATAGGAACCATGTATTTGTGCTGTCAAACTACAGCTACCTTATTGTGAGTAGCTGAGATACTCTAAATCAAAGAACTATTCACACAACTACAGCATCAGGAAGTTATTGAAGAGTGAGTAGTCATCCGTATAACTCTCCGTACTTGGTCACGCTCAGTACCGTTGATCTCTATCAACTACCTGCACTCACTCCATTTTCACTACACTGTAGGTCAGAGACTTAAATTACTCAGAAAGGGAAGTGATGTGTGCATCGATTTTAACGGATCAATCACCGTCCTCGTGATATTCCAATAATCAGAAGCTTTTAGGAGTTAATCTATAAAGACACATACCTCATATTCTCAACTCTTGAGAATGTGTCATTGTCCATTAATTCCATGGACGATTTATATACACATCAATATGAATGAAAATAATGCCCTTTTTTATTCATAAGATAAATTAAGTACAATGTTCATGCCTTAAAAACTACGTGTCAAGCCAACTTGGCTTTTTATCTAACAATCTTTCACTTGCACTAAAGCCAATTGGCTACATATCTAAGTCCCATCTTCTCAAGGTGGACTTCAGCCTTTTGCTGGCTCAGAGACTTAGTCAATGGGTCTGCTACATTGTCCGTGAAGTCTACTCTTCGCACCTCAACATACTTCTTCTCGAGATAGTCGCGTATGATATGAAACCGCAGCTCAATATGCTTAGACTTCTGGTAAGTCCTAGGCTCCTTAGCAAGAGCTATTGCACCATTATCGTCACAATATATGGGGATGGTATCAGATGGCATCACTCCAAGCTCTGCAACGAACTTTTTGTACCAGAAGGTTTCTTTTGCAGCTTTAAAGGCAGCGATGTACTCTGCTTCCATTGTTGAATCTGCTATGATAGGCTGCTTGGAACTTTTCTAACTAGTTGCCCCACCATTGCACAAAAACACAGAACCCGATGTAGACATTCTATCATTAGGATCAAACATAAAGTTTGAGTTTGTATATCCCATTGTTCATAATTCTGAATTCCCTCCAAAGACTAAGAACAAATCTTTAGTCCTTTTCAAGTACTTAAGAATTTTCTTCACAGCTATCCAATGTTTTTCACCTGGATTTGACTGATATCTGCTCGTGACACTCACAGCAAGAGCTATATCAGGCCGAGTACACAACATGGCATGCATAAGGCTTCCAATTGCTGAAGCATATGGAATCTTGTTCATGCGTTGAATCTCTCTAGGTATGTTAGGACACATTTTCTTGGAGAGATTAATGCCGTGCCGAAGAGGTAACAATCTTCTTTTAGAGTTCTCCATGCCGAACCTTTTCAGCACTTGTATGTACAATTTTTGTGAAAGGCCAAGCATCCGATTAGATTTGTCTATAGACCTTAATCCCCAAAATATAAGATGCCTCACCTAAGTCTTTCATAGAGAATTTCTTAAATAACTAACTTTTGACCGAAGTTAACATGGAAATATCATTCCCAATAAGGAAGATGTCATCCATGTACAATACGAGAAATGTCACCACCCTTCCACTGGCCTTCATGTAAACACATGGCTCATCCTCATTCTTGATAAAATCAAACGATTTGATTGCATCATCAAAACGAGTATTCCAACTCCGAGAAGCTTGCTTCAATCCGTAGATTGATCTATGCAGCTTGCAGACCTTTTGATTTTTATTATTGAAAGTGAAACCCAAAGGCTGCTCCATATAGATATCTTCCTCAAGATATTCATTCAGAATGCAATTTTCAGATCCATCCGCCATATCTCATAATCATGATATACTGCAATTGCAAGCAATGCACGGATGGATTTTAGCATAGCTATTGGTGAAAAGGTGTCATGATAGTCAATGCCTTCACGTTGACTATACCCTTTCGTCACTAACCTAGTTTTAAAGGTCTCTACCTTACCATTCGCATCTATTTTTCTTTTGTAGATCCATTTACAACCAATACGTACAATACTCTCTGGTGGATCCATTAAGGACCATACTTGGTTAGAATGCATTGATTCAATTTCTGACTTCATAGCATTCAACCATTTCTCGGAGTCGATGTTTGACATCGCCCTATTATAAGTTTTAGGATAAATTAATTGATCCTTATCCCCAACTAGGAACATTTTCTTTATATTCTCTGTAAACATACCCATGTACCTTTCAGGAGGTTTGGAGACTCTAGTAGACCTACGAGGTGGAAGAGTATTTATGTGAATTGGTTGATTATGCTCGATCTGATCTCTAGCTGGCAGTTCTTCAGAGACTTTCTCATCGAGTTCAATTAGTCTCCTACTATCACCTTACTGAATAAACTGTTTTTCAAAAAATGTGGCATGTCTGCTCACAATTAAATTGTGATCTTCTAGAAGGTAAAAATAATATCATAAAGTTTTTTTAGAATATCATATAAATCGAGCTTTCATAAATCTAGATTCCAACTTATCCGTCATTAGTCTTTTGACATAGGCTGGACAACCCCAAATTTTGAAATGAGCAAGACTTGGTTTCTTACCATTCCAAATCTCATATGGTGTGGTAGGAATAGATTTAGATGGAACTCTATTTAAAATATAAATTAAAGTTTGTAGGACATATCATCAAAGAAATAAAGGCAAGTCTGTGAAGCTCATCATGGATCGGACCATATCTAATAGTGTCCTGTTTCTCCTCTCAGACATCCTGTTGAGCTGAGGCGTATCAGGTAGAGTCCATTGTGAGACTATGCCATTGTTCTTAAGATAACCTAAGAATTCCTTACTAAGGTATTCATCTTCCCGATCTGATCGAAGAATCTTAAGGGTTTTACCTGTTTGTTTTTCTACCTCATGTCTGAATTCCTTAAACATTTTAAAATCTTCAGATTTGTCTCATAAGAAACACAACCATACTGTGAACAGTCATCAGTAAATGTTCTGAAGTAATAAAAATCACCCCTGACTGCACATCAAATGGACCACACACATCAGTGTACCAGGGCAAACAATTCTGTGGCTCTCTCCCCATGTCCTACAAAGGGTAACTTGGTCATTTTTCCTTGAAGACATGACTCACAAGGTGGGTATGATATAGAATTAACTGAATTTAGGATCTCATCCCTTTCCAGTTTATCAATTTTGTCCTTGTCTATATGATCGATTTTTAGATGTCACATATATTTATCATTTAGGTCATCTCTAACACGTTTATGCCCTTTGGCATTCATTTTAATTTTTTCGTTAATATTCAAAGATGCATCGGCATGTAAGTGATAGAGACTATCAATTAAAATAGCTTTTGCAACTAATTTATTTCTTAAATAAATATCACAAAAGTCTTTATTAAATGTAAATTCAAATCTTTCCTATGCTAGCACAGAGCCAAATCAAATTTCTGCTAGCTCCAGGCATAAAATAACAATCACTAAGTACTAATCTAAATCTTAAAGGTAACACCAGATAATATAATTCAATGGCTTGTGCAGCAACTTTTGCTCCATTTTCGACACGTAGGACCATCCACATTCTCTCAACATTTTACTTCTTTTCAGACCTTGCATTGAAATGCTTGTATGAGCATTAGAGCCAAAGTCTAAAATCCAACTGAAAGTAAATGAAACTGTTAGGTTAGATTCAATAACGAGTATAGACTTTCCTTCAGAAGGTGCATTCTCCTGTTTCTTTAAGCTTAATAGGTAAAGAGGACAATTTCTTTTCCGGTGGTCATTTATATTGCAGTGGAAACATTTTTCTTTGCTAATCTTGGCTTTCTTAGGAGTGTCCTTTTGTTTGTTTTCCTTCTGCTTCTTTGTAGGTTTTTTCTTCTTCTAAGTAGACTTTCTTTTGGAGGAAGACTGCTCCACAGAGAAAACAGAGCCCCTTGAACTCTTCAAGGTCCCTCATTGCTTACCAATATGTTCAATAATTTAGGTAAGGTGTAATTCAACTTGTTCATATTATAGTTCATAACAAACTGAGTATATGAACTAGTCAAGGACTGGATGATCAAATCTACTTGAAGCTCCTTGTGAATAGGAATGCCCAGCTTCTCAAGCTGTTCTAAGTCCTTAATCATTGACAAACAATGATCGTGGATAGATTGCCCTTCACGTATCTTGTTGTTGAAAAGTTTTTTCGACATCTCGAAGCGCGCAATTCGACTTTTTCATCATATAACTTTTGTAGGTGAATCAGAATCAATTTAGTAGTTGGCATATCTTCATGTTGGCTCTACAATTCATTTGACATTGAGGCCAACATGTAACACTTAACCTTATTATCATTTTCCATCCATTTTTCATATGTAGTCGTCTGATGAGCATTTGGATGGTCAAGTAAGACAGGGGGTTCCTGGTCAAGCACATAGTTCAACTTCTCAGAACTCAAAACAATTTTGATATTTCTCAACCAATCTTTGAAATTAAGGCCCACAAGTTGGTTTGTCTCTAGAATACGGGCTAAGGAATTTGAAGCAGACATGGTTAACTGCAAGAGTAGAAGATTCAAATTAGATGTTTATACTCAATTATAAAATTATTCTAAAATCTTTAAAAAAAATAATATTAAAACTTTAACTATTTTCTCGAATCTTTCACACTCCCCGTGGAGATGCGGAAATCCTGCGACTCTAGGTTTCTAGTGGGTGCTACGGTCCCATCGATGTGCAGCACCTCACCATGCCTGATTATTGGTAACACGCTACACCAATAAGTGGCCAACTTTGTCAAATGTATCCAATACAAGTTGTAGCATCTTGGTCTCTAAATCATGGAACCTCAACATGCCCGTTTATTTGTCCAATCATTAGTTAAGTCAGACCCACCATTCCTGCTAGACAAAGTCGTCATGAGTCCCTCAATGTGTCCATTTATTGGATCCAACGCCATAAGTGCTTAGCAACATCTCATGCTTAATAGTGTGGTTGTGTTTTCCCGATGCAACTAGACCACTGTAACCAGCTGAGAATAATCAACACTAGTAGGGCACCCGCACACCTACAATGGTGGAAGACCAAAGACTTAATATTTATGGGGAGCTAAGGTTTAGGTCTCTTCTAAATTGATAAGCCAAATCATGTCTGACCAAATACATTAAGTCAGTACAATCTCATGTCTGACTTAAAATAGTTAGCATGGGTGAACTCAAATCAAAAGTGACCTTATTGAAAACTTAATCAACCAAATTGGCCAGGTCAGTTTGATAAATGGGAGGGTTTTGCCATATACCCTCTTTTCGCCAAACTAGTTGGTTGAGAAAGAGTTGGCCCCAATTAAAAATCATGATTAAAACATTCTTTAGACATCAATTGATTGATAAGATTTAATTAGGTCAATCTAGTGATCTAGGCTCATCACTGAGCCAAATTAGGTCTTAACTTATCGATTCATAATCAAATGAATCGATCTGACCAGACATCATCTAAAAAACAATTTTAAGGTGACTAGAACTAATTTGTTCAACCCAAACCCTTGTGCACCTAATTTGATTTTTTGGATCAAATCAATTTTAAAATAGGTTCAAGTGCATGATATTAATGGTTTATGATCATGAATCAAATTTAAGATCTAAACCTAATTTGGTGTATCGCATATATCAATATGTTAGATCATATAATTAAACTATATCTAATGTAATTAAATAGATCTAAAACATGCTTAACAATACATCACATTGTTAGATGTATGTCCTAAAAGCCAAGTTGGCTTGACACATTTTAATTTTTAGGGCATTAACTTTGTACTTAATTTTTCTTATTAATAAGAGGGCATTAGTTTCATTCATAATGATGTGTCTATGAATCGTCCATGGAGTTAATGGGCAATGACACATATTCTCAAGAGTTGAGAATCTGATGCATGTGTTTTTATAGATTAACTCCTAAAAGCTCCTGATTGTTGGAATATCACGAGGATGGTGATTGATCCGTTAAAATTGGTGCACTGATCACTCCCCTTTTAGGGTCGATGAGTCTCTAACCTACAGTGTAGTGACACTGGAGTGAGAGTGCAGGTAGTTGATAGAGATCAACGGTATAGAGCGTGACTAAGTACAGGAAGTTATACGGATGACTACTCACTCGTCAATAACTTCCTGATACTGTAGTCGTGTGAATAATTTTTTGACCTAGAGTATCTCAGTTACTCATAATAAGGTTGCTGTAGTTTGACAGCACAATCACATGGTTCCTGTCCATATAGGACCTTGCGGTGTTCGTTGGCTGCAATAAGTTTATTGTAGGAGTAGGGTGTTCATTTGTAGGGATCTATCAGCCTTAGTAGTAAGGTATAATCTTATGCAACTTAATGTGACTAGGCCGGAAGTCTATGGCCATAGCTGGATGATACGGCAGAAGGCTGACGTGTGACCCCTGTCGGATGCCATGTCAGAAAAGCTGCCATGGTGGACACTCCATCTCGGATATCTTTGCCGAGCCGAGCCCCCCTGATTCGTTGAAGCCAAGCTCCGTACTCTGCCAGGTCGGCACCCGCAAGCTCGGGTCGCCTAGGCCGGAGCCGAGCGACCTTCACCAGAGCGAGCCCCTTCGAGGTCGAGCCCTCTGGGCAGGGGTCGCGTATCGCCCTTCACCAGATCGGCACCTGCAAGCTCGGGTCGCCTAGGCCGGAGCTGAGCGACCTTCACCAGAGCGAGCCCTTTCGAGGTCGAGCCCTATGGGCAGGGGTCGCGTACCGCCCTCCGCCAGATGGAACCCCTCCGAAGTTGAGCCCTTCGGGTCGGGGTCGAGCTCGGCCCTCTACCGGGACGAGCCCTTCCGAGGTCGAGCCCCCCCGGGCCGGAGCCGAGTCCCAGCTCTCCAATTTGGCAACCACCTCGGATAACGTCGCTGGCCACCAAAGGAGTGGAGCCACCTCCTCAGGGCATCGGCGGGCTACCTGAGTGCTATGAAGAAGCACCCATCAAATCATAATAACTGCCTGCGGATGCCACTTATGCCCGGAGAGGGAGAAGTTCCTCCCCAATTAAGACACTGCCAGGCTTCCCGGAATGGGGCGACCGGAAGGAATGTCAGAATGCACAGTGGTTTCCTCATCGTCAACCAGGAAAGACGTTCCGTCCATGGCATGGAACGCCGCCACACGCTCCTGACTATACGAATCAGAAGAGACGTCCCGCCCGCGGCATGGAACGCCGTCGCACGTGCCTGACAGCACAGGGGAGATCTCGAGGTAGGTGTTCAATGATCGTCCAGACTTAAAGGAACCTTCGACATGCTCGGAAAAAAAAGGTAACGGAAGCTAAACAGAAAAGAGAGAAAGGGGGGAAGGAGGCCACACAGGAGGACCTGTCCAACTCGGTTATGACCTTTCCCGACACATTTGCATCCCCATTCTCACTCTGCTTACATCATTTTCACTCCTAGCATGGAGTCCATCAGAGGGGCTCGACCAGGAAGATCTGTTCTCCTGGATCGTCACTGACTTGAGCATCGGAGTGTCCTCACCGGAATCCCCGGTCTGGGTGACTAATCCCTGTTTTGCAGGTCTCAACGAGTGGAACGGCGCCGTGGTGACGAAGAGCGAGCCGACAGCAGCTACGGGCCACGGCGATCCTGGCAGCAATAGATTGGCGCGCCAGGAAGGGGGGCGGAGTTGATGTGTTTTGATCCTGCACAAGCCCCCTACAAGCGGTCCACTCGGAGGATGGTGATGACATGGGTGAGAAGTCTTCGCCAGCCGCGTGGGAGACCCCCCTTCTCAAGGGGACCCGTACGGTCCAGAAGGGGAGCTCCCGGCCCCTGCCCAGCCATCTCCGACGGACGTCCAGCTGGCTGTACTCGTCCAACAGATGCAAATCCTCATTACGGCAGTGTGCCAGCTCCAGCACCAGCAACGGTCCTTGGCCACCCATCAACAGCCAGGGACCCCCGCGGCCCATGCCGCAGCACCCTGCGATAGCCTCCGTTCCTTCCAAGGGAGGCCTTCACAGCCACGGGCCATCGCTGACCACCGGGGCAGTCGACTTCGGCAAAGAGGCAACGGGTCTGGTCCCCCGATTGGGAAAGCCGGTCCCCCACCCTCGAGCGTGTGATATCCAAACCCTGTCGAGGTCGAAGAGGCAAGCCCCCTTCATGAGCACCTTGCACCCATGTCACCTTCTGCGTCTCTTTCCGCAGAAGATTCTACCGACGAAGCCATCAGGCGCACGGCCGAGAAGCGCCTGGAGGAGCACGAGCACAAACTGGCGGAGTTATCCCGCCGATTTGAGAATCTGCAGGGCCCTGCTGACGGGCCAACGGGTTATGATGCCCGTCCCCCCTTTTCTCGAGAGATCCAAGAAGAACCAATTTCCAGTCGGTTTCGGATGCCGCAGGTGGATCCCTACGATGGAACCACCACCCCCTGGACCACCTGAAAAGCTACAAGGCCCTCATGAGGGTCCACGGGGCCACCGATGCCCTTTTTTGTGTCGCCTTCATGGCAACCATCCGGAAGGCGACTCGAGTCTGGTTCACCCGTCTTGAGCCCGAAAGCATTGGTTCTTTCGCTCAGCTGGAGCGGAAGTTCATGGCCCACTTCGACGCCTGTCGGAAGGTGTCGTGAGAGGCAGACAGCCTCTTCTCCATCCGGTAACAGGACCGCGAGCCACTGCGAGACTACGTGGCCCGCTTCAAAGTCGCCGCCTTGGAGATTTACAATCTTGAGGAGCCAGTTGCTATGCTGGCCCTGAAGCGAGGGCTTAGGACTTCCCGCCTGACCTACTCGCTCGACAAGAAGCCCCCTAAGAGCTACTCCGAGCTCCTCCGAGCTCAGAAATATGTCCGTGCCGAGGAGGCGGACCGTACGAGGGAGCTAGACGGGGGGCCCTTAAGAAATCGGCTCCCACCGATACGTCCGAGACGCGGAAGCTAGGCCCTTCGCCTCCGAACTTCCGCCAGGGGCTGTGATCGAGGTGCGCTCCAGTCCCAGAGGAGACACTCCCCTGCTAGCCTCGAGGACGAAAATGCTGATGGAGATCGAAGGTGAGCCCTACCTGAAGTGCCCACCTTTGATGAGGCCGTCTTCTAGTCGTGACAAGATGAAGTACTGTCGCTACCACCGCGACCACAGCCACGACACCAAGGAATGCTGCAACCTCAAGGAGATCGAGGAACTCATCAAGAGAGGTTACCTCGGAAGGTACCTGGGGGGCAAACCTCAAGCAGAACCTCAGGTGCTCGTCGCTCTCCCGCCAGTTCATACAGTGGATAACCGCCCTACCGAGAAGCCGGTGGGGATGATAAGCTGGGGAGCCGAGCGCATGTCCAAGAAGGCCCGGGGGGCAGGGCAATCTGAAAATGTACTCCCCTTTATGAGGGAAGGGGAAGGTTGGGACAAAAATGTAAATAACGATGCCATGGTCGTCGATATGACGATCGCGAAACATCCTGTAAAATGCATCATGGTTGACAGTAGAAGCTCAACAGATGTGCTTTTTTATGATGCCTTCTCCAGAATGAATTTATCTGCTGCATAGCTCAGGCCTGTGCATACATCCCTTGTCGGTTTCACAGGGAACTCTATGAGGGTTGAGGGAGAAATCACTTTTCCGGTCATCGCTGGGGCCCTACCTCGGCAAAGCACTGTCATGATGACCTTCACAGTAGTTAGACTCCCTTCTGCCTACAATGTGATCCTTGGCCGATCCGGACTCAATCTGCTCGATGCCGTCGTATCCACGAAGCGATTGCTGGTGCAGTTCCCAACTTCTTGCGGGGTTGGCGAAATAAGAGGTGTACCTCAGCCAGTCCAGCACTCCAAAACCTCCCGGGTACCAAAGACCCAGAGGAAGATTCCAGGGCGGACGAGCTCGACCAACGGGCGCAGGACCTCAGAGGTGGCTCGGCCGAGCGCTTGTCTTTTCCGCTCGGAACCGATTAGGAGAAGACGGTGCAGATTGGGGCCCAGTTGCAAGAGGAAGGAGCCCACCTACTGGAGTTCCTGCGGACGAATGCGGATGTGTTTGTCTGGACGGCGGTCGACATGCCAGGTATTCTCTTTGACAAATCACTCACAAGTTAAGCATTGACCCGAAGTACAGGCCAGTTCGGCAAAATAAGAGTTTTGCCCTCGAGAGGCAGGCGGTAATCAACGAGTAAGTCGACAAACTCCTCGCCGCCGGCTTCGTCCGGGAGGTTCAATACCCAAGCTGGCTGGCAAATGTGGTGATGGTGAGGAAAAGCAATGGCAAATGGAGGATTTGTGTCGACTACACCGATCTTAACAAGGCATACCCAAAGGATATTTTCCCCTTCCAAAGATTGATCAGCTCGTGGACGTCACTTCGGGTCACTGACTTCTCTCCTTTATGGACGCATTCTCTGGATATAATCAGATCCGTATGCACCCCGAGGACGAGGAGCACATCGCCTTTGTTACCGACCGAGGGACTTACTCGACTTAGGGAATTACTGTTACAAGATGTTGCCCTTCGGTTTAAAGAATGCTGGGGCCACATACCAGCGTCTGGTCAACAGGGTCTTCAAAGATCAGATTGGTCGGAACATGCAGGTGTACGTGGATGATATGCTTGTCATGAGCAAGTCGAGTTTGGACCACGTCGCCGACCTCGCCGAAGCCTTCAACAATCTTCGGAAGCACCGAATGAAGTTGAACTCCGCGAAGTGCGCATTCGGGGTGGCGGCCGGGAAGTTCCTGGGCTTCGTACTCACTTAGAGGGGCATTAAAGCGAATCCGGAGAAGGTCTAGGCGATCGTCGATATGGAGCACCCGACATTCAAGAAAGAGGTCCAACACCTGACAGGGCGTATTGCAGCCCTGAGCCGGTTCATTTCGAGGTTGGCCGATCGCTGTCTTCCCTTCTTCAAAGCGCTGCGCAAGATGCATGACTTCACCTGATCGGAGGAATGCAGAGCAGCCTTTGAAGAGCTGAAGGAGTTCATGGCAACTTCCTTGTTCCTCTCCAGGGCGGAGGAAGGGGAGGAGCTGTTGCTCTATCTGGCGGTCATACCCGGGGCCGTCAGCTCGGTCCTCACTTGTAC
This sequence comes from Areca catechu, assembly GCA_021397845.1. Lineage (NCBI taxonomy): Eukaryota > Viridiplantae > Streptophyta > Magnoliopsida > Arecales > Arecaceae > Areca > Areca catechu. The sequence continues at coordinate 120,914,888 of CM038052.1, read as the reverse complement.
GGACAAGGACGGATCTCAGAAGCCGGTATACTACACCAGCAAAATCTTTCGTGATGCTGAGATCAGGTATACCCGCTCCGAAAAACTTATTTTTGCTCTAATAATGTCTGCTAAGCGCCTCAGGTCCTACTTCCAAGCGCACCCCATCGCGATGGTGACGGACCAACCGCTGAGGACCATACTCAGTCGCCCTGAAACATTCGGGCGGTTGACCAATTGGTCCCTGATGCTGAGCGAGCTCGACATCTCGTTTCGACCGAGGTTGTCATAGAAGGTCCAAGTCCTGGCCGACTTCTTAGTCGAGTGCACGGGATTCGCTGAGGAGCCGGAGCAGACTCCTGAGGAGCATCAAATCGAGTCCGCCACAGAGGAGGGATCGTGGATCCTCCACGTGGACGGCGCATCCAACTTCAGCAGAAGCGGAGTAGGGCTCATTCTCGCCAACAGTAACAAGATTGTGGCGGAATGTGCCCTCCGCTTCAAATTTGCCGCGACAAATAATCAGGCGGGGTACGAGGCACTCCTCGCAGGCCTAAAGGTCTCACGCGAGCTAGGCGTCCAGAACCTGAAGGTCTTCACCGACTCCTAACTGGTGGCCGGACAAGTTTCCGGAGAGTATGAAGCTAGGGATCCCCTAATGATGAAGTACTTGGAACGAGTCCGTTCGTGCACTACAAGCTTCCGACGCTTCAATATCTTCCATATCCCCCACGGGGAGAATGCACGCGCGGATGTACTATCGAGACTCGCAACCTTACCAGAGTCATCGCTGGGGCGGGCATATATTGAGTACCTCGAAAATCCGAGCTACGAAGCCCTCGAGGAGGTGGTCGAAGCTCTTCCGCATAACTGGGAATCTCGCCAAACTGGGAAGGTCCCTATAAGGTGGTCGACGCTCTTTCGCATGGAGCCTACTACCTCTGGACGGTGCCAGATTCTTGCGAACATGGAACACCTGCAACATGAGAAAGTATTACCAGTAATGTAAGGCTCATCCTTTAACATAATAAAGGCCCTTTTTGCACAGATTACCTTTCACCTCGCAGGAAAACCGCTACCCGGCCCAAGGCCTGGCACGCCATAGCCCAGAGGCAAACCCCCCGGCGTCAAAACGCGGGTCCCGATCCTCTGGCACTAATGATGCAAGGTTCATTCTCATCGATAATTGAGTTCCCCTCGCGCAAACATTTCTTGCCTTGCAGGTGAATCTCCATCAAGTCTCAGAGCCCAGCACCGAGAGCCAAGTTGGATGGACAGGTACATCAAGTACATTACTGATAGCATCTTGCTCGAGGACCGTACGGAGGCCGACCTCATTAAAAAAAAGCCTCCCGGTTTGTCTTGATGGAAGGACCACTCTACCGCCGATCCTACTCATACCCGCTCTTGAAGTGCCTGAGACCCGCAGAGGCAGCCTTCGTTATCCAGGAGATACACGAAGGCATGTGCGGGAACCACGTCGAAGGAAGGACGTTGGCGCACAAAGCTCTCCGTCAGGGATATTTCTGGGAGACCATGAGGAAGATGTTGCCGATTTCGTGAAGAGGTGCGACAAGTGCCAGTGCCATGCTCACATACAGCATCAGCCGGCAGTGCCGATCTCACAACTTGTCGTCCCTTGGCCCTTCGTCCAATGGGGAATGGACATCTTGGGACCATTTTCCCCTGCACTGGGACAACGGAGGTTCTTGCTGTTGGCCATCGACTACACCAAATGGGTGGAGGCGGAGCCACTGGCACGGATCACGGAAGCCAAGGTTCGCCAATTCTTCTGGAAGTCGATAATATGCCACTTCGGACTTTCCCGCTGCATCATCACCGATAATGGGCGGCAGTTTGACAACCTGGAGTTCGAAGGCTTCTGCGCCGAGCACGGCATCTAGCACCGCTTCACCTCTGTCGCTCACCCCCAGACCAACAGAGAGATCGAGGTGACCAACCGAACCATCTTTCAGGGACTCAGGACCAGACTGGACCAGGCCAAGGGTAGGTGGGCGGAAGAGCTCCCGAGTATTCTCTAGGCCTACCACACAACGTCCAGGACTGCGACCGACGAGATGCCCTTTAACCTTGTCTTCGGCACCGAGGCCATGGTCCCGGTCGAGCTCGGTTTGTCCATGCTGCGGGTGTAGCAATATGACGAAGCGCAGAACATGGCACACCTTCTGCTTAACTTGGACCTCCTCGAAGAGACCAGAGACAGCCCGACTCAGGATGGCAGCATACCGGCAATGGGTCGCCCGATACTATAACGCCCGAGTGAGGCCCAAGGTCTTCCGAACTGGCGACCTGGTTCTCCACCGAGCTGAAGCATCTCAACCCCGGGAGTGCGGCAATCTCTCGCCAAACTGGGAAGGTCCCTATAAGGTGGTCGAAGCTCTTTCGCATGGAGCCTACTACCTCGCGAATCTGGACGGTGCCAGATTCTCGCGAACGTGGAACGCCTGCAACCTGAGAAAGTATTACCAGTAATGTAAGGCTCATCCTTTAACATAATAAAGGCCCTCTTTTGCGCAGATTACCTTTCACCTCGCATGAAAATCGCTTCCCGGCCCAAGGCCTGGCACGCCATAGCCCGGAGGCAAACCCCCCGGCATCAAAACGAGGGGCCCGATCCTCCGGCACCAATGATGCAAGGTTCATTCTCATCGATAATTGAGGTTCCCCTAGCACAAACATTTCTTGCCTTGCAGGAGAATCTCCATCAAGTCTCAGAGCCCAGCGCCGAGACCCCAGAGCCCGGAGCCAAGCTCTCCGGCCACCATATTTTCGAGCCCAGCTCCAGGACATCCAAGCCCGGAACCAAGCTTTCCGGCCACTAGGTCTTAGAGCCCAGCGCCAAGACCCCAAAGCCCGGAGCCAAGCTCTCCGGCCACCATGTCTTCGAGCCCAGCTCCAGGACATCCAAGCCCGGAACCAAGCTTTCCGGTCACTAAGTCTCAGAGCCCAGCGTCGAGACCCCAAAGCCCGGAGCCAAGCTCTCTGACCACCATGTCTTCGAGCCCAGTTCCAGGATATCCAAGCCCATAACCAAGCTTTCCAGCCACTAGATCTCGGAGCCCAGCATCGAGACCCCAAAGCCCGGAGCCAAGCTATCCGGCCACCATGTCTTCGAGCCCAGCTCCAGGACATCCAAGCCCAGAACCATGTTTTCTGGTCACTATGTCTCAGAGCCCAGTGCTGAGACCCCAAAGCGCGGAGCCAAGCTCTTCGGCCACCATGTCTTCGAGCCCAGCTCCAGGACATTCAAGCCCGGAACCAAGCTTTCCGGCCACTAGGTCTCAGAGCCCAGCGCCGAGACCCCAAAGCCTAGAGCCAAGCTCTCCGGCCACCATGTCTTCCAGCCCAGCTCCAGGACATCCAAGCCTAGAACCAAGCTTTCCGGCAACTAGGTCTCAGAGCCCAGCACCGAGACCCCAAAGCCCGGAGCCAAGCTCTCCGGCTACCATGTCTTCGAGCCCAGTTCCAGGGCATCCAAGCCCGGAACCAAGCTTTCTGGCCACTAGGTCTCAGAGCCCAGCGCTGAGACCCCAAAGCCCGGAGCCAAGCTCTCTGGCCACCATGTCTTCGAGCCCAGCTCCAGGACATCCAAGCCCGAAACCAAGCTTTCCGGCCATTAAGTCCAGAGCCCAGCGTCGAGACCTCAAAGCCCGGAGCCAAGCTCTCTGGTCACTATGTCTTCGAGCCCAGCTCCAGGACATCCAAGCCTGGAGCCAAGCTCGCCGGCCACCAAGTCTGGGACACTCAGAAACAAAGGAGTCTTTTTTTTGACCTCATCATATGCGCAAAAAGAAAGAAAGAGGGGCAAGACAATTTGATGAAATATATTTTCATTACTTAATGGAAAGGGTTACAATGCTTCCGAGGCACGACATGCCGGGCAGCCCAGGGAAGAAAACAACAAAAAGGTTACAGCTGAAGAGAGGACCCTAATCTACTCCGCCGGTGCCTTCCCAGGGCGGCGCGCCACCGAAGCTCCGTAGCCCTCGATCACCGAAGCCGGGGCCCCTCCTTCAGTCGCCATCGCTGGCGGGGTTGGTTTGGCCATCATCGCCGGCGGAGCTGGTTCGGCTGCCGCCACCTGTGGGGTCGGTTCGGCCGCTACTACCTGAGGAGCTGGTACGATTATAACAGGATGCTCCTCAGTTGTAGCCGGTGCGGGGCCGAGGCCTTTGCACCCTTGGAGCCCGGGAGTCGGATGGCGGCCATCCGTTCAGCCGAGAGAATGTTGCGCAGCTGGGATCGGCAGTAAGCGAATCCCTTGAAAAAGGAGTCCATCGCTGCCTCCTTGAAGTCTAGCTTGAACTCGAAAGCCTTATAATTTGCAACCGCCTCCGCCGCCCTCTTGTTCGCGTCCTTAGCTCTGCGGACGGCCTCGGTGGCCTCTTTCTTCGCGGCCTCAGCTAAACTGATGGCAGCGGAGGCCCTCCTCTCCGCCTCGGCAGCCTTCTGGTTAGCGGCCGCGGCCTTCTCAGAGGAGACGGCCTGCCCCTTCGCCGCCTCCAGCTCGGCCTGAAGCCCCTTCAACTGGGCTCCTTTTGACTTGAGCTCTTCCTCGAGCTCCCTTGAGTGTCGCCCGGCGCTGGCGGTTTCGCCCCGGAGGTTTTTGATCGTCATGTTAGCCTCCCAGAGCTCGTCCCTCTTCCGCCTCAATTGGTCCCTCGAGGACTCGAACTCCGTCTCATGCTCCTTATCCCTTCTGTACCAGTTGCGGCAATAGTCCCGGATCAACAGGAGTTTGGCACCTTGCTGCATCAAGAATGATGTTAGTAAACAAGTGAGAGAGCGAGGCATATCGAAAATCGGCTTACGGCATAGAGGTTGGAGAAGGATGCGCTGATGGTGTCGACCAGGTACTTCCCGCTCTCGCCGATTGCAGGACTGGACGGAGAAATCCATCATCCGCTCAGCAAGTGTCGTGTCCCTGACAAGGGAGACGTTGGGCCCCAGTCTGAAGGGGACCCGACGGTAGTCTCTGTCTCTTGTACCCGTCGCTGGTTTGGGACCACCTGCTCCATCGGTGAAGTCGGTGTGGGCTGGGAGCTCGGTGCCACCTCGGATGGAACCACTAAAGTCGGCCCCCCGCCCTCCGGCTCACTGTCCTCGACCTCGACGATCTCCGGAGGGGGAGACGTCGTCGCGGCAGTAGCTGCGGTAGATTTGGCTCGAACCACTTTCTCGGACTTCGATGCGGGGGCCAGACTGCACGGACCGCACCGACTTGGAAGCTCGGGGGCGGGTTCAGCAGCCCTCTTTTTCCTTGGCTCGGGAACGGGCTCGGTCGGTACTGCGCTCGTGCCATCTACCCGAGCCCTCTTCGGAGTGGGCTCGCCGGTGCCCTCCGCCTGATTCCTCTTCTCGGAGAACGAGAGGAGTTCCTCTACAGTGAACTTCATGGCTGCACCAAGGAAGAAAACAGCTCAAAAAAAAAAAGATAAAAGAAGAGAAAAAGAGAGAAAAGGAAGAGAATAAAAAGATTTTTGAGTCGAACTCACCCAACTTTTGTGTTGGGTCGACCTCGGCCTCGTGGAGATTCTGCTCTGACAGCAGGACCTCAAGCGAAGGGATCTCGGTGGAGCAAAGCTGGTCGTACACCTCCGAATCGGCTGCGTCGACCGCGAAATCCCGGTTGGGGAACCGATTCGGGTCGCTCCAGACCCAGTCGACCCCCTCGACCGAGGTGAGAAAATACCTACTTTTCCATCCTTTGATGGAAGAGGGAAGTTCAAACTTAATCTCCCTGGGACGGGAGGAAAGAGACCACCACTACTTAGTAGGGTGGCGTTTCCAGGTGAAAAAAGCCCTGAACAAGAAAAAACGGGCAACGATCCCGTGGAAGTGATACAAGACAATGAAGGAAAGAATGGTCCTGGTGGCATTCGGGACAAGCTGGGCGGGGACGAGACGGTAATGGCTCAGAACAGAGGATGAAAGGATGGAACGGGAATCGGAGGCCACCCGAAAAGGTTTCCTCGTAGAAGGCTATTTGACGCGGGCCACTGGAGGTGACTCGTTCCCCCGGTCGAGGGACCGGACGCCATCCGGGATACTATAGGTGTTCCGGATGGTCGCAAGGTCCACGACCGTGATCACTGAAGCGATTCTCTCGGGACCTGTTGATCGAGGAGGTTCGGTAGCAGTCGAGCAGGTGCAGAAGGAAGAAGACGAGGTGGGGGAGAGGACGCAGGCTCCCTAATTACTATTCCCCCAGGCGCGGGCCTTCGGCTAACCTTGAAGCGCATCGCATTTTCCTCCTCGTCGAAAGAAGGCGGCCTCGGCCTCGAGGGCCCGACCTCATCTTGGTTAGTAATGGGACGGAAATTTGGTTCGAAACGAGACATGAAGGTCGAGAAACGAGAAGAGCAGAAAGAGGGAGGAGATCGACGAAGATCCGAGGGAAAACCTAACCCTAAGAGGTCCCCATCCAACCAGTGCGAGGAAGGAGATTGATCTGCTCAGGGCTTGGGAAGGCAGAGGTGTCCGGGAGAACGAAGGAAAGGCCTCGGTACGAAGGCGGGTACGTAGAATTTGAAAGAAGGTATGCTTCGAGAAAGGCCACCTTTCCTTTCGAAATGACAGGCGTTTGATCGCACCGTTACAACTCCCCACCATCGGATCCGCGCCACGTGTCGACCATCGGCAAGGCTGGCGTCTGGCTTCGGCTGCGGCCGCCTGGAATTCTGCGCCCGTAATAACCACTTGGACGTGTCCACGTGGCTGCCTCAGATAGGTCGAAGAAACCACTCCCCGAAGCGCCGGCAATTGTGGCATCATTGCGCTGGATTCTCGTCTTTCCACGTCAGCACTACATTTACTCCCTTCGCCCTAAGCGCTTCGTGCCAACGAGACTCGGGAGTGGGGGGCAAATGATACGGCAGAAGGCTGATGTGTGACTCGTCGGATGCCATGTCAGAAAAGCTGCCACGGTGGACACTCCATCTCGGATTCCTTTGTCGAGTCGAGCCTCCCTGATCCGTCGAAGCCAAGCTCCGTCCTCCGCTAGGTCGGCACCCGCAAGCTCGGGTCGCCTAGGCCGGAGCCGAGCGAGCTCCTTCACCAGAGCGAGCCCTTTCGAAATGGTTAATTGATCCTAATTGAGTTAGGTCAATGTCCTCTTCGAAATGGTTCGATCAGATTTAAAATCGGCTTCGATTTGATTGTCAAATCACTTTATTTGGACCATGACCTAGAGTCCAGTTGGACTGGGACTCATTGTCTCCCCTTCCACATGCCTACCTAGTGGGCCCATGCATTTTGTGCGACAAATAATATTGGGCGTGAATATTAAGAGGCGCTAAGAGTTTTTGGCATGAATGAAAGGAGGGAGGAGTCCTCTTTTACTTCTCTTAAATCCTAACCAGATAAAATAAAACACTGATGTTTTAGTTTGGAGGGGTGGGACAACTGGATTTTAAAAGGGAAGAAAAGTGGCCGACCACGAAGATCATAATCGGCATGAAAAGCTTCTCCTTTTACCATGAATTATTTTTGGGCGTCATCTCTCTTGGGCATTCATATACTAGAGAGTCTCTCCTGGTTGCCAAGTTTTCTCCTTTTATTTGTTCTTCCTTGTGATCTTCAAGAGTATTGAGAGGTCTTCTACATAAGAGGAAGAAGATAGCAAGAGGTCCAAAGATCTTGCATTGTCTGATTTGCAAGATAGAAGCCAAAGGCTGGTCCGGATTCGGATCGGCACAGTTTTTAAAGCGGGTGATTTGTTGAAAGAGGAGAGGGCTGCAAGGATCTAGCAGTTCGGTGCTCTCTATGATTCAATTACAAGAGCTTCGTATGGATACCAGTAGAGCCGGACGATTGCGCGGCTCTGGTAGAATCTCGATTTCAAAAGCGGATTGGCATGCTTTTCAGAGCAAGCCAGGATAGCGATCCAGGTAAGTATTTTATGCTTAAAATAATTTTTATTTCAGATATGATATTTTTCTTATATATTTCAGCATGTTAGGATTTTATGATAAATAAATTAGATTTATTTATAAATTGCATCTTTAGATATAAATTGTTTTTGTATCTGCTTCCGCTGCGTCAGGCTATTGATGTCTGATCATTTGCAATTTACTGTTCCTGGGAGAACTATAATACATGTAATCATAAATCGATCAAAATTTTTGAAAACCCTTTTTAAAAAATAGGTATACATCAAAGTAGGACCTTTATACTATAGGAGGTAAACCCTATAGCAGGACAACCTTATAATCACTTTGTGCAACCTTTGATCAATTAATTTTCAGATTATAACATGTAATTTCAGATTTAAAAATTATGATTTTATTTTTGAAAACAGTTTTCAAAACATAACATTCTATGCTAGTTTAACCTTATATTCAGCATAGATTTGATATAATTATCATCTAACTTTTTGATCTGAATATGCTTCAGATCTGATTCTCATCCATGCATGTTAAAGAAGGGAGAACCGTGGCTCTGATACCACTGTTGGAATTCTCCCAGGAACAGAATATTGCATTAAATCAGGAATTGAAAGTATGACGCATCGGAAGTAGATATAAAACTACTTTATATCTAAGCATGCAATTTATAAATAAATCTAATTTATTAAAAATAAAATCTTAAACATGCTGTAATAGATGAGAAAAATATCAGATCTGAAAATAAAATTATTTTAAATAATAATAACTTACCTGAATCGTTATCTTGGCTTGCTCTGAAAAATGTGCCGATCTATTTTTGAACCGGGATTCTACTGGAGTCGTGCAAATGCCCGGTCTCTGTTGGTATTCATACAGAGCTCGCGTAATCGAGTCGTAGAGAGCACTGGACTGCTAGATCCTTGCAGTTCTCTCCTCTTTCAGCAAATAAGGTGCTTTAATAACTGTGTCGATCCGAATTTGGATCGGCTTCTTGAACTGGTTTCTATCTTGCAAACTTAGATCTGCAAGATCTTGGACCCCCTTTCCTTCTTTTTCTTGTGATGAACTCCTCTCCAGACTCTTGAAAAGAACTAGACCTCACACAAGGAAGATGAAAAATACCTAAAAGGAAGAGGACGCCCCAAGAGAGATCCTCTGGAGTTGACGCCTAAGAGGAAGATGTTCATGCCCAAAAGATGTTCACGCCAAAAGGAGAAGCTCTCTTGGTCGGCCACCCCCTCTCTCCTTTTTATAAATCACTTCTTCCATCCCTCTAAGCCAAAAGACTACAGTTTAATCTAAACTGGTTAGATTTTAAGAGTAGAAGAGGACTCTTCTCTCTTTCATGCATTCACGCTAAGCTTCTTTTTGCACCCACCTAGCTTTCACGCCAATTCCTTTTGTCGCACAAAATATTGGGCTCATAAGCCTGGCGTGTGGAGACATGGGGAGACAAGGAGAGAGAGTCCCAGTCCAATAAGACTCTAAGTCATGTTCTAAATAAATTAATTTGACAGTCAAATCGAAGCCAATTTTAAATCCAATCGAATTCATTTCGAAAGGCTATTGACCCAACTCAATTTGGATCAATTAACTGAGTCTAACTCAATTAAATTAAATCTAATTCAATTCAATTAATCCATAATTTATTAATTGTAACATTTATAATTAGGTCTAAATATATTAAAATTGGCAAGTACCAAATTTTAGTAACATTTTTATTTGTTGATTGGTTACTTAAGCTCCTAATGTGTGACCTTTCAGGTCCTATCATGTCTGGTAATGAGACATGCTATAATCTTCATTATATCTCATCGAAACTCCTTTCTATGGACAGAAACAATTTTTGCTCAACCCTAATCAGGATCATCGATCCGAGAATGATCCTAATGGGCTCTTACAATCCATCAGTGACACCTAGCAGTATGTAGTGGCAATCTAGCAGAATAAGATTGGAACCTCTAGGTGTGTTATCATGTGATTCGGTTTCTTTATCAAAAATCCTAACATGATGTTGCTTTCGGATACTCGTCAAACCCTTCAGTCATATGCTTAACTTAATCGATTGAATTCCAATTGTGATACTAATGAAAACATCTTTTCATTATCACCTTGCTATGGCCATAGACATCTGGACTTAGTCACATTAAGCTGCATAGGATTATTCCTTATTACTAAGGCTGATAGATCCTTATGAGTGAACACCTTACTCCTACAATAAATTTACTGCAGCCAACGAATACTGCAAGATCCCGAATGGATAGGAACCATGTGTTTGTATTGTCAAACTACCGCAAGATCCGAGGAATGGCCGTCTTTCCCCGGATCCATCGCCCTCTTCCTCTCATGATCGTTTTTCTTCTCTGCTACTACTACTGCCGTCCCAGTTCGCCGTTCAAGCTTCCATCTGCACCGTTCCCGTGGTCGGAGAAGATGATGGAGAAGCTTTCAACCGAGTCCATCTGCACCAGATCGAGCCACCTACCAAGTCGTTGGTCATGGTCCTTTTCCCCCCTGCATGGCCTTCTTTCTTTTGCCGCCGATCATTTCCATCTAACGCTGCCACCTGCCACTCGCCGAATCAATACCCGGCATATCTGTTGGTACCTAGACAAAGACATCGATATTCTCCTGCAAAAACAAGATCAGCTGATCTTTATTACATGGTCCAAGTTGGAGCCAACCCTAACCGTGTTGGGGATCTTCATCTGCCAAGGAGATAGAGACGAGGTTCTCAGTCGGTTCTTGTTATTTGGTTAGATCATCCCGAGGGTTCATGCCTTCGACTAGGTAGTTGTTGATAGCACTTTTTTCTTGGAGCTCAATATGGTAATAATGTCATGCTAGGCTCTAATCTCCATGGATTTTTTCGATTCTAAATGCTATCGAGAATTTCATCTTTAGGCAGTAGGTGGACACGATAGTTTGGAAGGCATTGAGATCCGGTCATCCTAGTACGGCATGGTAAACTGAAGGTGCTTGAACAACTAGGAAGTTTACCTAAGAGATAGACCGTAGTGGATAGTGTTGCATCCTTACAATTAGGGTAATCATTTCCTCTACCTGGATTGCATTTCTTGTGAATCTTACCAAAGGGGAATTCACTTGAACTAATCATTTGGGTAACATTTTCATTTTTAAAAGTGCATCAAAGTACAAAATATTTGTTGAGCTTCCATTATCAATGAGAATGCAGTGTATATCATAATTTTTTTATGTTTAATGTAACAACCACCGCATCATCGTGCGGAAAATGAATGCCATCATTATCCTCTTCAGAAAAGAATTATTGGTGTTGCACACCTCTTTACTGGTTGCACGGGTTGGCGACACCCTCCAGTTATCATTTTCACGTCTTTCGACGGTGTGGGATCGCCTCCTAGTGGGAGCGGTTGTGGACGTTCTATCAACCGAGACGATCTTGACTGCTCTTTCTGTACTCTTTGCCATCGAATGAACCGATCAAGGTGGCCTCGCCTGATCAGCTCTTTAATCTCGTCCCGTAGCTAGATGCACTCTTTTATATCATGGTTGTGGTCTTGATGATATAAGCAAAACTTGCTCGAATTCCTTCTTGATGGCAGTGTCTGTAGCTTCCGAGGCTTTGAGATATGCCTTCTGATCTCCATAAGCACATTTTTTCTAGATACATTTAACGGAGTATAGGTGTAGAATCTTCTTGGAGGTGATGTTTGGCGAGCCCCTGGATCGGCGGTTTTTGAAGAACCTGTTCTCCTGTGAGGATCTAGAGCGAGGTTGGACTCCATGCTTCGGTGAAAGTTTGCGTTGCATCTCCTCGCCACCCCTAGTGTAGAGGCAGGTGAATCTTCTTCTAGCATGAAGGCCACTTCCATTCTAGCATACTTTTTGGCTCGGGCTAGCAATCTTGCAAACTCTTTAGGATAAATCTTGGCCAATGATTTTTTAAGATCATTTCTTAGCAAACCTTTAACTAGAACTGATATAGCAATCGACTTGTCTATATTGTGGATATTTAAAGTGGTTGCATTGAAGTGGCTCATGAAGGCACATATTGTTTTTCCTTGTGCTTGGTGTGGAGATAGTCTGAGCGCTGTTATGGCCTTTGATTGCTAGCAAAGTGGTCGGCGAACGCTCGGCTTAACTATTCAAAGGAGTATATCGATCCTGGTTTTAAGCTCATGTACCAGTATCGAGTCACTCTCTTCAAAGTAAAAGGAAAGGCTTGATAGAGAATGGGATCAGAAGCTCCATGAAGGAGCATTGTCGTCCACAAACTCGTTAGGTGATTAGGGTCAGCGGTCTCCTTATGGTTCTCTAGTTGCAGGATTTTGAAATGCCATGGAAGTGGTGCCCGCATGATCTTGTCAAACAATAGCTTATTGTTGACCCCGTCATTTGGTGTTGAAGAGATTGCAAATCGCTTTGATTCATTGGTTCATCTCTTTAACTCTTGTTTGATCTCAAAGTCTTGATCGGTCAGGGCTTTCGATCACTGTAGGGATCGGTGGTCCGGGATGGAATCATGCTCCGATCAAGGACTCTTAGGGCAGTCTCCTTGCCCTCGAACTTGGATGGCGTGAGATGGTAAGTGGTCCCTCCAAGATCCTTCAAAGGGATCTATGATTGCTCTGATGGTGGGGGTGCACTCCAACAACAGGACATTGCATCACCGAAAGAAATGCAAGCATGGGCAGTGCCGGAGGTTGAGGTTGTGTATGATGCTGCCAACGGAAGTGAAGTCATCGGAGGTGGCGTAGGGGTGGCCTAAATGGCTTGAATAACTGTCACTAGATTTTCGACCTGCACAAGTGAGTTGAATTGATCCACATCCACATCGCTACTTGTGGTGGTGACGAGATTCCTGTTAGCATAGGACGAGGTAGATCATTTGCTTAGCTCTTTGCCGCTCTTTCCATCGGTTAAGAGATTGTGGTGTTGATGCAGCAAGAGGCGATCTTGGATGGCATGGCTTTCCTTTTTGTGGGTTACATTTCTCATAAATATTGGCCCTTTAAATTTGTTGGTGCCAAAATTTGTTAAGCATCGGAGAAAGAGCTAGAGTAGGCGGTGCAGGCTGATCTTCGAAAAACGGTACTTGCAAAATAGCCTGCCTAGGGGTGGTCCTGGCGATGGCACTTCGACGCTCAAATAAGTATTAATATTAATGGCGGGGGAGTATAAGCGGGAGAGATTGCATACCTTGGGGACTTGCTCGAAGTTTTCTTTATATACAAAGACTTAGGGCAATTTGGTCATGATTGAGATCTCGTCGGATCTAGTGGATGGCGATGGAGTCCTTCAGTTGCCACGGGGTGAGTGTTTTCTTGCTCAAACACCCGTGCGGCGCCCCGACATGACACACACCAAGGCCAGCATCCTAAGTCCTTCCCTTGGACATACATATAAACGTGCAGCAATCCAGCCACAGCCAAGCATGCATCTCCATGCCCTTGCCTAGCAACACTCAAACTGAATACATGCGATACTTTCAAATACTTGCAAGCAACTCGATCTTTAGGTCAACTACAACTCTCATGCGCACCTTTGTGCCATAACATTAGACTCTTCCTAAGAGTGCTCTGCAACTCGGCATCTCTGTGCCAACTGGCTTTGCCCCTCTAGCCAAGTACTACTCATTCGAGATGTTCCAAATCTCTGAGTATTTCCATGCCATAACTACTATGCCATTGATTCGTAAGCCACCATACTGCCCTTCAGGAATATACAGACCAAACTCAATTGACACAACCATGCAACGCCTTTGCTCTGCATGAGGCTCAGGCAAACCATCTCTAGTGCGCCTAGTTAACTCGCCCAGCCGACACGCCCCGTAGCGCTACCAAGCTACGATTGATCGAGCATGTCCAACGCTCTCTCGAGTTCTGCTTTCTAAGCTCTCTCATAAGCTCTTGTGCCATGATCCCAGTCTTGCACTGTCAACATGCCATCCCATCAATGCCATACAGCCCGATAATGTTCACGGCCTGCTCGCATATTATTGTGTATTGTCACGGTCCTGAAGACCCATGGCTATACAACCCAACATTCTGTCAATTGCTTGTTCGCACCTTATGCATTGTCATGATATTAGCATCAAAGTCTGTCTATCAAGTAAATATCTTTGATCGACTGATCCTTCATCCCATTGTCCTCTTTTTGGCATGACCCTCTTGGTTGCCCTTGATACTTGGCCCAGCTCCAAGACATATATTTGATCGAACTTTCATAATTCACACTTGAACTCTATGGCCGACCGGCTTCCATGGATCCTCGCGAGATATCACCCCAATGCTCATGAGATTTGCCTGTTCGGATAGGCCATATGCTTACCCGACTGGTCCTCTATCGTCTCTTTGCTCCATCGTAGAGATCAAGAATGCATAGAGTAGCCCGGACAATTTCTCGAGGCTCAACCTCTTGGAAATTCTTATCCTTGCACAATGTGGCCAGCTTATCCGACCAGCATTGTCTCGAATATCTCCATGCAAGACCATTCGGGCATGGCACCACCTTGCACTGAATCGTGCCACGTCGAACTCGTACCTTATGGGCTTGGGGGAGTCGGGAATATGGTCAAAGCCCCACATCCTTCAAAACTAAGAGAATTTCTTGAGTCTCAATACATGTCTTAGCGAATCATCGTCATGCCAAATATCAAGCCTTCCGAGCCCCCCGATATCATGCCACGACTATGCCACTCCATGGCTAACCATTACTTTCCTCACTACCCTAACGAGGCATCCAGCTAAACTTCACTCCCAAGGTTCCAAGGTATCGAGGAGCATTGCAAATTCTAGGCTATGCGGTATTATGCCACGGCCATGCTGGCACCCCTTACGATCTATGGCTAAGCTCATGACAATTCTTTCCCACTCAAACTGTCGATGCCCTCGTCGACATCCAAACTAGGAATATTGGTCACCACGACCAAAGTTTGTTGTAGCCACTGTAACCATGGTTCCTTAAGCTAGAGCCCCACGGCCTTGGTGTCCTTGATCATTTCTCCGCCACTGAGAATCCATCATCCACACCATACTGACTCTTCTATGAAATCGATAAATTGATGTCGGCCTCTGCCCTTAACATCATTGCGATCCTTTGACCTTCCAACTGCAAGATACTCGGACTCCTCCAAGGCTTGACTCTCGATTGTCCCAATTTGGGCACGGCCATTTCATCCTTTGAGTTTTCTGCAATCCTTTGACCCTCTAATTGCATGGCACTCCTTGGACTCATCCAAGGCTTGACTCTCGGTTGCCCCAATCTGAAAGCGGCCATCACATCTTCTGAGCTCTATGCGGTCCTCTAACCTTTCAACTGCAAGGCACTTCTCGGACTCTTCTAAGGCTCAACTCTCGATTGTCTCAATCTAAGAGCAGCCACTACATGGTTTGAGCTCTTGGCGGTCCTTTGACCTTTAACTTTGGTTAAAAATTCTTACGGCACTCAAACTCTTTCAAGGCTTAACTCCTGATTATCCTAATCTGAGAGTGGCCACTACTTTTGCCAAAGCATCCTCTTTTAGCTCACCAACACTAAATGGCACTCCTTGGATTGCATCCAAGGCTTAGCTCTTGCCTAACTGGATCTAGGAGTGGCCAACCCTATGAGTCACCCTCTGGCAACACAGTCTCAGATGCCTGGTCTTGCTTCATACCCATCTTGCGGTCCTGTGGTAATTTCGACCTTTTTGATTCAGCACTATGCCCTCGGACCTTCCACATCACACCGATGCTAAGTATTAACAAGTCGCCTTCACTTCTCTGCACTGTTCCATATCAATGCAAATCCATAGCTATTACCAAGCGGGATCCTAATATCCAATAAAGGTCACTTCCACATTACTCGAGTCCCTTGATATAGCAGTCTTCACTTGTAGCACCAATGTCTGCCTTTGCAGAACTACTGTTCATGCTGCTTCCCGGCATACTCAGTCTATCTCGATTGCTTTTTGTGTCTTCATCCTGAGTTTGTAGTACCAATGCAAGGCTATCCCATTGGCCTGCCTCATTTCTTTGACTCCAGTACCTTTACACCCTCTGCATCTGACATCTGAGCCTAATAGTGCCTCATAGCATGTCCAACACCAGTGCCTCTGCACCATGGCCACCTTGGCCAACAACACCTCTAGTGCCTCGGCTTTTCATGCCTTCACCTGGAGAGTAGTTCCACTACCTCTATTACCTCAATTTTCCATGTCTTCAACTTGCGAATAGTTTCACTGCCTCTAGTATCTCGGCTTTCCACGCCTTCTTCGTGAGAGTAGTTTTACTGTCTCTAGTATCTCGGCTTTCCATGCCTTTATCCTGAGAGTAGTTTTACTATCTATAGTATCTCGGCTTTCCACACCTTCACCTTGAGAGAGTTTAACTATCTCTAGTACCTCGGCTTTCCATGCCTTCACCCTGAGAGCAGTTCTACTGAAGTTCAATTCAAGTTTGCAATTCATGTGCTTCCGTGCCACAATCGTCCAAGTTTGCCATTTATGTGCTTCCGTGCCATAATTGCTCGCATAAGAGATGGCTCTTTCTAAACTTCCTATATCTTTGTGCACCTAGGTCCCTCGACTCTCCAAGCCTTCACCTCAGCCTACACTTATATAATTTGGATGCTCATCCTCCTTTGCACTGCAGACAACCCTAGTACCTCAATCCATTTTTCCAGTTTTGTTTCTATGGAAATTCTAGTCCCTCGAGATGTGCCTTACAACTTTGCATATAGCCCAAGTGCCTCAGCATTCACAAGCACTCGTCTTCCTAAATTCCATCATGTAGCTACAAACTGGTAGACTTTTACATCCACGGGCTTCTGTCCGCACATGCAATCGATGCGCACCTTAAATATTTAGCACCGAGCACATTGCCTCTACATCATGCTCCCCAATTTAAGTTGTTGACACCCACAACAAACTCAGACATCCAGCTTCTCTGACACTGGACTTCCAGCTCTCTCTGGATCTTCTCTTGCTTTGGATACCCCCGTATCAACAGCTACAATAAGCACAATGTCGACCATCGACTGAGCAACCTGGCTTTGATACCATGGGCTGAGTGTTTTTTTACTCAAACATCCGTGCAGCATCCCGGCATACATACCAAGGCCAGCCCTTCTGAGTCCTTCCCTCGGACATATATATAAATGCACAGCAGTCTAGCCACAGCCAAGCATGCACCTCCATGCCCCTGCCTAGTAACATTGATGAATTCAAAACATGCGACATTCTCAAGTGCCCGCAAGCAACCCAATCCTTAGGTCAACTGCAACGTTCATACGCATCTCCGTGCCATAACAATAGACTCTTTCCAAGAGTGCTCTGCAACTCGGCACCTCTATATCAACTCGATGGCTTTGCCCCTCAAGTCAAGTATTGCTCATCCGAGATGTTCGAAATCTCTGAATACTTTCATGCCATACATAACCACTGTGCCACTGATTAGTAAGCCACCATGTTGTCTTTCAGAAATACACAGACCAAATTCACATGACATGATCATGCAATGCCTCCATTCTGCATGAGGTTCAGGCAAAACTATCTTTAGTGTCGCCTAGCTGACCCGCTAAGCCGACATGCCTCATAGCGCTACCAAGCTACCGTTGATCGGGCATGTCCAACGCTCTCCCGAGTTCTGCCTTCCATGCTTCCCTACAAGCTCTTGTACCATGATCCCGATCTTCCACCTCAGCATGCCTTCCCATCAATGGCCATACCATCTGACAATGTTCACAACCTGCTTGTATATCACTACACTGCCACGGTCCTGAAGACCCACGGTCATACCGCCCAATATTCTGTCCATGGCCTGTTTGCATCCTATGCACTACCATGATATTGGCATTCAAGTCTACCCATCAAGTAAATATCTTCGACTGGCTGATCCTTGCATCCCGTTATCCTCTCTTCGGCACGACCCTCTTGGCTATCCTTGATTCTTGGTCCAGCTCCAATGCATATATCCGATTAAACTTCTATAAGCCACATTTGAACTTCATGGCTGACCGGCTTTCAAGGATCCCTGCGAGACATCACCCTATAATGCTCACGAGACTTGCCTGTTCGGGTAAGCCAAACCCTTGCCCAACTGGTCCCTATCGCCTCTTTGCTCCACCATAGAGATCAAGAATGTATAGAATAGTCCGGATAATTTCTCAAGGCTCAATCTCTCGGAAATTCCCATCCCTGTACAATGTGGCTAGCTCGTCCGACCAGCATTGTCCTGAATGTCTCTATGCAAGACCATCTAGGCGTGGCACCACCTTGCACTGCAATCGTGCTATGGTGGAGCCGTACCCTATGGGCTGGGGTAGTCGGGAATACGGTCAAAGCCCCGCATTCCTCAAAAGCAAGAGGATTCCTTGAGTCTCAACCCGTCTTGGCAAACTACCGCTATGTCAAATATCAAGCCTCCCGAGCCTCCCGATATCATGCCACGATTATGCCACTCCATGGCTAATCATTACTCCCCTCACTATCCCAACGAGGCATCTAGCTAAACTTCACCCCCGTGTTCCAAGGTATTGAGCATTGTAAATTCCGGGCTATGCCAACTCTCCGTGGCACCATGGCATGCCCATGCTGGCACCCCCTATGACAAGCCTGTGGATAAGCTTGTGACAACGTGTCATGTGGAGTTTTCTTGTCTGCAAGCGGCGTCTTATCCCTTTATATGCATTCTTGTTGCTAGTTTGGTATGTTGTATGCCTCATTAAATGATGGGCCAAACTACAATTGTTCCAGGCGTGCCTTACCTATTCGTCCAGATTTGGTGATGATCGATAATTTTAGGACGTTACAGGGGATTGGCCATGGGGTGGAGGTTGCAACAGCAACTAGGTGTCGCCTTTTTGGGACTCGAGATAGGTGCATCAACACAGTCTCGCTGTTTGGAGTGCTTACGAGGATCCTAGGGCCCGGGAGCTTATGGTCGAACGCTCCCCGAGGGATCGGCGAGGCTCACTGATGCCTTTAGGCATAGGAGTTGGTCTTTGCCAGTACCCGCTCGAGTGCTTGTAGCTAAATATTGGCCGAACACTTCCTGAGTGGTTGGTGAGGCTCGCTGATGCCTTTGGGTATAGAAGTCGGTCTTTATCGATACTCGCTTGATGGCTTATGGTGGAATGCTGGCCAATCGCTCATTGATGCCTTAAGATATAGAAGTTGGTCTTTACCAGAACCCGCTCGATGTTTCATGGCTCAACGCTCCCTGAATGGTCAACAAGGCTCGTTGATGCCTTTGGGCATAGGAGTTGGTCATTACCGGTATCCGGTCGATGGCTTATGGTTGAACGCTAGTCGAACACTCTCTGAAAGGTCGGCGAGGCTCGCTGATGCCTTGGGGCATGGTTATCCTTTGCCGGTGCCTATTCGATGGCTTGTGGCTGAACGCGGGTCGAACACTCCCTAAGTGGTCGGCAAGGCTCACTGATGTTTTTGGGCATAGGAGTTGATCTTCGTTGATACCCGCTCGATGGTTTGTGGCTGAATGCTGGTTGAATGCTCCTTGAGTGGTCGGCAAGGTTCGTTGATGCCTTTGGAGATAGGAGTTGGTTTTTGCTGGTACTCGCTTGATGGCTTGTGGCCGAATGCTGGTGATTGGGTAGACGGTTCAACTTTCATTGTCGCAGGCCCCGTCTCTGGCCCGACCACAATTTTTATTAACGATTTATATAGCTTCATGTGATGGGACCTTTAGTCCTGTCACTTCTCACTAAACCCCACCTTCAATCTTGCCACTTCTCACTAGACCCCACTAAGAGTTTTTTATTCCAAAAATATTCCTGGGTTTTGCTTATAAGAGGAGCTTCCAAGGAGCCCTACAAGTAAGAACAACACACAAGAACATCTCTCTTTGGTCTCCAGTCCCTCTTTCTTCCATCTGTTCTTGGTTTCCGACTTGAGCATCAAAGGATCCATATCGGAGCAACCTCCAGCCTGAGACTTTTTTGTAGGTACAGCTTGTGTGCGCCACCTCTCCAGTAGACTTTGACATTTGGCTGGGAACCAGCAGCAACAGTCACAATTATTTTTTTTCTAGAACCAATCTCATAAGAAGGCTTAGAGCTATTGGAATGATTGAAAGATTGTGAAGGTGTTGATTTCATACTATAATTTACATCATTAGACATCTTAGCTGCATAACCTCCCTGGCTTGAGATCCAATTTTTCTAATTAATAGGAAATCTCTCTTTGATGCATCCAGAAATGGTCAAGGCTATGTGGGTCTTGTATGGCTCACCACCTCACTCGCTAACTCAGTACAAGGTCACCTGACTTGCCAGCTCAGCATAGGAACCAGGTTCCTCAAATTTAGACATGTTGCCTTGGAGATCATGCAAAGAAACCCGTGTCTCTTGCAAAAGGGCGGGTAACCTTGTGCCATGACTCTGACACTGGCCACTAATTAATATAGATGCCCTACGGAAGAATGCTTGCAGTGAAGACAAGCTTTGCGCCGTCTCCTCCCACTCTAGGGGCATGTGTTCTACAACGATGTGCCGACCACCACTTCCTGTACCACAATGTTTCTTAGGTGTTAGGTATTATGTATACCTCGTCTATAAAATATGTTCCTCGAACTCTCTAGGTAATCTTTTTCGCAAGGCTTTCCCCCATATAAGCTTTTTTGAAAGCCCGAGCCCTCTGAAAGTCCCAATAATTCTCTCAGAGCCACTCGAAAGCTCTAGATTGCTGTTCGAGTGAAGGCTAGGACTATTTTGCCTCGTCTAAGCCTCTCTCCTGAGCCTCGCTAATGCCCATCTCCATCGCCTTGTCTATGTTCTACCACATCCACCTGCCCACTTCCATTATCTCGTCTACGCTCCACATTTATCTGCTACTTCCACTGCCTCGCCCTCTCCCATTCCACTGCTAAACGATCTACCTAGATACAGTTTCTTTTGTTTTCTGTTTGCGCTTCCGCAGGCATCAGATGGTCCACCATGGGGAACCACCCCATTGTGGATGGACTTTCATGTTTTTCTTTTGCAGGATCCAGAATGCTCATGCTCGACAGAAGGAAACTCGGAGCTGTTCGACCCAGCAGCTACCTCTAGCCTTGTTAGTAAGTCTCAAGCGGAACCGCAACACTCTTAAATAGAAGTTGGCCAATCAAAGAACATTGTAGGATCGGTCCTTCAAAATTTGAAGCCTCTGTCTGAACTTTCTTTGCAATATCATCGCTGTATCATATGCTTGATAATAAGCTCTTTCCATAAAATTCTCTAGCCCACTTAAGATTAGGATTTTGATGAGCTCCTTGGACATGAAAAGCTCTCAAACCACATCATTGTGGAGGATTTTTTTGCTGGTTTTCAAGCCAATTCTCTTGGTTTTTTACCATTCCCAGTATCTTTGTCACTTTTGGATATTGCTCCTTGAGCACCAGCCATCAGATTACAACTAGGTTGGGAAATCCAGCTTTCAGCATCATCTTATCAAGCGTTTATCCCATCTGGTTGCTTCATGATTCTGAGCAGCATCTCATCTCATCTGATATCATTTAGTCTTCCTCTAACAGGCCTTCCAATACTTGTCAATATATTGCAAACCTCAGCTCTGATACCAAACTGATGTAGAACAGCCTTGATTAGGAAAAGTTCAAGGATCTTTAGTTGCTTGTTTTGGGATAAAAGAGTAAGGAAATTGTGTAAAGGAGCTAGGGTTTATGTTGGTATATGCATGGTAGCGCTTTGGGTGCAAAATAGAGGCAAAAAGATGAAGTTTTGATGGTTTTACTTTTATGTGAGCTGGAAGAAGAAAAACGGGAACAAAAATTGTTTGTTTTGTTATGTTGATGGCTAATTCATGGATGGGTGACTATGGTTTTTGTTGCTTTTGGTTGCTAGGGTTTAGTGGGGATGGAATCAGGTCTGAATTTGAGGTTTTGGTATGCTGTAATTAAAGGAGAAAGATGAAGAAAAGGGATAGATTTTCTAGGTATCACACCTGGAATTCCATAGGCATCACACACAGTTAGAATGTTAGATATTGTTCTCCTTAACTTTGATCGTGCATAGCCATTTGGTGAATTACTGGTTGCGTCTCTGTTGCTTGCTTGTGTGTCATTCTTACATGCCTATTATCACTTTCTACTCTAATAATTACATCATTTTCTTTGTTGAATTCTGAATTTTTATTGTCCTTTTCATCAATTATAAATTATATGCTGTCAACTTTAAGATGACGGGTAGTTTCTTTTCATTAATGCTATGAAGACTTAAAATGGAAAGAGAAAAGGGTGATAAAAAATTTCTAGATAATTGTCTGAAAATCTCATCAAAGGTGTCTTGTTTTTCATATGACGAGCTGTTATTGTCAGTTTATGGTTAAATAAGTGCACTGTTCAGGAATGGAACTGGATATCATGTTAGCAATTGTTCTCTTTTCATACAGTTTCTATTTAAGCAGGGGTTGCTCTATTCAGCATGGCAGGGGCTAGTGATGCTGAACCAGTCAATACAGAAACTACTACTCCACAACCTTCCAGGCGCAGGAGAAAGAAGTCACTGGTTTGGGAGCACTTTACCATTGAAGCTGTGTCTGGAGGATGTACACGGGCTTGTTGCAAACTGTGCAAACAAACCTTTGCTTACAGTAGTGGTTCAAAGATTGCAGGCACTAGCCACCTGAAGAGGCACATTGCTCTGGGCTCCTGTCCTAAAATCAAAAATCAGGAAAAGAAACAGCTTGCACTTACTTCAGGTTCAAAAATCGATGAAAATTCCTCTGAAACACCTCCGAAAAGGCGATACAGAATCTCTGGCTTTGCAAATGCTGCATTTGATCAGGACATTAGCTGCGTCTATCTAGCAAAGATGATCATTGTGCATGACTACCCTCTTCACATGGTTGAACATCCTGCTTTCATATCTTTCATTCAAAGTCTCCAACCTCGGTTCAAGATGGTGGACTTCAATTCCATTGAAGCAGAAATATTAGCTATTTATCAGAAGGAAAAGCAAAACCTCATGCAAGTCTTTGGAACTATGCCTGGAAGGGTCAGCCTCACCATTGGCTTGTGGACAACAAGTCAGACTCTTGGATATGTTTGTCTTACAGGACAATTCATTGACAGTGACTGGAGGCTGCACAGAAGAATGCTTAACTTCATGATGGTATCTTCTCCTCATTCAGAGAATGCTCTTAGTGAAGCTATTGGGGTTAGCCTTTCAGATTGGAACATGAAGTCTAAGTTATTCACCATCACCTTGGACAATAATTGCTCGTCTCATGACATATACAGCGCAAATCTCAGAGATCACCTGTCCAACAAGAACACACTCATGCTCAAAGGTCAGTTGTTTGTTGTCCGTTGCTATGCCCATATCCTAAATGTTGTTGCTCAGGATGTGATTGCTTCAATTCATGGTATTATATACAACATCCGTGAAAGTGTGAAATTTGTTAAAGCTTCTCTATCCCGTGAAGAAAAATTTTCTGAGATTGCCTTACAACTTGAAATTCCTAGCACAAAGACCTTATCTCTTGATGTTACAACACAGTGGAACACAACTTACCTCATGCTGGTGGCTGCCCTGGAATATAAACAAGCATTTACTGTCTTGGAGACTTGCGATGATAACTATAATGAAGCACCATCGACTGTGGACTGGAAGAAGGTGGAGATTGTTTCCACATATCTGAAGCTTTTGTATGACTCTGCAAATGTCGTTATGGCAACAGCTGATCCAACTGCAAATATATTTTTCCACGAAGCATGGAAAATCCAGCTAGAGCTGACTAATGCGATAATGAATGAGGATGTTTTGGTGAGCAGCATTGCTAATGAGATGCACGAGAAGTTTGACAAATATTGGAAAGACTGCAGTCTTGTCTTGGCAGTTGCTGTGGTTATGGACCCGCGTTTCAAGCTGAAGCTCGTTGAGTTCAGTTTCTCAAAAATTTATGGTGCAGATGCTGCTAGATATGTTAAAGTAGTGGATCATAGCATTCATGAGCTCTATCTTGAATATGTGGCCCAACCACTTCCATTGACTCCAGCTTACGAAGAACAAGGGGAAGCCGCCACCAACAATGTCAATGGCGATGGCAATGACGGTAATCGACTGGCTACCCCAATTTTCACCGGTGATGGGCTTCTAGACTTCGATCTATATCTCTCTGAGATGGCCGTCAACCAGCCAACAAAGTCAGAACTTGATCAGTATTTGGAAGAGTCCCTTGTCCCACGGATCCAAGAATTTGATATCTTGAACTGGTGGAAGCTCAACAATCTCAAGTATCCAACACTTTCCAAGATGGCTCGGGATGTCTTGGTCATTCCAATGTCTATGGTGAGCACTGGCTCCATATTTGCTAGTGGAACTGGAAGCAGAGTGCTCGATGAGTATCGAAGTTCGTTGCGCCCTGAGACAGTGGAGGCACTGTTCTGTGCAAAAGACTGGCTCCAGTACTTGCCTACCATGGCAGAGCCACCATCAACAGCGATTGTCAAAATGGAGATCTAGGTTATCCATAAATATTTCACCTATTTTTTACCAGCTTTCTTGTTTGGATGAGCATATATTGCCTGAGCGCTGCATCAACTTGTTAACTTTGTAGGACAATGACAGCATCCAAGCATTCAGGTTTATTTGTTGTGTATTGCCAATGGGTGTAAAAATTTTAATCAAATTATCTTAAACTGTCTAACCTGATCCAAACGGAAACTGCACCAAATATGGCGGTTTCACAGTTTAACTGGTTCGGTTCAATTTAATAATATAAAAAAATTAAAATATTGATTCAATTATCGATTTATTGATTAATGTAATTTGTTAAAATCGAACTGAATCGATTAATTAACATTATTTTATATATTTATATATACAAGAATATATTTATATTATATATTATATATTTTTATTTCTTATAATATAATATGAGTTTATTATTTATATTTTTAATTCATGTTTTTATCTTTTCCAATAGCTTTTTAATTTTTTAGATTTTCACTCTTGATTTTTATAAAAATTAAATTGATTAATTTGCTTAAATCAAAAATTTATTCAAATTATTTAAATACTTAGAAAAGTTATATGAATAAACTAAATTGATAAAAAATTGAAATTAAGAAATCAATGTAACCAAAAATTTGGTTCTAGAGATCTTTTAAAGGGAAATGTCAGTTTCAAAAAATTATTTAAAATCAAACTAGCTGAACGGTTTTAAATCCTATGTATCACCTTCTACTTATCTTTGTTGGAACATTTTAAATCGTGCAGTTGTTTCATCTTTTGTGTCATATGATGTAGCATTGGTTTAGGGTATATGCTCGTGAATAGTTTAGAAGTCTATAATTTTGGTTCTTTTGACTTCTTTCAAAATATTATAGAACAAGTAATAATTCGTGTTGTTTGCAATGGTGCTAGAGGATCTTTCGCTTTTCTTAGGTAGAATTAGAAACTACTCTTAGTGGCTCTTGAGTGGGATATATAAAAAGTTCCTAGACTTGGGAATATTTTGATGCTCAAGTTAAAAAGGTGGAGGATGAGATAGGCAACAGCAGCGGGAGCTGAGTTAGTCAAAAAGGAAAGGTGGATGATGAGATGGGCAACAGGAGTTGGAGTTGAGTTCAAGTATTTGTATAAGTGCAAGTGTAGAGGTGTGTAAATATATCCTATCGGGTTCCTTATTATCTATTTATATAGTTATGCAGAGTAACAGAATGCTGTCATGGAGGGAACTTTCTTTGACAGGTGCAACAGATTTTAGCAGGTTAGGATTTTGTCTCTTGGGATCTGTTTTGTGTATCTTTTCTATTAGGATAATTGATACAGTTGTGATGTTGCCTCTTATGAACTTGTTCGCTATGATGTCATGATCGCTGTTGGGATAGTTGGATAGCTGAGATTGGGTGTCTCAGGTCATGAGTGTTGAGGTGATTTGCCTAGTACCTAGAGAAGATTCGATTGAGGGAGGACTTGGCCAAGAAAGGTCCCGATCGAGAGTGGGGTTTCGACTTTGCAGTGCACCCAAGTAATCACCCGATGGATATGTGAGTCAGGCCTAATTGTATGGTTGCTCGATGTAAGTCAGGCCTGATTGTATGGTTGCTCGGTGGAGGTACCGGAGATAGTCGATGTGGTAGCTTGTTTGATCATCTTCTACTCGATCGGTCACCACGTCGGCTAGTGGTATAGTCAATCCTCGATTGTCTGATAAGTGGCCGTTCGATGGGTGTCTCCATCTTAGTCAGTGGTCTAGTGGGTATCTTGAGATCTAGTAGGTAGTTCCATAACAAGTGCCCCCTGCTCCCAAGTCTAGAGTAATACTAAGTTTGTTGGAGTTCATCATTTCTGGGTGAAGGGAGTAGTTGCTTTATCGGACTTGAGAGTCAGGTATGTCTTTTTGCTTTTTAGGCATTGATTGGTTCTTTGGGAATCATTATTTGCCATTTTATCACTTCAGACATGGTGTGCAAGCTGGCAAATCATTGGTGTAGTATTTGTGCCATAACCTCCAACGATTGAAATGATCATCTCGAACCAATCGCATCGTGCCATGAGGCCCACTAGTTGTAGGCTTTAAATAATTTGCACAGAGCTTGGCACTAGGAGTTGATTGGCTAGTTAAGGTTTTGAGATGATGCGGCTGTACTCGAGTGAGAGTGGGCCACGTGTCACGATCTGGTAGTCTCGGGAGTGTGAAGCTCCAATCATAGTCGGTTGAGATTGTATAAATTGGAGACCATTGCCACAGTTACGGGAACTCTTGCCGGTAGATAAGAAATTATAAAGAAGGGAGAGAGGAAAAAGAAGAGGAGGCTATCCATGCTCGAACCCTCCAAGGCTTCCCCTAGTTTGGTCATTCGTTTCCTTCTCCTTGTGCTCTCCTTCTGATCCTTGTAGGAGTTTGATAAACTCGCAGTGATCCAATAGGTGTAGGCATTCCCCTTTTTTCTTGCTGCTTGAAGTCCTTCCTTTCTTCATCCATTTCTTGGCAGAGGTGTCATCTTTTGATTCTTCTTCGATCTTTCCATCCCTTTGGCTAGATTCATGCTCTCGAGAGATGTCTTCTGGTGATGAGAATCACTTGATAAGTAACATCTTAGGGGTACAGAAGTCTTAGGACTATTCTTCTCCGGAGGACCGGACTCACAAAAACTCTTCTGAGGAGGAGAGCCTAGTCGAGGAGGAGAGTTCAATGGAGGAGAGTTTGGAGGAAGAAAATCTTGTAGAAGAGGTCCTTCTCCCTAAAGAGAAAAGTCAGGCAAATCCTTCTCGTGGCATGGTTAGATCTTTGGTGGGATCGATGTTTGAGATTTCGACAATGACCGAGGATGACATTACCGGGATCCACAAGAAATATTATATCTTAAGTATATTTTATCTCCATGCCTCGAGGCTAGAAGACTAAGAAACTTCCGATCTAGTTAACTATCTGGCCGTGTACAACAAAGACCTTCATCCCGGCCTTTGCTTCCCACTGCATGATTTAATTCGGGGCATCCTTAATCAATACTTAGTCATCCCTGCATAACTTGCTCCAAACTCTTTTCATATCTTTATCGCTTTTGTCATTCTTTGTTGCCTTTCAAGTTCCCCCCTCGATTATCATTGTTTAGAGCCTTCTTCTCACTGAAAAGGCTTCTCGGGTCGAGGGGCTGGTGGTTCTTCAGCCCTCGACGAGAGAGAGTTCTGATTGGTGACCTTCCTTCCTCTATTCATTTTTGGAAAATTTGGTTTGTCTTTGTTTCTTCTAACCAACCTTTGGAGACCTGTTGAAGCTGGGGAGAGCCAGACATCTCTCCAAACAAAAATGATCAAGTGATTGAATCCGATGTAGAGGACTTCAACAAACTCTTCAATATAGAGGCTCTACCACTAAAGGAGTTCCTAACCGAACAAAAGCTATATGATGCCGAGTTGAGCTTGACCAACTCTCTCGGTAAAAAGTTTGTGTTACTTCCGCTCTTACTCATGCTTTGATTAACTCGCTCGTCTTGCAGTCATGAGGTCAGTTTTGGTAGGGTGGCTCTGAGAGACTATTTAGAAGAGGCCAACTCCTGATGATGGTTGCAAGAAGAAGAATGTCGTTACTAAGAAGTAGAAACTCTAGGGGCCATCTGTTGGGGCTCTTGCTACTGTTGCGAGGGTGTGGATATCTTGGCCGGCCCTGCTACCGTGACTTGGGCTGCATCTCTGGGGATCCTGGGCCCCACTACATCGACAGGCATACCAAGGAAGGTGCGTCAGGAATGGGTACAACTCCCTCGGCACCAAGGGGTGCTGAGACTTTGTCAACCCCGGGAGGTGTTGAAGCATCCTTAACCCTAGGTGGGGCCGAATCTTAATGGAGGTCCTTCGGGTACCATATTTTTATCTCTTGTGTCAAAGCCAGCAATGGATGGGTTATCGGGTCCACATCAATGAGGACTCGGCATTGCATGACCCTTTGGTTGCTCGGGAATTGACAAAGTTGATGATGCTGCCTTGGGACATAGAAGAGTTGAAGTCCCAAACTATGGGCAAAGTGATGAACGGGATCTTCCCGATTATAGTCAAGGTAAGTCTTTTATAGTTTTGCCATACGTTTACTAGGAGCATTCATGTGAGATGACTAACTATATTTGTCATCTTGCAGTTTCTCCATGACCTGACAACCATGCATGAGGCGATTCTCAAGTACCATGATCTTGCCACCTCCTAGGAGTCCAAGATGGAGGCTATGGCCCGAGTGGCAGACATCGATTGTCCTCACGTAGAGGTTGTCGAGAGGGAGGCCAACTGAAGGAGGAAGTGGCTACTCTTCACAAATCTTGCAACTCTCGGGTGGTAGAAAAGCTGGCGGCCCTTACTCGGGAGCACGGATGGGCAGCCAACATGGCAACAAGGTTGGATCAAAGTGAAGTCCTCTAGTGGTTGGTTGAGAATAAGGCTTAAGCATCCGAGGACCAAGCCAGGGCCGCTAAGGAATGAGCAAAGGCTATCGATGATTTGGCTAGGGTTGTTGAAGAACGGGCCATGTTCGCTACTGCCCGGGCAGTCAGGGAGTATAAAGACTCTGATTCTTTTGAGTCTGGCACTGCCATGGCCACAATAGGTACGTACATCCTTGGATTCGATGACCATAAGAAAAAGGTCACTGAGGCTTACTTGACTTTGAACTTGCACCATATTACAGTGTTGGGAAAAGAAGAGGGCATAGCAGAGGAGGAAGAGGAGTCTGCAAAAGGAGGGGAGATAGTTGAGGAGTGGGTTGTGAGGAAAGTGGTGTTGATGAGGAAGTCGTCAAGGTATTGGTGCCTATGGTAGCTGCACCTGAGGCTGCCAAGGAAGTGGTGGCTCCAACTGAAGCTCCCGAGGAGGCAATCGATGCTCTAGAAGCCTAGATCTAGAAAGACCTTTTCTCCCTTTGATTTTTTGTTTATGTACTTTTGGTTCTTCTCCATGGGACTTTAGTTTTGCAAGACTTTGTTGGACTTTAGTCCAATCTTGTAAAGACTTTGATCACTTTTAATCAAAAGTTTGCTTCCTTTCAATGATGACTTATTAGCTGGGTGCTTTACTTTTTGTAAATTTTGCTAGGTAACATAGTCGGTATGACTGTCATAGTCGAGTAACCTATTCATCAACATATCTATTTTGTAAATTTTGCTAACTACCTTAGTTGGTTCAACTATCATAACCTACTAAGCTGTTCACTTAATGATGAAGCACCCTAAGTCGGCCAAGGGGTTAGTCGAGCTAACTTGATCACTAGGTTTGGGAGCAAGTCTTATGATTTCAAGACTTAGGTTTTTCTTCTGGTTGTTTGTCTTTGTTGGTGTCTAAGCTAGTTTGAGCGACTCTTGGGCAAGAGAGTGTTAATTGCACTCTGCTTGACAGAGCTTTCAAAGCCAAAAATTTTCTAAGTTCTTTAGTCGATGAAAGATGTTTGCCAAGTATTTTCAAATTTCTCAGTATAGACTTTTGGTAGCTTGGAGTTGGCTATCCCTTGAGGGTCGATAGATGAAATTGATTACACTCCATGCTGACGGGGTAATTTTGACCATCAGTTCTCCATCTGATGGAGGGTTGGGAGCGAATCATCCTCAAGAACATGGTGCATTTACTGCCTTGATTATCCCTTTGACTACCGCCACCTTTGGTTAGCTAGGACATGCCACGTGGTGGGTGCGGGTTTGACCACCAACCACCAACACCAAATTCAGAGATAGGGATTAATAAAGCTAGAATCGCAAGCAGTTACCATGAGATCCCAAGTGATTGCCCTCCCAAGCCAATCTGGTGATGCCACATGTCAGTGTCCGATGGGCTAGCTTCGGTTATAAATAGAAGGCTTTTGCTTAGCTTTTTCAGTGCACCCTTTTTGGATTATGGTTATGCAATGAAAGGTCAGATTTCAAAAACTTTCATTATAAAACCCTAGTTAACCGAAATCCTAGACTCAAGATCCCTTAATTATAACAATTATAATTAGGACAACATGAAAGGATTAAGAAGAATACCTCTAATGCTAAATCTTATTTTTTCACAGGCATACAAGTATATGCCTTCTAGAGATGATCCACATGGAAATCACTTTAAGAATAGGACTCCTTCTGAAACCTTGTTGATGAGTTCTAACCTATAGAACTCAGTTTGGTCCGACCTGATCAAACCTAGTCCTTGACTTGGACTTGGACTCTCTTTGACTTAGACTTAGACTTTTAAACTCTCTTTTGCCAACTCTAATTTTTTTACAATTTTCTTTCTAAATTCTTGTCTTAAAGTGGTAGACTTGTCTTATTATTAAGACCTTGTCTTAAAAATAGAAGAAAAAAGATTGCTTGGATAGAGTTGGAATGGCCTGAACCCTATCTACTACTCTATATTTATAGCAATAGGAGGGGCACCAAATGGTCCAAATATGCCGGTCACAAAACCTACTAAATCAGCATATCAAAAATTAACAGACATATTTGACGATTCTTAATTATGTGATACATTGATTCAGCCTTCTATCGTGCATGTGTAGAAATAAGGGTGCATTAGGCACCCTTTCATAAATCAAAAAAATCCTAATTTTTCCATGTAGGAAGGTCATTTAATCTAGTTTTTTATGGCTTAATTTTAAAGAATAAATCATCTCTTTCTACTCAATGTAGGAGTCTTTCACATCCTTTCGTGAAAAGCCACCTGCGCGTGCCAAGAAAAAATGGTGTTTCAAGTCCAAAGCTGCCAAGTCACTTATTAAAATGTGTGCTCATGTGATG
The DNA here is from genome assembly GCA_021397845.1 of Areca catechu. Classification (NCBI taxonomy): domain Eukaryota; kingdom Viridiplantae; phylum Streptophyta; class Magnoliopsida; order Arecales; family Arecaceae; genus Areca; species Areca catechu. Next base: position 120,883,825 of record CM038052.1, on the reverse strand, counting down.
GAGGGCTTAAAGGGCTGCCAAATGGGTCTTATTCCCAAATCAGGAGTCTTAATACTCCTCTATGCACAAAATAAATTAGCCTTATCCAATCTAGGTGCTAAGCATGATAAAGTCCAAGTCAACTTGGACTTTATAATTAGCACCACAAATGGCTGAATAAAGTCCAGTAAAATCCAAATAAATTATATCTAAGTGTCAGAGTCTAACTTAATTAATAACTCAATTGGATTACTTAATTCAATAAGGTTTTGATCAAATCAAATTGATTAAGAAGCTAGGGTTTATGCTACGGCTAGCATGTTTCCTAGCTATCCTAATTGGTTCTTTTGGACTGCCAACCAACCAAAACTTTGTTCTTGGTTAATTTCTGTTGCCCAGGTAGCTTCCCAAGAGGAGGATGATTTGGGATTTGAAAAACTTTTCATAATTATGTGCACTTTAAAATTATTTTGTGTTGTGGTGCAATATGCAATGCAGAAGTAAATAAGTAAAAGCAATAAATCAAGTAAAGCACAATCACAAACACCAAGAAATAGAGTGGTTCGGAGCAACCGGCTCCTACGTCCACTATCCAAGGATCACTTGGGATTTTCACTATATCCTCCAAAATGGAATACAATTGGATTGTTTTACTAGGCTCACAATCCAAACCTATACACTTTGGTTTTACCGGGATTACCAAAGAAACCCAAACTTCCTTTGGTTTTGAACGGGATCACCAAAGAAAATCCAAACACTTGGTTTTAAACCGGGAAAACCAAGAACCCAACTTAGGTTTTACAAGGTTCACCTAAAAATCTTCAATCCTCTCTTAAGATACATCCCCTTGCTGTTCTTGGAGAGAAAACAAGAATAAAAGAATGATAATTATGCAACTACAACAAACCAAGTTTGTATAAGTGTTGCCGATGTAGATCAAGATGAAGTCAACCTTGAATGCTCTTTAATGCTCTTTAAGCTACTTCTTCCCTTCTTTAATGAGTGGATTCAATGATGAAGTAGGGTTGGTGAAGCTTTGAATCCAACTTGAATGGTCTTTTAGGTAGGTAGTTGAGTGACATGAAGGCTCTTTGATTTCTCAAGAAAATTCAATAATAAAGCTCTAATAATTATTTAATCCTCCAAAAATAATCTCCTTTATAGTTTTTCAAGAGATATGGCCATTGTAGGGCCTTGGAATTCGTGAAATGGCCATTGGAGACAAAATGGAACTCAAATTTCAACTTCAGCAACTAGCTGTTGGAGTGCAGAAAATGGCTCCACGAGTGGGCTCGAGTTCCAGGAGTCGACTCGAAGTCTCAGATAGCCCAAAACAATTTTCTGTGGGAGCCGGCTCTTCAGGCTAGAGTTGGCTCTTGCCTTCAGACACTTCAAAATCATGAATGCTTAGAGTCGACTCTTATAGGCAGAGTCAGCTTGGATTCTCAGAGCTTCAAAATACCTAACTCTGGAAGAGTCGGCTCTTGTGGCAGGAGTCAGCTCGAGGTCTCAGGCTTCAGAAAAATACTTTCTTCCATGAGTCGACTCTTAGGATGGGAGTCGGCTCTTGATACAGAAATACTGAAACTTCTTCCATGCCGTGCCACCACGAGTCAGCTCTTGATCCAAGAGTTAGCTCTTGCAAATCTTCAAAAAAGGTACTTCAAGCTTCTCCAAACATCTTCAACATTGAATGAACTAGAAGCTAATCTACATACCTTATAATTTTACAATTTTTCAGCCCTTATACAAGATTACAAGATTGATAAGTTTAGGGCTTTTACAAGTTCAAGCTCATAAATCTTTATACATAATTGAATTACCTTCCAATCAGTTTGAAAACTATTTTATACTTAAGGTGACCAATTTCCTGCAAAACTTCTTAAATAATTGAAAAAAATTAGTATCAAATACATGCTCCAATGTTTTGTGATCATCAAAATCATTCCAGGGGTCAACAATTTTCTTGTTTATGTGACCCTATGGGCTCCACATCTAGCTACTAGTAGGTCTAGGTACATGTTTAACCTAATTGATAAGAATCCATCTAATCAATTTAGGTCAGACCCATGCTAGTCCAAGCTATTCAATTAGAACTCTTTCTGATTTACTCATGAATTAAATTCTCTAATTCATGAAAACCTACAAGACGTGATTAGCATCTAGTAATGCATCATTCCTATCTAGAAGATATATAATTTGATAGAAATTATTAATATACAAAAAAATCAGATCCCCAGGATATAGAGAAAGGTTTTGGAAAAAAAGCAAAAAAAATCTTGTCCTCACCTTGAATTTGTAGTGAAAAATAAAGCAGGATGATGAAAATTGTTTCGTAGAGTGGTAGGCATCACTCTTCTATATCGCTTGCACACTAAAGTAGCACAAAAAAAAGGGATGAATGGCACAAGAAATTTTTCAAAGAGGTTTTCTCAATTTTTCAAAGGGGACTTAGGTTTTTTAGAGCTCTCGAATCGCTTGGAGCAAAGAAAAGGGGTGAGGGATTTAAACCCGTTCTTAGTGTGAACAGAAATTTATTTGCATGCTAAGAACAGAATTCTATTCTCAGTAATGAATAGACTTTCTGTTTGCTGAGAATGGAATCCTTTCCCTTATATTTTTTTGAAGTTTGTTGTAGTAATCCAGCTTGATACAAAATAATTGCTGGTTCATCAGTTGGATCGGTTTTATTTAGACCCATCAACCAAGTCAGTGCACCTGAAGATGATGTCTTCTTATTTAAACGAGGGCTACAATCTATCTCAATGAAAAGAATATATTATTATTTCATTCGGCTTCATGTCTTCAGCCTGGTCCTAAGAAGACACTTATGGAATATATCGTTATTTTATTTAGCTTATGTCTTCAGCTTGGTCCGAAGAAGACACTTCTGGAATATATTATTATTTCATTCAGCTTCATGTCTTCAGCTTGGTCTGAAGAAGACACTTCTGAAATATATTATTATTTCATTCGGCTTCATATCTTCAGCCTTGTCCGAAGAAGATACTTCTGGAATATATCATTTAGCTTGGTCCGAAGAGGATACTTCTAGAATATATCATTATTTCATTCCGCTTCATGTCTTCAGCCTGGTCCGATGAGAATCTTTCTAGAATATATTGTTTATCCCTTTAGCTCCATGGTAAACAATTCTTTATCTTCCGGCTCACTCTAAAGGAGATAAATTCGAAGCACATAGCTAGTACTTCTTCGGCCCATTCCAAGGAAGACAGATCGAAGAAGTAGTAGGCTCTTTTCGGATCTCCTCTAAAGAGAGTGTATCTGAAGCATGTGAACGATCTCTCAACTTGAAGTGGTTGAAGGTTGTTTTGTTGTTATAACCATTCACATGGTCGATAGCTTTGGCTTCGATAACCATGGATTAACTAATTTTCGACCTCCACTACTCACTGTTATGAGAAAGTTACATTAGCTAACTCCTATAACTATAAGTAGTTATACTCATGCTTATAAATATCAGTAAGAGGGGACACTCGAGGTAAGCCAACTCTAGGCAAGTTAGAGCTAGTCCACAACTAGCTCTTTCAACGCCATTCCACTCATTTTTTCTTTCCATTTTTCACTTTATTCTGCTTTTAAGTTCTCTATTCTGCTGCCTAAATTCTTGCTGACTTTGGCATCGAAGTATCCCACACCAAAGAAATTCCAGTCAGGAGATTTGTTTTGCAGGCTTTCATCAAAGGTGAACCAGCAAGCAGGTTGCTCCATCCGGTCCGCAGGGATTTAGCTTCAACAGATTGGCACGCCAGGAAGGGGAAGATCAATTTCCTTTGGTTAAGGAGAAACTTTAAGAAATAGGAATGGTAAGAAAAAAGGTTCGGAATGCTTCTATAAGTAAAGAACATCCTGTTTCTCGATAGGTTGATTCTCCGGTGAAAAATGATACACTACCTCCTATGTTGACTGTGGGGCAACAGTAATTCGAGGCTCTTCTGAATTGAGTCGATGCCCTGATAACCTTAGTCCAGACTCTTCAAGAAACTGCCGTTCAAAGGCTGTGCCCTCCAGCTACATCTTAACCTAGTCATCGAGCTAGGGGAAGGGAAGATCGATGTCGGGAATCCATCCCATGTTCTTCACAAATCCGGTTTTCTCGTGAGCATTATAGCTCCCAGCCAAGCAGGCGTATGGAGGATCACCCTGGCAAGAAAAAAACCAGACACTTTCTTTTTGTTTCTTCTAGAGATTCTTCACCTCGAGGAGTCAGGCAAAGAGAAATGAACTTCGATTATGAAGAGAAGTTCAAGTTATTAGAGTCACAGATAGCCAGGCTCGCTGATCAAAGAAGAGGTGACAAAGTTACAACTTTCAATTCACAACCTCTTTTCTCCGATCAAATTATGGTGGAAGTCATTTCTTGGCATTTTAAGATTCCTTAATTGGAGGCTTACGATGAAACTACCAATCCCCTTGATCATTTTAAGAAGTTACAAAGCTCATATGATGGTACAGGGGGCATCCGATGTATTATATTGCCTCACTTTCCCTGCTACCTTAAGAAAAGCTACTCGAATATGGTATTCGAGCATACAGCCTGGCACAATTCATTCTTTTGTTGAGCTGAAGTGGCTATTTATTTTATATTTTAGAACATGACAAAAGATACCATGTAACATAGATAGTTTATTCATCTTTCAATAGAATGAAGGAGAAAGTCTTAAAGAATTTGTTATTTAATTCAATTTGGCCACTTTGGAGATCTCAGATGTCAATGAGCATGTGGCCATGTCAGCCCTGAAGAAAGGTCTTAGATCATCCAAGTTCACTTTCTCCTTGGACAAAAGGTTTTCTATGAGCTATGCCGAACTACTGGCAAGAGCTCAGAAATATGCTGCTGTTGAAGAGCAAGCCGCATGCCGTCAACTCATCGAAGGGAGACACCCTTCCAAGAAAAAGAGTATCAAAGGATCAAATATGCCCACATCTTCCAACAATGCATCGGTTCCAAGATGCAATCCCAAGTCCAAGCAATAGGGCACTCGATTCGACTCCTATACTTCCCTCAACCTCCCAAGAGAGAAGATTTTGCTGGAGATAAAAAAATAAAATTACTTACAAAGGCCACGTCCCTTGAGAAACTCCACTAAAGTGAGAGACACAAATAAATATTGCCGGTTCCATCAGGACCATGGCTATAATACTGAGGAATGCTTCCAACTTCAGGATGCTATTGAAGACCTAATCAAAAGAGGGTATCCGGGAAAGTATGTTAGCCATCCAGAGCCTTAGGCTGAAGTAACAGCCCCCCAAAGAACCACTGATGAAGCTGAATTGTCTCACCAAAGGCCGACTGATGGAAGAGTAGGAATGCTCCATTGGTCAATCGGCTGGAGGAATGAAGCTGAAGAAGGTAATCCCAAGAGACTTAAAGGCAAAAACTCTATTAGTTTCTTAGATGAGGACCTCCAGGGAGTTCAACTCCCATATGATGACCTTGTTGTGGTTTCAGCTGTAATAGCAAAATATGATATAAGAAGAATTCTGATAGATAATGAAAGTTCTGCCGATGTATTACTGTATGATGCATTTCTTAGAATGGGCTTATCTGGAAGTGAGCTGCAAAGGTCTCCTATTCCTCTGATTGGATTCGGAGAAAATCAAGTTGGAGTTGAAGGAGAAATGGTTTTACCCATAACTCTTGGTACTGAACCATGCCAAAAGACACTTCCCATCAACTTCATAGTAGTATGAACACCTTCAGCTTATAATGCAATCTTGGGACGGCCTGCTTTAAATAAATTTCGAGCCATAGTATTGACCTACCATCTTTTGGTATGATTTCTAACTAGAAATGGCATCAGAGAAATGAAAAGGGATCAAAAGGTTGCTCGCCAATGGCTAATGATCCATGATAAACAATCGTCCAATCCCTTGACACTTGATCAGTTAGATTCAAGAGATAGAACTGAAGACTATGGAGAACCAGTGGAAAGGACCCTTTCTATGCCTTTGTCTGAAGACGACCCAACAAAATTTGTACAAATTGGCAGTCTATTAGATGAAGAGACAAATTCAAAGCTGATTCGCTTTCTTCAAAGTAATGCTGATATCTTCGCTTGGACAGCATCAGACATGCCCGGAATTCTGGCCGAAGTAATTACACACCGATTGGAAGTAACTCCCAACTATAAGCCTGTTCGACAGAAGAAGAGGAACTTTGCTCCGGAGAGACAGAGGGTTATTAACGAAGAAGTCAGCAAACTCCTTGAAGCCAAATTTATAAGAAAAGTACAGTATCCGAATTAGTTGGCCAATATTGTGATGGTAAAGAAGTTCAACGACAAGTGGAGGATTTGCATTGATTATACAGATCTTAATAAGGCTTGCCCAAAAGATAGATTTCTTTTGCCGAAGATAGATCAGTTAGTTGATGACACTGCTAGCCATCAGTTGCTGAGCTTCATGGATGCTTTCTTTAGATATAACCAAATACGAATGGATCTTGAAGATGAAGAAAAAACTGCTTTCATCATAGAAAAAGGGCTTTACTATTATAAAGTGATGCCATTTGGGTTAAGAAATGTTGGAGCAACTTTTCAAAGATAATCAACAAAGTGTTTAAGAATCAGATAGGGAGAAATATGGAAGCTTATGTTGATGATATGATTGTGAAGAGTCTTCATAAGTCCGACCACATTGAAGACTTAAGAGAGTCCTTTGACATACTTAGACACCATCAGAGGAAGCTGAATCTGACTAAGTGCACTTTTGGTGTGACATCGGGGAAGTTCTTGGGGTTCTTAGTTACCAAGCGAGGAATTGAAGTTAATCCAGAAAAGACTCAAGCCATTCGCACCATGAGACATCCCTCTTGCAAGAAAGAAGTACAGCGGCTGATAGGAAGAATCACTTCTTTGAGTCAATTTATTTCTCTATCAGTAGAAAGATATCTTCCTTTTTTCAAAGTTCTTCATCAAACTCAAAGTTTCGAAATGGTCAGATGATTGCAAGCTCGCTTTTGATAAGTTGAAAGAATACTTGGAAAACCCTCATTTACTTTCTAAACCTTGTGAAGGGAAAACTCTTTATTTGTACCTTTCTGCATCGGATGAAGCAGTTAGTTCGGTACTTGTTCAAAAAGATGCCGACCACTTGCAGAGCCGATCTACTATACCAGTAAGGTACTGCAAGAGGTAGAAGTATGATATCCTAGAATATAAAAACTTATTTTCTTTTTAATAGTTGTGGCAAAGCATTTGCGACCCTATTTCCAAGCCTACATTATTATGGTTTTGACGGATCAGCCCCTGAAGGCCATTTTGCGATGCCTCGATCTTCAAAAAGGATAGCTAAATGGGCCGTTAAGTTAGAAAAATTTGACATTGACTTTGTTGACCACTTGAGTGATTTTGATGATAATAAAATAGTGGAGCATGCACTTATGTTACTAACTACTTCTCAAGTGCTTTACAAGTTTTTGTAGGATGATTTCATTGCTCAATTACAATGCCTACAATCTTATTATATGTCATGAGTTGTAGTGTAAATATGTCATGTAAAGAAGAGCCCAAAGGAAAATTAAAGAAATATTCTTTAAAATATGTTACTTCTAAGTGATTTCAAGCTCAAATTGCTTAGAATCAATTATTAGTTGAGTTGGGAAGAATCTTGAATGATAAAATGTTGCTAGATGAAATCTGGAGAAGAAACGAAAGCTTCATTGAAAAACTCATCCAAGCTGACTCGAGTAAAGGGAGCCAATTCTAGTTCATGGCACGCATGAAGGATACTGGAACACAAAAATCTGAGCCAACTCGTAGGAACCTGAGCTGACTCGTCCAGTGCATCATTTCTTGAATCAGACAGATGAGCCGACCTGAAGAGAGTCCAAGCCAACTCATCCATTTAGTCAGGCATCTGAGTCAACCCTTCACAGATCCAAGCTGACCCCTCCAGAGTTCATGAAAAATCTATTTTGAGAGAACAGCTAGGTGAGCCGACTCCAATGAGAAGAGTCGACTCCTCCAGAGCACAGTTTTAAAGACCTGTGAATCTGAGTCGACTCGAACTAAGGCGAGTCGACTCATCCAAAGTAAGGAAACAAGAATACTATGAAATTGAGCTGACCTGAATGAGGTGAGGCGACTCGACTAGAACTTCTTTGAGAATCCAAGTTGACTCAAGGGATCCAAGCCGACTCGAAGGTCGATTCGAGGCAGGTAACGACTAGTTCCAGAACTTCATTTTTGAATTTGAAAAGTACTCTAACGATCAAATATCACATCCCAACAGTCTACAACGACTATATCTATCTGAGAAGAGTACAAGACTCTATAAATCAGAGATTGTGACAACTTTTGAAGTAGCTAATGCTTAGTTGAATATTGAATGAGCTTATAAGCAAAAGAGCACTATAGAGCATTCAAGTAGTCTTCAAGACTTCACCAACTCCAATATGAAGCTTGAAGCATACATTGAAGAAGTTGAAGAAGCCACTGAAGAGCATTAAAGTACAATTAAAAAGGCTTCTCTCGAGCTGCATCGGTAACTATCAGATAACTTTAGTTTGTCATTTTGTTGCTTATTTTCTTTAACTCTTCTGTGAGTTGTTGGGTTATCGGTGAGCCCGGTTTAAAAACCAAGTAGGTTCTTGGTTAGCTTATTCAAAATCAAGTGTGGGTTCTTGGTGATCTTGTTCAAAACCAAGTTAGATTTTTGGTGATCCTGTTCAAAATCAAGTTGGGTTCTTGGTGATCCTGTTCAAAACCAAGTTGGGTTCTTGGTGATCCTATTCAAAACCAAGTTGGGTTCTTGGTGATCCTGTGTAAAACCAAGTGTAGGATTTTTGGTGAGCCCGGTTGAAAAATCAAGTTAAGTTTGGTTGTATCCTTTCTTTTTGAAAGTTATGCTTTTCCAAAATCATGTATTAAAACTTAATAAAGCTTTGTATGGACTTAAACAAGCACCTAGAGCCTAGTATGATAGACTAAGCAAATTCCTGCTCGAAAATGATTTTGCAAGAGGAAATGTTGATAAAACTCTTTTTATCAAATAGAAAAATAATGATATATTAGTTGTACAAATCTATGTAGATGATATTATATTTGGTGCAACTAATGAAGAACTTTGTGGATAATTTGCTAAGTTGATGCAGGGTGAATTTGAGATGAGTCTAATGGATGAACTAAACTATTTCCTTGGACTTCAAGTAAAATAATCAAAGGATGGGATCTTCATAAACCAAGCCAAATACATCAAAAAAATCATCAAGATGTTTGGTATGGAGACAAACAAAGAAATGAGCACACCCATGAGCTCTACCTGCAGATTGGACAAAGATGAAGATGGCAACAACATTGATCAAAAGTTATATTGAGGTATGATCGGATCATTATTGTACTTAACTTCTAGTAGACTTGATATTTTGTTTAGCGTATGTGTTTGTGCTAGATTTCAGTCTAATCTTAAAGAATCACATATGCTTGCAATAAAAAAAATCATAAAATATCTAAGAGGAGCAAGTAATTTAGATCTATGGTATTCAAAATAATCTTCATTAAATTTAATTAGATTTTCTGATGCTGATTATGCTGGTTGTAAAATTGATAGAAAAAAGTACTAGTGGTATACACCAATTTCTAGGGTTGAATTTAATCTCATTGCATTATGAGAAACAAAACTCGGTAGCACAATCTATTGTTGAGGCAGAGTATGTTGCTGCTGGGAGTTATTGTGTACAAGTATTATGGATTAAACAACAACTAGAAGACTTTGGTATTACACAATCTAAAATTCCTATCAGATGTGATAACACAAGTACTGTAAATTTGTCAAAAAATCTAATTCAGCACTCAAGAACAAAGCACATTGAAATAAGACAGCATTTCATAAGAGATCATGTTTTAAATGATGAAATTGAAATAAAATTTATTCCAATTGAAAACCAACTTGTTAATATTTTTACTAAACCTCTCAATCAAGATAGATTTGAAATGATTAGAGGCAAATTAGGATTTTGTGACCCTTTTTAGAAAACTTAACCTAATTTCTTCAAAATTAAGGAAACATTATCTAGAAAGCCTCCTTCATCAAACCAAGAACTTTGACCATCTCTCCTTGTAAACTTTTGCCATTAAATTTCAATTCTGAACCTTTTTGACTCTTCTGAAGAGTTCTGGTTTGAGTCGACTCGAGCTATTATGCTCAAGTCGAGCCGACTCGAATTCCTGATTAAGTCTTTTTATATCTCTGCTCGAGCCAACTTGAGCAAATTAGGGCTTGCCGAGCTGACTCGGATGTCGGGCAAGCATTTTTTATTAGAGCTGTAGGCCTTAATATAAGGTTTTATGCTTTAAGTGTTCACTTCTTGCTAGCTTAGAACCCTTGTTTCCAACCTGAAAATACCTTCCATCCTTCAAAACCTACCTTCTCTAGCTAAAACTCTTGCATTCTTCTCGAGCTCGTGCAATGGCTCCAAAAAGGGTTGTCGGCAAGAGATCAAAATGGCTAAACCTATTACTGAAAGGGAAAGAAGGACCAAGAGACCATGGTATTGAAGAATTCAAAACTGAACTGAGAGAAATGAGCTGCAAGATGGGATCTATGGAACAAGAAAAGAAAGTAGAAGATGATTACACCAAAGGAGTAGGAATTCTCAGAGCTGAATTTGGATGATTGAGAGGGTCAGCAGAGGCATTTTCCAAAGCCCAAGCAAGTGAGCTAGTTGCACTCAATACAGGAATCAAGAAGATGGAAGAAGAGCTCAATTCAGTCTGGGTGACCCTTTGTCAACTATCCACCACTATTATAGCAGCCTACTCTTCTACTCCTAAATAGCCTGCACCTCCTCTCGTGGTTGATCCAAATCCTATTTCATCTTGTCTACCTTCATCTTCTTATCACCCTAGACTACCTCCACCATATTCTTCTAGGGGTAGAGGTTCTTCTAGTATTCCTAGGAGTTGAGAAGGTACATCTAGACCTGTCAAGGTGGAATCTAGTGATAGTGAATTGGCTAATGTTTGTATTTTTGCCTTCAAAATTTTGTAATCTATATTGAATATCCTTGAATGCAATGAAATTTTATGTTTTTTATGTTTGCAATAAGATTTGTGGAATGAATGGTACTATTAATGTGATATGTGCATGCAACTCAAGATAAATTCAAATTAAATTACCAAAATTTCTTTGAGAATATGAAGTTATCTTGAATAGTATTAATAACATTCTTATTCTATTTTAAAAATCAAGCTTAGAGTACTTACCAAAGGGGGAGAAATTAATTGAATACCTTTTTGATTAATGACAAAAAGGGGGAGAATGGTATGCATATGAATGAGTGTGCATGGAAAATATACAAGGGGGAGAATGATATAAATATTGGAAAATTGGTAATTGGTATCAATTTTGCACAAAAAACTTGCTTATATTTATTTTAATTGCTCTGATATATATTCAACTTAATTATTCTGGTATAATTTGAATTGCTTTGATATTGTGTTAATGGCTATCCATTTTTAGCTCTGAACAAGCTCTTATTTGGTATAGCTCTGATACATTACAGTTCTGATACATATTGAAAGATGAACAAGCTGTAATATATACTGAAAGCTCTGATGTATATTAAACTTATTCCTAAAAGCTCTGATATATATTCCTAAAGCTATGATACATTATCAAATTCTTTCAAATACATTTCGATATACAACTCATACATGTCTATACTTATTTGCAAATATACTTTTACATATAATTGTAAAGCTTTTCCATGCCCAGTATTTTGTCATCATCAAAAAGGAGAGATTGTTAATCCCTTGAGTGATTTTGATGATAACAAAATATTGGAGCATGCACTTATGTTACTAGCTACTTTTCAAGTATTTTACAAGTTTTTGTAGGATGATTTCATTGCTTAATTACAATGCCTACAATCTTATTATATGTCATGAGTTGTAGTGTAAATGTGTCATGTAAAGAAGAGCCCAAAAAAAATTAAAGAAATATTCTCTAAAATGGGTTACTTCTAAGTGATTTTGAGCTTAAATTCCTTAGAATCAATTATTAGTTGAGTTGGGAAGAATCTTGAATGATAAAATGTTGCTGGATGAAATCTAGAGAAGAAACGAAAGCTTCACTGAAAAACTCATCCGAGCTGACTCGAGTAAAGGAAGCCAACTCTAGTTCATGGCACGCATGAAGGATACTGGCATGCAGAAATCCGAGCCGACTCGTAGGAACCCGAGCTGACTCATCCAGTGCATCATTTCCTGAATTAGACAGACGAGCCGACCCGAAGAGAGTTCGAGCCGACTCATCCATGTAGTCAGAGATCCGAGTCAACTCTTCAGAGATCCGAGCTGACTCCTCTAGAGTTTATGAAAAATCTATTCTAAGAGAATAGCCAGGCAAGCCGACTCCAAAGAGAAGAGCCAACTCCTCTATAGTACAGTTTTGAAGACCTATGAATCCGAGCCGACTCGAACTAAGGCGAGCCAACTCATCCAGAGTAAGGAATCAAGAATACTATGAAGCTGAGCTGACCCGAATGAGGTGAGGCGACTCGACCAGAACTTCTCTGAGAATTCGAGCCGACTCGAAGGTCGATTCCATGCATGTAACAGCTAGTCCTAGAACTTCATTTTTGAATTTGAAATGTGTTCCAACTATCAAATGTTACATCCCAACGGTCTACAATGACTATATCCACCTGAGAAGAGTACAAGACTCTATAAATGACGGATTGGGATAACTTTTAAAGTAGCTAATGTTTAATTGAACAATAAATGAGCTTGTGAGCAAGAGAGTACTATAGAGCATTCAAGTCAGTCTTCAAGAGTTCACTAACTCCAATCTAAAGCTTGAAGCATACATTGAAGAAATTGAAGAAGCCACTGAAGAGCATTAAAGTGCAATTAAGAAGGCTTCTCTTGAGCTGCATCGGCAACTATCAGACAACTTTAGTTTGTCATTTTGTTGCTTATTTTCTTTAACTCTTTTATGAGTTGTTGGGTTATTAGTGAGCCCGGTTTAAAAACCAAGTAGGTTCTTGGTTAGCCTGTTCAAAACCAAGTGTGGATTCTTGGTAATCCTGTTCAAAACCAAGTTGGATTCTTGGTGATCCTGTTCAAAACCAAGTTGTGTTCTTGGTGATCTTGTGTAAAACCAAGTGTTGGGTTTTTGATGAGCCTAGTTGAAAAACCAAGTTAGGTTTGGATTGTGAGCCTGGTAAAACAACTCGACTGTATTCCTGTGGTGAATATAGTGAAAATCCTAAGTGGTATTTTGGATAGTGGACGTAGGAGCGAGGGTGCTCCGAACCACTATAAATTTACTGTGTTTGCATTGTGCGTTTTCTAGTTATGTTTTCTTTTGCTATTTATTATTTGAAACACAACACTTACCACAAAAGTAGATTTAAAAGAGCACATATCTAATTAATTTTTTAAATTCTCAATTCACCTCCCTTTTGGGAAAGCCACCTCGGCAATATACTTCTAGCCTAGATCAGTGATGAAAGTGCAAGTCCCGGCTAACTTCATAGCTGAATGCACTTGGGGATCAGATGAGAGCAACTGAGGACCGAAGAGGAAGAGACCATCAAAGAAGATACGGAATTCATATGGATGCTTCATGTGGATGGTGCCTCCAATGCCAATGGCTGTGGAGCTGGTCTCATTTTGACCAGACTGAATGGTCAAGTCATAGAGTATGCTCTTCATTTTTCTTTCCAAGCTTCGAATAATTAGGCAGAGTATGAAGCTCTCATTGCTGGACTCAGAATTGCTCAAAAACTGGAGATTAGAAAGATTAAAGCCTTTTCAGATTCCTAGTTGATGGTGAATCAAGTAAAAGCTGAATTCAAAGCTCAGATCCCATTATGATTCAGTATTTGGAGAAGGTACATGGCCTAATATCCTAGCTAGAATATTTTGAAATTGTTCGCATGCTCCGAACAGAAAATTCTTGGGTCGACGCTTTTCATGTCTTGCAACCATCGCCCCATACTCTCTTGGCCGAACATATGTGGATTATCTTTAGACCCCAGCATATCCGAATCCATAATGAAAATGTATCCGATCGAACATGAGCTCTCTTGGATGGATCCTATCCTTAAATTTTTGAATGAAGGCACATTACCTAAAAACAAGTTTGAAGCTAAACGACTTCGTTGGATGGCTTCCCAATATGTAATCTTAGATGGGATTTTATATAAAAGATCCTTTACACAACCTCTATTGAAATGCTTGAGACCTTCAGATGCCGATTATGCTCTTAGGAAAATGCATGAAGGTATATGTGGAGATCACATGGGGGGGCATATCTTTAGCTTACAAAATAATTCACCAAGGCTATTATTGGACAACCATTCAGAAGGATTCTACATATTTTGTCCGAAGATGTGATCAGTGTCTGAGGTATTCTAATATACAAAGATGGCCTAGGAATCAGCTAACTCCGTTGACAGCTCCCTGGCCCTTTGCTCAATGGGGAATGGATATCCTTGGTCCATTTTCTCCAGCTTCTGGACAACAGAAATTCCTTATAATGGCAATCGACTACTTCACCAAGTGGGTTGAGGCTGAACCACCGGCATAAATTACTAAGACAAAAGTCAAAATTTTTTAAGAAACTTTATCATCTTCCATTTTGGAATTCCTTATGCCATTATTACTGATAACGGAAAGCAATTTGACAATATGAAGTTCAAAGGCTTTTGCACCTAGTACCATATACTTCATAAGTTGACTTCTGTTGGTCACCCTCAATCAAATGGAGAAGCTGAAGTGACCAATAGAACTATTCTACATGGTCTCAAGACCAGGTTGAATGATGCTAACGGATCCTGGTCTGAAGAGCTGAATTCAATTCTTTAGGCATATCGAACCACTCCCAGAATAGCCACTAGTGAATCCCCATTTCACTTAGCATACAGCACTGAAGCAGTCCTCCCTATAGAGGTTTCTTTACAATCTTTTCAGATTGATCATTATAAAGAACCTGAAAACTCAAAATATCGAAGAGTTGATTTGGACTTGTTGTAAGGTACCCGACTCCACGCTCAGCTGAAGATAGCTGCATATCACCAAAAGGTTGCCAAATATTACAACTCTCGCATGAAGGAACGAACTTTTCACCTTGAGGACTTAGTCTTGCGAAGATCTGAAGTGTTCAAGTGGTGGGGACATCGGAGGCACCAGAATAAGACAGAGGCTTTTCAACCCTCTGTGAATTGATCAATAATTCATGAGTCCATCTGTAATAAGGGCTTAGCCCATGTGAGTCCATTTTAGTTGTTATTTGAGTCTTTTGAGTTTCAGTTCTGTACTAGTCAGCTCATGTTGAGCTAGTTCAGTCCAGTGTTAGTCAGCTCATGTCGAGCTAATTTTATTTTTTTTAGTCCTATTCAACCATATTGAAGACTCAAGAGCACATCATACAAGTGAAGACCAAGTCCAACCAGATTGAAGACATGGAAGTATAGCCCAAGTCCAACCCAGCTTGAAGATTTGAAGACCCTAGGAGGAAAATTCAGAAAACCCTGATTCCTTGTAGATGCCCTCTAGATGCCCAGATTCCATTCTAGATGCCAAAATATATTCATATACCAAGGCATCCATGATTTTAGAGGTCCATCTGCATCTTAGCTCAAAGAAATCAAGCCCAGGCGCCAAGCCCAAGCCCCTAAGAAGCAAGATACCAGGGAATATTCCTGCTACCTGGCTACTAGGCCACCCCAGCTTCCAGAGGCCAAAACCCATGTGCCCGAGGCCCTTTGGGCTGGCCTCTTGCTTCTCCTAGAAGCCCAACACGCCCCCCTAGGCATCCTTGGAGTGTTGGCCAAGTCAAGAGAATTTTTAGAGATTTTTTCTACCTAATGTTTCCTTATTTTCTAGCTAGGGTTTGAGAGGGAAAAGGATTCTCATGTAAAGACTAATGTGCCCTTACTTGGAGCCCAAGGTTAAGGGTCTATTTAAAGGACCCTAGTCTCTTGTATGAAGGGACTTTTTGATATGAATTAAAACCTTGAGTTCTTCTATTGAGTTGTGTGATACCTTGCTGTGTGCATAAAGGGGTTTGTGAGAGTTTTTCTTCCCGGTGTTTGCAATCATCTTCCTGTTGCCAACAAACCCTCCAGATCCTTGGACGTCCACTCCAAAAGAAGCCTTCCCTTGCTGTTTTTCTTTTATTTTCTTGTTCCTTTGTGAGTTTTCTAACCCCTGACAGGTCGTTTGCAGGTCCCCGAGTTCCTACGAATCCAACGACTCTAGCCAAGTCTCAATCAGACCACCGAGCAAAAAGCTGGGTATCCGCGGGTCATTGGCTCGGTTTTCCAGGCCGCATCCATCGAGGAACGAGAGACCCCTTCGCTGTGATCTTCATAGACGTTGTCAGGTACACCCCCTCTACCTCCAGTCTTTATATTGTAGGAGAACTTGCCCTAACTGAGGCTTCTCAGCCCCGGCGATCCTTCTTTAGTACTTTTCTAGGTTCTAATCTGCATGCTTGGCTTCAAAATTTCATATAAAACTCCCTACAACTAATTTTGATCTGAAATTTTGGAATTAATCACCTAACCCCACATATAAAATATACAAAAAGAATTGCATGCATATTAGTCCCCCATCATCAAGCCAACTGAACAAGGCAAACTCTCTCCTACTTGGGAAGGTCCTTATCGAATCAGAGAAGTCATCCATCTCAGAGCTTATCGACTTGAAACTTTGGAAGGTACATTGTTGCCTCGGTCTTGGAATGTAGAAAATCTTCGCAAGCATTATCAATAAAAATTCCTATTCATAGAGTTATATTGAAGTATCGAGATGGACCTAGTCACTCTATCTTATTCTTTATTAAAGGCACAGGGATGATCTACATGATCTACCCTACGAAGTACCGAGGTGGGCTTGATTCGCCTGTCTTATTTTTTATTAAAAGGCATAAGGATGATCTACATGATCTACCTTACGAAATGTCGAGGTGGGCTTGATCAGCCTATCTTATTCTCTATTAAAAGGTATAAGGATAATCTACGTGATCTACCCTATGAAATATCGAGGTGGGCTTGATCAGCCTATCTTATTCTCTATTAAAACGTATAAGGATGATCTACGTGATCTATCCTATGAAATATTGAGGTGGGCTTGATCAGCCTGTCTTATTCTCTATTAAAAGGCATAAGGATGATCTACGTGATCTACCCTATAAAATATCGAGGTGGGCTTGATTATCCTGTCTTATTTTTATGAAAAGTGTAGGAATGATCTATGAGACCTATCCATAGTATATCCTATAAAGTGTTGGAGGAGTTCATGAAATGATAAATTTAATTACTTTGGATCTTCTCTCTTACACTCAATAAGGTTATGGTATCTCGTTTACATGATTATTTTATTATATCTTCTTGGAAGATGGGAATGGTTTTACGTATCAAGTTCTCTTATTCGGTATATTAATAGTAGAATTATCCAAAGCCTAATTTTCTATCTAGCTGATTCTATTTAATTTGATTTGAAGAATCTAAATTTTGAAATTACAAAGATCATCTATATGATGAGCCGACCTATTTGGATTCTTCAAAGCTCATGTTTATATTATTTTAAGTCCGAAGACTTGGTATTATTTTAATTCCGAAGACTAGGTATTATTTTAAGTCCGAAGACTTGGTATTATTTTAAGTTCGAAGACTTGGTATTATTTTAAGTCCGAAGACTTTATCCTTAGATAAGTTTTTGTTCAAAATTTCAGGGTTGAAAGTTGACATATTTGTTAGGAATGTTGCTTATTCACAAATCTTATATGATCGATAAGATCATCATTTGACATTTTACCTCCGATGAATCCATACTTGGTAAATTTTTCCTTGCAACATAATTCATTTGGAAAGAAAGATGTTCTATTCATGAAAAGGTAGTACATGTATATTATCTTTCTTATAATGGAAAAAAAAGAGAGGCTACAAAAATTATGCATCCTTTACATCAGCCACCTATGGAGCGGCTTCAGTCAGAGTATCTTCAGCTTGAGTCAGATCAGTTGGGTCAGCAACCGTTAATATTTCCTCTCTAGCTGCTTCTTCGGTTGCAGCATGAACTTCTTCAGAATGACTTGATATTGCTTTTGGTGATCCAAGCTCTTCTGTTTCTTCAAGTTCATGTAGTTGAATACTCAAAATATTAAGGTTGGGGTAAAGTTTTTGTACTTCATTTACCCGATCATTATAGCTTGCTCGGTAGCTAAAGGTTCCTACTTCGATCATTTCATCATCGAATGCTGAAGACTTTTTATAGTGCTCGACTGCCCTACTTGATCTTTTAAAGCTTCTATTTCTATGGCCACCGCTTCAGCTTTTCTGATCACTTCATTGGCCTTTTCAGCTACCTCTTCGATCTTCTTCTGAGATTCCTTGGCCGAATGTTCCAAGGACTGAATCTTCTTTTTTTTCTTTTTAAGCTTTACATCTTGTTCAGAAGCCCTCAGCTAAGCTTTTTCTAATTCGGCCTTTAGATTTTGAACCACGACATCACTTAAAGCTGAAAGAAACCGTTGCAGGTGGTTTGACAAGATCCTACACTAGGCATGCAAACATCTGTGGGAGCAGAATGGATTTTAAAACATTTTTTAAAATTCATGCAGCAGAAATCTGCTCCGCCAGGAACTAATCTAAATCTAGTTGCATTTAGGCATGTATGAACATATAAAATATTTGCATAATATTAAACAATTAAGTCTATCCATGCATGATTAAAAAATTAATTTTCCATACCTTTATTCTGCCTGGAATAACTCTTGAATAAACCTGGAATAGACAGGAATAACTGGAATAAAGTTATTCCAATCGTCTTCCTCCTTGTAACTCTGTTTTTGGCTTGTAAAACATCATCGGAACACCTCCTTTCGGACCTCCATTTGCTCCCAAATTTGAGCAGCAACAACTTGGACAAGTGCTCTTCAATCTCCAATTGAAATCTGCAAGAAATTGTTAGCCAAATAATTATAAAAAATCACCAAAGCTTGTTGCCAGATTTCTGCAGCAGAACTGAGCTGCAGACTTTGGCCTTCATTTTGGAGCAGTTGGGGTGATCCCGGTCCGTGTAGCTTGCTTCTAGGAGTAGAAGGATACTCCCTCTAGAGGGGAGACATGCCCGGGGCTCTCGGATCCTTCTCCACGCGCGGTGCTAGCCACTAGAAGCGGACACAGCCACAGGTAAGTTGCAGCAACTTCTCTTTGCTACAGAGCAGATCTGAGCACTTCAAAAGAGAGAGATTAAGGCCTTGTATCTCTCCCTCACATACTCCAAATCCCAGCCCCAAGAGCACCTTATGGAAGCAAGGATTAAACTCTCAAGAAAGGGTGAACTCTTAGCCTCTCAAAGAAAAAAGATGCCCTGATTTTGCTTGCTGTTTTCTCTCATCTTACATGTTGAAACAGGGTGCTAAATATATAAGGATAGCAGAGGGGAAGATGGAGAGGCTGGGAGATGAAGAAGCTGATCAAAGAGCTGCCGTTCTCCCAATTTATCAGCAATAAACTAGGAATAAAGACAGCGGGTGGAAGAAGGAGAGAAGATGCCCAGCTGGTTGTTCGACCCTTGGGGTCCTTCCAGCGAAAGACCGTGTATAACGGTCACGCTGAAACCAAAACACCGGTTCAATTAAATCCGGTCCAAAAGCATTTAAACCAAGTGGTTCAATCTAATTGAACCGGTCCGAGCCCAATAAAATTGGTTCTATTGGTTCACAACCAATTGGAGGCCGAAATGAACTCCGAATCAGTTCAAAACTGATTCAGAAAAATCCTGGCGCAGTGCTGGTCAGCCCGGAACAATTTTCGGTTGACACAGACAAGGGCAAGACAAGGAAAAGGGTGCTCAAAAATATTGTGACCATAAAACTGAGATGATTCCCAATCGTAATCGATATCCGGATTAGAGAGTTATCCTTTGTGGCGTGTGACCTCATAGGTTCGAACCTAAACGGTAGCACTAGAACAATTTTAGTACCAGCATAGGAAACCATCTAGTAATGGGTCCCGACGTCCGGATAGGTCGAAGATGCAGGAGCAAACTATCGAACCTCTGGCATATGGTTACCGTATAATTCATCCCTTTGATCTCTAATGCTCAGGATGACTGAGATTGGGTTGCCAACCCAGACTAAGTCAGTCGACTACGTGTCTCAACCTCGCAAGCCCAGTGACTCTTCACTAGGACTACCCCTGCCGAGGATTTGCTAAATTGAGATACTGTGAGACATTCAATCCAAACTGTTTGGACAGGTCAATTCCATCTTGGTCCATCACTGCTCCACAAGTACTTGCCTGTACCTAGAAACCTTCCATCACCGGATTAAAAATCCGGGTAGTCCGGCACCAAAGCACAGGGAGTTGCTTGCAAGCTACCGTGATGACCTCATGTCAGAGGGATACATATACCCATATCCAATCGTGAGGTTCTCTTTGGCAGAAAGGGGCTACATGGAGTCACGTTCAATGAGATATCACATATCTCACTTGCAGATCATATCAGTGTCACCACACTCATTTGGTCAAGAGGACAACCAAACGATATGAACTGCAACAACCTATACTTGATATATTGCCGTCCAGTACAATATATCCTTTGGTTGTGAACCGGGTTTAAGGACCACTCGATACATCCTCTCTGTATTGAAGTCAGTGTAGTCCTAAGGACTTCATCACATGGAAAGAGCTCATTTCAGGAAAATATAATATATGATGAGCTGCCAAAAAATAATATTTTATTAATTTATAAAATGAATACAATACTCAGCACAATCGCCTACAATCCAGGCGATTGGCTTTGGGACACAATTCCCAACAAAAGTAAGCTTTTCTTCCATGGCATTCTTTAACTCCTCGGCTACTTCTTTCTCGGCTTTAGCCATTTGAAATTTTTCTTTGATTCCCTTATGGTAATCTCTGAACTCAATTATACTCTCTTCCATAAGAGTGACATCATGAATCAGCTACATTGATCACGTGGAATATGAAGTTAGCAAAGTTAAACATTATATTAAAAGGAAGAAAGGAAGAAATGATATTCACCTTCAGCATAGATGAAAATGCTGAATCGGATATCTCTTTGATGCACCGGGTTTTGCTGACTTCCCAGTCTCGAGGGAGGAGAGTGCACTTTATGGTGGGGACACCTGAGGCACCAGAATAAGACAGAGGCTTTTTCAACCCTCTGTAAATTGATCAATAATTTATGAGTACATCTGTAATAAGGGCTTAGCTCATCTGAGTCCATTTTAGTTGTTATTTGAGTATTTTTAGTTGTTATTTCAGTTCTGTACTAGTCAGCTCATGTTGAGCTAGTTCAGTCCAATGCTAGTCAGCTCATGTTGAGCTAATTTTATTTTTTTGAGTCCTATCCAAGCATACTGAAGACTCAAGACTATATCATACAAGTGAAGACCAAGTCCAACTAGATTGAAGACATGGAAGTATAGCACAAGTCCAACCCAGCTTGAAGATTTGAAGACCCCAGGAGAAAAATTCAGAAAATCCTGATTTCTTGCAGATGCCCTCCAGATGCCCAGATTCCCTTCCAGATGCCAAAATATATTCATATACCAAGGCATCCATGATTTTAGAGGTCCATCTACATCCTAGCCCAAAGAAATCAAGCCCAGGTGCCAAGCCCAAGCCCCTAAGAAGCAAGATACCAGGGAATATTCCTGCTACCTGGCTACCAGGCCACCCCAGCTTCCAGAGGCCCAAACCCATGCACCCGGGCCCCTTTGGGCCGGTCCCTTGCTGCTCCTAGAAGCCCAACACGCCCCCCTAGGCGTCCTTGGAGTGTTGACCAAGTCAAGAGAATTTTTAGGGATTTTTCTACCTAATATTTCCTTATTTTCTAGCTAGGGTTTGAGAGGGAAAATGATTCTTATGTAAAGACTTATGTACCCTTACTTGGAGCCCAAGGTTAAGGGTCTATTTAAGGGACCCTAGCCTCTTGTATGAGGGGAATTTTTGATGAATGAAAACCTTGAGTTCTTCTATTGAGTGGTGTGATACCCTGCTGTGTGCATAAAGGGGTTTGTGAGAGTTCTTCCCGGTGTTTGCAATCATCTTCCTGCTGCCAACAAACCCTCCAGATCCCTGGACGCCCACTCCAAAAGAAGCCTTCCCTTGCTGTTTTTACTTTGTTTTCTTGTTCCTTTGTGAGCTTTCTAACCCCTGACAGGTCGTTTGCAGGTCCCTGAGTTCCTACGAATCCAACGACTCCAGCCAAGCCTCAATCGGATCACTGAGCAGAAAGCCGGGTATCCGCGGGTCTTTGGCTCGGTTTTCCAGGCCGCATCCGTCGAGAAACGAGAGACCCCTTCGCTGCGATCTTCACAGATGTTGTCAGGTACACCCCTTTACCTCCAGTAGTTTTATTGTAGGAGAACTTGCCCTAACCGAGGCTTCTCAGCCCCGGCGGTCCTTCTTGCTACTTTTCTAGGTCCTAATCTGCATGCTGATCTTCAAAAATTCATACAAAATCCCCTACAAATAATTTTGATCTAAAATTTGGGAATTAATCACCTAACTCAACATGTAAAACATACAAAAAAAATTGCATGCATATTAGTTCCCCATCATTTGGTATCAGAGCTTAGATTAGGGCTTGTTTTCTGCAATTTTTCAGTCCGTATATACTCTGTTATTTTAATTATTTCTCCCTTTTAAAAACTTAAAAAATTCTGAAATTTATTTTCCTGGATTTACCATAATTCACAGTAATTTTAAAAATTTTTCCAGATTTTATTATGGCCTGTGAATTTTCTTCAAGCCGAAATAGGGCCTGCAAATTTTCGGCTCTGTTTTTTTTAGCAAGACAAGTTTGGAAGTTTTAGGGTTTTGTTTAGGAGTTTTTGCATATTTCTTAATTTTAGTATATTTCCAGTATATTAGGCCATGTTTTGCAAGTTTTCTTCTATTTAAAAAAATACCAAAAAAAAATTACATATTCTCCAAAAATACCAAAAATATATATATATATATCTAAACCCTAATTTGCATCCTCATCTGCCTGCCATCATTGCATAATTTACTTTTAAGGGCACTCTTGCTATATCAGATGGGGGGAGGATTTGATCACCTCTCCTTAGCCCAAAATCACATCCCTTGCATTCAGTCCCAAGCCTTAACCTAAAATTAATTAGACTTAATTTGCCCTAGTGGGCTAGGGACACCAACTGGTCGGGTCCGGGCTAGTGTTAGATCACTGTGTCAAGTTAACCTGTGTGTGCCTTGTGCTCAGTGTCTAGAACGGTGGTTTAGGGATTCAATCCCGAAGGGCTTGTGTGCTGGTCCGCCTACCTGGCCAATCTCTGATTGGTGTCTAGGATTGGCAATCAGGGACCTAACACTCCCCTTACACCTGCCTGGCTGAGTACAGGGTTACTATAGGCTAGTTTGCCACCCTGATTGAGCATCTAGTTTGGACTCTAGGTCTAGTCAGCTATAGTCGGTCTGATCGAGTCTTGTATGAGCACTAGATCAGGAGTTTCATATCACCCACCTCCTTCACAAATGTCTGAACCCATGGAAAACTTACAAGCCCAAATAAAAGCCCTAGCTGATCAAATGGCCCAGATGACTACCCAGTTAACTCAGTCTGGTACCCAAACCAACAATAGAATTGACCATCTTGCCAAAAGGTTTGACCAGTTAGGAGGCCGTGTAGGGACCATAGCAAGAACCCATGGGTCACAATCTGAGCCAGATCCTGAGTCCCCTCAACCTAGGAGAACCCCAAACCCTGATCTATACCATGAGGTCGAACCTAGGAGATCCCCTTATTCTGACCCGTACTACAATCCTCAACCTAGGAGGACCCCAAACCCTGATCCATACCGAGAGATTGAACCTAGGAGAGCCTCTCAGCCTGACCCATACAATAATACTGAACCTAGAAGAACCCCTTACCATGACCCTTATTATGATACTGAACCTAGAAGAACCCCTTACCGTGACCATTATTATGATACTGAACCTAGGAGAACCCAATACTCTGACCCATATAGGGAGTCCAATCCTAGGAGAACCCAATACTCTGACCCATATAGGGAGCCCAACCCTAGGAGAACCCAATACTCTGACCCATATAGGGAGCCCAACCCTAGGAGAACCCAATATTCTGACCCATATAGGGAGTCCAACCCTAGGAGAACCCAATATCCTGACCCATATAGGAAGCCCAACCTTAGGAGGACCCCATACCATGATCCATCCTTAGAACCTGATCATAGAGCTAACCCAAAATCCTATGACCCCAGATCCTATAATCCCATGACCCATAGATCTGCACCCTTGTCCTATGAGCCTAGAGAACCCATAACCCCTAAGTATCAACCTAGTACTAGTCATGCTTCTTCTAGTCAACCTGAACCCCATAGGATTAGTATCCCTAAATATGAACCCAGTAGTGAGCCACTACCCCTTAGACAACCTGAACCTACTAGGATTAGTGTCCATAATCAGAAACCAGGACTTAGCCAATTTTTCCCTAGCCGACCTTCTCCAACCATTCCTGAGATTGAAAAGGCTTACATTAACGCGGAAGTGTATGAAGCTGATGCGAGCCTAGTGGATGAGTATGAAGGAGAAGGGGAGACACCTTTAGATGACCTAGAATTAGCTAACCTAATAGATACCCAGGTAGAAGCCAACCTAGAGGTAGTTGACCTTGACCACATCCAACCTAAAGCTATAGTGGAAGAACAAATAGAGGAAGAGAACCTAGGTACTGCTACTAGATTCTTACCTAAGGAAACCGAAGAGGAGAGCCAAATTATAGAGTCTAGTCCTAAAATACAAGAACCAGAAGAATTTATTAAGGACCTGATCTCTTTGAATCAATACCTTCAAGATGAGTCCCCTCCTATAGTTCCCATTAAGGATCTCTTCCCCGAAATTGGCGACCCATCCTTCCATTATGCAAACCCTGTAGATATAGCTCAACCTCATAAGGTTAACCTCATTAGTCTAGGATTAGTCCCTGACATGCCTTCTTTGATTCTACTTTATCCAACTAACCCAGGACCTTTTTCTCCACCCTACCAGAGTAATTCTGAACCCACTTCCTATTTTCTACCCTTTCCTGAGTTTTCTCATGTGTCTAGAACTATTAGGTTACATTTTGTTGAGGTTACTAGGTTGCAAGGATCCATAGAGCCCATCACATTTGCTACCTATTTTTGGCAGACCCTCTGGCACTTATTAGGAGTTACTAGCAAATTTTCTTCTGCATGTCATCCATCAACCACGACTCATGCCCCCATGCCCAAGTGGTAGTTAAGACCTAATAAATCTCTTTAGTCGAGTCTGCTAGGTGTAGGTTTGAGTCCTTTGCATCATATTGTTAGGAGTCTGCATGTGCCTAGTATGTTCACCACCCGCACTAATGTTAAAACAACTGGCTAATTCCCGAAGATGGATCAAAAAAAATTTGATGTAGTGGATTTTATCTTGGTTAGGCTTAGGCCTAAAAGAAGCTTCATGCTCGCAGAGCCGGACCTTTCAAAGTGATAGAGAAGGTTGGATCAAATGCCTAGGTGTTAGACTTGCCTTTGGATTTGGGCATTAGTTCTACCTTCAATATTACAGACCTGGTTGAGTATAAGGAACCGGCAGCGATACCTAGTGAGACCTTTGGACCTATTCCTTTTCATTGTGAGTGACCCTAACCTAGAGTGTCCACAAACAAATTTGGCCTGAGAGAGGAGAACGGATCGAGCGTATCCTGGATGATCAAGCCATCACGACCCAGGGCCATGTCTATCAACGCTTCCTGGTCCGATGGCAAGGCCGGCCAGAGTCGGACGATTCGTGGATTTCTCGAGAGGACTTGCAATGCCTCAACCCAGACCTTCTCGAGAGATATGTGAGCCAGTCTGACCTTCACTCGACAGGGTCGAGTTCTTCCCACCCCGGGAGAATTGGTGGGGACACCTGAGGCACCAGAATAAGACAGAGGCTTTTTCAACCCTCTGTAAATTGATCAATAATTTATGAGTACATCTGTAATAAGGGCTTAGCTCATCTGAGTCCATTTTAGTTGTTATTTGAGTATTTTTAGTTGTTATTTCAGTTCTGTACTAGTCAGCTCATGTTGAGCTAGTTCAGTCCAATGCTAGTCAGCTCATGTTGAGCTAATTTTATTTTTTTGAGTCCTATCCAAGCATACTGAAGACTCAAGACTATATCATACAAGTGAAGACCAAGTCCAACTAGATTGAAGACATGGAAGTATAGCACAAGTCCAACCCAGCTTGAAGATTTGAAGACCCCAGGAGAAAAATTCAGAAAATCCTGATTTCTTGCAGATGCCCTCCAGATGCCCAGATTCCCTTCCAGATGCCAAAATATATTCATATACCAAGGCATCCATGATTTTAGAGGTCCATCTACATCCTAGCCCAAAGAAATCAAGCCCAGGTGCCAAGCCCAAGCCCCTAAGAAGCAAGATACCAGGGAATATTCCTGCTACCTGGCTACCAGGCCACCCCAGCTTCCAGAGGCCCAAACCCATGCACCCGGGCCCCTTTGGGCCGGTCCCTTGCTGCTCCTAGAAGCCCAACACGCCCCCTAGGCGTCCTTGGAGTGTTGACCAAGTCAAGAGAATTTTTAGGGATTTTTCTACCTAATATTTCCTTATTTTCTAGCTAGGGTTTGAGAGGGAAAATGATTCTTATGTAAAGACTTATGTACCCTTACTTGGAGCCCAAGGTTAAGGGTCTATTTAAGGGACCCTAGCCTCTTGTATGAGGGGAATTTTTGATGAATGAAAACCTTGAGTTCTTCTATTGAGTGGTGTGATACCCTGCTGTGTGCATAAAGGGGTTTGTGAGAGTTCTTCCCGGTGTTTGCAATCATCTTCCTGCTGCCAACAAACCCTCCAGATCCCTGGACGCCCACTCCAAAAGAAGCCTTCCCTTGCTGTTTTTACTTTGTTTTCTTGTTCCTTTGTGAGCTTTCTAACCCCTGACAGGTCGTTTGCAGGTCCCTGAGTTCCTACGAATCCAACGACTCCAGCCAAGCCTCAATCGGATCACTGAGCAGAAAGCCGGGTATCCGCGGGTCTTTGGCTCGGTTTTCCAGGCCGCATCCGTCGAGAAACGAGAGACCCCTTCGCTGCGATCTTCACAGATGTTGTCAGGTACACCCCTTTACCTCCAGTAGTTTTATTGTAGGAGAACTTGCCCTAACCGAGGCTTCTCAGCCCCGGCGGTCCTTCTTGCTACTTTTCTAGGTCCTAATCTGCATGCTGATCTTCAAAAATTCATACAAAATCCCCTACAAATAATTTTGATCTAAAATTTGGGAATTAATCACCTAACTCAACATGTAAAACATACAAAAAAAATTGCATGCATATTAGTTCCCCATCACTTTAGTGTCTCCCTAGCTAATTCGGGGTGCTTCAAGCCCTATCCTTTAGAAAAAGTTACAAAATCCATGTTATACTTTCTATTTGTTGGGGCATTCCTCCCTGTACCCTCTTCAGTCTGGGGAGCTTTTCCTTTTGCTCTTCTTTTATCCTTCGGAGAAGCAAGGAATGGCTCTCTGATAGTCGAATTTGGGATGGATCGTTCTAGAGAGGGCAATGAGAGTGAACTCCTTGAAGGAGGTTCTATTGAGGGTGCATCGTCTTCGTTAGGTGTGGCCCTTGTTGGAGCTATATTGGAAGTTCCTTCAGCCCTATCCTTCTTTTGGACTTTTGTTTCCTTCTGATGAATTGGCACTACTCTCTTTCTGGATTCCTGTCAAAGTCTTTCAAGGTTAGGCCTCATTGGTTCACCTGTAACCGAAGAGAAAGGATTCTTAGGTCAGTCATCGAAAGAACATAATAGATTTTGAAAAAAGAACTAAAGCCGACTATCTTTTATACCTAATATCGGAAGCTCACTGATATGAGCGAGGTGAAGGTTTTGTTCCCTTAACAATTCCTTGGCCAGAGGAACCCTCGAACTTGATAATATATTGAAGTCCTTCTGATCGATCTTCAAGATTTTTTTCCTGGCATTTGCATCTAAACATGGAGTCTTTCATTCAATATTAAAGCCCTAGGATGGATAAAAGATGAAAAAGAAACAGGGTTTCCACCCATGTATGGCACTAGGAGTCCCCTTAATTAGTCTTCAGCCTGGATGAGGGCCGATGACAACCATCCTTCACCATGAAAGTCTTTTTTTAAGTACAAAAAGGGAAGTAAACAAAGAAGTTATGGGCTCTACCTTACGGAGTTGCAAAGAACTAAAAACCCACAGATGTTTCTAAAGCTGTTCGCATTAGTTGATCTAGGACTACTTGATAAGGATTAAAAATCTTCACAAAGAAAGGATGAAGAGGAAATCTAAGGCCAGCCTTTAAAAGATCTTTGCATACGGCAATTGCCCCGGGAGGAGGACGAATAATCCTCTCATCTGGATTAGGAACAAATGCCTAAAAGGTCTTAGGAATGTGATAGTGATTCAGAAGACTCTCTATCCTAGTATGAGACAAAAAACTAATGACTGTTTCCGAAGAAAGTTCAGAACCTTTCCTTCTGATAGGGCCTCCACTCCCAGAAGGCTCATCCCTCATTGAACCCTTGCTAATAGTTGTGTTATCTAACAACTCAGACATTATGAAAGAATAAGGAGAAGGACCCCTACCTCCAGGCAAAAACAAAATAACTAGCAAAAGAAGAACAATGGTGCAGGACGAGAGGAAGAAGAAGGAAGTTTCAATAGAAAACATGGAAGTTCATTCTGTTACATGACCACCCCTTTTATACGCAGGATGGTAGCATTTTTCTTAGGAAGATAACGATCTTTTCAATCACATAACGTATCAACGACACCGATCATGGATACGAATTACTAAGAGGCGTCGATTAATGAATTGTCAGTTATGATCCGTAAGAAGTATCATAGACGGCCAAGATGACTTTTTGACATAATAACCAAAGTTCAGGATCTCACCAAGTGCACCTTCTTGGTTGACAAAAAGTCCCACAAAAATCCTTTTAATGAAAGGATTAGCCAAACATTTGAATCTGTGCCATATTTTTGAAGCATCAATAAGGGGCTGACACCTGTCTTTAGCATGATTTTCGAATTATAAATCAGTTATTATGAAAGGAAGGGTCAGCGATTCGCCATCATTGATTATCTTATTTTCATCCATAAACGACAAACTCTAATTACTCTTATTTTTTGAAATAAAGTTATTTCGAAATTGGAAGTGGCGGACAGCTATTGTGGTAATCCAGTTTGATACAAAATAATTGCCAGTTCATCAGTTGGATCGATTTTATTTGTACCCATCAACCAAGTCAGTGCACCTAAAGATAATGTCTTCTTAATTTAACGAGGGCTACAATCTATCTTAATAAAAAGAATATATTATTATTTCATTCGGCTTTATGTCTTTAGCCTGGTCCGAAGAAGTCACTTCTGGAATATATCGTTATTTCATTCGGCTTCATGTCTTCAGCTTGGTCCGAAGAAGACACTTCTGGAATATATTATTTTTTCATTCGGCTTCATGTCTTCAGCCTGGTCCAAAGAAGACACTTCTAGAATATATCATTATTTCATTCGGCTTCATGTCTTCAGCTTGGTCCGAAGAAGACACTTTTGGAATATATAGTTATTTCATTTGGCTTCATGTCTTCAGCTTGGTCCGAAGAGGATACTTTTAGAATATATCGTTATTTCATTTAGCTTAATGTCTTCAGCCTGGTCTGAAGAGAATCTTTCTAGAATGTATTGTTTATCTTTTTGGCTCCATGGTAAACAGTTTTTTATCTTTCAGCTCATTCCAAAGGAGATAAATCTAAAGCACATAGCTAGCACTTCTTCGACCCATTCCAAGGAAGACAGACCGAAGAAGTAGTTAGGCTCTTTTCTGATCTCCTCTAAAGAGAGTGTAACTGAAGCATGTGAATGATCTCTCAACCTGAAGTGGTTGAAGGTTGTTCTGGTTGTTATAACCACCCACATGGTCGATAGCTGTGGCTTCTATAACCATGGATTAACTAATTTTTGACCGCCACTACTTACTATTATGAGAAAGTTATATTAGCTAACTCCCATAACTGTAAGTAGTTACACTCATGCCTATAAATATCGGTAAGAGAGGACACTCGAGGTAAGCCAGCTCCAGGCAAGTTTGAGATAGTCCACAACTAGCTCTTTCAATGCCATTCCACTCATTTTTCCTTTCCATTTTTCACTTCATTCTGTTCTTAAGTTCTCCATTATGCTTCCTAAATTCTTGTTGACTTTGGTATCAGAGTGTCCCCCACCGGAGAAATTTCGGTCAGGGGATTTGTTTTGCAAGCTTTCATCGAAGGTGAACCAGCAAACAAGTTGCTCCATCCGTTTTGCAGGGATTTAGCATCAACAAAGTTTATTTAGATTCACAATCCCAAGCGAACCCACTCGCTGCATACCAAGTTTTTGTTCGTGCGAACAAAAATCTATCACATAAGATTTAAGTTTTTTTTTGATCCCTAATCTAATATGAGAAAAAATCTTAAAGCCATTAGATGGCACACCCTATAAAGCAGGAATAGGTAGGTTACACGCTGAGAAGATTTCTCAGCATGCATTGATAAAATTCTCAACATGTTCTTAGCTCACACTAAGAAGTTCTTAGCACACATTGAGAAGTTCTTAACACATGCTGAGAACTCTTTTCAGCATGCATTGAAAATCTGTCTCAGCGCAGACCCCTTTTTTTATTTTTGCAATTCAAAATTCTAAAATCCAAAAATGCCCCTTGATCAAAAAAAATTGCAACTTGTGTCCTAACCAATTTAGGACTCGAACTCAAAATCCCCTCTAAAAATTAGATTGATTAACACTAGTTTAGGTCCTAAACAATTTAAGTCTCGAACACAAAATTTTGCTCTAACCTTGAATTACAAATTAATTCAAGTTTATCCTTGGAATGAATTTTGTAGCTAATATCCAATGCTAGTTGGACATAGCTAGTATTTAATTCCCTATGACCTTGAATTTAATTCTCAATTAAGTTAGTCCAAGTTGTCTAATCAAGTCACCTACTTCTAAATTGAATGTTTAGATTTTAGGTCAAGCCCTTTTTCATGTTGCTCGACATTGTGCATGACTCCATAAGTTCGAACACTAGACGAATAGTATAGGAACTAATTCTGTACTAGTTGAAGTGACCATCCATCAATGTACCCGATGTCTGGATAGGTCAAATAATTATAAAGCAACATTCAAGAACCATGGCATGTGGTTATCGCATAATTCATCCATTTGACCCTTATGCTAAGGATGACTTCAGGATAAACTATCAAACCCTTAATCAGTCTTCCATGTTGTATTTCAACCATATAAATATTGTGACTGATCGCAAGCATTATCCTGGCCAAATTTTTACTGAATTGAAATATAGTGATGCAAAAACTTCAAAAACCTAGAGTGGTCAATTCTATCTTGACTCACACACAGACTTTGCAAGTACTTGACTATGCTCAAAAACCTTTCATCACTACATTGAAAATATAGATAATCTAGTACTAGAGCTCAGTGAGTTGCTTTCAAGTCACTAGGTGATCTTAGGTTGAAGGGATACTTATACCTATATCCTTTGCGAGTTGCTCTTCATGGTAGAGTATTTCATAGCTAAGTCATGTTTAGTAAAAATGTACTCTTATATTTTATTTGCATGCCATACCAGTGTCTCCACACTTCTTGGTTACAAAGACAACCGACCCATATGAACACAATGACCTATACTTGATAAATGTCATCATCTTATTCACAACATATCATTTGGTTGTGAACGTAATTTAAGAACTATTCGATAAATCCTTCACCTTTATTTAGAAAAAATAGTTCTAAGGACTTCATCATAACTAAAAGAGTTCAATAAAGAAGATGTAATAATATGATGAACTACCAAATAACTTCTATTAATTTAATTTATATACATGTACGAAGGTCTTCTAAGCTAGATGATTGGATTTAGTGATGCGGGATAGAAAACCAAAACTAAATTACTGAAATTAATAACTAATTAACAGAGAAAAATTAGAAACTAATTTTTTTATATTTTTCAGATTTTAAAGAAGACTTCAAAGGAGACGGCGAAGAAAACTAATTCAATTACCCGCATAAGTAAACCTATAAATCAATTAAAAAAAACAGGATCTGGTGGTTGATAAACCACCATAAACTAGGATCTATTCAACGAGTCACAAATTATGAGATGGGAAAAAGTTCAGTTGTACCAACGAAGATCGCTCTTTTGATATAGATCTGGCAGGACTCTCAAGATTGTAGCGACAGGATTTCAAGATCTTGGTTTCGGGCTTCGATCTTCTGCACGATGCCGGTTCCGAGGCAAGAACACTTGATCTTGATTCCTATTCACCTGTAACACTCAACAAAGAAAGAAACACAAATTAAAAGCAGCAATGGAAAGGAAAGAATGAAAGAAAGGAGGGTTTAGAAATGGTGGATTTGGATTTCTTAAAGGCTGGATAAATAAGGCCTCACACCCTGAGATGTTCCATAGAACAAAGGAAGGGCCTCACACCCCGCGATGCACACAGCAAAGGAATAAAATTCGATAGAATTTCATTGTATATTGATGAATAAAAATGATGAATTACAAGGAGGGTTGGTGGGGTATTTATAGACTCCCAACCAGTGATGTAAGGGACACAAACACTAGTCTTATGCTCCCTTGGACTATAACTCCTAGAGTCCTATTGATGGAGACATCGATCTATATGAATCCTAGAGCAGCATGAATTACGATGCAGTATGAATTTCGATGCAAATAAATTTAGATTTGAAGATCATTTCATCCTCCACATAAGAAGGTCCCCACATGAATGCCAAGTGACGCCCAACACATGATGACACATGAATGCCCACATGAATGCCAAGTGGCATCCAACACATAATGACACAAGAATGCCCATATGAATGCCAAGTGGTGCCTAACACATGATAACTCATGAATGCCCACATGAATGCCAAGTGGCACCCATGCATACAGATTTTTAGATTTGTCACCACAAGGAGACTCTTGGCACCCATGCATTTTGCCACCCCTTTTCATGAAACTTGAAATTCAAATTTGTAGCTACCTTCCTCCTCTTTCCATGTAAAACTTGAATTTCAAATGGGGCTTAGAAGGCTATAAATAGGCCCCTAATCTCTTTATAAAAAGAAGCTATTGATGAATGAAAGTTTTTTTTTTAAGAAGAGTGACTCTTCTTTTGCTCCATTAGGAGAGGGTGTGAGACCCAATCCCAGGACATGATGTGAGGTCATGTCTAGTTATCCTTTTCCTTGATTCCATCTTCCTTACCACCCTCATGTCCTTTGAGATTCATCCTAACAGCTCCATTAGTGAGGCAGGTGAGATGCCCTAGAGGTGAGAGATCTCTCCGTGAGTGAGTCCCAAAGTCTATGAGAGTCCTTCCATCTCCGTTGTTCTTTCACCACCTTTTACAAAAAAAAATTTATAGTAGTACCCTAATCTCGGTGACTTCTCAGCTTGTCGATGATCCTACCCCTGATCCCATGCCCCATCAATTTGGTATCAGAGCTAAGAGATTTAGGGTATCCATTATTTTATTTTTATCCCATCTTATTTCACTTATCTTCTCTATTCCTATTTTATTCTTGCTTACCCCCGACTTATCCCTGACTTATTCCTGTCCTCTTCTTCCTCCACCGATAGCCCAGATTGCCTTTAATCTACCATCACGGTCGATCCATCAACACCGGCACTGCCCAACCCGTGCAATCGGAGCCACCCTACCGCCGTCTCCACCATCTCCACCCAGCACTGCCGACCGAGCCACAAATCCATGGCTGA
This sequence comes from Areca catechu, assembly GCA_021397845.1. Taxonomy (NCBI): domain Eukaryota; kingdom Viridiplantae; phylum Streptophyta; class Magnoliopsida; order Arecales; family Arecaceae; genus Areca; species Areca catechu. Next base: position 120,850,014 of record CM038052.1, on the reverse strand, counting down.
GTCGACCGTGCCCATCATTCTCTCTCCTCGATTTTAGTTCTTGCTGGTGACCATCGAGTCGACCCCTCCACCCGATTCCTCCGGCATGCTCGATCCCCATGCCGCCGACCTCCATCTCTGCCGTCCATGCTACCTATCGAAACACCTCCACTGAGATCGAAGCCTCCATCTCCACTCGCAATGCCGGAAGTCGATGACCAGAGATCCATCGCCAAGCCTCCATCATCGCCCATTCCCATGTCGCGCATGCCATTCCGCCCTCAATTGGCCCATCTCCTATGGATTCCCTTGCTACCATGACTCCCACAACCACTGTCCTATCACCGTCATCCTTCCCATCCGGAAGATCCTTTCACGATCAAATTTCCACCCTGGCCTCCTCCTCCCATCGGTCCAACATAGCCCAGATCCACTTGTGCTCCACCGGATCTCTTCCCTCCATCTATGCCCTCCTCGGCCTCCCCATAGATGAAACCGCAACTCCATCAATTGCCTTCCTTGAGGTCTTCCCAGGTTCTTCCTTCCACTATTGCCTGAGATGCCTCCATTCGCTGATTCCCCCCATAACCATCACCTTCATCATCTGCCGCCCCCTCTCTTCCATCTGTGCAAAGCCGCCAGATGCCTCCTCCTACCAGACCTCCCTTCCTTGGGCGATCAATCCTCTTCCAAGTCCAACCGACCGTCTCCTTCATTCCTAGACGATGCCAACCCCCCAACAGCTGAACTCCTTCTTCCTCTCCTTGCATCTGTGCCGCCCACGCCCATGCTACAGTGCCACTGTGCCGGCCTTCCTCCCATTAATGCCATCGTTTCCTCCCCAGCACCATCACCGGAGAGCCCGCCGGTGAACCCCTTTGCAAAGTTCCTCCCCTGTTCTGGTTTTGGTCCATGAAGATGAAGAGGGATTGCATGAATGTGAATGCAATCCCCCAACACCCCATTGTCGACTTCACTTAAGGGAACCGCATGCTTCTTAAAGCAAGGTGCCATCCCCTATTGCCGATTTTAGATTCTGCACTCTCCTCAAAGCTGCACAATCCTCAAAGCTACTGCATGATCCTCAGAGCCACATGTATTTCAGAGCACATGGATTTCAAAGAAATCCAAGGATCTATGAAGCATAGTTTTTAGGGCAAGCCTGGAGCCCCCGCTGATCCAAACTCGACGGAGTCGAGTTCTCCCCACCTCAAAAGAATGATGGGGATATCTATATGCATGAATCCCAGAACAGTATGAATTTTGGAGCAGCAAGAATCATGATGCAGTATGAATTTCGATGTAAATAAATTTAGATTTAAAGATCATTTCATCTTCCACATAAGAAGGTCCCCACATGAATGCCAAGTGGCGCCCAACACATGATGACACAGAATGCCCACATGAATGCCAAGTGGTGCCCAACACATGATGACACAAGAATACCCACATGAATGCCAAGTGGTGCCTAACACATGATGACTCATGAATGCCAAGTGGCACCCATGCATGCATATTTTCAGATTTGCCACCACAAGGAGACACTTGGCACACATGCATTTTGCCACCCCTTTTCATGAAACTTGAAATTCAAATTTGTAGCTACCTTCCACCTCTTTCCATGTAAAATTTGAATTTCAAATGGAGCTCAGAAGGCTATAAATAGGCCCCTAATCTCTTTGTAAAAAAGAAGCTATTGATGAATGACAGTTTTTTTTAGAGAAGAGTGACTCCTCTTTTACTCCATGAGGAGAGGGTGTGAGGCCCAACCCCAGGACATGATGTGAGGTCATGTCTAGTTATCCCCTTGATTCCATCTTCCTTACCACCCTCATATCCTTTGAGATTCACCCTAATGGCTCCATTAGTGAGGCGGGTGAGATGCCCTAGAGGTGAGAGATCTCTCCACGAGTATGAGTTCCAAAGTCCATGAGAGTCCAAATTTCTACCTTCCATCTCCATTGTTCCTTCACCACCTTCTACAAAAAAAAAATTTAGTACCCTAATCTTGATGACTTCTAAGCTCACTGATGATCCTACCCCTGATCTCGTGCCCCATCACCTACTTTTAGTCATCTTGGATGCTTGCTTGTTGGGCTGATCTGGATTTCTATATGTGAGTGAACTCTTCAGTTTGGATTGAAGAAGTCTCAAGAGTTTTGGTGAGACTCTTGAGTCCTAGGAACTTAAGCAGCTTCCAACCTGTTTTATGAAAATTCTTGAAGTAGGAAAACCTTCCAACCTTCTCCACTTGGATGACTTAAGATGACTTGGAACTCCTTGAAATGTTGGCCGATTTCTTTCTTGGTTTTGGCATGAAAGAATGGAGTGGGAGGGCGCTAATTTGGAGATATCCTTTTGCTTTACTCTTAAAAAAAATAAGAGGCGCTAACTCCTTCTTAAGTGGATGACCAAAGGATGTTGTCATGTGGTGATGTCATAATCTTATTTCATTTCCAAACACAAGGACATGCCATGTGTTGATGTCCCCTGGTGAAGTGGCAGGTGTTATCCATAAGTCTTGCAAATGTGGCACCAAATAGGATGACATGTGGCAAGAAACTTGTGCTAGCACATGGGTCTTGATTTGAGTTACATGGGTTTTCAATTGGATGCACATGGATCTTCAATTGGATGCCCCTTGTAATACAGGACTCAATGACTCAACTAATTACATGGACTCAATGAATAACTAACTACATGATTTAACCAACTAATAATTAATTGAACCAACCATACTTAATTAGGCTTTCAAATAAAAATCTAATTAAAGTTGGTAAAAAGGGCTAATTAAATTGGACCACTAAGATCCCAATTTGGTAAATAAGGTTTGACTCAATTGGGATTTTGACTCAACTTGGTAAAAAAGGTTTTACCCCAAAATAAACAAAATTTTAATTACAGTTGGTGAAAAAGGTTTACCCTAACAAAACCAAAATAACAAAATTTAAAATAAAATATTTACATGGTAAATAGGGTTGGGTTCAGGGTTTTACTCACAGGTGATCTACATGGATGTGGGTTCAACCTGTCGATTTCTTTTAGCCCTGATGCCCGCACCAATTCTCCCTGGATGGGAGGAACTCGACCGTGTCGAGTATGGGTCAACTCCACTGGTATAATACTTTAGTATGTCAGGGGCAATTTTCTACAAGTCCTCTCTGGTGATCCAAGAATCATCAGACTCATGTCGTCCTTGCCAACAAACTAGATTTTGCTGGTAATCTTTGCTCTGGGTAGTGATGATCTTGTCATCCAAGATCCATTCGATCTTGTCTCTTCGGGTTGGTGGTTTGGCAGGTGGACATACTTGGGTTGGTTCACACTCAAGGATAGGGTTAGGCCCAAATGGCTCACTAGGAATCAATGTTGGCTTCCTATACTCGATAAGGTCTAAAATATTGAAAGTAGAGCTAATGCCTAGTTCAGGTGGCAATTCAAGCATGTAGGCATTAGGTCTTATTTTCTTAATTACTTTGTATGGTCCACTACTATGGGCATATAACTAGTTCAGGTCATAGCCTAACCATAACAAAGTATCCTTCATTGAATTCTTTGAGTCTTTTTCTTGAATTAGCCATATGATTCTTATACAATTCTTTAATATATTGTGCATATGACTTTGCAAATGTATAATAGACTCAACTATACATTTATAGTGAGTTTTTATTTATTATTATTATTATAATTATTATTTTGTCTAATTAAGTCCTTAATTTCAATTCTGTGCTTGATCCTTGGTCGGTGGATGATATGTAGATGAAAACTTGACATGCACTCCTAATAAATGCCATGGGTCTGCCAGAAATTGGTTGTAAACCTAACATGCTCAATGGGCTTATGCAACATGCTAACTTCTATAAAATGCAAACTAATGGTCCTAGAAATACTGGAAGCTTCAGGAAAAGGTAAAAAATAAGAACTGGGTTCGGGGATGACTTGGTAGGGTAGGAAATAAGAAAAGGGTTCAGGGATTGGTCCTAGACTAATGGGGTTGACCTTAAAGGTTTGGGGTATATCTACAGTATCTGCCTTATAGAAGAATGGGTCAGTAATTTCAGGAAAAAGATCTTCAATTAGGACTGATGGAGTGAATTCTTCCTGAGGTTGCTGGTTTGGAAAAATCAAGTCCTCAATAAGCTCTTCTGGTTCTTGAATTTTAGGACTAGGCTCTATGACTTGACTCTTTTCTAGGGTTTTCCTAGGTAAGGTCTCAACAGTAGGGTTAGGTTCCTCTTGGATCTCTTTTTGTAAGGATCCTACGAGTACAGTTTTAGTCAGGGTACAATCATGGTCAACTAACTCTAGGTTGGTTTCAGTATGGGTATCTACCGGGTTAGCTAACTCTAGATCTACCTCCTGTATCTCCTCATCTACGTACTCATCTACCAAGCTCACATCAGCTTCATAAACTTCCACTACAATGGTAGCTTGGTGAACCAATTGGGTAGTAGAGGTGGGTCGATTAAGGGGAGGTGGACTGATTCCAAGGTTTTGACTAGGTGTACTAATCCTATTGGGTTCGGGTTGACTAAGTGGAACCTGACTAATACTTGGCTAATACCTAGGGGTTATGGATTCTATGGGTTCATAGGATATGGGTTTAGATCTATGGGTTATAGATCTGGGTTTGTATAGTTTGTGTTCATAGGATCCTTGATGGTAGGGTGCAGGAAGGTACATCTCTCTAAGTTTGCTTTTCATGGCTCTCTAGGTAGTTATGGGGATTTCTACTTGTAGTCTAATCATCCTTTCAAACTTATCCCACTAGGTTCTAGCCTGGCGAACTAACTTGGTTTTGGCAAATTTATATTTCCTTTCTTCTGACATTACATCCCAAGCAAAATACTCATCCATACCTCTTTCCCAATTAAGGTAATTCTCAAGATCAAGATCACCACCAAAGGTAGGTGTTTCTAACCTAATGTACCTAGTGGCTCTCTCATCCTAGTCTATAAAATCATAATTGGATCACTTCGAACTAAGATCCTAGATTGGATCCTGGTGTGGGGGTCTCCTAGGATTGGGCTCTAAAAATGGGTCAGGGTGTGTTTCAAATTTAGGTTCAGGACGGATCTTACGGATTTTCTCTAGGTTCCCTAATTGGTCATCTTTTCGGTCAAACTTATTGTTCATCAAGACAAGCTGATCATTCATGAACCTCAAAAAGGTTTCAAAATTGGGGTCCATGGTTAAATTGGGTTGGGTTTGGGTGAGACTATTGGTATGGAGTTCCTAATCTAGGGGTCATGCAATGCAAACACATCAAACTCATCTCGGACTAGGGTTTCCTAGACCTAGAGCTCAAGTAGAATGGGTTAGCTCAAATTATAGCCAATACAATAATTACCCTGTCCACTGGCCAAGTAAGAGGTGGGGTCGTGGGAGACTCCCCTTGCTCTCACAGGATCTTAATTAGAAACCACGAAACTGCTTAAGGCATTTGCCTCTGGACCTCTAGCCTTAGATACCAGATTCAAGTGATAATCATAGGATTGGGTGCACTAGTTTACACATAATACTTGGAACCCGACTTGTTGGTGTCCCTAGCTCACTAGAGCAAATTAAGTCTAATTAATTTTGATTAGGGCTAGGACTGATGCAAAGGTGGTGATTGTGGGCTAAGGAAGGGTGATGAAATCCCTCCCTTATGTAGGTATTGAATGCCTTAAGATTAGGTTTAAATGATGCACACACAAGATGAAACCCTAATATGCAAATAAGAAAAAATGAAAATTAATTAATTTCTTTTTTTTTAAATAAGAATATATTTTGTAGATAAGTATCTAATATGCAGGAAATATTAAAATATATAAATTTTCTACCAAAAGAACCCTAAACTTGTTGAAATTAGCTTTGCTGAAAACATGGTAGAACTGTTCTTAGGTAGTATTTCGGCAGGCAGAAAATCTATAGATTGAAATAATTCATAAGAAAATTTTGAAAAATACTTTCAATTATATTGAATCCAAAAAAATAAAAATCAGGTTTTTATGAATTACTTACAAATAGAAATAATTAAAAGAACAAACTATGTACTAAGATAGCCGAGATGCATAAATTAAAACTTAAAGATGCCTATCTCATTATTTTCTTTTTCAAGGGTCAATTCATAGCGGCACCCCTACATGCCATAGGAAATCCCATTTGAATGGGTTGTGAGGGTTTTGCAGCCCTAATTTTTCCTATGACCAGACGGCCATGGTGAAGCACTCGATCCGAGTACTTAAAGAGAACTATGTCAGCACAAGAGAGATTAAACCCTAGCCATGGTGAAGCACTCGATCCGAGTACTTAAAGGGAACTACGTCAGCACAAGAGAGATTAAACCCTAGTTTAACCTGCTCTGATACCAAAATTGATGTGGGATAGAAAACCAAAACTAAATTACTGAAATTTTAACTAATTAACATAGAAGAATTAGAAACTAATTTTTAAATATTTTTCAGATTTTAAAGAAGACTTCAAAGGAGACGGTGAAGGAAACTAATTCAATTACCCACACAAGTAAACCTATAAAGCAATTAAAAAAAAATAAAACCTGGTGGTTGAGAAACAACTATAAACTAGGATCTATTCAATGAGTTAGAAATTATGAGATGGGAAAAAGTTCAGTTGTACCAACAAAGATTTCTCTTTCAATGTAGATCTGGCAGGACTCTCAAGATTGTAGGGACAGGACTTCAAGATCTTGCTTCCGGGCTCCAATCTTCCGCACGATGTCAATTCCAAGGCAAGAACACCTGATCTTGATTCCTATTCACCTATAACACTCAACAAAGAAAGAAACACGAATTAAAAGCAGCAATGGAAAGGAAAGAATGAAAGAAAATAAGGTTCAGAAATGGTGGATTTGGATTTCTTGATGGCTGGATAAATAGGGCCTCACACCCCGTGATGTTCCGTAGAACAAAGGAAGGGCCTCACACCCCATGATGCACACAGCAAAGGAATAAAATTCAACAAAATTTTATTGTATATTGATGAATAAAAATGATGAATTACAAGGGGGCTGGTGGGGTATTTGTAGACTCCCAACCAGTGATGTAAGGGATACAAACACAAGTCTTGTGCTCCCTTAGACTAAAACTCCTACAGTCCTATTTCTGGGCATCTTGGACTCTTGCTTATTGGGTTGATCTAGACTTCTGTATGTAAGTGAACTCTTCAGTTTGGATTGAAGAAGACTCAAGAGTTTTGGTGAGACTTTTGAGTCCTAGGAACTTAAGCAGCTTCCAACCTGTTTTATCAAAACTCTTGAAGTAGGAAACCTTCCAACCTTCTCTACTTGGATGACTTGAGATGACTTGGAACTCCTTGAAATGTTGGCCGATTTCTTTCTTGATTTTGGCATGAAAGAATGGAGTGGGAGGGTGACAATTTGGAGATCTCTTTTTGCTTTACTCCTCTTAAAAAAAATAAGAGGTGCTAACTCCTTCTTAAGTGGCCGACCAAAGGGTGTTGTCATGTGGTGATGTCATAATCTTGTTGCTTGTCCAAACACAAGTGACATGCCATGTGTTGATGTCCCCTGGTGAAGTGGAAGGTGTTGTCCAGAAGTCTTGCAAATGTGGCACCAAATAGGATGACATGTGGCAAGAAACTTGTGCTAGCACATGGAGTCACATGGGCTTGTCTTAAGCTAGCACATGGGTCTTGATTTGAGTCACATGGGTCTTCAATTGGATGCACATGGATCTTCAATTGGATGCCCCTTGTAATACAGGGTTCAATGACTCAACTAATTACATAGACTCAATGAATAACTAACCACATGATTTAACCAACTTACAACTAATTAAACCAACCATACTTAATTAGGCTTTCAAATAAAAATCCAATTAAAGTTGGTAAAAAGAACTAATTAAATTGGACCACTAAGATCCCAATTGGGTAAATAGGGTTTGACTCAATTGGTGTTTCGACTCAACTTGGTAAAAAGGGTTTTATCCCAAAATAAATAAAATCCTAATTATAGTTGGTAAAAAGGGTTTACCCTAACTAAACCAAAATATAAAATTGAAAATAAAATATTTACATGGTAAATAGGGTTGGGTTCAGGGTTTTACTCATAGGTGATCCACAGGGATGTGGGTTCAACCTGTCGATTTCTTTTAGCCCTGGTGCCCGCACCATTTAGGATGCATTCTCTACAAACTCTCACTTGGACTAAAGCTATTCAGAACAGTATATAATCTCCATCTTCCACTTATGTTCATCAAACTTCTTGATGCAGACATCCCATCATAGATCTCGATGCATACCAGCATTTTCTTGAGCAAATTATGTATTGATCTTTTTTTATTTTATCTAGATGTATGGGGATTAGCTTGAAATTTGTTTTAAGTTAGTTTAATTATTTTTGATTAGTTTGAAGTCTGTTTAGATTACAGTTCTACTTAAGTTGGTTTTCAACTAACCAAGACTAAGGTCTATTTAAAGGTCTTTGTAGTTGGTCTTTGTAGTTGGAATAATAAAATAGAGAAGAATTTTGTTGCAAAAAGTTTGGGTGTATCCCGACTCCTTCCCCCTGCTCATTCTCTCTCCTCCTCTTCTTCTCTTATTCCTGATTCTCCTTCTTCATCTCTTCCCCTTATTCTCTTACTCTATTCCATCTTATTTCCTTCCCCTTATTCTCTCTTTATTCTTCCTTCTTATTCCTCTCCTCCTTATCCTCCCTAAAACTTCTTCTTCTGTTTGAATCATGAAATTCCTGGACTCTCCTTCTTCTTCCTTCGGTTACTCTCCTCTTGTTCTCCTTCTTCTCCTTTTACTTTCTCTCCTCTTTCCTCTGAGACTCCCTATTATCTCTTCTACTGGGACCTTCCTTCTTCTTCTCTTCTCCCTCTCCTTTGTTTCTATTTCCTCCCTACTACTTTTTCTTCTTCTCTAAGCCACTCAATCGAGCACCCCCATCTAGTTTCTCCCATGCCACCATCACTCTCCCCAGCCCAAGCTAGGTGCACCACTTCTCATCCGACCTTAGTGATCCCTCACCCCATCTAGCTTCTCCTAGTCCCAGATCCACTCGACACCCCACCGGATCTCCTCCCTGCCATCTTGCCTCTCTCCTGTCTAGAGCCCTAGCCATTCCCGCCTCCATCTCACTCATCTCCAGCTGTTGTTCGAACCCACAACCACCAACCAGATCTCGCCTCTGCTCAAAATGCTTAACCCACATCCATAACTCATCCCTCCACCGCCTTTGACTGGTCCAAATGCCGGACCCCTCCAAATGACCCATCGCTATCATCCACCCATGAAGCCTTGGAAAGCCATCGATTTCTGGTGATCTTCCCATTCGAAGACTTGCTGGTCAACCAAAACTAGAGGCCTCCCATATCGAGCTGATCGTGGTGTCTCCAGCCAAGTCCCTGCCAGCCATTCCATCTTCGAACTCGGCATCATCTCCTCCGAGCCCAGTCGATCTCTCCATCAGTGCCGATCTCGTCCGTGCCACCCTGCCATGGTATCTTCCTGCATCACTGATCAGAGAAGAATCTCATCGGAGAGCCACCACCGAGCCTAGCTGTGTTGCAGCCACCTTCATGCAATCTGCCTCTGCACGTACCATCTCACTCGAATCCCATTGCCTACAACCTTCGATCCACCATTAATCACAGGAATGGAGTCATGCCTCCCCTCTTCCCAAGTTGCCGCTCTCACTCCAGCGTCGTCACCAATGAAAACCTAACCGGACTTCCCTCAGAAAGCCTCCCCTGTTCGGCATGATCATGAAAGCACTTAAGGCTTGCACCAAGGAAAAAAGGCAATGAAAAAAAAAGAAAGAAAAGAAATATGAAAAAAAAGGAAAAAAAGAGAAAATGAAGAAAAAAAGGAAAAAAGAAAGAAAATACGGGAAACAAAAAGAAATGGGTGAGTTGAGCTAACCTAGCCTAATGATCGTTTCTTAACAACCAACGGTCCAACCCCCTAAATAATGATCGGGTTGTCCCGCATTAATTTTTGGTATTAGAGCATGGTTTAGGCTATGTTTCTTATTCTTTGCACATCCTAAACGAGTATGGCTATTTGGTTCACTGATGAATAAGCTGGAGCCAGAGGATTCTTGAAGACTGAAGGCTTTTAGAGTAGCATGGAACTCGACTCGACGGAGTCGAGTTCTCCCCACCCCAGGAAAATAATGCGGGCATCCCCGCATATATCTTGATGCATACTAGCATTCCCTTGAGCAGATTATATATTTATCTTTTTTTATTTTATCTAGATGTGTGTGGGGATCTAGGGCAGGTCCGGGTATTTTTCCATTTTTCTCTTATTTTCTTAGATTTTTTTAATTATTCCTATTCCCGCTATTCCACCTATTCTTGCTATTCCACCTTTATTCCAATCTTATTCCCGATCTATTCCTACACTATTCCATCTTCTCCCGTGAATTTTTTTTAATGCCCAAACCCTAGCCTCTGCCCCCTCTGGCACTAGATTCGGGCCGCCCGATCCCCGGCCGCCCCCGCCGGACCGCTGCTGACGTTTGCCGGCCCCCGCCCTCACCAGAGAAGTAGCTGCCGTCGCCCAATCACCATGGGAAGACGAACGGACGCGGAGGCATCCGCTCTCCGTGGCCCACGCCACTGCTGGCTTGCTGCCGCCGCCGTTCCCGCCACCCGCCGGCCCTCGCCTGGCCGCCGGTGGGGTTCGCCACCACCCACACCAGTGAGAAGACGAACGGACGCGGGAGGCTATCCACCCGCATGCGGCTGTGTGATGCCGCCGTCCACCGCCTGACGCCGCCACCGTCGCCCGCCTGTCCGTCGGCCACCTTCCCGCCATCCACGGCCTCCCCCGTCGTCCACCGGTCATGCCGACACTTAGGAGCTCTCCCACGGCCGTGGGAGACCAAACGACATGGGTGCCATGCCAGTCCCTGTGCCGCCTCGCCTGCAGCCCGCTGCCAGCCATTCACTGCTCGCCGTCCGCTGGCCCTGTCCGTTGCCTGCTTCCCGGTCACCGGCCATGTGCTCCGTCGGGCGATCCATTCTCCGCACGGTCGTGTGAGGAGTTTGCATGGATTCCAGAGCAGCCCAATTTTAGAGCAGCATGCTTTCTGGTGTAGACCATCAAGCCAACATGCTTCTCAGAGCAGATCAGCACTTTTGATGCAACACGAATTTTGATGTAATTTATTTTCCATTTTAGTTTTCTTAGAGGCTAAGAAACTGAGGGTTTTGGTTTTTCTATATAAAGGCCCCCTCTCCCCCTGTAATATTCAAAGAGAGATTTGATATAGATTTTTGGGTTGGTTCCGGTTCTGGTTCTGGGCTGAGGCCCGTTTTCCTTCGTTCCCTGCTATGTGCATTATGGGTTTGATGAGCACCCTAGTTATCCCCTATCTCGTCTTCTTTATCCCCTCGTGTCCTTCGAGAGTCATCCTAGCGCATCTATGTGAGAGCCCTGCTGTGTGCATTATGGGTTCGATGAGAGATCAGGGTAGCTGGTGCTGTGATCCCTTTGGGAGGGTTGCTTTATGCTTAGGGTAGCTGGTGTTGTGATCCCTCGGGAGGGTAGCTTTAGGCTTTGACCCCTGACTTTCTGTGTGCATCCCCCGCTAGAGTGAGTCTCAGGGCCATGAGTTCCAGTTCCCGGTTCCCCATCTCCTTCCTTCCTTCGCCACATCCACCCAGAAAATTGAAAACAAAAGATATCAGCTGTCTTAGGATTTTAGAGTCAGTATGCCCTAGTCCCGGAAGGCTTCTTAGCCCTCCCAAGGTCCTAGTTTGTTTAGTTGTTTCCCTGTTTTCCAAATAACCAGGTTACATCGATTTTTCGTCCCGCATCAATTTTGGTATCAGAGCTAGTTGTGGATTTAGGGTGTGCTCCATTTTTCGAACTCGACGGAGTCGAGTTCTTCACGATCAAGGAGAATGATGGGGATCCAGGGCAGGTCCGGGTATTTTTTCATTTTTCTCTTATTTTCTTAGATTTTTTTTATTTTTCTTATTCCCGCTATTCCATCTATTCCTGCTATTCCACCTTTATTCCAATCTTATTCTCGATCTATTCCTATGCTATTCCATCTTCTCCCGTGAATTTTTTTTAATGCCCAAACCCTAGCCTCTGCCCCCTCTGGCCCCAGATCCGGCCGCCCCCGCCAAACCGCCGCCGACGTTCGCCGGCCCCTACCCTCGCCGGAGAAGCCACCGCCGTCGCCCAATCACCATGGGAAGATGAACGGATGCGGAGGCATCCGCTCGCCGTGGCCCACGGCCGTCGCTGCCGCTGCCGCTGCCGCCGCCGCCGTCGGCTTGCTGCCGCCGCTGTTCCCGTCGCCCGTCGGCCCTCGCCCGGCCGCCGGTGGGGTCCGCCACCGCCCACACCCATAGGAAGACGAATGGACGTGAGAGGCGTCTGTCCGCCCGCGTGCGGCCGTGTGACACCGCCGTCCACCGCCTGACGCCGCCACCACCACCCTCCTGTTCGCCGACCACCTTCCCGCCATCCACGGCCTCCCCCGCCGTCCACCGGCCGCGCCGGGCCCAGGAGGTCTCCCACAATCGTGGGAGACCAAACGGTATGTTGGGCGTGCCGTGCCAGTCCCTGTGTCGCCTCGCCTGCGGCCCGTTGCCAGCCATCCGCCGCTCATCGTCCGCCGGCCCCATCTGTCGCCTGCTTCCCAGTCACCGGCCATGTGCTCCGTCCGGCGATCCATCCTCCGCACGACCGTATGAGGAGTTTGCATGGATTCCAGAGCAACCCAAATTTCAGAGCAGCATGCTTTCTAGAGCAGATCATCAAGCCGACATGCTTCTTAGAACAGATCAGCACCACTTTTGATGCAACACGAATTTTGATGTAATTTATTTTCCTTTTTTAGTTTTCTTAGAGGTTAAGAAACTGAGGGTTTTGGTTTTTCTATATAAAGGCCCCCTCTCCCCCTGTAATAATCAGAGATGAGTTGAAATAGATTTTTGGATTGGTTCCGATTCTGGTTCTGGGCTGAGGCCAGTTTTCTTTTGTTCCTTGCTGTGTGCATTATGGGTTCGATGAGGGGTGTGAGGCGTTCCCTGCTGTGTGCATTATGGGTTTGATGAGCACCCTAGTTATCCCCTATCTCATCTTTTTTATCCCCTCATGTCCTTCGAGAGTCATCCTAGCGCATCTATGTGAGAGCCCTGCTGTGTGCATTATGGGTTCGATGAGAGCTCAGGGTAGCTGGTGCTGTGACCCCTTCGGGAGGGTAGCTTTATGCTCAGGGTAGCTGGTGCTGTGATTCCTCAAGAAGGTAGCTTTAAGCTTTGACCCCTGACTTTCTGTGTGCGTCCCCCGCTAGAGTGAGTCTCAGGGCCATGAGTTCCAGTTCCCGATTTTCCATCTCCATCCTTCCTTCGCCACATCCACCCAGAAAATTGAAAATAAAAGAGATCAGCTATCTTAGGATTTTAGAGTCAATATGCCCTAGTCCCGGGAGGCTTCTTAGCCCTCCCACGGTCCTAGTTTGTTTAGTTGTTTCCCTGTTTTCCAAATAACCAGGTTACATCGATTTTTTATCCCGCATCAATGTGTGAGGATTGGCTTGAAATTTATTTTAAATTAGTTTGATTGTTTTAGATTAGTTTGAAGTCTGTTTAGATTATAGTTCTAGTTAAGTTGGTTTTCAACTAACCAGGGACTAAGGTCTATTTAAAGATCTTTGTAGTTGGAATAATAAAATAGAGAAGAATTTTGTTGAAAAAAGTTTGGATATGTCCCGACTCCTTTTCCCCCATCCTTCTCTCTCTCCTGCTCTTCCTGGTTCTTCTTCTTCCTCTCTTTCCCTTATTCTTTTCCTTTATTCCATCTTATTCCCTTCCCCTTATTCTCTCCTTATTCCTCTCCTCCTTATCCTCCCTGAAACTTCTTCTATTTGGATCATGAAATTACTGGACTTTCCTTCTTCTTCCTCTGGTTACTCTCCTCCTATTCTCCTTCTTCTTCTCCTTCTACTTTCTCTCCTCTTTCCTCTGAGACTCCTTGTTACCTCTTCTCCTAGGACCTTCCTTCTTCTTCCTCTCTTTTCCCTCTCCTCTATTTCTATTTCCTCCCTATTACTTCCTCTTCTTCTTTAAGCCACTCAATCGACCACCCCCATCTAGTTTCACCCATGCCACCATCACTATCCCCAGCCCAAGCCAGGTGCACCACTTCTCATCTGACCTCAGTGATCCCTCACCCCATCTAGCTTCTCCCAGCCCCAGATCCACTCAATGCCCCACCGGATCTCCTTCCTGCCATCTTGCCTCCCTCCCGTCTGGAGCCCCAACCGTTCTTTCCTCCATCTCACTCATCTTCGATCGCCATCCGAACCTACAGCCACCAACCAAATTTTGCCTCCGCCCAAAATGCTCCACCTGCATCCATAACTGTTGCCCAGGTGGCTTTCCCAAGAGGGGGGTGAACTGAAAATTTAAAAAATTAATCAAATATATGCTTTTTAAAATCTACTTTAGTGGTAGGTACTATATTTCAAATAATAAACAGTGGAAGAAAACACAACCAGAAAAAGAATAATGCAACCATAACAAATTTATAGTGGTTCGGAGCACCCTCACTCCTATGTCCACTATCCAAGATACCACTTGGAATTTTTACTATATTCACTACTGGAATACAGTCCGATTGTTTAACCAGGCTCACAATCCAAACCTAACTTGGTTTTTCAACCAGTCTCACCAAAAACCCAACACTTGATTTTACACAGGATCACCAATAACCCAACTTGGTTTTGAACATGATCACCAAGAACCCACACTTGGTTTTGAACAGGCTAACAAAGAACCTACTTGTTTCTTAAACTGGGCTCACCAATAATCCAACAACTCATAAAAGAGTTAAAGAAAATAAGCAACAAAATGATAAACAAATGTTGTTTGATGGTTGCCGATGCAGCTCGAAAGAAGCCTTCTTAATTGCACTTTAATGCTCTTCAGTGACTTCTTCAACTTCTTCAATGTATGCTTCAAGCTTCTGATTGGAGTTGGTGAAGTCTTGAAGACTGACTTGAATGCTTTTTTGTGCTCTCTTGCTCACAAGCTCATTTAATGTTCAACTAAGCATTAGCTTCTTCAAAAGTTATCCCAATCCTTTATTTATAGAGTCTTGCACTCTTCTAAGGTGGATATAGTTATTGTAGACCGTTGGGATGTGATATTTGATCATTGGAGTACTTTTCAAATTCAAAAATGAAGTTTTGGAACTAGCTATTACCTGCCTAGAATCGAACTTCAAGTTGGCTTGGATCCCTCGAGTCGGCTCGAATTCTTAAAGAAGTTCTGGTCGAGTCGCTTCGCCTCATTCGAGTTGGCTCGGTTTCATAGTATTCTTGATTTCTTACTCTAGATAAGTCAGCTTGCCTTAGTTCGAGTTGGCTCAGATTCACAGGTCTTCAAAACTGTACTCTAGAGGAGTCGACTCTTTTCATTGGAGTTGGCTCGCCAGCCTGTTCTCTCAGAACTAATTTTTTATGAACTTTGGAGGAGTCGGCTCGGATCTGTGAAGGGTCAACTTGGATGCCTGACTAAATGGATGAGTTGGCTCAGAATCTTTTCAGGTCGGCTCGCCTGTCTTATTTAGGAAATGATAAAATGGACGAGTCAGCTCAGGTTCCTACGAGTTAGCTCGGATTTCTGCGTTCTAGTATCCTTCATGCATGCCATGAACTAGAGTCAGCTCCCTTTACTCGAGTCGGCTTGGATGAGTTTTTTAGTGAAGCTTTCGTTTCTTCTCTAGATTTCATCCAGCAACATTTTATCTTTCAAGATTCTTCCTAACTCAACTAATAATTGATTCTAAGGAATTTAAGCTTGAAATCACTTAGAAGTAACCCATCTTAAAGAGTATTTCTTTAACTTTTCTTTGGGCTCTTCTTTACATGACACATTTATAACACAACTCATGACATATAATAAGATTGTAGGCATTGTAATTGAGCAATAAAATTATCCTACAAAAACTTGCAAAGCACTTGAAAAGTAGTTAGTAACATAAGTGCATGCTCCAATATTTTGTTATCATCAAAATCACTCAAGGGGTCAACAATCTCTCCCTTTTTGATGATGACAATGAAAGAAAAGGGCCTTAAGAGCCAATCATTGTAAGGATATTTTTATAATCTTCCAACTCTTGTATGACATTATATTAATGAAGGCATTATTTTCATCATATATTGCTGTGTCTTATTTATGGATTATGATGAACCCCATAGATTAGGGTAATAGAATTAGGGTTATGATAAAGATCATAATAGTGAGACCTAAGTTTCTATAAATCCTAATAAAAAATGTTCCTAGTCAATGGACCATCGATTCGGGGATCGATGAATCCTTTAAGACTAGCTTATCCTATATATGCTCAGTTAATGAGAATAGTTGATCTCACAACCATTTGTGTAGAGACACTAATACAAGGATAAGGGTGCTCATCAGGGTATGAGTACACTGAATTGATCTGCACTAGGACTATCTTATGGAAGTCTTATTATTTGTCAAAAGATAGGTCTCAGAGTAGGAGTTGTGCATATGATCTTAGACCTGAGGTCACCATGGTTCCTTATGCACACTAAGCCATATTTTTGGTTCAAACTCATTCATTACATTGAGTCATGTACATGATGTTCTGGGTATGGTGGAAGGTGTATGAAGGATGTGAGTGGACCAACAAGGAATCGATCATTCCTGATAAGAGAAATTGTTATCCCATGTAATCTTTTCGATGAGTGACTCAAGGAGCCTTTGATCAAAGCAGGATGAGATTAGAATTGGTTTCTAATCAGTCATCAGCTGAGTCCTCATGATTGAGTTGAGATTTGATATGATTAAGTGTTAGGGTTTGACATATATCCATACCTATCACTTAATCGGGATAATGGAAGATCGAAAGATTGAATTGCACGGTAACTTACTATTGAAGGGTACTTGGATAATTTCTATCAAATTCCTCATCTTTGGGGTAGGTATGACACGTTGCTAGACGATAATCTTGTCTTGTAGGTTTTCATGAACCAATTGATTTGGTTTCATGAGTCAATTCGATGTGTGATTTGAATTGGACAATTAGGTGAGCCAATTTGACCTAATTAGGTCAATCGGGTTCAATCGGATTGAATTGGCTCAAATCTAATCCTACTGCTGACTAGATGTGGAATCCAATGGGTTACACACAATAGAAAGTTGGCCTAGGAAGTCATTCGTGATTTAATTAAGGTCATGGGATCCTAATTGGTTAGCCAGATTACATACTAGCATTTGTAGGCTAACCCAATTCCTAACCCAATTGGATTGGGTTTGGTTGCTTGGTATTTGGGCTAACTTATTTGAGGGAAACTTAGATTAGGTTGAGTCCTAAGTGGGGCAGCTTAAACTAGGTTTTATTTGGGCATTATACCGAATTTTATGAAGAGTCCAAGGTGCTATGGACTCTTGGCGCCTCTTGGCGCAAGCTGGAGAAAAGGGGTGGTGCAGAAGGACTGAGAGTCCTTCTGCAGATGAAACTATGGGAGTTTCTTTTATGAGGCACCTCTTCACTTAATCCCCATGCTATTTAGTTTATGAATGACTGGTCAAAAGAGGATAAGAGGCGGCGTGATATGAGAAAGGAATTAGCGTGTGCAGATGAAGAGTCGCATCTCTTCATCTGCGCATGGTTCTGACGTAGAGTCCTTCTGCTCTCAAGACTTTGCTTTTCCCATGGCTTTTAAATTTGAAAAGATGCCTCCTTCCATTCTTCTTAACCGGTATATGCCACATGGAATAAGGGGATTTAACCTGGAAATGAGAAGGACTCAGATAAGACTCTTGAATCCTGAAGTCTTATCAGATATGAAATAACATATATGATAAGAAATGTCGGGATGCTAGTCACGCCCCTTAAACTATTATTTAAGAGTGTACGGTGATTTGAGAATTCATTCATGATTCGATCATCAGAAACAGGAGTCCATTTTTTTTGAGAGTCATTTGAGTGTCTCTTTCTGCTTTTCTCTCCCTCCTCCTTTCTTTAAGACAAGACTTGTCTTGTTAAAACAAGGTTTAGTCTTTTAGAACAAGGCTTTATTTTTGCATATAAGCCTAAGGAGTCCTAGAGGAGGGTGGTCCTAAAACCAAGAGTGGTTTAGGACAGTGTTCTTACTGCCTTACAGTAGAACAGGGTGTCCTATAGTGGTCAAAGGTGCAAAGGCTGCCCTAAGAGTTCTGTTGAAGCAAGTAACCCCGGTAGGGATTCTTCCTTGATACCATTCTCATCTGGATCACCATTGAATGGCTTGCACTTGTGATCCTCATGGAAAAGGATTCGATTTCAGTGATCCAGGTATGTTTTCTGACTTCATTTAAGTTTCATTAATTGGTATTGCATGAGGGGTTCCTGGGAATTAGGGTTTTCTAGCCAATTAGGGTTTCTTGCTTAGAATTTTTGTTATTCTCGTCTGGATCACCATTGAAAGGCTTGCACTTGTGATCCTCATGGAAAAGGATTCGATTTCAGTGATCCAGGTATGTTTTCTGACTTCATTTATGTTTCATTAATTGGTATTGCATGAGGGGTTCCTGGGAATTAGGATTTTCTAGCCAATTAGGGTTTCTTGCTTAGAATTTTTGTTTTAAAATTCACTTCCTCATGCTGCATGATTCCTAGCACCCTGGGAGAATTTCCATCAAACAAAACACCGAGCATGGAAAAGCTTTACAATTACATATAAAAGTATATTTGCAAATAAGTATAGACATGTATGAGTTGTATATCAAAATGTATTTGAAGGAATTTGACAATGCATCATAGCTTTAGGAATATGTTCAATATATATCAGAGCTTTTAGAAATAAGTTTAATATATATCAGAGCTTGTTCATCTTTCAATATGTATCAGAGCTATAATGTATTAGAGCTATACCATATTAGAGCTTGTTTAGAGCTAATAATGAATAACCATTGACAATATATTAGAGCAATTCAAATTATATCAGAATAATTAAGTTGAATATATATATGAGCAATCAGAGCAAATTTATCAGAGCAAATATAAGCAAGTTTCTGTGCAAAATTGATACCAATTATCAATTTTCCAATATTTATATCATTCTCCCCCTTGTATATTTTTCATGCACACTCATTTATATACATACCATTCTCCCCTTTTTTGTCATTAATCAAAAAGGTATTCAATTAATTTCTCCCCCTTTGTTAAGTACTCTAAGCTTGATTTTTAAAATAGAATGAGAATGTTATTAATATTGTTTGAGATTACTTCATATTCTCAAAAGAAATTTTGGTATTTTAATTTGAATTTATCTTGAGTTGCATGCATGTATCACATTAACAATACCATTCATTCCACAAATCTCATTGCAAACATAAGAAACATAAAATTTCATTGCATTCAAGGATGTTCAATACAGATTACAAAATTTTGAAGGAAAAAATATAAACATTAGCCTATTCACTATCACTAAATTCCACCTTGACAGGTCTAGATGTACCTTCCCAACTCCTAGGAATACTAGAAGAACCTCTACCCCTAGAAGAATGTGGTGGAGGCTATCTAGGGTGATAAGAAGATGAAGGTGGACAAGATGAAATAAGATTTGGTTAACCACAGGAAGAGGTGCAGGCTATTTGGTAGTAGAAGAGTATGCTGCTATAACAGTGGTGGATAGTTGACAAAGGGTCACCCAGACTGAATTGAGCTCTTCTTCCATCTTCTTGATTCCTGTATTGAGT
The DNA here is from genome assembly GCA_021397845.1 of Areca catechu. Taxonomy (NCBI): domain Eukaryota; kingdom Viridiplantae; phylum Streptophyta; class Magnoliopsida; order Arecales; family Arecaceae; genus Areca; species Areca catechu. The sequence goes on along the minus strand of CM038052.1, from coordinate 120,830,329 downwards.
GTAGCTAGCTCACTTGCTTGGGCTTTGGCAAATGCCTCTGCTAACCCTCTCAATCATCCAAATTTAGCTCTAAGAATTCCTACTCCTTTGGTGTAATCATCTTCTACTTTCTTTCCTTGTTCCATAGATCCCATCTTGTAGCTCATTTCTCTCAGTTCAGTTTTGAATTCTTCAATACCATGGTCAGCATATTTCTTAATGTCTTCAGAAGCTGCTTTGAAAGAATCAGTGACTGACTGTAGATCCACCTATGGTGTAGGTCCTATGGACTGAACATTGTCCACCCTGGAATTAAGTTATCTAATCTCATCACATATCTTTTCAATTTTGGTATCAATTGTTTGACGAAGGTCGCCAAACATCGAACCAAAAGTACTGGTCAGGGTCTAAGAAAGTAGTCTCATCTGATGTGCAATGAAGGCCTGAGATAATGAAGCTCCTGAAGTGTCAGCAGATGGTCCTTGAGTAGATGCAGTCACTGAAGGTGCAGGTGGTGGAGCCAGTGGAGATGCAGGTGCTGGTGGAGATGCTGGTGCTGGTGGAGATGCTGCAGAGATCCTAGGACTCCCATATTCTCTATGCTCTTACTCCATAGCATCATGAACAGTAGGTTCAGTAGCAGCAGTAGTGATAATCTCTGCAGGTAGCTGCTCCTCATCAACATCATCCTTATCACTGCTAGATGATCCAATAGCCCTCTAATCTGATCCTTTCTTCCTCCAAGCTCCTTCAGTTAGTTGGTATCCCATTCTTTGCAAAGACTTGGAGGAGTAGGTATCAGTGTGATGAAGTGGCCTACCATCCTCACCATCTAAGTTCACTCTGGAGGCCTGAAATAATAAAGTAAAAACCATTCCATACGGCTAACAGGCCTTTACTTTTCTGATTGCTTCTTTCATTTGAAGTAGCATAATGTAAGGTAAATTGAGGGCCTCCCCCTCAATTAGATGTCCCATAAAGCTGAGATCTCTCTCCCTTATCCAATCAAACCTGCCAGTTCTTGGAAGAAAGATCCTACTTATAAAATTGTGCAGTAATCTCATTTCAAGGGACAGGGTATTAGCCATCACATTCCCGATTCCACTCACATCAGTCCTATTCAAGATTGTCCTGAGGGTTTTCTATTTATGTTTCAGAATTAGATGCTTTAGACCCTCATTTGGCATTTCAAGCATGCTACTTAATCTTTCCTCTGTCACTATTATTTTCTTTCCTTCAACTACAGACTCGATGTGATGCTCTTCCAATCTTAAATTTTTATAAAAGCATCTTACCAAATTGGGATATGTCGAAACATTTAAGGAACAGAAGAAACTCCGACCCTGGTCTTCGATTAAATCTCCAATCCAAAGCCCTACCTCTTTCAAGAATGTGAAGATTATCCATCTTCCACTTGTCACGGGTCGGTTGTTCATGAAAATAGTTTGTGTTGGAGGAGAAGATGCTGCAATCGGTTCCACTTCTTGTTCTTCCACTTCAATTGACCGAGTCGGCTCTTCCTATCATCTCTTGGTCCTCCTTTCGCTTTCAGCAGTAGGTTCGGCTCGATTTGATCTCTTGTCGACTGCCCTTTTCGAAGCCATTGCATGAGCTCAAGAACAATGCAAGAGTTTTAGCTAGAGAAGGTAGGTTTTGAAGGATGGAAGGTATTTTCAGGTTGGAAACAAGGGTTCTAAGCTAGCAAGAAGTGAACACTTAAAGCATAAAAACTTAGATTAAGTCCTACGGCTCTAATAAAAAATTGCTTGCCCAACATCTGAGTCAGCTCGGCAAGCCCTAATTTGCTTGAGTCGGCTTGAGCAGAGATATAAAAAGACTTAATTAGGAATTCGGGTCGACTTGACTTGAGCACAGTAGCTCGAGTTGACTCGAACCAGAACTCTCCAAAAGAGTCAAAAAGGTTCAGAATTGAAATTTAAATATAGAAATTTATAATGAGAGATGGTCAAAGTTCTTGGTATGATGTAAGAGGCTTTCTATATAATGTTTCCTTAATTTTGAAGAGATTAGGTTAAGTTTTCTAAAAAGGGTCACAAAGTCCTAATTCTCCTTTAATCATTTCAAATCTATCTTGATTGAGTGGTTTAGTGAAAATGTCAGCAATTTAGTTTTTAGTTGGAATAAATTCTAATTCAATTTCACTATTTAAAACATGATCTCTTATAAAATGGTGTCTTATTTCAATGTGCTTTGTTCTTGAGTGCTGAATTAGATTTTTTTGACAAATTTATAGCACTTGTGTTATCACATTTGACAAAAATCTTAGATTATGTAATATTAAAGTCTTCTAGTTGTAATTTAATCCAAACTACTTGTGCACAACGACTCCCAACAGCAACATACTTTGCCTCAACAGTAGATAGTGCTACCGAGTTTTGTTTCTTACAGTGCCATGAGATTAAATTCAATCCTAAAAATTGGCATGTACCACTAGTGCTTGATGTGGTACGAGGGGGTTAGGGCTAGGGATGCTAGATACCAATAAGGATGCTTACGATGCAAAGGAATTTTTTTAGGGTTGATGATTTTTTTTGTTATGTTTCTTGTTGTTCTTCTTTGTTATTTAGGGTTTTGATTCCCGATCACAAGAAAAGATAAGAAAGATGAAGAGCAGTAAGGGAAGCTTACGCTAGCAGTTCAAAGCCCTAAAAGTAAGAACGAGAATAGGACCCCGGGATTAAGAAACCCTGGTAGGACTAGCTCGACCTACAATATCTACTTAGGAGATGTGGAGAAGGCAAACCTCAAACTTCTGAAGCGCCCGGTGCAGAGATCGCTCAACTCGGCGGATGCGGCCTGGATGCCTGAGCAATCGAACCCGTGGTAGCTTTGGCTTTGGGTTTGGAGGTCGCGATGGCAAAGCTAACTATCTCCAATGCTCGAGATGCCAGGGAGGACCTGTAGGCAAACAAAAGAAAGGTTAGTGGAATGTGGAGATGTACGGAAAGGAATTGAATTGGAGTTGGGAAGGGGTTTCGAGCCCGGCGTTCGGCTGGATTCCGAAGTCAAAGTTGGAGATAACTTGGGGCCTCGCACCCCGCGACATCCCGGAGGATGAAGGAATGTGGCCTCACACCATGCGATGTCCTGGAGGACGAAGGATTCGCGCCGCCCTGGGGCGACGGACATGTGGCCTCGCACCACTCGACGTCCCTGGGGACGAAGGCAATTCCACTTGAACCTAGCCTAAGAGACAATGGTTGGAGGGTGGAAGAAACTCAAACTCAATCACTCAATTTTTTTCATTCATCCATTCATTCATTAGTTCTACAAAGGGAGGGATTGGGTCCTTTAAATAGGCACCCAAGGCCCTTTTGAAATTCAAAATACAAATCTCATGGTGGCGCCAAAAATTTTCCACATCCCTATTTCTTTGGCCGACCAAATATTTGGAGTTGGGCATGGCATGAGCAAAGGCTTGGAGAGGGGGATTGGTCCCTTGACTTCCTTCCTTAGCATGCTTAATTTGGGAAGAGGAGTGGGGCATGGTTTGCTTGGAGGGATGTGTTCCCTTGGGCTCTTCACGCCATCTTCTAGGAATGATTTTTGGCCGACCAAGGGAGAACTCTATGGGGCGTTGCATGGTTGAGGGCTTGAAGAGGGGAGTGTGTCTTTTGACCTTCCTTCCTTGCAAGATCACTTTGGGAAGAAAACTTGGGAGGAGGCTTGCTTTGAGGCTTGATTCCCTCAAGGATCTTCAACGCCCTCTTTAGATGGAACAAGGCGTGATGTGGGGGAGGGAAAAGGGGGATGTTGTCCAAGGCGTGTGGAAAGCAAGAGGAGGCCACTTTGTTTCCCTTCTTGGATGCCCAAGTGGCAGCTGATGTGGCACCACGTAGGTAGCTGAGGTGGCACCTGAGTTGGCATTATCCCAAGTGGAAGGGGTGGGTTGGCCCACCAGAACTTGATTTGGTGAAGATAACCAGAGTGACTTCAATTGGGCTTGGGCCTAGACCAAACTCAGACTCGAACAAATACAGGACTCATGAACTAACTTGACGCAAATTGGTCAAGGTATTGGACTAAACAAACTTTGACAAGAACTTATGAAATTGCTTTGGCTCAAGGCCTTATTACAGGACTCATAGAAGGGGGAACCCTAATCTGAGATCCACAGAGGGTTGAGGAGCCTCTGTCAGATCCTGGTGCCCACACCAGTGCTCTTTCTATCAATTTTATAACTAGCATAATCAGCATCAAAAAACCTAATTAAATTTAATGAAGATTGCTTTGAATACCATAGACTTAAATTACTTGTTCCTCTTAGATATCTTATGATTCTTTTTACTGTAAGCATATATGATTCTTTCAGATTAGATTGAAATCTAGCACATACATATATGCTAAATAAGATATCAGGTCTACTAGTAGTTAAGTACAATAGAGATCCAATCATACCTCGATATAGCTTTTGATTAATATTGTTGCCATCTTCATTTTTGTCTAATCTACAAGTAGAGCTCATGGGTGTGCTCATTTCTTTGCTTGTCTCCATACCAAACTTCTTGATGATTTCTTTGATGTATTTGGCTTGGTTTATGAAGATCCCATCCTTTTATTGTTTTACTTGAAGTCCAAGAAAATAGTTTAGTTCATCCATTAGACTCATCTCAAATTCACCCTACACCAACTTAGCAAATTCTCCACAAATTCTTTCATTAGTTGCACCAAATATAATATCATCTACATAGATTTGTACAATTAATATATCATCATTTTTCTTTTTGATAAAAAGAGTTTTATCAATATTTCCTCTTGCAAAATCATTTTCAAGTAGGAATTTGCTTAGTCTATCATACCAAGCTCTAGGTGCTTGTTTAAGTCCATACAATGCATTATTGAGTTTAAATACATGATTTGGAAAAGCATGACTTTCAAAACCTGGTAGCTATTCTACAAAAACTTGTTCAGATATAAAATCATTTTAAAAATCACTTTTCATATCCATTTGGAATAGTTTGGAATTCATGTAGCAAGCAAATGGAAGTAATAATCTTATGGCCTCTAGTCTTGCTACGGAGGCATAATATTCATCAAAATCTATTCATTCTTCTTGGTTATATCCTTTGGCTACCAACTTTGCTTTATTTCTAATCACTTTACCTTGTTCATCTAATTTATTTCTATAGATCCATTTGGTTGCTATGATGGGATGGTCTAGTGGCCTGTCAACTAAAGTCCACACATTATTTCTTTCAAACTGGTTTAGTTCTTCATGCATGGCCATCATTCAGTTTGGATCATTTTCAACTTCTTCTAAGCTATGTGGCTCTATTTGTGATACAAATGCTGGGTAATCATGTACATCTCTATGTGATGACATAGTCCTAAACCTTGTGAAGGATCACCTATAATTAAATCTTTTGGATGAGAAGTTACATACCTCTATTCCCTTGGTAGATCAGCATGATCCTTACTTACCACTTCTTCTCCTTCTTGAGTTGGTCTCTCTTGTATGGTTATATCTTCCATTTCCTTTTGAAGTATACTTGCATCATTGTCTATACACTATTTTTTATTTGAAGGTGAGGGGTTAGTTTCATCAAAAATAATATGCATTGATTCTTCTACAGTTAGAGTTCTTTTATTAAATACTCTATATGCTTTGCTATGTAATGAATAACCAAGAAAAATTGCTTCATCAGATTTAGCATCAAATTTCTCTAGATTATCTTTTCCATTATTCAGCACAAAGCATTTACAACCAAAAACATGAAAGTAATTAATATTAGGTTTCTTTTCATTCCAAAGCTCATCGGGAATTTTCTTTAGAATTGGACTAATCAAAACATGGTTTAAGATATAACAAGCAGTGTTCATCGCTTCTGCCCAAAAGTATCTTGAAAGATTGCCTTCACATAACATTATTCGGGCTATTTTTTTCAAAGTCCTATTCTTCCTCTCTACAACACCATTTTGTTATGGTATTCTAGGAGCAGAGAAGTTGTGATCAATACCATTTTCTATGCAATAGTCATAGAAAAATTGATTTTCAAATTCAGTACCATGATCACTTCTAATAGATATGATTGAAAGATTTTTCTTATTTGAAACTTTCTTATAAAATTTTTGAAATACTTTGAATGTTTCATCTTTGTGTGCATTAAATAAGATCCAAGTAAATCTTGAAAAATTATTTACTATCACAAGAGCATATTTCATACCACCTAAGCTTGTGGTCCTAGTTGGTCCAAATAAGTCCATGTGAAGTAGCTCAAGGGGTCTAGAAGTTGAAATCATATTTTTGGATTTAAAACTCCTCCTAGTTTGTTTATCGAATTGACAAGCATCGCAAACATGTTCAAAATCAACTTTAAACTTGGGAAAACCTCAAACTAGATTCTTGGAAATTAACTTCGCAATGGTATGCATGCTAGCATGACCTAATTGTCTATGCTAAAGTAAACAAGACTCCTTGGTCTTAGCGTTCATTGCTACTAGACTGAAACTACTAGACATGGCTAGATCATTAAGATCTACCACATAAATATTTCCATGTCTATGTCCAATGAATTTGTTGCTAGAATCAAGAGAGTTTGTTACAATACACATATATAATTCAAAGACAACCTTGAAGCCTTTATCATATAATTAACTAATACTTAACAAAATATGCTTCAATTTGCCTACTAGCAACACATTTTCAATAAAAGTAGAGGGGGTCAATTTGATCTTACCAATACCGATTATTTTTTCCTTGCCATTATCTCCAAAGGTTACCAAACCTTCTTCTTTCATCTCTAGGGTGATGAATTGATCCTTGTCACCCGTCATATATCTTGAACAGCCACTATCGAGATACCATCTTTTCTTTATTTTTTAGGCTGCAAGACATTCCTACAAAATAATCAATAAGTTCTTTTAGGTACCCAAGCTACCTTGGGTCATTGCAGGTTAGCAGAGGTGGTTCTATTGGGAACCCAAATCTTTCTTACTTTACTTTTAGCATTTCTAAAAATATTGCATTGAAATGCCTTATGTCCTACCCCTTTGCATGCATAACAAACAATTCTGAAATTTTGAAAAGATGTAGACTTTGAAGTTCTAGAAGTAGATGCAGATGCAGAATCATTCAATTTAAGAGATTTTTGATTTGAGATCTTTGGAACATACTTTGAAGCTCTAGAAGTGGATATTGAAGGAATTGATATAAAAGCTTTTTGAGATAAACCTTTTGGATCATAAGTTTTTGAATGTATAAATTTGGTAGCTGAAATTCCATTTATATTTGAAGAGTTGTAACCAATTCCAGCTTTACTTTTTGAATCTCTTTGCTCTTTCAAAATCAACTCAAGCTTATTTGAACTTAGTATAAGTTTTTCAACCAATGGCTTGAGTTTTTCAACCTCCATTTTCAATTCAAAATTTTCAACATTTAAAGCTTTGTTTTTCTCGAGATGTACATTTTTCTCAATTTCCAAAGCTTTGTTGGTTTCAGAAAAGGAAGTTATTTCTTTTTGCAATATTTTGTTCTTTTCTGAAATCTCTTCCTTTTCTTTTAGTAGAAAATCATTGATATTTTTTAAAGCTCTAATCTTTACTCCAGCTTTTTCAAATTCAGATAATAAGTCATGAAATATAGAATTTAATTCATCAAAAATAAATTCTATTTGAGGTTCGGGGGATGTGTTACCTCATCTTCGAGACCCATAAGATAGAAGTTTGCAGTTTTTGTGGTCTCTTCCTCTTCTATTGAAGTTGACTCCTCGCTGTCACTCCAAGTAGCAACCATAGCTTTCCTTTTCTTTTTCTTGAAATTTTTCTTTAATAAAAGACAATTGGGATGGATATGCCTGGGTTTCTTATACTCATAACAGATGGGCATTTGATCACTTCCTTTTTCTTTTCCTTGGTCCTTGTCTTTACTATATTCCCCTTTCTTATGAAACTTTCTAAAATATCTTTCTTTCTTCTTTCCCATAAATCTTCTAAATCTCTGCACAATCATGGTTATATCTTCATCTTCCAAGTCATCTTCGGAGGAGGAGTATTCATCTTTTGATTCCTCATCTTGTTTCTTTGAATCCGATGCAGCTTTGAAGGTAATTATTTTCTTCCTTTTCTAATCATCTTCATTTCTTTGCTGCATGACCAATTCATGAGTGATGAGAGAACCCAACAGTTCATCGAGTGTTAGTGTGTTTAGATCTTTTGCTTTCTGGATGGCAATTACTTTGGGGTCCCATTTATCTGGAAGTGATCTTAGAATCTTCTGTACCAATTCTGTATTTGAGTAAACCCTGCCAAGACTTTTCAAATCATTAATAATATCCGTAAATCATAAAAACATGACAGAGATAGTTTCAGTTTGGTCCATCTTAAATAATTCATAGCTATGTACTAGAAGATTAATTTTGGAGGTCTTCACTTGGGAAGTTCCTTCATGGGTCACTTCGAGTTTATCCCATATTTCTTGTATAGATGAGCAAATAGAAATTCGGTTGAACTCATTTGCATCCAAAGCATAATATATTAAGTTCATGGCTTTGGCATTCAATTCCCTCATTTTTATATCATATTCATCCCAATCCTCTTCAGGTTTTGGGACATCCACGCCATCAATTTTAATCATGGGTATTTGTGGACTCTTAAGAATGACCTTCCATAACTGAAAATCAAGAGCTTGAATGTATATCTTCATTCTAGCTTTCTAGTATGAATAATTTATGCTAGTGAATAGTGGAGGTCTATTAGTATATTGGCCTTCGGCCAAAGAAGTACTCATGGGATGAGCCATCAATCTTTACTTTAATTAAATTCAGAGACACTACTCTGATACCAGTTATTACCCAGGTGAGTTTTCCAAGAGGGGGGTGAATTGTAAATTTAAAAAATTAATCAGATATATGCTCTTTTAAATCTACTTTAGTGGTAGGTGCTGTGTTTCAAATAATAAATAGTGGAAGAAAACACAACCAGAAAAAGCACAATGCAAACACAGCAAATATATAGTGGTTCGGAGCACCCTCGCTCCTATGTCCACTACCCAAGATACCACTTGGAACTTCTACTATATTCACTACAAGAAAATAGTCAGATTACTTTAGCAGGCTCACAATCCAAACCTAACTTGGTTTTTCAACCAAGCTCACAAAAAATCCAACACTTGGTTTTACACAGGATCACCAAGAACCCAACTTGGTTTTGAACAGGATCACCAAGAACCCAACTTGGTTTTGAACAGGATCACCAAGAACCCACACTTAGTTTTGAACAGGCTAACTAAGAACCTACTTGTTTTTTAAACCAGGCTCACCAATAACCTAACAACTCACAAAAGAGTTAAAGAAAATAAGCAACAAAATGATAAACAAATATTGTCTGATGGTTGCTGATGCAGCTCGAGAGAAGCCTTCTTAATTGCACTTTAATGCTCTTCAGTGGCTTCTTCAACTTCTTCAATGTATTGTTCAAGCTTCTAATTAGAGTTGGTGAAGTCTTGAAGACTGACTTGAATGCTTTCTTGTGCTCTCTTGCTCACAAGCTCATTTAATGTTCAACTAAGTATTAGCTTCTTTAAAAGTTATCCCAGTCCCTCATTTATAGAGTCTTATACTCTTCTCAGGTGGATATAGTTATTGTAGACTGTTGGGATGTGATATTTGACCATTGGAGCACTTTTCAAATTCAAAAATGAAGTTTTGGAACTAGCCGTTACCTGCCTTGAATCGAACTTCGAGTCAGCTCGGATCCCTCGATTTGGCTTGGATTCTTAGAGAAGTTCTGGTCGAGTCACCTCACCTCATTTGGGTCAGCTCAATTTCACAGTATTCTTGATTCCTTACTCTGGATGAGTCGGCTCACCTTAGTTTGAGTTGGCTCGGATTCACAGGTCTTCAAAACTGTACTTTAGAGGAGTTAGCTCTTCTCATTGGAGTTGGCTTGCCTAGCTATTCTCTCATAACTAATTTTTCATGAACTCCGGAGGAGTCCGCTCGGATCTCTGAAGGGTCGACTTGGAAGCCTGACTAAATGGATGAGTCATCTCAGCTCACCTATATGATTCAGGAAATGATGCACTGGACGAGTCGGCTCGGGCTCCTATGAGTCGGCTCAGATTTCTGCGTGCCAGTATCCTTCATGCATGCCATGAACCAGAGTCGGCTCTCTTTACTCGAGTCAGCTTGGATGAGTTTTTCAGTGAAGCTTTCGTTTCTTCTCTAGATTTCATCCAGCAACATTTTATCATTCAAGATTCTTTCCAACTCAACTAATAATTGATTCTAAGGAATCTAAGCTTGAAATCACTTAGAAGTAACCCATCTTAGATAGTATTTCCTTAATTTTTCTTTGGGCTCTTCTTTACATGATACATTTACAACACAACTCATGATCTATAATAAAATTGTAGGCAGTGTAATTGAGCAATGAAATCATCCTACAGAAACTTGCAAAGCACTTGAAAAGTAGTTAGTAATATAAGTGCATGCTCCAATGTTTTGTTATCATCAAAATCACTCAAGGGGTCAACAATAACTCATCCCTCCGCCATCTTTGATTGGTCTGAATGCCGGACCCCTCCAAATGCCCCACTGCTATCATCTACCCATGAAGCCATGGAAAGCCACCGGTTTCTATGATCTTCCCATCTGAAGCCTTGCTGGTCAACCAAAAGTAGAGGCCTCCTGTACCGAGCTGACTGTGGTGTCTCCAGCCAAGTCCCTACTGGCCATTCCATCTCTAAACCTGGCATCATCTCCTTCGAGCCTGGTCAATCTCTTCGCCAGTGCCGATCCCGTATGTGCCACCCTACCACAGTATCTTTTTGCATCATCGATCGAAGAAGAATCTCACTAGAGAGCCACCACCGAGCCCAGCTGTGCCACAGCCACCTTCATGCAATCTACCTTTACCCGTACCACTCAGTCAAGTCCCATCGCCCATAACCTCTGATCCACCATCAATCAAAGGAATAGAGTCATGTCTCCCCTCTCCCCAAGCCACCGCTCTCACTCTGGCACCATCATCGACAAAAACTCATTGGACTTCCCTCCAAAAGCCTTCCCTATTCGGCATGATCAGTGCTTTCATGATCATGAAAGCACTTGAGGCTTGCATGATCATGAAAGCATAGTCGGCTTCCCCTTGCTGACTTCAAGCATAGAAGGAAAAAAAGGCAATGGAAAAAAAGAAAGAAAAGAAATATGAAAAAAAAGGGGAAAAAGAAGAAAAAAAAGGAAAAAAGAAAGAAAATATGGGAAACAAAAAAAAAAAAAGGTGAGTTAAGCTAACCTAGCCTAACGGTCATTTCTTAATAATCAGTGGTCCAACCTCCCTAAATAATGATCAGGTTATCTCGCATCACTTGATCAAGAGAGCTTTAATGAACGAGTCGACTAGGTTTTCTTTGCCATCAATATTATATAAGTCAATGCCACCTCTATCAACGATCTCTCATAGAAGGTGATAGATCATAGAATGTGTTTGGTTCTCTGGTGGGACTTAGGTTTCTTGGCTTAAGCAATGGCTCTATCATTGATGATTAATTTCTAAATTATTTTTGATCGATGGATCATCACGAGGATGGTAATTGATCCTTTTTAGATTGATGCATGGATCACTTCCAACTAGATAGACAAGTTTCGAGTCTATAGTATGGGGATATTGAGCAAAAGTATAAGTGCTTGTTGAGAATAAGATTATTGAGCATGACCAACATGAAAAGTCACTTAGATGGCTATCCACTTGTTAGTGACTTGCTCGATTCTATAGCAGTGTCACTAGTCCTTTGATCTATAATGCCTCAGCTGTTCATAATTAGGCTACTTGGTTTGATTGTACATAAACCTAATCCCTAGCTATATAAGTTTTCGTTATGCATGTTGGCTATAATAGGTTAATTATAGGAATAGGGTATGCACTTACATAGAATCTGTATCCTTGGTAGATAAGAAAGTAGTTCTATGTGATCTATGAAACTAAGTTTAAGAGACCTCGATCGGGGTAGTTTAAATAGTGAAAAGGAGTTTCTACAATTTTTGAGAACTTAAGTTGAATAGATTTAACATATGATGGATGATGGGGTTTGATGAGTAATGCATAGCCTCCATCTCATCAAGATTCTAATAGAGAGATTGTATCACATGATAGTATACCTTAGAGATTTGATGCACGTCGCAATGCACTAATTTAATACCTTAATTCCACTATTCTTATGAAGCATAGTGAGAATAAGGGTTGAATCCACAGGGACCTTTGAGTTATTTAAAAAGTATAATGTATAATTAAAAAGGGAATTAATAAGAAATCAGTAGTAAAAATAATCCAGAGTTGATCTATCCTAATGAGAGTATGGCCCGTACCCGTAGATCACGGCCCATCCCTTTTATGAATAGATCAGTCAAAACAATAGTGAAAATAATCAAGATATGATCTATCTTAATGAGAGCACAGCCCGTACCCATAGATCATGGCCCGTCCTTTTTGAGAATAGATGAATCAAAATTATATTCATGTAGAGAAGGTTAACAATGAAAATAATCAAGATATGACCTATCTTAACGAGAGCATGGTTCATACCCGTAGATCATGACCTGTCCCTTTTGGGAATGGATCAATCAAAATTATATTCACATAAATAAACTTAACCCAAAAGCTTTTCACTGCTCATTAATCTGCTTGAAACAAAATAAAGAAAAACATGAATTAATAGAAAGCTCTTTTCATTTCATAAAGTGAGGAGTACATCAAATGAACACATCTAAAATGTAAATCCCTTTTCCCAAATAGGCTTCAAGAGTGAAGTTGCAGCATATCCAAAGATACCAGAAGATGAAGCAGTCTGGAGATGTGATGGAGAGTGGAGAGTGGGGAACTAGGACCAGTGCAGTGGGAGTGGGAACCACTCAGGATGGAGGGGGTCAGAATGATGGAAGAGAGTGGAAGCAAGGAAAGGAAGAATGGAGAAGAGAGAAATGGAGTGGAGTGGAGAAGGAATTGAGAGAAGGGATGCGAGAACAGGACTGTATGCCTCTAGACTCTCCACCTGGCCTTAAGAGGTCCAGATTTTATAGGTAGTGACCTAACAAGCTACCATAATTCCATTCCACCATTCTAATGAGCTACAATGATGATCCAAACAAACTCCAATGATCCCAACAAAGTTCCAATTCTCCCAACTGCATCCAAACAAACTCCAGCGATCTCCAATTGATCTCTAACATTCTCTAATGAACTCCATTCCAATCCATTCCAACTGAACTCACTGATCTCCAACTGCATCTGTTGAGTTTTAACGGCTAATCGGACTGCTCCTATGGCATCCAATGATCCAACTGAACTCGCTCTCAACCTCCAAATGATCTCTGTGGCTCCAATTCATATGGAAATGGCTAGCGAGCAGGAGTCCAAACAGTGAACAGAGAGGGAAGGGTGCTGTGGATGGTGACGGTTTGGATCTCAGATGGCTCGAATGGCTCAAAAATCGGTAGCTTGGGTAGTAGTTGATGGTTTTTCTAGCCCTGGGAACTTTCTCGGTGGCGAGGGGAGAGGTGTTGGCGGCTTCAATGATGCCAAATCAGCTTGGGAAGCAGCGAGGAAGAAGAAAGAGAATAGCAGCTTTTTTGACCATTTTTTGGCCATGGTATGCTTCTCCGGCAGACAAGGAAGGTACCAAAGGCTTGGACGGTGACGGGGCAGCAATTCCGATGAGTTTCGACTCAAACCAGGCTTCGTAGTCCATGTCTCTATTTTGTGGACCATGGCCATGGTATCCCATGGACCACAAGCTGAACCATAGACCATTCAGTCGGTCCATGGTAGATCGATTGCACCAAAATTCATGTTTTCCTTGTTTAATTCTTTGAAATTTATTTCTATGCTCGTTTTAAGTCCTATTTGAGTGCTGTTTATGCCGTTAGACTTCTAAAATTGAGCTCTTTGCATTAATAGAATCATTTTCTATAAAATACCACATAAAATTATCAATTTTAATTATATAAAGTTGGGTTAATTAAATTATTTTTAATAACTATCACATCCCCTAACTTGAACTTTGCTTGTCCTCGAGTAAAGCAGATAAATTAGTTATGTGTACTAATCCTAGAAATGAAAATTATCTTACTCATTCTAAAATCAGTTAAAACCTGGTTGACCATTGAAGAGGTACTTCATCGGATTACCAATTCTATCCATTTGTGGCTAAGTGAAGCCCATAGAAATTTCAAGAGTTTTTTTTTGCCCAACTTTCTATCTCACTCTTTTAAATTCTCTAACATACGTTGATTTTGATGTAGTATTTATTTAGTCCCTTTTTTTTTAATCAAGTAATGTAGAGTTAGTGCAATGTCCTAACGTCTAGCTTTCTAGATGACCTTGTAGCCAGCTTTAGGCCAACGACTCCCAAACTAGTTGGTTTTAGGGCATTAGGTGTAAAATATCATTCAAGTTTAATGACTCAAGTCAAAAAGGTTTCATGTTAAGACTATCTTTACAAATGATTTTTTTTTACATCTTCAACTTTTGATAAGAACAACAATGTTTGCTTAGGCAAAGGGACCCGATTGCTTAGTGAGAGATGCTAGAAACCTTATACTTATTATACTTTAAACAAGACTTTTTAGATATTTCCATCTATACCAGTATAAGGTAGAGTCTTTATTAAGATTAATAGGCAGAAGTGTCTGGAATTACTTAAGAAAACTTTATGGTCTAAACTTTACTATTAATTGGATTTTCTTGATAATTTATTCCTCAGTATCTCTAAAATTATCTAAATCGTTAATCATTCATCATTTAGCAAGCTTGATTATTTTTAATTCGAGATAAAGTTTGGTACACAAAGACCGATTAAAATTTTACTCGAGGATTTAATTATCCTTCTAACTTAATTTTCATTGTCCCTAACGGAAGGAGATATTAAAAATACATGACAAAGAAAGATACCACTTGGAAGGGTGCTTGAACTGGATGTTCTTTTGTTATCATACTCCCCTCACTTTATTGTTCTTCTAAAAAAAAAAAAAGTAACTAGTTAAAAATAAAGCATAAACTGGGTTGCCTCCCAAGAGTGCTAAGTTTAACGTCTTCAGCCGAACACTATGAGGGAGTATTATTGATATTGAACTTAGGTACATCCCTCCAAATTTTTAGAAGACAGGACCAGGAGGCCTTGTCATCATGACAGAAAAATATTCGTAGAATTTTTGACGACGATTATCCCTAATCCATAAAATGCACTAGTGGTGTAGGATGTAAAATGAAACTATGCAACCCTAATGGAGATTAGCAAATGATTAACCAAGCAATTCCCTATTTGCCTATAAACAACTCAACATAAACTATCAAAGAGATCTAGTGAAGAAGCTCGAAAGATCTAACATAAACCTAGTGATCGAGACTCTCAGAATAAGAAAGGAATAGGACCAGAAGAGAACCACGCAAGCTAAGCTAGGTCTAATTTAACATTGCAGACTTAATCAACACTAGACATACCTGACATTGGCCCTTCAATTAGAATAGATTCGCTCTTGAACAGGTCTCCCGAATGACATGAACATAATACCACTGAAGGCTCCTCTTGTTTTCTGGATCTATGGCAAGTAAACCTTCCTCTTGAAGCCGGAATCCCAGAGAACCCTGCAACAAAGAAACCCTAAGATGAGTGACTTAACAAGCAATCAACTAGAGAAAAGAAAGAAGGGTGGAAGAGGCATTGAAGGAGATCCATCTTGGCATCATGGTGGAATGCTTGAAGTGGAGTAGGTTGGTTGCCTTGTGATGATCTTCTTGATTCACCCGTGAACGCTGGAGCTAGTTTGAAGTTATGAAAGAAGAGGAAGTCTTTGGCGTTGGGAATGGAAGAAGGAAAGATTAGGGTTGGCGTAGAGGAAGAGAAAGGCTAAGCTACCACATAGACACATAGAAAAAAAACACATAGAAGAAAAAAATACCAACTTCATTCATTAACCATCCTTTTCACAATGGGGCATCCCATAGCTTAAATAGAAGCCTTACAACATTTTTTAAATTTGAAAACCCATAGGATTAGGAGGATTACAAGGGGGGTTGGAGGATATGGTGGCATTTGTTGCTTGAAATGTGGGGAGTTGGAGGATATGGTGGCATTTGTTGCTTGAAATGTGGGGAGTTGGAGGATATGGTGGCATTTGTTACTTGAAACTCCTTCAAAGCTTGACATGTGGCTCAAGGTGGGGACCACTTGATGAGGTGGCGGTGTCCTTTGGAGCTCTTGACATGTGGCATAAAGTGGGGACCACTTGTTGAGGTGGCGACATCCATTGGAGCTTTTGACATGTGGCACAAGGTGGGGGTCACTTGATGAGGTGGCTTCTTCTTGTCTTGATGCTTCATGGACTCATGGATTGGGCTTGATTTAACTGGACCCAACTCTCAATTGCAGGGTTAACTAAGATATTAAACCAGACCCAACATGGACTCGAAATTAACTATAAGATTATTTGGACTTAAAAAAAAGAAAATTACAGGACTTCTCTTTTGCTACTCCAACCACAAGGACTCAGACTTGACCTGAATTGGTTGGAGTCTTTTCCTGATTCTAGTGCCCACATCAACTAGGCAAGCATGCTAGACCAAGATTTAAATATATTATTATAATTTGGTTGATGACTAGGAAGGGATTGTGTGTGTTGGGTCGAGAGCGGGGGTGGTAGCTTAAAATTTTTTGTAACTTTAGAAAGATCTAATATAATCCCTTTCTTAGGTATGATGTATCTTGACATCATCCTTTCATGATGGCACTTTAATTTTAAGTCTGTTTCCATACATCATTTTAAAATATAAGATAGATTTTGGAGACGATCCTCAAAAGTGGTGCCAAATATAAAGAAATCAGCTATAAAATCTTTAAGATATTATCCCTTATTTCATAAACATCCCATCCAACAGCTTTTTTGTGCATCTTTAGAACACCAACTATTTGGTCTTCCTGATTAGAGATCACTAGTAGGGTGTCATAGGTATGATAGGAAGTGGCTTCAATTCTAGATCTGGTAGTGATTCTAACGGATGAGCTATTAAGGGGCTAGGTGTTGGCTCATATTGTTCCATCAAAAGTGGGGTCGATTTGAAATGTGGTATATTGAATAGGTTATCCCTCCCTATGATATATTCATCCACTTTAAAAATATCTCTCACAATGAGCCATATAGGGATCTAATGACTTCTGGGGACAACTTGGAGGTATGGCTTCCCCTGTTATATCATTTTGTTATGGTTCCTAGGGATCCTCAATTAATTCTATCATATCATCAATTTCTTCTTCCATCCCATAAAAAGGAGGTGATGATTCTAGGGCACTTGGGAAGGGAGCCATTGATGAATAGGATGATGATGGAAGTGGTTTGTCCCACCAGTTTGATTTCTCTGCCTCAATCGATTCATCTATATGGGTCTTTATGATAGTGCAGGGTTGTTCCATGACCAATTCATTCCTGAGAGTTATGGTTGATTGGTTAGAAAAAATTAAAGGGTCATTAAAATCTTTAACTTGGTAGTGTCGCTCAAAATTACTCTTAAAATGACTAGGCAGTGTTCCAACCTCCTCCCTATTAATTTCATTTAATAATCGATCAGTCTGATTCATAAGCTCATTGATAGATTGCTACTGAAGCATAAGCTCTTGATAGATTGTTGGAATTGAGCAATCTTGTCGACATCTGGGTTGATCGGTTGGAGAGGTGGGGTCTAACCAATGTTTTTGATTCGGTCTATAGCTTGCAGAACCTTCCCTTGAAATGATAGGCTATAATTAGGCGAAGGTTGAAAACATGGATAGGGATGATCATAATAAGGTTTATCTACAAATGAGGTCTTTGTGGTACCAGGGTAACCACTAGATGTGGTTGCCATGACAAATCTGGTTGAGTCCCCCAACCTGAGTTGTAAGCATTAAAACGTGGATTTTCTCTTGGTCTATAGGTATATGAGTTTGATCTTGGTAAACTTAGGCATACCTAGACTCAAAAAATTGGTACATGGCTGGGCACTCACTTATAAAGTGAGTTGGACTCGGATATGTGGAGCATGCCTGTTGTACAGGAAAAAAAGATGGAGTGGAAGAATGTCTAATAGTTGATAGAAGATTGAGTTTTAGGATATGGCATCGAAGGCATGGGACAACTTATCTACTCTACTATTGAGATATATGTTCCTAGCACTGCTCCAATTCATCAGATTATTCTGATGATTTTAGAATTTTTAATCAAAGGTCCTAAATCAGAGTAATCCTCCTTTAAGTTTTTTTTTAATATATTTTTTTAGAGAGGAGAGGGAGGGAAGAAGAGAGAAGATAGATAGAGAAGAAGACTAAAGATGAGAGCCTAAAGAGTCCTAAAGCTAAGAGTGATAGAGGAGTATTAGTTAGAGTTCTAGATTAATTGCAAACAAGTTAGCAGTTAATGGCTCTCTATCCTAGGGTCCCTAGTTTTAGACAGCTCCTAACTATTCCAAGGTTTCCTTTGAGCACTCCAAGCCTAAGATCAATCAACTGACTTGACCAGGTAAGTGTAAGGTTGGTGGGGGGTCCCCCTGTTGCTTGCCTTAGACACCAATTAAAATTGGTCAGGTAAGCGAACGGAACCAATTAAAAAACCACCTTCCTTTAGTATCTTATCCCTGAACCACTTGCCTTAGACATCGAGCAACTAACTGATCTGAACCTGGTCTAACTCTAGGGTTCCCTTATCCTAGTGAGCTTGAAAATCCTTAGGGGTCAACATCTAATTGATTTTAGTTTTAAGAATTAGGTCAATGCAATATGCAGTATGGTGGTTTGTGGGCTAAAGAAGGGTAATGATGTCTCTACCTTATGTTGTTTAGGTGTTTAGTTTCCTTAAAATGTTTTATAAATTATGCAATGCAAAGAAAATAGATGTCCAGTACAAGTGGTTAGGAGAGCAGTAAGAAAAAGTAATTAGCTAATTTTTTTACTTTTTTTATTTTTATTTTTTTAATTTGATGGTTAATTTTCTAATCTCTTGCCAAGTTATGAGGATGTCAAGATTTTTTTTAAAAAATGTCAATATTTTATTTTTTTTAATTTTAGATTTTAATTTTTTTAAGTTTTAAGTTTTTTTAAGTCTATTCAATCGTACGTAAAAAATTACTAACAACCAATTTTTTTAATTTTATTTTTTTAAAAATAATGCCAAAAAGTCCCTGGTAATAGTTCCAAAAATCTGATGCATATCGCAATGCACCAATTTAATACTTTAATTCTACTATTCTTATTGATGCAGGATGATCCTAAGACTACCTGATTGTAGGAAAATAGAAACTAATTTTTTTCTAATTTTTTTAGAATATTAATTGGTAGGCTAATAACCCAAAAGCAAGAAAAGAATTATAGGCAAACCTATACTGAAAGAAACTATCATACTCGCAAAAGACTCCTATAGAATAATAAAAGATAGGATCCCGAGAATTGAGAAACCCTCGGTTTAGGATAGCATACCTTCAACAAATCAGAAATCAGGTGGGGGAAGGATTGTACCAGGCAGAGATTGAAGATCCACTTGATGAAGAGTTCTCTCAGCACTCTAGATGGTGCATGGAAGACAAGCCTGTATTTCCCGAATCTGAAGGCAATCTGGGATGGTCCTGAAGGCAAAGAAGGCCTCCTCTTTGGAGGGAAAACACCTCGGGGATCCTGCAAGTATCAAAGGTTAGGCAAAAAATAATTAATCAAAGGAAAGAAACAAGATATGAAGAAGAAATATGGGATTAGGGTTTAAGAGTGCTGTCGGCCTAGAGAAGAAGAAAGCTTGCTATCAGGGGATGGCTTTGGCTTCTTCTCAAGGGCATGGTTGAAGGCTTGAGGCATGGAAGATTGGTAGGGCATGGAAGGATGCTTGGAAACAGGGATTCGGCCATGCACAGGAGCAAGAACCAGAAAAAAATAACACCTGAACTTAAGACAAAATTTCACCAGTATTTGATTTCATAAAAAGATTAATTATTACAAGAGGAAGAGGGGTGGGGTATTTATAGAGTTCCCATGCCCTCTCCTAGATAGGATACAAGTCCTCTCCTAGCTAGGTTAGAATTACAAGTCTTAAACAACTTAGGAAGAACAATCCTAACTAGGCTAGGAAAGAATATACCATGTTGACCTAGTCTTCTCCCTCCCTCCTTGGACTGGTCAAAGCTCTTGGATTCCATTTAATTTTGGCTTGGACCTCTTGGGTTGCAGCAAGGGGCGTCCTCCAAGGGTTTGGCACATGGGCTTATGGGCCTTGGAAGTTGGGGCGCCCTGGTATCAGCATATTCCTTGGATTTTGGTTCTGGGGCTCATGGGCTTGACTTCTAGGCTTGGAATCTCTTGGCCTGGGATGCTGGTTGTTGGGATATCTCGGTCTAAGTGCAAGCCAGTCAACTGGTTCGACCGATGGAAAACATTTCTTCCAAATCATAAACTTTGGACCAGGCAACTTGTGGGCGAGTCAAGACTCTTAATAGGTCTACGGCTCCTAAAGACACGGTCTTCGGATTATATCGAAGACATAGTCTTCGGCCTATGTCGAAGATCAAGTTCTACGGCCCCTGAAGACAAGGTCCTCGGCCCGAACCAAGGAGTAACCTTCACTGACTCCCGAAGACACGATCTCCGATTTATGTCGAAGACCTAGTCTTCGGCCGGTGATGAAGAATAAGTCCTTGATCTATGCCGAAGACATGATTTTCGAACTATCTCGAGAGGATCCGAGGACGAAGACATTCCCTGATTCAATCATAGAAATCTTTCTAAAAGGAAAGTTTGAGGATGGGCCTCGACCTATCTCGAGTCTCTACAAACATGACAAGCAACAGTTATCATTGACTATTTCTGGAACATAATCGTGGCGTGTAATTCCAACGGCAACACCTCTGGTCTGGCCACCGAAATCGCCCGATAACTATCCATAATTCCAAATTATGGGAAGGAAGTTAATTCCCCCATCATAACTACTGGAGGAGGATCGAAGTCATAGATTGGACAACTCCTTATAAATAATGGTAAGAGGGAATGCTCGAGGTAAGGCACCAGACATCTCTGAAAATCTTGGAATCCTTCCCTTTTTCATCCTCCTCAGAATCTTCCCCATTCTGTGGCTGGAGCCCGCCTTTGACTTAGGCATCGGAGTGTCCCCCACCAAAGCAATTCCAGCCAGTAATTTGTTTTACAGGTGAACTAGGGAGTGGGCCTGCGATCTAGTAGCTCCGTCTGGTTAGAAAAGAGATTCTATGCCAACACTGGCATATTCCTAGAATCATGAGGCACCCTGGTCTATGGATATTCTCTAGCATCTGGAAGGTATCAAGGTATCTGAATGGCATCTGGAGGGCATCTGAAAGGAATCTTGGACCTTGAGGTGGCAAACAAGGCCCAATTGGCTGATATGAAGGCCTCTGGCTCCTGGATGAGGCCTGGTGGAACTTCAAAGTAGGGTATCCTTTTCCCTTGTACAAAATTGGACCGGTACTGGATGAATACAGATGTTGAGGCCCCAATGGGACTCAACTGAACTGGACTAGGATTGAGACAAACTAACTTGGGCATCTTGCCTTAACTTATTACAGGACTCAATCTTACTTGATTATAAAATTTGACACATAGGTAAGGGCTCAAAATCCTAATCTATAAACCATATAGGGCCCAGTAATCTGTGTCTGATCTTGGTGCCACCAACAATTCTCTCGGGATGGGAGGAACTCGATCCCATCGAGTATGGGCCAATGTGGGTCTCATATGGCTCAGGAAGGTCTGGGTTGAGGCAATGTAGATCCTCACAGGCGATCCATAAGTCCTCAAATTTTGGTTGATCTTGCCATCGGACCGAATATTGTGGAAAGCCATTTGTTTTGGGTATTGATTGCTTGATTGTCCAGGATTCGCTCAATCCTTTCATCACTAATAGGCTAGATTGTAAGTGGACTCTCTAGAGTGGGTTTACTCTCAAGGGAAGGGAGAGGTTCAAAGTGCTCGCTAGGTATTGCTACTGGCTCCCGGTACTCCACAAGGTCTGAAATATTGAAGGTGGAACTAATACCTAATTCGGGTGTCAACTCGAGCACATAGGCATTGGATCCAACTCTCTTTATTATTTTGAACGTTGCAGCTTCGTGAGCATGAAATTTCTTTATGGTCCCTGGAGGGAACCACTCAGGCCTAAGCCTGATCATCACATAATCCCCTACAGAAAATACTTTAGCTCATTTTCAAGAATTAGCTAAGTTTTTATAAAGTTCATTAATTATGTTTATTTTTGACTAATGTCCTGATGCAAATGCTATGCAGAGGTTAGTGCAAGTGTGGATAGATGAAGTAGGTCTATGGATTGATTGGACTCAAAACTAGATATTAGTTCATGACCTACATCTACTTCCTGGGGTTGTTTCTTAGGGACTTATTCCTAGATTTCCTCTATGAACAACTGCTATTGACATGTAGATTTGACTAAACCCTAAACTACAACTATGGGTTTAACCCTTTGTCAGGAGGGTGACATGCAGATGAAAATGGTGCATGGACTCCTACTAGGTGTCATAGGGTCCTCCAAGAGTAAGATGCAAACATGACATGCTCAATGAATGAATGCAACATGCAAACTTCTACAAAATGCAACCTAGTAGTTAGGAAAGTATGAGAAGCTTTTGGAGAGGGCAAAAAATAAGAGATAGGTTCAGGGTTAGTTTGGTAGGGTAGAAAGTAAGAAAAGGGTTCGGGGTTGATCGGATAGAATAGGATACAGGAAGGGATGTCAGGGATTAGTCCTAGACTAATAAGGCTGACCTTATTGTGTTGATGTATACCTACAGGGTCTATATTATGGAAGAATGGGTCATTAATTTCATGGAAGAGATCTTCAATGAAAACTATAGGAGAGAATTCTTCCTGAGGGTATTGACTTAAAGAGATCAGGTCCTTAATAACTTCCTCGAGTTCTTGAATCTTAGGACTAGACTCTATAATTAGGTTTTCTCCTAGTGCCTCAGATAGAGTTGCAGTAGTAAGATTATGGGTTTCTTCATTTATAGCTTTAGTTTGGGTGTGGTCAGGGTTAGCTAATTTTAGGTTGGCTTCTATCTAGGTATGGTCTGGGTCAACTAACTCTGGGTTGGCTTTAGTATGGGTAGGGTTAGGGTCAACTAATTCTAGGTCTTCTATAGGCATCTCTTTTTCTTCTTCCTCATACTCATTCACTAAGCTCACATTAGCTTCATATATCTCCTCTTCAAGGTCATTCTATTGAACCAATAGGGTGGTAAGAGGGGGTTGACTAAGGGAAAATTGACTAGTACTGGGTTCATATCTAAGGATACTAATCCTATGGGTTGCTTGGGTATTTAATTGGGTCATTTGGTTGATCTGGGTGGTCAACTGAGCAAACTGGTTTTGGGATTGAGTATTGGACTCGTTAATCTGGGTGGTTAATTGGGCAGTGGATTGGGCATTCAGTTGGTTCATCTGGTCAACTCGTTCAGTCATGGCTTTCATGAAGATCTCAAAGTTGGATTCCATGGCTGAGGTAGGTTGGGGCTTAGACTATTGATATTTGGTTCCTATCCTAGTGGTCATGCAATCAATCACTTAAAATGGTATGGTGCAGTCAAGCATGCAAGGATCAGTACGTTCTAGGATTTGCTAGACGTAGAGCAAAAATTGAGTGGGTTGAATCAACCTACACCCAACTCAACAACTAATCCTTCCACTGGCTAGGTAGGGGGTGGGAGTGTGGGAGGCCCCCCTACTTTCGCAGGGACCCAACTAAAGAACCATAACACCACTTAGGTCGTTTGACTTTGGACCCCCAGCCTTAGACACCAGTTTCCAGTAATAATTGGAGAATTGAGTGCACTAGTTTACCCACATAATTTGGACCCAACCTGTTGATATCACCTAGCTCTCTAGAGCAGATTAATTCTAATTAATTTTAATTAAGGCTTGGGTTCTGATGATGGAGGTTGTTTTGGGCCCAGGATAGGTAATGACCTCCTACCCTGATTTGAGATAGAGAAATACCCTTAATATTAGTTTAAGAAGATGAACATTCAATGGTCATGATGCAATATAACAAAAATCAAAAAAATAAAATATTTTTTTGTCTTTTTATGAGATGGCAAGTTAGGTTTAAGTTGATTAAGTTAGCAAACAAAATTTGGCTTGGGATTTAAGGGGTTTGGCAGTTGATTAGGTTAGGTTCAGTCAGGCATGCAGAAATCACAGAATCAGAAAATTAGGGTTCGGATTGATACAGAATTTGACATAGTTTTTGATGCAGAAAAAAATATAAAAAAATTAAATAATAGAGAATGGACGGTGATTCTGATCCCTACCAAATTTTATACAAAAAGAAAATCAGATGATGATGAAACTCCTATGGTTTTCAGACTGTGTGTAGAAATCTCAAGAATTTGGTTAGGGTTTCTAAGATGCCAAATTTTGGACCTGTTAGTTTCTTTAAAAATAATTAAAAATTATGAAAATTATCAAAGTAAAATATAGGACACGTCATGCAAATTTCAGAGCAAAATAAAATTCCTAGATGGACGAAATTGACCAAAACCTAGACCCTAATGCAGAAGATAGGATGCAGAAAATCAGAGATGAAATTTTTTGGTGTTTTTGATGAAGATGCAACTATCCTAAACTAGATATGATACCAAACTGATGCAGGATGATCCTAAGACTACCATGATTGCAAGAAAATATAAACTAATTTTTTTGTAATTTCTTTTATAATTTTAATTGGTAGGCAAATAACCTGAAAGCAAGTAAAGAATTGTAGGAAAACCTGTATTGAAAGAAACTATCATACCCGCAAAAGACTCCTATAGAATAATAAAAGATAGGATCTCGGGAATTGAGAAACCCCGGTTTAGGATAGCATACCTTCAACAAATCAGAAATCAGGAGGGGAAGGGATTGTACCAAGCAGAGATTGAAGATCCACTTGATGAAGAGTTCTCTCATCACTCTAGATGGCGCCTGGAAGACAAGCTTGTAGTTCCCGAATCTGAAGGCAATCTGGGATGGTCCTGAAGGCAAAGAAGGCCTCCTCTTTAGAGGGAAAACACTTTGGGGATCCTACAAGCATCAAAGGTTAGGCAAGAAATAATTAATCAAAGGAAAGAAACAAGATATGAAGAAGAAATATGGGATTAGGGTTTAGGAGTGCTGTTGGCTTGGAGAAGAAGAAAGCTTGCTATCAGGGGATGGATTTGGCTTCTTCTCAAGGGTGTGGCTGAAGGCTTGAGGCATGGAATATTGGTAGGGCATGGAAGGATGCTTGGAAGCAGGGATTCGGCCAGGCACAGGAGCAAGAACTAGAAAAAAATAACACCTGAACTTAAAGACAAAATTTCACCAGTATTTGATTTCATAAAAAGATTAATTATTACAAGAGGAAGAGGGGTGGGGTATTTATAGAGTTCCCATGCCCTCTCCTAGATAGGATACAAGTCCTCTCCTAGCTAGGTTAGAATTACAAGTCTTAAACAACCTAGGAAGAACAATCCTAACTAGGCTAGGAAAGAATATACCATCTTGATCTAGTCTTCTCCCTCCCTCCCTGGACTGGTCAAAGCTCTTGGATTCCACTTAATTTTGGCTTGGACCTCTTGGGCTGCAGCAAGGGGCATCCTCCAAGGGTTTGGCATGTGGGCTTATTGGCCCTAGAAGTTGGGGTGCCCTAGTATCAGCATATTCCTTGGATCTTGGTTCTGGGGCTCATGGGATTGACTTCTAGGCTTGGAATCTCTTGGCTTGGGGTGCTGGCATATTCCTAGAATCATGAGGCACCCAGGTCTGTGGATATTCTCTAGCATCTAGAGGGTATCAACACATCTGGAAGGCATCTGGAGGGCATCTAGAAGGAATCTTCGACCCTAGGGTGGCAAACAAGGCCCAATTGGCTAATGTGAAGGCCTCTGGCTCTTGGATGAGGCCTGGTAAAACTCCAAAATTGGGTATCCTTTTCCCTTGTACAAAATTGGACCGGTACTGGAAGAATACAAATGTATAGGACTCAATCTTACTTGATTACAAAATTTGATGAAAGTTGGTAGGGACACCAGAGGCACGAGAATAAGACATGTTGGCTCTAACCCATGATTTTGATGAATAACAAAATGTTGAGTACATATTTTGTACTAATGGTTAAATTGTAGTTATGAGTTTTTAAGTTTCAAGTACCTCAAATTCTCAAAACTAGAGTATCATGGCATGCTTTGGAAGCAAAGTATTTTTCATGATTTGAAAAGTCTTCTCCATTAAAAAAGGATACAAACGGGTTCAATTATTGTTTATATATATTGCATTTAAGTTCCATTGAAAATTTTTATGTTTTTGGCATGTTTGGCACTTGTTTTTAAAAATTGCAGAACCAAGTGTCGACACCTGGGAGCCCAAGTATAGACACTTCAGCATTTGGCATGCAAAAATTTTTTATGGCATGCCATGTGTCGACACTCAGAACTCAAGTGTCGACACTAAAGATCCCAATTGTCCACTCAAGGCCTGAGACTTTTTGAAAATATAGAACTTGCCTCTAGAGAATTTTTGTATTAAGTGTTGACACCTGACCATCAAGTGTCGACACCTAAAAGTTCAAGTGTCAACACCTGGAAAACAAGTGTCAATACCTGATAGCCAAGTGTCGATACTTGACAACCAAGTGTCGACACTTGAATTTTGACAGCTTCAATAGATCTATTTTTTGACAGCCTGAATTTGTATTTTTTAGCTCCTAATGGCTAGTTTTTGATCCCTAACAGTCTAAAATAGTTTTTTGGATGTTTTTCATATATTTAAGCTTCACCAAACTCATTCATGAAGCAAGAGAACAAAGAGAAGCAAGAAAATATTCAAGAGTTAAAGACATTCTTCAAGAACTTCACTTCCAAAAGCTAAAAAGGATAGATATCACTGAAAAAGCCTACATTCCTTTCATTTCATCTTTTCAGAATTATTCTTAAGAAGATTCCAAGTCAAGTCACATCAAGCAATAATCAAAGAGCTTCAAAGATTCCTCATGCCACTCTAAAAGAGAGTTTGCTTATGTTTAAATTCTCGTATTATAAATTTATTATTGTTTGACCTAGCTTTCAAGGATCTTGAAAGTAGGTTGTACAGTTGTTGATGAGCCAAAGGTACAAAACCAACTAGGGTTTTACTTATGAGCCCGAAGCCAAAATAAGTTGTAAGGTTTGTTGGTGAGCCTAGGTGACAAAACCAACTTAGGTTTTGACTTATGAGCCTTGGAAAACAAGTCAGTTGTAATCTTTGAAGAGATTATAGTGAAATTTTCGAAGGGGAGCTTGGGGAGTGGACGTAGGTGCTTGGATTGCACCGAACCACTATAAAACTTGGTGTTTGTGTGTGATTGTCTCTTATTTACTTGAACTTTATTTGCTGCACTCTATTTACTGTTTTTCACTGCATATATTCAAATGTATTAATCACATTATTCAAAAACACTACAAGGCCTGCACATTATTATTTTAAATTTTGAAAGACCCAATTCACCCCTCCTCTTGGACTCCATTTCTGGGCAAAAAGTAGTATCAGAGCTCCGGTACTCTCTTGTAGGTCCAATGATCTTGAGTAATAGATCATGGCAGCCCCAATAGGAATGAGTGTTGTTGAAGGTCAAGCTTCAAATCGTCCCCCACTATTTAATGGCACGAATTACACGTATTGGAATACATGCATACGCATTTTTATTCAAGCCATTGATTATAATCCTTGGAGGACTATTGTGAAAGGTCCTCATCAGCCTACTATGTTGATTAATGGCATTTCCACTCCCAAAATAGAAGATGATTGGGATGAGAATGACATTAAGCAAATAGAGCTTAATGTGAAGGCTATGATTCTATTGTTTTACTCTTTGGATCCGAGTGAATTCAATAGAATCTTAAACTATCTCTCCGCAAAGGAAATATGGGACACACTTGAGGTTACCCATGAGGGTATCACCAAGTGAAAACAACTAAAGTTAACATGCTCATTCACACATATAAAATGCTCAAAATGGAATCTACTGAATCTATAAGTGAGATGTATACTAGGTTCACAAATATTATGAATGGCATGAAAAGCTTAGGAAAGATTATATCTAACAGTGAACTTGTAAACAAACTCCTCAGGTCTCTTCTAGCTTCATGGGATGCAAAAGTCACGGCAATAGAAGAAGCCAAGGATGTAACTACTCTTCCTCTTGAGCAATTGTTGGGCTCATTGATGACATATGAGCTCTCATTAAAGTAAAAGAATGTAGATGTTGACAACAAGAAGAAGGTGATCGCTTTCAAGTCCATTAATAAAGATAAATCAAGTGAAGATTTCGAAGAAGAAGATGAAGAAGATGAGATGGCTCTCATGGCTAGAAAGTTTAAGAGGTTTATGAGAAAGAAGAAGTATAACTTCAAGAAGAAACCTCTAAAAGGAGAGCCTAGCAAAGAGAAGGAGAAAGAGAAAGAAAAAGAGCAGTCCACATGCTTTTAGTACAAGAAACCAGGCCACTTTAAGATGGATTGCCCCCTACTTAAAAGGTGCATAAGAATATTAAGAAAGAAGGCTATGATGGCAACCTAAAGTGACAGCGAGGACTCCAGTTCTGAGGAAGAACATCAAGAGGTTGCAAACCTATATTTGATGGCCAATAATGATGAGGTATTATCTGAAATCAAAAATGAATTTACTTTTGATGAACTGCATGAGGTATTTGATGAATTAGTTATTGAATTTCAAAAACTAAAATCAAAACATAAAGAATTAAAGAAGCAAAATCTGGTTTTGGCAAAAACAAAAGACAAGTATTTAATTGAAAATAATTTCTTGCTTCAAGGGAACAAAAAGTTGAATGATAAAGTTTGTCTTCTTGAAAAAGAAAAATTCTTTTGTTTCAACTGAAAAGTTTATAAAACAGAACAATGAGATTTTGCAAGAAAACAAAAAGTACAAAGAAGAACTTGAAAAGTTAAAATCATTTGTTGAAAAATTTATATACAGTTCTGAAAAATTAAACATGCTTCTAAACAATCAAAGAGCTATTTTTAACAAAACCGGTTTAGATTTTGAAACTCAAAAATAGCAAAAGTTTTTCAAGAATTTTTTGTGCCTGCATCATCTTCTATTACTTGCTATACTTGTGGTATTGTAGGACATAAATCTTACTTGTGCAATAAAGGAAAAATTAGCAAAGTTAAGAAAGTTTGGGTTCAAAAAGGAACCATTACCACTAACCTGAAAGGACCCAAGATGACTTGGGTACCTAAAGTCTCCACCTAATTTTTTTATTATAGGTGTGCCTTGCAACCAATAAAAGAAGAATGTAGTACCTCGATAGCGGTTGTTCAAGGCACATGACTGGAGATGTGGAGTAGTTCTCATCACTAGAATATTAGAATGGTGGTAATGTAACATTTGGTGATAATGAAAAGGGAAAAATTATCAAAATTGGTAAAGTCCATATCATCCCTTCTACTTACATTGATAATGTTTTGTATGTTGATGGTTTGAAACACAATCTACTTAGCATTAATCAATTTTGTGACAAAGATTTTAAAGTTATTTTCGAATCTTTAATATGCATTATTTCTAGTTTAGATGATAATGGCATCAAGTTCATTGGTCATAGGCATGGCAATATTTATATGGTTGATCTTGATGATCTTACTATTCAAAATGGTCAATGCCTAGTGGCAATGGAAGCCAAGATCAATGAAACTAGTTGGCTTTGGCATCATAGACTAGGACATGATAGTATGTATTTGATTTCAAAAGTTAGTAAAAAGAATTTGATAAAGGGTTTGCCAAAAATTAGTTTTGAAAAAGACAAGATTTGTAATGCTTGCCAACTTGGAAAACAAACCAAATCATCTTTTAAACCAAAAGGAGTAGTCTCTACATCTAGACCCTTAAAATTGCTTCATATGGACCTCTTTGGGCCAACTAGAACATCTAGTTTGGGAGGTAAGAAGTATGGTCTAGTTATTGTAGATGATTTCTCATGGTTTACATAGGTCATGTTTTTAGCACACAAAGATGAAACATTTTCTGCATCCATTAGATTTCATAAAAGAGTTTCAAATAAAAAGGATGTTTCTATTGTTTCTTTGAGAAGTTACCATGGAACCGAATTTGAAAATTCTGATTTTGATAAGTTTTGTAGTGATAATGGCATTCATCACAATTTTCTACACCTAGGACATCTCAACAAAATGGGATGGTAGAAAGAAAAAATAGAACTCTTGAAGAAATAGCACACACAATGCTTTGCAAATTTTATTTACCTAAATATTTTTGGATAGAAGCCATAAACACTGCATGCTATATTTTGAACCGTGTTTTAATCTAACCGATTTTAAAGAAAATACTTTATGAGCTTTGGAAGGGTAGAAAACTTTCAATAAAATATTTTCGAGTTTTTGGATGCCGTTGTTTCATCTTAAACAATGGCAAGGATAATCTAAGCAAATTTGATACCAAGTCAGATGAGGGTGTCTTTCTAGGCTACTCTACATCTAGCAATGCATACAGGGCCTTCAACAGAAGGACACTTGTTGTTGAGGAATCCATACATGTTGTATTTGATGAATCTAACCTAAAATCTTCTAGAAAAGAAGATGTGATTGATGATGAAATAGGTACCAAAAGAACCGAAGAGGTGAACAACAATGAAAAACCTACCATGGAGCAAGAAGATGATCAAAGCAATGAAAGAGGACAAGATCAAGAAGGTGAAAATGCATCATTACCTGATCCTCTACCTAAAGAATGGAGGTATGCTCATGGACATCCCAAAGAACTTATTATTGGTGATCCATCTAAAGGTGTAAGTACTCGATCATCTCTTAGAAATGTTTATGATTATATAGCATTTGTATCTCAAATAGAACCTAAAACTATTGAAGAAGCTGAAAATGATTATAATTGGATTAATGCTATGCAAGATGAACTTAATCAATTCAAAAGAAATAATGTTTGGACTTTGGTAGATAGGCCTTCAAATATTTCAATAATTGGCACAAAATGGGTTTTTAGAAACAAACTTGATGAAAATAGAATTGTTACAAGAAATAAAGCTAGACTAGTTGCCAAAGGATACAATCAGGAGGAAGGGATTGATTTTGATGAAACCTTTGCTCCTATTGCTAGACTTGAGGCAATTAGGCTATTGTTAGCTTTTGCTTGTTTTATAGATTTTAAATTGTTTCAAATGGATGTCAAAAGTGCATTTTTGAATGGTTTTATTGAAGAAGAAGTTTATGTTGAATAACCAGCTAGTTTTGAAAATCATAAATTTCCAAACCATGTTTTTAAACTTCATAAAGCTTTGTATAGTTTGAAACAAGCTCCGAGAGTTTGGTATGATCGTTTAAGTTTTTTCTTGCTCAAAAATGATTTTACTAGAGGTAATGTAGATACTACGTTATTTTTGAAAAAGAAAAATGATGATCTCTTAGTAGTACAAGTCTATGTGGATGATATCATATTTGGTGCTACTAATGTATCTCTTTGTCAAGAGTTTGCAAAATTAATATAGGGTGAGTTCGAGATGAGCATAATGGGAGAACTTAACTTCTTCTGCGAACTCCAAATAAAGCAAACAAAAGAGAGGATCTTCATCAACCAAGCTAAGTACACAAAAAAATACTAAAGAAGTTTGGGATGGAGAACACCAAGCCATTAGGTACACCAATGAGCTCCTATTGTAAGCTTGACAAAGATGAATCAGGTAAATCTGTGACCAAAAGCTTTATAGAGGAATGATTGGTTCATTATTGTATCTAACTGCTAGTAGGCCAGATATTATGTTCAGTGTTTGTATGTGTGCAAGATATCAGTCTGCCCCTAAAGAGTCTCATCTTTTGGCTGTTAAACACATACTTAGATATTTGTCTGGCATAATTAATATTAGTCTTTGGTACTCTAGAGATTTTTCATTTGAATTGATTGCTTATTCTGATGCTGATTTTGTTGGGTGTAACTTGATCGAAAAAGTACTAGTGGAACCTGTCAGTTTCTTGGGGTTAATTTGATTTCATGGAGTAGCAAGAAACATAATTCGGTTGCTCTATCTATGGTGGAAGCTGAATATATAGCAGCTAGAAGATGTTGTGCTCAAATCCTATGGATCAAACAATAACTTGAAGATTTTGGTATTAAACTAATTAAGACACCCATAAGATGTGACAATACTAGTTCAATCAATCTAACTAAGAATCCTGTGCAATATTCAAGAAGTAAACACATTAAAATAAGACATCATTTCATAAGGGATCATGTACAAAACTCTAATATGATGCTTGAATTTGTATGTACTGTTGATCAACTAGCTGATATGTTTACCAAACCCCTGAGTGAAGAGAGATTTTGCATGATTAGAAGAGAGTTAGGAATCATTGACATATTCTCTTAGAACTCTCTCAAATCCCACTTTACCTAATTTATTTTTTCTCAAGATCACTTTCATTAAGTCCTAAAACTATTCAAAAAGTCTCTTGATTTTTTACAAATTTTTATGATTTTTTCTTGGAAATTTCTTGGCCAAGTGTCGACACTTGGATTTTTGCGAAGTATTGACACCTGACCAAGTGTCAACACTTGAGAAAATTGAAGTGTCGACACTCGCGAAAATTTCAAGATTTTTAGGGCTTCACTGAATCGCTTTTATTTGGATTTCTTTCCCTCCACTCATGCCCTAGTGGTCCCCCTACAATCCGTGGAGCTTGGAACAGTGATCTTCCTCTATTGCCCTCCATTTTTTTGGTAAATCTCCTTACTTTCTATCGTAAATCCACATTTTTACCTTTTCCCTTGGTTTTCCATGATTTCTCATCATTTTCCCATGATTTGCTCACTTTCCCAACGAAAATCCCTATTTCTCTTGGATTTGTGATCGATTTCTTGAATTTCTCACATTTGGACCGTTTGTGCACTTTAATCTTTCGGATTATGCCTTGTTTTACCCTTGTTCTACACGGTTTCACTATTAGATTAATGTTTTTGGGCCAAAATCAACCACATTTGATGTTTTCCCTCGTTTAAATTATTTTTCTACCGAGTAAAAAACAAATTTTACTTGGTATTGTCCGATTTCACTGTTTTTAACTATTTTCTCCAACTTTTACTTTCCTATTTCATCATTTTGTAGTTAATCCCATACCTAAACCAACCTATTTGGTTTCTTTTCCCTTTTAAACCAAACTCTAATTACTTTTCTCAAATTATTATCAATTTAAATCAAAAACTAAGCATTGCTTTCTCTATCTTCAAATCAATTTCTTGGTTGATCCACTATTTTTGGCTTCATTTCCTCTATTTAGATTGTTCCTTGCTCCATAAGTTTACCCCTTTTTTCCTTTCTTTGATGCAGCAAGCATATGATTAATGTTTTGAATATGGTTTGTAGAGCAATGAAACCTAATTACACTAGCATTGTACTCATCATAATAAGACTTAAGGATTATAAGAAATGGGACTTTTACTTGATTAGACACAATCCTAAACTAAGAAGGAAGAAGATCTAGACAATAGGGGCTAATGATTGTGGACTTACCTTGATGAGCTTTCCAACCTTCTTTTGATTCATACCTTGAAACTACCAACGCTCAGAACTGAAGAACCTGGATAATAGAGATCAGAACCCTGGACTTGGGGCTTCAGCTTGTTCGTTCTTTGTCAAGGTGAACCCGGTCCACAACTCAAAGACTTCGAAGGACCCTGCAATGAAAATCAAAGTTAAGGAAGAAGGATAAGAACATATAGAAGGGATGGGAGAATTTATGAACTAAGAACAGAAATTTGAGAAGATCTGGCTGACTCCAATGCCTTCACGTGAGCTTGGAAGATGCTTTGCTAGGGGAAAAGAATGGCTTTGGCGTGGAGGAAGAGGATGGGAAACTTTCACATAAGGAAAAAAAAAAACACAAGACAACTTCTACTTCCAAAATTCAACTTCAATTTTCATTCATTCTCAAAATCAATCTCCTTTACAATGGGCATCCAAGGCCTTTAATAGCCTCACAAAGCTAACTTTTGAAATTTAAAAACTCCCCAAATTGAGGAGGATTACAAGGGGGGTTGGAGGATTTGGTGGAGAGTTTGGAGGGATGGGGGGGGGGTTGGAGGATTTGGTGGAGGACTTGGAGGGGTGCGGCCAACCTCGTTGAATTTGAATCTTCCTTGTTGGCGCCAAAGAGTGATGAGGTGGCTAGTGAGTTGGCGCCTGATGATGAGATGGTCTTCTACTTGGATAAGGAATGACATGTGGTGCCAAGTGGTCCTAGTTGAAGGTCCTTTTCTCTTGCTTGGTTGATGTGTCTTCTCTTCTTCATGTGGTCAAATTCTGGGGTCCAGAATTTGAGTCTTGTTGCTGGCTTTCGTTGCTTTAAGACTTGATTAACTGAAATAGACTTAACTTAACTGAACTGACTTGACTGACCTAAACTTTAAAACTTGAAACGGACTTACAGGAAATGAATTTTTTTTTTTAAAAAAAGTAATTACAGGACTCAATAAACACTCTTGATTAATTACAGGACTCTTGAAAAGGAAATGGCTCTTGAAAATAAAACATTTACAGGACTCTTGAAAAGGAAATGGCTCTTGAAAATAAAACATTTTTGAACTAAATAATACAAGGTAACCTAATTATCTTCGATCCAAATTGGGATAAGGCAAACCTTGTTGGAGTGAAGTTTCTTTCGGTTTCTGGTGTCCACACCAATTCTCTTGGGGTGGGCAGAACTCGACCCAGTCGAGTATGATTCAGTTTTGCCCTGGTAATGCTTGAACAAGTCTGGGTTAAGTCTTTGCAGGTCCTCTCGAGTAATCCAAGAGTTGTCGGACTCAGGTCGACCCTGCCATTGAACCAGGTATCGCTAATACTCCTTATTCCTGGTAGTAATGGTCTTGTCATCCAGGATTCTCTCAATCCTCTCTCTCCGTTCAGGTAGGGTTAGTGGTGGACACTCGAAAATATGTTCACTCTCAATGAAAGTTTCTAGCCCAAAAGGCTCACTAGGTATTAGTACTGGTTCTTTGTATTCTACTAGGTCTGAAACATTAAAGGTTGTACTGATACCCATATCAGGTAGAAGTTCCAAAACATATGCATTAGGCCCTATTTTCTTTAAGATCTTGAAAGGTCCCGCTCCGCGGGCATGCAGCTTCTTTATGGTTCCAGAGGAGAACCGTTCAGGGTTGAGCTTAATCATCGCATAATCCCCTTCACAGAATTCTTTAGCCCCCTTATGTGAGTCAGCTAAGTGTTTATAAGTTTCATTGCTCAGGTTGATCTTATTACTGATTTCTTTATACAGATTTGTGACATGCTGTGCAAAAGACTCAGCAGACTCAGAAACTTACACAAGCACTTACGAAATGCAGACTGAACTAGGCATCCTTATTGAGAGAAATTTTATTGGACTCTCTAGGGCCTAAACCTAACAGATTAATGACTCTCTAGGTTTGACCCTGGTCTGGTATGCACATGAGAATTTACCATGGGTTCCTAGCAAATGCCATAAGGTTTTCCAAAAGTAGGTAGCAAAAGGAATAGGCCTTAAAAGCTCATGCATCCTAGTAATCTCATCAAAATGAAACTTAATGGCTCTAAAATTATGATAGGAATCCGAGACTTGGGGTAATTTAGGAGAATCTTGAAACAGACCTTGGTTACTCATGATGACCATAAGATTAGAATTTTGATCTACAGGCGGGATGCTTCTAGGTAGTTGAAGGTCATCAAGAAAGTCTTCTAAAATAATGATTGGGTTCTTCTCAGGTACCTGAAAGAGTTCTTGTGTCGTAGCTAAAGTATTGGGTTCTTCCTGAGGGCATTGTCTTACGGGAACCAAGTCCTCACTAAATTTTGGTTGTTCTGATGTTTCAGGACTAGGCTCAATAATCTTTTCTTTAACAAAGGTTTCCTCAGGTAAGGTACTAAAGTTGTTCTCTTCACAGTCTTCCCCTTCATATTCATCTATTAAACTTATGTTAGTCTCATACACATATTTACTAGGTTCAGATTTGCCTTCTTCCTTCCCTAGCCCTTCAGTTTGAGGATACCCTAAGTCTTGGGTATTAATGAACTCAACTTGTACATCAGGGTTCTTACTCCTATCATTCATATGAGCTAATGGGATAGTAGGAGTTGGTTGGTCTAAGGGAAATTGTTTAGCCAGAATTTGGTTCAACTAGGCCATTAGATCATTTAGGCCTTTCAGCATGGTTTCAAGATTCGGGTCCATGGCTACACTGGACTGGGTCTGGACTGGTGAATATGAGGCCCCTGATCTAGTTTTCATGCATGCAAGTAGACTCAAGCTCGAGCTAAGGTTTCCTAGACCTAGAGCACAAATTAGAGGTCTAATTAAGTGAACAAACTAGCTAGTAGTACTTATGGGACTTAGCTAGGTTGGTGGAGGGGAGTGAAGGTCCCTGATTGCCAAACCTTAGACACCAATCTGAGATTGGCCAAGTAGGCAGACCAAATCACAAGCCCTGATGCACCAATCCTAGACACCAAGCCAGTAAGCACACACCAATTAGCTGACACAGTTAACTTGACCCTAACCTGAACCCAACTTGTTGGTGTCCCTAACCCACTAGGGCAATTAACGTTCTACTCAATTTTAATTAATGGGTTGGGATCGATATGCTGGGAGGTGATTTTTGGGCTAGGGACAGGTGATGAAACCCTGACCCTATGTCAAATTGATGCCCTTAATTTGATTTCTCATGAGATGAATGAAATATAAAGGTGCTGCAGAAGTGTGTTGCAGTTTGAAAGTGGTACGGAAAATGTGATGAAAAAGAATGTCCAAAAATTCTAAGAAATTCACAGAGGATTCCTAACTTATATGTTTTAATGCAGATGAAAGGAATTTTAAAACTAAAATCTGTACTACTCTAAGCAGATCCTACAAATGAAGATAAATAAAAAGGACAGAACAGAACCCTAATGATAGTGTCGAACTGCAGGAATTTTAATTTTTTTTATAATTATTTTCTGATGATGAAATTTAATATGATGATAACTAACTTAAAAAGGAACAAGAAAAAAATATTTCAACAAAAAATTAGTGACTTTCCTTTGGAGCTGCAGATGGATTACAGTAAACAGATGCAAATTTTCAGAAAACATAACCTAATCAAACAAGTGCAATGGCTTACCCAAACTTCAATCTAAAAATTCACATCCGGCCAGGGGCTCATTATTCCCATGGGTCATGACAGTGTACTGGAGTACACCCGCTCAAGAGGCATGAATTTTAGATCTTGCTTGGATTTAAAGAGAACTATTCTACCCTAATGCAACCATGCTCTGATACCAAGATGATGCGGCAAGCATATGATTAATGTTTTGAATATGGTTTGTAGAGCAATGAAACCTAATTACACTAGCATTGTACTCATCATAATAAGACTTAAGGATTATAAAAAATGGGACTTTTACTTGATTAGACACAATCCTAAACTAAGAAAGAAGAAGATCTAGACAATAGGGGCTAATGATTGTGGACTTACCTTGATGAGCTTTCCAACCTTCTTTTGATTCATACCTTGAAACTACCAATGCTCAGAACTGAAGAACCCGGATAATAGAGATCAAAACTTAAGACTTGGGGCTTCAGCTTGTTGGTTCTTTGTCAAGGTGAACCCGGTCCACAACTCAAAGACTTCGAAGGACCCTGCAATGAAGATCAAAGTTAAGAAAGAAGGATAAGAACATATAGAAGGGATGGGAGAATTTATGAACTAAGAACAGAAATTTGAGAAGATCTGGCTGACTCCAATGCCTTCACGTGAGCTTGGAAGATGCTTTTCTAGGGGAAAAGAATGGCTTTGGCATGGAGGAAGAGGATGGGAAACTTTCACATAAGGAAAAAAAAAACACAAGACAACTTCTACTTCCAAAATTCAACTTCAATTTTCATTCATTCCCAAAATCAATCCCCTTTACAATGGGCATCCAAGGCCTTTAATAGCCTCACAAAGCTAGCTTTTGAAATTTAAAAACTCCCCAAACTGAGGAGGATTACAAGGGGTGGTTGGAGGATTTGGTGGAGAGTTTGGAGGGATGGGGGGGGTTGGAGGATTTGGTGGAGGACTTGGAGGGGTGTGGCCAACCTCCTTGAATTTGAATCTTCCTTGTTGGCGCCAAAGAGTGATGAGGTGGCTAGTGAGGTGGCGCCTGATGATGAGATGGTCTTCTACTTGGATAAGGAATGACATGTGGTGCCAAGTGGTCTTAGTCGATGGTCCTTTTCTCTTGCTTGGTTGATGTGTCTTCTCTTCTTCATGTGGTCAAATTCTGGGATCCAGAATTTGAGTCTTGTTGCTGACATTCATTGCTTTAAGACTTGATTAACTGAAATAGACTTAACTCAACTGAACTGACTTGACTGACCTAAACTTTAAAACTTGAAACAGACTTACAGGAAATGAATTCTTTTTTTTAAAGTAATTACAGGACTCAATAAATACTCTTGATTAATTACAAGACCCTTGAAAAGGAAATGGCTCTTGAAAATAAAACATTTACAGGACTCTTGAAAAGGAAATGACTCTTGAAAATAAAATATTTTTGAACTAAAGAATACAAGGTAACCTAATTATCTTCGATCCAAATTGGGATAAGGCAAACCTTGTTGGAGTGAAGTTTCTTTTGATTTCTGGTATCCACACCATCCTTCCTTCCCTCAGCTGATAGTAATGGCACCTAAGAAGCAATTGGCCTCTAAAAGAAAATTTGGTTAGACCCTAGCAAAAAGAAGATCCAAGGCTAGGAATGACAGTGGTCAGACTGGTAGTTCAGCAGCCCCTAGTTCACCTCCTACTGAGAGAATTTCTGGGAAGGTGGTGGCAGCCGGCAGACGGGTGGATCTCGATTTCTTCGACAGGCAGGGATTTCAGGTCAGGTAGATTCTTCTAGATCCAGGTTTAGTCCCCTTCTGTTCGATGATAGAGAGGTACTATCCCCATCTAATCCACGAGTTCTATGGTAGCTTGGATTGTAGCTGACTCGCCTGGCATGCGACAGTGAGAGGTGTTAGGATTCCAGTGGATGAGATAGTCTTGAGTAGATTATGGGAGAACCCACATCGAGGCATTATAGCTTACAGCACTGAGGATTGTGAGGAGGCATTCCGATGTGTGCTTGAGAGAGATGATGTTCGTGGTGTGACAGTGGTCACCGTGAACCAGTTATTAGTGGAGATGAGGCTTCTTCACCACATCATTGCTCGCATCCTTTTCCCGAAGACTGGCAAATTCGATTTTATTACGGAGCGGGAGTTAATGCTTATGGTCTGCTTGTCTCAGAGGACCGTGGTTGACCTTCCGGCATTCATGCTACTTTAGATGAAGGACACAGCCACACAG
This sequence comes from Areca catechu, assembly GCA_021397845.1. Taxonomy (NCBI): domain Eukaryota; kingdom Viridiplantae; phylum Streptophyta; class Magnoliopsida; order Arecales; family Arecaceae; genus Areca; species Areca catechu. Next base: position 120,790,974 of record CM038052.1, on the reverse strand, counting down.
AGGAGGCATTGCTTTCCATATAGTATGGCTCTCACACATCTATTTTGTGCATACAAAGTTCCTTTGGTGGGGGAGACCTCCAAGGAGATCCCTCATACAGACATTTATGACGAGCGATCTTTGCACTGGATAGGATATCGGAGACTGGGTGGCAGATGGGTTTGCAGGGAGTCTGGTCAGGAGCTAGATAAGGAGGACGAGTTGCGAGAGGTTGAGGCCGAGCCATCAGGGCCAACTATTACACCTCCTCGAGTAGGACCAGCATCAGAGCCTGAGCTAGTGACTCCTGCACCTGCTATTTCACCTTCTGCTCCTCCTCCATCTACTACTAATACATCATTTGAGGAGCATGCACACCACCAGTTCACTGAGCTTAGGAGCAAGATGATCGGACTGGGAGTCTGAACCACACAGCTTAGGATTGAGATTGAGAGCCTTCGAGCTCATACTGTAGAGGAGCATGCCGATATTCGCAAGACTATGGAGGCTGGATTCACCTACATTGAGGAGATGCTGAGAGCTCTATTGCCGTTAGGGACATCTGGTCCAGCTGATCCTCCACCTCCTCCACCACCAGCTGATGATGGTCATGATGATTCCCAGGGTGGTGATGGTGGTGATGGCGATGATGATGATGGAGATAGAGGCATAGATATTTCTGGTGATGGCAGTTCAGATGACAGTGTTGATCCAGCTGGGCAGTATGAGATGGTTAGTAGAGATACTCAGACACCAGCTACTCCTGAGATCCCTTATCCAGCTGATGAGATTGTTCCCACTCCTGATTTTGTGACACCAGCTGAGCTACTTCCTTCCCCGTCAACCAGATCAACCAGGGTTGTACCTGCTCATGGACCCTCTACCCGGACTAGGAGTCATAAAATTCTAGAGCCACCTAAGGCCCTAGCACCTAGGTCCAGGATTAGTGCCCCCATTTGTTTTGAGCATCCATCTGATGAGGACTAGACTCACAGATATTTATCTAGTTGCTTGTCTCTTTTATATTTAGTTGTTGTATTAGATTCCTTGCTTATATCATTGTACTTGTTTGCTTCATGTATCTTGTATTATGTTTCAGTATTGCTGTATCACTAACAACACTTTTTGTAACTGAAAACTTGATTATATATATATATGTGTGTTTCAGTTTATGATCACTCTTACGTGATGTATTGAACTTTGTATTTGCTCTGATACTCCCTACTCTATGCATTTCTGATACTAGTTGGATTTCTTGATACCCTAATCTCATTCTCAGCTCTGATACCAACTTTATCATGGCCTAATGCATTGATTCAGGGAGAGTTTACTCCCTTTTATGTTGTATGTTGACAAAAAGGGGGAGTAGATATAACTTACAAACATTTTTTTCTCAATTTTTGAAATAGTTCATACTTTCACTTTCTTAGGGGGAGAGATTGTTGATTTCAATATCTATTTGGCACATCTCCTTCATTGAATTGCATTGTATAAGTTTCAAGTTCATACTTATGGGATACATTGTCAAATTGAATTTAAATGCTTATTTACTCAAGGTTTTGTCATCATTAAAAAGGGAGAGATTGTTGGCTTTACCCCATGATTTTGATGAATAACAAAATGTTGAGTATATGTTTTGTACTAATGGTTAATTGTAGTTATGAGTTTTCAGGTTTCAAGCATCTCAAATTCTCAAAACTAGAGTATCATGGCACACTTTGGAAGCAAAGCATTTTTCATGATTTGAGAAGTCCTCTCTATTACAAAAGGACACAAATGGGTTCAATTATTGTTTATATATGTTGTATTTAAGTTCCATTGAAAATCTTTATGTTTTTGGAATGTTTGGCACTTGTTTTTGAAAATTATAGAACCAAGTGTCGACACCTAGGAGTCCAAGTGTCGACACTTCAGCATTTGGCATGCAGAAATTTTTTATGGCATGTCAAGTGTTGACAATCAGAACTCAAGTGTCGACACCTGAGCTCAAGTGTCGACACTTAAGATCCCAAGTGTCGACTCAAGGTTGAGACTTTTTGAAAATACAGAACTTGCCTCTGGAGAATTTTTGTGTCAAGTGTCGATACCTGAAAGTTCAAGTGTCGATACCTGGAAACCAAGTGTCGACACCTGACAGCTAAGTGTCGACACTCGGGTTCTGACAGCTTCAATGGATCTATTTTTTGACAGCTTGAATTTATGTTTTTTAGCTCCTAACGGCTAGTTTTTGATCCCTAGCAGTCTAAAATGGTTTTTTGGATATTTTTTATGCATTTAAGCTTCACCAAACTTGTTCATGAAGCAAGAGAATAAAGAGAAGCAAGAAAATATCTAAGAGTTAAAGACATTTTTCAAAAACTCCACTTCCAAAAGCTAAAAAGGAGAGACTCCACTGAAAAAGCCTACATTCCTTTCATTTCATCTTTCCAAAAGTGTTTTTGAAAAGATTCCAAGTCAAGTCACATCAAGCAATCATCAAAGAGCTTCAAAAATTTCTCATTCCACTCTATAAGAGAGTTTGCTTGAGTTTAAATTCTTGTATTCTGAATTTATTATTATTTGACCTAGCTTTCAAGGGTCTTAAAAGTAGGTTGTAAGGTTATTGGTAAGCCAAAGGTACAAAACCAACTAGGGTTTTACCTGTGAGTCTGAAGCAAAAATAAGTTGTAAGATTTGCTGGTGAGCCTAGGTGACAAAACCAACTTAGGTTTTGACTTGTGAGCCTTGGAAAACAAGTCGGCTATATTCTTTGAAGAGATTATAATGGAATTTCCTAAGGGGAGCTTGGGAAATGGATGTAGGTGCTTGGAGTGCACCGAACCACTATAAAACTTGGTGTTTGTGTGTGATTGTCTCTCTTTATTTACTTGCACTGTATTTGCTGCACTCTATTTACTGTATTTCGTTGCATATATTCAAGTGCATTAATCACATTGTTCAAAAACACTACAAGGCCTGCACATTATTGTTTTAATTTTTGAAAGACCCAATTCACCCCCCCTCTTGGGCTCCATTTCTGGGCAACAAGACAGAGGCTTCTAAACCCTCTGTGGATTACATAGTAGTGTTTAAGTCTAGTTTGTATTAAGGGCTTAGCCTATTTGAGTCCCCACTTTGGCCCCTGAGTCATATTTTTGGCCTTTTCATAATTGAGTCCTGTATGTGGCATTTGATCCATACCATTAGGGTTTTGGATCAGTCGGTCTGTTAGCTCATGTTGAGCTAATCATATTTTGAGTCTTGTAATTATATCTAGTTGTATTGAGTCTGTATTGAGTCAAGCCCAATCAAAGAAGACTCAAGCATGTGAAGGACCACCCAGCATGCTACCTCAGCAGCCCATGGAGTCCTAGTCACAGCTTGGATTTCACCACCTAAGATTACTTGGAGGATCATGAAGTCGACCCATGCATGAGGAGTTGTAGACCACATGCTTGCACACCCCTTCCACACCCCAAGCACACCAACTCCACACTCCAGCATGACAAGAAGGAAAGTCAAAATAGATAAACATGAATCCCATGATTCGTGCTAGCTTGCTTAGGAAAGAAGTGGTCCACCCCAAGCCAAGAGAAGAAGTTGGCACTCCTTGGTCCCCCCCTTTGGTTGCCCACTACCTACCTTGTTTGGAGGGATTTTGTATGGCATGAGAGTGTTTTCTTCCATGTATTCAGCCCCACACTTTAGGAAGAAAGTGGGCACCCCTTATTTTCCTTGTTTTCTTTTGCTTGGGCCCTAAGTTTCATGACTCTATATAAGGGACCCCTTGTATGAAAATTTGATATATTTTGAATGAATATTATCGAGTTTTCTCATCTGCTGTGTGCTAAGGGGATTCTGTGTGAACCCCTCCTTCCTCCTTGTCTCCTGCACCCAGTCTCTAGCTACCATCAAACCCTAGAAGCATCCTCTCCAAGCCTTGGCCGCCCAACATCAATCATCCCTTTCCATTGCTTTTTTTCAATTATTCCTTCATCCTTTCTTCAATTTCTAACCCTTGATAGGCTATTTGCAGGTCCCTTGAAGTCTACGAATCCAACAACTCCAACCGGGCAGCGATCGGATCACCGGGTTGAAAGTTGAGAAACCGTGGGTCTTCGGCTTGATCATCTAGGCCGCATCCAGGAGTGAGAGCGATCCCTTCATATACGATCTTCATCAGGTGCTTCAACCATTGTCAGGTACACCCCCTCTACTTGCCAGTAGCATTCTTGAAGGAAAACTAGCCCAACCGAGACTTCTCAGCCTCGACGGTCCACTTTTCTATTGCTTTTAGGTTCCATTTTACATGCTATTGCTTCTTGTTTTGCATAGAACTCTCTACTTAGATTCATGGCCTTATCTTCGGGATTTATTTACATCACTTAACCTATAAAAATACAAAAAAATATTATGCATGCATTTTAGTTTCGCATCATTTGGTATCAGAGCCTATTTGGGCTCACTTCTCTTTGCATATTCGGATCGGGTGCTTCACCATGGTGATCCGGTCATAAGAGACAAGTAGGGCTGCTAGACCCTCTCTTCTCAATCTACGGGATCTCCTATGGTGTGTAGGGGTGCCGCTATGATTTGACCCCTGAAGAAGAAAACAAAGAGTTCATTAGGGTTTTGCATTTTAGCCTTCTTAGTATATAGCCTGCTATTTCAATTGTTTCTGCCAGTATAAAGCTTAGAAAAATCTAAAATTTATTTTTCTAAATTCCATATAATTGATATTAATTTTCAGAATTTTCTTAGGAATTATTTCGATATATGGAGTTTCTGCCATCCAAAATATTGCCTGAGAATAGTTCTGCCCTGTTTTTGGTAGCATACTCAATTTTAGCAAGTTTAGGGTTGTTTTAGTATAATTTTTGCCTATCTTATAATTTTGGCATGTTTCCTGCATATTAGGTCATTATATACAAATTATCTTTCTATTTTAAAAAATACCAAAATAAAATTTTTTTTACATATACTCCTAAAATACCAAAAAATACTTAAAACCCTAATTTGCAATTGCATCTGCCTGCCATCATTGCATAATTAACTTAAGGGCATCGATATCCAAGATAAGGGAAGGAGATTATTACCTTTCCTTAGCCCAAAAATCACATCCCTTGCATTCGGTCCCAAGCCTAATTTAAAATAAACTAGACTTAATTTGCCCTAGTGGGCTAGGGACACCAATTGGTCGGGTTCGATCATTGTGGGATGACTAGCACTCCCAATTCATCTCCTATTACTGGATGCTGGTGTCTAGGATAGAGGTACAGTGTCAAACGACCTGAGTGGATCGGAGGTTTCTTAATTGGGTCCCTGCAAGAGCAGGGGGCCTTGCACCATCCCACTTCTTACCTGGCCAGTTGAAGGACTAGGAGTTGAGTTGTGTGTAAGTTGAGTCAACCCATTCTGATTGGGCTCTAGATCTAGGTACCCGTAGTTGAGTTAGTGTTCAGTCTCGCATGTGCACTAGATCAGGAGTCCCATTTCATCCACCATCTCCACCTTTGGCTGAACCCATGGATAATCTTGAAGCCTAGATTAGAAGCCTATATGGCCCATACTAAACTTAGATCATCTAGGCCCAACTCTCTTGATCCAATAGCCTATTATCATGATCTTGCCTCTGAGTCTAACCCTAAAAGCCCATACCCACACTTGGTGGACATAGAGGAAAGACCTATTAGACACACCTAACCCTATGCACCGACTTTTGATGGAAGCCTAGATCCTGAGATGTATATTGATTGGGAAGAAAGAATGTATCAGTATTTTGAGTACACTTAGATGATGGAGTACACTCAGATGTATATTGATGAGGCGCCGGTGGTTTCAATGGTGCCAAATCAGCTTGGGAAGCAGCGAGGAAGAAGAAAGAGAATAGCAACTTTTTCAACTATTTTTTTAGCCATGGGAGGCTTCTTCGGCTGGCAAGGAAGGTACCGGAGGCTTGGATGGTGACGGGGCAGCAATTCTGACAAGCTTCGGCTCAAACTAGGCTTCACAGTCCATGGCTCTATTTCATGGACCTTGGCCATGGCATCTCGTGGACCACAAATCAAACCATAGACCATTCAGCGGGTCCATGGTAGACCAGCTGCGCCAAAATTTATGCTTTCCTTGTTTAATTCTTTGAAATTCATTTTTGAGCTCATTTCAAGTCTGATTTGAGTGTCGTTTGCATCATTGGACTTCTAAAATTGAGCTCTTTGCATTAATAGAATTATTTTTTACAAAATACTATATAAAATTATTAATTTTAATTACATAAAGTTGGATTAATTAAATCATTTTTATTAACTATCAAGGTTCACCTTGTATTTATCTGGATTGCCACTACATATTCTAGGTATTAGTGGTGGATTATGGAACTCAAGAGGATCATCTTGATGATCGATGGTCCTTATTGAGAAGAATAAAAAATACTCCAATCAATTAAAAGGAGATTCAATGATGTTGCGATTTGTGATAAAAATCACAACATATCTTACTACCAGTCTAAATAGAACCTGTTGGTGTTGAAATTCATCATGCACTAGAGGTAGAGCTAGAGGTGGCACTGGTGTGAGCAGTGCAGGTTGCTTTCTGGGAGGTGATACCTATAAAAATGCCTAACTGGGGTGGCTTCGATGATGGCACTCTGATGCTTAAGTTAGTATCGATTCCAACTGCATGAGGAGTATGAGCGGGAGAGCTTACATACCTTTGGAGGACTTATCAGGAGTCCCTTTTATAGGTGAAGATCCAGGGGTACTTTAGGTATATCTAAGATCTTGTTGGATTTGATGAAAGATGGCAAAACCTTCTACTTGTCGCATGGGGCTTGCTTATTGGCAGGAGGTATCTTGTCTCCTTAAATGTATCCCTTTTGCTAGTCCAAGGTAGACCACGCTTCATTAAATGGTGCCCACATTACAGAGTGTCTAAGCATGCCCTTCTTTCTTGTTAGGATCTTGTAATGATTTGATGATTTTAGAATGTGATGGAGAGTCCAGCCAAGTGGAGGTGATAAGCATCAGAGTGCTGTGCCTTGGGGGGCTGAGTGGATGTGTTATTAAGGTTGTGCTAGCCAGAGAACTCTTAATGTGCCGTATGTCTGAGAACTTCTAGCTGAGCACCTTAGGGGTAGTCGATGGGTCTCGTTGATACCTTTCAGGTATAGGAGTTAGCCATTATCATCGTACGCATGAGGGCTTCTGGCTGAGCACTATAGGAATGGTCAGCAGGGCTTGCTGATACCTTCCAAGTATAGGAGTCAACCACTGCTATCACATGTCCAAGGGCTTCTAGTTGAGTTCCTTAGGAGCAATCAACGGGGCTCGCTGATACCTTCTAGGTATAGGAATCGACCATTACTGTTACATGCTCAAGGTTTTTTGGCCAAGTGCCTTAGGGCCGATCAGTTGGGCTTGCTGATACCTTCTCGGTATAGAGTCAACCACTGCCATCACATGCCCAAGGGCTTCTGGTTGAGTGCCTTAGGGGCGACTGACAGGGCATGCTAATACCATTGAAGGAATCGTTTGACGATCCCTAGGTTGCATGCAGGTTTTTCAAAGTTTTTTAATTAATTAAAGTTAATTCATTATAAAAATTAAAACCTACTCTAAGCATGCGTAGTAGGAACCAATCATAAACATGTAATATAGATTTACAAATAAAAACAAAATGACCAAGTAGATCAAATCTACTTACCTTTTGTGCTACTTTATCTTCATCAGATCAAATCCAGAAAAAAATCCCAAGTTTCGTTGGAGCCGCATATGTGCCCGGCCTATATTGGTATCCACATGGAGATAGCTTGATCAAAGCCTAGAGGCCACCAGAGTACTAGCACCTTGTAGGCCTTGATTCTACCGTTGGATTGAATCTCCCTTCCTTCTTACTTTTTTCTCAATGTTAGAGATCTTGAAAGAAGAATGATCTCTTCTTAAGAAATCAAGGGAGAATATTTTTCTCTTCTTGAATTGAACCTTTCATTCAAGATCGAGAGGAAGAAAGAGGGCAATGAAAATTATTCTTCTCTCTTTTTTTTGATCTATGGTGAATATTAAGAAGGGTGGGTGCCAGAAGTGACAAGCCTATCTCATGTTAAAAAATCAAAAGGAAATCCATGCTAATTATTTTTGTGCCCACCATAATGTGCATCCCATATTCCTTTCTTTTCTTATGTTAAATCATAGATTATCTTTTTCTAGAGTCCTTTCTCATCTAGAATTAGGACAATAGATTTAAATCAAATTCAAACACCTAATTTAGATAGATAAGGGTAAGAAGAAGGGAGAAAACCTTGGAGACTCAAACTTCTTCGGTACCCCCACCATGATTCCATACCATATCTAATTTTTAACATGAAAGAGGGGTGCTAATCCTTCTTTCTTATGTGATAATAAGAGAGAATAAGGCACGGGGAGGGAGAGAAAATTAGTTAGGATTAGTTCAACCAACTAATTAACTAATTCTAACTAACTAGGAAACTAACTAATTCTAATCAACTAGGAAAGTAGCTTAGCTAATTCTTAACTGATTTAGTTTTGGTTTAAATCTATAACTAATTTGGAATTAGATCCTAATCTAATTAGGATCACTAAATCCAAATAGAATAGATTAAACTAACTAAATTAAATCAGATTTAATTCATCTTGGATTAGGTAACCAATTAGGTCAAACCAAATTGGCTTGCAACACTTGTAATTAGGTTAGTCCAAAATCTAATTAGACTAGGTCATTATCCAAACTCAACCAAATCAAATCTAGTTTAATTTGTATCGACCCTAATCATAATTAAATGATCAAATCATCTACTTAAATTATAAATCTTGTAATAAATTTCTCCTTGCTAAAATTAGTAGGTGCAAAAATTAGGAGGTTCTAAATTTGTAACCCTTATAAATTTAAAGTTTCTAAATATATAAATCTTACATATTTCAATATAACTATTTGATCAGGTCAAGCTCCTATTATGTGTGACCCCTTAGATCCCATTCTATCTGGAAGTGAGAGATACCATGATCTCCTATTATCATCAAACTCTTTCGATGGACCAAAATAATTTTAGCTCACCCCATCAAAGATCATTGATCTGAAATGATCCTAGTGGATTCTCATAATTCACCAGTGATACCTTATAATATGTAGTAGCAAACTAGTAGAATAGAAGAAAGAATCTCTGATGTAGTTACCATGTAATTGAGTTCTTCTATTGAAAGTTTGAACAAGATGCAGGTTATAGAAACTCACCAAACCTAAGTATCTATCATATGCATAATTTAATAAGTTCAAGTCCAAATTGTGAAAGCTCATGAAAATTCTTTTTCATCATTCACATTTCCATGGCCATGATCTCAAGGACTTAGCTTCTTAAATCGTATAGGATTATACCTTAACTACTAAGATTGATAGACTCTAAGTGCACTGCCACTCCTATAGTGAACCTACTATATCTAATGAATACTATAGGGGCTCGAATGGCTAGGGCCAATATTTTGTATTGTCAAACTATAGCAATCCCACTATAAGTGGCCAAGGAACTTGATTGCTGTTGATAATTATATTATATACACTTATAAAAGCATTAATTTAATAATTAAACTATATTTATTTATGTTAAATTGATATTTTTATATATTATTTGTAGAAGAGAAGACTATCATTGCAAAGAGCTCGATTTTTGGAGTCCAACGACATAGATAGCTCTCAAATCGAAGTTTAAACAGGCCCAAAATTAAATTTTGAAGATCATATAAGAATTTCATGCTTTTTGGAGCAGCTAGTCCACCATGGATCGGCCGCTTGATCTATAGAACACAAATGGTCCATGGCTAACATGATCGTTGGTCCATAAACTTGTTTTGTGGACCACCAACCTTTCTAGGCCTTTTCTTCATCGAAAAACTTGCCAGAGGCCCTTCCCTTATCACCGAGAGCTTCCCTGCATTGCCGAGAGCCTTCCCTCACTGGAAAAACTACGGGAAAATCCATCGACCATCATTTCTTCCCTTCTTCACTCCGTCACCACCAGCCATCACCATCCTCCATGCTGTTGCTGGCCATCACTCCTCCCTAAGCCATCGAACATGCCATCACTGTCCTCTTCTTCCATCATCATTGTTCCTCCCATCATCCCAGCACCACCGATCACTGGAAGAGCCTTTGCCCATGCCCAATCTGCCATGATCACCAGCCATCTTGCTATTCATCTCCATCATCTTTGGTCACTGCCCTTTTTCTCAACTTCTCCATCTAGAGATCCAGCCATTCCCAGGCCATGATCTGCTTCACCAGCCACCGGCCACCCAACACCAGCACTTTATGTTGATTAATCTCCCTGCCACACCATATCCACCATTGTCCGCCCATACATCGCTGCTCGCTGCCACCCATCACCGCCCATGGTAAAGGCTCGCAGTAGAGTTCCAGTCCAAGTGGGAGACCTGGGGATCCAAGATTTTAGTGAGAGTCCCTTCTGGACTCTGTTTGCCAGAGAAGGAAGGTTAGCATCGATCACCTCATCAGGCCACACATTGAATGATTGAGAATTCTTCGTATGATATCTAACCGATCTTGAGCCTGATTGACTCCAAATTCAATTGAGATGAAGCTCTAGATGAGCTCTATTTAAAGGACCCTTGGTTATAAGAGAAAGCATCTTGGAGATAGGAGTATGGTATAGGGTAGGTGGCTCAACTATGGGTTGCTGGTTGGCCTTTAAGAGTGAGATTTCTTAGAGGAGAAACTCTATCGTCTATGCCATTTTTCTGCCTAATCTTTAGATCAAGAACCAAAGAGGAAGAAAAAGAGGAAGCCCAGTTCGTTCCATGGAGTACGATGGAAGGAGGTGATGTGACATCAACCGACTTCCCAATGAGGCTACACCAATCAACTTCAAATTCTTTATTATTGCTTTCATAGTTTATTATTATTTTTAGTCTCTTGTAATTAGATTTTAATTAATGCAAAGTTCACTTTTATGCCATTTAAATTCTTGGTATTTATTTTCTTGCCAGTAGATGCTAAGACCCGATTAGCAAATCGAACGTACCAAGCTTTAATTCTCTTTTATACTTTTAATTTTTATTTTTACCAACTTCAAACTCTTTTTCCTTTCTATTTTATAAAAATAAAAAATTTCAAACTATCCTAAGAACTACCTTCTCTATGGATTCGATCCGACTTGCTACTATCTATTTATTTTTAATTTATTAGAAGTCGGTTAGTTAAATGATAGCTACGGTGTCTTAACGATAACATTATGGCCTATCAAGTTTTTGATGCCATTATCGGGGAAGGCATGAATGCTAATATTTCTGATCTCTTAGATTTTTTTAATAAATTTAGTGTACTAAATTTTTCTTTTTTTTGTAGATTTGAAAAAAGCTAAAAAAACTAAAAATGGGATAAAAGGAGAAGGAATTTTTTTATGATTTTGGTGAGATCAATCCTAACTCTAGTTTACTTTTCCTTTTTTTAGTTACTTCTAATTAATTTTTGCCTTTTCATATTAATAAAAATAATTCCTTTTTTTGTTTCCTTTTATTAGTCTCCTTTTTTAAAAAGCTACCTATTTTTTTTTGATTTGTTTCCTTTTTTTACTACTATTCTCCTTTTCAAATTAACATAAAAAGAAAAAAATTTTCTTTTTAGTTTCTTCCTTTTAATTAGTTTATTTCTTTTCAAGCTAACAAAATTTTTTTGTTTCTTCTTTTTTAAAAATTAATCCTAAAAAAATTACTTACTTTTCAATTAACTGCCTTAAATATTGATTTAATTTTTTACCTTAATTACAAAACCCATAATTTCTTTATTTGCTTAACCTAATTTTAGTTTTTTTCTCATACCTAATTAACCAAGATTAAAAGCTACATTTTATCTTTCTTGCTTGAAATAACATAATATAAAAAGAAAACAAAAATACCACATAATACTTAACTAAAATAGTGTAACTAATTAAAAGTTAAAAGATTTTTACTTGTTTAGGATATCTTTCTTTTTTGCATAGCATATTTTCATAAAATATCTTAAGGGCATTATCATATAAATAATATAAGGTGGGGATTTGATCATCCTTCCTTAGCTCACAAACCACCACCATGTATTTTGCATTGACCTAAGCCTATTAATTAAAATCAATTAGATACCAGACCTTAAGGAACTCGAGCTCAATATGACAAGGTACCCGGAAGAGTTGGACTGGGTCAGGATTGGTTGATTAACTAGTGTCTAGGAAAGGAGTTCAAGGATGACGTAGCCCTAAATAAAGGTGGTTTTTAATTGGTTCCATTGATTGACCTGGCCAATCTAATTGGTATCTAAGGAAAGCAATGGGAGGACCCCCACCGATCTTACCCTTACCTAGCCAGTTGATTAGTCAATTTCTGACTTGGATGGCTCCAAGGTTGCCTTGGCAGTTAGGAGCTATCTAGATTTAGGATAACCCTAGGATAGAGAGTTCATGTATGCTAACTTGTTTGTAAATAATACCAAACCCTAACTAAGTCTTCTTCTCTTTCTTAGCTCAAGGACTCCTTAAAACCTTTTCTTTAGAATTCTTCTCCTTCTTTATCTCACCACTTCTTTTAAAAAAATAGTAATAATAATAATAATAAATATATATATAAATAAATAAGAATTACTCTAATCTAAACCTTTGATTTCATATCCCAATAATTAAAATAACTCGATAGACTAAATCTATGCCAGGAGAATGAATCCTTATAGTAGAGTACCATTTCTCCTAGCACACCAAGGTTATTCAAGCCCCACTCACTTTGAGAGTAAGTGCCCAACCGGGTACCAACCTCTTGAGTTTAGGTATGACCAAGTGTATCAAGATCAAATCCAACTGGCCAACAACTCAGGAGATAACCCATACTATAATGCATATAATTCAGGTTGGGGGCTCAACTAGACTTTTCATAGCAACCACACCCAGTGGTTATCCCAGCAACCCAAGAATTCATGTTCATAAAGATATCATATTATGATCAGGCCTATCCCCATTATCAACCTTCTCTAATTAATTATAGCCTATTATTTGAACAGAAGGTTCAGCAAGAATCATACCCACCTCCTTTGTAAAATAACCTAGATGTCGATAGGTTTGCCTAATTTCAACAATTAATTATAGCCCAACAGTAATCTATCGATAATCTAATGGATCAAACTATTAATTAAGCTTAATAGAGAGGAGGGAGGTGAACTGCCTAGTCAACCCAAGAGTAACCTAGAGGGACCATACCTAGTTCAAGATTTTAATGACCCTCTATCTTTTCCTAAACAATCAACTCTGACTCCTGGGAATGAAATGATCTTCGAACAACTTTGCAAAACCATAAAGACCAACATAGATAATTTGGCTAAGGTAGAAAAATATTTAAGGATATTAAACTTGTGGGACGAACCAATTTTATCATTACCCCACTCACCTATGGCCCCATTCCCCAGTGCCCTAGAATCATCTATGCCTTTTAATGGAATGGAAGAATAAATTGATGTAATGATGGAATTGGTAGAGACTTCCCAAGAACCACCAATGCATGACTCAATAGAGGAAGCCACTCCCATAATTCTTTCCCAAGATTTGTTCGACTCTTGTCTGGCTTAACCAGGGTAGATAATTTTAATGTAGATGGGTATACCTTCTAAGGGAATAATTTAATACAAATACCTTATTTTGAAACCACCTCACTTTCGATTAACGAACAATAAGAGCCATCACCTAGCCCACCAATATCCCCCTTATTAGAATCACCACCTGACCTAGAACTGAAGCCACTTCTTGATGCACCCAGTGAAACTTCTTTAGTGAACCTTATTCAGGAAACCCAACTTAGTGGTATTCTAAAAGCACATAAAGAAGCTATTAGGTGAGATATTACTAAAATATAGGATTAAGATCTTAAAAATTTTATAATATATTTCTCCGTATAAGGCACTAATCTTGAGGACTGCCTCCAATATCTTGCCATGATATTAAATAATGTATGGAGACATGATTAATATTAATCTAGAAAAGGTGCCTAAATATAAAATGAGGAGGGACATTGCCCGAACACATCATGCTCGAGAAGGAGAGTAGGGTAAACCAACCCATAATTGAAGAAAATTTTAAACTACCACCTCCAATCTTGGCCCAACAAGCACAATCCCCTCCTAGTTATGATATAAATTATAATAATATTTTTAAATCTTGAAATAATATGCTTGTCTAGTATACTTTATTGACTCGGGTTAATCATCATAGAGTACTCTATGAATATTTTTTTAGCATGATGACAAAGCCTCCTATTGGCCCTGTCCTTTTGATGTTACGAGGGATACATTAAAGTTAATTATCTATAGGACTCTCTCATAATGTCCGACTGAAGATGTTAAACTTAGTGCTGGCTGGGAGGCAACACAACAATCTCATCCTTTTAGTATAATTACAAGAACATAGATGGAAGTACAAGAGCCCACTACTTCACGAAGCCTTCTATAACTCCAGGTTTACTCTTTTCTATTCCTTTTTACATATTGTGAAAGGGATATGCCCTACAAGCCAATCTATGTTGTATCTCCCAAACCATTGTAATTGACAATATTCTAATAAAGGCATTATTTTTCATCATACGCTGTGTTTATATTATATGATGAACCCTATAGATTAGGGCTATGATTTTAGGGTTATGATGAGATCATACCAGTGAGACCTAAAGTCTTAAAACCTTAATCTAAAATATTCCTAGTCAAAGGAACCCTGAGTAGGGGATCATGGTTTTTTCGGTAAGACTAGCACATCCCATGTATACTGGAGAGGGTGACTGCTCTCACAGTCACTTGTGTATGACACTAATACTAGGATGTGGGTGCTCATTAGAGAATGAGTTCATTGATATGATCCAACTTGAGAACATCTAATGGAGTCTTAGCTACATGTCAATACAAGGTTCTCATAATGGGAGTGGTACAAGTAATCCTTTGACCTGAGAATACCATAAGAACCTTATGTACATGAACCCATGCTTTGGTTCAATTCTAATCATGACACTGAGTCATGCAAAGGATTGATACTGGGAATGGTGAATTGGATATGAAGGTAATGAGTAGGTCAACAAGGAATCGATCACTCTTAGTAAGAGGAGATTGCATCCAGCTATTTATCAATCGGATGATGATTCAGGGAATCTTTGATCAAAGTAAAGATATTAGAGATGATTTCTAATATCAAGATAATTGAATCATCAATATAAGATTGAGCTAGAAATGAATGTAATATTGGAATTGACATATATCCATATCCATAATTATATTCTGGGTTCTGGCTGATCGAAGGATTTAATTATACGGTAACTTTCCACTGAAGGGTAGTTTTGGTATTTCACCAGAATTTTTATATCTTCCGGGTAGACATGACACGTTGCTAGACGTCAATCTTGTCTTGTGGGTTGATTAAATTGAATGATCACTTATTAGGAAGAGTCCTAATTGATCATAATCGGGTAAGCCAGATTTGACCTAAGTCGATTAAAAAGGGTTCTAATCAAATTAGGTCAACTTTTATTCGAACCCACTACTGGCTAGATGTGGAACCAAATGGGTCACACACTTAAGAGAATTGATCAAGGGTTTAATTTTTTAATTAAATCATTTTGCATGATGACACTCTAGCAGGTGTTGCAAATCCTAGCTTCTATTCGAATTAGATTCGAATTAGGGTTCCGGATTGGTTCAATTTGGGTTCTAATTGGATCTAATTAGACCCTAATTGAGGTTATAGGGATTATGGCTAACCCTATTGGCTAACCATGCACCTAGGCTAGCCCCCCACCCATCCCGTAGCATTTTCATGCCAAAATGCCAAGAGTCCATGCGCTAATGGACTCTTGGCGTGCCATTTGGAAGAGTCCATGGTGCATGGACTCTTGGCGCGCTCCATAAAAAACTCCGATGTTTTTATATGGGGCAGCCTCATTTCTTAGAATTAGCGCTCACTTGTCCTCCCTTGGATTGGAATCCAAGGGTTGATGTTTTTTAAGAAAGGAAGAAAGCGCCTGTTGCTTCCCGGTCACGCGAAATAACATCTCTTCGAAGATGAAAAGTCGCGACTCCTTTCTTTTTAAAACATCACGACTTTTCATTTAAGAAAGGCCGTGGGATTTATCTGGAGGGCCGTGAGAAGGAAGGATGGGGCGTGAGAACATAAGAAAGGGCGTGAGAAGTCTTTCACGGAGAGATGTGTGGGTGCCTATCTGAGATCTATTTAAAGGGTCAAGAAAATCAGAACTCAGTAATGTTTTCTTTTATTCCTTCTTCCTCTCCTAAAGACTCTTTCACTCTTTTCTTGTTCTTGCACTGTTTCCTTTAGAGAGTACACCTCTGTCGAAACTCTGCTACTGAACAAGAATAAGAGCGAAAGTCTCCAACAGTAAAGGAAAGAAAGGAGTTCTGATTTTATTCCTTCTTTCTTACATTAAGACATTATTGTCTTAATTTCTCCTCCAACTTAAGACAAGCCTATATCCTCTTAGGACAAGGTCTTTTCTTCAAGACAAGGGTGTCTAAAGGGCCAAGGTCTTAGTGGAAGGAGGAGAAGAGATCAGGGAAAGGGTGGCTACCTCTTGTATGGAAGAATTCAAGCCATAATCCGAAGAATTGAGTTCTAGGAAGAAGAACTCAAAAGGAGGAACCATTGGACAAGAAGATAGTGTTCTTGATCATCGCTCTGTGTGGATCACCATCGGAGGGCGGACACCTGGATGCCTGGTGAATTCAGTTAGCCCCTTCAACTTCAAGTTTGTTGGAATAAGCGATTACAGGTTGGTATCCTAATCCTAATTTGCATAGATATGCTTGTCATATGTTCTAGTCTTATTTAAGGAGTTCCTGGTTTAGGATTTTTTGGTGTGAATTTAGTTTCAATTTTGAAATTACCCTTCCATTGCGTTGCACCGGAACCTAACAGTGGTATCAGAGCCACCTTAATTAGGACTATAATCTATGATAGTTTGTATGTTACATATTAGGATTTTTAAATCCTAATATGTTACTACACTTAGCATATCTTTGATTGCATAGATGTTTTTGATGTATGCCACTAGTTAGTGTTTTTCAATCAAACCCTAATTATTATAGAGATATGTTTAGTTTTGAAGTCATCATACTGAAATAAGGTTGCCCTGGCATAATGGTGGATCCATTATGTGGTAAATGGTTGTCCTAGTATGATGACACACTTAGCACATATTTGATTATAAGAGTGATATGTTGATTGTGATACGTTCTATAAGAATGTGCTGGCAATTTATAAATCCCTCCTTTTAAAAATTATATTAAGTCTTAGTATATTTAACTAATAAGCATCACTAGTCATGATGTACAATTGATCATTCGGTGTCTAGAAAGGTGGTTCTGGGAAGGTAAAGAGAATTATGGTTTTTAATTGGTTCCGTTGACTGACCTGGCCAATTTTTATTGGTGTATAGGAAAGCAACGGGGGGACTCCTACATCTCTTCCACTTGCCTAGCCGATTTGATTAAATTTAAATCTTGACTAAAATGCTTAGTGTTAAAAATACTATATATTGGCCTTCCTTCATGCTGGATCATTATTGTGTTATGAACAACATTAGGTTTGTTGTGTTATCTGCAAGACCTAATATGGTGATTGACATGATACAAGTCTAGTGCATATATATGCTTACAGTATATTCAGTATAATGCTTTGTTGTGTTATCTGCAAGGGCATTATATTTGAGTATTGACTGTATAGAAATTAAAGGGTCTTGACTTAACCTGAACATTATGGTTTGTTGTGTTTTCTGCAAGACTAATAATATTCTAGAGGCCAAGTTACTTCTTGAGAATTATATGAGATATAATTGGAAGAGTTTCCTACCTTTGAGCTTATAAAAGATTTGTTGTGTTTTCTACAAGATCTTTTATAAGTTATTAGGATCTCAATCTCACTAAGAAAAACCGATCAGGGTTCTTCTCGATTATCATAGTGAGGGCTATGATTTTTGATAAAATAGTGGGAGACATAATTAAATTGAAGACCTAATTTAATTATGTAAGTCATTTCAAGGTTGTTTTCTTATGTATTGTTCTTTATTAAATTTAGATAAATGGCATCTTCATTATCACTGCGAAGTATCTTAGACACCAACAAACTGACTGGTCCGAACTATGTGGACTGGTTGAGAAATTTAAAGATTGTACTGAGTTCAGAAAAAATTTCTTATATTCTTGATACCCCTAGTCTTAATCCACTAGGGGATGAAGCCATAGAGGAAGATATAGCCACATACAAAATGTGGCAGAATGACTCCCTTACTGTCAAGTGTATCATACTAGCCTCTATGACCAATGAGTTACAGAGACAGCATGAAAGCATGGATACTCAATCCATAATGCTCAATTTAAAAGAGCTTTATGGAGAACATAGCAGAACTGCTAGATATGAAATATCTAAGCAGTTATTCCATGCTAGGATGACAGAGGGAATATCCGTTCAGGATCATGTTCTGAAGATAATTGACTTAATCACCAGATTGGGTCAATTAGGTTTTATTATGGATGGGGAGTTGAATCAATATTTAATCCTGCAATCACCCCTGGAGTAATTTTCTTAGTTTGTCTTGAATTATCACATTAACAAATTGAACACTTCCTTGCCTGAGCTGTTAAATATGTTAAAAATAGCAGAGAGCCACATTAAGAAAGAAAAGGCTCCACTTCTTCTTGTTGATAAGACCAATAAGAAGAAATCAGGCAAAAAGGGTTTTAATAGGAGGCTAAACCCTAAGGGTGGCATCAATAAGAATAAGAAAGGAAAGAAGGCCTCAAAAGCTTAAAGTATTGAAGGAAGGTGACTTCAATCTTTGCAGGACCTCCACAAGCTTAAAGTATTGAAGGAAGGTGACTTCAATCTCTACGGTGCTAGTGGTGATATCATCCAAGCAAAAGTTGTAGGGACCTATATTCTGAAGTTGCCTTCAGGGAAGATCTTGGAGTTAGAAAATTATTATTATATGCCTAAGATTATTAGGAACATTATATCTATTCCTTTGTTATTAAAACAAGGATATGTAACGGATGTAACGAGCACTGGTTGCTTGATAATGTTGTCTAATAAAATTATTTGTTCTGGCATATTTAGCAATGGGCTCTTAACTCTTTCTTCCAATGATAGTGTTTTTCATGTCAATAATAAAAGAAAAAGAAAAGACTTTAATGATACTTTACTTTGGCATCATCGACTTGGTCATGTTAATGAGTCTAGGATAAGCAAGTTATACAAGAAAAAATTCCTTGATCCTTATGAGTACGAATCATTAGGAATTTGCGAATCATGTCTCATGGGTAAGATGACCAAGACTCTATTTACTGGACATGGAGAAAGGTCAACTGAGTTATTAGGACTTATACATACTGATGTATGTGGTCCAATGACAACTCAGGCCAGAGGTGGATACTCATATTTTATCACTTTTATAGATGATTTATTTAGGTTCGGATGTGTGTATCTTATGAAACATAAATCTGAAGCCTTTGATAAATTTAAGGAGTATCAAAGTATGGTCGAAAAACAAACCGGGAAAAGTATTAAAGTTCTTCGTTTTGATCGAGGAGGAGAATACCTATCCATGGAGTTTTTAGACTATCTTAAAGTTAATGGAATTCTTTCTGAATGGACCCCTCCTTATACACCACAGCTAAATGGTATAGCTGAAAGGAGGAATCGTACCTTATTAGATATGGTACGATCCATGATGTGCTTCACAAATTTACCCATTTCCTTCTGGGGTCATGCCCTAGAAACTGCTGTTTACATTCTAAACAAGGTACCTTCTAAATCCGTTGTTAGTACTCCATATGAAATTTGGAGTGGAAAGAAACCGTATCTTAAATATTTTAAGGTATGGGGATGTCCAGCTTATGTTAAAAGAAATTTTGGACATAAGTTGGAACCTAGAGCGGATAAATATCTATTTGTAGGATATCCTAGAGAGGGTAGAGGATATCTGTTTTACCATCCTACTGAACAAAAGATTATTGTCAGCAGGAATGCCACTTTTCTAGAAAAAGAGTTCATTTTAGAAAAGGGAAATGGTATAACTGTTGAACTTGGACAAGTACAAGAAACACAGATAGACAGTTCTCAACCATTAGAACATATAGTTAGGACAGAACCAGAACACAAAACTCCTCCCCGTAGGTCTGATAGAGTGCCACGGGCACCTGAGAGGTATGGATTTATTATTGAAAATAATGAAGCCCAAGTCATTCAAAATAATGAACCTCTGACCTATACGGAAGCTATCTTGAGTACTGATTCAGATAGATGGCAAGAAGCCATGAAATCCGAGATAGACTCTATGTATGTAAACCAAGTATGGTCTTTGGTCGATGCACCAGAGGGTGTTAATCCTATTGGATGCAAATGGGTCTATAAGAAAAAGATTGGGGCTGATGGCCAAGTTGAAACCTATAAAGCCAGATTAGTGGCAAAAGGTTTTAGACAAAAATAGGAAATTGATTATGATGAAACATTCTCACCTGTTGCCATGCTCAAATCAATCCGGATTTTACTTGCTATAGCAGCATACCATGATTATGAGATCTGGCAGATGGATGTGAAGGCTGCATTCCTCAATGGTTTCCTTGAGGAAGAAGTCTACATGTCACAGCCAGAAGGTTTTATTTCATAGAATAAACCTAATCAAATATGCAAGCTAAAGAAATCCATTTATAGATTAAAGCAAGCTTCAAGGAGTTGGAACATCCGCTTTGATGAAACTATTAAAAGGTTTGGTTTTATCAAAAATGTAGATGAACCCTGTGTTTATAAGAAGACTAGTGGGAGAGCCATAGTCTTCTTGGTTCTGTATGTAGATGACATACTCCTCATTGGGAATGATATCCCAATGTTGCAATCAGTTAAGGTTTGGCTATCAAACCAGTTTTCCATGAAAGATTTGGGAGAAGCATCCTATATACTAGGTATTAAGATCTATAGAGATAGATCTAAGAGGATGCTAGGTTTATCCCAATCTAGGTACATTGACTTAGTGCTGAAAAGATTAAGCATGGATGGAAGTAAAAGAGGTTATCTTTCTATGAGTCAAGGCATACATCTTTCTAAAAGGATGTCTCCTAAGACACCTGAAGAAAGAAATAGAATGAATTCTATACCTTATGCTTCGGTAATAGGGTCCATAATGTATGCCATGTTATGTACCAGGCCTGATGTGACATATGCTTTAGGCATTGTCAGTAGGTTTCAGGCTGATCTAGGAGAGGATCATTGGAAAGCAGTTAAAAATATTCTTAAGTACCTGAGAAAGACTAAGGATATTTTTCTGGTTTATGGTGGTTCTGATCTTAAACTAGAAGCTTATTCTGATTCTAGTTTTCAATCAGACCTTGATGATAGCAAATCCACTTCGGGATATGTTTTTACCCTAAATGGTGGAGCAGTGAGTTGGAAGAGTACCAAACATTAGACTGTAGCTGACTCAACCACAGAGGCAGAATACATAGCTGTCAGTGAAGCCGCCAAGGAAGCAGTCTGGATGAAGAAGTTCATCACAGAGTTGGGTGTTGTTCCTGAGATTGAAAACCCAGTGCCACTTTACTGTGACAACACTGGGGCTGTTGCTCAAGCTAAGGAACCAAGAGCTCATCATAAGTCCAAGCACATTCTGAGATGCTTCCATGTTACCCGAGAAATAGTAGAAAGACAAGATGTCTACATAAATAGAGTTGATATAAAGAACAATGTAGCAGACCTGTTCACTAAGGCTCTACCACAACGAGAGTTTGATCGCCACCTCGAGTGTATGGGATTAAGATTTAAAGGCGATTGGATTTAGTGCAAGTGGGAGATTGAAAGGGATATGCCCTACAAGCCAATCTATGTTGTATCTCCCAAACCATTGTAATTGACAATATTCTAATAAAGGCATTATTTTTCATCATGCGCTGTGTTTATATTATATGATGAACCCTATAGATTAGGGCTATGATTTTAGGGTTATGATGAGATCATACCAGTGAGACCTAAAGTCTTAAAACCTTAATCTAAAATATTCCTAGTCAAAGGAACCCTGAGTAGGGGATCAGGGTTTTTCCGGTAAGACTAGCACATCCCATGTATACTGGAGAGGGTGACTAATCTCACAGTCACTTGTGTATGACACTAATACTAGGATGTGGGTGCTCATTAGAGAATGAGTTCACTGATATGATCCAACTTGAGAACATCTAATGGAGTCTTAGCTACATGTCAATACAAGGTTCTCATAATGGGAGTGGTACAAGTAATCCTTTGACCTGAGACTACCATAAGTACCTTATGTACATGAACCCATGGTTTGGTTAAATTCTAATCATGACAATGAGTCATGCAAAGGATTGATACTGGGAATGGTGAATTGGATATGAAGGTAATGAGTAGGTCAACAAGGAATCGATCACTCTTAGTAAGAGGAGATTACATCCAGCTAGTTATCAATCGGATGATGATTCAGGGAATCTTTGATCAAAGTAAAGATATTAGAGATGATTTCTAATATCAAGATAATTGAATCATCAATATAAGATTGAGCTAGAAGTGAATGTAATATTGGAATTGACATATATTCATATCCATAATTATATTCTGGGTTCTGGCTGATCGAAGGATTTAATTATACGGTAACTTTCCACTGAAGGGTAGTTTTGGTATTTCACCAGAATTTCCATATCTTCCGGGTAGACATGACACGTTGCTAGACGTCAATCTTGTCTTGAGGGTTGATTAAATTGAATGATCACTTATTAGGAAGAGTCCTAATTGATCATAATCGGGTAAGCCCGATTTGACATAAGTTGATTAGAAAGGGTTCTAATCAAATTAGGTCAACTTGTATTCAAACCCACTACTGACTAGATGTGGAACCCAATGGGTCACACACTTAAAGGAATTGATCAAGGGTTTAATTTTGTAATTAAATCATTTTGCATGATGACACTCTAGCAGGTGTTGCAAATCCTAGCTTCTATTCGAATTAGATTCGAATTAGGGTTCCGGATTGGTTCAATTTGGGATCTAATAGGATCTAATTAGACCCTAATTGAGGTTATAGGGATTATGGCTAACCCTATTGGCTAACCATGCACCTAGGCTAGCCCCCCACCCACCCCTTAGCATTTTCATGCCAAAATGCCAAGTGTCCATGTGCTAATGGACTCTTGGCGTGCCATTTGGAAGAGTCCATGACGCATGGACTCTTGGCGCGCTCCATAAAAAACTCCGATGTTTTTATATGGGGCAGCCTCATTTCTTAGAATTAGCACTCACTTGTCCTCCCTTGGATTGGAATCCAAGGGTTGATGTTTTTTAAGAAAGGAAGAAAACTCCTGTTGCTTCCCGGTCGCACGAAAAAACATCTCTTAGAAGATGAAAAGTCGCGACTCCTTTCTTTTTAAAACGTCATGACTTTTCATTTAAGAAAGTGGTGCGGGCACCAGACTCAGAAGAAGACTTCAGAGCTCCATCTGGATCTCTGATTAACCTTGCCTGAAGAATTAGGGTTTTTGGCTTGTAATAAGGGTTGACTTGATCAACTCAATTTTAGTTTGAGTCTGTATTACCTGCATTTTTTATTTTATTGAGTCATGTTGACTCAGTAGTGGACTAGGGTTTCAACCTGGGGTGTTACATTTTCTCCCAAGGCCAAGCAAGTGGGCGCCACACTCCCAGCCACACTCCCAGCCATACGCCTGAGTCCAGGGGGCGCCACATATCCATCCAGCAGGCTTTGGTCCCCACACCACAGATAGCAGCTCCCCTCTTTCATGCGCCAATTGAGGAGAAATCCACCAGGGGTCCACAAATCAAGGGGCATCCCAAGACTTCCCAAAAGAACCAAACTATAAAAGGGAAGAAATTCTCTTGGAGAGGAATTCAAGGAGGCGCCCATTACCTGCCAGAAATACTCAAAACAAAGTTAGAAGGAGCCATAACTTGGGGAGAAAGAAAAGGAGGTATCCAAAAAGGGTTGAGCCATGGAAGGAAGGAGATTTCTCTTGAAAAGCAAGGTTAGGAGGCGCCCTAATCATTCCAACTAAAGTCAGATATAAAAGGCAACAAATTTTCTCTTGGAGGGCAAGGTTAAGAGGCACCCAAACACTTCCAGATAAGGCCAAGCATAGAAGGAAAAAAAATATTTTCTTGGAGGTCAAGATAAGGAGGCGCCACCCACTTTCCTTTTTGAAGCTTCAATCAACTTTGGAATTAATTGGCCGGCCATATGAGTAGGGATTGATATCCTAATTTGAAGATCCCCTCCTTTAGTCCCACATGGGAAGATGTAAAACCCTACTCTCTTGTAATGGCCTATAAATTAAACCCCATGTAAGTTTGAAAAAGATCAGATGAATGAAACCAAATTTTTTTTGTGAGCAAACTTTGTGTTTTCTCTCTTCCGCACTTGCATCCAGGTGTTGAGCTCCGTGAGGGAGCAAATCCGGGTTTCCAAGGAACCTTGAGGAGGTGTGAGATCTCCAAAACCCAAACCCTAGGTTAGCCACTTCACTCCCAAACCCTAGCCGCCATCACCCTTCTCTTTCCACCAAGCCCTAGTCTATCCCACTTCTCACGGCCACCCTCTCCAAGTCCAGGCCGACCACCAGCATCCAGCTACAGTCCAGATACTTCAGATCCAAAGCTCTTTCAGTGGGAGTCGAATCAGCCTTCAAGAGAATCCGGATCTCAGCGACATCAGCTTTCAAGTTCTTCGAACTGGTAAATCCTTCCCCTGAGTCTCTGAATCCCTCACTTGTTTTTCTTCTTCCCAGATCTTGAGTCCAGGAGAAGCCGACCAAACCACAGACCAGTATTTGAGGATCCATTGCGAAGATAGCCGAATCCGAGGATCCAACAATCTGCTCGAGAGAGTTCTTCCACCCAAATACTGAGAAGATCACTATCTGGTTAGTAACCCATCTCTCCTTTCTATTTCTGTCCTGTTGAAAGTTCAAAGCGAAATCCTAGGTCTGGGAGTTTCTCAACCCCCAGCGATCCGTTACTTCTGAACTACTCTGATAATTTAGTTTCTTCTAAATTGTGCTTTTAATCCTTACCTAGTTTCTTTCAACTTAGTTTAGCTTTACTTTGAGTCAAAGCCAATTTTTGAAATAAAAAAAAAAAGAATTAATCTTAAATTTACTTCCGCATACGCTTCTTTGTTCTTTGTTCTGCATCATTTTTGGTATCAAAGCTTTCGTTCTGCATCAGAAAGGCCATGGGATTTATCCGGAGGGCCGTGAGAAGGAAGGATGGGGCATGAGAAAATAAGAAAGGGCGTGAGAAGTCTTTCACGGAGAGATGTGTGGGCGCCTATCTGAGATCTATTTAAAGGGTCAAGAAAATCAGAACTCGGTAATGTTTTCTTTTATTCCTTCTTCCTCTTGTAAAGACTCTTTCACTCTTTTCTTGTTCTTGCACCATCTCCTTTACAGAGTACACCTCTGTCGAAACTCTGCTACCGAATAAGAATAAGAGCGAAAGTCTCCGATGGTAAAGGAAAGAAAGGAGTTCTGATTTTATTCCTTCTTTCTTACATTAAGACATTATTGTCTTAATTTCTCCTCCAACTTAAGACAAGCCTATATCCTCTTAGGACAAGGTCTTTTCTTCAAGACAAGGGTGTCTAAAGGGCCAAGGTCTTAGTGGAAGGAGGAGAAGAGATCAGGGAAAGGGAGGCTACCTCTTGTGTGGAAGAATTCAAGCCATGATCCGAAGAATTGAGTTCTAGGAAGAAGAACTCAAAAGGAGGAACCATTGGACAAGAAGATAGTATTCTTGATCATCGCTCTATTTGGATCACCATCGAAGGGCGGACACCTGGACGCCTGGTGAATTCAGTTAGCCCCTTCAACTTCAAGTTTGTTGGAATAAGCGATTATAGGTTGGTACCCTAATCCTAATTTGCATAGATATGCTTGTCATATGTTCTAGTCTTATTTAAGGAGTTCCTGGTTTAGGATTTTTTGGTGTGAATTTAGTTTCAATTTTGAAATTACCCTTCCGCTGCGTTGCACCGGAACCCAACAGTGGTATCAGAGCCACCTTATTTAGGACTATAATCTATGATAGTTTGTATGTTACATATTAGGATTTTTAAATCCTAATATGTTACTACACTTAGCATATCTTTGATTGCATATATGTTTTTGATGTATGCTACTAGTTAGGGTTTTTCACTCAAACCCTAATTATTATAGAGATATGTTTAGTTTTGAAGTCATAATACTGAAATAAGGTTGCCCTGTCATAATGGTGGATCCATTATGTGGTAAATGGTTGTCTTAGTATGATGACACACTTAGCACATATTTGATTATAAGAGTGATATGTTGATTGTGATACGTTCTATAAGAATGTGCTGGCAATTTATAAATCCCTCCTTTTAAAAATTATATTAAGTCTTAGTATATTTAACTAATAAGCATCACTAATCATGATGTACAATTGATCATTCGGTGTCTTGAAAGGTGGTTCTAGGAAGGTAAAGAGAATTGTGGTTTTTAATTTGTTCTGTTGACTGACCTGGCCAATTTTTATTGGTGTCTAGGAAAGCAACGGGGAGACTCCTACATCTCTTCCACTTGCCTGGCCGATTTGATTAAATTTAAATCTTGACTAAAATGCTTAGTGTAAAAAATACTATATATTGGCCTTCCTTCATGCTGGATCATTATTGTGTTATGAACCACATTAGGTTTGTTGTGTTATCTGTAAGACCTAATATGGTGATTGACATGATACAAGTCTAGTGCATATATATGCTTACAGTATATTCAGTATAATGCTTTGTTGTGTTATCTGTAAGGGCATTATATTTGAGTATTGACTGTATAGTATTGACTGTATAGAAATGAAAGGGTCTTGACTTAACTAGAACATTATGGTTTGTTGTGTTTTCTGCAAGATTAATAATGTTCTAGAGGCCAAGTTACTTCTTGAGAATTATATGAGATATAATTGGAAGAGTTTCCTACCTTTGAGCTTATAAAAGATTTGTTGTATTTTCTGCAAGATCTTTTATAAGTTATTAGGATCTCAATCTCACTAAGAAAAATCGATCAAGGTTCTTCTCGATTATCATAGTGAGGGCTATGATTTTTGATAAAATAGTGGGAGACAGAATTAAATTGAAGACCTAATTTAATTATGTAAGTCATTTCATGGTTGTTTGCTTATGTATTGTTCTTTATTAAATGTAGATAAATGGCATCTTCATTATCACTGCAAAGTATCTTAGACACCAACAAACTGACTGGTCCGAACTATGTGGACTGGTTGAGAAATTTAAAGATTGTACTGAGTTCAGAAAAACTTTCTTATGTTCTTGATACCCCTAGTCTTAATCCACTAGGGGATGATGCCATAGAGGAAGATATGGCCACATACAAAATGTGGCAGAATGACTCCCTTACTATCAAGTGTATCATACTAGCCTCTATGACCAATGAGTTACAGAGACAGCATGAAAGCATGGATACTCAATCCATAATGCTCAATTTAAAAGAGGTTTATGGAGAACATAGCAGAACTGCTAGATATGAAATATCTAAGCAGTTATTCCATGCTAGGATGACAGAGGGAACATCTGTTCAGGATCATGTTCTGAAGATAATTGACTTAATCACCAGATTGGGTCAATTAGGTTTTATTATGGAAGGGGAGTTGAATTAGGATTTAATCCTGCAATCACTCCCGGAGTCATTTTCTCAGTTTGTCTTGAATTATCACATGAACAAACTGAACACTTCCTTGCCTGAGCTATTAAATATGTTAAAAATAGCAGAGAGCCACGTTAAGAAAGAGAAGGCTCCACTTCTTCTTGTTGATAAGACCAATAAGAAGAAATCAGGCAAAAAGGGTTTTAATAGGAGGCTAAACCCTAAGGGTGGCATCAATAAGAATAAGAAAGGAAAGAAGGCCTCAAAACAGTCAACCTGTTTCTTTTGCAGCAAAGCGGGACATTGGAAAAGGAATTGCAAGGCTTACCTTGCAACTGTGAAGCCTGGTGCATCAGATGCACCAAAAGGTATGTATGAGATACATGCTATATTGACATTAAATTCGTCTATATCAAATACTTGGATATTGGATAACGCTTGTGGTTACCATATATGCAAATCTTTGCAGGACCTCCACAAGCTTAAAGTATTGAAGGAAGGTGACTTCAATCTCTACGGTGCTAGTGGTGATATCATCCAAGCAAAAGTTGTAGGGTCCTATATTCTGAAGTTGCCTTCAGGGAAGATCTTGGAGTTAGAAAATTGTTATTATATGCCTAAGATTATTAGGAACATTATATCTATTCCTTTGTTATTAAAATAAGGATATGTAATGGATGTAATGAGCACTGGTTGCTCGATAATGTTGTCTAATAAAATTATTTGTTCTGGCATATTTAGCAATGGGCTCTTAACTCTTTCTTCCAATGATAGTGTTTTTCATGTCAATAATAAAAGAAAAAGAAAAGACTTTAATGATACTTTACTTTGGCATCATCGACTTAGTCATGTTAATGAGTCTAGGATAAGCAAGTTATACAAGGAAAAATTCCTTGATCCTTATGAGTACGAATCATTAGGAACTTGCGAATCATGTCTCATGGGTAAGATGACCAAGACTCCATTTACTGGACATGGAGAAAGGTCAACTGAGTTATTAGGACTTATACATACTGATGTATGTGGTCCAATGAAAACTCAGACCAGAGGTGGATACTCATATTTTATCACTTTTATAGATGATTTATTTAGGTTCGGATATGTGTATCTTATGAAACATAAATCTGAAGCCTTTGATAAATTTAAGGAGTATCAAAGTATGGTCGAAAAACAAACCGGGAAAAGTGTTAAATTTCTTCATTCTGATCGAGGAGGAGAATACTTATCCACGGAGTTTTTAGACTATCTTAAAGTTAATGGAATTCTTTCTGAATGGACCCCTCCTTATACACCACAGCTAAATGGTATACCTGAAAGGAGGAATCGTACCTTATTAGATATGGTACGATCCATGATGTGCTTCACAAATTTACCCATTTCCTTCTGGGGTCATGCCCTAGAAACTGCTGTTTACATTCTAAACAAGGTACCTTCTAAATCCGTTGTTAGTACTCCATATGAAACTTGGAGTGGAAAGAAACCGTATCTTAAATATTTTAAGGTATGGGGATGTCCAGCTTATGTTAAAAGAAATTTTGGACATAAGTTGGAACCTAGAGCGGATAAATGTCTATTTGTAGGATATCCTAGAGAGGGTAGAGGATATCTGTTTTACCATCCTACTGAACAAAAGATTTTGTTAGCAAGCATGCCACTTTTCTAAAAAAAGAGTTCATTTTAGAAAAGGGCAATGGTAGAACTGTTGAACTTGGAGAAGTACAAGAAACACAGATAGACAGTTCTCAACCATTAGAACATATAGTTAGGACAGAACCAGAACACAAAACTCCTCCCCGTAGGTCTGATAGAGTGCCACGGGTACCTGAGAGGTATGGGTTTATTATTGAAAATAATGAAGCCCAAGTCATTCAAAATGATGAACCTCTGACCTATACGGAAGCTATCTTGAGTACTGATTCAGATAGATGGCAAGAAGCCATGGAATTCGAGATAGACTCTATGTATGTAAACCAAGTATGGTCTTTGGTCGATGTACCAAAGGGTGTTAATCCTATTGGGTGAAAATGGGTCTATAAGAAAAAGATTGGGGCTGATGGCCAAGTTGAAACCTATAAAGCCAGATTAGTGGCAAAAGGTTTTAGACAAAAACAGGGAATTGATTATGATGAAACATTCTCACCTGTTGCCATGCTCAAATCAATCCAGATTTTACTTGCTATAGCAGCATACCATGATTATGAGATCTGGCAGATGGATGTGAAGACTGCATTCCTTAATGGTTTCTTTGAGGAAGAAGTCTACATGTCACAGCCAGAAGGTTTTATTTCAAAAAATAAACCTAATCAAGTATGCAAGCTAAAGAAATCCATTTATAGATTAAAGCAAGCTTCAAGGAGTTGGAACATCCGCTTTGATGAAACTATTAAAAGATTTGGTCTTATCAAAAATGTGGATGAACCCTGTGTTTATAAGAAGACTAGTGGGAGAGCCATAGTCTTCTTGGTTCTGTATGTAGATGACATACTCCTCATTGGGAATGATATCCCAATGTTGCAATCAGTCAAGGTTTGGCTATAAAACCAGTTTTCCATGAAAGATTTGGGAGAAGCATCCTATATACTAGGTATTAAGATCTATAGAGATAGATCTAAGAGGATGCTAGGTTTATCCCAATCTAGGTACATTGACTTAGTGCTGAAAAGATTTAGCATGGATGGAAGTAAAAGAGGTTATCCTCCTATGAGTCAAGGCATACATCTTTCTAAAAGGATGTCTCCTAAGACACCTGAAGAAAGAAATAGAATGAATTCTATACCTTATGCTTCGGCAATAGGGTCCAAAATGTATGCCATGTTATGTACCAGGCCTGATGTGGCATATGCTTTAGGCATTGTCAGTAGGTTTTAGTCTGATCCAGGAGAGGATCATTGGAAAGCAGTTAAAAATATTCTTAAGTACCTGAGAAAGGCTAAGGATATTTTTCTGGTTTATGGTGGTTCTGATCTTAAACTAGAAGCTTATTCTGATTCTAGTTTTCAATCAGACCCTGATGATAGCAAATCCATTTCGGGATATGTTTTTATCGTAAATGGTGGAGTAGTGAGTTGGAAGAGTACCAAACAGTAGACTGTAGCTGACTCAACCATAGAGGTAGAATACATAGCTGTCAATGAAGTCGCCAAGGAAGCAGTCTGGATGAAGAAGTTCATCACAGAGTTGGGTGTTGTTCCTGAGATTGAAAACCCAGTGCCACTTTACTGTGACAACACTAGGGCTGTTGCTCAAGCTTAGGAACCAAGAGCTCATCATAAGTCCAAGCACATTCTGAGACGCTTCCATCTTATCCGAGAAATAGTAGAAAGACAAGATGTCTACATAAATAGAGTTGATACAAAGAACAATGTTGCAGACCCGTTCACTAAGGCTCTACCACAACGAGTGTTTGATCGCCACCTCGAGTGTATGGGATTAAGATTTAAAGATGATTGGCTTTAGTACAAGTGAGAGATTGAAAGGGATATGCCATACAAGCCAATCTATGTTGTATCTCCCAAACCATTATAATTGATAATATTCTAATAAAGGCATTATTTTTCATCATACGCTGTGTTTATATTATATGATGAACCCCATAGATTAGGGCTATGATTTTAGGGTTATGATGAGATCATACCAGTGAGACCTAAAGTCTTAAAACCTTAATCTAAAATATTCCTAGTCAAAGGAACCCTGAGTAGGGGATCAGGGTTTTTTCGATAAGACTAGCACATCCCATGTATACTGGAGAGGGTGACTGCTCTCACAGTCACTTGTGTATGACACTAATACTAGGATGTGGATGCTCATTAGAGAATGAGTTCACTGATATGATCCAACTTGAGAACATCTAATGGAGTCTTAGCTACATGTCAATACAAGGTTCTCATAATGGGAGTGGTACAAGTAATCCTTTGACCTGAGACTACCATAAGTACCTTATGTACATGAACCCATGCTTTGGTTCAATTCTAATCATGACAATGAGTCATGCAAAGGATTGATACTAGGAATGGTGAATTGGATATGAAGGTAATGAGTAGGTCAACAAGGAATCGATCACTCTTAGTAAGAGGAGATTACATCCAGCTAGTTATCAATCGGATGATGATTCAGGGAATCTTTGATCAAAGTAAAGATATTAGAGATGATTTCTAATATCAAGATAATTGAATCATCAATATAAGATTGAGCTAGAAATGAATGTAATATTGGAATTGACATATATCCATATCCATAATTATATTCTGGGTTCTGGCTGATCGAAGGATTTAATTATACGGTAACTTTCTACTGAAGGGTAGTTTTGGTATTTCACCAGAATTTCCATATCTTCCGGGTAGACATGACACGTTGCTCGACATCAATCTTGTCTTGTGGGTTGATTAAACTGAATGATCACTTATTAGGAAGAGTCCTAATTGATCATAATCGGGTAAGCCCGATTTGACCTAAGTCGATTAGAAAGGGTTCTAATCAAATTAGGTCAACTTGTATTCGAACCCACTGCTGGCTAGATGTGGAACCCAATGGGTCACACACTTAAGAGAATTGATCAAGGGTTTAATTTTGTAATTAAATCATTTTGCATGATGACACTCTAGCAGGTGTTGCAAATCCTAGCTTCTATTCGAATTAGATTCGAATTAGGGTTCCAGATTGGTTCAATTTGGGTTCTAATTGGATCTAATTAGACCCTAATTGAGGTTATAAGGATTATGGCTAACCCTATTGGCTAACCATGCACCTAGGCTAGCCCCCCACCCGCCCCTTAGCATTTTCACTCCAAAATGCCAAGAGTCCATGCGCTAATGGACTCTTGGCGCGCCATTTGGAAGAGTCCATGGAGCATGGACTCTTGGCGCGCTCCATAAAAAACTCCGATGTTTTTATATGGGTAGCCTCATTTCTTATAATTAGCGCCTCACTTGTCCTCCCTTGGATTGGAATCCAAGGGTTGATGTTTTTTAAGAAAGGAAGAAAGCGCATGTTGCTTCCCGGTCGCGCGAAATAACATCTCTTCGGAGATGAAAAGTCACGACTCCTTTCTTTTTAAAACATTGCGACTTTTCATTTAAGAAAGGCCGTGGGATTTATCCGGAGGGCCGTGAGAATGAAGGATGGGGTGTGAGAAAATAAGAAAGGGCATGAGAAGTCTTTCACGGAGAGATGTGTGGGCGCCTATCTGAGATCTATTTAAAGGGTCAAGAAAATCAGAACTCGGTAATGTTTTCTTTTATTCCTTCTTCCTCTCCTAAAGACTCTTTCACTCTTTTCTTGTTCTTTCACTATTTCCTTTACAAAGTACACCTCTGTCGAAACTGTGCTACTGAACAAGAATAAGAGCGAAAGTCTCCGACGGTAAAGGAAAGAAAGGAGTTCTGATTTTATTCCTTCTTTCTTACATTAAGACATTATTGTCTTAATTTCTCCTCCAACTTAAGACAAGCCTATATCCTCTTAGGACAAGGTCTTTTCTTCAAGACAAGGGTGTCTAAAGGGCCAAGGTCTTAGTGGAAGGAAGAGAAGAGATCAGGGAAAGGGAGGCTACCTCTTGTGTGGAAGAATTCAAGCCATAATCCGAAGAATTGAGTTCTAGGAAGAAGAACTCAAAAGGAGGAACCATTGGACAAGAAGATAGTGTTCTTGATCATCTCTCTGTTTGGATCACCATCGGAGGGCGGACACCTGGACGCCTGGTGAATTCAGTTAGCCCCTTCAACTTCAAGTTTGTTGGAATAAGCGATTACAGGTTGGTACCCTAATCCTAATTTGCATAGATATGCTTGTCATATGTTCTAGTCTTATTTAAGGAGTTCCTGGTTTAGGGTTTTTTGGTGTGAATTTAGTTTCAATTTTGAAATTACCCTTCCGCTGTGTTGCACCGGAACCCAACATATTGTACCCTTTATTTTCCTTCTCCATTCAGGATAATGTCGATTAAGTTAGGGGGAGAATAACTAATCTAATTAAGCCTCAAGTATGATCAGAAATAATTAGTTTTGTATCCAAATTTTATCTCGATTTAAAGTTAATTAGGCACCTTAATCAATGATTGATCAATGGCCTAGATAGTTTTAGAGATACTAAGGGGCAAATCACTATGAAAATCAAACAAATGTGTTTCCCAGGTGGCTTTCCCAATAGGGGGTGAATTGGAAATTTAAAAAATTTAAGCAATAGTGTGCTCTTTGAAATCCGTTATAAGTGTTAAGTGCTGTGATAGGATAATTGAATGCAGAAGTGTAATCAAATAAGAAAAGCATAATACAAACAGAAGCAAATCATAGTGGTTCGGAGCAACCAAGCTCCTACGTCCACTATCCAAGATTACCACTTGGGATTTTCACTATATGCCCCACTAGAATACAGTCGGATTATTTTAACATGCTCATAATCCAAACCTCTACACTTTAGTTTTTAAACCGGGCTCACCAAAGAAACCCAACACTTAGTTTTACCAGGATCACCAAGAACCCAACATTTGGTTTTAACACAGGCTAACCAAGAACCTATTTAGTTTCTAAACCGGGCTCACCAATAACCCAACAATTCAATAAAAGAATTATAAAGAAAAGCAACAGAATGATAAATAGATTTTTATCGAATGGTTGCCGATGCAGCTCAAGAGAAGCCTAATTGATTGCACTTCAATGCACTTGGTTGGCTTCTTAAATTTCTTTAATAAATGCTTCAAGCTTTAGTTGGTATTTGGTGAAGTCTTGAAGACTGTCTTGAATGCTCTTGCAGTGTTCTATTGCTTACAAGCTTTCAATATAGCATTTACTCTTTTTCCTATAAAAACCTTTCTTCCAAGTAGTTCAAATCCCTCAAATATATAGTCTTGTACCCTTCTCAAGTAGTTTTGTCATTGTAGACCGTTGGGATGTGACATTTGACTGTTGGAGAACTTTTTTGATGAGGCAAGCATATGATTAATGTTTTGAATATGGTTTGTAGAGCAATGAAACCTAATTACACTAGCATTGTACTCATCATAATAAGACTTAAGGATTATAAGAAATTGGACTTTTACTTGATTAGACACAATCCTAAACTAAGAAGGAAGAAGATCTAGACAATAGGGGCTAATGAGTGTGGACTTACCTTGATGAGCTTTCCAACCTTCTTTTGATTCATACCTTGAAATTACCAATGCTCAGAACTGAAGAATCTGGATAACAGAGATCAGAACCCTGGACTTGGGGCTTCAGCTTGTTTGTTCTTTGTTAAGGTGAACCCAGCCCACAACTCAAAGACTTCGAAGGACCCTGCAATGAAGATCAAAGTTAAGGAAGAAGGATAGGAACATATAGAAGGGATGGGAGAATTGATGAACTAAGAACAGAAATTTGAGTAGATCTGGCCGACTCCAATGCCTTCACTTGAGCTTGGAAGATGCTTTGCTAGGGAAAAAGAATGGCTTTGGCGTGGAGGAAGAGGATGGAAAACTTTCACATAAAAAAAAAAATACAAGACAACTTCTACTTCCAAAATTTCAACTTCAATTTTCATTCATTCCCAAAATCCATCCCTTTTACAATGGGCGTCCAAGGCTTTTAATAGCCTCACAAAGCTAGCTTTTGAAATTTAAAAACTCCCCAAATCGAGGAGGATTACAAGGGGGGTTGGAGGATTTGGTGGAGAGTTTGGAGGGATGTGGGGGGGGTTGGAGGATTTGGTGGAGGACTTGGAGGGATGTGGCCAACCTCCTTGAATTTGAATCTTCCTTGTTGGCGCCCAAAGGGTGATGAGGTGGCTGGTGAAGTGGCACCTGATGACGTGGCATGGTGAGGTGGTCTTCTACTTGGATAAGAATGACATGTGGCGCCCAGTGGTCCTAGTTGATGGTCCTTTTCTCTTGCTTGGTTGATGTGTCTTCTCTTCTTCATGTGGTCAAATTCTGGGGTCTAGAATTTGAGTCTTGTTGCTGGCTTTCATGGCTTTAAGACTTGATTAGACTTAACTCAACTGAACGGACTTGACTGACCTAGACTTTAAAACTTGAAATGGACTTACAGGAAATGAAATTTTAAAAGTAATTACAAGACTCAATAAACACTCTTGATTTGAAACTCAAAATTAATTACAGGACTCTTGAAAAGGAAATGACTCTTCAAAATAAAATATTTTTGAACTAAAGGATACAAGGTAACCTAATTATCTTCGATCCAAATTGGGATAAGGCTAACCTTGTTGGAGTGAAGTTTCTTTCGGCTTCTGGTGTCCACACCATTTTTGGATTCAAATTCCAAGTTCTGGAACTAGCTGTTATAAGTCTAAAATCGACCTTCGAGTCAGCTCGGATTACTCGAGTCAGCTCGGATCCTCAGAGAAGTTCTGGTTGAGTCGACTCTCTTCAAACTAGTCGGCTCGGTTGCATAGTATTCTGATTCCTCACTCTGTAAGAGTCAGTTCGCCTTAATTCTAGTCGACTCAGATCCTCAGGCCTTCAAAGATGTAGTTTGGAAGAGTTGGCTCGGTTGGCTGTAGTTCTTAGAGCTCTTTTTCTGGACTTTGGAGGAGTCGGCTCGAATCTTTGAAGAGTCAGCTTGGATGTCTAACTAAATGATAGAGTCGGCTCGGACTCCCTTTGGGTTAGCTTGCTTATCTGATTCAGGAAGTGGTACTCTGGATAAGTCGGCTTGGATCCCTTAGAGTCGGCTCAGATATCTGCGTGCTAGAATTCTCATGCATGCCATGTGCCAGAGTCAGCTCTCTTCTCTTCGAGTCGGCTCGGATGAGTTCTTCAGTGAATTTTCAAATCTTCTCCAGAATTCATCTAGCAAGGCTTCAAGCTTTCAAGATATCTTCAAACTCTTCTTACAACATACTCAAGATAATTTTAAGCTTGAAATAACCTAGAAGTAACCCATTTGATTGGTTTTTACTTAAATTTTTCTTTGGGTTTTGCTTTACAAGATTCAATTACAATACAACTCAACACAAAAAGTTGAAATGTAGGAGTTGAAATTGAGCAATGAATTCATCCTACAAAAACTTGTAAAACACTTGCAGAGTTGTTAGTAAAACAAATACATTCTCCAATGTTTTGTTATCATCAAAATCACTTATGGGGTCAACAATCTCCCCCTTTTTGATGATGACAAAATACTGAGCATGAAAAATTCTTTACAATTACATGTATGATTGTATTTGAGAGTAAGCATTAACATGTATCAAAGCTAACTGTATTTGCAAGTAAGTATCAGAGCTTTTTATGAAAAACTATATAGTATTAGTATTGGTGCCTTTATATGTATTAGAGTATTGAAGCTTGTATGTTTCAAAGTATCAGAACTAGCACAAATACAAAGTATCAGAGCTCAAAATTGTAAGTATTAGAGCTAATTCTTGAGCTAAATTTTTGAAGCAATCAAAGCAAATTGCAAGTATTGAGCTAGAGCCATTCAATTTCAATAATTTGCTCCCCCTTTCTGATGATTTGAAAATCTTGAAATAATTTTATGCTTAGTCAAATATATTCTCCTCCTTTTTGTATATTCTCAAAAAGTTAAAAGTAATTTTCATGCAATCTCAATGTTCTCCCCCTTTTTGTCAATAATCAAAAAGGTATTCAAATAAAGCTCAATTTTTATGATAGAATGAAAAAGTTGATAAAGTTTGTTTGAGATAATTTTTATGATAGAATGAAAAAGGTGTTCTCCCCCTTTTTGTCAATAATAAAAAAGGTATTCAAATAAAGCTCAATTTTTATGATAGAATGAAAAAGTTGATAAAGTTTGTTTGAGATAATTTCACTTTCTCAAATCAACTTTGATATTCTAATTAAAATTCAAGTTGATTAGCATTGTACAAATGAAGATGTGATTGCAAGATATTGCATAATCCAATTCAAACATAAAAAACATGTCAACAAAAGTGCTTTCATTTCACTCATAGTTTTCAATACAAGTTGCAAGAAATTGAAAGCAGTACAATCAATCACTGGTGCGGGCACCAGACTTAGAAGAAGACTTCAGGGCTCCATCTGGATCTCTGATTGACCTTGCCCGAAGAATTAGGGTTTTCTGGTTTTGTAAAAAGGGTTGACTTGGTCAATTCAATTTTTTTTTGAGTATGTATTTCCCTGTAATTTAAATTTTGTTGAGTCATGTTGACTCAGTTCAAGTCCTAGTAGTGGTCTAGGCCTTCTCCAGGGTGTCACATTTTCTCCCAAGACCAAGCAAGTGGGCGCCACACTCCCAGCCACACGCCTGAGTCCAGGGGGCGCCACATCTCCATTATGTATGCTTTGGTCCCCACACCACAAGATAGCAGGTCCCTTCTCTCATGCGCCACTTAAGGAGAAAATAATCTGGGATCCACAATTCAAGGGGGCGGCCAAAACATTTCCATAAGAGCCAAGCTATGTAAAGAAAGAAGCACTTCTTGGGGAGCACTTCAAGGGGGCGCCCAATCCATGCCTAAAAAGCCCAAAGCAAAGATGGGAAGAACCATGACTTAGGGAGAAAGAAAAGGAGGTGTCCAAAAGAGTTGAGCCATGGAAGGAAAGAAATTTTCTCTTGAAGAGCAAGGCTAGGAGGCGTCACCTACTTACCTTTTGGAGCCACCAATCAACACTTTAGGAACCTCTTGGCCGGCCATATGTGTGGGAATTGATTCTACAAACCTAATTTGAAGATCCATCCTATTAGTCCCACATGGGAAGATGTAAAACCCTGCTCTCTTGTAAAGTCCTATAAATTAAACCCCTCTTGTAAGTTTTAAAAATATCTGATGAATGAATCCAATTTATGTGTGAGCAAACTTTGTGTTTCTCTCTTCCGCACTTGCATCCAGGTGTTGAGCTCCATGAGGGAGTAAATCTGGGTTCCCCTGGAACCTTGAGGAGGTGTGAGATCTCCAACCCCAAAACCCTAGGATAGCCACTTCACTTCCAAATCCTAGCCGCCCATCATCCTCTTCTTTCCACCAAACCCTAGCCTACCCCATCTCTCATGGCCACTCTCTCCAAGTCAAGGCCGACCACCAGTATCCAGGTCCACTCCGGATACTTCAGATTCAGAGCAATTCCCAGAGGAAGTCAGATCAGCCTCCAGGAGAATCTGGATTTCAGCAACATCAGCTTTCAAGTTCTTTTATCTAGTAAATCCTTCCTTGAGTATCTGGTTCCATAAATTACTCTTCTTCATTCCCAGATCATGAGTTCAGGAGAGGCCAACTGTTGGGAATTGTATCCCAAAGCCAATCATCTAGGTTGTAGATGGTTGAGCTAATTGTTATGTAATTTTTATAATGAATAAAAGTTATTCTGGCTTCTCATCACTTTACATCTTCCTATAATGAATTCTTTAGTGATGATATCCTTAGGACTACTATTACATCGATATAGAGAGGATATATCGAGTGGTCCTTAAACAGGGTTCTCAGCCAAATGATATGTTGTACCTGGATAGCAACATATCAAGCATAGGCTGTTGTAGTTCGCATTGTTTGGTTGTCCTCTTGACCAAAGGAGTGTGGTGACACTGATGTGATCTGCAAGTGGGATATTTGATATCTCATTAGACGTGACTCCGCGTAGCACCTTATCTGCCTAAGGATCGCTCACGAATGGATATGGGCATAAGTGTCCCTCTGACCTGAGGTCACTATGGTAGCTTGCAAGCAACTCCCTGTGCTTTGGTGCCGGACTACCCGGATTTTTAATCCGGTGACGAAAGGTTTCTGGGTACAGGCAAGTACTTGTGGAGCAGTAGTGGACCAAGATGGAATTGACCTGTCCAAATGATTTGGATTGAATGTCTCGCAGTGTCTCAATTTAGCAAATCCTCGACCGGGGTGATCCCAGTGAAGAGTCACTGGACATGCGAGATTGAGACACGTAGTGGATTGACATAGCTGGGGTTGGCAGTTCAACCCTAGGTCATCCTGAGCATTGGAGGTCAAAGGGATGAATTATGCGGTAACCATATGCCAGAGGTTCGATGGAATGCTCCCGCATCTTCGACCTATCCGGACGCCGAGACCCATTGCTAGGTGGTATCTTGTGCTGTTACTGGAAGTGTCCCAGTACTACCGTTTAGGTTCGAACCTATGAGGTCACACGCCACAGAGGATTCCTATCTGATCAGGAACCGATTCGATTGGGAATCGTTTCGGTATTTTGTCACGGTTTTTGGTTGAGTTTTCTTCTGATTGTCCCGGTCTTGGGTTGATCAAGTCTTCTCTGGATCAACCAGGAATATGTTCCTGGCTGACTAGGATTGAACCCATGTTCATCAAATGGTTTGATGAATGTTTCTAAGTCTAGTTGATTTTTGTTTTAGTCGGTTGCAAATCGATTTCAACTCAAATCAGTGAGGTTGGACTGTAGAAAGTTAGGGTTCGTTCTTAGCTTCGTTTTGAGTCCAGTTTCGTTCGATTTGGACTTCGTTTGACTGGGTTTTGGCCTGAACCAAATAGACCCTGCTTTGCCCTTGGACCGATGGGCTTTTTGGTCATTTGCCGGTTCACCTTTTGAACCGTCGTCTTCTCGCCTGAGACGTTTGAGTTTCTGAAACCGAAACAGGGCGTCTGCTGTTTTGATTTATTTCGATTAAATCCCACCACCCCTTCGCACCAAACTGAAGACCCTTGCTCTTCCCTTCGGTTGGCATCCAGAGATAATTTTTATACCTCCTTCTTGCTCTCTTTCGGTGGATTTTTTGAGAGCTTCCTCCATCTTTCCAAAATCCGTGAAACCTTGGGATCCGGCGGCTAGCGACGTCGGAGCTCCGATCAGAAGTTCCCACGGCGTGTATCCCCTCTAGAGGGATTTCGCCTGAGATCCTGGGAGTAGGTCATCGCTCCAGTGCAAGGTAATCAAAGTTTGATCTTCAAATCCCCCTGCTACAACCGTGGCCGTGGATGACTTTTGGAGCCCCGATTCGAAGTGGAAAACGCCGGAGACCTGGAGATCCGATTTCATCACCTTGTAGCCGGTCAAGCAAGGATTCCAGCGGACCTAGGAGCTCGGGGTTTGGAGACCTGTGCGCGCCGCAGTCGACGTCTGAACCTTGCTCCACGGTAAGCAATCTCTGGACCGAGGTTGAAGAAGGGTGGAATAGCGGGAATAGCTATTCCACCCTATTCCTCATAGCTATTCCACCCTATTCCTCCCTTATTCCATCCTGGAATAAGTTCAATTTAATTTTTATTTGCATTTATACATGTCCAAAAATTATGAAAAAAATATATGCCATGCATCTTTATGTTCTCTATGCAAATATAATTTTTGATCCTGGTTTTGGGACAGGTTTTTCCACGATTAATTGAAATTGTTTTATAACATCTACCTGTTCCTATCCTCTGCTTAGTGTAGGCACACAAAAAAAAAAAAATCTTCCTTCAAATGGTATCAGAGCCCAGGTTCAATTTAAAATTATATTTGCATGTTTTTAGTTAATTAAATTGTTTAATTAACTAATTTGGTAATTAGTTGAATTATTTAATTGTTAATTAAAATTGCTTTAATTAAGAATTAATGATGGCATGTATTATTTTTATTTTTTGATATGTTAAATGTAAATAAGAATTAATTATAAAAGGAGTTTTTCAAGATTTAATTAAAATTGTTTTAGTTAAATAATTGGCTTGATTTCTTATAATTATGAATTATTTGAAATATTTAAATGATAAATGCAAATTAGGGTTTATAAAACCTTAAGTCATTTGATAAGCCAAATGGGTTATTGGTTGGGCTAGGATTAGATCCTAATTGGGTTAGACCTAGGTTTAGTTGAATGAACTCTAAAAATAATTTTAATCAAAAGTTGATTAAGGATTATCTTTTCCTAGTTTCTAATTAGTTAGAAGCTTGAGTCCATTCATCTAAATGGATCTAATCTGGCTCAGTGGCTAACCTAACTCAATTTTTCTAATCTAATTGATGACGGTAAACCAATTTGGTGTCTAAGGTAAGCAGCCTTATGGTCCTTGGCTTTGAGGGTACCCTTTCCTGGCCAGTTCTTGTAATTGGTGTCTAAGGAAAGTGGTTAATGCCGTAACTCATGCCTCGACCGCACTTACCTGGCCAAATTGACTAACCTGATTTGATTTAGAAAAGATTATTGAGTTAGATCAACCCATGCCATTTAAGGTTATCAGTCTGACTGATTTAGGTGCCCATGAACCTAACCATAAACCCTTCTAAGATTTAGTGGGAGTTTATGGATCAAGGTTCATGATTTTTTTATATGTCACAAATTTTAAAATCCTCTAAATTATTAGGTCCTTAAAAAGGCCTAGTTAAGGAGTTAACAAGGTCTTTGCCTCCCATTAAGTGGGTTTGTAATATGTCCATTAGTTGGGTATGCATCGGTAGTTCCATAGAACGGGTGTATATCACGCTATTGGGATTACTCTCCCTAATATGAAGGTTGAGTGTGACCTTCTCAACAGTGATCGGGTGAGCCGTACCTTAGACGGGCTTGGTCATTTGTTGGTTGGAAATACTGAATTCGGCATGTTAATGGTTGGACCTAACCGAGAGCCCGTAATAGGAGGCCCCTAGGTCGATTACAGTGCATCTTGGGGTAAAATAGATTACTAGAAATTGCTAAGGGTGGCAATTGGTTAAAAGAACCTACCTTTAGACACGTATGGGTGAGCCGTACCCTAGACGGGCTTGTACGTGGTCTATTGGATTCTAGTACCCACTTTGAATTTTGACTTCACGGAATTGGAGGTAGAGGCTCCTATTCTGAAAAGTTAGTGGGAGAACCTTTTTGACTAAAGTCCAAGTCTTTAGGATTTTGAAAATTACATA
Organism: Areca catechu; assembly: GCA_021397845.1. Taxonomy (NCBI): domain Eukaryota; kingdom Viridiplantae; phylum Streptophyta; class Magnoliopsida; order Arecales; family Arecaceae; genus Areca; species Areca catechu. The sequence goes on along the minus strand of CM038052.1, from coordinate 120,748,529 downwards.
AACTAATTTTGGTCATATTTTCTTTCAGATGTCCACCAGTCTGTCGCTCCGTCCATTATTGGACAATGAAAAATTGACTGGACCCAACTTCGATAGCTGGTATCGAAGATTGAGGATAGTCCTTGAGCATGAACGGATCTTGTACGTTCTGACGGATCAGGCACCTGTTGTTCCCGCTGCCAATACTCGGGGACCGGTTAGAGACACTTACCAGAAGTGGATCTCTGATCGGACCACTGTCCGATGTATTATGCTGGCTGCGATGAACGATGAGTTCAGTCGTAGGTTTGAGGAGGCCCAGCCTGAGGATATCCTTCAAAGGTTGAAGGAGTCTTTTGGGACTCCTGATGACGCTGAGAGATACCGTATCTCCAGCGCCATCTATAACACGCGTATGCGTGAAGGTGCTTCTGTGACTGATCATGTTATGAACATGATCGAGTTGTTAAAGCGCCTGGGCAAGCTCGGCTGTCCCCTTCACGAACAGCTGGGAAAAGATGCGATCCTGAACTCCTTGCCTCCCTCCTACGTGTCCTTTCTCGATCACTGGAGATTGAATAGGCCGGTAGTAAACTATCATGAGATGTTAGGTTTACTGCAAGCCTATGAAAAGGACCACCAGCTCAACAAAGGGCTGGTGAATTATGTAGGAGGTTCCTCGGCAGGTGCTCCTCGACCCTTTAAGAAAAAGAAGAAGAAGAAGAGCAAGAAGGTACAGTATGCTCCTGGTCCAAGTCAGACCAAGAAGAAGTTAGACCAGAGCAAGGCAGAGTGCTTCTTTTGCAAGAAGCAGGGTCATTGGAAGAGGAATTGTCCTCTTTACATCGCTTCACTTGACCCGAACAGGCCGAAGAAGAAGAAGCAGCAAGCTGTTGCTGCACCAGGTATATATATGATATATCCTAACTTTACTCTTTGTGATACTACTAGCTGGGTATTAGATACCGGAAGTCCTATTCATATCTGTAATTCTTTACAGGGACTTCGAGTTAGTAGAAGATTCGAAGATGGCGAGAAGTACCTGAACGTAGGAAATGGAAATGCTGTTCCAGTTCTGGCGTTGGGTGTTCTGGAGTTGTCTTATGAGTCTTGTAATGTCACTCTAAGTGACTGTCATTATAGTCCTTCTTTCATGCTTAATGTTATTTCTGTAGGCCTTCTGGCCAATGAAAATTTTGAATTTTCAATAAAGAAAAATGTTTGTTCTATCATTTTGAATGGTAAGACTATCATGAATGGAAGCTTAGTTAATGGCATATATTTACTATCACAGCCTGTTATTGTAATGAGTACAAGTTCTAGTAAACGCCCTAGAATAGATGATGTCAATGAAGCCTATCTTTGGCACTGTAGGCTAGGTCACATCAATAAAAATAGGATTAACAAGTTAATAGGAGATGGCCTCCTAGATGTCAGTGATTGTGAATCACTGCCAACTTGTGAATCTTGTCTTATTGGAAAGATGACCAAATCACCTTTTAAAGGAAAAGGTGAGCGAGCCTCAGATATCCTAGGTCTTGTACATACTGATGTATGTGGACCTATGTCTATCTGTGCTAGAGGAGGTTTTAGATATTTCATTACTTTTACAGACGACCTTTCGAGGTTTGGTTATGTCTACCTCATGAGACATAAGTCTGATTCGTTTGAAATGTTCAAACGATATCGTAATGAAGTTGAAAAACAAACCAGAAAGGAAATCAAAATACTTCGATCAGATCGAGGTGGTGAATACCTTTCAGGTGAGTTTTTGACATATCTTGAGGAGAATGGGATTCTCTCTCAATGGACTCCTCCTATGACACCTCAGTTAAATGGAGTGTCTGAAAGGAGAAATCGGACCTTGTTGGACATGGTTCGATCTATGATGGGGTTTGCTACTTTGCCTATGTTTTTCTGGGGATATGCATTGGAGACTGCATGTCAACTTCTTAATAATGTTCCTAGTAAATCCGTTGACAAAACTCCATATGAAATATGGACAGGACGTAAGCCAACCCTTTCACGTTTTCGTGTCTGGGGGTGTCCGGCTTATGTCATGCGTTTGGAAACAGATAAACTAGGGCCAAGGTCTGAAAAATATTTTTTTGTTGGTTATCCAAAAGAATCCAAAGGATACTACTTTTACTTGCCTGATGAACAAAAGGTGTTCGTCAGACTTAGAGCTATCTTTTTAGAAAAGGAGTTCCTTATTAAAGGAACTGTAGCTTCTAAGATAGAACTTGATGAAGTTCTACAAGTAGAAGAACCTGCACATACACAGGCTGGTATTGAACCTGATTTGGTAAGATCAAATCCTGAGCCTATTGTGCAATCATTAAGGAGATCCGATAGAGTATCGCGTCCACCGGATAGATATTTTGGATATCTAATCCAGGATGGCGATCCTGTTGAACTCGATGAGAACAACGAGGATCCGATCACCTATATGGATGCAATGCAAAGGTCTGATTCTGAGTTATGGCTTGGAGCCATGAAATCCGAAATGGAGTCCATGGAAATCAACCATGTATGGACATTGGTTGATGCACCTGAAGGGATAAAACCCATTGGGTGCAAATGGATCTTCAAAAGGAAAAGAGGCGCAGACGGGAAGGTAGAGACCTATAAAGCCCGTCTGGTTGCCAAGGGGTATCGTCAACGTTATGGTATTGACTATGACGAGACATTTTCTCCTGTGGCAATGCTGAAATCCATTCGGATTATGCTAGCTTTAGCTGCACATTTTGACTATGAGATCTGGCAAATGGATGTCCGAACAGCCTTCCTAAATGGAGAGCTGGAGGAGGAAGTGTATATGACACAACCTGAAGGGTTCACTTCCATAGACGAGTCAAAAGTGTGTAGACTTCAGAAGTCTATCTATGGGCTAAAGCAAGCATCTCGGAGTTGGAACATGCGGTTTGATAAGTGTATCAAATCGTATGGCTTCGTTAGGAACGGAGAAGAACCTTGCATATATAAATGGGCCAATGGTTCTGTAGTTGTATTTCTTGTATTGTATGTGGACGATATTCTCTTAATCGGGAATGACGTTCCTGCATTACAGGGAATAAAAGTTTGGCTTTCATCACAATTCTCCATGAAGGATATGGGAGAAGCCTCATTCATATTAGGTATGAAAATCTATAGAGATAGATCAAAGAGGCTTCTGGGATTGTCCCAGTCGACATACATTGACACCGTGTTAAAAAGGTTTAGCATGGAAAATTCCAAAAAAGGCTATCTCCCCATAGGCCATGGAATCACTCTTTCCAAAAAGGATTGTGTGACAACCCCTGAGGAAAGAGAGCGTATGAGTAGAATACCATATGCTTCGGCAGTGGGTTCTATTATGTATGCTATGTTGTGTACTAGACCCGATGTGGCATACTCACTAGGGGTAGTGAGTAGATACCAATCTAACCCAGGAGAAGCACATTGGAAGGTGGTAAAGACCATCCTTAAGTATTTGTGAAATACTAAAGATCAATGGCTACTCTATGGAGATTCTGACCTAAAACTAGAGGGGTATACTGACTCCAGTTTTATGTCAGATCATGATGACAGCAAGAGTGTGTCAGGATTTGTTTTTATCCTGAATGGTGGAGCTATCTGCTGGAAAAGTTCCAAGCAGCATACTGTTGCAGACTCGGTTTGTGAAGCAGAGTATATTGCCGCATCTAATGCAGCTAAAGAGGCTGTCTGGTTGCGAAAGTTCATAGGCGAGCTGGGAGTGGCACCTTCCCTGGAGCATTCTATTCCTCTGCATTGTGACAGCACAGGCGCGATTGCTCAAGCCAAAGAACCGAAGGCACATCAGCGCACCAAGCATATTCTGCGGCGCTTTCACCTTGTACGAGAGATCGTGGAACGAGGTGACATCGACCTTTAGAAGATCGATGGAAAGGAAAATCCGGCCGACCCCTTTACCAAAGCCATCGGAATTAAAGAATTCGACAGTTACAAATGGAAGATGGGTATTCGATACTGTTCTGATTGGCTTTAGTCTAAGTGGGAGTTTGTTGGGAATTGTATCCCAAAGCCAATCATCTAGGTTATAGATGGTTGAGCTAATTGTTATGTAATTTTTATAATGAATAAAAGTTATTCTGGCTTCTCATCACTTTACATCTTCCTATAATGAATTCTTTAGTGATGATATCCTTAGGACTACTATTACATCGATATAGAGAGGATATATCGAGTGGTCCTTAAACAGGGTTCTCAGCCAAATGATATGTTGTACCTGGATAGCAACATATCAAGCATAGGCTATTGTAGTTCGCATTGTTTGGTTGTCCTCTTGACCAAAAGAGTGTGGTGACACTGATGTGATCTGCAAGTGGGATATTTGATATCTCATTAGACGTGACTCCGCGTAGCACCTTATCTTCCTAAGGATCGCTCGCGAATGGATATGGGCATAAGTGTCCCTCTGACCTGAGATCACTATGGTAGCTTGCAAGCAACTCCCTGTGCTTTGGTGCCGGACTACCCGGATTTTTAATCCGGTGACGAAAGGTTTCTGGGTACAGGCAAGTATTTGTGGAGCAGTAGTGGACCAAGATGGAATTGACCTGTCCAAATGATTTGGATTGAATGTCTCGCAGTGTCTCAATTTAGCAAATCCTCGGCCGGGGTGGTCCCAGTGAAGAGTCACTGGACATGCGAGATTGAGACACGTAGTGGATTGACATAGCTGGGGTTGGCAGTTCAACCCTAGGTCATCCTGAGCATTGGAGGTCAAAGGGATGAATTATGCGGTAACCATATGCCAGAGGTTCGATGGAATGCTCCCGCATCTTCGACCTATCCGGATGCCGAGACCCATTGCTAGGTGGTATCTTGTGCTGGTACTGGAAGTGTCCCAGTACTACCGTTTAGGTTCGAACCAATGAGGTCACACGCCACAGAGGATTCCTATCTGATCAGGAACCGATTCGATTGGGAATCGTTTCGGTGTTTTGTCATGATTTTTGGTTGAGTTTTCTTCTGATTGACCCAGTCTTGGGTTGATCAAGTCTTCTCTGGATCAACCAGGAATATGTTCCTGGCTGACTAGGATTGAACCCATGTTCATCAAATGGTTTGATGAATGTTTCTAAGTCCAGTTGATTTTTGTTTTAGTCGGTTGCAAATCGATTTCAACTCAAATCAGTGAGGTTGGACTGTAGAAAGTTAGGGTTCGTTCTTAGCTTCGTTTTGAGTCCAGTTTCGTTCAATTTGGACTTCGTTTGACTGGGTTTTGGCCTGAACCAAATAGACCCTGCTTTGCCCTTGGACCGATGGGCTTTTTGGTCATTTGCCGGTTCACCTTTTGAACCGTCGTCTTCTCGCCTGAGACGTTTGAGTTTCTGAAACCGAAACAGGGCATCTGCTATTTTGATTTATTCCGATTAAATCCCACCACCCCTTCGCACCAAACTGAAGACCCTTGCTCTCCCCTTCGGTTGGCATCTAGAGATAATTTTTATACCTCCTTCTTGCTCTCTTTCGGTGGGTTTTTTGAGAGCTTCCTCCATCTTTCCAAAATCTGTGAAACCTTGGGATCCGGCGGCTAGTGACGCCGGAGCTCCGATCAGAAGTTTCCACGGCGTGTATCCCCTCTAGAGGGATTTCGCCTGAGATCCTGGGAGTAGGTCATCGCTCCAGTGCAAGGTAATCAAAGTTTGATCTTCAAATCCCCCTACTGCAACCGTGGCCGTGGACAACTTTTGGAGCCCCGATTCGAAGTGGAAAACATCGGAGACCTGGAGATCCGATTTCATCACCTTGTAGCCGGTCAAGCAAGGATTCCAGCGGACCTAGGAGCTCGGGGTTTGGAGACCTGTGCGCGCCGCAGTCGACGTCTGAACCTTGCTCCACGGTAAGCAATCTCTGGACCGAGGTTGAAGAAGGGTGGAATAGCGGGAATAGCTATTCCATCCTTTTCCTCATAGCTATTCCACCCTATTCCTCCCTTATTCCAGCCTGGAATAAGTTCAATTTAATTTTTATTTGCATTTATACATGTCCAAAAATTATGAAAAAAATATATGCCATGCATCTTTATGTTCTCTATGCAAATATAATTTTTGATCCTGGTTTTGGGACAGGTTTTTTCGCGATTAATTGAAATTGTTTTATAACATCTACCTGTTCCTATCCTCTGCTTAGTGTAGGCACACAAAAAAAAAAAAAATCTTCCTTCACCAACTTTGCCAAAGGATCAGTATTGGAGGATCCATTACGAAGATATCTGAATCTGGGGATCCAACAATCTGCTCAAGAGAGTCCTTCCACTAAACTCTATGAAGATCACTGCTTGGTCTGTAACCCTTCTCTTCTCTTTACTTCTGTCCTGTTGAAAGTTCATAGCGAAACCCTAGGTCTGGGAGTTTCTCAACCCCCAGCGATCCTTTACTTCTGAACTACTCTGATAACCTAGTTTCTTTAAATTGTTCTTTCAATTATTACATAGTTTCTTTCAATTTAGTTTAACTTTCCTTTGAGTCAAAGCTGACTTCTGAAAAATTAAAAAAAAAAAGAAGAATTAGTCTTAATCTACTTCCTCATCGCATCATCTCTTCTTTCGTTCTACATCATTTTTGGTATCAGAGCTCTCGTTCTGCATCATTTTTAGTATCAGAGCCCTGTCTAGGGTTTCTGACTTGCTTGCATATTTTGAGTGTCTCTCTTTTTTACTTTGTCTGCTCGAAGTAGACTCCCCAGGACGTCCGGTCCTAGGAACGAAGTGAGGTGCAAGCCTCCTCTTCCCATTCCACGGGGTGTTCCTAGGGCGTGTAGGGGATCCACTGGGTTACTACTTCGTAGCAGGAATTGTAAACGGGGGAAGCATTCTATTTTCAGTTTGTAACTATCCTGTTGTAGGAATTGTTTTCCATTGCAGGTAACTCCAAATTACATGATTTTTGTTTTGCTGGAACCAATATGATCGAAACTATTTTACATAATTTTACTGAAATTTATTGGTTTCTGTGAAATTTTTGAGAGTTAAATTACAGCAACTCTGTTTCTATGTTTCTGCATTTCAATTTTTTGAGCAATCATCTCCTAATTCATCTTAAGGGCAATTGAGCATCTAAGATAAGGGGAGGAGTTGATAACCTCTCCTTAGCCCAAAACCACCACCCATTCATTCGATCCTAAGCCTAATTTTAAAATTTATTAGACTTAATATGCCCTAGTGGGCTAGGGACACCAACAAGTCGGGTCTAGGCTAGTGTTGAGTCAGTTTGTCTAGTTACTCTGTGTGTGCTTTGTACTCAGTGTCTAGAATGGTGGTTTAGGGATTCTATCCCGAAGGGCTTGTGTGCTGGTCTGCCTACCTGGCCAATCTCTGATTGGTGTCTAGGATTGGCATTTAGGGACCTAACACTCTCCTTACACCTGCCTGGCTGAGTCCCGAGTTACTACAGGCTAGCTTGCCACTCTGATTGGGCATCTAGTTTGGACTCTAGGTCTAGTGAGCCAGTAGTCGCTTTAGTCTAGTCACATTCTGTGTGCTTCTTGCATCATCATGTCTACCTGGAATGGAGTACCCTACCAACCTGGTCAAACCCAACCAGATTTAGAGGCCATGGTTAGAAATCTTACCGAAAGTATGACCAAATTGAGTCAGGATATGAATGAAGGTTTTTCCCAGTTTAGAGATCGAGTCCAAGTACTTGAGAAGCATAGACATCAAAATTGGACCCCTGATCCAAAATTTAATAGGCCCCAACCTCACCCATGCCAAGAGCCTAGGAGGACCTTATACCGTGATCCCGAGCATAACCTTAGGAAGCCTAACTATGATATTTATAGCGTGGATCGTGTCTATGAGAGGTCCTTACAATATTCTAGACCAGTCACTCAATAACCCAAGTCTTCTAGATCAAACCATTTAGATCCACACCCATGCCCAAGTAAGGTCTCTACTAGCTTGAAACCCAGTGTGACCCAGGCTCCTATATTACAAGAATGTTGGTTTTATGGAGAAAGAGGCCATAAATCTAGTCAGTGCCCATGCATAGGACTGGCTTGTGCACAACTAAGTGGTAAGAATCCTAAGGATGACATTAATGAGGGAGAACCCAAGCCTACCAATGAGGAAGAAAGGTTAGGTATGACAAGCCCAGAATCAGTTGACCTGATTACCACTGACCCGAAACCCATTAAAGATGGCATCAAGGAAGTATATGATGCTGGCTTGAGTCTAGTTGATGAATATGGGGGGGAAGAACTTGAAGAATGTGACATTGATACTATTGGTTCCTTACCTGAGGAGACCTTGGAGAGCAACCAAGTGGTAGGACCTAGTTCAGAAATTCAAGAGATTTTTGAGAACCAGGTTCCTTTAGTCAAATACCTCCAAGAAGAACTCATAGTGTTAGCCAGAGCTATCAGTTCGTATCCTCTAATGACAGTCATTCTCCAAGTACCAATTGAAGATCTTTGCACTAAATTGTTTAAGTTTGCCCACCCTATGGTAGATCCTCTCCTTAGGATGACTGAATCAAGCCTCTTACAATTGGACCTTGTCCCATGCTCAGCCACTAAGGTCTCTCCCGTAATCTCAGTTGGACATCCTTTTCTTGAGCGGATTGATTCACCTAGTCCTGTAGAAGTCCTCCTTATGGCCCCAGACCCCTTCCTTCGCATGACTGACCTACCCTTCTATAGAGTATACCTTTCCGCACCCATAGGTCAAATTTCAAGTCTTGAGGTCATCATCCATAGGCCCTTCCATGAATCATTCTCTAATCCATTTCTTGAGAAAGTGGATCATTATTTGCTTAGAGAACAAACCTTAACTGTTGCAATCACATGTCCTAGGCTACCCCCAGAACCATCTCTTGATCCATTCCTGGGAGTAGCAAACTTTTCCTTTTGTAAGGATGACCAGTTGACACTCATAGATCACCATTCAAACCTTCAGGTCACCACCTTTAGTCAACGGATAATTCGAGACTCCACCTCATATTTCCTCCCTTTCTCTAGGACTTCCAATGCTTCTTACACCATCCAAGTATACTTTGTCGAAGTCTTTAGAGTGAACCACGTGTCAGAACCTATTAGGTTTGCCACCTACTTCTGGAAGACCTTATGGCACCTACTAGGCACCCATGATAAGTTTTCATGCTCTGCATGCCATCCTCCGACCCAAGGTCAAACCTAGAGAGCCGTAGTTTGTTAGGTTTAGACCTAGGGTTCCTTTGGAATAAAGTCCATTCTTTAGGAATACGTCGTCAGTCTAGTTTAGTTTTTCTTGACCCTACTAGGCTTTGGCTCAGATTTTGGTTTGATTGAGAGCACCAGGAATTGGGATTTGTATTTTGTCCAGGGCTGAAATTGCATTCAATGTTTCGATCAATAGGTCTATAGGCTAGAGTCCCTTTGAAATTGTTCATGGATACAAGCCTCACACACCACTTGATCTGATTTCACTATTAGCCCACACACACAAGTCTCTTGATGCACTTGCATAGCATGTAAAAGGCTTGCATAAAGAAATTCATGCCAAAATAAATTTAAGTAATGAAACTTATAAGAAGTTGGCTGATTCTCAAAGGCTAGTCAAAACTTTTGTTGAGGGAGACTATGTAATGATTAGGTTAAGGCCTGAGCGGTTTTTTTCCTGGAACCGTTAGAAAGTTACATGCTAAAGGAGCTGGACCATTTAGAGTAGTGAAGAGGGTAGGATCCAATGCCTATGTGCTCGAGTTGCCTCCAGAACTAGGCAGTAGCTCTACTTTCAACATTACAGACTTAGTAGAGTATACGGAGCCAGCTGTGATTCCTAGTGAGCCTTTTGAGCCTAATCCTGCTCTTAAGAGTGAACCCAACCCTGTGTGTCCACCAACAAACTGGCCTGTGAGGAAAGAGCAGATTGAAAAGATCCTGGATGATCAGGTTATCTCTACTCGTAATCGAGGATACCAAAGATACTTGGTCCGCTGGCAAGGAAGGCCAGATTTTGATAACTCTTGGATCTCCCGAGAAGAATTACAAGAATTGGACCCAGACCTCTTGGAGAGATACCAGAGCCAACTTGATCCATACTCGACAGGGTCGAGTTCCTCCCACCCCGGGAGAATTGGTGCGGGCACTAGACTCAGAAGAAGACTTCAGGGCTCCATCTGGATCTCTGATTGACCTTGCCCGAAGAATTAGGGTTTTCTGATTTTGTAATAAGGGTTGACTTGGTCAATTCAATTTTTTTTTGAGTCTGTATTTCTCTACAATTTAAATTTTGTTGAGTCATGTTGACTCAGTTTAAGTCCTAGTAGTGGTCTAGGTCTTCTCCAGGGTGTCACATTTTCTCCCAAGACCAAGCAAGTGGGTGCCACACTCCCAGCCACACTCCCAGCCACACGCCTGAGTCCAAGGGGTGCCACATCTCCATCCAGTATGCTTTGGTCCCCACACCACAAGATAGCAGGTCCCTTCTCTCATGCGCCACTTAAGGAGAAAATAATCTGGGATCCACAATTCAAGGGGGCGGCCAAAACATTTCCATAAGAGCCAAGCTATGTAAAGAAAGAAGCATTTCTTGGGGAGCACTTCAAGGGGGCGCCCAATCCATGGCTAAAAAGCCCAAAGCAAAGATGGGAAGAACCATGACTTAGGGAGAAAGAAAAGGAGGTGTCCAAAAGAGTTGAGCCATGGAAGGAAAGAAATTTTCTCTTGAAGAGCAAGGCCACCTACTTACCTTTTGGAGCCACCAATCAACACTTTAGGAACATCTTGGCCGGCCATATGTGTGGGAATTGATTCTACAAACCTAATTTGAAGATCCATCCCATTAGTCCCACATGGGAAGATGTAAAACCCTGCTCTCTTGTAAAGTCCTATAAATTAAACCCCTCTTGTAAGTTTTAAAAATATCTGATGAATGAATCCAATTTATGTGTGAGCAAACTTTGTATTTCTCTCTTCCACACTTGCATCCAGGTGTTGAGCTCCGTGAGGGAGTAAATCCGGAGGTGTGAGATCTCCAACCCCAAAACCCTAGGATAGCCACTTCACTTCCAAACCCTAGCCGCCCATCATCCTCTTCTTTCCACCAAACCCTAGCCTACCCCATCTCTCACGGCCACTCTCTCCAAGTTATGGCCGACCACTAGCATCCAGGTCCACTCTGGATACTTCAGATTCAAAGCAATTCCCTGAGGAAGTCAGATCAGCCTCCAGGAGAATCCGGATTTCAGCAACATCAGCTTTCAAGTTCTTCTATCTGCTAAATCCTTCCTTGAGTATCTGGTTCCATAAATTGTTCTTCTTCATTCCCAGATCTTGAGTTCAGGAGAGGCCAACTCTGCCAAAGGATCAGTATTGGAGGATCCATTACGAAGATATCTGAATCCGGGGATCCAACAATCTGCTAAAGAGAGTCCTTCCACTAAACTCTATGAAGATCACTGCCTGGTTTGTAACCCTTCTCTTCTCTTTACTTCTGTCCTGTTGCAAGTTCATATCAAAACCCTAGGTCTGGGAGTTTCTCAACCCCCAGAGATCCTTTACTTCTGAACTTCTCTGATAACCTAGTTTCTTTAAATTGTGCTTTCAATTATTACATAGTTTCTTTCAATTTAGTTTAACTTTCCTTTGAGTCAAAGCTGACTTCTGAAAAAAAAAAAAAAAAAAGAATTAGTCTTAATCTACTTCCGCATCGCATCATCTCTTCTTTCGTTCTACATCAATCACTACCTAGCTGAGTAGTATTGGGTAGCCCAAAATGTGGTATAGATGCTATAAGGTCCACAAATTATGGTTCAGAAGTTTGGGGCCTAAGATGAGGAGCTGGCTGCCTAGGATGTGTAGTAAAGGTCGGTCCAGGTGTAGGTACAGGTCTAGGTTTAGGAGTGGCAAATGCTGCATTGACTGTGGTTTTTAGCTGATCAAGTTGAAATTGAACCATCTCCATCTCCTCATGAATCTTTTTCACCTCAGTGTTTAAAGCAACTAACTCATCAGCTTGCGCATTTGCAAAAGCTTCAGCAAAACCTTGCAATCTCCCAAATTCTGACCTTAAGATCCCTGTGCCCCTTGTATAATCTTCCTCCATCCTTTTTCCCTATTCCAATGATCCCATACTGAACCTTGTCTCCTTAAGCTCTTTTCTGTATTCTCTTGAGAACACCAATCTTGCTAATAAAAATCATGATTTAAATATAAAGATTGATATTTTAAAAATTGATAAAAGTAATCTTTCTAAAGAAAAAGAAATTTTAGAAAAAAAAAAAATTGATTTGAAAGAGTTATGCAATAAGTTCTCAAATAAGAAAAATATTTTATTAAATAAAATAGAAACTCTAAAAGGACCCAAGATTTTTGTATCAAATGATAAGCTTTTAAAGAAAAACAAAAATCTTGAGTTGAAAAACAAGAATTTCTTTGTTGCTACTTCTTCCAATATTGCATGCTTAAAATGTGAAAATTTTGAACTTAATGCATATTCTTGTAGATTAAGAAAAATTTGGATTCCGAAAGGAACCATAATCACTAACCCTAAAGGATCCAAGAAAATTTGGATACCAAAATTATCCACTTAATTTGTTTTACAGGGATATCTTGTAGCCCAATAAAATGAAAGGAAGTTTTTGAAAGGTGGCTGTACAAGATAATACAAAGAGTGGACAAGCTACATTTTGGACTAAATGGTAATGGAAGGATTATATTGATAAATTTTAAACATTTCCTCCCATAATTAAAATATAGTTGAATATTAGTTATAAATGTTGCATCAATTACTTTGAAAATTATTTTAATTGATTAATTAGAGTCAAGTTTAGACTTATAGTCATTGGTTATGATCATGAACTTTTTGATGTAGATGAATTTCATGCTCTCATGATTAAACTTGTGATTATTAGACTTTCACTTGATTTTGATTAATATAGTTTTAAACTATTTCAAGTAAAATGTTTTGATGAAATGTATTCTATTTTGTATCCATGCTTAGACTAGAAATAATTTGGAACAAGTATAGAATTGGTTGTTAAGGATTACATTTAAGAAGAAGGTATGCACATTGATAAACCCTTAATCTAGTAGCTAGACTTACTATTAAATTACTTCTAGCATCTAAATGGATATCAAATCATTTCAAATAAATTTGAAATTATGCTAAAAGTTTTTAAATGATCAATACTTTGAATTTTGAAAATCATATATATCTTGAAAATTTCAAATCTTTGATTTTCAGACTTACTACGTATGTTCATATCTCAAATTGTCTAAAATTATGATGCTTGTACTTTCATGTTTTATTTCTTAATTAATACATATTTTTAAGGGGGAATAATATTTAGGGAGAGCATCCAAAGATTTATTATCATATATGATGCTTTCAATAATTTCTTTGATATCATGCCTTACATATATTGCTCTGATACTCCTTCTCCTTGATATCAAATCTTTTTTTCCTTGTGAAAAGTTACATTCAATTGGTATCAAGATTTATTTCATTAAGAATCTCAAAAAAAAGAGCTCCTAGCAACTACTTCAGATTGGGTTAGTCACCATGGCCGTCTGGTCATAGAAGGTAAGTAGGGTTTAAAGACCCTCTCTTCCCATTCAATGGGATCTCTTATGACATGTTGGGGTGCCACATGGCCTTATCCCATGAATAAGTAAGATGAATGGATTGATGTCTTAATCATACCTTGGTTATGTATATTAGAGCTAATATACATTGGATTATTTTTTTTGCATGTGCATATCATTTTTGTGGTATCATGTTTAATTGGTGATGTGGCAGGACCGCTGACGTGGTGATGCGGGACTAATATGCATGCAATTCTTTTTGTATGTTTTATATGTGGGGTTAGGTGATTAATTCCTAAATTTTAGATCAAAATTAGTTGTAGGGAATTTTGTATGAATTTTTGAAGCCAAGCATGCAGATTATAACCTAAAAAAGTACTAAAGAAGGATCGCCAGGGCTGAAAAGACTTGGTTAGGGCAAGTTCTCCTACAATATAAAGACTGGAGGTAGAGGGGGTGTACCTGACAATGTCTGAAGTGCCCGGTGAAGATTGCAGCGAAGGGATCTCTCGTTCCTCGACGGATGCGGCTTGGAAAATCGAGCCAAAGACCCGCGGATACCCAGCTTTCTGCTCGGTGGTCCGATTGAGGCTTGGCTGGAGTCGATGGATTCGTAGGAACTCGGGGACCTGCAAATGACCTATCAGGGGTTAGAAAACTCAAAGGAGATCAAGAAAATAAAGGAAAATAGCAAAGGGGAAAGGAATTTTGGAGTGGACGGCCAAGTCTCTGGAGGATTGGCTGGCGACAGGATGATGGTTGCAGCACCGGGAAGAAGAAAACTCTCACACCCCTTTATGCACACAGCAGGGTAACACTCAAAGCAATAGAAGAACTCAAGGTTTATTTTATATCAAAAATCAAGTTTCATACAAGAGGCTAGGGTCCCTTAAATAGACCCTTAACCTTGGGCCCCAAGTAAGGGTACTTTAGACTTTACATAGGACTCCTTCTCTCTTTCAAACCCTAACTAGGAATATAAGGCAACCTAGGTAGAAATCCCTAAAGCACTTGGACTCCCTCTCCTTGTCTTGGTCGGCCAAGGAGGTGACCATAAGTGGCTGACCAAGAGGAGGGTAATCCTAAGAGGTGGTGCCCTAATTCCTCTTCCTGGGCCCGGGCTGGCCCAATTTGCTTCTGGCTGGAACAGGGCTCCAGATTTGTTCCTGTTTTCATTTTCTCCTCCTGGGATCTTCAGGTCTTCAAGTTGGGTTGGATTTGGGCTCAACTTCCATGTCTTCAATTAGGTTGGACTTGGTCTTCACTTGTATGAAGTGGTCTTGAGTCTTTGATATGCTTGGATAGGACTCAAAAAAAATAAAATTACATTGAGCTGACTAATACTGAACTGAACTAGCTCAACATGAGCTGACTAATTACAGGACTCAAATAAAACAACTCAGCTGGACTAAGCTTTATTATAGTGGACTTAAATGTCAATTAAGTGATCCACAGAGGGTTGAGAAGCCTCTGCCTTATTCTGGTGCCTTTGGTGTCCGCACCACAGTTGCTCATTTCCAGACCAATGGTGAAGCCGAGGTGACCAACCGAACCATCCTTTAAGGACTGGACCAAGCGAAGGGTAGATGGGCAGAAGAACTTCCAAGCATCCTGTGGGCCTACCACACAACACCCAGAACGGTGATGGGAGAAGCACCCTTCAACCTTGTCTTTGGATCTGAAGCAGTGATCCCAATCAAACTCAGCGTGCCTACGCTCCGGGTGCAGCAGTATGACGAGGCACAGAACTCGGCACACCTCCTGCTCAACCTTGACCTCCTCGAAGAGACAAGGGACAAAGCCCAGCTTCGGATGGCGGTGTACCGACAACGGGTCGCCCGATATTACAACGCATGGGTGAAACCGAAGATCTTCTGACCAGGCAACTTGGTGCTGCACCGGGTGGAAGCGTCCCAACCTTGGGAGTACGGCAAGCTCTTGCCGAACTGGGAAAACCCTTATAAAGTGGCCGAGGCTCTCTCACAGGGGGCCTACTACCTCGAGGACCTGGATGGCACCAGGTTCCCCCGAAAATGGAATGCTTGTAATTTGAGGAGATACTATCAGTAATGTAAGTCTTCCCTCCACTAGAAATAAAGACTCCTTTCTGCACACCGATTTATCTGCCTTGCAGGAAACTCAAGCCTCGAGCCTAGCTCCTCGGCATCAAAGCTCGGAGAAGAGTCCTCCGGCATAAAGACCTGGGAAGCCCCCAAGCACTCGAGCCTAGCTCCTCGGCATCAAAGCCCAGAGAAGAGTCCTCCGACACAAAGACCTGGGAAGCCCCCAGGCACTCAAGCCTCGAGCCTAGCTCCTCGGCATCAAAGCCCGGAGAAAAGTCCTCTGGCACAAAGACCTGGGAAGCCCCCAGGCACTCAAGCCTCGAGCCTAGATCCTCGGCATCAAAGCTCGGAGAAGAGTCCTCTAGCACAAAGACCTGGGAAGCCCCCAGGAACTCAAGCCTCGAGCCTAGCTCCTTCGCATCAAAGCCCGGAGAAGAGTCCTCCGCCACAAAGACCTGAGAAGCCCTCAGGCACTCACGTCCTCGAGCCCAGCTCCAGGATGCCAACCCAAGACCGGAGCTTAGATCTTCGGCCAAGGGAACTTTCGAGCCATGCAGCTCTCAGCTATCAACGTCTTCAAGCCCAGCTCCAAGATGACAACTCCTGAGCCATGTCCTCAGGCTATCAAGTCCCAGAGACCAGCACTCCGGCTGGCATGTCACAGAGCCCAGCTCCAGGATGCCAGCCTAAGACCGGAGCTCATGTCTCTGGCCAAGGGAACCTTCGAGCTATGCCAATCTCAGCTATCAACGTCTCCGATCCCAGCTCCAAGATGCAATCTACTGAGCCATGTCCTCAGGCCATCAAGTTCCGGAGACCAGCTCTCCGGCCGACATGTCCCCGAGCCTAGCTCCAGGATGCCAGCCTAAGACTGGAGCTCAGATCTCCGACCAAGGGAACCCTCGAGCCACACCGCTCTCAGCTACCAACGTTTTCGAGCCCAGCTCCAAGATGGCAACTCCTGAGCCATGTCCTCAGGCCATCAATTCCCGGAGACCAGCTCTCTGGCCGGCACATCCTCGAGCCCAGCTCCAGGATGCCAGCCCAAGACTGGAGCTCAGGTCTCTGGCCAAGGGAACCTTCGAGCTATGCTGCTCTCAACTATCAACGTCTCCGATCTCAGCTCCAAGATGCAATCTACTGAGCCATGCCCTCAGGCCATTAAGTCCCGGAGACCAGCTCTCCGGCCGGCATGTCCCCGAGCCTAGCTCCAGGATGCCAGCCTAAGACTGGAGCTCAGATCTCCGGCCAAGGGAACCCTCGAGCCACGCCGCTCTCAGCTACCAACGTCTCCGAGCCCAACTCCAAGATGGCAACTCCTGAACCATGTCCTCAGGCCATCAAGTCCCGGAGACCAGCTCTCCGGCCGGCACATCCCCGAGCCCAGCTCCAGGATGCTAGCCCAAGACCGGAGCTCAGATCTCCGACGAAGGGAACCTTCGAGCTACGCCGCTCTCAGCTATCAACGTCTCCGAGCCCAACTCCAAGACAACAACTCCTGAGCCATGGCCTCAGGCCATCAAGTCCCGGAGACCAGCTCTACGGTCGGCATGTCCCCGAGCCCAGCTCTAGGATGCCAGCCCAAGACCGAAGCTCAGATCTCCGACCAAGGGAACTTTCGAGCCACGCAGCTCTCAGCTATCAACGTCTTCGAGCCCAGCTCCAAGACCACAACTCCTGAACCATGTCCTTAGGCCATCAAGTCCCGGAGACCAGCTCTCCGGCTGACACATCCCCGAGCCCAGCTCCAGGATGCCAGCCCAAGATCGGAGCTCAGATCTCTGGCCAAGGGAACCTTCGAGCTACGCCGCTCTCAGCTATCAATGTCTCCGAGCCTAGCTCCAAGATGCCATCTCCTGAGCCATGTCCACAGGCCATCAAGTCTCGGAGACCAACTCTCCGGCCGGCACGTCCCCGAGCCCAACTCCAGGATGCCAGCCCAAGCTAGAGCTCAGATCTCCGGCCAAGGGAACCCTCGAGCCATGCCGCTCTCAGCTACAAACATCTCTGAGCCCATCTCCAAGATGACAACTCCTGAGCCATGTCCTTAGGCCATCAAGTCTCGAAGATCAGCTCTCCGGCCGGCACGTCCCCGAGCCCAGCTCTAGGATGCCAGCCCAAGATCGAAGCTCAGATCTCCGGCCAAGGAAACCTTCGAGCTATGCCGCTCTCAGCTATCAACATCTCCGAGCCCAACTCCAAGATGACAACTCCTGAGCCATGTCCTCAGGCCATCAAGTCTCAGAGTCCAGCTCTCTAGCCGGCACGTCCCCGAGCCCAGCTCCAGGATGCCAGCCTAAGATCGAAGCTCAGATCTTCGACCAAGGGAACCTTCGAGCTACGCCGCTCTCAGCTATCAATGTCTCCGAGCCCAGCTCCAAGATCCCATCTCCTTAGTCACGTCCTTAGGTAATCAAGTTTTGGAGCCCAGCTCGCCAACCAGCATGCCTCGAGCCTAGCTCCTCGGCATCAAAGCCCAGAGAAGAGTCCTCTGGCACAAAGACCTGGGAAGCCCCCAGGCACTCAAGCCTCGAGCCTAGCTCCTCGGCATCAAAGCTCAGAGAAGAGTCCTCTGGCACAAAGACCTGGGAAGCCCCAAGGCACTCAAGCCTCGAGCCTAGCTCCTCGGCATCAAAGCCCAGAGAAGAGTCCTCCAGCACAAAGACCTGGAAAGTCCCCAGGCACTCAACATCGAGCCTAGCTCCTCGGCATCAAAGCCTGGGTAAGAGTCCTCCAGCACAAAGACCTGGGAAGCCCAGGCACTCAAGCCTCGAGCCTAGCTCCTCAGCATAAAAGCCCGTAGAAGAGTTCTCCAGCATAAAGACCTAAGAAGCCCTCAGGCACGCACGTCCCTGAGCCCAGCTCCAGGATGCCAGCCCAAGACCGGAGATCAGATCTCCAGCCAAGGGAACCTTCAAGCCATGCAGCTCTCAGCCACGTCCTCGAGCCCAGCTCCAGGATGCCAGCCCAAGACCAGAGCTTAGATCTTCGGTCAAGGGAACCTTCGAGCCATGCAGCTCTCAGCACATCTCTGAGCCCAGCTTTAAGGCATTCAAGTTCCTGAGCCTGGCCTTCGAAGATCGAGCCCCGAGCCTAGCTCTAAGGCATTCAAGACCTGAAAGCCTCTCAGACATCCAAGTTTGAAGCTGACATTTGACGGCATCAGAGCCTTGAGCTTAGCACAAGCTCACGCAAGACGAAGCTCCTCTCTCTGGCCTCCCTGCATCGAAAGAGAAGGAAAAAGGAAAGAAAAGGGGAGGGAGGACATCCACATCATAGAAGAAAAAAGAAATCACATTTGCAAAATCAACTCTTATTACTTTGAAGAAAGGCTTTACATTATCTTCCAGGCCCTGACAGGCCAGGCAGCCCGGCTAAAAAATAAAACAAACAACAAAAATGACAAAGAAAATGGAAAAGTATAAGAGAAGTCCTATCCTATGAGGCTGGCTCCTTCCTTGGGCTATGCACGGCTGGGTCTTCTCCCTCTTCCATCACCGGTGTAGGGTCACCTTCCTGAGCATGACCCGTTGGAGGGGTCGGCTCAGCTACTACTGCTGAAGGGGCTAGCTCAGCTGTCTCCGAGGCCGCCTGGGGGAGAGACTTGACTGAACCGGCTCCTTGCCCTGTTGCAGCCATCGTCGGAGCTGGGGCCTTCTTGCCAGGGGCCCGGAGCGCGGCCAGTCACTCTTCAGAGAGGATCCCCCGTAGCTGCTGGTAGTAGTAGGTGAACCCCTTAGCGAAGGAGTCCGTTGCTGCCTCCTTGAAGTCTTTTATATACTCGGGCGAGGCCTTGAAAGTGGCCACCACCTCAGCGGCTTCCTTCCTGGCTGCCTCTACCCGGTGGTTCGCCTCATCCAGCTGCACCCCGACATGCTCAGCTTGCCGGACCGTGACCGCCATTACCTTCTCGGCGGTATCAGCAGAGCGGTTGGTGACAGTAACCCTCTCCTCCGTGGTCGCTGTCCTCTTCTTAGCAGAGGCAGCCCTGTCTCTCGCCACCTCCACCTTGGCCTAGGGATCCTTTAGCCGAGTCCTCTTCGACTCGAGCTCTCCTTCGAGCTCCTTCTTGATCCGGGCCGCATCGGCGATCTCGGCTTGGAGGCTCTTAGCCTTCAGGTTTGCCTCCCGGACCTCGGTGTCCTTCCGACCCACCTTGTCCTTTAGGGACTCGAGCTCTGCCTGCCACTCCTTGTCCCTTTTCTCCTAATTACGGTAGTAGTCTCGGATGAGAATCAGCTCCCTGTCGTGCTGCATCAAAAAAGACATGTCAACTACAGCGATGATGAAATTCAGAAGACATCAAAGAAAGTTGAAAAGAACTTACGGCATACAGATTTGTGAACGATGAGCTAACAACATCGCTCAGGAGCCTTCCGCTCCCTTCTCGCCGATCGCAGGATTGGATCGAGAAGTCCATCATCCGCTCGGCATGTTTTGGGTCCTTCACCAGGGAGATGTTAGGACCCAACCAGAAAGGGACCCAACGATAGTCCCTATCCTGCTGTCCCGCCGGCTCGGATCTCTCAGTGATCGGAGGCATGTTCGACACCAGTTATGAGCTCGGTGCCGCTTCGGGCAGTGCTGGGGGCACCGACCTCGCTTCTCTTGGACCCCTGTCCTCCTCGACGTCGATGATCTCCGGAGGATGGGCTTCTACCCTGGCGATGGAAATGGCCAATCTGGCATGGATGACCACCTCGGGCTCGGGCACCGGCACTAGCTCGTGCTGCCCTGAAGGCTGGTGGGTGGGCTCGGCCACCCTCTTCCACCTTCGCTCTGAGACTGGTGCGTCAGGCCCGGCCTGCACCGGCCTCGCACCATCATCGATCCGAGCCCTCTTCAGAGCGGGCTCACCTACCTCGGCTGCCTGCTCTCATTCCTCCGAAAATGAGAGCAGCTCATCTATGGAGAATTTCATCTCTGCACCAGAAAAAACATGGTCAACCCCAAAAAATAAAAAAGAAGAAGAAAAAAAAAAGAGGAAAAAAAAGAAGAAAAAAAAGTAAATAAGAAATGAGAAGGGGGTGGCCAAGTCGAACTCACCCGACTCTTGCGCCGAGCTAACCTCGGCCTTATGGAGATTCTGTTCTGACAGCAAGACCTCAAGTGATAGGATCTCGGCCGATCTGAGTAGCTCGTATAGGTCGAGGTCGGCTGCATCGATGGAGGAGTTATTATTTGGAGAACGGTCTGGGTCGCTCCAAACCCAGTCGATCCCCTTGACCGAGATGAAGAAGTACATACTCTTCCATCCTTTGATGGAAGAGGGGATCTCAAATCGGATGCCTCGAGGCCGAGAAGAAAAAGATCACCACCCATCCTTGGTAGGGTGGTGTTTTAGGATGAAAAAGGCCCTGAACAAGGAAAAACGGGCAACAATCCCGTGGAAGTGGTACAGAACGATGAAGCAAAATATCGTTCTGATGGCATTGGGGACCAACTGGGCAGAAACAAGATGGTAGTTGGTCAGGAAGGAGAGAAAGAAAGGGTGAACAGGAAATCAGAGGCCCCCAGTGAAGGTCTCCTCATAGAAAGCAATCCGCCGAGGGCCACTAGACGTGACCCACTCCCCAGGATGAGGGATAGAGAGCTGGACGGACACAGGGATGTCATAAGCACCCCGGATGGCCACCAGATCCTTGACGGAGATCACCGAAGCAATCCCTCTGGGACCTGTCGACCGAGAAGGTTCAGGTTCAGGAACGGAAGCAACAGGAGGAGCAAGAAGAAGGACCTGACGAGGTGGAGGAAAAGACCTGGGTTCCCTAATGGCTAAAGGACCGTGAGAGGGTCTCCTACTAAACTCATAACATGCCACCTCCATTTCCTCCTCGGAGGAAGAAGGAGTCTTCGGCCGGGAGGGTCCGGCCTCAGCTTGGCAGGAAGGATGGAAGTTCAGGTCGAAGCAATCCATGGAAGAAGAAGAAGATGGTGAGGGAAGACCTACAACGACCCCTAGTTGACGAGAATGAAGAAGAAGAAAAGGGAGCTAACCTGCTAAAGTCCTAGAAGAATGATGATGGCTCAAGAGGAAGGAGGAGAAGATCGTGATACGACGTCGGGCGTGAAGGATTCAAAAAAAGGTAAGTTTCAAAAAGACTTACCCTTTTTCTTGAGGCAACCTGCACCCGACTGTACTGTTACAGCTTCCCAAAATAATGCCTGCCACGTGTCATCGATCGGTGAGGCCAGCATCCCAATCCGATCGCGGTCACTCTGACTTTCGTGCCCTCCATAATCGCTCCCTAGATGTGGCCACGTGGCACCCCCGCACAGGCTCGAGGGCCTGCCGAGCGAGACACCGTCGATATCGGTCATTATCACATCGGATTTCTCCACCTTTCCATGTCAGCACTGCAATTACTCCCTTCACCCCGAGTGCCGCACGACAACGGGCCTCGGGAGTGGGGGGCAAATGATGTGACTAGATCGCTGATGTAAGGCAGGGAGGCTAACGTGGAGCCCTCACAGGATGCCACGAGGGATTTTTATCTTGAGCCCCTTCGCCGGGCTGAGATCCCCAGGAGCAACGGGGTCGCCCGTTGAAGGCGGGCTCCGTCCTCTGCTAGGTCGGTCCTCGCCAGATTGGGGCACCTAGGTCGGAGTCGAGCTCAAGCCCCACCAGAGGTAGACCTTTCGAGCCCGAGGTTGGGCCCCGTGGCCCGGAGTTGAGCTCAAGCCTCCTCCACCATGTGGAGCCCCTTCGAGGTCGGGTCCGCTGGGCTAGGCGCACCTCGCCCACCTCTGTCAGCCCGAGCTCGATCAAAGCTGGGCCCCACTGGCACGGAGTCGAGCTCGTCCCTCCTCCGCACAGCCGAGCTGCCATGAGGCAGGTCCACTACAAGCAGGCCCCATCTTCTCAGCTCGGTCCCCAACATAAATCGAGGTACCAACCACCGAGGAAGTAGCACCTCCCCTCCGAGGATGGTGGTGGGCCTCCCGAGGATCGTATGACAATGCCCGTCATGCCGCCATTAATGCCCACGGCTGCCATTCATACCAGAAAGAAAGGAAACTCATATCAAGGCACCATGCCCTCCATCGACCTGCCGTACGACCGGAGAAAAGACCCCACAGGAGAGTGCGGGTCTTGAGACCGGCGGTCCGCCAATCGAGGTCTTGCCAGGCTTCCAGGAGAGGGGCAAATAGAAGGAATGTCAGAGGCGTATGGAAGCTTCCTTAGCTACCTGATAAAGGAGGCATCCCGTCTATGGCACGATACCTTGTTGTACCCGTCTGACAGCATGAGAGGTCCCCGAGGCAAGCCAAAGTAGAAGACTCAGCCAGAGTAAGCAAGAGGGAGGTAACAAATAAACAACAATTCTCAACAACAACAACCACAACAAAAAAGGGGGAGAGGCCAGAGAGGAGGGCAAGACCACCTCGGCCATCACCTCTCCTAGCTCACTCACACTTTCATACACCACATTCATTCCTCCTAGCATGGAGTTCATCCAGAGGGGCTCGACCAGGAGGCTCGACCAGGAGGATTTGTTCCCCTGGATCATCACTGACTTGACCGTCGGAGTGCTCCCGCTGAAATTCCTGGCTCGGGTCACTGACGTTTGTTTTCCCGCAGGTCCCGAGGCACCGGAGGCATCCCCGACAGGTAGACATGGAACCCCCGACGCCATTAGTAGCTACGGGCCACGAAGATCCGGGAGGCAACAGGTTCTATTTTAAATAATTTGTAACTATATATAAGAAGCTTTATTTTTGAAGTCTTTACTTGGGAAGTTCCTTCGTGGATCACTTTGAGTTTGTCCCAAATTTCCTTTGTAGAAGAGCAAGTGAAAATTTGATCGAACTCGTTGGCATCCAAAGCATAGTATAATAAATTCAATGCTTTGGCATTTAATTCCCCCATCTTCATGTCATGTTCATCCCAGTCATTTTCAGGCTTTGGGACATCCATGCCATTAATTTTGATCATGGGAATTTGTGGCCCTTTTAGAATGACCTTCTATAATTGAAAATCGATAGCTTGTATATAGATTTTCATTCTAGCTTTCCGGTAAGAATAATTAGTGCCACTGAAGAGTGGAGGTCTATTGGTAGATTAGCCTTCGACCAAGGATATACTCATGGGATGAGCCATCAATCATTACTCTAAATGTATTTAGAGACACTGCTCTGATACCAGTTGTTGCCTAGGTGGCTTTCCCAAGAGGGGGGTGAATTAGAAATTTAAAAAATTTAAGCAAAAATGTGCTCTTTGAAATCCCTTATAAGTGCTAAGTGCTGTGATAAGATAATTGAATGCAGAAGCATAATCAAATAAGAAAAGCACAACACAAATACAAGCAAATTATAGTGGTTTGGAGCAATCCAGCTCCTACGTCCACTACCCAAGACTACCACTTGGGATTTTCACTATATCTCCCACTGGAATACAGTCGGTTTGTTTTAACAAGCTCACAAACCAAACCTCTATACTTTGGTTTTTAAACTGGGCTCACCAAAGAAACCCAACACTTGATTTTACCAGGATCACCAAGAACCCAACACTTGGTTTAAACATAGGCTAACCAAGAACCTATTTGGTTTTTAAACCGGGCTCACCAATAACCCAACAATTCAATAAAAGAATTGTAAAGAAAAGCAATAGAATGACAAATAGATTTTTGTTGAATGGTTGCTGATGCAGCTCAAGAGAAGCCCAATTGATTGCACTTCAATGCACTTGGTTGGCTTCTTTAACTTCTTCAATAAATGCTTCAAGCTTTAGTTGGTATTTGGTGAAGGCTTGAAGACTGTCTTGAATTATCTAGCAGTGCTCTCTTGCTTACAAGCTTTCAATATAGCATTTACTCTTTTTCCTTTCAAAAGCTTTCTTCCAAGTAGTTCAAATCCCTCAAATATATAGTCTTGTACCCTTCTCAAGTAGTTTTAGTCATTGTAGACCGTTGGGATGTGACATTTGATCTTTGGAGCACTTTTTGGATTCAAATTTCATGTTTTGGAACTAGCCGTTATAAGTCTGAAATCGACCTTTGAGTTAGCTCGGATTACTCGACTCGGCTCGGATCCTCAGAGAAGTTCTGGTTGAGTTGACTCTTTTCAATCTAGTCAGCTCGGTTGCATAGTATTTTGATTCCTCACTCTGTAAGAGTCGGCTCACCTTGATTCTAGTCGACTTGGATCCTCAGGCCTTCAAAGATGTAGTTTGGAAGAGTCGGCTCAGTTGGCTATAGTTCTCAGAGCTCTTTTTCTGGACTCTGGAGGAGTCGGCTCGAATCACTGAAGAGTCGGCTCGAATCACTGAAGAGTCGGCTCGGATGTCTGACTAAATGATAGAGTCGGCTCAGACTCCTTTTGGGTTGGCTCACCTGTCTAATTCAGGAAGTGGTACTCTAGATGAGTTGGCTCGGGTCCCTTAGAGTCGGCTCAAATATCTGCATGCTAGAATCCTTATGCGTGCCATGTGCCAGAGTTTGTTCTCTTCTCTTTGAGTCGGCTCGGATGAGTTCTTTAGTGAATTTTCAATTCTTCTCTAGAATTCATCCAGCATGGCTTCAAGCTTTCAAGATATCTTTAAACAATTCTTACAACATACTCAAGGTAATTTTAAGCTTGAAATAACCTAGAAGGAACCTAGTTGATTGGTTTTTACTTAAATTTTCCTTTGGGTTCTTCTTTACAAGATTCAATTATAATACAACTCAACACAAGAAATAAAAATGTAGGAGTTGAAATTGAGCAATGAATTCATCCTACAAAAATTTGTAAAACACTTAAAGAGTTGTTAGTAAAACAAATGCATGCTCCAATATTTTGTTATCATCAAAATCTTTTATGGGGTCAACAAAATGATAGGGTGTTGACAAAGTTAAATTTTGAGAGTGATTCTAGAACTCTTTCCCTTTTTATCTCAATAAAGAATCTGCTTATTGAGAGTAGGGGTGAAAATGTTGAGAAATACAAAAAGTCCTTAAAAAAAAATTTAAGGGTTAGTCTAATCTCATAGCTCTTTTTAAACTCTTATCGAGTAACCAGGCCCCTTTGACTAAGCATTGTGGTTCATGTCAAAAGGTGAGAAGGTCAAGAGATCTATTAAGCAATGGCACCTTACTGAGTAACCGGGCCCCTTCACCTAAGTAAGTATTATGGTTCATGTCAAAAGGTGAGGATGCTAATACTTAAGAGGTCAAGATATTGTACTAGACTTCTCAAAAAAAAGGGAAAAGAAAAGAAAAAAGAGAAGGAACAAAAGGACTAAAGTGTACAAAGGCAACAAACCCAACTCAAATTAACTTAGAGGATCTAAAGAGTAAGTTAGAAAGATAGTAAGGAAGACCTTTAAAGGTTTCTATGGTCAACACTCAACCACTAATTGGGTTGACTTAGTAATCCAAGAAGTACCTATTTAATGGTCTGGCTGGGTATCAGCTGCCTTTAGGACTGCCTAAGTCAACTTTCAATTCAAGGATGAGTTCGTATATATAGCTAATTCATCTACTTTAATTAAGAATAAGCAAAGTTCAAGTTGGGGGGTGTGAGAATTATATTATATGCACATATAAAAGTATTAATTTAATAATTAAACTCTTTTTATTTATATTAAATTGATATTTTTATACATCATTTGTAAGAGAGAAGACCGTCATTGTGAAGAGCTTGATTTTAAAGTCCAATGGCATAGACGACTCTCAAATTAGAGTTCAGATAGGCCCAAAATTAAATTTTGAAGATCATATAAGAATTGCATGCTTTTTGGAGCAACCGGTCCACCATGGACTGGCTGGTCGATCTACAGAATGCGAATGGGTCCATGGATGCCATGATCATCGATCCATGAACCTATTCCATGGGCCTCCGACTTCCCAAGGCCTTTTCTTCACTGGAAAACTTGCCGGAGGCCCTTCCCTCACTGCTGGGAGTTTCCTCACATCACTGGGAGCCTTCCCTCACTAGAAAAACCATGGAAAAAGCTGCCGACCATCATTTCTCCTTTTTTTCTCTCTGTTACCACCAGCCATTGCTATCCTCCACACTATCGCCGGCCATCATCTCCTCCCCAAGCCACTAGACATGCCATCACCATCCTCCTCTTCTTCCATCATCACTGTTCCTCCCATCGTCCTGGCACCACCAATCACTGGCCAAGCCTTTGCCCATGCCTAGTTCGCCATTGTCACCGGCCGTCTTGCTATTCATCTCCATCATCTCTGGTCATTGCCCTATTTCTCAACTTCTCCATCTCGAGATCCAGCCATTCTTAGGCCATGATCTACTTCACCAGCCATTGGCCACCCAACACCAGCACTCTTTTTTGATCATTCCCCTACCACCACTGTAGCCACCACCATCCACCCATGCACCGCTGCTCACCACTACCCATCACCGCCCATGGGAGAGGCTTGTAGTAGAGTTCTGTCCAAGTGAGAGACCCGAGGATCCAGGATTTCAATGAGAATTCCTTCTAGACTTTGTTTGCTAGAGAAGGAAGGTTAGCATCGATCACCTCATCAGGCCACACATCAGATGATCGAGAATTCCCCATGCGATATCTAGCCAATCTTGAACCTGATTGACTCCAAATTCGATTGAGAGAAGCTCTAGATGAGCTCTATTTAAGGGACCCTCTGCTATAAGAGCAAAACATCTTGGAGAGAAAAGTATGGTATAGGATAGGAGGCTCAGCTATTATCTACCGGTTGACCTCTAAGAGTGAGGTTTCTTAGAGAAGAAGCTCTATCATCTATGCCATCTTTCTGCCTACACTAATCTCCAGATCAAGATCCAAAGAGGAAGAAAAAGAGGAAGCCCAGTTCACTCCATGAAGTATGATGGAAGGAGGTGACGTGACATCAACCAACTTCCTAACGAGGTACGGCAATCAACTTCATATTCTTTGTTATTGGTTTCATAGTTTATTATTAAGTTTAGTCCCTTGTAATTATATTTTAATTAATGCAAAGTTTACTTTTATGCCGTTTAAATTCTTGGTATTTATTTTTTTGCCAGTAGATGCTAAGATCCGATTAGCGGATTGAACATAGCGAGCTTTAATTCTCTTTTACACTTTTAATTTTTATTTTTCTCAACTTCAAACTCTTTTTCCTTTCTATTTTATAAAAATTAAATTATCCTAAGCACTACCTTCTCCATGGATTTGACCTGACTTGCTACTATCTACTTATTTTAAATTTATTAGATATCGATTAATTAAATTAATTGCTATGGTGTATTAATGACACATTGCGGCCTATTAGCTATCATAGGCAGTTAAATATAATTTATCAATTCGACTCTATAGCTAGGGTGAGTTAGGATCGTATCCTTAGGGATTAGATAGGATTACATTCACATTTTAATTAAGATTTTGTTCAAGTTTTAATTAAGTTACAAAAACTGAAGGATGGAAATATGATTGTAATTAGAAATTAAAATTAAATTAAATTATAACTAATAAGTAGGGGATTAAATGGAATATAAAAGGTAACTTGGGTTTCAATTCAATGTTTAGTATTATACGAAGTAATTCTTCAATATGTAATTATTTAATTATAACTAATTTTTGAGCATAGCATATTTTGCTGGATACAAGCCTTGATTTGCTCTTATGTAGCCATAGGCTATTCAAAGTCTTTAATCATAAAATTTTCTATAATCAGATTCCAAGCATAGCCTATTTTAGCTGAGCACGAATCGTATCCTTGGATTATGATTCGTCTCTATATAGTCATAGGCTATTCAAAAATCTAATTATAGTTTAATAATAAGAACCATACTTGAAAAATAATAAAAAAATTATTCATGTAAAGCAATAATTACAATCAAGCACTAATTAGATAAAGAAAAATTATAAAATATAAATACTAAAAACTTTATCTACTCCTCAAAGATGAAACTCCTTTGCTGCTCATGATCTTTCCTTCCTATCCCTCTATGCAAGGCTCTAGAAGGATTTCAAGGGTTGATTACATAAGGTGAAGGTATGGAAGCCTTTTTCTAGGTGTTAAGAGAGAAGAAGCTTTTGTGATTCTTTGATATGGGATAAAAGAGGAGAGTAGATCAATGTCTTTGATTTATTTGCTATAGGATAGATGGTTGGATGGAAGTCTAATTAAAATAAGAAATAGAGGGAGAAAAAAGAAGTCTCTGCCATGAAGAGGGCCCAATTATAATCAAAATTCCAATCCAAATCCTCTTCCAATTATAATTTTACCGTGTAAAGCCTTCTATCCACTCAACCAAGATCAAATGGATTAAAATCCATTGCATAGGTGCTTCAACATGTCAGAGCCCTTTTATGGATTGTTGGATTAGTCTTGATCTGCCATCAGATTAGACATCTGGCTGCTTTTAGAATCTTATTAATGATTGATCCCTTTCTAGGCTGGTGGACCTTTAATTATGATGAGAATGCCTAGTGCTAGACCGCATAGGAGTCGCTCCCCACTGTAGACCATGATTTCTAGCTCTAGACTGCAATGTAGACCATGCCATCACTCCTATAGACTGAGTGATGTTTGACAAGAAGATGGCAAGAAGCTATGATGGTGGTGATTCATGGCAAGGAGGAGATAGGTAGATTGATGACAAAGATGGCTAGACTATGTGGTGGATAGGGAAGGCAGTGATGATGGTGACTATGATTATGAAGAGGGAGAAGGTTACGACTACGATAATGGTGGAGGTGGCAGGCTTCTTGACATGGTGATGGATTAGGATGATTTAGGGTAGTGGTGATAGTGGAAGTGGTGATGAGTAGAATGGTCAACGATGGGCATGGTGGCTGTGGGTGTCTCGGGAAGTGGTGGAGATAATGGATCAAGCTAAAAGGGAGTAGCACCGTTGATGATGAAGAGACATTTGCAGCATGGAGGGGGAAGGAGTTGGCTTGAGGAAGAAGATGGTCCATGAAAAGGGGCTGTATACCAAGCGACCAGTCCATGGTGGATTTGTTGCTCCAAAAATTATGCTAAATTTGGTGTTTAATTAATTTTGATTCATTTGAACTCTGATTTGGATCTGGTTTGCATCTTTTGAATCTACAAAGTGAGTTCTTTAAGTTGGTGAGTATTTAAATCATTAATTTTATTAAGTTTCTAGGGTTTCAGCTTTTGAATATCTTTATTAATTTTAATGTACTTGCTAAAGGAAGATATACAAATTAGATTTTTATTAAATATTTTAATGGGAGTGTGGTACTTCAGCTCAACATCTACTTTTTATGAATATGCTCTAATTTCATATTTTCAAAATTATTTTAAGAATAATTAGTTTTATAAGAAAATCTACCTGGTTATGAAATTATTGTTTTCAAAAGATATTAACACCATTAATTAACTAAAATCCTTAAAATAAATATATAAATAGGTGACTTATCATACCCCCCAACTTATTCATTGCTAGTCCCTTAGCAATGCAATATAAGTATTGATTTATAACCATGTGTTATTAGGATCATCCTTTACAAAAATGGATATAGGATTGAAAGTTAAAAGATTTAGCAAATATCACTAACTAAGCATTGAGTTTCAGAAGCAAATTTCATAGTCAGACCTTTAAAAACTTTCTTAGAATTTATCTAATGATCTATAATACTTTTATTAGTGAAGACCAACTTAACATTTGGGTGCTAACTTGTAATGGACAAATGTATTTTCTCTTACTATCTATTTTGATCAATTTTTTATACACCCCTAAATCAAGCTCATAAATTTAAGGTAGCTTTGACACTACCTGATTTTTTTTGAAGTACTGAGCATCCTAGCCTTCCCCTCCCCATTTGATGCAGACCTCTACACTTGATTTAGTTGTAGACATCTAATTACTAACATTAGGAAAACCCATATATACTATTTTTGTACTTTTATTTTGGGCAGCTAGTTCTTTCCTTAAATTTAAGGTAACTTTCACACTACCTGATTTTTTTTCTTTAGGTAGGTAGCTCTGTTTATAATCAAGTTTCTTTAATTGGGATGTATATTAATTACTAGTTTTTAGTGATAATTGAGTCTTCAATTAGCCTTACAAATAACATCTACTTTATTTCATCAGTGTACATATGCAATTGAAAGTGCTAATAGCATTTAGGTGATCTAAGCAGGCCACTAAAAGTTTGACCAACTAGTCTACTCCTTGACTCGCTATAGTCATTAGCAATCTCTCTAACTCTTATTACTTTTTTCTAGTATATTTTGTTCTAGATTTTCTTTTTGACACATGATTTGTTTAAATAAAAATCTTTTCAAAAATCTTTAAAAATAATTTTCAAAAAGATTTTCTCTATCCCTCAACCTAACTGACATTATCCTTAATGGAGGAAGGAAAATAAAGGGTACAATAATGGACAAGAAAGAATATACCTGACTAAATGCTTCCTCAGTCTAGCAAGGTTCTTCAAATATCCTTGAATAATTGATTCTCCCCTCTAACCTATCACCGTCCTAACAAGAAAGTAAACAAATTCAAAAGATAAATTAAATTCAAAAATTGGGTTGTCTTCCAAGAGCATTAATTTAAAGTCTTCAGCTAGACTAAGTGGATCTTTTAAATTATTCTAGTTGATACATCCACTAAATTATTAGGTATACTTAACTATGGTGGATGGTTGGATGAAATCCAATTAGTAATGTTTTTCATTAGATTTCCTTGATATTCTTTATATGCACCTATGTGATATATTTCCTAGTAATTGGTACCAGGAGGTGGTTTGAGTGGCAGGGTTGGTATTATATTCAGTGAGGGGACTAGGTTGATATCAGGCAACTCTATAAATATCTCACAATGTATAATCCATGGTGGGTCCAATAGATCACTTAGTTTCTCAACATCATCGATGCCAGTGCAGTTTAGAAATTTGTGTGAAGGCAGTAAAGTGTTAAGGACTAACTTGCTTAAGGACTACAATATTTGGTTCTTGAGGTAGAAGTTGGATTGGGCACTTCATTGGTGGGTTGGTGATTGTCCCTCTAATGGGTTCATTTTGTATACATATAATATAGATCTCCTGATTAGAGGTTACATCACATTCTAGAAATGGATATGGTAACATAACTAGAAGTGGCTTTTGTTTCAATGTAGGTAGAGTCTTTAATAAAGAAGCTATTGGTGTATTAGAGGGAGGGGTCATTTACTTGTACTTCATGATCCATGAAAGAGTGGAACTGGGTGGCTCTAATAGAGCATTCACTTCATCCATGTACCCATCTAAGTCAAAGCTGTCCATATCAAAATGTGCTAGATAGATATGTAAAAGGTCTTGCGAGGGTATGGTAGGGGTGGCTTCTTCTACAAGTTCCTCTAGAATATTTATTTCATCAAACCATCAATTTACAGTTCCATGATAGCATTAAACATCTTCAACCTTAGCTTTCTATTCCCAAACAATATGTCCATGGCTCCTATCTGACAGTTGATGCAAGCATTGGCTGTTGCAAGGAAGGATCAACCTAAAATGATCGGGATTTGTCAAGGGTCACTTCTTAATTTCATGTCTAATACAATAAAGTCCACAGGAAAGTAAAACTGATTCACCTTTATGAACACATCCTCAAATATCCTAAGTGGTATCTTAAGAGATCTATTAGCTAGTTGCAGGGTTACTAACATGGGCTTTAGCTCTCCAAATCCAAAAATTTTATATACTAAACTTGGGAGGAGATTGATACCTGCTCCCAAGTCTAATAGGGTTTTTTAATAGTTAGGCCCCCTATAA
The DNA here is from genome assembly GCA_021397845.1 of Areca catechu. Lineage (NCBI taxonomy): Eukaryota > Viridiplantae > Streptophyta > Magnoliopsida > Arecales > Arecaceae > Areca > Areca catechu. Next base: position 120,716,282 of record CM038052.1, on the reverse strand, counting down.
CATAAAAAATGATATGGGTATCAGGGTCCTTAGCTTGGATGGGGTTACCTGTTGAAAGATTAAGCTAGCTTGCTTAGTGAGGTAGACTTTCTTTGGGATGTGTGCTTGAGATCTATATTTTTGGATGCACAAATCTTTCAAGAACTTAGCATAGGTTGGGACCTGCTTGATGGCATCTAAAAGTGAAAGATTGATGTGGACTTATTTGAATAATTCAAGAATTTCATTCATCTTGACCCCCATTTTATTTGAAGGTAGAGGTTTTTCTAGAGCACTTAGATATGGAACTTAATTACAGGTACTAGGAAAATTGTTTCATTCATCCTCTTAGGGTCTTCCCTATTGTCAAGTAATTTGGGTTTAGTCTGAGTTTGGGTTCTTTCTACTTTTAAGGGTTATCATAGATTTAGCATGCCCAGGAAAGGTTTCTTGGGCTCTAAGGAGCTCTTAGCCAAATATTTCCCTCTTGGATTGCTAATAGGTTAGCTAAGTAGTTCTCTTCCTCCCTTGTGTTAGTAGTTGTAACTAGTTAGTCAATTAGATTTGCTAGCCTAGCTATGGATTGCATATGGGAGTCAAAGTTTTGAGAGTTGGTTTCTATCTTTGCCAACATTTGTAGAACTTTCTCCTCAAAATTAGAACTATAGTTGCAAGGAGAAGGTTGTGGGGCTTCCCGATACTAATTGTATGATGTGTTTTTGAACTGGTGCTTGGATTTATGGGAAGTTGGGTTAGGTTGTTGTTTCCATGAGAAGTTTGGGTGATTCTTCCAGCCTGGATTATACATGTTAGAATATGGATCATTTCCTAGTCTGGGAACAATATGATACGAGATGGGTATGAAGCTAATCTAATGCTTTTAAAAAACCTATATTATTTTAGATTAATGAGCATTAATGGTAGCAAACTCAAGTAAAGCTTTAACAGATCTAATAAAAAAACATTCAGATTACTTACCAAATACTCGCAATGTAAATCACATACATTCAATAAAAGAAAGAAGGATCTGATAATTAAGAAACCATCTTAGAACTAGGACTTCCTTGCTTCAACTAATCAAATCTAATGAGATTCAGATTAGATTTAGTTACAAATAATGATTTTATCCCCTCTTTGTAGCAGATCTAGAATCAACCCTCAAGATCTCGTGATAGGATTCCAAACTTTAGATCCTTTGGAGCAGATCTTTTCATAGATGGTTGTATGGCAAGGAAAATCTCCTCTTCAGATCATGAATTGTTGGCTTTGGCTCCTTGATTTTGATGAATAACAAAATGTTGAGTATTTATTTGGACTAATATTTCAATTAGAGTATGAATTTCAGGACATAGGTACATCAATTACTTCACTCAAGAGTATCAAAGTTACTAACATCAAAGCAAGATCAATTTCAATGTTTAAGTTATCTTCTCACCTTGGAATATTGATAAAATGATCACTTTGGTCCTTATGAAGATGAGTTTAAGAGGATATTGGATAAAATTTTGAAATTTCAGAGTTTGGCACACAGTTTTGAAATGGCACGGAGCAAGTGTCGACCTAAGTGTTGACTCAAGGTATCGACTCATGGACTAAGTGTCGACTCACAGGTCGACTCATGAAGAAAGTGTCGACACTTCAGAAGTCTGGCATGCAGAGTTTTAGATGGCATACCAAGTGTCAACTCACAGGTCAACTCATAGTTTCAAGTATCGACTCATAGGTCGACTCACAGATTGACTCATAGCCTGAGACAAAAAATGGATAAAACTATGTATTTTCTAGAATGTTTGTTAAGTGTCGACTTAAGAGATCAACTCACAGATCCAAGTGTTGACTCATAATTCTAAGTGTCGACTCAAAGGATGACTCATAGCCTAAGACCAGAAGAGAAGTAGAACATTGGAAATTCAAATTTATACCTAAGTGTTGACCCAAGTGTCGACTCATAATTCTAAGTGTCGACTCACCGGTCGACTCATAGCCTAAGATCAGAAGTGAAACAGAATGTTGGAAATTCAAATTTATACCTAAGTGTCAATCCAAGTGTCAACTTATAATTCTAAGTGTCAACTCATAGATCGACTCATGAAGAAATTCAAGTGTTGACACTTAGTGTAACAACTAGTTTTCTATAAGTTTAGAAATGATTCCAAACATCTCCAAATGGCTAGTTTCTTCACTCTAACGGTTTCAAATAGTTTTTCTCAATGGTTTTGAGTTATATATCACTCACCAAACTCATTGAAGACATGAACAATAATAAGAGACAAGTTTATCTTTTGAGAAAAGACAACTGCGAGCTTTAAAATAGATTTCACCTGAAAATGCCTTCTACTCACCTTTGAGCCTTCAAATCATTAGTCAAAAGTGTGCATTCAAAGATTCCAAGAAGGAGACAACTCAAGTATTCAAGAAGAGCTTCATCGACATTTAATTCTGCTCATTTAGGAGCTATTTCTTGTGCTTATTTCTATATACTTGCTTTTATTTGTTGTTACTACTTTCAAAGGTATTGAAACTAGTGTTAAAGGTTGTTGGTGAGCCAAAGAGACAAAACCAACTAGGATTTGACTTGTGAGCCCGGATTAAAAATAAGTTATAAAGGTTGTTGGTGAGCCTAGATGACAAAATGAACAAAGGTTTAACTTATGAGCCTTAGAAAATAAGTTGGCTGTAATCTTGGATAGATTATAATAAAAATTTCCAAGGGGATGCTTGGGGAGTGGATGTAGGTGCTTGGAGTGCACCAAACCACTATACATCTGTGTGTTTGTGATTGCTTGCTCATTCCTGATGCAGAACAAAAGAGATGATGCGATGCGGAAGTAAATTAAGAATAGTTTTTTTTTTTTTATATTTTTAGAAGTCGGCTTTGACTCAAAGAAAAGTTAAACTAAGTTGAAAGAAATTATATAATAATTGAAAGCACAATTCAAAGAAACTAGATTATTAGAGTAGTTCAGAAGTAAAGGATCGCTAGGGGTTGAGAAACTCCTAGACCTAGGGTTTCGCTCTGAACTTTCAACAGGACAGAAGTAAAGAGAAGAGAAGGGTTATGGACCAGGCAGTGATCTTCATAGAGTTTAGTGGAAGGACTCTCTTGAGCAGATTGTTGGATCCCCGGATTTAGATATCTTCGCAATGGATCCTCCAATACTGGCCCTTTGGTAGAGTTGGCTTCTTCTGAACTCAAGATCTGGGAAAGAAGATGAACAAGTTATGGAACCAGATACTCAAGGAAGGATTTACCAGATAGAAGAACTTGAAAGCTGATGTTGCTGAAATCCTGATTCTCCTGGATGCTGATCTGACTTCCTCAGGGATTTGCTCTGTCTTCGAAGTAGCCGAACTGGACCTGGATGCTGGTGGTCGGCCTCTACTTGGAGAGAGGGGCCGTGAGAGATGGGGTAGGCTAGGTTTTGGTGGAATGAAGAGGATGAAGGGCGGCTAGGGTTTGGAATGGAAGTGGCTAACCTAGGGTTTTGGGGTTGGAGATCTCACACCTCCTCAAGGTTCCTAGGGAACCCGGATTTACTCCCTCACGGAGCTCAACACCTGAATGCAAGTGCGGAAGAGAGAAACACAAAGTTTGCTCACACATAAATTGAATTCATTCATCAGTTGTTTTCAAAACTTACAAGAGGGATTTATTTTATAGGACTTTACAAGAGGTCAGGGTTTTACATCTTCCCATGTGGGACTAATAGGATGGATCTTCAAATTAGGTTTGTAGAATCAATCTCCTCTCATATGGCCGGCCAAGAGCTTCCATAAGTGTTGATTGATGGCTCCAAATGGTAAGTAGGTGGCGCCTCCTAGCCTTGCTCTTCAAGAAAAAATTCTTTCCTTCCATGTCTCAACTCTTTTGGACACCTCCTTTTCTTTCTCCCCAAGTCATGGCGCTTCCCAACTTTGCTTTGGTCTTTTTAGGCATGGATTGGGCGCCCCCTTGAAGTGCTCCCCAAGGAATGCCTCTTTCCTCCTTTAGCTTGGCCTTTTAAGGTATATATGGGGCACCTCCTTGATTTGGGCTTCAAGAAAAATTCTTGCTCCCTTGGGTGTGGGGACCAAGACACTGGGATGGAGATGTGGCACCTCCTGGACTCTGGCGTGTGGCTGGGAGTATGGCACCCACTTGCTTGGGCTTGGGAGAAAATGTGGCACCCTGGAGAAGACCTAGACCACTTACTAGGACTTGTACTGAGTCAACATGACTCAACAAAATTTAAATTGCAAGGAAATACAGACTCAAAAAAATTGAGTTGACCAAGTCAACCCTTATTACAAAACCAGAAAACCCTAATTCTTCGGGCAAGGTCAATCAGAGATCCAGATGGAGCCCTGAAGTCTTCTTCTGAGTCTGGTGCCCACACCAATTCCTTTACTTGTTATTTATTACTGTATATTTAATTTGCTACTTCTACTGCATATCACATTAAGTACAATAACTTTATTACACAAACACTCTAAGTTTAGTACATAACTATTTAATTTTTTAAAATACCCAATTCACCCTCCCTCTTGGGTTGCTTCGCTGGGCAACAAGTGGTATCAGAGCTATGTACTCTAATTGTAGGTCCAATGATCTTGAGTTAAAGATCATGGCAGCCCAAATCGGTGTTGGTATTGTGGAAGGTCAAGCCTCAAACCGTTTCCCACTATTTAATGACATAAATTACACCTACTGGAAGACTCGCATGCACATATATATTCAAGATATTGATTATAATATTTGGAGAACTATAGTTAAAGGCCCTCATCAGCCCACTATCTTGGTTAATGGTATTCCCACCCCTAAATTAGAAGAAGATTGGGATGAGAATAACATTAAGCAAGCAGAACTTAATGCTAAGGCCATGAACTTATTATTTCGTGCTCTTGACCCAAGTGAATTTAAAAGAATTTCCAACTGTACCTCTACCAAAGAAATTTAGGATATACTTGAAGTTACCCATGAGGGTACACATCAAGTGAAGATCACCAAAGTAAACATGCTCATTCATACTTATTAGATGTTTAGGATGGAACTAACTCAAACAATCAATGAAATGTATACTAGATTCGCTAATATTGTTAATGGCATGAAGAGTTTGGGAAAAGTAATTTATAATGCTGAACTTGTCAAAAAAATTCTCAGGTCTCTTCAGACTTTTTTGGGATCTAAAGGTCACAGCTATTGAGTAAGCCAAGGATGTTAACACCCTTCCACTTGAGCAGCTCCTAGGATCATTGATGACTTATGAGCTATCATTGAAGCAAAAAATAGTTGATAATGATAATAAGAAGAAAGCTATTGCATTCAAGTCCACAACTAAGAAGGAGTCAAGTGATGAATCTATTGAAGAGGATGAAGAAGATGAAACAGCCCTCATTTCAAAAAAAATTAAGAAATTCATGAGAAGAAAGAGGTTCAACTATAAGAAAAAGCCACAAAAAGGAGATCATAGCAAGGAGAAAGAAAAAGAAAAGGAAAGAGAGCAACGAATATGTTTTGAGTGTAACAAATTGGGACACTACAAAATGGATTGCCCCACACTCAAAAAGAGCAAAAAGAAATTCAGAAAAAAGGCTATGATAGCAACATGGAGCAAAAGTGAAGATTTAAGCTCCGATGGGGAACAGCAAGAAGTGGCCAACCTTTGCTTTATGGCCAATGATGATGAGGTAAGACCTGAACCTGAAAATGAGTTTACTTTTGATGAATTACGTGATGTCTTTAATGAATTAGTTATAGAATATCAAAAACTTAAATTGAAAAACAAAGAATTGAAAAAGCAAAACTTAGAGCTTTCAAAATCAACTGATAAGTTTTTGATAGAAAATGATAGTTTGATTCAAGAAAAAAAAAACTTGAATGAACAAATTATTGTCTTGAAAAATGAAAAAGAAGATCTTTTGAAAGAAAAAGACTCTTTGAAAAAGGATAAAATTTTTGCTACAAATGAAAAACTTGCTAAACAAAATGAGGAGTTTTTGCTAGAAAATAAGAGATACAAAGAAAAACTTGAAAAAACAAAGCCATTTGTTAAAAAAATTACCTATAGTTTTGAAAAACTAAACATGCTTTTAAATAATCAAAGAGCAGTCTTTAACAAAGCTGTCTTAGGTTTTAAACCACAAAAAAAGCAAAAATATTTTAAAAATTTCTTTGTACATGCCTTCTCTAGCTTTACTTGTTATGTTGGTGGTAAATTAGGACACAAATCATATATGTGTGATAAAAGAAAGTTAAATGTTGTTAGAAAAGTTTGGATTTCAAAAGGAACCAATTCAACTAACCCTAAAGGACCCAAGATGACTTGGGTTCGTAAAGTTTCCACTTGATCTATTTTGTAGGTGTGTCTTGCAACCAAGGATAAAAGAAGAATTTGATACCTTGATAGCGGTTGCTCAAGATACATGACTGAGGATGTAAGGCAATTCTCATCTCTAGAAGCTTTAAATGGTGGAAACGTGACATTTGGTGATAATAAAAATGGCAAAACTGTTGGTATCAGTAAAGTCCATATCACCCCCTCTACTTATGTTGGTAATGTTTTGTTTGTTGATGGCTTGAAACATAATTTTTTTAGTATAAGTCAATTCTATGATAAAGGATTTAAAGTCATTTTCGAATCTTCTATGTGCATGGTATCTAGTCTAGATGACAATGGCATCGAGTTTATTGGTCATAGGCATGGGAACATTTACATGGTTGATCTTGATGATCTACCTGTGCAAAATGGTCAATACCTTGTGGCAAAAGAAGCCAAGATAAATGAAACTAGCTAGCTTTGGCATCGTGACTAGGGCATGTTAGTATGCATTTGCTTTCAAAATTGAACAAAAAAAATCTTATAAAATATTTGCCAAAACTCATCTTTGAAAAAGATAAGATTTGTAGTGCATGTCAAATTGGAAAACAAACAAAATCTTCTTTCAAACCACAAGGAGTAGTATCTGCAACTAGAGCCTTAGAATTACTTCATATGGACCTCTTTGGACTAACTAGAATAACTAGTTTGGGAGGCAAGAAGTATGATTTAGTGATTGTAGATGACTATTCATGTTTTACATGGATAATATTTTTGGCTCATAAAGATGAAACTTTTTTAGCATTCATTAAGTTTTATAAAAATATTTCAAATGAAAAAGGTATTTCAATTATTTCTTTATGTAGTGATCATTGTACTGAGTTTGAAAATAATGACTTTGAAATGTTTTGCAATGAAAATGGAATTAATCATAATTTTTTTGCACCTAGGATACCTCGACAAAATGGGATGGTAGAAAGCAAGAATAGGACATTAGAAGAAATGGCATGCACAATGCTTTGTGAAAATGATTTACCTAGATATTTTTGGATGGAAGCCATAAACACTGCATGCTATATTTTAAATCATGTTTTAATCTATCCGATTTTAAAGAAAATGCCTTACGAACTTTGGAAAGGTAGAAAACCCACTATTAAATATTTTCATATTTTTGGATGCTGTTGTTTCATTCTAAACAATGGTAAAGATAATCTCAGTAAATTTGATGCCAAGTCGGATGAGAGTATCTTCTTAGGATACTCTACTTCTAGCAAGGCATACAGGATCTTGAACAGAAGACCTCTTCTAGTTCAAGAATCAATCCATGTTGTTTTTGATGAAACTAATGAGATATCTTCTAGAAAAGAAGATGCTATTGATGATGAAATAGGTATTTAAAAGATTAGAAAAATGACCATCAATGAAGAACCTTCCAAAGAGCAAGAAGGTGATCAAGGAAATGAAGAACAAGTACAAGAAGTTGGAGCATCAACACCCAAGCCTTTACCAAAAGAATGGAGGTATGCCCATGGACACCCTAAAGAACTTATAATTGGTGATCCATCGAAAGGGATAAGTACTCGTTCCTCAATAAAAAATATTTATGATTATTTAGCATTTGTGTCATAAGTAAAACATAAATCAATTGAAGAAGCTAAAAATATTCAAATTGGGCAAATGCCATGCAAGATGAATTAAATGAATTTAAAAGAAACAAAGTTTGGACTTTAGTTGAAAGACCTTCTAATATTTCAATAATACGAACAAAATTGGTTTTTAGAAATAAACTTGATGAAAATGGTTTAGTAACTAGAAATAAAGCTTGATTAGTTATAAAAGGTTATAATCAAGAAGAAGGTATCAATTATGATGAAACTTTTGCACCTGTTGCTAGACTAGAAGTAATTAGATTATTACTTGCTTTTGATTATTTTATGAATTTCAAGTTATTTTAAATGGATGTCAAAAGTGCTTTTCTAAATGGTTTTATTAAAGAAGAAGTGTATATTGAACAGCCCCCTGGTTTTGAAAATCATGAATACCCTGATCATGTTTTTAAACTTCATAAAGCTTTGTATGGTTTAAAACAAGCTCCAAGAGCTTGGTATGATAGATTAAGCAAATTTTTGCTTGAAAATGAATTTTATAGAGGCAATGTTGATACTACACTATTTTTGAAAAAAAATGATGATTTATTAGCAGTACAAGTTTATGTTGATGATATCATTTTTGGTACTACTAATGAAATGCTCTGTCAAGAGTTTGCGAAGCTTATGTAGGGTGAGTTCGAGATGAGCATGATGGAAGAGTTAAACTTCTTCCTTGGACTCTAGATCAAGCAAACCAAAGAAGGGATCTTTATCAACCAAGCTAAGTATATAAAAGAAATTTTAAAAAAGTTTGGGATGGAAAACACCAAGCCATTTGGTACTCCTATAAGCCCTTCCTGTAAACTTGATAAAGATGAATCAAGTAAAAATGTAGATCAAAAATTATATAGAGGTATCATTGGTTCACTATTATACTTAACTACAAGTAGGCCAGATATCATGTTTAGTGTATGTATGTATGCTAGATATCAGTCTGCTCCTAAAAAGTCTCATTTATTAGCTGTTAAGCACATACTTAGATATTTGTCTGGTACTATTGATATTGGATATTGTACTCTAGAGATTCATCTATTGAATTAATTGCTTATTCTGATGCTGGCTTTGCTTGATATAAACTAGATAGGAAAAGTACTAATGAAACTTGCTAGTTTCTCGGAGTGAATTTGATCTCATGGTTTAGCAAGAAACAAAATTCAGTTACTTTATTTATGGCAGAAGCCAAATATATAGCAGATGGAAGTTATTGCGCTCATATCCTATGGATCAAACAACAACTCAAAGACTTTAGCATTAAATTAAATAAAACTCTCATAAGATGTGATAATACGAGTGCAATAAATTTAACTAAAAATCTAGTTCAACATTCAAGAAGCAAACATATTGAAATAAGACATCACTTCATAAGAGATCATGTGCAAAATGGTGATGTAATGCTTGATTTCGTGTGTACTGATAGACAACTTGCTAATATTTTCACAAAATCCCTTAGTGAAGATAGGTTTTACATGATTGGAAGAGAGTTAGGCATCATTGATCCCTTTGTTTGAAGTCTCTTCAAATTCTTGTTGAATCCTATTAAATGCTTAAAAATCCTCTCAATTATATCTTAAAATAGCCCCTAGACACTTCATTGAAATTTGAAAATTTATTGCAATTTATTCTTTTTTTTCTGAAAATTGACCAAGTGTCGACACTTGGAAAATTGCCCAAGTGTCGACTCGCTGAAGTGTCGACACTTGAGCATTTTCCAAGTGTCGACTCAGACCGAACTGATAATATTTCTAGAGCATCTCGAATGACTTTTTCACTCTTTCTTTCCACCTTCGTCTCCTTCATGTGGTCGCCAAAAATCATCCAAACCCCCAAGAACAATACATTTCCGCTAAAGACCTTCCTTTTTGGGTAAATTCTTTCCTCTTTCTCGTATTTTGGTTCGTCTTGGTCCAATTTTCCTTTCTATTCCATGTTGTTTTCCTTTGTTACGACTCAATTTTTCCCATTTCACTCATATTTCTCCTTCCTCCAGCATATCTTTCATCTCTTCGATCTGATTTCACTTATTTGGTCCATTTTTGGTCTAATCCACCATCTCTTGGTTCTTTCCTCTTCTGGTTTACCCTCTCCGTTCCCGTTCTTCTACCCCTTGTTGCTCCTAGTGTTCATGGCACCCAAAAAGCAAGTAGTGTTTCACAAGAAGAGGTCGGCCTTTAAGCGTGGGGAGTCGAGTTCCAGAGAAAGGAGGTCCAAGGTGTTGCCCAGTGATGCAACCCAAGAGGGAGGGTGAATTAGGTTTTAAAAACTTTAAATAAGTATGTGCCAATTAAAAGCAATGAATCAATTTAAGTAAAATGGGTGCTTGTATATTTCGAAGGTGTTTGTGTTATAAAGATAATATGCAGCGAAAATAATAATGTAAATGCAAAGCAAATAACAAATAGAAACAAGCAATTACAAACATAATAAATTTATAGTGATTCGGTGTACTCCAAGGCACCTATATCCACTCCCCAATAAATTCCAAGGTGCCTACTCCCCAATAAATTCCAAGGCACCTACCCATAATAAATTCCATTTTAGGGGTGAGTTCACGATGTTGGGCTCTTGGACCTATGGGAGTGGATCTAGGTAACTCAGGATCAGGGTGAGTCATATGGGACTCTTCTAGGTTACCCATTCTTTCCTCCATTTGGTCAAACCTAGTGTTGAGCTACCTAAACAGTTCAGTCATAGTCCTCATTAAAGCTTCCAGATTTGGATCCATGGTGGGACTAGTTTAGGTTTGGGGCTGTTGATATGGAGTTCCTGCTCTAGTGGTCATGCAATACAATCCTAGCTTCTAGGGCTCTTAGACCTAGAGTTCACTAAGCATGAATCGACTGAGCAATAATCAAAACTGTAGGTACTCTTTTAACTGGCCAGGTAAGCGGTGAGATTGTGGGAGGCTCCCCTTACTTTCATGAGGTCCTAATTAAAGAACCACAAATCCACTTAAGGCGTTTGCTATTGGACCCTAGCCTTAGACACCAATATTCAGAAGCACACACAGAATCAATTACTACAAAGGCTCAACATATATATAAACTTGACCTGTGGGTGTCCCTAGTTTTATGTTGCTACTCAGTTTTAGATTAGGGCTAGGAGAATGCAAGATGAGGTTGGTTGTTTTGGGTCAAGAAAAGGTGATGAAATCCTTCCCTTATCTTATGATATCATGCCTTTAAAATAGCTTCAGATAAAATGGATGCACAACCAATCAAACTAGTTAACTGGATAAGATCTAAAAGTAGTAAGAAATTCAAAATTTAAACTTCTAAATCTCAAATGTTGGATTTGGATTTCAGATTTGAATTTTGAATTTTAAATTTCAATTTCAGATTTTATATTTTAAATTACAGAAATTAAATCTTAATAATTTATTTTCTTTTTTTGGGAGATTAGGTTGGATAGTTTTAGAATTCTAAATAGGCCAGAATCTTTTCCTAAGTTGTGCTTAGAAGATTAACACGCAATCTTTTAAGCAATTAATAAATCAAACAAGCATACACTTAAGCACAACGGATTTCCAATATCGGGTTATCACATTCGGTCATAGCTCATTACTCCCATGGGTCATGAAGTATACTTTCGTATACTCACTCAGGAGGCATGATTTCCTTCCACCAGAAAGTACAAAAAAAAAATGCAACTTTTTTTTTTTGAAAAAACTTTCAGATCTGAAATCTATGAGAGAAGATTATAGATTTTATTTTTAATCTGGCTAAATCACTTAAAATAATGCAAAAGAAACAAAGATCTGAAGAGCTATAGATGAGCTTTCCAAATCTAATACTAGAATGATGCAGAAATTTCAGCAACTAACTATATGTCCTAGTCTAACCTATGGCTCTGATATCAAAGTTGATGCGGGATGGGTATGAAGCTAATCTAATGCTTTTAAAAAATCTATATTATTTTAGATTAATGAGCATTAATGGCACCAAACTTAGGTAAAGCTTTAATAGATCTAATAAAGAAAACATTCAGATTACTTACCAAATACTCACAATGTAAATCACATACATTCAATAAAAAAAAGTAGGATAAGATGATTGAGAAAACATCTTAGAACTAGGACTTCCTTGCTTCAACTAATTAGATCTAATGAGATTCAGATCAGATTCAGTTACTAATAACAATTTTATCCCATCTTTGTAGCTGATCTGGATTCAACTCTCAAGATTTCATAGTAGGATTCCAAACTTCAGTTCCGTTGGAGTAGATCTTCCCGTAAATGGTTGTATGGCAAGGAAAACCTCCTCTTCAAATTGCGAACACTAGGGATCTTGCAAAGAAGACATTAGTGGCATGGAAAAGAGATGGAAATTTGAAAGAAAAGAGGGTAAGAGAGAAGGGCGGCTTGGATCTTGGATCTGGATTGGGTGATGATGATGGCACATTGACTTCTTGAACTTGAATCCAAGATGTGTATGGAAGATAACCTAGGGCCTCGCACCCTAGGGAAAGGAAGAGGACCTCACATCTTTATGGACCTCTCGTTCACTCACAATGCTCTCATAGCAAAGTTGGAGAAATAGAATTTCATTCATCAATAATCAATAGAATGAAGAGGAGTATGGTGAAGATGGGCCCAAGGTTGAAATCATTGAGGAATCAAAGGAAAAAGATCCTGAACCCACTAAAGAATTTGAAGAAGAAATGACTGAGCAAGGATCACATTTAGTAAATGAACATGAGGGTTCTCCAGTCTTGTCCACAGAAGGAGTTCAGGAACAAATCCTTAATGAACCGACCCAAAGAGAACATCCTCAAGAGATAGTTGAAGCTCTGAAAGGATTTGAGGATGTACTTCCCGATGAGTTACCTGATCAACTTCCACCCCTGAGAGACATCCATCATACTATAGACTTGGTCCCAATATCCTCTTTAACAACCTTCCTCACTATGGGATTGACCCTAGCGAGTCCCAAGATCTACCGGAACAAGTGGACCATATGACACCTATAGAACAATGTCCAAATTTTAAGGTCATCCTGAATAACGAAGGTCTATTTCATGTTTCCCATAAGCCACCCCAAGATTCCGATTCTTATTTCCTACCCTTCTCTAAGCCTTCTCATGTTTCTAGAGCCATGGGATTACATTTTGCTAAGATTTCTAGGTTGCATGAATCCCTATAGCCCATCCTATTTGCTACCTACTTCTGGTATACCTTATGGCATTTGCTAGGGATCCATGGTAATTTTTCTTGTGCATACCAGACCAGGGTCAAACCTAGAGAGTCAGTAGTCTGTTAGGTTTAGACCCTAGGAGCCTAATAAAATTCTTCTCAATAGGAATGCTTAGTTGAGTCTACATTTTGCATCATGATAGAATTCTGCATTAAGTATAAATTTTAAAATAATTTGGTTGATTCCTGGAAGAGAACTAAAGAGTTTGAATAATGGATTCTATAATAATTAGGCTTAGGCCTGAACGGTTTCTACCAGGAACCATTAAGAAACTTCATGCTTGTGGAGCTGGCCCCTTTTGAGTGATAAGGAGAGTTAGCCCTTATGCCTATGTGCTTGAGCTACCCCCGATTTATGGCATTAGCTCGACTTTTAATATCCTAGACTTAGTCGAGTATAAGGAACTAGCAAACATATCCAGTGAGCCATTTGGGCCTAACCTTTCATATGAGAGCGAACCCGACCCAGAGTGTCCACCTCCAACTTTACCTGAGAGAGGAGAGCGGATCGAGCGTGTTCTGGATGATCAAGCTATGACCACCCGGGGAAAAGGCTTTCAGCGTTACTTGGTCCGATTGCAAGGCCAACCACAGTTCGATAATTCATAGGATACCCGAGAGGACTTGCAGCACCTCGACCCCGACCTTCTAGAAAAATATCAAAGCCAAATCAACCCTTACTCAATAGGGTCGAGTTCCTCCCACCCCGGGAGAATTGGTGTGGGAACTAGACCTTTGATCAGGGTTTCAATTTTTGGGTCCTGTAATAAGGCTTCAAGCCTATGCATTGTAATTTTTAGTCATGAAGTTAGTCTCAATTATTTTTGTTTAGTCTTATACATTGACCAATTGGATCAAGTTGTGTCCTGTATTGAGTCCAGTCCTGTAATGATTTCAGTCCGAGTCTGTTTGAAGATTAGGCCCAAGACAGAGTGGTCTTCGAGTCTAGTCCAATTTGTAATGGATCAAGCCATCTCCCAAGCCATGAAGGATTCCACTTGGCACCACCTCATCTATCCCATGTGGTGCCACATCACCTTGACAAGAAGGGAATGCTGGAATTTTTGGGCACCATTCCTTGATTCTTTCCTCCCTTCTCTCCCCCTATCAAGCCTTTTTCTAAAGGAGCTATGGACATCCAAGGAAGGTCAATGGGCAATGAAGGCATGATCCTTGTTTCAAGCCCCATATCAAGCCATCTTCCTAAAGTGCTTGGTCGGCTATGGAAAAAAATCATTGACCCTCAAATCAAGAAGACAACTCCCTTGTTTCAAGCCCCATATCAAGCCATCTTCCTAAAGTGCTTGGTCAACTATGGAAGAAAATCATTGGCCCTCAAATCAAGAAGATAATTCCCATCTTTCAAGCCCCAAATCAAGCCACAAAACCTTGGAAGAAAAAATTTGATTTTGGGCACCCTCTTCATGAAGCTTTGTATTTTTTGAAATTTGAACGGGTTTTAAGGTGCCTATATAAAGGGCCTTACCCCTCCCTTGTAAAGTTTATTGATGATGAATGAAAAGAAAATATTTGAGAGCCATTCTCTTTGGTAGTTGCCTTCGTTCCTTAAGAACGTCGATCTCCGTGAGGGAGCGCCTTCGCCTTCAGGCATCGAGAGGTGTGAGGCCTCAAGTTACTTTCTCTTCCATAAATCCATCTTCCATCTTCGAGTTCAGATGCCACTGGATGTTCCATCTAGGCACCCAACAAGAAGACCCTAATCAACATCATCTCCAACCTCTCTTCTCTTATTTTTTCTTGATACTTATTGATTCCTAATCATTCTATTGATTGTTCGTAGGTCTTCCAGGTACCATGAATACAGAGTCAGTTTTTCTTGCCTTCAGGACCTTCGGACAGAAAGCTGGCACATCCTTAGGGGTTGAAGGCTCGATCATCAAAGCTGCATCTGCGAGAGCGAGTGAACTCGGCATCGGGCGCTTCAGAGCTTTTGAGGTTTGCAACCCTATAACTCCTAAGTTGATATTGATTTGAGAGCTAAGTCCTACGGGGTTTCTCAATCCTGGGGTCCTCTCCTATCCTGCTTAGGGACTTACTTGCTTGCTTGAATTTCTTATTATTGTAGAACCCTAGATCTATTTTTTGTCTATCTTTGGGAATCCTAAATCCTAAAAAAAGCTAAAAAAATTATGAAGAACAAAATCACCTACATCATTTCATCCTAGCATCTAGTTAGTCCTGCATCATTGTCACATCCCACATATCAAATATTGTTGGGGTAGTGGAAGGAATCTTTATGTTCCCCATAAAACTCTTGATGTAGTGTAATTCCTTCTCCCCCAAGGTTGTTTGATGAGTTGTTCCCCCATGTGCTTCAAATATTGGCATGAATTGGAATTGGGCTTGGTCTTGAAGTGGCTTGAATGGTTGGTCTTGGACTTGAAGAGGATGCCCTCCATCAAGCTTTGGGCTTGAGCTGAATGGGCATCTTCCATGTGTTGGCTTATGAGCCAAATCATGCTTCAAAAAAATTTGGCTTATGAACATGCTTCAAGAAAATTAATGGGCTTCTTCCATGTGTTGGTTTATGAGCCAAATCATGCTTCAAGAAAATTTAACTTGTAAACATGTTTCAAGAAAAATTGTAACTTACTTCGAAAACTTTATTGACTATAGCTTCAAAAATAAAGTGAGTTAATCAAAGTATATATTTTAATTATGGATGTCCCCATCAGTTCTCTCATGGTGGAACGAGCTCGACTCTATCGAGTAGGAATTCATCTGGCTTGGTAGTACTCTAGGAGGTCAAGATTGATTTTTTTGTAAGTCCTCTCGAGTGATCCATGAGTCTTCGAAATCAGGATGTCCTTGCTAGTGAACCAAGTAGTGCTGATAATCTTTGTTTCGAGTAGTGATAATCTTGTCATCTAAGATTCACTCAATCCTATCTTGCCGCTTTGGTAATATGGCTGGTGGACACTCAAGGGTTGGTTCACTCTTAAAGGTGGAATCAGGCCTAAATAGCTCACTAGTTTTCATTGTTGGGTCCTTATACTTTACTAGATCTGAAATGTTGAAAGTGGAACTGATACCAAAGTTAGATGGTATATCTAGTATATATAAGGTCCAATTTTCTTTACTATTTTGAAAAGGACCTAAACCACGGGCATGTAATCATTTTGAGCCTAATCAAGACACAGACTCCTTGAAATTCTTTGGCTTTTTTTACAAAATTTAGCCATATACTTGTTAATTTCATTGCTCAAAATTTATTTTACTAATCATGCTATGCATACGACTCTCGTAATCATGGATACTTATGCATGGGACACCAAATGATAAGAGACAATTGCAAATGATACTAAATGGTAAAAGACAAACAAAACACGCTCAAATAGACTTTATTATCTATGGACTAGACTTTATTGTTGGGCTAGGAAATAAGGTTTTTAATTTCCAATATTCTCTAAATGGCTTTGAAGACTCTGGCATAAAACTTCAGGTAGATGGCAGTGAATCTTAATTTGGCTCCCAACATATGCCAAAGAGTCTTAATAAATTAACTGTTGAATATCACTGGAACCAAATCAATGGTATGGTAGATGTCCCAGCTAGATGGGATAGAAGAGTGAATGAAGCGTAATGGTGGATCAGGATGGTGGATGTTCATAAATGGGGAATCAAGGATAGAAAAACTATTAGAAAAAATATTTTGCAAGGTTTTCAAAGGCTCTATAGCTTCTTGGGGCTGATCTGTAGGGTTTTGATCTTTGACGGTCAATACCCCAATATATGATCCTTCATCGATCTCTAGATCTAAACTTCAACATCAATTAATTCAGGATCTTCTATGTTATCCTCAGATTGATCTCCATGGTTTTGTCCTTGGATTTCATTTTGATCATCCCCGTTGTTGATTTCTTTAAGCTGGGTATTATTTTATCTTCAAATAATTGTTCTTGATCATATTCGTCTATAAGGTTAGACCCAGTTTCATAAACTTCTTCCTTAAGTTCTTCAACGGGTTTAGGATTTTCTCTTTCTAGCCCTTCATTTGGACAAGATTTTGATTCTATTTCATCTTCTAATTCTTTAATTGGTTCAAGAGATCATTCCTCAAAATTCTTAGTGGGTTCAGCCTCTTCTTCTTCATATTCATCAATTAGACTTGGTTCAGCTTTATATAGTTCCAGTTTAGGCTCTTTAATGGGTTCAATGATTTCTTCCTTACTAATTACTGGGATGATAGGAGTTGGCTTGCTTGAAGGAATTTGGTTAGAATTTGGCCCATGTCTAGATGTACAATTCATATTGGACTTAGGTTGATTGATCAAGAGTTCCTTCTAGTATGTATCAATTTTCCTAGCAATTTGATAAGCATCTTCTAGATAGTGATTTTTCCATTGAAATAATTCTCGCTGGATGTCCTTACATAGACCAGCTCAAAATCTAAATATGATCATTGCTTCATATTTGACTGTACTACATCTCCCGATATACTCATTGAATTTGGCAATATAATCAGATACAGTTGTATCATCTTGTCTCAATTTGTACCATCGGTCTAAAAATTTTTGCTCATAATATTTACCTAGGTACTTTTCCCTCAGTTTACTCTTCATTTCTCTCCAAGTATTTATTTTATCCCTACTATAATAACATTTTTGCTCAACTTCTTCCCAATATTCTTTAGCTTGTTGGACTAACTTTGATTTGGCAAATTGACACTTTCTTACTTATGACATTTCATCAAATTCAAAGTATTGATCCATTTTCTTTTCCCAATCGACATACACTTCAAGATCTAAATTTTTATCGAAAGTGGGTGCATAGGGTCGATTGCTCCTAAAGACTCTCTCCTCCTAATCTACAAAGTTTTGGCAAGGGTATCTAAGACTATACTCAGGGGTGAGATCATGACTTTGGGCTCTTGGACCAAGTGGAGGTGGACTAGGTGATTCAGGCTCAGCATGGATCCTATGGGCTTCTTATATGAAGTCATGGTGAAGTCGTCTTGGGTTATATTCAGGAATGAATTCATGATGATGGACTCTTGGACCTCGAGGAATTGACCTAAGTGACTAAGGTTCGGTGGGGGTCATTGGGATCTCTTTAAGTGTCCCAACATGGTCTTTCACTTGACCTAATTCCTTTCTCATTTGTTCTAATTACCCATTTATGGTATCAAACTTTTTAGTAAGGGTTCTTATAAAGAATTCAAGATTAGGGTCTATGGGTAAACTATACTGATTGTAAAACTATTGGTATAGGGCTTCAAACCAATTGGGCCAACAATACAAACCTAACTTCTTTGGCTCTTAGACCTAGAAGTTCAAACACAGGACTTAACTACATACTACTTAAGAATGTAATTATCCTGTCCATTGGCCAGGTAAGAGGTGGGGTTACGAGAGGCTCCCCTCACTTTTGCGAGGTCCTAATTAAGAACCGCATGTCCACTTGTGGCGTTTGCCATTGGGCCTCTAGCCTTAGACATCAATTTCGAAGAATAAGTACAAACTTTAAATAATACTTTATCTTATCTTGCACTTGAACCCGACTTATGGGTGTCCCTTGTTTTAGGTTCCTACTCGATTTCAATTATGGCTTAGGTCAATGCAAATGTGGGTGATTGTTTTGGTCCAAGGAAAGGTAATGACCTCCTTCCCTTATGTTATGATTTAATGCCTTTAATTGGATTTAGAAATGGATGCACAAACAATCAACTTGCTAACAAGATATGTAAACTAGCATAAACATATGAGTCAAACCTAAATTTCAAAGTTTCAAAAATTCAAAATTTAAATTAAAGATTTTAGATCTAAAAAATATTGATTTAAAAACTCAAATTTTAAATTTTAAATTTTGAAATTTTGTTTGAAAATTCATTTTTGGAAGCACAAGTTGTTGTAAGCAAAATTTCAGCCACTAACAACTTCTAACTAGCTAGTTTTAAAAATTTGGAATTAAAAATTTAAAATTTTTTTAAAAAATAAAATTTAAATTTGAATTGTTAGATCTCAGAGATAAGGCTTTAGATTTTGAAATTTGCATTTTAATTCTTAAATTTTGGTTAGGAAACTCAAATTTGAAAGCTTGTTGTAGAAGTGGTTACAAGAAGCTTCTAGCCAACAAACCCTTAACCATCTAACATCCAAATTTCAAAATTAAATTCAAACAAATTCCAAAATTCGAATTTTAATGAGTGGAGATCTCAGATCCAAGTATAAGATTTAGAGGGAAATTATTTTTTGAATTTTTTCTAAAATTTATTGGAACAACTAAATGGAGGGAAACTAGAATTGAAATAAGCTATGAACTAGTTAAGGCTGCAGCTTAAAGTGATGAAAAATAAACTAAGAATTCAAAGAAAATATTTTTTTAAAATTTTAGATCTCAGATCCTAACATCATAAAGTCCATCAAAAGAATTTTTTTGGATTCTTTTTCTTTTGAAAAAAATACTAAAATTCATGGAAAACTCGGGTTGGTGCTAGTACAGAAATTTCAGCAATCAGCAAACCTCCAATTGACAAGATTCAAAATTCAAAATTTAAAATTTAAAATCTCAAAAATTAAAATTTAAATTGAGACATTTGGATCTTGGAGATAAAATTTTATATCTTAAAATTTAAAATTTAAATATTAAATTTTGGATTTGAATTTCGAATTTTGAAGGAAATCAACACACAAAAGAAACAAAATTTCAGCAACTTGGCCTAGTAGAACCTAAAGCTCTGATACAAAAATTGATGGGGGACAAAAATAAAATGATGAATGGAGAGTTTTAGCAAGCTAACCAGCAAGCAAACTTAAGCAATTAATTATCAAATAAATGTGCTAAATTAATCCAAGAAAATAATTTTCATAAGGAGACTAGTTGATCTAATTTTTAAGTTTCACAATGTAGATCTAGTTCAAAATAAGGATTAGGATCTTCATGGCAAGGAAACCATCACTACTAGGGAAAGTTAACCTTCAAATGATCAGATCTAATGAAGCTTAGGAAGATTTTTCCTACCAACAATGATGGCTAATTATTTGGTGGAAGAAGGAGCTCTCATCACTCAAGGATTGAGGCCTAGAAGTCAAGATTGGCACTCTCTACTTTGAGACTCACCTTGGCCTTGATCCATGGCATGAAAACTTTCATCCTCGACCTAGGAACTTGAGAGAACCTATAAAGAAATTTGGGTTAGACATGGAAGAAGAACTGGAGTTGGAATGGAAATAAAGAAAAAAAAAAGGAAGAAGAAGAAAGTGGCCGGTGGCTTGGGACTTGGAGCTTGATCATAGATCCATCAACGGGCATCCCATCCTTTACTCCTTGCAAAAGCACTTTTCACTCTCAAACTCAAACTTAAAAAACTCTCATTCTCTCCTTGGATAAGGACTTACACACTCAAACTAGCTAGAAAACTTTCACTCGAAACAAGAACTCAAGAAAACTAAAATACAAGGAAACAATCCTTTCATTAATTTATATCATAGCATAGAACGAATACAATGAGAGCCTAGGGGCTCTATTTATTGGCACCAATGCTAAGAATTTCGTCCAAGGGTGGAGAGAATGGGATAAGGATGGCTTAGTTGGCTCCAACAATTTTTAGGTTAGTGGTTTTAACTAAAAATAAATTATTTATAGAAAGTTACAACCACTTTGACATGTGGCATCTAGAAGATCCTAATGTGGCTTCCAAATACTGATGTGGAGGCTTAGGTGTCATAAGTTATGGCATCGCACATGCCAAATATTGTTGGGATAGTGGATGGAATCTTTATGTTCCCCATAAAACTCTCGATTTAGTGTAATTCCTTCTCCCCCAAGGTTGTTTGATGAGTTGTTCCCCCATGTGCTTCAACTCATGGCATGAATTGGGCTTGGGATTTGTCTTGAAGTGGCTTGAATGGTTGGTCTTGGACTTAAAGAGGATGCCCTCCATCATGCTTTGGGCTTGAGCCGAATGGGCTTTTTCCATGTGTTGGCTTATGTGCCAAATCATGCTTTAAAAAAATTTGGCTTATAAACATGCTTCAAGAAAATTAATGGGCTTCTTCAATGTGTTGGTTTATGAGCCAAATCATGCTTCAAGATAATTTGGCTTATGAACATGTTTCAAGAAAATTTGTAACTTACTTTGAAGACTTTATTGACTATAGCTGCAAAAACAAAGTGAGTTAATCAAAGTATATATTCTTATTATGGTTGTCCCCATCAGTTCTCCCGGGATGGAAAGAGCTCGACTCCGTCGAGTAAGAATTCATTTAGCTTTGGTAGTACTCTAGGAGGTCAGGATCGAATTTTTTGTAAGTCCTCTCGAGTGACCATGAGTCTTCGAAATCAGGATGTCCTTTCCAGTGAACCAAGTAGTGTTGATAGTCTTTGTTTTGAGTAGTAATAATCTTGTCATCTAAGATTCACTCAATCCTATCTTGCCACTTTGGTAATATGGCTGGTGGAGACTTAAGGGTTGGTTCACTCTCAAAGGTGGAATTAGGCCTGAATAGCTCACTCGGTATTATTGTTGGTTCCTTATACTTTACTAGATCTGAAATGTTGAAAATGGAACTGATACCAAAGTCGGATTGTATATCTAGCACATATTAGGTTCAATTTTTCTTACAATTTTGAAAAGGACCTACACCATGGCCATATAATCATTTTGAGCCAAATCAAGACATAGTCTCCTTCCTGAAATTCTTTAGCTTTTTTATAAAATTTAGCCATATGCTTGTTAATTTCATTGCTCAAAATTTATTTTACTAATCACGCAATGCATATGACTCTCGTAATCATGGATACTTATGCATGGGATACCAAAGGACAAGAGATAAATGCAAATGAGACTAAATGGTAAAAGACAAACAAAACAAACTCAAATGGACTATATTATCTATGGACTAAACTTTATTATTGGGCTAGGAAATAAGGTTCCTAATTTTCAATATTCCCTAAATGGCTTTGAAGACTCTAGCACAAAACTTCAGGTAGGTGGCAGTGAATCTTAATTTGGCTTCTAACATATGCCAAAGAGTCTTAATAAAGTAACCGTTGAATATCACTGGGACCAAATCAATGGTATGGTAGATGTCCTAGCCAGATGGGATAGAAGAGTGAATGAATCGTAATGGTGGATCGGGATGGTGGATGTTCAGAAATGGGAAATCAAGGATAGAAAAACTGTTAGGAAAAATATTTTACAGGGTTTTGAAAGGCTGTACAACTTCTTAGGGATGATCCATAGGGTTTTATTCTTTGACGGTCAATACCCCAATATGTGATCCTTCGTCGATCTCTAGATCTAAAACTTCAACAACATTTAATTCTGGATCTTTGATGTTATCCTCGGATTGATCTCCATGGTTTTGTCCTTGCATTTCATTTTGATCATCCTCGTTGTTAATTTCTTTAGGCTGGATAATTATTTTATCTTCAAGTAATTGTTCTTGATCATATTCGTCCGTAAGGTTATACTCAGCTTCATAAACTTCTTCCTTAAGTTCTTCAACGGGTTTAGGATTTTCTCTTTCTAGCCCTTCATTTGGACAAGATTTTGATTCTATTTCATCTTTTAATTCTTTAATTGGTTCAGGAGATCTTTCCTTTAAATGCTCAGTGGGTTCAGCCTCTTCTTCTTCATATTCATCAATTAGACTTGGTTCAGCTTTATATATTTCTAATTTAGGCTCTTCAATGGGTTCAATGATTTCTTCCTTACTAATTACTAGGATGATAGGAGTTGGCTTGCTTGAAGGAATTTGGTTAGAATTTAGCCTATGTCCAGATGTATAATTCCTATTGGACTTAGGATGATTGATCAAGAGTTCCTTCTAATATGTATCAAATTCCCTAGCAATTTGATAAACATCTTCTAGATAGTGAATTTCCCATTGAAATAATTCCCACTGGATGCCCTTACGTAGACCAGGTCAAAATCTAGATATGATCATTGCTTCAGATTCGACTGTACTACATCTCCCGATATACTTATTGAATTTGGCAATATAACCAGATACAGTTGTATCATCTTGTCAATTTGTTGTTGGGAATTGTGTCCCAAAGCCAATCGCCAGGTTTGTAGATGGTTGAGCTAAGTATTGTACTCTTTCTTTGAATTAATAAAATATACTTTTTGGCAGCTCATCACATATTGTATTTCCCTGAAATGAACTCTTTCCATGTGATGAAGTCCTTAGGACTACATTGACTTCGATACAGAGAGGATGTATCGAGTGGTCCTTAAACCCTGTTCACAACCAAAGGATATATTGTATTGGATGGCAATATACCAAGAATAGGTTGTTATCGTTCACATCGTTTGGTTGTCCTCTTGACCAAATGAGTGTGGAGACACTGATGTGATCTGCAAGTGGGATATGTGATATCTTATTAAACGTGACTCCGTGCAGCCCCTTTCTGCCAAAGGGATACTCACGATTGGATATGGGTATATGTGTCCCTCTGACCTGAGGTCATCACGGTAGCTTGCAAGCAACTTCCTGTGCTTTGGTGCCGGACTACCCGGATTTTTAATCAGGTGATGGAAGGTTTCTAGGTACAGGAAAGTACTTGTGGAGCAGTGATGGACCAAGATGGAATTGACCTGTCCAAATAGTTTGGATTGAATGTCTCGCAGTTACTCAATTTAGCAAATCCTCGGTCGGGGTAGTCCTAGTGAAGAGTCACTGGGCTTGCGAGGTTGAGACACGTAGTGGACTGACTCAGTCTGGGTTGGCAGCCCAATCTCAGTCATCCTGAGCATTAGAGGTCAAAGGGATAAATTATACGGTAACCATATGCCAGAGGTTCGATAATTTGCTCCCGCTTCTTTGACCTATCCGGACGCCGGGACCCATTGCTAGATGGTTTCCTATGCTGGTACTAGAATTATTCTAGTGCTACCGTTTAGGTTTGAACCTATGAGGTCACTCGCCATAGAGGATTACTCTCTGATCCGGATATCGATTACGATTAGAAATCATCTCGGTTTTATGGTCACAGCATTTTTGAGCACTCTTTTTCCTATCTTGTCCTTGTCTGTGTCAACCAGAAATTGTTCCTGGCTGACTAGGACTGCGCCAGGATTTTTCTGAATCAGTTTTAAACTGATTTGGAGTTCGTTTCGGCCTCCAATTGGTTGTGAACCAATTGACCCAATTTTTTGAGCTTGAACCAGGTTCAATTGGATTGAACTAAGTGGTTTAAATGGGAATAGACCAGTTAATTGAACCAAGTTTGAACCGGTGGTTTTTTCTCTCTCCTTATGACCGTTTGACACGGTAATCTCGTTAGAAATTCCTAACGCTGGGAGAAGGCCAAACGACCAAAGAGAAATCGCTATGGGCGTCGTCTCTTCCTCTCCTCCACCGGATGATCTTTACTCTCATTTTACTGGCTGGTTAAATGGGTGAATGGCAGCCCACCTCTTCATCTCCCGCCTCTCCAAATCCCCATCCCTGCTGCCTATATATATAGCTACATATCCCCTGTTTCAGTAGTGAGTTTTTTAACCGTGCAACAGCAAGTGCTTTTATTTTTCTTAGAGCCGAGAGATCTCCTGAGAGCTTGGTTCTTCCCATTGGGTACTTGTAGGCTAATATTTGGAGAGTGTGAGGGAGTGTATCAAGAGCCATTTCACTGCTTTTGAAGTGCTCAAACCTGCACTGCAGCAAAGGAGTATTGCTGCAGTCCACTAAGGCCGCGAATCATCTTCCAGCAGCTAGCACCGCGTGTGGAGAGAGATCCGAGAGCCCTGGGTGCATCTCCCCTCTAGAGGGAGTACTCTTCTACTTCTGGGAGCAAGCCACGCGAGCCGGGATCGCCGCTGCAGCTCCAAACGTGAAGCAAAAGTGTGCTGTCCAGATTTTGCAGCGAATTTTAGTAGCAGAGTTTGGCAATTTTCTACATTTGTTTAACCTATTTTGCTTGCAGATATTGGTGCCAAATCGAAGAGCTCTTGTCTAATTTACTGCTGCTCAAATTTGGGAGCAAACGGAGGTCCGGAAGGTGGTGTTCCGATGCCATTTTTCAAGCCAAAAACAGAGCTCTTTTCAGCCCAAGGAAGAAGAAGGCTGGAATAGTTTTTTTCCAGCTATTCCAGCCTACTCCAGCTTTATCCCAGAGTTATTCCATCCGCATTAAAGGTATGAAAAAATTATTTTTAATCATGCATAAATAGATCTTTCTATTTATATATTTTGCAAATATTTTTATATCATGATACATGCCTACATGCAACATGAATAGATTAGGTTCTAGGCGGAGCAATTTTCCGTTGCACAAATTTTTAAAAAAGTTTTAAAATCCATTCTGCTCCCGCAGCTATTTGCATGCCTAGTGTAGGATCATGTCAAACCACCTGCACCGTTTTCTTTCAGTGGTATCAGAGCCAGGTTGCATGTGTAATCTATTCTAGTATGCATGTTTATAGATTAAAATTTGTTTAATCTAATAAAAAATGTATCCTGATTTCTTTTTGGAACCTAGTTGAGACCTTCACCATGACCAAGTGTCTTTGACAGGATGCGGATCGTCTGTGTTGGCCTCTTCAGAAGGATCCTTGGTGCGGGCACCAGACTCAGAAGAAGACTTCAGAGCTCCATCTGGATCTCTGATTAACCTTGCCCGAAGAATTAGGGTTTTTGGTTTGTAATAAGAGTTGACTAGATCAACTCAATTTAGCTTGAGTCTACATTACCTGCACTTTATTTTGTTGAGTCATGTTGACTCAGTAGTGGACTAGGGTTTCAACCAGGGATGTTACATTTTCTCCCAAGACCAGGCAAGTGGACACCACACTCCCAGCCACACTCCCAGTCCAGGGGGTGCCATATCCACATCCAGCAGCCTTTGGTCTCCACTCCACAGATGGCAACTTCCTTCTTTCATGCACCAGATAAAGAGAAGAGCACAAATCAAGGGGGCGGCCAAGACTTTCCCAAGTGATTCCAAGCAAAGAAGGGAAGAAGTTTTTCTTGGAAGAGAATATCAAGGGGCGCCCATTACCTGCCAAAAACACCTAAAACAAAGATGGGAAGAGCCTTGACTTAGGGAGGAAGAAAAGGAGGAGTCCAAAAGAGTTCATCCAGGAAAGGAAGAAAATTTTCTTGAAAAATTCCAAGCAAGGTGGCGCCATCTACCTGCCATTTATAACCCAAATCCTAATTTTTGGTATTTTGGCCAACCATATGTAAGGGATTTGCCCTAATTTGGAGATCCCCTCCTTTAGTCCCATATGGGAAAATATGAAACCCTTCTCCCTTGTAAAGCATTATAAATTACATCCCTCTTGTAAGTTGCAAACAAGCTATGAATGAAGAAAAATTATTTTTGCTATTCTCTTGTGTTGAGTAACCTAGGTTTCTCTTCTTCCACACTATTCTAAGTGTTGAGCTCCGTGAGGGGGTAATCCGGGTTCCATTGGAGCCTTGAGGAGGTGAGAGATCTCCATCTTTATCCAAAACCCTAGGTTAGCCACTTAAAAATCCAAAACCCTAGCCGCCCATCATTATTTTCAATCCATCAAACCCTAGCTCCTTCCATCTCCCACGGCCTCTCTCTCTCTCTCTACAAGTCCAGGCCGTCCACCTTCATCCAGATCCAGTCCGGCTATTTCAGATCCAGAGCAAGTTCCAAGGAAAATCACATCAGCTTCCAGGAGAATCCAGTTTTCAGCAATTTCAATCTTCAAGTTCATCAACCTGGTAAATTTTTCCCTTGACTCTCTGATTCCATCAATTATTTTTCTTCTCTTCCAGATCTTGAGTTCAGGAGAATCCAACCCGCCAAAGGACCAGTATTGGAGGATCCATTGCGAAGATATCTGAATCCGAGGATCCAACAATCTGCTCGGGAGAGTTCTTCCACCAAAATCTGTGAAGATCATTGTCTGGTTAGGTAAACCATCTCTTCTCTTTATTTCTGTTCTGTTGAAAGTTCGGAGTGAAACCCTAGGTCTGGGAGTTTCTCAACCCCCAGCGATCCGTTGCTTCTGAACTACTCTGATAATTTAGTTTCCTTAAAATTGTGCTTTCAATTATCATATTAGTATCTTTCAATGTTAGGTTAACTTTTCTTTGATTTGAAGCCAACTTCTACAAACATATAAAAACAACAAAAAAAATTAGTTAATCTTAATTTACTTCCGCATCGCATCCCTTTATTTGTTCTGCATCATTTTTGGTATCAGAGCCCAGTCTAGGGTTTCTGATTTGCTTGCTTGCTTGTTTTGATTGTTTTCTCTTTTTATTTTGTCTGCTCGAAGTAGACTCCCCAGGATGTCCGGACCTAGGAACTAAGCGAGGTGCAAGCCTCCTCCTCCCATTCCACGGGGTGTTCCTAGGGCGTGTAGGGGGTCCATTGGGTTATAACTTCGTAGCAGGGATTATAAACGGGGAAGACAATCTAGTTGCAGCCCATAATTACCCTGTTGTATGAATTATTTCTCCCTGCATAAAACTCAGAATTGCATGATTTGTTCTTCGTTGAAACCAGTATAATTGAACCTATTTTCCATAATTTTTCTGTGATTTATTGGTTTCGGTAAAAATTCTGAGCATTAAAATACAACAACTCTATTTTTTGTGTTCTGCAATTCAATTCTTTTTGGAGTGATCATCTCATAATTTACTTAAGGGCAATTGAGCATCTAAGATAAGGGGAGGAGTTGATTACCTCTCCTTAGCCCAAAACCACCATCCAATCATTCGAACCTAGACCTAATTTAAAATTAGTTAGACCTAATTTGCCCTAGTGGGCTAGGGACACCAATTGGTCGGGTCTAGGCTAGTGTTGAGTCAGTTTGCCGAGTTATTCTGTGTGTGCTTAGCACTCAGTGTCTAGAACGGTGGTTCAGGGATCCATTCCCGAAGGGCTTGTGTGCTGGTCCGCCTACCTGGCCAATCACTGATTGGTGTCTAGGATTGGCATTCAGGGACCTAACACTCCCCTTACACCTGCCTGGCTGAGTCCTGAGTTACTCCAGGCTAGCTTGCCACTCTGATTGGGCATCTAGTTTGGACTCTAGGTCTAGTGATCCAGTAGTCGATTTAGTCTAGTCTCATTTTGTGTGCTTGCTTGAATCATCATGTCTACCAGAAACGGAGTGCCATATCAACCTGGTCAAACCCAACCTGATTTAGAGGCCATGATCAGAACTCTTACTGAAAGTATGGCTAAAATGAATCAGGATATGACAAACACTGTGGCCCAGTTTAGCGCACAAATTCATGAGGATCTTACCCAACTTAGGGACCGAGTCCAAGTACTTGAAGAACCTAGACATCGGAATTGGACTCCTGACCCCGATTTTAATGTGCCTCAACCTCACCCACATCAGGAGCCTAGAAGGCCTTTATATAGAGATCCTGAACCTAATCATAGGAGGCCTGACCCAGAGCCTGAAGATAGAGATGATAGGTTCATCAGGAACATCAAATTAGATGCACCCACTTTTGATGGTAGTCTGAACCCTAAGGTGTATTCTGATTGGGAGGGTGAGATGGACCAATACTTTGAGTGGTATGCTATGTCTGAGGAGAGGAAATACAAGTTTGCCAAGATGAAATTAGTGTGTCAAGCTAGGTTATACTGGGGGAACATTGAGCTAACCACTAGGAGACGGAATGTTGAGCCCATAACCACTTGGCAGGGTATGAAAGAAAAACTGAGAGATAAATACCTACCCATTTCATACCAGCAAAACCTGTTAGACCAATGGCAAAACCTGAAACAAGGAAACCGATATGTCTCAGATTACATAGCTACTTTGGATGAATACCTAATGAGATGTGATGTGAGTGAAGCCCACGAAGTCACTTTGTCTAGATTTAGGGCTGGACTGAGGGAAGATATCAAGAAAGAACTATTTCTGAGAGAGGTTACTGATCTAGACCAAGCCTACCAGATTGCACTGAACACTGAGAAATTTCAGAGAGGACCTATACCTTCTAGGGTTAGTGCCCCAATCCCAAGGAATGGACCTAGCCAAGTTATCCCTAGTAAACCTTTTCAGGGTACTTCTACCCCTAGGCCCATGGACAAAGGTAAGGCACCTGACACCCAGAGAACCCCTAGTTCAAATATCACCTGTTTTAAGTGTCAGAAACCAGGTCACATTTCCAGTCAGTGTACTGCCATAGCCTGTTTCAAGTGTCATAAGGTAGGTCATGTTGCTAGCCAGTGCCCACGGAGATCCCTTTACATAGAAGAGGGAGAGAATGATAATTCCGAGCCCAGTGAGGAATTTGAAGAAGAAGTTTTTGAGGCCGGAATAAATTTGGTTGAGGAGTATGAAGGAGAGGAGGAACCCAATGAATCTGACCAATTAGGAGTTGTAAGATGCATCCTATCCCAGAATCTAGTTCAAGAGGATTGGCGTAGGACTAACATCCTACAGACTTTTCTTAAATTAGGGGATAAGGTATGTAAGATCATCATAGATACTGGGAGCTGTGTAAATGCCATCTCTACTAGCACTGTCAAGATGTTAGGCTTAATCCCAGTTCCCCATCCTAACCCCTATAAGGTTTCTTGGGTAGATTCTACCTCCATACCCATCCAGTCCAGATGTCAAGTCCAAATCCAAATGCAATCTTATCACGAAAAGATTTGGTGCGATGTCTTACCCATGGGGGTGAGCAGTATAATTCTCGGAAGACCTTGGTTGTATGATCATGATGCCACCCTCTTAGGAAAATCCAGTACCTGTGTCTTTAGTTTCAATGGGAAGAAGATTACGATCCATTCAGTTCCCCCTAAGGACAAGGTAACTAAAGGAGCCGGTAAGGTTAAGGAGATGAAAACTGGAGTGAACCTAATCAGTGCTAAGGATCTAGAACAAGAAATTCATAGTGGTTCACCCATCTGGATGTTGACTGCTAAGGAACTTAGAACTTCGGAACCCTCAGAGCCTCCTCAAGAAGTTAAACCTGTGTTAAAAGAATTTGAGGATGTCTTTTCCGAGGATTTGCCAGACCACCTTCCACCTCTTAGGGATATCCAGCATGCCATAGATCTAATCCCAGGAGCGACTTTGCCCAACTTGCCCGATTACAGGATGAATCCATCTGAGCATGAAGAATTGGAAAAGCATGTTGGAGAATTATTGAGGAAGGGGTTTATTAGAGAAAGTCTTAGCCCTTGTGCAGTCCCAGCCTTACTGACCCCAAAGAAAGATGGCACGTGGAGGATGTGTGTTGACAGTCGTGCCATCAATAAAATTACAATCAAATATAGGTTTCCCATCCCTAGACTAGATGACATGCTTGATATGATGCTGGTGCAATGGTTTTTTCTAAGATTGATCTCAAAAGCGGCTATCATCAGGTTAGGATTAGACCCAGGGATGAATGGAAAACTGCTTTCAAAACTAAGGATGGTCTTTATGAATGGGTTGTTATGCCTTTTGGGTTGTCCAATGCCCCTAGTACTTTCATGAGAATTATGACCCAGGTACTTAGAGCTTTCATAGGAAAATTTGTGGTGGTCTATTTTGATGACATCCTGATCTATAGTAAGACCCCAGCAGATCACCTAGGCCACCTTAGAGCAGTCTGCCAAGTTTTGAGGAATGATAGACTCTACGGTAATCTTAAGAAGTGTGAATTCATGACTAGTAGAGTTATCTTTCTTGGTTTTGTAGTAACCCCTGACGGCATGGCGGCCGATCCTGAGAAGATTAGGTCCATAGTAGACTGGCCAGAGCCAACCAATGTGCATGAAGTTAGAAGTTTCCACGGCTTGGCTACCTTCTATAGGCGATTCATCAAGGGGTTTAGTACTTTAGCTGCTCCTATCACTGATTGTATTAGGAAGGGAGAATTTCATTGGACTAAGTCAGCCCATAAAGCCTTCCTAGATCTTAAGGATAAAATGACCTAGGCACCCATTCTGAGATTACCCGATTTTTCTAAAGTATTTGAGGTTGCCTGTGATGCTTCAGGTGTAGGAATAGGTGGAGTCCTAAGCCAAGAGAATCATCCCATAGCATTCTTTAGTGAAAAACTTAATGATGCTAAGCATAGGTATTCTACCTATGATAAGGAATTTTATGCGGTGGTGCAAGCTTTGCGTTACTGGAGACATTATTTGCTACCGCAGGAATTTGTACTATTTTCGAACCATGAGGCTCTTAGATTTCTGAACTCCCAAAAGAAGCTTAACCCTAGGCATGCTAAGTGGGTAGAATATATCCAGTCCTATACTTTTGTCCTGAAACATAAGGCTGGAGTTGAGAATAAGGTAGCTGATGCCCTTAGTCGCCGATCTCTGTTATTAACTTCTGTTAGAACTGAGGTCATAGGGTTTGAGCAAATCAAAGAGGAATATGAGTCTTGTCTGGATTTCACAACTGTGTATCAGGATCTAGTTCAAGGACCATCTAGTAATCACCAGGATTATACCCTTGTAGATGGTTTTTTGTTCTTCAAAAATAGGCTTTGCATCCCTAGAACTTCTCTTAGGGAATTTTTGATTTGGGAAATCCATGCTGGAGGTTTAGCCGGCCATTTTGGAAAAGACAAGACCATTCTAGCTATTGAAGACCACTTTTTCTGGCCTAGCTTGAAAAGGGATGTAGCTAATATTGTAGCTAGATGTCGAACCTGCGCTGTTGCCAAACAGCGAAAACAAAACACTGGCCTTTATACCCCACTCCCTGTCCTAGATCGTCCTTGGCAAGATGTGAGTATGGATTTTGTGTTAGGTTTACCTAAGACCCAGAGGAGACATGATTCTATCTGTGTCGTAGTCGACCGATTCTCTAAAATGGCCCACTTCTTGCCTTGTTCCCAAACCTTTGATGCATCTAAGGTAGCCACACTTTTCTTCAATGAGATAGTTAGACTCCATGGCCTACCTAAGACAATCGTTTTAGATAGGGATGTCCGGTTCACCAGTTACTTTTGGAAGACCCTTTGGCATAAGTTAGGGACAAAACTTAAGTTTTCAACTGCCTATCATCCCTAAACTGATGGCCAAACTGAAGTAGTGAACCGTAGCCTAGGAAATCTGCTGAGATGTCTTGTTGGTGAAAACACCAGAAATTGGGATTTATACCTACCAAGTGCAGAATTTGCGTACAATGACTCGGTCAATAGGTCTACGGGTAAGAGTCCATTTGAAATTGTACATGGGTACAAACCTCACACACCTCTTGACCTAGTCCCTTTACCTGTCCACACTCGAGTCTCCGAGTCTGCTGAGAATTTTGCACAGCATGTAAAAGACTTGCATAAAGAAATTCATGCCAAAATAAATTTAAGTAATGAAACTTATAAGAAGTTGGCTGATACTCAAAGGCGAGTCAAATCTTTTATTGAGGGAGACTATGTGATGATTAGGTTAAGGCCTGAACGGTTTCCACCTGGAACCATTAGAAAGTTACATGCTAGGGGAGCTGGACCATTTAGAGTGGTAAAGAGAGTAGGATCCAATGCCTATGTGCTCGAGTTGCCTCCAGAACTAGGCATTAGCTCTACTTTCAACATTACAGACTTAGTAGAGTACAGGGAGCCAGCTGTGATTCCTAGTGAGCCTTTTGAGCCTAACCCTATCATTGAGAGTGATCCCGACCCTGTGTGTCCACCAACAAACTGGCCTGTGAGGAAAGAGTTGATTGAAAAGATCCTGGATGATCAGGTTATCTCTACTCGTAATCGAGGATACCAAAGGTACCTGGTACGCTGGCAAGGAAGGCCAGATTCTGATGACTCTTGGATCTCCCGAGAAGAATTACAAGAATTGGACCCAGACCTCTTGGAGAGATACCAGAGCCAACTTGAGCCTTACTCGACAGGGTCGAGTTCCTCCCACCTTGGGAGAATTGGTGCGGGCACCAGACTCAGAAGAAGACTTCAGAGCTCCATCTGGATCTCTGATTAACCTTGCCCGAAGAATTAGGGTTTTTGGTTTGTAATAAGAGTTGACTAGATCAACTCAATTTAGCTTGAGTCTACATTACCTGCACTTTATTTTGTTGAGTCATGTTGACTCAGTGGTGGACTAGGGTTTCAACCAGGGATGTTACATTTTCTCCCAAGACCAGGCAAGTGGACACCACACTCCCAGCCACACTCCCAGTCTAGGGGGCGCCATATCCACATCCAGCAGCCTTTGGTCCCCACTCCACAGATGGCAACTTCCTTCTTTCATGCACCAGATAAAGAGAAGAGCACAAATCAAGGGGGCGGCCAAGACTTTCCCAAGTGATTCCAAGCAAAGAAGGGAAGAAGTTTTTCTTGGAAGAGAATATCAAGTGGCGCCCATTACCTGCCAAAAACACCTAAAACAAAGATGGGAAGAGCCTTGACTTAGGGAGGAAGAAAAGGAGGAGTCCAAAAGAGTTCATCCAGGAAAGGAAGAAAATTTTCTTGAAAAATTCCAAGCAAGGTGGCGCCATCTACCTGCCATTTATAACCCAAATCCTAATTTTTGGTATTTTGGCCAACCATATGTAAGGGATTTGCCCTAATTTGGAGATCCCCTCCTTTAGTCCCACATGGGAAAATATGAAACCCTTCTCCCTTGTAAAGCATTATAAATTACATCCCTCTTGTAAGTTGCAAACAAGCTATGAATGAAGAAAAATTATTTTTGCTATTCTCTTGTGTTGAGTAACCTAGGTTTCTCTTCTTCCGCACTATTCTAAGTGTTGAGCTCCGTGAGGGGGTAATCCGGGTTCCATTGGAGCCTTGAGGAGGTGAGAGATCTCCATCTTTATCCAAAACCCTAGGTTAGCCACTTAAAAATCCAAAACCCTAGCCGCCCATCATTATTTTCAATCCATCAAACCCTAGCTCCTTCCATCTCCCACGGCCTCTCTCTCTCTACAAGTCCAGGCCATCCACCTTCATCCAGATCCAGTCCGGCTACTTCAGATCCAGAGCAAGTTCCAAGGAAAATCACATCAGCTTCCAGGAGAATCCAGTTTTCAGCAATTTCAATCTTCAAGTTCATCAACCTGGTAAATTTTTCCCTTGACTCTCTGATTCCATCAATTGTTTTTCTTCTCTTCCAGATCTTGAGTTCAGGAGAAGCCAACCCGCCAAAGGACCAGTATTGGAGGATCCATTGCGAAGATATCTGAATCCGAGGATCCAACAATCTGCTCGGGAGAGTTCTTCCACCAAAATCTGTGAAGATCATTGTCTGGTTAGGTAAACCATCTCTTCTCTTTATTTCTGTTCTGTTGAAAGTTCGGAGCGAAACCCTAGGTCTGGGAGTTTCTCAACCCCCAGCGATCCGTTGCTTCTGAACTACTCTGATAATTTAGTTTTCTTAAAATTGTGCTTTCAATTATCATATTAGTATCTTTCAATGTTAGGTTAACTTTTCTTTGATTTGAAGCCAACTTCTACAAACATATAAAAACAACAAAAAAAAAATAGTTAATCTTAATTTACTTCCGCATCGCATCCCTTTATTTGTTCTGCATCAATCCTTAAAGAATATTAAAATAAAAAATTGTTTTAATTTGGTGATACATGTTTTAGGCATGTTTTATATGGATATAAAATATTTGTAAAATATCTTGATGCATGATTTGTTATGTAAAATTGTTTTACATAGAGACTTAATTAAAAATTATTTTAATTAAGTATTTGGCTTATTAAAAAAAAATAAAAAGGTTTATGAATTCTAAAACATTGCATAAGCCATTTTGGATTAATTGGGTTAGCTGACTAGTTGGGTCCATAACTGGGTTAGACCTAAGTTTAGTTGAATCAGATTACAAGAAGATTAAATAAAAGTTGTTTAAGGCCCTTCTTTAGAACTATCTAATAGTTAGATTAGTTGATCCGTTCATCTAAAATGGATCCAATTAGTGGCTCAGTGGATGCCCGAGTCTTTAGGCTAGTCTGATCGAGTCTAGTAAACCGACTGGGGTCGAGGTAGGTTTGGCATTGTGATCATGGTTGTATGAGGCTACCTCTTTCCTAGCCAACTTGGTTGGTGTCTAGGAAAGATGGTTAATGGCGGATACTCACCCATGATCTCACCTACCTGGCTAGTCGAGTCGACCAGAACTGATTGGAAAAGCTCAATGACTCGAGTTAACCCATGTCACCCAGGTTGATCGGTCTGACTGATCTATAGGTGCGCATGGATCAATTTGTTGATTTATTTCAATCCTCCTGGAATCTGATTGATTCAGTGGGAGGATGATCCATGTCCTTGTCTTTTTCTTCTGTCACAACTAAAAAAAATCCTCTAAAATTATTAGGTTCTTAAAAAGACTAAGTCAAAGAGTTGATAAGTCTTAGCCTCCCATTAAGTTGGATAGAAATGTGTCCACTAGCTTGGTGCGCATCAGCAGTTCCAAAGAATGGGTGTACATCCGGCGACTGGAATTTCTATCTGATCGATGATGGTTCAGTGCAACCTCCTTAACGGGACCAGGTGGGCCGGCCATAGTCGGGCTTGGTCTTTAGTTAGCTGGAAGCATTGGATTTGTCATTTTAATGGTTGGACCTAACCAGAGACCCGCAATAGGAGGCCCCTAGGTCGATTGAGGTGTTCTCTGGGGCAAAATGAAATACTGAAAATTGTTTGGGAAAACAATTGGTTTACGAACCTACCTTTAGGCTCGTATGGGTGAGCTGGCCATAGTCAGGCTCATGCGAGGCCTATTGGATTTCAGTACCCACTTGAAAAAGTGTTTTCACGGATTGGAGTTAGAGGCTACCAATCTAAAAAATTAGTGGGAGAAACCTTTAGACTAAAGTCCAAGTCTTTTGGTTAAATTATTAATTCATACACTAATTTGGTCTTATTTTCTTTTCAGATGTCTTCCAATTTATCGCTCCGGTCACTTCTCCACAACGAGAAGTTAAAGGGTCACAACTTCGATAGTTGGTATCGAAGATTGAGAATCGTTCTGGAGCATGAATGGATCCTCTATGTGATAATGGATCCGGCACCTGAAATGCCTCCCGCTAATGCACGGAGTGCGGTCAGAGATGCTTATTTGAAGTGGGTCTCTGATCAGACTACTGTCCGATGCATTATATTAGCAGCGATGAACGACGAGTTCAGTCACAAATTCGAAGAGGCCCAACCTGATGAAATCCTATAAAAGTTGAAGGAATCCTTTGGCACCCCGGATGATGTAGAATGGTACAAAGTGTCTTGTGCCATCTACAACTCCAAGATGCCGAATGGTGGTTCAGTCACTGATCATGTATTGTACATGATCGAGCTGATTGAAAAACTGGGCAAACTCGGATGCCCCTTGCACGAGCAGCTCGACAAGGATGCGATCCTGAATTCTCTTCCCTCCTCCTATCTTGATTTTCTCGATCATTATAGAATGAATAAGCCTGCAGTCAACTACCATGGTCTTTGGGGTTGCTGCAGACTTTTGAGAAAGACCACCAACTGAATAAGGGGGTAATGAATTTAGTGGGAGAAAGTAGAGGTCGTCGTCCCTTTAAGAAAGGGAAGAAGAAAATAAATAAAAAGGGAAAGAAGGTGCAGAATGCTCCTGGCCCTAGTCAGACCAGGAAGTATAAGGCTGATCAATCTTCTGCAGAGTGTTTCTACTGC
This sequence comes from Areca catechu, assembly GCA_021397845.1. NCBI lineage: Eukaryota > Viridiplantae > Streptophyta > Magnoliopsida > Arecales > Arecaceae > Areca > Areca catechu. The sequence continues at coordinate 120,679,665 of CM038052.1, read as the reverse complement.
AAGAAGAAGGGACACTAGAAGAGGAACTGTCCTCTTTATATTGCGTCCCTTGATCGGAACAGGCCGAGGATGCAGAAGTCTGCTGAACAAGGTATTTATATGATAAAACCTTGTAATTACTCAATTGTTGATACTGCTAACTGGGTATTGGAAACTCGTAGTACAATTCACGTTTGTAATTCGTTACAGGGACTTCAAGTTAGCAGAAGATTTGAAGATGGAGAACAGTTTCTGAGCATCGGGAACGGAAATCATGTTCCAGTATTGGTGGTCGGAGTCTTGCATCTTGTCTTTGAGTCTTGTACTGTTGAACTAGTCGACTGTCACTATTGTCCTAGTTTCATTATGAGCATAATCTCTGTAGGCCTTTTGGCCAATTGTGGTTTTGAACTATCAATAAAAGGAGATTTTTGCAATGTTATTTTGAATAACTCTGTTATAATGAAAGCTAGATTAAATAATGGCATATATGTACTATCAAGGCCTATTAGTGTAATGTACACTTCTAGCAAACACCCAAGGTTAGATAATGTCAACGATTTGTACCTTTGGCACTGTAGGCTAGGTCATATTAACCAAAATAGGATAAATAAGATGCGAGGAGATGGACTCCTCGAGGTCAGTGATTCTGAATCACTGCCCACTTGTGAATCCTGTTTACTTGGTAAAATGACCAAGTCACCTTTTACTGGAAAAGGTGAACGAGCTACAGAACTTCTAAGTCTCATACATACTGATGTATGTGGACCGATGACAGTTAGTGCCAGAGGAGGATACAAATATTTCATTACTTTTATAGACGACTTTTCAAGGTTTGGTTATGTCTTCTTAATGAGACATAAGTCTAAGTCATTTGAAATGTTCAAACGATACCGTAATGAAGTAGAAAAGCAAACTGGAAAAAGTATTAAAACCCTTCGATCTGATCGAGGTGGCGAATACTTATCTGGTGCATTTTTGACATATCTTGAGGAGAATGGAATTCTCTCTCAGTGGACTCCTCCAGGTACACCACAGTTGAATGGTGTGTCCGAAAGGAGGAATCGAACCTTGTTGGACATGGTTCGATCCATGATGGGCTTTGCAACTCTGCCGCTATCCTTTTGGGGATATGCGCTTCAAATAGCCTGCTACTTGTTAAATGATGTTCCAAGTAAGTCTGTTGTCTCCACTTCGTATGAGATGTGGACTGGATGTAAATCCTCAATCTCACACCTTCGGGTCTGGGATTGTCCGGCTTACGTAAAGCGTTTAGACTCAGACAAACTTGGTCCAAGGTCTGATCGGTGTTTATTCATTGGTTATCCTAGGAAACCAAAGGGTATTTCTTCTATTTGGAGAATGAACAAAAGGTGTTCGTTGCTCTTAGAGCTATCTTTTTGGAAAAGGAGTTCCTTGTAGAAGGAACTATAGACTCTAAGATTGAACTTGATGAAGTTCAGCTAATAGAAGAACCTGCACACTCTAAGGACATCGTAGAACCGGCTGTGATTGAATCACACCCAGAACCCATTAGGAGATCTGGTAGAATACCGCGTCAGCCGGACAGATACTACGGTTTCTTGGTCCGGGACGGCGATCCCATTGAGCTCGATGAGAACAATGAGGATCCGATCACCTGTATGGATGCACTTCAGAGATCTGGCTCTGAGGCATGGCTTGGAGCCATGCGATCCGAAATGGAGTTCATGGAAATCAACAATGTATGGACATTGGTTGATCCGCCTGAAGGAATAAAACCCATCGGGTGTAAATGGATCTTCAAGAGGAAAAGGGGCGCAGATGGGAAGGTAGAGACTTATAAAGCTGGTCTGGTTGCCAAGGGGTATCGTCAGCGATATGGTATCGATTATGATGAGACTTTCTCCCCTGTGGCAATGCTCAAGTCCATTCGGATCATGCTTGCTTTGGAAGCATATTTTGATTACGAGATCTGGCAGATGGATGTCCGAACCGCTTTCCTTAACGGGGAGCTGGAAGAGGAGGTGTATATGATACAGCCTGAAGGGTTTACTTCCATAGATGAATCAAAAGTATGCAAGTTGCAGAGGTCCATTTATGGACTCAAGCAAGCATCTCGAATTTGGAACTTACGGTTTGATAGGTGTATCAAATCGTATGGCTTCGTTAAGAACGGAGAAGAACCGTGCATCTATAAATGGGTTAATGGTTCTGTGATTGTATTCCTAGTACTGTATGTTGACGACATTCTCTTAATCGAGAATGATGTCGCAGCATTACAAGGAATGAAGGTCTGGTTATCATCTCAGTTCTCCATGAAAGACTTGGGTGAAGCTTCTTACATACTAGGTATGAGGATCTATAGAGATAGATCTAAGAAGCTTTTGGGATTGTCCCAGTCTACGTACATTGACACCGTGCTGAAACGGTTCAGCATGGAAAATTCCAAGAAAGGCTATCTCCCGATAGGTTCTAGAATTACTCTTTCTAAGAAGGATTGTGCGACAAATCCTGAGGAAAGAGAGGGCATGAGTAGAGTACCTAATGCTTTTGCAGTAGGCTCTATCATGTATGCTATGACTTGTACTAGACCAGACGTGGCATACTCACTAGGAGTAGTGAGTAGATACCAGTCTGACCCAGGTGAGGCGCATTGGAAGGTGGTTAAGTCCATCCTTAAGTATTTGAGAAATACTAAAGATCAATGGCTGATTTATGGAGAACTTGACTTGAAACTTGTAGGGTACTCTGACTCCAGTTTCCAGTCAGATTGAGATGATAGCAAGAGTGTGTCAGGGTTTGTATTTACCCTGAATGGAGGAGCGATCTGCTGGAAAAGTTCCAAGCAGGCAACTATTGCAGACTCGGTATGTGAAGCAGAATACATTGCAGCATCAGATGCAGCAAAAGAAGCTGTGTGGTTGCGGATGTTACTTGGAGAGCTAGGGGTGGCACCTTCCCTAGATGGTCCTGTTCCGGTGTACTGTGACAGCACTGGAGCCATTGCTCAAGCTAAGGAGCCTAAAGCTCATCACCGCACCAAGCACATACTGCGGCACTGCCACCTCATACGAGAGATCATGGAACGAGGTGACATCAATCTTTTGAAGATCGATGGAAAAGAAAATCTGGCCGACCCCTTCACTAAAGCCCTCGGAATAAAAGAGTTCGACTATTGTAAATGGGAAATGGGTATTAGATACTCTTCTGATTAGCTTTAGTACATGTGGGAGTTGTTAGGAATTGTGTCCCAAAGCCAATCGCCTGGGTTGTAGGCGGTTGAGCTAAGTATTGTATTCTTTCTTTGAATTAATAAAATATATTTTTTGGCAGCTCATCACATATTGTATTTCTTTGAAATGAACTCTTTCCATGTGATGAAGTCCTTAGGACTACATTGACTTCGATACAGAGAGGATATATCGAGTGGTCCTTAAACCCTGTTCACAACCAAAGGATATATTGTACTGGATGGCAATATACAAAGTATAGGTTGTTGCAGTTCACATCGTTTGGTTATCCTCTTGACCAAATGAGTGTGGAGACATTGATGTGATCTGCAAGTGGGATATGTGATATCTTATTGAACGTGACTCCGTGCAGCCCCTTTCTGCCAAAGGGATACTCACGATTGGATATGGGTATATGTGTCCCTCTGACCTGAGGTCATCACGGTAGCTTGCAAGCAACTCCCTGTGCTTTGGTACCGGACTACCCAGATTTTTAATCCGGTGATGGAAGGTTTCTGGGTACAGGCAAGTACTTGTGGAGCAGTGATGGACCAAGATGGAATTGACCTGTCCAAATAGTTTGGATTGAATGTCTCGCAGTATCTCAATTTAGCAAATCCTCGGCACGGGTAGTCCTAGTGAAGAGTCACTGGGCTTGCGAGGTTGAGACACGTAGTGGACTGACTCAGTCTGGGTTGGCAGCCCAATCTCAATCGTCCTGAGCATTAGTGGTCAAAGGGATGAATTATACGGCAACCATATGCCAGAGGTTCGATAGTTTGCTCCCGCATCTTCGACCTATCCGGATGCCGGGACCCATTGCTAGATGGTTTCCTATGCTGGTACTAGAATTGTTCTAGTGCTACCGTTTAGGTTCGAACCTATGAGGTCACTCGCCACAAAGGTTTACTCTCTGATCGGATACCGATTACGATTGGAAATCATCTCGATTTTATGGTCACAGTATTTTGAGCACACTTTTCCCCATCTTGTCCTTGTCTGTGTTAACCAAAAATTGTTCCTGGCTGACTAGGACTATGCCAGGATTTATCTGAATCAGTTTTGAACTGATTCAGAGTTCGTTTCGACCTCCAATTGGTTGTGAACCAATTGACCCAATTTTTGGGCTTGAACCAGGTTCAATTGGATTGAACCAAGTGGTTTAAATAGGAATAGACTGGTTAATTGAACCAAGTTTGAACCGATGGTTTTTTCTCTCTCCTTATGACCATTTGACACAGTAATCTCGTTAGAAATTCCTAACGCTGGGAGAAGGCCAAACGATCGAAGAGAAATCGCTGTGGGCGTCGTCTCTTCCTCTCCTCCACCGGATGATCTTTACTCTCATTTTACTGGCTAGTTAAATGGGTGAATGGCAGCCCACCTCTTCATCTCCCGCCTCTCCAAATCCCCCTCCCTGCTGCCTATATATATAGCTACATATCCCCTGTTTCAGTACTGAGTTTTTTAACCGTGCAACTGCAAGTGCTTTTAATTTTCTTAGAGCCGAGAGATCTCCTAAGAGCTTGGTTCCTCCCATTGGGTACTTGTAGGCTAAGATTTGGAGAGTGTGAGGGAGTGTATCAAGAGCCATTTCACTACTTTTGAAGTGCTCAAACCTGCACTACAGCAAAGGAGTATTGCTGAAGTCCACTATGGCCGCGAATCATCTTCCAGCGGCTAGCACCGCGTGTGGAGAGAGATTCGAGTGCCCCGGGCACGTCTTCTCTCTAGAGGGAGTACTCTTCTACTCCTGGGAGCAAGCCAAGTGAGCCGGGATCGCCGCTGCAGCTCTAAACGTGAAGCAAAAGAGTGATGTCCATATTCTGCAATGAATTTTAGCAGCATACTTTGGCGATTTTCTACATTTGGTTTAGCTTGTATTGCTTGCAGATATTGGTGCCAAATCGAAGAGCACTTGTCTAACTTGCTACTACTCAAATTTGGGAGCAAATGGAGGTCCGGAAAGCGGTGTTCCGATGCCATTTTTCAAGCAAAAAATAGAGCTCTTTTCAGCCCAAGGAAGAAGAAGGCTGGAATAGTTTTATTCCAGCTTTTCCAGCCTGTTCCAGCTTTATCCCATAGTTATTCCAGCCAAGATAAAGGTATGAAAAAATTATTTTTTAATCATGCATAAATAGATCTTTCTATTTATATATTTTGCAAATATTTTTATATCATGATACATGCCTACATGCAACATGAATAGATTAGGTTCTGGGCGGAGCAATTTTCCATTGTGCAAATTTTTAAAAAAGTTTTAAAATCCATTCTGCTCCTGCAGCTGTTTGCATGCCTAGTGTAGGATTATGTCAAATCACCTGCACCATTTCCTTTCAGTGGTATCAGAGCCAGGTTGCATGTGTAATGGTGGGGACACCTGAGGCACCAGAATAAGACAGAGGCTTTTTTCAACCCTCTGTAAATTGATCAATAATTTATGAGTCCATCTGTAATAAGGGCTTAGCTCATATGAGTCCATTTTAGTTGTTATTTGAGTATTTTTAGTTGTTATTTCAGTTCTGTACTAGTCAGCTCATGTTGAGCTAGTTCAGTCCAATGCTAGTCAGCTCATGTTGAGCTAATTTTATTTTTTTTGAGTCCTATCCAAGCATACTAAAGACTCAAGACTATATCATACAAGTGAATACCAAGTCCAACTAGATTGAAGACATGGATGTATAGCACAAGTCTAACCCAGCTTGAAGATTTGAAGACCCCAGGAGGAAAATTCAGAAAACCCTGATTTCTTGCAGATGCCCTCCAGATGCCCAGATTCCCTTCCAGATGCCAAAGTATATTCATAGATAATGGCATCCATGATTCCAGAGGTCCATCTGCATCCTAGCCCAAAGAAATCAAGCCCAGGTGCCAAGCCCAAGCCCCTAAGAAGCAAGATACCAGGGAATATTCCTGCTACCTGGCTACCAGGCCACCCCAGCTTCCAGAGGCCCAAACCCATGCACCCGAGCCCCTTTGGGCCGGCCGTTTTGCTGCTCCTAGAAGCCCAACACGCCCCCCTAGGCATCCTTGGAGTCTTGACCAAGTCAAGAAAATTTTTAGGGATTTTTCTACCTAATATTTCCTTATTTTCTAGCTAGGGTTTGAGAGGGAAAAGGATTCTTATGTAAAGACTTATGTACCCTTACTTGGAGCCCAAGGTTAAGGGTCTATTTAAGGGACCCTAGCCTCTTGTATGGGGAAATTTTTTGATGAATGAAAACCTTGAGTTCTTCTATTGAGTTGTGTGATACCCTGCTGTGTGCATAAAGGGGTTTGCGAGAGTTCTTCTTCCCAGTGCTGCAATCATCTTCCTGCTACCAACAAGCATCTCAGATCCCTGGACGCCCACTCCAAAAGAAGCCTTCCCTTGCTGTTTTTCCTTTGTTTTCTTGTTCCTTTGTGAGTTTTCTAACCCCTGACAGGTCGTTTGCAGGTCCCCGAGTTCCTACGAATCCAACGACTCCAGCCAAGCCTCAATCGGATCACCGAGCAGAAAGCCGGGTATCCGCGGGTCTTTGGCTCGATTTTCCAGGCCGCATCCGTCGAGGAATGAGAGACCCTTTTGCTGCAATCTTCACAGACATTGTCAGGTACACCCCTCTACCTCCAGTAGTTTTATTGTAGGAGAACTTGCCCTAACCGAGGCTTCTCAGCCCCGGCGATCCTTCTTTTCTACTTTTCTAGGTCCTAATCTGCATGCTGATCTTCTAAAATTCATATAAAATTCCCTATAACTTATTTTAATCTGAAATTCGGGAATTAATCACCCAACCCCACATATAAAACATATAAAAAAAATTGCATGCATATTAGTTCCGCATCATTTGGTATCAGAGCTTAGATTAGGGCTTGTTTTCTGCAATTTTTCAGTCCGTATATACTCTATCATTTTAATTATTTCTCCCTGTTAAAAACTCCAAAAATTCTGAAATTTATTTTCATGGATTTATAATAATTCACAGTAATTTTAAAATTTTTTTCATATTTTATTATGGCCTGTGAATTTTCTGCGAGCCGAAATAGGGCCTGCAAATTTTCGGCTCTGTTTTTTTTAGCAAGACAAGTTTGGAAGTTTTAGGGTTTTGTTTAGGAGTTTTTGCATATTTCTTAATTTTAGTATATTTCCAGTATATTAGGCCATGATTTGCAAGTTTTCTTCTATTTAAAAAATACCAAAAAAAAATATATACATATTTTCCAAAGATACCAAAAAAAAAAAAAATACCTAAACCCTAATTTGCATCCTCATCTGCCTGCCATCATTGCATAATTTACTTTTAAGGGCACTCTTGCTATATCAGATAAGGGGAGGAGTTGATAACCTCTCCTTAGCCCAAAACCACATCCCTTGCATTCGGTCCCAAGCCTTAACCTAAAATTAATTAGACTTAATTTGCCCTAGTGGGCTAGGGACACCAACTGGTCGGGTCCGGACTAGTGTTAGTCACTGTGTTAAGTTAACCTGTATGTGCCTTGTGCTCAGTGTCTAGAACGGTGGTTTAGGGATTCAGTCCCGAAGGGCTTGTGTGCTGGTCCGCCTACCTGGCCAATCTCTGATTGGTGTCTAGGATTGGCAATCAGGGACCTAACACTCCCCTTACACCTGCCTGGCTGAGTATAGGGTTACTATAGGCTAGTTTGCCACCCTGATTGAGCATCTAGTTTGGACTCTAGGTCTAGTCAGCTATAGTCGGTCTGATCGAGTCTTGCATGAGCACTAGATTAGGAGTTTCATATCACCCACCTCCTTCACAAATGTCTGAACCCATGGAAAATTTACAAGCCCAAATAAAAGTCCTAGCTGATCAAATGGCCCATATGACTACCCAGTTAACTCAGTCTGCTACCCAAACCAACAATAGAATTGACCATCTTGCCAATAGGTTTGACCAGTTAGGAGGCCATGTAGGGACCATAGCAAGAACCCATGGGTCACGATCTGAGCTAGATCCTGAGTCCCCTCAACCTAGGAGAACCCCAAACCCTGATCTATACCATGAGGTCGAACCTAGGAGATCCCCTTATTCTGACCCGTACTACAATCCTCAACCTAGGAGGACCCCAAATCCTGATCCATACCGAGAGATTGAACCTAGGAGAGCCCCTCAGCCTGACCCATACAATAATACTGAACCTAGAAGAACCCCTTACCATGACCCTTATTATGATACTGAACCTAGAAGAACCCCTTACCGTGACCATTATTATGATACTGAACCCAGGAGAACCCAATACTCTGACCCATATAGGGAGTCCAATCCTAGGAGAACCCAATACTCTGACCCATATAGGGAGCCCAACCCTAGGAGAACCCAATACTCTGACCCATATAGGGAGCCCAACCCTAGGAGAACCCAGTATTCTGACCCATATAGGGAGTCCAACCCTATGAGGACCCAAAATCCTGACCCATATAGAGAGCCCAACCTTAGAAGGACCCCATACCATGATCCATCCTTAGAACCTGACCATAGAGCTAACCCAAAATCCTATGACCCGAGATCCTATAATCCCATGACCCATAGATCTGCACCCTTGTCCTATGAGCCCAGAGAACCCATAACCCCTAAGTATCAGCCTAGTCATGCTTCCCCTAGTCAACTTGAACCCCATAGGATTAGTATCCCTAAATATGAACCCAGAAGTGAGCCACTACCCCTTATACAACCTGAACCTACTAGGAATAGTACCCATAATCAGAGACCAGAACCTAACCAATTTCCTGCTAGCCGACCTTCTCCAACCATTCCTGAGATTCACAAGGCTTACATTAACGCGGAAGTGTATGAAGCTGATGTGAGCCTAGTGGATGAGTATGAGGGAGAAGAGGAGACACCTTTAGTAGACCTAGAATTAGCTGACCCAGTAGATGCCCAGGTAAAAGCCAACCTAGAGGTAGTTGACCTTGACCACATCCAACCTAAAGCTATAGTGGAAGAACAAATAGAGGAAGAGAACCTGGGTACTGCTACTAGAGCCTTACCTGAGGAAACCATAGAGGAGAGCCAAATTATAGAGTCTTGTCCTAAAATACAAGAACCTGAAGATTTTATTAAGGACCTGATCTCTTTGAATCTATACCTTCAAGATGAGCCTCCTCCTATAGTTCCCATTAAGGACCTCTTCCCTGAGATTAATAACCCATCCTTCCATTATACAAATCCCATAGATATACCGCAACCCCGTAAGGTTAACCTCATTAGTATAGGATTAGTTCCTGACACCCCATCTTTTATCCTACTTTATTCAACTAACCATGAACCATTTTCTCTACCTTACCAAACTAATTCTGAACCCACTTCCTATTTTCTGCCCTTTCCTGACACCTCCAGCATTTATAGGATTATTAGATTGCATTTAATTGAGATTAGCATACTGCATGCATTCATCACGCATGTTAGGTTTGCATCTTACTTCTGGCACACTCTTTGGAATTTGCTAGGAGTTCACTGTAAATTTTCATGTGCATGTCAAGCTAGGATCAAACCTAGGGAACCTATAATCTCTTAGGTTTAGATCCAAAGAGTTCAATAAGATTTCCTTCTATAAGAATGCATAGTCAAGTCTGTTAGGTATAGGTTTGAGTCATTTGCATCATCTTGTTAGGAGTCTGCATGTGCCTAGCATGTTCACCACTCACACTAATATTAAAACAACTGGCTAATTCCCGAAGATGGATCAAAAAAAAAAATTTGATGTAGTGGATTTTATCTTGGTTAGGCTTAGGCCTAAAAGAAGCTTCATGCTCGCAGAGCCGGACCTTTTAAAGTGATAGAGAAGGTTGGATCAAATGCCTAGGTGTTAGACTTGCCTTCGGATTTGGGCATTAGTTCTACCTTCAATATTACAGACCTGGTTGAGTATAGGGAACCGGCAGCGCTACCTAGTGAGGCCTTTGGACCTATTCCTTTTCATTGTGAGTGACCCTAACCTAGAGTGTCCACAAACAAATTTAGCCTGAGAGAGGAGAACGGATCGAGCGTATCCTGGACAATCAAGCCATCACGACCCAGGGCCATGACTATCAATGCTTCCTGGTCCGATGGCAAGGCCGGCCAGAGTCGGACGATTCGTGGATTTCTCGAGAGGACTTGCAACGCCTCAACCCAGACCTTCTCGAGAGATATGTGAGCCAGTCTAACCTTCACTCGACAGGGTCGAGTTCCTCCCACCCCGGGAGAATTGGTGGGGACACCTGAGGCACCAGAATAAGACAGAGGCTTTTTTCAACCCTCTGTAAATTGATCAATAATTTATGAGTCCATCTGTAATAAGGGCTTAGCTCATATGAGTCCATTTTAGTTGTTATTTGAATATTTTTAGTTGTTATTTCAGTTCTGTACTAGTCAGCTCATGTTGAGCTAGTTCAGTCCAATGCTAGTCAGCTCATGTTGAGCTAATTTTATTTTTTTTGAGTCCTATCCAAGCATACTAAAGACTCAAGACTATATCATACAAGTGAATACCAAGTCCAACTAGATTGAAGACATGGATGTATAGCACAAGTCTAACCCAGCTTGAAGATTTGAAGACCCCAGGAGGAAAATTCAGAAAACCCTGATTTCTTGCAGATGCCCTCCAGATGCCCAGATTCCCTTCCAGATGCCAAAGTATATTCATAGATAATGGCATCCATGATTCCAGAGGTCCATCTGCATCCTAGCCCAAAGAAATCAAGCCCAGGTGCCAAGCCCAAGCCCCTAAGAAGCAAGATACCAGGGAATATTCCTGCTACCTGGCTACCAGGCCACCCCAGCTTCCAGAGGCCCAAACCCATGCACCCGAGCCCCTTTGGGCCGGCCTTTTTGCTGCTCCTAGAAGCCCAACACGCCCCCTAGGCGTCCTTGGAGTCTTGACCAAGTCAAGAAAATTTTTAGGGATTTTTCTACCTAATATTTCCTTATTTTCTAGCTAGGGTTTGAGAGGGAAAAGGATTCTTATGTAAAGACTTATGTACCCTTACTTGGAGCCCAAGGTTAAGGGTCTATTTAAGGGACCCTAGCCTCTTGTATGGGGAAATTTTTTGATGAATGAAAACCTTGAGTTCTTCTATTGAGTTGTGTGATACCCTGCTGTGTGCATAAAGGGGTTTGCGAGAGTTCTTCTTCCCAGTGCTGCAATCATCTTCCTGCTACCAACAAGCATCTCAGATCCCTGGACGCCCACTCCAAAAGAAGCCTTCCCTTGCTGTTTTTCCTTTGTTTTCTTGTTCCTTTGTGAGTTTTCTAACCCCTGACAGGTCGTTTGCAGGTCCCCGAGTTCCTACGAATCCAACGACTCCAGCCAAGCCTCAATCGGATCACCGAGCAGAAAGCCGGGTATCCGCGGGTCTTTGGCTCGATTTTCCAGGCCGCATCCGTCGAGGAATGAGAGACCCTTTTGCTGCAATCTTCACAGACATTGTCAGGTACACCCCTCTACCTCCAGTAGTTTTATTGTAGGAGAACTTGCCCTAACCGAGGCTTCTCAGCCCCGGCGATCCTTCTTTTCTACTTTTCTAGGTCCTAATCTGCATGCTGATCTTCTAAAATTCATATAAAATTCCCTATAACTTATTTTAATCTGAAATTCGGGAATTAATCACCCAACCCCACATATAAAACATATAAAAAAATTGCATGCATATTAGTTCCGCATCATGTAATCTATTCTATTATGCATGTTTATAGATTAAAATTTGTTTAATCTAATAAAAAATGTATCCTGATTTCTTTTTGGAATCTAGTTGAGACCTTCACCATGACCGTGTGTCTTTGACACGATGCAGATCATCTGTGTTGGCCTTTTCAGAAGGATCCTTAAAAAATATTAAAATTAAAAATTATTTTAATTTGGTGATACATGTTTTAGGCATGTTTTATATGGATATAAAATATTTGTAAAATATCTTGATGCATGAATTGTTTTGTAAAATTATTTTACATAGAGACTTACTTAAAAATTATTTTAATTAAGTGTTTGGCTTATTTTAAAAAAAAAAAATAGGTTTATGAAATCTAAAACATTGCATAAGCCATTTTGGGTTAATTGGGTTAGCTGACTAGTTGGGTCCATAACTGGGTTAGACCAAAGTTTAGTTGAACCGGATTACAAGAAGATTAAACAAAAGTTGTTTAAGGCCCTTCTTTAGAACTATCTAATAGTTAGATTAGTTGATCCATTCATCTAAAATGGATCCAATTAGTGGCTCAGTGGTTGCCCGAGTCTTTAGGCTAGTCTGATCGAGTCTGGTAAACCGACTGGTGTCGAGGTAGGTTTGGCATTGTGATCATGGTTGTATGAGGCTACCTCTTTCCTGGCCAACTTGGTTGGTGTCTAGGAAAGATGGTTAATGGCGGATACTCAACCATGATCTCACCTACCTAGCTAGTCGAGTCGACCAGAACTGATTGGAAAAGCTCAATGACCCGAGTTAACCCATGTCACCCAGGTTGATCGGTCTGACTGATCTATAGGTACGCATGGATCAATTTGTTGATTTATTTCAACCCTCCTGGAATCTGATTGATTCAGTGGGAGGATGATCCATGTCCTTGTCTTTTTCTTCTGTCACAACTAAAAAAAATCCTCTAAAATTATTAGGTCCTTAAAAAGACTAAGTCAAAGAGTTGACAAGTCTTAGCCTCCCGTTAAGTTGGATAGAAATGTGTCCACTAGCTTGGTGCGCATCGGCAGTTCCAAAGAATGGGTGTACATCCGGCGACTGGAATTTCTATCTGATCGATGATGGTTCAGTGCAACCTCCTTAACGGGACCAGGTGGGCCGGCCGTAGTCGGGCTTGGTCTTTAGTTAGCTGGAAGCATTGGATTTGTTATTTTAATGGTTGGACCTAACTAGAGATCCGCAATAGGAGGCCCCTAGGCCGATTGGGGTGTTCTCTCGGGCAAAATGAAATACTGAAAATTGTTTAGGGAAACAATTGGTTTACGAACCTACCTTTAGGCTCGTATGGGTGAGCTGGCCATAGTCGGGCTCATGCGAGGCCTATTGGATTTCAGTACCCACTTAAAAAAGTGTTTTCACGGATTGGAGTTAGAGGCTACCAATCTGAAAAATTAGTGGGAGAAACCTTTAGACTAAAGTCCAAGTCTTTTGGTTAAATTATTAATTCATACAAGAATTTGGTCTTATTTTCTTTTCAGATGTCTTCCAATTTATCATTCCGGTCACTTCTCGACAACGAGAAGTTAAAGGGTCACAACTTCGATAGTTGGTATCGAAGATTGAGAATCATTCTGGAGCATGAATGGATCCTCTATGTGATAACGGATCCGGCACCTGAAATCCCTCCCGCTAATGCACGGAGTGCGGTCAGAGACGCTTATCTGAAGTGGGTCTCTGATCAGACTACTGTCCGATGTATTATGTTAGCATCGATGAACGACGAGTTAAGTCACAAATTCGAAGAGGCCCAACCTGATGAAATCCTACAAAAGTTGAAGGAATCCTTCGGCACCCTGGATGATGTAGAACGGTACAAAGTGTCTTGTGCCATCTACTACTCCAAGATGCCGAATGGTGGTTCAGTCACTGATCATGTATTGTACATGATTGAGCTGATTCATGATGATAAACTCTTGGACCTCGAGAAATTGACCTAAGTTATTTAGGTTCGGTTAGGGTCATTGGGGTCTCTTCAAGTGTCCCAACATGGTCCTTCACTTGACCTAATTCCTTTCTCATTTGCCCTAATTGGCCATTTATGGTATCAAACTTTTTTGTCAGGCTTCTCATACAAAATTCAAAATTAGGGTCCATGGGTAAGCTAGACTGAGTGTAGAACTGTTGGTATAGAGCTTCAAATCAATTGGACCAACAATACAAACCTAACTTCTAGGGCTCCTAGACCTCGAAGTTCAAACACAGGACTTAACTAGGTACTACTTAAGAATGTAATTAACCTGTCCACTGACCAGGTAAGAGGTGGGGTTGCGGGAAGCTCCCCTCACTTTTGCGGGGTCCTAATTAAAAATTGCAAGTCCACTTAAGGTGTTTGCCATTGGACCTCTAGCCTTAGACACCAATTTCAAGGAATAAGTACGAACTCAAATAATACTTTGTCTTATCTTGCACTTGAACCCGATATGTGGGTGTCCCTAGTTTTAGGTTCCTATTCGATTTCAATTATGGCTTAGGTCAATGCAAGTGTGGGTGATTGTTTTGGGCCAAGGAAAGTTAATGACGTCCTTCTCTTATGTTATGATTGAATTCCCTTAATTGGATTTAGAAATGGATGCACAAAGAATCAACTTGCTAACAAGATATGTAGACCAGCACAAACATATGAGTCAAACCTGAATTTCAAAGTTTCAAAAATTCAAAATTTAAATTGAAAATTGTATATATAAAAAATATTGATTTCAAAACTCAAATTTTAAATTTTAGATTTCAAAATTTAGTTTGCAAATTCGTTTTTGGAAGCACAAGTTGTTGTAAGAAAAATTTCAGCCACTAACAACTTCTAACTAGCTTGTTTTAAAAAATTGAAATTAAAATTAAATTTTTTTTTAAAAAAATAAAATTTAAATTTGAATTGTTAGATCTCAGAGTTAAGGCTTCATATTTCAAAATTTGAGTTTTAATTATCGAATTTTGGTTAGGAATTTCAAATTTGAAATCTTGTTGTAGAAGTGATTACAAGAAGCTTCTAGCCAACAAACCCTTAACCATCTAACATCCATAATTTGAAATTAAATTCAAACAAATTCCAAAATTTGAATTTTATTGAGTGGAGATCTTAGATCCAAATCTAATATTTAGGGAATTTTTTTTTTTGAATTTTTTATAAAATTTAACGGAACAACTAAATGGAGGGAAACTAGAATTGAAACAAGCTGTGAACTAGTTAAGGCAGCAGCTTAAAGTTACGAAAATTAAACTAAGAATTTGAAGAAAACATTTTTCTTAGATTTTAGATCTTAGACCCTAACATCGTAAAGTCCAGAAATAGAATATTTTTTGATTCTTTTCTTTTGAAAAAAAATACTAAAATTCATGGAAAACTCGAGTTGGTGCTAGTATAGAAATTTCAGTAATCAGCAAACCTCCAATTGAGTAGATTCAAAATTCAAATTTTAAATTTTAAAATCTAAAAAAATTAAAATTTAAATTGAGACTTTCAGATCTTGGAGTTAAGATTTTAGATCTCAAATTTTAAAATTTAAATCTTATATTTTAGATTTGAATTTCGGATTTTGAAGGCAATCAACACACAAAGGATACAAAATTTCAGCAACTTGACATAGTAGAACCTAAAGCTTTGATAGCAAAAATTGATGGGGAATGAAACTAAAATGATAAATGGAGAGTTTTAGCAAGCTGACCAGAAAGAAAACTTATACAATTAATTATCAATTAAATGGGCTAAATTAATCCAAGAAAAGAATTTTCATAAGGAGACTAGTTAATCTAATTTTTAAATCCTGCAATGTAGATCTAGTTCAAATTAAGGATTAGGATCTTCATGGAAAGGAAACCATCACTACTAGGGCAAGTTAACCTTCAAATGATCAGATCTATTAAAGCTTAGGAAGTGTTTTCCTACCAACAATGATGGCTAATTATTTGTTGGAAGAAGGATCTCTCATCGCTCAAGGATTGAGGCCTAGAAGTCAAGATTGGCACTCTCTACTTTGAGACTCACCTTGGCCTTGATCCATGGCATGGAGATCTTCATCCTTGACCTAGGAACTTGAGAGAACCTTCAAAGAAATCTTGGATTAGACATGGAAGAAGAATTGAAGTTGGAATGGAAACAAAGAAAAAAAAGGAAGAAAAAAAAGGAAGAAGAAAAAAGTGGCCGGCTGCTTGGGACTTAGAGCTTGACCATAGATCCATCAATGGGCATTCCATCCTTTACTTCTTGCAAAAGCACTCTTCACTCTTAAACTCAAACTTAAAAAACTTTCATTCTCTCCTTGGATAAGGATCTACACACTCAAACTAGCTAGAAAACTTTCACTCCAAATAAGAACTCAAGAAAACTAGAATACAAGGAAACAATCCTTTCATTAATTCAAATCATAGCATAGAATAAATACAATGAGAGCCTAGGGCCCCTATTTATATGCTCCAATGCTAGGAATTTCGTCGAAGGGTGGAGAGGAGGGGATAAGGATGGCTTAGTTGGCTCTAACAATTTTTAGGTAAGTGGTTTTAACTAAAAATAAATTATTTGTAGAAAGTTACAACCACTTTGATATGTGGCATCTAGAAGATCCTAATGTGGCTTCCAAATGCTGATGTGGAGGCTTAGGTGTCATAAGTTGTGGCATTCCACATGTCAAATATTGTTGGGGTAGTGGAAGGAATTTTTATGTTCCCTATAAAACTCTTGATGTAGTGTAATTCCTTCTCCCCCAAGGTTGTTTGATGAGTTGTTCCCCCATGTGCTTTAAATCTTGGCATGAATTGGGGTTGGGCTTGGTCTTGAAGAGACTTGAATGGTTGGTCTTGGACTTGAAGAGGATGCCCTTCATCATGCTTTGGGCTTGAGCCGAATGGGCTTCTTCCATGTGTTAGCTTATGAGCCAAATCATAATTCAAGAAAATTTGGCTTATGAACATGCTTCAAGAAAATTAATAGACTTCTTCCATGTGTTGGTTTATGAGCCAAATCATGCTTCAAGAAAATTTAGCTTATGAACATGTTTTAAGAAAATTTGTAACTTGCTTCGAAAACTTTATTGACTATAGCTGCAAAAACAAAGTGAGTTAATCAAAGTATATATTCTTATAATGGATGTCCCCATCAACCCTCCTTCACAAGCCATCTAGTCATCTTCAAGCTTGGACACCCCCTGGAAACTCCATCTGGATGGCTAGCAAGAAGAACCGTCTTCGACCACCTTCTTTGATTCCTTCTCTCCTCCCTTTTCACTTTTTCAAACCCCTACTCACTGTTTTCTGATCCTTCTCTTGGTTGCTCGTAGGTCCTCCAGGTGCCACGGACAAAGGATTCGGTCTCCCTTGCCTTTGGACCATCCGACGGAAAGTCGACGAAGTTGCAGGGTTGAAGGCTTGATCTTCCAGGCCGTATTTGTGAGCGCGAGAGAACTCGGCATCAGGCGCATTAGAAACTTCAAGGTTTGCATTCCCTGGTCTCCTATGTAGATATTGATTTAGAGCTATGTCCTACGGGGTTTCTCAATCCCGTGGTCCTCTCCTTATCTTTGTTTAAGGGCTATCTTACATGCTAGAAAGTTCTTATCTTTATAAAATCTCTAGATCTGCCCTTTGCTTGTCTTTGGAAATCTTTAAATCCACTAAAACATAAAAAAAAAAATTAACAAGAAATCATTTGCATATCCATCTCATCATTAGTATAATCCTGCATCATCCTAGGTCCCACATCACTCCTGGATTCCTTTTCTTGGTTTGTTTTAAATTATCATATGAACAAACTGAATACTTCTTTACCTGAGCTGCTTAACATGCTTAAGACAGTAGAGAGTCATTCTAAGGGAGATAAGGGTCATCTTCTTCTTGTTGATGGGAAGAACAAACAAGCAATGAAGAAGGGTTTGAAAAAGAAATTCAATCCTAAAAGGAGCATCCAGAAGAAGAAGATGACATATAATCCTTTTTACTTTTTGCTGCCTGGAGTAGACTCCCCTGGCCGTCCGGTCCTAGGAACAAGCAAGATGCAAGCCTCCTCCTCCCATTCTATGGGGGTTCCTAGGGTATGTAGGGGTGCCGCTGGGTTATAACTTCTAGGCAGGGATTGTAAACGGGACACACGTTCTGTTTTCTGCCAGTAACTATTATGTTATTCGAATTGTTTCTCCCTGCAAAAAATTATAAATTAAGTAATTCTTGTTTTGCTAGAACCAGTATAATTGAAAGTAATTTTCATAAAATTTTCAAGATTTATTAATTTCTATAGATTTTTCTGAGATCAATTTTACTGCTGTTCTATTTTTTTTTATTTTCTGCAAGCTGCTTTTTTTATTTGAGTGTTCATAAATTGAATCTATCTTAAGGGCACCGAAGTTGCAACATAAGGGGAGGATTGAGACACTCTCCTTAGCTAAAAACCACCTCCTGTGCATTCGAACCTAAGCCTTTAATCTTAAAATTAATTAGACCTAATTTGCCCTAGTGGGCTAGGGACACCAACTGGTCGGGTCTAGGCTAGTGTTGAGTCAGTTTGTCTAGTTACTCTGTGTATGCTTTGTACTCAGTGTCTAGAACGGTGGTTTAGGGATTCTATCCCGAAGGGCTTGTGTGCTGGTCCACCTACCTGGCCAATCACTGATTGGTGTCTAGGATTGGCAATTAGGGACCTAACACTCCCCTTACACCTGCCTGACTGAGTCCTGAGTTACTACAGGCTAGCTTGCCACTCTGATTGGGCATCTAGTTTGGGATCTAGGTCTAGTTAGCCCGTAGTCGTTTCAGTCGAGTCTCATTTGGTGTGCTTGCTTGCATCATCATGTCCACCCGGAATGGAGTACCCTTCCAACCTTGTCAAACCTAACCTGATTTAGAGGCCATGATTAGAACTCTTACCGAAAGTATGACCAAATTGAGTCAGGATATGAATGAGGGTTTTGCCCAGTTTAGAGACCGAGCCCAGGGACTTGAGAAACGTAGACATCAAAATTGGACCCCTGATCCAAAATTTAATAGGCCCCAACCTCACCCATGCCAGGAGCTTAGGAGGACCTTATACCGTGATCCCGAGCATAACCCTAGGAGCCTATACCCATACTTGGTTGACTCAGAGAAGGGACCCGTTAGGAACACCGAACCTTATGCACCCACTTTTGATGGAAGACAAGAGACATATATTAAGTGGGAAGAACAAATGGATCGGTATTTTGAGTGCACTAACATATCGGAATCAGGACAAGTTAGGTTGGCCAAAACCAAGTTCACTAAACATGCTAGGTCGCATTGGTATGCTATTGAGCATGAGTGTTATCAAAGAAAAGAGGAAATATATACTTGGAGAGATATGAGAAGTAAGTTGAGAGATAGGTACCTAGGTAGATCCTATGAGAAAAGACTTTTAGACCAATGGTACCAATTGCGACAAGGTAATAGGCCTGTATCTAAATATATCGAGGACTTCCAGTGGTATGACATGAAATGCAATACCATTGAGACCGAAGCTCAAATCACATCGAGGTTTAGGGTTGGGTTACACCCAGACATTTATAGGAAGCTATGCCTTGAAAAGACCAATAAGTTAGACCGAGCCTACCAAGAAGCCCAAGACTATGAGTGGTCTTTAAGATATAACCAATCAAGTACTTTGGACTTAAAGCCAACCTCTACCAACTTGAGTCAAGTTCCGATTGATCCGACACCCGTAGTGAACCAGACTTTTGTTTGTCAATTCCCACTTGTGTCACCTCTTAACCAGAACGATAACACTGAGAAGGAGTTAGGCATGGCCATCCCAAAATTAGTTAACCTGACCAGAGCCGTACTTAAAGAGGAATCAAAGGAGAATAGATTAGAACCTTTCAGTGAGATTGAGGAAGAAATATATGAGCCTAACATAAGTTTGATAGATGAATATGAAGAAGAAGAATTTGAGGATATCTCTCCCGATAATTCAATTAACCAACTCCTACCTGATGGGGTTATTGAGGGGACCCCTGCCACTCAAGGAATTCAGGAGCTAACCCTAAGAGAAGACCCTTTTGAGGAAGTTCAGGAAGAGGAAATTGCACCCAATGAGAGTTTGAGTGAGAGTACCCCTGAACTCATTGAGGAATCCAAAGAAGACACCCTTGAGTCAAATCTGGTAGAGAAGTGTGAAGAAGGAAGGGGTTCACAAGAATTGCCCATTGAGAAGGTCCAAGAACAAGAAAAAGACAGTAGCTTAGAAGACTTTCTAGATAAACATTCCAAAGACCTTCCTGATAACCTTCCACCTTCTAGGAGCACCCAGCCTACCGTAGAACTTGCACTTGTAGACCCTCCTAGTGCAAATCATGATGTTTGGATGAGTGCACCTATAGAACAATGTCCTCATTTTAAGGTCGTCCTGAATAACCAAGGTATGTTTTTTGTTTCCTATAAGCCACCTTAAAACTTTGATTCTTATTTCCTACCCTTCCCCGAATCTTCTCATGTTTCTAGAGCTATGGGATTACACTTTACTGAGATTTCTAGGTTGCAAGACTCCTTAAAACCTATTAGGTTCACCACCTACTTCTGGAAGACCTTATGGAACCTACTAGGCACCCATGATAAGTTTTCATGCTCTGCATGCCATCCTCCGACCCAAGGTCAAACCTAGAGAGCCATAGTTTGTTAGGTTTAGACCTAGGGTTCCTTTGGAATAAAGTCCATTCTTTAGGAATGTGTCGTCAGTCTAGTTTAGTTTTTCTTGACCCTTTACTAGGCTTTGGCTCA
Organism: Areca catechu; assembly: GCA_021397845.1. Taxonomy (NCBI): domain Eukaryota; kingdom Viridiplantae; phylum Streptophyta; class Magnoliopsida; order Arecales; family Arecaceae; genus Areca; species Areca catechu. The sequence goes on along the minus strand of CM038052.1, from coordinate 120,659,100 downwards.
GATTTTGGTTTGATTGAGAGCACCAGGAATTAGGATTTGTATTTTGTCCAGGGATGAAATTGCATTCAATGTTTCGATCAATAGGTCTATAGGCTAGAGTCCCTTTGAAATTGTTCATGGATACAAGCTTCACACACCACTTGATCTAATTTCACTATTATCCCACACATACAAGTCTCTTGATGCACTTGCACAGCATATAAAAGACTTGCATAAAGAAATTCATGCCAAAATAAATTTAAGTAATGAAACTTATAAGAAGTTGGCTGTTTCTCAAAGGCGAGTCAAAACTTTTGTTGAGGGAGACTATGTAATGATTAGGTTAAGGCCTGAACGGTTTCCTCCTAGAACTGTTAGAAAGTTACATGCTAGAGGAGCTGGACCATTTAGAGTGGTGAAGAGAGTAGGATCCAATGCCTATGTGCTCGAGTTGCCTTCAGAACTAGGCATTAGCTCTACTTTCAACATTACAGACCTAGTAGAGTGTAGAGAGCCAGCTGTGATTCCCAGTGAGCCTTTTGAGCCTAATCCTGCTCTTGAGAGTAAACCCAACCCTGTGTGTCCACCAACAAACTGGCCTATGAGGAAAGAGCAGATTGAAAAGATCCTGGATGATCAGGTTATATCTACTCGTAATCGAGGATACCAAAGATACCTGGTCCGCTGGCAAGGAAGGCCAGATTCAGATGACTCTTGGATCTCCCGAGAAGAATTACAAGAATTGGACCCAGACCTCTTGGAGAGATACCAGAGACAACTTGATCCATACTCGACAGGGTCGAGTTCCTCCCACCCCGGGAGAATTGGTGCGGGCACCAGACTCAGAAGAAGACTTCAGGGCTCCATCTGGATCTCTGATTGACCTTGCCCGAAGAATTAGGATTTTCTAGTTTTGTAATAAGTGTTAAGTTGGTCAACTCAAATTTAGTTGAGTCTGTATTTCCCTGCAATTTAAATTTTGTTGAGTCATGTTGACTCAGTTCAAGTCCTAGTAGTGGTCTAGGTCTTCTCCAGGGTGCCACATTTTCTTCCAAGCCCAAGCAAGTGGGCACCACACTTCCAGCCACACGCCAGAGTCCAGGAGGTGCCACATCTCCATCCCAGTGTCTTGGTCCCCACACCCAAGGGAGCAAGAATTTTTCTTGAAGCCAAAATGAAGGAGGCGCCCCATATGTACCTTAAAAGGCCAAGCTAAAGGAGGAAAGAGGCATTTCTTGGGGAGCACTTCAAGGGGGCGCCCAATCCATGCCTAAAAAGTCCAAAGCAAAGTTGGGAAGAGCCATAACTTGGGGAGAAAGAAAAGGAGGTGTCCAAAAGAGTTGAGCCATGGAAGGAAGAAAATTTTTCTTGAAAAGCAAGGCTAGGAGGCGCCACCTACTTACCATTTGGAGCTTTCAATCAACATTTATGGAACCTCTTGGCCAGCCATATGGAAAGGAATTGATTCTACAAACCTAATTTGAAGATCCATCCTATTAGTCCCACATGGGAAGATGTAAAACCCTGACCTCTTGTAAAGTCCTATAAAATAAACCCCTCTTGTAAGTTTTGAAAACAATTGATGAATGAATTCAAATTTTGTGTGAGCAACTTTATGTTTCTCTCTTTCACACTTGCATCCAGGTGTTGAGCTCCATGAGGGAGTAAATCCAGGTTCCCTAGGAACCTTGAGGAGGTGTGAGATCTCCAACCCCAAAACCCTAGGTTAGCCACTTCAACTCCAAACCCTAGCCACCCATCTTCTTCTTCACTCCACCAAACCCTAGCCTACCCCATCTCTCATGGCCCCTCTCTCCAAGTAGAGGCTGACCACTAGCATCCATGTCCAATTCGGCTACTTCGAAGATAGAGCAAATCCCAGAGGAAGTCAGATCAGCATCCAGGAGAATCAGGATTTCAGCAACATCAGCTTTCAAGTTCTTCTATCTGGTAAATCTTTCTTTATGTTTCTGGTTCTTCTTTTGTTCTTCTTCTTCCAAATCCTGAGTTCGAGAAGAAGGCCAACCTTGCCATAGGACTACAATCCGAGGATCCATTGCGAAGATACCCCGTCTCCAAGGATCCTACAATCTGCTCGAGAGTGTCCTTCAATTGAAGCAACGAGAGATATCACAGTCAGGTATAAAACCTTCTCTTCTCTCTTCGTCTGTTTCTTGAAAGAGGAGTAAACCCTAGGTCTGGGAGTTTCTCAATCCCCAGCGATCCTACTTTTGAGTTACTCTAATAATCCACTCCTTTTAATTATGCTTTCTGTCATTTTTTAGTTTCTTTCAACATTAGTTATCTTTCCTTTGAGTCAAAGCCGACTTCTGAAAATATATATATAAAAAAAGAATTAGTCTTAATTTACTTCCGCATCGCATCATCTCTTTTGTTCTGCATCAATTTTGGTATTAGAACTTTCGTTCTGCATCACAAGCCTGCTTCGAAGATGGCTTGAATATATGATCGTGCAAGAGCTGTACCTGCCATGCCAGCCGAGCCTGCTCCCGAGCTGAGTAGGAGGGTCACCGAGCCCACCCCCGAGCCCATCCTCGAGTCTTCGAGGCAGCGCGATCTGATCCTGGCACTGGAATTCAAAGTGGTTTCCCAGGCCAAATCTGTAGCTGTTGCTGCTGCGGTGGCGTCTCCCACTCCGGAGATTATCGAGGTTGAGGAGGATGGAGGGCCAGAGTGTGTGAGGCCAGCATCGGCGGCATCACCTGAAGCAATGCTGAGCCCTTTACCTGCACTGGAAGCTTCTTCCATTGAGGGGGCAGTTGAACCCGCACCGGTGGTGAGCAGGAAGGACAGGGACTACCATCGGGTGCCTTTCAGGCTGGGACCCAACATTTCCCTGGTCAAAGAACCGGCCCTCACCGAGCGAATGATGGATTTTGTCGTCTAGTCATGTGATTGGCGAGAGTGGACCGGGAAACTTCTGGGTGATGCTATCAGTGCTACCTTCTCCCATCTCTTCATCGTGAGTACTTCCTTACCTTGCCCCGCTTCCTCCTTTATTTTTTATCTTTACGACTGACATCCTCTTCGATGTAGTATGGCACAGGGCTTTTGCTTATCAGGGACTACTGTCGCACTTGGGCCAGGAGGGATAGGGAGCGAGGGGCGAAGCTCGAATCCTTAAAGGCTGATCTGAGGATGTCAATGGACGAGGCCTGGGAGGCCAACATGAGGGTCAAAGGGCTTTGGGGTGAAGTCACGAGCATCAAGCAGCTTTCGAAGGAGCTCGAGGAGGAGCTCAGAGCCAAAGGGTCCCAGCTGAAGGGGCTCAGAGCTGAGTTGGAGGGGGGAAGGAGTAGGCTACCTCCTCTGAGAAGAAGGCCATAGCTGCAGAGCAGAAAGCTGCTGGGGTAGAGGAGAAGGTCTTCGCGATGGTCAGTTCTGTAGAGGCGCGAAGAGGGAGGCGGTTGAGGCTGTCTGCCGGGTTGAGGCTGCCAGAAAATAGGCGGTCAAGGCGATTCACTGAGCAGAAGCTACTAGGAAGGAGGTCGCCAAGGTGGTGGCCAAGTATAAGGCTTCTTTGGAGTTCAAGCTCAACTTCAAGGAGGCGATGACGGACTCCTTCAGGGGTATGCATACTGCCGATCCCTGCTCCGCGGCATCCTCTCGGACAAGTAGATGGCTGACCTCGCCTTTCGGGCTTCATGGGAAGAACACTTTCGACACCCGCACCGGCGGTAGCAGAAAAGCATGCAACCATGGCTAAGTCAACCCCGTGGGTGGTGGCGACTGAAGAAGGGGCCCCAGTCCCGAAGGTCGGAGAGGGGGAGACCCCTGCTAGGCACCATCCAGGGAAGGGACAGGCAGAGTAGAGTAGGGGTCCATAGCTGCTATAAATCACCCCTCTTCTTTGTTTTTAACCTGGGTTGCCCGGCATGTCGGGGCCCAGGGATAATGTATCATTTTGCCAAGTGGTAATGAACGTATTTTTTCACCCAACCTGACTTATTTCTTCTTCTCTTTGCTTATTCTTATGTATTGCAACTGTCTCCTCTGCACTTCTTGATCATCTGAATGCATATACCTGTGTGGGCACACGGCCTTGAAGTACCAAGTCCTCGGGAGATCCTTCCCATGGATCCTCGGGTAAGTGAAGAGGTGAAAGAAGAGTTGACTTGCTTCATGCCCAGCTTGGGGGCGAAGTGGCTGTGAGGATCTCTCCGCCCTGCTCGACGTCAAGAAGCTTGCATCCTAGTGTCGGAGGGGCTTGAGATCCAGACTTTGAATGCCAGGAAGCTAGGCTTCTAGTGCCGGAGCAGGGTCCGGTCTTTGGTGCTGGATAGTTGTGGGATCCGGGCTTTGAATGCCAGGAAGCTAGGCTCCTGGTGCCAGAGCAGGGTCCAGTCTTTGGTGCCAGAGAGTCATGGGATCTGGGCATAGAATGCCAGGAAGCTAGGCTCCTGGTGTCGTTGCAGGGTTCGGTCTTTGATGCCAGAGAGTCATGGGATCCGGGCATAGAATGCCGGGAAGCTAGGCTCCTGGTATCAGAGCAGGGTCCAGTCTTTGGTGCCGGAGAGTTGTGGGATCCGAGCTTTGAATGCCAGGAAGCTAGGCTCCTGGTACCGGAGCAGGGTCCAATCTTTGGTGCTGGAGGGTCATGGGATTCAGGTTTTGAATGCCAGGAAAATAGGATCCTTGTGCCGAAGTAGGGTCCGATCTTTGGTGCCGGAGAGTCATGGGATCCGGGCCTTTGCATGCCGAACCTAGGGTCGGGCGATGATTCCCTGCAAGGCAAAAAATATCTGCATAAGGAGAACCTTTATCATTAGTGACAAAGGATCTTACACTATTGATGCCGAAGAACTGGACCCCGAGCTTCGGTGCCGGAGAGCTGGGCTCCGAGCCTGAGCATGCCAAAGAGCTAGGCTCTGTGCCTGAGCATGCTGGAGAGCTGGGCTCCGGGCTTGAGTGTGCCGGAGAGCTGGGCTCCAGGCTTCGATGTTGGAGAGCTGGGCTCTCTGGGCTTTGGTGCTAGAGAGCTGGGCTCCGGGCTTGAGCATGCCGGAGAGCTAAGCTTCGGGCTTGAGCATGCCGGAGAGCTAAGCTCCGGGCTTGAGCATGCCAGAGAGCTAGTTTCCGTGCTTCGGTGCCGGAGAGCTGGGCTCCGTGCTTCAGTACCAGAGAGCTAGGCTCTGAGCTTTGATGTCGGAGAGCTGGGCTCCGGGCTTGAGCATGTCAGAGAGTTGAGATTCAGGCTTGAGCATGCCAAAGAGTTGACTCCGGGCTTGACCATGTGAGACTTTGGGCCGAGCAGCGATATCCATGCAAGGCATAAAGCGATTTATGCAAAAGAAGATCCTTATTATTATTAAGAGAAAGCCTTACACTACTGATGCTAGATCCTCAGGTTGCAGGCATTTCATGTTCTTCGAAATCTGGCACCGCCCAGATTCTCGAGATAGTAGGCTCCATGTGGAAGGGCTTCGGCCACCTTGTAGGGGCCCTCCTAGTTCGGTGAGAGCTTGCCGCACTCCCGAGGATGAGACGCTTCGGCTTGGCGTAGCACCAGGTCACCAGGTCGGAAGACCTTTGGCTTTACCTATGCATTATGGTACCGGGCCACTCGTTGCCGTTATGCTACCATCTGGAGTCGAGCTTTGTCCCTAGTTTCTTCAAGGAGGTCCAAGTTGAGTAGAAGGCACGCCGGATTCTTCGCTTCATCATACTACTATACCTGTAGTGTGGGCATGTCGAGCTCAATTAGGATGATGGCCTCTACATCGAAGACGAGGTTGAAAGGCATTTCATCCATCGCCGTTCTGGGCATTGTGTGGTAGGCCCATAGAATACTTGGGAGTTCTTCGGCCCACCTGCCCTTGGCCTGGTCAACCTAGTCCTGAGTCCTTGAAGGATGGTCTGATTGGTCACCTTGGCTTCCTCGTTTGTTTTGGGCTGAGCCATCAAGGTGAAGCAGTGTTGGATGCCATGCTCGGCACAGAACCCTTCAAACTCCTGATTATTGAACTGCCACTCGTTGTCGGTGATGATGCAGTGGGGGAGTTTGAAGCGGCATATGATAGATTTCCAGAAGTACTGGCAGACCTTGGCTTCTGTGATCTGCGCTAGTGGCTCTACTTCTACCTACTTGGTAAAGTAGTCGATGGCCACCAGTAGGAATCTTCGCTACCCCGGTGCGGGGGAAAATGACCCTAAGATGTCCATTTCCCACTAGGCAAAAGGCCATGGAGCAAAGAGCTGGGAGAGCGGCACCATCGGTTGATGCTGTATGTGAGCATGGTGCTGGCATTTGTCGCACTTCTTCACAAATTCGGTGGCATCCTCCCTCATAGTCTCCCAGAAGTACCCCGGCGGAGAGCTTTGTACGCCAGCATTCTTCCCCCCACATGGTTCCTGCAGAGTCCTTCATGTATCTCTTGGAGTACGAAGGCTGCCTCTGCGGGTCTCAAGCATTTTAGGAGTGGGTAGGAGTAGGATCAGCGGTAGAGCTACCCTTCCATCAAGACAAACTGGGAGGCTTTCTTCTTGATGAGGCCGGCTTCCGTATGGTCCTCTGGTAAGGTGCCATCAGTGATGTATCTGACGTACCTCTCCATCCAGCTCGATTTCGGGGTGACCTGCTGCACCTCCTTTGGGGCTTCGTAGCTTGGATTCTCGAGGTACTCGATGTGGGCACGCCCTAGTGATGAGTCTGGCAAGGTCGCAAGTCTCGATAGTATATCCGCGTGGGCATTCTCTCCATAGGGGATATGGAAGATGCTAAAATGTCTGAAGCTCGCTGTGCTTTAGCGGACTCGCTCCAGGTACTTCACCATCTGGGGGTCTCTAGCTTCATATTCTCCGGAGACTTGTCCAGCCACAAGTTGGAAGTCGGTAAAGACTTTCAAGCTTTGCACGCCCAGCTCGCGGGAGACCCTTAGTCCAGCGAGGAGTACCTCGTACTCTGCCTGGTTGTTTGTCACCGTGAACTTGAAGTAGAGAGCAAAATCCACCATGACCCCATCGCTGTTGGCGAGGATGAGGCCTACTCCGCTCCCACCAAAGTTGGATGCACCATCCATGTGGAGGATCCAGGGCTCCTCCTCTGCTCTGAGCTTAACTTGATGCTCCGGGGTTGTCTACTCTCATTCCTCGATAAATTTCGTGCACTCGACCAGGAAGTCAGCTAGGACCTGGGCCTTCTATGATGACCTCGGTCGATATACGATGTCGAACTTGCTTAGCATCAGGGACTGCAATGGGATGCACTTGGAAGTATGGCCTGAGGTGCTTAGCAGACATTATTAAAGCAAAAATGAGTTTCTCGGAATGAGTATACCTGATCTTCGTGTCGTGGAGGATTTTTCTGGTGTAGTACACCGGCTTCTGAGATCCGCCCTCATGTGCACGAATAAGGACCGAGCTGACGGCTCCAAGTGTGACCACCAGGTAGAGTAGGAGCTCCTCTCCTTCATCTAGAGAGCAGTGGAGGAGATGCCATAAACTTCTTCAACACTTCAAAGGCCATCCTGCACTCTTCTGTCCAAATGAAGTCATGCATCTTGCACAGTGCCTTGAAGAAGGGAAGGCAACGATCAACCGATCTCGAGATGAAACGACTCAGAGCTTCAATCTGGCATATCAAGCATTGGACTTGCTTCTTGGATGTCGGGTGCTCCATGTCGATGATCGCTTGGACCTTCTCTGGTTTTGCTTCAATGCCCCTTTGGGTGACCATGAAGCCAAGGAATTTTCTTGCCGCCACCTCGAAAGCATACTTTGCTGGGTTCAGCTTCATCTGGTGTTTCTAAACATTTTGAAAGGCTTCGACGAGGTTGACAATGTAGTCCGAGCTTGGCTTGCTCATGACAAGCATGTCATCCACGTACACCTACATGTTTCGGCTAATTTAATCTTTGAAGACCCTGTTGACCAGATGCTGGTACATGGCCCCAGCATTCTTCAGACCGAAGGGCATCATCCTATAGTAGTACATCCCTTGGTCGGTGATGAAGGTAGTGTGCTCTTCATCCTCTTGGTACATCTGGACCTGGTTATATCCAGAGAATGCATCCATGAAGGAGAGTAGCTGGTGCCCCGAGGTGGCGTCCACCAACTGATCGATCTTTGATAGAGGGAAGCTATCCTTTGGACATGCCCTGTTGAGGTTGGTGTAGTCTACACAGATCCTCCATTTGCCATTACTCTTTTTCACCATCACTATATTCGCCAGCCAGCTTGGGTACTGCACCTCCCGAATGAAGCCGGTGGCGAGGAGTTTGTCCACTTCCTCATTAATCGTCGCCTGCCTGTCCGGGGTGAAGATTCTCTTCTTCTTTCGAACTGGCTGGTGCTTTGGGTCAATACTTAGCTTGTGGGTGATGATGTCAGGGAGAAAACCTGGCATGTCCGTCGCCATCCAGGCGAACACATCTGTATTTGTCCGTAGGAACTCCAGCATGCAGACCCTCTCTTCATCTTGAAGCTGGGCCCCAATCTGCACCATCTTCACCTGGTTGACTCCGATCAGATAAGACAGCAGGCGCTCGACCGTACCACCCCTAGGGTCCTGCACCCTTTAGTCAAGGTCATCCATGCTGGGGTCGTCTCGGGGCCCTTAGCCCTAGGGATAGTCTGGAGACAATGTTGTATTGGCTGAGGTGCCCCCCTCATCTCTACGATGCCATAGAGGGTGGGGAACTGCACCAACAGCCATTTTGTGGAAATGACAGTGTTGAGCAGGTTGAGCCCGGGTCGGTCGAGGATCACATTGTAGGTTAAAGGAAGCTTGACATTAGTGAAGTTCATCATAACAGTGCTTTGCCGAGGTGGGGTCCCGGCAGTGACTGGGAGAGTGATTTCTCCCTCAACCCTTATAGAGTTCCCCGTGAAATCGACAAGGGGTGTGTGCACGAGTCTGAGCTGAGTGGAGGACAAGTTCATTTTGGAGAAGGCATCATAAAAAAGGACATCAATTGAGCTTCCACTATCGACCATAATCCATTTTACAGGAAACTTCGCGATCATCATCTCGATGACCATGGCATCGTTATTTACATTCTCCCTTTCATTCTCCCCTTCCCTTATGAAAGGGAGTACATTTTCAGAACACTCTGCCCCCCGGGCCTTCTAGGAAGCATGCTCGGCACCCCAGCATATCATCCTTACCAGCTTCTCGGTAGGGCAATTATCGACTGCAGAGGCTGGCGGGAGAACGGCGAGCGCCTGAGGTTTTGCTAAAGGTCTGCCCCCCACGAACCTTCCGAGGTAGCCCCTCTTGATGAGTTCTTCAATCTCCTTCTTGAACTTGCAGCATTCCTCGGTGTCGTGGTCGTGGTCACGATGGTAATGGCAGTACTTCATCTTGTCACGACCAGTGGATGGCTTCATTGGAGGTGGGCATTTTAAGTAGGGCTCACCTTTGATCTCCATGAGGATCTTCATCCTCGGGGCAAGGAGAGGGGTAAACCTCTCCTCTAGGATGGGGGCACTCCTAGGTCTCGACCCTTGGCGGAAGTGTAGAGTTAGGGGTCCTGGCTTCCGCATCCTGGACATCTCAATGGGAGTTGGTTTCTTCAGCGACTTTCCATCTAGCTCCCTTCTCGTACGATCCGCCTCCTCGACATGGATGTACTTTTGAGCTCGAAGGAGGAGCTCGGAGTAGGTCTTGGGGGGCTTCTTATCAAGCGAGTAGGTCAGGCAGGAGCTCCTGAGCCCTTGCTTCAGTGCCAGCATGGTGACTGGCTCATTAAGATTGTAAATCCCCAACATGGTAGCCTTGAAGTAGGCCACGTAGTCCCGTAGGGGCTCGTGGTCTTGTTGCTGGATGGAGAAGAGGCTGTCTACTTCTCGTGGCACCTTTCGACAGGCATCGAAATAGGCCACAAACTTTTATTTTAACTAAAAGAAAGAGTTGATGCTATCGGGCTAGAGGCGGGTGAACCAGACACGAGCCACCTTTTGGAGGGTGGCTAGAAAGGTGATGCAAAAAAGGGCATCGGTGGCCCCTTGGACCCTCATGAGGGCTTTGTAGCTCTCCAGGTGGTCCAGGGGGTTGGTGGTCCCATCGTAGGGATCCTCCTATGGCATACGAAACCGATTGGAGATCGGTTCCTCTTGGATCTCTTGGAAGAAGGGGGGACGGGGATCATAGCCTGCTGGCTCGTCAGTGGAGCCCTGCATATTGCAAACCGATGGGATAGCTCTGCCAGCTTGTGCTCGTGCTCTTCCAGGTGCTTCTCGGCTATGCAGTTATGGCCTCATCGATTGAACCCTCCATTGAGGCCGAAGGAGACGGAGAAGGTGATGTGGGGTGGTGTCCATGATGGAGAATCTTGCCTTTTCAACCTCAACGGGGTTTGGCTATTACCCACTCGAGCATCAGGGACCGGCTTTCCCGATCGGTAGATTCGACCCGTTATCTCTTCGCCGGCATCTGGTGGCTTCCATAGCGATCGATGGTGGCTTGCAGTTGTGAAGGCCTTCAATGGAAGGAACGCAGGCTGTCATGGGGTGCTGCGGCATGGGCTACGGGAGTCCCTGGCTGCTGGTGGGTAGCAAAGGACCGGTGCTGGTGCTAGAGCTGGTACACTACTGTAGGAAGGATATGCATTTGCTAGGTGAGTTCAGCCAGCTCGGTTTCTGCCGGAGGTGGTTGAGCTGGAGTGGGGAGCTCCCCTTCTAGGCTGTGCGGGTCGGGTCTTCACGGGAAGGGGGGTCTCCTGCATGGCTGGTGGAGACTTCTCTCGCTCACATCATCACCATCCCCTCGATGAATTGCTCACAAGGGGACTGGGCTAGGTCAGAATGCTTCCTACCACCCCACTTCTTGGTGTGCCAATCTATTACCACCAAGATCACTATGGCTCGTAGCTGTTATCGGCATCGAATTGCCCCTCGTCTCTTCAGGACTGGGTCGCTCTTTGGGACCTGCAAAACAGGGTTAGAGACCCGGGCCGGGGATTCCAGTGGGGGGACTTCGACGATCAAGTCAGTGACAATCTAGGGGAACAGATCCTCCTGGTCGTGCCCCTGAGGTGGACTCCATGCAAGGAGGAGTGAATAATGTGAGTAAAGTGCAAATATGCTGGGAAGAGTGGGGGTCGAGGTGAATTGGTGATAGTTCTCCTGTGTGGCCTCTTCTCCCTCACTTGCTTGAGTGTGTTGGAGTATGTCCGTTACCTCCCGTTAGGGGTGTTGATGGCTTTTTTAAGTCCAAATGATTGCTAAAATCCTACCTTGGGATCACTCCCATGTCAGCAGGTGCGTGCGATGGTGTTCCATGCCGTGGATGGGACATCTTTCCTGGTGCATGATAGGGGAACCTGTTATGTGCTCTGACATTCCTTCCAGTCACTCCATTCTGGGAAACTTGGCAGTGCCTCGATCAGGGGACCGTCATCCACCGGATTCAAATCTCTTGGTTGACTTCCTTTTTTGGGTGGTGCAGGCGGTTGGTGGAGAGCGTGGCACCTCGACCAGGGAGCTTCTTCCTATTCTGGTGTAAGTGGTAGCCACGGGCAGTTATTATGGTCTAGAGGGTGCTTCCTTGAAGTCCTTGGTTGGCTCGTCGATGCCCAAGGAGGGTGGCATCGCTCCCATGGTGGCCGGCACCCTTGTCCAAGGTGCAGGCTGAATCAGGGAGGCAGGGCTCGACTCTAGCCTAGGGGCCGACTTCAAGGAGGCGCGACTTGGCGGAGGAGGGTAGGGCTCGACTCCGAGGGGCTCGACCTCAAAGGGGCTCCACATGGTGGAGGAGGGCTGGGCTCGAGTCTGGACCTAGGGGTTTGACATTAAGGGGGCTCGACCTGGAGGAGAAGGGCAAGGCTCGACTCCAGCATAGAGGGCTCGACCTCGGAGGGGCTCGACTTGGTAGAGGAGGTAGGGCTTTGACTCTAGGCTAGGGGGCTCGACCTCGGAGGGGCTCTATCTGGCAAAGGAGGTTAGTGCACGACTCTAGCCCAGAGGGCTCGGTCTCGGAGGAGCTTGACCTAGCGAAGGAGGTCTAGGCTCGACTTTGGCCCAGGGGGCTTGATCTCAGAGTGGCTCAATATGGTGAAGGAGATCGTTGCGCGACTCCAGCCCAAAGGCCTCAGCCTCAGAGGGGCTCGACCTGGTGGAGGAGGGCTGGGCTCAACTCTGGTGATGGGAATTCTCCCAGGGTGTCGGGGATCATGCAGCATGTGGAATTGACTTTCAAAACAAAATTTCATAGCATGATACCCTAACATGTATAACATGTATAGAAAACCCTAATTCACAGGAACCCCTTGTGCAATATCAACTAATGAATCATAAAATAGAGTCAAGAAAAATACCTGGATTGCTGAAACCCAACTTTTTCACGAGGTTCACAACCACAAACCCTCCAACGGTGATCCACAAGAAACTCGGACCAAGGAAGAAATCCTTCTTCAAGTTGCTTGGAGAAGTGGAACTCTTTTGGCAGCCTTTGATCTATTAACCACTATAGGACACCCTGTCCTACTGAAGGGCACTCAAGACACTATCCTAAACCACTTTAGGTTCTAGGACTACCCTCCACTAGGACCCTATAGGATTATGTCCTAAAACCAAGCCTTGTCCTAGTGTAGAAGAACTTGTCTTGACAAGACAAGTCTTGTCCTAAAACAAGGAGGGAGGGAGAAAGTGGAAGACTCTTAGACAGACTCTCGGAAAAATAAAAATACTGATCTCAGAAGACCGAAGAAGAAGAAGTAGTAGTGTTTTTCATTTCACTGTACCCCCTATTTATAATCTCAGATGGGGCATGAAATGCATCCCGACAACACTTATCAGATATGAAACATCATATCTGATTAGACTCTTCGAGAATGGAGAGTCATATCTGTGTTCTTTCACTTACCAGATCAATCCCCATCATGCCATGTGTCAAATACTGGTTTCTAAGATAGAAAGATGCCTCTTCTAATCCGAAGTAACATGAGGCTTGAAGAGTTTTAGAGGCAGAAGGACTCTGCCCTCTATTGTGCACGCGCATATGAAGAGGCGCGACTCTTCATGTGTGCGCCACCTGTTCACTCCTTTTCAAACCATCCCATTCAAACTTCAAATTGGTGTTTTGACTTATCAAGGTATGGAAATTGAGATAAGAGGCCCCTTCCTGATGAAGCTCTCAGAGTCTCACCTGCAGAAGGACTTTCAGTCCATCTGCGTACCTTACATTCTCCTAGGTGAGCCAAAGGGTGCCAATAGTCTTTCCCTTTCCATTTAGTCCATCCAAAGCATCAAATTGACTTAGTCAAACATATGCAATATGGGTGTCATTGGAAAGGGCATCAAATAAGCTTTATGATCATATCTTTTATTTTCAGATAAAAGGTCTGTAGGCTCTTCTGTGCCCTTTTGAAATTAAGGTATCATTTAGGTACCAAAAGTCCCATGCCTTTGGGACTCTTCATATATGGCACCTAAAATGCCCTTAAGTTCAAATTAAAATTATATCAAGCTCTGATTTGGCTAGCCCCACTTAGGACTCAACCTAATTTATGTTTTCCAAAATTAGGTTAGCTCAATTAGCAAGCAATCGAACCCAATCTAATTGGGTTAGTAATTAGACTAGCCAACATATGCTAGTATGGAATCTAGCTAACCAATTAGGATCCTATGACCCTAATTAAATCATGAATGACTTCCTTGGCCAAGTCTTTATTGTGTGTGACCCATTGGGTTCCACATCTAGCCAACAGTAGGTTTAGGTTTGAGCCAATTTGATTCGATCGAACTCGATTGACCTAATTAGGTCAAATTGGCTCATCCAATTATCCAATTCGTATCACACATCGAATTGACTCATGAAACCAAACCAATTGGTTCATGAAAACCTATAAGACAAGATTGACATCTAGCAATGTATCATGCCTACCCGGAAGAAAAGGAATTTGGTAGAAAATACCAAAATACCCTTCAATAGTAAGTTACCGTGCAATTCAATCTTTTGATCTCTAATTATCCTGATTAAGTGAAGGTATGGATATATGTCAAACCCTAAAACTTAATCATATCGAATCTCAGCTCGATCATGAGGACTCAACTGATGACTGATTAGATTCCACTAATCTCATCCTGCTTTAATCAAAGGCTCCTTGAGTCTCTCATCGAAGAGATTGCATGGGATAACAATTTCTCTTACCAGGAATGATCGATTCCTTGTTGGTCCGCTCACATCCTTTGTACACCTTCCACCATACCCAGAGCACCCCGTATATGCCGCAATGGCATGAATGAGTATGAACCAAAATATGGCTTAGTGTGCACAAGGAACCATGGTGATCTCAGGTCTAAAGATCATATGCACAACTACTTTGGGATCTATCTTTTGACAAGTAGTAAGACTTTCATAAGATAGTCCCAGTAAGGATCTGTCCAGTGTACTCATACCTTGATGAGCACCCTTATCCTTGTATTTGTGTCTCTACACAAGTGGTTATGAGATCAACCATTCTCATCAACTGAGCATACATTGGATAAGCTAGTCTTTCCGGATTCATCGATCCCCGAATCGATGGTCCAACGACTAGGAACATTCTAGATTAGGATTTATAGGAATTAGGTCTCACTGTTATAAACTCCATCATAGCCCTAACTCCATTGCCCTAATTTATGGGATTCATCATAATCAATAAAAAAATATGACACAACAGTATATGATGAATCAAATACCTTTATTAATATGAAAGTATGTCATACATGAGCTGGAAGTTTACAAAAAGGCCCTCATAATGATTGGTTCTTAGGGCACTTTTCCATCAAACTCCCACTTGCACTAAAGCCAATCACCCTTGTATTTTATGCCCATACAATCTTAGTGACGATTTAACTGCTGCTTGGCTAAAGCTTTAGTGAATGAGTCTGTTATTTTGTTCTTTGTGTCAACTTGTTCATTGATGATATCTTGTCTTTCAATAATTTCTCGAACGAGGTAGAACCATCTTAGAATGTGCTTGGACTTGTGATGAGACTTCGGTTCCTTAGCTTGTGCAACAACCCCAGTGTTATCACAGTATAATGGCACTGGCTGTTGTATATCTGGAACCACGCCCAATTCCATGATGAATTTCTTCATCCAGATAGCTTCCTTCGTGGCTTCACTTGTAGCTATGTACTCTACCTCAGTGACTGAGTCAGCTACTGTTGGCTGCTTTAAACTCTTCCAACTTACTGTACCACCATTCAGGGTGAAGACACACCCTGATATGGATTTGCTATCATCTAGATCTGATTGAAAACTAGAATATGTATAACCTTCTAGTTTCAACTCAGATCCACCATATACTAGAAAAATATCTTTAGTCCTTCTCAGGTACTTAAGAAAATTTTTCACAGCTCTCCAATGATCCTCTCCAGGATCTGCCTGAAACCTGCTCACTATGCCGAAGGCATATGCAATATCAGGTCTGGTACATAACATGGCATATATTATCGATCATTGGAGAAGGAATAATAGCCATTCTCTCTATTGACCCCATAAGTGATTTTGATGATAACCAAACATTGGAACATGTACATTTATTTCTGACAACTCTTCAAGTGTTTGACAAGTTATTGTAAGATGAATAACATGTTCAAACTTCAACTCCTACACTTCTGTTTTCTTGGTTGAGTTATGGTGTAAATATTTTTATAAAGAAGAACCCAATCAAAATGCTAAGAAAAATCAATTAAAAGGGTTACTTTTGTGAGTGTGTGTGTGCCATGAATTTTAGTTTGAGTTGGTATTGTGTGAAATTATAAAAGAGTTTGTGAGAGTTTTTTTTAAGTTCAATTATAAAAATCCTGAAGAAGACAATCGAGCTGACCCCAAGTAATGAAGAGCCGACTCTGCTTACTGGCATGCAGCAAGGATTTTGGAATGCAGCAATCCGAGCTGACTCAATGGAAAGTGAACCGACTCCTCGAGAGTCCATTTCTTGAAGATTTTTGAGAATAGCCAAGCGAGCCGACCCGAACCAAAAAGAGCCGACTCTGCCAGACCTAATTCTGAAAAGCCTGAGAAAGCGAGCCGACCTGAACTGCATCAAGGCGACTCTTCCAGATTTAGGTTTTTCGAACCTGAGAAGAAGAGCCGACACAAGCTGAAAAGAGTCAACTCCTCGAGTTCAAGACTTTCAAGATTCAAGTTTGAGCCAACCCGAGCTACAAGAGCTAACTCGTCCAGAGTGATGTTTTGCACCATGAAACAAAAAGCCGACTGCATTGAAGATTTGGTGACTCGACCTATTGACTTGAAGGATCCGAGCTGACTCGAATGCTGCTTTCAGGTATCCAACGGCTAGTTTTAAAATTTATTTTTGAATGCTAAAAGGTGCTTGAACGGTCAAAAATCATTCCCCAACGGTCTACAATGGCAAGAACTGCCTTGGAATGATGGAAGACTTTAAATTTGAAGGATTTGAACATTCTTGAAAAAAGTTATTAGTGAGTTCTTAAAAAGAAAAGTGAGCTTCGTTGAATATCCCACCAACCTACAACAAAAGAGCACAAGAGCATTCAATTCAAGCTTTCAAGTCTTCACCAACTCCAATATGAAGCTTGAATCAACTTTTGGAAGAAGCCACTGAAGTCATTAAAGCTTATTCAAGTGCATCTAAGTGGACTTCAAACAAGCTGCACCGGCAACTATCCAATAAATTGAGTTTGCCATTCTTGTTGCATTTATTTTCAATTCAATCTTTGAATTGTTGGGTTATTGGTGAGCCTGGTTGAAAAACTAAATAGGTTCTTGGTGAGCCTTATTAAAACCAAGGGTTAGGTTCTTGGTGATCTTGTGAAAACCAAGTTGGGTTATTGGTGAGCTCGGCTGAAAAACCAAATAGGTTCTTGGTGAGCCTTATTAAAACCAAGGGTTAGGTTCTTGGTGATCCTATGAAACCAAGTTGGTTTATTTGGTGAGCCTATTAAAACTAAAGGGTGTTGGGTTTTCTTTGGTGATCCCGTAAAATCAAAGTGTAGAGATTTTAGATTATGATCCTATAAAACAATCCTACTATATTCGGGTGTGAATATAGTGGAAATCCCAAGTTGTATCTTGGGTAGTGGACGTAGGAGCTGGGTTGCTCCGAACCACTATAAATTTGCTGTGTTTGTGTTATGCTTTCTTGACTCTGTTTAGCTTTTGCATCTTATAACTCTCTCATAGCACCTACCACTTTTGCATCTTATAACTCTCTCACAGCACCTACCACTTGCAAAGGATTTTGAACTATACATTACTTGCTTCAAATTTTTTTTTTTTAAAAAAAACCCAATTCAACCCCATTTTGGGTAGCCACCTAGGCAACAACTGGCATTAGAGCAAAGTCTCTGAATACATTAGAGTAAAGATTGATGGCTCATCCAATGAGTACGTCCTTGGCGGAAGGCCAATTAACTAATAGACATCTACTCTTCACTGGCACAAATTATTCATATTGAAAGCAAGAATGAAGATCTATATTCAAGCAGTTGATTTTCAGTTATGGAAGGTCATTCTATAGGGTCTTTATATCCCCATGGTTAAAATTGATGGAGTGGATGTTCCTAAACCTGAAGAGGATTGGAACGAACACGACATGAAGATGGGAGAGTTAAATAACAAAGCCATGAACTTGTTATACTATGCTTTGGATAGTAATGAGTTTAATCGAATTTCAATTTGCTCTTCAGTAAAACAAATTTGGGATAAACTCGAAGTGACCCATGAAGGAACTTCACAAGTGAAGTCTTCTAAAATTAATCTTCTTGTACATAGTTATGAATTATTTAAGAATGAACCAAATGAAACAATCTCTGCCATGTTTTCATAATTCACCGATATTATTAATGGCTTAAAAAGTCTTGGCATGGTATATACTAATGCAGATCTAGTGCAGAAGATTCTAAGATCTCTTCCAGACAAGTGGGATCTGAAAGTGATTGCCATCCAGGAAGCAAAAGATTTGAATACCTTATTGCTGGATGAACTGCTGGGATCTCTCATCACCCATGAACTGACCATGTAGCATCGAACTTAAGATGATCAAAAGAAAAGGAAATTGATCGCCTTTAAAGTTGCTATAGATTCTAAAAGGGATGAAGATCGGAAGAAGAAAGCTCCTCTACTGAAAGCGACATGGAAGATGAAGACATTGCCATGGTCGTCAGAAAGTTCAGAAAGTTCTTGGGAAGAAAGAAAGGAAGATATTTTCGAAAATTCCACAAGAACAAAGAGTTCAGTAAGGAGAAGGACAAGGAAAAGGAGAAAAAAAGAAGTGCCCACGTGTTATGAGTGCAAAAAGCCAGGGCACATCATACTAGATTGTCCTCTATTGAAAAAGATATTTAAGAAAAAGAAAAAGAAAGTAATGGTAGCAATGTGGAGCGACAGCAAAGCATCCTCATCAAATGAAGAAGAAGGGGCTCCGAAATCTATGAATCTTTGCTTGATGGGTCTCAAAAATATGGTATCATCCCCTGAGCTTCAAACTGAATTTATATATAATGAACTGAATTCTGCATTTCATGATTTACTCATCGAATTGGGGTTAAAATTAAGTCCTTAAAGAGACAAAATGATGTTTTATTAAAAGATAAGGATGAAATTTTTGAAAAGAATAACATTTTGCAAAGAAAATTGAATAACCTTTCTGAAAATGTTATAGTCTTGAACAATGAAAAAACTATTTTATATGAGACAAACAATATTTTAGTTGCCGAAAATACTGATTTGAAAAAGGAGGTTGAAAAGCTTAAGCCTTTAGTAGAAAAGTTGACCTTAAGTTCAAATAAGCTTGAGCTAATTTTGAAAGAACAAAAAGACTCAAAAAATAAAGCTGGAATTGGATTTAATGCTATAAATACTAAAGGAATTTCAGCAACAAAATTTGTATCTTCAAAAGCTTCAGCTATAAATGCTAAATTTGAAAAAGGTTTTTCATCGAAATCAATTTCAAATGGCTTGAAATATGCTCCTAAGAATGCTATGCAAAAATTCTTCAAATCAAGTATTCCTATTTCTGTATCTGTTATAGCTTTAAAGCATGCATCATTCAATAATGACAAAATTGTTTGTTATGCATGTCATAGATTTGGGCAAAAATATTATCAATGCAGTTCATTGAAAAATTCCATGAGTAGTGCATTGAAATATAGAACCATTTCGGTTCTAAAGGGAACCAATGTTGCTAACCCAAAAGGACCCAAGTTAGCTTGGGTACCTAAAATCACTCCTTGATTGTTTTGTAGGATTGTTTTGCAGTCCAAAAAATCAAAGAAAAGATGGTATCTTGACAGTGGCTATTCAAGGCATATGACGGGTGACAAGGATCAATTTATCACCCTACAAATGAAAGGAGGATCGGTTACTTTCGGAGATAATGGCAAGGGGAGAGTAATCGGTAAGATTAAAATAACCCCCTGTACTTCTATTGAAGATGTGCTGCTAGTAGATAAATTGAAGCATAATTTATTAAGTATTTGTCAATTGTGTGATAAAGGCTTCAATGTTATCTTTGAATCATCTATGTATATAGTAACTAACTCTCTTGACACTAGCAACAAATTCATTGGCCATAGACTCAGAAATATTTATGTGGTAGATCTAAATGATCTAGCCATGTCTAGTAGTTCCAATATAGTAGCAATGAATGCTAAGACCAAGGAGTCATGTTTATTATGGCATAGACGATTAGGTCATGCTAGCATGCATACTATTGCCAAATTAATCTCAAAGAATCTAGTTAGAGGTTTGCCTCATTTCAAAGTTGATCTTAATTATGTATGTGATGCTTGTCAATTAGGCAAACAAACTAGGGGGAGTTTTAAATCGAAAAATGTTATTTCAACGACTAGACCCCTTGAGCTACTTCACATGGACTTATTTGGACCAACTAAGACCACAAGCCTAGGAGGTATGAAATATGGTATTGTGATTGTAAATGACTTTTCTAGATTCACATGGGTATTATTTATTTCACATAAAGATGAAACTTTTGATATATTTCGAAAATTTCATAAAAAGGTTTCAAATGAGAAAAATCTTTCTGTTATCTCTATTAGAAGTGATCATGGAACTGAATTTCAAAATCAATTCTTTGATGAATATTGCACTGAGCATGGCATTGATCACAACTTCTCCGCTCCTAGAACACCATAACAAAATGGTGTTGTAGAGAGAAAGAATAAGACTTTGGAAGAGATGGCCATAACGATGTTATGTGAAGGTAATCTTCCAAGATACTTTTGGGCAGAAGCCGTGAATACTACCTGTTATATACTAAACTGAGTTTTGATATGACCAATTTCAAAGAAAACCCCTTATGAGCTTTGGAATGGAAGAAAACCAAATATTAATTATTTTCATGTTTTTGGGTGTAAATGCTTTATGTTAAATAATGGTAAGGATAATCTAGGAAAGTTTAATGCAAAATCTGATGAATCTATATTCCTTGGTTATTCATTACATAGCAAAGCATATAGAGTGTTTAACAAGAGAACGCTTACTGTAGAAGAGTCAATTCATGTTGTCTTTGATGAAGCTAACCCCTCATCATCTAGAAAAGATGAGTGCATAGATAATGATGCAGGTACATTACAAGAAGAAATGGAAAATCTAAACATCGAGGACAAATCAACACAAGTTGAAAGTGAAATGGTAAGTAAGGATCATACTGATCTACCAAGAGAATGGAGGTATGTAACTTCACATCCCAAAGATTTAATCATTGGTGATGCTTCTCATAGTGTTAGGACTAGGTTAGCACATAGAGATGCACATGACTACCTAGCCTTTGTCTCTTGAATTAAACTAGTTTGAAAGGAATAATGTTTCGACACTAGCCAGTAGACCTACAAACCATCCTATAATAGAAACCAAATAGGTCTATAGGAACATACTAGATGAAAATGGTAAACTAATAAAGAATAAAGCAAGGTTGGTAGCAAATGAATTCAATCAAGAAAAAGATATCGATTTTGATGAAACTTATGCACCTATAACAAGACTTGAGACCATTAGATTACCTCTTGCATTTACTTACTACATAAACTTTAAACTTTTTCAGATGAATGTCAAAAGTGCTTTCCTAAATTAACTTATTTCTGAACAAGTTTTTGTAGAACAGCCACCAAGTTTTGAAAATCATGTTTTTCCAAATCATGTGTTTAAGTTGAACAAAGCTTTATATAATTTGAAAAAAGCACCTGGGGCCTGGTATGATAGATTGAGCATGTTTTTACTTTAAAATGATTTCAAAAGAGGAAATATTGACAAAACTCTGTTTAATGACATGTCAGCTGTATAAATATACATTGATGATATTATCTTTGGTACAACTAATGAAAGTTTTTGTGAAGAATTTACTAAGCTAATGCAGGTTGAGTTTGAAATGAGCTTTATGGGTGAGCTCAACTACCTCCTTGGATTACATGTCAAACAAATGAAGGAATCTTTATAAGCCAAGCCAAGTACATCAAGGAATTAATCAAGAAATTTGGCATGAAAATAGGCAAAGAGGTTAGCACACCCATGAGTCATACCTGCAGGCTAGACAAAGATAAAAATGGATTCAACGTTGACCAAAAGCTATATAAAGGTATGATCGGATCCCTTTTATATTTTACAGCCAGTAGGCCTGATATCTTATACAGTGTATGTGTCTATGCTAGATTTCAATGTAATCCTAAAGAAACACATATACTTGCTATTAAAATAATTTTCAAATACTTGAAATGTATAAGTAACTTAGGTCTTTGTTATTCTAAAGAATCATCCTTGAATTTAATTAATTTTTCTGATGCTGATTATGTTGGTTGCAAAATTGATAGAAAGATACATTGAAATTAGACACTACTTTATAAGAGAACATGTCTTGAATGATGATATTACTCTTGAATATGTGTCAACTGAAAACCAACTTGCTGATATCTTTACCAAACTATTGAATTTAGTTAGGTTTGCAATGATTAGAAATAAACTAGGATTATATGATCCTGTTTAGAAACCACCTCCAGAGTCTTAAGGAGAATGTATCTAGATAACCTTCTGATCCAAATCCCAAAATTTTATGAGCCTTGATTGGAATACAAAATTTTTTTTTGCTCCCTCTGCTCGAGCCGACTCGAGCAAATAAACTGTTGGTCGAGCCGGCTTGAATGTCGAGCTGTCTCTTTTTAGATTCAAGCCATAGGGTTTTGTTTTTACCTTTCTTACTTCTAAACCCTATTCCATTTCCTCCAAGAAACTTTCCAAACTTCTCTCAACTTCCATAAACCTCTTCTAAACTCAATTCCCTTGCACAATGGCACCAAGGAGAGTAGTTGGGAAGAAATCTGGGAAAGTTGATGATGCAACTCCACAAGAACAAAGAACGAAATTTCGAGAAGATAATGTCTCCCGGAATGAACCACAACTTGAAGCAGAAGGAAGTCCGGTTTCTCCAAGCCACCAAGTGTCCCTAGGTATGCGACCAATCACTACTGACCGACGTATTTTGTTCGAATATCTATGGGAAATTGATTTTGTGATTGGAGATCTTATTGACAATCAGGGTTGGAAGAATTTATATTCACTAGATATTAAGACCTATCCAAACCTAGTAAAAATATTCTATGAAAACTTGAGGTTTGGGAAAAATTTCATTGAGTCCTCAGTTAAAGGGAAGAGGATAATTATTTCCACTGAAATCCTAGGTAATGTTTTGGATATGCCTTTTGAAGGCATAGAATATCTTGTACTGAAGGACAGAACCAAGGCATTGCAGACAGTCTTAGAAACAGCTGAGGTAAATGTGATTGGGATTCTCAAGGCAAACATGTTGTCCATTGAGATGGGACTTCTACATAACTTTATTACCCGAATCTTCTACCTAGAACAGGTCGATTCGACTGGGTAAGTGAAAGGGATTTATATTTTATGGAGCTCTTAATTAATGGAGAAAAGATCAATTTTCCTGCAATTATGATTAGTTAAATGAAAGAGGAAATTAGGAAAGTTAAAGCTTCTTTACCATATGGAATGATTGTTTCAATCTTCTTTCAAAGAGCAAATTTAGATTTGACAGAAGAAGATAGTAAGGAATTACTTCACACTGACATATACACAGCCAAGACCCTTCAAAGAATGGGATACTTGTTAATAGGTGGTACCTGGAAGAAGAAAACTAACACTCCTATAGTTGAAGAGACTGAAGAAGTCCAAGAATAAATAGAAGAAGCGGCTGGTGAAGGCACCACAATGGATATCTCTAAGCCACAGCCATTGTAGGACTTTGACACTTCTCTTCCAGATATTTCTATTCCTGACTTGCCTGACATGTCATATAGTACACATATCTTTGATTAGGCTACAGACATTCCAAGTCATAATCAAGCTGATATTGCTCCTACCTTGAACAATTCAATGATACAAGACTTCTTGCCACAATAGATGAATGGTATGATTGAATCCATTAAGTCTTCTACGGGTGAAATGTTTGGAGTATTTCAAAAATTAGTCGATGACAGGCTAACCTAGTTTGGAGAACAAATAAATGATCTAAAAGGAAGAATTAACAATATTGAAACCTCCAAAGTTGCAGCAACAAGTATGACTAGTACAACTGTGACAGATGTCCAGCCAATTCTTTAGTTGATTACATCAAGTTCATACTCTATCAAAAGCTCAGTCGCTCAAATCCTTGAAGCCTACAGAACTGTGATGGATAACTTGAGAATCAGAATGGGATCACTTGAGGCAGGAAAAAGAATGGAAGATGATTATACCAAAGGAATTGGTATAATCAAAAGTGAATTTGGAAGACTGAGAGGTTCAGCCGAAGCTTATGCCAATATTCAAGCTTCAGAATTGCTTTCACTACAAAAAGAAATGGCAGTAATCAAAGAAGGAATGGAAGACTTGGCTACTTCTAGAAGTGTAAAGAAAGTTGAAGCCGAATCGAAGTCAATGAGTAGCTTTCTGTGGAAAATGATGGGCAAGATTGAAGATGTCCTAGCTACTCTCAAGACTCCTTCTAGATCCTTTCCTAGTCACTCAGGCCATCCAAGACAACCTGCTCCACACATTATAACACCTGGATCTCATAATATTCCACAATTCATTGATCCTATTGCTTCTCTACCTCTTGGAATTCAAATCCCTGGCCAAACTTCCTCAAAACCTAGCATAGACATAGACAGTGACTAAGTGTATTACCTTTTTGTACTTTGTACTAAACTTTTGAAATGGAAAGAAGTACATCTTTTGTCTAACAATTTCTTCAATTTCTCTATGAATTGAATGTTTGATTGCTCTTACAATGATTAATATTTTAATTAGAATTTCAAGATAAATTTGAGAAAGTGAAATTATCTCAAACTTTTTAAAATACTTTCTCAATCTCTTTTAAAATATGAGCTTAATTCTTAATTCTTAATTCTTACTCTACCTTTTTAATTGATTGACAAAAAAAGGGAGAATGTATTGCATGAAAAAGATAAAATATTGATACTTCAAAGCTTCGATACATATTTGCTACATATTTGCTCTGATACTTGAAATGAACATGTATTGATATTTCAAGCCCTGATGCTTTAAGTTCTGACTTATAATGTTTAAAGCTTGAATTACAATTTTTTTTACAAACTCTGATACATAATAACTCTGATACATAATGTTTTACACTTCAACATTTGTTAGCACTATTGATCAAAGCTTTTGAGCTTTGAAATATAAAATTGAATGAAAAGTTTGCCAAAACATGGAGTATTTTATTGAGGGGGAGATTATCTCTCTAAGCCTTAATTCTCTTCTCATTATTTGAAACTAACTGTAGTCAATTTGCTCTACTTGTTCATATACTCTTGTAAATATTATTAAACAAGCAATTGTAAAGTTTTATATTGATTTTTCATGCCCAGTGTTTTGTCATCATCAAAAAGGGGGAGATTGTTGACCCCATAAGTGATTTTGATGATAACCAAACATTGGAGCATGTACATTTATTTCTGACAACCCTTCAAGTGTTTGACAAGTTTTTGTAGGATGAATAACATGTTTAAACTTCAACTCCTACATTTCTGTTTTCTTGGTTGAGTTATGTTGTAAATATTTTTATAAAGAAGAACCCAATCAAAATGCTAAGAAAAATCAATTAAAAGGGTTACTTCTGTGAGTGTGTGTGAGCCATGAATTTTAGTTTGAGTTGGTATTGTGTGAAATTGTAAAAGAGTTGGTGAGAGTTTTCTTTAAGTTCAATTATAAAAATCCTGAGGAAAATACTTGAGCCGACCCCAAGTAATGAAGAGCCGACTCTGCTTATTGGCACGCAGCAAGGATTCTGGAATGTAGCAATCCGAGCTGACTCGATGGAAAGTGAGTCAACTCCAGTGAATCCGAGTCGACTGGAATCAGTTCGAGCCGACTCCTCAAGAGTCCATTTCCTGAAGATTTCTGAGAACAGCCAGGTGAGCCGACCCGAACCAAAAAGAGCCGACTCTGCCAGACCTAATTTTGAAAGCCTGAGAAAGCGAGCCGACCTGAACTGCATCGAGCCAACTCTTCTAGAGTTAGGTTTCTTGAACCTGAGAAGAAGAGCTGACCCAAGCTGAAAAGAGCCGACTCCTTGAGTTCAAGATTTTCAAGATTCAGGTTCGAGCCGACCCGAGCTACCAAGAGACGACTCGCCTAGAGTGATTTTTGCACCTTGAGACAAAGAGCCGACTGCATTGAAGATTTGGCAACTCGACCTATCGACTCAAAGGATTCGAGCCGACTCGAAGGAATCTGAGTCGACTCGAATGTTGCTTTTAGGTATCCAACGGCTAGTTCTAGAATTTGTTTTTGAATGCTAAAAGGTGCTCCAATGGTCAAAAATCATTCCCCAACGATCTATAATGGCTAGAACTACCTTGGGATGATGGAAGACTTTAAATTTGAAGGATTTGAACTTTCTTGAAAAAAAGTATTAGTGAGTTTTTAAAAAGAAAAGTGAGCTTTATTGAATATCCCACTAATCTATAGTAAAAGAGAACAAGAGCATTCAAGTCAAGCTTTCAAGTCTTAACCAACTCCAATCTGAAGCATGAAACAACTTTTGGAAGAAGCTATTGAAGTCATTAAAGCTTATTTAAGTGCATTTAAGTGGACTTCCAACAAGCTGCACCAGCAACTATCCGACAAATTGAGTTTGTCTTTCTTGTTGCATTTATTTTCAATTCAATCTTTGAATTGTTGGGTTATTGGTGAGCCCGATTGAAAAACCAAATAGGTTCTTGGTGAGCGTTATTAAAAACAAAGGTTAGGTTCTTGGTGATCCTGTGAAAACCAAGTTGGGTTATTAGTGAGCCTGGTTGAAAAACCAAATAGGTTCTTGGTGAGCCTTATTAAAACCAAGGGTTAGGTTCTTGGTGATCCTGTGAAAACCAAGTTGGGTTTATTTGGTGAGCCTGTTAAAACCAAAGGGTGTTGGGTTTTCTTTGGTGATCCTATAAAACCAAAGTGTAGAGATTTTGGATTGTGATCTTGTAAAACAATCCTGTTATATTCGGGTGTGAATATAATGGAAATCCCAAGTGGTATCTTGGGTAGTGGATGTAGGAGCTGGGTTGCTCCGTACCACTATAAATTTGGTGTGTTTGTGTTATGCTTTCTTGACTTTGTTTAGCTTCTGCATCTTATAACTCTCTCACAGCACTTACCACTTGCAAAGGATTTTGAACTGCACATTACTTGCTTTAATTTTTTTTTAAAAAAAAAAAACCCAATTCACCCCCCTCTTGGATAGCCACCTGGGCAACACTCTCTCTTTCTTCTGATTCTTAGGAGACATTTTCTTAGAGAGATGTCTGCCTTGACTTATAGGTAAGTAACCTTTCTTACTTTCATCAATGTTGAATCTCTTCAACACTAAGTCGATGGACCTAGATTGGGATAAGCCTAGCATCCTCTTGGATCTATCTCTATAGATCCTTATACCCAGTATATAGGATGCTTATCCCAAATCTTTCATGGAAAACTTTGATGATAGCCAAGTTTTAACCGATTGCAACATTGGGATATCATTCCCAATGATCAATATGTCATCCATATACAAAACTAAGAAAATATTGGCACTCCCACTTGTCTTCTTATGCACACATGGTTCATCCACATTTTTTCTAAAACCAAATTCTTTGATTGTTTCATCAAAATGAATGTTCCAACTCGATGCTTTCTTAAGTCCATAAATGGACTTCTTTAACTTGCATACCTAGTTTGGTCTCCCACTTGAGACAAACCCCTCTAGCTATGACATATAGACTTCTTCCTCAAGATTTTCATTGAGGAAAGCAATCTTTATATCCATTTGCCAGATCTCATAGTCATGGTATGCTGCTATAGCAAGCAGTATCCGAATGTACTTGAGCATGGCTACTGGAGAAAAGGTTTCATCATAGTCTACACCATGTTTTTGTCTAAAATCTTTTGCTACCAGCCTAGCCTTATAGGTCTGAACTTGACCATCTACTCCAATCTTCTTCTTGAAGACCCATTTACACCCTATCAGGTTAATTCCTTCAAGTGGATCTACCAAGGTCCAAACCTGATTGGAATACATGGAGTCCATTTCAGATTTCATGGAACCAAGCCACTTGTCGGAGTCCCTACTATAGACATCTTTCGAATAGGTCATAAGATCATCATCCTGTATGATATTGGCTTCATTGTCATCCCCGATGACAAAACCATATCTGAGAGGTGCTCCCCGCAGCCTCTCTGACCTTCGGAGAGGAGGTGTGTATTGTGGTTGTTCTTGATATATAAGAACCTCTGGTTGAGGAACTTCACTTGAAGGCTCATCAGTTTGTTGGTTCTGCTCTTCACACAACTCAAGTGAAGAATCACTACATCCTTCTTAGATAAACTCATGTTCCAAGAATGTAGCATGCCTACTAACAATTATCTTCTGCTCAGTAGCATTATAAAAGAGGTGTCCCTTACCTTCTTTTGGGTAACCAATAAATCTACACTTATCAGCCCTAACACTTAACTTATGCCCAAAGTTATTCTTGACATAAGCATGGTAACCCCAAATCTTTAAGTACTTAAGACTTGGTCTTTTACCATTCCATAACTCAAATGGAGTGCTACATACTGACTTAGATGGAACCCTGTTTAATATGTATGCAGCAGTCTCCAAGGCATGTCCCCAGAAGGAAATGGAAAGATCTGTGAAGCTCATCATGGACCTCACCATGTCCAACAAGGTGCGATTTCTCCTTTCTACCACTCCATTTAACTTGGATATATAAGGAGGGGTCCATTCAAGAATAATGCCTTTGTCCTTAAGATGGTTCAAAAACTCATTAGACAAGTATTTCCCTCCTCGATCAGACTGAAGAGCTTTAATACTAAGTCTAGTTTATCTTTCAACCATACTCTGATATTCTTTAAACTTATCAAAGGCTTCGAACTTGTGTTTCATAAGATACACATAACCGAACCTTGATAAATCATCAATAAAAATGATGAAATAAGAATACCCTCCTCTGGCCTGAGTTGACATAGGTCCACACACATCAGTATGTACAAGACCTAATAATTCAGTTGCCTTTTCTCCATATCTAGTGAATGGAGACTTGGTCATTTTTCCTTTGAGGCAAGACTCACAAGTTCCTAATGATTGAAAATCATCAGGGTCAAAGTAATCCTCTTTGACTAACTTGTTTATCCTTGACTCATTGATATGACCTAACCGGCAATACCAGAGATATGTGATATTGACATTATCTCTTTTTCTCTTCTTGTCATCTACAAGAAGTATTTCATCATTGAGTACTAAAGTTATTAGACCATTCACAAAGCAACCATGCCCAAATATTATATTATTATGAAGAATAGAGCAACCACTGCTTTTTACACTTATTTCATATCCTTGTTATAATAACAAGGGTATAGAAATAATGTTTCATACAATATTTGGCACATAGTAGCATTCTTCCAAACTTATGATATTACCCGACGGTAATAACAGAAGATAGGTGCCCATAGCTTCAGCATATATGGGTTCTCCACTTGCCCCATATAATTTGAAGCCACCTTTCTTCAAATTTCTAATTCTGTGGAGTCCTTATAAAGATTTACAAATATGTGACCCACATGCGGTATCCAATACCCATGAATTAGAAATAGATTTACTCAATGATAAATTGGTTTATATCATGTACAAACCCTTAGATGCACCACTTGCATCTAGCTTCGCATTTGCAAGACAAGTCTTGCAATCCTTCTTCCAATGCCCAAACATGCTGCAATGGAAACAGGCTCCATCAGCCTTCTTCCTCAACCAGTCCACATAGTTTGAACCGGTTAACTTATTAGCATCCAAGATGCCACTCAGTGATAAGTTTGAAGCCATTATTTAAATATCCTATATTTAATTAAAGAACAATATCGGCAGACCACTTAAGATGACATCCATAACTAGATAAGGACTATCTATCTAATTATGTCTCCCATTATTTTCTTCAAATACCATAACCCTTAACTATGGTAAGCGAGAAACCTTTCCTAGTTTCCTTAGTGGGGTTGAGATCCTTATTCCTCATGAGTGCCTTGTGTATGCACAACAAACACACATCAGTTCAAAGGTAGGACAACCTTTCCAATTACAACCCGTGCAATTCTCAACAATTATCTTTGCCCTTAAGACACTTATGGCCTTGTGTATGCATAACAAACCATAATGTCTTAGTTTAGTCAGACCCTTCATTTCCATATAGCCATGATTGAATAATGTTACCCTTGTGTATGCACAACAAAGCAACATTTCCAACCATGCCATAAAGCACTAAGTGCACCAAAACAAATCTTATATCAAACCCTAGAGTAGACCTTGTGTATGCACAACAAACCTACTATAGTCTTGACATAAATTTGGCTTAGCATGAAGGAAGGCAAAATATAGTACACTTAATCAATTACCATTACCAAATTAAGATTTAGATATGACCAAATTGGCCGGGTGAGGGGGTCCCCCCGTTGCTTTCCTTAGATACCAATTAGATTGGCCAGGTCAGTCAATGGAATCAGTTAAAAATCTCATTCCCTTTACCTTCTTAGAACCATTTGCCTGACACCAATTGGCTGATCAAACCCTAACCAGTTTTGCTTTTTGACTAAGTTTTATACTATGACTAAATATGGTTTTTGATGAGGGCTTTGATGGTCTCAAAACACATTCTAAAACTATCATGATAATAATGTTTATTACTACTAGTATAAACATAAACATGATATCCAAGTTTATAACAAATATAACCCCAATGCATATCACTCTAGCATACGCATTAAAATTCATGTCATCAAGCATATTACCCTAATAAGCATAGCATTATATGATAATTAGCATATTACCCTAATATGCAAATCAAGACATGATACAATACTCATCTCACTTATTCATGGGATATGGCCACAGCGGCACCCCTACACGTCATAAGAGATCCATTGAATGGGATGAGAGGGCCATTAAACCCTACTTGGCTCCTATGACTGGACGACCATGGTGACTAACCCAATCTAAAGCAGTTACTTGGTTCATGCATAATTTCATATTGACATAATTTCATACAAATGAACATGGTCGAGTTGACTCGAAAAGGTTCGTTTCGGCTTGGTAGTGGAATTTAATCAAACTCCAAAATGATTCATAATTGGAATGCCACAAGGATGGCTCTGATACTACTGATGGATGCCAGGGATCATGCAGCATGCAAAATTGACTTTCAAAACAAAATTTTATAGCATGATACCCTAACATATACAACATGTATAGAAAACCCTAATTCCCAGGAACTCCTTGTGCAATATCAACTAATGAATCATAAAATAGAGACAAGAAAAATACCTGGATTGCTGAAACCCAACTTTTCCACAAGGTTCACAAGCGCAAAACCTCCAACGGTGATGCACACAAAACTTGGACAAAGAAAGAACTCCTTCAAGTTGCTTGGAGAAGTGGAACTCTTTCGGCAGCCTTTGGTCTATTGACCACTGTAAGACAACTTGTCCTACTGAACTACACTCAAGACACTATCCTAAACAACTTTAGGTTCTAGGACTACCCTCCACTAGGATCCTATAGGTTTATGTCCTAAAACTAAGCCTTGTCCTAGTGTAGAAGAACTTGTCTTGACAAGACAAGTCTTGTCCTAAAACAAGGAGGGAGGAAGAAAGTGGAAGACTCTCAGACAGACTCTCGGGAAAATAAAAACACTGATCCAGAAGACCGAAGAAGTAGAAGTAGTAGTGTTTCTCATTTCATCATACCCCATATTTATAATCTCAGATGGGGCGTGAAATGCTTCCTGACAACACTTATCATATATGAAACATCATATCTGATAAGACACTTCAAGAATGGAGAGTCATATATGTGTTCTTTCACTTAGCAGATCAATCCCCATCATGCCATGCATCAAATACTAGTTTCTCAGATAGGGAGACACCTCTTCTAATCTGAAGTAACACAAGGCTTGAAGAGTTTCAGAGGTAGAAGGACTCTACCCTCTGTTGTGCGCGTGCATATGAAGATGCGCGACTCTTCATGTGCGCGCCACCTTTTCACTCCTCTTCAAACAGTCCCACTCAAACTTTAAACCAGTCTTTTGACTTGTCAAGGCATAGGGATTGAGCTAAAAGGTGCCTTCCTGATGAAACTCCCAGAGTCTCATCTGCAGAAGGACTCTCAGTCCATCTATGCACCATACTTTCTCTTGGGTGCACCAAAGGGTGCCAATAGTCCTTCCCTTTCCATTTAGTCCACCCAAAGCATCAAACTGACTTGGTCAAACATATGCAATATGGGTGTCATTGGAAAAGACATCAAATAAGCTTTCTGACCATATTTTTTATTTTCAAATAAGAGGTCTGTAGGCCCTTCTGTGCCCTTTTGAAATTAAGATATCATTTAGGTACCAAGAGTCCCATGCCATTGGGACTCTTCATATATGGTGCCTAAAATGCCCATAAGTTCAAATTAAAATTAGATCAAGCTTTGATTGGGCTAGCACCACTTAGGACTCAACCTAATTTAGGTTTTTCATAATTAGGTTAGCCCAATTAGCAAGCAACCGAACCCAATCCAATTAGGTTAGGAATTAGGTTAGCCAACATATGCTAGTATGCAATCTGGCTAATTAATTAGGATCATATGATCCTAATTAAATCATGAATGACTTCCTTGGCCAAGTCTCTATTATATGTGACCTATTG
Organism: Areca catechu; assembly: GCA_021397845.1. Classification (NCBI taxonomy): domain Eukaryota; kingdom Viridiplantae; phylum Streptophyta; class Magnoliopsida; order Arecales; family Arecaceae; genus Areca; species Areca catechu. The sequence continues at coordinate 120,626,957 of CM038052.1, read as the reverse complement.
GGTTCCACATCTAGCCAGAAGTAGGTTTAGATTTGAGCCGATTTGATCTGATCGAACCCGATTGACCTAATTAGGTCAAATTAGCTCACCTAATTGTCCAATTCGAATCACACATCGAATTGACTGATGAAACCAAACTAATTGGTTCATGAAAACCTACAAGACAAGATTGACGTCTAGTAATGTGTCATGCCTACCCGGAAGCTGAGAAATTTGGTGAAAAATACCAAAATATCCTTCAGTAGTAAGTTACCGTGCAATTCAATCTTTCGATCTCCCGTTATCCCGATTAAGTGATAGGTATGGATATATGTTAAACCCTAACAATTAATCATATTGAATCTCAGCTCGATCATAAGGACTCAACTGATGACTGATTAGATTCCACTAATCTCATCCTGCTTTGATCAAGGGCTCCTCGAGTCTCTCATCGAAGAGATTGCATGGGATAACAATTTCTCTAAATAGGAATGATAGATTCGTAGTTGGTCCACTCATATCCTTCATACACCTTCCACCATACCTAGAACACCCTGTACATGCCACAAAGGCATGAATGAGTATGAACCAAAATATGGCTTAGTGTGCACAAGGAACCATGGTAACCTTAGGTCTAAAGATCACATGCACAACTTCTACTCTGTGATCTATCTTTTGACAAGTAGTAAGACTTTCTTAAGATAGTCTCGGTACAGATCAGTCCAGTGTACTCATACCCTAATGAGCACCTTTATCCTTGTATTAGTGTCTCTACACAAGTGGTTGTGAGATCAACCACCCTCATCAACTGAGCATACATAGGATAAGCTAGTATTTCCAGATTCATCGATCCCCGAATCGATGGTCCAATGACTCGGAACATTCTAGATTATGATTTATAGCAATTAGGTCTCACTGTTATGAACTCCATCATAACCCTAACTCCATTGCTCTAATTTATGGGGTTCATCATAATCAATAAGAAAATATGACACAGCAGTATATGATGAATCAAATACCTTTATTAATATGAAAGTATGTCATACATGAGCTAGAAGTTTACAAAAAGGCCCTTATAATGATTGGCTCATAGGGCACTTTTCTATCATCTGGCCTGGGGGCTCAGCCTCAGGAGCTGACCTGGTGGAGGATAGAACTCGGCTTCAACGAGCCGCCCTGATATTCTGAGGGAGCCCGGCTCGGCAAAGGAGTCCGAGAAGGAGTGTCCATCATGGTAGCTTTCTCTGACATGGCACCTGACAAGGATCACACGTCAGCGTTCTGCCACATCACACACAAAGCCATATTTTGGTTCATACTCATTCATGGAATTGAGTCATGTACGAAGTGTTCTCGGATATGGTGGAAGGTGTGCGAAGGATGTGAGTGGATCAACAAGGAATCGATCATTCCTAGTAAGAGAAAATGTTATCACAAGTAATCTCTTTGATTGATGATTTAAGGAGTCTTTGATCAAAGCATGATGAGATTAGAAGTGTTTACTAATCAGTCATCAGCAGAGTTTTTATTATCGAATTGAGATTCGAAATGACTAAGTGCTAGGATTTGACAATTATCCATACCCATCACTTATTCGAGATAAAGGAAGATCGAAAGATTGAGTTGCACAGTAACTTTCCACTGAAGGATATTTTGATACTTTTGATGTGAACTTTAAGTTGTAACTGCAAGCATACGGTGTGTAGAGTAACATGTCCAGCGAGTACGGGTTAATCCCACGAGGAACTTGAATTTTTGTTTGAACTATGTTCAAACCCTCGCTTAGATAAGCCGACAAAAATGAGCAAAATTAATCAAATGAGAAGAAATATATAATTTAAAGATCTAGGACTTTTGAATCTATTAGACCAATAATTTGAATCCTTTCTATGATCTTATAATGTCTTTTCAACTCCTTCCTTTGTATTATCCATGTATGGATTATGAAGAGTTTAAAACTCAACTATACTCATCAAGGTCTTATAAGGAAGAAGAAAAAAGAATAAAAAAATATTGTTGAGCCTTCTCTCTTCCGCCCTCCTTACACCGATTCAAGCATAAAAACTATGAAAGGATTGAAATCCAACAATAGCTCATCAAGTCTCTTTGGCAAGAAGTTTAGAGAGGGAGAAAAACTTTTAAAAATTAGAGCCCAAGAAAAGAGCCAAGAAAGGGCTTCTTAATCTTGGTCTAGCATCATCGCCAACCCTAGGAGATTCGTTTAGCCAGACATGGTTAAAATAAAACTTTAAAAATTATTAAAAAATAAATTAAAATCAATTAACTACTTGCTAAAATTTAAATTACAGGATTGTAAAAGTACAAATTACTCTAGTTACAGGAATGTAAAATGCATAAAATAAATTTCAAAAAAGAAACTATCCTAGTGTTGGAATTAACAATTTTAAAAAAAATAATTTATTTTATTGCAAAGGAAATAATCTAATTACAAAAGATTTAACTCCTAAGACATTAACGGGGCTTGGAGTTAAAATAAAAATAAAAATAAAAATAACTAAGGCTCTCTCCCTAGATAACTCTCCTTCTCATATATTGAAAGGGTAGAAGAAAGTGGGAAAAGGGATGGGAAGAAAAATGGCAAGAGGAAAAGAAATTATAGAAGAACACCAGCTGGCTTAATGTTGATGGATCTTCTCGATAAAGAAGAGATGATGCTCTATATATAGGAGCAGGTGAACGCGTCGGCACCGTGTGGGAGAACTGTGTTGGTTTCTCATTGCTATCCATCCCAACCGCATTGATTCCTTATCGGGACTTCATTCTTATCTTTATCCCTATACCCGTTTTTGTTCTACAACCATATCTTCATACTGACTTGTATAATCTTTCCACCTTAAAAATTAAATTCCTTCGATGTTATCTTGAGTCCAAGATTGATCTCTTTCGATTTATTTTCCTTTTGGACATCCAATCTCCCAACCTTCCAACAAGTTTTGGACCATCATCAGGAGTAGCAGAACTAGGATAAAGAGGAGACGATGCTTAAGAAGGCTAGACGGTGAAGGGTCGGATAACTGGGAAGAAGGTCGACTAATCTAGAGGAGGAGGCGTGGAATGGTGATGTTTCTGAGCATGGCCGGTGACAATAGAGGAGCTCCGACATCTTCTCCATGGCCTGCGATGGTGGCAGCAACTTGGTCTGGTGAACTGGATCAAGCGGAGGATGGCAACCTATGGTGGTGTTGATCGTGCTGATCTCGGCATCGAGGAGGACATGGCTTTGTGCAGCAAGAGCTCGGAAATTTGGAAGAAAAATGGTGCTTGAGAGGAGGCGGAGTGCAGCTTGTTGAAAATGGGAAGAAGACCATTTAGAGGATGAAGAAGAATGGTGATGGCGGTGGTCGATCATGGAGGGAGACGACGAACTGTGACTTTCAGGTGACTACGGCCTTCTCCGATCAGCGAGGAGGGTCCCAGCGGTGAGGAGATCATCTCTGGCATCTTCCTCGATGAGATTGGAGCTTGGTTTCGCCTGTGGTCCATGGATCTTTTTTGTAGACCGGCTGCAATGGAGGATATGGACCAGATGGTGATTCATGAACCAATCAATTGGTTCACAGTGGACCAATACTTTAAAAGCTGGGCAAATTCTTAACAAAAAATTTAACTTCTTATTTCGGGGCCATTCAAACTCCAAATTAGGTGCTGTTCATGCTGTTAGATCCTAAAAGTCACGCTCTTCTCATTGGTAGAGCTCTTTCATTAAAACACTAGATAAAAATATTAATTTTAATTAAATAAAATAAATTTGATTAATTAATTAATGTACTTATTACTAATTTTTATGCACTTATTACTCCCTCCAAGTTGAATCTTACTCATCCTCGAGTAAAAATTAATTCATGAATTAATTATGGAGCCTACTAAAACTCTTAATACCTTACACAAGTTTACTCAGACTCATTGGTTGTTTTCATACCTCTTTTATAAGTAGAAGATTTTCTAATACATAGTAGATGAAATGGGTCATTGGGATATTAATAGCTTCAAGTAGATTGGTTAAGTGCAAACTCCTTATTTTTCTAAATAATTCTTAACCAACTCCTATTGTTATTTCTAAATCCTTTACTCTCATGGAGTGGTGAGATATTGTTTTAGTGCAAGTATGTTCCTCTTATTCTACACTTTTCATTCACTTCTTTTTTTTCTCATTCTCTTTTTTTTCAAATATAGACTATGCAATGTCTTAATCTTTTAAGCTTTCTATCTGACCCTTGTAACAAGTTTTCGATCAATGTCTCCTAGACCAGTTGGCCTTAGGGCACCAGTGGTGGGGGCACCAGGATCAAACATAGATTACTGGGCCCTATCTAGTTTACTTAGCTATGTGTCAAATTTTGTAATTAAGTAAGATTGAGTCTTGTAATAAGTTGAGGATAGTTGATTTGTCTCAACCCTAGTCCGGTATTTAAGTCCTGTACTTAAGTATTAGTCCAGTACCAGTTTAATTTTATACAAGAGAAGAGGATACCCTATTTTAGAGTTTCACCAAGTCTCATCCAGGAGCCAGAGGCCTTAACATCAGCTTATTGGGCTTTGTTTGCCACCCTAGGGTCTAAGATTCCTTCCAAATGCCCAGATGCCATCCAGATGCCTTCCAGATGCCTTTATACCCTCTAGATGCCAGAGAATATTTCCAAATCAGGGTGTCTCATGATTCAAAGAATATGCCAGCACCCAGGCTAAGAGATTCCTAGCCCATGAGTCAAGCCTATGAGCCCTAGAACCAAGATTCCAAGGAATATGCTGATACCAGGGCACCCTAGTTTCTAGGGCCCAAAGACCATACGCTAACCCAAAGGAGGCCGCCCACCCTTGCTGCCCTTGAAGCCCACTCGCTCAAGCCCAAAACCTTGGCATCCTAGCCCAAATGGAATACTCTTGTCCAAGTTAAAAGAGGTGAACGAATCCAAGTAGAATAATGAGAACTAGTTTCACTCAAAGTGCATTCTCCTAATCTTAATCAAATTTGTAATCCCTTTCCCTCTCAACTTTGTAATCCTACCCTATCTAGGAGAGGAATTGGGGAACATCTATAAATACCCTACCCCTCACCATTTTGTAGGTAATTTTTTTATGAAATAAAACCTTGCTGAAATTTTGAGTGAACTTGTGTTCTTGTGTGTTCTTGTGTTGGGTTGTGTAATAGTTGTTTGAGAGCCCTAGCCTTCCAAGCTTTGGCCAACCAAGCACCATCATTCAAGCCCTAAGACACCCAAGGAGAAGCAGCCATCAGCCATCCAAAGCAAAGAGCCTACTTTTCCTTTCCAGCCACCATCAATCGAAACCCTAATCCCTTCTTTCTCTTCATACCCTGTTTCTTTTCTTTGATTGTTATTTCTTGCCTAACCTCTGATGCTTGCAGGATCCCTGAGATGTTTTCTCCTCCTAAAAGGAGGCCTTCCTTGCCTTCTGATTCAGGGAACCAAAGGCTTATCTTCCAAGCACCATCTAGAGTACCGAGAGAACTCTTCATTAAGTAGATCTTCAATCTCTGCTTGGTACAAACCTTTCCCCTCCTGATTTTTGACTTGTTGAAGGTATGTTATCCTATACTAGGGGTTTCTCAATTCTCGAGATCCTATCTTTTATTATTTTGCATGTTTCTTTTTGTGGGTATGATAGTTTCTTTCATTACATGTTTGCCTGCAATTCTTACTTGCTTACGGGTTATTAGCCAATAAACTTAAATCCATAAAATTATTAAAAAAAATAGATTTTCTATTTTTCTTTCATCTGCATCAGTCCAAGGATCATCCCGCATCAACTAGGTGTAGAACACCCCTCGGGCTTATTGGCTCAAGTCAGAAAAGCTACGGATCAAAATTGGCTGCATAGCAAAATTTCTTCACATCTCCACTTTTTGACACGAGACTCAACCATTTACTAAGACGAAGAGGCCCGGTTATTTGGTGGAACAATGTTCAGAATTTGCTTTTATTATCTCTTTCATTTTTTTTCTTAACTAATAATGGAACTTTGCATTTAATAACACCCACACACATCTAAAAGGTAGATTCTTCTTCGATGCGAATAAGTGGGTTAGAATTATCTAGAAATTGATTTCATTCTTACTTACCATTTTTACTTGAGTCTATTAAAATTTTATCCCTCAATATTTCAAAATTATCTAGACTATTCAATCAACAACTTATCAAAAGTGTGTGAATTATCCTAAGTCCAAGATCAACAAGTGTAAAAATATTAAGGTGAAGGCAACTCCAAATATGTACTTATTTCACTTTTTATCCCCCCATGAATAAAAAATAATTCCTAAATGTATGCATGATATGGTATAAAGGAAACGAAGACACCTGAGTAAAAATTTTATTGAGCTCTCCCCCTAACTTAGCCAATGGAGCTTATTTGAGTCAGAATATGAAAACCTAATAAAGAAAATAATTAGAAAGAAATAAGCTGGGTTGCCTCCTAGGAGTGCTAAGTTTAAAATCATTAGCCAGACCAAGTGGATCTTTTAGATTATGTCGATTGATAAATCCACTAAATTATCAGATTTACCTAGCCATGGCGGATGGTTGGAGGAAGTCCGATCAGTAATGTCTCACATGATATCTTTGTTACGTATACCAATAAGATGTATCTCCTGATAGTTGGTATCTGGAGATGGCTTGGTTAATGGTTTAACTATTTCTATGAGTGTTTCGGTAGGAGGCTCCCATCTCTGGCTATTTTTGTCATCACCAAATGTTTTATCAATATCATCATACTCATGTATTAGCCAAATACTAGACTCAAGATCGACTTCCTCATCACTAATGTCTATGGATTCATAAATTTCATCTTGGATTACACTTACATTAGCATGCTTGGTAGATTCTTATTCCAAATTGAATATATTCAGCTCAATAGTCATATTCCCAAAGGATATCTTCATAAGTCCATTCCAATAATTAATTTAAGCATTAGCAATATCTAGGAATGGTCTTCCTAAAATATCTGGGATTGACCTTTAGGATTTGATACTGGTTCAGTCTCCAAATAATAAAATCTATAGGGAAGATAAAACTGCCAACCTTAATTAAGACATCCTCTACCATTTCTTTAAATATTCTAAAAGATCAATCTACTAATAATAATGTGATCCCTGTTGACTGTAGTTTTTTCAATCCCAATTGCTCATAAACTGAATAGGGCAGAATGTTTACATTAGCCCCTAAATCAAGTAAGGCCTTCTCAATGTGGGTTTCTCCTATGACACATAAAATTATTGGAGATCCTAGATCCTTATATTTTATGGGCATGTGGGGGATCCTTATATTTTATGGGCATGCGACTCAACAAGTATGAGCTCACACTTGCTGCTAAGAAAGCTCTCTTTAGTACATTGTAGTCTTTTTCTTGGTACAAAGATATTTTAAGAATTTAGCATAAGTTGGAACCTGTTGGATCATGTCTAGTAGAGGAATATTTACTTGAACTTGCTTAAACACCTCTAACATTTTATCTAAATGTTTTGATTGTTTATTAGACCTTAATCAATTTGGAAAAGCAGCTCTAGAAATTATGGGTACCTGATTTGGTGGACTATTAATTTTAGAATCTCGAGTTTGTAAGGTAGGTTGTTCATTAGGTAGCTCAGTTGACTCAGTAGTTAAGTCCTCTCTAATGTCAGATGTGTCTATCTTATTATCCACTTGCTTTCCTGATCTTTATGAACGAATAGCATTTACTTAATTGACTTGATTTCCTTGGGGTGGATGACCATTTTGATTTCTTGGATTGGCTCAGGTTGGCTAGGTAGCCTACCTCGATCTCTTTCATTAATAGTAGATGCTAGCTGACCCACCTTCATTTCCAAGCAGACTATGGCCTGAGAGTTTGAATTTAGAAGTTGGCCCATGGTTTGCATAAAATTACTCAATGTGGCACTAGTGTCAGCATTGAATTTGGCCAGGGCTTCTAGGCTTTTCTCTAAAGAACTAAGTCTTTTATCATTGTTATTAAAGCCTGGTAGTAACGGGTTGTTCATCATAGGATTAGGCCTTAGGTTTTGTTGATTGAAACAAGGACCACCTACATTTGGGTTCTATGACCATGAAAAACTAGGATGATTCCTCCATCCTGGGTTATATGTGGGAGCATAGGGATTGTTCATGGGTCTCTGGTATGTAGCATTCACCTGTGTACATCCATTCTCTATTGGGTTTATTAGGAGTGGACATTCCTCAAGGACATGGTCTGGGGCATTGCACCCATTACACATTGGTGCAGACACTTGGTTCAAACTGGCTGGTCTCTGAAGTTCTAAGGCCTCTAACCTACGTGTCAAGGTTGCAATTTTGGCTTCTGTAGCTAAGGAAGCATGCATTTGGTGCATTCCACCTCTTGAAGGTGTGGATCTTTCTGGTTCCCTAGTTATTTTTTATTATAAATTTTTTTCAGCCAGGTCCTTTAGAAATTGCCATGCTTTCTTTATACATAAATTGGCCTTGGCACATAGACTAGCATTGTTCTTGAATTGGAATCTAAACTCTCATAAATGATTTGGTAGTCTCCAAGTTTCTATTCCATGGGGTGGACATTGATTCAAGAGGTTCTTGAAATGGTCAAAGTATTTCCAAAATGACTCACCAGCTAATTGATAAAATTGGTTTATATCATTTCTAATTTTAGCTATTTTATGATGAAAAAAATATTTCTTTAAGAACACTCTTACAAATCCATCCTAGGTCATGACAGATTGATTTGGAAGACTATAAAGCTACTTTTTAGCATTATCCTTAAGGGCAAAATTAATCAATCTCAGCTTGATTTTGTCCTCTGACAATTATTGCAACCTCATTGTTTCACAAACCTTTTCAAATTTCATAATAAATATATATACATCCTCTAGTCCCGTGAACTTTGGAAGCATATTAATCATCTGAGGTTTGATTTCAAAATTATTTGCTATGGGTTAAGGCAACTGTTGAACCCTAAAGTGATTTTGATGATAATAAAATATTGGAGCATATATTTGGTTATCTAACAACTCTTCAAATGGTTGACAAGTTTTTGTAGGATGACTACTTTGACATATTTTTTAAACCCTACAACCTTTATTTCTTTGTGTTGAGTTGTAAGTAATTAGAATCTCGAAAAGAAGAACCCAACAAAAATTTCCCTATTTAAATCAAAGATAAAGGGTTGCTTCTACTAGTTTTCAAGCTTCAATTTCTCTTGATTTTGGTGTAAGAAGATCTTAAGGAAATCTTCAAAGCTTGGCATGTGAGTTCTGGAGAATAGAATTGGTCTGGCTGAAGAACCAATCTCGAGCCGACTGGATGGATGAACTAGCCGCTCTGGCACTAGCACAAGAAAGAAGATCTCTGGCATGCTGACCCAGCCGACTAGCACCAAGTCCTAGCTGACTCGTCTAGAACATGGTCGATAATAGTCTGAGAACCTCAAGAATCCGAGCCAACTGATTTCAGCCTAGCTGACTCGTCCAGAGTGAGCTATTTTCTTGATTGTGGAACCTAGCCGACTAGTTTCCAACCCAGCCGACCCAAACCTGATCCGAGCCTACTAGAAGATGTCCGAGCCGATTGGAAGGTCGGGGTCTCTTCTCAAATGGCTAGTTCCAGTTTTCTGATTTGGAATTCCAAAAGTGCTCCAAAGGTAACCTGTCACTTCCTAACGGTCTACAATGTTCAAAATCAAGTGAAGGCAGTTGAAGTCTCTATAAATAAGGTATGAGAACATCCTTAGAGCGACTAATGAGTTGTTGAACATTTATTGAACATTTATTGAAGTAAGAAGAGAGAGCACTTGAGCTTTGAAGTCAGCCTTAAAGCCTTCACTAACTCTTATCAGAAGCTTGAAGCATCTTTTAAGGAAAGCAAGGAAGCCATTGAAGTACATTGAAGAGCATTCAATTGAGCTTCACTTGAGCTGCATCAGCAACCACCTGACAACCTAGTTTGTCATTTCTGTTGCTTTTTTATTCTACTCTTAGAATACTTGGATTATTGGTGAGCCCAGTTATAAAACTCAAATAGGTTTTTTTAGTGAGCCTTTCAAAATCAAAGTGTAGAGGTTCTAGGTGAGCCTGTGAAAACCTAGTATGGGTTTCTTTGGTGAGCCCAGTTTAAAAACTAAAGTGTAGAGGTTGGGATTGTGAGCCTGTAAAACAATCTGACTGTATTCCGGTTTGGAGGATATAATGGAAATCCCAAGTGGTGAACTTGGGTAGTAGACGTAGGAGTTGGGTTGCTCTGAACCACTCTAAACTTGTGTTGTTTGTGTTGTGCTTTACTTACTTTTTAGCTTCTGTACTTATTCTCTGATTAACACAACACTCAACCACTAAAAGGAATTACTTGTGCATATATTTGTAAGAAATTTGTAATTCCCAATTCACCCCCCTCTTGAAAAAAGCCACCTGGGCAAAAGCTGGTATCAAAGCAGTGTCTCTGATTACTCGAGTAAAGTTTGATGGCTCATCCCATGAGTACATCCTTGGCCGAAGGCCAGTCAACAAATAGACCTCCACTATTCATAGGCACTAATTACTCTTATTGGAAAGCACGAATAAAAATTTACATTCAAGCTGTTGATTTTCAATTATGGAAGGTCATCTTAAAATGGCTACACATTCCCACGATCAAAGTTGATGGTGTGGACATCCCTAACCCTGAAGAGGACTGGGATGATCATGACATGAAAATGGGAGAATTGAATGCCAAAGCAATGAACTTACTATACTGTGCTTTGGATGCAAATGAGTTCAACCGAATTTTCACTTGCTCTTCAGCAAAGGAAATCTGGGACAAACTCGAAGTGACCCATAAGGAAAATTTCCAAGTGAAAACCTCAAAGATAAATCTTTTAGTTCACAACTATGAACTATTTAAAATGGAAACTTCTGAAATAATTTCTACCATGTTCTCTAGATTTACAGTAATTATTAATGGTTTGAAGAGTCTTGGCAGGGTTTACTCAAATGTTGATCAAGTTTAGAAGATACTCCGATCCTTACCTGACAAGTGGGATTCCAAAGTGACAGCAATCCAGGAGGCCAAAGACCTCAACACATTACTACTAAATGAACTACTGGGATCACTCATCATCCACGAACTGACTATGCAGCATAGAACTGAAGATGAACAGAAGAAAAAGAAAACTATAGCCTTCAGAGTTGCTACCGAATCAAAGAGGAATGATGAAGAGTCTGAAGAAGAAAGCACCTCCACCAATGATGATCTAGAAGATGATGATATCGCAATGGTTATGAGGAGATTCAGAAAGTTCATGGGAAGGAAGAAAGGAAGATTCAACCAGAAATTTCGTAGGAAGGATTACAGAAAAGAAAAAGAAAAGGACAGAGAGAAAGATAAAGAAGTAGTCCCCACATGCTATGAATGCAAGAAGCCTGGGCACATTTGTCTAGACTATCCTCTATTGAAGAAATCCTTTAGACAGAAAAAAAAGAAGAAAGACATGGTTGCCACATAGAGCAATAGTGAAGAATCATCTTCATTTGAAGAAGAAGAGACCACCAAGGCTGCAAATCTGTGTTTAATGGATCTCGAAGATAAGGTAACATCCCCTAGCAATTGCACTGAATTTATATTTGATGAATTAAATTCTGCATTTTATGATCTATTATTTGAATTTAAGAAAGCTGGAGAAAAGATAAAAACATTGAAAAATATGAATGACTCTTTACTTAAACAGAAAAATGAAATTTCAGAAAAGAACCTTTTATTGCAAAAAGAATTGCATAACTTTTCTGAAAGAATTGAAAAGCTGAAAAATGAAAATCTCTTATGTGAAAGGAAAAACAATGATTTATTTACTGAAAATATTGAACTGAAAAAGGAGGTTACAAAACTCAAGCCATTAGTTGAAAAACTTACTTTGTCTTCAAATAAGCTTGAGTTAATTTTAAAAGAACAACGAATTTGAAGAAACAAAGCTGGAATTGATTTTAGAACTTCTATTATGAATAAAATTTCAGCAACTACTTTTGTGAAATCTAAAGTACATGTTCAAAATATTTTATCACAAAAAGCTTTGGCTGCACCAAAAACTATTTCAACTTCAAAATCTTTATTGCATGTTCCTAAGAATTTGAGCAAAAATGCTTATATTTCAAAAGGTTCAAAATCTACATCATTTGCATCAACTTTTAGAACTTCTAATTCTGCTTTTACTAAAAATTCTAAAGTTGTATGCCATGTTTGCAAAAGAATAGGATATAAAGCTTTTGACTGCAATAATTCTAGAAATGTCCATAAAAATGTAAAAAAAATATCGATTTCCAAAGGAACCACCTCTGCTAACCTACAAGGACCTAAGGTAGCTTGGATACCTAAAAGAATTCATTGATTGTTTTGCAAGAATGTCTTGCAGCCCAAAAATTATAGAAAAGGTGGTACTTAGACAGTGGCTGCTCAAGACATATGATGGGTGACAAGGACCAGTTTATCACCCTTGAAATGAAAGAAGGAGGCATGGTCACCATTGGAGACAATGACAGAGGGAGAATAATCGGTATTGGTAAGATCAAAATAACTCCCTTCACTTTTATTGAAAATGTTTTGCTAGTAGATAAGTTGATGAAAGGATTATGCCCTGCAAGCTAATAAAACTTGTAATTTAATTGGGATATCCTGAAAACTTCCAAACTTTTGTATTGACAATTATATATATTAAAAGGCATCTTTTTCATCATATGCTGTGTCTTAGATTTATGATATGATGAACCCCATAGACTAGGGCTATGGTTTTAAGGGTTAAGATGAGATCATACCAGCAAGACTTAAAACCTAAAAATCCTAATGTTAAGTATTCTTGGTTAAAGGGACATTGAGTAGGGGATCAATGATTTCGGAAAGACTAGCAAATCCTTTGTATGCTAATTAATGAGGGTAATTGATCTTACAATTACTTATGTAGGACACTAATACAAGGACATGGGTGCTCATTAGAGAATGAGTTCACTGAATTTGATCCGACTTGAAAACATCTAATGGAGTCTTATCTACTTGTCAATAGATGGTTTTCATAGAGGGAGTAGTGCATGTAATCCTTTGACCTGAGACTACCATAGTGCCTTGTATGCATGAACCCATATTTTGGTTCACACTTATTCATGACATTGAGTCATGTACAGGGTGATACTGGATATGGTGAATTGTATATGGAGGTTGTGAGTAGGTCGAACAAGGAATCGATCAACCCTAGTAAGAGGAGATCGCATCCAACTGATTTCGATCAAATGGTGATTCAGGAAAACTTTGATCAAAGTATGAATATTAGAAATAATTTCTAATATTTCATCATTTGAATCATCATTATTAGATTGAGAAAGAATTGAATGTGATATTGGATTTGACATGGTTCCATATCCAAAGTCATATTCAGGGTGCAAGCTGATCGAAGGATTGAATTGCACGGTAACTTTCACTGAAGGGTGTTTTTGGTATTTTCACTAAAATTCCACACCTTCCGAGTAGGCATGATACGTTGCTAGACATCAATCTTGCCTTGTGGGTTTTTGATTTAATTAAAGAGTTTAATTAGATCAAGAATTAGAAAGAATTCTAATTGTCAATTGGGTTAGCTCAATTTGACCTAAATCGGCTAGGTTAAAGCCTAAATCAAATTAGGTCAAATCGCACCCAACCCACTGCTGGCTAGATGTGGAACCCAATGGGTCACACACAAAGGGAATTGATTAAGGGTTTAATTGGATTAAACTATGTTTGCAAGATGAACATGCTAGCACATGTTGCAAACCATTGCACCTTGATTTGAATTAGGTTCGAACCAGATTCCGATTTGGGCTGATTTGGTCTAATTAAGGCTGAATCAATTTAGGCTCATGTGTTGGGCTAACCCTTGGCTAGTTAACCAAGAGATTGGACTTTTAAATCAGCCACATGGCTGGTTTAATTCAGATTGGACTCTATCCTAAATTAAGCGCCTAAAGGTTTGACTGGGTCAAACTATTTCTACTTATGTTAAAAAGTTTTATGAAGAGGTGCCATATTAGAAGAGTCCTTCTGCTGTTGAAACATAGTAGAGGACCAGATAAACCATCATCCATGCCACCCCTTGCAGATAAGTCTTTGATATTTTTCATGCACCATTTCCTATGACCCATCAAAGCAAGAAAGACAAGGGACGTGGACTCTTCCTTCACACCCCTTGGTGTTTCACGCCATATGGCATTTGGCATGGATAAAGGTGGCCATTTGATGGCTGATGGGTGGCCATGATGTAAGGATATTCATGCAATAGAAATAAAAGGAAGCAACTCTTCGTAAAGTTTTTTTTTTTATCCGAAGAGTCCTTCTGTTTTAATTCTCTTAAGTTTTGAACGAAGAGAAGTGTTGTCAAGATAAGGGACACGTTCTATTGAAAAGGACATGTCTTATGGCATGGAAGGGATGTCTTAAATCATCTCTCAGATTTCTATTTAAGGAGATGGGCACCCAGGGAATGGTGTTCCGAGTTTTTATTTTGAAAAACATTTCTTTCCTACATTCTCTTTCTTTGTCCTAAAAGATCTCTAGTCCAATTATGACAAGCCCTTAACTTTGGTTAGGAGAGTTCTATTTGAGTGATCTTACAGGCATTGGAAAGAGGAAGAAAGAGGAGGAAAGAGAGGTTGATAGGAGGAATATCAGTCCAAATAAGAGGAGTTTCTGCCTGAATTAAATTAGGCCTTAGAGGTCTAATTGAAGGAACCGGTTTTGAAGCGGTGCATTTGTCTTGATCAAAGTCCTGTGTGGATCACCATTGGAGGGTGAACACTTGGGTGCCTGGTGAGCATATCAGAAAGACCAGATTAAGGTTTCTACATCAAATTGGATTTTTGCGATCGAGGTTGGTGTTTAAACCCTAATTTATATTTTTATGATTTATGTTCTTAATAAGGTGTTCTTGGGATTAAGGGTTAGGTTATGATTTCATAATATTTTGAAATCCATGCTTCCGCCCTAATAACCGAACCCATCAGTGGTATTAGAGCCACCTTATTAGGGCTAAATCATTAAAAATTTGAGGTTGCCCATTTTGGCAGGCTCTACAAAATTGAAGTTGCCCAATTTTGTAGGACTTTTGAGGTTGCCCATTTTGGTAGGACTCTACAAAATTGAAGTTTTCCAATTTTGTAGGACTCTTGAGGTTGCCTATTTTTGTAGGACTCTACAAAATTTGAAGTTGCCCAATTTTGTAGGACTCTACAAAAGTTTAAAGTTACATATGATTGATATGTTTATGCATATATGTATGTCACTTGTTAGGGTTTTCACTTAATCCTTAACCGATATAGAGATATGTTTAGCTTTCTAGCCATCATACTGAAATAAGATTGCCCTGGCATAATGGTAGATCCATTATGTGGTAGATGGTTGTCCTAGTATGATGACACACTTGGCACATTATAAAATGATATATGATACATGGTTGATTGAATGGTAATATTAGAATGTGCTTCTGTTTGAATTGCCCTCTAATAAAATAATATTAAGTTGCAGTGTCATATACCAAAAGCAAAAATCAATGATTAGTTGATCATTCGGTGTTTAGGATAGGTGGTTCATGATTGGTAAAGAGGATGTGGTTTTTAATTGGTTCCGTTGTCTGACCTGGCCAATTTATTGGTGACTAGGAAAGTAATGGGGGGACTCGCACTACTCTCCCACTTACCTGGCCGATTTTATTAACTTAATTCTTGATTGATATGCTTAGTGTAATGTTCACTACATTAGGTCTTCCTTCATGCTAAGTCATAATTGTGTCATGATCCATTTTAGGTTTGTTTATGCTAACACAAGACCTATTATGGGGACTAACATAGTTATGGTTTAGTGCATTTAGATGCTTACAGCATATTTGATATAATGCTTTGTTGTGCTAACACAAGGTCATATATATACAAATATGACTATATGATCTAACTTAACTAAAGCATTATGGTTTGTTGTGCTAACACAAGACTATTAATGTTTTAGAGGCCAGTTTTTGTTGAGAATTGCATAAGATGCAATTGAAAAGAGTTTTTTTACCTTTGAACTTGTAAAAGGTTTGTTGTGTAAACACAAGATCTTTTATAAGGAATTAGGGTCTCAATCCCACTAAGAAAATCAATTAGGGTTTCTCGATTATCATAGGGGAGGGCTATGATGTTCGATAAAATAGTGGGAGGCATAATTAAATTAAAGTCCTAATTTAATTATGTTTTGTCAAACATTAGTTGTTTGCTTATGTAATGTTCTTTGTTTATGTAGATATAAATGGCTTCTTCACTATCATTACGTTGTATACTTGATACCAATAAATTGACTGGTCCCAATTATGTGGACTGGTTGAGGAACTTAAAAATTGTACTCAGTCAAGAGAAACTTTCCTACATTCTTGATACCCCTAATTTAGAGCCATTAGGGGAAGATGCTACTGAGGAAGAAAAGTCCATATTTAAGATATGGCAAAATGATTCCCTTACTGTTAAATGCATCATGCTCGCCTCAATGAGTAATGAACTTCAGAGACAGCATGATGGCATGGACACTCAATCCATATTGCTTAACTTAAAAGAGCTTTATAGAGAACATAGTAGGACTACTAGATATGAGATATCTAAGTAATTGTTCCGTGCTAGGATGACAGAAGGAACATCCATACAAGACCATGTGCTAATGGTTATTGACCTGATCACTTGATTAGGTCAATTAGGTTTTGTGATGGATGGGGAGTTGAACCAGGATATGATCCTGCAGTCACTCCCAAAGTCATTTTCTCAGTTTGTTCTAAATTATCATATGAACAAATTGAATGTATCACTGCCTTAGCTGCCGAATATGCTCAATACAGCAGAGAGCCATATCAAGAAGAATAAGGCTCCTCTTTTTCTTCTGGATGGGATCTCAAAGAAGAAGGCAGACAAAAAGGGTTCAAAAAGGAGGTTAAACCCTAAAAGTGGCATCAATAAGAAGAAGAAGGGAAAGAAAGCCTCTAAACAATCAACCTATTTTCACTGCGGCAAAGCAGGTCATTGGAGAAGGAATTGCAAGGCTTACCTTGCAAGTGTGAAGACTGGTGCTATTGATGCACCAAAAGGTATGTATGAGATACATGCAATTTTGTCATTAGATTCTTCTAATTCAAACTCTTGTGTATTGGATATCGCTTGTGGTCACCATATCTGCAAATCATTGCAGGGGCTGCAGAACATTAGAGTTTTGAAGGAAGGAGACTTCGAGCTCTACGGTGCTGGAGGAGATTCCATCCAAGCAGAAGCTGTAGGGACTTATATATTGAAGCTACCTTATGGGAAGATCTTAGAGCTAAAATACTGTTATTATATGCCTAAGATCATTAGAAACATTGTATTTATACCCTTGTTGTTAAAACAAGGTTATGTACTAAATGTAACGAGCAATGGTTGCTCGATTCTTTTTTCTAATGAAATTATTTGTTTTGGCATTTTCAATAATGGTTTATTGACTCTATCTCAGAATGACAAAATTCTTCATATTGATAAGAAACGGAAAAGAGATGAAATAAATCATACTTTACTTTGGCATTGTCGACTTGGTCATATTAGTGAGACAAGAATTAACAAGTTATACAAAAAAAAGTTCTTTGATCCTTATGATTATGAATGATTAGGAACTTGTGAATCATGTTTTATGGGAAAAATGACCAAGACTTCATTTAGTGGACATGGAGAAAGGACAAATGAGTTGCTGGGACTAGTACATACAGATGTATGTGGTCCTATGACAACTCACGCTAAAGGAGGATACTCTTATTTTATAACATTCACTAATAATTTATCAAGGTTCGGATATGTGTATCTTATGAAACATAAATCCGAAGCCTTTGATAAATTCAAAGAGTATCAAAGTATGGTTGAGAAACAAACAGGAAAAAGTATTAAAATTCTTCGATCAGATCGAGGGGGTGAATACGTATCCATGGAATTTCTTGACTATCTTAAAGATAAAGGGATTCTCTCTGAATGGACTCCTCCTTATACACCTCAATTAAATGGTGTAGCTGAAAGGAGGAATCATACTCTATTAGATATGGTACGATCCATGATGTGTTTCACAAATCTACCTATTTCCTTTTGGTGTTATGCCCTGGAAATCGCAGCTTACATTTCGAACAGAGTACCATCTAAGTCTGTCTCTAGCACTCCTTATGAAATATGGAGAGGAAAGAAACCCAATCTTAAGTATCTTAAGATATGGGGATGTCCAGCATATGTCAAAAGAAATTTTGGACATAAGCTGGATGCTAGAGCAGAAAAGTGTCTATTTATTAGATATCCTAGAGATAGTATAGGATATCTATTCTACCTCCCTGTTGAACAAAAGGTATTTGTCAGTAGGCACGCCACTTTTATGGAGAAAGAATTTATCCTACAAAAGGCCAGTGGAAGAAATATTGAACTTGAAGAAGTTCAAAATAAACAAATAGACACATCTCAACCAATAGAACACATAATTAGGATAGAACCAGAACACACAACTCCTCTCCATAAGTCTAATAGAGTGCGACAAGCACCTGAGAGGTATGGTTCATTATTGAGAATAATGAAGCCCAAATCATTCAAAATGATGAACCTCTGACTTATACGGAAGCTGTCATGAATAGGGACTTTGACAGGTGGCAAGATGCCATGAATTCCGAAATGGACTCCATGTATGTCAACCAAGTATGGACTTTGGTTGATGCACTAGAGGGTGTTAACCTTATTGGGTGCAAATGGGTCTATAAGAAAAAGATTGGAGCAGATGGCCAAGTCGAAACCTATAAAGCCAGATCAGTGGCTAAAGGTTTCAGACAAAAACAGGGTATTGATTATGATGAAACATTCTTCCTGTTGCCATGCTCAAATCTATTCGGATCATGCTTGCTATAGCAGTATACCATGATTATGAGATCTGGTAGATGGATGTAAAAATAGCCTTCCTCAATGGTTTCCTTGAGGGGGAAGTTTACATGTCACAGCCAGAAGGTTTTGTCTCAAGAGACAAACCTAATCAGGTGTGTAAGCTTAAGAAATCCATTTATGGATTGAAGCAAGCTTCAAGGAGTTGGAACATCCATTTTGATGTAACAATCAAAGAGTTTGGTTTCATCAAAAATATGGATGAGCCTTGTGTATATAAAAAAGACTAGTGGGAGTACCATAGTCTTCCTGGTTCTGTATATAGATGACATACTTTTCATTGGAAATAATATCCCAATGTTATAATCAGTCAAAATTTGGCTATCTAGTAAGTTTTCCATGAAAGACTTGGGAGAATCATCCTACATACTTGGTATTAAAATCTATAGAGATAGATCCAAGAGGATGCTAGGCTTATCCCAGTCTAGGTACATTGATTTAGTGCTGAAAAGGTTCAGCATGGATGGGAGTAAATGAGGTTACTTATCCATGAGTCAAGGCATACACCTCTCTAAAATGATGTCTCCAAAGATACCTGAAGAGAGAAATAGAATGAGTTCTATACCTTATGCTTTGGTAGTAGGCTCGATAATGTATGCCATGTTATGTACCAGGCCTGATGTGGCATATGCCTTCGGCATAGTCAGTCAGTTTCAAGTTGATCCAGGAGAGGATCATTGGAAAGCTGTGAAAAATATTCTTAAGTACTTGAGAAGGACTAAGGATATTTTTCTAATATACAGAGGTTCTGATGTTAAACTAAAAGCGTACTCTGATTCTAGTTTTCATACAGATCCAGATGATAGCAAATCCATTTCAGGGTATGTCTTTACCCGAAATGGTGGGATAGTAAGCTGGAAGAGTACTAAACAGCAGACTGTAGCTGACTCAACAACAGAGGTAGAATACTAGCTGTTAGTGAAGCCACCAAGGAAGCAGTTTGGATGAAGAAGTTCATCACTGAGTTGGGCGTGGTTCCTGAGATTGAGAATCCAGTACCACTTTATTGTGACAATACTGGAGCTGTTGCTCAAGCTAAGGAACCAAGAGCTCATCATAAGTCAAAGCACATTCTGAGATGCTTCCATCTCGTTCGAGAGATTGTCGAAAGACAAGAAGTCTGCATCAAACGAGTAGAGATAAAAAATAATATAGCAGACTCGTTCACTAAGGCTCTACCACAGCGGGAGTTTGATCGCCACCTCGATAGTATGGGGATTAGATATAAGGGTGATTGGCTTTAGTGCAAGTGGGAGACCGAAAGGATTATGCCCTGCAAGCCAATTAAAACTTGTAATTTTATTAGGATATCCTGAAAACTTCCAAACTTTTGTATTGACAATTATATATATTAAAAGGCATCTTTTTCATCATACGCTGTGTCTTAGATTTATGATATGATGAACCCCATAGACTAGGGCTATGGTTATAAGGGTTAAGATGAGATCATACCAGTAAGACTTAAAACCTAAAAATCATAATCTTAAGTATTCCTAGTCAAAGGGACATTGAGAAGGGGATCAATGTTTACGGAAAGACTAACATATCCTTTGTATGCTCATTAATAAGGGTAATTGATCTTACAATTACTTGTGTAGGACACTAATACAAGGACATGGGTGCCCATTAGAGAATGAGTTCACTGAATTTGATCCGACTTGAAAACATCTAATGGAGTCTTATCTACTTGTCAATAGATGGTTTTCATAGAGGGAGTAGTGCATGTAATCCTTTGACCTGAGACTACCATAGTGCCTTGTATGCATGAACCCATATTTTGGTTCACACTTATTCTTGACATTGAGTCATGTACAGGGTGATACTGGATATGGTGAATTGTATATGGAGGTTGTGAGTAGGTCGAACAAGGAATCGATCAACCCTAGTAAGAGGAGATCGCATCCAACTGATTTCGATCAAATGGTGATTCAAGGAAACTTTGATCAAAGTATGAATATTAGAAATAGTTTCTAATATTTCATCATTTGAATCATCATTATTAGATTGAGAAAGAATTGAATGTGATATTGGATTTGACATGGTTCCATATCCAAAGTCATATTCAGGGTACAAGCTGATCGAAGGATTGAATTGCACGGTAACTTTCACTGAAGGGTATTTTTGGTATTTTCACTAAAATTCCACACCTTCCGGGTAGGCATGATACGTTGCTAGATGTCAATCTTGCCTTGTTGGTTTTTGATTTAATTAAAGAGTTTAATTAGATCAAGAATTAGAAAGAATTCTAATTGTCACTTGGGTTAACTCAATTTGACCTAAATCGGCTAGGTTAAAGCCTATATCAAATTAGGTCAAATCGCACCCACCCTGCTGCTGGCTAGATGTGGAACCCAATGGGTCACACACAAAAGGAATTGATTAAGGGTTTAATTGGATTAAACTATGTTTGCAAGATGAACATGCTAGCACATGTTGCAAACCATTGCACCTTGATTTGAATTAGGTTCGAATCGGATTCCGATTTGGGCTAATTTGGTCTAATTAAGGCTAAATCAATTTAGGCTCATGTGTTGGGCTAACGCTTGGCTAGTTAACCAAGGGATTGGACTTTTAAATCAGCCACATGGCTGGTTTAATTCAGATTGGACTCTATCCTAAATTAAGCACCTAAAGGTTTGACTGGGTCAAACTATTTCTACATACGTTAAAAAATTTTAAGAAGAGGCGCCATATTAGAAGAGTCCTTCTGTTGTTGAAACACAGTAGAGGACCAGATAAACCATCATCCTTGCCGCCCCTTGCAGATAAGTCTTTGATATTTTTCATGCGCCATTTCCTATGACCCATCGAAGCAAGAAAGACAAGGGGCGTGGATTCTTCCTTCACGCCCCTTGGTGTTTCACGCCATATGGCATTTGACATGGATAAAGGTGGCCATTTGATGGCTGATGCGTGGCCATGATGTAAGGATATTCGTTCAACAGAAATAAAAGGAAGTGACTCTTCGTAAAGTTTTTTTTTTATCCGAAGAGTCCTTCTGTTTTAATTCTCTTAAGTTTTGAACAAAGAGAAGTGTTGTCTGGATAAGGGACACGTTCTATTGGAAAGGACATGTCTTATGGCATGGAAGGGATGTCTTAAAGCATCCCTCAGATTGCTATTTAAGGAGATGGGCACCCGGGGAATGGTGTTCGGAGTTTTTATTCTGAAAAACATTTCTTTCCTGCATTCTCTTTCTTTGTCCTAAAAGATCTCTAGTCATATTAAGACAAGCCCTTAACTTTGGTTAGGAGAGTCCTATTTGAGTGATCTTACAGGCATTGGAAAGAGGAAGAAAGAGGAGGAAAGAGAGGTTGATAGGAGGAATATCAGTCCAAATAAGAGGAGTTTCTGCCTGAATTAAATTAGGCCTTAGAGGTTTAATTGAAGGAATCGGTTTTGAAGCGGTGCATTTATCTTGATCAAAGCCTTGTGTGGATCACCGTTGGAGGGCGAACACTTGGGTGCCTGGTGAGTAGATCAGAAAGACCAGATTAAGGTTTCTACATCGAATTGGATTTTTTCCATCGAGGTTGGTGTTTAAACCCGAATTTATATTTTTTATGATTTATGTTCTTAATAAGGTGTTCTTGGGATTAAAGGTTAGGTTATGATTTCATAATATTTTGAAATCCATGCTTCCACCCTAGTAACCAAACCCATCAGTTGAAGCATAATCTCTTAAGCATAAGTCAATTGTGTGATAAAGGCTTCAAGGTTGTCTTTGAATATTCTATGTGTATAGTAACTAACTCTTTAGATTCTAGCAATAAGTTCATTGGGCATAGAATTAGGAATATCTATGTGGTAAATCTTAATGATCTTGCCATGTCAAGTAGCCCCAGTCTAGTTGCAATGAATGCTAAGACCAAAGAATCATGTTTACTATGGCATAGACGACTAGGTCATGCTAGCATGCATACTATTACCAAATTGATTTCTAAAGATCTTGTTAGAGGCATGCCTAAGTTTAAAGTTGATTTTGATCATGTTTGTGATGCATGCCAAATGGGTAAACAAACCAGGGGGAGTTTTAAATCAAAAAATATAGTTTCTATAACAAGACCACTTGAACTACTTCACATGGACCTTTTCGGACCTACTACGACCACAAGCCTAGGAGGTATGAAATATGCTCTTGTCATAGTAGATGATTTTTCAAGATTTACTTGGGTTTTGTTTATTTCTTCAAAAGATGAAACCTTTCATGTTTTCAGAAAATTCCATAAAAAGGCATCAAATCAAAAGAACTTATCTTTAATTTCAATTAGAAGTGATCATGAAACTGAATTTGAAAATCAATTTTTTGAAGATTATTGTACTGAACTTGGCATTGATCACAACTTCTCCGCTCCTAGAACACCTCAACAAAATGGTGTTGTAGAGAGGAAAAATAGGACATTGGAAGAAATGGCTCGCACAATGTTGTGCAAAGGCAATCTTCCAAAGTACTTTTGGGCAGAAGTGGTTAACACTGCATGCTATATTTTAAACCACATTTTGATCCATCCTATTTTAAAGAAAACCCCCTATGAGCTTTGGAATGATAGAAAACCCAATATCAGTTTTTTTCATGTGTTTGGATGCAAATGCTTTGTCCCTAACAATGGAAAAGATAATTTACGAAAATTTGACTCTAAAGCTGATGATGCAATTTTCCTAGGTTATTCATTACATAGCAAAGCATATCAGGTTTTTAATAAAAGGACTCTTACTATTGAAGAGTCAATACATGTTGTATTTATTGAAACTAACCCTACACCTTTTAGACAAGAAGAGTGCATAGATAATGATGCAGGTACATTGCAAAAAGGAATGGATGACTTGAGCATTCAAAATAAAGACACTCAAGATGGAAAAGAAACGGTAAGTAAGGATCACACTGATCTACCGAGGGACTGGAGGTATGTTACATCTCACCCTAAAGAATTAATCATAGGAGATCCTTCACATGGTGTTAGGACTTGGTCTGCTCATAAGGATGTACATGATTACCTAGCCTTTGTATCACAAATAGAATCCCATAGCCTAGAAGAAGCTGAGACTGACTCAAACTAGATGTTGGCAATGCATGAAGAATTAAACCAGTTTGAAAGGAATAGGGTATGGACACTTGTAGATAGCCCTACTGATCATCCAATAATAGGAACCAAATGGGTCTATAGGAATAAATTAGATGAACAAGGAAACATAATAAGAAACAAAGCTAGACTAGTGGCTAAGGGATATAACCAAGAAGAAGGTATTGATTTTGATGAAACTTATGCACCTGTAGCAAGACTAGAAGCCATTAGACCACTACTTGCATTTGCTTGCTACATGAAATTCAAACTTTTTCAAATGGATGTAAAGAGTACATTTCTTAATGGTTTTATCTCTAAACAAGTTTTTGCGGAACAACCACCAGGTTTTGAAAATCACACTTTTCCAAACCACATATTTAAATTAAACAAAGCATTGTATGGTTTGAAACAAGCACCTAGAGCCTGGTATGATAGACTTAGCACTTTTTTTATTGAAAATAATTTTTTAAGAGGAAATATAGACAAAACCTTATTTATCAAAAAGAAGAATAATGATATCTTAGTTGTACAAATATATGTTGATGATATCATTTTTGGTGCAACTAACGAATCTCTATGTAAATAATTTGCTAAGCTTATGCAGGGAGAATTTGAAATGAGCTTAATGAAAGAACTAAACTACTTCCTTGGACTTCAAGTAAAATAAACAAAGGAAGGCATCTTCATCAACCAAGCCAAATACATCAAAGAAATCATCAAAAAGTTTGGTATGGAGAGTAGCAAATCAATGAGCACACCCATGAGCCCAGCTTGCAGATTGGACAAAGATGAAAATGGATCCAATGTTGACCAAAAGCTATATAGAGGTATGATCGAATCCTTATTGTATTTAACTGCAAGTAGACCTGACATATTATATAGTATATGTGTATGTGCTAGATTTTAATCATCACCAAAAGAAACACATATGCTTGCTGTTAAGAGAATAATTAAATACTTGAAAGGAACAAGTAATTTAGGAATTTGGTATTCTAAACATTCTACCCTAAATTTGATTGGATTCTCTGATGCTGACTATGCTGGTTGTAAAATAGATAGAAAAAGCACTAGTGGTACACGCCAATATCTAGGGTTGAATTTAATCTCATGGCACTTTAAGAAGCAAAACTCCGTAGCCTTGTCCATAGATGAGGCTGAGTACGTGGCTACTGGTAGTTGCTGTGCTCAAGTGTTATGGATTAAACAACAACTAGAAGACTTTGGTGTATCACAATCTAAAATTTCAATTAAATGTGATAACACAAGTGCTATCAATTTGACAAAGAATCTAATTCAACACTTTAGAACCAAGCACATTGAAATTAGACATCATTTTGTTAGAGATCATGTTTCAAATGGTAATATAGTACTTGATTTTGTTCCTACTGAAAATCAATTAGCTGATATATTTACTAAGCCACTTAATCAAGACAGGTTTGAACTAATTAGAAATGAATTAGGACTTTGTGATCCTTTCTAAATTCTCTAATCTAATTCCTTCAAATTTAAGGAAACATCATCTAGAGAACCTCCTGATTTCATTCTTTATCATGGAGCCTAAATTTCCTTAGAAATTTTCTCCAAAATCTCTTAGAATTATGATCAAAATTTTCAAAACTTGATTTCTTTGTTCAAGTCGACTGGTTCTTAAACCGAGTCGACTAGAAATCTCTCAGATTTGTGATTGAAATTTCCAAAACCATGATTTCTCTGTTCGATTCGACTGGTTCTTAAACCAAGTCGACTAGATTTTTTATGTGTTTTGGGCGAGTTCTGGCCGAGCCGACTCGAGCCTTTCTAGGGCTTTTTCGAGTCGATTGAATTATCACGCCTGAGTTTTTTATTTTGGGGCGTAGACCCCATTCCGAGCTTTCTAACCTCCATTTCAATTTTCTAACCGTTCGTTCCTCTCCTAATCACATTCCAAATATTCGTCTCTCCCTTCTAAGCTCTCCAATCTCTCATCTCTTCCTCTTTCCTAGCAATGGCTCCAAAATGTGCTACCGGGAAATGCTCCTTGCAAGCCGCTCCATCCATGGAAAGGGAAAGAAGAACTAAGAGACATCAAGAATAGCCGACTGCCACTATTTATAGTGAAGAACTTGTGGAAGAACTTGCAAGGGCCGCTCCAAGTGCTCCAAGCCAAATCCCTTCAATGTCCACAAGACCGGTAACCTCTAGCCATCGTATTAACTTTGAATTTATTAAGGAGATAGGGTTAAAGATTGGTGATTTGATTAAGGATCAAGGTTGGAGTAAGTTTTGCTCCCTAAATGAAAAAACCTACCCCTCTCTTGTTAAGACATTTTATGAAAATTTGAGATTGGGTACAAATCATGTAGAATCTATAATTAAATGAAGAAGAGTTATTGTCAATGAAGATGTTCTACACAACCTATTGGATTTACCTATTGATGGGGTGAAATTCTTAGTAATTGAGGATAGAGAGAAGGCCTTGAGAACTATTCTAAACAGGGAAGATGTCAGTGGGATTGGAACTGTTTTTGCCAACACCTTATCACTTGAAATGAGGTTGTTACATAATTTCATCAGTAGAATATTTTTGCAAAGAACTGGAAGGTTTGATTGGGTAAGTGAGAAAGACCTGTGCCTTATGGAACATATCATGGAAAAGACTCCTGTAAATCTACTCATATTATCATTATGCAAATGAAGGAGACTGTTAGAAAGGCTAAGTCTTGCTTACCTTATGGAATGATGTTAACTCTGCTATTCATGTCTCAAAGAGTGAATTTGGAAGGTGAAGATAGAGTTGAACTGCACCATACTGATGTCTACACCTCCAAGTCACCAGAAAGAATTGGTTACACTCAAGTTGAAGGTGTTTGGAGAAAAAATGGGACTAATGTCAGGGCAATTGGTAGTTCTAGTAGTGAAGAAGAAGAAGAAGAGAATGAAGAAACAGCTGTAACCTTTAATGCACCTGCACCTGAACCAGAGTCTCTCTTTCCTAAACCTGCTACCACATTTGAAGAGACTGATGTACCTTTTCCTGATTTTGATATGCCTGCACTTGAATTTGATTTGCCTGCAGCTGATATACCTTTACTAGACTACACTCCTGCAGCTTCACATCCTCCAAACATCCAAAGTCAAATTGAAGATCAGATGAAGTCTTTGACTGATTCACTGACAGGGACTATCACTTCACTTTTTGGTGATCTAAAACAATCGAAGGATAGTAGACTGTCTCAACTGGAAGAACTTGTTACAAGTTTGCAAGGAAAGGTTGAAGCAATAGAAACATCAAGATCTGCACCTCAAGTGGAACTTCAACCTATCCTAGACCATATTTCTTCTAGTTATGAAGGCATAAAGAATTAAGTTGATGCAACATTAAATGAGTATAGAACTGAGTTGAATGAAGCCAAATGCACTTTGGGAACAATTGCAGAGACAAGATAAATGGCAGATTACTACACACGAGGTATTGGGATTATCAGATCAGAACTTTGAAGACCTATAGGATTTGCTGAAGCTTTTGCTAATGTCCAAGCTTCTGAACTTATATCAATGCAAAAGGAAATTGGTGAAATGAAAGAGGCTGTGAACAAGGTACCTACAAGCCTCAAGGACATGGAACAGCAACTTGGTGCAGTCTGGATGGAGATGGTTTCAATCTATGGCACTGTTAGATCCTTGGAGATCACTGCTAAGACTAGACCTTTATATGATCCTTCTCCTATTTTCTCTAGGGGTCCTACCACTTCTCACCATCCTAAAGCACCTCCACCTCATGCATCTTCTAGTAGACCTCCTAGACCTGCTTCTTGGCATGGTGTCAATGTACCTAAGGAAGAATCTAATAGTGAGTAGGTCTTTGGTAATTTCTATATTTTCTGGAAACTTTTTGATTGTGTAATGATCAATATACTGAATCTTTTGATGGAAATGCAATGAATATCTTTTTGGACACATGTGTGTACTTCTTTTATCTTGTTAATACTCTCTAATATTTTTAAATAGGATTCTCTCTCTAAATTGAGAAAGTGAAATTATCTCAAACAAATCTTAATACAATCTCAATCTACTTAAAATCTGAGCTTAATTGTATAACCTTTTTGATTTGATGACAAAAAGTGGGAGAACTATTATACAATAAAGCGTATGAAAGAAGAAACTTAATGAATTGAAATAGAACTGCTAAAGTTAACAAGACAGGGGGAGCTTAATGAATATTGCATTCGTTTTCTGCTAAAGTGTTCAAATAAATGATAAAAGGGTGAGAAATTTCACATTGATTAGAAATTATATAAAAAGGTGGAGAAATACATGTTTAATTTGCTTCAATGATTACTATTATGCTCTCTACTAATTACATTTAATTGCCAATACTTAATGTTGCTTAATACACACAAGCACTTATTCTCTGATACTTACATTTTATAGAATTGGCTTTTTGTATAACTGTATAGCATACATCGATATTCATTTGAGAATATAATTAATATTGTGATATGTCAAATAAGTGTAAATGCTTACTATGATATACATCTATACTTTGAATAGAATAGATTTTTTTCATGCCCAGTGTTTTGTCATCATCAAAAAGGGGGAGATTGTTGAACCCTATAGTGATTTTGATGATACTAAAACATTGGAGCATATATTTGGTTATCTAACAACTCTTCAAATGGTTGACAAGTTTTTGTAGGATGACTACTTTGACATATTTTTTAAACCCTACAACCTTTATTTCCTTGTATTGAGATGTAAGTAATTAGAATCTTGTAAAGAAGAACCCAACAAAAATTCCCTATTTAAATCAAAGATAAAGGGTTGCTTCTACTAGTTTTCAAGCTTCAATTTCTCTTGATTTTGGTGTAAGAAGATCTTAAGGAAGTCCTCAAAGCTTGGCATATGAGTTTTGGAGAATAGAATTGGTCTGGCTGAAGAACCAATCTCAAGCCGACTGGATGGTGGAACCAGTCAACTCTGGCACTGGCACAAGAAAGAAGATCTTTGGCATGCTGACCTAGCCGATTGGCTCCAAGTCCCAGCTAACTCATCCAGAACTTGGTTGACAATAGTTTGAGAACCTCAGGAATCCGAGCCGATTGGATTTCAGCCTAGTTGACTCATCTAGAGTGAGCTATTTTCTTGACTGTGGAACCTAGTCGACTGGTTTTCAACCCAGCCACCGAAACCTAATTTGAGCCTACTCGAAGATGTCTGAGCCGACTGGAATGTGGGGGTCTCTTCTCCAATGGCTAGTTCCAGTTTTCTGATTTTGAATTCCAAAAGTGCTCCAACGATAACCTGTCACTTCCCAACGGTCTACAACGTTCAAAATTAAGGGAAGGCAGTTGAAGCCTTTATAAATGAGGTATGAGAACATCCTTAGAGAGACTAATGAGTTGTTGAACTGTTGCCCAGATATGGTGCCCAAGAGGGGGGGTGAATTGGGTATTTAAAAAATTAAAGCAATATATGTGCTATCAAGTTTTAAGGTGAAGAGTGATAGTGCTCAAATAATTGTGCAACGGAAGCAATAAAATAAATCAACAATTAAAGAGCAATGCAAACACACAAGAAGTATAGTGGTTCGGTGTACCTAGCACCTACATCCACTCTCCAAGCTCCACTAGAGAATTTCCACTATAATCTTTAGATTACAGCTGACTTGTTTTACCAGGCTCACAAGTCAAAACCTTACACACTTGTTTTGGCTTCGGGCTAACAAGCAACCCTAGTTGGTTTTATCAATTGGCTCACCAACAAACCTCACTCACTTATTTTGGCTTCAGGCTTACAAGCAACCCTAGTTGGTTTTATCAATTGGCTCACCAACAAACCTCACTCTAGTTTCAAATTTCCTTGAAACTAGCTAAAGACAAAAGAGTATGAATACAATGAATTTAAAACTAAATAAACACCTTTTGAGCAATAAGAAATTCGTTGAAGCTCTTGATGGAGACTCTTCAAGCCTTTTGTCTTGGAATCTTGGACCTCACTAAATGCCAAACACTTGTAAGTTGGATTCCTCAAAGATGGAAAGCTTTTGGCTAAGGAATCTCTTGGTTTTCTCACTCTTTTGGCTTGGAAGTGATTGAAGGATTTGTACTTTGAATCTACACTTTTTCACTTTGTCTCCTTGTCTTTTTTTAAGTTTGGTGGAGGTTAAATACCTCATTCATGCTGAAACAACTCCACAAGACCGTTAGATTCAAAAATATGGTCGTTTATGGCCGTTAGAAATCAAATAAGAAGTTCAGAAAAACTAGCCGTTATGCCATGAGTCGACCTCATGAGTCGACCTCTGGATCAAGTGTCGACCTCATGAGTCGACCTCCAGTAAGTTTTAGGCAAAAATTCAGAATACCATAGTTCTGCCAGGTTTGAATTCTCAGGCTATGAGTCGACCTCTGGTGTCGACCTCTGGACAGGTGTTGACCTCTGGTGGTCGACCTCTGGTGCGTGCCATTGAGATTTTGCCGTGCCGGCCATGCTGAACTTTTCTTCTCTTCATGAGTCGACCTCTGGTGGTCGACCTTTGACAAGATGTCGACCTCTGGGGGTCGACCTCTGATCTGAATTTTTCTGAAACTCTTTGAGATGTGCGTGCCATGCTTGAGTTTCTTTAAACCTTTGTTTCTTTTGTCAAATATTTCTTAACAAGAAGATCCATTATGAGAATTTTGATCTTGTCCAAGGTAGAAGAGCTCTTTTCCAAATCATGCAAACTTAGTTTCATCATTGTACTTTTGATACTCTTTTTGAATAACCTAAGTCCTGAAACTTTATCTAGAGATGAAACATTAGTCCAAACATATACTCAACATTTTGTTAATCATCAAAACTAAGGAGCCAAAGCCAACAATCTCCCCCTTTTTGATGATGACAAAACCTTGAGTATATATGCAATTAAGTCCAAAAGCAAGATATAGCAATAATAAAATATTTTCAAGGAATCCTTACATGCATGAGTGTATCATAAAAATTTTACTTTTCATCTTCTTTTTGTGAAAATATTTTCAAGAGTCAAAAAGATTTTACTTTTTATTTACTTCTTTCTTTTTGTGAAAACATTCTCATGAGTCAAAAAGATAAGAAACATACTAGCTTTACTCATAAGAATCATATTTTACTTTACTAATCATAAGAAGGAGTCTCATATATACGTTACTACTCCCCCTTTTTGTCAAGAATCAAAAAGTTCATTTTTGTAGTGAAAGATATATTAATGAAACTTATGTTCAATTACAATGAAGTATTTAGGTGCATAAAATACATGCTCCCCCTCAATTTGTGCATTCAATATAACAAAATATTCTAACTTGAGGGTTTAAAAGGATAAATGCTAAGAGCTGGTATCAGACAGTAAAATGTCACAAAATGTCACAATATAGATAAAAACAAATGTATTCAGTTACAAAATTGCTTACATAGTAAGCACAAAAACACTGATATAACAGACCATACAAAGCAAACTGAGTACAACAAGTAAATCTATGAGGCTACTCCTCATCAGAAGGTATATCAAAAGATACAGGAGCCATGATCCTAGATGAGGATTTTGGAGTCCTATGTGAGGAACTCCGAGTCCTCAGGGAGGGACCAGACCTAGGGGTAGTGTCCTACGAGATCTATATGTCCTAGGAAAGGGCTCCACAGGTGTCCCGACTGAAGCAGTAGCAGAAGGAGTAGACGGATCAGTATGCTGAGTAGACTGAGCCGGGGTTTGCCTGCTGACTATCTCATAAGCTGTGGGATCATCAATGTCTATCTCTGTATGCTCATCTATGTCATCCGGAATCCCAGTGATAGTCTCAAAAAGTGACTCTATAAGCTCAGTATCAACTGGCACATCTGGAGGAGCTGTACTCGGAAGATCTGTAGCTGGAGGATCAGTAGCAGGGGGTATCTCTGGAATCGAATCTGCAGGTGGAACCTCAGAACTCCCTGCTCCAGGCTGATCTCCATCACTGCCACTGTATCCACTGGAGTCATCACCATCATCATCATCATCATCATCATGTGGAGGAGATACTATCGGATCTGCAGTCCCTGATGGCAGTGCTAATCTCAGCAGGCTGAGGATCTGTCTGAATCCTGTATCCATACTAGCTGAGAGAGCACCTATGCGCATGTCTGTGTGTATCCGCAGATCATGTAGCTCCTGCCGTACACCAATGATCTCTGTCCGGACCTCTGAAATCTGATCAGTCACTCTCTACTCGAAGTCCGATATCCTCACTGTAGTCCTCTGTGGTGTAGCAGTAATAGTAGGTGCTGGAGCTGATGAAGGTGGTGGCGTGAATGGCTCAGGCTCCGCAGTCTCTATCTCCGGTGCTGGGCAAGGAGGTGTACCATGATCAGTAGGCTCAGAAGGCCCTGCCTCAGTAGCTCGGATCTCATCCTCCTCATCTGGCTCCTGGCCAGACTCTCGTCGTACCCAACGGTCACTGATCAGTCGAAATCCCATCCTATGCAGGGATTTCTCTCCATAAGAATCAGTGTGCTGTAGCTGACTGAAGGGTATGCCGTCAAATGAGACACCATGCTCTCTGAATATCTGAGTCAGTCCCATGCCGTACGGCTGAACAAGTCTCCTATGAGAAGCTGCCTCACCCATCTGCTGAAGCATGATCCTGGGGAGGTTGATGGGAGTCCGCTGTCTCAGGGACACCATCAACACCAGCTCACGCTCAGTGATAAAATCGAATCTCCCGCTCTTCGGAATCAAGATACGGGCGATGATGTGGTGCAGCACTCTCATCTCCAGTGAAAGCTGGTTAGCGGCTACTGTGGAAATGCCGCTAACATCCTCACGCTCTAGGATACACCTGAAGGCGTGCTCTCTATCGCTGATCAAAGTGGCAGCAGGGCCATGAAGTGGGATCCTCCAGATGCGACTGATGACCTCCGGTGTCACTGGTATCTCGATCCCTCGTACTGTAGCAGACCATCCAATGCCATCAGTGGCCATGGATCCATAAAACTCCCTGATGAGGTCTGGGTAGAATCTCTTAGACATCGTACAAAAATGAACCAGACCTGCATCTCTCAGTACGTCTCCAATGAAGAAGTGATGCTGATCCCAGAATGGTATATCCATACGCCTCCCACTAGCAATGCTCTTCCGGACCAAGCTGGCTGGCACTGGTGCAGGTGGCTCTGGGGTCGGCTCACGCTCATGTCTGACCTTTCGTCGCCGCTCAGTACTACCCTAGCCTTGTTCCAATCTCCTTTTCCTTACTGCTAAGTGCTTTCTCGGACCCATGTGAAAGGAAGAGGGGTAACTTAGGGAGAAGAGCAAAGAGGCAAGGCTAAGAGGAAAAGAGAGGGAAAGAGAGGTTCACGGATTGGGAAAAAGAGGAGAAGGTGAAATGTAGAGATAGGGTTTGTGAGAATGGAGAAAATCGGGAGTAAATGAAGAAAAAGTAAGAAACGGAGGAAAGAAATAAGTGTTTTCAATTGAAAAACAACCGAGATTTGAGGGTAGAAAGATGCGAAGGCTTTCGGTTGTCCAAAATCAAGAATACGGTCAAAAAGAGGGTTGATTCCAAGAAAAGCAAGAGGAGAGGAGAGGATTTCCAAAAAGATGAAGGAGAAGGGTGGAAATCCACTATTTAGGGGTTTAGGGATGTTGGAGGGGGACCACACGAAGGAGGAAATGGAAAAAGTGGAGAAAAATAGGCTTGCGGACGGGTTTTAAAAAAGCAGATTTCCATTCAAGTGTCGACCTCTGAAAATTTTCAGGGGTCGACCTCAAGTGTCGACCTCCAAGACATAGGTGTCGACCTCAAGTGTCGACCTCCGAAAATTAAAGTGTCGACCTCCAACAATAAATTACCCAAAATAAAATTCTGTAAAATAAAAAATTGATAAAATTTAGAAAAATAACCTTTAAAAATCAAAGTGTAGAGGTTCTAGGTGAGCCTGTAAAAACCTTGTGTGGATTTCTTTGATGAGCCCGGTTTAAAAATCAAAGTGTAGAGGTTGGGATTATGAGCCTGTAAAACAATCCGACTGTATTCCGATTTGGGAGATATAGTGGAAATCCCAAGTGGTGAACTTGGATAGTGGACGTACGAGCTAGGTTGCTCCGAACCACTCTAAACTTGTTTTGTTTGTATTATGCTTTACTTACTTTTTAACTTCTGCACTTATTCTCTGATTAACACAACACTCAACCACTAAAAGGAATTATTTGTGCACATATTTGCAAGAAATTTTGTAATTCCCAATTCACCCCCCTCTTGGAAAAAGCCACCTGGGCTTCATCAACCTTTTGCTAGAAGGTTAGACGAAACCAACTGGATAACATAAATCCTTAAGGGTTTGTGGTTGATTTGTTATATCCATTGTAGAGGTCGTAGGATTTGAAACAGGAATTAAATTAGTTCTGACAAGTCGACCTAATATCCTTCTCCGCACAGGAGTTGGAGAATTCACTAAATCTACTATGTCTTCTATTTTTGAATTTTGTATATTTATATTTTATATTTATATTTTATATTTATTTTTTTATTTATTTTATTTTAGAAGCTTTTCTTCAAAAAAATCTTAAATCAATTCAACAATTTCATACCCTAGGACAACCATGCAACATAACTTCCAGTTATGCCAGGACAACCTTATGTTAGGGCGGTCAAGAATGAAAAAAACTAAAATAATTTAATTTAATTTTTATTTTTTTTTAAATCATCAAACAAGTTTCATACAAAATTAATCCTATCTTGAGGTTAACCTAGAACTAGACAGCTCCTAACTATTCCAATTCAACCTTCAAGCACTCCAAGTTCGAACCAATTCACCAAATTGGCTAGGTAAATGTAAGATTAGCGAGGGTGGTCCTGTTACTTTTCTTAGACACCAATTGGATTGCCAGGTTAGTGAATGGAACTAATTAAGTAACCACCTTTCTTCGAGACTAAGATCCCTAAACCATTTTCCTAGACACCAATTCAATGATCGAAACTAGCTTGGTATAACCCTTAGGTGTCCTTGTCCTAATGAGCTCGGATGTCCCTAAGGTCAGCGTATAATTGATTTTATTTTAGAGGCTTAGGTTGATGCTAATGAAGGAGTCTTGTTTGTGGGCTAAGGAAGGGTGATGAACTCCCCACCATATTTTGTTTAGGTTCATGCCCTTAACATAATTTAGAAATGCTATTAACAAATAAAAAGATCAAACAAGTTTAAATTAAAAACTAAACTAAACTAAACTAAACTAAGATCAAGATGAAAATAAAATTTGCTGAAAGAAAAAGTAATGATTTAAAATTTGTACGGCTTCCAGCACTCACCAACTTAAAAATAAATGATAGACATATCAAATTAAAGCAAGAATTTAAAACACAATTTAAAACAATCCAAGATCCTAGGCAATGGTGCCAAAAAAACTTGATGTGAACTTTAAGTTATAACCGCAAGTGCATGGTGTGCAGAGTAGCATGTCCAGCAAGTACGGGTCGATCCCACAAGGAACTTAAATTTATGTTTGAACTGTGTTCAAACCCTTGCTTAGATAAGCTGACAAAAATGAGCAAAATTAATCAAATGAGAAGAAATATATAATTTAAAAATCTAGGGCTTTTGAATCTACTAGACCAATGATTTGAAAACCTTTCTATGATCTTATAATATATTTTCAACTCCTTCCTTTGTATTATCCAAGTATGGATTATGAAGAGATTAAAACTCAACTATAATCCATCAAGGTCTTACAAGGAAGAAGAGAAAAGAATAAAAAAAATATATTGAGCCTTCTCTCTTTCACCCTCTTTACATAGAATCAAGCATGAACTATGAAGGGATTGAAACCCAACAATAGCTCATCAAGTTTCTTTGGAAAGAAGTTTAGAGAAGAAGAAAAACTCTTGAAAATTAGAGCCCAAGAAAAGATCCAAGAAAGGGCTCCTAATCCTGGTCTAGCATCATCGCCAACCCTAGGAGGTTCGCTTAGCCAGACATGATTAAAATAAGACTTTAAAAGTTATTTAAAAAATAAATTAAAATCAATTAAAAACTTGCTAAAATTTAAATTACAAGTTGTAAGTAGAAACTACTCTAATTGCAGGAATGTAAATTGCATAAAATAAATTATAGAAAAGAAACTATCCTAGTGCTGGAATTAAAAGAAAATAATTTAAATAAAGAAAATAATTTTTTTTATTGCAAAGGAAATAATCTAATTACAAAAGATTTAACTCTTAAGTCATTAATAGGGTTTGGAATTAAAATAAAAATAAAAATAAAAATAACTAAGGCTCTCTCCCTCTCTAACTCTTCTCGTATATTGGAAGGGTGGAAAAAAGTGGGAGAAGGGATGGGAAGAAAAGGGGCAAGACGAAAGGAAATTATAGCTAAAAACCGGCTGGCTTAGACATATCTTCTCGGTAAAGAAGAGATGATGCTATATGTAGGAGCAGGCGAACGCGTCAGCACCATGTGGGAGAACCATGTTGGTTTCTCATCGCTATCTGTCCTAACCGCATCGATTCCTTATCAAGACTTTGTTCTTATCTTTATCCCCATACCTGTTTGTATTCCGCATCCATATCTCCGTACCCACTAGCATAATCTTTCAACCTTAAAAATTAAATTCCTTCGATGTTATCCTAAATCCGAGAATGATCTGTTTCGATTTATTTTCCTTTCGGACATCCAATCTCTCAACCTTCCGACAAGTTTCTGGACCAACATCCGAAGCAACAGAATTGGGATGAAGAGGAGACGGTGCTTGAGAAGGCCTGATAGTGAAGTGTCGATAATTAGGATGAAGGTTGACCAATCCGGAGGAGGAGGAGGCATGGAATGGTGACTGTTGAGCATGGCCGGGGACAAGAGAAGAGCTCTGACATCTTCTCCTTGACCTACGATGGTAGCAGCAACTTGGTATGGTGAACTAGATCAAGCAGAGGATGGCGACCCACGATGGTGTTGATCATGCTGATCTCGGCACCATGGAGGACATGGCTTCATGCAGCAGGAGCTTAGAAATTTGGAAGGAAATGGTGCTTTAGAAGAGGCAGAGTGCATTTCATTGAAAATAGGAAGAAGACTATTAAGAGGAGGAAGAAGAATGGTGATGGTGGTGTCCGATCATGGATGGAAACCATGAACTAGGATTTTCAGGTGACTATGGCCTTCTCCGGTTATTGAGGGTCCCGGCGGTGAGGAGATCATCTCTGGCATCTTCCCCAGCAAGATCAGAGGTTGGTTTGGCCTGTGGTCCATGGCTCTATTCCATGGACCAACTGCAATGAAGGAATGGACCAGCTAGCAATTCATGAACCAATCAATTGGTTCATAATGGACCAATGCTTTAAAAATTGTGCAAATTCTTAACAAAAAAATTTACTTCTTATTTTGGGGCCATCTGAACTCCAAATTAGGTGCCGTTCATGCCGTTGGATCCCAAAAATTGTGCTCTTCGTATTGGTAGGGATCTTTCATTAAAACACTATGTATGAATATTAATTTTAATTAAATAAAAGAAATATAATTAATAAATTAATGCACTTATTACTAATTTTTATGCACTTATTAACTTCTTCATCTTCTGGGTGGGCATGACACATCCCTAGACATCAATAATGTCTTGTAGGTTTTTAGGAATCAATTCGATTGGATTCATGAGTCAATTTGGAATCTAGTTCGAATTGGCAACTTAGGTCAGCTCAATTTGACCTAATTAGGTCAAATTGGTTATGATTGGATCGAATTGGCTTGGACCCAGATCCATTGCTAGCTAGATATGGAACCCAAAGGGTCACACACATTAAGAGATTGGCCTACAAAGTCAATTGGTATTTTATTAGGGTTATGGGATCCTAATTGGTTAGCTAGATTACATACTAGCATGTGTAAGCTAACCTAACTCCTAACCCAATTGAATTGGATCTATAAGGTTGCTTAGTGGGCTAACCAATTCGAGAAAATCGTAGATTGGGTTGAGTCCAAAGAGGGGCAGTAATTATCTGATTTTATCCAGATTTATTAAACCTTTATCTTATTTATTTGAAGAGTCCTAAGTTGGGGGGACTCTTGGTGCCAAATGACTTATGCGTGAGAATTTATTAGTCCACAGAAGAAGCTAGAGTTCTTCTACTTATAGGAATTGTTTTCATGTGAAAAAAGGTATCCCTTTGCCTTATCTCATGAGAAAATATGTTGGCTTATTATTGGCTAAAAGGTGGAATGGGCGGTGTGGAATATTGGCACGCAAAGTGAAGGGTTGCGTCCCTTCATTGTTGCCGCAACATTTCAAACCAAGAGTCCTTAATGAAGGGACTTGATCTCTTGGATAAGTCACTTGGTTCCCACACCATCTAAGACCCCTATCAGCTGGTTACATGCCACATGGCATGAGGACCAAAAGCCAGGATTATCTAGAAGACATGAATAAGTCCTTTGGCACATGAAGAGTCTTGACTTTTCAAGATAAGACTCCTTAATAAAAGGTCTTATATGATATGTTATTTGAAAGATCAAAGGCTGATGAAGAGCCATATTTGGCATCTCCCCATCTACTATTTATAGCTATCAATGTTTATGTGGAAGGAACATAATTTTAACCTTTCTTTCTTACACTATTACACTCTGCCACTTTAACCTCCTTGTCTTTTCCTTCCCTTGTTAGGACTTAGGTCTTTCTTTAAGGCAAGTCTACCATTCTAAGACAAGGGCTTAGGAAGAGAATTGAGAAGTGATAAAGAGAGTAGAAAAAGATTTAGGAGAGGGCTCAGAGTGTTCTGATGGAGAGCAAGGGTCTGAGCAATGAAGGAGAGGCTGCCAAAGGAAGAAAGGCCATCAGAAAAGTCCTAGTGGATTAAGCAACCTACTAAGGAGTGTAGGGATTTGAGTGGTGCTCCAAAACTTTGAAGAGACTTGGGAGACCATGGTAGGGATACTGGAAGCAATTTCTGGGGCTTGGGGGCATGTCCCAAGCTGTCTTGGAGGAATTTTAGGGGTTTTTTGGAATTTTTCCTCAGGGCCCCTTTGAGTCATGTTAGGTCAGGGGTGTTGCCCAGGTGGATTCCCAAGAGGGGGGTGAATTGGGATTATAAAAAACTTTAGCAAGTATGTGCAATTTAAAATCCATTTAGTATTGCGATGAGTAATGCATTGCAGAAGCAAACAACTAGACACGATCAAGGCAATCACAAATGTAAGAGATTTAGACTGGTTCGGAGCAACCAGCTCCTACATCCACTACCCAAGCACCACTTGGGATTTTCATTATATTCCCTACCAGAATACAGTCAGATTGTTTTAACAGGCTCACAATCCAAAACTCTACACTTTGGTTTTAATACGGGATCACGAAAGAAAACCCATACTTGGTTTTAACACAGGCTAACCAAGACCCTAACTCCCTTTGGTTTTTAGAATCGGGCTCACCAAAGAAACCCAACTTGGTTTTTCAACTGAACTTACCAAAAAACCCACACACTCTCAAGATACAGGCCCTTGCTATTCTTAGAGAGAAAATAAGATATATCAAATGAAAAAGCAACTTTACAACAAATCAAATTTGTTTGATAGTTGCCGATGAAGAACAAATTGAAGCCTAGCTTTAAATGCTCTTGAATACTCTTCAAGCTACTTCTTAACTTTCTCAAAAGGATGGATTCAAGAATGAAGATCAGTATGTGAAGCTTTAAATCCTTTCTTGAATGCTCACTTGAAGTTGGTTGGTGAAACACTTGAAATCAACTTGAATGCTTGAATGCTCCTTAACATCCAAGAATAATCAATGAATAATCTATGAATAATTGTTTAATCTCTCATAAGTACTCCCTTTCATAGTTTTCAAGCAAAACTAGCCATTGTAGGGCCTAGGGAACCGAAAAATAACCGTTGGAGGGCTTTTAGAATTTAGAAAACTGTTTCAATAACTAGCCATTACAGGCCAGAACCCGTCACTCGAGTCGGCTCGAGAACCATGAGTCGGCTCGAAGTCTCAGACAATGCAAAACTTAATTTTGAAGGAGTCGGCTCTTCAAGGCTGAGTTGGCTCGAAGTCTCAATCACCAACAACATAAACTCTAGATAAGTCAGCTCTTTTGGGCTTGAGTCAGCTCAAAGTCTCAATCACCCAAAGCACAAATTATGGTCGAATCGACTCTTCTAGGCTAAGTCGACTTGAACTCTCAGTTAAAAAAATATATAAGTTCTGGTCAAGTCAGCTCTTAAGGCTCGAGTCGGCTTGAACTTCTTAAACTTTGAAATCTTCGTGCCATGCCAAAATAGGAGTCGGCTCTTGCAAAAATTCTTCTTAAGCTTTCAAATTTCTCCAAACTTTTTTAAATCAAGATTCCAACAAGAGTAGGTCTTCCAAATAGTTCAAAGAGCTTACCAAATATGTCTAACCTACTTAAACTTATTTTTTACTAATTTATAGCCCTTTTTATAAGATTACATGGATGAAAAATTAGGGCTTTACAACTTGAAATGTACATGAGTTCATACAATATTGGAATACATTCCAACTAGAAAGAAAACCAATAAATACTTCTTGCAAAACTTCTTAAGTGATTGAAAGAATTAGTAAAGCATACATGCTCCAATATTTTGTAATCATCAAAATCATTCTAGGGGTCAACAAGGGCATTTGATCCAAGGATTAGAGTTTTCATATGAGCTCATTGGGAGGAGTTTTTTTGAGAGATTGTAACATAACCCAATTGGGTTATGAGGTTTGGTCCAGGTTAGTTAATTGGTTATGAGGTTAGCTAGTTGGTTGGTTATAACCAATTAGGAAGCCCAACCATATGCATATGTCCTAATCCAGTTTGGACCAAGAAGACAAGTCTTAATAGCCCATGTGATTGAAACCACCTAGAATTAGTTGAGCCCATGTGGTTGGGTCCTAACTAATCAAGTGGTGGTTGAGCCCAAGACCAAGAGGAGACACCCAAGTGGTTGATACCCAAGATGTTGACTTCAGGATGCCCAAGGAAATAATCGACGCCCCACATGATATAAGATGGAGAGGGAGGTGTGCATGATTTCAAGAGTGGTCCATGAGAGATCGCCCCCCCTTGGGGGGGCTTGATCATTGTGAGGAGAGGAAGATTGTGAGGTCTTCTCACTATTTTGTCCGGATATGGGGAACTTGAGGCTGCCTCCCTTAGGGCGAGACCACATGTAGGAGATATCTTCATGGGGGTCTTGGTCACGAGGACCTGCATGAGGGAGTCTGCAGATGGCACGGTCCAAGGGCTTGGGCATGATGGCTTGGAGAGACTATGTAGTGTTCCACGGGGCTTTGGAGAAGGAAAACCTGCATTGAGGTATTGTCTTTAGGTGGGAGATGCACGTTGAGGTATTGTCCGTGCATGACCGTATGTAGGTTCTTGGGGCATGAGGCCTGCAAGAGAGAAGACATGCGGGGCATTGCAAGAAGCTTCTAGGGTTTTAGAAGGGGTGCTATGGTTTATGTCTTGATTTTATCAAGGGTTCTTCTCCTAAGTGATTAATGAATAAAGCAATCTCTCTTTTTCTCCTGCATCTATATCTCCATTGTTGCATGAGTATCGAATCCAAAGAATAGGTGGCTTCCGCTCTATATAAGCACTGGTCCGGATCTCCCAACAAGTGAGATCGATGCTTAGGAATCTCAATAATTGGTATCAGAGCAGGTTAGAGCCCTGTTTGAGCATTGGAAGAGGAGGATACAAGATAGAGGTGCTGCTCTCTGGTTCATCCCCAGGAAGAAGAAAGAAGATGTTGGTCTTCTACTACATCTGTTCGCATGTGTGTTGCGGGTTTCTACCCAGGTTCCCTTTTAGGTGTTTCTGAAATTCAGCCATTGAAGTTGTTTTTCGTGGCCTGATCAACCATAAGTAGCAAGGTGGAGTTTTAGAAATTTAATGGAAAGGGAAGCTTCTCTACATGGAAGGTTCAGGTAGAGGATTTGTTGGTGCAGGATTCTCTAGATATGGCTTTGAAGGAAAAGCCTGAGGGGATGGTGGATCTGGAGAAGATGGAGAAGAGGTCTAACATTGGCGTCAGGTTTGCACAGCTACCTGGGTGTACTGCAGAAGCACGGGTTGGTATTGCAATCACAGGGATAGAGCAGGAAGACATCAGTTTGAGGTCAGGTGTCCGGTAAAGCACGAGTCTCAGGAGTTGTGGAGCATGGGTTGATGTTCCAACTAGGGAGGCGAGGTAACTTCAACAGGAAGATATCAGCTTTGGAGATAGTAGAAGGGTGCAAACGATCATGTGGAGCTTGCTTTGGATGGAAAAAAGAAAAGCCTAGGTTTTATTAGGTTCACCGAGTACATTAGCAAAGACGGTGCCAGGGGAAGCTCAGGGAGATAGGAGAGTCTCAGGGAGCGCCGGGGGTATCATGCAATCTGGAGAGTCCCAGAATAATGGCATTGGCCTAGGAACAGAGACTAGAGCTGATGGGATGGCAGCTTAAGAAGATCGATGGACAGGTCTCGGTGAGTGCCAGGGACATCATGCAATTGGGAGATAGGCTAGGACATGATGGAGTAGCTAGGTGGAGATGGTTGCTTGGTTCAGTCACTGGGTTAGCAGAAGAGTTGGGATGAGCTCTTGGTTTTGGAGGTTCCTACAGGATAGTTGTAGTGTATTCAAAATGGTCTCAGAGGGGTTCACGGTGATGTGAAGGACCAAGAAGGCAATGACTAGGTATGAGGTTCAGGTATAGGCTTAGTAGGGCATCATTAAGTTGCTGGCCTCGGGGTTTCTTTCTGTGGCATCAGGAGGACTTCAGTTTTAGGTGGAGCATCGGTGAGAGATTGCTTCATGAGTGGAGCAGGATTCGACACGTGTTCAGAGTGGGAGGTGTAGGGATACTGGCCATATCCTAGCACGAGTGCCAGGTGTGTAATTAGCAAGGCGAAGCAGAGTGTGCGGAGATAGGCATGGCTCTGTGGAGACTATATCAGGTAGAGCTCCAGTTATAATGAGTGCCAGTTTAGGTTCACTGGGTTTTCTCCAGGAAAGTCCAAGAAAAAATCTGATGCAGTTGCTAGGCAGAAGGAAGGCTATAATCGTGGTGCCAGGATACAAGTGAGGTTCTTCAGCTGTGGAGGTGGTCATCCCAAAAGCCTCCAAGTGATATCAGTAGCTGAAGGTATTGGCAGAGACGAGGATATTCGCATAAGGAGCTATCTGGACATGCAGCTATAGTGGGGTTGTACACGGAGGACATTGCCAGGTTTGCCAAAGCTTGGGGGCACCAAGGTGGAGATTGTAGGGATTTGCATGGTGCTTTCAAGCTTTGAAGAGACTTGGAAGACCATGGATGGGATGCTGGAGGTGATCCCTGGAGCTTGGGGGCATGTCCCAAGCTATCCTGGAGGTATTCCAGGGATTTTCTTAGGTTTTCCCCTTGGGCCCCTTTGAGTCATGTTGGGTCAGGGTGTTTGACCCAAGGATTAGAGTTTTCGTATAAGCTCATTGAGGAGAGTTTTTTTGTGAGATTGTAACATAA
Organism: Areca catechu; assembly: GCA_021397845.1. NCBI lineage: Eukaryota > Viridiplantae > Streptophyta > Magnoliopsida > Arecales > Arecaceae > Areca > Areca catechu. The sequence goes on along the minus strand of CM038052.1, from coordinate 120,583,534 downwards.
CCTAATTGGATTTTGGGTTTGGTCCAGGTTAGTTAATTGGTTTGGAGGTTAGCTATTTGGTTGGTTAGTTGGTCGATTGTAACCAATTCGGAAGCCCAACCATGTGCATGTGTCATAATCCAGTTTGGAAAAAGAAGACAAGTCCTAATAGCATATGTGATTGTAACCACCTAGAATTAGTTAAGCCCATGTGATTGAGTCCTAACTAATTAGGAGGTGATTGGGCCCAAGACCAAGAGGAGATGCCCAAGTGGTTGATGCCCAAGATGTTGACTCCATGATGCCCAAGGAAATAACCGACTCCCCACATGCTATAACATGGAGAGGGGGGCATGCATGATTTCTAGAGTGGTCCATGGGGGATCACCCCCCTTGGGGGGGCCTTGATCACCATAAGAAGAGGAAGACCATGAGGTCTTCTCATGGTTTTGACTGGACATGGGGGACTTGAGGGTGCCTCCCTTGGGGTGAGATCGCGTGGTGGAGATATCTGCATGGGGTTCTTGGTCATGAGGACCTGCGTGAGAGAGTCCGTAGATGGCATGGTCCAAGGGCTTGGGCATGAGGGCTTGATGAGATTGTTGGGTGTTCCACAGGGCTTTGGAGAAGGGAAACCTGCGTTGAGGTATTGTTCACAGGTGGGAGATGCACATTGAGGTATTGTCAATGCATAGCCGTACGTGGGTTCTTGGGGCGTGAGGCCTGCAAGAGAGAAGATGTTCGGGGCACAGCAAGAAGCTTCCAGGATTTTAGAAGGGGTGCTATGGGTTATGTCTTGATTGTATCAGGGGTTCTTCTCCAAAGTGATTAATGAATAAAGCAATCTCTCTTTTTCTCCTACATCTATATCTCCATTGATGCATGAGTATTGAATCCAAAGAGCAGGTGGCTTTCACTATCTATAGGTGCTGGTCCGGATCTCCCAATAAGTGGGATCGAGGCCTAGGAATCTCAACAAGGAGTGGTTCCTAGGTTCAATTCCTGTGTGGATCACCTCCGGAGGGCATGCAATTGTGTGCCTAGTGGAAAGAAGAAGGAATTAGCATTCCAAGTATTTTTCCAAGCCTTGTTTGAATGACTTGTTAATTATAATGAATAAGTGATCTTGGGCTTAAGGTTTCTAGTTGTTGGATTTTTTAAAATAAAAATTTTGAAATCCATTCTTCCGCTGCGCTACCGAAAACCCAATAGTTGGTCTCACAGCCACTTATGTAAAGACACTAATACAGGGATGTGGGTTCTTTTTAGGTTATGAGTCCACTGAACTGATCCATCAAGAGAACATCAAATGGAAGTCTTACTTGTCAAAAGAATGTTCTCTTAGTAGGAGTTGTGCATGTGATCCTTAGACCTGAGACTACCATAGTACCTTATGCACAAGAACCCATGTTTTGGTGCACACTCATTCATGATAATTAAGTTATATATGGGGTTCTTCTGGATATGGTAGATTATGAATGAAGGTAATAAGTAGGTCAACAAGAAATCGATCACTCCTAATTAGGTTAATCGGATTTGATTGGATCAAATTGGCTTGGACCTAAACCTACTACTAGCTAGATGTGGAATCCAAAGGGTCACACACATTAAGGAATTGGCCAAGGAAATCAATTGTATATTTATTAGGGTCATGGGATCTTAATTGGCTAGCTAATTGACATACTAGCATATGTTGGCAAGCCCAACTCCTAATCCAATTGAATTGGGTCAACTTGTTTGCTAATTAAGCTAACCAATTTAAGTGGTTTTTAAATTGGGTTGAGTCCTAAGTATGGCAGCCTAATTCAGTATTTATCTGGATTTATTTGGCATTTATCCTGGTCAAAATGAAGAGTCCTACATGGCACGGACTCTTGGCACCAATTTATGGTGTGCGCCAAAAAAAGTATGCACAGAAGGACCAAGAGTCCTTATGCCAGTCAGTCACAAAGGCTAGATAAAGTCCAAAGGACTTCATCCTCATCTCCACACCCTTTTAGAAGGGCATTGACCAGTCAAACAATAAGAATTCGGTGTGGAAGGGGTTGGCGCAACAATGAAGAGTCGCATCTCTTCATTTTGGTGCTAATTTATGACCAGGAGTCCTTATGTTTGGAGGCTCATGTTTTTTCTCCAACACTTCACATCTAAAACCAAACCTTTTGTCCTTCCCATAACCAGTCAAAGCCATGTGGTAGAAGGAAGAATAATGCTAGAAATCAAAGAGACAAAGATTTATCTCTTAGCACATGAAAAGTCTTATCTAGATATGTCCTTTATGCTAATAAGACTCCTTCTATTTCAAGGGTCTTATAAAAGGCTGAAGGATAGACATATCAGGCACCCCATCCCTCTTTATATATAGGCATCAGTAATCTGATGCCAAGGCACAAGAGTCTCCCATCAAAATACTACCTACTATTTTCTCTCCCTTTTCCTTAAGACAAGGTTTGTCTCTTTAAGACAAAACTTGTTCTTTCTAGACAAGGCTAGTTTAATTAAGACAAGAGCCTAGGAAGAAAAATAGAAGGGGTATTAGGAAACTGGGAGTAAATTCAGTGTATTCTTTGAGAGCCATACATGAGGGTAGGGGATCAAGCAAAGGAAGAAAGTTTGAAAGGCTACCGGAAGAGTATCGACAAACTATCAACTTTTATAGGAGTGCTTCCTTTGTCCAATTCCTATGTGGGTCACCTTTGGAGGGCATGTACTTGTGTCCCTCATTGAAATTATGGAATACAGCATTCCAGGTATTCCTTGATAACCTAGAAGAGTTGATTCATTGTTATGCTTAAGTAGTCCAAGGATTTAGGGTTCTGACCGTTCAGGGTTTCGAATATGAAATTTTGAAAACTAGTCTTTCGCTACACCCAGCCTAGGTAACCCAGTAGTAGTATCAGAGCCACCTTGATGCATGCAATTAGTAATTTCTTTAAGTATTGATTGCTTACTATGCTATGAATCGATGCATGATTAGTTTAAATTACATATATGATATCCTAGTAACTACTTTGGATTGGGTTAGTCACCATGGCCATCCAGTCATAGGAGCCAATTAATATTTAAAGTCCCTCTTTTTCCATTCAATGGGATCTCCTATGGCGTGTAGGGGTGCCGCTGTGGCTATATTCCATAAACAAGTGAGGTGAACGGATTGATGTTATAATCATGCTTATGGTATGCATATTAGGGTTAATATGCTTGATTGCTGGAATGAATGTTATGTTTACATGATTAATTAAGATGTGTTAAAGACCATTAAATCCCTCATGAAAATTATATTTAGTCATAGTAAAAATTAATCATGATACAAATCTGATTAGGGTTTGATTAGCCAATTGGTTTCTAGGCAAAGTGGTTCTGGGAAGGTAATGGGAATGAGATTTTTAATTGGTTCCATTGTCTGACCTGGCCAATTTAATTGGTGTCTAAGGAAAGCAACGAGGGGACCCCCTCATCTCTCCCACTTACCTAGCCAATTTGGTCACATCTAAATCTTAAATTGGATATGCTAATTGATTAAGCCCACTACAAATTGCCTTCCTTCATGCTATGACAAATTTGTATCAAAACTATAGTAGGTTTGTTGAGCAAACTTAAGGCTTACTATTAGGGTTTGATATAAAGTTTGACATGGTACATTTTATGCTTTATTGTATGATTGATAATGCTACTTTGTTGAGTAAACTCAAGGGTAACATTATTCAATCATGACTATATAAAATGAAGGGTTTGACTAAACTAAGACATTATGGTTTGTTGTGCAAACACAAGGCTATAAGTATCTTAGAGGCAAGTGTTATGTTGAGAATTGCAAGGGATGCAATTGGAAAGGAATGTCCTACCCTTGAACTTATAAGTGTTTGTTGTGCAAACACAAGGCATTTATAAGGAACAGGGATCTCAACCCCACTAAAGAAATCGGATATTGGTTTCTCATCTACCATAGTTGAGAGTTATGGTATTCGAAGAAAATGGTGAGAGACATAATTAGATTCAAGTCCTTATCTAATTGTGGTTATCATCTTGAGTGGTCTGCTTATGTATTATTCTTGTTGTTTGTAGATTTAAAAAAAATAAATGGCTTCTTTTCTTTCATTACGAGGCATCCTGGATGCCAATAAACTGACCATACCAAATTATATGGATTGGTTGAGGAACTTGAGAATGGTACTTGCTTAGGAAAAGGCTTCCTACATCCTTGATTCTCTAGATCTAGATCCGATCAATGATGATGCTATAGAGGAGAAAAAGGCCACTTATAGAATGTGGCAGAATGATAGCTTGACTGTCAAGTGTATCATGTTACCTCGATGAGCAATGAGCTACAGAGGCAACATGAAGACATGGAACCTTAGTCCATAATGCTCAATCTCAAAGAGCTGTATGGAGAGCAAAGTAGACTGCTAGAATTGAATATCTAAGCAGTTGTTCCAGGCATGAATGAGTGATGGCTCACCTGTACAAGTTCATGTTCTTAAGATGATTGACTTAATCACTCGATTAGGTCAATTAGGCTTTGTCATGGATGGGGAGCTTAATCAGCATTTGATCCTGCAATTACTCCCAGATTCCTTCTCTCAGTTTGTCATGAACTATCACTTGAACAAATTGAATCTTTCATCGCTAGAGCTGCTAAACATGCTTAAGACAATTGAGAGCCACTTCAAAGGAGATAAGGCTAATCATCTTCTTCTAGTTGATGGGAAGAAGAAAGGGGTAATGAAGAAGGGTATCAAACAAAAGGGTATAAAGCAAAAGTTGAACCCTAAGAATAGCATCAATAAGAGGAAGAAGGCAAAGAGGCCTTCAAATGATAGATCCTATTTCTTCTGCATCAAGAAGGGATATTGGAAGAAGAACTGCAAGATGTATCTTGAAGGTCTAAAGCAGGATGCCAATGGAGCATCAAAAGATTTGTTTATGATATAAACCAACTTATCATTGAGCTCTTTAACTTCTAATTCATGGGTATTGGATACCGCATGTGGGTCTCATATCATAAGTCTTTGTTGAGACTCCACAAGATTAGAAGGTCAAAGAAAGATGACTTCAAGCTTTATGGCACGAGTGGAGAAACCATTCATGTTGAAGCTATTGGAACCTACATGTTATTATTGCCTTCGGGCAAAATAATGGAATTGAAAGACTATTATTTCATTCTAGATGTTATTAGAAATATTATTTCTGTACCTCTGGTGCGGGCACCAGACTCAGAAGAAGACTTCAGGGCTCCATCTAGATCTCTGATTGACCTTGCCCGAAGAATTAGGGTTTTCTGGTTTTGTAATAAGGGTTGACCTGATCAACTCAATTTTGAGTCTGTAATTTTGTCATTTCAATTATTGTTGGGTCATGTTGACTCAGTCCAAGTCCATGGCCCAGGTATGTGTCATTCCCTTTGCCATAGGGCACCACATTTTCCAGCTACAAGTGGGTGCCACACTCCCTGCCACATCTCCATCCAGTGTACCTTGGTCCCCATGCCTCAAGTAAGCAGGTTCTTTTTTTCTTGCACCACTTGGAGGAGAAATCCATCAACATACCTCAATCCAAAGAGGTGTCCAAAAGAGCCAAACCATGAAGGGAAAATCCTTGATTCATGGAGAGATACTAGGAGACACCCCCATAACCTGCCATTTGGAGCTGATTTTCAAGTTTTCTTGGAGTTTTTGGGCTGCCCACTCATGGAAGGAGTCTTGGGAAGAGAATTTGATGCCTAAAGTGTGGGTTAGTCCTATTAGTCCCATAGGGAAATGTATAAAATTTTATTTCTTTGTTATGTCTATATATTCAACTCTATGTAACTCTTGAATTTAAATGATGAAGGAAATCAATTTCTTTGTGAGCAACTTTGTGTTTCTCTCTTCCGCACTTGTATTCAAGTGTTGAGCTCCGTGAGGGAGTAAATCCGGGTTCCCTAGGAACCTTGAGGAGGTGTGAGATCTCCAACCCCAAAACTCTAGCTTAGTCCACCCATCTCTACTCCACCACCACCAAACCCTAATTTTCCATCTACATCCCACTGCCCCTCTCTTCCACATAGAGGCCGGCCACCAGCATCCAGGTTCAGATCAACTGTATCAACTACAGAGCAAGTTCAAAGAAGAGTCAGATCAGTATCAAGATCTCCAGAACTTCTACATCCAACAATCTTCATTAAGTCCTCTGGTCAGTGTCTTTCTTTGAGTTTCTGGTTCTTTTTTTTTGTTCTTCTTCTTCCAGATCCTGAGTTCGAGAAGAAGGCCAACCTTGCCATAGGACTACAATCTGAGGATCCATTGCGAAGATACCCCATCTCCAAGGATCCTACAATCTGCTCGAGAGTGTCCTTCAATTGAAGCAACGAGAGATATCACAGTCAGGTATAAAACCTTCTCTTCTCTCTTCGTCTGTTTCTTGAAAGAGGAGTAAACCCTAGGTCTGGGGGTTTCTCAATCCCCAGCGATCCTACTTCTGAGTTACCCTGATAATCCACTCCTTTTAATTGTGCTTTCTGTCATTTCTTAGTTTCTTTCAACATTAGTTTATCTTTCCTTTGAGTCAAAGCCGACTTCTAAAAATAAATAATAAAAAAAATACATTAATTTTAATTTACTTCCGCATCGCATCATCTCTTTTGTTCTGCATCATTTTGGTATAAGAGCTTTCATCCTGCATCAACCTCTATTATTAAGACAAGGTTATAAAATAAAAGTTGAGAAAAATGGTTGTTCTATTTTTTGTTCTAATGACTTCTTTGGAATGAAAAAATTTATGAATGGTCTTTAATTCTATCGCTCAATGATGAAGTGTTGCTTATAGAAAACTAAAAGAGAAAGAGAGATGATACCAATGAAACATTCCTTTGGCATTGCCGATTAGGTCATATTATTGAGTCAAAGATTAACAAGTTATACAAAGATGATTTCTTTGGTCCTTATGATTAAAAATCATTAGGAACTTGTGAATCTTGTCTCAAGGAAAAAATGACCAAGCCTCCATTCACTGGATATGGAGAAAGGGCAACTGAGTTGGTAGGTTTAATACACTCAGATGTATGTGGACCTATGTCAACTCAGGCTAAAGGAGGACACTCTTATTTCATCACTTTCATTGATGATTTATCTAGGTTTAGATATGTGTATCTCATTATTGTTGCCTAGATCATCATGTCCTGTAGCTCCAGTGCATCATCACTGAATCAGGTGCCTCCTCATGCTGGGTGCGCTTCCTCCCCTTCGAGGGTTGGCTCTTCGGTTCGATTGGCCTACAAAAAAGAGGAGACTCGGGCTCGGGATTCTGACAGGAACACTCCGACAATCAAGTCAGTGAGATGACCAAGGGGAATAGAACCTTTATGGTGGAGAGTTTCGGGGGACTCTCCATGTAAAGGGTGAAAAAATGTAGGATTGAGATTGTGAGAGCAAGACAGAGATGGGCTAGGTGAGCCTGAGAGGATCTTCTGGCTAGCTCCCTGCCCGGCAGCTTCCTTGTCCCCCTTTCTCCCTTACATACTTGCTTGCCTCTTGCCTTCCTCTTTTCTGATCTTATGCCTTGTGTGATGGCCCAAACCAGATCTGGGGCTTTATCCCAGTGTCCTTCTTAGAGTGCCTTCTTATGGTGTCTTCTCCGAAGAGGCTTACCGTTGCTTGTGGCTTCTCATTCTTCTGCCCCCCTCTCAAACTGGTCCTTTGGAGGAGATCCTTCTATTGGGGGTGTCATTTTCCTTAATAGGGGTAGGCACTATGCCATTGAACCCCGTGCCATGGTGGGATATTTCCATTGCTAGAGGGACCATTCGAGCATCACAGGGCCCTGGTGATGCGGCAAGCATATGATTAATGATTTAATTAGTGTATGTAGAGCAATGAAACCTAATTACACTAGCATTGTACTTATCATAATAAGACTTAAGGATTAAAAGAAATTGGACTTTTACTTGATTAGACACAATCCTAAACTAAGAAGGAAGAAGATCTAGACAATAGGGGCTAATGATTGTGGACTTACCTTGTTGAGCTTTCCAACCTTCTTTTGATTCATACCTTGAAACTACCAATGCTCAGAACTGAAGAACCTGGATAACAGAGATTAGAACCCTGGACTTGGGGCTTCAGCTTGTTGGTTCTTTGTTAAGGTGAACCCAGCCCACAACTCAAAGACTTCGAAGGACCCTGCAATGAAGATCAAAGTTAAGGAAGAAGGATAGGAACATATAGAAGGGATGGGAGAGTTTATGAACTAAGAACAGAATTTTGAGAAGATCTGGCCGACTCCAATGCCTTCACTTGAGCTTGGAAGATGCTTTGCTAGGGAAAAAAGAATGGCTTTGGCGTGGAGGAAGAGGATGGAAAACTTTCACATAAGAAAAAAATACGAGACAACTTCTACTTCCAAAATTTCAACTTCAATTTTCATTCATTCCCAAAATCAATCTCTTTTACAATGGGCATCCAAGGCTTTTAATAGCCTCACAAAGCTAGCTTTTGAAATTTAAAAACTCCCCAAATCGAGGAGGATTACAAGGGGGTTGGAGGATTTGGTGGAGAGTTTGGAGGGATGTGGGGGGGGTTGGAGGATTTGGTGGAGGACTTGGAGGGATGTGGCCAACCTCCTTGAATTTGAATCTCCCTTGTTGGCGCCCAAAGGGTGATGAGGTGGTTGGTGAAATGGCACCTGATGACGTGGCATGGTGAGGTGGTCTTCTACTTGGATAAGAATGACATGTGGCGCCCAGTGGTCCTAGTTGATGGTCCTTTTCTCTTGCTTGGTTGATGTGTCTTCTCTTCTTCATGTGGTCAAATTCTGGGGTCTAGAATTTGAGTCTTGTTGCTGGCTTTCATGGCTTTAAGACTTGATTAGACTTAACTCAACTGAATTAGACTTAACTCAACTGAACTGACTTGACTGACCTAGACTTTAAAACTTGAAATGGACTTACAAGAAATGAAATTTTAAAAGTAATTACAGGACTCAATAAACACTCTTGATTTGAAACTCAAAATTAATTACAGGACTCTTGAAAAGGAAATGACTCTTGAAAATAAAATATTTTTGAACTAAAGGATACAAGGTAACCTAATTATCTTCGATCCAAATTGGGATAAGGCTAACCTTGTTGGAGTGAAGTTTCTTTCGGCTTCTGGTGTCCACACCAATTCTCCTAGGGTGGGCAGAACTCGACCCAGTCGAGTATGGTTCAGTTTTGCCCTGGTAATGCTCGAACAAGTCTGGGTTAAGTCTTTGCAGGTCCTCTCGAGTAATCCAAGAGTTGTCGGACTCAGGTCGACCTTGCCATTGAACCAGGTATCGCTGATAGTCCTTATTCCTGGTAGTAATGATCTTGTCATCCAGGATTCTCTCAATCCTCTCTCTCTGCTCAGGTAAGGTTGGTGGTGGACACTCGGAAATATGTTCACTCTCAATGAAAGTTTCTGGCTCAAAAGGCTCACTAGGTATTAGTAGTGGTTCTTTGTATTCTACTAGGTCTGAAACATTGAAGGTTGTACTAATACCCATATCAGGTGGAAGTTCCAAAACATATGCATTAGGCCCTATTTTCTTTAAGATCTTAAAAGGTCCCGCTCCGCGGGCATGCAGCTTCTTTATGGTTCCAGGGGGAAACCATTCAAGGTTGAGCCTAATCATCGCATAATCCCCTTCACAGAATTCTTTAGCCCTCTTATGTGAGTCAGCTAAGTGTTTGTAAGTTTCATTGCTCAGGTTGATCTTATTACTGATTTCTTTATGTAGATTTGTGACATGCTGTGCAAAAGACTCAGCAGACTCAGAGACTCGTGTGTGAATAGGTAGTGGGATTAGATCTAAAGGCTTCCTAGGCTTGCAACCATGGACTATCTCAAAGGGACTTTTGCCCGTAGATCGATTGACCGAACTATTGTAAGCGAACTCAGCACGTGGCAATAACAAATCCCAGTTTCCTAGACTTTCTCCCACTAGGCATCTCAGCAAGTTCCCTAGACTTCTATTTACAACCTCGGTTTGTCCATCAGTCTGGGGATGGTAGGCAATGGAGAATTTCAGTCTGGTTCCTAATAGGTGCCAAAGGGTTTTCCAGAAGTAACTTGTGAAGCGGACATCCCTATCAGAAACAATGGTTTTTGGTAACCCGTGGAGTCTAACTACTTGATCAAGAAAGAGTTTGGCTATCCTAGAGGCATCGGAAGTTTGGGTGCAAGGTATGAAATGGGTCATTTTTGAAAACCGGTCGACCACCACAAAGATTGAATCATGTTTTCGAATGGTCTTGGGTAATCCTAGAACAAAGTCCATGCTTAGATCCTGCCATGGACACTCAGGTACAGGTAATGGAGTGTATAGCCCGGTATTCTTCTTTTGTTGCTTTGCAACAGCACATGTCCTACATCGGGCTACAAGGTTTGCTACTTGTTTCTTAAGACCTGGCCAGTAAAATTGTTCCTCAACAGCCAAGATAGTCTTGTTTCGTCCGAAGTGGCCAGCCAAACCTCCCGCATGTATCTCCCAAACTAAAAAATCTCTTAAGGAGGTTCTTGGGATGCAAAGCCTATTCTCTCTAAAAAGATAACCATCTAGAAGGGTATAGTCACTATGATCACTAGATGGTCCTTGACGCAAAACCTGATAAATTTCACCAAAATCTGGACAGGTTTCGTACTGCTCCTTAAGTCTTTCAAAACCTATGACTTCAGTACTGACTGAGGTTAAAAGTAACGTTCTACGACTTAGGGCATCAGCTACCTTATTATCGGTTCCTGATTGATGCTTTAGGACAAACGTATAGGATTGGATGTACTCTACCCATTTGGCATGCCTAGGATTTAGTTTCTTTTGGGAACTCAAAAACCTAAGGGCTTCATGATATGAAAATAAAACAAATTCTTGCGGTAGGAGATAATGCCTCCAATACCTTAATGCTTGCACTACCACATAAAGCTCCCGATCATATGTGGAGTATTTTTTCCTGGCTTCATTCAATTTCTCATTAAAGAATGCTACGGGATGGTTCTCTTGACTCAGAACTCCACCAATACCTACTCCCGAAGCATCGCATGCTACTTCAAAGACCTTAGAAAAATCGGGTAGTCTTAAGACTGGTGCTTGGGTCATCTTATCTTTGATGTGAAGGAAGGCCTTATCAGCTGACTTCGTCCATTCAAAGTGACCCTTCCTAATACAATCCGTGATAGGAGCAACTATGGTGCTAAACCCTCTAATAAATCTTCGATAAAACGTAGCGAGGCCATGAAAACTTCTTACTTCATGAATATTATTGGGTGTTGGCCACTCTACAATTGCCTTAACCTTCTCAGGGTCAGCGGATACTCCTTCAGGGGTCACAACAAATCCTAAGAAGATAACTCTAGTAGTCATGAAAGCACATTTCTTTAGATTGGCATAGAGGTTATCTTTTCTAAGTGCTAAACATACCTGCCTCAGATGTTGTTGATAATCTTCTCTAGTCCTACTATAGATAAGTATGTCGTCAAAGTAAACGACAACAAATTTTCCAATAAAGGCTCGTAGGACTTGGTTCATGATTCGCATAAAAGTACTAGGGGCGTTTGATAACCCAAAAGGCATGACTACCCATTCAAATAACCCGTCCTTAGTTTTAAAGGCAGTCTTCCATTCATCCCCTGGTCTGATCCTAACTTGGTGATAGCCGCTCTTCAGGTCAATCTTAGAAAATATAGTTGCACCGGCCATCATATCTAACATATCATTCAAGCGGGGGATGGGAAACCTATACTTCACCGTGATTTTATTTATGGCACGACTATCAACACACATTCTCCATGTGCCATCTTTCTTAGGGGTAAGTAAGGTTGGGACTGCGCATGGACTCAAACTCTCCCTAATGAATCCTTTCTTTAGGAGTTCTCCTACTTGACGTTGTAATTCTTGGTGCTCGGTAGGGTTCATTCTATAATGGAGAAGGTTCGGTAGGGTTGCTCCGGGTACTAAGTCTATCGCATGTTGTATATCCCTAAGAGGTGGGAGTTGGTCGGGCAAGTCATCGGGGAACACGTCTTTGAACTCCTCTAGAACTTGACTCACTTCTTGAGGTTGTTCTTTTGAAAGAGGTTCTTGATGATCCTTAATGGTTAAAATCCAAACAGGTGACCCATTGCTAATTTCTTTCTCCATTTCTCTAGCAGTGATCACGTTTATCCCCTTTTCTTATCACTCAATTGGCTTGATCCTCTCTTAATGGGGTTCTTAGGTGGAGAAGAATGGATTACAATCTTCTTTCCATTATGAGTAAACGAGCATGAATTAGAACGACCATAGAGTGTTACGTCAAGATCGTACAACCATGGTCGGCCTAAAATTATGCTACTTACTCCCATTGGAAGTACATCACACCATACTTTCTCTAGGTAAGATTGGAACTGAATGGTTACTAGGCACCTAGACTTAATGGAAATCGTGGTTGAGTCTATCCAGGATACCTTATAGGGATTAGGATGGGGTACGGTGGGCAATCCTAGGTTTTTAACTGTGTTGGTGGATATGGCATTGATACAGCTACCGCTATCTAAAATGACTTTGCATACTTTCTCACCTATCTTAATGAATGTCTGTAGGATGCTAGTCCTACGCCAATCTTCTTGGGTTTTAGCTTGGGTAAGAATACACCTAACCACTCCTAACAGATCTTGATCTACCAGGACTTCCTCATCCTCATACTCTTCAGCCAAGTTCTCATCTGCCTGGTATACTTCCTCCTCAAATTCACCTTGGGATTCTACGGCTTCCTCTTCTACTTCGCCTATGTGTAGGGCTCTATTAGGACAGTTGCTAGAATAGTGACCCACTTTGTTACACTTGAAACATGCGTTTGGAGTTCTTTGGGTCTCAGGTGTTTTTCCCTTGTCATCTCTACGGGTCACAGGCACATTAGGATTGGGTCGGTTGAATCTAGGCTGATTGGATCCTGACTGCTGATAAGGTGCACTAGTCCTAGGGGCTTCGGGCCTACGATAGACTGGACCTCTATGGAATCTCTCAGCATCCCTAGCTATTTGATAGGCAAATTCTAGGTCATGTACCTCTCGCATGAACAATTCTCTTTGAATTTCTTCCCTCAGTCCGGCTCTAAATCTAGACAAGGTCACCGACTCAGATTCATCAACATTGCACCTCATAACGAATTCGTCAAACTTCGCTATGTACTCTGCGACACTCCTATTTTCTTGAGTAAGTCTTTGCCATTGATCTAGGAGTCTTTGGTGGTAGGACATAGGAAGGTATTTCTCCCTAAGCCTAAGTTTCATAGCTCGCCAGGTCACTATGGGCACATCACCTCTCTGTCTAGTGAGTCTCTCAATGTTTCCCCAATATAACCTAGCTTGGTGCACAAGTTTAAGCTTTGCAAACTTACACTTGCGCTCTTCACTCATCTCAAACCAGTCAAAATACTGGTCCATCTCACCTTCCCAATCAATGTAGATCTTTGGATCTAAAATTCCATCAAAGGTGGGAGCTTCTAGCCTAATGTTCTTCATGGTTCGGTCATCTTGATCAGAGTGAATTGGGATGGGTCTCCTGACATTGGGTTCATAGTTAGGTTCATGATGGAATCTCCTTGGGTTGGGCTCGATGGTTTGACCAGGGTGGGGTCCTCTAGGAATTGGATCATAAAACTGATCTTGGGGAGCTCTCCTAGGGTTTGTTTCGTAGAGAGGGTTTTGATATGGAATCCTTCTAGGGTTCAATGGGGTCTCGAGTTCAGGTACAAGACTTGGCTCAGGCTCAGTCTGGGCTTCATGATTGCTTTCAGGGGTTCTAGCCTCTAACTGATCCAACCTAGTAGTGATGTGGGCTAACTGCTCATTCATGTCTTGGTTGGTTTGTGCCACATTCTGATTTGTTTGGGCCAATTGCTCAGTTAAACTCTTAGTCAGTTGGGCCACTTGATCATTTAGGCCTTTGATCAAATTCCCTAAGTTTTGGTCCATGGCTACACTTGACTGGGCTTGGATTGGTGAATACGGTGTTCCTGCTCTAGTTGTCATGCATGCAAATGGACTCAAGTTCGAGCTAAGGTTTCCTAGACCTAGAGCACAAATTAGAAGTCTAATTAAGTGAACCAACTAGCTAGTAGTACTTATGGGACTTAGCCAGGTAGGTGGAGGGGAGTGTAGGTCCCTGATTGCCAACCTTAGACACCAATCTGAGATTGGCCAGGTAGGCGGACCAAATCACAAGCCCTGATGCACCAATCCTAGACACCAAGCCAGTAAGCACACACCAATTAGCTGACACAGTTAACTTGACCCTAACCTGAACCCAACTTGTTGGTGTCCCTAACCCACTAGGGCAATTAACGTTCTACTCAATTTTAATTAACGGGCTGGGATCGATATGCTGGTTGGTGATTTTTGGGCTAGGGACAGGTGATGAAACCATGACCCTATGTCAAATTGATGCCCTTAATTTGATTTCTCATGAGATGAATGAAATGCAAAGGTGCTGCAGAAGTGTGTTGCAATTTGAAAGTGGTGTGGAAAACGTGATGAAAAAAATGTCCAAAAATTCTGAAAAATTCACAAAGGATTCCTAACTTATATGTTTCAATGTAGATGAAAGGAATTTTAAAACTAAAATCTATACTAATCTAAGAAGATCCTACAAATGAAGATAAATAAAAAGGACAGAACATAACCCTAATGACAGTGTCGAACTGCAGAAATTTTTATTTTTTTTATTATTTTTTTTGATGATGAAATTTAATATGGTGATAACCGACTTAAAAAGGAACAAGAAAAAAAATATTTTAATAAAAAATCAGTGACTTGCCTTTGGAGTTGCAGGCGGATTACAGTCAGCCTACAGAAAATACAGCAAGCAGAAAAATAGAACGTGCCCAATGCAAAATTCACAAATGAAATCTAAGAAGTCCTTTGGCTTTCTTTTTCACGGGTCAATCACAATGGCACCCCGACACGCCTTAGGAGATCCCCGTGGAATGGGAAGAGAGGGTGTTTAAACCCTACTTTCTCCTAAGACCGGACGGCCTGGTAACGCCCCCGATCCAAGTACTTCAAGGACTTAATGCTATGCAATCAGGAACTTATTCTACCATGCTCTGATACCAAGAATGATGCGGCAAGCATATGATTAATGATTTGATTAGTGTATGTAGAGCAATGAAACCTAATTACACTAGCATTGTACTTATCATAATAAGACTTAAGGATTATAAGAAATTGGATTTTTACTTGATTAGACACAATCCTAAACTAAGAAGGAAGAAGATCTAGACAATAGGGGCTAATGATTGTGGACTTACCTTGTTGAGCTTTCCAACCTTCTTTTGATTCATACCTTGAAACTACCAATGCTCAGAACTGAAGAACCTGGATAACAGAGATTAGAACCCTGGACTTGGGGCTTCAGCTTGTTGGTTCTTTGTTAAGGTGAACCTAGCCCACAACTCAAAGACTTCGAAGGACCCTGCAATGAAGATCAAAGTTAAGGAAGAAGGATAGGAACATATAGAAGGGATGGGAGAGTTTATGAACTAAGAACAGAATTTTGAGAAGATCTGGCCGACTCCAATGCCTTCACTTGAGCTTGGAAGATGCTTTGCTAGGGAAAAAAGAATGGCTTTGGCGTGGAGGAAGAGGATGGAAAACTTTCACATAAGAAAAAAATACGAGACAACTTCTACTTCCAAAATTTCAACTTCAATTTTCATTCATTCCCAAAATCAATCTCTTTTACAATGGGCATCCAAGGCTTTTAATAGCCTCACAAAGCTAGCTTTTGAAATTTAAAAACTCCCCAAATCGAGGAGGATTACAAGGGGGTTGGAGGATTTGGTGGAGAGTTTGGAGGGATGTGGGGGGGGTTGGAGGATTTGGTGGAGGACTTGGAGGGATGTGGCCAACCTCCTTGAATTTGAATCTCCCTTGTTGGCACCCAAAGAGTGATGAGGTGGCTGGTGAAATGGCACCTGATGACGTGGCATGGTGAGGTGGTCTTCTACTTGGATAAGAATGACATGTGGCGCCCAGTGGTCCTAGTTGATGGTCCTTTTCTCTTGCTTGGTTGATGTGTCTTCTCTTCTTCATGTGGTCAAATTCTGGGGTCTAGAATTTGAGTCTTGTTGCTGGCTTTCATGGCTTTAAGACTTGATTAGACTTAACTCAACTGAATTAGACTTAACTCAACTGAACTGACTTGACTGACCTAGACTTTAAAACTTGAAATGGACTTACAAGAAATGAAATTTTAAAAGTAATTACAGGACTCAATAAACACTCTTGATTTGAAACTCAAAATTAATTACAGGACTCTTGAAAAGGAAATGACTCTTGAAAATAAAATATTTTTGAACTAAAGGATACAAGGTAACCTAATTATCTTCGATCCAAATTGGGATAAGGCTAACCTTGTTGGAGTGAAGTTTCTTTCGGCTTCTGGTGTCCACACCACCTGGGGCCTTGATAGAACACTCCTTTTAGAAGAGATTCCCGTTATGAGGGTTGTCTCCCCTGGTTGCATGGTTGTCAGGGTGGCAGCTCATCACAGGGCTCAAAACCTGGAGGAGCACACTCTGTGCAGAGTTTGCAGGTGGCGCATCATAGAGTTTGAATTCATGGCGGGTGTGGTCAGGCTTCGTCTTGCCATGGGTTAAATTTTTGTTGGCCTTTCTAAAGCAAGGGTGAGTCCCACCATAGGAGAGCTCCATCCCAGAACTTGCCTTGATAGCATGAGCACGACCCCGACTAGGCACTGACCATAGATGGAGGGCTCGCCTTATGAGCACAACCCTAGCTGGGAGCTGACCTCGACAGGAGGGCTTGCCTTAGTCGCATGAGCATGACCCCGGCTGGGAGCCACCTCGGTAGGAGGACTCACCTCGATCTTCCACCCAAGGACTATGTTCAGGTGGTAGTCCCCACCCATGCGATTGCTAGCTATCGACTGTGTAGGTACCATGTCAGCGGATGTTGCAACATCAGATGCCCCCCACTCTCGAGCCCAAAGAACAACATGGAGCTCGGGGCAAGGAGAGTAACGACCATGCTGATGTGGAGAGGCATGCCTCCCATGCCATTAGTATTTTGCATGCTATCACTTTGAAAGTTGTGCCATGCTCAGTTTTTCAATGAAGGGGGCTATTAATGCTTCCTTGGAGCTGAAACGATGCCCCTTACCCAAGGCATCTGGATTGTCGAATGCTGGCATGTGGTGTGATGTGCCACTAGCCCCATGCCATGGCGAGATGTTTCCATTGCTGGAGAGACCATCCGAGCATGGTAGGGTGATGCAGAACAAATAAAGGGATGCGATGCGGAAGTAAATTAAGATTAACTATTTTTTTTTGTTGTTTTTATATGTTTGTAGAAGTTGGCTTCAAATCAAAGAAAAGTTAACCTAACATTGAAAGATACTAATATGATAATTGAAAGCACAATTTTAAGGAAACTAAATTATCAGAGTAGTTCAGAAGCAACGGATCGCTGGGGGTTGAGAAACTCCCAGACCTAGGGTTTCGCTCCGAACTTTCAACAGAACAGAAATAAAGAGAAGAGATGGTTTACCTAACCAGACAATGATCTTCACAGATTTTGGTGGAAGAACTCTCCCGAGCAGATTGTTGGATCCTCGGATTCAGATATCTTCGCAATGGATCCTCCAATACTGGTCCTTTGGCGGGTTGGCTTCTCCTGAACTCAAGATCTGGAAGAGAAGAAAAACAATTGATGGAATCAGAGAGTCAAGGGAAAAATTTACCAGGTTGATGAACTTGAAGATTGAAATTGCTGAAAACTGGATTCTCCTGGAAGCTGATGTGATTTTCCTTGGAACTTGCTCTGGATCTGAAGTAGTCGGACTGGATCTGGATGAAGGTGGACGGCCTGGACTTGTAGAGAGAGAGAGGCCGTGGTAGATGGAAGGAGCTAGGGTTCGATGGATTGAAAATAATGAAGGGCGGCTAGGGTTTTGGATTTTTAAGTGGCTAACCTAGGGTTTTGGATAAAGATGGAGATCTCTCACCTCCTCAAGGCTCCAATGGAACCCGGATTACCCCCTCACGGAGCTCAACACTTAGAATAGTGCGGAAGAAGAGAAACCTAGGTTACTCAACACAAGAGAATAGCAAAAATAATTTTTTCTTCATTCATAGCTTGTTTGCAACTTACAAGAGGGATGTAATTTATAATGCTTTACAAGGGAGAAGGGTTTCATATTTTCCCATGTGGGACTAAAGGAGGGGATCTCCAAATTAGGGCAAATCCCTTACATATGGTTGGCCAAAATACCAAAAATTAGGATTTGGGTTATAAATGGCAGGTAGATGGCGCCACCTTGCTTGGAATTTTTCAAGAAAATTTTCTTCCTTTCCTGGATGAACTCTTTTGGACTCCTCCTTTTCTTCCTCCCTAAGTCAAGGCTCTTCCCATCTTTGTTTTAGGTGTTTTTGGCAGGTAATGGGTGCCCCTTGATATTCTCTTCCAAGAAAAACTTCTTCCCTTCTTTGCTTGGAATCACTTGGGAAAGTCTTGGCCGCCCCCTTGATTTGTGCTCTTCTCTTTATCTGGTGCATGAAAGAAGGAAGTTGCCATCTGTGGAGTGGGGACCAAAGGCTGCTGGATGTGGATATGGCGCCCCCTGGACTGGGAGTGTGGCTGGGAGTGTGGTGTCCACTTGCCTGGTCTTGGAAGAAAATGTAACATCCCTGGTTGAAACCCTAGTCCACTACTGAGTCAACATGACTCAACAAAATAAAGTGCAGGTAATGTAGACTCAAGCTAAATTAAGTTGATCTAGTCAACTCTTATTACAAACCAAAACCCTAATTCTTCGGGCAAGGTTAATCAGAGATCCAGATGGAGCTCTGAAGTCTTCTTCTGAGTCTGGTGCCCGCACCAATTCTCCCAGGGTGGGAGGAACTCGACCCTGTCGAGTAAGGCTCAAGTTGGCTCTGGTATCTCTCCAAGAGGTCTGGGTCCAATTCTTGTAATTCTTCTCGGGAGATCCAAGAGTCATCAGAATCTGGCCTTCCTTGCCAGCGGACCAGGTACCTTTGGTATCCTCGATTACGAGTAGAGATAACCTGATCATCCAGGATCTTTTCAATCTGCTCTTTCCTTACAGGCCAGTTTGTTGGTGGACACACAGGGTCGGGATCACTCTCAATGATAGGGTTAGGCTCAAAAGGCTCACTAGGAATCACAGCTGGCTCCCTGTACTCTACTAAGTCTGTAATGTTGAAAGTAGAGCTAATGCCTAGTTCTGGAGGCAACTCGAGCACATAGGCATTGGATCCTACTCTCTTTACCACTCTAAATGGTCCAGCTCCCCTAGCATGTAACTTTCTAACGGTTCCAGGAGGAAACCGTTCAGGCCTTAACCTAATCATCACATAGTCTCCCTCAACAAAAGATTTGACTCGCCTTTGAGTATCAGCCAACTTCTTATAAGTTTCATTACTTAAATTTATTTTGGCATGAATTTCTTTATGCAAGTCTTTTACATGCTGTGCAAAATTCTCAGCAAACTCGGAGACTCGAGTGTGGACAGGTAAAGGGACTAGGTCAAGAGGTGTGTGAGGTTTGTACCCATGTACAATTTCAAATGGACTCTTACCCGTAGACCTATTGACCGAGTCATTGTACGCAAATTCTGCCCTTGGTAGGTATAAATCCCAATTTCTGGTATTTTCACCAACAAGACATCTCAGCAGATTTCCTAGGCTACGGTTCACTACTTCAGTTTGGCCATCAGTTTGGGGATGATAGGCAGTTGAAAACTTAAGTTTTGTCCCTAACTTATGCCAAAGGGTCTTCCAAAAGTAACTGGTGAACCGGACATCCCTATCTGAAACGATTGTCTTAGGTAGGCCATGGAGTCTAACTATCTCATTGAAGAAAAGTGTGGCTACCTTAGATGCATCAAAGGTTTGGGAACAAGGCAAGAAGTGGGCCATTTTAGAGAATCGGTCGACTACGACACAGATAGAATCATGTCTCCTCTGGGTCTTAGGTAAACCTAACACAAAATCCATACTCACATCTTGCCAAGGACGATCTGGGACAGGGAGTGGGGTATAAAGGCCAGTGTTTTGTTTTCGCTGTTTGGCAACAGCGCAGGTTCGACATCTAGCTACAATATTAGCTACATCCCTTTTCAAGCTAGGCCAGAAAAAGTGGTCTTCAATAGCTAGAATGGTCTTGTCTTTTCCAAAATGGCCGGCTAAACCTCCAGCATGGATTTCCCAAATCAAAAATTCCCTAAGAGAAGTTCTAGGGATGCAAAGCCTATTTTTGAAGAACAAAAAACCATCTACAAGGGTATAATCCTGGTGATTACTAGATGGTCCTTGAACTAGATCCTGATACACAGTTGTGAAATCCGAACAAGACTCATATTCCTCTTTGATTTGCTCAAACCCTATGACCTCAGTTCTAACAGAAGTTAATAACAGAGATCGGCGACTAAGGGCATCAGCTACCTTATTCTCAACTCCAGCCTTATGTTTCAGGACAAAAGTATAGGACTGGATATATTCTACCCACTTAGCATGCCTAGGGTTAAGCTTCTTTTGGGAGTTCAGAAATCTAAGAGCCTCATGGTCCGAAAATAGTACAAATTCCTGCGGTAGCAAATAATGTCTCCAGTAACGCAAAGCTTGCACCACCGCATAAAATTCCTTATCATAGGTAGAATACCTAAGCTTAGCATCATTAAGTTTTTCACTAAAGAATGCTATGAGATGATTCTCTTGGCTTAGGACTCCACCTATTCCTACACCTGAAGCATCACAGGCAACCTCAAATACTTTAGAAAAATCAGGTAATCTCAGAATGGGTGCCTGGGTCATTTTATCCTTAAGATCTAGGAAGGCTTTATGGGCTGACATAGTCCAATGAAATTCTCCCTTCCTAATACAATCAGTGATAGGAGCAGCTAAAGTACTAAACCCCTTGATGAATCGCCTATAGAAGGTAGCCAAGCCGTGGAAACTTCTAACTTCATGCACATTGGTTGGCTCTGGCCAGTCTACTATGGACCTAATCTTCTCAGGATCGGCCGCCACGCCGTCAGGGGTTACTACAAAACCAAGAAAGATAACTCTACTAGTCATGAATTCACACTTCTTAAGATTACCGTAGAGTCTATCATTCCTCAAAACTTGGCAGACTGCTCTAAGGTGGCCTAGGTGATCTGCTGGGGTCTTACTATAGATCAGGATGTCATCAAAATAGACCACCATAAATTTTCCTATGAAAGCTCTAAGTACCTGGGTCATAATTCTCATGAAAGTACTAGGGGCATTGGACAACTCAAAAGGCATAACAACCCATTCATAAAGACCATCCTTAGTTTTGAAAGCAGTTTTCCATTCATCCCCGGGTCTAATCCTAACCTGATGATAGCCGCTTTTGAGATCAATCTTAGAAAAAACCATTGCACCAGCCATCATATCAAGCATGTCATCTAGTCTAGGGATGGGAAACCTATATTTGATTGTAATTTTATTGATGGCACGACTGTCAACACACATCCTCCACGTGCCATCTTTCTTTGGGGTCAGTAAGGTTGGGACTGCACAAGGACTAAGACTTTCTCTAATAAACCCCTTCCTCAATAATTCTCCAACCTGCTTTTGCAGTTCTTCATGCTCAGATGGATTCATCCTGTAATGGGGCAAGTTGGGCAAAGTCGCTCCTGGGATTAGATCTATGGCATGCTGGATATCCCTAAGAGGTGGAAGGTGGTCTGGCAAATCCTCGGGAAAGACATCCTCAAATTCTTTTAACACAGGTTTAACTTCTTGAGGAGGCTCTGAGGGTTCCGAAGTTCTAAGTTCCTTAGCAGTCAACATCCAGATGGGTGAACCACTATGAATTTCTTGTTCTAGATCCTTAGCACTGATTAGGTTCACTCCAGTTTTCATCTCCTTAACCTTACCGGCTCCTTTAGTTACCTTGTCCTTAAGGGGAACTGAATGGATCGTAATCTTCTTCCCATTGAAACTAAAGACACAGGTATTGGATTTTCCTAAGAGGGTGGCATCATGATCATACAACCAAGGTCTTCCGAGAATTATACTGCTCACCCCCATGGGTAAGACATCGCACCAAATCTTTTCGTGATAAGATTGCATTTGGATTTGGACTTGACATCTAGACTGGATGGGTATGGAGGTAGAATCTACCCAAGAAACCTTATAGGGGTTGGGATGGGGAACTGGGATTAAGCCTAACATCTTGACAGTGCTAGTAGAGATGGCATTTACACAGCTCCCACTATCTATGATGATCTTACATACCTTATCCCCTAATTTAAGAAAAGTCTGTAGGATGTTAGTCCTACGCCAATCCTCTTGAACTAGATTCTGGGATAGGATGCATCTTACAACTCCTAATTGGTCAGATTCATTGGGTTCCTCCTCTCCTTCATACTCCTCAACCAAATTCATTCCGGCCTCATAAACTTCTTCTTCAAATTCCTCACTGGGCTCGGAATTATCATTCTCTCCCTCTTCTATGTAAAGGAATCTCCGTGGGCACTGGCTAGCAACATGACCTACCTTATGACACTTGAAACAGGCTATGGCAGTACACTGACTGGAAATGTGACCTGGTTTCTGACACTTAAAACAGGTGATATTTGAACTAGGGGTTCTCTGGGTGTCAGGTGCCTTACCTTTGTCCATGGGCCTAGGGGTAGAAGTACCCTGAAAAGGTTTACTAGGGATAACTTGGCTAGGTCCATTCCTTGGGATTGGGGCACTAACCCTAGAAGGTATAGGTCCTCTCTGAAATTTCTCAGTGTTCAGTGCAATCTGGTAGGCTTGGTCTAGATTAGTAACCTCTCTCAGAAATAGTTCTTTCTTGATATCTTCCCTCAGTCCAGCCCTAAATCTAGACAAAGTGACTTCGTGGGCTTCACTCACATCACATCTCATTAGGTATTCATCAAAAGTAGCTATGTAGTCTGAGACAGATCGGTTTCCTTGTTTCAGGTTTTGCCATTGGTCTAACAGGTTTTGCTGGTATGAAATGGGTAGGTATTTATCTCTCAGTTTTTCTTTCATACCCTGCCAAGTGGTTTTGGGCTCAACATTCCGTCTCCTAGTGGTTAGCTCAATGTTCCCCCAGTATAACCTAGCTTGACGCACTAATTTCATCTTGGCAAACTTGTATTTCCTCTCCTCAGACATAGCATACCACTCAAAGTATTGGTCCATCTCACCCTCCCAATCAGAATACACCTTAGGGTTCAGACTACCATCAAAAGTGGGTGCATCTAATTTGATGTTCCTGATGAACCTATCA
Source organism: Areca catechu (assembly GCA_021397845.1). Classification (NCBI taxonomy): domain Eukaryota; kingdom Viridiplantae; phylum Streptophyta; class Magnoliopsida; order Arecales; family Arecaceae; genus Areca; species Areca catechu. Next base: position 120,560,270 of record CM038052.1, on the reverse strand, counting down.
TCTCTATCTTCAGGCTCTGGGTTAGGCCTCCTATGATTAGGTTCAGGATCTCTATATAAAGGCCTTCTAGGCTCCTGATGTGGGTGAGGTTGAGGCACATTAAAATCGGGGTCAGGAGTCCAATTCCGATGTCTAGGTTCTTCAAATACTTGGACTCGGTCCCTAAGTTGGGTGAGATCCTCATGAATTTGTGCGCTAAATTGGGCCACAGTGTTTGTCATATCCTGATTCATTTTAGCCATACTTTCAGTAAGAGTTCTGATCATGGCCTCTAAATCAGGTTGGGTTTGACTAGGTTGATATGGCACTCCGTTTCTGGTAGACATGATGATTCAAGCAAGCACACAAAATGAGACTAGACTAAATCGACTACTGGATCACTAGACCTAGATCCAAACTAGATGCCCAATCAGAGTGGCAAGCTAGCCTAGAGTAACTCAGGACTCAGCCAGGCAAGTGTAAGGGGAGTGTTAGGTCCCTGAATGCCAATCCTAGACACCAATCAGTGATTGGCCAGGTAGGCGGACCAGCACACAAGCCCTTCAGGAATGGATCCCTGAACCACCATTCTAGACACTGAGTGCTAAGCACACACAGAATAACTCGGCAAACTGACTCAACACTAGCCTAGACCCGACCAATTGGTGTCCCTAGCCTACTAGGGCAAATTAGGTCTAACTGATTTTAAATTAGGTCTAGGTTCGAATGATTGGATGGTGGTTTTGGGCTAAGGAGAGGTAATCAACTCCTCCCCTTATCTTAGATGCTCAATTGCCCTTAAGTAAATTATGAGATGATCACTCCAAAAAGAATTGAATTGCAGAACACAAAAAATAGAGTTGTTGTATTTTAATGTTCAGAATTTTTACCGAAACCAATAAATTACAGAAAAATTATGGAAAATAGGATCAATTATACTGGTTTCAACGAAGCAAAAATCATGCAATTCAGAGTTTTATGTAGGGAGAAATAATTCAGACAACAGGATAATTACGGGCTGCAACTAGATTGTCTTCCCCGTTTATAATCCCTGCTACGAAGTTATAACCCAATGGATCACCTACACGCCCTAGGAACACCCCATGGAATGGGAGGAGGAGGCTTGCGCCTCGCTTAGTTCCTAGGACCGGACGTCCTGGGGAGTCTACTTCGAGCAGACAAAATAAAAAGAGAAAACAATCAAAACAAGCAAGCAAGCAAATCAGAAACCCTAGACTGGGCTCTGATACCAAAAATGCTGCAGAACAAATAAAGGGATGCGATGTGGAAGTAAATTAAGATTAACTAATTTTTTTTTTGTTTTTATATGTTTGTAGAAGTTGGCTTCAAATCAAAGAAAAGTTAACCTAACATTGAAAGATACTAATATGATAATTGAAAGCACAATTTTAAGGAAACTAAATTATCAGAGTAGTTCAGAAGCAACGGATCGCTGGGGGTTGAGAAACTCCCAGACCTAGGGTTTCGCTCCGAACTTTCAACAGAACAGAAATAAAGAGAAGAGATGGTTTACCTAACCAGACAATGATCTTCACAGATTTTGGTGGAAGAACTCTCCCGAGCAGATTGTTGGATCCTCGGATTCAGATATCTTCGCAATGGATCCTCCAATACTGGTCCTTTGGCGGGTTGGCTTCTCCTGAACTTAAGATCTGGAAGAGAAGAAAAATAATTGATGGAATCAGAGAGTCAAGGGAAAAATTTACCAGGATGATGAACTTGAAGATTGAAATTGCTGAAAACTGGATTCTCCTGGAAGCTGATGTGATTTTCCTTGGAACTTGCTCTGGATTTGAAGTAGCCGGACTGGATCTGGATGAAGGTGGATGGCCTGGACTTGTAGAGAGAGAGAGGCCGTGGTAGATGGAAGGAGCTAGGGTTCGATGGATTGAAAATAATGAAGGGCGGCTAGGGTTTTGGATTTTTAAGTGGCTAACCTAGGGTTTTGGATAAAGATGGAGATCTCTCACCTCCTCAAGGCTCCAATGGAACCCGGATTACCCCCTCACGGAGCTCAACACTCAGAATAGTGCGGAAGAAGAGAAACCTAGGTTACGCAACACAAGAGAATAGCAAAAATAATTTTTTCTTCATTCATAGCTTGTTTGCAACTTACAAGAGGGATGTAATTTATAATGCTTTACAAGGGAGAAGGGTTTCATATTTTCCCATGTGGGACTAAAGGAGGGGATCTCCAAATTAGGGCAAATCCCTTACATATGGTTGGCCAAAATACCAAAAATTAGGATTTGGGTTTTAAATGGCAGGTAGATGGCGCCACCTTGCTTGGAATTTTTCAAGAAAATTTTCTTCCTTTCCTGGTTGAACTCTTTTGGACTCCTCCTTTTCTTCCTCCCTAAGTCAAGGCTCTTCCCATCTTTGTTTTAGGTGTTTTTGGCAGGTAATGGGCGCCCCTTGATATTCTCTTCCAAGAAAAACTTCTTCCCTTCTTTGCTTGGAATCACTTGGGAAAGTCTTGGCCGCCCCCTTGATTTGTGCTCTTCTCTTTATCTGGTGCATGAAAGAAGGAAGTTGCCATCTGTGGAGTGGGGACCAAAGGCTGCTGGATGTGGATATGGCACCCCCTGGACTGGGAGTGTGGCTGGGAGTGTGGTGTCCACTTGCCTGGTCTTGGGAGAAAATGTAACATACCTGGTTGAAACCCTAGTCCACTACTGAGTCAACATGACTCAACAAAATAAAGTGCAGGTAATGTAGACTCAAGCTAAATTGAGTTGATCTAGTCAACTCTTATTACAAACCAAAAATCCTAATTCTTCGGGCAAGGTTAATCAGAGATCCAGATGGAGCTCTGAAGTCTTCTTCTGAGTCTGGTGCCCGCACCATAGGGCCTTGGGACCTTGAGAGAATTCACCTTCTAGGAGAGATTCGTGTTGCAAGGGTTGCCACCCCTAGTTGACCGGGTGGAGCATTCCGAGAGGTGGCTGCTATTGTTCCATCGATTTGAGAGCCTAGATCCTTAGCCTTGCCCATGATCCTCTTAGCTTTTGAATCATCTCTCGCTACCCTTCCTAGTGCAACAATCTGTTGCCACCTGGATCGTCATGGCCTATAGCTTCGATGCGTCACTGCTGCATCGGGTGTCTCCTCTCGCTGGATGTGCTTCCTCCCCTTCATGGGTCGGCTCTTCGATCCGATCGACCTGCAAAAAAGTTGAGACCCAGGCCAGGGATTCTAGTGAGGACACTCTGATGATCAAGTCAGTGGGATGACCAAGGAGAACAGAACCTCTATGATAGAGAGTTTCGGGGGACTCTCCATGTAGAGGGTGAAAAAATGTAGGATTGAGATTGCTAGAGCAAGACGGAGATGGGGTAGGTGAGCCTAAGAGGATCTTTTTGCTAGCTCCCTGCCCGGCGGCTCTCTTGTCCTCCTTTCTCCTTTACCTGCTTACCTACCTCTCGCCTTCCTCTTTTCTGACCTTATGCCTTGTGTGATGGCCCAGACCAGATCTAGGGCTTCGTCCCGATGTGCTTCTCACTGTGCCCTCTAGTGGTGTCTTCTCCGAAGGGGCTTGCCACTGCATGCAGCTTCTCCTTCTTCCACCCCACTTTCGGACTGGTCCTTCAAAAGAGATCCTTTTGTTGAGGGTGACGTTTTCCTTAAGAGGGGTAGGTGCTGTGCCATTAAGCCCTGTACCATGGCAGGATGTTTTGATTGCTATAGGGACCGTCTGAGTATTGTAGGGCCTTGGGGCCTTGATAGAATACTCCTTTTAGGGAAGATTCGCATTGCGTGGGTTGCCACCTCTGGTTGCACGATTGTCAGGTGGTAGCTCATCACAGGGCTCAAAGCCTGGTGAAGCACACTCCATGTAGAGTTTGTAGGTGGTGCATCGTGGAGTTTGAATTCATGGCTAGGTATGGTCAGGCTTTGTCTTGCCATGGTTTGAATTTCTATTAGCCTTTTTGATGCGGTGGTGAGTCCCGCCTTGGATGAACTCTATCCCGAAACTTGCCTTGATAGCATGATCATGACCTTGACTAGGCACTAACCTTAGATAGAGGGCTCGCCTCATGAGAATAACCCTGGCTGGGAGCTGACCTTGGCAGGAGCACTCCCCTTGGTCACATGAGCATGATCCTGATCGGGTGCCGACCTCAGACGGAGGGTGCGCCTTATGAGCATGACCCTGGCTGGGAGCCACCTCGATAGGAGGGCTCGCCTCAGTCTTCCACCTAGGGGTCGCATCCAGGTGGCAGTCCCCACCCATGTAGCTACCAGCTGGCGGTTGTGTAGGCTCCACATCAGCATATGTTACCATATCAGATGCCGCCCACTCGAGCTCAAAGAACAATGTAGGGATCGGGGTGAGGAGAGTAACGACCAGGTTGACATGGTGAGGCGCGCCCCCCACGCCATTAGTATTTTGTGCACCATCGCTCTGAATGACATGCCACACTTGATTTTTTGATGAAGGGGGCTATTAATGCTTCCTTAGAGTCGAAGCAACGCCCCTGACCAAAGGCATCGGGATAACCAGATGCTGGTACATGGTGTCTCCTGATTAGCCCTGGAGTCAAAAGGTTGCATTCCTTTAGCGGGCACGAGATGGCAATGGGTGGCAGGCTTTATTGTATAGGGCTTGCCCTTCCCTCCTTTGCTTCTTTTAAGGGTCTTTGATCACATTCGATCTATAGAGCCCTTCCTTCCTTCCTTGATCCTCCTCTTGTCTCTGAGCCTTTGAAGTTTTCCTCTCATGTTCCTTTCCTTCAACCCCTTTCCCTCAGGCTGTACTGAAGAAGGTATCCTGATAGACTTTAGGTCTTCAACTCGAAGACTAGGGGGCCAAGTAGTGATCCTTAGGGAGCAAGCGGCTGGTGCTAAGGTGAAGGTATCAGGCCTATAGAAGAAATCCACCGAGCTCGAAGCCATCCTCGAAAGAAGGAGAAGGGAGAGTGCCCCTAAAAGGTAAAGCAAGGGGGGGCATCTGGAGCCACCTCCCGGTTCACAAGGTCATAGATCGTACAGTAGGAGGTGGTGGCCATGGTCATGGTCGCTGCAGAAAAGGCCACGGCCGTTGTGGTGCTGATAGAAGTATCTTAAGAAGGAGCTGCTGTAGCTACCCTTGGAATGACGAGATCGGTGAACTCCAAGAAGCTGCTGTAGCTATCTTATGAAGGACTATGAAGGGTCCGCTTTCATCCCTAAGTCAATGGACCTTGTTTCTGGTTCCTGGTTTGCTGGTCTGGAGCTCAAGCAGCAGGAAGTGGAACTCCTGGGACATCCTAGCTTGTCGCCACTAGGCCGGGAGTTTGGTCGGCTAGTCGCAAGACCTCTAGAATGTCCCAACTTGCCTCTACCGTACTGGGAGTCCAGCGGGTTGCACATAGGGCTTCTAGGATTTCTTGGCTTGGAATGTTGAATGATGAGTATCGCGGTAGATGGCATCCCTTCTCTTGCCATTGGCTGGAACTTTGGCCTTCGTTGAGCAGAGGGAGCCCCACCTTGGTGGTCTAAGCATGACCTGATGCGGGACCTATGTATGCAAGCAATTATAATTTTTAATTCAAGTTGTGAATCTAATATCGAAGAGTAGATCAGGTATTTAATCAAGGAAAACTATGCAAGAAAGAAACTAAAAGCATGCAAATAGGACCTAAGAGCATCAGAAAGAGAAGGACCGCCGAGGCTGAGAAGCCTCGGTTAGGCTCGTTCATCTTCAATAAAACTACTGGTGGCAAAGGGTGTACCTGGTAATGTCTGATGTGCCTGGTGAAGATCGCAGCGAAGAGATCACTCGTTCCTCGATGGATGCAGCTTGGAAAATCAAGCCAAAGGCCTGCAGATTCCTGGCTTTCTGCTTGGTTGTCCAATTGCAGCCCGGCTGGAGTCATTGGATTTGTAGGAACTCTGGGACATGCAAACGATCGTCAAGGGTGAGAAAACAAAGTGGAAAATAGGAAGAATCTCAGGAAAATAGGAAGGGGCTTGTGGAAGAAAAGGCTTGAAGGAGGCTGGTCGGCTAGGGTTTCTTCGGGCAGCACTTCGGCAAGACTTCTGGTTCACAGGATCCCTTAATGCACACAGCAGGGAGGCACACATCAAGAGAAGAACTCAATAGAATTTCATATATCAAAAATTAATTCTCATACAAGAGACTAGGGTCCTTTAAATAGACTCATAGTCTTGGCCCCCAAGTTAAGTTAAAAGAGACATCACATAGGAGTTTGAATCCCCATCCAACTCTAGCTAGAAAAATAAGGAAATCTTGGTAGAAAAAGATTCCTAAAAACTCTCTCCTCCTCTCTTGACTTGGTCAACACTCTAAGGATGCCTAGGGGGGTGTTTGGGCTTCTAAGAGCAGCAAGGGGCTGGCCCAAAGGGGTTTGGGTGCACGGGCTTGGGCCTTGGAAGCTGGGGTGGCCTGGTAGCCAGGTAGCAGGAATATTCCCTGGTATCTTGCTTCTTAAGGGCTTGGGCTTGGTGCCTGGGCTTGATTTCATTGGGCTAGGATGCAGGTGGACCTCTGAAATCTTGAATTCCCTGGTCTATGAATATACTCTAGCATCTGGAAGGGAATCTAGGCATTTGGAGGGCATCTGCAAGGAATCAGGGTTTTCGTAAGACATCTTAGATCCTGTGGTGTCACACAAAATCACATAATCTGATTTCTTCTACTGGGCCTTCCATGGTCTTCATGTCTTCATTTGGGTTGGTCTTCATGTCTTCAGTTGGGTTGGTCTCCACTTGGACTGGCTTGGTCTTCCCTTGTACTTGGGCTGACATGTACAGGACTCAGGAAGAAGACTAGCTCAACATGAGCTGACTAGTACATGACTCAAGTGATAAAATAACAACTCAGATGGACTAAATCTTTATTACAAATAGACTCTAATGCTGCTAATTAATCCACAGAGGGTTGAGAATCCTCTGTCTTATTTTGGTGCCTATGGTGTCCCCACTATGACCCTAATCAGGAGCCCACCTCGGGCGAAGGGCTCAACTTGGCAGCATGAGCATGACCCTGATTGAGAGCTTGCCTCAGATGGAGGGCCTGCACAATGAGAACGACATCGCATGGGAGCTGATGTCGATAGAAGGTTTCACCTTGGCCGCATGAGCATGACTTTGACCAGGAGCTTGCCTCAAACAGAGGGCTCATCCAATGAGCATGACCCTGCCTGGGAGCTAACCTTGATAGGTGGGCTTGCCTTGGCTGCATGAGCATGACCCTGACTGGGTGATTATCTCAGATAGAGGGCTCGCCCAATGAGTATGGCCTCGCCTAGGAGCTAACCTTGGTAGGTGGGCTCACCTTGACCATATGAGTATGATCCCAACCGGGAGCTTACCTCAAATGGAGGGCTGTCCCAATGAGCACGACCCCACTTAGGAGCTGACCTCGATAGGAGGGCTCGTCTTGGCTACATGAGCATGACCCCGACTGGGAGCTTGCCTCAGATGGAGGGCTTGCCTAATGAGCACGACCTCGCTTGGGAGCTAACCTTGGTAGGAGGGCTTGCCTTGGCCGCATGAGCATGACCTTGACCGGGAGCTTGCCTTAGACGGAGGGCTTGCCCAATGAGCATGACCGTGCCTAGGAGCTGAACTCGGTCAGAGGGCTCGCCTTGGCTTTTCCATGATGTGATTCATTTGGTATATGGCATCCCACTGCCACCTCTGGGCTATGAGCATGGCTAAGGAGGGCAGGCCTGATGGAGCGGCCCACCTGATGAGTTTGCAATGCTATGACTCATGCGATAGATGGCATCCCACTGCCACCTCCAGGCTATGAGCATGGTTGAGGAGGGAGAGACTGATGAAGGGGCCCACCTGATGAGTTTGCCATGCTGTGAGACATGCGATAGATGGCATCCCACTACCATCTCCGGGCTGTGAGCATGGTTGAAGAGGGTGGGCTTGATGGAGCAGCCCGCCTGTTGAGTTTGCCATGTTGTGAGTCATGCAGTAGATGGCTTCCCATTGCCATCTTTGGGCTATGAGCACGACTAAGGATGGCAGGTGATGCGGGATGAAAAATCGATGTAACATGGTTATTTGGAAAACAGTGAAACAACTAAACAAACTAGGACCGTGGGAGGACTAAGAAGCCTCCAGGGACTAGGGCATACTAAAACTAAAATCCTAAGACAGCTGATCTCTTTTGTTTTCAATTTTTCTGGGTGGATGTGGCGAAGGAAGGATGATGATGGGGGACCGGGAAGTGGAACTCATGGCCCTAAGACTCACTCTAGTGGGGGACACACACAGAAAGTCAGGGGTCAAAGCCTAAAGCTACCATCCCGAGGGATAACAGCACCAGCTACCCTGAGCATAAAGCTACCCTCCTGAAGGGGTCATAGCACCAGCTACCCTGAGAATAAAGCTACCCTCCCGAAGGGGTCACAGCACCAGCTACCCTGAGCTCTCATCGAACCCATAATGCACATAGCAGGGCTCTCACATAGATGCGCTAGGATGACTCTCGAAGGACACGAGGGGATAAAGAAGACGAGATAGGGGATAACTAGGGTGCTCATCAAACCCATAATGCACATAGCAGGGAACGCCTCACACCCCTCATCGAACCCATAATGCACACAACAGGGAACGAAGGAAAACGGGCCTCAGCCCAGAACCAGAACCAACCCAAAAATCTATATCAAATCATCTTTCTCTCTACAGGGGGAGAGGGGCCTTTACATAGAAAAACCAAAATCCTCAATTTCTTAGCCTCTAAGAAAACTAAAAAAGGAAAATAAATTACATCAAAATTCATGTTGCATCAAAAATAGTGCTGATCTGCTCTGAGAAGCGTGTTAGCTTGATAATCTGCTCCAGAAAGCATGCTGCTCTGAAATATGGGCTGCTTTGAAATTTGTGCAACTTCGTCTCACGGCCGTGTGCAGGACCGACCTCTCGATGGAGAACACGGCCGGCGACTGGGAAGCAGGCGACGGACGGGGCTGGTGGGCGGTGGACGGGGCTGGTGGGCGGCGGCGGCCGCAGGCGAGGTGGCACATCGTCTGGCACGGCACACCTAGCATGCTGTTTGGTCTCCCACGGCCGTGGGAGACCTCCCAGGCACCGGTTGTCCTCTGACGACCAAACTGGTGGCGGACCGGCAACGAGCGGCGGCAGGCTGGCGGTGGCACAAGCGGGCGGCGGTGCTAGGGCGGCACGCAGTGGCGGCACGGCACCATGCCGCTTGGGCTTCCCACGGGCGTGGGGCCCAACTCACCAGCGGATCGCTCCGGCGACCGGGCGGGGGCCGGCGGATGGCGGACAGGCTGCTGGTGCAGGCCGGTGGTGGCAAACGCCGGCGACGGTGCGTGGCCGGACGGACGCCTCCTGCGTCCGTTCGTCTTCCCACGGGCATGGGCGGCGGCGGCGGCGACGACGACGGTGGCTTCTCTGGCAAGGGCGGGGGCCGACTAGCTTCGGCGGCGGTCTGGCAAGGGCGGCTGTGGGTCGGGCAGCCCGGATCTGGGGCTGTAGGGGCGGTGGGCTAGGGTTCGAAACTTTTAAAAAATTCACTAGAGAAAGGTTGCAGGAGGTGGAATAAGGCTGGGATAACTCGGGGATAAACTGAGAACAAAACCAGAATAGCTGGGATAGGTGGAATAGCGGGAATAGGAAAAATCAAAAAAAATCTATCAAAATAAGAGAGAAAATGGAAAAATATCCAGACCTGCCCTAGATCCCCATCATTCTCCTTGACCGCAAAGAACTTGACTCCATCGAGTTCGAAAAATGGAGCACACCCTAATCCACAGCTAGCTCGGATACCAAATTTGTTGCCGGACGAAAAATCGATGTAACCTGGTTATTTGGAAAACAATGAAACAACTAAACAAACTAGGACCGTGGGAGGACTAAGAAGCCTCCCGGGACTAGGGCATACTGACACTAAAATCCTAAGACAGCTGATCTCTTTTGTTTTCAATTTTTCTGGGTGGATGTGGCGAAAGAAGGATGAATATGGGGGACCGGGAAGTGGAACTCATGGCCCTGAGACTCACTCCAGTGGGGGACGCACACAGAAAGTCAGGGGTCAAAGCCTAAAACTACCCTCCCGAGGGATCACAGCACCAGCTACCCTGAGCATAAAGCAACCCTCCCGAAGGGGTCACAGCATCAGCTACCCTAAGCATAAAGCTACCCTCCCGAAGTGGTCATAGCACCAGCTACCCTGAGCATAAAGCTACCCTCCCGAAGGGGTCACAGCACCAGCTACCCTGAGATCTCATCGAACCCATAATGCACACAGCAGGGCTCTCACATAGATGCGCTAGGATGACTCTCGAAGGATATGAGGGGATAAAGAAGATGAGATAGGGGATAACTAGGGTGCTCATCGAACCCATAATGCACATAGCAAGGAACGCCACACACCCCTCATCGAACCCATAATGCACACAGCAGGGAATGAAGGAAAACGGGCCTCAGCCCAGAACCAGAACCAACCCAAAAATCTATATCAAATCATCTTTCTCTCTACAGGGGGAGAGGGCCTTTATATAGAAAACCAAAATCCTCAGTTTCTTAGCCTCTAAGAAAACTAAAAAAGAAAAATAAATTACATCAAAATTCGTGTTGCATCAAAAATAATGCTGATATGCTTTGAGAAGCGTGTTAGCTTGATAATCTGCTCCAGAAAGCATGCTGCTCTAAAATATGGGCTGCTCTGAAATCCATGCAACTCCATCTCATGGCCGTGCGGAGGACCGATCTCCCGACGGAGCACACGGCCAGCGATCGGGAAGCAAGCGGCGGACGAGGCTGGTTGGCGGCGAGCAGCCGACTGCCGGCAGCGGCCGCAGGCGAGGCGGCACATGGTCTGATACGGCACGCCCAGCGTGCCGTTTGGTCTCCCATGGCCGTGGGAGACCTCCCAGGCACCGGCTGTCCTCCGGCGACCAAACTAGCGACGGATCGGCGGCGAGCGGTGGTAGGGCCGTGGGAGACCTCTTAGGCACCAGCTGTCCTCCGGCGACCAAATTGGCGACGGACCGATAGCGAGCGATGGCAGGCGGACGGCGGCACAGGCGGGCGACGGTGCTAGGGCGGTACGCAGTGGCGGCACGGCACCATGCTGCTTGGGCTTCCCACGGGTGTTGGGCCCAAGTCGCTAGCGGAGCGCTCCGGCGGCCGAGCCAGGGCCGGCGAACGGCGGACACGCTGCCGGTGCAGGTCGGTGGTTGCAAACGGCAACGGCGGTGCATGGCCGGACGGACGCCTCCCGCGTCCGTTCATCTTCCCACGGGCGTTGGCGGCAGTGGCTTCTCCGGCGAGGGCGGGGGCCGGCAAGCTTCAGCGGCGGTCCGGCGGGGGCGGCCAGGGTTCGGGCGGCCCGGATCTGGGGCCGGAGGGGTGGTGGGCTAGGGTTCAGAACTTTTAAAAAAATTTACGGGAGATAGGTTGCAGGAGGTGGAATAAGGCTGGGATAACTCGGGGATAAACCGAGAACAAAACCAGAATAGCTAGGATAGGTGGAATAGCGGAAATAGAAAAAATCAAAAAAAATCTAAGAAAATAAGAGAAAAAATGGAAAAATACATGGACCTACCCTGGATCCCCATCATTAATCCGTGCAACTCCACTCACGGCCGTGCGGAGGATGGATTGTTCGACGGAGCACACGGCCGGCGATCGGGAAGCAGGCAGTGGACGGGGCTGGTGGGCGGCGATCGACGGATGGCCGGTGGCGGCTGCAGGAGAGGCGATACATGGTGTGGCACGGCACGCCCAGCATGCCGTTTGGTCTCCCATGGCCATGGGAGACCTCCTAGGCACCGGCTGTCCTCCGGCATCCAAACAAGCGGCGGACCAGCGACGAGCGGCGGCAGGCGGGCGGCAGCACAGTCGGGCGGCGGTGCTAGGGCGGCACGCAGTGGCAGCACGGCACCGTGTCGCTTGGGCTTCCCAAGGGCGTGGGGCCCAAGTCATCGGCGCAGCGCTCCGACGACCGGGCGGGGGCCTGCGGATGGCGGACATGCTGCCGGTGCAGGCCGGTGGTGGCAAACAGTAGCGGCGGCACGTGGCCGGACGGATGCCTCCCACGTCTGTTCATCTTCCCACGGGCATGGGAGGCTGCGGCGGCGGTGGGGACTTCTCCGGTGAGGGCGGGGGCCGACGAGCTTCGACGGTGGTCCGGCGGGGGTGGCGGGGGTCGGGCGGCCCGGATCTGGGGCCGGAGGGGCAGCGGGCTAGGGTTCGGAACTTTTAAAAAAATTCATGGGAGAAAGGTTGCAGGATGTGGAATAAGGCTGGGATAACTCGGGGATAAACCGAGAACAAAACTAGAATAGCTGGGATAGGTGGAATAGCTGGAACAGGAAAAATCAAAAAAATCTAAGAATATAAGAGAAAAATTAGAAAAATTCCCAGACCTGCCATGGATCCCCATCAGCAGGCTTGATAGAGGGGCCCACCTAATAAGTTTGCCATGTGAGTCACACAGTAGATGGAATCCGGCTGCCATCTTCGGGCTATTAGCATGACTGAGGAGGGCAGTCTTGTTGGAGGGGCCCACCTGGTGAGTTTGCCATGCTATAAGTCACATGGTATATGGCATCCCGCTGCCATCTCCGGGTTATTTGCATGGTTAAGGAGGGCGGGCCTGATGGAGGGGCCCACCTGATGAGTTTGCCATTGATGCGAGATGAACCTAGAAATGTAGAAAAATAGAAAACTCATTTTTTTTAAATTTTTAGAATTTTAATTTCATGGTTAAGAACCTGAAAGATAAGCAAAGTTTAGCATAAGGACTAGCAATGGCAGAAACAAGCATACCTGCAAAATTCTCATGCAAACTAATGAATATCAAAACCTGAAAATTTAGAAATTTCTGGCTTAGAATAGCAATCTTCAACCAACTCAGAAAAATTAAGAGAAAGAATGGATTTTACCAGTCAAAGATTGAGGATTTAGTCAATGAAGAGATCTCTCGCACTCAGACCAGAGCCTAGATGATGAAGGTGCAGTTTTCCTTGAACCTGAGGTAGATCTGGGCAGTCTTGGAGGCAAGAGGGACCTCCTTTGAGGAGGGAAAACACCTAAGGGATCCTACAAAACATCAAGGGTCAATCAAAATAGTAATTAAATATAGGAAAGAACTAGGGTTTAGAAGTAATCAGGTTAGGGCTTAGAAGCTGGGTGGCAAGGAAGCAGATGAAGCTGTTGATCTGGAGCATCTTCAAGGATGCTCCTTAAGGATGTGGCTAATTCTTGGAAGCTTGGTTTGCTACTGTGGATGTGGTGGATTGCAATGGTATTGTTTAGCCAACACAAGAACAATGTAGCAAAGTAACCAAAGAAGAACAAAAGCAAAATAACACAAGCTCGCAAGCTCAAATAAATTTACCAAGATTTTGATATCATGAATAAAAGTTGATTACAAGAGAGGGAGGGGTGGGGTATTTATAGAGCCCCCATGCCCTCTCCTTGTTAGAATAGGAATACAAGCTAGATAGGGAGAAGGATTACAAGTGAAGTAGGAATAGGTTCACAAGTTGAATAGGAATAGGTTCTCCTTGTTTGATATGGATTTCCTTCCTCCTTTGACTTGGTCAAAGGGCCTTTGACTTGCTTAAATCTCTTTTTCTTGGGATTGGATGCCTCTTGGCTTAGACTTGGGCTCTTGGGTCGCAATTGGGGCATCCAAGGATGGGTTGGGCACATGGGTTTTGGGCCCTAGAGTCCTGGGATGCCTGGAGCAGGAATATTCCAAGTATCTTTGTCTGGGCTAGAATATACCTGAAATCTTGGTTTTTTGTTGACCTGGGCCTTGCATTCACTCGGGCTGGGATGCAGGTGGACCTCTAGAATCATGGATGCCCTGGTTTTTGAATATGCTTTGGTATCTGGAGAGGAATCTGGGCATCTGGAAGGAATCAGGGTTTCTGGAAACCATTTTGGATCCTTGGGTGTTACACAAAATCCAATAAGCTAATGTAGTTGCCTCTGACTCCTGAATTTGGCTTGGTGGAACTCTAAAATAGGGTAGCCTCCTCTCATGTCCAAAAATTGGACTCATACTAGACTCATAACTGAAGTACATGACTCGATATACTGACTAATTTTGAGGGTTGAGACAAATCAACTAACCTCAACTTATTGCAGGACTCAATCTTAATTGATTATAAAATTATTACACATGACTATGGTTCTAAAATTTAAAACCCTAATCAATAAACTATATGGGATCCAGTGATTTGTGTCTGATCCTGGTATCCCCACAATTCTCCGTGGGTGGGAGGAACTCGACCCCGTCAAGTAAGGATCAATTTGGCTCAAGGAGGGTCTAGGTTGAGGCACTGCAGATCATCACCAATGCTCCACAAGTCCTCAAATTCTGGTCAACCTTGCCAGTGGACTAAAGTCCTCTGATAACCTCTATCTTGGGTACCGATAGCTTGATCGTCCAAGATTCTCTTAATCTTTTCCTCACCAAATGGCTAAATTGTCTGTGGACACTCTAGGATGGGTTCAGTCACAAAGAAAGGGAGTGGCTCAAATGGCTCGCTAGGTATCTCTGCTGGGTCCCTATACTCTACAAAATCTGAGATGATGAAGGTGGAGCTAATACCTAAATCAGGTGTTCTCTCAAGCATATAGGCATTGGGTCCACTGCTCTTCATTAATTTGGATGGGCCAGCTTCACGAGCATGAAATTCTTTAACAATCACATGATCCTCTACAAATTCTTTATCTTTCTTTTGAGAATTAGCCAAGTTCTTTTAAGGTTCATTAATTATGTTTAGCTTTTGACTAATTTTCATATGCAAATTCTGTGCAGAGGCTAGTGCATGTGAGGACAGATGAATCAGGGTTGTAAACTTATTGGATGCAAAACTAACACCTAAAATACTCGACTAGGCTTTCTTATTGAAAAAAAATTTATTGGACTCTTCAGGACAAAACCTAATAGACTATAGACCCTTTAGGTTTGATCCTATCATAACATGCACCTGAAAATGTGACATAAACTCTTAGTAGATGCCAGAGTGTCTTCCAGAAGTAGGAAGCAAATATGACAGACTCGATGATTGAATGTAGTATGCAAACCTCTATGAAATGCAATCTAAGGGTTAGAAAATCATGAAAAGTTTTAGAAAAGGATAGAAAATAAGAAGTGGATTCAGGATTAGTCTGATTGGATAAGGAATAAGAAAAGGGTTCGGGGTTAATCGGGTAGAATAGGATGTAGGAAGGGGTATCAGGGATTAATCCTAGACTAATAAGGTTGACCTTATGGGGTTGATGGGTACCTACAAGGTTTATAGTATGGAAGAGTGGGTCACTAATCTCAGGGATGAGATCGTCAATGGAAACTATAGGATGGGATTCTTCCTGAGGGTACTGATAAGCCAATTCCTTAATAAAGTCATCTAGTTCAAGAAATTCAGGACTAGGCTCT
The DNA here is from genome assembly GCA_021397845.1 of Areca catechu. Classification (NCBI taxonomy): domain Eukaryota; kingdom Viridiplantae; phylum Streptophyta; class Magnoliopsida; order Arecales; family Arecaceae; genus Areca; species Areca catechu. Next base: position 120,544,885 of record CM038052.1, on the reverse strand, counting down.
ATACTTGGACTTTCGTCTAGTGGCTCCTCAGGGAAGATTCTAACAGTAGGATTGGGTTCCTTATTGTCTTCTTCATTTAAGGGTTCTTCTACTACATGGTCAGCTAACTCTATGTTGGTTATTGTTTGGTAATGGCTAGGGTTAGCTAAATATAGGTCTACTCCTACTTGGGTATGGTTAGGTTCAACTAATGTTGGGTGGTCATCTAATGGTTCAATCCTATGGGTCATTGGTTATTCGATTGGATCAGTGGGTCAAACATTTTATTCCTTTGGTCAAACTTGTATTCCAACTGGTCAAACTATTCCATCATGGCCTTAAAGAGGCTTTCTAGATTGGACTCCATGGTTGAATTGGGTTGGTTACACTAGACTTCTGGTTCAATTAATTATGGGTTGGTTTCTATCTTGGTTTGGTCATTGTCAACTAATCCTGGGTCTTCTATAGGGTACTCTTCTAGATCTTCAATAGACTTATTATCTTCATACTTTTCTACCATACTTGGGTCAGCCTCATATATCTCTTCTTCTAGATCACCTTGGTGAACCAATGGGGTGGTAAGAGGGGGTTGGCTACTGGAAATTGACTAGAGTCTGGGGTAACAGGGTGGGTAAACTAAGGGTTATGGGTTCATAGGTTATGGGTTTAAAGGTTTTGGTTCAAAGGTTATGGGTTCAAATATAGGGTTATCAATCCTATAGGGTTCAGGTTGATTGAGGGATAGTGGGTTACTGCTGGGTTCATATGTAGAGACTATGGGTTCCTGGGGTCTATGGGTTTGGTCTGGGGTTCCAACTTGGTTAAATCTAGTGGCTAATTGGTCGATCCTAGCGGTTGCCTGGTCAAATTGTCAGTCTATTTGGTTGAACCTATAGTTCATTTGGGTTTGGGATTGAGTCAATTGGGTTATCTGGTCATTGGTTTGGTAATGCTTAGTATTAATTTGGTTATTGGATTGGTTTAGTTGGGTAAACTGGTTTCGAGATTGGATGGTCAACTGGGCAATCTGATCAGTCATGGCTTTCATGAAAGTTTTAAAATTAGAATCCATGGCTGAGCTGAGTTGGGGTGTAGAGTTCTAGTATTGGGTTCCTAGTTTATTGGTCATACACTTAATCAAACAATCAAGATGAAATGATGCAGCCAAGCATGCAAAAGAAAAGTTTAGTAAAATCTAGGGTTTGCTAAACCTAGAGTCAAAACTGAATGGGTCAGCTCAACTTACACTTAACCCAGCAGCTAATCCTTCCACTGACCAGGTAGAGGGTGGGAGTGTGGGATGCCCTCTCTGCTTTTGCAGGGACCCAATTAAAAGCCACAACACCACTTAGGTCATTTGACTTTGGACCCTCAGCCTTAGACACCAAATTTTAGTAATAGCCACAGGATTAAATGCACTAGTTACCCCATACAACTCGGACCCGACCTATTGGATGTCACCTAGCCCTCTAGGGCAAATTAGGTCTAATAAATTTTAATTAGGCTTAGGTCAGTATGCTGATGATTGTTTTGGGCCCAAGACATGTGATAAAATCCTGCTCTGATGTTATATTGATTGCCCTTAAGATTAGATTAAAGAGATGAGGGCAGTCGATGGTCCTGATGCAATCTAAAATAATCAAAAAAATAATTTTTTTTAATTATTTTATGTTGTGAAAAATTGAATTTAAGTTAACTAGGGTTAGGAAACAAAGTTTGGCTTAGGATTTGGGGGTTTGGAAGTTGATTAGGTTGGGTCAGGTAAGTGTAGAAACTCAGGAAATTATGGTTTCGAATGATACAGATTTTGACATAGATATCGATGCAGAAAAAAATTAGAACAATTCAACGACAAATTATGGATGGTGATGATGACACCTACCAAATTTTACGGAAAACAAAAATTAAATGATGATGCAAATCCTAGGGTGTTCAGACTGCTGCAAAAATTTCAGGATTTTGTTAGGGTTTCCAAGATGCCAAATTTTAATAATTTAAATTTTCTATAAAATTAATTAAAAATCTTGAGAAATTAGAGTACAAGACAGAGAACAATTCATGCAAATTTAATAGACAAATAAAATTCCTAGATTGTTGAATTCAGATGTAAAACAAAGACCTAATGCAGTGAATAGGATGCAAAAAATTTAGAAACTAGGGTTTCACGAATCGAATACAAATGAAGACTATCCTAAACATGCACTGATACCAAACTGACGCAAGATGAACCTAGGGATGTAGAAAAATAGAAAACTCATTTTTTTGGAAATTTTAGAATTTTATCTTCGTGGTTAAGAACTCGAAAGATATGCAAAGTTCAGCAAAAGGACTAGCAATGGTAGAAACAATCATACCTGCAAAATTCTCATGCAAACTAATGAATCTCAGGGCCCGAAAATTGAGAAATTCCTGGCTTAGGATAGCAATCTTTAACCAACTCAAAATTAAGAGAAGGAAAGGATTTTACTAGTCAAAGATTGAGGATTTAGCCAATGAAGTTATCTGTTGCACTCAGATCGGAGCCTGGATGGTGCGGGCACCAGACTCATAAGAAGACTTCAGAGCTCCATTTGGATCTCTGATTGACATTGCCCGAGAAATTAGGGTTTGTAATAAAGGTTGACCTGGTCAACCAGTTTATTTATTTTATTTATTTCTTGAGTCACCATTTAAATTTTGTTGAGTCATGTTGACTCGGTGCAAGTCCCGATGTGGTTTCAATTTTATCCAAAATGGTGCCGCAATTGTCTTCCAATCAAATCAAGGTCCAAAATGGTGCCATATTTATCTTCCAATCAAATCAAGGTCCAAGCAAGTGGAGGCCACACTCCAAGCCACATGCCCAGCCACACTCCGAGCACACGCCAGGGTCCAGGAGGCGCCACAGAGGCATCCCAGTGTCATGGTCCCCACATCCAAAGAAGAAAAAAATCAAATTGGAAGCCAATTTAAAGGAGGCGCCCATACCTGCCAATTTTGTCTAAGCAAAGAAGGAAAGGGACTTCTCTTGGAGAAAAAATCAAAGAAGGACATCCAATCTACTCCTAATTGAAGTTCAAATCAAAATCAAAGAGCTTAACTTGGAGTGGAAGAAAAGAAGAAATGCCATAAGGAGAAGAGGACTCCAAATCCAAATCCAACTCCAAAGAAGGCGCCATAAAATTCCCAAAAAAAAATCCAAAAAAAATCCTTTATGGCCGTCCCAAATTTTTTTGAATTCTTGGTCGGCCAAGAGAGGAGGTTTTCTACCTAATCTAGAGGTTGGAGGAGTTTAGTCCCACATGGGAATTTGTACAAACTTGGAGAAAATTTTAGGTCTATATAATAGACCTCTCTTTATAACTTTAGAAATCAATGAATGAAAAAAAAATTTTTTATGAGCAAACTTATATTTTCTCTTCCGCACTATTCTAAGTGTTGAGCTCCGTGAGGGGGTAATCCGGGTTCCATTGGAGCCTTGAGGAGGTGAGAGATCTCCATCTTTATCCAAAACCCTAGGTTAGCCACTAAAAAATCCAAAACCCTAGCCGCCCATCATTATTTTCAATCCATCAAACCCTAGCTCCTTCCATCTCCCATGGCCTCTCTCTCTCTACAAGTCCAGGCCGTCCACCTTCATCCAGATCCAGTCCGGCTACTTCAGATCCAGAGCAAGTTCCAAGGAAATCACATCAGCTTCCAGGAGAATCCAGTTTTCAGCAATTTCAATCTTCAAGTTCATCAACCTGGTAAATTTTTCCCTTGACTCTCTGATTCCATCAATTATTTTTCTTCTCTTCCAGATCTTGAGTTCAGGAGAAGCCAACCTGCCAAAGGACCAGTATTGGAGGATCCATTGCGAAGATATCTGAATCCGAGGATCCAACAATCTGCTCGGGAGAGTTCTTCCACCAAAATCTGTGAAGATCATTGTCTGGTTAGGTAAACCATCTCTTCTCTTTATTTCTGTTCTGTTGAAAGTTCGGAGCGAAACCCTAGGTCTGGGAGTTTCTCAACCCCCAGCGATCCGTTGCTTCTGAACTACTCTGATAATTTAGTTTCCTTAAAATTGTGCTTTCAATTATCATATTAGTATCTTTCAATGTTAGGTTAACTTTTCTTTGATTTGAAGCCAACTTCTACAAACATATAAAAACAACAAAAAAATTAGTTAATCTTAATTTACTTCCGCATCGCATCCCTTTATTTGTTCTGCATCATTTTTGGTATCAGAGCCCAGTCTAGGGTTTCTGATTTGCTTGCTTGCTTGTTTTGATTGTTTTCTCTTTTTATTTTGTCTGCTCGAAGTAGACTCCCCAGGACGTCCGGTCCTAGGAACTAAGCGAGGCGCAAGCCTCCTCCTCCTATTCCACGGGGTGTTCCTAGGGCATGTAGGGGATCCATTGGGTTATAACTTCGTAGCAGGGATTATAAACGGGGAAGACAATCTAGTTGCAGCCCGTAATTGCCCTGTTTTCTGAATTATTTCTCCCTGCATAAAACTCCGAATTGCATGATTTTTCTTCGTTCAAACCAGTATAATTGAGTCTATTTTCCATAATTTTTCTGTGATTTATTGGTTTCGGTAAAATTTCTGAGCATTAAAATACAACAACTCTGTTTTTTGTGTTCTGCAATTCAATTCTTTTTGGAGTGATCATCTCATAATTTACTTAAGGGCAATTGAGCATCTAAGATAAGGGGAGGAGTTGATTACCTCTCCTTAGCCCAAAACCACCATCCAATCATTCGAACCTAGACCTAATTTAAAATCAGTTAGACCTAATTTGCCCTAGTGGGCTAGGGACACCAATTGGTCGGGTCTAGGCTAGTGTTGAGTCAGTTTGCCGAGTTATTCTGTGTGTGCTTAGGACTCAGTGTGTAGAACGGTGGTTCAGGGATCCATTCCCGAAGGGCTTGTGTGCTGGTCCGCCTACCTGGCCAATCACTGATTGGTGTCTAGGATTGGCAATCAGGGACCTAACACTCCCCTTACACCTGTCTGGCTGAGTCCTGAGTTACTACAGGCTAGCTTGCCACTTTGATTGGGCATCTAGTTTGGACTCTAGGTCTAGTGATCCAGTAGTCGATTTAGTCTAGTCTCATTTTGTGTGCTTGCTTGAATCATCATGTCTACCAGAAACGGAGTGCCATATCAACCTGGTCAAACCCAACCTGATTTAGAGGCCATGATCAGAACTCTTACTGAAAGTATGGCTAAAATGAATCAGGATATGACAAACACTGTGGCCCAGTTTAGCGCACAAATTCATGAGGATCTTACCCAACTTAGGGACCGAGTCCAAGTACTTGAAGAACCTAGACATCGGAATTGGACTCCTGACCCCGATTTTAATGTGCCTCAACCTCACCCACATCAGGAGCCTAGAAGACCTTTATATAGAGATCCTGAACCTAATCATAGGAGGCCTGACCCAGAGCCTGAAGATAGAGATGATAGGTTCATCAGGAACATCAAATTAGATGCACCAACTTTTGATGGTAGTCTGAACCCTAAGGTGTATTCTGATTGGGAGGGTGAGATGGACCAATACTTTGAGTGGTATGCTATGTCTGAGGAGAGGAAATACAAGTTTGCCAAGATGAAATTAGTGCGTCAAGCTAGGTTATACTGGGGGAACATTGAGCTAACCACTAGGAGACGGAATGTTGAGCCCATAACCACTTGGCAGGGTATGAAAGAAAAACTGAGAGATAAATACCTACCCATTTCATACCAGCAAAACCTGTTAGACCAATGGCAAAACCTGAAACAAGGAAACCGATCTGTCTCATACTACATAGCTACTTTTGATGAATACCTAATGAGATGTGATGTGAGTGAAGCCCACGAAGTCACTTGTCTAGATTTAGGGCTGGACTGAGGGAAGATATCAAGAGAGAACTATTTTTGAGAGAGGTTACTAATCTAGACCAAGCCTACCAGATTGCACTGAACACTGAGAAATTTTAGAGAGGACCTATACCTTCTAGGGTTAGTGCCCCAATCCCAAGGAATGGACCTAGCCAAGTTATCCCTAGTAAACCTTTTCAGGGTACTTCTACCCCTAGGCCCATGGACAAAGGTAAGGCACCTGACACCCAGAGAACCCCTAGTTTAAATATCACCTGTTTTAAGTGTTAGAAACCAGGTCACATTTCCAGTCAGTGTACTGCCATAGCCTGTTTCAAGTGTCATAAGGTAGGTCATGTTGCTAGCCAGTGCCCACGGAGATCCCTTTACATAGAAGAGGGAGAGAATGATAATTCCGAGCCCAGTGAGGAATTTGAAGAAGAAGTTTATGAGGCCGGAATGAATTTGGTTGAGGAGTATGAAGGAGAGGAGGAACCCAATGAATCTGACCAATTAGGAGTTGTAAGATGCATCCTATCCTAGAATCTAGTTCAAGAGGATTGGCGTAGGACTAACATCCTACAGACTTTTCTTAAATTAGGGGATAAGGTATGTAAGATCATCATAGATAGTGGGAGCTGTGTAAATGCCATCTCTACTAGCACTGTCAAGATGTTAGGCTTAATCCCATTTCCCCATCCCAACCCCTATAAGGTTTCTTGGGTAGATTCTACCTCCATACCCATCCAGTCTAGATGTCAAGTCCAAATCCAAATGCAATCTTATCACGAAAAGATTTGGTGCGATGTCTTACCCATGGGGGTGAGCAGTATAATTCTCGGAAGACCTTGGTTGTATGATCATGATGCCACCCTCTTAGGAAAATCCAATACCTGTGTCTTTAGTTTCAATGGGAAGAAGATTACGATCCATTCAGTTCCCCCTAAGGACAAGGTAACTAAAGGAGCCGGTAAGGTTAAGGAGATGAAAACTGGAGTGAACCTAATCAGTGCTAAGGATCTAGAACAAGAAATTCATAGTGGTTCACCCATCTGGATGTTGACTGCTAAGGAACTTAGAACTTCGGAACCCTCAGAGCCTCCTCAAGAAGTTAAACCTGTGTTAAAAGAATTTGAGGATGTCTTTCCCGAGGATTTGCCAGACCACCTTCCACCTCTTAGGGATATCCAGCATGCCATAGATCTAATCCCAGGAGCGACTTTGCCCAACTTGCCCCATTACAGGATGAATCCATCTGAGCATGAAGAACTGCAAAAGCAGGTTGGAGAATTATTGAGAAAGGGGTTTATTAGAGAAAGTCTTAGCCCTTGTGCAGTCCCAGCCTTACTGACCCCAAAGAAAGATGGCACGTGGAGGATGTGTGTTGACAGTCGTGCCATCAATAAAATTACAATCAAATATAGGTTTCCCATCCCTAGACTAGATGACATGCTTGATATGATGGCTGGTGCAATGGTTTTTTCTAAGATTGATCTCAAAAGCGGCTATCATCAGGTTAGGATTAGACCCGGGGATGAATGGAAAACTGCTTTCAAAACTAAGGATGGTCTTTATGAATGGGTTGTTATGCCTTTTGGGTTGTCCAATGCCTCTAGTACTTTCATGAGAATTATGACCCAGGTACATAGAGCTTTCATAGGAAAATTTGTGGTGGTCTATTTTGATGACATCCTGATCTATAGTAAGACCCCAGCAGATCACCTAGGCCACCTTAGAGCAGTCTGCCAAGTTTTGAGGAATGATAGACTCTACGGTAATCTTAAGAAGTGTGAATTCATGACTAGTAGAGTTATCTTTCTTGGTTTTGTAGTAACCCCTGACGGCGTGGCGGCCGATCCTGAGAAGATTAGGTCCATAGTAGACTGGCCAGAGCCAACCAATGTGCATGAAGTTAGAAGTTTCCATGGCTTGGCTACCTTCTATAGGCGATTCATCAAGGGGTTTAGTACTTTAGCTGCTCCTATCACTGATTGTATTAGGAAGGGAGAATTTCATTGGACTAAGTCAGCCCATAAAGCCTTCCTAGATCTTAAGGATAAAATGACCCAGGCACCCATTCTGAGATTACCCGATTTTTCTAAAGTATTTGAGGTTGCCTGTGATGCTTCAGGTGTAGGAATAGGTGGAGTCCTAAGCCAAGAGAATCATCCCATAGCATTCTTTAGTGAAAAACTTAATGATGCTAAGCTTAGGTATTCTACCTATGATATGGAATTTTATGCGGTGGTGCAAGCTTTGCGTTACTGGAGATATTATTTGCTACCGCAGGAATTTGTACTATTTTCGGACCATGAGGCTCTTAGATTTCTGAACTCCAAAAGAAGCTTAACCCTAGGCATGCTAAGTGGGTAGAATATATCCAGTCCTATACTTTTGTCCTGAAATAAGGCTGGAGTTGAGAATAAGGTAGCTGATGCCCTTAGTCGCCGATCTCTGTTATTAACTTCTGTTAGAACTAAGGTCATAGGGTTTGAGCAAATCAAAGAGGAATATGAGTCTTGTCCGGATTTCACAACTGTGTATCAGGATCTAGTTCAAGGACCATCTAGTAATCACCAGGATTATACCCTTGTAGATGGTTTTTTGTTCTTCAAAAATAGGCTTTGCATCCCTAGAACTTCTCTTAGGGAATTTTTGATTTGGGAAATCCATGCTGGAGGTTTAGCCGGCCATTTTGGAAAAGACAAGACCATTCTAGCTATTGAAGACCACTTTTTCTGGCCTAGCTTGAAAAGGGATGTAGCTAATATTGTAGCTAGATGTCGAACCTGCGCTGTTGCCAAACAGCGAAAACAAACACTGGCCTTTATACCCCACTCCCTGTCCCAGATCGTCCTTGGCAAGATGTGAGTATGGATTTTGTGTTAGGTTTACCTAAGACCCAGAGGAGACATGATTCTATCTGTGTCGTAGTCGACCGATTCTCTAAAATGGCCCACTTCTTACCTTGTTCCCAAACCTTTGATGCGTCTAAGGTAGCCACACTTTTCTTCAATGAGATAGTAAGACTCCATGGCCTACCTAAGACAATCGTTTCAGATAGGGATGTCCGGTTCACCAGTTACTTTTGGAAGACCCTTTGGCATAAGTTAGGGACAAAACTTAAGTTTTCAACTGCCTATCATCCCCAAACTGATGGCCAAACTGAAGTAGTGAACCGTAGCCTAGGAAATCTGCTGAGATGTCTTGTTGGTGAAAACACCAGAAATTGGGATTTATACCTACCAAGGGCAGAATTTGCGTACAATGACTTGGTCAATAGGTCTACGGGTAAGAGTCCATTTGAAATTGTACATGGGTACAAACCTCACACACCTCTTGACCTAGTCCCTTTACGTGTCCACACTCGAGTCTCCGAGTCTGCTGAGAATTTTGCACAGCATGTAAAAGACTTGCATAAAGAAATTCATGCCAAAATAAATTTAAGTAATGAAACTTATAAGAAGTTGGCTGATACTCAAAGGCGAGTCAAATCTTTTGTTGAGGGAGACTATGTGATGATTAGGTTAAGGCCTGAACGGTTTCCTCCTGGAACCGTTAGAAAGTTACATGCTAGGGGAGCTGGACCATTTAGAGTGGTAAAGAGAGTAGGATCCAATGCCTATGTGCTCGAGTTGCCTCCAGAACTAGGCATTAGCTCTACTTTCAACATTACAGACTTAGTAGAGTACAGGGAGCCAGCTGTGATTCCTAGTGAGCCTTTTGAGCCTAACCCTATCATTGAGAGTGATCCCGACCCTGTATGTCCACCAACAAACTGGCCTATAAGGAAAGAGCAGATTGAAAAGATCCTGGATGATCAGGTTATCTCTACTCGTAATCGAGGATACCAAAGGTACCTGGTCCGCTGGCAAGGAAGGCCAGATTCTGATGACTCTTGGATCTCCCGAGAAGAATTACAAGAATTGAACCCAGACCTCTTGGAGAGATACCAGAGCCAACTTGAGCCTTACTCGACAGGGTCGAGTTCCTCCCACCCCGGGAGAATTGGTGCGGGCACCAAACTCATAAGAAGACTTCAGAGCTCCATTTGGATCTCTGATTGACATTGCCCGAGAAATTAGGGTTTGTAATAAAGGTTGACCTGGTCAACCAGTTTATTTATTTTTATTTATTTCTTGAGTCACCATTTAAATTTTGTTGAGTCATGTTGACTCGGTGCAAGTCCCGATGTGGTTTCAATTTTATCCAAAATGGTGCCGCAATTGTCTTCCAATCAAATCAAGGTCCAAAATGGTGCCACATTTGTCTTCCAATCAAATCAAGGTCCAAGCAAGTGGAGGCCACACTCCAAGCCACACGCCCAGCCACACTCCGAGCACACGCCAGGGTCCAGGAGGCGCCACAGAGGCATCCCAGTGTCATGGTCCCCACATCCAAAGAAGAAAAAAATCAAATTGGAAGCCAATTTAAAGGAGGCGCCCATACCTGCCAATTTTGTCTAAGCAAAGAAGGAATGGGACTTCTCTTGGAGAAAAAATCAAAGAAGGACATCCAACCTACTCCTAATTGAAGTTCAAATCAAAATCAAGAGCTTAACTTGGAGTGGAAGAAAAGAAGAAATGCCATAAGGAGAAGAGGACTCCAAATCCAAATCCAACTCCAAAGAAGGCGCCATAAAATTCCCAAAAAAAAATCCAAAAAAAATCCTTTATGGCCGTCCCAAATTTTTTTGAATTCTTGGTCGGCCAAGAGAGGAGGTTTTCTACCTAATCTAGAGGTTGGAGGAGTTTAGTCCCACATGGGAATTTGTACAAACTTGAAGAAAATTTTAGGTCTATATAATAGACCTCTCTTTGTAACTTTAGAAATCAATGAATGAAAGAAATTTTTTTTATGAGCAAACTTATGTTTTCTCTTCTTCCGCACTATTCTAAGTGTTGAGCTCCGTGAGGGGGTAATCCGGGTTCCATTGGAGCCTTGAGGAGGTGAGAGATCTCCATCTTTATCCAAAACCCTAGGTTAGCCACTTAAAAATCCAAAACCCTAGCCGCCCATCATTATTTTCAATCCATCAAACCCTAGCTCCTTCCATCTCCCACGGCCTCTCTCTCTCTACAAGTCCAGGTCGTCCACCTTCATCCAGATCCAGTCCGGCTACTTCAGATCCAGAGCAAGTTCCAAGGAAAATCACATCAGCTTCCAGGAGAATCCAGTTTTCAGCAATTTCAATCTTCAAGTTCATCAACCTGGTAAATTTTTCCCTTGACTCTCTGATTCCATCAATTGTTTTTCTTCTCTTCCAGATCTTGAATTCAGGAGAAGCCAACCCGCCAAAGGACCAGTATTGGAGGATCCATTGTGAAGATATCTGAATCCGAGGATCCAACAATCTGCTCGGGAGAGTTCTTCCACCAAAATCTGTGAAGATCATTGTCTGGTTAGGTAAACCATCTCTTCTCTTTATTTCTGTTCTGTTGAAAGTTTGGAGCGAAACCCTAGGTCTGGGAGTTTCTCAACCCCCAGCGATCCGTTGCTTCTGAACTACTATGATAATTTAGTTTCCTTAAAATTGTGCTTTCAATTATCATATTAGTATCTTTCAATGTTAGGTTAACTTTTCTTTGATTTGAAGCCAACTTCTACAAACATATAAAAACAACAAAAAAATTAGTTAATCTTAATTTACTTCCGCATCGCATCCCTTTATTTGTTCTGCATCACTGGATGATGAAGCTACAGTTTTCCTTGAATCTGAGGCAGATCTTGGCAGTCTTGGAGGCAAGTGGGGACTCCTCTGAGGAGGGGAAACACCTCGAGGATCTTGTAAAATATCAAGGGTCAATCAAAACAGCAATTAAATAAAGGAAAGAACTAGGGTTTAGAAGGAATCAGGTTAGGGTTTAGAAGTTGGGCGGCAAGGAAGCAGATGAAGCTGTTGATCTGGGGTGTCTTCAAGGCTGTTCCTCAAAGATGTGACTGATGCTTGGAAGCTTGGTTTGCTACTGTAGACATGGTGGATTGCAATGGTAGTTGTCGGCCAACACAAGAACAAAGCAGCAAAGTAACCAAAGAACAAAAGCAAAATAACACAAGCTCGCAAGCTCAAATAAATTTACCAGGGTTTTGATATCATGAATAAAAGTTGATTACAAGAGGGGTAGGGGTGGGGTATTTATAGAGTTCCCATGCCCTCTCTTTGTTAGAATAGGAATACAAGCTAGATAGGGAGAAGGATTACAAGTGGAGTAGGAATAGGTTCATAAGTTGAATAGGAATAGGTTCTCCTTGTTTGATATGGATTTCCTTTCTCTTTTGACTTGGTCAAAGGGCCTTGAACTTAGTCAAATCTCCTTTTCTTGGGCTTAGACGCCTCTTGGCTTGGACTTGGGCTCTTGGACAGCAATTGGGGCATCTAAGGATGGGTTGGGCACATGGGCTTTGGGCCCTGGAGGCCTGGGATGCTTGGAGCAGGAATATTCCAGGTATCTTGGTTCTGGATTGAAATATACATGGAATCTTGGTTCTTTATGGACCTGGGCCTTGCATTCACTTGGGCAGGGATGTAGCTGGACCTCTGGAATCATGGATGCCCTAGTTTGGAAATATGCTCTGATATTTAGGGAGGAATCTGGGCATCTAGAAGGCATCTGGAAGGAATCAGGATTTCTGGAAAGCATTTTGGATCCTGGGGTGTTACACAAAATCCAACTAGCTGAGGTAGTGGCCTCTGACTCCTGGATGTGGCCTGGTGGAACTCCAAAATAGGGTAACCTCCTCTTTTGATAAAATTGGACTCATACTAGACTCATAACTGAAGTACAGGACTCGATATACTGACTAGGATTGAGGGTTGAGACAAATCAACTAACCTCAACTTATTACAGGACTCAATCTTAATTTATTATAAAAATGTGACAGATGACTAAGGTTCTAAAATTTAAAACCCTAATCAATAAACTATATGGGATCCAGTGATTGTGCCTGATCCTGGTGTCCCCACCAGCCATGCTTTGAGTCTTGCGGTAGATAGCATCTCGCTGCCATCTCCAGGCTGTGAGCATGGTTGAGGAGGGCGAGCTTGATGGAGAGGCCCACTTGGTGAGTTTGCCATGCTGTGAGTGGTGCGGGCACCATAATCAGAAGAAAACTTTAGGGTTCCATCTGGATCTCTGATTGACCTTGCCCAAGAAAATTAGGGTTTGTAATAAGGATTGACCTGATCAACCCAATTTTGAGTCTGTAATTTTGTCATTTCAATTTTTGTTGAGTCATGTTGACTCAATCCAAGTCCAGGTCCAGGTTGGCGCCATTCCCTTTGCCATAGGGTGCCACATTTTTTCTTCCATGGTCCAGCTACAAGTGGGTGCCACACTCCCTGCCACATCTCCATCCAGTGTCTTTGGTCCCCACACCATAAGAAGTAAGTTCCCCTTATTCTTGCACCACTTGGGGGAGAAATCCATCAAGATACCTCAATCCAAGGAGGAGCCAACTTCTTTCCAGATAAACCCAAGCTAGGATGGCAAGAATTTTTCTTGAAGAGAGGATCAAGGAGGTGCCCCACAATGTTCCATAAAAATCCAAGTTATAAAAGGGAAGAGAGCATATATTGGGGAGAAAATCAAGGAGGCACCCAAAAGTTTCCTAAAGTGCCAAAGCCATGAAAAGAAGAAGCCTAAACTTGTGGAGCAAGACTAGGAGGTGTCCAAAAGAGCCAAACCATGAAGGGAAAATCTTTGATTCATGGAGAGATACTAGGAGACACCCCCATAACATGCCATTTGGAGCTGATTTTCAAGTTTTCTTGGAGTTTTTGGGCCGCTCACTCATGGAAGGAGTCTTGGTTGGCCAAGGGAAGAGAATTGATGCCTAAAGTGTAGATTAGTCTGATTAGTCCCACATGGGAACTTGTATGGTTTTGATTTTTCTTATAGGTCTATATATTAGACCCCTTTTGTAACTTGAACATATCTTATGAAATCTTATGAATGAAATCTCTTGTTTTTGAGCAAAGTCTTGTTCTTCCGCACTTATTCTAAGTGTTGAGCTCCGTGAGGGAGTAAATCTGGGTTCCCTAGGAACCTTGAGGAGGTGTGAGATCTCCAACCCCAAAACCCTAGCTTAGTCCACCCATCTCTACTCCACCACCACCAAACCCTAGCCTCTACACCATCTCCAAGGTTCTTCTTCCAAAGGGTGGCCGACCACTAGGACCCCCAGTCTAGCCATCTTCAAGTCAGCTACCACTGCTTCAGAGTCCATCCAGCAGATCCAGGAGAAGAAGTCCCAAATCCGTAGCCTAGGAGTTCCAGATCAGCTGAAGACCTTCAGATCCCATCCTTTCTTCTACTCTAGTAACTCTCTTCCTTGAGCCTCTTGTTCCTAACCTTGTTCTTCTTCTCTCCAGGATCCAGGGTTCAAGAAGAGGCCAACTTTGCCAAGGACCATTATCGGAGGATCCATTGCGAAGATACCTTGACTCCCGGGATCCAATAATCTGCTCGAGAGAGTCTTTTTCCACCAAATGGCGAGATATCACTGCTAGGTAACAAGAACCTTCCCTTCTCACTTTGTCTGTTTCATTGAAACTCAGAGCAAACCCTAGATCTGGGGGTTTCTCAATCTCCAGCGATCCTACTTCTGAGTTACTCTGATAATCCACTCCTTTTAATTGTGCTTTCTGTCATTTCTTAGTTTCTTTCAACATTAGTTTATCTTTCCTTTGAGTCAAAGCCGACTTCTGAAAATATATATAGAAAAAAAATACATTAATTTTAATTTGCTTCCGCATTCCAAATATCCGTTCTGCATCATTTTTGGTATCAGAGCTTTCGTTCTGCATCATTTTGGTATCAGAGCTTTCATTCTGCATCAGTGAGTCTCATGATAGATGGCATCCTACTGCCATCTCCGGGCTGTGAGCATGGCTAAGGTGGGCGGGGCTGATGGAGAAGCCTGCCTGATAAGTTTGCCATGCTATGGGTCACGCGATAGATGGCATCCCACTACCATCTCCGAGCTGTGAGCATGGCGAAGTGTGTAGGCTTGCTGGAGGGGCCCGCCTTCTTGATTTGCCCTACTATGAGTCACATGGTGGATGGCATCCCATTTCCATGTCCTGGCTATGAGCGAGGCTATGGTGCTTTCCATTGATGGTGATACAAGGGTTCTCCTGTAGAACTGTAACACAGTTTTCATATTGTAAAGGTAGTAGGGAAGGGAGTTACCCGTTAGGCCTACATGAGATGATGAAAGCCCCATATGTAGGGGAATGCCTGGATTCTGGGTCTAGCTAGAGAGTGCCGTGAAAGGTGGCAAGTGTTTGAAAAGACCACGAACACATGCCCCTCTTCGCTATCATTAGAACCCTCTCTTCTCGTTCTTTGGTTGAGCCCCCAAGGGAGAGCTCTCATGTCCCTTGCCTGTCCTGTTGGAGGTGCCCACTATTGTTCCATCGATTGGAAAGCCTAGATCCTTAGCCTTGTCCATGATCTTCTTAGCTCTTGATGTTAGGAATAGTTCCTAAGGGGCGATACATGCATTTTAAAACTTTTCTAAAGGCATGCAGTAGCGAAAAATGATAAAACCATTTTATCTATAGATGTTAATCTAATTAACACAAGCTCCTACCAGGATCTTGATGCATCTAGAGTAATGTAAATATAAAATCATACAAACATTATAAAAAAACAGAACCATTCCAGAAATCACACAATGATGTAGCAATGATAATTATGTCATATACAAAATAAAGACATACCTTAGTGACATTCACCAAAGGTTGCAACAAACTATGGGAAGAGCATCAAGTCTACTTGCAAGGAAGAAGATCAAGCTTTGTGAGCGATGTAAGCACACCATCTCTATGGGTGGTTTATACCACGTAGCGCAATTTCTTCTCCTTCCTTCGAGGTGCTAGCCTTACCAGAAACACTGATAGCAGCAATGACTCCTTCTTAAACTCCTTGAAGATGTGCGGACTCCTTCAACTCCTTGAAGGGTTGTTGTTGCAGTGGTGTTAGAACGACGATGCTTGAGAACCCCTTCCCAGCCCTCTATCCCAAACCTTCAACAGAAGGTATACACACATGAATCCCAAAACCCAAACTCACTCTATCCTGGAGATCAAATCTCACAATCTCTCAAGGATCAAGCAAGATCTCTATCTTAAAAATTTTCTGGACAGAGTCTCAACTTTGACCCAGATTTTTGGATGTGGAATGTTGAACGTGAGGAACATGAACCATTCACCTTCTTCAGCCCTACTTTTATAACAGAAACCCTCAAAACAATTAAGAGGACATAATAAAAGATTAATGAGCAATTTTTGGGTCTCGTGAGATTCCAGGGAGGTTAGAAGTCCCTTGGAATTCAACAACAGCAACTATTAAAACTCAAAATGCCTAGTATTAAATCCCATAACCATTATAGCATTTAATGAAGTATTCTTGAATTTCAGTAGGCCATCAGACGAGTCAACTTGACCATTCGAGTCAACTCAACTTGAGTCGACTCATCCAGATGAGTCGGCTCGAACACAAGTTTGACAACTCTTGTCATATGAGTCTGGAATGATTCCCAATCGTTCACATGCCAACAAAGCAAGAAAAGACCCACGATGTGTGACCCCATAGGTTCAAACACTAAACCGGTAGTACAGGAACATTTTTAGTACCAGCCAAAGTCACCATCTAGCAAAGACACCCGATGTCCAAATTGGTTGAAAGTTGCAAAGCAACATGAACCTGTCAACTTATTCCTTTAATCTCCTAATGCTCTAGATGGCTTAGGGTTAAACTGGCCAACCCTAATCAATCCATCTCAATATGTTTTAAACAAAGAATCCTTGTAACTCCTTACAAGGAATGCCCTAGCTAAGGTCTTTCTCAATTGAGGCATACTAAGCATTCAATCCAAATCATTTAGAGAGATCAATCCTATCTCAATCCTACTACTGCTACATAAGTACTTGACTATGCCCAGCAACCTTCCATTACCGGATTAGAAATTCGGGTAGTTCGGCACCTAAGCACAGTGAGTAGCTTGCAAGCTATCATAGTGATTTCAAGTCAGAGGAATAATTTATGTCCACATTCTAATATAAGACTCCTCTTTGATAGAAAGAGAATCTCGCATGAGCATCACGTTCAGTGAAGTGTCAAACACAACACCTGATGTCACACCAACATCTCTATGCTACTTGGTTAAGAGGACAACCAACAGATATGACATCAACGACCTAGTCTCAATACACCATTGTCCTGAAAAAGCAAATCCTTTGGTCCCTGATGGGGACATCAGGTAAACCCAAGTTCACTATGGGTCCCTGAGTTTGAGTCCCTTAGCCATGATTCAAATTTTATCTCTGAGTCCAATAATCTGGCTATGTTAGCCGTTTGAGTCTGTTTTTGGGCCTTGAGTTTTGTTTTCAGGCTTGTTACACTTGAGTCCTGTATGTAGGTCGACTCACACCATTAAGGTTTATGAGTCAAGTTTTTGGTTATGTTCGGCTTAGTTGAACTAAGTTGGTTGGGTCTGCTCATTATGAGTGTTTCTCATTTTGAGGTTTTGTGTTAATTTCAATCATGTAATAATGTGAGTCGATTATATCCACTAAGTCCTTTGAGTCATGAGTTCAATTGAGTCCATTTATATTATTTGGCCTACTTTGAGTCTTGTCAATTAGGTCCCTTGGAGTCCTGTAATTACTTTCATTCAAGTTATATTCAAGAGGAGGACCATTGGACCCACACTCAACTCACCAGCCCAGCATCTGGACTTCCTTAATGATGCCCAAGTCCACCATGAGAAGCACCCTAGTATACCAACCCATAAGAATTCATGAAGTGGTGCCCCAGGCCTAAGTCCAAGTCCCTGGCATCCTCATTCCATCAGGCCATGATGCCCTCAGGCCTACTCTTAACTTTAGCGCCCCTCCAAGCCCAGTCCAACAATGTTGGTGCCCAAGTCCAAGCCCAGCAGGGAGTGGAAAAGTCAAAGCAACCCAAGAGAATTTCATCCCAGCCCAAGCCCATAAGAAGACCCCTTGACCAAGTCAAAGAAGGAGGAGAATCCACTTCTAACTATGAGATTTTGTTTTATTTCTACTCAAATTGTATACACCTAGTTCTAGGCTACTTTGTAATCCTTCTCCCTATCAAATTTTGTATTCCTATCCTTACTAGGAGAGGGCTTGGGAACATCTATAAATACCTCACCCCTCCACCCTCTTGTAACTAATGATCAATTATTATGAATTGTTATGAATGAATTTCTCTTGAGTTTTTCTCAAAGTTCTGTGTAAATTTGTAGTGAGATTAAGGGTATTTGTGTGATCCCTCAGGGTTTCTGTGTGATCCCTGCACCTCGCCTCCAAGCCGCCAGTCCTCTTCATCTCTTGGTCACCATCTTCAAACTTCTTCCCCTTCTTCTTCTTTCAGCAATCGAACCCTTTTCTTCCTTACTTTCTAACCCTTGATAGGTGATTTGCAGGTTTCTCAAAGTTCATGAATCCAAGGATTCCATCTGACTAGCTTTCTGGTCACCGAATTGAAAGCCACGAATTTGTAGGTCAATAGCTTTATTTTCCAGGCCGCATCCAAGAGCGTAGAGCGAACTCTTCATGGGTCAAACTTTAAATCCTTGCCAAGTACAGCCCCTAGACTCCTCTGGTAGTGGTATTGCAGAAGAGCAAGTCCTAACTAGGGCTTCTTAGCCTTGGCGACCCTGTTTCTTCTCTTTTAGGATTTATTTTTGCATGCTTGTGCTTCAAATTTTCTATAGAATTCCCTACTTAATGTCTTAGCTTGAAATTTGACATACAAACTCTTAACTTAATTTCTAACAATAAAAAATAATTTTTATGCATGAATAGTCCCGCATCATTTGGTATCAAAGCATGTTTTAGGGCTAGTTTCTGTATCCCGTAATTCCTATACAAGGTCTATTTTTTTACTATTACTGTATACATGTAGATCATAAAATTTTGGCTTTTATTTTTATGGATTTCTAGTAATTGATAGTATTTTTCAGAATTTTTTCATCATTTATTTTTATCTGTAGGATTTTTACACACTTATTTTATTTTATCCTAAAAAACTTCTGCATCCTATCTTTTCATTAGGGGTCTGAGTTTCAGTCTATTTCATCATCATAGGAATTTTATTTTTTGTTGAAATGTGTATGACATACTGTTTGATTAGTCTTGATAATTTTTAATTATTTTTATAGAAACAAAGAATATAAAAAAAACTGCATCTTAGAAATCTTAACTGAAATCCTGAACTTTTGATCTGTATAAAATTTGGTAAGGATAATCTGCATTATTCATTCTCTATCCTAAGTTTTTTCTAATTTTTTTATGCATCGAAAACCATACCAAATTCTACTTCCAAAGAAACTCTAATTTTAGTTCTGCATACTTGACTAAACCAAATATAATCAACTTCCAAACCCTAGCTCACCCATGATGTGGGACGATCTTAGGACTAATGATAAATAGAAAACTAATTTTCTATTATTTTTAAAGATTTTTAATTCAATGGCTAAAGACCTGAAAATAAGTAAAGAATTAACTGGAAGACTAATAATGCAAGAAACTATCATACCCGCAAAATAACTCATGCAAAATAATAAAGCCAGGACCCGAGAATTGAGAAACTCCCAGCTTAGGATAGCATACCTGTCATCAGATCAGAACTCAGGAGGGGGAAGGCTTTTACCAGGCAGCGATTGCAGTTCCTTTGAAGAAGAGATCCCTCAACACTCTAGATGGTCCCTAGAAGAACAAGCCTTTGGTTCCCAAATTTGAAGACGATTTGGACCCGGTTGGAAGGCAAGGAAAGCCTCCTCTAGGGAGGGGAAACACCTCGGGAATCCTGCAAGCATCAAGGTTAGGCACAAAATAGGTGATCAATGAAAAGAAACAAAATATGAAGGAAAGAACAAGGGGAATCAGGGTTAGGGCTGGCAGTAGGGAAGAAGAAGGAGCTCTTGATCTGGGGCATCTTCAAGGCTTCTCTTCTTGAACATGGTTGTTTCTTGGAGGGTTGATTTGCTGGTAGGACATGGAGAATTCCAAGGAGGGGTGGTCGGCCAAGCAAGAGAACATAGAACCAAAACCAAAGAACCAAGAACCAGAACACCAAAACCTGAACACCAAAATAATAGAGTTTTATTTCATAAGAGTTGATTGAATACAAGAGGAGGAGGGGTGGGGACTTCAGCTCTATCCTAGTTAGCATAGGTTTACAAGCTTTGAGTGGGAGAAGGACTACAATATTAACCTATAACTAGGAGTACATAGTTGAATGAAAGAAAAACTTGTTTTCCTACTTCCACTTGGATTCTTCCTCCATCCTTGGACCGGTCAAAGCCACTTGGATTGGGCTAGGACACCTCTTGGACTTAGCTTGGGCATGTGGGCTCCAAAGGGCAGCAAGGGTCGGCCTCCTTGGGTTTGGTGCCCGGGCTTTGAGCCTTAGTAGCTAGGGTGCCTCTCATTTGCATATTCCTGGAATCTTAGTACTGGGGTGCATGGGCCTTGCTCCTGGGCTTCGAATTTCTTGGACTAAGATGCTGGTATATCCTTGGAATCAAGGGCCACCCTAGGTTGAGAATATTCCAAGGCATCTAGAAGGAATCTAGCATCAAGAATGGCATTTGGGGGAATCTGGGCATCTAGAAGTCATCTGGAGGGTATCTAGGGCTCTAGGGTGTCAAACAAGATCCCATAAGCTAATGTAAATGCCTCTGGCTTTTGGGTGAGGCCTGGTGGAACTCCAAAATACGGTAACCTTCTCTTTTATTCAAAAATTGGATTCACCCTAGACTAATACTCAAGTACAGACTTAATGACTGGACTAGGGTTGAGACAAACCAACTAGTCTCAACTTATTATAGGACTCAATCTTATTTGCTTACAAAAATATGATACATGGCTAAGTAAACCAGATTGGGCCCAGTAATCTGTGTATGATCCTGGTGTTCCCACCAACCCAAGCCTAAATTTTGTTTGCTAACTTAACCAGCTTAAACTTAATTTGCCATCTCATAAAAGACCAAAAAATATATATTTTATTTTCTGATTGTTTTAGATTGCATTAGGTTCATTGAATGTCTTTGTCTCATTAAAGTAATCTTAAGGGCAATATCAATATCTCATATCAGGGCAGGAGGTCATAACCTGTCCTAGGCCCAAAACAACCACCCAGCATCAGAACTCAAGCCTTAACTAAAATCAATTAGTATCCTAATTGCTCTAGTAAGCTTAAGGACACCAACAGGTCAGGTCTGAATTGTGTGGGCCAACTAGTGCACCTAATTCTCCAGCTATTACTAAAAACTAGTATGTATGGCTAGAGGTCTAGAGGCAAACGTCCTAAGTGGACTGGTGGTTTTTAATTAGGACCCTGTCACAGGCAGGGAGAGACTCCCACCACCCAACCTCTTACCTGGCCAGTGGAAGGATTAGCTAGAGAGTTAAGTATAAGTTGAGCAGACCCATTCAATTTTGGCTCTAGGTCTAGCAAGCTGTAGTCCATTTTCACTTTGTGTGCTTGACTGCATTATACCACCTTGTTTGATTAATTGCATGACCACTAGGTTAGGAACCCAATACCAACGATCTAAAACCCAACCCAGCTCAACCATGAAACCCAATTTTGAAACCTTCATGAAATCCCTTACTGATCAGTTAGCCCAATTAATCACCCAGATTAACAAGTCCAACATCCAATCCCAAGACTAGTTTACCTAGATGAACTTCAAGTTTGACCAATCCAATACCCAGATAAATCATAGACTTTACCAATTGATCCAATCGACAACCCAAAAAACCTATAGGTTTGACCAGGTAGGATACCAATTAGGAAACCTAGAGAAAACCCCTAAGCCCTATACCAGATCTAAGCCTGAGCCTGACCTTAGGATCCATGCTGAGTTAAATCTTAGGAGAACCCCATACTCTGACCCATACCGAACCCTAACCCTAGGAAACCCAATCATGATTTCATTGATCAGGAGAAGAAAGCCATAATATATAGATCTGAGTCCAAAGCCTATGACTCTAGAACCTATGCACCCACCTTCTATGAGCCCAATAAAATCGAGATCCATAGAGCTAAACCCTTGTCCTATGAACCTAAGGAACCCCTAATCCCAAGGTATCAGCCTAGTACCAGTCAGGTTTCCCCTAGTGATGTGGGACAGGATGGTGATGAGTGATGTGCCATGCTTATCTTGAATTTTATATATATATATTTTTTTATGTATTTTGAGAGCAATAACTGATATCCTAACAGCAAAATAAGTAGGAAGACCTAAAGAAAATAAAGTGACAACTAGTTATTGAAATTACCTACCCGCATGCAGATCTTGTCAAATAACTGTAAGGGAGGATCGCGGTGATTGAGAAACCATCCTAGATTAGGTTACCTACTTTCGAGTTTCAGATCTAGAGGAAGTGAAGGGGTTTAGATTTATCAATATGCTTTGAAATTCCCTCGGTTGAAGATCTAGATCACAACACTCTAGAGTTGATGAACCAGACTCCAAAACTGACCGATCCGGCATCTAGACTCCAATCACACCAGTTCCAAAGCAAGGACTCTGATCTTCAGAGTTGGATCTTGAAAGGATCTAAAAAAAAATATCATAGTTAATTACTAAAAAAGTTCTAAGAATGCCAAGAACTTAGAAGAATAGAATTAAAGGAGGGGGAGAAGGTTGGTGTCAAGGTTGATTGTGCTCCCGGGGTCTTCTTCTTCGACTTGCTTCAGGAATCTCTTCGAAGGATTGGATGTAGACCTTAAAGAGTCTTCAAATGGCAAATTTGATTAAAGAACCAGAACTGATAAGTAGAGCATCACACCCTACGAAACTTGGACGTCGCATCCTAGTTGTTCTAGGTATCTCACCTAGCACCTTCAAGCAAACTAGCTATAGAGGAATTGGAGAAAATGCAAACTTGGATGTCGCACCCAAGTTGTTTTAGGGGTCTCACCTAGAACCTTCAAGCAAACTAGCTATGGAGGAATTTGAGAAAATGCAACAGCACTTTGTCTTTTCATTACTTAAAATGATGCAGGACAGAGCGGGGGAGGATCGCTGGTGAGCATAGAAGTCACCAGGAGATTAGGGCTTGCACTCAAGAATAGTGAACCAGGGAGTCACACCCACTCCAATCCGGAGAAAAACTCAAAACTCGGATCAAAATAATTTTTTGTTTGTATTCATAAGAAAAAAGATGTTTCATATAAGAGGGGAGGGGCGGTATTTATAGATTCATCCCAGGGTACATGACTTGAGGGCTAAGAAATCCTAACTTGTGGGCCAAGAAATCCTGGTAGACCTGGTCAACAGTGTGCCTTTGTCTTGTACTAGAGCTCTCTCTTGCGGGCTTGGCAGCATGAAAGGGCCCAAGTGCATGAAGGCCAGCTCTGGTTGGGGGCCTGGTGAATCTTCTGATCTGATGACTCTCCTCTTGACTTGATCGACTTAATTGGACTCTTGACTTAAAACAAAAGACTCACAGGACTAAAGGAACTCAACTAGCTCATTTTGACTCAAGTGACACAGGACTAATGGACCAAATAAAATAAAATAAAATAGACTTTTGGTCCCCATCATTTCCCTGTGGTGGGAAGAACTCGACCCTGTCAAGTCAGGCTCAGCGGGGGTTTGATGGAACAGAAACCAACCAAATCAAAAGAGACTAGGTTCACTTTTTTTTTTTTTCCCAAACAAATTCCAGATTTTTTTTTTCATATTTCTTTATATTGGCTATTATGAGATCAGTGCAACTTTGAAGATTATGCAGTGCTGAGATCCGTGCTACTCTGAAAAGCATGCTACTCCAGAAAGTGTGCGCTTTCATGTTCGTGCTAGATTGACTTCTTCTCTATGGATCGAAGGCTGGAACGGAGCGAGGGGGAGGTCTTCTGGTGGGGCTCGCCGGTGTTGGCACAGGGCGAAGGACGATGCCGGCACGAGAGGTAGAGGGCCGGACGGACGGCATGGAGCGATGGCGTTCGACGACGGTGGTGGCACTGGCGGAAGTGTGGGGCATCCCAGGTCTCGGTGGAGCAAACACCCCACCTGCCGGCATCCCAGGTCTGGGGGGCGGGGGAGCCGGCAGGCCTCAGTGGTGGCAGCAAGCCTCGCATGATCTGAGGGGGTGGCGGCATGGGGAAGGGCACGGGCGGTGAAGAGGCTCTCCGATTGGTGTCGGTGGTTTTGGAAGTGGTGGTCACGAGAGTTACAGTCACAGTGGATCCGACGGGAGTCATTGATTGGGTATGGGATAGATCCGATGGGAGGGAGTGGCTATGGCACTCCGGTCGGGTGAGATGGGTGGATGGGGCTCCGATCCGGAGGGAGGGATTTGCGAGGTGTGGCGTCAGCTGCTAGTGGTGAGCAGGAAGAGGGCATATCTTCGGTGTCCGATTGGTGGTGGTGGATGGTCAGAGATCTAATGGTGAAGAAGAACTATGACACGGGCTCTGATCCGGTGGAGTCAAGGTGTCGATCAGCGGGTGAGGAGATGGGCGGCAATCGTTGACATTTCCTGGATGGTTGGAAGTAGTGGGCGGAGAAGGGGCTTGGATCTGGTTGGAAAGTTCCGATCAGTGGTGTGGACGATGTAGAAAGTAGGTTTGAGGGCTATAAGGGAGGAACGGTGGTGGGTGACCGGCTGGACCTGGCTTGATGGCAGCTTGATCTGCGATCGGGAGGAAGGAGATGGAGTCGGTGAGGAAGAAGAAAAATCCTAAAAATCCTAATTTGTTGGGCTCTGATAACAAGTTGATGCGGGACTATCATGATTACCAATTTTTTTTCATGTATTAAGAATTAAATTAGAAGTTTATATCCCGAATTTCAAGCCACTATTCGAAGTAGAAAATTCTATAGAAATTCTAGAAGCAGATGCATGCAGAAATAGGTCCAACAAGTGAAAAAACAGGACCGTCAAGGCTAAGAAGCCCTGGTTAGGACTAGCTCTTCTGCAATACCGCTACCTGATATGTCTAGAGAGTGTACCTGGTAGAGATTTGAAGATTGATCCATGAAGAGTTTACTCTACACTCAATGGATGCAGCTTGGAAAATAAAGCTATCAACCCTACGGATTCGCGACTTTCATTCTGGTGACCCGAAAGCTTGTCGATTGGAATCCTGGATTCGTGAACTCTGAGGGACCTGTAAATCACCATTCAAGGATTAGAAAATAAAGAAAAAAAAAGGTTAAATTGCTAAAAGAAGAAGGGAAGGAAGGGAAGGAAGAGGGGCGGCTAGGAAGATGAAGAGGCTGTCGGCTTGGAGGCAGGGCACAGGGATCACACAGATACCCTAAGGGATCACACAGATACCCTAAGAGATCACACAGATACCCTAAGGGATCACACAGATACCCTAAATCACATAGAAAACTTCACACATAATTTTGAGAAACTCAAGAATAATTCATTCATCAATAATCAGCAATAATACATGAGCGGGGGAAGGGGCCTTTATATAGGCATACAAGTTAGGGCATACAAGAGATTTTATATGGTCTTCCTTTTCCTTTACAAACTCTTTGAAGGGGCCTTTATATAGGCATACAAGTTAGGGCATACAAGAGATTTTACATGGTCTTCCTTTTCCTTTACAAACTCTTTCACAAGTCCTCTCCCAAATAGATTCAAATTTCTTCTCCCATCTAGGATTACTCCTCTCCTCCTCTTTGACTTGGTCTTCTCCTTCTCTTTGACTTGGTCCAAGGGGGTTAATCATAAGGGGGCGCCATATGGAGGGTGACCATAAGGTGGGGCGTCATATGAAGAACTTTGGGCTTTTGGGCTTTGGGCGGCCCACTTCAGTGCTGGGCTGGGTCTTTTAGGATTTTTTTCAGTTGTCCATCTTCTCATGGTGGGCTGATGTACTTGTCATCCAGGTCTTCAATGATAGCTCCAAGAATCCTTCTATGCTTCCTAAGTGGCACAATTATGTGGATGATTGGATTCCATGCAGTGGTTGTAGTATTATGCTGACTGGCTTCATAAGTGACATGAGTCTTCTTACAAAATTAGATTAGACTCATTATAAGACTTACAAAATTGGACTGAATGCATAAAACTCAAAACTTATAGGACTCATAAGACTCACTAAGCATCCAAAACATGACTCAATACTCTAATTACAGGACTCAACTGTAGAAAGGCCTTAAACAGGACTCAGGGGCCAAAATACAGACTCAAGTGTAACAAGGCCTGAAAAACAAACTCAAGACCCAAATACAAAACTCAAATCGCTAACATAGGCAAATTATTGGACTCAAAGACAAAATTTGCATCATGGCTAGGGACTCAAAACTCAGGGACCCATAGTAAATTAGGGTTGACTTGATGTCCCCATCAATTAGTAGTTGATGTAGGACAGAGCGGGGGAGGATTGCTGGCGAGCGTAGATGTCACTAAGGGGATTAGGGCTTGCACTCAAGGACAGGGAACCCGGGCATCACACCCACTCCAATCTGGAGAAAAATACTCAGACAAAATAACTTTCAACTTTAGTTTGTATTCATGAGAAAAAAGATAATTCATACAAGAGAAGAGGGGTGGTATTTATAGATTCATCCCAGGGTACATAACTTGAGGGCTAAGAAACCTTGACTTGTGGGCCAAGAAACCCTGGTTGACCTTGTCAACAATGGGCCTATCTTGGACTGGAGCTCTCTCTTGCAGGCTTGGCGGCATGAAAGGGCCTGGTGCATGAAGGCTAGCTCTGTTTTAGGGAGCTTCGGGAATCTCTTGGCTGTGAACTCTCCTCTTGTACATGAACGACACTACAGGACTAAAGGGACTCAACTGGACTAAAAACTAGACCTGACTAAGTGGATTCAACTGGACTCAGTTGTCTCACTTTATTACAGGACTCAAATAAAATAAAATAAAATAGATTTTTGGTCCCCATCATTCCCCTATGATGGGGAGAACTCGACTCCGTCGAGTCAGGCTTAGCGGGGTTTGATGGAACCAAAACTAAGCAAATCAAAGCAAAGAGACTAGTTTCAATTTTTTTTTCACCTTTTTTTTCTTTTCTTTTCTTTTTCTCTGATTTTTTTCCACTGATTTTCTTTTTTTGGCAGCTCTGAGATCAGTGCAGCTTTGAAGATTGTGTAGCATTGAGATCTGTGCTACTCCAGAAAGCATGCTGCTCCAGAAAGAATGCACTAAAGTTGGTAATAGTGAAGGCATTTGCCTTTATGATCATGCTGTCCCTCCCTTCCTCATAGATCGAACCAGAAAAATAGGGGAAGGCTTCCCGGTGGGCTTCGTCAATGACCAGCGCTGGGCGGAGGCTGATGGTGGCACGAGACGTGGATGGCCGGATGGACAGAGTTTCGGTTGCTAGCGGCATCATGTGGTGGCTGGTGATGGCGTAGATAGGGTAGTGCCTCCAGACGACCTTCTTTCGCTCCCTTTCTTCTTTGGTGACAGCGTAGATTGGGCATTGCCTACGGATGCCCTTCTTTTGCTCCCTTTCTCATTTGGCGATGGTGAAGAGCTCCTTCTAGTGCTTGTAGCAGAAGGGATGGTGGAAGCTAACACGGGCGAGGGGGGCTCTATGGCCGGAGTCATGGATGATAGTGGTGATGACGCCATTAAGGTAGCCATTGCACTTACCATAGTTGAGGCTAAGGAAGCAGGTCAGGCCTTTGCAATTTATGATCCCGAAACATTTTCAGATTAACCTATGTCATATATCTCATATATGCTATTTTTACATCCATAACAATTAACATACATCACATGTGTTTAATTTTTAGATCTAAAATGTAATTAATCACATATCTCATATGCAAAGCAGATTTAAAATATTATTAAAATATTTTTAAAATATTTTTCAAAAATTAGTTTGTATCATAGTAGGACAACCTTTTCACTATAGGGGGTAACCCTATAGCATGACAACATTATCATTCACTCCAATGCAAAGCTCAATCATTTTATTTCAGATCAAAACTTGTATATGATACATATAATATATTAATACATCAAATCTAAAAATATAGGTTTTATATTTTGAAAATAATTTTCAAAACCAGTTGATTTAGTGCTAGGATAACAATACACTACAGGGATTTAACCCTATAGTAGGACAACATTATAATTAACACAAAATCAATCTAAATCAAACCTAACATTTAGATCTGAAGAAGATTCAGATTTGAATCTAATAATACATGTTAGATTAGCCTTACTCTAATACCATTGAAAGATATATAGATGATAGCATTCTAATTTTATAGGATTCAAAATCCAAATGCAGCAAAAGCTGCAACTATGATAATGCTTTTCGTATAGCATGCTGATTTTAATAAAATCATATTATCACCTAAAAGAAAAGCTAACATGCTGATATATATAAATACCATCAGATCTGAATATTTAACAATAGAGAAACAAAAGCACTAACCTTGATCGCTATCCTTTTCTTCAACCTCGATTCGAACAGATCCAATGATGTTAGGGGTTCCTGTCAGAGCTGCACATGCATCTAGCATTTGCTAGTATCCACACGAGGATTCCTAATCGAATAGATGAGGCCCCCAAAGTGCTAGCTTTTTGCATGCCTTTCCTTTTGCTTGGATCTGGATACTACTTCTAGAACATGAAGCAACAACCTTGCAGATTTTGCACAAACCCTTCACATAAAGGGTCAAGAAGGACTTCTATGATGCCTAAGGAAGAAGAAAACTCTTTCTTCTCCCTTGTACTCTCTCTAAAATCTCTTCTCTAATAGGTTTTAGGCATTGATTAAGAAGAAGAAAGAAAAAAAGTGGGCGATATAAAAACAAGGCTGCAGCTTAGTAGGGAAATGGTAGAATTACACCCACCTACTTCTTTTCCCTTCATGTCATTGTTGCACAAGCAAACTCATGCCCACGACTTCATGCCTCAAGTACATAAGATCTTATCTTATCAGCAGTTGAACCCAATTCAAATTTAAGAAGAGACATAATGAAGAATTAGCATTGGAAATAAAGGCTTGCATTGAGAAACCATGTTATGTGCTAGTCTACATTTCTTTCTTAGTTTTTTCGTACAAAACAAGAGCCAATACCCCATAATTTGATAAATCCCATTGTAAGAGAACCTAATTCAAATAAGAACTTGAGATAATCATAGAACTTATCTAGGTGAGGAGATAGAGACTAAGAGAGGAGGGGTGATATCTCTTGGCATATCCGTTTTCTAAAAATTGCTCACCCCAATCCTTCTCATCACAAAATGCCATGAAAATTATAATCCCATGACTATTTAGAGAGTATTAATTCCAATCCTTTTAGAATTAGGTGTCCTTATTAATTTGGTTTTGTTTGGTTTCAATTCAAATCCAATTATTTGAATTGAATTTAAAAAGGCTATCAACTCTATTCCAAATATGATTGAAATCCAAGTCCAACTTGGATAATTAAACCGAATTAGACTTAAATTAAGTCAACTCTTATTAAAACAAATCTAATTTAAATTAATTGACACTTGATTTAAAATTTAATTAAATCCAATTATATCACAGCTCTTACAATTAAGTCGCTAGTGCTAACTATTAGTAATTGCTAAATTTGTAATCCTTACAAAATTACTAGTACTAAATATGTAACTCTTATAAAATTAGCAGTTTTTAAATTTGATCCATGATCTTGATCAGGTCAAACACTTTTTATATGTAACCCCTCAGGTTCTATTCTATCTGGTAGTGAGATGTACTATGATCTCTATCATAGTATCATCAAAATTCTTTCGATGGACTTGAATTATTCCATCTCAACCCTAACAAGGATCGTTGATCCGAAAATGATCCAAATAAGTTTCCATAATCTACTAGTGATACCTAGTAGTAGTATGTAGTGGCAACCCAGTAGAATAGAATGATGAATAGCTAGTATAGTTACCATGTGATCAAGTTCCTCCATCAAGAGTTCTAACATGATGCATTTTATGGAATCTCATCAAATCCTAAGCATCCATCATATGCTAGACTTAATTAGCTTGAACCCAATCATGATTTCCATGGGAACTCTTTCCATTATCACACTGCTATGGCTATAGACTTAAAGACTCAATCTTTTAGATTGCATATGACTATTTCTCAACTACCAAGGTTGATAGATCCTCTATAAATATACTGCCAACTCCTACAACAAACCAACTACAGCCAACGTACACCACAAGATCTCAAATGGCTAGGGACCATATTTATATGCTTGTCAAATCACAACAACCCTATTGTGAGTGACAAAGGCACTGTAGGTCAAGAAACTATTCACACAACTACAGCATCGAGAAGTCACTAACGAGTAGACATCCATGTGACTTCTCATTCTTTGGTCATGTTTACTATCATTGTTCTCTAACAACTACATGCACTCTTGCTCCAATGTCCCCACACTATAGACTTGAGACTCGTCTACCTAAAAGAAAAGATATCTGTGCATCGATCATGATGGATTGATCACCATCCCTATGATGATCCAATGATCAGGAGCATTTAGGAGTTAACCTAATCTCAAATTCTCAACTCTTGATAATATATGTCATTATCCTTTAACTCCATGGATGATTCATAGACACATCAAATATGAATGAAAAAATAACCAAATTTTTTGATAAAAAATTGATTAAGTATAATTGATATCTTAGAAAAATATAATGTGTTGGCCAAATTGTCTTTAGGGTATACACATCTAATAAGAAGTTAGCTATCCTGAGTGGCTAGCCAACATAGTATTGGTTAAGAAAGCCAATTGAAAGTGAAGGATGTCCATAGACTTCATAGACCTAAAAAAGGCCTACTTGAAGGGCAGCTATCCACTTTCCCGGATTGATCAACTGGTACATGCCACCATGGGCCATAAACTTCTAATATTCATGAATGCATTTTCTAGCTATAATAAAATCTGCTTGATGCTAGAAGATAAAGAAAAAATCTCTTTTATTACTAATTATGGATTGTTATATTTTAGGGTAATGACATTTGGCTTAAAGAATGCAAAGGCTACCAACCATCGATTGATGAATAAGGTCTTTATGGACCAAATTGGCTGCAATATAGAGGTATATGTTGATGATAAGCTAGTTAATAGCCATGCTTCTAAAAATCATGTGGATGATTTAGTGGAGACCTTCATCACCTTGCGCAACTACCAAATGAAACTAAATCCAACTAAATGATCCTCTCAAGGATGCTTTTAATCATTCTTCTCCTTTAGCTTCTCCACAATGCCCTTCTCAGTATTGATGTACTTCTCAATATGGGCCAAGAGTTCAAGAAGGATTTTAGAAAAATTCTTGGATAGAGAAAAGTAGAAACTACCTCAATGTAGTCCTCTTTTCAAGGCTAACATAGAAATAGAGGGTTTAGGCAATGAACCTCCATCATAGCCACTTTGAAGAGACCCATGCAAAGAGACTCAAACTCCTCTTGTTGAATAGAGAAGAGGATGTTGGAGCCTTGCTCGACCTCTTGCTACTTTGGAACTAGGCCATAAATTGTTGACCAAATTTCTCAAAAGAATAGATCAATTCTGGTGGAAGTTGAATGTACCAAGCTTTCACCACTTCCCTAAAGGTTGTCGGGAAGGACTTGTACATGAGGGTGTCAGATATCCCCTAGAAAAACATGAGAGACCTAAAGCTCTCTAGGTGGTTAAGGGAGTTGGTGGTGCTTTCATAGGCCTCCATAGCAGGTAGCTTAAAATGGTGAGGCACTAGATTCTCCATGATCTTGTAAAAAAATGGGGGACAATCCAAAAATCAAGGCTTGCTACCAAAAGAAAAGTATTATCGGTGAAGCTCGATGTAGCTATCCACTTCTTAGAGCTTGCAGGCTAGCTCGACTCATCATCCAGACCATCAGGTGGGATGATGGTTGATGAATCCCTTGGTGAAGTGTCCTATGTAGAGGAGAAAATAGAGATAAGAGAGTTAGATTGACACTCCTCCTCTAGCTCATGGTGGGAGCAATGATTGCAAGATGCAGCAGGTTAGGGTAAGGCTCGATGGGAGGCTTGCCTCATACTTCGGGCTGATCGCCTTATTCAAGGGACCTCTAGCTCGATAGGAGTGGCTCCTGGCTTGCCTCACACCTTTAGCTGATTACCTCATACTCCAAACTAGTTACCTCACCTAGGAAAAGGTGGACACACTATAGACAGATGACGGGCTAGCTCTAGCTCCAACCTTGGCAAGGCTTGTTGTAGGGCCTATACCAAGGTCATTAGCACTTTTACTTATTTAGAAAGGTGCTAGAATTGCTCGATAATGATGGTCAGGGCAGTGATGGTCCCACCTCTCCTCTTTCCGAAGGAACTAGAGATGGGGTGGCCAAGGTTGTAGATGCCTTGATGGGAGTAGACATGATCATCAGCTTTTCTTTGGCCATGGTGCAGGCTATGGATGAGAGGTTTCCAAGGCAAACTCCAAACCTTAATAAAGTTTGCATGCATGGTGGGCCCCTCCTCTAGTGGCAATCTATTACCATGCTAGGAGAGGGTGTTGACTTAGGTTTGGCTTAGAAATGGCTAGAGCTAAGGTGGCTATTGACGGGGAGCTAGTCTTAAAAGGCCCTATCGCTAGGAGTCAATTTTGTATGACAAAGAAGGGTCAGAAGGCCTAGACTTGGGTGTTCCCTGGTGGTATACCTTCTGATGCCTAAGTTAATCTCTTAGATAGGAAAAAATAGAGGAGGCTTGGCTTCTCTTCTAGAATTTGGAGTTGAGTAAAGGGAGGATCTAGAGAAGCAACGAAGGAGGGGGATGGAACATGATCTATAGAAAAAGGGATCTTAGTGCATATGAAGCATGCTTCCAGGGAGATGGCACATTAGAGTTGCAAAGGTCAGGATTCTTTGTAGAAGGTGAAAAGTATATTGGATGGACTGCAAATATCTTGATGAACACTTAAATGGATGCTCATGGAAATTGAGAGCTTTATGCTATACTCTCAGGATGATAAGCTCTCCAAAGAGGTGTGGGTTCTCAATTCTACTTTTCCTTGCCTTCCTATTCTTTTTTGGTGGCTCACATACCATGGCCTCTATTTGACTTACCTGGAGGGTCCTATGGAACAAATATATAGGTGTGTACCTAATGCCTAAAGATAGAAAAAAGGTATGATGTGCATTGCAGTGCAGTGGTATTTGGCACATCCTGGTGGTTATAGGCATGCCTATAGCAGGGGCCATACCATGGTAGATATACAGAGAGGGGTGGCCAGCATGGCAGGTCCCGGCAAAGGGGTTCCCTTCGGCATCATTAATGGTGGCTGATCTCAAATCACGTGTGACTGGGGTGGATAGGGATGAACCTAGCAATGGCTCTCATCCCATTAAGGGGTTGTGAGCATGCAACTTGATGTCCAAGTGGCAAGGCATGGAGAGATAGCTGGGTTATCTAGGCTGGTTAAGACATATCCGGCACTAGTTGGAGCTATGATGCCATGTTGGACTAGCTAGACCTACCTTTATCAAAGGTTATTTTGATAATTTACTAAAATTTCACATCTTCCAAGTAGCTATGACATGATACTAGACCTCAATCTTGGCTTATGGGATTGCACAAATTAAAAAGTATAATTTATAAATTAATTAGGACTTTTAATTAATTAGTATTTTTGGTTGACTTAATTGGATTAGGTTCGAACCTAAATCTTTTACTAGCTACATGTGCAATCCAATGGGTTACACACATTAGGGAGTCAATCATGGACCTAGCCTAATATGATTTAGTGTAAATCCTATGGGTCTAATTAGATTGCTAGTACATGGATTACATCAAAGTTCCTAATCTATTTAAATGACTTATTTTGACTAGGTAAAACCTTAAATCTCAATAGGAGTAGGACTCTTATTTCCACCCTATTTAGGAAAGGTAGCACTTAGAATGTTTTGCTGATTTTTTTGCTACATTAAAGTAGTTCAGATGATGTACCAGATGGAGTCCTTCTCCTCCTACGATTATCTCTCCACATGCCAAAATAAAAGATGGGTTACCGCTGATCCATCTTAGTGTAAAGAGGTCATGCCTCTAATCTGATTTTGGCATCCCTTAGGAGTCCTTCTCCTAGGAGATTTTGACCTATTCTTTGGGTCTATCTTCTGAGCATTTTTATCTTCTAAGTCCTTATGGAATTGGGATTTAAATCAACACCAAATATTAAGATGAAATTGTGATGGAAAAATATGGCAAACAAAATTCTTAGCACTAGATCTTTCATGCCCTTACGGAGAATTCCTTCTCCTTCAGGACTGTTATTTGAATTTGGTGGAATACTTCTCTCAAATTCTCTCCATGTCCTAGGCTTCTTACAAGCCAAAATTAGTGCCCCAACTAATCTCCTATTCCTAATTAAGATAGGACTACAAGTTGGGTTATGTTGGAAGTCTAATATGATTAGATTCCAATGCCAAATAGGAATGGATTAATGCTTATAAATAAGAGGGTACCCCAAGGGTTGAGACAACATTAACTTTTAGTCTAAGAGAGGGCTAAGAGATTAGAGGGGAGGGATAGGGAGAGAATCGTTATGAGTTCTTGAGAAGAACTCACAAGAGTACATGGTGTGCATCACCTTGAGAAGGAGAAAGACTGAAGTTCTTATGAAGAACTTCTAGCAACTTTTATGGATTGGGAAGGTCCTTGAGAGGCTCTTATGTTGATCACCATTGGAGGGCTCATTCTTGAGGGCCTGGTGGATCATGGACCATCATCAGATGACATGTCAAATATTTATTTATTTTATTATTACATGATCACTATCATATGCAATCAAAGATAAATATCTAACTCAAAACAATGAAGATAGTAATGAGTTAGGTTCATAACCATGAGGACCGTGGGCTGAGTTATATTTAAGTAATAGATTTCTAGAAAAATAGATGTTTATCAATTACCTAAAAGAAAACTAAATAAACAAGTACTAGCAAAGTGAAGGAAAATACTAATTAACATTGGATAAAAATATGATAGAAGTATCTTGTGATTTTGCCTAGATACTTAGCAAACAATACGTATTCACTTACAATGGAATCAATTCATATACCACCTATCATGATATAGCCTATCTAATGAGAGCACCGTCTATACCCATGGATCATGGCCCGTTACTCTAAAGTATAAGCTATTCAAGATAGCTGCATTCAAGATCCTAGGAATCATACTTAAAAATAATCTATCTCATGGGTACGAACCATATCCATAGATCATGGCTAGTCTTAAAAGTATAGATTATTCTCATTAGGGATTCAAATGAAAAGCATATAACAAAATATAGAAGTAAAAGTAGAATTTTATTTCATAGTTAAAAGAAGTACAAATGATGTAACAATAAAAGTAAGTACTACCTACTATAAGTATGATAGGGTTTTCTTGAGTTGGTGGGGGTTTAGCCTTCCATGGAGCAGCTCTTCACTACCATCTTCATGCTAAAATAGATCCCAGGTAGTAGCTTGGAAGAGAGGAAAGTGGAGGAGAAGTGGAATAGGGTTATGATGGGATGATGTTTTGTGATGAGGGAAGGTGGATGGTGTAAAGCTAACTGGGGTTTATAGAAGTTATGAGAGATTGAAGGCTATAGAAGATAGGTTTTTGGAGGCTATGGAGGATGGGGAGGTGTGAAGAAAGAGGATGGAGATGGTGTGATAGCTAACTATGGTTTAGGAAAGGGTGGAATAATGCTTGGCTTGAATGTTTACTCCCTCCTTTTATAGCTTTCTTCCAAGATCTTGTATCAAATCTTTCTTGAATACCACACAAACAAAATCTATTTTTTCTTTGATTTATACCACCTTGCTACCTTTTTTAGTGGATCTTCATGTCTCAATTAGTGTTTTCCTTTGATGGGATAAATTTTCTTTTCCAAACACTAAGAGTCCAAGATTTATTAGACTCCTCTTGTTGCCCACTCAAGTCCCACACCAAGAATGAACTTGCAGGCCACTTATTTCCTATTTTCTTTCATTCTCCATGCCAAGAGCATCTCAAATCAGTAGCCAATCGTTCTTGATTAGCACACACCTTTTTTGAATCACCCTGGTAGTCATAAGAAGTGAAGACTCCATATTCCATGCCCAACAAAAAAATCTATGCCTCCTCCTTGTTTTCCTTCTTGATCACCCTAAATCCCATGTCCAAGAGTCCATGCCATGATGAATATTTCTTTCCTTATCCACTCCTCATGCTATAAGAGGTTCTTGTCCAGGAAAAGTTTACTTCCTTATCTGAATTAATGCCACAACAAAGAGTCCATGTGGTTTAGGAATCTTGGTTCATGCTAAAACCCACTAGTGTTTTTCTTTCCTTTTCTATTGGGTTTCAAATCAATGCCTCTATTCATTTCTAGTCTTGGATCCTCCTCAATATCATGTCAAAAATATTCCACACCCCTATATCTAATTTTCATGCCTTGTAGAGATAATTTAGCATCCCAAACTTCCTTATGTGCTGATTGCTTACTTGAAGACATTACCAGGTATAATTACTTGCAGCTTATCCAAAAACCAATTCAAATTCTATAAATTGCATTCTTTTTATGATCCATTTAGAATTCTTTAATGTCCAGTCTTGCTTGATTTAGAGTTGTGTAGTCTTTCTTTTTGGGGTCCCCATGCCAAGGTATCCAAAATCAAGGGTGCCAAGCTAGATGAGAGAGATTAACTACCAAATTTAATTCCTGCTCCCCTGATTTCTTCTCTAGGCTAATGGTGCCAACAAGGAGGACATGTGGGGTCCATTGATTGCTTGATTAAGTTCTACCTTGAGATGGATTCAGATTTCAATGAAAAGCCTTTATGCCACCGAATGGCTTCCTTGTTGAACTAGACTTAATCATTTTCGATTACTTTGAACTTTGAGATATAATTAATCCCAATTAAGTGTAAATTAATTGTTAGGTATCATTTAACAATCCCTGGGTTAAATGTAGGCTTTTAAAAAATTCTTAATTAATAAAAATTAATATGCAATGGAATAAAAATCTACTCTGAGCATGCACAAAAGGAACCATTCATGAACTTGTAATATAGATTTGCAAATAAAAACAAAACTATTAAATCCACTTACCTGTTGCTCTACTCCATCTTCTTCAGACCGATTGGGGAAAAATCTCAAGATCTGTTGGATCAGATATGGGAAAAAATTATGAGTTGTACTAGAGCCATGCACACACATAGCCTTCGCTAGTATCCACACGGAGATGGCTTATCAAAGTTTCAAGGCTACCATAGTACTAGCACCTTGCAGGCTTTGACTGTTGAATCAAATCCCTTTTCCATCTTTTCTTTTTCTCTACTCAAGAAATTAAAGAATGAAGATAGATCTCTTGTCAAGAAATCAAGGGAGGATATTTTTTCTCTTCTTGAACTAAAACTTTCATTCAAGATTAAGAGGAGGATGGAGGGTGAAAATTTTTCTCTCTCACTATTTTATGCAGTAGGAATCATTAAGAAGAAGGATGGATGGCCTTTGTATCATAACTTACCTTATGTGAAATCATAAAAGAACTCCATGCATGCCCCCCAATTATGGCACCTACACACTTCTTATTGCATGCCACATCACAATTCAGTCCCTCCCTTAGAGTCCCACCTACTGTAAATTTAGGATAAGAGTTTGAATTAAATTCAAAAATCCTAAACTAAATAGATTAGGATAGGAAGGAGGAAGAAAACTAGATGCACTTAAACTCTTTTTTTTGGTGCCCCATAATTCATCCATGCAATTTTTTGATTTCACTTGAAGAATATGGTGTCCTCCTTTCTTTCTAACATGCCCATGAAGAGAGAGAGAGAGAGAGAACATGTTGAGGAGAGAGAGTAAGTTAGTTAGTTAGGAATTAGTTCAACTGACTAACTCATTATCCTAATCCTTTTAGGATTTTAACTAATCTAACTAATCCTCTAACCAATTTAGGTTTAAATCTTTAACTAATTAGGAATTAGTTAAGAATTAATTTGGCCAACAAACTAACTAATTCTAACCAATTAGGAAACTAAATAACCTAATTCCTAACCAATTTAGATTTTGGTTTAAATCTATAACTAATTAGAAATTATATATCCTAATCTAATTAAGAAAACTAAATTCAAATAGAATAGATTAAACCTAACTGAATTAAATCAAATTTAAGATTAGGTAACTAATTAAGTCAAACCAAATTGGCTCGCGAT
The DNA here is from genome assembly GCA_021397845.1 of Areca catechu. Lineage (NCBI taxonomy): Eukaryota > Viridiplantae > Streptophyta > Magnoliopsida > Arecales > Arecaceae > Areca > Areca catechu. Next base: position 120,506,902 of record CM038052.1, on the reverse strand, counting down.
AATCATAATTAGGTTATTCCAAAATCTAATTGGACTAGGTCATCACCCAAACCCAACCAAATCAAATCCAATTTAATTTGTATTGAGCATGATCATAATTAAATGATCAAATCATTTAATTAAATTATAATTCTTGTAAGAAAGTCTTCTTTGCTAAAATTAACAGTATCTAAATTTGTAACCCTTATAAATTTAGAGTTTCTAAATATGTAACTCTTACATATTTTTCTCCAACTACATGATCTTATCAAACTACTATTATGTGTGACCCCTTGAGTTCCATGATCTCTATTATAGTATCATTTAACTCTTTTGATGGATCGAAAAGGATCGTTGATACGAAATGATTCTAATAGGTTCTCACAATTCATTAGTGATGCTTATCGGTGTGTAGTGGAAACCCAGTAAAATTGAAAAAAGAATGCCTAGGTATGTTACCATATGATTCAGTTCTATCAAGAATTCCAACAAGATGTAGGTCATGAAAACTTATCAAATTCTAAGCATCTATCATATGCATGATTCAATCAGCTCAAGTCCAAATTATGAAAGCTCATAAAAACTTTTTTCCATCTTCACATTGCCTTGGCCATAGTCTTAAGGACTTAGCTTCTTAAATCATATAGGACTGTACCTTAACAACTTCAGTCAATAGATCCCTTATAAGTGCACTCTTATCCCTAAGGTGAACCTACTACAACCAACGAATATCACAAGCGCCCGAATGGCTAGGGCTAATATTTTGTATTGTTAAACTACAATAACCCCATTTTGAGTGGTCAAGGCATCATAGGTCAAAGAACAACTCACACAACTACAACATGGAGAAAGTCACTAACAAGTGAGTAGACATCCATATGACTTCTCATGATGGTCATGCTTAGTACCATCATTCTCTAACAACCACATCTACTTTCACTCTAGTATCTCTACATCATAGACTTAAGATCTATCTATCCTAAAAAGAAAGTGATCTGTGCACCGTTCAAACCAATTCAATCACCTTCGTGATATCTTATAATTAGGAGTATTTAGGAGTTAATCTATGATGATACATATCTCAAATCTTAACTCTTGAGAATATATATCATTATTTATTAATTTCTTGGATGATACATGGACACATCATATATAGAAAAATAGCCCAATTGTAATTTATTAAATATAATTTTATATCCTAAAAATTAAAATATGTTAGCCGGATTGACTTTTAGGGTATACATCTAATAATCTTTCACTTGCACTAAAGCCAATTAGCCATACACTTTAGCCCCATCTCATGTGCTTTAGTTTCGCTGGCCAAAGCTTACTAAACTAGTAGATCTACCACATCTTATGTGAAATTTAGTCTCTACACCTTAACAAGATAGTCCCGAATTGAATCATCATTCTATGTATTTGGCCTTCTAGTAAAACCTTGGTTTCTTAACTAGAGCTATAGTACTGTTGTTGCTATAATAGAGTATTATGGCATCGATGACATTGCACTCATCTACAACTAACTATTGAACTAGATAGAATACATCCTAGCACCTTTAGAACTGGTCAAATCTATAATGATCCCATCATATGTATCATTATTCCCTTAATTCTACTCTAAATACCTTAAACATATCTTTAATACTTCTAAAGTCTTAAAGAATGTTATCACAGTTAACCAGCACTCATATGAGGCTCCTTATGGCCAAAGCTCAAAAGGATCTAGCCCATATTAAAATATCTTCAAATATGTCGATGCACATTTAAAGATCGATTCCATGCTTAAGGAGCCAAATCTCTAATTAAATTTTTTAGGCAAAACACCTTCAACACATCCTTAATGTACAAATTCTATGATAGGTTTAGCATCCTCCTTATTCTATCTCATAAACCTATATACCATATGTAGGATGCCTTCTATTGACTAGGTGGCTTTCCCAAGAGTGGGGTGAATTGAAAATTTAAAAAATTTAATAGATATGTTCTTTTTGAAAACTTCTTTGAAGTGTAAGGTGCTGTGATTTAGATAATTAAACGCAGAAGCAAGTAAGAAGAAATGGCACAATGCAAACACAGCAAATTAGAATGGTTTAGAGCAACCCGCTCCTAGTTCACTACCCAAGATACCACTTGGGATTTTCACTATATTCTACCAAGAATAAAGTAGGATTGTTTTACTGGGATCACAATCCAAACCCAACACCCTTTGGTTTTTAAACTGGGCTCACCAAAGAAATCCAACATTTGGTTTTAGCAGGATCACCAACACTTGGTTTTACACAGGCTAACCAAGAACCTAACACTTTGTTTTATACAGGCTAACCAAGAACCTATTTGGTTTTTAAACCGAGCCACCAATAACCCAACAACTCAGAAAAAAAGTTAATGAAACTTAAACAACAGAATGACAAATGGATGTTGTCTGATGGTTGCCGATGTAGCTCAATAGAAGCCTTCTTAATTGCACTTCAATGATTTCAATGGCTCTTTCAACTTCTTCAATAATTACTTCAAGCTTCTGATTAGAGTTGGTGAAGACTTGAAGTCTATCTTGAATGCTCTTGCAGTGCTCTCTAGCTCAAATGCTTTCTTTTGTATTCAACTTAAGCATTCTCTAAGCATTAACCATTCAAAAGTTATCCCAATCCCTCATTTATAGAGTCTTGTACTCTTCTTGGATGGTTTTAGTCATTGTAGACCATTAGGATGTGATATTTAACCATTGGAATGCTTTTTAGATTCAGAAATGAAGTTTTGAATCTAACCGTTACCTACCTGGAATCGACCGTCGAGTCATCTTGAATCCCTTGAGTCAGCTTGGATACTCAGAGAAGTTCTAGTCAAGTCGCCTCGCTTCATTCAGGTTGGCTCAGTGATGTGGTGATGGTGGACACAAAGAAACATGGGGTTATTCAGAAATGGGAAAAAAAATCTAAAGCAAACCAAGGATCGTGGGAGGGCTAAGAAGCCTCCCACGTCCGTTCATCTTCCCACGGGCGTGGGCGATGACGTACCGCACCGGCGGCCGGGCGGGGGCCGGCGGGCGGCAGGAACGACGGCGGGTATCCGGCCAGCGGTGGCGAAGGGCGGCACGGCCGCGAGTGGGCGGATGGACGGCTCCCACGTCTGTTCATCTTCCCACGGGCGTGGGCGGCAGTGGTGGCTTCTTCGGCGAGGGCGGGGGCCAGCGAGCATCGGCAACGGTCTGGCGGGGGCGACCGGGGGTCGGGCACGGTGGATCAGGGACCGGTGGGGCAAAAAAAATCGAAAAAATGAGCTCTCTGTGATTTCCTAGAGGTTGAAGAAGATAGGAATAGATCTGGAATAAGTTGGGAATAACATCAGGATAAGGTAAGGATAATGGGAATAAGAGGAATAGTTGGGATAAGTATTTTTAAACTAAAAAATAAAAAAATCTAAAAAAAGAAAAAGAAAATCTAGATGGGTTTCGGGTCCCCCATCATTCTCATGCAGCACGATGAACTCGACTCCGACGAGTTTGAGGATGAAGCAAATCCTGGTCTGCTGCTGGCTCTGATACCAATTTGATGTGGTGATGGTGGACACGAAGAATCATGGGATTATTCAGAAATGGAAAAAAAAATCTAGAGCAAACCAAGGATCATGGGAGGGCTAAGAAGCCTCTCGGGACTAGGATAGGACGATCCCGAAAGTCCTAAAATAGCCAGACTCTTTTGATTTTCAGTTTTCTTAGCGGAGGTGGCGAAGGAAGGATGGGGATGGGAGACAGGGGACTGGAACTCATGGACCTTGGGACTCATCCTAACGAAGAGACCTCTCACCTCTAAGGCATTACACCCTCCTCGATACTTGGAGGCGCTAGGATGAATCTCAAGGTCTCGAGGGAAAACAGGGAGAGACATGAAGATGGGAGAAAAGAATGGGGATACCTGGGGCCTCACACCCCTCGACGTCCCGAAGGATGAAGGCAAGTTGGGGCCTCACACCCCTCGATGTCCCGAAGGACGAAGGCAAACGGGCCTCAGCCCATAACCACACACAAATGGAAAAACACTCAAAAATTCATTTTCATCAACTAGTTTATTACAAGAGGAGTATGGGTATTTATAGATGCCTATATCTCTTTTTGAAATTCAAAAATAAAATCTCCTAAAATCCTCCCTAGATTTGAATTCAAATTCAAAACCTAAATCCCAAATTTCCATTTTAAAACTACATTAGAATCATGAAAAAATACCAAATAAATTCCTGTTATTTGAATTTTGAAATCTCCCTCTGCTCTGGAAATCGAGCGGCCCTGAAGATCGTGCTGCACTGAAAATCATGCAGCTCCAAAAATCTTGCAAAACAGCCTTTCCTTGGGGTGCTTTGAGAAGAGTGCCAAAGCTTCTCTTGACCAAGCCAAGTGGCGGGATCTCCGGCGGTCGATCCAGTGGGTGGCGGTGGGGCGACACGGCGGCGTGCCGGCAGACGGGCAGCCGGGGGGCGGCACGATGGCGTGCCGGCGGACGGGCGGCGGTGGCGGGGCGGCACGGTGGCATGGCGGCGGCGTCACACGGATGCACGGGGTGGACGGATGCGTCCCGCATCCGTTCGTCTTCCCACGGACATGGGCGGGGGCCGGCGGACGACGGGAATGGCGGCGGGTAGCAGGCCGATGGTGGCACAAGGCGGCACGGCCGCAGGTGGGCGGACGGACGCCTCCGGCATCCGTTCATTTTCCCACGGGTGTGGGCGACGGTGGCGGCTTCTCCGACGAGGGTGGGGTCCAGCGAACATCGACGGCGATCTGGCAGGGGCGGCCGGGGGTCGGGCACGGTGGATCAGGGACCGATTGGGCAAAAAAAATCAGAGAAATGAACTCTCTGTGATTTCCTGGAGGTTGAAGAAGATAGGAATAGATGTGGAATAAGTTGGGAATAACATCAGGATAAGGTAAGGATAATGGGAATAAGAGGAATAGTTGGGATAAGTATTTTTAAACTAAAAAATAAAAAAATCTAAAAAAAGAAAAAGAAAATCTATATGGGTTTCGGGACCCCCATCAATCTCCTGCAGTACAAAGAACTCGACTCCGACGAGTTTGAGGACGAAGCAAATCCTGGTCCGCTGCTGGCTCTGATACTAATTTGATGTGGTGATGGTGGACACGAAGAAACATGGGGTTATTTGGAAATGGAAAAAGATATCTAAAGCAAACCAAGGATCGTGGGAGGGCTAAGAAGCCACCCGGGACTAGGATAGAATGACCCTGAAAGTCCTAAAATGGCCAGACTCTTTTGATTTTCAGTTTTCTTGGCGGAGGTGGCGAAGGAAGGACGGGGATTGGAGACAGGGGACTAGAACTCATGGACCTTGGGACTCATCCTAACGATGAGACCTCTCACCACTAAGGCATTACGCCCTCCTCGATACTTGGAGCTAGGATGAATCTCAAGGTCACGAGGGGAAACAGGGAGAGACATGAAGATGGGAGAAAAGAATGGGGATACCTGAGGCCTCACACCACTCGACGTCCCGAAGGACGAAGGCAAGTTGAGGCCTAACACCCCTCGACCTCCCGAAGGACGAAGGCAAATGGGCCTCAGCCCATAACCACACACAAATGGAAAAACACTCAAAAATTTATTTTCATCAACTAGTTTATTACAAGAGGAGTATGGGTATTTATAGATGCCCATATCTCTTTTTGAAATTCAAAAATAAAATCCCCTGAAATCCTTCCTAGATTTGAATTCAAATTCAAAATCCAAATCCCAAATTTCCATTTTAAACCCACATTACAATCTTGAAAAAATACCAAATAAATTCCTGTTATTTGAATTTTGAAATCTCCCTCTGCTCTGAAAATCGTGCAGCCCTGAAGATCATGCTGCTCTGAAAATCATGCAGCTCCAAAAATCGTGCAGAACAGCCTTTCCTTGGGGTGCTTTAAGAAGCGTGCCAAAGCTTCTCTCGGTCGAGCCAAGTGGGGGGATCTCCGGTGGCCGGCCCAACTGGCGGTGGTGGGGCAGCACGACGGCGTGCCGGCGAACGGGCGGCGGTGGCGGGGCGGCACAGTGGCAGCGTCATGCAGACGCACAGGGTGGATGGACGCCTCCCTCGTCCGTTCGTCTTCCCATGGGCGTGGGTAGCGGCGGACCCCACCGGCGGCCGGGCGGGGGCCGGCGGGTGATGGGAACGACAGCGGGCAGTAGGCCGGCGACAACGCAAGGCGGCACGGCCGCAGGTGGGCGGACGGACGCCTCCCGCATCCGTTCATCTTCCCACGGGCGTGGGCGGCGGTGGTGGCTTCTCCAGCGATGGCGGGGACCAGCGAGCGTCGGCGGCGGTCCGACGGGGGCGGCCGTGGGTCGAGCATGGTGGATCGGGGACTAGTGAGGCAAAAAAAATCGAAAAAATGAACTCTTTGTGATTTCCTGGAGGTTGAAGAAGATAGGAATAGATCTGGAATAAGTTGGGAATAACATCGGGATAAGGTAAGGATAATGGGAATAAGAGGAATAGTTGGGATAAGTATTTTTAAACTAAAAAATAAAAAAAAATCTAAAATAAGAAAAAGAAAACCCAAATGGGTTTCGGGTCCCCCATCATTCTCTTGCAGTACAAAGAACTCGACTCTGACGAGTTTGAGGACGAAGCAAATCCTGATCCGCTGCTGGCTCTGATACCAATTTGATGTGGTGATGGCGGACACGAAGAAACATGGGGTTATTCGGAAATGGGAAAAAAAATCTAAAGCAAACCATGGATCGTGGGATGGCTAAGAAGCCTCCCGGGACTAGGATAGGATGACCCCGAAAGTCCTAAAGCGGCCAGACTCTTTTAATTTTCAGTTTTCTTGGTGGAGGTGGTGAAGGAAGGATGGGGATGGGAGACAGGGGACTGGAACTCATGGACCTTGGGACTCATCCTAACGAAGAGACCTCTCACCTCTAAGGCATTACGTCCTCCTCGATACTTGGAGGCACTAGGATGAATCTAAAGGTCACGAGGGGAAATAGGGAGAGACATGAAGATGGGAGAAAAGAATGGGGATACCTGGGGCCTCACACCCCTCGATGTCCCGAAGGACGAAGGCAAGTTGGGGCCTCATACCCCTCGACGTCCCAAAGGATGAAGGCAAACGGGCCTCAGCCCATAACCACAGACAATTGGAAAAACACTCAAAATTCATTTTCATCAACTAGTTTATTACAAGAGGAGTATGGGTATTTATAGATGCCCATATCTCTTTTTGAAATTCAAAAATAAAATCCCCTGAAATCCTTCCTAGATTTGAATTCAAATTCAAAATCTAAATCCCAAATTTCCATTTTAAACCCACATTACAATTATGAAAAAATACCAAATAAACTCCTGTTATTTGAATTTTGAAATCTCCCTCTACTCTGAAAATCATGCGCCCTGAAGATCGTGCAACTCTGAAAATCGTGCAGCTCCAAAAATCATGCAGAACAGCCTTTCCTTGGGGTGCTTTGAGAAGCATGCCAAAGCTTCTCTCGACCGAGCCAAGTGGGGAGATCTCCGGCGACCGGCCTAGCGGGCAGCAATGGGGTGGCACGGCGGCGCGCCGGCGGGCGGGCGGCAGTGGCGGGGTGGCACAATGGCACGGCGGTGGCGTCACACGGATGGACGGGGCGGATGGACGCCTCCCGCATCCGTTCATCTTCCCATGGGCGTAGGCGGCGGCAGACCCCACCGGCGGCCGAGCGGGGGCCAGCGGGTGACGAGAACGGTGGCGGGCAGCAGGCCGGCGCCGGTGCAGGGTGGCACGGCCGCAGGTGGGCGGACGGACACCTCCCACGTCCGTTCGTCTTCCTATGGGCGTGGGCGGCGGTGGCGGCTTCTCCGGTGAGGGCGGGGGCTAGCGAGCGTCGGCGGCGGTCCGACGGGGGTGGCCGCGGGTCGGGCACGGCGGATCGGGGACCGGTGGGGCAAAAAAAATCAGAAAAATGAACTCTCTATGATTTCCTAGAGGTTGAAGAAGATAGGAATAGATCTGGAATAAGTTGGGAATAACATCAGGATAAGGTAAGGATAATGGGAATAAAAGGAATCGTTGGGATAAGTATTTTTAAACTAAAAAATAAAAAAATCTAAAAAAAGAAAAAGAAAACCCAGATGGGTTTCGGGTCCCCCATCACTCAGTTACTTAGTGTTCTGATTCCTTACTCTGGAAGAGTTGGCTCGCCTTAGTTCGAGTTGGCTCGGATTCATAGGTCTTCAAAACTACACTCTAAAAGAGTCGGCTTGCCTGGCTGTTCTCTGAGAACTGATCTTTTTGGACTTTGGAGGAGTCGGCTCGAACTTCTAATGGGTTGACTCGAATGTCTGATTGAATGATGGAGTCAGCTCAGACTTCCTTCGAGTCGGCTCGCCTGTCTAATTCAGGAAATGGTACTCTTGACGAGTCGGCTAGGGTTCCTTCAAGTCCGCTCGGATATCTGTGTGCCAGAAACCTTCATGCATGCCATGAACAAGAGTCGGCTCCCTTTACTCGAGTCGATTTGGATGAGTTTTACATTGAATTCTCGGTTCTTCAGAAATCATCCAGCAACACTTCAATCATTTAAGAAACTCTCCAACTCTTCTAACAATAATTTCAAACAAATTTTAAGCTTGAAAAACACTTAGAAGTAACCCATTTTCATGATTTTTACTTTACTTTTTCTTTGGGCTCTTTTTTACATGACATACTTACAACACAACTCATGATAAAAATAAGATTGTAGGAGTTGTAATTGAGCAATGAAATCATTCTACAAAAACTTGTAAAGCACTTGGAGAGTTGTTTGTAATACAAATACATTCTCCAATGTTTTGTTATCATCAAAATCATCCAAGGGGTCAACAATATCCTCCTTTTTGATGACGACAAAATACTAGGCATGGAAAAACTTTACATTTACATGTATCAGAGCTTCTATATTGAAAAAACTATATTTGGAAGTAAATATTAACATGTATCAGAGCTTTTGTATGTATTAGAGTATCAGAGCTTGCATACTGACAGAGTATCAGAGCTCTTTGAAAAACATTACATATCAGAGCTTTTGACCAAAAAGAAATCAATAAGTATCATTGTACATAGTTGTCAAAAGTAATTTTTGCTAGAATTATGTCAGAGTTATAGCAAATTCTTAATGTATTCAGAGCATATTGCTAGTCTATCAGAGCAAATATAAATAAACAAGACATAATATTTGTATCATTCTCCCCCTTAATTGTATATTTTCCATGCATAATTATACGTATTCCCCCTTTTTGTCAATAATCAAAAAGGTGGTCAATTAAATTCATTCTCCCCCTTTGTGAAGTACAAAGCATGGTTTTTGAAATAGAATGAGAAGACTGGAAATATTGTTTGAGATAATTTCACTTTTAAACAGATTTGATAATCTATTACCAAAATCATCAGAGCAAATATATCATTGCAAAGTATTACGCAAACACATTTCACAAACACATTAAGTAAGATAAAGAAGGTTTCATTTCATTCACAAAATTTTCAATACAAATTACAAAAGATTGAAAGCAAAGATACAAACAATAGACTACTCACTATCATTAGGAAATTCTATAACAGGTTTTTCTGGTTCTACCTTAATGTTTGCACTAGTGCTAGTGGATGGTCCAGGTGGTGGCATGGAAGAGATAGGATCAACAAAAGGTGGATGAAAAGCCTGAGGTCTAAGATGTGGTGCAGGCTGCCTAGGGTATGGTGTAGGCTGAGTAGCAGAAGGTGCAGGCTGAGTAGGATGAGGTGCCTGCTATTTGGGAGTAGAAGCAAAGGCTGCAATGACAATAGTTAAAAGCTCAGTAAGGGTCAGCCAGACAGAATTAAGCTCTTCTTCCATCTTCTTCATCCCAGTGTTAACTGCAACCAACTCACTTGCTTGGGCATTAGCAAATTGTTGCGGGACAAAAACCAAAATTAAATTACTGATATTTCAACCTAATTAACAAAGAAAAAATAGAGATTAGTTTTTTTATATTTTTAAAATTTTAGAGACTCAAAGCATTTAATAAAGAAAAACTAGTCTACTAGCTATTACCCGCAAAGTAAACCGAACAAAGTAAACTAGAAAAAAAAGGACTTGGTGGCTAAGAAACCACCGTAAACTAGGGTTTATCTATTTAATGAGTCAGAAATTATGATAAGGGAATAAGCTCTGATTTTTCCAATGAAGATACACTCCTTTGAATTGGATCTGACAGAACTCTTAAGATCTTTACAGCAAGGTTTCATGAACTCGATTCCTGGGCTTCGATCTTTCATGCGAAGCTGGTTCCGAGCCAAGAACACCTGATCTTGATTCCTGTTCACCTGTAACACTCAACAAATAAAGATTCATGAATTAAAAATAGCAAAGGAAAGGAAAGAATGAAAGAAAGATAGGTTTAGAAATGGTGGATTTGGATTTCTTGATGGCTGGATAAGTAGGGCCTCACACCCCGCGATGTTCCGTAGAACAAAAGAAGGGCCTCACACCCCGTGATGCACATAGCAAAGGAAGAAAATTTGATAGAATTTTGTTGTATATTGATGAATAATTAATTACAAAGGGGGGTTGATGGGGTATTTATAGATCCATAACTAGTGTTGTAAGGGACACAAAGACTAGACTTGTGCTCCCATGGAATACAACTCCTAGAGTCTGACTTCTGGGCTTCTTGGACTCTTATTTGTTGGACTGATCTGGACTTCTATATATGAGTGGACTCTTCAATTTGGATTAAAGAAGACTCAAGAGTTTTGGTTAGACTCTTGAGTTTTAGGAACTTAAGCAGCTTCCAACCTGTTTTATCAAAACTCTTGAAGTAGGAAAACCTTCTAACCATCTCCACTTGGATGACTTGAGATGACTTGGAACTCCTTGAAATGTTGGCCGATTTCTTTCTTGGTTTTGGTGTGAAGGAATGGAGTGGGAGGGCACCAATTTGGAGATCTCCTTATGCTTTACTCCTTTTAAAAAAATAAGAGACGCTAACTCCTTCTTAAGAGGCCAACCAAAGTGTGTTGTCATGTGGTGATGTCTTAATCTTGTAGCATGTCCAAACACAAGTGACATGCCATGTGTTGATGTCCCCTAGTGATGTGGCAGGTATTGTCCAGAAATTTTGCAAAGTTGGTGCCATAAACAAATTGACTTGGCCTAGCGCATGGCTTGTCTTGGGCTAGCACATGGCTTGTCTTGGGCTAGCACATGGGTCTTCAATTGGGTGCACATGGGTCTTAATTTGAATCACATGGGTCTTAATTTAGGTGCACATGGAGTCACATGGCTTGTTTTGATTTAGGTGCACATGGGTCTTAATTTGAATCACATGGGTCTTCAATTGGGCGCACATGGGATGTTGTCTTGGGTCCCCTCTTGTAATACAGGACTTAATGACTCACTAATTACATGGACTCAATGAATAACTAACCACATTATTTAACCAACTAATAACTGATGGGGGACAAGGCTAGGAGTATCATTGGAGAGCTAAGAAGTCTCCTAGGATTAGGATCAAGAATAGGATAACTAGGGCCTCACACCCCGTGATGTTTCGACGAACAAAGAAAAAAAGCCTCACACCTCACGATGTTCTGAAGAACAAAGGAAAACGGCCTCACACCCCACGACACCCAATGGCGAAGGAAAAATGGGCCTCACACCCTCTCTATGCGGGGCGAATGAAAATAACACTCTTTTCTAAACACTCATCTTTATTCTCCAAATTTTTACAAATGACTGAGGGTGGTATTTATAAACTTTCCAACCATCTACAAGATGAAGATGAAACCTATCCCAATCCTAACAAACTTCAAACTAATAATCTAATCTAAATCAAACTTGAAAATTAAATAACTTCAAACTAATCAATACATCCATATTTTTAAAAAAATAAATATAATCCAAATTTATCAAGATCTATCCGTGCTGAGCTGCTCTAAAATCTATGCAGGGCTGATAACTGTGCAAAAAACTTCTTGCTATGAAAAGCATGTAGCTCTGAGAAGCATGCTACTCTGAGATCCGTGCAAATTTTTTTGCTCTAAGATTGGTGCAGATTTTTTTTTGTGATCGTGGAACAGAAGGGGCGGCAGACGAAGAAGAGGGGCTTGCGGGAGACTTCACTGGTGCCAGCATTAGGGAAGGAGGCAGCACGACCGGCGGTTAGGGAAGGTGGTGGCGCGGGGTGGCTGGAACAGGCGGCAGGGAGTCAGTGGCCTTGATCTAACGGTGGACGATCGCTTCAAGGCTGCGCCTATTCTTGGGGTTGGAGGAGGGTGCTGCGGGCAGAGATGGGGGGATGGTCTACCATATTCGGAGAGGGCGGTGCGGACCCAACTAGCAGAGAGGCGGCGGTAGGCGGAGTCGATAGTGGAGGTCACCGTGGCAGCAGAAGAGGTGGACGGTGGGATGGGCATCGACCGGAGATGACTGGTGATGGCAGGTTGGGTGGCCGGCTTAGGGAAGGGAGGAGATCCATCGGTGCATCGGTGGCGTCAAACGAAAGAAATGAGGGCTTGGATCTGGGTGGAAAGGGGTAGAAGATGACATGAATAGTATAGGAATAAGTTGGGAATAGACATGGAATAAAATAGGAATAACGGGAATAGATGGAATAACTGGAATAAAATAAAAAAATCTAGGAGAAAAAGAAAAAATCTTGATGGGTTTTGATGTCCCCATCATTCCCTTGGGATGGGAAAAACTTGACTCCGTCGAGTCAGACTCGATGCTGTAATTTTTTTTTTCTTTTTTTTTTTCAAACCCTAATCCTCTCCCACTCTGATATCAAATTGATGGGGGACAAGGCTAGGAGGATTGTTGAAGAGCTAAGAAGTCTCCTAGGATTAGGATCAAGAAGGGGATAACTAGGGTCTCATAACTTACGATGTTCCGAAGAACAAAGGAAAAGGGCCTCACACCCCACGATGTTCCGAAGAACAAAGGAAAAGGGCCTCACACCCCGCGATGCCCAATGGTGAAGGAAAAATGGGCCTCACACCCTCCCCATGCGGGGCAAACAAAAAGAACACTCTTTTCTAAACACTCATCTTTATTCTCCAAATTTTTACAAATGACTGAGGGTGGTATTTATAGACTTTCCAACCCTCTACAAGATGAAGATGAACTTATCCCAATCCTAACAAACTTCTAACTAATAATCTAATCTAAAACAAACTTGAAATTTAAATAACTTCAAACTAATCAATACATCCATATTTTAAAAAATTAAATATAATCCAAATTCATCAAGATCCATCCATGCTGAGTTGCTCTGAAATCTGTAGAGGCTTGATAACTATGCAAAAATCTTCTTGCTCTAAAAAGCATGTAGCTCTGAGAAGCGTGCTACTCTGAGATCCGTGCAAGTTCTTCTGCACTGAGATTGGTGCAGATTTCTTCCTGTGACCGTGGAACAGAAGGGGTGGCAGACGGAGAAGAGGGACTTTCAGGAGACTTCACTGGTGCCAGCACTGGGGAAGGAGGCAGCACGACTGGTAGTTGGGGAAGGCGGCGGTACGGTGGCGGCATAACGATAGCTAGAATAGGCGGCAGAGAGTCAGTGGCCTTGATCTGACGGCGAACGATGGCTTCAAGGCTGCGCCCATTCTTGGGGTTAGAGGAGGGCACTACGAGCAGAGATGGGGGGATGGTTTACCAGATCCAGCGAGGGCGACGCAGACCCAGCTGGCGATTAGGCGGCGGTAGGTGGAGTCGACGGCGAAGGTCACCGTGGCAGTAGTGGAGGTGGAAGGTGGGACGGGCATCGACTAGAGATGACCGACGATGGCGGGTTGGGCGACCGACGTAAAGAAGGGAGGTGATTCGGCGATGCATCAATGGTGTCAAATGGAAGAAATGAGGGCTTGGATCTAGGCGAAAAGGGGCAGAAGATGACATGAATAGTAGAGGAATAAGTCAGGAATAGACATGGAATAAAATGGGAATAGCGAGAATAGATGGAATAGCTGGAATATAAAATATAAAATAAAATAAAAAAATCAAGGAGAAAAAGAAAAAAATCCTGATGGGTTTTGATGTCCCCATCAATAACTAATTGAATCAACCATACTTAATTAGGCTTTCAAAAAAAAATCCAATTAAAGTTGGTAAAAAGGACTAATTAAATTGGACTACTAAGGTCCCAATTGGGTAAATAGGGTTTGACTCAATTGGGATTTTGACTTAACTTGATAAAAAAAATTTTACCCCAGAATAAACAAAACCCTAATCACAATTAGTATAAAGAATTTACCCTAACTAAACCAAATTAAAAAAATTTAAAATAAAATATTTATATGGTAAATAAGGTTGGGTTCAGGGTTTTACTCACAAATGATCCATAGGGATGTGGGTTCAACCTGTCAATTTCTTTTAGCCCTGGTGCCCGCACCAATTCTCCCAAGGTGGGAGAAACTCGACCCTATCGAGTGTGGGTCAATGTCGCTATGATAGCACTCTATCAAGTCCAGGTCAACTCTCAGCAAGTCCTTTCGGGTGATCCAAGAATCATCAGACTCTGGTCGTCCTTATCATTGAACTAGATATCGCTGGTAATCTTTGCTCTCGGTAGCAATGATATCAAAACTGATACCAAAATTGATGTAGGATAGAAAACCAAAACTAAATTACTAAAATTAATAACTATTAACAGAGAAAAATTAGAAACTAGTTTTTTTTTATATTTTTCAAATTTTAAAGAAGACTTCAAAGAAGATGGCAAAGGAAACTAATTCAATTACCTGCACAAGTAAACCTATAATGCAATTAAAAAAAAATAGAACCTGGTGGTTGAGAAACCATCGTAAACTAGGATCTATTCAATGAGTTAGAAATTATGAGATGGGAAAAAGTTTAGATTTTACCAAAGAAGATATGCTCTCTCGATGTAGATCTGGCAGGACTCTCAAGATCGTAGCGATAGGATTTCAAGATCTTGCTTTCGGGTAGCAATGATCTTGTCATCCAAGATCCGCTCAATCTTGTCTCTCCGGGCTAGTGGTATGGCAGGTGGACATTCTTGGGTTGGTTCACTCTCAAGTACTGGAATAGGCTCAAATGGCTCAATAGGAATCAACGTTGGCTCCCTATACTCAATAAGGTCTGAAACGTTGAAAGTAGAACTAATACCTAGTTCAGGTGGTAACTCAAGCACATAGGCATTAGATCCGATTTTCCTAACTACTTTGTATGGTCCACTACTATGGGCATGTAACTTTTTCAGTCGTAGTCTAACCATGATAAAGTCTCCTTCATTGAATTTCTTTGAGTCTTTTTTTTAAAAAAAATTCATTGCTTTCATTATTTAATTATTTTTTTATTGACATGCATGTAAACCCTAAACTATAACTGAGTTTGACCCTTGGTCGATGGATGACATGCATATGAAAATTTGACATGCACTCCTAATAGATGCCAGAAGGTTCTCTAGAAATAGGTTGTAAACCTAATATGTTCAATTGACTTATGCAACATGCTAACCTCTACAAAATGTTACCTGATGGTCCTAAAAATTTTGGAAGGTTTAGGAAAGGATAGAAAATAGGAAGTGGATTCAGGGTTAGTCTAGTAGGGTAAGAAATAAGGAAAAGGTTCAGGAATTTGTTCTAGACTAATGGGGTTGACCTTAAGGGTTTGAGGTATAGCTACAGGGTCTGCCCTATAGTAGAATGGGTCACTAATCTCATAGAAGAGATCTTCAATTAGAGTCAAAGGGGTGACTTCTGCCTGAGGGTACCGGACAAAAGAA
This sequence comes from Areca catechu, assembly GCA_021397845.1. NCBI lineage: Eukaryota > Viridiplantae > Streptophyta > Magnoliopsida > Arecales > Arecaceae > Areca > Areca catechu. Next base: position 120,491,188 of record CM038052.1, on the reverse strand, counting down.
ATCATGTCCTCAATAGGCTCTAAGACTTGAGTCTCTTCTTGTATTTCCTCAGGTAAAGTCTCAGCAGTAGGGTTAGGTTTCTCTTGGATCTCTTTTTCTAAGGGTCCTACCATTATAGTTTTAGTCAGGGTATGGTCATGGTCAACTAACTCTGGGCTGGCTTCAGTCGGGTGCCTATCGAGTCAGCTAATTCTAGGTTGGTCTTAGTTTAGATATGGTCAGGATTATCTAACTCTAGGTCTACCCCCTGTATCTCCTCATCTACATACTCATCTACTAAGCTCACATCAGCATCATAAACTTCCACTACAATGGTAGCTTGGTGAACCAATAAGGTAGTAGAGGTGGGTCGATTAAGGGGAGGAGGATTGATTCCAAGGTTCTGACTAGGTGTTCTGATCCTAGTGGGTTCTGGCTAACTAAGGAAAACCTGACTAACACTAGATTGATATCTAAGGATTATGGGTTCCTTAGATTCATAGCATATGGGCTCATATCTATAGGTCATGGATCTGGGTTCGTAGGAGCTGGGTGCATAGGAACTAGGTTCATATGATCTGGGTATATACTTTTTCCTAAGTTTAAGTTTCATATCACTTCAGGTAGTTATGGGTATGTCTCCTCCTCATCTGATCATTATTTCAACATCATCCTAATAAATTCTAGCCTGGCATACTAAATTAAGCTTAGCAAACTTAAACTGAGTTCCTTCAGACATTAGTTCCCTTTCAAAATACAGATCCATACCTTCTTCCCAATCAAGATAATCCTCAAGATCAAGATCACCACCAAAGGTAGGTGCTTCTAACCTAATGTACTTAGTGGCTCTCTCATCCTGGTCTATGAAATAATAATTGGGTCTCCTATGGTTAGTTTCCCAGATTGGGTCTTGGTGTGTTTTAAATTTAGGTTTAGGACGGGTCTTACGGGTTTTCTCTAGGTTCTTAATCGTTGGTCCAGTCGATCAATCTTATGGTTCATTTGGGTAAATTGTTCAGTGAAGGTCCTTAGTAAGGTTTCCATTGTGGACTCCATGGTCAAACCAAACTGGGTTGAGTTTAGGTAAGAATACTGGTATTGGGCTTTTAATTTAGGGGTCATGCAATGCAAACACATCGAACTCGACTCGGACTGGGGTTTCCTAGACCTAGAGCTCAAGTAGAATGGGTCAGTTCAAATTACAGCCAATTCAGTAATTACCCTATCCACTGGCCAGGTAAGAGGTGAAAGGAAACCGGTGCATCGGACGCCTACCCTAGGCACGCTACACTAGGGAGTAGGTATTGCATAATTAAACATTTTAAACATGCATACAGAAAAACCTACTCATATACAAGATCTAGCATAACATGATGCATGAAAATGAAATATAGGCATGTATAGGCAATTGTAATAATCATAAATAACATGATATAATATAGATCTAAGCATGCATGATAAAAAAAGGAAAATCACATACCTTGTAGAGCTTCCTTTAATAGCAAATCGATGTAGCCGGTTGAACTCCTTCAACAGCAAATCTGATCTGGAACTGCAAGAAGAAGAGATCGATCCAATCTCTTGAGGTGTCCAAATATCCATCCTTTATAGTATCCACGCATGGGCTCTCGCTGATCCAACTCCCAGAAAGATGCTAGTCCTCAAGGAATCTATGAAACCTCCAAGAATCTATGAAAGGTCATAGCAATTTGGAGCAGGAAAAAAAACAAATCCCCATGGATGGTCCTTCTCCAAGATATCCCAAAATCCACGAAGAGCACACAAAGGAGATCTAAAAAACAAGGGAAGGAATACACGGGATGCAGTTCAAAATCTGCATGCAGAAAACCGTCCCAAAAGAAATTCTCTCATGGACGGTATAAAACCCTTTATGCTCCTCTAGAAACAAATGCTCTGTTTCTCCCCTCAAAAAACTTTGCTTCTCCCTTTCCACAAGCCCTACAGCCTCCCTCTCAAATACCCTTGTTGCACCCATTCGGCTAGTCCCGGGTCAGACCGGTCCCGGGTGTCCGGTCGGCTGATCCTCGCACGGGGTCCTACTCCCCGGTTCTAGGAGAGGACCCCGCAGCCCCCTTTCCCAAAGAGCTGAACCGGGGGCTTCAAGAGCTGGCGGGTGCCTCACCGTCCGTGCATTGGCCTCTTCAACTGCCACGATCAACTTTCGGGAGGCCCTGCTGACTGCCATAATCAGCTTCTGGAGTTCCAGCTGAACGCCACGGTTGGCTTCTGGGAGGCCAGGCCGACCTGCTGCTGAAGGGGTTGCTCGAAGTTTCCAGGAGCCTTTTCTCCCCGACAAGTTCTGACATTCTGTTGTAACGGACTCCAGTGCATGGCCACGATTCTTGTTGCCAGGCCACTACACTGACGCTCCTGCCACGCCGCCAGCCACGACCTTGCCGCCATGCCTATTCTCCTGGGGGCATATTCGGGCTTTCCCAACCTGTTCCCCAACAGAATTGTGCAATGCTCCATGCCTATAAAAGGCACCCGGGGGACCTCCGTAAGAGGGTAACGTTCTTCCCCATTATGAATTCTCTTCCCGAGCTCTTTCCATTCTGTTGCTCCAACCCTCCTTTAACTTAAGCATCGGAGTGTCCCCCGCCAGAGCCCCTCCGGTGCCTAGGGACTTCTTGCAGGTTGATCGGTCGAGAAGCTCTCCAGCGCACCCACCGAGCCTGGTCCAGGAGGAATAGCAACAACAGTTTAGCACTAGAAGGAGGGCAAGATCGATGGGAAAGATCCAGCTATGGCAAGAGGAAGAACATGCAGTGTTTCCACGAGGGGAGGGTGCTCCCACCAAGGGCCCAACACACCCCGCGCGGAAAGCAATGTCGCCGCCACTGTCGAGCCCACCATCACCCTAGGGCTGCAGCAATTCCAGACATTGGTAAACCGCATTGAGATGCTTACCTCAACGGTCCAACGCTTCCAAGAAATGGCGGACCATCAGCAACAACCGCCGGCAGCTTCCTGCGTCAACCATCAGCCGATCGCCGGCGTCAGCCAGCGGCCAGAGGAGCTTCCACCCCTGTCCCTCGCAACTCTAGAAATCTAGGGGTCCTTGAGGGCCAGCACTGAAGGAAAGAGGGCAAGGTCAGCTTCCCCCTCTTTCACCAACTCTGCCCCTCTCGGTGGCCGGCACCCTGCTGCAGACCCGCACGACTACGGCAGCAAAATCATGCACATGGAGGAGCGCATCGTCGAGATCGTTGAGCGGTAGAGTGCTGAGGGAAGGCCGGTGCATGACACTTGCCTTTCTCCACAGAGATTCTGGGGGAGTCTATCCCCCGACATTTCAAGATCCCGCAGGTGGACCCCTACGACGGTACCATCGATCCCTTGGACCACTTGGGCACCTACAAGGCCCATATGATGGTGCAGGACGCATCTGACGCCCTCCACTACATCGCCTTCTCGGTGACTCTGAAGAAGGCCTCACGGATGTGGTTCTCCACCATCCGCCCAAGTACGATTCATTCTTTTTCCCAGCTTGAAACCCTTTTTCTTTCTCATTTCAGGACCTGCAGCCAGACTCCGAAGAACATCGACTGCCTCTTTCTCATCCAACAAATGGAGGGAGAGACCCTCCAAGAATACATGGCTGGCTTCAACTCGATTGCTATGGAGATCCCTGACTTAAATGAAGCGGTGGCCATGTCAGCCTTTAAGAGGGGGCTTCGATCATCCAGGTTCACATTTTTCCTGGACAAGAAGCTCCCTACAAGCTATACCGACCTGCTGGCCAAGGTGCATAAGTACGCCTTGGTGGAGGAACAATCAGCGCGCCGGTGCCAGGCTGAGGGGAGATCATCTCCAAAGAAGCGGGGCGATAAGGCCCCCACGGTCCGACCTCCCGGCAAAGACGGCCGGCCCACCTAGCACCAGAGCCCCAAGCCGAGGGACTACCTCAAGCGGTTCAACAACTACGCACCCCTCTCCCTACCGCGGGAGAAGATCCTGATGGAGATTGAGAACAAGGCCTTCTTCCAAAGACCTCGATCGATGAGGGGCCCTCCTACCTCCAGAAATAAAAACAAATACTGCCGGTTCCACAGGGACCATGGACATGACACGGAGGAGTGCCTCCAGCTGAAAGATGCCATCAAGTATCTCATCCGGAGGGGGTATCTGAACAAGTACGTCCGACCCCGCCGGGATCGAGCCACGACTTCAACTGTTAGAGACCTCCTGGGGGAGGCTGAGCTCCCCAATCAATGCCCAATGGATGGAGGCGTTCTCATGCTGCACCGAAGATCCAACTGGGGGCAGAAAGATGACCAGGACATTGTAAAAAGGCCCAAAGGATCCAATGTAATTAGTTTTTCTGATGAGGACCTCTCGGAGCCTCCTTTCCCGGGCGATAACCCTGTGGTTGTGTCGGCCATCATCTCCAATTATGATGTAAAACACGTCCTTATCGATAATGGAAGTTGCACGGAGGTTTTGCTGTATGATGCTTTCATCCGGATAAACTTGTCTAGGTCTAGAGTGCGGGAGTCCATGGCACCGCTCACCGGCTATGGAGAGAATTCCATCGGGGTTGAAGGGGAGATTGCCTTGCCCGTGACCCTCGGAATGGAACCTTACTAGCAAACATTCTCCGCTAACTTTGTGGTCGTCCGTATGACCTCGGTGTACAACATAATTTTTAGGATGACCGGCCCTCAATAAGTTCCGGATCATTGTATCCACTTATCACCTGCTAGCCAAATTTCTGACCCATGATGGAATTGGGGAGCTGAGGGGAGACCGTAGAGTAGCCTGGCAATGCCTAGCTATTCACGACAAGCAGCTGGATGGGCGTCCCATGCTTGAGCAGCTTGACCCCAGAGATGAAGCCGATAGCCAGGGTCAGCCTGTCGAAAAGATTGTATTTGTAACCCTTAAGGAAGACGATCCCACGAGAGTCCTCCAGATAGGGAGCGCCCTGGACGAGAGCGCAAGACGGGAGCTGGTCGGCTTCTTAAGAAGCTATGTAGACGTCTTCGCCTTGTCGATGTCCGACATGCCAAGCATCCCGATGGATGTTATCACCCATCAGCTCAGGGTAGATCCTACTTATAGGCTTATCCAGTAAAAGGAGAGAAGCTTCTCTATCGAAAGGCAGAGGGTCATTGAAGAAGAAGTGAAGAAGCTCTTCGATGCTGGCTTCATCAGGGAGTCTCTGATGGGGGACATGGATAGGATCGTTGGTGAGCCTAGAAGTCACCTAGATTAGGGTACCATTTTTTTTTTGATATCTTTTTTTCTAGGGATGGCGAAGGAATAGTGGGGATGGAGGACAGGGATCTGGATCTCATGGACTTTGGGACTCACCCTAACAAAGAGACCTCTCACCTCTAGGGCATTACACCCTCCTCGATACTTGGAGGCACTAGGATGGATCTCAAAGGCCACGAGGGGATAGAGAAGATGGAATGGGAAGGGGATAACTGGGCATGACCTCACATCATGTCCTGAGGTTGGGCCTCACACCCTCTCCTCACAGAGTGAAATAAAAAAAACCATGCTTTTCTAAAACTCATTTTCATTCTCACTAAACTTGACTAAACTATTTTTTACAAAGGACTGAGGGTGGTATTTATAGACCTGTCCAACCCTCATTTGAATTTGAATACAAGATAAAATGATAGGGATGACTCAAATTCAAATACAAGATTGGATAAGATAAGCCTATCTCGATCCTAACCAACCAAATCCTAATTCAAATTTCAAATAAAAGATAAATCCTAAATAAATATTCTTCCAATTTATTTGCTGCTTCGAAATCCATGCTGCTCCGGGATTTGTGCAGACCAATGTCCCCATCATTACCACGAGGTGGGGAAAACATGACTCCATCGAGTGTGGATCAGCAGGGACTCTAGTGAACCGCATCCAATCAAAAAAGGTCTGCTCTGAAAATGGTGTAGCTTTGAACGTGGTGTGGCTTTGAGAATCGTGTACTTCGAAAAAAAGGGACTTGAAATCGGCACAGGAACTTGAAGTCGGCAACAACAGGAACCAGCTTGCTTTGAGAAGCATGCAGAGGGAAAGTCGACTCCGAACATCGGGTTTGTGTTCACGTTTGTGCACAACAGCTCTTCCTCCTTCACGGACCAAACCAGGAACAAAGGGATTTTCGCCGGCGGCCTCTCCGGCGATGGCACTGGGGAGGAGGATAGCAACTTGAGGAAGAAGATGAGGGCAACTTGGCGCTGGGGCGGACCAGAGTAGGGAGTTTAAAGGTGGAGATCCGAAAGAGACTTACGGATAGCAGGAGACCGGAGGTGCTTCCGAACGATGGGAGACCGAGGGTGGGAGGTTTGGGCGACAGGAGGCCGGTTGAGGGAGATCGGGTGGAGGAGCGGAAGGAGGAAGGGTCTGGCGATGGGATCCGGTGGAGGGATGTCCGTTGACGGTTTCTTGTGAGCTTGAGGAGCAGGGGATGTGATCTAGGCCCGAAAGATCGGAGGTGGACGGTCGGTTGTTGGAGGACCAGAAGGAGGGATCGGGTGTTGGGATCCGATGGAGGGAGGCGTGTTGATTCCGGTAGATGGCACGAGCGGCAACTGGTGACAGTGGAAGGGGGCTGCGTGGTAGATGGTTCATGGACAGATGGGATGAGGCTGATCGGAGGCAGGGTCGGAGGGGAAGACGGGCGTGCTCAATTTCGGGCGGTGTGCTGGTGACGGTGAATGAAGAAATCGGCTGGGTGGCAGAGTTGGGATGAGCTGGCTATGGGCGACATTGGGTGGAAGGGAGGAGGGTAGTCGTCACGGGTGGAGGCAGAGTCCGTCGGCTAGGAGTTGGTGCGCTTGGCAGATGGGTGAATCCGATTGGTGGGAAGCTTCTTGGACAGAGGATGGGGCGTCGATGAAGCAGCTGCAGGGGGTCAGAATTTGGTCTTGGGTCTTCTGGATGGGAGGAGATTCGATGGAGGCGCCGATCTGAGGGACTGCTTAGATGGTGGTTGTCGGCTGCTAGGTTGGGGCAGGGAGAGACTCTGTTATAGCACCAAAGTCCAGAATCGGAATCCAGCACCAAGCAATCATCATCGAATTCATCAATCTCTGGATGAGACCAACGGCCGGATGTCGGAGAAGACGATGCAGGCATCTCTTTGGGAGATTCTGCTAGTGACTCAATCATTCCAGAACCAACGTGGCAGAGAAGACGAACGTGGGGCTGGAGTTTGCAAGCATCGGCGCCAAGAGATAGAACCAAAAAATGGGAGACGCGGTGGATTCTTCACGGATTGTTCCAGGGTAGAGCAAGAACAGGAAAGACAGAGAACTGTAGAACCGATGGGATAGGGAAAAATCTGGTATTGAAAAAGAAACGTACCATAACCTACCATTCTCTGATACCAAAATTGATGGGGGACAGGGGTAGGATCGTTGGTGAGCCTAGAAGTCACCTAGATTAGGGTACCATTTTTTTTTGATATTTTTCTTCTAGGGATGGTGAAGGAATAGTGGGGATGGACGACAGGGATCTGGATCTCATGGACTTTGTGACTCACCCTAACGAAGAGACCTCTCACCTCTAGGGCATTACACCCTCCTCGATACTTGGAGGCACTAGGATGGATCTCAAAGGCCATGAGGGGATAGAAAAGATGGAATATGAAGGGGATAACTGGGCATGACCTCACAACATATCCTGGGGTTGGACCTCACACCCTCTCCTTACGGAGTGAAATAAAAAAAATCACTCTTTTCTAAAACTCATTTTCATTCTCACTAAACTTGACCAAACTATTTTTTACGAAGGACTGAGGGTGGTATTTATAGACCTGTCCAACCCTCGTTTGAATTTGAATACAGGAAAAAAAGATAGGGATGACTCAAATTCAAATACAAGATAGGATAAGATAAGCCTATCTCGATCCTAACCAACCAAATTCTAATTCAAATTTCAAATAAAAGATAAATCCTAAATAAATATTCTTCCATTTTATTTGCTGCTCCGAAATCCATGCTGCTCCGGGATTTGTGCAGACCAATGTCCCCATCAGTCTCACTACCCAGAGTAGCTGGCCAACGTCGTCATGGTGAAGAAGGCTAGTGGGAAGTGGAGGATCTGTGTGGATTACATAGACCTTAACAAGGCATGCCCCAAAGACAGCTTCCCCTTATCGAAAATTGACCAACTAGTAGATGCAACAGCCAGCCACCAACTCTTGAGCTTCATGGATGCTTTCTCCGGGTATAACCAGATCAGGATGCATCCTGAAGATGAGGAGAAGACAGCCTTTGTCACAGACAGGGGCCTGTATTGCTATAAGATGATGCCTTTTGGCCTAAAGAATGCAGGTGCCACCTTTCAAAGGCTAATCAACCGAGTCTTTAAAGATCATCTTGGGAGGAACATGGAGGCGTACGTCGATGATATGATCGTCAAAAGCCTCCATAACGCCGACCACATCAGGGACCTGCAGGAGTCTTTTGATGTGTTGAGGTGCCACAGGATGAAGCTGAACCCCGCCTAGTGCATCTTCGGGGTGACCTCCGGGAAGTTTCTCGGCTTCCTAGTTACTCAAAAAGACATCGAGGTCAACCCCGAAAAGATCAAGGCCATCATTGACATGACTCATCCGACCACTAAAAAGCAAGTGCAAGAGCTTACGGGTCGCATCGCCTCTCTCAACCGCTTCATCTCCCGGTAGGCCAAGAGATCCCTCCAGTTCATCAAGACCTTGCATCGGTCGGATCGCTTCTAATGGATCGATGAATGCCGGTCGGTGTTTGAAGCCTTGAAGGACTACTTGAGAAATCCCCAACTCTTGGCCAAACCAATGGAGGGGGAAGTGATGTATTTGTACTTGTCGGCCTCTAGCAAGGCTGTCAGCACCGTCCTTGTGCGGGTTGCAAAAGAAGGGCAGCAGAAACCCGTTTACTACATCAGCAAGGTCCTCCATGATGCCGAGGTCAGGTATCCTAAGGTGCAAAAACTGGTGTACTCGTTGGTCATAGCAGCAAAACGCCTCCGACCCTACTTCCAGGCACATCCCATCGTCGTGCTGATGGACCAACCCCTCAGGGCGTTCTACCGAAGCCCCGATACCTCCGGATGGCTTGCCAAATGGGCGGTCAGGCATGGCAAGTTTGACATCTCCTTCTAGCCACGGTCGTCCTTAAAAGCCCAAGTAATAGCTGATTTCATTACAGAATGCACCTGGGGGACAGAGCCGACCCCGACAACAGTCGAGATAACCATAGGTGAGCCCGCGGGAGAGGCTGGCCCGGTGGGAGAAGTCGAGCCTACTTGGATCCTGCATGTAGATGGAGCTTCCAACCTCTCGGGGTGCGGTGCAGGCTTAATCCTAGCCGACCCCGATGGGCAATGTTTGGAGTACGCTCTGCATTTCGCATTCCAGGTGTCAAACAATCAGGCGGAGTATGAAGCTCTACTTGCGAGGTTGAAGATAGAGAATGAGTTGGGCCTTAGTAGGGTCCACGCCTTCTCCGACTCTCAGCTGGTGGTCAATCAGGTGAGGGGAGAGTTTGAAGCAAGGGATCCTTCCTTAGTCAAGTACTTAGACAAGATACGGGACCTGATATCACGACATAAATTTTTTGAAATCCTTCATATACCTCGGCAACAAAACTCCTAGGCGGATGCTTTGTCATGGCTGGCCATCGCCGCGGTCGGTACCTCCAACTGAACCTTCGTGGAACATCTACAGCACCCGAGCATTACTGAGGAGCCGACGGACATCCACCAGGTTGAGCAAGAAGCCTCGTGGATGGACCCAATCCGTGCATTTCTGGCATAGGGAGCCCTTCCGGATGACCCGACTAAAGCAAGGCGCATCCGCTCAACGGCCTCTAAATACGTTATCCTTGATGGGGCCCTCTACAAGCATTCATTTTCCCAACCATTGCTGAAATGCTTGGGGTCGGCCGATACGAACTACGTGCTCTGGGAGGTACACGAGGGCATTTGTGGCGATCATCTTGGGGGAAGGTCCCTGGCTTACAAAATCATTTTTCTGGTGTATTACTGGCCTACAATCCAGAAAGATGCCTTGGACTTCGTACGAAGGTGCGATGCATGCCAGAGGTTCTCCGGCATCCAAAGGAGGCCAGCCAGCTAGCTGACCCCGCTCATGGTGCCTTGGCCATTTGCTCAATGGGTGATGGATATCCTGGGACCTTTTCCCCTGGCCTCCGGTCAGCAAAAGTTCCTCCTCGTGGCGATTGATTACTTCACTAAGTGGGTGGAGGTAGAGGCAATGGCATAGATAACCGAGGCCAAAGTGGAAAACTTTGTTCGGAACTGCATTATCTTTCGATTTGGGATTCCGAAGACGATCATCACTGACAACGAAAGGCAGTTCGACAACTCCCAGTTCCAGAACTTTTGTCAATAATATCACATTGCCCATCGTCTTACGTCGGTCGCTCACCCTCAGTCCAATGGAGAGGCCGAGGTCACCAATAGGATGATCCTGCATGGGTTGAAGACCTGGCTGAATGAAGCCAAGGGGTTTTGGGCGGAGGAGCTTCATTCGGTGCTTTGGGCATATCGGATGATCACTCGGTCGGCAACGGGGGAAACCCCGTTCAATCTGACCTATGGGAGTGAGGCGGTCATCCTCGTGGAGGTCTCTCTACTATCCCTGCGGATTGTCCAATTCGCCAAGCCGGCCAACTCGGAGCAACGAAGGGCTGACCTAGATCTGCTGGATGAGACTCGACTCCGGGTGAGTATAAAGATGGTGACCTATCATCAAAGGATGGGCAGATATTACAACTCACGGGTTAAGGCACGCACCTTCCAAGTGGGAGATCTGGTCCTGCGGAAGGCGGAGGTCTCGAGGCCAACCGAACAGGGGAAGCTTTCTCCCAATTTGGAAGGCCCCTATCGGGTTACTTAAGTAATTTAGGTTGGAACCTACCGGCTCGCATACTTGGACGGGCAGCAAATAGCGCGTCCATGAAATGTAGACAATCTTCGCAAGTACTATTAATAAAGTCTACAAACATTTTCAGCTTCTTCCAGTGGTGCGGGCACCAGACTCAGAAGAAGACTTCAGGGCTCCATCTGGATCTCTGATTGACATTGCCCGAAGAATTAGGGTTTTCTGGTTTTGTAATAAGTGTTGACTCGGTCAACTCAATTTTAGTTTGAGTCTGTATTTCCCTGCAATTTAAATTTTGTTGAGTCATGTTGACTCAATACAAGTCCTAGTAGTGGTCTAGGTCTTCTCCAAGGTGCCACATTTTCTCCCAGGACCAAGCAAGTGGGCGCCACACTCCCAGCCACATGCCAGAGTCCAGGAGGTGCCACATCTCCATCCAGTGTGCCTTGGTCCCCACACCACAAGAAAGCAGGTTCCTTCTTTCATGCGCCACTTGGGGGAGAAATCCATCAAGATACCTCAATCCAAGGAGGAGCCAACTTCTTTCCAGATAAACCCAAGCCAGGATGGCAAGAATTTTTCTTGAAGAGAGGATCAAGGAGGTGTCCCACAATGTTCCATAAAAACCCAAGTTATAAAAGGGAAGAGAGCATGTCTTGGGGAGAAAATCAAGAAGGCACCCAAAAGTTTCCTAAAGTGCCAAAGCCATGAAAGGAAGAAGCCTAAACTTGTGGAGCAAGACTAGGAGGTGTCCAAAAGAGCCAAACCATGAAGAGAAAATCCTTGATTCATGGAGAGATACTAGGAGACACCCCCATAACCTGCCATTTGGAGCTGATTTTCAAGTTTTCTTGGAGTTTTTGGGCTGCCCACTCATAGAAGGAGTCTTGGGAAGAGAATTTGATGCCTAAAGTGTGGGTTAATCCTATTAGTCCCACATGGAAAGTGTATGAAATTTTATTTCTTTGTTATGTCTATATATTCAACTCTATGTAACTCTTGAAAAAAAGATGAATGAAAGAAATTTTTTATGAGCAAACTTGTGTTTTCTCTTTTCCGCACTTGCTTCCAGGTGTTGAGCTCCGTGAGGGAGTAAATCCGGGTTCCCCTGGAACCTTGAGGAGGTGAGAGATCTCCAAAACCCCAAACCCTAGGTTAGCCACTCCACTCCCAAACCCTAGCCGCCATCACCCTTCTCTTTCCACCAAGCCTAGTCTATTTCCCTTCTCACGGCCACCATCTCCAAGTCCAGGCCGACCACCAGCATCCAGCTCCAGTCCAGATACTGTAGATCTACAACAATTCTAAGAGGAAGTCAGATCGGCCTCCAGGAGAATTCGATTTCAGCAACTTCGGCTTTCAAGTTCTTCAACCTGGTAAGATCTTTTCTTGAGTTTCTGAATTCCTTCACTTGTTCCTCTTCTTTCCCAGATCTTGAGTCCAGAAGAAGCCGACCAAACCACGAGACCAGTATTGGAGGATCCATTGCAAAGATAGCCAACTCCGAGGATCCCACAATCTGCTCGAGAGAGTTCTTCCACCAAAATCCTGAGAAGATCACTGTCTGGTTAGTAAACCATCTCTTCTCTCTATTTCTGTTCTGTTGAATGTTCAGAGCGAAACCCTAGGTCTGGGAGTTTCTCAACCCCCAGCGATCCGTTACTTCTGAACTACTCTGATAATTTAGTTTTTTCTAAACTGTGCTTTCAATCCTTACCTAGTTTCCTTCAACTTAGTTTAACTTTACTTTGAGTCGAAGCCAATTTCTAAAATATATATAAAAAAAAAGAATTAATCTTAAATTTACTTCCGCATACGCTTCTTTGTTCTTTGTTCTGCATCATTTTTGGTATCAGAGCTTCCGTTCTGCATCAATTTTGGTATCAGAGCCCTGTCTAGGGTTTCTGACTTGCTTGCATGTTTTGAGTGTCTCTCTTTTTTACTTTGTCTGCTCGAAGTAGACTCCCCAGGACGTCCGGTCCTAGGAACTAAGCGAGGTGCAAGCCTCCTCTTCCTATTCCACGGGGTGTTCCTAGGGCGTGTAGGGGATCCGCTGGGTTACAACTTCGTAGCAGGAATTGTAAACGGGGGAAGCATTCTGTTTTCAGTCTGTAACTATCCTGTTGTAGGAATTTTTTCTCATTGTAAGTAACTCCAAATTATATGATTTTTGTTTTTCTGGAACCAGTGTAATTGAAAATATTTTACATAATTTTACTGTGATTTATTGGTTTTTGTGAAATTTATGAGAGTTAAATTACAGCAATTCTGTTTCTATATTTCTGCAATTCAATTTTTTTGAGTGATCATCTCCTAATTCATCTTAAGGGCAATTGAGAATCTAAGATAAGGGGAGGAGTTGATAACCTCTCCTTAGCCCAAAACCACCACCCATTCATTTGATCCTAAGCCTAATTTTAAAATTTATTAGACTTAATTTGCCCTAGTGGGCTAGGGACACCAACAAGTCGGGTCTAGGCTAATGTTGAGTCAATTTGTCTAGTTACTCTGTGTGTACTTTGTACTCAGTGTCTAGAATGGTGGTTCAGGGATTCTATCCCGAGGGGCTTGTGTGCTGGTCTGCCTACCTGGCCAATCTCTGATTGGTGTCTAGGATTGGCAATTAGGGACCTAACACTCCCCTTACACCAGCCTGGCTGAGTCCCGAGTTACTACAGGCTAGCTTGCCACTCTGATTGGGCATCTAGTTTGGGCTCTAGGTCTAGTTAGCCCGTAGTCGTTTCAGTCGAGTCTCATTTGGTGTGCTTGCTTGCATCATCATGTCCACCCGGAATGAAGTACCCTACCAACCTAGTCAAACCCAACCTGATTTAGAGGCCATGATTAGAACTCTTACCAAAGTATGACCAAATTGAGTCAGGATATGAATGAGGGTTTTGCCCAGTTTAGAGGCGGAGCCCAGGGACTTGAGAAACGTAGACATCAAAATTGGACCCCTGATCCAAAATTTAATAGGCCCCAACCTCACCCATGCCAGGAGCCTAGGAGGACCTTATACTGTGATCCCGAGCATAACCCTAGGAGCCTATATCCATACTTGGTTGACTCAGAAAAGGGACCTGTTAGGAACACCGAACCTTATGCACCCACTTTTGATGGAAGACAAGAGACATATATTAAGTGGGAAGAACAAATGGATCGATATTTTGAGTGCACTAACATATCGGAATTAGGACAAGTTAGGTTGGCCAAAACCAAGTTCACCAAACATGCTAGGTCACATTGGAATGCTATTGAGCATGAGTGTTATCAAAGAAAAGAGGAAATATATACTTGGAGAGATATGAGAAGTAAGTTGAGAGATAGGTACCTAGATAGATCCTATGAGAAAAGACTTTTAGACCAATGGTACCAATTGCAACAAGGTAATAGGCCTGTGTCTAAATATATTGAGGACTTCCAGTGGTATGACATGAATGCAATACCATTGAGACCGAAGCTCAGATCACATCGAGGTTTAGGGTTGGGTTACACCCAGACATTTATAGGAAGCTATGCCTTGAAAAGACCAATAAGTTAGACCAAGCCTACCAAGAAGCCCAAGACTATGAGTGGTCTTTAAGATATAACCAATCAAGTACTTTGGACTTAAAGCCAACCTCTACCAACTTGAGTCAAGTTCCGATTGATCCGACACCCATAGTGAACCAGACTCTTGTTTGTCAATTCCCACTTGTGTCACCTCTTGACCAGAAGGATAACACTGAGAAGGAGTTAGGCATGGTCATCTCAAAATTAGTTGACCCGACCAGAGCCGTACTTAAAGAGGAATCAAAGGAGAATAGATTAGAACCTTTCAGTGAGATTGAGGAAGAAATATATGAGCCTGACATAAGTTTGATAGATGAATATGAAGAAAAAGAATTTGAGGATATCTCTCCCGATAATTCAATTAACCAACTCCTACCTAATGGGGTTATTGAGGGGACCCCTGCCACTCAAGGAATTCAGGAGCTAACCCTAAGAGAAGACCCTTTTGAGGAAGTTCAGGAAGAAGAAATTACACCCAATGAAAGTTTAAGTGAGAATACCCCTGAACTCATTGAGGAATCCAAAGAAGACACCCCTGAGTCAAATCTGGTAGAGAAGTGTGAAGAAGGAAGGGGTTCACAAGAATTGCCCATTGAGAAGGTCTAAGAATAAGAAAAAGACAGTAGCTTAGAGGACTTTTTAGATAAACATTCCAAAGACCTTCCTGATAACCTTCCACCTTCTAGGAGCACCCAACCTACCCTAGAACTTGCACTTGTAGACCCTTCTAGAGCAAATCATGAGGTTTGGATGAGTGCACCTATAGAACAATGTCCTCATTTTAAGGTCATCCTGAATAACCAAGGTTTGTTTCTTGTTTCTGATAAGCCACCTCAAAACTCTGATTCTTATTTCCTACCCTTCCCTGAATCTTCTCATGTTTCTAGAGCTATGGGATTACACTTTACTGAGATCTCTAGGTTGCAAGACTCCTTAGAACCTATTAGGTTTGCCACCTACTTCTGGAAGACCTTATGGCACCTACTAGGCATCCATAATAAGTTTTCATGCTCTGCATTCCATCCTCCAACCCAAGGTCAAACCTAGAGAGCCGTAGTTTGTTAGGTTTAGACCTAGGGTTCCTTTGGAATAATGTCCATTCTTTAGGAATGCGTCGTCAGTCTAGTTTAGTTTTTCTTGACCCTTTACTAGGCTTTGACTCAGATTTTGGTTTGATTGAGAGCACCAGGAATTGGGATTTGTATTTTGTCCAGGACTAAATTTGCATATAATGTTTCGATCAATAGGTCTATAGGATAGAGTCCCTTTGAAATTGTTCATGGATACAAGCCTCACACACCACTTGATCTGATTTCACTATTAGTCCACACACACAAGTCTCTTGATGCACTTGCATAGCATGTAAAGAACTTGCATAAAGAAATTCATGCCAAAATAAATTTAAGTAATGAAACTTATAAGAAGTTGGCTGATTCTCAAAGGCGAGTCAAAACTTTTGTTGAGAGAGACTATGTAATGATTTGGTTAAGGCCTGAGGGGTTTTCTCCTGGAACCATTAGAAAGTTACATGCTAGAGGAGCTAGACCATTTAGAGTAGTGAAGAGAGTAGGGTCCAATGCCTATGTGCTCGAGTTGCCTTCAGAACTAGGCATTAGCTCCACTTTCAACATTACAGACCTAGTAGAGTATAGAGAGCCAGCTGTGATTCCCAGTGAGCCTTTTTGAGCCTAATCCTGCTCTTGAGAGTGAACCCAACCCTATGTGTCCACCAACAAACTGGCCTGTGAGGAAAGAGCAGATTGAAAAGATCCTGGATGATCAGGTTATCTTTACTCGTAATCGAGGATACCAAAGATACCTGGTCCGCTGGCAAGGAAGGCCAGATTCTGATAACTCTTGGATCTCCCGAGAAGAATTACAAGAATTGGACCCAGACCTCTTGGAGAGATACCAGAGCCAGCTAGATCCATACTCGACAGGGTCGAGTTCCTCCCACCCCGGGAGAATTGGTGCGGGCACCAGACTCAGAAGAAGACTTCAGGGCTCCATCTGGATCTCTGATTGACATTGCCCGAAGAATTAGGGTTTTCTGGTTTTGTAATAAGGGTTGACTTGGTCAACTTAATTTTAGTTTGAGTATGTATTTCCCTGTAATTTAAATTTTGTTGAGTCATGTTGACTCAATACAAGTCCTAGTAGTGGTCTAGGTCTTCTCCAAGGTGCCACATTTTCTCCCAGGACCAAGCAAGTGGGTGCCACACTCCCAGCCACATGCCATAGTCCAGGAGGCACCACATCTCCATCCAGTGTGCCTTGGTCCCCACACCACAAGAAAGCATGTCCCTTCTTTCATGCGCCACTTGGGGGAGAAATCCATCAAGATACCTCAATCCAAGGAGGAGCCAACTTCTTTCCAGATAAACCCAAGCCAGGATGGCAAGAATTTTTCTTGAAGAGAGGATCAAGGAGGTGCCCGACAATGTTCCATAAAAACCCAAGTTATAAAAGGGAAGAGAGCATGTCTTGGGGAGAAAATCAAGGAGGAACCCAAAAGTTTCCTAAAGTGCCAAAGCCATGAAAGGAAGAAGCCTAAACTTGTGGAGCAAGACTAGGAGGTGTCCAAAAGAGCCAAACCATGAAGGGAAAATCCTTGATTCATGGAGAGTACTAGGAGACACCCCCATAACCTGCCATTTGGAGCTGATTTTCAAGTTTTCTTGGAGTTTTTGGGCTGCCCACTCATGGAAGGAGTCTTGGGAAGAGAATTTAATGCCTAAAGTGTGGGTTAGTCCTATTAGTCCCACATGGAAAGTGTATGAAATTTTATTTCTTTGTTATGTCTATATATTCAACTCTATGTAACTCTTGAAAAAAAGATGAATGAAAGAAATTTTTTATGAGCAAACTTGTGTTTTCTCTTTTCCGCACTTGCTTCCAGGTGTTGAGCTCCATGAGGGAGTAAATCCGGGTTCCCCTGGAACCTTGAGGAGGTGAGAGATCTCCAAAACCCCAAACCCTAGGTTAGCCACTCCACTCCCAAACCCTAGCCGCCATCACCCTTCTCTTTCCACCAAGCCTAGTCTATTTCCCTTCTCACGGCCACCATCTCCAAGTCCAGGCCGACCACCAGCATCCAGCTCCAGTCCAGATACTGCAGATCTACAACAATTCTAAGAGGAAGTCAGATCGGCCTCCAGGAGAATTCGATTTCAGCAACTTCGGCTTTCAAGTTCTTCAACCTGGTAAGATCTTTTCTTGAGTTTCTGAATTCCTTCACTTGTTCCTCTTCTTTCCCAGATCTTGAGTCTAGGAGAAGCCGACCAAACTATGAGACCAGTATTGGAGGATCCATTGTGAAGATAGCCGACTCCGAGGATCCCACAATCTGCTCGAGAGAGTTCTTCCACCAAAATCCTGAGAAGATCACTGTCTGGTTACTAAACCATCTCTTCTCTCTATTTCTGTTCTGTTGAAAGTTCAGAGCGAAACTCTAGGTCTGGGAGTTTCTCAACCCCTAGCGATCCGTTACTTCTGAACTACTCTGATAATTTAGTTTCTTCTAAACTGTGCTTTCAATCCTTACCTAGTTTCCTTCAACTTAGTTTAACTTTACTTTGAGTCGAAGCCAATTTCTAAAATATATATATAAAAAAAAAGAATTAATCTTAAATTTACTTCCGCATACGCTTCTTTGTTCTTTGTTCTACATCATTTTTGGTATCAGAGCTTCCGTTCTGCATCATCCAGTCCACTCCGAAAGTTTGACCCCAGTTGGCAGAGGCTCTATGGCAGACCACTCCGAAAGTTCGACCCCGGTTGGCAGAGGCTTTAGGGCAGCCCACTCCGAAAGTCTGACCCCGGTCGGTAGAGGCTCTAGGGCAGCCCACTCTGAAAGTCCGACCCTAGTCAGTAGAGGCTCTAGGGTTGCCCACTCCGAAAGTCCGACCCCGGTCGGCAGAGGCTCTACGGCAGCCCACTCAGAAAGTCCGACCCTGGTCGGTAGAGGCTCTAGGGCAGCCCACTCAGAAAGTCCAACCCCGGTCGGTGGAGGCTCTAGGGCAGCCCACTCCGAAAGTCTGACCCCAGTCGGCAGAGGCTCTAGGGTAGCCCACTCCGAAAGTCCGACCCCGGTCGGTGGAGGCTCTAGGGCAGCCCACTCCAGAAGTCTGACCCCGGTCGGCGAAGGCTCTAGGGCAGCCCACTCTGAAAGTCTGACCCCGGTCGGTAGAGGCTCTAGGGCAGCCCACTCTGAAAGTCCGACCATGGTCGGCAACCATCCTGGGACCACCCCCACCGGACCGCAGGAAGGATGGGCCACAGCGGGAGCTTCCTCGTGGACAGGGACCCTGAGGAAGTGCCTAGGTACTCGGCCCAATTTATGTTATCATTTTGGACTACCCTACCGGCTTCTGGCCCAGGCGGGCCGATCGGGGATACTTAGAGAAATTTTGAGAAGAAAATACTTGTTTCGCGTTCGTTGGCCTCCCCGATGGAGCTAGTAACCCTGCAGTACCGTAGAGCTGACCGGGGGTACATAGAAGAATTTCAGAAAGAAGCAGTGTTTGTTTACGCCCATGCACACATTGAAAGTAATTGATCAGAAGGTTTTCTTCATTCATTTCAAAAGAAAGTGTTTACAAAAGGTGGGTCGGACCTTTACAAACCCCTTAGGTCCGACCCACGAGAAATGCGTCAGGGGCCACAACCTCGGCCTCATCAGCAATAACTAAAGGAGCAACCGGAACTGCAGCAGCTGGAGGATCCTCCGGAAGGGCCACCGCTTCCGCATCAGTTGGCGCTGGAGCTTCGACCCTAGCTGCCCCTACTTCACCTTCCGCTGGGAGCTCCGCTTCGGCCCCCTCTCCTTCGGACGGGTCCCGCAGCTCGATGCTCGACAGGTCCAGTCCCGGGAAGAGCTGACCCACCTTCTTCAGGACATCATCGTAGCCCTCCCTGTAGAAGTCGGTCGCCGCCTCCTCCATGTCTTCAGTAAAGCCGCTGGAGACTTTGTATACCACCATGGCCTCCTGGACCAGCTTTGCGGCCAGTTCCTTGGACTCCTTGTGTTGGGTCTCCAACTGTGCTACCGCTGCCTGCTCGGCACGGGCCCTCTGGTCGCCTCTGCCGACAGCTTCTCTTCCTCTCTCAATCGGTGGGTGAGGGAGTCGGCTTTCGCCTTCCTTTTCTTCAACCTGGCCTCGCGGTCGGCCAGCCGGCCCTCGGCCTCCTTCAGAGCCGCCTTCGCCGACTCTGACTCCACTTGGGCTGCCGCCAGGTTCTCCTTGAAAGACTTCAGGGATGCCACTGCGGCATCCTGGGCTGCCTCCAGCTCTTGGACCCTCTTTGCGGAGGTCTTGGCAGCATGCACTACACGGCAGATGCCATCGTCCATGAGGGAGATGCCATGGACAAGCTGCAAACATCCGACCAAGTTAGTAAATAAGTAAAGAAGTAGAGAAATAAGGTGAAGTCCTTACCCTCATGAAGTCCCGGTAAGTCTCCACAGTCACGTCGATCAGGTTTCTCTGGATCGACACCTCCCAGTCAGCATCGGTCATGTGCCCCTCAGCAAGCTCCACACCCTCCTGGGGTGGTCGAGTGCAGCCAGTGTTGGAACTCCTCCTGGCAGATCTCCTCGTCCGACTGCTCGGGTTCGCTACCGGCTACCTCCTCCACGGCCGGCCCCTTGCCCTTATCGGTTGAAGGGGCCACCTCTTCAGTGCCAACGGGCATAGGGGTTGGCATTGTGGCTGTACCAGATGCCCCCGGTTGTCCCTGCTCCGGTTGGAGGACCGGCCCTCCTGATGGAGCCGATGCCCTCGTCGCCCTCATCGTCATGCACTCGGTGAGGGGGATGTTGTCCCCATCCGAGTCGACCTCCACGACGGGGACGGGTCGCTCCTCTCCCGCCTCTTCTTCTGTCGCTCGGTGGCTGGCAGGGGAACTGATTCTGAGGTGGCCCGCTTCCGCACCGCCCATCGGATGACCTTGGATTTGTCAACACGCTGCATCCTTCCTCCTGTCATCGGACACTCAAAATTAGTAGGAGAGAAAGAGAAAGAGCTAAGGGAATTATAAGAAGGGGGGGTCGGCCCTTGCCTAAGAATCCCTGGGAGCTGATCCCCGCCAGATGAAGGGTCCCTTCCCCCAGCAGCTCAAATGTCGCCACTGGGCCAGCTCTATTAATCACATTGAACGTGCCTAGGTCGGCCGCCGATACCGACCTCCCCTCGTGGACTCTCACCCGCGGCTCTCTCCACAATGGCTCGAACCCCCAAGGTTCGAGGCTACTAATGAAGAAGAACCTAGCCTTCCACCCGTGGACGGCCGATGGGAGACACTTCAAGACCTTTCGACCCTGGCGGGGGACAAACAGGACCCACTCCTGGCTCCTAAAGTCCCTCTTCAAGTAGAAGAAATTACCGAAGAGGGACAAACTGGGGTCGGACCTGGCCCTATGGCATAGTACTATGAAGTAGCATATCGCCCAAATGCTGTTCGGGGTCAGCTGCACCGGGGTTACCCTATAGAAGTTGAAGATCTCTATGAACAGGGGGTGCAAAGGAAACCTGAGGCTTGCCTTAAGGTGGGACTTGTACATTGGAAGGGTCCCTGGACCTAGTGGGTTATTTGCTCTCCCCTCTCCGCCCGGATGTGAGAGGTGCAGGGTGGATGGGATGCCATACACTGCCCTGAGGTTTTCGACCCGCTCCGGGGCCATGGTTGAGGGTATTTCGCTCGATCCTGGATCCCTAGGCCTATGGGACAAACCCCTACTGCTAGATGCCATTGGAAGCTAGAAGAAGGAAGGAGGATAACTGGGACTAACCTGGGGCTGCACTCTTAGATGCTGGGTTTCACGGAAGAAGGAAGAACAGGACTCTATCTCGCAAGGCGCAAGCACGGCAGGAAAAATCCCCTCACTCCGCCTCCTCCTCCTTTTATAGGCCCCGAGGGAAGAGGGAGAAGGAGGGAGGAGCTATTGCCCGCCTCGAGCACGTCCCAGCCATCCCGTCAGGAGCCACAATCGTCTATATTGCGGGATTCGAAGCGTCCAAAGCATCCCCTCGCACGGATGGCGAACCGCATGCATGCCAGATCGGCGGTGTGGGACCAACCTGGAGGGCAGCGTCGACCAACTAGATGCTGCCACATGGCATGACGCACAACTCCATCCTGGATCAATACAGGACAGCCTGGCCTTCATCATTGTGCCTGACTCGCATTAACTGCCTCGCCTGCACCCCAACGAGCGGTTGACAGCTGTCCAAAGAGCCGTTCGAGGGGATTCGAAGTGACCCGATGCCTCGATCTAGAATTCACCGCAGGTGCATGCAATCATGCTCCTGCCCTTTTGATCCACGTGGCCCCTCAAGGCCCAGGAGCAGGGGGCAACTGTTGCACCCATTCAGCTAGTCCCGGGTTGGACCGCACTGGGCATCCGGCCGGCTAATCCCCGAGCGAGGCCGTACTCCCCGGTTCTAGGAGAGGACCCTGTGGCCCCCTTTCCCAAAGAGCTGATCCTTGGGCTTCAAGAGCTGGCGGGCGCCTCACCGTCCGTGCATTGGCCTCTTCGACTGCCATGGTCAGCTTCAGGGAGGCCCTGCTGACTGCCACAGTCAGCTTCTAGAGGTCCGTCTGAACACCACGGTCGGCTTCTAATAGGCTAGGCTGACCCGTTGCTAAAGGGGTCGCTCGAAGTTTCTAGGAGCCTTTTTTTCCCGACAAGTTCTAACATTCTGTTGTAACGGACTCCAGTGCATGGCCACGATTCTTGTTGACAGGCCATAATTCTGACGCTCCTGCCACGCCGCCACCCATGACCTCGTCGCCATGCCTATTCTCTTGGGGGCATATTCGGGCTTTCCCAGCCTGTTCCCCAACAGAATTTGGTGTGCTCCATGGCTATAAAAGGCACCCGAGGAACCTCCGTAAGAGGGTAACATTCTTCTTCCCCATTATGAATTCTCTTCTTGAGCTCTTTTCATTCTGTTGCTCCAATCCTTCTCTAACTTAAGCATCAATGTATCCCCCGCCGGAGCCCCTCTGGCTCCTAGAAACTTCTTGCATGTTGATCGATCGAGAAGCTCTCCAGTGCACCCACCGAGCCCGATCCAGGAGGAAGGGCGGCAACAACCCTATTATAGCCCCTCTCGTCAACCTCTCTCACGGCCAGCAACAAGGAAATACAAGAGGCAGTCACACGACCAACAACTCACAAAAAAAAGTAATATGGCCGATCAAAAACCCGAGAAGCCCTATTCCCTCCTTCCTCTCACTATCTCATGGCCTGCAGCAAAAAATCGGAGGGCTCCCTCTCTCATTCTCTCACGGCTAGCAATCACAAAATAACCAGAGGCTCAGGAACGTGCGAAGGCTATGAAGACATCGGAGAGGTGAACCGATAAAACCAAAACACCATATGAATTTGTTTTGATCGGTGGAGAAGGCTGGAAACCTCTAGAAGACAACACCGTGAGAAGAGTTTAGATAAAACCAAAACAACCAATTTGAAATGGCTTTGATCGGTTCAAATCGCTGAAAGAGAACACATGGGCAAAAACACCATTTAAAATAGGGATCGAGAGGGATGAGGGATGTATGGGAGAAAACAATGGAGAGGCCCTTCGTTCATGGTGCTAAGGATCAAATCCAAGCATAAACGACCTCCTTGAGACTTTATCCCAAGGACATGGAAAAAACACGGGGCTTTCAAAACCAGGGGAAGATGGGATAATACAAGCAACGATGAACCAAAATCACCGTGAGAAAAAAAATGTGTAAACAATCCCATGAAAAAACCAGTTCAACAGGACCAAAACCGGTTCATTAAACCAAATAAATCCAGTTCAACAAAAACCCCTTGGTCCGACCAAACTTAATCATGAAGAAAAATCGGGTCCAGTCCTGGTCTACCAAGAATAATTCCTGGTTGACCCAAACCAATCCTGGTCGATCCAAATCAGATCAAGAAGATCAAAAATGAATCCAATGTACGCTCAAACAGATTGTTTGACCTTAACACCAAATGATTCCCAATCATTGATCAGCTCCTGGATCAAAAAGAAATCCTCTATAGCGTGTGACCTCATAAGTTCAAACCTAAACGGTATCACTGGAACACTTCCAGTACTAGCATAAGATACCATCTAGCAATGGGTCCCAGCATCCGGATAGGCTGAAGATATGAGCGCAATCTATCGAACTTCTGACATATGGTTACCGTATAATTCATCCCTTTGACCTCCAATGCTTAAGATGACCTAGGGTTTGACTACCAACCCTAACTGAGTCAATCCATAACATGTCTCAACCTCGCAAGTCCAGTGACTCCTCACTAGGACTACCCCGGCCGAGGATTTGCTAAATTGAGATTGCGAGACATTCAATCCAAATAATTTGGATAGGTCAATTCCATCTTGGTCCACCACTGCTCCACAAGTACTTGCCCGTACCCAAAAACCTTCCATCACCAGATTAGAAATCCGGGTAGTCTGGCACCAAAGCATAGGGAGTTGCTTGCAAGCTACCATGGTGACCTCAGGTCAGAGGGACACATATACCCATATCCAATCACGAACAATCCTCTGGCAGAAAGGAGCTTCATGGAGTCACATTCAATGAGATGTCACACATCCCACTTGCAGATCACATCAGTGTCACTGCACTCCTTTGATCAAGAGGACAACAAAACGATGTGAACCACAACAACCTACACTTGATACATTACCATCCTGTATAATGTATCATTTAGTTGTGAACCTTTTTAAAGGACCACTCGATATATCCTCTCTATGTCAAAGTCAGTGCAGTCCCAAGGACTTCATCACATAAATAGAGTTTATTACAGGAAAATGAATAATGTGATGAGCTACCAAAATAAAGTTTTATTAATTCATATACAAATTATAATACTGAGCAGAACAGCCTACAACCTAGGCGATTGGCTTTGGGACATAATTCCCAACAACTCCCACTTGTACTAAAGCCAATAAGAACAGTATCTAATACCCATTTTGTAAGGGTTTTGGTGACCAGGGAGAAAGCATGGATTTCAAAAATTTATTATGAAACCACTATCAAACGCTTAACCCAAGACCTCCTTACTGGGAATTAAAACATATAAACATGCATATATAATATAAACTAGAGTTTAGACACCAACCTGAACCGTTAGTATCCAATTCGATGAAGAAAACCCTGATTCATCCTTCTTCTCCACCAGGCGCCTAAACGTTCGCCCTCCAACGGTGATCCACACGAAACTCTGAGCAAGGAAGAACTCCTTCTTCAAGTTGATTGGAGAAGTGGAACTCTTTCGGCAGTCTTTGGTCTACTGACCACTGTAGGACACCCTGTCCTACTGTAGGGCACTAAAGACACTCTCCTAAACCACTTTTGGTTTTAGGACAACCCTCCTCTAGAATCCCTTAGGCTTATGTCCTAAAACAAAGCCTTGTCCTATTACAAAAGACCTTGTCTTAACAAGACAAGTTTTGTCTTAAAGAAAGGAGGGAGAGAGAGACACTCAGAATAATACTTCAGTGGAATTCTTATTTTAGACTCATTTCACTGTCCCCTATTTATAGATACAAGAGGGGTGAGCGATATGTCCTCTCATCAACTTATCTGATATGATTTTTCAAGACCGAAGAGAAGTTATATGGCTTGAAAAATCATATCTAATAAGCCCATTAATGCACCGAAGGCCTTATTCACATCCCTTCTTTTATCTGAACGAATTCTCACTTACCACATGTCAATTACTGGTCCCTAGGAAGCCAAGAGGCACCTCTTCAATCTCTAAACATCGAAGATTATGAAGAGTCCTGATAGCAGAAGGACTCTCCATCAGAACCGCGCGGCACATGAAGAGCTGCGACTCTTCATGCACCGTGCACTCCATCCTTCTTCCATGCAAATTTCAAAGAATGTTGACCAGTCAAAATATAAGCAATATGGATGTCATTGGAAAGAGCATAAAATTTTCTTTCTGACCATATAAATTATATTCAAATCAGAGATCTATAGCTCATTCTGTGCCCTTTTGAAGTTAAGGTATCATTTAGGTACCAAGAGTCCCATGCCATTAGGACTCTTCATGTATGGCACCCAAAATGCCCTTAAATCCAAATTAAAATCAGATTTAGCTCTGATTAGGCTAGCCCCACTTAGGACTCAACCTAATTTAGATTTCCCATAATTAGGCTAGCCCAATTAGCAAGCAACTGGACCCAATCCAATTGGATTAGGAATTTGGTTAGCCTACATATGCTAGTATGTAATCCGGCTAACCAATTAGGATTCTATGACCCTAATTAAATCATGAATGACTTCCTTGGCCAAGTCTCTATTGTGTGTGATCTATTGGGTTCCACATCTAGCCAGCAGTAGGTTTAGGTTTGAGCTGATTCGATCCGATCGAACCCGATTGACCTAATTAGGTCAAATTGGCTCACCTAATTGTCCAATTCGAATCACACATCGAATTGACTCATGAAACCAAATCAATTAGTTCATGAAGACCTACAAGATAAGATTGATGTCTAGAAATGTGTCATGCCTACCCGGATGATGAGAAATTTTGGTGGATTTACCAAAATATCCTTCAGTGGTGAGTTACTGGGCAAATAAGTCCTTCGATCTACTTGCACCCTGAATATGACTATGGATATGGATACTTGTCAAATCCAATTTCATATTTATTCCTTGCTCAATCTGATAATGATGATTCATTAATGAACCATTAGAAACTATTTCTAATGTTCATACTTTGATCAAAGATTTTTCGAATCTTCATTTGATTTAAATCATTTGGATGCGCTTCCCTCTTTCTAGGGTTGATCGATTCCTTTTTGACCTACTCACAACCTCCATATGCAATCTACCATACCCAGTATCACTCCATGCATGACTCAGTGTCATGATTGAGTGTGCACCAAAGTATGGATTCATGCACACAAAGTACCATGGCAGTCTCAGGTCAAAGGAGCACATGCACTACTCACACTATGAGAACTATCTATTGACAAACAGATAAGGTTCCATTAGATGTTCTCAGGCTGGATCCATTCAGTGAACTCATTCTTTAATGAGCACATACATCCTAGTATTAGTGTCAAACACAAGTGACTGTGAGATCAGTCACCCTCTTCACCAAGCATACATAGGATGTGCTGGTCTTACCGGAAATATTTATCCACTACTCAATATCCTATCGACTAGGAATATTCTAGATTAGGGTTTTAAGGCTTTAGGTCTCACTGGTATGATCTCATCATAACACTAGAACCATAGCCCTAATCTATGGGGTTCATCATATCTTAATAAAATTAATAAGACATAACATATGATGAAAATAAAATGCCTTTATTAATTGATAATGTCAATACACTGGTTTGGGATATAAAAGAAAGTCCCATCGAAATACAACATTTCAATTGGCCTTTAGGGCATAATCCTTTCATATTTCCCTTTTACAATAGTCAAACTCTTTGATTCTGAGGGCTTTAGTGAAGGGGTAGGCCAGATTCTCCTTTCCATCGATCTTCATAAGATTGATGTTGCCTCGTTCCACGATCTCTTGCACGAGGTTATAGCATCGCAGAATATGCTTGGTGTGGTAATGAGACTTTGGTTCCTTAGCTTGAGCAATGGCTCCTATGCTGTCACAATATACAAGAAAGAACCATCTAGGGAAGGTGCCACCCCTAGCTCACCAAGGAACTTCTGTAAGCACACGGCTTCTTTTGCTGCATCTGATGCCGCAATGTACTCTGCTTCGCATACCGAGTATGCAACTATTGCCTGCTTAGAACTCTTCTAGCAGATCGCTCCTCCATTCAGAGTAAACACAAATCCTGACACACTCTTGCTATCATCTCTGTCTGAATGGAAACTGGAGTCAGTATACCCCATTAGTTTCAAGTCAAGTTCTTCATAAATCAACCATTGGTCCTTAGTATTTTTCAAATACTTCAGGATGGACTTAACCACCTTCCAATGTGCCTCACCTGGGTCAGACCGGTATCTGCTCACTACTCCTAGTGAGTATGCCATGTCTGGTCTAGTACATCTCATAGCATACATGATAGAGCCCACTACAGAAGCATAAGGAACTCTACTCATGCGCTCTCTTTCCTCAGGAGTTGTCGCACAATCCTTCTTATAAAGAGTAATTCTAGAACCTATCGGGAGATAGCCTTTCTTGGAATTCTACATGCTGAACCATTTCAGCATGGTATCAATGTACGTAGATTGGGACAATCCCAGAAGCCTCTTAGATCTATCTCTATAGATCTTCATACCTAGTATATAAGAAGCTTCACCCAAGTCCTTCATGGAGAACTGAGATGACAACCAGACCTTTATTCCTTGCAATGCTGCGATGTCATTCCCGATTAAGAGAATGTCATATACATACAGTACCAGGAATACAATCATAGAACCATTAACGCACTTATAGATGCATGGTTCCTCTTCGTTCCTAATGAAGCCATATGATTTGATACATCTATCAAATCGCATGTTCCAACTTCGAGATGCTTGCTTGAGTCTATAAATGGACCTCTGCAATTTGCACATGTTTGACTCGTCTATGGTTATGAACCCTTCAGGCTATATCATATACACCATCTCATCCAGCTCCCCATTCAGGAAAGCAGTTCGGACATCCATCTGCTAGATTTCATAGTCAAAATGTGTTGCCAAAGCATGCATGATCCGAATGGATTTAAGCATTGCCACAGGGGAGAACATCTCGTCATAGTCGATGTCATATCATAGATGATATCCTTTGGCAACCAGACGGGCTTTATAGGTCTCCACCTTCCTATTTGTGCCCTTTTTACTCTTGAAAATCTACTTGCACTCGATGGGTTTTATCCCTTCAGGTGGATCAACCAATGTCCATACATTGTTGATCTCCATGGACTCCATCTCAGATCGCATGGCTCCAAGCTACACCTCAGAGTCAGATCTCTGAAGTGCATCCATATAGGCAATCGGATCCTCATCGTTCTCGTCGAGCTCAATGGGATCACAGTCCCGAACCAAGAAACTGTAGTATATGTCTGGCTGACACGGTACTCTACTGGATGTCCTAATAATGGGTTCCGGGTATGATCCAATCACAGCCAGTTCTATGACATCCTTAGAGTGTGCAAGTTCTTCTACTGGTTGAACTTCATCATGTTCAATCTTAGAGGCTACAGTTCATTCTCCAAGGAACTCCTTTTCCAAAAAGATAGCCCTAAGAGCAACGAACACTTTCTGTTCATCCTCCAAGTAGAAGAAATACCTTTTTGTTTCCTTAGGGTACCTAATGAATAAGCATTGATCAGACCTAGGACCAAGTTTATCTGAGTCTAAACGCTTTACATAAGTCAGACAACCCTACACCCGAAGGTGTGAAATTGATGGCTTACTTCCAGTCCATAACTCATATGGAGTGGAGACAATAGACTTACTCAAAACATTATTTAGCAAGTAACAAGCTATCTCAAGTGCATATCCCCAGAAGGATAGCAACAGAGTTGCAAAACCCATCATGGATCGAACCATGTCCAATAGAGTTTGATTCCTCCTTTCGAACACACCATTCAACTGGGTTGTTCCAGGAGGAGTCCACTGAGAAAGAATCCCATTCTCTTCAAGATATGTCATAAACTCACCGAATAGGTATTCACCACCTCGATCAGATCGAAGGGTTTTATACACTTTCCAATTTATTTCTCGACTTCATTACGATATCGTTTGAACATTTCAAATGACTCAGATTTATGTCTCATTAAGAAAACATAACCAAACCTGGAAAGGTCATTTGTAAATATAATGAAATATCTATATCCACCTCTGGCACTAACTGTCATGGGTTTGCATACATCAGTATGTATGAGACTCAGAAGTTTTGTAGCTCATTCACCTTTTTCAGTAAAAGGTGACTTGGTCATTTTACCAAGCAAACAGAATTCATAAGTGGGCAGTGAGTCAGAATCACTGACCTCAAGGAGGCCTTCTCCTCGTAAATTGTTAATCCTATCTGGTTAACATGACCTAGCCTACAGTGCCATAGATATAGGTTACTGACATTTTCTATCCTTGGGAATTTACTATATGTGTACATTACATTAACAGGCCGTGACAAAAATAGAGAAATTACAAGGTTTTATCATATAAATACCTTGTCCAGCACCCTGCTGCTTTCCCTTCCTTGGCTTGTTTGGCTCTAAGGATGCCTAATAAAGAGGACAGTTCCTCTTCCAGTGTCCCTACTTCTTACAATAGAAGCACTCTGCACTAGCTTGATCAGCTTTCACTTTCTTGGCCTGCCTTGGGCCAGGAGCACTCTACACCTTATTTCCCTTACCTTTCTTCTTTCCTTTCTTAAATAGAAGATGACCTCTAGAACCTCCCACTAAATTCACCACCCCCTTATTCATTTGGTGGTCCTTCTCGTAAGTCTACAGCAACCCCATAAAACCATGGTAATTGACTACAGGCTTATTCATTCAACAATGATCGAGAAAGTCAAGATAGGAGGAGGGTAGCTAGAGAATTCAGGATCGCATCCTTACCAAGTTGCTCACACAAGGGACATCTGAGCTTGCCCAATCGTTCGATCATCTCGATCATGTACAATACATGATCAGTGACCGAACTGCCATTCCACATTATAAATGGCAAAAGACACAATGTACCACTCCACATCATTTGGCATGCCGAAAGATTCCTTCAACTTTTGAAGAATCTCGTCTAGCTAGGCCTCCTCAAATTTGCGACTGAACTAGTCGTTCATCGCCGCCAACATTATGCATCGGACAGTAGTCTGATCAGAAACCCATATCGAAAAACTGTCCCTGACTGAACTCCAAGCATTGGCAGGAAGGATTTCGGTGCTGGATCCGTTATCACATAAAGGATCCGCTCTAGCTCCAAGACTATCCTCAATTCTTGATACCAGCTATCAAAATTAGGACCCTTTAACTTCTCGCTATCGAGAAGTGACCAGAGCGAAAGGTTTGAAGACATCTGAAGGAAAATTAAGACCTAATTAGTACATGAATTAATCAATTAAATCAAAAGACTTGGACTTTAGTCTAAAGGTCCCTCCCATAAATTTTTCAGATTGGGAGCCACTAACTCCAATTCGTGAAATCATCATTTCATAATGGGTACTGAAATCCAATAGACCATGTATGAGCCCGACTTTGGCTAGCTCACCCATACACGCCTAAAGATAGGTTCTCTAGCCAAATGCTTCCCTAAGCAACTTCCAGTAATAAATTTTGCCCCACAGAACCCCCAATCGATCTTGGGACCTCCTATTATGGGTCTCTGGTAGGTCCAACCATTAATATGACAAATTCGATGCTTCCAGCAAATGAATGACCAAGCCTGAATTTGGCCGGCCCACCTGATCACTATTAAGAAGGTTGCACTGAACCGTCATCTATGGGAGAGTAATCCCAGTAACCGGATGCACACCCATTCTTTGGAACTGTCGATGTACACCAAGCTAAAGGACTCATTACTAACCTACTCAATGGGAGGCTAAGACACTATCAACTCATTGACTTAGTCTTTTTCAGGACCTAATAATTTTAGAGGATTTTATTAAATTATGATAGAAGAATAGAGAGAAGAACATGGATCAACCTCCCACTTGATCAATTCTCAGGCGGGTTGAATTAAATTCAACAAGTTGGTCCATAGGCAGCTAAAGTTTAGACAGGCTGATCAACTTGGGTGACATGGGTTAACTCGAATCAATAAGCTTTTCTAATCAGTTCTGGTTGACCGGATTGGCCAGGTAGGTGAGATCATGGGTGGGTAACCGCCATTAACCATCTTTCCTAGTCACCAACTAAGTTGGCCAGGAAAGAGGTAGCCTCTTGCAACCATGATCAAAATGCCAAATCTGCCTAGACACCAATCGGTTTACCATACTTGATTAGACCAGTCTAAGAACTAGGGCTTACCATAGAGCCACTAATTAGATCCATTATAGAAGAATGGACTAACCCATCCAACTATTAGATAAATACTAAAGAGAAGGTCCTTAATCAACATTTGATTAGTTCATTTAAGTCCAATTCAACTAACCTTAGGTCTAACCAAATAAATGGATCCAATTAGACAACTAACCCAATTAACCCCGATGGCTTTTTCAAATGACATTTGGTTTCATAAACCCTAATCTCACTTGTCATTTAATTAATCTTTCAATTCATAATTATTAGATTATAAGCCAACTTTTAATTAAAATATTTTTAATTAAATTTATATAAAACAGTTTTACATCTTTCATGCATCATATCTGGTTCTATCATATCATTTATAATATTGCAAGCCTTAAACATTTTAGACATACCAATGTATATGTATTAAGGTTAAAACATTTTTAATATCATAGGTTTCCTTTAAGGATCCTTCCGAAAAGGCCAACACAGACGAACCGCCTCGTGCCATACAAACTCAGAGGTTTTAAACCCTGATTAACCTGGACACATAGGCCATGGTGAAGGTCTCAACTAGGTTCTTAAAAGTAATCCATGTTGCCCAGTAAGCAATCCAAGAGGAGGGGTGAATTGGGTCATTAAAAATTGAAACTTAATATTACTTGATACTAAGCAATGCAATCTAATTCAGCAAATATATAGGCAAGGTACTATCATTTCAATTGTAATGCTCTAAAATATAATACAGTAGAAATAAAGAGCAATGAAAGAAAGATTAAGCAATCACAAAGACCAAGAACTATAGTGGTTTGGTGCTATCCAAAGCACCTACATCCACTCCCCAAGATCTCCTTGGGAATTCACTATAATCACAACCGATAACAGCTGATTAGTTTTTCGGGCTCACTAATCAAAACCCGACATGTTTTCATAAGGCTCACAAGTCAAAACCTCACTTGGTTTTATGAGCTAACCAAGAACCTAATTGATTTTCATAAGGCTAACCAACAACCTCCCTTATTTTTTTGGGCTAGCCAAGAACCTTAGTGGTTTTGCAGGCTAACCACCAACCTAATTGGTTTTCCAAGGCTTACCAATAATCTCACTTGGTTTTACAATAGGCTAGCCAAAAACCCTTACAACAAATATGGTTTAAAAGTAAAGAACCAATGTAAGCTTTCTAAAACAAAATGGATATCTCTTTGTAGGTCGATGTAGAGTTGCTTTGCACTTGTTGAAGCCTTTTGAATGCCCAAGAATGGATAATCTTCAATGATCTTGAAAGCTTTTGAATGCTTGGAGGCTTCCTTTAGCTTGAAAGTGGTTGAAACTTCAATGAATAGGAGTTAAAGCTCACTTCTCTTCCCTTTTCTCAAAACTCTTTAATGGTCTTCAATAGGTTTTTGTTTTGATTTGATTTGGAGCATATAAATACCTTCCCATGGCCTCAAAATAGGTTTCTAGCCATTAGACTTGAAAAACTAGCCATTGGAGGGTATTTGGGGTGAGTTCTGCTTTTGAAAAACTAGCCATTACTGTTGCCAGAACTCCATGTGTTGATACTTCAAGCTGTGAGTCGACACATAAGGTTGACACTTGATTTTCTTGAGTCGACACCTAGTTCAAATTGCTCCATTCAGATTCTCTAGAAATCTCAGATGTATCGACACTTCCTCAGTTGAGTCAATAACTTGAGTCGACACCTTGTTTCCATGTGTCGACACTTCAGCTGTTCCTTCAACTTCTGCAAGTTCTATGGCTTGAAAGTCTCAGGAAAAATATTGATCCATGTATCGACACTTTGAGTCGACACTTCAGGTCCATGTGTTGATACTTGATCTATGCCATTTGAAACATTGCTGCATACCGGCCTGAGTCGACACTTCATCTCCATGTGCCGACACTTCATGTCATGTGTCGACACTTTGAGTCGACACTTCTCTGAAAACTTTATAGAAAGTGCTGAATTTGAGCTAGAACATATTTCCATTTGTCTTCGCCATCCAATCAACCAACTCTTGAGTGTCCAAGTCTTATTTGAGTAATCTTTTCATTCAAACTTGGCTTTTTCAAAATAATTAGGCTTCCTCAAATTTTGTAGGCACCATTTCAATAGAAACACACTCAAAGCAAATCATTAGTCCTTAACTTATACTTAGCCATTTTGCTTATCATCAAAATCAATTAATGGAGTCAACAATCTTTCCATTTTTGATGATGACAAAACCCTTAAGTATAAATTGCTTTAAAACGAAATCATCAAGGTGCACAAAACTGAAAGCATTAAGTATATCAACATTACTTGCATTAATGATATGACAATTCAGTTTACAAGTAATAGTGCTAGAGCTTGTTATAAAGATAGAGAGTATCAAAATTTTGGGATTCATTTAAATGCATAGAAAACATGTATCATGATACTCTACAAGACAATTTCAGCAAACAATAAAGCTCTCCCTGAATCAATGATTCATAACATAATTTGTAAGAATATTTTCAAACATTTAAAGAGGGGTTTCAAGATGAAATTCATTTTGAAAGGATTTCCAAATGAAAATAAAGCTTAAGGAATTTTGTAAATGATTTTTAATTCAGGTTTTCAAAAAAAATTTACCCCTTGCACATCACAAATATAAGTCACCAAAACTACTTACCCATTTTGTGAAGTATACTCATTTATACTTAAATCTCATTACTAAACTACTCCCCCTTTTTGTTATCATTAAAAAGGTAGGTAGATAAATAGATTGAGTAGTCAAGATGTAGCATTGAGTTAATCTACTCGTCCTTTACATATTGCAATGAATTTAAAATTCATTCATTCATTCAAAAGTGAAGATATTAAAGAGCAATTCAAAATATATCATTCATTTGCATCAAATACAGAGATAAGGAACAACAAAGTTTTTCATAAAAACTTAGAACTTGTACAACAGATGTATAACAAGGATAAAAGTACATAGAAGAATAAAAACAAACTATCTAAAAATACATAAAAGTCCTAATCCTCATCCATGGACTCATTAGAAGATGAACCAATCTCAATCAATCCTGTATCAGTGAAGAATCAAGCTCGCGGCCATCTCGATCTAATATCTCAAAGTCTAGTCCTGGTCGGCTGTAGAGGGGTACGACGACCACGTCCTCTATAATGAACATATGTCCAACCTATGGCTGGAGCAGTAGAGGTAGAAACAATATCCTCTGCAGGAATGGAAGTGATCGGGTCAACAATCTCAGCAACCGTTGGAAGAGGTGTGCGATCAAATGAAGGACCTGAGTCAAGATACTGAAAGCCGGGTGTATAAAATCCAAGCTCTCGGATAAGCAATGATGTATGAAGAGTAGGAGTATCAGTTATCTGAGTATCAAGGATGGGGATAACAGATGATGATACAATAGGTGTATCAAAAATAGAAGTATCAGTTATAGAATAAACTGGTAGGTCTATGATCGATGTATCAACAATGGGGGTCTAATTGATAGGTGTATGTATAATAGGAGTATCAATATCAGGGGAATCAATAATAGGTGTTAGGATAGGAGTATCGATAACTAGAGAGAGAATAGGAATAGGAACAGGAGTGCGATCATTCGATCTAGAAGGAGAGGATGGAACAGGAGTCTGGGCAGGTGAACAAGATGGGTCAAGAATAGGACTCATAGGCAAGTCAGCCATCACCTCTGCTACTGGCTCTGAAGTAAGATATGTGAAATCAAATCTGTTTGAGTCAGTCTCCTCGTCATCTCCATCATCATCTCCAATATCTCCGACAACAATATCACCAACAGTAACACCATCTCTAATAGTAGTATTAGCCCCATATCAATATCATCAATGTCATCGCTGGTGCAGGAGCAGGTACATGAGCAGGTATAGGATTAGTAACGGCTACCGGAGTACTCGATGAATATCTAGATAGTGCAGAAAGAATAGCTGAGATGCCATGACTAAGTCCAATATGGCTCTCTCTCGTTTCAGCTATGAATATATCAAGATGCTGCCTCATGATAGAAACATCAATCTCGATGTGTCTGACTCTGTCCTCTAAACTATCTAAAGTTCCTGGAGTCTCTGTCTATGCTGGCTGAGGCTGTGTAGAAGTAGAAGGATCAGACTAAGGAGCAACCGCTAGTTGTGCTACCATCTCAGGCTGAGTCTCGCTGGGTCCTGCCTCATCGAAGAGGATCCGCTCCTCCTCTACTGCATTGTCATCATCCGCTCTGTCCTCGGCTTGACCTAATATTCTACGAGTCCACTGGCCTCGGATCAAGTGATAGCCCATCCGATGTAATGACCTGATGTCATATACATCATTATGAAGTAGAGTACGGTAGGGCTCATCCTCAAAGATGACTCCATACTCCCTAAATAATACTATCAGTCCCATGCCATAGGGAAGGCAGAGTCGCTGGCTAGTGATGCCTTCGTAATCTGATGTATCATCAGTACTGGAATGCATATGGGTGTGCGCTGAACTAGTGAGACCATCACGAGCAACTCCTGCTCAGTGATTAGTTGAAATGTCCGGTCTTCTACAGAAGTACCCGGGCGATGATGTGATGCAGTAGTCTCATCTCTGCAGATAACCTAGATGCTGGTACAGTGGCTCCCTCTAGTAGAATGTCAGACTCAAAGATGCACTGAAGTCCACTGACTCGATCCATCAAACTGTTATCAAACAAAACCTATCATCGGTATATCCCATACTCTACTTAGAATCTCTGAATTAACAGGGATATCTCGTCCTCTGACCTGTGCCAACCAACCATCTGTCCCGCGGGCGAGTGATCCATAAAACTCTCACATCAGCCCGGGATAATACCTTTCACTGAGTGAACAGAATGTGTGACACGGCACGATGATGAGAATGCAATCTAAATAATGGATTGAGAAATGAGAGCAATGAAGCCTATTAACAGATACTAAATTTCAGATCAAAAGTACTAAGGTAAAGCTATGGAAGGAGCACTGAAATTTGGAACTTACGCCGCGATGTAGTTATTTAAATCCTAGAGAAGATTAGGGCTAATGAATATTGAATTTAAACCTTAGCAACGATCTTCAATAACTTAGACTTAAGAGATTAGGAGGTGTTATCTACCCAAGATGATCACTCCCTGGTAGATCCATTGAAGCTCTTAGACGAACTAGCCCTGAAGTGGAAGATTGGCATTCCAAAGAAACTAGTTTCATTCAACATTGATCTTTGGCAAGAGAACCCTTTCTTGAACTCTGAATCGTAGAAGGATCCTGCACAATGAACGGGTTAGACTGGGACCAATTTGAAAGATATCAAAACAAAAAAACCAAACAGGCAAGGGAACTTCGATGGAGGCATGGATCCCTAGAGGTGGATGTTGGCGTAGGACACTTGAAAGCTTGAGAAGAGAAAATCAAACACACCCAAAGAAAACAAGAGGATACTACCAAAAAAATACCTTCTTCAACTACTACTTCACTTAAATTTCATTTCATTCAAAAAGCTTTTTTTTTTACCATGGGCGTACAAGAGGCTTTTAATGGCCTTTCAATCAATTTGAAATTCCCCATATCATGGAGAAATATTAGGGGGGGCTACATGAAATGTGGAGGATTTGGTGGAGGATTTGGTGGAGGGTTACATGGAATGTGGAGGATTTGATGGAGCTGGTTGCATGATTTGTGGATGGAGTTGGCCGACCTCCTTTGAATTTGAAAACACTCCTTGGTCGACCACTTGTAGCTTTCATGTAATTTAAAATTTGAATGATGCCACGTGGTAGGTGAGGTGGCAATGATGTGGCATGGCAAGGTGGCATGGTGACATGGCGCATCCTTCTCCATGGCACCCCTTGGAGATGACATGGCAAAGGTGATGTGACGTCCTCTGGTGATGAGTTGGCACCGGTGGTCCATGATGATGTGGCATTCCAAGTAAAGCTGGTCTGGCCTAATTTCAAGTAGCTCTTGAACTTGACTCAGTACAAAGCCTAATTCACTCTAATTGAACTCTTGATTAAATTCTAATTGAACTTTAAAACCCCAAAAGAAAATAAAATAGGACTCAATAAACATACAGGACTCATACGAGACTTGAGTTCCTAGTCTCAATCCATAAAGAACTTGGTATTAGTTGAAGCTTCTTCTTTCTGAGCCTGGTGCCCCCACCAATTCTTCCCGGGTGGGAGGAACTCGACCCTGTCGAGTATGGTTCAGCCTGGCTTTGATATTGTTCGAATAAGTCTGGGTCCAGTCGTTGCAGGTCCTCTCTAGCGATTTAGGAGTCGTCAGATTTTGGTCTCCCTTACCAACGGACCAAATATCGATAGTAATCCTTGTTTCTGGTAGTGACAATCTTATTATCCAGGATTTGTTCAATTTTCTCTCATTTTTGAGGAATGGTTGTTTGTGGATACTCGGGTAATGGTTCACTCTCAAAAATATGGTCAGGCCCAAAAGACTCACTAGGTATCATCATGGGTTCCTTATATTCTATCAAGTCTGAGACATTGAAGGTCGGTTTGATACCTAGGTCTGAAGGTAATTCAAATATGTAAGCATTAGATCTAATCTTCTTTAGGACTTTAAAGGGGCCTGCACCATGGGTATGTAGTTTCTTGAAAGTCCCAGATGGGAATATGATCTCTCTTATAGAATTCCTAGACTTTCTTTCTTGAATTAGTCCTACGTTTATAGGATTCATTGCTCAAATTTATTTCATGATGCAAATCCTCAACATGCTATGCATAGGACTCAGCAGACTCAGAAACTTACACAAGCACTTACGAAATGCAGACTGAACTAGGCATCCTTATTAAGAGGAATTTTATTGGACTCTCTAGGGCCCAAACCTAACAGATTAATGACTCTCTAGGTTTGACCCGGGTCTGGTATGCACATGAGAATTTACCATGGGTTCCTAGCAAATGCCATAAGGTTTTCCAAAAGTAGGTAGCAAAAGGAATAGGCTTTAAAGGCTCATGCAACCTAGTAATCTCATCAAAATGAAACTTAATGGCTCTAAAATTAGGATAAGACTTAAGGAAAGGCAAGAAATAGGAATCCGAGTCTTGGGATAATTTAGGGGAATCTTGAAACAGACCTTGGTTACTCATGATGACCTTAAGATTTGAATATTGATCTACGGGCGGGATGTTTCTCGGTAGTTGAAGGTCATCGGCAAAGTCTTCTAAAATAATGATTGGGTTCTTCTCAGGTAACTGAAGGAGTTCTTGTGTCGAAGCTAAAGTATTGGGTTCTTCCTGAGGGCATTGTCTTATGGGAACCAAGTCCTCACTAAAGTTTGGTTGTTCTGATGTTTCAGGACTAGGCTCAATAATCTTTTCTTTACCAAAGGTTTCCTCAGGTAAGGTACTAAAGTTGTTCTCTTCACAGTCTTCCCTTTCATATTCATCTATTAAACTGATTTCAATCTCATACACGTATTTACTAGGTTCAGACTTGCCTTCTTCCTTCCCTAGCCCTTCAGTTTGAGGATATCCTAAGTCTTGAGTATTCATGAACTCAACTTGTACTTCAGGGTTCTTACTCCTATCATTCATATGAGCTAATGGGATAGTAGGAGTTGGTTGGTCTAAGGAAAATTGTTTAGCCAGCATTTGGTTCAATTGGGCCATTAGATCATTTAGGCCTTTTAGCATGGTTTCAAGATTCGGGTCCATGGCTACACTGGACTGGGTCTGGACTGCTGAATATGAGGCTCCTGATCTAGTTTTCATGCATGCAAGTAGACTCAAGCTCGAGATAAGGTTTCCTATACCTAGAGCACAAATTAGAGGTCTAATTAAGTGAACCAACTAGCTAGTAGTACTTATGGGACTTAGCCAGGTAGGTGGTGGGGAGTGAAGGTCCCTGATTGCCAACCTTAGACACCAATCTGAGATTGGCCAGGTAGGCGGACCAAATCACAAGCCCTGATGCACCAATCTTAGACACCAAGCCAGTAAGCATATACCAATTAGCTGACACAGTTAACTTGACTCTAACCTGAACCCAACTTGTTGGTGTCCCTAACCCACTAGGGCAATTAACGTTCTACTCAATTTTAATTAACGGGCTAGGATCGATATGCTGGTTGGTGATTTTTGGGCTAGGGACAGGTGATGAAACCCTAACCCTATGTCAAATTGATGGCCTTAATTTGATTTCTCATGAGATGAATGAAATGCAAAGGTGCTATAGAAGTGTGTTGCAGTTTGAAAGTGGTGTGGAAAACGTGATGAAAAAAAATATCCAAAAATTATGAAAAATTCATAGAGGATTCCTAACTTACATGTTTCAATGCAGATGAAAGGAATTTTAAAACTAAAATCTGTACTACTCTAAGCAGATCCTACAAAGGAAGATAAATAAAAAGGACAGAACAGAATCCTAATGACAATGTCGAACTACAGAAATTTTCATTTTTTTTATAATTTCTTCTGATGATGAAATTTAATATGGTGATAACTGACTTAAAAAGGAACAAGAAAAAAAATATTTCAACAAAAATTAGTGACTTGCCTTGGAGCTGCAGACGGACTACAGTAAATAGATGCAAATTTTCAGAAAATAGAACCTAATCAAACAAGTGCAATGAATTACCCAAACTTCAAACTAAAAAATTCACGTCCGACTAGGGGCTCATTATTCCCATGGGTCGTGATAATGTACTGGAGTACACCCGCTCAGGAGGCGTGAATTTTAGATCTTGCTTGGATTTAAAGAGAACTATTCTACCCTAATGCAACCATGCTCTGATACCAAGATGACGTGGCACGATGATGAGAATGCAATCTAAATGATGGATTGAGAAATGAGAGCAATGAAGCCTATTAACAGGTACTAAATTTCAGATCAAAAGTACTAAGGTAAAGCTATGGAAGGAGCACTGAAATTTGGAACTTACGCTGCGATGTAGTTATTTAAATTCTAGAGAAGATTAGGGCTAATGAATATTGAATTTAAACCTTAGCAACGATCTTCAATAACTCAGACTTAAGAGATTAGGAGGTGTTATTTATCCAAGATGATCACTCCCTGGTAGATCCATTGAAGCTCTTAGACGAACTAGCCCTGAAGTAGAAGATTGGCATTCCAAAGAAACTAGTTTCATTCAACATTGATCTTTGGCAAGAGAACCCTTTCTTGAACTCCGAATCGTAGAAGGATCCTGCACAATGAACGGGTTAGACTGGGACCAATTTGAAAGATATCAAAACAAAGAAACCAAACAGGCAAGGGAACTTCGATGGAGGCATGGATCCCTAGAGGTGGATGTTGGCGTTGGACACTTGAAAGCTTGAGAAGAGAAAATCAAACACACCCAAAGAAAACAAGAGGATACTACCAAAAAAATACCTTCTTTAACTACTACTTCACTTAAATTTCATTTCATTCAAAAAGCTTTTTTTTTACCATGGGCGTACAAGAGGCTTTTAATGGCCTTTCAATCAATTTGAAATTTCCCATATCATGGAGAAATATTAGGGGGGGTTACATGAAATGTGGAGGATTTGGTGGAGGGTTACATGGAATGTGGAGGATTTGGTGGAGCTGATTGCATGATTTGTGGATGGAGTTGGCCGACCTCCTTTGAATTTGAAAACACTCCTTGGTCGACCACTTGTAGCTTTCATGTAATTTAAAATTTGAATGATGCCATGTGGCAGGTGAGGTGGCAATGATGTGGAGTGGCAAGGTGGCATGGTGACATGGCACATCCTTCTCCATGGCGCCCCTTGGAGATGACCTGGCAAAGGTGATGTGACGTCCTCTGGTGATGAGTTGGCACCGATGGTCCATGATGATGTGGCATTCCAAGTAAAGCTGGTCTGGCCTAATTTCAAGTAGTTCTTGAACTTGACTCAGTACAAAGCCTAATTGACTCTAATTGAACTCTTGATTGAATTCTAATTGAACTTTAAAACCCAAAAAAAAAATAAAACTGGACTCAATAAACATACAAGACTCATACGAGACTTGAGTTCCTAGTCTCAATCCATAAAGAACTTGGTATTAGTTGAAGCTTCTTCTTTCTGAGCCTGGTGCCCCCACCAATGTGGTCAGACCAGCCTGACGAATCCACTCTCCAATCCAAAAATGCTGTTGGTCAACAAATGAAAAATTCACTCGATGTCCTCCAACTATAGTCTTTGAGCTCATCTGACTGGACAGAATAAACAATGGTCGTGCGGGCGGATCTGCAGCTCTAGACTCATGTCGTGCCTTCGTCCTTCGCTCTTCTTCTTGGTTTGACTAATGAGGTCAATGAACAACTTGCTTTGCAAGGTCCCATTGCTTGGATTGAATGATGTGGGCAATGTTTTTATTGAAATCTTGGGTTTCTAAGGTTTAGCAATCAAAACCTAGGAGAAATCTAACCAAAATACTGGCAGCCGATCATCCAAATCAATGAAACAACGGCTAAAAAAGTGGAACAGGGAATGGAAATAGTATAGATACCTTGAAATCTAGTGTCGGCTTGAAGGAGAAAAGAAATGTGGAGAAAAAGAAACCCCTTTATTCTTAGTCCACTGTCGTTCATGTGTCGGCTCACGCATGTGTCGACACATCGATGTGTCGACACATCGACTTAAAAACAAAAAATTCAGGGATTTCAAGGACAGATCAAAATCAATTGAAATATGATAATTTTAGAGTCAAATCAACAATGATTGAGCAAGATTTATCATGATTAAAATCGAATTGATCTAGTTTGAGTCAAATATAGAAAAATTTTAATCAAAAGGATTGATGATCCCGAGCTCTCTTCTTATCATACAGAATCGATCTTCCATAAGAGGTTTAGTCAAAATATCAGCTAATTGAAATTCAGTACTAATAAATTCAAGCAAAACATCATTGTTTTCTACATGATCCCTAATAAAATGATGTTTAATTTCAATATGTTTACTCCTTGAAAGTTGATCAGGATTTTTAGTCAAGTAAATAGCACTGGTATTATCACATTTAATAGGCGTACTAGCCAACTTAATTCCAAAGTCTTCAAGTTGTTGCATAAACCACAAGATTTGAGCACAACAACTTCCTGCTGCAATATACTCAGCCTCAGCTGTGGATAGTGCAACTGAAGTTTATTTCTTGCTAAACCATGAGATTAAGTTAACTCCAAGAAATTGGCAAGTACCCTAGTACTCTTTCTATCCAATTTACAGCCAGCAAAATCCGCATCAGAATATCCAATCAATTCAGCAGATGAATTTCTAGAATACTATAAACCAATATCTATAGTACCAGATAGATATCTAAAAATGCACTTAACAGCCATAAGATGAGATTCTTTATGTTCAGACTGATATCTAGCACACATGCAAACATTAAACATTATATTTGGTCTACTAGCAGTTAGATATAATAAAGAGCCAATCATACCTCTGTATAACTTTTGATCTACTGATTTACCATGTTCATTTTTATCAAGTCTACAAGAGGGGCTCATAGGCGTACTTATTGATTTAGTAGTCTCCATTCCAAACTTCTTAATAATTTCTCTTGTATCCTTAGCTTGGTTGATGAAGATACCATCTGTAGTTTGCTTGATCTGGAGTTCGGGAAAGAAATTGAGTTCTCCCATCATGCTCATCTCGAACTCATCCTGTATTAGCTTAGCAAACTCTTGAAAAAGAATTTCATTAGTAGCACCGAAAATGATGTCCTCAACATATATTTGTACTACTAATAAAGCATTATC
This sequence comes from Areca catechu, assembly GCA_021397845.1. Taxonomy (NCBI): domain Eukaryota; kingdom Viridiplantae; phylum Streptophyta; class Magnoliopsida; order Arecales; family Arecaceae; genus Areca; species Areca catechu. The sequence goes on along the minus strand of CM038052.1, from coordinate 120,448,172 downwards.
CTTCTTTTTCAAAAATAGTGTTTTATCAACATTTCCTCTAGAAAATTTATTTTCAATCAGAAATTTGCTGAGTTTTTCATACCATGCTCGAGGTGCTTTCTTTAATCCATAAAGTGCTTTGTGTAATTTAAAAACTTGATTAGGATATGCATGATTTTTAAATCCAGGTGGTTGTTCAACAAAAACCTTTTCAGTTATAAAACCATTTAAGAAAGCACTCTTAACATCCATTTGAAATAATTTGAAATTCATAAAATAGGCAAATGCTAATAATAGTCTAATTGCTTCAAGTCTAGCAACAGGAGCAAAAGTTTTATCAAAGTCAATCCCTTCCTCCTGATTGCAGCCTTTAGCACTAGCCTAGCTTTATTTCTAACAACAATACCATTTTCATCTAATTTATTCTTAAATATCCATTTAGTTCCAATAATAGAAACATTAGATGGTCTTTCTATAAGTGTCCAACATTATTTCTATCAAATTGAATTAGTTCTTCTTGCATAGCATTGATCCAATTAGAGTTTTTTTCAGCTTCTTCAAAACATTTAGGTTCTACTTGAGATACAAATGCTATATAATTACATTCATTTCTAATTGAAGCTCGAGTTCTTACCCCTTTAGATGGATCACCTAAGCTTAATTCCTTAGGATGTCCATGAGCATACCTCCACTCCTTAGGTAAATCTTGATGCTTTGAAGTGTCAACTTCCTTTTCATTCTCATCTTGATCTTCTTCATTTGGCTGAGGTTGATCATTCAATGTTAGCTTATGAAGCTTGTTAGCACCTGCACATTCATCAGATGTATCCTCTTTTCTGGAGGATTTGTTATTAGATTCTTCAAAGATGATATGTACTGACTCTTCTATAACCAAAGTTCATTTATTAAAAATTCTGTATGCCCTGCTTGATGTAGAATATCTTAAGAAGATACCTTCATCAGACTTGGCATCGAACTTTCCAAGATGATCTTTTTCATTGTTCAAAATAAAATATTTACAACCAAAAACTCAAAAATATTTCAAAGTCGATTTTTTTTTGTTTCAAAGTTTATAAGGAGTTTTCTTTAAAATAGGGTGGATTAAAACTTGATTTAAAATATAATAGGCTATATTAATAGCTTCAGCCAAAAAAAATCTTGGCAAATCATTTTCACAAAGCATAGTGCGTGCCATTTCTTCCAAAGTATGATTTTTCCTTTCGACTACCCCATTCTATCGAGGTATCTTAGGTGCAGAAAAATTATGTTCTTTTCTTTTTCCATTGCAAAAGTTTTCAAAATCTTGATTTTCAAATTCAGTTCCATGATCACTATGAATGCAAACAACTGAAACATCTTTTCCATTTGAAAATTTTCTATAAAACTTTATAAATACTGAAAATGATTCATCTTTTTGTGCTAAAAAGAAAACCCATGTAAATCTTGAAAAATCATCCATAATGACTAATCCATATCTCTTGCCTCCTAGACTTGATGTTCTAGTTGGTCCAAAAAGATCCATATGAAGTAGTTCAAGTGGCCTATTAGTAGTTACAAATTATTTTGGTTTGAAAGAAGTTTTGACTTGTTTACCAAATTGACATGCTTGGCAAATTATATCTTTTTCAAAATAAAGTTCAGGTAAATCTCTAATTAAATTTTTTTTACAAAGTTTTGAAATATGATACATACTAGCATACCCTAATCTTCTATGCCATAGCTAACTAGTCTCATCTTTAGTAGAATTCATTGCAACAAGGCATTCTCCATTAGGCAAAGATAGATCATCTAGGTCTACCAAATAAATATTTCCATATCTTTTTCTAATGAATTGTACTCCATTTATATCCGGACTAGTAATCATGCAATATGATGATTTAAAAACTACTTGAAAACCTTTATCGCAAAATTGACTAATGCTTAAAAGATTATGTTTCAAACTGTTGGAATCGAACCCCTTCTTTCGACTGGGTGGAGCTACTGGATTGTGGGAACGCTCCCTGGTTCACCTGTAAAATAGATCCCTTACCAGAGATGCTCCGGCAGGGGATACTCCGATGCCTAAGTCAGTGGCAGGCTCTAGCCACAGAATGGGGAAGATGGAGAAGGGAAAAGCTTTGATACGGTTAAGGGTGTCTAGCACCTTACCTCTAGTGTTCCCTCTTACCATTATTTATAAGGAGTTGTCCCGCCTATCTTTTTCTTTCTCCCCCCGGCAGTTACGATGGGGGAGTTATTTCCTTTCCCTTAATTCGGGATCATGGGTGGTTATTGGGGCGGTTCCAGTGGCCAGGTCGGGGGCACTGTCGATGGAATCATGCACCATGATCATGCTAAAGATAGTCGAGGATAACCGTTGCCCGTCATGTTTCATAGAGATTTGAGATAGATCGGGTGTCCTGTCTTTGGCACGGGTCATAGACTTGATCTTTGTCGTTGGCCGAAGACTGTGTCTTTGGCGTAATTCGAAGATCATGTCTTTAGAGTTCGTACTCTAGTCTAGGTTGAGGACTTGGTCTTCTGGAGCCATGGACTTGTCAAGAGCTTTTGTTTGCCCGTGGTTATTCGGCCTTCTCCAAATATCTGGGCTTGGTGCTCATGGTTTGTAGGGAATGTCTTCGACCGGTGGTCTTTGATCGGTCGAATCAGTGGCCAGCCCGTGCCTAGGCTGACATATCTTAACAGTTGCCCCCATACTCTCAGTCTTCAATGCGAAGATTTGCCTCGAAGTGTGAGAGTATTTGTCGTTGTCCTCCAAGGAGGTGGTGTAGTGGATGATTACAAAAATCTCTGATTGGGGTATCTCCCATAAGTGCCGGCTGATTCAAAAATCAAGCGATGGATAGCTGTCAGTCTTTGATTGAAGGATGAAAAAGGAGCAAGCATGCCTGGGATGGTCCCTCCTTTTTCTGCAATGCGATGGTTTACCCAATCTTTTAGTTGGGATTTGGATGGCGGTCGTGGTTCTTCCCCACCCTTGGATGAAGAGTATGCTTCACCTTGGTCATTGATTCGTATGGGTTAAAACCTTTGGTTCACTCTGCATCAAATCAATTTATGGCCGCAGTTGTCTCGAGCATTCGCGATGGGTTTATGAAGATGATTCCATTTTTCAAGGCGCTGACATAGGCTTTTTCCATCTCTTTTCGAGGAGGAGGAAGGGTCCTAGTAAGGAAGCTTCTTCCACCTCACACTCCTAGTCCTAGTCCAGCTTTCTTTGTCTTAGCCATCGGCCTTTTCTGCAGGTAGAATCTTCCTTCTACCTTCTTGTCTCGTTCTTTTATCATGGCCGAGTCCGTAGGAAACCAAAGGGGACAAGTTAGGCCTTCGGGTGTCAGTGACATGGTTAGTTCGGAGTCAGTTTCCAGTTCTATTTCTCGGGAAAGGATTACTTATCTTCGAGAACGTTATCACGTTCCAGAGGGATTTTCCCTAATCCTCCCTATCCCCGAGGAATGAGTGAACAAAGCCCCTGTTGGATGTCTAGCCATGTACAAAGACCATATGAAGGCTGGCCTTCGATTTTCCTTGCACCCATTCTTCATTAAAATCTTTTGTCTAAACCAAGTAGTGCCTGCACAGTTGGCTTCGAATAGTATTTGGAACATCTGTGGATTTTTGGTCCGGTGCCACATAGCGAACATAGAGGCCAGGACCAACTTGTGTACTGCCCTTTTCATGCTCAAGAAGGATTTCCATGGTAATGGATGGTGGGTGATTGGCCCTCGATCGGGTCATAAGATTATCAAGGATATGCCCAGCACCATCCATGGGTGGAAACCTGTTTTTGTCTTTGTGTTATCCGTCGACCCGTGGTGCTTTGGCAGTGATTGGAGGGAACCGCATCTAACCACCAATGATGGAAAGAAGGTCCTAGCGGCCGATTAGTCCGATTATGATTTACTGACTGATTCGAAGGTTGTTCCCATCCGTGAGTTATTGGAGGAGAGGAATCTCGATCTTGCAGGGATTAGCAAGTTCCTTGTGCTAGGTATACTGATGGAAAATTCTATCTCTTTCCTCCCATTCTTGTTGTAATTTGGTCGACATTGAGGCATTTTCCCGTTGGCAGGTGGAGGGATGAAGCCTAGCTTGAGTTGGCTTCGTCAGACTTCTGAGAAGTGGGTAGCGCAGGCCCCTCTTACAAGATCGGTAGTTCGGAAGAGGGCCTGAAGAGAGGGTCCTGAAGGAGACCGGGGAACTTCATCCTCCCAGGGAACCTCCGGGGAAGACGTGGCATTGACGGGGGGGGTCCCAGTAGGACCTCATCCAGTCAAAATTTCATCGACGATACTTCTCACGCTAGGAGCCATCCAACTGATTCTTCGAAGCTTTCCCATATGGGGGGATTGTTGGTTCCTGCAGTGGCCAGGCGGGCATTGTAGAACATAATGCTGCCCCACGATTTGGCAGTTATCTGAGGCTGAAGCCTTGCCAGGGTGTCTGATTCTGCATTTTCATCCCTGCAACAGGTAAGGTTCTTGCCATACTTCCTTCTTTACGGAGATCTGACTGGCTCATTATCTTACATTGTTGATGTAGTTGGTCTATGACATTACCTTCCTGGAGGAAGGCCTAGGAAATGTTGACAACCTCATCCACAGCCTCAAAGAGGAGCTCTTCATGGCCAAAGCTGCAAAAGAGGTGGCCAAAGAGCTGAGACAATCTATGGAAAATCGTGTTGCTCGTGCGGATGCTGAAGTTCATGGATTGAGGGGCGAATTGAAAAGTGCCCAGTCGATAATTGCAGAGCAAGGGGCAGAGTTAAGGAAAAGCTGGAAATGGGTCGAGTCCTTGGAATAATCTACCAAGGAGAATCAGGAGAGATTGGAGAGTCAGACTAAGGCAGCTGAGGAGGCTGCCAGGAGGGCTGAAGAGGAGGCCCTGGAGTCCGAGGAGGCCAAGAAAGAGTCTGCGATCCTGAGGAAGCTGGCACATGATGCCGTGGCAGACTTTAGAAGGTCCTCACAATTCCAGGAGGAGTGAGTGAGGCAACCTTGTACGGTTATCAGCATGGCTTCAATGACGGACTTGCCAAGGTCAGAGGGGCCTTCCCACACCTTGATTTTTTTGGCATCCCTGCTTTTAGCATAGTCGAAGAAGAAGAGGAGGTCGAGGCCATAGAAGAGGCTGGAGAGGTATCAAGCCCAAGGGAAGAGATCCCGATCATGGTCGAAGACATTGGTGCAGTTTTGGTACAAGCCAAAGGAGCCGACAGGGCTAAAGAGTTGCCATGCTTGGGAGAGGAGGCTCCTGCCATAGTAGAAGGCCTGGAGTTGGTTCCAACTCTAACCTCAACCCTGGAGGGGGTTCAGTCCATGGAGGAAGTCCAAGTTGAAGGCTCTCCAATCCCAGCCCAAGTCGATGAAGTCCTTACTACGCAGATTGACAAGCTGCTTCAATCCTATGATGTTGGGTCCCCTCCTCCTGATGTTTAGGAATTGGAGTAGCTCTAGACCTTGTATCTCTTCTTTACTTTCATCCAAGTTGTAATTAACAAATTTTATGAATTTCCAAATGGCTTCTTGAACTTTCAAGTAGTTTTCAGAGCTCCCAAGTAGCTTTCTGTGCGCATTGTGTTACATTCTTGAACATGATTTAGGCAAGGTTGCTAGCCTTGGTGAGGGTTTGACATTTATCGCTTCTTCTCCTTTTTGGTTGAAGAGCTGAAGCCGAAGGTCATCCCACTCTTGGCTAGTGTAAAAGATGAATTCTGAAGCAGAGTCGTATTATCATTGCTGATGACTGATCATGGTCGATGATTGACCATGACCGTAGCTGATGATTGACCATGACCATAGCTAGGTTAACATCAGTCTTTCTTCATCATAAGTAATCTGGTCATTCCAGAATAGACACGATGGATAGGTGTCACCTTCTTGTTAATCATTAATTAAGGGACATTGATCACGATTCTCACTTCTCGTGTTGAGCGCATCGATATTTGAACAGTCGCATTCCCCTACATCCCAGGTGCCGCCATATCTTCCCTTTCTGAAAGGGAACCATTAATGTTGTCACCTTACGATGAAGATTATTTCGAATTCGAAGCGTCGCCGATCTCCATTTCTGAGAATGGTTATTGGTGATCACGCCGCTTCTGCGCGATTGCTTGGGATTTCGAAATGTCGCTTTAACACGTGGCATTTTTTGGTATGCCTAGGAAAAGGCATGGAGCATGTTCCTTTGAATGCTTTCCTCCCTTAACGAATCTGCTATAATGAAGTTCAGTATTCCGGAACTCCGAAGGGCGGCAAAGAAGAGGGCCATCAGTAGAGGAGCAGGGGGCAGCCCAATGTCCTTCGGGCTGGGTGACGATGAAGGCCTGGTCATCGATCGATTGAAGAGGAGGATTCGGGTCCTGGAGGCCCAACTGGAGGAGGCTAGGGCCCAGGTGGAGGCGGCCAACGTGGAGGCGGCGGATGCCAAGAAGAAGATGGCGGACGCCTTTGTGGATTTCAAGGCATCCCCTGCCTTCAAGGAGGAGGTCGCCGGGGTGGCTCTGGATGCCTACCATCAGGGGTTCCGGGAATATAGGGGTAAGGCCTTCATGTTTTATGACTTGAAGGGCCATGACAACATCAAGCCCTCAGTTCCCTGGACATGAATTTGACTCTGACTTTGAGGAGTCAGATTTTGACCCGGAGAGGAACCCTGGGGCCCCTTCATCCTCCTTCCAAGACTCCCCCATCGGCATGGGAAAGGGCTGGCGGGTGGTTATTGAATGTGCTTCCCAGATTCCTGCAATCTCTCTTCTTTCTTTTCTTCTTCTTTTTTTTTTGTAAAAAAAGTTAGGAATGAAATAGAATATCTTAACTTTTCCGACCTTTTCCCGTGTCTCCACCTTGATTTGTTGAATTATAGCATGCCAAGAGCGTAGACTTCTCAGACCACTTGTGATCCGCGAAGGAGAGATAAAATCGGCTAGGCCGTCTCATGAGCATTTTGTTGCTGATAGGAAGGACAACATAGGTCCGTTCAAGCACGTTTTCGGGTTTACCATTGGGTAGAGCATCTATGCCATCCCAGTGCATCTCTGTCGTGATCAAGGTAGGCTATTCAGGCCTACCCTAGCACGTCTTCGGATTTTCTGTAGGGCAGGTTACGAAGACCATCCCTGCACCTTATTTAGTATAAGGTAGGCTGGTTAGGCCCGCCCCGACACGTCTTCAGATTTTTCATATCGCAGGTTGCTTGAACCATCCCTATGCCTTTGATCTTTTTGGTGGTCTGATGGGGCCATCCGTTGCGCTCATCGGACATGCCGATAAGGTGAGTGGATCGGACTCTCCTTTGCACCATTGGCATATTGCTAAGATCATGCCATTCAAGTTATTGTCATTTTGTTAGTGTAATAGGACATCTAGAGTTGGGCAAGCTTGCAAAAAAAAACTTGGGGGCCAGTTTATGGCTAGTATTTATGAAGGTTTTGTACATTCCATGGCCGGGACAGAATTTCTCCTTCTAAGGTCTTGAGTCGATACGTCCCTGGATGTATGACTTCTTCAACCAGGTATGGGCCTTCCTAGTTTGGGAAAAGTTTATCCTGTTCTATTGGCCTAGAAATTTCTGTTTTTTGCAACATCAAGTCCCCGATTCGGAAAACTTGCTCCTTTACTTTGGAATTGTAGTACTTGGCGACCTTTTGCTAGTATGTCACCATTTTTAGTTGAGCTTGGAGCCTGGTGCTGGGTAACAGATCCAAATCAACCCTCCTACGATCGGAGTTTTCAGGCTCTTCATATTTGTCGATTCTCAAAGACTGAAGGGAGACTTCGATAGGGAGAACGGCTTCAGTACCGTATGCTAGGTTGAACGGAGACTCGTCAATAGCCATTCTTGGGGTTGTTATATATGCCCAGAGAATGGACGTTAGCTCTTCGATCCATAATCCTTTGGCAGCATTCAACCTTGTCTTCAGACCATGAAGAATGGTCTGATTAGTCACTTCGGCTTCTCCATTGGACTGTGGATGGTCAATGGAAGTTAGCCTGTGTTGTAATGGTACCGAGCGCAGAAGTCTCTGAACTTCAAATTGTCGAACTGCCTCCCATTATCAGTAATTATTGTATATGGGATCCCGAATCGAAATATGATAGGATTTTTGACAAAATTCTTAACCTTGCTCTCTGTGATTTGGGCCAGTGGTTCGGCTTCAACCCACTCTGTGAAGTAGTCAATCGCTACGAGGAGGAATTTCCTTTGTCCCGGTCCAGGTGGAAAAGGGCCAAGAATGTCCATTCCCCATTGGGTAAAAGGCCAGGGGGTTGTCTGCTTGGTCAGGTGACTCGCTGGTTGCCTTTGAATGTTGGCATATCTTTGGCACTGATCACATCTCTGCACGAAGTCGGTCGAGTCCTTCTGGATGGTGGGCCAATAATATCCTTGGCTTATAATTTTATAAGCTAAGGACCTGCTCCCCAAGTGATCACCACATATCCCCTCATGGACCTCCCTCATGGCATAGTCAGCATCTGATGGCCCCAAGCATTTCAATGGAGGCTGAGAGAACGACCTTTTACAGAGGATCTCGTCCAAGATGACATATTGAGATGCCATCCAGTGGATCTTTTTGGCCTCTACCTTGTCTTCCGGTAGCACACCCTCGTTCAAAAACTTGATGATGGAATCCATCCAGCTTGGTTCGATTTATATCTGATGCACTTCCCCAGCTTCTTTAGCTATACTTGGGGCCTCAAGATGTTCAATGAAAGTGCGACCGAGGGATTCTGAGTTTGTATTGGCAATTCGAGATAACGCATCTACTCGGGAATTCTCTGAACGTGGGACATGAATGACTTCAAAGTATTCCAGTTGCGATGACAAGATCCGTACCTTTTCTTGGTATTGTTCCATGGTAGGATCTCTAGCTTCGTAGTCCCCTTTAACTTAATTTACAATCAACTAGGAGTCCGAAAAAGCTTGGAGCTTTTGAACCCCTAAACTCTTGGCAATTCGAAGTCCTGCTAGGAGGGCTTCATATTCGGCCTGATTATTTGAAGCTCTGAAGGAGAATCGGAGTGCATACTCCACCGTATGGCCATCGGGTTAGGCTAGTATGAGACCTGCTCCACATCCAGTAGAATTGTGGAAGCTCCGTCTACATAGAGTACCTAGACGGACTCCATACTCTTCGGATCTCCTTCTTCGGATGGAGATGCTTCATCTTCGGTCTTTCAGGTGCATTCGGCCAGAAAATCCGAAAGCACCTGGGCCTTCATAGCCGATCGGGGCTGAAAACTAATGTCAAACTCGCTTAGTTTCACGGTCCATTTGGCTATCCTTCCTGAGGTATTAAGCATCGGAGAATGGCCTTGAGAGGCTGATTTGTTAGTATCACGATGGCATGGGCATGGAAGTAAGGCCGTAGTCGCTTTGCCATAATTACCAAAGAGTAGATCAGCTTCTGCATCTTTGAGTATCTTGTTTCAGCATCATGTAAAACTTTGTTGATGTAATAGATCGGCTTGTGAGAGCCATCCTCTTCCCTTCGGACAAGGACCAAACTGATGGCTTCATCCGAAGCGGAGAAGTATAGGTAGAGCACCTCACCCTCTTGAGGTTTGGAAAGTAGAGGCGGGGTTTCTATATACTTCTTTTATTCTACAAAGGCAGTATGGTAGTCTTCTGTCCATTCAAAATCTTGTGACTGTCGAAGTACTTTGAAAAAGGGAAGACACTTCTCGGCCGAACGAGAGATGAATCTACTCAAGGAGGCGATCCTTCTAGTTAATTGCTGTACCTCCTTTTTACAGGATGGGTGTCTCATGTCCTTGAGGGCTTAAATCTTTTCAGGATTTGCTTCAATCCCTCGTCTGGTTACAAGAAAACCCAGGAATTTGCTCGAAGTGACCTCGAAGGCACACTTCGTGGGGTATAGCTTCATTCGGTGATATCGCAAGGCACCGAATGATTCTTCTAAGTCTCGGATGTGACTTTCCTTAAAGAGGCTCTTGATGATCATGTCATCAATATAGGCTTCCAGATTTCTCCCTAGTTGCTCTTTGAATACCTTGTTGATTAGCCTTTGGAATGTTGCCCAAGCATTTTTGAGCCCAAATGGTATCATTTTGTAACAGTATAAGCCTTTGTCGGTGACAAAGGCTATTTTCTCTTCATCTTGGGGGTCCATTCGAATCTGATTGTAGCCGGAGAAAGCATCCATGAAACTTAGCAGTTGGTGGCCGGCGGTGGTGTCAACCAGTTGATCAATCTTTGGAAGAGGAAAACTATCTTTTGGGCAAGCTTTATTGAGGTTTGTATAGTCGATGTAGATTCTCCACTTGCCACTAGCTTTTTTCACCATGACCACATTGGCCAACCAATCGGGGTAGTGGGTTCCCGGATGAACCTTGCCTTGAGGAGCTTGTTCACCTCTTCATTTATGGATTTTTGCCTTTCTAGGGCAAAGCTCTTCTTCTTTTATCGGACTGGCTTATATCCAGGAGTGACCTCCAGCCGATGAGTGATCACTTCAGCAGGAATTCTTGGCATGTCCGAAGCCGACCAAGCGAAGACATCAACATTGTCTTTGAGGAAGTAGATCAGCTCAGCCTTGGTTTTTTCATCTAGCATGCTTCCGATTTGCATGACCTTGGTGGGGTCTTCCTTGGTCAAGGGTACGGAAATAGTCCTCTCCAAGGGCTCACCAGAATCTGTAGTTGAGTCTTTTAGGTCCAGGTAATCTCCAGATGTAGGGTCATTGGAATGCTTGTCCTAGATCATTAGGCATTATTGTGCCACTCTCTGGTTTCCTCTGACTTCTCCAACACCATTCTTGGTGGGGAAGTGCATTAGGAGATAATAAGAAGACACCACGATCCCAAACTTGTTCAAGGCAGGTCATCCCAAAATAATGTTATAGGCTAAGGGGTTTGGACTACTATGAAGTTGATTGGTAGTGTCTTTTGTCGAGATTTGGTGTCAAGAGTTACAGGTAGTACTATCTCTCTCTCAGCATCAACCTGATTACCCCTGAAGCCAATGAGTGGAATGGGGGATCTCCGTAGTTGATGTCTTGGCAAACATATTTTAGAGAATGCATCATAGATCAAGACATCATTCGAACTTTCATTATCAACCAAGACTCGTTGTACAACATAGTTGGCCACAATGGCCAAGATTATAATGGGGTCATCGTGCGAGAGCTGAACTCCTGCAAGGTCATCATCGAAGAAGAGAATGGCGTTGTTGTCCTTGAGTCACTTCGGGACATCGTCTTCATCCCTTCTCCAGTTGGTATGTCGATGTATCATCCCAACACCTCCATTGGTAGGCCTTTGATTCGGCAGTTCAACTTTTTCAGGAGTTGGTTAGGGAACAGCAGCTTCTGATCGAGGTCCTTGGCGACCAATATACCATCCCAGATACCCCCTTTTGATAAGATCCTCAATTGCATCTCTTAGTTGGATGCAGTCTTCATTGTTATGGCCGTGGTCCTGGTGGAATCAGCAGCATTTGTTCCTATTTCATATGGAAGAGAATGCCTTCATGGGACGGGGCCGCTGGAGAAAGTTTTCTTTCTCAATATCCATGAGGATTTCCTCTCGAGGGAGGTTGAGGGGTGTGTAGGAGTCGAATCTTCCACCTTATGCTCTGGGCCTCGGGGGACTCCTTCGACGGTCAGCATAGTTATTATTGTTGGAGGTTGGGGGACCTTGTCCCCTGTTGTTTTTGTTTTTTGAAGGGGGCTTCCCTTCGATCAGTCATCAGTTTGCCGCCTGCTCTTTAACGTCGTCATATTTTTGAGCCCTTGCGAGCAGCTCAACATAGCTTTTAGGAAACTTCTTATCCAGGGAGAAGGTAAGCCTGGACGTGTGAAGTCCCTTCTTCAGTGCTGACATGGCCATATGCTCATTGAGATCAGGGATCTCGAGTGTGGCCGTATTAAACCTGGAGATGTAGTCTCATAGGCTTTCTACTTCATTCTGGTGAAGGAGGAATAGTGTGTCCATATTTTGGGGTGTCTTGTGACAGTACCTGAAATTAAAGATAAATAAATTTTCTAACTCGGAAAAGGAATCGATGGTACCTAGACGTATGCTTGAGTACCACATCGGAGCTGCTTTTTTCATGGTAGCTGGGAACACGAGGTAGTACATCGTATTCGAAGCCCCATGGATCATCATATGAGCTTTAAAACTGCCCAGGTGGTCAAAAGGATCGGAGGTGCCATCATAGGGCTGCATCTGGGGAACCCTGAAATGTCGAGGAGTGACTTCGGCCATGATGCGGTCGATAAAGGGCGGGCACAGATCGCATACCACCAAGTCGTCGTGGCCTCTTTGCTCTCACATCCTTGCCATCTCTGATTCGATGGCTTTGAACTTCCTATCATAATCAGGAAGAGCCTACTTTGACCATTTCTCTACGGGAGTAGAGTCTTCAGAAGAAGTTGAAGAAGCTTGCCTAGGTCTTTTCCCTCTTTGCGGGGAAGTAGTAAGCCTAGGCTTCCCTAAACCTCGACCTTCGGAAGTAGGCCGAGGGTGGAGGGTGAGATGTGTGGACCCCTCGCGAAGGGCTCTCTTCCTCCGGGATCTGGAACTATGTCCGGAGGTGGCCAGTGGATGAGCCACCTGGAAGGTTCTGTTGCGAAAATCTTGAACCGTGGCCGTGAGGTTGGCAACCTGGTTTAGGAGGGCTTCAAACTGTTGCTATTCCATGATAATTATGGGAGGTGGGACTTCATTCTCCATAGGGAGGCATCCCTTTGAGATGGAGCACGATTTCGATTGGTCGAGGCGATTTGAGCTTTTCCTCTTACCATTGAGGAATTTACTTTCTGGTGCGCCAATATGTTGGTGTTGAACCCCTTCTTCCGACCGGGTGGAGCTACTAGATTGCGGGGCCGCTCCCAAGTTCACGTGCAAAATAGATCCCTTGCCGGAGATGCTCTGGTCGGGGACACTCCGATGCCTAAGTCAATGGCGGGCTCTAGCCACAGAATGGGGAAGACGGAGAAGGGAAAAGCTCTGATATGGTTAAGGGTGTCAAGTGCCTTACCTTCAGTGTTTCCTCTTACCATTATTTATAAGGAGTTGTCCCACCTACGGTTTTCTTTCTCCCCCCAGCAGTTATGATGGGGGAGTTATTTTCTTTCCCTTAATCAGGGATCGTGGGTGGTTATTGGGGCAGTTCCGGTGGCCAGGCCGGGGGTGCTGCTGCTAGAATTACGCACCATGATCATGCCGAAGATAGTTGAGGATAACCATTGCCCATCATGTTTCATAGAGATTTGAGATAGATCAGGTGTCGCGTCTTTGGCATAGGTCATGGACTTGATCCTTGTCATAGGCCGAAGACTGTGTCTTCGGCGTAATTCGAGGATCGTGTCTTCGGAGGTCGTACTCTGGTCTAGGCTGAGGACTTGGTCTTCTAGAGCAGTGGACTTGTCTAGAGCTTTCGTCTGCCCGTGGTTATTCGGCCTTCTCCGAATATCTGGGCCTGATGCTCATGGTTCGGAGGGAATGTCTTCGGCTGGTGGTCTTCGGCCGGTCGAATCGATGGCCGACCCATTCCTAGGCTGATATATCCCTACACAAACCATCTACTAAAAGTACATTATTAATACTACTAGAAGGAGTTATGTGAACCTTACCAATACCAATGATTTTTTCTTTACCATTATCACCGAAAGTCACACTCCCTCCATTCAAAGCTTCAAGAGAATTGAATTGCTTCACATCTCCAGTCATGTGTCTTGAGCAACTACTATCATGATACCAAAATCTTTTGTTCTCCTTGGTTGTAAGACACACCTGCAATAAAATCAAGCTTTATTTTTAGATACCCAAGCCAACTTGGGTCCTTTAGGGTTAGCATTCAAAATGGTTCCTTTTGGAACCCACACTTTATCAAAAAAATGATTTTTCTTAAATTACATTGAAATGATTTATGTCCTAACTTTTTGCAAGTAAAATAAGTAATGCTAGATGATGCAGGTATAAAAAAGTTTTTGAAATACTTTTTTTGCTTCTGTGGTTTATATCCTAAACCCGCTTTATTGAAAACTGCTCTTTGACTATTTAAAAGTAGGTTTTACATTTCTGAACTATAAGTAAATTTCTCAACAAAAGGTTTTATCTTTTCAAGTTCATTTTTGTACTTAACATTTTCAAGTTCTAAATCCTTATTTTTCTTTAAATGATCATTGTTAGAAATAACATTTTTAGGTCTTTTCAAAATGTCATTTTTCATAGATAAAGCATTGTTTTTCTTTTCTAAAACATCTAATTTAGATTTCAAAATACTAACATCATTTAGTAAAGAATTGTTTTCAAAAGAGAAACTATTTGCATACTTTTTCAATTTCTTGTTTTAAGATAAAACTAGTTTGTAATCATGCATAAGTTCTTCAAAAGCATTCCTAAGTTCATCAAATGTGAAATCAATTTTAGTGTCGGAACTTACCTCATCATTATCTTGATGTGCAATTAAGCAGAGATTTGCAACTTCGGTCTGCTCTTCTTCAGAACTGGAGTCTTTGCTGTCATTCCAAGTGGCCATCATTGCTTTCTTCTTTAATTTCTTTCTAGATTTCTTGAGGAGACGATAGTCAAACTTGTAGTCTCCCGGCTTCTTGCACTCAAAGCATATAGGTACTTCCTTCTCCTTTTCCTTTTCTTTTTTTTTTTTTTTTTTTTTTTTCCCTTTTTCCTTTGATTGATATTTCTTTTTATAAGGAAATTTTCTCCTCTTCATGAATCTTCTGAACTTTCATGCAAGGAGGGCTTCTTCACCTTCATCTTCCTCTTCATCTTCGGACTCATTTATTGAGGATTGTTCTTGTAAGTTTGACTTGAAAGCAATCCCCTTCTTCTTCTTATCCATGTCCATTGATTTTTGTTTCAGATTAAGCTCATAAGTCATGAGCGATCCAACTAGCTACTCAAGAGATAACTTATCAACATCCTTGGCTTCTTGAATTGTGGTCACCTTTGGATCCCATGATGTTGGAAGTGACCTGAGAATTTTATTTACAATATCAGCATTAGACATGACTTTTCCAAGACTTCTCATACCATTAACAATATTTATAAATCTTGTGTATATATCAGTGATTGATTCATTAGGTTCCATTCGGAATATCTCATAAGTGTGCACTAACGTATTTACTTTAGTGTTCTTCACTTGATCTGTACCCTCATGGGTAACTTTAAGTGTGTCCCATATTTTTTTGGCGAACATGCATGTAGATATCCTATTAAATTGACTAGGATCTAATGCACAATAAAGGAGATTCATTACCTTAGTATTAATGTCATTTTCATCCCAATCCTCTTCGAGCTTTAGGATGGAAATACCATTAACCACTATCGAAGGAATATGAGGACCCTTATCAACTGCTTTCCACAAATTGTAATCAATAGAATGCATATAAATTATCATCTTAGTTTTTCAATAAGTATAATTTGATCTATTGAAAAATGGAGGTCTATTTGAGACTTGTTCCTCAACTACATTAGTACCAATTGGGGCTGCCATAGATCTTTTCTCAAGGCAGTAAAGCTTATACACTGAGAACAGGGCTCTCTCTGATGCCACTTGTTGCCCAGTAAGCAACCCAAGAGGGGGGGTGAATTGGGTCTTTAAAAATTGAAACTTAATATTACTTGATACTAAGCAATGCAATCCAATTCAGTAAATATATAGGCAAGGTACTATCAATTCAATTGTAATGCTCTATAATGAAATGCAGTGAAAATAAAGAGTAATAAGTAAAGAGCAAGGATAGAGAGATCAAGCAATCACAAAGATCAAGAACTATAGTGGTTCGATGCTATCCAACGCACCTACATCCACTCCACAAGATCCCCTTGGGAATTCACTATAATCATAATCGATTATAGCAGATTAGTTTTTCGGGCTCACTAATCAAAACCCGACTTATTTTCCTAAGGCTCACAAGTCAAAACCTCACTTGGTTTTATGGTTTAACCAAGAACCTAATTGGTTTTCACAAGGCTAACCAACAACCTCCTTTGGTTTTCCGGGCTAACCAAGAACCTTAGTGGTTTTGCAGGCTAACCACCAACCTAATTGGTTTTCCAAGGCTTACCAATAATCTCACTTGGTTTTATAATGGGCTAACCAATAACCCTTATAACAAATATGGTCTAAAAGTAAAGAACCAATGTAAGCTTTCTAAAACAAAGTGGATATCTCTTTGTAGCTCGATGTAGAGTTGCTTTGCTCTTGTTGAAGCCTTTTGAATGCCTAAGAATGGATGATCTTCAATGCTCTTGAAGGCTTTTGAATGCTTGGAGGCTTCCTTTAGTTTGAGAGTGGTTGAAACTTCAATAAATAGGAGTTAAAGCTCACTTCTCTTCTCTTTTCTCAAAACTCTTTAATGGTCTTCAATAGGTTTTTGTTTTGATTTGATTTGGAGTATATAAATACCTTCTCAAGGCTTTAAAATAGGTTTTTAGCCGTTAGACTTGAAAAACAAGCCGTTGGAGGGCATTTGGGGTGAGTTTTGTGTTTGAAAAACTAGTCGTTACTGTTGCCAGAACTCCATGTGTCGACACTTCAAGCTGTGAGTTGACACATAAGGTCGACACTTGATATTCTTGAGTCGACACCTAGTTCAAATTGCTCTATTCAGATTTTCTAGAAATCTCAGATGTGTCGACACTTCCTCAGTTGAGTCGATACCTTGAGTCGACACCTTACTTCCATGTGTCGACACTTCAGCTGTTCCTTCAACTTCTGCAAGTTCTGTGGCTTGAAAGTCTCAGGCGATGTGTTGATCCATGTATCAACACATTGAGTCAACACTTCAAGTCCATGTGTTGACACTTGATCTGTGCCATTTGAAACATTGCTGCGTACCGGCCTGAGTCAACACTTCATCTCCATGTGTCGATACTTTATGTCATGTGTCGACACTTTGAGTCGACACTTCTTTGAAAACTTCATAGAAAGTGCTGAATTTGAGCTGGAACATATTTTCATTTATCTTAGCCATCCAATCAACCAACTCTTGAGTGTCCAAGTCTTCTTTGAGCAATCTTTTCATTCAAACTTGGCTTCTTCAAAACAGTTGGACTTCTTCAAATTTTGTAGGTACCTTTTCAATAGAAACACACTCAAAGCAAATCATTAGTCCTTAACTTAAACTTAACCATTTTGCTTATCATCAAAATTAATTAATGGAGTCAACAATCCCTAATCAAGACCATAGGTTTCCTTTAAGGATCCTTCTGAAAAGGCCAACACAGATGAACCGCCTCGTGCAATAAAAACTCAGGATTTTTAAATCTTGATTAACCTGGACACATGGGACATGGTGAAGGTCTCAACTAGGTTCCTAAAAGTAATCCCTAATCAGGATATAGATCCAATTACATGCAAATATGATATACTACACCGGAACCTGGCTCTGATACCACTGAAAGGAAACCAGTGCATCGGATGCCTACCCTAGGCATGCTACACTAGGGAGTAGGTATTGCATAATTAAACTTTTTAAATATGCATACAGAGAAACCTACTCATGTACAGGATCTAACATAACATGATGCATGAAACTGAAGTATAGGCATGTATAGGCAATTGCAATAATCATAAATAACATGATATAATCAAGATCTAAGCATGCATGATAACAATAGGTAAATCACATACCTTGTAGAGCTTCCTTTAACAGCAAATCAATGCAGCCGGTTGAACTCCTTCAATAGCAAATCAGACCTGGATTGCAAGAAGAAGAGATCGATCCAATCTCTCGAGGTATCCAAATGTCCACCCTCTAGAGTATCCATGCATGGGCTCTCGCTGATCCAACTCTCGGAAGGATGCTAGTCCTCCAAGAATCTATGAAAGGTCATGGCAATGTGGAGCAGGAAAACAAACAAATCCCCATGGATGGTCTTCTCCAAGATCGCCCAAAATCCACGAAGAGCACACAATGGAGATCTAAAAAACCAGGGAAGGAATACACGGGATGCAGTTCAAAATCTGCATGCAGAAAACCGTCCTACAAGAAACTCTCACAGACGGTATAAAACCCTTTCTGCTCCTTTCAAAACAAATGCTCTGTTTCTCCCCTCAAAAAACTCTGCTTCTCCCTCTCCGCAAGCCCTACGGCCTCCCTCTCAAATACTCTGTTTACAGCCCCTCTCATCAACCTCTCTCACGGACAGCAACAAGGAAATACAAGAGGCTCTCACACGGCCAGCAACTCACAAGAAAAAGTAATATGGCCGATCAAAAACCCATGAAGCCCTGTTCCCTCCTTCCTCTCACTATCTCACAGATTGTAGCAAAAAACTCGAGGGCTCCCTCTCTCATTCTCTCACGGCCAGCAATCACAAAATAACCAGAGGCTCAGGAAACGTGTGAAGGCTATGAAGACATCGGAGAGGTGAACCGATAAAACCAAAACACCATATGAATTTGTTTTGATCGGTGGAGAAGGCTGGATACCACTGGAAGACAACACCGTTAGAGGAGTTTAGATGAAACCAAACAACCAATTTGAAATGGCTTTGATCGGTTCAAATCACTTGAAGAGAACACATGGGTAGAAACATCGTTTGAAACAGGGATCGAGGGGATGAGGGACGTACGGGAGAAAACAACGAAGAGGCCCTTCGTTCACGATGCTAAGGATCAAATCCAAGTGCAAATGACCTCCTTGAGACTTTATCCCAGGGACAGAAAAAACACGGGGCTTTCAAAACCAGGGGAAGACGGGATAATACAAGCAACGATGAACCAAAATCACTGTGAGAAAAAAAACGTGTAAACAATCCCATGAATAAACTGGTTCATCAGAACCAAAATTGGTTCATTAAACCAAATAAATCCAGTTCAACAAAAACCCCTTGGTCCGACCAAATCCAATCATGAAGAAAATCCGGGTCCAGTCCTAGTCTACCGTGAACAATTCTTGGTTGACCAAACCAATCCTTGTCGATCCAAATCAGACCAGGAAGATCAAAATAAATCCAATGTGTGCTCAAACAAACCATTTGACCTTGATAACGAAATGATTCCGAATCGTTGATCGGCTCCCGGAACAGGAAGAAATCCTTTATGGCATGTGACCTCATAGGTTCGAACATAAATGGTAGCACTGGAACACTTATAGTACTAGCACAAGATACCATCTAGTAATGGATACCGGCATCCTGACAGGCCGAAGATGCGAGAGCAATCTATCGAACCTCTGGCATATGGTTACCGTATAATTCATTCCATTGACCTCTAATGCTCAAGATGACCTAGGGTTTGACTGCCAATCCTAACTGAGTCAATCCACAACATGTCTTAACCTTGCAAGTCCAGTGACTCCTCACTAGGACTACCCCGATCGAGGATTCGCTAAATTGAGACACTACGAGACATTCAATTCAAATAATTTGGATAGGTCAGTTCCATCTTGGTCCACCACTATACCGCAAGTACTTGCCCGTACCTAGAAACCTTCCATCACCGGATTAGAAATCCGGGTAGTCCGGCACCAAGGCATAGGGAGTTGCTTGCAAGCTACCATGGTGACCTCAGATCGGAGGGACACATATACCTATATTTTATCGCGAGCAATCCTTTGGTAGAAAGAAGCTCCATGGAGTCATGTTCAATGAGATCTCATACATCACACTTGCAGATCACATCAGTGTCACCACACTCCTTTGGTCAAGAGGACAACCAAATGATGTGAACCACAACAACCTACACTTGATACATTGTCATCGTGTACAATGCATCCTTTGGTCGTGATCCTTTCTAAAAGATCACTCGATATATCCTCTCTATAACTAAGTCAGTGCAGTTCTAAGGACTTCATCACATAAATAGAGTTCGTTACAAGAAAATGAATAATGTGATGAGCTACCAACATAAAATTGTATTAATTCATATACAAATTACAATACTGAGCACAACCACCTATAGCCTAGGTGATTGGTTTTGGGACACAATTCCCAACAAGAGGTGGGGTCGTGGGAGTCTCCCCCTACTCTCGCAGGGTCCTAATTAAAAATCACAAAATCGCTTAGGGCATTTGCCTTTGGATTTCTAGCCTTAACACCAGATTCATGTGATAATCAAAGGATTGGGTGCACTAGCTTACAAATAATACTTGGAACCCGACCTGTTGGTATCCCTAGCTCACTAGAGCAATTAAATCTAATTGAATTTTAATTAGGGTTAGGCTCGGATGCAAAGGAGGTTGTTGTGGGCCCAAGACAGGTGATGAGCTCTTGTCCTGATCTGAGATGTTCAAGTGCCCTTAAGATTATGTTACTTGATGATGCACACACAAGATGAAACCCTAGATGCAATCAAACTAAAAAATTAAAATAACAAAAAATAAAATTAATTATTTTTTTTGTATTTTGTTTTTTTGTTTTCAACAAAGATATAGTTTGCAAAAAATATCTAAGATGCAGGAAATCAAAATATACAAGATTTATGCAAAAAGAACCCTAAACTAGAATTGCTGAAATTCAGGATTGTTGACCCTATAAGTGATTTTGATGATAACCAAACATTGGAGCATGTATATTTATTACTGATAACTCTTCAAGTATTTGACAAGTTTTTGTAGGATGTATAGCATGTTCAAACTTCAACTCCTACATTTCTACTTTCTTGTTTGTATTGTGTTGGAAGTGTTATTGTAAAGAAGAACCCACTCAAAAATGCTAAGAAAAATTAAGTAAAAAGGGTTACTTCCTTAAGTGTGTGTGCCTTAGATTTTGTTTTGAGTTGGTTTGTGTGAAATTGTAAAAGAGTTGGTGAGAGTTTTCTTTAAGTTCAAATCGTAAAAATCCTGAAGAAGACACTCGAGCCAACCTGAGAATAGAAGAGCTGACTCTGCTTACTACCACGCAGCAAGGATTCTGGAATGCAGCCATCCGAGTCGACTCGATGGAAAGTGAGCCGATTCTAGTAAATCCGAGTCGACTGGAATCAGTCCGAGCCGACTCCTCTAGAGTCCATATCCTAAAGGTTTCTGAGAACAGCCAGGCGAGCCGACCATACCTAGAAAGAGCCGACTCTGCTAGACCTAATTTCGAAAACCTGAGAAAGCGAGCCGACCCGAACTGCATCGAGCCGACTCTTCCAAAGTATGGTTTTCCGAACCTGAGAAGAAGAGTCAACCCAAGCTGAAAGGAGTGACTCCTCGAGTTCAAGTTTTTCAAGATTTAAGTTCGAGCTGACCCGAGCTGTAAAGAGCCAAGTCTAGAATGACATTCTGTTCCTGGAGACAAAGAATTGACTGCATTGAAGAAATGGCGACTCGACCTATCGACTCGAAGGATCCAAGCCGACTCGAAGGAATCCAAGCCGACTCGAATGTCACTTTCAGGTATTTAATGGCTAGTTCTAGAATTTGTTTTTAAATGCTCAAAAGTGCTCTAATGATCAAAAATCATTCCCCAATGATCTACAATGGCTAGAACTACCTTGGGATGATCGAAGACTTTAAATTTTAAGGATTTGGACTCCCTTGAATGAATCAAATAAAAAAGTTCTTCAAGAAAAGAGAGCTTCATTGAATATCCAACCAACCACAAGAAAAAGAGTATTTAAGTCTGCATTCAAGCCTTCAACAATTCTGATCTAAAGCTTGAATCATCTTCAGAAGAAGCCACTGAAGTCATTAAAGCTTATTCAAGTATATTCAAGTGGACTTCCAATGAGCTACACCGGCAACTATCCGATAACTTGAGTTTGTTATTTATTGTTGCATTTATTTTCAATTCAATCTTTGAATTGTTGGGTTATTGGGATGCCCGATTGAAAAACCAAATAGGTTCTTGGTGATCCTGTGAAAATCAAGTTGGGTTTCTTTGGTGAGCCTGTTTAAAACCAAAGGGTGTCCGGTTTTCTTTGGTGATCCCGTAAAACCAAAGTATAGAGGTTTTGGATTGTGATCCTATAAAACAATCCTACTATATTCGGGTGTGAATATAGTGGAAATCTTAAGTAATATCTTGGGTAGTGGACGTAGGAGCTAGGTTGTTCTGAACCACTATAAATTTGGTGTGTTTGTGTTATGCTTTCTCTACTCTATTTAGCTTCTGCATTTTATAACTCTATTATAGCACCTACCACTTGCAACGGATTTTGAATAGCACATTTATTGCTTTAAATTTTTAAATTCTCAATTCACCCCCCTCTTGGGTAGCCACCTGGGCAACAACTGGTATCAGAGCAAAGTCTCTGAATACACTAGAGTAAAGATCGATGGCTTATCTCTTGAGTACATCGTTGGCCGAAGGTCAATCAACCAATAGAACTCCACTCTTCACAGGCATAAATTATTCTTATTGGAAAGCACGTATGAAAATCTATATTCAAGCTGTTGATTTTTAATTATCGAAGGTCATTCTTAAAGGGCCACATGTTCCCATGACTAAAATTGATGGCATGGACGTCCCTAAGCCTGAAAAGGAATGGGATGAAAACGACATGAAATTAAGGGAATTGAATGCCAAAGCCATGAACTTGCTTTACTGTGCTTTGGACTCAAATGAGTTTAACAGAATTTCCATCTGCTCTTCAGCAAAAGAAATCTGGGATAAACATGAGGTGACCCATGAAGGAATTTCATAAGTGAAAAACTCAAAGATAAATCTTTTAGTACATAATTATGAATTATTTAAGATGGAGCCTAATGAAAGTATTTCTACCATGTACACTAGATTTACATATATTATTAGCAGTTTGAAAAGTCTTGGTAGGGTATATTCAAATACTGACTTAGTACAAAAAATCTTGAGATCACTTCCTAACAAATGGGATCCTAAAGTCACAGCCATCCAGGAAGCTAAAGACTTGAATGTTCTATCAATGGATGAATTAATGGGATCTCTCATCACCCACGAATTAGCCATGCAGCATAGAATGGATGATGATCAGAAAAAGAAGAAAATGATTGCATTCAAGGCTGCATCAGAATCTCAAGATAATGAAGAAACTGAAGGTGACTCCTCCTCCTCTGAAGACAATCTTGAAGATGAAGACATCACAATGGTCGTGAGGAGATTCAAAAAGTTTATAGGAAAGAAGAAAGGAAGGTATAACAGAAAATTTCATAAACAAGGAGAACGTTCAAAAGAAAAGGATAAGGAAAAAGATAAAGATAAAGAACAAGTCCCCACCTGTTGTGAATGTAAGAAACCGGGGCATATTCATCCGGACTGTCCTCAACTAAAGAAATCTTTCAGAAAGAAGAAAAAGAAAGTGATGGTTGCCATGTGGAGCAATAGTGAAGACTCCACTTCAACTGAAGAAGAAGAGACCACGAAAATAGCAAATCTATGTTTAATGGGTCTCGAGGATGAGGTAAATTTCCCCGATACTCAGATTGAATTTACTTTTGAAGAATTAAATTCTGCATTCCATGATTTACTATCTGAATTTAAAAGGCTGGAGTAAAGATTAGATCACTAAAGCATATCAATGATTCTTTACTCAAAGAGAAAAATAAAGTTTCGGAAAAGAATAATTTACTGAAAAAAGAACTTCACAACTTTTCTGAAAAATGCAATGATTTGAAAAATAAGAATAATAAATTGAATGATAAAAACAAAGTTTTGCTAAAAGAAAACAACGAGCTGAAGAAGGAGGTAGAAAAACTCAAGCCACTTGTTAAAAAATTAACTTTGTCTTCTAATAAGCTTGAGTTAATTCTTAAAGAACAAAGAATTTCTAGAAATAAAGCTGGAATAGGTTTTAATGCTTCAAATTCAAATTATGTTTCAGCTACTACTTTTGTGAAACAAAAAGACTTTGTTCCAAAGTTTACTTCTTATAAAACTTTTGTTACAAAAGACTTTATTTCTATTTCAAAACCTGCTTCATATGTTTCTAAGAATTTAAATGCAAGACCTACTATTTCTGCACTTCATTCATCTAGAATTTCAAAAATGTAATCATTTCAAAATTCTAGAATCAAATATTTTGCTTACAAAAGATTAGGACATAAAGCTTTTAACTGCAATACAATTAGAAATGTCCATAATATAAGAAAGATTTGGGTTCCCAAAGGAACCAACTCAGCTAACCCGAAAGGATCCAAGTTAGCTTGGGTACCTAAAAGCACTCCTTAATTTTGTTGCAGGAATGTCTTGCAACCCAAAAATCAAAGAAAAAATGGTATCTCGACAGTGGCTGCTCAAGGCATATGATGGGTGACAAGGATCAATTCATCATCCTGGAAATGAAAGAAGGAGGTATGGTTACATTTGGATACAATGGCATGGAAAAAATAATTGAAATTGGTAAGATCAAAATAACCCCCTATACTTTCATTGAAAATGTATTGCTAGTAGATAAGTTGAAGCACAATCTATTGAGTATTAGTCAATTGTGTGATAAAGGCTTCAAAGTTATCTTTGAATCATCTATGTGTATAGTAACAAACTTTCTTGATCCTAGCAGCAAATTCATTGGACATAGACTAGAAAATATTTATGTGGTAGATCTAAATGATCTTGCCATGTCAAGTAACTCCAGTCTAGTTGCAATGAATGCTAAGACCAAGGAGTCTTGCTTATTATGGCATAGAAGATTGGGTCATGCTAGCATATATATTATTGTCAAGTTAATTTCCAAAAATCTTGTTAGAGGCATGCCTAAGTTTAAAGTAGATTTTGATCATGTTTGTGATGCATGCCAAATGGATAAACAAACAAGGGGGAGATTTAAATCTAAAAATATGATTTCAACATCTAGACCTTTAGAACAACTTCACATGGACTTATTTGGACCAACTAGGACCACAAGCCTAGGAGGTATGAAATATACCCTTGTGATTGTAGATGATTTTTCTCGATTTACATGGGTTTTGTTTATTACACACAAAGACGAAACTTTCAAATTATTTAGAAAACTTCACAAAAAGGTTTCAAATCAGAAAAATCTTTCTATAATTTCAATTAGGAGTGATCATGGCACAGAATTTGAAAATCAAATTTTCAATGATTATTGTTCAGAAAATGGCATTGATCACAACTTCTCTGCTCCTAGAACACCACAACAAAATGGTGTTGCAGAGAGGAAAAATAGGATGTTGGAAGAAATGGCGGGAACGATATTGTGTGAAGGTAATCTTCCAAGGTATTTTTGGGCAGAAGCGGTGAACACTACTTGTTATATTTTAAACCGTGTTTTGATCTGTCCTATCTTGAAGAAAACCCCTATGAGCTTTGGAATGAAAAGAAATTCAATATAAATTATTTTTATGTATTTGGATGCAAATGCTCTGTGCTTAATAATGGTAAGGATAATCTAGGAAATTTTGATGCTAAATCTGATGAAGCCATTTTCCTTGGTTATTCACTACATAGCAAGGCATATAGGGCTTTTTATAAAAGTACTCTCACTGTTGAAGAGTCAATGCATGTTATATTTTATGAAACTAACCCTTCACCATCTAGAAAAGATGAGTGTGTTGACAATGATGCAGGTACCATTCAAAAAGAGATGGAAGAACTAAGTATTCAAGAAAAACCAATTGAAGAAGGAGAATAAATGGTAAGTAAGGATCATACTGATCTATCGACTGAATGGAGGTACGCGACTTCCCATACCAAAGAGTAAATTATTGGTGATCCTTCTCAAGGTATAAGGACTAGGTCTGCACATAGGACTGCACATAATTACCTAGCTTTTGTATCTCAAATAGAGCCTCATACCTTAGAAGAAGCAGAAAATGACCCAAACTGGATGATGGCCATGCACGAAGAATTGAACCAGTTTGAAAGAAATAAGGTTTGGACATTAGTTGATAGACCTAAAGAACATCCAATTATAGGAACCAAATGGGTCTATAGGAACAAATTAGATGAATAAGGAAATGTTATTAGAAACAAAGCTAGATTAGTGGCTAAAGCACATAGTCAAGAAGAAGGTATAAATTTTGATGAAACTTATGCACCTGTAGCAAGATTAAAAGCTATCAGATTACTTCTTGCATTTGCTTGCTACATAAATTTCAATTTTTTTCAAATGGATGTGAAAAGTGCACTTTTAAATGTTTTTATTGTCGAACAAGTTTTTGTAGAACAACCACCGGGTTTTGAAAATCATGCTTTTCCAAATCATGTGTTTAAACTCAATAAAGCTTTATATGGTTTGAAACAAGCCCATAGAGCCTGGTATGATAGACTTAGCACTTTCTTAATTAAAAATGATTTTTCAAGAGGAAATGTTGATAAAACTCTATTTATTAAAAAAAAATAATGATATATTTGTTGTACAAATATATGTTGATGATATCATCTTTGGTGCAACTAATGAAAGTCTTTGTGAAGAATTTACTAAGTTAATGCAGGGAGAGTTTGAAATTAGCCTAATGGGTGAACTAAACTACTTTCTCGGACATCAAGTAAAACAAACAAAGGAAGGGATCTTCATCAACCAATCCAAATACACCAAAGAAATCATCAAAAAGTTTGGTATGGAGACAAGCAATCAAATAAACACACCCATGGGACCATCCTGCAGATTGGATAAGGATGAAAGTGGATCCAACGTTGACCAAAAGCTATATCGAGGTATGATCGGATCTTTATTATATTTAACTGCAAGTATACCAGATATCTTGTATAGTGTATGTGTATGTGCTAGATTTTAATGTAATCCTAAAGAAACATATATACTTGCTATTAGAAGGATACTAAAATACTTAAAAGGTATAAGTAATCTTGATCTTTGGTTTTCAAAAGAATCATCTTTAAATTTACTTGGATTCTCTAATGCTGATTATGCTGGTTGTAAAATAGATAGAAAAAGTACTAGCGGTACTTGTCAATTTCTAGGGTTGAATTTAATCACATGTCACTGTAAAAAACAAAACTCGGTAGCACTATCTACTGCTAAGGTAGAGTATGTTGCTACAGGGAGTTGTCGTGCACAAGTGTTATGAATTAAACAACAACTAAAGGATTTTGGTGTTTCATAATACTAAATTCCTATCAAATGTGATAACACAAGTGCTATAAATTTATCTAAAAATCCTATTCAGCATTCTAGGACTAAGCACATAGAGATTAGACACCATTTTATTAGAGACCATGTTCTGAATGGTGATATGGAACTAGAGTTTATACCTACAGAAAAATAACTAGATGATATCTTTACCAAGCCACTAAATCAGGATAGATTTGAGTTGCTTAGAGAAGAATTAAGGCTATGTTATCCTTTCTAAATTTAGTAAACCTAAGGAAAAATTATCTAGAAAGCCTCCTATATTTATTCATGATTTTTGAACAACTTTCCTTGAATTTCTTAGTGTAGTTGAATTAAACTACTAGACCCTTTGATCTCCTTTGGAAAGTTTCTGTTCGTGTTGACTCGAGCAATCTTGCTCTAGTCGAGTCGGCTTGAATATTTGTATTTCTTGCTCTTGCTTTGGTTGAGCCGACTAAGTCTGTGCTTAGTCGACTCGTTGTTCTGTTTGTTCTGAGTTCGCTTTGGTCGAGCAGACTCGGATATTTTTAGGGCAGATGATGCGGGACTAATATTCATGCAATTCTTTTTGTATGTTTTATATATGGGGTTAGGTGATTAATTATCAAATTTCAGATCAAAATTATTTGTAGGGAATTTTGTATGAGTTTTTGAAGCCAAGCATGCAGATTAGAACCTAGAAAAGTACTAAAGAAGGATCACCGGGGCTGAGAAGACTCGGTTAAGGCAAGTTCTCCTACAATATAAAGACTGGAGGTAAAGGGGGTGTACCTAACAACGTCTGAAGTGCCCGGTGAAGATCGCAGTGAAGGGATCTCTCATTCCTCGATGAATGCGGCCTGGAAAATTGAGCCAAAGACCCGCGGATACACAGCTTTTTGCTCGATGGTCCGATTGAGGCTTGGCTGGAGTAGTTGGATTTGTAGGAACTTGGGGACCTGCAAACAACCTGTCAGGGGTTAGAAAACTCAAAGGAGATCAAGAAAATAAAGGAAAATAGCAAAGGGGAAAGGAATTTTGGAGTGGGCGGCAAAGGCTCTAGAGGATTAGCTGGCGCAGGATGATGGTTGCAGCACCAGGAAGAAGAACTCTCAAACCCCTTTATGCACACAGCAGGGTAATCACTCAAAGCAATAGAAGAACTCAAGGTTTATTTCATATATCAAAATCTAGCTTCATACAAGAGGCTAGGGTCCTTTAAATAGATCCTTAACCTTGGGCTCCAAGTAAGGGCACATTAGTCTTTACATAAGAATCCTTTTCCCTCTCAAACCCTAGCTAGAAAATAAAGAAACATTAGGTAGAAAAATCCCTAAAAACTCTCTTGACTTGGCCAACACTCCAAGGTCACCTAGGGGGGCATGTTGGGCTTCTAAGAGCATCAAGAGGCCGGCCCAAAGGGGCTCGGGCGCATGGGTTTGGGCCTCTGGAATCTGGGATGGCCTGGTAGCCAGGTAGCTGGAATATTCCCTAGTATCTTGCTTCTTAGAGGCTTGGGCTTGATGCCTGGGCTTGATTTCTTTGGGCTTGATTTCTTTGGGCTAGGATGCAGATGGACCTCTAAAATCATGGATTCCTTGGTCTATGAATATACTTTAGCATCTGGAAGGAAATCTGGGCATCTTGAGGGCATTTGCAAGGAATCAGGATTTCTGATTTTCCTCCTAGAGTCTTCAAATCATCAAGCTGGGTTGAACTTGGGCTAAACTTCCATGTCTTCAATCTGGTTGGACTTGGTCTTCACTTATATGATGTGGTCTTGAGTCTTCAATATGCTTGGATAGGACTCAAAAAAATAAAATTAGCTCAACATGAGCTGACTATCATTGGACTGAACTAGCTCAACATGAGCTGGCTAGTGCATAACTGAAATAACAACTCAAGAGACTCAAATAACAACTAAAATAGACTCAGATGGGCTAAGCCCTTATTACAGATGGACTCATAAATTATTGATCAATTCATGGAGGGTTGAAAAGCCTCTGTCTTATTCTGGTGCCTCCGGTGTCCCCACCAATTCTCCCGAGGTGGGAGGAACTCGACCTTGCCGAGTGAAGATCAGACTGGCTCACATATATCTCGAGAAGATCTGGGTTGATGCGTTGCAAGTCCTCTTGAGAAATCCAAGAATTGTCCGACTCTAGCTAGCCTTGCCATTGTACGAGGAAGCGTTGATAGTCACGGCCCCAGGTCGTGTTGGCTTGATCGTCCAGGATACACTCGATCCGTTCTCCTCTCTCGAGCCAATTTGTTAGTGGACACTCTGGGTTAGGGTCACTCACAATGAAAAGGAATAGGTCCAAAGGCTTCACTAGGTATCGCTGCCAGTTCCCTATACTCAACCAGGTCTGTAATATTGAAGGTAGAACCAATGCCCATATCCGAAGGCAAGTCTAACATATAGGCATTTGATCCAATCATCTCTATCACTTTAAAGGTCCAGCTCTACGAGCATGAAGCTTCTTTTAGGCCTAAGCCTAACCAAGATAGAATCCACTACATCAAATTCTTTGACCCTTCTTCGGGAATTAGCCAGTTGTTTTAAGATTAGTGCGGGTGGTAAACATGCTAGGCACATGCAGACTCCTAACAAGATGATGCAAAGGACTCAAACTAACACCTAATAGACTCGACTTTGCATTCCTATCGAAGGAAATTTATTAGACTTTTATGGGCCAAAACCTAAGAGACTATAGACTCTCTAGGTCTGACCCTAGTGTGGTGTGCACAAGAGTATTTACAATGGACTCCAAGCAAATGCCAAAGGGTATGCCAGAAGCATAATGTAAACCTAACATGCGTAATGAATGCATGCAGTATGCTAATCTCAACTAAATGCAATCTAAAGATCCTAGAAATGTTGGAGATGTCTGGAAAGGGTAGAAAATATAAAGTGGGTTCAGAATTAGTTTGGTAGGGTAGAGAAAAATGTTCTGGGTTAGTTGGATACAGTAGGATAAAAGAAGGCATGTCAGGGACTAATCCTAGACTAATGAGGCTAACCTTACAAGGTTGCAATATATCTATAGGCAAGAAAAGGACCATGCTATGGAAGGATGGGTCAACAATTTCTGGAAAGAGATCTTCAATAGGAATGGTAGGAAGGGATTCATCCTGGGGGTAATGGGTTAAGTAAGCCAAATCCTCAATAAAGTCTTCTTGTTCATGGAATTTAGGAATAGGATCTACAATTAGATCCTTTTCTAGTGTTTCCTCAGGTAAAATCCTAGTATCAGAGTTCTCTTCCTCTAATTGTTCTTCCACTATAGCTTTAGGTTGGACGTGATCAAGGTCAACTAGCTTTGGATTGGTTTCTACCTGGGTATCTACTGGGTCAGCTAATTCTAGGTCTACTAAAGGTGTCTCCTCTTCTCCTTCATACTCATCCACTAGGCTCGCATCAGCTTCATACACTTCTGCGTTAATGTAAGCCTTGTCAATCTCAGGAATGGTTGGAGAAGGTCGGCTAGGAGAAAATTGGCTAGGTCTTGGTTTCTGATTATGGACACTAATCCTAGTAGGTTCAGGTTGCCTAAGGGGTAGTGGCTCACTACTGGGCTCATATTTAGGGATACTAATCCTATGGGATTCAAGTTGACTAGGGGAAGCATGACTAGTACTAGATTGATACCTAGAGGTTATGGGCTCCCTAGGCTCATAGGACAAGGGTGCATAGGATCTATGATCATGGGATCTAGAGTCATAGGATCTAGGTTCATAGGTTCTGGATTCATAGGTTCTAGGTTCATAGGATTTGGAGTCATAAGATCTATAGGTTGTGTGTATACTATGCTTATAGGATGTGGATAAATAGGATCTATCTTCCTGGTCTACAAAATCCTGATTGGTACTTTTAGGACTAACCTTAGGGATTGGGTCATGACGATGAGCTCTCCTAGGTTCAGCCTCAAGGTATGGATCAGGATTTGGGATCCTCCTAGGTTCAGTATCATAGTATGGGTCATGATGATGGGCTCTCATAGGTTCAACCTCTTGGTAGGGATCAGGGTTTGGGGTCCTCCTAGGTTCAGTATCATAGTATGGGTCATGACGATGGGCTCTCCTAGGTTCAACCTCATGGTAGGGATCAGGGTTTGGAGTCCTCCTAGGTTCAGTATCATAATAAGGGTCATGACGATGGGCTCTCCTAGGTTCAACCTCACGGTGGGGATTAGGGTTTGGGGTCCTCCTAGGTTCAGTATTAATAAAGGTCATGGTGATGGTCTCTCCTAGGTTCAACCTCACGGTAGGGATCAAAGCAAGGGGTTCTCCTAGGGTTGGGCTCCTTATATGGGTTAGAGTATTGGGTTCTCTTAGGATTGGACTCCCTATATGGGTCGGAGTATTGGGTTCTCCTAGGGGTGTCTATACGTTCAAACCTATTGGCAAGATGGTCAATTCTATTGTTGGTTTGGATACCAAACTGAGTTAACTGGGTAGTCAACTGGGTAGTTATTTGGGCCATGGATTGGGTTAGTTGCTCAGTAAAGGCTTTCACCTGGGCTTCTAGCTTATCCATGGATTCAGACAAAAGTGGAGATGGTGGATGATATGAAACCCATGATCTAGTGCTCATGCAAGACTCGATCAAACCGACTACAGCTAACTAGACCTAGAGTCTAAAACTAAGGGCTCAATCAGGGTGGCAAACTGGCCTATAGTAACCCTGTACTTAGCCAGGCAGGTGTAAGGGGAGTGTTAGGTCCCTGATTGCCAATCCTAGACACCAATCAGAGATTGGCCAGGTAGGCAGACCAGCACACAAGCCCTTCGGGATTGAATCCCTAAACCACCGTTCTAGACACTGAGCACAAGGCATACACAGGTTAACTTGACACGGTGATCTAACACTAGCCCGGACCCGACAAGTTGGTGTCCCTAGCCCACTAGGGCAAATTAAGTCTAGTTAATTTTAGGTTAAGGCTTGGGATCGAATGCAAGGGATGTGGTTTTGGGCTAAAAAGAGGTGATCAAATTCTCCCCCCATCTGATATAGCAAGAGTGCCCTTAAAAGTAAATTATGCAATGATGGCAGGTAGATGAGGATGCAAATTAGGGTTTAGATATTTTTGGTATTTTTGGAGAATATGTAATTTTTTTTTATTTTGGTATTTTATTAAATAGAAGAAAACTTGCAAATTATGGCCTAATATGCAGGAAATATACTAAAATTAAAATATATGTAAAAGATGCTAAACAAAACCCTAAAACTTCCAAACTTGTATTGCTGAAAAAAAAGAGCCGAAAATTTGCAGGCTGTATTTCGGCTTGCAGAAAATTCATAGGCCAAAAAAAATCTGAAAAAATCCTGAGAATTATTGTGAATTAGGATGAATCTAGAAAATCAAATTTCAGAATTTTTAGAGTTTTTATCAGGGATAAATAATTTTAAAAACAGAGTATATACGTACTAAAAAATTACAGAAAACAAGCCCTAATCTAAGCTCGATACCAAATGATGCGGGACTAATATGTATGCAATTCTTTTTGTATATTTTATATGTGCGGTTAGATGATCAATTCCCAAATTTCAGACCAAAATTACTTGTAGCAATTTTTTTATGAATTTTTGAAGCCAAGCATGCATATTATAACATAGAAAAGTACTAAAGAAGGATCGCCGGGGCTGAGAAGCCTCGGTTAGGGCAAGTTCTCCTACAATATAAAGATTGGAGGTAGAGGGGGTGTACCTGACAATGTCTAAAGTGCCTGGTGAAGATCGTAGCAAAGGGATCTCTCATTCCTCGATGGATGCGGCCTGAAAAATCGAGCCAAAGACCCGCGGATACCCGGCTTTCTGCTCGATGGTCAGATTGAGGCTTGGCTGGAGTCGTTGGATTCGTAGGAACTCGGGGACCTGCAAATGACCTGTCAGGGGTTAGAAAACTCAAAGGAGATCAAGAAAATAAAGGAAAACAACAAAGGGGAAAGGAATTTTGGAGTGGGTGGCCAAGGCTCTGGAGGATTAGCTGGCGCAGGATGATGGTTGTAGCACCGGGAAGAAGAACTCTCAAACCCCTTTATGCACACAGCAGGGTAATCACTCAAAGCAATAGAAGAACTCAAGGTTTATTTCATATATCAAAATCTAGCTTCATACAAGAGGCTAGGGTCCTTTAAATAGACCCTTAACCTTGGGCTCCAAGTAAGGGCACATTAGTCTTTACATAAGAATCATTTTCCCTCTCAAACCCTAGCTAGAAAATAAGAAAAAATTAGGTAGAAAAATCCCTAAAAATTCTCTTGACTTGGCCAACACTCCAAGGTCACCTAGGGGGGCATATTGGGCTTCTAAGAGCATCAAGAGGACAGCCTAAAGGGGCTCGGGTGCATGGGTTTGGGCCTTTGGAAGCTGGGATGGCCTGGTAGCCAGGTAGCTGGAATATTCCCTGGTATCTTGCTTCTTAGGGGCTTGGGCTTGGTGCCTGGGCTTGATTTCTTTGGGCTAGGATGCAGATGGACCTCTAAAATTATGGATTCCTTGGTCTATGAATATACTTTGGCATCTGGAAGGAAATCTGGGCATCTAGAGGGCATCCGCAAGGATTCAGGATTTCTGATTTTCCTCCTAGAGTCTTCAAATCTTCAAGCTGGGTTGGACTTGGGCTAAACTTCCATGTCTTCAATTTGGTTGGACTTGGTCTTCACTTGTATGATGTGGTCTTGAGTCTTCAGTATGCTTGGACAGGACTTAAAAAAATAAAATTAGCTCAACATGAGCTGACTAGCATTGGACTGAACTAGCTCAACATGAGCTGACTAGTACAGAACTGAAATAACAACTCAAAAGACTCAAATAACAACTAAAATAGACTCAGATGGGCTAAGCCCTTATTACAGATGGACTCATAATTTATTGATCAATTCACAGAGGGTTGAAAAGCCTCTGTCTTATTTTGGTGTCTCCGGTGTCCCCACCAGCAGAGCAAGCCGACTTAAAAGATAGAAAATCGCTATTTAGGAAAGTCTGATCTATCTTTTCTCAGTACTTCACTCCCTCACCTTATTTTGAACACACTCTACATCGCTTGGAAGCTCTACCATTCTCGTAGAAATCATTCCCTAAAGCTTAAAATCCTTTGATTCCTATGCAATGGCTACTCGAAAATCTATGAATAAAGTTCTTCAACTCGGTGAATCAAGTAATCACAGTATAGATGTAGGAGAAAGAAGGGAAAAGAGAAAATGGTCTGCTCCAGTCCAACAAAATGAAGACACTCCTCCTCCAGGGCAGCATGTCACAATGATCAATCGACCTGTCACATGTGGAAGAAGGATCGACTTTACATTCCTAAAAGAAATGGGAATGAAAATTGAACATTGGATAGAAAGCCAAGGGTGGAAGCATTTCTGTTCTTTAGACATACTGACCTACCCTTCACTGGTACGGACATTTTATGAAAATATTATTATTAAGGAATTTCATTTGGAATCAGTTGTTAAGGGAAAAACATTTATAATTAATGAAGAAAGATTGAGCAAGCTGCTATAAATGCCAACGACTGGTGCTACTGAACTTCTTCTACTGAACAAAGAGCACAGTCTGAACCTCATTTTGGAAAAAGAAGAAGTGAGCACGATCTGACATGTTCAAGCCAATCTACTGTCAAGGGAAATGAGACTGCTGCACAGTATGATCAGTAGAATTTTCCTTCCTAGAATTGGCCGTTTTGACTGGGTCAGTGAGAAGGACATTATCATCATGGGCATCTGATCAAAGAAGAGCCTCTCAACCTTCCCTACATAATGATGATCCAAATGACTGAAGCAGCAAGAAAGGTCAAGGCCTATCTACCTTATGGTATGGTTTTCACTCTGTTATTTGAAGAGACATGAATTGATTTGTCAAATGAAATAGGCAAGCCACTACATCACTTTGATATCTACTCCTTCAACTCACTTAAAAGAATGGGTTACAAGTTACAAGAAGGAAAATGGATTAAAAAGATGCCTAGTCAGGTTGCTGCTACCATTTCTGAAAAAGATGAAGTTGCTGCTGAAGAAAGGACTAAAGACACTATGATTACCCATCTGAACTCAAAACTTTGATATTTCAAAAGATGAAAACTTTCTCCAACTCTTTGACAGATCATATGAATTTTGTAATTGAAGAAATCAGAAAGTCAGTTGACATTAAATTGCAAGAATTGAAATCTGAATAAGAGCTTCACTAGGAAAAAGTGAAAAAAGAAATGAAGTATTTCAAGGAAGAAATCAGAAGCATTCTACTGCAATCCTAGAAGGAAACTGCTTCCACTGAAGATGTTTCTGAATAGATCATCAAAGAGTCACTTGACATTCTTATTCCTTCATCTGATCTACCTAAACCTACCAAGACCAAGAAAGAACCAAAAGCCAAGAAGACCAAAGTTTTTAGAGCCCCTATTAGAACTAGATTCAGGGATTTAAGGATTAAACCCCTGAAAACTAAGACCTCTGATAGAATTATAGAGGTAGGCTCCTCTTCTTCATCTGAGGAAGAAGAAGAATAAGATGTGTAGTTAGTCATCTGGTTATATTTCTGAAATGAATGTTTGTTCCACTTGTTATTTTTTACACTTGCAAAGTACTTTCAGTCCTGCAAACTTCTTAATGAAATGAATGTTTCCTGTTTAGAAATTGTGCTTACTATGATGAAATTTTAATTAGAATTTCAAATGTGGGAAAGTGAAATTATCTCAAACAAATATTAAAGACTTTTTCAATCTATTTTAAAATCTGAGCTTTATTTGAAATCACCTTTTTGATTGATTGGCAAAAAGGGGGAGAATTATGAATAATATGAAAAGAATGGGAAATTAGCTCCTTATCAACTATTCTTAAAGTGTAATGAAAAAGGGGGAGCACAAAAATAATAGCACTGCTTAAATTACTTTAAAATCTAGAGAAAGGGGGAGTTTCTCTTAAATGATTTTTCTCTGACTTATATTCAAAATTAATCCCGTTGCTATCATAATTGCATATTTTAACTCTCTGATACTCCATGTTGTGTGCTAATTATAATATTATGAAGCATGACGAGTTTAACACTTTGATGATATATAGTAATATCATCTGTTGAGCTCTGATTTTTTTTTAAATCCAATCAGCTCTGTTACATGTGAATATTTATATTTCAAATACTGTTATACATGTAAAGTGTCTTACTGATTTTTCATGCCTAGTGTTTTGTCTTTATCAAAAAGGGGGAGATTGTTGACCCCATAAGTGATTTTGATGATAACCAAACATTAGAGCATGTATATTTATTACTAACAACTCTTCAAGTATTTGACAAGTTTTTGTAGGATATATAGCATGTTCAAACCTCAACTCCTACATTTCTATTTTCTTGTTTGAGTTGTGTTGGAAGTGTTATTGTAAAGAAGAACCCACTCAAAAATGCTAAGAAAAATCAAGTAAAAAGGGTTACTTCTTTAAGTGTGTGTGCCTTAGATTTTGTTTTGAGTTGGTTTGTGTAAAATTATAAAAGAGTTGGTGAGAGTTTTTTTTAAGTTCAAATTAAAAAAATCCTGAAGAAGACACTCGAGCTGACCCGAGAAAAGAAGAGCCAACTCTGCTTACTAGCACGCAGCAAGGATTCTGAAATACAGCCATCCAAGCCGACTCGATGGAAAGAAAGCTAACTATAGTGAATCCGAG
The DNA here is from genome assembly GCA_021397845.1 of Areca catechu. NCBI lineage: Eukaryota > Viridiplantae > Streptophyta > Magnoliopsida > Arecales > Arecaceae > Areca > Areca catechu. The sequence goes on along the minus strand of CM038052.1, from coordinate 120,411,620 downwards.
TCGACTTGAATCAGTCCGAGCCGACTCCTCTAGAGCCCATTTCCTAAAGGTTTCTGAGAACAGCCAAGTGAGCTGACCCTACCTAGAAAGAGCCGACTCTGCCAGACCTAATTTTGAAAGCCTGAGAAAGCGAGCCAACTCGAACAGTATCGAGCCGACTCTTCTAGAGTAAGATTTTTCGAACCTGAGAAGAAGAGCTGACCAAAGCTGAAAGGAGCTGACTCCTTGAGTTCAAGTTTTTCAAGATTTAAGTTCTAGCTGACCCGAGCTGTAAAGAGCCAAATTGTCTAGAGTGACATTCTGTGCCTTGAGACAAAGAGCCGACTGCATTGAAGAAATGGCAACTCGACCTATCGACTCGAAGGATCTGAGCCAATTCGAAGGAATCCGAGCCAACACGAATGTCGCTTTCAGGTATTTAATGGCTAGTTCAAGAATTTGCTTTTGAATGCTCAAAAGTGCTCTAACAATCAAAAATCATTCCCCAACAGTCTACAACGGCTAGAACTGCCTTGGGATGATGGAAGTCTTTAAATTTGAAGGATTTGGACTTCCTTGAATGAATCAAATAAGAAAGTTCTTTAAGAAAATAGAGCTTCATTGAATATCCAACCAATCACAAGAAAAGGAGCATTCAAGTCTGCATTCAAGCCTTCAACAACTCTAATCTAAAGCTCGAATCATCTTTAGAAGAAGCCACTGAAGTCATTAAAGCTTATTCAAGTGCATTCAAGTGGACTTCCAACGAGCTGCACTGGCAACTATTCGACAACTTGAGTTTGTCATTTATTGTTGCATTTATTTTCAATTCAGTCTTTGAATTGTTGGGTTATTGGTGAGCCCAATTGAAAAACCAAATAGGTTCTTGATGATCCTGTGAAAACCAAGTTGTGTTTCTTTGGGAGCCTGTTTAAAACCAAAGGGTGTCGGGTTTTCTTTAGTGATTTCATAAAACCAATGTGTAGAGGTTTTGAATTATGATCATATAAAATAATCTTACTATATTTGGGTGTGAATATGTGGAAATCCCAAGTGGTATCTTGGGTTGTGGATGTAGGAGCTAGGTTGCTCCGAACCACTATAAATTTGGTGTGTTTGTGTTGTGCTTTCTCTACTCTATTTAGCTTCTACATTTTATAACTTATCACAGCACCTACCACTTGCAACAGATTTTGAATAGCACATTTCTTGCTTTAAATTTTTAAATTTCCAATTCACCCCCTCTTGGGTAGCCACCTAGGCAACAAGGGTAGAACTATTCTCAGGTAGTATTCCGGCAAGCAAAAAATCTACATATCGAAATAATCCATGATAAAATCTTGAAAAATACTATCAATTAGATTGATCCAGCAAACAAGAATTAGGAGATTTTGAGTTACCTACATGTAGAAACAATCAAAATAATAGACTATGTACTGTGATGGATGTGATGCAGAAAATAAACCCTAAAGATTCCTATTTCTTTGTTTTCTTCTTCAAGGGTCAATTCACAGCGGCACCCCTAACACCATAGGAAATCTCATTTGAATGAGAGGTGAGGGTCTTGCAGCCCTACTTTTTTCTTTGACCGGATGGCCATGGTGAAGCACCCGATCCAAGTACTTAAAGAGAACTAAGTCAGCACAAGAGAGATTAAACTCTAGTTTAACCTGCTCTGATACCAAAACTGATGCGGGATGAAAACCAAAATTAAATTACTGATATTTAAACCTAATTTATAGAAGAAAAATAGAGATTAATTTTTTTAGACTTTTAGAATTTTAGAGACTTAAAGCATTTAATAAAGAAAGACTAGTCTACTAGCTATTACCCTCAAAGTAAGCCTAACAAAGTAAACTAGAAAAAACAGGACTTGGTGGCTGAGAAACCATGATAAACTAGGGTTTATCTATTCAATGAGTCAAAAATTATGAGAAGGGAATAAGCTTTGATTTTACCAATGAAGATACACACCTTTGAATTGGATTTGATAGAACTCTTAAGATCTTTACGACGGGGTTTCAAGAACTCGTTTCTTGGGCTCCGATCTTCTGCACGAAGCTGGTTCCAAGGCAAGAACACCTGATCATGATTCTTGTTCACCTGTAATACTCAACAAAGAAAGATTCATGAATTAAAAATATCAAAGGAAAAGAAAGAATGAAAGAAAGGAAGGTTTAGAAATGGTGGATTTGGTTTTCTTGATGGCTGGATAAGTAGGGCCTCACACCACGTGATGTTCCGTAGAATAAAAGAAGGGCCTCACACCCCATGATGCACATAGCAAAGAAAGAAAATTCGACAAAAAATTCATTGTATATTGATGAATAATTAATTATAAAGGGGGGTTGATGGGGTATTTATTGATCCATAACCAGTGTTGTAAGGGATACAAAGACTAGACTTGTGCTCCCTTGGAATACAACTCCTAGAGTCCTACTTCTGGGTGTCTTGGACTCTTGCTTGTTGGGCTAATCTGGACTTCTGTATATGAGTGGACTCTTCAGTTTGGATTGATGAAGACTCAAGAGTTTTGGTGAGACTCTTGAGTCTTAGGAACTTAAGTAGCTTCCAACCTATTTTATCAAAACTCTTAAAGTAGGAAAACCTTCCAACCTTCTCAACTTGGATGACTTGAGATGACTTGGAACTCCTTGAAATGTTGGTCGATTTCTTGCTTGGTTTTGGCATGAAGGAATGGAGTGGGAGGGTGCCAATTTGGAGATCTCCTTCTGCTTTACTCCTCTTAAAAAAAGAGGTGCTAACTCCTTAAGTGGCCGACCAAAGGGTGTTGTCATGAGGTGATGTCTTAATCTTGTTGCATGTCCAAACACAAGTGACATGCCATGTGTTGATGTCCCCTGGTGATGTGGCAAGTATTGTCCAGAAATTTTGCAAAGATGGTGCCATAAACAAATTGACTTGGCCTAGCACATGGCTTGTCTTTGGCTAGCATATGGCTTGTCTTGGGCTAGCACATGGCTTGTCTTGGGCTAGCACATGGAGTCACATGGCTTGTCTTGATTTAGGTGCATATGGGTCTTCAATTGGGTGCACATGGGATGTTGTCTTGGGTCCCCTCTTGTAATACAAGACTCAATGACTCAACTAATACATGGACTCAATGAATAACTAACCACATTCTTTAACCAACTAATAACTAATTGAACCAACCATTCTTAATTAGGCTTTCAAATAAAAACTAAATTAAAGTTTGCAAAAAGGGTTAATTAAATTGGACAACTAACATCCCAATTGGGTAAATAGGGTTTGACTCAATTGGGATTTTGACTCAACTTGGTAAAAAGGGTATTACTCAAAATTAAACAAAACCCTTATCACAGTTGCTAAAAAGGGTTTACCCTAACTAAACCAAAATAACAAAATTTAAAATAAAATATTTACATGGTAAATAGGGTTGGGTTCAGGGTTTTACTCACAGGTGATCCATAAGGATATGGGTTCAACCTGTCGATATCTTTTAGCCATGGTGCCCGCACCACAAATGCCTATGCAGATCCTCTAAGTCTCCCAAACTCTGATCTCAAAATGCCAATCCCTTTGGCATAGTCTTCTTTTGTTTTCCTGCCTTATTCCATTGAACCCATCCTGTAACTCATCTCAGCTCTGTTCTGAACTCATCAATGCTTTGAGCTACAGTAAGCTTGATTTCCTCTGATGCTATCTAGAGTGAATCAATCACTGATTGCAAGTCAATCTATGGTGCAGGTCTGGTAGACTCAATGATGTCAAGTCTGGAACATAACTGTCTAACCTCACCACTGATCTCCTCAAGTCTGCTGTCGATTATTTGGAGAAGCTCGCCAAGCATCGAACTCATAGTGCTGGTCAGTGACTCAGTAAGCAATCTCGTCTGCTGTGCCATGAATGCCTGAGAAGGTCCCTGAGCAGATGGTGTCATAAAAGGAACAAAAGGTGGAGCCAATGGTGAAGTAGGTGCTAAAACTATAGGAGTTGAAGGCATAGGTGAAGCCTGAGGTGCTGATGGAGTTGGTGAACCTTGAGGGCTTCCAGTCTCTCTATGTATATACTCATGCTCCACTATATCAGGTAAAGTAAGCTCAGCAGTAGTAAAATCCTCAGCTACAAGCTGCTGTGCATGCTCCTCAAAGTCCTCATCCTCATCATCAGTGGATGACTCTATAGTTGCCTTGAGATCTGATCCGTTCTTCACCCAATTCCTTTCAACATGATGGTAACCCTTGCGCTGAAGTGACTTGGCTGAGTAGGTGTCAGTGTGGTGTAACAAACTAGTGTCCTCTCCATCAAGTGCAACACCAAAATGTCCAAACAATAGAATGAAGGCCATACCATATGGCAAGCAAGCTTTGGCCATCCTCACAGCATCCCTCATCTGAGTTAGCATGATGTAAGGGAAATTAAGGGCCTCCCCCTCAATCATGTATCTCATAAAGATTAAGTCCCTCTCACTGACCCAGTTAAATCTCCTAGTCTGAGGTAGAAATATCTCGCTCACAATATTGTAAAGTAGTGGTGGGGGCACCAGGATCAGACATAGATTACTGGGCCCTATTTGGTTTACCTAGCCATGTGTTAAACTTTGTAATCAACTAGAATTGAGTCCTGTAATAAGTTGAGGTTAGTTGATTTGTCTCAACCCTCAACCTAGTCTAGTATATTTAGTCCTATATACTAGTATGAGTCTAGTGTGAGTTCACTTCTTGTACAAGAAAGGAGGCTACACTATTTCAAAGATCCACCAGATCTCATTCTGAAGCCAGAAGTAGTTATACCAGCTTAGGGGAGCTCAATCGACACCAAGGTGCCTTGATTGTGCCCTGATTTTTCCCGGGTGCCATTTCAGATTCCAGATTCCCGCCAGATGCTTCCGGATTATAGCATATGCTAGGAGCCCATGTTTATCAAGCTGTCCCAGCACTCCAGGCCTCCAAATTCAAGCCCAGGAAGCAAGCCCAAAACAAGAAAACCAAGATTCCATTTTGATGCCGGGAATATGCTAGCCTAGGGAACCAAGCAACATAGATTCCAGGGGGCCCAAGCCCAAGCTTCCAAGCCCTTGGACAACCACCCCCATTGCTGCCCTAAAGTCCACATGCCCAAGGAGTGGGCATCCAAAGCTTTGACCAAGTCCAAGGAGAGGAAAAGTAGGAGAAGACCAAGTCTTTCCTAACCTAGTTAGGACTCCTAATCCCTTTAAACTTTATAATTCTAACCTAGCTAGGAAAGGACTTATATTCCAATTTGGAAGAGGATTTGTAACCCAAGTATAACCATTGTTAGTGAGGTCATGGGAACTCTATAAATACCCCACCCCTCCCTTTCTTGTAAGCTTCTCTTTCTTATGAATAAACCTTGCAGAAATTTGGATTAAATACCTTGTATTTGAGTTTTGGCTCTCTCTTTGAGTGCTCTCCTAGTGTTCCTGGATTGAAACCCTGCTGCCCTAGCATCCTCTTGTATCCCTGGAGATCAGCCATGCCCAAGGATTGAAAGCCCTTGCTGCCGTCCAAGCCCAGGAGCTTCTTCTTCCCCGGTTGCCATCTTCTAACCCTAATCCCGATTCCTTTCAATACATAGTTCATTTTTTTATTTATTGATTGTTGTTTTGATTAACCCTGATGCTTGCAGGATCTTCGAGGTGCTTTCCCTCCTCTGAGGAGGCCTTCTTTGCTGCTCAGACCATCCAGGTCCACCATCAGATTCAAGGAAAACAAGGCTTCTTCATCTAGGCTCCGATCAGAGTGTGAGTGATCCCTTCTGTTACTGAAATTTAATCTCTGACTGGTAAGAAACCTTTCCTTCTCTTATTATCTTATTTTGATGAAGACGAACTATCCTAAACTGGGAGTTTCTCAACTCTCAGGTCTTGGCTATTCCATTAGTTTGCATGAGTTTGCCTAGATCTGATGATTCTTTGCACTGCTAGTCTTTCTACTAGATCTTACTTTATTTTGGAAATCTAGCCTGAAAATAAAATTATAAAAATCATAAAAAAATATTTTACTATTTTTCATGTATGTTTAGAAGTTTTAGAGTCATCCCAAATTAGTTTGGTATCAGAGCAGGTTTAGTATAGTTTTTATTTGCTTCACATTCATAAACCCTAATTCTGCATTATGTCAACTTTATTAGGTGTCTAGGTTTCATCTTATTTGGGCATCTTAAATATTTTATTTTTTTGTGAAATTTGCACTACATGTCCTTTGCTCTATCCTAGTAATTATCAGAATTTTTAGTTATTTTGAATGAAAAACTAAATCTCTGAAATTTTGCATATTAGAAACCCTAATAGAATCCTGATAATTTTTGTAGCTGTCCAGAAAACCCTAGGTTTGCATCACCATATGATTTTGTTTCTGCATGAAATTTGGTAGGTTTCATCATCACCTTTCATCCTCTGTTCCAGAGTTTTTTTGATTTTTTTCTACATCAGGATCTATGTCAAACTCTACAACAACTAAAACCCTAATTCACTAATTTCTGCTATATTTTGCATTTTGACTCAACCTAACCTAATCAACTACCAAACCCCCAATCCCAAGCCAAACTTTGTTTGATAACCCCAGTTAACTTAAACCTAACTTGACACATCAAAAATCATTAAAAAAATATTTTATTTTCTGATTGTTTTAGATTGCATCAGGGCCATCGATTGCCATTATTCTTAACCTAATATTAAGGGCAATTCTCTATTTTAGATCAGGGTAGGATTTCATCACCTGTCGTGGGTCCAAAACAACCATCATCATACTAATCCATGTCTAATTAAAATCAATTAGACCTAATTTGCCCTAGTGGGCTAGGAGACATCAACAGGTCGGGTCCGAGCTATGTGGGCCAACTAGTGCATTTAACCTCTTAGCTAATACTTAAAGCTAGTGTTAAGGCTGAGGGTCCAGATTCAAACAACCTAAGTGGTGCTGTGGTTTATAATTGGATCCCAACGAAAGCAGGGGGGCCTCTGGTGCAGGGCGATTGTCAAACGCCTGTAGCGACCAAAACCCCGACTCAACGAGAACGAGTTCTTAGAATTCATGGATGCTAGGATTGAGCAAGATGGGAAAGATCCTTTGAAACCTGCAACGATCAAGCACTGGAAGGGCAGCGTGATTCCTCACGTTGCCAGCCCTCTACCGGATTTCAATCCGGGTCTTCACGAATGGAAGGGACGAACGATGGGTTTCTCACCGTGAGTCCCTATTTTTTTTTTTTTACAAGAACTTGGAACGGAGGAAGAGATTCCTCACGGAATCGTCCTCTCCCAACCAGGCTTTCGACCTGGTGTGCGCGAGGGGGAAGAGAAGGCCGGACGGCCTTCCACGGAAACACCAAAGAACCGTCAAAAATAAAATCCAAAACGCTCTCTTTATTCATTGGTTCTGGTTTTTTAAAGCATCAATACAACCGATCAAGAGTTCACGCCACTAATAAAATTATAATAATAATAATAAGACTAAAGACTCCGGTGTTTTCCCGGATCCGAAACTTCATGGGCGATAATAGTGTATTGGGCCTTCGGCCCAATTCCCAATTAATTGTTTTCATCCCATAAACGGGTCAGATTTGAAACTTGCTTCCCTTGAAGGCATCTGGACCTGTGCACGTTTCCTGCTGGCGAGGCTGGCTGCCCCAAATCGTCATGGGCCTGAAGCTGAACCGAAATGTCTGGGTTGGGCTTCGCTGAACTATCACCAGGCTGTCCTGATATATGAGTCAACTGATCAGGTTCAATATTCATCTCGATGTCTGCATCACTCTCCCCTTCCTCTGAAAAGCTTGTCCTCAAGCTTGAATTATCACATGCATAAGGGGTTAAATGTCGAATATTGAATACATCAGAAATAAGAACATCGTTTGGTAATTCAACTCAGTAGGCATTTACACTAAATTTCTCCAACACATGACAAGGACCAATTTTCTTTGGTTTGAGTTTGGTGTAGGCCCCCTGTGGATATCGTTCTCTGGGCAAGAAGATCCATACCAAATCACCAACCTCAGAAGTCTGCTGTCGACGTGTCTGATCAGCCTTAGCCTTATACTTGGCATAATTTTGCTCTAGATTGGCTTTAACAGTTGCGTGCACCTCACGTAGATTAGCTACTCGATCCTCTATTTTCTTACTTGATTTGTTTGGCACATCAACAGGTAAAATATCAAGTGGTCCTCTTGGCAGAAATCCATATAATACCTGAAAGGGTGCAAAACCAATAGAACGGTTCACCGAAGAATTGAACTCAAACTCAATCTTTGGCAAACATACATCCCAGTTTTTAAATTCTTGCATATTGGCTCTTAACAAGTTACCAAGACTTCGGTTGATAATCTCGGTTTGCCCATCGGTCTGAGGATGATAGGGACTACTGAATTTTAATTTTGTACCCAATTTTTTTTATAATTCATGCCAGAAATGTCCCATAAACTTGCTATCTCGGTCCGAAACTATCGACGATGGTAACCCATAATATCGAACAACTGCTGAAAAATAAAGATCAGCTACTTTCGATGCATCAAATATCGTTTTGCATGGCAAGAAACAAGCAATCTTGTTGAACTGATCTATGACTACCATAATTGAGTCTAGACCTCTCACTGTCCGTGGTAAACCTACAACAAAATCCATAGATACCTCTCGCCACGGCTCATCTGGAATCGGTAAAGGGGTATATAAACCTTGATTTGTATCTGATCCTTTGGATTCCTGACACAAACGGCATCTCTTCACAAAGGCTTTGACATCTCAGTCAAGCCCAGGCCAATAAAATCGTTGACGAATTAACCATGCAGTTTTGTCTCTTCCAAAATGTCCTTGATTATGCAGCTCCGGAATAATCAATACACGCAGTGAAGTGTTAGGAATACGGAGGCAATTACCATAGAACAAATATCCATCATGTAGGACGAAGTCAGATTGACCTCCAGCTTCCAATTCAGTCACAATGCTCTGGAAATACTCATCTGCACGGATATCATCCTTCATGCTTTCAAACCCAAGGGTATATACTTGCATAGCACCAATCAAAAAACTCCGTCTACTTAAAGCATCTGCCACTTTGTTCAAAGTGCCTGACTTATGCTTGATGCTGAAAGTATACTCCTGTAGAGTACTTACCCATTTTGCATATCTGGAGCTCAACTTATGCTGTCCCTGTAGAAATTTTAATGCTTGATGATCTGAGTATAGCACAAATTCTCGCTGGATCAAGTAATTTCGCCAATGATGCAATGACCTCACAATGGCGTATAGCTCCAAATCATAAACCGAATACATCAGTTTGGCACCTCCAAGCTTCTCACTGTAGAATGCAACGGGTCTCCCATCTTGGCTGAGTACTGCGCCAATCCCAGTCTTCGAAGCATCATAATCCACTTCGAATACCTTGTCAAAATCTAGAAGAACCAATAGTGGTGCTTGTGTCAACTTGACTTTCATCTCATCAAATGCTGCCTGAGCAATGTCATTCTATCTAAACTGATTTAATTTCAACAAGTCTATTAAGGGTGCAGCAATCTCACTATACCTCTTCACAAACCTTCTGTAAAAACCTGCAAGACCCAAAAGGATCTTAATTCAGTCAAAGTTGTAGGTGCTGGCCAGTCCACTATCGCTCACACCTTACTTTCATCTGGAAGAATCCCATCACCAGTAACAACATATCCCAGAAAAATTAATTTGTCTACCATCCAAATACACTTCTCTGGGTTAGCAAAAAGCTGGTTTTCACGTAATACTGTTAGAACTTGTGAAACATGCTCAACATGCTCTTGTGCTGTCTTACTGTATATCAATATATCATCAAAGTATGCAACAACAAAAGAACTAAGGAATGGATGCAAAACCTGGTTCATTACTCGCATAAACGTACTAGGCGCATTAGATAGCCCGAATGGCATCACCAACCATTCATACATGCCTTCCTTTGTCTTGAAGGCTGTCTTCCATTCATCACCTGGCTTCATTCTGATCTGATGATACCCACTTTTCAAATCAATCTTAGTAAAGAATACGGCACCACTCAACTGATCTAGCATATCATCCAGCCTCGGTATTGGAAATCTATACTTCATAGTAATTCTGTTTATTGCTCGGCTGTCAACACACATATGCCATGAACCATTCTTTTTCGGCACCAAAAGTGCTGGTACCGCGCACGGGCTAATGCTTTCCCGTACAAAGCCTTTGTCTAAAAGATCTTGAACCTGCCTCTTCTTCTCCTCATGCTGCTGCGGGGTCATTCAGTAATGAGCCTTATTCGGCAACACAGAACCCGGAATCAGTTCAATGTCATGCTGAATATCTGGAAGTGGTGGCAAACCCGCAGGAAGCTCACTCCGTACAACATCCCGAAATTCCTCCAAAACTGACACCAACTCCTGAGGAAGATCATGTAGCTCCTGCTCTCCATTCTGGCCAAACTCTTCTGGCTTACTAACCAGGGCAAAACAGAAATCTTCTCCCTCTAAACTCACCTCAAACTCCCTGCTTGGCAAACAAATTATTACCTTCTGTTCAGCCATGTCCTGTAGCAGTTTCAAGATCACTTTTCTCCCATATGGTTGCAGCATATAAGTATGAGTGTAACCATTATACACTGCTTTATTATCAAACTGCCAAGGTCGTCCCAAAATGATGTGTTTTGCATCCATCGGTACAACATCAGCTACTATTGACGTCTCAAGCTGAGGACCAAAAGACAAGGCCAACCTACAACGTTGACTGACCTGAATATCTGCATCCTGATTCACCCAGCTGAGCTTGTATGGTTGAGGATGAGGCTCATTCATCAACCCCAATTTCTTCACAACTTCCTCAGCAATCACATTCTCCCAACTTTCAGAATCAATAATTACCTTGCAAGTTTTACCAGCTACAGTGCACTTTGTTGAGAAAATATCGTGCCGATGCCAATCTCCACCAGCTCTTGGTGCAAGACACATCCTCCTAATGATCAAACTCTCTCCCTGGATGTGGTCTGGGTCAATCACATACATCTCATCCTCGAACTCCTCATCCTAGGGAAATTCAACTTCCTGCTCCTCCTCCATAAGTAACTGGGTACGCGTCTTGGGGCACTCATTGGCATAATGTCCTAAGTCATGACATCGATGGCAGCGAACATTGGCTCGATTGCTGCCCACCCTCTGCTGGGGACCTGAAGCCCCACTCGGCACTGCAGGTCTCAGAGGAACTGCCAAAGTTTGTTGCCTCACCACAGGAGGTGCACCTCTTACTACCAGAACTCTGCCCCGAAGACTGACCAGATAATTTTCCTCTACTCCGGAACCCTCTATTCCGCATCAGGCTCCGCTCCACTACTTGCGCCTACATGTGCGCATCACCAACACTGTCAATCCGATGCAGAGCCAACGCATCCTGGATCGGGAATCGCAGTCCAAGCAAATACATAGCTACCAACCTCGATTCTGACTCCATCAATCAGTTTCGAGCCACCAGTCGGTAGAACTCTATAGTATAATCTTCCACGCTTTGATTTCCTTGTGTTAAACCATGAAATTTAGAATAAAGGACCTGTTCATGGTTCTGAGGAAGGAACTCCCGATTCATCTCCTGCTTCAAGGCTGCCCATGATGCAATTGGTGGCCTCCCATCCATATACCTCCGGTAGTGCTGTGCATGCCACCAAGCCACTGCTCGATCTCGGAATCGGATTGTGATAAGCGGCACTTGCTTGTCCAAAGGCACTTCTTTCAGCCAGAAAACATCATCAACCTGCAGGGTCCAATCCACATACTCATTAGGATTCAAACCACCTCTGAACTCCGGTATCTCAATCCGAAACCCGGACTCCCAACGAGTCTGATTGTCATGCACAAGCGGCTGTCCAAAATCTCTGGGAAGCGCTACATCACACCGCGGATGCTGCCCTCTTTGCAATGGTGGAGGATCTTCAATATTCTGGAAAGGGTCGGCATCACCTTCTCGATGTTCATCAGGTACATTGCGATCTTGATGAGGTATAGCACGATCTTGCGCCTCCAACCGTGCCATCATTGCTTGCAAAACAGCCATCATCTACTACTAGGTCACCACAATGTCATGAAGAGAAGGCTCCTCATTGTTCCACTCGATGGTTGCTGGCAGAATTTTTTTTTTTTTTTAATCAAGAACGGATCAAGGACAGATCAAGAACGGATCAAGGCTCTGATCAAGAATGGATCAAGGCTCTGATCAAGAATGGATCAAGGCTCTGATCAAGAATGGATCAAGGCTCTGATCAAGAACGGATCAAGGCTCTGATACCAAGCTAGTGTAGGGCGGTTGTCAAACACCTGCAGTGACCAAAACCCCGACTCAGCGAGAACGGGTTCTTAGAATTCTTGGATGCTAGGATTGAGCAAGATGGGGAAGATCCTTTGAAACCTGCAACGATCAAGCGTTGGAAGGGCAGCATGATTCCTCACGTTGCCAGCCCTCTACCGGATTTCAATCCGGGTCTTCACGAATGGAAGGGACAAACGATGGGTTTCTCACAGTGAGTCCCAGTTTTTTTTTTTTTTACAAGAACTTGGAATGGAGGAAGAGATTCCTCATGGAATCATCCTCTCCCAACCAGGCTTTCGACCTGGTGTGCGCGAGGGGGAAGAGAAGGCCGGACGGCCTTCCATGGAAACCCCAAAGCACCGTCAAAAATAAAATCCAAAATGCTCTCTTTATTCCTTGGTTCTGGTTTTTTAAAGCATCAATACAACCGATCAAGAGTTCACGCCACTAATAAAATTATAATTATAATAATAAGACTAAAGACTCTGGTGTTTTCCCAGATCCGAAACTCCACGGGCGCTAATAGTGTATTGGGCCTTCGGCCCAATTCCCAATTAATTGTTTTCATCCCATAAATGGGTCAGATTTGAAACTTGCTTCCCTTGAAGGCGTCTGGACCTGCGCACGTTTCCTGCTGGCGAGGCTGGCTGCCCCAAATCGTCATGGGCCGAAAGCTGAACCGAAACGTCTGGGTTGGGCTTCGCCGAACTATCACCGGGCTGTCCTGATATATGAGTCAACTGATCAGGTTCAATATTCATCTTGATATCCACATCAGCCTCTCACACTCCTACCCCCTACCTGGCTAGTGCAAAGACTAGCTATTGGGTTAGGTGTAAGTGGAGCTGACCCACCCAGTTTCTGGCTCTAGGTCTAGGAAATCCTAGATTATACTAGCCTTTTCTTTCTCTTTTGCATGCTTGGTTGCATTATTTCATTTTGATTATTTGATTTGTGCATGACCACTAGATTAGGAACCTAATATCAGAAGTCTAAAGCCCAACCTAGCTCAACCATGGACCCTAGTCTAGAAGCTTTCATGAAAACCATGATCAAACGACTTGACCGAATCGATTTATCCAATAACCAATCCAATGCCCAAATTAATGCTAAACTTGATCAATCTGATACAAAGCTTGATCAAATGAACCATAGATTCAACCATATAGGAACCTTAGGCAAGACCCATAGAGCTGAACCCCAGGAACCCATAGTCCCTAGATTTGAACCCATAACCTTTAAACCCATAACCTATGAACCCATAACCCTTAGTTTACCCACCCCTGTTGCCCCAGACTTTAGTCAATTTTCCATTAACCAAACCCCTCTTACCACCCCATTGGTTCACTAAGATGACTTAGAAGAAGAAATATATGAGGCTGACCCAAGTCTAGTAGAGGAGTATGAAGATAATGAGTCTATTGAAGATCTAGAAGACTACCCTATAGAAGATCCAATGTTAGTTGATACAGTAGAAACCTAGGTAGAAACCAATCCATTGTTAGTTGATCCAGTAGAAACCCAGGTAGAAACCAATCTAGAGCTAGTTGAATCAATAGATACCCAGGTAGAAGACCACCCAATATTAGTTGACCATACCCAAGTAGTAGCCAATCTAGATTTAGCTAACCTTGACAATAATCAGTTAGTGACCGCCCAAAGTTAGATAACCCAAATCACATCCAAGTTGCAATGGAAGAGTAATTAGAGGAGACTTTAGAAGAGGATCCAATTGTAGAGCCTAGTCCTGAATTTCTTGAGCCAAAAGAGTTTATTGAGGACTTGGCTTATCTCACCCAATACCCTCAAGATGAAGTCACTTTCCTTGATCGCAATTAAAGATCTTTTCCCTGAAATTAGTGACCCATTCTTCCATAAGGCAGACCCAATAGATGGACACCAATCCCTTAAGATCAACCTTATTAGTTTAGGATTAATCCCTGACACCCCTTCTTATGTCCTAGTCTATCTTATTAACCTTGAATCCTTTTCTTACTTTCCACCCTGTCAGACTAACCCTGAACCCACCTCTTATTTTCTACCATTTTCGAAAACTTCTTCTATTTTCTTTACCATTAGGTTGCATTTTATAGGAGTTTGCATGTTGCATCCGTTCATTATTCATGTCATGTTTGCATCTTACTTTAGGAGAACCCTATGAAACCTAGTAGGAGTACATAGTAAGTTCTCATGTGCATGCCATGCTAGGGTCAAACCTAAAGTGTCTATAGTCTGTTAGGTTTTGTCCCTAGAGTCTAATAAATTTTATTTGATAGGGATGTCTAGTCGAGTCTATTAGGTATTAGTTGAGTACAATAAATGCACAACCAGAATTACATGTCTACACCTGCACTACCTTCTGCATAGCATATGAATATGGAAATTAGTCAAAAAATGAACATAACAAATGAATTAAATAACAACTTGGCTAATTTCCAAAAGAGAGAAAGAATTTTGCAAGGAATTTTGTAGTTGTAAAGAATTTTTTGCTCGCGAAGCTAGCCCATCCAAGATAATGAATATCGATGGACCCAATGCCTATGTGCATGAGATACTACCTGATTTAGGTATTAGCTCAACTTTCATCATCTCAGATCTTATAGAGTCTAGGGAGCTTGCAATGATACCTAGCAAGCATCTTGAGGCTATCCCTCCCTTTGAGAGAGAACCCACCCCAGAGTGTCCACCAATCAATTGGCCAATAGTGAGGAAAAGATTAAGAGAATCCTAGATGATCAAGCCATATGTACTCGAAATCATGGCTATCAGAGGTACTTGGTCCAGTGGCAAGGTCGGTGAGATCTGAGGACTCATGGATCACTCGTAAGGATCTGCAGCACCTCAAACCAGACCTACTCGAGCACTATGAGAGCCAAGTTATCCCGCACTCGATGGGATCGAGTTCCTCCCACCCCGAGAGATATGGTGGGGGAACCAGGATCAGACACAGATTATTAGGCCCTATTTGGTTTACCTACCCATGTGTCAAATTTTGTAATCAACTAGAATTGAGTCCTGTAATAAGTTGAGGTTAGTTGATTTGTCTCAACCCTCAACCTAGTCCAGTACATTGAGTCCTGTATACCAGTATGAGTCCAGTGTGAGTTCACTTCTTATACAAGAGAGGAGGCTACGCTATTTTGGAGTTCTAC
The DNA here is from genome assembly GCA_021397845.1 of Areca catechu. NCBI lineage: Eukaryota > Viridiplantae > Streptophyta > Magnoliopsida > Arecales > Arecaceae > Areca > Areca catechu. Next base: position 120,396,206 of record CM038052.1, on the reverse strand, counting down.
CAGACCTCATTCTGAAGCCAAAAGCAGTTACACCAGCTTAGGGGAGCTCAATCGACAGCTAGGTGCCCTGATTGTGCCCTAATTTTTCTCGGGTACCATTTCAGATGCCAGATTCCCTCCAGATGCTTCCAGAATATTCCATATGCTAGGAGCCCACGTTTACCAGGCTATCCTAACACTCTAGGCCTCAAAATTCAAGCCCAGGAAGCAAGCCCAAAACAAGAGAACCAAGATTCCCTTTTGATGCCGGGAATATGCCAGCCCAGGGAACCAAGCAACCCAGATTCCACGGGTTCCAAGCCCAAGCTTCCAAGCCCTTGGCCGACCACCCCCATTACTGCCCTAAAGTCCACACGCCCAAGGAGTGGGCATCCAAATCTTTGACCAAGTCCAAGGATAGGAAAAGTGGGAGAAGACCAAGTCTTTTCTAACCTAGTTAGGACTCCTGATCCCTTTAAACCTTGTAATTCTAACCTAGCTAAGAAAGGACTTGTATTCTAATTTGGAAGAGGATTTGTAACCCAAGTGAAACCATGGTTAGTAAAGGTATGGGAACTCTATAAATACCCCACCCTCGCCCTCTTGTAAGCTTCTGTTTTTTATGAATAAACCTTGCTGAAATTTGGATTAAGTACCTTGTGTTTGAGTTATGGTTCTCTCATTGAGTGCTCTCCTTATATTCTTGCATTGAAACCATGCAGCCCTAGCATTTTCTTGCATCCCTGAAGATCAGCCATGCCCAAGGATTGGATGCCCTTGCCGCCATCCAAGCCCAGGAGCTTCTTCTTCCCAGGCTGCCATCTTCTAACCCTAATCCTGATTCCTTTCAATCCATCATTCCTTTTCTTATTTTTTGATTGCTATTTTGATTAACCCTAATGCTTGTAGGATCCCCAAGGTGCTTCCCCTCCTCTGAGTAGGCCTTCTTTGCTACCCGAACTGCCTAGATCAGCCATCAAATTCTAGGGAAACAAGGCTTCTTCATCCAGGCTCCGATCAGAGTGTGAGTGATCCCTTCTGTTGCTGAAATTTAATCTTTGACTGCTAAGAAACCTTTCCTTCTCTTATTATCTAATTTTAATGAAGATAAACTATTCTGAACTGGGAGTTTCTCAACTCTCGTGTCCTGGCTATTCCATTAGTTTGCATGAGTTTGCCTGCGATCCGATGATTCTTTGCACTGCTAATTTTTCCGCTAGTTCTTACTTTATTTTGAGAATCTAGCCTACAAATAAAATTATAAAAATCATAAAAAAATATTTTACTATTTTTCATGCATGTTTAGCAGTCTTAGAGTCATCCTACATCAAGTAGTCTCATTTCAAAGGAAAGGACATTTGCTTTGACATTTGCAATTTCATTTATATTGTCAGATTCTAAAATTAATCTTAAAGTCCTCTGCCTTTCCCTCATGACTAGATGACTACTTCCACTGTTAGGCATGTGCAGAATTTCACTTAAGCAATCCTCATCCACTGTCATTCTAACCCCTTTCACAGTAGAAGTGATTCCATTCTCTTCTAGGTTTAGATTTTCATAAAATGTTTTGACTAGGCGAGGGTAGGTAGGTAGGTCCATTGTATAGAAAAACTCCTAGCCCTGTGATTCAATCCAAGTCCCGATTCAGAAACCTTAGTTTTCTAAAAATGAGAAGCTGATTTTCCTACCAGTGGTGACCGATCTGTTCCCCATCAAAATAATTGGTCGAGGCTGTACGGGGGATGGAGTGTGATCTTCCTCACTGCTTTCTTGCTATTCTTCCCTTGCAATAGTTCGAGTCGGCTCTTCTTGTCGACACTTGGTTCCTCCTTCATTTTCTACATTGGGTTTTGTCCATTGTGATCTTTTGCCAACTACCCTTTTAAGTGCCATTGCACAACCCTGGGAAGAATGCAAGAATCGAAGCTCGAAAATGTAGGTTTTGGAAGTATGGAGGAGATATTCAAGTAGGGCGCAAGGGTTTTGACAAAAGGCATAAAATTTTAGAATAAGTCCTATGGCTTTATTAAAAATTAGCTTACCCGACATCTGAGTCGACTCGGCAAGCCCTAATCTACTCGAGTCGGCTCGAGTAGAGCTTTAACAGAACTAATCAAAAATTTGAGTTGGCTCAACTTGAGCACAATCGCTCGAGTCAACTCGAACAGGAACTCTTTACAAGAGTCAAAAAGGTTTAGAAATGAAAATTAATTTTGGAAAATCATAAGGAGAGATGGTCAAAGATCTTGGTTTGATGTAGGAGGCTTTCTAGATAATTTTTTCTTAATTTTGAAGAGATTAGGTTAAGTCTTCTAAAAAGGGTCACAGAGTCATAATTCTCCTCTGATCATTTCAAATCTATCTTGATTAAGTGGTTTAGTGAAAATGTCAGCAAGTTGGTTTTCAGTTGGAATAAATTCTAATTCAATTTCATCATTCAAAACATGATTTCTTTTAAAATGGTGTCTAATCACTATGTGCTTAGTTCTTGAATGCTGAATTAGATCTTGTGATAAATTTATAGTACTTGTGTTATCACATTTGATAAGAATTTTAGATTGTGTAGCACCAAAGTCTTCTAATTGTTGTTTAATCCATACACTTGTGCATAATAATTCCATGCAGCAACATACTCTGCCTCAATAATAGATAGTGCTATCGAGTTTTATTTCTTAAAGTGCCATGAGATTAAATTCAACGCTAGAAATTGGCATGTGCTGGTAGTGCTTTTTCTATCAATTTTACAGCCAGCATAATCAACATCCAAAAACCCAATTAAATTCAATGTAGAATGCTTTGAAAACCATAGACCTAGATTACTTATTCCTTTTAGATATCTTATAATTCTTTTAACAGCATGCATATGTGACTTTTTAGGATTAGATTGGAATCTTGTACAGACAAATATGCTAAACAAGATATCAGGTCTACTTGCAGTTAAGTACAATAATGATCTAATCATACCTCGATAGAACTTTTGATCAATATTGTTGCCATCTTTATCTTTATCCAATCTGCAGGTAGGACTCATGGGTGTGCTCATTTGTTTGCTTGACTCCATACCAAATTTATTGATAATCTCTTTGATGTATTTGGCTTGGTTTATAAAGATCCCTTCCTTTGTGGTGCGGGCACCAGGGTAAAAAGAAATCGACATGTTGAAACCATATCCCTGTGGATCACCTGTATATAAAACCCTAAACCCAAACCCTTTTTACCATGTAAATATTTATTTTAATTTTATTGTTTAGTTAGGGTAAACCCATTTTACCAACTTAATTAGGGTTTTTTGTTTTTTTAGCCTTTGGGGCCAAACCCTTTTTACCAAATTGGGGTTTGTATAAAAACCCCATTTATCAGTTGTGTCAAAACCTATTTTGGGGCAAACCCTATTTACCAGCTTAAGCTATTTTATTTTATTGGTTATGCCTTTTGATCAATTTGATCAAGTTGGGCTTAGAGTTGGTTATTTAGTAAAGTTATGTGATTTGTTATTCATTGAGTCCATGTAATTAGTTGAGTCATTGAGTCTTATATTACAAGAGGGGACCCAAGACAACATTTCATGTGTACCCAATTGATGATCCATGTGACCCCATGTGCTTGCTTAAGACAACCCATGTGCTAGCCCAAGTCACAACCTCTTCTTGGCACCACCTTTTCAAAGATTTGGACATCAACACATGTCATGTTTGGACATGTCTTTGGGACAACACTGCTTGGCACTTCAATCAGGACAAGAATACATGACATGTCTTAAAATTACTTGCCATTGGGACAACACACTTCCCATGTCACTTATGTTTGGACATCCCATATGCCATGTCTTAAATGAATTCCAAATTTGCATCCTTCCTTTTAAGAGGTGTAAAGCAGAAGCAGATCTCCACATTGGCGCCCCCACTCAAATTATTTCATGCCAATTTAAGAAGAAGTCGACCAAGAATTTCACCACCTCTTCTCGCCGCCAACTTCAAAGAGAGCTCCAAACTATTTGCTTACCAAATGAAAGAGGTTTAAAGGTTCTCTACCAAAGAGTTTCAATCAAACAGGTTGCCAGTTGCTTAAATCTCCAGAACTCAAAAGTCTCACCAAAACTCTTGAGTCCTTTCCTATCTAGAACTCAAGAGTCTCACCAAAACTCTTGAGTTCTCTCCTATCCAGACTGAAGAGTCCACTCACCTACAAAAGATCACATCATCCAGACTCTAGAGTCCAACAAGATAAATCCTAGTTTACGATGATTTTTCAATCACCAAGTCCTGCTTTCCTAGTTAATTTGTAGGTTTACTTGTGGGTAGATAATAACTAGTTTCCATTTCTGTCACCATTGAAGTCTTCTTTAAAAATCTGATAAAAGCATTAAAAAATTAGTTTATATCTTTCTCTACTAATTAATCAGTAATATCAGTAATTTAGTTTTTATTTTGTCTCGTGTCACATTGTTTGTTTCACTTGATGTCCAAGAAAGTAATTTAGTTCACCCATTAGACTCATTTTAAATTCTCACTTCATCAACATAGCAAATTCTCTACAAAGAGTTTCATTAGTTGCACCAAATATAATGTTATCAACATAAATCTATAAAACTAATATATCATTATTTTTCTTTTTGATAAAAAAAGTTTTATCAATATTTATTCTAATAAAATCATTTTCAAGTAAGAAAGTGCTAAGTCTATCATACCAGGTTCTAGGTTCTTGTTTCAAACTATGCAATGCCTTATTAAGTTTAAAAACATGATTTGGAAAAGCATGACTTTCAAAACCTGGTGGTTGTTTAACAAAAACTTGTTCATATATAAAACCATTTAAAAAAGCACTTTTCATATCCATTTGGAATTGTTTTAAATTTATGTAGCAAGCAAATGCAAGCAATAATCTTATGGCCTCTAGTCTTTCTACGGGTGCATAGATTTCATCAAAATCTATTCCTTCTTCTTGGTTATATCCTTTAGCTACCAACCTTGCTTCTTTTCTAATTACTTTACCTTGTTTATCTAACTTATTTTTATAGACCCATTTGGTTCCTATGATGGAATGGTCTGATGGTCTATCAACTAAAGTCCACACATTATTTCTTTCAAACTGGTTTAATTCTTCATGCATGGCCATCATCTAGTTTGTATCATTTTCAGCTTCTTCTAAGCTATGGGGTTCTATTTGTGAGATAAAGGCTAGGTAATCATGTGCATCTCTATGTGATGACCTAGTTTTAATACCTTGTGAAGGATCACCAATAATTAAATCTTTTGAATGAGAGGTTATATACCTCCATTTCCTTGGTAGATCAGCATGATCCTTACATTTCTTCTCCTTCTTATGTTGCTCTTTCTTGTTTGCTCATATCTTCCATTTACTTTTGAAGTGTACCAGCATCATTATCTATGCATTCTTCTATCTTAGAAGGTGAAGGGTTAGTTTCATCAAAAATAATTTGTACTGATTCTTCCATAGTCAATGTTTGTTTATTAAATACTCTATATGCTTTGCTATATATTGAATAATCAAGAAAAATTGCTTTATCAGATTTAGCATCAAATTTTCTTAGATTATCCTTACCATTATTTAGTACAAAGCATTTACAGCCAAAACATGAAAGTAATTGATATTAGGTTTCTTTTCATTTTAAAGCTCATAGGGGGTTTTCTTTAAAATTGGATGAATTAAAACATGGTTTAAAATATAACAAGCAATGTTCACCATTTCTACCTAAAAGTACCTTGGAAGATTGCCTTCACATAACATTGCTCGGGCCATCTCTTCCACTGTCCTATTCTTTCTCTCTACAACACCATTTTGTTATAGTGTTCTAGGAGCGAAGAAGTTATGATTAATGTCATGCTCTGTGCAATAGTCATCAAAAAATTGATTTTCAAATTCAGTGTTGTGATCATTTCTAATAGATATGATTGAAAGATTTTTCTCATTTGAAACTTTCTTATGAAATTTTTGAAATACTTTGAAAGTTTAATCATTGTGTGTAATAAACAAAATCCAAGTAAATCTAGAAAAATCATCTACTATCATAAGAGCATATTTCATACCACCTAGGCTTATAGTCCTAGTTGGTCCAAATAAGTCCATGTGAAGTAGCTCAAGGGGTCTAGAAGTTGAAATCACATTTTTGGATTTAAAACTCCCCCTAGTTTGTTTATCCATTTGACAAGCATCACAAACATGCTCAAAGTCTACTTTAAATTTTGGCAAACCTCTAACTTGATTCTTAGAAATTTACTTGGCAATAGTATACATGCTAGCATGACCTAATCATCTATGCCAAAATAAACAAGACTCCTTGGTCTTAGCATTCATTGCAACCAGACTAAAACTACTAGACATGGTTAAATCATTAAGATCTACCACATAAATATTTTCAAGTCTATGTCCAATGAATTTATTGCTAAAATTAAGAGAGTTTGTTATAATACACATAGATGATTCAAAGACAACCTTGAAGCCTTTATCACATAATTGACTAATACTTAAAAAATTATGCTTCAATTTATCTAGTAGCAATACATTTTCAATAAAAGTACAGGAGATTATTTTAATCTTAACGATTCCGATTATTTTTTCTTTGCCATTATCTCCAAAAGTAACCATACCTCCTTCTTTCATCTCTAGGATGATGAATTGATCTTTATCACCTGTCATATGTCTTGAATAGCCACTGTCTAGATACCATTTTTTTTTTAATTTCTATGCTGCAAGACATTCTTACAAAAAATCAAGAATTTCTTTTAGGTACCCAAGCTAACTTGGATCCTTGCAGGTTAGCGATGGTGGCTTCTTTTGGAACCCAAATCTTTCTTACTTTACTTTTAACATTTCTAAGAATATTGCATTGAAAGGCCTTATATCCTAACCCTTTACATACATAACAAACAATTCTAGAATTCTGAAAAGGTGTAAATTTTGAAGTCCTAGATGTAGAAGCATAAGATGCAGATGTAAATCCATTCGACTTAAAAGATTTTTGAATTGATGTCTTAGGAATATACTTTGAAGCTCTAGAAATAGATACTGAAGGATTTGACACAAAAGCTTTTTGAGATAACCCTTTTGGAACAAAAGCTTTTGAAGTTACAAAAGTAGTAGCTAAAATTCCATTTGAATTAGAAGAATTGAAACCAATTCCAACTTTGTTTCCAGAAATTCTTAGGTCTTTTAAAATTAACTCAAGCTTGTTTGAAGACAAAGTAAGTTTTTCAACTAAGGGTTTGAGCTTTTCAACCTCCTTTTTTAAATCAAAATTTTCATCAATCAAAGCTTTGTTTTTGTCAAGATATATATTTTTCTCAATTTCCAAAGCATTATTGTTTTTAGAGAAGTCGCTTAACTCTTTATGTAATAAATTATTGTTTCTGAAATCTCTTCCTTCTCATTTAGTAAAGAATCATTTATATTCTTTAAAGCTCTAATATTTACTCTAGCCTTTTTAAATTTCGATAATAAGTCATGAAAAGCAGAATTCAGTTTATCAAAAGTAAATTCTATTTGAGGTTCGGGGGACAATACCTCATCTTCAAGACCCATAAAACACAAGTTAGCAATTTTTATGGTTTCTTCTTCTTCAGTTGAAGTCGACTCCTCGCTGTCGCTCCAAGTAGCAACCATCGCCTTCTTTTTCTTCTTATGGAATGTTTTCCTTAGTAGAGGAAATTCAGGATGGTTGTGCCCTAGTTTCTTATACTCATAGTAGATGGGCATTTGATCATTTTCTTTTTCTTTTCCTTTGTCCTTGTCCTTGTTGTACTCCCCTTTCTTATAAAAATTTTTATAATACCTTACTTTTTTCTTTCCCATAAATCTTCTAAATCTCCTCACGACCATTGCGATGTCTTCATCTTCTAAGTCATCTTCGAAGGAGCTGCAGTCATCTTCTGATTCCTCATTTTATTTCTTTGAACCCAATGCAGCTTTAAAGGTATTTGTTTTCTTCTTCTTCTGATTATCATCAATCCTATGCTACATGGCTAGTTCATGTCTAATGAGAGAACCCATCAGTTCATCTAGAGGTAAAGTATTTAGATCTTTCACTTTCTGGATGGCAGTCACTTTGGGATCCCACTTGTCCAGAAGTGATCTAAGGATCTTCTGTACTAAGTTAGTATTTGAATAGACCCTGCCAAGACTTTTTAAACCATTAATAATATATGTAAAGTGAGAAAACATGGCAAAGATAGATTCATTTTGTTCCATTTTAATAACTCATAATTATGTACTAGAAGATTAATTTTTGAAGTCTTCACTTGGGAAGTTCCTTTGTGGGTCACTTCGAGTTTATCCCAAATTTTCTTTGCTGAAGAGCAAGAGAAAATTCGATCGAACTCATTAGCAACCAAAGCACAATATAATAAGTTCATGGCTTTGGCATTCAATTCTTCCATTTTCATGTCGTGTTCATCCTAATCCTCTTCAGGCTGTGGGACATCCACGCCATTAATTTTTATCATGGGTATTTGTGGATCCTTAAGAATGACCTTCCACAACTGAAAATCTATAGCTTGAATGTATATCTTCATTCTAGCTTTCCAATATGAGTAATACGTGCCAGTGAACAGTGGAGGTCTATTAGTAGATTGGCCTTCGGTCAAAGAAGTACTCATGGGATGAGCCATCAATCTTTACTCTAATTATATTCAAAGATAATGCTTTAATACCAGTTGTTGCCCAGGTGGCTTTCCTAAGAGGGGGTAAATTGGAAATTTTAAAAATTTAATAGATATGTTCTTTTTGAAAACTTCTTTGAAGTATAAGGTGCTGTGATTTAGATAATTAAAAATAGAAGCAAGTAAGAAGAAAAGGCATAATACAAACACAACAAATTAGAGTGGTTCAGAGCAACCCGCTCCTACGTCCACTATCCAAGATACCACTTGGGATTTCCACTATATTTTACCAAGAATATAGTAGGATTGTTTTACTAGGATCACAATCCAAACCTAGCACCCTTTGATTTTTAAACCGGGCTCACCAAAGAAACCCAAAAATGGTTTTAGTAGGATCACCAAGAACCCAACACTTGGTTTTAGCAGGATCACCAAGAACCTAACACTTTGTTTTACACAAGCTAACAAAGAACCTATTTGGTTTTTAAATTGGGCTCACCAATAACCCAATAACTCATACAAAGAGTTAATGAAACTTAAGCAACAGAATGACAAAAAGATGTTGTCTAATGGTTGCTGATGTAGCTCGAGAGAAGCATTTATAATTGCACTTCAATGAACTTCAATGGCTTCTTCAACTTCTTCAATAATTGCTTCAAGCTTCTGATTGGAGTTGGTGAAGACTTGAAGTCTATCTTGAATGCTGTTGCAGTGCTCTCTAGCTCACAAACTTTTTTTGTATTCAACTTACGCATTCTTTAAGCATTAACCATTCAAAAGTTGTCCCAATCCCTCATTAATAGATTCTTGTACTCTTCTCAGATGGTTTTTGTCGTTGTAGACCATTGGGATGTGATATTTGATTGTTGGAGCACTTTTTAGATTCATAAATGAAGTTCTGAAACTAGCCGTTACCTGTCTGGAATCGACCTTCGAGTCAGCTCGGTCCTCAGAGAAGTTCTAGTCGAGTCACCTTGCTTCATTCAGGACATCTCGGTTACACAGTGTTCTAATTCTTTACTCTGAAAGAGTAGGCTCACCTTAGTTCGAGTTGGCTTGGATTCACAAGTCTTCAAAACTGCACTCTAAAAGAGTCGGCTCTTCTCATTAGAGTCGGCTTGCCTGGCTGTTCTCTCAGAACTATTCTTTCTAGACTCTGGAGGAGTCGGCTCAAACTTCTAAAGGTTCAACTCGGATGTCTGACTGAATGATAGAATCAGCTCGGACTTCCTTCAGGTCAGCTCACATGTCTGATTTAGGAAATGTACTTTGGACGAGTTAGCTTGGGTTCCTTCGAGTTGGATCAGATATTTGCATGCCAGAAACCTTCATGCCTGTCATGAACAAGAGTCAGCTCCCTTTACTCGAGTCAGCTTGGATGAGTTTTACATTGAATTCTCGGTTCTTCTCTAGAAATCATCCAGCAACACTTCAATCATTCAAGAAACTCTCCAACTCTTCTAAAAATAATTTCTAAGAAATTTTAAGCTTGAAAAATACTTAGAAGTAACCCATTTTCATGATTTTTACTTTACTTTTTCTTTGGGATCTTTTTTACATGACATACTTACAACACAACTCATGACAAAAATAAGATTATAGGAGTTGTAATTGAGCAATGAAATCATCATACAAAACTTGTAAACCACTTGGAGAGTTGTTAGTAAGACAAATACATGCTCCAATATTTTATTATTATTAAAATCATTCAAGGGGTCAACACCTTCTAATAGATCTACATTGGAGAATTGTCTAGGCACTCATAACCTAACCTAAGTTAGCATAAGAATCTCATTCCTAATATCACAATATTATCCTCATACAATGCAAGATATTACATGCTCCCATTGATCATTTATAAACATATAGTTTCTCTTCTCGTTCTTGGTAGAATCAAATGAGAATTATAATTCTTAGCTATTAGATTTAGTCTATTTACATAGACCATTTGTAGGTTAGACCTTTTGATCTCATCATTATCCATCAACCTGATCTTATCATGGTTAACTGTAATAGTAATTTGTATGGATTTCAGTATGGTTAAGGTGACAATATTTTCATAGTCAATGCTGACCATAACCTTTCACCTAAGCCTTGCCTTATAATCTCCATCTATTTATCTTTATAGATCTATTGCATCTATTAGGTACTATACCTTTTGGTGGATCTATTAAGGTTCATACTAGGTTGAAGCATATTGAGTCTAACTTCATGGGATTCAATAATTTTTTGGAATTGATGTCTAACATCACCCCATTATAGGTTTCTTGGATTATCTCTATGTTCCTTTCTCCCATAAGTATAACTTCTTCTAAATCCTCTGTAAGTATATCACTATACCTTTTAGAGGACTGGAGAACCTATTAGACTTACGAGGTGGAAGAAAAACTAATGTACTCGCTCTGCTCGAATGGATTCTATAGGCTTTGTGGATTTTAGCTCTTTTGAGACTCTCTTTAAGCTTAGTTATCCTCCCATTGCTATATTTAGGTTAAACTATTTAAACATTAATATAGACATTGGGTCATAACTATTTATGATCCATTGAAAAAAAGTATCCTAATAGCTCTTTAGGATAAGGGCCATTAGTGATCCAATCTCAAACTCATCTATCTATATCGCATATAAGTGCATTAAAAAGGATTGAAAATGAATCCTATTAGATAGGTTTAGTGAGTTATGTAATCAAATCCTTAAAGACAATTAGTGATTTCCATAATGGATTGAACCATATCCAATAGGATTTAATTTCTTTGCTCAAACATTTCATTGAGCTTGAGATGTAAGAGGAGTCCATTGTCAGATTATGCCCAACAACTTAAGATGATTCTAGAAATCTCTTATATGGTATTTACTTCCTCGATTTAATCAAAGAACCTTAAGAGCCTTCCCTAGTTTGCATATTGAATGTGCCACATGAAAGATTGTGCCCTGAAAGCCAATTAAAATATTGTATTTTGATCCCAAAATCAATGAATTGACATTTTTCTTTATAATAAAGGCATTATTTTCATCATACGCTGTCTTTATGATTTTATGATGAACCCCATAGATTAGGGCTATGGTTCTAGGGTTATGATGAGATCATACCAGTGAGACCTAAAGCCTTAAAACCCTAATCTAAAATATTCCTGGTCGATGGGACATTGAGTTGGGGATCAATGTTTCCGGCAAGACCAGCACATCCTATATATGTTTTGTGATAAGGGTGACTGATCTCACAGTCACTTGTGTTTGACACTAATACTAGGATGTGAGTGTTCATTAGAGAATGAGTTCACTAAATTGATCCAGATTGAGAATATCTAATGGAACCTTATCTGTTTGTCAATAAATAATTCTCATAGTGGGAGTAGTGCATGTGGTCCTTTGACCTGAGACTACCATAGTACCTTATATATATGAATCCATACTTTGGTTCGCAATCAATCATGACACTGAGTCATGCACGAGGTGATACTGGTTATGGTGGATTGTATATGGAGGTTGTGAGTAGGTCAACAAGGAATTGATCAGCCCTAGTAAGAGGGAATTGCATCCAGCTAATTTCAAATGATGGATTCAGGAAATCTTTGATCAAAGTATGAACATTAGAGTTATTTTCTAATGGTTCATTAATGAATCATCATTACAAAGATTGAGCTAGGGATGAATATGAAATTGGATTTGACAAGTATCCATATTCATAATCATATTCGGGATGCAAGTTGATCAAAGGACTGAATTGCCCGGTAACTCACCACTGAAGGGTATTTTGGTAATTCCACCAAAATTCCACATCTTCCGGGCAGACACGATACGTTGCTAGACGTCAATCTTGTCTTGTAGGTATATGATTGAGTTATGGTAATTCAAATCAGTTAATTAGAATTAGATTCTAATTGACCGAGTCGAGCTAGTTTGAGTTGACCTAAATTGGCTTAGTTGAGATCTAACCGAATTAAGTCAAATAGCACTCGGACCTACTGCTGGCTAGGTGTGGAACCCAATGGGTCACACACAAAAGAAAATTGATGAAGGATTTAATTTGGAATTAAATCATGTTTGCAGGATAAACACACTAGCATGTGTTGCAGACCAAATTTCTATTCGAATCAGATTCGAATTTGGTTCCGAATTGGGCTTAATTGGGTTCTAATTGAACCAGATTAAGGTCTAATTTAAATTTTAGGACATTGGGCTAACCCATGGCTGAACCCAAGTAAATTAAGTTCACTGAGACCCTCTCTCCAAGTCGCCCTCTCCCTTTCTCACCCGCGCGCGCCAAGAAGAAGAGTCCACGCGCGTGGACTCCTCTTCATGCGTGTGAGAAAGAAAATACCATCGGAGAAAAATCTGAAAAAGGGATGATTCGGATCCTTGTCTGACGCCCTTGGATCTTGATATGATGGCTAGAAAAAATTAAGGAAAAGATCCGTCACTTTTCGATCGCAAATCCATCTCCAAAAGTCGCGATTCTTCCTGAAGTTTTTCCGAGAGTCCTCCTTGTCAGAAAAGCAAAAATTAAATCGGAGAATCATGATTTTTGGTTGAGGAGTTGCGTGAGGAATGAGGGATCATGATTCCTGGGGTTTCAGAGGGTTGCGTTGTTTTGAGAAGATGCCCCTCTGAGATATATAAATAGGGTTGGGTTCTCGGGGGTTTTCATGTAAGATAATTCAGAGATCAGATTCCTTTTCTTCCTCTCCAGAATACTCCTTCCCCTTGTTCTTGTTGGGTATTGTTTCCCTTACAGAGGTATCCTCTATCGAAACTCTGACCCTAAACAAGAATAAGAGGAAGGTCTTGAATGGTAAATGAAAGAAAAAGGAAAGGATCTGTTCTTCTTCTTTTCCTTCTTGAATTAAGACTTTGCCTGTCTTAATTTTTCTTCCAATTCAATTCAAGAAAAGGAATTCAAGAAAGGGAATTCTTGAAAAAAAAATTCAAGAAGAGGAAAGAAGGAAGAAAAGAAATTTTCAAGAAAGAAAATTTCAGCCTAAAAGTCCAAGAATTGAATTCTTGAAAAAGAATTCAAGAAGAGGAGCCAAGAACAAGAAATTGTTGTCTTCATTTTTTTCTGTGTGGATCACCATTGGAGGGTGAACATTTGGGCACATGGTGGAGATTTAGAGTTTGGATTTTAGCGATACAGGTTAGTACTTTAATTTGAGATTAAATCTTATATATACATCTTATATGATTTAATTCTTTTAAGGAGATCTTGGGTTAAAGGTTTGGTGAAGATTTCATAAAGATAAAAAATTTTGAAATCTATGTTTCCGCCTTGCCACCGAACCCTACAGTGGTATCAGAGCCTCCTTATTAAGATTAAAATATATATGCAGATTTTTAGATGCATATTTATATAAGTAACATATAATGTAGTATATGTTTGATGTAATGTCACCAATTAGGGTTTTCACTCAAACCCTAATTGTTGTAGAGATATGTTTAGAGATCTAGTCATCATACTGAAATAAGGTTGCCCTGGCATAATGGTGGATCCATTATGTGTTAAATGGTTGTCCTAGTATGATGACACACTAATCACATATTTGTGTTAATTATGCATATATGTTTGATGTATGCTACTAATTAAGGTTTTCACTTAAACCTTAATTTGTATAGAGATATGTTCAGCCTTCTAGTCATCATACTGAAATAAGGTTGCCCTGGCATAATGGTGGATCCATTATGTGATAAATGGTTGTCCTAGTATGATGGCACACTATGGCACATATTTGCTAGAATGTGCTTTGTTTTAATAAAGTCCTCTTTAAAAACATATTAAGTTGTAGTGTCATATACCAAAAGCAAAAATAATCAATATGTTTAGTTTATCATTCGGTGTCTAGGAAAAGTGGTTCATGATCGGTAAAGAGGACGTGGTTTTTAATTGGTTCCGTTGACTGACCTGGCCAATTCTTATTGGTGTCTAAGGAAAGCAACGGGGGGACTCCCACCACTCTCCCACTTACCTGGCCGATAAGATTAACTTAATTATTGATTGATATGCTTAGTGTAATATTCACTACATGTGGCCTTCCTTCATGCCAAGTCATTATTATGTTATGATCCATATTAGGTTTGTTGTGTACACACAAGGCCTTTTTTATGGTGACTAACATAATTTTGGCTTGGTACATTTGATGTTTATGGCATGATTTAATATAATACTTTGTTGTGTACACACAAGGGTATTATAATTAATATCATGACTATATAGCAATGAAGGGTCTAACTTAACTAAAATATTATAGTTTGTTGTGTACACACAAGGCTATTAATATTTTAGAGGCCAAGATAAGTTGAGAATTGTATGAGTTACAATTGGAAAGAGTTTTCCTACCTTTGAACTTATATAAGATTTGTTGTGTACACACAAGGTCTTTTGTAAGGAATTAGGATCTCAACCCCACTAAGAGAACCAATTAGGGTTTTCTCGATCATCACATGGAGGGTTATGATGCTTGATAAAATAGTGGGAGACATAATTAAGTTAAAGTCCTAATTTAATTATGTTTTGTCAACATTGATTGTTTGCTTATGTAATGTTCTTTGTTAATGTATATTAAATGACCTCTTCACTCTCACTCCGTAGCATTCTTGATGGCAATAAATTGACTTGACCAAACTATGTTGATTGGTTGAGAAACCTGAAGATAGTACTCAGCCAAGAAAGAATTTCTTATATTCTTGATACCCCAACCTTAGAACCATTAGGGGAAGATGCCTCGCAAGAGGATAAGACCACATATAACACGTGGCAAAATGACTCACTTACTGTCAAGTGTATAATGCTTGCCTCTATGACCAATGAGTTATAGAGGCAACATGAAAGCATGGACACAAACTCCATATTGCTCAATCTAAAAGAACTTTATGGAGAACATAGTCGAACTGCAAGATATGAAATATCTAAGCAGTTATTCCGTGCAAGGATGACAGAAGGTACATCCGTACAAGACCATGTATTAAAGGTTATTGACCTAATCACCCGATTGGGTCAATTGGGTTTTGTTATGGATGGGGAGTTGAATCAGGATTTAATCTTGCAGTCACTCCCAGAGTCATTTTCACAGTTTGTTCTTAATTATCATATGAACAAACTTAACACTTCCTTGCCTGAGTTGTTGAATATGTTAAAAATAGCAGAGAGCCATTTAAAGAAAAATAAGGCTCCACTTCTTCTTGTGGATGGTGTAAACAAGAAGAAAATAGGAAAAAAGGATTCCAAGAGGAGGTTGAACCAAAAAGGGGGCATCAAGAAAAAGAAAGGAAAGAAGGCCTCCGGACAAATGACCTGCATTCATTGTGGCAAGCCGGGTCACTGGAAAAGAAACTGCAAGGTTTACCTTGCAAGTGTGAAGCCTGGTGCTAGTGATGCACCAAAAGGTATGTATGAGATACATGCAATTTTGTCATTAGACTCTTCTAATTCAAACTCTTGGGTATTGGATACTGCTTGTGGTCATCATATCTGCAAATCATTGCAGGGATTATAGAACATTAGAGTTTTGAAGGAAGGCGACTTTGAGCTCTACGGTGCTGGAGGAGATTCCATCCAAGCAGAAGCTGTAGGGACTTATATGTTGAAGCTGCCTTCTGGGAAGATTTTAGAGTTAAAAAATTGTTATTTTATGCCTAGAATCATTAGAAACATCATATCTGTACCCTTGTTACTTAAACAAGGATATATTATGAATGTAATGAGCAGTGGCTGCTCAATCAGTTTTTCTAATGAAATAATATTTAATGGCATATTTTGCAATGGTCTCTTAACTTTATCTTCTGATGACAATATACTACATGTTAGTAATAAACGAAAAAGAGATAAAGTAAACAATACTTTACTTTGGCACTATCGTCTTGGACATATTAGTGAGCAGAGGATTAACAAGTTATACAAGGAAAAATTCCTTAATCCTTATGACTACGAATCATTAGGAACTTGTGAATCATGTCTCATGGGTAAAATGACCAAGACTCCATTTAGTGGACATAATGAAAGGACAACAGAGTTATTAGGACTCATACACACTGATGTATGTGGACCTATGACAACTCAGGCCAAGGGTGGATACTCATATTTCATCACATTCATTGATGATTTTTCAAGGTACGGATTTGTGTATCTAATGAAACATAAGTCCGAAGCTTTTGAAAAAATTTTAGAGTATCAAAGTATGGTAGAGAAACAAACGGGGAAAAGTATTAAGATCGTTCGATCAGATAGAGGAGGTGAATACTTATCCATCGAGTTTCTTGATCACCTTAAACAAAAGGGAATCATCTCTGAATGGACTACTCCTTACACACCACAATTAAATGGTATTGCTGAAAGGTGAAATCGTACTTTATTAGATATGGTACGGTCCATGATGTGCTTCACAGACTTACCTGTTTCTTTCTGGGGATATGCCTTGGAAACAGTGGCTAATATTTTAAATAGAGTACCATCCAAATCTGTATCTAGCATTTCATATGAGTTATGGAGGGGAAAGAAATCCAATCTTAAGCATCTTAAGATATGGGGATGTCCAGCCTATGTCAAAAGAAATTTTGGACATAAGCTTGATGTTAGAGCAGAAAAGTGTCTATTTGTTGGATATCCTAAAGATAGTATAGGATATCTGTTCTACCACCCTATTGAACAAAAGGTTTTAGTCAGTAGGCATGCCATTTTTATGGAGAAAGAGTTCATCCTACAAAAGGGCAGTGGGAGAAATATTGAACTTGAAGAAGTTCAACAAGTAGATACATTTCAACAAAATCATAACATAGTTAGTATAGAACCTGAACACACCACTCCTATCCGTAGGTCTGATAGGGTGCGACATGCACCTGAGAGGTATGGGTTCATTATTGAAAATAATGAAGCCCGAATCATTGATAATGATGAACCTCTAACATATACGGATGCTGTCATAAGTAGTGACTCAGACAAATGGCTGGAAGCCATGAGATACGAAATGGACTCCATGTATGTCAACCAAGTCTGTGCTTTGGTTGATGCACTAAAGGGTGTTAACCCTATTGGATGCAAATGGGTCTATAAGAAAAAGATTGGGGCAGATGGCCAAGTTGAAACTTATAAAGCCAGATTAGTGGCTAAGGGTTTCAGACAAAAATAGGGAATAGATTATGATGAAACATTTTCTCCTGTTGCCATGCTCAAATCTATTCGGATCATGCTTGCTATAGCAGCATATCATGATTATGAAATCTGGCAGATGGATGTGAAAACTGCATTCCTCAATGGTTTCCTTGAGGAAGAGGTTTATATGTCATAGCCAGAAGGTTTTGTCTTGCAGACTAAACCTAATCAGGTATGTAGGCTGAAGAAATCTATTTATGGATTAAAGCAAGCATCTAGGAGTTGGAACATCCGATTTGATAAGACAGTCAAAGAATTTGACTTTATCAAAAATGAGGATAAACCTTGTGTGTACAAGAAGACTAGTGGGAGTGCCATAGTTTTCTTGGTTCTGTATGTAGATGACATACTCCTCATTGGGAATGATATCCCAATGTTACAATTGGTCAAGGTATGGTTATCTAAATAGTTTTCCATGAAACACTTGGGAGAAGCATCTTATATACTAGGCATCAAGATCTATAGAGATAGATCTAGGAGGATGCTAGGTTTATCCCAGTCTAGGTACATTGACCAAGTGCTAAAAAGATTTAGCATGGAGGAAAGTAAAAGTGGTTACTTACCTATTGGTCTTGGCATACATCTTTCTAAGAAGATGTCTCCTAAGACACCTGAAGAAAGAAATAGAATGAATTCTATACCTTATGCTTCGGCAGTAGGGTCTATTATGTATGCGATGCTATGTACTAGGCCTGATGTGGCATATGCCTTAGGTATAGCCAGCAGGTTTCAGGCTGATCCAGGAGAGGATCATTGGAAGGCTGTGAAAAATATTCTTAAGTACTTAAGAAGAACTAAGGATATTTTTCTAATATACGGAGGATCTGATCTTAAACTAGAAGCTTATTCAGATTCTAGTTTTCAATCAGATCCAGATGACAGCAATTCTATATCTGGGTATGTTTTTACGCTTAATGGAGGAGCTATAAGCTGGAAGAGTTCTAAACAGCAAACTGTAGCTGACTCAACAACTGAGGAAGAGTACATTGCTGTTAGTGAAGCTGCCAAGGAAGCTGTCTGGATGAAGAAGTTCATATCAGAGTTGGGCATAGTTCCTGAGATTGAAGGTCCAGTATCACTTTTCTGTGATAATACAGGGGCTGTTGCTCAAGCAAAGGAACCAAGAGCTCATCACAAATCAAAGTACATTCTGAGACGCTTCCATCTCGTTCGAGAGATTGTCGAAAGACAAGAAGTCTGCATTAAAAGGGTAGAAACGAAGAACAACATAGCAGACCCATTCACTAAGGCTCTATCACAGCGAGAGTTTGATCGCCACCTTGATTGTATGGGGTTAAGATTTAAAGGCGATTGGCTTTAGTGCAAGTGGGAGATTGAAAGATTATGCCCTGAAAGCCAATTGAAATATTGTATTTTGATCCCAAAATCAATGAATTGACATTTTTTTTAATAATAAAGGCATTATTTTCATCATACGCTGTGTCTTTATGATTTTATGATGAACCCCATAGATTAGGGCTATGGTTCTAGGTTATGATGAGATCATACCAGTGAGACCTAAAACCTTAAAACCCTAATCTAAAATATTCCTGGTCGATGGGACATTGAGTTGGGGATCAATGTTCCTGGCAAGGCCAGCACATCCTATATATGTTTTGTGATAAGGGTGACTGATCTCACAGTCACTTGTGTTTGACACTAATACTAGGATGTGAGTGTTCATTAGAGAATGAGTTCACTAAATTGATCTAGATTGAGAATATCTAATGGAACCTTATCTGTTTGTCAATAGATCATTCTCAAAGTGGGAGTAGTGCATGTGGTCCTTTAACCTGAGACTACCATAGTACCTTATATATATGAATCCATACTTTGGTTCGCAATCAATCATGACACTGAGTCATGCACGATGTGATACTGGTTATGGTGGATTGTATATGGAGGTTGTGAGTAGGTCAACAAGGAATTGATCAGCCCTAGTAAGAGGGAATTGCATCTAGCTAATTTCAAATGATGGATTCAGGAAATCTTTGATCAAAGTATGAACATTAGAGTTATTTTCTAATGGTTCATTAATGAATCATCATTATAAAGATTGATCTAGGGATGAATATGAAATTGGATTTGACAAGTATCCATATTCATAATCATATTCGGGATGCAAGTTGATCAAAGGACTGAATTGCCCGGTAACTCACCACTGAAGGATATTTTGGTAATTCCACCAAAATTCTACATCTTCTGGGTAGACATGATACGTTGCTAGACGTCAATCTTGTCTTGTAGGTATATGATTGAGTTATGGTAATTCAAATCAGTTAATTAGAATTAGATTTTAATTGACCGAGTCGAGCTAGTTTGAGTTGACCTAAATCAGCTTAGTTGAGATCTAACCGAATTAAGTCAAATAGCACTCGGACCTATTGCTGGCTAGTTGTGGAACCCAATGGGTCACACACAAAAGAAAATTGATGAAGGATTTAATTTGGAATTAAATCATGTTTGCAGGATAAACACACTAGCATGTGTTGCAGACCAAATTTCTATTCGAATCAGATTCGAATTTGGTTTCGAATTGGGCTTAATTGGGTTCTAATTGAACCAGATTAAGGTCTAATTTAAATTTTAGGACATTGGGCTAACCCATGGCTGAACCCAAGTAAATTAAGTTCACTGAGACCCTCTCTCCAAGCCGCCCTCTCCCTTTCTCACCCGTGCGCGCCAAGAAGAAGAGTCCACGCACGTGGACTCCTCTTCATGCGCATGAGAAAGGAAATACCATCGAAGAAAAATCTGAAAAAGGGGCGATTCGGATCCTTGTATGACGCCCTTGGATCTGGATCTGATGGCCAGAATAAATTAAGGAAAAGATCCGTCGCTTTTCGGTAGCAAATCCGTCTCCAAAAGTCGTGATTCTTCCTGAAGTTTTTCCGAGAGTCCTCCTCGTCGGATAAATGAAAGTTAAATCGGAGAATCATGATTTTGGTTGAGGGGACATGTGAGGAATGAGGGGTCATGATTCCTGGGGTTTTAGAGGGTTGCGTTGTTTTGAGAAGACGCCCCTCTGAGATCTATAAATAGGGTTGGGTTCTCGGGGGTTTTCATGTAAGATAATTCAGAGATCAGATTCCTTTTCTTTCTCTCCAGAATACTCCTTCTCCTTATTCTTGTTGGGTATTGTTTCCCTTACAGAGGTATCCTCTATCGAAACTCTAACCTTAAACAAGAATAAGAGGAAGGTCTTGAACGGTAAATTTCAGAAAAAGGAAAGGATCTGTTCTTCTTCTTTTCCTTCTTGAATTAAGACTTTGCCTATCTTAATTTTTCTTCCAATTCAATTCAAGAAAAGGAATTCAAGAAAGGGAATTCTTGAAAAAAAATTCAAGAAGAGTAAAGAAGGAAGAAAAGAAATTTTCAAGAAATAAAATTTCAGCCTAAAAGTCCAAGAATTGAATTCTTGAAAAAGAATTCAAGAAGAGGAGCCAAGAACAAGAAATTGTTGTCTTCATTTTTTTCTGTGTGGATCACCATTGGAGGGTGAACATTTGGGCACCTGGTGGAGATTCAGAGTTTGGATTTTAGCTTTACAGGTTAGTACTTGAATTTGAGATTAAATCTTATATATACATCTTATATGTTTTAATTCTTTTAAGGAGATCTTGGGTTAAAGGTTTGGTGAAGATTTCATAAAGATAAAAATTTTGAAATCTATGTTTCCGCCTTGCCACCGAACCCTACACCACATACATTAATATGTACTCGGGCTAGCAAATTATCTCACAGGATCTCTTAGATCCCATGCACTCATTAATAGCTCAGTAGATGCATCATATGTATGTAGAGACTAATATTTAGAAATCATTGAACCTAATTCATTTTTAAAGTAAATGAATCAATGATTTCAAAAATCAAATTTTTGTCTCATAAATTAATAATCTCTTTGAGCAACTGACATACCTTTCAAAGGTGTGTCCAATTTATTCTTCAAGGATTCTAGGTATAGTGATAATTTCTATGGTCATTGAGCTTGAATTGGAAACACCTTACCATTGTTAATGGCCATTTCCATGGAAGATCCTGATCTCTTACTTCTTTACAGGCCTCTTCTTTTCATTAGACTCTCTTCTGGATGAGAAGGTCTGCTCTACATCTAGAAGCATGTCCATTCAACCTTTGAATGTCCCTTTATTAGTTACCAATTTGTTGACCTAATCATCTTAATCTTATTCAAATGGTAGTTTACAACAAACTATCCATATGAGTTAGACAATGACAGGATTAAATCCATTTACAATCATCATGCATCAACATGCTCAAGCTTCTCAAGCTCCTAATCCTTAATCATTATTAAACAATGATCATGGATCGATTATAGTTAGGTCAACCAGAAAGGTTTCATGACATAGGAAAACCATGATCTATTACTATCCTTAGCCTATCTAATAAAATTTCAATTTGAGTTAGTCTTTCTACTCAGTTATGGTTAGTTAATTGGTCTAAAAATTAAAAAAGTTGAAAGTTGACTTTAATCCATAGAGAGTAAAGATTCAAGTTAGATTATTACATTTAATTTTAAAATTATTCTAGAGATTTTAAAAATCAAATTTGGCTCTCACTATTTTTACTAATCTCTTATACTTCTTAGTAGAAATGCGAAAACCCTTACGTAACTAGGATCCCTGGTAGGTACGCAGTCTCACTAATTTTGTGCACCTCACCTAACAGTTATTAGTAATGCATAAACCAATGAGTGGACAACTCTTATCCAATGCTTCTCAAGTATATTGTCGTGACTCGGTCTCTAAGTCATGTGGACACATCTGACAGTTATTACCAACACTCCCTAGTTAAGTTAGACCTATCATTCAATGTGAAATAAAGCCATCATTGAGTCTCTCACTAAATAATTATTAGGCCCAATCGCATCTTCATCCCATAACATCTCTTATTAATAGAGTGGTTGCATCCCCTGATGCAACTAACCCACTATATCTAGTCGAGAATAATTAACACCTGAGAGACATGTGCAACTTTATAATGTTTGAAGACCTATGACTTAATTTTTATGAGAAGATCTTGATTTAGGTCTCTAATTAATTGGTCAGCACAATCTCATGTCTGGCTAATCTTCTAACTAAACTAGTTTAGGTTAGGTTAATTTAAAATCCTTTTGTGGTTCTTCTTCATGAGTCAAATCATAGTGGCACCTCTACACATCATAAGAGAACCTTGTTGAATGGGAAGAAAAGGCCTTTAAACCCTGCTTGCTCTTATGATCAAATGGCCAAAGTGATGCACTCAATCTAAGACTAAGCTAAAGGGTCATATCATATATGAAATTAGGTTTAGGTTTGCACATCTTATGTATATGTAATCTAACATGGGTTAGCACATCTCATGTCTGATTAACCTTCTTCAGGTCAACATATATAATATCTGATAAACCTAGATAGGGTCAGCATATCTCATGTCTAACTAATCAATATAGCATAGATGAACTCGAATCAATAAGTTACCTTATTCAAAATATAATTGACCAAATTGGCCAAGTATGTAAGATCGATAGGAGGGTTCTGCCATTTAACCTCATTCCTAAACACCAACTATGTTGGCTAAGTAAAAGTTATCCCCAATTAAAAACTATGATCAAAACTTGATATAGACACTAATTGGTTTATCAGTTTCAAATTGGTCAGCTTAATTGATTTAGGGTTGACCATTGAGCCAAATCAGGTGTTTAGACCAATCGATTGATATCGATCATATTGACCAGCTTAGACCATTAACATGGTCTTGAACTCTCTTGACATAATCCTAATCAACTCTTAATTTGGTTAGATCAAGAGTTCAATCTATTAGGTTTGACCTAACCAAAAATTAGATATAATCTAATTGCATAACCTAATCGATTCGGCCCATTCTTAATCATCATGTTTTATACTTTAGGTTTAGATCTTAAATTCTAAATTTCAGATTTATTAACTTCAATTTTAAATCTCAAATAATTAATTTAATTCTTGAAAACCATTTTCAAAATGGGTCAATCTTATGCTAGGACAACCTTACATTATAAGGGATTAACCTTATATTAGAATAACATTATATCAGTACAAAATTAAGCCTAACCAATTTTAATTTTAAATCTTTAATTAGGAACATTATGAACATGAGGATTTAGTTTAGATGTCAAAACTAATTCCTAATCTAAATAATTGGTTTAATCATCTCATGAAAAACTTAGAGACATAAATATTTTAAACTTAGAAGTTTCATCACTCATGTATTCAAAAATTCATAACATTAAATTTAAAAATAATTTTTAAGAGCTACAAAATGAATATGAACTATGACTTCTTGGTCTAAATGTCAAATCCAAAAATTAAATTTTTTGGATCTAATTTTTATATCAATCTAACAAAAATTTCAGATCTAGTGAAGATCAACACTACAAAGATTCTAAATAAAAATTTCAGTTTTCAACCAAAACTTTGGATCTGAATTTCTAGATCTAAAATTCTTAATTTTTAGATCTGATTTTGGATCTGAAGCTCACTTCATGATCAGAATTCTCAGATTAAAAATTAAAATTTTTAGATCTGATTTTAGATCTATATATGTTTATAAAGTATAGCTCTGATACCACTGTTAGGAATCATTTGACGATCTCCATGTTGCATGAAAGTTTTTAAAAACTTTTAATTAATTAAAATTAATATGCAATGGAATAAAAACCTACTCAAGGGATACATAGAAGAAACCATTCGTGAACATATAATATAGATTACAAATAAAGACAAAATAATCAAATTCACTTACCTAATGTGCTACTCTATCTTCATTGGATCAGATCTAGAAAAAATCTCGGTTCCACTGGATAGAATCTAGAAAAAAATCTTGGGTTCCACTAGAGTCGTACATTTACATGGCCTCTACTAGTATCGATACAGAGATGGTTTGATCAAAGCCCCGAGGCCACAGGAGTGCTAGTATCTTGCAGGCCTCGCTTCAACTATTGGTTCAAATCCCTTTTCCATCTTCTTTTAATTTCTCTACTTAAAAAATCTAAGAATGAAGATAGATCTTTTGTCAAAAAATCAAAAAAGAATTTTTTTTATCTTCTTGAACTGAACCTTTCATTCAAGATTAAGGAGGAAGAGAATGGAGGGTGAAAATATTTCTCTCTCATTATTTTGTGCGGTGGGAATCACTAAGAAAAAGGATGAATGGTCTTTATATCATAACTTACCTCATGTGAATTCACAAATGAACTCCAAGCACACCCCATAATTCTTGCACCCACACACTTCTTCTTATCGCACACCACATCACAATTCATTCCCTCCCTTAAAGTCCTACCTATTATAAATTTAGGACAAGAGTTTGAATTAAATTCAAAAATCCTAAACTAGATAGGTTTGGATAAGGAGGGAGAAAACTAGATGCACTTAAACTCTCTTTTTTGCACCCCATAATTCCTCCATGTAATTTTTTGATTTCACATGAAGAATATGGCATTCTCCTTTCTTTCTTACACACCCATGAGGAGAGAGAACATGTGGAGGAGAGAGAGAATTAGTTAGTTAGATAATAGTTCAACTAACTCCTTGTCCTAATCCTTTTAGGATTTTAACTAACCTAACTAATCCTAACCAATATAGGTTTAAATCCATAACAAAATAAAAATTAGTTAGGAATTAGTTAGGTCAACTAACTAATTAATTCTAACTAACTAAGAAACTAACTAACCAAATTCCTAATCAATTTAGGTTTAGGTTTAAATCTATAACTAATTAGAAATTATATCTAAATTTAATTAGAATGACTAAAACCAAAAAGAATAGATTAAAACTATTTGAATTAAATTATATTTAATTTATATAAGATTAGGCAACCAATTAGGTCAGACCAATTTGGCTTGCAACAATTGTAATTAGATTAATCTAAAACCTAATTGGACTAGATCATCATCCAAACTCAATCAAATCAAATCTAATCTAATTTGTATTGTGTTTAATCTTAATTAAATAATCAAATCATTTAATTAAATTATAATTCTTATAAAAAAGTCTTCCTTGCTAAAATTAGCAGGTACCTAAATTAGTGGGTTCCAAATTTGTAATCATTTCAAATTTAGAGTTTCTAAATATATAACTCTTATATATTTTAATTCAACTGTGTGATATGGTCAAACACTTATTATGTGTGACCTCTCAGGTTCCATTCTGTCTAGTAGTGACACATACCATGATTTCCATCATTGTATCATCTAACTCTTTCAATGGATCAGAATAATTCCAGCTTACCCGATCAAGGATCATTGATTCGAAACAATCCTAATCGGTTCTCACAATCCACTAGTGATGACTAATGGCATGTAAGGCAACACAATAGAATAGAAGAAAGAACCCTTAGGTGTAGTTTCAAATAATTCAGTTCTTCTATCAAGATTCCCGACAAGATGTTGACCATAGAAACTTGCCAAACCTTAAATATCTATCATATGCATGATTTAATCAACTCAAATCCAAATTGTGAAAGCTCATAGAAACTCTTTTCCATCATTCACATTATCATGGACATGGTCTTAAGGACTTAACTTCTTAAATTGCATAGGACTATACCTTAACTACTAAAGTCGATCCCTTATAAGTGCACTCCTACTTCTACAATGAACCTATGATGACACATTGCAAGGTCCAAAATGGCTAGGGCCAATGTGTTTTGTTGTCAAACTAAGCAACCATATTATGAGTGACCGAGATACCATAGGTCAAAAAATTACTCACACAACTATAGCATCGAGAAAGTCACTAATGAGTGAGTAGACATCTATGTGGCTTCTTATGATGGTCTGGCTTAGTACCATCATCTCTAATGACCACCTGCACTCTCACTTTAGTGTGCCCATACTGTAGACTCAAGACTCATATATCCTAAAATAAAAGTAATTTGTATACAAATCAAACCTGATCAATCATCATCCCCGTGATATCCTACAATTTGGAGCATTTAGGAATTAATATATGATGACATATATCTTAAATTCTTAACTCTTGAGAATATGTATCATTATTCAATAATTTCTTCATACATAGAACATTATGTATAAAAAATAGCTCAATTATAATTTATCAAATACAATTTTATGTCCTAGAAATAAAAATATGTTAGCCAGATTAGCTTTTAAGGCATACATCTAACAATAACTTGATTACCTGCAATTAGCATAACATAAATTATAATTAAGATCAGTTAGTCATTTATCAAGCTAATTAATATGCCAAATTATAAGGTTGATCACACCCCAACTTAGTTTTTACTCGTCCTCAAGTAAAATAGAAAAAAATTAGTGGTGTGTGCCGACATCCTTAAATTTATGGTTATCTTAGACATTCCTAAAGGTAGTTGATACCCAACTAAACTATTAGAGAGGTACTTTATTGGTCACTAAGTCAACCTAGTTAGTGGTTGAGTGTTAGCAATAGAAATTTTTGGGTATCTTCCTTCACCAACTCCCCAAACTGCTTTTTAAGTCCTCTAACTTGAAGTGAGTTGGATTTGTTATATTTTTACACTTTAATGCCCTTATTATCTACTTTTTTTTTTGAAAAGGAGTCCAGTGCAATGTTTTAGCCTAGGTATTAGCATCCCCATCTTTTGATGCAAACCACGATGCTTAGGCAAAGGGACCTGATTACCTAATGAGGTACTATTGCTTAATAGATCTCTTAGTATTCTCACCTTTTGATATGAACCATAATGTTTACTTAGGCAAAAGGGCCCAGTTACTCTGTAAGAGTCCAAGAACAGCCATAAGGTGAAACTAACTATTTATAATAGGTCTCTTGGCATCGCCACCTTTTGATGCGAACTACAAAGCTTACTTAGATAAAGGGACCTAGTTACTCAATGAGATATTGCCAAAAATCATTTTATTTTATTTTCTTTTTTATTATTTTTTATAAATTCTAAGGAAGACTTTTTGTGTACCTCAACCTTTCCACCCATACCCCCTTCAAATAGATTCTTCATTAAGATAAGTGGGAAGAAGGTTCTAAAATCTTTCTTAAATTTGGTTTGGTTTAAACTCTACCATTCATTAGATTTTCTTAGTAATTTTCCCCTTAATATCTCTAAAATTATCTAGATCATTAATCATTCATTGATTAGGATGCCTAATTAACTTCCAATCAAGATAAAGTTTGGGTACACAAAACTAATTACTCTAGTTATACTCCAGGATTTAATTAGATTAGTTTTTCTTGCCTAACTTATTTTTCATTGTCCCCAATGGAAGAAGAGAATAATAAAACAACAATTATAAAATGCAACAAGGAAAGATACTACCTAACTTCATGTGTTCATTCATTGATGAATGAAAAGTCCTTCATTTTGGGTGTGGTTAGTCCAAAGGTCCTGATACGGGACTACTAAGACATATGATATGCATGCAAGTGATTTTCTTTTGTTGTTTTTATATTTGAGGGGATTGACTGATTCTCGAATTCAAAGTAAGAATAAATTTAGGGATTTGCATAATGATAAGAGATTCTAGCATGCAGACATAGCCCTTAAACAGTGATAAAGAAAGGACCCCAGGATTGAGAAACCTCGATAGGACTTAGCTCTAAGATAATACCCTACTTAGGAGACTAGGGAGTGCAAACCTCTCAAAGCTCTGAGGTGCCCAATGCCGAGTTTGCTCACACTCATGGATGCGGTCTGGAAGATCAAGCTCTCGACCTTGTGGATTCGCCGGCTTTCTGTCAGATGGTCCTGAAGTTAAGGAAGGCCAAATCCTTTGTCAATGGTACCTAAAGGACCTACGAGCAACCTAGAGATGAGTTAGAAAATAGCAAGAAAAAAGGGGAAGGCAATGAAATAAGGGAGGGTGAAGGGCAGGTGGCGATCAAGGAAGGCTCTTCTTGTTGGGCATCCAAGATGATCTTCCAGGGGTGTCCAAGCTTGGGAAGAAAGGTTGGTGGCTTGCATAGGAAGAAGGTAACCTAGGGCCTTTCATCCCTCGATCTCTCGAAGGACAAAGGCACACTCTCTCACAGAGCTCCAAGTTAAATTTTGATGAATAAAAAAAAAAGTTGAAGTTTTCTTCTTCCTAGCCCTTGTCTTAAACTTTGAACTCTGTGAGAGAGTGCACCTTTGTCCTTTGAGACATCGAGGGGTGAGAGGCCCTGGTTACCTTCTTCCTATGCAAGCTGCTAACCCTTCTTCCCAAGCTTTGATGCCCCCTGGAAGATTCTCTTCGACACCCAGGAAGAAGAGCCTACCTTGATCACCACCTTTTCTTCACCCTTTCCCTTATTTCTTTGCCTTCCCATTCCTTCTTTGTTTTCTAACTTGTCTCGAGATTGCTTGCAGGTCCTTCAGGTACCACGAACAAAGAAGTCAATCTTCCTTACCTTTAGGACCACCGGACAGAAAGCCGGAAAATCTGTAGGTTGAGGACTTGATCTTCTAGGCCGCATCCATCAGCTTGACCGAAGTCGGCATCAAGCACTTCAGAGCTTTATGAGGTTTGCACTTCCTAGTCTCCTAAGTAGGATATTGTCCTAGAGCTATGTCCTTTCGGGGTTTTTCAATCCCGGGGTCCTTTCTTTATCACCATTTAGGGGCTATATCTGCATGTTAGAGTCTCTTATCATTATGCAAATCCTTAAATCTTTCTTACTTCGAATTTAGGAATTGGTCAATCCCCTCAAACATAAAAACAACAAAAAAAAATCACTTGCATGCATATCATCTCTCTTAGTAGTCCGGCATTAGGTGCCAAACATGTATTCTCTTCCCTACTTGGCTAGTCCCCATTATTCAATTTTTGAAAAATAAAAAGAATAAAGTAACATTGGGTTCCTCGAAATAAGTGCTAAGTTTAAAATCTTCTGCTAGACTATACTATGATTCAAGGTGGTTTGAAGATAGGTTCCACCTTATAAATGGGAAAGATCAACATAATATGGCTATACTTGTCGATATATGATTGTGCATACTGGCAAATCACCCTTGGAGGATGATAAGAAGAAGGTATACAAGTTGATCACTCCACCAAGACACCCCATTCAACTCCTTGCCACATTGAATTCTGGTTAGGCCATTTCACCACCTCACATTAATCGATGTCTCTTATAATGAAGTTCACTCTTCTTGAAATTTCTTCATGCACATTAGTTTTCCCATAAGTCTGGTGTACATAGGTAAAGGGGTAACTATTGCTTAATTTAGCATTAGTCTATTCTATAATCCCTATATGGTCACCTAAAAGATGCACTTCCTGGTCAGGGATCAGATCAGATGCAATGTAATTTATTATTGCAATGGTGCTTGGAAAGGATTCATAGGGTCCTAAGTAGTCACCGTTTTGCACATCAGGAAGTGGCTCTAACCTAAGATAAGTGGTGCTTCTAAGGATGGTACTAGAGAACTTGATTAAGTCAGTCATTGCTCATACATTTCAGTGCAAGAAGGGGTGCTCCTAAAATTAGTGGTTCTAGTAAAGCATATACTTTTTCAATGTACCTGTGATATCAAAATTGTCCTCTCTGAAATATATTAGGCAATCTTGTAAAGGGTTTGAATTAAGCAAGGTAGGAATCTTATCTACTATGACTTCTTCTATGACTTCCTCTAGCATGTTGATCTCATCACGGTCGTATGTGGGTGGTCCCTGGGATGTATTGAAAATATTCAACCATAGCTTCTTATTCCTGAAAGACATCCATGACCATAGTCCTACAATTTATACAGTCACTAGTAGTTGGTAGGACTAATCTACCTAGGATGATTAGCAATTGGCTGGGGTTGCTACTAGATTTCATATCCAAAATTAGAAAGTCAATAGGAAAGTAGAATTCATCTACTTTTACCAACACATCTTCCAACATTCCACAGGGCACCTTAATGGATCGATGTGCTAGTTGTAAGGTTACCACAGTGGGTTTTAACTCTTTGAATCAAAATAGATCATAAATAGCACTTGGAAGAAGGTAGACACTCACATATTTACCTAATAAATCTTTCATAATTATGAGGTCCCCTATGATACAAGGTATAATTGGGTTACCATGATCCTTAAGTTAGGGTGGAGTAATTTGTTAAAAAACTGATCTAGCCTATTTAGTCAAGTGGACATTCTTTGGTATGTGTGCCTTAGTATTTGTTTCAGTGTGCACAGGCCTTTTAGGATTTAGCATAGGTTAGGACTTGCTTAATGGCATCAAGAAGGGGTAAGTTTATTTGCACCTATTTGAACAGTTCCAACATTTCATTCATTTTTATACCCTTCTTATCAAGAGGCAGAAGGCATTCTAAAGCATTAGAAAATGGGGCCTTAATTTCTGGTGCTAGGCTAATGGGTTCTTCCCTCTCTTTTATTTTTTTTCTGGCTTAGCCGACATTGGGTGATCTGGTTGTTTGGTTACTTCAGGCTGATTTAAGATTTTCCTACTTACAAGGATCATAACTGATTAGGCATGTTCAAGAAAAGTTTCTGGGAAAGTGGAGCTTTTAGCCTGTATTGCCCTTTTGGATTACTAATGGGTTGGCTGGATAGTTTGCCCTCCTCCCTCCTACTAATAGCTGTTACTAACTAACCTATCTAGGTCTCTAACTTTGCAATGGACTATGTGTGGAAGTGAAGATTTGGGTATTCATTTCCAACCCCTAAAGTACATGCAATACCTTCTCCTCAAAGGAAGTGTTTGGAGAAGGTTGCGGGTTTCGTGCATACTATGGATATGGATCTAGTTTATAGGCTCCATTAGAATAATTAGGTCTTTATATTACAGATATGCTTTAGATTAACGGGTCCAAGAAAACATAGGAAGATCTATCCAACCTAGATTGTAGGTGTTGGAGTGAGGATTATGTCTTGAAAGAATAGTGCCTTGAAAGCTAATCATATTTCTTATAAAATAGGGGATTTTTAAATTCTTCCAACTCATGTATGATATTATGTTGATAAAAAGGTATTTTGACTTGTCATATGCTATGTCTTATACCATTTTGTTTTAAGATTATGATGAACCCCATAGATTTGGACAAAAGATTTAGGATTATGATGAAGTTCATAATAGTGAAACCTAAGTTCCTATAACCCTAATCTAGAATATTCCTAGTTGAAGGATCATCGAGTCAGGGATCGTTCCGGAAAGACTAGCACATCCTATGTATGCTCGATGGAGAGAGTGGTTGGTCTCATAACCACTTGTGTAGGGACACTAATACAAGGATATGAGTGCTCATCAGAGAATGAGTTTACTGAATTGATCCATCATGAGAACATCTTATGTTAGTCTTACTTGTTAAAAGATGATTCTCATAGCAAGAGTTATACAAATGATCCTTAGACCTGAGATCACCAAGGAATCTTGTGCATATGAATCTATATTTTGGTTTATACTCATTCATGACTAAGTCATGTATGGAGTGTTCATGAATATGTGAATTATGTATGATGGTTGTGAGTAGATCAACAAGGAATCGATCACTCTTAGTAAGAGAAGTATTTATCTTGTGAAATCTCATTAAATGATAACTCAAGAAGTCTTTGATCAAAATAGGATAATATTAGAAATGATATCTAATTTTTCATCATTCAAGTCTTCACTATTGATTCAAGATTTGAATGAATAATGTGTTAGGGTTTGACAAGTTTTCATACCCATTGCTTATTTAAGATAAAGGGAGATCAAATAATTGAATTGCACGATAACTTGCCACTAAAAAAAAATTTGATAATTTCTATAAAATATTTCATCTTCTGGGTATGATATGTTGCTAATCATATCTTGTAGGTTTCCATAAATTAATATGATTAATCTATGAGAAAATTTGAAAGATAGTTCCAATTGACAATTTGGGATAACTCGATTTTGACCTAATTCAATTATTTGGTTTCTAATCGAGCTAAATCAACATTAACTTAGACCAACTGCTAGATAGATGTGGAGTCCAAAGGGTCACACACTATGAAATTGGTCAAGGAAGTGAATTGTATTTTTATTAAGGTCATAGGATCCTAATTGTCAAGCAATTAACAACATAGCACATGTTGGCTAGCCTAACTCTAACCTAATTAGATTAGGTTTATTTGGTCGCTATTTAGGCTGGCCAATTTAGGAAGGACTTAAATTGGATTTTTTCAGCCTTTTTGGACTCTTAAACAGCCTTACCAATGCCTAAAAGCAAGAGTTCCAAGGGCTTAGGACTCTTGCATGCACCAAGCTATGGGGTGCACAAATTAGGCATGTAGTAGGACAAAGACTTCTTCTGCAAATGAATCATAGTTTTCAGATAGTGCTTATCTCCCTCTCTCTCTCTCATGTACCTTTTGGATTATTTTCACTGGTTAATTTAATTTAAATTGGGCACTAATTGCTAAATGGCATGGAGGGATGTGGCATTTCATTTTATGGTGCATACAGAAGGGACCTAGAGTCCTGCTTATTAATCACTTTTTTTAGATAAGCTTCTCTAGTTTATATGTATATTGGGATGTTGGACCAGGTCTTTAGTTTTTAAATTAAAGGCTAATTATTAGATTTTTTTCAAAGAGTTGCGATAAACAACTCTTGGTGCATAGTTTTTATGAAATGCCATATATTTATAATATTTCATTATACGTTTTTGCTATAAGACTTCTTCTTCTTAAATATGTGGAAGGCTTTCAAACAATCTTCATCAAAGATAAATGGTGTCGTTGGCCAATTTATTGCGCAAGGGTCTCAAAATGTTGCTAAAATCTTTGATGAAGTACCTATAGATCCAACATGACCTAGAAAAGATCATACTTGTCAAACCAAGGTTAGGGGTGGTAGTGCTGACATTATTTCTACTTTTGCCTTATCTACTTCGATCCCTCTTTTAGATACAATATGGCCTAATACGATCCCTTCTCGAACCATAAAATGACTTTTTTCCTATTTTAGGCAAGGTTTGTCTCCTTACGTTGTTCTAATACTTTTGTTAGGTTCTAAAGATAATCCTCAAATGTGAAACAAAATATGAAGAAGTCATCCACAGAAACTTCTAAGAACTTATCTACCATATCAGAAAATATGGCCAGTACACACTGTTGGAATGTAGTGGGTGTATTGTAGAGGCCAAGGGGCATTCACCGAAAAGCAAACTAGCAGTGACACTTCAAGAATCAGCCATCTCCATCATCCTAAGTCTCCATAAACCCTGCTCTAGTTGAACCGCTGAAGCTACCCCAACTATTTTCCTACCTTTCTACATTGAAGGCATATGTTGCTTCTTTAGCTCCACCTCGACCATGATCTCTTGGGTAACCTCTCCTCCAGCATGCTAAAGACTCCTCATCCATCAAAGTACCCCTTGCTACCCATCTTCACTAGAGAACTCCATTACTAATCTATTATACACCCTGGCCATTTCACCAAGATAGGATCCAGTAAAAGTTGGACTAGAAAATCTACCGCTAAAACCTTCTATCCAGAGAAGCTTCATTCCCATCAAACTTCTCAAATTTTACCTTCATCCCGTTGCTCATGGTGACATCAAAAATTATCCACAAACACACTATGAAGAAGAATTGAAAAGAGTACCATAAAATAGGGTGTACAAAATGTCTATATAATAGCCTTCATTTCCCATGCATCTCCTAGATCTAATACCAATTATTAGGACTACCAACCTTTGCATTGATGTTTAGAACTCAGAAATGGACACCTTTGCTAAGTTTTGTGTCAATCGAAGTTTATTTGGATAGCCAAACACCTAGCCTTAGCAGCCTTTTATGTCCCTCCTAGGTGTAGAATTTTTATACAACCTAGTTCTTTATGCACCCGCCTCCAAATCACACTCTATTTGATCATATGATGAGTCTCCATAAATTTTAGATATGAAACTTTTCTTTCCACATCT
This sequence comes from Areca catechu, assembly GCA_021397845.1. Classification (NCBI taxonomy): domain Eukaryota; kingdom Viridiplantae; phylum Streptophyta; class Magnoliopsida; order Arecales; family Arecaceae; genus Areca; species Areca catechu. The sequence continues at coordinate 120,361,613 of CM038052.1, read as the reverse complement.
TGGAGGCAGCCTAAATCTGGTTAGGATATTAGCAACGAAGAATCCTAGTTGGTCTCGGACTCTTGATCAAATCCTTCCACTTGCACAACTCTGACTTGTGCTCCAACTATTCTACCTTTCTAAATTCTATTTGGATGTGGAATCCTTCTTAAAAAGGACTCCTAGATATTGTGAACGCAACTAAAAATATGGCATGAAACAAGGATTGGGGGAACCATAAAAAATGCTAAACTTTCTCCATGGAGTTATGTAGAACTATGTTTTGCAACCAACAAATTGCTCTTAATGCTCGTACTTCTCTAAAGGTCCTTTGCATGTGAAATTAAAATTGTAACATCATCAGGAAGTGCCCTCCTTGTGTTTCAATTTCATTTAAAACAAAGTTCTATGGACGGAGAAACAGTCCCAAGAACAGGGATCTTTCAGTGTTGAAAATAGAACACTAAAATCTATTTGGATATCTTGCCTCTTAGCATTACTTCTTCTTACTGCATGATGTTTCTAGATGGCATGAGGACAGAGGGAGGTTGATGGGAGAGAGAGGAATTTAGAAAGTGATGGGGCAAAAAACCTTCCCTCCCCCTCTTCTTGTTGGCCTGGCGACATGCAGGTCCGGCCCTTGAGTGAGCAGGGTAGCATTGCGACCTTCTTATATCAGCCTCCTAAAAGAAAGCAAACAATTTTGTCTCCCACTTCTCTTGACTCCTGTGATCAGAAAGGGCCCCGACACCTGCTTCAAATTGGCATGGTAGGTAAGGGTCAGCCAAAACACCACTATATAATTTATGCATCTTTAACACCCAAAGTAAAGCAATTGGAATGAACCAACCCTCCTGCCCCTCTCCTTGTTTTTGGTCAGATCCTGTTGGCTTTGACTCCTTAGTTTTGATGATCAACAAAAGGTTGAGTATATGTTTGGACTAATGTTTAATCTCAAGATAAAGTTTCAGGACTTAGGTTATTCAAAAAGAGTATCAAAAGGACAATGATGAAACTAAGTTTACCTGATTTGGAAAAGAGCTCTTCTACCTTGGATAAGATCAAAATTCTCATAATGGACCTTCTTATTAAGAAATATTTGACAAAAGAAACAAAGGCTTAAAGAAACTCAAGCATGGCACGTATATCTCAAGAGTTTCAGAAAAATTCAGATCAGAGGTCGACCCCCAGAGGTCGACACCTTGTCAAAGGTCGACCACTAGAGGTCGACTCATGAAGAAAAGGAAAGTTCAGCATGGCCGGCACGGCAAAGTCTCAGTGGCATGCTTCAGAGGTCGACCACCAGAGGTCAACACCTGTCCAGAGGTCGACACCAGAGGTCGACTCATAGCCTGAGAATTCAAAATGGGCAGAACTATGGTATTCTGAACTTTTGCCTAATTTTTACTGGAGGTCGACTCATGGCATAACGGCTAGTTTTTCTGAACTTCTGATTTGATTTCCAACGGCCATAAACGGCCATATTTTTGAATCTAACGGTCTTGTGGAGTTGTTTCAGCATGAATGAGGTATTTAACCTCCACCAAACTTCAAAAAAGACAAGGAGACAATGTGAAAAAGTGTTGATTCAAAGTACAAAGCCTTCAATCACTTCCAAGCCAAAAGAGTGAGAAAACCAAGAGATTCCCTAGCAAAAAGTTCTCCATCTTTGAGGAATCCAACATTCAAGTGTTTGGCATTTAGTGAGGTCCAAAGATTCCAAGGGAAAAGGCTTGAAGAGTCTCCATCAAGAGCTTCAACAAATTTATTTTTTGCTCAAAAGGAGTTTGTTTAGTTTTAATTCATTGTTTCATACTCTTTTGTCTTTAGCTAGTTTCAAGGGAATTTGAAACTAGAGTGAGGTTTGTTGGTGAGCCAATTGATAAAACCAACTAGGGTTGCTTGTAAGCCCGAAGCCAAAACAAGTGAGTGAGGTTTGTTGGTGAGCTAATTGATAAAACCAACTAGGGTTGCTTGTTAGCCCGAAGCCAAAACAAGTGTGTAAGGTTTTGACTTGTGAGCCTGGTAAAACAAGTCGGCTGTAATCTAAAGATTATAGTGGAAATTCCCAAGTGGAGCTTGGGGAGTGGATGTAGGTGCTAGGTGCACCGAACCACTATATTTCTTGTGTGTTTGCATTGCCTTTCTCTTTTACTTCTTTAGCTCTTTAATTGCCATTTTATTTCATTGCTTCCATTGCACAATTATTAAAGCACTATCACTCTTCACCTTAAAACTTGATATCCCATATATTGCGTTAAATTTTTTAAATACCCAATTCACCCCCCCTCTTGGGCACCATATCTGGGCAACAAGTGGTATCAGAGCACCGGTACTCTCTTGTAGGTCCAACGATCTTGAGTGAAAGATCATGGCCGCCCCAATTGGAATGGGTATAGTTGAAGGACAAGCATCAAATCGCCCTCCTTTCTTTAATGGCACAAACAACACATATTGGAAAACTCGTATGCGTATTTATTTACAAGCTGTAGATTATCATATTTGGAGAGTAATTACGAAAGGGCCTCACCAGCCCACTCACTTGGTTAATGGCATTATCATCCCGAAATCTGAAGAAGAATGGGATGACAATGACATCAAACAAGCTGAGTTAAATGCTAAGGCAATGAATTTGCTATTCTGTGCACTTGACCCTAGTGAATTCAACAGAATATCAAATTGCATTTCAGCCAAAAAAATTTGGGATACACTTGAGGTTACCCATGAGGGTACACACCAAGTGAAGACCACTAAGGTGAACATGCTCATTCATACGTATGAGATGTTCAGGATGGAACCAACTGAAAGTATAAGTGAAATGTATACTAGATTTACAAATATAGTAAATGGTATGAGGAGTTTGGGAAAAATTATATCTAATGGTGAACTGGTTAACAAACTTCTCAGGTCTCTTCCGGCTTCATGGGATGCGAAAGTTACAGCCATAGAAGAAGCCAAGGATGTCAACACTCTACCTCTCGAGCAGCTTCTTGGATCACTGATGACCTACGAGCTGTCACTAAAGCAGAAGACAGTGGACAATGACAAGAAAAAGAAAGCCATAGCCTTCAAGTCCACTACAAAAGAAGAGTCAAGTGATGAATCAGAAGAAGAAGCTGATGATGATGAGACAGTCCTCATTACAAGAAAATTTAAAAGATTCATGAGAAAGAAGAAGGGCTTCTACAAAAAGAGACCACAAAAGGGTGATCACAATAAGGAGAAAGAGAAAGACAAAGAAAGGGATCCACCCATCTGCTTCGAGTGCAAGAAGCCAGGTCATTACAAAACGGATTGCCCTTTGCTTAAAAAGAGTCGAAGGTTGTTGAGAAAGAAAGCCATGATGGCTACCTGGAGTGAGAGTGAGGACTCCAGCAGTGAAGAAGAGCAGCAGGTAGTCGCCAACTTATGTTTCATGGCCAACGAAGATAATGAGGTAAACTCTGAACCTGAAACTGAATTTACTTTCAATGAATTGCATGATACTTTTGATGACTTAGTAATGGAATATGAAAAGTTAAAATTGAAAAATAAGAAATTAAGAAAGCAAAATTTTGAGCTTACCAAAAGTTCAGAAAAGTTTTCAAGTGAAATTGAAAATTTAACTCAAGAAAACAAGAAAGTAAAAGAACATGTAAAGACTTTGACAAATGATAAAGATAATCTTTTAAAAGAAAATAATTCTTTGAAAAAAAATAGAAGTCTTAAAACTAATGAAAACATTGAAAAACAAAATAAAGAACTATTGCTTCAAAATAAGAATTACAAGGAAGAGTTAGAAAAAGTAAAACCTTTTGTAGAAAAGTTTACTTTTAGTTCAGAAAAACTGAATATGCTTTTAAATAGTCAACATGCAGTGTTTAACAAAGCTGGACTTGGATTTAAGCCACACAATCAGCAAAAACTTTACAAGAACTTTTTCATACCTACATCTTCTAATATTACCTGCTATGCATGTGATAAATTAGGTCATAAATCATATGTTTGTAATAAAAGAAAATTAAATACCTTTAAAAAGATTTGGGTTCCAAAAGGAACCAATTTGACTAACCCTAAAGGACCCAAGATGACTTGGGTACCTAAAGTTTCAACTTGATCATTTTTTTGCAGGTGTGCCTTGCAACCAAAAATAAAAGAAGAATTTGGTATCTGGATAGTGGTTGCTCAAGGCACATGACTGGAGATGTGAAGCAATTCTCATCACTAGCTGCTATTGATGGTGGAAACGTTACCTTTGGTGATAATGGAAAAGGCAAAATCGTCGGAATTGGTAAAATCCATATCACCCCTAATGCTTATGTAGATAATGTATTATTTGTTGATGGCTTGAAGCATAATCTTTTTAGCATTAGTCAGTTTTGTGATAAAGGTTTTAAAGTAATTTTTGAATCATCTTTGTGCATGGTATCTAGTCTAGATGTCGATGGCATCAAGTTCACTGGTCTTAGGCATGGAAACATTTACATGGTTGATCTTGATGATCTAGCCATGAAAAGTGGTCAATGCCTAGTGGCTAAGGAAGCCAAGGCAAGTGAAACTAGTTGGCTTTGGCACCGTAGGCTAGGGCATGCTAGTATGCAGTTGATTTCAAAATTAAGCAAAAAGAATCTTGTAAAAGAATTGCCAAAACTCACTTTTGAAAAAGATAAAATTTATGCTGCATGTCAATTTGGAAAACAAACTAAATCTACTTTCAAACCTAAAGGAGTAGTATCTACTACTAGACCCCTTGAATTATTGCATATGGACCTCTTTGGACCAACCAGAACAACTAGTTTGGGAGGTAAAAAATATGGGCTGGTAATTGTAGATGATTACTCACGATTTACTTGGGTAATGTTTTTAGCTCATAAAGATGAAACATTTTCAGCTTTTGTTAAATTTCATAAAAGGGTTTCAAACGAAAAAGATCTCACTATTGTTTCTTTGCGTAGTGATCATGGAACTGAATTTGAAAATCATGATTTTGAAACTTTTTGTAATGAAAATGGTATTAGTCATAATTTCTCTGCACCTAGGACACCTCAACAAAATGGGGTGGTAGAAAGAAAGAACAGGACTCTTGAAGAAATGGCACGCACAATGCTTTGCGAAAACGATTTACCTAGATATTTTTGGGCAGAAGCCATTAATACTTCCTGTTACATTTTAAATCGTGTTTTAATTCGATCTATTTTGAAGAAAACACCATATGAGCTTTGGAAAAATCGAAAACCTAATCTCAAATATTTTCGTGTATTTGGTTGCCGCTATTTCATATTAAACAATGGCAAAGATAACATCAGTAAATTTGATGCCAAGTCAGATGAGGGTATCTTCTTAGGATACTCTACTTCTAGCAAGGCATACAGGGTCTTCAACAGAAGAACACTTCTGGTTGAAGAATCAATTCATGTAGTGTTTGATGAATCTAATGAAAAATCTTCTAGAAAAGAAGATTCTATTGATGTTGAAACAGGTACAAAGAAACTTGAACAATTGAAAATCAATGAAGATGAGCCCAAAGGAGATGATGATCAAGAAAGTCAAGATCAAATTCAAGAAATCAATGCAACTTCACCAAAACCATTACCTAAAGAATGGAGGTATGCACATGGACACCCTAAAGAGCTAATAATAGGTGATCCATCAAAGGGGGTAAGTACACGCTCTTCTATTAGAAATGTTTGTGATTATTTAGCTTTTGTATCTCAGATAGAGCCTAAGTCAATAGAAGAAGCTGAAAAAGATTGTAACTGGATTAATGCTATGCAAGATGAACTAAATCAATTTAAAAGAAATAATGTTTGGACTTTAACTGAAAGACCCCTTAATGTTTCAGTAATTGGCACAAAATGGGTTTTTAGAAATAAACTTGATGAACATGGTATTGTAATTAGGAACAAAGCTAGACTTGTTGCTAAAGGCTACAACCAGGAAGAAGGGATCGACTTCGATGAAACCTTTGCTCCTGTTGCTAGGCTAGAAGCAATTAGACTTTTACTTGCTTTTGCTTGTTTTATGGATTTCAAGTTATTTCAAATGGATGTAAAGAGTGCCTTTTTAAATGGATTTATTGAAGAGGAGGTTTATGTTGAACAACCTCCTGGTTTTGAAAATCATGAATTTCCTAATCATGTCTTTAAATTGCATAAAGCATTGTATGGTTTAAAGCAAGCTCCTAGAGCTTGGTATGATAGATTAAGTTCATTTTTAATGAAAAATAATTTCTCTAGAGGTAATGTAGATAATACATTGTTTTTGAAAAAGAAAAATGATGATCTCTTAGTAGTACAAATATATGTAGATGATATTATTTTTGGTGCTACTAACGAATGTCTTTGTCAAGAATTTGTGAAGTTAATGCAGAGTGAGTTCGAGATGAGCATGATGGGAGAATTCAACTTCTTCCTCGGATTCCAAATTAAGCAAACCAAAGAGGGGATCTCCATCAACCAAGCCAAGTACACAAGGGAGATATTGAAAAAGTTTGGGATGGAGACTACAAAACCAATAGGTACCCCTATGAGCTCTTCATGTAAATTAGACAAAGAAGAATGTGGTAAATCAGTAGGCCAAAAATTATATAGAGGCATGATTGGTTCATTGCTATATCTAACTGCCAGTAGACCAGATATAATGTTTAGTGTTTGTATGTGTGCACGTTTTCAGTCTGCTCCTAAAGAATCACATCTCTTAGCTGTAAAACGTATACTTAGATACTTATTTGGGTCTATCGAAATTGGTCTTTAGTACTCTAGAGAGTCATCATATGAATTAATTGCATATTCTGATGCTGATTTTGCTGGGTGTAAACTTGATCGAAAAAGTACTAGTGGAACTTGTTAATTCCTAGGAGTTAATATGATTTCATGAAGCAGTAAGAAACAGAATTCGGTTGCTCTATCTATGGCGGAAGCCGAATATATAGCAGCTGGAAGCTGTTGTGCTCAGATTCTATGGATCAAACAACAACTCGAGGACTTTGGCATCAAACTAACTAAGACACCCATAAGATGTGATAATACTAGTGCAATCAACTTAACGAAAAATCCTGTATAACATTCAAGAAGCAAACATATTGAAATAAGACATCACTTCATAAGAGATCACGTTCAAAACTCTAATGTGTTGTTAGAATTTATATGTACTGATTATCAATTGGCTGATATATTCACAAAACCATTGAATGAAGATAGATTTTGTATGATCAGAAGAGAACTGGGAGTCATTGATCCTTTTGCTTGAAACTCTTCAATTTTCATCAAAATTCCTCAAAAATAATTTATAAATTCTCAAATATGATTAAAGGCTATTTCTCTAAATTTTATCAATTTTTTAAATCTTACAGAATTTTATTTTAAGTAATTAATTGTTGGAGGTCGACACTTGAGGTTTTCGGAGGTCGACACTTGAGGTCGACACCTAAGTTATGGAGGTCGACACTTGAGGTCGACCCCTGAAAATTTTCAGAGGTCGACACTTGAACGGAAACTTGCTTTTTAAAAACCCGTCCGCAAGCCTTGTTTTTCCAATTTTTTCCTTCCTCTCCTTCGTGTGGTCCCCCTCCAACATTCCTAAACCCCTAAATAGTGGATTTCCATCCTTCTCCCTCAACATTTTGGGAAATCCTCTCCTCTCCTCTTGCATTTCCTCGATTCAACCCTCTTTTTGACCGTACTTTTGATTTTGGACAACCGAAAGCCTTCGAATCTATCTACCCTCTAATCCCGGTTGTATTTCAATAGAAAACACTTATTTCTACCCTCTGTCTCTTACTTTTTCTCTATTTATTTTCTTTTTCTCCACTCTCATAAACCCTATTTCACCATTTCACATTCTTCTCTTTTTTCCAATCCGCGAACCTCTCTTTCCCTCTCTTTTCCTCTTAGCCTTACCTCTTTGCATTTCTCCCTAAGTTACCCCTCATCCTTACACATGGGTCAGAGAAAACACCAGGCAGTAAGGAAAAGGAGACTGGAATAGGGGCAGGGTAGTACTGAGTGGCGAAGGAAAGTCAGACATGAGCGTGAGCCGACCCCAGAGCCACCTGCACCAGTGCCAGCCAGCCTAGTCCGGAAGAGCATTGCTAGTGGGAGGCGCGTGGATATTCCATTCTGGGATCAGCATCACTTCTTCATTGGAGATGTACTGAGAGATGCAGGTCTGGTCCATTTTTGTACGATGTCCGAGAGATTCTACCCAGACCTCATCAGGGAGTTTTATGGATCCATGGCCACTGATGGCATTGGATGGTCTGCTACAGTTCGAGGGATCGAGATTCCAGTGACACCTGAGGTCATCAGTCGCATCTGGAGGATTCCACTTCATGGCACTGCTACCACTATGATCAGCGACAGAGAGCACGCCTTCAGGTGTATCCTAGAGCGTGAGGATGTTAGCGGCATTTCCACAGTAGCCGCTAACCAGCTTTCACTAGAGATGAGAGTGCTGCATCACATCATCGCCCGTATCTTGATTCCGAAGAGCGGGAGATTTGATTTTATTACTGAGCGTGAGCTGGTGTTGATGGTGTCCCTGAGTCAGCGGACTCCCATCAACCTCCCCAGGATCATGCTTCAGCAGATGGGTGAGGCAGCTTCTCACAGGAGACTCATTCAGCCGTACGGCATGGGACTGACTCAGATATTCAGAGAGCATGGTGTCTCATTCGACGGTATACCCTTCAGTCAGCAACAGCACACAGATACTTATGGAGAGAAATCTCTACATAGGATGGGATTTCGACTGATTAGTGACCGATGGGTACGACGAGAGTCTGGCCAGGAGCCAGATGAGGAGGATGAGATCCGAGCTGCTGAGACAGGGTCTTCAGGGACTACTGATCATGGTACACCTCCTCGCCCAGCACCGGAGATAGAGACTGAGGAGCCTGAGCCATTCACGCCACCACCTTCATCAGCTCCGGCACCTACTATTACTGCTACACCACGGAGGACTTCAGTGAGGATATCGGACTTCGAGCAGCGAGTGACTGATCAGATTTCAGAGGTCCGGACAGAGATCACTGGTGTACGATAGGAGCTTCATGATCTGCGGATACACACAGACACACGCATTAGTGCTCTCTCAGCTAGTATGGATACAGGATTCAGACAGATCCTCAACTTATTGAGATTAGCACTACCATCAGGGACTGCAGATCCGACAGTATCTCCTCCACATGATGATGATGATGATGATGATGATGATGATGATGCTGATGACTCTGGTGGATACAGTGACAGTGATGGAGATCAGCCTGGAGCAGGTAGTTCTGATGTTCCACCTGCAGAGCTGATTCCAGAGATTCCCCCTTCAGCTGATCCTCCTTCCACTGTTCTTCCGAGTTCAGATCCTCCAGCCACAGCTGTGCCAGTTGATATTGAGCCTACAGAGTCACTATTTGAGACTATCACTGGGATTCCGGATGACATAGATGAGCATACAGAGACAGATATCGATGATCCCACAGCTTATGAGCTAGTCAGCAGGCAGACCCCAGCTCAGTCTACTCAGCATGCTGATCCGTCCACTCCTTCAGCTACTGCCTCTATCTCGACATCTGTGGAGCCCTTACCTAGGACATATAGATCTCGTAGGACTACCCCTAGGTCTGGTCCCTCTCTGAGGACTCGGAGTTCCTCTCATAGGACTCCAAAATCCTCATCTAGGATCATGGCTCCTGTATCTTTTGACATACCTTTTGATGAGGAGTAGCCTCATAGTTTTATTTGTTGTACTTAGTTTGCTTATGTATGATCTGTTGTATCAGTATTTTGTGCCTACTTTGTAAGCAATTTTGTAACTAAATACATTTGTTTTTATCTACATTGTGATATTTTATTTATCTTGTGCCATTTTATCTGATACCATCTCTTAACATTTATTTTTTTTAAACTCTCAAGTTAGAATATTTTTATTATTGAATGCACAAATTGAGGGGGAGCATGTGTTTTATGCACCTAAATACTTCATTATAATTGAACATAAGTTTCATTAATATATCTTTCACTACAAAAATGAACTTTTTGATTCCTGACAAAAGGGGGAGTAGTAAAGTATATATGTATTTATGAGATCAAATTTAGTAAAGTATATATGTATTTATGAGATCTCCGTCTTATGAGTAGTAAAGTTTATATGATTCTTACCTTTTTGACTCATGAGAATGTTTTCACAAAAAGAAAGAAGTAAATAAAAAGTAACTCATGAAAATATTTTTCACAAAAGAAGATGAAAAGTAAATTTTTATGATACACTCATGCATGTAAGGATTCTTTGAAAATATTTTATTATTTCTATATCTTGCTTTTGGACTTAATTGCATATATACTCAAGGTTTTGTCATCATCAAAAAGGGGGAGATTGTAGGCTTTGACTCCTTAGTTTTGATGATCAACAAAAGGTTGAGTATATGTTTGGACTAATGTTTAATCTCAAGATAAAGTTTCAGGACTTAGGTTATTCAAAAGCGTATCAAAAGGACAATGATGAAACTAAGTTTACCTGATTTGGAAAAGAGCTCTTCTACCTTGGACAAGATCAAAATTCTCATAATGGACCTTCTTGTTAAGAAATATTTGACAAAAGAAACAAAGGCTTAAAGAAACTCAAGCATGGCACGCATATCTCAAGAGTTTCAGAAAAATTCAGATCAGAGATCGACCCCCAGAGGTCGACACCTTGTCAAAGGTCGACCACTAGAGGTTGACTCATGAAGAAAAGGAAAGTTCAACATGGCCGGCACGGCAAAGTCTCAGTGGCACGCTTCAGAGGTCGACCACCAGAGGTCAACACCTGTCCAGAGGTCGACACCAGAGTTCGACTCATAGCCTGAGAATTCAAAATGGGCAGAACTATGGTATTCTGAACTTTTGCCTAATTTTACTGGAGGTCGACTCATGAGGTCGACACTTGATCCAGAGGTCGACTCATGAGGTCGACTCATGGCATAACGGCTAGTTTTTCTGAACTTCTGATTTGATTTCCAACGGCCATAAACGGCCATATTTTTGAATCTAACGGTCTTGTGGAGTTGTTTCAGCATGAATGAGGTATTTAACCTCCACCAAACTTCAAAAAAGACAAGGAGACAAAGTGAAAAAGTGTTGATTCAAAGTACAAAGCCTTCAATCACTTCCAAGCCAAAAGAGTGAGAAAACCAAGAGATTCCCTAGCAAAAAGTTCTCCATCTTTGAGGAATCCAACATTCAAGTGTTTGGCATTTAGTGAGGTCCAAAGATTCCAAGGGAAAAGGCTTGAAGAGTCTCCATCAAGAGCTTCAACAAATTTATTTTTTGCTCAAAAGGAGTTTGTTTAGCTTTAATTCATTGTTTCATACTCTTTTGTCTTTAGCTAGTTTCAAGGGAATTTGAAACTAGAGTGAGGTTTGTTGGTGAGCCAATTGATAAAACCAACTAGGGTTTCTTGTAAGCCCGAAGCCAAAACAAGTGAGTGAGGTTTGTTGGTGAGCCAATTGATAAAACCAACTAGGGTTGCTTGTTAGCCCGAAGCCAAAACAAGTGTGTAAGGTTTTGACTTGTGAGCCTGGTAAAACAAGTCGGCTGTAATCTAAAGATTATAGTGGAAATTCCCAAGTGGAGCTTGGGGAGTAGATGTAGGTGCTAGGTGCATCGAACCACTATATTTCTTGTGTGTTTGCATTGCCTTTCTCTTTTACTTCTTTAGCTCTTTAATTTCCATTTTATTTCATTGCTTCCGTTGCACAATTATTAAAGCACTATCACTCTTCACCTTAAAACTTGATAGCACATATATTGCGTTAAATTTTTTAAATACCCAATTCACCCCCCCTCTTGGGCACCATATCTGGGCAACATATCCTAATTACCATATCTTTGCAACTGACTTGGGGGCCTAAAGCCACTAGACCAACTCCCGAGGGAATCATACCCTCTTAGAACCTAACCTGAATGGGCCTCGATCAATCGACTCCTTGATATAGCCGACCTCTGGCCAGTCAGACCATTAGCAAGGCAGTGATGACCTGACCCATGTCTGTAACTTCTGGCAGGTGAACCAAAACTCTAGGGTGCATCATACAGGAACCCCTTAGTAGGGGCTATCTAGTTCACACCCTTATTAAGCCAGGAATGTGATATGGAGATTATCTAATGTAATCTCTAATAAATATTCTAATAAAGGAGATGGGACTCTTTCTTGGTAACCTTTCAAATAATAGTTAATGAAAGCAGATGACAACTAGATGAGATAAGGAACTTATCATCAAAAAATAGGCAACCTGGCTTTTCACATGGTCGCTTGAAGTGTGTTGCCTAGTAAGCAACCCAAGAGGGGAGTTGAATTGGGTTTATAAAACTTTTGCAAATATGTGCCAATTCAAAATAATTAAGGTGCTAGTGAGTTGCAAGTGCTTTTGAGTTATTCATGAGTATGCAGCAGAAAAAGATAAGCGAATGCAAAGTAAACAAGAGTAAATAAAGGAAGAGCAAGCAACACAAACACAACAATATAAGTGGTTCGATGCACTCCAAAGCACCTACACCCACTTCCCAAGGTCCACTTGGAAATTCACTATAATCACTCTTGATTACAGTCAATTAGTTTTATGAGCTCACTAATCAAAGCCCAACTTGTTTTTATGGAGAACACAAGTCAAAATCTCTTGGGTTTTACGGGCTAACCAAAAGCCTAGTTGGTTTTATAACTTAAGCTCACCAACAACCTCCTTAGTTTTCACAAGGCTAACCAAAAACCTCTTTGGTTTTCACAAGGCTAACCAAAAACCTCTTTGATTTTCACAAGTTTATCCAAAAACCTTTGTTGGTATTAATACACAGTCTCACCAACAAACCTTAACAAAGAATTTAAGAGAATGTATGAAATACAAGAAGATTTCAAAAAAAAGTAAATATCTATTTGAAGCTCTTTGAAGATTCTTGTCCTCAAGTTGTTGAAGCCTTAAATGATGCTTGAGTGGTTGGACTTGATTGCTTTTGAATGCTTTGAATGCTTGAAGGCTTCACTTCACTTCAAAGTAGTTGCTCTCAATGAATATCAGAGTGAATGCACTTAACTACTCATTAGTTTCTTCCCTCTTGAGTTTAATTCACTTTAAATACCCTTCCAAGCTTTAAATGGTAGTTTATGACTGTTGTAGAGGTAGAACTAGCCATTGGGGAAAAAAGGATAAGTTATGCATTTGAAAAAACTAGCCGTTACTGTTCAATAGAACTTCAAGTGTCGACACTTCAAGTCATGAGTCGTCACCTTGAGTCGATACTTGGTCTCCATGAGTCGACACTTAGTTTAAAAAATGTTCCTTGAAGCTCTCTAGAAATCTTAGGTGAGTCCATACTTCATCTGGTGAGTCGACACATGTGTCGACACTTGGCTTCCTTGAGTCGACACTTGAGGGAAGTCTGAAATTCAGCATGTTCTATATAATTTTTATTTCAGGCCTTGAGTTGATCCTTGAGTCGACACTGTGAGTCGTCACTTGAGGTCCATTAGTCGATACTTGGAGTGTGCCATCTAAAATATCTTCTGTATATTAGCTCCAGCTTCTATGAGTCGAAACTAACACTTCACATCCATAAGTCGATGCTTGGCTGAAACTTTCTAGAATTCAATTGAAACTCCACTGAATTTTCTTCAACCTTAAAACTTAAGTCCTTCCAAGACATTCTTATGTATTCAAGTCCATTTAACTTTAAAAATTCATCCAATATGAGACTTCTTCAACTATTTTGACAAGCAAACAATTGACTAACTTGATGAGTACTTTTTTCTGATAAAACATACTTTAACAAATAGTTAGTACTTAAATATACTTAAGTATTTTGTTAATCATCAAAATCAATATAGGAGTTAATAATCTTATCCTTTTTGATGATGACAAAATCTTTAAGCATATACAAATGGAAAGCAAAATGATTTTCAACAAGAATAGAGCTTTTGGCAAAAAGTATCAAAGTAGTGATTATAATGCATTAGAGCTATAAATTATGAAATATCAGAGTTATGATTGAAAGATATCAGAGCTAAGATGTATATATAATGCTCAAAGGTGTGTAAAAACATCTCCAAAAGATAGTCATTTCAGCATGAAGAAAAGAATAGCAAGGAAAAGCTTTAAGAGTATCAAGGCATTAAACATGTGCCAAAAGATTAGATAGTATCAGACTAAAATTGATAGATTATAAAGAGTATCAAAGTATGAAATCGATAAATATTTGAGCATAGAATAGAAGTATCAAAGCAAGACAATGGAATTATAGATCAAGGAGGATAAAAACTCAAAAACTCCCCCTCAACATATGATCCGAAAAACTAATTTTCAAAAAGATTTTTAAGAACATTTACAAAAAGTTATAGCTTTAGTAAATTTCTTTCTCGCTCCCCCTGTCTCATTGCTTTAATCAAATTAACAAAAGATTCATCAAATCTCATTAATACTCGGTATTAATAATTTTGCACATTTCATGCACTATTCATAAAATCTTTCAATCATTCTCCCCCTTTTTGTCATCATTAAAAAGGTAAGAAAAAGGAGCACATTCAGTAAATGAGAATGTAAGAGTCATTACATTTCAATAAGACAGCATTCATAAACGTCAAGAAGTCAATATATAAAATTGATCCATTAGATTCAAAGTTTGATACATCAACTAAACAAAATTTGATACATCATATACTAATAAAAGTAAACAGAATAGACATGCATAAAACATAAAACATAGTAAGCATTGAGATACAGACTAGCTGAGGTATAGATCAATCTGAAGGAGTACTCTCCTCATTAGAGGAGGACCTGATCTCAAGAATGATGGGACCTGTAACCCTAGAAGGTCTGGGTCTCGACCACATCAATCGAAGATCAAATAGTCTGGTCCGGGTAGGTCTTGGTGCAGTGTCACGGCCTTTACCTCTATGTCTGGTATACGTCCTTCCTCTAGCAGGTGTTGAAGAGGAGGAGGGAATATTAGAAGTAGGAGCAGCAGTGACAGGGTCAGCAGTCCTAGTATCAGTGAACAAGGAAGTATCATCAAAAACTGGTCTAGATGAAAAAATATGGAAACTAGGAGTATAAAACCCTAGTTCCCAAGTCAGGGAAGATGTGGAAGGTATAGGTGGGGTCCTAGTAGGAATGCTAAGGATCGGAGTAGGAAAATAAGTATCAAGGGGATCTGTGTGCAGTACAGGTGTGGGAGCAAAAGTAAGAGATGGGTCGGGAATGGTAGGTGAGGAACTGGAGAAGACTGGTGTCTGGAATGAGGAACTGGAAGGATCTCAAACCGGTGTCCTCAAAACATCATCTACTTCAACCTTTGGCTCGAGCTCCACCATAAAATCTTTGACATCAAACTCGGTGGAAGAGTAACCCTAACCATCTCCTTATTTGGTTTTGGGGCTGAAGGTGCTGGAGGTGCCGGAGGCGAATCTGGTGATGAAGGAGATGAAGGTGCTAGACCTCTCGCAGAAGTCAACCTCTCTAGAGCAGCCAAAATAGCAGTAATACTTTGTCTAAAACCTTGGTGGTCTGTTCTCATCTTCATATGGATTTGGTCAACTCACTATCGAATGATCATAATCTCTGTCTCTATGCAAATGACCCTCTCATCCATGCTATCTCTAGTACCATCAATCTATGCAAGAGCAGCTGGCTCAGGCTAAGCTATAGGCTTGGGCTATGCCTCTAGAATATCTCCCTATGGCTCAGATGGCCCAGCCTCACCAGAGAAAATATACTCCTCCTCTGCTGCCTCCTCATCCGCATTAGTGGTCTGACCTGATACTCGTCATCTCCACTGACCTCTGACCAGATGAAAGCCCATCCATTGCAGTGATCTCTCATCATAGATGTCTATATATAGTAACAGTCTGTAGGGCTCTCCATCTACAATGTCTCCATATTCCCTGAATAAGATTGTCAGACCCATATCATAGGGCAAGAACAGCCTCATGCTAGTCACTACCTCTATCATCTGATGAACCATCAAAACTGGGAGGCATACTGGAGTACGATGAATCAAGGATACCATCACCATAAGCTCTCCTTAGTGATAAAATTGAAACATCCAGTCTTCGGTAGAAGAATCCTGGTGACAATATGATGTAGTAGCCTCATCTCAGGTGAGAGTCTGGATGCAACTATAGTGGCTCCCTTTGGAATATCATCTATCTTGAAGATACACTAGAGTCCACTCATGCGATCCACTAATGAGTCCACTACTAATCCTCTCATAGGTATCTACCATACCCTGCTCAGTATCTCGGTAGTAAGTGGAACCTCAATACCTCGAACCATTGCTATCCACCTATCAGCACCTCTGGCTAAAGTACCATAAAACTCTCTGATCAAGCCAGGGTAGAACCTCTCAAATAATGTGCAAAACTATGACAACTTAGCATCTCTCAACCACTATCCGATCCAAAATATTGCTGGTCCAGAAAGTCTAAATCAACTTGCCATCCTCCAACTATGGCCTTAGAAGCTATCTTATCAACTGCTGGGACTGGCGGTCTAGCAAGAACATCTGGATGGATCTCAAGCTTTGCTATCGCTGAATCTTCATGCCTAACCTTCGTCCATCGCTCGACCTCTTGGATAGATGGTCAAGGCCTCCTAACTACTTATTTTTGAGGACCCATTTCTTGAGAAACAAGATAAAGAAGCAAATATGGGAGAAATCAAGGGTTTTTCATGGTGAAAACCTTAAGGAAATGGTACGGAATAGTGAAACAAGGGAAGAACTTGCTCCAAACAAAGAATCAGGTAGTTAAAACATAGATTGGAGTGAAATAGACCGTAGGGAAGCTATTTTATGGTGAGTCGGCTCAAGGATTTTGGAAAAAAATGAGAAGAAAATGAATGGTTTCCCTATTTTTTCTCGAAAGCCCGCCAACCAAGTGTCAACTCATGACTGTTGGTCAAGTGTTGACACTTGGAGGTGTCGACAGTTCAAAGTGTCGACACTTTGGCAAAACTCCAAAAAAATGGCAAAAAAATCTAAAAAAATTAAGAAAATTGATTTCAGGGTATTATGAGTGATTAAACATGATTTTAAAGAATATTTAATTAGATAATTTCAAGGGTATTTTGAAAAATCATAAGGAGATCAAGAAATTCAATCAAAAGGATTGAAGATCTCTAATTCCCTTCTAATCATACATAACCTATCTTCTTGAAGAGGTTTGGTCAATACATTAGCCAGTTGCATTTTAGTGCACACAAATTCAAACAAAATATCATTATTTTCAACATGATCTCTAATGAAATGGTGCCTAATTTCAATGTGTTTACTTCTAGAGTGCTGAACAAGATTTTTAGTTAGATTTATAGCACTTGTATTATCACATCTTATAGGTGTCTTAATTAATTTGATTCCAAAATCTTTAAGTTGTTGCTTAGTTCACAAGATCTGAGTACAACAACTTTCAGTTGCAATATATTCAGCCTCAGCTGTAGATAGTGCAACCGAAGTTTATTTCTTGCTTAACCATGAGATTAAGTTAACTCCAAGAAATTGGTAGGTTCCACTAGTACTTTTTTATCTAATTTATACCTAGCAAAGTCAACATCAGAATAGCCAATTAAATCAATTGAAGAATCTCTAAAATACCACAGACCAATATAATAGTACCAGATAATTATCTAAGAATGCACTTAATAGCCATTAAATGAAATTCTTTAGGAGCAGACTGATATCTAGCACACATGCAAACACTGAACATGATATTTGATCTACTAGCAATCAAGTATAGTAAAGAACCAATGATACCCCTATATAATTTTTGATCAACATTTTTACCACATTCATCTTTATCAAGTTTACAAAAAGGGCTCATAGGTGTACCTATTGGCTTGGTTGTCTCCATCCAAAACTTCTTTAACATTTTACTTGTATACTTAGCTTGGTTGATGAAAATCCCTTCTTTGGTTTGCTTGATCTAGAGTCTAAGGAAGAAATTTAGTTTTCCCATCATGCTCATCTAGAACTCACCCTACATAAGCTTGGTAAACTCTTGATAAAGTATTTCATTAGTAGCATCGAAAATAATGTCATCGACATAAATTTGTACTACGAATAGATCATCATTTTTTTTTTCAAAAATAAGGTAGTATCAACATGGCCTCTAGAGAATTCATTTTAAATCAAAATTTTACTAAGCTTTCATACTATACACGGGATGCTTGTTTTAAACCATAAAGTGCTTTGTATAATTTGAAAATATAATCAAGATGTGCATGATTTTTAAATCCAGGTCATTGTTGAACAAAAACATCTTTAGCTAAATAACCACTAAAATATACACTTTTAACATCCATTTAAAAAAGTTTAAAATTCATGAAACATGTAAATGCTAAAAGTAATCTAATGGCTTCAAGTTTAGCTACTGGAGCAAAGGTTTCATCAAAATCAATTCCTTCTTCTTGATTATAACCTTTGATTACCAGCCTAGCCTTGTTTCTAGTTACTACACCATTTTCATCTAGTTTATTTCTATGCACCCATTTGTGCCAATAATTAAAACATTAGTTAGTCTTTCTATTAGAGTCCAAACTTTATTTCTTTCAAATTGATTTAACTCTTCTTGCATAGCAATTATCCAATTAGGATCTTTTTTAGCTTCTTCAATGCAATTAGGTTCAATTTGAGAAATAAAAGCAATGTAATCACATTCATTTCTAATAGATGATCTAGTTCTTGCCCTTCTTGATGGATCACCTAAGATCAATTCCTTAGGATGTCCATGAGCATATCTCCACTCTTTTGATAGATATTTGTGCTTTGATGATGATTTTGAAGCTTCTTCTCCATCTTTCTTGTTTTGATCTTCTTCATCTTCTTTGGAAGGGGGAACATCCAAAGTTAGCTTCTTCAATCCTTCAACACATGCATATTCATTAGAAGTATCCTCTTTTCTAGATAATTTATTAGTGGACTCTTCAAATACTATATGTATTGATTCTTCTACTAGCAGTGTTCTTTTATTAAAAACTCTATATGCCTTACTTGATGTAGAGTATCCTAAGAAGATACCTTCATCAGACTTGGCATCAAACTTGCCTAAATTATCTTTTCTATTATTTAAAAAAAAGCACCAGCAACCAAAAATCCGAAAATACTTCAAAGTAGGTTTTCTTTCATTCCAAAACTCATATGAGATATCTTTAAAATAGGTCAAATTAAAACATGATTAAAAATATAATAAGCTGTATTAACTGCTTCAGCCCAAAATTATCTCGGAAGATCATTTTTTGAAAGCATTGTACATGCCATTTCTTCTAAAGTATGATTTTTTCTTTCTACCATCCCATTTTGTTGAGGTATCCTCGGTGCAGAAAAATTATGATCAATTCTTTTTTCATTACAAAAATTTTTTAAATCTTGATTTTCAAATTTAGTACCATGGTCACTATGAATACAAACACCTGAAGTACCTTTTTCATTTGAGACTTTTTGATAAAACTTTAAGAAAGCTGAAAATGTTCATCTTTATGAGCTAAGAATAAAACCCATGTACATTAAGAGAAATTATTCACTATAACTAATTCATATCTCTTGTCTCCTAGGTTTGTTGTCCTAGTTGGTCCAAAGAGATTCATATGGAGTAGCTCTAATGGCCTAAAAGTAGAAACAAAACCTTTTGGTTTGAAAGATGTTTTTGCTTGTTTTCCAAATTGACATGCTTCACATATTTTATCTTTTTCAAAACTAAGTTTTGGTAAATCTCTTACTAAATCCTTTTTGCATAATTTTGAAAGAAGATGCATGCTTGCATGACCTAGTCTACGATGCCAAAGCCAACTAGTTTTATTAATAGTGAAATTCTTAGCAACTAGGCATTCATTATCATACAGAAGTAAATTGTCAAGATCAACAACATAGATGTTACCATGCCTATTTCTAATGAACTTTACTCCATTGCATTCAGGACTAGCTACCATGCAAATAGATGATTCAAAAATAACTTTAAAACCATTGTTACAAAATTGACTAATCTTAGCAAATTAAGTCTTAATCCTTCAACTAATAAAACATTATCTATAAATGTAGAAGAGGAGATGTACACCTTACTAATAACAATGATTTTTCTTTACTGTTATCACCAAAAGTTACTCTCCCTTCATTCAGTACCTCAAAAAGTGAATTGCTTCATGTCTCCTGTCATGTATCTTGAGCAACTGCTATCAAGATACTACAATCTTTTCTTTTCTTTGGCTGCAAGATACACCTGCAAAATAATAAATTGCAGAAGCTAAGTAAGAGTAAAGAAGCACAACACAAACACACAGAATTTATAGTAATTCAGAGCAACCTAGCTCCTACATCCACTATCCAAGATACCACTTGGAATTTTCATAATATTCACACGCGAATACAGTAGGATTATTTTACAGTATCATAATCCAAAACCTCTATTATGGTTTCACGGGATCACCAAAGAAAACCCAACACCCTTTGATGGAAGTCCACTTGAATGCACTTGAATAAGCTTTAATTACTTCAGTGGCTTCATCAAAAGTTGCTTCAAGCTTTCGATCAGAGTTGGTGAAGACTTGAAGGCTGACTTGAATGCTCTTGCGCTCTTATGCTGTTTGTAGTTAGGACATTCAACGAAGCTCTCTTCTCTTTTCAAAAACTCTTCCTTTTTGGATGTTCAAATCCTTCAAATATAAGGTCTTCAATCACTCCAAGGCAGTTCTAGCTGTTATAGATCGTTGGAGAATGATTTGTGACTATTGGAGTACTTTTTGGCATTTAAAACTAATTTTTGGAACTAGCAGTTGGATACCTGAAAATGATGTTCAAGTCATCTTGGATTCCTTGGAGTTGGCTCGAATCGTTCAAGTTGATAGGTCGAGTTGTCAAATCTTCAGTGCAGTCGGCTCTTTGTCTCAGGGTGCAAAACTTCACTCTGGATGAGTCGGCTCTTGATAGCTCGGGTCTGCTCGAACTTCTTTCTTTGGAAAACTTGAACTCGAGGAGTCGGCTCTCTTCAGCTTGGGTTGGCTCTTCTTCTTCGATTCAAAAATCCTCACTCTGGAAGAGTCGGCTCAATGCTGTTCGGGTCGTCTCGCCTGGCTGTTCTCAGAAAACTTTAGAAACTGGACTTTGGAGGAGTTGGCTCGGACATAATCCAATCGACTTGGATTCATTGGAGTCGGCTCGGTTACCTTTGAGTCGGCTCGGATTGCAGTGTTCCAGAATTCTTGCTGCATGCCAGTGAGTGAAGTCGACTCTTCATCATGCTGGGTCGGCTCGAGTATCTTCTTTAGAATTTTTACACTTGAACTCAAAGAAAAACTCTCACCAACACTTTACAACTTTTAATCATACCAACTCAAAATAGTTTTTTGGCACACACACACAGAAGTAACCCTTTTTACATGATTTTTTCTTAGCTTTTTCATTGGATTCTTCTTTACAAAAATAAGTTGCAACACGACTCAAACAATAAACAATAGTGTAGGAGTTAAGTTTGAACAAATTAAACCATCCTACAAAAATTTGTAAAACAATTGAAGAGTGGTTAGAAATAAATATACATGCTCCAATGTTTGGTTATCATCAAAATCACTTATGGGGTCAACATAGTCTTACCAAGATTTCTTATGTCATTTATAATGTTTGTAAATCTAGTTTACATATCAGTAATAGATTCATTAGGTTCCATTCGAAACATCTCATAAGTATGTACAAGCATATTGTCTTTAGTATTTTTTTCTTGATCAGTACCCTCATGAGTAACCTCAAGTGTGTCCCATATTTTTTTAGTAGAGGTGCATGTGAAAATCCTGTTGAATTCACTAGGATCCAATGCACAATACAGTAGATTCATTGCTTTTGTATTGATCTTGATTGTTTAATGTCATTTTCATCTCAATCCTCTTCAAGTTTTGGGATGGAAATGCTATTAACAATAACTAAGGGAATACGAGAACTTTTATCAACAACTTTCCATAGATTATAATCAATTGAATGCATATAGATTCTCATGCATGTTTTTCAATAGTGTAATTGGTGCCATTAAAGTAAGGAGGTCTATTTGAGGCCTGTCCCTCAACTATACTAGAACCAAGTGGGGTTTCCATAGATCTTTACTCAATGTGGTTAGACCTATAAACTGAGAACGTGGCTCTGATACCACTTGTTGCCCAGTAAGCAACCCAAGAGAGGGGATAAATTAGGTTTCTAAAAACTTTTGCAAATATGTGCCAATTCAAAATAATTAAGGTGCTACTGAATTGCAAGTGCTTGTGAGTTATTCAAGAGTATGCAGTGGAAAAAGATAAGCAAATGCAAAGTAAACAGGAATAAATAAAAGAAGAGCAAGCAATACAAACACAATAATATATATTGGTTCTGTGCACTCCAAAGCACCTACATCCACTCCCCAAGGTCCACTTGGGAATTCACTATAATCACTCTTTATTCAGTCAATTAGTTTTTCGGACTCACTAATCAAAACCCAACTTGTTTTCACCGGGAACACAAGTCAAAATCTCTTTTTTTTTATGGGCTAACCATAAACCTAGTTGGCTTTGTAACTTAGGCTCACCAATAACCTCCTTGATTTTTATAAGGCTAACCAAAAACCTCTTTGGTTTCATAAGGCTAACCAAAAACTTCTTTGGTTTTCACAAGGCTAACCAAAAACCTTTGTTGGTTTTAATACACAGGCTCACCAACAAACCTCAACAAATAATTTAAGAGAATGTATGAAACACAAGAAAGCTTTCTGTTGGGGACACCAGAGGCACCAGAATAAGACAGAGGCTTTTCAACCCTCTGTGGATTACTTAGTAGTGTTTGAGTCCATTTGTAACAAAGGCTTAGCCTAATTGAGTTGTCATTTGAGTTCGGTATCAGTTAGCTCATGTTGAAATAGTTTTTTTTCTGAGTCCTATATGTAGCATTTGATCCATATCATTAGGGTTTTGGATCAGTCGGTCAAGTCAGCTCATGTTGAGCTAATCATATTGAGTCTTGTAATCATGTCCAGTTGTATTGAGTCTGTATTGAGTCAAGCCCAGTCGAAGAAGACTCAAGCATGTGAAGGACACCACCCAGCATGCCACCTCAGTAGTCGCATGGAGTCCCAGTCACACCCTGGATTTCACCACCTGGGATTACTTGGAGGATCATGAAGTCGACCCATGAATGAGGAGTTGATGACCACACACCGGCACACCCCTTCCACACATTAAGCCCACCAACTCCACATGCCAGCATGACAAGAAAGAAAGTCAAAACAGATAAACATGAATCCCATGATTCATGCTAGCTTACTTAGGAAAGAAGTGGTCCACCACAAGCCAAGAGAAGTAAGGAGTTGGCACCCTTTGGTCCCCACCATTGGTTGTCCACTACCTACCTTATTTGGAGGGATTTTGTATGGTAGGAGAGTGTTTTCTTCCATGTATTAGGCCCCACACTTTAGAAAGAAAGTGGTCACCCATTATTTTCCTTATTTTCTTTTGCTTGGACCCTACGTCTTATGACTCTATATAAAGGAACCCTTGTATAAAAAATTAATACCTTTTTCATGAATAATATTGAGTTTACAACTATTGCTGTGTGCTTTGTTATTTGCTAAGGGGACTTTATGTGAGCCCCTTCTTCTTCCCTATTCCCTACGCCCTGCTTCCAGCCATCAACGAACCCTAGAAGACTTCTCCAACCTTGGCTGCCAACTTCATAATTCTTGTTTTCCTTGCTATTTTTCCACTTATATCTTCATCTTTGATTCGATTTCAAACCCCTGAAAGGTTGTTTGTAGGTCCCTCGACTCCTACAAATCCAACGACTCTAGCCGAGTAGCAATCGGATCACTGAGTTGAAAGCCGAGAATCCACGAGTCTTCGGCTTTATTTTCCAGGCCACATCTGGGAGCGAGAGTGACCCCTTCATCTGTGATCTTCATCAGGTGCATCAACCATTGTCAGGTACACCCCCTCAGCCTGCCAGTAGCCTTATTGAAGATGAACTAGCCCAACCGAGACTTCTCAACCTCGGCGGTCCTCTTCTTATTGCTTTTTAGGTTCTACTTTGCATGCAGTTGTTTCTTTCTTACATAGAATTCTCTTCTTAGATTCATGGTCTATTCTTTAAGATTTAGATTTACAACTTAACCTAAAAAAATACAAAAATATATTTGCAAACAATTTTAGTTCCGCATCATTTGGTATCAGAGCCTATTTGGGCTCAGTTCTCTTTGGATATTCGGATCGGGTGCTTCACCATGGCCGTCTGGTTATAGGAGACTAGTAGGGCTTCAAACTCCTCTATCTTAATCGACAGGATCTCCTATGGTGGTTGGGATGCCGCTGTGAATTGACCCCTGAAGAAGAACACAAAGAGTTCCTTAGTGCTTTTTCATTTTGGCCTTTTAGTATATACCCTATTATTTTAATTTCTTCTTGCTACATATAACTCAAAAAATTCTAAAATTTTTTTTCTTGAATTTATAATAATTCAGATTAATTTCTAGAGTTTTCTCAAAAATTATTTCAATCTGTGGATTTTCTCCTAGCCAAAACACTGCATAAGAACAGTTATATTCTGTTTTGGCAGTAAAGTCGATTTCGAAAAGTTTAGGGTTTTTTTGGTATAATTTTTGCATATATTTAATTTTAGAATATTTCCTATATATTATATCATAATATGTAATTATATTTCTATTTTAAAAAAATCCCAAAACAAAAAAAAATTTGTATATATTCAAAAAAATACTAACACACCTAAACCCTAACTTGCATCTTCATCTGCCTACCATCATTGCATAAATTACTTTAAGGGCACTTTCTATATGTCAGATAAGGGAAAGAATTGATAACCTCTTCTTATTCCAAAACCACATCCCTTGCATTCGGTCCCAAGCCTAATCTAAAATTAACTAGACTTAATTTGCCCTAGTGGGCTAGGGACACCCCTCGGTCGGGTTCTGTCATTGTGGGACGACTAGTGCACCCAATTCATTTCGTATTAGTGGATACTAGTGTCTAGGCAAGAGGTATAGTGTCAAACGACCTAAGCAGATCGGTGGTTCCTTAATTGGGTCCTTGCGAGAGCAGGGAGGCCCTCCCACCATCCCATCTCTTACCTGGCCAGATTGAAGGACTTGGATTTGAATTGTGTGTGAGTTGAGTCAACCTATTCTGATTGGGCTCTAGGTCTAGGTAGCTGTAGTCGAGTCAGTGTTGAGTCTTGCATGAGCACTAGATCAGGAGAATTATATCATCCACCATCTCTCCCTTTGGTTAAATCCATGGATAAGCTGGAAACCCAAATTCAAGCCCTTGTAGACCAAATGGCCTAGATGACTACCCAGATGACTCAGTTGACCCAGCCCAATACCCGAATCCATGATAGACTTGACCACTTAGCCAATAGGTTTGATCAGGTATAAAAAACCCGTAAGACCCAGACTAGATCCAAACCTGAGCCACCTTTATCCACACTACCCAAATTATTTGAACCTAGAACCTATGTACCCAAAACCTATGAACATAGATCCTATGCACCCACTCCCTATAAGCCTAGTATACCCACAACCTATAGATCTTAAACTCCAAATCCTATGACTTTAGAACCTATGAGCCCATATCCCATGAGCCCAGTAGACCCAAGACCCATAGAGCCAAACCCAAATCCTATGACCCTAGATCCTATAATCCCATGACCCATTGATCTACGCCCTTGTCCTATGAGCCCATGGAGCCCATAATCCCTAGATATCAGCCTAGTGCTAGTTATGTTTTCCCTAGTCAACATGAATCCCATAGGTTAGTACCCCTAAATATGAACCCAATAGTAAGCCACTACCCCTTAGGCAACCTGAACCTTCTAGGAGTAGTGCCCAAAATCAGAAGCCAGGACCTAGCCAATTTTCCCTTTGCCGACGCTCCCCTTCCACCCATTTGATTCACAAGGCTTACAATAAAGCGGAAGTGTATGAAGCTGATGTGAACTTAGTGGATGAGTGTGAGGGAGAAGAGGATACACCTCTAGAAGACCTAGAATTTGTTGACCTCATAGGTACCTAGGTAGAAGCCAATCTAGAGTTAGCTAACCCTAACCACGCCCAGATTGAACCTACAGTAGAGGACCAATTAGAGGAGAAGAACTCTGATACTAGGATTTTAATTGAGGAAACACTAGAAAAGGGCCTAATTGTAGAACCTAGTCTTAAATTCCATGAACTAGAAGACTTTATTGAGGATTTGGCTTACTTAACCCATTGCCCTCAGGATGAATCCCATCCTGCCATTCCTATTGAAGATATCTTCCTAGAAATTGTTAACCCATCCTTCCATAGCATGGACCTTTTCTTGCCCATAGATATAATTCCATATTCATACATTAAGGACAGTCTCTTTACCTCAGAACCAGTCCCTAAATCCCCTTCCTATTTCTTACCCTTTCCTGAGTCTTCTAATGTATCTAGAACTATTAGGTTACATTTTGTTGAGGTTACAAGGTTGCAAGAATTAATAGAGGCCATCCCATTTGCTACCTACATTTGGCAGGCCCTCTGGCATCTATTAAGAGTTACTAGCAAATTTTCTTCTGCATGTCATCCATTAACCACAACTCAAGCCCCATACCAAAGTTGTAGTTAAGACCTAATAAACCTCTTTTGATAGGAATGCATAGTCAAGTATGTTAGGTGTTAGTATGAGTCATTTGCATCACCTGTTAGGAGTCTGCATGTGCCTAGCATGTTCACCACCTGCACTAATTTTGAATCAAACTGGCTAATTCTCGAAGAAAAGCCAAGAAATTTATTGTAGTGGATTCTGTCATGGTTAGGCTTAGGCCTAAAAAGAAGCTTCTTGCTCGTGGAGCCAAGCCTTTTAAAGTGATAGAGAAGGTTGGACCAAATGCCTATGTGTTAAATTTGCCTTCAGACTTAGGCATTAGTTCTACCTTCAATATCGCAGACCTGGTTGAGTATAAGGAACCGGCAGCGATACCTAGTGAGGCCTTTGGATCTACTCCTTCCATTATGAGTGACCCTAGCCCAAAGTGTCCATCAATTATTTGGCCTGAGAAATGAGAACGGATCGAGCTTATCCTAGATGATCAAGCCATCACGACCCGGGGTCGCGGCTATCAATGCTACCTGGTCTAATGATAAGGCCAGCCAGAATCGGATGATTCATGGGTTGCTCGAGAAGACTTGCAGCACCTCGACCCAGCCCTTCTCAAGAGATATGTGAGCCAGTGTGATCCTTCACTCGATAGGGTCGAGTTCCTCCCATCTTGGGAGAATTGGTGGGGACACCAGAGGCACCAGAAAAAGATAGAGGCTTCTCAATCCTCTGTTTATTACATAGGAGTGTTTGAGTCCATTTATAATAAAGGCTTAGCCTAATTGAGTTGTCATTTGAGTCTTGTACCAGTTAGCTCATGTTGAGCTAGTTTTTTTTTCGAGTCCTGTATGTAGCATTTGAACCATATCATTAGGATTTTTGATCAGTCGATCAAGTCAGCTCATGTTGAGCTAATCATATTTTGAGTCTTGTAATCATGTCTAGTTTTATTGAGTCTGTATTAAGTCAAGTCCGATCGAAGAAGACTTAAGCATGTGATGGACACCACCCAGCATGCCACCTCAGTAGCTGCATGGAGTGCCAGTCATACCCTAGATTTCGCCACCTGGGATTACTTGAAGGATCATAAAGTTGGCCCATGAATGAAGAGTTGATGACCACATGCCGGCACACCCCTTCCACACCCTAAGCACACAAATTCCACACACCAGCATGATAAGAAAGAAAGTCAAAATAGATAAACATGAATCCCATGATTCATGCCAGCTTGCTTAGAAAAGAAGTGGTCCATCCCAAGCCAAGAAAAGTAAGAAGTTGGTACCCTTTGGTCCCCCCATTTGGTTGTCCACTACTTACCTTATTGGAGGGATTTGTATGGCATGTGAGTGTTTTCTTCCATGTATTTAGTCCCACACTTTAGGAAGAAAGTGGTCACCCATTATTTTTTTTATTTTCTTTTTCTTGGGCCCTAAGTCTCATGACTCTATATAAGAGACCCCTTGTATGAAAATTTAATACCTTTTTCATAAATAATATTGAGTTTACAACTATTGCTGTGTGCTTTGTTCTGTGCTAAGGGGACTCTATGTGAGCCCCTTCTTCTTCCCTGTTCCCTGCGCCCTGCTCCAGCCATCAACGTACCCTAGAAGACTTCTCCAACCTTGGCTATGCTATAATTCTTTTTTTCCTTGCTATTTTTTCACTTATATCTTCATCCTTGCTTCGATTTCTAACCTGTTGACCCCATAAGTGATTTTGATGATAACCAAACATTGGAGCATGTATATTTATTTTTAACAACTCTTCAAGTATTTTACAAGTTTTTGTAGGATGGATTAAATATTCAAACTTCAACTCTTACACCTCTATT
Source organism: Areca catechu (assembly GCA_021397845.1). Lineage (NCBI taxonomy): Eukaryota > Viridiplantae > Streptophyta > Magnoliopsida > Arecales > Arecaceae > Areca > Areca catechu. Next base: position 120,333,234 of record CM038052.1, on the reverse strand, counting down.
CTTTTGTTTGAGTTGAGTTGTAATGTGTTTTTGTAAAGAAGAAACCAATGAAAAAGCTAAGAAAAAATCATGTGAAAAAGGTTACTTCTGTGTGTGTGTGTCTTGAAATTAGTTTTGAGTTGGTATGCTTGAAAATGTAAAGAGTTGGTAGGAGTTTTTCTTTAAGTACAACTGTAAAAATCTTGAAGAAGATACTCGAGCTGACCCAACTTGTTGAATAGCCAACTCCGCTTACTGGCATGTAGCCAGGATTCTGGAACGCAGCAATCTGAGCCAACTCGAAGGTAACCAAGCTGACTCTAATGAATCCGAGTTGACTGGAATCAGTCCGAGCCGACTCTTTTAGAGTTCCATTTTTGAAGATTTTTGAGAACAGCCAAGCGAGCCGACCCGAACCAGAAAGAGCTAACTCTACCAAACCTAATTCTGAAAGCCTGAGAAAGCAAGCAAACCCAAACTGCATCGAGCTGACTCTTCTAGAGTGAGGTTTTCCGAACCTGAGAAGAAGAGCCAACCCAAGCTGAAAGGAGCCAAATCCTCGAGTTTAAGTTTTTTAAAGATTCAAGTTTGAGCCGACCCGAGGTATCAAGAGTTGACTCGTCTAGAGTGATGTTTTGCACCCTAAGACAAAGAGCCGACTACACTGAAGATTTGGTGACTCGACCTATCGACTCGAAGGATCCGAGCCGACTCGAAGGAATCCAAGCCGACTAGAACATCATTTCCAAGTATCTAACGGCTAGTTCTAGAATTTATTTTTGAATGCGAAAAAGTGCTCCAATGATCACAAGTCATATCCCAATGGTCAAAAACATCTCTAACTGCCTTGGAGTGATGGAATACTTTATATTTGAAAGATTTAAACTTCCTTGAAGCAATTAATTAGAGAGTTCTTCAAAGTTAAGAGAGCTTCATTGAATATCCTACCAACTAATAGCAGAAGTGCACAAGAGCAATCAAGCTAGACTTCAAGACTTCACCAACTCTAATTTGAAGTTTGAAGCAACTTTGGGAAGAAGCCACTGAAGCAATTAAAGCTTATTCAAGTACATTCAAGTGGACTTCCATCAAGCTGCACCAGCAACTATCCGATAAATTAAGTTTATTATTTTTGTTGCATTTCTTTCAATTAATTTTTGAATTGTTGGGTTATTGGTAAGCCCGGTTGAAAAACCAAATAGGTTCTTGGTGAGCCTTGATAAAAACCAAGTGTTGGGTTCTTGGTGATCCTGGTAAAACCAAGTTAGGTTTCTTTGGTGAGCCTGTTAAAACCAAAGGGTGTTGGGTTTTCTTTGGTGATCCCATAAAACTAAAGTGTAGAGGTTTTGGATTATGATCCTGTAAAACAATCCTACTGTATTCGAGTGTGAATATAGTGGAAATCCCAAGTGGTATCTTGGGTAGTGGATGTAGGAGCTGGGTTGCTCTGAACCACTATAAAATTGGTGTGTTTGTGTTGTGCTTCTTTACTCCTTTTTAGCTTCTGCAATTTATAACTTTGTCACAGCACCTAACACCTTCTAAGGGTTTTTTAATTGCACATTACTTGCTTTGAATTTTTAAATTCTCAATTCAACCCCCTCTTGAATAGCCACCTGGGAAACAACTAGAGTCAGAGCAGTGTCTCTAAATACATAAGAGTAAAGACTGATGGCTCATCGAAAGAGTATATCCTCGGCGAAAAGCCAATCAACTAATAGACCTCCACTTTTCACTAGCGTAAATTATGCATATTGGAAAGCTAGAATGAAAATTTATGTTCAAGCAGTTGATTTTCAATTATGGAAGGTCATTCTAAAGGGTCCTTATATCCCCATAGTTAAAATTGATGGAGTGGACATTCCTAAACCTAAAGAAGATTGGGATGAACATGACATGAAGATAGGCGAATTAAATGCCAAAGCCATGAACTTATTATATTGTGCTTTGGATAGTAATGAGTTTAATCAAATTTCTATTTGCTTTTCTTCAAAAAAAATTTGGGATAAACTTGAAGTGACCCATGAAGGAACTTCTTAAGTGAAGTCTTCTAAAATTAATCTTTTTGTGCATAGTTACGAACTATTTATGATGGAACCGAATGAAACAATCTTTGCCAAGTTTTCTTGTTTCATTGATATTATTAATGGCTTAAAAAGTCTTGGCAGGGTGTATACTAATGCAGATCTAGTACAAAAGATTCTGAGATCTCTTCCAGACAAATGGGATCCGAAAGTAACTGCCATATAGGAAGCAGAAGATTTGAATACCCTATTACTAGATGAACTGCTAGGATCTCTCATCACACATGAATTGACCATGCATCACTGAATTGAAGATGATCAAAAGAAGAAGAAATCAATCACCTTCAAAGCTACTATGGATTCCAGAAAGGATGAAGAATCAGAAGAAGAAAGCTCCTCTACTGAAAGTGACATGGAAGACGAAGATGTTGCCATGGTCGTCAGGAAATTTAAAAGGTTCTTGGGAAGAAGAAAAGGAAGATACTTCAAAAAATTTTACAAGAACAAAGATTTCAGTAAGGAGAAGGACAAGGAAAAGGAGAAAGAAAAAGAAGTGCCCACCTGTTATGAATGCAAAAAGCTAGGGCACATCCGACCAGATTGTCCATTACTGAAAAAGGGCTCTAAGAAAAAGAAAAAGAAAGCTATGGTAGCGACGTTGAGCGACAGTGAAACATCCTCATCAACTGAAAAAGAAGAGGCCACGAAATCTGCGAATCTATATTTAATGGATCTCAAAAATGAGGTATCATCCCCTGAGCTACAAACTGAATTTTCATATGATGAATTGAATTCAACATTTCATGATTTACTTATTGAATTCAAGAAAGCTGGGGTTAAAATTAAATCCTTGAAGAAACAAAATGATGTTTTATCAAAAGACAGGGATGAAATTTCTGTAAAGAATAACATTTTGCAAAAAGAATTAAATATCTTTTTGACAATGTTATTGCTTTGAAAAATGAGAAAAACACTTTAAATAAGACAAACAGAATTTTAGTTACCGAAAATGTCGATTTAAAAATGGAAGTTGAAAATCTTAAGCCTCTAGTAGAAAATCTGACCTTGAGTTCCAATAAGCATGAGCTAATTTTGAAAGAACAAAAGGATTCGAAAAGTAAAGCTAAAATTGGATTTAATGCTTTAAATGATAAAGGAATTTCAGCAACAAGATTTATATCTTCAAAAGCTTCAGCATCAAATGTTAAACTTGAAAAAGCTTTTCCATTGAAATATATTTCCAATGGCTTGAAATATGTTCCTAATAATTCTATGCAAAAATCTATCAAACCAAATATTTCTGTCTCTACATCTTTTATAGCTTCAAAGCATGCATCTTTCAAAAATGATAAACTTATTTGTTATGCATGTCATAGATTTGGGCATAAATCTTATTAATGCAATTCGTTAAAAAATTCCATGATTGGTGCATTGAAATATTAAAGTATTTGGGTTCGAAAGGGAACCAATTTTGCTAACCCGAAAGGACCCAAGTTAGCTAGGGTACCTAAAATCACTCCTTGATTATTTTGCAAGATTGTGTTGCAGCCCACAAATTAAAAAAAAGATGGTATCTTGACAGTGGCTATTCAAGGCATATGACGGGTGACAAGGAACAGTTCATCACTTTACAAATGAAAGAAGGAGGATTAGTTACTTTTGGAGATAATGGCAAAGGGAAAATAATCGGAATCAGGGAAAATAATCGGAATCAGTAAGATCAAAATAATCTCCAGTACTTTTATTGAAGATGTGATACCAGTAGATAAATTGATGCATAATTTATTGAGTATTAGTCAATTATGTGATAAAGGCTTCAAAGTTATCTTTGAATCATCTATGTGTTAGTAACTAACTCTCTTGATTCTAGCAACAAATTCATTGGCCATAACTTGGAAACATCTATGTGGTAGATCTAAATGATCTAGCCATGTCTAGTAGTTCCAATATAGTAGCAATGAATGCTAAGACCAACGAGTCATGTCTATTATGGCATAGATGATTAGGTCATGCTAGCATGCATACAATTGCCAAATTAATCTCAAAGAATCTAGTTAGAGGTTTGCCACATTTTAAAGTTGATCTTGATTTTGTATGTGATGCTTGTCAATTAGGCAAACAAACTAGGGGGAGTTTTAAATCGAAAAATGTTATTTCAACAACTAGACCCCTTGAGCTACTTCACATGGTCTTATTTGGACCAACTAGGACCACAAGCCTAGGACGTATGAAATATGGCCTTGTGATTGTAGATAACTTTTCTAGATTCACATGGGTATTATTTATTGCACATAAAGATAGAACTTTTGATGCATTTAAAAAATTTCATAAGAAAGTTTCAAATGAGAAAAATCTTTTCATTATTTCAATAAGAAGTGATCATGGAACTGAATTTTAAAATCAATTTTTTGATAAGTATTGCACTGAGCCCGGCATTGATCACAACTTCTCCGCTCCTAGAATATCATAACAAAATGGTATTGTAGAGAGAAAGAATAGGACTTTGGAAGAAATGGCCCGAATGATGTTATGTGAAGGTAATCTTCCAAGATACTTTTGGGCAGAAGCAGTGAACACTGCTTATTATATATTAAACCGAGTTTTAATACGACCAATTTTAAAGAAAACCCCCTATAAGCTTTGGAATAGAAGAAAACCAAATATTTATTACTTTCATGTTTTTGGGTGTAAATGCTTTGTGTTAATAATGGCAAAGATAACTTAGGAAAGTTTGATGCAAAATCTGATGAATCTATATTCTTTGGTTATTCCTTACATAGCAAAGCATATAGAGTGTTTAATAAGAGGACTCTTACTATAGAAGAGTCAATTCATGTTATTTTTAATGAAGTTAACCCCTTACCATCTAAAAAAAATGAGTGCGTAGATAATGATGCAGGTACTCTACAAAAGGAAATGGAAGATCTAAGCATTCAAGACAAGCCAACGCAAGATGGAAGTGAAATGGTGAGCAAGGATCATGCTAATTTACCAAAAGAATGGAGGTATGTAACTTCACATTCCAAAGATTTGATTATTGGTGATCCTTCTCATGGTGTTAGGATATGGTCAGCACCTAGAGATGCACATGACTACCTAGCCTTTGTCTCTCAAATTGAACCACACAGTTTAGAAGAGGCTGAAACTGATCATAATTGGATGATGGCCATGCATGATAAATTAAACCAGTTTGAAAGGAATAATATTTGGATACTAGTTAGTAGACCTATAGACTATCAAATCATAGGAACCAAATGGGTTTATAGGAACAAACTAGATGAGAATGGTAAGGTTATAAGGAATAAAGCAAGGTTGGTATAAAAAGGGTACAATCAAGAAGAGGGTATTGATTTTGATAAAACTTATGCTTTCTGTTGCCCAGTAAGCAACCCAAGAGGGGGGGTGAATTGGGTCTCTAAAAATTAAGTTAATATGACAAGGCAAGCTACTAACTAAATAAAACTTGATGCTAAGCAAAGCAATCCAATTTAACAAGTATATATATAGCATGGTACTATGATTCAAATACAATGTTCTAAATAAAAGTGTAGCAGAAATTAAGAGCAATAAATAAAGAGTAAGGAAAGAGAGATCAAGCAATCACAAACACCAAAAGCTATAGTGGTTCGGTGCCAACCAATGCAACTACATCCACTTGCCAAGATCCCCTTGGGAATTCACTATAATCACATGATTATAGACGATTAGTTTTTCGGGCTCATTAATCAAAACCCAACTTGTTTTCACAAAGTTCACAAGTCAAACCTCACTTAGTTTTATGGGCTAACCAAGAACCTAATTGGTTTTCACATGGCTAACCAACAACCTTCCTTGGTTTTCCGAGCTAACCAAGAACCTTAGTGATTTTGCAAGCTAACCACCAAACTAATTGGTTTTCCAAGACTTGCCAATAATCTTACTTGGTTTTACAATAGGCTAACCAAGAACCTTTATAAGAAATAAGGTTTAGAAAAAAAGAATCAATGTAAGCTTTCAATAACAAAGCGAATATGTTGATGTAGCTCGATGTAGAGTTTTTTTGCACTTGTTGAAGCCTTTTGAATGCCCAAGATTGAATGATTTTCAATGCTCTTGATGGCTTTTGAATGCTTGGAGGCTTCCTTTAGCTTGAGAGTGGTTAAAACTTAAATGAATAGGAGTTAAGGCTCTTCTCTCTTCTTTTCTCTCAAAATTCTTTAATGGTATTCAATATCGTGTGTTTAGATTTGATTTAGAGCATATAAATACCTTTCCAATGCCTTAAAACTGAATTCTAGCCGTTAGACATGAGAAACTAGCTGTTGGAGATAATTTGGGCAAGTTTTGTGTTTGAAAAAACTAGCAATTACTGTTGCTAGAACTCCATGTATCGACACTTTCTCAGTTGAGTCGACACATAAGGTCGACACATGTTTTTCTTGAGTCGACACTTAGTTCAAAATGCTCCATTCAGATTCTTCGAAAATCTCAGATGTGTCGACACCTTCTCAGTTGAGTCGACACCTTGAGTCAATACCTTGCTTCCATGTGTCAACACTTCAACTGTTCCTTCAACTTTTGCAAGTTCTGTGGCTTGAAAGTCTCAGGCGATGTGTTAATCCATGTGTCGACACTCTGAGTCGACATATCAGGTCCATGTGTTGACACTTGATCTATACCATTTGAAACAGTGCCGCGTACCGGCCTGAGTCGACACTTCTTCTCCATGTGTCGACACTTCATGTCATGTGTCGACACTTTGAGTCGATACTTCTCTGAAAAATACATAGAAACTGCTGAATTTGAGCTGAAACAAGTTTCTACTTGACTTAGCCATCCATTCAATTAACTCTTAAGTATCCAAGTCTTCTTTTGAGCAACATTTTCATTCAAACTGGCTTCTTCAAAGCAATTAGGCTTCTTCAAATTTTGTGAGCGCCCTTTCAATAAAAACACACTCAAAGCAAATCAATAATCCTCAACTTATACTTAACTGTTTTACTTATCATCAAAATCAATTAGTGGAGTCAACAATCTCACCCTTTTTGATGATGACAAAATCCTTAAGTATAAATTGTTTTAAAAATAAAGCTTTAAGAGAATTGATCAAGGTGCATAACATTGAAAGCATTAAGTATATCAACATTACTTGCATTAATGATATGACCATTTAGAATACAAGTAATAGATTTAGATCTTGTTATAAAGATAGAGAGCATCAAAACTTTGGGATTCATTTAAATGCATAGAGAACATGTATCATGATACTCTATAAGAAAATTTCAGCAAACAACAAAGCTCTCCCTGAATCAATGATTTATAACAAAATTTGTAAAAATCATTTCAAACATTGAAAGAGGGGTTGTAAGGGTTAAATTTGCTTTGAAATGATTTTCAAATGACCAAAAAGTAAAGCTCCCCCTTTCTTAAGGAATTTTGTAAATGATTTTCAATTCAGGTTTTTCAAAAAATTTGTCTATTCTTTGCATATCACAAAATCAAAACTAGAATTTATACTTAAATCTCACTGAATTACTTCCCCTTTTTGTTATCAATAAAAAGGTAGGAAACAAATAAATCGAATAGTCAAGATATAGCATTGAGATAATAAATTCATTTTCTAAACTGCTCCCCTTTTGTCTTTAAGAATTTCATTCAATTAAGAGTGAAGACATTGAAGCATAAAAGCAATTCAAGATATAACATTCATTTTCATCAAACACATAGAGATGAGGAATCAAAAAGCTTTTCATATATGTTTAAAACTTGTACAACAAATACATAATAAAGGTAAAAATACATAGGAGCATGAAAGTAAACTATCTAAAAGTATAAGAAAGTCCTAATCTTCATCCATGGAATCATCAAAAGATGAACTGATCTTAATCAGTCTTATATCAGTGAAAGATCGAGCTCGCGACCATCTCGATCGAAGATCTCGAAGTCTGGTCCTGGTCAGCTATGGAGGAGTACGATGACCACGTCCTCTGTGATGTGCATATGTCCAACCTCTGGCTGGAATAGTAGAGGTAGGATCTATGTCCTCTGTAGGAACGAAAGTGATCGGGTCAACCAACTCAGCCACCGCTGGAAGAGGTGTGTGATCAAATGAAGGTCCAGAGTCAAGATATTGAAAGCCAAGTGTATAAAACCCAAGCTCTTGAATAACTGATGATGTACGAAGGGTTGGAGTATCAAAAATAGGGGTAATAGCTGATGATACATTTATATCAAGAACAGAAGTATCAGCTATAGAAAGTATCAGTGTATCTATGATGGGTGTATCAACAGTGGGGTTCTCAATAATAGGTGTATGAACAAATGAAGTATCAATGTCAGGGAAGTCAATAACAGGTGTATCGATAACAGGAGTGAGAATAGGAATAGGAATAGGAAATGGAGTGCGATCATCTGATCTAGAATGAGAGAATGGAATAGGAGTCTAGGCAGGTAAGATGGATGGGTCGACAACAGGGCTCGTGGCAAGTCATCCGTCACCTCTAGAACTGGCTCTGACATAAGATCAGCAATGTCAAATCTATCTGAGTCAGTCTCCTCATCTCCATCATCATCTCCAATAACTGTGTCATCGATAGTGTCACCATCTCCAACAGTAATATCAACACCAGTATCGATATCCTCAATGTCATCAGCTGGTGCAGGAGCAGGTACATGAGCAGGAGCAGAAGCAGTATCTAAAGCTGGAGTACTCGTCGTAGATCTGGACAGTGCAGAAAGAATAGCTGAGATGCCATGACTAAGTCCAATATAGCTCTCTCTTGTCTCAGCTATGAATACGTCAAGACGTTGTCCTTGATAAATACATCTATCTCGATGCGTCTAACTCTATCCTCTAAACTATCTGATATGCCAGGAGTCTTTGTCTGTGCTGGTTAAGGCTGTGCAGATATAGAAGGATCAGACTGAGGTGCACCCACTGGCTGCGCTACCATCTTAGGCTAAGTCTCGCTGGGTCCTGCCTCACTAGAGAGAATCTGCTCCTCCTCTGTTATGTCATCATCATCAGCTCTATCCTCGGCCTGACCTGATATCCTGCGAGTCCACTGGCCTCGGAACAAGTGATAGCCCATCCGATGCAATGACTTGATATCATACACATCGATATGAAGCAATGTACGATAAGGGTCATCCTCAAAGCTGACTCCATACTCCCAAAATAATACAGTCAATCCCATGCTATAAGGTAAATAGAGCTGCTGGCTTGTCGACGCCTTTGTAATCTGATGTACCATCAGAACTAGAATGCATACTAGCATGCGCTAAACCAGTGAGACCATCACGAGCAACTCCCACTCGATGATATAGTTGAAATGTCCGATCTTCGACAGAAGAATCTGAGCGATGATATGGTGCAGTAGTCTCATCTTCGCAGACAACCTAGATGCTAGTACAGTGGCTCCCTCTGGTAGAATCTCGGACACAAAAATACACTGGAGACCATTGACTCGATCCATCAGACTATCAACAATAGATCCTGTCATCAGTATATCCCATTCTCTACTCAAAATCTCTAAAGTAATAGGGATATCTCATCCGCTGACCTATGCCAACCAACCATTTATCCCGCGGGCAAGTGATCCATAAAACTCTTTCATCAGCCGAGGGTAATATCTCTCATTGAGTGAACAGAATGTGGTCAGACTAGCCTATCGAATCTACTCTCCAATCTGAAAATGCTGCTGGTCGACAAAAGAGAAATCCACTTGGCATCCTCCAACCACTATCTTCGAGCTCATTTGGCTAGAAAAAACAAACAAGGGTCGTGCAGGCAGATCTGCAGCTCTAGACTCGTGTTGAGCCTTCGTCTTTCACTCTTCCTCTTGGTTTGACTAACGAGGTCGATGAACAACTTGCTTACGAGGACCCATTGCTTAGATTCAAAGTTTGGGCAAGGTTTTTGGTGGAAATTTGGAATTTCTAGGGTTTAGGAATTAAAACCTAGGTATAATCCAAACAAAAATGGCTACCAAACATCCAAATCCAAGAAAACGTCAAGCAAAAACAATGAAATAGAGAGATGAACGGTATGGATACATTGAGTCCTAGTGTCGGCTTGGAGGAGAAAAGGTTCGAGGGAAAAAATGGTTTGGAAACCCCTTAAATCTCAGTTCGCTGTCGTTCATGTGTCGGCTCACGCATGTGTCGACACATTTTGGTGTCGACACATCGATGTGTCGACACATCAACTTAAAAACAAAGAAATCAAGGATTTTGTAGGCAGATCAAAATCAATTGAAATGTGATAGATCTAGAGTCAAATCAATAATGATTAAACATGATTTATCATGAATAAGGTCAAATTGATCTAGTTTGAGTCAAATTAAGGAAAAAATTTAATCAAACGCATTAATGATCCCGAGCTCTCTTCTAATCATATAGAATCGATCTTCCAAAAGAGGTTTAGTTAAAATATCTGCTATTTGAAATTCAGTACTGATAAATTCAAGCAAAACATCATTGTTTTATCGGTATGGGCGTGGATGTTCTTATTTGGACATCTTGGTTGGGCTATTGGATTTATGTTCTTAATTTCCTGGCGTGGATATTGGCAGGAATTGATTGAAACTTTAGCATGGGCTCATGAACGCACACCTTTGGCTAATTTAATTCGATGGAGAGATAAGCCAGTGGCTCTTTCCTCTACATGATCCTTAATGAAATGATGTCTAATTTTAATGTGCTTACTCCTGGAATGTTGAACAGAATTTTTAGTCAAGCAATTAGCACTGGTATTATCACATTTAATAGGAGAAACTAGCCAACTTGATTCCAAAGTCTTCAGGTTATTGCTTAATCCACAAGATTTGAGCATAATAACTTTTCACTGCAATACACTCACCTCAGCTGTGGATAGTGCAACTGAAGTTTGTTTCTTGCTAAACCATGAGATTAAGTTCACTCCAAGAAATTGGCAAGTTCCACTAGTACTCTTTCTATCAATCTACAACCAGCAAAGTTTGCATCAGAATATCCAATCAATTCAATAGATGAATTTCTAGAATACCATAAACTAATACTAATAGTACCAGACAGATATCTAATAATGCGCTTAACAGCCATAAGATGTGATTCTTTATATTCAAACTGATATCTATCACACATGCAAACACTAAATATTATATCTGGTCTACTAGCAGTCAGATACAATAAGGAGCCTATCATACCTCTGTATTACTTTTGATCTACATATTTATCATGTTCATCTTTATCAAGTCTACATAGGGGCTCATAGACGTACCTATTGGTTTAGTAGTCTCCATTCCAAACTTCTTAATAATTTCTCTTATGTACTTAGCTTGGTTGATGAAGATATCATTTGTAGTTTGCTTGATCTGGTGTCCGAGAAAGAAATTGAGTTCTCCCAACATGCTCATCTTGAACTCACCCTGCATTAGCTTAGCAAACTCTTGATAAAGAAATTCATTAGTAGCACCAAAAATAATATCACCAACATATATTTGTATTACTAATAAATCATTATCTTTCTTTTTCAAAAATAGAGTCTTATCAATATTTTCTCTAAAAAATTTATTTTTAATCATAAATTTTCTTAATCTTTCATACCATGCTCTAGATGCTTGCTTTAATTCATAAAGTGCTTTGTGCAATTTGAAAACATGATCAGGATGTGCATGATTTTCAAATCTAGGTGGTTGTTCAACAAAAAACTTTTTAGATATAAAACCATTTAAGAAAATACTCTTAATATCCATTTGAAATAATTTGAAATTCATAAAACAAGTAAATGCCAATAATAGTCTAATTACTTTAAGTCTAGCAACAGGAGCAAAAGTTTCATCAAAGTCAATTCCTTCCTCCTAATTATAGCCTTTAGCAACTAGCCTAGCTTTATTTCTAATAATAATACCATTTTCATCTAATTTATTCCTAAATACCCATTTAGTACCAATAATTGAAACATTAGATGGTCTTTCTAAAAGTGTCCAAACATTATTTCTATCAAATTATATTAGTTCTTCTTGCATAGCATTGATCCAATTAGAGTCTTTTTCAGCTTTTTCAAAATATTTAGGTTCTACTTGAGATACAAATACTATATAATCACATTCATTTTTAATAGAAGCTGGAGTACTTACCCCTTTAGATAGATCACCTAAGATTAATTCCTTAGGGTGTCTATTAGCATACCACCACTCCTTAGGTAGATCTTGATGCTTTGGAGTGTCATCTTCTTTCTCATCCTTGTCTTGATCTTTTTTATTTAGTTGAGCTTGATCATTCTATATCAACTTCTGAAGCTTGTCAGCACCTGCACATTCATCAAATGTATCCTCTTTTCTCGAGGACTTGTTAGTAGATTTTTCGAATACAATATGTACCGACTCTTCTATAACCAAAGTTCGTTTATTAAATATTCCATATGCCCTGCTTGATGTAGAGTATCCTAAGAAGATACCTTTATTAGACTTGGCATCAAACTTTCCAAGATGATCCTTTCCATTGTTCAAAACAAAATATTTTCAACCAAAAACTCGAAAATATTTCAAAGTCGATTTTCTTTGGTTCCGAAGTTCATAAGGAGTTTTCTTTAAGATACGGTGGATTAAAACTTGATTTAAAATATAACAGGCTGTATTTATAACTTCAGCCCAAAAATACCTTGGCAAATCATTTTCACAAAGCATAGTGCATGTTATTTCTTTTAAACCATGATTTTTCCTTTCTACTATCCCATTCTGCTGAGGTGTCCTAGGTATAGAAAAATTTTGTTCTACATCTTTTTCATTGCAAAAGTTTTCAAATTCTTGATTTTCAAATTCAGTTCCATGATCACTATGAATACAAATGACTGAAACACCTTTTTCATTTAAAACTTTTCTATAAAACTTTATAAATACAGAAAATGATTCATCTTTTTGTGCTAAAAATAAAAGCCAAGTAAATCTTGAAAAATCATCCACAATGACTAATTCAAATCTCTTGCCTCCTAGACTTAATGTTCTAGTTGGTCTAAAGAGATCTATATGAAGTAGTTCAAGTGGCCTATTAGTAATTACAAATCATTTTGGTTTAAAAGAAGTTTTGATTTGTTTTCCAAATTGACATGCTTGGCAAATTCTATCTTTTTCAAAATAAATTTCAGGTAAATCTCTAACTAAATTCTTTTTGAAAAGTTTTGAAATAAGGTACATACTAACATGCCCTAACCTTCTATGCCATAACCAACTAGTATCTTCCTTAGTAGAATTCATTGCAACAAGGCATTCTTTGTTAGGTAAAGATAGATCATCAAGGTCTACCAAATAAATATTTTCTTGCCTTTTTTCAATGAATTGTACTCAATTTATATCTAGACTAGTAATCATGCAATATGATGATTTAAAAATTACTTAAAAACCTTTATCGCAAAACTGACTGATGCTTAAAAGACTATGCTTTAAACCATCTACTAAAATTACATTACTAATACTATTAGAAGGAGTTATGTGAACCTTACAAGTACCAATGATTTTTTCTTTGCCATTATCACCAAAAGTCACACTTCCTCCATTCAAAGCATCAAGAGAAGTGAATTGCTTCACAACTCTAGTCATGTGCCTTGAGCAACCACTATCAAGATACCAAACTCTTTTGTTCTCTTTGGTTGCAAGACACACCTGCAATAAGATCAAGCTTTGTTTTTAGATACCCAAGCCAACTTGGGTCTTTTAGGGTTAGCATTTAAAATGGTTCCTTTTGGAACCCATACTTTACCAAAGAAATGATTTATGACCTAGCTTTGTGCAAGTTAAACAAGTAATACTAGATGATGTAGGTACAAAAAAGTTTTTGAAATACTTTTGTTGTTTCTGTGGTTTATATCATAAACCTGCCTTATTAAAAACTACTCTTTGATTGTTTAGAAGTAAATTTAACTTTTCTGAACTATAAGTAAATTTGTCAACAAAAGGTTTTATCTTTTTAAGTTCATTTTTGTATTTAGCATTTTCAAGTTCTAAATCCTTGTTTTTCTTTATAAGATCATTGTTAGAAACAACATTTTTAGGTCTTTTTAAAACTTCATTTTTTATACATAAAGCATTATTTTTCTTTTCTAAAATATCTAATTTAGATTTCAAAGTACTAACATCATTTAGTAAAGAATTGTTTTCAAAAGAGAAACTATTTGCATGCTTTTTTAGTTTCTTGTTTTCAGATAAAACTAATTTATAATCTTGCATAAGCTCTTCAAAAGCATTCCTAAGTTCATCAAAAGTGAAATCAATTTTAGTGTCTGAACATACCTCATCATTGTCCTAATGTGCCATGAAGCAGAGATTTGCAGCTTCAATCAACTCTTCTTCTAAACCGGAGTTTTGCTGTCACTCCAAGTGGCCATCATTACTTTCTTCCTTAATTTCTTTATTGATTTCTTGAGGAGAGGAAAGTCAAACTTGTAATGTCCCGGCTTCTTGCACTCGAAGCATGTAGGTACTTCCTTCTCCTTTTCTTTTTCTTTTTCTTTCTCTTTTTCTTTTCCCTTTTTCTTGGACTGATATTTCTTTTTGCAGGGAAACTTCCTCCTCTTCATGAATCTTCTAAACTTTCATGCAAGGAGGGCTTCTTCACCTTCTTCTTCCTCTTTATCTTCGGACTCATCAATTGAGGATTCTTCTTGTATATTTGACTTGAAAGCAATCCCCTTCTTCTTCTTATCAATGTCCATGGATTTCTATTTTAGATTGAGCTCATAAGTCATTAGCAATCCCACTAGCTGCTTAAGAGGTAGCTTGTCCGCATCCTTTGCTTCTTGAATTGCTGTCACCTTCAGATCCTATGACGTTGGAAGTGATCTAAGAATTTTATTCACAAGATCAGCATTAGACATGACTTTACCAAGACTTCTCATACCATTAACTATATTTGTGAATCGTGTATACATATCAGTGATAGATTCATTTGGTTCCATCCAAAACATCTTATATGTGTGCATTAACATATTAACCTTAGTGTTCTTCACTTGATCGGTACCCTCATGGGTAACTTCAAGTGTGTCCCATATTTTTTTATCAGACATGCATGTAGATATCCTATTAAATTCATTAGGATCTATGTACAATAAAGGAAATTCATTGCCTTAGCATTGATCTCGAATTGTTTAATATTATTTTCATCCCAATCCTCTTCGAGCTTTGGGATGGAAACATCATTAACCACCACTGAAGGAATATGAGGACCCTTATCAACTACTTTCCAAAAATTGTAATCAATAGAATGCATATAAATTCTCATCCTAGTTTTTCAATAAGTATAATTTGTTTCATTGAAAGATGGAGGTCTATTTGAGGCTTGTCCCTCAACTACACTAGTACCAATTGGGGCTGCCATAGATCTTTACTCAAGACGAAAAAGCCTGTACACTGAGAACAGGGCTCTGATACCACTTGTTGCCCAGTAACCAATCCAAGAGGGGGGGTGAATTGGGTCTCTAAATATTAAGTTAATATAACAAGGCAAGCTACTAACTTAATAAAACTTGATGCTAAGCAAAGCAATCCAGTTCAACAAGTATATATATAGCAAGGTACTATGATTCAAATGTAATGTTCTAAATAAAAGTGCAGCAAAAATTAAGAGCAATAAATAAAGAGCAAGGAGAGGGAGATCAAGCAATCACAAACACCAAAAGCTATAGTGATTCGGTGCCAACCAATGCACCTACATCCACTCCCAAAGATCCCCTTGGGAATTCACTATAATCACACGATTATAGCCGATTAGTTTTCCTAGCTTACTAATCAAAACCTGACTTGTTTTCACAAGGTTCACAAGTCAAACCTCACTTGGTTTTGTAGGGTTCGGTGGCAAGGCGGAATCATAGATTTCAAAAATTTTTATCTTTATGAAATCTTCACCAAACCTTCAACCCAAAATCTCCTTAAAAGAATTAAAACATATAAGATGTTTATATAAGAATTAATCTCAAATTAAGATACTAACCTGTATCGCAAAATCCAAACTCTGAATCTCCACCAGGTGCCCAAATGTTCACCCTCCAATGGTGATCCACACAAAAAAATAATGAAGACAATAATTTCTAGTTCTTGGCTCCTCTTCTTGAATTCTTTTTCAAGAATTCAATTCTTGGACCTTTAGGCTAAAATTTTCTTTCTTGAAAATTTCTTTTCTTCCTTCTTTCCTCTTCTTGAATTTTCTTCAAGAATTCCCTTTCTTGAATCCCTTTTCTTGAATTGAATTGGAAGAAAAAATTAAGACAGTCAAAGTCTTAATTCAAGAAGGAAAAGAAGAATAGATCCTTTCCCTTTTCTTTCCTTTATCGTTCAAGACCTTCTTCTTATTCTTGTTTAGGGTCAGAGTTTCGACAGAGGATACCTCTGTAAGGGAAACAATACCCAACAAGAACAAGAGGAAGGAGTATTCTGGAGAGGAAGAAAGGGAATTGGATCTCTGAATTATGTTACGTGAAAATCCCCGAGAATCCCAAGCCTATTTATAGATCTCAGAGGGGTGTCATCTCGAAACAACGCAACCATCTAAAACCCCAGGGATCACGATCCCTCATTCCTCACGCGTCCCCTCAACCAAAAATCATGATTCTCCGATTTGATTTTCGTTTTTCCGACGAGGAGGACTCTCGAAAAAACTTCAGGAAGAATCGCAACTTTTGGAGACGGATTTGCGACCGAAAAGCGACGGATCTTTTTCTTAATTTTTTCTGGCCATCAGATCCAGATCCAAGGGCACCAGACAAGGATCTGAATCACCCCTTTTCAGATTTTTCTTCGACATTTTCTTTCTCACGCGTTTTAAGAGAAGTCCACGCGCGTGGACTCTCTTTCTTGGCGCGCGCGGGTGAGAAAAGGGAGGGGGCGGCTTGGAGAGAGGGTCTCAGTGAACTAAATTCACTTGGGTTCAGCCATGGGTTATCCCAATGTCCTAAAAAATAAATTGGACCTTAATATGGTTCAATTAGAACCCAATTAAGCCCAATTCAGAACCAAATTCGAATCTGATTCGAATAGAAATTTGGTCTGCAACACATGCTAGTGTGTTTATCCTGCAAACATGATTTAATTCCAAATTAAATCCTTCATCAATTTTCTTTTGTGTGTGACCCATTGGGTTCCACACCTAGCCAGCAGTAGGTCCGAGTGCTATTTGACTTAATTCGGTTAGATCTCAACTAAGCCGATTTAGGTCAACTCAAACTAGCTCGACTCGGTCAATTAGAATCTAATTCAAATTGACTGATTTGAATTACCATGACTCAATCATATACCTACAAGACAAGATTGACGTCTAGCAACGTATCATGTCTACCCGGAAGATGTGGAATTTTGGTGGAATTACCAAAATAACCTTCAGTGGTGAGTTACCGGGCAATTCAGTCCTTTGATCAACTTGCATCCCGAATATGATTATGAATATGGATACTTGTCAAATCCAATTTTCATATTCATCCCTAGCTCAATCTTTATAATGATGATTCAGTAATGAACCATTAGAAAATAACTCTAATGTTCATACTTTGATCAAAGGTTTCCTGAATCCATCATTTGAAATTTACTGGATGCTATTCCCTCTTACTAGGGCTGATCAATTCCTTGTTGACCTACTCACAACCTCCATATACAATCCACCATAACCAGTATCACCTCGTGCATGACTCAGTGTCATGATTGATTGCGAACCAAAGTATGGATTCATATATATAAGGTACTATGGTAGTCTCAGGTCAAAGGACCACATGCACTACTCCCACTATGAGAATTATCTATTGACAAACAGATAAGGTTCCATTAGATATTCTCTATCTGGATCAATTCAGTGAACTCATTCTCTAATGAACACTCACATCCTAGTATTAGTGTCAAACACAAGTGACTGTGAGATCAGTCACCCTTATTACAAAACATATATAGGATGTGCTGGTCTTGTCGGAAACATTGATCCCCAACTCAATGTCCCATCGACCAGGAATATTTTAGATTAGGGTTTTAAGGCTTTAGGTCTCACTGGTATGATCTCATCATAACCCTAGAACCATAGCCCTAATCTATGGGGTTCATCATAAAATCAAAAAGACACAGCAAATGATGAAACTAATGCCTTTATAAAATGTCAATTCATTGATTTTGGGATCAAAATTACAATATTTCAATTGGCTTTCAGGGCACAATCTTTCAATCTCCCACTTGCACTAAAGCCAATCGCCTTTAAATCTTAACCCCATACAATCAAGGTGGCGATCAAACTCTCGCTGTGATAGAGCCTTAGTGAACGGGTCTGCTACGTTGTTCTTCGTTTCTACCCTTTTAATGCAGACTTCTTGTCTTTCGACAATCTCTCGAACGAGATGGAAGCACCTCAGAATGTGCTTTGATTTGTGATGAGCTCTTGGTTCCTTTGCTTGAGCAACACCCCGCGTATTATCACAGTAAAGTGATACTGGACCTTCAATCTCAGGAACTACGCCCAACTCTGATATGAACTTCTTCATCTAGACAGCTTCCTTGGCAGCTTCACTAACAGCAATGTACTCTGCCTCAGTTGTTGAGTCAGCTACAGTTTGCTGTTTAGAACTTTTCCAGCTTACAGCTCCTCCATTAAGGGTAAAAACATACCCAGATATAGATTTGCTGTCATCTGGATCTGATTGAAAACTAGAATCTGAATAAGCTTCTAGTTTAAGATCAGATCCTCCGTATATTAGAAAAATATCCTTAGTTCTTCTTAAGTACTTAAGAATATTTTTCACAGCCTTCCAATGATCCTCTCCTGGATCAGCCTGAAACCTGCTGGCTATACCTAAGGCATATGCCACATCAGGCCTAGTACATAACATAGCATACATAATAGACCCTACTGCCGAAGCATAAGGTACTGAATTCATTCTATTTCTTTCTTCAGGTGTCTTAGGAGACATCTTCTTAGAAAGATGTATGCCATGACTAATAGGTAAGTAACCTCTTTTACTTTCCTCCATGCTAAATCTTTTTAGCACTTGGTCAATGTACCTAGACTGGGATAAACCTAGCATCCTCCTAGATCTATCTCTATAGATCTTGATGCCTAGTATATAAGATGCTTCTCCCAAGTCTTTCATGGAAAACTGTTTAGATAACCATACCTTGACTGATTGTAACATTGGGATATCATTCCCAATGAGGAGTATGTCATCTACATACAGAACCAAGAAAACTATGGCACTCCCACTAGTCTTCTTGTACACACAAGGTTCATCCTCATTTTTGATAAAGTCAAATTCTTTGACTATCTTATCAAATCGGATGTTCCAACTCCTAGATGCTTGCTTTAATCCATAAATAGATTTCTTTAGCCTACATACCTGATTAGGTTTAGTCTCCAAGACAAAACCTTCTGGCTGTGACATATAAACCTCTTCCTCAAGGAAACCATTGAGGAATGCAGTTTTCACATCCATCTGCCAGATTTCATAATCATGATATGCTGCTATAGCAAGCATGATCCGAATAGATTTGAGCATGGCAACAGGAGAAAATGTTTCATCATAATCTATTCCCTGTTTTTGTCTGAAACCCTTAGCCACTAATCTGGCTTTATAAGTTTCAACTTGGCCATCTGTCCCAATCTTTTTCTTATAGACCCATTTGCATCCAATAGGGTTAACACTCTCTGGTGCATCAACCAAAGTCCAGACTTGGTTGACATACATGGAGTCCATTTCGGATCTCATGGCTTCCATCCATTTGTCTGAGTCACTACTTATGACAGCATCCGTATATGTTAGAGGCTCATCATTATCAATGATTCGGGCTTCATTATTTTCAATAATGAACCCATACCTTTCAGGTGCATGTCGCACTCTATCAGACTTACGGATAGGAGTGGTGTGTTCAGGTTCTATACTAACTGTGTCATGATTTTGTTGAGATGTATCTACTTGTTGAACTTCTTCAAGTTCAATATTTCTCCCACTGCCCTTTTGTAGGATGAATTCTTTTTCCATAAAAATGGCATGCCTACTGACTAAAACCTTTTGTTCAGTAGGGTGGTAGAATAGATATCATATACTATCTTTGGGATATCCAACAAATAGACATTTTTCTGCTCTAGCATCAAGCTTTTGTCCAAAATTTCTTTTGACATAAGCTGGACATCCCCATATCTTAAGGTGCTTAAGATTGGGTTTCTTTCCCCTCCATAACTCATATGGAATGCTAGATACAGATTTGGATGGTACTCTATTCAAAATATTAGCCGCTGTTTCCAAGGCATATCCCCAGAAAGAAACAGGTAAGTCTGTGAAGCACATCATGGACCGTACCATATCTAATAAAGTACGATTTCTCCTTTCAGCAACACCATTTAATTGTGGTGTGTAAGGAGGAGTCCATTCAGAGATGATTCCCTTTTGTTTAAGGTGATCAAGAAACTCGGTGGATAAGTATTCACCTCCTCTATCTGATCGAAGGATCTTAATACTTTTTCCCGTTTGTTTCTCTACCATACTTTGATACTCTAAAAATTTTTCAAAAGCTTCGGACTTATGTTTCATTAGATACACAAATCCGTACCTTGAAAAATCATCAGTGAATGTGATGAAATATGAGTATCCACCCTTGGCCTGAGTTGTCATAGGTCCACATACATTAGTGTGTATGAGTCCTAATAAGTCTGTTGTCCTTTCATTATGTCCACTAAATGGAGTCTTGGTCATTTCACCCATGAGACATGATTCACAAGTTCCTAATGATTCATAGTCATAAGGATTAAGGAATTTTTCCTTGTATAACTTGTTAATCCTCTGCTCACTAATATGTCCAAGACGACAGTGCCAAAGTAAAGTATTGTTTACTTCATCTCTTTTTTGTTTATTACTAACATGTAGTATATTGTCATCAGAAGATAAAGTTAAGAGACCATTGCAAAATATGCCATTAAATATTATTTCATTAGAAAAATTGATTGAGCAGCCACTGCTCATTACATTCATAATATATCCTTGTTTAAGTAACAAGGGTACAGATATGATATTTCTAATGATTCTAGGCATAAAATAACAATTCTTTAACTCTAAAATCTTCCCAGAAGGTCGCTTCAACATATAAGTCCCTACAGCTTCTACTTGGATGGAATCTCCTCCAGCACCGTAGAGCTCGAAGTCGCCTTCCTTCAAAACTCTAATGTTCTGTAGTCCCTGCAATGATTTGCAAATATGATGACCACAAGCAGTATCCAATACCCATGAGTTTGAATTAGAAGTGTCTAATGACAAAATTGCATGTATCTCATACATACCTTTTGGTGCATTACTAGCACCAGGCTTCACACTTGCAAGGTAAACCTTGCAGTTTCTTTTCCAGTGACCCGGCTTGCCACAATGAAAGCAGGTCATTTGTCCGGAGGCCTTCTTTCCTTTCTTTTTCTTGATGCCCCCTTTTGGATTTAACCTCCTCTTGGAACCCTTTTTGCCTATTTTCTTCTTGTTTACACCATCCACAAGAAGAAGTGGAGCCTTATTTTTCTTTAAATGGCTCTCTGCTGTTTTTAACATATTCAACAGCTCAGGCAAGGAAGTGTTAAGTTTGTTCATATGATAATTAAGAACAAACTGTGAAAATGACTCTGGGAGTGACTGCAAGATTAAATCCTGATTCAACTCCCCATCCATAACAAAACCCAATTGACCCAATCGGGTGATTAGGTCAATAACCTTTAATACATGGTCTTGTACGGATGTACCTTCTGTCATCCTTGCACGGAATAACTGCTTAGATATTTCATATCTTGCAGTTCGACTATGTTCTCCATAAAGTTCTTTTAAATTGAGCAATATGGAGTTTGTGTCCATGCTATCATGTTGCCTCTGTAACTCATTGCTCATAGAGGCAAGCGTTATACACTTGACAGTAAGTGAGTCATTTTGCCACGTGTTATATGTGGTCTTATCCTCTTGCGAGGCATCTTCCCCTAATGGTTCCAAGGTTGGGGTATCAAGAATATAAGAAATTCTTTCTTGGTTGAGTACTATCTTCAGGTTTCTCAACCAATCAACATAGTTTGGTCCAGTCAATTTATTTGCATCAAGAATGCTATGGAGTGAGAGTGAAGAGGCCATTTAATCTACATTAACAAACAACATTACATAAGCAGACAATCAATGTTGACAAAACATAATTAAATTAGGACTTTAACTTAATTATGTCTCCCACTATTTTATCAAGCATCATAACCCTCAATGTGATGATCGAGAAAACCCTAATTGGTTCTCTTAGTGGGGTTGAGATCCTAATTCCTTATAAAAGACCTTGTGTGTACACAACAAATCTTATATAAGTTCAAAGGTAGGAAAACTCTTTCCAATTGTAATTCATACAATTGTCAACTTATCTTGGCCTCTAAAATATTAATAGCCTTGTGTGTACACAACAAACTATAATATTTTAGTTAAGTTAGACCCTTCATTGCTGTATAGTCATGATATTAATCATAATACCCTTGTGTGTACACAACAAAGTATTATATCAAATCATTCCATAAGCATCAAATGTACCAAGCAAAAATTATGTTAGTCACCATAAAGAAAAAAGGCCTTGTGTGTACACAACAAACCTAATATGGATCATAACATAATAATGACTTGGCATGAAGGAAAGCCATATGTAGTGAATATTACACTGAGCATATCAATCAATAATTAAGTTAATCATGCCGGCCAGGTAAGTGGGAGAGTGGTGGGAGTCCCCCCGTTGCTTTCCTTAGACACCAATAAGAATTGGCCAGGTCAGTCAACGGAACCAATTAAAAACCACGTCCTCTTTACCGATCATGAACCACTTTTCCTAGACACCGAATGATAAACTAATCATATTGATTATTTTTGCTTTTGGTATATGACACTACAACTTAATATGTTGTTAAAGAGGGCTTTATTAAAACAAAGCACATTCTAGCAAATATGTGCCATAGTGTGCCATCATACTAGGACAACCATTTACCACATAATGGATCCACCATTATGCCAGGGCAACCTTATTTCAGTATGATGACTAGAAGGCTAAACATATCTCTATGCAAATTAAGGTTTAAGTGAAAACCTTAATTAGTGGCATACATCAAACATATATGCATAATTAACACAAATATGTGATTAGTGTGTCATCATACTTGGACAACCATTTAACACATAATGGATCCACCATTATGCCAAGGCAACCTTATTTCAGTATGATGACTAGAAGGCTAAACATATCTCTATGCAAATTAAGGTTTAAGTGAAAACCTTAATTAGTGGCATACATCAAACATATATGCATAATTAACACAAATATGTGATTAGTGTGTCATCATACTAGGACAACCATTTAAAACATAATGGATCCACCATTATGCCAGGGCAACCTTATTTCAGTATGATGACTAGATCTCTATGCATATCTCTACAATAATTAGGGTTTGAGTGAAAAACCCTAATTGGTGACATTATAACAAACATATATTACATCTCATGTTACTTATATAAATATGCATCTAAAATTCAGAATATATATTTTAATCTTAATAAGGAGGCTCTGATACCACTGTAGGGTTCGGTGGCAAGGCGGAATCATAGATTTCAAAAATTTTTATCTTTATGAAATCTTCACCAAACCTTCAACCCAAAATCTCCTTAAAAGAATTAAAACATATAAGATGTTTATATAAGAATTAATCTCAAATTAAGATACTAACCTGTATCGCAAAATCCAAACTCTGAATCTCCACCAGGTGCCCAAATGTTCACCCTCCAATGGTGATCCACACAGAAAAATAATGAAGACAATAATTTCTAGTTCTTGGCTCCTCTTCTTGAATTCTTTTTCAAGAATTCAATTCTTGGACCTTTAGGCTAAAATTTTTTTTCTTGAAAATTTCTTTTCTTCCTTCTTTCCTCTTCTTGAATTTTCTTCAAGAATTCCCTTTCTTGAATCCCTTTTCTTGAATTGAATTGGAAGAAAAAATTAAGACAGTCAAAGTCTTAATTCAAGAAGGAAAAGAAGAATAGATCCTTTCCCTTTTCTTTCCTTTACCGTTCAAGACCTTCTTCTTATTCTTGTTTAGGGTCAGAGTTTCGACAGAGGATACCTCTGTAAGAGAAACAATACCCAACAAGAACAAGAGAAAGGAGTATTCTGGAGAGGAAGAAAGGGAATTGGATCTCTGAATTATGTTACGTGAAAACCCCCGAGAACCCCAACCCTATTTATAGATCTCAGAGGGGTGTCATCTCGAAACAACGCAACCCTGTGAAACACCAGGGATCACGATCCCTCATTCCTCACGCATCCCCTCAACCAAAAATCATGATTCTCTGATTTAATTTTCATTTTTCCGATGAGGAGGACTCTCGGAAAAACTTCAGGAAGAATCGCGACTTTTGGAGACGGATTTGCGACCGAAAAGTGACGGATCTTTTCCTTAATTTTTTCTGGCCATCAGATCCAGATCCAAGGGCGCCAGACAAGGATATGAATCACCCCTTTTCAGATTTCTCTCCGACGTTTTCTTTCTCACGCGTTTTAAGAGAAGTCCACGCGCGTGGACTCTCTTTCTTGGCACGCACGGGTGAGAAAAGGGAGGGGGCGGCTTGGAGAGAGGGTCTCAGTGAACTAAATTCACTTGGGTTCAGCCATGGGTTAGCCCAATATCCTAAAAAATAAATTGGACCTTAATCTGGTTCAATTAGAACCCAATTAAGCCCAATTCGGAACCAAATTCGAATCTGATTCGAATAGAAATTTGGTCTGCAACACATGCTAGTGTGTTTATCCTGCAAACATGATTTAATTCCAAATTAAATCCTTCATCAATTTTCTTTTGTGTGTGACCCATTGGGTTCCATACCTAGCCAGCAGTAGGTCCGAGTGCTATTTGACTTAATTCGGTTAGATCTCAACTAAGCCGATTTAGGTCAACTCAAACTAGCTCGACTCGGTCAATTAGAATCTAATTCAAATTGACTGATTTGAATTACCATGACTCAATCATATACCTACAAGACAAGATTGACATCTAGCAACGTATCATGTCTACCCGGAAGATGTGGAATTTTGATGGAATTACCAAAATAACCTTCAGTGGTGAGTTACCGGGCAATTCAGTCCTTTGATCAACTTGCATCCCGAATATGATTATGAATATGGATACTTGTCAAATCCAATTTTCATATTCATCCCTAGCTCAATCTTTATAATGATGATTCAGTAATGAACCATTAGAAAATAACTCTAATGTTCATACTTTGATCAAAGGTTTCCTGAATCCATCATTTGAAATTTACTGGATGCTATTCTCTCTTACTAGGGCTGATCAATTCCTTGTTGACCTACTCACAACCTCCATATACAATCCACCATAACCAGTATCACCTCGTGCATGACTCAGTGTCATGATTGATTGCGAACCAAAGTATGGATTCATATATATAAGGTACTATGGTAGTCTCAGGTCAAAGGACCACATGCACTACTCCCACTATAAGAATTATCTATTGACAAACAGATAAGGTTCCATTAGATATTCTCTATCTGGATCAATTCAGTGAACTCATTCTCTAATGAACACTCACATCCTAGTATTAGTGTCAAACACAAGTGACTGTGAGATCAGTCACCCTTATTACAAAACATATATAGGATGTGCTGGTCTTGTCGGAAACATTGATCCCCAACTCAATGTCCCATCGACCAGGAATATTTTAGATTAGGGTTTTAAGGCTTTAGGTCTCACTGGTATGATCTCATCATAACCCTAGAACCATAGCCCTAATCTATGGGGTTCATCATAAAATCAAAAAGACACAGCAAATGATGAAACTAATGCCTTTATAAAATGTCAATTCATTGATTTTGGGATCAAAATTATAATATTTCAATTGGCTTTCAGGGCACAATCTTTCAGGTTTTACGGGCTAACCAAGAACCTAATTGATTTTCACAAGGCTTACCAACAACATCCCTTGGTTTTTCGTGCTAACCAAGAATCTTAGTGTTTTTGCAGGCTAACCACCAACCAAATTGGTTTTCCAAGGCTTACCAATAACCTTACTTGGTTTTACAATAGGCTAACCAAGAACCTTTACAATAAATAAGATTTAGAAATAAAGAACCAATGTAAGCTTTCAATAACAAAGCGAATATGTCGATGTAGCTCGATGTAGAGTTGCTTTGCACTTGTTTAAGCCTTTTGAATGCCCAAGATTGAATGATCTTCAATATTCTTGATGGCTTTTGAATGCTTGGAGGTTTTCTTTAGCTTAAGAGTGGTTGAAACTTGAATGAATAGGAGTTAAGGCTCTTTTCTCTTCTTTTCTCTTAAAACTCTTTAATGGTATTCAGTATCATGTTTTTAGATTTGATTTAGAGCATACAAATACCCTTTCAAGGCCTTAAAACCAAATTGTAGCCTTTAGACTTGAGAAACTAGCCATTGGGGGCAATTTGGGTGAGTTCTGTGTTTGAAAAAACTAGCCGTTACTGTTGCCAGAACTCCATGTATCGACACTTCCTCAGTTGAGTCGACACATAAGGTCGACACATGTTCTTCTTGAGTCAACACTTAGTTCAAAATGCTCCATTCAGATTCTTTGGAAATCTCAGATGTGTCGATACCTTCTCAATTGAGTCGACACCTTGCTTCCATGTATCGACACTTCAGCTGTTCCTTCAACTTCTGCAAGTTCTGTGGCTTAAAAATCTTAGGCGATGTGTTGATCCATCTGTCGACACCTTAAGTCGACACATCAGGTCCATGTGTTGATACTTGATCTATGCCATTTAAAGCATTGCTGCGTACAGGCCTGAGTCGATACTTCATCTCTATGTGTCAACACTTCATGTCATGTGTCAATACTTTGAGTCGACACTTCTCTGAAAAATATGTAGAAACTGCTAAATTTATGCTGGAACAAGTTTCCACATGACTTAGCCATCCATTCAACTAACTCTTAAGTGTCCAAGTCTTCTTTTGAACAACCTTTCCATTCAAACTTTGCTTCTTCAAAATAATTAGGCTTCTTTAAATTTTGTGAGCACCCTTTCAATAAAAATATACTCAAAGCAAATCATTAGTCCTCAACTTATACTTAACTATTTTGCTTATCATCAAAATCAATTAGTGGAGTCAACACTCCCATAGCAAGACTTGAGGCCATTAGATTACTTCTTGTATTTGCTTGCCACATGAGCTTTAAACTTTTTCAAATGGATGTCAAAAGTATTTTTCTAAATCGATTTATTATTGAACAAGTTTTTGTAGAACAGCCATCAGGTTTTGAAAATCATGCTTTTTCAAATCATGTATTTAAATTGAACAAAGCTTTATATGGTTTAAAACAAGCACCTAGGGCCTGGTATGATAGATTGAGCAAATTTTTAATTGAAAATGATTTCAAAAGAGGAAATATTGACAAAACCCTTTTTATTAAAAACAAAGGAAATGATATATTAGTTGTACAAATTTACATTGATGATATTATATTTGGTACAACTAATGAAAATCTTTGTGGAGATTTTGCTGAGCTGATGCAGGGTGAGTTTGAAATGAGCCTTATGGGTGAGCTTAACTACTTCCTTAGATTACAAGTCAAACAAATGAAGGAAGGAATCTTTATAAACCAAGCCAAGTACATCAAAGAGATGATCAAGAAATTTGGCATGGAAACAAGCAAAGAGGCTAACACACCCATGAGCACTACCTGCAGACTAGATAAAGATGAAAGTGGATCCAATGTTGACCAAAAGTTTTATAGAGGTATGATCGGATCCCTTTTATATTTGACAGCCACTAGACATGATATCTTGTACGGAGTATGTGTTTGTGCTAGATTTTAATGCAATCCTAAAGAAACACATATGCCTGCTGTTAAAAGAATTCTTAAATACTTGAAAGGTACAAGTAATTTAGGTCTTTGGTATTCTAAAGAATCATCTTTGAACTTAATTGGTTTTTTTGATGCTAACTATGCTAGTTGCAAAATTGATAGAAAGAGCACTAGTGGTACATGCCAATTTTTAGGGTTGAATTTAATTTCATGGCACTGTCAGAAGCAAAACTCCGTAGCATTATCCACTGCTAAGGCAGAGTACGTTGCTGCTGGTAGTTATTGTGCTCAAGTGTTATGGATTAAATAACAACTAGAAGACTTTGGTGTTACACTATTTAAAATTTCAATCAAATGTGATAACGCAAGTACATATTAATTTGACAAAAAATCCTGTTCAACATTCACGAACCAAGCACATTGAAATTAGGCACTATTTCATAAGAGAACATGTATTGAATAATGATATTATTCTTGAATACGTGCCAACTGAAAATTAACTTGTTGATATTTTTATCAAACCATTGAATTTTGATAGATTTACAATGATTATAAGTGAACTAGGATTATGTGACCCATTCTAGAATTACTCCCATAGTCTTAAGGATAAATTATCTAGATAACTTCTTAATTCAAATTTTGTGATAAAATGAGCTTTGATTAAAATCTGAAAAATTATTTTTGTTCTCCCTCTGCTCGAGCCGACTCGAGCAGATGAACTGATGGTCGAGCCGGCTCGGATATCGAGCCATCTCTTTTTAGTTTGAGCCATAGGATTTTTCTTTCGCATTTCTATTCCAAAACCCTACTCTCTTTCCCAACAATATACCTTCCAAATACTTCCAACTTCCAAAAATAGCTTCGAAATTTGAATATCTTCACTCTATGGCACCAAAAAGAGCTGTTGGGAAGAAATCATGAAGAGTTAGTGAAGTGGCTCTGCAAGAAAGGAGGACAAAATTTTGAGAAGACAATGTTTTCCAGAATGCACCACAGTCTGAGGAAGAGCCTAGCCCAGTTTCTCCCAGTCACCAAATCTCTCTAGGTATGAGACCAATCACCACATGTAGATGGATTTTATTTGAATATCTGATGGAGATAGGCTTTGTGATTTGTGATTTTATTGAAAATCAAGGATGGAAGAACTTGTGCTCCCTAGATGTTAAAACCTACCCAAACCTAGTAAGGATGTTTTATGAAAATTTAAGGTTTGGAGAGAACTTCATTGAATCTTCTGTTAAGGGAAGAAGGATAATTATATCTGCTAAAATTCAAGGAAGTGTTTTGGAAATGCCTTATGAAGGAACAGAATATTTAGTACTGAAAGATAGAACCAAAGCACTGCAAACAGTTTTAGAGAGAACTGAGGTAAATGAAATAGGAATTCTTAAAGCAAGCATGTTATTTATTAAGATGAGAGTTCTACACAATTTTATTAGTACGATCTTCTTACCCAGAACTGGACGTTTTGATTGGGTTAGTGAAAGAGATCTATGCTTTATGGAGCTCTTGATTAATGGTGATAAGATTAATCTGCCAGTAATTATGATTTGCCAAATGAAGGAGGCAGTAAGAAAACTTAAGGCTTGCCTATCCTATGGAATGGTCCTAACATTCTTCTTTCAAAATGCAAATGTAGATTTGATAGGAGAGGACAGCAAGACACTTCTCCATACTGATACATATACTGCCAAAACCTTTCAAAGGATGGGATATTTGTTGTTAGATGGCACCTAGAGAAAGAAGACTGATGCCCTAGTAGTTGAAGAAACCGAAGAGATTCAAGAACAAGCAGAGTTAGAGGCTGGTGAAGATACTATAATGCATATTCCAGAACTACAGCCACAGACGGGATCTTCAGTCCAAGTAGACTTCGACACTTCTTTTCTAGATATCTCAATATCATATATGCCTGATATGCCATATGGTACAGCTACTTTTAATCAGTCTACTGATGTTCCAATTCACAGTCACACTACTACTGCTCCTGCTGTAGACACTTCATTGTTACAAGACTTCATTACATAGCAAATGAATAACATGACTAAAACTATAAAGTCTTCTATGGATGGAATGTTTAAAGAATTACACAAATCAGTTGATGAGAGACTCAATCAATTTGAAGGACAGATAAACTATCTGAAAAGCAAAATTGAATCTCTTGAAACTTCAAAGACCACAATACATACAAGTGACACATATATGCAACCAATTTTATAGCTGATTACTTCAAGTTCAGAGAAAATTGAAAAATCTGTTACATTAGTACTTGAAGCTTATAGAACTAAGATGGACAACTTAAGAATCAGAATGGGGTTAATTGAAGCAGGTAAAAGAATGGAAGATGACTATACCAAAGGCATTGGAGTAATTAGAAGTGAATTTGGAAGATTGAGAGGCTCGGCAGAAGCATTTGAAAATGTTCAAGCCACATAAATGTTTGCATTGCAAAAAGAAGTGGTACAAATAAAAGAATCAATGGAAGATTTAGCTGTCCTTAGAAGCACAAAGAAAATAGAAGCAAAACTAAAATCTATGAACAGCTTCTAATGGAAAATGTGACTAAGACTGAAGAAATCCAAGCTGCTCAATGTGCTCCTCCTACACCTTTTCCTAGTCAATCTGCTAATCCAAGACAACCTGCTCCACACCTTAGGCCACAAGGTACCCATAATATACCACAATTTGTTGACCCAATTGCTTCTCTACTACCTGGCATTCAGATTCCCGGTCAACCTTCACATCCTAGAATAGACTTAGATAGTGACTAAGTGTATTACTCTTCACTTTGTACTTTGTACTGAACTTTTTTAAAATGAAATGAAAAGTATACTTTTTGTCTCTTAAATTGTTCTATGCAAATGAATGTTTATGTTCAATTGTTCATACAATGAATGATTTTTTAATTAGAATTTCAAGATGAATATGAGTAAGTGAAATTATCTCAAATAATTTTTTAAATACTTTATCATTCTATTTTAAAATCTAAGCTTAACTCCTACTCTACTGTTTTGATTGATTAACAAAAAGGGGGAGAAAGTTGTGAAATTATTGCATGAAAAGGATGATTAGGATAAAATATATTCATGATTATATATTTCTCTAATACATAAAGCTTGAAAGCTAAGCTCAAATTAAGCTATGATATATTCATGATTATATATTTTCTCAAATACATAAAGCTTGAAAGCTAAGCTCAAATTAAGCTTTGATACATCATGATACATATTTAAGAGGCTCTGATACATAATGATACATATTTTTGATACATAATGTTTTAAGTTTTGACTTTTGATAGCTCTAATGCTTAATGTTCCCTTGAAACATTTTAAGCTCTGAAAATACATAGAAAGTGAGCCAAAACATGAAGTATCTTATTGAGGAGGAGATTACCTCTCTCCACCCTAATTCTCCTTTCATTATTTGCACCAATTGAAGTCAATTTGTTTTACTTGTTCATATATACTTGCAAATATAATTATACAAGTAATTGTAAAGTGTTATATTACTTTTTCATGCCTAGTGTTTTGTCATCATCAAAAAGGGGAAGATTATTGACCCCATAAGTGATTTTGATGATAACCAAATATTGGAGCATGTATATTTATTTTTGACAACTTTTCAAGTATTTTACAAGTTTTTATAGGATGGATTAAATGTTCAAACTTCAACTCCTACACCTCTGTTTTCTTGTTTGAGTTGTGTTGTAATGTATTTTTGTAAAGAAGAATCGAATGAAAAAGCTAAGAAAAAATCATGTGAAAAGGGTTACTTCTGTGTGTGCGTGCCTTGAAATTAGTTTTGAGTTGGTATGCTTGAAAATGTAAAGAGTTGGTAAGAGTTTTTCTTTAAGTTCAAGTGTAAAAATTCTGAAGAAGATACTAGAGCCGACCCAACTTGTTGAAGAGCCGACTCCACTTACTGGCATGCAGTTAGGATTCTGGAACGCAGCAATTCAAGCCGACTCAAAAGTAATTGAGCCAACTCCAATGAATCCGAGTCGACTGGAATCAGTTCGAGCCGACTCTTCCGTAGTCCCATTTCTGAAGATTTCTGACAACAGCCAAGCGAGCCAACCCAAACCAGAAAGAGCCGACTTTACCAAACCTAATTCTGAAAGCCTGTGAAAGCGAGCCGACCCGAACTGCATCGAGCTGACTCTTCCAGAGTGAGGTTTTCCAAACCTTAGAAGAAGAGCCAACCCAAGATGAAAAGAGCCGACTCCTCAAGTTCAAGTTTTTCAAAGATTCAAGTTCAAGCCGACCCGAGCTATCAAGAGCCGACTCATCCAGAGTGATATTTTGTAGCCTAAGCAAAGAGTGACAGCACTGAAGATTTGGGACTGAAGATTTGGTAACTCGACCTATTGACTGGAAGGATCCGAGCCGACTCAAAGGGATCCGAGCCAACTCGAAGTAATCCAAGCCGACTCGAACATCATTTCTAGGTATCTAACGGCTAGTTCTAGAATTTATTTTTGAATACCAAAAAGTGCTCCAACAATCACAAGTCACATCCCAACAGTCAAAAACATCTCTAACTGCCTTGGAGTGATGGAGGACTTTATATTTGAAGGACTTGAACTTCCTTGAAGCAATAAATTAGAGAGTTCTTCAAAGTTAAGAGAGCTTCATTGAATATCCTACCAACTAACAGCAAAAGAGCACAAGAGCATTCAAGCTAGACTTCAAGACTTCACCAACTTTGATTTAAAGTTTGAAGCAACTTTTGGAAGAAGCTACTAAAGCAATTAAAGCTTATTCAAGTGCATTCAAGTGGACTTTCATCAAGCTACACCAGCAACTATCCGATAAATTGAGTTTGTCATTTTTGTTGCATTTCTTTCAATTCATTTTTGAATTGTTGGGTTATTAGTGAGCTCGGTTGAAAAACCAAATAAGTGCTTGGTGAGCCTTAATAAAAATCAAGTGTTGGGTTCTTGGTGATCCTAGTAAAACCATGTTAGGTTTCTTTGGTGAGCCTGTTAAAACTAAAGGGTGTTGGGTTTTCTTTGGTAATCCCATAAAACCAAAGTGCAGAGGTTTTGGATTGTGATCCTGTAAAACAACCTACTATATTCGAGTGTGAATATAGTAGAAATCCCAAGAGGTATCTTGGGTAGTGAATGTAGGAGCTGGGCTACTCTGAACTACTATAAATTTGGTATGTTTGTGTTGTGCTTCTTTACTCCTTCATAGCTTTTGCAATTTATAACTCTGTCACAGCAACTAACACCTTCTAAGGGATTTTTAAATGCACATTACTTACTTTAAATTTTTAAATTCCCAATTCACCCCCCTCTTGGGTAGCCACCTGGGTAACATAACCCCTAAAAGGTTGTTTGCAGGTCCCTCGACTCCTACGATTCCAACGACTCCAGCCAGGCAGCAATCGGATCATCGAGTTGAAAGCAAAGAATCTGCGGGTCTCCGACTTGATTTTCCAGGCCGCATCTGAGAGCGAGAGCCATCCCTTTGTCTGTGATCTTCATCGGGCACATCAACCATTGCCAGGTACACCCCCTCAACCTGCTAGTAGCCCTACTGAAGATGAGCTAGCCCAACCGAGACTTCTCAGCCTTGGCGATCTTCTTCTTTTTGCTTTTAAGGTTCTATTTTGCATGCAGTTATTTTTTCTTGCATAGAATTCTCTTCTCAGATTCATGGTCTATTCTTCAGGATTTAGATTCATAACTTAACCTAAAAAAATACAAAAATATATTTGCATGCAATTTTAGTTCTGCATCACTTTCAAATAAAAGCAAATATCTCTTTGAAGCTCTTGAAGATGCTTGTCCTCAAGTTGTTGAAGCCTTAAATGATGCTTGAGTAGTTGGACTTGATTGCTCTTAAATGCTTTTATTGCGGCTTCACTTCAGTTCAAAGTAGTTGCTCTTAATGAATATTGGAGTGAATGCACTTAACTACTCATTAGTTTCTTCTCTTTTGAGTTTAATTCACTTTAAATAACCTTTCAACCTTCAAATGGTAGTTTACGACCATTGGAGAGATGGAACTAGCCATCGAGGGCAAAAAATACAAATTCTGTATTTGAAAAAACTAGCCATTACTGTTCAGTAGAACTTCAAGTGTTGATACTTCAAGTAATGAGTCGACACCTTGAGTCGACACTTGGTCTCCATGAGTCAACACTTAGTTCAAAAAGTATTCCTTGAAGTTTTTTAGAAATCTTAGGTGAGTCGATACTTCATATGGTGAGTCGACACTTGAGTCGACACTTGGCATCCATGAGTTGATACTTGAGGGAAGTCTAAAATTCAGCATGTCCTGTATAAGTTTTGACTCAAGCCTTGAGTCGATCCTTTAGTGGATACTTAAGGTTCATGAGTCGACACTTGGAGCATGCCATCTGAAACATCTTCTATGTATCAGCTCAAGCTTCTATGAGTCGACACAGTAGTTGTCACTTCACAACCATGAGATGACACTTGGCTGAAACATTCTAAAATTCAATTGAAACTCTGCTGAATCTTCTTCAACCTTAAAACTTAAGTCCTTCCAAGACATTCTTATGTACTTAAGTCCATTTAACTTTACAAATTCATCCATAAGGGGACTTCTTCAACTATTTTGATAAGCAATCAATTAACTAACTTGATGAGTACCTTTTTATGATAAAACATACTTTAACAAATAGTTTGTACTCAAATATACTTAAGTATTTTGTTAAATCATCAAAATAAATACAAGAGTCAACAAAGTGATTTATGCTTGACATGATTGGACAACCAACCGTGTTCCCCTAAACCAATATCCATCCTCGCATCACTCTGAGAATCTAGAACATAAAAGGGAGAAAGGAAAATAAGAAAAGCAACTGGACACACTCACCTCCCTCGACTCCACCATACTTTCTCTCCCTTGTTAACTCCACTAATTGATTTTGATGATAATCAAAATAGTTAAGTATAATTTGAGGACTAATGATTTGCTTTAAGTGTGTTTTCATTGAAAGGATGCTCACAAAATTTGAAGAAGCCTAACTGTGTTAAAGAACCAAGTTTGAATAGAATGATTGCACAAAACAAGACTTCGACACTCAAAGAATTGGTTGAATGAATGACTAAGGCAAATGAAAACATGTTCCAGCACAAGTTCAGCAATTTCTGTACTTTTTTGATGATGTGTCGACTTAAGGTGTCGACATATGACATGATGTGTCGACACATAAAGATGGTGTGTCGACTCAGGCCGGTACGCAGCAAAATTTTAAATGGCACAAATGATGTATCGACACATGGACCTTATGTGTCGACTCAAGGTGTCAACACATGGATCAACACATCGCCTGAGAATTTCAAGCTACCGAACTTGTAGAAGTTGAAGGAACAGTTAATGTGTCGACACACGGACCTTATGTGTCGACTAAATATGTCGATTCAACTGAGAATGTGTCGACTCAGTTGATTTTTCCAGAGAATCTGAATGGAACAGTTTGAACTTGTGTCAACTCAAGAAGAACATGTGTCGACCTAATGTGTCAATACATGAAGATGAAGTGTCGACACATTGAGTTCTGACAACAGTAACGGCTAGTTTTTTCAAGCACAGAACTCGCCCAAATGCCCTCCAACGGCTAGTTTTTCAAGTATAATAGCTAGATTTCAATTTTGAAAGCTTGGGAAGGTATATAAAGGCTCCAAATCAAATCAAGAAGATATGCACTGAATATTCTTAAAGAGTTTAAAGAGAAAAGAAGAGACAAGAGCCTTAACTCCTATTTATTCAAACCTCAACCACTCTTAAGAGAAGGGAAGCCTTCCAAGCATTCAAAGCTATCAAGTACATTGAAGATCATTCAATCTTGGGCATTCAAAAGGCTTCAATAAGAGCAAAGCAACACAACATCGAGCTACATCAATTTATTTACTTTTTTATTGAAAGCTTACATTGATTCTTTATTTCTCAATCTTATATCTTGTAAAGGTTATTGGTTAGCCCATTGAAAAACCAAGTGAGGTTATTGGTAAGCCTTGAAAACCAATTAGGTTGGTGGTTAGCCTTCAAAACTACTGAGGTTCTTGGTTAGCCTGGAAAACCAAGGGAGGTTTTGGTTAGCCTTGTGAAAACCAATTAGGTTCTTGGTTAGCCCATAAAACCAAGTGAGGTTGTGACTTGTGAGCCTTGTAAAACAAGTTG
The DNA here is from genome assembly GCA_021397845.1 of Areca catechu. Classification (NCBI taxonomy): domain Eukaryota; kingdom Viridiplantae; phylum Streptophyta; class Magnoliopsida; order Arecales; family Arecaceae; genus Areca; species Areca catechu. Next base: position 120,297,265 of record CM038052.1, on the reverse strand, counting down.
GGTTTTGATTAGTGAGTCTGAAAAACTAATCAGCTAGTGTAGTTGAGGGACAAGCCTCAAATAGACCTTCATTTTTTAATGAAACAAATTATACTTATTGAAAAACTAGGATGAGAATTTATATGCATTCTATAGATTATAATTTATGGAAAGTAGTTGATAAGGGTCCTCATATTCCTTCGGTGGTGGTTAATGGTGTTTCCATTCCAAAACTGGAAGAGGATTGGGATGAAAATGACATTAAACAATCCGAGATCAATGCTAAGACAATGAATCTCTTGTATTGTGCATTAGATCCTAGTGAGTTTAATAGGATATCTACATGCATGTTCGCCAAAAAAATATGGGACACACTTGAAGTTACCCACGAGGGTACCGATCAAGTGAAGAACACTAAGGTCAATATGTTAGTGCACACATATGAGATGTTCCGATGGAACAAAATGAATCTATTATTGATATGTATACATGTTTTACAAATATTGTAAATGCTATGAGAAGTCTTGGTAAAGTGATATCTAATGCTGATCTTGTGAATAAAATTTTTTAGTGACTACCGACGTCACGGGATCCAAAAGTGACCGCAATTCAAGAGATAAAAGATGTAGACAAGCTTCCACTTGAGCAGCTAGTAGGATCGCTTATGACCTATGAGCTCAACTTGAAACAGAAATCAATGGACTTGGATAAAAAGAAGAAGGGGATTGCTTTTAAATCAAGTATTCAAGAAGAATCCTCGAATGATGAGTCTGATGATGATGAAGAAGTAGAAGGCGAAGAAGCCCTCCTTGCCCAAAAATTCAAAAGATTCATGAAGAGGATGAAGTTTCCCTACAAGAAGAAATTGCAATCCAAGGAAAAGGAAAAAGAAAAAGAAAAAAAGAAAGAAAAAGAAAAGGAGAAGGAAGTACCTATATGCTTCGAGTGCATGAATCCCGGACACTACAAATTTGATTGCCCTCTCCTCAAAAAATCAAGGAAGAAACTAAGGAAGAAAGCAATGATGGCCACATGGAGTGATAGCAAAGACTCCAGTTCAGAAGAAGAGTAGACTGAAATTACAAATCTCTGCTTCATGGCACATCAGGATAATGAAGAGGTATGTTCCGACTCTGAAGTTGATTTTACTTTTGATGAACTTAGAAAGAAATGCTTTTGAAGAGCTTATGCATAATTATAAGTTAGTATTATCTGAAAATAAGAAATTAAAAAAGCATGCAAACTATTTTTCATTAGAAAACAATTCTTTACTTAATGATGTTAGTTCTTTGAAAACTAAACTAGATGCTTTGGAAAAGAAAATAATGCTTTAGCTATGATAAATGAAGTTCTAAAAAGACCTAAACATATTGGTTCTATCAATGATCTTTTAAAGAAAAACAAGGATTTAGAACATGAAAATGAAAAATACAAAAATGAACTTGAGAAAATCAAACCTTTTGTTCATAAGTTCACTTATAGTTCAGAAAAGCTGAATATACTTTTGAATAATCAAAGAGCAGTTTTCAAAAAGGCAGGTTTATGATATAAACCTTAAAAACAACAAAAGTATTTTAAAAACTTCTTTGAGCCTGCATCATCCAGTATTACTTGTTTTACTTGCAAAAAATTAGGTCATAAATCATATCAATGTAGCTTTAGAAAAATCATATCTTTTGGTAAAGTGTGGGTTCCGAAAGGAACCATTTTAAATGCTAACCCGAAAGGATCCAAGTTAGCTTGGGTACCTAAAAACAAAGCTTGATCTTATTGCAGGTGTGTCTTGCAACCAAGGAAAACAAACGAATTTGGTATCTTGATAGTGGTTGCTTAAGGCACATGATTGGAGATGTAAAGCAATTCACTTCTCTTGAAGCTTTAAATGGAGGGAGTGTGACCTTCAGTGATAATGGCAAAGGTAAAATCATTGAAATTGGTAAGGTTCACATAACTCCTTATAATAGTATCAGTAATGTACTTTTAGTAGATGGTTTAAAGCATAATCTTTTGAGCATTAGTCAGTTTTGCGATAAAGGTTTTCAAGTAGTTTTTAAATCATCATATTGCATGATTTCTAGTCTAGATTTAATTGGAGTACAATTCATTAAAAAAAGGCATGGAAATATTTATCTTATAGATCTTGATGATCTATCTTTGCCTAATGGAGAATGCCTTGTTGCAATGAATTCTACCAAGGAAGAGACTAGTTGGTTATGGCATAGAAGGTTAGGGCATGCTAGTATGTACCTTATTTCAAAACTTTGCAAAAAGAATTTAGCTAGAGATTTACCTGAAATCAGTTTTGAAAAAGATAGAATTTGCCAAGCATGTCAATTTGGAAAACAAGTCAAAACTTTTTTTAAACCAAAAGGATTCGTAACTACTAGTAGACCACTTGAACTACTCCATATAGATCTCTTTGGACCAACTAGAACATCAAGTCTAGGAGGCAAGAGATATGGATTAGTTATTGTAGATGATTTTTCGAGATTTACTTGGGTTTTTTTTAGCACAAAAAGATGAATCAATTTCTGTATTCATAAAGTTTTATAGAAAAGTTTCAAATGAAAAAGGTGTTTCAGTCATTTGTATCCATAGAGATCATAGTACCGAATTTGAAAATCATGATTTTAAAAACTTTTGTAATGAAAAAGGGATAGAACACAATTTTTCTGCACCTAGAACACCTTAGCAGAATCGGGTAGTAGAAAGGAAAAATCGCACTTTAGAAGAAATGGCACGCACTATGCTTTGTGAAAATGATTTGCCAAGGTATTTTTGGGCTGAAGCTATAAATAAAGCCTGTTATGTTTTGAATTGAGTTTTGATATACCCTATTTTAAAGAAAACTCCATATGAGCTTTGGAACCAAAGAAAACCAACTTTAAAATATTTTCGAGTTTTTGGTTGTAAATGTTTTATTTTGAATAATAGAAAAGAGCATCTAGGGAAGTTTGATGCCAAGTCTGATGAAGGTATCTTCTTAGGATACTCTACTTCAAGCAAGGCATACAGAGTATTCAACAAACAGACTTTAGTTGTAGAAGAGTCGGTACATGTTGTATTTGAGGAATCTGCTAACAAATCCGAGAAAAGAGGATACATCTGAGATTGTGCAGGTACTGACAAACTTCAGAAGCTGACATTGGATGATCAAGCTCAACCAAATGAAGGAAATCAAGACAAGGGTGAGAAAGAAGATGACGCTCCAGTGCATCTTGATCTACCTAAGGAGTGGAGGTATGCTCATGGACATCCTAAGGAATTAATCTTAGGTGATCCATCTAAAGGGGTAAGAACTCGAGCTTCTATTAGAAATGAATATGATTATATAGCTTTTGTATCTCAAGTTGAACCTAAATATTTTGAAGAAGCTGAAAAAGACTCTAATTGGATCAATGCTATGCAAGAAGAACTAATACAATTTGATAGAAATAATGTTTGGACACTTGTAGAAAGACCATCTAATATTTCAATTATTGGCACTAAATGGGTATTTAGGAATAAATTAGATGAAAATGGTTTTGTCATTAGAAATAAAGCTAGGCTAGTTGCTAAAGGCTACAATCAGGAGAAAGGGATTGATTTTGATGAAACTTTTGCTCCTATTGCTGGACTTGAAGCAATTAGACAATTGTTAGCATTTGCCTGCTTTATGAACTTCAAATTATTTCAATTGGATGTTAAGAGTGCTTTCTTAAATAGTTTTATAAATAAAAAGGTTTTTGTTGAACAACCACCCAGATTTGAAAATCATGCACATCCTGATCATTTTTCAAACTGCACAAAGCACTTTATGGATTAAAGCAAGCACCTAGAGCATGGTATGAAAGGTTAAGCAAGTTTTTAATTGAAAATGAATTTTCTAGAGGAAATGTTGACAAAATACTATTTTTGAAAAGGAAAGATAATGATTTATTGGTAGTACAAATATATGTTGATGACATCATTTTCGGTGCTACTAATGAAATTCTTTATCAAGAGTTTGCTAAGCTTATACAAGGTGAGTTCGAGATGAGCATGATGGAAGAACTCAACTTCTTTCACGGACTCCAGATCAGGCAAACTTCTGATGGTATCTTCATCAACCAAGCTAAGTACACAAGATAAATTATCAAAAGGTTTAGGATGGAGACTACTAGCCAATAGGTATGCCTATGAGCCCCTCATGTAAACTAGATAAAAATGAAAATGATAAATCTATAGATCAAAAATTATATTGAGGCATGATAGGCTCTTTACTGTATCTTACTGCTAGTAGACCAGATATTATGTTCAGTGTTTGCATGTGTGCTAGATATCAGTCTGAACCTAAGGAATCACATCTGATGGTTGTTAAGTGCATTATTAGATTCTATCTAGTACTATTAGTATTGGTTTGTGGTATGCTAGAAATTCTTCTGCTGAATTGAATGGATATTCTAATGCAGACTTTGCTGGTTATAGATTAGATAAAAAGAGTACTAGTGAAACTTGCCAATTTATTTGAGTTAACTTAATCTCATGGTTTTGCAAGAAACAAACTTCAGTTGCACTATCCAAAGCTGAGGTTGAGAATATTGCAGCAAGAAGTTGTTGTGCTAAAATCTTGTGAAATAAGCAACAACTTGAAGACTTTGGTATCAAGTTGGCAAGAACTCCTATTAAATGTGATAATACCAGTGCTATTTCTTGACTAAAAATCCTGTTCAACACTCTAAGAGCAAGCATATTGAAATTAGATACCACTTTATTAGAGATCATGTTGAAAACAATGATATTTTGCTTGAATTTATATGTACTGAATTTTAATTAGCTGATATTTTAACTAAACCTCTCTTGAAAGATCGATTCTGTATGATTAGAAGAGAGCTCGGTATCATCAATCCATTTGATTAAATCTTTACTCCCAATTTGACTCAAATTAGATCTATTCAACCTTATTTTTTGATGAATCATGATTAATCATTTATGATTTGATCCAAAAACCTGTTATTTCAATTGATTTTGATCATTCAGTGAAATTCTGAATTTTTCAGTTTTTAAGTCAATGTGTCGATACATCATGTGTCGACACCAAAATGTGTCGATACATGCGTGAGTTAACACATGCCCGATGTCAAACTGAGACTTTAAGGGTTTCCGAATTGTTTTTCCCCCAAAATTCATTCTCCTCCGAGCTGACACCTCGATTCCAGGTATCCATCTTATTCATCATCTCGTTTCCTTGCTTTTACCCATCATTTTCTCAGATTTGGAGGTTCGATGGTCATTTTTGATTGGATTTCTTTCTAGGTTTTAGCTCCTAAACCCTAGAAACTCCCTATTTCCACCAAAAACCTTGCCCAAACCTTGATTGTTGACAATGGGTCCTCGCTAACAAGTCGTTCACCGATCGCATCAGTCACAGCATGAAGAAGAGCGAAGAACGAAGGCACGACACGAGTCTAGGGCTCTAGATCTGCCAGCACGACTGTTGTTTACACCTTTTAGTTGGATGAGCTCCAAGACAGTGTTTGGAGGACAATGAGTGGACTTCTCTTTCTTGGACCAGTAGAATCTTAAGATTGGAGATTGGATCTGACATGCTGGTTTGGCATCTTTCTGTTCGCTCAGTGAGAGATACTATCCCGAGCCGATGAGAGAGTTCTATGGATCACTTGCCTGCTGATCAGATGGCTGGATTGCTTAGGTTAGAGGATGGAATATTCCCATTTCAGCAAAGATTCTGAGCAGAGTATGAGATATACCCATGACTGGATCAGTTATTGACAGTCTGTTGGACAGAGTTAGTGGGCTCCGGTGTATTTTTGAGTCTAATACCTTACCAGAGGGAGCCACTATTCCTTCTTCGAGACTGTCTGTGGAGATGAGACTGCTACATCATATAGTTGCCCGGATTCTTCTGTCGAAGACCGGTCGATTTGACTACATTGCCGAGTGAGAGCTGCTCATGATGGTCTCCCTGATTTAGCGGACGTCGATTTGTCTTCCTGTTCTGATGGTTCATCAGATCACTGAGGCGGCGTCTAGTCAGTGGCTTTGCTTGCAGTATGGCATGGGTTTGACAGTATTACTCAGAGAGTATGGAGTCAGCTTCTAGGATGAGCCTTATCGTACTTTGATCCATATCGATGTATATGACATCAGGTCTTTGCATCGCATGGGTTATCATTTAGTCTGAGGCCAGTGGACACGGAGGACATCAGGATAGGCCGAGGATGCAGCTGACATTGATGAGGACTTAGCAGAGGAGGAGTGAATTCTATCAGGAGTGGATTCTATTAGGTGAGGCTGGATCGAGCGAGACACAGCCTGAGACGGCAGCACAACTAGCTCAGTTTGATCCATCAACATCTGCCCAGCCATAGCCAGCACGGTCTGATCCATTTAGTCTTTTCCATTGAGTCCCCCTCTAGGTCTTAGGGATTTTTCTTTACAGCCCCAGGTAGCGATTTTGGTGGGATGCCCTAGGCTCTGCATGTAGTGAGATGGGTGGGACGCCCTAGACTACATGTAGTGGGGTGGGTGAGATGCCCTAGAGGTGCGACTCTCTCCATGAAGGTGAGTCCCCAGTCCTAGAGTGTCCATGTTTCCTATCCTCCATCCCATTATTCCTCCACCAAGAAAATTGAAAATCAAAACAATTCAGCTATTTTAGGGTTTAGTTCCAGTTCATCCTAGCCCAAGAAGGCTTCTTAGCCCTCCCACGATCCTAATTTGTTTTGGTGTTTCCCTTTCCAAATAATCCGGGTTACGTCGAGTCAGTCCTGCATCAACTTGGTATCAGAGCGATTTGTGGATTAAGGTGTGCTCCATTTTCGAACTTGACGGAGTCGAGTTCTTCGCGGTCGAGGAGAATGATGGGGATCCAGGGCAAGTGCAGATTCTTTTTCCTATTTTTTCCATATTTTCTCACATTTTTTGTATTTTTCCTATTTCCGCTATTCCACCTATCCCCACTATTCCAGCTTTATCCCAAACTTATCCCCACCTTATCCCTTCCTTATTCCATCTTCATCCCGTGAATTTTAAAATCTCCAAACCCTAGCCCATTGCCTTGCCGCCACCAGATCCAGGCTACCCGACCCCCTGGCCGCCCCCGCCGCCGGCCCGCCGGTGCCCGCTGATCCCACCCACGTGGAAAACCGGCATCTGCCGCCCCCGCCCGTGAAAGACTAAGAGATGGCAATAGGAAGACCAACTGCTGCCCCTTGGCTGCTGCTGCCGCCCGCAACCGCCGGCCTGCTACCGGTCGCCCGCCGGCCGTCTGCCAGCACATGCCCGGCCATCGGAGGTCCTTGCCGGTGCCCTTTGGCCCCACACCCGTGGGAAGACCAAATGGCATGCTTGTGCATGCCGTGCGGCCTTGCCGCCCCTGCACCGCCGCTAATCGCTGCCACCTGTCGCCGCCCGTCGCCCGCCAACCGTCAGAGGTCCTCATTGGTGTTCTGGGCCCCATGCCCTCGGGAATACGAAACGACATGCAAGCATGCAGTGCCACTACTTGCCGCCGCCCCACCTACAGCCGCCGCCACCATTCGCCACTTGGCCACTACCCACCATCCACCGCCGTCCCGTCGTCCGCCAGCCAATGTCCGACCGCCAGAGGCCTCATCGCCACCCAGGGGTCCCCCACAGCCATGGGAGACCAAACGGCACACCCTGGGTGTGTTGTGCCACCTTTGTGCCGCCGCCCCACCTTCAACCACCACTGGCCCCGTCTACCGCCAGCATCCCGGTTGCCGGCCATCCGCCGATTGCCGACAGAGATCGTTCTCTTTCCCTGTGCATGGCCACGAGAGGATTCCACATGGATTTTGGAGCAATCCAGTTTTTAGAGCAGCACGCTCTTCAGAGCACTTCATCAAGCTGACACGCTTCTCAGAATAGATCAGCACTAATATTGATGTAGCATGGATTTTGATGTAGTTTATTTTTCTTTTTTAGGTTGCTTGTAGGCTAAGTAAGTGAGGGGTTTGGTTTTTCTATATAAAGGCCCCCTCTCCCTATTTTAAAAATAAGATTTGTTATGAATTTTTGGTTTGGCCACTAGTTCCGGTTCTATGCTGAGGCTCGTCTTTCCTTCACCTACGGGTGTCGAGGGTTGTGAGACCCCACTTCCTTCGCTCCATGCAAGCATCGAGGGGCACGAGACCCTAGTTATCCCATTTTCCATTGAGTCCCCCTCTAGGTCTTAGGGATTTTTCTTTATGACCCCAGGTAGCGATTTGGGTGGGATGCCCTAGGCTCCGCTTATAGTGAGATGGGTGGGACACCCTAGACTACATGTACTGGGGTGGGTGAGATGCCCTAGAGGTGCGACATCTCTCCATGAAGGTGAGTCCCCAGTCCTAGAGTGTCCATGTTTCCTATCCTCCATCCCATTGTTCCTCCACCAAGAAAATTGAAAACCAAAAGTGTTCAGCTATATTAGGGTTTAGTTCCAATTCACCCTAGTCCTGGGAGGCTTCTTATCCCTCCCACGATCCTAGATTGTTTAGGTGTTCCCCTTTCCAAATAATCAGGGGTACATTGAGTCCATCCCGCATCACCCTGTACCTCAACACAGCCTTCGTGGCTCCCTTCTTAGCAGCCTCGACCTGGCCGACTGCCTTGATGGCCTCCTTCTTTGCCACCTCCATCGTCTCAATTACCGCTACTACCTACTTCTCAGTAGCAATGACCGTCCTTTTGGTAGCAATCAATCTCTCCCCTACCGCCTCCAATTGGCCTGGGGAGATTAGGCTCGCCCTTTCTGCTGTGCAGCTTTGGAAGTTATAAAAGTTCAAATTCAAATAAGATTTCTGCATCTGCATCTTATGCTCCTAAGTTCATTACATCAAAGCAATATAGACCTAAGTTTGCATCATCATATACTTCTTATTCAAAGCCAAAAATTATCTGCTATGCTTGCAATAATATTGGTCACAAAGCATTTGAATGTCATTTGAAATATAATGGCAAAAAGAAAATCAAGAAAATCTAGATTTTAAAAGGAACCAATCTCACTAACTTGCAAGGACCCAAGAAAGCTTGGGTACCTAAATCCATTGCTTGATTATTTTGCAGGGATGTCTTGCAACCATGAATGCAAAGAAAAGATGGTACCTTGATAGGCTATTCAAGACACATGACGGGTGATATTGATCAATTCTTCATCTTAGAACAAAAGGATGGTGGCATGGTAACCTTTGGTGATAACCTTAAAGGAGGGATAATCAGTATTGGTAAAATAAAAATTACTCCTTCTACTTTCATTGAGAATGTACTACTTGTAGAGAAATTAAGGCATAATCTTTTAAGCATCAGTCAACTTTGTGATATTGGTTTTAATGTTTTCTTCAAGTCTTTAGTGTGTATAGTAGTTGATCCTCTAGAGTCTAGTATAAAGTTCATTGGACATAGACTTGGTAATATTTATGTAGTAGATCTTAATAATCTAGCTTTGTCAAGCAATACAAGTCATGCGACAGTGAATGATATGAGCAAGGAATCAAGTTTACTATGGCATAGATGACTTGGACATGCTAGTATGGATACTATTGCAAAGCTTATTTCAAAAGATTTAATTAAAGGTCTGCTAAAATTTAAAGTAAATTTCGATTATATCTGTGATGCATGTCAATTAAAAAAGCAAGTGAGGGAGAGTTTTAAATCCAAAAATATTGTTTCTACCACTAGACCTTTAGAGCTACTTCACATGGATCTCTTCGGACCTTCAAGGACAACAAACCTAGGTGGTATGAAGTATGGCCTTTTGATTGTAGATGACTTTTTAAGATACACTTGGGTTTTGTTCATTGCACATAAAGATGAAATTTTAAAAGTATTCAAAAAGTTTTATAAAAGAGTTTCAAACTTGAAAAATCTTTTTATTATTTCCATTCATAGTGATCATGGTATGAAATTTGAAAATCAACATTTTGATCACTTTTACACAAAAGCACGGTATTGATCACAACTTCTACACTCCTAGAACACCACAGTAAAATGGTGCTATAGAGAGAAAGAATAGAACTTTTGAAGAAATGTTCAGAACAATGCTTTGTGAAGGAAATATTTCAAAATATTTTTGGACTGAAGCTCTGAATACTGCTTGCTATATCTTAAACAGAGTTTTGATTAGACCTACTATAAGAAAAATCCCCTATGAATTGTGGAACAATAGAAAGCCTAATTTTAATTACTTTCATGTTTTTGGTAGCAAATATTTTGTACTTAATAATGGTAAAGATAATCTTGGTAAGTTCGATGCTAAATTCGATGAGACTATATTTATTGGTTATTCTACAAAAAGCAAAGTCTATCGAGTTTTCAATTAAAGAACTTTGACTGTAAAAGAATCAATTTATGTTGTTTTCAATGAATCTGACATGACATCTTCTAGAAATGAAGACAGTGCTGATGATAATACAGGTACACTTGAACATGGACTAAAGGATATGACTACCAAAGATAAGCAAATAAGTAAACAACATGAAGAAGTGGTAAGCAAAGATCATGAACATATACCTAAAGAATGGAGGTATGTACACTCACATCCTAAAGAACTTATTATAGGAGATCCATCTCAAGGTGTTAGAACTAGAGCTTCACATAGGGATGCATATGATTTGATCGCTTTAGTATCTCATGTAGAGCCACATACTATAGAAGAAGCTAAAATTGACCCAAATTGGATGTTAGCTATGCATGATGAGTTAACCAATTTAGGAGAAATAAAGTTTGGGCACTTGTAGAAAGACCAAATGACTACTCTGTTATAGGTACTAGATGGGTTTATAGAAACAAGCTAGATGAGCAAGGTAATGTAATTAGGAATAAGACTAGACTGGTAGCTCAAGGTTACAATCAAGAAGAGGAAATAGATTTTGATGAGACCTATGTATCAGTAGCTAGGCTAGATGCTATTAGATTACTCTTGGCATATGCATGTTTTATGAACTTTAAATTATTTCAAATGGATGTAAAGAGTGCTTTTTTAAATGGTTTCCTATCTGAAAAAGTTTTTGTTGAACAACCACCTGGTTTTATCGATCACACTTTTTCATATCATGTTTTCAAGTTGAATAAAGCTTTATATGATCTTAAACAGGCACCTAGAGCCTGGTATGATAGATTAAGCAAGTTTTTGATTGGAAATGATTTTATAAGAGGTAGTGTTGATACTACCCTATTTATTCAAAAGAAAAATAATGATATTTTAGTTGTTCAAATTTATATTGATGATATAATATTTGGATCTACTGATGAATCTTTGTGCCAAGATTTTACTAAGTTAATGCAGGATGAATTCGAAATGAGTTTAATGGGTGGGCTAAGCTACTTCCTCGGGCTTCAAATCAAACAATCAAAAGAAGGAATTCTGATCAACCAAGCCAAATATATTAAAGAGATTATCAAAAAATTTGGCATGGAATCAAGCAAAGAAGTTGGAACACCCATGAATCCTGCATGCAGACTTGATAAAGATGAAAATGGCATAACTGTTGATAAAAAATTGTATAGAGGTATGATTGGATCTCTACTTTATTTAACTGCCAATAGACCTGATATTCTTTTTAGTGTTTGTATATGTGCACGTTTTCAATCAAATCCAAAAGAGTCACACATTATTGCTGTTAAAAGAATCATTAAGTATCTTAAAGGCACATGTAATTAGGATTTTGGTATTCTAAGTATTCATCTCTAAAGTTAATTAGTTATTCTGATGCTGATTATGGTGGCTGTAAGATTAATAGAAAGAGTACAAGTGGCACTTGTCAATTTCTAGGTGTCAACTTGATTTCATGGCACAGCCCTAAACAGAACTCTGTAGCACTATCTACTGTTGAGGCAGAGTATGTGGCTGTGGGGAGCTGTTGTGCACAAGTATTATGGATCAAGCCATAGCAAGAAGATTATGGTGTTATCCAGTCTAAAATTCCTATTAAATGTGATAACTCGAGTGCTATTAATTTATTTAAAAATCTAATTCAGCATTCTAGAATAAAGCATATAAAAATTTGACATCATTTCATTAGAGACCATATCTTGAAATATTGTAGAATTAGAATTTGTGCTTACAGAAGATCAACTTGATAATATTTTCACCAAACCTCTTAGCCAAGATCGATTTGAAAAGATTAGAGGTGAGTTAGGTCTATATGACCCATATTAAAAGTTTTTGACCTAATTTTTCAAAAATAAAGAAAAATTTTCTAAATGTTTCAAAATTCTCTTTAGAGCTAATGACCGCTTCTCCCAGTGCTAAGCTACATAAAGAATTTTTTTTATCTTTTGAGCCTTAACTTTGATTTTTTCTTAAGTCGACTCGAGCATCCCCTTGCTCTGTCGAGCCGACAAGAGAGTCGGGCCGAAACTTTTTAAATAGGGCATTGTTAGGTTTCAAATTCATTTTCCTTCTTCTTTTCTTATTCTGCTCCAACCGTTCCCTATTCCAAACCTAGGAAAAATCTTAGAACTCCACCAAACCTCTCTTAAACCCTAATCCAACCAAAATGGATCCTATGGAAGCCATAGGGAAGAAAGCAAAAAGGGTTGTGCGGACCATAGCAGAGGAAAGAAGAACGAAGAAGAGATTGGACACTTTAAAACCCATTGTAAAGCCACATGAAGAACAGCAAGATGCTTCGGAAGCTCCAAGGTAAGTAATTCTTATGGAAAACAGGCAAGTTACTTCCAGACGGTGTGTTGATTTTACTTTCCTAGAACAAGAAAATTTAAGAGTAGGGGAATGGCTCATTGCACAATGGTGGAAATCCTTTTGTATGTTGAATTTACTGAAATTTCCAACCTGGGTGAGGCAATTTTTTGAAAACATGTCCCTTGGTACATTTCATGTGGAATCAACAGTTAAAGGGAAACACATTGTGATAAATGAGCAGAAGCTAAGTAATATTCTTCAAATTTTTAAGTAAGGGGAGAGATTTTTAGTGTTAAAAGAGAAATAAAGGACTTTGAGGATAATTCTTAAGAGGAATGATGTTTTTGGTGTAGTGCATGTCAGGGCAAACCAACTATCTTTTGTGATGTGATTGATTCGTAATATTATTAGCCGTGTTTTTCTACCCAGAACTGGAAGGTTTGATTGGGTGAGTGAGAGGGATCTTATATTTATGAGATGCTTGATTGAGGGGGAGACCCTCAACTTACCTTATATCATGATATCCTAGATGCGGGAATCAGCTCGTAGGGCATGAGCTTGTCTTCCTTATGGCATGGTTTTTACACTACTTTTTAGTATGCCGAGGTGGATTTATCTAGTGAGGACAGTAGGCCTTTACTACATACGGACAGATACAATGTAAAGTCCTTGAGCAGAATGGGCTCTCTGGTGGTAGATGGGCATTGGATCAGCAAGACTTCTAGACTGCTAGCTACACATTCTGATGGGGAGTCAGATGAGGATGACCAGACTAGTCAGGCTTAGGGTACTGAGGCTGAGCTATAGAATGATGAGGCTGGATCATCATAGCCAGCTCATTCTACACCTCATTCACCTGAAAGAGGATCTACTACTGATGGTTTAGGTGATGATCACAGGTTGCAGCTTATTCTGGATGAGATATCTACTCTACAGAGAGGTAGGGCAGAGATAAATGCCAGGATAGTGGCACTTCAGACCGAGATGCGAGATTGCTTTCAGCAAAATTTATCAGTTCTTCAGCAAATCAAGATAGCTAGCCATTCAGCACCCCTCCATCTTCAGTTGGACCAGATATTCATGATACAGACTGTGCACAGGGAGAGACTAAGCATCACACTGACATTCATACTGCAATTACTCCTTCTTTTGGGCTTGGTACTGGCACTCAGGGTCAGAGCACTAGCATGGCATACACCCTGGTGACATAGATTCTATCGACTACCAGCACCCTTGCCTTGTCTGACGATCCTCCTTCTGTGTGGCCAACACCTATCTTGATTTCTTCAAAGCCTCCAACCAAATCCAGACTTCAAACTTCTAGGTCTTCAGTTTCTATTAGGACTAGACTTAGGGATGTTAGACCTAGGTTCCCTATATTTAAACCTACTGCTGGCATTTAGAGGTTGGTTCTTCTTCTAGTGTAGATGAGCCTAGTGATGATGAGCCTAGTCCTTCCTTCTGACCTTTAGGTTTTATTTTTTTTGGCATTTCCTATTATTTGTGATACTATTTTGGTGTGCTTTAGCATTTTTGTAATGTATCATATCTTGTATTGACTCTTTATATATATATATTTGTGTTTTGAAAAGGTTATAAAATGATTGAGTATGAATGAATGTCTTCCAAAAATTCTATACTTTTCTATTGATGACAAAAAAGGGGAGATGAGAAAGAAAATGAGAAGAAAGCTTTTATGTTATATAAGAAAGGGGGAGCTTTTATTGAGCATTTATTAAAATTTCTTTCAAATGAAAAGTGATATGTTCTCCTAATTGAAGCTGAAAATTGATATGTTCTCCTAATTGAAGCTGAAAATTGATATAGTGATGATTTGATACTTTCATACAATTTTAGTGCATGATTAATATAGTAAATATATTGACCTAATATGATGCGGAACAAAGTGGGGGAGGATTGCTAGCGAGCATAGATGTCACCAAAGGATTAGGGCTTGCACTCAAGAACAAAGAACCAAGGTGTCACACCCACTTCAATCCGGAGAAATCTCATAACTCAGATCAAAATAATTTTTTGTTTGTATTCATAAGAAAAAAGATAATTCATACAAGAGGGGAGGGGTGGTATTTATAGAATCACCCTAGGGTACATTACTTGAGGGCTAAGAAACCTTGACTTGTGGGCTAAGAAACCCTAGTGGGCTGGTCAACAATGGGCCTTTGTCTTGGATTGGAGCTCTCTCTTGCGGGCTTGGCGGCAAGAAAGGGTCCAGGTGCATGAAGGCCGACTCTGGTTGGAGTGGTCTGGTGAATTTCCTAGTTGCTGACTCTCCTCTTGTACAAAACTTGAAGGGACTTTATCGGACTTGACTGAACTAAAAACTGGACCAGACTAAGAGGACTCAACAGGACTCAGTTGTCTCACTTTATTACAGGACTCAAATAAAATAAAATAAACTTTTGGTCCCCATCATTCCCCTACGTTGGGGAAAACTCGACTCCATCGAGTCAGGCTGAGCGGGGGTTTGATGGAACCGAAACCAATCAAAAAGGACTCCAAGGCTAGGTTTACCCATTTATATATATATATATATTCCATTTCTCTTTTTTTTTTCTCTAAATTTTTTTTTATTGGCTGCTCTGAGATCTGCACAGCTTTGCAAGCCATGTAGCTATGAAAGGCATGCAGATTTGATATCTGTGCTGCCTTGAGGAGCGTGCAACACAGAAGTCGGCAAAGAGGAGAGGCAACTACTTTCATGTTTGTGCAGTGCCCCTCCTCCTCTTTCTCCTTTCTCACGGACCGCACCAGCATGATGAGCAATGGAGGAGTTCATCGGCATCGACAACAGCTGGTAGAGGCTGAGACCAAGCGACAGGGCAGCGACGAAGCGATGCAAAGACTAGTGTGGTGGCACGGGCGGATCTAGAGAGGGGGTGGATCTAGAGAGGGAGTCAGCGGTGCTGGGGGCACAAACACAGGCATCCCAGAAGATGCGGCGGTGGTCGGCGACGGCCTGGAGGAGGATGGAGGGGAAGGGACGGTGAGGGGAGTGGAGGTCGGTGTCCGATGCGGAGGGGGATGGGTGGAATCGGAGGTGGATGTGTGAGGAAGCGATGGAGCCGCAAAGGTTGGGGAGGGAGGAGATGTCACAAAAGTACTGCATGGTGGAAAGAAGGTGGTCGGATGAGGGGATTTGGATGAAGGCCGGGTACAAGCGGGTGGCGAGGAGGCGGGAGACGGCATGGGTGGTGCAGGAAGGGTCTTCGTTCATGACAGAGAGGTAGTTGTCGAAGCCATAGAGGATGTGGATCATGTCCATGGTGGTGTTCTTGGATGTGGCTAGGCTCTTGATGATGTTCTGTGCCATCGCAATCACCTTCTCCTGCCTGTCAACCCTCGCCATCGCTGCCATCTTCCACCTCCTCTGCCTCTGCGATCAGAGAAACACCTCCTTCCGGTAAGGTTATGCAGGGGTCTGATGATCAGGTTGAAGATGATAAAGAGACCAGGGGGACAAGAGATTTGAATTATGTTTCGGGCTAGTAGATGGGAGAAAGAGGAGAAGGATCATTGATTCCACTGTAGAAGGGCGTAACGAAGAATGGTGATCGGTTGGTGGGGTAGATTGCAAAGCGGCAGGTTGTGGTGAATCCTGAGAACACTTTCTTCTCGGTGAAGCAATGTATCGGAAAAAATATGTTTGAGGTTGATGAGGATGGCAGTGGAGCAAGAGAGATAGAACGGCGGGGTTGGTGAGAAAACCCTAATCTGTTGGGCTTTGATACCAAGTTGATGCAGAACAAAGCGGGGTAGGATCGCTGGCGAGCATAGAAGTCACCAGAGGATTAGGGCTTGCACTCAAGAGCAAGGAACCAGGGCATCACACCCACTCTAATCCGAAGAAAACTCACAACTCAGATCAAAATAATTTTTTATTTATATTCATAAGAAAAAAGATAATTCATACAAGAGGGGAGGGGTGGTATTTATAGATTCATCCTAGGGTACATTACTTGAGGGCTAAGAAACCCTCACTTGTGGGCCAAGAAACCCTGGTCGGCCAGTCAACAATGGGTCTTTGTCTTGGACTAGAGCTCTTTCTTGCAGGCTTGGCAGCTGGAAAGGATCCAGGTACATGAAGGCCAGCTCTGGTTGGAGGGGTCTGGTGAATCTCTTGGTTGCTGACTCTCCTCTTGTACAAAACATGAAGGGACTTGATCGGACTTGACTGAACTAAAAACTGGACCTAACTAAGTGGACTCAATTGGACTCAATTGTCTCACTTTATTACAGGACTCAAATAAAATAAAATAAACTTTTGGTCCCCATCATAATACTTGTTGAAAGGTTTGTTTTGATGCTACTTTAGTTCAACTTTCTAATACTTTAATTGCTTTGATAACACTACTTTGAATACACCTTGATACATGTGAATATGGTACATAGTATATCATTACAGGTAATTGTAAAGTATTTTAAACCATTTCAGGCCCAGTGTTTTGGCATCATTAAAAAGGCGGTGATTGTTGACCCCTGGATTGATTCTGATGATTATAAAACATTGGAGCATGTATGCTTTACTAATTCTTTCAATTACTTAAGAAATGTTGCAGGAAAGTATGTATCTTTATATCAGTTGGTTTTCTATCTAGTTGAGATGTATTCCAACATTGTATGAACTCATGTACACTTCAAGTTCTAAAGCCCTAGTTTTTCATCCATGTAATCTTGTAAAAAGGGCTCTAAATTAGTAAAAATGAGTGCAAGTAGGTTAGACATGTCTGGTAGGCTCTTTGAAGCTTTTTGGAAGACTTGCTCTTGTTGGAATCTTGAATTGAAGAAGTTTGGAGAAATTTGAAGCATTAAAGAAGTTTTTTGCAAGAGCCGACTCTTATTCTAGCATGGCACAAAAATTTCAGAGTTTCAGACCTCGAGCCAACTCGAGCCCTAAAAGCAACTTGACCAAGACTTATGTTTTGGATGACTGAGACCTCAAGCTGACTCAAGCCCAAAAGAGCCAACTCGTCCAAAGTTTATATTGTTGTTGACTGTGACTTCGAGCCAACTGAGCCTTGAAGAGCCGACTCCTGCAGAGTTTATTTTTTCATCGACTGAGACTTTAAGCCGACTTGAGTGACGGGTTTTTGCAGTCTAACGACTAGTTGTAGAATCTCATTTTTGAACTCCAAAAGCACTCCAACGGCTCTATTTCAGTTCCTTAGGCTCTACAATGGCTAGTTTTGATTGAATACTATAAAAGGGATTATTTATGATAGTTTAAATAATTTTTGAGAGATTATTCATTGATTATTCAAGTTGATTTCAAGTCTTTCACCAACCAACTTCAAGTGAACATTAAAGATATGATTCAAAGCTTCACCAACTGATTTTCATTCTTGAATCCAACCTTTTGAAGAAGTAAAGAAGCAGCTTGAAGAGCATTAAAGAGCATTCAAAGCTAGGCTTCAAATTGATCTTCATCGGTAACACTCAAACAAGTTTGGTTTGTTGTAAAGTTTCTTTATACATTTGATTTATCTTGTTTTCTCTCTAAGAAAAGAAAGGGGCTATGTCTTGAGAGTGTATTTGTGTTTCTTGGTGATCCCGGTATAAAACCAAGTATGGGTTTTCTTTGGTGACCCCGGTTCAAAAAATCAAAGGGATTTAGATTCTTGGTTAGCTTGTGTTAAAACCAAGTGTGGGTTTTCTTTGGTGATCCCGTGTTAAAACCAAAGTGTAAAGGTTTGGATTGTGAGCCTATTAAAACAATCCAACTGTATTCTAGTAGGGAAAAAAGTGGAAATCCTAAGTGGTGCTTGGGTAGTGGACGTAGGAGCAGGTTGCTCCGAACCACTCTAAATTATTTGTGTTTGTAATTGTGCTTGTTTAACTTCATTGCATTTATTGACTTGCTTCCGCATTGCATTATTCATCATAACACTAAAAGGATTTTAAATTGCACATTCTTGCTAAAGTTTTTTTAATCCCAATTCACCCCCTCTTGGAAAAGCCACTTGGGCAACAGACATGGTGATAGAGAAGGTGGAATCAAGAAAGGGGTTAACTAGACATGATGTCACATCATGTCCTAGGATTGCACCTTGTGTGCTCTCCTTACGAAGCAAAAGTTGGGCCTCTCACCCTCTCCATGCGAAGCGAAAGAAAAGAATCGCTCTTTTATAAAAACTCATTTTCATTCACCTCCTTTTTTTACAAGGACTAAGGGTGGTATTTATAGACATTTTCTAATCTTCATTTGAATTTGAATAAAAGATAGAAAGATAAGGATGGTTCAAATTAAAATATAAGATAAGGTCTATCCATACTAGATAACTCAATCCTAACCAAACTAATCATAAATCAAATTTCAAAACAATTGATAAAGATAAATCTTTAACTAATTTATTCTAGTACTAGATATGCATCAAAATTCATGCTGCTCCGAGATTCATGTTGCTTCGAGATTCATGCTTCTTTGAGATTCATACGGGTCGATGTCCCTATCAATACTATAGTGTATTGTACCAGAGAAATGGTGACCAGAAGCTCGTGCTCTATGATAAAGTCGAATTGTTTGATCTTTAGCAGAAGGATCCAGGCTATGATATGGTGTAGTAACCCATCTCAAGCGTCAGCCTCGAAGCAACTATAGTGGCTCCCTCAGGAAGATCATCTGTCTCCAAGATGCATCGGAGTCCCATGATCCTATCTATTAGAGCACATCCACAACTGATCCTATCAGAGGGATGTCCCATAATTGGCTCAGTATCTCTATGGATACGGCAACATCTCTTCCATAGACATGTGCAATCCAGCCATCGCTACCTCGGGCAAGTGAACCGTAAAGTCTCTAATCAGTCCTGGGTAGAATCTCTCAGATAGCAAACAAAATGGTGCAAGATATGCATCCCTCAGCCATTGGCCAATCCTGAAGTGCTACTAGTCTAGGCAATCAAAGTTTACATGTCATCCTTCGACGATGGTCTTCGATCCCATCCAATTTGCTGCAGAAATAGGGGGTCTAACAGGAACGCCAGGCACATCTACTACTCTATCCTCATGCCTGGCCTTGGTTCTTCTTTCTTTCTCATGAATGGATGGTCTAGGATGTTGGAAAACTTGTTTTCTAGGCTCCATTGCAAGGAAACAAGTGAAAAAAGTGAGAAAGGAGAGAAACTATGGTTTTTACGGTGAAAACCTAGGAAACGGAATGAAGAACAATGGAAATAGGATAATGAGCAGTGAGAAACCGAAAAGAACCTATCCCAAACGAAGAATTGGGTGATTGAATATGACATTGGAGGGAGGAGGAGGATGGTGGAGCTCGGTTAAGGGATGAGGCGGCTCGATATAGAGTGAGAAATGTGAAAAAAAACCATATGTTTTCCCTATTTTAGCTTGCTTTGTCACCATTCAAGTGTCGACTCGCGACATAGAGTCAAGTGTCGACACTTTGTTTTAAAATCGAGAAAAATGGGAAATGGACCAATGATCAAAATAAGAAGGATTTCAAGGAATTTGAAGAATTTAAACAAGACTTACAAGAAATTTTGATCAGATAAAGCATAAAGATCGTGAAGAGATAGAAAATTTCAATCAAAAAGGATGATGACCCCTAATTCTCTTCTAATCATATTGAAACAATTTTCTTGGAGATGTTTAATCAATATATCAGCTAGTTGCATTTTTGAACACATAAATTCAAGCATAATATCATCATTTTCAACATGATTTTTAATAAAATGATGCCTAATTTCAATGTGTTTACTTTTAGAGTCCTGTATAGGACTTTTAATTAAATTTATAGCACTAGTGTTATCACATCTTATGGGTATTTTAGTTAGTTTAATTCAAAAATCTTCAGGTTGTTGCTTAATCCATAATATTTGAGCATAACAACTTCCTGCTGCAATATACTCAACCTCGGCTGTGGATAGTGCAACTGAAGTTTGTTTCTTGCTAAACCAAGAGATTAAGTTAACTTCAAGAAATTGGCAAGTTCCACTTATACTTTTTCTATCTAACTTTTCTCCAGTAAAATCAATATCTGAATAACCAATCAAATCAATAGATGAATCTATAGAATACCACAAGCCTTTATCAATTGTACTAGATAAATATTTAAATATGCACTTAATAGCCAACATATAAGATTCTTTGGGATCAGACTGATATCTAGCATACATACAAATACTAAACATGATATTTGGTATACTAGCAATCAAATATAAAAAAGAGCCAATCATTTCTCTATATAATTTTTGATCAATAGATTTACCATGTTCATCTTTATCAAGTTTATAAGAGGGACTCACAGGTGTACCTATTGATCTGGTTGTCTCCATCCCAAATTTCTTTAAGATTTCTCTTGTATACTTAGCTTGGTTGATGAAAATTTTATCTTTGGTTTACTTGATTTGGAGTCCGAGAAAAAAGTTGAGTTCTCCTATCATGCTCATTTCAAACTCTCCCTGCATAAGCTTGACAAAGAATTTCACTAGTAGCACCAAATATAATGTCATCAACATAAATTTATACTACTAGTAAATCATCATTTTTCTTCTTTAGAAATAATATAGTGTCAACATGGCCTCTAGAAAAATTATTTTCAATTAAGAATTTACTCCGTCTTTCATACCATGCTCGGGGTGCTTGCATTAAACCATAAAGTGCTTTGTGTAGTTTAAAAATATGATCAAGATGTATATGATTTTCAAAACCTGGTGGTTGTTCAACAAACACTTCTTCAGAAATAAAACCATTTAGAAAAGCACTTTTAACATCTATTTGAAATAATTTAAAGTTCATGAAATATGCAAATGCTAATAATAGTCAAATTGCCTCAAGTCTATCAACATGAGCAAAGGTTTCATCAAAATCAATCCCTTCATTCTGATTGTAGCCTTTGGCAACTAGTCTAGCTTTATTTCTAGTAACAATACCATTTTCATCAAGTTTGTTTTTGAAAACCCATTTTGTGCCATTATTTGAAACATTAGATGGTCTATCAACTAAAATCCAGACATTATTTCTTTTGAATTGATTTAGTTCTCCTTGCATTGCATTTATCCAATTAGGGTCTTTTTCAGCATCTTTAATAGATTTTGGTTCAATTTGAGAAACAAAAGCATTATAATCACATTCATTTCTAATTGAAGATCTTGTTCTTACCCCTTTTGATGGATCACCTAAGATTAACTACTTAGGATGTCCACCAGCATACCTCCACTCTTTGGATAGATCTGGATGCTTTGGTGTGGATTGTATGACTTTTTCTCTTTCATTCTTGTCTTGATCTTCTTCATTATTTTGAGAGGGTTTATCATCCAGAGTCAACTTATTTAGTTCTTCAGCACCTGCACATGCATCAGAAGTATCCTCTTTTCTAGAGATTTTGTTAGCAAAATTTTCAAATAATACATGTACAGATTCCTCTACTACTAAAGTTCTCTTATTAAATACTCTGTATGCCTTGCTTGATGTAGAGTATCCTAAAAAGATACCTTCATCAGACTTGGCATCAAATTTGTCCAAATTATCTTTACCATTATTCATAATAAAGCATCGACAACCAAAAACTTAAAAATATTTTAAAGTTGGTTTTCTTTGTTTCCAAAGCTTATATGGAGTTTTCCTTAAAATCTGTTGAATCAAAACATGATTTAAAATATGGCAAGCGATATTTACTACTTCAGCCCAAAAATATCTTGGCAAATCATTTTTACAAAGCATTGTATATGCCATTTCTTCTAAAGTATGATTTTTCTTGTCTACTACCCCATTCTATTGAGGTGTCCTAGGTGCAGAAAAATTGTGTTCAATTCTTTTCTCATTCTAAAAGCTTTCAAAGTCTTGAATTTTAAATTCAGAACCATGGTCACTATGAATACAAACAACTGAAGTACCTTTTTTATTTGAGACTTTTTGATAAAACTTTATAAAAACTGAAAATGATTCATCTTTGTGAGCTAGAAATGAAATCCATATAAATCACGAGAAATCATCTACTATAACTAATCTATATATCCTACCTCCTAGGCTAGATGTCCTACTTGGTCCAAAGAGATCCATATGGAGTAGTTCTAATGGCCTAGTAGTTGAAACAAAACCTTTAGGTTTGAAAGATGTTTTTACTTATTTTCAAAATTGGCAAGCTTTACAAACTTTATCATTTTCAAAACTAAGTTTTGACAAATCTCTTACTAAATCTATTTTACATAATTTAGAGAGTAAATACATGCTAGCATGACCTAATCTATGATGCAACAACCAACTAGTCTCATTAATAATGGAATTCATTGCAACTAGGCTTTTACCATTAGGCAAAGATAGATTATCCAAATCTATTAGATAGATATTACCATGCCTTTTTCCAATGAATTTTACTACATTAATTTTAGGACTAGCAATTATGCAAAGAGATGATTTAAAAATAACTTGAAAACCTTTATCATAAAATTGGTTAATACTAAGCAAATTATGTCTCAAAACTTTAACTAAAAGAACATTATCAATCCAAGTAGAAGGGAAGATGTGAACCTTACCGATACCAATAATCCTTCCTTTACCATTATCACCAATGGTTACACTCTCTCTATTTAGTACCTCAAGAGAGGTGTATTGCTTCACATCTCCTGTCATGTGTCTTGAGCAACCACTATCGAGATACCACAGTCTTTCCTTTTCTTTGGTTGCAAGACACACCTACAAAATAAATTAAGTTTTAATTATAGATACCCAAGCTAACTTGGGTCCTTTAGGGTTAGTATTAAAAGTGGTTCCTTTTAGAATCCAAACATTCTAGAATTATTGATTTTTCTTAAATCACAATGATATGCTTTATGACCTACTTTTCTACAAGAGTAACAAATGATGCTTGATGATGCAAGAATAAAAAAGTTTTTGAAAAATTTTTCCTATTTTTGAGGCTTAAAACCTAATCCAGCTTTATTGAAAATAGCTCTTTGGTTGTTCAAAAGAAGATTTAACTTTTCAGAACTATAGGTGAACTTTTTAACAAAAGGTTTTATCTTATCAAGCTCATCTTTATGTTTCTTATTTTCTAGTTCAAGATCTTTACATTTCTTCAAAAGCTCATTGTTTGAGACAATTACTTTAGGTCTTTTCAAAACTTCATTTTTCATTGATAAAGCTTTGTTTTGTTATTCTAAAACATCAATTTTGTTTTTCAAATCATTAACTTCATCCAAAAGATTTGAGTTTTTATGTGAAAAAGAGTTTGCATGCATTTTTAACTTTCGATTTTCAGAAATCATCAACATAAAATCATGCATTAATTCATCAAATGTAGTTCTTAATTCATCAAAAGTATAATCAACTTCAGGATCAGAATTTATCTCTTCTTCATGTTGTGCCACGAAGCAAAGATTTGCAACTTTAGTTTATTCTTCATCTGAACTAGAGTCCTTACTATCACTCTAGGTTGCTATCATTGCCTTCTTTCTAAGCTTCTTCCTTGATTTCTTTAGGAGAGGGCAATCATATTTGTAATGTCCATGCTTCTTGCATTCGAAGCAAATAGGTACCTCCTTCTCCTTGTCCTTTTCTTTCGCTTTTTCTTTTTCCTTTTCCTTACTTGGTTGGAACATTTTCTTGTAAGGGAATTTCTTTCTCCTCATAAATTTTTTAAAATTTTCTTGCTAGCAGAGCTTCTTCACCCTCATCATTTTCTTTTTCTTCTGATTCTTCATTTAAAGATTCTTCTTGAGTTGTGGACCTGAAAGCTATACCCTTCTTCTTCTTGTCCATATCCATTGATTTTTGTTTCAAGTTCAACTCATAAGTCATGAGCAAACCTACCAATTGCTCCAATGGAAGTTTAACAACATCTCTGGCTTCTTGGATGGTGGTTACCTTTGGATCCCAAGATGTTGGAAAAAACCTGAGAATTTTGTTCACAAGATCGGCATTAGACATAATTTTATCTAGGCTTTTCATGCCATTTATAATATTTGTGAATCTAGTGTATATCTCAGTGATTGATTCATTAGGTTCCATCCGGAATATCTCATAAGTGTGCACAAGCATGTTGACCTTAGTATTTTTCACTTGATCAGTACCCTCATGACTAATCTCAAGTGTGTCACATATTTCTTTCGCTGAGGTGCAAGTGGAGATCTTATTGAACTCACTAGGATCCAATGCATAGTAAAGGAGATTCATTGCTTTTGAATTGATCTCGGATTATTTAATATCATTTTCATCCCAATCCTCTTCAGGCCTTGGGATGGAAGCATCATTAACCATAACCAAAGGAATATGAGGACCTTTATCTACCAGTTTTCACAAATTATAATCTATAGAATGTATGTAAATTCTTATTCTAGTTTTCCAATATGTACAATTAGATCCATTAAAATAAGGTGGTGTGTTTGAGGCTTGTCCCTCAACTATACTAGTACCAAAGGGGGCTATCATAGATCTTTACTCAAGGCGGTTAGATCTATATACTGAGAACGTGGCTCCGATACCACTTGTTACCCAGTAAGCAACCCAAAAGGGGGGTGAATTGGGTTTCTAAAAAATTATATGCAAGTGTGTGTACAAATTCAATAAAAAAATATGTGCTAGTGAGATATATGTGCAGTATTCTCTTAAAGAGTGTGCAATGAGAATTTAAATTGTAATGAAAGATAAAAGCAAATACATCCAAGTATAGTGGTTTGGTGCTCTTAAGGCACATACATCCACTCCCCAAGGTCCACTTGGAAATTCACTATAATCACTCATGATTATAGCCGATAAGTTTTTCGGGCTCACTAATCAATACTCCTTTTGGTTTTCACAAGGATCACCAAAAAAAATCTCTTAGTTTTCAAAGGCTAACAAAAAACCTCCTTGGTTTTCAATTATGCTAACCAAAAACCTTCTTGGTTTTGTTTTAAGGCTCACCAAAAATCTTTATAACAAAGTATAAAATGAGATAAAGAATATAAGAAAAGCTTTCTAATAAAAGCTTTTATCTATTTGAAATTCGATGAAGATGCTTGTCTTCAATTTGATGAAGCCTCAATCAATACTCAAAAGTTGTTTAACTTGAAGTCGCTTGATTGCTTTGAATGCTTGAAGGCTTCTTTTCTTAAAGTAAAAGCTCTCAATAAATATATGAGTGAATGAACTAGCTTTCTTTCTTTTTCTTATTCTCTATTCATTCTCTCTTGATTCCACTTCAATTTGAATCACTTAAATACCATCCCAAGGCCCAAAAGTCGGTTTATGATCATTAGACATGAGAAACTGGTCATTGGGAGCTAAAAGGATGAGTTATGTGTTTGAAAAAACTAGCCGTTACTGTTCCCAGAATTCCAAGTGTCAACACTTTAAGCATGAGTCAACACTTAGGGCCGACACTTAAGTTCCATGAGTCGGCACCTAGTTCAAAATTCTGCATTGAAGCTCTTTGAAAATCTCAAGTGAATCGACACTTCATTTGGTGAGTCCATACATGAGCCGACACTTGACATCCATGAGTCGACACTTGAGGTAAATCTTAGATTTCAGCATGTTATGGAAAAAATTATCCCAGGCTTTGAGTTTATCCTTGAGTCGATACCTTGAGTGAACACTTAAATGGCATGAGTTGACACTTCAAGCATGCCACTGAAACTTCTTTCTATGTACCGGCTTGACTTGACACTTGCACTGTCATGAGTCAACACTTGAACCGTGAGTCGAAACTTTAAGTCAACACTTGCTGAAACTTCTTCAAAAATGACTGAAACTCTGCTAAATCCTTTTTTAACTGAACTCATTAATTATTTTCAACCAAGTCTTAAATACTTAAGTCGATTAATCACTGATGTTTCATCCATTGAAAGGGCTTCTTCAATCTTTTGACAAGCAGTTTAATTTTGCTGATTTGATGAGTACCTTTTTCTGTTAAAAAAATACTTCAAAGAACTGTTAGTACTCAAACATACTTAAGTATTTTGTTAATCATCAAAATCAATAACAGAGTCAGTAATCTCTCTCTTTTTGATAATGAGAAAACCTTTAAGTATATTTCATATGATAAGCTCTTAAAAAATTTTAATAATGTAAAGCTTAATGCAATTTGTATCAAAGTAAAGGAAAAAGGTAAAATTTTAAGTCAAGAGGATCATTTGAACTAAAATAGAACTACAAGGAATATTAGAGCTAAAATTACATGAACCATGATACTCTAAATGTGTATCAAAGTTAAAACAAACTTTAAGAATAAGAATTTCAGCATTGAAATGTAATGAATGTAATCAACAAAAAAATCTTTGAACAAGAGATTGAAGAGTATAGATACTCCTCCTCAAAAGGTGATTCGAAAAACTGAATTTCAAAGAGTTTTCATAAATTGAAAAATTGATTTCAAAGATTTTGCAAGAAATTTTAGCAAACTGATTACTCCCCCTCACTCATTGCTCTAATTTTGCTTTTCTTTTACTCTCACTCTTTATTTTTCTTTTTGCTCTAACTCTTATTTTTCCTTTTCACATCAAACTACTTTTTGTTTAATTCTCCACCTTTATCATTTACCAATAACAAATCATCCTTTTATCCTTTATCTTTCACTTATCTTTAACTTATCTCAATTATCTCTAACTTATCTCACTTATCTCTCCCCCTTTTTATCATCATTAAAAAGGATAGAGAGAAGAAAAGATGATAATTATAGAAATTAAGCAATAATCACATGAGGTAATAAGCAAAGACAAAACATTAATATAAAAACTTTCATTCATTCAATTCAAAAGTTCATACATTGATACAAACTTTGATACACAGATACAAGATGGTAAACAAAGATACATACAAGTAATGCTAAAATGTAAACTATCTGAACATAAAAACAATCCTAAGAAGAGTGTTCCTCATCATCATAGGATCCAATCTCAACAGGTCCAGTATCTCCAGAAGGTCGGGATCGTGGCCACAAGGGTTGAAGATCAGAGAGTATGGTCCAAGTCAGTCTTGATACATCATAACAGCCTCGTCCTCCATGTCTGAATAAGCTCTGCCCCTAGCTGGCACAAAAGAGGTAGAAGCTACATTAGTAGCAGGAACAGAACTAATTGGAGCAACAATATCAAAAATAGTAGGAAGTGGGGTATGATCAAACATAGGTCCAAAGTCAAGATGCTGGAAACCATGGGTATAAAATCTGAGTTCCCTGATAAGGGAAGGTATATGAATTGGTGGAGAATATAACACGGAAGTATTAGAAGATGGAATGATAGGAGTAGGTGCAGGAAAGGAAGTGTGATCAAAGTTTGAAGAGAGAAGTGGATAAAATTGGAGTTTGAAATGATCAAGGTGTATTAGAAATGGGACTCTTGGAAGTATCAGCTACAACCTCCGGCTCTGGCTCCATCATAAAATCTATCACATTAAAATCTACGGAGTCAAACTGATCATCTGCCATGTCAGATCCTGGAGTAGGTGGTGCTGAAGGTGAATCTGATGGAGTTGAAGATGTAGGAGCTCTGCTTGATGAAGGTCTAGCTAAAGCAGACAAAATGGTAGAGATGCCATCACTCAATCCTTGATGGCTCTCCCTCATCTCCATATTAATCCAATCGACTCGCTGATGAATAATCATCACCTTAGTCTCATGCAAGCGACCTTGTCCTCTAAACTGTCAGTAGCATTGGGAATATCTGTCTATGTAGGAGTGGTTGGCTTAGGCTGAGTAGTAGACTCTTGCTGTGCTGAAGGCTCGGGTTGAACCTCGGGATATCACTAGGTGGCTCTAAGGGCCCTACCTCACTTGAAAAGATACGCTCCTCCTCTACCACATCATCATCTCTGTTAGTGGCCTGACCAGATATACGACGTCTCCACTGGGCTCTAACAAGCTAGTAACCCATCTGGTGTAGAGATCTGATGTCATAGATATCTGTGTGAAGCAGTTGTATGTATGTTTCATCATCTATGACCACTCCATAAGCTCTAAATAGTAATATCAACCCCATCCCATATGGCAAACACAATCTCTGGCTAATTGATATCTCAGTCAGCTAATGTACCATGAGCACTGGGAGGCATGCTAAAGTGAACTGTGCCAGAGAAACCATGACCAGAAGCTCATGCTCTGTGATGAAGTCAAATCATCCGATCTTTGGTAGAAGGATCTGGTCTATGATATGGTGCAATAACCTCATCTCATGCGTCAGCCTCGAAGCAACTACAGTGGCTCCCTTAAGAAGATAATCTATCTCCAAAATGCATCGGAGTACATTGATCCTTTATATTACATCATCCATAACTGATCCTATCATAGGGATGTCCCATACTCTATATAGTATATTTGTGGATATGGGAACATCTCTCTCACGGACCTGTGCAATCCAGTCATCGCTACCTAAGGCAATTGAACTGTAGAGCTCTCTAATCAGTCATGGGTAGAATCTCTCGGATAGTGAACAAAATGGTGTAAGACCTAAATCTCTTAGCCATTGGCAAATCCTGAAGTGCTGTTGGTCTAGGAAATCAAAGTCCACACATCATCCTCTGATGACGGTCTTCGATACCATCTAATTTGCTACAAAAACAGGGTGTCTAGCAGGAACATTAGGCATATCTGCTGCTCTAGCCTCATGCTTGGCCTTGGTTCCTCTTTTTTCTTCTGAATGGATGGTCTAGGATGCCAGACAACTTGTTTTCTAGGCCCCATTGCAAGGAAACAAGCAAAAAATGCAAGGAAGTAGAGAAACTAGGGTTTTTACAGTGAAAACCTAGGAAAGGGAATGAAGAACAGTGGAAATAGGATAATGAGCAGTGAGAAATCGAAGAGAACCTATCCTAAATGAAGAATTGATGCGGGATGACTCTAAGATTGCTAAGCATGCAGGAGAAATAGTAAAATATTTTTTTTGTGATTTTTATAATTTAGTTTGTAAGCTAAATTCTCAAATAAAAGTAAGAACTAGCAAGAAGAAGAGCAATGCATAGAATCTTCGTATCGCAGGCAAACTCATGCAAAATAATAAATTCCTAGACTTGAGAATTAAGAAACTCCAGGATTAGGATAACTTATCTTCATCAAATCAGAAATTAAAAGAAGGGAAGGATGTTACCAATTAGTGATTTGATGAACGTCAGATGAAGAGATTACACAGCAGTCTGATTGGAGTCTGGATGATAAAGTTCGGTTCCCTTGATTAGATGGCAGATTTGGATGGTTCCGGATGCAAGGAAAGCTTCCTCTAGGGAGGTGAAACACCTCGGGGATCCTGCAAAATGTCAAGGGTCAATCAAAATGGCAAGTAAGAAAAAGAAAGGGGATTAGGTTTAGAAGGAATCAAGTTAGGATTTAGAAGCGGGGTGGCTTGCAGCTTGTTGAAGATCTCCTTGCTTGGTGTCCTAGGGCACTCCTTCTTGGACGTGTGAAGGCTTGGATGACAGTGATTTAGGGTGTGGAAGGATGTTAGGGCAGCAAGGAAACACAAACACAAACCAAAGAACCAAAAAAAAAAAGTAACACAAGCTTGCAAGCTCAAAATAAATTCACCAGGGTTTTGATATCATGAAAAAAAGTTGATTACAAGAGGCGGAGGGATGGGGTATTTATAGAGTTCCCATACCCTCACTAACTATTGTTACACATGGGTTACAAGTCCTCTTCCAAATTGGAATACAAGTCCTTTCCTAGCTAGGTTAGAATAACAAATCCCCATTAGGTTAGGAATTGACCTATTCTTCTCCTTTTTCCTTCATGCTTTGACTATTCCACTCAAGGACACCTCTTGGACTTGGTCAACACTTCAAGGATGCCTAGGAGGGTGTGTTGGGCTTCTAGGGGTAGCAAGGGGCCAGCCCAAAAGGGCTTGGGTGCATGGGTTTGGGCCTCTAGAAGCTGGGATGGCCTGGTAGCCTGGTAGTAGGAATATTCCATAGAATCTTGCTTCTTTAGAGCTTGGGCTTGGCACTTGGACTTGATTTCTTTGGGCTAGGATGTAGAGTGACCTTTGGAATCATGGATGCCCTGGTTTGGAAATATGCTCTGGCATCTGGACTGGAATCTGGGTATCTAGAGGATATCTGGAAAGAATCAGGTTTTCTAGAAGCATCTTGGATCCTAGGTTGCCACACAAGATCCAATGGACTAATGTAGTGGCCTCTGACTCCTGGATGTGGCCTGGTAAAACTCCAAAATAGGGTGACCTCCTCTCTTGTACAAAAATTGGGCTCATACTGGACTCATAATTGATGTACAGGACTCAAAATACTGACTAGGTTGAGGGTTGAGACAAATCAACTAACCTCGACTTATTACAGGACTCAATCTTAATTGATTACAAAATTTCAAAACTTTGACACATGACTAAGTAAACCATATGGGATCCAGGGATCTGTGTCTGATCCTGGTGTCCCCACCAAGAATCTGGTAATTGAATTTGAGATTGGAGGGAAGTGGATGGTGGAGCTCAGTTAGGTGATCAGACAGCACAAACTGGAGTGAGAAATGTAAAGAAAAACCATCCATTTTCCTTATTTTAGTTTAGTTTGTTGCCATTTAAGTGTCGACTAATAGTATAGAGTCAAGTGTAGACACTTCGACTTAAAATCAGGAAAAAAGGGAAATGGACCAATGATCAAAATAGGAAGGATTTCAAGGAATTTAAAAAATTTAAACAAGATTTACAAGCAATTTTGATCAGATAAAGGTCAAAGATTGTGAAGATATGGAAAATTTCAATCAAAAGGATTTATGACCCCTAATTCTTTTCTAATCATACTGAACTGATCCTCTTGGAGAGGTTTAGTCAATATATCAGCTAGTTGCATTTCTAAGCACACAAATTCAAGCATAATATCATCATTTTCAACAAGATTTCTAATAAAATGATGCCTAATTTCAATATGTTTACTTTTAGAGTGCTGAACAGGATTTTAAGTAAAATTTATAGCACTAATGTTATCATATCTTATGGGTGTCTTAGTTAGTTTAATTCCAAAATTTTTAAGTTGTTGCTTAATCCACAAGATTTGAGCATAACAACTTCCTACTATAATATACTCAGTCTCAGCTATGGATTGTGCAACTGAAGTTTGTTTCTTGCTGAACCAGGAGATTTAGTTAATTCCAAGAAATTGGTAAGTTTCACTTGTACTTTTTCTGTATAATTTATACCCATCAAAATCAGCATCTGAATAACCAATCAAATCATATAGATAAATCTCTAGAATACCACAAGCCAATATCAATTATACTAGATAAATATTTAAATATATGCTTAACAGCCAATAGATGAGATTCTTTTGGATCAGGTTAATATTTAGGACACATACAAATACTAAACAAGATATCTGATCTATTAGCAGTCAAATATAATAAAGAGCCAATCATTCCTCTATATAATTTATGATCAATAGATTTACCATGTTCATCTTTATCAAGTTTACAAGAGGGGATCATAGCTATGCCTATTGATCTAGTAGTCTCCATCCCAAACTTCTTTAAGATTTCTCTTGTATACTTAGCTTAGTTGATGAAGATTCTATCTTTAGGCAACCTCAATATTTTTTACGGTGGCACGATCGCGAGGTAGGCACGGTCCACATAATTGGGACCGGTTAACAGAGAAATCTTGGAGTAAACCTACCCCTCAGGTTCCTCAGCCAGTCCATGTAATTGGGACCGGTTAACTTGTTGGCATCTAAAATGCCCCGCAGTGATAAATTTAAAGCCATAATGTAAATATCCTACATTTAAATAAAGAATAATATTAGCAGACCACCCAAGATGACATTCATAATTAGATAAGGACTTTTATATCTAATTATGTCTCCCATTATTTTCTTCGAATACCATAACCCTCAATCTATGGTAAGCGAGAAACCTTACTAGTTTCTTTAGTGGGGTTGAGATCCTAATTCCTCATGAATGTCTTGTGTGTAACAACAAACACTCATGAGTTCAAAGGTAGGACTTCCTTTCCAATTGCAATCTATGTAATTCTCAACTTATTAAACTTGTCTCTGAGACACTTATAGCCTTGTGTGTTCACAACAAACCATAATGTCTTAGTTTAGTCAGACCCTTCATTTCTATATAGCCATGATTGAATAATGTTGCCCTTGTGTGTCACAACAAAGCAACAATTCTAATCATGCTATAAAGCACCTAGTGCACCGAGACAAATTTCATATCAAACCCTAAAGTAGGTCTTGTGTGTACACAATAAACCTACTATAGTGTTGACATAAATTTTGCTTAGTATGAAGGAAGGTAAATTATAGTATTCTTAATTCAATTAGCATTCCCAAAATAAGGTTTTAGAAATGACCAAATTGGCCAGGTAAGTGGAAGGGATGAGGGGATCCCCCCATTGCTTTCCTTAGACAACAATTGAATTGGCCAGGTCAGACAACGGAACCAATTAAAAACCTTAATCCCTTTACCTTCCCAGAACCACTTGCCTAGACACCAACTAGCTGATCATAACCCTAATTGGTTTTGCATCATGATTAAGTTTATACTATGACTAAATATGATTTTTAATGAGGGCTTTGATGGTCTCAAATACATCCAAAATAATCATATCAATAATGTTCATAACAACAAGTATATACATAAAGCATATCATTCCAGCATATGCATAACATTGCATGATAACATAGCAATGATATCATAGCATGATACTTCAATACCCCGTTCACCTCACTTTTTCATGGGATATGGCCACAGCGGCACCCCTACATGCCATAGGAGACCCATTGAATGGGTGGAGAGGACCTTTAAACCCTACTTGGCTCATATGACCAGATGGCCATGGTGACTAAACCAATCCAAAGCAGTTACTAGGATAAAACTTGTTATAACGATGCATTTGATCAACAATATGCATAATATCATATCATAAATAAATCATTTTATTTTCATGATAAAATAGAAACCAAAAATATGAATTCTAATATGTATACAAACATAATTCTGGAAGAGTTGACTCGATAGGTTTTGGGTCGACTTAGTCTCTAGTCGGTTCGACTCGAAAAGGCTCGGGTCAACTCGGATGTGGATGCTTATGAACTTCAAAATGACACATAATTGAATGAACTAAGTGTTGCTCTGATACCACTGATGGGATTTCTAGGAACCAAGGTCATCATGCTACTTGAGGAAGCGAATTTTAAACCAAAAATTCAAACATGAAAACCCTAATTGGCTAGAAGAAACCCTAATTCCCGGATCCCCTTAGACATAATCAACTAATGAATCATAAATGAAGTACAAGAAACATACTTGAAATGCTATTTTCCACTTCTTTCTACAAGACTCACAAGTGTAAGCCCTCCAACGGTGATCTACATGAGAATTGAACCAAGGAAGAACTCCTTGAAGTTGCTTGCTAGAGTAGGACTCTTTCTACAGCCTTTGGATTTTTGACCATTGTAGGACACCCTGTCCCACTGTAGGGCAGTATGAATACTCTTCTAAAGAACTCTTGGTTTCAGGAAAACCCTCCTCTATGACCCCTTAGTCTTATGTCCTAAAACAAAGCCTTGTCCTAGTAGAAAAGACCTTGTCTTAACAAGACAAGTCTTGTCTTAAAGAAAGAAGGAAGGAGGGAGAAACAAAGAGAGACACTCAGACAGAAGACTCGATGAAATTATACTCCTTTTTCAGAAGACCGAACACTCTATTCTCATTTCACCATACACCCTTTAAATAAGAATTTAAGGGGTGTGAAAAGCATCCCAAAGGTTTTTATCAGATATGTCTCTTCATATCTGATAAGACTCTTTAGGACTCAGGAGTCTTATCTGAGTTCTCTTGATTTCCAGATAAACTCTCCTTATGCCACATGGCAAGTACCGAACTCAAGGGAAGGAGGCATCTTTTCATGTCCTGATACCGTAGAAGAAGAATCCTGAGAGCAGAAGGACTCTACCTCAGAACCGTGCGCAGATGAAGAGATGTGACTCTTCATCTACACGTGCTAACTTCTTCACATTTCATGTCGACCCTTTGTCCCTCTTTGATCGGTCAACCAAAACCAAAAGGCATGGATACTATTTGAACAGCCATCCCAGATGAGAAACTCCAAGAGTTTCATTTGCAGAAGGACTCTCAGTCCTTTTGCACGCATTCTCTTCTCCCGCGCATGGCAAGAGATGCCAAGAGTACTCAGCACCCAAGACTCTTCAGTAAACTAGGTTTAATGTTCAAATAAAACCAGATAAAGTCTGATTTAGGCTGCCCCAATTAGGACTCAACCTAATGTAGGTTTCCCTCAATAAGGTTAGTCCAATTAACAAGCAACTAGACTCAAATCAATTGGGTTAGGAATTGGGTTAGCATACACATGCTAGTTTGTAATCTGGCTAACCAATTAGGATGCTATGACCCTAATTCAACCATGTATGACTTCTTTGGCCAACTCCCTAATGTGTGTGACCCTTTGGGTTCCACATTTAGCTAGCAGTAAATTTAGGATTGAGCGATTCGATCCAATCAAACCTGATTGACCTAATTAGGTCAAATTGGCTCACCTAATTGTCCAATTCAAATCATCCATCGAATGACTCATGAAACCAATCCAATTGGTTCATGAGAACCTACAAGACATGATTGATGTCTAGCAATGTGTCATGCCTACCCAGAAAATATAGAATTCAGTGGAAAGTATCAAAATATCCTTCAGCAGAAAGTTACCGTGCAATTCAATATTTTGATCTCCCATTATCTTGATTAAGTAATAGGTGTGGATATATGTCAAACCCTAACACTTAGTCATATTGAATCTCAGCTCGATCATGAGGACTTAACTAATGACTGATTAGAAACCACTTCTAATCTCATCCTGCTTTGATCAAAGGCTCCTTGAGTCACTCATCGAAGAGATTACATGGGATAACAATTCCTCTTACCAGGAATGATCGATTCCTTGTTGGTCCACTCACATCCTTCATATACCTTCCACCATACCCAGAACACCCCGTACATGATTCAATGTTATGAATGAGTATGAACCAAAACATGGCTTAGTGCGCACAAGGAATAATGATGACCTCAGGTCTGAAGATCACATGCACAACTCCTACTCTGGGACCTATCTTTTGACAAGTAGTAAGACTTCGATAAGATAGTCCCAGTGCGGATCAGTTCAGTGTACTCATATCCTGATGAGCACCCTTATCCTTGTATTGGTGTCTCTACATAAATGATTGTGAGACCAACCATCCTCATTAACTGAGCATACATAGGATAAGCTAGTCTTACCGGATTCATTGACCCCAAATCGATGGTCCATTGACTAGGAACATTTTGATTTTGATTTATAGGAACATAGGTCTCAGTATTATGATCTTTATCATAACCCCAATTCCATTGCCCTAATCTACGGGGTTCAGCATAATCCATAAATAAGACACAGCATTATATGATGAAAATAAATGCCTTTAATTAATATAATGTCATAAAAGAATTAGAAGATTACAAAAATGCCCTTACAATGATTGGCTCTCAGGGCACTTTTCTTTCAACTATTGAGCCTCTCACCCTCCCCATGTAAGGGCGAATGAAGAAACAATCTTTTAAAAACTCATTTTATTCTTCACCAACCTTCAAATACAAGAGGGGATGCCTTTATATAGGCTTACAAAATTTAGGACCCATGTAAGGATATACATGAAATTTTATTTTTTTTAATCCTAAACTCGTGTAGCTTTGAGATCCATGCAAAGCTATTTCTGCATATGGATCTATGCAAGTCCCCCTCCTGTGATCGTGGAATAGAGGATCGTAGTAGAATGACTTGACATCGAGCTCGTAAGCGCAGCGGAGGGCGGATAGGCCAGCGGATCCCGAGGGACGGTCGATACGGTGTGGGGCCGGGGCATGTCATTGATCTACCATTTGAGCACCGATCATGAGGATTTGAAGGAGGTGGTCGACCGACTCGGAGGCAATGCGGACGATGGCGGAGGCACGGACCACGAAGATTAGGTGGCTAAAATGGGTCTCTGTCAACTATGGAGATGGTGGGGGGGAAGATCCGGTGGCAATGATGGTGGCCTTGTCGTCGGTAATGAGGCGGAGGATGAAGGGATGGCAGATCTAGGCGATGGATGGAGGAAGAAGATGACAGGAATAATAGAGGGATAAGTCAGGGATAAGCATGGAATAAAATGGAAATAGCGGGATAGGTGGAATAGTTGGAATAAATAACTAAATAAATACAAAATAAAATTAAAAAATATGAGAGAAAAAGAAAAAACCCTGATGGGTTTTGATGTCCCCATCATTCCCTTAGGGTGGGGAAAACTTGACTCCGTCGACTCAGGCTCGATGCTATAATTTTTTTTGTTCCTTTTTTCTTTTCTTTTTCTTTTCTTTTTTCTCTAACCCTAATCCTCTCCCACTCTGATACCAGGATCTGACAGAG
The DNA here is from genome assembly GCA_021397845.1 of Areca catechu. NCBI lineage: Eukaryota > Viridiplantae > Streptophyta > Magnoliopsida > Arecales > Arecaceae > Areca > Areca catechu. Next base: position 120,260,311 of record CM038052.1, on the reverse strand, counting down.
GCTTCTCAACCTCTATGGATCTCAAATTAGGATTTTAATTTGTTAGGTCCTGTAATAAGGCTTCAAGCCTAAGCATTTTATTTTTGAGTCATGCATCTAGTTTTAATTTTTGTTTCGGTCATGTACCTTGGCCAATTTGGTCAAGTTAGGTTCAATTGGTCTTGTAATTATCCAAGTTTGTTCACCTACTCAAGTCAATTTGAAAATTGGCTCAAGCTAGTTTGAAGATGAGTTCACAAGTGGGTAATCAAGTCAATCCACCTCTCCTCCACACCAAGTAGGAGTACCAACTGGAGTGCCACATCATTAGTGCCACATGGCATGGAAGGAACCACTTCAGCTCATGAGGAGTGCCACATCATCAATGCCACATGGCATGGAGAGGCCCACTTCACCAAGCTCCTTTGGGCGGCCAACTGGAGTGCCACATCATCAATGCCACATGGCATGGGAGGTGCCACTTCAACTCAAGAAGAGTGCCACATCATCAGTGCCACATGACATAGGGAGGTGCCACGTCACCATGCTCCTTTGGATGGCTAAGTCAAGATGAAAAATTCAAATTCAAATTCATGTTTGACTCCCATTAATCTCCCCTTTGTCCAAGTAGACAATATCCACACAACACTCTGCATATCAATCCTCCCTTGATCCAAGCCAACAATGATGATTGATAGAAAACCAAAACTAAATTACTAAAATTAATAACTAATTAATAGAGAGAAAATAAAAACTAATTTTTTAATATTTTTCAGATTTTAAAAGAGAGTTCAAAGGAGACAGTAAAACAACTAATAAGTCTATTGCTCGTACAAGTAAACCTAAAAAGCAATTAAAAAGCAGGACTTGGTGGTTGAGAAACCACCGAAACTAGGATTAACCTTCAACAAGTTAGAAACTAAAGAGGGGGAATAGGTTTTAATTTACCAACAAAGATCGTTTCTCCAGATCTAATAGGACTCTCAAGATCTTCACGGTAGGGTTTCCAAATCTCGCTTCCAGGTTTTGATTTTTTGTACGATGCTGGTTCCGATGCAAGAACACCTGATCTTGATTCTTGTTCACCTATAACGCTCAACAAAGAAAGAAACATGAATTAAAAGCAGTAATGAAAAGGAAATATTGAAAGAAAGGAAGGTAAGGTTTAGAAATAGTGGTTTGGATTTCTTAATGGCTTGGATATATATGGCCCCACACCTCGCGATGTTCTGAGGAACAAAGGAAGGGCTTCACACCCAGTGATGCACATTGTAAAGGAATAAAATTTGATAGAATTTTGTTGTATTGATGAATAAATTGATAATTTACAACGAGGGCAGGTGGGGTATTTATAGATTCCCAACCGGTGATGTAAGGGACACAAACCTAGTCTTGTGCTCCCTTGGAAGAATCCTTTTGCTTTACTCCTCTTAAGAAAAATAAGAGGTGCTAATTCATGATTTCATTTAGCTGACCAAAGACAAGGCATGTGGGATGTCCAAACATAAATGACATGGCATATATTTTGTCTCAAAATGACATGTCAAATAAGACATGTGTTAATGTCCCCTAGTGATGTGGCAGTGATGTCCAAAAATTTTGCAAAGATGGTGCCATAAACAAATTGACTTGGCCTAGCACATGGCTTGTCTTGGGCTAGCACTGGCTTATCTTGGGCTAGCACATGGCATGTCTTTAGTCTTCAATTGGGTACACATGGGATGTTGTCTTGGGTCCCCTCTTGTAATACAGGACTCAATGACTCAACTAATTATATGGACTCAATGAATAACTAACCACATGATTTAACCAACTAATAACTAATTAAACCAACCATGCTTAATTAGGCTTTCGAATAAAAACCTAATTAAAGTTGGTAAAAAGGGCTAATTAAATTAGACCACCAAGATCCCAATTAGGTAAATAGGGTTTATCTCAATTGGGGTTTTGACTCAACTTGGTAAAAAGGGTTTTATCCCAAAATAAACAAAACCCTAATTACAGTTGGTAAAAAGGGTTTACCCTTACTAAAACAAAATAACAAATTTAAAATAAAATATTTTCATGGTAAATAGGGTTGGGTTTAGGGTTTTACTCACAGGTGATCCACAGGGATGTGGGTTCAACCTGTCGACTTTTTTTGGCCCTGGTGCCCACACCAATTCTTCCCGGATAGGAGGAACTCGACCCTATTGAGTATGGGTCAATTCTACTATTATAATACTCTAGTAAGTTAGGGGCAACTCTCTGCAAGTCCTCTCTAGTGACCCAAGAATCATCAGACTCAGTTCATCCTTGCCAACGAACCAGATATCACTAGTAATCTTTGCTCCGGATAGCGATGATCTTGTCATCCAAGATCCATTCGATCTTGTCTCTCCGAGTTGGTGGTATGGCAGGTGGACACACTTGGGTTAGTTCACTCTCAAGGACTGGATTAGGCCCAAATGGCTCACTAGGAATCAACATTAGCTTCCTATACTCGATAAGGTCTGAAATGTTGAAAGTAGAGCTAATGCCTAGTTCAGGTGATAATTCAAACACATAGGCATCAGGTCCTATTTTCTTAATTACTTTGTATGATCCACTACTACGTGCATATAACTAGTTCAAGTCATAGCCTGACCATAACAAAGTCTCCTCTATTGAATTCTTTGAGTCTTCTTTTAGAATTAGCCATATGATTCCTAACAATTCTTTAATGTATTGTAATATGACTCTACAAATGTCTAATAGACTCACTATATATTACTAGTGAAGAAAGTTTATTTATTATTTATTTATTTATTATTTATTATTTTTATTTTTTTGGTCTATTTAAGTCCTTAATTTCAATTATGTGCTTGACCCTTGGTCGGAGGGTGACATGCAAATGAAAATTTAACATGCACTCCTAATAGATGCCATAAGGTTCTCTAGAAATAAGTGGCAAATCTAATAGGATCAAAGGATTGATAAAACATGCTAGCCTCTACAAAATGTAATCTAATGGTCCTAGAAACATGGGAATCTTTAGAAAAAGGTAGGAAGTAAGAAGTAGATTTAGGGGTGACTTGGTAGGGTAAGAAATAAAAAAAAGGTTTGGGGATTTGTCCCAGACTAATGGGATTGACCTTAAAAGTTTGGGATTTTTCTACAGTGTCTACCTTATAGAAGAATGTGTCAGCAATTTCACAAAAAAGATCTTCAATTGGAGTCAAAGGGATGACTTCAGCCTGAGGGTACCAGACTAAAGAAATCATGTCCTCAACAGGCTCATTGATATGAGTCTCTTCTTGTGTTTCCTTAGGTAAAGTCTCAATAGTAGGGTTAGGTTCCTCTTGGATCTCCCTTTCTAAGGATCCTACCAGTACAATTTTAGTCTGGGTAGGGTCATGGTTAACTAATTTTGGGCTGGCTTTAGTCTGGGTGCCTATCGGGTCATCTAATTTAAAGTCTATCCTACCTACTTCCTCTTCAATGTAATCCTTGGGAACAACTGGGGTAGTAGGGGTGGGTTGATTAAGGGGAGGTGGACTGATTTGGAGGTTCTGACTAGGTGTACGGATCCTAGTAGGTTCAGGTTGACTAAGTGGAATCTGACTAATACTTGATACCTAGGGGTTATGGGTTATATGGGTTTATATGATAAGGGTTTTGATCTATGTATTATAGATCTGGGTTTGTATAGTTTGGTTTCATAGGATCCCTGATGGTAGGGTGCAGGAAGGTACATTTCTCTAAGCTTGCTTTTCATGGCTCTCCAGGTAGTTATGGGGACTTCTTTTCTTCGTTTGATCATTCTTTCAACATCATTCCAAAAAATTCTAGCCTGGCATACTAATTTAAGCATAGCAAACTTAAACTGACTTCCATCAAACATTAGTTCCCTCTCAAAATATAGATCCATATCTTCTTCCCAATTAAGATAATCCTCAAAATCAAGATCACCACCAAATATAGGTGCTTCTAACCTAATATACCTAGTGGCTCTCTCATCCTTGTCTATGAAATCATAATTGGGTCTCTTCGAACTAAGATCTCAGATTGGGTCCTGGTATGGGGCTATCCTAGGGTTGGGTGGTGTGGGTAAGGGTGTCTTAAGTTTTGGTTTAGTATGGGTCTTTCGGATCCTTTCTAGGTTTTCTAAACAGTCATCTAGTCGGTCAAACCTATTGTTTATTTGGGTATATTATTCAGTGAAAGTCCTAAGGAAGGTTTCCATAGTGGACTCCATGGTCAAACTAGATTAGGTTGGGTTTGAGGCTACAAGTATTGGTCTCTTAATTTAAGGATTATGCAATGCAAACACATCGAACTCGACTTGGACTAAGGTTTCCTAGACCTAGAGCTCAAATAGAATGGATCAACTGAATCACAGCCAAGACAATAATTATGCTGTCCACTAGCTAGGTAAGAGGTGGGGTCATGGAAGGCTCCCCCTGGTCTCGCAGGGTCCTAATTAAAAACCATGAAACTGCTTAGGGCATTTACCTCTAGACCTCTAGCCTTAGACACCAGGTTCAAGTGATAATCAGAGGATTGGATGCACTAGCTTATACACAATACTTAGAACCTGACCTGTTGGTATCCCTAGCTCACTAAAACAAATTAAGTCTAATTAATTTTAATTAGAGCTAGGACCAATGCAAAGGTGGTGATTGTGGGCTAAGGAAGGGTGATGAAATCCCTCCCTTATGTAGATATTGAGTGCCCTTAAGATTAGCTCTAGATGATGCACACACAAGATGAAACCCTAGATGCAATCATATTAAAATAACAGAAAAATAAAATTAATAATTTTTTTTTTTTTTTGTTTTTCACCAGAAATATAGTTTGCAAAAAAACCCTAAGATGCAGGAAATTAAAATATGCAAGATTTATGAAAAAAAACTCTAAACTAGAATTGTTGAAATTTAGAACAGAATGTTCTCAGGCAATATTCTGGTGAGCAGATAATCTATAGATCGCAATAATTTGTGAGAAAAATCTGAAAAATACTTTCAATTAAGATGGATCTAGAAAAATAAAAATTAGGCAATTATAAGTTTTTTACATACAGAAACAATTAGAATAATAGAGTATGTACTAAGATAATCGAGATACAGAAATTAAAACCTAAAAATGCCTATCTCTTTGTTTTCTTCTTCAAGGGTCAATTCACAGCGGCACCCCTACGTGCCATAAGAAATCCTGTTTGAATGGGTGGTGAGGGTCTTGCAGCCCTACCTTTTCCTATGACAAGACATCCATAGTGAATCACCCGATCCAAGTACTTAAAGAGAACTAAGTTGGTACAAGAGAGATTAAACCCTAATTTAACCTACTATGATACCAAAATTGACAAAAAACCAAAACTAAATTACTAAAATTAATAACTAATTAATAGAGAAAAATTACAAACTAATTTTTTTATATTTTTCAGATTTTAAAGGAGAGCTCAAAGGAGACAGTAAAGGAAACTAATAAGTCTATTGCCCACACAAGTAAACCTAAAAAGCAATTAAAAAGTAGGACTCGATGGTTGAGAAACCACCGAAACTAGGATACACCTTCAACAAGTCAAAAACTAAAGAGGGGGAATAGGTTTTAATTTACCAACGAAGATTGTTTCTCTAGATCTAATAGGACTCTCAAGATCTTCATGGCAGGGTTTCCAGATCTAGCTTCTGGGCTTCGATTTTCCATACGATGCCAGTTTTGAGGCAAGAATACCTGATCTTGATTCCTGTTCACTTGTAACACTCAACTAAAAAAGCGACATGAATTAAAAGCAGCATTGGAAAGGAAAGATTGAAAGAAAAAAAGGTAAGGTTTAGAAATAGTGGTTTTGGATTTCTTGATGGCTTGGATAAATAGGGCCTCACACCCCGCGATGTTTTGTAGAACATAGGAAGGGCCTCATACCCCATGATGCACATAGAAAAAAAATAAAATTCAACAAAATTTTGTTGTATTGATGAATAAATTGATAATTTACAAGGGGGCTGGTAGTATATTTATAGACTCCTAACCAGTGATGTAAGGGACACAAACACTAAATTGTGCTCCCTTGGAATACAACTCCTAGAGTCCTACTTCTGGGCATCTTGGACACTTCAGTTTGGATTGAAGAAGATTCAAGAGTTTTGATGAGACTCTTGAGTTCTTGAAGCTTGAGCAGCTAGCAACTTGTTTGATCCAATAGCTTGAAGCAAGAGTACCTTCCAACTTCTCCTCTTTAGATAATTAGATAATATAGAGTTTTTTAAAGATTAGGCATTGAAACTTTGCTTGAGATGGGGCGCCAACTTGGAAGAATCCTTCTGCTTTACTCTTAAAATAAAAAAGAGGCGCTAATTCATGATTTCATTTAGCCGACCAAAGACAAGGCCTGTGGGATGTCCAAACATAAATGACATGGCATATATTTTGTCTCAAATGACATCTCAAATAAGACATGTGTTAATGTCCCTTGGTGATGTGGCAGTGATGTCCAAAAATTTGGCAAAGATGGTGCCACAAACAAATTGACTTGGCCTAGCACATGGCTTGTCTTGGGCTAGCACATGGCTTGTCTTGGGCTAGCACATGGCTTGTCTTGAGTCTTCAACTGGGTGCACATGGGATGTTGTCTTGGGTCCCCTATTGTAATACAGGACTCAGTGACTAACTAATTACATGGACTCAATGAATAATTAACGACATGATTTAACCAACTAATAACTAATTGAACCAACCATACTTAATTAGGCTTTCAAATAAAAACCCAATTAAAGTTGGTAAAAAGGGCTAATTAAATTGGACTTCTAAGATCCCAATTGGGTAAATAGGGTTTGACTCAATTAGGGTTTTGACTCAACTTGGTAAAAAGAGTTTTATCCCAAAATAAACAAAACTCTAATTATAGTTGGTAAAATGGGTTTACCCTAACTAAACCAAAATAACAAAATTTAAAATAAAATATTCTCAACGTAAATATGGTTGGGTTCAGGATTTTACTCACAAGTGATCCACAGGGATGTGGGTTCAACCTGTCGACTTCTTTTGGCCCTGGTGCCCACACCAAACAACATCCTCACTTTACTCCATAAATCAAGCTACCAAGATTAAGCTCCATGAAAATATTCAAAATTCAAAAGTTAGATGCCAAGTTTCATGAAGGAGGAATTCAAAATTCAAATGGGCACCCCTTGATTCATGAAGACAACATGCTCTCTTCACTCCCCCAAATCAAGCTTTGTAACTTCTTTTTTCAAATTTTGAATGTAAACTTAGGTGCTTATAAAAAGACCCTAACCCTCTTGTAAGAATTTGAATGTTGATGAAATTAAAAAAAGTTTGAGAAGTTTTTCTTCTAGCCCTTGTCTTCTAGATTTGGAACTTCGAGAGGGAGCACCTTTGTCCTTCGGGACATCGAGGGGTGAGAGTCCCTGAGTTACTATCCTTCTACGTAAGCCACCTTCCCACCTTCAAGTTTGGATGCAATCTGGATGATCCACTAGGTCTCCTAGCAAGAAGAACCTCCTCCACCTCCATTCTCAACTTTTGTTCTTTTATTTCTTACTTTCTTTTTGATGATTTCTAACCCATCACTTGGGTGCTCGCAAGTCCGCCAGGTGCCACGGACAACGGAGTCGGTCTCCCTTGCCTTCGCAACCATTGGACGGAAAGCCGGTGAATCCACAGGGTTGAAGGCTTGATCCTCCAGGCCACATCCGCGAGAGCGAGTGAACTCGGCATCGGGCACATCAGAGTTTTTTTCAAGGTTTGCATCCCTAAAACTACTAAGTAGATATTGATCGAAGAGCTACGTCCTGTGGGGTTTCTCAATCCCGGGGTCCTCTCCTTATCTTTGTTTAGGGGCTATCTTGCATGCTAGAAAGTTCTTATCATTTTAGAATCTCTAGATCTGCTCTTTGCTTGTTTTCGGGAATCTTTAAATCCATTAAACACTTTAAAAAATTAACAAGATAAATCATTTGCATCAGCATGCATCTTAGCATCACTTAGTCCCACATCAAGTCTAATATCAGAGCATGGTTAGGACATAGTTTTCTTTAAAGTAGTTGGATTGGATGCTTCACCATGGCCGTCCGATCATAGGAAAAAGTAGGGCTGCAAGACCGTCGCATCCCATTCAACAGGGATTTTCTATGGTGTGTAGGGGTGCTGATGTGATTGACTCTCAAAGGGGAATACAAGGAGATAGGTTTAGATCCTTAAGAAAAAGTTTTGCATCTTTGATTTCATCATCTTTAAGTTTCTACTTTCTGTCCACCCAATACATAGCCTGTTGTTTTAGTTGTTTTTGTTTGTAGGAACCTCCGAATTTGCTGATTTTTTTTTTCTGGATTTGATATATTTGAGTGTAATTCTCATAATTTTCTCAAATTTTATTGCAGTCTATAGAATTTCTATGTGCTGGAATACTACCTGAGAACAAATATGTTCAGAAATTCCAGTAAGTGCATTCCATCACACTTTCATTCTCATATAGTTTGATTTTGCACTTTAGGTTCATACTTTTATTTCCAGCATCTTATTTCTGCTAAGATACATCAAAATCCAAAAAACAAAACTTAGATACATTTCATTAGGTTTCATGTGTATACCACAATTTACATAATTAACATAAGGGCGTCAATATCACAAGATAAGAGAAGGAGGTCATTACCTTTCCTTAGCCCAAAAACAACCACCTTTGCATTACGAACCTAAGCTTAATCTAAAATCAAGTAGAAACCTAATAGCTTAGGGACACCCACGAGTTGGGTTTAACCATTTTGGGATAGCTAGTGCATGCAACCCTTCAATTAGTACCGCGAAGCTAGTGTCTAAGGTAAGAGGTCTAGCGTCAAACGACCTAAGCGATGTTATGTTCTTTAATTGGGTCCTTGCAAAAGCAAGGGGGACCTCCCACACTCCCACCTCTTACTTGGTCAGTGAAAGGGCTAGTTGTTGTGCTATGTGTCTTCTACGTTGACCCATTCTGATTGAACTCCTGGGTCTAGGAAAATTGTAGCAACATTTTTTGTGTGTTGCATGTCGACTAGGTCAGCAGTCCCGTATCACCCACACCACTCTCAGTCAGGTGAACCCATGGAGAAGAACCCCAAGAATCAACTTAGGCTCATCACTGAGCAGCTTGCCAAGTTGATCCAAAGTGCTGATAGATTTGAAACAAGGCTAGGAATCCTAGAGAGGACTCGGGAGCCTCATACTGAACCAGAGTTTGAAACACCTCCCCATCCTAGGGATTCCCTTAAATGATCCCTCCATAGAGGCTGAGTGATGGGGGACAAATTTGATGAAATGGGTGTATGGAGATGTGATCTACTTACCTAGCAACAACATACTAGCATTAGAGCTCCAGATATGGCCGGATTCATGGATGGAAGGGATGAAGAATTTCGAGCTAGGAACTAGGTGAGCAGAAAATCTGACACCCTTGTATAAGAAGCTTCCTTTCAAAAAAATAAAAGAGAGGATCTAAGGGCATAGAAACCCTCAAACTAGGCTAAGCAACCATTAAGAACCTCAGATCTAAGGATCAAGAGGGTCTATTCCAAACAATGAGGAGAAATCAAAGTTCAAATGGAAGGAAAATACTCACCACTCAAGAATTAAAGGCTAAAGACAAGATCTACACTCCCTTCTTGGACTTACCATTAGAGCTTTGATCCATGGCATGGAGCCTTCATCATCATCTTCAAATCACCAAGAAGAACCTGCAAAGAATCAAGGTAAGGTCGAAATTCAAAGAAATTAATGGAAAAAGGAATGAATCAACAAGAGAAGTGAAGAGAGTTGCTGGAATTTCTTGACAGCACTTCCTTTTCTTCTTGGACTACTTGGATCTTATATAGAAAAACATGGAAATGGAACTATGGCCCTACAAACTCAAAGCACTCACTCAAATTCAAGATCAAACTAAACACTCCAACTCAAACTTAAAGAAAAACACTCAAAATTCTAGGAAGAACTCAAGAGAACTTGGCAAGATGGAAGAGAACTCAAACAAGGAAGCTTTCATTCAACTCAAATCATTCATTACTTTATAAAAGGAGGCCTTGGTTCTATTTATAGGCCAAGGGCAGCCATAATGGGTGGGTTAAGGAGCCAACTAATTCGGATTTAATTGGTAATTAATTACATGATTAGTTCCTAGTTTAACTAATCCTAACAAGAGAAAGTCTTAGAAGCTCCATGTGGTGCCATCTCCTTACAACACTTGTCTTCATCTAATCCTTCTACATGTTCTTTAAGGTTTGGTCTTTCAATTAGGCTTCAAGATAGAAGATTTCTTCATAGCTTTGCCGGCCCATGGGCTTGGAAAATGAATCTTCACTTGATTTTGTCATAAAACAATTCAATCTTGCTTCATGGAATTAGGTGTCTTCAAGAGGTGCTTCATACACTTGTGGGAACCTGAAAAAAAGGAAAGATTGGACTACAACAAAAGATTATTAGTTTGTAATTTCTTTCTCTTGCCAATGTCTTCATTAATTCTTCCTGGGTGAAAAGAACTCAGCCCTGATGAGTATATCATTTTGTCTTTGATAGTATTCAAGTATATCTGGATTGATCCTTTGTAGTTCTTCTTGAGTGATCCATGAATCTTCAAAATCAGTTCTGCCTTGCCAATGGACCACGTATCGTTGGTAATCTTTATTCTGGGTAGTGACAATCTTGTCATCTATGACCTTTTCAATTCTTTCTCCCCGCTTTAGTAGTGTGGCTGGTGTGCACTCTGGGGTTTGTTCACTCTCAAGGGATGGATCAGGTTCTAGGAACTCAATGGGAATCATTGTGGGTTTCTTGTATCCTACCAGATATGAGATATTAAAAGTAGAGATAATGCCAACATTAGAAGGTAGGTCCAGCACATAAGCATTAGGTCATATTCTTTTTATTATTTTAAAAGGACCTGCACCACAGGCATGGAGTTTTTTCATAGTTCCCGATGGAAACTGTTCAGGTTTTAGCCTGATCATCACAAAGTCCCCTACTTGAAATTCTTTGGCCCTTCTATGAAAATCAGTCATATGCTTGTAGCTCTTATTGCTCATTTGGATTTTCTTGCTAATCTCTCTGTACAAATCCCTAAGATGTTGTGCATATGATTCGATAGACTTATGCATGGATGACACCAATTGATAAAACAAACTCAAATGATACTAAAATAATAGATAAACTCAAATGACACCAATAGACTGAATTTTATCGTTAAGCTAGGAAACAAAGGTTCCTAATTTCCAATATTTACCTTAAGAGGCTTCAAAGACTCTTGCATATATCTTTAGACAAGTGGCAGTAAATCTTAATTTGGCTCCCAACATATGCCATAGAGTCTTAAGAAAGTAACTATTGAATATCACTGGGAACAGATCAATGGTATGGTGGATGTCCCAGCCAGATGGAATAGGAGAGTGCCTATTATGTAGTGGTGAATTAGGAAGGTGGATGTTCAAGGATGGTGGATCAGGGACAAAGAAACAGTTAGGAAAAATATACTGAAGGTTTTTTAAAGGCTTTCCAACTTCTTGGAGATGATCCGTAGGGGTTTGTTCTAGGTTTCCTCTGATAGTCAACACCCCATATAGGTGATCCTTCATTAATCTCTAGATTTAAATCCTCAACATTGATTAATTATGGGTCCTCTATTATCTCCTCGAATTGTTCTTCATGGCTTTATCCCTGGACTTCATTTTCTTCCAATTGATTATTTCCGTTGTTGATTTCTTTAGGCTGGATAATTATTTTATCTTTAAGCAATTGTTCTTGTTCATATTCATCCATAAGGTTAGACCCAGCTTCATAAACTTCTTCCTTAAGTTCTTCAACGGGTTTAGGATCTTCTCTTTTTTGCTCTCTATTTGGACAAGATCTTGATTCCACTTCATCTTTAAATTTTTCAATAGGTTTAGGAGATTTTTTCTTTAATTCTTCTATGGGTTTAGTCTCTTCTTCATCTCCCTCATACTTATTGAATTCAACAATATATTTAAACACAGTTTCATCATATTATCTCAATTTGTACCATTAGGTTGGAAGATTTTGCTTATAAGATTTGCCTAGGTACTTTTCCCTCAGCTTACTCTTCACATCTCTCCAAGTAATTATTTTATCCCACTATAATAACTTTTATGCTCAACATGTCCCTAATATGACTTATCATGTCGGATAAGCTTTAACTTGGCAAATTGACACATCCTTTCTTTTGACATTTCATCAAACTCAAAGTACTGATCCATTTTCTTCTCTCAATCAACATATACCTCAGGGTTTCCATCAAAAGTGGGTGCATAGGGTCGATTGCTCCTAAAGACTCTTTTCACCTGATCTACATAGCCTTAATAGGGGTATCTAAGTTTATACTCAAGGGTGAGATCATGACAATGGACTCTTGGATTAATAAAAGGTGATTTAGGATTAGTACGGTTCAAGCGATCTTTTTTGATGTTCCTGATTTGATTATTCACTTGCCCAAACTCTTTGTTCATTGATCCTAATTATTTAGTTAGGGTATCAAATTTTTTAGTCAGGGTCCTCATAAAGAATTCAAGATTGGGGTCCATGGATAAACCAGACTGATAGTAGGACATTGATATAGAGCTTATAGAACACAGTACAACGGTAAGCAATATAATGGACAAGCAAACAAGACCTAATTCAAGGGTTCCTAAACCTAAAAGTTCAAAATACAAGACTTAACTAGGTACTACTTAAGTATGTAATTACCCTGTCCATTGGCCAAGTAAGAGGTGGGGTTGCAGGAGGCTCCCCTTGCTTTCACGAGGTTCTAATTAAAAACTACAAGTCCGCTTAAGGCGTTTGCCATTTGATCTCTAGCCTTAGACACCAATTTCAAGGAATAAGTATAAACTCGAATAATACTTTGTCTTACCTTGCACTTGAACCCGACTTGTGGGTGTCCCTAGTTTAGGTTCCTACTTGATTTTTCTTTATGGTTTAGGTCAATGAAAATGTGGGTGATTGTTTTGAGCTAAAGAAAGGTAATGACCTCCTTCCCTTATGTAATATTGAATGCCCTTAGGATATTTTAAAAATAGATGCAAACAATTTCAGCAAAACAATGAGCACAATCAACAATACCTAGCACAAATGCATGAATTTTTAACTCAATTTTGAAATTTTAAAAAATATAAATTTAAATTGGATAATTCAAATCTTGAAGTCTAAATCACAGTAACAAAATTTATAATTTTAAATTTCAAAATTTGATTAGAAAATTTGTCCATGGAAGCAAAGTGGTTAAAATGTAAATTTCAGCTTCCAACTAACCTCCAGCTAACCTGAATTTGAAAATTCAAAACTTAAAATTTTAAAAATCAAAAAAATTTAAAATAAAACTGATTTGGTTATATCTCAGATCTAAAATCTCAGATTTTATATTTTGACTTCAAATTAGGTAGTTTGAAAATAGTTGCTAGAAGGTTCCAGCAGTTTAGCAACTCTTAACAACCTGAATTTAAATTTCAAGTTTCAAGCTATAAATATTTCTAAAATTCAAGATTTTGGTGGAAAATGAAAAAACTTGAAGTTTTTATCTCAGATATAAAATTTGAAAATTTAAAAAATATTTTTGTATTTTTTTGAAAATTAAATGAAATGGAAGGCAGAAATAGAATTCTGGGCAGAACTTCAGAAATGCATAAAAACTTATATTTTTAAATCCAAAAATCAAGGTTTTTCTTGAATTTCATATTTCAAATCCAAACACACTATTGTACTGGGAAAGTATTTTTTTTTTTTTTTGTTCAATATAAAAAATATGAAAAATCAATGAAACTCATAAGATAGTGAGCAGAATTCCAGCAGCCTGCAAAGCTTAAGCTAGAACCAAAGCTCTGATACCAAAAAATTGATAGGGGACAAATTTGATGAAATGGGTGTGTGGAGATGTGATCTACTTACCTAGAAACAACATACTAGCTTTAGAGCTCCAGATATGGCCAGATTCTTGGGTGGAAGGGATGAAGAATTTCAAGCTAGGAACTAGGTGAGCAGAAAATCTGACACCCTTATGAAAGCTTCCTTTCAAAAAAATAAAAGAGAGGATCTAAGGGCATAAAAACCTCAAACTAGGCTAAGCATCCTTTAAGAACCTCAGATCTAAGGATCAAGAGGGTCTATTCCCAACAATGAGGAGAAATCAAAGTTCAAATGGAAGGAAAACACTCACCACTCAATAATTGAAGGCTAGAGACAAGATCTACACTCTTTTCTTAGACTTACTATTGGAGCTTTGATCCATTGCATGGAGCCTTCATCATCATCTTCAAATCACCAAGAAGAACCTGCAAAGAATCAAGGTAAGGTCGAAATTCAAACAAATTAATGAAAAAAGGAAGGAATCAACAAGAGAAGTGAAGAAAGTTGCTGTAATTTTTGGGCAGCACTTCCTCTTCTTCTTGGACTACTTGGATCTTTTGTAGAAAAACTTGGAAATGGAATTATAGCCCTTCAAACTCAAAGCACTCACTCAAATTCAAGATCAAACTCAACACTCCAACTTAAACTTAAAGAAAAACACTCAAAATCATAGGAAGAACTCAAGAGAACTTGGCAAGATGGAAGAGAACTCAAACATGGAAGCTTTCATTCAACTTAAATCATTCATTCCATTACAAGAGGAGGCCTTGGTCCTATTTATAGGCCAAGGGCAGCCATAATAGGTGGGTTAAGGAGCCATCTAATTCAAATTTAGTTGGTAATTAATTACATGATTAGTTCCTAGTCTAACTAATCCTAACAAGAGAAAGTCCTAGAAGCTCCATATGGCGCCATCTCCTTACAATACTTGTCTTCATCTAATCCTTCCACATGTTCTTTAAGGTTTGGTCTTTCAATTAGGCTTCAAGGTAGAAGATTTCTTCATAGCTTGGCCAGCCCATGGGCTTGGAAAAGGAATCTTCACTTGATTTTATCATTAAACAATTCAATCTTGCTTCATGAAATTAGGAGTCTTCAAGAGGTGCTTCATACATTCTTGGAAACCTAGAAAAAAGAAAAGATTGGACTACAATGAAAGATTATTAGTTTGTAATTTCTTTCTCTTGCTAGTGTCCTCATTACTGAGCCTATTGAGGAATCCAAACAAGACATCTATGAATCAAGTCTTGTGGAAAAGTGTGATGAAGATGGATCCAAGGTTGAAATCGTTAAAAAACTCATAGAAAAAGATCTTGAACCCACTATAGAATTTGAAGGAGTGACTGAGCCAGGATCAAACATAGTAGATGAAAGTGAAGGTTCACAAGTATTGACCATAGAGAAGGTCTAGGAACAAGTCCCTGAGGAACAACCCTAAGAAGTAGACATTAGTTTAGAGGACTTTCAAGATAAACTTCCCAAAGACCCTCCTGATGACCTTCCACCATCTAGGAACACCCAGCCTTCCCTAGAACTTGCTTCCATAGATCAATGTCCAAATTTTAAGATCATCCTGAATAACCAAGGTCTATTTCATGCTTCCAATAGATTGCCCCAAGACTCCAATTCCTATTTCCTATCCTTTCCTGTGTCTTCTAATGTTTCTAGAGCCATAGGATTACATTTTGTTGAGATTACTAGATTTCATGAATCCTTAGAGCCCATCCCATTTACTACCTACTTTTGGTATACCTTATGGCATTAGTTAGGGATCCATGGTAATTTTTCATGTGCATACCAGACCAGGGTTACACCTAGAGAGTCAATAATCTGTTAGGTATAGGCCCTAAAGAGTCCAATAAATTTATCTCAATAGGAATACATAGTTGAGTTTGTTTTTTTTCAAGTGTCAGTATGAGTCTCAGAGTCTGCAAAATCATTTGCACTGCATATTAGAGGCATGCATAAGGAAATTAGCTTGAAAATCAACCTATTTCAAGAAATTGGCTGATTCCCGAAAACAAGCCAAAGAATATAAAATAAGGGATTCCATAATTATTAGGCTTAGGCCTGAATGGTTTCCACCAAGAACCATTAAGAAACTTCATGCTCATGGAGCTGGCCCCTTTAGAGTGATAAGGAGAGTTGGCCCTAATTCCTATATGCTTAAGCTACCCCCGGATTATGGCATTAGCTTGACTTTCAATATCTCAGACTTATTCGAGTATAGGAAAATAGCAAACATACCCAGCGAGCCATTTGGACCTGACCTTTTATTTGAGAGTGAAACCGACCTCGAGTGTCCACCTCCAATTTTACTTGAGAGAGGAGAGCGGATCGAGCGTGTCCTAGATGACCAAGCTATGACCACCCGGGGCAAAGGCTATCAGCATTACTTGGTCTGATGGCAAGGCCAACCAGAGTCCTATGATTCATGGATTATCCGAAAGGACCTGCAACGCCTCAACCCCAACCTTCTATAGAAGTATCAAAGCCAAATTAGCCATTACTCGACAGGGTCATGTTCCTCCCATCCCGGGAGAATTGGTGTAGGCACCAGGATCTGACAGAGGCTTCTCAACGCTCTATGGATCACGGATGAGGGTTTTAATTTGTTAGGTCCTATAATAAGGCTTCAAGCCTGAGCATTTTATTTTTGCGTCATGCATCTAGTTTTAATTTTTGTTTTGGTCATGTACCTTAATCAATTTGGTCAAGTTAGGGTCAATTGGTCCTGTAATTAGCCAAGTTGGTTCAGCAGCTCAAGTCAATTTGAAAATGGGGTCAAGCTAGTTCGAAGATGGGTTCATAAGTGGGTAATCAAGTCAAGCCCATTTAAAGAAGAGTCAAGCCACCTCTCCACAACACCAAGTAGGAGTGCCACATCATTAGTGCCACATGGCATGGAAGGTGCCACTTCAGCTCATGTGGAGTGCCACATCATCAATGCCATATGGCATGGGGAGGCCCAATTTACCAAGCTTCTTTGGGCGGCCAACTGGAGTGCCACATCATTAGTGCCACATAGCATGGGAGGTGCCACTTCAGCTCATGAGGAGTGCCACATGGCATGTGGAGGCGCCACTTCACCAAGCTCCTTTGGGTAGCCAAGTCAAGATTAAAAATTCAAATTCATGTTTGACTCCCATTAATCTCCTGTTGATCCAAGTAGACAATATCCACACAACACTCCCCATATCAAGCCTTTCCTTGATCCAAGCCAACAACATCCTCACTTCACTCCATAAATCAAGCTACCAAGATCAAGCTTCATGAAAAGATTCAAAAATTAAAAGTTAGATGCCAAGTTTCATGAAGGAGGAATTCAAAATTCAAATGGGCGCTCCTTGATTCATGAAGACAACATCCTATCTTCACTCCCCCAAATCAAGCTTTGTAACTTCCTTTTTCAAATTTTGAATGTAAACTTGGGTGCTTATAAAAGGACCCTAACACTCTTGTAAGAATTTGAATGTTGATGAAATGAAAAATAAGTTTGAGAAGTTTTTCTTCTAGACTAGGAACTCCGAGAGGGAGTGCCATTATCCCTCGGGACATCGAGGGGTGAGAGGCCCTGAGTTACTATCCTTCTGCGCAAGCCACCTTCCTAACTTCAAGTTTGGATGCCATCTAGATGACCCACTTGGCTGCCTAGCAAGAAGAACCTCCTCCACCACCATTCTCAACTTTTGTTCTCTCAATTCTTACATTCTTCTTGATGATTTCTAACCCTTTACTTGGGTGCTCGCAGGTCCTCCAGGTGCCATGGACAATGTATTTCATCTCCCTTGCCTTCGCAACCATCGGACGGAAAGCCAATGAATCCGCAGGGTTAAAGGCTTGATCCTGTAGGCCGCATCTGCGAGAGCGAGTGAACTCGGCATCGTGTGCATCAGAGCTTTTTTCAAGGTTTGCATCCCTAAAACTCTCAAGTAGATATTGATCTAAGAGCTAAGTCCTACAGGGTTTCTCAATCCTAGGATCCTCTCCTTATCTTTGTTTAGGTGCTATCTTGAATGCTAGAAAGTTCTAATCATTTTAGATACTCTAGATCTACTCTTTGCTTGTTTTCGGGAATCCTTAAATCCATTTAAAACTTAAAAAAGTTAACAAGAGGAATCATTTGCATCAGCATGCATCTTAGCATCACTTAGTCCCACATCATGAGGGTGGTAGTCAAGAGGGGTTCTTCATGTTAGGCATCCAAGAAGAGCTTCCGGTGGGGCATCCCAGCTTGGGAGGTGGATTGCTAGCATGCATAGGAAGAAGATACCCAGGGCCTCACACCTTTTGATGTTCCAATGAATAAAGGTTCACTCTCTCACAGAGTTCCAAGTCACAAGACAAGGGCTAGAGAAAAGAAAATTTTGGATTTTTTTCATTCATCATCAATCAATGTCATCTACAAGAGGGTTAGGGCCATATTTATAAACTCCCAAGTCCTCATTTGAATTCAAATTGAAAAGGAGTTACAAAACTTGATTTGAGGATGAATCATAGGGTTCCTAATTTTGAATTTGAAATTTCATTCCAAGGGGCATCCAACTTGAATTTTGAATTTCTTTTTCATGAAGCTTGGTCGACCATGACTTGACTTGATCTTGGTGGAATGGCTTGATTTGGGGAGTGGAGTGAGGATGTTGTCTGCTTGGATCAAGGGGAGGTTAATGGGCATCCAGCGTGGATTTTGAATTTGAACTTTCATCTTGAACTTGGCCACCCAAGGGTGCTTGCTTTGAATTTGGTGAAGTGGCGCCTCCCATGCCATGTGGCATTGATGATGTGGCATTCCATGAGTTGGCACTCCTAGCTTGGCATGGAGGAGAGGTGGCTTGACTCTTCTTCAATTGGGCTTGACTTGATTGCCCACTTGTGGACCCATCTTCAAACTAGCTCGAACCCATCTTCGAATTGACTTGAGTTTGTGAACCAACTTGGTAAATTACAGGACCAACTAATCCTAACTTGACCAAATTAACTCAAGCTGGCCAAATTATAAGACTAAATCAAAATTAAAATCAACTAAATACTAATTACATGACTCGAATGCAAATTACTTAGGCTTAAATGTCTTAAGCCTTATTACAGGATCCAAAAAGACTTAGAACCCTAATCAGAAATCCATAAAGGATTGAAGAGCCTTTATCTAATCCTGGTGCCCACACCAATTCTCCCGGGCTGGGAGGAACTCGACCTTATCAAGTAAGGGTTGATCTGGCTTTGGTATTTGTCAAGAAAATCGGGGTCGAGGCACTGCAAGTCCTCTCGGGTAATTAACGAATCATCAGACTCCGACCGACCTTGCCAATGGACTAGGTAACATTGATAGCCTTTGTCCCGGGTTGTGATAGCTTGATCGTCCAGGACATGCTCGATCCATTCTCCTCACTCAGGTAAAATTGGAGGTGGACACTCAGGGTCAGGTTCACTCTCAAAGGATAGGTCAGGCCTAAATGGCTTGCTGGGTATTGTTGTCAGCTCCCTATACTCGACTAAGTCCGAGATATTGAATGTCAAGCTAATGCCATAATCCGGTGGTAGCTTAAGCACATAGGAATTAGGGCCAACTCTCCTTAAAACTCTAAAGGGGCCAGGTCCATGAGCATGTAGTTTCTTAACGGTTCCTGGTGGGAACCATTCGGGCTTAGGCCTAATCATTACAGAATCTCCTATGTCAAATTCTTTGGGTCGCTTTCAGGAATCAAACAATTTCTTATATGTATTTTTACTTATATTGAGTTTTGGCTAATCTCTTTATGCATGCAGTGCGAATGACTCTGCGGACTATAAGACTCGTACTGACACCTAACAAAATGCAGATTCAACTATGCAATCCCATTGAGAGAAATTTTATTGGACTCTTTGGGCCTAAACCTAATAGACTATAGACTCTCTAGGTTTGACCCTGGTTTGGTATGCATACAAAAATTTACAATGGACTTCTAGCAAATGCCATAAGGTATTGCAGAAGTAGGTAGCTAATGGGATGGGCTCTAAGGATTCATGCAACCTGGTAATCTTAACAAAATGTAATCTAATGGCTCTAGAAACATGAGAAGACTCAAGGAAGGGTAGGAAATAGGAAGGAGACTCAAGAACTTGTTCTAGGCTAAAGAGACTGACCTTAATGTATGAACATTGAGTTATATCTATGGGCAAGGAAAGGTCCATGCTATGGAAGGATGGGTCAATAATTTCCGGGAAGAGATCTAGAACTAGGATTGAATGGGTGAGCTCCTCCTGAGGGTACCGAATTAAAGAGACCATATCCTCAATAATTTCTTTTGGATTTTAGGACCAGGCTTGATAATTGGATTCTCCTCTAGTGTTTCCTAAGGTAAAGCCATTATAGTATCAGTGTGATTGCTTTCTCCCTCTAACTGTTCTTCATATTCATCCACTAAGTGTGCTTTAGCTTCATACACTTCTACTTTAGGCTAACTAGTGGGTTCAGAATCTTCTTCTAATGGTCCGTCCAATATAGCTTCAGTTTGGGTATTTTCTGGGTCAACCAATTCTAGGTCTACAATATATTCCTCTTCTTTATTACCATCTTGGTGAACACATAGGGTAGCAGGGGTGGGTCGACTTGGGTTAGGGTTGGGTCGACTCGAGTTAAGGTTAGGTTTGGGTTCAGAGGTACTAATCCTATTAGGCTCAACTCGATAGTTCATGTGTTCCCTTTGACTTGACTCGAATTCCATTGCAAGTCGATAGGCATCATCCAAGTCATAAATTCTCCATTGGAATAGTTCCCATTAGATGTCCCTATGTAGGCCATCTCAAAACTTAGATATGATCTTAGACTAAGGTTCAACTATGGTACATCTCCTAATAAACTCATTAAATTGGTCAATGAGTTCGGACACAATTTTATTATTCTATCTCAACCTGTACCATTGGTCCAAAAGTTTGTTCTCATAAAATCTACCTAGGTACTTTTCGCTCAACTTAATTCTCATGGCTTTCCAGGTACTTATCTGATCTCCTCTCAAATAACATTGGTCCTCAATGCCTTCTCAATGCCACTTAGCATGTCGGGTTAACCTACATGTGACCAATAATATTAGTCCTCAATGCCTTCCCAATGCCACTTAGCATGTCGAGTTAACCTACGTGTGGCAAATCTAACTTTTCCAAACTCCGACATCTTAGTGTACTCAAAATAGTGATCCATGCTCTCCTCCCAATCAATATACATCTCAGGATCTAGACTTCCATCAAAAGTGGGTGCATAAGGTTGGGTGCTCCTAATGGGTCTTTACTCTGAGTCAACCAAGTATGGGTATGGACATCTAGGGTTAGTGATGGGGAACTAATATGCATGCAATTTTTTTTATATGTTTTACATGTTGAGTTAGGTGGTTAATTCCCAAATTTCAGATTAAGATTATTTGTAGAGAATTTTGTATGAATTTTTGAAGATCAGCATGCAGATTAGGACCTAGAAAAGTAGCAAAGAAGGACCGCCGGGGCTGAGAAGCCTCGGTTAGGGCAAGTTCTTCTACAATAAAACTACTGGAGGTAGAGGGGTGTACCTGACAATGTCTGTGAAGATCGCAGTGAAGGGGTCTCTCGTTCCTCGACGGATGCGGCCTGGAAAACCGAGCCAAAGACCCGCGGATACCCGGCTTTCTGCTCGGTGATCCGATTGAGGCTTGGCTGGAGTCGTTGGATTCGTAGGAACTCAGGGACCTGCAAACGACCTGTCACAGGTTAGAAAGCTCACAAAGGAATAAGAAAACAAAGTAAAAACAGCGAGGGAAGGCTTCTTTTGGAGTGGGCATCCAGGGATCTGGAGGGTTTGTTGGCAGCAGGAAGATGATTGCAAACACCGGGAAGAAGAACTCTCACAAACCCCTTTATGCACACAGCAGGGTATCACACCACTCAATAGAAGAACTCAAGGTTTTCATTCATCAAAAATTCCTCTCATACAAGAGGCTAGGGTCCCTTAAATAGACCCTTAACCTTGGGCTCCAAGTAAGGGTACATAAGTCTTTACATAAGAATCCTTTTCCCTCTCAAACCCTAGCTAGAAAATAAGGAAATATTAGGTAGAAAAATCCCTAAAATTTTTCTTGACTTGGTCAAGACTCCAAGGACGCCTAGGGGGCGTGTTGGGCTTCTAGGAGCAGCAAAAGGCCGGCCCAAAGGGGCCCGGGTGCATGGGTTTGGGCCTCTGGAAGCTGGGGTGGCCTGGTAGCCAGGTAGCAGGAATATTCCCTGGTATCTTGCTTCTTAGGGGCTTGGGCTTGGCACCTGGGCTTGATTTCATTGGGCTAGGATGCAGATGGACCTCTGGAATCATGGATGCCCTTATTTATGAATATACTTTGGCATCTGGAAGGGAATCTGGGCATCTGGAGGGCATCTGCAAGGAATCAGGGTTTCTGATTTTTCTCCTGGGGTCTTCAAATCTTCAAGCTGGGTTGGACTTGGGCTAAACTTCCATGTCTTCAATCTGGTTGGACTTGGTCTTCACTTGTATAATATAGTCTTGAGTCTTCAGTATGCTTGGACAGGACTCAAAAAAAATAAAATTAGCTCAACATGAGCTAACTAGCATTGGACTGAACTAGCTCAACATGAGCTGACTAGTACAGAACTGAAATAACAACTAAAATGGACTCAGATGATCTAAGCCCTTATTACAGATAGATTCATAAATTATTGATCAATTTATAGAGGGTTGAAAAAGCCTCTGTCTTATTCTGGTGCCTCAGGTGTCCCCACCAATTCTCCCGGGGTGGGAGGAACTCGACCCTGTCGAGTGAAGGTTAGACTGGCTCACATATCTCTCGAGAAGGTCTGGGTTGAGGAGTTGCAAGTCCTCTCGAGAAATCCACGAATCGTCCGACTCTGGCCAGCCTTGCCATCGGACCAGGAAGCATTGATAGTCATGGCCCTGGGTCGTGATGGCTTGATTGTCCAGGATACGCTCGATCCGTTCTCCTCTCTCAGGCCAAATTTGTTTGTGGACACTCTAGGTTAGGGTCACTCACAATGAAAAGGAATAGGTCCAAAGGCCTCACTAGGTAGCGCTGTCGGTTCCCTATACTCAACCAGGTCTGTAATATTAAAGGTAGAACTAATGCCCAAATCCGAAGGCAAGTCTAACACCTAGGCATTTGATCCAACCTTCTCTATCACTTTAAAAGGTCCGGCTCTGCGAGCATGAAGCTTCTTTTAGGCCTAAGCCTAACCAAGATAAAATCCACTACATCAAATTCTTTGACCCTTCTTCGGGAATTAGCCAGTTGTTTTAAGATTAGTGCAGGTGGTGAACATGCTAGGCACATGCAGACAAATGATGCAAAGGACTCATACTGATACCTAACAGACTCGACAATGCATTCCTATCGAAGGAAATTTTATTGAACTCTTTGGATCTAAACCTAATAGATTATAGGTTCTCTAGGTTTGATCCTAGCTTGACATGCACATGAAAATTTACAGTGAACTCCTAGCAAATTCCAAAGAGTATGCCAGAAGTAAGATGCAAACCTAACATGCGTGATGAATGCATGCAGTATGCTAATCTCAGCTAAATGCAATCTAATGATCCTAGAAATGCTGGAGGTGTCAGGAAAGGGCAGAAAATAGGAAGTGGGTTCAGAATTAGTTTGGTAAGGTAGAGAAAAAGGTTCATGGTTATTTGGATAAAGTAGGATAAAAGACGGGGTGTCAGGAACTAATCCTATACTAATGAGGTTAACCTTATGTGGTTGAGCTATATCTATAGGATTTGCATAATGGAAGGATGGGTCACTAATTTTGGGGAAGAGGTCCTTAATGGGAACTATAGGAGGGGACTCATCTTGAAGGTATTGATTCAAAGAGATCAGGTCCTTAATAAATTCTTCTGGTTCTTGTATTTTAGGACTAGACTCTATAATTTGGCTCTCCTCTATGGTTTTCTCAGGTAAGGCTCTAGTAGCAGTACCTAGGTTCTCTTCCTCTATTTGTTCTTCCATTATAGCTTTAGGTTGGATATGGTCAAGGTCAACTAGCTCTGGGTTGGTTTCTACCTGGGCATCTACTGGGTCAGCTAATTCTAGGTCTACTAAAGGTGTCTCCTCTTCTCCCTCATACTCATCCACTAGGCTCACATCAGCTTCATACACTTTCGCGTTAATGTAAGCCTTGTGAATCTCAGGAATGGTTGGAGAAGGTCGGCTAGCAAGAAATTGGTTAGGTTCTGGTCTCTGATTATGGGTACTACTCCTAGTAGGTTCAGGTTGTATAAGGGGTAGTGGCTCACTACTGGGTTCATATTTAGGGATACTAATCCTATGGGGTTCAAGTTGACTAGGGGAAGCATGACTAGTACTAGGTTGATACTTAGGGGTTATGGGTTCTCTAGGCTCATAGGACAAGGGTGCAGATCTATGGGTCATGGGATTATAGGATCTGGGGTCATATGATTTTGGGTCAGCTTTATGATCAGGTTCTAAGGATGGATCAAGGTATGGGGTCCTCCTAAGGTTGGGCTCTCTATATGGGTCAGGATATTGGGTCCTCCTAGGATTGGGCTTCCTATATGGGTCAGGATATTGGGTTTTCCTAGGGTTGGACTCCCTATATGGGTCAGAATATTGGGTTCTCCTAGGGTTGGGCTCCCTATATGGGTCAGAGTATTGGGTTCTCCTAGGATTGGACTCCCTATATGGGTCAGAGTATTGGGTTCTCCTGGGTTCAGTATCATAATAATGGTCACGGTAAGGGGTTCTTCTAGGTTCAGTATCATAATAAGGGTCATGGTAAGGGGTTCTTCTAGGTTCAGTATTATTGTATGGGTCAGGCTGAGGGGCTCTCCTAGGTTCAATCTCTCGGTATGGATCAGGGTTTGGGGTCCTCCTAGGTTGAGGATTGTAGTACGGGTCAGAATAAGGGGATCTCCTAGGTTTGACCTCATGGTATAGATCAGGGTTTGGGGTCCTCCTAGGTTGAGGGGAATCAGGATCTGGCTCAGACTGTGACCCATGGGATTTTCTTGGGGTCCCTACCCGGACTTTTAACTGATCAAACCTATTGGCAAGATGGTCAATTCTATCATTGGTTTGAATACGAGACTGAGTTAACTGGGTCATCTGGGCTATTTGATCAGCTAGGGCTTTTATTTGGGCTTGTAAATTTTCCATGGGTTCAGACATTTATGAAGGAGGTGGGTGATATGAAACTCCTAATCTAGTACTCATGCAAGACTCGATCAGACCGACTATAGCTGACTAGACCTAAAGTCCAAACTAGATGCTCAATCAGGGTGGCAAACTAGCCTATAGTAACCCTGTACTCAGCCAAGCAGGTGTAAGGGGAGTGTTAGGTCCCTGATTGCCAATCCTAGACACCAATCAGAGATTGGCCAGGTAGGCGGACCAGCACACAAGCCCTTCGGGATTGAATCCCTAAACCACCGTTCTAGACACTGAGCACAAGGCACACACAGGTTAACTTGACACAGTGATCTAACACTAGCCCGGACCCGACCAGTTGGTGTCCCTAGCCCACTAGGGCAAATTAAGTCTAATTAATTTTAGGTTAAGGCTTGGGACTGAATGCAAGGGATGTGGTTTTGGGCTAAGGAGAGGTGATCAAATCCTCCCCCCATCTGATATAGCAAGAGTGCCCTTAAAAGTAAATTATGCAATGATGGCAGGCAGATGAGGATGCAAATTAGGGTTTAGATATTTTTTTTGGTATTTTTGGAAAATATGTATTTTTTTTTTTGGTATTTTTTTAAATAGAAGAAAAGTTTCAAATCATGGCCTAATATACTGGAAATATACTAAAATTAAGAAATATGCAAAAACTCCTAAACAAAACCCTAAAACTTCCAAACTTGTCTTGCTAAAAAAAACAGAGCCAAAAATTTGCAGGCCCTATTTCGGCTTGCAGAAAATTCACATGCCATTATAAAATCTGGAAAAATTTTTAAAATAACTGTGAATTATGATAAATCCAGGAAAATAAATTTCCGAATTTTTGGAGTTTTTAACAGGGAGAAATAATTAAAATAATAGAGTATATACGGACTGGAAAATTGCAGAAAACAAGCCCTAATCTAAGCTCTGATACCAAATGATGGGGAACTAATATGCATGCAATTTTTTTTATATGTTTTACATGTTGAGTTAGGTGGTTAATTCCCAAATTTTAGATTAAGATTATTTGTAGAGAATTTTGTATGAATTTTTGAAGATCAGCATGCAGATTAGGACCTAGAAAAGTAGCAAAGAAGGACCGCCGGGGCTGAGAAGCCTCGGTTAGGGCAAGTTCTTCTACAATAAAACTACTGGAGGTAGAGGGGTGTACCTGACAATGTCTGTGAAGATCGCAGTGAAGGGGTCTCTCGTTCCTCGACGGATGCGGCCTGGAAAACCGAGCCAAAGACCCGCGGATACCCGGCTTTCTGCTCGGTGATCCGATTGAGGCTTGGCTGGAGTCGTTGGATTCGTAGGAACTCAGGGACCTGCAAACGACCTGTCACAGGTTAGAAAGCTCACAAAGGAATAAGAAAACAAAGTAAAAACAGCGAGGGAAGGCTTCTTTTGGAGTGGGCATCCAGGGATCTGGAGGGTTTGTTGGCAGCAGGAAGATGATTGCAAACACCGGGAAGAAGAACTCTCACAAACCCCTTTATGCACACAGCAGGGTATCACACCACTCAATAGAAGAACTCAAGGTTTTCATTCATCAAAAATTCCTCTCATACAAGAGGCTAGGGTCCCTTAAATAGACCCTTAACCTTGGGCTCCAAGTAAGGGTACATAAGTCTTTACATAAGAATCCTTTTCCCTCTCAAACCCTAGCTAGAAAATAAGGAAATATTAGGTAGAAAAATCCCTAAAATTTTTCTTGACTTGGTCAAGACTCCAAGGACGCCTAGGGGGGCGTGTTGGGCTTCTAGGAGCAGCAAAAGGCCGGCCCAAAGGGGCCCGGGTGCATGGGTTTGGGCCTCTGGAAGCTGGGGTGGCCTGGTAGCCAGGTAGCAGGAATATTCCCTGGTATCTTGCTTCTTAGGGGCTTGGGCTTGGCACCTGGGCTTGATTTCATTGGGCTAGGATGCAGATGGACCTCTGGAATCATGGATGCCCTTATTTATGAATATACTTTGGCATCTGGAAGGGAATCTGGGCATCTGGAGGGCATCTGCAAGGAATCAGGGTTTCTGATTTTTCTCCTGGGGTCTTCAAATCTTCAAGCTGGGTTGGACTTGGGCTAAACTTCCATGTCTTCAATCTGGTTGGACTTGGTCTTCACTTGTATAATATAGTCTTGAGTCTTCAGTATGCTTGGACAGGACTCAAAAAAAATAAAATTAGCTCAACATGAGCTAACTAGCATTGGACTGAACTAGCTCAACATGAGCTGACTAGTACAGAACTGAAATAACAACTAAAATGGACTCAGATGATCTAAGCCCTTATTACAGATAGATTCATAAATTATTGATCAATTTATAGAGGGTTGAAAAAGCCTCTGTCTTATTCTGGTGCCTCAGGTGTCCCCACCAGTTAGACTCATGGGCAAGATCATGATAATAGGCTCTTGGATCATGGGAATTAGGCCTAGATGATTTACGTTTAGCATTAGCCATATGGGCTTCTACCCTTGTTTCCACCTGGGTCATCTTTTGATTCATTTGGGTAATCTGCTCAATGAGAGTCCTAATTTGATTTTCGAGGTTGTTATCCATAGGTTCACCTAACTAAGTGTGATGTGGGTGATACTGGACTCCTGACCTAGTTAACATGCAACACACAATGGAAGGTACCATGGTTTGCTAGACCTATGAGTTCAAATAGAATGGGTTGACTTAGATTACACATAACACAACAACTAGCCCTTTCACTGGCCAGGTAAGAGGTGGGAGTGTGAGAGGCCCCCCTGCTATTCGCAAGGACCCAATTAAGGAACCACAACATTACTTAGGTCATTTGACATGGAACCTCTTGCCTTAGACACCAGCTTCCCAGTACTAATTGAAGGGTTGCATGCACTAGTTTCCCACAATGGTTGAACCCAACTTGTTGATGTCCCTAAGCTATTTGGTTGCTAATAAATTTTAAGTTAGGCTTTAAGTTAGGCTTTGGGTCGAATGCAAAGGGGTTTTTCATGGGCCAAGGAAAGGTAATGACCTCCTTTTCTTATCTTATGATATTGTCACCCTTAAAGTAAGTTATACATATGATGGCATACATATGAAATCTAATGATGTGCACATAAGTTTCTTTTTTGTGTATTTTGATGTATTTTGGCAGAAATATTAATTGCTGGAAATTAAATGATATGAACCTATGGTGCAGAAATTAAGCTATGTAGAAATCATGTAATTAACTCCTATGTATGCAGAAATGATGGTATGCTGGAATTTAAAGAAGCTGAAGTAACTATATGCTGAAATTCTAGAGCAGAACTATACTTGGGCAGTAATCAGGCATGCAAAAACTTCACAAATTGAATTAATTCCTGAAAAAACTCCAAAAAATAAAATCAAATGTAACAAATCTAGAAAAATAAGAATCAGAATTTTTTGATCTTCCTACGTGCAGAAACAATTAAAATAACAAACTATGTACTGGGATGGACGTGATGCAGAAAATTAGTCCCAAAGATGCCTATCTCTTTGTTTTCTTCGTTAAGGGTCAATCACGGTGGCACCCCTATATGCCATAAGAAATACCCATTGAATGGGATGTGAGGGTCTTAGGCCCTACTTTTTTCTATGACCGGATGGCCATGGTGAAGCATCCGACCCAAGTACTTAAAGAGAAACTAAGTCCTAAACTGGCTCTGATACCAAACATGATGTGGGATGAGGGATGCATGCAAGTGATTCATTGTTGTTTTTATGCTTTAATGGATTGACCGATTCCCAAAATCAAACTAAGAATAGTTTTAGAGATTTGCATAATGACAAGAAACTTTAGCAAGCAGACATAGACCCTAAACAGTGATATAGAAGGACCCTGGGATTACAAAACCCCGATAGGACTTAGCTCTAAATCAATACCCTACACAGGAGATTAGAAAGTGCAAATCTTTTGAAATTCTGAAGTGTCCGTTGCCGAGTTCACTCACACTCATGGATGCGGCCTGGAAAATCAAGCCCTCGACCCTGCGGGTTTGTCAGCTTTCCATCAGATGGTCCTGAAGGCAAGGTTGGCTTACTCCTTTGTCCGTGGTACCAAGAGGACCTGAAAGCAACCTAGAAACGAGTTAGAAAAAACAAGAAGGCATAAGATAGCAAAGAAATGAAGGGAACAGAAGTTGAGGGTGGCGGTCAAAGGGGTTCTTCTTGTTGGGCGTCCAAGAAGAGCTTCCAATGGGGCATCCTAGCTTGGGAGGTGCATTGATGGCTTGCATAGGAAGAAGATACCCAGGGCCTCACACCCCTCGATGTTCTGAAGAGTAAAGGCTCACTCTCTTACTGAGTTCCAAGTCGTAAGACAAGGGTTAGAGAAAACAAAATTTCATATCTTTTTCATTCATCATCAATCAATGTCTTCTACAAAAGGGTTAAGGCAACATTTATAAGCTCCCAAGTCCTCATTTGAATTCAAATTAAAAAAGAGTTACAAAACATGATTTGATGATGAATCAGGGGGTGCCTAATTTTGAATTTGAAATTTCATTCCAAGGGGCGTCCAACTTGAATTTTGAATTTCTTTTTCATGAAGCTTGACCGACCATGACTTGGCTTGATCTTAGTGGAATGGCATGATTTAGGGAGTGGAGTGAAGATGTTGTCTGCTTGGATAAAGGGGCGGTTAATGGGCATCCAACATAGATTTTGAATTTGAACTTTCATCTTGAACTTGGCCACCCAAGGGTGCTTGCTTTGAATTTGGTGAAGTGGCGCCTCCCATGCCATGTGGCATTGATGATGTAGCATTCCATGAGTTGACACTCCTAGCTTGGCATGGAGGAGAGGTAGCTTGACTCTTCTTCAATTGGGCTTGACTTGATTGCCTACTTGTGGACCCATATTCAAACTAGCTCGAACCCATCTTCGAATTGACTTGAGTTTGTGAACCAACTTGGTAAATTACAGGTCCAATTGACCATAACTTGACCAAATTAACTCAATCTAGCCAAATTACAAGACTAAATAAAAATTGATACCAACAAAATACTAATTACATGACTCGAATGCAAATTACATAGGCTTAAATGTTTTAAGCCTTATTATAGGACCCAAAAAGACTAACAACCCTAATCAAAAAATCATAGAGGGTTGAGGAGCCTTTATCGAATCCTGATGCCTGTACCAGTTCTCCCAAGATGGGAGGAACTCGACCCTGTCAAGTAAGGGTTGATCTGGATCTGGTATTTCTCAAGAAGATTAGGGTCGAGGCATTGCAAGTCCTCTCGGCTAATCCATGAATCGTCAAACTTCGGCCGGCCTTGGCAACGAACCAGATAACGTTGATAGCCTTTGCCCCCAGTTGTGATAGCTTGATTGTCCAGAACATGCTCGATCCATTATTCTATCTTAGGTAAAATTGGAGGTGGACAACCAGGGTCAGATTCACTCTCAAAGGATAGGTCAGGCCCAAATGGCTCGCTGGGTATCATTGCCGACTCCCTATACTCGACTAAGTTTGAGATATTGAAAGTCAAGCTAATGCCATAATCCTGGGGTAGCTCAAGCACATAGGCATTAGGGCTAACTCTCATTATCACTCTAAAGGGGCCAGCTCCACGAGCATGTAGTTTCTTAATGGTTCCTGGTAGAAAACATTTAGGCCTAGGACTAATCATTACAAAATCCTCTATGTTAAATTCTTTGGCTTGCTTTCGAGAATCAGCTAATTTCTTGTATGTATTATTACTTAGACTAATTTTTGACTAATCTCCTTAGCATGCTGTGCAAATGACTTTGCAGACTCTAAGACTCGTACTAACACCTAAGAAAATGCAGACTCGGCTATGCATTCTCATTGAGAGGAGTTTTATTAGACTCTTTGGACCTAAACCTAATAGACTTTAGACTCTCTAGGTTTGACCCTGGTTTGGTATGCACACAAAAATTTATAATGGACTCCTAGCAAATGCCATAAGGTCTTGCAGAAGTAGGTAGCAAATGGGATGGCCTCTAAGGATTCATGCAACCTGGTAATCTTAACAAAATGTAACATGTTACCCAGGTGGCTACCCAAGAGGAGGGTGAATTAGGAATTTAAAAAATTTAAGTAGATAATGTGCACTTAAAAATTCCTTTTAAAGTGTTAGGTGCTGTGGCAAAATAATGACTTCCAGAAGCTAAATAATATCAAAGAAGCACAACACAAATACACATAAATTATAGTGGTTCAGAGCAACCCATCTCTTACGTCCACTACCCAAGATACCACTTAGGATTTTTGCTATATTCACACCCGAATATAGTAGGATTGTTTTACAGGCTCATAATCCAAAACCACTACACTTTGGCTTTACCGGGATCACCAAAGAAAACCCAATACCCTTTGATTTTGAACAGGATTGCCAAAGAAACCTAACTTGGTTTTCACAGGATCACCAAGAACCTAACCCTTGGTTTTTAGCTAAGGCTCACCAAGAACCTATTTGGGTTTTCAAACAGGCTCACCATTAACCCAACAACTCAAGAATGAATTGAAAAGTAAATACAACAATAATGATAAACTCTAGTTGTCGGACAGTTGCCGGTGCAGCTTGAGAGAAGTTCATTTAGATGCACTTCAATGCGCTTTAAAAGCTTCAGCGGCTTCTTTTCAAAGTGCTTCAAGCTTCAGATCAAAGTTGGTGAAGACTTGAAGACTGACTTGAATGCTCTTTATGCTCTTCTTGCTTATTTGTAGGTTGGATATTCAATAAACCCTAAAAACTTTAAGAAACTTTCTTACTCTTGCTTTTTGAAGTTCAAATCCTCAAATATATGGTCTTCCTTCACTCCAAAGTAGTTTGAGATGTTGTAGACCTTTGGGATGTGACATTTAACCATTGGAGCACCTTTTGGCATTCAAAACAAAATTCTGGAACTAGCCGTCTATAGGTCGAGTCGCCAATTCTTCAGTAGGATCGGCTTTCTGTCTTAGGATGCAAAAACTTTACTCTGGATGTGTCGGCTCTTGATAGCTCGGGTCACCTCGAACTTCTGTCATTGAACACATTGAACTCAAGGGGTTAGCTCGCTCGAATTTGGGTCGACTCTTCTTCTCAAAATCAGAAAACTTTACTCTGGAGGAGTCTGCTCATTGCATATCGGGTCAGCTCGCTTTCTCAGGTCTTCAAAATTTGTTCCAATAGAGTCGGCTCATTGTGGTTCGAGTCGGCTCGCCTGGCTTGTTCTTAGAAGACTTCAAAACTGGACTATGGAAGAGTTGGCTCAGACTTATTCCAATCGACTTGGATTTACTTGAGTTAGCTCGGTTTCCTTCGAGTCAGCTCGGATTGCTGCATCCAGAATCCTTAGTGCGTGCCATGAGATAGAGTTGGCTCTTTTGAGGTTGGGTCGACTCAAGTGACTTCTTCAAAATTTTTATAATTAAACTCAAGAATACTCTCACCAACACTCTTAACCTTTTGATGCAAACCAACTCAAAATAAATTTAATGATAGCACACATTAAAGTAACCCTTTTACATGATTTTTCTTAACTTTATTCATTGGATTCTTCTTTACAAAACAAGATTACAACATAACTCAAAACAAGAATTATAAATGTAGGAGTTGAAGTTTGAACAAATAAATCATCCTACAAAAACTTGTAAACCACTTGAAGAGTTATTAGTA
The DNA here is from genome assembly GCA_021397845.1 of Areca catechu. Taxonomy (NCBI): domain Eukaryota; kingdom Viridiplantae; phylum Streptophyta; class Magnoliopsida; order Arecales; family Arecaceae; genus Areca; species Areca catechu. The sequence continues at coordinate 120,227,713 of CM038052.1, read as the reverse complement.
ATAAATGTGCATGCTCCAATGTTTGGTTATCCTAAAAATCACTTATGGGGTCAATAATCTCCCCCTTTTTGATGATGACAAAATACTGGACATGATGAATTCTTTACATTTACATGTATAAAAGTATTCGAGAGTAAGTATTCACATGTATTCGAGCTAATTACATTTGTATATACGTATCAGAGCTCTAGTGATGATACCATTGTATATCATTGATGTTAGTGCTTTTGTGTATATCACAGTATTAGACTTTGCATTCTTTATAATATCAGAATTAGCACAAACATGGAGTATTAGAGTTTAATATTTTGACAGAATTAAGAGTAATTTTTAGGTCAATGAGAGCAAGAGAAGGATTTAGAGATAAAGCTATTTTAAAAAAAAAGACTCCCTATTTCTCTAGGTTTTAAAATAATGAAGAAGTTAGGTTTATTTGAACACAATTACTTTTGTGCTCTCCCTTTTTCATCCTTTTTATGTACTTTAAGAATAATTGAGAGGAAGCTCAACATAGATATCAAAATTTTCATGACAGCCCAATAATGATATTGATTCCATTCTCCCCCTTTTTGTCAACCAATTAAAAGGTTTTTTTTAAAAAAAGCTTAGATATTGAAATAGATTGAGAAAGTATTTAATATTTGCTTGAGATAATTTTACTTTCTCAAATTCATTTGGAAATTATAATTAAAAATTCATCAGAGTTGATCGAAAACATTACAAGATTAGAAGAATAACTCATGACAATAATCAAAATTGCTAAAAGAACTTTCATTTCATTCAGAAATTTTCCATACAAAGTGCAAAATATGAAAGAAAGTGTTGCCCAAAAATGGATCCCAAGAGGGGGGGGGGGGTGAATTGGGTCTTTTTAAAATTTAAAACTAAAATATGAAGGTCTAGTGGTGTTTTATAAGTGATAAATTCAATGCACTAGATTGAATGCAGTGGAAAGCAGTAAATGAATTGCAATAAACAAAGAGCAAGAAGGAAAGAGGGCAATCACACACAAACACAAAGTTTATAATGGTTCGGTGCAATCCTAGCACCTACATCCACTCCCCATGCCACCCTTGAGAATTTCACTATAATCCAATCAAGATTAGAGCCGACTTGTTTTTCAAAAGGCTTACAAGTCAAAACCTATGTTGGTTTCGTCACCTAGGCTTACCATCAAACCTTTACACTTGTTTTGTTTTCGGGCTCACAAGTTAACCCTAGTTGGTTTTGTCTCTTTGGCTTATCAACAAACGACAACAACCTTCCTTCAAGATACCCTTAAAAGCAAGGTCAAATCACAAGATAAAAATAGATATACAATTTCAAAAATTAAGACAAACTCTCTTCAAGAGTAGAATAGAAGCTTTGAAGCTCAAGATGATGCTTTCTCTTGTCTCCTCCTTGGAATTTTCTTCAAACTCCTCTATTGGAATGAAGTAAGGATGGGCTTGTAAGGTTTTTTAGGAAATCAAACTTTAAATGGCTCTTGATGTGAAGTTCTTGAGAGAATCTTGGCTTTTTGGCTTTCAATGGACTTCAATACCTCAAGAATGAATTTGGTGGAGGTTAAATACAACTAAAAACTTCCAAAAAATGGTTTGTGACCATTGGAGCCTCGAATCTAGCTGTTGAGAGTTTGAAAAGTGATTTCTGCAAGTCAAAAAAATAGATCCGTTAGGGCTGTCAGACTTCAAGTATCGACACTTGGCTGTCAGGTGTCGACACTTGGCTGTTAGGTGTCGATACTTGAACTTTCAAGTATCGATACTTGATGCACAGGTGTCGACACTTGACATAAAAACCCTCCATTGGCAAAGTTCTATATTTTTAAAAATCTCTGGCCTTGAGTCGATACTTGGAAACCTAAGTGTCAACACTTGAAATGCAGGTGTCGACACTTGAGTTCTGGGTGTCGATACTTGGCATGCCAAGGGGTTTTTCAGCATGCCAAATGTTGAAGTGTCGACACTTAACTTTCCAGGTATCGACACTTGACCTTGAAAAGTTCATAATCAAGTGCAAATTAAGCCAAAAACACAAGCATATATTTTGAAACTAAAATGAAACATAAATAATCAAAAATTGAATATGTAAAAGCCCTTTTTGCATGAAGAGGATGCCCTTAATTATGAAAAATTCTCCATTCCACGGCATGCCACGATACTTAAACATTTGAGAATTTGAGATGCTTACTTTCTGAAAACTCATAGCTAGAAATACACATTAGTATATAATATGTACTCAATATTTTGTTATTCATCAAAATCACTAGGTGGAGCCAACAATCTCCCCCTTTTTGATGATGACAAAACCTTGAGTAAATCAGCATTAATTTTCAAATTTCAATTATGATATTTCATGAATATGATTGTAAGGCACAATTTTCATAGTTAGGAAGAATAAATGTCCCCCTCATTTAGATAATTCTAATCAGAACAAATAATATGTTATTCTGGGTATCAGATCAAAGTGAAAAATTTGCAAGCACAAACGATTTATACTATACTCCCCCTTTTTATCAATTATTAGAAAAGGGAATAACCTCCCCCTCAAAATGAGCAAGGAGACAAAAAGTGGTAGAGTATCAGAGTTGACAGGTATCAAACCCAAAAAGAAAGTATATCTATGAAGTAAATGTAACCAACCAAGCAATCATAGAGAATCATAATTTATAAATATCAAACTGAAATGTATATATTTGTTAAGTAGTGTTTTCAGTACAAAACTTGCTGACTCATCAGCAAAACTGAAACAAACAGAATATATCAAGAGTCATACATCATAAGTAACATGAATCATAAAGAGCATAAAACATAATAAACATCTATGAGGATAATCCTCATCAGATGGGATCTCAAAGGAAATAGGACCTGTAACCCTAGACCTATGGGCTAGACCACTAGGAGTCTTCAAGATACCACGACTTCGAGTCCTAGTGGAGGGTCCAAAACAGGGTACAACACTAGATGCTCTAGTAGAGGGAGGGGGTAGAGTCTCAGCAGGAGTGACAAAGACTTGATCAGTGGTGACAGGTGTGTCAGTTGCATCAATGGGAGGAACATAAGGAGACTGCAGCTCTTGACTGACTACCTCATATCCATCAGTGCCATCGTCACTGTCACTGTCACTGTCGTCATCAATAACATTTATAGCTCTATCCTCAATCCCATCAATACGGTCACCACCCTCAATGGTATCATCAGGGTCATCCTGGTGGTCGATGTCATCATCACCAGCAGGTGGATCACTAGGAGCAACAGGAGGAAGCAGGGATCTTAGCAAATCCTTAATACGAGCAAATCTTGCCTCCATAGTCTGATGAATCTCAGCATGCTCTGAAGCTGTATAAGCTCTAAGGCTCTCTATCTCAATCCATAGCTAAGTCATCCAAACTCCAAGACTAATGAGCTTACCTCTAACCTCTACAAACTGCTTATGAGAAAACTCTTCAAAATGTAATCCAGTAGATGCTGGAGGAGTAGCTGAAAGAGTAGCAGAAGGTGTCGCAGGCTTTATCTCAAAAATCATGAGCTGCCTGAGCAGGAGCACTGACCAGCCCTGATGGCCCTGCCTCTGCCTCTCGTACCTTGTCCTCCTTATCTGGCTCCTGGCCAGACTCCCTTCGGACCCATCTGCCTGCAACCAGTATATAGCCTATGCGATGAAGTGACCTCTCATCGTATACATCCATGTGCAAGATCTCCTTAGGGATCTCCCCCTCCAAGGATACTCCACACGATCTAAAGAGTCGGGTCAACCCCATACCATATGGCAGACAGTGTCGATGCTAGCTTGCTGCATCTCTTATCTGTACTAGCATCATAGATGGAATTTCGACCTGGGTCCTCTGAGTCAAACAAACCATGAGCATCAGCTCACTCTCTGTGATGAAGTCGAAGCGCCCGATCTTTGGAAGCAGTTTCCAAGCCCTGATATGATGCAGGAGGCGCATCTCCACAAAAAGCTGATTCACGGTGACCACCGTCACTCCACGAACATCCTCGCGCTTAAGAATACATCGAAAGGTGGCCTCTCTATCCTCCATAGAGAAAATACTGATACCCCAGTGTGGAATCTCCCAAACCCTACTCAGAAGCTCCTAAGTAAGAAGAATCTCAACACCCCGGACAGAAGTCCTCCACAACAACCGACGGCAGTCCATGGCTCCATAAAACTCTCGTACTAGGTGGGGCTAATACCTCTCTTGCATGGTGTAGAAGGGTACCAATTTTGCATCAGTGAGGGTTTGACGAATCTGAAAGTGCTGCGTGTCGAAGAACTCGAGGTCAACCCATCGACCAGATGCTACAGCCTTCCCTGCCATCCTCTCTGCAGGGGAACCTGGGGCAACTGAGCTACTGGACTCTTCTATATCATGTCTAGTCTTGCTCCTCCTCTTTGATCTCTGACTAGGTCTCCTAACAACTAACCTCTTTCTTGGACCCATTTCAATCAAATTGAACAAGAAGGGAAGAAAATAAATAACCTAAATAGCCTAGAGGTTTCAATTAGGTTAAAGGAGGTTATGTCTTTCTATGAGAGGAAAAGCTAGAACAAGTTTTGAAAAACGAGATTCACCAGATTTAAGTTGTAAAAACAGGAAATAGAGGATGAATTACTTTTGTCAAAAGAATTTAAGGGTAAATTCATAAGAAATCAGGTGTGAAATTCTTTTAAATTACAAGAAATCGAGGGTCAAAATAACAAATTAAGGTTGATCTTATCAAATATACTTTGGTCAAAATATACCCCTTCCTTTTTTTAAGTCCAGAAAAAATTAGTAAACTTAAATAAATTAAAAAGTATAACCTAAACCTATGGTTTAATGAAAATTCATTTGGGTTTTAGGTAAAAAATCAAGAAATTAATCAACAAAATCAATGAAAAGCATTGAGAAACTCTTCCCACAAGAATGAAATCCAGTAAATAGCGGGGAAAAAATCAGATTTCGGACAAAAACCTCATGATTTTTCGGCCAAAAATCAATCCAACAGTGATTTTTGAGAAATGGACGAAATGTGTTGAAAAAATCGGCCAAAAACTGTGGGAAATCCATGAAAAAATACCTTTAACTAAGATTTCCTGAAATTAGAGTCTTAGAAATCCATCAAAACTCATGAAAATCTGATCAAAATCCCTTAAAATGGTCGAAAAAAACCCTATTCTAGGTTACACGGTTTGAAGACAACAAAATAAAACGAAAATAAAAGAGGGAAATACCTAATTTTTGTTGGAGTAATCGGGAAAAGGGAAGATTTGGAGCTTGGGGGACCACAGTTGCTTGAGAGAGATGGGGGAAAATTAGACAAAAAACTGTTCAATTAACCCTAAAAAACAAAAAAAACTTCACGAGTGTCGACACTTGGGATTTGTCAAGTGTCGACACTTGGTCAGGTGTCGACCCTTCGCAAAACCCAAGTGTCGACACTTGGCCAAGAAAATCCCAAAAAAATCAAAAAATTTTCAAAAAACTTAAGGGAGTATTTAAATGCTTTTGGGTCTAAAAGCAAGTGTTTTTTGAGTAAAATACCTTGGATAAGATGAAGTTTGTGAGAGTTCTAGGAGAATGGATCAATGACACCTAACTCTCTTCTAATTAGATAAAATCTTTCTTCACTCAATGGTTTGGTAAACACATCGGCTAATTGATCATCAGTACACACAAATTCAAGTATAACATTAGAGTTTTGTACATGATCTCTTATGAAATGATGTCTTATTTCAATGTGTTTACTTCTTGAATGTTGCACAGGATTCTTAGTTAGATTGATTGCACTAGTATTGTCACATCTTATGGGTGTCTTAATTAGTTTAATGCCAAAATCTTCGAGTTGTTGTTTGATCCAAAGGATTTGAGCACAACAGCTTCCAGCTGCTATATATTCGGCTTTCACTATAGATAGAGCAACTGAATTCTGTTTCTTTCTACTCCAAGAGATCAAATTTATTCCAAGAAACTGACAGGTTCCACTAGTACTTTTATGATCAAGTTTACACCTAGCAAAGTTAGCATCAGAATAAGCAATCAATTCAAATGAAGAATCTCTAGAGTACCACAAACCAATTTCAATTAAGCCAGATAGATATTTAAGTATGCGTTTAACAGCCAAAAGATGAGACTCTTTAGGATTAGAATGATATCTAGCACACATACAAACACTAAACATGATATCTGGCCTACTAGCAGTAAGATATAGCAATGAACCGATCATGCCACGATATAATTTTGGTCAAAAGATTTACCTGATTCATCCTTGTCAAGTCTACAAGAAGAGCTCATAGGGGTACCTAAAGGCTTGGTGTTCTCCATCCCAAATTTCTTGAGTATTTCTTTTATGTACTTCGCTTGGTTGATGAAGATCCCCTCTTTGGTTTGCTTTATTTGGAGTCCGAGGAAGAAATTCAGTTCTCCCATCATGCTCATCTCGAACTCACCCAGTATTAACTTTGCAAATTCTTGACAAAGAGATTCGTTAGTAGCACCAAATATGATATCATCTACATAGATTTGCACTACTAAGTGATCATCATTCTATTTCTTCAAAAATAAAGTTTTGTCTACATTACCTCTAGCAAAATTATTTTTGAGCAAGAAAGAACTTAAGCGATCATACCAAGCTCTAGGAGCTTGTTTCAAACTATACAAAGCTTTATGAAGTTTGAAAACATGATTTGGAAATTCAAAATTTTCAAAACTAGGAGGTTGTTCAACATAAACCTCTTCTTCAATAAAACCATTTAAAAAGGTACTCTTAACATCCATTTGAAACAATTTAAAATTCATAAAGCAAGCAAAAGCCAACAATAGCCTAATTACCTTAAGTCTAGCTACAGGAGCAAAGGTTTCATCAAAATCTATCCCTTCCTCCTGATTGTATCCTTTGGTAACTAGTCTAGACTTATTTCTTGTAACAATACCATTTTCATCAAGTTTATTTCGGAAATTCCATTTTGTGCCAATAATTGAGTTATTTGAAGGCCTATCTACTAATATCCAAACATTGTTTCTTTTGAATTGGTTAAGTTTATCTTTTATAGCATTTATCCAATTACTATCACATTCAGCTTCCTCAATAGTTTTAGGTTCAATTCAAGAAACAAAAGCTAAATAATCACATATATTTCTAAGGGATGATCGAGTACTTACACCTTTAGATGGATCACCAATAATTAGTTTTTTTGGATGTCCATAAGGATTCCTCCATTCTTTCGGTAGTGGATAAACTGTAGATGTGTTTTCATCACCTTGTGCTTGATCTCCTTCAGTGTTTTGATCATCTACTTGTTCCTTGGTAGGTTCTTCGTTGTTGTTTATGCTTTTAGTTTTCTTGGTACCTGTTTCATCAGAAAGTACATCTTCTTTTCTAGAAGATTTCTGGTCAGATTCATCAAATACTACATGTATGGATTCTTCAACAATAAGTATTCTTCTATTGAAGACCCTGCATGCCTTACTAAATGTAGAGTAGCCTAAAAAGACACTGTCATCTGATTTGGTATCAAATTTGCTCAAATTATCCTTACCATTGTTTAAAATAAAACAACGGCATCCAAAAACATGAAAATAATGAATTGAGAGTTTTCTACCCTTCCAAAGCTAATATGGTGTTTTCTTTAAAATCGGTCAGATCAAAACTCGATTTAAAACATTGCATACAATATTTATGACTTCCATCCAAAAATATCTAGGTAAGTCATTTTCACAAAGCATGGTGCGTGCCATTTCTTCAAGAGTTCTATTTTTCCTTTCTACCATCCCATTTTGTTGAGGTGTCCTTGGTGCTAAAAAATTATGATGAATGCCATTTTCAATACAAAATTTATCAAAATCAGCATTTTCAAATTCGGTTCCATGATCACTTCTTAAAGATACGATTGAAACACCTTTTTCATTTGGAACTCGTTTATGAAATCTAATGAATTCAGAAAACATTTTATCTTTGTGTGCTAAAAATATGACTCATGTAAATCATGAGAAATCATCTACAATAACTAAACCGTACTTCTTACATCCCAAACTAGATGTTCCAGTCGGCCCCAAGAAGTCCATGTGAAGCAACTCTAAGGGTCTTGATGTAGAGATTACTCCTTTTGGTTTGAAAGAGGATTTGGTTTGTTTTCCAAGCTGACATGCACTGCAAATCTTGTCTTTTTCAAAATTGAGTTTTGGCAAATCTTTTATCAAGTTCTTTTTGCTAAGTTTTGAAATCAAATGAATACTAGCATGCCCTAGTCTACGATGCCAAAGCCAACTAGTTTCATTGATCTTGGCTTCCATTGCCACTAGGCATTGACCATTTTAAACTAGAAGATCATCAAAATCAACTATATAAATATTGCCATGCCTATGACCAATGAACTTGATGTCGTTGTCATCTAAACTAGAAATAATTCACATAGAAGATTCAAAAATAACTTTAAAATTCTTGTTGCAAAATTGAATAATACTAAGCAAGTTATGTTTCAAACCATCAACATATAAAACATTATCAATGTAAGAAGAGGGGGTGATATGGACTTTACCAATACAAACAATTTTACCCTTTCCATTATCACCAAAAGTCACATTGCCACCATTTTGATATTCGAGTGTTGAGAACTGCTCCACATCTTATGTCATATGCTTTGAGCAACCGCTATCAAGGTACCACATTCTTTTCTTATTGGTTGCAAGGCATACCTGCAATAAAGATCAGGTGGAGACTTTAGGTACCCAAGTCATCTTCGGTCCTTTTAGGTTAGTGGCATTGGTTCTATTTGGAACCCAAACTTTCTTAATATTACTTAATCTTCTTTTGTTACACATGTAAGATTTATGCCCTATAGTACCACATGCATAACAAGTAATGGATGATGATGCAGGCACAAAGAAATTTTGAAAAGTTTTTGTTTCTTATGAGTTCTAAACCCTAAACCTACTCTATCAAAAATAGCCCTTTGATTGTTCAAAAGCAAGTTTAATTTTTCAGAATTGTATGTAAATTTATCTACAAAAGGTTTAAACTTTTTAATTTCTTCTTTATATCTTTTATTTTCATCCAAAATTTCTTTGCTTTGTTTTGTAAGATTTTCATTTGAAATTGAAGGACTTTTCTTTTTCAAAACTTCTTTTTCCTTTTCAAGAGCTGAAATCTTATCATCTAATTTTTTTTTTGAAGAAGAAGGTAGTCATTTTCATTAGAAAACTTATGATTTGCTTTGCCTAACTCCAAATTTTTCCTTTTCAAATCTATATGTTTTGACTTTAGTTTTTGAAATTCTATAACTAATTCATCAAAAACTTCATAAAGTTCATCAAATATAAATTCATTCTCAGTTTCAGATTGTACCTCATGATGATCCACCATTAGACAGAAGTTTGCAACTTCTTACTATTCTTCCTCAGAGCTGGAGTCCTCACTATCACTCCAGGTTGCCATCATGGCCTTCTTCCTTAATTTTCTTCTACTTTTCTTGAGTAACGGGCAGTCCACCTTAAAATGATCCGGTTTCTTGCATTCAAAGTAGGTGGGCTGCTTCTTATCTTTCTCCTTGTCTTTCTCTTTACTTGGATCACCTTTCAGGGGTTTCTTCTTAAAGTTGAACTTTTTCTTCCTCGTGAACCTTCTGAATTTTCTTGCCATTAGAGCCGTTTCATCTTCTTCATCATCTTCTTTGGAGTCATCGCTTGATTCTTCTCTAGTAGTGGATTTGAAAGCAATCACTTTCTTCTTTTTGTCGAATTCCATATTCTTTTATTTGAGGGAGAGCTTATAAGTCATCAGTGAGCCCAACAATTGCTCAAGTGAAAGAGTGTTGACATCCTTAGCTTCTTCAATAGCTGTCACCTTTGCATCCCAAGAAGCCGGTAGAGACCTGAGAAGTTTGTTTACAAATTCATCATTAGAAACAACTTTTCCTAGGCTTCTCATGCCATTCACAATATTTGTGAACCTAGTATACATCTCACTAATAGACTCAGTAGGTTCCATTCTAAATATTTTGTAAGTATGAATGAGCATGTTGACCTTAGTTATTTTCACTTAGTGTGTACCCTCATGGATAACCTCAAGTATGTCCCAAATCTCCTTGGTGGAGAGACAATTAGATATTCTATTGAATTCACTTGGATCAAGAGAGCAAAATAACAAATTCATAGTCTTAGCATTAAGCTCTATATGCTTAATGTCATTCTCATCCCAATCATCTTCCATTTTTGGAGTGAGAATGCCATTAACCAACATAGTATGCTGATGAGGACCTTTTACAATTCTCCTCCACAGATTATAATCAATAGCTTAAATAAAAATGTGTATGCGTGTTTTTCAATACGTGTAATTTATGCCATTGAAGAGTGGGGGACGACTTGAAGCTTGACCTTCAACAACACCCATTTTTATTGGGGCTGCCATGATCTTTAACTCAAGATCCTTGGACCTACAAGAGAGTACCGGTGCTCTGATATCACTTGTTGGCTAGAAATGGAGCCCAAGAGGGGGGGAGTGAATTGGGTCTTTTTAAAATTTAAAACTAAAATGTGAATGTCTAGTGGTGTTTTGTGAGTGATAAATTCAATGCACTAGATTAAATGCAATGGAAAGCAGTAAATGAATTGCAATAAACAAAGAGCAAGAAAGAAAGAGGGCAATCACACACAAACACAAAGTTTATAGTGATTCGGTGCAATCCTAGCACCTACATCCACTCCCCAAGCCATCCTTGGGAATTCCACTATAATCCAATCAAGATTACAGTCGACTTGTTTTTCAAAAGGCTTACAAGTCAAAACCTATGTTGGTTTCGTCACCTAGGCTTACCAATAAACCTTTATACTTGTTTTGTCTTTGGGCTCACAAGTTAACCCTAGTTGGTTTTGTCCCTTTGGCTTACCAACAAACCACAACAACCTTCTTTCAAGACACCCTTGAAAGCAAGGTCAAATCACAAGATAAAAACAGATATACAATTTCAAAAATTAAGTCAAACTCTTTTCAAGAGTAGAATAGAAGCTTTAAAGCTAAAGATGATGCTTTCTCTTGTCTCCTCCTTGGAATATTATTCAAACTCCTCTTTTGGAATGAAGTAAGGATGGGCTTGTAAGCTTTTCAGGGAATCAAACTTTAAATGGCTCTTAATATGAAGTTCTTGAGAGAATCTTGGCTTTTTAGCTTTCAATGGACTTCAATACCTCAAGAATGAAGTTGGTGGAGGTTAAATACAACTAAAAGCTTCCAAAAATGGTTTGTGACCATTGGAGCCTCGAATCTAGCTAGTGGGAGCTTGAAAAGTGATTTTTGCAAGTCAAAAAAATAGATCTGTTAGGGCTGTTAGACTTCAAGTGTCGATACTTGGCTGTCAGGTTTCGATACTTGACTGTCAGGTGTTGACACTTGATTTCCAGGTGTCGACACTTGAACTTTCAAGTGCCAACACTTGATGCACAGGTGTCGACACTTGACATAAAAACCCTCCATAGGCAAAGTTTTGTATTTTCAAAAATTTCAGGCCTTGAGTCAACACTTGGAAACCTAAGTGTCGATTCTTGAAATGCAGGTGTTGACACTTGGCATGCCAAGGGATTTTTCTGCATGCCAAATGCTGAAGTGTCGACACTTGACTTCCCAGGTGTCGACACTTGAACTTGAAAAGTTCATAATCAAGTGCGAATTAAGCCAAAAACACCAGCATATATTTGAAACTAAAATGAAACATAAACAATCAATAATTGAACATGTAAAAGCCCTTTTTACATGAAGAGGATGCACATAATTACAAAAAATGCTCCGTGCCACGGCGTGCCATGATACTTAAACATTTGAGAATTTGAGGTGCTTGCTTCCTGAAAACTCATAACTAGAAATACACATTAGTATACAATATGTACTCAATATTTTGTTATTCATCAAAATCACTGGGTGGAGCCAACCGAAAGTACATTCATTCAGTAAGATTTCCTACTAATCACAAAGTTTCTTAATTATAAAAGATAAGGATAAGGCATACATATTGAAAAAAGTCAGAGATGTGATCAATACAACCAAAAGACTAGCTAATCAACTTATTCTTCTTCTTCACTAAAAGAAGAACCAACATCTATAACCTTGTCAGGGGTTTTGGTTTTTAGAGGTTTAAACCTTAAATCCTTGAATCTAGTTCTAACTGGAGCTATAGATGCCTTAGTCTTTTTGGCTTTAGGTTTCCTTTTGGTCACAGTAGGTTCAGATTTGAGTGAGGGTGGATCAGATGAAGGAATTTTTGAAGGAGTAGGAGATGGTTGAGTAGAAGTTTCATGTGGCTCTTTGTTGATCAGTGAAGGAGTATCCTCAGCATTGAATGTTTCCTCTTGAGATTTCAATAGGATACTTCTGATTTCTTCTTTAAAATTCTCTATTTCCTTTTCCATCTTTTCTTTGTGAAGCATTTGTTCTGATCTTATTTTCTACAAGCTGGCATTAGCTGAATTTTGTAAAACCTTAAGTGAAGAATTTATGCGGCCTATCAGTGAATCAGAAATTGTCTCCATCTTTTGAAATATTAACTCCTTCAGTTCAGACAGAGTAATCATTGCATCTTCAGATCTGTCTTCATCTTTGTTTTCAAGTTCATTGATTTCAATGGCAGCAAGTTCATCATCATCTGAGAAAGTGGCAGCATTTGACCAGACATTTTCTTTATCTATATTCCCTCTTGAAGCTTATAACCCATTCTTTTAAGAGAGTTGAACGATAAGTGTCTGAATGATATAGAGGCTTGCCTACCTCATTAGTTAAGTCAATTCTAGCATCTTCAAATAGTAAGGTGAAAACCATACCATATGGCAAGCATGCTTTAAGTTTTCTAGCTACTTCTCTCATTTGAATCATTTTGATGAAAGGAAGGTTGAGAGGTTCTTCTTCAACCAGATGTCCCATAAAAGTCATGTCCTTCTCACTCACCTAGTAGAAACGACCGGTTATGGGAAGAAAAATTCTACTAACCATGATACAAAAAGTCTCATTTTCTTTGATAGCAATTTGGCTTGAATATGTTGAACGGAGCTTACATCTTCTCTTTCCAAAATGAGCTTCAATTTGTGTTCTTTGTTAGTTAGGGTAAGCTCGGTGGCACCGTCAGTTGGCATTTGAAGCAAGTTGCTCAACTTTTCTTCATCCACAATGACTTTAGCTCCTTTAACAGTTGATTCCAAATGGTATTCTTCTAGAACTAAATTTTCATAGAAAGTTCTTACCAATGTAGGCTAGGTTAGAATATCCAAAGAACAGAAAAATTTCCAGCCCTGGTTGTCAATCCAACTACCAATCTTCATTTCAATTTCTTCCAAGAAGGAGAAATCGATCCTTCTACCGCAAGTGATAGGCTTATTGGCCATTGAAGTGGATTTCCCAATCGGAGAGGATGTTTCTTCTTCTCGTTGTTTAGGAGTGGACCTTTTTATCTTTTCTCCCTTTTCTTTCAGATCTTCACTACATGTGCTTGTTTCATCTGCTTGAGGAATCTTCCTTGTAGATTTCCTTGGAGCCATTGCAATGGGATTTGTGGGATATAGGAAGTTAGAGTTTTGAGGAATGGTCTTTGAGAGATTGGTAAAGGTTCCGAGTGGAGTAGAGAGAGTTTGGAGTGAAATAGAGAAAGAGTGAAATGTAAGATAAGATTACTCGGATCTATTTAAACAGTGATTTCTCGATAATCGAGTCAGCTCGCCTAATCCTAAAAACATCCGAGTCGGCTCGACTAGAGTGAACTTAGAACAAGCAGAAAAATTAGACATTCGAGCTGGCTCGACCAGAGCAAAATTGCTTGAGTCGACTCAAACAGAAACTTTCCACAAAAATTAAAATGATTCAGAAATTAAGTTTGATTCAATGAAATCTCAAGAAAAGTTGTTCAAAATATTTGAATAGCTATGGGAGGTTTTCTAGATAATTTTTTCTTAATTTTGAAAAAAATTAGGTTAAATAAATCTAGAAAGGATTACAAAGACCTAATTCTCCTCTAAGCAATTCAAATCTATCCTGATTCAATGGTTTAGTGAAAATGTCAGCTATTTGTTTTTCAGTTGGGATAAATTCTAGTTCAAAGTCACCGTTCAAAACATGATCTCTAATAAAATGATGCATAATCTCTATATGCTTAGTTATAGAATGCTGAATAGGATTCTTGGTCAAATTTATAGCACTTGTGTTATCACACTTGATTGGAATTTTGAATTATGTAACACCAAAATCTTCTAGTTATTGTTTAATCTATAATACTTGTGCACAACAACATTTTACAGCAACATACTCTACCTCAGCAGTAGAAAGTACTACCGAGTTTTGTTTCTTGTAGTGCCATGAGATTAAATTCAACCCTAGAAATTGGCATGTGCCACTAGTGCTCTTTCGATCAATTTTACAACCAGCATAGTCAGCATCCAAAAATCCAATTAAATTCAATGAGGACTATTTTGAAAACTAAAGACCTAGATTACTTGTACCTTTCAAATATTTATTATTCTTTTGATAGCAAGCATATATGTTTCTTTAAAATTACATTGAAATCTGGCACATACACATACACTATACAAGATATCCGATCTACTTGCAGTTAAATATAACAATGATCATCATACCTTTATATAGCTTTTGGTCAACAATGGATCCATTTTCATCTTTGTCCAATCTACAAGATATGCTCATGGGTGTGCTCATTTGTTTGCTCGTCTCCATACCAAACTTTTTGATTATTTCCTTGATGTATTTGGCTTGCTTGATGAAGATTCCTTCCTTAGTTTGCTTTACTTGAAGTCCAAGAAAGTAATTAAGTTCACCCATTAGGCTCATTTCAAATTCTCCCTACATTAACTTAGCAAATTCTTCACAAAAATTTTATTAGTTGCACCAAATATAATATCATCAATATAAATTTGCACAACTAATATATCATCATTTTTTTTTTGATGAAAAGGGTTTTATCAATATTTTCTCTTGAAAAATTATTTTCAATCAAGAAAGTGCTAAGTCTATCATACTAGGCTCTAGGTGCTTGTTTCAAACCATATAAAGCTTTGTTTAGTTTAAACACATGGTTTGGAAAAGCAAGATCTTCAAAATCCAGTTATTGTTCTACAAAAACTTGTTTAGAGATAAAACCATTTAAAATATACTTTTTACATCCATTTGAAAATGTTTAAAATTCATGTAGCATGCAAATGCAAGAAATAATCTAATGGTTTCTAATCTTGCTACCGGTGCATATGTTTCATCAAAATCAATGCCTTCTTCTTGACTGTATCCCTTAGCTTCTAATCTAGTTTTGTTTCTAATAACATTTCCTTGTTCATCTAATTTGTTCATATGATTAGGTGGTCTGTAGGTCTATAAACTAATGTCCAAACCTTATTTCTTTCAAACTGGTTCAGTTCTTCATGCATGGCTAACATCCAGTTTGGATCATTTTCAGCTTCTTGTAAGGTATGAGGTTCAATTTGAGATACAAAGGTTAGGTAGTCATGTGCAGCTCCATATGATGACCTAGTCCTAATACTTTGTGAAGGATCATCAATAATTAATTCTTAGGATGAGAAGTTGCATACCTCTATTCTTTTGTTAGATCTGTATGATCCTTACCTACCATTTCTTCTCCTTCTTCAATTGGTCTTCCTTGTATGCTTAAGTCTTCTATCTCTTTTTGAATTGTACCTGCATCATTGTCTATACACTCTTCTTTTTTAGAAGGTGAATGGTTAGTTCAATCAAAAATAATATGCATTGACTCTTCTACAGAAAGAATGCATTTATTAAATACTTTATATGCTTTGCTATGTAATTAATAACCAAGAAAAATTGCTTCATCAAATTTAGCATCAAATTTTCCTAGATTATCTTTACCATTATTAAGCACAAAGCATTTACATCCAAACACATGAAAATAATTGATATTGGATTTCTTTTCATTCCAAAGCTTATAGGGGGTTTTCTTTAAAATAGGATGGATCAAAACGCGGTTTAAAATATAACAAGCAGTGTTCACAGCTTCTGCCCAAAAGTACCTTGGAAGATTACCTTCACATAAGATGGTTCGGGCTATTTCTTCCAAAGTTCTATTTCTTCTCTCTATAATACCATTTTGTTGTGGTGTCTTAGTAGTGGAGAAGTTATGATTAATGCCATTTTCTATGCAATAGTCATCGAAAAATTGATTTTCAAATTCAGTACCGTGATCACTCCTAATTAAAATTAATGAAAGATTTTTCAAATTTGAAACATTTTTTGTAAAATTTTTGAATACTTTGAAGGTTTCATCTTTATGAGTAATAAACAAAATCCATGTAAATCTGAAAAAATCATCTACAATCACAAGGGCATATTTTATACCTCTTAGGCCTATAGTCCTAGTTGGTCCAAATAAGTCCATGTGAAGTAGTTCTAGAGGTCTAATAGTTGAAATCATATTTTTAGGTTTAAAACTCTCCCTAGTTTGTTTACCCATTTGACATGCATCACAAATATGATCAAAATTAACTTTAAACTTGGGCATGCCTCTAACTAAGTTTTTAAAAATTAATTTGGTAATAGTATGCATGCTAGTATGACCTAAACGTCTATGCCAAAGTAAACAAGACTCCTTGGACTTAGTATTCATTGCAACTAGACTAGAACTACTTGACATAGCAAGATCATTGAGATCAACTATGTAAATGTTTCCAAGTCTATGTCCAATGAACTTACTACTAGAGTCTAGAGAATTTGTTATAATACACATAGATGATTCAAAGATAACCTTGAAGCCTTTATCACAAAGTTGACTAATACTTAATAAATTATGCTTAAATTTATATACAAGCAATACATCTTCAATAAAAGTACAGGGGGTTATCTTGATCTTACCGATTTCAATTATTTTCCCCTTGCTATTATCTCCAAAAGTGACCATACCTCCTTTCATTTCTAGGGTGATGAACTGATCCATGTCACCCGTCATATGCCTTGAACAGCCACTGTCGAGATACCATCTTTTTTTCAAATTCTGGGCTGCAAGATATTGCTGTAAGATAATGAAGGAGTTCTTTTCGGTACCCAAGCTAACTTGGATCCTTGCAGGTTAGCTGAGGTGGTTCCTTTAGGAACCCAAATCTTTCTTGATTTATTATAGAAATTTCTAATAATATTGTATTCAAAAGCTTTATGTCCTAGCTCTTTGTAAGCAAAATATTTGATTCTAGAATTCTGAAAAGATTTATGCTTTAAAATTTTAGATGCATAAGATGTAGAAATAGCAGATTTTGTATTTGAGTTTTTAGGAACATACAAGATAGCTTTCAAAATGGAAGTAGAACCTTTTGTTACAAAAGGGATAACTACTGGAATAGCTGGAATAAAGTAGGGATAACTACTGGAATAGCTGGAATATCTAGAATAACTTTATTCCAGTCTACTTCTTCCAATAACCGATTGGAACATTCTTTTCTTCTTTTCTCCAAGAGCAATAATGGAGGAACTGAAAGCTCACAGGTGCTCAAGAAAACACCATCTAAAGGGGGGACATGCCTGGGCTTCCTTTGATCCGGCTTCTCGCATGATGCTAGTCACCGGAAAACACTCAAATGGTGAGAGGGGAGGAAGAAAAACATAACACTTTGTTCTGTGATTGTTTTCTCCAAAATAATATTATCTTCCACCAATTTGAGCACCAACAAAATAGGGGATTAAGGAACTCTTTCTCTCCCAATCTCTCATAAAGAACTCAGGCCTAAAATCATCGATGGAAGCTCTCAAAAATAGCTGACTCTCTCAATGATTTTAAGCCCATAAATTTAATTAGCGTGAAACAAATAAAACACTGATTTTGGGAGCTGAGGAGACCTTTTGGGAATATGAAAAGGCAGCAAGTTTTAGAATGAATCAAATTCGTCTTCAACAAAGCAATGAAGAGCCGTTAAACATCAGTTTAATTCTAGCCAAAACCAGTAGAAACGGAGAGAAAAAGACCCTGTTTGCCTAAGCCTTTTCAGCATGTAAATGGGTTCAAAACCGGTTCACAACTGGTTCCAAAATCCCAAAATGGTTCTAAACTGGTTCACAATTCAATTAGATCAAAATCCAATTTATAAAAGGCTTGGTCAAGTCCTGGTCATCCAGGAACAATTCCTGGTGGACTCGAACAATTTCTGATCGACCTAAAATCGGATTAGTCCAATGTGTGCTCAATCAAACCATTACCAAAATGATTCCTAATCATAAATGGTACTTGGATCAGGGAGAAATCCTCTATGGCGTGTGACCTCATAGGTTCAAACCTAGGCGGTAGCACTAGAATAGTTCCACTACCAGCATAAGATACCATCTAGCAATGGGTCCCGGCATCTGGATAGGTCGAAGATACGAGAGCAATCAATCGAACCTCTGGCATATGGTTATCGTATAATTCATCCCTTTGACCTCCAATGTTCAGGAAGACCTAGGGTTAGACTACCAACCCTAGCTGAGTCAATCCACAACATGTCTCAACCTTGCAAGTCCAGTGACTCCTCACTAGGACTACCTCGCCCGAGGACTTGCTAAATTGAGATATTGCGAGACATTCAATCCAAACTATTTGGATAGGTCAATTCCATCTTGGTCCACCACTACTCTACAAGTACTTGCCTGTACCTAGAAACCTTCCATCACTGGATTAGAAATCCGGGTAGTCCGGCACGAAAGCACAGGTAGTTACTTGCATGCTATCATGAGGACCTCAGGTCGGAGGGACACATATACCCAAATCCAATCGTGAGTATCCCTTTGATAGAAAAGGGGCTACACGAAGTCTTCAATGAGATATCATATATCCCACTTGCAGATCACATCAGTGTCACCACACTCCTTTGGTTAAGAGGACAACCAAACGATGTGAACCACAACCACCTACACTTGATACATTGTTGTCCATTACAATGTATCCTTTGGTCGTGAACCTGGTTTAAGGACAACTCGATATATTCTTTCTATATCAAAGTCGATGCAGTCCTATGGACTTCATCACATGAAAAAGAGTTCATTACACGAAAAAGTAAGAATGTGATGAGCTGCCAAAATAATATTTATTAATTCATACAAAGAGTACAATACTCAGCTCAATCACCTACACCCTAGGCGATTGGCTTTGAGACACAATTCCCAATAGATAAGTCTCCTAGGTTTATAACAATGGACAATCTCAAAGGGACTCTTACAAGTAGACCTATTGACTGAGCTGTTATAAGCAAATTCGGCATGAGGTAAAAGCAAATCCCAGTTTCCCAAACTCTCTCCAACAAGGCACCTCAAAAAATCCCCTAGACTTCTGTTTATTACTTCAGTCTGTCCATTAGTCTGGGGGTGGTAAGCAATTGAGAAATTCAGTTTTATTCCTAGTAGGTGCCAAAGGGTTTTCCAAAAGTAACTCGTGAAATGGACATCCCTATCAGAAATAATAGTCTTAGGTAACACATGCAATTTGACTACTTGATCGAGAAAAAGCTTGGCTACCCTAGAGGCATCAAAAGTTTGGGAACGGGGTATAAAATGGGCCATCTTTAAAAATTTGTCGACCACTACAAAGATTGAATCGTGTTTCCTAAGGGTCTTGGGCAATCCTAAAACAAAGTCCAAGCTAAGATCCTGCCATGGATACTCAAGCATAGGTAAAGGAGAATATAACCCAGTGTTTTGCCTTTGGTGTTTAGCAATAGCACACGTCCTGTATCGGGCAACAATATTGGCTACGTGTCTCTTAAGGTCTGGCCAAAAAAACTTCTTCAACTATTAAAATGGTTTTATTTTTTCCAAAGTGGTCAGCCAATCCTCCAACATGAATTTCCCACACTGAGAAGTCTCTAATTGATGTTCATGGGATACATAGCTTATTGTCCTTAAAAGGAAAACCATCACGTAGGGTGTAATCGCTAAATATGCTAGATGGTCCATGTTGAAGAGTTTGATGAACTTCACTAAAGTCAGGACAATTGGGCTATTTATCCTTCAACCTATCGAATCCTATGACTTCAGTGCTGACTGATGCCAAAAACAAGGATCTACGACTCAGTGCATCGACTATGTGATTTTCAGTCCAGACACGGTGTTTCAATACAAATATGTATGCCTGAATGTATTCTACCTACTTACCATGCCTAGGGTTCAGTTTCTTCTAAGAATTGAGGAACTAGAGAGCTTCATGATCAAAGAAAAGGACAAACTCCTGCGGTAAAAGATAATGCCTCCAATACCTTAAAGCCTGGACTACCGCATAAAGTTCCTTATCATAGGTGGGGTATTTTAATTTAGCCTCATTCAGTTTTTCACTAAAAAAGACTACAGGGTGATTCTCCTGGCTCAAAACTCTACCAATACCTACTCTAGATGCATCACAAGCCACCTCAAAAACCATGGAAAAATCAGGCAGTCTTAAGAGAGGTGCTTATGTCATTTTCTTCTTAATGTCTAGGAAGGCCCTATCAGTAGCTTTGGTCCATTCAAAATGGCCCTTCCTAATGCAATCCATGATTGGTGCAACTATGGTGCTAAACCCCCGAATGAATCTTCTATAAAAAGTAGCTAGACCATGAAAACATCATACTTCATGAACACTATTTGGCACAGGCCACTTTATAATTGACTTAATCTTTTCAGGGTTAGCAGAAACTCCGTCAGGTGTGATAACAAAACCTAGGAAAATGACTCTATTGGTGAGAAAATCATACTTTTTTATATTTGCATAGAGACTACTTTTCCTCAGAGCTAAACAGACTTGCCTCAAATGATCCAAATGATCCTCTTAGATCCTGCTATATATAAGAATGTCATCGAAGTAAACTACGACAAACTTTTCTATAAATAAGCATAAGACTTGGTTCATTATCCGCATAAAAGTGCTAGGAGCATTGGACAATCCGAAAGGCATTACTACTCATTCAAAAAGACCCTCGGTCTTAAATGCAGTCTTCCACTCATCCCCAGGTCTAATCCTAACCTGATGATAGCCACTCTTAAGGTCAATCTTTGAAAATACTGTTGCTCTGGCCATCATATCTAACATTTCATCCAAACGGGGTATGGGAAACCTATATTTTGTTGTGATCTTATTAATGGCATGATTATCAATGAACATCTTCCAAGTGCCATCTTTCTTAGGGGTCAATAATGCGGGTACTACACAAGGGCTCAAACATTCCCTAATGAATCCTTTCCTAAGGAGGTCCCCTACTTGCCTTTGTAATTCTAGGTGTTTGGTTGGGTTCATCCTATAATATGGGAGGTTGGGTAGGGTTGCTCCTAGGACTAAATCAATGGCATGTTGGATGTCCCTAAGTGGTGGAAGGTGGTCAGGTAGGTCATTTGGAAACACATCCTTAACGTCCTCTAACTCATCAACCACTTCTTGAGGGTGTTCTTTCTGGGGAGGCTCTTAAATTTCCTTAGTGGTTAAGATACAAATAGGTGTACACTCAGTGAGCTCTTTCTCAATTTCCATTATGGTTATCAGGTTGACTCCAGTCTTCTTTTCCTTTAGATGGCTCGATCTCTCTTAATAGTGTCCTTAGATTATGTAGGGTCGATCACAAGCTTCTTTCCAAAATGCATGAATGTACAAGAATTAGATCGGCTATAAAGGGTTGCATCATGGTCAAATAACCAGAGTTGCCCTAAGATAATACTACTCATTCTCATTGGTAGGACGTCACACCACACTTTCTCCCGATAGGACTGTAATTGGATTTGGACTAGACACCTAAACTTAATAGGAATTGAAGTGGAGTCTATCCAAGAAACCTTATAGGGATTTGGATAAGGAACTGTGGATAAGCCTAAAGTTTTGATATCACTAGTGGATATGGCATTCACACAACTCCCACTATCTATGATTATCTTACACACCTTATCCCCTAACTTGATAAAGGTTTGTAGGATGTTAGTCCTATGCTAATCTTCATGGGTCTCAGTTTGTGATGGGGGACATATTTGATGAAATGGGTATGTGGAGATATGATCTACTTACCTAGCAACAACATATCAGCATTAGAGCTTCAGATATGGCTAGATTCATGGGTAGAGGGATGAAGAATTTTGAGCTAGGAACTAGGTGAGCAGAAAATCTGATACCCTTGTGCAAGCTTCCTTTAAAAAAATAAAAGAGAGGATCTAAGGGCAAACAAACCCTTAAACTAGGCTAAGCTACCTTTAAGAACCTCAGATCTAAGGATCAAGAGGGTCTTTTACCAACAATGAAGAGAAATCAAAGCTCCAATTGAAGGGAAGCACTCATTAATCAAAAATTGAAGGCTAGAGAAAAGATCTACACTCCCTTCTTGGATTCACCATTGGAGCTTTGATCCTTGGCATGGAGCCTTCATCTTCATCTTCAAATCACCATGAAAAATCTGCAAAGAATCAAGGTAAGTTGAAATTCAAAGAAATTATGGGAAAAAGAAAGGAATCAACAAGAGAAGTGAAGAGAGTTGCTAGAATTTTTAGGCAGCACTTCCTCTTCTTCTTCGACTACTTGGATCTTATGTAGAGAAACTTGGAAATGGAACTTTGGCTCTCCAAACTCAAGGCACTCACTTAAATTCAAGATCAAACTCATCACTCTAACTCAAACTTAAAGGAAAACACTCAAAACTCTAAGAAGAACTAAAGAACTTGGCAAAGTGGAAGAGAACACAAACAAGTAAGCTTTCATTCAACTCAAGTCATCCATTCATTCATTGCTTACAAGAGGAGGCCTTGGTCCTATTTATAGGCCAAGGGCAGCCATAATGGATGGGTTAAGGAGCCAACTAATTCATATTTAGTTGGTAATTAATTACATGATTAGTTACTAGTCTAACTAATCCTAACAAGAAAAAGTCATAGAAGCTCCATGTGGCACCATCTCCTTCAAACATTTGCCTTCATCCAATCCTTCCACATGTCCTTTTAAGTTTGATCTTTCAATAGGCTTCAAAGTAGATGAATGCTTCATGGCTTGGTTGGTCCAAGATGGGCTTCAATGTAGATGATCTTGGCCAGCCCATGGACTTGGAAAAGAAGGGGTCTTTACTAGTTTTATTTATGGACTTGAACACTTCATATTTGCTTCCTTCAAATGAAATTAGGAGTCTTCAAGAGGTGCTTCACAAGGTTGGGTTTCTTCATATATTTATGGGAACCTGAAAAAAAAGATTAGACTAAAACCAAAGATTGTTAGTTTGTAGTTTTTTCTTCTTGTCAATGTCCTCATTAATTCTTCCTGGGTGAAAAGAACTGGGCCCTGATGACTATGGATCATTTAGGTTTTGGTAGTATTCAAGCAGATCTGGATTGATCCTTTGTAGTTCTTCTTGAGTGATCCATGAATCTTTGGAATCAGTTCTACCTTGCCAACGGACCAAGTATTGTTGATAATCTTTATTTCAGGTAGTGACAATCTTGTCATCTATGACCCTTTCAATTATTTCTCCCTTCTTTGGTAGTGTGGCTGGTGGAAACTCTGGGGTTGGTTCACTCTCAAGATATGGATCAAGTTCTAGGAACTCAATTGGAATCATTGTAGGCTTCTTGTATCCTACTAGATCTGAGATATTAAAAGTAGAGCTAATGCAAAAGTATAGAGGTGCGACGTCTCTCCGTGAAGATGAGTCCCCAGTCCTAGAGTTTCCATTTTCCTACCCTCCATCCCATTGTTCCTCCACCAAGAAAATTTAAAACAAAAGAGTTCAGCTTTTTTAGGATTTTAGTTTCAGTTTCGTCCTAGTCCCGAGAGGCTTCTTAGCCCTCCCACAGTCCTAGTTTGTTTAGGTGTTTCCCTTTTCCAAATAATCTAGGGTACATCGAGTTCGTCCCTCATCAATTTGATATCAGAGCCAGGTTTCGATCTTGGGACCTATGGGTTTTGGGACCTGTGGGAACTATGAGATGGGTGGGATGCCCTATACTACATGTAGTGGGATGTGTGAGATGCCCTAGAGGTGCGACATATCTCTGTGAAGATGAGTCCCCAGTCGTAGAGTGTCCATTTTCCTACCCTCCATCTCATTTTTCCTCGACCAAGAAAATTGAAAACAAAAGAGATCAGCTATTTTATGATTTTAGTTTCAGTTCACCCTAGTCCCGGGAGGCTTCTTATCCCTCCCACGGTCCTAGTTTGTTTAGGCCTTCTCATTTTCCAAATAATCTAGGGTACATCGAGTCCGTCCCTCATCAATTTGATATCAGAGCGAGTTGTGGATTAGGGTATGCTGCATTTTCGAACTCGACGGAGTCGAGTTCTTCACGGTTGAGGAGAATGATGGGGATCCAGGGCAGGTCCAGATATTTTTTCATTTTTCATTATTTTTTCTCGCATTTTCTATTTTTCTTATTGTCGCTATTCCACCTATCCCCACTATTCCAGTTTTATCCCCAACTTATCCCTATTTTATCCAAACCTTATTCCATCTTCCTCCATCTACCTCTCGTGAAATTTAAAAACTCCCAAACCCTAGCCCACCGCCTCGCCCCCCCAGATCAGGGCTGCCCGACCCTCGGTCGCCCTTGTCGGCCCGCTCGTCGGCCCCACTCTCACCGAAAAATTGCCAAGAGAGGCCCCACGGCCATGTGAAGATGAACGGATGTGGGAGCCGTCTGTCCATCACCTGCCGCCATCTCGTTGGAGCACCATTCACTGCTTGCCACCATCCCACCATCCCGCCGTCCGCCTTCCTGCCGTAGCTCCTAGCTGGTGCCTGAGATGCCCACGGCCGTGGGAAGACGAAAGGATGCGAGAGCCATCCGTTCGCCGCCTGCCACCGTCCCACTGTCTGCCGCCTGCCACCATCACGCCATCCCACCAGAGATCCTCGCCAGCGCCCGAGGCCCCACAACCATGGGAAGACGAAACAGCACGCCATGTGCATGCCATGCCACCCTTGTGCCGCCGCCCCGCCTGTAGCCCACCGTCCGCCTTCCACCGCTCCCATCCATCACCCACTTCCCGACCACCGGCCATCTGCTAGTGCTTGGCGGAGATCATTCCCTCCTGCTGTGCATGGTCATGAGATAGTTCCACATGATTTCTAGAGCAATCCAGTTTTTAAAGCAGCATGCTTTTCATAGCACATCATCAAGCCAACATGCTTCTCGGAGTAGATCAGCCCCCATTTTGATGCAGCATGGATTTTGATGTAATTTATTTTCCATTTTAGGTTTTCTTGTAGGCTAAGTAATTGAGGGGTTTTGTTTGCCTATATAAAGGCCCCCTCCCCTCTTGTAATAAGCGATTGATTGTTAAGAATTTTTGGTTTAGCCACTGGTCCTGGTTCTGGGCTGAGGCCTGTCTTTCCTTCACCTTCAGGCATCAAGGGGTGTGAGACCCGTCTTGCCTTCGCTCCATGCGAGCATCGAGGGGTGTGAGGCCATAGTTATCCCCTTTCCCGTCGAGTCCCCCTCTAGATTTTATATATTTTCCTTTATGGCACCACGTAGCGATTTGGGTGGGACGCCCTAGGCTCCGTGTGTAGTGAGATGGGTGGGACGCCCTAGACTACATGTAGTGGGGTGGGTGAGATGCCCCAGAGGTACGACATCTCTCCGTGAAGATGAGTCCCCAATCCTAGAGTGTCCATTTTCCTACCCACCATCCCATTGTTCCTCCACCAAGAAAATTGAAAATAAAAGAGATCAGCTGTTTTAGGATTTTAGTTTCAGTTCGCCCTAGTCATGAGAGGCTTCTTAGCCCTCCCACGGTCCTAGTATGTTTAGGCATTCTGCTTTTCCAAATAACCCAGGGTACATCGAGTCCGTCCCTCATCACTACCTGGTAGGCTAGCTCTAGATCTTGGACTTCTCTCAAAAACAACTCCTTCTGGATCTCTTCCCTTAATCCAGCTCTGAACCTAGACAGGGTAACTAATTCGAACTCATCGACATTGCATCTCATCACAAACTCATCAAAATTTGTAATGTAATTAGCTACACTCTTGGTTCCCTGGGTCAGCCTCTGCCACTGGTCTAAATGTCTTTGGTGGTAGGACTTGGGAAGGTACTTCTCTCTAAGCCTAAGCTTCATGACCCTCCAGGTTACTATGGGAACATCACCTCTTTGTCTAATAAATCTTTCAACATTTTCCCAGTACAGCCTGGCCTGATGGATTAACCTAAGCTTCGCAAATTTGTACTTCCTATCCCTAATCATGTCATACCACTCAAAATACTGATCCATCTCTCCCTCTTAGTCTTTATAAACCTTAGGATCTAGGTTTCTACCATAAGTTGGCGCTTCCAACCTAATATTCCTAAGGCTTCGATCATCATGGTCCATTTGATCCTGATCGGGTCTCCCAGGATTTGGCTCATAAGCTGGGTCATGATGTGCTCTCCTAGGGTTTGGGTCATGGACTCGATCAGGGTTGGGTCTCCTAGGATTTGATTCAAAGAAAGGGTCTTGATGAGGCCTCCTAGGATTGGGTTCTAGGAAAAGGTCTTAGTGCAGAGCCCTTCTAAGGTTGATGTGCGTATCAAACTTTGGTTCAGGCTCTAATTCATTTTGGACTTCTTGAGTTTTTCCAGGGGTACGAGCCTCTAATCAGTCAAGCCTATCTATGATGAGGGCCATCTGATCAGTCATGCTTTGGTTGGTCTGGGCTAATTGGTTAGTTAGGTTCTGGTTCAATCTGGTCATTTGATCATTCAAGGTTTTCATCAGGGTCTCAAAATTTTGGTCCATGGTTATACTCGACTGAACTTGGGCTTGTTGGTAAGGTGCTCCTAATCTAGTTGCCATGCACACACAGACTCAAACTCGAGCTAGGGGCTTGCTAGACCTAGTAGCTCAAGTAAGGTGAATATACTAGGTGCAACCAAATCAATAGCTATCCTACCCACTAGCCAGGTAAGGGGTGGGTCTATGGGAGGCTCCCTCAGCTCTTGCTGAGTCCTAATTAAAAATCACAAGAACTGCTTAGGGCGTTTGCCACTTGACCACTAGCTGAGACACTAGCTTTCAAAAATAGATGCATGAGTGGGTGCACTAGTTTTCCCAAATGACTTGAACTAGACCTGTGCGTGTCCCAAGGAATTAGAGTACTACTTAATTTTAATTAATGATTGGGATAGTTATGCAGGGTGGTGGTTTTGGGCTATGGACAGCTAATTAAATCCTGCCCCCATGTCATATTGATGCCCTTAAATTGATTTATCATGAGATGAGTGCAAACATGCAAATGAACTCTAATTTTAGGTGCAGAATTTGGTGTTGCAGTTCTAAACTGGGGCAAAAGAGTGATATGTATCAGTGTCAGAAAATTCAGAAAAAATCATAAAACATTCCTAACTCATAGATGATATACCAGGAAATTAAAAATTAAAATCTATGCTATGTTGGGCTTATCCTGGAACTCAGATAATGCATATAGGACAGAACAGCAAAAATTTAAAGATGCAAGATTCTAATGATGCAAATATTTTTTTAGGATTAAAAAAAAAACTTTTCTTCTTGTGTTCTCCTTCAAGGGTCAGTCATATCGACATCCCTACATGCTATAGGAAATCCCTGTGGAATGGGATGTGAGAGTCTTGTAGCCCTTCTTTTTTCTATGACTGGATGGCCATGGTGAAGCACCCAATCCAAGTACTAAAGAAGATGCTATGCCCTAACCTATCATGCTCTGATACCAATTTGATGTGGGATGAAATGAAATGATGCAATCTAAGAGGAGATAGTAGTAACCAAAAGAAAAATGAAGTGAAGCTAGGCTACTTTTCCATGTAAACAAAATTGAAATCTTCATGAAGGGGTTTGCATGATAAACTAGACTTGAATGAGAGCCTTCAAAAAAGTAAAGAGAAAGGATCTTTGTGGCTAAGAAATCACACAGGCTAGGACTTAATTACACTAATATTTCAGATCTAAAAATAATTAAAGAGGGATACCCAGCCATTAATATTTTAGTCATTGGAAGGATTACACTAAAGGATGAAGCTCTTGGATGACTAGGTGATTCCTCTAGATGGTAGGGCTTCTTGTCTTTGTTTCTTGTCTTGGAAGACCTTCTTCTTTGGAACCTAGAAATTTTGGGGATCCTACACAAACCATATCAGGGTTAAAACTGAAATTGAATGATGGAATACAAAAGAATTTAATGTTGGATTTGAGAAGAAATTTGGTGGAGTGGAAGTAGCTTGTCTGGCCTCCCTTGTTTGTTCTTCCTTGCACTTTGAAAATGATTGGATGGATTGGAAAATAGGCTAAGGACTTTTGGCATGGAAGATGCATTTGTTTGAAGCAGCTAAGGCCCTCTCACCCACTCTCTCTCGGAGGACATTTGAACACACAAATGGAATGGAAGAAAATTTCAACTTGTCATTCATATCAAGTACCCCTTTACAAGATAGCTTGGAGTATTATTTATAAGCCTCCAAGGAACTTTAAAAATTCAAAATACATGGAGCTTTTCATGGGAGGTTGCTAGCTGTAGGCCGGGGTAGGCAACCCAAGAGGGGGGGTGAATTAGATTTTATAAAACTTTTGTACTATTTACAAAGTGTGAACTAAAGCAAGTATGTGCTATTGCAATTCAAGTGCATGTGTATTTCAAATAAATGCTGCGGAAATAAAGAAATAAAAGCACAAGAAGAACAATCACACAAATACAAACATTTATAGTGGTTCGGTGCCAACCAAGCACCTACATCCACTTTCTAAGCCACCCTTGGGAATTCCACTATAATCTCACGATTACAATCAACTTGTTTTCCGGGCTCACAAGTCAAAACCCTTGGTTTTCATTGGCTAACCAAAAACCCCTTGGTTTTCCAGGCTAACAAAAAACCTTGATGGTTTTGTGGGCTCACCAACAACATACCTTGGTTTTGCGGGCTAACCAAGAACCTAGTTGGTTTTACGGGCTAACCAACAACCCAACTTGTTTTGTCTTCGGGCTCACAAGTCAAAACCCTAGTTGGTTTTTACCACATAGGCTCACTAACAACCTTTGATGGTTTTTACTAGGCTCACCACCAACCTAGATACAAGAAATGAAGAATAAAAATAAAAAGCTTTCTTACAAAGCAAATTTTTCATTGAAGCACGTTGATTGTTGATGTTGAGTTTGTCTTCATGTTGTAGAAGCTTCAATGGATGCTTGATCATGTTGCTCTTGGAAGCTCCCTCTCCTCTTTAGTTCTTGGTGGCTCAACACTCAACAAATTGGATCCTTAAAATATCCTTCACATATTTTAACTTTAAAATCAAAGGATTTATCTTTCAAACCATGGATCCTCTTCCTTTTTCTTCTCCCTTGCTTCTCCAAGTATTTAAATAGCCCTCCAAACCATATTTGACCATTTATGATCATTAGAGGATGAATTATAGCCGTTGGAGCCAGTTGGAGAAGTTCTACAGCCCAGAAAACTAGCCGTTACTGTTCAAGTGTCGACACTTCACCTCCAGGTGTTGACACTTCAGTTTCAAGTGTAGACACTTCAGCTCCAAGTGTCGACACTTGACTGAAAGTGCTTTCTAAAGTTTTCTATTTGTCTCAGGCCTTGAGTCGACACTTCACTCTTCAAGTGTCAACACTTGATCCTCAAGTGTCGGCACACGCTTCCCAGGTGTCGACACTTCATCTGTGCCAGGCTGAATTTTTTTCAAATTTCACTTCTTTGAGTACCTATAACTGATTTATACACTTAACGTACAATTAGTACTCAAATATACTTAAGTATTTTGTCATAATCAAAATCAGAGTCAACAATCTTTCCCTTTTTGATGATGACAAAACCTTCAAGTATATAGACAAGGTAAGCTCAAAAATATATATAACATGCACTAAAAGATAAATAATAAGAATAGAGCAATGAAGCAATGAAAAATATTGAGCTCCCCATCAAAATATGATCCAAAAATAATTTTTCAAAAGCTCCCCCTCAACATATGATTTCTAAATTATTTTTCAAAGTTTTTCAAAATATTCGAACTTTCAAATTTTCAAATTTGGGCTACCATGATCTTTAGCTCAAAATCGTTAGATTTTCAATCAGAGCACCGAGCTCTGATACCAATTGTAGGCCCAGGTAGGCAACCCAAGATGGGGCATGAATTAGACTTTTAAAACTTTTTGTACTATTTAAAATATGAACTAAAGCATGTATGTGCTAATGCAATTCAAGTGCATGTGTATTTCAAATAAATGCTGCAGAAATAAAGAAATAAAAGCACAAGAAGAACAATCACACAAATACAAAGATTTATAGTGGCTCGGTGCCAACCAAGCACCTACATCCACTCCCCAAGCCACCCTTGGGAATTCCACTATAATCTCACGATTACAGTCAACTTGTTTCTTGGGCTCACAAGTCAAAACCCTTGGTTTTCACAGGCTAACCAAAAACTCCTTGGTTTTCCAGGCTAACCAAAAATCTTGATGGTTTTGCGGGCTCACCAACAACCTACCTTGGTTTTGCGGGCTAACCAAGAACCTAGTTGGTTTTACGGGCTAACCAACAACCCAACTTGTTTTGTCTTCGGGCTCACAAGTCGAAACCCTAGTTGGTTTTTACCATATAGGTTCACCAACAACCTTTGATGGTTTTCACTAGGCTCACCACCAACCTAGATACAAGAAATGAGGAATGAAAATAAAAAGCTTTCTTATAAAGCAAATTATTTGTTGAAGCACGTTGATTGTTGATGTTAAGCTTGTCTCCATGTTGTAGAAGCTTCAATGGATGCTTGATCATGTTGATCTTGGAAGCTCCCTTTCATCTTGAATTCTTGGTGGCTCAACACTCAACAACTTGGGTCCTCAAAATATCCTTCATATATTTTCACTTGGAAATCAAAGGATTTATCTTTCAAACCATGGGTCCTCTTCCTTTTTCTTCTCCCTTGCTTCTCCAAGTGTTTAAATAGCCATCCAAACCTTATTTGACTGTGTATGATCATTGGAGGACGAATTATAGCCATTGGAGCCAAGTTGGAGAAGTTTTGCAGCCCAGAAAACTAGCCGTTACTGTTCAAGTGTCGACACTTCGCCTCCAGGTGTCGACACTTCAGTTTCAAGTATCGACACTTCATTCTCCAGGTGTCGACACTTCTCTTCCAAGTGTCGACACTTCAGCTCCAGGTGTCGACACTTGACTGAAAGTGCTTTCTAATGTTTTCTATTTATCTCAGGCCTTGAGTCGACACTTCACTCTTCAAGTGTCGACACTTGATCCTCAGGTGTCGATACTTGTTTCCCAGGTATCGACACTTCATCCGTGCTAGGCTGAATTTTCTTTAAATTTCACTTCTTTGAGTACCTATAACTGATTTATACACTTAATGCATAATTAGTACTCAAATATACTTAAGTGTTTTGTCATAATCAAAATCAGAGTCAACAATCTCCCCTTTTTTGATGATAACAAAACCTTCGAGTATATAAATACGGTAAGCTCAAAAATAAATGTAACATGCTCCAAAAGATAAATAATAAGAATAGAGCAATGAAGCAATGAAAAATATTGAGCTCACCATCAAAATATGATCCAAAAGTAATTTTTCAAAAGCTCTCCCTCAACATATGATTTCTAAATTATTTTTCAAAGTTTTTCAAAATATTCGAACTTTCAAATTTTCAAATTTGGGCTGTCATGATTTTTAGCTCAAAATTGTTAGATTTTCAATCAAAGCATCGAGCTCTGATACCAATTGTAGGCCCAGGTAGGCAACCCAAGAGGGGGGGTGAATTAGACTTTTAAAACTTTTTGTACTATTTAAAATATGAACTAAAGCAAGTATGTGCTAATGCAATTCAAGTGCATGTGTATTTCAAATAAATACAGCAGAAATAAAGAAATAAAAGCACAGGAAGAACAATCACACAAACACAAAGATTTATAGTGGTTCGGTGCCAACCAAGCACCTACATCCACTCCCCAAACCACCCTTGATTATTTGACTATAATCTCACGATTACAGTCAACTTGTTTTCCGGGCTCACAAGTCAAAACCCTTGGTTTTCACGGGCTAACCAAAAATCTCTTGGTTTTCCAAGCTAACCAAAAACCTTGATGGTTTTGCGGGCTCACCAAAAATTTACCTTGGTTTTGCAGGCTAAACAAGAACCTAGTTGGTTTTACGAGCTAACCAACAATCCAACTTGTTTTGTCTTCAGGCTCACAAGTCAAAACCCTAGTTGGTTTTTAAACCTACATTGGTTTTGCGGGCTAAACAAGAACCTAGTTGGTTTTACGAGCTAACCAACAATCCAACTTGTTTTGTCTTCAAGCTCACAAGTCAAAATCCTAGTTCGTTTTTACCATATAGGATCACCAACAACCTTTGATGGTTTTCACTAGGATCACCACCAAACTAGATACAAGAAATCAAGAATGAAAATAAAAAGCTTTCTTACAAAGCAAATTTTTTGTTGAAGCACGTTGATTGTTGATGTTGAGCTTATCTCCATGTTGTAGAAGCTTCAATGGATGCTTGATCATGTTGCTCTTGGAAGCTCCCTCTCCTCTTGAATTGTTGGTGGCTCAACACTCAACAAATTGGATCGTCAAAATATCCTTCACATATTTTCACTTGGAAATCAAACGATTTATCTTTCAAACCATGGATCCTCTTCCTTTTTCTTCTCTCTTGCTTCTACAAGTATTTAAATATCCCTCCAAACCTTATTTGACCGTTTATGATCGTTGGAGGATGAATTATAGCCGTTGGAGCCAAGTTGGAGAAGTTCTGCAGCCCAGAAAACTAGCCATTACTGTTCAAGTGTCGACACTTCGCCTCCAGGTGTCGACACTTCAGTTTCAAGTATCGACACTTCATTCTCCAACTGTCGACACTTCACTTTCAAGTGTCGACACTTCAGCTCCAGGTGTCGACACTTGATTGAAAGTGCTTTCTGAAGTTTTTTGTTTGTCTCAGGCCTTGAGTAGACACTTCACTCTTCAAATGTCGACACATGATCCTCAGGTGTCGACACTTGATCCTCAGGTGTTGACACTTGATCCTCAGGTGTCGACACGTGCTTTCCAAGTATCGACACTTCATCTGTGCCAGGCTGAATTTTCATCAAATTTCACTTCTTTGAGTACCTATAATTGATTTATACACTTAACGCACAATTAGTACTCAAATATACTTAAGTGTTTTGTCATAATCAAAATCAGAGTCAACAGTCTCCCCCTTTTTGATGATGACAAAACCTTCAGGTATGTAAACAAGGTAAGCTCAAAAATAAATATAACATGCTCCAAAAGATAAATAATAAGAATAGAGCAATGAAGTAATGAAAAATATTGAGCTCCCCATCAAAATATGATCCAAAAATAATTTTTCAAAAGCTCCCCCTCAACATATGATTTCTAAATTGTTTTTCAAAGTTTTTCAAAATATTCGAACTTTCAAATTTCCAAATTTGGGCTTCATGATCTTTAGCTCAAAATTGTTAGATTTTCAATCAGAGCACTGAGCTATGATAACAATTGTAGGCCCAGGTAGGCAACCCAAGATGGTGGGTGAATTAGACTTTTAAAACTTTTTGTACTATTTAAAATATGAACTAAAGCAAGTATGTGCTAATGCAATTCAAGTGCATGTGTATTTCAAATAAATGTAGTAGAAATAAAGAAATAAAAGTACAAGAAGAACAATCACACAAACATAAAGATTTATAGTGGTTCGGTGCCAACCAAGCACCTACATTCACTCCCCAAGCCATCCTTGGGAATTCCACTATAATCTCACGATTATAGTCAACTTGTTTTCCAGGCTCACAAGTCAAAATCCTTGGTTTTCATGGGCTAACCAAAAATCTCTTGGTTTTCCAGGCCAACCAAAAACCTTGATGGTTTTGCGGGCTCACCAACAACCTACCTTGGTTTTGCGGGCTAACCAAGAACCTAGTTGGTTTTACGGGCTAACCAACAATCCAACTTATTTTGTCTTCGGGCTCACAAGTCAAAACCATAGTTGATTTTTACCACATAGGCTCACCGACAACCTTTGATGGTTTTCACTAGGCTCACCACCAACCTAGATACAATAAATGAAGAATGAAAATAAAAAGCTTTCCTACAAAGCAAATTTTTCGTTGAAGCACGTTGATTGTTGATGTTGAGCTTGTCTCCATGTTGTAGAAGCTTCAATGGATGCTTGATCATGTTGATCTTGGAAGCTCCCTCTCCTCTTGAATTCTTGGTGGCTCAACACTCAACAAATTGGATCCTCAAAATATCCTTCATATATTTTCACTTGGAAATCAAAGGATTTATCTTTCAAACCATAGATCCTCTTCCTTTTTCTTCTCTCTTGCTTCTCAAAGTGTTTTAATAGCCCTCCAAACCTTATTTGACCATTTATGATCGTTGGAGGATGAATTATAGCCGTTGGAGCCAAGTTGAAGAAGTTCTGCAGCCCAGAAAACTAGCCGTTACTGTTCAAGTGTCAACACTTTGCCTCCAGGTGTCGACATTTCATTTTCAAGTATCGACACTTCATTCTCCAAGTGTCGACACTTCACTTCCAAGTATCAACACTTCAGCTCCAGGTGTCGACAATTGATTGAAGGTGCTTTCTAAAGTTTTCTGTTTGTCTCAGGCCTTGAGTCAACACTTCACACTTCAAGTGTCGACACTTGATCCTCAGGTGTTGACACTTGCTTCCCAAGTGTCGACACTTCATCTGTGCCAGGCTGAATTTTCTTCAAATTTCACTTCTTTGAGTACCTATAACTAATTTATACACTTAATGCACAATTAGTACTCAAATATACTTAAGTGTTTTGTCATAATCAAAATCAGAGTCAACACTAGCTATAAGGGTGGAAATCCAAAATACATTGAGATTTTCATGGAAGTGGTAACCTTAGCTAGCTATAAGAGTGGGAATTGAAAATAACCTTGGCCTCCCTCTTTTAAATTTGAAATCCCTTGGTGATGTGGCATTTGGTGATGTGGCTTGATGAGGTGTACACCAAGTTGTTGTGAGGATGACATGGCATCCAATATTGCTTGCTGAAGTGGCATCCTCCTTGGTTTAATTTGTTGGAGTGGTTGAATGAATCCAATTTTCAAGTGATCTTCAAGTGAGCTTGCTTGCATTGAACCAATTCCAAATCTCTCTTGGACCCAACTACTAAACTCACTAAATACAAGACTAATTCGATCCTAATTGGACTCAAAAACCCAAATGGACTCAAAAAAACCAAATTGAAATAAACCCAAACTAATTACATGACTCAAATTCAATTAAAGAAGTAAAATACTCTATTTATAGGACACAAGTTCAATGAAAGAATTAAAGCCATACTGCATTAGACTGAAGCCTCTTTCGAACTTTGGTGCCCGCACCAAAGGGAGTACCTTGGTGAAGGCACTCAAGCTGCTGAGATTGAACTTGGGGAAGTTTAACAAATAGAAGAACCTTTTTACTCTAAGACCACTATATAACCAGATTTGATTAGATCAGATCCAGAGCCCATAGTGTAGCCATTAAGGAGATATGGTAGAGTACCATGTCAACTGGACAGATACTACAGTTTCTTGGTCCAAGTCGATGATCCTATTAAACTCGATGGGAACAACAAGGATCCAATCACCTATATGGATGTAATTTCAAGGTCTAATTCTAAGTCATGGCTGAGAGCTATGAAATCCAAAATGGAATCCATGGAAATCAACAATGTATGGACATTGGTTGATCTACTTGAAGGGATAAAACCCATTGGGTGCTAGTGGATCTTCAAGCACAAGCAAGGTGCAGTTGGGCAGGTGGAGACGTATAGAGCCCGTCTGGTTGCCAAGGGATATCATTAGTATTGTGGTATTGACTATGACGAGACATTTTCTCTTAGGCAATGCTCAAGTCCATTCGGATTATGCTTGCTTTAGCAGCACATTTAGATTATGAAATCTAGAAAATGGATGTTTGAACAACTTTCCTAAATGGTGAGCTGGAAGAGGAGGTGTATATGATGTAGCTTGAAGGGTTCACATCCATAGATGAGTCTAAAGTGTGCTAGTTGTAGAAATCCATCTATAGACTGAAGCAAGCTTCTTGGAGTTGGAACATGTGGTTTGATAAGTGTACCAATTTGTATGGCTTCATTAGGAACGGAGAGGTGCCTTGTATATATAAGTGGGTAAATGATTGTGTAGTTGTATTTCTTGTTTTGTATGTGGATGATATTCTCCTAATTGGGAATGATATTCCAGCATTACAAGGAATAAAGGTCTAGCTTTCATCTCAATTCTCTATGAAATACTTGGGTGAAGCCTCATTCATACTGGGTATGAAGATCTATAGAGATAGATCTAAGAGACTTCGAGGACTATCCCAAGAAAGGCTATCTTTTGATAGGTCATGGAATTACTCTTTGCAAGAAGGATTGTGCGACAACTCCTAAAAAAAGAGAGCGTATGAGTAGGATTCCATATGCTTCGATAGTAGTATCTATTATGTATGCTATGCTATGTATTAGACCAGACGTGGCATACTCAATAGGGGTAGTGAGCAAATACCAGTCTGACCCAGGTGAAGCTCATTGGAATGTTGTTAAGAACATCCTTAAGTATTTGAGAAATACTAACGACCAATGGCTTATTTATGAAGATTCTGACTTAAAACTTGTAGGGTACAATGACTCCAATTTTCATTCAGATATAGATGATAAAGTATGTCTGATTTTATGTTTACCCTTTATGGTGGAGCTGTCTGCTGGAAAAGTTCCAAGTAGCATATAGTGGCTAATTCTGTTTGCGAGATAGAGTATATTGCGGTATCGGATGCAGCAAAGGAGGCTGTGTGGTTGTAGAAGTTCTTAGGTGAGCTAGGAGTGGCACCTTCCTTGGATGGCCCTATTCTGGTGTATTGTAACAGCACTGGAGCCATAGCTCAAGCCAAAGTGCTGAAGTCACATCAGTGGACCAAGCATATTATGCATTGCTATCACCTTGTCTGGGAGATCATTGAACGAGATGACATCGAGCTTCTAAAGATCGATGGTAAGGAGAACCTAGCCGACCCCTTCACTAAAGCCATTGGAATTCAAGAGTTCGACAACTGCAAATGGAAGATGGAAATTAGATTCTATTCTGATTGGCTTTAGTCTAGGTGGTAGTTGTTGGGAATTATGTCCCAAAGCCAATCGTCTAGGCTGTAGATGGTTATGTGACTCATGTATATGTATATGAATTATTGAATTGAATAAAAGGTTAATTCTGGTTATTCATCACATGTCATCTTCCTAATTGAACTCTTGCATGATAATGTCTTTTGAGCTACCTTGTATGCGATGTAGAGAGGATGCGTCGTGTAGTTCATAAATTAGTTCGCGACCAAAGGATACGCTATTTTAGGATGATGGTGTATCGAGAGTAGGTCATTGATGTCATATCTATTGGTTATCCTCTTAACCAAGTGGCATGGAGATGTTGGTGTGACATCAGGTGTTGTGTTTGACATTTCACTGAGCATGACTCTCATGCAAGATTCTCTTTCTACCAAAGAGGAGTCTTTCATTAGAATGGGGCATGAATTATTCCTCTGACTTGAGATCACTATGGCAGCTTGCAAGCAACTCACTATGCTTAGGTGTCAGACTACTCGGATTTCTAATCTGATGATGAAAGGTTACTGGGTACAATCAAGTACTTGTGTAGCGGTAGTAGGATCAAGATAAGATTGATCTCTTCAAATGATTTTGATTGAATGCTTAATATGCCTCAATTAAGAAAGACCTTGGCTAGGGCATTCCTTGAAAGAGTTACAAGGATTCTTTGTTTGAGACATATTGAGATAGACTGATTAGGGTTGGGCAGTTTAATGCTAAGCCATCCAGAGCATTAGGAGCTTAAAAGAATAAGTTCACTGATATTCCATATTCGACAGGTTTCTATTGCTCTGCAATATTCAACCTACCCGGACATTGGGTGTCATTGCTAGATGGCAACTTTGGCTGGTACTGAAAATGTTCGCATGCTATTAGTTTAGTGTTTGAACCTATGGGGTCACACACCGAGGGTTTCTTCTTGCTTTGTTGGCTTGTGAACGATTGGGAATCACTCCGGACTCATTTGATAAAGAGTTGTCAAAATTAGAGCTCACTCATTTGGATGAGTCGACTCAAGTCATTCGAGTTGACTCGACTGACAGGTTCTGGTAAAATCCGAGAATGCTTGATTGATTGCTTTAATGGCTAAGGGAATTAATGATGGGCGTTTCAAGATTTTAATTTACTTCGATTGCTGAAGTTCAAGAGGTTTGTAACCTATATGAATCCCAAGAGACTCAAAACCTCCCAATTAATCTCTCATTATCTCCTCATTAATGTTTCATTATGGGACTTTTTTCAGGGCTGATAAAAATGTAGCAGGAAGGTGAATGGTTCACATGGTTTTTCCATTTTGGATTATGCACGAGACTCTGCTCAAAAGTTTTTGGAATAGAGAACTTGCTTGATTCTTGAGAGATTATGAGATTAGATCTCCAGGATGGAGTGAGGTTTGGTTTTGGGATTCTTGTGCGCTACCTTCTATTAAATGTTTTGGATAGAGTGATCTGGGGAGGGTCCTTAGGCTTCTTGTTCCAGTGCATCAGTAATCGGTCTTCAAAGAGTTAAAGAGAGAGTCCGCTGCTCACCACAGTGTTTCTGGTGAGGCTAGCACCTCAAAGGAAGGAGAAGAAACCATGCTACATGGTGTGAATCACCCGTAGAGGCGGTGCACGTGCATTGCTCGTAGAGCCCGATCTTCTTCTTTCCAGGTAGACTCGAAGTTCTTCCCACAGATTGCTGTAGCCCAGGTGATCGTCATTGAGGTAGACTCGGAGATCTTTCCACAGATTGCTGCGGTCCCTGGTGATCATCACTGAGGTACGGCTTTAGATTATAGATTTGACATGTTATAATCTGCTGCATCATTGTGTGATACCTAGAATGGTTCTGTATTTCATACAATGCCTGCATGATTTCATATTTACATTACTCTAGATGCATCAAGATCTACGTAGGGAACCTATGTTAATTAGATTAACAACATAGATAAATGGTTTATCTTCTTCTGCTGCATCATGTCATTTAAAATGGTTTTGAATTGCATGTCTCAGGGTGTGCCATGCACGGTGCCCTTTCCTCAGGTTCCCCAATAGAGGTAGCCCCAAAGAACCAAGATCAAACTACCAAACTTACCTTGGACACCAATTAGTTCATCAAATTTGATTAGACTAGCCTAAAGACTCAGGCTATCCACTAAGCCACAAAATTATGTCTATTTAGATTTTTGGACTAATCAATCGAACTATTAGAGAGATCTGTAGAGAAAAAATCCTAACTCAACATTTGATTAGATTAGTTCTCTACATATTACAAAGCATCTAAACTTAGGCTAACCCAATTAATGACCTAATAGAAGCTAACCCATGACCCTTAGGACTTATTGAAATGACTTAAAATCTTTGAATCATATTCCTAGAGTTCTTTGTCATTTAAGGTAACTTAATTCTTAATTAAGTTCAATAGCCTTTATAGATTAAAATAATTCTAATTTATAATGTAAAACAATTTTACAACAAATCAAAATTTGAATTCACTGTTTCTCTGCATTCTCAGGTCATGTGTCGATACTATGCACTCATGAGTCGACTCAAGTGTCTACACTTTGCACTCATGAGTCGACCAAGTATCAACTCAAGGCTTGAGACAGAGTGTTAACAGAAAGTCATATTTTTTGTATGCAAGGATGAGTCGACTCAAGGCCTGTCACAAGACAAAAATAGTGATTTCAAATCCAAAGTTTTTTTTTCAAATATTTAATCAAAATCGGTCAAAACAAAATTCTTAGATCTCATCTAAATTTGTTTTATGATCATAACATTAGATTAAAACATTTTAATCTACATTTTCTTTTATTTTTCTTCTTCATTAGTCAATCACAAGCGGCACCCCTACATGCCATAGGAGATCCCATTGAATGGGAAGAGAGGGTCTTGTAGCCCTACCTCTCTCCTATGACTGGAAGGCCATTGTGAAGCCTCAATCCAAGTACATTAAAAAAAAACTATGATATCAAAGCATGCTAGCATTATTATACTACGAAGAATCTGGCTCTAATACCATTGAAGAAAAATTAAAACAAGCATGCATGGCAAAAAAAAGTATTTTAAAATAATTTTAACATAAGCATAGCAGAAGGCTTGGTAGAACGAACAAAATAATCTACTAATCTACCTGCAACTGGAACAAGTATGATAATATAGCATGCGAAAGACATCATAAGTAGGAAAAGAACCAAAAATCATAAAGATACCTTACCGTTATACCATTAGGAGGAGGTTATGAAAAGCGCTCGAGCCACACATGTCTGGCCTCTACGGGTAGTTCACACCTAGGCTCTATTCTGATCAACTCCCTTAGAGTGCTAGCTCCTTGGGATCCTTGAAGCCGATCTACTTCTTCTTGGAAGAGAAGGAGGAGAGGTGGAACCCTTCCTAACTAACTCTCTTCCCAACACCTAGCTTGAGTGCTAGGTAGTCATACATCCAAAACCCTAGTCCTCCCAAGCCCTGTTTCTTTTCACTCTCAAATTTTCAGCAATCTCATTAAATAAGAAAACTCCTATTTTTTTCTCTCTCTCGACCAACAGCCCCAAAGACAATCCTTATTTATAGAGGCAGCCATGAGAGTGAGAAAAATGAAGGAGGAGTGATTGGAAGAGAAGGTCAAGGGCCATACTAAATTGGCTCTATGCTCATTAGGCAAGAATGACCATCATTCCATGAAAGCATGGAGCCAAAACCAGCCAAAATTTGAAATTTGAATTGAGATCAAAACCTTCAAAAAAATGACCATCATTCCATGAATGCTTGGAGCCAAAACCAACTAGAATCCGAAATTTAAATTGAGGTCATAACTTTCAAAAAATTCTTCCCAGAATTTTTGCTTGCACAGCCAAGTGTTGACACTTCGTAGTGTCGACACTTGAAAGTGTTGACACTTCTAAGTATCGACACTTGGAAGTGTCGACACTTGGAACATGGTCAATTATATTGACCTCCAATGATGGCGAACGATTCTCAATCATCTATCAACCTTTAGATAAGATAGAAACCCCTATGGTGTGTAACCCCATAGGTTCGAATACTAAGCTGGTAATACTAGAACACTTTCAGTACCAGTCAAAGTCATCATCTAGTAATGATACTCTATGTCCAGATAGGTCAAAGATTGCAGAGCAACTTTCTAGAACCTCTGGCATATGGTTACCGCATAATTCATCCCTTTGACCTTAAAATGCTCAGGATGACCTAGGGTTTGACTGCCAACCCTAACCTGGTACTTCCAGATCATGTCTTAGCCTTACAAGTTCCGTGACTCCTTAAAAGAACTATCCTGGACAAGGTTTTGCTAAATTGAGACGTAGTGAGTCATTCACTCCAAACCATTTGGAGGGGTCAATCCCATCTTGATCCACCATCGCTCTACAAGTACTTGACTATATCCAGAAGCCTTTTATTACTAGATTAGAAATCCAGGTAGTCCGATTTCAAAGTATAGTGACTTGCTTGCAAGCAACCATGGTGACCTCAGGTCTGAGGGACACATATATCCATATCCCTTCACGAGCAACCCTTTGGCAGAAGGGAGCTCTGTAGTTGGTCACGTTCAGTAAGATGTCATACATTTCACCTGTATGTCATATCAGTATCTCTACACTTATTTGTTAAGAGGACAACCAAAAAATGTCACATACAATAACCTATACTTGATACATCACCGTCCTATAATAATGTATCCTTTAGTTGTGACCATTTTAAGAACTACTCGATATATCTTCTCTATATCAAATATAATATAGTTCTAAGGACTCCATCGCACAAGAGTTCTTTTTAGGGAAATGCATATATAATGAACAGCCAAAGGAATAACTTTTATTCATTAAGAAATTCATATATAATTACAAAATAACACAACCATCTATAGTCTAGATGATTGGCTTTGCGATACAATTCCCAATAAATGGAAGATGGATCTTGGCATGGATTAGGCTTGGCATGGAAGTGTCTCGGTGAGGAGGAAGCATGTCACCTTGAGACTTGAAGGAGAAATGCTTGTCAGTTAGGGCTTGGAGGAGGGGCTCTTAGCGGTTAGGGCTTGAAGCGAAGATTAGGATTTGGAACTTAGGGAACTAGATTGGTTTGGGTCTCACACCCTCTCCCTCACAGAGCGTCAATGCAAATAGCAGAGGAAATATAAGAAAACTCTTTCATTCATTCATCATAATTCAACCTTACAAGAGAAATGAGGGTACTTATCATTCACCCAAGACCCTTTTGAAATTTGAAGACATGCCAGAAACAAGGAGAGAAAAAGGGGCATCTTTCATGCTTTGGTGGTCGTGGTCAAGGATTTCCATGTGGGGCGCGTCTCTTGAATTGAATGGATTTTTTTTCATGCTGGGTCAAAGATTTCCAAGTGGGGCACCTCTTTTGAATTTTGAAAAACATCCAAGTTGGTGGGAGAAGGAAGTGGTGTTCCCATTTGAATTTCATGCTTGGGATCTCCCTTATTTGGCATGGAGATGTGGTGGGACCCTACTTGTTTGTAGAAGATAAGGTGGCGTCATGAGTGAGTCCTCTTTTAGGGTCAATTTTTGCATGAAGATTGATGTGGCTTCACCTTTCCTATGGTCATGCTTTAAGGTTCTGTCTTAAGTCTATGATGGTGGTCCTCTAGAGTTGAACATGACTCAAATAAATTATAGGACATTGACTTAATGACATAAACTTAAGAAAATAGCTTGAGTCAATTATAGGATTGACAAGACTTAATTTTCTATAATCCATAAAGAGGTTGGGTTGGTTTGAATTGAGTGTAGCCTCTTTCGGATTCTGGTGACCACACCACCAAAGGGTCACACACATTAGGGAATTTGCCAAGGAAGTTAATTACATTTTAATTAGGGTCATGGGATACTAATTGGCTAGCTAATTGATATACTAGTATATGTGGCTAGCTCAACTCCTAACCCAATTGGATTGGATCTATTTGCTTGACAATTTGGCTAACCAATTTAAGAATAAATTAAATTGAGTTGAGTCATAAGTGGGACATCCTAATTCAGATTTTATCTATATTTTATTGGGACTTATCTTGGATTTATGAGAGAGTCCATGTTGACATGGACTCTTGGGTGCCATATGGCGTGTGACAATAATAAGGGATGCAGAAGGACCAAGAGTCCTTCTTCTAATCAGTCATAAATTCTTGATAAAATCCAAAGGGCCTTCATCCTAATCTCCATGCCATTTTGAAGATGTTTTGACTAGTCAAATGAAAAAAAGAATGCATGAAAGAAGTTAGCACATAATGAAGAGATGCGCCTCTTCATTATGGTGCTAATTGAGATTAAGAGTCCTTCTATTTGAAGGCTCTTAATTTTCTTTCGATGCCCTCATTTAAAGGACACATCCCATATGATGTGGGGTACGGGGATAGGATCGTTGGCGAGCCTAGAAGTCACTAAAATTAGGGTAC
Organism: Areca catechu; assembly: GCA_021397845.1. NCBI lineage: Eukaryota > Viridiplantae > Streptophyta > Magnoliopsida > Arecales > Arecaceae > Areca > Areca catechu. Next base: position 120,184,251 of record CM038052.1, on the reverse strand, counting down.
TTTTTTTTTGAATTTTTTTAGTGGTGAAGAAGGAATAGTGGAGATGGAAGACAGGGATTTGAATCTCATAGACTTTGGGACTCACCCTAACGAAGAGACATCTCATCTTTAAGGCATTACACCCTCCTCGATACTTGGAGGTGCCAGGTTGAATCTCAAAGGTCATGAGGGGTTAAAGAAAATGGGTTGGGAAGGGGAATAACTAGGGCCCCACACCCATGCCCGAAGGCGAAGGCAAAAAGAATCACTTTTCTAAAAACTCAAATTTTATTCTTCAAAAACTATCTTTTTACAAAGGACTGGGGGTGGTATTTATAGACCTGTCCAACCCTCGTTTGAATTTGAATACAAGATAAAAAGATAAGGATGACTCAAATTCAAATACAAGATAGGATAAGATAAGCCTATACATATCTCAATCCAAACCAACCAAATCCTAATTCAAATTTCAAACAAAAGATAAATCCTGAATAAATATTCTTCCAATTTATTTACTGCTCCAGAATCCATGCTGCTTTGGGATTTGTGCAGGTCTAAGATTCGTGCTTGCTCCGAGATCCATGCTGGTGATGTCCCCATCATTCTCCTGAGATGGAGAGAACTCGACTTCATCGAGTCAGACTCAGATCCAGCTAGCCATGAGGCCCTTTTTTTAATTCTTTTTTTTAATTTTTTTTTAATTTCTGGCCTGCACTTAAAGTCGGCAATGGGAAGTTGGCTTGCTTTGAGAAGTGTGTAGAGGAGAAGTCGGCTCCGAATGCCAGGTTTGAATTCACGTTCGTGCGCGGCCTTTCTTTTACATGGGTAGATGAATGGTGGAACAAGGGACGTCTTTGGAGGGAAGTCCTGCGAGCTTCGCCAGTGAAGATATGGTGGGTGGAGAGGACTGCCGGACCAGAAAGAGGTGATACCAGATTTGGAGAGGGGCTGGCCGATAGCGACTAGGTGGAGATGCCGTGGTCTCATGGAACAACCAGAGGGAATGCAATCAGGCAATAGCAGCATCATCCAGAATAGCCCTTCTCTGGAGATCAGTGAAATATACCGAGATACCAATGCAACAATCCATAACCGCCGTAATAAGATTCTTCTCGGCGATGCTCTTTAAGTTAGAACGAACCATTGTTAGGACTTGAGTCAAAGTAAAGGTCCTTTGTTCCCTGAGGTACCTAGCATGGATCAATGGGAGCACGTCAGGGCCTTCGATCACCAAGAAGGGGAGGGACAGCAGGTCCCTCTGGAGCTCAGGATCAGAGAACTTTCAGCCAACCAGATGATTTATCTGGGAGACAGAATTCTTGGGATTCATCATAGAGGTTGCGGCACCGGCAGTCCCAATGAACCTCTGCTTCTCCTTATGCTTTGATGGGCATGCGATTTTGAAGGGGAAATCCAGTAGAGATTTCGAAGGAGCCGGCACCGGAGAGCATGACATAACCGTCGATCGACGACGAAGGCTTGGTTCTTGCGATCGGCAATGGATGGAAGAGGGCTGGTGGCTGGATTTCCACCAGCTATTAAGGATGGCGGTGATTGGAGTGAGTGAGAGATGGTGAAGGCAATGTGGCCATCTTGGCACTGTGAACATCATCGTGGTCGCCCTTGAGGATGTGGCAGAGGCGGGCCTCGATGCGGCAGATCCAGTGGAGGTCGTCGATCGAGAAGCCGGAATCCTCATCCCAGACAAAGATGAGAACGGTGATCCGGTCGTTGTGGGTCTAGACCTTGGCCTCGACAACGGTGTAGCAGAGGTCGGCGAGGATGGTGAAGACCTCAGAGAGGAGGCCTAGGCGATCGGTGATGGTGCGCTCGAGGGCGGTGAGGCAGTCGAGGGTCGCAGTGGCGGAGCAGGGTGCAGCGCCGGGGGAAAGGGAGTGTTCAATGTAGGAGATGGAGTCCTCGGCGAGCCAACGGCCATGATGGTCGGTGACATGGAAAATGTCCATGAACCAGCGACCGTCGAATGAGATGTAGCCCTTGTTGATGGAGAGGTCGAGGTCAGCGAGGACCTGTACCACCTCAAGGAGGACGCCGTGCTTCCGGGTGCTGTCCACTTTTGATGGGGCTATAAGGATTGGATTGGATTGGCGGAGGGGAAGGCTTCGATTTGCAGGAAAGGGCTTCCATTGGTAGGCGGAATGGCATGAAGAGAAGGTGATGTTGGCTAAATCAGCAGAACGCTGGGTTGATGGCTTCTAGCAATGATCAGGACCAAAGAGATAGATAGTGGTGCAAGAACAGGGAAGAGAGAATGCGGTCTGGGATGATTCGGGAGTTGCCGGCAGGGTTTGGTGGAATTGGGATCAGAGATGAGGGGATCAGCGACGGGGAAGTGGAGGGACTCATTGTGGCTAGTGGAAGAGGAAGGAGAATTTGCGCTACCATAATTTTTAAGGCTCTGATACCATAAATTAATGTGGGATAGGCTGATAGGACCGTTGGCAAGCCTAGAAGTCACCAAAATTAGGGTACTTTTTTTTTGGATTTTTTTAGGGGTGGCGAAGGAATAGTGGAGGTGGAAGATAAGGATTTGAATCTCATAGACTTTGGGACTCACCCTAATGAAGAGACCTCTCACCTCTAAGGCATTATACCCTCCTCGATACTTGGAGGGGCTAGGTTGAATCTCAAAGGTCATGAGGGGTTAAAGAAACTGGGTTGGGAAGGGGAATAGCTAGGGCCTCATGCCCATTCCCGAAGGCGAAGGCAAGAAGAATCACTCTTCTAAAAACTTAATTTTTTTTCTCCAAAAACTATCTTTTTACAAAGGACTGAGGGTGATATTTATAGACCTGTCCAACTCTCGTTTGAATTTGAATACAGGATAAAAAGATAGGGATGACTCAAATTCAAATATAAGATAGGATAAGATAAGCCTATCCATATCTCAATCCAAACCAACCAAATCCTAATTCAAATTTGAAATAAATGATAAATCCTCAATAAATATTCTTCCAATTTATTTACTACTCCAGAATCCATGCTACTCCAGGATTTGTGCAGGTCTAAGATTCGTGCTTGCTTTGGGATTCATGCTGGCGATGTCACCATCACCTTGGCCTTTTAATTGATCGATAAATGCCATGTAGCAAGTGGAGAAATCGGCTAGAAACTTGAAGAGACATGAATATATCTCTTCGTGCATGATAATATGTATCATGATAAGCCAATCCATCCAAGCGACTCCTTCTCATTGAAGGGTCTTATCAGATGGCTATAGAAGAGGCATATCAGGTGCCCCATCCTACTTTATAAAAGGCATCGATGAGTTATTGCCAGATATCTCAATTCCCATTGGAAAACCCAACTTGCTAGTCTTTTAAGAGATTAACATAAAGCAACTTTAGATTTAGGAAGCAACGATTTCAGATTTTATAAGGCTTTGCTTTTCGAAAAGAGAAAGAGTAAACAAAGGATGATTATACGAAGATTAAAGTAACTACCCGTAGATTAGGATTCAACTAAGTAATAAAGGAAACAGGATCCTAGGGTTGAGAAACCACTAATTAGGACATGCTCTTTCTTCAATAAATAAGAACTTATGAGAATGGATGGGTTTGCATATCAGGCAATGATTGTCTTCTTCTTAATAGATTGGATCACATAGCTCTCGGGACTGGCACCTGGAAGAAGAAGCTATTTTCCATGGATGTTCTGGCTCTTCAGATGGTTCTGAATGCAAAGAGGACTTCTTCTAAGGATCGTAGCACCTGAGGGATCTTGCAAATGAGATCATTATGGGCATGGAGGTAAGGAGAATAAAGAAATTGAAGGATGAAAGGGAAGATAAAGGATTGTCGGAAAACTCTTGTAGCTTGGAAGACTTGGTTTGGATCTCACCCTCTCTCTCATGGAGTGGCACTTCATACAGCCGTGGAAGGAGCTTGATGAAGTGGTTTGGGTCTTACACCCTCTCCCTCACGGAGTGGCAATGCTCATGGCAAAGGAAAAAAAGAAATAAGAAGAAGAAACTTGGGCCTCACACCCTCTCCCTCACGAAGTCGCAATGCACACGATAAAGGGAAGAAGAACACAACCTTTCATTCATTCATATCATATCATCATTCATGAGGGATTAGGGGGTATTTATAGGCCTCCCAAGTCTCTTAGAATTTGGTTTACAAGGAGATAAGGCTGATGTAACTAGTTTTTGTTGTAACAAAGTAACTAAGTTTGTTGTAACAAAGCAACTAAGTAGGTAATTTGTTATAAAAAAGTACGTAGTTTGTTGTAACTAAGTAGTTTGTTGGTTGTAACTAAGTATGACAAGTAGGTGCAAAGATGGAGGTGATGTGGCCTTGATGATGTGGCATCCATTGGTGGAGTGTGAGGTGGCATCCCTAGCTAGAAGGTGAGGTAGCATTCATGATAAGGACATCGCTAGCACTGATCCCGGAGCAGCACTAATTTTGGAGTAGCATGGATTTCTGAGTAGCACGAATCTTGAAGCAACATGAATTCCAATATAGCATGACTCTCGATGCAACATAGATTTCAATAAATTCAAATTCAAAAATTAGTTGATTAGGATTAGTTGTTTGAAATTTGATTTAGGATTAAGTTAGTTATGATTGAGATTTGGATAGGCCTTATCTTGTATTTGAATTTGAACCATCCTTATCTTTTTATCTTGTATTCAAATTTAAATGAGGGTTAGGAAAGGTCTATAAATACCATCCTCAGTCCTTTGTAAAAAATTGGTTAATGGAGTTGATTTTTCATAAAAGAGTGATTCTTTTCGTTCGCCCCGTATGGGAAGGGTGAGAGGCCTGTATTTCCTTCACCTTCGGGTGTCGAGGGGTGTGAGACCCTATTCCTTCACTTTCGAGTGTCGAGGGATGTGAGGCCCTAGTTATCCTTTTCCTTGATTCCATCTTCTTTATCCCCCATGTCCTTTGAGATTCACCCTAACACCTCCAAGAACTGAGGTGGGGGGAATGCCCTAGAGATAAGAGGTCTCTTCATTAGTGTGAGTCCCAAAGTCCATGAGTTTCAAACCTTAAGTCTTCCATCCCCATTGTTCCTTCACCATCCCTAGAAAAAACCCAAAAAAAAAAATAGTAGTACCCTAATCTAGGTGACTTCTAGGCTCACCGACGATCGTACGCCCCATCTATCCCACATCATGACCCTCCCAGCTCTCTGATCTCTACTTGACCCTATCTTTCCATTTCAAATTCCATCTTTCATCCTCTACGCGGAGAGTCCCCAAGCTCTTCATCATAGAGGTTCTATTCCCCTTGATCATCCCAAACTGACTTGACCATCGGAGTGTCCCCACTGGAATCCCCGGCCTGGGTCCCCTCTTTTTTACAGGCCACACCAGAAGAGGACTGAGAGCCCAATGGGAGTCCGATGAGTCCATGCCATGTAAGAGCTATAAGCTATGGTGATCTTGGTGGCAACATATTGAAGCACCAGAAAGAGGGGCGAATACTAGTGACCGAGGGAAGTCCAATGGTGAGTCCCCTATCACCATCAAAGCATTTGCAAAAGTCTAAAGCCCCATTGCAACAACCTACATGGCCCTTAAGGAGAGCTTCCCTCCCCATCATCACCACCCTTGGCAGATCCCCGGATCACTGCACTGGCCCAGCAGGTGCATGCCCTAACTATGGTGGTGTACAAGCTTCATCAGAGACACCAATCTCTAATAGCATGCAGTAGCTTGGGATGCCGGTGGCCCACATCGCCGATCCCCATACCAGCCTATAATCCTTCCAGGAAGGATCGATGCATGCGATCTCCCACCTGCTAGGAGATCACTAGGTGGCTAGGAAAAAGCAGCATGATGGCTCGACCAGTCAATAGAGTCGCTCCCCTATCTCGAACCATGGTGCACACTTGCACCAGTGGCACCGACGTGGTTGAGAACACAGGTGAGAGTTCCCCCACATTGCACCTCCTTCACCCTTGACAGCCTTTACCGAGGTGTCCACAGACGAGGCCATCAGTCACCAGGTGGAGAGATGCCTCAAAGAGCAGGAGTGCAAACTGGCTGACCTCTCCTACCAATTTGCAGAGATTCAGGGCTCCCCCAGTGAGCCCATGGGTTACGACACCCATCCCCCCTTCTTCCATGGAATCTAAGAGGAACCGATCCCCAGCCAGTTCTGCATGCCCCAGGTTGATCCCCACGACAGGATGACCGACCCCCTGGACCTCCTAGAAAGCTACAAGGCCCTTAATAGGATTTAGGGGTCCACTAACACTCTCCTTTACATTGCCTTCCTAGCTACCCTCAGGAAGGCTGCTCGAGCTTGGTTCTCCATACTCGAATCTAAAAGCATTGACTCCTCACAGTTGGAGAAAAAGTTTGTGGTACACTTTGATGCAAGCAGAAAGGTGCCATATGAGGCTGACATCCTCTTCTCGATATGCTAGTAAGACCAAGAGCCCCTCCGAGACTACGTCTTTTGATTTAAAGCTACCACCCTAGAGATCTACCACCTCGAGGAGCCAATCACCATATTGGCCCTGAAGAGGGAGCTGTGGACCTTCTGCTTCACCCACTTCCTCGACAAGAAGCCTTCAAAGACCTATTCAAAGCTCCTCCTTCGTGCCCACAAGTATATCCACGCGGAAGAGGTAGATCACACCAAAAGAGAGTTGGACGAGAGGCCAGTAAAGAGGTAGGCCATTGGGGAAACATCCGCTCCCCCATCCCAAAAAAAGGTATCGGCCAGCGGTTGGGACCGAGACCCAGAGTCGACCCCACAAAAGAAGAAAAGTTCACTCTTCTCCTTACCCCAATAGCAAAGATCCTGATGGAAATCAAGAACAAATGCTTCCGATGTCGACCTCCCCCACTGAGGCCATCTACTAGATATGACAAGTCCCGCTATTACCACTTCCACTAGGACTATGACCATGATACTGAGGAATGCCACCACCCAAAAAGGGAGATAGAAGGCTTGATCAAGCATGGCTACCTCGAAAAGTATGTGAAGGGAGGAGCTCCCATAGCAGCCCAGAATGAAGAACCTCGATCACTTTCCATTAATAACTAGCCTACTAAGAAGCTGGTCAGGATGATCTCCTAGGGGGTAGGGAGAACCTCGAAGAGAGCTAGGAGGAGAGAAGAGAATGATGATGTACTCCCTTGTGAGGGAGAAGGGCTGACCAGGATAGATAACCCAAATAATGATGCCATCATCATCGAAATGATGATAGCAAAACATCCTGTATAAATAATTATGGTTGATAGTGAAAGGAAAGTGCCCTAAAAGCCAATCTTATATAAGAGCATTTTTGTAATCTTTCAACTCCTGTATGACGTTTAATATATTAATAAGGGCATATAGTTTCATCATATTGCTGTCTTACATAAAGATTATGATGAACCCTATAGGTTACAGCAAATGGAATTAGGGTTATAATGGAAATTATAACAGTGAGACCTAAGTTCCTATAAACCCTAATCTAAAATGTTCCTAGTTGACGGACCATCGATTCGGGGATCGATAAGCATGGAAAGACTAACTTATCCTATGTATGCTCTTTTAAGAGGGTGGTTGGTCTCACAGCCACTTGTGTAGAGACACTAATACAAGGATAAGGGTGTGCATTAGGGTATGAGTTCACTGAACTAATCTGCACTGGGACTATCTTATGGAAGTCTTTCTAATTGTCAAAAGATAGATCTCAAAGTAGGAGTTGTGCATGTGATCTTTACACCTGAGGTCACCATGGTTCCTTATGCACACTAAGCCATGTTTCAGTTCATACTCATTCATGACAGTATATCTTGTATGGGCTGTTTTCGGATATAGTCGAAGGTGTATGAAGGATATAAGTGGACCAACAAGGAATCGATCATTCATAGTAAGAGGAATTGTTATCCCAGGTGATCTCTTCGATTGATGACTCAAGGAGTCTTTGATCAAAGCAGGATGAGATTAGAATTAGTCTCTAACCAGTCATCAACTGAGTCTTTATTATCGAATAGAGATTCAAAATAACTATGTGCTAGGGTCTGACATTTATCTATACCCATCACTTAATTGGGATAATGGGAGATCGAAAGATTGAATTGCATGGTAACTTTCTGATGAAGGGTATTTTGGTACTTTCCATCAAATTTCCCATCTTGCAGGTAGGCATGACATGTTGCTAGACATCAATTATGTCTTGTAGGTATTCATGAACCAATTGGATTGGTTTCATGAGTCAATTCGATGGATAGTTCGAATTGGCAATTTAGGTCAGCTCAATTTGACCTAATTATGTCAATCAGGTCGTTTGGTTCGAATCAGCTTGAACCTAGACCTACTGCTAGCTAGATGTGGAACCTAAAGGGTCACACACATTAGGAAGTTGACCAAGTCAGTCATTCATAATTTAATTAGGGTCATGGGATCTTAATTGGTTAGCTAGATTGCACATTAGCATGTATTGGCTAACCTAATTCCTAACCCAAGTCGATTTAGGTCTAGTTGCTTACTAAATTGATCAACCAATTTAAGGGAAACTTAAATTGGGACATATCTTAATAAGGCAGCCTATGTCAGATTTTATCGGGCCTATTTTGGATAATTGGTGCCATTTGGACAAGAGTCCAAGTCGGCTAGGGTGCTTGGGCGCAAGGTTGCGCGTGCCAAGGAGAAGAGCACGCGAAAGGACCAAGAGTCCTTTTGCAGATGAATAACTCTTGCTGAATTCATCTAGACTCCTATTGGCATACATCCCCATACCTTCTAGGAATGATTGACCGATCAAAACAAATTTGAATTTGCATGGAGATTGAATGAAGGGTGCACGCGCATGAAGAGTCACAACTCTTCACATGGCACGCGGTCTAAGGCAAAGTCCTTTTGCTATCGGGACTCTTCATTATCTTCGATGCTTAGGAACTAAAGAATTGCCTCTTGGCTTCCCAGAGATCGGTACTTGCCATATGGCAAGTTGGAAATGGTCCAGGAAAGGGAAGGGATATAGATATGGCCCTTGGCGCATGAACTTATATATCAGATACATTTTTTCAAACCATATCACTTCTCTTCGATCTTGAAAAATCATATCTGATAAGTCAGTGGCTATTCATATCACATGCCCCTCTTAAAACTATAAATAAGGGGCTGTTTTCTGTATTTTACAGAAGAATTTCATCATAGTTTTATTCTGAGTGTCTCTCTCCCTCCCTCCTCCTTAAGACAAAACTTGTCTTCTTAAGACAAGGTTTTTTCTTGCTAGGACAAGTCTTAGATTTTAAGACATAAGCATAGAGTGTCCTACTAGAGGGGTATCCTAAATCCAAGAGTGGTTTTGGGGAGCATTCAGAGTGCCCTATAGGAGGTTAAGGTGTCCTACAAAGGAGGAAATCTAAAAGGCTGTCAAGAAGAGTCCTAGTAAAGCAAGCAACTGAAGTAGGAATTCCTTCATGGGTCGCTTCCTATGTGGATCACCATTGGAGGGCTTGCACTTGTGAGCCTAGTGGAAAGGAGTGGAAAACAACATTCCAGGTATTCTTCGTAACTCTTATTAGTGACTTATTAGTTGTAAATGAATGAGGGGATCTTAGGATTAGGGATTCTAGCCGATAAGGGTTTTTCATGTGTAAATTTTTTAAATCTAGTGTTCATTTATGCTAGAAGACCCTTAAGAAACCCATCAGTGGTATCAGAGCCACCCTTAATTCATTCAATTAATTATCATTTGTATGATCAAATGCTTATTAGATAGCTAGTTTGATCAAAGGTTTTGATGCAAGCCATTAATTAGGGTTCGGTTGAATGCTGTATGGTTATGTAAGATAATCTTAATATGATATTATGCATATTGATATTTAAATTCTTCTTAATAACTTATCTTATCCTAGTAACTGTTTTGGATTGGGTTAGTCACCATGGCCATCCGGTCATTGAGGTTAAGTAGGGTTTAAAGGTTGTCTCTTCCCATTCAATGGGATCTCCTATGGCGTGTAGGGGTGCCACTATGGCCATATCCCTTGAATAAGTGAGGTGAACGGAGTATTGTATAATCATGCAATGATTTGCATATTAAGATAAATATGCTTGTTGGATAATCATACTATGCATATGCTGGATTGATATGCTATTGTTATACTTGTTGTTATAAACATGATAACATGATTATTTAGGATGTGTATGAGACCATCAAAGCCCTCATAAAAATCATATTTAGTCATAGTATTATCTTAATCATGTGTAAAATTGACTAGAAAATGATCAGCTAGTTGGTGTTTGGGCAAGTGGTTCTGGGAAGGTAAAGGGAATGAGATTTTTTAATTGGTTCCATTGTCTGATCTGGCCAATTCAATTGGTGTCTAAGAAAAGCAACGAGGGGACTCCCTCATCCCTTCCACTTACTTGGCCAATTTGGTTATATCTAAACCTTAACTTGGGAATGCTAATTGATTAAGTATACTATAATTGGCCTTCCTTTATGCTAAGCCAAATTAATATCAAAACTATAGTAGGTTTGTTATGTAACACAAGGCCTACTCTAGGATTTGATATAAAATTTGTCTTGGTGCACTTAGTGCTTTATGGCATGTTTGAAAATTGTTGCTTTGTTTTGTAATATAAGGGCAACATTATTCCATCATGGTTATATAGAAATAAAGGGTCTGACTAAACTAAGTCATTATAGTTTGTTGTGTAACACAAGATTATAAGCATCTTAGAGGTAGTTTATTTGTTGAGAACTGCATGGGTTGCAATTGGAAAGGAAGTCCTACCTTTGAACTCATGAGTGTTTGTTGTGTAGCATAAGGCACTCATGAGGAATTGGGATCTCAACCCCACTAAGGAAACCAGTAAGGTTTCTCGCTTACCATAGATTGAGGGTTATGGTATTCAAATAAAATAGTGGGAGACATAATTAGATATAAACTCCTTATCTAGTTATGAATGTCATCTTGAGTGGTCTGCTTATATTATTCTTTAATTAAATGTAGGGTATATATTATGGCTTCAAAATTGTCACTACAGGGTGTCTTAGATGCCAACAAGTTAACCGATCCCAATTATGTGGACTGGTTGAAGAACTTGAGAATAGTTTTGACTTTAGAAAAACTTTCTTATATTTTGGATTCTCCGGATCCTGAACCAATCAGAGAAGATGCATCCGAGGAGGAAGTTGCCAAACACAAAATGTGGCAAAATGACAGTACAACTATCAGGTGCATCATCTTAGCCTCGATGAGCAATGAGCTTCAAAGGCAACATGAAGAAATGGAACCTCAGTCCATATTGCTCAACTTAAAAAAGCTATATGGAGAGCAAAGTAAGGCTGCTCGATACGAGATATCGAAGTAGTTGTTCCATGCATGAATGAGTGAGGGTTCATCTATACAAATCCACGTATTAAAAATGATTTACTTAATCACCCGATCATGTCAATTAGGGTTTGTGATGGATGGTGAACTCAATCAAGATTTAATCCTGCAATCACTCCTAGATTCCTTCTCTCAGTTTGTTCTTAATTATCATATGAACAAACTGAATATATCTTTGCTTGAATTGCTGAATATGTTAAAGGCAGCAGAGAGCCATTCAAAAAATGATAAGGCTCATCTTCTTCTCATTGATGGGAAGAAGAAACAGGCAAATAAAAAGGGTTTGAAAAGAAAGTTCAACTCTAAAGGAACATTCAGAAGAAGAAGAAAGCCAAGAAGGCGATTAATGATGGAGCCTGTTTCCACTGCGGCAAGTAAGGGCATTGGAAAAAGAATTGCAAGACATATCTTGCAAGTGTAAACTACTATGCAAGTGGAGCATCTAAAGGTTTGTACATGACACAAACTAATTTATCATTGAGTGCTTCCATTTATAATTCATGGGTATTGGATACCGCACGTGGGTCTCATATCTGTAAATCTATACAAGGACTCCATAGAATTAGAAGTTTGAAGAAAGGTAACTTCAAATTATATGGCGTAAGTGGAAAAACCATGTGTGCTGAAGCTGTGGGCACCTATCTTCTGTTATTACCTTCGGGTAATATTTTAAAGTTGGAATAATGTTACTATGTCCCAGATATTATAAAAAACATTATATTAATACCCTTGTTATTACAACAAGGATTTGAGATAAATGCAAAGAGCAGTGGCTGCTTTATTTTTCATTGCAATAAAATGTTTGGACAAAGTTATTTTGTAAATGGTTTTCTAACTTTAGAACTTAATGATGAACTACCACTTGTTGATGACAAGAAGAGAAAGAGATAATGTCAATGTCACTTTTCTCTGGCACTGCCGGTTAGGTCATATTAACGAGTCAAGGATAAACAAGTTAGTCAAAGATAATTACTTTAACCCTTATGATTTTCAATCATCAGGAACTTGTGAGTCCTGCCTCAAAGGAAAAATGACCAAGTCTCCATTCACTGGACATAGGGACAGGGAAACTGAGTTATTGGGTCTTCTGCATACTAATGTATTTGGACTTATGAAGACTCATGCTAGAGGTGGATATTCTTACTTCATCATCTTTATTGATGACTTATCTAGGTTTGGTCATGTGTATCTAATGAAACACAAGTCTGAAGCCTTTGATAAGTTTAAAGAATATCAAAGTATGGTTGAAAAACAAATTGGACATAGTATTAAAACTCTTAATTCTGATCGAGGAGGTGAATACTTGTCTGATGAGTTTCTAAACCATCTCAAAGACAAAGGCATAATCTCTGAATGGACCCCACCTTATATACCCTAATTAAATGGTGTGGCAGAAGGAGAAACCATACCTTGTTAGACATGGTGAGGTCCATGATGAGATTCGCAGATCTTCCCATTTCCTTCTGGGGACATGCACTAGAGACAGCTGCCTATATTTTTAATAGGGTACCATCTAAGTCAGTGACTAGCACTCCATATGAGTTATGGAATTGCAAAAGACCAAATCTTAAGTACTTAATGATTTGGAGTTGCTATGCTTATGTCAAGAATAACTTTGGACATATGTAAAGTGTTAGGGCTGACAAATGTAGGTTCATTGGTTATCCTGATGAGGGTGTTGGATACCTCTTTTATAGTACTACTGAACAAAAGGTATTTGTTACATTCTTGGAGCAAATATTCATCCAAGAAAGAAGTAGTGAATCTACACTTGAATTAAGTGAACAATAGAACCAACAACCTATTGAGTCTTCAAGTGAAAATTTTCAACCAAAAGTTCTTGTAGACCAAGAACAGCCACAATTCACACCTCCTCTTCGAAGGTCAGAGAGGATGCAGGGAGCACTTCTTAGATATGGCTTTGTCATCGGGGATGACAATGAAGCCAGTATCATTCAGGATGATGATCCTATGCCCTAATCGAAAGCTGTAGAGAGAAATGACTCTAACAAATAGCCGAGTGCCATGAAGTCTGAACTGGACTCTATGTATTCTAATCAGTTTGGGACCTTGGTAGGTCCCCCCAAAGGAATTAACCCAATCGGGTGTAAATGGGTCTTCAAGAAGAAGATAGGAGCAGATGGTCAAGTAAAAACCTACAAGGCCAGGCTGGTAGCAAAAGGTTTTAGACAAAAACATGGCATTAACTATGATGAAACTTTTTTAGCAATAGCCATGAACAAGTCCATTCGGATATTGCTTGCTATAGCAGCATACCATGATTATGAAATCTGGCAGATGAATGTCAAGACTGCTTTCCTTAATGGACATCTTGAGGAAGAATTCTATATGGCACATCTAGAGGGTTTTGTCTCAAGTGGAAGACCAAACGAAGTATGCAAGCTAAAGAAGTCCATTTATGGACTAAAACAAGCATCGATGTGTTGGAACATCTATTTTGATGAAATAATCAAAGAATTTGGTTTTGTCAAGAATGTGGATGAACCACATGTGTATAAGAAGACAAGTGGGAGTGCACTTGTTTTCTTGATTTTATATGTTAATGACATACTTATCATTGGGAATGACATCCCAATGTTACAATCGATTAAAACTTGGCTATTATCAAAGTTTTCCATGATGGATTTGGGGGAGGCATTCTATATACTAGGTATAGATCTAAAAGGATGCTAGGCTTATCCCAGTCCAGGTACATTGACCTAGTGTTGAAGAGATTCAACATAGATGAAAGTAAAAGGGGTTACTTACCTATGAGTCAAGGCATACATCTCTCTAAGAAAATGTCTCCTAAGACATCAAAAGAAAGAGAAAGGATAGCTATGATTCCTTATGCTTCAGCTATAGTATCAATTATGTATGCTTAGCTATGTACCAGGCCTGATGTTGCTTATGCCTTAGGCATAGTAAGTAGGTTCTAGGCAGATCCAAGTGAGGATCATTAAAAAGCTATGAAAAATATTCTTAAGTACCTTAGAAGGACTAAAGATATTTTTTCTTATATATGGAGGATCAGAGTTGAAACTAGAAGGATACACTAATTCTAGTTTTCAATCAGATCCAGATAATAGCAAATCCATATCAGGGTATGTCTTCAACCTATATGGTGGTTCAGTAAGTTGAAAGAGTAAAAAGCAGCTAACCGTAGCTGACTCAGTCACTGAGGCAGAATACATAGCTGCAAGTAAAGCTGCAAAGAAAGCTGTTTGGATGGAGAAATTCATCATTGAATTGGGAGTGGTTCTTGAAATACAACATCCAGTGCCATTATACTGTGATAACACTAAAGCTGTAGCACAAGCAAAGGAACCGAGGTCTCATCATAAGTCTAAGCACATCCAAGACATTTTCACCTCTTCAGGAAATCGTAGAAAGACAAGATGTTATTATCTAACGAGTTGATACTAAGAACAATATAGCAGATCCATTCACTAAAGCACTATCTCAGCAGCAATTTGATCGCCACTTAGATTGTTTGGGCATAAAGTACAAGGGCGATTGGCCTTAGTGCAAGTAGGAGATTGAAAGGAAAGTGCCCTAAAAGCCAATCTTATGCAAGGGCGTTTTTGTAATCTTTCAACTCTTGTATGATATTTAATATATTAATAAAGGCATATAAACCCTAATCTAATATGATGAACTGATGGTTTCATCATATTACTGTGTCTTACTTAAAGTTCATGATGAACCCTATAGGTTAGGATAAATGGAATTAGGGTTATGATGGAAATCATAACAATGAGACCTAAGTTCCTATAAACCCTAATCTAAAATGTTCATAGTCGATGGACCATCGGTTGAAGGATCGATAAGTCTGGAATGACTAGCTTATCCTATATATGCTCTATTAAGAGGGTGGTTGGTCTCATAGCCACTTGTGTAGAGGCACTAATACAAGGATAAGGGTGATCATTAGGGTATGAGTTCCCTCAACTAATCCACAATGGGACTATCTTATGGAAGTCTTACTATTTGTCAAAAGATAGATCTAAAGTAGGAGTTGTGCATGTGATCTTTAGACCTGAGGTCACCATGGTTCCTTATGCACACTAAGCCATGTTTTGGTTCATACTCATTTATGATAATAAGTCATGTACAGGGTGTTCTCGGATATGGTTGAAAGTGTATGATGGATATGAGTGGACCAATAAGGAATCGATCATTCCTAGTAAGAGGAATTGTTATCTTAAGTAATATCTTCGATTGATGACTTAAGGAGTCATTGATCAAAGCAGGATGAGATTAGAATTGGTTTATAATCAGTCATTAGCTGAGTCTTCATATCGCATAGAGATTCAAAATGACTAAGTGCTAGTGTTTAACATTTATCCATACCCATAACTTAGTCGGGATAATAGGAGATCGAAAGATTGAATTGCATGGTAACTTTCTACTGAAGGGTATTTAGGTACTTTCCACCAAATTTCTCATCTTCCGGGTAGGCATGACATGTTGCTAGACATCAATCATGTCTTGTAAGTATTCATGAACCGATTGAATTTGTTTCATGAGTCAATTCGATGGATAGTTCGAATTGGCAATTTAGGTCAGCTCAATTTGACTTAATTAGGTAATGGGTTCGATCAGTTTGAATCTGCTTGAACCTAGACCTACTACTGGTTAGATGTAGAACCCAAAGGGTCACACACGTTAGGGAGTAGACCAAGGAAGTCATTCATAATTTTATTAGGGTCATGGGATCCAATTGGTTAGCTAGATTACATACTAGCATATGTAGGCTAACCTAATTCCTAACCCAAGTCGATTTGGGTCTAGTTGCTTGCTAAATTGATCAACCAATTTAAGGGAGACTTAAATTGGGACATGTCTTAACTTAGGCAGCCTATGTTAGATTTTATCAGACTTATTTTGGACATTTGGTGCCACTTGGACAAGAGTCCAAGTCGGCAGGGGTGCTTGGGTGCAAGGTTGTGCGCGCCAAGGAGAAGACGGCACGGAAAGGACCAAGAGTCCTTCTGTAGATGAATCTCTCTTGCTGAATTCATCTGGACTCCTCTTGGTACACATCCCCATGCCTCCAAGTACTGATTGACCAGTCAAAACATATAGAAATTAGCATGGAGATTGAATGAATGGCATGCATGCATGAAGAGACGCAACTCTTCATATGGTGCACAGTCTGAGGCAGAGTCCTTCTACTGTCAGGACTCTTCATTATCTCCAATGCTTGGGAACTGAAGAGTTGCCTCTTATCTTTCCAGATAGTGGGAGCTCAGCAAATATCCTTTTTTATGATGCTTTTGCAAGGATGAACTTGTCCACCGACCAAATAAAGCCGATGTTCAAGCCCTTAGTGGGCTTCACCGGGGATTCAGATGGAGTTGAGGGAGAGATTACACTCCCAATAACTACCAGGACCCCACCTCGGCAAAGTACTTGTTGCCCAGATATGGTGCCCAAGAGGGGGGGTGAATTGGGTATTTAAAAATTTAAAGCAATATATGTGCTATCAAGTTTTAAGGTGAAGAGTGATAGTGCTTTAAGAATTGTGCAACGGAAGCAATGAAATAAATGACAATTAAATAGCTAAAGAAGTTAAAGAGAAAGGCAATGCAAACACACAAGAAATATAGTGGTTTGGTGCACCTAGCACCTACATCCACTCCCCAAGCTCCACTTGGGAATTTCCACTATAATCTTTAGATTACAGTCGACTTGTTTTATCAGGCTCACAAGTCAAAACCTTACACACTTGTTTGGCTTCGGGCTAACAAGCAACCCAAGTTGGTTTTATCAATTGGATCACCAACAAACCTCACTCACTTGTTTTGGCTTCGGGCTTACAAGCAACCCTAGTTGGTTTTATCAATTGGCTCACCAACAAACCTCACTCTAATTTCAAATTCCCTTGAAACTAGCTAAAGACAAAAGAGTATGAATACAATGAATTAAAACTAAACAAACTCCTTTTGAGCAATAATAATTCGTTGAAGCTCTTGATGGAGACTCTTCAAGCCTTTTCCCTTGGAATCTTTGGACCTCACTAAATACCAAACACTTGAATGTTGGATTCCTCAAAGATGGAAAACTTTTGGCTAGGGAATCTCTTGGTTTTCTCACTCTTTTGGCTTGGAAGTGATTGAAGGCTTTGTACTTTGAATCAACACTTTTTCACTTTGTCTCCTTGTCTTTTTTGAAGTTTGGTGGAGGTTAAATACCTCATTCATGCTGAAACAACTCCACAAGACCGTTAGATTCAAAAATATGGCCGTTTATGGCCGTTGAAAATCAAATCAGAAGTTCAGAAAAACTAGCCGTTATGCCATGAGTCGACCTCATGAGTCGACCTCTGGATCAAGTGTCGACCTCATGAGTCGACCTCCAGTAAAATTTAGGCAAAAGTTTAGAATACCATAGTTCTGCCCATTTGAATTCTCAGGCTATGAGTCGACCTCTGGTGTCGACCTCTGGACAGGTGTTGACCTCTGGTGGTCGACCTCTGAAGCGTGCCACTGAGACTTTGCCGTGCTGGCCATGCTGAGCTTTTCTTTTCTTCATGAGTCGACCTCTGGTGGTCGACCTTTGACAAGGTGTCGACCTCTGGGGGTCGACCTCTGATCTGAATTTTTCTGAAACTCTTGAGATATGCGTGCCATGCTTGAGTTTCTTTAAGCCTTTGTTTCTTTTATCAAATATTTCTTAACAAGAAGGTCCATTATGAGAATTTTGATCTTGTCCAAGGTAGAAGAGATCTTTTCCAAATCAGGTAAACTTAGTTTCATCATTGTCCTTTTGATACTCTTTTTGAATAACCTAAGTCCTGAAACTTTATCTTGAGATTAAACATTAGTCCAAACATATACTCAACCTTTTGTTAATCATCAAAACTAAGGAGTCAAAGCCAACAATCTCCCCCTTTTTGATGATGATAAAACCTTGAGTATATATGCAATTAAGTCCAAAAGCAAGATATAGCAATAATAAAATATTTTCAAAGAATCCTTACATGCATGAGTGTATCATAAAAATTTACTTTTCATCTTCTTTTTGTGAAAATATTTTCAAGAGTTACTTTTTATTTACTTCTTTCTTTTTGTGAAAACATTCTCATGAGTCAAAAAGGTAAGAATCATATAAACTTTAGTACTCATAAGACGGAGATCTCATAAATACATATATACTTTACTAAATTTGATCTCATAAATACATATATACTTTACTACTCCCCCTTTTTGTCAAGAATCAAAAAGTTCATTTTTGTAGTGAAAGATATATTAATGAAACTTATGTTTAATTATAATGAAGTATTTAGGTGCATAAACTACATGCTCCCCCTCAATTTGTGCATTCAATATAATAAAATATTCTAACTTGAGAGTTTAAAAAAGGTAAATGTTAAGAGCTGGTATCAGATAAAATGGCACAAGATAGATAAAATGTCACAATGTAGATAAAAATAAATGTATTCAGTTACAAAATTGCTTACATAGTAAGCACAAAATACTGATACAATAGATCATACACAAGCAAACTAAGTACAACAAATAAAACTATGAGGCTACTCCTCATCAGAAGGTATGTCAAAAGATACAAGAGCCATGATCCTAGATGAGGATTTTGGAGTTCTATGAGAGGAACTCCGAGTCCTCAGAGAGGGACCAGACCTAGGGGTAGTCCTACGAGATCTATATGTCCTAGGTAAGGGCTCCACAGATATCGAGACAGAGGCAGTAGCTGAAGGAGTGGACGGATCAGCATGCTGAGTAGACTGAGCTGGGGTCTGCCTGCTGACTAGCTCATAAGCTGTGGGATCATCGATATCTGTCTCTGTATGCTCATCTATGTCATCCGGAATCCCAGTGATAGTCTCAAATAGTGACTCTGTAGGCTCAATATCAACTGGCACAGCTGTGGCTGGAGGATCTGAACTTGGAAGATCAGTGGAAGGAGGATCAGCTGAAGGGGGAATCTCTGGAATCGGCTCTGCAGGTGGAACATCAGAACTACCTGCTCCAGGCTGATCTCCATCACTGTCACTGTATCCACTAGAGTCATCAGCATCATCATCATCATCATCATCATCATCATCATCATGTGGAGGAGATACTGTCGGATCTACAGTCCCTGATGGCAGTGCTAATCTCAATAAGCTGAGGATCTGTCTGAATCCTGTATCCATACTAGCTGAGAGAGCACTAATGAGTGTGTCTATGTGTATCCGCAGATCATGAAGCTCCTGCCGTACACCAGTGATCTCTGTCCGGACCTCTGAAATCTGATCAGTCACTCGCTGCTTGAAGTCCGATATCCTCACTGAAGTCCTCCGTGGTGTAGCAGTAATAGTAGGTGCCGGAGCTGATGAAGGTGGTGGCATGAATGGCTCAGGCTCCGCAGTCTCTGTCTCCGGTGCTGGGCGAGGAGGTGTACCAAGATCAGTAGGCCCTGAAGGCCCTGCCTCAGCAGCTCGGATCTCATCCTCCTCATCTGGCTCCTGGCCAGACTCTCGTCGTACCCATCGGTCACTAATCAGTCGAAATCCCATCCTATGTAGGGATTTCTCTCCATAAGTATCTGTGTGCTGTAGCTGACTGAAGGGTATGCCGTCGAATGAGACACCATGCTCTCTGAATATCTGAGTCAGTCCCATGCCGTACGGCTGAACGAGTCTCCTGTGAGAAGCTGCCTCACCCATCTGCTGAAGCATGATCCTTGGGAGGTTGATGGGAGTCCGCTGACTCAGGGACACCATCAACACCAGCTCACGCTCAGTGATAAAATCAAATCTCCCGCTCTTCAGAATCAAGATACGGGCGATGATGTGATGCAGCACTCTCATCTCCAGTGAAAGCTGGTTAGCGGCTACTGTGGAAATGCCGCTAACATCCTCACGCTCTAGGATACACCTGAAGGCATGCTCTCTGTCGCTGATCGTAGTGGCAGCAGTGCCATGAAGTGGAATCCTCCAGATGCGACTGATGACCTCAGGTGTAACTGGAATCTCGATCCCTCGAACTGTAGCAGACCATCCAATGCCGTCAGTGGCCATGGATCCATAAAACTCCCTGATGAGGTCTGGGTAGAATCTCTCGGACATCGTACAAAATGAACCAGACCTGCATCTCTCAGTACATCTCCAATGAAGAAGTGATGCTGATCCCAGAATGGAATATCCACGCGCCTCCCACTAGCAATGCTCTTCCGGACTAGGCTGGCTGGCACTGGTGCAGGTGGCTCTGGGGTCGGCTCACGCTCATGTCTGACTTTCCTTCGCCGCTCAGTACTACCCTGCCCCTGTTCCAATCTCCTTTTCCTTACTGCCTGGTGTTTTCTCGGACCCATGTGTAAGGATGAGGGGTAACTTAGGGAGAAATGCAAAGAGGCTAAGAGGAAAAGAGAGGGAAAGAGAGGTTCACGGATTGGGAAAAAGAGAAGAATGTGAAATGGTGAAATAGGGTTTGTCAGAGTGGAGAAAATAGAAAATAAATGGAGAAAAAGTAAGAAACGGAGGGTAGAAACAAGTATTTTCTATTGAAAAACAACCGGGATTAGAGGGTAGATAGATCCGAAGGCTTTCGGTTGTCCAAAATCAAAAGTACGGTCAAAAAGAGGGTTGAATCGAAGAAATGCAAGAGGAGAGGAGAGGATTTCCCAAAATGTTGAGGGAGAAGGGTGGAAATCTACTATTTAGGGGTTTAGGAATGTTGGAGGGGGACCACACGAAGGAGAGGAAGGAAAAAATTGGAAAAACAAGGCTTGCGGACGGTTTTTAAAAAGTAGGTTCCGTTCAAGAGTCGACCTCTGAAAATTTTCAGGGGTCGACCTCAAGTGTCGACCACCATAACTTAGGTGTCGACCTCCGAAAACCTCAAGTGTCGACCTCCAACAATTAATTACTTAAAATAAAATTCTGTAAGATTTAAAAAATTGATAAAATTTAGAAAAAACCTTTAAATATATTTGAGAATTTATAAATGATTTTTGAGGAATTTTGATGAAAATTGAAGAGTTTCAAGCAAAAGGATCAAAGACTCCCAGTTCTCTTCTGATCATACAAAATCTGTCTTCATTCAATGGTTTTGTGAATATATCAGCCAATTGATAATCAGTACATATAATTCTAACAACACATTAGAGTTTTAAACGTGGTCTCTTATGAAGTGATGTCTTATTTCAATATGTTTGCTTCTTGAATGTTGTACAGGATTTTTCGTTAAGTTGATTGCATTAGTATTATCACATCTTATGGGTGTCTTAGTTAGTTTGATGCCAAAGTCCTCGAGTTGTTGTTTGATCCATAGAATCTGAGCACAACAGCTTCCAGCTGCTATATATTCGGCTTCCGCCGTAGATAGAGCAACCAAATTCTGTTTCTTACTGCTCCATGAAATCAAATTAACTCCTAGGAATTGATAAGTTCCACTAGTACTTTTTCGATCAAGTTTACACCCAGCAAAATCAGCATCAGAATATGCAATTAATTCATATGATGACTCTCTAGAGTACCAAAGACCAATTTCGATAGACCCAGATAAGTATCTAAGTATACGTTTTACAGCTAAGAGATGTGATTCTTTAGGAGCAGACTGAAAACGTGCATACATACAAACACTAAACATAATATCTGGTCTACTGGCAGTTAGATATAGCAATGAACCAATCATGCCTCTATATAATTTTTGGTCTACTGATTTACCACAATCATCTTTGTCTAATTTACATGAAGAGCTTATAGGGGTACCTATTGGTTTTGTAGTCTCCATCCCAAACTTTTTCAATATCTCCCTTGTGTACTTGGCTTGGTTGATGGAGATCCCCTCCTTGGTTTGCTTAATTTGGAGTCCGAGGAAGAAGTTGAGTTCTCCCATCATGCTCATCTCGAACTCACTCTGCATTAACTTCGCAAATTCTTGACAAAGACATTCGTTAGTAGCACCAAAAATAATATCATCTACATATATCTGTACTACTAAGAGATCATCATTTTTCTTTTTCAAAAACAATGTATTATCTACATTACCTCTAGAGAAATCATTTTTCATTAAAATGAACTTAATCTATCATACCAAGCTCTAGGAGCTTGCTTTAAACCATACAATGCTTTATGCAATTTAAAGACATGATTAGGAAATTCATGATTTTCAAAACCAGGAGGTTGTTCAACATAAACCTCCTCTTCAATAAATCCATTTAAAAAGGCACTCTTTATATCCATTTGAAATAACTTGAAATCCATAAAACAAGCAAAAGCAAGTAAAAGTCTAATTGCTTCTAGCCTAGCAACAGGAGCAAAGGTTTCAACGAAGTCGATCCCTTCTTCCTGGTTGTAGCCTTTAGCAACAAGTCTAGCTTTGTTCCTAATTACAATACCATGTTCATCAAGTTTATTTCTAAAAACCCATTTTGTGCCAATTACAGAAACATTAAGGGGTCTTTCAGTTAAAGTCCAAACATTATTTCTTTTAAATTGATTTAGTTCATCTTGCATAGCATTAATCCAGTTATAATCTTTTTCAGCTTCTTCTATTGACTTAGGCTCTATCTGAGATACAAAAGCTAAATAATCACAAACATTTCTAATAGAAGAGCGTGTACTTACCCCCTTTGATGGATCACCTATTATTAGCTCTTTAGGGTGTCCATGTGCATACCTCCATTCTTTAGGTAATGGTTTTGGTGAAGTTGCATTGATTTCTTGAATTTGATCTTGACTTTCTTGATCATCATCTCCTTTGGGCTCATCTTCATTGATTGTCAATTGTTCAAGTTTCTTTGTACCTGTTTC
Source organism: Areca catechu (assembly GCA_021397845.1). Lineage (NCBI taxonomy): Eukaryota > Viridiplantae > Streptophyta > Magnoliopsida > Arecales > Arecaceae > Areca > Areca catechu. Next base: position 120,161,191 of record CM038052.1, on the reverse strand, counting down.
AACATCAATAGAATCTTCTTTTCTAGAAGATTTTTCGTTAGATTCATCAAACACTACATGAATTGATTCTTCAACCAGAAGTGTTCTTCTGTTGAAGACCCTGTATGCCTTGCTAGAAATAGAGTATCCTAAGAAGATACCCTCATCTGACTTGGCATCAAATTTACTGATATTATCTTTGCCATTGTTTAATATGAAACAGCGGCAACCAAATACACGAAAATACTTGAGATTAGGTTTTCGATTTTTCCAAAGCTCATATGGTGTTTTCTTCAAAATAGGTCGAATTAAAACACGATTTAAAATGTAACAGGAAGTATTAATGGCTTCTGCCCAAAATATCTAGGTAAATCATTTTCGCAAAGCATTGTGCGTGCCATTTCTTCAAAAGTCCTGTTCTTTTTTTCTACCACCCCATTTTGTTGAGGTGTCCTAGGTGCAGAGAAATTATGACTAATACCATTTTCATTACAAAAAGTTTCAAAATCATGATTTTCAAATTCAGTTCCATGATCACTACGCAAAGAAACAATTGTGAGATCTTTTTCGTTTGAAACCCTTTTATGAAATTTAACAAAAGCTAAAATGTTTCATCTTTATGAGCTAAAAACATTACCCAAGTAAATCGTGAGTAATCATCTACAATTACTAGCCCATATTTTTTACCTCCCAAACTAGTTGTTCTGGTTGGTCCAAAGAGGTCCATATGCAATAATTCAAGGGGTCTAGTAGTAGATACTACTCCTTTAGGTTTGAAAGTAGATTTAGTTTGTTTTCCAAATTGACATGCAGCACAAATTTTATCTTTTTCAAAAGTGAGTTTTGGCAATTCTTTTACAAGATTCTTTTTGCTTAATTTTGAAATCAACTGCATACTAGCATGCCCTAGCCTACGGTGCCAAAGGCAACTAGTTTCACTTGCCCTGGCTTCCTTAGCCACTAGGCATTGACCACTTTCCATGGCTAGATCATCAAGATCAACCATGTAAATGTTTCCATGCCTAAGACCAGTGAACTTGATGCCATCGACATCTAGACTAGATACCATGCACAAAGATGATTCAAAATTACTTTAAAACCTTTATCACAAAACTGACTAATGCTAAAAAGATTATGCTTCAAGCCATCAACAAATAATACATTATCTACATAAGCATTAGGGGTGATATGGATTTTACCAATTCCGATGATTTTGCCTTTTCCATTATCACCAAAGGTAACGTTTCCACCATCAATAGCAGCTAGTGATGAGAATTGCTTCACATCCCCAGTCATGTGCCTTGAGCAACCACTATCCAGATACCACATTCTTCTTTTATTTTTGGTTGCAAGGCACACCTGCAAAAAAATGATCAGGTTGAAACTTTAGGTACCCAAGTCATCTTGGGTCCTTTAGGGTTAGTCAAATTAGTTCCTTTTGGAACCCAAATCTTTTTAAAGGTATTTAATTTTCTTCTATTACAAACATATGATTTATGACCTACTTTACCACATGCATAGCAGGTAATATTAGAAGATGCTGGTATGAAAAAGTTTTTGTAAAGCTTTTGTTGATTGTGTGGCTTAAATCCAAGTCCAGCTTTATTAAACACTGCATGTTGACTATTTAAAAGCATATTCAGTTTTTCTGAACTAAAAGTAAACTTTTCTACAAAAGGTTTTACTTTTTCTAACTCTTCCTTGTAATTCTTATTTTGAAGCAATAGTTCTTTATTTTGTTTTTCAATGTTCTCATTAGTTTTAAGACTTCTATTATTTTTCAAAGAATTATTTTCTTTTAAAAGATTATCTTTATCATTTGTCAAAGTTTTTACATGTTCTTTTAATTTCTTGTTTTCTTGAGTTAAATTTTCAATTTCACTTGAAAACTTTTCTGAATTTTGGTAAGCTCAAAATTTTGCTTTCTTAATTTCTTATTTTTCAATTTTAATTTTTCATATTCCATTAGTAAGTCATCAAAAGCATCATGCAATTCATTGAAAGTAAATTCAGTTTCAGGTTCAGAATTTACCTTATTATCTTCGTTGGCCATGAAACATAAGTTGGCGACTACCTGCTGCTCTTCTTCACTGCTGGAGTCCTCACTCTCACTCCAGGTAGCCATCATGGCTTTCTTTCTCAACATCCTTCGACTCTTTTTAAGCAAAGGGCAATCCGTTTTGTAATGACCAGGCTTCTTGCACTCGAAGCAGATGGGTGGATCCCTTTCTTTGTCTTTCTCTTTCTCCTTATTGTGATCACCCTTTTGTGGCCTCTTCTTGTAGAAGCCCTTCTTCTTTCTCATGAATCTTTTAAATTTTCTTGTAATGAGGGCTGTCTCATCATCATCAGCTTCTTCTTCTGATTCATCACTTGACTCTTCTTTTGTAGTGGACTTGAAGGCTATGGCTTTCTTTTTCTTGTCATTGTCCACTGTCTTCTGCTTTAGTGAAAGCTCGTAGGTCATCAGTGATCCAAGAAGCTGCTCGAGAGGTAGAGTGTTGACATCCTTGGCTTCTTCTATGGCTGTAACTTTCGCATCCCATGAAGCCGGAAGAGACCTGAGAAGTTTGTTAACCAGTTCACCATTAGATATAATTTTTCCCAAACTCCTCATACCATTTACTATATTTGTAAATCTAGTATACATTTCACTTATACTTTAGTTGGTTCCATCCTGAATATCTCATACGTATGAATGAGCATGTTCACCTTAGTGGTCTTCACTTGGTGTGTACCCTCATGGGTAACCTCAAGTGTATCCCAAATTTCTTTGGCGGAAATACAATTTGATATTCTGTTAAATTCACTAGGGTCAAGTGCACAGAATAGCAAATTCATCGCCTTAGCATTTAACTCAGCTTGTTTGATGTCATTGTCATCCCATTCTTCTTCAGATTTGGGGTGATAATGCCATTAACCAAGTGAGTGGGCTGATGAGGCCCTTTCATAATTACTCTCCATATATGATAATCTACAGCTTGTAAATAAATACGCATACGAGTTTTCCAATATGTGTAGTTTGTGCCATTAAAGAAAGGAGGGCGATTTGATGCTTGTCCTTCAACTATACCCATTCCAATTGGGGCGGCCATGATCTTTCACTCAAGATCGTTGGACCTACAAGAGAGTACCGGTGCTCTGATACACCTTGTTGCCCAGATATGGTGCCCAAGAGGGGGGTGAATTGGGTATTTAAAATTTAAAGCAATATATGTGCTATCAAGTTTTAAGATGAAGAGTGATAGTGCTTTAAGAATTGTGCAACGGAAGCAATGAAATAAAATGGCAATTAAAGAGCTAAAGAAGTTAAAGAGAAAGGCAATGCAAACACACAAGAAATATAGTGGTTCGATGCACCTAGCACCTACATCCACTCCCCAAGCTCCACTTGGGAATTTCCACTATAATCTTTAGATTACAGCCGACTTGTTTTATCAGGCTCACAAGTCAAAACCTTACACACTTGTTTTGGCTTCGGGCTAACAAGCAACCCTAGTTGGTTTTATCAATTGGATCACCAACAAACCTCACTCACTTGTTTTGGCTTCGGGCTTACAAGCAACCCTAGTTGGTTTTATCAATTGGCTCACCAACAAACCTCACTCTAGTTTCAAATTCCCTTGAAACTAGCTAAAGACAAAAGAGTATGAATACAATGAATTAAAACTAAACAAACTCCTTTTGAGCAATAATAAATTCGTTGAAGATCTTGATGGAGACTCTTCAAGCCTTTTCCCTTGGAATCTTTGGACCTCACTAAATGCCAAACACTTGAATGTTGGATTCCTCAAAGATGGAAAACTTTTTGGCTAGGGAATCTCTTGGTTTTCTCACTCTTTTGGCTTGGAAGTGATTGAAGGCTTTGTACTTTGAATCAACACTTTTTCACTTTGTCTCCTTGTCTTTTTTGAAGTTTGGTGGAGGTTAAATACCTCATTCATGCTGAAACAACTCCACAAGACCGTTAGATTCAAAAATATGGCCGTTTATGGCCGTTGGAAATCAAATCAGAAGTTCAGAAAAACTAGCCGTTATGCCATGAGTCGACCTCATGAGTCGACCTCTGGATCAAGTGTCGACCTCATGAGTCGACCTCCAGTAAATTTAGGCAAAAGTTCAGAATACCATAGTTCTGCCCATTTGAATTCTCAGGCTATGAGTCGACCTCTGGTGTCGACCTCTGGATAGGTGTTGACCTCTGGTGGTCGACCTCTGAAGCGTGCCACTGAGACTTTGCCGTGCCGGCCATGCTGAGCTTTTCTTTTCTTCATGAGTCGACCTCTGGTGGTCGACCTTTGACAAGGTGTCGACCTCTGGGGGTCGACCTCTGATCTGAATTTTTCTGAAACTCTTGAGATATGCGTTCCATGCTTGAGTTTCTTTAAGCCTTTGTTTTTTTTGTTAAATATTTCTTAACAAGAAGGTCCATTATGAGAATTTTGATCTTGTCCAAGGTAGAAGAGCTCTTTTCCAAATCAGGTAAACTTAGTTTCATCATTGTCCTTTTGATACTCTTTTTGAATAACCTAAGTCCTGAAACTTTATCTTGAGATTAAACATTAGTACAAACATATACTCAACCTTTTGTTAATCATCAAAACTAAGGAGTCAAAGCCAACAGTACTGTGCTAACAATATTCACTATTGTATGGCTCCCCTTGCCCTATAATGCGATCTTGGGACATCCTAGGCTCAATCTGTTTGATGCTACCATCTCCACAAGATGTCTCCTCGTTTAGTTCCCAACTCTTTGGAGGACTGGGGAGACGAGAGGGTCCCACTAGCCAGTCCAGCACTACCTACAGACTATCCCAACATTGTGAGGGGCCATTCCAAGCTAAGCCATTGATCATCCAAATCTAGCAAACCAGAGCCGAAGGGCGAACTAGTTGAGCCCTTGCTATCCTTCCCCCAGGGAGAGGATCCTGTTGGCTCCACCTAGTGATTTTGATGAATAACAAAACATTGAGTACATATTGTATCTAATGTGAATTTCAAGTTGTGAGTTTTCAGGCAGAAAGCACCTCAAAATTCCAAATATTTATGGTGTATGGCACGCAATGGCACGGAGCAAATCTCACATATCCGGGCAGCCTCTTCATTAAAAAAAAAGGGCTAACAATTGCTTAATTATTATGTGTTTATGCTTTAATGAACATCATTTTTGATTTCAAGGCTTTTACTCTTGATTCTGGATGTTTTCAGTCTCAAGTATCGACACCTGGACAATCAAGTGTCGACACTTCAGCATTTGGCACGGACAAAAACCCTTGGCATGCCAAGTGTCGACACCTAGAATTCAAGTGTCGACACCAAGTATCGACACTTAGGTTTCAAGTGTCGACTCAAGGCCTGAGAATTTTGAAAATACAGAACTTGTTGGTTCGAGGATTTTTGTGTCAAGTGTCGACACCTGTGCATCAAGTGTCGACACTTGAATGATCAAGTGTCGACTCCCAAAATTCAAGTTTCGACACCTGACAGCCAAGTGTCGATACCTGACAGCCAAGTGTCGACACTTGCAGCCTGACAGCTCTAACGGATCTATTTTTCTGGCTTGCAGAAATGGGTTTTCAAGCTCCAAACGGCTATTTCCAATGCTCCAACGGTCACAAACCATTTTTAGAAGGTTTTTGGTATATTTAATCTCCACCAACCTCATTTTAAAGCAAGAGAAGTGAAGGGAAGTAAAGAGAAAGAAGAGAGAAGTCTATTCAAGAGCATTCAAGTCCACTCAAAAGCCAAAAAGCCATTATTCTCTCCAAACTTCAAATCAAAAGCCTCTTTTAGCTTGATTCCACTGAAAATGCCTACTTGCTCAACTTTACTACATTCTAAAAGGAGACAACTAGAAGAAGAGTGAAGTCAAAGCATCCCTTGGGCTTCAAAGATTCCAATCTACTCTTGAAGAGAGTTTGTTGTAGCATTTAAATTTCATATCTGATTTATTGTGCTTTATCCTTGCTTTCAAGGGTGTATTGAAAAAAAGGTTATTGTGGTTTGTTGGTGAGCCAAAGTGTTAAAACCAACTAGGGTTAACTTGTGAGCCCGAAGACAAAACAAGTAGTTAGGTTTGTTGGTGAGCCTAGGTGATAAAACAAACTTAGGATTTTGACTTGTGAGCCTTGTAAAAACAAGTCAACTATAATCTGGTGTGGATTATAGTGAAATTCCCAAGGGTGGCTTGGGGAGTGGATGTAGGTGCTAGGTTTGCACCGAACCACTATATATCTTGTGTTTGTGTGTGATTGCTCTTTTCTTTTTGCATTCTTTAATTAAGTGCTATTATCTTGCATCTAATTAATTGTTACTCACAAGCACCACTAGACCTTTTGTTTTATTGTGTTAAATTCTTAAAAGACCAAATTCACCCCCCCTCTTGGGCTCCTTTTCTGGGCAACAAGTGGTATCAGAGCACCGGTACTCTCTTGTAGGTCCAAGGATCTTGAGTAAAAGATCATGGCAGCCCTAATAGGCATGGGTATTGTTGAAGGTCAAGCTTCAAACCGACCCCCACTTTTTAATGGCATAAATTACAGATACTGAAAGACACGCATGCGCATATTTATACAAGCTCTTGATTATAATTTGTGGAGAACAATAGTAAAAGGTCCTCATCAGCCTACAATGATGATTAATGGCATTCTCACCCCTAAAATGGAAGATGATTGGGATGAGAGTGACATTAAGCAAATTGAGCTTAATGCAAAGGCAATGAACCTTTTATTTTGTTCTCTTGATCCTAGTGAGTTTAACAGAATATCCAACTGTCTCTCCGTAAAGGAGATTTGGGATACACTTGAGGTTACCCATGAGGGTACACACCAAGTGAAGACCACCAAAGTTAACATGCTAATTCACACTTATGAAATGTTTAAAATGCAACCTACTGAGTCTATCAGTGAGATGTATACTAGGTTCACAAACATTGTGAATGGCATGAGAAGTTTAGGAAAAATAATTTCTAACGGTGAACTTGTAAATAAACTTCTCAGGTCTCTACCAGCTTCATGGGATGCAAAGGTCACTGTAATTGAAGAAGCAAAAGATGTCAACACTCTCCCGCTGGAACAACTGTTGGGCTCTTTAATGATATACGAACTATCTCTCAAATAGAAGAATGGAGAGGTGGACAGAAAGAAAAAGACAATAGTTTTCAAATCCTCTACCAAAGAAGACTCGAGTGAAGACTCTGAAGAGGATGACGAAGAAGATGAAACTGCTATGTTAGCAAGGAAATTCAGAAGGTTTATGAGGAAAAAGAAATTCAATTACAAAAAGAAACCTCTGAAGGATGAGCCCAGTAAAGAAAAAGATAAGGAAAAGAAGGAGGAGCAGCCCACATGTTTTGAGTGCAAAAAGCCAGGGCATTTCAAGGTAGACTGCCCCTTACTAACGAAAAGAAGAAAAAAGTTAAGGAAAAAGACCATGATGGCAACCTGGAGCGAAAGTGAAGACTCCAGCTCTGAGGAAGAACAACAGGAAGTAGCAAATTTCTGTCTAACGGCCGATCAAGAAGAGGTATGTTCTGAAGCCGAAAATGAATTATCTTTTAATGAGCTTCATGAAATTTTTGATGAACTAGTAATAGAATTTCAAAAATTAAAGTCAAAACATAAAGACTTAAAGAAGCAAAATCTGGAACTAGCTAAAATAAATAACAACCTTTCAAATGAGAATGAATATCTTCTAATACAAAATAAAATCTAAATGATAAGATTATGGGTCTTGAAAATGAAAAGAATATACTTGAAAAGAAAAGTAACTTACTTTCAAATGAAAAATTGTCAAAACAACACAAAGAAATTTTAATGGAAAACAAAAAATATAAAGGGAAATCGATAAACTAAAGCCTTTTGTCGAAAAATTTACTTACAGTTCTGAAAAATTGAATTTACTGTTAAATAACCAAAGAGCAGTATTTGACAAAGCTGGATTAGGATTCAGAACTCATAAGAAACAGAAACTCCTTAAAAATTTATTTGTACCTGCATCTTTTTCAATTACATGCTATACTTGTGGTGTTATAGGACATAAATCTTACATGTGCAACAAAAGAAAATTAAGAAAAACTAAGAAAGTTTGGGTTCCAAAAGGAACCAATGCCACTAACCAAAAAGGACCCAAGATGGCTTGGGTACCTAAAGTCTCCACTTGATCTTTATTGCAGGTATGCCTTGCAACCAACAAGAAGAGAATGTGGTATCTTGATAGCGGTTGCTCAAGGCATATGACAGGAGATGTGGAGCAGTTCTCATCACTCACATATCAAATGGGGGCAATGTAACTTTTGGTGATAATGGAAAGGGAAAAATCATCGGTATTGGTCAAATCCATATCACCCCTACCTCTTATATTGATAATGTTTTATATGTTGATGGATTAAAACATAACTTGCTTAGTATTAGTCAATTTTGTGACAAAAACTTTAAAGTTGTTTTTGAATCTTCTTTGTGCATTGTTTCTAGTCTAGATGACAATGGCATTAAATTCATCGGTCATAGGCATGGCAATATTTATATGGTTGATCTTGATGATCTCCCTATTCAAAAAGGTCAATGTCTAGTGGCAATGGAAGCCAAGATCGATGAAGCTAGTTGGCTTTGGCATCGTAGACTAGGACATGCTAGCATGCATTTAATTTCAAAACTTAGCAAAAAGAATTTAGTAAAAGATTTGCCTAAACTTAATTTTGAAAAAGATAAGATTTGCAGTGCATGTCAACTTGGAAAACAAACAAAATCTTCTTTCAAACCTAAAGGAGTAATCTCTACATCTAGACCTTTAGAATTGCTTCATATGGATCTCTTTGGGCCTACTAGAACATCTAGTTTGGGAGGTAAGAAGTTTGGTCTAGTCATTGTAGATGATTTCTCACGTTTTACATGGGTCATGTTTTTAGCACACAAAGATGAAACGTTTTCTGAATTCATAAGATTTCACAAAAGAGTTTTAAATGAAAAAGGTGTTTCAGTAATTTCCTTAAGAAGTTATCATGGAACTGAATTTGAAAACGCCGATTTTAATAAATTATGTATTGAAAATGGAATTAATCATAATTTTTCTGCACCTTGGATACCTCAACAAAATGGGGTAGTAGAAAGAAAAAATTGAACTCTTGAAGAAATGGCACGCACCATGCTTTGTGAAAATGATTTACCTAGATACTTTTGGGCGGAAGCCATAAATACTGCATGCTATATCTTAAATCATGTTTTAATTCGACCGATTTTAAAGAAAACTCCTTATGAGCTTTGGAAGGATAGAAACCTTCAATCCATTATTTTCATGTTTTTGGTTGCCGTTGTTTCATCTTAAACAATGGTAAAGACAATCTAAGTAAATTTGATGCCAAGTCAGATGAGGTAGTCTTTCTAGGCTACTTCATATCTAGTAAGGCATACAGGGTCTTCAACAGAAGGATACTTGTTGTTGAAGAATCCATTCATGTAGTATTTGACGAAACTAACCAAAAATCTTCAAGAAAAGAAGATGTACTTTTTGATAAATCAGGTAACAAGAAAACTGAGGAAAGAAACAACAATGAAGAACTTACCAAGGAAAAGAATAATGATCAGAACACTGACAAAGATCAAGCACAAGGTGATGAAGATACCTCAACTGTAGATCCTTTACAAAAAGAATGGAGGTATGCTCATGGACACCCAAAAGAACTAATTATAGGTGATCTATCTAAAGGTGTAAGTACTCGATCATCTCTTAGAAATATTTGTGACTACTTAGCTTTTGTGTCTCAAATTGAACCTAAAACTATCGAGGAAGCTGAATGTGATAGTAATTGGATAAATGCTATGCAAGATGAACTTAATCAATTTAAAAGGAACAATGTTTGGACACTTATAGATAGGCCCTCAAACACATCAATTATTGGCACAAAATGGGTTTTTCGAAACAAACTTGATGAAAATGGAATAGTAATTAGAAATAAAGCTATACTAGTTGCCAAAGGATACAATCAGGAGGAAGGGATAGATTTTGATGAAACCTTTGCTCCTGTGGCTAGACTTGAGGCAATTAGGCTATTATTGGCTTTTTCCTGTTTCATGAACTTTAAACTGTATCAGATGGATGTTAAAAGTGCTTTCTTGAATGGATTAATTGAAGAAGAAGTTTATGTTGAACAACCCCCTGGTTTTGAATATTCTGAATTTACAAATCATGTTTATAAACTTCATAAAGCTTTATATGGATTAAAACAAGCTCCAAGAGCTTGGTATGATCATTTAAGCTCTTTTCTGCTAAAAAATGATTTTACTAGAGGAAATGTAGATAAAACATTATTTTTAAAGAAAAAGAATGATGATCTCTTAGTAGTACAAATCTATGTTAATGATATAATATTTGGTGCTACTAATGAATCTCTTTGTCAAGATTTTGCCTGTCTAATGCAGGGTGAGTTCGAGATGAGCTTGATGGGAGAACTAAATTTCTTCCTCGGATTCCAGATAAGGCAAACCAAAGAGGGGATCTTCATCAACCAAACAAAATACACAAGAGAAATACTCAAGAAGTTTGGGATGGAGAACACTAAGCCATTAGGTACCCCTATGAGCTCTATATGTAGACTTGACAAGGATGAATCAGGTAAATCAATTGATCAAAAATTATATCGTGGCATGATTGGTTCGTTATTATATCTTACTGCCAGTAGGCCAGATATCATGTTTAGTGTCTGTATGTGTGCTAAATATCAGTCCAATCCTAAAGAGTCTCATCTTTTGGCTGTTAAATGCATATTTAGATATCTATCTGGCTCAATTAAAATTGGTTTATGGTACTCTAGAGATTCTTCATGTGATTTAATTTCTTATTCTGATGCTGATTTTGCTGGATGTAAACTTGATCGTAAAAGTACTAGTGGAACCTGTCAGTTTCTTGGAGTAAATTTGATCTCCTGGAGTAGCAAGAAACAAAACTCTATTGCTCTATCTACGGCAGAAGCCGAATATATACCAGCTGGGAGCTGTTGTGCTCAAATCCTCTGGATCAAATAACAACTCGAAGACTCTGGCATTAAACTAACTAAGACACCCATAAGATGCAATAATACTAGTGCGATCAACTTATCTAAAAATCCAGTGCAATATTCAAGAAGTAAACACATTGAAATAAGACATCATTTCATAAGAGATCATGTACAAAACTCAAATGTAATTCTTGATTTTGTCTGTACCAATGATCAATTAGCTGATGTGTTTACAAAGCCTTTGAGTGAGGATAGGTTCTGTCTGATTAGAAGAGAGTTAGGTATAATTGATCCATTCTCCTAGGACTCTCTTGGTATCTTTTTACCTAGTCCTAAAAGCTCAATACTTATTATTTAAAACCCCAAGAAATTTTTTTTAATATTTCCGGATTTTCTCAAATTTTCTTGGCCAAGTGTCTACACTTGGAAAGTGTCAAGTGTCGACACCTGACCAAGTGTCGACACTTGACAAATCTGAAGTGTCGACACTTGCGAATCTGAACTGTTTTAAAACGGGCCGAACGAAGGTTTTTTTGAAAATTTTCCTTCCCCAAATTTCTTGGAACAGTGGTCCCCCCTGTCCAAACCCGTCTTTTCACCCTTCAATCCATCTCAAATCAGGTATTTTCCCTCTCTAATTTAGTTTTTATTTCTTTATGTTTTTAATTTTATTATTTTTAAACCAAACAATCATGTTTTAGGTTTTCCGAACATTTTTCTTCAATCTAACCAGATTTTTGTGTGTTTTAGTAAATTTCTAAAACTCCATTTGAGGGAATCTTATTTTAGATTTGTTTTTTCTCGAATTTCCCTCATCTTTTGGGTGTTTTTCAACCCTTTTTCACAAAAATCACTGTTTCATCAATTTTGAGCAAAATAAAATGGGTTTTCATCTAATTTAAGTGTAATAAATCCTTTTATTGATGATTAGGAAGGATTTTCAGTAATGCATTTTAAATATTTTTGCCTATTTGCAAAAACCCTAAATGCTTAAAACCCAAATCCCATGGTTTTTGATTTATTTTTTTGGACCTTACAAAAATAATTCTTTTGGGATTCAAATGTGCTCCACCCAACACAAGTTTTTCCTACAAATTTTACTCAAAATTTCTTATTTTGATCAAAACTTATTGATTCTGGTTTTCGAAACCAATTTGAACTCTAATCTCAACCTATGGCCAGTCCTTTGTTCTGAACCTTTTTTTTCCATTCTTCCTGGTCAGTTGGCTGATATGGGTCCTAGGAAGAGACTTGCAGTTAGAGGAAGGCATAGTCAGGGTAGTGAGAGGAGGTCGAAGGCCAGATTCGATCCCACTCCGCAGAGCAGTACAGCCACTCCGAGCTCCCCCTTGCAGAGAGGATGGCAGGGAAGTCAGTAGTTTCAGGGAGGAGAGTAGATCTACACTGTTTCGACAGGCACCATTTTGGCATTAGAGAGATACTCTCAGATGCATGACTAGTACCCTTCTGCACCATGCAGGAGAGATACTATCCTCACCTGGTGAGACAGTTTTACGGTGCACTGGACTGTCGACAACTCTTATGGATGACATCCGTCAGGGGTACACAGATTTCATTGACTGATGAGTTGCTGAGCCGAGTATGGGAGATACCCCGGAGAGGAGTCTGTGCTTTCTCAGTTGATGATAGAGAGGTAGCTTTCAGATGCATCCTTGAGCGAGAGGATGTTCACGGTATCTCAGTAGTTACCGCGAACCAGTTATCTTTAGAGATGCGACTGCTGCACCACATTACCGCACGGATCCTTCTACCGAAGACTGGCAGATTCGATTTCATCACAGAGAGAGAGCTGATGTTGATGACTAGTCTGATCGAGAGGAGACCAGTTGATATACCCGCCTTGATGCTGTCACAGATGCATGATGCTGCCACTCAGCGCCGACACTGTTTGCCATACGGGATGGCATTGACCCATCTTTTCAGAGCTTGTGGAGTATCATTGGAGGGGGAGATCCCCAAGAAGATACTGCACACAGATGTATATGATGAGAGGTCATTGCACCGCATGGGTTTCAGGATGGTTGGAGGTCGATGGATTCAGAGAGAGTCTGGCCAGGAGCCAGATGAGGAGGATGAGATTCGAGAGGCTGAGGCTGGACCATCTGAGCCAGCAGTCCTTCCTCCAGTGGATGTACCATCGACACAGGCAGAGCACCTGTCACCTGATGCTTCAGTTCCTCCACCACCATCTACCGGATTATCCTTTGAGGAGCATGCCAGAGCACAGTTCACACAGATCAGAGGAGAGGTGACTCAGCTGCATAGCGAGGTCGAGCTTCTACGAGCACAGACTACCTCAGAGCATGCTGAGATCCACAGATCCATGGAGGAGGGATTTACACGTCTTGAGAGTCTTCTGAGATCACTTATACCTCCTGCTGCACCTGCTCCTGCTCGATCTGATGATGATGATGATGATGATGATGATGATGACGGCGGTGATCACCAGAGCGACCATGCTGATATTGCTGACGGAGGTGATCAGGATGTTGACCGAGCCACTGAGGTGGTAGGCACTAACAACGACAGTGTAGGCGGAGCTGATGCTTATGAGGTGGTCAGTCGAGATCCTCCTACTACACCTGCTCCTTCTACTGCTCTAGTTGACTTTGTTCCGGATCCTATTGAGCCAGCTGATCATCTTTCGCCTCCCTCTACCAGATCTTCTAGGGTTGTACCCGCTTTTGGTCCTGCCGGCCGTACCAGGAGTCTTAGAGCTTTAGCACCTCCTAGGGCATTAGCCACCAGATCTAGGATTAGTGCTCCTTTTAGTCTTGATGTTCCATCTGATGAGGATTAGCCTCATAGATGACTGTTTCAGATATCTTTTTGTATGGTTGATATATGTATGTTTTTTTTTTACTGAAAACTTATCTCATATATGTGTGTTTGTTATCTTAAACCTTTTGTACTTCAGTTTATCATATTTTAGCTCTGATATAATGGGATATTTTAACTCTGATACAAGCACAATTTCAGCTATGGTATTTTTTTTATACTCTCTTTTTTATCCATGCAAATTGAAAGGGGGAGGTTATTTTTATGATTGACAAAAAGGGGGAGAAAAAGTAATGTTAAAAAGTGATGTTAATTGTTATGAAGAAAAAGAGTGATGATGGATGTTTAAGTAATGATGTTAATTATTTTTGAGAATTTGAGAACAAGTTTTTTTTAAAAAAGATGCATTATATTGTTTTGAAGTTTACCTTAATAAGAAGTATCTAATTAAGGGGGAGATTGTTTCCTATTAACTAGAAAACTCATGGTTTGAACTATATTATCTCTTTTTCTCAAGGTTTTGTCATCATCAAAAAGGAGAAGATTGTTGGCTCCACCCAGTGATTTTGATGAATAACAAAACATTGAGTATATATTGTATTCTAATGTGAATTTCAAGTTATGAGTTTTCAGGCAGAAAGCACCTCAAAATTCCAAATATTTATGATGTATGGCACGCAATGGCACGGAGCAAATCTCACATATCCGGGCAGCCTCTTCATTAAAAAAAAAGGGCTAACAATTGCTTAATTATTATGTGTTTATGCTTTCATGAACATCATTTTTGATTTTAAGGCTTTTACTCTTGATTCTGGATGTTTTCAGTCTCAAGTGTCGACACCTGGACAGTCAAGTGTCGACACTTCAGCATTTGGCACGGACAAAAATCCTTGGCATGCCAAGTGTCGACACCTAGAATTCAAGTGTCGACACCAAGTGTCGACACTTAGGTTTCAAGTGTCGACTCAAGGCCTGAGAATTTTGAAAATATAGAACTTGTTGGTTCGAGGATTTTTGTGTCAAGTGTCGACACCTGCGCATCAAGTGTCGACACTTGAATGATCAAGTGTCGACTCCCAAAATTCAAGTGTCGACACCTGACAGCCAAGTATCGACACTTGCAGCCTGACAGCTCTAACGGATTTATTTTTCTGGCTTGCAGAAATGGGTTTTCAAGCTCCGAACAGCTATTTCCAATGCTCCAACGATCACAAATCATTTTTAGAAGGTTTTTGGTGTATTTAATCTCCACCAACCTCATTTTAAAGCAAGAGAAGTGAATGGAAGTAAGAGAGAAAGAAGAGAGAAGTCTATTCAAGAGCATTCAAGTCCACTCAAAAGCCAAAAAGTCATTATTCTCTCCAAACTTCAAATCAAAAGCCTCTTCTAGCTTGATTCCACTGAAAATGCCTACTTGCTCAACTTTACTACATTCCAAAAGGAGGCAACTAGAAGAAGAGTGAAGTCAAAGCATCCCTTGGGCTTCAAAGATTCCAATCTACTCTTGAAGAGAGTTTGTTGTAGCATTTAAATTTCATATCTGATTTATTGTGCTTTAACCTTGCTTTCAAGGGTGTCTTGAAAAAAAGGTTATTATGGTTTGTTGGTGAGCCAAAGTGTTAAAACCAACTAGGGTTAACTTGTGAGCCCGAAGACAAAACAAGTAGTTAGGTTTGTTGGTGAGCCTAGGTGATAAAACCAACTTAGGTTTTTGACTTGTGAGCCTTGTAAAAACAAGTCAACTGTAATCTGGTGTGGATTATAGTGAAATTCCCAAGGGTGGCTTGGGAGTGGATGTAGGTGCTAGGTTTGCACCGAACCACTATATATCTTGTGTTTGTGTGTGATTGCTCTTTTCTTTTTGCATTCTTTAATTAAGTGCTATTATCTTGCATCTAATTAATTGTTACTCACAAGCACCACTAGACCTTTTGTTTTATTGTGTTAAATTTTTAAAAGACCCAATTCACCCCCCCCTCTTGGGCTCCTTTTCTGGGCAACAGATCCCTTGAAAACTGTGTAGGTGGGAACCCTCTTACTTGAAGAAGAAAGATCCCGTTTAGTCAATTTCCTGTGGACCAACATGGACGTCTTCACCTAGACTACCGCAGACATGCCTCATATCCCACCAGAAGTGATCACCCATAGGCTGAATGTCGAACCCAACTATCACCCATTCCAGTAAAAGAAGAAAAGTTTCACCCCAAAGCTGTAGGAGGCAATTGACAAGAAAGTCAAGAAGCTCCTTGCAGTGGGCTTCATCCATGATGTACGGTATCCTGACTAGCTTGCTAATATAATAATGGTTAGGAAAGCTTCAAGGAAGTGGAGGATCTATGTAGACTACATCGACCTCAATCGAGCATGCCCGATGGATAGCTTCCCACTCCCCAAGATCAACAAGCTGGTGGACGCGACTTCGAGCCACAAGTACCTCAGCTTCATGGACACATTCTAAGGGTACAATCAAATTTGCATGCATCTAGAGGATGTAGAGCATACAACATTTGTGACCGATAGAGGATGTACTATTACAAAATGATACCATTTGATCTCAAGAATGCGGGAGCAACATACCGGCACCTGGTTAGCAAGGTCTTCAAGGACTAAATCGACCGTAACATGCAATTTTATGTAGATGACATGCTTGTCATAAGCAGCCCAGAGTTGGACCATGTTGTCAACCTGGCGAAGGCTTTTGACAACCTCCACCTCTACCAGATGAAGCTGAACCCTACCAAATGCACATTTGGTGTCGTGGCGGGAAAGTTCCTGGGGTTCATGGTCATCCTTGATGGGTTCCATAGGCTAGGTATAGCGAAAGATCAGGTTCGAAAAAATTTCATTTTCAAAATCCTAATCAGCTGAAACCCTAAACCCTAGGACAACTTGATCATAACAATTAATAAATCCAATCTTTAGGGCTATAAAAAAAAAACCCGGAGTGCTATAATCCTTTATTTCCACGAGGCACGCAAGTGTATGTGGTGCGGACACTGGCATTCGAAAGAGTCTTCAAGTAAACCTAATCAATCAAAACTCCTTGTGGATTACCAGTGAATAATCTATAAATTGTAGTAGAGAAAAATAGTCAAGATCAAAGGCCATTGGATGAAAGCATGGAAGCATCAAGATTGGAGCCAACCACACCAACCTCCTTCAACCACTTCAACTTCCACAAGTTAAAATGTTGCCTTAACTTCATCAACCACCATGCCAAATTGGAATGCCACCTCACCCTCCACCAAGGGACACCACCTAACCCTCCACCAATGGATGCCACATCATCGAGGCCACATCACCTCCATCTTGGCACCTACTTGTCATACTTAGTTACAACCAACAAACTACTTAGTTACAACCAACTACCTTCGACATTCGGAAGAGACTTCAAGTAAACTTAATAAATCTAGACTCTTTATGGATTACCAGTGATAAACCATAAATTGTAGTAGAAAGAAATAGTCAAGATCAAAGGCCATTGGATGAAAGCATGGAAGCATCAAGATTGGAGCCAACCACCCCAACCTCCTTCAACCACTTCAACTTCCACAAGTTAGAATGCTACCT